>CM045989.1:25887102-35887102 GCA_025175895.1 Wurfbainia villosa | reverse complement strand
TATCCAAGAAGATCATATGCCTCGCTACTACCAGTGCACTAAATTGAGTGGAACTAACCGAAGCTAACTCACTAAGCCTTTAACTAGTTAGACCAAAGTTTAGTCCAAAGCGAGTCAAGTATTTGATTCCTTAATTGACTTTGTCTTAGGAAGTTGTCCATCTGATATCCAAGAAGGTCATATGCCTCGCCATTACTTGAAAGTCAATTTTGGAAAAACTCACTTAATTAGCTCAAGCTAAACTTGAATCTAACACAAGTTTAAAATACTTTCAAGTCTCATTAAAATTTAATCAAGATAAAAATGAATCCTCATCTCACAAAACATATAAGGTTAACATGCTTTGAAAACCTAGGTTGGGCGAGATGAACTAGGATAAAATGAATTAGTACAATTAAGTCAACCCTAAAAAATGTATAATTCATGTAGGACTCTTGTAAGATATTGGGAAAAAATAATAATAAAATACTCCTAGTTAATTAATAAATTGTCTTGTGGAATTTTCTAGAAATTTTTAGAAATTTTTATTGATTTAAATGGAGTTTATTTAATATTTCATAGGGATAAAGTAAATAGGCTTTGGTAAAGCCTATTTATTGGGAAGTTAATAAGTGTTATTGACCTAAGGTTAAATAGCTAAACCTAAGTTTAATTTCCCTTATTTCCCCCATTCTATCTGACGCAACTTTCTCTCTTTCTCCCGATTTCTCATGTGCAACTTCTTCTCCTCTTCACTGTCACCCAAGCTTCTCCTCTGTTTTATCGGAAAACGATTGCCGACGCCAATGATCATAAAGAGTTTTGCCTGCGTCACAGTCGAGAGTATCTAGAGAACGAAGGGGGGCTGTCTTCGGTTAGAGAGAAGTCTGCTGCTAATCTCGTCCTTCTAGACGGATGATGTGAGAGATGGACGAACGGAAGATGTGGGATGACTGCGTGCCTCTCAAGGACGGGGTAGTGGACTGCACCCGTTGGTGGTTCCATGATGTGCTAAAGGAGGCAAAGGCCGACAATGCAATGATGCAAGTTTCTTGTTGGCCTGATGTACCAGAATGGCTATGGAGTCTCGAAGAACGAGCAGAGGGCAAATGCTTGGATTACTAAAGCATCAAGGTATCGAAGTTCAGTTTAGAAGGTTAGTAATAAGTGGCCAGGTTACAATGCCAGTGACTCGGATTCTGATGAGATGTTTAGTATCAAATCATGAGCAGAATGTCCTGAATTAAAGAAGGTTCATAAAATACTTTGATACGAGATAGGGAGATCATTGATTCTTGGGTTACTATTTGGAAGTTGAGCTGGGAAAGTTGGATTGGAATTGGCAGTGTTAGGTTGGGTGAATCAGTTCGTTGTGAATCAAGAAGCTGGATGATTTTGGAAGAGGGTTATTCTTCCAGATAAGCTATGGAAATTGATGCGGTGTAAGGTAAGTTTAGATTTAGATGTTTACGGATGCATACAAATATATGAGTTGGTTCATCTTATAGTATTAGATTATTTGGTTAATTAATTAGGGATTAAGATTGGATTAGATTCTTATTCCTACTGTTTGGTTATGCTAGCACGAGTTATATACCCAGACTTTGATATGAGGCAGGTTCGTGGACGCGAATACAATCAGAACGAGCTACATATCAGGTGGGTAATTTTCTACCCTGGTCAGGTAGTTGATATATCTTGTGCATGATATTTAAGTTGACGATACCTCTATCTTGACTCCACTCTTATTTAGTCATATTCTTGTTACTTAGCCTTTGTACTTTGAGATGCGTTGTTATTATCTTACAGTTCGTTCATCACTATTATAGATTATAGACACTATTATAAGTTGACTTATAGAGGTTCATTTAAGTGCATGTTACTAGGGCATAGTTGTGGATTTAGCTTTATTCATCGTGTTACATCTGGGGTTAGATGATGATTTTGATGGTGGGGTCGATTGTTGTATCACACATTTACGTGGTGCATCTATAGTGGATCTGACCATTGGTGCATAGATAAATGGGTTGTTGTCAGTATGTGGAGTGGATTGTCGTGTTATATCCCTTTACGTTGTGTGTCTAATATGGATCAGAGATCTGTGTTTGTTAGATTGTCAATAGTGGGTTGCTATGGACTGGTGGTCCTAGCATGGTTGCTTGTCAGTTGTGTATGACTCTCTGTTAGATAGAGTGTTGTGGATGTATGTGTGTGTAGTTGTGCATTCATTTCATTTACATGTATGCTGGCGACTTGGTATCCCTTGTGGTTGAGAGGGTCGTCAGTCATCCTGCCTCTATGGTTACTAGTGGTAGTAGTAACTTGTGTAAGGGCAGTTCATTTGTCGTGTCGCACGCGACCACTATTGATAGTGGTAGTTGAAGTGGTGTGCAGTTGTCCTGGGTGTGTGGCACTTGACCACTCATGGATAGTGTCTGTCGGAGTGACTTGCAGCGGGGACCCTCGTTGTGTAGCTTATATCTCTTTAACTTATCGCTACTTATTCATACTGCCCACTCGAGAGCAGTGGTTGTTGTTGAGTTGGGACAGTTGTCATGTCATGCCACCTAGGCCACACTGGGGTCGTGGTAGCGAGTGGGGTGCACAGACATGACCATGCATTTGCATTGTCATGTGTGAGGGCATTTGCATATATATATATATATATATATATGAGTTGGTCATATTATTGTACACCTTTGACCAGTATCATGATGTGGTACGGGATGGACCAGGTACGTTGTTGTATATGTTATAAAACGTCCGTATAACTGTTGGTTGATTACAAAGGTAGTGTTGTTCTTCCATATTGTATGTGTCATATTATGGTATAGGTGCTCAGGTGGTATGAGTTGTAGCGTTGCAGATCTTCAAGTATGTCAGTACCTTATGTTGTTTAGTTAATCTTTTAGTATACGCATGGGTTATATTATACTGGTGATTATCTGTTGTACTTTTAGACTATATATTTGTTGATCTCCTTACATTTATTTAGTTCATGCACTATCTATTCGTTACCGCTGAGTTTTATACTCACCACTACAGACCCTGGGTTTTCCTGTCGCCCAGGTAACAGGTAGAAGATTCCTAGGATGCTCGGAGCTCCGCCAGCTAATCCCATCTCACACCGAGCATTTGGAGTTTAGTTCATATTTTTTCCACTACTGTTTTTAGATTATAGTCATGTGTGTGAAGTGTTGTATTTGGCTTTTATGATGCTTTTGGTTTGGATGTTGGTTTTGATGTTATTTTGTTTAGTGTGTTAGAGTCGCACCGGTGCACATCTTTGTGTCTTTGTGGTTGTATTGTTTGGTAGTGTTATTTCATTATGTTGTGTGGTTGTGGCCGAAAAGCTTTATATCAATAAGGAATTGTATCGCGTACAGGAGAGATACTGCCCGTTTTTTGGGCTCATCATACTCTCGGGGCGTAACAATTTTATTGGTATCAAAGCCCCAGGTTGCGAGTCCACTTTCACATTTTATTTCGTTCGAACATCGAGTTTTATTTTACTCCATTTTGGTTTTGTGAGGTTTGGCATCTGGTTGTAGTGGGACCTCTCCGAGCTACAAGGTTAAGGTATGATAATTGTTATCACATATTCTTTTCTTGGCTATGCATTTAGTTGTTTATAATAGGGAATGACATGTAGTGTGTTAGTTGCTATTCATAACCGTGGTTGAGTTGACCACAAGAACGACATGTTGAGTTTATTAGACATGTACCTTCTTTCGAAAAGGTGAATTTCCTTTGAGAGTCGACTGATATCGAGTCGGATAGCAGGGGTCAGGTAGTCACATTTCTTATGGAGATCAACATTTACAGTCTTAGGGATTTTCACTTATTTTTGCTAGTCAGATCATTACCTGTGGGGTAATGGACAAACGAGTATACTATTGTTGATGCAGACAGTAGAGGACTAATATATGGTGTTTCATAGGGATTTTGATCCCCAAGTTGGTCATGTTGGGTTGTATAACTTTGAAGGTACTTTTGAGTACTTAACTCGTGTTATATAGAGGAAGTAGAATTAGTTGCATACCATTATCGGGATAAAGCCGGTACATAGTGGAAGATGTAGGAAATAACCTTCAGAGAATAACACATCACTTGGTCATGGTGTAGTGATGTTGAGGGAGAGTAATTCCTCACATCATTTTTTTGACGTGTTGTCAGGGAATTCTTGGGCATCAAGTAGGGTGATCATTTGGTAATGGAGTACCATGCAGAGTTGCTATACTTGCAGGATTTACGCCCACCTAATAACTCAATAATGAGAATGGATGTTTTAATCCACCCATGGTTTATTGGCTTACATTCGGATTAGGATGTATGAAACTTCTATTAGATCTTATCGGAAAGCATTAGACCGAGTCATGTGTATGGAAATGACTCCGTAGCAAGTGCTTTAGAAGTTGACAATCGATTAGCAGACATTGCAAGTCAAATTATTGGAATTAAAAGTCTCCGAATGTAGGACAAAAATAGTAAGATCGTAGTCATGGGTTATAAGTTACTTTCCGATTAGAGAAGACCAGCTGCAGATCATCAAGATGTTCTCGTGCACATCTGCGAAATCAGAGGAAAGACTCCAAATTATGTGTGTGTGGTGCGTATCACAAAGACATGCAGAGTCGGGTTATCTATTGGATCAGTTCATCTGTTACTATTGTAAGCAACCAGTACATATGAAGAGAAAGTGTACTTCGAAGACCCAGTTGAAGACTATCAAGGTTGTTCCAGGAGAATGATGCACAATCTCGACAACAGAGGTCATCACAAAAGATTGGGTTAGCACATCAGCAGCGATCTACCTCAGACATAGTTGGAGTTCCTAATACTTCCCTCTAGGGGAAGTGATTTACTCAGTAGTATCAGCAAAAGACATCTCAGAAGACTCAAACATCCAGACATTGGTCCAGATGCAGCTATACCATTTGCCGAGTATGAAGCATGCCATGATAATGGCAGTTTTTTGGTATTTAAAGTCGGTGGTGATCTCTTTACCAGTGCAACAGTGTTTACCACCTCCATTGTAGTTGTTTTGGTTTGTATCTCAGTCTAAGCAGTAGATTTCAGTGCCTCTACTATAGTCTCTTGCACCTACAAGAACTCAACCGTCAAGAACAGAAGTTGGACGAGTTTATTTGATTACACGAGAAGAGACATAGCGGGCCGAAGGATTGATACTTTTAGGTATTACTTTAGGTTACCCTATTTGTTGATATAACGAGAGATACTAGTAGTTTATAGGTATTTATGTTTAGAACATTCTTAGATAGGATTAGAAGGGTTCCTATACATCAACTTGTGGGTCGGTGGTATCTCTACTGCCAGGTGAGATCTTGACCGACGATTAAGAAGTCAAAGGATGCCCTTAGACTTTGATAGACATACCTTTACTATAGACATATCCTCACGGATGGTTAAATTATTGAAATTATTGTATGATAGGTCTCTCGGATGTGCGTATAATTCGAGAGTATTCGGATGTAGTTTCAGATGAACTCTCATGCTTGCCACCGCATAGGCAAGTGGAGTATGCGATCGGAGTGATTTCGGGAATAGTTTCGGTATTGAAGACCTCATACTGGGTGAACTTTATTCGGGTTTTGCAAAGTTAGCAAGGTTGATGATGCACAGGAGGTATTTGTTTGAATGACGATTTTACCAGGAGATGTTTTTATTGGTATCAATGTTGCTATACACTATGGAAATTGGAAGAACATAAATTGCAATTATAGGAGGTGTTGGATGGGATATTTATCTGTCCCAGTATTTCTTCTAGAGAAGATTAAGAACTCTTTGTTAAAAGAGATATGAACCTTTGAGATTGTGCATCGATTATCGATGATGGAATGCAGTAGTTGTTGAAAATGAATATCCTTCATTGTGGATAGAAGATCTGTTTAGATCAGCTAAAGAACACCTGTGTATACTTTAGGGTTGATTTATGATTGGTGTGTTGATATTGTAGTGACATGGTGTCATACAATTATTATTGTCGTTGTGATGATTGATATATCATCAACATAGAGTAAAGAGGATGCAGGTGTGTAGAGACGATAATTTCATACTTGGTAAGAATTTTATGAGCTTTTGATTATGTTGTTAGACTTATTGATGATTTAGTCGTTCATGGACTTGAGAAATCGAGTATTCTGGAAGCGATTGGACCAGTTGACGGTTGTCGTCATAGACGATATTGTTGGATATATTCACGATCTTAGGGGAAGTTGTGGTTTTCCTAGATTGATTTGGTTGTTATCGTAGATGTGGATGGAATGTTTCTAGCGATACTATACTACTGGTTTGTTGGACCAGGATGGTGATGGCATTCACTTGGTCAAAAGCTTGTGAACCCAGTTTTCAAGACCCAGATGGTGGTTAACTTTTGCACGAGTATTAGTTAATCCTTCTGGGGTGGATGGAAGGATATTGTATGCAAATGCATCATTACAGGGATCATAGCGATTTTGATACAGTTGAATGGGACCTATCCTAGGCTTATGACAGCTGAGGGGTTGTAGATGTATGGAACAAGAGTGCTCATGGAGTTTGGTCAGCTGTTGGGTAGCTTCATAGAGTTGCTAGAACACAGACAGATATAACAAGGGAGATTGGTCATTATAGTCTCCCAGTCACTTTTAGTTCTGTGCGATAGAGTAGATTTTGTACAATAGATTGATTTCTCTTGTGAGAGAATAATTCTTCGTCTTTGAAAAGGATAACAGTTTATAGAGTTGCATTTGAATTACTCGTCATTCGAGATCGATGATTTATTCGGAGTGGATCCAAAAATAATGAGTGTTGAAATGTTCTTCGTGGTGGAACGACATGCAGAACATAGTTGATTTTGTAGTCTGGTGTTCAGTGTGTCAACTAGTAAAGGTGAAATATTAGTGACTAGTAGGGCTACGTACCGAGATGGAAGTGGGAGCCTAGTACGATGGAATGTGTTGGGAGATTATCTAGAATTCGGAAAGGATTTGATGCGATTTAGGGTAATCGGTGATCGATTATTCAAGTCTGCTCATTTTCTTCCGAGCCGTAAGAAAGATTTCGTTGGATCGCTTGATGGAATTATATCCATGGAGTATACTTGGGTATCGTATCTGATAGTGATTTAAGATTTACCTTATGAATTCTAGAAAAGTCTCCAACAAGCCATGGATATAGAGCTCCACTCTGATACGGTTATTTATCTTTTAATAGATGGTCGATATAAAAGTACCGTTTATACTTTAGAAGGGTTGTTGAAAGCATGTGTGATAGATTTTGGAGGGCTGGAAAATAATAGTCGAGCTAAATACCCAACTTAGTTACTTGAGGTGTGTGATTTTTCTCAAGTATTTTAGTTGATTGGTGTGACATTGTTTACTCGTACTTGAGTTGGAAATTTGGGGACCAAATTTTTATTAGTGGGGGAGAATGTAAGATATTGGGAAAATAATAATAATAATAAAATACTCCTAGTTAATTAATAAATTATCTTGTGGAATTTTCTAGGAATTTTTAGAAAATTTTATGGATTTAAATGGAGTTTATTTGATATTTCATAGGGATAAAGTAAATAGGCTTTGGCAAAGCCTGTTTATTGGGAAGTTAATAAGTGTTATTGACCTAAGGTTAAATAGCTAAGCCTAAGTTTAATTTCCCTTATTTCCTCGATTCTACCCGACACAACTTTCTCTCTTTCTCCCGATTTCTCACACGCAACCTCTTCTCCTCTTCGCCGCCGCCCAAGTTTCTCATCCGTTTTATCGGCAAACGACTGTTGGCGCCAATGATTATAAAGAGTTTCGCCTGCGTCGCGACCAAGAGTATCCGGAGAACGAAGGGGGGTTGTCTTCGGTTAGAGAGGAGCCCGTGGCACTTCCGCCCTTCTAGACGAATTCTACGGGAGATGGACAAACGAAAGATGCGGGAGGACCGCGTGCCTCTCAAGGACGGGGTAGTGGACTACACCCGTCGGTGGTTCTAGGATGCACTCAAGGAGGCAAAGGCCGGCGATTTAGCGATGGAAGTTTCTTATTGGCCTGATGTACCAGAATGGCTACGGAGTCTTGAAGAACGAGCAGAGGGCAAATGCTTGGATTACTAAAGCATCAAGGTATCGAAGTTTAGTTTGGAAGGTTAGCAACAAGTGACCAGGTTACAATGTAGTGACTCGGATTCTGATGAGACATTTAATATCAAATCATGAGCAGAATGGCCTGAATTAAAGAAGGTTCATAAAAGACTTTGATACGAGACAGGGAGATCGTTGATTCTTGGGTAGTTATTTGGAAGTTGAGCTGGGAAAGTTGGATTGGAATTGGCAGTGTTAGGTTGGGCGAATCAGTTCGTTGTGAATCAAGAAGCTGGATGATTTTGGAAGAGGGTTATTCTTCCAGATAAGCTATAGAAATTGATGCGATGTAAGGTAAGTTCAGATTTAGATGTTTACGGATGCATACAAATATATGAGTTGGTTCATCTTATAGTATTAGATTATTTGGTTAATTAATCAGGGATTAAGATTGGATTAGATTCTTATTCCTACTGTTTGGTTATGCTAGCACGAGTTATATACTCGGACTTTGATATGAGGTAGGTTCGCGGACCCGAATACAATTAGCACAAAGCTACATATCAGGTGGGTAATTTCCTATCCTGGTCAGATAGTTGATATATCTTGTGTATGATGTTTATGTTGACGATACCTCTATCTTGACTCCACTCTTATTTAGTCATGTGCTTGTTACTTAGCCTTTCTACTTTGAGATGCATTGTTATTATCTTACAGTTCGTTCATCACTGTTATAGATTATAAAATCTATTGTAAGTTGACCTGTAGAGGTTCATTTAAGTGCAAGTTACTAGGGTACAGTTGTGGATTCAACTTTATTCATCGTGTTACATCTGGGGTTAGGTGATGATTTTGATGGTGGGGTCGATTGTTGTATTACACACATTTACGTGGTGCATCTATGGTGGATCTGACCATCGGTGCATAGATAAGTGGGTAGTTGTCAGTATGTGGAGTGGATTGTTGTGTTATATCCCTTTACATTATGTGTCTTATATGGATCATGGATCTGTGTTTGGTAGATTGTCAATAGTGGGTTGCTATGGACTGGTGGTCTTAGCATGGTTGGCTGTCAGTTGTGTATGACTCTCTGTGTGATAGAGAGTGTATTGTGGATGCATGTGTGTGTAGTTGTGCATTCATTTCATTTACATGCATGCTGGTGACTTGGTCTCTCTTGTAGTTGAGAGGGTCGTCAGTCGTTCTGCCTCCATGGTTACTAGTGGTAGTAGTAACTGGTGTGAGAGAAGTTCTTTTATCATGCCGCACGCGACCAGTATTGATAGTGGTAGTTGGAGTGGCGTGCAATTATCTTAGGTGCGTGGCACTCGACCACTCATGGGTAGTGTTTTTCGGAGTGACCAGCAGCATAAACCCCCATTGTGTAGCTTATAGCTCTTTAGATTATCGCTACTTATTCATACTGCCCACTCGAGAGTAGTGGTTGTTGTTGAGTTGGGATAGTTGTCATGTTGTGCCACCTAGGCTACACTGGGGTCATGGTAGTGATAACTGTCATTTTGTTGTATTATTTTGGTCCTTAATATCACTGTTTTTATCCTCTCGAGTGATTTATTATTGATTATTTGCATGTTTTATGAGTTTGGATTCATTTTGGACCTTTTTATAAATTCTCCTATATTTTGGACTTATTTGCGAATTTTATCTTTATTTGTAGGAGATCGAGATGAGCCACTGGACTAGACTCAAGTTAGATCAAATATGGCTTCATCTAGGGTCGTAATGGACATCTCAAAATGATTTAATCTGAGCCCTTCATCCAGATCAGAAGGCAAATCAAATCAAGGGTTCAGATCTGAGTATTATAGACCGTCCGAGGAAAGTGATTGATTCTGAGTCATCCATCTGGATCTGGAGCGATCCGGCCCGTACATTAAGATCTACACGTCTTGGCCGTTCATCCGGACCGTTGGATCGTGATTATACTTGAACGGATCGGATCAGTCCATTACCAAATCAGGTGATTTATTAGTTGGATGGAAGCGACCTAATTAAGCAGTTAATATATCATCAAGCCCTAGCTTCAAATGGATGGCTGGGATCAGATGAAGCTCAGATTGGACGGCTCAAAGAATTCATTTAATAACCTACCTTTCCTAACTTTCCAGAGCAGGCGGCGCAAAAACTTCATTCGGGCGTCTTCTTCTTCGCGACGGACGCCGGCGGCCTCTTCCGTTGTCGTGTGAGCGGCGGTGGGATTACCGCAGGCTCGCCGTGGCGGCGGAAGATGCTCCTCGAGATCAACAGAATCAGCGAGAATCGCGGCAGGCGGCGTCGGGTCTTCTTCCTCGCGGCGGCAGCGGCGCTTCTTCGCGTTCGATCCTCGGCGGCCGGATTTGCTCGAGGCGGCCGGCGGTGGCGGCAGCGCAAGGAGGTCTTCTTCCCCCTGGCGGCGCAACTTTCGAGCCACAGCGTTTTCCCCATTTTCCACGCGGCGAGTTTCTTCCCCACGATCGGCGGCGGTCAGCATCCCCTTGGCGACCTCCCCCCAGTCGGCGATGATCCCGAGCGAGCCTCGGCGGACGATCGAATCGTGATTGGACGGTGGCCGGAAGAGGCGGCGTGGGATTCCGGCGAGTCGGCTCTATCAGCGATTCCATTACTTTCCGTGGCCGGGATTAGGCCGCCGTCTCGCCATCGTCAAAATTAAGCGGTTCTTGTCATCCCGGTGAAGAGGTTTTCCACCATTGTTCTGCGATTCCATTCCTTCGATTAGGCCGCGACATTCCATCCACTAGCTCTGGGACTAGGAGCTCCACCATCCACTGTTACGCATCCCTCGCATTGACTCTTTTTCGCGGTGGAGATTAGGAGTAATCCATCGACGGAGGGTTGTTCGGTTTATTATCGCCATCGTATGTTTGGATTTAGTCCATTTAATTGGATATTTATTTTGCTATAGTTGTTTGTTTACGTGCAATGTTATTTCTATAGGTTAATTGTAGCTTAGTTATTTAATTTTGTTCGTCGTGCATTCGTAGGTTAGTTTAATTTCTTGTTGCTGATGTACTAATCCCAGCCATTAAAATTGTCCAATCCATGCATCATATAGTGACAGTGCGGTGTCTGGTTGGAGTGCTTTTATTATTAGATTAGATTTCATTTACATTCGACCAATGTACCGTATAGTGACAATGCGGTGCATTGTTGAATTGCTTTCGTTTATTGCATTTCGTTTACTGCAGTTTTTAGTGGCTGTTTGACTACTGTGCCATATAGTGACAGTGCGGTGCATGGTTGAATTGTTCACCTTTGTTTGATCAGTGTATCGTATAGTGACAGTGCGGTGTTTGGTCGCTTTCTTTTCTGTCTGTTAGTTTAGTTTTTCGGATCGCTCGATCACCGTGTCGTATAGTGACAAAGTGCTGAATTGTTCACATTTGTTTGATCATTGTACCGTATAGTAACAGTGCGGTGCGTGATCACTTACTTTTGCGCATTAGGATAGTTGCTTGTTAATAGTTATTTGGTAGTTATATTTACTTCTTGCATGTTTAATTCTCATGGTTGCTTTTGATTTTACATTTTAATTGTTTTGATAATTGTAAAAACCCCCAGTGTTTACTTCTGTTTAAAAACAAACGTTCAGCCATTAGGTTCGTTGGGAGATGACCCGAGTCATTCCTATACTGCATTAGTGTAGTTAGGGGGTTCGGTAAATAATTTGGGAACGGTATTACGACAATTCATCACCGCTTATCAAATTTTGGCGCCGTTGCCGGGGAACTCTAATGGGTTCGTTTGTCTTTAAACTGTAGTTTTTTTGTTTGTTTTCTTTTTCTTTTGTTATTATTGTCTTTCTTATCATTTATATTTGTTTCTCATTGTATTTGTTTGTGTGGATGACTAGGTCTTCAGGTGATCATCTACTTGAATTTTGCAGCAGTTTTCTCTTCCCTCAGAGGCCCAGCCTAGGAAGGGGGTTGTTGAAGAAAAGGCTAGGGAATTCCAAGAGCTAACAGATTCCCAAGTATGCCAAGTTTTTTTTTTTTAAAGATCTGTGTGTTCACGAGAAGTTGTACTCTTTCTATGGAGGTAGGAGATACTATGGTTCAGTTCAGTATTTTAGACGCTATGAGGTACCCGATGGAGGATTATTCTATTCTTAGTGTGGTTATAGCAGATGAGTTGGACTGCATGAATTTTATTTCTTAGTCTGTTTTTCATTTGGATATCTCTGCACCTTCTATATTTTGTTGTGATTTTATTGATTCTGTTGATAATGATTTGTTGTTAGGACCTATCTGTGGGCCCTCTTCTTATGTAGACAGGGATATGGATTGTGTAGGGACTAGCGCTCTTCAGGCGATGCCCCAAGGATTACTTCCATCAGATGTTTGTGAGAAATGTCATTTCATAGTCAAGTATGGGATATCTTAGGTTATATTATCTCTGTGTATGGTATTGAAGTAGATCCTGCTAAAATTCATGTTATATCTTCTTTTTCTTACCCCGCTTCTGTGCGGGAAATTTGTACTTTTCTAGGTCATGCAGGTTTCTACAGATGTTTTATCAGAGACTTTAGCAAGATTACCCCTAACCTTGACCAACTTGTTGCTGAAGGAGGTGGTATTTCATTTTGACCAGGATTGTGAGGGAGATCGAGCCCACCTCCATAGCAGATTCTTTTCCAGATGAGCAACTTTTTCACCTGTAGGGTAAGACACCATGGTATGCAGATCTTGCTATTTATTTAGTTGTCGTAGTGTACCTTCACATTTTACTCATGCACAAGTCCAGAAATTGAAAAGTGATGCTAAGTATTATGTATGGGATGATCTTTATCTTTGAAAATTGTGTAGTGATCGGATTATTAGATGATGTGAACTTGATTATGAGTTTCATTTCATACGTACTTACTTTTTATTATTCTCTAGCTTGTGGGGGGCACTTTGGACCCCAAAGAACTGCTAGGAAGGTTTTAGAGTCTGGTTTGTATTGGCCACCCTATTTCATGATGCCTTTGAATTTTATAAGTCTTGTGAGCGATATCAACGAACAGGGAACATAGGACGTAGAAATGAAATGCCTCAACAACTTTTGTTTATTCTGTGAGATTTTTGATATTTGGGGTATTGATTTTATGGGTTCGTGTTCTGTATCTTTTGGATTTCCATATATTCTGTTGGCATATAATTATGTTTCCAAATGGGTGGAGGTCATCCCCACCAGGACTGATGATTCTCTAGTTGTTGTGGATGTTGTTAGGTCTCACATATTTTGTAGATTTGGAGTTCCCAAGGCGATCATTAGCGATCAAGGGTCTCACTTTTGCAACAGATTCATAAAGTGTCGAGCAAAGAGATCAAGTCTATTCTAGAGAATACGGTGGGGCCAGACATGATGATGTTTCTTCTCCAACATGAAAGGGGAGTGTGTTCTTTTATTTACTGCATTTATTTTCGTCCTTTCATGTTCGAAATAATTTGTATGGATTGTGTGCTTGTTTGCTTGTTTACCTAGGTTTAGTGTTGTTGTTGAGTCAAATAATATTCTCTATGCATGCCTTAGTATCATTTCATAGGTGGTAAAAATTAGTTAAGTTTGATCATCAACTTATGGATTTTTGTGTATGATAAGAGACTTCACTTGCATGCAGTCACTTGTTATGATGGTGAACTTTTTATTGATAGTCTAAGCTTGATTCTGATTCACCTAGTGAGGTTGCAAGCCATTCTTATCATCTACCCACTTTTGTGTGATAACACATGTGATTCTTGTTACTCTAGAACTTGCTTTGAGTTTTTTCAAAACTGCAGTAACATTTACTTGCATGAATATGATGAAGGATTTCATTCTTTGAATCTTTTCCTGACTTGGTTTGATTGTCTAATCCAATTGATACTTCCATCTTCCATGTCTTACTTGTCTTATCTTTTCATTTGCTATCCATTGTCTTTGTATCTTTGTAGATTGTCTTTTGCATATCTATTATTTTCCATATTGGAGGAATAGTTTAATGGGTTGTATTGTCCGAGACGGACAAAATTTTTAAGTGTGGGGGAGGAGCTATATTATTTTTGTTGGAAACATGATATGGAAGAAATAGTTTTCAGAGGTCATTGATCATAAGATATATTTGCCTGTGATTAGTACTTGATTTTCTGCACACAAAAAAAATGGCGCCATTGATATTTCTTTTGTAAAAAAAAAAATGTGCAATTGTAATGCAGGCAAATGGAATTGCAATGTGTTGGATAGAGTCATTTTATCCTGAATCCAATTCTAAAGTTTCCAATTGTCATAGCCTCTTCCCATATTGCTGGTTACTGAGCATTTCACAGAGCAACTCATCAGGTTTATTTCTCCAATTCTTCTCTTGTTTCCTATTCATTTGTACCTTTGTCTTGTACTACTCTTTGCATACTTTATCTGTAGTCTACTTTTGATCTTGTTTCGATTCTTGATAAATCCTTTTGATTCATGTATGAGATGTATTGATAGCAGTAGAGCAGTAGATGATAAGCAAGCATATGGTAGTACAAAATTGCATGTTGTTTTGAGGGCGCCCCACTCCTACGTTTATTATGTGAGCATCAGTGCATGTATCCATTTTGGGAGGTTTTGTATCAGGCTTAGTCTATTTGATTTAACTGTAAATCATCATACATGTTGACTGTTGTAGGAGTCGGATCTTTTGAATATCCTAGATCCTGATGAATTTGGTGATCTTAAGTAATTTATTTTTTCTATCTCTGAATTATTGATCTAGGTATTGCTAGGGGAATGAGTTAGGGTGTTAGTGTTTCTTTATTTTCATTATTGCTCGGGACGCGCAAAAATAAGTGTGGGGGAATTGATAACTGTCATTTTGTTGTATTATTTTGGTCCTTAATATCACTATTTTTATCCTCTCGAGTGATTTATTATTGATTATTTGCATGTTTTATGAGTTTGGATTCATTTTGGACCTTTTTGTAAATTCTCCTATATTTTGGATTTATTTGCGAATTTTATCTTTATTTGTAGGAGATCGAGATGAGCCACTGGACTAGACTCAAGTTAGATCAAATATGGCTTCATCTGGGGTCGTAATGGACATCTCAAAATGATTTAATCTGAGCCCTTCATCCAGATCAGAAGGCAAATCAAATCAAGGGTTCAGATCTGAGTATTATAGACCGTCTGAGGAAAGTGATTGATTCTGAGTCATCCATCTGGATCTGGAGCGATCCGGCCCATACATTAAGATCTACACGTCTTGGTCGTTCATCCGGACCGTTGGATCGTGATTATACTTTCAGACGGATCAGATCCGTCCATTGCAAATCAGACTGATTTCAGCCGTTGGATAGAGCAGCCTAATTAAGCAGTTAATATATCATCAAGCCCTAGCTTCAAATGGACGGCTAGGATCAGATGAAGCTCAGATCGGACGGCTCAAAGAATTCATTTAATAACCTACCTTTCCTAACTTTCCAGAGCGGTAGAAAACTTCATTCGGCGTCTTCTTCTTCGCGACGGGCCGCGGGCCTCTTCGTTCTTGCGCGGCGGTGGGATTACCGAGGCTCGCCGCCGGCGAGAAGATGCTCCTCGAGCTCCAACAGAATCGGCAGAATCGCGACGGGCGGCGTACGGGTCTTCTTCCTCGCGAGCGACGCGGCGACTTCTTCTGCATCCGATCCTCGGCTGGATTTGCGAGGCGGCCGTGGCGGCGACGCGCGAAGGAGGTCTTCTTCCCCACAAGCGCGCAACTCGAGCCACGCAGTTGTTTTCCCCCATTTTCACGCGATGCGAGTTTCTTCCCACGATCGGCGGTGATCGCATCCCTTCCGGCGACCTCCCCTCCGACAGCCGACGATGATCCCAGGCGAGCCTCGGCGGACGATCAGATGCCGTGATTCGGACAGCTGACCGGAAGAGGGGCGAGCACGGGATTCCGGTGAGTCCAGCTCTATCACCGGCGATCCCATTACTTTTCGGCGACCGGGATTAGGCCGCTTCATCTCCACCATCATCAGCTGCCGGGATTAGGCAGTTTCAGCTAGTCATCCGCCGGTGAAGAGGTTTTCCACCGCTGTTTCGGCGATTCCATTCCTTCCGGCGACCGGGATTAGGCCGCACCGCTTCGACATTCCATCCACTAGCTACCGGAACTAGGAGCTCCACCATCCACAGCCGCCGGAGCAGTGTTCACATCCCTCCGCATTCAGCTCTTTTCCGCGGTGCCGGGATTAGGACCGCATCCGTAATCCATCGACAGAGGGGCTGTTCGATTTATTGTCGCCATAGTGGGGTTACCGATTGCTTATGTTTGGATTTAGTCCATTTAATTGGATATTTATTTTGCTATAGTTGTTTGTTTACGTGCAATGTTATTTCTATAGGTTAATTGTAGCTTAGTTGTTTAATTTTGTTCGTCGTGCATTCGTAGGTTAGTTTAATTTCTTATTGTTGATGTACTAACCCAGCCATTAAAATTGTCCAATCCATGCATCGTATAGTCACAGTGCGGTGTCTGGTTGGAGTGCTTTCATTATTAGATTAGATTTCATTTACATTCGACCAATGTACCGTATAGTGACAGTGCGGTGCATGGTTGAATTGCTTTCGTTTATTGCATTTCGTTTACTGCAGTTTTTAGTGACTGTTTGACTACTGTGTCGTATAGTGACAGTGCGGTGCATGGTTGAATTGTTCACCTTTGTTTGATCAGTGTACCGTATAGTGACAGTGCGGTGCTTGGTCGCTTTCTTTTCTGTCTGTTAGTTTAGTTTTTCAGTGACTGTTCGATCACTGTGTCGTATAGTGATAGTGCGGTGCTTGGTTGAATTGTTAACATTTATTTGATCATTGTACCGTATAGTGACAGTGCGGTGCGTGATCACTTACTTTTGCGCATTAGGATAGTTGCTTGTTAATAGTTATTTGGTAGTTAGATTTACTTCTTGCATGTTTAATTCTCATGGTTGTTTTTGATTTTGCATTTTAATTGTTTTGATAATTGTAAAAACCCCCAGTGTTTACTTCTGTTTAAAAACAAACGTTCAGCCATTAGATTCGTTGGGAGATGACCCGAGTCATTCCTATACTGCATTAGTGTAGTTAGGGGGTTCGGTAAATAATTTGGGAACGGTATTACGACAATTCATCACCGCTTATCAGGTAGCGAGTGGGGTGCGCAGGCATGACCATGCATTTGCATTTCCATGTGTGAGGGCATTTGCATATATATATATATATATATATATATATATATATATATATATATATATATATATATATATATATATATATATATATGTGTGTGTGTGTGTGTGTGTGTGTGTGTGTGTGTGTGTGTGTGTGTGTGTGTGTGTGTGTGTGTGAGAGAGAGAGAGAGAGAGCAGTGTATATAGATACAGTCTATATATATGCTTGTTGTGCTGTTGCATTTGTTTGTGCTATGTTTGCTACATTTGGTTGTACATCATTTTGCATGTTATTTGAATATTCTATGTTGGTTGTGTGTGGGGATACCAGTATACGAGTTGGTCGGATTATTGTACACCTTTGACCAGTATCATGATGTGGTACGGGATGGACCAGGTACATTGTTGTATATGTTATAGAACTTTCGTATGGCAGTTGGTTGATTACAAAGGTAGTGTTGTTCTTCTATATTGTATGTGTCATATTGTGGTATAGGTGCTCAGGTGGTATGAGTTGTAGCGTTGCAGATCTTCAGGTATGTCGGTACCTTATGTTGTTCAGTTGTACTTTTAGTATACACATGGGTTATATTATATTAGTGATTATCTGTTGTACCTTTAGACTGTATATCTATTGATCTCCTTACATTTATTTAGTTCATGCACTATCTATTCGTTACCGTTGAGTTTTATACTCACCACCACAGACCCTGAATTTTCCTGTCGCCCAAGTAACAGGTAGAACATTCCTAGGATGCTCAGAGCTCTGCCAGCTGATCCCATCTCACACCGAGCATTTGGAGTTTAGTTCATGTTTGTTCCATTGTTGTTTTTGGATTATAGTCATGTGTGTGAAGTGTTGTATTTGGCTTTTATGATGCTTTTGGTTTGGATGTTGGTTTTGATATTATTTTGTTTAGTGTGTTAGAGTCGCACTGGTGCACATCTTTGTGTCTTTGTGGTTGTATTGTTTGGTAGTGTCATTTCATTATGTTGTGTGGTTGTGGCCGAAAGGCTTTGTATCAACAGAGAATTGTATCACGTACAGGGGAGATGTTGTCTGTTTTTCGGGCTTGGCATACTCTCGGGGCGTGACAACTCTAGAATGGACCAATGGATTCTGGATAGTGGCTACTCAAGACACATGACTGGAGATCATCACATCTTTATTTGTTACACTATAGTTTGACGTTACCGTAGGTAATGTTAAACAACTTACTGAGTATGACATGATAAGTTCTAGATATTTTGCATTAGTGAAGATTGACTTTTTCTTAGGAAGTTGTCCACGTGATATCCAAGAAAGATATATGCCTCGCCACTACTTGGAAATCAATTTTGGAAAATCTCACTTGATTAGCTCAAGCTAAACTTGAATCTAACCCAATTTTAAAATACTTTCAAGTCTCGTTAAAATTTAATCAAGATAAAAAATAAATCCTCATCTCACAAAACATATAAGGTTAACATGTTTTGAAAACCTAGGATGGGCGAGATGAACTAGGATAAAATGAATTAGTACAATTAAGTCACAACCCTAAAAAATGTATAATTCATGTATGACTCTAGAATAGACCAATGGATTTTGGATAGTGACTACTCAAGACACATGACTGGAGATCATCACATCTTTATTTGTTACACTATAGTTTGACGTTACCGTAGGTAATGTTAAACAGCTTATTGAGTATGATATGATAGGTTCTAGACATTTTGCATTAGAGAAGATAGGCTTGGATGAAAATAATATTCTGACTTAGAGGAGAGATGGACCACAGCCTCAGCCTGAGCCTGACCCCGAGCATCAGCCAGATAGGGCTGAGGAGGCAATAGACTATGAGATTCATGACCTATCTCCCTTTCATGGACTCCTGCTCCTCCCACAATAGCCAAGAGATTATCTAGACTAGAGGATGTGATGCAGCGTCAGAAAAGCAACATCTAGAGATGATGCAGATGCTCTAGTAGCAAAGGGACGAGCACAGAGAGATGATGGAGATGCTTCAATCTTGGGACATGAGACATCCTCATCCACCTCCCTCTTCCTTAGATTTGGAATTTGTTGGAACACAGTAGTTGGCTTACTATGGACATATGTAAACATTTTAATATTTATTTTATCTTAAAGTCTTGATTGTTGAATTAATAGTTAATTGAGTTTATTCCTAGCTGAATAGGTTTCTTAAACGTTTTATCATTTCAAACCTATTTTTTTACTAAGTAAATATTATTTTTCACTAAGTAAATTAAAATTGAGCTAGCCTAGATTGAACCTAGAATTCACTATAGATCTAGGCAAGCCATCATACCTCACAAATACCTAGGACTATTTGTTTATGTACTGAGCCACGAAGATGAGCGTAAGATACTAGGACTGCACCCCAGGTTCCAGATTTAAACTTAGTGCATCAACATGAATCAAAAGGGGTTTAAAGCAAATCAATAACTTCGGTGACTGACTCTTACCCAAAACTTAATGATAATCTTATATCATTTGGGTTTCTCAAGAGTTAGATATTTGTTTTAAGGAAAATTTTTATATGTTTAATTTAAATATATTGTTTAGTCAATTATTATGAAAAAGGATTCATGCTTGGACAAATTTTATTGCATTTGTATTTTTGAAAGAATATAAATATGATTTTTAAAATTAAGGGGGAGAAAATATTTTTCTAAATTTATTTGGAATTTCAAACTTTTATTGAGAAGAAGAAAATACTTTTCTAAGTATATTGGGAGTTTCAAAGTTTAAAACTTGAAGTCTAGCTTGAAAAAAGATAAACATTGAATTTTCCAAGAACTTTAGCTTATGTAATTAATTATAACACCTTAAAAAGCTTTGATTAAGGGAGAGTTTTAAATCTTTTTTAAAACTTTAGGTTTTCAGTGGAGAAAATTTTTAAAAGTTTACAAAGTATTTTTCAAGAAATACTTTGAAAATTATGAAAAGTTTGGAAAATTTATATTTAAAAAAAAAATTAGTTTGAAAAGCTTGCAATGCATATGTGTTCTTTTGAAAATCTTATGCATAATTGAAATGTTAAACTAACCTTAGCTTTTGAACCATTTTATTTGTAAAACTTACTTTGAAAGATACGTACTTGAATATAGTTATTGTTTTTGAACAAATAATATATATGTTTTGATGTATGTCAGAGGGGATAAGAGAGTAAGGTTTAAGTGAACTTGATATTGCATTTGTAAACTTGATGCATTGCATATAAACTTATTAGTTCATTTTAATCTTGATGTTGCATGTGAACTTAATAGTGCATTTTGAGATTATTGTTATATTTTGCAAAATTCTCCCTAACTCTAATTGATGTGTTATCATATATCAAAATAAGGGAGATTGTTGATGCATAAAGTATCACTCTTTAGTTTTGATGTATGAACCATAGTTAAAGTTAGGATCATCTTGTGATCTAACATGGAATTAAGTGTGCAGACTTAATAGAAAGTTCTAGTAGGTCATATTGAACGAATATTAGACAAAAAACTTAACATATCAAGAGGATCAGACACCAAGCAAAAAGTCCAAATGAGTCGTGTGGATCGTGTTAGTGCCTATAAAATTCACATATCTCCACAATGGTATGAGTCCACTTTGGGCCTAAACCCTCATGGTTTTATTTTTGGACTTTACCCAAAAGTTCTCATACCAATAGAGATATCTTTTTATCTCATAAGCACATGATCTTTTTCAGGTCTTACCAATGTGAGACTTTGATTGCACTCCACATGCTCCCAACAATCCCTCCCCCCTCAAACGAAGGACCACATTGAACCCCCCCTCAAGCCTATCCATCCTCGAAGGACTTCCTCTACTTGATGTCTGATCCTCAACCCACCAAGACTTCCTACTAATTGTCTGGTCTTCCTGACCCAGCTGGACTTCCTGCCAGTTGTTCGGTCCTCCTGACCCAACTAGACTTCCAACCTGATGTATGGTTTTCTTGATCCGGACATGGGAGCCCCACTTCCTTCGTTCGAGGTTTATAGCTTGACATGGACCATGACTCTGATACCAATGCCTATAAAATTCACATATCTCCACAATGATATTATATTATCCACTTTGGGCATAAGCCCTCATGATTTTATTTTTGGGTTTTACCCAAAAGGTCTCATACCAATGAAGATATCTTTTTATCTTATAAGCACATGATTTTTTCTATGTCTTGCCAACGTGGAACATTAATTGTATTTCACATACTCCCAACAGACCGAACATTTGGCAAAAAATCGACTAGGTTAAGGAGACCGAACAACCAGCAAGAAGCCTAGCTGGGTCAGGAAGACCGGACAGTTGACATAAAACCCTGATGGGTCAAATTGGATGTCAATCAAGGCAAGTTCGGCAGGACAACCGGTAGATAAGCCTCGAGTGAAGAGGTGAGGCCGAGCCCTCAGGTGGGGACAAAGCTAGGCATCGATCCGACGGAGGATTCGTGTTGGACTCAGAAGTCGAGATCAGACAGTATTACTACTGCCATGAAATATTATACTGTATATTGTGCTAATATGATTTTGTAGATATCCAAGCGACTGGATGGTTTCCGGTCAACTCATACCCAATCGACTGGGTAGGGTCCAGTTGACAAGGATGCCAAGTTGGCAACCCAGTCAAGTGATCGATCGGATATCATGTAACCGAGATGGCAAGTATTCCAGTCAACTGGAGAGGTCCAATCGATTGGGATAAAAAATTTCTCAAACTGTAGAGGAGCGGAGCTAGGTGACTTGGAGTCGACTAGACTAGGTCGAGTCGATTGGAAAAGTCGAAATGCCAAATTGACAGACTGATTTAGAGTCTACTGGAGAATGTTCCAGTTGAATGGAAAAGACTTATAAAAGAAATGGAGGACCAACTTTGAAAATAAGAATCCTACTACTCTAAAATGTTGTCGTTCTCATTCCTCGTCCGCAAGAGCTTCGTGACACCAAAGCTTCGACCATTCACCGATACTATGAGCTTCATTTACATTTGCATAAGTGTTGGTATATTTATAGCTTTCATTTAACTTTTGTACTTCATTTCTAAAGGGAAGATTATCACACCCCGAGAGTATGCCGAGCATGAAAATCAGATAGCATCTTCCATGTACGTGATACAATTCCCTGTTGATACATAGCCTTCCGGCCACAACCAAACAACATATAGAAGTATATAACCAAAGTCACAACAGAATACACCAACAATAATAAAAAATACAAAGGCTCAAATACATGCGTATCGGTACGACTTTGACACAACAAGAAAATATGATCGAAACCAATTGTATGATAATATAATCGATTACCAAACAACAGAAACAATATAGGATAAAAATCCAAAATATACAACACCAATATGGATTACAATCCAAATACACGAGGTGAGACGGGATTAGCTAGCGAAGCTCCGAGCATCCAAGGAATCTTCTACCTGTTACCTGGGTGACAAGAAATCCCAGGTATAAAACTCAACGATAATATGCAAGATAGTGCATGATCAACAACTAAGATAGAAAGGGCAACAGATATACAAATAGAGATGAACAAATATATAGATGGAAATCAATGGTATACAGTCGTGAAGGTAATGTCAACTAACTATCAGTGTGAATCAAAGTAGTGGATAAACAACCAACTGATCAATTGTACATAACGTAATGTACTGACATACCTGAAGATCTGCAATGATACAACTCGTAAAACCTGAACACACATACTACCATATAACAAATACAACATGAAAGAACAACACTAAGCATGTAATCAACACACTGCCCTACTAACCTATAAAAAACAACATCAAACCTAGTCAGTCCTATACAACATCGTGATACTAGTCATAGGCGTACAACAGTCCGGTTCAAGTCATACATTGGTATCCCACACACAATAGTATAGATCATGCAAATAACATGCAAAATGATGTACAATTAAATGCTGCAATCATAGCACAAACAAATACAACAATACAACAAGCATATATATAGACTGTATCTATATATACTGCTCACACTCACACATATATATATACATAAATATATGCATATGTATATATATATATACAAATGCCCTCACACATGGCAATGCAAATGCATGGTCATGCTTGCGCACCTCACTCGCTACCACAACCCCAGTGTGATCTAGGTGGCACGACATGACAACTGTCCCAACTCAACAATAACCATTGCTCTCGAGTGGTCGAGTGGACAATATAAATAAGTAACGATAAGTTAAAGAGCTATAAGCTACACAATGGAGGTCCCTGCTGCTAGCCACTCCGACTGACACTGTCACGTACCGATGGAGTCCCCGCCAGACGAAAATCCGATAACATCTCCCCTGTACGGGTGACAATACCAATTTACATACAAGGCTTACACGGCCACTATACATCGGTCAACACGACCGGAATCCAAACAACCCACGCAAATAATAAATTAGGCCACTGGCTAACTATCAAAGAAAAAGGTAAACAATCTACATAACTAGACTTACCCCTTATGTTATCTGGGCAAGAATACCCAACTAAAACCAATCGAAATAAATCCGATCAAATGTCCCTAAGTACATACCAAAACATCCACAGTTACAAATATCCAACTCCAGTCCTAAACATATATTCTAATCAAAATATCCAAAACCGTAAACACAAATAACAAATAGAACTTTCACGACGAGTGGGGTTTGACAGCTGGACTCTCCTGACAGCTTCATCCTGAAATAGATATAAATCAACGGGGTAAGTTCAAAGAACTCAACGGGTATAGTCGATATACAAAGTAAGATAAAACTAACAATAAAAAGCATGCCAGTACAGTCTCACATATAGGGTAAGCAAGAAATAAATCCAAAAGGACTGTACTCACCTGAATCTCCTACCCTGATATAGGAGCATGTGCCCTACTATAAGAGATAAAGTCATCACCATATACGAATATGAATCCTGTATGCATGACAATCATATGCAACATCCAAGGCATCAATAAAATAATGCAACAAACACAATACAAATGCGATCCGTGCAAATGACATGGTCACCCCTGATACCAGTCAACCGCCTCACACGCGATGGTGAAGCCGAGTGGGTAGGGCTACATAATCAGCAGACTCACATCACTTGCTCTGAGTGACCGAACGGATGTGGATCTGCTTGAGTACACCTATCCTCCTCCCGCCAAACAAAGTGGGGAGCTAAGCTCTCATCTCCTGTCATGTATCAGGAGGGATCCTGTCGCTACCACGCTCATCATCACTACCCATGAGCGGACTGGAGCTCGACAGAGCAATCGATACACTCCTCGATGTACCACTAACCCATGAGTGGCAAGCGCGTAGAACTGAATCGGCTCAACAATAAAGGAACCCTGTCCACCAAAGATGCAATCACGCAAGATGGTACATGATACTAAAGCATGTAAATCCAACTAAATACACTCTATCCAATAATATACGCAATCAATACGTATATATCCATAATCCAAGTAACTACGATCCAAATAAAACAGGGAAGGTATAATCATAACCTATCACATGCATGTATCAAGTATGCACCAAAAATATACTAGGCATATAAACATGAAAATTATTGCAAGTTATCCTAACTAGCATATCAACTCACTATATCTAAAAGATAAGTCAAAATACCGTCGATAAAATATCCGCAAAAGAACCGTATCGTCACGGAAACCTCGCCGCATCAAACTCGTATACAAAGATAACTATTGTTAAGAACAAAATATCATTCACCGACAAATCGAATACTTAATCGATTATTTCCATAACCAATTAATCCAAAGTAAATCCATCAAATTCAAGTACACAACAAACGATCAATCGAATCCTACATCAATTCATATCCGATCCACTAGATTGATTTAATTATCCTATTCAACCTAATCAATCCTCCATACATAATTACAGAACCGATCAACATCACACCGAACTCAACAATCCAACCAACCATAGATCACTAAGAATTAACTCACACCCAAATCATATGACGAAAGTGCATGACCACATCGATAACACGTAATTAAGTTATAATCATCCTGTATGTAATCCAACCAATCAATCACAAATATCCCTATCATAAAGAATGGAATTTAACAACATCCTAAATAAATCCTTCATTTTCCTCGAGCTTAATTCACAACTCCACAACAATATACAGAACATCTCACCGATCAAAAATATGAATCCAACCTAACCCTAGGTGACTTTTACACAGCTCAATCAAACCTTACCTTAAACTCAATCCAACACTTGGATCTCACAACTTGGCACCCACAATCCATTTACAATCATAATAACTCACCTAACGATAAACTCCTGATAGCAACACTCATTACATAAGTCGAAATGGGTTTGCGCAAGAAACTAGAAGTAAATTCAAGATATATATATACCGCAAAGAATTTCCCTCTCAGCCTCCTTACCAATAGCCCACCACCTAACCCTAACCCCAACATCACGCTTAGCTCTACTGAAACCCTCGTTCACCGACACCATACACCGCCAAATTCATCAATCAAGCTCACCAAGGGAAGATGCTCACTATAACCTAGATCCCGCCCAAGGTACAAGGAATCGACTCTACCTTGCTCGACGACCACCGGCAGGATCGCAACCTCCAATGTTGGTGGACGCCGAACCAAGACTGCCGAGGTCGGCAAGACCGCAACGCATAACCGAAGAGGTAGGCACAAGCGGTGTGCATGAGAGAGACTGGCCGACGGTAAAAATCAGAAGAGAGACGATGGCGAAACGGCCTCGTGGTGACAATGATGGAGAGCGACGCAAGAGCTTAACGCCGTGCGAGCAGCAACCACCGTCGGCAACAGAGGGGAAGAGGAGGCTCGGGCGGTCCTGTGGCCATAGAGATCGACGCGCGCGGCTGGGGTCGGCGAGGAAGAGGAGAACGGCGAGAGTCGTCACGGCCGGCTGCCTCGATCGTCGGCGGAGAAGAGACTGTCAGCGAGAAGAGGTCTCGAATCGGAATCGCCAAGGCGAAAAGATGTCGCGGCGGGGAAAAACAAAAAGAAAATAGAAACTTAGGTTAATGTCGTCGATTAACCCCCCCTTTAAATAGACTCCTCCAAAGCCTATTTATTTTATCCCCGTAATTATCTCGTACGGATTCCGTTTAAATCCAGAAAAATTCCTAAAAATCCCGAAAAATTCCCAGGATTATTTTCTTAAATTTCTGGTCATTAAATTTAATATTTTAAATTTTCAGTATTTAACATTCTCCCCCACTAATAAAAATTTGATCTCCAAATTTCCTACTCGTATATTAGTACGAGATGTCACAACAACCATCTCAAGCATCTAGAGACAAGTCACACCTCAAGTGACCAAGTGGGGTTACTGATATCCCCTAAAATCTATCACACCTGCTTCCAGTAGCCCTTCCAAAGTATGAATAGTATCTTTATATCGACCACCTATCAAAAAGTACATAACTTACCGGAGTGGAGCTCTAGATCCGTGACCTGTTAAAGACTTTGCCCGAATCACAAGGTAAATCCTGAATCGTTATCGCATACGATACACAAAGATACTCCATGAACTGAAAATCTCCACAGTATAACCTATCCAGCGATCCAACAAACTCATCTTATGGATCAAGAGAAAATGAACGGGCTCAGCTAATCGATCACCGATCACCCCAAATCGCATCAAGCCCTTTCCGAATTCTAAATAATCTCCCAACACTGTCCATCATACTAAGCTCCCACTTCCCTCTTAGTACACCACTTTGCTGATTATTAGTTTTCCACCTTTACTAGTTGACACACTGAACACCAAACTACCAAGTCAACTAAGTTCCACATGACGTTCCACCATGGAGAACGTTTCAAGAGAAATATTTTCTCTAGCAAATAACTCAGCTACTCTCTTAACTATATAAGGACAGAACTACAATAATAACAGCCAAATCTTATTCCACTAGGTTAGATCGATTGTATAAGGACGTTTCACTAAAATAAAATATGCATATTTAGATAACTGATCCACTACAACAACAACAACTTTATGCCCTTTTTATCGAGGAAGTCCAGTGATAAAATCCATAGAGACATCGTCCCATATAAGATTCAAACTCTCATACACAACGCTTCATACCTATCCAATAAAGATCACCTGCTAACCTTCTGCAAATTTTCAAGAAATTGGAATGTTCTCCTAAAGGGAAAGAATGGAATTTCTTTAGGAGTGATTGTATTGAAGGAGATATAGCAGAAATAACAAGTCTATTATTGTTGTACATAACTCCTTGTTGTAGCTCAAAACTCTGATGAGAATATGGATTGTTGGTCAAATCAACCAAAATTTTCTGCAATTGATGATCCTGTTTAGCTTCTTCAATAAGACTTTCACCTTCCTCCAATGCAGGGCAAGACACCAAAGCGTGATATTCACCTCCTTCATATATTCTAGATAATAAATCAGCAACTTTATTTTCCAAACCTAATTTGTAAATGACTTCAAATTGGTAACCCAATAGCTTAGTCATCCAACATTGTTGATCAATGGTTGTGATCTATTGATGTAGTAAATGCTTAAGGCTCTTTTGATCAGCGTACACTAAAAAAAAATTTCCAAGGAGATAGGGATGCTAATGTTGCACAAACAAAACCAAAGCCATCAATTCTTTTTTCATATGCAGATTTTGACAAATTCCCTTCTGATAAAGTTGAAGGAGAGCTTCATCACATATAAGTTCCAAGAAAGACGCTAAAGAAGCCAATCCTAGTGAAAATTATCCTTCTTGGTCAACTCTATCAAGAGCTTAGCTACTTTTCCATAATTTTATACAAATTTCCTATAGTTATCTGTCAAACCCAGAAAACCTCTGAAGGATCACCTGAAACACCTTGTCCATAAATGAAATATAAAAATATTAATCGTTGTGATACAAAAGACATAACTAGAAACTCATAATGTCCATTGTGAGTGCAAAATGCAATCTTATGAATGCCTTCCTCCTTTACTCTAATCCAATGATACCCCAAATTTCAAATCAATTTTTAAAAAAACATGTAGCTCCAAATAGCTCATCCAACAATTTATCTACCATAGGAATAGAGTACTTATTTGGAATTGTGACATTATTTAATGCTCTATAATCAACACACATTCTCCATGATAAATCTTTTCCTATTTACCAATAAGATAGAACTAGAGAAAGAACTTACACTAAGCCAAATAACCCCTTGATTGCAGCATTTCTTGAACCTGCCTCTCGATTTCCTATTTGGTGGTGTGGATAATGGCATGGACGCACACTAATAGGACTCTGCCTTTCCTGCTCCTCACCTTTACAAAACAACATAATATCTGCTAAGTCCACGTCATATATTTGACAACATATCTCACAATTCTTTATCTGCCGTAAGTTTAGGATACGTCTCATTCAATAGCATCGGAATCGCTCCGATCCCCAAAATGATGTATCCATGTACACGATCCTTCCATCCACACTAGAATAATTAAACAACACTGTGTAAAAGTCAACCATCGTCTGAGCCCTGAAACTAATTTCATAAGCTTCAGA
The DNA here is from genome assembly GCA_025175895.1 of Wurfbainia villosa. Classification (NCBI taxonomy): domain Eukaryota; kingdom Viridiplantae; phylum Streptophyta; class Magnoliopsida; order Zingiberales; family Zingiberaceae; genus Wurfbainia; species Wurfbainia villosa. Next base: position 35,858,346 of record CM045989.1, on the reverse strand, counting down.
CCAAGTAAATTCCATCACCAATCAGCGGTGTAGTACCACTAGAGCATCCTATCCATATCTATGGTAATAATCAAATCAATACCAGAAAAATCACCATCTACGGTGGCCGAGTGCTCAACTCCAACTACCACCATCATAAATGATCCAATCGTGTCCAGAATACACGATTTTCCAAATCCCTGGATGACTACGTCGTCATAAGTCTAACAAGATAATCAAACCTCATACAATTCATACCAAGTATGAGATTGTCATCGCTACACACCTGCATCCTCTTTACTCTAGGCTGATGATATATCAATCATCCCTACGACTTTGATAATTGTATGACACCCTGTCACTACAATATCAACACACCAATCATAAATCAATCCTAGAGTATATACAGATGTCCTATAGCTGAACTAAATAGATCATCGATCCACCATGAAGGATATTCATTTCCTTCTACCACTACTGCATTCCATCATCGATAATCGATGTATAACCTCAAAGGTTCATCTCTCTTTGAACAATGAATTTCAGAGTTTCTCAAGAAATAAAATACTGGGTCAAATAAATATCTCATCCAACACCTCCTATAATTGGAACTTAGATTCTTCCAATTCCCATAGTGTTAAGCAACACTGATACCAACTAAATTGTCCCCTGGAACAATCGTTATTCTAACAAATACCTCTCAGCATCATCAACCTTGTCAACTTTGAACGACTGATCGATGACGTTATCTAAGCAACTCGATTTGGCGCTCAGCCAATTGGATAACATTGCCTGGAGTATATCACGAGCTTTAACAACCTTGTGCACTTTACACTAGCCCTCAGCTAAAGCACCATAAGTACAAACATTTGGCTCGTAAAATATCATTACCTCAGTACCAAATAAATTATCACTCAGTAGGGGATCTTCGATATCGAAAACTATTTCCGAAATCACTCCGGTCGCCTACTCTACTTGCCTATACAGCGGCAAGCCTAGAAGTTCATCCGACACTACATCTGATTACTCTCGAATTATACATGCATCCGAGAGACATCCTTATACCATCATGTCACAATCATAACCTCCAAGATAATATCCAGATATCCACATCATATCAACCAAGTTAACTATAACTCAACTAAGTCAACTCTCCCACCATAATATAACATCTCCAACAATCAACCTCTAAACATCAAAAATCATTTTCATACCCCTCTGATAATCATCACAGTAATCATTTCAACATCAAGTTACCATCTCTAGCAACCGACATAATCAATATCGAACATCAACATGGGAGTGAAATAATGTCACGTGAATTTAGCTAGAAGAGCACGTTCACGACTTCTACGGTTGCCTTATCAAAAGTGTAGATTATTATCACTAGGTTGACTACACTATTATCTGGAGACACTTGCTGCAGTGTCATTTTCATAAATATGACTCACCCTAATGCCTCCCGATAGGAACTGATGGAAGATCCAACTATCCTAATCCAAATGTAAGCCAATAAATCGTAGGTGATCGAAAACAACTCAATCACTATCTTGAGCCCTTAAATGGGGGTAAACTCTGCAAGTCTAACAAACTCTATAGTGAAACTCCATTAGCTATTGATCACTCAACTTAAGGCTCAAGAATTCTCCAACAATGAGTCATACAAAATAACATGGGGAAATATTGTCTCTCGAAAACATCCTGAACCCATGATCCTGTAATGGGTTATTTCCCCCAAAATTCCTTTACATATTCCACCAAGTAACAACTTGATCATTGCAATAGTAAGAAATTAACTCCACTCCCCCTATATAAATACAAGTTAGGTACTTAAAAGTACCTTCAACGTTATCGATCTAAGCACAAGCAGCTCAATGATCAAAATCCCTATGGAACCGTAAGCAAACATCCATTTATGCGCATCAACAATGATAGTATACATTCCTTATCCATTACCCAAGGGTAATAATCGACTAGCATAATTAGTGAAAATCCTAACTAACAGTAATCATTGATTTCCACACAAATGTGGCGACTTGACCCACCTTTCGCCTCGATGTCGTCGGCTCTCTAGGAAGTTCATCTTTTCTACTACGGGTTGAGACTACGCGGTGAGCAGGTTGTTCACTCGACTCCATCTACGATTATGAATAGTGACCAACACACTAAATGTTATTTCTGTTATCCACTTAACACATGTGATCTAGCAGAGTATAAATACTAGCAGCGACTAGTCACCTTGGTGGCGACCCTACTACAGTGCACACGTGAGTCGAAACTCTATAGACCCTTACAGCGACTCCTTGGCGGAGATCTCACTTATCCTCTTGCGTGGTTACCCTGCACCCGTCTAAGCAAACAGCGCTCACCTCGTCATCGTATACATTAAATTATTACGGATGTTACTAGAAACAGATATTCTTAGAAGTAAAAATATATAAAAATTTTCAGCATACCTATTTGTCAGTAGGAGAGGTCCCATCGCGCGAATCCCGTATTGACCTCGTTATAAATCCTCGAATTTAAACATAAAAATTGTCGAAATCCATACGATCAAAATTTTCCAAATTGCCTCGTAAAACACGCAGCGTGGCGAACTCAGAAAAATCCAAAAACCCCACAGGAACTCGAAAACCTAGGCGCTCGATGCGAATAAATTGTCACGCCCGATGGAGTCCACAGCGAGACGAAAATCACAACATCTCACTGTGCGGGTGATACCATTTACATCTGGCCTCTGCGGACCGCATCATGATCGACCACGATCGGAATCGAAACAACCCGCGGATAATAAATTAGGCCTGCGAACTATCGAAAGAAAAAGTAAGCGATCTACATAACTAGACTTACCCTTTTGTCGTCTGGCGGGAATAACCAACCAAAATCGATCGAAATAAATCCGTCGAAGGTCCAGGGCGTACAAAACATCCGCAGTCTGAATATCGACTCGGTCCTAAACATATATTCTAATCAAAATATCCAAAACCGTAAACACAAATAACAAATAGAACTTTCACGATGAGTGGGGTTTAGCAGCTGGACTCTCCTAACAGCTTCATCCTGAAATAGATATAAATCAACGGGGTAAATTCAAAGAACTCAGCGGGTATAGTCGATATGCAAAATAAGATATAACTAACAATAAAAATCATGCGGTCTGATCTCACATATAGGGTAAGCGAAATAAATCGAAAGGTACTCAGACTGAATCTCCTACTCGATATAGGAGGGCGTGTGCCTCTACTATAAGAGATAAAGTCATCACCATATACGAATATAAATCCTGTATGCATATGTGATCTATCTGACATCCAAGGCATCGATAAAATAATCGTGAACCACAATACAAATGCGATGTCTGAAGTGCATCTTGGTCTGAATGACGTGGTCACCCACGGCGTCGGTCGGTGCCTCACGCGATGGTGGCCAGGAGTGGGTAGTTTATGACAATTGCACTCTGCCATCTTTGCTCTGAGTGGCCAGAGTGGGCGAGGATCTTGTCGGTACACCTATCCTCCCGCGACAGTGGGAGCTAAACTTTCGTCTCCGGTTATCCAGGAGGAGGATCCACTGCCCTACCAGCTGCCTCATCGCTACCCATGAGCGGACCCGGTGAACTGACGACAAGCACACACCCTCGATGTACCACTAACCCGCGAGTGGCGGTGTGTGCGAGCCGTATAGCGGCTGCGGGCTCAATGATAAAGGAACCGTCCGGCCGTTGATCATGCAGATGGTGCGTGATACTAAAGCATGTAAATCAACTAAATACATCTATCCAGAATAATATGCCTGATCGATATATGCGTATCCATAATCCAGTAACTACGATCGAATAAAGCGGGGAAGGTATAATCATAACTTTATCACGTCGTGTATCAGTAGGCACCAAAATATACTAGGCGTATAAACATGAAAATTATTGCAACTATCTAACTAGCGTATAAACTTGACTATATCTAAAGATAAGTCAAAATACCTTTGATAAAATATCATGAAAACATCTAAAGATCGTCACGTAGTGAACACGCCTCGTGGCCAACACTCATCTGATAACTATTGTTAAGCCGAAATACCATTCACCGAAATAATCGAATATTTAATCGATTCCTTCCATAACCAATTAATCCAAAGTAAATCCATCAAATCCAGTACACAATGAATGATCGAATCGAATCCTACATTGACCTGCATATCCGATCCACTAGATTGATTTAATTATCCTATTCAACCTAATCGATCCTCCATACGTAATTACGAGCCGTCGACATCACAATCAACTCGATAATCCGACTGACCGTAGATCACTAAGAATTAACTCGTACCCGAATCGTATGACGAAATGCAGACCACGTTGATAACACCGTAATTAAGTTATAATCATCCCTGTATGTAATCCAACCAATCAATCACGGCCCGTCCCGTTGCGTGATGGAATTTAATAACATCTAAATAAATCCTTCATTTTCCTCGAAGCAATTCAGACTCCTGACAATGATATCTGAGAGCGTCTCACCGTCGAAAATATGAATCGACTAACTCTGGGTGACTTATACCTGACTCGATCAAACCTTATCTCGAGCTCGATCAACACTTGGATCCCAGACTTGGCACCTGATCCATTTACAGCAGATTAACACTCACTAACGATAAACTCGACCAATGACACTGTCATTCATAGATTGAAATGGGAGTAAATTCAAGATATATATATACCTCTGACACAATTTCCCTCGTGACCCTCGCGCGATAGCCCGATCCACCGGAACCTAACCCCTAACACAGCTGCTCTAGCTCATGAAACCACATTCACCGACACCATTACCACTTTGCCAAATTCATCAATCAAGCTCACCAGAAGAAGATGCTCGGCTATAACCTAGATCTGTCAAGTACGAGGAATCGACTCTACCTTGCTCAAGCGACCGTGGCGAGGATCGCGTCCCTCTCAGCGATGGGTGTGATCTTTGAGCCGGCCTTTGTCGAGGTGGCCGTATTTGGCGGCAGCGGCCAAAGAGGTAGGCACCGCGGTGTGTGCGTGAGAAGACGGTCGGCGGCGGAAAAATCAAGAAGAGATGATGGCGGAGCGGCCTGCATGTCGACGGCGAAGTGGAAGCGGCAAATAGCGAATCTTGCTGTGGCGGCAACCACGGCGTCGGGCAGCGTAGGGGAAGAGGAGGCTCGGGTGGTCCTGTGGCCGTAGAGACCGGCGCGCGCGGCTGTGGTCGGCGAGGAAGAGGAGAACGGCGAGAGCCGTCTGCCGGCGCGCGTCGTCTGATCGTCAGCGGAGAAGAGACCGTCGCGGAGAAGAGGTCTCTCGAAATCGGGAACTGCCGAAGGCGAAAAGATGTCACGGCGGGGAAAAAGAAAAAGAAAATAGAAACTTAGGTTAATGTCGTCGATTAACCCCCCTTTAAATAGACTCCTCTAAAGCCTATTTATTTTATTCCCGTAATTATCTCGTACGAATTCCGTTTAAATCCAGAAAAATTCCTAAAAATCCTGAAAAATTCCCAGGATTATTTTCTTAAATTTCTGGTCATTAAATTTAATATTTTAAATTTTCAGTATTTAACAGACACTATCCATGAGTGGTCGAGTGCAACACACACAGAACAACTGCACACAACTCCAACTACCACTATCAAGAGTAGTCGAGTGCGGTAAAACAAATGAACTGCCCTCACATCAGTTACTACTTTCACGAGTAACCGTGGAGGCAGAATGACTGACGACCCTCTCAACCACAAAGGAGGTCAATTCACCAGCATGTATGTAAATGACATGAATGCACAACCACACATACATCCACAATACACTCTCTACCCAACAGAGAGTCGTATACAACTAACCATTGACCATGCTAGGACTTCCAGTCCGTAGTGACACACCGTCGACAAACCACACTACCATGTACAAACATATGATCCGTAATAGTTATACAATGAAAGGTAAGGTGATACAACTACAAACTCTACATTAAGGACATCAGCCATCCCCGGATGATTATTCCTGATGACACGAGTCAAATCGACATCTATACTCAGCTACACCCGCCATGGTTAAACATCTAAAGATCTACATATCATAGCATCGATAAGTTATAGCAACGATGAATGAAATATGACAACAACAGTATATCTCAAAGTGCAAAGACTTAAGTATCAAGCACAGAATAACATGAGTGGAGTCAAGGTACAATATCAACCATATAAAAACTCATGCACTAAGAATAATCAACTACCCGACCAGGGTAGAATATTACCCACCTGATATGCAGTTCGTGCTAACCATCTACACGTCCAAGAATCTATCACAATCAAAGTCTTGGAGATGAACATATAAACATAACTAAACACTAATATAATCAATCTGTAAGAATAGAAATTTAACCCAACCCTAATCCCAAATCTTACCAATATAACAACCCCATTCACTAACTATTAACCATCGTTTCAACTACAATATCAGCTATAATTATCATACCACAACTGTAATTCAATCCAAATTTACACTTACCCTGCTTACCATCACCCGCACAACTTCCTGCTAAACTTCAGGATCCCATATATCAACCCCACAGTTGAATCAACAACAAATGATCCCAACTAGCAACCTTCACAAGTAACCTGCTATAATAACTTCACCAGCAAAATAAATGGCAAAATCAATCCTCAATCCCAACACCTAAATTACCCCAACACCTAAATTACAGCTTTCCTATACTGCATGTAAATCCAACATTAATACCATTACCACTATAACAAAACAAGATTTGATTGCAACAACTATAACCCATCCAAATTTACTTACCAAGAATCCAAGATCGTAGTTAGGTGAAGAGAAATAAGCCACCCAATGGCCGGTTCATAGCTTCAAATCCATCAGCCTGCCGTCGAGCTAAAGGGTAGCATTCATCCACCTTAATCAAACCAACTGTAGACAAATCCCTATACCAATACCCATCACGCCTGAAATCACAGATTTAAACATCAAATGCAGATCATGGTAATGGCAGCTGACAGCAGCACTAAGGACAAGCAGCTGGCGGGGTAAACGGCAGTGGAAACATCGTTGGTGACAGAAGAACGAGAACGGCGATGCTCACGGTGGCAAGGTCGAGTTCGCAATGGACACAAACGATGGAAGGGAGGACAACCTCCTTACTACCATTCAAACCTAAAGAAAACAGAGCTATGACAGAGGAAAGAAAACTCACAGTGGCAAGACGAACCAGAGAGCTGGACTCAGGAAAAGAGAGAACACCGGAAGCAGCTCCATCTCGTGACAACACTGCTCCCAATCGTTGCTGCCTGGATCGACGGAATATAGCAAGTAGATCGGCGGGGTAGGCGGCGACCGTGAGCACCGAGAGGCGATGATGGGGCGGCGGCACGAATTGAGTGTGGTGCCGATGAGCGGCGCGACGAGCGGCTCGAGGAGGCGACGCTGCCGGTGTAGTGGTCGGGGCGATCGAAACGGCTAGGGCTCGGGAGAAGAAGAAGTCGCGATTGGGCGATAGCGGAAGAAGAGGAAGAAGGGAAAATCGCGATGGGGGAGGGAAAACGGGGAGCAGCGGTGAGGAGAAGAATCGGGGAAAATAAGGGAAGCAAAACTTAGATTTAGCCTTAGGTCAATAACACTTATTAACCTCCCAATAAATAGATTTTACCAAATCTATTTACTTTATCCTATGAAATATTAAATAAACCTCATTTAAATCTATAAGAATTTCTAAAAATTTCTGAAAAATTTCATAAGATACTTTATTAATTAACTAGGAGTATTTTATTATTATTTTTTTTCCTAATATCTTACAAAGATAGATTGTTATCTAACTTTATTTCTTATAAAAAGTGACCCTCTCCGAAGTTGAAAGTTCTCAAGTCGGAAGGTCTTTTAGTGGATTGCCTATCGAAGCAACTCTCGAAGAGTCACGGGCCTTGAAGTAACAACCTAGCTCAGATTGTGAACCAAGTAAATCATCTTGTGTTATTTACTTTATTTTCGTTGCAAATTTCTCTAAGTTTTCAAAAGCAAAAGAGTAGTGTTATAAAAGATAAAGAAAATTTTTATTCTCCAAGATTCACCCCCTCTCTCAGTAGAACTCAATCCTACAATTTATTGTTAATGCCTATAATATTCACATATCTCTTTAATAGTATGATATTGTCCACTTTGACCCTAAGCCTTCATGGTTTTATTTTTGGGTTTTACCCAAAATGTCTCATACCAATGGAGATATCTTTTCATCTTATAAGCACATGATCTTTTCTATGTCTTACTAATGTGAGACTTTGATTGTATTCTCAATACTCCCAACAATCCCCCTCAAACAAATGACCACATTTGGCCCCCTTCAAGCCTATATGTCCTCAAATGACTTCCTTTGTCTGATGTCCGATCCTCAACCCACCAAGACTTCCTACCAACTGTCTGGTCCTCCTGACCCAGCTGAACTTCCCGCTAGTTGTCCTATTCTCCTAACCCAACTAGACTTCATGTCAGTTGTCTAGTTCTCCATACCCAACTGGACTTCATGTTTAGTGTCTGGTTCTCTATATCCGGACATGGGAGCCCCACTTCCTTCATTTGAGGTGCATGACTTGACATGGACCATGGCTATGATACAAATTGTTAGTGCCTATAAGATTCACATATCTCCACAATGGTATGATATTGTCCACTTTAGGTTTAAGCTCTCATGGTTTTATTTTTGGACTTTACCCAAAAGGTCTCATACCAATGGAGATATCTTTTCATCTTATGAGCACATGATCTTTTCCATGTCTTACCAATATGGGACTTTGATTGTATTCTCAATACTCCCAACGATCTTTAGTGCATACTGTACTACAGATGAATCCTCCTGCATCTTTGAGCAAAAGAGGAACCGAGTGATCTCGAACCTTGCAGATCTCGCCTGCTCATCGAACAACTCATGAAGATGGAAGACAATTGTATTAGCATCCATATGCTCATGTTGCTTTTGCAACTCAAGAGACATCGAGCTAGCATAATGCAACTCACTTTGTCAGAGTCAGCAACATGTCTCTGGTAAGCCAACTTTTGGTTACCAGATGCATTCTCTCCAGGAGGTCGGGGAAGAACCTCTTCAAGGACATAAGCCAACTTCTCGGCCTTGAGAATAATTCTCAGGTTGCGAAGCCAGTCAAAGAAATTTGGCCCAGTCAATTTGTTGTTATCTAAAATTGAATGTAAATTAATAGAGGTTGACATGTTGTTCTAATGAGTACCTAGACATACAAAAAGGTACGTAAGAGAGATGGATTTATAGTAATGTAAACAATTTATATTAACAAGAAACTCCCACTATTTTTTCAAATTCAAGAGCCCTCACTTTGAACTCGAGAGATGGTAGATTATCTCTTAGTGAGTTGATATCCATTATGACTAAGAACAAACTTGGAGGGAGTCAAACAAGTCATTCTTAGTCCTAATGTTAGATATCAACAGTACCCATTATATATCAAATATATAACTATCACTTTATGTTATCAACTAATTGAATGTTCACATACATATTAGGTTGTTAACTCATTAATATATATGCATCCTATGCATATCACCTAATTCCACCTCTGTCCAAATTGGCCTTGGAGGAAGTAAAAAAAAATCAATACTTTCAGTTATGACCGACCCATTAATCGTGACCCTCAATTGACCGAAAAATCTAAATCGACTCCAAAACATTTTTAACCCTTTAGAAGATACAATAACTTATCATATATTCACTTGGTTCAGGGCATGGTCTATGTGCTCGTCCCCACTAGACTAACGATGTCACACCTAGTCCAAGTTAGTTTTCCTTATCCTACAGATTCAAGTTACTCTTACATACTCCCAAGAAGACTGTCTTCTTCATATACTTGCTCTGCCTAGAGACTTCTAAGTAACAATCCTAACAAGAGGTTTAGGATATACATCTCCTTTATATAAGGAGTGGTGAATCCTCTTTGGGTTTTTCAAACATTTTCGATCACTTTGACTTATACCCAATCAATCCAGAGTTACACCTCCTATGGAGATTGTTGCGAAGAAGTCAAATTATAAGGTGTCATGATCAAGATGACTTGAATATCTCAAGTCTAAGGAATCTCGCAACCGAGCTGCAATAAGATCTTCAACAATATGAAGAACCATATGAAGTCTCATAGCAGGTCACTTCAGTGAACTAGTTAGCTCAACTAGCATCCACATGTTCACTCTCAGCATCCCTATGCTTCCATGCAGTGAGTACCGAATGCTTAGATAAATCAAGGAGCACAACATGTGCTAGTCTCACATAATTGATGATGTACAATCTCATCAATTCATCGACTAAAGATAGTTTCAATACTTACATATTTACACATGATGAGATACCCACTAATTATGATCCAATCACAATTTCTCTCATGTTGTGTATCATATTATGGACTTCAGTAGATGAGTTTAAGATCTAATAAAATACATAGACAATGTATACTCAAATAGTGAATTTTATTAATAACTTCTAAGGCGATTACCTTAGAACACCTCTCATTTACATCAGATTGGTAGACTAAGATTGCTATAGTAGAACACAGAATGTTATTATTCGACTATTAGGATTTACTAGTCAACTGATGTGCTATAGTATGCCCAACATTAAATGTGGATCAAGTCGTTTAGCTGACAGGTTAAAACAATGATCAAATCTGTAGGAGACTAGTCGACTAATGGATAAGGTCAGCTGATTGGTTAGCAAAAATCAACCCGATGACCACTCTATAAAAGAGGATTTTATGGTGATTAGAATCCGTCAATTTTTTACGATTTTAAAAGGGAGTTACTACTGCATTTCTGACCTTTAAAAAACTTTCCGACACAACCAAATTACAAGCAAGATTTCACTATTTAAAGACATTTTGTTATTGTTCATCTCATTTATCTTGTATATTTATTTTGGTTGTATTTACTTTAAAGAAATATGTTGTAAGAGGTTTATCCGCCTCTAGAAGGATTTCAAAAAAGAGAAGATAGTGATGATATCGCTAGGAGTTAGGCCATGAAGTAGTACCCAAAAATTCTGACCTACATAAAATCTGATATGTTGTGCTTGTAGTTTTGTATTATTTTTGTTTATATTTTATTTTTTTACAACATATAACATCTTGTAGATGAGAACACAAATGACAAATAATTATTAAGTCGAAACAAGTTATTCACCCTCCCTAGCTCAGTGCAATTCTAACAAGTGGTATCAGAGCAAGGTTGATCTTCGTTGGACTAATCATCGAGAGAGCACAAAGCTAGAGGATTAGGAGGATTTGTGACAAATAGAGTTCAACGATAAATTTGGACTCGACGCCCAATTTCCATCTCCTTATGAACTAGGTGGGTTCATTCAATGGAAGACAAAGAACGATATTTTCTTCCAAATGAACATTGAAGATTTGTTTGCTCTATCAGAAGAATTTGAGCCTCCAAAGGAAGAAAAAGAAAACCTCTTAAAAGGAGAAAATGGACCGAGGAACAAGTCTAAAGATTTGAGGCAAATAATAAGGCAATCAAAATTTTGATTAATTTGGTTTCTAATAATATATTGTGTAAATTAGGACAATAAAAAGATGCATGTGAACTATGAAGTAAGTGTTGGTGCAATCGGCCCAGGTCACGAGTGATAAGACTCGAGTTTGACTCGAGTAGTGTTTTGATGTTTGACGATGAGTTAACCATTGTTTGACAATGGGTTAACTATATGGTTGACATGGGGTTGACCATATGATGGAGAAGTCCAAGTGGGACATTTGGCATGGAAAGTCCAAGCATGGGTCTTGGCAATGGTAAAGTCCAAGTCTTGAGTACTTGGCATGGAAAGTCCAAGCATGGGTCTTGGCAATGGTAAAATCCAAGTCTTGACTTGGCATGGAAAGTCCAAGCATGGGTCTTGGCAAGGGAAAGTCCAAGCTTGAGTCTTGGCAATTGGAAAGTCCAACATGGGTTGGTAAGGAAAAGTCCAAGGGTCTAGTCTTGGCCACGTAAGTCTAAGTGTGTAGTCTTGGCTGTGAAAGTCCAGTCATGGGTACTTGCCATTTGGGAAGCCCAAGGTTTGATAATGGCGATGTAAAGTCCAAGGATGGAGTCTTGGCAGCAAATCCAATGGTTGGTGGCATAAAGTTCAAGCGTGTGTCTTGGCAGCATAAGCCCAAATGTGCCTTGGCATGTAGACTAGCTTAGCATGACAATAGCCGATGGAAGCACCTGAAAGCTAGCGTTTGGATGAACAAGTCGTGGATGACTTGGAGGGATATATCCAATAAGCGTGAGGTTGATGAAAGTGACTAGAAGGCTTAGGTCTAGGTTAAGGGTGGTTAGGAAGCTTGAGGGCATCATACTTGGAGTAAACCTCATGGTTGAGGTGTAGCAGTCTATTGGGTTTATGGACCAGTCGACTGATCAAGTGTTTGACACTTGGCAGCCGAGTCGACACTGAGCAGTCGACTGGGATTATGATCAGTTGACTGTCGTGAGTCGACTGACGTTCGACTATGGCAAGTGGCCTTGGCAGTCGACTGCCAGCATTGGGCAGTCGATTGGCCATGAGCAGTCGATTGCCATGGAGGGCAGTCGACTGTTGGTGGTTTTGGTCGTGAAGAAAGAACGCTCGATAGTCGACTGAGCAGTAAACAATGAGCTTGAGCAATCAATTACTGGGAATGACAGTCGACTGTCAGTGTATCCGTTAGCTGGAATGTTGACGTGGATCAAGTCCGTTGTGAGACAATGTCACTGTTGGTAGTCGACTGTCAGACAGAAATCCAGGTCACACGGAGGCTTAAAAGGAGCTCAACAGAGAGGATTTCGGCAGCAATTTCTTGGGTGATTTACTGGTGCAAATTAGGGTCTTCAAGTGCGGTCCAAAGCAATCAACAAGCTGTTAGTGAAATCTCTAGAGCTAATCATGTGATGATTGTTGTATGGACTTGTTGTATCATATTCCTATATATATAAAGGTATTTCTTTATGGTTATTATACTTACTTGTACTTGTGCCAAATAACTAAGTATAATAACGTCATTGAGTAGAAGGTTTTTATCTATATCAATCGATTGGTTGAATCGATAATGAGATGATATAGAGAATACTACTCTTAATCATTCCTAGTCAAGTATTAACATTCAGGGACAATGTTAATGCGAAGAGATTAGCATGTAAGTCAACTTGATGACTTGATCTCACAAGTCATGGATATGAGATATCAAGTTGACACATGGGTATGCATTGGAGAATGTATACTGAATGACCCACCATAAGAAAGTATCATAGATCGTTATATGAGTGTCATATACTTTCTCATGTGACTATTAGTATGACTATTAGTCCTTGGATCTGAAGTCACCATGGTTTCCTACATAAGGAGTTGCATACTTTGGCTTCATCAAACATCACCCGTAAATGGGTGGACTATAAAGGCGATTACTAGGTATGTAACAAATTATGCAGAGGGATGTGAGTGATATAGATGAGATCTATCCCTTCTATATGACAGGAGTGACATCATGATTCTTGATAGAGTGAGACCACTAAGTGCATGACCATGCCCAAATGAGTCAATATGAGATATTGAGCTCATTTGATTAGAGTGAGTCTACTTGGAGTTCAAGATATAGATTGTACAGAGGATGACACGGGCTATGCCTCAATTGGTCAATCTAGATGTCATGGATAGAAGGACATTGTCACATATTGTGAGAGTCACAATTAGTAGTCACAAAGGTGATGTTGGATCTCAACATTCTTATAACTTGGGTAGTGTAACGCTCGTAAAATTCCTAGCAAATTTTATAAGATTTTTTGCATGATTATAATGGGCTTCTATATGGGCTCTTTCAAAAATAAAAGAGATCCAAAAAGAATGCATGGCCAAGATTCGAACCCCGAACCTCCAAACAAGTAGCTAAACCTTAGGATGCATGTGATGACCAGAAGCCCAGCAGGGGTGTGTTGTTAGAAGGGTAAGGGAAAGGATAGATAAGGGTAGGGGAGGCAAAGGGACACCTTCACTTAGAATAAATAGGAGTAAGTGAGGAGTCAAGAGGACAAAGAGTCATTTTCTTCTTCCATCTCCTTCCTCCACCGAAACCACTCCTCTCCTTCTTTCATTTTCGAAACTCAAGGAGAAAAAGGAGGCCTTGTCTTGGCACCAAGGTATATCTCTTATAGTAAACCAAGCGAGAGGATGTAAGTAATCCCCTCACCTGCAGTACAAGTTGTTTCGAGTGTTTGATTTCTTAAAACCTTCCTTAGAGGTTTCGGCCAAGTCTAAGAACTAGGGTTAGGAAGAAATTCCAAGCCCCTCTATGGTTGCTAACAATCCCCCAAGTTAGGTAGTATGTGATGGTATTGGATATCATCCTTAAAATATGCTTATGCTTACTAATGATCTTCCATGCCATGATATATATATATATATATATATATATATATATATATATATATATATATATATGAAGTTGACATGATGATAGTTAGACTTTGTGTTAATATGTTTGAGTGTTTGATTTCTTAAGACCTCCCTTAGAAGTTTCGGCCATGTCCAAGAACTAGGGTTAGGAAGAAATTCCAAGCCCCTCTATGGTTGCTAAAAATTCCCCATGTTAGGTAGTATGTGATGGTATTGGATACCATCCTTAAAATATGCTTATGTTTACTAATGATCTTCCATGTCATGTTATATATATACACTACAAGAAAATCCTTAATTAGAGACCGAATTAGAGACCGAATTTCGGTCTCTAAATTCATTAAAGACCGTTTTAGAGACCGAAATATTCGGTCTCTAATTTTTTGGTCGCTAATTTTAGAAACCGATTTAGAAATCGGTCTCTAATTTAGAGACCGATTTTTAAGTCGGTCTCTAAATTTAAAGACCGACTTAAAAAATCGGTCTCTAAATTAGAGACCAACTTCCAAATTGGTCTCTAAATTAGAGACTGATTTCCAAATCGGTGTCTAAATTTAAATATCTAAATTTTTAAAAAATCTGATTATTTTTTAATAATTAATATTAACCTCAATTTTTACTTACAACATCTAAACACACACAATTACAATATAAAAGCTAAATAAATTTAATTTTATTAATATTCAAATGTACATAATTACAATTCAAAGTCTAATCAAATTTAATTTTATTAATATACACAATTAAACAAATATGATTACAATATGCTTGAATAATATTAAACAACTTTCCACGTATCATCGCTAATAAGGATAAACATAACTAGATTTCCAGAACGCATTCAGTGGAGTTCATAGTCGTGTTGAGCTCCACGATTAGATTGTGGATCCTGTTGCACCCCTATCATGTTAAGCACCACCTGAAAATAAAATTCATGGTCTAAGTACATGAACAAGGTTAACATGAATGCAATTTTTTATGTAACCTAAAATCATATCTTAAAAATAATCATTAACCATTTAACAATAACTTAAAGAAGGACTAGTAAAACAATAATAACACTTATAACTTCACAAATCCAAAAATTGGGTGGAAGAATAATAATAGCACCTGTGCCATAAAGCCTTTAATTAAGTAATGAAAGAATGATCCCTTGTAGTACAAGACCTTCTTAGTCACTAATCCATATCTCATGTCGCCTGTAAACTAGAATGCACCTCAGTTAGTACATGATTGACAGTGTGAATTCAATCCCAAGAAACTAAGAAAATTAAAAATAAAATTCAAAAATTCAATCTCAAACCACATCCACATGATATGAAATTGAAATCAATGGTGCTCTTCAATTCACAGAGTCAATCAACTGATTTTAAATCCTTAACCAGAAGAGAGAATCAATATTTGGTTTGTTTTTTTTATATCAATGAGTTCATAACTGTGTTGATTTTGAAACATAATTGAGTTGCAAGTCTATCCAAAATCAACAAAAAACAATATGCTATAATAAGAACTCAAACATTGTTAGTAAATTGGACAATTGGTGTGTCAACTTCATCAACAAATATATAAGTCCCTAAAAAAAATTGAGGGAAGGCATGAACTATAAGCTTAAAAAGAGTTGTTTTCTATAAAATAATTCACATTTCAGCAAATTTTTATGCTCTCAATTTTTGTAAATATCTGAGTTTGGCAAAGATCACCTAATTTTGATAGGAATTCCATTCCCGAGCCTACATGCAGTGGGGGCATACGAAGTCATCTTTTTAATAATACTTAACAAACATAACTACCTTTTGAAATAACTATCGAAAGGACAAAGAAAAGATAAGATATCAATGACTTGTACATTTAATATGGACAGTTAAGCAGAACTAATGAGTATGCATAAAATAAGACAATGATAGGAAATCTTCCATGCACATACTTGGTATAAGGCAATGATAGGAAATCAATTTTGTTTTGCTCACTCCATGTACTATAACCTGAAATGTAGTTAACATAAAATTAAAAAAACAACTAAGAAATAACAAATATAATAGTGAAAATTATAAGACACATATAATATTAAAAAAAATTTAGACCTATTTATTCATTTAAGTGGAGAAAAAAGTAGAATAATAGACAACTACATGTTATACTATACTTTCATCAACTGCAACAATGATTGTATAGTTATCTTGAATGTGCATAGTAAATGACCAACAAATGAACAATCAACAAAAAAAACCTAATATGGCTAGCACATTTCTTCATATGCAAACTTAAGAACAAATAAATCATTCAATGTGGATTGATATAGAGTCCAATATGATGATCTAAAAGCATTTTGAATAAAAAAAACCTAGTATTCCTTGGTCAATTGTAAATGATGTACACGATCGAGTGCCAGACTTCATAGAGGAAGTATGCATTGACTAGTTGAAATTGAAGATAAACTAATCAAATATAGTATGCATCCATCAGAAAATTGGCCAACTTTTGGAATATCGTTAATAAATCCACTTTCACAATGCACGAAACTTATCTACTGGATAGTATTAACTTTTATTTTGATAATTGACTTAAGTATAGTGCAGCGTGAAAGTAATTGCTTGATATAAGTCTCATTCCAAATGCAAATGGAACAAGAGCATCTCCATCAAACATAGCATCAGTAACCCCATTTCCAACCATGTAGCCCTGAAAGAAGTATATGGGGAAGGATTGAAATTATGTCTGTGAATGAGAAAATCATAATATGATACCTTGAAATTTAGAATGGGCTTTACTGACCCAGACTTGAATCCTGGAAGGAAATTTGATCAACAAAAGCAAAGACAAAGAAATTAAACAACTCTTTGTACCTTGAGCAACTTCATAAGAAAGGTGGGAACATAATTTTCAGCATAATCCTAATGGGCTGCAAACTGGGTGAGAAGGAGAAAAGAGATGCTAACTTGAACCGAGGAACGACTCATTCTCTCTCAAAGGAGACCTGGGAGGGGAAGATGCGTCGTCTACGCTGGGGATGAAGGAGTCTTCGAGGATTGCAATTGGAGGTGTAGATGATTTGGGGTTGAATCTAGGTTTTTTGAAGTGGGACAAAGTGTAAGAAGATGAGAGGGCGGACGTTGGCGATGTCGGCAAGTGGTCATCTCTTCGTCGTCGTCATCTTCTTCTTCTTTAGCCGCCTCATCCTCCAGCGGCACAGCCTCATCCTCCGGTGGCATAGCCTCGTGCGATCGAGGTCGCGGCCGCGTGGTCACCAGCATGAGGTCGTGGCCTCGTGCAATTGAGGTAGATAGGGGGAGAGAGATGACGAGGGCGAGGGCAAGGGCAAGGGCAAGGACGAGGGCGCGACGGAGCGGGGATTAAGAAATCTGAGGAGATCGAGGAGAAGAGATGGGCGCGAGTGAATCGGGAGAAAAAAAATGAAGATAAAAAAAAAATCTAAAAGTTAGAGACCGATTTTTAGAATCGGTCTCTAATTTACAGACCGATTCTAAAAATCGGTCTATAATTAATAATTTTTTAAAAAATTTAATTAGAGAGAATAGAACGAAAGAGGAGAAAAAAATTAAAATTGAAAAAATAAATTAGAGACCGATTCCAAGAATCGGTCTCTAATTTATTTTTTAAATAATTAGAGATATAATAAATTTAGGGATCCAATTTTTTAAAAAATCGATCCGTCGATTTAAAAAAAAAAAGAACGGGAAATAGGACGACACGCCCATGCCAATGGAGGGCATGGGCGTGTCGAGCATGAGACATGGGTGTGTTAGCCGACACGCCCGGGGTGTATTGAGGAATATGGGTGTGTCGGCTAACACACTCGGGGTGTGTTGAGGAACATGAGCGTGTCGGGCATGAGACGTGGGCGTGTTGGCTAATACACCCGGAGTGTGTTGAGAAACGTGAGCATGTCGGCTAACACACCCGGGGTGTGTTGAGGAACGTGGCCATGTCGGCTAACACACCCGGGGTGTGTTGAGGTCTAGAAGTTTTGACACGGACGTGTTGGCACGATACGCCTCGATAATTCTCGATTCTTTACCCTGTTAACATGAAAAATATTCTAAAACAGTTTTTTATCCAAAATATGTCCAAAACACCTCGATAGAGTTTTTATAAGTTCAATTGTATAATTTTTTTATTTTAATTATTTACATCATACTTTAAATTTTTATTTATTTAACTAAGACGACGATTAATCGGACCGGACCCGAACCCAGATCGGATCCGGACCTGGACCCGAACCCAGACCGAAACCGACGGTTCCATAACCCGGACCGTAACCGGCCATGAGCGGGCTGGTTAAGGGTCAGTATTTTGCCAACCCGAATCCGACGATTCCGACCCGGACTCGGACCGAACCCGGACCGTGGCAAGTTGCGTGACAACAGAAATGGAGGTGGGAGAGGAAAGGAATCACAAGAAAAAAAATCGGAGGACGAAAAAATAAAATAAATGAAAAAAAATGCTTGAACTTAGAGACCGAATCTCAGATTCGGTCTCTAACAAATTTATTTTTTTTAAAAAATGAATTAGAGATCGATTTCAAAATCGGTCTCTAATTTAGAGACCGATTTTGAAGTCGGTGTCTAAATTAGAGACCGACTCCTAATCGGTCTCTAATTTAAAGATCGACTCATAATCAGTCTCTAATTTAGACACCTACTAGGAGTTGGTCTCTAATTTAGAGACCGACTTCAAAATCGGTCTCTAAATTAGAGACCAATTTTTAAGTCGATTTCTAATTAGAGACCGATTTGAATTTCGGTCTCTAATTAGAGATCGATTTTAAAGTCGGTCTCTAATTAGAGACCGACTCTAAATCGATTTCTAATTAGAGATCGATTTCTTAAAATCGGTCACTAATTAGAGACCGATTTAAAATCGGTCTCTAATTCGGTTTTTAATTGAGGATTTTCTTGTAGTGATATACATGACGTTGACATGATGATAGTTAGACTTTATGATAGCATGATTTGTTTATGCCACTACCTTATGTCCATGAAGGGGTTTTGCTTATCGAGTCAGTGAGAGGAAACTTCGCTTCCTACTTCACCTTGGTTGTTTGTTCATGGCGATCCCCTCGATGTCCCCGGATTAAAAAAATTTAATCCTAGACAAAAGAGATTGCCCAAACAACCAAGTCATCGTCGTGCTATTCGTTTAGAGAGGTCACTTGAACAAACTCATTGTTCAAGCGACCATCCTCTATTCTACGAGTAGCCGCGGAATAGACGATGTCCAGATCGCCGGTTTTTGTGTTTATGCTCGGGATCCAAGTATTATTTAGCCATATACAGATTTATATCATGCTCATAGTTGAAAAAAAAATACAAACATGTAACATATAAAAATTAGAGAATCGATATACCTCTCGATCTTCTAATGTATGACCTTCCTCCTTTCGGACGTCGTGTGGGCGACGATCTACCAAAAGTCGAAGCTCCTAGATCGCAAATCATCCTTTCTTGCTCTTCCAAAGAAAAAGGAAGAATATAAACAAGGTTCTTCTCCTCCCTAAAACCAACCAACAAGGAATAAAAGGAATCGTTGCCGCCAGCCAACTAGGAGGAGGAGATGATGATGGAAACCGACCAAGACACCAAGGGAGACCCCTAAGTCTTGTTTCCACCACTCAAGGAGAAGAGAAGAGAGCCTTTGGGCGCTGGCCAAGGGCTGGAAAGGGGCTGGAAAGGGTGTTGGATGACGACCAATGGAGAAGGAAGAAGAAAGGAAAAACTTCCTTATTTGGTGCCGCCCAAGCCTCCAAAACCCTAACCCTCCAAACCATAATCCTATCTCAACTAGGATTCCTCTCTTGCCGCTCAAAACCCTAGCTCTCCTTGGATTAATCTCCACGCCAACCCATCAAGCTCCTTTTATAGAGTTAGGGATAAGCCTCCTTTTAATCTCTACCATTGGTTCTAGGGATTTAATCTCAACCGTCGGATCTAGAGATTTAATCTCAACCGTCGGATCTTAGAGATTTAATCTCTACCTATGGATATAGAGTTTTGTTTCTATCCATTGGATCTAAGCTTCATGAGGTGTTAATAGGCTACATTAGGGACCATGAGGAGGAGTTGGATCTTGGCCACCCATGGATCAAGCCCACATAAAGTTCGATCCACTAATGATAATCCAATCCACTAAAGGATCATCATCGATCTACCTCACCAACCCCCATATGATAATATGGGCTCCATATATTATTTGTACATTTTCTCCCCGTGTTTAAGATCTCGAATGTCCGTCGATTAATTAATTTACTGACCATTAATTAATCAACATCTAACTCCATGAGTAGTATCACTCAACCTTTTCATCATGTCGGACCAAGTCTACCTGCAGGGTTTACATGATGAACCTTATGAGCCCCTCAAGGGGACATCATCATCCTAATATATAGGACACGATTTCCTCCTATAATCAATGGCACACCATATAAATAATATCATCTCCCAACTTACCGAGCCTATCGATTTAATCTATAAATCTCGCTCATTGGTAAATCAAAGAGATGAATACTAAGTATATGTGTCCATTATTATATCGGGATTAAGAGCATGTACAAAATAATATCTGAGGTCCGATTCGATTATGTAGTCAGCAATAAATCGAATCACCTCTAATTCGGTCTTGCTCAATACATACAAAGTGCACTAGTGTGATTTTATGGTCAAGACAAACCAATACCAAATCACACTACAACCATTCCGATGGTTTGTCCAAAGCCATCTCGGTTGTGAGCCTTTACTTATACTTTACAAGGAGCCGATAAAATGATCTCCCATGTGACACCACACACCATGTTATCTACAATGTAATGTATTAGACAATATTGCATAACCATAAAAATGCAAACAATGATCATGTGATTCTTATTTTAAAATAAAGATGTTCATACAAAAGATAGACTTTTCATTATACATCCCTACAGTCCATGTTAATTGTACTAATGTATGCTTATGTTATGCTCCTTGCGTCATGATGTACACGCTTATGTTTCATGTCCACTAGGGCACACCTACGTTATGCATGACTTAAGTATGCCTAAGAGACGCTTCCCTATGAATGGGGACTAAGAGCACTCTTTATGTTATGACAAGGAACATGATATGCTATTTTACTTTTGTATGACTTGTACCGGACCCTAGCAAAGTCTATGGGATGGGCTCCTACGTGGCCCTAGGTCGACGGTCATAGTACGGACCTAGTACGGGATGGGCTCCTAAGTTGCCCTAGGTCGACAGTCGTAGTACGGGCCTAGTACCCTAGTAGGTTCGGGATTAGCTACCTCGAATCTATTTAGGGATGCGCACAAAATGATGTATGTGGTACAATGTCGGGCCCTCATGTTGAGATTTATGTTTAAGTACCTATAAAATATATATTTTCAAAGAACATCTTCCATATACCCATTTCATGTCTATGTGATTATCATATTTTTATGAATTCTAGTCCTATGTTCCTAAATGATCATGTCACGACTTTTATATGAATGCTATGCCTATATGTTGTCTAGATGAACATGTCACTATTTTTATGAATTCTAGTCCTATGTTCCTAAATGATCATGTCACGACTTTTATATGAATGCTATGCCTATATACTATCTAGATGAACATGTCACTATTTTTATGAATTCTAGTCCTATGTTCCTAAATGATCATGTCACGACTTTTATATGAATGTTATGCCTATATGTTGTCTAGATAAACATGTCACTACTCTATGTCTAATCCCTGATGTATGACTTTTGTGACTAGGAAAGGATCTTACTAAGCCTATGTGCTTATTGGTCATGTTTCCCTTGTACTGCAGAAAAGGGTAAAGAATGACTAAACTAAAGGGAGCAACAGGAGGGGCAAAGTGTGTGTGACAGTGACATGGTGGAAGAGATCTGTTTTATGTTCCAAGACTTATGCATGTTTAAAAGTTTTGCATGTTAGTGTTAAGAGTTGATCACTACTTGATGTTTTGATGGTTGCTACTTGGTGTTAACTTAGACTTGTTTTGAGGGTTTATACTTGATGTGAAACTATACTCGTTTTGTTTTATGAAACCTTGGCATGTTAAGCACTTGATTTAGTTAAAGAATTGCTAAGAACCTTCTTATCCTGATTGAATTGTTAGGTGATAGAGAACTATGTACCTAGATGATACTTTGAATTCCTCATTGATGTCCATGTACTCTATACTTGTATTTAGGCTCCTATAACTCCATTATGTTGATTTTCATGGACTTGAACCAAGTAGTGTCCTTTATGAAATGATTATGCATGCTTAGTAGTCCACCTCCTACTCATAGTATACTATAAGTTGCAGTTAAAAGAGCATGTAAAGTATGGCAGAAAGAAAAGCTTTAACCAATTATACCCATGCATGTTAAGCATACTTCCCTGAGGTAAATGTTCACCTGTTACATAGTTAAGAATGTAGAGATATTTGTATGGTTGAAGGTAAATGCATGTTCCATTTTTTTAAGTTTAAATTCTTCTGCTGTATATGCACGCATGTATGTTTGCGTCGCGCCACCCTTCCTCCCCCTCTAGATTACGAGAAGGGCGGGCGTGACAGGTTGGTATCAGAGCAGGTCTGCCTTTCCACTACACACACATCAAGCTCCTATCCTGCCGCTCCAAGTAAGAAATTCTATGCCTACTCTATTTCTTTTATATATGATAAGGAATGCTTTTACTTTAAATATGCATGAATATATGTATGATAATCTTATGCTAGCCTTATTTTAATTTATGAAGATAAGCATGGCTGGAAGATGCAGTAATAGAGTCGATGAGACAGTACCCCTACCTGATCTTATGCATGTGGTTACTGAACTCCAGTGTCAAGTCACAGAGCAACAACAAGTGATAAATGCTTTAATGAACCAGCGAGGAAACCCTACCGCCCCACCAGCAGGCCCTGGCCCAATAGTTCGACAAGAAGCTTACCTAATCCAGTGGCAGAGGCTGAAGTCGGAAAATTTCTCTGGTACTGGTGAACCATGGGACGCCTAGGCCTGGTTCAAGACTGTGGAAAGCATCGCATAGCTACTGGATTGGCCCGAACATGAAAAGATTAAGTGCGCATCGTTTTGCCTTTCGGAAGATGCCCGAATGTGGTGGGAAAGGGTTAAAGCAAAGAGGCAAGTGAATCAAATGAGATGGACGAACTTCGAATATGATTTTTTCGAAGAATTCTTCCATATGTGGGTGACAAACAAGCATTACGACGAGTTCATCGGATTCCGACAAGGTGACCTCTCAGTTAATGAAGCTGTGAGAAGATTCAACCGGCTCGCGCACCTATGCCAAGAGTTGGTCAGTATAGAAAGAGAAAGGGTCAGACTCATGCTGTAGATGCTCTGACCCGAGATAGCTCTGAACGTGGTTGACAGAGTTTATAGACCACAGACTGCAGAGGAGTTGTTCAGTAGTGCCCTGATCACCGAGCACCACCTGAACAATATTAATCAACAAAAGAAGGCACTGAGTGAAGGCAAGAGTCAAGCCCAGTCAGGATGTTAGAAAACCTAGAGTAATTGGAAAGGAAACCACAATGGCAAGAGAAAGCAATGGGATGACTCTAAAGGTGGTCCAACGAACAAGCAACCCAAGATCCCTCAGTGTACTACATGCGGGAAGATACATCCCGGAGTGTGTTACAAGGGCACGAATAGATGCTTCAGCTGTGGACTGGAAGGGAATAGAGTCAAGGACTACCCTACTCAGGTTCAGGCACCTCCTCAACAATATACCTAGTACAGGGGGTGCTCCTCCACAGCTACACCAGATGTAGGCTGCAATCGAAGGTACTCAGATAAGCCAAGGGAGATTAGAAGCCCCGCCAGTTACGACGAATGCCAGGGTATTCTCTCTCACCAAAGAAGATGTGGCGAGCGCTTCTACGGTTGTCACAGGTCAGATATTTATTTTCTGTCAGCATGCTACTGTATTATTTGAGACTGGGGCAACACACTCATTTGTCTCTACACCTTTCACGAAGAAGATGGACATGCCACCATAAGCTTTGGATCGCAAATTCTTAACGACACTGCCCTCGGGAGAAGTGATGCCATCTACTTATATGCTGCGAGACGCACCCATCAGAATCGCAGACAGAGAACTCTATTGTGATCTGATAGTGCTCGACATGCAGGATTATGATATCATATTGGGCATGGATTTCTTAAGTAAGTACGGTGCTTCTATCGAGTGTCGTAAAAGAAAAGTGGTCTTCCAGCCAGAGACATAACCTATGTTTGAATTTATTGGAGAGCCAAGGAAAAGAATTGATAAATTTTTATCAGCTCTAAAGGTACGCAAGATGTTAGACAGTGGATGCACTGGGTTTCTAGCACATGCGGTTGATATAAGTCAAGCCAAGGACCAGAAGCTAGAAGATGTCAGAGTTGTATACAACTACCCATTGGTATTCCCAGATGAACTACCAGGGTTAGCCCCTGATAGAGAAATTGAATTTGAGATCGAATTGATTCCTGGGACTAACCCGATCTCTAAAGCACCTTACCGTATGGCGCCAGCTGAATTGAAGGAACTTCAGGGACAACTACAGGAGTTACTCGACAAGGGACTTATATGCCCAAGTCTCTCTCCATGGGGAGCTTCAGTACTATTGGTAAAGAAGAAAGATGGGTCTATGCGAATGTGCATAGACTACCGAGCGCTAAATAATATGATGATCAAGAACAGGTACCCTTTACCACGGATTGACGACCTGTTCGACCAGTTAAAGGGTGCCACCATCTTCTCTAAGATTGATCTGAGGTCTGGCTATCATCAAGTGAAAGTGAAACCAGATGATATACCGAAGACGACTTTCCGAACAAGATATGGACATTATGAGTTCGTAGTTATGCTTTCGGAGTGATGAATGCACCTGCTATGTTCATGGATTTGATGAATCGGGTATTCTCAACATTCCTCGACAAATTTGTGATCGTTTTCATCGACGATATCCTGATATATTCGAGAACCCAAGAAGAGCATGCCGAACACCTGAATATGGTATTACAGATTCTTCAGGAAAAGCATGTTAGAGATCGTTTGGAAGCTAGAGGGGGGGGGGGTGAATAGCGTAGATGAAATTCGATCCCGTTCGTGTCTACAATTTCGTTAGTGCGCAGCGGAAATAGAAATAATAAAAGCAATAACGAAATGGACACAACACAAATCACAACAAGAGCATATAACGTGGTTCGGAACCAAACCGGTTCCTACTCCACGGATTGGGTTCGTACGAACCCTAGCGATGCCACAAACACCACTAACCAATAAAACTCCTTCTTGACACAAGTCAAGGGTGGAGAAACCCCTTACAAGTAATCTTACACCAATAAGATACAAATACAAGCAATTACAATAATGAATACGAAATGCAAGTAAAGAAGACACTTTACAACACTTGTTTTGATTGCTTGAATGCTTGGTTGCTTGCTTGCACTTGGAGACCTGATTTGCACCAACAAATCGCCCCAATAGCCCTCAAGAACCGATCCGAAAATCCTCCATCACGAGCTCCTTATAAAGCTTCAACCTGTGCTGGAAAAGGTCTATCGATCCGATCGATCGGGACCATCACCGATCCGATGCCACTGGCTGTCGTGAGACAAAGGCTAGATCCGGATAAGTCTAATCGAACCTTCATCCGATCGATCATGACCATCGATCGGTGATGGAGCCTTCACTCGACCGAGTCTCGACTCCATTCTCGGCCCGAAATACCGAGCATCGATCCGATCGATCACACGATCGATCGATCGATCGACCATCGATCGCGCCCACCTCGGCGATCGGCTAGGCCATAACCCGTAGTCAAACCCTAGTTGACTCGGTCCAGTCGACTTCCACATGGCACCAGTCGACTGGCATACCTCAAATATGAGGTTTTAGCCCAAGTATGGTTCCCCCATACTTGCTAGACTACCCTTAGCCTAGACCTAAGCCTTCTAGCTACCTCCATCAGCCTCACGCCTCTCGGATCTCTCCAAGTCATCCATGACTTGTTCATCCATTGTGCTTCCATCGGCTATGTCATGCTAACGGTGTCTACACCGCCAAGGCACATTGGACTTACGCCGCTAACCATTGGTCTTATGCTGCCAAGACTCCCGCTTGGACTTTACGCCGCCAATATCAAACCCTTGGACTTCTCAAATGCCAAGACTCAAGCTTGGACTTTCCCTTGCCAACCCATGTTGGACTTTTCATGCCAAGACCATGCTTGGACTTTCCTTGCCAACCCATGTTGGACTTTACATTGCCAAGACCCATGCTTGGACTTTTCATGCCAAATACTCAAGACTTGGACTTTCCCAAATGACAATTACATTGTCATATGTTTTTGTCGAAACATCAAAACACATAAAAACATCACTCGAGCCAAACTCGAGTCCTGGTCAATCGTGACCTGGGCCGATTGCACCAATAATCTCCCCCTTTTTGATGTTTGACAAAAAAAACAAAACAAATGATTGAGTTAGAGTACTAACTCCAATCCTTTACCAATTATCCCAAATTGGTAAATACTCTCCAAATATTCTCCCCCAAACATTCTCCCCCTTTTTGACTAACATCAAAAAGGTTTTCTCTCCAAGGAGGTCAATGTCTCATGTCCCAATGAGATCTTACAATCTCCCCCTTGGTCCAAAAATATTTAGGATGCCTACCATCTTCCTAGTGATAAGTCCAATATCACTCAAGAGAGGCAATCCTATTCACTCTCCCAATTTCCAAATTTTGGTATCAAGAATCCCATTTTCCTCCTTATGAGGAAAAACAAACACCATCCATCATCCAATGATGGATACCTCCCCCTAAAGGCTTGCTCCCCCTTGACCATTGCACCAATAATGTCCTTGGGAATTCCGTAAGCCAATAGGAATTCAAAGCCATCAAAATTAAGGTTAGAAATTCAATATTGAACTTTCCAGCACCTTAAAATTGATACAAACCCTAAACACCTCTTCTAATCCATATCCAATGGATTTTCACCCTTTATCATGCTTCCCAAAGCATATAATAGGGTTAAGAGTGGTTAGGAACCTTAACCGCAGCTGAAATCGGGTTAAACAACTTTGGTTACCCCGAAATCAGCTATCGATCGACTGTCACTACGACGACGATATCCATCACCGACCGCACGGCAAGCAATGAGTGATAATCGCATGAAGTCCAAATGCTGCCATCACCGATCAGATCAGAGAAGCAATGACGATAATCAAAACTTTGATTTTAAATCACACTCGACGAAATGCATAAGTAATTCTCGTAAATCAAAAATCACGAAACTTGATCGTATATTACTTAACACACATACAATCAAAAATTTTGGAAAAATATTTTTACCATTAAAATAGGAGATTGGTACAAAGTTCAAAACTATTAAAAACTTTAAAGTTTTGATCTACTTTGTACCAACTTCTACAATGATGATGAGTATCAAAAGATAGATTTCACCAAGGTTTTCTAAATTGATTTTAAGATGTTTTTTGAAAACCTATTTTGAACCATAATTTATTGGCTAAATATACATAGCTTGTATATTAGCTTTCCTTATGATTCTTGGTGATAATTAAAATAAGTTTAAGTTCATCTAGATGCACTACCTATGCACCTTGAACCTAACTTATTATCCTAGCATCTCACATGTATCTAGGATGTATAAATACACATACATGTCAATGTGATGTGAGATGTGGGTTTGAGTTCACTTTATCTATGGTTTCATGCATTTCCTAGGCAACCCTACTTGATTCCCTTATAAATGGGACTTCAAGTCACGCCATAGTCCTTAAATCAATTTCAATCAAGTTAATGCATGAATGTATGATCATGGCATAAATAATAGCATTATTAAAACATGGCCAATGATCATGATGTCATGACATATGATGAAATTTAAGAACACATGACATCTAACATAACCCTAAACAATGTCATGACATGGTATATGATAGGATGCAATTTCATGTCATAATATATCAACTTTCATAAGCAATACAATTATACAAATATTCATCCATACACACAAGATTTTTCAGAAACAAAGATTTCATTTAACTTAAAATTTGTCTTTTACATTCAAAATGGAGATTGGTTATGCTCAATCTCACTACAAAAATTGACAACCACAGAACATTTAATATCCTCTAATCGTCCCGGGAGGAGGGTGGAGGAGGTCGACTCGTGGTCTAGGCCCGCATCATCTCTAGCATATCGACTGATCTTTGCTATGCGCCGGGACTCTCCATCCTATCGAGACGGCGGCGAAGGATGCTCGCTCGCCAATATCTCCGATGACCTAGAGTCCACCGATCGCGATAGTCTGAACCGGACTCACCGCCACGGCGATCCGACGGATGGCCACGATGTGTCTGCCGCATCCGTCATCCTCATCAGTGGTATCCGCATCCTCGTGGTCCTCTGTCGCCTCTTTGGGTACCGAAGGATGCTGTCTGCGTGCCCTGGGTGGTGGTCGTGGCGCCAACTCCATCTCGCCCAGCCCATCCGTAGCTTTGCTAACGAAGTTACGAATCGATATACCGTACACCTCCGAGAAGGCCGCAGAGAGCCCCTGTGGATGTTGACGCCTACGGAGTCTAGCCATGCTGTGATGATATGACCAAATGGCATATGCACTTTCCCTTGTACAGGGGAAATGAAGTGCACAATGCAGTGGAAAATGTTTAATGCAAAGTTTATATCCAACTGATGACGCATGGCATATAGAAGAAAAAGATGGGGAGGCCGAATCTTGCGGACCGAGTGACAATGGAAGAAAACACCCAACAATGACCTTGTAAAGGACATTGTCAAAAAGTGCATAACTTCGATGATAGGAAATAGATTCTGGGCCGGTGGACGAGGATAACCAAAGATATGCTCATGCATGGACTCCATAGAGATATGGTCAAAAGGCTCAGGTAAAGGAAAATCCATGGTAGGGTAAAAGATAAAGGTGTCATCTGAAGGCCTACACTCGAGAAACTCCTGCAGTATCGCAGGAGTGAACTCTAACTCGCGTTTTGCAACGCGAGTAGTGTAAGTAGGGTCGTCATCCACCTTTTTAAGGTTTTGATAGAATTCCTTAACAAGGTCATCATTAATTGGATGCGTGCATAAGACGATTTTCATTAGATTGTAGTATGCAATTAATTCCATGACATCACTACAATGTCGATTGAAAAAATCTCTATCGATGTACCTAACCAACATAGGTTGGTACAATCGAGATTCACCCTCGGGTGGATCATTCCTACGGGCTCTCCTATTATGAATGCAATGTAATGATATGACATGCAATGGCAATAATACACGATTAGATAAACCTAAATTGTAATGGAAATGAATTTTAGGGCTCGGAAAAAAAATCATTACTTAGGCGCCATTTGAAGATGTGGCCGGAGGGAAGACTCAAATGTTGCTGGGGGTCGCCGGAAAAGTCGCCGGAGAACTTCAGACGGTGGAACCCTAATCGGAACAAGGAAAAATAAGCCCTAAATCGCGTGAACTAGGGCTCCAAATAGGTGGAAAATGGAAGAGGAGAGACTCGTCTATCAAACCTAACACTTGGGAGGTTGTCACGGCCGGAAGAGTTGGTCGGAGAGGGAGACGGCGATCGGAGAAGGAAGGGAGAAGAAGGGCTCGTCGCGTGAAGACGCCGAACCCTAGCGGTTCGGCGTTATAAAAATGCGATTCAGTCGACTGATGTGGAGCATCAGTCGACTGATAGCGGTTTATTACCGGGTTTACCGAGCCGGCAGTCGACTGATCCGGCTCGGCAATCGATCACGAACCTTCAGAACGTGCTACAAGAGCATTAGTCGATCGATGTTGCTCATCACGATCGATGAGCACATCACTGATCGCCGCCGAGCACTCGACCGATGGCCCTGGCGAAACGATATCCACGATCGATGGACCTCATCACCGATCGATGTTCAATCAGTCGAGTCATGAAGCTAGCACTCGATCGATGGCCGATCGTATCGCCATAAAGTGTTATCACGATCGATAATCAGATCAGTCGACTGATATCTGATTTCCAGTTCTGAAAATCAGAAGATCTCGATTTCATCATCTTAATTATTCCATTTTATCACGTTAGATCTTGTATATCGAATGTATTGATGTTATACTTTTATTCATGTATTTGTTAATGTATTTTAATGTTTTATTTCATTTTTGCAAACATTAACATTCAATGATTTCCAAAACCTAACATCTCACCCTTTCTAAGTGTTAAAATACACAATCAAGGTAAAAGACTTGTTTTGTGAGATGTAATCTATCCTAGACATTCCTTCCATGCAAAAATATGGTAAAACATATGAAGCATGGTGAATACAAGACATCAAGTTGTGTGGCACTTGAGTATCACTCTAGATGTTACCTTTACATCTTAACCACACATCTCTTGATACATGACCTTCCAAAGTGTGTCAATAATCAAAGTTACACACTATGACCTCTAAATCTAGATTGTGTCAATTTTATTGATTTTCATGTTTTCAAGATATATATTGACACATCCTAAAATTCTTTGAAGTTAAGGCTCAAAGATATTTCCAAGGTAACCATAACCTTGGAAGTAACCTAAGGTGCCACCTTTATCATGGTTGAGTTAACTACCCATCCAATCAAGGTTGGCACACCCTAAACCCATTTAGCGTGAATCAATCACGCTCTTAGGAACCCAAAACCGATTTAAGCTCCTAGGGTTAATTAGGTATTCCTTAGGGATAACCTCCCTAGATACCTTCCTAGGCTTATTAGCCTTGGTCATTTTGGTCTTGCCTAGGTTAACCTTAGGGATTGCCTCCCTAACAACCTTCTTAGTGGCCATCCTAGGTTTCTTCAAAACCTTGGCCATTAGGCACAAACCTTGGTCAACTCTAGGAATGACTTTCCCATTGACCTTGGTCTTTCTAGACCTAGTTAGTGTCCCATAGTCGAATGGAATACTATGGTAAGTCACCTTGGACTTAGGTTTGTGACCCAAACCATTCTTGCCCTTGGTTGACTTTTGACTCTTAGGTCCTAGAGTTTGACAATTTGACCCTTGAAATTGATTTTGTATCTTGTTTAGGGTCTTTTCCAATGTCTCAAGCCTTGACCTCAAGGCTTGGTTCTCTAATTCTAATTGCCCAATTTTAGAATTTTTATTTAAATCTTGGGCATTGGACTTTCTTGGCATATGCCTAGTCCATTTTGGATTAAAAACTAGATGTTCTTGTATTTTCTTAATAGATTCCCTAGGTATTGTTTTTCTAGGGACATTAGTCCCAAATTTCTCCTTATTCTTAAGGTCATTCTTAGCTCCTAAACAAATATGTTTGTTATTTCTAGCATGCTCTTTATGATACATAACAAAATTGCTAAAATTAGTTCTAGCATGCTTTTTAATGTTTAAATTAGACGGAGCATTATTTAAATATACCTTAGGGTTTGCCTTAGTGGCTCCCCCTACTTGTGATGCTCCCCTTTGCCCCTTCTTCTTCTTCTTTGGGCATTGACTCCGGTAATGACCCGGTAGTCGGCATTTGAAGCAAATGACATGCTCCTTGCTCTTTTGACTTGGAGAACCGGCGTCTGTTGACTTTTGTTGACTTTTAGGCGCCGGAGGAGCTTTCTTGATCCTCTTTGGGCATTTGCTCTTGTAATGCCCATACTCCCTACACTCAAAGCACATAATATGATTTTTATATGAAAGTAAAGTGTTTGAGTTACCTAAGGTGGTGGTAGGTGCCGGAGTTGAATTTTGAGCTTCCTCATCTTGATCGGATGTTGAAAGCTCTTCTTGAGGTTGCTCCGGTGTAGAGGATGGTCTCTCCTCCTCAATCCTAGAAGTAGATGCTTCTTCCACCTCTTCTACTTCTTCTTTCTCCGATTCGGAAGTTGACTCCATCTCAACTTCCGATTCCTCACTTTCACTTGAGGATGAACTCTCCTCATGGAATCTTGCCAATTTTCTCCATAGCTCCTTGGCATACATGTAATCCCCTAGCTTGCACAAAACATCATTAGGGATTAAATCTTTCAAAAGTTTCGTTACCTTAACTTCGGTCTTGAGCTTTTGGCGTTGCTCTTGGGTCCACTTTTTCAATTTTAGGACATTCCCCTTCTTATCCCTAGGGGGTTCAAAGCCTTCAACGAGGATGAACCAATCCTCTATGTTCATCATCAAGAATGTTTCCATTCTTGCTCTCCATGCCGGAAAATCTTCTGGATCATATGGAGGTGGAGTGTTGATTTCCCATCCAAGCTTGTCTTGGAATTCCATCTTCACCCTCTAGCCTTTTGCCTTAGCTCCCGGTTGTTAATCCGTAGAAGAGCCCCGGGCTCTGATACCACTTGTTAGAGATCGTTTGGAAGCTAGATGGGGGGTGAATAGCGTAGATGAAATTCGATCCCGTTCGTGTCTACAATTTCGTTAGTGCGCAGCGGAAATAGAAATAATAAAAGCAATAACGAAATGGACACAACACAAATCACAACAAGAGCATATAACGTGGTTCGGAACCGAACCGGTTCCTACTCCACGGATTGGGTTCGTACGAACCCTAGCGATGCCACAAACACCACTAACCAATAAAACTCCTTCTTGACACAAGTCAAGGGTGGAGAAACCCCTTACAAGTAATCTTATACCAATAAGATACAAATACAAGCAATTACAATAATGAATACGAAATGCAAGTAAAGAAGACACTTTACAACACTTGTTTTGATTGCTTGAATGCTTGGTTGCTTGCTTGCACTTGGAGACCTGATTTGCACCAACAAATCGCCCCAATAGCCCTCAAGAACCGATCCGAAAATCCTCCATCATGAGCTCCTTATAAAGCTTCAACCTGTGCTGGAAAAGGTCTATCAGTCGACTGATCGGGACCATCAGTCGACTGATGCCACTGTTGTCGTGAGACAACGGCTAGATCCACGCTGGATAAGTCCAACGGAACCTTCATCAGTCGACTGATCATGACCATCAGTCGACTGATGGAGCCTTCACTCGACCAGTCGAGTCTCGACTCCATTCTGTGCCCGAAATACCGAGCATCAGTCGGTGATCACATCGATCGGATCGATCGATCGATCACCGCCCACCTCCGCAATGATCGCTAGGCCATAACCCGTAGTCAAACCCTAGTTGACTCGGTCCAGTCGACTGCCACATGACACCAGTCGACTGGAACACCTCAAATATGAGGTTTTAGCCCAAGTATGGTTCCCCCATACTTGCTAGACTACCCTTAGCCTAGACCTAAGCCTTCTAGCCACCTCCATCAGCCTCACGCCTCTCGGATCCCTCCAAGTCATCCATGACTTGTTCATCCATTGTGCTTCCATCGACTATGTCATGCTAACGGTGTCTACACCGCCAAGGCACATTGGACTTACGCCGCCAAGACTCCGCTTGGACTTTACGCCGCCAACCATTGGTCTTATGCTGCCAAGACTCCCGCTTGGACTTTACGCCGCCAATATCAAACCCTTGGACTTCTCAAATGCCAAGACTCAAGCTTGGACTTTCCCTTGCCAACCCATGTTGGACTTTTTATGCCAAGACCATGCTTGGACTTTCCTTGCCAACCCATGTTGGACTTTACATTGCCAAGACCCATGCTTGGACTTTTCATGCCAAGTACTCAAGACTTGGACTTTCCCAAATGACAATTACATTGTCATATGTTTTTGTCGAAACATCAAAACACATAAAAACATCACTCGAGCCAAACTCGAGTCCTGGTCAATCGTGACCTGGGCCGATTGCACCAACAAAGCAGCTGTATGCAAAGTTCTCCAAATGCGAGTTCTGGCTCGATCAAGTATCATTTTTGGGTCACGTTATATCCAAGCACGGAGTGATGGTAGACCCAATAAAGATTGAAGCTGTGAGTAACTGGAACAGGCCAAGGAATGTCAGCGAAATCAGGAGCTTCCTCGGGCTAGCAAGCTACTACAGGAAGTTTGTAGAGGATTTCTCTAGAATTGCAGCCCCTATGACAGTTCTCACCAGAAAGAACAAAAAGTATGAATGGACGGACACCTACGAGAAGAGTTTCACGAAATTGAAAAGGAGACTGACCAGTGCTCCAATCCTTACTCTTCCGGACAGTAACGAAGGCTTCGACATGTACAGCGATGCTTCCAAGTTGGGACTCGGAGCTGTACTCATGCAGAATGGCAAGGTCATTGCCTACGCCTCTAGGCAACTCAAGAAACATGAAAGGAATTATCCCACTCACGATCTAGAGCTAGCGGTCGTGGTCTTTGCTCTCAAAATATAGAGGCATTATCTATATGGAGCTCAGTGTAGGATTTATACGGATCACCAGAGTCTGAAATATTTCTTCACACAGAAAGACCTAAACATGAGACAACGCAGATGACTTGAGCTAGTCAAGGACTATGACTGCGAGATCTTCTACCATCCAGGAAAAGCGAACAAAGTGGCCGATGCACTCAGTAGGAAGTCCTGTGCCACCTTGATGTCTCTATCGGTATTATCTCGGCCCCTAGAAAGGGAAATTATGTGTTACGGGGTTGAAATCATTTCTAGATAGCTTTCTACCATGATGAAAGCACCGACGCTGTTCGACGATATATTAGAAAATCAAGCTCGTGACCCAAGCATCCGAAGGATCAAGCAAGAGGTCCTAGAAGGAAAGGATGATGGATTTTGTATCGCTGACAACGGAGTACAATACCTCAGGGATCGCTTATGTATTCCCGACGATCCAGAGTTACGGAAGAGGATATTTGAGGAAGCTCACGGAACACCCTATGCGATGCATCCTGGATCCACCAAGATGTACCAAGATCTGAAAGGGAAATTCTGGTGGTTCGGTATGAAAAGAGATGTGGCTGAGTATGTCAGTACTTGCCTAACTTGCCAGAGGGTTAAAGCAGAACACCAGAGACCTGGAGGAGCACTGCAACCAATCCAAATTCCAGAATGGAAATGGGAAGATATTTCTATGGATTTAATCTCAGGACTACCCAAGACGACGAACGGATATGACGCTGTATGGGTGATTGTGGATAGATTGACAAAGTCTGCCCACTTCTTAGTAATCAAGATGACCTACTCGACTGAGCAACTGGCTCAATTATATGCTAGGGAAATTATCAGACTACATGGGATTACTAAGACCATCATTTCTGATAGAGATGGTTGCTTTATTTTCCATTTCTAGGACTGTGTTCAGAAGGTCCTTGGCACGAAGCTATTATTCAGTATTGCCTTTCATCCTCAGACCGATGGACAGACAGAAAGGGTGAACCAAGTATTGGAGGATATGTTACAAGCTTGCGCCTTGGATTTCAAAGGAAGCTGGTGCCGATACTTATGCTTGGCAGAAATCACCTACAATAATAGCTACCAAGCTACTATTGGAATGGCGCCCTACGAGGCTCTATACGGGAGGAGATGTAGATCTCCTATATGCTGCTACGAGGGTGGTGAAAAGAAGGGGATGGGACTCCAAACAGATTTCATTGACGACA
This sequence comes from Wurfbainia villosa, assembly GCA_025175895.1. NCBI lineage: Eukaryota > Viridiplantae > Streptophyta > Magnoliopsida > Zingiberales > Zingiberaceae > Wurfbainia > Wurfbainia villosa. Next base: position 35,822,391 of record CM045989.1, on the reverse strand, counting down.
CCACCTGAGCTATACAGAACATCACCAAAAAATTGAAACTGCTCAGAGCCGACAAAAGAGCTATGCAGAAATGCAGCGTAGACCGTTGGAATTCGAAGTTGGGGATTCGGTATTCCTCAAGGTAGCCCCTATGAAGGGAGTGATGAGATTTGGAAGGAAGGGTAAGCTGAGTCCGCGCTATGTGGGACCATATCCAATATTGAAGAGAATCGGCAAGGTAGCTTACGAGCTAGAGCTGCCTCAAGAGATGTCGGCTATTCACAACGTGTTCCACGTTTTGATGCTCAAGAAGTGCATTTCTAGTACAGACCAAGTGATTGAGCCACAAATAGTGCAAGTTCAAGGGGACCTAAGTCATGAAAGTCGGCCTATCCAGATACTAGACTGAGAAGTCAAAAGACTAAGGAATAAAGAGGTGCCCTTAGTGAAGGTTCTGTGGCAAAGTCAACGGTACAAAGAAGCCACCTGGGAACGCGAGGAGGACATGAAAAAGAAGTATCCAGAGTTGTTCTAAGTTTCGAGGACGAAACTTTTAAAAGGTATGAGGGACTGTAACACCCGTAAAATTCCTAGCAAATTTTATAAGAATTTTTGCATGATTATAATGGGCTTCTATGTGGGCTCTTTCAAAAATAAAAGAGAATAGAGCCAAAAAGGATGCATGGCCAAGGTTCGAACCCCGAACTTCAAAACAGGTAGCTAAACCTTAGGATGCATGTGATGACCAGAAGCCCAGTAGGGGTGTGCTGTTAGAAGGGTAAGGGAAAGGATAGATAAGGGTAGGGGAGACAAAGGGACACCTTCACTTAAAATAAATAGGAGTAAGTGAGGAGGCAAGAGGACAAAGAGTCATTTTCTTCTTCCATCTCCTTCCTCCACTGAAACCACTCCTCTCCTTCTTCCATTTTCGAAAGCTCAAGGAGAAAAAGGATGCCTTGTCTTGGCACCAAGGGTATATCTCTTATAGTAAACCAAGCGAGAGGATGTAAGTGATCCCCTCACCTGCAGTACAAGTTGTTTCGAGTGTTTGATTTCTTAAAACCTCCCTTAGAGGTTTCGGCCAAGTCCAAGAACTAGGGTTAGGAAGAAATTCCAAGCCCCTCTATGGTTGCTAACAATCCCCCAAGTTAGGTAGTATGTGATGGTATTGAATACCATCCTTAAAACAAGCTTATGCTTACTAATGATCTTCCATGCCATGATATATATATATATGATGTTGACATGATGATAGTTAGACTTTGTGTTAGTATGTTTGAGTGTTTGATTTCTTAAGACCTCCCTTAGAAGTTTCGGCCATGTCCAAGAACTAGGGTTAGGAAGAAATTCCAAGCCCCTCTATGGTTGCTAAAAATCCCCCATGTTAGGTAGTATGTGATGGTATTGGATACCATCCTTAAAACATGCTTATGTTTACTAATGATCTTCCATGCCATGCTATATATATATATATATACATGACGTTGACATGATGATAGTTAGTCTTTATGATCCCATGATTTGTTTATGCCACTACCTTATGTCCATGTTAATTGTACTAATGTATGCTTATGTTATGCTCATTGCGTCATGATGTACACGCTTATGTTTCATGTCCACTAGGGCACACCTACGTTATGCATGGCTTAAGTATGCCTAAGAGACGCTTCCCTATGAATGGGGACTAAGAGCACTCTTTATGTTATGACAAGGAACATGATATGCTGTTTTACTTTTGTATGGCTTGTACCGGACCCTAGCAAGGTCCATGGGATGGGATCCTACGTGGCCCTAGGTCGACGGTCATAGTACGGATCTAGTACGGGATGGGCTCCTAAGTTGCCCTAGGTCGATGGTCGTAGTACGGGCCTAGTACCCTAGTATGTTCGGGATTAGTTACCTCGGATCTATTTAGGGATGTGCGCAAAATGATGTATGTGACACAATGTCGGGCCCTCATGTTGAGATTTATGTTTAAGTACCTATAAAATATATATTTTCAAAGAACATCTTGCATATACCCATTTCATGTCTATGTGATTATTATATTTTTATGAATTCTAGTCCTATGTTCCTAAATGATCATGTCACGACTTTTATATGAATGCTATGCCTATATGTTGTCTAGATGAACATGTCACTATTTTTATGAATTCTAGTCCTATGTTCCTAAATGATCATGTCACGACTTTTATATGAATGCTATGCCTATATGTTGTCTAGATGAACATGTCACTATTTTTATGAATTCTAGTCCTATGTTCCTAAATGATCATGTCAAGAGTTTTATATGAATGCTATGCCTATATGTTGTCTAGATGAACATGTCACTACTCTATGTCTAATCCATGATGTATGGCTTTTGTGAGTAGGAAAGGATCTTACTTAGCCTATGTGCTTATAGTTCATGTTTCCCTTGTACTGCAGAAAAGGGTAAAGAATGGCTAAACTAAAGGGAGCAGCAGGAGGGGCAAAGTGTGTGTGGCAGTGGCATGGTGGAAGAGATCTATTTTATGTTCCAAGACTTATGCATGTTTAAAAGTTTTGCATGTTAGTGTTAAGAGTTGATCACTACTTGATGTTTTGATGGTTGCTACTTGGTGTTAACTTAGACTTATTTTGAGGGTTTATACTTGATGTGAAACTATACTCGTTTTGTTTTATGAAACCTTGGCATGTTAAGCACTTGATTTAGTTAAAGAATTGCTAAGAACCTTCTTATCCTGATTGAATTATTAGGTGATAGAGAACTATGTACCTAGATGATACTTTGAATTCCTCATTGATGTCCATGTACTCTATACTTGTATTTAGGCTCCTATAACTCCATTATGTTGATTATCATGGACTTGAACCAAGTAGTGTCCTTTATGAAATGATTATGCATGCTTAGTAGTCCACCTCCTACTCATAGTATACTATAAGTTGCAGTTAAAAGAGTAGGATCGAAATGAGCGCTAGAGGGGGGGGGGGGGAGAATAGCGCAAAACGGTTTTTCTTTTCTTTTGTTGTAAAAACGATAAGTGAGAGATAAACGCAGCGAAAAAGAGATGGACACAAGGAGTTTTACTTGGTTCACAGCCAACTGGCTGCTAATCCAAGGCCCTAATGGTCCTAGACCACGTACGGAGGGCAATCACTAAAACACTCCTCCTCGTTGGAGGTAGGAGTTACGATTACAAAACTTTCGACAAAAACACAAGGATGAGAGACAAGCCCCTCTCTCCTTTTTGATATAAAAGCTCGAAAAACACAACTTAAATTAATCGACTAAAACGATTACCAACACTTTAACAAATGAAGCCGTGTTGGCAAAGACTTGAGTAGTGACGTCCGAGAAGAGCGGCCAGGGAGGCGTTGAGAGCTTTGTAATAATTGTTGTATCTAAGATGTGAAGCACCCCCTCTATTTGAAGCCTTGTCCGCCACTTGAGATCCGCCACCTCACCACCAATTGAGGGATAAGTTTCCACCTTGCTTTTGACTGACCACCTCACCAAGATTTGGGGGATAAGTTGCCACCTTGCTTTTAGTTCCTTTTGCCCATTTTCAGGATACTTTAGTTATTTAATTTTATTTCAATTGAATTCTAATTTTAATTGAATTAGAGTAACTTCAATTCAATCAAGGGTTAGCTCAAAGCAATATGTAGAAATATTAAATGTGATGGATTTAGATGGTTTCTAACCATCCGATCTCGACTTAGACTTTCATGGAAAGTTTTGGGTCGGATTGCGCCTAAGATCAACTCCTAAGCGGAGGATCCGACCTCACTTACACTCGCGGACACGAGTCTTACCTTGCACTTCGTGTCACGGATCTCCAACTCAAGCTTAACTGCTTCGCACACTCAAGTAGACTCATGAGATAACAAAATAGACTTAACCTTGTGTCTTTGCTATAATCAAAACACGTGTTCGATTTCGTGCCTCACCGCACCAACAATCTCCCCTTTAATCTATGGCAAAACACACAAAGTTAAGGAAATTAAGTGCATGAAACAGTAAAGACATGAAGCAAAAGTAGGAGTAGTAAAATATTTCTCAAGTTCTCCCTTAGAGGAACCCTCCTCGACCGAGGGTGAGTACTTGAAAAGACTTTTAGTTCTCCAAACACAAAGATAACGAGTTAAGTAAATGGCTTACTTAACTTAGGCTCCTTAGAGTCAAAAATAAGTGCAAGTTAAGTAATCAAAAGTTAAGTCAAAAGGTTAATTATTCAAAAGGTTTAACTTTTGATTTCTTAACTTGGGCCTTTAAAGTTTTCAGTTCTGAAGAGTTGAAACCTAAACCTTACTCCCCCTTAACTTAGGCTAGAATCAAAGTTTTAAGTTAAGTTATCAAATTCAAAAATTTGAATTTATTGAACCTTAACTTTGGCCTTTTCTCCCCCTTTTGACATAAATCAAGAAAAAGTGGGGGTTTAAGAAAACCCTAAGTCCAAGCATGATGATTTTGAAAATAGTATGTGAAAATAATTCATCTAAATGTTCAACTCTAGTTTGACTTGATTGAAATGATATTATCAACAAGTCCTGATTAGAGTTGGTTAATATTAGTTGCATATTTATACTCCGAGGTTCATATTGACACACTTGATCTACATCTTAGAACCTGGAGTTGGGTCCTAACATCTCACGCCGTTCTAGGTGGCTTAATACACAAACACATTAACCCTATGTGTTGTGAGATGTGTTGGCTTCTTAAATCTATAGGATCATGATATCTAGGGGAAGTCCTAAACTAGTTCCATTTGCATAAAGAAAAAAAAATGAGAAAAATAAAATTCAAAAATAAAATTTTTGAAAATAGCATTTGAAAACTTTTGCTAACCTATTCTATTACGCACAAGCCCAATTTTCGTCTCAAGAGACTAAATTCGGCTTCGGGTAGTGGTTTAGTAAATAGGTCTGCTAGGTTAGACTTCGAGTCAACATATTCGAGTTGTATGGAGCCGTTGGCTACATGTTCTCGAATGAAATGGTGTTTTACCTTTATATGCTTTGTCCTTGAATGACATATAGGGTTCTTAGTTAGATTTATCGAACTTATGTTGTCTACAAAAATTTTAGTTTTGGTGAAGTCCAACCTAAAGTTTCGGAGAGTGTGCTTCATCCAAAGAAGCTGAGTTACACACTCACCCATCGCAACGTATTCGGCTTCGGTGGTAGATAAGGCAACACAATGTTGCTTCCTACTGCACCAACTCACTAGACTCGAGCCAAGTAGTTGACAACAACCACTCGTGCTCTTTCTATTGAGTTTACTACCGGCATAATCCGAATCAGAGTAGCCGATTAGTTCGAACTCCGTAGATCTAGGGTACCAAATACCAACGTTAAGTGTACCCTTAAGACATCTAAGGATATGCTTAACTAGGGTTAGGTGAGACTCCTTAGCATAGGTTTGAAACCTGACGCACATACTTACTGTGAATAGGATGTCGGGTCGACTCGCAGTTAAGTATAGGAGACTTCCTATCGCGCTCCTATAGTACTTTAAGTCAATGGACTTACTTTCTAGGTCTTCTCCTATGTTAACATTAATCGCCATTGGGGTGTTTATTATCTTAGCGTCTTGCATTCCAAATCTTTTAATTAACTCCTTAGTGTATTTTTGTTGATATAGGTATATACCATCCTTAGTTTGTTTAATTTGTAGACCTAAAAAGAAACTTAACTCGCCTACCAAGTTCATTTCGAACTCACTTTCCATGAGTGAAACGAACTCGTTTAGTAAGGCTGAGTTAGAGGTTCCAAAAATTATATCGTCTACGTAAATTTGAGCTATGAATATTTCTTTACCTAAGGTTTTTACGAAGAGAGTTGGGTCAACTAAGCCTTGGTTAAACCCTTTTGACTTAAGATGGATTGAAAGTCTCTCGTACCAAGCTCGAGGAGCTTGTTTAAGTCCATAGAGAGCTTTCTTAAGTTTTAGAACATGGTCGGGTTTATCTAGATTTTCGAATCCGGGGGGTTGACTAACATAAACTTCTTCTTTAATGTATCCATTTAGGAATGCCGACTTAACATCCATTTGAAACAGCTTAAATCCTAGATGTGCGGCATAAGCTAGCAACATTCGAATGGATTCGAGTCTAGCTACTGGGGCATAGGTTTCGTCGTAATCTAAGCCTTCGACTTGACTAAACCCTTTGGCGACTAACCTAGCCTTGTTTCTAACTACTTCACCTTTATCATCAAGCTTATTTCGAAACACCCACCTTATTCCAATTATCGTTTTGTCTTTAGGTGGTGGTACTAATTCCCACACTTCATTCCTAGTAAATTAAGCTAGCTCTTCTTGCATTGCAATAATCCAATCGGGATCAAGAAGAGCTTGTTCAATTGATTTGGGTTATATCTTTGAAATTAAGGAAATTTGACTAAGGTTCCTATAGGATGCTCTAGTTCGAACTCCTAGATTAGGATCTCCTATCACTTGATCGATAGGGTGGTTAGTCTAAATCCTAGATTGGGTTGGGTTTGTGTCACCTAATGCTTGATCAATGGGGTGACTTGGTTGAACACTAGTTTGACTCGGATCACTTGTCACTTGGTCGACAAGAGAAGTTGGTTGATGTGGATTAGACTCGATCTCAGGGTCGGAGACGAGTTTGGTATCAGTGGGCTCAACACTTGGGGTCATTAAGGGTTTTGTAGGTTCGGGTACTTCATCGAACACTACATTAATAGTCTCTTCGACTTTAAGGGTATCGTGGTTATATACCCTATAGGCCCTACTCGTGGTTGAGTATCCTAAGAAGATTCCGGTGGAGGTTTTTGATTTGAATTTCCCTAGGTGGTTCTTAGTGTTTAAGATATGTACTTTACATCCAAATACCCTAAAGTACTTGATGTTGGGTACTTTATTGTGATAAATCTCGTACGAGGTCTTAAGGTGCCTCTTTACCATAAGGATCCTATTCTGGACATAGCAAGCCGTGCTAACGGCTTCTGCCCAAAACCTATCAGGTAGGTAGTATTCGTTCAACATGGTCCTAGCGGCTTCTTGTAGAGTTCGGTTTTCCGCTCCACTAGGCCATTTTGTTGAGGGGTCCTAGGGTAAGAGAATTCATGGTGGTATCCGTTTAGGTTACAGAAGTTGGTGAACCTTTGATTTTCGAATTCACCACCATGATCGCTTCTAAGTCTTTTAACCTTAAGGTTTTTTTGATTCTCGATTAATTTGAATAGATTGATTAATTGATCTAGGGTATCATTTTTATGTTTGATGAACCTAACCCAGGTAAACCTGGAGTAGTCGTCAATTATGACTAAGCAATATCGACTTCTATTGAGTGACTTGGCTCCATGTGAATCGAATAGATCCATATGCAGGAGCTCAAGTACACTTGAGGTTCGTTCTTGGTTAGTTAACTTGTGTTGTGTCCTAGGTTGTTTTCCTTGTTGACAAGCATTACAGATTTTATTAACCAAATTGTTGAGGTTGGGTAAGCCTCTGACTAAGCCACTCTGACTCATCTTGTGGACGAGTCTTGGGTGCGAGTGACCGAGTCGTCGGTGCCACAACCATGATTCCTCTTCCTGTGTCATAAGACATTTGGCTGAGGATTTGATTAAGTTAATTGTATAAATGTTATTTGTCTTAGTTCCTTTGAGTATTGTTTTAGCTATTTTATTTGTTTTAATTACACATTCATTTTCTAAAAATACGACCTTATAGTTATTGTCACATAATTGACTTACGCTAAGTAGGTTATATTCAAAATTCTCTACAAGTAATACATTTTTAATAACAAAATTCGAGTTAAGCTCGATATCACCTGATCCGATGATTTTGAGCTTGCCGTTATTCCCAAAGGCTACCGATCCTTGTCATTTGAATCGAAGCTTCGTGAATTTGAATTGATCCCCGGTCATGTGTCGGGAGCAACCGCTGTCCAACATCCATTGATCCTACACACAAGGTGGTTGGATTGGATGTTAGAATTTTTTTTTTTAAAAACTATTGGTTGTAAGTTGTTAAACCTAGGTCATCTCACCTGTGTCTATATGATCAAGCATGTTATACTTATGTGTTTTTTGTGAGATGACTTCCAATTAAGTTGATTAAGTGCATTTAGGTTCAAGTAATTTTATGTTAGATTTGGATTTGACCCTAGGCTTGTCAAGTTTACCTTTTCAAGATCATGGCTTCCAGGTCATGGCGAAGCACAGGGGCCTTCTTTTATCGGATCATCGACCACTTCCTTAGACAAAGCCATTTTCAAGAAAATGATGACTTGACTCACCTAAGACTATTTCCTAGTCTAACTGGTTATTTTTGAAAAGAGGCTCCCCGAGGCTCAATCTTTTCGAAGGATTTTAGTTGGTTATGTACGTGTTCTAAGTGAGTTCACAAGTTTAAAAAAAATTCTAAGCATGCAATTTCTAAGTTAAAGCACAAACATGTTTTATACTGGCTCCCCCTAGACCGTTGAATTGGTTCGGTCTATCCACATAGTGGATTTGGTCCTTGGGAACCCAGTACGGGTTGGATCCTAGAGTTGAAATCAAAAAGTTCTTAGGGACCCATGCTTGGACATGTTTCCTATATCGACTTACAATCGACATATACGACCTATTAGTCGTGTTTGAGTTAAACCCTAGTCCAGCCTTGTTGTACACGACCCTTTGAGATCCAAGTAGGAGGTCAAGTCCTTTGGATCCCGAAGTGAACCTTTCCAACGTGTTCCTAAGATCTTCAACTTGACTTTTCAAGAGAGAGTTCTCAACTTCGAGCTTTTCAGCTTGAGTTGGGTCCTCTTCTCGAACTTGACTAGTCGAAGAGGTTAGGGAGACCTTGTGTTCGAGGAGTTTGACCTCCTCAACCAGGGTCTCGACCTTGGACTCGGACTTAACTAATTTCCTAGACAAAAACCTAACCGTATTATGTAAAGTATTAAATAAAGTTCGACTCACTTTAAGGGTATCTTTTGAACCGGATGCGTATCCGTGGCTTGACTTGAAGGTAGCTTCGTAGTCCAAGTCATCCTCAGGTTCTGACTCAAGTTCAGGTTCGGTCTCCGTGTCTGACTCAATCGATTTCGCGATGAAGACGTGGTCTTCGTCTTCTTCGGATGACGCTTCTTCCCATGTCGCGTTGAGGGCCTTCTTGTGCTTAGGTGCTTGGTGATTGAGCTTGGGGCACTCGGACTTGATATGTCCAAACCTGTTACACTCATAACACCTAATATTAGAACTTTTAGGCTTACCTTGGTTGGGTCGAGTCGTGGTTCGCTTTCGTCCCTTGGCTATCCTTCGAGCTAGGTTCATTACTTCGGCAGTCAACTCCGGGTCAACTTCTTCTTCGGACTCGTCTTCCTCCTCGGTTGGTGGTGGCTTGCTTGCGATTTTCTTCTTCTTTGAACCTGCAAACAAGGCTATACCCCTCTCAGGTTCAGTTGGATCAAGCCATGTAATTCGAAATCTGAGAATAATTCGTCTATTCTAACTTTAGCTAGGTCCTTAGATACCTTGTAGGCATCGGCCATGGATGCCCACAAGGTGGTCCTAGGGAAAGAATTTAGAACATACCTGATTAGATCTCGGTTTTCGACTTTCTGTCCTATTGAATGCAGCTGGTTGACTATGTCCTGGACGCGGGCGTGCAATTGTGTTGCCGTCTCGTGTTCCTGCATTTTTAGTGTGTACAATTTATTGAACAACAAATCGCGTTTGCAAACCTTAGCTTGATCCGATCCTTCGTGTAACTCGATCAGCCTCGTCCAGAGATCTCTTGCGCTGATGAAGGGTCCGACTCGGTTCAGCTCCTCCTTGGATATCCCGCACTGCAGGATTTGAGTCGCCTTTGCATCTGCCTCGACTTGTCGTTTAGTGGTAATGAACCACTGATTGTAATCCAAGGATTCACCTTCTTCATTAGTAGGAAGGGTGAACCCGGTTTGGATCACAATCCACATCTCTATTTGGGTTTTTAGGAAGCACTCCATCCGACCTTTCCAGTAACGAAAATCGTCACTGTTGTAAAACGGTGTTCGGACGGTGCTAAAACCCTCGAGATGGGCCATTAACACGAAATGGTAAGAAGAGAAAAAAAAAGAGAAAACACACAGACAACAAAGGTCCCAAGACTTGCGTCTTGGATTAGTAGTGCGGGAAGAAGAAAAGATAAATAAATCAATCAATAGATTAACTAATTAGAAAATTAATTTTAATTCTGTAAAAATAATAATTAATTAATTAATTTCGAAAATTAATTAAAAACTATTTTATAGAAAAAAAATCTAATGTTGAAATTAAGTAAAAAATATTGAAAAACCAAACTTATATTCTAGACAAGATTTAAAAATTAAAATAAGTTTTTAATTGATTAAATTTAAAAATTGATTGAAAATCTATTTTAGTGGAAATAAGATTTAATTCAATGCTGAGATTAACGAGAAAACTTTATAAAACGAAATATAAAGATTTTAGGGTTTGAAAAATTCAAGTGTTTTAAAAAAAATATGAAAGAATTTTTAATTCTGAAAAAAACTAATTTTAATCAGTAATAGAATTAAAAAATCGTAATTAAGAGTTTTTTTTGTTAGGATGATCAATAGAAAGATTAAAAGCGATAAAATTAAATTAAAGAAAAGTCTGAAAAAAAAATTTAGAAAAATTAAAAAAAAACACAAAAATTAACGTAGACAGAAACAAAGGAAACAAAAGAAATAAAAATTACTCAAATTGGTGGTTTCACCAAATTTGAGTGCCCCCAGCTCTGATACCAATTGTAGGATCGAAATGAGCGCTAGAGGGGGGGGGGGTGAATAGCGCAAAATGGTTTTTCTTTTCTTTTGTTGTAAAAACGATAAGTGAGAGATAAACGCAGCGAAAAAGAGATGGACACAAGGAGTTTTACTTGGTTCACAGCCAACCGGCTGCTAATCCAAGGCCCTAATGGTCCTAGACCACGTACGGAGGGCAATCACTAAAACACTCCTCCTCGTTGGAGGTAGGAGTTACGATTACAAAACTTTCGACAAAAACACAAGGATGAGAGACAAGCCCCTCTCTCCTTTTTGATATAAAAGCTCGAAAAACACAACTTAAATTAATCGACTAAAACGATTACCAACACTTTAACGGTGAAGCTTCGTGTTGGCAGCACTTCGTTGTAGTGGCGTCGTCGTAGAAGAGCGGCGTTGTGGAGGCGTTTGAGAGCTTTGTAATAATTGTTGTATCTAAGATGTGAAGCACCCCCCTCTATTTGAAGCCTTGTCCGCCCACTTGAGATCCGGCCACCTCACCACCAATTGAGGGATAAGTTTCCACCTTGCTTTTGACCGGCCACCTCACCAAGATTTGGGGGATAAATTGCCACCTTGCTTTTAGTTCCTTTTGCCCATTTTCAGGATACTTTAGTTATTTAATTTTATTTCAATTCGAATTCTAATTTTAATTCGAATTAGAGTAACTTCGAATTCAAACAAGGGTTAGCTCAAAGCAATATGTAGAAATATTAAATGTGATGGATTTAGATGGTTTCTAACCATCCGATCTCGACTTAGACTTTCATGGAAAGTTTTGGGTCGGATTGTCGCCTAAGATCAACTCCTAAACGGAGGATCCGACCTCACTTACGCTTGTCGGACACGAGTCTTACCTTGCACTTACTGTGTCGCAGATCTCCAACTCAAGCTTAACCTATTTCTGCACACTCAAGTAGACTCATGAGATAACAAAATAGACTTAACCTTGTGTCTTTGCTATAATCAAAACACAGGTTCGATTTCGGTGCCTCACTGCACCAACAAAAAGATCATGTAAAGTATGGCAGAAAGAAAAGCTTTAACCAATTATACCCATGCATGTTAAGCATACTCCTCTGAGGTAAATGTTCACCTGTTACATAGTTAAGAATGTAGAGATAGTTGCATGGTTGAAGGTAAATGCATGTTCCATTTTTTTTTTAAGTTTAAATTCTTCTGCTGTATATGCACGCATGTATGTTCGCATCACACCGCCCTTCCTCCCCCTCTAGATTACGAGAAGGGCGGGCGTGACAGGTAGCAATGATGTGTTTCTAGATACCGCTCATTGCTTATGTTTCTAAATCGGTTTAGAAATATTGCCAACGTTACAAGAACCTATAGGGTCACACACAAAGGGCAATTAGATGGAGATTAGGTTCATATGATGGACCATGAGGATTAGGTTCATGTGATGAACCAAATTGGATTAAGAGTAATCCGAATTAGACTAATTGAGTTGGACTCAATTTGATTCAAGTGCTGAATGAGTCTAATTTAGATTTGATTCATCGAGTCAATTTAAACTAATTAATAGAGATTCATTAAATTAAATTGACTTGAATCAAATGGTTGGATTTGATCAATCATGGGAGATAAGAGGTCAAGTTTGACTTGACTTGAGAGGGAAGATGAAAGGTCAAGTTTGACTTGACCAAATGCCACGTCACATCATCATTGACACATCATGGGGTGTCAACTCATGATGAAGACCAAGAGCCATGACTCTGTTGGGAGATTGTTGGTGCAATCGTCCCAGGTTGACTCGAGTTTGACTCGAGCAGTACCCTGATGATATTTTGATGATAGACAAAACTCATGACATGGGATTGTCATGGGAAAGTCCAACATGGGGTTGGCATGGGAAAGTCCAGAGCATTACGAAGCCGTGCGCTTGGTGCTTGGCATGAAAAATCCAAAGCATTGCGAAGCCGTGCGCTTGGTGCATTTGGAAAGTCTTGAGGACTTGGTAAGTTCACTAGGCTCGGGGTCCTTGAGTCGGTGAAAGATGACATTGCGAAGCCGTGCGCTTGGTGCATCCGAGGGACCGCCGGACGGGGAGCGAATGGAGTGAGCCAAAGGGAAGCATACTTCTAGGGCATGAGACGCGAAGGATGGCGTTACGAAGCCGTGCGCTTGGCGCATCCGAGGGACGTAGGCTGAGGAAAGAGAGCTTCGGTGGGGAACTCCATGAGGGATAAGATGGACTTGGCCAAGTGGCTAAGACTGAGTGTCGGAGGCTCAAACATCGTTATGTTTGAAGTTTTAGCCGACATCAGTCGACTGGCATAGGTGCCAGTCGACTGCTCTAGGTCGTTGGGTTCGACCAGTGTTCGACTGAACCAAGATTGGTTGGATCGCCGATCGCCATGGATCGCAATGATCGATGATGTCGGCAACCGATCATCGAGGGATGGCGATCGATGACACTGCACGCACGAATGGAGTCGACTCGACTGATGGAAGATCAGTCGACTGATGGGTGCCATCAGTCGACTGATGTGTGATCCGTTGGAACTTTGCCAACGTGGATCCGTAGTTGCCAGAGACAACGACAAGATCGATCGATGGTCACGATCGATGATGGGTGAAAAACAGCTTGATGCAGGTTATAAAAGGAGCACGAGTTGGAGGATTTCGCCAAGACTTTAAGGGAGCTATTGGAGGGGAATTGCTGCTGCATTCCAGTCCTTCAAGAGCCAACCAAAGCAAGCAACAAACAAGTGATCAAAAGCAATCGGTGAAAAGAGTTTCTTTTGTATTGTATTTGTATTCTTGTTTGTATTTCTATATTACTTTGTAATTGCTTGTGAGAGGTTTCTCCACCTCCGACGTGTTGTCGAGAAGGAGTTTGAGTTAGTGCCGTGAGCATAACTAGAGCTCGAGGAGCTCGCCCGTGGAGTAGGAACCATTCGGTTCCGAACCACGTATATCGTGTGTATTGCATGTGCTTGTGTTGTTGTTAGTATTATTATTGTTTCTATTATTTCCGCTGCGCTAACAACAATCGTAGACAAGCAACGCAACGAAAATGAGCAAAGTCCGACATCCAACGAACGAGGGCTATTCACCCCCCTCTAGCCGGCCAATCGATCCGAACCAACAAGTGGTATCAGAGCGAGGTTGCTCTTCAAGGACTAACCGCCGCGAAAGCACTACAAGATGGCCGGCTTCATCCATCCACCGAAATTCGATGGAGATTTTTCTTGGTGGAGGAAACGGATGGAGGTATATCTCGAAACCAATTTTGATTATATGATTATTGTAGAAAATGGTTTTGAGATGCCTAGGGATAAAAACAACAAGCAAATTGAGAAGTCAAGGTGGACCCAAGACCAAATTAAGGACTTCAAGACAAATCTTGAGGTAATAAAATTGCTTAGTGATTTATTACCTAACACTATTTGGTCTAGATTGGGTGACTATAGGGATGCGAAGGAATTATGGAAGAAAATAATGAAATTCCAAGAAAATTCCCAATCGGCACAAGTAGAGGAGAATGCCGAAGAAGAATCATCATCCATTTTTGAAAATGTGGATGATTTGGTGGAGACTTCCACCTCTAGCATTGAGGGAGAGGAAATAGCTTCTACTCCGGAGAAAGATCAAGATGAAGCTTCTACCTCCGGAAGAAGTGAAGAGGCCTCCACCACCTCCCTAGGTAACTCAAGTGTTATTATTTTAAATAAAAATCATATAATATGCTTTGAGTGTAGGGAGAAAGGGCATTATAAGAGCAAATGCCCTAAATTGGCTAAGGAAAAGGCATCAAGACCAAAAGTCAACCCAAAGTCAAACGATGCCGGTGTTCCCAAAATCAAGAGCAAAGAGCACATTGTGTGCTTCAAATGCAATCAAAAGGGACACTACCGAAGCCAATGCCCTAGGGGGAGGAAGAAAGGGAAAGAAGGTGCAATTCATGTAGGGGGAGCTCCTAAAGCTAACCCTAAGGTAAATTTAGTTAATGCACCTTTAATTTCTAAAGTTAAAAAGCATGCTAAGAATTATTTTAGTTCACTTGCAATTATAAATGAAAAGCATGCTAGGAGAAATAAATATGTTTGCCTAGGTGCCAAGCATGTGGAACTAACTAAGGTTAAACCTAGGACTCAAAACACAAGACCTATTTTACCAAAAGAGTCCATTAGGAGAGTTGAAAACCATCTAGGCATTAGCCCTAAGAAGGGTAGGCACATGCCTAAGAAGAAGAACATTCCTCAAAAATCTAATGAAAATTCAAAATTGAGGAAATTAGAGGTGGATAACCAAGCCTTGAGGTCAAGGCTAGAAAAATTGGAAAAGACCCTAAAAATAATATCAAATTCGGTTAAGGGGTCAAATTCCCAAAAGTCAAGACCTAGGAAGCAAGAAATATCTAAGGGCAAGAAGGGTTTGGGTCACAAACCTATGTCCTATCATAATGTTCCATTTAATTATGGAACCACATCTAGGTCTAGTAAAACCAAGGCTAATAGGGAAGTCATCCCTAAGTCTAGCCATGGTATGTGTTTAGTGGCTAACACCTCAAAGAAATCAAATGTAGCCACTAAGAAGGTCAATGGAGGAGTCACCTCTAGAGTTGACCTAGGAAAGACCCAAAAGACTATGACTTCAAAGCCTAAAAGGGCCATTAGGAAGGTATCGAGGGAAGTTATCCCTAGGGAATACCTTGTTAACCCAAGGAGCTCCAATAGGTATTGGGTTCCTAAAAGCGTGATCGATTCACGCTAAATGGGTTAGGGTGTGTCAACCCTAAATGGATGGGTAGTTAACCTAACCATAGAAGAGTTGACACATTAGGATGTGCCAATATGCTTGAGAAGTTTAAAATGATTTAAATTGACACAATTAGGTCTTAGAGGTATTGGTGTGCCATTTTGGGTTTTTGGCACACTAGGAAAATGAATGGCATTAAGGCAAAATGAATTTAATTCCTAGAAATGGCAAATTGATTTTAACACTTAGGTGTTCTATACCTTAGTATATTTTACTTGCCATGATTTGTTTGCCTTGCCATGTCATGACATCATTCTCATTTTTTTTTATTTTATTTATAAAAATGTCATGATAATGTTTAGATTTATATTTGTATGTCATGAAAGCTTAACTTTCATTCACATGCCATGACATCATGATTTTGGCATATGTCTTTATCTATATCATAATTATGCCATAATCATCATTATGCATAAATTAAAATGAAATTAAGGACTATGGCATGATTTGATGGGAATCAAATAATATTGCCTAGAAATATGCATGAGACCATTTAAAGAACAAAAAATCCACATCTCACTAGAAATTTGCCTTGAATGTGTTTTACACATCTAGATATTGGTGAGATGTTTAGGAAAATGAAAATAAAGGTTTTGAAAACATTTTGAAAAACCTTGGTGAAGCCTATCTTTTGATAGCTATCACCATTGAATGGGATGATACAAAGAAGGCTTATTATTGAAGCTTTTCTAAAGTTTTGAACTTTGTATCAATCTCCTAATTTAATGGGTAAAATAATTTTCCAATATTTTTCACCCATAGTGTTTAGGATAAGTAATATGCATATGAAATTTCACGATTTTTAAACTTATGTATATTTACTTATGGATTTCGAAAATCCAATGTCCAAATCAAAACTACAGAATGATTATCACGATCGATTGCAACATCGATCGATGGGAGGTCCAATGATCGTAGTGACAGTAGTCGATCAGCCGATTTCGGGTAAACTTGATAGTTAGGCCCATGTTTAGCCATGTTTTGGGTCCCCTAACCACTCCTAACCCTAGGATATGCTTGGGAGAGCATTAGAGAGGGTGGAAATCCATTGGATATGGATTAGGAGAAGAGTTTAGGGAGAGTATCAATTTTAAGGTGGAAGAAAGTTCATTATTGAACTTTACCTTAATTTTGATTGGTTTAATGTTCCTATTGGCTTAGGGACTCTCCAAGGATATTGTTGGTGCAATGGTCAAGGGGGAGCAAGCCTCTAGGGGGAGATATCCATCATGGGAAGATGGATGTGTATTTCCTCATGGGAGGAAATTGGGTTGCCTCTCTTTAAGTGATATGGGATCACTAGAAAGATGGTAGGCATGTGTTCCTCCAAGGGAGAGATATAAGATCTCATTGGGATATGAGACATTCATACCCTTGGGGAGGACCTTTTTGATGTAATGTCAAAAAGGGGGAGATATTACCTAGTTACCAATTAAGTTTGGAATTCTCATTGGGATATGAGAATTGCCAATATGGGAGAATTGGTAGACTTGAGATGGTAGTTTTGTCAATCATCAAAAAGGGGGAGATTGTTGGGAGATTGTTGGTGCAATCGTCCCAGGTTGACTCGAGTTTGACTTGAGCAGTACCCTGATGATATTTTGATGATAGACAAAACTCATGACATGGGATTGTCATGGGAAAGTCCAACATGGGGTTGGCATGGGAAAGTCCAGAGCATTACGAAGCCGTGCGCTTGGTGCTTGGCATGAAAAATCCAAAGCATTGCGAAGCCGTGCGCTTGGTGCATTTGGAAAGTCTTGAGGACTTGGTAAGTTCACTAGGCTCGGGGTCCTTGAGTCGGTGAAGGATGGCATTGCGAAGCCGTGCGCTTGGTGCATCCGAGGGACCGTCGGACGGGGAGCGAATGGAGTGAGCCAAAGGGAAGCATACTTCTAGGGCATGAGACGCGAAGGATGGCGTTACGAAGCCGTGTGCTTGGCGCATCCGAGGGACGTAGGCCGAGGGAAGAGAGCTTCGGTGGGGAACTCCATGAGGGATAAGGTGGACTTGGCCAAGTGGCTAAGATTGAGTGTCGGAGGCTCAAACATCGTTATGTTTGAAGTTTTAGCCGACATCAGTCGACTGGCATAGGTGCCAGTCGACTGCTCTAGGTCGTTGGGTTCGACCAGTGTTCGACTGAACCAAGATTGGTTGGATCGGATCGATCGGCCATCGGGTAGCGATCGATCGATGTCGGCGCAATGATCGCCAAGGGATGGCGATCGATGACACGCGCGACGGGCACAATGGAGTCGACTCGACTGGGCACTCGACTGATGGAAGATTAGTTGACTGATGGGTGCCATCAGTCGACTGATGTGTGATCCGTTGGAACTTTGCCAACGTGGATCCGGCCGTTGTGAGACAACGACAACAAGATCACCGATCGATGGTCACGATCACGATCGATGGGCGCAAAAGCACGAGTTGGAGGATTTCGCCAAGACTTTAAGGGAGCTATTGGAGGGGAATTGCTGCTGCATTCCAGTCCTTCAAGAGCCAACCAAAGCAAGCAACAAACAAGTGATCAAAAGCAATCGGTGAAAAGAGTTTCTTTTGTATTGTATTTGTATTCTTGTTTGTATTTCTATATTACTTTGTAATTGCTTGTGAGAGGTTTCTCCACCTCCGACGTGTTGTCGAGAAGGAGTTTGAGTTAGTGCCGTGAGCATAACTAGAGCTCGAGGAGCTCGCCCGTGGAGTAGGAACCATTTGGTTCCGAACCACGTATATCGTGTGTATTGCATGTGCTTGTGTTGTTGTTAGTATTATTATTGTTTCTATTATTTCCGCTGCGCTAACAACAATCGTAGACAAGCAACGCAACGAAAACGAGCAAAGTCCGACATCCAACGAACGAGGGCTATTCACCCCCCTCTAGCCGGCCAATCGATCCGAACCAACAGACTCTTGGTATTACATGGTTTAAACCTCCATGAAGTGGCCAACCACATTTAGGAGCATTAGTGAGTGGGAATTGATTAGATCATCTTCTTCCTCCTTTGCTCTCCTCTCAAGCTCTTTCCCCCTCATCCTTCTTGCCGTGAACTTCTAAGAGTGCTAGCACACTCTAAGTTGTCTTCTCCACCTATTATTCATGTGGATACTTGTAGAGGAGTGTGCACTTGACACTCTTCGAGATCCGGCAAAGCGTTTGGATGAGCGAGATACGCCAAGGGCGTCGCTACAAGGATAACGCTCTTATCATGTATATCTAAGGTAGATCTAAGTTTTCTAGACACATACATGTATTATTTTTGTTAATCTTTGCACGGATCCGTGGCCAACTTCTGAGGTTTCCGCAATGCAAAAAGCAGTTTTTGCGGCTCGGATAGTCCAACAGTGGTATCAGCGGCACGTGCGAAGCATGTACGTGTTTAGTTTTGTAATTTTTATATTAGATATGAAAAATTACAGATCTGTAAGTTTCTGTAATTTTCCTAATTTTATGCAATTTGTGAGTATTTTTCTTGTAGAGTCGAAGCAACAAGTGTTTGGACACTTGTAGGCTTCAACCACAAAAAAAAACTCTTCGAAACGGTGAAGTCTCGCTTTCGTCTTTTGGGACAGTGACTTAAGGTGCTGTAAGATCAAGATGGGACACTCACAAGATTCATTTTGCGAGAAGGGGTGTTGCCCCTAACCCCACAAGGGGCATTGTACTGCGATCACACTCGAAAATTGCTTCGCGGGACCGTTACGGAGATGACTCATAAAATTGAAAAAAAAAGATAGGAAAATTATATAAATTTATGTAAAATACATAATTTAGAATTATATATTATACTGTGATGGTCATGGCCCAAGAACCCCAATGTGATTGGATAAAATATGTTGTAATTCATAATACGGCTTGCACACCATTTTTGTGTTGTGCATGTTGTATATGGTATGCGACCTGCGCATCGTGCCTCTCCTTTTAATATTCCTGTTGTAAATAGTTTTTAGACTCGAATGTAACTCGAGTTTCATGTTTTTAATGTACAAAATGAAGCGGTGGAAGGTCCACTAGTAGACGGAGTTACGAGGAGGGTGTCGACGACACATGACGGTTAAAGGAGGCGCTTGGAGAAGTCGCTAACCCTAGGTTGACCGTCCGATCTTCTCATTGGCTTGAGAAGATCGTAGTAGGGCCATGACCTCATCACAATTTTATTATTATTATTATATATATATATATATATATATATATATATATATATATATATATTTGTTTTTGCATGTATGTATGTGATGCATGTTAGTATATTTTGCTTGTATGTATATGATGCATGCTAGTACATTTTGCTTGTATGTATGTGATGAATGCTAGTGTAGGGTAATTAAGGCCTTAATGCGTATATGATACACATTCATGATTAGATTAGATCTTAATCGAATCAACTCGAAATGCCTACCAAGTTTTGATACCCATCACTACCTCGATCATTTGTTGTTGTTGAATCTGCCAAAGCAGAGCAACACATATTATCTTGGAAGGGTGCAGAGGGACAATCTTGGTCCCGCCTATCACAGCTTGGGTGAGAATAAGCTCAATTAGATTGAGTGAAACTAGTTAACTCAATTGGATCGAGTAAAAGTATAGGCATATTCCAACGGTTGGAAAGATAGGGTAAGATTACATTTACACTAAATCTTGGGCGATTTAGCCAAAGCTAACTCAAGTTCTTTTGTAAATGTGAGTCTTGATCCTATAAACAAGAGTTGCATAGATATGTAATCAGTAATTTGTTACCTACCGATCATACTAAGTCTTGGGCGATTTAGCCAAAGCTAACTTAAGGCGTAGTATGATGTGGATCTTGTCTCGCGAGAATTATAGCTAGTTTGTATGAATCTAGCAATGTGGTTTGACCACATCCATGACTCGATTCTACAAAAGGCCTATAATTCAGTGGGAGCATCATTTAATTAAAGGCCTAATTAAATGATAAATGGAATATGATATTTACTTTCTGCATTGTTTATGTTGTAGATTGTCATGTCGTCAAACACGAACACTCTCTCCCTGCGTTTTATCCTTGAGAAGGACAAGCTCAATGAAGCTAATTTCCTTGACTGGTACAGGAATCTGAGAATTGTTCTCACACAAGAAAGAAAATTGTATGTCCTAGAGCAGCCCATTCCGGAAGCACCTCCTGCCATTGCCTCGCGAGCTGACCGAGATGCTTGCAAGAAGCATCAAGATGATGCATTAGATGTGTCATGCCTCATGCTCACAACCATGAACTCTAAGCTTCAGAAGCAACACAAGTTCATGAATGCTTTTAATAAGGTTGAACATCTTCGTCAACTGTATCAAGGGCAAGCTAGGCACGAGAGATACGAGATCTCTAAGACACTATTTCAGTGCAAGATGCAAGATGGGACTCCCGTAGGTCCATATGTACTCAAGATGATTGGGTACATAGAGAACCTACAAAGGTTGGGATTCTCACTTGGCCAAGAACTGGCCACTGACTTGATCTTGCAATCCTTGCCAGAAAGCTACAATCAATTTGTCATGAATTACAACATGAATGAAATTGATAAGCCACTGCCTGAGATGCTTAGCATGTTGAGAACTGCTGAGCTTAACCTTAAGAAGGGAATACCTGACTCCATTTTGATGGTGCAAAAGAAGAAAGGCAAGGGCAAACCTAAAGGTAAGGGAAAGTCCCAAGCCAAGGGCAAAGGCAAGGCTCTGAAACCGAAAGGAGGGGTGGCCAAGGAAGGAACTTGCTTCCACTGTAAGGAAGCTAGACACTGGAAGTGTAACTGCAAAGCATACCTGGAAGATCTTAAGAAGAAGAGAAGTGAGACTTCTACTTCAGGTATATATGTTATAGAAGTCAATCTATCTATTTCTTCATCATGGGTATTTGATACCGGATGTGCTTCTCACATTTGTACTAATGTGCAGGCGCTGAGAAATAGCAAGGCATTGACAAAGGGTGAGGTAGACCTACGAGTAGGCAATGGAGCAAGGGTTGTTGCTGTTGCTGTAGGAACTTATTTCCTATCTTTGCCCTCTGGGCTTGTACTAGAATTAGATGAATGTTGTTATGTGTCTGCTCTTACGAAGAACATAATTTCAATTTCTTGTTTAGACAAGAAAGGTTTTTCATTTATAATAAAGAACAAATGTTGTTCAGTTTATTTAAATGATATGTTCTATTGTAGTGCACCTCTGATGGACGGACTCTACATTCTAGACTTAGAGAACCCCATCTATAACATAAGTATCAAAAGGTTCAAGTCAAATGAGTTGAACCAAACCTATCTCTGGCATTGTCGCTTAGGTCACATAAATGAGAGTCGTTTATCCCAGCTCCATAAGTAGAGCCGTCAAGTTGGGTTAGGCCCGTCGGGTTGGCCCGCCCCGCCAAATAATTTAAGCGGGTTGGGTTGAAATTTTATCAACCCGCCATTTTGGCGGGCCTAAACGAATCAACCCGCCCTGGTTGCGGGTTAGACAGGTTGGCCCGCGGCGGGCTTGGGTTGGCCTACGGGTTGAGAAATATCAAAAGAAGATAAAATTTGTGAAAAAAAATTATTTAAGCTTTTTTTTATCAATATTCTAATACTAACAAGTTCATAATCACATTCTTCTTCTATCACACATACAACTCGGCACTAGGAGAAGTTAAAGAAAATAATAAAAAAATATTTGATTTAGGTACTCTAATAATTTTTTTTTATAAACTCTATTAGTTTATAATTATTTTGTCACTACTATTTCAATTTCAATTTCAATTAATATAGGAAATGATGATATATTAGAGTCAACTAATTATAAATGCCAAAAAATCTCAATTAAATCTTGGAGGAGCTAAAACTTGAATTTGTATACTATCAAGATTTGGATATTTTGGAGTGTTTAAAGAATAAAAAATATTGGTACCTAACATTATCGATTGATAATTGAGTCTCAATTACAAGATTTTAGTTGTTTCAAATGCATATTTTTTTTTACCATGGTATTCTATCTTCCTTATCGGTTATCACCTCAAGCCTTCACCACCTTAATAATTTTGGATTTTTTTTTATTTTTTTGGCTCGCAGGTTGGCTCGCCTAATCCACAACCCGCCTTGGGTTGGGTTCAAGATTTCTCAATCCGCCAAGATGGTGGGTCGGCCCGTCCCTCCTTGCTAAATGTTGAATTTGCGATGAGTTAACCCGCCCTGCTATGGATCGGTCTATTTGACAGCTCTAATCACTACTATTCCAATCGATATAGGAAATGATGACATATCAAAGTTAAATAATTACAAGAGCTAAAAAATCTCAATTGGATATCTATTTGGATGAGTAAAAATTTAAATTTATATATCATCAAGTTTGGAATATTTTCGAGCATTGAAAGAATAAAAAATATCGGTACTCAACTTTGTCGGTCAATCTCAATTATAAGATTTTAGTTACTTCAAATGTTTATTTTTTAAATCATGGTACCCCATCTACCTTACCGATCATCGCCTCAAACTCTCAACGCCTTAGTAATTTTAGATATAATTTTTTAATTTTTGTGGTCCGCGGGTTGGCCCGCCTAACCCGCAACCCGCCTTTTGTTGGGTTGGGTTGGAGATTTCTCAACCTGCCAAGATGGCGGGTCGGCCCGCCCCTCTCCGCTAAATGTTGAGTTAACGACGGGTTGGCCCGCCCCGCCATGGGTCGACCTGTTTGACAGCTCTATCCATAAGGATGGGTTGCTGGACTCATTTGATTTTGAATCATATGAGACATGCGAGTCTTGCCTTCTAGGCAAGATGACCAAAACTCCCTTTAGTGGATACAGCGAGAGAGCAACAGACTTGTTAGAACTTATACATAGTGATGTATGTGACCCTTTCAATGTTGCTGCTAGAGGTGGTTATAGGTACTTCATTACATTTACTGATGACTTCAGTAGATATGGTTATGTGTATCTGATGACACAAGTCAGAATCCTTTAAAAAGTTCAAAGAATTCAAGAATGAAGTACAAAACCAGCTTGGCAAGAGTATTAAGATACTTCGATCAGATCGAGGTGGTGAATACCTTAGCCATGAGTTTCATGACTATCTAGCTGAGTGTGGGATTATATCCCAACTCACTCCTCCTGGAACACCACAGTGGAATGGTGTATCCGAAAGGAGGAATCATACCCTATTAGATATGGTACGATCTATGATGAGTCACACAGATCTTCCTATATCCTTTTGAGGATATGCTCTAGACACATTCACTCATAACCGTGCTCCATCCAAAGCTGTGATAAAGACACCATATATGATATGGAAAGGCAAAAATCCCAAGATGTCTTTCTTGAGGATTTGGGGTTGTGAGGCTTACGTTCGATGTCAAGTCTCAGACAAACTGGGACCCAAATCCGATAAGTGCTATTTTGTTGGATATCCCAAGGAAACAAAGGGATATTACTTCTACATTCCCAGTCAGCACAAAGTGTTTATGGCAAAGACTAGGGTATTTCTAGAAAGGGATTTTATTTCTAGAAAAACTAGTGAGAGTACGTTCGATCTTGAAGAAATTCAAGATATGGACTATAGTACTGAAGCCGAGATGGAGGTTGAATAGGAACCACAAAGTGTTGAGGATGATGAGATTGTTGCACAAAGAGTTGTGGAACAACAACCTATTCAGGTAGACCTACCACTTCGCAGGTCTGATAGGGTACGTCGTCAGCCTGAGAGATATTCATTTCTCTTGTCTGACCATGATGACGTTATGCTCATTAAGAATGAGCCTACCTTCTATCAGGAAGCTGTGATGAGCCCAGATTCTGAGAAATGGCTAGAGGCTATGAGATCCGAGATGGAATCCATGTACACCAACCAAGTATGAACTTTGGTTGATCCACCTGAAGGCGTCAAACCCATTGGGTGTAAGTGGGTCTTTAAGAGAAAGACTGATATGGATGGACTTACGCATACCTATAAGGGACGATTGGTAGCTAAAGGTTTCAAGCAAATTCATGGTATTGACTATGATGAAACCTTTTCCCCAGTTGCAATGTTTAAGTCCATTCGGATCATGCTTGCTATTGCAGCGTACCACGATTATGAGATTTGGCAGATGAATGTCAAAACTGTATTTCTGAATGGAAACTTGCTCGAGGATGTGTACATGACACAACCTGAGGGTTTTGTAGATCCACAACATACTGGCAAAGTATGCAAGTTGCAAAGGTCCATTTATGGGCTAAAGCAAGCTTCTCGGAGCTGGAATCTTCGATTCGATGATGCGATCAAACAGTTTGGTTTCATCAAGAATGAAGATGAACCCTGTGTCTACAAGAGGGTTAATGGGAACACAATTGTCTTCCTTGTATTGTATGTGGATGACATACTACTCATTGGGAATGACATCCCTTCGCTACAGTCTGTGAAGACTTGGCTGGGGAAGTGTTTCTCAATGAAGGACTTAGGTGAAGTAGCCTATATTCTAGACATCAAGATCTATAGAGATAGATCTAAAAGATTGCTTGGCCTAAGTCAGAGTACATATATTGACACGGTATTACTACGGTTTGCCATGAAGAATTCCAAGAAGGGAATTCTACCGATGTCACATGGTGTGAGTCTTTCGAAGACTCAAAGTCCCTCTTCTAGAGAGGAGGGAGACCTCATGGATAAGATCCCTTATGCATCTGCCATAGGATCTATCATGTATGCCATGCTATGTACTCATCCTGATGTCTCGTATGCTTTGAGCATGACGAGCAGATAACAATCAGATCCAGGTGAGCATCACTGGATAACAGTCAAGAATATTCTTAAGTACTTGAGAAGGACTAAAGAATATTTCTTGATATTTGGAGGAGATGAGGAGCTAGCTGTAAAGGGTTACAGTGATGCCAACTTTCAAATTGACCAGGATGATTATAGATCACAGTCAGGATTCGTGTTTTGCTTGAATGGTGGCACTATAAGCTGGAAGAGTTCGAAGCAGGACACAATTACTGATTCTATAACAGAGGTCGAGTATATTGCTGCATCAGAGGCAGCAAAGGAGGCAGTTTGGATCCGTAAGTTCATTACTAAGCTTAGGGTGGTTCCTAGCATGGCAGGTCCTATAGAGATCTATTGTGACAATAATGGAGTGATTGCGCAGGCTAAAGAACCTCGCTCACACCAGCGGACCAAACACATACTACGGCGCTTCCATCTCATTCGAGAGATTATCGATAGAGGAGATGTGAAGATTTGCAGAGTACCCACAGATGCTAACGTCACATATCCCTTGACCAAGGCTTTGGCATAGAAAAAACATGATGGTCACACTAGGTCATTGAGTATTAGATACTACAGTGATGGCACTAGTGCTAGTGGGAGATTGTTAGTGAAAGTCCTAGAGCCAATCATGTTATGATTGTTGTATGGACTTGTTGTATCATATTCCTATATATATAAAGACATTTCTTTATGGTTATTATACTTGTATTGGTGCCAAATAACTAAGTATAATAACGTCCTTGAGTAGAAGGTTCTTATCTATATCAATCGATTGGTTGAATCGATAATGAGATGATATAGAGAATACTACTCTTAATCATTCCTAGTCAAGTATTAACATTCAGGGACAATGTTAATGCGAAGAGACTAGCATGTAGGTCAACTCGATGACTTGATCTCACAAGTCATGGATATGAGATATCAAGTTGACACATGGGTATACATTGGAGAATGTATACTGAATGACCCGCCATGAGAATGTGTCATGGATCATTATATGAGTGTCATATACTTTCTCATGTGACTATTAGTCCTTGGACCTGAAGTCACCATGGTTTTCTACATAAGGAGTTGCATACTTTGGCTTTATCAAACGTCACCCGTAAATGGGTGGACTATAAAGGTGACTACTGGGTATGTAACAAATTATGCGAAGGGATGTGAGTGATGTAGATGAGATCTATCTCTCCTATATGATGGGAGTGACATCATGATTCTTGATAGAGTGAGACCACTAAGTGCATGACCATGCCCAAATGAGTCAATATGAGATATTAAGC
This sequence comes from Wurfbainia villosa, assembly GCA_025175895.1. NCBI lineage: Eukaryota > Viridiplantae > Streptophyta > Magnoliopsida > Zingiberales > Zingiberaceae > Wurfbainia > Wurfbainia villosa. The sequence continues at coordinate 35,795,882 of CM045989.1, read as the reverse complement.
TCATTTGATTAGAGTGAGTCTACTTGGAGTTCAAGATATAGATTGTACAGAGGATGACACGGGCTATGCCTCAATTGGTCAATCTAGATGTCATGGATAGAGGGACATTGTCACATATTGTGAGAGTCACAATTAGTAGTCACAAAGGTGATGTTGGATCTCAACATTCTTGTAACTTGGGTAGCAATGATGTGTTGCTAGATACCGCTCATTGCTTATGTTTCTAAATCGGTTTAGGAACATTGCCAACGTTACAAGAATCTATAGGGTCACACACAAAGGGAAATTAGATGGAGATTAGGCTCATATGATGGACCATGAGGATTAGGTTCATGTGATGAACCAAATTGGATTAAGAGTAATCCGAATTAGACTAATTGAGTTGGACTCAATTTGATTCAAGTGTTGAATGAGTCTAATTTAGATTTGATTCATTGAGTCAATTTAAACTAATGAATAGAGATTCATTTAATTAAATTTACTTGAATCAAACGGTTGGATTTGATCAACCATTAGAGATAAGAGGTCAAGTTTGACTTGACTTGAGAGGGAAGATGAAAGGTCAAGTTTGACTTGACCAAATTCCATGTCATGATGACTTGGCATGGGGCCGACCAATATCATCATTGACACATCATGGGGTGCCAACTCATGAGGAAGACCAAGAGCCATGACTCTTGGTATTACATGGTTTAAACCTCCATGAAGTGGCCGGCCACATTTAGGAGCATTAGTGAGTGGGAATTGATTAGATCATCTTCTTCCTCATTTGCTCTCCTCTCAAGCTCTCTCCCCCTCATCCTTCTTGCCGTGGACTTCTAAGAGTGCTAGCACACTCTAAGTTGTCTTCTCCACCTATTGTTCGTGTGGATACTTGTAGAGGAGTGTGCACTTGACACTCTTCGAGCTCCGGCAAAGCATTTGGATGAGTGGGATACGTGAAGGGCGTCGCTACAAGAGTAATGCTCTTATCATGTAGATCTAAGTTTTCTAGACACGTACATGTATTATTTTTGTTAATCTTCGCACGGATCCATGGTCGACTTTCGAGGTTTCCGCAACGCAAAAAGTGGTTTTTGCGGCTCGGATAGTCCAACATAAGCAAACATTCAAGTTCGCATTTGTAAAGTTTTCTTTACTTGTATTTGCTTATATTTCTTCCTTATTGTTGTAAGATCACTTGTACGAGGTTTCTCCACCTCCGACGTGTTGTTGAGAAGGAGTTTATTGAATAGTGGTGTGTACATCACTAGAGCTCGTTGAGCTCTCCCAGTGGAGTAGGAACCCTAAGGTTCTGAATCACGTTATATCGCTTGTCGTATGTGTGTGCTTGTATCTTTGTATTTGTGCACGAACGAATTCCATCGAGCAATGAATGTGCCATTCACCCCCCCTCTGGCACTCATCGAAGTTCCAACAAATGGTATCAGAGCCCGGTGGCTCTTAGAAGAAGAAGATGATCAGATTCCAACAAGAGCTGGGAGCTCTTCTATGGATTAACAATCGGGAGAAAACATGCTAGAGGGTAGAAGGAAGATGGAGTTGTTCAACGACGGATTGGGATGTGATATCAACGTTCTGGTTCCATACGCATTCTATGGATGAGAAGGCTTCAATCAATGGAAGGCAAGGATTGAAGACTTCATGATGATGATGGACATCAAAAATTGGTCCGCCTTGACGGAAGGATTCAAATATCCAAGAGGGACAAAGGGAGGATTCCTCAAGATGAAGAAATGGACCGAGGAACAACTCCAAAAGTTTGAGAAGAATAGGAAGGTAATAAATTTTTTAAGTGATTTAATTCCTAATGATGTTTTGTCTAGGTTGGGTGAATATAAGGATGCCAAGGGGCTTTGGAGCAAGTTGGCAAAATATCATTGATGGTGTTTCTTTTTTCGGCATGCTCGGATTCCTCCTGCTCCTTCGCTGAGAAGAGGCAAGATCTATAAGATCTATGAAAATGCTGTCGAGGATCTTAATCTGCGATAAAAGTGAGCGATTAGGGATGGGTCAACTTCTCGGTGCAACCCCTCCGATGCTCAAGTCAGTATCCATCGAAGGAATAAAAAGAGTACAGTAAAAGACAAGGAAGTAAAGCAAAGCAGCTTACGAAAGGAGAAGAGTTATCTCCGCGTACCAAATCCAGAAACTCCATCCCCGCTTCCTCATTTCCACCTCTTTATATAGGAGTGCCCACCGCCTTTCTCTCCCACTTAATTGACTATAATTCTGCGTGAGATATTAAGAAATAATTGTTATACATAATGAGGAAGAAACTGATAATTGGACGATTGAGAAAGTCTGAGTACGAGGTCTGTACTGAGGTCAGTCGGGAAATACACATGTCAGTCGGGAATTACACAGACTGCTCTGGAATTACATAGACTGCTCTGGAATTACATAGAGTGCTCAGAAATAGGCCTTATGATCAAGAATAAGCCTTATGCTCTACTAGAACACCTAGGTACCATCATAAGTCTCCCCTTCGAGTCAAACTGAAGAGCGAAGTCGAATGAAGTTTAACAAGTTTATAAAGAGAATTACTTAATTCATCTAGAAAGAAAAGTGCTCGGGAAATGCATAGCATGCTTTGGAATAAGCCTCCCCTAGGTACCATCATAAGTCTCCCCTTCAAGTCAAACTGAAGTGCGAAGTTGAATGAAGCTTAACAAGTTTATAAAGAGAATTACTTAATTCATCTAGAAAGAAAAGTGCTCGGGAAATGCATAGTATGATTTGGAATAAGCCGAGGATCTTGATATGTGATAGAAGTGAGCGATTTGGGGTAGGTCGGCTTCCCGGCGCAACTCCTCCGATGCTCAAGTAAGTATCCATCGAAGGAATAAAAAGAGTATAGTAAAAGACAAGGAAGTAAAGAAAAGTAGCTTAAGGAAGGAGAAGAGTTATCTCCTCATACCAAATCCAGAAACTCCATCCCCGCTTCCTCATTTCCACCCCTTTATATAGGAGTGACCACCGCTTTTCTCTCCCGCTTAATTGACTATAATTCCCCTTGAGATATTAAGAAATAATTGTTATACATAATGAGGAAGAAACTGGTAATTGGGCGATTGAGAAAGTCTGAGTACGAGGTCTGTACTCAGGTCAGTCAGGAAATACATAGGTCAGTCGAGAAATACACATGTTAGTCGAGAATTACATAGACTACTCTGGAATTACATAGATTGCTATGGAATTATATAGACTACTCTGGAATTACTTAGACTGCTCTGGAATTACATAGAGTGCTCAGAAATAAGCCCTATGATCAAGAATAAGCCTTACACTCTACTAAAACACCTAGGTACCATCATAAGTCTCCCCTTAGAGTCAAACTGAAGAGCGAAGTCGAATGAAGTTTAACAAGTTTATAAAGATAATTACTTAATTCATCTAGAAAGAAAAGTGCTCGGGAAATGCATAGCATGCCCTGGAATAAGCCTCCCCTAGGTACCATCATAAGTCTTTCCTTTAAGTCAAACTGAAGTGCGAAGTCGAATGAAGTTTAACAAGTTTATAAAGAGAATTACTTAATTCATCTAGAAAGAAAAGTGCTCGGGAAATGCATAACATGATCTGGAATAAGCCGAGGATCTTGATCTGTGATAGAAGTGAGCGATTGGGATGGGCTGGCTTCCCGACGCAACCCCTCCAATGCTCAAGTTAGTATCCATCGAAGGAATAAAAAGAGTACAGTAAAAGACAAAGAAGTAAAGGAAAGTAGCTTAAGGAAGGAGAAGAGTTATCTCCGTGTACCAGATCCAGAAACTCCATCCCTGTTTCCTCATTTTCACCTCTTTATATAGGAGTGACCACCCCCTTTCTCTCCTGCTTAACTGACTATAATGCCCCTTGGGATATTAAGAAATAATTGTTATACATAATGAGAAAGAAACTAGTAATAGGGCAATTGAGAAAGTCTGAGTACGAGGTATGTACTGAGGTCAGTCGGGAAATATATAAATCAGTTGGGAAATACACATGTTAGTTGGGAATTACATAGATAGCTCTGGAAATACATAGACTTCTCTAGAAGTATATAGACTGCTCTGGAATTATATAGACTGCTCTGGAATTACAAGACTGTTCTGGAATTACATAGACTGCTATGGAATTACATAGACAACTCTGAAATTACATAGACTGCTATGGAATTATATAGACTACTCTAGAATTACATAGACTGTTCTGGAATTACATAGATTGCTCTAGAATTATATAGATTGCTCGGGAATTATATAGACTGCTCTGGAATTACATAGACTGCTATGGAATTACATAGACTGCTCTAGAATTATATAGACTACTCTGAAATTACATAGACTGCTCTAGAATTACATAGATTGCTCTTGAATTATATAGACAACTCTAGAATTACATAGAGTGCTCAGAAATAAACCCTATGATCAAGAATAAGCCTTACGCTCTACTAGAACACAGGTACCATCATTACATAGACTACTATAGAATTATATAGACAGCTCTGGAATTACATAGAGTGCTCATAAATAGGCCCTATGATCAAGAATAAGCCTTATGCTCTACTAGAAAACCAAGGTACCATCATAAGTCTTCCCTTCGAGTCAAACTGAAGAGAGAAGTTGAATGAAGTTTAACAAGATTATGAAGAGAATTACTTAATTCATCTAGAAAGAAAAGTTCTCGGGAAATGCATAGCATGATCTGGAATAAGCCTCCCCTAGGTACCATCATAAGTCTCCCCTTCAAGTTAAACTAAAGAGCGAAGTCGAATGAAGTCGATAAGTATATGCAGAGAATTACTTTCAAATATCTCTTTCAAATTCTTTATGCACCTCATATTTCCCTGCCAAATATTAAATAAATAAAATATATAAATAAATGATAAAATATCTTATATTAATCATATTTATCCTCCCCAAACTCTTCTTGCTATCCCCAATTACCCATCCCTCCTTATTTTACCCTGTACAGAAAGAACCACAAACACCCACATATAGCTCGGGAAATAAACACACTGCTCAAAAATTATATATACTGCTCGGGAAATAAACATACTGCTCAATAATTATACATACTGCTCAGGAAAAATATAAACTGCTTGGAATACACATAAACTGCTCCGTCAATACTGCACTTCCCTTCTGAACAACCCTGCACTACTCACTTCCCCTAGGCTAATGATGTGAGCAAAACATATAGAATTTTAGGAGTAGTTTTTGCTCACATCTTGTTACATTTTATGATAGTTTCATGCATATGTTACTCTATTTTTGCATGCATTTCCTATTTTCTAGTTTAGAGGTCTACTCGTTGTACTTTTGAATGCAGGTTGGCTTTTCAGACTGAAAAGATACATTTTCGGAGTGAAAGAAGGACATTTCATGCTAGACGCAGAGTGGGACACGGCCAGGGAGTGTGGATTCACACGGTCATGTCCGATGGGCAAAGATTAGCACACCAGGGCCGCACACGGCCTGGCCGTGTGGAAACACACGACCATGTGGCGGCCAAATGGAGTTGCACGACTAGGGTTTTTTCCCGATTTTGCAGCGGTCCAAGGCGACGTCTATATAAGGATGGCTCTGTCCAAACCCTAGGGGGGAGACACGATGGCTAGGATGACATGCCGAAGCCCTAAAAATCTTCAATAACTCACAGCGGGGAGGAGGAACGCCGCCGGAGGTCCACCACTTGCAACACAACGCCGGAGAGAAGGTCACAATGCATTGTAATATCTATTTTTGCGCTCTCTTTCTATTGTAATTGAACTTAAACATGTGTTGTGATTCTTCCTTTGAGTTTATGGAGTAGAACTTTTGATTCTAGGATTAGGGAGTAGCTTGTGTTCATAGACAATATTGGTTCATATTAAATTCTGGCCAAAAGTTTGATTTGACAATTGGATGTTGCTCTTTATTATACCTACGTGTATTTGGCTTTCTTTCCTCTATGCTTAGGTGATTCGAGGTGGTGATAGCCCTCGTAATCTAGATTTAGGAGGTTTGATCAAGGAACCTAGGGGTAAACTTGACCTCCCGTGACTGCGGGGAGAAGGGAGCGGTGGAATCGGAAACGGTCCACCGCAAGGATTGATTTGGCATCCTTGTACCCTCTATTTCATCCTTTTAAGTGAGGATAGCTCCCGGTGAATGCGATGGCTCTGCGGGAGAGTGTATGATGTCCCTTTCCCAAAACCGTAAGTAGAAGTTTAGACGACACCAATTGACAACGTTGTTTTGTGGTACACAAGTTAAACCGAAGTCCTAGAATCACCTTTTTAAGACCCTGGCACACTCTTTTCCTCCTCCGTGTGACACCGCACTGAGTAGGTCCTCAGATAGTCCTCACCAACCAACTCTCACTGAGATTTTGTCTGAACAATCGCAACCACTTAGCGTATTTGTACTCAAATCACAGTCCCTGTGGGATCGATAATCTATTTATTACTTGACGACATCCGTGAACTTGCGGGCGTTGAGCGCGAGCACGTACTTTGAGTCTTCGACGGTCTCCATCACGAGATTTAAGGTCGCGACCATGCGCATCAGCTAAAAAATCACATATATTGCTCAATAATTATACATACTGCTCGAGAAACACAGATTACTCAGGAAAAGCATAAATTGCTCTGCCAACACTTATACTTAGCACTGGGCAATACTGAACTACTCGCCCTACTGAGCTTGGGAATTAGATATACTGCTCAGGAAAAGCATAAACTACTCTTCCATACTAAATTCTGAGCACAACTATATAGCTCCACACTAGTTGGCTCAGGAAATGCTTATATAGCTCGAAATACACCAAAACTTCCCTGTCATACAACACTTGGCTTTGAGCACAACTGTACTACTCACCACTAGTTGGCTTGGAAATATCACACACTGCTCGGGAATGATACCAACTGCTCGGGAAATACAGACATTGTTCTGCCAATCGACACTTTAGAAAATAATTCTACCTGCCCCTACTTTGCTCGGGCGTTACATATACTGCTTGGGAAGTGCTCATACTACTCGGAAAATACATAGACCACTTTGCTAATGCAATACTTAGTACTGAACAATGTTGCATTGTTCTTTCTTCCTGAGACTGGGGATCCCCTACACTGCTCGACAATCACCCAAACTGCCCGAGAAATGAACATACTTCTCGGGAAAAGCTTAATCCTGATCAGAAAAAACCCTGACCTCATCATAAGTTCCCCCTCTTTAGTAAAATTGAAGAGCAAAATCGAATGAAGTTTTACAGGTATTCATGAATTATCACATCAACCTCCAATACCCACATATATCACACTAACATACTAAGCATTGCTCCTTGTATACTGTATCTTGAACACTATATGAAGCGTTGAACCTTGACTACTATATGAGATGTTTATGCCTAAAATATTGTATGAGGCATTTATGCCTTAAATGCTATTATGAGGCGTTTATGCCTTAAAATACTGTAGGAGGTGTTTATGCCTTAAAATACTGTAGGAGGCATTTATGCCTTAAAATATTGGAGGCGTTGAGCCTTGTTAGCATGTTACCTGCCCATTATAGCTAGCATTATAGTTCCCCATGGAGGAAGGTAGCTACATAGCCCATAGGTTGTTATAAAAGGCATAAGAACCTTGAGAACATTTTACCTGCCATATAGGCGGCATTATAGTCTCCATGGGGGAATGTAGCTATCTAACCCATAGGTTGTTATTGTATGCGTAAGAGCCTTGAGTTAGTTTTGCACTTTATAGCATTACAAGGAGAAAACGAATTACCTTCCCACCTCATGCTTTAGGCCTAAAATCCGTAGATAAATATGTCATTGCATAAGAATTGCCTTAGAAAAAATATCACTGATCCCGCAAGAAAATTATATGAGGCTTGAATAATCCTTAGAAAAAATATCATTGATGTCTGCCTGAGGATACTTTGACTAAGTATAAAAACCCTTAGAATAAATGCCATTGATTACTGCTATAAAGAATTTGATTTAGGTGCCAAAAACCTTAGAAATATTAATAATCCTTGCAAAAACATATTAGTTAGCCCTTAAGCTATTATAGTTGGCATGGGGTCAAAGAGAAAGGGGAACTTGAGCTCTTGATTCCTTGAGAGAGTATAGATCTTCCCAAGAAGGAATACAGATGCAATTTCATGTAAGCTTCCTAAAGATAATTGTATATAGGTTGAGCGATAGAGATGAGCATACAAATTTCTCCCAGAGATAACCCTACACATGTTGCATAACAGAGATAAGAGAACTATAAATAATATACCTTGAGATAACCAATCTCATGGTGTAAAGAAACTCTTCGTACCAAAAATTATAAAGGGACTTGGGCTTTATTGATGCATGAACTTGAAAGAAAACTTCAACAAAACTTGAGGAAAACATAATATAGATTTATTTCAATACTTGTCACACTGAGATCTAAACCATTCTCCTGGAACTTCTTAATTGTTAAATGAATAAACAAGGTCACATGTTCTAAAGAAATTACTTTTAACCTTCCTAGATCTAAAATCACTGCTAAACATGAATATTTTAGGGAGTTCTTACTAATTAACATCTGAGATATATTGAGAGGGAAAGTTGACATGGTAATTTGTATCAAGCTAAAAAAATATAAATTATCTAAAACAAAAAAGATTAAATAAAAAAGTGACCATGGGACAACTAAAATCAGTTTCAAGTACAACCTAAGAAGATTCAACTTTGGGTTATCATTTAATTTTAGAACCATCCTCATGTTCAAAATTTTTTTCAGAAATTCAGAAATACTACTAAATTTCATCAACACAACTCATACTAGAGAGAGATCACCAATAAGAAATGAATTCTTGTATCAAGTGTAGAGACTGCACTAGATTAAAGAATGAAACAAAACACTTAGCATTGTACATCCTGCACAACTTGACACAAAATAGTGTAAACCTGATAATCTACCGATTCAATAGATATTGTCCTAGAAAAGATCTCCTAGAATCCTAATTGGAAAGATAGATTATTAAGTTCTGGACAGAAACAAATGAATATCGCATAATCTGATCAGCAAAATAACATAGATCAATAAGACACACCCTAGGTCTCAACACTCCCCCAAACTGATTCAGAGCCAATTACGACAACCCTTAGCCAACTAACAACAATCAGAATTACTTAACATGGATAAATCCCAGGAAAAGATTGAAACACATGCAACCGAACAATGAACTTGCCCCAAATATCAAAGGGACATATTAAACTATAGAAACTATTCCAATGGAAAAGCAACCCTTCATCAGATCCGATGAATAATAGCCCCAACAGTATGACAAAATATCAGATCGGGTGAATGAAAATACCAATAACATAATAGTAAAATGCCTTAGAAACACCATTAACCTCTGCAAAAGAATATTAGTTACTTAACACTTAAGCTCTTGTATCAGACATAAAAACATCACCGAGTTTTAGCATCACAACCTATTGATTCCACATATATGGATAACAACACCATTGATATGACATAATGTCATCCTGACCCACCATTCCATGCTATCTATAACACTACAAAGGAAAAATATCAACATCCACTAATGGAAAAATAGAAACGTCACCAACACCAAACAGAGTTTAAAAAATTTTGAAAACTCAAAAATTACGACACTTACTAGAACCCAATATTGATAGTCAATACTCTGTATGCATATGAAATTCTTTCCCACTGACATAGAGTATACCCACCCTAGTATAGATCATATCCACCTTAAAGTCTAGAATAACTGAAACAAATACAACCATAACATCAAAACTAATACCATCCCTTCATGTTAAAGAGCAATAACATAGGACAATATGCAGCTGAAGTTTACATAAAATAAGTAATTACACTAAAGAGCAATACTTTGCATGTAAAAAATGAAGCATGTGGGCAGCAAAAAATTAGAAGGAAAGAATTAAACGGAATAAAAACATGACCAAGAAATGGAAAAAATCAATTTCAGGCATATTTGGGGTCAGATCTGACTTTAGGCTGTCGCTAAACCTCAAAATCAAACCCACTTTTAGAAACAGCTTCAGAAGCTTAATAACATCATCACACTTCAACAACACATCCCATACCAAGGAGAGATCAACACAAGAAACAAATCCCAATAGCAAATACAGAAGCTCTACTAAATCAACCATTGGAACGAAATATCTAAAACTGCACCTTCCACCCCATTTCGGCACAGAACAAGGTAAACCTGATAACCTCTGTAATCTATAGTAGAATAATAGAATCGCAACAAATCTCATAAGAAAACCCCAACAATAAAATATTAAACCCCTGTAATTATCCCAATGGGAATGTAACTTCCATACAATGGGAACATCAGATCTGGCGAATGATGATACCAATATTGCGATAGAATATCAGATCTCTAAGATTTGAGTTATTGAAGCTAGAACAGAAGATGATGCGCTGAACTCTAGCAAGAGCTAACAACTTTTTGTTCAGGTTCCCACAGACGGCGCCTATTTGATGGTGTTCCTTTTTTCGGCACACTCGGATTCCTCCTCCTCCTTCACTGAGAAGAGGCTAGATCTGTAAGATCTATGAAAATGCTGTTGAGGATCTTGATCTGCGATAGAAGTGAGTGATTAGGGATGGTTAGCTTCCCGACGCAACCCCTCCGATGCTCAAGTCAGTATCCATCGAAGGAATAAAAAGAGTACAGTAAAAGACAAAAAAGTAAAGGAAAGCAGCTTAAGGAAGGAGAAGAGTTATCTCCGCGTACTAGATCCAGAAACCGTATCCTTGGTTCCTCATTTCCACCCCTTTATATAGGAGTGGCCACCTCCTTTCTCTCCAGCTTAATTGACTATAATGCCCCTTGAGATATTAAGAAGTAATTTTTATACACAATGAGGAAGAAACTGGTAATCGGGCGATTGAGAAAGTCTGAGTACGAGGTATGTACTGAGGTCAGTCGGAAAATACATATGTCAGTCGGGAAATACACATGTCAGTCGGGAATTACATAGACTACTCTACAATTATATAGACTACTTTGGAATTATATAGACTGCTATGGAATTACATAGACTACTCTGGAATTACATAGAGTGCTCAGAAATAGGCCCTATGATCAAGAATAAGCCTTACGCTCTACTAGAACACCTAGGTACCATCAATCATGAAAACCCATCATCGAGTCAATTTGATAGGGAAACTGAAGAAGCAAGCTCGTCCTCACAAGAAAGTGAGGATTCGGAGGTTGAGAGAGTTTCAACATCTGAAGGAGAAGAGGTAGAAGAAGCCTCCACCTCTATGATTGAGGGGGAGGAGATTAGGTCAATCTCAATGTCAGAGTAACAAGAGGAAGCCTCAACCTTCAGAAGAGATGAAGAACCAATTATGGCCATCATCGACATAGGTAACTCGAGCATCTCAATTAAAAATAAAAACCATATTGTATGCTTTGAGTGTAGGGAAGCCGGACACTACAAGAGTAAGTGTCTAAGAAGAGTCAAGAAGACTCAACCGACGCCAAAAGTTCAAGAAAAATCAAAGGATGCCGGAGTCCCCACTAGGAAGAGCAAGGAGCACGTGGTGTGCTTCAATTGTCAACAACAGAGACATTATAGAAGTCAATGCCCTAAGGGGAGGAAGAAGTTCCAAGAAGAAGCATCACATGTAGGGGGAGCTTTAAAAGCAAATCCTAAGGTATATTTTAGTAATGCACCTTCAAATTTTCACATCAAAAAGCATGCTAGGAGTAATGTTAATAATCTTGCTATTGTTTACGAAAAGCATGCTAGAAATAATAAATTCTATTATTTAGGTGCTATGAGTTGTAATTTTAAAACTAAGGAGAAATTTGAGACTAATAACCCTAAAACAATTCTACTTAGGGAAAGTATTAGGAAGGTAGAGAATTATCTAGGCATTAATCCCAAGAACCATAGACATATGCCTAGAAAGAATAACTCTACTCAAAGAAATAATGGGCCCACCAAATTAGAAAAATTAGAGTTTGAAAATCAAGCTTTGAGGTTAAAGCTTGAGAAAATGGAAAGGACCCTAAGGAAGATGGAAAATATGATTATAGGGTCAAATGGACAAAACCTAGGGTCTAGGAGGCAAGGTCCACCCAAGGTCAAGAAAGGTTTGGGTCACAAACCTAAGCCCAAGGAGACCTACCACAATATTCCATTTGATTATGGAACACAACCTAGGTCTAGGAAGACCAAGGTTACTAGGGAAGTCATCCTTAAGAGTAACCATGGTGTGTGCCTAGTGGCTAAGGTTTCAAGGAAACCTAGGGAAGCCACTAAGAAGGTTACAAGGGGAGTTACCCCTAGAGTTAACCTAGGCAAGACCCAAATGACCAAGGCTTCTATGCCTAGGAGGGTCATTAGGAAGGTATCAAGGGAAGTTTTCCCTAAGGAATACCTAGTTAACCCAAGGAGCTCCAATAGGTATTGGGTTCCTAGGAGCATGATTGATTCATGCTAAATGGGTTAGGGTGTGTCAACTCTAAGTGGATATGTAGTTAACCTAACCATAGTAGTGTTGGCACTTTAGGTCACTTCCAAGGTAATGGGATACCTTGGAAATAAGTTTAAATTTTTATCCTAAAGGATTTTAGGATGTGCCAATATATTTTGAGAACTATGAAAAATTGATCAAATTGGCACAATTAAGGTTTAGAGGTTATAGTGTGCCATTTTGGGATTTTGGCACACTTTGGAGATAAGTGGTATTATGACAAAATGAACCTAATCTTAACAAATTGCAACTAATACTAAAATTTAGGTATTATTATACCTTAATATTTTATTTTCCATGATTTGTTTGTCATATGTTATGTCATGACATCATTCTTATTTTTATCATATAATATGTCATGATAATGTCTAGGATTAATTTTTATGTCATGTATACTTAGATTGTCTTCATATGCCATGACATCATGATTTTTAGCACATGCTTATTTATGTTATCATTTATGCCATAATCATCATTCATGCATTAATAAAATTAATTTAAGGACTATGGCATGATTTGAAGTCCCATGTATAAGAGAATCAAATAGAGTTGCCTAGAAAAATGTATGAGACCCTAGATTAGTATGAATAAAACTCACATCTCACACCACATTGACATGTGTGTGTATTCATACACCCTAGACACATGTGAGATACTAAGAAATGAGTTAAGTTCAAGGTGCATAGACATTGCATCTAGATGAACTCAAACTCATCATATACCATGGATGAATCATGAGGAAAGCTTATGTACAAGTTATGTACATTAAGCCCATAGACCATTGTTCAATATAAGATTTTAAAATATTTTTAAAATCATTTTAGAAAACCTTTGCGAAGTCTATATTTTGATAGCAATCACCTTAATGAAGTTGATACAAAATAGGCTCAAAATAATGAAGTTTTTCTTATTTTTAAACTTTGTATCAATCTCACTATTTTATGGGTATTTAATTTTCTAAATATTTTTCACTCATAATGATTGACTTAAGTATTATACATATGAGTTTTTGTGATTTTTTGATTTATGTATAATTACTTATGATTTTTTGAATTTCGATTTCTGAACATGATGTCTACATTTGTAGAAATCAGTCGACTACCATGGATGACAATCGACTGTTAACTGACAAAGTCGACTACCAATGCTGATTTTGAGTAAACAAAGATGTTTAGCCCATGTTTTAGCTATGTTAGGCTACCCTAACTGCTCCTAACCTAGGATATGCTTTGGAAAGCATTATAAAGGGTGAAAATCCATTGGATATGGATTAGGAGAGTTGTTTAGGGTGTGTATCAATTTTAAGGCGTGTAAAAGTTCAAGGTTGAACTTTTGCCCTTAATTTTGATGGTTTAGTGTTCCTATAGGCTTAGGAGCTCTCCAAGGACATTGTTGGTGCAATGGTCAAGGGGGAGCAAGCCTTTAGGAGAAGGTTATCCATCATGGGATGATGGATGTGTTCTTCCTCATAAGGGGGAGAATTTAGAGATTGGGAGAATTTGAAGGATTGCCTCTCTTTAGTGATATGAGACTTATCACTAGGAAAAGTGAAGGCATCCTAGATGTTTTTGGACCAAGGGGGAGATTATAAGATCTCATTTGGATATGAGACATTTATACCCTTGGGGAGAGAGCCTTTTTGATGTATGTCAAAAGGGGGAGAATTGTGAGAGAATTGATGTGGAAAATTGATGGGAGAATTTGGAATTCTCAATTTGGACAATTGGAAGAATTGAATTTAGTTAGTGTTCTAACTCAAAGGTGTTTGATTTTTGTTAAACATAAAAAAGGGGGAGATTGTTAGTGCAATCGACCTAGGTGACAATTGACCAGACTCGAGTTTGACTCGAGTAGTGTTTTGATATTTGTGTTTTGATGTTTGAAGATGAGTTGACAATTGTTTGACAATGGGTTGACTTTATGGTTGACATGGGATTGACCATATGATGGAGAAGTCCAAGTGGGACACTTGGCATGGAAAGTCTAAGCATGGGTCTTGGTAATGGTAAAGTCCAAGTCTTAAGTACTTGGCAGGGAAAGTCCAAGCACGGGTCTTGGCAATGGTAAAGTCCAAGTCTTGAGTACTTGGCATGCAAAGTCCAAGCGTGAGTCTTGTCAAGGAAAAGTTCAAGTTTGAGTCTTGGCAATTGGAAAGTCTAACATAGGTTGGCAAGGAAAAGTCCAAGGGTGTAGTTTGGCCACGTAAGTCCAAGTGTGTAGTCTTGGCGGTGAAAGTCCAATCAAGGAGGCTTGGCTTTTAGAAGTCCAAGGTTTGTTATTGGCGGCGTAAAGTCTAAGGGTGGAGTCTTGGCAGCATAAGTCCAATAGTTGCCAACGTAAAGTCTAAGCGTGTATCTTGGCAGCGTAAGCCCAAATGTGCCTAGGCGGTGTAGACCATCTTAGCATGACAATAGCCGATGAAAGCACCTGAAGGCCAGCGTATGGATGATTTGGAGGGATCCAATAGGTATGAGGCTGATAGAGGTGGCTAGAAGGCTTAGGTCTAGGCTTAGGGTGGTCTAGCAAGTATGAGGGCATCATACTTGGGGTAAACCTCATGGTTGAGGTGTAGCAATCGAATGGGGTTATGGACCAGTCAATTTGTCAAGTGTTTGACACTTGGCAGTCGAGTCGACACTGAGCAGTCGACTAGGATTATGATCAATTGATTGTCGTGAGTCGACTGACGTTCGACTACGGGAAGTGGCTTTGGCAGTCGACTGCCAACATTGGGCAGTCGATTGACCATGAGCAGTCAACTTCCATGGAGGCCAGTCGATTGCTACTAGTTTTGGTCACGAAGGCAGAACACTTGGTAGCCGACAAGTAGTCAGCTACGGGCTTGAGCAGTCGACTGCCAATGTATCCGTTGGCTGGAATGCAGACGTGGATCAAGTCCGTTGTGAGACAACGACACTGTTGGCAGTCGACTGGGGTCTTTTGGCAGTCGACTGCCAGATGGAAATCTAGGTTGCACAGAGGCTTAAAAGGAGTTTGACGGAGAGGATTTCGGCAGTGTTTTCTTGGGTGATTTGAGGCAATTTGCTGATGCAAATCAGGGTCTTCAAGTGTGATCCAAAGCAATCAACAAGCAAGCATTCAAGTTCACATTTGTAAATTTTTCTTTACTTGTATTTGTGTAGTTTACTTGTATTTACTTGTATTTTTTTCTTATTGTTGTAAGATCACTTGTACGAGGTTTCTCCACCTCTGACATGTTGTTGAGAAAGAGTTTATTGAGTAATGGTGTGTACATCACTAGAGCTCGTTGAGCTTGCCCCGTGGAGTAGGAATCCTAAGGTTCCGAACCATGTTATATCGTTTGTCGTATGTGTGCTTGTATCTTTATTTTTGTGTTATTATTATTCCGTTGCACTAACAAGTGTTATAGACGATCAAGCACGAATGAATTCCATCGAGCAACGAACGCGTCATTCACCGCCCTCTAGCGCTCACCGAAGTTCTAATAGTAAGTTAGTCAAGCTCCATGAAGATCCCTTATTGGTGCAAAGTGAGGATGAGTTCGAAGAAGAAAATTCACTGTCTCATGCTCACAAAGATTCGAAGATTGAAAGGTGCTCGACATCCAAGTTAGAAGAGGTTGTAGAAACCTCTACCTTAAGGATTGAGGGGATGTTAGGCCATCAACATCAGAACAAGAGGAGACTTCTACATCCGAAGCTGATGAAGAAGAAGTGGGTGTCAACCTTATCACTCATGAAGGTAACACAATGTTAATTCATAAAAATAAAGATCATATTACATACTTTGAGTGTAGGGAAAATGCATTATAATAGTAAGTGCCCAAGGCAAATTAAAAGGAAAGTTTAAGTGACACCAAAGGTGAAGGAGAAGTTAAACGGAATCTATATTTAATACGTAAAGAAAATGAGCACATAATGTGTTTCTCATACAATCAAAGAGACACTATTGAAATCAATGTCCAAAGGGGAGACACCTAACTAAGGACATGATCGAAAACTCAAGTTAAGGGGGAGCTCCTAAAATAAAGTCTAAGGTATCACTTAATAATGTATTTTCGATATATCATAATAAAAAGAATGTTAGAGCTAAGTTTTATCACTAAGTGCCCAATATCATGAGCATGCCTAAGGCTAATTCTAAGCTTAATAACTCAAGAACTACCCCACCTAAGGAGAAGTTTTTGAAGTATACCTAACTTACTAAAGGATAGGAAGAATGAAAAATATCTAGGTAATAATTTTAAGGAAAATAGATATATGCCAACAATGAGAAATGTTCAAGCTAGAAATTATGAAAAATCAAGGGTCATGATTTTAGAGAAGGAAAATCAAATCTTGAGATCAAGACTCAACAAATTAGAATAGACGATTAAGAAGATGGAAAATATATTTAAAGAGTCAAAATGACATAATTTAGGGTTTGATAAGTAAGAATTATTTAGGGTTTAGGGTTTGGGATACAAACCTAAGTCCATAAAAAGTATATCATCACACAATAGGGTTTCGTACAACTATAGAACTAATCCAAGGTATAAGAATATCAAGATTATAAGGGAAGTCATCCCTAGAGTGGACCTTGATGATAATACAATGACTAAGATTTTCAAGAAGCCTAAGAGAGTCATTAGGAAAGTATCAAGGAAGGTTCCTAGTGAATACCTAAAAAAATATAAGGAACTCCAATAGTTATTGGTTTCTTTAAGAGTGTGATTCCTTAACACTAAATAAATATAAGTGTGTCAACTTAGAGTGAAAATGTAGTTAACCTAATCATAGTAATGTTGACACTTTAGAGTATTTTCGAAGTATAATAATACTTTAAAAATGAATTTAACATTTTATCCTAAAAGATTTTAGAATGTGTCAATAAAATTTAAAATTTAAATTGATTAAAATCGACACATTAGAATAGAGTTCATAATGTGCCAAGTTTGGCCCCCACGGGAAGGGCCTAGTGGCTAGCACATGTGATGTTATAGGACAATGGGTCAATCCCTCACAAATGCGAGGGTGTCGTCCCTCAATGTGTTAGTTACTAGTCTCAAGGGCCAAAGGCCTACCGTGATTTACCTCTCTTATGATGGTCCGGAGGTGGACTGGTAGTGGCCACTAGGTTGGCGGATTCCAACCTTTTGTATCATAATGTGCCAAGTTTGAGATTTTTGACACATCAAGGAAAGTTGATCCGTTGTTATGTCAAATTTGATATTTGACATAATATTACATAATGACAATTAGATTCAAGACTTAGATATTTTTATACCTTATTACTTTGCATATTTGTCATACTTTGTATGTCATATGATATGTCATGACATCACGCCATACATGATGATATACTATGAAAATTGTTTTTTTTATGATGATCTATGTTCGTGTCATGCTATGTCATCATGCACCATTTAGGATTGGTAGATTATTCTTTTGAAATCTATGCAATTAATATATATCATGATCATTTTCATGCATTTATTCATTTGAAATTTAAAAAAATAGCATTATTTGACATCCTATATGGGGAGTGGGGTGCAAATTAAATATGTCTAGATAGAAATATATGATCTCTTAATCTAGGGAATAACTAATTTTCATCTCACAAAAATCATAGGATGATTTGTGTGTGTATATTGAAACACTCTAGACACAAGTGAGATGTTAGGATGATGAGTTAAGTTTAAAGTGCTTATATAGTGCATTAAAATGAATTAAACCTCATCAAATGATAGATAAATCATGAAGAATGCTAATGTATAAGTCATGTACACTTAGCTCATAAATCATGATTGGAAATATATTTTGAAAAATCTTGGTGAAGTTTATTTGTTAATAGTATCATCATTGATAGTATTAATACACAGTTAGGATGAAACATTGAAGTTTTCAACAGTTTTCAACTTTGTGTCAATCTTTAAAAATGATGAGTGTTTTTATATAAAATTATTTTTCTTCTATAGTATTTGACATAAGTAATATATGTATAAAATTTCAAAATTTTTTGAAAAATAAAGAATTACTTATTTATTTTTGAATTTAAATTGAAAATAATTTTTTAATGTTATCAGAAACCAATCGAATGATTTAGAAATCAGTCGACTATGACTAATATCAATCGATCAGTGGCCTTAATCAATTGACTATTAGAATTGTTTCTGACTAACCGAGGCTAGTTTGTCATTTAAGAGCAATCCTAGATAGTTTAACTGCTACTAACCCTTTGAAATGCTTAGAAAAACATTAAATGGGAAAAATATTTATTGAAAATGAATAGGAGAGTTAAATAGACTAAGAATTAAATTTGAAAATGTGGTTAAAGTTCAAGGTTGAACTTTGGACCTCATGTTTATAATTTGAGATCTCCATAGGCTTAGAAACTCTTCAAAGATATTGTTAGTGCACTGGTTAAGAGAAAACATGCCTTGAGAGGGAGGATTTCCTTCAAAATGTTTGTAGAAAAGAGAGGTTGAAGGTTTTAGGAATGTTGATGAATGAAGAATGAGGTAGGATAAAGAGAAATTTTTTGATGTATGACAAAGGAGGAGGATGAAGAACTTAGGTTAGGAAACTTTCACTATGATTGGACATAAGAAGTGGTAAGTTGGACATATAAGCTAGCCTAACTTAAAGATATTGTCAAACATAAAAAATGGAGAGATTGTTGATGCAATCAATCTTAGGTCAATGTTGACCAAGCTTGAGTTGGGTTTGAGTTGAATTTCAATATTTGATAAGAAGACAATAGGTTGATGATAAGTGAAGGATGATATGGGACATCCAAGATTGTGCGATGAAGAGTATTGAAAAAAGAGAGTGTTGGTTGATGCACGCAAATACGACCTCAAATCTCCAACAAAAATCGCCAAGGACTCGAAGCGCCCGCTCACGCTCAACGTCCACAAGTGCACGGATGTCATCAAGTAATAAAAGATATATCAATCTCACAAAGACTGAGATTTGAATACCGTTTGTCCAGTAGATGTCGTTGTACGGAATAAATCTCCTAAGAGTAAGGTTTGCGAGGTCGACGGTTGTCCTAACTCAACTACGGTGTCACTTGGAGAAAGCGAAGGTAGGTTCAAAGTTCCCTTAAAGAATTCTAGGACTTTGGTTTCACTTGTGTGTTGTGTTAGGGCAATCTCTTGCCGTGATATGGTTTTGATGGTGTGGCAAAGGGTTTAAGTTAGTTTGATATGTTGATGTGATATGTGCGTTGAAGTCGTGCAGGACTTAGTAATTCGCACATGGAGCCGTGGCGAGTTTCACATCTCATGACTCGTGCCTTGAGTCGGTGAAGGATAGCTTTGCGGAAGCCGTGCGCTTGGAGCATCCGAGGGACCGCCGGACGAGAAGCTTGGAGTGAAGCCGGAGGAAGTAGACTTCGAGGCAAGAGACGCGAAGGAGCATTGCAGAGCCGTGCGCCTGATGCTGCCGAGGGACGTGGCCGAGAACGAAGAGAACTTCAAAGGCGAGGGACTCCGAGAAATGAGAGTGAGCGATTGTAACCCGGGGAAGGGTAGCTCTTAGGTAAAACTTGGCCATTTGGCCAAGTGTCGGATGGGTTTTCCGACACGATCAATGCCATGTCATGGCGATCGCCTCCGAATCGAGTGTAGTTCGACCGGTATATATTCGGGATTGTGGCGTGATCGGCCCGCCATCGTGGGCGATCAAGCGCCATCATCGATCATTGCTGAGTAGCGATCGGCGGTCAATAAGGGTTCGACCGACGAGCCGTTCGTAGGTGGCGCAGGCGATCGACTACGGAGGCGATCGTGATGAGGTCCATCGATCGCGCCAAGGGACTACAACGGTCGGGATCCGCGTGTTCGGAGGCCCGTTGTAGTAAAAGGAGGGATGGCGCTAAGCAGGAAGAAGTTAGCCCTCTCTATAAAAAGAGAGGGTGTGAGCCTTTGAGAGGCTAATGCTCATACTCCAAACGATCTTCCTAGTGCCCCACAAGCTCTAAACTCTTCTTACTTGTCTTTACTTCAATCCTATTGTAAGAAGAGTGATATTGGTTGTAAAGGTTACCTCCACCTAGCTTGGTGCAAAGGAGAGACCATTTAGTGGATTGGTTTAACGGAGTGATTCACCGAGGACGAATCGGGGACCGTGGATTAGCGGCGTAGCCGTGAACCACGTTATACCATCGTGTTAGCGTTTGTTTTATTGTTTGTCTTTTGCTTTGTATTTGTATATTCCGCTTGCGCTAATCTTTTGTAGACGAGCAATTTACGACGTCCAACGTACGAGGGCTATTCACCCCCCTCTAGCCGGCCATATCGATCCCCTACAAGTGGTATCAGAGCCGAGGTTGCTTGTCACCGGACTAACCGCCGCAACAAGCCCTACATCAAAAATGGCCGGCTCCAACATCCATCCTCCGAAGTTTGAAGGAGAATTCGCTTGGTGGAAGAAGCGAATGGAGGTATTTTTCGAAACGGATTTTGATATAATGATTACAATGGAATCTGGTTTCGTTTTGCCTAGGGATGAAGAGGGGAAGCCAATAGAGAAATCTAGGTGGACCAAGAGGCAAAGAGAGGAGCACCTTGCAAACTCCAAAGCCAAGCACCATCTCTACAATGTGCTCCCTCAACAAGAGATCAACCGGATCGGAGAATGTGCTAGCGCCAAAGAGATGTAGGAGAAGCTTATAGAACTCCATGAAGGCACATCCGAGGCCAAGCTAGCAAGGAGAGACCTCCTCCGCTCCCAACTATCCAATATAAAACTAGAAAAGGGAGAAAAGGTAACCTCACTACACTCTAGGTTTAAAGAAATTTTAATTGGGCTAACAAGTGTAGGTGAGAAGCTATCAAACCGGGATATGGTAATGAAGGCCATAGATGCCTTTCCCCGGTCCTCCAAGTGGAGCTCCATGGTGGATTCGTTCTACATCTCCAAGAACTTGGAAGTAAGTACCTTGGAGGAATTTTTCTCAACAATGGAGCTCCACGAAACTAGGCTTGAGGGAATACAAGAAGAGCCTAAAATTCAACCCTCAAGAGGAGTAGCATTATTGGCAAGTAAGGGGAAGAAGAAGATGGAAATCCCCTCCTCCTCCGATGACGAAGCGTCTTCCTCCTCCTCCATGGATAGCACCGAAGAAGCCTATATGGTAAGGAGGGTAAGACGTGCATTTAAGAATTTTAGATTTGATAAATCTAATGATAGGAATAGAAGGCCAAGGGGGAAGGTCATATGCTATAATTGCCAAGGAGAAGGGCACATAAGGGACAATTGTCCTCTCCTAAACAAGAGCAAGGAAGAAAGGAAAAAGAAGAAGAAAAAGGGGAGCAAGAAAAAGAAGGAAGAGGAGAAGAAAACAAAGGAGAAGGGAAAGGCTAAGGCTCTCAAGGCAAGGACTTGGGATGATCCATCCTCATCCTCCTCCTCATCATCGGATGAGGAGAATGCTTTTGTCACCAATTTGGCCTTGATGGCCTTTGATGACTTGGATTGCTCTTCCTCCGAAGATGAAGGTTCAAGCTCAAGAGGAGAGAGCTCAAATGAAGGGGGAGCTTCTACATCATCCTCATCATCCGAAGAAGAAGAGGACATGGAAACTATGGTAACCAACCTCTCACCTAATAAAATAGTTTCTATGATTTCTAGCTTAACTAAGGACTTATTTAGAGCTAAGAAGAAGAACAAAAGCATGCTAGATCAAATTAAGGACCTAGAACAAAAATTAGAAAAGGCATGCTTAAATGATAATATTTCTTCTAGCTTAGATGATGCATGCTCACATGATTATATGCCTTTGAATGTTAATGATGCATGCATAGAGGAAAATAGGGCATTAAGGGAAAAGGTAGATTATTTAACCAAAGCCCTAGAGAAATTCACTATTGGCTCCAACACATTGAACATGATCTTAGGGAGCCAAAGAGCTAGTTTCAACAAGAAAGGCCTAGGATACAAGGAAAAGAAAAATGAAAAGGCCTATAAATGCCTAATAGCTAGGGGACAAGATAAAAAGAAAGTAATTGCTAGGAAATGGATCCCCAAGGAGTATTTAGTGAACCCAATAGGAAAGAATCTATTTTGGGTTCCAAAATCCATCCTTAAGGGTTAGGATAATCCTAGGGTAGTCAACCATATGAACTTGACCTATATCATATTTTGGTTGACTTAGGATGACGGGACAACATTTTTTAGATAGTGTTGGGTGATGATAACGTGCCCATAAATAGGTAATAATGCTTAAATCATGATGATTAATGTAATTATGCTTGAAATCATGATTTATGATTTTAATATTTGGCACGTAATCATGAGAAATAAGGTTAAATCATGCTTTAGGTGATAATTTGTTTATTATCATCGTATAATACCTAATGCATGACTATTATTTGATGGATACATGAGTTTCATGATCATAATGTAGAATTCATTCATATATGTCATTATGATCATGTAGGATGTTAGATTGATACTTAACCATGATAGAATTGCATGAATATATTGGTTAAGTATACACAAATACCCCCTAGGATGCATCTCACACCCACTATAGGCTAACTTGATTGCAAACTTAGCATGGGTGAGATATTAGGATGATACAAATGTCCACTAATGCCTATGACATTTAGATGGTCATTTAAAGTATCAAAATAGCAATAATAGACCAATCATGGGGAAGGCTTATGTTTAATAAATAGACATATTGCCCAAAGATCATGGTTGGATATTTCATATGTTTTCAAAACAATTTCTTACCTTAAAATACATGTATTCATGTTTTGAAACAATTGGATGCAAAACTAGGTAGCTAACTTGATACTAGAATGATCAAAAACCTAGTGGTTTTTAGAACTTTTGGATTTTTGGCAAAAACAAGAAAATATAATGAGTTTTCATGAAAGACTATTTTTCCTTGGTAAATATACTTAATAGAAATATGTTCCCCAAATTTTATGATTTTTCAAATTTTCTGGAATTTATAATGCATTTCTGAAATTTGTCCAGAAAATCAGGAATTTGGATTCCTTTGCTAATGATCATTGCCATCCGATAGCAATGATCGTGGTGGCCTGTAAATCAGAACATTGAAGGCCGAATTCAGTTTGTAAACCTACAACAAGTGGTAGAAATATACTTGATGCCATCAACAAGTGGTACCCAATTTTTAAATCAACTTGTCATATTTTTCCTCCATTATACTTGATGCCATGAGCTTATAACTTAGTGTTAATCCTTTTGATGGTGTCAAAGGGGGAGAAATAAGTATGTTTAAGTTAATCACTTTAGGGGGAGAAATATATTGTAGGGGGAGAAATATATGATAGGGGGAGAAAATTTGCATGGAGAGTTTCATGGATTAAGGGGGAGTTGCATGTTGCTATATCATGTTTATCTTTACATGCTTTCTTACCTTAGAATTTATATCAAATGTTTTTACCTAACTTAAACGGATTGCCACACATCAAAAAGGGGGAGATTGTTAGGGCAATCTCTTGCCGTGATATGGTTTTGATGGTGTGGCAAAGGGTTTAAGTTAGTTTGATATGTTGATGTGATATGTGCATTGAAGTCGTGCAGGACTTAGTAATTCGCACATGGAGCCATGGCGAGTTTCACATCTCATGACTCGTGCCTTGAGTCGGTGAAGGATAGCTTTGCGGAAGCCGTGCACTTGGAGCATCCGAGGGACCGCCGGACGAGAAGCTTGGAGTGAAGCCGGAGGAAGTAGACTTCGAGGCAAGAGACGCGAAGGAGCATTGCAGAGCCGTGCGCCTGATGCTGCCGAGGGACGTGGACGAGAACGAAGAGAACTTCAAAGGCGAGGGACTCCGAGAAATGAGAGTGAGCGATTGTAACCCGGGGAAGGGTAGCTCTTAGGTGAAACTTGGCCATTTGGCCAAGTGTCGGATGGGTTTTCCCAACACCAGTCGACTGCCATGTCATGGCGATCGCTAGTCAGTGTAGTTCGAGGGTATACGATCGAATGGATTGTGGCGTGATGATCGCCATACGATCGGCTCGACTACCAAGACCATCGATCATTCCGGCAATGATCGGTAGTCAATAAGGGTTCGCCAGAACCGTTCGTAGCCGATCGGCGATCGACTACGAGGAGCGTGATCGATGAGGTCCATCGATCGCGCCAAGAGTTCCGTTGGACTACAACGGTCGGGATCCGACGTGTTCGGAGGCCGTTGTAGTGACGGCAGTCGACTGCCAAGGGCGGCAGTCGACTGATGGCGGCAAACGGGAAGAAGTTAGCCCTCTCTATAAAAAGAGAGGGTGTGAGCCTTTGAGAGGCTAATGCTCATACTCCAAACGATCTTCCTAGTGCCCCACAAGCTCTAAACTCTTCTTACTTGTCTTTACTTCAATCCTATTGTAAGAAGAGTGATATTGATTGTAAAGGTTACCTCCACCTAGCTTGGTGCAAAGGAGAGACCATTTAGTGGATTGGTTTAACGGAGTGATTCACCGAGGACGAATCGGGGACCGTGGATTAGCGGCGTAGCCGTGAACCACGTTATACCATCGTGTTAGCGTTTGTTTTATTGTTTGTCTTTTTCTTTGTATTTGTATATTCCGCTTGCGCTAATCTTTTGTAGACGAGCAATTTACGACGTCCAACGTACGAGGGCTATTCACCCCCCTCTAGCCGGCCATATCGATCCCCTACATGTTGTTGAACATGCTATCAATTTAATGCCTTTAGGATCTCTAGCTATGATCTTGTGGGAGGATCATCGTGTATTTTTCCGATGAACTTTTGCTTCTACCGGGAACTATCTATTCTTAATCAAGTTTTTCTTTTGAATCGTCAAAGCTCAGGGGGTTGATACTGTTGGGAGCCCCCTGTCACTAGGGTCCCGCAACCCTTCTAGAGTTGATGTCTCCTACTTTGGGCCTTCTGCTAAGATAGATTATTGAGGTACGAGAATGTCCTAGTAATCCCTATGAAGAGACAGATCATATTTCATATCCTACTCTATCATATTCTACTTTCTACGATTATGGGAGGGAGGATGACCGCTAGGGTTCCTCCTTGGTTCTCTTAGATTATCGATAAAAGGCTTTCCACCCTTATATTGGCTATGTGCAGTAGAAATAGAATCAAGACATAATTCTCATTGATCTAAACAACATCAATAGCAAATAGATTCAAAGGAGATGGTAAGAGGTGGTGGTGGTACAATCGATGTTGGGGAGCCAAAGAGGTGGCAAATTATTCCTTACAAAACCAAATGAATATCCTTCCCTAACTATCATTTTCATAGCCATTCACACCCCTAAATCTATACTAGGGCTCCCCTCTATTCTGTCCAACCCTTCACAATGGTACCCTATCTTATTGCAAATGCGAGTGATTAAACCCCCTAAAATAATTTCTCCCTTGGCCACCTTGCCCATTTTTACTAGATGCCTAATGAAATGGGACCCTACATCAATGATATTTCTTTCTTGTAGCATGTTCCAATGGCAAAGAATCTCACTCATCCTCACCACTCCATCGCTCTCCCCTCTCCCAAAAATAGTGCTTGCCATCACACGGTAAATATACCGGAAGATAGGATTTTGGAGGTGTGAGGCTTTTGCCCTAGAAGGGTCATATGCATTCTCCCCCATCAAATCAAACCAAAAGGTTCGTGCATTAAACTCAATAGGGGTCCTCTCTCCCCCACTAGGTAATCCAAAGCATAGGTTGTTAGTGTCAGCCCTTAGTACCAATCATGAGATGAATGATTAGGGATCATATGTATCATATTTCATTAATAACAGGCAAGGTTTGCTTATTATATTATTTCTTATATGTGCTATATGAATAATATAATAGTGTCCTTGTATAGTAGGTTCAGGTTTATAGCATATCAATTGGTTGAATTGATAGCGAGAGTCTGTATATATATATATATATATATATATATATATATATATATATATATATATATAACTATTCCTAGTCGAGTATTAATATGCGAGGACAATATTAATATGCAGAGACTAGCATGTAAGTCAATTGATGACTTAATCTCACAAGTCATGTGATATCAAGTTGACACATAGGTACATATTAGAGACTATGTACTGAATTGACCCGCCGTGAGAATGTTTCATGGATCATTATATGAGTGTCATAAACATTCTCATGTGACTATTGGTATGAATAATCCTTAGACCTGAAGTCACTACAGTTCCCTACATAATGAGTTGTATGTTTTAGCCTCGTCAAATGTCACCCGTAACAGGGTAACTATAAAGGCGATCATTGGGTATGCAATAAGTTATGCAGAGGGATATGAGTGATGTAGATGAGATCTATCCCTTCCATATATCAGAAGTGATATCTATGGGCCCCTTGATAGAGTAGGACTGGTAAAATGCATGGCAATGCTCAAATAAGTCAATATGAGATATTGAGCTTATTTGGTTGAGTAGTCTACTTGGAGATCAAGAAACTCTTGATTGATAAGAGGATGACACAGTTTATGCCTCATTGATCAATCTAGATATCAAGGATAGAAGGACTGAGTCATATACGATAGTAGTCACATAAAGGTTATGTCGGATCTTGACATTCTCGTCACTTGGGTAGCAATGATGTATTGCTAGATGTCACTCATTGCTTATGTCTCTAAAAAGGTTTTAGAAACATTACCAACGTTACGAGAACCCATTGGGTCACACACTGATGAGCCATCGGGTTGAGTCTAATGTCGATTAGACTCAATAAGTAGGACTCAAGGTATTGTTAGTGTCAGCCCTTAGTGTCAATCATGAGATGATTGATTAGAGATCATGTGTATCATATTTCATTAATAAAAGGCAAAGATTGATTATTATATTTACTTTATGCATGTGCCAGCTAAAATAAATATAATAATGCCCTTGAATAGTAGGTTCTAATCTACAATATATCAATTGGTAGAATTGATTATGAGAAGCTGTAGAGAACACTATTCTTAATATTCCTAGTCAAGTATTAATAGACAAGGGCAATGTTAATACATTGAGACTAGTATATAGGTCAATGGATGACTTGATCTCATAAGTCATGGATATGTGATATCATATTGACACATGAGTATATATATTGGAGAATATATATACTGAATTGACCCGCCATGAGAAAGTTTCATGGATCGTTATATGAATGTCATATACTTTCTCATGTGACTATTGGTATGAATAGTACTTAGACCCGAAGTCACTACGGTTCCCTACATAAGGAGTTATGTACTTTGGTATCGTCTAATGTCACACCGTAACAGGGTGCACTATAACGACGATCACTGAGTATGTAACGAATTATGCGGAGGGATGTGAGTGATGTGGATGAGATCTATCCCTCTATGATGGGAGTGATATCTTTGGCCTCTTGATAGAGTAGGACCACGAAATGCATGACCATGCTCAAATGAGTCAATATGAGATATTGAGCTCATTTGTTTGAGTGAGTCTACTTGGGGATCAAGAAACATAATGATCGATAAGGGGATGACATGGTCTATGCCTTATTGATCGATCTAAGATATCAGAGATAGAAGGACATCGTCATACATGATAATAGTCACGGAAAGGTTGTCGGATCTCGACGATCTTGTAACTTGGGTAGCAATGATGTATTGCTAGATTCTGCTCATTGCTTATGTATCTAAAATAGTTTTAGATACATTGCCAATGTTACAAGAGCCTATAGGGTCACACACAAATGACATTCTATTTTGGAGATGATTTCTTTTAGTTGGACTAAAAGGACAATTGAGCATATGGCCAAGACTTGAGTTAGACTCAAACTGGTTAAACTTGAGTTAGACTCAAGTTGAAGCATGAAAGATGATTCATCATCATGCATGATTAATTTGATTAATCATGCATAGGAATACCAAGGGCCTTGGTATTCATGATGAGAATTCATGAAAGAGAATACCAAGGGTCTTGGTATTAAGAGTTTTCTTAATGAGTAGATAATGGGAATTAATGGCAAGGGTTGTAATGGCTTAAGAAGCTTTGAATGTGCAAAGCAATTAGGCGAGATCATTTTGGGCGTGTAAGCCAAGGAAAGCCAATAGAAGGAGGCTAGGTCATTTTTGGGCATGTAAGCCAAGGCAAGCCAAGAGAAGTGTTCTCTCATCCCTCTCCTTCCTCTCCTTCTTCCAAAGGGTTCTTGGCCTTTTTCTAGGGGTTGCTAGCACAATGTGACTCCAAATCGGTGAGTGTCAGTGTGGATAACTTAGAGATACGGTTATCCTTACTGTATTGAGATCCGCAATATTTGGAAAAGCGGGATTGCGAAGGGTACGTACCGAAGGTATACTTCTCCTTCTAGATAAGATCTAGAAAAGTAGGGTACGAAACAACTTATATAGTTTTGCATGGATCTCTGATGGGATCCGGTTTATAATTATTATTTCCGCTGCGGTTATGTGAAGTATTCGCCCGCAATGTTGTGAACATCATATCCAAAATTTTCCCAACAGGTATACCCAATGAATTTGACTCGAGCTAGACTCAAGTCAAATTCGGATTGAGTAGGACTCAAAGTATACCCAATGAATCTGACTCGAGTTAGACTCAAGTCAAATTTGGATTGAGTGAGACTCACCATAAAGAAGGGTTGCATGATCATTAAGATGGGATTAATGAGATATTAATTCCATGGAAACCAAGAGTCACATACCCTTCATATTCAATGGTTGAATATAAAAGGGATTTGATGAGACTTTGGGAGGTGGTGGTTTTTGTGTTTTTTGTGTGACCTTCCTCCTCTTCTTCTTCTACCTTCTTGGTCGCCAAACCAACCTTGTGGCTAGCACCAAAATTTGGTTCCTCTTCATCTCACGGTTCATGTGGATACCATGGAGGCACGGACATATTGACCGCGCTGAGATCCGGACACCATTGAGCGCAAGTGTTGCGAACGAGATAGTGAAGGACACACATCGAAGGTAACTATGATTCTCATAGGATAGAATCGATTAAACGAGTATGGTTTTTCGCATGGATCTCTGGAAGGATCTTATTTTTCTGCTGCGTAGTGCTTGTAAAATGTTTTTGAGCGCGCTTAGATTCCCTACAAAGGTTCCATTGGTGCAAGGTCCATTCATGTTCTATATTAAATAGCCTAGAGGTGATCTTTCCATCTTGGCTACCTACCCCTATTAAAATCTCTGCATCTACTGAGCTTAAAAATTCTAAA
Source organism: Wurfbainia villosa (assembly GCA_025175895.1). Taxonomy (NCBI): domain Eukaryota; kingdom Viridiplantae; phylum Streptophyta; class Magnoliopsida; order Zingiberales; family Zingiberaceae; genus Wurfbainia; species Wurfbainia villosa. The sequence continues at coordinate 35,766,244 of CM045989.1, read as the reverse complement.
ACAATCCTAGGGTGAGTTGGTTATCATACCCCCATAATCTCTCCCCAACCCATTTTTGCAAAGAGGCCTTGCACATCCCCATGCAAACCTAGGGTTTTCAAAAGATCTACATCCAAATACCTAGTAGCGGTGATTTTAAGATTGGAAAGCATATTAAATCTATCCCTATACTCATCATTATGAAATATAAAGCTTGGAGGAGCATTACTTTCCTCCAGAGCTTGTGGAGCGGTTCTTCTCCTTGACCTTGGCCCTAAAGAAGCAGATCTTGTTGCACAATGCTTTGCCCTCCTCATCCTTGCTTCTTGAGAACTTCTTGAAGGTTGGAAAGGCTCCTTAGAGGTTGGAGAAGAGAATTTCGCACAGGCTAGGGAGGAATGTTTGAGTCACACGGCTCATGCTCTTTTAAAGAAACATGACACGATCGTGTGGAATCCACACGACTGCCCATGTCAAACTCTGACCTAGGCACTCAGAATAAGTCTTGAATTTGACACGGCTATGTTGAGTTAACACGGTCAGCCATGTGCGACTCTGGATTTTTCCCAGAGTGCAACACGGTCCAAAACCCCTTTCCACAAGCCCTTCCATGGGCCCTTTTAGCCATTGGGCATGACTATGTGGAATCTACACGGTTGCTCGTGCTCCCTTCTGAGGTTCTAAAAAGGAATCTCTCTTCTACCCAACAAGTTCTAAATAACTCTAAACTACTTGAATGGGTTCTAATGGGAAAAAATTCATATCTAAACTCAACATACATAAATGTGAAAGTCAAGAAAATAAAACTTGGGTTGCCTCCCAAGAAGCGCTTGTTTAAGGTCTTTAGCTTGACCATACTCCTTTGCTTCAACTCGGCTCCAGTGGCTCTGTGAACCTCCATCCATCTGTTTCGGAATCTCTATCTTCCAGTGGGGTCTTTGCTATTCAACAGGAATTATACTCATCTAAGAATGGAGCATTACACCCTAATAAGTTAAATATGATAATCTCTCCATCCACTTCCAAGGAGACTTTATGCTCCTTCATGTTTATGCATGCTCCTGCAGTTGCCAGAAAGGGTCTCCCTAAGATGATTGGGTTCTGAGGGTTTGGTCCTGTGTCTAATATGATGAAGTCTGTGGGTATCACAAAACATTCTATTACAATAGGTACGTCCACTAGCATGCCAACTAGTTCCCTGACCGTGTCATCCATCATACGAATAGCCAGGCCAGCTAGTTGTAACCCACTCAGTCCCATCTCCCTATAGATCGCGTAGGGCATAATGATAATGGACGATCCTAGGTCACATAATTCTTCGTTGACGCTCTCCCCATAGATCGCACAGGGTATGACAAAATCACCAGGGTCATCAAGCTTGGGTGGAATCTTGTCTTCAATTTCTGCTTGGTTTGGCAATGTTGAAATCACCCCTTAGTGACTTTGTTTTTCTGACCCTCCGAGTCACTATACGCTCCATCTCCCTTAACCAGGTTTTTCTTGACTAGTCGGGGTGAACTATCTATGGGTTGCGATGTAGTTTTGGCTATTTGGGCTACCTGTGTTTCCAGCATTTTGGTGTGGCTTGTGAGCCCATCGACAGAGGCCTTCAACTCCCTCAGTGCCTCTTTGATTTTTTGATGCTGCCACTGGAATTCTGCATTAATCTTAATCTGGGTAGCAATGAAACCTTCAATCATTAACTCAAGCCTAGATTAAGGCGGTTGTTGCTGTCCACTGCCCTGTTGCCTGTATTCTCCCAATTGTTGGAAATTCGCCGAATTATTCTTATAGGAAAAGTTTGGGTGGTTCCTCCATCCGGGATTGTATGTGCTAGAATATGAGTTGTTCGGTCTCTGATTGTACTCTCCCACCGCATCAACATACTCAACCTGCTCCTCAGAGTTGCTATGCCTTCCATAGTGGTCTTCCTGATATACTATTATTCCATCTCTAAAGGAATTGGTCACACATACAGAAGCAAGGGTTAGGGAGTTAAACCATCTACTTAGTGTGTTCATTCTTGCCGCTAGATGATCAATTGAGTTAACGACATATCTACCGGCTGCAGGCGCAGGGTGTCACGCCCCGAGAGTACGCCGACTCTGAAAATCGGACAACATCTCCTCTATACATGATATAATTCCCTGTTGATACAAAGCCTTTCGGCCCCAACCACACAACATAATAAAAAGACACTACCAATTAATACAACCATAACAACACAACGATGTGCACCGGTGTGACTCTAACACACTAAACAAAATAAGATCACATCCAACATCCAACCCAAAAGCATAATAAAAGCCAAATACAACAAATTACATACACAAACGATAATCTAGAAACAACAGCAGAACCAATAGGAAATAAAATCTCAAATACTCGAGGTGAGATGGGATCAGCTGGCGGAGCTCCGAGCACACCAAGGAATCTTCTACCTGTTACTTGGGCGACAAGAAAACCTAGGGTCTATGGTGGTGAGTATAAAACTCAGCGGTAATATGCAAGATAGTGCATGATCAACAACTAAGATATAAAGGGTAACAGATATACAAATGGAGATGAACAGATATATATAGATGGAGATCAATGGTATGCAGTCATGAAGGTAATGCCAACTAACTATCAGTGTGAATCTAAGCAGTAGATAAACAACCAATTGATCAACTGTATATAACGTAATGTACTGACATACCTGAAGATCTGCAATGATATTGTTGGAGTATTGGAAATACAATCAAAGTCCCACATTGGTAAGACATGGAAAAGATCATGTGCTTATAAGATGAAAAGATATCTCCATTGCTATGAGGCCTTTTGGGTAAAGCCCAAAAACAAAACCATGAGGGCTTGGGCCCAAAGTGGATAATATCATACCATTGTGGAGATATGTGAATCTTATAAGCACTAACAATTGGTATCAGACCCATGGTCCATGTTAAGCCATGAACCTCGAACGAAGGAAGTTGAGCTCCCATGTCCGGATCAAGAGAACCAGACACCAGGTAGGAAGTCCAGTTGGGTCGGGAGGACCGAACAACTGGAAGGAAGTCCAGCTTGGTCAAGAGGAACAGACAATTGGTAGGAAGTCCTGGTAGGTTGATGATCGGACATCAAGCAGAGGATGTCCATACGGATAGGCTTGAGGGGGGGGGGGTCAATGTGGTCCTTCATTTGAGGGGGAGATTGTTGGAGTATTGGAAATACAATCAAAGTCCCACATTGGTACGACATGGAAAAGATCATGTACTTATAAGATGAAAAGATATCTCCATTGGTATGAGGCATTTTCGGTAAAGCCCAAAAACAAAACCATGAGGGCTTTGGCCCAAACTGGACAATATCATGCCATTGTGGAGATATGTGAATCTTATAGGCGCTAACAGATACAACTCGTATAACTTGAACACACATACTACCATATAACAAATACAATATGAAAGAACAACACTAAGTATGTAATCAAGACACTGCCCTACTAACCTATAAACAACATCATCAAACCTGGTCAGTCCTATACAACATCATGATACTGGCCATAGGCATACAACAGTCTGGCCCAAGTCATACACTAGTATCCCACACACAATAGTATAGATCATGCAAATAAAATGCAAGATGATGTATAATCAAATGCAGCAATCATAGCACAAACAAATGCAACAATACAACAAGCATATATATAGACTGTACCTATATATACTGCTCTCACACACACACACACACACACACACACACACACACACACACACACACACACACACACACACACACACACACACACACACACACACAAATGCCCTCACACATGGCAATGCAAATGCATGGTCATGGCTGCGCACCCCACTCGCTACCACGACCCCAGTGTGGCCCAGGTGGCACGACATGACAACTATCCCAACTCAATAACAACCATTGCTCTCGAGTGGCCGAGTGGGCAGTATGAATAAGTAGCGATAAGCTAAAGAGCTATAAGCTACACAATGGGGGTCCCTGCTGCTGGCCACTCTGACAGACACTACCCATGAGTGGTTGAGTGCCACACACCCAAGACAACTGCACGCAACTCTAACTACCACTATCAATAGTGGTCGAGTGTGGCACAACAAATGAGCTGCCCTCACACCAGTTACTACTACCACGAGTAACCGTGGAGGCAGGATGATTGACGACCCTCTCAACCACAAGGGAGACCAAGTCGCCAACATGCATACAAATGGAATGAATGCACAACTACACACACATACCTCCACAACACACTCTCTATCCAATAGAGAGTCATTCCCAACTGACAATCAATCATGCTAGGACTTCTAGTCCGTAGCGACACACCGTCGATAACTCACACTACCATATACAGACATATGATCCGTAATAGTTATACAACAAAAGGTAAAGTGATATAACCACTAACTTTACATTAAGGACATCATCCACCCCCGGATGATTGTTCCTAATGACACGAGTCAAATCGACATCTATACTCAGCTACACCCCCCATGGTTAAGCATCTAAAGACCTACATACCATAGAATCGGTAATTTATAGCAACGATGAACGAAATATGACAACAACAACAGTATATCTCAAAGTGTAAAGACTAAGTATCAAGAACATGATTAAATAAGAGTGGAGTCAAGGTAAAGGTCATCATCAACATAAAACTCATGCACCAAGTTTAAGCGTCTACCTGACCAGGGTAGAATATTACCCACCTGATTTGTAAACTGTGCTGATTATATTCCCGTCTGCGAAAATGCTTCGTATCAAAGTCCTGAAACTGTAGAATATCAATATAACCAAATGCTAGCATAATCCAACAGTAAGAATAAGAATCTAATCCAATCCTAATTCCCTGATTAATTAACCAAATCTCACAGTGGCATAATCTCATTCCATTTATTAATACCCAACAATTCTTCATTCTTAATCAGATTGAATTCACCGTATAATTCATGAATCAACTCTAGCATCAACAATTAAGGTAACACATCCTACTTCATAACATACCAAATTAAAGCTTACCTTTCAATGCTTCACAACTTCTTGATCCGATCACAAGATATCACTCCAAATCATGAGATTATCTTCATCACTTATAATCCATCGCAACCTTCATTGAACCCCCAACTCCCCTCTGATCTACAAACCGATCGATCCACAAATCAAAGAACAGTGATTGTGGGTCACTGGTCGAAATGCAGAGTAGGCAATCAATGATGCTGAGCCACAGGTGAGCTGGCTGCCGACGAAGATGGCTAGCCTAAATTCCTATCTAAATCACACCACAAATCTAAAATCTACAAACCAACAAGATGACTAAGAAATTACTCATAGATGTGAGAGTAGGTCATCGGAAAGACTCTCACGATTGATTGACAACAATTGTTGAGTGACTCCAGCTTTGCATTGCTACCTGAACACACGATGCTAGGTCAGAATAGTCGAGGTGAGCTACTGGTCAGCGATAATCCGAGCTGAAACCATCGTTGAGGAGTGAAGGAAATAGAGGAGAGGGATGGCTATGTCACTCGAGTGGTGAGGCTGATGACGATCGGGCGTGGTTGCTATAAATGTTCGACGAAGCTGGTGACCGATGAATCACTCTGGCGACGCAGAAGGAAAAGAGGAGAGGCAGCCATGGGTAGCGGCAACGAGCTTGGGGCGGAGATAGGGCTGGATCGGCACCGGTGGCAGTGAAGAAGAGGAACTCGCAAGCGATCGAGAGAGGAAGAAGGAGCAAATGGCGATCGGGATTTAGAAGAGGTAGAAACCACGGCTGCGGCTGGGAAGAAAATCGAAGAGAAAATAAGAGATAGGAAACCTAGGTTTAGTTATTAAACTTAGGCTTATTAAACCCATTAATCCCTCAATTATAGATATTCTAAATAGGCCTTCTAAAAGCCTATTAAATATTCCCCATAAATTACATAGAAATTCCATTTAAGTCCAAAAAAAATTCTAAAAATTCCTAAAAAATTCTATAAGATAATTTCTTAATTAACAAGGGTATTTATTATTATTTTATTTTCTGATATCTTACATAGGGTAACTACATTCAGAAGCCCATTGATGGTGGTTTTGGGCCATCTCCTCAATCAGTTCTTTTGCTTCCTCAATGGTCTTGTTCATCAATGCTCCTCCTGTAGTAGAATCTAAAGAAACCTTCGTGGCGTATGTAATACCATTATAGAATATATGGATCACCAACCACCTCTCGAGACCGTGATGGGGGCACTGATATAGTAGCCCCTTGTAGCGATCCCAGGCTTTGAAAAGGGACTCTCCTTCCTTCTGGCAGAAGCTAGTGATCAAGTGGTGCATGTGAGCTGTCTTACTTGGTTGGAAGAATTTATTCATGAATTATTGCTCACCCTGCTCCCATGTGGTGATGCTTCTTGAAGGAAGGGAGTGAAGCCATGTCTTCTCCTTGTCCCTCAATGAGAATGGGAATAGGCTCAGATGGATCACATCAGTAGGCACTCCATTAAATTTCAAGGTCGAGCATATCTCTATGAATGTCTCTAGGTGCCAGTTTGGGTCTTCAGTTGTAGCTCCTCCGAATTGGCTCTGCTGGACCATGTGTATAAGTGCAGGTTTCAGCTCAAAATTATTAGCTGTGATGGATGGTCCAGCTATACTAGGCCTATACCCTCTAGCACTGGGAGTTGAATAATCCCGTAGAGGACGGCTACCAATGTTTGCCAATGGGGCATCGTGCTCCTCCATATCTCTCTATTCAGCCCTTCTTCGATGGTAGGTTATTTCTATTTCTAGGTCAATTGGAAGTAGATTTTTCGACCCTAAACGTCTATACATACGATGAACCAAGCTGCACAATCAGGAGTGTATACTACTTTTGAGATGAATCAATTAATTTAAAAGTAATGCACTGAATAAAGTAAACTCAGAGAACTGGACTAAGGCAAAATGCAATATGACTAATAAAATCAATCTAGACTGAATATAAACAACATAAATCCAAAATTAAAACAAGAAAGCAAATTTGGTCTAGGTCCGATCCAAACTATCCACTTTTGATTCGATATCAAATCTATAGTCCCCAGCAACGGTGCCAAAAATTTGATGCACACGAACATGACCTCAAATATCCGATGAAAATCGCCAAGGACTCGAAGCACGCACTCGCGCTCAACGTCTGCAAGTGAACAAATGTTGTCAAGTAATAAAAGATGTATCGATCCCACAGAGACTGAGATTTGAATACCGTCTATCTAGTGGATGTCATTGTTCGGAATAAATCCCCTAAGAGTAAGGTTTGCGAGGTCGATAGTTGTCCTAACTCAACTACGGTGTCACTTGGAGAAAGCGAAGGTAGGTTCAAAGTTCCCTTAAAGGATTCTAGGACTTCAGTTGCACTTGTGTATTGTTGAACATGCTATCAATTTAATGCCTTTAGGATCTCAAGCTATGATCTTATGGGAGGATCATCATGTATTTGCCTAATGAACTTTTTCTTCTACCGGCAACTACCTATTCCTAACCAAGTTTCCCTTTCGGATCGTCAGAGCTCAGGGGGTTAATACTATTGGGAGCCCCCTGTCACTAGGGCCCCTCAACCCTTCTAGAGTTGATGTCTCCCACTTTGGGCCTTCTGCTAAGATAGGTTATTGAGGTATGAGGATGTCCTAGTAATCCCTATGAAGAGACGGATCATATTTCATATCCTACTCTATCATATTCTACTTTCTACGATTATGGGAGGGAGGATGACCGCTAGGGTTCCTCCTTGGTTCTCCTAGATTATCGATACGAAGGCTTTCCACTCTTGTATCAGCTACGTGCAGTAGAAATAGACCCAAGACATAATAGTCATTGATCTAAACAACATAAATTGCAAATAGATTCAAAGGGAATGAATAACTATTTGAACTAGCATGTCCATATACACAAGCTACTCCCTAATCCTAGAATCAAAGTATCTACTTCATAATTGAATGAGAAATAATGCAAGACATCTCAAGGTGAATCATTACAATACGAATAGAATGAAAAATAAAGGCAATACTTTCTCTTCTATCTGATGTGGTGTCTTGGTTCTTCTCCACAGTGTTGGAGCGTTGATTTGGATCTTCAAGTCGCTTCCTTCCTCCCCGATACGAGTCTTCGGTGCTTCTTAGGGAAACTTATTGTCGTCCTAGCCATCAGGCCTCCTCCCTAGGGTTTGGGCGTGCCTTCCTATTTATAGAAGAGAAGCTGATTTTCATTAAAACCCTGTGAAACCCTAATCTGCATCAAATCGAGATGATGCTACATGGTCGTGTGAAATCCATACGACTGATCGTGTGGCACACTGGAAACCTTGCCCTGAATCTGGCTTCAGAGTCGGGAACGACCATGTGAAATTCACAAGGTTGGCCGTGTCTTCCTCTGATTCGTCATATGAATGTTGTCTCTTGATCTGGAGCATGCCCGTGTTTTGGGGAAACACGGGCAGAGCATGCTTGCCTTCCTTTGGCTTCAATTTTATGTCATTTTATCTCCCAAAAAGTCATCCTACACATAAAACAACAAGAGTAGATCTTCGAACTAGAAAATAAGAAATGAATGCAAAACAAAGAAGAATGTGCATAAAATAAGTATAAAATGTAATGAGATGTGTCCTAAAACTACTCCTAAAACCCTATATATTTTCCTCACATCATTGGTGTAATCATTATTGGATCAGGATGACCATGTATATAGAGTTCGATGAAAAGTGATTGAGTGAGAAGTCAAGTAGGTAAACATTCATTACATACTTGACAGCTTGAGAAATCCAAATGGGTCAAAAAGGACCAGACACTTGGTGATCGGAAGTCCAATAGGATTTTGAAAAGTTAGTAGTCAAGTAGGTAAAAAATTGATCAGATATTTTGATGTTGAGAAGATGATCGGAATTCCAATAGTGTGTTGGCAAGTGAGTATTCAAGTATATCAAGGTTATTCAGATACTTGACAGGTTGAGAAATCCAAGTGGGTCAGAGAGGAATAGACACTTGATGGTAAAAATCCAACAGAGAATTAGCAAGTGAGAAGACCAAATGTAGGAACTTTTGTGAGCACTAGAGGGGGAGTGAATGACACATTTTCATTCGCTTGACGTAATTCGATCCTGCTTTCATGTTTGTCTACAATATTCGTTAATATATGGAGCAAAAATAATAATAAAGCATAAATGAAATACACAAGCATACAATACACAAGATATATGTGGTTCGGAACCATAGGGTTCCTACTCCACGGGGCGAGCTCAATGAGCTATAGTGATGTACACACCACTACTCAATAAACTCCTTCTCAACAACACGTCGGAGGTGGAGAAACCTCGTACAAGCGATCTTACAATAATAAGAAATAAATACAAGCAAAAACAAGTAAACTATACAAATACAAGTAAAGAAAACTTTACAAATATGAACTTGAATGCTTGCTTGTTGATTGCTTTGGACCGCACATGAAGACTCTAATTTACACTAGTAAATCGCCTCAAATCTCCAAATAAATCACTGTCGAAATCCTCTTCGTTGAGCTCCTTTTAAACCTTCACGTGACCTAAATTTTTGCTTGGCAGTCGACTGCCAACAGTGTCGTTGTCTCACAACGGACTTAATCCACATCGACATTCCAGCCAACAGATATACTGTCAGTCAACTGCCATTCCTAGCAGTCAACTTCTCAAGTCCGCAGCTGACTGCTCAGGCGGCTACCGAGTGTTATGCCTTCATGGCCAAAACCAACAGCAGTTGACTGCCCTCCATGGCAGTTGACTGCACATGGTCGGTCGACTGCCCAATGCTGGAAGTCGACTACAAAGGCCACTTGCTGCAGTCGAACGCCAGTCGACTCATGGCAGTCGACTGATCATAATTCCAGTCGATTGCTCAGTGTCGACTCGGTTGCCAAGTGTAAAAAACTTGACCATTCGATTGGTCCATAACCCCAGTCGACTGCTACACCTCAACCATGAGGTTTACCCCAAGTATGATGCCCTCATACTTGCTAGACCACCCTTATCCTAGACCTAAGCCTTCTAGCCACCTTCATTAGCCTCAAGCCTATTAGATCCCTTCAAGTCATCCATGACTTGTTCATCCATACGCTAGCCTTTAGGTACTTCCATCGGCTATTGTCATGCTAAGCTAGTCTACACCACCAAGGCACATTGGGATTACGCTTCCAAGACACACGCTTGGACTTTACACCACCAATATCAACCCTTGGACTTCTCAAATGCTAAATACCCATGACTTGAACTTTCACCGCCAAGACCTATGCTTGGACTTTCTATGCCAAGTACTCAAGACTTAGACTTTCCCTTGCCAAGACCCATGCTTGGACTTTCCATGCTAAGTACTCAATACTTGGACTTTACCATTGTATGGTCAACCCTATGTCAACCATATAGTCAACCCATTGTCAAACAATGATCAACTCATCATCAAACATCAAAATACTACTCGAGTCAAACTCGAGTCTAGTCAATCGTGACCTGGGCCGATTGCACCAATAATCTCCTTTTTGATGTTTGACAAAAATCACAAACACCTTTGAGTTAGAACACTAACTCAATCCAATCCCCCCAATTGTCCAAATTGGGAATTCTAAATTCTCACTCAATTCTCCAAAATTCTCCTCATTTTTGACATACATCAAAAAGGCTCTCCCCAAGGGTATCAATGTCTCATATTCCAATGAGATCTTACAATCTCCTCCTTGGTCCAAAAACATCTAGGATGCCTTCACTCTTCCTAGTGATAAGTCCTATATCACTAAAGAGAGGCAATCCTCACCTCTCCAAATTCTCCACCCTATGAGGAAGAACACATCCATCATCCCATGATAGATAATCTCCCCCTAAAGTCTTGTTCCCCCTTGACCATTGTACCAACAATGTCCTTGGAGAGTCCCTAAGGCTATAGGAACACTAAACCATCAAAGTGAAGGTCGAAAGTTCAAATTTGAACTTTAACGCACCTTAAAATTGATACACACCCTAAACAACTCTCCTAATCCATATCCAATGGATTTTCACCCTTTATAATGCTTTCCAAAGCATATCCTAGGGTTATGAGTAGTTAGGGTAGCATAACATAGCTAAAATATGGGATACACATCTTTGTTTACCCGAAATCAGCATTGGCAGTCGACTGATTTCTGCAAATGTAGAAATCAGGTTCAGAAAATGAATTTGTGAAAATCATAAGTAATTATACGTAATTTGAAAAATAGTGAAACTTCATACATATAATACTTATAACAATCATAATGGGTGAAAAATACTTGAAAAATAAAATACCCATTAAATATTGAGATTGATACAAAATTCAAAACCATTGATAACTTCAATGTTTTTGACCTATTTGTATCAACTTCTTCAATGGTGACTTCTATCAAAAGATAGACTTTACCAAGGTTTTTCAAAATGATTTTGAAATGATTTTAAAACCTTATATTGAATCATGGTCGATGGGCTTAATGCACATGATTTGTACATAAGTTTTCCTCATGATTCATCCATGGTATATGATGAGTTTGAGTTCATCTAAATGCAATGTCTATGCACCTTGAACTTAACTAATTTCCTAGCATCTCACATGTGTCTAGGGTGTATGAATATACACACATGTCAATGTGATGTGAGATGTGTGTTTATTCATCCTAATCTAGGGTCTCATGCATTTTTCTAGGCAACTCTATTTGATTCCCTTATACATGGGTCTTCAAATCATGTCATAGTCCTCAAATCAATTTTATTAATGTATGAATGATGATTATGACATAAATAATAACAAAAATAAGCATGTGTCAAAAATCATGATGTCATGGCATATGAAGACAATCTAAGTATACATGACATAAAATCTTAAACCTAAGCATTATCATGAAATATGATGTCGTGACATGGCATATGGCAAACAAATCATGGCAAATAAAATGTAAAAGTATGTGATACCTAATTGTTAAGCTTAAATTATCATTTCTAGAATTCAGTCCATATTTTCCATAATACCACTTATCTCCCAAGTGTGCCAAAAACTCAAAATGACACACTATGACCTCTAAACCTAATTGTGCCAATTTGATTAATTTTCCATAGTTCTCAAAATATATTGGCACATCCTAAAATTATTTAGGATATAAATTCAACCTCATTTCCAAGGTACCCATAACCTTGAAAATGTCCTAAGGTGTCAACTCTACCATGGTTAGGTTAACTACCCATCCACTTAGGGTTGACACACCCTAACCCATCTAGCGTGATGGAATCATGATCCTAAAAATCCAAAACCTATTGGAGCTCCTTGGGTTAATTAGGTATTCACTAGGGATGACCTCCCTTGATACCTTCCTAATGACCCTTCTTGGCTTGGTAGCCTTGGTCAAATGGGTCTTACCTAGGTTAACTCTAGGGGTAACTCCCCTTGTAACCTTCTTAGTGGCTTTCCTAGGTTTTCTTGAAACCTTAGCCACTAGACACCTACCATGGTTAATCTTAGGGATGACCTCCCTATTAACCTTGGTCTTCCTAGACCTATGGATGGTTTCATAATCGAATGAAACACTATGATAGGTCTCCTTGGGCTTAGGTTTGTGACCCAAACCTTTCTTGCCCTTAGGTGGACGTTGCTTCATAGACCCTAGGTTTTGACTCCTAGATCCTAAATCTTGACCATTTGACCCTTGCATTTGGTTTTGCATTTTCCAAAGGGTCTTTTTTAATTTCTTAAGTCTTGACCTGAAGACTTGATTTTCCAACTCTAATTGCCCAATCTTTGAATATTCATTTAGTCTTTGAGTGTGGTTCTTCATTTTAGGCATATGTCTACCCTTCTTAGGGTTAATGCCTAAATGCTCCTCTACCTTCCTAATAGTTTTCCTAAGTAGGATTTTTCTAGGGTTATTAGTCCCAAATTTCTCCTTAGTTCTAAAATTACAACTCTTAGCACCTAAACAATAAAATTTATTATTTCTAGCATGTTTTTCATAAACAATAGCAAGATTATTAACATTACTCCTAGCATACTTTTTGACATGAAAATTTGAAGGTGCATGATTAAAATATACCTTAGTGTTGGTGCAATCGACCCAAGTCACAGTTGACCAAACTGGAGTTTGACTCGAGTAGTGTTTTGATGTTTGATGATGAGTTGACCATTGTTTGACAATGGGTTGACTATATGGTTGACATGGGGTTGACCATATGATGGAGAAGTCCAAGTGGAACACTTGCCAGGGCACAACGCAGAGGATGTTTTGGTATTGTCAAAATAAGATAGGAACGAGGTGACATTGAAGTAAGTTACAATTGACATTAAAGAAGAACTTGAAGAAGACACTAGGCGCCAAAGATAGGGGCTCTTTATCTAGTGTAGTGTAGTGTAGTAGTGATTCGAGCGAGAAGGAATTCATGAGTGACTGACCATACCGCGGGGGTAGTCAACTGTTACACCTCTTCCTCATGGATAGATGGTGCCACCACGCTGTACAAGATCCTCTGTTTACAATTTATTTTGTAAAATATGAATTTTCTTTATCAACATGGTAGCGAGAGGGAGACAGCGGATGGAATTGGATTATCAATGGGGCTATGCTTACTTTGGTGGTGATCTAAGCATGTAAGCGGTTTGTATCCCGCTTGGCATGGAAAGTTCAAGCATGGGTCTTGGCAAGGGAAAGTCCAAGCTTGAGTCTTGGCAATTGGAAAGTCCAACATGGTTGGCATGGAAAGTCCAAGAGTGTAGTCTTGGCCACGTAAGTCCAAGGGTAGAGTCTTGGCGATGAAAGTCCAAGTCATGGGCACTTGGAAATTGGAAAGTCCAAGGGTGGAGTCTTGGCAGCATAAGTCCAATGGTTGGTGGCGTAAAGTCCAAGCGTGTGTCTTGGTAGAGTAAGTCCAATGTACCTTGGCGATGTAGACCAGCTTATCATGACAATAGTCAATAGAAGCACCTGAAGGTTAGCGTGTGGATGAACAAGTTGTTAGGATGTATACTGAAAAGTCTATCTTTTGTATGAACATCTTTATTTTTGAAATAAGAATCACATGATCATTGTTTGCATATTTATGGTTATGCAATATTGTCTAATACATTACATTGTAGATAACATGGTGTGTGGTGTCACACGGGAGATTATGTTACCAGCTCCTTGTAAAGTATAAGTAAAGTCTCACAACCGAGATGGCTTTGGACAAACCATCGGAATGGTTGTAGTGTGATTTGGTATTGGTTTGTCTTGACCATAGAATCATACTAGTGCACTTTGTGTGTATTGAGCAGGACTGACTTAGAGGTGATTCAATTTATTGCTGACTACATAATCGAATCGGACCTCGGATATTATATTGTACATGCTCTTAATCCCGATATAATAATGGGCACATATACTTAATATTCATTTCTTTGATTTACCAATGGGCGAGATTTATAGATTAAATCGATAGGCTCGGTAAGTTGGGAGATGATATTATTTATATGGTGTGCCATTGATTATAGGAGGAAACCGTGTCCTATATATTAGGATGATGATGTCCCCTTGAGGGGCTCATAAGGTTCATCATGTAAACCCTGCAGGTGGACTTGGTCCGGCATGATGAAAAGGTTGAGTGGTACTACTCATGGAGTTAGATGTTGATTAATTAATGGTCAGTAAATTAATTAATCGATGGACATTCGAGATCTTAAATACGGGGAGAAAATGTACAAATAATATATGGAGCCCATATTATCTTATGGGGGTTGGTGAGGTAGATCAATGATAATTCTTTAGTGGATTGGATCATCATTAGTGGATCGGACTTTATGTTGGCTTGATCCATGGGTGGCCAAGATCCAAATCCTCCTCATGGTCCCTAATGTATCCTCATGAAGCTTAGATCCAATGGATGAAAATAAAACTCTAGATCCAAAGGTAGAGATTAAATCTCTAGATCCGACGGTTGAGATTAAATCCCTAGAACCAATGGTGGAGATTAAATCAAGCCTTAAGCCTAACTCTATAAATATGAGCTTGAGGGTGGGCGGCAAGAATTGAATTAGAGGAAAGGGGGCTAGGGTTTTGGGCGGCAAGGGCAAGGGAGGCTTAGGGTTTTGGGTGGCCACAGTTAAGGAAAGATGTTTTTTCTTCTTCTTCTTCCTTAGGTGGTCGGCACCCTTCTTCCTTCTTCTCTCCTTGGTTTGGCCGGAGCCCAACCTTCTCCCCTTCATCTATGGCTAATGATGGATGGTATTAGGGTTGCTTCCCTTGGGCGGCAAGTATTCCTAGTTGGGGTAGGAATAGGAGTGGGCGGCTAGGGTTAGGGTTTGGGTGTTGGTTGTGGGCGGCAACATGAGGAGAAAGGTTTTTCTTCTTCTTCCATGGTTTGGCCGGCAACCTTCCTTCTTCCGTCTACCTTGGTTGGAGCTCAACCTATTCTTCTTCCCTTCATCCTTGGCCGGAAATTAGGAGAACTAGGTTTAGGGTTTGGGCGGCAACAAGGAGAAGGATTGCTTTCCTTTCTCTTTTCCAAGTGTTGGCCGGTGCCTATACCCTCATTGATTCTCCTTTGGCTGATTCCCATACTCCATGTTCTCTTCCTTGGCTGGTGGCAACATCGAGTTTATTGACTTGGTGGCCGGTTCTAGATAGGAAGATGAGTTTTGTTTTATGATCTTCCTTTGTTCGGAGTGAACAAGAAAAGGAAGATTGGTGATCTAGGAGGCTTCAACTTTTGGTAGATCGTCGCCCACACGACATCCAAAAGGAGGAAGGACATACAATAGAAGATCAAGAGGTATAACAAGAGGTATAATCTTGTTTATTTTGATTAGTGTTCTTTTGTATTGTGTTTATAATTGTTTCTCAATTATATGGATGTTATATGAGGTTGTTTACTTTATATATTCTGTTTTGTGGTTAAATATACTTGGACCCCGAACATAAACACAAAAATCGGCGATCCGGACATCGTCTATTCCACAGCTACACGTAGAATAGAGGTTGGTCGCTTGAACAACAAGTTTGTTCAAGTGACCTCTCTAAACGAATAGCACGATGATGACTTGGTCGTTTGGGCAATTCCTTTTGTCTAGGATTAAATTTTTTTAATCCGGGGACATTGATGGGATCACCATGAACAAGCAACCGAGGTGAAGTGGGAAGCGAAGTTTCCCCTCACGGACTCGATAAGCAAAACTCTTCACAAGTCATGGATGACTTGAAGAGATCCAATAGGCGTGAGCCTAATGGTGGTGGCTAGAAGGCTTAGGTCTAGGCTAAGGGTGGTCTAGCAAGTATGAGGGCATCATACTTGGGGTAAACCTCATGGTCGAGGTGCATCAGTCGACTGAGGTTATGAACTAGTCGACTGGTCAAGTGTTTGACACTTGGCAGCCGAGTCGACACTAAGTAGTCGATTGGGATTATGATCAGTTGACTGTCGTGAGTCGACTGACGTTCGACTGTGGAAAATAGCCTTGGCAGTTGACTACCATGTATGGGCAGTCGATTGCTGGTGGCTTTGGTCGTGAAGGTAGAACGCTCGGTAGCCGACTGAGCAATTGGCTACGGGCTTGAGCAGTCGACTGCTGGGAATGACAGTCAACTACTAGTGTATCCGTTGGCTGGAATGCTGACGTGGATTAAGCCATTGTAAGACAACAACTACAGAAGCAGTCGACTAATGGGTATGAGCAGTCGACTACTAGGCAAAAATCAACCTGAGTTGCAACTTTAAAAGGAGCACGAAGGGGAGAATTTTTGCAGCAATTTCTTGGGTGATTTGAGGTGACTTACTGGTAGGGTATTCAGGTGTCGTCCAAAGCAATCAACAATCAAGCATTCATGTTCACATTTGTAAAGTTTTGTTTTCTTGTATTTGTTTAGTTTACTTGTATTTGCTTATATTTCTTTCTTATTGTTGTAAGATCGCTTGTACAAGGTTTCTCCACCTCTGGCGTATTGTTGAGATGGAGTTTATTGAGTAGTCGTGTGTACATCACTAGAGCTTGTTGAGCTCGCCCCGTAGAGTAGGAACCCTAAGGTTCCAAACCACGTATATCTTTTGTATTTGTGTTTGTATTTGTATTTGTATTTAGATTTAGATTTCTATATTCCGCTGCATACTAACGATTGTGTAGAGACGAACGCGAACAAATTCCATTGTCAAGCACGAATGTGCCATTCACCCCCGCTCTAGTGCTCACCAAAGTTTCGACAAATGGTATCAGAGCGGGTCTCTCTTCATCGGCTTCGCATCTGAGGGAGCAAAAGCGCTAGAGGAGATGGAGCTACCTAAGGATGACTTGGGGTACACCATCGATGTTCCTCCATCATATGACCAAGAAGACTTTCTGACATGGAGGATGAGAATGGAGACATTCTTGATGATGGACATAGAGAATTGGTTCATCATCATGGAAGGTTTCGAATCCTCCAGGGATAAGAAGGGAGATGTCCTCAACTTGAAGAAGTTGACCAAAGAGCAATGCCAAAAATTCAAGATTGAAGTTAAGATAACAAATTTTTTGGAAGATTTAATTCCTAATGATGTTTTATCTAGATTAGGTGATTACATGGTGTTAAATGCAAAAAATTTAAAATACCAAATTAGATGGCCAAAAATTAAGAAAAATGATCCTGGGAATTTTTTCGGGATTTTTGGAGGATTTTAGGAATTCTTTAGAATTTTTCTGGAATTAAACGGGGCTTGTATAAGATATTTATGGGGATAAGAAAAAAACATGCTTTTAAAGAGCCTGTTTTAACTATTTGATGGGGATAATTAACCTAGGTTATAAGTTAAACCGGTTATTTTTCTCGATCCCGTTTCCTCTTTTCCCGATTTCTTCGGCGCCACTCCGCACCGACGGTTTCCTCTCGCGACCCAACTCTTCTTCGTGACACCTTCTCCTCGCCGCAGCCAGCAGCTTGACGCCGCCAACGCCAAGACCACCGCCGCCTCTTCTTCCCGCGTCGGATCTCCTTCCCTTGGGCAGTTCTCGCCGCCCTTCTCTGTGCTCAGGCCGTCGTGAGTTCCTCTCTCCGCCGCTGCTTGACCGACGCCGCAACACTTGTTCCTCATGTCTTACCTCATGAGCATGAGCTGCTGCCGCCGTAGCACCTTCCACCGCCGCAGCGCCTTGTGCCCGACCTCCGGCACTTCTGCTACACCCAGGCAGTCGACGCCATCCCGATTTCTCTTTCTCCCACGACACCTTCTCCCCCCGCCATTGCTCCGATTCTCGGTCAACTCCATCTCCTCTTCAAGCGGCGGCCGGTGTCCTCGACAGGCTCAGCGGACAGGCTAGAACCGGGAGGGTGGGAGCGGCTGGAAGCGTGGATTAGGGCAGCAGGTATGTGCGGTTGGAAGTTTGCATCGACGACGAGCATTTGAGTGGCTGGAAGCTTAGGTCGGCGGCGTCGGCACCTCATTTTGATCTGAGGTTGTGTTCTTTGCCGAAGCTAGGTAAGGTCCTATCAAATTCCTAGCCATGGTTCCCCTCTCTTAGTTTGATCGGTTGACTTGTGGCAGTAGGGGAGGAGCGCTGGGTTGTGCGGCCGTGGGGGGGGGGCTGCCGATGTTAGGGATTGCTCTGCCGATGGTCGTCGGGAATAGGTAAGCGTCGATTTTCCTATTGTTACCTTGGATAAGATCTGTACCTAGCTATGAAATTTCCTCATCCTAACTTGGATCTATGGTTTGGGCAATGTCTTGGAGCTCAGGTTGCTTCGGCGAACAGGGGATCGAAACATGTTAGGTCGATGGAGATCCAAGTGAAGGTAAGCTGTGATTTATCCTTCTTGGTTCATTTGTGATTGCTGTCGGTGAAGTTGAAGTTTTCGGTAATTACCTAGTCCTCTTATTTTCCTTTTTGTCCAGTGTGTTTGTTGGTGCGATTGTAGCCGTGTGATTGGAATGGGATCTGTGTGTTTGGGCCCTGGTTTAGGGCAGTCAAGGATTTCTTTGGTGAACAGGAAGTAAGGGCAGGCGTGAGACTGTCAGTAGAGTCCCAAGTGCTGGTAAGATATCCTCTTCCTATTATCGGTAGATTGTTGTGGTCATTTTGTTTGGGTGTTTTATTGGCTAATAAGGGGTCAAATGAAGGTTGTGAGATTTTGATTGGAGTGTTGAACGGCTGTGCATGAATGTGTGTGTAATAGGTTAGGTTGTGAGCAAGCTGTGAAGGTTTGTCCAGTGAGATTGGGGTTGTAAAGGGCTGTTGATCGGGGTTGTAAATTTATAGTTCGTAAATTGGGATGGTTACAAGAGCGATGTAGGATCTAATTTAATCGTTGGCATGTGTGCTAGAACTAAATGGTAATTATGTTTTATGCAAGTTTCGGTCACGAGACAGGTCCACGGGCATGAAGATTTCATTATTACCATCATTATAGAAGGCGGGTATTTTGACTTATCTTTTTGATATAGTCATGTTGATATGCTAGTTAGTTATAGCTTGCAATAATTTTCATGTTTATCTGCCTTGTATGTTATTGTGCCTACTTGATACATGCATTTAATCAGTTTATAGTTATACCTTCCCTATTTTACTTGGATCATTGATATGCACCTATTTGTTGTGCATATTATTTGGATACGTATTTTAGTTGGTATTACATGCTTTAGTATCATGCACCATCTCGCATGATTGCATGCTGGCTGGATGGGGTTCCTTTGTAGTTGAGCCCGCAGCCAGTTACATGGTCTGCACATGCTACCACTCATGGGTTAGTGGTACATCAGGAGGGTGTGTGCAGTAGCTCTATCATGCTCCGTTGGTCCGCTCATGGGTAGCGATGAGGCAGCATGGTAGCGGGCAGGGATCCCTCCTCTGGTCTACGACACCGGGAGATGAGAGCTTTACTCCCCCACTCTGTTTGGGGTAGGAGGATATGTGTACTTTGACAGCATCCTGTCCACTCGGTCACTGAGGAGAAGTGATGGCAAAGTGCACAGTTGTCATATCCCTACCCACTCGGCTTCACCATCGCGTGTGAAGCGGCTGACTGGCATCAGGGGTGACCATGTCACTTGTATCGCATGCATATTGCATGGATGACATTTGTATTGTATTTGCTGCATTTTTTATTGCTGCCTTGGTTGTTGCATATGATTGACATGCATACAGGATACATTTTTTTTTGTATTTGGCCTGATGATCTTATTTCTACTGGTATGATGCATACTCCTATGTCAGGATAGGAGATTCAAGTAAGTACAGTCTTTACACATTTCTTTCTAGCATTATCTATTATTGATTAGGAGACTGTACTGGCATGATTATTATTGTTAGCTATATCTTTCTATGCATATCGACTATTATCCGCTGAGTTCATTGAACTTACCCCGTTACTTTATATCTATTTCAGGTTGAAACTGCCAGGAGAGTCCAGCTGCCAATCCCCCTCATCGAATTGGTCCTATTTTGGTCTTATAGTTTCGTATTTTGGACTAGAAGACATGTTTAGGATTTATGTTTTGATTATGTACTCGTGGATACTTTGGTCATTTTGATAGGTCTTTATGGTCTTTTATTCGATTCGTTTTGGTTGTGTATTCCTGCTCAGATGGAAAAAGGGTTAAGTCTAGATATGGTAGACTTTTTGTTATTTACTTTGATTGTTGGTCTGAGGCCTATTTATGACCTGCGTGTGTAGTTTTGTTCCGATCATGTTGACCGATGTATAGTGGCCGTGTAGGCCTTGTATGCAAGATTCGTATTGTCACCCGTACAGGGGAGATGCCGCTGGATTTTCGTCTAGCGGGGACTCCCCCAGGGCGTGACAATTTATTTGGTATCAGAGCATAGGTTCCGAGTTCCTTAATTAGGGTCTTTGGGTTTTCAGAGTTCGCCATGTTTGGCAGGTTAACTTGATTATTTTATGATTTGTACGGATTTTCGATGATTTTTATGTTTTAGAAATTTGAGGTATTATTGACGAGGTAAATTTGGGGATTTGGCGGCGATAGGACATCTCCAGACGACTAACAGGTGAATAAATTCTAGAGATAAATTTTCTAGATTTAGTGCATGATGATATGATTACGTTGATTACGTGGTTTAGGATATATTTGCACTTGATGCTCTATAGCATATTGCTTTGACTTTGTACTGGCATGACCTCTTTAGTTATACCCTAATTAATTTCAGCCATTGATTTCCATTAGTAAGACTATGCTGTCATTTATTAGACAGTGTGTTATGTGTTTATTTGGCTATGTGATATTCCGTAGGAGCGAATCTCAGGAATGAAACATGAGTAAAACCCTAGGTGTTGGAAACCTAGGTGTAATAACCTGGATGTGCTTATTGATATATGATTATCCATTTACTATTTCCGTTGATATGGTGATCAGACTAGTAGAGGTCGTATGATTAGGATGCGATAAATCCTAAGAGGGTATATAACATTGTTCATATCTCGGCTGCCAACTATATCTCCCATTCTTGGTTGAGAGAGAGTCTGCAGTAGAGTCTCTCTATGGTTGCTTTTGTATATTTGTGGTCGAATATGTCTCCCATGCATGGTTGAGATAATTTACTGTAAGGTTATACTCTTGCATTATCCGTTCGGAGTTGGTGATAATCGGATTCGTATGATGTCTGTAGCTAGATAGCTACTTTACATCTTAAGTACCCACGAGATCTGTTCATGGAAGCATGTTGTAGCATGCATGATTGAACTGGTAGAAATGGTATAATTTAAACTTAACCCTCTTGTCATGCTTGTTAGTTGAGGGGTTGTCCTTATTGGCCTTGATAGGCATTTCTTGTTAGATGGGACGAAACCCTATGATCAATCGTCTCGACGTGTTTGTTAGTGGACTTGTGATTTTTATCGACTTTGATAACCGATCATGTTAGAAGGGTTGGAATCCTAGACTTAACCATCTCAACTTATTTATTTATAAGTCGATGATCTTTACCGACTTTGGTAAACATTTCGTATTAGAGGTGTTGAAACTCTCGCTTGACCGCCTCAATGGGTTTAATTGTAGATCGATGATCTTTGTCGACGTTGATAGTCGTTCTATGCTAGATGTATTGGATAGGCTTAACAACCTAGGATAATTGACTGCCCACGCGACCCATTAGTGGTAGCATGTTGTTGCGTGCAGTCAATAACTAGATATCTATATACTCTATCTGCTCATGAGATCCATTTGTGGTAGCATGTCATTGCTCGCAGATATTGAGTCTTTCTACTGCCTGTCTACCCACGAGTCCCATTCGTGGTAGCATGTAGTTATGCGTAGACAGTGCTTAGTATATTGATTGTCGACCCACGAGCTCCGTTCGCGGTAGCTCATAGATAGTTCCCTTTGTATTATCTCGAGAGCCACGAGGCTTTGTCGTGGTATCTGGATGTGCATTGCTTGTAGATTGCAGTGGTTGTGTCCATTACGGGTATATTTGTTATACTGCTGACCAGGTTAGTTGCAGACTGATATTGGTACTCTGAGGGTTGTGTTACTCTAGTTTGTTTCCTTTGACTTCCATTAGGTGCATTATGATTATGCACTATTGTCTATCCATCCACTGAGTGGTTGTATCCACCCCTCCTCACTTATCCTCTAGGTTAACTGAGAGAGGACGTGTCCTGTTGACCTACCTTCGTGTCACTCAAAGAGTCCCTTGTCGTGCTTGTCCCACTGCATCGTCGAGATGCCGCTTTATTTACTTATTTGGTATTGCATTTTGTTTATGCAGTTTGGGTTTTGTCGCAATTTGATTTGGTGTCATAAAACTATTTTACTTTAATTGATTTATGTTTAGTCATTCATGCATGCAGTTAATTAAAATATTTGTATTTCTATTATTATTTCAAGGTTTTTACCAAATCTCGTCCATGTATTTCGGAATATTGTCACTAAGGGGCTCCTCCGTCATTTGGATGACGGATATACCCCCAGGACGTGACAATTTTATTGGTTTGCAATTTTGGTTTGTGGGTTTTGTGTATCGAGGATTTTCTTTTCCTTGGATTTTTGGGAGTTCTCGGTCAAGGATATCTCTGAGCTATAGGAAAAGTATTGTCTTTAGTGGTTACTGTACTTTAGTGGTTAGGAAAAGTATTGACTTAGTGAAATTGCCCCTACTCATGGTCGGGGACGAGGTCAATGACGTATTGACCTTGCGGAACCTAACGATGATTTCGGAAGTACAGACTCTTTAGAGGTGCTGACTGATGTCGAATTAGGAAGCTAGGGATTTGGCCTGCTAGCCACCAATTTGAAGGATAAGGAGTAAACCCTCAGAGAATATCAGTCCCTACTATTAGTGGTTTGGATATGGATAAGGCGTGTATACCTACACTGGTCAAGATGATGAAAGATCATTTTACCTCATTATAGGAGGTGTTGGATGGGATATTTATTTGTCCCAGTATCTTTCTAGAGAAGATCCGGAACTCTTTGTTAAAAGAGAGATGTACCTTTGAGATTATGCATCGATTATCGATGATAGAATGCGCTAGTTGTGGAAGGAAATGAATATCCTTCATTGTGGATAGATGATCTATTTAGATCAGCTATAGGACACCTGTGTATACTCTAGGATTGATTTATGAATGGTGGGTTGATATTGTAGTAACATGGTGTCATACAATTATCATTGTTGTTGTGATGATTATTATATCATCAGCCCAGAGTAAAGAGAATGCAGGTGTGTAGCAACGACATTTTCATACTTGGTATGAATTGTATGAACTTTTGATTATCTTAGTAGACTTATTGACAACTTAGTCGTCTAGGGATTTGGGAAGTCGTGTATTCTGGACACGATTGGATCAGATGTGGTCGTTGGAGTTGTGTAACTTGGCCACTGTTGATGGTGGTAGTTGGAGTTGCGCACTCCGCCACCGTAGATGGTGGTTTCCTGGTATTGATTTGATTATTACCATAGATATGGATAGGATGCTCTAGCGGTACTACATCGTTGACTGGTTGGACTAGGAAGGTGATGGAATTTTCTTGGTCTGAAGCTTGTGAAATTAGTTTTAGGGCTCAGACGATGGTTGACTTTTGCATCAGTGTTAGTTAATCATTCTGGTGTGGATGGAAGGGTAGTGTACATGGATGCATCATTTTGGGGATCGAAGCGATTCTGATGCTATTGAATAAGACGTATCCTAAACTTACGGCAGTTAAAGAACTGCGAGATAAGCCGTCATATATATAATGTGGACTTAGCAGGGATTATGTTGTTTTGTAGAGGTGAGGAGCAGGAATGCTCATGGAGTTTTGGGCTAGCTACTGGATAGCTACTATAGAGTAGCTGGAACACGAACGATTGTAACAAGGAAGTTTGGTCGCGATAGCCTCCCATGCACTTACAGAGTGTGTGGTGGAGTGTATTTTGGACTATAGATGGACTTCTCGTGTGAAAAGATAATTCTCTGTCTCTGACTCCGAGGAGGATAGTGGTTTTCAGAGTTGCATTAATTTAAGAAAGAGATGTTTCAGGAAATTTCGATTCAGGAATGGAAGTGGAAGCATGTCATTATGAATTTTAGGGGCAGCTGGGAGGACCACTTGCCCTTAATGGAATTCGTATACAACAACAACCATCATTCGGTTATCCAAATGACACTGTTTGAAGCATTATATGGTAGTCGGTGTTGGACACCCACCCTCTGGGAGGAGGTTGGGGAGGACAGTTGCTAGGACCCCATAGAGCTCAGCATGAGGCAGGGTTGGTCCGTACTAGCAGACAAAGGATGACAGAGGCGCAGGATCGTCAGAAGAGTTATGCAGATCAGAGATGGAGACCTCTGGAGTTCTCTATTGGTGACCATGTATTCCTGCGAGTCTCACCCACAAAAGGGGTGAAGAGATTTGACCTTCGTGGTAAGTTAGCTCCAAGGTACATTGGGCCTTTCGAGATTTTGGAGAGGATCAAAGCAGTCGCGTACCGCCTAGCGCTATCACTATCTTTGATGGGTATTCATGATGTGTTTCATATGTCCATGCTCAGGAAGTATGTGTCAGACATTACGCATATTCTGTCAGATGTGTCAGGTTCCATTCAACCTGATGCTACTTACGCAGAGGTTGCAGTACGGATTTTGGATCACAAAGAACGACAGTTACAGAACAAGATCGTGCGACTTGTCAAGGTTGGGTGGAGTCACCACACCGATGAGGAGGCTACTTGGGAGCTTGAGGAAAAGATCAGAACAAAAAATCCTCACCTATTTGCTTAAGGTATGTGAGATATATTTTCAGTACTTGTGGTATCTCTTACTCATTATGCATTTGAGTAGGAAATTTAGGGACCAACTTTTTATTAGTGGAGGAGAATGTTAAATACAAAAAATTTAAAATACCAAATTAGATGGCCAAAAATTAAGAAAAATGATCCTGGGAATTTTTTCGAGATTTTAGAAATTTTTCAGAATTTTTTTGGAATTAAATGGGGCTTGTATAAGATATTTATGGGGATAAGAAAAAACAAGCTTTTAAAGAGCCTATTTTAACTATTTGATAGGGATAATTAACCTAGGTTATAAGTTAAACCGGTTATTTTTCCCGATCCCGTTTTCTCTTTTCCCGATTTCTCCGGCACCACTCCCACCGACGGTTTCCTCTCGTGACCCGACTCTTCTTCGTGAAACCTTCTCCTCGCCGCAGCCAGCAGCCCGACGCCGCCCACGCCAAGACCACCGCCGCCTCTTCTTCCCGCATCGGATCTCCTTCACTTGGGCAGTTCTCGCCGCCCTTCTCTGTACATAGGCTGCCGTGAGTTCCTCTCTCCGCCGCTGCTTGACCGATGCCGCAATACCTGTTCCTCGCAAGCACGAGCTACCGCCGCCGTAGCGCCTTTCACCGCTGGTCTTGTGCACAACCTCCGTCACTTCTGCTACACCTAGGCAGGCGACGCCGTCCCAGTTTCTCTTTCTCCCGCGACACCTTCTCCCCGCGCCATCGCTCCGATTCTCGGTCAACTCCATCTCCTCTGCAAGCGACGGCCGGTGTCCTCGACAAGCTCAGTGGATGGGCTGGAACCGGGAGGGTGGGAGCGGCTGGAAGTGTAGATTAGGGTGGCAGGTATGCGCAGTTGGAAGTTTGCGTCAACAACGAGCATTTGAGTGGCTGGAAGCTTAGGTCGGCAGCGTTGACACCTCGTTCTGATCAGAGGTTGTGATCTTCGTCGAAGCTAGGTAAGGTCCGATCGAATTCCTAGTCGTGGTTACCCTCTCTTAGTTTGATCGGTTGACTTGTGCCAGTAGGGGAGGAGCGTTGGGTTGTGCGACCGTGGGGGGGGGGCTTCCGGTGTTAGGGATTGCTCTATCAATGGTCGTCGGGAATAGGTAAGCGTCGATTTTCCTCTTGTTACCTTGGATAAGATTTGTACCTAGCTGTGAAATTTCCTCATCCTAACTTGGATCTATGGTTTGGGTAGTGTCCTAGAGCTCAGGTTGCTTCGGCAAACAGGGGATCGGGACATGTTAGGTCAATGGAGACCCAAGTGAAGGTAAGCTATGATTTATCCTTTTTGGTTCATTTGTGATTGCTGTCAGTGAAATTGAAGTTTCCAGTAATTACCTAGTCCCATTATTTTCCTTTCTGTCCAGCGTGTTTGTTGGTGCAATTGTAGCCGTGTGATTGGAATGCGATATGTGTGTTTGGGTCGTGGTTTAGGGCAGTCGAGGATTTCTCTGGTGAACAGGAAGTAAGGGAGGGCGTGAGACTGTTGGTAGAGTCCCAAGTGCTGGTAAGATATCCTCTTCCTATTAACGGTAGATTGTTGTGGTCGTTGTGTTGGTCGTTGGGTGTTTTATTGGCTAATAAGGGGTCAAATGATGGCTGTGAGATTTTGATTGGAGTGTTGAACGGCTGTGCACGGATGTGTGTGTAATAGGTTAGGTTGTGAGCAAGCTGCGAAGGTTTGTCCAATGAGATTGGGGTTGTAAAGGGCTGTTGATCGGGGTTGTAAATTTATAGTTGGTAAATTGAGATGGTTACAAGAGCGATGTAGGATCTGATTTAATCGTTGTCATGTGTGCTAGAACTAAATGGTAATTATGTTTTATGCAGGTTTCGATCACGAGACAGGTCCACGGGCATGAAGATTTCATTATTACCATCATTATAGCAGGCGGGTATTTTGACTTATCTTTTTGATATAGTCATGTTGATATGCTAGTTAGTTATAACTTGCAATAATTTTCATGTTTATCTGCCTTGTATATTATTGTGCCTACTTGATACATGCATTTGATCAGTTTATAGTTATACCTTCCCTGTTTTACTTGGATCATTGATATGTACCTATTTGTTGTGAATATTATTTAGATACATATTTTAGTTGGTATTACATGCTTTAGTGTCATGCACCATCTTGCATGATTATATGCTGGCTGGACGGGGTTCCTTTGTAGTTGAGCCCGCAGCCAGTTACATGGTCTGCACACACTGCCACTCATGGGTTAGTGGTACATCAGAAGGGTGTATGCAGTAGCTCTGTCATGCTCCGCTGGTTCTCTCATGGGTAGCGATGAGGCAGCGTGGTAGCGGGCAGGGATCCCTCCTCTGGTCTACGACACCGGGAGATGAGAGCTTTGCTCCCCCACTCTGTTTGGGGTAGGAGGATAGGTGTACTCCGACAGCATCCTGTCTACTCGGTCATTCAGAAGGAGTGATGACAGAGTGCACAGTTGTCATAGCCCTACCCACTCGACTTCACCATCACGTGTGAGGCGGCTGACTAGCGTCAGGGGTGACCATGTCACTTGCATCGCATGCATATTGCATGGATGACATTTGTATTGTGTTTGTTGTATTTTTTATTGCTGCCTTGGTTGTTGCATATGATTGACATGCATACATGATACATTTTTTTTTGTATTTGGCCTTATGATCTTATTTCTACTGGTATGACGCATACTCTTATGTTAGGATAGGAGATTCAGGTAAGTACAGTCTTTACACATTTCTTTCTAGCATTATCTATTATTGATTAGGAGACTGTACTGGCATGATTATTATTGTTAGCTATATCTTTCTATGCATATCGACTATTATCCGCTGAGTTCATTGAACTTACCCCGTTACTTTATATCTATTTCAGGTTGAAACTGCCAGGAGAGTCCAACTGCCAATCCCCCTCATCGAATTGGTCTTATTTTGGTTTTATAGTTTTGTATTTTGGACTAGAAACATGTTTAGGATTTGTGTTTTGATTATGTACTCGTGGATACTTTGGTCGTTTTGATAGGTCCTTATGGACTTTTATTCAATTCATTTTGGTTGTGTATTCCTGCTTAGATGACAGAAGGGGTAAGTCTAGATATGGTAAACTTTTTTTTATTTACTTTGATTGTTGGCCTGAGGCCTATTTATGACCCATGTGTGTAGTTTTGTTCTGGTCGTGTTGACTGATGTATAGTGTCCGTGTAGGCTTTGTATGCAAGATTCGTATTTTCACCCATACAAGGGAGATGCTGTCGAATTTTCGTCTGGCCGAGACTCCCCCGGGGCATGACACATGGACGCCAAAGAGCTATGGAACAAATTGGCAAAATTCCATGAAGAGTCCACACCAGTCCAAGAAGATAAGGAAGAGGAGGAGTGCTCATCCTCCCAAGCTCAAGAAGAAGAGAGCACATCATCTTCATCGCAAGAGCTTGAGCAATCGGGGGTTGAAAGGCCATCAACATCCTTGGAAGAGGAATAATTGGAGGAAGCCTCCACCTCTAGGTTTTAGGGGGAGGATATTAGATCATCGGAGCCGGAGCAAAATCAAGAAGTAGCTTCAACCTCCGAGAGAGATGAAGAACCAATTTCAGCTTCTACTTCCGACCTAGGTAACTCAAGAAATTTAATTAAAAATAAAGATCATATAATTTGCTTTGAGTGTAGGGAGAAAGGGCATTACAAGAGAAAATGCCCTAAGAAGGTCAAGAAGGGTCAACTGACACCAAAGGTCAAGGATGCTGGTGTCCCCACTAGGAAAAGTAAGGAGCATGTAATTTGCTTCAAGTGCAATGAAAGGGAGCATTATAGGAGTCAATGCCCTAAGGGGAGGAAGCCTAGCAAGGGTGAAGAAGGATCATCAAATGTAGGGGGGTCTTCTAAAGCAAACCCTAAGGTAAATTTAAATAATGCTCATTCTTTAAGTAATAGGCAAAAGCATGCTAGAAATAATTTTAATACCCTTGCAATTGTGCATAATCATAAGGAACATGCTAGAAATAATAAATTTTATTGCTTAGGGGCTAAACATGTCGATTTTGGAACTAATAACCCTAGAAAAATCCTACCTAGGGAAACTATTAGGAAGGTAGAGGAGAATTTAGGCATTAACACTAAGAAAGGTAGGCATATGCCTAAAATGAAGAACCACGCCCAAAGACTAAATGAAAATTCAAAGATTGGGCAATTAGAGTTGGAAAATCAAGTCTTGAGGTCAAGACTTGAGAAATTAGAAAAGACCCTTAGGAAAATACAAAATCAAATGCAAGTGTCAAATGGTCAAGATTTAGGATCTAGGAGTCAAAACCTAGGGTCTAGGAAGCAAGAACCATCCAAGGGTAAGAAAGGTTTGGGTCACAATCCTAAGCCCAAAGAGACCTACCATAATGTTCCATTCAATTATAGAACTCAATTTAGGTCTAGGAAAACCAAGGTTACTAGGGAGGTCATCCCTAAGGTCAACCAAGGTAAGTGCCTAGTGGCTAAGATTTCAAGGAAACCTAGGAAAGTCACTAAGAAGGTTACAAGGGGAGTCACCCCTAGAGTTAACCTAGGCAAGACCACAATGACCAAGGCTTCTCAGCCTAGAAGGGTCATTAGGAGGGTATCTAGGGAAGTTATCCCTAAGAAATACCTAGTAAATCCAAGGAGCTCCAATAAGTATTGGGTTCCTAGGAGCATGATTGATTCGCGCTAAATGGGTTAGGATGTGTCAACCTTGATTGGATGGGTAGTTAACTCAACCATAGCAAAGTTGACACTTTAGGTCATTTCCAAGGTAATGGGATACCTTGGAAATAAGGTGGAATCTTATCCTAAAAGATTTTCAGATGTACCAATATTTTTTGAGAACAATGAAAAATTGATCAAATTGGCACAATTAAGGTTTAGAAGTCTTGGTGTGCCATTTTGGATTTTTGGTACACTTGGGGGATAAGTGGTAATATGGCAAAAAAAAACTTAATCATAACAAATGACAATTTATACTAAAATTTAGGTATTCTTATACCTTTACTTTTTATTTGCTATGATTTGATTATCATATAACATGTCATGACTTCATTCTTATTTTTATCATATAAAATGTCATAATCATGCTTAGGATTAATTTTTATGTCATGTATACTTAGATTGTCTTTATATGTCATGACATCATGATTATTGGCACATGCTTATTTATGTTATCATTTATGCCATGATCATTCATGCATCAATTAAAATTGAGTTAAGAACTATGACATGATTTGAAGTCCCATGCATAAGGGAATCAAATAGAGTTACCTAGAAAATGCATGAAACTCTAAATAACCAAAACCCACATCTCACAAGAACACTTGACTTGTATGTGTCTTCATACACCGTAGATACAAGTGAGATGTTAGGAAAATGGATTAAGGTTTTTAAAATTATTTCAAAACCAGTTTGAAAAACCTTGGTGAAGTCAATCTTTTGATAGAAATCACCATTGAAGAAGTTGATACAAAATAGGTAAAAAATATTGAAGTTATCAATGGTTTTGAATTTTATATCAACCTCAATATTTAATGGGTATTTTATTTTTCAAATATTTTTTACCCATTATGATTGTTATAAGTATTATACGTATGAAGTTTCACTATTTTTCAAATTACGTATAATTACTTATGTATTTTCAAACTTCATTTCTGAAATCTGATTTTTGCACTTACAGAAATCAATTGACTGCCATGGATGGCAGTCGACTGGCATCAAGGGCAATCGACTGTTGACTGACAGAGTCGACTACCAATGCTGATTTCAGGTAAACAAGGATGTTTAGCCCATATTTCAGCTATGTTATGCTACTCTAACTGCTCCTAACCCTATAATATGCTTTGGAAAGCATTATAAAGGGTAACAATCCATTGGATATGGATTAGGAGAGTTGTTTAGGGTGTGTATCAATTTTAAGGTGTGTGAAAGTTCAAGTTTGAACTTTTTGGCCTTAATTTTGATGGTTTAGTGTTCCTATAGGCTTAGAGACTCTCCAAGGACATTGTTGGTGCAATGGTTAAGGGGGAGCAAGCCTTTAGAAGGAGGTTATTCATCATGGGATGATGGATGCGTTCTTCCTCATAGGGGGGAGAATTTGGAGAAGTGAGGATTGCCTCTCTTTAGTAATATGGGACTAATCACTAGGAAGAGTGAAGACATCCTAGGTGTTTAGACCAAGGGAGAGATTGTAAGATCTCATTGGGATATGAGACATTGACACCCTTGGAGGAAGCCTTTTTTATGTATATCAAAAAGGGGGAGAATTTTAGGGAGAATTGTGGAGATTTGAGTGAAAATTTGGAATTCCCAATTTGGACAATTGGGAGGATTGGTTTAAGTTAGTGTTCTAACTCAAAGGTGTTTGTTTTTGTCAAACATCAAAAAGGGGGAGATTGTTGGTGCAATCTACCTAGGTCACGATTGACCAGACTCGAGTTTGACTCGAGTAGTGTTTTGATGTTTGACGATGAATTGACCATTATTTGATAATGAGTTGACTTTATGGTTGACATGGGGTTGACCATATGATGGAGAAGTCCAAGTGGGACACTTGGCATGGAAAGTCCAAGCATGGGTCTTGGCAATGGAAAAGTCTAAGTCTTGAGTACTTGGCATGGAAAGTCCAAGCATGGGTCTTTGCAAGGGAAAGTCCAAGCTTGAGTCTTGGCAATTGGAAAGTCCAACATGGGTTGGCATGGAAAGTCCAAGGGTGTAGTCTTGGCCACGTAAGTCCAAGGGTGGAGTCTTGGCAGTGAAAGTCCAAGTCATGGGCACTTGGAAATTGGGAAGTCCAAGGGTTGATATTGGCGACGTAAAGTCCAAGGGTGGAGTCTTGGCAGCATAAGTCCAATGGTTGGCGGCGTAAAGTCCAAGCGTGTATCTTGGTAGCGTAAGCCCAATGTGCCTTGGTGGTGTAGACCAGCTTAGCATGACAATAGCCGATGAAAGCACCTGAAGGCTAGCGTATGAATGAACAAGTCATGGATGACTTAGAGGGATCTGATAGGTGTGAGGCTACTAGAGGTGGCTGAAGGCTTAGGTTTAGGCTAAGGGTGGTCTAGCAAGTATGAGGGAATCATACTTGGGGTAAACCTCATGGTTAAGGTGTATCAGTCGACTGGGGTTATGGACCAGTCAACTGGTCAAATGTTTGACACTTGGCAGCCGAGTCGACACTAAGCAGTCGACTGGGATTATGATCAATCGACTGTCATGAGTCGACTGGCATTTGACTGCGGTAAATGGCCTTGGTAGTCGATTGTCATGTATGGGAAGTCGACTGGCCATAAGCAGTCGACTGCCATGGAGGGTAGTTGACTACTGGTGGCTTTGGTTGCGAAGGTAGAATGCTTAGTAGCTGACGCGCATTTATAGGCTTGAAGCGATCGGCATTGGGAATGGCGATCGCGATGTATCCGTTGGATGGAATGCCGATGTGGATTAAGATGTTGTGAGACAACGACTATAGAAGCAGTCGACTAATGGGTATTAGTAGTCGACTACTTGGCAAAAATCAACCTGAGTTGCAACTTTAAAAGGAGCACGAAGGGGAGGATTTTTGCAGCGATTTCTTGGGCGATTTGAAGTGATTTGCTGGTGCAAATCAGGGTCTTCAAGTGCCTTCCAAAGCAATCAACAATCAAGCATTCAAGTTCACATTTGTAAAGTTTTCTTTACTTGTATTTGTGTAGTTTACTTGTATTAGCTTGTATTTCTTTCTTATTGTTGTAAGATCGCTTGTACGAGGTTTCTCCACCTCCAACATGTTATTGAGAAGGAGTCTATTGAGTAGTGGTGTGTACATCACTAGAGATCGTTGAGCTCGCCCAGTGGAGTAGGAATCCTAAGGTTCCGAACCACATATATCTTGTGTATTTGTGTTTGTATTTGCCTCTAGATTTATATTTCTGTATTCTGCTGCATACTAATGATTGTGTAGAGACAAACGTGAATGAATTCCATCGTCAAACAAGAACGTACCATTCACCCCCCTCTAGCGCTCACCGAAGTTCCAACACTTAGGGTTTACTTTAGAAACTCCCCCTACATTTAATGCTCCTTATTGGACCTTCTTTCTTCCCTTAGGGCATTGACTCCTATAATGCCTCGGTTGTTGGCATTTGAAGCACACCACGTGCTCTTTGTTCTTCCTAGTGGGGACTTCGACTGGTGCCCACTAGTGGGAATTCCTAGTCGACTGGTGCCGTGTAAAACTCAAACTTAACATAAGTTTGAGCTTCCGGCGGTCGGGTAAACCTTAACCCTTGCGGTCAAGTCTCTGACACTCAGCCATTCGGCCAAGTTCACCTAATGAGCTACTTACATTTCACTCATTCTCTCATCTCACTCGAAGTCCCTCGCCGAAGCTCTCTTCGTTCGCGGCCACGTCCCTCGACAGCATCAGGCGCACGACTCTGCAATGCTCCTTCGCGTCTCTTGCCTCCAAAGTCTGCTTCCTTGGCTTCACTTCAAGTCATCTCGTCCGGCGGTCCCTCGGATGCTCCAAGCGCACGGCTTTCGCAAAGTCATCCTTCACCGACTCAAAGACGGAGGTTGTGAGGGTGAACCCGCCAAGGCTCCATGTGTGAATTACTAAGTCCTGCAAGACTCCAACGCACATATCAAATAACAATATCAACCTAACTTAAACCCTTTGCCACACACATCAAAACCTTATCATGGCAAGAGATTGCCCTAACAATCTCCCCCTTTTTGATGTGTGGCAATCCATTTAAGTTAGGTAAAAACATTTGATATAAATTTCTAAGGTAAGAAAGCATGTAAACATAAACATGATATAGCAACATGCAACTCCCCCTTAATCCATGAAACTCCCCATAAAAATTTTCTCCCCCTATCATAAGCATGATCATTTCTCCCCCAAAATATATTCCCCGTTACTTAAACATACATTTCTCCCCCTTTGACACCATCAAAAAGATTAATCCTAATTTATAAACTCATGGCATCAAGTCTAATAGAAAGAGAACACCAAAAATATGATTAAAATCTGAAATCAGAAAATATTGGGCTATTTTTCAGGTGAGCATCATCGCTATCGATGAGCGATCGCACAATGGATTCCGAAATTCTGATTTTCTGGGCTAATTTCAGAAATGCATTAAAAATTCTAGAAAATTCGAAAAATTATGAAATTTGAGTAACATATTTCTTTTAAGTATATCTATCAGTGAAAAATAGGTTTTCATGAAAAATCATTATATTTTCCTAGATTAGCCAAAAATCCAAAAGCTTTAAAAACTACTAGGTTTTTGATTATGATAGTATCCATTTTAACACCTAGTTTCAGTTTGAATTGTTTCAAAACATGAATACACATATTTTAAGGTAAGAGATTGTTTTGAAAACATATGAAATATCCAACCATGATCTTTGGGAAATATGTCTATGAATTAAACATAAGCCTTCCCCGTGATTGGTCTATTGTTGCTATTCTGATACCTTAAATGACCATCTAAATGCCATAGGCATTAGTGGACATTTGTATCATCCTGACATCTCACCCATGCTAAGTTTTCAATCAAAGTAGCCTATGGTGAGTGTGAGATGCATCCTAGGGGGTATTTGTGTTAGTGAAAGCCCTAGAGCCAATCATATGATGATTGTTGTATGAACTTTATTGTATCATATTCCTATTTATAAAGGCATGGTTATTATATTTACTTGTATTGGTGCCAAATAACTAAATATAATAATGTCCTTGAGTAGTAGGTTCTTATCTATATCAATCGATTGGTTGAATCGATAATGAGATGATATAGAGAACACTACTCTTAATCATTCCTAATCGAGTATTAACATTCAGGGACAATGTTAATGCGTAGAGACTAGCATGTAGGTCAACAAGATGACTTGATCTCACAAGTCATGGATATGAGATATCAAGTTGACACATGGGTATGCATTGGAGAATGTATACTGAATGACATGAGAAAGTATCATGGATCGTTATATGAGTGTCATATACTTTCTCATGTGGCTATTAGTATGACTATTAGTCCTTAGACCTGAAGTCACCATGGTTCCCTACATAATGAGTTGCATACTTTGGCTTCGTCAAACATCACCCATAAATGGGTGGACTATAAAGGCGATTACTGGGTATGTAACAAATTATACGGAGGGATGTGAGTGATGTAGATGGGATCTATCCCTCCTATATGACGGGGGTGACATCGATATTCTTGATAGAGTGAGACCACGAAGTGCATGGCCATGCCCAAATGAGTCAATATGAGATATTGAGCTCATTTGATTAGAGTGAGTCTACTTGGAGATCAAGATTTAGATTGTACCGAGAATGACACGGTCTATGCCTCGATTGGTCAATCTAGATGTCAAGGATAGAGGGACATTGTCACATATTGTGAGAGTCACAATTAGTAGTCACAAAGGTGATGTTGGAGCTCAACATTCTTGTAACTTGGGTAGCAATGATGTGTTGCTAGATACCGCTCATTGCTTATGTTCCTAAATCGGTTTAGGGACATTGCCAGCGTTACAAGAACCTATAAGTCACACACATAAGAGCAATTAGATGGAGATTAGGTTCATATGATGAACCATGAGGATTAGGTTCATGGGATGAACCAAATTGGATTAAGAGTAATCCAAATTAGACTAATTGAGTTAGACTCAAGTTGATTCAAGTGTTGAATGAGTCTAATTGAGATTTGATTCATCAAATCAATTTAAATTAATGAATAGAGATTCATTATATTAAATTGACTTGAGTCAAGTGGTTAGATTTGTTCAACCATGGGAGATTAGAGGTCAAGTTTGACTTGACTTGAGAGGGAAGATGAAAGGTCAAGTTTGACTTGACCAAATGCCATGTCATGATGATGACTAGGCATGGCCGGCCAATGATGATGCTCCACATCATCATTGACTTGGTCAATTGGTGCCACATCATGAGGGAGACCAAGGGTCATGGGAGTTACATGCATGCATGTAACCCCCCTTCCATGAAGTGGCCGGCCACTTTGGGGTTATGGG
Organism: Wurfbainia villosa; assembly: GCA_025175895.1. Classification (NCBI taxonomy): domain Eukaryota; kingdom Viridiplantae; phylum Streptophyta; class Magnoliopsida; order Zingiberales; family Zingiberaceae; genus Wurfbainia; species Wurfbainia villosa. The sequence goes on along the minus strand of CM045989.1, from coordinate 35,730,051 downwards.
TGGTGAATTCATTTGGTGAGTTACACTCTTAACTTCATCTTCTTCCTTGGAACTTTTTCTCTCAAGCTCTCCCTCTCCCATCCCTCTCTTTGGCCGAACCAACCAAGGAGTGCTAGCACACTCAAGGTTGAGTTTTCTCCACCTATTGCTTGTGTGGATACCATAGAGGAGTGTGCACTTGACACTCTCGAGTTCCGACGAACTTTTGGACGAGCGGGATAAGCGAAGGGCGTCGCTACGAGGGTAACGTTCTAACCTCTTAGATCAAAGGTAGATCTAGGATTTCTGTAAGCACATACATGTAATTATAATTTTTATACTTCGCACGGATCCGTGGCCGGGGCTTCCGAAGTTTCCGCAACGCAAAAAGTGGTTTTTGCGGCTCGGGAAATCCCAACAATTTGTATATACTTAACCATTATATTCATACAATTCTATCAAGGTTAAGTATCAACCTAACAATCCTCATGATCATAAAGGCATATATCAATTAATTCTACATTATGATCATGAAATACATGTATTCATTGAATTGTTCTCATTCATTAGGTATTATATCATGATAATAAACAAATTATCACCTAAGGCATGATTTAAACCCTATTTCTTATGATGATGTGCCAAATATCAAAATCATAAATCATGATTGCACATATACATAGCAATTATATTAATCATCATGATTTAAGCATTATTATCTATTTATGGGCACGTTATCATCACCCAACACTATTCTAAAAATGTTGTCCCGCCATCCTAAGTCAACCAAAATATGATATAGGTCAATTGCATATGGTTGACTACCCTAGGGGTTTTCTAACCCTTAAGGATGGATTTTGGAACCCAAAATAAGTTCTTGCCTATTGGGTTCATTAGATACTCCTTGGGAATCCATTTCCTATCAATTACTTTCTTTTTATCTTGTCCCCTAGCTATTAAACATTTATAGGCCTTTTCATTTTTCTTTTCTTTATAACATAGGCCCTTTTTGTTGAAACTAGCTCTTTGGCTCCCTAAGATCATGTTCAATGTGTTGGAGCCAATTGTGAATTTTTCTAGGGATTTTGTTAAATAATCTACCTTTTCCCTTAAGGTCCTATTTTCATTTATACATGCATCACTAATATCTAATGGCACATATTCATGTGAGCATGCATCATCATGGCAAGAAGAAATATTATCATTTAAGCATGCATTTTCTAGCTTATTTTCCAATGCCTTAATTTGATTAAGCATGCTTTTATTTTTCTTTTTCATTCCAAATAAGTCCTTAGTTAAACTAGAAATTATGGAAACTATTTTCTTAGGAGAGGCTTTCGTTACCATAGTTTCCATATCCTCTTCTTCTTCTTCGGATGAGGAGGATGTAGAAACTCCCCCTTCACTTGAGCTCTCTCCTCTTGAGCTTGTTCCTTCATTTTCGGAGGAAGAGCAATCCAAGTCATCAAAGGCCATCAAGGCCAAATTGGTGACAAAGGCATTCTCCTCATCTGATGATGATGAGGAGGATGAGGATGGGTCATCCCAAGTCCTTGCCTTTAGAGCTTTGGTCTTCCCTTTTTCTTTTGTCTTCTTCTCCTCTTCCTTCTTTTTCTTGCTCCCCTTTTTCTTCTTCTTTTCCTCTTTCTTTTTCTTCTCTTCCTTGCTCTTGTTTAGGAGAGGACAATTGTCCCTTATGTGCCCCTCTCCTTGGCAATTGTAGCATATGACCTTCCCCCTTGGTCTTCTATTCCTATCATGAGATTTATCAAATCTAAAATTCTTAAATGCATGCCTTACCTTCCTTACCATGTAGGCTTCTTCCGTGCTATCCCTGGAGGAGGTAGAGGCTTCATCATCGGAGGAGGAGGGGATCTCTATCTTCTTCTTCCCCTTATTTGCCAACAATGCTACTCCCCTTGAAGGTTGTATTTTTGGCTCTTCTTGTATTCCTTCAAGCCTAGATTCATGTAATTCCATAGTGGAGAAAAATTCATCTAGAGTACTTACCTCTAGATTCTTTGAAATGTAAAATGAGTCCACCATTGAACTCCACTTGGATGATCGGGGGAAAGCATCTATGGCCTTCATTATCATATCGCGATTTGAGAGCCTTTCTCCTACACTTGTTAGTCCATTTAAAATTTCTTTGAATCTAGAATGCAAAGAAGTTACCTTTTCTCCCTTTTCTAATTTAATGTTGGATAGTTGGGAGCGGAGGAGATCTCTCCTTGCTAGCTTCGCCTCGGATGTGCCTTCATGAAGCTCAATTAGCTTCTCCCACATCTCCTTGGCACTTAGACATTCTCCTATTCGGTTGATTTCTTGTTGGGGGAGCACATTGAAGAGATGATGCTTGGCTTTTGAATTTGCAAGGTGCTCTTTCCTTTTCCTTTTGGTCCACCTAGATTTCTCTATTGGCTTCCCCTCTTCATCCCTAGGCAAAACGAAACCGGATTCCATTGTAATCATAATATCAAAATCCGTTTCGAAAAATACCTCCATTCGCTTCTTCCACCAAGAGAATTCTCCTTCAAACTTCGGAGGATGGATGTTGGAGCCGGCCATTTTGAAAGTTGCTTGTTGTGGCGGTTAGTCCTCGACAAGCTTTCCTTGGCTCTGATACCACTTGTAGGGTCGGACGGATTGGCCGGCTAGAGGGGGGTGAATAGCCCTCTTACGATGGATGTCGGAATTCTCTCTTTCGTTTGCTCGTCTACACAATCGTTAGCGCAAGCAGAAGCATAAACAATAAAGACAAAGCAATAAATGAAAATACAAATGCTAACAAAGAAGATGTAACGTGGTTCACGGCTACGCCGCTAATCCACGATCCCGATTCGTCCGAGGTGAATCACTCCTCCAAAGCCAATCACTATTGGTCTCTCCTTTGCACCAAGCTAGGTGGAGGTAACCTTTACAATCAAGATCACTCTTCTTACAATAAGAATGGAGTAAAAACAAGTAAGAAGAGTTTAGAGCTTGTGGAGCACTAGGAAGATCACTTAGAGCATAAGCATTAGCCTCTCAAAGGCTCACACCCTCTCTTTTTATAGAGAGGGCTGATTTCTTCCCGTTGGCCGCCACCGATCATTTGCCCTTAGCGATCATTAATCCTACAATGACCTCGAACACATCGGATCCCGACTGTTGTAGTCCAACGGAACTCTTGGCGATCGTGATGGACCTCACGATCGGCTGCTTTGCCTCCCGTAATCGGCTACGGCGGTTACGTGCCGCGATATCCTCGCGATCATTGCCATTCCATGCGATCGGCTGCTGCATAAACCCATCAGTCGGATACCAGTCAAACCCACTCGACTCAGAGCAGTCGACTACCATTCCATGGCAGTCGACTGGTGCCGTGTGAAACTCAAACTTAATATAAGTTTGAGCTTCCGGCGGTCGAGTAAACCTTAACCCTTGCGGTCAAGTATCCGACACTCAGCCATTCGGCCAAGTTCACCTAATGAGCTACTTACATTTCACTCATTCTCTCATCTCACTCGAAGTCCCTTGCTGAAGCTCTCTTCGTTCACGGCCACGTCCCTCGGCAGCATCAGGCGCACGGCTCTACAATGCTCCTTTGCGTCTCTTGCCTCCGAAGTCTGCTTCCTTGGCTTCACTTCAAGTCATCTCGTCCGGCGGTCCCTCGGATGCTCCAAGCGCACGGCTTTCGCAAAGTCATCCTTCACCGACTCAAAGACGGAGGTTGTGAGGGTGAACCCGCCAAGGCTCCATGTGCGAATTACTAAGTCTTGCAAGACTCCAACGCACATATCAAATAACAATATCAACCTAACTTAAACCCTTTGCCACACACATCAAAATCTTATCATGGCAAGAGATTGCACACTCATTATCGCCATCACACACAGGCGGCCGATCGATAAATCAAAATCTCGATTTTCAACTATCAGAAATGAATTTTAGAAATTCATAAATAATTATACGTAATTCAAAAAATCATGAAAATTCATACGTTTAATACTTATGACACACACAATGGGTGAAAAATATTTGAAAATTATTTTACCCTTAAAATAGTGAGTTTGATACAAAACTCAAAACCATTGAAATTTTCAATGTTTTGGCCCTATTTTGTATCAACTCTATCAATGGTGATTGCTATCAAAAGATAGACTTCACCAAGGTTTTTCAAAATGATTTTAAAATGTTTTCAAAACCTTATTTTGGATCATATTCCTTGGGCTCTATGTGCATGACTTGTACACATGCTCTCCCAATGATCCACTAATGAAACAGGATGAGTTTTAGTTCATCTAGATGCAAAAACTATGCACCTGAACTTAACTCATATCCTAGCATCTCACATATATCTAGGGTGTATAAATACACATACATATCAATTGGATGTGAGATGTGGGTTTTGTTCATCCTAATCTAGGGTTTCATGCATTCTCTAAGGCAACCCTACTTGATTCCCTTATAAATGAGACTTCAAGTCATGTCATAGTCCTTAATTCAATTTCAACCAAATTGTCTCAAATGCATGAATGATTATGGCATTAGAAATGTTATAGATAAGCATATACTCATAATCATGATGTCATGGCATAAGATGAAATCTAAAAACACATGACATTTGAAACCTTAATCCTAAACATGAACATGACATATAAAATCATAGAACTAGGCATGATGTCATGACATGGCATATGGCAATCAAAGCATGGCATATAAAATATATAGGTATAGTAATATCTAAATTTTAATATTAATTGTCATTTAATATAGTTAGATATATTTTGTCATATTATCATTAATCTCCCTAGTGTGCCAACAACCCAAAGTGGCACACTAACACTCTAAACCCTAATTGTGCCAATTTGATCATTTTATCAAACTTCATAACTAATATTGGCACATCCTAAAATCTTTTAGGATTAAAATTCAATCATATTTCCAAGGTATCCATAACCTTGAAAATAACCTAAAATGCCACCTTTATCATGGTTGAGTTAACTACCCATCCACTCAAAGTTGGCACATCCTAAACCTAAGAGCATGAATCAATCACGCTCTTAGGAACCCAAAACCGATTTGAGCTCCTAGGGTTAATTAGGTATTCCTTAGGGATAACCTCCCTAGATACCTTCCTAATGACCCTCCTAGGCTTATTAGCCTTGGTCATTTGGGTCTTACCTAGGTTGACTCTAGGGGTAACTCCCCTTGCAACCTTCTTAGTGGCCACCCTAGGTTTCCTAGAAACCCTAGCCACTAGGCACACCCTTTGGTCAACTCTAGGGATAACCTCCCTATTGACCTTGATCTTCCTAGACCTAGTCAGTGTTCCATAATCTAATGGAACACTATGGTAAGTCACCTTGGGCTTAGGTTTGTGACCCAAACCTTGCTTGCCTTTGGTTGACTTTTGACTCTTAGGTCCTTGGTGTTGACTTTGACCATTAGACCCTTTAAATTGATTTTGTATCTTATTTAGGGTCTTTTCAAGTTTTTCAAGCCTTGACCTCAAGACTTGATTTTCCTTTTCTAATTGCCCAATTTTAGAATTTTGATTTAAATCTTGGGTATTGGACTTCCTAGGCATATGCCTAGTCCATTTAGGATTGAGACCTAGGTGCTCTTGCACCTTTCTAATGGTCTCCCTAGGTAAAATTTTTCTAGAGTTATTTGACCTAGGTTTATCCTTAGATAAATTGTTTTTAGGGACATTAGTCCCAAATTTCTCCTTACTTTTGAAGTTAACGCTTTTAGCTCCTAAACAAATATATTTATCTCTAGCATGCTTTTCATGGTGAATTGCAAGAGAATTAAAATTTCTAGCATGCTTTTGACTTTTAAATTTGGAAGGTGCATTATTAAAATATACCTTAGGGTTAGCTATAGAAGCTCCCCCTACTTGTGATGCTCCTCCTTGCCCCTTCTTCTTCCCCCTAGAGCATTGACTCCGATAATGCCCCTTTGAATTTCACTTGAAGCATATGATGTGCTCCTTGCCTTTAGGTGTTGGGGAACCGACATCCTTGACTTTTGGTGCCGGTGGAACTTTCCTAATCTTCTTTGGGCACTTGCTCTTATAGTGCCCGGTTTCCCTACACTAAAAACATATTATATGCATTTTATTATTAACACATATGTTTGAGTTACCTAGGTTAATGGAGACCGGAATTTGACTTTGGGCTTCTTCATCTTGACCGGATGTCGAAGCTTCTTCTTGATGTTCCGGTGTGGAAGTTATCTCCTCCCCCTCAATCCTTGAGGTGGATGCTTCTTCCACTTCCTCCACCTCCTTGGAGATTGATGGCCTCTCAACCTCCAATTCTTCACACTCTCCTCTTGACCCGGATGTTGACTCTTCTTCAACTTCCGAATCCTCACTTGCTTGTGAGGAGGAGCTTGCTTCTTCAGCCTCTTACGATTGAACCGATGAGCATTCTACATCTTCTTCTTCTTCTTGTACCAGTTGAGGGTTTTCATGGAGCTTTGCCACTTGGCTCCACAACTCCTTAGCGTCCATATAGTCCCCTACCATATACACAATCTCATTAGGGACCAAATCAAGAATACATTTTACTACCTTCATGTTTTTCTCGAAGGCTTGGAGTTGATCTTCACTCCACTTCTTCTTCTTGAGGAATCCTCCCTTTGGTCCTATTGGATAGCTAAAACCCTCCATCAAGATAGACCATTCTTCGAAGTCCCTCATCATTAGGAAGTCTTCAATTCTTGACTTCCATTGCTTAAACCCTTCTTGTCCATAGAAGGAGTAAGGGATCGGTGTGTTAATATTTCATCCCAATTGTTCTTCCATCTTCACCCTCTAGCTTCTTTGTCCTAGCTCGTGCTTAGTGCGCTTCTTGTCCAGTTGGAGGGTGTGTTATGAGCTAGCCACTTGATACTCCTTGTTCTCCCCTCTTCCTTCATTAGGACCGCTTTTACTACCTTAGTTCGTGGCTTGTCTATACTTCTTCTTCTTGAGAATTCCCTTGGCGGATAGAATATCAAGATAAAGCATCAATAGGAAAACACACACACAAGCGCAAGGATATAGACGGGTTCGGAACCGAACCGGTTCCTACTCCACGGATCGAGCTCTAAAGAGCTCTAGCGATGCCAATGCAATCACTAACCACAAATACTCCTTCTCGACACAAGTTGGAGGTGGAGAAACCTCTTACAAACTATTCTTACAACAATAAGAAATAGATACAAGCAATTACAACAATGAAATATAATGCAAGTAAAGAAAACTACTTTACAAGAGCACTTTGGTTGCTTGATCTTTGGTTGCCTTGGACTAGCCTTGAAGGACTGGAAGAGCACCAACAATTCCCCTTCAAATCGTCCAAGAAAACCCTTGCTTCAATCCTCCACGAATAGCTACTTTTAACTCAGACGGCCGATTTCCGCCTATCACCGCCATAAGTCACCGGGCCGATCGATGCCACTGTTGTCGTGGAGACAACAAATGATCATGCTTCGTTCAGTTACGTATTGCTTTGCTCATTTACTTAACATTGGCTCCTTAGAGGAGCTCATGGGACATATTATATACGTAGATTTGATTATATCGATAGGCTCGGTAAGTTGGGAAATGATATTATTAATATGGTGTGTCGTTGATTATAGGAGAAAATCGTGTCCTATATATTAGGATGATGATGTCTCCTTGAGGAGCTCATAAGGTTCATCATGTAAACCCTGCAGGTGGACTTGGTCCAACATGATGAAAAGGTTGAGTGGTACTACTCATGGAGTTAGATGTTGATTAATTAATGGTAAGTAAATTAATTAATCGACGGATATTCGAGATCTTAAACACGGGGAGAAAATGTACATATAATATATGGAGCCCATACTAACTTATGGGGGTTGGTGAGGTAGATCAATGATAATCCTTTAGTGGATTGGATTATCATTAATGGATCGGACTTTATGTGGGCTTGATCCATTGGGTGGCCAAGATCCAACTCCTCCTCATGGTCCTTATTGTAGCCTATTAATACCTCATGAAGCTTAGATCCAATGGATGAAAACAAAACTCTAGATCTAAAGGTAGAGATTAAATCTCTAGATCCGACGGTTGAGATTAAATCTCTAGATCTGACGGTTGAGATTAAATCCCTAGAACCAATGGTGGAGATTAAAACAAGGTTTATCCCTAAACCTATAAAAAGGGGCTTAAGAGTTGGTGTGGAGAATTAATTGGAAGCTTGGAGATTAGGGTTGGGCGGCAAGAGGCTTGGAGATTATGGTTAGGGAGTTGGCGGCACCAAATAAGGAAACTCTTTCCTTATCTTCTTCTTCCTCTTGGTGGTCGGCGCCCATACAACCCTTTCCATCCCTTGGCCGGCATCCAAACACCTTGATCCTCTTCTCTTTGGCTAATGGAAACAAAGCTTAAGGTCTTCCCTTGGAGGTTTTGGCAGGTATTCATCTTTCTCACCCTTTTCCTTGTTGGCCGGCGGCAAGCAACTTGCTTGTTGCTTGTTGGTTGACTAAAGGAAGGAGAAGGGTCTTGTTTCTATTCTTCCTCTTGCTCGGAACGAGCAAGGAAGGAAGATTGGTGATCTAGGAGCTTTGAATTTTGGTAGATCGTCGCCCACACGACGTCCAAAAGGAGGAAGGACATACGATAGAAGATCGAGAGGTATAACACTTAACTATCTTCATATGTAACATGTTTGTAATTAATTTTCAATTATATATGCATGATATATTCTGTTTTGTGGCTAATATAACTTGGACCCCGAACATAAACACAAAAGTCGGTGATCCGTACATCGTCTATTCCGTGGCTATTCGTAGAATAGAGGTTGGTCGCTTGAACAACAAGTTTGTTCAAATGACTACTCTAATCGAATAGCACGACGATGACAAGGTTACTTGGGCAATCCCTCTTTTCAAGGATAAATTTTTTTATCCGAGGACGTAAAAGGGATCGCCATGAACAAGCGACCGAGTTGAAGTGGGAAAGCGAAGTTTCCTATCTTCAAGTGGTATTAGAGCCACGGTTTCCAATTTTGTGTGTTTAGGATTCGGTTACTTTTATGAACTTTTCATGTATTATATGTGCTGGATAATAGTAGGATATGCGTAGGTTAACTCTTTGGCTGTAGGCATAGGATCCAACTATTATGGCCATATGTGTGTATGTGATTGTATGTGTGTAATTGTATATTTTGTTGAATCCTCGGGATTGACGAGGCTAGTATTTACAATTACACACATACAATCACATACACACATATGGCCATAATAGTTGGATCCTATGCCTGCAACCAAAGAGTTAACCTATGCATATCCTACTATTATCCGGCATATATAATATATGAAAAGTGCATAAAAGTAACCGAATCCTAAACACACAAAACCGAAAACCGTGGCTCTTATACCACTTGTTAATGCTTATAAGATCCACATATCTCTACAATGATATGATATTGTCCACTTTGGGCCTAAGCCCTCATGGTTTTGTTTTTGGGCTTTACCCAAAAGGCCTCATACCAATGGAGATATCTTTTCATCTTATAAGCACATGATCTTTTCCATGTCTTACCAATGTGGGACTTTAATTGTATTCCCAATACTCCAACAATCCCCCCCCCTCAACCCCCTCAAACGAAGGACCACATTGACCCCCCCCCCTTCCTCAAGCCTATCCATCCTCGAAGGATATTCTCTGCTTGATGTCCGATCCTCAATCCACCAGGACTTGCTGCCAACTGTCTGGTCCTCTTGACCCAGCTGGACTTCCTACTAATTGTCCAACCCTTCGCGCATCGATTTCCGCTTGCCTGTTCTCCTCGATTCAATCGATTGCCGGTGTAAACCGTTCTTCGATCCGCATACGGGAGCTCAACTTCCTTCTTTCGAGGTTCATGGCTTGACATGGATCATGGCTCTGATACCAATTGTTAATGCCTATAAGATCCACATATCTCCACAATGGTATGAGGCCTTTTGGGTAAAGCCCAAAAACAAAACCATGAAGGCTTAGGCCCAAAGTGGACAATATCATACCATTGTGGAGATATGTGGATCTTATAGGCATTAACAATTGGTATCAGAGCCATGGTCCATGTCAAGCCATGAACCTTGAACGAAGGAAGTTGAGCTCCCATGTCCAGATCAAGAGAACCAGACACCAGGCAGGAAGTCTAGTTGAGTCAGGAGGACCAAACAATCGCGTGGAAGTCCAATGGGCGAATGGTTAGACAACTGTAGGAAGTCCACCGGTCAAGAGGACTGCATAGCCATGGCGTGAAGTCCTGGTGGGTTGAGGATCGGACATCAAGTAGAGAATATCCTTCGAGGATGGATAGGCTTGAGGGTGGGTCAATGTGGTCCTTCGTTTGAGTGGGGGGATTGTTCGAGTATTGGGAATACAATCAAAGTCCCACATTGGTAAGACATGGAAAAGATCATGTGCTTATAAGATGAAAAGATATCTCCATTGGTATGAGGCCTTTTGGGTAAAACCCAAAAACAAAACCATGAGGGCTTAGGCCCAAAGTGGACAATATCATACAATTGTGGAGATATGTTGATCTTATAGGCATTAACAAGTGGTATCAGATCCACGGTTTCCGATTTTGTGTGTTTAGGATTCGGTTACTTTTATGCACTTTTCATATATTATATGTGTCGGATAATAGTAGGATATGTGTAGGTTAACTCTTTGGTTGCAGGCATAAGATCCAACTATTATGGTCATATGTGTGTATGTGATTGTATGTGTGTAATTGTATATTTTGTTGAATCCTCGGGGTTGACGAGGCTAGTATTTAATTTTTGTAAATTAGATATGACATTGTTTAGCCACTCTTTTTATTTTAGTTTACTTTCGATCTAGATTTCATGTATACTCCCTCGTGGAGTATAGGATCGATGGATGTAAATTAAAATATTTTTTCTCAGCTCGGATCTCCGGATGGCTTTTACATGGTGTAGGAAGGAGCGGACGAGATGGTGATACGACGGGAGACATATTGAAGACAAAAGCCATAATAGTTGGAAAATTTTTATTTTTCATATTTATTGCTTATTTTTTGATATGCATGTCGTAGGCTAGAAAATTCCTCAATTTTAAATTACTAAGTGGGAGAGGGATATTTTTATAAATTCCCACAGCCTCCATTACAATTTGACATGTGATGCAAGCAAACTTGCGCATTGGCTCTGAGTGCCTTCCTCCCCATCGGATGAGTTTGTTTGTGGATCACAGGGTCAGATATGGTTATAGGAAATTATTTAGAAGCGTGTGTACTTCCCCATCGGAAGGCACATAACCCGAGATAATTTCCTTGGTATCGAGTAATGGTGAACACTTAGATGCAAATAGGAGTATTCTCCCCATCGGAGTCACTTCTTTTATTTGTAGAGCCAAAGAGAAACCAACTATTAATTTTATTTGTCAAAAAGTTAGGTTGACAAGATAGTAAAATTAATGGGTAAAACCTCCTCTTATAAATGTAGAATTCGTATACGTCCACACGATCGTGGCATACGATATTCTCGATGTTTTGAGGTGTTGGTTGATTTTAAAATTTTATTGTTTGAGGAATCAATAATTTTTTAAAATCTAAAGTTTTGATCTATGTGATTCTTAGGTTTTTCAAAAATGACTTTCAGTCCACTTGCTATGATACTAAAGGAAAATAAACTTTCTGTACACAATTATGTTGATTGGAAAAAGGAATCTTGATATTGTCTCAACTGCTGAGGAGTACAAGTATGTACTCTTCGAAGAGTGTTCTCCTAAGCCTGCGAATGTGCTGGAAGTCCCTGGAGCTGAGATCGATGGGGAAACCCAGGTCGATATCATTCTCCAGTTGACAGAATGGCTTGCTCAGGCTCAGGCCATGGTTGCTCATAAGGTTTCTACTTCTAAGCCGAAAGGCAAGAAGAAGAAGAAACAAGGTGGAGCAAAGCTGGTGGGAGGATCTCAGGGAGGAGTGAAGAAGCCGAAAGACAAGTACTTCACTTGCAAGAAGGATGGACATTGGAAGAAGGATTGTCCCAATCGGAAGCAGAACAAAGGTATATCCTTTGGTCTAGTCATTGAAACATGGTTAAGCGGTGTTATCTATCGGCACCTGGTGTGTAGATACGGGAGCCACTGATCATATCTGTAATACTTTGCAGGGGTCCCAGGAAACCCGACGACTAGCTAAAGGGGAGATTACCGTGTACTTGGGCGATGCCATGAAGGTTGCAGCTGTTGCAGTGGGAGACGTTTATTTATCTTTTGAGAAAAATAAAGTTTTGGTTCTTAAGAATTGCCTTTATGTACCATTATTTAGAAAGAATTTAATTTCGGTTTATAAATTGTTTTTGGATGAATATTCTATTTCTTTTAATGACAGAGTTATTATAAAAAGGAATAGGGACATTATCTGTTCGGGTGCATTGATAGGAAATCTATACGCACTTGAACCAAAAACTCCCACGATGCAAACATAAGTTAATAACTCATCTTCTAATTCCAATAAGAGAAAAGAACCTTCGAAGATGAACCAAACATATCTTTGGCATCTTAGGCTTGGTCATATTAACCTAAGCAGAATTCAAAGGTTGATAGTTGATGGACCTCTGGGTTCATTAGTGGTGGAGGATTTCCCAACCTGTGAATCTTACTTGGAGAGTAAAATGACCAAGAGGTCTTTTAAGGCCAAGGGGTATAGAGCCAAAGATGTGTTAGAATTGGTTCATTCTGATTTGTGTGGTCCTATGTCTATCCAGGCTAGAGGTGCTTTTGAGTATTTCATCTCTTTTATAGATGATTATTCGAGATATGGATACATTTGCTTGATGCGCCGCAAGTCTGAATGCTTTGACAAGTTCAAAGAATTCAAGGCTGATGCGGAGAAATGTCAAGGTAAAAGTATCAAGACACAGCGATCTGATCGTGGTGGTGAGTACCTCTTGGGAGAGTTTAGGAATTACTTATGAGAGGCTGGGATTCAATCCCAATTGTCTGCACCTGGCACACCCCAGCAGAATGGTGTAGCAGAGCGAAGGAATAGGACTTTTAGGAGATGGTTAGATCGATGATGAGTTATTCTGAGTTACCAGATTCGTTCTCGGGATATGCTCTAGATACGACAGTGTACATTCTGAACTTGGTTCCATTTAAATCAATGCCTTCCACTTCCACAGAATTGTGGACTAGGCGAAAGCCTAGTCTAAGACATATTCGAATATGGGAGAGTCCAGCACATATGCTGAAGGCATATGCTGGTAAGTTGGAACCTAGTATAGAAGTACGAATGTTCGTTGGCTATCCTAGAGGAACGAAAGGTGGTTTGTTTTATAGTCCTAGAGATCAGAGGGTGATCGTTAGCACGAACGCCAGATTTCTAGAGGAAGACTATGTGATGAACCACAAGCCCATCAGTAAGATTGTTCTAAAGGAATTAAAAGGGGAAGTCACTTCTTCAGTACCACCGGTACAAGAGGATATACCATAAGTCACTGCACCGCGTGTCACAGAGGATACACAGGTGATACCTCATCGTAGTGGGAGGGTTGTGAGACAACCTGATAGATTCATGTTCTTGGGAGAATCTTCTGATTTGGTCCCTGGTGAACATGAACCTGATCCCTGGACATATGATGAGGCAATCCAAGATAAAGATGTAGTATCTTGGCAAAGTGCAATGAATACTAAGATTGAATCTATGGATTCAAATCAGGTCTGGGAGCTAGTGGAACCACTCGATGGTGTAAAAACCATTGGATGCAAGTGGATCTACAAAAGAAAGAGAGGAATAGATGGGAAGGTTGAGACCTTCAAAGCGAGGCTTGTTGCGAAGGGGTATACTCAGAAAGAGGATATCAATTATGAGGAGACCTTTTCGCCGGTAGCCATGCTTAAGTCTATCCGGATTCTCTTATGCATAGCAGCTCATATGGATTATGAGGTGTGGCAGATGGATGTCAAGACAGCTTTCCTTAATGGAAGTCTTGAGGAAAACATCTATATGAAGCAACCAGATGGATTCATTGCAAAGGGCAAAGAGCATATTGTGTGTAAGCTTAATCGGTCCATTTATGGATTGAAGCAAGCTTCGAGGTCTTGGAACATCCTCTTTGATGAGGTAATCCAGTCTTATGGATTTATTCAAAGTCCGGATGAGTCTTGTGTATACAAGAGATGTGACAGAATCGTAGTGGTATTTATTGTACTATACGTAGATGACATTTTGTTAATTGGCAACAATGTCAAGGTGTTATCAGATGTAAGGGTATGGTTGTCCAAACAGTTTGATATGAAGGACTTGGGAGAAGTGGGACACATCCTTGGGATCAAGGTTATAAGGGATCGCAAGAAAAGGATGTTGTGCTTATCTCAAGCTTTATACATAGACACCATTATGGATCGTTTTAGCATGCAGAATTCCAAGAAGGGTTTCTACCTTTCATGCATGGAGTTCCTTTATCTAAGGAGATGTGTCCTAGAACATCTGAGGAGATAGAGGAGATGAAGGCGGTTCCTTATGCTTCGGCAGTAGGAAGCCTCATGTATGCGATGCTATGTACGAGACTAGATATCTGCTTTGCCGTGGGCATGGTCAGCCGATATCAGAGTAATCCAAGATAGGGACATTGGACTGCGGTAAAGAATATATTGAAGTACCTGAGAAGGACTAGGGATTATATGCTGGTTTACCAGGCAAACAAATTACTCTCTGTGGGTTACACAGATTTCGACTTCCAATCAGATAGGGATAATAGTAAGTCTACCTCAGGTTTTGTGTTTACTTTGGGAGGTCGAGCCATTGTATGGAGGAGTGTCAAGCAAAAATGTGTGGCGGACTCCACCATGGAAGCTAAGTATGTGGCAGCCTCTGAAGCGGCCAAAGAAGTTGTGTGGCTCAGGAACTTCCTGATGGACTTGGATGTGATTCCTGGTTTGCCCAAAACTATCACAATTTATTGTGATAATAGTGGTGCAGTTGCAAATTCGAAGGAACAACGAGCCCATAAGGCAAGTAAACACATAGAGCGTAAGTACCACCTGATACGAGAAATCGTAAGGAGAGGAGAAGTTGTTGTGGCCAAGATTGCATCGGAGGATAACCTGGCAGATCCTTTCACTAAGGCCCTTTCGGGGAGAGCTTTTGATAGGCATGTGGAGGGAATGGGGATCAGATGTATGGCAGTTTGAGGACAACATAGTCTTTTAGTATAAGTGGGAGATTTTAAAATCAACCAACACCTCAAGACACCGAGAATATCGTATGCCACGATCGTGTGGACGTATACGAATTCTACATTTGTAAGAGGAGGTTTTACCCATTAATTTTACTATCTTGTCAACCTAACTTTTTGACAAATAAAATTAATAGTTGGTTTCTCTTTGGCCCTACAAATAAAAGTAGTGACTCCAATGGGGAGGATACTCCTATTTGCATCTAAGTGTTCACCATTACTCGATACCAAGGAAATTATCTCGGGTTATGTGCCTTCCGACAGGGAAGTACACACACTCTTAAATAATTTCCTATAACCATATCTGACCCTGTGATCCACAAACAAACTCATTCGATGGGGAGGAAGGTACTCAGAGCCGACGCGCAAGTTTTCTTGCATCACATGTCAAATCGTAATGGAGGTCGTGGAAATTTATAAAAATATCTCTCTCCCACTTAGTAATTTAAAATTGAGGAATTTTCTAGCCTACGACATGCATATCAAACAATAAGCAATAAATATGAAAAATAAAATTTTTCCAACTATTATGGTTTTTGTCTTCAATATGTCTCCCGTCGTATCGCCATCTCGTCTGCTCCTCCTTACGCCATGTACAAGCCATCCGAAGATCCGAGCCAAGAAAAAATATTTTAATTTACATCCATCGATCCTATACTCCACGAGGGAGTGTACATGAAATCTAGATCGAAAGTATACTAAAATAAAAAGAGTGGCTAAACAATACCGTATCTAATTTACAAAAATTAAATACTAGCCTCGTCAACCCCGAGGATTCAACAAAATATACAATTACACACATACAATCACATACACACATATGGCCATAATAGTTGGATCCTATGCCTGCAACCAAAGAGTTAACCTACGCATATCCTACTATTATCCAGCACATATAATATATGAAAAGTGCATAAAAGTAACCGAATCCTAAACACACAAAACCGGAAACCGTGGCTCTGATACCACTTGTTAATGCCTATAAGATTCACATATCTCCACAATAGTATGATATTGTCCACTTTGGGCCTAAGCCCTCATGGTTTTGTTTTTGGGCTTTACCCAAAAGGCCTCATACCAATGGAGATATCTTTTCATCTTATAAGCACATGATATTTTTCATGTCTTACCAATATGGGATTTTGATTGTATTCCCAATACTCCAATAGTATGATGGTGTCCTTCTATTTCTGATATCTTAGATCGATCAATGAGGCATAGACCGTGTCATCCCCTTATCGATCTCTATGTTTCTTGATCCCCAAGTAGACTCACTCAAACAAATGAGCTCAATATCTCATATTGACTCATTTGAGCATGGTCATGCATTTCGTGGTCCTACTCTATCAAGAGGCTAAAGATATCACTCCTGTCATATAGGAGGGATAGATCCCATCTACATCACTCATATCCCTCTGCATAATTCGTTACATACCCAGTGATCACCGTTATAGTCACCCTGTTACGGCATGACGTTAGACGATACCAAAGTACATAACTCCTTATGTAGGGAACCGTAGTGACTTCAGGTCTAAGGACTATTCATACCAATAGTCACATGAGAAAGTATATGACACTCATATAACGATCCATGATACTTTCTCATGGCGGGTCAATTCAGTATATATATATTCTCCAATTATATACCCATGTGTCAATGTGATATCACATATCCATGACTTGTGAGATCAAGTCATCCATTGATCTACATGCTAGTCTCCATGTATTAATATTGCCCTTGTATATTAATACTTGACTAGGAATATTAAGAATAGTGTTCTCTACAGCTTCTCATAATCAATTCTACCAATTGATATACTGTAGATAAAAACCTACTATTCAAGGACATTATTATATTTATTTTACATGCATAAAGTAAATATAATAAACAATATTTGCCTTTTATTAATGAAATATGATACACATGATCCCTAATCAATCATCTCATGATTGACACTAAGAGCTGACACTAACAGTAATATCCCTTCGTTTCCTTGGGATATCCAACAAAATAGCACTTATCGGATTTGGGTCCCAGTTTGTCTGAGACTTGACGTCGAACGTAAGCCTCACAACCCCAAATCCTCATGAAACACATCTTGGGATTTTTCCCTTTCCATATTGTATATGGTGTCTTTATCACAACTTTGGATGGAATACGGTTAAGTGTGAAAGCTGCTGTGTCTAGAGCATATCCCCAAAAGGATATAGGAAGATTTGTGTGACTCATCATAGATCGTACCATATCTAATAGGGTACGATTCCTCCTTTCGGATACACCATTCCACTGTGGTGTTCCAGGAGGAGTGAGTTGGGATAGAATCCCACACTCAGCTAGATAGTCACGAAACTCATGGCTAAGGTATTCACCACCTCGATCTGATCAAAGTATCTTAATACTCTTGCCAACCTGGTTTTGTACTTCATTCTTGAATTCTTTGAACTTTTCAAGGGATTCTGACTTATGTGTCATCAGATACACATAACCATATCTACTGAAGTCATCAGTAAATGTAATGAAGTACCTATAACCACCTCTAGCAGCAACATTGAAAGGGCCACATACATCACTATGTATAAGTCCTAACAAGTCTATTGCTCTTTCGTTGTGTCCACTAAAGGGAGTCTTGGTCATCTTGCCTAGAAGGCAAGACTCACATGTCTCATATGATTCAAAATCAAATGAGTCCAGCAACCCATCCTTATGGAGCTGGGATAAGCGACTCTCATTTATGTGACCTAAGCGACAATGCTAGAGATAGGTTTGGTTCAACTCATTTGACTTGAACCTTTTGGTACTTATGTTATAGATGAGATTCTCTAAGTCTAGAATGTAGAGTCTGTTCATTAGAGGTGCACTACAATAGAACATATCATTTAAATAAACAGAACAATATTTGTTCTTTATTATAAATGAAAAGCCTTTCTTGTCTAAACAAGAAACTGAAATGATGTTCTTTGTGAGAGCAGACACATAACAACATTCATCTAATTCTAGTACAAGCCCAGAGGGCAAAGATAAAAAATAAGTTCCTACTACAACAGCAGCAACCCTTGCTCCATTGCATACTCGTAGGTCTACCTGGCCCTTCGTTAATGCCCTGCTATTTCTCAGTGTCTGTACATTAGTACAAATGTGAGAAGCACATCCGGTATCAAATACCCACGATGAAGAAATAGATAGATTGACTTCTATAACATATATACCTGAAGTAGAAGTCTCACTTCTCCTCTTCTTAAGATCTTCCAGGTATGCTTTGTAGTTTCGCTTCCAGTGTCTAGCTTCCTTACAGTGGAAGCAAGTCCCTTCCTTGGCCACCCCTTCTTTAGGTTTCAGTGCCTTGCCTTTTCCCTTGGCTTGGGATTTTCCCTTACTTTTAGGCTTGCCCTTGCCTTTCTTCTTTTGCACCATCAAAATGGAGTCGGGCTTTGCCTTCTTAAGGTTGAGCTCAGCAGTTCTCAACATGCTAAGCATCTCAGGTAGTGGCTTATCAATTTTATTCATGTTATAATTCATGACAAATTGATTGTAACTTTCTGGCAAGGATTGCAAGATCAAGTTAGTGGTCAGTTCTTGGCCAAGTGGGAATCCCAACCTCTGTAGGTTTTC
This sequence comes from Wurfbainia villosa, assembly GCA_025175895.1. NCBI lineage: Eukaryota > Viridiplantae > Streptophyta > Magnoliopsida > Zingiberales > Zingiberaceae > Wurfbainia > Wurfbainia villosa. The sequence continues at coordinate 35,711,261 of CM045989.1, read as the reverse complement.
TATGTACCCAATCATCATGAGTACATATGGACCTACGTGAGTCCCTCTTGCATCTTGCACTGAAATATTACCTTAGAGATCTTGTATCTCTCGTACCTTGCTTGTCCTTGATATAGTTGATGAAGATGTTCAACCATATCAAAAGCATTCATCAACTCGTGTTGCTTCTGAAGCTTAGAGTTCATGGTCGTGAGCATGAGGCATGACACATCTAATGCATCATCTTGATGCTTCTTGTAAGCATCTCGGTCAGCTCGCAAGGCAGTAGCAAGAGGTGCTTCCGGAATGGGCTGCTCTATGACATACAATTTTCTTTCTTGTGTGAGAACAATTCTCAGATTCCTGTATCAGTCCAGGAAATTAGCTCCATTGAGCTTGTCCTTCTCAAGGACAGAATACAGGGAGAGAGTGTTCGTGTTTGACGACATGGAAATCTACAACATAAATAATGCAGAAAGTAAATATCATATTTCATTTATCATTTAATTAGGCCTTTAATTAAATAATGCTCCTACTGAATTATAGGACTTTTGTAGAATCGAGTCATCGATGTGGTCAAACCACACTACTAGATTCATACAAACTAGCTACAATTCTCGCAGGACAAGATCCACATCATACTACACCTTGAGTTAGCTTTGGCTAAATCGCCCAAGACTTAGTATGATCGGTAGGTAATAAATTACCGATTACATCTCTATGCAACTCTTGTATATAGGATCAAGATCCACATTTACAAAAAAAACTTGAGTTAGCTTTGGCTAAATTGCCCAAGATTTAGTGTAAATGTGATCGTATCTTATCTTTCCAACCATTGGAATATGCCTATAGTTTTACCCGATCCAATTGAGTTAACTAGTTTCGCTCAATCTAATTGAGCTTATTCTCACCCAAGCTTTGATAGGCGGGACCAAGATTATCCCTCAAGATAATATACGCTGCTCTGCTTTGGTATATTCAACAACAATAAATGATCGAGGTAGTGATGGGTATCAAAACTTGGTAGGCATTTCGAGTTGACTTGATTAAGATCTAATCTAATCGTGAATGTGTATCATATACGCATTAAGGCATTAATTACCCTATACTAGCATGCATCACATACATACAAGCAAAAACAAATAAGGCATTAATTATCCTATACTAGCATGCATATATATATATATATATATATATATATATATATATATATATATATATATATATATATATATATATATACTAATTAATTAATTTGTGATGAGGTCATGGCCCTACTACGATCTTCTCAAGCCAATGAGAAGATCGGACGGTCAACCTAGGGTTAGTGGCTTCTCCAAGCACCCCCTTTGACCGCCATGTGTCGTCGGCACCCTACTCGTAACTCCGTCTACAAGTGGACCTTCCACCGCTTCATTTTGTACATTACAAACATAAAACTCGAGTTACATTCGAGTATAAAATATATTTACAACAGGAATATAATAAGAGAGGCACGATGCGTAGGTCGCATATCATATATAACATGCACAACACAAAAACGGTGCGCAAGCTGTATTATGAATTACAACATAATTTTATCAAATCACATTGGGGTTTTTTTGAGCCATGACCATCACAATATCATACATAATTCTAAATTATGTATTTTACATAAATTTATATAATTTTCCTTTTTTTTCCAATTTTATGAGTCACATCTCTGCAACGGTCCCGCTAAGAGATTTTCGGGTGAGATCGCGGGACAATGCCCCTTGCGGGGTTAGGGGGCAGCGCCCCTTCTCGCAAAATGAATCTCACGAGTGTTCCATCTTGATCTTACAGCGCCTTAAGTCACTTTCCCAAAAGACCAAAGCGAGACTTTGCCGTTTTGGAGAGTTTTTCTCGCTGTTTGAAGCCTACATGTGTCCAAACACTTGTTGCTTCGATTCTACGAGAAAAATACTCACAAAAATCTATAAATTAGGAAAATTACAGAAACTTACATATCTGTAATTTTTTGTATCTAATACAAAAATTACAAAAAAAAAACATGTACATGCTTCGCACGTGGCTCTGATACCACTATTAGACTCTCCGAGCCGCAAAATCGCTTTTTGCGTTGCTGAAACCTCAGAAGTCGGCCATGGATCCGTGCGAAGATAAATAAAATTAATTCATGTACATATTTAGAAACACTAGATCTACTTTAGATCTAAATGGAAGAGTGTTACCCTTGTAGCGATGCCCTTCGCTTATCCCGCCCGTCCAAACGGTTGCCGGATCTCGTAGAGTGTCAAATGTACATTCCTCTACACGTATCCACACGGACAAAAGGTAGAGAAGACCACTTAGAGTGTGCTAGCAGCCTTGGAGGTCATGGCAATGGAGGAAAGGGAGAGAGCAAGAAGGGAGATGGAAGAAGATGAAATCAATTCACCACTAATGCTATGGCCTGCCACATTAAGAATGGGGTTATAAACATCCATGTAATACCAAGAGCCTGTTAGTGATTGCTTCCCGTCTTGGTCGCTTGTGCATGGCGATCCTATCTACGTCCCCAGATTAAAAAAAAATAATCCTTGATGAAGACGAATTACCCAAGCAACCGATCCATCATCGTGCTATTCGATTTGAGTGGTCTCTTGAACAGACTTATTGTTCAAGCAACTTAACTCTTTTCCTCGACTAGTCGCGGAATAGATGATGTACGGATCGCCGGTTTTTGTGTTTATCTTCGGGGTCCAAGTAAATTAGCCACATACAATTATACAACGGAACTAAATCAAAATAAACAAGATTATACCTCTTGATATTCTATTGTATATCCTTTCCTCCTCTTGAACGTTGTGTGGGCAACGATCCTTCAAGAGTTGAAACCTCCTAGATCACGTATCTTTCTTTTCTTGTTCACTACGAACAAAGGAAGATAATCAAAGACTTCTTCTTCTCCTTTCTAGAACCGACCACCAAGCTCCAAGCTTGATCCTTGCCGCCGGCCAAGGAGAGGAAGAGGAATGATGGGTGTTGGCCAAGAGCTCCAAAGGAAGAACCTTAACCCTTGTCGCCAGCCAAGACTTGAGGGAAGAAGAGATATGGTGTGGGCGCCAGCCAAGAGAGAAAGAAGAAGAGGGATCTTTGGTGACGCCGACCACTAGAGAGGAGGACAAGGAAACCCTAGGAAAACCCTAATTCCTTGTGCCACCCAAACCTCTCTAAGCCAACTCCAAACCCTAACCTCTCAATGAATCTTGCCGCCCACTCCAAAAACCAAATTTCCAAAAGATGTGATGCCACCCAAGCCTTTGCCTCCAATTTATAGATTTTGCCCAAACCTCCTTTTAATCTTATCCGTCGAATCTAGGTTTCATGAGGGTTTTAATAGGATACAATAGGGACCATGAGGAGGAGTTGGATCTTGGCCTCCCAATGGATCTAGCCGACATAATGTCCGATCCATTAATGATAATCCATTCCACTAGAGGATTATCATTGATCTACCTTACCAATCCCCATAAATAAATATGGGCTTCATATATTAATTGTACAAATATCTCTCCGTGTTTAAGATCTCGAATGTCCGTCAATTAATTAATTTACTGACAATTAATTAATCAACATCTAACTCCATGAGTAGTACCACTCAACTTTATCATCATGTCGGACCAAGTCCACCTGCAGGGTTTACATGATGATCCTTATGAGCTCCTCAAGGGGGCATCATCATCCTAATATATAGGACACGGTTTCCTCCTATAATCAATAGCACACCATGTAAATAATATCATTTCCTAACTTATCGAGCCTATTGATTTAATCTATAAATCTCGCCCATTGGTAAATCAAAGAAATAAATACTAAGTACATGTGCCCATTATTATATCGGGATTAAGAGCATGTACACCATAATATCCGAGGTCCGATTCAATTATGTAGTTAACAATAAATTGAATCACCTCTAAGTCGGTCCTGCTCAATACACATAAAGTGTACTAGTGTAATTCTATGATCAAGACAAACCAATACCAAATCACACTACAACCATACCAATGGTTTATCCAAAACCATCTCGGATGTGAGCCTCTACTTATACTCTACAAGGAACTGATAACATGATTTTCCGTATGACACTACACACCATGTTATCTACAATGTAATGTATCAGACAATATGCATAACCATAAATATGCAAACAATGATCATGTGATTCTTATTTCAAAAATAAAGATGCTTATACAAAAGATAGACTTTTCAGTATACATCCCAACAATCTCTCACGTATACTAAAAGACTATGCTGTCCTCATACTGCCATACATCTAATTCTCATTCCCTCCACATGCCTATCAAAAGCTCTCTCTGGAAGGGCCTTAGTGAAAGTATCTGTCAGGTTATCCTCTGATGAAATCTTGGCTACAATAACTTCTCCTCGCTTTACGATCTCTCGTATCAAGTGGTACTTGTGCTCTATGTGTTTACTTGCCTTATGGGCTCGTGGTTCTTTCGAGTTTGCAACTGCACCACTGTTATCACAATAAATTATGATAGTTCTGGGGAAACCAGGAATCACATCCAAGTCCATCAAGAAGTTCCTGATCCATACAACTTCTTTGGCTGCCTCAGAGGCTGCCATATACTCAGCTTCCATGGTGGAGTCCGCCATGCATTTCTGCTTGACACTCCTCCATACAATGGCTCCACCTCCAAAAGTAAACACAAAAAACCGAGGTAGACTTACTATTATCCCTATCTGATTGGAAATCGAAATATGTGTTGTTGGGTTTTCGGCACCGCGGCGTGTGTGTGTTCGATCAAGTTTTGTAAACATGAGCACAGCGGAAGCAATTAAAATTAATAAATCTATATTTATTACAACACACACAACACACGCATGCTATTACAACAAGTGTAGACATAACCGTAAATTAAAATTTGCAATAAAAGAAATTATCTACGTTATACCTTTCGTATGACGTGTAGCGGGAACGTCATCAACCGGAACGATCCTCGTAAGAATCGTCTCTATCCGTATCCACGCCGAGCTCCTCGGGATGACTTCGCTAAGTCACGAGCTTCGTCTTCGTACGGGTTACTAGCCTCGTGTTGAAGACGACGTGATCGAGAGGTGATCACGATCCGAATCCAAATTCGGATCCTAAAACGAGTTCTCAAAACTCGCTTCTCCGGAGAGGTATTCGTCAACTGTTTGACGAATCCTTCGTCCTCCACCTCAGAGGATTGCCGGAGATCAAATCCCCGGTAAGTTAACCGCTGTCGGAGCACTAACCGTCGTCCAAACGACGCTCCAACGAGAGGAGGAGAAGCTGTCCAGAAAACTGGACAGCTTGGTGGAGGATATAGGCGCCGGCCAACCAAGGAAAGAAAAGCCTCACCTTGATGCCAAACCTATAGGGGATCACCGGAGGATCGCCGGAGGGTTCACCGGCTGTAGCTTGGACGGCGGCACAAAAGCTGGGCGGCGGCAATGAAGGTGTTGGCGCCGAATACTCCTTCAAGGGGTGGGCGACAACTAGGTTGGGCGGCCAAAAATAGATTAGGGTTAGGGTTAGGGTTTAAGCCCTATTTTATAGAGAACTAATTCTCTTAACGGTTAATGGATCATATCCATAAAGCCCGTTAACCCGCTCCATTAGGATAAGTCAAAATAAACCAAACCATGATGGTTTATTTTAAGTTAAAACGAACCGAACCAACCTTTGGTTCATTCGTTTAATATAAACCAAACCCTTTGGTTTATTCTCATCCATTGGATTAGAACCAAACCATTTTGGTCCATCCATTATGTCTTCATAAGACACGGCCCATCCACACTTCCATTGCGACTGAAACAATTTCATGCTCGCTTTATGTTTGGTCCAACCAAACATAGTTTCTCTCCCGAGAATCCCATTCTCAAGCTCGCTTTAAATCCTTTGGATTACACTCGCAGCGTGTGACCAAATAGGTTCTCGATTTATGTTGCCTATAATTAACCATTAATTATAGAACGATCATGAGTGGCACCTAGTAGTACATCATGATCCCCAATTAACCGAAAAGATCAACGGTTGATCCGAGAACTATTTCTCAAACCCTTGAGCTCGAATGAATCGTGCCCCATTCCCTTCACTCATCTTATACCCACTTGGTTCAGACATGGTCTATAGTGTCACCTCACTAGTCGACTCACGCCACACCTAGCCCAAGTATCATTTCCTCGCCCTACTGATTCTAGTTACTCCACATGTATCAAGAGTACCTTACTCTAAACATGTAATGCTTTGGCCAAAGACTTTAGTAACAATCCGACGAGAGGCCATGGGTATACATCTCCTCGCAAGGAGTGGTGAATCCTTTATAGGCTATTCAAACACCTTCGATCACTTCGACTTATACCCAATCATCCCGGGTTCACATCTCCTTAGAGATGTTTGCTTAAGATGTCAAAGCATAAGTCTCCATGATCAAGATGACTTGAATACCGCAAGTCAAAGGAACATCGCACTTAAGCCACAGTAAGAACTTCATTGACATATCTATATATGCAGAGAACCATATGAAGTCTTACGACTGGTCACTCCAATGAACTAGTTACCATAACTAGCATCCACGATTAACTCCGGACATCACTATGTCTCCAGCCAGTGAGAATCAGCTGCTTGGATACACCAAGGAGTATACCTCGTGCTAGTCTCGACAGAATTGATGGTGTCCAAATCCATCAATTCATCGACTAGGGATAATTCCGATACATCACAATTACACATGTAGAGATACTCACTAGTTGTGATCCAATCACAAATTCTCTCATGCTGTGAATCACATCGTGGACATTCAGTAAATGAGTTTAAAATCCAATCAAATACATGAAACATGTATACTCAAATAGTGAATCTTCATTTATCATATAAATGGTTCATACATAAGGCGATTGCCTTAGGACATCTCTCATATATTACTAACAGACTCCCACTTGGCCTAATGCCAATCGCTACGGTATCCAATACCATAAGCTCTAACATGACCCTCAAACTTACTTTGAGGTAATGCTTTAGTCAAAGGATCCGCCAAGTTCCTTTCAGTGGGAATTTTCTCGATTTGTATTTCGTTCCTACTGATGATCTCTCTGATAAGATGATAGCGGCGAAGCACATGTTTGGATCATTGATGAGACCACATCAAGTTCATAGATGAACTTATTGATCCAAACCGCTTCCTTTGCCGCCTAAAGTCGCAACGATTCTCGCCTTAGTGGCGTAATCCGCTATAGTGTCAAGCTTGGAACCTTTCCAACTTATTGCGCCCATTTTAGGTGAATACATACCTGCATCGAGACATGGAATCATCCTGCTCAGAGCCGCATCCGTATACCCACGTATCACCATGTACCCTTCTCCATATATTAGAACGCATCCTTAGTTCTTCTTAAGTACTTAAGGATCGCCTTAATACCACCCAATGATCCATTCTCGATCGATCGTATCCGCCGTGACACTCGAGCATACGATACATCGGGCCTTGTACATAACATAGCATACATGATAGATCCTATTGCGGATGCATAGGGAATCTTACTCATGCAAATCCTCTCGTCTTCTGTGCGCGGACACATAGACTTCGAAAGGTGTACCCCATGCCTGATGGGTAAGAAACCTTTCTTAGATTCCGACATGCTAAACCTCTTTAGCACTCGGTCTATATATGTAGACTGCGAAAGACCAAGCAACCGTTTCGATCTATCTCTATAGATCTTAATCCCGAGGATGTAGGTTGCTTCTCCCAGGTCTTTCATGGAGAATGTGTTGGATAACCAAACCTTCACTGACTGTAAGATTGAAACATCGTTTCCTATAAGTAGTATGTCATCGACATACAATACTAGGAACACGACTGCACTCCCACTAACCTTCTTGTACACACAAGGTTCGTCTGGATTTTGTGAGAAATCAAACTTTTTGATTGTCTCATCAAAACGGATATTCCAGCTCCTGGATGCTTGCTTCAATCCATAAATGGACCGTCGCAATTTGCATACCTTGGTTTTATCAACCGATGTGAAACCCTCAGGCTGTATCATATACACGTCCTCGAGCAAGTTTCCATTAAGGAAAGTTGTTTTCACATCCATTTGCCATATCTCATAATCATAATGAGCCGCTATGGCCAGGAGCATCCGAATGGATTTAAGCATAGCTACAGGCGAATAGGTTTCGTCATAATCAACACCTTGTTTTTGACGATATCCTTTCGCCACCAATCTAGCCTTATAGGTAATCACATTACCATCCATGTCGGTTTTCTTCTTGAAAACCCACTTGCACCCTATAGGCTTTATGCCTTCAGTGGGTCAACCAAGTTCCAAACTTGGTTTTCATACATGGAATCCATTTCACTTCATGGCACCAAGCCACTTATCCCTTTCTCGAACTTGTCAAGACTTCTTCATAACTGGTAGGCTCCTCATCATCAATGAGTAACACGTCGATTCACTTACGAAATCCATATCTCTCGTAAATATTGCGTGTTCGCGGATCTACGAAGATGTGGTGTTACAATAGGTCCTGATTGCTCATCACTATGAGTTGCTCGGCCATTGTGCTTCACCGGTATCTCATCAATGTCTATTTGAGTCTCTCGAGCCTCCTCAAGCTCGACGACACTCCCACTTTGTTTTCTTGCAAGAGAAACTCTTTCTCTAGAAACACAGCATGCCTTGAAACAAACACCTTTTGTTCCACAGGATGATAGAATTGGTAACCCCTTGTTTCCTTAGGGTATCCAATAAATAGACATTTATCAGACTTAGCATCCAATTTGTCTATCTTGGCTTCACATAAGCGGGACAACCCCATATCTTCAAGTAAGATACATGAGGTTTCTTACTATTCCATATCTCATATGGAGTAGTTGAGACTACCTTGTAGGCATTACATTTAACAAGTAAACATTTGTCAAGTGCATAACCCCAAAAGGACTTGGGAAGAGTCGCATGATTCATCATTGACTGACCATATCCAACAAGGTCCGGCTACGCCTCTCAGATACACCATTATGCTGTGGTGTATATGGCGGAGTCCATTGAGACAATATGTCATTGTCTCTTAGATAATCAAGAAACTCTTGACTTAAGTATTCACCACCTTGATCCGATCAAAGTATTTTAATACTTTTGTCATGTTGTTTCTCTACTTCATTTCTGAATTCTTTGAACCTTTCAAAGGCTTCAGACTTGTGTTTCATCAAGAACACATACCCAAACCGTGAGTGATCATCGGTGAAGGTAATGAAGTAGCTATAGCCTCCTAAAGCTTGAGTTGACATAGGTCCACATACATCAGTATGTATTAGACCTAGTAACTCTCCCACTCGTTCACCTTTTCCCGTAAAAGGTAACTTAGTCATCTTGCCTTTTAAGCATGATTCGCATGTATCGTATGAATCCAATTCAAACGATTCCAGAATTCCACATCGGTGTAATTCGGACATGCATTTCTTGCTTACATGGCCAAGACGACAATGCCACATGTAGGAGTCTATTTGATTATCCTTTCGAGCACTCTTGTTGCTCGCTTCGATATTGCAAATGTCACTGGATACGTCCAACGTATAAACACCATTGCTTAAAGTTCCAGTCCCATAAAGAACCCCATTCAAAGTTATGTAACAACAATTGTTACTAAACGTCAAATGGAAATAATTTCTATTTAAACAAGAAATAGAAATGATGTTCTTTATCAACAAAGGAATATAAAAGCAATTGTCCAGTTCTAAGACAAGTCCTGCAGGGAGTTTCAACAAATACGTTCCGATGGCGAGTGCAGCAACCTTTGCTTCATTCCCAACACGTAAATTTGACTCTCCCTTGATGAGTCTTCTTCTATTCCTTAGCCCATGTATGTCATTACATATATGTGAGCCACACCCAGTATCCAATACCCAAGTGTCTGAGGAAATAGAATGACAATCAATAAAGAAGATTTCCGAAGAAGATGGGGCATCCGATGCCTTATCCTTCTTCACGGACTCAAGATAAATCTTGCACTTTCTTCGCAAATGGCTCTCCTTGCCATAATGATGGCAAGTTTCCTTTTGTGCTAGTTCTACCTTCTTATCCCTTCTCTTCTTTCCCTTCTGCTGTTCCTTTGACTTCCTCTTAGAACCTTTCTTCGAGGAATCAACTAACAGCACCGTCCCCTACTCATGCTTCTCAGAAGACTCCACAGTCTTCAGCATATTGAGCAGTACCACAGATGAACCTTCTAGCATCTTAGAGGTGAAGAGGAGCTTTGAGACTTCGAATCTTTCGAATCTCACTTGCTCATCAACCAACTCACAAAGATGAAGGACTACGATATGAGCATCCATATGCTCATGCTGCTTTCGTAGCTTGGGTTCCATCGCGGCTAGCATGATGCAACTCATTTGTTCAGAATCACTCACATGTTTCTGATAGGCCAACAATTGGTCCAGAGTTGCATTGTCACTAGGACGGGCGGGAAGAGGCGCTTCGAGGACATTTGCAAGCTTTTCGACCTTGAGAACAATTCTCAAGCTTCTAAGCCAGTCCAAGAAGCTCGGCCCAGTCAATTTATTCGAATCCAAAATGGAACGCAAATTAAAAGACAACATGATCAATATATTAACTTAGAAATACAAAACGAGCATATATGAGAAAGATGATTTTTAAAAATGCATCAATATACATTTATAAATCCCATTCATTTTTCGAATTTCAAAAACCCCAAAATCACTTCGGGAGATCGTAGGTCCATCTCCAAATGGGCTGATATCCATCATAGTTATGAACAACCTTGGAGAGAGTCCAACAAGCCATTCATAACTACGACGGTAGGTATCAACTATACCGATTGCATATCACATATATGCAACTATCACAATGTGCTATCAACTAATTGAATGTTCACACATACATCGGGTTGTTAACACATTAACAAGTATGCATCATATGCATAGCACCCAACTTCACCTCCCTTTACATCGACCTTGGAGAGAGTCCAACAAGCCGATGCTCCAGGTTAAAGCCAACCCATTAATCGGGACATAGTTTTAATATGGTTAGAGCGCATTCAACCAATTAGCCCAGCTTGGAGAGAGTCAAACAACCAAATCTAATGATTGACCTCTGACTCTTACCATATTAGTATTAAACTATTCCATGGTTTGAACATATTCAGGTTCGAGCCGGGCTTGGAGAGAGTCCAACAACCCAAACAAGAAACAGAACTCTGGTTCTAACCATATTAATGGAAGGTATAAGCTTTAATATTGATTAAGGGTTTTTATGTCTCATCCTCTTTGCATGCAAATAACTATTATCTACATGGCATGGCATACATGGCATACATCTACATGTCACGACACGCATGGCATAATGTTATGCATCTAATGCAATTACATGACATACAATTATGTCATGTATATAATTTCCTTATATGTCATAACTATTTATGGAAATAAAATATGTTTAAGATTTGATTCTCCAAATCAAATCATAATTAAATTAGGAAACAAATTTCCAAATCTAATCACATATTTTATTCATGGAATTATTTGATTAAGGAAAATCTATTTAGGAAACCAATTTCCTAAATCATTAAAACTACTTATGGAAATAAAATAATTTAAGATTTGATTTCCCAAATCAAATCATGATTAAATTAGGAAACAAATTTCCAGAATCTAATCAAATATTTTATTTATGGAAAATATCAATTTCCATAAATACTTCCAACTTTCCAAAAGTGGAAGATTTCCATAAATACTTCTAGACTTTCCAAAATTAAAAAATTTTCATAAATACTTCTAAATTTCCAAAATTAGAAAATTTCTAGAAATACATTATGACTATCACAAAACTATTTTACGATTATGTCGAAACACAACCTGGGCTCTGATACCACTGTTGGGTTTCCGGCACCGCGGCGTGTGTGTGTTCGATCATGTTTCGTAAACATGAGCACAGCGGAAGCAATTAAAATTAATAAATCTATATTTATTACAACACACACAACACACGCATGCTATTACAACAAGTGTAGACATAACCGTAAATTAAAATTTGCAATAAAAGAAATTATCTACGTTATACCTTTCGTATGACGTGTAGCGGGAACGACATCAACCGGAACGATCCTCGTAAGAATCGTCTCTATCCGTATCCACGCCGAGCTCCTCGGGATGACTTCGCTAAGTCACGAGCTTCGTCTTCGTACGGATTACTAGCCTCGTGTTGAAGACGACGTGATCGAGAGGTGATCACGATCCGAATCCAAATTCGGATCCTAAAACGAGTTCTCAAAACTCGCTTCTCCGGAGAGGTATTCGTCAACCGTTTGACGAATCCTTCGTCCTCCACCTCAGAGGATTACCGGAGATCAAATCCCCGATAAGTTAGCCGCTGTCGGAGCACTAACCGTCGTCCAAACGACGCTCCGACGAGAGGAGGAGAAGCTGTCCAGAAAACTGGACAGCTTGGTGGAGGATATAGGCGCCGGCCAACCAAGGAAAGAAAAGCCTCACCTTGATGCCAAACCTATAGGGGATCACCGGAGGATCGCCGGAGGGTTCACCGGCTGTAGCTTGGTCGCCGGCAAGGACTTGGACGGCGGCACAAAAGCTGGGCGGCGGCAATGAAGGTGTTGGCGCCGAATACTCCTTCAAGGGGTGGGCGGCAACTAGGTTGGGCGGCCAAAAATAGATTAGGGTTAGGGTTAGGGTTTGAGCCCTATTTTATAGAGAACTAATTCTCTTAACGGTTAATGGATCATATCCATAAACCCCGTTAACCCTCTCCATTAGGATAAGTCAAAATAAACCAAACCATGATGGTTTATTTTAAGTTAAAACGAACCGAACCAACCTTTGGTTCATTCGTTTAATATAAACCAAACCCTTTGGTTTATTCTCATCCATTGGATTAGAACCAAACCATTTTGGTCCATCCATTATGTCTTCATAAGACACTGCCCATCCACGCTTCCATTGCGACTGGAACAATTTCATGCTCGCTTTATGTTTGGTCCAACCAAACATAGTTTCTCTCGGTCTGAGAATCCCTTTCTCAAGCTCGTTTTAAATCCTTTGGATTACACTCGCTGTGCGTGTGACCAAATAGGTTCTCGGTTTATGTTGGCCGTCTATAATTAACCATTAATTATAGAACGATCATGAGTGGCACCTAGTAGTACATCATGATCCCCAATTAACCGAAAAGATCAACGGTTGATCCAGAACTATTTCTGAAACCCTTCAGTAGCTCGAATGAATCGTGCCCCATTCCCTTCACTCATCTTATACCCACTTGGTTCAGGACATGGTCTATAGTGTCAGTCCCCACTAGGATGACTACGTCACACCTAGCCCAAGTATCATTTCCTCGTCCTACGGATTCTAGTTACTCCACATGTATCGAAGAGTACCTTACTCTAAACATGTAATGCTTTGGCCAAAGACTTTAGTAACAATCCGACGAGAGGCCATGGGTATACATCTCCTCGCAAGGAGTGGTGAATCCTTTATAGGCTATTCAAACACCTTCGATCACTTCGACTTATACCCAATCATCCCGGGTCCACATCTCTTTAGAGATGTTTGCTTAAGATGTCAAAGCATAAGTCTCCATGATCAAGATGACTTGAATACCGCAAGTCAAAGGAACATCGCACTTAAGCCACAGTAAGAACTTCATTGACATATCTATATATGCAGAGAACCATATGAAGTCTTACTACCGGTCACTCCAATGAACTAGTTACCATAACTAGCATCCACGATTAACTCGGACATCACTATGTCTCCCCGGTGAGAATCACCGCTTGGATACACCAAGGAGTATACCTCGTGCTAGTCTCGACAGAATTGATGGTGTCCAAATCCATCAATTCATCGACTAGGGATAATTCCGATACATCACAATTACACATGTAGAGATACTCACTAGTTGTGATCCAATCACAAATTCTCTCATGCTGTGAATCACATCGTGGACATTCAGTAAATGAGTTTAAGATCCAATCAAATACATGAAACATGTATACTCAAATAGTGAATCTTCATTTATCATATAAATGGTTCATACATAAGGCGATTGCCTTAGGACATCTCTCATATATTACTAACATGTGTAACCCACAGGGAGTAATTTATTTGCCTGGTATACCAACATATAATCCCTAGTCCTTCTTAGGTATTTCAATATATGTTTTACCGCAGTCCAATGTCCCTGTCCTAGATTACTCTGAAATCTACTAACCATACCCATGGCAAAGCAGATATCCGACCTCGTACATAACATAGCATACATGAGGCTTCCTACTGCCGAAGCATAAAGAACCGCCTTCATCTCCTCTATCTCCTTTGATGTTCTAGGACACATCTCTTTAGATAAAGGAACTCCATGACTAAAAGGTAGAAAACCTTTCTTGGAGTTCTGCATGCTAAAACGAGTCAAAAAGGTGTCTATGTATGAAGCTTGAGATAAGAAAAATATCATTTTCCTACGATCCCTTATAACCTTGATCCCAAGGATGTGTCCCACTTCTCCCAAGTCCTTCATATCAAACTGTTTGGACAACCATACCCTTACGTCCGATAATACCTTGATATTGTTGCCAATTAACAAAATATCATCTACGTATAGTACAAGAAATACCACTACGTTTTCGTCACATCTCTTGTATATACAAGACTCATCCAGACTTTGAATAAATCCATAAGACTGGATTACCTCATCAAAGCGGATGTTCCAAGATCTTGAAGCTTGCTTCAATCCAAAAATGGACTGATTAAGCTTGCACACAAGATGCTCTTTGCCCTTTGCAATGAATCCCTCTGGTTGCTTTATATAGATGTTTTCCTTAAGACTTCCATTAAGGAAAGTTGTCTTGACATCCATCTGCCACACCTTATAATCCATATGAGCAGCAATACATAAGAGAATCCGGATAGACTTAAGCATGGCTACTGACAAAAAGGTCTCCTCATAATCGATACCCTCTTTCTGAGTATACCCTTTCACAACAAGCCTTGCTTTAAAGGTCTCAACCTTCCCGTCTATTCTTCTCTTTCTTTTATAGATCCACTTGCATCCAATGGTTTTTACACCATTAGGTGGTTCTACTAGCTCCCAGACCTGATTTGAATCCATAGATTCTATCTCATAATTCATTACACTTTGCCAAGATACTGCATCTTTATCGTGGATTGCCTCGCATATGTCTAGGGATCAGGTTCATGTTCGCCAGAGACCAAATCAGAAGATTCTCCTAAGAACATAAATCTGTCAGGCTATCTTACAACCCTCCCACTACGACGAGGTATCACCTGTGTATCCTCTGTGACATGCGGTGCAGTCACTTGTGGTATATTCTCTTGTACCAGTGGTACTGAAGTAGTGACTTCCCCTCTCAATTCCTCCAAAACAATCTTACTCATGGGCTTGTAGTTCATCACATAGTCTTCCTCTAAAAATCTGGCGTTCGTGCTAACGATCACCCTCTGATCTCTAGGACTATAGAACAAACCACCTTTTGTTTCTCTAGAATAGCCTACAAACGTGCACACTTATGTATGAGGTTCCAACTTATCAGCATCTGCCTTCAGCATATGTGCTAGACTCCCCCAAATCTGAATATGCCTTAGAATAGGCTTTCGCCCAGTCCAATCTAACCATCTCCATAAGAGTCCTATTCCTTTGCTCCGCTACACCATTCTACTGGGGTGTGCCAGGTGCAGACAATTGGGATTGAATCCCAGCCTCTGATAAGTATTCCTAAACTCTCCTAAGAGGTATTCACCACCATGATCATATCGTAGTGTCTTGATACTTTTACCTTGACATTTCTCCACATCAATCTTGAATTCTTTGAACCTGTCAAAGCATTCAGACTTGTGGCGCATCAAGTAAATGTATCCATATCTTGAATAATCGTCTATAAAAGAGATAAAATATTCAAAACCACCTCTAGTCTGGATAGACATAGGACCACACAAATCAGAATGAACCAATTCCAACACATCTTTGGCCCTATACCCCTTGACCTTAAAAGCCTTTTGGTCATTTTACCTTCCAAGCAAGATTCACAGGTTGAGAAATCTTCCACCACTAATGAACCCAGAGGTCCATCAGCTATCAACCTTTGAATTCTACTTAGGTTAATATGACCTAACCTTAGATGCCAAAGATATGTTTGGTTCATTTTCGAAGGTTATTTTCTCTTATTAGATTTAGAATATGAGTTATTTACTTGTATTTGCATCGTGGGAGCTTTTGTTTTAAGGGTATATAAATTTCCTATTAATGCACCAGAACAGATAATCTCCCTATTCCATTTTAAAATAACTCTGTCATTAAAAGAAATAGAATATCCATCCAAAAACAATTTAGAAACTGAAATTAAATTATTTCTAAATAAAGGTACATAAAGGCAATTTTTCAGAACCAAAGTTTTATTCCTATCAAAAGATAAATAAACATCTCCCACTGCAACAACCGCCACCTTCGTGGCATCACCCAAGTAAATGACAATCTCCCCCTCAGCTAGTCGTCTGGTTTCCTAGAACCCTGCAAAGTATTGCAGACATTATCAGTGGCTCCCGTATCTACACACCAGGTGTCGGTAGATAACACCGCTAAACATGTTTCAACGACTAGACCAAAAGATATACCTTTGTTCTGCTTCCGGTTGGGGCAGTCCTTCTTCCAATGTCCAGTCTGCTTGCAAGTGAAGCACTTGTCTTTCGGCTTCTACACTCCTCCCTGAGATCCTCCCGCCACCTTTGCTCCACCTTATTTCTTCTTCTTCTTGCCTTTCGACTTAGAAGTAGAAACCTTCTGAGCAACCATGGCTTGAGCCTGAGCACTCTGACGAAAAAGTACCTCTGCTGCCTAGAGTTCTGTCAGAAGCTCTGCCAACGAATACAACCTCTTATTCATGTTGTAGTTCAGGCGAAACTGCTCAAAACTCCTAGGTAGTGATTGGAGAATGATATCAACCTGGGTTTGCCCATTAATCTCAGCTCCAAGGACTTCCAGCTCATTCAAATGAGCCGTCATCTTGAGAACATGATCCCTCACGGGTGTTCCCTCGACCATGGTGGTCATCATCAAGGTCCTCATGGCTTCCTGCCTTGCAGCCCGATTCTGGTGTCTGAAAAGTTCCTTGAGATTGAGCATCATGTCATAAGCAGTGGGCATGGCTTGATGTTGATGTTGCAATGCATTTAACATAGAAGCCAAAATGTAACACCGCACCATCTCATCAGCCTTAATCCACTTTTTATAACTCTCTTTCTCCTTTTCCCCAGAATCATGCGCAGGCTTAGGAGGACACTCTTCGAAGAGCACTTACTTGTACTCCTCAGCAGTCAATACAATATAAAGATTCCTTTTCCAATTCAATATAATTGTGTCCAGTAAGTTTATTCTCCTTTAGTATCACAGCAAGTGGATTGAAAGTCATTTTTGAAAAACCTAAGAATCACATAGATCAAAACATTAGATTTAAAAAAATTATTGATTCCTCGAACAATAAAATTTTAAAATCAACCAACACCTCAAAACACCGAGAATATCATATGCCACGATAATGTGGACGTATACTAATTCTATATTTGTAAGAGGAGGTTTTACCCATTAATTTTATTATCCTGTCAACCTAACTTTTTGACAAACAAAAATTAATAGTTGGTTCCTCTTCGACCCTACAAATAAAAGCAGTGACTCCGATGGGGAGGATACTCTTATTTGCATCTAAGTGTTCACCATTACTCGATACCAAGGCAATTATCTCGGATTATGTGCCTTCCGATGGAGAAGTACACACACTCATAAATAATTTTCTATAACCATATTTGACCCTATGATCTGCAAAACAAACTCAACCGATGGGGAGGAAGACACTCAAAGCTGACGCGCAGGTTTATTTGCATCATATGTCAAATCGTAATGAAGGTCATGGGAATTTTAAAAAAAATATATCCCTCTCCCACTTAGTAATTTAAAATGAAGAATTTTCCTAGCACACAACATGCATACCAAACAAGAAGCAATAAATATGAAAAAAAATATTTTCCAACTATTATGTCTTTTGTTTTCCAATATGCCTCCCGTCGTGTCGTCATCTTGTCCGCTCCTCCCTACGCCATGTACAAGCCATCCGGAGATCCGAGCCGAGCAAAATTATTTTAATTTGCATCCATCGATCTTATACTCCACGAATGAGTGTACATGAAATCTATATCAAAAGTAAACTAAAATAAAAGAGTGGCTAAACAATGTTGTACTTAATTACAAAAAATTAAATACTAGCCTCGTCCACCCCGAGGATTCAAATAATATTATAATTACACACATCCAATCACATACACACACATGGTCATAATAGTTGGATCTTATGCTTGTAACCAAAAAGTTAGCCTACACACATCATACTATCATCCAACACATATAATATATGATAAGTGGATAAAATTAACCGAATCCTAAATACACAAAACCGAAAACCGTGGCTCTGATACCACTTGTTAGTGATTGCTTCCCGTCTCGGTCGCTTGTGCATGGCGATCCTATCTACGTCCCCGAATTAAAAAAAAATAATCCTTGATGAAGACAGATTATCCAAGCAACCGATCCATCATCGTGCTATTCAATTCGAGTGGTCTCTTGAACAAACTTGTTGTTCAAGCAACCTAACTCTTTTCCTCGACTAGTCGTGGAATAGATGATGTATGGATTGCCGATTTCTGTGTTTATCATTGGGGTCCAAGTAAATTAGCCACATATAATTATACAATGGAACTAAATCAAAATAAACAAGATTATACCTCTTGATCTTCTATTGTATATCCTTTCCTCCTCTTGAACGTTGTGTGGACAACGATCCTTCAAGAGTTGAAACCTCCAAGATCGTGTATCTTCCTTTTCTTGTTCGTTACGAACAAAGGAAGATAATCAAAGAATTCTTCTTCTCCTTTATAGAACCGACCACCAAGCTCCAAGCTTGATCCTTGTCGCTGGCCAAGGAGAGGAAGAGGAATAATGGGTGTCGGCCAAGAGCTCCAAAGGAAGAACCTTAACCCTTGCTGTCGGCCAAGACTTGAGGGAAGAAGAGATATGGTGTGGGTGCCGGCCAAGAGAGAAAGAAGAAGAGGGATCTTTGGTGTCGCCGGCCACTAGAGAGGAGGACAAGGAAACCCTAGGAAAACCCTAATTCCTTGTTCCGCCCAAACCTTTCTAAGCCAACTCCAAACCCTAACCTCTCAATGAATCTTGCCGCCCACTCAAAAAACCTAATCTCTAAAAGATGTGATGCTGCCCAAGCCTTTGCCTCCAATTTATAGATTTTTCCCAAACCTCCTTTTAATCTTGTCTGTCGGATCTAGGTTTAATGAGGGTTTTAATAGGCTACAATAGGGACTATGAGGAGGAGTTGGATCTTGGCCACCCAATGGATCTTACCACCATAAAGTCCGATCCATTAATGATAATCCATTCCACTAGAGGATTATCATTGATCTACCTCACCAACCCCCATAAATAAATATGGGCTCCATATATTAATTGTACAAATATCTTCTCGTGTTTAAGATCTCGATTGTCCATCAATTAATTAATTTAATGACAATTAATTAATCAACATCTAACTCCATGAGTAGTACCACTCAACCTTATCATCATGCCGGTCCAAGTCCACCTGCAGGGTTTACATGATGATCCATATGAGCTCCTCAAGGGGACATCATCATCCTAATATATAAGACACTGTTTCATCCTATAATCAACGGCACACTATGTATATAATATTATTTTCCAACTTACCGAGCCTATCGATTTAATCTATAAATCTCGCCCATTGGTAAATCAAAGAAATAAATACTAAGTACATGTGTCAGTTATTATATCGAGATTAAGAGCATGTACACCATAATATCTGAGGTCCGATTCAATTATGTAGTCAGCAATAAATTGAATCACCTCTAAGTCGGTTCTGCTCAATACACACAATGTGTACTAGTGTAATTCTATGGTCAAGACAAACTAATACCAAATCACACTACAACCATACCAATGGTTTGTCCAAAACCATCTCGGTTGTGAGCCTCTACTTATACTCTACAAGGAACTGATAACATGATCTCCCGTGTGACACTACACACCATGTTATCTACAATGTAATGTATCAGACAATATGCATAACTATAAATATGCAAACAATGATCACGTGATTCTTATTTCAAAAATAAATATGTTCATACAAAAGATAGAATTTTTAGTATACATCCCAACAATCTCCAACTTATACTAAAAGACTATGTTGTCCTCATATTGCCATACATCTGATTCTCATTCCCTCCACATGCCTATCAAAAGCTCTCGCAGAAAGGGCCTTAGTGAAAGGATCTGTCAGGTTATCCTCTGATGCAATCTTGGCTATAGCAACTTCTCCTCGCTTTACGATCTCTCGTATCAGGTGGTACTTGCGCTCTATGTGTTTACTTGCCTTATGGGCTCGTGGTTCCTTCGAGTTTGCAACTGCACCACTGTTATCACAATAAATTGTGATAGTTTTGGGAAAACCAGGAATCACATCCAAGTCCATCAAGAAGTTTCTGAGCTATACAGCTTCTTTGGCTGCCCTTGAGGCTGCCATATACTCAGCTTCCATGGTGGAGTCTGCCACGCATTTCTGCTTGACACTTCTCCATACAATGGCTCTACCTCCCAAAGTAAACACAAAACCCGAGGTAGACTTACTGTTATCCCTATCTGATTAGAAATCGAAATCTGTGTAACCCATAGGGAGTAATTGATCTGCCTGGTATACCAGTATATAATCCCTAGTCCTTCTCAGGTACTTCAATATATGCTTTATCGCAGTCCAATGTCCCTGTCCTGGATTACTCTGATATCTGCTAACCATGCCCACAGCAAAGCAGATATTCGGCCTCATACATAACATAGCATACATGAGGCTTCATACTGCCGAAGCATAAGGAACCGCCTGCATCTCCTCTATCTCCTTTAATGGTCTAGGACACATCTCTTTAGATAAAGGAACTCCATTCCTAAAAGGTACAAAACCTTTCTTGGAGTTCTGCATGCTAAAACGAGCCAAAATGGTGTCTATGTATGAAGCTTGAGATAAGCACAACATCCTTTTCCTACGATCCCTTATAACCTTGATCCCAAGGATGTGTCCCACTTCTCCCAAGTCCTTCATATCAAACTGTTTGGACAACCATACCCTTACGTCCGATAACACCTTGACATTGTTGCCAATTAACAAAATATCATCTATGTATAGTACAAGAAATACCACTACATTTCCATCACATCTCTTGTATACACAAGAATCATCTGGACTTTGAATAAATCCATAAGACTGGATTACCTCATCAAAGCGGATGTTCCAAGATCTCAAAGCTTGCTTCAATCCATAAATGGACCGATTAAGCTTGCACACAAGATTCTCTTTGCCCTTTGCAATGAATCCCTCTGGTTGCTTCATATAGATGTTTTCCTTAAGACTTCCATTAAGGAAAGCTATCTTGACATCCATCTGTCACACCTCATAATCCATATGAGCAGCAATACATAAGAGAATCCGGATAGGCTTAAGTATGGCTACCAATGAAAAGGTCTCTTCATAATCGATACCCTCTTTCTGAGTATACCCTTTCGCAACAAGCCTTGCTTTGAAGGTCTCCACCTTCCCATCTATTCCTCTCTTTCTTTTATAGATCCACTTGCATCCAATGGTTTTTACACCATTGGGTGGTTCTACTAACTCCTAGTCCTGATTTGAATCCATAGATTCTATCTCAGAATTCATTGCACTTTGCCAAGATACCGCATCTTTATCTTGAATTGCCTCGTCATATGTCCAGGGATCAGGTTCATGTTCACCAAGGACCAAATCAGAAGATTCTCCTAAGAACATAAATCTGTCAGGCTATCTAACAACCCTCCCACTACGATGAGGTATCACCTGTGTATCCTCTGTGACATACGGTGCAGTCACTTGTGGTATATCCTCTTATACCAATGGTACTGAAGTAGTGACTTCCCCTCTCAATTCCTCCAGAACAATCTTACTCATGGGCTTGTGGTTCATCACATAGTCTTCCTCTAAAAATCTGGCATTCGTGCTAACGATCACCCTCTGATCTCTAGGACTATAGAACAAACCACCTTTCGTTCCTCTAAAATAGCCTACGAACATGCGCACTTCTGTATGAGGTTCCAACTTACTAGCATCTGCCTTCAGCACATGTGTTGGACTCCCCCAAATCTGAATATGTCTTAGAATAGGCTTTCGCCCAGTCCACAATTTTGTGGGAGAAGAAGGCACTGATTTAGATGGTACCAAGTTTAGAATATACACTGTTGTATCTAGAGCATACCCCCAGAATGAATCTGGCAACTCATAATAACTCATCATCGATCTAACCATCTCCATAAGAGTCCTATTCCTTCGCTCCACTACACCATTCTGCTGGGGTGTGCCAGGTGCAGAAAATTAAGATTGAATCCCAGCCTCTGATAAGTAATTCCTAAACTCTCCCAAGAGGTATTCACCACCACGATCAGATAGTAGTGTCTTGATACTTTTACCTTGATATTTCTCCACATCATCCTTGAATTCTTTGAACCTATCAAAGCATTCAGACTTACAGCGCATCAAGTAAATGTATCCATATCTTGAATAATCGTCTATAAAAGATACGAAATATTCAAAATCATCTCTAGCCTGGATAGACATAGGACCACACAAATCAGAATGAACCAATTCCAACACATCTTTGGCTCTATACCCCTTAGCCTTAAAAGGCCTTTTTGGTCATTTTACCTTCCAAGCAAGATTCGCAGGTTGGGAAATCTTCTGCCACTAATGAACCCAGAGGTCCATCAGCTATCAACCTTTGAATTCTACTTAGGTTAATACGACCTAACCTTAGATGCCAAAGATATATTTGGTTCATTTTCGAAGGTTCTTTTCTCTTATTAGATTTAGAAGATGAGTTATTTACTTCTATTTGCATCGTGGGAGCTTTTGGTTCAAGGGTATATAAATTTCCTATCAATGCACTAAAACAGATAATCTCCCTATTCCTTTTTATAACAACTCTATCATTAAAAGAAATAGAATATCCATCCAAAAACAATTTAGAAACTGAAATTAAATTCTTTCTAAATAAAGGTACATAAAGTCAATTTTTCAGAACCAAAGTTTTATTCCTATCAAAAGATAAATAAACATCTCCCACTGCAAAAGTCGCCACCTTCATGGAATCGCCCAAGTAAACGGTAATCTCTCCCTTAGCTAGTCGTCTGGTTTTTTAGAACCCCTGTAAAGTATTGTAGACATGATCAGTGGCTCCCGTATCTACACACCAGGTGCCGGTAGATAACACTGCTAAACATGTTTCAATGACTAGACCAAAAGATATGCCTTTGTTCTACTTCCGATTGGGGTAGTCCTTCTTCCAATGTCCAGTCTGCTTGCAAGTGAAGCACTTGCCTTTCAGCTTCTTCACTCCTCCCTGAGATCCTCCCACCACCTTTGCTCCACCTTGTTTCTTCTTCTTCTTGCCTTTCGGCTTAGAAGTAGAATCCTTCTGAGCAACCATGGCCTGTGCCTGAGCACTCTAACGAAAAAGTCCCTCTGCCACATGGAGTTCTGTCAGAAGCTCTGCCAATGAATACAACCTCTTATTCATGTTGTAGTTCAGGTGAAACTGCTCAAAACTCCTAGGTAGAGATTGGAGAATGATATCGACCTGGGTTTCCCCATCAATCTCAGCTCCAAGGACTTCCAGCTCATTCAAATGAGCCATCATCTTGAGAACATGATCCCTCACGGGTGTTCCCTCGACCATGGTGGTCGTCATCAATTTCTTCATGGGTTCCTACCTCGCAACCCGATTCTGGTGTCCAAAAAGTTCCTTGAGATTGAGCATCATGTCATAAGCAGTGGGCATGACTTGATGTTGATGTTGCAATACATTTAACATAGAAGCCAAAATGTAACACCGCGCCATCTCATCAGCCTTAATCCACTTTTTATAACTCTCTTTCTCCTTTTCCCCAGAATCATGCACAGGCTTAGGAGGAAACTCTTCAAAGAGTACATACTTGTACTCCTCAACAGTCAAGACAATATCAAGATTCCTTTTCCAATCAACATAATTGGGTCCAGTAAGTTTATTCTCCTTTAGTATCACAACAAGTGAATTGAAAGTCATTTTTGAAAAACCTAAGAATTACATAGATCAAAACATTATATTTCAAAAAATTATTGATTCCTCAAACAATAAAATTTTAAAATCAACCAACACCTCAAAACACCGAGAATATCGTGTGCCATGATAGTGTGGATGTATACGAATTCTACATTTGTAAGAGGAGGTTTTACCCATTAATTTTATTATCCTGTCAACCTAACTTTTTGACAAATAAAAATTAATAGTTGGTTCCTCTTCGGCCCTACAAATAAATGCAGTGACTCTGATGGGGAGGATACTCTTATTTGGATCTAAGTGTTCACCATTACTCGATACCAAGGCAATTACCTCGGATTATGTGTCTTCTGATAGGGAAGTATACACGCTCATAAATAATTTTCTATAACCATATTTGACCCTATGATCAGCAAAACAAACTCATCCGATGGGGAGGAAGACACTCAGAGCTGACGCACAAGTTTGTTTGCATCACATGTCAAATCGTAATGGAGGTCATGGGAATTTTAAAAAAATATCCCTCTCCCACTTAGTAATTTAAAATGAGGAATTTTCCTAGCACACAACATGCATATCAAACAAGAAGCAATAAATATGAAAAAAATATTTTCCAACTATTATGGCTTTTTTTTTCCAATATGCCTCTCGTCGTGTCGCCATCTCGTCCGCTCCTCCCTACGCCATGTACAAGCCATCTGGAGATCCGAGCCAAGAAAATTTATTTTAATTTACATCCATCAATCCTATACTCCACGAAGGAGTGTACATGAAATCTAGATCGAAAGTATACTAAAACAAAAGAGTGGCTAAACAATGTTGTACTTAATTACAAAAAATTAAATACTAGGCTCGTCAACCCCAAGGATTCAAATAATATTACAATTACACACATCCAATCACATACACACACATATGGCCATAATAGTTAGATCTTATGCCTACAACCAAAAAGTTAGCCTACGCACATCCTACTATCATCCGACACATATAATATATGATAAGTGCATAAAAGTAACCGAATCATAAACACACAAAATCGGAAAATCGTGGCTCTGATACCACTTGTTAGTGATTGCTTCCTGTCTTGGTCTCTTGTGCATGGCGATCCTATCTATGTCCCTAGATTAAAAAAAAATAATCCTTGACGAAGACGGATTACCCAAGCAACCGATCCATCATCGTGCTATTCGATTCGAGTGGTCTCTTGAACAAACTTGTTGTTCAAACAACCTAACTCTTTTCCTTGACTAGCCACGGAATAGATGATATACGGATTACCGGTTTTTGTATTTATCTTCGGGGTCTAAGAAAATTAGCCACATACAATTATACAACAGAACTAAATCAAAATAAACAAGTTTATACCTCTTGATCTTCTATTGTATATCCTTTCCTCCTCTTGAACGTTGTGTGGGCAACGATCCTTCAAGAGTTGAAACCTCCTAGATCGCCTATCTACCTTTTCTTGTTCGCTACGAACAAAGGAAGATAATCAAAGACTTCTTCTTCTCCTTTCTAGAACCAACCATCAAGCTCCAAGCTTGATCCTTGCCACCGGCCAAGGAGAGGAAGAGGAATAATGGGCATCGGCCAAGAGCTCCAAAGGAAGAACCTTAACCCTTACCGCCGACCAAGACTTGAGGGAAGAAGAGATATGGTGTGGGCGCCGACCAAGAGAGAAAGAAGAAGATGGATCTTTGGTGCCACCGGCCACTAGAGAGGAGGACAAGGAAAACCCTAATTCCTTGTGCCGCCCAAACCTCTCTAAGCCAACTCCAAACCCTAACCTCTCAATGAATCTTGCCGCCCACTCCAAAAACCTAATCTCCAAAAGATGTGATGCCGCCCAAGCCTTTGCCTCCTATTTATAGATTTTGCCCAAACCTCTTTTTGATCTTGTCCATCGGATCTAGGTTTAATGAGGGTTTTAATAGGCTACAATATGAACCATAAGGAGGAGTTGGATCTTGGCCACCCAATGGATCTAGCCCACATAAAGTCCAATCCATTAATGATAATCCATTCCACTAGACGATTATCATTGATCTACCTCACCAACCCCCATAAATAAATATGGGCTCCATATATTAATTGTACAAATATTTTCCCCTGTTTAAGATCTCGAATGTCCGTCAATTAATTAATTTACTGACAATTAATTAATCAACATCTACCTCCATGAGTAGTACCACTCAACCTTATCATTATGCCGGACCAAGTCCACCTGCAGGGTTTACATGATGATCCTTATGAGCTCCTCAAGGGGGCATCATCATCCTAATATATAGGACACGATTTCCTCCTATAATCAACGACACACCATGTAAATAATATCATTTCCCAACTTACCGAGCCTATCGATTTAATCTATAAATCTCGCCCATTAGTAAATCAAAGAAATAAATACTAAGTACATGTGACCGTTATTATATCGCAATTAAGAGCATGTACACCATAATATCCGAGGTCCAATTCAATTATGTAGTCAATAATAAATTGAATTACCTCTAAGTCGGTCCTGCTCAATACACACAAAGTGTACTAGTGTAATTCTATGGTCAAGACAAACCAATACCAAATTACACTATAACCATATCAATGGTTTGTCCAAAACCATCTCGGTTGTGAGCCTCTACTTATACTCTACAAGGAACTGATAACATGATCTCCCGTGTGACACTACACACCATGTTATCTAGAATGTAATGTATCAGACAATATGCATAACCATAAATATGCAAACAATGATAATGTGATTCTTATTTCAAAAATAAAGATGTTCATACAAAAGATAGACTTTTCAGTATACATCCCAACATAGCCATGGCTCTTGGTCTTCCTCATGATGTGGCACACCATGATGTGTCCATGATGATGTGGAACATCATCATTGGCAGGCCACTTTGCCAAGTCACCATGAAGTGGCATTTGGTCAAGTCAAACTTGACCCTTCATCTTCCCTCTCAAGTCAAGTTAAACTTGACCTCTTATCTCCCATGGTTGATCAAATCCATCCTTTGATTCAAGTCAATTTAATTTAATGAATCTCTATTCATTAGTTTAAATTGACTCAATGAATCAAATCTAAATTAGACTCATTCAACACTTGAATCAAATTGAGTCCAACTCAATTAGTCTAATTTGGATTACTCTTAATCCAATTTGGTTTATTACATGAACCTAATCCTCTTGGTCCATCATATGAACCTAATCTCCATCTAATTGCCCTTTGTGTGTGACCCTATATGTTCTTGTAACGTTGGCAATGCTCCTAAACCAATTTAGAAACAAAAGCAATGAACGGTATCTAGCAACATATCATTGCTACCCAAGTTACAAGAATGTTGAGATCCAACATCACCTTTGTGAATACTAATTGTGACTCTCACAATATGTGACAATGTCCCTATATCCTTGACATCTAGATTGAACAATTGAGGCATAGACCGTGTCATCCTCTATACAATCTATATCTTGAACTCCAAGTAGACTCACTCTAATTAAATGAGCTCAATATCTCATATTGACTCATTTGGGCATGGCCATGCACTTAGTGGTCTCGCTCTATCAAGAATCATGATATCACTCTCGTCATATAGGAGGGATAGATCTCATCTACATCACTCACATCTCTCCGCATAATTTGTTACATACCCAGTAATCGCCTTTATAGTCCACCCATTTACGAGTGATGTTTGACGAAGCCAAAGTATGCAACTCCTTATGTAGGGAACCATGGTGACTTCAGGTCCAAGGACTAATAGTCATACTAATAGTCACATGAGAAAGTATATGACACTCATATAATGATTCATGATACTTTCTCATGGCTGGTCATTCAGTATACATTCTCCAATGCATACCCATGTGTCAATTTGATATCTCATATCCATGACTTGTGAGATCAAGTCATCTAGTTGACCTACATGTTAGTCTCTTCGCATTAACATTGTCCCTAAATATTAATACTTGACTAGGAATGATTAAGAGTAGTATTCTCTATATAATCTCATTATCGATTCAACCAATCGATTGATATAGATAAGAACCTTCTACTCAAGGATGCTATTATACTTAGTTATTTGGCACCAATACAAGTATAATAACCATAAAGAAATGCCTTTATAAATATATATAGGAATATGATACAACAAGTCCATATAACAATCATCACATGATCGACTCTAGGGCTTTCACTAACATAGATGTCATTACCTCTCCCGAAGGCAATGTCATTACAATTTTAAGATCCAGGACATCCGGAGGTATATTTATCTTCTTAGCAAATATCATGGAAATAAACGAATGGGTTGCCCCAGTATCAAATAGCACAGTAGCTTACTGATTAAAGATAAGTATCTGACCTGTGACAATAGTAGAAGCATTTGCTACCTCTTCTTTAGTGAGAGAGAAGATCCGAGCATTCGGTGTAACTGGGGGGCCTCCAATCTTCCTTGACTAATGTGAGGGCCCTCCAGTGCTTCTTGCATTTGGTGTAACTGAGCAGGTTTACTCCCATACTGATTTAACTATGGTGGAGGTGGATTAGTCTTGGTAGGGCAATTTCTGGCCAAGTGTCCCTCTAAGCCACATGTATAACACCCGCTCGTGCCCTGGCGACAAACTCCTGAATGCATCTTCCCACATTTAGAACATGTAGGATACTTAGGTCACTTGCTTGTTGAACCTCCCTTTGGGTTATTCCATTGCTTCCTCTTGCCATTGTTATTTCCCTTCCAGTTAGAATGATTTCTCTGAGATTTCTGACCTCTAGAACTTCCATGACTTCTGTTTTCAATCAAGGCCTGATTCTGTCACTTAATGTTGTTCAAGTAATGCTCTGTGATTAAAGCACTACTGACTAACTCCTCTACAGTCTACAGTCTATTAATTTCGCTGGCCACATTTAGAGCTATCTCAGGTCTAAGCATTTTGAGCATAAGTCTAACCCTTTATTGTTCCGTGCTGACTAGCTCTAGACATAAGCGAGCTAGTCTATTGAATTTATTCACGACTTCATTAACTGACAAGTCCCCTTGTCAGAATTCAGTGAACTCGTCGTAGTGCCTATTCGTGACTCACATATGGAAGAACTCTTCAAAGAACTCTGTTTCAAAGTCAGCCCAAGTCATCTGATTAATCACTCTTTTTGCCTTTACCCGTTCCCACCACATTCTGGCATCTCCATCCAAACAGAATGACGCACATTTGACTTTCTCATTTTCAGGCCAATCTAGTAGTTCAAAAATACTTTCTAATGTCTTGAACCAGGCCTGGGCATCCCATGGTTCACTTGTACCAACAAAACTCTCTGGATTCAGCTTTTGCCATTGAATTAAGTACGCCTCTTGCCTCACCCCCACCGCTGGGGCTATTGGGGGAACTGGTGGGGCAAGGAGTGAAACTAGTATGACATTCTGAGCAACTGGTGGAGTAACAAGATTATCTTGTTGGTTCACCATCAAGGTATTGATAACTTGTTGCTGCTCTACAACTTGATGCTGAAGCTGAGTGACTATTTGCATCAAGTTAGGCGGTGGTACTGCTTCATTTGTCCTCTGATTTCCATTGGTCCGTGTTCTAGCCATTTTTCTTCATAAAGTAAGACCAATATAAGACTACTACTATTACTTACTTTCTATCATCATCACCTACACATGTAAGCATGTTTAACAAAACATTTTTTACTAGTATAGAAGGAGGTAAAACATATATACACTTTCTTACTTTGAAGCGGCAGGATTGGTGCTTGATGTGTGTGTGGTGGAAGGGCGGAACTGGGTCTGAGACCATACTGTTACACCCCCCCCCCTCTCTTCTCTAGAAAGGGAGTTGTTACCATCGTACTTTAATTATAAACCAAACATGTCTCAATTATTCTATGAACTCACTTCACTATTTACTAATTTAACTAATACCTGATTTAAACAGAAGGGTGTCAACAACTCGTAAGAGGATATAAACATGGTTTTGATAACAAGTATCATAATACTTTTAACTTGAAACAGCGGAAGATAGAGAAATAACTCAACCCATAAAATAGCGACACACGGCCGTGTTGAAAAACACGGTCTGGCCGTGTGTCCCACCCATGGTCGTGTGCGCCTCTGTTCACCCCATAATAATAGTCAAGCACATAACATGAACTCTAGAACACTAGCACGTTTAAAGGTCTTAACATAACATAATACTAGCGTGTTCAAAGGTCTTAACATAACATGATACTAGCAAGTTCGACATTCTTAGACACAATATACTCACGCACATAACATGGACACTAACACACTAGCACGTTCAAAGGTCTTAACATAACATAATACTAGCAAGTTCAAGATTCTTAAACACAATATAACCATTAGATGTTTTCAGAGTTCTTAACATAACATAAATTCTAGCAAGTTCAGAATCGTAATCCACTGTTTCGCCACCACACACACCAATCACTTCATCCGTTGCCCCATCTTACTCAAGCCTTGCTTTACCCCTATCTGCAGTATAAGGAATGCAAACTATAAGCAATGAAGCTTAGTAAGTACCTCCTATTCTCACAAAACATCGTATTAAGAAAAACATGCTATTAGAATACTTGCATGCAACATATGCTCATACTTGCCATTAAGAAAATTCTGCATTAACCATTTAGAAACACTTGTACATAACACAATGGTTCAACTTGAAATGCATGAAATTTCTATATTAAACATTTAGAAACACTTGTACATAACACAAGGGTTCAACTTGAAATGCATGAACTTGAAATACACAACTTACAATACATGATCTTTAAATATACTTCGCTTGTAGAAACATGCACATGAGATATACTTAAGCTTGTAACTTTTATGCTTTGGTTAACTTTAGAAACCATATATACATATATACTTTAAAATAATAATCATCCTTGTATGGGCAGCCCGGCATAGTACCAATTTTTCGCATAACCTTAATAGAATTCAGGGTAGCTAGCCACCGAACTTATTAGGGCAACTTACTAAGGGCGGTCTAGGGCCCATGGGCGATCTAAGTATTAGTATCAGCCCTTAGTGTCAATCACGAGATGATTGATTAAGGGTCATATGTATCATATTTCATTAATAACAATCAAAGATTGATTATTATATTTACTTTATGCATGTGCCAATAAATAAATATAATAATGCCCTTGAATAGTAGATTCTAATCTACAGTATATCAATTGGTAGAATTGATTATGAGAAGCTGTAGAGAACACTATTCTTAAACATTCTTAGTCAAGTATTGTATTAATAGATAAAGGGATATATTGATACATTGAAACTAGCATGTAGGTCAATGGATGACTTGATCTCACAAGTCATGGATATATGATATCATATTGACACATGGATATATATATTGGAGAATATATGTACTGAATTGACCTGCCATGAGAAAGTGTCATAGATCGTTATATGAGTGTCATATACTTTCTCATGTGACTATTGGTATGAATAGTCCTTAGACCTGAAGTCACTACGGTTCCCTACATAAGGAGTTATGTACTTTGGTATCGTCTAACGTCACCCGTAACAGGGTGCACTATAATGGCGATTACTGGGTATGTAATGAATTATGCGGAGGGATGTGAGTGATGTAGATGAGATCTATCCCTTCCATATGACGGGAGCGATATCTTTGGCCTCTTGATAGAGTATGACCACGAAATGCATGTCCATGCTCAAATGAGTCAATATGAGATATTGAGCTCATTTGTTTGAGTGAGTCTACTTGGGGATCAAGAAACATAGAG
Source organism: Wurfbainia villosa (assembly GCA_025175895.1). Taxonomy (NCBI): domain Eukaryota; kingdom Viridiplantae; phylum Streptophyta; class Magnoliopsida; order Zingiberales; family Zingiberaceae; genus Wurfbainia; species Wurfbainia villosa. Next base: position 35,679,275 of record CM045989.1, on the reverse strand, counting down.
ATCGATAAGGGGATGACACGGTGTATGCCTCATTGATCGATCTAAGATATCAAGGATAGAAGGGCACCGTCATACATGATAATAGCCACAAAAAGGTTGTCGAATCTCGACTTTGTTGTAACTTGGGTAGCAATGATGTATTGCTAGATGCCGCTCATTGTTTATGTGTCTAAAAAGGGGTTGCCAACATTACAAGAGCCTATTGGGTCACACACAAATGACATTCTGTTTTGGAGATGATTTCTTTTAGTTGACTAAAAGAACAATTGAGCAAATGGCTAAGACTTGAGTTAGACTCAAGTTGGTTGAACTTGAGTTAGACTCAAGTTAAACCATGGAAGATAAATCATCATGCAAGGGGCATCTATCATCATGCATGATTAATGTGATTAATCATGCATATGAATTCCAAGGGTCTAGGTATTCGTGATGAGAGGTTCATGCATTAATGAAGGAAAATACCAAGAGTCATGGTATTTAATAGGAGATAGAGGAATTGATAGCAAGGGTTGCTAGTGGCTTAAAAGGCTTTTAATGTGAAAAGCAATGGGATGCTTTTGTTGGTTGACATGTAAGCCAAAGAGGAAAGCAAAAGAGAGCCTTCTCCTTCTTCTCCTTCTTCTTCCAAGTGTTCTTGGCGTTTTACTTGGGTTGCTAGCACAACGTGACTCCAAAACTGCTGAGTGTCAGTGTGGATACCGTGGAGATACGGTTATACTTACTGTATTGAGATCCGACAGCGCTTGGATTTGCGGGATTGCGAAGGGCTCACATTGAAGGTATACTTCTCCTTCTAGATAGGATCTAGACAAAGTAGAATAAGAAAATGATTTATATGTTTTGCAAGGATCTCTAGAGGGATCCGATTTATATTATGTTTCCGCTACGGTTGTGCGAAGTATTCGCCCGCGATATTGTGAATGTCACGATCCGGATTTTTCCCTACAGTAAGGGCCCGATACATGCCACTTTAAAGTAAAATACTTTCTTTATATATGACATACTAATTTTACCATATAATAACATTAAACATGATCATACTCCAAAAACTCATATAGGAAGCCTTTCAAGACATTTGATTATGCTCTTTGTCCCCCAAAACTCGTTGGGGAAGAATCTTTGTGATCTTATGTCTTGCTTCCAAAGAAATATACCTAAAATATCCATAAATCTGAACAACCATAATCTGAACAGAAACATATAAATCTGAATAAAGTATGATAATAGAAGCTAGATGTACAAATCGAAAGTTGCTTATACTATAGGGGAGAAATAACATCTTTGTGATCTTATGTCTTGTCTAAAACGAAATATACCTTTCATATAAATCTGAACACACACATATAATCTGATCAAAACATGTAATCTAACAAAACATAGGAAAAAGAAGCTAGATAAAACAATTGAAAAGCTACTTATACTGCATGTGAGAGATATTTACATCCTCTCGCTATCTTACTAATATACCGCTAGGGTTTTTGTGAGATGAAGACCTTCCCTTGTTCCTTAGCCTTAGGAGTGATCCTCTAGCATATACTAAGCCCTTGAAACCTCTCTTGAGAACCCCAACCAAGAGCCCTAAGGGATCGGATGAGAAGGCAAAACAAGGAGATGGAGTTTCTAGGTTTCGGTGGAGAAGGAGGAAGAAGGATGAAGAGAATTTTCGGTGGAGAGGGGAGAAGGAGGAAGAAAATTTCAGTTTTCCCTCTCTTGATTTCCCTTTAATACTTAGGGGGATGAAAAGAAAACTCCTCATCTTCTCATACTTTTATTATATAATCTTTGTACATACTAGATAAGAATTCTCCCATGGCCTAATGGTATCAAGGCTATCTCACAAATAGAAGGTTTATGGTTCAAATCCTAGCTATAGTAAACCATAGTTTTTTTTTTCTGAACCTTTTACGGGAATTCAAACTCTACATAACCACTTTGAACCGCTTAGAATTTATGGGTGTTACATCACCCCTGACACTAACCTTCCTAACACTACCAATATAAATTTATTTAAATATTTTAGTATTAAATTAAGAAAATAATTAGCTAGATTAATATTTTATAGAGAATTTTTTTTTATTTTGGTTCTAAATTAACTTTTAGGATTTTTGTCATGAATTTCTTAACTCATCTACTAAATATATTTCACGAATTACAACTACTCGCACAATTAAAAAATTAGTAAGATATAAAAAAAATCTAATCGGAGAATTTAGAAAATTAAGTAATAAAATATCTTTATGTTCTAATATTTGAAGTGATTATTGATAAACTCATTTAGCTATGAGTATGACATGCTATTAGATCAATAACTCTGGATAATTCAAGAATATTTATTATCGTATCTAGTTTTTGACTAATCATAAATTGCTCACTCTCAGATATTATATTTAATTTTAAAAGAATATTAATTAATTAATATAATATTTTTAATATTATTTGATAAGTTAATAAAGTTAAATTTATTTATTAGTCTACTATTGATTGTATATTTTTTTTCATATTCATTACCTATATTATATTTTATATTTATGTATTTAAGATAGATTAAAATTTTAAAAAATTAAATTAATTAAAATTATTATTTCTTATTTATAGTCACATCCTAATGTAATAAAATAATAAGATTAATTTATAAAATTAATGGAATGAGATCTAAAAATTCTACGTAATATACCAATACATTAAAATTCAATATATCAATTATTAAAAGATTCATTTTAATATAGAAAATTATTATGTTTATTTTTTTTTACTTAAATTACTAATAATACTAATATATATTTATATTCATATCAATAAAATATATATAGTAATATTTGTGAAATTTTAAAACTATTTAATGATGTAACTTTTGATGTTTTTTATCCTACTCCTTATTTAATTATAATAAATTTTTGTAATATATACCTTTAATTTTAAATAATATATCATGAATGAATTTTAATTAATAATGAAAAAAATATTTTTAAAATATTTCTAATATTTATTTAGTCGTATTACTTTGAGACCATCGATTAAAGTTAAATATTTTATACAAAATATTAATTATATATTATAATATTTTAATTCTAATAAAAAATTATTTTTTCTTGATACATTAATATCGTACAAAATATTAAAAATAATTTATATAATATTTATAAAGAATATAATTTAAAATATAAATTAGAAAATAATGTATCTAAATTTCAAAATATTAATAATAGTTTAAAATTTATAAAAGTATAATATTTATTAAAAGAAAGAACGAAGAGTTCTAGAAGATCTTCAAATTTTAGATAGAAACTTACAATTTATTTTTAAAATTATTTTAGTTTTAGTGAAATAGATAAGCAAATTTAAATTGTCATGATGACGATCGCATAAAATTTAAAGTTTCTCATTCTTTCCATTATAACAAAAAAAAATTTAACTTGTTCGATGATCGTTATCGTAATATAAATGTTTAATTCCTGAAGTAATATATTGGATAACCAACATCTACTTTATTTTATATTTCTTTAAAAACACAAGAGTTTTTTTGATGATTAAACAAAAATTGAAAAAAACAAAAAATACAACTTTCTGAGGACGAGATAAGAATTTGATAGCGAAAAAATTATCACTCCGAGAATAAAAAAAATGAAAGTGAATAATAATACTTCCTAAGGTAATAAGAATAAAAAAATTACATGAATTTTAATTCTCCTATACTTTAAAAGGATAATGACAATCTACCAAAGGGCACACCTCAAATTTTAAATTGCCCAAACACAATCCCATGGTTTCATATTTATCAAAGGGCACACCTCGTTCCCTTTTTATCTCTCCCACCAAATGTGGATTTAATGCTCAGATATTACATGCATCCGAGCCATAACTGAAAATTCCGAACAATCCAAACGTGCTGCTAGAAATTCAAATCCCAAGATCACTGCATTCCTGGGAATATAATTCCCAACACCACCTTTTTTTGTCCTGATTTCTAATTTATATCAGTTTGATTTATGAAATATGGTTGTGGATACCTAATAAAATCTTTAATATTAGAAATTTTGGACACGGATACACAGAGGGGTACTTCTCAAACCCAATGGACTTGGATTGGATCGAAGAAGAAGTGAATAGGGCCATCAATGGATTTTGACCGAAACCCATTGATGGACCTAGAGGATGTTAGAGATTTGAGGCCGCTAGAGGAGGGGTGAATAGCGTTGATCGTACGTCGATGGAATTCGTTCGTGATCGTCTCTACAAAACTCGTTATGCGCAGCGGAATAGAGATAATAAAAGCAATAACGAAAAGATACAATCATGAACACAAGGATATAACGTGGTTCGGAACCGCACGGTTCCTACTCCACGGATCGGGCTCAAACGAACCCTAGTGATGCCAATCACACACCACTAAGCAATAAACTCCTTCTCGACAATAAGTCGGAGGTGGAGAAACCTCGTACAATGGATTACAACAAGTAATACACAAAGATACAAGCAAAATACAAGGAAATGTAAAGAACACTTTACAAACTAGGGTTTGAGCGCTTTGCTTGTTGGTTGCTTGGATGAGGTTGAAGGGCCCTGAAATGCACCTGCAAATCGCCTTCAAATCGCCTCAAGTAAGCTCCCAAAGAACTGATGCCGCAATCTCCATGAACAGCTCACTTTTATCCTGCGTCGGGCCGATTTCGCTATCGATCGCCATAAGTCCCATCGTGATGCCCTTGTCGTGAGACAACGGCTCAATCCACGTTGGACAAGTTCCACCGGGACTCTTGGCGATCGATCGCCAACATTGGCGATCCGCGCTAACGCCAGTCGATTGCCCTACGGCCACGGAGCATTCTGTTGCTCGATACTCGACCGGCGATCGACTTCCATCCCTTGCGGGCCGATCGCTAGCCATCGATCATACTAACGAGCAGCGATCGATTGCTAGAGCATTTTCCCTCGTCGGCGGTCGAACTCAGTCGACTCACGGCAATGAACCGCCATAATGTCGACGATCGGCCGACCAAGAATGAGGTTTTAACCCAAGTATGATGCCCCCATACTTGCTAGACCACCCTTAGCCTAGACCTAAGCCTTCTAGCCACCTCCATCAGTCTCACGCCTCTCGGATCCCTCTAAGTCATCCATGACTTATTCATCCATCGCGCTAGCCTCCAGGTGCTTCCCTCGGCTATTGTCATGCTAACGGTGTCTACACCGCCAAAGCACATTGGACTTACGCCGCCAAGACTCCGCTTGGACTTTACGCCGCCAATATCAAACCCTTGGACTTCTCAAATGCCAAGGCTCAAGCTTGGACTTTCCCTTGCCAACCCATGTTGGACTTCTCAAATGCTAAGACCATGCTTGGACTTCTCATGTCAAGTACTCAAGACTTGGACTTTCCCAATTGCCAAGTGTCCCACTTAGACTTTCCATGCCAAGTACCCATGACTTGGACTTTACCTTGCCAAGACCCATGCTTGGACTTTCCCATAATCACATGGTCAACCCTAGTCAACCATTAAGGTCTCCCTCGAGTCAAACTCGAGTCCGGTCAAACATGACCCTGGTCGATTGCTCCAACAATCTCCCCAACATATTAACCGACATTAATGTCAAACATCAATGCCAAATCACTTTGTCAAACATCAAAACATCACTCGAGTCAAACTCGAGTCTGGTCAATTGTGACCTGGGCCGATTGCACCAACAATCTCCCCCTTTTTTATGTTTGACAAAAAACCAAACAAATCATCTGAGTTAGACCACTAACTCAAATCTCTTACCAATTATCCCAAATTGGTAAACACTCTCCAAATGTTCTCCCCCAAACATTCTCCCCCTTTTTGACTAACATCAAAAAGGTTTTCTCTCCAAGGAGGTCAATGTCTCATGTCCCAATGAGATCTTACAATCTCCCCCTTGATCCAAAGATAAATACCTAGGATGCCTACCATCTTCCTAGTGATAATTCACATATCACTCAAGAGAGACAATCCTATACTCTCTCCCAATTTCCAAATTGGGTATCAAAAACCCATCAATTTTCCCAATTGATGATACTCTCCCAATAACTTCTCCTCTTCAAGGAGAAAAATGCATCCATCATCCCAAGATGGATACCTCATCCTAAAGGCTTGCTCCCCCTTGATCATTGCACCAATAATATCCTTGGTAAGCCCCTAAGCCAATAGGAACTCTAAACCATCAAAATTAAGGTTCTAAGTTCAACATAGAACTTTCACTCACCCTAAATTTGATACTTTGACCTAACACAGCTCCTAATCCATATCCAATGAATTTTCACCCTTTATAATGCTTCATAAAGCATATCCTAGGGTTAGGAGTGATTAGGAACCTTTTCCATAGCTGAACACGGGCTAAACAAACCTTCGTTCCGGTTACGTATTGCTTCCGGTCGATTGAGCCTTTACGAAAATCTCGATTTTTACTTATCGAAAGGCGTATGAATCTCCATTACATTCAGAAGATAATTATCACGAATTTTCTACAAATAAAACGTTTTTTGAATGACAAAATTTGAGTTATATTTCAAAAATAAAATTCATCATTATAATACTTATGACACACACAATGGGTGAAAAATATTTGAAAATTATTTTACCCATAAAATAGTGAGTTTGATACAAAACTCAAAACCATTGAAATTTTCAATGTTTTGGCCTATTTTGTATCAACTCTATCAATAGTGATTGCTATCAAAAGATAGACTTCACCAAGGTTTTTCAAAATGATTTTAAAATGTTTTCAAAACCTTATTTTGGATCATATTCCTTGGGCTCTATGTACATGACTTGTACACATGCTCTCCCAATGATCCACAAATGAAACAAGATGAGTTTTAGTTCATCTAGATGCAAAAACTATGCACCTTGAACTCAACTCATATCCTAGCATCTCACATGTATCTAAGGTGTATAAATACACATACATGTCAATTGGATGTGAGATGTGGGTTTTGTTCATCCTAATCTAGGGTTTCATGCATTCTCTAAGGCAACCCTACTTGATTCCCTTATAAATGGGACTTCAAGTCATGTCATAGTCCTTAATTCAATTTCAACCAAATTGTCTTAAATGCATGAATGATTATGGCATTAGAAATGTTATAAATAAGCATATGCTCATAATCATGATGTCATGGCATAAGATGAAATCTAAAAACACATGACATTTGAAACCTTAATTCTAAACATGAATCATGACATATAAAATCATAGAACTAGGCATGATGTCATGACATGGCATATGGCAATCAAAGCATGGCATATAAAATATATAGGTATAGTAATACCTAAATTTTAATATTAATTGCCATTTGATATAGTTAGATATATTTTGCCATATTGTCATTAATCTCCTTAGTGTGCCAAAAACCCAAAATGGCACACTAACACTCTAAACCCTAATTGTGCCAATTTGATCATTTTATCAAACTTCATAACTAATATTGACACATCCTAAGATCTTTTAGGATTATAATTCAACCCTATTTCCAAGGTATCCATAACCTTGAAAATATCCTAAGAGTGCCACCTTTACCATGGTTGAGTTAACTACCCATCCAATCAAGGTTGGCACACCCTAAACCCATCTAGCGTGGATCAATCACGCTCTTAGGAACCCAAAACCGATTTGAGCTCCTAGGGTTAATTAGGTATTCCTTAGGGATAACCTCCCTAGATACCTTCCTAATGACCCTCCTAGGCTTGTTAGCCTTAGTCATTTGGGTCTTACCTAGGTTGAATCTAGGGGTAACTCCCCTTGCAACCTTCTTAGTGGCCACCCTAGGTTTCCTAGAAACCCTAGCCACTAGGCATACCCTTTGGTCAATTCTAGGGATGACTTCCCTATTGACCTTGGTCTTCCTAGACCTAGTCAGTGTTCCATAATCTAAAGGAACACTATGGTAAGCTACCTTAGGCTTAGGTTTGTGACTCAAACCTTGCTTGCCCTTGATTGACTTTTGACTCTTAGGTCCTTGGTGTTGACTTTGACTTTGACCATTAGACCCTTTAAATTGATTTTGTATATTCCTAAGGGTCTTTTCTAGTTTTTCAAGCCTTGACCTCAAGGCTTGATTTTCAACCTCTAATTGTCCAATTGATTTTTGATTAAGTTTTTGGGCATTAGACTTCCTAGGCATATGCCTAGTCCATTTAGGGTTTAGACCTAGGTGCTCTTGCACCTTTCTAATTGTCTCCCTAGGTAAGATTGATCTTGAGTTATTTGACCTAGGTTTGTCCTTAAATAAGTTGTTTTTAGGAACATTAGTCCCAAATTTCTCTCTACTTTTGAAGTTAACGCTTTTAGCTCCTAAACAAATATATTTATCTCTAGCATGCTTTTCATGGTGAATTGCAAGAGAATTAAAGTTTCTAGCATGCTTTTGATTTTTAAATTTGGAAGGTGCATTATTAAAATATACCTTAGGGTTAGCTATAGAAGCTCCCCCTACTTGTGATGCTCCTCCTTGCCCCTTCTTCTTCCCCCTAGGGCATTGACTCCGATAATGCCCCTTTGAATTGCACTTGAAGCATATGATGTGCTCCTTGCCTTTAGGTGTTGGGGAACCGGCATCCTTGACTTTTGGTGCCGGTGGAGCTTTCCTAATCTTCTTTGGGCACTTGCTCTTGTAGTGCCCGGCTTCCCTACACTCAAAACATATGATATGATTTTTATTACAAATTGACATGTTTGAGTTACCTATGGTGGAAGGTGTTGGAATTGAAACTTCTTCATCTTGACCGGATGTGGAAGCTTCTTCTTGATGCTCCGGTGTTGAGGAAACTCTAATCTCCTCCTCAATCCTAGAAGCGGATGCTTCTTCCACTTCCTCCACCTCTTCCGATCCAGATGTTGATTCCCTATCAACCTTCGAATCCTCAAGCTCTTTGGATGAAGATGTACTTGCTTCTTTTTGAGCTTGAGAGGATGAGCACTCTTCTTCTTCTTCTTCTTCTTGGACCAATGATGAGTTTTCATGGAGCTTTGCCACTTGGCTCCACAACTCCTTAGCATCCATATAGTCCCCTACCGTACACACAATCTCATTAGGGACCAAATCAAGAATAAATTTTACTACCTTCATGTTTTTCTCGAAGGCTTGGAGTTGATCTTCACTCCACTTCTTCTTCTTGAGGAATCCTCCCTTTGGTCCTATTGGATAGCTAAAACCCTCCATCAAGATAGACCATTCTTCGAAGTCCCTCATCATTAGGAAGTCTTCAATTCTTGACTTCCATTGCTTAAACCCTTCTTGTCCATAGAAGGAGTAAGGGATTGGTGTGTTAATGTTCCATCCCAATTGTTCTTCCATCTTCACCCTCTAGCTTCTTTGTCCTAGCTCCTGGCGGTTAGTCCGTAGAAGAGCCCTGGGCTCTGATACCACTTGTTAGAGATTTGAGGCCGCTAGAGGGGGGTTGAATAGCGTTGACCGTACATCGATGGAATTCGTTCGCGATCGTCTCTACAAAACTCGTTATGCACAGCGGAATAGAGATAATAAAAGCAATAACGAAAAGATACAATCACGAACACAAGGATATAACGTGGTTCGGAACCGCACGGTTCCTACTCCACGGATCGGGCTCAAACGAACCCTAGTGATGCCAATCACACACCATTAAGCAATAAACTCCTTCTCGACAACAAGTCGGAGGTGGAGAAACCTCGTACAATGGATTACAACAAGTAATACACAAAGATACAAGCAAAATACAAGGAAATATAAAGAACACTTTACAAACTAGGGTTTGAGCGCTTTGCTTGTTGGTTGCTTGGATGAGGTTGAAGGGCCCTGAAATGCACCTGCAAATCGCCTTCAAATCGCCTCAAGTAAGCTCCCAAAGAACTGATGCCGCAATCTCCATGAACAACTCCCTTTTATCCTGCGTTGGGCAGGATTTCCGCCTATCAGTCGACTGCCATAAGTCCCCAGTCGACTGATGCCACTGTTGTCGTGAGACAACGGCTCAATCCACGTTGGACAAGTTCCAACGGGACTCTTGGCGATCCGATCGCCAACGCCGTAATCAGTCGACGCCGATCGGCTACGAGCGCTCATGCTCGATACTCGGCGGTCAGTCATCATCCTTAGCGCGATCGCCAGAGCCATCGATCGCTACCAACGAGCAATGATCGCTAGAGCATTTTCACCTCGTGGCAGTCGAACTCAAGTCGACTCACGGCAGTCGAACCGGCCATAATGCCAGTCGACTGCCAACCTCAAGAATGAGGTTTTAACCCAAGTATGGTGCCCCCATACTTGCTAGACCACCCTTAGCCTAGACCTAAGCCTTCTAGCCACCTCCATCAGCCTCACGCCTCTCGGATCCCTCCAAGTCATCCATGACTTGTTCATCCATCGCGCTAGCCTCCAGGTGCTTCCCTCGGCTATTGTCATGCTAACGGTGTCTACACCGCCAAGGCACATTGGACTTACGCCGCCAAGACTCCGCTTGGACTTTACGCCGCCAATATCAAACCCTTGGACTTCTCAAATGCCAAGGCTCAAGCTTGGACTTTCCCTTGCCAACCCATGTTGGACTTTCCATGCCAAGACCATGCTTGGACTTTCCATGCCAAGACCCATGCTTGGACTTCCCATGCCAAGACCATGCTTGGACTTTCCATGCCAAGACCCATGCTTGGACTTCCCTTGCCAACCCATGTTGGACTTCTCAAATGCTAAGACCATGCTTGGACTTCTCATGCCAAGTACTCAAGACTTGGACTTTCCCAATTGCCAAGTGTCCCACTTAGACTTTCCATGCCAAGTACCCATGACTTGGACTTTACCTTGCCAAGACCCATGCTTGGACTTTCCCATAATCACATGGTCAACCCTAGTCAACCATTAAGGTCTCCCTCGAGTCAAACTCGAGTCCGGTCAAACATGACCCGGGTCGATTGCTCCAACAATCTCCCCAACATATTAACCGACATTAATGTCAAACATCAATGCCAAATCACTTTGTCAAATCCCTTTGTCAAACATCAAAACATCACTCGAGTCAAACTCGAGTCTGGTCAATTGTGACCTGGGTCGATTGCACCAACAGAGGAGTCCAAATTCTGAAATCTTGACATGGACTGAAAGATCTTACTACGTGAATTGTTGATGTGTCAAGGAAACTTGGTTCTGATCCTCCTACCTCCTAGTTTTGGCTGCGTGCCACGTATAAATTCAAGCTGGGCGAGAAAAAAAGTGGTATTGGGAATTATATTCCCAAGAACACAATGGTCCTGGGGTTAAATCCCAAGAATACAGTGGTACTGGGATTTAAATTTCCAACAACATGTTCAATTTTTCAAACTGGCCGAGAAAAAAGGTGGTGTTGGGAATTATATTCCCAGGAACACAGTGATATTGAGATTTAAAATCCCAGTACCATATGATATCAAGTTGGTTGAGAACAAGATAGTGTTGGGAATTATATTCCCAGGAACATAGTGGTCCTGGGATTTAAATTCCCAGCACCATGTATAATTTCAAGTTGATCGAGAAAAAAGGTGGTACTGAGAATTATATTACCAGTAACATAGTGGTGCTGGGATTTAAATTCCCAGCACCACGTACAATATCAAGCTGGCCAAAAAAAAAGGTGGTGTTGGAAATTATATTACCAACTTGATATTGTACATGATGCTGGGAATTTAAATCTCAGCACCACTATGTTCCTGGTAATATAATTCTTAGCACCACCTTTTTTCTCTCCCAGCTTGAATTTATACGTGGCACGCAGCCAAAACTGGGAGGTAGGAGGATCATAACCAAGTTTCCTCGAAACATCAACAATTCATGTTGTAAGATCTTTCAGTCCATGTCAAGATTTCGGAATTTGGACTCCTCTAGGTCCATCAATGAGTTTCGGTCAAAACCCATTGATGGCCCTATTCACCTCTTCTTCGATCCAATCCAAGTCCATTGGATTTGGGAAGTGCCCCTCTGTGTATCCATTTAAAATTTCTGATATTCAAGGTTTTATTAGGTATCCACAACCGTATTTCAGAAATCAGGCCGATATAAATCAGAAAATAAGCCGAAAAAAGGTGATGTTGGAAATTATATTCCCAAGAATACAGTGGTCCTGGGATTTAAATTCCCAACACCACATTTGGATGGTTCAGAATTTTTAGTTGTGGCTCAGATGCCTGCAATATCTGAGTATTAAATCCACGTTTGGCGAAAAGGGTAAAAAGGAAATGAGGTGTGCCCTTTGATAAATATGAAACCATGGGACTGTGTTTGGACAATTCTAAACTTGAGGTGCGCCCTGTGGTAAATTGCCGAAAGGATAACTAAACAACTTAAATAAATGTGTATATGTATATAATAATTTCAAACCGCATCAAAATATAAATTGAACCATGAATCGACGATTCTGAATCATGAACCTGAACCATAATTATTTTGGACAATTAAACACTACAACAAAAATGCTAAAAGACAACACCACAAAGACAATGGTTTTAGGAGAAACCATTGTGATTTTGATAAAAGACAACGGTTTTTGACAAAACCGTTATCTTTGAGTGACCATATAACACAAAAAACAACAATTTTACACTATCCATTGTCGTTGAGCATATTTTTATTTAATCAACAATGCATTTTACAATGGTTTTTCAGAACTATTATCTTTAAGAATTTTTTTTTTATCTTAACAATAGTTGGGACAACGGTGCAATGAACCATTGTCAATGAAAATATTTTCACAACATTTGGTACAATGATAAAAAATTATTGTCCTTGTGATAATAATACAATGGTTATAAACCATTATCAATAAAATTATAATGGTTGTCTTTTTCCCGCCTTAAAACTCGTGTCAAAAATTGAGACATATGTGTTGGAGATTGATTTGAAGCTAGAGGGGGGGGGGTGAATAGCTTGTTTTTCTTCTCTACAAAAATATTAGCGGAAGCACAACAAAAATAATAATAACTCGAATGAAAAACACGCTAACACAATTCTTTTACGTGGTTCGGAGATGGCGCTCCTACTCCATGGTGATCCTTGAGGTGGATCAACCCTAATTAAATCACTATGAAGTTTTCCTTTACAACAATCCTCCTCTTCTTACAAAGAATGAAACTTGAGCTTAGAGAGAGGAGGAGGAGATTTAAACACACTAGAAAGCTTGAAAACTCGTGGAGGCTTGAGAGAATAATCAGAGAATGAGCATTAACCCCAAAAACCTCCACCAGCCCTCTTTTTATAGAGAGAAGGCTGATTTTCCCGTTGGAGCACCATCAGTCGACTAATGTACAACATCGATTTGTTAGCCTGATTAAACCACGAATAAGCCGGATTCATAGGATTGAGTCGTTTCCTCCAGCGACATTCTCATCACCGATCCGATCCATCCATCACCGACCGATGGAGTGATCCCGAGTGATCACGGCCACGAGTGTGACTCCACTGCGGCTCAGATTTAACTTGATCGATCATTGCCGCCATGACCAAAGCAGTCGACTGATGGTCAGGGTTTCATCCTGACTCAGTCGAGCACCTGACCAGTCGACTGATACATCATATCAGTCGACTAATACTCATCAAGTATGAATATTTCATACTTGATTTTTCCCCCTAGACCTAGACTCAACCTTCTAGCTCTTCCTTAAGCCTTGCGCCTCCAGGATCCCTTTGAGTCCGCGACTTGTTCATCCTTCGCGCTTTGCTTCCAAGAGCTTCCTTCGGTTTTGTCATGTCTTGGGTTTTCCTTTGCCAAGGCATGCTTGGACTTTAGGCCGCCAAGTCTATATGCTTGAACTTACGCTGCCAAGACTTGCCTTTGGACTTCCTTTGCCAAAATCCGTTTGGACTTAATGCCGCTAAGACAACATGCTTGGTCTTATGCCACCAAACCTTTACCTTGGACTTCTCTTGCCAAGATCATACTTGGACTTTGCCTTTACCTGTCACTTAAACATGTTCATCATTAGATCACAATTTGTTGCCTAACTTAGATGATTATCCAAACATCAAAACATATAAATGCTTGGGGCATTGTTGCACCAACAATCTCCCCCTTTTTGATGTTTAGCAAACTTTTAAGTTAGGTCTTTTAAAGATACACATAATCATATCACATAATCATATATCCAATTCTAACTTAAACATTTCTTCTCCCCCTTTGGCATACATCAAAAAGAGAAGAAATCATATATTTCATAGAAGAATTGAATGCGTTGTAATCTTGAACTAAGGTATAGAATTGAAATTTAGCTCCCCTTTAATCCAAGATATAGTTCATGATAAGTAAAATACATGTAGAGCAAAAGTCTATCAAATATTTTTTAAATCCTAACTTTGCACCAACAATGTAAATTTGGGAATGAAAAAGATAAATCTTATGAAACTCCCCCTAAAGCACGCATTAAACAGTCTTAAAAAAATTGTTTATACTCAATATTATCACGCTATGGCTTTAGGACATCAAAGATACACTAAATATCAGAAAATGAAGCTATTTATATCGATCTGGTTTCGAACCGATGATCACATTACTTTGAAATCCAAAATTCAGCCTTTTTAGTCCAAATTTAGAAATGCGTTAGAAATTCCAAAAATCTCAAAAAATCACGAAATTTTGCGTACACATTTATGAAATCATACTTTATCAAGTAAAAATATTTTGAAAAATATATGTTTTCCAGATTTTGAGATTGATATAAACTTAGAAACTAACAAAAGTTCTAATGTTTTTGCAAACTTTGTATCACTTTTGTGTTTCACTTGAAAACTGTTTTTCAAAATATGATAAATATAGTTTAAAATATATTTTATTTGACATTTCCAATCATGTTCTTGGAGCTATATGCACATCAATTGTGTATAAGTCTTCCCAATGATTGGTCCAATGAAGGATTAATGTCTCTAGATGACACTTTGATCCATAGTAATGCATCATAACAAGCATGATGAACCAAGTGCATCTTCCTAACATCTCACATGTTGTCTAAGTGGTTCAATACAAAAATCATGGTTTCTTAGGTATTTTGTGAGATGCTTAGAGGTATAAATCCTAGTATTTCTATAGGATCATGCAAACCTACATCTTTACTCAACCAAGCACATTCCAAGTTCTCTCCTAAGTGATGAAAATTCTACCTCGGGGAGAGCCTTGGTAAATATGTCGGCTAGGTTGGACTTGGATTCAATGTCCCCCTTAGCCACATGATCTCTAATGAAGTGATGTTTCACTTTAATGTGTTTGGTCCTAGAGTGATGCACTGGATTTTTGGTCAAGTTTATGGTGCTCACATTGTCACAAAATACTTTCATGTTGGAGTAAGATAGCTCATAATCTTCTAAGGTATGTTTCATCCATAGTAGTTGAGCTACACAACCACCCATATCCACATACTCGGCTTCGGTGGTGGATAGGGCAACACAAGGTTGCTTCCTACTACTCCAACTAACTAGGGAGGATCCAAGGAATTGACATCCACCACTAGTACTCTTCCGATCCAATTTGCAACCGGCATAATCGGAATTGGTGTACCCAACCAAATCAAAAGACCTAGTCCTAGGGTACCATAGTCCTACATTTAGTGTGCCTTTAATATATCTTAATATTCTCTTAACAGCAACTAAATGAGATTCTTTTGCACAAGATTGATATCTAGCACACATACCAACCACAAATAATATGTCGAGTCTATTAGCGGTTAAGTACAAAAGGCTACCAATCATGCTCCTATAGATTGTAAGATCAATTTGTTTTCCTTCATTATCACTATCTATTTTAGTATTGGTTGCCATTGGAGTTGAAACTACTTTAGCATTTTCCAAACCAAATTTCTTAATCATTTCCTTAGCATATTTGGTTTGGTAAATATAAATTCCTTCACTTGTTTGTTTAACTTGTAATCCTAGGAAGAAATTTAATTCCCCAACTAGACTCATTTCAAACTCTTTTTCCATATTCTTAATAAAGTCTTGGAGAAGTTCATCATTTGTTGACCCAAAGATAATGTCATCAACATATACTTGGGCTATAGAGATGTCCGTTGATGTTGACTTTATAAATAAAGTTTGATCTACACTACCCCTTTTGAAGTCCTTAGAAATTAAGAAAGATGATAACCTTTCATACCAAGCCCCGGGAGCATGTTTCAAACCATACAAAGCTTTTCTAAACTTGTATACATGGTTCGGATAGTCCATATTCTCAAACCCGGGAGGTTGTCCTACATATACCTCTTCCTTAATAAACCCATTTAGGAATGCCGATTTGACATCCATTTGATGGAGTTTGAAACCCATATAGGAGGCATACCCTAATAGTATTCTAATAGACTCTAACCTAGCAACCGGGGCATATGTTTCATCATAGTCAAGTCCTTCAACTTGATTAAAGCCCCTTGCAACTAATCTTGCCTTATTCCTAGTAATATTCCCTTGGTCATCTAGTTTGTTGCTAAAGACCCATCTTGTAGTAATGATGGTGTTTTCATTAGGTCTAGGAACTAACTCCCATACTTGACTCCCTTCAAATTGAGCCAATTCATCTTGTATTGCTAAGATCCAATCCGGATCAAGTAATGCTTCTTTGATTGTTTTGGGCTCAATTTGAGAAATTAGAGCTATATGACTAGTGAGATCCCTATGAAATGACCTAGTCCTAACACCTTGAGATAATTCACCCACAATTTGATCTAAGGGGTGATTTTGATGAATTCTTATGGTTCTAGGAGGTGTATTAATTTGTGTTTGATCATAATTGTTGGGAATTTAACGCCACTAGAGGGGGGGTAAATAGCGTTGTGCCCGTAGGAAGATGGAATTCGTTCGTGATCGTGTATACAATTTCGTTAGCGCAGCGGAATATAGAAATGAAAGCAATAACAAAATACAAACAATCACGAACACAAACACAACATGAGATATAACGTGGTTCGGAACCGAAACGGTTCCTACTCCACGGATTGAGCTCTAACGAGCTCTAGCGATGCCAATGCAATCACTAATCAATAAACTCCTTCTCGACAACAAGTCGGAGGCGGAGAAACCTCGTACAAACGTTTACAACAATAAACGAAAGAAATACAAGCAAATACAAAGGAAATGTAAAGAACACTTTACAAACTAGGGTTTTGAGCGCTTACTTGTTGGTTGCTTGGATGAGCTTGAAGGACCCTGAAATGCACCTACAAATCGCCTTCAAATCGCCTCACCAAAGCTCCCAAAAATCTGATTGCTGAGCCTTCCACGAATAACTGCTTTTATCTTCCATCGGGCTGGATTTCCGCCTAGCAGTCGACTGTCATAAGTCCCCAGTCGACTGCTAGCACTGTAGCTGTGACACAACGACTCAATCCACGTTGGACAAGTTCCAACGGGACTCTTAGCGATCGCCGCCAACATTGTCGATCGGCGCACCGGTAATAATCGGCCGCGATCCTGCTCTACGAGCATTCGCGTGCTCGCGGTGAACTAGCGATCATTGCCAACCCTTGTAGTCGAACTCAAGTCGACTCACGGCAGTCGAATCATCCATAATGCCAGTCGACTGCCAACCTCAAAGATGAGGTTTTAACCCAAAGTATGGTGCCCCCATACTTGCTAGACCACCCTTAGCCTAGACCTAAGCCTTCTAGCCACCTCCATCAGCCTCACGCCTCTCGGATCCCTCCAAGTCATCCATGACTTATTCATCCATCGCACTAGCCTCCAGGTGCTTCCCTCGGCTATGTCATGCTAATGGTGTCTACACCACCAAGGCACATTGGACTTACGCCGCCAAGACTCCGCTTGGAATTTACGCCGCCAACCATTGGTCTTATGCTGCCAAGACTCCCGCTTGGACTTTATACTGCCAATATCAAACCCCTTGAACTTCCCAAATGTCAAGACTCAAGCTTGGACTTTCCCTTGCCAACCCATGTTGGACTTTCCATGCCAAGACCCATGCTTGGACTTTCCATTTGCCAAGACCCATGCTTGGACTTCTCATTTGCCAAGACCCATGCTTGGACTTCTCATGCCAAGTACTCAAGACTTGGACTTTCCCAAATGCCAAGTACCCATGACTTGGAATTTCCATGCGCCAAGTGTCCCACTTGGACTTTTCATGCTAAGTACTCAAGACTTGGACTTTACCAAATGCCAAGTGTTCCACTTGGACTTTCCCATGACAATTACATTGTCATATGTTTTTGTCGAAACATCAAAATATCACTCGAGTCAAACTCGAGTCCTGGTCAATCGTGACCTGGGCCGATTGCACCAACAATCTCTCCCTTTTTGATGTTTGACAAAAACCAAACAAATCATTTGAGTTAGACCACTAACTCAAATCCCTTACCAATTATCCCAAATTGGTAAACACTCTCCAAATGTTCTCCCCCAAACATTCTCCCCCTTTTTGACTAACATCAAAAAGGTTTTCCCTCCAAGGAGGTCAATGTCTCATGTCCCAATGAGATCTTACAATCTCCCCCTTTTTGACCTAAAAATATCTAGGATGCCTACCATCGTCCTAGTGATAAGTCCCATATCACTCAAGAGAGGCAATCCTATAATCTCTCCCAATTTCCAAATTGGGTATCAAAAACCCATCAATTTTCCCAATTGATGATACTCTCCCAATAACTTCTCCTCTCTAAGGAGAAAAACACATCCATCATCCCAAGATGGATAACTCCCCCTAAAGGCTTGCTCCCCCTTGACCATTGCACCAACAATGTCCTTGGGAAGCCCCTAAGCCAATAAAAACTCTAAACCATCAAAATTAAGGTTCTAAGTTCAACATAGAACTTTCACTCACCCTAAATTTGATACTTTGACCTAACACATCTCCTAATCCATATCCAATGGATTTTCACCCTTTATAATGCTTTCTAAAGCATATCCTAGGGTTAGGAGTGATTAGGAACATTTTCCATAGCTGAACACGGGCTAAACAAACCTTGTTAACCCGAATCGAGACTGGCAATGACTCTACGATGTCGATCATTGCCACTCACATCGATCAGCCACACAGGCGATCGGTGATCAAAATCTCAATTTTCAGCTATCAAAAATGAATTTTGAAAATTCATAAATAGTTATACGTAATTCAAAAAATCATGAAAATTCATACGTATAATACTTATGACACACACAATGGGTGAAAAATATTTGAAAATTATTTTACCCATAAAATAGTGAGTTTGATACAAAACTCAAAACCATTGAAATTTTCAATGTTTTGGCCCTATTTTGTATCAACTCTATCAATGGTGATTGTTATCAAAAGATAAACTTCACCAAGGTTTTTCAAAATGATTTTAAAATGTTTTCAAAACCCTTATTTTGAATCATATTCCTTGGGATCTATGTACATGACTTGTACACATGCTCTCCCAATGATCCACTAATAAAATTAGATGAGTTTTGGTTCATCTAGATGCAAAAACTATGCACCTTGAACTCAACTCATATCCTAGCATCTCACATGTATCTAGGGTGTATAAATACACATACATGTCAATTGGATGTGAGATGTGGGTTTTGTTCTCCCTAATCTAGGGTTTCATGCATTCTCTAAGGCAACCCTACTTGATTCCCTTATAAATGGGACTTCAAGTCATGCCATAGTCCTTAATTCAATTTCAACCAAATTGCCTTAAATGCATGAATGATTATGGCATTAGAAATGTTATAAATAAGCATATGCTCATAATCATGATGTCATGGCATAATATGAAATCTAAAAGCACATGACATTAAATCCTTAATCCTAAACATGTACATGACATATAGAATGATTAAAAATAAGCATGATGTCATGGCATGTTATATGGCAAACAAAGCATGACATATAAAATATATAGGTATAGTAATACCTAGATTTTAATATTAATTGTCATTTGATATAATTAAGTATATTTTTCCATATTAACCTAAATTTTCTCAAGTGTGCCAAAAACCCAAAATGACACACTACGACCTCTAAACCTAAATTGTGCCAATTTGACCATTTTATCAAGCTTCTCAAATAATATTGGCACACCCTAAAATCTTTTAGGATGATAATTCAAATCTATTTCCAAGGTATCCATAACCTTGAAAATAACCTAAAGTGTCACCTTTGTCATGGTTGAGTTAACTACCCATCCATTTAAGGTTGGCACACCCTAACCCATCTAGCGTGAATCAATCACGCTCTTAGGAACCCAAAACCGATTTGAGCTCCTAGGGTTAATTAGGTATTCCTTAGGGATAACCTCCCTAGATACCTTCCTAATGACCCTCCTAAGCTTATTAGCCTTGGTCATTTGGGTCTTACCTAGGTTGACTCTAGGGGTAACTCCCCTTGCAACCTTCTTAGTGGCTACCCTAGGTTTCCTTGAAACCCTAGCCACTAGGCACACCCTTTGGTCAATTCTAGAGATGACTTCCCTATTGACCTTGGTCTTCCTAGACCTAGTTTGTGTTCCATAATCAAATGGAACACTATGGTAAGCCACCTTAGGCTTAGGTTTGTGACCCAAACCTTGCTTACCCTTGGTTGACTTTTGACTCTTAGGTCCTAGGTGTTGACTTTGACTTTTGGACCTAGAAGTTTGACTAATTGACCCTTGCATTTGATTTTGCATAACCTTAAGGGTCTTTTCAAGTTTTTTAAGCCTTGACCTCAAGACTTGATTTTCCTTTTCTAATTGCCCGATTTTAGAATTTTGATTTAAATCTTGGGCATTGGACTTCCTAGGCATATGCCTAGTCCATTTAGGGTTTAGACCTAGGTGCTCTTGCACCTTTCTAATTGTCTCCCTAGGTAAAAATTTTCTAGAGTTATTTGACCTAGGTTTGTCCTTAGATAAGTTGTTTTTAGGGACATTAGTCCCAAATTTCTCCCTATTATCTAAGTGAATATTTTTAGCTCCTAAACAAAAGTATTTATTTCTATTAGCATGCTTTTCATGGCAAATTGCTAGGGAATTGAAATTTCTAGCATGTTTTTGTCTATTAACTAAAGAAAGAGCATTATTAACTTGATATACCTTAGGGTTAGCCTTAGTAGCTCCCCCTACTTGTGATGCTCCCCTTTGCCCCTTCTTCTCCCCTTCGGCATTGACTGACCCAATGACCCTCTTGCTCCTTGCTCTTTTTCATTGAGGCACCGATCTCCTTGACTTTTGGCACGGGTGGAGTCTTCTTAACCCGTTTAGGACACTTACTCTTGTAGTGTCCTTTCTCCCTACACTCAAAGCATATAATATTCATTTTATTATTAATTGACATGCTTGAGTTACCTAGGGTGGTTGTGGTGGTCGGAGTGGATTCTTGAGCTTGCTCTTCCTCTCTACCGGATGTAGATTGTTCTTCTTGTTGCTCCGGTGTTGAGGTTCTCTCCTCCCCCTCAATCCTTGAGGTGGATGCTTCTTCCACTTCCTCCACCTCTTCTGATCCGGATGTTGATTCCCTATCAACCTCCGAATCCTCACTTCCTTGTGAGGATGATCTCTCATCTTCACCCTCCTTATCTTCTTGAATTGGTGGTGAACTTTCTTGAGCTTGAGAGGGTGAGCACTCCTCTTCTTCTTCTTCTTCTTCTTGGACCGATGATGAGTTTTCATGGAGCTTTGCCACTTGGCTCCATAACTCTTTAACATCTACATAATTACCTAACATACACAGAATATTGTTAGGCATTAAATCAATTAAAAATTTTATCACCTTATCATTTTTCTCGGATGCTTGAACTTGCTCTTTGGTCCATCTTTTCTTTTTGAGGAATCCACCTCTTGGTCCTCTTGGATATTCAAATCCATCCATCAAAATGGACCATTCCTCAAAGTCTCTCATCATAATAAAATCCTCAATTCTTCCCTTCCAAGAATTGAATCCTTCTCGTCCGTATAGAGTGTAAGGCACCGGTGTGTTGATGTCCCAACCTAATTGATCTTGGACTTCCATCTTTTACCCTCTAGCGTCTTGCTCCCGGTTGTTAATCTGTTGAAGAGCAACCTTGCTCTGATACCAATTGTTGGGAATTTGACGCCGCTAGAGGGGGGGTGAATAGCGTTGTGCCCATAGGAAGATGGAATTCGTTCGTGATCGTGTCTACAATTTTGTTAGCGCAGCGGAATATAGAAATGAAAGCAATAACGAAATACAAACAATCACGAACACAAACACAACACGAGATATAACGTGGTTCGGAATCGAAATGGTTCCTACTCCACGGATTGAGCTCTAACGAGCTCTAGCGATGCCAATGCAATCACTAATCAATAAACTCCTTCTCGACAACAAGTCGGAGGCGGAGAAACCTCGTACAAACGTTTACAACAATAAACGAAAGAAATACAAGCAAATACAAAGGAAATGTAAAGAACACTTTACAAACTAGGGTTTTGAGCGCTTGCTTGTTGGTTGCTTGGATGAGCTTGAAGGACCACGAATGCACCAAAGAAATCGCCTCACCAAAGCTCCCAAAATCTGATTGCGAGCCTTCCACGAACAGCTTTTATCCTCCATCGGGCCGGATTTTCCGCTAGCCGATCGCTGCCATAAGTCCCGGTCATTGCGGCCAAGATCAGTGTGAGACAACGGCTCAATCCACGTTGGACAAGTTCCAACGGGACTCTTAGCGATCGATCGCAACATTGGCGATCATTGCCAGCGTAGTCGATCGGCCTATGGCCACGCGGAGCATTCTCGCTCGCGGTGAACTAGCGCGATCGTCGACCCTTGGCGCGATCGTTCGTGAGACATCAATTCGACTACTCAATGAGCGATCGCCGCGAGCGATTCGGCTCTAAAACGGCAGTTGAACTCAAGTCGACTCACGGCAGTCGAACCGGCCATAATGTCAGTCGACTGTCAACCTCAAAGATGAGGTTTTAACCCAAAGTATGGTGCCCCCATACTTGCTAGACCACCCTTAGCCTAGACCTAAGCCTTCTAGCCACCTCCATCAGCCTCACGCCTCTCGGATCCCTCCAAGTCATCCATGACTTGTTCATCCATCGCGCTAGCCTCCAGGTGCTTCCCTCGGCTATGTCATGCTAACGGTGTCTACACCGCCAGGGCACATTGGACTTACGCCGCCAAGACTCCGCTTGGACTTTATGCCGCCAACCATTGGTCTTATGCTGCCAAGACTCCCGCTTGGAATTTACGCTGCCAATATCAAACCCCTTGGACTTCCCAAATGCCAAGACTCAAGCTTGGACTTTCCCTTGCCAACCCATGTTGGACTTTCCATGCCAAGACCCATGCTTGGACTTTCCATTTGTCAAGACCCATGCTTGGACTTCTCATTTGCCAAGACCCATGCTTGGACTTCTCATGCCAAGTACTCAAGACTTGGACTTTCCCAAATGCCAAGTACCCATGACTTGGACTTTCCATGCACCAAGTGTCCCACTTGGACTTTTCATGCCAAGTACTCAAGACTTGGACTTTACCAAATGCCAAGTGTTCCACTTGGACTTTCCCATGACAATTACATTGTCATATGTTTTTGTCGAAACATCAAAACATCACTCGAGTCAAACTCGAGTCCTGGTCAATCGTGACCTGGGTCGATTGCACCAACAATAATTAATCTCAATTCTTTGCTCATCATCGGAATCACCTCTTACTCCCCCTTGATTCAATCCTCCCCCTTGATCATTACCCCCTAAGGTTAAATCTTGAAATTGTTGGGTAATTTCTTGATTTTCATTATTAATATCATCATCAATAGGGGATTTCCTAGTGTATGTATTGGAAGTTTCATCAAATTGGACATTTGAAGATTCTTCAATCTTTTGAGTCCTTTTATTGTAAACTCTATACCCTACACTAGTGGATGAGTATCCAACTAGGATTCCCTCATCCGCTTTGGACTCAAACTTACTTAAGTTGTCTTTGGTATTTAAAATATAGACTTTACATCCAAATACCTTAAAATAATGAATTGTTGGAATTGTACCATTCCACAATTCAAATGGAGTTTTTTCTAAAAACCTATGAATTAATACCCTATTTTGGATATATCAAGCGGTGTTAACCGCTTCCGCCCACAAATAGCTAGGTAAGAAGTATGCATTAAGCATTGTCCTAGCCGCTTCTTGTAGGGCACGATTTTTCCTTTCCACAATCCCATTTTGTTGGGGTGTTCTAGGACAAGAAAACTCATGCTTGTACCCTTGTTCTAAGCAAAAGGTTGAGAAATTAGCATTCTCAAATTCTCCACCATGATCACTACGGATCCGGTTGATTTTGAGTTTTCTTTCATTTTCTACTCTTTTGTTAAATCCTATGATTATTCCTAAGGTTTCATCTTTATTTTTCAAGAAAAATACCCAAGTAAACCTAGAGAAATCATCTACTATTACTAGGCAATATTTACTACCAATAATAGAGGGGGTACTATGACAATCAAATAAGTCCATATGTAAAAGCTCTAAAGGTAAAGCGGTACTAAGTAAATTTTTACCTTTGTGTGATGTTTTTGATTGTTTCCCTTCTTGGCATGCATCACACATTTTGTCCTTGAGAAATTTGACTTTAGGCAACCCTTTGACTAACTTCATTTTTTCTATTTTGGCTATGTTCTTCATGTTTATGTGTCCTAGCCTCCTATGCCAAAGCCAACTTTCTTCCTCTTTTGCAATAAGACACTTAGTAGAAGCATTAGTAGCATAGGATAAATCAACATAATATATATTTGATTTCCTAAAACCTACTAACATGCAATCATTTAGAGTTTTATGTCTTATAAAACATTTTGAGGAGTCAAATTTAACATCAAAATTTGCATCACATAGTTGGCTTACACTAAGTAAATTAAATTTCATATTTTAGACTAATAACACTTTATGAATGGCAAGGTTGGGGGATACCTCAATTGTGCCCTTTCCTAGAATCTTAAGTTTGCCGCTATTACCAAATGATACTTTTCCTTTGCTAGTGTGGTTGATAGTGGAGAATTTTCTCTCATCACCGGTCATGTGCTTTGAGCACCCACTATTAACTATCCACAAGCTTGGTTCTTCTACCTATATCACATGAAAAATACAATCCTTATGTACCCAAATCTTAGGACCACTAGCATCAATTAGAAATTTCTTAGGTACCCAAGCCTTTCTACCCTTGCTTTTAATTATGGATTTTCTACTAACAAGAGATGTAAATGCTACCTCCTTTTCCTTAGGCCTATATCCCAATCCGGCCTTGTTGTAAATAGTCCTTTGATCCTTAATAATCATGTCTAGGTATTTAGAGTCATTAGTAAATTTTTCTAAGCATGCTCTTAAGTTACCTATTTCTTTTCTTAATTCATCATTTTCATCCCTAAGGGTACATTCATCACTAGATAATTTACCATAAGATGATTCTACACTTTTAAGTGATTTAATCTCTATTTTTAAATCCTTAATCCTAGTTTTCGATCTATTCAAAGCATTTTGAAGGCATGCAATAGTCCTGTAAAGTAAATCTACCTTAGGTGAGTTGTTTACCTCATCATCATCACTTGATGATGATTCGTCGCTTGAAGAGGAAGAGGACTCCTCGCTTGAGCTCCCGGCTTCTTCCTCTAATGTCATGAGGGCTAGATTCCGGGTGGCATGGCATACTTCTTCATCGTCGGAAGAATCCTCCATGCTTAGGGTGTCCCATGTTTGAGCCACCATTGCCTCCTCCTTCTTCTTCTCCTTCTTTTCTTTCTTTTTCTTTTCCTTCTCCTCCTTCTTCTTTAGTTCCGGGCAATTTGGCTTTATATGCCCTTTCTTGTTGCAACCAAAACAAGTTACGTTAGAGGTAGAATTTAAACTATTTGAAGACTTACCTCTTGAGGATTGGAATATCCTCCTCACATCTTTCTTGGTGAGTTTCCTTGACTTCCCACCAAATTTCTTAACATAATGTGTCACCTCGCTTGCCGATAACTCATCTTCACTACTTGATGAGTCTTCCTCGGATTCGGATGAGGAGAACACTTCCTTCTTCTCCTTCTTCTTTTTGTCCTTCTTTCCTACAAAAAGAGATATACCCTTCTCTTTGGATGAAGTGTTAGCTTGTTCATGTAATTGAAATTCACAAAATAGCTCATCTAACTTAACCAATGAAAGATCCCTAGAGACCTTATAGGCATCTACCATTGAGGGCCATAAGGTTGTTCTAGGGAAAGCTTGTAGCACATACCTTACAAGGTCTCGATTTTCGACCTTTTCACCTATTACATGTAGTCCGTTGACTACTTCTTTGAATAGACTGTGCATTTGGCTCACGGTTTCATTGGTCTTCATTGAGAAGCTTTGAAGTTGGCCAATTAGAAGATCTCTCTTGGCCCTTCTTGTTTCTTTGGATCCTTCGTTGAGCTCGATCAACTTCTCCCAAAGTTCCTTCACCGATTCAAATGGCCCCACCTTGCTTAGTTGCTCTTTTGACAAACTACATTGAAGTGTGGTTGTTGCCTTGGCGTTGGCTTGAGCCTTCTTGGTCATGCCTCTCGTCCAATCCTTCGTCGATATGGGTGCTCCGTGTTCATACACCGACTTCTTGAAACCATCTACAACACTAAACCAATTCTCAATATCATTCATTAAGTAATACTCCATCCTACCTTTCCAATAGCTGAAGTTGTTGCCGTCGAAGAACGGAGGCCTCGTCGTGCTATACCCCTCTTGAAAAGTCATTTTTGCTCCGGTTGATTGTTAGATCTTCCGATGCGATCCGGGCTCTGATACCACTTGTTGGAGATCGATTTGAAGCTAGAGGGGGGTGAATAGCTTATTTTTCTTCTCTACAAAAATATTAGCGGAAGCACAACAAAAATAATAATAACTCAAATGAAAAACACACTAACACAATTCTTTTACGTGGTTCGGAGATGACGCTCCTACTCCATGGTGATCCTTGAGGTGGATCAACCCTAATCAAATCACTATGAAGCTTTCCTTTACAACAATCCTCCTCTTCTTACAAAGAATGAAACTTGAGCTTAGAGAGAGGAGGAGGAGATTTAAACACACTAGAAAGCTTGAAAACTCGTGGAGGCTTGAGAGAATAATCAGAGAATGAGCATTAACCCCAAAAACCTCCACCAGCCCTCTTTTTATAGAGAGAAGGCTGATTTTCCCGTTGGAGCACCATCAGTCGATTGATGCACAACATCAATCGACTGCCGGTGTGGTTAACGACTTCTGAATAGCCGGATTCACGTGATTCAGAGTCATTTCCTCCAACGGCATTCTCATCAGTCGACTGATCCATCCATCAGTAGACTGATGGAGTGATCATTCGAGTGATCACAGGCCACAGTCGAGTGTGACTTCACTCTGTGCTCGTATTTAACTTGATCAGTCGACTACCGCTGGCGATCGGTGATCGCAATATCGATCGACTACCACGACGAAGCGGTGATGGTCGTGGTTTCATCCTCGATCGAGCCGACACCGACGCCGATCGATACATCGATATCGATCGAAGTATGAATATTTCATACTTGATTTTTCCCCCTAGACCTAGACTCAACCTTCTAGCACTTTCTTAAGCCTTACGCCTCCAGGATCCCTTCGAGTCCGCGACATGTTCATCCTTCGCGCTTTGCTTCCAAGAGCTTCCTTCGGTTTTGTCATGTCTTGGGTTTTCCTTTGCCAAGGTGTGCTTAGACTTTAGGCTGCCAAGTCTACATGCTTGAACTTACGCTGCCAAGACTTGCCTTTGGACTTCCTTTGCCAAAATCCGTTTGGACTTAATGCCGCCAAGACAACATGCTTGGTCTTATGCCGCCAAACCTTTACCTTGGACTTCTCTTGCCAAGATCATACTTGGACTTTGCCTTTACCTGTCACTTAAACATGTTCATCATTAGATTACAATTTGTTGTTTAACTTAGATGATTATCCAAACATCAAAACATATAAATGCTTGGGGCATTGTTGCACCAACAATATGTGTGACTGTCATTAGTAATTATAAAAATAAATAAATGAAAGGTCTTAAGAAATTTATTAATTTTTTATAAACTAAAATCTTATTCACTATTTTTTTTATCTTCTTTTATGTCGATAGTTTGAGGGATAACAACTCACGCATTGCACTAGATAATTTTCTTTTTTCTTTTGCTTGTATTTTCTTGTAACTATACTGCATCAGTTGCATTTGTTGCCATGAGACTTGGTCAAATCGAATGATTAAATATAATAAAATTATAGTTTACACTTGAATATAATGAAGTGACATAGAGCTCCGAGAGATCATAACTTTTGATTCGAGTTGAGTCATGGGACATATAATACATCAAATCGAAGCTCGTTTAGAGATTTATAGTTGATTATAGGATTTACTCATAATAGTCAACTGGTCTTTTACTCATGATATATCAAATAGAAGCTCATTTGTTTTGTCTTGACAATGGTTTTTAAATAACATTGTCTTTGATAATTTTTTATTAGTAGAAAACAACGCTTTATAAAAAACATTGTCTATGATAAGAAATGTAAAATACTAACCTAAATAATAATAAAAAATAATACTGATTAATTGAGAAATTACCTTATAAAATTTTGTAAGAATTTGTAGAATTTTTTCTCAATTTAAATGAAATTCTCATGGTCGTTGATGGAGATAAATTTATTAGATTTGGTTAAACCTTTTTGAGTTTTCATCAAGCTTAATTAGGTATTAATAGGATTAATTAAGTGTTAGATATAAACCTAGGTTTAGGTTTCATTTTCTTTCAAATCTCCCGATTCCCTTTTCTCTTCTCCCGATCGTGCATCTCTTCTCCTTCTCTTCTCTGTCGCGCCTCTTCGCTCAAGCTCCGCTCGGCGATGTTGTCGCCGTGCTCGATCGATGCTGCCACCGGCCACTACTTGATACGCCGGTCTGATTGCCACCGTCTCTTCGCCTCGCCATCACCTGCATCCGCAATTGTTGTAGTCGGCTGGCAATGTGGCTTGCCTTCGATCCACCATCGCCTCCCTCCGCATCCGCCGCAACCGCCTCGTACCGAGCCGGTGCATGTCCTCGTGAACGTTCCCATGATCGAATACACTCTCGCTTGGCTTGATTCCGTCGGGGTCGAAGAGGTTTTTGCCTTCTGCTGCTCTCACTCACAGCAGGTGAAGGACTACTTGAAAGAGTCTGAATGGACGAAGCCTACATCCAGGTTTTCTATCACTATGATTGAGTCGCATGACGCCATTAGTGCTGGAGATGCGCTCCGTGTGATATATGAAAAATCTATGGTATGCTACTATTCTATTAGTAGAATTTGTTGGAGTCTCCTGGTTGCAGAATTCATTCGAGATTTATTCTAGGAAATTTACCAAGAAAGAATATAAGTATCCCCACTTTTTCCTTATTGTTGAAGCCTTTCTGTCAGCAAACGAAAAAAAAAACTTAGCACCCTTTAAGGCATATGAAGAAACATACCTATCAATCTGATTTCATTGGAGAAGTTGTTGACTGCAAAGGAAATATTCTCTAATGATTAATATCTTGTCCATCCTTGATAATGTTGCTATTAAATTTTCTTGTAGCTCTCTCCAAAAGCGAGCATCTTCAGATAAATCCTTTTCTTATGAGGTATGTAACGAGAAGCAAAAGCGTTGTGGTTCACTACAAAAAAAACTGTTTTTTGGCGACGAAATTTGGCAACGAATTATTTTC
The DNA here is from genome assembly GCA_025175895.1 of Wurfbainia villosa. Taxonomy (NCBI): domain Eukaryota; kingdom Viridiplantae; phylum Streptophyta; class Magnoliopsida; order Zingiberales; family Zingiberaceae; genus Wurfbainia; species Wurfbainia villosa. Next base: position 35,649,673 of record CM045989.1, on the reverse strand, counting down.
GTTGCAAATCTGCAACAAATATAGCGATGAATTTTAGATTTCGTCGCAAATTTGTAACGAAAAATATTTTCGTCGGAAATTTGCGACGAAAAATAAATTCGTCCCAAATTTCTGCAACGAATTATAAATTCGTTGCACAAATTTGCGACGAATTTATTTTTTCGTCGCCAATTTGCGACGGAAATAATTTTCGTCGCATAATTTAGCGACGAATTCTGAATTCGTCACAGATATTTAATTTATTAAAAATAAAAATAGAAAACAAGTTCTGCTGAACGAGGTTATTTTTAAATATTTTGCAACGAATTCGTGAATTCGTTGCAAAATAGCAACGAATCCAGGATTCGTTGCAAAAATAATATTAAAAAATAAATTAACGTTTTAAAAAGTTAAAAAAAAATTTTTTTTAAAAATTGCAACGAATCCAGGATTCGTTACAACAATTGCAACGAATCCACGGATTCATTGCAAAAATTGCAACGAATCTAGGATTCGTTGCAAAAATTGCAACGAATCCAGGATTCGTTGCAAATTTTAATATTAATATTAAAAAATAAAATAACGTTTTAAAAAAGGTTAAATTTTTTTTTTAATTTTGCAACGAATCCCGGATTCATTGCAAAAATCTGCAACGAATCCGTGGATTCGTTGCAAATTTCCAACGAATTCACTTAGATTCGCGATTTTTTGCAACGAATCCGGATTCGCTAAAATAAAAAAATTTAACCTTTTAAAACGTTATTTTATTTTTAATATTAATATTAATTTTGCAACGAATCCGGATTCGCTGTAAATCGCAATCTAATCCGCGATTCGCTGTAATTTACAACGAATCCACAGATTCGTTGCAGATTTTTGCAATGAATCCTGGATTCGTTGCAAAATTAATATTAATATTAAAAAATAAAATAACGTTTTAAAAAGGTTAAATTTTTTTTTTTAAAATTTTTGCAACGAATCCCTGATTCGTTGCAAAAATCTACAACGAATCCGTGGATTCGTTGGAAATTTGCAACAAATCCAGGGATTCGCGATTTTTGCAACGAATCCGGGATTCGTTGCAGATTTTTACAACGAATTCGGGATTCGAAAATACAAAATAAACGCGTTTATTTTTTATAAAAATTTGCAAGCGAATCCACGGATTTGTTTGCAAATTTAACGAATCCGTGGATTCGTTGCAAAATTGCAAATAACGTAACTTCCGGACCTCAACACACCACGGGTGTGTTAGGCACGCCCATGTTAACGCCGACACGCCCATGTTAGCGACACGCCCCGTTAACGCCGAAACGCCCATGTTAACGCCAACACGCTGTTCCTCAAACACGACACGCCCATGCCCTCCGTTGGCATGGGCGTGTCTATTCTCGTTTTTAAATGATTTTGTGCATGTGATTTGGAGAGGAAAAGTCGTGTAATATTTAGGCGATTGAAATTTAATCAATGGGCAATGATATTTTTGTCTCAATAAGTAAAAGGCTAATATTGGAAAGAAAATGCCTTAACCGAATATTTTCTTAGGTTTTTCAATTCGGGTTGATGTCCTTGCATGTAGTTATTTCTTCGACGCGGTATTCTTCATTACTTGGTAATCATTTAAAACTTAAACCAAACAGAGATTTTGTTGATAACTTTGGATTGGATGAATAACTAAGGTTATTCCTAATAACCCGAACCAAACATAGCGTTTTAAAATTTATTTTTTTATAAAGATTTGCAGCGAATCTTTGGATTCGTTGCAAATTTTAATGAATCAAAGATTCGTTGCAAAATTTATTTAATTTTACCCTCGCGCCTAATCTTTTCCTTCCTCGCGCCCGATCGAACCCTAAAACCCTTTCTTTTTCCCTCCGCCGCCGTGTTCCTTCGCCACGCCATCGCTGCGTGCTCGGCGCGACACTCCCGCCGGCCACGGCAAGACCAGCCGCCCAGCCCACCGAGGCCGTGAGCGGCCGCTTGGCGACTGACGCCGCCGCCGCCGCCGCCCGTGAGGCGGCGCGAGGCCTTAGCTTGCCGCCCCTCGTCGTCACGCGCCCCCTGGCGCGAGCCGCCACCTGCCTCGGCCGTGCGCCTCCTGCCCGGTGTGGCGCCACCGCCTCCCTGCCATGGCCGTGCGCCTGCCCGCCGTAGTCGGGCCGCCTGCCTCACTGCGGTAGCCAGGCCCTCCTCGCCTCGCTCCACGCCCGTATGGCACCTCCACGCCTCCTGCCACGGCCGGCCCGCTTCCTCGCCGTGCCGCCCGGTGGCCATTGTCAGCCTTCTTCCCGCGAAAGACTGCGAGTCGTCGGCTGGCCAAGCCGCCGGCACCGTGGCCGCCTTTATTTTTTTCCCTATATTTAACTCCATAATTAACTACAGAAGCTTTATGCTGCTATCCTACTTATTCTGTAACTATATAGTTAACTGTAAAACTACAGAAGCTTTAAGCTGCTAATTTGCCATAGAGATACACATACCAAATAATGCTAAGTACTAAGTTGGAAGAAATATTTTATGCTTTTGTTTTGTCACATATAGGAAGTTATGGGATAAAACAAGCAGTTGATAAGGCTTAGATGAGCAAATCATGCACATCTACCTGAGTAATTATAAGCATCTTATTGATGTCCTCGTTAAGACCAAAAACTGACACATAATTTGAACCATTCCTAATCAGTAGAATGTGAGGCTCAATGGTAGCCACACTATCCCACATGTTAAACATAGTGAATTCATATGTGAACTAACTGTATATTCTTATTATTGTAATTTCTATGAGTTTATATTAATATAATTGATTGAAAACAGACATAATGCAGCGTGAAAGGAGTTGGATGTATAATAGGAATTTACCTGAACGTCGGGGTTTAACTGATGAATTTATGAGTGGGTTGCAAGAGTTTTTAAATTTCACAGCTAGTAATGTTGAGTTTATGGATGGTAATCAGATAAGGTGTCCGTGCAGAAAGTGTCACAATGGTAGATTTTTACCGTCTAGCAAAGTTTCAGAGCATCTTTGTAGATTTGGATTCGTTGCAAATTACTATAACTGGACATGTCATGGTGAACCATTTATATCTGATGAAGTTTATGATAGACACAACACACAAGTCTCTAGGGATCAAAGTGATTATAATCAATTAAATTCATATCAGAGGATGATATATGATGTAGCGGGCCCGAATTTGATTCCCCAATCACAAGGTGCAACTTCAAGTTGTCCTCCAACAGTTGAGCAAATGTTTACTAATGCATCACCCTTGGAAGAGGTGCAAGTAACAGATATCGATCAGAATATGAATAATGAAGCATATCTCAAATTTCGTGGAGGTGTTGAGTGTCCGCAGATGCACCTTTATGGGTCGGTTGTGAGACTCACTAAACTATCGTTCACCGCAAGAATGTTGAATGTCAAGGCGAGCATAATGTGTCCAAGAGTGTTTTAATAATTTTGTTCAAGCTTTTGAAGAGGCATTGCACATGATCATATATCTTGCCCAATGATTTGTACAGATGAAAAAGCGATGAAAGAATTAGTCCCAAAGGAAAGAATTGATGTGCGTAGATGGTTGTATGTTATATTGGGGAGATGATGCAGATGTGGATGTAAATTAGAATCAAGATAGGTACAAGAGCAATAGTAGGAGGCAAAGAACGACGTAAATCATATAGTCCTTGTTTTATTTGCCTTTAACTCCTAGGTTACAAAGGCTTTATGCATCAAAGACAATGAACACACATGACTTGGCATGCAAATCATCGAATGTAAGAGGGACTAATGTGTCATCCATCGATGCAGAGGCGTGGAAAAATTTTGATAGAACATATCCCCGATTTTGCGAAAGAGACTCAAATATTAGGTTAGGTCTTTAGGTCTGACGGATTTGCTCCATTTAGTAAATCAGAAGACACTATTCTTGTTGGCGATTATATTAACTCCGTATAATCTTTCACTTTGGGATGTGCATGAAAACACCGTATATGTTTATAACATAGGTTGTGCCTCGCCCAAAAAAACCCAAGAATTTAAAAGATGTATATATGCAACCATAGATTGCGAGCTAAAACAACTATGGGATGAAGGTTTTCCTACATACGACGCTCATACTAATCGATATTTATAATGAATCGCTCTTCTTTGGACCATAAATGACTTTCCGGCTTATGGTATGCTATCGGTTGAGTAATGCGCAGGATCTTAGGATGCCCAATATGTATGGAGAGATCAAAGTCGATTAGATTGAAGCATGGTAAGAAGACAAGTTATTTTGATTGTCACAGACATTTTTTACCACTAAATCATAATTTCAGAAGGAATAAAGATGAATTCACTAGGAATCGAATTGAAAGAACACCTCCGCCATTGAGATTGGCTGGTCAAGATATTTGGTACAGAGTTTTTCACTTTCCATCTGTTATTGAAGAGCCACATGGTACAACTTATGAATATGGAAGCAACTATAAATGGACCAAACGAAGTATATTTTGGGAGTTACCGTATTGGTTTAGTAATTTGATTCATCATAATCTCGATGTTATGCATATTGAGAAGAATATTTTTGATAATCTGATAAATACAGTGATGGATATCACCGGAAAAACAAAAGATAATCTGAATGCAAGAAAAGATATACGACTCATTTGCAAACGACCTACCCTTGATGTTGATGAAAATAGTAGAGGACCAAAACCAAAGGCAGTTTATACATTGAATAAGGAACAGAGACGTGTTGTTTGTGAATGGTTGAAGTCATTAAGATTTCCTGATGGGTATGTTTCTAATCTTGGGAGATGTGTCGATATGAAGGAATGCAAATTGATGGGTTTGAAAAGCCATGATTGTCATATATTCATGGAAAGACTTATTCTTATTGCCTTTAAAGAACTCTTACGAATTTTATGCAGGGTGTCATTCTGAGTTAAGTATTTTTCTTCATGATATATGCTCATAGTTTTGGGATATTCACACATGGAGAAGTTAGAGAGACATTCCAATCATTTGTGCAATTTAGAAAGGATTTTTCCACTTTGCGTTTTTGATTGATGGAACATCTTTTGGTTCACTTGCCATATGAGGCCAAAGTTGGAGGACGATTCATTATCGATGGATGAATCATTTTGAAAGTTATAATTAACATATTCTATACTTACTTAATATTGCATAAAAATGTTTAATTTTTTTATATATTCATTTCTAATACAATTTGTTATATTACAATCAGATTCTTATATCATTTGAAGAAAAAAGTGAAAAATAAGGCACATGTTGAAGCCTCTATTGTGAATGCATATATTGTGGAGGAAGTAACAACTTTTGCATCATATTATTTTGAGCCTCACGTTCAGACCAAAAGACGAAAATCCGGAAGGAATGATGAAGGTCCTGTCGATCCCAATTTGAATTCATTCTCAATTTTTAATTATCTTGGTCGACCAAGTGGACCGTGTAAGCAACGATACTTAACTGATCAAGAATGGCGGGCAGCCCAGACATATGTTTTACTTAATTGTCCAGAAGTATCGCCATATTTCGAGTTAGTATATATTTCCTATTTCTTCATCAAGTGTTAATTTGTTTATGTTATAATACAATTTTTTATTATAGGATCTTTCAAAATTTATATTCTGAAATCCCGACACGTGACTTTGATCACTTCTGCGATCAGGAATTTGCACCATGGTTCAAATAATATGTAAGCAGTTTTAATTACCTCATTTTTTTTACACATATCTTAACTTTTAAATAAATATCATTTTCATTTGAGTATAGGTTTATGCTAACCAAACTGACGTTCAGCAAGAATTGCTAATCCATCTATCATGGGGTCCAAAAGCAATGGTACGCACTTGGCCAGCATATTTCATAAACGGCTATAATTTCCACACTCAAGAATATGGAAATGGAAAGAGTACAATGAATAGTGGAGTATGTGTTCGGTCTTCCAATGATGGAGGTGCAAGCAATGATTTTTATGGTTTGCTGGATGAAATTATAGAGATTGATTATTCTCGGTCGTAAATGCGAGTTATCTTATTTATGTGTCGGTTTGACCCGTCGAGGGATGAAGGTGCATCCACGGTATAATTTGGTTGAAATAAATCATAAAAGATTTTATAAGAGATATGAACCATTTATTTTGCGATTCAAGTTTTCTATGCTCTATATCCTAGTTTGAGGCGTGACAAAAATGAATGGTGGGCTGTTTGTAAAACAAAAGCACGGAAAAAAATTGAAGAGCGCTGGCAAGACATTGCATATCAACAAGACAAAGTTACAAATATGTTTCATACCGAGGAATATATAATTCCAACGTTACGAGATCCCAGCGGAGTAGTGATAAACGTGGATGCAACTGAAATTGATGATAATGATGAGGAGGAGGAGGGGGACGAGGAGGAGGGGGACGAGGAGGAAGAGGAGGAGACCGAGGATGAGGATACTGATGAGGATGAGGAAGATGATAATGAGGACTTTGAAATTTGACGTCTAGGGTAAGTTTTTTTATATATAATTTTAGTTTAAAACTATAATTTTACAAATTTTCTCAGCTCAATTATTTGTTTATATAATGTCTCATTGTTAAATTTATATCTTTTGTCTCTATATGTTGTGTATATTTTGTTCTTATAGGTTATCAGTGGTGAAATCATCGTAGCTTAGCGTAGTCCTTATGGCGGTTGAACATGCACATCATTGTAAGTCTTTGCATATTTATTTTCGTGTTAGTATATATTTTTTAATAATGTATGATACTTTTTGTTTGTTTCTTTTCTAATGCAGGTAGAAGAATGTCGGCGATTGCTTACCAGATTCTCTTTTCTTTTTTCTTTCCCATCTGTTGAGATCTTTTGTAGACATTGTTATTTTGATATCAGAACTATGTTGATGTTTGAAATGTTGTAGGATATAACTTTTTATTTGGAATGTTGTATTGTTCTTAACTGATTGTGTTGCTTTGTATTTATTTGGATATGATTGAATATTATTTTGTTGTATTGAATGTGTGTGTTTTGTTTGTATTAAATGTATTTATATGGATATTAGAACTTATTGTGTTTTGTTGTATGTGTGAAAATTTGTATATACGATAGAATATCGAAACGGATGAAATCTGTTAATTTTTTTTTATTTAGCGACAAATTTAGCGACAAAAATATAAATTCGTTGCAAAATTCTGATAAATCTGCGACGACTTTTGCGACGAATTAAATTTTCGTCGCAAATTAGCGACGAATTTAGCAACGAATCCAACTTGCGACAAATTTTGCAACGAATTTTGCGACGAAATTTGCGACGAAAATTATTTTCGTCGCAGATTTTTCCAACGAAAAAAATTAGTCACAAAATATTGAACTTTGCGACGAATTTTGCGACGAATTTAGCGACGAAATTGGCAACGAATTTTTATTAGTCGCAAATTTACCAACGAATTTCTTATTTCGTCGCAAAAATTTCCAACGAAAAAATTAATTCGTCGCAAAATTTGGTTTTTTGCGACGAATTTAGCGACGAAATTTGCGACAATTTTGTATCAGTCGCCAATTTACCAACGAATTTCTGATTTCGTCGCGAAAATTACCAACGAAAAAATTAATTCGTCGCAAATTTCCGACGAATTTTTAATTCGTCGCGAATTTTTGCGACGAAATTTGCGACGAATTTTTGAAATCGTGGTATCATCTGCAACAAAATTAGCGACGAAATTTTAAATTCGTCCCTAATTTTCGTCGCTAAAATTCGTCGCAAAAATTCGTCGCTAATTTTGTCGCTATTATTTGCGATGCTTTATTCGCAACAAAAATATTTTTGTTGCTAAATTCGTCGCTAATTTATTTTGCAACGAATTTTATTTTAAAATTCGTCGCTAAATTCGTCGCTAATGACTGTTTTTTTTGTAGTGGTTAATTATTGTTTGAAATTGAAGATTCATATACTCATGGTGTGTATGTATCTAAATATGCCATGAAGTTTTGAAATCAGTACTAATAGACTTCTGGTGTTGTAATCTTGTCTATATACATTTTCTAACTGGAGTTGTAAAATACCACAAATAAATTGCGATAGAATAATATCGTTATGATTCTTTAATTAGAGAATTTATTATAGATATAATTAAATTAATGAGGTATTAATTAAAACCTAGGTTTTAATTACTTATAAAGGGGGGTATCCGGTTTTAATTCTTATCGACCCAAAATATTTTCGCCGCACCCAACTTCTTCTCGTGACCCAAACCCCTCACAAACCTCTCCTTCTCGTGACCTCACCACTCTGTGCCACTGACATCTCCTTCTTCCTCCTCGAGTTTTTCTTCCTCGCTGCGAACGACGTGCTCGGACCAACCTTGATGATCTCCGCGGACAAGCTAGAGCGGCGAGTGGGCAATTGGCTAGGAGCTTGGATCGACGGAGTTTTGATCGTGAACTATTCTTCACGATCTCAACCGTAGTATGTAAGTTGTCGATCTCCTTCCTCGATTTCGGATGAGATCTATCCTTATTCGTGTCGTCCCCTACCATTAGCTCAATCTCCTGTGGTAATAGGGTAGTGGCATGGTGACATTGGGTTGTCCGGTGAATAGAGTGGACTGAGGGAAAGGGGGATGTTCACACATCAGAAATTGGTTGTTGCTGGGTGTGGGATAAATTCTATGGTAAGGTTTTATAATTGTGATGTTGAGCTTGGAGTGTTCTATTCACGGCAGTTGGATCGGTGGAGTAGGCTGGACGGAGGTTGCGCGACTGTGAGTGAGAGAAGAAGGCTTGGTTGAGCTGTGTGTGTGTGTCATCTAGGGTTAGGTTAGATTCATATTTCTCGGTGTGAATTGTTGATAGAAAACTAATTGGTGAGATTCTCTGTATATTGTTGTGGAGTTGTGAATAGGCTGGATGTAAATTAATGGTAGTAGATTGGATTGGTGCGATGCTCTGCATATGTCACAAATGAAGCTGTGAATGGTTGGATGTGAGTAGGGAGGTGACGGCATGAATGTAGTCTGAGGGTTTCAAATTCAGATTCAATAAACGGATGCGAGTGTAGGAACGATATAGTAGTAAATTGGTAAGTTGTCGTGTGCTTGAATTTAATCATAGTTGATGATATTTGCAGAATGTGGATACGAGGCCGGTCCACTGGCGTGAGGATTATCGTTACGAGCTTCGTATCAGGTGGGTAATATTTCCTACCCTAATCAGGTATTTGGTTATTCTAGGTGCATGAGCTTATATATTGTTAATCTTGTACCTTGACTCCACTCATGTTATTTTGTACTTGATACTTAATCTTTGCACTTGAGATATACTATTGTTGTTGTCATAATTTGATCATCATTGCTATAAATTTTCTATGCTATGGTATGTAAATCATTAGATGCTTAACCATGTGTATGTAGCTGAGTATAGATATTGATTTGACTCGTGTCATCAGGAACAATCATCCGGGGGATGGATGGTGTCCTTATTGTAGAGTTACTGGTTGTATCATCTCCCCTTTTCGTTATATAATATTATTATGGATCATATGGCTGTACTTGTAGTGTGGATTGTCAACGGTGTGTTGCTACGAACTAGAAGTCCTAACATGGTTGATGGTTAGTTGTATACGACTCTCTGAGAGATAGAGGGTGTGTTGTGGATGTACGTATGTGTGTTGTGTATTCATTCCATTTGCACGCATGCTGACGACTTGGTCTCCCTTGTGGTTGAGAGGGTCGTCAGTAATCCTGCCTCCACAGTTACTAGTGGTAGTAATAACTGGTTTGATGGAAGTTCATTAGTTGTGTCACACTCGGCCACTATTGATAGTGGTCGTTGGGTGCGTGCAGTTGTTCTGGGTGTGTGACACTCGACCACTCATGGGTAGTGTATGTTGGAGTGGCCAGCAGCAGGGACCCTCGTTGTGTAGCTTATAGCTCTTTAGCTTATCACTACTTCTTCATACTGCTCACTCGGCCACTCGAGAGCAATGGTTGTTATTGAGTTGGACAGTTGTCATGTCGTGCCACCTAGGCCACACTGGGGTCGTGGTAGCGAGTGAGGTGTGCATGCATGACCATGCATTTGCATTTCCATGTGTGAGGGCATTTGTATATATATACATAAACATATATTTATGTATATATATATGTGTGAGTGTGAACAGTATATATAGATACAGTCTATATATATATGATTGTTGTACTGTTGCATTTGTTTGTGCTATGTTTGCTGCGTTTGGTTGTACATCATCTTGCATGTTATTTGCATAGTCTATGTTGGTTGTGTGCCAGATACCAATGTACGAGTTGGGCGGTCTGTCATACTCCTTTGACCAGTACCATGATGTTGAGTAGTTAAAGTCAGATTTGTTGTGGTATTTGTTGTAGAATATAATTAAGACAGTTTGTCGATTACAGAGGTAGTTTTACTATTATCGATTGTATGTGCTATATTGCGTATATGTGCCCAGGTTGTATGAGTTATGGTGTTGCAGATCTTCAGGTATGTCAGTACGTTATGTTGTTCAATTGATCTTTTAGTATATGTATTGATCATATTATATTGGTAGTTACCTATTATATCTTTAGATTGTTATCATTGACTCTCATGCAATATTTGATATGCCTCCACCATTCTTTTATATTACCGCTAAGTTTTATACTCACCACCATAGACCCTGGGTTTCTTGTCGCCCAAGTAACAGGTATCTGACTTCGTGATGGGCTTGGAGCGTAGCTGGCTGATGTCGTCTCATCTCATTTTTTGAGGGTCCTGACTTTGGAGTTATTTAATTTTTTTCTTGGTTTCGGATGTTTCTTATTATGAACTTGGATTCATATGGTGGTTTGTAGTATTGGACGTTGTTAGTGTTGCATTGGTCTTTCTGGTTTATTTTTGATACTTTTTGATTTGCAGTTAGTCATACCGGTATGCAGTCTGTTTGAGTTTGTAACTCTTGGTGATGCTTTCCGCTATGATTTTAGTTGTACACTTTTATATATGTTGTGTGGATGTGGCCGAAAGGCTTTGTATCAATAGGGAATTGTACCACATACAGGGGAGATGTTGTCCGTTTTTCGAGCTTGACATACTCTCAGGGCGTGACAATTTTATTGGTATTAGAACCCTAGGTTTTCGATGTCGTACAATAATGTTTTTCATCGAGTTTTGGACCTCGGAAGTCGTGTTGTTTTTTATTTGGTTTTGGTTTTGTGAGATGAGACTGATAGGTGCATGAGCTCCGAGCAGCACGAAGTAAGAATCCTTGATACCTTATATTCTGGTTAGATATTTATCTCAAATTGTTCTGCAGGTGTTGACAGACGGAGATATGCCGCCCGTACAGACTCGTAGTAAGGGTCGTCCACTGAGGCAACCAGCCGAAGTTGTGGGACAAGAGACTACTATGACTAAGCCTGTTAGTCAGGAACAACCTCGTCATCCTCATGTTGGAGGTTCGGAATCTCAAGGTCTGGATATACCACCGACTATGTCGGTACCTGCTGATTCCAGATGGCTCAACGATAAAGCATGGATACTGGTATTGGCGCAATCAACCAAGGATCGACTTACCTTGTTTCGAGGGGATTCTGATCCATGGATAGCTGGTTGGAAAATTTAGAAGACACTTTCGAGTACGTGGATTGTACGGATGAGGAGAAAGTGGACTTAGTTGCGTACCATCTTCGAGATCAGGCAGTCACCTGGTGGAAGATGCAGAAAACCCTATTTGGGGAGCATGAGATTACATGGTCAGATTTTCGAGACACTTTTTGGAGGCAGTATTTTCCTTTTGCATTTTCTATGGCTCAACGCCAGGAGTTCTTAAGCCTTAAGCAAGGTGACCAATCGGTGATGGAGTATAACGCAGAGTTTACCAGACTTGCGGAGTTCTGCCCTCATCTGGTGACTCAGGATGAAGATCGGATGTTTCAGTTCACTCAGGGCATATTCCTACAGTAGACCTTCAGGTGTTGAAAATGATAGAGTTTGATATTATTCTCGGTATGGACTGGTTGGCCACTTATTATGCTACAGTGGATTGTAGAGCAAGGGTGGTGACTTTTCGACCACTGGATCAACCAGTCTGCAAATTTGTTGGCACTAGAGATGATGGGCTATCCATTATATTTACGTTACAGGCTCAGAAGTTGTTGGCCCATGGTTGTCAGGGTTATTTACTATCTTTAGTCAAGATTGAGAATGAAGAACTACCACCCCTCTCTGATGTGCGGGTAGTCCAAGAGTATCCGGAGGTGTTTCCAGATAAACTCCCAGGCTTGCTACCTCCTAGGGAAGTGGAATTTGCAATAAAGGTGATTCCAGGAACTGTGCCAATATCGAAACCTCCTTATCGGATGGCACCAAAGGGGCTGAACGAACTTAAAGTCCAACTACAAGATTTGTTGGATAATGGATTTATTTGGCCTAGTGTTTCTCCATGGGGAGCTCCGGTACTTTTTGTCAAAAAGAAGGATGAATCATTACGGTTATGCATTGACTACCGACAACTGAACGTGGTAACTGTAAAGAATAAATATTCATTGCCAAGGATAGATGATTTGTTTGATCAACTTAAGGATACCTGTGTGTACTCCAAGATTGATTTGCGCTCAGGATATTATCAGCTTCGAATAAGAGATGAGGATGTGCAGAAAATGACGTTCCACACTTGTTATGGGCATTACAAGTTTCTGGTGATGCCTTTTGGTCTCACGAATGCTTCAGCTGTATTTATGGATCTGATGAACCAGGTATTCTTAAGGTATATAGATCAGTTTGTGATAGTATTCATAGACGATATTTTGATATATTCCCGGTCTGAGGAGGAGCATGAACAACATCTTCAGATAGTGTTGGAAATGTTACGATTAGAGTAGTTATTTGCCAAGTTCAGTAAATGTGTGTTCTGGTTATCCTTAGTGGATTTTCTTGGACACGTGGTGTCTAACAAAGGTATTTCTATAGATCCCCAGAAAGTCGAGGCGATTACCAGTTGGGAGCAGCCAAAATCAGTTCAGGAGGTCCGTAGCTTCCTAGGTCTGGCCAGGTATTATTGGAGATTCGTGGGGGGATTCTCTAGTATTGTCATGCCACTCACTCGCCTGACGCAGAAGGGGGTCAAGTTCACATGGTCAGAGGCTTGTGAAACTAGCTTTCAAGATCTAAAACATCGGTTTTAGTGATTCCTTTCGGTGTTGATGGGATGGTACTATATACTGACGCTTCTATCCAATGGTTGGGTGCAGTTCTGATGTAGTCCAACCGTGTGGTATTTTATGCCTCCCGTCAACTAAAGAATCACGAGAGGAATTATCCAGTGCATGATCTAGAGTTAGCATCCATCATTTTCGCCTTGAAAATATGGAGACATTATCTGTATGAGATTACTTTTGAGATTTATACAGATCATAAAAGTTTGAAATATCTCTTCACACAAAAAGAACTGAACCTGAGACAGAGACGATGGATGGAATATCTAAAAGATTATGATTGCACCATTCATTACCATCCGGAAAAAGCTAATGTGGTAGCAGATGCGCTGAGAAAGAAGTCTCGTGGGGTTCTGGCCAATCATCTGACAGTAGTTACCGATTTAGTTCGACAGTTCCCAGAGTTGGGATTGTCTGAACACGGTCAAATATCCCGAGGAGTATTAGTTTCTATGGTTGCCCAGTCCAATATTGCTGAGAAGATCAAGGAAGCACAAGTTAGTGATCAACATCTGCAGTTCTTGAGCATACAATAGACCCAAAATGATAGACGAATTTCTCGAGTGACGAGAATGGAGTACTTCATTTCCGTGGATGATTATGTGTTCCAGATACGCATCCAGTTAAAGAGGAGTTGTTACAGGAAGCACATCATTCGAGATTTGTTATACATTCTGATGGTACTCAGATGTACCGAGATTTGAAATGCTTATACTGGTGGAATGGTATGAAGAGAGATATTGCATACTTCATTGCTCGATGTTTAGTATGCTAGCAGATGAAGGCTGAATATCAGAAACCCATTGGGTTGCTTCAGGAAATTCCAATTTCGGAATAGAAGTGGGAGCATATCACTATGGATTTCGTTACGGGATTGCCCAAAACCCGTAAAGGACATGATGCAATTTGGGTGATCATGGATTGGTTAACCAAATCTACTCACTTTCTGCCTATTCATGGGACAGACTCATTAGATCGTCTCACAGAGTTATATACTGCCGAGAGATTATCAGATTGCATAGTGTACCTTTGAGTATCATATCTAATAGAGATCCACAGTTTACCTCATGATTTTAGCAGAGTTTGCAGCAGGCCATGGGCACAGAGCTTCAACTCAGTATAGCATTTGATTCGCAGATAGATGAACAGTTTGAGCGTACAGTTCAAACATTGGAGGATTTACTGAGATCTTGTGTTATGGATTTCGGAGGCAGTTGGGAGGACCACATTCATTTAGTGAAATTTGCCTACAATAACAGTTATCACTCCTCCATTCAGATGGCTCCTTTTGAGGCACTATATGGCAGACCTTATAAATTTCCCGTGTTATAGGAGGAAGTTAGAGAACGACAGTTGCTGGGGCCACAGAGTATCTAGCATGATGCAAAGTTGGTGCACATCATCAGACGACGGTTATCAGAGGCACAAGATTGACAGAAGAGTTATGCAGACTGAAGGCGAAGGCCTTTGGAATTCTCAGTAGGGGATCATGTATTCCTGCGTGTTTCACCTACAAAGAGAGTCAAAAGATTCGGGCTAAAGGGGAAATTAGCTCCACGCTATATTGGTTCATTTGAGATATTGGAGCGGATTGGGGGTGTGGCCTACCAATTAGCTTTACCTCCGACAATTGTGGGTGTACATAACGTATTTCATGTGTCTATGTTGAGAAAATACGTGTCGCGTTCTGATCATGTTCTGAAAGAGGATACTATCCGAGCTCGATACCCTCATCTGTTTACTTGAGGTATGTAGTAGTTCAAGAAATTTCTTGAATTTATTATTGCATTTAAGTACGAAATTTGGGGACCAAATTTTATTAAGTAGGGGAGAATGTAAAATACCACAAATAAATTGCGATAGAATAATATCGTTATGATTCTTTAATTAGAGAATTTATTATAGAGATAATTAAATTAATGAGGTATTAATTAAAACCTAGGTTTTAATTACTTATAGAGGGGGGTATCCGATTTTAATTCTTACCGACCCAAAATATTTCCGCCACACCCAACTTCTTCTCACGACCCAAACCCCTCACGATCCTCTCCTTCTAGCAACCTCACTGCTTCGCGTCGCTGACCTCTCCTTCTTCCTCCTCGAGTTTTTCTTCCTCGCTGCGAACGACGGCGCTCGGACCAACCTTGACGATCTCCGCGAACAAGCTAGAGCAACGAGTGGGCAATTGGCTGGGAGCTTGGATCGACGGAGTTTTGATCATGAACTGTTCTTCACGATCTCAGCCGTAGTAGGTAAGTTATCGATCTCCTTCCTCAATTTCTAATGAGATCTATCCTTATTCGTGTTCTCCACTACCGTTAGCTCAATCTCCTGTGGTAATAGGGCAGTGGCATGGTGACATTGGGTTGTTCGATGAATGGAGTGGACTAAGGGAAAGGGGGATGTTCACACGCCGGAAATTGATTGTTGCTGGGTGTGAGATAAATTATGTGGTAAGGTTTTATAATTGTGATGTTGAGCTTGGAGTGTTCTTTTCAGGGCAGTTGGATCAGTGGAGTAGGCTGGACGGAGGTTGCGCGGCTATGAGTGAGAGAAGAAGGCTTGGTTGACCTGTGTGTGTGTCATCTAGGGTTAGGTTAGATTCATATTTCTCGGTGTGAATTGTTGATAGCAAACTGATCGGTGAGATGCTCTGTATATTGTTATGGAGTTGTGAATAGGCTGGATGTAAATTAATGGTAGCAGATTGGATTGGTGCGATGCTCTGCATATGTCACAAATGAAGTTTTGAATGGTTGGATGTGAGTAGGGAGGTGACAGCATGAATGTAGTATGAGGGTTTCAAATTCGGATTCAATAAACAAATGCGAGTGTAGGAACAATATAGTAGTAAATTGGTAAGTTGTCGTGTGCTTGAATTTAATCGTAGTTGATGATATTTGCAGGACGTGGATACGAGGCCGGTCCATAGGCGTGAGGATTATCGTTACGAGCTTCATATCAGGTGGATAATATTTCCTACCCTAATCAGGTAGTTGGTTATTCTAGGTGCATGAGCTTATATATTGTTAATCTTGTACCTTGACTCCACTCATCTTATTATGTGCTTGGTACTTAATCTTTACACTTGAGATATACTATTACTGTTGTCATAATTCGATCATCATTGCTATAAATTTTCTATGCTATGGTATGTAAATCATTAGACGTTTAACCATGTCTATGTAGCTGAGTATGGATATTGATTTGACTCGTGTCATCAGGAACAATCATCCGGAGGCTGGATGGTGTCCTTATGTAGAGTTAGTGGTTGTATCGTCTACCATTTTCATTATATAATACTATTATGGATCATATGTCTATACTTATAGAGTGGGTTGCCGATGGTGTGTCGTTATGAACTGGAAGTCCTAGCATGGTCGATGGTTAGTTGTATATGACTCTCTGAGAGATAGAGGGTCTGTTGTGGATGTACGTATGTGTATTGTGCAATCATTCCATTTGCATGCATGCTGACGACTTGGTCTCCCTTGTGGTTGAGAGGGTCGTCAGTCATCCTGCCTCCATAGTTACTAGTGGTAGTAGTAACTGGTGTGAGGGCAGTTCATTAGTTGTGCCGCACTCGACCACTATTGATAGTGGTCGTTAGGTGCGTGCAGTTGTTCTGGGTGTGTAACACTCGACCACTTATGGGTAGTGTATGTCAGAGTGGCCAGCAGTAGGGACCCCCGTTGTGTAACTTATAGCTCTTTAGATTATCGCTACTTCTTCATACTGCCCACTCGGCCACTTGAGAGCAGTGGTTGTTGTTGAGTTGGGACAGTTGTTATGTCATGTCACCTAGGCCACACTGGGGTCGTTGTAGCGAGTGGGGTGCGCAGGCATGACCATGCATTTTCATTGTCATGTGTGAGGGCATTTGTATATATATACATATACATATATTTATGTATATATATGTGTGTGAGTGTGAGCAGTATATATAGATACAGTCTATATATATATGCTTGTTGTACTGTTGCATTTGTTTGTGTTATATTTGCTGCATTTGGTTGTACATTATCTTACATGTTATTTGCATAGTCTATGTTGGTTGTGTGTCAGATACCAGTGTATGAGTTGGGCGGTCTGTCATACGCCTTTGACCAGTACCATGATGTTGAGTAGTTAGAGTCTGATTCGTTGTGGTATTTGTTGTAGAATGTAAGAAAGACAGTTTGTCGATTACAGAGGTAGTTTGACTATTACCGATTGTATGTTCTATATTGCGTATATGTGCCCTGATTGTATGAGTTGTGGTGTTGCAGATCTTATGGTATGTCAGTACGATATGTTGTTCAATTGATCTTTTAGTATACGCATTGATCATATTATATTGGTAGTTACCTGTTATACCTTTATATTGTTATCGTTGACTCTCATGCGATATTTGATATGCCTGCACCATCCTTTTATATTACCGTTGAGTTTTATATTCACCACCATAGACCCTGGGTTTCTTGTCGCCCAGGTAACAGGTAGTTGACATCGTGATGGGCTTGGAGCATAGCTGGTTGATGTTGTCTCATCTCATTTTTCGAGAGTCCTAACTTTGGAGTTATTCATTTTTTTCTTGGTTTCGGATGTTTCTTATTATGAACTTAGATTTATATAGTGGTTTGTAGTATTTGACGTTGTTAGTATTGCATTGGTCTTTCTGGTTTATTTTCAGTACTTTCTGATTTGTAGTTAATCATACCGATATGCAGTATGTTTGAGTTTGTAACTCTTGGTGATGCTTTCCACTATGATTTTAGTTGTATACTTTTATATATGTTGTGTGGATGTGGCTGAAAGGCTTTGTATCAATAGGGAATTGTACCACATACAGGCGAGATGTTATTCGTTTTTCGGGCTTGACAGGAGCATTTGGAATTTTTAGAGCCATAGTTGTAGTTTAGCTAAATTTCTAGTTTCTAAGCATAACTGTCTTGTTTATATTAGTTTGTCAAGCAAAGGATTCATCTAGGATAAATAAAAAAAAAAAAGGAACTTGGGCTCCTCTACAACAAAAGAAGCTAACTGTTACTATTCCTATTTTTCACCGAAAGTAAAAGGTTGTCTTCTTGACAAAGCCATGAAGTTAAGCTTTATATTCAGCAAGATTAGGGTAAAAAAAATTTTGTGTTGTACAAAGTAGTTTATCAAATTTGCTAAAATTCTGTAATTTTCATGTATGCTATACTCAACAATCTACATATGTGAAAGATTCAAAAAATGTAACCATATGAAGTTGTTAGTTCATGTCAGTACTTTTTATGCCTTGTGTGTGTGTGTACCAGCACCAGATACCTTTAACTTTGATTAAGTGGTTTTGCATCTCCTGTGTAAAAAAAAAATAAAAAAGCACACTTGTAAAATACCACAAATAAATGGTGAAAGAGTCATATTATTATGGGGAGAAATTAAATAAATAAAGCATGGTTAGGGATTTAATTAAACCTAACCTTGGCTTAATTTAAATGGGTGTTAGTGGATCTAGGGTTTAGTCTCATAGGATTTAAACCCTACCCGACCTCTTTTCTTAACGCCCAACATTCATTTTCTTCCGTTTCTTACCGTTCTCGCATCCAACATTTTCTCTATGCGAGTGGTTTTTGCATTTTTTATTCTTCTTCCCATCGCGATTTTTCTCCTCGAGACCTTCTTCCCCGCGCCTTCGTTTCTTTCCTAGCTCGTTCCCTTCTCTACTCGAAGGCGACACCCCTTGCTTCTCCGCGATCCAGCGATTGCCGATGGCTCTGTCCAGTGGGAGAGCCAGCGGGAGGGGAGGATCGACGATTGGGCTCCGCTGGGTGACCTCGATCTCGGGAGTTAGGGATTGATAGCGGCCTCACGTTGTCGGATTTGGGAGCTGCCCTTCTGGCCGAACGTCGCCGGAGATAGGTAAGAGTTGCTCTTCCTCAATCTTGGATGAGATCCACTCCCATTTGTAATCCCTACCACTTTGAGTTGGGATTTTGGTGTGTGGGCAGCGGTGGTTGGTAGCGACTAGGAGAGATTGTTCCGTTTAGCAAGGGGTATACGGAGGTGACGCCGACGTAGCTTCAATTTTTGGTATAATATCATGATATCCCTCTTTCTTTTATGTCCATTTTGATTCTATGGATTTGATGATGTTTAGTGGACTATGGGTGCCAATTTGTGGGTTGTGTGATTCGGGGTAGATTTCCCTTCGGTGGAGTGGCTGTGAGTGAGTGAATTGGGTCGGAAGTTGTACGTGAATCGAGAAGGTAAGAACAACTTTGATTGAGCTGTTGTGTGTGTTCTGTTTGTGGGCTGGGAATGAGCTGGGGAAGCTCAGTTCCGATGAAGGGAGATGTGGATGGTAAGGTAAGTCCAATTGAGGTTGAATTGGGGGATTTGAGCTGTGGGTTGAAGCTTGGGGTGGTACTATACGGTTGAACCCTTGTTAAGGTTGTATTACTCTTTAGATCCATTTTGATTGCTATTTTTTCCATGTGCTGCATGTTAGGGCAATCAACCCAGTGATATGGTTTTGATGTGTGTAGCAAAGAGTTTAAGTTAGGTTTGATATGGATTTGATATGTGCGTTAGAGTCTTGCAGGACTTAGTAATTCACACATGGAGCATTGGCGAGTTTCACCTCTCATGACTCCGTCCTTGAGTTGGTGAAGGATAGCTTTGCGGAAGCCGTGCGCTTGGGGCATCCAAGGGACCGTCAGACGAGAAGCATTGGAGTGAAGCTGGAGGAAGTAGACTTTAGGGCGAGACATGAAGGATGGCGCTTCGAAGCCGTGCACTTGGCACATCCGAGGGATGTGGTCAGACGAAGACAACTTCGAAGGCGAGGGACTCCAAGGGAATGAGAGTGAGCGATTATAAATCGGGACGAGGTAGATCGTAGGTGAAACTTGGCCATTTGGCTAAGTGTCGGCGATATCGATCGATTGCCATGACATGGTCATTGCTCCCGTGACTCGGCCGGTGTTGAGTTTAGTACATGTCACATCGATCATTGCCAAGGATTGTGATCGATTAGCGAAACTCATTAGTCGGTGATGATGCATATCGGTCGGAGTATGAGTTTCGAGCCGCGAATGTTGATCGATCGATGCTCGCTTAGACACTCATTTGTTAGCTCCATCAGTCGACTGATGGGATGATCAGTCGACTGATGTGGGAGCCGTTGGATGAATTCCAACATGGAAGAAGCCGTTATTGGGCAACGGCTACAGGAGTAGTTGACTAATCGGGGCATCAGTCAACTGTCAGGCGCCCAACAGGAAGAATGAGTTCTTCTCTATAAAATGGGGCCTTTGGACATTTGGGGAGCCTAATGCTTCTACTCTAAACATCTTCTCAAGTGCCCAAACGTTTTCAATCCTCTTCCTTGAGCTTATTTCTATTATATTGTAAGAGGAGAGAATTTATGTAAGAAAAGGTTACCTCCACCTAGCTTTGTTCAAAGGAGAGATTAGTGGAAGGTTTAAGGCATGATTCACCTTGAACAAATCGTGTCGTGGATTAGCGGCAAGGCTGTGAACCACGTTACATCGTCGTGTTAGCATTGCTCTTTACTTTGTGTTGTTCTTAATTGTCTTAGCTTTATATTTTCTCTTGCACTAATCATATTTGTAAACGAGCAATTAAGAGCAAATTCCACCGTACGATGAAAGAGGGCTATTCACCCCCTCTAGCCGCCCATCGACATTCCAATAAGTGGTATCAGAGCCAAGTCGCTTGTCACCGGACTAACCGCCGCAACAAGCACAACAACTACGATGACCGGCTCAAACATTCACCCACCAAAATTTGAAGGTGAATTCTCTTGGTGGAAGAAGAGAATGGAGGTATTCTTCGAGACCGATTTTGATATAATGCTCACTATGGAAAACGATTTCAAAGTTCCTAAGGATGAAGAGGGGGAGCCACTAGAGAAATCAAGATGGACCAAGAAGCAAAGGGAGGAGCACTTGGCAAATTCAAAGGCCAAGCACCATTTATTCAATGTGCTTCCCCAACAAGAGATCAACCGGATTGGGGAGTGCTCAAATGCCAAAGAGATGTGGGAAAGATTGGTTGAGCTTCATGAAGGCACTTCGGAGGCCAAGCTAGCAAGAAGAGATGTCCTACGCTCCCAACTCCACAATATCAAACTCGATAAAGGGGAGAAGGTAACATCTCTACATTCTAGATTTAAAGAAATTCTTAACAGTCTATCTAGTGTAGGGGAGAAGCTCTCCAACCGAGATATGGTAATGAAGGCTATAGATACCTTTCCCCGGTCGTCAAAGTGGAGCTCCATGGTGGACTCCTTCTACATCTCGAAGAATCTAGAGGTGAGCACCCTAGAAGAATTCTTCTCCACCATGGAGCTACATGAAACAAGGCTTGAAGGAATAATTGAAGAACCAAGCATCAAGCCATCAAGGGGAGTGGCACTAGTAGCCAATAAGGGGAAGAAGAAGAAGGAGACTCCCTCCTCATCCGATGAAGACTCCTCCTCCTCCTCCTCCATGGATAACATGGAAGAAGCATACATGGTAAGGAAGGTAAGACGTGCTTTGAAGAATTTTAAATTTAACAAATCTAATAATATGAGAAGAAGACCAAGGAAGAAGATTATATGTTACAATTGCCAAGGAGAGGGACACATAAGAGATGATTGTCCCCTCTTGAACAAGAGCAAAGAAGAAAAGAGGAGAAAAGAAGAAAAGAAGAAGGGGAGCAAGAAAAAGGAAGAAGAGAAGAGAGCCAAGGAGAAAGGAAAGGCAAAGGCACATAAGGCCACATGGGATGATCCTTCATCATCATCATCGGAGGAAGAAAATACCTTTGTCACAAATCTAGCTCTAATGGCAATAGAAGATGTTGACACCTCCTCCTCCGAGCAAGAATAAAGAAGCACAAGTGAGGAGAGCTCTAGTAAAGGGGGAGCTTCATCCTCATCGGAATCGGAATCGGAGGAAGAAGACATGAAAACTATGGTAACGAATCTTTCTCCTAAGAAAATAGTTTCCATGATTTCAAGTTTAACTAGGGACTTATTTAAGATGAAAAATAGAAATAAATGCATGCAAAATGAGATTAAGGCCCTAGAAGAAAAGATAGAAAAATCATGTTTAAATATTAATGATAATATTTCTTCTAGTATTCATGATGCATGCTCACATGATGATTACATGCCTTTTAATGTTAGTGATGCATGTATGGAGGAAAATAGGATTTTGAGGGAAAAGGTAGACCATTTAACCAAGGCCCTAGAAAAATTCACCATAGGCTCCAATACTTTGAACATGATAATTGGGAGCCAAAGGGCAAGCTTCAATAGGAAAGGCCTAGGATATAAGGGAAATAAAAATGAAAATGCCTATCATTGTCTAATTTCTAGGGGTCAAGCCAAAAATAAAACAATAGCTAAAAATGGATCCCTAAAGAATATTTAGTGAACCCCATAGGAAAGAACTTATATTGGGTTCCTAAATCCATCCCTAGGGGTTAGGAAAACCCTAGGATAGTCAACCATGTGGATTTTACTTATATTATATTGAATGGTTGACTTAGGATGGTGTGGGTTATAAATTTCTAACATAGTATTGGGTGATGATAATGCATAACCCATAAATTGAATGTTTAAATCATGATTCATGCTCAATTTTATAATTTATAATCATGATATGCAATGATTGATGATTTATGATCATGATTGATAATTCTTGAAGCATGGTCATGATTGGGTTTTTAGGATGATACTTAACAATGGGTAGAAATGCATGAAATTTTAGTTAAGTGCAAATACCTTTAGGAACATCTCACAACCCACTATAAGGCTAACTTTGATTGAAAACATAACATGGGTGAGATGATAGGATGATACAAAGGGTCCACTAATGCTTATGACATTTAGATGGGTCATTAAGTGTATCAATAGAGCAATAATAGATCAATCATTGGGAAAGCTTATGTTTAATTCATAGACATATTGTCCAAAGATCATGGTTGGATATTTCATATGTTTTCAAAACCAATCCTTACTTTAAAATTTGTGTTTTCATGTTTTGAAACAATCTAAAGCAAAACTAGGTGTTAAAATTGATATAAACTTGATCAAATACTAGTTGTTTTTGAAACTTTTGGATTTTTGGTAAATCATTGAAAATATAAGTAATTTTCATGAAAACTCATTTTTCACTAATAAAGGACTTTAAAAGAAATGTGTTTTCAAAATTTCACAATTTTTCAAATTTTTTGGAATTTCTGGTGCATTTCTGAATTTCGATCCGAAAATCAGAAATTGTTGAAACCAGCGTGCCAGTCGATTGATGTCTGATTCAGTCGACTAGTGGCACTGTTCACAGCCTGATTTCAGTATTTTTAGGCTGTTTTGATGGTTTTTCGACCCTTAGACTTTGATGCCTTGGATTATGACATTTAGATAATGTTTTTGATGGTGTCAAAGGGGGAGAATTGATAAGTTTAAGTTAATCATGCTAAAAGGGTAGATTTAGCATGTGTTAAGGGGGAGTTGCATGTTTAAGGGAGAGTTTTCATACTCATATTATTTACAAGCTCTCTTGCCTTATGCTTTTATGTAATTATTTTTACCTAACTTAAACGGATTGTCACATATCAAAAAGGGGGAGATTGTTAGGGCAATCAACCCAGTGATATGGTTTTGATGTGTGTGGCAAAGAGTTTAAGTTAGATTTGATATGGATTTGATATGTGCGTTCGAGTCTTGTAGGACTTAGTAATTCGCACATGGAGCATTGGCAAGTTTCACCTCTCATGACTCCTTCCTTTAGTTGGTGAAGGATAGCTTTGCAGAAGTCGTGCGCTTGGGGCATCCGAGGGACCGTCGGATGAGAAACATTGGAGTGAAGCTGGAGGAAGTAGACTTCAGGGTTAGACGTGAAGGATGGCGCTTCGAAGCCATGCGCTTGGCGCATCCAAGGGACATGGTCGGACGAAGACAACTTCGAAGGTGAGGGACTCCAAGGGAATGAGAGTGAGCGATTGTAAACCGGGACGGGGTAGATCGTAGGTGAAACTTGGCCATTTGGCTAAGTGTCGGATGGGATTTCTCGACATCAGTCGACTACCATGACATGGCAGCCGACTGCTCCAAGTCGACTGTGACTCGACTAGTGTTGATGCAGTGCGTATCATCAATCAAGCGCCAGGATTGGCGGTCGGTAACGAACCATCGATCGGTGATGATGGCATCAGTCGACTGGTCACATGGGTTTCGAGCACGGAATGTTGATCAGTCGAGTGCTCGCTTTCGGCACTCGACTGTTAGCTCCATCAGTCGACTGATGGGATGATCAGTCGACTGACGGGATGATCAGTCGACTGATGTGGGAGTCGTTAGATGAAATCCATTGTGGAAGAAGTCGTTATTGGGCAACGACTACAGGAGCAGTCGACTGATCGAGGCATCAGTCGACTGTCAGGTGCCCAACGGGAAGAATGAGTTCTTCTCTATAAATTGGGGCCTTTGGACACTTGGGGAGCCTAATGCTTCTTCTCTAAACATCTTCTCAAGTGCCCAAACGTTTTCAATCCTCTTCCTTGAGCTTATTTCTATTATATTGTAAGAGGAGAGAATTTGTGTAAGAAAAGGTTACCTCCACCTAGCTTTGTGCAAAGGAAAGATTAGTGGAAGGTTTAAGGCGTGATTCACCTTGGACGAATTGGGTCGTGGATTAGTGGCAAGGCCGTGAACCACGTTACATCGCCGTGTTAGCATTGCTCTTTACTTTGTGTTGTTCTTAATTGTCTTAGCTTTTATATTTCCGCTTGCACTAATCATATTTGTAGACGAGCAATTAAGAGCGAATTCCACTGTACGACGAAAGAGGGCTATTCACCGCCCTCTAGCCGGCCACCGTCATTCCAACACTGCAGTGTTCAGATCTAAGTTGGAACGAGGTGGTGTATGAATTGGAGAGTTGTAAATCTGGAATGTGAGTTGGTATGAAAATTCTAATGGAATTGTATTATGATACGATTGTGAGTGAACGGTTAAGTGGATAGCTTAATCCATTAGGTTTTGATCTTGATACTATAGTTGGCAATATAATTTGATTATATTTGCAATATTACAAGGCGTGGATACGAGACTGGACTGCGGCCGTGAAGATATTTATTATGAGCTTTATAGTAGGTGGGTAATATTTCCTACCCTGGTCAGGTAGTAGCTAAACCCTGATGTATATAATTTCATATTATTGTCACTTTGACCTTGACTCCACTCTAGTTTTTCTATTGCTTGATACTTGTCTTTGCACTTAAATGCTCTGTCACTGTTGTTATCTATTCATTCATCATGGTCATGAATTATAGATGTTATGGTAAGTGGACCTGCAGTGGTTTACATATATGTACGTAGTTAAATTCGGTTGTAAAACTGAATTTTGAAATTTAGATAAATCATCCGGGAGTGGGTGATGTTCTAGAAGTAGTGTTTTCATATCATATCCTGATGTTGTGTATATATCTACTATGGATCATATAGTCGTGTATGGATGTGTGATCTGTCGATACAGCGTCGCTACAGACTGGAGGTCCTAGCTTGGTTGTTGTCAGTTGTATATGCCTCTCTATAGAATAGAGAGGGTGTTATGGGCATATGTATGTGTTATCGTGCATTCATTCCATTTACATGCAAGCTGGCGACTTGGTCTTCCTTGTGGTTGAGAGGGTCGTTAGTCATCCTGCCTCCCAGGTTACTCGTGGAGGAGTAACTGGTGTAAGGGCAGAGCATTTGTTGTGTCGCATGTTAGTAATATATGAGAGGTGTCCTAAGACAATCGTCTTATGGTTGTACCATTTATTTAATAAATGAAGATTCACTATTTGATTATACATATTTTTCATGTATTTGATTGGATCTTAAACTCATTTACTGAATGTCCGCAATATGATTCACAGCATGAGAGAATTTGTGATTGGATCACAAATAGTGAGTATCTCTACATGTATAATTGTGATGTATTAGAATTATCCCTAGTCGATGAATTGATTCATTCGGACGCCATCGATTCTGTTGAGACTAGCACGAGGTGTACTCTTTGGTTTATCCAAGCAGCTGTTTCTCATTGGCTGGAGACATTGGGATGTCCGGAGTTGATCGTAGATGCTAGTTATGGTAACTAGTTCAGTGACTAGTTGTAAGACTTCATATGGTTCTCTGCATATATGGATATGTCAATGAAGTTCTTACTGTAACTTAAGTGCGATGTTCCTTCGACTTGCGGTATTCAAGTCATCTTGGTCATGAAGACTTATGCTTTGACATCTTAAGCAAGCATCTCCGAGGAGATGTGGACCCGGGATGATTAGGTATAAGTCGAAGTGGACGAAGATTTTTGAATAGACTACAAAGGATTCACCGCTCCTTGCGAGGAGATGTATACCCTTTGGCCTCTCATCGGATTATTACTAAAGTCTTTGGCCAAAGCATTACATGTTTAGAGTATGGTACTCTTGTATACATGTGCAATAACTAGAATCCGGAGGACGAGGAAGTAAATACTTGGGCTAGGTATGATGTAGTTATCCTAATGGAGACTGACACAATAGACCATGTCCTGAACCAAGTTGGTATAAGATGAGTGAAAGGAATGGGGCATGATTCATTGTAGCTGCTGAAGGGTTTCAGAAATGGTTCTGGGATCAACCGTTGATTTTTCGGTGAATTGGGAATTATGATGTACTACTAGGTGCTACTCATGATCATTCTATAATTAATGGTTAATTATAGATGACCAACATAAATTGGGAACCTATTTGGTCACACGCACAACGAGTGTAATCCAAAGGATTTAAAACGAATTTAAGAATAGGATTCTCAGATCGAGAGAGACTTGGTTTGGTTGGATCAAAAAAAGAGCGAGTATGAAATGGTTTCAGTCGCATCGGAAGCATGGATGGGTTATGTCTTTTGAAGACATGATGGATGAACCAAATTGGTTTGGTTCTAATCCAATGGTGTAAAATAAACCAAAGTGGTTTGGTTTGTTTTAAACGAATTAACCAAAGTTGGTTCGGTTCGTTTTAACTTAAAATAGACCAACGCGGTTGGTTTATTTTAAGTTATTTGAATGGGTTAACGGGTTATTGGTTATGAACCAATAAGTGCTAGGAGAAGGTTTCTTGATGGTCAAGAAATATGCTCTCTATAAAACACGACTTTAGGGTTTTTCGTGGAGAACTTTTGGTTATTGGAAACCCAAGCCACCCAAGCCCTCCTCCTTGCTTCTTGCCGCCCAAGAGGAGCTGCCGCCCAGGTTTTGCTGCTGCCCAAGTTGTTGTCGGCCACCCACCAGTCGCCGATGACTCCTCCGTCCATACTCCCTTGGGCATCGGCGACCAAGGAGCAGCCGACCATTGATTGGTCAGCCATATCTTCCACCAAACAAGCTGTCCAGATTCTGGACAGCTTGTTCTCCTCTTTGTGGAGAGGTCGTTTGGTCGGCATTTTGTGCTCCGACAGTGATCTATTTGTCGGAGATTGGTTCTCTGGCAATCCTCATAGGTGTAGGGTTGAGTTTTCGTCAATCGGTTGACGAAAACCGCTTCCGAGAAGCGAGTTTGTGAAACTCGATTTTTGGTTCCGAATTTTATTCGGATTGTGATATTCTCTCAAATCACATCGTCTTCGACACGAGGCTAGTAACTCTTGGAAGACGAGTCTCGTAGCTTGGTGAAGCTATCCCGACGATACTCGGCGTGGATATGGATAGAGGCAATTCTAGCGAGAGTTGCTTCTGTTGATGTCATTCCCGCTACACGTGATACGTCAGGTATAACTAGAGTAATTTCCTATTATTGCAAAATTTTAAATAGAAATTATGTCTACACATGTATATCCTGCATGCGTGTGATGTGTGTGTTGCAATAAATTAGATTTATTACTTTTATTGCTTCCACTGTGTGCATGTTTACGAAACGTGTTCGAACACACACTCGCCGCGATGTCGGGGAAACCCAACAGTGGTATCAGAGCCACACTGTGTTCCAACATAATCGTAAAATTGTTTTTCTATAGTCATAATTGTATTTATGTAAATTTTTTACTTTTGAAAAGTTTAGAAGTATTTATGAAAATTTTCTACTTTTAGAAAGTATAGAAGTATTTATAGAAATTTTCTACTTTTGAAAAGTTTAGAAGTATTTATGGAAATTAAGACTTTCCATAAATAAAATATATGATTAGATTTGGAAATTTGTTTCCTAATTTAATCATAATTTGATTTGGGAAATCAAATCTCAAACATATTTTATTTTCATAAATAGTTATGACAAATAAGGAAATTCAAATTGGAAATTTCCTAATATGATTAGGAAATTATAATTTAGGAAATTTGTTTCCTAAATTAAATTTGACTTTCCTTAATTAACAATTTTCATAAATAAAATATATGATTATATTTGGAAATTTATTTCCTAATTTTAATCATGATTTGATTTGGAAAATTAAATCTAAAACATATTTTATTTACAAAATAGTTATGACAAATAAGGAAACTATTTGTACATGCCATAATTGTAGGCCATGTAATTGCATTAGATGCATATCATTATGTCATGTGTGTCGTGACATGTAGATGTATGTCATGTGTGTCATGTCATATAGATAATAGTTATTTGCATGCAAAGAGGATGAGACATTAAAACTCTTACACAATATCAAAGCCTACACCTTCCATTAATATGGTTAGAACCAGATTTCTATTTCTTGTTTGGGTTGTTGGACTCACTCCAATCCCAGCTCGAACCTGAACATGTTCAAATCATTGGAATAGTTTAACACTAATATGGTAAGAGTCAGAGGTCAATCGTTAGTTTGGGTTGTTGGACTCACTCTAACATGGCTAATTAGTTGAATGCGCTCTAACCATATTAAAACTATTTCGCGATTAATGGGTCGGCTCTAACTTGGAGCATCGATTTTTTGGACTCACTCCAAGGTCGATGTGAAGAGAGGTGAAGTTGGGTGCTATGCATATGATGCATACTTGTTAATGTGTTAACAACCCAATGTATGTGTGAACATTCAATTAGTTGATAACACATTGTGATAGTTACATATACGTGATATGTAATCAGTATACTTGATACCTACCATCATATCTAAGAATGGCTTGTTGGACTCACTCCAAGGTTGTTCTTATCTATGTTGGATATCAACCCATTCGTAGATGGACCTACGATCTCCCGAATTAATTTTGAGGGTTTTTATTTCAAAAAATGAATGGAATTTTGTAAATGTATGTTGATGCATTTTAAAATCATTTTATCATATATGCTTGATTTGTATTTCTAGGTTAATCGCTTGATCATGATGTCTTTGAATTTGCGCTTTATTTTGAATTCGAATAAATTGACTAGGCCGAACTTCTTGGACTGACTTAGAAACTTGAGAATTATTCTTAAGGCAGAAAAACTTGCATATGTCCTCGAAGAGCCTCTTCCTACCCGTCCTAGTGATGACGCAACTCTGGACCAATTGTTGGCCTATCAGAAACATGTAAGTGATTCTGAACTAGTGAGTTGCATCATGCTAGCCATGATGGTACCCGAGCTACGGAAGCAGCATAAGCATATGGATGCTCATACCATAGTCTTTAATCTTTATGAGTTGTTTGATGAGCAAGTGAGATCCGAAAGGTTCAAAGTCTCTAAGCTCCTCTTCACCTCTGAGATGTAAGACGGTTCATCTGTGGTACTGCTCAACATGCTGAAGACTGTGGAGCCTTCTGTGAAGCATGAGCTAGGGATGGTGTTGTTAGTTGATTCCTCAAAAGAAAGGTTCTAGGAGGAAATCAAAGAAATAACACAAGGGGAAGAAGAAGGCAAAACCAGCTCAAAAGGGCACTTGCCATCATTATGGCAAGGAGGGTCATTGGCAAAGAAACTACAAAATTTATCTTGAGTCCGTGAAGAAGGCATCTGATGCCCCATCCTTTTCAGATATCTTCGTTATTAATTGTCATTTTGTTTCCTTAGACACTTGGATATTGGATACCAGGTGTGGTTCACATATATGTAATAACATACATGGGATAAGGAATAGAAGAAGACTCATCAAGGGAGAGTCAAATTTATATATTGGGAATGGAGCAAAGGTTGCTGTACTCGCCATCGGAACGTATTTGTTGAAACTCCCTACAGGACTTGTCTTAGAACTAGACAATTGCTTTTATGTTTCTTCATTAATAAAGAACATCATTTCTATTTATTGTTTGAATAGAATGGGTACCATTTAACTTTTAGTAACAATTGTTTGTTGGAGGATCGATGGCCAGCTAGAGGGGGGTGAATAGCCCAATTCGCGTATACGGTGGAAATCGATCTCTTCTTAATTGTCTACATTTAAGATTAGCGCAACGGAAATACAAATAATAAAGACAATTAAAAAGACAATGCTAACAAACCGATGTAACGTGGTTCACGACCCTTGCCACTAGTCCATGACCCGATTCGTTCCAGGTGAATCACGCCTTAACCAATTCACTAATCTCTCCTTTGCACAAAGCTAGGTGGAGGTAACCTTTTTTACACAAGATCTCTCTTTTTACAATAGAATTGAAATAAGAGCAAGTAAGAAGAGTAGAAAACATTTAGGGCATTTGGGTGTAATTTAGAGTTGAAGCATTAACCCCCCAAGATGACCCAAGGCCTCTTCTTATAGGGAAAAGGTCATTCTTCCCATTGGGCAGCTAGCAGTCGACTGATGCCTCGATCAGTCGACTCCTGTTGTAGCCATTGCATCACAACCGCTTCATCCACGTTGGATTTTAACCAACAGCTCCCACATCAATCGACTGATCTTCCCATCAGTTGACTGATAGAGCTTATAGTTGAGTGCCCGAAGCGAGCAGTCGACTTTCCAACGTTCTGTGCTCGAAACCCTCACGACTAGTCGACTGCCGCCATAGCAGTCGACTGATGGTTTCGGCAGTCGACTGCCAATCCTTGGTAGTCGACTGCTCGGACAGAAACTAGACTCGAACACAAATCGAGTCTTCAGTCGACTTAGAGCAGTCGACTTCCACTTCATGGTAGTCGAATGATGTTGGGAAAACCCATCTGATACTTAGCCATTTGGCCAAGTTCACCTACGACCTACCCCATCCCGGGTTACAATCGCTCACTCTCATCTTTCCTTGGAGTCCCTCGCCTTGAAGTTCTCTTCGTCCGGCCACATCCCTAGGATGCACCAAGCACACGGCTTCACAATGTCATCCTTCGCGTCTCTCCATGAAGTCTACTTCCTTTGGCTTCACTCCAATACTCCTCGTCCGGCGGTCCCTCGGATGCACCAAACGCATGGCTTCCACAATACTATCCTTCACCGACTCAAGGATCGAGTCATGAGATGGTGACTTGCCAATGCTTTCGCCATGTGTGAATTACTAAGTCCTGCACGACTTCAACACACATATTAAACTCATAACAACCTAACTTAAATCTTTTCCACACACATCAAAACACATTATTCATGGGTTGATTGCCCTTACAATCTCCCCCTTTTTGATGTGTGGCAACCTTGTTTAAGTTAGGTAAAACATAAATCAAAATACATAAGCCAAGAAAGCATGTAAGTAAACATGAGTATCAAAACTCCCCCTTAAACATGCAACTCCCCCTTAAGACATGCTAATTTTCCCCTTAGCATGATTAACTTAAACCCACAATTTCTCCCACTTTGACACCATCAAAAACATCTACCACATGTTATACAAACATGACATCAAGTCTAAGGGAAGAAAAATATTAAAAACTAACTCAAAATCTGATAAAATAGGTTATTGTGATCATGCACAATACATCAGTCGACTGAATCAGAGTATCAGTCGACTGGCACCTAAATTTCAGAATTTCTGATTTTCGAAGTCCAATTTCAGAAATACATTAAAAATTCTAGAAAATTCAAAAAATCATGAAATTTGGGGAACATATTTCGTGTAAGTTCCTTTATCAGTGAAAAATGATTTTTCATGAAAATTCATTCTATTTTCGAAAATTACGCAAAAACTCAAAAGTTATAAAATGTCTAAAGTTTGTATCAACTTTAAAGCCTAGTTTTGCCTTGAAACTTTTCAAAACATGAACTTACTGTTTATGAAACATGAAATGTTTTTAAATCATTTAAAATATCCAACTATGATCTATGGGCAATATGTCCATTGATTAAACATTTGCTTTCCCCATAGTTGGTCTATGATCAATATGACATGATACATGTAAATGACCATCTAAATGCCATTAGTATTAGTGGACATTTGTATCAACCTAACTTCTCACCCATGCTATGTTTTCAATCAAGTTAGCCTATAGTGAGTGTGAGATGTACCTAAGGTATTTATACTTAACCATCAATTTCAAGCAATTTCTACCAAGGTTAAGTATCTATCATCCAAAAACACCCAACATGATCATAAAATCACATATTATCAATCATGATCAAACATTATCAATTATTGCATATCATGATCAAAAATCAAATATTATTATGATTTTATATTATGATCACATTATTGTTGGGTTTCCGGCACCGCGGCGTGTGTGTGTTCGATCATGTTTCGTAAACATGAACACAGCGGAAGCAATAAAATAATAAATACTCCTATTTATTACAACACACACAACACACGCATGCATATTACAACAAGTGTATACATAACCGTAAATTAAAATTTGCAATAAAAGGAAATTTATCTACGTTATACCTTTCGTATGACGTATAGCGGGAACGGCATCAACCGGAACGATCCTCGTAAGAATCGTCTCTATCCGTATCCACGCCGAGCTCCTCGGGATGACTTCGCTAAGCCACGAGCTTCGTCTTCGTACGGGTTACTAGCCTCGTGTTGAAGACGACGTGATCGAGAGATGATCACAATCCGAATCCAAATTCGGATCCAAAACCGAGTCCTCAAAACTCGATTCTCCGGAGAGGTATTCGTCAACCGTTTGACGAATCTTTCGTCCTCCACCTCAGAGGATTACCGGAGATCAAATCCCCAGTAAGTTAGCCGCTGTCGGAGTACTAACCGTCGTCCAAACGATGCTCCGACAACAAAGAAACAAGCTGTCCAGAAAAACTGGACAGCTTTTGGTGGAGGAATAGAGGCCGGCCAAAGGAGATGTGGAGCTCACCTTATCACCGAACCCACAAGAGATCACCGGAGGGTCGCCGGAGCATCGCCGGCTGAAGCTTGGATGCTGGCGGAAAGGAGGTGGCAGCAGCTCCATGAAGTTGGCGGCAACACCATGTTGGGCGGCAACAACAAAAGGAGGCTAGGGTTGGGCGGCCAAAACTTCATTAGCTTTAGGGTTAGGGTTTAAGCCCTATTTTATAGAGAACTAATTCTCTTAATGGTTAATGGATCATATCCATAAAGCCCGTTAACCCCCTCCATTAAGATAAGTTAAAATAAACCAAACCATGATGGTTTATTTTAAGTTAAAACGAACCGAACCAACTTTTGGTTCATTCGTTTAAAATAAACCAAACCCTTTGGTTTATTCTCATCCATTGGATTAGAACCAAACCATTTTGGTCCATCCATTATGTCTTCATAAGACACGGCCCATCCACGCTTCCATTGCGACTGAAACAATTTCATGCTCGCTTTATGTTTGGTCCAACCAAACATAGTTTCTCTCGGTCTGAGAATCTCATTCTCAAGCTCGTTTTAAATCCTTTGGATTACACTCGTTGTGCGTGTGACCAAATAGGTTCTCGGTTTATATTGGCCGTCTATAATTAACCATTAATTATAGAACGATCATGAGTGGCACCTAGTAGTACATCATGATCCCCAATTAACCGAAAAGATCAACGGTTGATCTAGAACTATTTCTGAAACCCTTCAGTAGCTCGAATGAATCGTGCCCCATTCCCTTCACTCATCTTATACCCACTTGGTTCAGGACATGGTCTATTGTGTCAGTCCCCACTAGGCTGACTACGTCACACCTAGCCCAAGTATCATTTCCTCGTCCTACGGATTCTAGTTACTCCACATGTATCGAAGAGTACCTTACTCTAAACATGTAATGCTTTGGCTAAAGACTTTAGTAACAATCCGACGAGAGGCCATGGGTATACATCTCCTCGCAAGGAGTGGTGAATCCTTTATAGGCTATTCAAACACTTTCGATCACTTCGATTTATACCCAATCATCCCGGGTCCACATCTCCTTAGAGATGTTTGCTTAAGACGTCAAAGCATAAGTCTCCATGATCAAGATGACTTGAATACCACAAGTCAAAGGAACATCGCACTTAAGCCACAGTAAGAACTTCATTGACATATCTATATATGCAGAGAACCATATGAAGTCTTACGGCTGGTCACTCCAATGAACTAGTTACCATAACTAGCATCCACGATTAACTCCGGACATCACTATGTCTCCAGCCAGTGAGAATCAGCTGCTTGGATACACCAAGGAGTATACCTCGTGCTAGTCTCAACAGAATTGATGGTGTCCAAATCCATCAATTCATCGACAAGGGATAATTCTGATACATCACAATTACACATGTAGAGATACTCACTGGTTGTGATCCAATCACAAATTCTCTCATGCTGTGAATCGCATCGTGGACATTCAGTAAATGAGTTTAAGATCCAATCAAATACATTAAACATGTATACTCAAATAGTGAATCTTCATTTATCATATAAATGGTTCATACATAAGGCGATTGCCTTAGGACATCTCTCATATATTACTAATAGACTCCCACTTGGCCTAATGCCAATCGCTACGGTATCCAATACCATAAGCTCTAACATGACCCTCAAACTTACTTTGAGGTAATGCTTTAGTCAAAGGATCTGCTAAGTTCCTTTCAGTGGGAATTTTCTCGATTTGTATTTCGTTCCTACTGATGATCTCTCTGATAAGATGATAGCGGCGAAGCACATGTTTGGATCGCTGATGAGACCTTGGCTCTTTCGCCTGTGCAATTGCTCCATTGTTGTCGCAGTAGACCGGTATTGCTTCAACAATGGCCGGAATCACACCAAGTTCATGAACGAACTTTTTGATCCAAACCGCTTCCTTTGCTGCTTCCGAAGCTGCAATGTATTCTGCCTCAGTGGTAGAATCCGCTACAGTCTCTTGTTTGGAACCTTTCCAACTCACTGCGCCCCCATTCAAGGTGAATATGTATCCAGACTGAGACCTGGAATCATCCTTGTCTGTCTGGAAGCTGGCATCCGTATACCCGCGTATCACCATGTCCCCTTCTCCATATATTAGGAACACATCCTTAGTTCTTCTCAAGTACTTAAGGATCGTCTTAACAGTCGCCCAATGATCCATTCCTGGATCGGACTGGTATCTGCTCGTGACACTCAGAGCATACGATACATCGGGCCTCGTACATAACATAGCATACATGATAGATCCTATTGCGGATGCATAGGGAATCTTACTCATACAAATCCTCTCGTCTTCTGTGCGCGGACACATAGACTTCGAAAGGTGTACCCCATGCCTGATGGGTAGGAAACCTTTCTTGGATTCCGGCATGCTAAACCTCTTTAGCACTCGGTCTATATATGTAGACTGCGAAAGACCAAGCAACCGTTTCGATCTATCTCTATAGATCTTAATCCCGAGGATGTAGGTTGCTTCTCTTAGGTCTTTCATGGAGAATGTCTTGGATAACCAAACCTTCACTGACTGTAAGATTGAAACATCGTTTCCTATAAGTAGTATGTCATCGACATACAATACTAGGAATACGACTGCACTCCCACTAACCTTCTTGTACACACAAGGTTCGTCTGGATTTTGTGAGAAATCAAACCTTTTGATCGTCTCATCAAAACGGATATTCCAGCTCCTGGATGCTTGCTTCAATCCATAAATGGACCGTCGCAATTTGCATACCTTGGTTTTATCAACCGATGTGAAACCCTCAGGCTGTATCATATACACGTCCTCGAGCAGGTTTCCATTAAGGAAAGCTGTTTTCACATCCATCTGCCATATCTCATAATCATAATGAGCCGCTATGGCCAGGAGCATCCGAATGGATTTAAGCATAGCTACAGGCGA
Organism: Wurfbainia villosa; assembly: GCA_025175895.1. Taxonomy (NCBI): domain Eukaryota; kingdom Viridiplantae; phylum Streptophyta; class Magnoliopsida; order Zingiberales; family Zingiberaceae; genus Wurfbainia; species Wurfbainia villosa. Next base: position 35,613,443 of record CM045989.1, on the reverse strand, counting down.
ATAGGTTTCGTCATAATCAACACCTTGTTTTTGACGATATCCTTTCGCCACCAATCTAGCCTTATAGGTAATCACATTACCATCCATGTCGGTTTTCTTCTTGAAAACCCACTTGCACCCTATAGGCTTTATGCCTTCAGGTGGGTAAACCAAGTTCCAAACTTGGTTTTCATACATGGAATCCATTTCCGACTTCATGGCACCAAGCCACTTATCCCTTTCTGAACTTGTCAGCACTTCTTCATAACTGGTAGGCTCCTCATCATCAATGAGTAACATGTCGTTCGATTCACTTACGAGAAATCCATATCTCTCAGGAATATTGCGTGTTCTACCAGATCTACGAAGATGTGGTGTTACAATAGGTCCAGCCGATTGCTCATCACTATGAGTTGTCGGCTGTTGTGCTTCACCAGGTATCTCGTCAATGTCTATTTGAGTCTCTCGAGCCTCCTCAAGCTCGACGACACTCCCACTTTTTTTCTTGCAAGAGAAACTCTTTCTCTAGAAACACAACATGCCTTGAAACAAACACCTTTTGTTCCACAGGATGATAGAATTGGTAACCCCTTGTTTCCTTAGGGTATCCAATAAATAGACATTTATCAGACTTAGCATCCAATTTGTCTGATACTGTCCGCTTCACATAAGCAAGACAACCCCATATCTTCAAGTAAGATACATGAGGTTTCTTACTATTCCATATCTCATATGGAGTAGTTGAGACTACCTTGGTAGGCATTCTGTTTAACAAGTAAACAGTTGTCTGAAGTGCATAACCCCAAAAGGACTTGGGAAGAGTCGCATGATTCATCATTGACCTGACCATGTCCAACAAGGTCCGGTTACGCCTCTCAGATACACCATTATGCTGTGGTGTATATGGCAGAGTCCATTGAGACAATATGCCATTGTCTCTTAGATAATCAAGAAACTCTTGACTTAAGTATTCACCACCTCGATCCGATCGAAGTATTTTAATACTTTTGTCATGTTGTTTCTCTACTTCATTTCTGAATTCTTTGAACCTTTCAAAGGCTTCAGACTTGTGTTTCATCAAGAACACATACCCAAACCGTGAGTGATCATCGGTGAAGGTAATGAAGTAGCTATAGCCTCCTAAAGCTTGAGTTGACATAGGTCGACATACATCAGTATGTATTAGACCTAGTAACTCTCCCACTCGTTCACCTTTTCCCGTAAAAGATAACTTAGTCATCTTGCCTTTTAAGCATGATTCGCATGTATCGTATGAATCCAATTCAAACGATTCCAGAATTCCACATCGGTGTAATTCGGACATGCGTTTCTTGCTTACATGGCCAAGACGACAATGCCACATGTAGGAGTCTATTTGATTATCCTTTCGAGCACTCTTGTTTCTCACTTCGATATTGCAAATGTCACTAGATACGTCCAACGTATAAACACCATTGCTTAAAGTTCCAGTCCCATAAAGAACCCCATTCAAAGTTATGTAACAACAATTGTTACTAAACGTCAAATGGAAACCATTTCTATTTAAACAAGAAATAGAAATGATGTTCTTTATCAACAAAGGAATATAAAAGCAATTGTCCAGTTCTAAGACAAGTCCTGCAGGGAGTTTCAACAAATACGTTCCGATGGCGAGTGCAGCAAACTTTGCTTCATTCTCAACACGTAAATTTGACTCTCCCTTGACGAGTCTTCTTCTATTCCTTAGCCCATGTATGTCATTACATATATGTGAGCCACACCCAGTATCCAATACCCAAGTGTCTAAGGAAATAGAATGACAATCAATAAAGAAGATTTATGAAGAAGATGGGGCATCCGATGCCTTATCCTTCTTCACGGACTCTTGATAAACCTTGCAATTTCTTCGCTAATGACCCTCCTTGCCATAATGATGGCAAGTGCCCTTTTGAGCTGGTTCTGCCTTTTAGCCTTTTTCTTCTTCCCCTTCTGTTGTTCCTTTGACTCCCTCTTAGAACCTTTCTTCGAGGAATCAACTAACAACACTGTCCCCTACTCATGCTTCTCAGAAGGCTCCACAGTCTTCAGCATGTTGAGCAGTACCACAGATGAACCTCCTTGCATCTCAGAGGTGAAGAGGAGCTTGGAGACTTCGAACCTTTCGAATCTCACTTGCTCATCAACCAACTCACAGAGATGAAGGACTACGATATGAGCATCCATATGCTCATGCTGCTTTCGTAGCTTGGGTTCCATCGCGGCTAGCATGATGCAACTCATTTGTTCAGAATCACTCACATGTTTCTGATAGGCCAACAATTGGTCCAAAGTTGCATCGTCACTAGGACGAGCGGGAAGAGGCGCTTCGAGGACATACACAAGCTTTTCACCTTGAGAACAATTCTCAAGTTTCTAAGCCAGTCCAAGAAGTTCGGCCCAGTCAATTTATTTGAATCCAAAATGGAACGCAAATTCAAACACATCATGATCAATATATTAACTTAGAAATACAAAACGAGCATATATGAGAAAGATGATTTTAAAAATGCATCAATATACATTTATAAATCCCATTCATTTTTCGAATTTTAAAAACCCCAAAATCACTTCGGGAGATTGTAGGTCCATCTCCGAATGGGCTGATATCCATCATAGTTATGAACAACCTTGGAGAGAGTCCAACAAGCCATTCATAACTACGACGGTAGGTATCATCTATACCGATTGCATATCACGTATATGCAACTATCACAATGTGCTATCAACTAATTGAATGTTCACACATACATCGGGTTGTTAACACATTAACAAGTATGCATCATATGCATAGCACCCAACTTCACCTCCCTTTACATCGACCTTGGAGAGAGTCCAACAAGCCGATGCTCCAGGTTAAAGACAACCCATTAATCAGGACATAGTTTTAATATGGTTAGAGCGCATTCAACCAATTAGCCCAGCTTGGAGAGAGTCCAACAACCAAAGCTAACGATTGACCTCTGACTCTTACCATATTAGTATTAAACTATTCCATGGTTTGAACATATTCAGTTGGTAGGGCTTGGAAAGTCCAACAACCCAAACAAGAAACAGAACTCTGGTTCTAACCATATTAATGGAAGGTGTAGGCTTTAATATTGATTAAGGTTTTTATGTCTCATCCTCTTTGCATGCAAATAACTATTATCTACATGGCATGACATACATGGCATACATCTACATGTCACGACACGCATGGCATAATGTTATGCATCTAATGCAATTACATGGCATACAATTATGTCATGTATATAATTTCCTTATATGTCATAACTATTTATGGAAATAAAATATGTTTAAGATTTGATTCTCCAAATCAAATCATAATTAAATTAGGAAATAAATTTCCAAATCTAATCACATATTTTATTCATGGAATTATTTGATTAAGGAAAATCTATTTAGGAAACCAATTTCCTAAATCATTAAAACTACTTATGGAAATAAAATATTTTAAGATTTGATTTCCCAAATCAAATCATGATTAAATTAGGAAACAAATTTCCAGAATCTAATCAAATATTTTATTTATGGAAAATATCAATTTCCATAAATACTTCCAACTTTCCAAAAGTGGAAGATTTCCATAAATACTTCTAGACTTTCCAAAATTGAAAAATTTCCATAAATACTTCTAAATTTCCAAAATTTAGAAAATTTCCAGAAATACATTATGACTATCGCAAAACCATTTTTACGATTATGTCGAAACACAACCTGGGCTCTGATACCACTGTTGGGTTTCCGGCACCGCGGCGTGTGTGTGTTCAATCATGTTTCGTAAACATGAACACAGCGGAAGCAATAAAATAATAAATACTCCTATTTATTATAACACACACAACACACGCATGCATATTACAACAAGTGTAGACATAACCGTAAATTAAAATTTGCAATAAAAGGAAATTTATCTACGTTATACCTTTCGTATGACGTATAGCGGGAACGGCATCAACCGGAACGATCCTCGTAAGAATCGTCTCTATCCGTATCCACGCCGAGCTCCTCGGGATGACTTCGCTAAGCCACGAGCTTCGTCTTCGTACGGGTTACTAGCCTCGTGTTGAAGACGACGTGATCGAGAGATGATCACAATCCGAATCCAAATTCGGATCCAAAACCGAGTCCTCAAAACTCGATTCTCCGGAGAGGTATTCGTCAACCGTTTGACGAATCCTTCGTCCTCCACCTCAGAGGATTACCGGAGATCAAATCCCCGGTAAGTTAGCCGCTGTCGGAGCACTAACCGTCGTCCAAACGATGCTCCGACAACAAAGAAACAAGCTGTCCAGAAAAACTGGACAGCTTTTGGTGGAGGAATAGAGGCCGGCCAAAGGAGATGTGGAGCTCACCTTATCACCGAACCCACAAGAGATCACCGGAGGGTCGCCGGAGCATCGCCGGCTGAAGCTTGGATGCCGGCGGCAAGGAGGTGGCAGCAGCTCCATGAAGTTGGCGGCAACACCATGTTGGGCGGCAACAACAAAAGGAGGCTAGGGTTGGGCGGCCAAAACTTCATTAGCTTTAGGGTTAGGGTTTAAGCCCTATTTTATAGAGAACTAATTCTCTTAATGGTTAATGGATCATATCCATAAAGCCCGTTAACCCGCTCCATTAAGATAAGTTAAAATAAACCAAACCATGATGGTTTATTTTAAGTTAAAACGAACCGAACCAACTTTTGGTTCATTCGTTTAAAATAAACCAAACCCTTTGGTTTATTCTCATCCATTGGATTAGAACCAAACCATTTTGGTCCATCCATTACGTCTTCATAAGACGCAGCCCATCCATGCTTCCATTGCGACTGAAACAATTTCATGCTCACTCTATGTTTGGTCCAACCAAACATAGTTTCTCTCGGTCTGAGAATCCCATTCTCAAGCTCGTTTTAAATCCTTTGGATTACACTCATTGTGCGTGTGACCAAATAGGTTCTCGGTTTATGTTGGCCGTCTATAATTAACCATTAATTATAGAACGATCATGAGTGGCACCTAGTAGTACATCATGATCCCCAATTAACCGAAAAGATCAACGGTTGATCTAGAACTATTTCTGAAACCCTTCAGCAGCTCGAATGAATCGTGCCCCATTCCCTTCACTCATCTTATACCCACTTGGTTCAGGACATGGTCTATTGTGTCAGTCCCCACTAGGCTGACTACGTCACACCTAGCCCAAGTATCATTTCCTCGTCCTCACGGATTCTAGTTACTCCACATGTATCGAAGAGTACCTTACTCTAAACATGTAATGCTTTGGCCAAAGACTTTAGTAACAATCCGACGAGGCCATGGGTATACATCTCCTCGCAAGGAGTGGTGAATCCTTTATAGGCTATTCAAACACCTTCGATCACGTCGACTTATACCCAATCATCCCGGGTCCACATCTCCTTAGAGATGTTTGCTTAAGATGTCAAAGCATAAGTCTCCATGATCAAGATGACTTGAATACCGCAAGTCAAAGGAACATCGCACTTAAGCCCCAGTAAGAACTTCATTGACATATCTATATATGCAGAGAACCATATGAAGTCTTACGGCTGGTCACTCCAATGAACTAGTTACCATAACTAGCATCCACGATTAACTCCGGACATCACTATGTCTCCAGCCAGTGAGAATCAGCTGCTTGGATACACCAAGGAGTATACCTCGTGCTAGTCTCAACAGAATTGATGGTGTCCAAATCCATCAATTCATCGACTAGGGATAATTCCGATACATCACAATTACACATGTAGAGATACTCACTGGTTGTGATCCAATCACAAATTCTCTCATGCTGTGAATCACATCGTGGACATTCAGTAAATGAGTTTAAGATCCAATCAAATACATTAAACATGTATACTCAAATAGTGAATCTTCATTTATCATATAAATGGTTCATACATAAGGCGATTGCCTTAGGACATCTCTCATATATTACTAACAATTATCATCACCCAACACTTAATTCAAAAATTATCACCCACATCCTTACAAGTCAACCATTTTACATGATATAAAATAAGTCCACTCATGGTTGACTATCCTAGGGTTTTCCTAACCCTTAAGGATGGACTTTGGAACCCAATATAAGTTCTTTCCTATAGGGTTCACCAAATACTCCTTTGGGATCCATTTTCTAGCTACCATTGTATTTTAGCTTGACCCCTAGCAATTAGACAATGGTAGGCCTTTTCATTTTTGGTCCCCTTGTAGCCTAATCCTTTCTTATTAAAACTTGCCCTTTGGCTCCCAATTATCATGTTTAAAGTGTTGGAGCCAATTGTGAATTTTTCTAAGGCCTTAGTTAGGTGATCTACCTTTTCCCTTAAGACCTTGTTTTCTTCAATGCATCAATCATTAACATTAAAAGGAATATAATCATCATGTGAACATGCATTATCAAAACTAGAAGAAGAAGCATTAACATTAACATTTAAACATATTTTTTCTAGCTTTTCTTCTAGTGCCTTAATTTCATTTTGCATGCTTTTGTTTTTCTTTTTAGCCTTAAATAAATCCCTAGTAAGGCTAGAAATCATAGAAACAATCTTTTTAGGGGAAAGATTTGTTACCATAGTTTCCATATCTTCTTCCTCCGATTTCGACGAGGATGAAGATAAAGCTCCCCCTTCACTTGAGCTCTCCTTACTAGAACTTCTTTCTTCTTGCTCGGAGGAGGAGGTGGAGTCCAAATCTTCTATTGCCATGAGTGCAAGGCTTGTGAAGGCTTCTTCTTCTTCCGATGAGGATGATGGATCATCCCATGTAGCCTTGTGTGCCTTCCCTTTTTCTTTAGCTTTCTTCTCTTCTTCCTTTTTCTTCCTCCCCTTCTTCTTCTCTTCTTTCTTTCTCTTTTCCTCCTTGCTTTTGTTCGAGAGGGGACAATCATCCCTTATGTGTTCCTCTCCTTGGCAATTGTAACAAATGATCTTCCTCCTTGGCCTTCTTCCTCTATCATGAGATTTATTAAATTTAAAATTCTTAAGTGCACGTCTCACCTTTCTTACCATGTAAGCCTCCTCATTGCTATCCATTGATGAGGAAGAGGATGATTCATCGGATGAAGGCAGTGCAATCTCCTTCTTCTTCTTCTTTCCCTTGTCGGCCATGAGTGCTATTCCCCTTGATGGCTTGATTGGATCTTCTACTATTCCTTCAAGCCTAGACTCGTGTAATTCCATAGTGGAGAAAAATTCATCTAAAGTACTTACCTCTAGATTCTTTGAGATATAAAATGAGTCCACCATGGAACTCCACCTTGATGATCGAGGGAATGCATCGATTGCCTTCATGATCATGTCCCTATTGGAGAGCTTCTCCCCTACACTAGATAATCCGTTAAGAATTTCTTTAAAACGAGAATGTAAAGATGTTACCTTCTCCCCTTTATCAAGTTTGATATTATTGAGTTGGGAGCGGAGGACATCTCTTCTTGCTAGCTTGGCCTCGGATGTGCCTTCATGAAGTTCTACAAGCTTCTCCCATATCTCTTTGGCGCTAGAACATTCTCCTATTTGATTTACTTCTTGTTGAGGGAGCACATTGTACAAATGATGCTTGGCCTTTGAATTCGCCAAGTACTCCTCTCTTTGCTTCTTTGTCCATCTCGATTTCTCTAGTGGCTCCCCTTCCTCATCCCTAGGCAACTCGAAACCGTTTTCCATAATTAACATAATTTCAAAGTCGGTTTCAAAAAATACTTCCATTCGCTTTTTCCACCAAGCGAATTCCCCCTCAAACTTTGGAGGATGGATGTTGGAGCCGGCCATCTTGTCATGCTTGTGTTGGCGGTTAGTCCTCGATAAGCTCCTCGCTCTGATACCACTTATTGGAGGATCATTGGCCAGCTAGAAGGGGGTGAATAGCCCAATTCATGTATACGGTGGAAATCGATCTCTTCTTAATTGTCTACACTTAAGATTAGCGCAACGGAAATACAAATAATAAAGACAATTAAAAAGACAATGCTAACAAACCGATGTAATGTGGCTCACGACCCTTGTCGCTAGTCCACGACCTGATTCGTTCCAGGTGAATCATACCTTAACCAATTCACTAATCTCTCCTTTGCATAAAGCTAGGTGGAGGTAACCTTTCTTACAAAAGATCTCTCTTCTTACAATAGAATTGAAATAAGAGCAAGTAAGAAGAGTAGAAAACGTTTAGGGCACTTGGGTGTAATTTAGAGTTGAAGCATTAACCCCCCAAGATGACCCAAGGCCTCTTCTTATAGGGAAGAGGTCATTCTTCCTGTTGGGCAGCTAGAGGTCGACTGATGCCTCGATCAGTCGACTGCTGCTGTAGTCGTTGCCTCACAATGGCTTCATCCACGTTGGACTTTAACCAACGGATCCCACATCGATCGGTGAGCTAACGATCGAGTTCCGGCAGCGATCGACTCCCCAGCGTTACGTGCGAAACCCTTGCAACGATCATTTGCTACCATCGTGATCATTGCCAATCCTGGCGATCATTGTTGGGACAAAAACTAGACTTGAACACCAGTCGAGTCTTCGGTCGACTTGGAGCAGTCGACTGCCACTTCATGGTAGTCGACTGATGTCGGGAAAACCCATCCAACACTTAGCCATTTGGCCAAGTTCACCTACGAGATATCCCGCCCTGGGTTACAATTGCTCACTCTCATCTTCCCTTGGAGTCCCTCGCCTTGAAGTTCTCTTCGTCCGGCCACATCCCTCGGAAGCACCAAGCGCACGGCTTCGCAATGTCATCCTTCGTGTCTCGCCCTGAAGTCTACTTCATTTGGCTTCACTCCAATGCTCCTCGTCCGGCGGTCCCTCATATGCACCAAGCGCACGGCTTCCGCAATGCTATCCTTCACTGACTCAAGGACCGAGTCATGAGATGGTGACTTGCCAATGCTTTCGCCATGTGTGAATTACTAAGTCTTGCACGACTTCAACACACATATTAAACTCATAACAACCTAATTTAAACCTTTTCCACACACATCAAAATACATCATTCATGGGTTGATTGCCCTTACATTGTTGTTACATAACTTTGAATGACGTTCTTTATGGGACTAAAACTTTAAGCAATGATATTTATACATTGGACGTATCCAGTGACATTTTCAATATCAAAGCGAGCAACAAGCGTGCTCGAAAAGATAATCAATTAGCATCCTACATGTGACATTGTCGTCTTGGCCATATAAGCAAGAAACACATGTCCGAATTACACCTATGTGGAATTCTGGAATCATTTGAATCTAATTCATTCGATACATGCGAATCATGCTTAAAAGGCAAGATGACTAAATTACGGGAAAAGGTGAACCAGTGGGAGAGTTTCTTGGTCTAATACATACTGATATATGTGGACCTCTATCAACTCATGCTCTAGGAGGCTATAACTACTTCATTACCTTCACCGATGATCACTCACAGTTTGGGTATGTATTCTTGATGAAAAACAAGTCTGAAGCCTTGGAAAGGTTCAAAGAATTCATAAGTGAAGTAGAGAAATAACTTGGCAAGAGTATTAAAATACTTCGATCGGATCGAGGTTGTGAATACTTGAGTCAAGAGTTTCTAGATTATCTAAGGGATGGTATATTGTCTCAATGGACTCAGCCGTATACACCACAACATAATGGTGTATCTGAGAGGTGAAATCGAACCTTGTTGGACATGGTTAGGTCGATGATGAATCACGCGAATCTTCCCAAGTCCTTTTGGAGCTATACACTTCAGACTGTTGTTTACTTGTTAAATAGAGTCTCGACCAAGGTAGTCTCTACTACTCCATATGAGATATGGAATAGTAAGAAACCTCATTTATCTTACTTGAAGATATGGGGTTGTCCTGCTTATGTGAAGCGAACTGTATCAGACAAACTGGATGCTAAGTCTAATAAATGTCTATTTATTGGATACCCTAAGGAAACGAGGGGTTACCAATTCTATCATCCCTTGGAACAAAAGGTGTTTGTTTCAAGGAATGTTATATTTCTAGAGAAAGTTTCTCTTGCAAGAAAATAGTGGGAGTGTCGTTGAACTTGAGGAGGTTCAAGAGACTCCAGTAGGCATTGAGGAGATACCTGGTCAAGCACCTAGACCGATGACTCATAGTGATGAGACATCAGCTGAACCTATTGTGACACCACATCTTCGCAGATCTGGTAGGACACGCAACATTCCTGAGAGATATGGATTTCTAGTAAGTGAATCAAATGATGTGTTACTAATTGATGATGAGGAGCCTATCAATTATGAAGAAGTTCTGAAAAGTTCAAAAAGGGACAAATGGCTTGAAGCCATGAAGTCGGAAATGGATTCCATGTAAAAAAATCAAGTTTGGAACTTGGTGGACCCACCTGAAGGCATTAAGCCTATAGGGTGCAAGTGGGTTTTCAAGAAGAAAACCGACATGGATGGTAATGTGATTACCTATAAGGCTAGATTAGTGGCGAAAGGCTATCGTCAAAAGCAAGGTGTTGATTATGATGAAACCTATTAACCAGTTGCTATGCTTAAATCCATTCGAATGCTCCTGGCCATAGCGGCTCATTATGATTATAAGATATGGCAGATGGATGTGAAAATGGCTTTCCTTAACGAAAACCTACTCGAGGACGTGTATATGATACAGCCTGAGGGTTTCACATCGGTTGATAAAACCAAGGTATGCAAACTTTGACGGTCCATTTATGGACTAAAACAAGCATCTAGGAGCTAGAATATCCGTTTTGATGAGACAATCAAAAGGTTTGATTTCTCACAAAATCCAGACAAACCCTGTGTGTACAAGAAGGTTAGTGGGAGTGCATTCGTGTTCCTAGTGTTGTATGTCGATGACATATTACTTATAGGAAATGATATATCTGTCTCACAGTCAGTTAAAATTTGGTTATCCAAAATATTCTCCATGAAAAACCTGAGAGAAGCGATCTACATCCTCGGGATTAAGATCTATAGAGATAGATCAAAATGATTGCTTGGTCTTTTGTAGTTTACATATATAGACCGAGTGCTAAAGAGGTTTAGCATGTCGGAATCCAAGAAAGGTTACCTTCCCATCAGGCATGGAATACACCTTTCAAAGTCTATGTGTCCGCGCACAAAAGATGAGAGGATTTGCATGAGTCAGATTCCCTATGCATCCACAATAAGATCTATCATGTATGCTATGTTATGTACGAGGCCCGATGTAACTTATGCTTTGAGTGTCACGAGAAGATATTAGTCTGATCTAGGAATGGATCTTGGGGGGATGTTAAGACAATCCTTAAGTACTTAAGAAGAACTAAGAATGTGTTCCTAATATATGGAGAAGGTGATATGGTAATACATGGGTATACGGATGCCAGTTTCTAGACAGACAAGGATGATTCCATGTCTCATTCTGGGTACATATTTACCTTAAATGGAGGCGCAATAAGTTGGAAAGATTCCAAGCAAGACACTGTAGCAGATTCTAACACTGAGGCAGAATACATTGCAGCTTTGGAAGCAGCAAAGAAAGTGATTTTGATCAAGAAGTTCATCTCTGAACTTGAAGTGGTCTTATCAACGATTCAAACATGTGCTTCACCGCTATCATTTGATCAGAGAGATCATAAGTAGGAAGGAAATATAAATCGAGAAGATTCTTACTGAAAGGAACTTAGTGGACCCTTTAACTAAGGTCTTGCCTTAAAGTAAGTTTGAGGGTCATGTTAGAACTTATGGTATTGGATACCGTGACGATTGGCATTAGGCTAAGTGGGAGTTTGTTAGTAATATATGAGAGGTGTCCTAAGGCAATCACCTTATGGTTGTACCATTTATTTGATAAATGAAGATTCACTATTTGAGTATATATGTTTTTCATATATTTGATTGTATCTTAAACTCATTTACTGAATGTCTGCAATACGATTCACAGCATGAGAGAATTTGTGATTGGATCACAACTAGTGAGTATCTCTACATGTGTAATTGTGATGTATTAGAATTATCCTTGGTCGATGAATTGATGCATTCAGACACCATCGATTCTGTTGAGACTAGCACAAGGTGTACTCTTTAGTTTATCCAAGCAACTGTTTCTTACTGGCTGGAGACATTGGGATGTCTGGAGTTGATCGTGGATGCTAGTTATGGTAACTAGTTCATTGGAGTGACTAGCTATAAGACTTCATATGGTTCTCTGCATATATGGATATGTCAATGAAGTTCTTACTGCAGCTTAAGTGAGATGTTCCTTCAACTTGCGGTATTCAAGTCATCTTGGTCATGAAGACTTATGCTTTGACGTCTTAAGCAAGCATCTCCGAGGAGATGTGGACCCGGGATGATTGGGTATAGGTCAAAGTGGCCGAAGGTGTTTGAATAGCCTACAGAGGATTCACCGCTCCTTGCGAGAAGATGTATACCCTATGGCCTTTCGTCAGATTGTTACTAAAGTCTTTGGCCAAAGTATTACATGTTTAGAGTATGATACTCTTGTATACATGTGCAGTAACTAGAATTCGGAAGACGAGGAAGTAAATACTTCGGCTAGGTGTGACGTAGTCAGCCTAATGGGGACTAACACAATATACCATGTCCTGAACCAAGTGGGTATAAGATGAATCAAAGGAATGGGGCATGATTCATTGTAGCTACTGAATGGTTTCAGAAATGGTTCTGGGATCAACCGTTGATTTTTTAGTTAATTGGGGATCATGATGTACTACTAGGTGTTACTCATGATCGTTCTATAATTAATGGTTAATTATAGATAGCCAACATAAACTAGGAACCTATTTGGTCACACACACAACGAGTGTAATTCAAAGGATTTAAAACGAGTTTGAGAATAGGATTCTTAGATCGAGAGAGACTTGGTTTGGTTGGACCAAACAAAGAGAGAGTATGAAATGGTTTTAGTCATATCGGAAGCATGGATGGGCCATGTCTTTTGAAGACATAATGGATGAACCAAATTGGTTTGGTTCTAATCCAATGGTGGAAAATAAACCAAAGTGGTTTGGTTTGTTTTAAACGAATGAACCAAAGTTGGTTCGGTTTGTTTTAACTTAAAATAGACCAACACAGTTTGGTTTATTTTAACTTAAGTTATTGGAGTGGGTTAACGGATTATTTATTTTGAACCAATAAGTGCTAGGAGAAGGTGTTGGTGCAGTAGGCACCTAAGTCAAACCTGAGTTTTGATTATAACAAACGATACAAAGTTAAGCTCATGTCGTTATCTCACGAGCTGAATCGAGTGTGCAAAAGATTGCTATAGCTGGAGCTGAAGGCTAGCGACACTCGGAGGAAGCCGCGGTGGTCGGGCGATACTCGAGTGACTTCGGAGGGAGCCGAAGGAATCGAGTAGAAGGCCGGAAGCAAAAGCAACACGTAAGTATCGAGGTAAGCTCGTGTGTGCGAGCGTAAGTGAGGTCGTATCCTCGTTACGGGGATGATCTTAAGCGTAGATCCGACCAAAGACATCCTATAGATGGTCTAGGTCGAGATCGGACGGTCGACGACCGTCGAAATAATGTTTTCTTTGAGCTAACTTTGCCTTGCAGCTAGCATCGATCATGCCGAGTTGGAGGACTCGGCCCTTCATCACGATCTATCGGCCTCGATCGATGCTACCATCAGTCGACTGATGATGACTATCAGTCGACTGATGGTCAATGATCAGCTTCGAGGAGTCAAGGTTTATCATCCCATTTCAAGGAGGTTTTGTGTCCATTTGTGATTGGTTGAAGACCCATTCGATGAGGGGCTCAAAGGCTATAAAAGGAGGGCTTGTCTTAGGGTTTTTCATCAATTAAAAAGCTTCCAAGTGCTTCCGATACGCTCCGACTCTCCGACATCCCTACGATGAAGCGCTGCCGAGACGACGACTAGAGCTTCAACCTCCATCCTTTGAAGTTGTCGGTAACGAAAGTTTGAATCATATTTCAGTTTATAAGTTGTTCTTATTTCAAGCTTTAAATCATATCAAGGAGAGGGGGAGTGTCCCTCTACCTTGAGCTTTTATCATCTTGTGTATCCGTCTAACTCCTACCTCCAATGAGGAGGAGCTTTTTAGTAGTTTGCCCTCCGTACGTGGTCAAGGACCACTAGGGCCTTAGAGTAGTAGCCTTCGGCTACGAACCAAGTAAAACCTTTGTGTCTATTGTCTCTATTTTTGTTTTTATCTTCCGCTGTGTCTACTCGCGTTTTAACGAAAAATTTCTATCACTATTCACCCCCCCCTCTAGCGATCCGATCGATCCAACAATTGGTATCAGAGCCGAGGGCGCTCAGATTCGGTGCAACCACCAATCGAGCAATTTTCTTTTCATATTTATTGTTTTAAGATTTCTCCCACACTACTAATCCAAGACCAAGTCTTGGTACATAGTTTTTGGTTGTGTTTTTTGCAAGTACTAATCGCCTTCGGAGTACCTCACGATCAAACGAGCATAACTTTTGCTACAAGGGGACTCACGAAACGATCTACCCACCAAATCGAAGCTCTCTAAGAGATCTACACTTCTTATGGGGGTTTACCCCCGTAATAAGCTGTTTTCATCCTCAAAAATCGACGTTTAGTAGCCTTTCGGGGACATCAAAGGTTGTGAGTACTTACTTTTTATTTAGTTTCTTATTTCTTTGCTTAACTTTCTATTTCTCATTTGTTTCTTTTTATTTCCCGCACCACTAATCCAAGGCGAAGTCTTGGAACCCTTTTTCGTGTTTTTTGTATTTTTTTTGTGCAAGGTTTTCCTTCCAAATGGCCCATCTCGAGGGTTTTAGCATCGTCCGACCTCCGTTTTACAACGGAGATGACTTCCGTTATTGGAAGGGTCGGATGGAATGCTTTCTTAAAACCCAAATCGAGATGTGGATCATAATCCAAACGGGATTCACACTTCCGACTAACGAAGTGGGTGAATCCTTGGATTATGACCAATGGACCACTACGACAAAAAGACAAGTCGAAGCCGACGCTAAGGCAACTTAAATCCTTCAATGCGGCCTATCCAAGGAGGAGCTAAATCGCGTCGGCCCCTTCATAAGCGCAAAGGATCTTTGGACAAAACTAGTGGAGCTACACGAAGGGACCGATGAAGCCAAGGTATGTAAGTGTGATCTTCTATTCAATAAACTATATAACCTAAAAATGCAGGAACACGAGTCCGCGATGCAACTCCATGCCCGTGTCCAAGACATAGTCAACAACCTACACGCAATCGGGAAAAAGGTCGAAAACCGCGACCTTATAAGGTATGTCCTAAACTCTTTTCCGAGGACTACCTTGTGGGCATCCATGGTCGATGCCTACAAGGTCTCCAAGGATCTTTCTAAACTTAGTTTAGATGAACTTTTTTCTGATTTCGAACTTCATGAGCAGTCTAACTCGGAACCCGAGAAGGGTATAGCACTTTTTGCAGGTTCGAGGAAGAAAACCGCTAGCAAGCCACCTCCGAAGGAAGAAGAGGATGAGTCAGATTCGGAGGTCGACTCGGAAATGGAAGCCGAACTAGTCAATCTAGTTCGAAGGATGGTCAAGGGCCGAAAACGAGCCGTCACTCGACCCAACGAAGGTAAGCCTAAAAGTTCAAACATAAGATGTTATGAATGCAACAGGTTTGGACACATTAAGTCCGAGTACCCAAAACTCAAGAGCAAGGCACCAAAACATAAAAAGGCACTCAACGCTACTTGGGAAGAAGCCTCCGAGGAAGAAGACAATGATCGAGTCCTTATGGCTAAACCGGTGGAATCGGAGACGGAGTCGGAACCAAAACCAGAATCAGAAACCGAAGACGAGTCGGACTACGAAACACTATTCAAGACAAGCCACGGATACGCATCCGGTTCAAAAGATACACTCAAGGTAAGTCGGTCTCTTATTACTACTCTTTATAGTGCAATTAAGTTTTTAAATAAAAAGTTAGCTAAGTCCGAGTCCAAGGTCGAGACCCTGGTTGAGGAAGTTAAACTCCTCAAACACGAGGTCTCCCTAACCTCTTCGACTAGTCGAGTTCAAGAGAAGGACTCAACTCGAGTTGAAAAACTCGAAGTTGAGAACTCACTCTTGAAAAGTCAAGTCGAAGATCTTAGGAATACGTTGGAAAGGTTTACTTTGGGATCCAAAGGACTTGACCTCCTACTTGGATCGCAAAGGGCCGTGTACAACAAGGCCGGGCTAGGGTTTAGCTCAAACACGACCAATAAGTCGTATATGTCAATCGTAAGTAGACATAGAAAACGTGTCCAAGCATGGGTCCCTAAGACCACCTTGATTTCAAACTTAGGATCAAACCAGTACTGGGTTCCCAAGGACCAAATCCACTA
This sequence comes from Wurfbainia villosa, assembly GCA_025175895.1. Lineage (NCBI taxonomy): Eukaryota > Viridiplantae > Streptophyta > Magnoliopsida > Zingiberales > Zingiberaceae > Wurfbainia > Wurfbainia villosa. The sequence goes on along the minus strand of CM045989.1, from coordinate 35,597,152 downwards.
TGTGGAGAGACCGAATCGATTCAACGGTCCAGGGGGAGCTAGTACGAAATTTGTTTGTGTTTTAACTTAGAAATTGCATGCTTAGGTTTTTATTTAGTTTGATTTTCCTTTTTAGAATGGTTAGATAGGACTATAACTCGTCAATACTTGATAACATAGTACCAGGACGCGGCGAGATGATAGTACGCTAGGAAAGCGGAGTCTTGTGTATTCGGGCTAGATAAGGCGTATCTAGTTCGGTGCACTTGACCGAACGGAACTAGCTGAAGCTACCTCGCCGTATCCTAGACTAGTTAGACCAGGAAGTGGTCTTAGGTGAGTCAAGTCTCTATTTTCTTGAAAATGGCTTTGTCTAAGAAAGTGGTCGTTGTTCCGATCAAAGAAGGCCTCTGTGCCTCGCCACGACCTGGAAGTCATGATCTTGAAAAGGTGACTTGATGAGCCAAAGGTCAAATCTGAATCTAACGCAAGGTTGATGAGTGTTTAAGTCATTAAATTTAATTCAACTAAAATTGGAAGTCATCTCACAAGAACATATAGGATTAACATGTTTGATCATGTAGACATGGGTGAGATGATTTAGGTTAATAATTTTTCAACCAATTTTTAATAAATCCAATATCCGATCCAACTACCTTGCGTGTAGGATCAATGGATGTTGGACAGTGGTTGCTCCCGACACATGACCGAGGATCAACTCAAGTTTTCGAAGCTTCGATTCAAACGACAAGGATCGGTAGCCTTCGGAAATAACGGCAAGCTCAAAATCATCGGATCAGGTGATATTGAGCTCAATTCAAATTTTGTTATTCAAAATGTTTTATTAGTAGAAAATTTTCAATATAATTTACTTAGTGTAAGCCAATTGTGTGATAATAACTATAAGGTCATATTTCTAGAAAATGAATGCGTAATTAATACCAACGAAACCTCTAAAACAATTCTTAAAGGGACTAGAAATAACAACATTTACACGATCAACTTAACTAACTCCTCAACTAAGTGTCTTATGATACGGCAAAAGGAATCGTGGTTGTGGCACCGACGACTCGGTCACTCACACCCAAGACTCATCCACAAGATGAGTCAGAGTGATTTAGTCAGAGGTTTGCCTAACCTCAACAACTTGGATAATAAAATATGTAATGCTTGTCAACAAGGTAAACAATCTAGGACACAACATCAACTAACTAGTCAAGAACGAACCAAAAGTGTACTTGAGCTCCTACACATGGATCTATTTGATTCACACGGAGCTAAGTCACTTAACGGAAGTAAATTCTGCTTAGTCATAATTGATGACTATTCTAGATTTACTTGGGTTAGGTTCATCAAACACAAAAATGATACCCTAGATCAATTAATCAATCTATTTAAGTTAATAGAAAATCAACAAAGCATTAAAATCAAAAGACTTAGGACTGATCATGGTGGTGAATTCGAAAACCATAGGTTTATAGAATTCTGTAACCTAAATGGATACCACCACGATTTCTCTTGCCCTAGAACTCCACAACAAAATGGCCTAGTAGAACGCAAAAATAGAACCCTACAAGAAGCCGCTAGGACAATGTTAAATGAGTATAACCTACCCGATAGGTTTTGGGCGGAAGCCGTGAGTATGGCATGCTATGTTCAAAATAGAATCCTTATGGTAAAGAGGCACCTTAAGACCTCATACGAGATTTATCACGATAAAATACCTAACATCAAGTACTTTAGGGTATTTGGATGTAAGGTACATATCCTAAACACTAAGGATTACCTAGGGAAATTTACATCCAAAACCACGACCGGAATCTTTCTAGGATACTCGACTACAAGCAGAGCTTATAGAGTATATAACCACGACACCCTTAGAGTCGAGGAGACTATCAATGTAGTATTTGATGAAGGACACGAACCTATAAAATCCCCGGCAACCCCAATTAGCGAGCCGACTCATACTAGACCTAATTCTGATCCGGAGATTAGGTATAGTGTTAATCCTAACCTAAGTCAACCAAATCACTCTATCGACCAAGTGATAGATGACTCCAACCAAACTAGAACTCAAACAAGCCATCCTATGGATCAAGTTGTAGACTCAAACCCAAATCCAACTAGGACCCAAACGAATCATCCTATCGACCAAGTGATAGGTGATCCAAGTCTAGGAGTTCGAACTAGAGCCTCATACAGAAACCTTAGTCAAATATCTTTGATTTATAAAATTGAACCCAAAACTATTGACCAAGCTCTTCTTGATCCCGATTGGATTATTGCAATGCAAGAAGAGTTGGCTCAATTCACTAGGAATGAAGTATGGGAATTAGTACCACCACCTAAAGATAAAACAATCATTGGAACAAGGTGGGTGTTTAGAAATAAAATTGATGATAAAGGTGAAGTAGTTAGAAATAAAGCTAGACTAGTTGCTAAAAGGTTTAGTCAAGTCGAAGGTTTAGATTACGACGAGACCTATGCCCCAGTAGCTAGATTAGAGTCCATTCGAATGCTATTAGCATATGCAGCACATCGAGGATTTAAGTTGTTTCAAATGGATGTGAAATCTACATTCTTAAATGGATACATTAAAGAAGAAGTTTATGTTAGTCAACCCCCCCCCCCCCGGTTTCGAAAGTTTAGACAAACCGGATCATGTCCTTAGATTAAAGAAATCTCTTTATAGACTTAAACAAGCTCCACGAGCTTGGTACGAGAGACTTTCGATTTATCTTAAGTCCAAAGGCTTTAACCAAGGTGTAGTTGACCCAACCCTTTTCGTAAAAACCTTAGGTAAGGACATATTCATAGCCCAAATCTACGTAGATGATATTATTTTCGGAACCACCAACTCAATCCTACTAAATGAGTTCATTTCACTTATGGAAAGTGAATTTGAAATGAATTTAGTAGGCGAGTTAAGTTTCTTCTTAGGTCTACAAATTAAACAAACTAAAGATGGAATATACCTACATCAACGCAAATATACTAGGGAATTAATTAAATGCTTTGGAATGCAAGATGCTAAAATTATTAATACCCCAATGGCAACTAATGTGAATATAGAAGAAGATTTAATCGGAAACTCAATTGATTTAAAATACTATAGGAGCATAATAGGAAGTCTCCTTTACTTAACTGCAAGCCGACCTGATATCCTATTTGCAGTAAGTATGTGCGCAAGGTTCCAAACCGGTGCCAAGGAGTCTCACCTAACTCTAGTCAAGCGTATCCTTAGATATCTAAAGGGTACACTTAATGTCGGTATTTGGTACCCTAGATCTACCGAGTTTGAACTAACCGGCTACTCCGATTCGGACTATGCCGGTAGTAAGCTCGATAGAAAGAGCACGAGTGGTTGTTGTCAACTTCTCGGCTCGAGTCTAGTGAGTTGGTGCAGTAGGAAGCAACACTGTGTTGCCTTATCTACCACCGAAGCCGAATACATCACGATGGGTGAGTGCGTCACTCAGCTTCTTTAGATGAAGCACACTCTCCACAATTTCAAGTTAGACTTTATGAACACAAAACTTCACGTAGATAACATTAGTTCAATTAATCTTACTAAGAATCCAATATGTCACTCTAGGACCAAACATATAGAGGTCAAACACCATTTCATTCGAGAACATGTGGCCAACGGAGCCATACAACTCGAATACGTCAAATCAAAGTCTAACTTAGCAGACCTATTTACTAAACCCCTACCCGAAGCCGAATTTAGTCTATTAAGATGAAAATTGGGCATGTGTGTAGTAGAATAGAAACTTGCAAATTATATTTTCTTACTATTATTTCTTAAATTTTCATTTTTATAGAACTAGCATAGGACATACCTTAGATATCATGCACCTATAGATTTAAGGAGTCAATACATCTCACAACACATAGGACTAATGTGTTTGTGTACTTAGCCACGTAGATGGGCGTGAGATGTTAGGACCTTACTCCTGGTTCCAGATGTAGAGCTAGTGCATCATTATGAACCACGGAGTATAATCATACATACTAACCGACTCTGACCAGGACTGGTTGATCTTTCATATCAATCAAGCCAAATATGAGTCGAACATTTTATAGATGAACTTATTTTCAGTATATTATTTTTAAAATAATGTGGAACATGCTTGGACTTTAAATTTAACACTTATTTTTCTTTTCCACACACACCCTCACTCTTTTCGATATATAGCAAAAGGGGGAGAAAAAGGCCAAAGTTAAGGGGTCAAATTTTTTTTTTTAACTTAACTCTTACTTCATATTTAAACCAAAAGTTAACTCTAAGTTTTTTTTTTTTTTTAACAAAAGGAAGTAAAGGCCAAGTTAAGAGAATTCTTAACTTAAACTTATGTGTGCCGTCAACGTAAACATTATGTCGTTAATGCTTTACTTAAAGGGGAGAACTTAACTTAAACGTTTTACTAAGGACAACTTTAAGTAATTACTTAAAGCAACCCTCAAGGGGGAGGATTAAGGTCTTTCTTCAAGACTCACCCTCGGTCAAGGGGGAGGTTTCCTCAAGGGGGAGTACTTGAAGAAAATCCTTACTGCTCCAACTTAATCTTCTTTATTTCTTGTTTGTTTCTAATGCACATTATTCTTCATGCTTGCTATTTACTTAACTTTGTATGTGGGTTTGCCATAAATCAAAAAGGGGGAGATTGTTGGTGCAGTAGGCACCTAAGTCGAACCTGAGTTTTGATTATAGCAAACAATACAAAGTTAAGCTCATGTCGTTAAGATTGCTATAGCTGGAGCTGAAGGCTAGCGACACCCGGAAGAAGCCGCGGTGGTCGGGCGACACTCGAGTGACTTCGGAGGGAGCCGAAGGAATCGAGTGGAAGGCCGGAAGCAAAAGCAACACGTAAGTATCGAGGTAAGCTCGTGTGTGCGAGCGTAAGTGAGGTCGTATCCTCGTTACGGGGATGATCTTAAGCATAGATCCGACCAAAGACATCCTATAGATGGTCTAGGTCGAGATCGGACGGTCGACGACCATCGAAATAATGTTTTCTTTAAGCTAACTTTGCCTTGCAGCTAGCATCAGTTGACTGCCAGCTTGGAGGACTCGACTGCCCTTCATCAGTCGACTGTCTACTGTCAGCACTCGACTGATGCTACCATCAGTCGACTGATGATGGCCATCAGTCGACTGATGGTCAATGATCAGCTTCGAGGAGTCAAGGCTTATCACCCCATTTCAAGGAGGTTTTGTGTCTATTTGTAATTGGTTGAAGACCCATTCGATGAGGGGCTCAAAGGCTATAAAAGGAGGGCTTGTCTTAGGGTTTTTCATCAATTAAAAAGCTTCCAAGTGCTTCCGATACGCTCCGACTCTCCGACATCCCTACGACGAAGCGCTGCCGAGACGACGATTAGAGCTTCAACCTCCATCCTTTGAAGTCGTCGGTAACGAAAGTTTGAATCATATTTCAGTTTATAAGTTGTTCTTATTTCGAGCTTTAAATCATATCAAGGAGAGGGGGAGTGTCCCTCTACCTTGAGCTTTTATCATCTTGTGTATCCGTCTAACTCCTACCTCCAACGAGGAGGAGCTTTTTAGTAGTTTGCCCTCCGTACGTGGTCAAGGACCACTAGGGCCTTGGAGTAGTAGCCTTCGGCTACGAACCAAGTAAAACCTTTGTGTCTATTGTCTCTATTTTTGTTTTTATCTTCCGCTGTGTCTACTCGCGTTTTAATGAAAAATTTCTATCGCTATTCACCCCCCCCCTCTAGCGATCCGATCGATCTAACAGAAGGTTTCTTGATGGTCAAGAAATATGCTCTCTATAAAACACAGCTTTAGGATTTTTCGTGGAGAACTTTTGGTTATTGGAAACCCTAGCCACCCAAGCCCTCCTCCTTGCTTCTTGCCACCCAAGAGCTCTTGCCTCCCAAGAGCTTTAGCCACCCAAGAGGAGCTACCGCCCAGGTTTTGCTGCTGCCCAAGTCGTTGTCGGCCACCCACCAGCCGCCGGCGACTCCTCTGGCCATCCTCCCTTGGCCGTCGGTGACCAAGGAGTAGTCGACCATTGATTGGCTGGCCATATCTTCCACCAAACAAGTTGTCCAGATTCTGGACAGCTTGTTCTCCTCTTATTGGAGAGGTCGTTTGGTCAGCATTTTGCGCTCCGATAGTGACCTATTTGCCGGGGATTTGTTCTCTGGCAATCCTCATAGGTGGAGGGTTGAGTTTTCGTTAATCGGTTGATGAAAAGCGCTTCCGAGAAGTGAGTTTGCGAAACTCGATTTTTGGATCCAAATTTTATTTGGATTGTGATCTTCTCTAGGATCACATCGTCTTCCACACGAGGCTAGTAACTCTTACGAAGATGAGGCTCGTAGCTTGGTTAAGCTATCCCGATGATTCTCATCGTGGATACGGATAGAGGCAATTCTAGCGAGAGTTGCTTTAGTTGATGTCATTCCTGCTACACGTGATATGTCAGGTATAATTAGAGTAATTTCCTTTTATTGTAAAATTTTAAATAGCGATTATGTCTACACATATTGTATCTTGCATGCATGTGATGTGTGTGTTGTAATAAATTAGATTTATTGCTTTTGTTGCTTCCGTTGTATGCATGTTTACGAAATGTGTTCGAACACACACTTGTCGTGATGCCAGGGAAACCCAACACCGCACTCGCCCCACTATTGACAGTGGTTGTTGGAGTAGCGTGCAATTGTCCTAGGTGTGTGGTACTCGACTGTTGGTGCAGTGGACACCTAAGTCGAACCTGAGTTTTGATTATAGTAAACGATACAAAGTTAAGCTCATATCATTATCTCACGAGCTGAATCGAGTATGCAGAAAAGTGCTAAAGTTGGAGCTGAAGGCTGGCGACACCCGGAGGAAGCCGCGGTGGTCGGGCAACACTCGAGTGGCATTGGAGGGAGCCGAAGGAATCAAGTGGAAGGTTGGAAGCAAGAGCTACAAAGTAAGTATCGAGGTAAGCTCGTGTGTGTGAGCGTAAGTGAGGTCGTATCCTCCTTACAGGGATGATCTTAAGCGTAGATCCGACCAAAGACATCCCATGGATGGTCTAGGTCGAGATCGGACGGTCGGGGCCGTCGAAATTATGTTTTTATTAAGCTAACTTATGATTTCAGCAAGCATCAGTTGACTACCCACAGGAGCCACTCAACTGCCTTAAATCAGCCGACTGCTGAGTGTTGCGACTCGACTGGCATTGCCATCAGTCGACTGATGATGGCCATCAGTCGACTGATAGTCAAGGATTAGCTTCGAGGAGTCAAGCCTTATCACCTCATTCCAAGGAGCTTGGTGCCTAATTTTGATTGGCTGAAGACCCACTCGATGAGGGGCTCAAAAGCTATAAAAGGAGGGCTTCTCTAAGGGTTTTTCATCAATTCTAAAGCCTCCAAGTGCTTCCGATACGCTACGACTCTCCGACATCCCTACGACGAAGCGCTGTAGAAACGATGACTAGAGCTCAATCTTCTTCATCTACGAGTCATCGGTAAAAGTATTTTTATAGTTTCAATCTGTACTTAAGTTCATTATCGTGCTTTTATCATAACGAGAAGAGGGGGAGTGTCCCTCTATCTTGATCCTTTTAGTGGTTTTTGTATTCGATTAACTCCTACCTCCAACGAGGAGGAGTTCGTTAGTGTTTTGCCCTCTGTGCATGGTCAAGGACCACTAGGGCCTTGGAGTAGTAGCCGTAGGCTACGAACCAAGTAAAAAACCCTCTTGTCTTCTTTATTTTTATATTGTTTTATTCTTTCCGCTGCGTAACTCAAGTATCGAAATGAACGAAAGTTTTTATCACTATTCACCCCCCCTCTAGCGATCCGCTCGATCCAACAATTGGTATCAGAGCCGAGGGTGCTAAGATTTGGTGAAACCACCAATCTAGCTTTTCTACAGATTTTTTTTATTTTTATTTCTTTTTATTTCATTTTTTTAAGCTCTTTCATTCGTTGAATTTTTCTCCCGCACTACTAATCCAAGACGTGAGTCTTGGTACATTTCGCTCGTTTGTGTCATTGCTAGGTTTTCCTTTTTTCTCTCTTCATTTTCTTGCTCTTTTTGTGTCAATGGACCATCTCGAGGGTTTTAGCACCATCCGACCTCCATTTTACAACGGAGATGACTTCCGATATTGGAAGGGTCGGATAGAGTGCTTCCTTAAGACCCAAATCGAGATGTGGATCATAATCCAAACGGGATTCACACTTCCAACTAACGAAGTGGGTGAATCTTTGGATTATGACCAATGGACCAATGCTACAAAAAAACAAGTTGAAGCTGACGCCAAGGCGACTCAAATCCTCCAATGTGGCTTGTCCAAGGAGGAGCTTAATCGCATCGGCCCCTTCATCAGAGCAAAGGATCTCTGGACAAAGCTAGTGGAGCTACACGAAGGGACCGATAAAGCCAAGGTATGTAAGTGTGATCTCCTTTTCAATAGGTTGTATAATCTAAAAATGTAGGAACACGAGACAGCGACACAATTACACGCTCGGGTTCAAGATATCGTCAACAACCTACACGCAATCGGACAAAAGGTCGAAAACCGTGACCTTATCAGGTACGTACTAAACTCATTTCCTAGGACCACCTTGTGGGCATCCATGGTCGATGCCTACAAGGTCTCTAAGGATCTTTCAAAACTTAGATTAGATGAATTGTTTTTGGATTTTGAACTCCATGAACAGTCTAACTCGGAACCCGAGAAGGGTATAACACTTTTTGCAGGATTGAAGAAGAAGACCGCGAGCAAGCCACCCCCGAAGGAGGAAGAAGATGAGTCTGATTCAGAGGTCGGCCCAGAAATGGAGACCAAACTAGTCAACCTAGTTTGGAGGATAGTCAAGGGCTGAAAGAGAACCGTCACTCGACCCAACAAAGGTAAGCCTAAAAGTTCTAATGTTAGGTGTTACGAATGCAACAGGTTTGGACATATCAAGTCTGAATGTCCGAAGCTGAAGAGCAAAGCACCGAAACTCAAGAAGGCATTCAACGCTAGGTGGGAAGAAGCGTCAGAGGAAGAAGATGACGATCACATCTTCATGGCTAAACCAGCTGAATCGGAGACGGAGTCTGAACCAGAGCACGAGTCTGAACTCGAAGACGAATCGGACTACGAAGCTATATTCAAGACAAGCCACGGATCCGCAACCGGTTCAAGAGATACACTTAAGGTAAGTCGATCTCTTATTAGTACTCTTTACAGCGCGATTAAATTCTTAACTAGGAAATTAGCTAAGTTCGAGTCCAAGGTTGAGACCCTTGTTGAGGAGGTTAAACTCCTCAAACACGAGGTCTCCCTAACCTCTTCGACTAGTCAAGTTCGAGAGGAGGACTCAACTCGGGTTGAAAAGTTCGAAGTTGAGTACTCACTCTTGAAAAGTCAAGTCGAAGATCTTAGGAACACATTGGAAAGGTTTACTTTGAGATCCAAGGGACTTGACCTCCTACTTAGATCGCAAAGGGTTGTGTACAATAAGGTCGGACTAAGGTTTAGCTCAAATATGACCAACAAGTCATATATGTCGATTGTAAGTCGACCTAAAAAATGTGTCCAAGCATGGGTCCCTAAGACCACTTTGATTTCAAACTTAGGATACAACTAGTATTGGGTTCCCAAGGACCAAATCCACTATGTAGAGAGACCGAACCGATTCAACGGTCCAGGGGGAGCCAGTACAAAACTTGTTTGTGCTTTAACTTAGAAATTGCATGCTTAGGTCCTTTATTTATTTTGATTATTCTTAGAATGGTTAGATAGGACTATAACTCGTCAATACTTGGTAACATAGTACCAGGACGCGACGAGATAATAATACGCTAGAAAAGTGGAGTCTCGTGTATTGGGGCTAGATAAGGCGTATCTAGTTCAGTGCACTTGACCGAGTGGAACTAGCTGAAGCTACCTCGCTGTATCCTAGACTAGTTAGACCAGGAAGTGGTCTTAGGTGAGTTAAGTCTCTATTTTCTTGAAAATGGTTTTGTCTAAGGAAGTGGTCATTTTTCCGATCAAAGAAGGCCCCTGTGCCTCGCCACGAACTAGAAGCCATAATCTTGAAAAGGTGACTTGATGAGCTTAAGGTTAAATCCGAATCTAATGCAAGGTTGACAAGTGTTCAAATCATTAAATTTAAATCAAGTAAAATTGGAAGTCATCTCACAAGAACATATAAAGTTAACATGCTTGATCATGTAGACATGGGTGAGATGATTTAGGTTTGATAATTTACAACCAACCTTTAGGAATTTCAATATCCGATCCAACTACCTTGTGTGTTGGATCAATGGATGTTGGACAGTGGTTGCTCCCGACACATGACCAGGGATCAACTCAAGTTTTCGAAGCTTCGATTCAAACGACAAGGATCGGTAGCCTTCGAAAACAACGACAAGCTCAAAATCATCAGGTCAGGTGATATTGAGCTCAACTCAAACTTTACTATTCAAAATGTCTTATTGGTAGAAAATTTCCAATATAATTTACTTAGTGTAAGCCAATTGTGTGATAATAACTATAAGGTCATATTTCTAGAAAATGAATGCATAATTAATACAAATGAAACCTCTAAAACAATTCTTAAAGGAACCAGAAATAACAGTATTTATACTATTAATTTAACTAACTCCTCAACTAAGTGTCTTATGACACGACAAGAGGAATCTTGGTTGTGGCACCGATGACTCGGTCACTCGCACCCAAGACTCATCCACAAGATGAGTCAAAGTGACTTAGTCAGAGGTTTGCCTAACCTCAACAATTTGGATAATAAAATATGTAATGCTTGTCAACAAGGTAAACAATCTAGGATACAACATCAACTAACTAATCAAGAACAAACCAAAAGTGTTCTTGAGCTCCTACACATGGATCTATTTGATTCACACAGAGCTAAGTCACTTAATGGGAGTCAATTCTGCTTAGTCATAATTGATGACTATTCTAGATTTACTTGGGTTAGGTTCATCAAACACAAAAGTGATACCCTAGATCAATTAATCAACCTATTTAAACTAATAGAAAATCAACAAAACCTTAAAATCAAAAGACTTAGGAGTGATCATGGTGGTGAATTCGAGAACCACAGGTTTACAAAATTCTGTAACCTAAATGGATACCACCATGAGTTCTCGTGCCCTAGAACCCCACAACACAATGGCCTAGTAGAATGTAAAAATAGAACTCTACAAGAAGCCGCTAGGACAATGTTAAATGAGTATAACCTACCCGATAGGTTTTGGGAAAAAGCTGTTAGTACGGCTTGCTATGTCCAAAATAGGATCCTTATGGTAAAGAGTCACCTTAAGACCTCGTACGAAATTTATCATGATAAAATACCTAACATCAAGTACTTTAGGCTATTTGGATGTAAGGTACATATCTTAAACACTAAGGATTACCTAGGGAAATTCACATCCAAAACCTCTACCGGAATCTTTTTAGGATACTCGACTACGAGTAGAGCCTATAGGGTATATAACCATGACACCCTTAGAGTCGAAGAGACTATTAATGTAGTATTTGATGAAGGACACGAACCTACAAAACCCCTAGAAACCTCAATTAGCGAGCTGATTCATACCAGACTCAACTCCGATCTTGAGATCAAGTCTAGTATTAATCCTAACCTAAGTCAACCGAGTCATCCTATCGACCAAGCGATAGGTGACTCTAACCCAAGTCAAACTAGGACTCAAACGAATCATCCTATCGACCAAGTGATAGGTGATCCAAGCCTAGGAGTTCGAACTAGAGCTTCATACTGAAACCTTATTCAAATCTTCTTGATTTCCAAAATTGAACCCAAAACAATTGACCAAGCTCTTCTTTATCCCGATTGGATTATTGCAATGCAAGAAGAGCTAGCTCAATTCATTAGGAACGAAGTATGGGAATTAGTACCACCACCTAAAGATAAAACAATCATTGGAACAAGATGGGTGTTTCAAAATAAACTTGATGATAAAGGTGAAGTAGTTAGAAATAAAACTAGATTAGTCGCTAAAGGGTTTAGTCAAGTCAAAGGTTTAGATTACGATGAGACCTATGCCCCAGTAGCTAGATTAGAGTTCATCCGAATGTTATTAGCATATGTTGCACATCGAGGATTTAAGTTGTTTCAAATGGATGTAAAGTCAGCATTCTTGAATGGATATATTAAGGAAGAGGTTTATGTTAGTCAACCCCCCAGTTTTGAAAGTCTAGATAAACCCGACCATGTCCTTAGATTAAAGAAAGCTCTCTATGGACTCAAACAAGCTCCTCAAGCTTGATACGAGAGGCTTTCGGTTTATCTTAAGTCCAAAGGATTTAGCCAAGGTTTAGTCAACCCAACCTTTTTCGTAAAAACCATAGGTAAAGACATATTCATAGCCCAAATCTACGTAGACAATATCATTTTCGGAACAACCAATTTGATCCTACTAAACGAATTCATTTCACTTATGGAAAGTGAATTTGAAATGAATTTAGTAGGTGAGTTGAGTTTCTTCTTAGGTCTACAAATTAAACAAACTAAAGATGGAATATACTTACACCAAAGCAAATATACTAGGGAATTAATTAAACACTTTGGAATGCAAGACGCTAAAATTATTAATACCCCAATGGCAACAAATGTAAATATAGGAGAAGATGTAATCGGAAATTCAATTGACTTAAAATACTATAGGAGCGTGATAGGGAATCTCCTTTACTTAACTGCGAGTCGACCTGATATCTTATTTGCAGTAAGTATGTGCGCAAGGTTCCAAACCTGTGCTAAGGAATCTCACCTAACTCTAGTTAAACGTATCCTTAGATATCTAAAGGGTACACTTAACGTCGGTATTTGGTACCCTAGATCTACCGAGTTCGAACTAATCGGCTACTCCGACTTGGACTATGCCGGTAGTAAGCTCGATAGAAAGAGTATGAGTGGTTGTTGTCAACTTCTCGGCTCGAGTCTAATGAGTTGGTGCAGTAGGAAGCAACACTGTGTTGCCTTATCTACCATCGAAGCCAAATACATCGTGATGGGTGAGTGTGTCACTCAGCTTCTTTGGATGAAGCACACTCTCCGAGATTTTAAGTTAGACTTTACAAACACTAAAATTCATGTAGATAACATTAGCTTAATTAACCTAACTAAAAATCCAATATGTCACTCTAGGACCAAACATATAGAGGTCAAACACCATTTTATTCGAGAACATGTGGCCAACGGATCCATACAACTCGAATACGTCGAATCGAAGTCCAACTTGGCAGATCTATTTAATAAACCCCTACCCGAAGCCGAATTCAGTCTATTAAGACAAAAATTGGGCATGTGCATAGTAAAATAGGAATTTACAAATTATATTTTCTTATTACTATCTTTTACTTTTCATGCTCACGGAACTAGCTTAGGACATACCTTAGATATCTTGCACCTATAGATTTAAGGAGCCAATACATCTCACAATACATAGGACTAATGTATTTGTGTACTTAGCCACGTAGATGGGCGTGAGATGTTAGGACCTTACTCCTAGTTCCAGATGTAGAGTTAGTGCATCGCCATGAACCACAGAGTATAATCATATATATTAACCGACTCTGACCAAGACTTGTTGATCTTTCATATCAATCAAGTCAAATGAGAGTTGAACATTATGTAGATGAGCTTATTTTTAGTATATTATTTTCAAAATAATATGGAACATGCTTGGACTTGGAACTTAAACTTAATACTTATATTTTTTTCAAAACCCCCCACTCTTTCCGATATATAGCAAAAGGGGGAGAAAAAGGTCAAAGTTAAGGGATTAAGGGATCAATTTTAATTTTTAAATTTACTTAACTTTAATTTTTGCAACTTAACTTGTTAACAAAAGGGAGATAAAGACCAAGTTAAAAAAATTCTTAACTTAAACTTATTTTTAATACTATGGCCAAATGTTAATGTTTACTTAAGAAAGGGGGAGAAGGGGCCAAGTTAAGAAATTTTCTTAACTTAAATTTTCTTTTTTTACTAAGGCCAACTTTAAGTAATTGTTAATTACTTAAACTCTTCCTAAATAGCAAGCATCAAGGGGGAGGATTAAGATCTTCTTTCAAGACTCACCCTCGGTCAAGGGGGAGGTTTCCTCAAGGGGGAGTACTTGGAAGAAAGTCTCTACTACTCCTACTTAATCTTTCTTCATACATATTATTTCCTTAACTTTGTATAGGTTTGCCATAGATCAAAAAGGGGGAGATTGTTGGTGCAGTGGGCACCTAAGTCGAACATGAGTTTTGATTATAGAAAACGATACAAGGTTAAGCTCATATCGTTATCTCATGAGCTGAATCGAGTGTGAAGAAAAGTGCTAAAGCTGGAGCTGAAGGCTGGCGACACCCGGAGGAAGCCGCGGTGGTCGAGCGATACTCGAGTGACTTCGGAGGGAGTCGAAGGAATCGAGTGGAAGGCCAGAAGTAAGAGCTACAAAGTAAGTATTGAGCTAAGCTCATGTGTGTGAGCGTAAGTGAGGTCATATCCTCCTTACGAGGATGGTCTTAAGCGTAGATCCGACCAAAGACATCCCATGGATGGTCTAGGTCGAGATCGGACGGTCGGGCCCGTTGAAATTATATTTTTATTAAGCTAACTTGTGATTTTAGCAAGCATCAATCGACTACCCACAAGAGCCATTCGACTACCTTAAATTAGTCGATTGCTGAGTGTTGTGACTCGACTGGCGCTGCCATCAGTCGACTGATGATGGCCATCAGTCGATTGATGGTCAAGGATCAGCTTCGAGGAGTCAAGCCTTATCACCTCATTCCAAGGAGCTTGGTGCCTAATTTTGATTGGCTGAAGACCCACTCGATGAGGAGCTCAAAAGCTATAAAAGGAGGGCTTCTCTAAGGGTTTTTCATCAATTCTAAAAGCCTCCAAGTGCTTCCGATACGCTACGACTCTCCGACATCCCTACGACGAAGTGTTGCAGAAACGACGACTAGAGCTCAATCTTCTTCATCTATGAGTCATCGATAAAAGTGTTTTTATAGTTTCAATCTGTACTTAAGTTCATTATCGTGCTTTTATCGTAACGAGAAGAGGGGGAGTGTCCCTATATCTCGATCCTTTTCATGGTTTTTGTATTCGATTAACTCCTACCTCCAACGAGGAGGAGTTCGTTAGTGTTTTGCCCTCCGTGTGTGGTCAAAGACCGCTAGGGCCCTGGAGTAGTAGCCGTAGGCTATGAACCAAGTAAAAAACCCTTTTGTCTTCTTTATTTTTATATTGTTTTATTCTTTTCGCTGCGTAACTCAAGTATAAAAATGAACGAAAGTTTTTATCGCTATTCACCCCCCCCCCTCTAGCGATCTTCTCGATCCAACATCGACCACTCATGGATAGTGTCAGTCGGAGTGGCCAGCAGCAGGGACCCCCGTTGTGTAGCTATCTCTTTACGTTTATATGCTACTTGTTCATACTGTCCACTTGGCCACTCGAGAGTAGTGGTTGTTATTGAGTTGGCATAGTTGTCATGTCGTGCCACCTAGGCCACACTTGAGTCGTGGTAGCGAGTAGGGTTCGCAAGCATAACCATGAATCTGCATTGCCGTGGTAGATGGCGTTTGCTTATATATATATATATATATATATATATGATGAGAATATATATAGATAGAGTCTATATATATGATCGTTGGATGTTGGATGTTGGATGTTGCATTTGTTTGAGCTATGCTTGCTGCATTTGATTGTACATCATCTTGCATTCCACTTGCATATTTTATATGGTTGTATATGGATTACCAGTATTGAGGTGGTCAGAATGTTGTATACCTTTAACTAGTACCTTGAGGTGATACGGGATGGACTCGGTTCATTGTGTATTTGACATGTCGGTGTTGTTGATTACAGAGTCAGTATTTACTCTACCATGTTGTAGGTATTATATTATGGTACTTATACTCAAGTTGTATGAGTTACATCGTTACCAATCTCCAGGTATGTTAGTACTTTATGTTTTTTTTGTTAATCAGTTTAGTTATACAGTTGTTATATCATGCTGGTGTATATCTGTTATACCCCTTTAGACAACATATTGTTGACTCGCATGTATATATATATATATATATATATATATATATATATATATATATATATATATATATATATATATATATCTTATTACCACTGAGTTTTGTACTCACCACCATAGACCCTGGGTTTTCTTGTCGCCCAGGTAATAGGTAGCCCGACTTTGTAATGGGCTTAGAGCATCACTGGCTGGCAACATCTCATCTCACTTTCGAGGCTCCCGACGTTGGATTTAGGTTTTCTTTAGTTTTGGATGTTTCTTATATTGATCGTGATTTATATGGTGGATGTTGTGTTAGACATTGTTGATGTACACACTTGTTGATTCGGGTTTTGACGATGGTTTCTTTATGTTGTGGTCAATCATACCAGTATGCATTGTGTGTAGTTTATTATTTCGTTGTGATAGTTTTCGCTGTGTTTTTTTTTATATACATTTATATATGTTGTTGTGATTGTGGCCGAAAGGCCTTGTATCAATAGGATATAGTGTCACGTACAAGGGAGATGTTGTCCGTTTGTTTTTCGGCTCGACATACTCTCGAGGCATGACAACTTTATTGGTATCAGAGCCCTTGGTTTTGCGATGCCATACAATGATGTTTTTCATTGAGTTTTGGACCTCGGGAGTTATTTTGTTTTGTTTTGTTTTGGTTTTGGTTTTGTGAGATGAGATTGACAGCGGCATGAGCTCCGAGCAGCACGAAGTAAGAATTCATGATAACATATATTCTAGTTAGATAATTATCTAAACTTGTTCAACATGTGTATACAAACAGAGTTATGGCACCTGTGTAGACTCGTAGTAGGGGTCGTCCACCAAGGCGACCAGTCGGAGTTGCCTTTAGTGTTTATACTCTCGGTTTTGTTGGCTATGCATTTAGTGTTTATAACATGGAATAACATGTAGTGTGTTTGTTATTATTCGTAATCGTGGTTTGAGTTGACTATGGGAATGACCTATTGAGTCCGTGAGTCTTGAACTTGTGTCGAAAAGGTGAATTTTCTTTGAGAGTCGACTGATACCGAGTCAGAAAATAGAGGTCAAGTCATCACATTTCTTGTGGAAATCAAAGACTACAGTCTTAGGGATTTTCACTAATTATACTAGTAAGATCATTACCTATTGGGTAATGGATAGGGCGTGTATGCTAGTGTGATGCAGATAGCGGAGGATTAGTATATGGTATTTCATGGGGATTTTGATCCCTGAGATGGTCATGTTCAGTTTTATGACTTTGAAGGTACTTTTGAGTACTTAACCTGTGTGTGCAGAGAAAGTAGAGTTAGTTGCATACCATTATCGGGATTAAGCCGGTACTTGGTGGAAGATGTGGGAAATAACCTTTGGGGAATAGGATATCACTTGGTCACAGTTTAGTGATGTTGGGAGAGAGTATTTCCCCCGTGTTATTTTCTTTAACTCATTGTTAGGAAATTCTTGAGTTTCAAGTAGGGTGATCGTTTGGTAATGAGAGTATCGTGCAGAGTCGTGAGACTTGCAGAGGTTACGACCACCTAATAGCTCAAGAATGTAAATGAATATTTTAAGCCACCCACGGTTTATTGGCTTACATTTGGATTAGGATGTCTGGATCTTCTATCAGATCCTGCCGAAAGACATTGGACCGAGTCATGAGTTTAGAAATGACTCCGTACAAGTGTTTAAGAGTTGGATACTGATAAGCAGATATTGCAGGTCAAATTATTAGAATCAGAAGGCTCCAAATGTTGGTTAAAAGGAGCAAGTTTGGGTCATAGGCTACGAGCTACTATTGGAGAGTTTTTTCGATCATAGAAGACCAACCGCAGATCGTCAGAACTGTCTCATATTATTAGCAAAATCATAAGAAAGACTCCAAAGGGATTATGTGTGTGCAGTGCGGGACACGACGACATGCAAAGTCAGATTATTCGATGGATCATTTTATCTGCTTCTCCTATAAGCAGACAGTACATATGAGGAGAGAGTGTACTTTGAAAACTCAGTTGAAGACTGTCGATATTGTTTCGAGAGGATGATGCACAATCTCGACAGCAGAGAATCATCACAGAAGATTGGGTTATTACACCAATGGCGATTTACTACCTCAGGAGTGGTTGGAGTTCCTTGATACTTCCCTCCAGGGGAAGTGATTTACTCAGCAGTATCAACAGAAGTTGGACGAGTTTATATGACTACTCGAGAGGAGATATAGAGGGTCGAAGGAGTGATCGGTCGGGGTATTACTTTAGTTTACCCTATGTATTAATATATTGAGAGATATTAGTAGTTTACAGGTATCTATGTCTAGAACATTCTGAGATAGGATTATAAGGATTTCTATATTTAGATCATGTGGGTCGGTGGTATCTCTACCGTCATGTGAGATATTGACCCACAACCAAGAAGTCAAGGGATGCCCTTAGATTTTGATAGACATACCTTTACTATAGACATATCCTTACGGATGGTTAAATTGTTGAAATTATGGTATGATATGTCTCTCGGATGTGCATATAATCCAAGAGTATTTGGATGTAGTTTCGGATGAACTCCCAGGCTTGCCACTGCATGGGCAAGTGGAGTATATGATCGAGGTGATTACAGGAATAGTTTCGGTATTGAAGACCTCATATCGGGAGGAAATTTCTGATGATTACTTTACCGATTGAGGTAATAATATTTTAGAGCCAAATGTCTTTATGTATGGTGCATTGGCTGAGGGCTGGTGTAAAACACACAAAGTAGTTGAAGCTCATGATTTGCTCAATGCAATGTCATTCATTTGGTTGTGAGCCTAATCAGGTTGTTTGATACCCTCATTGATCGGTTTTGCAAAGTTGGCAAGGTTGAGGATGCACAGGAGGTATTTGTTAGAATGACGATTTTACTAGGAGATAATTTTATTGGTATCAATGTTTCTAAACACTATAGAATTTGGAAGAATGTAAGTTGCAATTATAGGAGGTGTTGGATGGGATATTTATCTGTCCCAATATTTCTTCTTGAGAAGATCCGGAACTCTTTGTTAAAAGAGAGATGTACCTTTGAGATTATGCATCGATTATCGATGATAGAATACAGTAGTTCTTGAAAATGAATATCCTTCATTGTGGATAGAAGATCTGTTTAGATCAACTAAAGAACACCTGTGCATACTCTAGGATTGATTTATGATTGGTGTGTTGATATTATAGTGATATGGTGTCATACAATTATCATTGTCGTTGTGATGATTGATATATCATCATCTTAGAGTAAAGAGGATGTAAGTGTGTAGATATGACAATTTCATACTTGGTATGAATTTTATGAGCTTTTGATTATGTTGTTATACTTATTGACGATTTAGTCATCCATGGATTTGAGAAATCGTGTATTCTAGACACGATTGGATCAGGTTGTGGTTGTTGGAGTTGTGTAACTTGGCCACTGTTGATGGTGGTAGTTGGAGTTGCACACTCAGCCACCGTAGATGGTGGTTTCCTTGTATGGATTTGGTTATTCCCGTAGATGTGAATAGGATGCTCTAGCAATACTATACTGCTGACTTGTTGGACCAAGAAAGTGATGGCATTCACTTGGTCAAAAGCTTGTGAACCCAGTTTTCAGGACCTAGACGGTGGTTAACTTTTGCACGAGTATTAGTTAATCCTTCTGGGGGATGGAAGGATATTGTACGCAAATGCATCATTACAGGGATAGGAGTGATTCCGATGCTGTTGGATGAGACGTATCTTATGTTTATGTCAACTGAGGAACTACGAGATAAACTGTCATATACATGATGTGGGTTGAGCAGTTATTATCTGGTTTTGTAGATGTATGGAGCAGGAGTGCTCATAGAGTTTTGGCTAGCTACTGAGTAGCTACTATAGAGTTTCTAGAGCATGGACAGAGGAAACAAGGAAGATTGGTCACTATAGTCTCCCAATCACTTCCCGTTCTGTGTGATAGAGTGAATTTTGGACAGTAGATTTCTCTTGTGAGAAAATAATTCTTCGTCTCTGAGGAGAATAGTGGGTTACAAAGTTGCATTCGAATTTAGGAAGAGTTACTTTTGATTCAGGACAGCAAATAGATCTCTGTTGTGGTGATAGAAAGATTCTTCATCTTCAAGGAAGACCATGACCCAGAGTTGTTTCAGTTTCAGGACGAGTTGATTCGGTAAGCTCGTCATCTGAGATTGGTGATTTATTCAGATGATATCCGAAAAATAGCGAGTTTTGAAGCGTTCTTAGTGGTGGAATGATGTGTAGGACATGGTTGATTTTGTAGTCTGGTGTTCAGTGTGTCAACTAATAAAAGTGGAATATTAGTGACCAGTAGGGTTATGTACCAAGATGAAAGTGGTAGCCTAGTACGGTGGACTGCGTTGGGAGAGTATCTGGAATTCAAAGAGGACTTGATGTGACTTTGGGTAATCAGTGGTCGATTAACCAAGTCTGCTCATTTCTACCGAGTCGTAAGATGGATTTTGTTGGGTCGCTCGACGAAATTATACTGCAAGAAGATTTTCAATTTCTTGGAGTATCCTTGAATGTCATTTCTGAAAGTGATTCGTGATTCACCTTATGATTCTGGTAAAGTCTCCAACCGGTCACGAAAATAGAGCTCCACTCTAGTACAATTATTTACCTTTTAATAGGTCTGTTCAGAGTATATATGAGAGCTGGAAAATAATATTCGAGCTCAATACCCCCACTTAGCTATTTGAGAGGTGTGACTTTTCTCAAGGTACTTGAGTTGGTCAGTATGACATTGTTTACCCGTACTTGAGTTGGGAATTTGTGGATCAAATTTTATAAAGTGGGGGAGAATGTAAAATATCAAAAATAAATGGTGAAAGAGTCATATTATTATGGGGAGAAATTAAAGAAATAAAGCATGGTTAAGAATTTAATTAAACCTAACCTTGGATTAATTTAAATGGGTGTAAGTGGATCTAGGGTTTAGTCTTATAAGATTTAAACCCTACCTGTTGGCTCTTAAACCTGACCTGACCTCTTTCCTTAATGCCCAACATTCATTTTCTTTCGTTTCTTCCCATTCTCGCGTCCAGTATTTTCTCTGCATGAGCGGTTCTTGTGTTTTTTATTCTTCTTCCCATCGCGATTTATCTCCTCACGACCTTCTTTCCCGCGCCTTTGTTTCTCACCCAGCCCGTTCCCTTCTCTGCTCGAAGCCAACACCCCTTGCTTCTCTGTGATCCAGCGACTGCTGACGGCTCCGTCCGGTGGGAGAGCCAGCAGGAGGGGAGGATCGATGATTGGGTTCCGTCAGGTGACCTTGATCTCGGGAGCTAGGGATCGACAGTAGCCTCACGCTGTCGTATTTGGGAGCTGCCCTTCTGGCTGAGCGTCGTCGGAGATAGGTAAGAGTTGCTCTTCCTTGATCTTGGATGAGATCCACTCCCGTTGTTGGGATTTTGGTGTGTGGGCAGCGGTGGCTGGCAGTGGCTAGGGGAGATTTTTCGATTGGCAAGGGGTATACGAAGGTGATGCCGACATAGCTTCAATTTCTGGTATAATGTCTTGATCTCCCTCTTTCTTTTATGTCCATTTCGATTCTGTGGATTTGATGATGTTTAGTGGATTGTGGGTGCCAATTTTTAGGTTGTGTGATCCGGGGGTGGATTTCCCTTCGGTGGAGTGGCTGTGAGTGAGTGAATTGGGTTGGAAGTTGTGTGTGAATCGAGAAGGTAAACACAACTTTGATTGAGCTACTGTGTGTGTTCTGTGTGTTGGCTGGGAACGTGCTGGGGAAGCTCAGTTCCGGTGAAGGGAGCTGTGGATGGTAAGGTAAGTCCAATTGAGGTTAAATTGGGGGATTTGAGCTGTGGGTTGAAGGTTGGGATGGTACTATGTAATGCCCGTAAAATTCTAAGTTGTTCAAAGTGGTTATATAGATTGTAACGCCCGTAAAAGGTTAAAAAAAATAATAAAATAAAATATGGTTCATTATAGCTAAGATCTGAACCATGAACCTTTAAATTGGGAGATAGCCTTGATACCACTAGGCCATAGGATAATTCTTGGCTAGGATATACAAAGAATATATATAGCATATAAATGAGAAGATGAGGGGTTGTTTCATCTCTCCATGAGAGGATGAAGAGTTGGTTCATCTCCCTAGTGATTAACGTGGGAATTAAAAGAGGAGGAAAACAAGTAAACCTCATCTTTTCCTTCTTCATTCTTCCTTCTTCCTCATCCTTAGACAAAACCCTCTGCCTTCCTCCCTCTCCATCCAAAGCTATAGGGTTTCTTGGGTTGGGATCCTCAAGATGGTTTTCAAGGGGATTTTCTCACAAGGCTTGGTGTTGCTAGAGGATCAAACTCCATCCTTCTCCACTGAAACTTCATCTCCTAGTTTTTCCTTCTCATCCGAACCCTTAGGGCTCTTGGTTGGGGTTCTCAAGAGAGGTTTCAAGGGGATTCTCTTACAAAGGCTTAGTATATGCTAGAGGATCACTCCTAAGGCTAAGGAACAGGGGAAGGTCTTCATCTCACCAAAACCCTAGCGGTATATTAGTAAGATAGCGAGAGGATGTAAGTATTTCTCACCTGCAGTATAAGTGGCTATTTGATTTGTTTATCTAGATTATTTTTCCATGTTTTATTTAGATTATATGTTTTGTTCAGATTTATAGGCATTATAGGTATATTTATTTTGAAGCAAGACATAAGATCGCAAAGATGCTTCCCCTACAAGTTTCGGGGACAAAGAGCATGATCAAATGTCTTGAAATGCTTCCTATATGGGTTTTGGGAGTATGATCATGTTAAATGTTTGTTAAATGACAAAATCAGTAGGTCATATATAAAGAAAGTATTTTACTTTAAAGTGGCATGTACCGGGCCCTTAGATCGCTCACGGGCCCTAGATCGCCCTTAGTAAGTTGCCCTAATAAGTTCGGTGGCTAGCTACCCCGAATTCCATTAGGGTTGCGCACAAATTGGTACTATGTCAGGCTGCCCAAACAAGGATGTTTAATGATTTTAAAGTGTGTATATATATATATATATATATATATATATATATATATATATATATATATATATATATATATATATATATATATATATATATATATATATGGTTTCTAAAGTTCACTAAAGCACAATGTTTACAAGCTTAAGTATATCTCATGTGCATGTTTCTACAAGCGAAGCATATTTCAAAATCATGTATTGCAAGTTGTGTATTTCAAGTTCATGCATTTCAAGTTGAACCATTGTATTATGTACAAATGTTTCTAAATGTTTAATGCAGGAAGTTCATGCATTTCAAGTTGAATTATTGTGTTATGTACAAGTGTTCCTAAATGTGTAATGCAGAATTTTCTTAATGGCAAGTATGAGCATGTGTTTGCATGCAAGTATTCTAATAGCATGTTTTCTTAATGTGATGTTTTGTGAGAATAGGAGGTACTTACTAAGCTTCATTTCTTATAGTTTGCATTCCTTATACTGCATATAAGGGTAAAGCAAGGTTTGAGTAAGAGGGGGCAGCGGATGAAGTGTTTGGTGTGTGTGGCGACAGAACAGTGGATTTCGATTATGAATTTGCTAGAATTTATGTTATGTTAAGAACTATGAATTTACTAATGGTTATGTTGTGTTTAATAATGTCGAACTTGCTAGTATTATGCTATGTTAAAGACCTTTGAACTTGCTAGGGTGCTATTATGCTATGTTAAAGACCTTTGAACTTGCTATTGTACTAGTATTCATGTTATGTGCTATTATTCATGTTAGGTGCTAGTGTTGATGTTATGTGCTATTGTTTATGTTTATTTTATGTCGAAGATGCATATCATTACTATCGCCATGCATGAGGTTGAGTTACTTAAGAATGTTTTATGTTAGCACTTATGTGCATGCCTAGATATGTTATGAACTTGTGTAATATCCCAGTGTCAACATGTCAATGTAATTGATTTATTTCTTTAGCTTCCGCTATTTCAACTTAAGAGTTTGAATTATGATACTTGTTTAGAAACCATGTTTAGATCTTATTACGAGTGGTTGGTACTCTTTTATTTTAAATCTGGTATTAGTTAGTTTATAAATAGTATAAGTGAGTTTATGGAATAATTGAGTTATGTTTGGCTTCTTGACGTAAAGAAAAAGATAAAGTATGATAGTAACACCTCCTTTATTATAGTAAAGAGAGGGGGGTGTTACAGTATGGTATCAGAGCCAGTTCCGCTCTTCCGCCACATGCACATCGAGTATCCAATCCTGCTGCTTCCAAGTAAGAAAGTACATATATGTTTTACTTTCTTCTATGCTTAGTAAAGAATGTTTCTTTTTGTTAAACATGCTTACATATGTATGTGATGATGATAGAAAGTAAGTAATAGTAGTAGTCTTATATTGGTCTTACTTTATGAAGAAAAATGGCTAGAAGACGAACCAATGGAAATCAGAGGGCAGATGAAGCACTACCACCACCTGACTTGATGCAAATAGTCACTCAGCTTCAGCATCAAGTTGAAGAGCAGCAACAGGTTATCAATACCTTAATGATGAACCAATAAGATAATCCTGTTACTCCACCAGTTGCTCAGGATGTCATATCAGCTGCACCCCTTGCCCCACCAATTCCCCCAATAGCCCCAACGGTGGGGTGAGGCAAGAAGTGTACTTAATTCAATGGCAAAGGCTGAAGTTAGAGAGTTTTGCTGGTACGAGTGAACCATGGGATTCTCAGGCCTGGTTCAAGATGTTAGAAAGTATTGTAGAACTGTTGGATTGGCTTGAAAATGAGAAAGTCAAATGTGCATCATTCTGCTTGACTGGAGATGCCAGAATGTGGTGGGAACGGGTAAAGGCAAAAAGAGTGATTAATCAAATAACTTGGGAAGACTTTGAAATAGAGTTCTTTGAAGAGTTCTTCCATATGTGAGTCACGAATAGGCACTACGATGAGTTCATGGAATTTTGACAAGGGGACTTGTCAGTTAATGAAGCTGTGAAGAAATTTAATAGACTAGCTCGCTTATGTCCAGAGCTAGTCAGCACGGAACGACAAAGGGTTAGACTTATGCTCAAAATGCTTAGACCTGAGATAGCTCTGAATGTGTCCAATGGAATTAATAGACTGCAGACTACAGAGGAGTTAATCAGTAGTTCTTTAATCATGGAGCATTACTTGAATAACATTAAGCAACAGAATCAAGCCTCGACTAAAAATAGAAGTCATGGAAGTTCTGGAGGTTAGAAATCTCAGAGCAATAATTCTAACTGGAAGGGAAATAACAATGGCAAGAGAAAGCAATGGAATAACCCAAAGGAAGGTTCAGCAAGCAAGCGGTCTAAGTATCCTACATGTTCTAAATGTGGGAAGATGCATCCAGGAGTTTGCCGCCAGGGCATGAGTGGGTGCTATATATGTGGCTTAGAGGGACACTTGGCCAGATCTTACCCTACCAAGACCAATCAACCTCCACCATAGTCAAATCAGTATGGGGGTAAACCTGCTCAGTTACACCAAATGCAAGTAGCACTGGAGGGTCCTCACATTAGTCAAGGAAGATTGGAGGCCCCACCAGTTACACTGAATGCTTGGATCTTTTCTCTCACTAAAGAAGAAGTAGCAAATGCTTCTACTATTGTCACAGGTCAGATACTTATCTTTAATCAGTATGCTACTGTGCTATTTGATACTGGGGCAACCCATTCATTTTTTCATGATATTTGCTAAGAAGATAAATATACCTCCGGATGTCCTGGATCTTAAGTTTGTAATGACATTGCCTTCGGGAGAGGTAATGACATCTACGCATTGGTTACATGCCGCACCAGTCAGAATTTCATAAAGAGAACTTTATAGTGATCTGATAATGTTGGACATGCATGATTATGATGTCATCTTGGGAATGGACTTTCTGAGCAAGTACGGTGCTTCCATTGAGTGTTGTAAGCGAAGAGTCGTATTCCGACCTAAGGCAGAGTTTAAATTTGAATTTATAGGAGAACCAAAGAAAAGAACTAAGAAGTTCTTATCTGCCATAAAAGCTTAAAAGATGTTAGTCAATGGATGCGCTGGGTATCTAGCACATGTGGTGGATACAAAGCAAGAGAGAGGCCAAAAGCTCGAAGAAGTCCAAGTTGTATGTGACTACCGAGAAGTATTCTCTAATGAGTTGCCAGGGTTGGCTCCTAACAGAGAAATCGAGTTTGAGATTGAACTTATTTAGTACCAATCCAATCTCAAAAGCACCCTATCGTATGGCTCTGGTAGAATTGAAAGAGCTTCAGGAACAATTACAGGAGTTACTCGACAAGGGATTCATTCACCCTAGTCACTCACCGTTGGGAGCTCCGGTATTGTTCGTGAAGAAGAAAGATGGGTCTATGAGAATGTGCATAGACTACTGAGCACTAAATAAAGTGACAATCAAAAATAGATATCCTTTGCCAAGGATTGATGATTTGTTAAATCAATTGAAGGGAGCCACAGTTTTCTCCAAGATTGACTTGCGGTTCGGATATCATCAAGTAAAAGTTAAAGAGGATGATGTACCAAAAACAACTTTCCAAATGAGGTATGGACACTATGAGTTCGTGGTCATGCCTTTTGGAGTGACAAATACTCCAGCAACATTTATGGAACTAATGAATCGAGTATTTAAGGCATTCCTTGACAAGTTTGTGATCGTCTTCAGTGACGATATCCTTTTTTACTCTAGAACTCAGGAAGACCATGCTGAACATTTGAAGATAGTGTTACAGACCCTTCAGCAGAGACAATTGTATGCAAAGTTCTCCAAGTGTGAATTTTGGCTCGATCGAGTGTCTTTCCTGGGTCACATTATTTCAAAAGATGAGGTTATGGTAGATCCGAAAAAGATAGAAACTATTAATAACTGGAGTCGACCAAAGAATGCTAGTGAAATCAGAAGTTTCCTTGGATTAGCAGGGTACTACAGAAAATTTGTAGAAGACTTCTCGAGGATAGCTTCACCACTGACGGTTCTTACCAGAAAAAATAGAAAGTTTGAATGGACCGAGGATTGTGAGAAAAGTTTCCTTGAACTAAAGAGGAGATTAACAAGTGCTACAATTCTTACTCTTCCATAAAGTAATGAAAGCTTTGATATGTATAGTGATGCATCCAAAATGGGACTCGGAGTTGTGCTTATGCAGAATGGTAAAGTCATTGCCTATGCATCTAGACAACTCAAGGATTATGAAAAGAATTATCTCACTCATGACCTTGAGTTGGCAGCAGTGGTCTTCGCTCTCAAAATTTAGAGACATTATTTGTATGGAGACCAGTGCAAAATTTATACAGATCACGAGAGTCTGAAATATTTCTTCACTCAGAAGGATTTAAACATGAGACAATGTAGATGGCTTGAGCTGGTTAAAGATTATGACTGTGAAATCTTCTACCATCCTGGAAAGGCAAACAAAGTAGCATACGCACTGAGTAGGAAATCATGTGCCACCTTAATGTCCTTATCTTCATTATCCCAACCATTGGAGAAGGAGATGTTGAATTTTGGGGTTGAGATTATTTCTGAATAGCTTTCTATCTTGACAATAGCACCAACACTGTTTGACGATATACTAGCAAAGCAAGATGAAGATCCAAGCATCTAAAGGATCAAGCAAGAGATCCAAGAAGAAAAGGATGCAGGATTTCATGTCTCTAACAGTGGGGTACTACATCTTGGTGAACGCTTATGTATTCCCAATGATCCAAAATTAAGAAAGAGAATTTTAGAAGAAGCTCATGGGACACCATATTCAATGCATCATGGATCTACCAAGATGTATCAAGATTTGAAAGAAAAGTTCTGGTGGTTCGGTATGAAAAGGGATGTGGCTAAATATGTCAGCACCTGTTTGACGTGTCAACGAGTCAAAGTAGAACATCGGAGACCTGGAGGAGTTCTGCAGCCTATTCAAATCCCAGAATGGAAGTGGGAAGATATAGCTATGGATTTCATAGTAGGACTACCCAAAACAACTAATGGTCATGATGCTATTTGGGTGATTGTTGATAGATTGACAAAATCTGCTCATTTTCTGACAATCAAAATATTGTACTCAATGGAACAACTAGCTCAGTTGTATGTTAAGGAGGTGTTCATATTGCATGGAGTTCTTAAGACCATCATTTCTGATAGAGATAGTCAATTTACTTCACACTTTTGGGAGTGTGTTCAGAAGGCCCTTGGCACTAAGCTACGATTTAGCACAACATTTCATCCTCAAACAGATAGGCAAAACGAACGAGTAAATCAAATTCTAGAGGATATGCTACGAGCTTGTGCTTTAGATTTTAAAGGAAGCTGGTGAAAATACCTATGTTTGGCAGAATTTGCTTACAATAATAGCTACCAAGCTACAATTGGAATGACACCCTATGAAGCTTTATATGGAAGAAAGTGTAGGTCTCCTATTTGTTGGTATGAAGGTGGTGAGAAAAAAGAAATGTGGCTCAAGACAGACTTTATAGATGACACCACCAAAGCTATAAAGAGCATCTGCCAAAGAATAGAGATTGTTCAGAGTCCGCAAAAAAGTTATGCCGATGTACGACGTAGACCACTTGAATTCGAAGATGGGGATTTTGTATTTCCTAAAGTAGCTCCTATGAAGGGGGTGATGAGATTTGGGAAGAAAGGCAAGCTGAGTCCATGTTATGTAGGACCTTACCGGATCACAAAAAGAATTGGAAAAGTAGCTTATGAGTTAGAGCTACCTCAAGAAATGTCAACTATTCACAATGTATTTCATATTTCAATGCTGAAAAAGTACGTTCCTGATGTAGACCATGTGATTGAGCCACAAACGGTACAAGTTCAAGGAGATTTGAGTTATGAAAGTCGACCTATTCAGATAATAGATCGAGAAATCAAAAAGTTGAGAAACAAAGAGGTACCCTTAGTGAAAGTCATATGGCAAAATCAAAGGTTTGAAGAAGCACCTTGGGAACGTGAGGATGACATGAAACAAAAGTATCCAGAGTTGTTCTAAGTTTCGAGGATGAAACTTTTATAAGGTATGGAGGATTGTAATGCTCGTAAAATTCTAAGCTGTTCAAAGTGGTTATATAGATTGTAACGCCCGTAAAAGGTTAAAAAAATAATAAAATAAAATATGGTTCGTTATAGCTAAGATTCGAACCATGAACCTTTAAATTGGGAGATAGCCTTGATACCACTAGGCCATAAGATAATTCTTGGCTAGGATATACAAAGAATATATATAGCATATAAATGAGAATATGAGGGGTTGTTTCATCTCCCCATGAGAGGATGAAGAGTTGGTTCATCTCCCTAGTGATTAACGTGGGAATTAAGAGAGGAGGAAAACAAGTAAACCTCATCTTTTCCTTCTTTATTCTTCCTTCTTCCGCATCCTTGGCCGAAACCCTCCTCCTTCCTCCCTCTCCATCCAAAGCTATAGGGCTTCTTGGGTTGGGATCCTCAAGAGGGTTTTCAAGGGGATTTTCTCACAAGGCTTGGTGTTGCTAGAGGATCAAACTCCATCCTTCTCCACCGAAACTTCATCTCCTTGTTTTTCCTTCTCATCCCACCCCTTAGGGCTCTTGGTTGGGGTTCTCAAGAGAGGTTTCAGGGGGATTCTCTTACAAAGGCTTAGTATATGCTAGAGGATCACTCCTAAGACTAAGGAACAAGGGAAGGTCTTCATCTCACCAAAACCCTAGCAGTATATTAGTAAGATAGCGAGAGGATATAAGTATTTCTCACCTGCAGTATAAGTGGCTATTCGATTTGTTTATCTAGCTTATTTTTCCATGTTTTATTTAGATCATATGTTTTGTTCAAATTTATAGGCATTATAGGTATATTTCTTTTGAAGCAAGACATGAGATCGCAAAGATGCTTCCCCTATGAGTTTTGGGGACAAAGAGCATGATCAAATGTCTTCAAATGCTTCCTATATGGGTTTTTGGAGTATGATCATGTTAAATGTTTGTTAAATGACAAAATCAGTAAGACGTATATAAAGAAAGTATTTTACTTTAAAGTGGCATGTACCGGGCCCTTAGATCGCCAACGGGCCCTAGATCGTCCTTAGTAAGTTACCCTAATAAGTTCGGTGGCTAGCTACCCCAAATTCTATTAGGGTTGCGCTTAAATTGGTACTATGTCGGGCTGCTCGAACAAGGATGTTTACTGATTTTAAAGTCTATATATATATATATATATATATATATATATATATGGTTTCTAAAGTTAACTAAAGCACAATGTTTACAAACTTAAGTATATCTATGCATGTTTCTACAAGCAAAGCATATTTCAAAATCATGTATTGCAAGTTGTGTATTTCAAGTTCATGCATTTCAAGTTGAACCATTGTGTTATGTACAAGTGTTGCTAAATGTTTAATGCAGGAAGTTCATGCATTTCAAGTTGAATCATTGTGTTATGTACAAGTGTTCCTAAATGTTTAATGCAGAATTTTTTTAATGGCAAACACTATAAAAAAACTGATTTTTGGCGACGAACTTTGGCAACGAAAATAATTCGTTGTAAATCTGCAACAAATTTTGTGACGAAATTTATGTTTCGCCGCAAATTTGTAACGAAATTTCTGACAAAAAAAATTGTTGCAAAAATTATAAAAATTCCAACATTTAAATTTCGTTGCAAAATTCGTCGCAAATTGTCGACAAAAATTTTTTTTCGTCGCCAATTTGCGATGAAAAAATAAATTCGTCGCAAATTTCTGCAATGAATTTTTTTTGTTGCAGAATCCTGCAACGAATTCAAAATTCATTGCAGAATCTGCAACGAAAAAAAATTCGTTGCAAAAATTTGCCACGAATTTACTTTTTCGTTGCAAAATTCTGCAATGAATTGTTTTTCGTTACAGAATTTGCAACGAAAAAAATTCGTTGCAGAATTTTGCAAGGAATTTATTTTTTTGTTGCAAATTCTATAATGAATTCAAAATTCATTGTAGAATCTGCAAGGAATTTTATTTCGTTGTAGGATTCTGCAACGAATTCAAAATTCGTTGCAGAATTTTGCAATGAAATTATTTTTTCGTTGCAGATTCTGCAACGAATTTATTTTTTCGTTGCAGAATCTGCAACGAATATAGAATTCATCGCCAAATTGGTGACAAATATATGATTCATCGCCAAATTGGCGACGAAATTAGCGACGAAAAAACATTCGTCGCTAAATTTTCCCTAATTATCCCGCCGATCCAACTCTCTCCATTTCTTCTTCCCTCTCCCTCTCTTCTTCCCTAATTATCCCGCCGATCCAACTCCTCCCATCACTGGCCCGTCGGTAAGTCTCCCTCTTCTTCCCTCTCCCTTTCGGTGCCATCGTCGAAGCTGTGACGGCACTGCCGGCGCTACCGCATGCTCGCGGCAGTGCTGTCGCCACTGCCGCGTGCTCGCGGCAAGTGCTTCCACGAGCTCACGCGGCGATCTTGCTACGCACAAGGTTGCGTCAGACCATACCGCGAGCATGCGGCGGCATCAGCCACCGCGAGCTCGCGGCGGACACGTGGTGGAGGCAGCTAGGTGCTGTCGCACGTACACACGATAGGTTCCTGCTGCGAGATCGCATGCGACAACAGGTTCCTGCCGCGAGATCACGTGCTGCAGCAGGCGGGCTCGCAAGCTCGCGACAGCGGTAGTTGTCCCAATTATAATACTGTGTCGTAATCTAAATATAATATTTTGTTTAATAGGTTGTCCTACTTTGAAGGTGTTTGTCAAGGTGTTCATCTAGCCGTGAGCTCATCCCCACGTTGTTTCCTTCCGGACAAGTTTGTGTAAAAATATTGTTTATAACATTATTTATAGTATTATGAATTCTGTTATAATTTTTAATCATAATGTTTGATTTTAAGTAATTTAATTACTGTTAGTAGATCATAATTTGTTCAAAATAATGATATTATAATTTGCAATTAAATATCACACAAAATCATATTTAGTATTAGAAAAATTTAATTAATGTTGAGTATAAATTTATGATTAGATTGATATATATATATATATATATATATATATATATATATATATATATATATATATATATATATATATATATATATATATATATATATATATATATATATATATATATATATATATATATATATACGGATGAAGTTAATTTGGAAGAAATAAAAATTAATCATTGTTGATATGATTTCGAATACAGGATCGATGGAGAGAGAATGCAGTTGGATGTATAAAAAGAATTTATCAGAACGTCATGGTTTAACCGATGAATTTATAATTGGGTTGGAACAATTTTTGAGATTTGCTACTAATAATATTGAGTTTATGGATGGGAATAAGTTAAGTTATCCGTGCAAAAAATGTCATAATGGTAAATTTTTCCAATGTGATAAAGTTCGAGAACATCTTTGTAGATTTGGTTTTACGCCAAATTATTATAATTGGACTTGTCATGGTGAACCGTTTATATCCGATGAAGAGGTTGGACGAAACATACAAAGGACCGTTAGTGGAGAGCAAGTATATTACGATCAATGCAATCCGTACCAGAGGATGATAGTTGATGCAGTTGGTCATAATTTGAATACCGAACCAAACGCCACAAGTGCTAGCTATCCTCAAGCATTTGAACACATGTATAATAATTATTCAACACCGTTGGAGGAGGTAGAAATTACTGGTGGTAATGAAAATGTGCACAATGAGCCATAATTAAAATTTCAAGAAGTATTGAGAGCTACAGATGAACCCGTGTGGTCCGGTTGTGACAGTCACACAAAATTATCTCTCACCGTAAAATTGTTGAATGTTAAAGCTTAGCATAATGTGTCAGAAGAATGTTTTAATGATTTTTTTTAGTTATTGGAGAAGTATTGCCGCGTGATCACATAATGCCGAATGATTTTTACAGTATGAAAAAACTTATGAAAGATTTGGGTCTTCCGGTGCAAAGAATTGATGTTTGCAGAAATGGTTGCATGCTATATTGGGGAGATAATGCAGATTTAGAGACTTGCAAATTCTATAGTCAATGCAAGTACAAGAGTACCACGAGATCAAATCATAATAAGCGATTAAAATCATTCAGACAAATGTTCTATTTGCCTTTAACTCCTAGATTGCAAAGGCTTTATTCTTCAAAGGTGACTGCTGAACACATGACTTGGCATGCAAATCATTAAACAGAGAATGGGCTAATGTGTCATCCATCTGATGCAGAGGCGTAGAAAAATTTTGATCGAACATATCCTGAGTTTGCAAATGAGATCCGAAACATCAGGTTGGGTCTATGTGCTGATGGATTTGTTCTGTTTAGCAAATCAAGAAGAACGTATTCTTGCTGGCCAATTATTGTAACTCCGTACAATCTTCCTCCTGGTATGTGTATGAAAACACCTTATATGTTTTTAACATTGATTGTGCCTGGCCCTCATAATCCGAAGAAGTTAATAGATGTTTACATGCAACCGTTGATTGCCGAGTTGATCCAACTATGGGACATGGGTGTTTCCACGTATGATGTCCATACTAATCAGTTGTTCACTATGAGAGTTGCACTTCTTTGGACCATAAATGATTTTCCTGCTTATGAGATGTTATCGGGCTGGAGTACTACGGGGATTTTAGGATGTCCAATATGTATGGAGAGATCAAAGTCATTCAGATTGAAACACGGAAAGAAACCGAGTTATTTTGATTGTCATAGACAATTTTTACTGCAAAATCATAAATTCAGAAGAAATAAAAAAGAATTTACTAATAATAGAATTGAAAGAACACCTCCACCAATCAGATTCACGGGTCAAAGTCTATGGCAAAGAGTGCTTAACTTTCCATCTGTGATTGAAGACCCCAATGTCACAACATATGACTATGGAATTACGCATAAATGGACAAAATGGAGTATCTTTTGGGATTTACCGTATTGGCAGAATAATTTGATTCGTCACAATCTTGATTTAATGCATATTGAGAAGAATGTTTTTGAAAATCTGATAAATACGGTAATGGATATAACTGGAAAAACAAAAGACAATCTGAATGCAAGAAAAGATTTGCGTCTCATATGTAACCGACCTACCCTTGATGTTCATGCAAATAGTAGGGGACCAAAATCGAAAGCAGTTTATACATTGAATAAGGATCAGAAACGGATTGTTTGTGAATGGTTGAAATCGTTGAAATTTCCTGATGGTTATGTCTCAAATATTGGTAGATGTGTTGATTTGAAGGAATGCAAATTTATGGGTTTTAAAAGTCATGACTGTCATATATTCATGGAAAGATTAATTCCTATTGCTTTAAAGGAATATTACAAATTTTATGCAGGGTGCAATTACGGAATTAAGCATTTTCTTTCATGATATTTGTTCAACAGTACTGAGTCATTCACACATGGAGACATTAGAGAGAGACATTCCGATTATTATGTGTAACTTAGAAAGGATATTCCCACCGGCATTTTTTTATTCAATGGAACATATTTTGGTTCACTTGCCATATGAGGCTAAAGTTGGAGGTCATGTTCAATTTCGATGGATGTATCCATTTGAAAGGTGATTTTTTTTAACTTTTTTCTCGTTGTTATTTCATTTGGTCAAATCTAGTCTAATTTTTTTTCTAATAAATTTTATTTTATTACTTTTAGATTCCTATATCACTTGAAAAAAAAGTGAAAAATAAAGCTCATGTTGAAGCTTCTATAGTTAATGCTTATATTGTTGAGGAAGTTACAACTTTTGCATCATATTACTTTGAACCTCACATTCAATGCAAGAGTAGAAAAGCAGGAAGAAACGATGAGGGTCTCGTTGATCTAAATTTGAGGGAATTCTCAATTTTTAATTACTTTGGTCGACCAAGTGGATCTTGTATAAGTAGATACTTAACTGGTCCCGAGTGGCGAGCAGCCCATACATATATTTTATTGAATTGTCCAGAAGTAACACCGCATTTTGAGTAAGTATATAGTAGTTATATTAAACATTTTGTATATCATAAAATATTGTTCATGTTTTATTTAATTATATTGTAGGATTTTTCAAACTCTATATTCGGAGCTTCCGGAGCATGAGTTTAATAATTTATGTTATGAAGAATTTGCACAATGGTTCAAAAATTATGTAAGTAGTATATGATATTAAATTTGATAAATCTTGTCTGATGACACATATTGATTTTACTTTAGGTTCATGATAATCACTTCCACATTGAGCAAGACCTAATAAACAATCTGTCATGGGGTCCAAATTCAATGGTTAAAACTTGGCCCGCATATTTCATAAACGGATATATTTTTTGTAATGCCTGTAAAATTTCTAGTAATTTTACAAGAATTTTTGGCATGATTATGATGGGATTTATGTGGGCTCTTTCAAAAATAAAAGAAATGGAGCCAAAAAGGATGCATGGCCTAAGAATTGAACCCCAAACCTCTAGTAGAAACCTAAGCCCTAAAGATGCATCCAATAACCAGAAGCCCAGCAGGGTTGTGCTATTAGAGGAATATGGGAAATGATAGTTAAGGGTAAGGGAGGCTAAGGGACACTTCAAGAGAATAAATAGGGAATGAAGGGACAAGAGAAAAGCCACTTCTCCCTCTTCTCTTCTTCTTCCTCACATAAATCTATTCCTCTCCCTCTCCATTTTTTTTCCGAAACCTATCCAAGCAAGAAGAAGGCTAAGTTGGCATCCCTTAGGTTATCTTCCAACTAAAAGCAAAGCGAAGGATGTAAGTATCCCCCCTCACCTGCATATAAGTAGTTTTCAATTGATGTATTTGTGTTAATCCTCTTGAAACCATTCGGCCAAGACCTTGGTTGAGTTATCCATGAAGATCCATGCCATATCTTGTATGAACATGATGAAGAAGGGATGCTAGATGGATTAGATTTAAGTGGATGAACTTCTAAGCCTTGGACCATTCGACCAAGCCACTTTAGACCCCTATATGTTTTTTTTATGCCATGCTATAGCCAAGTTCATGCTATGTTTTGATAGTAAAAGAAGATAACATGATGTTTGGTTGACCTAGATTAAGTGGATGAACTTCTAAGCCTTGGACCATTCGGCCAAGCCACTTTAGACCCCTATATTTTTTTTTTATGTCATGCTATAGCCAAGTTCATGCTATGTTTTGATAGTAAAAGAAAGATAACATGATGTTTGGTTAACCTAGATTAAGTGGATGAACTTCTAAGCCTTGGACCATTCGGCCAAGCCACTTTAGACCTCTATATGTGTTTTTTATGCCATGTTTAGATGAGCTTAGGCTAAGTTTTGAGGCTAGATGAAGATAACATGTTCTATGCTAGGTTTTAAATGAGTCCATGCCATGTTTGATGTTAGAAGAAGGTAACATGTTCTATGTTATGTTAGAGATAGGTTCATGCTATGTTTTGATGGTAGATGAAGGTAATATGTTGTTGGCTAACCTAGAGTTGAGTGGTTGAGCCTTATGTCCTTTAATATCATTCGGCCAAGACCCATTTAAGCCTAACATGCTATGATCTATAAATTACCATGTTATATTTTGAATGTAGATATAGGCAACATGTGAAAGCTAAGCTAGACTTAAGAAATGGACCTTAGGTTGTCTTGGAACTCTCGGCCAAGGCTTTATTTAAAACCCTAAGTGCCCTCCCATGCCATGCTTTATATGTTAAAGAATTAACATGTGGTTAGTTAGACCATATATAAGTTGTTTGGTGTTTAAAACTTTGATAGAACTCCATGAAGTTTAGGTCATTCCATGTATACCTGTTCATGATGTTTATGCCTTATGCCATGCTTATATGTGTGTGATGTTGTGATCATGTTATGCTCATTACCTTGTGATTATATGAATGTATGATGTGTTATAAGGAAGGAACATGATGGGCATGAAAAGAAACATGATATGATATGAAGAAGAAATATGTTATGAAAGCCATATAATATGTTATGAAGAAGAAATATGTTATGATATGAAGAAGAAAAATATGATATGCCATGATAAGGAACATGATATATTTATGAAATGAAATATGATATATTATGATAAGAAGCATGTATGTATTTTACTTTCTGCATGGCTTGTACCAGGACCCTAACAAGGTTCAGGGGATGGGCTCCCAGATGCCCTAGGTCGACGGTCATAAATACGGGCTTAGGATGGGCCTCTATGTTATGTTGCCCCTAGGTCGACGGACATAGTACAGACCTAGTATGATGATGATGATGTGGTACAAAGTCGGGCCCAATATGTTGAGATTTATGTTCAAATACCTATAATATATGTTTCGAAGAGCATCCTGCATATACCTTTATGTTATGCCTGCTTATGTCTATGATGTTATATTCATGTTATGCTTGCTTATATCTATGATGCTATGTTTATGTTATGTCTGCTTATGTCTATGATGTTATATTCATGTTATGCCTGCTTATGTCTATGATGTTATGTTTATGTTATGCTTGCTTATGTCTATGATATTATGTTTATGTTATGTCTGCTTATGTTCTACGATGTTATATTCAAGTTATGTCTGCTTATGTCTTTGTATGTTTACATGTTATGCTTACGTATGGTTTTTGTGAGTAGGACAGGATCTTACTAAGCCTATGTGCTTATAGTTTATGTTCCCTTGTACTACAGATAAAGGTAAAGGGTGGCTAAACTAAAGGGAGCAGCAGGAGGGGCATAGTGTGTGTGGTAGTGGCATGGTGGAGGAGATCTGTTATGTTCTTTATGCATGTTTTCCCTAAGATGATTTAGTTTATGAATTTGAACTAAGTACTTATGAACTGATGATGCATGCCCTATGTTTAAGAAGAAGTATCTATGAAATAATGATGCATGTTCTATGTTAAGAAGAAGTATCTATGAAATGACGATGCATGTTTATATTTAAAAGAAAAAAAAATAAGTCTAAAGTCTTCCGCTGTAAGAAGTATAGGTAGTCTTCCGCTGTAATGTAATGTATGTATGTAGGATCGCGTCACGTGCCACCTCTCCGGACCCCTTGGAAAGGGGCGGGCGTGACATTTTTCATACTCAAGCTTATGGAACTGGAAAAACTACAATGAATAGCGGAGTTTGTGTTCAGTCATCTATTGATGGAGGTGCAAGGAATGAATTTTACGATTTGCTAGATGAAATTTTAGAGGTAGCGTATCCAGGCTCAGATTTGCGAGTTATTTTATTTATGTGTCATTGGTTTGACCCTATCAAAGGCATGAGGGTGCATCCACAGTTTAATTTGGTTGAAATTAACTATAAAAAAATATACAAGAGGTACAAACCATTTGTATTAGCACAGCAAGCGATTCAAGTATTTTATGCTTCATATCCTAGTATGAGACGAGACAAAAGTGATTGGTGGGCAGTTTGTAAAACCAAAGCACGTAATAAAATTGAGGAACATTGGGAGGACATAGCCTATCAATAAGATGAAGTTGTCAATACATTTCATATCGAAGAGTATAATATTTCAACGTTACGAGATCCCAGTGGCATTGTAATAGACGTTGATGCAAGTGAACTGAATGAGTATGAAGATGAAGATTTCAATGATGAGGATGAGGATGTGGATGGTGATGAGGATGTGGATGGTGATGAGGATGACGATGACGATGACGATGACGACGACGACGATGATGACGATGACGATCACGATGACGATTAGACGCATTATCATGCCGAAAATTTTATTGCAGACTTCAATTTCTAATTATTGGTAATTTACCTTTTAATTTATTGAATACCAATTATGTTTTAATTTACTATGTTATTCGAAAATCTATATATTTGATATGCTAATGAACTTTTTTTTATTTAGGGTCATCCAGTTGCTATGAATATGGTAATATTTTCATATCTTTCCTATTAATAATTCGATATGCAACTGCATTTTTTTTCCTGTAATATTCTTCTAATAATCATGATTGTTAGTTTCGACGTGACGATCATAGACGTAGTAGTGATGGAAGATCACAGTCTTCCTCTGCTTCAGCACCCGTACATTCTGATGCTCTTATAGGAAATGTGCCCTCCACCTCTTCCCCGGTTGCAGGATCCTTTGATTCTCAACATATACCTGCCAATGTTTCTTCCCCGGTACAACAAACACTCGTGGAGAGGGAAGATACGAGAGAGTTTATATCTCCGCGAGGAGATTCATAAGTATTCAAGTTTTATAATATCTATATTAAAATTTTAATACAATATATTTTTTTTTTAAGTAT
Source organism: Wurfbainia villosa (assembly GCA_025175895.1). NCBI lineage: Eukaryota > Viridiplantae > Streptophyta > Magnoliopsida > Zingiberales > Zingiberaceae > Wurfbainia > Wurfbainia villosa. Next base: position 35,557,929 of record CM045989.1, on the reverse strand, counting down.
ATAACGGAGTTTGTTTTTGGTTTATGTTAGATTTATAAATTCTGTATGTGTTATTCACGAGGTGAATAACCATTGGGTCGGCGCTTCTATGACTTATACAAGCACGCCGGAAGAAATTAAAGTTCTGTGGTGGAATGAGTTCAAGGTAACTTATTTCAATCATTTAGTATATGAAATTGCAGTTAATATAATCAATTTTTATTTTCCTCTACTGCAGCGGGTATTTATTTGGGAGGAGACTGAAACACTAGAGATTAGGAGGATTTTTAAGAAAAAATATGGTGATCATATTAGAAACATACTAAATCATGCAAAAACTAGAAATAAGAAACCGCACTGTATAACTGAGGAGAATTGGAATAAAATTGTTGCACATTGGGGATCTGATGAAAGTAAGCGGAAGAGTGAACAGAATAAGCAAAATTAGAATTGTAACTTCGGCGTTATGTCTGCCACGTATGCGGGAGGATCCATAAATATCGATGAGCATAGACATCGATTGGTGAGTACTTTCAATTTATGATTTTATAATCTAATACTCACTAATTTATAAATATTAACTGTTTAATTTGTTTAGGCCAAGGAGACAGGCAGTAGATTTATTTATTGACACTTTCACCCGTACATTCCAAAAAAAGGATAAAACATGGAGTGGTGAAAGAGCTAGAACAATAAAGGTGTGTAATTGTAAAAATTTAATTTCTTATGTTAATATTTAATTTTTTTTTTCTTTCACAATAGGAGAAATATGATGAACTTTCACAAAGAAATTCAGGAGCAAGTGATGATGGAGTCGAATTGGAGCCATCTGTTAGCAATATAAATTTATGGCTCGAAGCATCTGGAGGATTGAAAAGTGGAAGAATACTTGGACTCGGCTCTTTGAACCGATCCTATAGAGTCCCCGGTGCTTCTTCTTCATCCTCTCTAGCATCAAAAGCCCAAGTTATTCAATTAACCGAAGAGGTTAATCATTTGAGAGACTTACTAGCGTAGAAGGAAGGAAACTGAATCAAGACAGAATGCTCAGAAAGTTCAAGACTTAAATGAAAAGATGAACGAAGTTCAAAAGCAACAAATGTTTATTATGCAACATCTTCAATTACCGTCTAGCTCAAATCAACTTCCTCCTTCTAGCTCTGCTCCTCCTCCGCCTGATCCCTGTCATGGAGAAAATGATGATGTGTTTTTTTATGATGATGGTGATGATGTTGGTTATCTTTGACTATATTTGTGAAAGTTTATTTGTTAGCTTCTTGACTTATGACATATGTCATATTTATGTTTTTATAAGTTTGTTGTATTTAACTGTTGCCTGATGATAATGGTACGGTAGATCTTTGGATGTATTTGTTATCTGTATAAATTGGTTTGATGTCCATATTATTGTTTGTGGTATAATTATGTTAATATTGTTGTGTGTTTGTTGTAAAACAGTGAAAAAAGATTAATTTCAAATATATTTTTTTTATTTTTCTCCAGATTTGCAACGAAATTACAATTTTCGTTGCAAATTTATATGTATCAGTCGACTGATGTAGACATTCACTCGACTGATAAAATTTTTTTGGCCATCAGTCGACTGGTATACAATATCAGTCGACTGATGTACTGTGATTCTGAGCAAGCGTCAGATCATTGACGATCGACTCTTGAACTAGCGATTGATGATGGATATGATCGGTCAACGCCATATCGTAGCAACTCACGAATGTCCGTAGCCAGATCGGTCCTGAGTCGCACTATCGATCGATAAATACATCAGTCGACTGATAGTGCAATTTTTTGCAACGAATTATTATTTTCGTCGCCAAATTTACAAAGAAAAAAATTCGTCGCCAAATTTAATTTTATTTGTTAATTCTGTTCATCAGAATTTGGCGACGAATATTTTTTTTCGTCGCAAATTTGGCGACGAAAATAATATTTCGTCGCCAAATTTGCGACGAAAAAAATATTCGTCGCCAAATTCTGATTATATTGGCCAGAGATGGATGCAAGAGTTTTGCGACGAATAAAAATTTCGTCACATATTTGGCGATGAAAAAATTTATTCGTCGCTAATTTGGCGTCGAAAGTATAATTCGTCGCCGAATTCGACGACAAAAATAATTATTCATCGCCGAATTCGGAGACAAAAATAATTATTCGTCGTCGAATTCGGCGATGAAAAGTATTATTTATTGTAAAAATTTGCGATGAATCTTCTTTTCGTTGCCAAATTGGCGACAAAACATTTATTCGTTGCCAAATTTGGCGACGAATTTTGCAATGAAAAAATTATTCGTTGCAATTTGGCGACGAAATTTATTTTTTTTCGTTGCAGAATTTAGCGGCGAATTATTTGCAACAAAAATTTTTTCGTTGCAAAAAAATTTTGCAACGAATTTTTTTACAAATTTCATTGCAAAATTCGTCGCCAAAAATGGATTTTTTTGTAGTGAAATATGAGCATGTGTTTGATGCAAGTATTCTAATAGCATGTTTTCTTAATGCGATGTTTTGTGAGAATAGGAGGTACTTACTAAGCATCGTTGCTTATAGTTTGCATTCCTTATACTGTAGATAAGGGTAAAGCAAGGTTTGAGTAAGAGGGGGCAGGGAATGAAGTGCTTGGTGTGTGTGGCAGCGGAACAATGGATTTCGATTCTGAACTTGCTAGAATTTATGTTATGTTAAGAACTCTAAATTTACTAATGGTTATGTTGTGTTTGAGAATGTCGAACTTGCTAGTATTATGCTATGTTAAAGACCTTTGAACTTGCTAGGGTGCTATTATGCTATGTTAAAGACCTTTGAACTTGCTAGTGTACTAGTGTTCATGTTATGTGCTATTGTTCATGTTAGGTACTAGTGTTGATGTTATGTGCTATTGTTTATGTTTATTTTATGTCGAAGATGCATATCATTACTATCGCCATGCATGAGGTTGAGTTACTTAAGAATATTTTATATTAGCACTTATGTGCATGCCTAGATATGTTAAGAACTTGTGTAATATCCCAGTGTCAACATGTCAATATAGTTGATTTACTTCTTTAGCTTCCACTGTTTCAAGTTAAGAGTTTGAATTATGATACTTGTTTAGAAACCATGTTTAGATCTTGTTACGAGTGGTTGATACTCTTTTGTTTTAAATCTGGTATTAGTTAGTTTATAAATAGTGTAAGTGAGTTTATGGAATAATTGAGTTATGTTTGGCTTCTTGACTTAAAGAAAAAGATAAAGTATGATGGTAACATCTCCTTTTTTAGAGTAAAGATACGGTTGAACCCTTGTTAAGGTTGTATTACTCTTTAGATCCATTTTGATTGTTGTTTTTGCCATGTGATGCAGTGTTCAGATCTGAGTTGGAACGAGGTGGTGTATGAATTGGAGAGTTGTAAATCTGGAGTGTGAGTTGGTATGAAAATTCTAATGGAATTATATTATGAAACGGTTGTGAGTGAACGGTTAAGTGGATAGCTTAATCCATTAGGTTTTGATCTTGATACTAGAGTTGGTAATATAATCTAATTATATTTGCAATATTATAGGGCGTGGATACGAGACAGGACTGCGACTGTGATGATATTTATTACGAGCTTTATAGCATATGGATAATATTTCCTACCCTGGTCAGGTAGTAGCTAAACCCTGATGTATATGATTTCATATTATTGTCACTTTGACCTTGACTTCACTCTAGTTTTTCTTTTGCTTGATACTTGCCTTTGCATTTAAATGCTCTGTCATTATTGTTATCTATTCATTCATCATTGTTATGAATTATAGATATTATGGTAAGTGGACCTGTAGTGGTTTACCTATGTGTACGTAGTTAAATTCGGTTGTAAAACTGAATTGTGCAATTTAGATAAATCATCCGGGGGTGGGTGATGTTCTAGAAGTAAAGTTGAGTTTTCATATCATATTCTGATGTTGTGTATATATCTACTATGGATCATGTAGTCTTGTATGGATGTGTGATTTGTCGATACAGCGTTGCTACGGACTGGATGTCACGACCCGAGGTAGACCCGGTCCGGCCAACGGACGGCACCCCCTTATGACAATTCCAATACGGTACAAATAGTCGCAGCCAGTATAACACATATCGAAAACGTATAACATCAATAGCGGAAGCCAAACACAATGGAAATACAAACTCAGACATAAGTACATCGGTATATCTGTCCATACTAGAACAAAATCCATACAGGATATCACAAGAGAAAAACACAGCACGATCTCCAATAACAATAAGAGTCCATATGAAGATACATGCGATGAGAAACAAAACCCTCGGAAAAGCAGCGGGATGGGATCAAGTGGCGATGCTCCAAGTCCATGCCGAAGTCTTCTATCTACTACAGGCGACGAAACCAGTGGTCGTGGTGGTGAGTATAAAACTCAGGGGTAATATATAGAAGTGCATGAACATCATACAGGGTATAAAGATCTACAAGTATACATGTGAAGATCTACAGGTATGCATCATGAGGCCAGCAGACATACAGTACTAAACATAGTAACCCGTAATCATAGATATGTCATACTCACAACATAAACTAAACTGGTCAACTGACATACAGTAATATACGTACCTGACAGTCTGCCCTCCATATGACCTATAACATCCTGAACAGGTATACCATAACATAATCCAAATAGCATGCAATAGTCTAAACCAATACACACTCATGCTCAATACATACACAGCGGTATATAAAATATGCAAGAGGCATGTAGCATGATGTACAATCATATGCAACAATCAAATGCAGCATCTCACAAGCATATGTAAAACATATATCGAATACATGCATACATATATATCAGCAATGCATATGCATGGCCACTGTCTGCGGACCCATCCAACCACGACCCCAGAGTGGCCAGGGTGGCACGACAAATGACAACTAGCCCGACTCCAGCTACCACTACTCTCGAGTGGCCGAGTTGGGTAGTATGACTGAGTAGCGTATAAGCGTAAAGAGCTAACTACTCCTAGGGGTCCCTGCTACAAGCCCCGCCGTCCCTACCCATGAGTAGACAAACGTCGCACACAGGACAACTACACGTCACACAACCACCGTCTATAGTGGGCGAGTGCTAACACCACTCTGCTCAGTGGCCAGGTGCGCATCTCCAGCTACCACCATCCATAGTGGCCGAGCGCGGCACATCCAATGCTCTGCCCTCAACCCTGCTACCACTACCCCGAGTGGCCGGGGAGGCAGGATGACTGACGACCCGTCTCATCCATAAGGGAGACCCAGTCGTCAGCATGCATGCAATGTAATGATGCATAGTTGACACACAAATCCTCGCAACACTCCCTAACTCGCGGGGAGACCTAGTCAATCAAAAGTCAACCATGCAAGGACTACTAATCTGTAATCACAACCTATTTACCTATGTACAAATAAATAGGTTCGTCAAGATAACTCACTAATAGGTGTATGGTACAACGACCGACCCCATAATTTGAACTCATCACCTAACCTAGTGATGCAACCCAGTAACCCAATTTGAGGTCATAAAACTAACCCTAGCCACATGTACTTACTGAACATCTATCAGCTAACACATAATAGGGTTTGTAGTTCATATTCATAATAGATAATCAATGAAATATCAGCAATATATCTCAAAGGTCAAAGGTAGTACAAGCATATGATTAAACATGAGTGGATTTAAGGTAAACAGGTATAAACATATATCCAAGATCATGCACTGGAATTGATCAAACTACTGGACCAGGTAGATATTACCCACCTGATATGAAGCTCGAATAATCCTCACGACCGCGGACCTGCTTCGTATCCTAAACCTGCACAATAATAACAAATTACAGTTAAGTACAAGTCTCTAATATTTATACGAACAAAATACTAATTCATTTTATATTCGTATTCTTTTCCCGGAGGCATTTTAACCACTCCGACTATCCCACTCCGATACACTACATAGATCATTTAAAATTTATATAGATCTAAATAATACTCCCAACAATATAGACTAACCTAAATCCCCAAATCACTGCATCCAATCAATTCACACTTACCCTCTTCACTGCCATGGTAGCTTCATCATCTATAGCAACTCCCAAATATGTACAAGTGCAATCGATCCACAACTAATCCTCCACATCAATCGGACACGGTTCCATCATAACCTCTCCTTCCACACACTACCGACACCATACAGAACACCTCCAATCCATCATCGGCAGTTCCAGCATCATATTACCGACTGTAGCTTCTCTTCCACAAACACACACACACAGACGGTGCAATCAACTGGCAATAACAGAACCTAAATCAACTCCGAATCAAATCCTACCACTCCAATCACAGCCTAGATCCAAATCGAAATCCATCACAAGCAACTAAAATTCCCGATTGAAAACTCATCACAAATGATACCATAAGAGTATGCACAACTTACAAATCTCCGATCTCCTCCGGCAGCCCACTCCTGTTCAACCTCTGCTCACCGAAGAAACTCTAGATCAAGCACATCGACAAACCATCAACACACAGAGATTTCACACAACACAATAACGAAGGAAAAAGGATTGAAACTTACCAACCCTATAGATCCTCCGATGCTTCTCCTCCCCTATCCCTTGCTCACCAAAACCAAACCAAGCTCCAAACACTGCCCACATACCATAGATCTAAGCTAAAATCACGAAAACCACAGCTAGCAGCAAATCTTAAACTCGGAAGGGAAGACGACACTCGATCCTTACCTTCGATGGCAGCTTGTTGCTGCGATAACGACGTCGCTGTCCGCTGGGAGTGTCGCCGTGATTTTCCCAGGCGAGAACCCCTTGATCCCCGACCGGAGATCAATCCAGTGAGGCGCCGTCGAACTGCTCGCCCCGGACACCGACGAGTGGAGGTCGGTGACGGAAGCCGCGCGAAGCAGAGAAATGACGCGAAGAAGAAGAAATGGGGATCGCGAATGCACTGGGTTCGTTCGGCGGCTTTTTAATGTCGTTCACACGATTTGGTTAGCTCAGCTCAATCCAAATCCAAGTCTAATCCAAACCCAAGCCCAATTTCAGCCCAAGCCCATTACAACCCAAGCCCAATTTCAACCTAAGCCCATTACAACCCAAGCTCATTACAGCCCAAGCCCAATTTCATTCCACTAATTAACCCCACTTAATCTACTAATTAAACTCAATTAATTAAAGGGTTAATCAAAGATTTTTTTTCCCGTATACTACACTGGAGGTCCTAGCTTGGTTGTTGTCAGTTGTATATGCCTCTCTATATAATAGAGAGGGTGTTGTGGGCATATGTATGCGCTATCATGCATTCATTCCATTTACATGCATGCTGGTGACTCGGTCTCTCTTGTGGTTGAGAGGGTCATCAATCATCTTGCCTCCCAGGTTACTTGTGGAGGAGTAACTGGTGTAAGGGCAGAGCATTTATTGTGCCGCATATTAGTGTCAGCCCTTAGTGACAATCATGAGATGATTGATTAGGGATCATGTGTATCATATTTCATTAATAAAAGGCAAAGATTGTTTATTATATTTACTTTATGCATGTGCCCGCTAAAATAAATATAATAATGCCCTTGAATAGTAGGTTATAATCTACAGTATATCAATTGATAGAATTGATTATGAAAAGTTGTAGAGAACACTATTCTTAATATTCCTAGTCAAGTATTAATAGACAAGGCTAATATTAATACATTGAGACTAGCATGTAGGTCAATGGATAACTTGATCTCACAAGTCATGAATATGTGATAACACATTGACACATGGGTATATATATTGGAGAATATATATACTAAATTGACCCGCCATGAGAAAGTATCATGGATTGTTATATGAGTGTCATATACTTTCTCATGTGACTATTGATATGAATAGTCGTTAGACCTGAAGTCACTACGGTTTCCTACATAAGGAGTTATGTACTTTGGTATCGTCTAACGTCACCCGTAATAGGGTGCACTATAACGGCGATTACTGGGTATGTAATGAATTATGCGGAGGGATGTGAGTGATATAGATGGGATTTATCCCTCCCATATGACGAGAGTGATATCTTTGGCCTCTTGATAGAGTAGGACCACGAAATACATGGACATACTCAAATGAGTCAATATGAGATATTAAGCTCATTTGTTTGAGTGAGTCTACTTGGGGATCAAGAAACATAAATATCGATAAGGGGATGACACGATCTATGTCTTATTGATCAATCTAAGATATTAGATATAAGGACATCATTATACATGATAATAGTCACGGAAAGATTGTCGGATCTCGACGATCTTGTAACTTGGGTAGCAATGATGTATTGCTAGATGTCGCTCATTGCTTATGTATCTAAAATGGTTTTAGATACATTGCCAACGTTACAAGAGCATATAGGGTCACACACAAATGACATTCTATTTTGGAAATGATTTCTTTTAGTTGGACTAAAAGAACAATTGAGCATGTGGCCAAGACTTGAGTTAGACTCAAACTGGTTAAACTTGAGTTAGACTCAAGTTGAACCATGGAAGATGATTCATCATCATACATGATTAATGTGATTAATCATGCATGGGAATACCAAGGGCCTTGGTATTCATGATGAAGAGGAATACCAAGGGTCATGGTATTCAATAGGAGATAAGGGCATTGATGGCAAGGGTTGCTAATGGCTTGGTGATTAATGCTTTGAACATGCAAAGCTAAAAGGGATGAAGTCAATTGGAATTGGTGAGATGTGTTCCAACGTGCAAGCTAAAAAGCCAAGAGAAGTGTTCTCTCATCCCTCTTCTTCCTCTCCTTCTTCTTCCAAAGGGTTCTTGGCGTTTTGCTAGGGGTTGTTAGCGTAATGCGACTCCAAAACGGGTGGCTGTCAGTGTGGATACCTTAGAGATACGGTTATCCTTACCGTATTGAGATCCGACAACATTCGAAAAAGCGGGATTGCGAAGGGCACGCACCGAAGGTATACTTCTCCTTCTAGATAAGATCTAGAAAAGTAGGGTACGAAATGACTTATATAGTTTTGCATGGATCTCTGGTGGGATCCGGTTTATAGTTATTATTTCCGCTGCGATTGTGTGAAGTATTCGCCCGCGATGTTGTGAACATCAGATCCGGAATTTTTCCAACACCGCACTTGCCCCACTATTGACAGTGGTTGTTGGAGTAGTGTGCAATTATCCTAGGTGCATAGTACTCGACCACTCATGGATAGTGTCAGTCGGAGTGACCAGCAGCATGGCCCCCCGCTGTGTAGCTAGCTCTTTACGCATATATGTTACTTGTTCATACTGCTCACCGACCACTCGAGAGCAATGGTTGTTGAATTGGGATAGTTGTCATGTCGTGCCACCTAGGCCACATTGGGGTCGTGGAAGCGAGTAGGGTGCACAGGCATAACCATTCATTTACATTGCCATGGTAGATGGCGTTTGCATTTACACACACACACACACACACACATATATATATATATATAGTTGAGTGTGATGAGAATATATATAGATAGAGTTTATATATATAATCGTTGGATGTTGCATTTGTTTGAGCTATGCTTGCTGCATTTGATTGTACATCATCTTGCATTCCACTTGCATATTTTATATGGTCGTGTGTGGATTACCAGTATTGAGGTGGTCAGACTATTGTATACCTTTGACCAATACCTTGAGGTGATACGTGATGGACCCGGTTCATTATGTATTTGACATGCTGGTGTTGTTGATTACAGAGTCATATTTACTCTACCATGTTGTAGGTGTTGTATTATGATACTTATACTCAGGTTGTATGAGTTACATCATTGTCGATCTTCAGGTATGTCAGTACTTTATGTTGTTATTGTTGATCAGTTTAGTTATACAGTTGTTATATCATACTGGTGTATATCTGTTATATCTTTAGACATCATATTGTTGACTCGCATATGATATATATATATTATGCATGCACTTCTATTCTTATTACAGCTGAGTTTTGTACTCACCACCATAGATCCAGGATTTTCTTGTCGCCCAGGTAACAGGTAGCCGACTTCGTAATGGTCTTGGAGCATCGCTAGTTGGCAACATCTCATCTCACTTTCGAGGGTCCTGACTTTGGATTTATGTTTCCTTTAGTTTCGGATTTTTCTTATATTGATCAGGATTTATATGGTGGATGTTGTGTTAGACATTGTTGATGTACACACTTGTTGATTCGGATTTTGACGATGCTTTCTTTATGTTGTGGTCAGTCATATCGGTATGCATTGTGTGTAGTTTATTATTTCGTTGTGACAGTTTCCGCTATGTTTTGTTATATATACATTTATATATATTGTGATTGTGGCCGAAAGACCTTGTATCAACAAGATATAGTGTCACGTACAGGGGAGATGCTATCCGTTTATTTTTCGGCTCGACATACTCTCGGGACGTGACAACACTGATGACTTTGCATCATACCATATGAGAACACACTTTATTAAAAGTGATTAGCAACAATATATGTCCTTATAGAGGTTGCTAAAGCAGCCCTAGCTAGGACACTAAGCTCCTCGACAATAAGGCACAAAGCATAGCTTAACCAGTATATAATTATGCTAAATTTTATTCCATGCTGATTTCTAACTTGGGTTTTAGTTTCTTGTTACTTTCTATTATTTCCCTCTAGTGGAAAGATAAGATGGCAAGGGAAAGGGAGAGGGAAATTATCATGAAATCCTACATGGATCAATTCATATATATTTACATTTTGCTTTCCTCTTCCTCACCTTCTCATTTCTGGTTATCCATCCAAGTAAACTCAGGCTATATTTTCTGGAAAAAGATCATGATATTCCTCAATATTTATTACCTCATGCACTTCTACACAGGTATTAATTGTTGATGATGGGAGTACTGACCGAACATCAAAAGTAGGTTTTAATTTTGTCCGAAAATATAAGATTGAAAATGTAAGGGTTATACTACTTGGAAAAAACCATGGAAAAGGATAAGCTATTAGGAAAGTGAGTTATTCGTATCTCTTTTTTTTCCTATTATTATCCCAATAAAAGTTGATATGTCCAAGTAGATTATATGGTATTCTTCCCAAATTGCACACCATGCCTTCTGTTAATTTTAAGAGATTGATGTCTTCTGATTGTTAATCCAATTGGTCTACCATTTATGAAACTGATTAATTGGTGCTTCTTAATTGCGTGAAGCATTGTTTAACAGGGAATGCTTCGTTCACGTGGTGAACTACTCTTAATGCTTAATGTCGATGAAGCAACTAAAATAAATGACCTTGAAAAGCTGGAATCTCAGGTTTGTCAAAGCATTCATTTCAATGCACACAATATTTTATATCTTATTCTCGCCTCTAATCAGCTTTGGAAAAATTATGATAATCTAGCTTGTAATGTTCCTCCTGTATCCAATTTAGCCAGGGCAAGGCTTGGGTCTTAGCTTTTTTAGTCTTATGTATTTATATGTTTTTCAATTTGCTGGTTTTGACCCACATCCAATTCCTAGTTTATGGGCAACCTAAAATTAGTAAACAAACATGCAAAGTGTCCAAATGCTTCCAGCCATCTTGAGGGAAAAAATCTCATATTTGTTGCTACAGTAATTTCTTCTATATGAATGCACAATGCTTCATTATTATCACTTCTTTTGAGATTTGATGGAATTTTTGGTGGCTTCTAGCTATAAGAATAGCTTTTTTGATCGGTAAGGTTGACAAGTGCTACACAAATTTGGTAGGGAATTGTAGAAGGTTTGGGCTTAAAATATCAAAAAGGGTAATGCATATTTAGTCCTGCTAGTTAACACTGGATATGCAGCTAAAACTTATGTGAAGGTTCTACTCATTCAAGTGTCGGTGTCTTTCTTGTACATGATATTTATAAACAGGCCAAACTTCTGAATCAAATAAACTTAAATGTGATGTTTTTATCCTTCTTATTAATTATTATATGAACAAAAGTCGCATGTTATTCTAGTACATTTTTCCATATATACAACTAAGAACATTTAGGAAAGGTCAAATGCATGTTGTTTTTAGTTTCCAGAAATAATTGAGTATATCTTCACACATGATTATCCTTACGATGAGAACTCACTGCTCCATGAGTACATTTACTTTATGAACTGATATCATGTTATTGATAGGCTTTTCTTAATGTTGAAACGCTTCCCCGTGGAGTCAAAAGGGCGCCGAAAGAAGTTGCTGGAGGTATTTATTAGCTTCTAATATTCATTTCTCTAAGCATTGTACTATATTGATTGCCCTGTTCTCGGATGTAGATTATTCCCTACCAAATTGAAAGGGGGGGGAGGGGGGGGTTTGTTTCACCAAGGATATTCATATATCCGAGAAGATATAATCAGAAAGATTCAATCCAAACAACAAGATAGGTTGGAACTAATATACACGTTCAGTACATAGATTTTTTACTTTTATAAATTTAATTTGGATTTAAAGTTTGTGGATTATGACTTTACATTTTATTTTTTATTATTTGTCGATTATGATACATTTATGTTTCAATTGTAAAAAGATTGATTAGTTGTACTTTAATGATAAGAGCTTGTATTTCACACTGCTACAAGTGCACTTGTATATATATTTTCTACAATTCTTTTTAATGTTGTATGATGTATATTAAAAATACAACATTATAAATCGACAACGGTTTATTGTTCTAGTGTGTGTTGAGAAACGACAACGGTTAAAAACACAACGATTACAATAACAATGACAATACAAATGACAACGGTTAACAACCATTGTAAATTCACGCGTTGAGAAAGATATGATGATCAAAGACAACAGTTATTATCCGTTGTAATTTCAGTTGAAATATAATGGTGAAAAATCTTTGTCTATGACTCAAAAAATCCGTGATAAATTTATACATTGAGAAAGATATGCCGCTCAAAGACAACGGTTAAAAACCGTTGTCTTTTCCTTAAATCGATAACGGTTTTCCACCGTTGTCTTTGAGCGCCCTTACCTTTCTCAACGCGTCGATTTACTACGGATTTTTTAGATCATAGATAATAATTTTTTACCATTGTCATTTCGAATTTTTGTTGCAGTGAAAACTAAGAATTAATCTTCGGCGATTTACCAAACAGCGCATGTGAAGTTTAGAAATGTCCAAACAGCGTCTCATACTTTCATATTTACCAAATAGCGCACTTAATTCCCTTTTTATCCCTCCCACCAAAAAGATCTGTACCACTGTGATGCTGGAATTTACAATTCCAGCACCAAAGTGGTGCTGGAAGTTACAATTCCAACACCACTGTGGTGTTGAGATTTAAATTTTTAACACCACAGTGGTAGTGCAATTCCGGACACCATCTGTAGTCTTGAAATTTACAATTCAATACCCGATAGTCTTTGGAAGTTACAATTCGACACACGTGATCTTTGGGATTTGAATTCTCAGCTCCACAGTGGTGTTGGGATTGCAAATTCCATCACCACTGTGATGCTGAAATTTGAATTCCCAGCTCCATAGTGGTGTTGGGATTGCAAATTCCAGCACTACAGTGGTGGTGCTGGGATTGCAATACAACTGTAATGTTGAGATTTAAATTCTCAGCACCACATTCGAGATTTTTACTGTGCTGCAAGTCTGTTTGGCGGGAGAGATAAAAAAGAAATTAAGTACGTTATTTGATAAATATAAAAGTGTAGGATGTTGATTGAACAATTCTAAACTTCACGTTTGCTGTTTGATAAATTATCGATTAACCTTTTACGAATTGTTAAATCATCGATGTTGAACCGTAATTTGGTTTATCTTAGACATGCCAACAAGGATAGGCAAACCACAAATAGAGCAAAAAGCTCCAGGAAGAAGGGTCTCTCCAAAAACGATGATAATTGAAAATATGAAACCGAAGTGTAATTCAAATGTGATTATTTATATATATATATATTTTTTTTCAATTTTGCAGTTGACTTCCATTCATTAAGTAACAAGCTAATAGTTAGTTAACAACAACCTTAATAAAAAATCCATCAAGGACTTTTACTTTCAACTGAAATAAATTTCTCTTAAATATTCATTCAGCTTGATCCTGTCGGAAAATCTCTATCAAATGAACTTTGATAACCAGAAGAAAAAAAATAAAGAAATTTTAATCGGCAAAGTACATAAATCGACGCTCATCCATCATAAAGTTCAATCACTTTGTTATCCCTACGAAAATAACGTGATGATTAAGATATTGTGGTGTTTATAAAAATGGTATGGATTGATTTTGAGGAGATCTAAATTTTTTTTCTAGATTTAGATGATCTCCATGTATCTTGATCACTCCGTCAAAGCCCATAAAATCCTCAATAATTTATCTTCTTTATAATGATTATAAAATAGATTGATAAAAATCGTTAGATTGACGATTTTAATCTTTTACCGAATCATTTTGTTCGTCCCAAATGCTTAGCTTTGCTGGCAATAGTGGCATAAAGTTCTGTGCCATTTAACTAAATAGTAATTTAACATAAGAATTGTTCTGAACTTAAATGAAAACTAATAAATCGAACTAATTGTTATAATCATCCATAGTGATCCAGCACCTCTACTGCTAACACACTAAAAAAAAAATTGATGATTTAGCGACGAAATTTATTAGTTGTTAATCTGAAATAAATTTTGCAATAAAAATAAAAGTCATCGTAAATCAATAATGAATTTTACAATAAAAATAATTTATCGTACATTTAACAACAAATAATAAATTCGTCACAAATTTTATAACAAACAAAAATTTGCCGCTATATTCGTCGCAATATTTGCGACAAATATAACTTTCATCATCAAATGTGTGACGAAAAATTAAATTCGTTGTAAAATTTGCGACGATAATTCAATTCGTCATAGAATCTGCGACGAATATAAAATTTTTGTTGCTGAATCTGCACTACCAGTCGACTGAAATCATTAACCAGTCGACTGCTAGTTGAAGAATGTTCAAACAATTGCATATTAGTCGACTAACACATTACATTAGTCGATAGAACGACAAAATTTTGTAACGAAAGTTATTTTCATCGTCAAAACTGCGACGAAAATTAAATTCATTGCAAAATAATTGTCATCAGTAGACTAATGGAGTATCTGATTATGTATTCGTAGCAGATTACGAGAATATATTTTAGTCGTGATCGATCGACTAATGTATTACTGATCGATAGATAGAGCCAATTGCCTGCTTGTCCGAAAAAATTTTGTCGAATTTTTTAAATTATTTGGGCCAACAAAAAGCGGTAAACTTTGCGACGAATTTATCTTTCGTCGCCAAATTTCCATCGAATTAGATTTTGGTCACAAAATTTCCAACGATTTAATAATTCGTTGCAAAATTTATAATAAATTTTGCGACGGAAAAATTTCGTAGGAATTTTTAAATTATTTTGTTAAAAAAATGAAATAAATTTTGCAACGAATTTATCTTTCGTTGCCAAATTTGCAACGAAAGATAAATTCGTCGCAGAATTGCAACTAATTTAAAATATCGCCGCCAAATATTGCGACGAATATTAAATTCGTCGCAGAAATTGGCGATGAATTTATTATTTGGTGTAGAATGGCAATGAATTTTGCAACGAACTATAAATCGTTGTAAAATTTACCCTAATTAACCTGCTCATCCTCCTTTTCCCCTTCTCACGCTTGCGATCGCGCTCCCTCCTGGTACGTCTTCCCTTCCCTCTCTCCCACTTCAACCGTCGGAGTCGACGTCGAATTTGCACAGATTTGGCATCGATTGCACGACAATTGACGCGAGCACGACGCGACAACTATCGTGTGCATTGCGCGATAGTTGCCTCAAGCACAACGTGCGACAGTTGCCACGAGCACAACGTGCGACAGTTGCCACGAGCACGACGCTCGGCTGGGGTGTCGCCCCAGCCGTGTGCACGCATCTCGCGGTAGGGGTCGAGCCGTCGCCCCTACCGCGTCCTTCGTGGAACAGGGGTGACGTGTAATATATCGGAAAAAATATTAGATTAAAGTAAATTTTAATTTAAATAATAATAAAAATATAATTTAAAAATGAAATAAATAAAATAAATGTATTTATTTATTAAAAGGAAATATAGTTATTTATTAGTATTTTAGTTAATAATTCTGGGATAAAATTTTTATTAGATTTAGCTAAGTGAAATTATTTTATCCTACCCGTTATTTAAGTCGATTAATATAAGGTTATATTAATTAAATATTTATTAGAAATTTTGGAATAAAATTTTATTAGATTTAGTCAAGTCTAATTAAATTTCATCCAAGATATTGATTAAGTCAATTAGCTATAATTAAGCTCTAAGTTTAATTCAGGGAAGAAAAAAGATCCGATTGTTCCCTTTCCGTCTTCCTCTCCCTCGCATCGCTACCCACAGCGCCACCTTTTCCCTCATTGTAAGCCCAATCCTCTTTTCTCCTCGCGAGTTGCTCCTCTATCCTCATCGCGAGCTCGATCTGCCGTCGACATCACCACTCTCCAGCCCATCGACCCGCCTGTAGCCAGCTCCTCCGACCGCCATAGTCACCTAGCCCGCGACACCAGCAGACCATGACCAGCCACGCGAGCACCGCCGCCCCCTGTGAGTCGTGCGCTCACCGCCCACAACCGCACCTCTGGTCGTCGCGACCGTTACGACCGCCGTGGCAGCTAGCGCACACAAAACCAGCTCATCGTCACCGCTTCTCTTCACGCGAGCCCAGCTTGGTGACGCTGTCATTGCCCTTTCCTTACCGTCGCGAGCAGTAGCTCGCCTCCACCGCAGCTCACAGGAGCGCGACCTCCGCCCAGTCACGAGCCGAGTTCAGCGATTACCATTGGCAATCGTGTTCATTTTTGGCAATGAACGAGCTAAGGGAAAATACTGATTAATCGATATGTTTATTTAATTAGTTGGTTAATTAATGGAGTTAGGTTGATCAAATTAATCTAGGATTTTGATTAAGGTTAAATCATTCCTATATGATCAAGGTAACAACTCCGGATTAGTAGTGATTAATCTAATTAATTAAGCTAATGAACTAAGGTTGAAAAAGATTAATGAGATTTAAAACATGGGAAATTAAATTAATTCACAATTGATTAGATAATCAATTTATAGAATAATTGATAGTTTAGTTAACATGGGGTTAATTATAACCGAGTTGAAAGCTGAAGCAAGTCCTCGGATTGAAAGATAGCTAGGATATTCTGTAGTCACGTATCAGGTGGATGGTTCTATGATCTCTTTAGAATCTAGTGCATGGTTATATTGGTTACATTGTTTACTTAGGTTATCTTATGGTTGCACTTTACGTTCTTACTAGAATTGCTTTAATCCTTTATCTGCTGGACCCTTGGATTCTAGGTTGTTTGCTCATCATTAGCATGTAGTTATTGATTGATATCGCTGTTATATTTATTGTTGTGATATAATTGATAGATATTACTGGTATATCCTTACCTATTATTTGTTGGATTTGTATTATGATTGGATTAGTGGGGTAGTATGACTAAGATGAGATAAATTTCTAGAATGTATATATAGGTTCTATGACCTCTTTAGATTTTAGTGTATGATTATTGTGGTTACGTTGCTTACTTAGTTTATATTATATTTGTACTTGATGCTCTTTCTAGTATTGCCTTGACCTTTTTATACTCTATTTGATTTCCATTAGTATGTTTATGCTATTGTTTAATAGATATGATTGTTATATGTGGTTATTTGCTTAGTTGCTGTTTCGGTTGATACCATACTCGAATTGGTAGAAATAGTATAATTAAAATGAGATTAAATCCTTAGAGGATATATAATGTTTCTCCTATCTCAGCTGTCAACTATGTCTCTCATTCATGGTTGAGAGAGTCTGTAGTAGAGTTTCTCCACTTTTGAATTATGGTTGATTTGTATACCTATGGTTGATCATGTCTCCCATTCATGGTTGAGAGAATCTACCGTAGATTTATACTCTTGCACTACCCGTCCAGAATTAGTGATAGTTGGATTCGTATATCGTCAATAGTAGATAGTTACCTGACATCTTGACTGTCCACAAGACCCGTTTGTGGTAGTATATTGTTGCGTGCAGACCATAGCTAGATAGCTATATACTCTGTCTGCCCACGAGACCCATTCGTGGTAGCATGTCGTGGCCCGCAGACACTGAGTCTTTTATTGACTGTCTACCCATGAGTCCTGTTCGTGGTAGCATGTGGTTGTGCGTAGACAGTGCTTTGTATATTGCCTATCTTCCCATGAGTCCCGTTCGTAGTAGCATGTCGTTGCCCGCAAATAGTGCCCTTGGTATTACCTCGAGAGTCACAAGGTTTTGTCATGGTATCTTGATATTTATTGCTTGTAGATTCGCAGTTGGTTGTGTATGTTGCAGGCACATTTATTATATTTTTGACCAGATTAGTTGCGCGCCGAAATGGATACTCTGAGGTTTGGGTTACTCTATTTTGTTTCCGTTGACTTCTATTATGTCCATTATGATTATGCACTATTTTCTATCCACCCACTGAGTGGTTGTACTCACCCCCTCTTCTCATATCCTCCAGGTTAGCTGATAGAGGACGTGTCCAGTTGATATACCCTCGCGTCGCTCAGAGAGTCCCTTATTGTGCTGGTCCCACTGCATTGTCGAGATGCCGCTTTGTTTTCCATGTTGTTATCGCATTTTGTTTACATACTTGGATTTGGCGTCATAAATCAATTTTACTTTTAGTTGATTTATATTTTAGTCATACATGCATGCAGTTAATATAATAATTCTATTATTATTTCGGAGTTTTCGCCATATATGGTTCCAACGATGTATTTTGGAATATTATCACTAAGTGACTCCTTCCTCATTTGAATGACGAATATACCCCCAGGGCGTGACAATTTTATTGGCATCAGAGCTTAGGTTTGCGATTTCAATTTATAGGTTTTGTGTTTCGAGGTTTCTTTTCCTTTGATTTTTGGACTTTTGTGTTTTGGGTCCAAGCAAGCTGAAGGACATTTCTGAGCTATAGGAAAAGTAGTTGTTTTAGTGGTCACTGTACTTTTCTTATGTAATAGGAAGTTATCATCATATTTTTGTTAGATACTTGCTGTTAATGCCTATAAGATTGACATATCTCCACAATGATATGATATTGTCCACTTTGGACTTAAGCCCTCATGGTTTTATTTTTGGGCTTTACCCAAAAGACCTCATTCCGATGGAGATATCTTTTCATCTTATAAACACATGATCTTTTCCATGTCTTACCAATGTGGAACTTTGATTGTATTCTCAATACTCCAACTGTTAAATACGGAAAATTTAAATACTAAATTTAATGGCCAAAAATTTAAGAAAAATAATCCTGGATATTTTTCGGAATTTTTAGGGAATTTTAGGAATTTTTTTCAAAATTTTTTTGGATTTAGACGGGGCCTGTACGAGATAATTATGGGGATAAGACAAACAAGCTTTTTAAGGGCCTGTTTAGGTTATTTAATGAGTTTAATTAACCTAGGTTTTTTCTATTCCTATTTCCCCATCTCTCACGCCGTTAACTGCCGAGCACCTCTTCTTCCTCGCGTCCGTAGCCATCAAACCGCCGCTTCTTTCTTCTCCCCGCACCTCGCCCTCTTTCTTTTCCTCCACTGCGCCGCAACAAGCATCCGCCACAGCCATCGCCTTTCCCTTCTCCTTTGTCGCGATCGTCGGTCGTTCCTTTGCCGCGGCGAGTCGCTCTTCCCTTTACTGTCCGACCTCGAGGTTGCGCCGCCGCCGTCGCTCGCAGTCGCTGACGCCAACGCCGAGCCTTGCGGTCGCCTCTTCTCCCCCAAGCGTCGACGCTCGCCTTCCTGGTGCCCAGGTCGCCGTGAGTGGCACTCTCTCCGCCGCTGCTCGTTCAAGTTGCATGCGGCGAGCATCCGAGAGCCTCTTCTTCCCCAGCGCTTGCAGTCACAGGACTGTCGCCGGTGAGAGTAGAGCTTCCGGTAAATACCTAGCTTCCTCTTGTTTCCTGTCTGTGCAGGTTATGTTGTTGTAGTGAATCTGTGATTTTGGGCAGTAATCGGTGAGTGATGATGGTGCCGGTGAATAGGGCAGTAGGGAAGGAATTGGGGCCGACTGAGAGGGGCTGTGAGGGTTTTATTTGGGGGTGTCGTGCTGGTGGGCCGGAGTTGTGGTCGATTTAGGCTGATTTTCGTGTAAGGTTGGCTATGGGGTTTAGTTATGAGTTCGTTATGAGTTTTGCACAGCTGTGAGTGAGAGGAGGAAACTTGTATGGGCTATAAATGGTGGTGGCGACAATGTGAATTAGAGGGGTTGTGAATGGAGGGTTCTGTCGATGGAATTGTAGACTGTGAACGACTGTGAAGGCTGTGCAGGGCTGTTTGTGATCTGTACGGCAGCTGGTAATAGGTTGGAGCAGCTCGATCTCAGTTGTGATGGGTTGTTTAAGGTTGTGAATGAGCTTGTAGGAGCTGGAGTTTATTTGGAATGGAAAGGTCTTTGGGTTGGATGTGTTTGGAGGGTGTATCGAGGTGTTGTACTCGTATTCAGTAGATTAAGTGAATACAGAGTCGATGTAGAATTTAGTTAGCATGTTGTCGTGTGCTTGAAATTAATCATAATTGATGATGTTTACAGGTTTCGGTCACATGACAAGTCCACGGGCATTAAGACAATTGGTATTCTTCATTGCAGGCGGGTATTTTGACTTATCTCCTAGATATAGTCATGTTGATATGCTAGTTAGAATAGCTTGCAATAATTTTCATGTTTATATGCCTAGTATATTTTTGTGCCTACTTGATACATGCATTTGATCGGTTATGGTTATACTTTCTTTGTTTTACTTGGATCATGGATATGTACTTATTGGTTGTGCATATTATTCGGTTATGCATTTTAGTTGGATTTACATGTTTTAGTATCATGCACCATCTTGCATGATTGCATGTTGGCTGGACGGGGTTCCTTTATAGTTGAGCCCGCAGCCAGTTACATATCCTGCACACGTTGCCACTCATGGGTTAGTTGTACATCAGGAGGGTGTGTGCAGTTGCTCTGTCAGGCTCCGCTGGTCCGCTCATGGGTAGCGATGAGGCAGTGTGGTAGCGGGCAGGGATCCCTCCTCTGGTCTATGACACCGGGAGATGAGAGCTTAGCTCCCCCACTCTGTTTGGGGTAGGAGGATAGGTGTACTCCGACAGCATCCTGTCCACTCGGTCACTCAGGAGCAGTGATGGCAGAGTGCACAGTTGTCATAACCCTACTCACTCGGCTTCACCATCGTGTGTGAGGTGGCTGACTGGCGTCAGGGGTGACCATGTCATTTGCACGACATGCATTTTGCATGGATAGCATTTGTAATGTGTTTGCTACATTTTTATTGCTGCCTTGGATGTTGCATATGATTGTCATGCATACAGGATACATATTTGTATATGGTGATGACTTTATCTCTTATAGAATGACACATGCTCCTATATCAGGATAGGAGATTCAGATAAGTACAGTCCTTTTGTATTTCTTTCTTGCATACCCTATATGTGAGACTGTACTGGCATGCTTCTTATTGTTAGCTATATCTTACTTTTCATATCGACCATATCCACTGAGTTCTTTGAACTTACCCCATTGATTTTTATCTATTTCAGGATGAAGCTGTCAGGAGAGTCCAACTGCTAAAACCCCTCATCGCGAAAGTTTAATAATTATTCATTTTATGGTTTTGGATATTTGGATTAGAAGATATGTTAGGACTGAAGTTGAATTTGTGTACTCGTGGATTTTTGGTGTCCTTATGGACCTTTATTCGGATTTTATTTCGATTGGTTTTGGTTGGGTATTCCTGCCCAGATGGCAGAAGGGGTAAGTCTAGTGATTGTAGACTGTTTACCATTTATTTTGATTGTTGGCCTGAGGCCTTATTACCTGCGTGTGTTGTTTGGATTTCAGTCATGTTGACCGATGTATAGTGGCCGTGTAGGCCTTGTATATAAGTTTGGTATTGTCACCAGTACAGGGGAGATGCTTCCGAATTTTCGTCTGGCAGGGACTCCCCCGGGGCGTGACAATTTATTTGGTATCAGAGCGTAGGTTCTGAGTTTCTTAGGGTCTTTAGGTTTTCGGAGAGTTTGTCTCGTTTGGCAGGTTAACTAGGGTATTTTCGGAGTTGTATGGATTTCCGACGATTTTTATGTTTCGGAAATTCGAGGCATTATTGATGAGGTCAATTTGGGGATTTAGCGGCAACAGGACATCTCCAGACGGCTAACAAGTAAATAAATTCTAGAAAATTTTCTAGATTTAGTGCATATTTGTATTGGTTATATTAGTTATGCGGTGGTATCATGTTTTGTCAGTATTGTTTTAACCTTATATCTGTTAGACTGTTAGATTTTTAGGTTGCTGGTTTATCGTTAGCATATGGTTATTAATTGCTATTACTGCTATAGGTAGCTAGTTATCATTGTGATATAAATGATTAGATATTATTGATAGATGTTTACTTATTACTATTTGGACTAGTATTATGATTGGACTAGTTGAATAATATGAATAAAATGGATAAATTCATAGAAGGTATATATAGAGGTTCTTTGACTCTCTAGATCCTAGTGCATGATGACATGATTACATTGCTTATGTAGTTTAGGGTATATATAGGCACCTGATGCTTTATTGAGTATTGCCTTGACTTTGTTCTGGCATGACCCTTTAGTTATACCCTAATTAATTTCAGCCATTGATTTCCGTTAGTATGACTATGCTGTCATTTATTAGACAGTGTGTTATATGTTTATAGGGTTATGTGTTTTTGCGGTGGATACCATGATTAGGACTACTAGAGATAGAATAACTTAGATGAGGTTATTCCGTATGAGCGGATCTCAAGAACGAAACATTAGTAGAACCCTAGGTGTTGGAACCCTAGGCGTAATAACCTGGATGTGCATATTGGTATGTGATTATCCATTTACTATTTCATTTGATATGGTGATCGGACTAGTAGAGGTCATATGATTAGGATGCGATTAATCCTTGGGGGATATATATAACGTTGTTCATATCTAGCGGTTGCCAACTCTACCACCCATTCATGGTTGAGATGACCTACCGTAAAATTTTACCTTTGTGTTATTCGTTCGGAGTTAGTAATAATCAGATTCGTATGACGCCTGTAGCTAGATAGCTACTTTACATCTTAAGTACCCACGAGATCTGTTCGTGGTAGCATGTTGTAGCATGCATGATTGAACTGGTAGAATGGAATAATTTAGGCTTAACCCTCTTGACGGGCTTGATAGTAGATTTGTTGTTCTTATTGGCCTTGATAGGTGTTTCCTGTTAGTAGGGACGAAACCCTATGATTATTCGTCTCAACGTGTTTATTAGTGGATTTATGATTTTATCGACCTTGATAACCGATCATGCTAGAAGGGTTGGAACCCTAGACTTAACCATCTCAACTTATTTATTTATAAGTCGATGATCTTTACCGGCTTTGGTAAACATTTCGTATTAGAGGTGTTGAAACCCTCGCTTGACCGCCTCAATGGGTTTAATTATATATCGATGATCTTTATCAATTTTGATAGTCATTCTATGCTGGATGTATTGGATAACCCTAGGCTTAACAACCTAGGAAAATCGACTGCCCACGCGCCCCATTAGTGGTAGTATATTGTTGCGTGCAGTCAATAATTAGATATCTATATACGCTGTCTGCCCACGAGTCCCATTCGTGGTAGCATGTAGTTGCGCATAGACAGTGCTATTGAGTGTCGGCCCACGAGTTACGTTCACGGTAGCTCATAGACAGTTCCCTTTGTGTTCGAGAGCCACGAGGCATTGTCGTGATATCTGGATGTGCATTGCATATAGATTGCAGTGGTTGGGTATGTTTTACTGGTATATTTGTTATACTGCTGACCAGGTTAGCTGTAGACTGATATTGGTACTCTGGGAGTTGGGTTACTCTAGCTTGTTCTCTGTGACTTCCATTATGTTCATTATGATTATGCACTATTGTCTATCCATCTACTGTCTAAAATCCACTCCACCACACACTCTGTAAGTGCATGGGAGGCTATTGCAACCAAACTTCCTTGTTACAACTGTTCGTGTTCCAGCTACTCTATAGTAGCTATCCAGTAGCTAGCCAAAACTCTATGAGCATTCTGCTCCTCACCGCTGAAAAATAACATAATAACTGCTAAGTCCGCATCATATATATGATGGCTTATCTCGCAGTTCTTTAACTGCCGTAAGGTTAGGATACGTCTTATTCAATAGCATCGGAATCGCTCCGATCCCCGAAATGATGCATTCATGTACACTACCCTTCCATCCACACCAGAATGATTAACTAACACTGATGCAAAAGTCAACCATCATCTGAGCCCTGAAACTAGTTTCACAAGCTTCAGACCAAGTAAATTCCATCACCTTCCTGGTCCAACCAGTCAGCGACGTAGTACCGCTAGAGCATCCTATCCATATCTATGGTAATAATCAAATCAATACCAGAAAACCACCATCTACGGTGGCCGAGTGCGCAACTCCAACTACCACCATCAACAGTGGCCAAGTTATGCAACTCCAACAACCACATTTGATCCAAAATATATGACTTCCCAAATCCCTGGATGACTAAGTCGTCAATAAGTCTAATAAGATAATCATAAACTCATACAATTCATACCAAGTATGAGATTGTAGTCGCTACACACCTGCATTCTCTTTACTCTAGGCTGATGATATAACAATCATCACAACGACAATGATAATTGTATGACACCATGTCACTACAATATCAACACACCAGTCATAAATTAATCCTAGAGTATACACAGGTGTCCTATAGCTGATCTAAATAGATCCTCTATCCACTATGAAGGATATTCATTTCCTTCTACAACTACCGCATTCTATCATCGATAATCGATGCATAATCTCAAAGGTTCATCTCTCTTTTAACAAAGAGTTTCGGATCTTTTCTGGAAGAAATTCTGGGACAAATAAATATCTCATCCAACACCTCCTATAATAAGGTAAAACGATCTTTCATCGTCTTGACCAATGTAGGTATAAACGCCTTATCCATAACCAAATCACTAATAGTAGGGACTGATATTCTCTGAGAGTTTACTCCTTGTCCTTCAAATTGGTGGCTAGCAGGCCAAATCCCTAGCTTCCTAATTCGACATCAGTCGACACCTCTAAAGAGTCCGTACTTCTGAAATCATCGTTAGGTTCCGCAAGGTCAATGCATCATCGACCTCATCCCCGACCATGAGTAGGGGCAATTTCACTATGTCTATACTTTTCCTAACTACTAAAGTACAGTAACTTTTCCTATAGCTCAGAGATATCCTTCAGCTTGCCTGGTCCCCAAAACACCAGAACTCCCAAAAATCCAAGGAAAAGAAAATCCTCGAAACACAAAACCCTCAAACCGAAACCGCAAACCAATAAAATTGTCACGTCCTGGGGGCATATCCGTCATCCAAATGACGGAGGAGCCCCTTAGTGACAATATTCCAAAATACATGAACCAGATCTGATAAAAACCTCAAAATAATAATAGAAATACAAGTATTTTATTAACTGCATGTATGCACGACTAAACATATATCAATTAAAGTAAAATAATTTTCTGACACCAAATCAAATTGCGTCAAAATCCAAAGTGCATAAACAAAATGCAATACTGATAAAGTAAATAAAGCGACATTCCGACGATGCAGGGAGATAAGCACGGCAAGGAACTCTCTGAGTGACACAAATGTAGGTCAACAGGACACATCCTCCATCAGTTAACCTAGAGGATAAGTGAGGAGGTGGCTCTGACTCCGAGGAGGATAATGGTTTCCGGAGTTGCATTAGTTTAAGGAACAGATGCTTCAGGAAATTCCGATTTCGGAATGGAAGTGGAAGCATATTATTATAGATTTTGTGGTGGGTTTGCCTAGGACACGTCAAAGTCATGACGCAATTTGGGTAGTCGTTGACCGACTAACCAAATCCACACACTTTTTAGCGATTCGGAAGATCGACTCTTTGGATCGTTTGACAGAGTTATATTGTCGGGATATCATCAGATTGCATGGTGTTCTTTTGAGCATTATATCAGATAAAGATCCCCAGTTCACGTCTCGGTTTTGGTAGAGTCTGCAGCAGGCCTTAGGCACACAGCTTTGCTTTAATACAGCATTCCATCCGCAGACAGGTGGACAGTCTGAGCGGACCATTCAGACTCTAGAGGATTTGCTGAGGTCCTGTGTTATAGTTTTCGGTGGCAATTGGGAGGACCACTTGCTATTAGTGGAATTCGCCTACAACAACAGCCATCATTTGGCTATCCAAATGGCACTGTTTGAAGTATGGTATGGTAGTTAATATCGGATACCCACCTTCTGGGAGGAGGTTGGGGAGACTCAGTTGTTAGAACCCCAAAGAGCTTAGCATTGAGGCAGAGTTGTCCGTACTATCAGACGTAGGATGACAAAGGCGCAGGATTGTCAGAAGAGTTATGCAGATCGGAGACGGAGATCTCGGGAGTTCTCTATTGGTGATCATGTGTTCCTGCGAGTTTCACCCATGAAAGGGGTGAAGAGATTTGGCCTCCGTGGTAAGCTAGCTCCTAGATACATTGGTCCGTTTGAGATTTTAGAGAGGATCGGAGCAGTCGCTTACCGTCTAGCGCTACCACCATCTTTGACGAGTATACACGATGTGTTCCATGTGTCCATGCTGAGGAAGTATGTGCCAGACTCTACACATATTCTGTCAGATGTGTCAGGTTTCGTTCAACCTGATGCTACTTACGCAGAGATTCCGATACGGATTTTGGATCACAAGGAACGATAGTTGCGGAATAAGATTGTGCGACTTGTCAAGGTCGGGTGGAGTCACCACACCGATGAGGAGGCTACTTGGGAGCTTGAAGAAAAGATCAGAGCTCAATACCCCCACCTGTTTACTTAAGGTACGTGAAATATATTTTCAGTACTTGTGGTATTTCTTACTCATTATGCATTTGAGTAGGAAATTTGGGGACCAAATTTTTATTAGTGGGGGAAGAATGTTAAATACGAAAAATTTAAATACTAAATTTAATGGACAAAAATTTAAGAAAAATAATCCTGGATATTTTTCAGGAATTTTAGGAATTTTTTTCGAAATTTTTCTGGATTTAAACGGGGTCTGTACGAGATAATTACGGGGATAAGACAAACATGCTTTTTAAGGGCCTGTTTAGGTTATTTAATGGGTTTAATTAACCTAGGTTTTTTCTATTCCTATTTCCCCATCTCTCACACTGTTAACTGTCGAGCACCTCTTCTTCCTCGCGCACGTAGCCATCAAACTGCCGCTTCTTTCTTCTCCCCGCACCTCGCCCTCTTTCTTTTCCTCCACCGCGCCGTAGCAAGCGTCCGCCACAGCTATCTCCTTTCCCTTCTCCTTCGTCGCGATCGCCGGCCGTTCCTTTGCCGCGGCGAGTCGCTCTTCCTTTTGTCGTCCGACCTCGAGGTTGCGCCGTCGCTCGTCGACGTCGACGCCGAGCCTTGCGGTCGCCTCTTCTCCCCCAAGCATCGGCGCTCGCCTTCCTGGTGCCTAGGCCGCCGCGAGTGGCACTCTCTCCGCCGCTGCTCGTTCGAGTCGCACGCGGTGAGCATCTGAGAGCCTCATCTTCCCCAGCGCCTGCAGCCACAGGAATGTCGCCGGTGAGAGTGGAGCTTCCGGTAAATACCTAGCTTCCTCTTGTTTCCTGTCTATGTAGGTTATGTTGTTGTAGTGAATCTGTGATTTTGGGCAGTGATTGGTGAGTGTTGATTGTGTCGGTGAATAGGGCAGTAGGGAAGGAATTGGGGCTGGCTGAGAGGAGTTGTGAGGGTTTTATTTAGGGGTGTCGTGCTGGTGGGCCAGAGTTGTGGTCGATTTGGGCTGATTTTCATGTAAGGTTGGCTGTGGGGTTTAGTTATGAGTTCGTTATGAGTTTTGCACGGCTGTGAGTGAGAGGAGGAAACTTGTATGGGCTATAAATGGTGGTGGCGGCAGTGTGAATTAGAGGGGTTGTGAATGGAGGATTTTGTCGATGGAATTGTCGACTGTGAACGATTGTGAAGGCTGTGCAGGGTTGTTTGTGATCTGTACGGGGGCTGGTAATAGGTTGGAGCAGCTCAATCTCGATTGTGATGGGTTGTTTAAGGCTTTGAATGAGCTTGTAGGAGCTGGAGTTGATTTGGAATGGAAAGGTCTTTGGGTTGGATGTGTTTGGAGGGTGTATCGAGGTATTGTATTCGTATTCAGTAGATTAAGTGAATACAGAGTCGATGTAGAATTTAGTTAACATGTTGTCGTGTGCTTGAAATTAATCATAATTGATGATGTTTCCAGGTTTCGGTCACGTGACAAGTCCACGGGCATTAAGACAATTGGTATTCTTCATAGCAGGCGGGTATTTTGACTTATCTCCTAGATATAGTCATGTTGATATGCTAGTTAGGATAGCTTGCAATAATTTTCATGTTTATATGCCTAGTATGTTTTTGTGCCTACTTGATACATGCATTTGATCGGTTATGGTTATACTTTCCCTATTTTACTCGGATCATGGATATGTACTTATTGGTTGTGCATATTATTCGGTTATGCATTTTAGTTGGATTTACATGCTTTAGTATCATGCACCATCTTGCATGATTGCATGTTGGCTGGACGGGGTTCCTTTATAGTTGAGCCCGCAGCCAGTTACATGGTCTGCACACGCTGCCACTCATGGGTTAGTGGTACATCAGGAGGGTGTGTGCAGTTGCTCTGTCAGGCTCCGCTGGTCTGCTCATGGGTAGCGATGAGGCAGCGTGGTAGCGGGCAGGGATCCCTCCTCTGGTCTATAACACCGGGAGATGAGAGCTTATCTCCCCCATTCTGTTTGGGGCAGAAGGATAGGTGTACTCCGACAGCATCCTGTCAACTCGGTCACTCAGGAGCAGTAATGGCAGAGTGCACAATTGTCATAGTCCTACCCACTCGGCTTCACCATCGCGTGTGAGGCGGCTGACTGGCGTCAGGGGTGACCATGTCATTTGCACGACATGCATTTTGCATGGATAGCATTTGTATTATGTTTGCTGCATTTTTATTGCTGCCTTGGATGTTGCATATGATTGCCATGCATACATGATACATATTTGTATATGGTGATGACTTTATCTCTTATAGTATGACACATGCTCCTATATCAGGGTAGGAGATTCAGGTAAGTACAATCCTTTTGTATTTCTTTCTTGCATACCCTATATATGAGACTGTACTGACATGATTCATATTGTTAGTTATATCTTACTTTGCATATCGACCATATCCGTTGAGTTCTTTGAGCTTACCCCGTTGATTTTTATCTATTTCAGGATGAAGCTGTCAGGAGAGTCCAGCTGCCAAACCCCCTCATTGCGAAAGTTTAATAATTATTCGTTTTATGGTTTTTGATATTTGGATTAGAAGATATGTTAGGACTGAAGTTGGATTTGTGTACTCGTGGATTTTTGGTGTCCTTATGGACCTTTATTCGGATTTTATTTCGATTGGTTTTGGTTGGGTATTCCTGCCCAGATGGCAGAAGGGGTAAGCCTAGTGATTGTAGATTGTTTACCATTTATTTTGATTGTTAGCCTGAGGCCTTATTACCTGCATGTGTTGTTTGGATTTCGGTCGTGTTGACCGATGTATAGTGGTCGTGTAGGCCTTGTATATAAGTTTGGTATTATCACCAGTACAGGGGAGATGCTGCCGGATTTTTGTCTGGCGAGGACTCCCCCAGGGCGTGACACCAACACTTATATATTTGCTCATAGTAGGAAATTCTATTGCCCCTACTCATGGTCGTGGATGAGGTCGACCTCGGAAACGATCTATTGAAGCTGCGGGACCTACCCTTGAGGTTGAAAATGTAGACTCTTTAGAGGTGTCGACTAATGTCGAATTAGGAAGCTAGGGTTAGGCCTGCTAGCCACCCATTTTGAGGTCAAGGAGTAACCTCTTAGAGAATATCAGTCCCTACTATTAGTAATTTGGTCATAGATAAAGCGTGTATACCTATAGTGACCAAGACGATAAAGGATCATTTTACCTTATTTTAGGGGATACCGATCCATGGATTGCTCGTGCGTGGATAGATAATCTAGAAGACTCATTTGAATACATAACTTGCATGGATACAGGGAAGATGGATCTTGCGGTGTATCACTTACGAGGTTAAACCATCGGTGGAAAATGCAGCTGATGATTTCGGGGAGCAGAGTATCACTTGGAGACTATTTCGAGAGGCCTTGGAGAGATAGTATTTCCCTGTCTCTTTTCGTATAAGTTGTCGTTTGGAGTTTCTGAATCGTAAGCAAGGTGATCGAAACGTCATGGATTACATTAGAGAAATTTAATCGACTTGTAGAATTTTTACCCCATTAAGGAGCTCAGGACTATGATCGTATGCTCTAGGTTGTCCATGGTCTTGCAGCCCACATTCGGATTAGGATGTCCGAATCCTCCATTGGTATCTATCGAGAGGCACTAGGTCGAGTCATACTGATCGAGATGACTCAGCGAGCTGATGGATCTGGTATACGAGGTATCATTTCGGTTTATCCTATTCTAGCTGATATACTGATAGTTTACATTCCTTTATATCTCAAAAATTTAGGAAAATTAGTAGAATTCTGATACATCGACCTTGTAGATTAATTATAATGACACTACCAAGGGAGACTCTAACATCCCGGTACGAAGTAAAAGAGTTGTCATTTGATTTTGTTAGTCATATCTTGACATGAGACTAGACTACCATCCACTTGGAGTAAGAGATTCTGATATATAAAAAGCTTATCATAAATGCACTAGATCTCACACTTACAGAAGATGAGAAGATTAGTAACCGATTGGGATATGGATTAAAGTTGCGCAACGAAAACATGGTGGGCCCATAACCCACATAGAAGTTGCATAAGAGAAGTTTACACTCTGATAATTTTGAATGTTAACATATTAGAATTGGTTAGAAAAGTAACATAACACTTAGGGGTTATCTAACCATAGTAGTACATGATAACATTCATATTTTGTTAATATAGGAGTAGGTACTCAAATTATTTACATTGTGAAGGTTATGTTATAGTTGGAGTTCCAGATCGTATTCGAGATACAAAGAATGTTAATTATGAAGCAAGGTATAGAGATTGGATGGTAATGAGATTATGACGAAGAAACTACTTAGAGTAGAAGAACGACATGTAGATAGGATACCTTTATATGAGTATATCAAGTAGGAAAATTTGGGGACCAAATTTTTATTAGTGTAGCAGAATGTAATATATCGGAAAAAAAATTAAATTAAATTAAAATTTATTTTAAATAATAATATAATTTAAAAATGAAATAAATAAATTAAATGTATTTATTTATTAAAAGGAAATATAGTTATTTATTAGTATTTTAGTTGATAATTCCGGGATAAGATTTTTATTAGATTTAGCTAAGTCTAATTATTTTATCCGACCCATTGATTAAGTCAATTAATATAAGGTTATATTAATTAAACATTTATTAGAAATTTCGGGATAAAATTTTATTAGATTTGGTTAAGTTTAATTAAATTTCATCAAAGATATTGATCAAGTCAATTAGCTATAATTAAGCCCTAAGTTTAATTCAGGGAAGAAAAAAGATCTGGTTTTTCCCTTTCCGTCGTTCCTCTCCCTCGTGTCGCTACCCACAGAGCTGCCTTTTTCCTCATTGTAAACTCGATCCCCCTTTCTCCTCGCAAGCTACTCCTCTATCCTCATCGCGAGCTCGATCTGCCGCCGACATCACCACTCTCTAGCCCGTCGACCCGCCTGTAGCTAGCTCCTCCAGCCGCCACAGTCGCCTAGCTTGCGACATCAGTCGACCATGGCCAGCCATGCGAGCACCGCCGCCCCTGCGCGTCGTGCGCTCGCAACCCATAGTCGTACCTCTGGTCGCCTTGACCGTCGTGACCGCCGCGACAACTAGCGCATGCACAACCAGCTCGTCGCCACCGCTTCTCTTCGCGCGAGCCCAACTTGGTGACGTCGCCATTGCCCTTTCCTTACCGTCGCGAGCAGCAGCTTGTCGCCACTGCAGCTCACGGGAGCACGACCTCCGCCCAATCGTGAGCCGAGTCCGGCGATTACCATCGGCCATCATGTTCGTTTTTGGCAATGAACGAGGTAAGAGAAAATACTGATTAATTGATCTGTTTATTTAATTAGTCAGTTAATTAATGAAGTTAGGCTGATCAAATTAATCTAGGTTTTTAATTAAGGTTAAATCATTCCTATATGATCAAGTTAATGACTCCGAATTAGTAGTGATTAATCTAATTAATTAAGCTAATGAACTAAGTTTGGAAAAGAATAATGAGATTTAAAACATGGGCAATTAAATTAATTCACAATTGATTAGATAATCAATTTATAAAATAATTGATAGTTGAGTTAACAAGGGATTAATTATAGCAGAGTTGAAAGCTAAAGCAGGTCCTCGGATTGAAAGATAGCTAGGACATTCTACAGTCACGTATCAGGTAGGTGGTTCTGTGATCTCTTTAGAATCTGGTGCATGGCTATATTGGTTACATTATTTACTTAGGTTATCTTGTAGTTACACTTTACATTCTTACTAGAATTGCTTTGATCTTTTATCTGCTGGACCCTTGGATTCTAGGTTGTTTGCTCATCATTAGCATGTAGTTATTGATTGATATTATTGTTATACTTATTACTGTGATATAATTGATAGGTATTACTGGTATATGCTTACCTATTATTTATTGGATTTATATTATGATTGGATTAGTGGAGTAGTATGACTAAGATGAGATAAATTTCTAGAAAGTATATATAGATTCTATGACCTCTTTAGATTTTAGTGCATGATTATTGTTGTTATGTTGCTTACTTAGTTTATATTATATTTGTACTTGATGCTCTTTCTAGTATTGTCTTGACCTTTTTATACTCTATTTGACTTCTTGGTTATTTGATTTCCATTTGTATGTTTATTCTATTATTTAATGGATATGATTGTTATATGTGGTTATTTGCTTAGTTGTTGTTTCGGTTGATACCATACTTGAATTGGTAGAAATAGTATAATTAAGATGAGATTAAATCCTTAGAGAATACATAATGTTTCTCTTATCTCAGCTGCCAACTATGTCTCTCATTCATGGTTGAGAGAGTCAGCAGTAGAGTTTCTCCATTTTTGAACTATGGTTGCTTTGTATACTTGTGGTCGATCATGTCTCCCATTCATGGTTGAGAGAATCTATCGAAGAATTATACTTTTGCACTACCCGTTCAGAATTAGTGATAGTTGGATTCGTATGTCGTCGATAGCTAGATAATTACCTGACATCTTGACTGCCCACGAGACCCGTTCGTGGTAACATGTTGTTGCGTGCAGTCCATAGCTAGATAGCTATATAGTCTGTCTGCCCACAAGACTCGTTCGTGGTTGCATGTCGTTGCCCACAGACATGAGTCTTTTATTGCATATCTATCAATGAGTCCCGTTCATGGTAGCATGTGGTTGCGCATAGACAGTGCTTTGTATATTGCCTATCAACCCATGAGTCCCATTCGTGGTAGCATGTCGTTGTCCACAGATAGTGCCCTTGGTATTACCTCGAGAGCTACGAGGCTTTGTCACGGTATCTTGATATTTATTGTTTGTAGATTCATAGTTGGTTGTGTATGTTGCAGGTGCATTTGTTATATTGTTGACCAAGTTAGTTGCAGACCGATATTGATACTCTGAGATTTGGGTTACTCTATTTTGTTTCCTTTGACTTCCATTATGTCCATTATGATTATGCATTATTTTCTATCCACCCACTGAGTGGTTGTACTTACCCCCTCTTCTCATATCCTCCAGGTTAGCTGATAGAGGACGTGTCCAGTTGACTTACTCTCTTGTCGCTTAGAGAGTCCCTTGCCGTAATTTTCTATCCTCGAGATGCCGCTTTATTTCCATGTTGTTATCACATTTTGATTACATACTTGGATTTTGTCGTAATTGGATTTGGTGTCATAAATCTATTTTATTTTTAGTTGATTTATATTTTAGTCATGCATGCATGCAATTAATATAATAAATTTATTATTATTTCGAAGTTTTCATCATATATGGTTCCAGCGATGTATTTTGGAATATTGTCACTAAGGGGTTCCTCCGTCATTTGGATGACAAATATGCCCCCGAGGCGTGACATGACGTCCCTGCCACACCGTTGGCCCTTCACACGGTAGGGCCCATAGCCCTGCTGTGCCGATGCCCCTTCTGTGTCCGTCGCGCGGCAGGGGCATCATCCCAGGCTTCATGCATGGGTGGGTTATCGCCCCTAGCTCGCGCATAGATGTCGTGTCGGGCCCGGGCCTCCATGACACATGTTCACCCCACAACAAAGTCATCGACCCTTCGACTCCGCCTACAAGATTAAGGCCCCCTTCAATGCTGACACATCTCATGAGCTTCAATTCGCCTACATAGTCGCGGTCATTACTTGCAAGATCATGACCTCCTACAGCGCGTGTTGACCTTGGGCGGTCGAGCTGCACAGGTGGCTTTATTCACGTGATTTGTCAAATTAACATGTTATTCAAATTAAATCTTTTAAAATTTGTAATGTGTAATAAAAATACATATTTAATGTATTATTTTTCTTAAGTTTGTCGTACAGTTGTCCGTCCTTCAGGCGATCCACATGTTCATAAAATCTTCTGCTGTCAGCTCATCCGTTGCTTCCACCAGGGAAGGTTTATTTTATTTTTTAAATTTTTTTATCATTATCATTCTATAATATATATAATGTTTAATTTTATGTATTTCTTTAATGTAAAAATTTATTATTAGTTTGATATGTTCTAGTTTGTAATTCAATATAATACCCAAAATAAATAAGTACTAGAATAATTTTTTTTAGTATAAATTGATTGTTCAAATAATATCGATGAAAAATGATGAGAATATAATTATTATTTGATATAAATTTGGAAAAAGGAAAAATGGAGAGAGAAAGGAGTTGGATGTATAAAAAAAACTTACCAGAATGTCGGGTTTAACCGATGAATTTATTATTGGACTGGAATAATTTTTGAATTTTGTTGGTAGTAATGTTGAGTTTATGCATGGGAATAAATTAAGGTGTTCATGCAAAAAATGTCATAATGATAAATTTTTTCAGTGTGATAAAATTCGAGAACATCTTTGTAGATTTGATTTTACTCTAAATTATTATAATTGGACATGTCATGGTGAATCATTCATATCTGATGAAGAGGTTGGACGAACATACAAAGGATAGTTAGTGGATATCAAAGATATTATGATAAATTCAATCCATATCAAAGGATGATAGTTGATGCAGTTAGTCATAATTTGAATACCAAACTGAACGCTACAAGTTCTAGTTATCCCCAAACAATTGAACACATGTATACCAATTATTCATCGTCGTTGGAAGATGTAGAAGTAACAGGTGTTCATGAAAATGTAAACAATGAACCAGATCTCAAATTTGAAGAAGTGTTGAGAACTACATATGAACTCGTATGGTCTGGTTGTGATAGCCACACTAAATTATCTATAACCGCAAGATTGTTAAATGTTAAAACTAAGCATAATGTGTCTGAAGATTATTTTAATAATTTCGTTCAAGTTATTGGAGAAGTATTGCCGCATGATTACATAATGCCTAATGATTTTTAGGGTATGAAAAAACTTGTAAAAGATCTTTCGGTGGAAAGAATTGATGTTTATAGAGATGGTTGTATGCTATATTGGGGAGATAATGCAGATGCAAAGATTTGTAAATTTTGTAATCAATGTAGGTACAAGAGTACCACGAGATTGAATCATAATAAGCGATGTAAATCATACAGACAAATGTTCTATTGGTCTTTAACTCATAGATTGCAAATGCTTTATACATCAAAGGTCACTATTGAATACGTGACTTGGCATGCAAATCATGAAACAGAGGTAGGACTAATGTGTCATCTATCAGATGCAGAGGCGTGGAAAATTTTTAATAAAACATATCTTGAATTTGCGAATAAAATTCGAAACATTAGGTTAGGTCTCTATGCTGATGGATTTGCTCCATTTGGCAAATCAGAAAGAACATATTCTTGCTAGTCAATTATCTTAACTCCATATAATCTTCCACCCGGTATGTGTATGAAAAGACCATATATGTTTTTAACATTGATTGTTCCTAACCCGCATAATCCCAAGAAGTTAATAGATACTTACATGCAACCACTGATTGCGGAATTGAAACACCAATGGGATGAGGGTGTTTCTACATATGATGTCCATACAAATAAGATGTTTATAATGAGAGTTGCACTTCTTTGGACAGTAAATGATTTTCCGATTTATGGTATGTTATCGCAATAGAGTACCGCTGAAATTTTAAGATGTCCAATATGTATGGAGGGATCAAAGTCATTCAGATTGAAACATAGAAAGAAGCCGAGTTATTTTGATTATCATAGATAATTTTTACTACCAAATCATAAATTCAAAAGAAATAAAGAAGAATTCACTAAGAATAGAATTTAAATAACACCTCCGCCATTGAGATTAAGTGGTGAATGTTTATGGCTAGAGTACTTAATTTTCCATCTGTTATTGAAGAACCAAATGTTACAATATATGACTATGGAAGTATGCATAAATGGACTAAATAGAATATTTTTTGGTATTTATCATATTGGCAAAGTAATTTGATTCATCACAATCTCGATGTAATGCATATTGAGAAGAATATTTTCGATAATATGATAAATACAGTGATAGATACTACTGGAAAAATAAAAGATAATCTGAATGCAAGAAAAATATGTGTCTCATCTGTAAACGACCCACTCTTAATGTCGATGAAAATAATAGGGAACTAAAGCCAAAAGCAATTTATACATTGAATAAAAATCAGAGACGGATTGTTTGTGAATGGTTGAAATCATTGAGATTTCCTGATGTTATGTCTCTAATCTTGGAAGATATGTTGATTTGAAGGAATGCAAATTTATTGTTTGAAAAGTCATGACTGTCATATATTCATATAAAAACTAATTCCTATTGCATTTAAGAAAATGTTACCAAATTTTGTATGGAATGCAATTACAAAATTAAGCACTTTCCTTTATGATATTTGCTCCACAGTATTAAGTCATTCACATATGGAGACATTAGAGAGAGACATTTCAATTATTTTATGTAACTTAGAAAGAATATTTCCACCATCAATTTTCGATTCTATGGAACATCTTTTGGTTCACTTGTCATATGAGGCTAAAGTTGAATGTCTTGTTCAATTTCGATGGATGTATCCATTTGAAAGGTAAACTTTTCATTTTCTTTGATCATTGTTAGTGCATTTGATTATTTTTAGTATAAATTAATTTCTAATATATTTTGTTTTATTACTATTAGATTCCTCTATCACGTGAAGAAAAAGATAAAAAATAAGGCACATGTTGAGGCTTCTATTGTTAATGCATGTATTGTGGAAGAAATTATAACTTTTGTATCATATTATTTTGAACCTCACATTCTATGCAAACGACGAAGAGCAGGAATAAATGATGCGGGTCATGTTGATCCAAATTTGAAGGCATTCTCAATTTTTAATTACCTTGGTCGACCGAATGGATCTTGTACATGTAGATACTTAACTTGTCAAGAATGACGAGCAACCCATACATATATTTTACTGAAATGTCTAGAAGTAATGTCATATTTCGAGTTAGTATATATATGTTATACTATGTATTTCATATATCGTAAATTATTGTTTGTGTTATATTTATGTTTATGGTAGGAATTTTCATTCCCTATATTTTGAGCTTTCGGAGTATGAGTTTGATCATTTTTGCAATGAGAAATTTGCACCATGGTTCAAAAAATATGTAAATAGTCTATAATAATCAATTGGTTAAATTTGGACTTTAACACATTGATTTTAGGTTCATGATAATCAAGCTCACATTGAGCAAGAATTGATAAACCATCTGTCGTGCGGTCCAAAATCAATGGTGAAAACTTGATCGACATATTTCATAAACGGATATAATTTTCATACTCAAGAATATGAGATAGATAAAACTACAATGAATAGTGAGGTTTGTGTTCAGTCATCTAATGATGGAGGTGCAAGGAATGATTTTTATGATTTGCTGGATGAAATTTTAGAGTTAGAGTACCTTGGCTCAGATTTGCGAGTTGTTTTATTTATGTGTTGTTGGTTTGACCCTATCAAAGGCATGAAGGTGCATCCACAGTTTAATTTGGTTGAAATAAATAAAAATATATACAAGAGGTATGAACCATTTATATTAGCACAACAAACGATTCAAGTATTTTATGTTTCATATCCTAGTTTGAGAAGTGACAAAATTGATTGGTGTGTTATTTGCAAAACAAAAGCACTTAACAGAATTGATGATTTCAACATTACAAGATCCCAATAACATAGTAATAGAAATTGATGTAAGTGAAATAAATGAAGATGAAAATGAAGAATTTAATTTAGAGAATAATGATGAAGATGACGATGAGGCACAGGATGAGGATGACAATGAGGATGAGGATGAGGATGATGAAATTGAAGAGACGCATAATGAGGATGAAAATGAAAATAAAGACTTCGATTTATGATTATCGGTAATTTTTATTCAGTATCAATTATGTTTCTATTTACTGTCTCATTCTAAATTTCATATATTTGATATATTAATTAACTGTTTTTTTCTATAAGTTATCCAGTTGCTTCAGATATGGTAATTTTTTTTCATATTGTCAATATTATACATCCGATATGAAGATAAAATATTTTTTACTTAATTATTCTAATTATTATTATTATTGATAGTTTCGACATGACGGTCATAGACGGAGTAATGATCGAAGATTGTCCTCTGATTCAGCCCCTGCACAGTCTGATTCTCTTGTAGGAAATGTGCCTTCGACCCCTTCTCTAGTTGTAGGATCTTCTTATTATTGATAGTTTTGACATGGCGGTCATAGATGGAGTAATGATGGAAGATCACACTCTTCCTCTGATTCAATCCCTGCACAGTCTGATTCTCTTGTAGGAAATATGCCTTCAGCCCCTTCTCCAGTTGCAGAATCTTCTGGTTCTCAACATACCCCAGTTAATGTATCTTCCCTAGTACAACAATCACTCGTTGAGAGAGAAGATATGCGAGAGTTGATATCCTTGTGTGGAGATTCGTACATATTCAAAATTTAAATTATTTATGTTTTAATAAGATATGTATTTTTATAAATATCTAACATGGTTTGTTTTTATTTTATGATAGATTTACAAATTCTGTACATGTTATTCATGAGGTGAATAAAATAGAGAATAACCATTGGGGTGGAACTTCGATGACTTATACGAGCACACCCGAACAAAATAAAAATTCTGTAGTGGAATGAGTTCAAGGTAAGTTATTTAAATCAATTTATATATAAAATTATAGTTAATATAATCAATTCATTTTTTTCTCTACTATAGCGAGTATTTACTTAGGAGGAGAGTGAAACACTAGAGATAAGGAGGATTTTCAAAAAAAAAAATATGGTGATCATATCAGAAACATACTAAGTCATGCGAAAATCAAAAGTAAAAAGTCACATTGTATAACCGAGGAGAATTGGAATAATATTGTTGCATATTGAGAATATGAGGATAGAAAATGAAGAAGTGAGCAAAATAAGAAAAATCAAAATTGTAATTTTGGCGCTTTGTCTGCCATGTATGCAAGAGGCTCAATCAATATCGATGAACATAGACATCGATTGGTGAGTTTTTTCAAATCCTAATTTTTTAATCTAATACGCACTATTTTATTATTTATAATGATGTTTGTTTAAGCCTAGTAAACGGGGACTGAGCCATTATTCATAGATATTTTCGCCCGTACATTTCAAAAGAAAGGCAAGACGTAGAGTGAGAAGAAAGCTAGAATAATAAAGGTTTGTAATTTCAAATATTTAAAGTCTTTTGTTATTATTTAACACCTTTTTTCAAAACAGAAGAAATACGATGAGCTTGAACAGATAAATTCAAGTGCAAGTGATGATGCAGTTGAATCTGATCCTTCTGTTGGCAATATGAATCTATAGCTCGAAGCAACTGGAGGAGCGAAGGGTGAAAGAATAATTGAACTGGATTCTTTGAGCCGAACCTATAAAATCTCTGGTGCTTCTTCTTCATCCTCACCGACAATAAGAGCAAAAATAAATCAATTGACCGAAGATGCTAGCCATTTAAAAGAGTCACTAGCACAAAAGGAAGATGAATCGAGAAAAAAAAATTAGAAAGTAAAGGAATTAAATCAACAGATAAACGAATTTCGAATGCAACAGATGTTAATCATGCAACATCTTTAATTATCCTCTAGTTCAAGTCAACTTGCTCCTTCTCGATCTCGTCGTCCTGTTGATGTCTGTAATACTGACGATGAAAATGTATTTTTATATCTAAATATTACTTGACTTATCACGTTTGATATCCTTGTATTATAAGTTACGTTTATGTTTGTTATATGTATTGACTTGGTATTGAATTATTTTTATTGATTAGATGATTATGAAGTTTTATATGTGAATTAATTTATTTTGTTAGATGTGTTTGTTGTAAAACAAGTAAAAATAATAGATTTATCATGGTATTATTTTTCTATTTCCCCATATTAGCGACGACGAAAACAAGTTTCGTCGCAAATTGAGGAAAAAGTATTTTTCATCGCAAACTTGACAACGAAAAAAAAAATTATTATAAAAATTGGAGTATCAGTTGACTGCCTCATGCACGCAGTCGACTGATAGTGGACCAGTCGACTAAAAAATAATATGTGACCTACTACTCTCCTATCAGTCAACTAAGATCCTCCATCAGTCGACTGATCGATTGTGTAAATTAAAATTGATTATCAGTCGACTGTCAAAATATAACTGTTGACTGATGGTGGAAAATTTGCGATGAAATAATTTTTTTGTCATAGAATTTGCATCGAAAAAATTTTTCATCACAAATTTTCCACCATCAATCGATTGGACGAATACATCTGTCGACTGCTAATACTGTATCACTTCACATGGCATTTTTTAATCCACTGGTTAGTCGATTGTTTAGGGGTTAGTCGACTGAATAAATACAACAGTCAACTGCTAATAGTGTAGCACTTCACAAAATCTTTTTTAATCGACTGCTCAGTTGACTAATCGCCATATGCAGTCGACTGATGTTCAATATTTTATAACGAAAATTCGATTCGTGACAGATTTGGCGACGAAATTTATTTTCATCGCAAAATTTTCTTGAAAACATATTTATTGGTCTTTTGCGACAAACCAAGTTTTCGTCGCGATTTTGGCAACAAATTTTTTTTGTCGCAAAAGTTTGCGACGAAAGATATTTCCTTCAAAAAAATTTTGTGACAAAAATAATTTCGTTGCTATTTTTATCGCTAATTTTCAAATAATTTTGCAACGGAAATTTTATTTGTCGCAATTTTTGCAACGAATTTTTATTTTTCATTGTAAAATTTTGCGACGAAAGAAAAATTATTTCATTACAAATTTTATTGAAAAAAAAATTTACAAAGATTTTTTATTCAAAATTCGTCATAAAAACCTAGTTTTTTTTGTAGTGTAACTTCAATTACTTCAATTTTATTCATAATCATCATTGAAGTAAAGCTTAGAGCCATAGTCTAATTATTGCAAAGAATTGCTTGAGTATAAAATAAGTGCAACGAGGAGAAAATATATGAATTTTGCCAAGACACGAAAAAAAACACAGATTATGAACAAAATTCAAAAAAGAATCTAACTTTTCGAGTCAACAAAATGGAGCTAGTCAGAGCAATTGTTGACTTTAAAGTGATTGGCTCTACTTTAATATTTGTTGTAAACAATATCAGTTGGCTACCAACAAATTTTAGTATTTCATATTGATCGGTAATATATGAGCTTTAGGCATGATAACACAACAAATTCCCATTTTATATCTCAAAGCTAATATTAGAGGGGCAAAGAAGGAAGGAAACCAATCTTTAGCATGGGGTTTTCATAGTTGTAAACCTGACAGAAAAAGGATACGTCCAATTAATGTCTAAATTTCTACAAGGGAACACCCGCAACGGTACTTTAAAATCTCTACTATGCAAGCATCAGCAATAGCTGCGTTGTCAAATAATTGCAGGTAGACAGGATCAACAGACATTAGAATGGAGTTGAGTAGTTGGGACTGTTCGAAAAACTCCGGATCTGATGTTCACAATATCACGGACGAATATTTCACACAACCGCAGCAGAAATAATAATTATACTGGATCCCACCAGAGATCCATGCAAAACTATATAAATCATTTTCTATATTTTAGTCTAGATCTTATCTAGAGGAGGAATATACCTTTGGCGCATGTCCTTTGTAATCCCGTTTTTTCAAACGCTATCGGATCTCAATACGGTAAGGGTAACCGTATATCTATGGTATCCACACTGACACCCACACTAGTTTTGAAGTCACGTTGTGCTAGCAACTCCTAGCAAAACGCCAAGAACTCTTTTGGAAGAAGAAGGAGAGGAAGGAGGAGATGAGAGAACTCTTTCTCATTGCC
This sequence comes from Wurfbainia villosa, assembly GCA_025175895.1. NCBI lineage: Eukaryota > Viridiplantae > Streptophyta > Magnoliopsida > Zingiberales > Zingiberaceae > Wurfbainia > Wurfbainia villosa. The sequence goes on along the minus strand of CM045989.1, from coordinate 35,515,229 downwards.
CTTTTTACTTGCTTGCCCAAAACAAAAACCACACCAATTGTTCTCCACGTGAAACACCAAAAAGGTCATTTAAACCATTAGCCATCAATGTCATTATCTCCCCCATTAAGAACTCTCTTAATACCAAGACCCTTGGTATTCCTTCTTTAGTTCTCATCATGAATACCAAGCCCTTTATTATTCCTATGCATGATTAATCAAATTAATCATGCATTATGATGAATCATCTTTCATGGTTCAACTTGAGTCTAACTCAAGTTTAACCAGTTTGAGTCTAACTCAAATCTTGGCCATATGCTCAATTGTCCTTTTAGTCCAACTAAAAGAAATCATCTCCAAAACAGAATGTCATTTGTGTGTGACCCTATAGGCTCTTGTAACGTTGACAATATATCTAAAACCCCTTTTAGATACATAAGCAATGAGCGACATCTAGCAATACATCATTGCTATCCAAGTTACAAGATCGTCGAGATCCAACAACCTTTTCGTGACTATTATCATGTATGACGATGTCCTTCTATCTCTGATATCTTAGATCGATCAATGAGGCATAGATCGTGTCATCCCCTTATCGATCTTTATGTTTCTTGATCCCCAAGTAGACATACTCAAACAAATGAGATCAATATCTCATATTGACTCATTTGAGCATGACCATGCATTTCGTGGTCCTACTCTATCAAGAGGTCAAAGATATCACTCCCGTCATATGGGAGGGATAAATCTCATCTACATCACTCATATCCCTCTGCATAATTCGATACATACCCAATGATCGCCGTTATAGTGCACCCAGTTACGGTGTGACGTTAGACGATACCAAAGTACATAACTCCTTATGTAGGGAACTGTAGTGACTTCAGGTCTAAAGACTATTCATACCAATAGTCACATGAGAAAGTATATGACACTCATATAACGATCCATGATACTTTCTCATGACGGGTTAATTCAATATATATATTCTCCAATATATATACCCATGTGTCAATGTGATATTACATATCCATGACTTGTGAGATTAAGTCATCCATTGACCTACATGCTAGTCTCAATGTATTAATATTGTCCTTGTATATTAATACTTGACTAGGAATATTAAGAATAATGTTCTCTACAGCTTCTCATAATCAATTCTATCAATTGATATACTGTAGATTAGAACCTATTATTCAAGGATATTATTATATTTATTTTAGCTGGCACATGCATAAAGTAAATATAATAAACAATCTTTATCTTTTATTAACGAAATATGATACACATGATCCCTAATCAATTATCTCATAATTGACACTATATTTCATGATTGACACTAAAGACTGACACTGGGACTTATGGATTTGGCTCAACGTCTGTTATCGAATAACTCGATTAGTTGTGGTAAGAAAGTCTCAATTGATTTCCATGTGATCCCAGAGATCCCCCAAACAGTACAGAAAATATGGGTCAAAGAGGAGAAATCAATGAAAACAAATCGGAGAGTTCAGTATTCGTTTTGGTGGACAATAATGAACTAATACAGATCCATAATGCTAAGAAAGGTGGTGTATCACTATTGACAAAGGAACAACTTTTTGCAAGAAATAGTGGCTTTCTCAACTTATATGAATTGCGATGCATGTTTTGTGTTAATTTTCGATAAAAACTATTGGTGCAGTAGATACTAGATAATCAAACTTAAGTTTTGATTATGGCAAACACCCAAAACTAAGATCATATTATTGTCTAACGAGCTGAACCAAGTGTGCATGAATGGTTAGGCTAAGCTAAAGGTCGGCGACATCCGGAGAATCTCGGATGGAGAAACCGTGATGGTCGACCGACGCTGGAAGAACTTCGAAGGGAGCCGAAGAACCCAGGTAGAGACCAGAAGCGAAGCTATAAGTCACAAAGACCCTAAGGTAAGTTTGTGTGTGTGAGTGAATGCAAAGTCGGGTCCTCTGTACGGAGACATCCTTAGGCGACGATCCGACCAGGACTTCCCGTGGAAGGTCTAGGTCGAGATCAGACGACAAGTGACCGTCAAATTCACTTATATTCCTTTCATTTTTGAGCTAACTTCTTGTTGCAACTAGAAATAGCCGATCATTGCCGCTAAGGGCCGATCGGGTGGTATCACGATCGATAGGGTTGATCAGTTGACTGTCATTCAAATTCCAACTTCGAGAAGAGTCAAACTTCATCCCCTTATCTTAGGGTAAGGTGACCTTTGTTGATAGAACTTGATCTCAACGTCTAGGGGGTTGGAAGGCTATAAAAGAAGGGGAGTTTCACCCCTTTAGGTCATTCATTCAAGCTCTCCAAACGCCTCCGCAATGCTACTCTTCTACGACGACGAAGCGCAAACGCCGACGACACGAGCTCAACCTCCATTTCCCTAGTCGTCGGTATAACTTTAGTTTGTCATCTTCTTTAACATTGCACTTCATTTTGTTTATAGAGTTTTTATCGTAACGAAGAGAGGGAGTTTGTCTCTCTACCTCGAGCTTTCCAAGGTTTTGTAATCGTCGTCTCCTACCTCCAACGAGGAGGAGACATTTTAGTGAATTGCCCTTCGTACGCGATCTCAGACCACTAGGATCTTGGATTAACAGTCGGTAGGCTGTGAACCAAGTAAAATCAATCCGTGTCTTTTATATTTCCGCTGCATTTTTACTCTTATAATTGTTTTATATCGAACGAACGAAAAGAATTTTCGTACGCTATTCACCCCCCTCCTCCTCTAGCGCTCTTTTTCGATCCAACAAAAACACCATGTCACTATCACTCTTACATCCAAACTCTACAAAACAAAATGCATTTGATGTGCAAGTTAACATGCAATTAGGTTACAAAGAATAAAGACATCCATCAATAAGCAACAACAAAAGCACAGGAAAAAAAATCCAGTTCATCTAAGCATGGAAACAACAAATTGCAGAAAATAATTATCATAGATACAGTAAGAATGAATAACACAACAACGTAACCAGAAGACTCATATCAGAAAAATTTGATATCATTGCATGACAGATCCGTGAACAATCTCAAGTCTTTAACATAAAATATGAATGAAAAAATTAAACCGACTCCACTACGATAGACAATAGTACACAGGTTAAGCTACCATGTCTTATCCACACGAGAGGATCAGAATAACATATAAACTCCCAGAAACAAATATCATGCACCATCAAGAAGGAAATCAGAAAGAGATTTTGTTCTAATTAAGCATCCTTCAACCGTCAAAGCTTATATCCCCAACAAGATATTATAGCATTCACTCCATTAACATCTTTGGGGCCGATGAATTGCCCATGATCATGAGTGGATGATATCAGTAAAACCAAACTAGGAAATTCCAGAATAGAATCACACAAGGAGTGAAGTGTGCAGGGCTAAATGTCATCACTGACCTTCATTGGGAAACATATTGTTGTGCCCTTGCAGACATACTTGTAACCTGGGCATGAACCAAAGTAGCACGACCCTTAGCTGCTGTAGCTCGGTGAAAAAACTGCTCCCTTGACAACGTCCTCACAATCCTCAGATATGAATCGAACGGCATTGCCCCTTCTTGAACAGCCTTATCCAGAGCATAGATAGTGTCCTCTATTGCCATGTCAGCCGCAGTGCACTCCGTCATCTGCCTTGACAGGCCATCAACAGGCTCGAAGACAACATCCACATCTACCTCACGACAACGCCGAGACAGCTCCTCATTCTCCCTAACCAATCCCCCCAGCAAGTCCAAGTTCATGAGAACAAGCTGCAGCTGTTGCTCCAAGCCCTCCTTCTCCTGAATCATTTCCAGGAGGCCCCGGCTGAGTTCCTGCTGCCGCCGCCGCAGCTCGGCCTGGGTAGAGAAGAGGCCCTCCATCTCGGCCTCTTGAGAGTGGCGCAGCGTGGCCATGTCAGCATGGACGGACTCCAGGATCTTGGTGATAGCGTTGCGGCGGTAGACTTCGGAGGGGTTCTCGGTTGGGCGAGCTGAGGAGTGGGCCTGTGACGAAGGGGGAGGAGGGAAACGTGTAGGCTCGCCAGGAGGAGAGGGCGTGTGGCTCGGACGGGTGTACAGAGGGGGATCGATGCTGAAGAGTTGGGAGAGGGATCGGACTAGATCGCCGAGGTTGGAAGCAGGGTAGACCCAAGAGCGGAGGTAGGGGGCCGCGTCCTCGCAGACAAGGCCGGAAGGGTCGACGAGAGAGTGCCCAGGCTTGACGAGCATGTCGCGCGTAGGGGTGAGGTAGACTGCAGGGGGTTGGCACGGGTAGGACTCGAGAAGCCAAATAGCGACGGCAAGGTGGTACACGGCACCGCGGAAGGAGATCTCCATGGTGCCCTCGGCCTGGAGGAGGTGTGCGGAGCGGCCGTCGTTGTGGGTGAACGAGGAGGCGCGTGGGCGGAGGGAAGGGAAGGCCCCCATCAGGGCGATCAAATGCTGGCGGATGTGCCACTTCACGTCCTCGGAGTAGGGCAACGCCAACGATCCCCGTTGCGACAGGGAATTCGTGAGGAACTGCTGAACTTGCTGGATGCTGGCCTCCGAAGCCAGCGGCGGAGGAGCCATCGCCGCTGGCCGTAGGTATTCAGAGGGGAGGCGCGAACGCTTCCTTTTCCTCGATCGGTCGTCTTTTCTTTGCAGATAAAGGGCACCTTCGCTTTCTAGGAACGTCTCTTCGGGTTATCGGATCAAATTCTAGCTGCATGGAAACCAAGTCCGAGAATTGGATCTCTACGTAGATAAATAATTATTTTCTAAACCTATCTTTAGGATTCATTTGTAATCAGCTGCTCCTTTTGAAGAACGCCAAAATAGATTCTATTGCCTGGGTATGGTGCAGCACTAAAATGAAATAATATCTTCGGCTAAGATAAATTGGGATCTGAATTTTAAAAATTTTTAGATAGATAGTCGAGATGCAAATCGAAAGTTTATCTTTTCAAGCAAAATATATCTTCGACGTCGGATCTGTCTTATAAGATGATATGTCCGTGTCGTCGAACTTAGTTGTTGAACCGCAAAGCACTTTCCTGATGTTGGAGATCGGACGTCGCACTAGGGAGGGTGAATAGTATTTTCCTGATTTCTTCGTTCGATCGCATACTCGTCTACACCAATATTAGTGCGCAACGGAATATACAAGAATAAATAGCACAAAACAAGTAGCTAGTTAACAGGCTGAGGTCTCGTTCGTTAACGGAATTAACCAGACAAATTGCTCCACCAACTAGGAACGACCATGCACCACCACCCAAAGAATGCATAACTACTTTCTCGTTCTCTGTAGTGATAAACAAGAGCATATATGGACACTTTAGGGGCAGACGAGGATTACGACAGGGCGACACCCTCTCTCCCTACATGTTTGGTATTTCTATGGAGTTCTTGTCCAAACTTTTAGCGAGGACCACTACGAGATCAGATTTTCATTTCCATTCTAAATGTGGACATCTGGGGCTTGCACACATAATTTATGTTGATGATTTATTATAGCTATCCCGAGGTGATGTATTTTTAGTTTCTAGACTAGTTACTTGTCTATCACAGTTTTCTCAGATGGTAAGACTCATAGCTAACCTCAGCAAATCCAGTATATACATGGCAGGGATCGATGCAAGAACAAAGGAGAGACTCCTCGCTATCACAGGGTTTCGTGAGGGGGATATGCCATTCAAATACCTAGGAATCCCATTGGCCTCACAGAAACTCAAAGTCTCAGAATATAACATGTTGGATTCCATAGCCACAAGGATAAAGTCCTGGCCAAGGCATACCATTTCATATGCGGGGAAAGCACAGCTTATTGCATCAGTACTGCAGGGAGTGGAGTGTTACTGGATATCTACCATACCCCTCCCGAGCGGAGTGATCAATCACATATATAGCATGTGCATGACCTTTATGTGGACATCACGAAACCCCCCTATAGCATGGTCGGAGGTGTGTAGGCCGAAGGAAGAGAGCGGTCTTGGCTTGAGGGATCTAAAAGCATGGTACCTTGCTTTATTAGCAAAGGTCTTATGGCGCATACAGGACAAGCAAGCCACCTTGTGGCTTAAGTGGGTTCATCATACATATCTGCAGCATGAGAGGGGTATGGGAGTGGCAAGCTAGGCATGTTGATTCCTCCCTGATCAAAGCACTTTTACACATCCGAGATCGCATCCTTGTACATGCGAGTGACCCAATAGCTACAGCTCACACACTTGCTATGTGGTTTAATCGAAGCAAAGGAGGGGTGAGGGCGGCCTATGATCATTTCAGGGAAAGTAAGCCAAGGAAGGTTTGGGCTAGGACAGTTTGGCAGAGTTGTCTCCAGCTAAGTCATCAGTTTACACTTTGGCTGCTAGCCCACCGGAGGCTCCCTACCAGGGACAGACACTAGTACCTGGAGGATAGGGTATGCGCATTCTGTAGATGTGAGTTAGAGACACTGGATCATCTCTTTTTCAGATGTCAGTCGATCAGCTTGCTGTGGGGTCAATTGAGATCATAGTTACACATGAGACCTGCGATGTGTCATGCCCGCCCTTTTCGGACCCAGAATCCGGAAGGGGCGGCGCGTGACGCGACCGTACATACATACATTACATACAGCGGAAGACTTTATACATACTTCTTAATTCTTACAGCGGAAGACTTCAGACCTATATTTTTTTTTTCTTTTAAAACATAAACATGCATTGACATATATATATATATATATATATATATATATATATATATATATATATATATATATATATATATATATATATATATATATATATATATATATATATATATAGAGTATGCTTCATAACATGTATAGATACTTCTTCTTCTTAACATAGAGTATGCTTCATAACATGTATAGATACTTCTTCTTACTTCTTTACTTCTTCTTATCAACATAGAGCATGCATCATATATATAGATACTTAGTGCTTAGTTCAGGTTCATAAACATCATCGTCATAAGGAGACATAAGTAAGGACATCCATAGACATCATCATCATAGGTAAACACATATATATATATAGACCTAACGGATCCTCTCCACCATGCCACTACCACACACATTGGCCCCTCCTGCTGCTCCCTTTAGTTTATCCATCCCTTACCCTTATCTGCAGTACGAGGGAAAGATAAACTATAAGCACATAAGCTTAGTAAGATCCTGTCCTACTCACAAAAACCATACATCAGCATTAATCATGACATGTAACATTCATAACATATAAGCAATATAACATGTAACATACATAGCGTAATCAACTTAACATGTAGCATAAGTAACATGAGTAAACATAACATGAATCATCCATAACATGGCAGCATAACATGTATCATCTATAATACAGCAGCATATCATGTAAATATATGACTTAATCAAACATAACATATAACATACGTAACATAGAAAATCAACATAACATACAACATATATGTATGACATATCAAACATAACATGTGAACATAACAATCAATCAGGTAAACATATGCAGGATGCTTTTGAAAACATATATTTTAGGTACGTAAACATAAATCTCAACATATTTGGGCCCGACATTGTACCACTTCTTCATTATCATAGCGCGCATCCCTAAATAGGCCCGAGGTAGCAAGTCTCGAACCTAATAGGTTACTAGGCCCGATCTTAGTCCGTCGACCTAGGGCAATCGTCATAGCGTAGAAGCCCATCCTAGGCCCGAGTCTTACTCCATCGACCTAAGGCATCTTGGAGCCCATCCCGTACTAGGCCCGAGTCTTATTCCATCGACCTAGGGGCAATCATACATAGAAGCCCGTCCTAGGCCCGAGTCTTATTCCATCGACCTAGGGCATCTTAGGAGCCCATCCCTTCTTGGACCTTGTTAAGGTTTTGGTACAAGCCATGCAGAAGGTAAAATACTTATATGCTTATTTTATAACATAGCTTATTTCATTTTGCAACATAGCTTACTTCATTTCATAACATATCATGCTTCACTTCATGAACATATCATCTTTCATTTCATGAATATACCATACTTCATTTCATAACATATCATACTTCATTTCATCATCATATAATATTCATTTCGTGAACATATCATTTTGTTTCATTTCATAATCTTATCGTATTCCATTTCATAACATATCTTAAATATCACATACACATAGGGCATGGCATAAGGCATGACATCAAGAGTAAGTAAACACTAACCTAAGGCATGTTATCTTCATCTAGCATCATTTAATATCACAAGTCAACAGAAATTCACCCAAACATAAAACACATGTTAACCTAATTCATTTAACATAACAACAACTTCATTTGCATATAAAACATGAATTAAACTTCATTTAATCACCCAAAAATACATGATGGCCGAATGGTCCATAGGGTTTCTAGGGTTATCTTTTAACCTAATTCATTTAACATAACAACAGCTTCATTTGCATATAGAACATGAATTAAACTTCATTTAATCACCCAAAAATACATGATGGCCAAATGGTCCATAGGGGTTTCTAGGGTTATCTTTTAACCTAATTCATTTAATCTACTAACAACATCATATGCATACAAACATGGAATAAAACTTCATTGGAGCATCCATACATGGGGGTGGCCGAATGGTCCTTGTAGGTTTTTAGGGCTAGTCCTTTACCCTAATTCAATTAACATACTAACAACATCATAAGCATACAAAACATGGAATAAAACTTCTTTGGAGCATCCATACAAGGGGGTGGCCGAATAGTCCTTAGAGGTTTCTAGGATTAACCTTTAACCTAATTCACCCTACACCTTAACTTCATCATGTGCATGTAAGAATAAGGTATAGAACATTAATAAAACACCAAAAATCCATGTTGGCCGAATGGTTTATGGAGGCTTTTAGGGTTAACTTTCAACCTAATCCATTTTACATCCTAACATCATCATATAGTTACAAAACATAACATAGAACTTCATTGAAACATCCAAAACATAGCTTGGCCGAATGGATCATGGAGACTTTTAGGGTTAACCTTTGACCTAATCCATGTTAAGTCCTAACATCATCATATAGTTACAAAACATAACATAGAACTTCATTGAAACATCCAAAACATAGCTTGGCCGAATGGATCATGGAGACTTTTAGGGTTAACCTTTGACCTAATCCATGTTAAGTCCTAATATCATCATATAGTTACAAAACATAGCATAGAACTTCATCGAAACCTTAAAAACATGGCTTGGCCGAATGGATCTTGGAGGCTTTTAGGGTTAACTTTTGACCTAATCCATTTTAAGTCCTAACATCATCATATAGTTACAAAACATAGCATAGAACTTCATCGAAACCTTAAAAACATGGCTTGGCCGAATGGATCTTGGAGGCTTTTAGGGTTAACTTTTGACCTAATCCATTTTAAGTCCTAACATCATCATATAGTTACAAAACATAGCATAGAACTTCATCGAAACCTTAAAAACATGGCTTGGACGAATGGATCTTGGAGGCTTTTAGGGTTAATCTTTTGACCTAATCCATTTTAAGTCCTAACATCATCATATAGTTACAAAACATAGCATAGAACTTCATCGAAACCTTAAAAACATGGCTTGGCCGAATGGACCTTGGAGGCTTTTAGGGTTAGCTTTTGTCCTAACCCCTTTTTCCATCTTAACATCATCATATACTTACTAAACATAGCATATAACTTCATTGATAACCCAAAAACATAGCTTGGCCGAATATAACATATAGATCTCTTTTACAACCATCAATCGAAGCTACTCGTATGTAGGTGAGGGATACTTACATCCTTTGCTTTGCTTTGAGTGGGAAGATGACCTAAGGAAACCAAACCTAGCCCTTGCTTCTTGCTTGGATGGGTTTCGGCTAAGGGATGAAAATGGAGAGGGAGAGCTCTAGGATTCGGTGAGGAAGAAGAAGAGAAGAGGAGAAAACAAATTTGCTAACTCATGCCCCCTCATTTCCTCTATTTATTCACTTAGAGAGTCCCTTGATCTCCCTTACACTTAACCATAATTTCCCCTATTCCTCCAATGATATAATTCTATTGGGCTTCTGGTTAGGGGGTGCATTTATAGGGCTTGGCTATCTCTAGAGGTTTGGGGTTCAATTCCTAGGCCTTGCATCCCTTTTTGGCTTATTTTCTTTTATTTTTGAAAAAGCCCACATAAAGTCCCTATAATCATACAAAATTTCTTATAAAATTTCTAGAGATTGGGATGAAAAAGGGAGGAAAGGGAAATGGGGAATTCGGCCAAGGATGAGGAAGAAGGAGAATGAAGAAGGAAAGTGGGGTTTTACTTCCACTCTTCTCTTAATTCTCCTCTTTAATACCTAGGGAATGAACACCCATCATCCTTTCATGGGGGGGGATGAACCAACTCCTCATCTTCCCATCTATATTCTTTGTATATTCTTTATATATCTTATTCATAAATTATCCTAGGGTCTAGTGGTGTCAAGGCTACCTCTCTATTAGGAGGTTCATGGTTCAAATCCTACCTATAACCATCTTTTATTTTATTTTATTTTAAACCCTTTTATGGCCTTAAAACCTATATAATTACTTTGCCTAGTTTATAATTTTGCGGGCGTTACAATCCTTCATACCTATAAAAGTTTCGTCCTCGAAACTTAGAACAACTCCGGATACTTCTATTTCATGTCATCCTCGCGTTCCTAAGTTGCTTCTTCAAACTTTTGATTTTGTCATGTGACTTTCACTAAGGGTACTTCTTTGGTTCTCTATTTCTTGATTTCTCGATCTATTATCTGAATAGGTCGACTTTCATAACTTAAATCTTCTTGAACTTGTACCGTTTGTGGCTCGATCACATGGTCTCTATGCAATCTGATCACCTTCTCAACATACAACTGAGCTAGTTGTTCCATTGAGTACGATACTCGATTGCCAGAAAATAGGCAGATTTTTGTTAATCTTTCAACAATCACCTAAATAGCTTCATATCCATTAGTTGTTTTGGGTAGTTCTACTATGAAGTCCACAGCTATATCTTCCTACTTCCATTCTGGGTTTTGAATAGGCTACAGAACTCCTGTAGCTGTCCCTGGAGTTCCGTAACCACATGCATAAGATCAGGTGGGGGTACTATCTCATCTACTCTATTACTACGTCTCCTAGTCATGTTTATCTTCACATATTAGAGTAAGACTAGTATAAGATTATCGTTCGTTTATCTATGCATAGTTAAACTAAAAGCTAGCATAAGGGGTATCACACATATTTTCATGCGTATTTAAGCTAAAGGCATTTTATATCGTATGTGAACAAAATAAGCTAAAGGCATTTTATATCATACATGAACAAAATAAGCTAAAGGCATTTTTATATCATACATGAACAAAATAAGCTAAAGGCATTTTATGTCATACATGAACAAAATAAGCTAAAGGCATTTTATGTCATACATGAACAAAATAAGCTAGAGGCATTTTATATCATACATGAACAAGCATAAGGGTATCATACATACTTTCATGCATATTTTGACTAAAAGCATTCCTTATCATACATAAGCATAAGACTATCATACCTATATTCATGCATATTTAACTAAAAACATTCTTTATCATACACTTATCTTCATATATTATAATAAGGCTAGCATAAGTTTTTCGTTCGTTGATCTATGCATAATTAAACTAAAGCTAGCATAAAGCTATCATTTGTATATTCATGCATTACTTAAACTAAAGGCTAGGCTAGCATAAGATTATCCTACATGAATTCATGCATATTTAAGCTAAAAAAAAAACATTTCTTATCATCCATGAACAAATAAGCTAAAGGCATTTCATAAACAAAATAAGCTAAAGGCATTTCATATCATACATGAACAAAATAAACTAAAGGCATTTCATATCATACATGAACAAAATAAGCCATAGGCATTTTATATCATACATGAACATAATAAGCTAAAGGCATTTTATATCATACATGAACAAAATAAGCTAAAGGCATTTCATATTATACATGAACAAAATAAGTTGAAAGCATTTTATATCATACATGAACGAAATAAGCTAAAAGCATTTTATATCATATATGAACAAATAAGCTAAAGGCATTTCATATCATACATGAACAAAATTAACAAAATTAGAGTAGACATAGAATTCTTACTTGGAGCGGCAGGATTTGGAGCTTGATGTGTGTGTAGTGGAAAGGCAGATCCGCTCTGATACCAACCTATCACGCCCGCCCTTTTCGGACCCAGAATCCGGAAGGGGCGGCGCATGACGCGACCGTACATACATACATTACATACAGCGGAAGACTTTATATATACTTCTTAATTCTTACAGCGGAAGACTTCAGACCTATATTTTTTTTTCTTTTAAAACATAAACATGCATTGACATATATATATATATATATATATATATATATATATATATATATATATATATATATATATATATATATATATATATATATATATATATATATATATATATATATATATACTTCTTCTTAACATAGAGTATGCTTCATAACATGTATAGATACTTCTTCTTACTTCTTTACTTCTTCTTATCAACATAGAGCATGCATCATATATATAGATACTTAGTGCTTAGTTCAGGTTCATAAACATCATCGTCATAAGGAGACATAAGTAAGGACATCCATAGACATCATCATCATAGGTAAACATATATATATATAGACCTAACGGATCCTCTCCACCATGCCACTACTACACATATTGGCCCCTCCTGTTACTCCCTTTAGTTTATCCATCCCTTACCCTTATCTGCAGTACGAGGGAAAGATAAACTATAAGCACATAGGGTTAGTAAGATCCTGTTCTACTCACAAAAACCATACATCAGCATTAATCATGGCATGTAACATTCATAACATATAAGAAATATAACATGTAACATACATAGCGTAATCAACTTAACATGTAGCATAAGTAACATGAGTAAACATAACATGTATCATCCATAACATGGCAGCATAACATGTATCATCTATAACACAGCAGGATATCATGTAAATATATGACTTAATCAAACATAACATATAACATACGTAACATAGCAAATCAACATAACATACAACATATATGTATGACATATCAAACATAACATGTGAACATAACAATCAATCAGGTAAACATATGCAGGATGCTTTTGAAAACATATATTTTAGGTACGTAAACATAAATCTCAACATATTTGGGCCCGACATTGTACCACTTCTTCATTATCATAGCGCGCATCCCTAAATAGGCCCGAGGTAGCAAGTCTCGAACCTAATAGGTTACTAGGCCCGATCTTAGTCCGTCGACCTAGGGCAATCGTCATAGCGTAGAAGCTCATCCTAGGCCCGATTCTTACTCCATCGACCTAAGGCATCTTGGAGCCCATCCCGTACTAGGCCCGAGTCTTATTCCATCGACCTAGGGGCAATCATACATAGAAGCCCATCCTAGGCCCGAGTCTTATTCCATCGACCTAGGGCATCTTAGGAGCCCATCCCTTCTTGGACCTTTTTAAGGTCTTGGTATAAGCCATGCAGAAGGTAAAATACTTATATACTTATTTTATAACATAGCTTATTTCATTTTGCAATATAGCTTACTTCATTTCATAACATATCATGCTTCACTTCATGAACATATCATCTTTCATTTCATGAACATACCATACTTCATTTCATAACATATCATACTTCATTTCATCATCATATCATATTCATTTCGTGAACATATCGTTTTGTTTCATTTCATAATCTTATCGTATTCCATTTTATAACATATCTTAAATATCACATACACATAGGGCATGGCATAAGACATGGCATCAAGAGTAAGTAAACACTAACCTAAGGCATGTTATCTTCATCTAGCATCATTTAATATCACAAGTCAACAGAAATTCACCCAAACATAAAACACATGTTAACCTAATTCATTTAACATAACAACAACTTCATTTGCATATAAAACATGAATTAAACTTCATTTAATCACCCAAAAATACATGATGGCTGAATGGTCCATAGGGTTTCTAGGGTTATCTTTTAACCTAATTCATTTAACATAACAACAACTTCATTTGCATATAGAACATGAATTAAACTTCATTTAATCACCCAAAAATACATGATGGCCGAATGGTCCATAGGGGTTTCTAGGGTTATCTTTTAAAATAATTCATTTAACCTACTAACAACATCATATGCATACAAACATGGAATAAAACTTCATTGGAGCTCCATACATGGGGGTGGCCGAATGGTCCTTGTAGGTTTTTAGGGCTAGTCCTTTACCCTAATTCAATTAACATACTAACAACATCATAAGCATACAAAACATGGAATAAAACTTCTTTGGAGCATCCATACAAGGGGGTGGCCGAATAGTCCTTAGAGGTTTCTAGGATTAACCTTTAACCTAATTCACCCTACACCTTAACTTCATCATGTGCATGTAAGACTAAGGTATAGAACATTAATAAAACACCAAAAATCCATGTTGGCCGAATGGTTTATGGAGGCTTTTAGGGTTAACTTTCAACCTAATCCATTTTACATCCTAACATCATCATATAGTTACAAAACATAACATAGAACTTCATTGAAACATCCAAAACATAGCTTGGCCGAATGGATCATGGAGACTTTTAGGGTTAACCTTTGACCTAATCCATGTTAAGTCCTAACATCATCATATAGTTACAAAACATAGCATAGAACTTCATCGAAACCTTAAAAACATGGCTTGGCCGAATGGATCTTGGAAGCTTTTAGGGTTAACTTTTGACCTAATCCATTTTAAGTCCTAACATCATCATATAGTTACAAAACATAGCATAGAACTTCATCGAAACCTTAAAAACATGGCTTGGCCGAATGGATCTTGGAGGCTTTTAGGGTTAACTTTTGACCTAATCCATTTTAAGTCCTAACATCATCATATAGTTACAAAATATAGCATAGAACTTCATCGAAACCTTAAAAACATGGCTTGGCCGAATGGATCTTGGAGGCTTTTAGGGTTAATCTTTTGACCTAATCCATTTTAAGTCCTAACATCATCATATAGTTACAAAACATAGCTTAGAACTTCATCGAAACCTTAAAAACATGGCTTGGCCGAATGAACCTTGGAGGCTTTTAGGGTTAGCTTTTGTCCTAACCCCTTTTTCCATCTTAAAATCATCATATACTTACTAAACATAGCATATAACTTCATTGATAACCCAAAAACATAGCTTGGCCGAATATAACATATATATCTCTTTTACAACCATCAATCGAAGCTACTAGTATGCAGGTGAGGGATACTTACATCCTTCACTTTGCTTTGAGTGGGAAGATGACCTAAGGAAACCAAACCTAGCCCTTGCTTCTTGCTTGGATGGGTTTTGGCCAAGGGATGAAAATGGAGAGGGAGAGCTCTAGGATTCGGTGAGGAAGAAGAAGAGAAGAGGAGAAAACAAATTTGCTAACTCATGCCCCCTCATTTCCCCTATTTATTCACTTAGAGAGTCCCTTGATCTCCCTTACACTTAACCATAATTTCCCCTATTCCTCCAATGATATAATTCTATTGGGCTTCTGGTTAGGGGGTGCATCTATAGGGCTTGGCTATCTCTAGAGGTTTGAGGTTCAATTCCTAGGCCTTGCATCCCTTTTTGGCTTATTTTCTTTTATTTTTGAAAAAGCCCACATAAAGTCCCTATAATCATACAAAATTTCTTATAAAATTTCTAGAGCTTGGGATGAAAAAGGGAGGAAAGGGAAATGGGGAATTCGGCCAAGGATGAGGAAGAAGGAGAATGAAGAAGGAAAGTGGGGTTTTACTTCCACTCTTCTCTTAATTCTCCTCTTTAATACCTAGGGAATGAACACCCATCATCCTTTCATTGGGGGGGGGGGGGGGATGAACCAACTCCTCATCTTCCCATCTATATTCTTTGTATATTCTTTATATATCTTATTCATAAATTATCCTAGGGTCTAGTGGTGTCAAGGCTACCTCCCTATTAGGAGGTTCATGGTTCAAATCCTACCTATAACCATCTTTTATTTTATTTTATTTTAAACCCTTTTATGGCCTTAAAACCTATATAATTACTTTGCCTAGTTTAGAATTTTGCGGGCGTTACACGATGATCACATATCGACGGATGTTTCAGATCCAGTACAGGGGGACCTCTACTTTGACCAGGTCACGACATTTGGCTATAGCCGCTATAGTGCATTTGGTTTGGCAGGCAAGGAATAGCCTTATGTTTGATGGAGCATAGTGAGATCCAGACTTAGTCTTGCGGAGGATTCAGGTTCATGTATATCGCTTTCTTGAGAGCCACTCAAACATGCATTCTTTGTAAAAAAAATTGTTGTTAGGGTTTAGGGTTCCAATGGTAACCCTTATTTTGGGAAAAAAAAATAAACACAGTAGTTAGGGTTTAGAGTTCTGCCGAATACCCTAAATCCTCTTTTGGTTTTTCAAAAAAAAAAGCACAATCATTAGGGTTTAGGGTTCCGCCGAATACCCTAAACCCTCTTTTGGGGGTTTTTTGGAAAAAAAAAGGGGCACAGTAGTTAGGGTTTAGGGTTCTGCCGAATACCCTATACCCTCTTTTGGGTTTTTTTAGGAAAAAAAGGTACAGTAGTTAGGGTTTAGGATTCCACCAGATGCCCTAAACCCTCTTTTGAAAAGAAAAAGTAGTTAGGGTTGGTTTAGGGTTTCGCCGGAAACCCTACGCTCTCTTTTGGTTTTTCCACAAAAAAAAAAAATTGATTCGTGGCCATTGGTCCAGTGGATGTGAGAACATTGACGAGATGGTGAATAGATCCACCAGGATGACCTATCTAGTCCACAGAAAACAGCTGTGGTAAAGACGCTCCAAATCCATTGATGGCTGAGGCTTTGCCAAAAAGCCTAGAGCAGGTGAATAGGCCCACCTGAATGGCCTATCTAGTTCATGGTAATGGCTACGGTAAAGACACGTCAAATCCATTGATAGCTGACCACTTGCTTAAAGTGACTTTTGGGAGGAGAGATACAGAGGGAGACTGGAGAGATAAGGACGAGGCCACATTAGCTACAGTACACATTTGGGTATGCTGGTGCAGGTGATCGATGGCACATATGTGGAGGATGGACTAGCACACTCAGCTAGAGAGGATGGACATTGGTTGTCACATGATCCCTGGCTCTTGTGAGGGATGAGAGCATGACCAGACTAAGGCATATGTTAGATTGGTTTTTTTTGGTGGATGTTAGTGTTGTACCCTTCTATGGCTCCCTGCTCAAATCTGACACTTCGTCAGACATGACTGGAGCTAGGACCTAAGGGTACGGATGTGTTGATTCTTTTCTTTGATGATATATATTTACCTTTTCATAAAAAAGAGTGAAATAAAAAAAAATCAAGAGCTTTAAGTTGATCGCGGCGAAGCTTGTTTTAGAGAGCGGTGTGTTAGTAATATATGAGAGATGTCCTAAGGCAATCGCCTTATATTTGAACCATTTATATGATAAATGAAGATTCACTATTTGAGTATACATGTTTTCATGTATTTGATTAGATCTTAAACTCATTTACTGAATGTCCATGATACGATTCATAGCATGAGAGAATTTGTGATTGGATCACAACTAGTGAGTATCTCTACATGTGTAATTGTGACGTATCGGAATTATCCCTAGTCGATGAATTGATGGATTTGGACACCATCGATTCTGTCGAGACTAGCACGAGGTATACTCCTTGGTGTATCCAAGTAGCTGATTCTCACTGGATGGAGACATTGTGATGTCCGGAGTTAATTATGGTTGCTAGTTATGGTAACTAGTTCATTGGAGTGACCAACCATAAGACTTCATATGGTTCTCTGCATATATAGATATGTCAATGAAGTTCTTATTGCAGCTTAAGTGCGATGTTCCTTTGACTTGCGGTATTCAAGTTATCTTGATCATAAAGACTTATGCTTTGACATCTTAAGCAAGCATCTCTGAGGAGATGTGGACCCGGGATGATTGGGTATAAGTCGAAGTGATCGAAGGTGTTTGAATAGCCTATAAAGGATTCACCACTCCTTGCGAGGAGATGTATACCCATGGCCTCTCGTCGGATTGTTACTAAAGTCTTTGGCCAAAGCATTACATGTTTAGAGTAAGGTACTCTTGGATACATGTGCGAGTAACTAGAATCCGTAGGGACGAGGAAATGATACTTGGGCTAGGTGTGGCGTAGTCAACCTAGTGGAGGCCCGACACTATAGACCATGTCTGAACCAAGTGGGTATAAGATGAGTGAAGGAATGGGGCACGATTCATTGTAGTTCTTTGAAGGGTTTGAAATAGTTACGGATCAGATTGATCTTTTCGGTTAATTGGGGATCATGATGTACTACTAGGTGCCACTCATGATGGTTCTATAATTAATGGTTAATTATAGACGACCAACATAAACCGAGAACCTATTTGGTCACACACGCTGTGAGGCGTAATCCGAAGGATTTAAAACGAGCTTGAGAATGAGATTCTCAGACCAAGAGAAACTAGGTTTGGTTGGACCAAACAAGGAGCGAGCATGAAATTGTTTCAGTCGCAATGGAAGCATGGCTGAGTTGTGTCTTATGAAGACATGATGGATGAACCAAATTGGTTTGGTTCTAATCCAATGGTGGAGAATAAACCAAAGGGGTTTGGTTTGTTTTAAACGAATGAACCAAAGTTGGTTCGGTTCGTTTTAACTTAAAATAGACCAAATCGGTTTGGTTTATTTTAACTTAAATTAATGGAGCAGGTTAATGGGATTTTGGTTATGATCCGATAACCATTAGGAGAATTTGTTCTCTATAAAATAGGGCTTAAGGGTTTTGTGAAAACCTAATCCAAGCAACCCATAGTTGCCGCCCACCCTCTCCCTCTCCTCTTGTGGTCGGCGCCCAACCCTAGCCGCCGCCCACCCTTGTGCCACCGTCCAAGCTTGTTGTCGGTGTCTAAGCTCCAGCCGGATATCCTCCGGCGACCCTCCAGTGATCCTCCTTGGCTCCGATGACCAAGGACTTGCTGGCCCTCTTCTCTGGACAGCTTGCTTTCTTTGAGTCGGAGCATCGTTTGGATGACGTACAACAGCTACTTTGCCGGGGATTCGATCTCCGGTAATCCTCATAGGTGGAGGACGAAGAATTCGTCAAATGGTTGACGAATACCTCTCCGGAGAAGCGAGTTTTTGAGGACTCATTTTGGATCCGAATTTTGATTCAGATTGTGATCTTCACTCGATCACATCGTCTTCAACACGAGGCTAGTAACTCGTATGAAGACAAGGCTAGTAACTCGTACGAAGACGAGGCTCGTGACTTTGTGAAGTCATCCCGAAGATACTCGGCGTGGATACGGATAGAGGCGATTCTAGCGAGGATCGCTCCGGTTGATGCCTTTCCCGCTACACGTGATACGTCAGGTATACGTAGTATAAATTTCCTTTTATTGTAAAATTTGAAATTGCGGTTATGTCTACACATGTTGTACTATGCATGCATGTGGTGTGTGTGTTGTAATAAATTAGATTTATTAATTTTATTTCTTCCGCTGTGCACATGTTTACGAAACATGTTTGAACACACACTCGCCGCGGTGTCGGAAACCCAACACGGTGCTCTCCCTTCTCTCTAGAGGGGGCGACAGGGAAGGTTGCGACTAGCGATTAGGAGAATGGAAGCAACGACTATGACCTAACAACGAAGGAGATCGAACGGTTCATAATGGTTTGAGAAAGCTACAGTACGGGTACTATTCACCAAAGAGAAATGACGAGATTGACGGTCGTGGAGGTCGAATTGGATGGAGAACACCAAGGTGGATGATCGTGTACATCGGGAGATCTAGGATTTGGACCGTGCTGACGTTGAACGCTGGCTACCTGGTAGCACGCAGCGTGTCTAGGAAAAAGTCCTTTCTCCGAAATTGCACTGCAGAGGACATCGGCATGAGCGCAAGAACCTGGGAAGATAGCTCATGGAGTGGGCTCCCTTATGCTTGAGCACATCCCCGTGAGATGCACTAGGGAGTTACGGTTTTGGGTTCCTAATTCCGCTTTGTCTCGGCTCTGCATCGTACTGTTCAAACAGAGGATTTTGCACAGCTGAGGACTTACACCAGGAAGCAAAGGGAAGGAATTCAACGGTTTAGCGGGGTGAGTTGATAAGCTAGGAGATGAAATGGCTGCTGCAAGCATGGATTCGGGCTGATCCGTCGGAGTTACGACCATTCAAGTTGCTGGAAACAGTCCAGGGTGAACTCTACGCATTGATGGCTCAAGGAAACCTTCGTCGGAGCTAGGGGGATGGGCTGAGAGACCGTTGGCTGGAGATGAGGCCATAAAGTGAAGCTTCCTCGCTGAAAATCGATCGGGAAGTTGCAACGGTCATCTTCATCAACATCAACCAGTGATCAGAAAGAAGAAGGTTGATGTGGACTTTTGTGTGAGCTGACATTACTTAATTGAGATGGAACAATTATAGGTCGGCACATGGAAAGCTTCCTAGGTGGAATCGTTTAAAACGACACATTTTGAATTTCAAATCTTCGAGCTATTGGATCCCCTAACCGCATCCGATTAGGGTTTGAGAACTGGAATGTCCCATTGCCGGCCGACGAGGAGAGGCTGGTGCCTTCTGGAACTTTTGGATGGCCTACAGCAGGGAGGAGATGAAGCTGGTATTCAAAAATCTGCTCGACAAACACTCCCACACTACTACCCATGTTGCATCCTATAAGGGAGGAGCTGGTATAAGAACAAGACCCACCGGCACAAGAGTATGTTAGTGAAAGCCCTAGAGCCAATCATGTGATAATTGTTATATGGACTTTGTTGTATCATATTCCTATTTATAAAGGTATTTCTTTATGGTTATTATACTTACTTGTATTGGTGCCAAATAACTAAGTATAATAACGTCCTTGAGTAGAAGGTTCTTATCTATATCAATCGATTGGTTGAATCGATAATGAGATGATATATACAACACTATTCTTAATCATTCCTAGTCAAGTATTAACATTCAGGGACAATGTTAATACGAAGAGACTAGCATATAGGTCAACTCGATGACTTAATCTCACAAGTCATGGATATGAGATATCAAGTTGACACATGAGTATGCATTGAAGAATGTATACTGAATGACCCGCCATGAGAAAGTATCATGGATCGTTATATGAGTGTCATATACTTTCTCATGTGACTATTAGTATGACTATTAGTCCTTGGACCTGAAGTCACCATGGTTCCCTACATAAGGAGTTGCATACTTTGGCTTCGTCAAACGTCACTCATAAATGGGTGGACTATAAAGGTGATTACTGGATATGTAACAAATTATGCGGAGGGATGTGAGTGATGTAGATGGGATCTATCCCTCCTATATGACGGGAGTGACATTGTTATTCTTGATAGAGTGAGACCACTAAGTGCATGCCCATGCCCAAATGAGTCAATATGAGATATTGAGCTCATTTGATTAGAGTGAGTCTACTTGGAGTTCAAGATATAGATTGTACCGAAGATGACATGGTCAATGCCTCAGTTGGTCAATCTAGATGTCAAGGATAGAGGGACATTGTCACATATTGTGAGAGTCACAATTAGTAATCACAAAGGTCATGTTGGATCTCAACATTCTTGTAACTTGGGTAGCAATGATGTGTTTCTAGATACCGCTCATTGCTTATGTTCCTAAATCGGTTTAGGAGCATAGCCAACGTTACAAAAACCTATAGGGTCACACACAAAGGGCAATTAGATAGAGATTAGGTCCATATGATGAACCATGAGGATTAGGTTCATGGGATGAACCAAATTGGATTAAGAGTTATCCAAATTAGACTAATTGAGTTGGACTCAAGTTGATTCAAGTGTTGAATGAGTCTAATTTAGATTTGATTCATCGAGTCAATTTAAAATAATGAATAAAGATTCATTAAATCAAATTGACTTGAATCAAATGGTTGGATTTGATCAACCATGGAAGATAAAAGGTCAAGTTTGACTTGACTTGAGAGGGAAGATGAATTGTCAATTTTGACTTGACCAATTGCCATGTCATGGTGACTTGGCATGGGGGCCGAACAATGATGATGTTCCACATTATCATGGGGTGCCACCTCATGAGGGAGACCAAGAGCCATTGGCTCTTAGAGTTGCATGCATGTAAACCCAACCTCTAAATAGTGGCCGACCACTTTAGTGGCGATTAGTGAGAAGTTAAGTGTGTAACTTCATCATCTTCTTCCTTGGCTCTTCCCTCTCTCCTTTGCTGTGGGTTTCTTAGTGTGCTAGCACACTCTAAGTGATCTTCTCCACCTATTGCTTGTGTGGATACCAATAGAGGAGTGTACACTTGACACTCTCGAGTTCCGACAATCCGTTTGGACGAGCGGGATAAGCGAAGGGCGTCACATCAAGGGTAAAACTCTTAACATGTACATCTAGAGTAGATCTAAGGATTTTAAACACTTACATGTAGTTTTTTTTATCTTCGCACGGATCCGTGGCCGACTTCCGGGGTTTTTGCAACGCAAAAAGCAATTTTTGCGGCTCGGATAGTCCAGCAGTGGTATCAGAGTCACATGCGAAGCATGTATGTATTTTTATTTTGTAGTTTTTGTATTAGATATAAAAATTACAGATCTGTAAGTTTCTGTAAATTTCCTATTTTTATAGAATTTTTGGGTATTTTTCTCGAAGAGTCGAAGCAACAAGTGGTGGGTCACTTGTAGGCTTCAACCACCGAGAAAAACTCTCCGAAACGGCGAATTCTCACTTTAGGTTTTTTGGGACAGTGACTTAAGTCACTATAAGATCAAGATGGGACACTCACAAATTTCATTTTGCGAGTAGGGGCACTGCCCCTAACCCCAAAAGGGGCATTGTTCCGCGATCGTGCTCGGAAATCGCTTAGCGGGACAATTACAGAGATGTGACTCATAAAAATTGAAAAAAAATAGGAAAAATTATAGAAATTTCTGTAAAATACATAATTTAGAATTATGTATAATACTGTGATGGTCATGACCCAAGAACCCCAATATGATTGGATAATTGTGTTGTAATTCATAATACGACTTGCGTGCCATTTTTGTGGTTGTGCATATTGTATATGATATGTGACCTGCGCGTCGTGCCTCTTCTTTTAATATTCCAGTTGTAAATAGTTTTAGACTCGAATGTAACTCAAGTTTCATGTTTGTAATGTACAAAATGGAGCGGTGGAAGGTCCACTAATAGACGGAGTTATGAGGAGGGTGCCGACGACACATGGCGGTCAAAAGAGATGCTTGGAGAAGCCGCTAACCCTAGGTTGACCGTCTGATATATATATATATATATATATATATATATATATATATATATATATATATATATATATATATATATATATATATATATATATATATATATATATGTTTTTCTTGTATGTATGTGATGCATGCTAGTAATTTTTGCTTGTATGTATATGATGCATGCTAGGATTTTTGCTTGTATGTATATGATGCATTCTAGTATATTTTGCTTGTATGTATGTGATGCATGCTAGTATAGGGTAATAAAGGCCTTAATGCGTATATGATACACATTCATGATTAGATTAGATCTTAATCGAATCAACTCGAAAATGCCTACCAAGTTTTGATACTCATCACTACCTCGATCATTTGTTGTTGTTGAATCTGCCAAAGCAGAGCAACGCATATTATCTTGGTAGGGGACGGAGGGACAATCTTGATCCCACTTATCACAGCTTGGGTGAGAATAAGCTCAATTAGATTGAGTAAAACTAGTTAACTCAATTGGATTGAGTAAAACATAGGCATATTCCAACCGTTGGAAAGGTAAGATAAGGTTACATTTACACTAAATCTTGGGCGATTTAGCCAAAGCTAACTCAATGTCTTTTGTAAATGTGGATCTTGATCCTATAAACAAGAGTTGCATAGAGATGTAATCGGTAATTTGTTATCTACCGATCATACTAAGTCTTGGACGATTTAGCCAAAGCTAACTCAAGGCGTAGTATGATGTGGATCTTGTCCCGCGAGAATTATAGCTAATTTGTAAGAATCTAGTAATGTGGTTTGACCACAGCCATGACTTGATTCTACAAAAGTCCTATAATTTAGTGGGAGCATCATTTGATTAAAGGCCTAATTAAATGATAAATGAAATATGATATTAATTTTCTACATTGTGTATATTATAGATTACCATATCGACAAACACGAACCCTCTCTCCCTACGTTCTGTCCTTGAGAAGGACAAGCTCAATGGAGCAAATTTCCTGGACTGGTACAGGAATATGAGAATAGTTCTCTCCCACGAAAGAAAACTGTACGTCCTGGAGCAGCCCATTCCGGAGGCACCTCCTGCCACTGCCTCGTGAACTGACCGAGATGCTTACAAGAAGCATCAAGATGATGCATTAGATGTGTCATGTCTCATGCTCGTGACCATGAACTCTGAGCTTCAGAAGCAACACGAGTTCATGAATGCTTTTGATATGGTTGAACATCTTCATCAACTGTATCAAGGACAAGCAAGACACGAGAGATATAAGAGCTCTAAGGTACTATTTCAGTCCAAGATGCAAGATGGGACTCCCGTAGGTCCATATGTACTCAAGATGATTGGGTACATAGAGAACCTACAGAGGTTGGGATTCCCATTTGGCCAAGAGTTGGCCACTGACTTGATCTTGCAATCTTTGCCACAAAACTACAATCAATTTGTCATGAATTACAACATGAATGAAATTGATAAGCCACTACCTGAGATGCTTAGCATGTTAAGAACTGCTGAGCTCAACCTTAAGAAGGAAACTCCTGACTCCATTTTGATGGTGCAAAAGAAGAAAGGCAAGGGAAAGCCTAAAGGTAAGGGAAAGTCCCAAGCCAAGGGCAAAGGCAAGACACTGAAACCGAAAGGAGGGGTGGCCAAGGAAGGGACTTGCTTCCACTGTAAGGAAGCTGGACACTGGAAGCGTAACTGCAAAGCATACCTGGAAGATCTTAAGAAGAAGAATCGTGAGACTTCTACTTCAGTTACATATGTTATAGAACTCAATCTATCTATTTCTTCATCATGGGTATTAGATACCAGATGTGCATCTCATATTTGTACTAATGTGCAGGCGCTGAGAAATAGCAGGGCATTGACGAAGGGCGAGGTGGACCTATGAGTAGGCAATGGAGCAAGGGTTGCTACTGTTGCTATAGGAACTTATTTTCTATCTCTGCCCTCTGGGCTTGTACTAGAACTAGATGAATGTTGTTATGTGCCTGCTTTGACTAAGAACATAATTTCAATTTCTTGTTTGGACAAGAAAGGCTTTTCATTTATAATAAAGAACAAATGTTGTTCAGTTTATTTAAATGATATGTTCTATTGTAGTGCACCTCTGATGAACGGACTCTACATTCTAGACTTAGAGAGCCCCATCTATAACATAAGTACCAAAAGGTTCAAGTCAAATGAGTTGAACCAAACCTATCTCTGGCATTGTCGCTTAGGTCATATAAATGAGAGTCGCTTATCCCAGCTCCATAAGGATGGATTACTGGACTCATTTGATTTTGAATCATATGAGACATGCGAGTCTTGCCTTTTAGGCAAGATGACCAATATTCCCTTTAGTGGACACAGTGAAAGAACAACAGACTTGTTAGGACTTATACATAGTGATGTATGTGACCCTTTCAATGTTGCTGCTAGAGGTGGTTATAGGTACTTCATTACATTTACTGATGACTTCAGTAGATATGGTTATGTGTATCTGATGACACATAAATCTGAATCATTTGAAAAGTTCAAAGAATTCAAGAATGAAGTACAAAACCAACTTGGCAAGAGTATTAAGATACTTCGATCAGATTGAGGTGGTGAATACCTTAGCCATGAGTTTCGTGACTATCTAGTTGAGTGTGAGATTCTATCCCAACTCACTTCTCCTGGAACACCACAGTAGAATAGTGTATCCGAAAGAAGGAATCGTACCCTATTAGATATGGTACGATCTATGATGAGTCACACAGATCTTCCTATATCCTTTTGGAGATATGCTCTAGACATAATAGCCTTCACACTTAACCGTGTACCATCTAAGGCTGTGATAAAGACACCATATATGATATGGACAGGGAGAAATCCCAAGATGTCTTTCATGAGGATTTGGGGTTGTGAGGCTTACATTTGACGTCAAGTCTCAGACAAATTGGGATCCAAATCTGATAAGTGTTATTTTGTTGGATATCCCAAGGAAACGAAGGGATATTACTTCTACATTCCCAATCAACACAAAGTGTTTGTGGCAAAGACTGAGGTATTTCTAGAAAGGGATTTTATTTCTAGAAAAACTAGTGGGAGTACATTTGATCTTGAAGAAATTCAAGATAAGGACCATAGCACTGAGGCCTTGATGAAGGTTGAACAGGAACCACAAAGTGTTGTGAGTGATGAGATTATTGCACAAAGAGTTGTGGAACAACCACCTGTTCAGGTAGACCTACCTCTTCACAGGTCTGATAGGGTACGTTATTAGCCTGAGAGACACTCATTTCTCTTGTCTGACCATGATGACGTTATGCTCATTGAGAATGAGCCTACCTCCTATCAGGAAGCTGTGATGAGCCCAGATTTTGAGAAATGGCTAGAGGCCATGAGATCCGAGATGGAATCCATGTACACTAACCAAGTATGGACTTTGGTTGATCCACCTGAATGCGTCAAACGCATTGAGTGTAAGTGGGTCTTTAAGAGAAAGACTGACATGGATGGACTTACATATACCTATAAGAGTCGATTGGTGGCTAAAGGTTTTAAGCAAATTCATGGTATTGATTATGATGAAACCTTTTCTCCAGTGGCGATGTTTAAGTCCATTCGGATCATGCTTGCTATTGTAGCATACCACGATTATGAGATCTAGCAAATGGATCTCAAAACCGCATTTCTGAATGGAAACTTGCTCGAGGATGTGTACATGACACAACTTGAAGGTTTTGTAGATCCACAACATACTGGGAAAGTATGCAAGCTACAAAGGTCCATTTATAGGCTAAAGCAAGCTTCTCGGAGCTAGAATCTTCGATTCGATGATGCCATCAAACAATTTGGTTTCATCAAGAATGAAGATTGTAGGAGATCGATTGGAAGCTAGAGGGGGGGGGGGGTGAATAGCTTATTGCCATTCGTCGATGGAATTTGTTTGTGATCGAGTCTACAATTTTCGTTAGTGCAGCAGAATAATGATAATAAAAGCAATAATGAAATAGACACAATCAAACACACCAATACACAAATATTTAACGTGATTCGGAATCGAACGGTTCCTACTCCACGGATCGAGCTCTAGCGATGCCAATCACACACCACTATGCAAACACTCCTTCTCGACACAAGTCAGAGGTGGAGAAACCTAGTACAAATGATTACAACAGTAATACTAAAAACAATAAGCAAATAAAAGTGAATACAACAAAAGAAATGCAAAGAAAACTTTACAATCGATCTTTTGAGAGCTTGCTTGTTTGGTTGGTTGAGTGGCACTTGGAGACCCTGAATTGCAGCAACAATTCGCCCCAAAAACTCCTCAAAGAACCATTGCTTTTTCCTCCATCACGAGCTCCTTTTATAGCTTCAACCTGTGCTGGAAAAAGTCGATCAGTCGACTGATCAGGACCATTAGTCGATTGATGCCACTGTTGTCGTGAGACAACGGCTAGATCTACGCTGGGAAAACCCAATGGATCCATCATCAGTCGACTGATTATGACCATCAGTCGACTGATCAAGCCATCACTTGACTGCTGATGCAGCGGTCAAGTGAGACTCCATTCTGTGGCCGAACCATCTGTTGGTGCAGTAGGCACCTAAGTCGAACCTAAGTTTTGATTATAGCAAACGATACAAAGTTAAGCTCATGTCGTTATCTCACGAGCTGAATCGAGCGTGCAGAAAATTGCTATAGCTGGAGCTGAAGGCTAGCGACACCCGGAGGAAGCCGCGGTGGTCGGGCGACACTCGAGTGACTTCAGAGGGAGCCGAAGGAATCGAGTGGAAGGCCGGAAGCAAAAGCGACACAATAAGTATCGAGGTAAGCTTGTGTGTGTGCGAGTGTAAGTGAGGTCGTATCCTCTTTACGGGGATAGACTTAAGTGTAGATCCGACCCAAGACATCCCATCGGTGGTCTAGGTCAAGGTCGGACAGTCGGAGGCCGTCGAAATAATGTTATTGTTCAGCTAACTTGTCATTTTTCGGCTAGCATCGCTTGATCGCTACTTGGAGGACTCGATCACGCAATCGGGCCGATCGCCATGGTCGCGATTCGATCGAGCAGCCGCCATCACCGATCGATGATGGCTATTATCACCTCATTTCAAGGGGATTGGTGCTCAATTGTGATTGGCTAAAGTTCCTCTCGAAAAGGGGCTCAAAGGCTATAAAAGGAGGGCCTATTCTAGGGTTTCATCATCAATTCTAAGCTTCCAAAAGCCTCTGCCATGCTACAACTTTCCGACAACGAAGTACTTCTTCTCCGATGTCTAGGTTTTAATTGCTTTCATTTTGTTATGTAGGTTTAAGTTTTTATTTCAGTTCATTACTGTACTTTCTCGGAGCTTTTATCGTAACGAGGAGAGGGGGAGTGTCCCTCTACCTCAAGCTTTGTGTTTTATTTGTATCGATTAACTCCTACCTCTAACGAGGAGGAGTTCTTTATTGTTTTTGCCCTCCGTACATGGTCAAGGACCACTAGGGCCTTGGAGTAGTAGCCAAAGGCTACAAACCAAGTAAAAAACATTTGTCTCCTTTTATTTATCACTTATCTTTCCGCTGCAATTCATTGTCTACTCGGGTTTTAATGAACGAACGAAAAGAAAAGAAAAAAAAGGTTTTATCGCTATTCACCCCCCTCTAGCGATCTGCTTCGATCAAACAATTGGTATAAGAGCCGGGGGTGCTAAGATCTGGTGAAACCACAAATCTATCATTTTTACAGAATTTTTTTCTCTTTTTTATTCTGTTTATTTCGAATTTATTTCATTCGTTTAGTTTTTCTTCCGCACTACTAATCCAAGACGCGAGTCTTGGTACTTTTCGATTGTTTGTGTTGTTGTTAGGTTTTTTTGTCTCCGTTCTCTTGTTTCTTTTTGTTTCAATGGCCCATCTCGAGGGTTTTAGCATCGTCCGACCTCCGTTTTACAATGGAGATGACTTCCGTTATTGGAATGGTCGGATGGAATGCTTTCTTAAAACCCAAATCGAGATGTGGATCATAATCCAAATGGGATTCACACTTCCGACTAATGAAGTGGGTTAATCCTTGGATTATGACCAATGGACCAATGCGACAAAAAGACAAGTTGAAGCCGACGCCAAGGCAACTCAAATCCTCCAATGCGGCTTGTCCAAGGAGGAGCTTAATCGCGTCGACCCCTTCATCAGCGCAAAGGACCTTTGGACAAAGCTAGTGGAGCTACACGAAGGGACCGATGAAGACAAGGTATGTAAGTGCGATCTTTTGTTTAATAAATTGTATAATCTAAAAATGCAAGAACACGAAACGGCGACTCAACTTCACGCCTACGTTCAAGACATAGTCAATAATCTACACGCAATCGGGCAAAAGGTTGAAAACCGCAACCTTATAAGGTATGTTCTTAACTCCTTTCCGAGGACTACCTTGTGGGCATCCATGGTTGATGCCTACAAGGTTTCCAAGGATCTTTCGAAACTTAGGTTAGATGAATTATTTTCCGATTTTGAACTTCATGAGCAGTCTAACTCGGAACCCGAGAAGGGTATAGCACTTTTTCCAGGTCCGAGGAAGAAAACCGCAAGCAAGCCACCCCCAAAGGAAGAAGAGGATGAGTCCGATTCGGAGGTCAACTCGAAAATGGAGGCCGAACTAGTCAACCTAGTTCGGAGGATAGTCAAGGGCTGAAAACAAACCGTCACTCGACTCAACGAAGGTAAGCCTAAAAGTTCAAATATTAGATGCTACGAATGCAACAGGTTTGGACATATCAAGTCCGAATGCCCAAAACTCAAGAGCAAAACACCAAAACACAAAAAGGCACTCAATGCTACTTGGGAAGAAGCATCCGAGGAAGAAGATAGTGATCATGTTCTCATGGCTAAACCGGTGGAATCGGAGATGGAGTCGGAACCAGAACATGAATCAAAAATCGAAGACGAGTCGGACTGTGAAGCACTATTCAAGACAAGCCACGGATACGCATCCGGTTCAAAAGATACACTCAAGGTAAGTCGATCCCTCATTAGTACACTTTATAATGCAATTAAGTTTTTAACTAGAAAATTATCTAAGTCCGAGTCCAAGGTTGAGACCCTAGTTGAGGAAGTTAAACTTCATAAACACGAGGTCTCCCTAACCTCTTCGACTAGTCGAGTTCAAGAGGAGGACTCAACTCGGGTTGAAAAACTCGAAGTTGAGAACTCACTCTTGAAGAGTCAAGTCGAAGATCTTAGGAACACGTTGGAAAGGTTTACTTTGGGATCCAAAGGACTTGACCTCCTACTTGGATCGCAAAGGGCTGTGTACAACAAGTCGGACTAGGGTTTAGCTCAAACACGACCAACAAGTCATATATGTCGATTGTAAGTCGACATAAAAAATGTGTCCAAGCATGGGTCCCTAAGACCACCTTGATTTCAAACTTAGGATCGAACCAGTACTGGGTTCCCAAGGACCAAATCCACTATGTGGAGAGACCGAACCGATTCAACGGTCCAGGGGGAGCTAGTACGAAACTTGTGTGTATTTTAACTTAGAAAATTGCATGCTTAGGTTCTTTATTTAGTTTGATTTTTCTTTTTAGAATGGCTAGATAGGACTATAACTCATCAATACTTGATAACATACTACCAGGACACGGCGAGATGATAGTACGTTAGGAAAGCGGAGTCTTGTGTATTCGGACTAGATAAGGCGTATCTAGTTCGGTGCACTTGATCGAGCGGAACTAGCTGAAGCTACCTCGCTGTATCCTAGACTAGTTAGACCAGGAAGTGGTCTAATGTGAGTCAAGTCTCTATTTTCTTGAAAATGGCTTTGTCTAAGGAAGTGGTCGTTGTTCCGATCAAAGAAGGCCTCTATGCCTCGCCACGACCTGGAAGCCATGATCTTGAAAAGGTGACTTGATGAGCCTAAGGTCAAATCCGAATCTAACGCAAGGTCAACAAGTGATCAAGTCATTAAATTTAAGTAAAATTGGAAGTCATCTCACAAGAACATATAGGGTTAACATGTTTGATCATGTAGACATGGGTGAGATGATTTAGGTTAATAATTTTCAATCAATCTTTAATAAATCCAATATCTGATCTAACTACCTTGCGTGTAGGATCAATAGATGTTGGACAGTGGTTGCTCCCGACACATGACCGAGGATCAACTCAAGTTTTCGAAGCTTCGATTCAAACGACAAGGATCGGTAGCCTTCGGAAACAACGACAAGATCAAAATCATTGGATCAGGTGATATTGAGCTCAACTCTAACTTTATTATTCAAAATATCTTATTAGTAGAAGATTTTCAATATAATTTACTTAGTGTAAGCCAATTGTGTGATAATAACTATAAGGTCATATTTCTAGAAAATGAATGCGTAATTAATACAAATGAAACTTCTAAAACAATCCTTAAGGGAACTAGAAATAACAATATTTACACTATTAACTTAACTAACTCCTCAACTAAGTGTCTTATGACATGGCAAGAGGAATCATGGTTGTGGCACCGATGACTCGGTCACTCACACCCAAGACTCATCCACAAGATGAGTCAGAGTGACTTAGTCAGAGGTTTACCTAACCTCAATAACTTGGATAATAAAATATGTAATGCTTGTCAACAAGGTAAACAGTCTATGACACAACATCAACTAACTAATCAAGAACGAACCAAAAGTGTTCTTGAGCTCCTACACATAGATCTATTTGATTCACACAAAGCTAAATCACTTAATGGGAGTAAATTCTGCTTAGTCATAATTGATGACTATTCTAGATTTACTTGGGTTAGGTTCATCAAACATAAAAGTGATACCCTAGATCAATTAATCAACCTATTTAAGTTAATAGAAAATCAAAAAAGCATTAAAATCAAGAGACTTAGGTCTGATCATGGTGGTGAATTCGAGAACCATAGGTTTACAGAATTCTGTAACCTAAATGGATACCACCATGAGTTCTCTTGCCCTAGAACTCAACAACAAAATGGCCTAGTAGAACGCAAAAATAGAACCCTACAAGATGCCGCTAGGACAATGTTAAACGAGTATAACCTACCCGATAGGTTTTGGACGGAAGCCGTAAGTACGACATGCTATGTCCAAAATAGGATCCTTATGGTAAAGAGGCACCTTAAGACCTCATATGAGATTTATCACGATAAAATACCTAACATCAAGTACTTTAGGGTTTTTGGGTGTAAGGTACATATCCTAAACACTAAGGATTACCTAGGGAAATTTACATCCAAAACCTCGATCGGAATCTTTCTAGGATACTCGACTACAAGTAGAGCTTATAGAGTATATAACCATGACACCCTTAGAGTCGAGGAAACTATCAATGTAGTATTTGATGAAGGACACGAACCTACAAAACCCCCGACAACCCCAATTAGCGAGCCAATTCATACCAGACTCAACTCCGATTCGGAGATCAAGTCTAGTATTAATCCCAACCTAGGTCAACCAAGTCATTCTATTGACCAAGTGGTAGATGACTCAAACCAAACTAGAACTCAAACGAGTCATCCTATTGACCAAGTAGTAGACTCAAACCCAAACCCAACTAGGACTCAAACGAATCATCCTATCGACCAAGTGATAGGTGATCCAAGTCTAGGAGTTCGAACTAGAGCCTCATACAGAAACCTTAGTCAAATCTCCTTGATTTCCAAAATTGAACCCAAGACTATTGACCAAGCTCTTCTTGATCCCGATTGGATTATTGCAATGCAAGAAGAGCTAGCACAATTCACTAGGAACGAAGTATGGGAATTAGTACCACCACCTAAAGATAAAACAAACAAGGTGGGTGTTTAGAAATAAACTTGATGACAAAGGTGAAGTAGTTAGAAATAAAGCTAGACTAGTCGCTAAAGGGTTTAGTCAAGTCAAAGGTTTAGATTACGACGAGACCTATGCCCCAGTAGCTAGATTAGAGTCCATTTGAATGCTATTAGCGTATGCTACACATCGAGGATTCAAGTTGTTTCAAATGGATGTGAAATCAGCATTCTTAAATGGATACATTAAAGAAGAGGTTTATGTTAGTCAACCCTCCGGTTTCGAAAGTTTAGACAAACCCGACCATGTCCTTAGGTTAAAGAAAGCTCTCTATGGACTTAAACAAGCTCCTCGAGCTTGGTATGAGAGAATTTCGATTTATCTTAAGTCCAAAGGTTTTAACCAAGGTGTAGTTGACCCAACTCTTCTCGTAAAAACCTTAGGTAAAGACATGTTCATAGCCCAAATCTACGTAGATGATATTATTTTCGGAACCACCAACTCGATCCTATTGAATGAGTTCATTTCACTTATGGAAAGTGAATTTGAAATGAATTTAGTAGGAGAGTTGAGTTTCTTCTTAGGTCTACAAATTAAACAAACTAAAGATGGAATATACCTACATCAATGCAAATATACTAGGGAATTAATTAAACGCTTTAGAATACAAGACGCTAAAATTATTAATACCCCAATGGCAACAAATGTAAATATAGAAGAAGATGTAATCAGAAATTCAATTGATTTAAAATACTATAGGAGCATAATAGGGAGTCTCCTTTACTTAACTGCGAGCCGACTTGATATCCTATTTGCAGTAAGTATGTGTGCAAGGTTTCAAACCTGTGCCAAGGAGTCTCACCTAACTCTAGTCAAGCGTATCCTTAGATATCTAAAGGGTACACTTAATGTCGGTATTTGGTACCCTAGATCTACCGAGTTCGAACTAACTGGCTACTCTGATTCAGACTATGCTGGTAGTAAGCTCGATAGAAAGAGTACGAGAGGTTGTTGTCAACTTCTCGGCTCGAGTCTAGTGAGTTGGTGCAGTAGGAAGCAACACTGTGTTGCCTTATCTACTACCGAAGCCGAATACATTGCGATGGGTGAGTATGCCACTCAGCTTCTTTGGATGAAGCACACTCTCCGCAACTTTAAGTTAGACTTTACGATCACTAAACTCCACGTAGATAACATTAGTTCAATTAACCTTACTAAGAATCCGATATGTCACTCTAGGACCAAACATATAGAGGTCAAACACCATTTCATTCGAGAACATGTGGCCAATAGAGCCATACAACTCGAATATCTCGAATCGAAGTCTAACTTGGCAGACCTATTTACTAAACCCCTACCCGAAGCCGAATTTAGTCTATTAAGATGAAAATTGGGCATGTGCGTAGTAGAATAGGAACTTGCAAATTATATTTTCTTACTACTATTTCTTACTTTTCATTTTTCATGGAACTAGCATAGGATATACCTTAGATATCATGCACCTATAGATTTAAGGAGCCAATACATCTCACAACACATAGGACTAATGTGTTTGTGTACTTAGCCACGTAGATGAGCGTGAGATGTTAGGACCTTACTCCTGGTTCCAGATGTAGAGCTAGTGCATCGCCATGAACCACGGAGTATAATCATACATATTAACCGACTCTGACTAGGACTGGTTGATCTTTTATATCAATCAAGCCAAATATGAGTCGAACATTTTATAGATGAGCTTATTTTCAGTATATTATTTTCTAAATAATGTGGAACATGCTTGGACTTTAAATTTAATACTTATTTTTGTTTTCCACACACCCTTACTCTTTTCGATATATGGCAAAAGGGGGAGAAAAAGGCCAAAGTTAAGGGGTCAAAATTTTAATTTTTGATAACTTAACTCTTACTTCATATTTATTTACATGACCAAAAGTTAACTTTAAGTTTTGAAAACTTACTTAACTTTTTAACAAAAAGAAGTAAAGACCAAATTAAGAAAAATCTTAACTCAAACTTATTTTTAAACACTATGACATTAATGTTTTACTTAAAGGGGGAGAAAGGGCCAAGTTAAGAAGACCTCTTAACTTAAACGTTTTACTAAGGCCAACTTTAAGTAATATTAATTACTTAAACTCTTCCTAGATAGCAACCCTCAAGGAGGAGGATTAAGGTCTTCTTTCAGGACTCACCCTCGGTCAAGGGGGAGGTTTCCTCAAGGGGGAGTACTTGAAGAAAATCCTTACTACTCCTACTAATCTTTATTATTATTGTTTGTTTCTCATGAACATTATTATTCTTCAGGCATGCTATTTTCTTAACTTTGTATGTGGGTTTATCATAAATCAAAAAGGGAGAGATTGTTGGTGCAGTAGGCACCTAAGTCGAACCTGAGTTTTGATTATAGCAAACGATACAAAGTTAAGCTCATGTCGTTATCTCACGAGCTGAATCGAGTGTACAGAAAATTACTATAGCTGGAGCTGAAGGCTAGCGACACCTAGAGGAAGCCGCGGTGGTCGGGCGACACTCGAGTGACTTTGGAGGGAGCCGAAGGAATCAAGTGGAAGGCCGAAAGCGAAAGCGACACAGTAAGTATCGAGGTAAGCTTGTGTGTGTGCGAGTGTAAGTGAGGTCATATCCTCTTTACGGGGATAGACTTAAGCGTAGATCCGACCCAAGACATCCCATTGGTGGTCTAGGTCGAGATTGGATGGTCAGAGGCCGTCGAAATAATGTTATTGTTCATCTAACTTGTCATTTCAGCTAGCATCAGTCGATTGCCAGCTTGGAGGACTCGATCGGTCAATCGATTGATCGCGGCGCTTGATTCGATTGATCGCCATCGATCGTGATGATGGCTCGATCGATGGTCAAGGATCAGCTTCGAGGAGTCAAGACTTATCACCTCATTTCAAGGGGATTGGTGCTCAATTGTGATTGGCTAAAGTTCCTCTCGAAAAGGGGCTCAAAGGCTATAAAAGGAGGGCCTATTCTAGGGTTTCATCATCGATTCTAAGCTTCCAAAAGCCTCCGCCAAGCTACAACTTTCCGACAACGAAGTGCTTCTTCTCCGATGTCTAGGTTTTAATTGCTTTCATTTTGTTACGTCGGTTTAAGTTTTTTATTTCAGTTCATTACTGTACTTTCTCGGAGCTTTTATCGTAACGAGGAGAGGGGGAGTGTCCTTCTACCTCAAGCTTTGTGTTTTATTTGTATCGATTAACTCCTACCTCTAACGAGGAGAAGTTCTTTAGTGTTTTTGCCCTCCGTACGTGGTCAAGGACCACTAGAGCCTTGGAGTAGTAGCCGAAGGCTACGAACCAAGTAAAAAACATTTGTCTCCTTTTATTTATCGCTTATCTTTCTGCTGCAATTCATTGTCTACTCGAGTTTTAATGAACGAACGAAAAGAAAAGAAAAAAAATGTTTTATCGCTATTCACCCCGCCTCTAGCGATTTGCTTCGATCCAACACCATCGAGCATCAGTCGACTGATCACAAGATCAGTCGATTGCTCGATCACTCAGTCGACTGTCGACCTATGACAATCGACTGCTAGACCACTTCCCGCAGTCAAACCCTAGTTGACTCACACCAGTCGACTGCCACATGACACCAGTCGATTGGCACACCTCAAACATGAGGTTTTAGCCCAAGTATGGTTCCCCCATACTTGCTAGACCACCCTTAGCCTAGACCTAAGCCTTCTAGCCATCTCCATCAGCCTCACGCCTCTCGGATCCCTCCAAGTCATCCATGACTTATTCATCCATCGCTCTAGCCTTCTGGTGCTTCCATCGGCTATGTCATGCTAATGGTGTCTACACCGTCAAGGCACATTGGACTTACGTCGCCAAGACTCTGCTTGGACTTTACGTTGCCAACCATTGGACTTATGCTGCCAAGACTTCACCCTTGGACTTTACGCCGCCAATATTCCCCTTGGACTTCTCAAATGTCAAGACTCAAGCTTGTACTTTACCTTGCTAACCCATGTTGGAATTTCCATGCCAAGACCCATGCTTGGACTTTCCATGCCAAGTACCCATGACTTGGACTTTCCAATAACGTGGTCAACTCCATTCAACCATCAAGGTCTCCCTCGAGTCAAACTTGAGTCTGATCAATCATAACCTGGGTCGATCGTATAAACAATCTCCTCAAAATATTAACCGACATCAATGTCAAACATATTATGTCAAACATCAAAACATCACTCGAGTCTGGTCAATTGTGACCTGGGCCGATTGCACCAACAATCTCTCCCTTTTTGATGTTTGACAAAACAAACCTTGAGTAAGGCCCCTAACTCAAATTCCCTTACCAATTTTCCAAATTGGTAATTTAACTCTCCCCCTTTTTGACATACATCAAAAAAGGCTCATCCAAGTAGGTCAATGTCTCATGTCCCAATGAGATCTTACAATCTCCCCCTTGGTCCAATAACATCTAGGATGCCTACCATCTTCCTAGTGATAAGTCCCATATCACTCAAGAGAGGCAATTCTATACATTCTCCCAATTTTCAAATTAGGTATTGCAAATCCCAATTTCCCTCTAATGAGGAAAATGACCATCCATCATCCCATGATGGATACCTCCCCCTAAAGGCTTGCTCCCCCTTGACCATTGCACCAACAATGTCCTTGGGAAGTCCCTAAGCCAATAGGAACTCTTAAACATCAAAAATAAGGTTCAAAGTTCAAAAACGAACTCTTCCACCCTTAAACTTGATACATTGACCTAAATCTCTCCAAATCCATGTCCAATGAATTTTCATCCTTTATAATACTTCCCAAAGCATATCCTAGGGTTAGGAGTGGTTAGGGACCTTAACCGCAGCTGAACACGGGCTAAACAATCTTGTTTTTCTCGAAATCAGCATTGGCAGTCGACTCGTCGATTACGATCATTGCACATCACATCGATCACGCCACTGTAGCTGATCGATAATCGAAAATCTCGATTTTCAGTTATCAGAAATGAGATTTGGAAATTCATAAATAATTGTACGTATATCGAAAAATCATGAAAATTCGTATGTATAATACTTATGACTAATACAATGGGTGAAAAATGATAGAAAAATATTTTACCCATAAAATATTGAAATTGATACAAAATCTAAAAGTGAATAAAAACTTCTAAGTTTTAGCTCACTTTGTATTAATCTCATCAATGGTGATTGCTATCAAAAGATAGACTTTACCAAGATTTTTCAAAATGATTTTAAAATGTTTTCAAAACCTTATTTTGGATCATATTCCTTGGGCTCAATATACATGACTTGTACACAAGCTTTCCCAATGATCCACCACTAATATAAGATGAGTTTTAGTTCATTTAGATGCAAAAACTATGCACCTTGAACTCAACTCATATCCTAACATCTCACATGTATCTAGGGTATATAAATACACATACATGTCAATGTGATGTGAGATGTGAGTTTTGTTATCTCTAATCTAGGGTTCCATGCATTTTTCTAAGGCAACCCTACTTGATTCCCTTATAAATGAGACTTCAAGTCATGCCATTGTCCTTAAATCAATTTTAATTACATTTAATGCATGAAGTATGATCATGACATAATGATAGCAATAATTAAGCATGACCAATGATCATGATGTCATGGTATATGATATAATCTAAAAACACATGACATTAATCCTTAATCCTAAACATGATCTGACATATAAATGATAAAAATAAACATGATGTCATGGCATGTTATATGACAAATAGAGCATGACATATAACAAGTATAGGTATAATAATAATACCTAAATTTTAATATTAATTGACATTTGATATAATTAAATATATTTTGCCATATTATCACTTTTCTCCCTAGTGTGCCAAAAATCCAAAATGACACACTATGACCTCTAATCCTAAATTGTGCCAATTTAATTGATTTTTTATAATTCTAAGAATGTATTGGCACATCCTAAATTCTTTTAGGATCATAATTCAAATCTATTTCCAAGATATCCATAACCTTGGAAATGACCTAAAATGTCAACTTTGCTATGGTTGAGTTAACTACCCATCCAATCCAGGTTGACATGACCTAACCCATCTATCGTGAGTCAATCATTCTCTTAGGAACCCAAAATCTATTTGAGCTCCTAGGGTTAATTAGGTATTTCTTAGGGATAACCTCCCTAGATACCTTTCTAATGACCCTTCTAGGCTTGTTAGCCTTGGTCATTATGGTCTTGCCATGGTTAACCTTAGGGATTGCCTCCCTAGTAACCTTCTTAGTGGTCACCCTAGGTTTTCTAGAAACCCTAGCCACTAGGCACATACCTTGGTCAACTCTAGGGATGACTTCCCTTGTGACCTTGGTCTTCCTAGACCTAGTTTGTGTTCCATAATCAAATGGAACACTATTATAAGCCACCTTAGGCTTAGGTTTGTGACCCAAACCTTTCTTGTCCTTGGTTGACTTTTGTCTTTTAGGTCCTAGGTGTTGACTTTGACTTTTGGACCTAGACTTTTGATCATTTGACCCTTTAAATTGATTTTGTATATTCCTAAGGGTCTTCTCAAGTTTTTCAAGTCTTGACCTCAAGACTTGATTTTCCATCTCCAATTGCCCAATTTTCATTTTTT
Organism: Wurfbainia villosa; assembly: GCA_025175895.1. Lineage (NCBI taxonomy): Eukaryota > Viridiplantae > Streptophyta > Magnoliopsida > Zingiberales > Zingiberaceae > Wurfbainia > Wurfbainia villosa. Next base: position 35,475,527 of record CM045989.1, on the reverse strand, counting down.
GATTAAGTTTTTGGGCATTGCAATTTCCTCTAGGCATATGCCTTGTCCATTTAGGATTAAGACCTAGATGTTCTCCTATTTTCTTAATGGTTTCCTTAGGTAAAATATTTTTAGGGATATTAGTCCCAAATTTCTCCTTATTTCTTAAGTTAACACTTTTAGCTCCTAGGCAATAATATCTATTATTCCTACTAGCATGCTTTCATGAATAATTGCAAGATTACTTCTAGCATGCTTTTGATAATTAATTGAGGAAGGAGCATTATTTAAAAATACCTTAGGGTTAGCTTTGGAATCTCCCCCTACTTGTGGTGCTCCTTCTTGGCCCTTCTTGCTCCCCCTAAGGCATGAATTCCTAAAATGCCCCGGTTGTTGGTACTTGAAGCAAATGACGTGCTCTTTGCTTCTTCTAGTGGGGGCACCGACATCTTTTGATCTTTCTTGAGGTTTTGGTGTCGGTGGAGCTTTTCTTACTCTATTTGGGCACTTGCTCTTGTAGTGCTTGGTTTTCCTACACTCAAAACATATTATATGCATTTTATTATTAACACATATGTTTGAGTTACCTAGGGTGGTTGTGGTGGTCGGAGTGGAATTTTGAGCTTCTTCATCTCTCCCGGAGATGGATGGCTCCTCTTGAAGTTGCTCCGGTGTGGAAGTTCTCTCATCCCCCTCAATCCTAGAGGTAGATGCTTTTTCCACTTCTTCCACCTCTTTCGATCTGGATGTTGATTCCCTATCAACCTCTGAATCCTCAAGCTCTTTGGATGACGATGTACTTGCTTCCTTTTGAGCTTGAGAGGGTGAACACTCATCTTCTTCTTCTCAGACAGATGATAAATTTTCATGGAGCTTTGCCACTTGCCTCCATAGCTCCTTGGCATCTACATAATTACCTAACATACACAAGATATTGTTAGACATTAAATCAATTAAAAATTTTATCACCTTATCATTTTTCTCGGATGCTTTGACTTGCTCTTCGGTCCATCTCTTCTTTTGAGGAATCCACCTCTTGGTCCTCTTGGATATTCAAATCCATCCATCAAAATGGACCATTCCTCAAAATCTCTCATCATAATAAAATCTTCAATTCTTCTCTTCCAAGAATTGAAGCCTTCTCGTCCGTATAGGGTGTAGGCACCGGTGTGTTGATGTCCCATCCTAATTGTTCTTGGACTTCCATCTTCACCCTCTAGCATGCTACCTTAGTTGTTAAACCTTGAAGAGCAACCTGGCTCTGATACCACTTGTAGGAGATCAATTGGAAGCTAGAGAGGGGGGGGGGGGGTGAATAGCTTGTTGTCGTTCGTCGATGGAATTTGTTCGTGATCGAGTCTACAATTTTCGTTAGCGCAGCGAAATAATGATAATAAAAGCAATAATAAAATAGACACAATCAAACACACCAATACACACATATTTAACGTGGTTCGGAACTGAACGGTTCCTACTCCACGGATCGAGCTCTAAAGAGCTATAGCGATGCCAATCACACACCACTATGCAAACAATCCTTCTCGACACAAGTTGGAGGTGGAGAAACCTCATACAAATGATTACAATAGTAATACTAAATACAACAAGCAAATATAAGTTAATACAATAAAAGAAATGTAAAGAAAACTTTACAATAAATCTTTTGAGAGCTTGCTTGTTTGGTTGGTTGAGTGGCACTTGGAGACCCTGAATTGCAGCAACAATTCGCCCCAAAAACTCCTCAAAGAACCATTGCCTTTTCCTCCATCATGAGCTCCTTTTATAACTTCAACTTGTGCTGGAAAAAGTCGATCAGTCGACTGATCGGGACCATCAGTCGACTGATGCCACTGTTGTCGTGAGACAATGGCTAGATCCACGCTAGAAAAAACCCAATGGATCCATCATCAATCGACTGATTATGACCATCAGTCGACTGATCAAGCCATCACTCGACTGCTGATGTAGCGGTCGAGTGAGACTCCATTCTATGGCCGAACCACCGAGCACCAGTTGACTGATCAGAAGATCAGTCGACTGCTCGACTACTTAGTCGACTGCCGACCTATGGCAGTCGACTACTAGACCACTTCCCGTAATCAAACCCTAGTTGACTCACACCAGTCGACTGCCACATGGCACCAGCCGACTGACACACCTCAAACATGAGGTTTTAACCCAAGTATGGTTTCCCCATACTTGCTAGACCACCCTTAGCCTAGACCTAAGCCTTCTAGCCATCTTCATCAGCCTCAAGCCTCTCGGATCCCTCCAAGTCATCCATGACTTGTTCATCCATCGCTCTAGCCTTTAGGTGCTTCCATCGGCTGTCATGCTAACGGTGTCTACACTACCAAGGCACATTGGACTTACGCCGCCAAGACTCCGCTTGGACTTTACGCCGCCAACCATTGGACTTATGCTACCAAGACTTCACCCTTGGACTTTACGCCGCCAATATTCCCCTTGGACTTCTCAAATGCCAAGACTCAAGCTTAGACTTTACCTTGCTAACCCATGTTAGACTTTCCATGCCAAGACCCATGCTTGGACTTTCCATGCCAAGTACCCATGACTTGGACTTTCCAATAACGTGGTCAACTCCAGTCAACCATCAAAGTCTCCCTTGAGTCAAACTCGAGTCTGGTCAATTATAACCTGGGTTGATTGTATAAACAATCTCCCCAAAATATTAACCGGCATCAATGTCAAACATATTATGTCAAACATTAAAACATCACTCGAGTCAAACTCGAGTCTGGTCAATCGTGACCTGGGCCGATTGCACCAACAAAGATGAACTCTGTGTCTACAAGAGGGTTAATGGAAACACAGTTGTCTTCCTAGTATTGTATGTGGATGACATACTACTCATTGGGAATGACATCCCTTCGCTACAGTCTATGAAGACTTAGCTGGGGACGTGCTTCTCAATGAAGGACTTAGGTGAAGTAGCCTGTATTCTAGGCATCAAGATATATAGAGATAGATCTAAGAGATTGCTTAGCCTAAGTCAGAGTACATATATTGACACGGTATTACTACGGTTTGCCATACAGAATTCTAAGAAGGGACTTCTGCCGATGTCACATGGTGTCAATCTTTCGAAGACTCAAGGTTCCTCTTCTAGAGAGGAGAGAGACCGCATGGATAAGATCCCTTATGCATCTGCCATAGGATCTATCATGTATACCATGTTATATACTCGTCTTGATGCCTCGTATGCTTTGAGCATGACGAGTAGATACCAGTCAGATCCAGGTGAGCGTCACTGGATAGCAGTCAAGAATATTCTTAAGTACTTGAGAAGGACTAAAGAATATTTCTTAATATTTGGAGGCAATGAGGAGCTAGTCAGAACTACATCTGTGATGCGGCTCCAAACCCGACAGATGAATATAGATCGCATTCAGGGTTCGTGTTTTGCTTGAATGGTGGTGCTGTGAGCTGGAAGAGTTTGAAGCAGGATACAATTGCTGATTCTACAACAGAGGCCGAGTATATTGCTGCATCAAAGGCGATAAAAGAGGCAGTTTGGATCCACAAGTTCATTACTGAGCTTGGGGTGGTTCCTAGCATAGCAGATCCTATAGAGCTCTATTGTGACAACAATGGAGCGATTTCGCAGGCTAAAGAACCTCACTCACACTAGTGGACCAAATACATACTACGACGCTTTAATCTCATTCGAGAAATTATCGATAGAGGAGATGTGAAGATTTACAGAGTACCCACAGAGGCTAACATCGCAGATCCATTGACCAAGGCTTTGGCACAGAAAAAGCATGATTGTCACACTAGGTCATTGGGTGTTAGATACTACAATGATTGACGCTAGTGCTAGTGGAAGATTGTTAGTGAAAGCCCTAGAGCCAATCATGTGATGATTATTGTATGAACTTTATTTTATCATATTTCTATTTATAAAGGCATTTCTTTATGGTTATTATACTTACTTGTATTGATGCCAAATAACTAAGTATAATAACATCCTTGAGTAGAAGGTTCTTATCTATATCAATCGATTGGTTGAATCGATAATGAGATGATATAGAAAACACTACTCTTAATCATTCCTAGTCAAGTATTAACATTCAGGGACAATGTTAATGCGAAGAGACTAGCATGTAGGTCAACTCGATGACTTAATTTCATAAGTCATGGATATGAGATATCAAGTTAACACATGAGTATGCATTGGAGAATGTATACTGAATGACCAGCCATGAGAAAATATCATGGATCATTATATGAGTGTCATATACTTTCTCATGTGACTATTAGTATGACTATTAGTCCTTGCACCTGAAGTCACCATGGTTCCCTACATAAGGAGTTGCATACTTTGGCTTCGTCAAACGTCACCCGTAAATGGGTGGACTATAAAGGCGATTACTGGATATGTAACAAATTATACGAAAAGATGTGAGTGATGTAGATGAGATCTATCCCTCTTATATGACGGGAGTGACATCGTTATTCTTGATAGAGTGAGACCACTAAGTGCATGTCCATGCCCAAATGAGTCAATATGAGATATTGAACTCATTTGATTAGAGTGAGTCTACTTGGAGTTCAAGATATAGATTGTACCGAGGATGACACAGTCTATGCCTCAGTTGGTCAATCTAGATGTCAAGGATAGAGGGACATTGTCACATATTGTGAGAGTCACAATTAGTAGTCACAAAGGTGATGTTGGATCTCAACATTCTTGTAACTTGGGTAGCAATGATGTGTTGCTAGATACCGCTCATTGCTTATGTTCCTAAATCGGTTTAGGAGCATCGACAACGTTACAAGAACTTATAGGGTCACACACAAAGGGCAATTAGATGGAGATTAGGTTCATATGATGAACCATGAGGATTAGGTTCATGGGATGAACCAAATTGGATTAAGAGTAATCCAAATTAGACTAATTGAGTTGGACTCAAGTTGATTCAAGTGTTGAATGAGTCTAATTTAGATTTGATTCATCGAGTCAATTTAAAATAATGAATAGAGATTCGTTAAATCAAATTTACTTGAATCAAATGGTTGGATTTGATCAACCATGGGAGATAAGAGGTCAAGTTTGACTTGACTTGAGAGGGAAGATGAATGGTCAATTTTGACTTGACCAATTGCCATGTCATGGTGACTTGGCATGGGGGCCGACCAATGATGATGTTCCCCATCATCATGGACTCATCATGGGGTGCCACCTCATGAGGGAGACCAAGAGCCATTGGCTCTCGGAGTTACATGCATGCATATAACCCCCCCCAAATAATGGTCAGTCACTTTAGTGGCGATTAGTGAGAAGTTAAGTGTGTAACTTCATCATCTTCTTCCTTGGCTCTTCCCTCTAGCTCTCCCTCTCTCCTTTGCCGTGGGTTTCTTAGTGTGATAGCACACTCTAAGTGATCTTCTCTACCTATTGCTTGTGTGGATACCAATAGAGGAGTGTACACTTGACACTCTCGAGTTTCGGCAATCTGTTTGGATGAGCAGGATAAGTGAAGGGCATCACATCAAGGGTAAAACTCTTAACATGTAGATCTAGAGTAGATCTAAGGTTTTTAAACATGTATATGTAGTTTTGTTTATCTTTGCACAGATCCGTGGCCGACTTCCAAGGTTTTCGCAATGCAAAAAGCTATTTTTGCGGCTCGGATAGTCCAGCAGAGCAAGGGCCACTGGCACGATTGAGGACTAACACTGCCTAGCCGAGAACATGGGTTAATCTATTTAAGATGAATCAGTAATGCTCAGTAGACACTGCACTTCAATCTTTCAGCAAACTCACAGACAAACCCATTCTAACGAATGGTGATCAGGAGTCAATTGAGGAGGTAATTGCCTTTTTCTTGGTGGGCAGATTCTTAGGCAGGTTTCCTGGATGGAAGGTTGTTATAGAGCTTACCAAAAGATGTAATGCTCCACACACAATGCTCACGCATAACATGCATTGGCTGGTGTTTAAATTCGCTTTAAAAGAGCTAAGTGACAGGGTACTTAAAGGTGGTCCATATATTGCCTATGGCTGCCCACTTTACCTTAAGATAATGCCTCATTGTTTCACCTTTCAGTCAGGGGTTCAGAATCACTTACCTTTATAGATGAAAATTCATGGTCTACCTATTGATTGTTGAACTAAAACTGGGTTAAGTAAAATTGCATCCCAAGTGGGTACTCCTTTGTTCACAGATCAGGTCACCAGAAACTGAGAGCGGCTCAACTTTACAAGGACTCTAGTGGAAGTAGATATCACCCAACCTCCTCCTCATAGCATGGAAATTACATTGCCAAATAGACAAGACATAGAATTGGAGCTAAGATATGAGACCAAATTGAAACTGTGTACTAAATGTAGACAGACAAGCCACTATCAGGATCACTGCCCTAGAGCAAGTTCAGATAACAAAGGAGGGAAGGAGAAGCAAGTAAGAAGGTCATGTGGCATGTCTCAACAACACACACAGAACATAAAATCGGTCCACAAGGAAAATAGTAGTAGTAAGGAGAAAGTAAGCTAAAGTGGCACGCTGGCATGCCAATCTGAAAAACAACTGCGTGGGTCAACTGATAAACCTATAACTGTATTAGAATGATTGATCCTTGGAAAATGCTGCATAAGAAGAAAGACAATGGAAATCATATGCACAAAGGGAAACATACTAAAGTTCATGGGTTATTTCAAGCAGGAAGTTTAGCTGATAAGCAACAAGGGGTTGTATCAGGACCTGTGAAGGCTTTACAGGCAATTCTATGGGAGACAGAGACCAGTAACAGCAGAATTAGAAGGCTTTCTGAAACTGAACACAGGCTAAAAGGCAATCGAGTTTCAACTGAAAAAATAGATAGAAAAAAATCTGGGTCCAAGGAATTCAGGCTAGTTGATTAAGGCCTGCACACAAATTAGCAAGGCACCTGCACCAAATCAAGCTAGGAAATCTCTGAAAGTGAGCAACACGACTGGAATGAAATAGCGTCAGTCTAAAATTTTGATAAAAAGAATCTATAATGAAATCAACACTGAAAACTTGGAGGATCAAGCTGCTGGCAGGGATCAAAGCATTTCAATCAGGCCAATGAAACAACAATAGTCCAGAGAGTAAAAGGATTTGGAAACAAAAGGATGTGACAAAGGGCACATAACTGACCAACAAGTGACAATATTAGGCAATCAACTTTTATAGATTTCGGATAGCTTGATGGCACCAAGTGCAAACTACTTAGGGGCATAAAATTAGGATGATATTACTGACAACCTTAACTATGCTATTGTGCAAGATGAAGCCCTAGCTAAATCAGATCCATGAGCCAAGAATCAGACTGTTCAGGAATTCAGAGCAGACATTTCAGTTTCAGTTTCTGCTTTGGCAATCAAATCACAGGTAGTAGAACATGCAGGCAGCAAAGGTTCAGATTCAGTTTCAGATTCAGTAGCCACGTTGAGCATCAAGGAAAGATTAGACCATTGAACTGGGGAGCTTGTCACTGAGACAGACAAAATAGAATTCTGTCAACTCCCAATATCAAAGGCAGGTTCAGTCCTAGACAATCAACAACAATCCCTGCATGAGGCTGACAAAGCACACGAGAGTAGCCATGAAAAATACAAGCCAGATCAAGGGCACAGAAAAAAAGGGAAGCTAAAGGAATTGTCCAAGTTTGGACATTCCAGAAGAAGGGGAAATTAGCACTAATGACACCACTCAGGCACAAATTTCAGAGGATGTGCAGGAAATTGAAGAAGTTGACCAACTCCCTCCCGTCATTGTTGGATTGCCAGCAATGGATTGGCTTAAGGCCAACTACATAGAGGAGGACAAGGTAGAAGCGTAAGGAGCTCTCATTCAGGCTAAAAAATTAGAGAAACCAAAGAAAATCAAGGGTCGACTTATGCTGGCCAAAACAACATGAAGATAGGGACATGGAATATAAGAGGGCTCAATAAAGGCCTCAAGCAGAGGGAGGTAATACACCTTCTCCGATCACAAACACTTAGTGTTTTTTCTATTTTGGAAGCCAAATTAACATCACAACAATACCAAGCCTTGAAAGCAACATCCCTACAACATTTGGAAAGCTACAAATAGGTGGGAGGCATGGATAGAAGCCATATGATATTAATATGGAACCCCCATCTTGTTAACCTTACAATTGAACAAGGGGAGGATCAATTCGTACACACAACTATCATGTGCAAAGAGAATAGGCTGTATGCTATTACATTCATATATGACTAGCTTACCATTCTTTCTAGGAGAACACTATGGAGTGGTCTACAATAAATATCACACTCAATGCAATTGCCGTGGCTCATCATTGGGGATTTCAACTCATCATTGACAACTAGAGATAAAAAGGTGGCCTGTTGGAGGATCGTGGCCCGGCTAGAAGGGGGTTGAATAGCCTGTGTGCATTGTTAGTTGGAATTCATTTGTTCATCTACAATATTCATTAGCGCAGCGGAAATACGATATACAAATGTGAATACAAAGATGAATACACAATCACACACAATAGACATGCGATATACGTGGTTCGGAAACTTAGGGTTCCTACTCCACGGGGCGAGCTCAACGAGCTCTAGTGATGAACACACCACTAATAAAACTCCTTCTCGACAACACGTCGGAGGTGGAGAAACCTCATACAAGCAATTACAAACATAATACAAGAAGTACAAGCAAATACAAAGACAATAATGAAATATGTAAAGAAAACTTTACAACAATAGATTTGAACACTTTGCTTGCTGCTTGCTGCTTGCTTTGATTTGCTCTTGAAGGTCTGGAATGCAGCAGCAATTCCTCTCCAAAATCTCACCAAAAATCGCTATGGAAACCCTCCTCATGCTCGTCCTTTTATGCTTGTCTCAGGCTGATTTCCCATCTAGCAGTCGACTGCTCATACCCATCAGTCGACTGCTCCTGTAGCCGTTGTGAGACAACGACTTGATCGATGCTGGAAAAGTTTCAACGAATAGCCCATTAGTCGACTGTCAAACTCCAACAGTCGACTAATGCATAGTTAGTCGAGCCCCTAGTCAAGCTGCCTCGCTTATGTGGTCGTTTCCTCAACCTTCAGTCGACTGCCCTATATGGCAATCAACTGCCAAGCCATGTGACACAGTCGAATGCCAGTCGACTCCCATCAGTCGACTAGTACATCACCCCAGTCGACTGGTAAACCTTAAACATGATATTTAACCCAAGTATGATGCCCTCATACTTGCTAGACACCCTTAACCTAGACCTAAGCCTTCTAGCCACCTTTACTAGCCTTGCGCCTATCGGATCCCTCCAAGTCATCGATGACTTGTTCATCCATGCGCAGATCCCTCCAAGACATCCATGACTTGTTCATCCATACGCTAACCTCCAGGTGCTTTCTTCGGCTATTGTCATGCTCTCGGTGTCTACACTGCCAAGGTACAAATGAACTTACGCTCCCAAAACTACCGCTTGGTCTTACGCTGCCAAACCACCCCTTGGACTTCCCAAATACTAAGTACCCATGACTTAGACTTTCACTGCCAATGCTACATACTTAGACTTACATGGCCAAGGCTACACACTTGGTCTTCCCTTGCCAACTCCATGTTGGACTTCCAATGCCAAGCCCCATGCTTGGACTTTCCAATTGTCAAACCCCATGCTTGGACTTTCACCGCCAAGGCTACACACTTGGACTTACGTGGTCAAGGCTACACATTTGGTGTAAAATATCACAAATAAATTTCTAAAGAATAATATTATTATTGAATAAAATAAATTAATGATGCATGGTTGGGGATTAATTTGAACCTAACCTATTGAAGCTTATGGATTAATTAAACCTAACCTAGGCTTAATGGTATGGGTTTAATCGAATCTAGGGTTAAGTTTTATAGGGTCTTAAACCCGACCTGTTTCCACCCAAACCCGATCCACTTTTCTTTGTGGCCTAGCCGTTTCATCCATTCCTCTCCGCCGAACGTTTCTTCGGTTTTCTTTTCCTTCGTCGTTCCGCGATTTTCTTTCTCACCCCACGACCTCTCCTCCTCACTGCATGATTCTCCTCTTCTCTTCCGAAATGCACGACTATCGAGCACCCCTTTTTCTTCCTCTCGGTCATCTTCCTCTCTGCCTTCTCATCTCCTCTATCGTGGTCGATGCTGGACCTATGGGGAATCCAGCTGGAAGGAAGGAAGCTGGCGCGTCTCTGCTCCGCATTTTCTCCGTGATTCAGCTGCTATCGATGCCTCTCTGATGGGTGATCTGACTGGAGGGAAGGAGGCTGACCAAGCTATGCTGGGCTTGAGTCGGGTGGAAGTTGTTCGGAAGCTAGGGGGCGGTAGTGAGTAGAGTCGCCGGTTGGGGGTTTTCACGGTCGATCGTCGCCATAGCAAGGTAAGGCGTTGTTCTTTCCTTGTTTCCCCTCGACCTTAGAAGGGATCGACCTATGAACGTGCTTCTTTCATGTTCATCTTAGATCCCTTTGGTGAAAAAGGCAATGACAGGGTAGGGGTGGCTATGAAAGGGGCTGATGCACAACAACCTTGCCGACGGACTGGTGTTGGCTAGATTGTGAGCAAAGCGTGGACTTTCTGGCAGCAATTGGGGTCACCAAGCTATTTTCCCTATGGCGTGACCCGATCGGTGTGTGAGATAGGAAGGTAAGCAGCTATTATAGCTTTGATTTAGGGTGTTGCTCAATTTTCCCTTATTGATCTAGTTGATTTTAGAAATTGTTAATTGGGTTGTTTGTAATGGGTGTGCTGTGTAAATGGTTGGTGGCTAAAATGAGTGGTATGATGCTTTGTTTGTGCTGATGATGGAGCTGTGAGTGAGTTAAGAAGGAGCGATGGGGTTGTGGGCTTCATTTAGGGTTGTCAGATCTTTATATATGTATGAATTAATGGTAGCAGAGTGGGTTAGTGTAATGCTCTATTTATGTTGCGAATGAGTATGTGAGCAGGTTGAGTAGTAGATGATCGTAGTAGATTGGTGTATTTGCTAATTGGAATTGGTGGGTGTATTCATGATATTAAAGGTGGGATCATGCATGATATGTGATCGAGATTTTATTTAGCATTTGGTTAATTGAATTGGGTACGAGATCAGCTTAGGATTTGATTTGATGGTGGACCATATTGTAGAACTTAATGATAGTTTATATTTTATGCAGGAGTTGGATAGGAGGCAGGTCCACGGTCGTGAGAATTATTGTCACGATCTTCTTATCAGGTGGGTAATTTCCTACCCTGGTCAGGTAGTAGATAAATCCTTATGCATGTTAATTTACATTTGTGTCACTTATACCTTGACTCCACTCTAGTTTTTCTGTTGCTTGATACTTGTCTTTACACTTTATTATGCTATATCATTTTTGTTACCTTGCCTTCATCATTGTTATAAATTACAGATGTTATGGTATGTGGACCTATAGTGGTATACCTTTGTGTACGTAGTAAGTTCGGTTGTAAATTTGAATTGTGCAATTTAGATAAATCATCCAGGGGATGGGTGATGTCCTAGATGTAGAGTTGATTGTCATATTACATTCTTTACATGGTATGACGATTGCGGATCACGTATCTATGTATGGTTGGGTGGTTGTCGACAGTGTGTCGCTATGGATCGGAGGTCCTAGTTTGGTTGTTGGCAGTTGTATGACTCTCTATAGGATAGAGAGTGTGTTGTTGATGTATGTATGTGTAGTTGTGCATTCATGCCATTTACATGCATACTGGCGGCTTGGTCTCCCTTGTGGTTGAGAGAGTCGTCAGTCATCCCACCTACATGGTTACTTGTGGTAGGAGTAATTGGTGTGAGGGCAGAACTTTTGTTGTGCCACACTCGCCCACTATTGATGGTGGTAGTTGGAGTAGCGTGCAGTTGTCCTAGGTGTGTGACACTAGACCACTCATGGGTAGTGACAGTCGGAGTGACCAACAGCAGGGACCCCCATTGTGTAGCCTATAGCTTTTTAGCTCATTCTATTCATACTACCCACTTGGCCACTTGAGAGTAGTGATTGTTGTTGAGTTGGGACAGTTGTCATGTCGAGCCACCTAGGCCACACTAGGGTCGTGGTAGCGAGTGGGGTGAGCAGGCATGACCATGCATTCTGCATTGCCGTGTTGTTATGGCGTTTGCATATTGACATATATATATATATATATATATATATATATATATATATATATATATATATATATATATATATATATATGTGATGTTGTATTTGTTTGTATTATGCTTGCTGCATTTGTTTGTACATCATCATACATGCTACTTGCATTTTCTATATGGTTGCGTGTGAGATACTTGTGTATGAGTTGGTCGGACTATTGGATACCTTTGACCAGTATCATGATGTAGTATAAGTTAGATCAGATTTATTGTTTGTATTGTTATAGAATGTTAATAAGGTAGTTGTTAATTACAGAGTTAGTATTACTCTTCATGTTGTATACTGTGGATATATGCTCAGGTTGGATGAGTGTAGCATAGCAGACTTTCAGGTATGTCAGCATCTTATATTGTTCAGTTGGTATATGCATGTGTGTGTGTGTATATATATATATATATATATATATATATATATTATACTGGTGTATACCTGATGTGCCTTTAGGTTGTATATTTTTTACTTGCATGTGATATTTGATATATACATTTTCTTTCATATTACCGCTGAGTTTTATACTCACTACCACAGATCCTGAGTTTTCTTGTCGCCTAGGTAGCAGGTAGAAGACTTGGTGACGGCTTGGAGCATCGCTAGCTGATCCATCTCATCTCACTTTCAAGGCTCCTGTGGTTATTTTGGTTTTTCATATGCTTTAGTTATGTACTTGGAGTTTATGTGGTGTTATGTGTTGTTGGTGTACACACGTGTTGTTTTAAATTTTATATCGGTACTTTCTTATTTTGTGGTCAGTCATACCGGTATGTGTTGTTGTTGAGTTTATTACTTAGTTGTGATGGTTTCTGTTGTGTTTGATATATATATATATATATATATATATATATATATATATATATATATATATATGTTGTGTGGTTGTGGCCGAAAGACTTTGTATCAATAGGGTATTGCTTGTCATATAGGGGAGATGCTGCCCGTTTATCGAGCTAAGTATACTCTCGGGGTGTGACACTTGGGCTTCCCATGACAATCACATGCCATATGTTTTGTCTAACATCAAAATACTACTTGAGTCAAACTCGAGTCTGGTCAATCGTGACCTAGGCCGGTTGCACTAACAATCTCCCCCTTTTTGATGTTTGACAAAATCACAAACACCTTTGAGTTAGGTGATGTGAGATATCGAAAAAAATAAAATAATAATAAGATATCTCTTATTATTTAAGAAATTAACTTATATATATATTTTCAAAAATTTCAGAAATTTTTCTGAAATTAAAAGGGATGTTATATAATATTTCATGGGGTTAATTAATCCTAAGTTTAAATAGTGGGTTTAATAAGCCTAAGTAAATACCTAAACCTTAGTTTTCTTATGTTCCAAATTTCCTCACCGCAAGCTCTATCGCGATTTACCCATCGCGCCCATTCTCCTCTTCCGCAGTCACCTAATTGCGATCTTCTTCTTCTCCCGAGCTCAAGCCGCTCCGATCGCCCTAGTCAGCATGCAGGCGTCCGCTCGCCACCGCAAGTTTGGTCGTGATCATAGCTGTTAAATCGACCACAAGCGATATATTGGATGCGCATCTCTTCCCAATCATCGGCTTCTTTGTGCGAGCTCATCTCAGCGATGTCATCGTTGCTATTGATTGTTATCGTCGTCGATTGACCTTGCCTCGTTCCATAGGCGAGTAGGAAGTGGTCACCCCTCTACTCAGGTTGCCACACCTCCTCCCGTAAGCACTAGATCAACCACCTGTTGTTGCACCGATTGATTTCTCGTTATCCTCTGCCACAACTCAAATCTTCGACTAGATTTGCGACCGTTCTTTGATTGATTGGCAACCACAATCCTTGGCACAATTGTGACTACCATCTTTGGTGGGTGTTACGCCTTGATATCAGAAAGGGGTAAGGTTGAGGATTTGCTTTTGGGTATGTTAGCTGAGTTCTTGTTGTTGATTAAGTTTACAGATTTTTGATTTGTAGGTAAGAAGGGTCGACCTATGAATTGACCTATTGATTTAGATTTGATGTCTAAACTTTGAAATCAGGAGATCATGTGATGGGAACTAAGCTGGATAAGTGTGGATCGATGCATATGGGGTTTACTTCTAAATCAATTGAATTTGTTAGATCGGATCAGCAATAGTTGATTTGTGCTTCAAGATATACTATGGGAAATAGAAACAACGTGAGTTAAGTTGTGATTTGGATATGATAGCTAAGAAATAGGTTAATGTAGAAGTGTTGGTTGGAGAATTGATTGGTAATTAATGAATGGTATGAAATTGTACCACTATGGGATTTGGTTGATTGATCAGAGATTAGGATTGGGTTAGATTCCTATTCCTACATATTGTTTTTGTTAGTGGTTAGTTATGTTTGTATGTTGTCTTGCAGGACTTTGATTAGTGATAGATGCTTGTACGCGTGGGCAGCTAGCGGAGCTATTTAACAGGTAGGTAATATTCTACCCTGGTCAGGTAGTTGATTAATCTTAGTGCATGAGTTTTGTTAATATTGTACCTTGACACCACTCATGTTAATCTGTGCTTGATACTTAGTCTTTGCACTTTGAGTTATATTGTTGTTGTTATATTTTGATCATCGTTGCTATAAATTATCTATGTTATGGTATGTAGATCTTTAGACGCTTAACCATGTATATGTAGCTGAGTATGGATGTTGATTTGACTCGGGTCATCAGGAACAATCATCCGGGGGGTGGATGGTGTCCTTAATGTAGAGTTAGTGGTTGTATCATCTTACCTTTCGTTGTATAACTATTACGGATCATATGTCTGTACATGGTAGTGTGGGTTGTCGACGGTGTGTCGCTACGGATTGGAAGTTCAAGCATGGTCGATGGTTAGTTGTATACGACTCTATGAGGGATAGAGAGTGTGTTGTGGGTGTACTTATGTATGGTTGTGGATTCATTCCATTTGCATGCATGCTGGCGACTTGGGCTCCCTTGTGGTTGAGAGGGTCGTCAGTCATCCTGCCTCCACGGTTACTCATGATAGTAGTAACTGGTGTGAGGGTAGTTCATTTGTTGTTCCGCACTCGGCCACTATTGATAGTGGTAGTTGGAGTTGCATGTAGTTGTTCTAGGTGTGTGACACTCGACCACTCATGGGTAGTGTCAGTCGGAGTGGCCAGCAGCAGGGACCCCCATTGTGTAGCTTATAGCTCTTTAGCTTATCACTACTTATTCATACTGCCACTTGACCACTTGAGAGCAGTGTTTGTTATTGAGTTGGGACAGTTATCATGTCGTGTCACCTATGCCACACTGGGGTCGTGGTAGCAAGTGGGGTGCGCAGGCATGACCATACATTTGCATTGCCATGTGTGAGGTCATTTGTATATATATACATATACATATATTTATGTATATATATGCGTGTGTGAGTGCGAGCAGTATATATAGATACGGTCTATATATATGTGCTTGTTGTATTTTTGCATTTGTTTGTGCTATGTTTGCTGCATTTGATTGTATATCATCTTGCATGTTATTTGCATCATCTATACTGTTGTGTGTGGGATACCAATGTATGACTTGGATAGGACGGTTGTATGCATTTGACCAGTACCTTGATGTTGAGTAGGTTGGATCAGGTATGTTGTTGTATTTGTTGTAGTATGTTCGCAAGATCGTGTATTAAATACAGAGGTAGTTTTACTCTATCCCATCATACGTGCTATATTGTTGTATATTTATTCAGGTTGTTTAAGTTGTGTCATTGCGGACCATTCAGGTATGCCAGTACATTACATTATGTACAGTTGGTGGTTTATACTCTGTTTAGATTTACACTGATAGTTATTTGTTATCACCTCTACGACTACATGTACGTTGATCTCCCTAGGTATACCTTTTGATCTTCATTTGTATACCTGTTGCTCTACATGTGTTATTTGCTCATGCACTATCTTTTATATTACCACTGAGTTTTATACTCACCACCACAGACCCTGGGTTTTCTTGTCAACCAGGTAACAGGTAGAAGATTCCTTGGATGCTCGGAGCACTGCCAGCTGATATCATCTCACCTTGAGTATTTGGATTGAAATCCATATTGGTGTTGTATATTTTGGGTTGTATGTTTTGGATTTTTATCCTATATTGTTTCCGTTGTTTGGTAATCAGTTATGTTGTTTGTATTTGGTTTCGATCATGTTTTCTTGTTGTGTCAAAGTCGTACCAGTACGCATGTATTTGAGTCTTTGTATTTTTATTATTGTTGGTGTATTCCGCTGTGATTATGGTTATATACTTCTATATGTTGTGTGGTTGTGGCCGAAAGGCCTTGTATCAACAAGGAATTATATCACGTACAGGGGAGATGTTGTTCGATTTTTGGGCTCGGCATACTCTCGGGGCATGACAATTTTATTGGTATCAGAGCCCTAGGTTGCGAGGACCACTTTCGGATTTTATTTCATTCGGATGTCGAATTTTGATTTACTCAATTTTGGTTTTGTGAGTTCTTGGATCTAGCTGTTGTGGGACATCTTCGAGCTGCAAGGTTTAAGGTATGCTAATTGTTATCACATATCTTTTGTTGGCTATGCATTTAGTTGCTTATAACAATGCATGACATGTAGTGTGTTAGTCATTATTAGTAACCATGGTTTGAGTTGACCACGGGAATGACATGTTGAGGTTATTAGATATGTACCTGCTATCGAAAAGGTGAATTACCTTTGAGAGTCGACTGATACCAAGTCGGAAAGTAGGGGTTAGGCTGTCACATTTTTTATGAAGATCAATGATCACAGTCTTAGGGATTTTCACTAACTATGCTAGTCAAATCATTACCTGTGGGGTAATGGACTAGGTGTGTATACTATTATTAATGCAGATAGTAAAGGATTAGTGTATGATGTTTCAGAGGGATTTTGATCCTTGAGTTGTTCGTGCTAGGTTGTATAATTTTGAAGGAACTTTTGAGTACTTAACTCGAGTTAAGTACTGAAAGTAGAGTTAGTTGCATACCATTATCGGAATTAAGCCGATATTCGGTGGTAGATGTAGGAAATAACCTTCAGAGAAATAATACATCACTTGTCATGGTGTAGTGATGTTGTGAGAGAGTATTTCCCCGCGTTACTTTCTGTGACACATTGTCAGGGAATTCTTGAGTTTCTAGTAGAGTGATCGTTCGGTAATGGGAGTACCATGCAGAGTTGTTAGGCTTGCAGAGGTTACGACCACCTAATAGCTCAAGAATATGATTGGGATGTTTTAATCTACCCACAGTTATTGGCTTACATTCGGATTAGGATATTTGGATCTTCTATCAGATCCTGCCGGAAGATATTGGATCGAGTCATGAGTTTAGAAATGACTTCGTACAAGTGATTAAAAGTTGTAGATCGATAAGCAGATATTGCAGGTCAAATTATTGGAATTAGAAGTCACCAAATGTTGGATAGAAGGAGCAAGATCGGAGTCATAGGCCACGAGCTACTATTAGAGAGTTTTTCGATCATAGAAGACCAACCGTAGATCGTCGGAACTTTCTCATGTCATGAGCAAAATCAGAAGAAAGACTCCAAAAGGATTACGTGCATGCAGTGCAGGACACGATGACACGCAAAGTCAGATTATCCATTGGATCAGTTCATCTATTGCTATTGTAAGCAACCAGTACATATGAGGAGGTGTACTTCGAAGACTCAGTTGAAGACTATCGATGTTGTTTCGGGAGGATGATGCATAATCTCGACAGCAGAGATCATCACAGAAGATTGGGTTATCACACCAGCAGCGATCTACTACTTCAGGCATAGTTGGGGTTCTTTGGTACTTCCCTCCAGGGGAAGCAATTTACTTAGTAGTATCAGCAAAAGACATCTCAGAAGACACAAATGTCCAG
This sequence comes from Wurfbainia villosa, assembly GCA_025175895.1. Taxonomy (NCBI): domain Eukaryota; kingdom Viridiplantae; phylum Streptophyta; class Magnoliopsida; order Zingiberales; family Zingiberaceae; genus Wurfbainia; species Wurfbainia villosa. The sequence goes on along the minus strand of CM045989.1, from coordinate 35,457,528 downwards.
ACATCAGTAATTGTTACCTTCCCAGGCACAGCTATACCATTTGCAGAGTACGAAGCATGCCATGATAATGGCAGTTATTTAGTATTTAAGGTCGGTGGTGCACTCTTTACCAATGCAACAATGTTTACCACCTCCATTGCAATTGTTTTAGTTTGCATTTCAGTTTTAGCAGTTGAGTTCAGTTCTTCCATGATAGTTCTTTTGCATCTATCGGAACTTAGCCGTCAAGAACAGAAGTTGGATGAGTTTACATATTTACTCGAGAGGAGATGTAGAGGGTCGAAGGATTGACCATTTAGGGTATTACTTTAGTTTACCCTATTTGTTGATATAGTGAGAAATACTGGTAGTTTACTGCTATCTATGTCTGGAGCATTCTTAGATAGGATTAGAAGGATTTCTATATTTTGGATCATGTGGATTGGTTGTTTCTCTACCCTCAGGTGAGATGTTGAACAACAACCAAGAAGTCATGGGATGCCCTTGGACTTTGATAAACTTATTTTTACTGTGGACATATCCTTATGGATAGCTAAATTATTGAAATGATGTTATGATATATCTCTTGTTGGTGCAATCGGCCTAGGTCACAATTGACCAGACTCGAGTTTGACTCGAGTGATGTTTTGATGTTTGACATAGCATGTTTGACATAGAAGTTGACATTGATGTTTGACATTAATGTCGGTTATGATTAATCGGACTCGAGTTTGACTCGAGGGAGACTTTGATGGTTGACTAGGGTTGACCATGTGATTATTGGTAAAGTCCAAGCATGGGTCTTGGCATGGAAAGTCCAAGTGGAACACTTGGCAAGGAAAAGCCCAAGCATGGGTCTTGGCAATGTAAAGTCCAAGCATGGGTCTTGATAAGGTAAAGTCCAAGTCTTGAGTACTTGGCATGGAAAGTCCAACATGGGTTGGCAAGGGAAAGTCCAAGCTTGAGTCTTGGCATTTGAGAAGTCCAAGGGGAATATTGGCGGCGTAAATTCCAAGGGTGAAGTCTTGGCAGCATAAGTCCAATGGTTGGCGGCGAAAAGTCCAAGCGGAGTCTTGGCGGCGTAAGTCCAATGTGCCTTGGCGGTGTAGACACCGTTAGCGTGACATAGCCGATGGAAGCACCTGAAGGCTAGCGCGATGGATGAACAAGTCATGGATGACTTAGAGGGATCCGAGAGGCGTGAGGCTGATGGAGGTGGCTAGAAGGCTTAGGTCTAGGCTAAGGGTGGTCTAACAAGTATGAGGGAACCATACTTGGGCTAAAACCTCATGTTTGAGGTGTGCCAGTCGACTGGTGCCATGTGGTAGTCGACTGATGTAAGTCAACTAGGGTTTGACTGCGAGAATTGCCCTAGCAGTCGACTGCCATAGGTGAGCAGTCCACTGATTGGTCGAGCAGTCGACTGATCATGTGATCAGTCAACTAGTGCTCGGGTTTTGGAGCATAGAATGGAGTCTTACTCGACCGCTGCGGTCAACAGTCGAGTGATGGCTCGATCAGTCGACTGATGGTCATAATCAGTCGACTGATGATGGATCCGTTGGATTTTTCCAGCGTGGATCTAGCCATTGTCTCACGACAATAATGACATCAGTCGACTGATCGACTTTTTCCAGCATAGGTTGAAGCTTTAAAAGGAGCTCATGAAGGAGGAAAAAGGTAACAGTTCTTGAGCATACTTGGGGCGATTTGTTGCTGCAAATCAAGGTCTCCAAGGCCATTCTTCAAGCAACCAAAAGCAAGCAATCCAAAGGCATTCGTAAAGTGTTTTCTTTACTTGTATTGCATTGTACTTCATTATAATTTCTTGTTGTATTTAGTTTATTGTTATAAACTGTTGTAAGAGGTTTCTCCACCTCCAACTTGTGTCGAGAAGGAGTTATTTGTGATTAGTGATTGCGTGTGCATCACTAGAGCTCTTTAGAGCTTGATCCGTGGACTAGGAACTATTCGGTTCCGAACCACGTTACATACTCGTGTTCGTGTGTGATTGTCTTATTTCGTTATTGTTATTATCTATATTCCGCTGCGCTAACGAAATTTGTAGATGTACACGCGAAAGAATTCCATCACGTATAGCACGACATTATTCACCCCCTCTAGCGTTCCAACCATCCCCTACAAGTGGTATCAGAGCGAGGCCGCTCTTCAAGGTTTAACAACTAAGGGAGCACACTAGAGGGTGAAGATGGAAGTCCAAGAACAACTAGGATGGGACATCAACACACCGGTGCCCTACACCCTATACGGACGAGAAGGCTTCAATTCTTGGAAGAGAAGAATTGAAGATTTTATTATGATGAGAGATTTTGAGGAATTGTCTATTTTGATGGATGGATTTAGCTATCCAATAGGACCAAAGGGAGGGTTCCTCAAGAAGAAGAGATGGACCGAAGAACAAGTCCAAGCCTCCGAGAAAAATGATAAGGTGATAAAATTTTTAATTGATTTAATGCCTAACAATATCTTGTGTATGTTAGGTAATTATGTAGATGCCAAGGAGCTATGGATCCAAGTGGCAAAGCTCCATGAAAATTCATCATCAATCCAAGAAGAAGAGGAGTGTTCACCCTCTCAAGCTCAAGCAAGCACATCGCCATCTAAAGAGCTTGAGGAGTCGGAAGTTGATAGGGAGTCAACTTCTGGATCGGTGGAAGAAGTGGAAGAAGCATCCACCTCTAGGATTGAGGGGGAGGAGAGAACTTCCACACCGGAACATCAAGAAGAAGGTTTGACATCCGGTCAAGATGAAGAAGCTCAAAATCCGATTCCAACACCTACAACCACCCTAGGTAACTCAAGCAATACAATTTTAAATAAAAAATATATAATTTTCTTTGAGTGTAGGGAATCTGGACACTACAAGAGTAAGTGTCCAAAAAGGGTAAAGAAGACTCTTTCGGCACCAAGACCTCAAGAAAAATCAAAAGATGCCGGTGTCCCCACTAAAAGAAGCAAAGAGCACATCATTTGCTTCAAGTGGCAACAACCGGGGCATTTTAGGAATCAATGGCCTAGGAGGAGCAAGAGAGTCAAAGAGGGAGCATCACAAGTAGGGGAAGCTAAGGCTAACCCTAAGGTATATTTTAATAATGCACCTTCTAAATTTAAAAGTCAAAAGCATGCTAGGAATTTTAATTCTCTTGCAATTCATCATGAAAAGCATACTAGAGATAAATATTTGTGTTTAGGTGCTAAAAGTGTCCACTTAGGAAATAAGGAGAAATTTGGGACTAATGTCCCTAGAAAAACCTTACCTAGGGAATCTATTAGGAAAATACAAGAGCACCTAGGTTTTAACCCTAAATGGACTAGGCATATGCCTAGAAAGGACAATGCCTAAAGACCAAATCAAAATTCAAAAATTGGGCAATTAGAATTAGAAAATCAAGCCTTGAAGTCAAGACTTGAGAAATTAGAAAAGAGCCTCAAGAAGATGCAAAATCAATTTCAAGGGTCAAATAGTCAAAGTCAAGGGTTTAGGACTCAAAGTCAACATCTAGGACCTAAGAAACAAAAGTCAACCAAGGGAAAGAAAGGTTTGGGTCACAAACCTAAGCCTAAGGTGGCTTATCATAGTGTTCCATTTGATTATGGAACACAAACTAGGTCTAAGAAGACCAAGGTCAATAGGGAAGTCATCCCTAGAGTTGACCATGGTGTGTGCCTAGTGGCTAGGGTTTCTAGGAAACCTAGGGTAGTCACTAAGAAGGTTGCAAGGGGAGTTACCCCTAGAGTCAATCTAGGTAAGACCCAAATGACCAAGGCTAACAAGCCTAGGAGGGTCATTAGGAGGGTATCTAGGGAGGTTATCCCTAAGAAATACCTAATTAACCCTAGGAGCTCAAATAGGTTTTGGGTTCCTAAAAGCGTGATTGATTCATGCTAGATGGGTTTAGGGTGTGCCAACCTTGATTGGATGGGTAGCTAATTCAACCATGGTAAAGGTGATACTTTAGGTAATTTTTCAAGGTTATGGGTACCTTGGAAATAGATGTGATCTTATGATCCTAAAAGATTTTAGGATGTGCCAATACATTTTTGGAGTTATGAAAAATCAATTAAATTGGCACAATTTAGGTTTAGAGGTTAGTGTGTCATTTTGGGTTTTTGGCACACTTGGGAGATTAGTAGTAATATAGCAAAATAAATCTAAGTATTACAAATGGAAACTAATATTAAAATTTAGGTATTATTATACCTATACTTTTTATATACCATGCTTTTTTTGCCATATAACATGCCATGACATCACGTTTATTTTTATCATTTATATGTCATGATCATGTTTAGGATTAAGGATTATGTCATGTATGCTTAGATTTCATCTTATGCCATGACATCATGATTATGAGCATATGCTTATTTATATCATCATTAATGACATAATCATTCATGCATTTGATTAAAATTGAGTTAAGGATAATGACATGACTTGGAGTCCCATTTATAAGGGAATCAAGTAGAGTTGCCTTAGAAAGATGCATGAAACCCTAGATTAGGGAGAACAAAACCAACATCTCACATCACATTGACATGTATGTGTATTTATACACCCTAGATACATGTGAGATGCTAGGATATGAGTTGAGTTCAAGGTGCATAGTTTTTGCATCTAGATGAACTAAAACTCATCTTATATTAGTGGTGGATCATTGGGAAAGCTTGTGTACAAGTCATGTACATTGAGTCCAAGGAATATGATCCAAAATAAGGTTTTGAAAACATTTTAAAATCTTTTTGAAAAACCTTGGTGAAGTCTATCTTTTGATAGCAATCACCATTGATGAGATTGATACAAAGTGAGCCAAAACTTAGAAGTTTTCTTCACTTTTGAATTTTGTATCAATTTCAGTATTTTATGGGTAAAATATTTTTCTATTATTTTTCACCCATTGTATTGCTTATAAGTAATGTACGTATGAATTTTCAAAATATGTAGAATTACTTATGCTTTTTCAAAATCCATTTATGATAATTGAAATTATGAAATTTTAGTTATCAGTCGACTGCCCTGGGTGGCAGTCGACTGATGTGATCGACAGTCGACTGGTAACTGACGGAGTCGATTGCCAATGCTGATTTTGGGAAAACAAGGTTTGTTTAGCCCGATTTCGGTTACGGTAAGGTTTCCTAACCACTCCTAACCCTAGGATATGCTTTGGGAAGCATTATATAGGGTGAAAATCCATTGTATATGGATTTGGAGAGGTGCTAGGTCAAAGTATCAAATTTAAGGGTGGAAGAGTTCATGTTTGAACTTTGAACCTTAATTTTGATGGTTTAGAGTTCCTATTGGCTTAGGGACTTCCCAAGGACATTGTTGGTGCAATGGTCAAGGGGGAGCAAGCCTTTAGGGGGAGGTATCCATCTGGGATGATGGATGGTATTTTTCCTCATGAGGAGGAAAATGGGATTTTGAGAGACCCAATTGGGAAATTGGGAGAGCTTATAGGATTGCCTCTCTTGAGTGATATGAGACTTATCACTAGGAAGATGGTAGGCATCCTAGGTATTTTTGGACCAAGGGGGAGATTGTAAGATCTCATTGGGACATGAGACATTGACCTCCTTGGAGAGAACCTTTTTGATGTTAGTCAAAAAGGGGGAGAAGTATTGGGAGAGAGTGAAATTACCAATTTGGGAAATTGGTAAGGAGGTTTGAGTTAGAGGCCTAACTCAAGGTTTGTTTTGTCAAATATCAAAAAGGGGGAGATTGTTGGTGCAATCGGCCCAGGTCGCGATTGACTAGACTCGAGTTTGACTCGAGTGATATTTTGATGTTTGACATAGCATGTCTGACATGGAAGTTGACATTGATGTTTGACATTAATGTCGGTTATGATTAACCAGACTCGAGTTTGACTCAAGGGAGACTTTGATGGTTGACTAGGGTTGACCATGTGATTATTGGTAAAGTCCAAGCATGGGTCTTGGCATGGAAAGTCCAAGTGGAACACTTGGCAAGGAAAAGTCCAAGCATGGGTCTTGGCAATGTAAAGTCCAAGCATGGGTCTTGGCAAGGTAAAGTCCAAGTCTTGAGTACTTGGCATGGAAAGTCCAACATGGGTTGGCAAGGGAAAGTCCAAGCTTGAGTCTTGGCATTTGAGAAGTCCAAGGGGAATATTGGTGGCGTAAAGTCCAAGGGTGAAGTCTTGGCAGCATAAGTCCAATGGTTGGCGGCATAAAGTCCAAGCGGATTCTTGGCGGTGTAAGTCCAATGTGCCTTGGCGGTGTAGACACCGTTAGCGTGACATAGCCGATAGAAGCACCTGAAGGCTAGCGCAATGGATGAACAAGTCATGGATGTTAGGACCCTTGGAATGGCTAGAGGGGGGGTGATTAGCCTTTCTTTCTTTCTACAAAAATGTTAGCGGTAGCAATGCAAATATAAGCACAAACAAAAACAAGAAACAAAGCTAACACCCGATGTAACGTGGTTCGGAGATGATGCTCCTACTCCACGACAATCCGTAAGGTGGATTAGCCCTAATCAATCTTCACTAGAACCTCCTTTGGATGAACCAAGGTGGAGAAACCTTATCTTACAATGCACTCCTCTTCTTTACTATGATGGAAGATTAGGATTAGAGAAGAGGAGGTTTTGGATTGCTAAAAACACTTGGAAAGCTTGGTGAGCACGTAGGTGTAGTTTGGAGCAAGAGCACTAGCTTCACCAAGCTCCCCATGGCCCCTTTTTATAGAAGAGAGGCTGTTTTTCCCGTTGGGCTTCGATCAGTCGACTAATGCTTACCATCAGTCGACTGCCGCCGAAGCCAACGGCTTCTGAAACGCGATCTCCGCGGAGATTCGTAGCCGCAATCTCTAACGGCCAGGTGATCAGTCGACTGATGGGGTGATCAGTCGAGTGATCAAGGCAGCAGTCGAGTGAGACTGCATTCTGTGGCGATATTCCCCTTGATCACCGATCGATGCCCTTGGCGGCAATGATCGATCACAGATTACCGATCGCTCGCCAAAGCGATCGATGGTTAGGGTTTCACCGACTCGAACGCGACCGGGGCCGATCGATACATCGTGACGATCAAGTATGAGTAATTCATACTTGATTTTATACCCTAGACCTAGACTCAACCTTCTAGCTCCTCAATAAGCCTTGCGCCTTCAGGATCCCTCCGAGTCTGCGACTTGTTCATCCTTTGCGCTTTGCTTCTAAGAGCTTCCTTCGGTTTCGTCATGTCTTGGGTTGCCAAATGCTTGGACTTTACGCCGCCAAGACTACAAGCTTGGACTTATGCTGCCAAGACTTTACTTTGGACTTCCTTTGTCAAGGTTCACTTGGACTTTACGCTGCCAAGACTACAAGCTTGGTCTTACACTGCCAAGTCCATCCCTTGTTCTTCCTTTGCCAAGATCATACTTGGACTTCCTTTGCCAAGATTATACTTGGACTTCCCTGTCACTTAAACATTTTCGCAATTAGATCACAAGATATTGCCTAACTTAGATGATTATCCAAACATCAAAACATATATAAATGCTTGGAGCATTGTTGCACCAACAATCTCCCCCTTTTTGATGTTTGACAATCATTTGAGTTAGGTCTTTAAATACACACATAATCAAATTTTCAATATGAATTATAACTTAAACACACCTTCTCCCCCTTTGACATACATCAAAAAGAGAAGGATTCAAACATGAAGGAAATAATGTGTTAGATCTTGGACTAAGGTACAATATTGAAATTAAGCTCCCCCTTAATCCAAGATATGCTTTATAATGTGTAAACAATAGTTGAAGCAAAGCATACCAAAAATTCAAAAATTTAGTCCTAACTTTGCACCAACAATGGTTTTGGGGATGAAACAGATATAACTTATGAAAACTCCCCCTAAAACACTGCATTAGTCAGTCCTAAATCTTGTTTATACGCAATATTATCATACTATAGTGTTAGGACATCAAAGATACACCAAATATCAGAAAATGGAGTTTATTATCAGAAAACACAGTGTATCAGTCGACTGGTTTATGAACCAGTCGACTGCTAGGCCTGAAACCAAAATTTCAGCCTTTTCATCCCAATTTCAGAAATGCGGTAGAAATTCCAGAATTCTCGAAAAATCACAAAATTTTGTGTACACATTTCTGAATTAATACTTTATCAAGGAAAAATAATTTGAAAAATATATGTTTTCCAGATTACAAGATTGATACAAACTTGGAACCTATCAAAAGTTCTAAAGATTTTGCAAACTTTGTATCACTTTTGTGTTCCAATTGAAAACTGTTTGTCAAAATATGATGAACATAGTTTAAAATATATATTATTTGGAATTTCCAACCATGTTCTTTGAGCTATGTATTCATTACTTGAATACAAGCCTTCCCAATGATTGGTCCATAAGGTATTCATGTCTCTAGGTGTAGTGTTGGCTCATAGTAATGCATCATAACAAGCATGATGAGTCAAGTACACCTTCCCTATCATCTCACATGTTTCTAAGTATTTCAATACAAAAATCAAGGTTTCTTAAGGCTTTTGTGAGATGTATCAAGGTATTAAAGAAGCTATATAAGTATAGGATCATGCAAATCTAGAATTTTACTCTACAAAGCACATACCAAGCTCTCTCCTTAATGATGAAAATTCAAACCGGGAAGAGCTTTGGTGAAGATATCGGCAAGGTTGGACTTAGATTCTACATAATTGAGTTCAATGTCCCTCTTGCCACATGATCTCTTATGAAGTGATGTTTCACTTCAATGTGTTTGGTTGAGTGATGTATGATTTTTGGTCAAGTTGATGGTACTCACATTATCACAATAAACTTTAATGTTAGAGTAGTGTAGCTCATAGTCCACAAGAGTATGTCTCATCCAAAGTAATTGAGCTACACAACCACCCATAGCCACATATTCGGCTTCGGTGGTTGATAAAGCAACACAATGTTGCTTCCTACTACTCCAACTAACTAGGGAGGACCCAAAAAATTGGCATCCACCACTAGTACTCTTCCTATCCAATTTGCACCCGATATAATCGGAATCGGTATATCCAAGCAATTCAAATGACCTAGTCCTAGGATACCAAAGTCCTACATTTAGGGTGCCTTTAATATACCTTAATATTCTTTTGACGGCTACCAAATGTGATTCTTTGGCACAAGATTGGTATCTTGCACACATACCTATCGCAAATAAAATGTCGGGTCTACTAGCGGTTAGGTATAGTAAGCTACCAATCATACTCCTATAAAGTTTAAGATCAATTGATTTACCTTCATGATCACTATCTATTCTAGTGCTAGTGGCCATAGGAGTGGTTACAATTTTGGCATTTTCCAAACCAAATTTCTTGATCATTTCATTTGCATATTTGGTTTGATAAATATGAATACCTTCATTGGTTTGTTTGACTTGTAAACCTAGGAAAAAGGTAAGCTCTCCAACCAAACTCATTTCAAATTCATTTTCCATATTTTTTATAAAGTCTTGAAGAAGATCATCATTTGTTGACCCAAAAATGATATCATCAACATATACTTGGGCTATGAATATATCTTTTAACGTTGACTTTATAAACAAGGTTTGATCTACTTGGCCTCTTCTAAAATCCTTAGAAATTAAGAAGGATGACAATCTTTCATACCATGCCCGGGGAGCTTGTTTTAACCCATATAATGCTTTCCTAAGCTTACATACATGATTTGGATAATCTATGTTCTCAAATCGTGGTGGTTGCTCTACATATACTTCCTCCTTAATAAAACCATTTAAGAATGCCGATTTAACATCCATTTGGTAAAGTTTAAATCCCATGTAGGAAGCATACCCTAAGAGAATCCTAATAGATTCTAACCTTGCAACCGGGGCATAAGTCTCATCATAGTCAAGCCCCTCAACTTGATTGAATCCCCTAGCAACCAACCTAGCCTTATTTCTAGTGATATTTCCTTGATCATCTAGCTTATTCCTAAAGACCCATCTTGTAGTAATTATGGTGCTATCATTGGGTCTAGGTACTAATTCCCACACTTGACTTCTCTCAAATTGAGCCAATTCATCTTGCATTGCCAAAATCCAATCTGGATCATGTAATGCATCATTGATCGATTTGGGCTCAATTTGTGAGATAAGAGCAACTTGACTAGTAGGAGGTCTATGAAATGACCTAGTTCTTACTCCTTGAGATAGATCTCCTACTACTTGGTCAAGTGGATGATCTTGATGAATTCTTAGGTTTCTAGAAGGGGTTTCAATTTGATCATAGTTATCTTCCACCCTTCTTTCATCATCGGAGTCTCCTCTTCCTCCCCCTTGATCATTACCCCTAATGGTCAAATTTTGATGTTTTTGGGTAATGTCTTGATTATTGTCATTAATATCCTTACCAATGGAGGACTTTCTAGGGTAGGTACTAGTAGTTTCATCAAATTGAACATTGGAAGACTCCTCAATCCCTTTGGTTCTCTTATTGTAGACTCTATACCCTCTACTTGTGGATGAGTATCCAACTAGGATTCCCTCATCCGCTTTTGATTCAAATTTTCCTAAGTTATCTTTGGTGTTTAGAATATAAACTTTACATCCAAAGACTTTGAAATAATGAATTGTGGGTATAGTCCCATTCCATAATTCAAATGGTGTTTTTCCTAGAAACCTATGGATTTGAACCCTATTTTGGATATAGCAAGCGGTATTAACCGCTTCCGCCCACAAGTAGCTAGGTAGAGAATATGCATTAAGCATAGTCCTAGCCGCCTCTTGTAGGGCACGATTTCTCCTTTCCACCACCCCATTTTGTTGGGGTGTTCTAGGACAAGAGAACTCATGCTTGTACCCTTGCTCTAAACAAAATTGTGAAAATTTTAGGTTTTCAAATTCACCACCATGATCACTACGGATCCGGTTGATTTTGAGACTCTTTTCATTTTCAACCCTTTTACTAAATCCTATGATTATTTCTAAGGTATCATCCTTATGTTTCATAAAATAGACCCAAGTATACCTAGAAAAATCATCTACTATAACCAAACAATATTTATTACCATTTAAAGATGGAGTACTATGACAATCAAATAAGTCAAGATGCAATAATTCTAATGGTAAAGAGGTATTGGTTAGGGTTTTACCTTTGTGTGATGCCTTTATTTGTTTTCCTTCTTGGCATGCATCACAATTTGTTCTTGACATACTTGATCTTTGGTAGCCCTTTGACCAACTCCATCTTGGCTACCTTGGCTATGTTTTTCATGTTGATATGCCCCAATCTTCTATGCCATAGCCAACTTTCCTCTTCTTTTGCAACAAAACACTTAGTAGAAATGTTAGAAGCATATGAAAGATCAACATAATAGATATTTGATTTCCTATATCCAACTAACATGCAATCATTTAATTCCTTGTGTCTAATCATGCATTTAGAGGATTCAAAGGAGACATGATAGTTTGCATCACAAAGTTGACTAACACTTAATAAATTAAATTTCATATTTTCAACTAGCAAGACTTTGTGAATAACAATTTTGGGGGATACCTCAATTGTTCCTCTACCTAATATCTTGAGTTTTCCACTATTCCCAAAGGACACCGCTCCCTTCTTCACATATTTAATTGTGGAGAACTTGCTCACATCCCTGGTCATATGTGTTGAGAAACCGCTATCCACAATCCACATACCTCGCTCTCCTACCTAAATCACATGAAAAACACAAGCTTTTGGTACCCAAACATTTGGACCGGTAACATTAAGTAAAAACTTCTTAGGTGCCCAAGCTTTCTTAACCTTACCCTTAATAGTTGTTTTCCTATTTATTAATGAAATATAAGCAACTTCTTTTTCTTTTGGCTTATATCCTAAACCGGCCTTGTTATAAACCGCTCTTTGCCTACTAAGAATCATATCAAGACACTTTGAGCCATTTGAAAATTTTTCTAAACATACTTTCAATTCACTAACCTCATCCTTAAGTTTGTCATTTTCTTCCTTAAGCATGCAAGAGTCAATATGTGAAAGCTTTTCATCCTTAATGGCCTTTAGTTCTACCTTCATGCTCTTAACCTTAGATTTTGACTTATCTAGAGCTTCTTTAAGATAGGCAATTGATTTATAAAGAAGCTTAATCTTGGGAGAATTCATTACCTCATCGTCACTAGATGACGATTCATCACTTGAAGAGTCTTCTTGGCTTGATGTGCCGGAATCATCTTCTAATGCCATGAGTGTCACATGGCGTGTAATGTGGCAAAGCTCATCATCGGAGGAAGAGTCTTCAACGCTTGGTGTGTCCCATGTGGTTTGAGCCACCATAGCCTCCTTCTTCTTCTTCTCCTTTTTGTCCTTCTTTTCTTTTCTTTTCCTCCTTCTTCTTTAGCTCCGCAATTCGGCTTTATGTGTCCCTTCTTGTTGCAAGCATGACAAATCACATTATTACTAAAACTTGAATTACCACTAAATTTACCTTTTGAGGAATGAGACCCTTCCTTGCTTCTCTATTCTTGAACTCTTTTGACTCTTCATAAAGCTTCTGACAAATTTACATTTCACTAGATGAGTCTTCATCACTACTTGACTCATTCTCGGACTCGGATGATGATGATGCTTCTTTTCTTTTCTTCTTCTTCTTTTCTTTCTTCTCAACAAATAGAGCTAAACCCTTTTCCTTAGAGGACATGTTAGTTTGCTCATGTAATTCGAATTCACAAAATAATTCATCAATTTTAATTTGCGAAAGATCCCTAGTTACCTTAATGGCATCAACTATAGAAGTCCATAAAGAATTTCTAGGAAATGCTTGTAAAATATACCTTACCAAATCCTGGTTGTCAACTCGCTCACCTATGATATGGAGTCTGTTCACAATTTCCTTGAACCTTCCATGCATTTGACTTACGGTTTCATGCATCTTCATTTGGAAGGCTTGAAGTTGTCCAACTAATAGGTCCTTCTTTGATTCCTTGGAACCTTCATTTAGCTCAATGAGCTTTTCCCATAGCTCCTTGGCGGATTCAAAAGGCCCCACCTTGTTGAGTTGCTCCATTGTGATGCCACATTGGATGGTGAGGACGACCTTTGCATTTGATTCAAATTTCTTGTTTATTTCTCTTGTCCAATCCTTGCTTGGAATAGGATGTCCATGTTCATCCACCGGTTCTTCGAAGCCATCTACAATACTATGCCAAATTTCAATATTACTCATAAGATAGTACTTCATCCTACCTTTCCAATACGCAAAATGGCTCCCATCGAAGAGCGGTGGCTTAGCGGTGCTATATCCCTCTTGAAGAGCCATTGATGTCTTGGTTGATGTTGAGATCTTCCAAGCCATCCGGGCTCTGATACCACTTGTTAGGACCCTTGGAATGGCTAGAGGGGGGGGGGTGATTAGCCTTTCTTTCTTTCTACAAAAATGTTAGAGGAAGCAATGCAAATATAAGCACAAACAAAAACAAGAAACAAAGCTAACACTCGATGTAACATGGTTCGGAGATGACGCTCCTACTCCACGACAATCCGTAAGGTGGATTAGCCCTAATCAATCTTCACTAGAACCTCCTTTGGATGAACCAAGGTGGAGAAACCTTATCTTACAATGCACTCCTCTTCTTTACAATGATGGAAGATTAGGATTAGAGAAGAGGAGGTTTTGGATTGCTAAAAACACTTGGAAAGCTTGGTGAGCACGTAGGTGTAGTTTGGAGCAAGAGCACTAGCTTCACCAAGCTCCCCATGGACCCTTTTTATAGAAGAGGGGCTATTTTTCCCGTTGGCTTGATCGGTCGATGCTTACCATCACGATCGCCAAGCCAACGGCTTCAAATGCGATCTCGCGAGATTCGTGAGTCGCAATATCTAACGGCCAGTGATCACCGATCGATCCCTCCATCACCGATCGTGATGGGGTGATCACCGAGTGATCAAGGCAGCGAAAGTGAGACTACATTCTATGATCTCGACCGATGCCCTTGGCGCCGATCGATCACGATCACCGACCGTTTCGCCAAAGGCCGATCGATGGTTAGGGTTTCACCGACTCGATCACCGATCGGGCCGATCGATACATCGATCACGATCGATACTCATCAAGTATGAGTAATTCATACTTGATTTTATACCCTAGACCTAGACTCAACCTTCTAGCTCCTCAATAAGCCTTGCGCCTTCAGGATCCCTCCGAGTCCACGACTTGTTCATCCTTTGCGCTTTGCTTCCAAGAGCTTCCTTCGGTTTCGTCATGTCTTAGGTTGCCAAATGCTTGGACTTTACGCCGCCAAGACTACAAGCTTGGACTTATGCTGCCAAGACTTTACTTTAGACTTCCTTTGTCAAGGTTCACTTGGACTTTACGCTGCCAAGACTACAAGCTTGGTCTTACGCTGCCAAGTCCATCCCTTGTACTTCCTTTGCCAAGATCATACTTGGACTTCCTTTGCCAAGATCATACTTGGACTTCCCTGTCACTTAAACATTTTCGCAATTAGATCACAAGATATTGCCTAACTTAGATGATTATCCAAACATCAAAACATATATAAATGCTTGGAGCATTGTTGCACCAACAATGGATGACTTGGAGGGATCCGAGAGGCATGAGGTTGATGGAGGTGGCTAGAAGGCTTAGGTCTAGGCTAAGGGTGGTCTAGCAAGTATGGGGGAACCATACTTGGGCTAAAACCTCATGTTTGAGGTGTGCCAGTCGACTGGTGCCATGTGACAGTCGACTGGTGTAAGTCAACTAGGGTTTGACTGCAGGAATTGCCCTAGCAGTCGACTGCCATAGGTGGGCAGTCGACTGATTAGTCGAGCAGTCGATTGATCGTGTGATCAGTCGACTAGTGCTCGGGTTTTGGAGCACATAATGGAGTCTCACTTGACCGCTGCGGTCAGCAGTCGAGTGATGCCTTGATCAGTCGATTGATGGTCATAATCAGTCGACTGATGATGGATCCATTGGATTTTTATAGCGTGGATCTAGTCGTTGTCTCACGACAACAGTGGCATCAGTCGACTGATCGACTTTTTCCAGCTCAGGTTGAAGGTTTAAATGGAGCTCTTGAAGGAGGAAAAAGGTAACGATTCTTGAGCATACTTGGGGCGATTTGTTGCTGCAAATCAGGGTCTCCAAGGCCATTCTTCAAGCAACCAAAAGCAAGCAATCCAAAGGCATTCGTAAAGTGTTTTCTTTACTTGTATTGCATTGTACTTCATTATAATTGCTTGTTGTATTTAGTTTATTGTTATAAACTGTTGTAAGAGGTTTCTCCACCTCCGACTTGTGTCGAGAAGGAGTTATTTGTGATTAGTGATTGCGTGTGCATCACTAGAGCTCTTTAGAGCTCGATCCGTGGAGTAGGAACCGTTCGGTTCCGAACCACATTACATACTTGTGTTCTTGTGTAATTGTCTTATTTCGTTATTGTTATTATCTATATTCCGCTGCGCTAATGAAATTTGTAGGCGTACACACGAAAGAATTCCATCACGTATAACACAACGCTATTCACCCCCCTCTAGTGTTCCAACGATCCCCTACATCTCTCGGATGTGCGTATAATCTGAGAGTATTTGGATGTAGTTTTGGATGAACTCCCAGGTTTTCCATTGCATAGGCAAGTGGAGTATGCGATCGGAGTGATTTCGAAAATAGTTCCGACATTGAAGACCTCATACTGGGAGATAATTTTATTGGTATTGGTGTTGCTAAACACTATGGGAATTGGAAGAATGTAAGTTGCGATTATAGGAGGTATTGGATGGGAGATTTAATTGTCCCAGTGTTTCTTCTTGTGAAGATCTAGAACTCTTGGTTAAGAGAGAGACGAAACTTTGAGGTTAAGCATCGATTATCGATGATGGAATGCGGCACCTGTTGAGAGTGAACATCTTTCGTTGTGGATAGATGATTTATTTGGATAAGCTAAAGGACACTTGTTTATACTCTAGAGTTGATTTATGATTAGAGTGTTGATATTGTAGTGACTTGGCATCATACAATTATCATTGTCGGTGTGATGATTGAGATATCATTAGCTTAGAGTAAAAAGGATGCGGGTGTGTAGAAGACGACATTTCATACTTGGTATGATTTTATGAGCTTTGGATAATTTTGTTAGACTTATTTAACGATTTAGCCGTTCATGGACTTGAGGAATCGAGTATCATGGAAGCGGTTGGATCAGTTTATGGTTGTTGGAGTTGCGCACTCGGTCACCATAGATGGTGGTTCCCTAGTATTGATTTGGTTATTACCGTAGTTGTGGATAAGATGCTCTAGCGATACTACACCGCGGACTTATTGGACCAAGAAGGTGATGGAAATCACTTGGTCAGAAGCTTGTGAAACTAGGTTACAGGGCCAGACGATGGCTGACTTTTGCACCAGTGTTGATTAATCATTCTAATGTGGATGGAAGGGTACTGTACTCTGATGTATCATTTCAGGGATTAGAGCGATTCCGATGCAGTTGTATGAGACGTATCTTATGCTTACGTCAGTTGAGGAACTGTGAGATAAGCTATCATATATATGATGTGAACTTAGCAGTTGTTATCTTGATTAGTAGATGTAGGGAGCAAGAATGCTCATGGGGTTTTGGGCTAGCTACTGTGTAGCTACTATAGAGTTGCCAGAACACAGACAGATGCAACAAGGGAGATTGGTCATTATGGTCTCCTCGTCACTTCCAGTTCTATGTGGTAGAGTGGATTCTGGATAATAAATTAATTTCTCTTGTGAGAAAATAATTCTCTGTCTCTGAAGAGAATAGTGGGTTATAGAGTTGCATTCGAATTAGGAAGAGTTGCTTCAGGAGACTTGTCATTCGAGATGGGTGATTTATTCGGATTGTATCCGAGAATAGTGAGTGTTGAAATGTTCTTGCTGGTGGAACGATATATGAGATATGGTCGATTCCATAGCTTGATGTTGGGAGTGCCAACAAGTAAAGGTGGAATATTAGTGACCAGTAAGGTTATGTACCAAGATGGAAGTGGGAGCTTAGTATGATAGACTGTGTCGGGAGATTATCTAGATTTTGGAAAGGACTTGATGCGATTTGGATAATTGGTGGTCGATTAGTCAAGTCCGCTCATTTTCTATCAAGCTGTAAGATGAACTTGTTGAATTTCTTAATAGATTTATACTATGAGGAGATTTCCAGTTTATGGAGTATCCTTGAGTATTGGATCTAAAAGTGATTCTGGTTTTATCTCACGATTTTGGAAAAGTCTTCGACAAGTCATGGATATAGAGCTCCACTCTGGTACGATTATTTACCTTTCAAAAGGTCTGTTGAGAGTGCATATAAGAGCTAGAATATAATATTCGAGCTCAGTACCCCACTTAGTACTTGAGGTGTGTGATCTTGCTTCAAGTACTTGAGTTAAGCAGTGTGGAATTGCTCACTCATCGTACTTAGTAAGAAATTTGGGGATCAAAATTTTATTAGTGGGGGAGAATGTGAGATATTGAAAAGAAATAAAATAATAATAAGATATCTCTTATTATTTAAGAAATTAACTTATATATATTTTCAAAAATTTCAAAAATTTTTCTGAAATTAAAAGGGATGTTATATAATATTTCATGGGGTCAATTAAGCCTAAGTTTAAATAATGGGTTTAATAAGCCTAAGTAAATACCTAAACCTAAGTTTTCTTATGTTCCCAATTTCCACACTGCAAGCCCTATCGCGATTCCTCTCTTCCTCACCGCCGTGCCCATCGCACCGATTTTACTCTTCCGTAGTAGCCTAATTGCGATCTTCTTCTTCTCCCGAGCTCTAGTCGCTCCGATCGCCCTAGCCACTGCACCGACAGCGTCGCCTGCCTTGTCGCCACCTCAAGTTTGGTCTATGCCACCTCCTCATTGTTGCCACCACGTCGAGCATCACCGCTCAAGCTAGTTCTGCTGTCAGCCCTTGCCTCCCTGTCGAGTTCCACCTACTGATCACAGTTGTTCGCCGACCACAAGCAGCATCTATTCGGTTGCGCATCTCTTCTCAATAATCGACTTCTTCGTGCGAGCTCATCTCAACGATGTCATCATTGCGACTGATTGTTACCGTCGTCGATTGACCTTGCCTCGTTCCATAGGTGAGCAGAAAGTGGTCGCCCCTCTGCTAAGGATGCCACACCTCCTCCCGTGAGCACTAGATCAACGACCTATTGTTGCATCGATCGATTTCTTGTTATCCTCTGCCACAGCTCAGATCTTCGGCTAGATTCATGACCATTCTTTGATCGATTAGCAGCCACAATCCTTGTCACAATTGTGACTACCTTCTTCGATGGGTGTTACGCCTTGATATCAGAAAGGGGTAAGGTTGAGGATTTTCTTTTGGGTATGTGCTGAGTTCTTGTTGTTGATTAAGTTTACAGATTTTTGATTTGTAGGTAAGAAGGGTCGACTTATGAATTGACCTATTGATTCAGATTTGATGTCTAAACTTGGAAATCAAGGGATCATGTGATGGGAACTAAGCTGGATCAGTGTGGATCGATGCATATGTGGTTTACTTCTAAATCAATTGAATTTGTTAGATCGGATCAACAACAGTTAATTTGTGCTTCAAGATATGTTGTGGGAAATAGAAACAGCGTGAGCTAAGTTTTGATTTGGATATGATAGCCATGCAATAGGTTAATGTAGTAGTGTTGGTTGGAGAATTGATTGGTAATTAATGAATGGTATGAAATTGTACCACTATGGGATTTGGTTGATCAATTAGGGATTAGGATTGGGTTAGATTCTTATTCCTATAGATTGTTTATGTTAGTGGTTAGTTATGTTTGTATGTTGTCTTGCAGGACTTTGATTAGTGACAGATGCTTGTACGAGTTGACAGCTAGCAGAGCTATTTAACAGGTGAGTAATATTCTACCCTGGTCAGGTAGTTGATTAATCTTAGTGAATGAGTTTTGTTAATATTGTACCTTGACTCCACTCATGTTAATCTATGCTTGATACTTAGTCTTTGCACTTTGAGTTATACTGTTGTTGTCATATTTTGATCATCATTGTTATAAATTATCTATGCTATGGTGTGTAGATCTTTAGACGCTTAACCATGTATATGTAGCTAAGTATGGATGTTGATTTGACTCGGGTCATCAGGAACAATCATTCGGGGGGTGGATGGTGTCCTTAATGAAGAGTTAGTGATTGTATCATCTTACCTTTCGTTGTATAACTATTACGGATCATATGTTTGTACATGGTAGTGTGGGTTGTCGACGGTGTGTCACTACGGAATGGAAGTCCTAGCATGGTCGATGGTTAGTTGTATACGACTCTCTGAGGGATAGAGTGTGTTGTGGGTGTACGTATGTGTGGTTGTGCATTCATTCCATTTGTATGCATGCTGGCGACTTGGTCTCCCTTGTGGTTGAGAGGGTCGTCAGTCATCCTGCCTCCATGATTACTTGTCATATTAGTAACTACTGTGAGGGAAGTTCATTTGTTGTGCCACACACGACCACTATCGATAGTGGTAGTTGGAGTTGCGTGCAGTTGTCATGGGTGTGTGACACTAGACCACTCATGGGTAGTGTCAGTCGGAGTAGCCAACAGCAGAGATTCCCGTTGTGTAACTTATAGCTCTTTAGCTCACTCGCTACTTATTCATATTGCTCACTCTGCCACTCGAGAGCAGTGATTTTTGTTGAATTGGGATAGTTGTCATGTCGTGCCACCTAGGCTACACTGGGGTCGTGGTAGCGAGTGTGGTGAGCAGGCATGACCATGCATTTACATTGCCATGTGTGAGGACATTTGTATATATATACATATACATATATTTATGTATATATATATATATGTGTGTGAGTGTGAGCAGTATATATAGATATGACCTATATATATATGCTTGTTGTATTGTTGCATTTGTTTGTGCTATGTTTGATGCATTTGATTGTACATCATCTTGCATGTTATTTGCATGATCTATACTGTTGTGTGTGGGATACCAGTGTATGACTTGGACCGGACGGTTATATACATTTGACCAGTACCTTGATGTTGAGTAGGTTGGATCAGGTATGTTGTTTTATTTGTTGTAGTATGTTCGCAAGATTGTGTATTAAATACAGAGGTAGTTTTACTCTATTCCGGCGTACGTGCTATATTGTTGTATATTTGTTCAGTTTGTTTAGGTTGTGTCATTGCGGACCATTCAGGTATGCTAGTACATTACATTATGTACAATTGATCAGTTGGTGGTTTATGCTCTATTTAGATTTACACTGATAGTTGTTTGTTATCACCTCTACAACTGTATGTACGTTGATCTCCCTAGGTATACCTTTTGATCTTCATTTGTATACCTGTTGCTCTACATATGTTATTTGTTCATGCACTATCTTTTATATTACCGCTGAGTTTTATACTCATCACCATAGACCTTGGATTTTCTTGTCGCTCAAGTAACAAGTAGAAGATTCCTTAGATGCTCGGAGCACTGCCAGCTGATCCCATCTCACCTTGAGTATTTGGATTGAAGTCCATATTGGTGTTGTATATTTTGGGTTGTATGTTTTGGATTTTTATCCTATATTGTTTCCATTGTTTGGTAATCGGTTATGTTGTTATGTATTTGGTTTCGATCATGTTTTCTTGTTGTCTCAAAGTCGTACCAGTACGCATTTATTTGAGTCTTTGTATTTTTATTATTGTTGGTGTATTCCGCTGTGATTATGGTTATATACTTCTATATGTTTTGTGGTTGTGGCCAGAAGGCCTTGTATCAACAGGAAAATCTATCACGTACAGGGGAGATGTTGTTCGATTTTCGGGCTCTACATACTCTCGGGGCGTGAAAGGTGACCTAACTCAAATCTACCAATTATCCCTAATTGGCAATTCTCACATCTTGTGAGAATTCCAACCAACCCCAATTGGTACATTCTCCCCCTTTTTGACATACATAAAAAAGGTCCTCCCCAAGTGTGTCAATGTCTCATATGTAGGATCGAGTAAGCCGAGAGAGGGGGTTAATCTCAGTGTTTAATAATTTTTTGATAATTTGAATTTGAGTAAGCAGTGGAATTGAAATGAAATTAAAGACACAGACAATTTACTTGGTTAACAACCCGAACTGGGTTGCTACTCTAAGGCCCGTAGCTCTACCACGAGCTACCTCGATGGGAAATCTCTATAATGCCCTCCGATTCGAGGACTCTCGACTTCGGAGGGAGTTCGCTTTTTACAAGTATTGAGAGAAGGGTAACAATCTACCATCTCTTGAATTATAATACAAAATCGAAATAGAAAATAAAGCTAAGACTACTTTATACCGACACACTATATAGTGTAGGATGCAGCACGAGGTGTCGGAAAAGTGTCCTTCAGAATGGTTGAAGCACTTGTGGTCATGAGGACATTTTGACAGCACTTCAACATAAATTTGATTGATAACTCGGATTCGATTGAGCACTGGTAATATAGACCTTTTTCAGTCGACTAGAATGACTTCTAGTCGACTCCACATTAGCCAGTCGATATGGAATTTTTGGTCTTCCAGTCGACTGAAACCTCTCCAGTCGACTCCACGTCACCCGGCTCCGCATAGGAAATTTTTGCTCTCTAGTCGACTAAAAACTCTCCAGTCGACTTGAACTCTTTCCATTTGCGCTGCTGAATTGTAGGGATGTATACTGAAAAGTCTACTTTTTGTATGAACATTTTTATTTTGAAATAAGAATCACATGATCATTGTTTGCATATTTTAAGGTTATGCAATATTGTCTAATACATTACATTGTAGATAACATGGTGTGTGGTGTCACATGGGAGATTATGTTATCGGCTCCTTGTAAAGTATAAGTAAAGGCTCACAACCGAGATGACTTTGGACAAACCATCGGAATGGTTGTAGTGTGATTTGATATTAGTTTGTCTTGACCATAGAATCACACTAGTGCACTTTATGTGTATTGAGCAGGACCGACATAGAGGTGATTCGATTTATTGCTGAATACATAATCGAATCGGACCTCAGATATTATTTTGTACATGCTCTTAATCCTGATATAATAACGGGCACATATACTTAGTATTCATCTCTTTGATTTATCAATGGGCGAGATTTATAGATTAAATCGATAGGCTCGGTAAGTTGGGAGATGATATTATTTATATGGTGTGTCGTTGATTATAGGAGGAAACCATGTCCTATATATTAGGATGATGATGTCCCCTTGAGGAGCTCATAAGGTTCATCATGTAAACCCTGCAGGTGGACTTGGTCCGGCATGATGAAAAGGTTGAGTGGTACTACTCAAGGAGTTAGATGTTGATTAATTAATGGTCAGTAAATTAATTAATCGACGGACATACGAGATCTTAAACACGGAGAGAAAATGTACAAATAATATATGGAGCCTATATTATCATATGGGGGTTGGTGAGGTAGATCAATGATGATCCTTTAGTGGATTGGATCATCATTAGTGGATCGGACTTTATGTGGGCTTGATCCATGGGTGGCCAAGATCCAACTCCTCCTCATGGTCCCTAATGTAGCCTATTAACACCTCATGAAGCTTAGATCCAATGGATAGAAACAAAACTCTAAGATCCATAGGTAGAGATTAAATCTCTAAGATCCGACGGTTGAGATTAAATCTCTAGATCCGACGGTTGAGATTAAATCCCTAGAATCAATGGAGGAGATTAATTCATGACTTATCCCTAACTCTATAAAAGGAGGGCATGAGAGTTGGCGTGAACAATCATCAAGAGAGCTAGGGTTTGGGCGCCAAGAGAAGGAATCCTAGTTGAGATAGGATTAGGGTTAGGGTTTGGAGGCTTGGGCGGCACCAAATAAGGAAGGTTCTTTTTCCTTCTTCTTGCTTCATTGGCCGGCGTCCAACAGCTCTCCCAGCCCTCTTCCAACCTTGGCCGGCGGCCAAAGCTTCTCTTCTCCCTCTCCTTAGGTGGTGGAAACAAGATATAGGGCTTCCCTTGGTGTCTTGGTTGTTTTCCATCATCATCTTCTTCTCTTTTGTGGCCGGCGGCAAGGATTTTGTTTACTCCTTGTTGGTTGGTTTTAGGGAGGAGAAGAACCTTGTTTCTATTCTTCCTCTTGCTTTGGAAAAGCAAGGAAGGAAGATTTGTGATCTTGGAGCTTCGACTTTTGGTAGATCGTCGCCCACACGACGTCCAAAAGGAGGAAGGACATACATTAGAAGATCAAGAGGTATATCTATTCTCTTTTCTTTTTTGTTTGTTTCTTGTCTTTGTTTTTCAATTATAAGCATGTTATAAATCTGTAAATGGCTAAATAATACTTGGATCCCGAGCATAAACACAAAAACCAGCGATCTAGACATCGTCTATTCCATGGCTACTCGTAGAATAGAGGATGGTCGCTTGAACAACTAGTTTGTTCAAGTGACCTCTCTAAACGAATAGCACGACGATGACTTGGTGGTTTGGGCAATCCCTTTTGTCTAGGATTATTCTTTTTTTAATCCGGGGACATCGAAGGGATCGTCATGGACAAGCTACCGAGGTGAAGTGGGAAGCGAAGTTTCCCCTCACGGACTCGATAATCAAAACCCTTCATGAATCTCCGATGATCACCAGTTCAAAACTGCCAACTGGGTATTCCAGTCGACTGGATTCTAGTCAACTAAATTCCAATCGACTAAAAACCTACAAAACAAGATTATCACAATATATAATATAATATGAATTGAAAGTAATAATACTGCCCGATCTCAACTACTAAGTCCCACGCGGACTTTTCGTCGGATCGACGCCTAGCTTTGTCCCCCTACAGAGGACTCGACCTTACCTCTTCACTCGAGGCTTATTTGTCGGCTACCTGCCGGAATTACCACTCTTGACATTCGATCTGACCCACCAGGGCTTCCACTAGCTATCCGGTTTGCCTGACCTAGTTGGACTTTTTGCCGATTGCCTGGTCTCCTGACCTAACCGGTCTTCCTGCCAAATGTCCTGTCCACGCGACCCATCTAGACTTCATGCCTGGTGTCTGATCCTCCTGATCTGTCAAGATACGTGCCTAGTATCCGGTCAACACGATCTACTAAGACTTTCTGTTAAATCTGCATACTTAACACTTATATTAGATCACAAGTGGATCCTAACTCTTAACTGTGGTTCATACATCAAAATTAAGGAGTGATGCTCACTGCATCAACAATCTCCTTTTTTGATGTATGACAATACATCAGTTAAAGTTAGGAGAATCAAATACTAATCTCCATATTTTGACATGTATAAAATATGAACTAACAATTTTTGTCGTGCATAAATTTAACCATGTATGAGATGCATAGGTCCTTATCAAATTTTTTGCATCCACTTAACTTTATATCTCTTTTTAAGTCTATAATTTTAAATCTCTTCTCTCCCCCTTTGGCATACATCAAAATAAGGATTAAGTTAAAAATATGCCAACATAATGTAGTGGAGAGTTAAGGTTTCACAAACATGACAAATTATCAAACTAAAAAAAAAACTTTAAAATTTGATTTACTTTAAGCTTTTCAACAATATTTCTAACATCAAAAATTGTCAAACTATAAAAATTTTCAAACATAAAAATTTGCAACTTTTTAACACTCCCTGAATAATATTTATATTTTTCAAAATTTTTAAATATTTCAAAAACTCCCCCTGAATAATTCAAAAAAATTTAAAATTTTAAAATTTTTCAAAAACTCCCCCTGAATAATTCAAAAATTTTAAAATTTTTAAAAATTTTCAAATCTTTTTTTTAAAACTCCCCCTGAATTATTCAATTTTTTTTTTAAATTTTCAAATTTTCCAAAAACTTTTTCAAAAACTCCAAAATCTCTCCCTGAATAATTTTTTTTTAAAATACTTTTTTTCAAATTTTTCATCTTTTTCAAAAAATCACCCTGAATAATTCAATTTTTTAAAATTTTTAAACTCTTTAATGTTTTTCAAAACTCCTCCTGAATAATTCAGTTTTTTAAAATTTTCAAACTCTTTAATTTTTTTTTTTCAAAACTCCCCCTTGAATAAAACTTTATAATATTTAATTATTTTCTCCCCATACATCAAAATCTAAGTAGAATTTTTATGTATTTTAAACTTGAAAATATTTAAGCTTTTCAGAGAGCATTCAAGCCTAAGTTTTTTCCCCCTTAATTAACATTTTGAAACTTCTCCTTAATTAAAACTTTAAATTTTCAAAAAGATAGTTTCTCATAGATTCTTAGATGTTTCTATTTCCCCCTTAAGAATATTTCTTATCCAATTCCAACATAATTTTAGAGAAGATTTAAAAAAATTCATAATTTAGCAAAATATTTTAGGTTCTCCTTAGGCTCTTGATCTCCCCCTTAAAGTAACCTTATTATATTTACACTTTATTTTTTTTCAAAATAAAATTTTAAATGTTTAACTCCCCCTATAATTATAATATATCTTAACTGCCCCTTAATTATGTTGATTCTTTTAGAATTAAAGTTGAGTTGATTGAATTAATTGAGTTGTGTTGATTAGAATTGAGTTGAACATGTTGATTGTGATTGAATTAGTTGATTAGGGTTGAATCGATTGATTAGAGTTGAATCGATTAAATTGGTTAGGTTACGTTGTTTAGTTAAGTTTAGTTAGGTTAAGTTAAGTTTTAGTTAAGTTGTTAAGGTTAATTAAGTTGTTGTTACGTTTAATTAAATTGTTGTTAGATTTAATTAAGTTGTTGTTAGGTTTAATTAAGATAAGTTTTTAAGTTTAATTAAGTTCTTGTTAAGTTTAATTAAGTTGTTGTTAAGTTTAATTAAGTTGTTATTAAGTTTAATTAAACTAATTAATCTTAATTAAGTTCTAAATCATCTCACCCAAGCTAGGTTTTCAATACACTTATTCCTATGGTTTTTGTAAGATGAGGATTTCTTTTAATCTTAATTAAGTTTAATGAGTAATTTCAAAGTGTTTAAACTTGTGTTAGATTCAAGCTTGGTTTGAGCTAGTCAAGTAGGTTTTTCTAGCATTGACTTCTAGGTCATGGCGAGACACATGACCTTCTTGGTTTTCGGAGCAACGACCACTTCCTAGACAAAGTCAATGAAAGAATCAAGTACTTGATTCACTTTGGACTAAGCCTTGGTCTAACTAGTTAAAGACTTAGTGAGTTAGCTTCGATTAGTTCCACTTGACTTAGTGCACCAGGTCGTGGCGAGACACATGATCTTCTTGGTTATCGGAGCAACGACCACTTTCTAGACATGCACTTCGAAGAGCTTCCCTAACTTACTATCATTTCACTTGTCTTAGTACTAGGTTGTTCAAGTTTAAACTACTTTGTTTCTTTTCTAGTCCGTTCTAAATTAAGCAAGTAAAGTAAACTAAACATGCAAGAATTTATCTAATTAAGGAAATAATCAACGAATTAGCTCCCCTCGCATAGTAGCTCTGTTGGGTCTTATTCACTAAGTGAACTTGTCCTTTGGGAATCTGAAATTGGTTCGGTCCAACTTGGTTGACTAAGCTAGTCTTAGGAACCCAAGCTTGGACTCGACCCTTAGATTTCTATTAAACAAGGACATGTATGATCTCTATGTGTCCTTAGTCTTGTATCCGAGTCCGAATTTATTGTACATGACTCGTTGAGACCCAAGTATTATGTTGAGATACTTGGAGCCCGAAGTGAACCTTTCCAACGATTCAGTTAGATCTTCTACTTGCCTTTTTTAGGATCGAGTTCTCTTCCTCAAACTTTGCAACTCGAGTTGAGTCTCTATCCTTAATTTGGCAAGTCAAAGTCATCGAGTTGACTTGCTCCTTAAGTACATGGACTTCCTCAAGAAATGAGTTGACTCGATTTTCAGACTTGGCTAGTTTCCTACCTAAGCATGCAATAATATTATACAATTTATCTTCTAGGGGAGAAGTTATCTCATCATAACCTTCGAAAACGGATGCAGATCCGTGGGTTCTCTTGGACTCGAACTCAGACTCGGCCTCTTGTCTTGACTCGACTTCGGACTCGTCATCTGCCATGAGTGCTACGAAGCATGTCTTAGATATTTCCACGTCCGACTCTTCCGATGATGACTTGACCAAATTTGCCTTAGATGCTTCCTTCCTTTTCCTTCTTCTTGATTTAGATTTGTTTTCTTTTTTGTTCGTTCCTACCATCAAAACTAAACCATCCTCGGGTGGACTCAAGTTAGCCTGTTCATGTTAATTAATTTATCCCATAAGTCTTTTGAATTTTGAACGGATCCGACTCGATTTAGCTCCTCATTAGTAAGTCCACATTGCAAGGTGTTTAAAGCCTTGTAATCGACTTTAGCCTTTTTCCTAAAGTTTGCGGTCCATTTCTCCGAATCTAACAACTTACCCGAGTCGTATACCAGAGCTATGAACCCTTTCCTAATCGAGAACCAGACCTCTAGGTTAGTTTTCAAAAAACACTCCATTCGCCTCTTCCAAGAAGGAAAATCCTCTCTGTTAAAGAGAGGAGGGCGAACGGTGCTTAGGCCCTCTAAATGTGACATTTCTATTTAAATTAACTAAAATTAAGAATTATTCCTACTTGCAATAATTAAGAATTATTTGAATTGCAAATGTTAATGAAATTTACTCTAAGCAAAGATTATTAAAAATTAAACTAATTGTAGCAAATAAAAAAAATCTAATGCAGAAAAATATTTTAGAAATTTTCTAAATGCAAAAAAAAAAATATTTAGGCAAGTTTTAAATGCTAAAAAATATTATGGTAATGTTTTAAATGTTGAAAAAATATTATGGTAATTTTTGAAATGTTGAAAAAATATTATGGCAATTTTTTAAATACTAAAAAAATATTATGATAATTTTTTAAATGCAGAAAATATATTTTTAAATGCAGACAATGATTTTAAATGCCGAAAATAATTTTTAAATGCAAAAAATAATTTTTAAATACAGAAAATTAATTTAATTAATTAAATATGTAGAAAATTAATTTAATTTACTAAGTCTGCAAAACATTAATTAAATTAATTAAATGTGCAGAAAATTAATTTAATTTACTAAGTTAGAAAAATTAATTAAAATTATTCTAAGCAAAAAGAATTAATTAAAATTATTCTAATGTAAGAAAAATTAATTAAAATTATTCTAATGCAAGAAAAATTAATTAAAATTATTATAATGCAAAAAAATAATTAAAATTATTCTAATGCAAGAAAAATTAATTAAAATTATTCTAAAGCTAGAAAAATGAATTAAAATTATTCGAATGCAAGAAAAATGAATTAAAATTATTCTAATATAAGAAAAATTAATTAAAATTATTTTAATACAAGAAAAATTAATTAAAATTATTTTAATACAAGAAAAATTAATTAAAATTATTCTAAATTAATCTAAATCTTAACGATGGTGGTTTCACCAACTTGGAGCACCCTTGCTCTGATACCAATTGTAGGATCGAGTAAGCCGAGAGAGGGGGGTGAATCTCGGTGTTTAATATTTTTTTGATAATTTCAATTTGAGTACGCAGCGAAATTGAAATGAAATTTAAGACAAAGGCAATTTACTTGGTTCACAACCTGGACTGAGTTGCTACTCCAAGGCCCGTAGCTCTACCACGAGCTACCTCGATGGACAATCTTTATAATGCCCTCTGATTCGAGAACTCTCGACTTCGGAAGGAGTTCGCTTTTTACAAGTAATGAGAGAAGGGTAACAATCTATCCTCTCTTGAATTATAATACAAAAGAGAAATAGAAAATAAAGCTAAGACTACTTTATACTGATAGATTATGTAGTGTAGGATGCAACACTAGGTGTCGGAAAAGAGTCCTTCGGAATGGTTGAAGCTCTTGTGGTCATGAGGAAATTTTGACAACACTTCGACATAGATTTGATTGATAACTCGGATCCGATTGAGCACTGGTAATATAGACCTTTTCCAGTCGACTGGAATGACTTCCAGTCGACTCCACATCGGCCAGTCGATATAGAATTTCTGGTCTTCCAGTCGACTGAAACCTCTCCAGTCGACTCCACGTCACCCGGCTCCGCATCAGGAATTTTTGCTCTCCAATCGACTGAAAACTCTCTAGTCGACTAGAACTCCTTCCATTTGCACTGCTGAATCTCCGACGATCACCAACTCAAATCGCTAATTTATTCTAGTCGATTCCGGCCGATTGATTCGATCATCGATTCCATGATCAAAACCTACTAAACCAGATTATCTCAATATACAATATAATATGAATTCACAGTAATAATACTGCCCGATCTCGACTACTAAGTCCCATGCGGACTTTTTGTTGGATCGATGCCTAGCTTTGTCCCCCTACAGAGGACTCGACCTCACCTCTTTACTCAAGGCATACCTGTCGACTACTTGTCGGACTTACCACTCTTGACATCTGATCTGACCCACTAGGGCTTCCACCAGCTGTCCGATCTGTGTGATCCAGCTGGACTTTTTGTCGATTGTTGGTCTCCTGACCCAACCGGTCTTCCTATCAAATGTCCGGTCCACGCGACCCATCTAGACTTCATGTCTGGTTTCCAGTCCTCCTCATCTGTCAAGATACGTGCCTAGTATCCAGTCAATACGACCTACTAGGACTTTCTGTTAAGCCTGCACACTTAATACTTATATTAGATCACAAGTGGATCCTAACTCTTAACTGTGGTTCAAACATCAAAATTAAGAAGTGATGCTCACTGCATCAACATCATATCCCAATGAGATATTACAATATCCCCTTAGTCCAAAAACAAAACACATCTAGGATGTCTTCACTTTTCCTAGTGATAAGTCCCATATCACTTAAGAGAGATAATCCCCCAATTCTCCTCCTTTGAGGAGAAATACATCCATCATCCCAAGATGGATAACCTCCCCCTAAAGGCTTGCTCCCCCTTGACCATTGCACCAACAATGTCCTTGAAGAGTCTCTAAGCTAATAGGAATACTAAACAATCGAAATTAAAGGCAAAGATTCAACATTAAACTCTAACCTCCCTTAAAATTAAATATACACCCTAAACAATTCTTCTAATCCATATCCAATAGATTTTCACCCTTCAAATGCTCTCCAAATCATATCCTAGGGTTAGGAGCAGTTAGGGAACGAAGAAATAGCTGAACATGGGCTAAACAAACCTTGTTTACCCAAAATCAACCTTGGCAGTTGACTCTGACAGTCACCAGTCGACGACCCTTAAAGCTAGTCGACTGACATCCACGGTAGTTGACTAATTTCTGCACTGTGTAGAAATCAGATTTCAGAAATGAATTTCAAATATTCATAAGTAAAAATACTATTTTGAAAAATCTTGAAAATTCATACGTACATTATTTATAACAATCATTATGGGTGAAAAATATTTAAAATATAAAATACTCATAAAATAGTGAGATTGACACAAAGTTCAAAACCATTGAAATTTTCAATGTTTGACCCTACTTTGTATCACCTCCTTCAATGGTTATTGCTATCAAAAGATAGACTTTACCAAAGTTTTTCAAAATGATTTTGAAGTGATTTTAAAAACCTTAATTCCTTTTTCTAGCATCTCACTTGTATCTAAGTGTATGGAACACATACAAGTTAAGTGTTCTTGTGAGATGTGGATTTTGGTTACTTAGGTTTTCATGCATATTTCTAGGTCACTATTTGATTCCCTTATGCATGGGACTTTAAATTATGTCATTGTCCTTAACTCAATTTTAATTAATGCATGAATAATGATTATGACATAAATGATAACATAAATAAACATGAGCCAATAATCATGATGTCATGACATGTGATTCAAACTTAAGAATAACATAACATTCCTAAGCATAAATCATGACATTTTTAATGATTAAAAATAAATATGATGTCATGACATGGCAAGACAAATAAAGCATGACAAGTATAAAATACTAAGGTATAAAATATTTAATTGTTAAGCCCAAATTGTCATTATTAGAATTAAATCCATTTTGCCTACTTATCCTCCAAGTGTGCCAAAAATCCAAAATGACACACCATGACTTCTAAGACCTAATTGTGCCAATTTAATCAATTTTTAACTTCTCAAAGTATATTGGCACATCCTAAAGTGTCAACTCTACCATGGTTAGGTTAACTACCTATCCACTTAGGGTTGACATACCCTAACCCATCTAGCGTGAATCGATCACGCTGTTAGAAACCTAATACCTATTGGAGCTCCTTGGGTTAACAAGATATTCACTAGGGATAACTTCCCTAGATATCTTCCTAATGACCATTTTTGGCTTTGAAGCCTTAGTCATTTGGGTCTTGTCAAGGTTAGCCTTAGGGATTGCCTCCCTAGTAACCTTCTTAGTGGTCTTCCTAGGTTTTATAGAACCCTTGCCCACTATACACACACCATGGTTAGCCTTAGGGATGACCTCCCTAGTAACCTTGACTTTCCTAGACCTAGATTTAGTTTCATAATAAAATGGAACATTGTGGTAGGTCTCTTTGGCGTTAGGTTTGTGACCTAAACCTTTCTTCTCCCCTGATGGTTCTTGCCCCATAGAACCTAGATTTTGACCATTAGACCCCTTAAATGAGTTTGTCATTTTTGCTAGGGTCTTTTCCAATTTTTCAAGCCTTGACCTCAAGGCTTGGTTTTCTAATTCTAACTTTCTCAATTTTGATTGTTAATTAATCTTTTGGGAATGACTCTTCCTAGGCATATGTCTATGGTTCTTGGGATTAATGCCTAGGTGGTTCTCTATCCTCCTAATGGACTCTCTAGGTAGAATGGATCTAGAGTTATTGTTCCTAGGTTTGTTCTTAGATAAATCTACATGTTTAGCACCTAAACAATAGTATTTGTTTTTACCAGCATGATTTTCATGATTATTAACAATTGCAAGAGTACTAAAATAATTTCTAGCATGCTTTTTAGCCTTAGAATTTGAAGGTGCATTATTAACTTTTACCTTAGGGTTTGCTTTAGAAACTCCCCCTACTTGTGTAGCTCATTCTTGCCCCTTCTTCCTCCCCCTAGGGCATTGGCTTCTATAGTGTCCCCTTTGGTTGCATTTGAAGCACACAATGTGTTGTTTGCTTTTCTTAGCGAGGACTCCGGCATCCTTTGATTTTTCTTGAACTCTTGGCACCAGTTGAGTCTTCTTGACTCTTTTAGGGCACTTACTCTTGTAATGTCTGGCTTCCCTACACTCAAAGCATATGATATGATTTTTATTGTTAATTGAAATGCTTGAGTTACCTAGGTTGGTAGAGGCAATATGGGAAGGTTCTTCACTTCTTTCGGAGGTGGATGCTTCCTCCACTTCTTTCACCTCTTCTATCGATCCGGATATGGTTTCTCTCTCAATCTACGAATCCTCATGGACTTGAGAGGACGAGCATTCTTCCTCGGCCTCCTTCTCCGATTGAGCCGGTTCGAGTTTTCATTGAATTTGACCAACTTATCCCACAACTCCTTAGCATCCCGATATTCACCTAGCTTGGACAAAATATCGTAAGGTATTAATTTTATTAACATTTTCGTTACCTTAACGGTTGTCTTGAATTGTTGTCATTGCTCCTCAGTCCATTTTGATTTTCCGATTAGCTTGTTGTCTTCATCCCTAGGTACTTCAAAACCATCTTCAATTGTTAGCATCATATCGAAATCAGTTTCAAAATATACCTCCATCCTTTTCTTCCACCACAAAAAGTCTTCTTCGAATTTCGGTGGATGGATGTTGATGTTGGCCATTTTGTTTGCTTATCGGGGCGATGAGTCCGATGGTAAACTCCTCGCTCTGATACCACTTGTTGGAGGATTGTGGCTCGTCTAGAAGGGGGGTTGAATAGCTCATGTGCATTGTTAGTTGGAATTCATTCGTTCGTCTACAATATTCGTTAGCGCAGCAAAAATACAATATACAAATGTGAATACAAAGACAAATACACAAGCACACACAATAGACACGCGATATACATGGTTCGGAACCTTAGGGTTCCTACTCCATTGGGCGAGTTCAACGAGCTCTAATGATGAACAACCCACTAATAAAACTCCTTCTCGATAACACGTCGGAGTGGAGAAACCTTGTACAAGCAATTACAAACGTAATACAAGAAGTACAAGCAAATACAAAGACAATAATGAAATATGCAAAGAAAACTTTACAACAATGGTTTTGAACACTTTGCTTGTTGCATGCTTTGGTTTTCTCTTGAAGGTCTGGAATGCAGTAGCAATTCCCCTCTAAAATCTCACCAAAAATCTCTATGGAAATCCTCCCCAAGCTCCTCCTTTTATGCTTGTCTCGGGATGATTCCGCGCTTAGCAGTCGATTGCTCATACCCATCAGTCAACTGCTCCTGTAGCCATTGTGAGACAACAACTTGATCCACGCTAGAAAAGTTCCAATGGATAGCCCATCAATCGACTGCCAAACCCCAACAGTCGACTGATGCATAGTAGTCGAGCCCCTGGTCGAGTTGCCTCACTTTTGTGGTGGTTTTCTCAACCATCAGTCGACTACCCTCCATGGCAGTCGACTGCCAAGCCACACGACATAGTCGAATGCTAGTTGACTCCCATCAGTCGACTGGTACATCACCCTAGTCGACTGGTAAACCTCAAACTTGGGGTTTAACCCAAGTATGATGCCCTCATACTTTCTAGACACCCTTAGCCTAGACCTAAGCCTTCTAGCCTCCTCTACTAGCCTCGCACCTATCGGATCCCTCCAAGTCATCCAGGACTTGTTCATCCATGCGCGGATCCCTCCAAGTCATCTATGACTTGTTCATCTATACGCTAGCCTCCAGGTGCTTCCTTCAACTATTGTCATGCTCTCGGTGTCTACACTGCTAAGGTACATATGAACTTACTCTCCCAAGACTACCGCTTGGCCTTACGCCGCCAAACCACCCCTTGGACTTACCAAATGCCAAGTACCCATGACTTGGACTTTCACCGCCAAGGCTACACACTTGGACTTACGTGGCCAAGGCTACACACTTGGTCTTCCCTTGCCTGTTGGGTTTTTCCGAGCCGCAAAAACCGCTTTTTGCGTTGCGGAAACCTCGGAAGCCCCGGCCACGGATCCGTGCGAAGTATAAAATTATAATTACATGTATGTGCTTACAGAAATCCTAGATCTACCTTAGATCTAAGAGGTTAGAACGTTACCCTCGTAGCGACGCCCTTCGCTTATCCCGCTCGTCCAAAAGTTCGTCGGAACTCGAGAGTGTCAAGTGCACACTCCTCTATGGTATCCACACAAGCAATAGGTGGAGAAAACTCAACCTTGAGTGTGCTAGCACTCCTTGGTTGGTTCGGCCAAAGAGAGGGATGGGAGAGGGAGAGCTTGAGAGAAAAGGTTCCAAGGAAGAAGATGAAGTAATGTGAGTAACTCATCAAATGAATTCACCACTCATAACCCCTAAGTGGCCGGCCACTTCATGGAGGGGGGGTTACATGCATGCATGTAACTCCCATGACCCTTGGTCTCCCTCATGATGTGGCACCAATTGACCAAGTCAATGATGATGTGGAGCACCATCATTGGCCGGCCATGCCTAGTCATCATCATGACATGGCATTTGGTCAAGTCAAACTTGACCTTTCATCTTCCCTCTCAAGTCAAGTCAAACTTGACCTCTAATCTCCCATGGTTGAACAAATCTAACCACTTGACTCAAGTCAATTTAATTTAATGAATCTCTATTCATTAATTTAAATTGATTTGATGAATCAAATCTCAATTAGACTCATTCAACACTTGAATCAACTTGAGTCTAACTCAATTAGTCTAATTTGGATTACTCTTAATCCAATTTGGTTCATCCCATGAACCTAATCCTCATGGTTCATCATATGAACCTAATCTCCATCTAATTGCTCTTATGTGTGTGACCCTATAGGTTCTTGTAATGTTGGCAATGTCCCTAAACCGATTTAGGAACATAAGCAATGAGCGGTATCTAGCAACACATCATTGCTACCCAAGTTACAAGAATGTTGAGCTCCAACATCACCTTTGTGACTACTAATTGTGACTCTCACAATATGTGACAATGTCCCTCTATCCTTGACATCTAGATTGACCAATCGAGGCATAGACCGTGTCATCCTCGGTACAATCTAAATCTTGAACTCCAAGTAGACTCACTCTAATCAAATGAGCTCAATATCTCATATTGACTCATTTGGGCATAACCATGCGCCCGTGGTCTCACTCTATCAAGAATATCGATGTCACCCGTCATATAGGAGGATAGATCCCATCTACATCACTCACATCCCTCCGCGTAATTGTTACATACCCGATGTAATCGCCTTTATAGTCCACCCATTTACGGGTGACGTTTGACGATGCCAAAGTATGCAACTCCTTATGTAGGGAACCATGGTGACTTCAGGTCTAAGGACTAATAGTCATACTAATAGCCACATGAGAAAGTATATGACACTCATATAACGATCCATGATACTTTCTCATGGCGGGTCATTCAGTATACATTCTCCAATGCATACCCATGTGTCAACTTGATATCATATCCATGACTTGTGAGATCAAGTCATCTTGTTGACCTACATGCTAGTCTCTACGCATTAACATTGTCCCTGAATGTTAATACTCGACTAGGAATGATTAAGAGTAGTGTTCTCTATATCATCTCATTATCGATTCAACCAATCGATTGATATAGATAAGAACCTACTACTCAAGGACATTATTATATTTAGTTATTTGGCACCAATACAAGTAAATATAATAACCATGCCTTTATAAATAGGAATATGATACAATAAAGTCCATACAACAATCATCACATGATTGGCTCTAGGGCTTTCACTAACAATCTCCCACTAGCACTAGTGCCAATCACCGTAGTATCTAATACCCAATGACCTAGTGTGACCATCATGCTTTTACGTACAAAGCCTTGGTCGAGGATCTGCGATGTTAGCCTCGTGGGTACTCTGCAAATCTTCACATCTCCTCGTCGACAATCTCACGAATGAGATGGAAGCACCGATATATTCGGCCTCTGTTGTAGAATAAATAAGCGTGTCTGCTTGGAACTCTTCCGACTCACGCTGCTACCTATTCAAGCAAAACCACGAACCACATTGCGATCTATAATCATCACAGTGGTTTGGAAGTGGCATCATTTGTAACCCTTCTGACTAGCTCCTCATCGCCTCGAATATCAAGAAATATTCTTTAGTCCTTCTCAAGTACTTAAGAATATTCTTGGCTACTATCGATGGCGCTCACGGATCTCATTTGGTATCTACTCGTCATGCTCAAAGCATACGAGACATCGGAGCAGTACGCATGGCGTACATGATAGATCCTATAGCGGATGCGTAAGGGATCTTATCCATGCGGTCTCTCTCCTCTCTAGAAGAGGGACTTTGAGTCTTGAAAGACTCACACCATGTGACATCGGCGAAGTCCTTTCTTGGAATTCGCATGGCAAAGCCAAGTAATACGTGTCAATGTATGTACTCGGACTTAGGCCAAGCAATCTCTTAGATCTATCTCTATAGATCTTTATGCCTAGAATCTGTGCTTCACCTAAGTCCTTCATTGAGAAGCACATCCCGACCAAGTCTTCACGGTATGGCGAAGGGATGTCATTCCCAATGAGTAGTATGTCATCCACATACAATACAAGGAACACAACTGTGTGTTCCCATTAACCCTCTTGTAGACACAGGTTCATCTTCATTCTTGATGAAACCAAAGCTGTTTGATCGCATCATCGAATCGAAGATTCCGACTCAGAAGCTTGCTTTAGCCCATAAATGGACCTTTGCAGCTTGCATACCTTCCCAGTATGCTGTGGATCTACAAAACCCTCAGGTTGTGTCATGTACACATCCTCGAGTAAGTTTCCATTCAGAAACGCGGTTTTGACATCCATCTGCTAGATCTCATAATCGTGGTATGCTGCAATAGCAAGCAAGATCCGAATGGACTTAAACATCGCCACTGGAGAAAAGGTTTCATCATAGTCAATACCATGAATTTGCTTGAAACCTTTAGCCACCAATCGGCCCTTATAGGTATGCGTAAGTCCATCCATGTCAGTCTTTCTCCTAAAGACCCACTTACACCCAATGGGTTTGACCCCTTCAGGTGGATCAACCAAAGTCCATACTTGGTTAGTGTACATGGATTCCATCTCGGATCTCATGGCGTCTAGCCATTTCTCAGATTCTGGGCTCATCACTGATTCCTGATAGGAGGTAGGCTCATTCTCTATGAGCATAACGTCATCATGGTCAGACAAGAGAAATGAGTATCTCTCAGGCTGACGACGTACCCTATCAGACCTGCGAAGAGGTAGGTCTACTTGAACAGGTGGTTGTTCCACAACTCTTTGTGCAACAACCTCATCACCCACAACACTTTGTGGTTCCTATTCAACCTCCATCAAGGCCTCAGTGCTATGGTCCTTATCTTGAATTTCTTCAAGATCGAAGGTACTCCCACTAGTTTTTCTAGAAACAAAATCCCTTTCTAGAAAAACCTAGTCTTTGCCTCAAACACTTTGTGCTGACTGGGAATGTAGAAGTAATATCCCTTTGTATCCTTGGGATATCCAACAAAATAGCACCTATCGGATTTGGGTCCCAGTTTGTCTGAGACTTGACGTCGAACGTAAGCCTCACAACCCCAAATCCTCATAAAAGACATCTTGGGATTTTTCCCTGTCCATATCGTATATGGTGTCTTTACCATGACCTTGGATGGTACACTTAAGGGTAAAGGCTGCGTGTCAGAGCATATCCCCAAAAGGATATAGGAAGATCTGTGTGACTCATCATAGATTGTATCATATCTAATAGGGTACGATTCCTCCTTTCGGATACACCATTCCACTGTGGTGTTCCAGGAGGAGTGAGTTGGGATAGAATCCCACACTCAGCTAGATAGTCACGAAACTCATGGCTAAGGTATTCACCACCTCGATCTGATCGAAGTATCTTAATACTCTTGCCAAGCTGGTTTTGTACTTCATTCTTGAATTCTTTGAACTTTTCAAAGGATTCTGATTTATGTGTCATAAGATACACATAACCATATCTCTGAAGTCATCAAAATGTAATGAAGTACACCTTAACCACCTCTAGCGGCAACATTGAAAGGACCACATACATCACTATGTATAAGTCCTAACAAATCATTGCTCTTTCGCTATGTCCACTAAAGGAGTCTTGGTCATCTTACCTAAAAGGCAAGACTCGCATGTCTCATATGATTCAAAATCAAATGAGTCTAGCCCCATCCTTATGGAGAGATAAGCGACTCTCATTTATGTGACCTAAGCGTGACAATGCCAAAGATAAGTTTGGTTCAACTCATTTGACTTGAACCTCTTGGTACTTATGTTATAGATAGGGCTCTCTAAGTCTAGAAAGTAGAGTCCGTTCATTAGAGGTGCACTACAATAGAACATATCATTTAAATAAACTGAACAACATTTGTTCTTTATTATAAATGAAAATCCTTTCTTGTCCAAACAAGAAAGCTGAAATGATGTTCTTAGTTAAAGCGGCACATAACAACATTCATCTAATTCTAGTACAAGCCCGGAGGCGAGAGATAGATCATAAGTTCCTACAGCAACAGCAGCAACCCTTGCTCCATTGCCTACTCGTAGGTCCACCTCGCCCTTTGTCAATGCCCTGCTATTTCTCAGCCCCTGCACATTGGTACAAATGTGAGATGCACATCCGATATCTAATACCCATGATGAAGAAATAGATAGATTGACTTCTATAACATTTATACACAGTAGAAGTCTCACTTCTCTTCTTCTTAAGATCTTCCAGGTATGCCTTATAGTTACGCTTCCAGTGTCCTGCTTCCTTGCAGAAGAAGCAAGCCCCTTCCTTGGCTACCCCTCCTTTGGGTTTAAGTTCTTTGCCTTTGCCCTTGGCTTGGGACTTTCCCTTACCTTTAGGCTTGCCCTTGCCTTTCTTCTTCTGCACCATCAAAATGGTGTCAGATTTACCCTTCTTAAGGTTAAGCTCTGCAGTTCTCAACATGCTGAGCATCTCAGGCAATGACTTATCAATTTCATTCATGTTATAATTCATGACAAATTGATTGAAGTCTTGTGGCAAAGATTGCAAGATTAGGTCAGTGGCCAGCTCTTGGCCAAGTGGGAATCCCAGCCTTTGTAGGTTTTCTACGTACCCAATCATCTTGAGTACATATGTACCTACGGGAGTCCCTTCTTGCATTTTGGACCCAAATAATGCCTTTAGAGACTTCATATCTCTCATGCCTAGCTTGTCCTTGATATAGTTGACGAAGATGTTCAACCATATCATAAGCATTCATGAACTCGTGTTGCTTCTGAAGCTCAGAGTTCATGGTCACGAGCATTAGACATGACACATCTACTGCATCATCTTGATGCGTCTTGTAAGCATCTTTGTCACAGCGAGGCATTGGCGGAGGTGCCTCCGGAATGGGTGCTCAGACGTCTGACTTCCTTTCTTAGGTGAGAACAATTCTCGTGTTCATGTACCTAGGAAATTTGCTCCATTGAGCTTGTCCTTCTCAGACAGATCGCAGAGAGAGTGTTCGTGTTTGTCGACATAGTTATCTACAACATACAATGCAGAGAATTAATATCATATTCCTTTTATCATTTAATTAGGCCTTTAATCAAATGATGCTCCCACTAAATTATAGGAATTTTGTAGAATCGAGTTATGGATGTGGTCAAACCACTTTTACTAGATTCATACAAACTAGCTATAATTCTTGCGGGACAAGATCCACATCATACTAAGCCTTGAGTTAGCTTTGGCTAAATCGCCCAAGACTTAGTACGATCGGTGGGTAACACATTACCGATTACATCTCTATGCAACTCTTGTTTATAGGATTAAGACCCACATTTACAAAAGACCTTGAGTTAACTTTGGCTAAATTGCCCAAGATTTAGTGTAAATGCGATCTTAACCTATCTTTCCAACGATTGGAATATGCCTATAGTTCTACTCGATCCAATTGAGTTAACTAGTTTTGCTTAATCTAATTGAGCTTACTCTAACCCGAGTCGTGATAGGCGGGACCAAGATTGTCCCTCCGCACCCTACCAAGATAATATGCGTTGCTCTGCTTTGGCAGATTCAACAACAACAAATGATCGAGGTAGTGATGGGTATCAAGGCTCGGTAGGCATTTTCGAGTTGATTCGATTATGATCTAATCTAATCGTAATGTGTATCTTATACGCATTAAGGCCTTTATTATCCTATATTAGCATGCATCATATACATACATTAATTATTCTAGCATGCATCATATACATACAAGAAAATTAACCTAGCATGCATCATATACATACAAACATTTTTCTACTAGCATGCATCACATACATACAAGCAAAATCAATTAAATATACATATATATATATCAACATATATATATATATATATATATATATATATATATATATATATATATATATATATATATATATATATATATATATATATATATATATATATATATATATATATATATATATATATATATATATATATATATATATATATATACATATATATATATCAACATATATATATATCATTAAATGTGATATAGTCATGGCCCTACTACGATCTTCTCAAGCCAATGAGAAGATCGGACGGTCAACCTAAGGCTAGCGGCTTCTCCTAGCGCTTCCTTTGACCGCCATGTGTCGTCGTCACCCTTCTCGTAATCTCGTCTTCGAGTGGACTTTCCACCGCTCCATTTTGTACATTACAAATATGAAACTCGAGTTACATTCGAGTCTAAAACTATTTACAACTAGAATATTAAAAGAAGAGGTGCGACGCGCAGGTCGCAAACACTTTACAACACGCACAACCACAAAACGGCACGCAAGCCGTATTATGTATTACAACACATAATCCAATCCAATTGGGTTATTGGGCCATGAAAATCACAGAATTATACATAATTCTAAATTATGTATTTTTACAGAAAATTTCTATAATTTTTCCTAATTTATTTTGAATTTATGAGTCACCCCTCCGAAACGGTCCCGCTAAGCGGTTTCCGGGCGCGATCGCGGGACATGGCCCCTTTCGGGGATAGGGGCAGCGCCCCTACTCGCAAAATAAACTTCGCGAGTGTCCCTACAATGATCTTACAGCGACTTAAGTCGCTGTCCCAAAAACCTAAAGCGAGAACTCGCCGATTCGGAGAGTTTTTTGTCGACGGTTGAAGCCTACGAGTGTCCCAACACTCGTTGCTTCGACTCTACGAGAAAAATACCCAAAAATTCTATAAAATAAGAAAATTTACAGAAACATATAAATCTGTAATTTTTATATCTAATATAAAAACTACAAAAACGAAACACATACATGCTTCGCACGTGGCTCTGATACCACTGTTGGGTTTTTCCGAGCCGCAAAAACCGCTTTTTGCGTATGGAAACCCTAAGCCTCGCCCCGGATCCGCAAAGTATAAAATTATAATTACATGTATGTGCTTACAGAAATCCTAGATCTACCTTAGATCTAAGAGGTTAGAATGTTACCCTCGTAGCGACGCCCTTCGCTTATCCCGCTCGTCCAAAAGTTCGCCGGAACTCGAGAGTGTCAAGTGCACACTCCTCTATGGTATCCACACAAGCAATAGGTGGAGAAAACTCAACCTTGAGTGTGCTAGCACTCCTTGGTTGGTTCGGCCAAAGAGAGGGATGGGAGAGGGAGAGCTTGAGAGAAAAGGTTCCAAGGAAGAAGATGAAGTAATGTGAGTAACTCACCAAATGAATTCACCACTCATAACCCCTAAGTGGCCGGCCACTTCATGGAGGGGGGGGGGGGTTACAGGCATGCATGTAACTCCCATGACCCTTGGTCTCCCTCATGATGTGGCACCAATTGACCAAGTCAATGATGATGTGGAGCACCATCATTGGCCGGCCATGCCTAGTCATCATCATGACATGGCATTTGGTCAAGTCAAACTTGACCTTTCATCTTCCCTCTCAAGTCAAGTCAAACTTGACCTCTAATCTCCCATGGTTGATCAAATCTAACCACTTGACTCAAGTCAATTTAATTTAATGAATCTCTATTCATTAATTTAAATTGATTTGATGAATCAAATCTCAATTAGACTCATTCAACACTTGAATCAACTTGAGTCTAACTCAATTAGTCTAATTTGGATTACCCTTAATCCAATTTGGTTCATCCCATGAACCTAATCCTCATGGTTCATCATATGAACCTAATCTCCATCTAATTTCTCTTATGTGTGTGACCCTATAGGTTCTTGTAACGTTGGCAATGTCCCTAAACCGATTTAGGAACATAAGCAATGAGCGGTATCTAGCAACACATCATTGCTACCCAAGTTACAAGAATGTTGAGCTCCAACATCACCTTTGTGACTACTAATTGTGACTCTCACAATATGTGACAATGTCCCTCTATCCTTGACATCTAGATTGACCAATCGAGGCATAGACCGTGTCATCCTCGGTATAATCTAAATCTTGAACTCCAAGTAGACTCACTCTAATCAAATGAGCTCAATATCTCATATTGACTCATTTGGGCATGGCATGCACTTCGTGGTCTCACTCTATCAAGAATATCGATGTCACCCCCGTCATATAGGAGGGATAGATCCCATCTACATCACTCACATCCCTCCGCATAATTCGTTACATACCCAGTAATCGCCTTTATAGTCCACCCATTTACGGGTGACGTTTGACGAAGCCAAAGTATGCAACTCGTTATGTAGGGAACCATGATGACTTCAGGTCTAAGGACTAATAGTCATACTAATAGCCACATGAGAAAGTATATGACACTCATATAACGATCCATGATACTTTCTCATGGCGGGTCATTCAGTATACATTCTCCAATGCATACCCATGTGTCAACTTGATATCTCATATCCATGACTTGTGAGATCAAGTCATCTTTTGACCTACATGCTAGTCTCTACGCATTAACATTGTCCACTGAATGTTAATACTCAGGAATGATTAAGAGTAGTGTTCTCTATATCTCATTATCGATTCAACCAATCGATTGATATAGATAAGAACCTACTACTCAAGGACATTATTATATTTAGTTATTTGGCACCAATACAAGTAAATATAATAACCATGCCTTTATAAATAGGAATATGATACAATAAAATCCATACAACAATCATCACATGATTGGCTCTAGGGCTTTCACTAACATTGCCAACTCCATGTTGAACTTCCAATGACAAGCCCCATGCTTGGACTTTCCAATTGCAAAGCTCCATGCTTGGACTTTCACCGTCAAGGCTGCACATTTGGACTTACGTGTCCAAGGCTACACACTTGGGCTTCCCATGACAATTATATGTCATATATTTTGTCTAACATAAAATTCTGCTCGAGTCAGACTCGAGTCCGGTCAATCGTGACCTAGGTCGATTGCACCAACATGACCTTGATGTTACCTCCTACACCATAGCTAACTTCCAATAGTTTGTAGCATTGGCTGGGATGGAGGATCTGCATTCAATTGGGTGCTACTACACTTAGACAAATGGTAAAGTGGTGAGCAACCTAGACCGAGCAATGGTTAACTGGTTATGGTTGGAGAAGGAAAGAAACAGTTTTGCATAATTCAGGCCACTAGGAGTGCATTCTGATTATGCCACATTTTATGTCTCTCTATTAGACAAAAGTGAGCAAAAAATAGGCCGTTCAAGTTTTTTAACATGTGGACCACTCATCCCAACTTCAAAAATCTGTTGATGCAACGACCCAGGTTGACTCGAGTTTGACTCGAGTAGTAACTTGATAGTATTTTGATGATAGACAAAACTCATGACATGGGATTGTCATGGGAAAGTCCAACATGGAGTTGGCATGGAAAATCCAAGCATGGAGCTTGGTGTGGGAAAGTTCAACATGGAGTTGGCATGGAAAATCCAAGCATGGAGCTTGGTGTGGGAAAGTCTAACATGGGGTTGGCATGGAAAATCCAAGCATGGAGCTTAGTGTGGAAAAGTCCAAAGCATTGCGAAGCCGTGCGCTTGGTGCTTGGTGAGAAATTCATTGCGAAGCCGTGCGCTTGGTGCATGTTGGAAGTCTTGAGGACTTGGTGAGTTCACTAGGCTCGGGGTCCTTGAGTCGGTGAAGGATGACATTGCGAAGCCGTGCGCTTGGAGCATCCGAGGGACGTAGGCCAAGGGAAGAGAGCTTCGATGGAGAACTCCATGAGGGATAAGGTGGACTTGGCCAAGTGGCTAACACTGAGTGTCGGAGGCTCAAACTTGATGTTTGAGGGTTTACCCGACGGTCGGATGCTCAAACAACTTGGTGTTTGAGGTTTTGCCCGACAGCAGTCGACTGGCATAGTTGTCAGTCGACTGATCCAAGTCGACTAGGGTTCGATTGGTTTAAGATCGCGGTCAGGCTTGGTAGTAGATCATGGACTATCACGATCGATGATGCCGATACAATGATCGCCGAGGGATGGCAATGATCGATGGGAGTGTCGCGAGCACGAACGCTCAGAGCCGACAAGGCGTCGATTATTAGGTCACCGCTGATCGCCATGG
The DNA here is from genome assembly GCA_025175895.1 of Wurfbainia villosa. Classification (NCBI taxonomy): domain Eukaryota; kingdom Viridiplantae; phylum Streptophyta; class Magnoliopsida; order Zingiberales; family Zingiberaceae; genus Wurfbainia; species Wurfbainia villosa. The sequence goes on along the minus strand of CM045989.1, from coordinate 35,412,996 downwards.
ATCGGCAATGATCGTAGGTGATCCGTTGGAACTTATCCGACGTGGATCTGGATGTTGTGAGACAATGACTATAGGGGCAGTCGACTGGGGCCTTTTGGCAGTCGACTGATGGGTGCGAAAATAGCTTGATGCAGGTTATAAATGGAGCAAAAGTTGGAGGATTTCGCCAAGACTTTTGTGAAGCTATTGGAGGGGAATTGCTGCTGCATTCCAGACCTTCAAGAGCCATCTAAAGCAAGCTACAAGCAAAGGGTTCAAAGCAAGCATTGTAAAGTATTTTTTATGTGTATTTCGTATTTGTCTTTGTATTGCCTGTATTTCATATATTACTTGTTGTAATAGCTTGTGAGAGGTTTCTCCACCTTCGACGTGTAGTCGAGAAGGAGTTTAGTTAGTGCCGTGCGCATAACTAGAGCTCGGTGAGCTTGCCCATGGAGTAGGAACCATTCGGTTCCAAACCACGTATATGCTTGTGTATTGCTTGTGATTGTTATGTGTTGTTAGTATTGTTATTATCATTATTATTCCGCTGCGCTAACAACAATCGTAGACAAGCAACGCAACGAGAACGAGCGAATTCCACCACCAAACGATTGAGGGCTATTCACCCCCTCTAGCCGGCCAATACACACCGATCGATCCCCTACAAGTGTTATCAGAGCCAAGTCGCTTGTCGAGGACTAACCGCTGACACAAGCACTATAAAATGGCTGGCTACAACCTTTAACCACCAACGTTTGAAGGAGATTTTCTATGGTGGAGAAGAAAAATGGAGGTATATCTAGAAACCGATTTTGATTTTATGCTAATCTTAGAAAACGGTTTCAAATTACCTAGGGATGAAAGAAAAAGGCAAATTGAGAAGTCAAGGTGGACCCCAGACCAAATTAAGGACTTCAAGACAAATCTCGAGGTAATAAAATTACTTGGTGATTTGTTACCTAATCATATTTGGTCTAGATTGGGTGACTATAGGGATGCAAAGAAATTATGGGAGAAGATAATGAAATTCCAAGAAAATTCTCAACCGGCACAAGTAGAGGAGAATGCCGAGGAAGAAGCACCCACAACATTTGAAGATGTTGATGATTTGGTGGAGACCTCCATCTCTAGCATTGAGGGGGAGGAAAGGGTTTCTATTCCGGAGCAAGATCAAAATGAAGCTTCTACCTCCGGAAGAAGTGAAGAGGCCTCCACCACCTCCCTAGGTAACTCAAGTGTCATTATTTTAAACAAAAATCACATAATATGCTTTGAGTGTAGGGAGAAAGGGCATTACAAGAGCAAATGCCCTAAATTTGCTAAGGAAAAGGCATCAACATCAAAAGTCAACTCAAAGTCAAAAGATGTCGGAGTTCCCACAACTAGAAGCAAAGAGCACATTGTGTGCTTTAAATGCAATCAAAAGGGACACTACCGAAGCCAATGCCCTAGGGGGAGGAAGAAAGGGCAAGAAGGTGTATCTCATGTAGGGGGAGCTCCTAAAGCTAACCCTAAGGTAAATTTATTTAATTCACCTTTATTTCCTAAAGTTAAAAAGCATGCTAAGAATTATTTTAGTTCTCTTGCTATTATCAATGAAAAGCATGCTAGAAGAAATAATAAAGTTTATTGTTTAGGTGCAAGGCATGTTAATTCATCTAAGGATAAACCTAGGACCAATAATACTAGAACTATTTTGCCTAGGGAATCAATTAAGAGAATTGAAGAAAACTTGGGCGTCAATCCCAAGAAATCTAGGCACATGCCTAAGAAAAAGAATATTTCCCAAAAGATAAATGAAAATTCAAAATTGAGAAAATTAGAGTTAGAGAACCAAGCCTTGAGGTCAAGGCTAGAAAAACTTGAGAAGACCCTAGCAATAATCACAAATTCGGTTAAGGGGTCTAATGTACAAAAGTCAAGGCCTAGGAAACAAGAACGGTCTAAGGGCAAGAAAGGATTGGGTCACAAACCTATGTCCTATCATAATGTTCCATTTGATTATGGAACTATTTTTAGGTCTAGAAAAACCAAGGCTAATAGGGAAGCTATCCCTAAGTCTAGCCATGGTGTTTGCTTAGTGGCTAAGACCTCAAAGAAATCAAATGTAGCCACTAGGAAGGTCAAAGGAGGAGTCACCTCTAGAGTTGACCTAGGAAAGACCCAAAAGACTATGGCTTCAAAGCCAAAAAGGGTCATTAGGAAGGTATCTAGGGAAGTTATCCCTAGGGAATACCTTGTTAACCCAAGGAGCTCCAATAGGTATTGGGTTCCTAAGAGCGTGATCGATTCACGCTAGATGGGTTAGGGTGTGTCAACCCTAAATGGATGGGTAGTTAACCTAGCCATTGTGAGTTGACACATTAGGGTGTGCCAATATGCTTTGAGAAGTTGAAAAATGATTAAATTAGCACAATTAGGTCTTAGAGGTATTGGTGTGCCATTTTAGGTTTTTGGCACACTAGGGAGAATGGTGGTATTAAGGCAAAATGGAATTAATTCCTAGAAATGACATTTTGGATTTAACATTTAGGTATTTTATACCTTAGTATATTTTACTTTCCATGATTTGTTTGCCTTGCCATGTCATGACATCATTTTCATTTTTATCTATAAAAATGTCATGATCATGTTTAGAATTTTTCTTTATATATCATGTATGCTAAAAATGTCATTCACATGCCATGACATCATGATTTTGGCATATGCTTTTATCTATATCATATTTATGCCATAATCATATCATGCATATAAATAAAATGAAATTAAGGACTATGGCATGATTTGATGGGAATCAAATAATATTGTCTAGAAATATGCATGAAACCATTAAAAGATCAAAACCCCACATTTCACTAAAAACTTGACTTGTATGTGTTTTACACATCTAGATACAAGTGAGATGTTTAGGAAAAAGAAATTAAAGGTTTCAAAAACATTTTGAAAACATGTTGAAAAACCTTGGTGAAGCCTATCTTTTGATAGCTATGACCATTGAATGAGATCATACAAAGAGGGCTCTTTATTGAAGCTTTTCTCAACTTTTGAACTTTGTATCAATCTCCTAATTTAGATGGTAAAATAATTTTCAAATATTTTTCACCCATAGTGTTTATGATAAGTAATATACATACCAAATTTCAAGATTTTTAAACTTATGTATATTTACTTATGAATTTCGGAAAGTCATTTCTGAAATGCTGAAAACTACAAAAGCGATTATCGAGCCGCCAGGAGGCCGATCGATGGTGGCGATTGATTGATTTCAATGATCGATTACTTGCCAGTCGATTTGTAAATCTTGTTGGTTAGGCCCATGTTCAGCTAGGTTAAGGTCCCCTAACCACTCCTAACCCTAGGATATGCTTGGGAGAGCATTAGAAGGGTGGAAATCCATTGGACATGGATTAGGAGAAGTGTTTAGGGAGAATATCAATTTTAAGGTGGAAGAGAGTTCATTGTTGAACTTTGCCTTAATTTTGATTGGTTAAATGTTCCTATTGGCTTAGGGACTCTCCAAGGACATTGTTGGTGCAATGGTCAAGGGGGAGCAAGCCTTTAGGGGGAGGTATCCATCATGGGAAGATGGATGTGTATTTCCTCATGGGAGGAAAATTGGGTTGCCTCTCTTTAAGTGATATGGGATCACTAGAAAGATTGTAGGCATGTGTTCCTCCAAGGGAGAGATTGTAAGATCTTATAGGGATATGAGACATTCATACCCTTGGGGAGGACCTTTTTGATGTAATGTCAAAAAGGGGGAGAAGTTACCAAGTTACCAATTAGGTTTGGAATTCTCATTTGGGATGTGAGAATTGCCAATATGGGAGAATTGGTAGACTTGAGATGGTAGTTTTGTCAATCATCAAAAAGGGGGAGATTGTTGGTGCAATCGGACCAGGTTGACTCGAGTTTGACTCGAGCAGTAACTTGATAGTATTTTGATGATAGACAAAACTCATGACATGGGATTGACATGAGAAAGTTCAACATGGAGTTGGCATGGAAAATCCAAGCATGGAGCTTGGTGTGGGAAAGTCCAACATGGAGTTGGCATGGAAAATCCAAGCATGGAGCTTGGTGTGGGAAAGTCCAACGTGGGGTTGGCATGGAAAATCCAAGCATGGAGCTTGGTGTGGAAAAGTCCAAAGCATTGCGAAGCCGTGTGCTTGGTGCATGTGGGAAGTCTTGAGGACTTGGTGAGTTCACTAGGCTTGGGGTCCTTGAGTCAGTGAAGGATGACATTGCGAAGTCGTGCGCTTGGCGCATCCGAGGGACGTAGGACGAGGGAAGAGAGCTTCGGTGGGGAACTCTATGAGGGATAAGGTGGACTTGGCCAAGTTGCTAAGATTGAGTGTCGGAGGCTCAAACTTGATGTTTGAGGGTTTACCCGACGGTCAGATGCTCAAACAACTTGGTGTTTGAGGTTTTGCCAACAGATTGGTAGCATAGTTGTCGATCAAGCTGATCCAAGTCGACTAGGTTCGACCGGTTTAAGATGCGGAGTTTGTGCTTGGCGAGGGATCGCCATGGGTATGATCGTGATATCGGCGGCGATCGCCGAGGGATGGCGATCGTGATGGGAGTGTCGCGAGCATAATGCTCCGTAGCCGTAGGCGATCGGCTACTTAGGTCCTGATCTACGCCATGGGTAGCGGTCGATTGGTAGGTGATCCGTTGAAACTTATTCGACGTGGATCTGGCCATTGTGAGACAACGACTACGAGGCGATCGGCCGGGCCTTTGGCGATCAAGCGATGGGCGTGGCGGCAGTCACGAGTTATAAATGGAGTTCAAGTTGGAGGATTTCGCCAAGACTTTTGTGATGCTATTGGAGGGGAATTGCTGCTGCATTCCAGACCTTCAAGAGCCATCTAAAGCAAGCTACAAGCAAAGGGTTCAAAGCAAGCGTTGTAAAGTGTTCTTTACGTGTATTTCGTATTTGTCTTTGTATTGCTTGTATTTCATATATTACTTGTTTTAATATCTTGAGAGAGGTTTCTCCACCTCCGACATGTAGTCGAGAAGGAGTTTAGTTAGTGTTGTGCGCATAACTAGAGCTCGGTGAGCTCGCTCGTGGAGTAGGAATCATTCAGTTCCGAACCACGTATATGCTTGTGTATTGCTTGTGATTGTTATGTGTTGTTAGTATTGTTATTATCATTATTATTCCGCTGTGCTAACAACAATCGTAGACAAGCATCGCAACGAGAACGAGCGAATTTCACCACCAAACGATTGAGGGCTATTCACCCCTCTCTAGCCGACAAATACACACCGATCGATCCCTTACAAAATCTAGTTCAACAGCTGTGGATGCAACCAACCGGTCATGTTTCTCTTAGGACAACTCAATACAAACTTAAGCAAAGGCTTTATATTCTTAAAAGGGGCTTGAGACAGTTAAATGAACAGAGCTTTGGGCATGTACAAACTCAGTCTAAAATGGCACAAAACTGGCTAGAGGAAATGCAACAAAAAGGGCTATTCTGTGGCACAATGGAGGAACAATATAAAGAAGCCAAGAAGGAAGCGGATAGATTAGCCCAAGCGGAATACCTTTTCTACCTCCAAAAAGCCAAGCATAAGTATTTCAAAGAGGTTGATCGCAACACCCCTTTCTTTCACTCACTAGTCAAGAGGAACAACAAAAGAAGAGAGATTGTGGTGGTCAAAAAGAGGGATGGAGAACTTACAACCTGTTAGTTATATATGAGAGGTGTCCTAAGGCAATCGCCTTATGTTTAAACCATTTATATGGTAAATGAAGATTCACTATTTGAGTATATATGTTTGCATGTATTTGATTAGATCTTAAACTAATTTACTGAATGTCCATAATACGATTCATAGCATGAGAGAATTTGTGATTGGATCACAACTAGTGAGTATCTCTACATGTATAATTGTGATGTATTGGAATTATCCCAAGTTGATGAATTGATGGATTTGGACACCATCAATTCTATTGAGACTAACACGAGGTATACTCTTTCGTGTATCCAAGCAGCTGATTCTCACTGGCTGGAGACATTGTGATGTCCGGAGTTAATCGTGGATGCTAGTTAGGGTAACTAGTTCATTGGAGTGACCAGATGTAAGACTTCATATGGTTCTCTACATATATGGATATGTCAATGAAGCTCTTACTACAGCTTAAGTGTGATGTTCCTTTGACTTGCGGTATTCAAGTCATCGTGGTCATGGAGACTTATGCTTTGACATCTTAAGCAAGCATCTCCAAGGAGATGTGGACCCAGGATGCTTGGGTATAAGTTAAAATGCCTGAAGGTGTTTGAATAGCCTATAAAGGATTCACCACTCCTTGCGAGGAGATGTATACCCTTGGTCTCTCGTCGGATTGTTACTAAAGTCTTTGGAAAAAGCATTACTTATTTAGAGTAAGGTACTCTAGGATACATGTGCAGTAACTAGAATCCATAGGATGAGGAAATGATACTTGGGCTAGGTGTGAAGTAGTTAGCCTAGTGGGGACTGACACTATAGACCATGTCCTGAACGAAGTGGGTATAAGATGAGTGAAGGGAACGGGGCACGATTCATTGTAGCTGCTGAAGGGTTTCAGAAATGGTTCTGGGATCAACCGTTGATTTTCCAATTAATTGCGGATCATGATGTACTACTAGGTGCCACTCATGATCGTTCTATAATTAATGGTTAATTATAGATGGTCAACATAAATCAGGAATCTATTTGGTTACATGAACAATGAGCATAATCCAAAAGATTTAAAATGATCTTGAGAATGAGATTCTCAGATCGAGAGAAACTAGGTTTGGTTGGACCAAACAAGGAGCGAGCATGAAATCATTTCAGTCGCAACGGAAGCATGGATGGGAAGAGTCTTATGAAGACATGATGGATGAACCAAATTGATTTGGTTCTAATCCAATGGTGGAAAATAAACCAAAGTGGTTTGGTTTGTTTTAAATGTATGAACCAAAGTTGGTTCAGTTAGATTTAACTTAAAATAGACTAGCTCGGTTCAGTTTATTTTAACTTAAGTTATTGGAGCGGGTTAATGGGTTTTGGTTAGGAACCAATAACTCTAAGGAGAAGGTTTCTTGATGGTTAAGAAACACATGCTCTATAAAAGCGCGACTAGAGGTTTGGAGAGCCCTAAGTTTTATTTTTGGAAACTTCTCATTCTCTCCTCTCCCTCTCTTCTCCTTGACGCCGCCCAAGGAAGCCACACCCAAGCTTGTGCCGCTGTCCAACCTTGTGCCGCCGGCATCCAGCTACTGCCGGCCACCCTCCGACGACCCTCCTTGGCTCCGGTGACCAAAGGACCAGCCGACCCTTTTCCTTTGGCCGGAGCCAAGTCCTCCACCAAGCTGTCCAGTTTTTGGACAGCTTGTTTCCTTCTTGTCTGAGCGTCGTTTGGACGACGTTTGGAGCTCCGACAGTGACTTACTTGCTAGGGATTGGATATCTGGTAATCCTCATAGGTGGATGACCAAGGATTCGTCAATCAATTAACGAATACCTCTTCGGAGAAGCGAGTTTTGGGGACTCATTTTTGCATCCGAATTTTGATTCGGATTGTGATCTTCTCTCGATCACATCGTTTTCGACACGAGGCTAGTGATTCCTACGAAGACGAGGCTGATAGCTTAGCAAAGCTATCCTGATGGTAGTCGGAATGGATAAGGATAGAGGAAACTCTAGTGTGAGTTGCTCTGGTTGATGTCATTACCGTTCCACGTGATACGTCAGGTATAACTAGCGTAATTTCCTTTTATTTCAAAATTTGAAACTGCGATTATGTTTACACATATTGTATCTTGCATGCGTGTGGTGTGTGTGTTGTAATAAATTAGATTTATTGCTTTTAATTCTTCCGCTGTGCACATGTTTATGAAACATGTTCGAACACACACTCGCCGCGGTGCCAGGGAAACCCAACAGTGGTATTAGAGCCCTGGTTGTGTTTCGACGTAATCGTAAAATTATTTTGCGATAGTCATAATTATATTTATGGAAAATGTCTACTTTTGGAAAGTTTAGAATTATTTATGGAAATATTCTCCTTTTGGAAAGTTTAGAAGTATTTATGGAAATTAACACTTTTCATAAATAAAATATATGATTAGATTTGGAAATTTATTTCCTAATTTAATCATGATTTGATTTGGGGAATCAAATCTAAAACATATTTTATTTCCATAAATAGTTTTGACAATTTAGGAAATTTGTTTCCTAAATTAAATTTGATTTTCCATAATTAACGTTCCATAAATAAAATATGTGATTAGATTTGAAAATTTATTTTCTAATTTAATCATGATTTGATTTGGAGAATCAAATCTCAAACATATTTTATTTCCATAAATAGTTATGACATATAAGGAAATTTTTGTACATGCCATAATTGTATGACATGTAATTGCATTAGATGCATATCATTATGTCATGCGTGTCGTGACATATAGATGTATGTCATATAGATAATAGTTATTTGCATGCAAAGAGGATGAGACATTAAAACCCTTACACAATATTAAAGCTTACACCTTCCATTAATATGGTTAGAACCAGAGTTCTATTTCTTGTTTGGGTTATTGGACTCTTCCCAAGCTCGGCTCGAACCTGAACAAGTTCAAACCATGGAATAGTTTAATACTAATATGGTAAGAGTCAGAGGTCAATCGTTAGCTTTGGTTGTTGGACTCTCTCCAAGTTGGGCTAATTGGTTGAATGCGCTCTAACCATATTAAAGTTATTTCTTGATTAATGGGTTGGCTTTAACCTGGAGCATCGGCTTGTTGGACTCTCTCCAAGGTCGATATGAAGGGAGGTGAAGTTGGGTGCTATGCATATGATGCATACTTGTTAATGAGTTAACAACTCGATGTATGTGTGAACATTCAATTAGTTGATAGCACATTGTGATAGTTGCATATATGTGATATGCAATCGATATACTTGATACCTACCATTGTGTAGGGAATTGCTTCCCGCTTCGGTTGCTCATGCATGGCGATCCTATCTACGTCCCCGGATTAAAAAAATTAATCCTTGACGAAGATGGATTACCCAAGCAACTGATCCATTATCATGTTATTCGATTTGAGTGGTCTCTTGAACAAACTTGTTGTTCAAGCAACCTAGCTTTTTTCCTCGATTAGCCGCGGAATAGATGATGTACGGATCGCCGGTTTTTGTGTTTATCTTCGGGGTCCAAGTAAATTAGCCACATGCATTATACAAAAGAACTAAATTAAAACAAACAAGATTATACCTCTTGTATACCTCTTGATCTTCTATTGTATGACCTATCCTCCTCTTGAACGTTGTGTGGGCAACGATCCTCCAAGAGTTGAAACTTCCTAGATTGCGTTCTTCCCTTCCTTGCTCGCTCCGAACAAAGGGAAGAATATCAAACACTTCCTCTCCTATCTAGTGCCGATCACCAAGCCACCAACTTGGTTGTTACCGCTGGCCAAGGAGAGGAAGAAGGAGATGGTGTGGGCGCCGGCCAAGAGCTCCAAGGGAAGAAACCCTAACACTTGTAGCCGCCGGCCAAGGAGAAGAAGAAGAGATATGAGCACTAGCCAAGAAGAGAAAGGAGAAGAGGGGCACCGGCTAAACCTTAGGAAGATAGGAAAACCTTCCACTTGTTGCCGCCCAAGACCTCTCCAAACCCTAGCCACCCAACTCTTAAAGCAAACCCTAATCTCCAAAAGGATTAGTTGCCACCCAAGCCAAGGAGCAAACCCTAGAATTCCAATTCTTGAAGCAAACACTAATCTCCAAAAGGATTAGTTGCCGCCCAAGCCAAGGAGCAAACCCTAGAATTCTAATTCTTGTTGTCGCCCAAGCCAAGGCCTCCTATTTATAGATTTTGCCCAAACCTCCTTTTAATCGTGTCCGTTGGATCTAGATTTCATGAGGGTTTTAATAGGCTACAATAGGGACCATGAGGAGGAGTTGGATCTTGGCCACCTAATGGATACAACCCACATAACATCCGATCCATTAATGATAATCCATTGCACTAGAGGATTATCATTGAACTACCTCACCAACCCCCATAAATAAATATGGGCTCCATATATTAATTATACAAATATCTCCCCATGTTTAAGATCTCGAATGTCCATCAATTAATTAATTTACTGACAATTAATTAATCAACATCTAACTCCATGAGTAGCACCACTCAACCTTATCATCATGCCGGACCAAATCCACCTGCAGGGTTTACATGATGATCCTTATGAGCTCCTCAAGGGGACATCATCATCCTAATACATAGGACACGGTTTCCTCCTATAATCAACGACACACCATGTAAATAATATCATTTCCCATCTTACCGAGCCTATCGATTTAATCTATAAATCTCGCCCATTGGTAAATCAAAGAAATAAATACTAAGTACATGTGCCCGTTATTATATCGGGATTAAGAGCATGTACACCATAATATCCGAGGTTTGATTCAATTATGTAGTCAGCAATAAATTGAATCACCTCTAAGTCGGTCCTTCTCAATACACACAAAGTGTACTAGTTTAATTCTATGGTCAAGACAAACCAATACAAAATTACACTATAACCATACCAATGGTTTGTCCAAAACTATCTCGGTTGTGAGCCTCTACTTATACTCTACAAGAAACTGATAACATGATCTTCTGTGTGACACCACATACCATGTTATCTACAATGTAATGTATCAGACAATATGCATAACTATAAATATGCAAACAATGATCATGTGATTCTTATTTCAAAAATAAAGATGTTCATACAAAAGATAGACTTTTCAGTATACATTTCAACAATCTCCCACTTATACTAAAAGACTCTGCTGTCCTCATACTACCATACATCTGATTCCCATTCTCTCCACATGCCTATCAAAACCTCTCGCTGGAAGGGCCTTAGTGAAAGGATCTGCCAGGTTATCCTCTGATGCAATCTTGGCTACAACAACTTCTCCTCGCTTTACGATCTCTCGTATCAGGTGGTACTTGCGCTCTATGTGTTTACTTGCCTTATGGGCTCGTGGTTCCTTTTAGTTTGCAACTGCACCACTGTTATCACAATAAATTATGATAGTTCTGGGCAAACCAAGAATCATATCCAAGTCCATCAAGAAGTTCCTGAGCCATACAACTTCTTTGGCTGTCTCAGAGGCTGCCATATACTCAGCTTCCATGGTAGAGTCCGCCACGCATTTCTGCTTGACACTCCTCCATACAATGGCTCTACCTCCCAAAGTAAATACAAAACCCGAGGTAGACTTACTGTTATCCCTATTTGATTGGAAGTCGAAATCTGTGTAACCCACAGGGAGGAATTGATCTGCCTGGTATACTAGCATATGTTAGGGCAATCTCTTGCCATGATTAGGTTTTGATGTGTGTGGCAAAGGGTTTAAGTTAGTTTGTTATGTTGATTTGATATGTGCGTTGAAATCGTGCAGGACTTAGTAATTCGCACATGGAGCTGTGGCGAGTTTCACAACTCATGACTCGGTCCTTGAGTCGGTGAAGGATGGCTTTGCGGAAGCCGTGCGCTTGGAGCATCCGAGGGACCGCCGGACGAGGAGCTTGGAGTGAAGCCGAAGGAAGTAGACTTCGAGGCAAGAGACGCGAAGGAGCATTGCAGAGCCGTGCGCCTGATGCTGCCGAGGGACGTGGCCACGAATGAAGAGAACTTTGAAGGCGAGGGACTCCGAGAGATGAGAGTGAGCGAATGTAACCCGGAAAGGGGTAGCTCTTAGGTGAAACTTGTCCATTTGGCTAAGTGTCGGATGGGATTTCCCAACACCAGTCGACTTCTATGGAATGGCAGTCGACTGCTCTGAGTCGAACGTGGTTCGACTGATATTCGACTGAGTGTTTTGAGGCGGTCGATGCCATAGCGGCGATCGCGCCAAGACCATTAGTCGATCGAAAGCGGCCGATTAAAGGGTTTGGCCACAGAACCGCTAGCATTGGCCGGCGTCGACTACGGAGGTAGCGATCGGCCCGATGAGGTCCATCAGTCGACTGCCAAGTGTTCCGTTGGACTACAACGGTCGGGATCCGACGTGTTCGGAGGCCGTTGGAGTGGCGGCAGTTGACTGCCAAGGGCGGCAGTCGACTGGTGGCGGCCAATGGGAAGAAAAGCTTCCTCTCTATAAAAAGAGAGGGTGTGGGCTTTTGGATGGCTAATGCTTATGCTCTAAGTGATCTTCCAAGTGTCCCACAAGCTTTAAACTCTTCTTACTTGCTTTTACTCCATTCTTATTGTAAGAAGAGTGATCTTGATTGTAAAGGTTACCTCCACCTAGCTTGGTGCAAAGAAGAGACCAATAGTGATTGGCTTTGGAGGAGTGATTCACCTCGGACGAATCGGGATCGTGGATTAGCGGCGTAGCCGTGAACCACGTTACGACATTGTGTTAGCATTGTCTTTTTCCTTTGCTTTGTCTTTATTTGTTTAATTTTCTTGTATTGTTGTTTTCGCTTGCACTAATCTAATTGTAGATGAGCAAATTACGACATCCATCGTAAGAGGGATATTCACCCCCCTCTAGCCGGCCGTTCGATCCCCAACAAGTGGTATCAGAGCCAGGTTAGCTTGTCGAGGACTAACCGCCACAACAAGCAACTTTCAAAATGGCCGGCTCCAACATCCATCCACCAAAGTTTGAAGGAGAATTCGCTTGGTGGAAGAAGCGAATGGAGGTATTTTTCGAAACGGATTTTGATATTATGATTACAATGGAATCCGGTTTCGTTTTGCCTAGGGATGAAGAGGGAAAGCTAATAGAGAAGTCAAGGTGGACCAAGAGGCAAAGAGAGGAGCACCTTGCAAATTCAAAAGCAAAGCACCATCTCTACAATGTGCTTCCTCAACAAGAAATAAATAGAATTGGAGAATGCCTAAGTGCCAAGGAGATGTGGGAGAAGCTAATTGAGCTTCATGAAGGCACATCCGAGGCGAAGCTAGCAAGGAGAGACCTCCTCCGCTCCCAACTCAACAACATTAAACTAAAAAAGAGAGAAAAGGTAATTTCCTTACATTCTAGTTTCAAGGAAATTATAACCAGTTTGTCAAGTGTAGGTGAGAAGCTATCAAACTGGGATATGGTTATGAAGGCTATAGATGCCTTTCCGAGATCCTCAAAGTGGAGCTCCATGGTGGACTCCTTCTATATTTTGAAGAATTTAGAAGTGAGCACCTTGGAGGAGTTCTTCTCAACAATGGAGCTCCACGAAACAAGGCTTGAAGGAATACAAGAAGAGCCTAGAATCCAACCTTCAAGGGGAATGGCACTATTGGCAAACAAGGGGAAGAAGAAGATAGAGATCCCTTCCTCCTCCGATGATGAAACATCCTCCTCCTCCTCCATGGATAGCACGGAAGAAGCGTATATGGTAAGGAGGGTAAGGCATGCTTTAAAGGGTTTTCATTTTAATAAATCTAATGATAGGAATAGAAGACCAAGGGGGAAAATTATTTGCTACAATTGCCAAGGAGAGGGACACATAAGGGATAATTGTCCCCTCCTAAACAAGAGCAAGGAAGAGAAGAAAAAGAAGGAAGAAAAGAAGAAGAAGAAGGGGAGCAAGAAGAAAGAGGAGAAGAAGACAAAGGAAAAGGGGAAGGCCAAGGCATTCAAAGCAAAGACATGGGATGACCCTTCTTCCTCATCCTCATCCGAAGAAGAAGAACATGTCTACTCCAACCTTGCATTGATGTCCTTCGATGACTTGGATTGCTCCTCCACCCAAAACGAAGAATCAAACTCAAGTGGAGAGAGCTCTAGTGAAGGGGGAGCCTCCTCTACATCCTCCTCATCCGAAGAAGAAGAGGACATGGAAACTATGGTAACTAACCTTTCACCTAGTAAAATAGTTTCTATGATTTCTAGCCTCACTAAGGACCTATTTAGAGCTAAGAAGAAAAATAAGAGCATGCTTGAGCAAATTAAGGACTTAGAAAATAAGCTAGAAAAAGCATGCTTAAATGATAATATTTCTTCTAGCTTAAATGATGCATGCTCACATGATAACTATATGCCTTTTGATGTTAATGATGCATGCATAGAGGAAAATAGGGCTTTAAGAGAGAAAGTAGATTATTTAACCAAAGCCCTAGAAAAGTTTACAATTGGCTCAAACACCTTGAACATGATTATAGGGAGCCAAAGAGCTAGCTTCAATAAGAAAGGCCTAGGATACAAAGAAAAGAAAAATGAAAAGACCTATAAATGCCTAATTGATAGGGGACAAGATAAGAAGAAGGTAATAGCTAGAAAATGGATCCCCAAGGAGTATTTAGTGAACCCAATAGGAAAAAACTTATTTTGGGTTCCTAAATCCATTCTTAAGGGTTAGAAAAACCCTAGGATAGTCAACCATATGGACTTGACCTATATCATATTTTTGGTTGACTTAGGATAGCAGGACAACATTTTTGAAATAGTGTTGGGTGATGATAATGTGCCCATAAATAGATAATAATGCTTAAATCATGATAATCAATGTAATTGCTATGTATATGTGCAATCATGATTTATGATTTTGAAATTTGGCACATCATCATGAGAAATAGGGTTAAATCATGCCTTAGGTGATATTTGCTAATTATCATCATGTAATACCTAATGCATGATTATTACTTGATGAATACATGTATTTAATGATCATAATGTGTAATTCATTCATATATGTCATTATGATCATGTGGATTGTTAGGGTGATACTTAACCTTGATAGAATTGCATGAATATAATGGTTAAGTATATACAATTACCTCTAGGATACATCTCACACTCACTATAGGCTACCATGATTGAAAACTTAGCATGAGTGAGATGTTAGGATGATACAAATGGCCACTAATGCCTATGACATTTAGATGGTCATTTAAAGTATCAAAATAGCAATAATAGACCAATCATGGGGAAGACTTATGTTTAATTCATAGACATATTGCCCAAAGATCATGGTTGGATATTTCATATGTTTTCAAAACAATTTCTTAATCTAAAATCTATGTATTCATGTTTTGAAACGATTAGAACCAAAACTAGGTGTTAAACTTGACACTCATATGATAAAAAACCTAGTGGTTTTTAAAGTTTTTGGATTTTTGGCAAATCTCAGAAAATATAATGATTTTTCATAAAAAACTATTTTTCATTGATATATATACTTAAAAGAAATGTGTTCCCCAAATTTCATGATTTTTCGAATTTTCTGGAATTTTTAATGCATTTCTGAATTTCGCAAAATCGAATTTCAAACAGTGTGCGGTCGGTAGTGAGCGAGTCATTGGTGGCCTGATATTCCGAACAGTAAAGGCTGATTTCATTTATTAAACCAATTTTTGGTATTTTCCTTCTATTAGACTTGATGCCATGTGTTTATAACTTAGTATTAATCTTTTTTGATGTTGTCAAAGGGGGAGAAAATATTATGTTTAAGTTAATTATGATAGGGGGAGAAATATATATGGGGAGTTTCATGGATTAAGGGGGAGTTGCATGTTGCTATATCATGTTTATGTTTACATGCTTTCTTACCTTAGAAATTTTTATCAAATGTTTTTACCTAACTTAAACGGATTGCCACACATCAAAAAGGGGGAGATTGTTAGGGCAATCTCTTGCCATGATTAGGTTTTGATGTGTGTGGCAAAGGGTTTAAGTTAGTTTGTTATGTTGATTTGATATGTGCCTTGAAGTCGTGCAGGACTTAGTAATTCGCACATGGAGCCGTGGCGAGTTTCACAACTCATGACTCGGTCCTTGAGTCGGTGAAGGATGGCTTTGCGGAAGCCGTGCGCTTGGAGCATCCGAGGGACCGCCGGACGAGGAGCTTGGAGTGAAGCCGGAGGAAGTAGACTTCGAGGCAAGAGACGCGAAGGAGAATTGCAGAGCCGTGTGCCTGATGCTGCTGAGGGATGTGGCCGCAAACGAAGAGATTCGAAGGCGAGAGACTCCGAGAGATGAGAGTGAGCGAATGTAACCCGGGAAGAGGTAGCTCTTAGGTGAAACTTGTCCATTTGGCTAAGTGTCGGATGGGATTTCCCGACACCAGTCGATTGCCATGGAATGACAGTCGACTGCTCTGAGTCGAACGTGGTTTGACTGGTATTCGACTGAGTGTTTTGAGGCCAACAGTCGACTGCCATATGTGGGTAGTCGATCGCTAAGACATCACGATCGGCGCGCGATGATCGTCGAAAGGGTTTAGCCACGAACCGCTCATAGCCGATCGGGCGATCGAGGCGCGAATGATCGATGAGGTCGATCAGTCGACTGCCAAGTGTTCCGTTGGACTACAACGGTCGGGATCCGACGTGTTCGGAGGCCGTTAGAGTGGCGGCAGTCGACTGCCAAGGGCAGCAGTCGACTGGTGGCGGCCAACGGGAAGAAAAGCTTCCTCTCTATAAAAAGAGAGGGTGTGGGCTTTTGGATGGCTAATGCTTATGCTCTAAGTGATCTTCCAAGTGTCCCACAAGCTTTAAACTCTTCTTACTTGCTTTTACTCCATTCTTATTGTAAGAAGAGTAATCTTGATTGTAAAGGTTACCTCCACCTAGCTTGGTGCAAAGGAGAGACCAATAGTGATTGGCTTTGGAGGAGTGATTCACCTCGGACGAATCGGGATCGTGGATTAGCGGCATAGCCGTGAACCACGTTACGACATTGTGTTAGCATTGTCTTTTTCCTTTGCTTTGTCTTTATTTGTTTAATTTTCTTGTATTGTTGTTTCCGCTTGCGCTAATCTAATTGTAGATGAGCAAATTACGACATCCATCGTAAGAGGGCTATTCACCCCCCTCTAGCCGGCCGTTCGATCCCCAACAACATATAATCCCTAGTCCTTCTCAGGTACTTCAATATATACTTTACCGCAGTCCAATGTCCCTATCCTGGATTACTCTGATATCTGCTAACTATGCCCATGACAAAGCAGATATCCGACCTCGTACATAACATAACATACATGAGGCTTCCTACCGCTGAAGCATAAGGAACCTGTTGGGTTTCCGGCACCGCGGCGTGTGTGTGTTCGATCACGTTTCGTAAACATGAGCACATCGGAAGCAATAAAAATAATAAATCTAAATTTATTACAACACACACATCACACGCATGCATAGTACAGCATGTGTAGACATAACCGTAAATTTAAATTTGCAATAAAAGGAAATTTAACTACGTTATACCTTTCATATCACGTGTAGCGGGAACGGCATCAACCGGAACGATCCTCTCTAGAATCGTCTCTATCCGTATCCACGCTGAGTATCCTTAGGATGACTTCGCTAAGCCACGAACTTCATCTTCGTACGGGTTACTAGCCTCGTGTTGAAGACGACGTGATCGAGAGATGATCACGATCCGAATCCAAATTCGGATCCAAAACGAGTCCTCAAAATTCGCTTCTCCGGAGAGGTATTCGTCAACCGATTGACGAATCCTTCGTCCTCCATCCCAGAGGATTACCGAAGATCGAATCCCCGGTAAGTTAGCTTCTGTCGAAGCTCTAACCGTCGTCCAAACGACGCTCCGACGAGAGGAGAACAAGCTGTCTAGAAAACTGGACAGCTTTGGTGGAGGAGATAGGCGCCGGCCAACCAAGGAAAGATAAAGCTCACCTTGATGCCAAACCTAAAGGAGATCACCGGAGGGTCGCCGGAGGATCACCGGCCGAAGCTTGGACGCCGTCAACAACTTGGACGGCGGCACAAGAGGTTGGGCAGCAATGGAGGTTGGCGCCAACTCTTAGAGGGGATGAGGTGGGCGGCAACTTGAGCTAGGGTTTTTGGATTAGCACTTAATTATCCCTTAAGCCCTCTTTTATAGATAACTAATTCTCTTAATGGTTATTGGATCATAACCATTAGGCCCGTTAACCCGCTCCATTAAGATAAGTTAAAATAAACCAAACCATGATGGTTTATTTTAAGTTAAAACGAACCGAACCAACTTTTGGTTCATTCGTTTAAAATAAACCAAACCCTTTGGTTTATTCTCTTCCAATGGATTAGAACCAAACCATTTTGGTTCATCCATTATGTCTTCATAAGACACGGCCCATCCATGCTTCCATTGCGACTGAAACGATTTCATGCTCGCTTCATGTTTGGTCCAACCAAACCTAGTTTCTCTCGGTCTGAGAATCCCATTCTCAAGCTCATTTTAAATCCTTCGGATTACGCTCATTGTGCGTGTGACCAAATAGGTTCTCGGTTTATGTTGGCCGTCTATAATTAACCATTAATTATAGAACGATCATGAGTGGCACCTAGTAGTACATCATGATCCCCAATTAACCGAAAAGATCAACGGTTGATCCAGAACTATTTCTGAAACCCTTCAGCAGCTCGAATGAATCGTGCCCCATTCCCTTCACTCATCTTATACCCACTTGGTTCAGGACATGGTCTATAGCGTCAGTCCCCACTAGGCTGACTACGTCACACCTAGCCCAAGTATCATTTCCTCATCCTACGGATTCTAGTTACTGCACATGTATCGAAGAGTACTTTACTCTAAACATGTAATGCTTTGGCCAAAGACTTTAGTAACAATCCGACAAGAGGCCATGGGTATACATCTCCTCGCAAGGAGTCGTGAATCCTTTATAGGCTATTCAAACACCTTCGATCACTTCGACTTATACCCAATCATCCCGGGTCCACATCTCCTTAGAGATGCTTGCTTAAGATGTCAAAGCATAAGTCTCCATGATCAAGATGACTTGAATATCGCAAGTCAAAGGAACATCGCACTTAAGCTACAGTAAGAACTTTATTGACATATCTATATATGCAGAGAACCATATGAAGTCTTACGGCTGGTCACTCCAATGAACTAGTTACCATAACTAGCATCCACGATTAACTCTGGAGATCACTATGTCTCCAGCTAGTGAGAATCAGCTGCTTGGATACACCAAGGAGTATATCTCGTGCTAGTCTCGACAGAATTGATGGTGTCCAAATCCATCAATTCATCGACTAGGGATAATTCCGATACATCACAATTACACATGTAGAGATACTCACTAGTTGTGATCCAATCACAAATTCTCTCATGCTGTGAATCGTATCGTGGACATTCAGTAAATGAGTTTAAGATCCAATCAAATACATAAAACATGTATACTCAAATAGTGAATCTTCATTTATCTTATAAATGGTTCATACATAAGGCGATTGCCTTAGGACATCTCTCATATATTACTAACAGACTCCCACTTGGCCTAATGCCAATCGCTACGGTATCCAATACAATAAGCTCTAACATGACCCTCAAACTTACTTTGAGGTAATGCCTTAGTCAAAGGATCTGCTAAGTTCCTTTCAGTGGGAATTTTCTCGATTTGTATTTCGTTCCTACTGATGATCTCTCTGATAAGATGATAGCGGTGAAGCACATGTTTGGATCATTGATGAGACCACATCAAGTTCAGAGATGAACTTCTTGATCCAAACCGCTTCCTTTCTTTGCTTCAAGCTGCAATGTATTACCTTAGTGGCGAGAATCCGCTATAGTGTCAAGCTTGGAACCTTTCCAACTTATTGCGCCTCCATTCTAGGTGAATACATACCCGAGAGACATGGAATCATCCTTATGCATGCAGGTGCATCCGTATACACGTATCACCA
Source organism: Wurfbainia villosa (assembly GCA_025175895.1). Classification (NCBI taxonomy): domain Eukaryota; kingdom Viridiplantae; phylum Streptophyta; class Magnoliopsida; order Zingiberales; family Zingiberaceae; genus Wurfbainia; species Wurfbainia villosa. The sequence continues at coordinate 35,393,365 of CM045989.1, read as the reverse complement.
TGTACCCTTCTCCGTATATTAGGAACACATCCTTAGTTCTTCTCAAGTACTTAGGATCGTCTTAGAACCACCCAATGATCCATTCTGGATCGGTGGTATCTGCTCGTGACACTCAGGCATACGATACATCGGGCCTCGTACATAACATAAGCATACATGATAGATCCTATTGCGGATGCATAGGGAATCTTACTCATGCAAATCCTCTGTCTTACGTGCGCGGACACATAGACTTGAAAGGTGTATCCCATGCACGATGGGTAGAAACCTTTCTTGGATTGACATGCTAAACCTCTTTGCTTTTCGGTCTATATATATGTGCGAAAGACCAAGCAACCGTTTGATCTATCTCTATAGATCTTAATCCGAGGATGTAGGTTGCTTCTCCCGTCTTTCATGGAGAATGTCTTGGATAACCAAACCTTAGCCCGATGTAAGATTGAAACATCGTTTCCTATAAGTAATATGTCATCGACATATAATACTAGGAACACATTTGCCTCCCACTAACCTTCTTGTACACACAAGGTTCAATGCGGATTTTGTGAGAAATCAAACTTTTGATTGTCTCATCAAAGCGGATATTCGACTCTGGATGCTTACTTCAATCCATAAATGGATCGTCACAATTTGCATATCTTGGTTTTATCAATCGATGTGAAACCCTCAGGCTGTATCATATACACGTCCTCGAGCAGGTTTCCATTAAGGAAAGTTGTTTTCACATCCATCTGCCATATCTCATAATCATAATGAGCCGCTATGGCCAGGAGCATCCGAATGGATTTAAGCATAGCTACAGGCGAATAGGTTTTGTCAAAATCAGCACCTTGCTTTTGACGATATCCTTTCGCCACCAATCTAGCCGTATAGGTAATCACATTACCATCCATGTCGGTTTTCTTCTTGAAAACCCACTTGCACCCTATAGGCTTTATGCCTTCAGGTGGGTCAACAAAGTTCCAAACTTGGTTTTCATATATGGAATCCATTTCCGACTTCATGGCACCAAGCCACTTATCCCTTTCTGAACTTGTCAGCACTTCTTCATAACTGGTAGGCTCCTCATCATCAATGAGTAACACGTCGTTCGATTCACTTACGAGAAATCCATATCTCTCAGGAATATTGCGTGTTCTACGAGATCTACGAAGATGTGGTATTACAATAGGTCCAGTCGATTGCTCATCACTATGAGTTATCGACTGTTGTGCTTCACCAGGTATCTCATCAATGTCTATTTGAGTCTCTCGAGCCTCCTCAAGCTCGACGATACTCCCACTGTTTTCTTGCAAGAGAAACTCTTTCTCTAGAAACACAGCATGCCTTGAAACAAACACCTTTTGTTCCACAGGATGATAGAATTGGTAACCCCTTGTTTCCTTAGAGTATCCAATAAATAGACATTTATCAGACTTAGCATCCAATTTGTCTGATACAGTCCGCTTCACATAAGCAGGACAACCCCATATCTTCAAGTAAGATACATGAGGTTTCTTACTATTCCATATCTCATATGGAGTAGTTGAGACTACCTTGGTAGGCATTACATTTAACAAATGGCAATGCAAGTGCATAGCCCCAAAAGGACTTGGGAAGAGTCGCATGATTCATCATTGACGACCATGTCCAACAAGGTCGATTATGCCTCTCGGATACACCATTATCTTTGTGGTGTATATGGCGGAGTCCATTGAGACAATATGCCATTGTCTCTTAGATAATCAAGAAACTCTTGACTTAAGTATTCACTACCTCGATCCGATCGAAGTATTTTAATACTCTTGTCATGTTGTTTCTCTACTTCATTTCTGAATTCTTTGAACCTTTCAAAGGCTTCAGACTTGTGTTTCATCAAGAACACATACCCAAACCGTGAGTGATCATCGGTGAAGGTAATGAAGTAGCTATAGTCTCCTAAAGCTTGAGTTGACATAGGTCCACATACATCAGTATGTATTATACCTAGTAACTCTCCCATTCGTTCACCTTTTTCGGTAAAAGGTAACTTAGTCATCTTGCCTTTTAAGCATGATTCGCATGTATCATATGAATCCAATTCAAATGATTCCAGAATTCCACATCGGTGTAATTCGGACATGCGTTTCTTGCTTACATGGCCAAGACGACAATACCACATATAGGAGTCTAATTGATTATCTTTTCGAGCACGCTTGTTGCTCGCCCGATATTTTGAAAATATCCTTGGATCGTCAAGCGTATAAACACCATTGCTTAAAGTTCCGGTCCCTTAAAGAACTCCATTCAAAGTTATGTAACAACAATTGTTACTAAAAGTCAAATGGTACCCATTTCTATTTAAACAAGAAATAGAAATGATGTTCTTTATCAAGCGAAGGAACATAAAAGCAATTGTCAGTTCTAAGACAAGTCCTACGGAGTTCAACAAATCGTTCAGATGGCGAGTGCGACCGTTGCTCCATTCCCAACACGTAAATTTGACTCTCCTTGGCGAGTCTTCTTCTATTCCTTAGCCCATGTATGTCATTACATATATGTGAGCCACACCAGTATCAAATACCCAAGTATACGAGAAATAGAATGACAATCAATAAAGAAGATTTACGAAGAAGATGGGGCATCAGATGCCTTATCCTTCTTCACGGACTCAAGATAAATCTTGCACTTTCTTCATAAATGGCCCTACTTGCCATAATGATGGCAAGTGCCCTTTAATTTAGTTACGCCTTTTTAGCCTTTTTCTTCTTCCCTTACATTGTTCCTTTGACTCCCTCTTAGAACCTTTCTTGAGGAATCAACTAACAACACCGTCCCCTGCTCATGCTTCTCGAAGGCTCACAGTCTTGACATGTTGAAGCGATACCACAGATGAACCTTCTTGCATCTCGGAGGTGAAGAGGCTTGGAGACTTCGAACCTTTCGAATCTCACTTGCTCATCAAACAACTCATAAAGATGAAGGACTACGATATGAGCATCCATATGCTCATGCTACTTCCGTAGCTCGGGTACCATCGCAGCTAGCATGATGCAACTTATCGATTGAGAATCATCACATGTTTACGATAGACCAACAATTGGTCGAGTTGCATCGTCACTAGGATGGCGGGAAGAGGCGCCGAGGACATACGCAGCTTTTCACCTTGAGAACAATTCTCAAGTTTCTAAGCCGATCCAAGAAGTTCGGCCCGATCAATTTATTGAATCCAAAATGGAATGCAAATTAAAGACAACATGATCAATTTTAGAAATACAAAGCGAGCATATATGAGAAAGATGATTTTTAAAATGCATCAATATACATTTATAAATACCATTCATTTTGAATTCAAAACCCTTGAAATCAATTCGGAAGATCGTAGGTCAATCTCCGAATGGGCTGATATCCAATATAGATAAGAACAACCTTGGAGTGAGTCCAACAAGCCATTCTTAGCTATGATGGTGGGTATCAAGTATACCGATTACATATCATGTATATGTAACTATCACAATGTGCTATCAACTAATTGAATGTTTACACATACATTGGGTTGTTAACACATTAACAAGTATGCATCATATGCATAGCACCCAACTTCACCTCTCTTCACATCGACCTTGGAGTGAGTCTAACAAATCGATGCTCCAAGTTAGAGCCGACCCATTAATCGCGAAATAGTTTTAATATGGTTAGAGCGCATTCAACCAATTAGCCAGGCTTGGAGTGAGTCCAACAACCCAAACTAACGATTGACCTCTGACTCTTACCATATTAGAGTTAAACTATTCCAATGATTTGAACATGTTGAGTTGTAGGGCTTGGAGTGAGTCCAACAACCCAAACAAGAAACAGAACTCTGGTTCTAACCATATTAATGGAAGGTGTAGGCTTTAATATTGAGTTAGGGTTTTTATGTCTCATCCTCTTTGCATGCAAATAACTATTATCTACATGGCATGACATACATGACATACATCTACATGTCACGACACGCATGGCATAATGATATGCATCTAATGCAATTACATGACATACAATTATGTCATGTACATAATTTCCTTATTTGTCATAACTATTTATGGAAATAAAATATGTTTAAGATTTGATTCTCTAAATCAAATCATGATTAAATTAGGAAATAAATTTCCAAATCTAATCACATATTTTATTTATGGAAATAGTTGATTAAGGAAAATCAATTTAGGAAACCAATTTCCTAAATCATCAAAACTACTTATGGAAATCAAATATTTTAAGATTTGATTTCCCAAATCAAATCATGATTAAATTAGGAAACAAATTTCCAGAATCTAATCAAATATTTTATTTATGGAAAATATCAATTTCCATAAATACTTCCAACTTTCCAAAAGTGGAAGATTTCCATAAATACTTCTAGACTTTCCAAAATTGAAAATTTTCCATAAATACTTCTAAATTTACAAAATTAGAAAATTTCTAGAAATAATATTATGACTATCACAAAACCATTTTACGATTATGTCGAAACACAACCTGGGCTCTGATACCACTGTTGGGTTTCCGGCACCGCGGCGTGTGTGTGTTCGATCACGTTTCGTAAACATGAGCACAACGGAAGCAATAAAAATAATAAATCTATATTTATTACAACACACACATCACACGCATGCATAGTACAACATGTGTAGACATAACCGTAAATTTAAATTTGCAATAAAAGGAAATTTAACTACGTTATACCTTTCGTATCACGTGTAGCGGGAATGACATCAACCGGAACGATCCTCGCTAGAATCGTCTCTATCCGTATCCACGCTGAGTATCCTTAGGATGACTTCGCTAAGCCACGAACTTCGTCTTCGTACGGGTTACTAGCCTCGTGTTGAAGATGACGTGATCGAGAGATGATCATGATCCGAATCCAAATTCGGATCCAAAATGAGTCCTCAAAACTCGCTTCTCCGGAGAGGTATTCATCAACCGATTGACGAATCCTTCGTCCTCCACCTCAGAGGATTACCGGAGATCGAATCCCCGGTAAGTTAGCCGCTGTCGGAGCTCTAACCGTCGTCCAAACGACGCTCCGATGAGAGGAGAACAAGCTGTCCAGAAAACTAGACAGCTTTGGTGGAGGAGATAGGCGCCGGCCAACCAAGGGAAGATAAAGATCACCTTGATGCCAAACCTAAAGGAGATCACCGGAGGGTTGCTGGAGGATCACCGGCCGAAGCTTGGACGCCGACAACAACTTGGACAGCAGCACAAGAGGTTGGGCGGCAATGGAGGTTGGCGCCAACTCTTAGAGGGGATGAGGCGGCAACAGAGCTAGGGTTTTGGATTAGCTTAATTATCCCTTAAGCCCTCTTTTATAGAGAACTAATTCTCTTAATGGTTATTGGATCATAACCATTAGGCCCGTTAACCCGCTCCATTAAGATAAGTTAAAATAAACCAAACCATGATGGTTTATTTTAAGTTAAAACGAACTGAACCAACTTTTGGTTTATTCGTTTAAAATAAACCAAACCCTTTGGTTTATTCTCCTCCATTGGATTAGAACCAAACTATTTTGGTTCATCCATTATGTCTTCATAAGACACGGCCCATCCACGCTTCCATTGCGACTGAAATGATTTCATGCTCGCTTCATGTTTGGTCCAACCAAACCTAGTTTCTCTCGGTCTGAGAATCCCATTCTCAAGCTCATTTTAAATCCTTTGGATTACGCTCGTTGTGCGTGTAACCAAATAGGTTCTCGGTTTATGTTGGCCGTCTATAATTAACCATTAATTATAGAACGATCATGAGTGGCACCTAGTAGTACATCATGATCCCCAATTAACCGAAAAGATCAACGGTTGATCCAGAACTATTTCTGAAACCCTTCAGTAGCTCGAATGAATCGTGCCCCATTCCCTTCACTCATCTTATACCCCCTTGGTTCAGGACATGGTCTATAGTGTCAGTCCCCACTAGGCTGACTACGTCACACCTAGCCCAAGTATCATTTCCTCGTCCTACGGATTCTAGTTACTACACATGTATCGAAGAGTACCTTACTCTAAACATGTAATGCTTTGACCAAAGACTTTAGTAACAATCCGACGAGAGGCCATGGGTATACATCTCCTCACAAGGAGTGGTGAATCCTTTATAGGCTATATGCTTCGTTTCAGTTACGTATTGCTAGTTGCCATATGATTAGGTCACAGCTTTGACTTCCAACTATAGATCGTGCAGGTTTAGTAAATAGCGGAAGTATCTTGGCTTATGCATGTATTGTGGTCTTGGTTTGTGTATAGCACCCTTTGTTGATCATTTTTTGAGTTAAAGAATTTGATGACCGCATTTGTGTCTATCAAAAGTTCTTGGCCATTGATTTAGTACCATAACTAGCATCCACGATTAACTCTGGCCATCACTATGTCTCCAGCTAGTGAGAATCAGCTGCTTGGATACACCAAGGAGTATACCTCGTGCTAGTCTTGATAGAATTGATGGTGTCCAAATCCATCAATTCATCGACTAGGGATAATTCCGATACATCATAATTACACATGTAGAGATACTCACTAGTTGTGATTCAATCACAAATTCTCTCATGCTGTGAATCGTATCGTGGACATTCAGTAAATGAGTTTAAGATCCAATCAAATACATAAAACATGTATACTCAAATAGTGAATCTTCATTTATCATATAAATGGTTCATACATAAGGCGATTGCCTTAGGACATCCCTCATATATTACTAACAGAACCGCCTTCATCTCCTCTATCTCCTTTGATGTTCTAGGACACATCTCTTTAGATAAAGGTACTCCATGCCTAAAAGGTAGAAAACCTTTCTTGGACTTCTGCATGCTAAAACGAGCCAAAATAGTGTCTATGTTTGAAACTTGAGATAAGCACAACATCCTTTTCATGCGATCCCTTATAACCTTGATCCCAAGGATGTGTCCCACTTCTTCCATGTCCTTCATATCAAACTGTTTGGACAACTATACCCTTACATCTGATAACACCTTGACATTATTGCCAATTAACAAAATATCATCTACGTATAGTACAAGAAATAACACTACGTTTCCGTCACATCTCTTGTATACACAAGACACAATCAGACTTTGAATAAATCCATAAGACTGGATTACCTCATCAAAGCGCATGTTCCAAGATCTCGAAGCTTACTTCAATCCATAAATGGACCGATTAAGCTTGCATATAAGATGCTCTTTTCCCTTTGCAATGAATCCCTCTGGTTGCTTCATATAGATGTTTTCCTCAAGACTTCTATTAAGGAAAGTTATCTTGACATCCATTTGCCACACCTCATAATCCATATGAGCAGCAATACATAAGAGAATCCGGATAGACTTAAGCATGGCTGCCAACGAAAAGGTCTCCTCATAATCGATACCCTCTTTCTAAGTATACCCTTTCGCAACAAGCCTTGCTTTGAAGGTCTCAAACTTCCCGTCTATTCCTCTCTTTCTTTTGTAGATCCACTTGCATCCAATGGTTTTTACACCATTGGGTGGTTCTACTAGCTCTTAGACTTGATTTAAATCCATATATTCTATCTCAGAATTCATTGCACTTTGCCAAGATACCGCATTTTTATCTTGGATTACCTCGTCATATGTCCAGGGATCAGGTTCATGTTCACCAGGGACCAAATCAGAAGATTCTCCCAAGAACATAAATCTATCAGGCTGTCTAACAACCCTCCCACTATGATGAGGTATCACCTGTGTATCCTCTGTGACACATGGTGCAGTCACTTGTGGTATATCCTATTATACCAGTGGTACTGAAGTAGTGACTTCCCCTCTCAATTCCTCTAGAACAACCTTACTCATGGGCTTGTGGTTCATCACATAGTCTTCCTCTAAAAATCTGGCGTTCATGCTAACGATCACCCTCTGATCTCTAGGACTATAGAACAAACCACCTTTCGTTTCTCTAGGATAGCCTACGAACAAGCGCACTTCTGTACGAGGTTCTAACTTACCAGCATTTGCCTTCAGCACATGTGCTGGACTCCCCCAAATTCGAATATGTCTCAGACTAGGCTTTCACCCAGTCCACAATTCTATGAGAGTAGAAGGCACTCATTTAGATGGTACCAAGTTCAAAATATACACTGCCATATCCAGACCATACCCCCAGAACGAATTTGGTAACTCAGAATAACTCATCATCGATCTAACCATCTCTATAAGAGTCTTATTCCTTCGCTCCACTACACCATTCTACTGGAGTGTGCCAGGTGCAGACAATTGGGATTAATCCCAGCCTCTGATAAGTAATTCCTAAACTCTCCCAAGAGGTACTCACCACCACGATCAGATCATAGTGTCTTGATACTTTTACCTTGATGTTCCTCCAAATCAGCTTTGAATTCTTTGAACCTGTCAAAACATTCATACTTGCGGCGCATCAAGTAAATGTATCCATATCTTGAATAATCATCTATAAAAGAGACGAAATATTCAAAACCACCTCTAGCATAGATAGACATAGGATCACACAAATCAGAATGAACCAATTCTAACACATCTTTGGCTCTATACCCCTTGGCCTTAAAAGGCCTCTTGGTAAGTTTACCTTCCAAGCAATATTCGCAGGTTGGGAAATCTTCCACCACTAATGAACCTAAAGGTCCATCAACAATCAACCTTTGAATTCTACTTAGGTTAATATGACCTAACCTTAGATGCCAAAGATACGTTTGGTTCATTTTCAAAGGTTCTTTTCTCTTATTAGATTTAGAAGATGAGTTATTTACTTCTATTTGCATCGTGGGAGCTTTTGGTTCAAGGGTATATAAATTTCCTATCAATGCTCCAGAACAGATAATCTCCCTATTCCTTTTTATAACAACTCTGTCATTAAAAGAAATAGAATATCCATCCAAAAACAATTTAGAAATCAAAATCAAATTCTTTCTAAATAAAGGTACATAAAGGCAATTTTTTAGAACCAAAGTTTTATTCCTATCAAAAGATAAATAAACATCTCCCACTGCAATAGCCGCCACCTTCGTAGCATCGCCCAAGTAAATGGTAATCTCCCCCTCAGCTAGTCGTCTGTTTCGAACCCCCGCAGTCGTTAAACATGTTTCAACGATGAGACCAAAAGATATACCTTTGTTCTACTTCCGGTTGGGGCAGTCCTTCTTCCAATGTCCAGTCTACTTGCAAGTGAAGCACTTTCCTTTCGGCTTCTTCCCTCCTCCTTGAGAAGTAGGAACGTTGGTGGCCGGCTAGAGGGTGGTGAATAGCCCTCTTTCGTCGTATGAACGGAAGTTATTCTTAATCGTCTACAATTAACGTTAGCGCAAGCGGAAAATATAAAGCAAAGACAATTAAGAACAAACAAAAAGATAAACAATGCTAATAAGCAAGATATAACGTGGTTCATGGCCTCGCCGCTAATCCACGGTCCGATTCGTCTCCGGTGAATCACCCCGAAACCAATCCACTATTGGTCTCTCCCTTTAGCCCAAGCAAGGTGGAGGTAAACCTTTACAACTCAAGAACACTCCTTCTTTTACAATATATGTGAAAGAAACTAGAAGGAGTCTATGCTTTATCGGGCACTTAGTAAGATGTTTGGAGCATGAAGATTATGTTAGTTATAGCCCTAGAACCAATTATGTGATGGTTGAATAGGGAACATTTTGTATCATATTCTATAAAGGCAAAGGATTGGTTATTATATTTACGTCTTGCTTGTGCCAGCTAAATTAAATATAATAATGCCCTAGAAAAGTAGGTTCTTATCTACAGCACATCAATTGGCAGAATTGATTATGAGAGGCTGTAGAGAACACTTTCCTAAATGTTCCTAGTCAAGTATTAATATGCAAGGGCAATATTAATACATAAAGACTAGCATGTAGGTCAATTGATGACTTGATCTCACAAGTCATGGATATATGATATCAAGTTGACACATGGGTATATATTAGAGAATATATACTGAACTGACCCACCATGAGAAAGTTTCATGGATCGTCATATGAGTGTCATAAACTTTCTCATGTGACTATTGGTATGAATAGTCCTCAAACCTGAAGTCACTACGGTTCCCTACATAAGGAGTTATGTACTTTGGTATCGTCAAACGTCACCCGTACTAGGGTGGACCATAAAGGCGATTACTGGGTATATAACAAATTATGCGGAGGGATGTGAGTGATGTAGATGGGATCTATCCCTCCCATATGACGGGAGTGATATCTGTGGGCCCCTTGATTGAGTAGAACTACTAAAACGCATGACCATGATCGAATGAGTCAATATGAGATATTGAGCTCATTTGTTTGAGTTAGTTTACTCAGGGATCAAGAAACACATAGATTGATCGAGGATGACACGGTCTATGCCTCATTGGTCAATCTGATATCAAGGATAGAAGGACACGGTCATACATTATAGTAGTCACGGAAAGGTTAGTCGGTTCTTGACTTATTTCGTAACTTGGGTAGCAATGATGTATTGCTAGATGCCGCTCATTTCTTGTGTATCTAAAAGAGTTTAGATCCACTGCCAACGTTATGAGAGCCTATAGGGTCACACACAAAGAGCATGATGATTAGAAGAATTAGTGCATTCTAGTTCGACTAGAATAATTTGGAAATAAGCTTAAGTACAAAATAGTTTTTGGACTTTAAGCTTAATGAGAAATTTAGCTTGTTGATTTAATGAGATTAATTCAATATGCTAAGCTTATTAATTTAATAAGATTAAATAAATATGTTATCATGATAGCCTAAGCTTAATTGATTTAATAAGATTAATTCAATATGTTACCTTATTGATTTAATGAGATTAATTCAATATGATAACATAAGCTTATTGAATTAATAAGATTAATTCAACATGCATGAATGCCACATAAGCATGCCACATAAGCATGCCACCTAAGCTTGATGAGGTGGAAGGAGACAAAGGGTTTTGACCTTTGGAATTTCTCCACATGTGGCCGGCTAACTCCTTGTTTGATTATCTTTCAATGCAATTGATTGCATTGAATGTGATAGGAGGTGAAAGGTTTTTTCAATCCTATAAAACACTCCATGGGGTGGCCGGCCAATGTGGGGGGAAGCTTGAGGCTTGGAGAAGATGCTATCCCTATAAGATAGGTTTTTCTTTTAGAGAAATTTATTTTGTACGAGGTTTTCTTTCGCAAGGATCACTTGGAAGGGATCCTATTTTTTCTGTTGCGCATATGCTATTTTGCATAAAAATTCCCTACAGTGGTATTAGAGCCACTTGCGAAAGATCGTATAAAAAATAGGTTTTCTCTATTTTATATATGATATAGAAGTAGGATAAATTTTATTATGAGTTGATAATTGCATTAGCAATTTTTCAAACATAATAAAATATCCGATGTCTTTTAAAAGTTAAAATTGACATGGTGCATGGTTATGGCCTAGTCCCAAAAAGTTTATGAATGTGTGTGTTGTAATTCTTAATACGACCTGCGTGTCGTGCCTTTCTCCTAAAATTCTTGTTGTAAAAATTAGTTTTAGACTCGAATGTAACTCGAGTATTTCTCCTTTTGTAATATACAAAATAAAGATGGAGGGTCCATTGGAAGATGACGTTACAAGGAGGAAGTCAACAACACAAGACAACCAAAAGGAAGCACTTGGGAGAAGATGCTATCCCTAGGTTGACCAATCAATCTTTTCATTGGCTTGAGAAGATTGTAGAATAAGGGCCATAACCATGACATGCTTAGTTTAATATGTATGTGATGCATGTTAATTTAGCTTATATGTGATGTATGCTAATATGTATGTGATGCATGTTTAAGTTTATTTCTTAATAAGTCAAAAACGATATGCCTACCAAAGTTTGGTACTCACTACTTCCTCGATCATTTGTTGTTGGGTTTGCCAAAGCAAAGCAATGCATTTTGTCTTGGAAGAGTGCGAGTGGACAATCGTGATGTCCCGCTATCAAACTTGGTTAAGACTTAATTAAGTTTTTCTTAATTAATTAAGAAAGTAGAGGCATATATTAACTTTGAACATAAGTTTTAAAAATTAGTTTTTGTGTGATTTCCGAACATCAGCTTTGTCTTAGAAAGTGGTCATTGCTCCGATATCAAAGAAGGCCTCTGTGCCTCGCCACGGCCTGGAAGCTGGTTTAGGAATAAGCACTAAACTAATCTAAACTTAACCAAAGCTATTAAAGAGTTACATCAGATGTAATTGGCAAAAGATTGCCTACCTAATCATACTATGTCTTGGGCGATTAGCCAAAGCTAACTCAAGACGAAGTATGATGTGGATCTTTATCCCATATAAATTTATAGCTAAATAGAAGCTAATGATGTAAGAAAAATGTGTTTGCCTACATCAATGATTAGCTCATATCAAAGCTATGAGAATTTAGTGGGAGCCTCATTTAATTAAAGGCCTAATTAAATGACTTAGGTATGATACTTAATTTTGCATTTTAATGTTGTAGATCACCATGTCATCTAACACGACACACCCCCTCAACTTACGATCTGTCCTTGAGAAAGACAAGCTCAATGAAGCTAACTTTCTAGACTGGTATAGGAACTTGAGGATTATCCTCAAGCAAGAACGTAAACTGTATGTCCTAGAGCGATCTATCACTGAAACACCCCCTGCGACCACTCGTCTTGAAAAGGATGCTTATAAAAGCATCGAGATGACGCATTAGATGTGTCATGTCTTATGCTTGCCACCTGAGCTTCAGAAGCAACATGAGAACATGGATGACTATGGTATGGTTGAGCATTTGAAACAACTATATCAAGGACAAGCTAGGCATGAGCGTTTTGAAGTGTCTAAGGCTCTTTTTGCATGCAAGATGTAAGAAGGAACACCTGTAGGAACTCACGTACTTAAAATGATAGGGTATGTTGAGAACCTTGAAAGACTAGGTTTTCCACTGAGCCAAGAATTGGCAACCGATGTTATCCTGCAATCATTGCCGGAAGCATATAATCAATTCGTCATGAATTATAACATGAATGAAATTGATAAGCCTTTGCCTGAGATTCTCAGCATGTTAAGAACTGCTGAACCGAATCTCAAGAAGAAAGTTAGTAACGTACTAATGGTCAAGAAGGGCAAAGGTAAGCGCAAAGGCAAGGGTAAGACCCAAGCCAAAGGCAAGGCCAATTCATCCACTTCAAAGGGTAAAGGTAAAGAAGGAGACTGTTTCCATTGCGGTGAGACTGGACACTGGAAGCGGAACTGCAAAGTCTACCTTGAGGAAGTAAAGAAGAAAAGAAGTGGGACTTCTGCCTCAGGTATACACGTTATAGAAGTTAATCTATCTATTTCTTCTACATGGGTATTAGATACCGGATGTGCATCTCACATTTGTACTAATGTGCAGGGACTGAGAAATAGTAGACTAATGGCAAAGGGCGAAGTGGACCTACGAGTAGGCAATGACGCAAAAGTTGCTGCTGTAGCTGTAGGAACATATTCTTTGTCTTTGCCCACTGGGCTTATCTTAGAACTAGAGGAGTGCTTTTATATACCTACATTAACGAAGAACATAATTTTTGTATCTTGTTTAGACAAGAAAAACTTTTCTTTTATAATAAAGGACAAATGTTGTTCCATTTATTTGAATGAAATGTTCTATTGTAATGCACCACTTATGAATGGTCTCTATGTTCTAGATTTAGAAAACCCGATTTATAACGTAAATACCAAACAGTTCAAATCGAATAATTTGAACCAAACATATCTCTGGCACTGTCGCCTAGGTCACATAAATGAAAAACGCATATCCCAACTCCATAAAGATGGATTATTGGACTCATTTGATTTTGAATCATATGAGGTATGCGAATCTTATCTTTTAGGAAAGATGACTAAAACTCCATTTAGTGGACATGGCGAGAGAGCGACGGACTTGTTAGGACTCATACATACTGATGTATGTGGCCCTTTCAATGTCGAAGCCAGAGGAGGCTATAAGTACATTATTACTTTCACTGATGATATGAGTAGATTTGGCTACTTATATTTGATGAGACATAAGTCAGAATCCTTTGAAAATTTCAAAGAATTCAAGAATGAAGTACAAAACCAACTTGGTAAGCGTATTAAGTTACTTCAATCAGATCGAGGTGGTGAATACCTTAGTCAAGATTTTCATGATCACCTGGCTGAGTGTGGGATAATATCCCAACTCACTCCACCTGGAACACCACAATGGAATGGTGTATCTGAGAGGAGAAATCGTACTCTATTAGATATGGTACGATCAATGATGAGCCAGACTGATCTACCTACTTCCTTTTGGGGTTTAGCTCTAGAGACAACCGCTTTCACACTTAATCGCGTCCCATCAAAAGCCGTAGAAAAGACACCATATACGTTATGGACTGGGAAGAGTCCCAAAATGTCTTTTATAAAGATTTGGGGTTGTGAAGCTTATGTTAGACGTCAAGTCTCAGATAAACTAGGACCCAAATCAGATAAGTGTTATTTTGTAGGATATCCCAAGGAAACTAAGGGATATTACTTTTACAATCCCACACTTGGCAAGGTGTTTGTTGCCAGAAATGCTATCTTTCTAGAAAGAGAATTTATTTCTAGAAAAACTAGTGGGAGTAAAATTCATCTTGAAGAAATTCAAAATGAAGATAACACTAAGGCTTCGATGGAAAATGAACAGGCACCACAAAGTGTTGTGGATGAGGAAATTGTTGCCCAAAGAGTTGTGGAGCAAACACCTGTTCAAGTAGACCAACCTCTTCATAGATCTGATAGGATCCGTCGTCAACCCGAGAGATATTCTTTTCTCTTGACTGACAACGGTGATGTATTGCTTGTCGATCTTGACGAGCCTACATCCTATCAAGAAGCTATGATGAGCCTAGATTCCGAGAAATGGCTAGAGGCCATGAGATCAGAAATGAAATCCATGTACACTAACCAAGTATGGACTTTGGTTGATCCACCTGAAGGGGTAAAACCCATTGGGTGTAAGTGGGTCTTTAAAGTAAAGACTGACATGGATGGTAATAAGCATACCTATAAAGGTAGATTGGTGGCTAAAGGATTCAAACAAATTCATGGTATTGACTATGATGTGTTGGATCGAAAGTGTCGCTAGAGGGGGGGGGGTGAATAGCGATACGGTGTCGTTAAAAACTTTTGCAATAAGTAAAAAGCAAGTAGAGAATGCACAGCGGAAATATAAAGTAGACAAGATATTTTTACGTGGTTCACAATCTTTCGATTGCTAATCCACGGCCCTAGTGATCCTTGATCACGTACGGAGGGCAATTCACTAAAACCACTCCTCTTCGTTGGAAGTAGGAGCAACGATTACAAAAAGAAATCAAGGCAAAGGGACACTCCCCCTTTCCTTGTTACGATTAAAGCACAAAGACAATTTAAAGAAGTAGAACTTAAATAAATATACCGACAACTCTTATAAGTAGAAGATGTAGCTTTCGTTGTCGGCACTTCGTCAGAGCAAATGTGAGTAGTAGTAGCTACCTCTTGAATTCTTGTGATTTGCTTGGCTTGAACATGTCTATTTATGGATATTGATCTATGAATTTAGACATAGGTAGTGTCCAAGGTGAGGTTCTTATCCCAACTCAAGGATGAGGTGTTTCATCCAACCACCTTGTGCCACCTCCAACCTTCTTGTGCGCCAACTCAAGGATGAGGTGTTTCATCCAACCACCTTGTGCCACCTCCAACCTCCTTGTGCGCCAACTCAAGGATGAGGTGTTTCATCCAACCACCTTGTGCCACCTCCAACCTCCTTGGGCGCCAACTTGAGGATGAGGTGTTTCATCCAACCACCTTGTGCCACCTCCAACCTCCTTGGGCGCCAACTTGAGGATGAGGTGTTTCATCCAACCACCTTGTGCCACCTCCAACCTCCTTGGGCGCCAACTTGAGGATGAGGTGTTTCATCCAACCACCTTGTGCCAACTCACCTTATTTTGGGTGTCCACCACAAGGAAGCTTGGTGATGGTTTGGATGTCCACCTTGATGCCACATCACCCTTTGTACCAAAACATGAGTCAAGTCCAAATTCACCCCCTTGAAATTCGAGCTCTTCTCGAGGCTGGAACTTGACTAGCAGTTGACTGTAGTCAAAGGGTTTTGGACTGCAGTACAAATTAGCTTAAAATATAAAGTACGATGGTTCTAACCATCTGATCTCGACCTAGACCTTCCATTGGAGGTATTGGGTCGGATCTACGCTTAACGACCTTGCTTCGCTTTCACACGAGCTTACCTTGTAGCCTCGCTTCCGGTCTTCACCCGAGTACCTCGGCTTCCTCCGAAGTCCCTCTGGCGTTGCCCGACCACCTCGGTTCCCACCGGGTGTCGCAGACCTTCCGCTCAACTTTAGCATTTCTGCACACTTAATTGAGCTCGTAAGATAACAAATATACCCTTAACTATTGAGCCTTTTGCCATAATCAAAATACCGGTTCGACTTTGGTGCCCACTGCCCACTGCACCAACAATCTCCCCCTTTTTGATTCATGGCAAACCGACACAAAAGTTAAGGAAAAATTAAGCATAACAGTAAGCTAGCATAATGATTAAGCATGAATGAGCTAGCATAAAGATTAAATATGAATGAGCTAGCATAATGATTAAGCATGAATGAGCTAGCATAAAGATTAAATATGAATCAGCTAGCATAAAGATTAAATATGAATGAGCTAGCATAATGATTAAATATGAATGAGCTAGCATAATGATTAAGTATGAATGAGCTAGCATAAAGATTAAGCATGAGTGAGAAATATTATTGTTTCAAGTTCTCCCCTTTGAGGTAACCTCCCCCTTGACCGAAGGTGAGTTCTTGAAAAATAATTTTTACTCCCCCTTAATAGTTGCTTAAGTAAACGGAATTACTTAATATAAAAGGTAATAATTTTGTTTACTTTCTTCCTTACTTTTGTGACTTTCTCCCCCTTTTGCCTTAACTCAAAAAGTTTGTAAATATATTTTAGGGTTTGTAAGTCCAAGCAAGTTCCCAATATAAATATATTTTTTTTTAAAATAATAATAAGCTTGAAAATATGTTCATCTAAAATGTACAACTCCGGTTGGACTTGATTGATATAGAATGATCAATAAGTCTTGAAGGAGTTGATTAATTTTAAATAATTATACTCCATGGTTCATGTCGATGCCGAATCTACATCTGGAATCGTGAGTAAGGTCCTAACATCTCACGCCGTCTCGTGGCTAAGTACACAAACACATTAGTCCTATGTGTTGTGAGATGTGTTGGCTCCTTAAATCTATAGGTATATGATTTCTAAGGTAAGACTTAGGCTAATTTCATAAAAAGAAGCAAAAGTAGAGTACATATATAGAAAAATTTAAATCCTACTCTATTACGCACATACCTAACTTTCGTCTTAATAAACTAAATTCGGTTTCGGGTAGTGGTTTGGTGAAGATGTCCGCTAGGTTTGATTTGGACTCAACATACTCTAGTTGTATAGTTCCATTAGTTACATGTTCCCTAATGAAGTGGTGTTTAACTTCTATATGTTTTGTCCTAGAATGACATATTGGATTTTTAGTTAAGTTAATTGAACTAATGTTATCTATGTAGGTTTTAATGTTGTTAAAGATTAAGCTAAAGTCTTGGAGAGTGTGCTTCATCCACGAGAGACACACTCACCCATCGCAACGTTCGGGTGGTAGATAAGGCAACGCAATGTCGCTTCCTCGCACCAACTTACTAGACTCGAGCCGAGGATTTGACAACAACCACTCGTGCTCTTTCTATCGAGTTTACTACCGCATAGTCGAGTCGAGTAGCCGATTAGATTAAACTCGGTAGATCTAGGGTACCAAATACCTCGTTTAGCGTGCCCTTTAGATATCTAAGGATACGCTTGACTAGGGTTAGGTGAGACTCCTTGCACAGGTTTGTAACCTTGCGCATACTTACCGCTGAATAAAATATCGGGTCGGCTCATGTTTAAGTATAGGAGACTTCCTATTGCGCTCCTATAGTATTTTAGGTCAACGGGTTTTCCTTCTACATCTTCGCTTATATTAACATTAGTTGCCATAGGTGTATTGATTATTTTAGCATCTTGCATTCCAAATCGATTTATTAAGTCCTTAGTATATTTTTGTTGATGTAAATATATTCCATCTTTAGTTTGTTTAATTTGTAAACCTAAGAAGAAACTTAACTCTCCTACTAAATTCATTTCAAATTCACTTTCCATAAGTGAGATGAATTAATTCGCTTAGGATCGAGTTGGTAGTTCCAAAATTATATCATCTACATAGATTTGGGCTATAAAGATTTCTTTTCCTACGGTTTTACGAATAAGGTTGGGTCGACTAAACCTTGGTTGAATCCTTTGGACTTAAGATAGATCGAAAGCCTTTCGCATCAAGCTCTTGGGGCTTGTTTGAGTCCATATAGGGCTTTCTTAAGTCTAAGGACATGGTCAGTTTATCTAGATTTTCAATCCGGAGGTTGGTAGCGTAAACTTCTTCCTTAATGTATCCATTCAAAAATGCTGACTTGACATCCATTTGAAACAATTTAAAACCTCGATGTGCGATATGCTAACAACATTCGGATGGACTCTAGTCCTGCTCACGGCGTAGGTCTCATCGTAATCTAAACCTTCGACTTGACTAAACCCTTTTGCGACTAACCTAGCTTTATTTCTAACTACTTCACCTTTATCATCAAGTTTATTTCGAAATACCCACCTTGTTCCAATAATTGATTTTTCTTTAGGTGGTGGTACTAATTCCCAGACTTCATTTCTAGTGAATTGAGCTAGCTCTTCTTGCATAGCAATAATCCAGTCGGGATCAAGAAGTGCTTGTTCAATAGTTTTGGGTTCGATTTTGAAAATTAACGAGATTTGACTAAGGTTTCGATATGAAGCTCTAGTTCGAACCCCTAAATTTGGATCACCTATAACTTGATTGATAGGATGATTTGTTTGAGTCTTAGTGTGACTCGGGTTAGGGTCATCTATCACTTGGTCGATAGGATGACTTGGATGAGTTCTAGTTTGACTTGGGTTAGAGTCATCTATCACTTGGTCGATAGGATGACTTGGGTTAGGACGAGATTCAAGTTCAAGATCAGAGTCGGGTTCGCTATAAGTTGATTTGCTAGTTGGTTTTGTTAAGGATTGAACGGGTTCGTGTCCTTCGTCGAAAACTATATTAATGGTTTCTTCGACTCTAAGAGTGTCGTGATTGTATACCCTATAAGCTCTACTGGTGGTTGAGTATCCTAGAAAGGTTCCAGTAGAGGTTTTGGATTTGAATTTCCCTAGGTAATCCTTAGTGTTTAAGATATGTACCTTGCATCCAAATACCCTAAAGTACTTGATGTTCGGTATTTTATCGTGATAAATCTCGTACGAGGTCTTTTGGTGCCTCTTTACCATAAGGATCCTACACATAAGGTAGTTGGATCGGATATTGGAATTACTAAAGGGTTGTTTGTAAGTTTTTAAACCTAAATCATCTCACCAATATCTACATGATCAAAACATGTTATTCCTATGTGTTATTGTGAGATGACTTTCAATTTTACTTGATTAATTTTAATGAATTTAAATTAACCAACATTAGGTTAGATTCGGATTTAGTCTAAGCTCATCAAGTAATCTTTTCAAGAGATTAGCTTCCAGGTCGTGGCGAGGCACAGAGGCCTTCTTTGATCGGAACAACGACCACTTCCTTAGACAAAGCTAATTTCAAGAAATTGATAACTCGACTTACTTGAGACTACGTCTTGGTCTAACTAGTTATTTTTGAAAAGAGGCTCCCCGAGGCTCAATCTTTTCGTAGGATTTTAGTTGGTTTATTTTTGAAAAGAGGCTCCCCGAGGCTCAATCTTTTCGCAGGATTTTAGTTGGTTATGAGTCCTATCTAACCATTCTAAAAATAAAGGAAAAACTAAGCATGCAATTTCTAAGACTTAACAAAAATACATTTTGTATTGGCTCCTGGACCATTGAATCGAGTGGGTCTATTCACATAGTGAATTTGGTCCTTGGGAACCCAATACATGTTAGATCCTAAAGTTGAAATCAAAGTGGTCTTAGGGACCCATGCTTGGACATTTTTCTTATGTTGGTTTACTATAGACATATATGACTTATTGGTTGTATTTGAGTTAAACCCAGTCCGCCTTGTTGTACACGGCCCTTTGTG
This sequence comes from Wurfbainia villosa, assembly GCA_025175895.1. Taxonomy (NCBI): domain Eukaryota; kingdom Viridiplantae; phylum Streptophyta; class Magnoliopsida; order Zingiberales; family Zingiberaceae; genus Wurfbainia; species Wurfbainia villosa. The sequence continues at coordinate 35,373,201 of CM045989.1, read as the reverse complement.
ATCCAAGTAAGAGGTCAAGTCCCTTGGATCCCAAAGTGAACCTTTCCAACGTGTTCCTAAGGTCTTGACTTGTGTTTTCAGCGAGTTCTCAACTTCAAGCTTTTCAAGAGTTGAGTCCTCCTCTTGAATACGAGTAGTCGAAGAGGTTAGGGAGACCTCATGTTTGAGAAGGTTAACCTCCTCAATTAGGGTCTCGACCTTGGACTCGGACTTAGCTAGTTTCTTATTTAAAAATTTAATTGCACCATACAAAGTATTAAGTAACGACCGACTTACCCTTAATGATTCTTTTGAACCGGATACGGATCCGGCTTGTCTTGAATGGAAGCTCATCATCGGATTCGGACTCGGACTCTTCTTGGTTTGAGTCGTGCTCGGTCGGCTTGGCCATTAGAGCTTGGATATCGCCTTCTTCCTCCGACAACTCCTCCCAAGTAGCGTTTAGCGCTTTCTTGGTCTTTGATGCGTTATTCTTTAGCTTTGGGCACTCGGACTTGATGTGACCGAACTCGCTGCACTCATAGCATCTAAAATTAGAAGTATTTGAATTAGGTTTAGGCTTACCTTGAGTTGTTGGTCGTTTCGTCTCTTGATCATCTTCCGAACTAGATTGACTAGTTCGGATTCTATTCGAGTCTACTTCCGATTCGGACTCGTCTTCTTCCTTCGGGTGGCTTGCTTGCGGGCTTCTTCTTCTTGGAACTCGCAACTAACGCAATACTCTTCTCTCGACCACGTTAGTTTGCTCATGTAATTCAAGTTCGAAAACAATTCGTCTAACCTAATTTTAGAAAGGTCCTTGGAGACCTTGTAGGCATCGACCATGGATGCCACAAGGTGGTCCTAGGAAACGAGTTAAGAGAATACGATAAGGTCGCGATTCTCGACCTTTGTCCGATGGCATGGAGTTGGTTGACGATGTCTTGGATACGAGCATGTAGTTGAGTTGCGGTCTCGTTTTCCTGCATTTTCAAGTTATACAATTTATTTAAAAGTAAATCTCTTTTACATACCTTCGTGTCGCTTCGGTGCCTTCGTGTAGTTCCACTAGCTTGGTCCATAAGTCCTTTGCACTAATGAAGGGCCGACGCGGTTGAGCTCTTCCTTGACAACCCACATTGCAAGATTTGAGTTGCCTTGGCATCGGCTTCTACTTGTTTTTCATGGAATTTGACCATTGATCGTAACCCAAAGATTCACCATCTTCATTAATAGGAAGTGTGAAACCGGTTTGATTATTCATCCACATCTCGATTTGGGTTTTAAGAAAGCATTCCATCCGACCTTCCAATAACGAAAGTCATTACCGCTGTAAACGGGGTCAGCGTGCTAAACCCTTCGAGATGGGCCATTTAAAAACAAGAAGAAGAACGATTTAAAAGAATCTTGCAAAACACACACGGAAAGAATATTCCAAGACTTTCGTCTTGGATTAGTAGTAGGGAAGTAAAAAGATATATAAAATGTAACTTGCAAAAAGAAATAAACAATCAAATGCGAATGTCGTTGAAGTTCGGAGGACAACCTTACTCGGGATCTAACCCAAGGACAACCTTATCCGGATCCTAAAGCCTCTAATGCAATTCTATATGTAGGAGAAGATAAGCAAGTGAAATAATTATACGAAACAGAAATAAATAAATAAAAATCTGTAAAAAAGAAAAACAAAGCTAGATTGGTGGTTTCACGAATCTTAGCGCCCGACTCTCGATACCAATTGTTGGATCGAAAGTGTCGCTAGAGGGGGGGGGGTGTATAGCGATACGGTGTCGTTAAAAACTTTTGCAATAAGTAAAAAGCAAGTAGAGAATGCACAGCGGAAATATAAAGTAGACAAGATATTTTTACGTGGTTCACAATCTTTCGATTGCTAATCCATGGCCCTAGTGATCCTTGATCACGTACGGAGGGCAATTCACTAAAACCACTCCTCTTCGTTGGAAGTAGGAGCAACGATTACAAAAAGAAATCAAGGCAAAGGGACACTCCCCCTTTCCTTGTTACGATTAAAGAACAAAGACAATTTAAAGAAGTAGAACTTAAATAAATATACCGACAACTCTTATAAGTAGAAGATGTAGCTTTCGTTGTCGGCGGCACTTCGTCGTAGCAAATGTGAGTAGTAGTAGCGGCGTTACGACGGCGTGTTGAGAGCTCTTGAATTCTTGTGATTTGCTTGGCTTGAACATGTCTATTTATGGATATTGATCTATGAATTTAGACATAGGTAGTGTCCAAGGTGAGGTTCTTATCCCAACTCAAGGATGAGGTGTTTCATCCAACCACCTTGTGCCACCTCCAACCTTCTTGTGCGCCAACTCAAGGATGAGGTGTTTCATCCAACCACCTTGTGCCACCTCCAACCTTCTTGTGCGCCAACTCAAGGATGAGGTGTTTCATCCAACCACCTTGTGCCACCTCCAACCTCCTTGGGCGCCAACTTGAGGATGAGGTGTTTCATCCAACCACCTTGTGCCACCTCCAACCTCCTTGGGCGCCAACTTGAGGATGAGGTGTTTCATCCAACCACCTTGTGCCACCTCCAACCTCCTTGGGCGCCAACTTGAGGATGAGGTGTTTCATCCAACCACCTTGTGCCAACTCACCTTATTTTGGGCGTCCACCACAAGGAAGCTTGGTGATGGTTTGGATGTCCACCTTGATGCCACATCACCCTTTGTACCAAAACACGAGTCAAGTCCAAATTCACCCCCTTGAAATTCGAGCTCTTCTCGAGGCTGGAACTTGACTAGCAGTTGACTGTAGTCAAAGGGTTTTGGACTGCAGTACAAGTTAGCTTAAAATATAAAGTACGATGGTTCTAACCATTTGATCTCGACCTAGACCTTCCATTGGAGGTATTGGGTCGGATCTACGCTTAACGACCTTGCTTCGCTTTCACACGAGCTTACCTTGTAGCCTCGCTTCCGGTCTTCACCCGAGTACCTCGGCTTCCTCCGAAGTCCCTCTGGCGTTGCCCGACCACCTCGGTTCCCACCGGGTGTCGCAGACCTTCCGCTCAACTTTAGCATTTCTGCACACTTAATTGAGCTCGTAAGATAACAAATATACCCTTAACTATTGAGCCTTTTGCCATAATCAAAATACCGGTTCGACTTTGGTGCCCACTGCCCACTGCACCAACATGATGAAACCTTTTCACCAGTTGCGATGCTTAAATCCATTCGGATCATACTTGCTATTGCAGCCTACCACGATTATGAGATCTGACAGATGGATGTCAAAACTGCTTTTCTGAATGGAAAGCTACTCGAGGATGTGTACATGACACAGCCTGAGGGTTTTGAAGATCCAAAGCATCCTGGAAAGGTATGCAAACGACAAAGGTCCATTTATGGACTAAAGCAAGCCTCTCGAAGCTGGAATCTTTGATTCGATGATGCAATCAAGGAGTTTGGTTTCATCAAAAATGAAGATAAACCTTGTGTCTACAAGAGAAATAGTGGGAGCACAGTTGTATTTCTTATCTTGTATGTAGATGACATACTTCTCATCGGAAATGATATTCCCTCACTCCAGTCTGTGAAGATGTGGTTAGGGAATTGTTTCTCGATGAAAGACTTAGATGAAGCTGCCTATATTCTAGGCATCAAGATCTATAGAGATAGATCTAAAAGATTACTTGGCCTAAGTCAGAGTACATACATTGATAAAGTGCTAGATCGTTTTGCTATGCAAAATTCCAAGAAAGGATTTCTGCCTTTATCACATGGTGTGAGTCTTTCGAAGACTCAATGCCCCTCTTCTAAGGAGGAGAGAGATCGCATGAATAAGATCCCTTATGCATCTGCTATAGGGTCTATTATGTACGCCATGCTTTGTACTCGTCCTGACGTCTCGTATGCTTTGAGCATGACGAGTAGATACCAGTCGGATCCAGGTGAAAGTCACTGGATAGCAGTCAAAAATATTCTTAAATACTTACGAAGAACGAAAGAATATTTCACGATATTTGGAGGCAATGAGGAGCAATCAAAGGGTTACAAAGTGATGCAAGCTTCCAAACAGTATAAGGATGACTATAGATCGCAATCGGGTAATGTTTTGCCCGAATGGTGGAGCCGTGAGTCGAAGAGTTCAAAGCAGACACAGCTTGTGATTCTACAATGTAAGCGAGTATATTGTCGATCTCGATGCAAAGAAAGGAGGTCGTTTGGCTCCGCAAGTTCATCGCTGAACTTGGGGTAGTTCCTAGCATTGCAGATCCAATAGACCTTTATTGTGACAACAATGGGGCTATTGCAGACAGCTAAGGAACCTCGATCACATCGACCAAACACATATCGCAAGGGCGCTCCATCTCATTCGAGAGATCATCGATAGAGGAGATATGAGGATATGTAGAGTACCGACAGAAGCTAACATCGCAGATCCATTGACCAAGGCTTTGACACAGAGGAAGCATGATGGTCACACTAGGTCACTAGGTATCAGATATTATAGTGATTGGTACTAGTGCTAGTGGGAGATTGTTAGTTATAGCCCTAGAACCAATCATGTGATGGTTGAATAGGGAACATTTTGTATCATATTCTATAAAGGCAAAGGATTGGTTATTATATTTACGTCTTGCTTGTGCCAGCTAAATTAAATATAATAATGTCTTAGAAAAGTAGGTTCTTATCTACAACACATCAATTGGCAGAATTGATTATGAGAGGTTGTAGAGAACACTTTCCTAAATGTTCCTAGTCAAGTATTAATATGCAAGGGCAATATTAATACATAAAGACTAGCATATAGGTCAATTGATGACTTGATCTCACAAGTCATGGATATATGATATCAAGTTGACACATGGGTATATATTAGAGAATATATACTGAACTGACCCGCCATGAGAAAGTTTCATGGATTGTCATATGAGTGTCATAAACTTTCTCATGTGACTATTGGTATTAATAGTCCTCAAACCTGAAGTCACTACGGTTCCCTACATAAAGAGTTATGTACTTTGGTATCGTCAAACATCACCCGTAACAGGGTGGACCATAAAGGCGATTACTGGGTATATAACAAATTATGCGGAAGGATGTGAGTGATGTAGATGGGATCTATCCCTCCCATATGACGGGAGTGATATCTGTGGGCCCCTTGATTGAGTAGAACTACTAAAATGCATGGCCATGATCGAATGAGTCAATATGAGATATTGAGCTCATTTGTTTGAGTTAGTTTACTTAGGGATCAAGAAACACATAGATTGATCGAGGATGACACGGTCTATGCCTCATTGGTCAATCTGATATCAAGGATAGAAGGACACGGTCATACATTATAGTAGTCACGGAAAGGTTAGTCGGATCTTGACTTATTTCGTAACTTGGGTAGCAATGATGTATTGCTAGATGCCGCTCATTGCTTGTGTATCTAAAAGAGTTTAGATCCACTGCCAACGTTATGAGAGCCTATAGGGTCACACACAAAGAGCATGATGATTAGAAGAATTAGTACATTCTAGTTTGACTAGAATAATTTGGAAATACGCTTAAGTACAAAATGGTTTTTGGACTTTAAACTTAATGAGAATTTTAGCTTGTTGATTTAATGAGATTAATTCAATATGCTAAGCTTATTAATTTAATAAGATTAAATAAATATGTTATCATGATAGCCTAAGCTTAATTGATTTAATAAGATTAATTCAATATGTTACCTTATTGATTTAATGAGATTAATTCAATATGATAACATAAGCTTATTGAATTAATAAGATTAATTCAACATGCATGAATGCCACATAAGCATGCCACATAAGCATGCCACCTAAGCTTGATGAGGTGGAAGGAGACAAAGGGTTTTGACCTTTGGAATTTCTCCACATGTGGCCGGCCAAACAAGGAGTGTTGATTATTTTTCAATGCAATTGATTGCATTGAATGTGATAGGAGGTGAAAGGTTTTTTCAATCCTATAAAACACTCCATGGGGTGGCCGGCCAAATTGGTGGAAGCTTGAGGCTTGGAGAGAGCTTGGTGGTGAGAGGCTTTGGTTGTGTGGCTTTTGTGAGTGTAGGCTAGCAAGAAGAGTGGTCTTCTTCTTCCTTTCTCTTTTTCCCTACCTTCCTCTCCTTTAGGGACTTCTCTAGCAAGAAGTAAAGGAGAGCTCTTCTAGTTTCTTTTGTGAGACAAGAGCTTGCTCGTGTGGATACATATAGAGGCACGGACAATTGAACGTGCTAAAAGATCCAACAAACCCAAGGAGAAGCGGGATTAAAAAGGGCACGCAACAAAGGTAATATTCTCCTATAAGATAGGTTTTTCTTTTAGAGAAATTTATTTTGTACGAGGTTTTCTTTCGCAAGGATCACTTGGAAGGGATCCTATTTTTTCCGTTGTGCATATGCTATTTTGCATAAAAAAATCCCTACAGATTACCCATCTACAAGCCCCCACCCTCTCTTTTTATAGAGAGGAAGAACTTCTCGTTGGCCACTTTCAGTCGACTGATGCCTTCATCAGTCGACTGATGTCGACTCCAATGGCTCCTGACTAGGCCGGATTCGCGGGATCTGTGGCCGATTTTCCAACATTCATATGATCAGTCGATTGATGATATCATCAGTCGACTGATGTCGACATCCAATCGAGTGACCCGTGAGCTCGACTAGCTTCTGTGCCCGTGCACAGTGCTATCAGTCGACTGCTACCATTCAGCAGTCGACTGATGTCGACTTGACTCATCAACCACACTAGTTGATTGCCGATCGACTTGGAGCAGTCGACTGGTGTCGGGTAAAACTCAAACCTTACATCCATTTGAGCTTCTGACGGTCGGGTAAACCTCAACCCTTGCGGTCGAGCCTCTGACACTCAGCCATTCGACCAAGTTCACCTAATGAGCTACTTACAATTCACTCATTCTCTCATCTCACTTGAAGTCCCTCGCCGAAGCTCTCTTCGTTCGCGGCCATGTCCCTCGACAGCATCAAGTGCACGGCTCTGCAATGCTCCTTCGCGTCTTTTGCCCTTGGAGTTTTCTTCCTTGGCTTCGCTTCAAGTCATCTCGTCCGACGGTCCCTCGGATGCATCAAACGCACGACTCTACAATGCTCCTTCACCAACTCAAGCACGAGGTTGTGAGTGGTAACACTTTCCAAACTCCATGTGCGAATTACTAAGTCCTGCAAGACTCCAACGCACATATCAAATCCAATCATCCTAACTTAAACCCTTTGCCTCACACATCAAAACCATATCACATGGGTTGGTTGCCCTTACAATCTCGCCCTTTTTGATGTGTGACAATCCGTTTAAGTTAGGTAAACAAATAACAATAAACATAATCAAGGAAAGAATGTAAGTAAAAACATGAGTATAACAACTCTCCCTTAAACATGCAACTCCCCCTTAAGACATGCTAAATTTCCCTATTAGCATGATTAACTTAAACATCCCTATTTCTCCCCCTTTGACACCATCAAAAATATTATCTAAATGTTATAATCCAAGGTATCAACTATAAGGAGGAAAAATATCAAAAACCAAAAACAAAACCTGATGAAATCAGATTACTGTGCTCATGCACAGTACATCAGTCGACTAGTTTAGACTACCAGTTGATTGGCACGCAAAATACAGGGTTTTTGATTTTTCTGGACGAAATTTAGAAATGCACTATAAATTCTAGAAAATTCGAAAAATCATGAAATTTTGAAAACATATTTATTTTAAAGTCCTTTATCAGTGAAAAATGAGTTTTCATGAAAATTACTTATATTTTCAATGGTTTGACAAAAATCCAAAAGTTTCAAAACCAACTAGTATTTTGATCAAGTTTGTATCAATTTTAACACCTAGTTTTGCTTTAGATTGTTTCAAAATATGAAAGCATAGATTTTAAAGCAAGAAATTGTTTTTAAAACATATGAAATATCCAACCATGATCTTCGGGCAATATGTCTATGAATTAAACATAAGCCTTCCTCATGATTGGTCTATTATTGCTATTTTGATACTTTAAATGACCATCTAAATGCCATAGGCATTAGTGGACCATTTGTATCATACTATCATCTCACCCATGCTATGTTTTCAATCAAAGTTAGCCTTATGGTGAATGTGAGATGTTCCTAAAGGTATTTATGTACTTAACCTTAATTTCATGTATTTCTACCCATGGTTAAGTATCACCCTAACATACCACATGATCATAAAGACATACATGCATTGATTTCACATAATGATCATGAAACACATGTATCTATCAATTTATAATCATGCATTAGATATAAAAACATGACAATAAGTCAAGCATGATTTAAACTATTTATGGGTGCATTATCATCACCCAACACTATTTCAAAATTTTTGTCCCGATCATCCTAAGTCAACCAAATAATATGATATAAGTAAAATCCTTATGGTTGACTATCTTAGGGTTTTTCTAACCCTTAAGGATGGATTTAGGAACCCAATACAAGTATTTTCCTATGGGGTTCACTAAATATTCCTTAGGGATCCATTTTCTAGATATTGTCTTGGTTTTGGCTTGACCCCTAGCAATCAAACATTTATAGGCCTTTTCATTAGTTTTTCCCTTATATCCTAGGCCTTTCTTATTGAAGCTTGCCTTTTAGCTCCCTATAATCATGTTAAGGGTGTTGGAGCCAATTGTGAATTTTTCTAGGGCCTTAGTTAAATGGTCTACCTTTTCCCTTAAAGCCCTATTTTACTCAATGCATGCATCATTAACATCCAAAGGCATATAGTTATCATGTGAGCATGCATCATCATTAACATTTAAACATGCTTGTTCTAATTTATTTTCTAGATCCTTAATTTGATCAAGCATGCACTTGTTCTTTTTCTTAGCCCTAAATAAATCCTTAGTAAGGCTAGAAATCATGGAAACTATTTTCTTGGGTGAGAGATTCGTTACCATAGTCTCCATGTCTTCTTCTTCGGATTTGGATGAGGATGGTGATCAGCCTCCCCCTTCACTAGAGCTCTCCTCACTTGTGCTTGATTTTTCTTGCTCGGAGGATGAGGTGTCTAGATCATCAAATGTCATTAGAGCCAAATTTGTGACAAAGGTATTTTCTTCCTCCGATGATGATGATGATGAGGAAGGGTTATCCCAAGTCCTTGCTTTGAGTGCTTTGGCCTTCCCTTTTTCTTTGGCCTTCTTCTCTTCTTCCTTTTTCTTCTTGCTCCCCTTCTTCTTTTCCTCTTTCTTCTTCCTCTCTTCTTTGCTCTTGTTCAAGAGGGTACAATCATCTCTTATATGTCCCTCTTGTTGGCAATTATAGCATATTATCTTCCTCTTGTGCCTTCTCCTATCATAAGATTTGTTAAATTTTAAACTTCTTAAAGAACGCCTTACCTTCCTTACCATATAAGCATCTTCATTGCTATTCATGGAGGATGAGGAAGATGCTTCATCGGAGGAGGAGGAAATCTCTATCTTCTTCTTTCTCTTGTTGGCTACCAAGGCTACTCCTCTTGATGGCTTGATACTTGATTCTTCATTTATTCCTTCAAGCCTTGTTTCATGGAGCTCCATGGTTGAGAAGAACTCCTCCAAGGTGCTCACTTCTAGGTTCTTCGACATGTAGAAGGAGTCCACCATTGAGCTCCATTTCGATGACCGGGGAAAAGCGTCGATTGTTTTCATAAGCATATCCCGGTTCGAAAGACTTTCTCCTACACTTGTTATCCCAATTAAAATTTCTTTAAACCTAGAGTGTAAAATGGTTACCTTTTCTCCCTTTTCAAGTTTGATATTTGTTAGTTGGGAGTGAAAAAGGTCTCTCCTTGCAAGCTTGGCCTCGGAAGTGCCTTCATGGAGTTCTATGAGTTTCTCCCACATTTCCTTGGTGCTTGCACATTCCCCTATCCGGTTTACTTCTTGTTGGGGGAGTATGTTGTAGAGGTGGTGCTTTGCCTTTGAGTTCGCCAAGTACTCCTCCCTTTGTCTCTTGGTCCATCTTCTCTTCTCTATTTGCCCTCCATTTTCATCCCTAGGTATCTCGAAACCATTTTCCATTATTAATAAAATTTCGAAATCAGTTTCAAAAAATACCTCCATTCTCTTCTTCCACCAAGAGAATTCTCCTTCAAACTTTGGTGGGTGAATGTTAGAGCCGACCATCCTTGATTATGCTTGTTGCGGCGGTTAGTCCTCGACAAGCTTCCTTGGCTCTGATACCACTTGTAGGAACGTTGGTGGCTGGCTAGAGGGGGGTGAATAGCCCTCTTTTGTCATATGAACGGAAGTAGTTCTTAATCGTCTACAATTAACGTTAGCGCAAGCGAAAAATATAAAGCAAAGACAATTAAGAACAAACAAAAAGATAAACAATGCTAACAAGCAAGATATAATGTGGTTCATGACCTCGCCGCTAATCCACGGTCCGATTCGTCTCCGGTGAATCACCCAGAAACCAATCCACTATTGGTCTCTCCCTTTAGCCCAAGCAAGGTGGAGGTAATCCTTTACAACTCAAGAACACTCCTTTTACAATAGATGTGAAAGAAACTAGAAGAAGGAGTCTATGCTTTGTGGGGCACTTAGTAAGATGTTTGGAGCATGAAGATTACCCATCTACAAGCCCCCACCCTCTCTTTTTATAGAGAGGAAGAACTTCTCCCCGTTGGCCACTATCAGTCGACTGATGCTTTCATTAGTCGACTGATGTCGACTCCAACGGCTCCTGACCAGGCCGGATTCTCAGGATCCATGGCCGATTTTCCAACAGTCATATGATCAGTCGACTGATGTCGACTTCTAGTCGAGTGACCTGCGAGCTCGACTAGCTTCTGTGCTCGTGTATAGTGCTATCAGTCGACTGCTACCATTCATCAGTCAACTGATGTCGACTTGACTCATCAGCCACACCAGTCGATTGCCGATCGACTTAGAGCAGTCGACTGCCATGACATGGCAGTCAACTGGTGCCAGGTAAAACTCAAACCTTACATCCGTTTGAGCACATGGTCGGGTAAACCTCAACCCTTGCGGTCGAGCCTCTGACACTCAGCCATTCGACCAAGTTCACCTAATGAGCTACTTACAATTCACTCATTTTCTCATCTCACTTGAAGTCCCTCACCGAAGCTCTCTTCGTTCACGGCCACGTTCCTCAGCAGCATCAAGCGTACAACTCTGCAATGATCCTTCACGTCTCTTGCCCTCGAAGTCTGCTTCCTTAGCTACACTTCAAGTCATCTCGTCCGACGGTCCCTCGGATGCATCAAGCGCATGACTCTGCAATACTCCTTCATCGACTCAAGCACGAGGTTGTGAGTGGTGACACTTGTCAAACTCCATGTACGAATTACTAAGTCCTGCAAGACTCCAACGCACATATCAAATCCAATCATCCTAACTTAAACCCTTTGCCACACACATCAAAACCATATCACATGGGTTGATTGCCCTTACATGAGATCCTCCCGCCACCTTTGCTCCACCTTGTTTCTTTCTCTTCTTGCCTTTTGGCTTAGAAGTAGAAACCTTCTGAGCAACAATGGCCTGAGCTTGAGCACTCTGACGAAAAAGTCCATCTGTCGCCTAGAGTTCTATCAGAAGCTCTGCCAACGAATACAACCTCTTGTTCATGTTGTAGTTCAGGCGAAACTGCTCAAAACTCCTAGGTAGAGATTGGAGAATGATATCGACCTAGGTTTCCCCATCGATCTCAGCTCCAAGGACTTCCAGCTCATTCAAATGAGCCATCATCTTGAGAACATGACCCCTCACGGGTGTTCCCTCAATCATGGTGGTCGTCATCAAGTTTCTCATGACTTCCTACCTAGCATTCCAATTCTGATGTCCAAAAAGTTCCTTGAGATTGGGCATCATGTCATAAGTAGTAGGCATGGCTTGATGCTGATGTTGTAATATATTTGACATAGAAGCCAAAATGTAATACCGCGCCATCTCATTAGCCTTTATCCACTTCTTATAACTCTCATTTTCCTTTTCCCCAGAATCATCCACAGACTTAGGAGGACACTCTTCGAAGAGTACATACTTGTACTCCTCAACAGTCAAGACAATATCTAGATTCCTTTTCCAATCCACATAATTGGGTCCAGTAAGTTTATTTTCCTTTAGTATCACAGCAAGTGGATTGAAAGTCATTTTTGAAAAACCTAAGAATCACATAGATCAAAACATTAGATTTCAAAAATTTATTGATTCCTCAAACAATAAAATTTCAAAATCAACCAACACCTCAAAACACCGAGAATATCATATGCCACAATAGTGTGGACGTATACGAATTCTACATTTATAAGAGGAGGCTTTACCCATTAATTTTATTATCCTGTCAACCTTACTTTTTGATAAATAAAATTAATAGTTGGTTCCTCTTCCGCCCTACAAATAAAAGCAGTGACTCTGATGGGGAGGATACTCCTATTTACATCTAAGTGTTCACCATTATCCGATACTAAGGCAATTATCTCGGATTATGTGCCTTCAGATGGGAAAGTACACATGCTCCTAAATAATTTCCTATAACCATATTTAACCTCGTGATTCGCAAAATAAACTCATCCGATGGGGAGGAAGGCACTCAGAGCCGACGCGCAAGTTTGTTTGCATCACATGTCAAATTGTAATGGAGGCCATGGGAATTTTAAAAAAAATATCCCTCTCCCACTTAGTAATTTAAAACGAGGAATTTTCCTAGCACACAACATGCATATCAAACAAGAAGCAATAAATATGAAAAAAATATTTTCCAACTATTATGGCTTTTGTTTTCCAATATTCCTTTTGTCGTGTCGAATTTTCCTAGCACACAACATGCATATCAAATAAGAAGCAATAAATATGAAAAAAATATTTTCCAACTATTATGGCTTTTGTTTTCCAATATTCCTTCCATCGTGTCGCCATCTCGTTCGCTCCTCCCTACGCCATGTTCAAGCCATCCGGAGATCCGAGCCGAGAATAATTATTTTAATTTACATTCATCGATCCTATACTCCACAAAGGAGTGTACATGAAATCTAGATCGAAAGTAAACTAAAATAAAAGTGTGTCTAAACAATGCCATACTTAATTATAAAAATTAAATACTAGTCTCGTTAACCCCGAAGATTCAAATAATATTACAATTACACACATCCAATCACATACACACACATATGGCCATAATAGTTGGATCTTATGCCTGCAACCAAAAAGTTAACCTATGCACATCCTACTATTATCCGACACATATAATATATGATAAGTGCATAAAAGTAACCGAATCCTAAACACACAAAATCGAAAACCGTGGCTCTGATACCACTTGTAGGGAATTGCTTCCTGCTTCGGTTGCTCGTGCATGGCGATCCTATCTATGTCCCCAGATTAAAAAAAATTAATCCTTGACGAAGATGGATTACCCAAGCAACCGATCCATCATCGTGCTATTCGATTCGAGTGGTGTCTTGAACAAACTTGTTGTTCAAGAAACCTAATTCTTTTCCTCGATTAGCAGCAGAATAGATGATGTACGAATCGTCGGTTTTTGTGTTTATCTTCGGGGTCCAAGTAAATTAGCCACATGCATTATACAAAGAAACTAAATCAAAACAAACAAGATTATACCTCTTGTATACCTCTTGATCTTCTATTATATGACCTATCCTCCTCTTGAACGTTGTGTGGGCAACGATCCTCCAAGAGTTGAAACTTCCTAGATCGCGTTCTTCCTTTCCTTGCTCGCTCTGAACAAAGGGAAGAATATCAAACACTTCTTTGTTGGAGATCATTTGGAAGCTAGAGGGGGGGGGTGAATAGCGCTTTTCATTTCTACAAGAATGATTAGCGGAAGAAAATAGAAATAATATAAGTAAAAACAAAAGAATAATGCTAACAAAGCCTTTACGTGGTTCGGAGATAACACTCCTACTCCATGGCGATCCTTAAGGTGGATCAATCCAAGCAATTTCACTAAGAAGCTTTCTTTTACAACAAACCTCCTCTTCTTTACAAAGAATGAAACTTAAGCTTAGAGAGAGGAGGAGGGGATTTAAGATCACTTAGAAAGCTTGAAAACTCGTGGAGGCTTTGAGGAAGAATTAGAGAATGAGCATTAATCCCAAAAACCTCCACCAACCCTCTTTTTATAGAGAGAAGGCTGATTTTCCCATTGGAGCACGATCAGTCGACTGATGCACAACATCAGTCGACTGCCAATGCGATTAACGGCCTCTGAATAGCCGGATTCGCGGGATTTAGAGTCGTTTCGTCCAACGACATTCTTATCAGTCAACTGATCCCTCCATCAATCGACTAATGTAGTGATCAGTCGAGTGATCACAGGCCGCAGTCAAGTGTGACTCCATTCTCTGCCTATTTTTGCCTTGATCAGTCGACTGCCACTTTTGGCAATCGACTAATAGCATTATCTATCGACTGCCATTGCCAAGTCAGTCGACTGATAGTCAGGGTTTCACCCTGACTTAGTCGAGCACACATCAAGTATGAGTATTTCATACTTGATTTCACCCCCTAGACCTAGACTCAACCTTCTAGCTCTTCCTTCAGCCTTGCGCTTCCAGGATCCCTCCGAGTCCGTGACTTGTTCATCCTTTGCGCCTTGCCTCCAAGAGCTTCCTTCGGTTTTGTCATGTCTTGGGTTTTCCTTTGCCAAAGCGTGCTTGGACTTTATGCAGCCAAGTCTACATGCTTGGACTTATGCTGCCAAGACTTGCCTTTGGACTTCTCTTGCCAAGATCATACTTGGACTTTGCCTTTACCTGTCACTTAATCATGTTCACCATTAGATCACAATTTGTTGCCTAACTTAGATGATTATCCAAACATCAAAACATATAAATGCTTGGGGCATTGTTGCACCAACAATCTCCCCCTTTTTGATGTTTGGCAATCATTTAAGTTAGGTCTTTTAAAGATACACATAATCATATATCCAATTCTAACTTAAATATTTCTTTTCCCCATTTGACATACATCAAAAAGGGAAGAAATCATATATCTCATAGAAGAATTGAAAGCATTATAATCTTGAACTAAGATATAGAATTGAAATTTAGCTCCCCCTTAATCCAAGATATAGTTCATGATGAGTAAAATGTCCTGACTTTACACCAACAATGTAAATTTGAAAAAAAAATATATTTTATGAAAACTCCCCCTAAAACACCGCATTAAACAGTTAAAAGAGTTGGTTTACACTCATTATTATCATGCTAAAGTTTTAGGAGATCAAAGATACACTAAATATCAGAAAATGGAGTTGTTTATGTATCAATGATCTGTTTCGAATCCGATCGCTAAGCTAAATCCAAATTTCAGCCTTTTCAGTCCAAATTCAGAAATGCGTTAAAAATTTCAGAGACCTCGAAAAATCACGAAATTTTACGTACACATTTTTGAAATCATACTTTATCAAAGAAAAATATTTTGAAAAATATATGTTTTCCAGATTTCAAGATTGATACAAACTTGGAAGCTAACAAAAGTTCTAATGTTTTTGCAAACTTTGTATTACTTTTGTGTTTCACTTGAAAATTGTTTTTCAAAATATGATAAACATAGTTTAAAATATGTTTTATTTGACATTTCCAATCATGTTCTTGGAACTATATGCACATCAATTGTGTATAAGCCTTCCCAATGATTGGTCCAATGAAGGATTAATGTCTCTAGATGACACTTTGGTTCATAGTAATGCATCATAACAAGCATGATGAACCAAGTGTATTTTCCTAACATCTCACATATTGTCTAAGTGGCTCAATACAAAAATCATGGTTTCTTAAGTATTTTGTGAGATGCTTAAAGGTATAAATCCTAGTATTTCTATAGGATCATGCAAACCTATACCTTTACTCAACCAAGCACATTCCAAGTTCTCTCCTAAGTGAAGAAAATTCTATCTCGGGGAGAGCCTTGGTAAATATGTCGGCTAGGTTGGACTTGGATTCAATGTAATTAAGCTCAATTTCCCCCTTAGCCACATGATCTCTAATGAAATGATGTTTCACTTCAATGTGCTTGGTCCTAGAGTGATGCACCGGATTTTTTGTCAAGTTAATGGTGCTCACATTATCATAAAATACTTTCATGTTGGAGTAAGATAGCTCATAATCCTCTAGGGTATGTTTCATCCATAGTAGTTGAGCTACACAACCACCCATAGCCACATATTCGGCCTCAGTGGTAGATAAGGCAACACAAGGTTGCTTTCTACTACTCTAACTAACTAGGGAAGACCCAAGAAATTGGCATCCACCACTAGTACTCTTCCGATCCAATTTGCAACTGGCATAATCGGAATCGGTGTACCCAATCAAATCAAATGACCTAGTCCTAGGGTACCATAATCCTACATTTAGTGTGCCTTTAACATATCTTAAGATTCTCTTAATGGCAACTAAATGAGATTCTTTAGCACATGATTGATACCTAGCACACATACCAACCGCAAATAATATGTCGGGTCTACTAGCGGTTAAGTACAAAAGGCTACCAATCATGCTCCTATAAAGTGTAAGATCTATTTGTTTTCCTTCATTATCACTATCTATTTTAGTATTAGTTGCCATTGGGGTTGAAACTACCTTAGCATTTTCCAAACCAAATTTCTTGATCATTTCCTTAGCATATTTGGTTTGATAAATGTAAATTCCTTCACTAGTTTGTTTAACTTGCAAACCTAGGAAGAAATTTAATTCCCCAACTAGACTCATTTCAAACTCTTTTTCCATATTTTTAATAAAGTCTTGAAGGAGTTCATCATTTGTTGATCCAAAGATAATGTCATCAACATATACTTGGGCTACAAAGATGTCCTTAGATGTTGACTTTATAAAGAGAGTTTGATCTATACTACCCCTCTTAAAATCCTTAGAGATCAAGAAAGATGATAATCTTTCATACCAAGCCCGGGGAGCTTGTTTCAACCCATATAAAGCTTTACTAAGCTTGTATCCATGGTTTGGGTAGTCCATATTTTCAAACCCGAGAGGTTGTTCTACATATACCTCTTCCTTAATAAACCCATTTAGGAATGCCGATTTAACATCCATTTGATGGAGTTTGAAACCCATATAGGAGGCATACCCTAAGAGTATTCTAATGGACTCTAACCTAGCAACCGGGGCATATGTTTCATCATAGTCAAGTCCTTCAACTTGATTAAAACCTCTTGCAACTAATCTTGCTTTGTTTCTAGTGATATTTCCTTGGTCATCTAGTTTGTTCCTAAAAACCCATCTTGTAGTAATAATGGTGTTTTCACTTGGTCTAGGAACAAACTCCCATACTTGGCTCCTTTCAAATTGAGCCAATTCATCTTGCATTGCTAAGATCCAATCTGGATCAAGTAATGCATCTTTAATTGTTTTGGGCTCAATTTGAGAAATTAGAGCTACATGACTAGTGGAATCCCTATGAAAAGACCTAGTTCTAACTCCTTGAGATAATTCACCCATAATTTGATCTAAGGGGTGACTTTGATGAACTCTTATGGTTCTAGGAGGTGTATTGAGTTGATTTTGATCATGATCAACCTCAATCCTATGCTCATCATCAGAGTCATCCCTTACTCCCCCTTGATTCAACCCTCCCCCTTGATCATTACCCCCTAAGGTTAAATCTTGAAATTGTTGGGTAAATTAATGATTTTCATTATTAATATCATCATCAATAGGGGATTTCCTAGGGTATGTATTGGAAGTTTCATCAAATTGAACATTTGAAGATTCTTCAATCTTTTGAGTCCTTTTATTGTAAACTCTATATCCTACACTAGTGGATGAGTATCCAACTAGGATTCCCTCATCCGCTTTGGACTTAAACTTACCTAGGTTGTCTTTGGTATTTAAAATATAAACTTTACATCCAAAGACCATAAAATAATGAATTGTTGGAATTGTACCATTCCACAATTCAAATGGAGTTTTTCCTAAAAACCTATGAATCAATACCCTATTTTGGATATAGCAAGCGGTATTAATCGCTTCCGCCCACAAGTAGCTAGGTAAGGAGTATGCATTAAGCATTGTCCTAGCCGCTTCTTATAGGGCATGATTTTTTCCTTTCCACAACCCCATTTTGTTGGGGTGTTTTAGGACAAGAAAACTCATGCTTGTACCCTTGTTCTAAGCAAAAAGTTGAAAATTTTGAATTCTCAAATTCTCCACCATGATCACTACGGATCCTGTTGATTTTGAGTTTTCTTTCATTTTTTACTCTTCTGCTAAATCCTATGATTATTCCTAAGGTTTCATCTTTATTTTTTAAGAAAAATACCCAAGTAAACCTAGAGAAATCATCTACTATTACCAAGCAATATTTACTACCAATCATAGAGGGGGTACTATGGCAATCAAATAAATCCATATGTAATAATTCTAACGGTAGAGCGGTACTAAGTAAATTTTTACCTTTGTGTGATGTTTTTGATTGTTTCCCTTCTTGTCATGCATCACACATTTTGTCCTTGAGAAATTTGACTTTAGGCAACCCTTTGACTAACTTCATTTTTGCTATTTTGGCTATGTTCTTCATGTTAATGTGTCCTAGCCTCCTATGCCAAAGCCAACTTTCTTCCTCTTTTGCAATAAGACACTTAGTGGAAGCATTAGTAGCATAGGATAAATCAACATAATATATATTTGATTTCCTAAAACCTACTAACATGCAATCATTTATAGTTTTGTGTCTTATAAAACATTTTGAGGAATCAAATTTAACATCAAAATTTGCATCACATAGTTGGCTTACACTAAGTAAATTAAATTTCATATTTTTAACTAATAGTACTTTATGAATGGCAAGGTTGGGGGATACCTCAATTGTGCCCTTTCCTAGAATCTTAAGTTTGCCGCTATTACCAAATGACACCTTTCCCTTGCTAGTGTGGTTGATAGTGGAGAACTTCTTATCATCACCGGTCATATGCTTTGAGCACCCACTATCAACTATCCACAAGCTTGGTTCTTCTACCTATATCACATAAAAAAATACAATCCTTAGGTACCCAAATCTTAGGACCACTAGCATCAATTATAAATTTCTTAGGTACCCAAGCCTTTCTACCCTTGCTTTTAATTATGGATTTTCTACTAATAAGGGATGTAAATGCTACCTCCTTTTCTTTAGGCCTATATCCTAATCCGGCCTTATTGTAAATAGCCCTTTGATCTTTAATAATCATGTCTAGATATTTTGAACCATTTGTAAATTTTTCTAAGCATTCTCTTAATTTACCTATTTCTTTTCTTAATTCATCATTTTCATCCCTAAGGGTATATTCATCATTATCACTAGATAGTTTACCACATGATGAATCTACACTCTTAAGTGATTTGATCTCTATTTTTAGATCCTTAATCTTAGTTTTCGATCTATTCAAAGCATTTTGTAAACATGCAATAGTTTTGTAAAGTAAATCTACTTTAGGTGAGTTGTTTACCTCATCATCATCACTTGATGATGATTCATCGCTTGAAGAAGAAGAGGACTCCTCGCTTGAGCTCCCGGATTCTTCCTCCAATGCCATGAGGGCTAGATTCCGGGTGGCATGTCATACTTCTTCATCGTCGGAGGACTCCTCCATGCTTAGAGTGTCCCATGTTTGTGCCACCATTGCCTCCTACTTCTTCTTCTCCTTCTTCTTCTTCTCCTTCTTTTCCTTCTTTTCCTTCTTTTTCTTTTCCTTCTCCTCCTTCTTCTTTAGTTCCGGACAATTTGGCTTTATATGCCCTTTCTTGTTGCAACCAAAGCAAGTCACGTTAGAGGTAGAATTTGAACTATTTGAAGACTTACCTCTTGAGGATTGGAACATCCTCTTCACATCTTTCTTGGTGAGTCTCCTTGACTTCCCACCGAACTTCTTGACGTAATGTGCCACCTCACTTGTCGATAACTCATCTTCACTACTTGATGAGTCTTCCTCGGATTCGGATGAAGAGGACACTTCTTTCTTCTCCTTCTTCTTTTTGTCCTTCTTCCCTACAAAAAGAGCTATACCCTTCTCTTTGGATGAAGTGTTAGCTTGTTCATGTAATTGGAATTCACAAAATAGCTCATCTAACTTAACCAATAAAAGATCCCTAGAGACCTTATAGGCATCTACCATTGAAGCCCATAAGGTTGTTCTAGGGAAAGCTTGTAACACATACCTTACAAGGTCTCGGTTGTCGACCTTCTCACCTATAACATGTAGTCCGTTGACTACTTCCTTGAAACGACTGTGCATTTGGCTCACAGTTTCGCTGGTCTTCATGGTGAAGCTTTGGAGTTGACCTATCAATAGGTCTCTTTTGGCTCTTCTAGTCTCCTTTGATCCTTCATTCAATTCGATGAGCTTCTCCCAAAGCTCTTTTGCGGAGTTGAAAGGCCCGACTTTAGAAAGTTTCTCCTTGGATAGACCACATTGAAGTGTGGTCATTGCTTTTGCATTAGCTTGTGCTTTCTTGGCCATCTCTCTTGTCCAATCTTTTGTTGGTAGTGGTGCTTCAATCGCTTAATCGCCGCCTCAAACCATCTACGACACTAAACCAATTCTCAATATCATTCATTAAGTAATACTCCATCCTACCTTTCCAATATCCGAAGTCGTTGCCGTCGAAGAATGGAGGTCTCGCCGTGCTATACCCCTCTTGAAAAGCCATCTTTGCTCCGGTTGATTGCTAGATCTTCCGATGTGATCCGGGCTCTGATACCACTTGTTGGAGATCATTTGGAAGCTAGAGGGGGGGTGAATAGCGTTTTTCGTTTCTACAAGAATGATTAGCGGAAGCAAATAGAAATAATATAAGTAAAAACAAAAGAATAATGCTAACAAAGATTTTACGTGGTTCGGAGATAACACTCCTACTCCACGGCGATCCTTAAGGTGGATCAATCCAAGCAATTCCACTAAGAAGCTTTCCTTTAGAACAAACCTCCTCTTCTTTACAAAGAATGAAACTTAAGCTTAGAGAGAGGAGGAGGGGATTTAAGATCACTTAGAAAGCTTGAAAACTCGTGGAGGCTTTGAGGAAGAATTAGAGAATGAGAATTAACCCCAAAAAACCTCCACCAGCCCTCTTTTTATAGAGAGAAGGCTAATTTTCCCATTGGAGCACGATCAGTCGACTGATGCACAACATCAGTCGACTGCCGGCGCGATTAACGACCTCTGAACAGCTGGATTCATGGGATTTAGAGTTGTTTCATCCAACGACATTCTTATTAGTCGACTGATCCCTCCATCAGTCGAAAGATGTAGTGATCAGTCGAGTGATCACAGGCCGCAGTCGAGTGCGACTCCATTCTGTGCCTGTTTTTGCCTTGATCAATCGACTGCCACTTTTGACAGTCGACTGATAGCATTATCAATCGACTACCATTGCCAAGTCAGTCGACTGATAGTCAGGGTTTCACTCTGACTTAGTCGAGCACTTGACCAGTCGACTGATACATCATATCAGTCGACTGATACACATCAAGTATGAGTATTTCATACTTGATTTCACCCCCTAAACCTAGACTCAACCTTCTAGCTCTTCCTTAAGCCTTGCGCTTCCAGGATCCCTCCGAGTCCGCGACTTGTTCATCCTTTGCGCCTTGCTTCCAAGAGCTTCCTTCGGTTTTGTCATGTCTTGGGTTTTCCTTTGCCAAAGTGTGCTTGGACTTTATGCAGCCAAGTCTACATGCTTGGACTTACGCTGCCAAGACTTGCCTTTGGACTTCTCTTGCCAAGATCATACTTGGACTTTGCCTTTACCTATCACTTAATCATGTTCACCATTAGATCACAATTTGTTGCCTAACTTAGATGATTATCCAAACATCAAAACATATAAATGCTTGGGGCATTGTTGCACCGACATTCTTCTCCTATCTAGTGCCGATCACCAAGCCACCAACTTGGTTGTTACTGCCGACCAAGGAGAGGAAGAAGGAGATGGTGTGGGTGCCGACCAAGAGCTCCAAGGGAAGAAACCCTAACACTTGTTGTCGCCGGCCAAGGAGAAGAAGAAGAGATATGGGCGTCGGCTAAGAAGAGAAAGGAGAAGAGGGGCGCCGGCTAAACCTTAGGAAGATAGGAAAACCTTCCACTTGTTGCCGCCCAAGACCTCTCCAAACCCTAGCCGCCCAACTCTTGAAGCAAACCCTAATCTCTAAAAGGATTAGTTGTCGTCCAAGCCAAGGAGCAAACCCTAGAATTCCAATTCTTCAAGCAAACCCTAATCTCCAAAAGGATTAGTTGCCGCCCAAGCCAAGGAGCAAACCCTAGAATTCCAATTCTTGAAGAAAACCCTAATCTCCAAAAGGATTAGTTGTCGCCCAAGCCAAGGAGCAAACCCTAGAATTCCAGTTCTTGTTGTCGCCCAAGTCAAGGCCTCCTATTTATAGATTTTGACCAAACCTCCTTTTAATCGTGTCCGTTGGATCTAGGTTTCATGAGGGTTTTAATAGGCTACAATAGAGACCATGAGGAGGATTTGGATCTTGGCTACCTAATGGATCTGACTAACATAACATCCGATCCATTAATGATAATCCATTCCACTAGAGGATTATCATTGAACTACCTCACCAACCCCCATAAAAAAATATGGGCTTCATATATTAATTGTACAAATATCTCTCCGTGTTTAAGATCTCGAATGTCCATCAATTAATTAATTTACTGACAATTAATTAATCAACATCTAACTCCATGAGTAGTACCACTCAACCTTATGATCATGCCAGACCAAATCCACCTGCAGGGTTTACATGATGATCCTTATGAGCTCCTCAAGGGGACATCATCATCCTAATACATAGGACACGGTTTCCTTCTATAATCAACGACACACCATGTAAATAATATCATTTTTCAACTTACCGAGCCTATCGATTTAATCTATAAATCTCGCCCATTGGTAAATCAAACAAATAAATACTAAGTACATGTGCCCGTTATTATATCGGGATTAAGAGCATGTACACCATAATATCCGAGGTCCGATTCAATTATGTAGTCAGCAATAAATTGAATCACCTCTAAGTCGGTCCTGCTCAATACACACAAAGTGTACTACTGTAATTCTATGGTCAAGACAAACCAATACCAAATTACACTACAACCATACCAATGGTGTGTCCAAAACCATCTTGTTTGTAAGCCTTTACTTATACTCTACAAGGAACTGATAACATGATCTTCCGTGTGACACCACACACCATGTTATCTATAATGTAATGTATCAGACAATATGCATAACCATAAATATGCAAACAATGATCATGTGATTCTTATTTCAAAAATAAAGATGTTCATACAAAAGATAGACTTTTCAGTATACATCCCAACACATTGTAGCTATGAATGGCTTGTTGGACTCTCTCCAAGGTTGTTCATATATATGTTGGATATCAGCCCATTCGGAGATGGACCTACGATCTCACGAAGTGATTTTGGGGTTTTAAAATTCAAAAAATGAATGGGATTTGTAAATGTACATTGATGCATTTTTCCATCTTTCTCATATATGCTCAATTTTGTATTTCTAGGTTAATCGATTGATCATGACGTCTTTGAATTTGCGCTCTATTTTGGATTTGAATAAATTGACTGGGCCTAACTTCTTAGACTAGATTAGAAACTTGAGAATTGTTCTCAAGGTAGAAAAGCTCACGTATCTCCTCTAAGAGCCTCTTCCCAACCATCCTAAGGACGATGCAACTCCAGACCAATTGTTGACCTATCAAAAACATGTGGTTGATTCTGAACTGGCGAGTTGTATCATGCTAGCCGTGATGGTACTCGAGCTGCAAAAGTAGCATGAGCATATGGATACGAATACCATAGTCTTCCATTTTCATGAGTTGTTTGATGAGCAAGCGAGATCCGAAAGGTTCGAAGTCTCCAGGCTCCTCTTCACCTCTAAGATGCAAGAAGGTTCATCTATAGTGCAGTTTGTGCTAAAGATGAATGGGTACATCGAGCAGCTAGCTACCCTCGGGTTTGTGATGGATCATGAATTAAGTATTGACTTAATTCTGCATTGTTTGCCCAAGAGTTTCTCACAATTTGTGATGAACTACCGGATGAACAAACTTGAATCTACTATTCCTGAGCTCCTCAATATGTTGAAGACTGTAGAGCCTTCTATGAAGCATGAGGAGAAGGCGGTTCTGTTAGTTGATTCCTCAAAGAAAGGTTCTAAGAGCATCTTGTTGGTGCAGTAGGCACCTAAGTCGAACCTGAGTTTTGATTATAGCAAACGATACAAAGTTAAGCTCATGTCGTTATCTCACGAGCTGAATCGAGTGTGCAGAAGATTGCTATAGCTAGAGCTGAAGGCTAGCGACACCCGGAGGAAGCTGCGGTGGTCGGGCGACACTCGAGTGACTTCGGAGGGAGCCGAAGGAATTGAGTGGAAGGCCAGAAGCAAAAGCAACACGTAAGTATCGAGGTAAGCTCGTGTGTACGAGCGTAAGTGAGGTCGTATCCTCTTTACGGGGATGATCTTAAGCGTAGATCCGACCAAAGACATCCTATAGATGGTCTAGGTCGAGATCGGACGGTCAACGGCCGTCGAAATTATGTTTTTGTTGAGCTAACTTTGACTTGCAGCAAACATCAGTCGACTGCCAGCTTGGAGGACTCGACTGATGGTCAATGATCAGATTCGAGGAGTCAAGGCTTATCACCCCATTTTAAGAAGATTGGTGCTCAATTGTGATTGGCTAGGGTTCCTCTCGAAAAGGGGCTCAAAGGCTATAAAAGGAGGGCCAATCCTAGGGTTTCTTCATCAATTCTAAGCTTCCAAGAGCCTCCGCAAAGCTACAACTCTCCGACAATGAAGTTCTTCTTCTTCGACGCTAGGTTTAATTTTCTTTTAGTTTTTGTACGTCGGTTTTAGACTTATTCGTTGTTCATTTACTTTTTCGAAGCTCTTTTTCTATCATAACGAGGAGAGGGGGAGTGTCCCTCTACCTCAAGTTTTTGTTCTTGTATCGATTAACTCCTACCTCCAACGAGGAGGAGTTCATTTAGTGTTTTGCCCTCCATGCGTGGTCAAGGACCACTAGGGTCTTGGAGTAGTAGCCGAAGGCTACGAACCAAGTAAAAAGAATTGTCTCTTATATTTATTGTTTATATTTCCACTGCAATTTATCTACTCGACTTTCAAAGAACGATTTACTTAAAAGCTTTTTGTTTGCTATTCACCCCCTCTAGCGATCCAACAATTGGTATCAGAGCTGGGGGTTGCTATGATTTGGTGAAACCACCAATCTAGCCATTTTACATATTTTTTTTCTTTTTAATTCTGTTTATT
The DNA here is from genome assembly GCA_025175895.1 of Wurfbainia villosa. Classification (NCBI taxonomy): domain Eukaryota; kingdom Viridiplantae; phylum Streptophyta; class Magnoliopsida; order Zingiberales; family Zingiberaceae; genus Wurfbainia; species Wurfbainia villosa. The sequence goes on along the minus strand of CM045989.1, from coordinate 35,347,940 downwards.
TCAGATTTATTTCGCTTTGTTACTTTTACTCCCGCACTACTAATCCAAGACGCGAGTCTTGGTACTTTTTTGTGTTTTTGTCGTTGCTAGTTTCTTTGTCTTCGTCTCCTTGTGTCTTTTGTTCTAATGGCCCATCTTGAGGGTTTTAGCACCGTCCAACCTCCGTTTTACAACGGAGATGACTTCCGTTATTGGAAGGGTCGGATGGAATGCTTTCTCAAAACCCAAATCGAGATGTGGATCATAATCCAAACGGGATTCACACTTCCGACTAACGAAGTGGGTGAATCCTTGGATTATGACCAATGGACCATTAAAAAAAAAAGACAAGTCGAAGCCGACGCCAAGGCAACACAAATCCTCCAATGCGGCTTGTCCAAGGAAGAGCTAAATCGTGTCGGCCCCTTCATAAGCGCAAAGGACCTTTGGACAAAACTAGTGGAGCTACATGAAGGGACCGATGAAGCCAAGGTATGTAAGCGTGATCTTCTATTCAATAAACTATATAACCTAAAAATGCAGGAACACGAGTCCGCGACGCAACTCCACGCCCGTGTCCAAGACATAGTCAACAACCTACACGCAATCGGGCAAAAGGTCGAAAACCGCGACCTTATAAGGTATGTTCTAAACTCTTTTCCGAGGACTACCTTGTGGGCCTCCATGGTCGATGCCTACAAGGTCTTCAAGGATCTTTCTAAACTTAGGTTAGATGAACTCTTTTCTGATTTTGAACTTCATGAGCAGTCTAACTCGGAACCCGAGAAGGGTATAGCACTTTTTGCAGGTTCGAGGAAGAAAACCGCAAGCAAGCCACCCCCGAAGGAAGAAGAGGATGAGTCCGATTCGGAGGTCGACTCAGAAATGGAGGCCGAACTAGTCAACCTAGTTCGGAGGATAGTCAAGGCCCGAAAATGAGCCGTCACTCGACCCAACGAAGGTAAGCCTAAAAGTTCAAACATAAGATGTTATGAATGCAACAGGTTTGGACACATTAAGTCTGAATGCCCAAAACTCAAGAGCAAGGCACCAAAACAAAAAAAAGGCACTTAACGCCACTTGGGAAGAAGCTTCCGAGGAAGAAGATAACGATCGAGTCCTCATGGATAAACCGGTGGAATCGGAGATGGAGTCGGAACCGAAACTTGAATCGGAAATCGAAGACGAGTCGGACTGTGAAGCACTATTCAAGACGAGCCACGGATACACATCCGGTTCAAAAGATACACTCAAGGTAAGTCGGTCTCTTATTACTACACTTTATAGTGCAATTAAGTTTTTAAATAGAAAGTTAGCTAAGTCCGAGTCCAAGGTCGAGACCCTGGTTGAGGAAGTTAAACTCCTCAAACACGAGGTCTCCCTAACCTCTTCGACTAGTCGAGTTCAAGAGAAGGACTCAACACAGGTTGAAAAACTCGAAGTTGAGAACTCACTCTTGAAGAGTCAAGTCGAAGATCTTAGGAATACATTGGAAAGGTTTACTTTGGGATCCAAAGGACTTGACCTCCTACTTGGATCGCAAAGGGCCGTGTACAACAAGGTCGGGCTAGGGTTTAGCTCAAACACGACCAATAAGTCGTATATGTCAATCGTAAGTCGACATAAAAAACGTGTCCAAGCATGGGTCCCTAAGACCACCTTGATTTCAAACTTAGGATCAAACCAGTACTGGGTTCCCAAGGACCAAATCCACTATCTGGAGAGACCAAATCGATTCAACGGTCCAGGGGGACCTAGTACGAAATTTGTTTGTGTTTTAACTTAGAAATTGCATGCTTAGGTTTTTATTTAGTTTGATTTTACTTCTTAGAATGGTTAGATAGGACTATAACTCATCAATACTTGATAACATAGTACCAGGATGCGGCGAGATGATAGTACGCTAGGAAAGCGGAGTCTTGTGTATTCGGGCTAGATAAGGCGTATCTAGTTCGGTGCACTTGACCGAGCGGAACTAGTTGAAGCTACCTCGCCGTATCCTAGACTAGTTAGACCAGGAAGTGGTCTTAGGTGAGTCAAGTCTCTATTTTCTTGAAAATGGCTTTGTCTAAGGAAGTGGTCGTTGTTCCGATCAAAGAAGGCCTCTGTGCCTCGCCACAACCTGGAAGCCATGATCTTGAAAAGGTGACTTGATGAGCCTAAGGTCAAATCCGAATCTAACGCAAGGTTGACAAGTGTTTAAGTCATTAAATTTAATTCAACTAAAATTGGAAGTCATCTCACAAGAACATATAGGATTAACATGTTTGATCATGTAGCCTTGGGTGAGATGATTTAGGTTAATAATTTTCAACCAATTTTTAATAAATCCAATATCCGATCCAACTACCTTGCATGTAGGATCAATGGATGTTGGACAGTGGTTGCTCCCGACACATGACCGGGGATCAACTCAAGTTTTTGAAGCTTCGATTCAAACGACAAGGATCGATAGCCTTCGGAAATAACGGCAAGCTCAAAATCATCGGATCAGGTGATATTGAGCTTAACTCAAATTTTGTCATTCAAAACGTTTTATTAGTAGAAAATTTTCAATATAATCTTCTCAGTGTAAGCCAATTATGTGATAATAACTATAAGGTCATATTTCTAGAAAATGAATGCGTAATTAATACAAACGAAACCTCTAAAACAATTCTTAAGGGAACTAGAAATAACAACATTTACACTATTAACTTAACTAACTCCTCAACTAAGTGTCTTATGACACGGCAAGAGGAATCATGGTTGTGGCACCGACGACTCGGTCACTCACACCCAAGACTCATCCATAAGATGAGTCAGAGTGACTTAGTTAGAGGTTTGCCTAACCTCAATAACTTGGATAATAAAATATGTAATGCTTATCAACAAGGTAAACAATCTAGGACACAACATCAACTAACTAGTCAAGAACGAACCAAAAGTGTGCTTGAGCTCCTACACATGGATCTATTTGATTCACACAGAGCTAAGTCACTTAATAGGAAGTAAATTACTTAGTCATAATTGATGACTATTCTAGATTTACTTGGGTTAGGTTTATCAAACACAAAATTGATACCCTAGATCAATTAATCAATCTATTTAAGTTAATAGAAAATCAACAAAGCATTAAAATCAAAAGACTTAGGACTGATCATGGTGGTGAATTCGAAAACCATAGGTTTCTGAGTGCAGTAACCTAAATGGATACCACCACGAGTTCTCTTTCCTAGAACTCCACAACAAAATGGCCTAGTAGAGCATAAAAATAGAACCCTACAAGAAGCCGCTAGGACAATGTTAAATGAGTATAACCTACCCGATAGGTTTTGGGCGGAAGCCGTGAGTACGACATGCTATGTCCAAAATAGAATCCTTATGGTAAAGAGGCACCTTAAGACCTCATACGAGATTTATCACGATAAAATACCTAACATCAAGTACTTTAGGGTATTTGGGTGTAAGGTACATATCCTAAACACTAAGGATTACCTAGGGAAATTTACATCCAAAACCACGACTGGAATCTTTCTAGGATACTCGACTACAAGAAGAGCTTATAGAGTATATAACCACGACACCCTTAGAGTCGAGGAGACTATCAATGTAGTATTTGATGAAGGACACGAACCTACAAAACCCCCGACAATCCCAATTAGCAAGCCGACTCATACTAGACCTAACTCTGATCCGGAGATCAGGTCTAGTGTTAATCCTAACCTAAGTCAACCAAGTCACTCTATCGACCAAGTGATAGATGACTCCAACCAAACTAGAACTCAAACGAGTCATCCTATGGATCAAGTTGTAGACTCAAACCCAAATCCAACTAGGACTCAAATGAATCATCCTATCAACCAAGTGATAGGTGATCCAAGTCTAGGATTTCGAACTAGAGCCTCATACAGAAACCTTAGTCAAATATCTTTGATTTCTAAAATTGAACCCAAAACTATTGACCAAGCTCTTCTTGATCCCGATTGGATTATTGCAATGCAAGAAGAGTTGGCTCAATTCACTAGGAACGAAGTATGGGAATTAGTACCACCACCTAAAGATAAAACAATCATTGGAACAAGGTGGGTGTTTAGAAATAAAATTGATGATAGAGGTGAAGTAGTTAGAAATAAAGCTAGACTAGTTGCTAAAGGGTTTAGTCAAGTCGAAGGTTTAGATTACGACGAGACCTATGCCCCAATAGCTAGATTAGAGTCCATTCGAATGCTATTAGCATATACAGCACATCGAGGATTTAAATTGTTTCAAATGGATGTGAAAGCTGCATTCTTAAATGGATACATTAAAGAAGAAGTTTACGTTAGTCAACCCCCCGGTTTCGAAAGTTTAGACAAACCCGATCATGTCCTTAGATTAAAGAAAGCGCTTTATGGACTTAAACAAGCTCCGTGAGCTTGGTACGAAAGACTTTCGATTTATCTTAAGTCCAAAGGCTTTAACCAAGGTGTAGTTGACCCAACCCTTTTCGTAAAAACCTTAGGTAAAGACATATTCATAGCCCAAATCTACGTAGATGATATTATTTTCGGAACCACCAACTCAATCCTACTAAACGAGTTCATTTCACTTATGGAAAGTGAATTTGAAATGAATTTAGTAGGCGAGTTAAGTTTCTTTTTAGGTCTACAAATTAAACAAACTAAAGATGGAATATACCTACATCAACGCAAATATACTAGGGAATTAATTAAACGCTTTGGAATGCAAGACGCTAAAATTATTAATACCCCAATGGCAACTAATGTGAATATAGAAGAAGATGTAATCGGAAATTCAATTGATTTAAAATACTATAGGAGCATAATAGGGAGTCTCCTTTACTTAACTGCAAGCTGACCTGATATCTTATTTGCAGTAAGTATGTGCGCAAGGTTTCAAACCTGTGCCAAGGAGTCTCACCTAACTCTAGTCAAGCATATCCTTAGATATCTAAAGGGTACACTTAATGTCGGTATTTGGTATTCTAGATCTACCGAGTTCGAACTAATCGGCTACTCCGATTCGGACTATGCCGGTAGTAAGCTCGATAGAAAGGGTACGAGTGGTTGTTGTCAACTTCTCGGCTCGAGTCTAGTGAGTTGGTGCAGTAGGAAGCAACACTGTGTTGCTTTATCTACCACCGAAGCCGAATACATCGCGATGGGTGAGTGTGTCACGCAGCTTCTTTGGATGAAGCACACTCTCCGCGACTTTAAGTTAGACTTTACAAATACTAAACTTCACGTAGATAACATTAGTTCAATTAATCTTACAAAGAATCCGATATGTCACTCTAGGACCAAACATATAGAGGTCAAACACCATTTCATTCGAGAACATGTGGCCAACGGAGCCATACAACTCGAATACGTCGAATCAAAGTCTAACTTAGCAGACCTATTTACTAAACCCCTACCCGAAGCCGAATTTAGTCTATTAAGACGAAAATTGGGCATGCGCGTAGTAGAATAGGAACTTGCAAATTATATTTTCTTACTACTATTTCTTAATTTTCATTTTTTTATGGAACTAGTATAGGACATATCTTAGATATCATGCACCTATAGATTTAAGGAGCCAATACATCTCACAACACATAGGACTAATGTGTTTGTGTACTTAGCCACGTAGATGGGCGTGAGATGTTAGGACCTTTCTCCTGGTTCCAGATGTAGAGCTAGTGCATCACTATGAACCACGGAGTATAATCATACACACTAACCGACTCTGACCAGGACTGATTGATCTTTCATATCAATCAAGCCAAATATGAGTCGAACATTTTATAGATGAACTTATTTTTAGTATATTATTTTCAAAATAATGTGGAACATGCTTGGACTTTAAATTTAACACTTATTTTTGTTTTCCACACACACCCTCACTCTTTTCGATATATGGCAAAAGGGGGAGAAAAAGGCCAAAGTTAAGGGGTCAAATTTTTTTTGATAAGGGGTCAAATTTTTTTTGATAACTTAACTCTTACTTTATATAAACCAAAAGTTAACTTTAAGTTTTGAAAACTTATTAAAGGCCAAGTTAAGAGAATTCTTAACTTAAACTTATTTGTGTCGTCAATGTTTTACTTAAGGGGGAGAAAGGGCCAAGTTAAGAAGAACTCTTAACTTAAAAGGCCAACTTTAAGTAATGTTAATTACTTAAAGAAACCCTCAAAGGGGAGGATTAAGGTCTTTCTTCAAGACTCACCCTCGGTCAAGGGGGAGTACTTGAAGAAAATCCTTACTACTCCAACTTAATCTTCTTTATTTCTTGTTTGTTTCTAATGCACATTATTCTTCATGCTTGCTATTTACTTAACTTTGTATGTGGGTTTGCCATAAATCAAAAAGGGGGAGATTGTTGGTGCAGTAGGCACCTAAGTCGAACCTGAGTTTTGATTATAGCAAACGATACAAAGTTAAGCTCATGTCGTTATCTCACGAGTTGAATCGAGTGTGCAGAAGATTGCTATAGCTGGAGCTGAAGGCTAGCGACACCCGGAGGAAGCCGCGGTGGTCGGGCGACACTCGAGTGACTTCGAAGGGAGCCGAAGTATCGAGGTAAGCTCGTGTGTGCGAGCGTAAGTGAGGTCGTATCCTCGTTACGGGGATGATCTTAAGCGTAGATCCGACCAAAGACATCCTATAGATGGTCTAGGTCGAGATCGGACGGTCGACGACCGTCGAAATTATGTTTTTGTTGAGCTAACTTTGACTTGCAGCAAGCATCAGTCGACTGCCAGCTTGGAGGACTCGACTGCCGTCAATCAGTCGACTGCCGGAGGTCAGCACTCGACTGATGCTGCCATCAGTCGACTGATGATGGCCATCAGTCGACTGATGGTCAATGATCAGATTCGAGGAGTCAAGGCTTATCACCCCATTTCAAGGAGATTGGTGCTCAATTGTGATTGGCTAGGGTTCCTCTCGAAAAGGGGCTCAAAGGCTATAAAAGGAGGGCCAATCCTAGGGTTTCTTCATCAATTCTAAGCTTCCAAGAGCCTCCGCAAAGCTACAACTCTCCGACAACGAAGTTCTTCTTCTCCGACGCTAGGTTTAATTTTCTTTTAGTTTTTGTACGTCGGTTTTAGATTTATTCGTTGTTCATTTACTTTTTCGAAGCTCTTTTTCTATCATAACGAGGAGAGGGGGAGTGTCCCTCTACCTCAAGTTTTTGTTCTTGTATCGATTAACTCCTACCTCCAACGAGGAGGAGTTCGTTTAGTGTTTTGCCCTCCGTGCGTGGTCAAGGACCACTAGGGCCTTGGAGTAGTAGCCGAAGGCTACGAACCAAGTAAAAAGAATTGTCTCTTATATTTATTGTTTATATTTCCGCAGCAATTTATCTACTCAACTTTCAAAGAACGATTTCGCAAAAAGCTTTTGTTTCGCTATTCACCCCCCCTCTAGCGAACCGCCTCGATCCAACACATCTCCAACCCATACACCAAAACACTAAATTTGGGATAAAAACCACACCAATTCCTCCAACCCATACACTATTTTCTTACACCAAAAATTGTGCATGAATAGTGCCACACCATTTTTGGTGTGGCACTATTCATAGCACCATATTACGTATTGCTTTATCGGTCTATCTTTATTTTCTTCCAATTTCATTCGTACGCCCGTCCTCTTCTGCGTTCTTTTCTCTTCCGATCGAACCGCATCTCGGCGTTGGACTTTTAGGCACCAAAAGCAGCTTTTTGCGTTGCGAACACCGAAGTCGACCCTGGATCGTGTACAGGTGTATATTAAAAATAAAACATGTATGTGCTTAAGTAAACCTAGATCTACCTTAGATCTAGAAGGTGAGAGCATTACCCTCGTAGAGACGCCATTCGCTTATCCTGCTCGTCCAAACGCTTTGTCGGAACTCAAAAGTGTCAAGTGTACACTCCTCTACAAGTATCCACACGGACAAATGGTGGAGAAAAACACCTTAGAGTGTCCTAGCACCCTTTAGGTATTCCGGCCAAGGAAGTCTTGGGAGAGCAAGAAGGAGAGCTAGGAAGAAGATGATGAAGTTACAAACCAAAAATCTATTCCCATCGTCAAATGAAAGTGGTCGACCACTTATTGTTGGGGGGGGGGGGGGGGGGGGGGCAACATGCATGCATGAAACTCCAAGAGCCTATGGCTCTTTGTCTCCCTCATGAGGTGGCACCACATGATAAGTCCATGATGATGTGGAACACCATCATTGGCCGACCCCCATGCCAAGTCACCATGACATGGCAAATGGTCAAGTCAAAATTGACCATTCATCTTCCCTCTCAAGTCAAGTCAAACTTGACCTCTTATCTCCCATGGTTGATCAAATCTAACCACTTGATTCAAGTCAATTTGATTTAATGAATCCCTATTCATTAATTTAAATTGACCTAATGAATCAAATCTAAATTAGACTCATTCAACACTTGAATCAAATTGAGTCTAACTCAATTAGTCTAATTTGGATTACTCTTAATCCAATTTGGTTCATCCCATGAACCTAATCCTCATGGTTCATCATATGAACCTAATCTCCATCTAATTGCCCTTTGTGTGTGACCCTATAGGTTCTTGTAACATTGGAAATGCTCCTAAACCAATTTAGGAACATAAGCAATGAGCGGTATCTAGCAACACATCATTGCTACCCAAGTTACAAGAATGTTGAGCTCCAACATCACCTTTGTGACTACTAATTGTGACTCTCACAATGTGTGACAATGCCCTCCTATCCTTGACATCTAGATTGACCAATTGAGGCATAGACTGTGTCATCCTCGGTACAATCTATATCTTGAACTCCAAGTGGACTCACTCTAATCAAATGAGCTCAATATCTCATATTGACTCATTTGGACATGGCCATGCACTTCGTGGTCTTACTCTATCAAGAATAACGATGTCACTCCCGTCATATAGGAGGGATAGATCCCATCTACATCACTCACATCCCTCCGCATAATTTGTTACATACCCAGTAATCGCCTTTATAGTCCACCCATTTATGGGTGACGTTTGACGAAGCCAAAGTATGCAACTCCTTATGTAGGGAACCATGGTGACTTCAGGTCTAAGGACTAATAGTCATACTAATAGCCACATGAGAAAGTATATGACACTTATATAACGATCCATGATACTTTCTCATGGCGGGTCATTCAGTATACATTCTCCAATGCATACCCATGTGTCAACTTGATATCTCATATCTATGACTTGTGAGATCAAGTCATTGTGTTGACCTATATGCTAGTCTCTCGCATTAACATTGTCCCTGAATGTTAATACTTGACTAGGAATGATTAAGAGTAGTGTTCTCTATATCATCTTATTATCGATTCAACCAATCGATTGATATAGATAAGAACCTACTACTCAAGGACATCATTATACTTAGTTATTTGGCACCAATACAAGTAAATATAATAACCATGCCTTTATAAATAGGAATATGATACAATAAAGTCTATACAACAATCATCACATGATTGGCTCTAGGGCTTTCACTAACAATCTCCCACTAGCACTAGTGCCAATCACCGTAGTATCTAATACCCAATGACCTAGTGTGACCATCATGCTTTTTATCTGTCAAAGCCTTGGTCAAGGGATCTGCGATGTTAGCCTCTGTGGGTACTCTGCAAATTTTCACATCTCCTCTATCGATAATCTCTCGAATGATATGGAAGGGACATAATGTGTTTGGTCCGCTGGTGTGAGCGAGGTTCGTTAGCCTGTGCAATCGCTCCATTGTTGTCACAATAGAGCTCTATGGGATATGCTATGCTAGGAACCACCCCAAGCTCAGCAATGAACTTGTGGATCCAAACTGCCTCCTTTGCTGCCTCAGATGCAGTGATATACTCGGCTTTTGTTGTAGAATCAACAACTGTGTCCTGCTTCGAACTCTTTCAGCTCACAATGCCACCATTCAAGCAAAACACGAACCCTGACTGCGATCTATAATCATCCTGGTTAGTTTGGAAGCTGGCATCGCTGTAACCCTTTACAGCTAGCTCCTCATCGCCTCCAAATATCAAGAAATATTCTTTAGTCTTTCTCAAGTACTTAAGAATATTCTTGACTACTATCCAGTGACGCTCACCTAGATCTGACTGGTATCTACTCGTCATGCTCAAAGCATACGAGGCATCAGGATGAGTACACAACATGGCGTACATGATAGATGCTATAGCAGATGCGTAAGGGATCTTATCCATGCGGTCTCTCTCCTCTCTAGAAGAGGGACTTTGAGTCTTCGAAAGACTCACACCATGTGACATCGACAGAAGTCCCTTCTTGGAATTCTGCATGGCAAACCGTAGTAATACCGTGTCAATGTATGTACTCTAACTTAGGCCAAGCAATCTCTTAGATCTATCTCTATAGATCTTAATGCCTAGAATACAGGCTGCTTCACCTAAGTCCTTCATTGAGAAGCATGTCCCCAACCAAGTCTTCACCGACTGTAGCGAAGGGATATCATTCCAAATGAGTAGGATGTCATCCACATACAATACAAGGAAGACAACTGTGTTCCCATTAACCCTCTTGTAGACACAAGGTTCATCTTCATTCTTGATGAAACCAAACTGTTTGATCGCATCATCGAATCGAAGATTTCAGCTCCGAGAAGCTTGCTTTAGCCCATAAATGGACCTTTGCAGCTTGCATACTTTCCTAGTATGCTGTGGATCTACAAAACTCTCAGGTTGTGTCATGTACACATCCTTGATCAAGTTTCCATTCAGAAACGCGGTTTTGACATCCATCTGCCAGATCTCATAATCATGGTATGCTGCAATAGGAAGCATGATCCGATTGGACTTAAACATCGCCACTGGAGAAAAGGTTTCATCATAGTCAATACCATGAATTTGCTTGAAACCTTTAACCACCAATCGACCCTTATAGGTATGCATAAGTCCATCCATGTCAGTCTTTCTCTTAAAGACCCACTTACACCCAATGGGTTTGACCCCTTCAGGTGGATCAACCAAAGTCCATACTTGGTTGGTGTACATGGATTTCATCTCGGATCTCATGGTCTCTAGTCATTTCTCAGAATCTGGGCTCATCATAGCTTTCTGATAGGAGGTAGGCTCATTCTCAATGAGCATAATGTCATCATGTTTAGACAAGAGAAATGAGTATCTCTCAGGCTGACGACGTACCCTATCAGACCTGCGAAGAGGTAGGTCTACCTGAACAGGTGGTTGTTCCACAACTCTTTGTGTAACAACCTCATCACCCACAACATTTTGTGGTTCCTGTTCAACCTCCATCAAGGACTCAGTACTATGGTCCTTATCTTGAATTTCTTCAAGATCGAACGTACTCCCACTAATTTTTCTAGAAAAAAAATCCCTTTCTAGAAAAACCCCAGTCTTTGCCATAAACACTTTGTGTTGACTGAGAATGTAGAAGTAATATCCCTTCGTGTCCTTGGGATATCTAACAAAATAGCACCTATCGGATTTGGGTCCCAGTTTGTTTGAGACTTGACGTCGAACGTAAGCCTCACAACCCCAAATCCTTATGAAAGACATCTTGAGATTTCTCCTTGTCCATATCGTATATGGCATCTTAATCATAGCCTTGGATGGTACACGGTTAAGTGTGAAGGCTGCTGTGTCTAGAGCATATCTCCAAAAGGATATAGGAAGATCTGTGTGACTCATCATAGATCGTACCATATCTAATAGGGTACGATTCCTCCTTTCAGATACACCATTCCACTGTGGTGTTCCAGGAGGAGTGAGTTGGGATAGAATCTCACACTCAGCTAGATAGTCACGAAACTCATGGCTAAGGTATTCACCACCTCGATCTGATCGAAGTGTCTTAATACTCTTACCAAGCTGGTTTTGTACTTCATTCTTGAATTCTTTGAACTTTTCAAAGGATTCTGATTTATGTGTCATGAGATACACATAACCATATCTACTGAAGTCATCAGTAAATGTAAAGAAGTACCTATAACCACCTCTAGCAGCAACATTGAAAGGGCTACATACATCACTATATATAAGTCCTAACAAATCTGTTGCTCTTTCGCTGTGTCCACTAAAGGGAGTCTTGGTCATCTTGCCTAAAAGGCAAGATTCGCAAGTCTCATATGATTCAAAATCAAATGAGTCTTGTAGCCCATCCTTATGGAGCTGAGATAAGCGACTCTCATTTATGTGACCTAAGCAACAATGCCAGAGATAGGATTGGTTCAACTCATTTGACTTGAACCTCTTGGTACTTATGTTATAGATGGGGCTCTCTAAATCTAGAAAGTAGAGTCCATTCATTAGAGCTGCACTACAATAGAACATATCATTTAAATAAACTGAACAACATTTGTTCTTTATTATAAATGTAAATCCTTTCTTGTCCAAACAAGAAACCGAAATTATGTTCTTAGTTAAAGCAGACACATAACAACATTCATCTAATTCTAGTATAAGCCCAGTGGGCAGAGATAGATCATAAGTTCCTACAGCAACAGCGACAACTCTTGCTCCATTGCCTACTCGTAGATCCACCTCACCCTTTGTCAATGCCCTGCTATTTCTCAGCGCCTGCACATCCGGTATCTAATACCCATGATGAAGAAATAGATAGATTAACTTCTATAACATTTATACCTGAAGTAGAAGTCTCACTTCTCTTCTTCTTAAGATCTTCCAGGTAAGCTTTGCAGTTACGCTTCCAGTGTCCAGCTTCCTTGCAGTGGAAGCAAGCCCCTTCCTTTGCCACCCCACCTTTGGGTTTAAGTTCTTTGCCTTTGCCCTTGGCTTGGAACATTCCCTTACCTTTAGGCTTGCCCTTGTCTTTCTTCTTTTGCACAATAAAAATTGAGTCAGATTTTCCCTTCTTAAAGTTGAGCTCAGTAGTTCTCAACATGCTGAACATCTTAGGCAGTGACTTATCAATTTCATTCATGTTGTAATTTATGATAAATTGATTGTAGCTTTGTGGCAAAGACTGCAAGATCAAGTCAGTGGCCAGCTCTTGGCCAAGTGGGAATCCAAATCTCTGTAGGTTTTCTACGTACCCAATCATCTTGAGTACATATGGACCTACGGGAGTCCCATCTTGCATTTTGGACCCAAACAATGCCTTAGAGACTTCATATCTCTCGTGCCTTGCTTGTCCTTGATATAGTTGACAAAGATGTTCAACCATATCATAAGCATTCATGAACTCATGTTGCTTCTGAAGCTTAGAGTTCATGGTCGCGAGCATTAGACATGACACATCTAATGCATCATCTTGATGCTTTTTGTAAGCATCTTTGTCAGCTCGCGAGGCAGTGACAGGAGGTGCCTCCGGAATGGGTTGCTTCAAGACGTACAGTTTCTTTTCTTGGGTGAGAATAATTCTCAGGTTTCTGTACCAGTCCAGGAAATTTCCTCCATTGAGGTTGTCCTTCTCAAGGACAGAATGCAGGGATAGAGTGTTCGTGTTTGTCGACATAGTTATCTACAACATACACAATGCAGAAAATTAATATCATATTTTTTTTATCATTTAATTAGTCTTTTAATCAAATGATACTCCCACTGAATTATAGGAATTTTGTAGAATCGAGTTATGGATGTGGTCAAACCACATTACTAGATTCATACAAACTAGCTATAATTCCTGCAGGACAAGATCCACATCATACTAAGCCTTGAGTTAGCTTTGGCTAAATCGCCCAAGACTTAGTATGATCAGTGGGTTACACATTACCGATTACATCTCTATGCAACTCTTGTTTATAGGATCAAGACCCACATTTACAAAAGACCTTGAGTTAGCTTTGGCTAAATCGCCCAAGATTTAGTGTAAATGCGATCTTATCCTATCTTTCCAACGGTTGGAATATGTCTATAGTTCTACTCGATCCAATTGAGTTAACTAGTTTTACTCAATTTAATTGAGCTTACTCTAACCCAAGCTGTGATAGGCGGGACCAAGATTGTGCCTCCGCACCCTACCAAGATAATATGCGTTACTCTGCTTTGGAAGATTCAACAACTACAAATGATCGAGGTAGTGATGGGTATCAAGGACTTGGTAGGCATTTTTTGAGTTGATTTGATTAAGATCTAATCTAATCGTAATGTGTATCATATACGCATTAAGGCCTTTATTATCCTACACTAGCATGCATCACATACATACAAGCATTATTCTAGCATGCATCATATACATACAAGAAAAATATCCTAGCATGCATCATATACATACAAGCATTATTCTACTAGCATGCATGACATACATACAAGCACAACAAATCAGATGATATCAATGAAAACACAAATGCAAATGATTGTAGATGAAGTTATACTTCAATGTTGGAAGAAGCACAAAAAGAATTGTATCACAATTGTACTAATTTTTCGATTTTCAATTTTGTGGTGAAGCTAATGCATATGAAGGTGTTAAATGGCTAAAGCAATAAATCTTTTAATATGTTACTTCAGTTATTGCAAGAGGCATTTCTTAAACCGAATGTGATTCCAAACTCTTATTATGAAGCAAAAAAAATTATTAAAAGAGTTAGGATTGATATATGAGAAGATACATGTATGTAAGAATGATTGTATAATATTTTGGGATGAGCACGAGAATAAGGATGCATATCCAACGTGCAAGGAACCCAGATACAAGTGTGAAGGGATGAATAAGAAAACGAATCCTCAAAAAATTCTTCAATATTTTCCTCTGAAACTGAGACTAAGTGGTTGTTTATTTTGAACCATATGACCAAAAAGATGAGATAGCATAAAGAAAAGCGAGTTGAAATAGATGGTGTATTAAGACACCCAGCTGATAGTGAATCATGGAAAGAATTTGACAAAGCACATGAAATATTTGTAGGTGATCCACGAAATATTCGCTTAGGGTTGGCTATTGATGGGTTTAATTCATTTGGAAACATGTCAAATGCTTATAGTATGTGGCCTATTATACTTGTGAATTATAATTTGCCACCATGAAAAATGATGAAGCCACCATATATGATTATGTCTCTTTTAATTCCTAGGCCTAAATCACCTCGCAAAGAGATAGAAGTATACCTACGACCTCTGATAAACGAACTGAAGGAACTATGGGATGACGGGGTGGAAGCATATGATGCATCGACTGAACAAGTATTTCAATTACATGTTGTTGTGATGTGGACCATTCATGACTTTCCAGAATATGGAATAGTTTCTGGATGGAGCACAAAGGGCTATAAGGCATATCTAGTATGTCTGAATGAAACCAGATCTCAAGGATTAAGGAGTAAAATATGCTACACATGTCACCGTCGATTCTTGAATGTGCAACACCCATGCCGTAGAAATAAAGATTTCAATAGAAAGGTTGAAAAAGAAGGACCACCACGAATAATAAATGAATATGAGATTTTATCATAGTTAGACGCGTTACCCCAAGTGACATTCAGTAGGCATCCTTCATTCAGTAAAAAATGGCATCGATATTTGGATGATACAAATTGGGTAAAGAAGTCTGTATTTTTTGAGTTACCATATTGGTCAGATTTAAAAATGAGACACAATTTAGATTTGATGCATATTGAATTGAATATCTATGATGCTTTAATTGGCACATTATTAAATATAGATGGAAAGTCAAAGGACACTCTTAAAGCAAGATTAGACTTGCAAGATATGGGGAAAAGGAGTGAATTGCATTTATAGCCAGTATGAGTCAAATTCAAGAAATGGTATGCAAGTTACGCATTGACATTAGAAGAAAGACATGAATTTTGTCAATTTTTAAAATCTGTGAAGTTTCCAGATGATTATGCTGCTAATATATTTAGACATGTGAATGAAAATGAAGGAAAGATATATGGACTAAAATCACATGATTGTCATGTATTGTTACAAAGAATACTTTCAGTTGTTGTACGTAAATTTTTCCCAACAGACATATGTAGCACACTAATTGAGTTATGTGATTTATTCAAAAAGATCACTGCAAGATCTTTACACACAATGGACATATGTAAAATAGAGGAGCAAATAGTCCTGATTGTTGGTGCAATCGACCCAGGTCACGATTGACCGGACTCGAGTTTGACTCAAGCGATGTTTTGATGTTTGACATGAAGGTTTGTCATTGGTGTTTGACATTGATGTCTGATAATGTTTTGGGGAGATTGTTGGTGCAATCGACCCCGGTCATGATTGACTGGACTCGAGTTTGACTTGAGGGGGATTTTGATGGTTGATTGGAGTTGACCATGTCATGGAAAGTCCAAGTCTTGAGTACTTGGTATGTAAAGTCCAAGCATGGGTCTTAGCAAGGAAAA
The DNA here is from genome assembly GCA_025175895.1 of Wurfbainia villosa. NCBI lineage: Eukaryota > Viridiplantae > Streptophyta > Magnoliopsida > Zingiberales > Zingiberaceae > Wurfbainia > Wurfbainia villosa. The sequence goes on along the minus strand of CM045989.1, from coordinate 35,331,680 downwards.
GTCCAAGCATGGGTCTTAGTATGGCAAGTCCAACATGGGTTGGCAAGTAAAGTCCAAGGGTGTAGTCTTGGCCATGTAAGTCCAAGGGTGTAGTCTTGGCGGTGAAAGTCCAAGTCATGAGTACTTGACATTTGGAAAGTCCAAGGGGTTTGATATTGGTAGCGTAAAGTCCAAGGGTGAAGTCTTGGCAGCATAAGTCCAATGGTTGGCGGCGTAAAGTCCAAGCGGAGTCTTGGCAGCGTAAGTTCAATGTGCCTTGGCGGTGTAGACACCGCTAGCATGACATAGCCGATGGAAGCACTTGAAGGCTAGCGTAAGGATGAACAAGAAATGGATGACTTGGAGGGATCCGATAGGCGCGAGGCTGACAGAGGTGTCTAGAAGGCTTAGGTCTATGCTATGGGTGGTCTAGCAAGTATAGGGGCACCATACTTGGGTTAAACCTCATGTTTTAGTTTAAAACCTCATGTTTGAGGTGTATCAGTCGACTGGTTGAAGGTTTTGCTCGGAAGCTCTGATACCAATTGAAGGGTTTTGCTTATCGAGTCCGTGAGGGGAAACTTCGCCTCCCACTTTACCTCGGTCGTTTGTTCATGGCGATCCCCTAGATGTCCCCGGATTAAAAAAAAATTAATCCTAGACCAAAGGGATTGCCCAAACAACCAAGTCATCGTCGTGCTATTCGTTTAGAGAGGTCACTTGAACAAACTCGTTGTTCAAGCGACCATCCTCTATTCTATGAGTAGCCACGGAATAGACGAAGTCCCGATTGCCGGTTTTTGGGTTTATGCTCGGGATCCAAGTATTATTTATCCATATACAGATTTAACATGCTCATAATTGGAAAAACAAATACAAGCAAGTAACCATCCAAACAAAACATGCATATAATTGAAAAGCAATTATAAACATAATACAAAAGAGCACTAATCAAAATAAACAAGATTATACCTCTTGTTATACCTCTTGATCTTCTATTGTATGTCCTTCCTCCTTTCAGATGTCGTGTGGGCGACGATCTACCAAAAGTTGAAGCCTCCTAGATCACCAATCTTCCTTTCCTTGTTCACTCCGAACAAAGGAAGATCCTAAAACAAAACTCATCTTCCTATCTAGAACCAGCCACCAAGTCTATAAACTCAATGTTGCCGCCGGCCAAGGAAGAGAACATGGAGTATGGAAACCAACCAAAGGAGAAACAACAAGGGCATGGGCGCCGGCCAACACTTGGAGAAGAGAAAGGAAAACACTCCTTCTCCTTGTTGCCGCCCAAACCCTAAACTAAGCTCTCCTAATTTCCAGCCAAGGATAAAGGGGAGAAGAATAGATTGAGCTTTGGCCAAAGTAGAGGGAAGAAGGAAGAGGGGCCGACCAACCTTAGGAAGAGGAAGGAGAAGCTTCCTCCCCTTGTTGTCACCCACCACCACCACCCAAACCCTAACCCTAGCCACCTACTCCTATTCCTATCCCAACTAGAATTGGTTGCCGCCCATGGGAAGCAACCCTAATGCCATCCATCATAAGCCATAGGTGAAAGGGAGAAGCTTGGGCGCCGTCCAAACCAAGGAGAGAAGAAGGAGGAAGGGTTTCGGCAACCAAAGGAAGAAGAAGAAAAAAAACTTTCCTTAATTGTGTCCACCCGAAAACCCTAACCTCCCTTGCTCTTGCCGCCCAAAACCCTAGCCCCCTTTCCTCTCCATTGTCTTGCCGCCCACCCCTAGTCCACCCTTTTATAGAGTTAGGGATAAGCCTTGGTTTAATCTCCACCATTGGTTCTAGGGATTTAATCTCAACCGTCGGATCTAGAGATTTAATCTCAACCGTCGGATCTCAGAGATTTAATTTCTACCTTAGGATCTAGAGTTTTGTTTCTATCCATTGGATCTAAGCTTCATGAGGTGTTAATAGGCTACAATAGGGACCATGAGGAGGAGTTGGATCTTGGCCACCCATGGATCAAGCCCACATAAAGTCCGATCCACTAATGATTATCCATTCCACTAGAGGATTATCATTGATCTACCTCACCAACCCCCATATGATAATATGGGCTCCATATATTATTTGTACATTTTCTCCCCGTGTTTAAGATCTCGAATGTCCATCGATTAATTAATTTACTGACCATTAATTAATCAACATCTAACTCCTTGAGTAGTACCCGTCAACCTTTTCATCATGCCGGACCAAGTTCACCTGCAGGGTTTACATGATGAACCTTATGAGCTCCTCAAGGGGACATCATCATCCTAATATATAGGACACGATTTCCTCCTATAATCAACGACACACCATATAAATAATATCATCTCCCAACTTACCGAGCCTATCGATTTAATCTATAAATCTCGCCCATTGGTAAATCAAAGAGACGAATATTAAGTATATGTGCCCATTATTATATCAGGATTAAGAGCATATACTAAATAATATCTGAGGTCCGATTCGATTATGTAGTCAGCAATAAATCAAATCACCTCTAAGTCGGTCCTGCTCAATATACATAAAGTGCACTAGTGTGATTCTATGGTCAAGACAAACTAATACCAAATCACACTACAACCATTCCGATGGTTTGTCCAAAGCCATCTCGGTTGTGAGCCTTTACTTATACTTTATAAGGAGCCGATAACATGATCTCCCGTGTGACACCACACACCATGTTATCTACAATGTAATGTATTAGACAATATTGCATTACCATAAAAAATGCAAACAATGATCATGTGATTCTTATTTCAAAATAAAGATGTTCATACAAAAGATAGACTTTTCAGTATACATCCCTACAATCTCCCACTTATACTAAAAGACTATGCTGTCCTCAAACTACCATACATCTGATTCCCATTCCCTTCACATGCCTATCAAAGCTCTCTCTAGAAGGGCCTTAGTGAAAAGGGTCTACTAGGTCATCCTCTGATGCAATCTAGGCAACAACAACTTCTACCTCCTTTACGATTTCTCGTATCAGGTAGTACTTGCGCTCTATGTGTTTACTTGCCTTATGAGCTTGTGGTTCCTTCGAGTTTGCAACTGCACCATTATTATCACAATAAATTATGATAGTTCTGGGCAAACCAGGAATCACATCCAAGTCCATCAGGAAGTTCCTGAGCCATACAACTTCTTTGGCTGCCACATACTCAGCTTCCATGGTGGAGTCCGCCACGCATTTCTGCTTGACACTCCTCCATACAATGGCTCCACCTCCCAAAGTAAACACAAAACTTGAGGTAGACTTACTGTTATCCCTATCAGATTAGAAGTCGGAATCCGTGTAACCCACAGGGAGTAATTGGTCTGCCCGGTAAACCAGTATATAATCCCTAGTCCTTCTCAGGTACTTCAATATATGCTTTACCACAGTCCAATGTCTCTGTCCTGGATTACTCTGATATCTGCTGACCATGCCCATGGCATAGCAGATATCTGGTCTCGTACATAGCATCACATATATATGAGGCTTCCTACTGCCGAAGCATAATGAACCGCCTTCATCTCCTCTATCTCCTCAGATGTTCTAGGACCATCTCCTTAGATAAAGGAACTCCATGCCTGAAAGGTAGAAAACCTTTCTTGGAGTTATGCATGCTAAAACGATCCAAAATCGTGTCTATGTATGAAGCTTGGGATAAGCACAACATCTTTTTCCTGTAATCCTTTATAACCTTGATCCCAAGGATGTGTCCCACCTCTCCCAAGTCCATCATATCAAACTGTTTAGACAACAATACCCTTACGTCCGACAACACCTTGATATTGTTGCCAATCAACAAAATGTCATCTATGTATAGTACAAGAAATACCACTACATTTTCATCACATCTCTTGTATACAAGACTCATCCGGACTTTGAATAAATCCATAAGACTGGATTACCTCATCAAAGCGGATGTTCCAAGACCTCGAAGCTTGCTTCAATCCATAAATGGACCGATTAAGCTTGCACACAAGATGCTCTTTGCTAAGATACTGTATCTTTATCTTGGATTGCCTCGTCATATGTCCAGGGATTAGTTTCATGTTTGCCAGGAATCAAATCAGAAGATTCTCCCAAGAACATGAATCTATTAGGCTGTCTCACAACCCTCCCACTACGACGAGGTATCACCTATGTATCCTCTGTGACACGTGGTGCAGTGACTTGTGGTATATCCTCTTGTACCGGTGGTACTGAAGAAGTGACTTCCCCTTTTAATTCCTCCAGAACAATTTTACTCTTGGGCTTGTGGTTCATCACATAGTCTTCCTCCAGAAATCTGACGTTCGTGCTAACGATCACCCTCTGATCTCTAGGACTATAAAATAAACGACCCTTCGTTTCTCTAGGATAGCCAACGAACATGCGTACTTCTGTACAAGGTTCCAACTTACCAGCATCTGCCTTCAACACGTGCTAGACTCCCCATTTCTGAATATGTCTTAGACTAGGCTTTCGTCCAGTCCACAATTCTATGGGAGTAGAAGGTACTGATTTAGATGGAACCAAGTTCAGAATGTACACTGTCGTATCTTGAGCATATCCCCAGAACGAATTCGGCAACTCAGAATAACTCATCATCTATCTAACCATCTCCATAAGAGTCCTATTCCTTCACTTTGCTACACCTTTCTGCTGGGGTGTGCCAGGTGCAGTCAATTGGGATTGAATCCCAGCCTCTGATAAGTAATTCCTAAACTCTCCCATGAGGTATTCTCCACTACGAGCAGATAGTAGTGTCATCCATATCTTGAATAATCATTTATGAGAAAGACGAAATATTCAAAACCACCTCTAGCCTGGATAGTCATAGGACCACACATATCAGAATGAACCAATTCTAACACATCTTTGGCTCTATACCCCTTGGCTTTAAAAGGCCTCTTGATCATTTTACCCTTCAAGCAAGATTCGCAGGTTGGGAAATCTTCCACCACTAATGAGCCCAAAGGTCCATCAGCTATCAACCTTTGAATTCTACTTAGGTTAATATGACCAAGCCTAAGATGCCAAAGATATGTTTGGTTCATATTCGAAGGTTCTTTTCTCTTATTGGAATTAGAAGATGAGTTATTAACTTCTATTTGCATTGTAGGAGCTTTTGGTTCGAGTGTATAAAAATTGCTTATCAATGTACCTGAAGAGATATTCTCCCTATTCCTTTTTATAACAACCCTGTCATTAAAATAAATAGAATATCCATCCATAAACAATTTAGAAACTGAAAATAAATTCTTTCTAAATAAAGGTACATAAAGGGAATTTTCTAGAACCAACATTTTATTTTTCTCAAAAGATAAATAAAATATCTCCCACTGCAATAGCCGCCACCTTCATGGCATTGCCCAAGTAAACGGTAATCTCCCCTTTAGCTAGTCGTCGGGTTTCTTGGAACCCCTGCAAAGTATTACAGACATGATCAGTGGCTCTCGTATCTACACACCAGGTTTCGGTAGATAATACCGCTAGCAATGTTTCAACGACTAGACTAAAGGATATACCTTTGTTCTGTTTTGGATTGGGACAGTCCTTCTTCCAATGTCCATCCTGCTTACAAGTGAAGTACTTGCCTTTCGGCTTCTTTACTTCTCCCTGAGATCCTCCCACCACCTTTGCTCTAGCTTATTTCTTCTTCTTCTTGCCTTTCGTCTTAGAAGTAGAAACCTTCTGAGCAACCATGGCCTTAGCCTGAACAAGCCTTTCTGTCGACTGGAGAATGATATCGACTTGGGTTTCCCCATCGATCTCAGCTCCAAGGACTTCCAGCTCATTCGCGGGCTTAGGAGGATACTCTTCGAAAAGTACATATTTGTACTCCTCATCAATTAAGACAATATCTAGATTCTTTTCCAATCAACATAATTTGGGTATAGTAAACTTATTTTCCTTTAGCATCACAACAAGTGGACTGAAAGTCATTTATGAAAATCCTAAGAATCACATAGATTATTACTTTAGATTTCAAAAAATTATTGATTCCTCAAAACAATAAAATTTTAAAATCAACCAACACCTCAAAACACCGAGAATATCGTATGCCACGATAGTGTGGACGTATACGAATTCTACATTTGTAAGAGGAGGTTTTACCCATTAATTTTACTATCTTGTCAACCTAACTTTTTGAAAAGTAAAATTAATAGTTGGTTTCTTTTCGGCCCTACAAATAAAAGTAGTGACTCCGATGGGGAGGATACTTATATTTGTATCTAAGTGTTCACCATTACTTGGTACCAAGGTAATTATCTCGGGTTATGTGCCTTACGATGGGGAAGTACACACGCTCCCTGATAATTCCCTATAACCATATTTGACCTTGTGATCCGCAAACAAACCCATCCGATATGGAGGAAGGCACTCAGAGCCGATGCGCAAGTTTGTTTGCATCACTTGTCAAATCGTAATGGAGGCCGTGGGAATTTTTAAAAATTTCCCTCTCCCACTTAGTAATTTGAAATTGAGGAATTTTCCTAACCTACGACATGCATATCAAACAAAAAGCAATAAATATGAAAAATAAATTATTTTCCAACTATTATGGCTTTTGTCTTCAATATGACTCCCGTCACATCGCCATCTCGTCCCCTCCTCCTACGCCATGTACGAGCCATCCGGAGATCTGAGCTGAGACTAAAACCTATTTTAATTTACATCCATCGATCCTATACTTCATGAGGGAGTGTACATGAAATCTAGATCGAAAGCAAAATAAAATAAAGAGTGACTAAACAATGTCGTATCTAATTTACAAAAATTAAATACTAGCCTCGTCAACCCCGAGGATTCAACAAAATAAATATTTACACACATACAATCACATACACACATATGGCCATAATAGTCGGATCTTATGCCTGCAACCAAAGAGTTAAACTACGCATATCCTACTATTATCCAACACATATAATATATGAAAAGTGCATAAAAAATTAACCGAATCCTAAACACACAAAACTGAAAACCTTGGCTCTGATACCAATTGAAGGTTTTGCCCGGAAGCTCTGATACCAATTGAAGGGTTTTTCTTATCGAGTCCATGAGGGGAAACTTTGCCTCCCAGTTCACCTCGATCGTTTGTTCATGGCGATCCCCTCGATGTCCCCAGATTAAAAAAATTTAATCCTAGACAAAAGGGATTGCCTAAACAACCAAGTCATCGTCGTGCTATTCGTTTAGAGAGGTCACTTGAACAAACTCGTTGTTCAAGCGACCATCCTCTATTCTACGAGTAGCCACGGAATAGACGATGTCTAGATCACCGGTTTTTGTATCTATGCTCGGGATCCAAGTATTATTTAGCCATATACAGATTTAACATGCTCATAATTGGAAAAACAAATACAAGTAAGTAACCATCCACACAAAACATGCATATAATTGAAAAGCAATTATAAACATAATACAAAAGAGCACTAATCAAAATAAACAAAGATTATATCTCTTGTTATACCTCTTGATCTTCTATTGTATGTCCTTCCTCCTTTCGGACGTCGTGTGGGCGACGATCTACTAAAAGTTGAAGCCTCCTAGATCACCAATCTTCCTTTCCTTGTTCACTCCGAACAAAGGAAGATCCTAAAACAAAACTCATCTTCCTATCTAGAACCGGCCACCAAGTCTATAAACTCAATGTTTCCACCAACCAAGGAAGAGAACATGGAGTATGGAAACCAACTAAAGGAGAAACAACAAGGGCATGGGCGCCGGCCAACACTTGGAGAAGAGAAAGGAAAACACTCCTTCTCCTTGTTGCCGCCCAAACCCTAAACTAAGCTCTCCTAATTTCCGACCAAGGATGAAGCGGAGAACAATAGATTGAGCTTTGGCCAAAGTAGAGGGAAGAAGGAAGAGGGGCCGGCCAACCTTAGGAAGAGGAAGGAGAAGCTTCCTCCCCTTGTTGCCGCCCACCACCAACACCCAAACCCTAACCCTAGCCACCTACTCCTATTCCTATCCCAACTAGAATTGGTTGCTGCCCATGGGAAGCAACCCTAATGCCATCCATCATAAGCCATAGATGAAAGGGAGAAGCTTGGGTGCCGGTCAAACCAAGGAGAGAAGAAGGAGGAAGGGTTTCGGCCACCAAAGGAAGAAGAAGAAAAAAAACTTTCCTTAATTGTGGCCACCCCAAAACCCTAACCTCCCTTGCTCTTGCCGCCCAAAACCCTAGCCCCCATTCCTCTCCATTGTCTTGCCACCCACCCCAAGTCCACCCTTTTATAGAGTTAGGGATAAGACTTGGTTTAATCTCCACCATTGGTTCTAGGGATTTAATCTCAACCGTCGGATCTAGAGATTTAATCTCAACCGTCGGATCTTAGAGATTTAATCTCTACCTTTGGATCTAGAGTTTTGTTTCTATCCATTGGATCTAAGCTTCATGAGTTGTTAATAGGCTACAATAGGGACCATGAGGAGGAGTTGGATCTTGGCCACCCATGGATCAAGCCCACATAAAGTCCGATCCACTAATGATTATCCATTCCACTAGAGGATTATCATTGATCTACCTCACCAACCCCCATATGATAATATGGGATCCATATATTATTTGTACATTTTCTTCCCGTGTTTAAGATCTCGAATGTCCGTCGATTAATTAATTTACTAACCATTAATTAATCATCATCTAACTCCTTGAGTAGTACCACTCAACCTTTTCATCATGCCGGACCAAGTCCACCTGTAGGGTTTACATGATGAACCTTATGAGCTCCTCAAGGGGACATCATCATCCTAATATATAGGACACGGTTTCCTCCTATAATCAACGACACACCATATAAATAATATCATCTCCCAACTTACCGAGCCTATCGATTTAATCTATAAATCTTGCCTATTGGTAAATCAAAGAGACGAATATTAAGTATATGTGTTCGTTATTATATCGGGATTAAGAGCATGTACTAAATAATATCTTAGGTCCGATTCGATTATGTAGTCAGCAATAAATCGAATCACCTCTAACTCGGTCCTGCTCAATACACACAAAGTGCACTAGTGTGATTCTATGGCTAAGACAAACCAATACCAAATAACACTACAACCATTCCGATGGTTTGTCCAAAGCCATCTCGATTGTGAGCCTTTACTTATACTTTACAAGGAGCTGATAACATGATCTCCCGTGTGACACCACACACCATGTTATCTACAATGTAATGTATTAGACAATATTGCATTACCATAAAAAAATGCAAACAATGATCATGTGATTCTTATTTCAAAATAAAGATGTTCATACAAAAGATAGACTTTTCAGTATACATCCCTACATTGGTACCATGTGGTAGTCGACAGGTGTGAGTCAACTAGGGTTTGACTACGGAAAGTGTCCTAGCAATGACCGCCGAGAGGTGGGTCATGTCACGGCCCGAGCAAATGATCGATCAAGATGATCACCGATCGATGGCCGACTTGACAGAATGTTCTCCAGTCCAGTGATCGACCCGACCACTCGACTGGTTGAGACATTAATCGACTGATGGTGTATCCATTGGATTTTTCCAGCGTGGATGTAGCCATTGTCTCACCTAATGGTCCTGAGCAGTCGACTGATAGGCAAAAATCCAGCTCGATTACAGGTTATAAAAGTAGCTCGGAGGAGGGATTTTGGTAGCGATTTCTTGGGTATTTTTGAGGCGATTTGCTGATGTAAATTAGGGTCTTCAAGAACGATTCAAGCGATCAACAAGAAAGCAATCCTAAAGCTCTTGTAAAGTTGTTTTCTTTACTTGTAATTGCATTTTATTGTTGTATCTTGCTTGTATTTGTTTCTTACTATTGTAAGAGTTATTGTACGAGGTTTCTCTGCCTCCGACGTATTGTCGAGAAGAAATTTATTATTTAGTGGTGTTTGTGGCATCGCTAGAGCTCTTTAGAGCTCGATCCGTGGAGTTAGAACTGTTCGGTTCCAAACCATGTTATATCTTGTGTAGTGTTTGTGATTGTGTCTCGTGTATTATTTTTATTATTATTATTCCATTGCGCACTAACACAATTTGTAAACGCAATCGTGAACAAATTCCATCGACGGATCTAAAATGCTATTCACCCTCCTCTAGCAGCTACCGAATCCTCAACAATTGGTATCAGAGCCCGGGGCTCTTCTACGAACTAACCATCGAGAGAAAACACACTAGAGGGTGAAGAGGAACAAGATGGAAAATCAAGATAATTTGGGTTGGGACATCAACACCCCAATCTCATATGCTTTCTATGGATGAGAGAGCTTCAACCAATGGAAGGCAAGGATTGAAGACTTCTTGATGATGAGGGATTTTGAGGAGTGGTCCATCTTAATGGAAGGATTTGAATATCCAAGAAAACCAAAGGGGGGCTTCCTCAAGAAGAAGAGATGGACTGATGAGCAACTCCAACAATTTGAGAAAAACAAGAAGGTAATCAAATTTATTTTTGATTTGATTCCTAATGACATCTTGTGTAGCCTAGGAAATTGCATGGATGCCAAGAAACTTTGGAGGGAATTGGCAAGATTCCATGAAGACCCATCACCGTCTCAAGAAGAGAAGGCCGAAGATGAATCCTCATCCTCACAAGCAAGTGAGGATTCGGAAGTTGAAGAGAAGTCAACTTCCGGATCGGTGGAAGAGGAGGTAGAAGAGGTGGAAGAAGCCTCCACCTCTAGGATTGAGGGGGAGGAGATTAGGACATCCTCAATACCGGAGCAACAAGAAGAACCATCTACATCCGGTCAAGAGGAAGAGCAAGCTCAAGAGACCCTCACCACCACCCTAGGTGACTCAAACACTTCAATTTCAAATAAAATTCATATAATGTGTTTTTTGTGTAGGGAGTTTGGGCACTATAAGAGTAAGTGCCCAAAGAAGGTCAAGAAAAGTCCACCGGCACCTAAAAGTCAAGAAAAGTCAAAGGATACCGGTGTCCCCTCCAAGAAGACCAAGGAGCTCGTAGTATGCTTTATGTGTCATAAGAAGGGCACTATAGAAGTCAATGCCCTAGGAAGAAAGAAATCAAAGATAATGAAGGAGCATCACGAGTAGGGGGAACTTCTATGGAAAACCCTAAGATATATTTTAATGCACCTTCTAGTTCTAATTTAAATGTCAAAAAGCATGCTAGGAATAATTTTAACAATCTTGCTATTGTAAATGAAAAGCATGCTAGAAACAATAAATATGTTTGTCTAGGTGCTAAGAGTGTTAATTTTTCAAATAAGGAGAAATTTGAGACTAATGTCCCTAGAAAAACCTTACCTAGGGAATCTATTAGAAAAATTGAAGACCACCTAGGTTTTAATCCCAAATGGACTAGGCATATGCCTAGAAAGAACAATGCCCAAAGATTAAATTAAAATTAAAAAATTGGGCAATTAGAGTTTGAAAATCAAGCCTTGAGGTCAAGGCTTGAGAAAATTGAAAAGACCCTTGCAAAAATGACAAATCAAATGCAAAGGTCAAATGGTCAAAGTCTAGGGTCTAGAAGTCAAAGTCAAAACCTAAGGCCTAGGAGACAAGGGTCATCCAAGGGAAAGCAAGGTTTGGGTCACAAACCTAAGCCCAAGGAAACTTATCATAATGTTTCATTTGATTATGGAACAAAATCTAGGCCTAGGAAGACCAAGGTCAATAGGGAAGTCATCCCTAAGGTTGACCAAGGTAGGTGCCTAGTGGCTAGGGTTTCGAAGAAACCTAGGGTGGCTACTAAAAAGGTTACAAGGGGAGTCACCCCTAGAGTTAATCATGATAGGACCCAAATGACCAAGTCTCCTAAGCCTAGGAGGGTCATTAGGAAGGTATCTAGGGAAGATATCCCTAAGGAATACCTAGTTAACCCAAGGAGCTCAAACAAGTATTGGGTTCCTAAAAGCGTGATTCCATCACGCTAAGTGGGTTGGAGGTGTTAACTTGAATTGGTGGGTAGTTAACCATTGTAAAGTTAACACTTTATAGCTTTTTCAAGGTTATGTGATACCTTGGAAATAAGTTTGAATTTTAATCCTAAAGGATTTTAGGATGTGCCAATAAGCCTTGAGAATTGTGAAAAATTGATTAAACTTGGCACATGTAGACTTAGAGGTCTTAGTGTGCCATTTTGGGTTTTTGGCACACTTTGGGAATAATTGATAATATGACAAAATGAGATTAATTATAATAAATGACAACTAATATTAAAATTTAGGTATTATTATACCTATATATTTTATTTGCCATGTTTTGTTTGCCATATACTATGTCATGACATCATGATTTTTTTATCATTTATATGTCATGATCATGTTTAGGATTAAGGTTTTAATGTCATGTATGCTTAGATTTCATCATATGTCATGACATCATGATCATTGGCCATGTTTTATTTATGTTATCATTTATGCCATGATCATTCATGCATTTAAAATAATTAAATTTGATTTAAGGACAATGGCATGACTTGAAGTCCCATTTATAAGGGAATCAAGTAGTTTTGCCTTAGAAAATGCATGAGGCTTTAGTTTAAGATAAACCAAAACTCACATCTCACATCTAAATTGACATGTATGTGTATTGATACACTCTAGATACATGTGAGATGCTAGGATATGAGTTAAGTTCAAGGTGCATAGCTTTTGCATCTAGATGAACTAAAACTCATCTTATCTTAATTATGGATCATTGGAAAAGCTAGTGTACAAGTCATGTACATTGAGCCTAAGGAACATGATCCAATATAGGTTTTCAAAAACATTTTAAAATCACTTTAGAAAACCTTGGTGAAGTCTATCTTTTGATAGCAATCACCATTGAAGAAGTTGATACAAAGTAGATCAAAAACATTAAAGTTTTAATGGTTTTTGAACTTTGTATCAATCTCCTATTTTAATGGGTAAATTATTTTTCGAACAATTTTCACCCATTGTATTGGTCATAAGTATTATACATATGAAGTTTCATGATTTTTTGAATTACGTATAATTATTTATGAATTTCTCGAATTATTTCGATAATCAAATTGAATTTCTTATCACGATCGATGATACTTGATCGACCGATATCCGAGATACGATCGATAAGCTGATTTCAGGAAAAACAAGGATGTTTTGCCCTTTTTCAGCTACAATAAAGTTCCCTAACCACTCCTAACCCTAGGATATGCTTTGGGAAGCATTATAAAGGGTGAAAATCCATTGGATATGGATTAGGAGAGTTGTTAGGGTGATGTATCAAATTTAAGGGGTTGAAAAGTTCAATGTTGAACTTTGAACCTTATTTTTGATGGTTTAGAGTTCTTATTGGATTAGGGACTTCCCAAGGACATTGTTGGTGCAATAGTCAAAGGGGAGCAAGCCTTTAGGGAGAGGTATCCATCATGGGATGATGGATGATATTTTTCCTCATAAGGGGGAAATGGGAATTTTGAGATACCCAATTTGGAAATTGGGAGAGTTTGTAGGATTGCCTCTCTTGAGTGATATGAGACTTATCACTAGGAAGATTGTAGGCATCCTAGGTATTTTGTAACCAAAGGGGAGATTATAAGATCTCATTGGGACATGAGACATTGACCTCCTTGGAGAAAACCTTTTTGATGTTAGTCAAAAAGGGGAAGAATGTATGGGGAGAATGTTTGGGAGAATTTATGAGATTACCAATTTGGGATAATTGGTAAGAAGATTTGAGTTAGTGTTCTAACTCAAAGGTATGTGTTTTTGTCAAACATCAAAAAGGGGGAGATTGTTGGTGCAATCGACCCAGGTCACGATTGACCGGACTCGAGTTTGACTCGAGTGATGTTTTGATATTTGACATGAAGGTTTGACATTGATGTCTGATAATGTTTTGGGGAGATTATTGGTGCAATTGACCCGGGTCATGATTGATCGGACTCGAGTTTGACTCGAGGGGGATTTTGATGGTTGATTGGAGTTGACCATGTCATGGAAAGTCCAAGTCTTGAGTACTTGGCATGTAAAGTCCAAGCATGGGTCTTGGCATGGAAAGTCCAACTTGGGTTGGCAAGTAAATTCCAAGGGTGTAGTCTTGGCCATGTAAGTCCAAGGGTGTAGTCTTGGCGGTGAAAGTCCAAGTCCTGAGTACTTGGCATTTGGAAAGTCCAAGGAGTTTGATATTGGCGGCGTAAAGTACAAGGGTGAAGTCTTGGCAGCATAAGTCCAATGGTTGGTGGCGTAAAGGCCATGCGGAATGTTGGCAACATAAGTCCAATGTGCCTTGGTGGTGTAGACACCGTTTGAAGGTTTTGCGGAACCGAAGCTCTGATACCATTTGAAGGTAGGAAACTTCGCTTCTCACTTCAACTCGGTCGCTTGTTCATGGTGATCCCTTCTTCATCCCCGGATAAAAAAATTTTATCCTTGACAAGAGAGATTACCCAAGCTACCGTTTCATCGTCGTGCTATTCGATTATAGTGGTCACTTGAACAAACTTGTTGTTCAAGCAACCAACCTCTATTCTACGATTAGCCGCGGAATACGATGTACGGATCGTCGACTTTTGTGTTTGTATTCAGGGTCCAAGCATATTTAACCATAAAAACAGAATACACAACATGTATATGATTGAAAAATAATTATAGACATGTTACAAAAGAAAATAGACAAGCATTATACCTCTCGATCTTCTATTGTATGTCCTTCATCCTTTTTGATGTCGTGTGGGCGACGATCTTCCAAAAGTCGAAGCTCCTAGATCACCAATCTTCCTTCCTTGCTCGCTCCGAACAAGAGGAAGTATAGAAACAAAACACTTCTTCTTCTTTCAACCAACCACCTATCTCCAAGCTTGGTGCTTGCCGCTGGCCAAGAAGAAGAACAAGGAGAATTGGACGCCGGCCAAGAGCTTCAAGGGAAGACCCTAAGCTTTGTTTCCACCGGCCAAGGAGAAGAGAAGGAGGAGCTTTGGACGCCGGCAAAGGGGGAGAAGAAGATGATGGGCGCCGACCACCTTGAGGAAGAAGAGAAGAAAGGAAAATATTTCCTTAATTGTGGCCGCCCAAACCAAACTCCAAAACCCTAGCCTCCAAGCTCCTTGCCGCCCAACCCTAATCCTATCTTGCTTCTAATTCATCTTGCCGCCCCCCCTAATCTCTCCTTTTATAGAGTTAGGGATAAGCCTTGTTTTAATCTCCACCATTTGTTCTAGGGATTTAATCTCAACCGTCGGATCTAGAGATTTAATCTCAATCGTCGGATCTAGAGATTTAATCTCTACCGTTGGATCTAGAGATTTATTTTCATCCATTGGATCTAGGCTTCATGAGGTTTTAATAGGCCACAATAGGGACCATGAGGAGGAGTTGGATCTTGGCCACCCAATGGATCAAGCCAACATAAAGTCCGATCTATTAATGATAATCCAATCCACTAGAGGATTATCATTGATCTACCTCACCAACCCCCATAAGTTAATATGGGCTCCATATATTATTTGTACATTTATCTCTCCGTGTTTAAGATCTCAAATGTCCGTCGATTAATTAATTTACTGACGATTAATTAATCAACATCTAACTCCACGAGTAGTACCACTCATCCTTATCATCATGCCGGACCAAGTCCACCTGCAGAGTTTACATGATGAACCTTATGAGCTCCTCAAGGGGACATCATCATCCTAATATATAGGACACGGTTTCCTCCTATAATCAACGACACACCATATAAGTAATATCATTTTCCAACTTACCGAGTCTATCGATTTACTCTATAAATCTCGTCCATTGGTAAATCAAAGAAATGAATACTAAGTATATGCGCCCGTTATTATATCGGGATTACAAGCATGTACAACATAATATCTGAGGTCTGATTCGATTATGTAGTCATCAATAAATTGAATCACCTCTAAGTCGGTCCTATTCAACACACACAAAGTGTACTAGTGTAATTTTATTGTCAAGACAAACCAATACCAAATCACACTACAACCATACCAATAGTTTGTCCAAAGCCATCTAGGTTGTGAGCCTTTACTTATACTTTACAAGGAACCGATAACATGATCTCCCGTGTGACACTACACACCATGTTATCTATAATGTAATGTATTAGACAATATGCATAACCATAAATATGAAAACAATGATCATGTGATTCTTATTTCAAAAATAAAGATGTTCATAAAAGATAGACTTTTCAGTATACATCCCAACGCTGTTAGCATGACATAGCCGATTGAAGCACCTGAAGGCTAGCGTATGGATGAACAAGTCATGTATGACTTGGAGGGATCCGATAGGAGCGAGGCTAACGGTGGTGGCTAGAAGGCTTAGGTCTAGGCTACGGGTGGTTTAGCAAGTATGGCGGCACCATACTTGGGTTAAACATCATGTTTGAGGTTAAAACCTCATGTTTGTGGTGTATCAGTCGACTGGTACCATGTGGCAGTCGACTGGTATGAGTCAACTAGGGTTTGACTGGTGGAAGTGTCCTAGCAGTCGATTGCGGTGCGGCGATCGGTGGCGGCTGAGCAATGATCGATCAAGGTGATCACGATCACGTGATGGAATCGGCACAGAATGTTCTGTAATCGAGTGATCGGCCTGACCACTTGACTGGTTGAGACATTAGTCGACTGATGGGTTTGGTCAGTCGACTGATGGTGTATCCATTGAATTTTTCCAATGTGGATGTAGCTGTTTTCTCACAACAACAGTGGCATCAATCGACTGATAGTCCCGAGCAGTCAACTGATAGGCGAAAATCCAGCCCGATTGCAAGTTATAAAAGCAGCTCGGAAGAGGGATTTTGGCAACGATTTCTTGGGTGTTTTTGAGGCAATTTGCTAGTGCAAATCAGGGTCTTCAAGCACGGTTCAAGCGATCAACAAGCAAGCAATCCTAAAGCTCTTGTAAAGTTGTTTTCTTTACTTGTAATTGCATTTTATTGTTGTATCTTGCTTGTATTTATTTCTTACTATTGTAAGAGTTATTGTACGAGGTTTCTCCGCCTCCGACGTGTTGTCGAGAAGGAGTTTATTATTTAGTGGTGTTTGTGGCATCGCTAGAGCTCTTTAGAGCTCGATCCGTGGAGTAGGAACCATTCGGTTTCGAACCACATTATATCTTGTGTAGTGTTTGCGATTGTGTCTCGTGTATTGTTTTTATTATTATTATTCCACTGCGCACTAACACGATTTGTAGACTCAATCGCGAACGAATTCCATCGACGCATCCAAAATGCTATTCACCCCCTCTAGCGGCTACCGAATCCTCAACACTGATATTGTGTAAGATGGAACGGATATTTCCTCTAGGATTTTTTGACATTATGGTTCATTTGATAGTTCATTTACCTCATGAAGCCATGTTAGCTAGGCTAGTTTCATCACGATGGATGTATCCCTTTGAGCGTTATTTGGGAAGACAAAAAAAATATGTTCGTAATAAAGCACGACCTGAAGGATCTATTGCAGAGGGATTGTAAATGAGGCCTTGACTTTCAATTCGTTTTATATGAGTCATATTGAGACAAACTTTTCTAGGTCGGAATGAAATAAAGATGTTCAACCATCAATATACAAATTAAGTGTTTTCTCATAGGAAACAAGAGTCTTTGGCAACCAACACAGTCTGAAATTGTCATTGTCTTTGTTTAAGAAAGTACATTGGTACATTCTGAACAATTGTAAAGAAGTTTATCAATATCGAAAGTAAAGTTTTACATTAAGTTATTACTTTAATTCTATTTCATTCACGCTAAATAGAATTAAAGTTTTTATACAGTGAGCATCTACAACTTATGTCCCAAAATGTTCATGGTTATCAAGTTATGCAATATCACGAGCGAGATTTTTCACTGTGGTTTAGGGATAAAATTATAGCGCTAAAAAATTTTACAAATTCAGAGATCACAAATGAGTTGTACTATTTAGCAATGGGACCTGACATTGAAGTTCAAATGTATGATGCATGCAATGTAATGGGATTCGATATCATACAAGGTCCCATGATTCACGTAGAACTACTCAAAATAGCGGGGTCAGCATACAATCCTCTGACGATGGGGACAATTTAGATTTTTTTGGTGTGTTGAAGGATGTGGTTCAAATATTTTACTCTTTTAGGTATAAAGTCCAATTATTTTTGTGTGAATGGTTCCAATGTAATCCCAAAAAAAATCGTTGGTGGAAGAGTATGATCTATTGTGTATTGACACTTCTAAAACATGGTACAATGATCACCCATTCATTTTGGCAAACCAAGAAAATCAAGTGTATTATTTGAATGATATCAAACTTGGAGGTCATTGGAAGGTAGTGCAAAGGGTTCGCCATCGAGAAATATACAAAGTAACTGAAGTTGATGAAGTATCTGAAGATTTTGATGTTTGTAATATCTTGAATATAGAACCAAACCAAGAGATTTCATCCAATGATTCAACTTCAGTAGTCGGTGAAGACTTGGAGATAACTCAACTATGTCGATTAGATGTTGAGCATCAACAAATAAATATGGCAAATGTACAAGTGATCTAGATATGGGCGCTCAAAGTAATCGTAATGATGAGGGTGAAGATAGTGAAATTGACAGTGAGGCAGATGATCGTTTGTCCTTTTCAAATGATGATAGCGATTCGACGTATTTACATGGTATTTATATTGTTCTTCATTTTTAATTCATGTATTTAATATAATCTTTCATTATATGTCAATCTATATATAGTGCTTATTTCACAGTTATGCCGCCTAAGAGAATTGAGTGCCCTCCAATTATGCCTACACCTGATGATGACAGTGCTCCTACTCCTACTAGTTAGTTATGTAGTCTTAAATATGTTTATTTAGTTTTCTATTTATTTGACTTGTTAATTGTTAACACTTTTTGATTTACAGTTCGTCCGACATGTAGAGAGACACGAGGCACACACTCCGATCGGCTCCGATGACAAATTGAGGAATGGGGTAAATTACCAATTACCTTTCGTAAGAGTGATGGTCATCCTATCGAGCAAAATGCAACTACTTTTATGACAGAGTTAGGTATGTCAATTAAGAAGTTTGCTCCCCTACAAGCTAAGAGTTGGAAGCATATCTCGACGAATAATAAACAGATGATATATGATCGATTATCAGTAAGTATGAGGAATTTGATATTTATATAATCATCCATCTTTCGTTAATAAATTTCAATATTAGTATTTTTTCAGGTTGCTTTCGATATCAGTTTTGCTGAGGAGACAACGTCGGTAAGAAAGGAGACCGAAAGATTAATGAGTGCAAGGTACAAGAATAATTGAAATAAGATGCACACTCATTATAAGAGCCTACTGCATCCTCCCCCTACTGAGTGCCGACATCATATGTCGATCGAGTTTTGCGAGACATGGGAAGATTGGAACTATATGTGCTATCTGTTTGAATCAAAGAAATTTCAGGTAACTCAATATATACCATATCTGAGTTATATATAAATTAAAATATTTTTTCTATAACTCATGTTTTATGTTTTATCTTAACAAATTTTTATATTGTAGACACGATCAGCAACAAATGCCTAAAATCGATCACAACTACCATTTACCATTGAGGTGGCTCAAAATCATTCATTCAATACAATTACGATGGTGTAAGTACAAACTTTATAGTTACAATATATTGGTTGTTATTTTTAATATTAACACATTATAATATTTTTAGACCGATCAGTCTCAAAGAAAAGATCGGATTACTATCTTTAATACAACCCATTGTAGCTCGTCAAAATGGTGGAGTGGGAAGAGAGTCGAGGCTGCATACATAAGATATAATCGATATAATTTAGTAAAGTTGTTTTTAAATTTGCATAATTCTTTGTAAACATATTAATAAGATGTGTGTTATTCTTAGGGTGATATGGTGAGACTGCGAGATGAGCACATTCAATCACAAGAAACCAAAGATGACATCGATGTAGTCCAGATTGCAGATCATGTTTGTGATCAAGTCCTCGGTGTTCATTCTAGATATATTAGAGGACTTGGAAGTGAGCCAAAACCAGTTAGATCCACTTCTTCGGATGCCAGCTCCTCCTCTAGATTAACTAACGCAGCACTGCGTTAAAAACTTGAGTTCACCGAGCAACGATTCGAAGGGACGCAAGAGGAGCTAGCAAACACTCGAGCTTAATTAGCTAGCACCAAGATGAGTTGGCATCAATGAGATCAAGAAAAGATATGTTTGAAACAATTCTGAATCGGCTTGCACCTGGAGCTTTACAATCATTGATACATGAGTTATCTTTAGCTCTACCTCCTCCTCCATCTTAGAGTTTTTGAACACTTCTATTTGAGTTAGTTAAATTGTGAACTTGAATGTTTTTGAATATGGAGACTATGAATTTGTGAAATTGGATGTTTCCGACTTAAAATTTAGTTTCCACTTATATGTGTGTGTGTGTGTGTGTTTATTATGTTATGTTAGTTGTGGTTAAATGTAATTGTTGTTAAAATATTTGAGTTGTATGTTGTTAAGTTAGGTGTTTAAATAAATTATGTGATTGATATTGTATTATAGGATATCGAATAAAAATTAAATGAATTCTAGAAATTTTCATTTTCATGGTTAGCGATGATTTTTTTTTCCATTTCATCGCTAATTGTCGATACACAACATCAGTATTTTAGGGTTAGCGATGAAATATTTACTTTCATTGCAAACATTTTGCATATCAGTCAACTGTCCAAATGATGCAATCGTCTATTATAGGACATTCGCAATGAATTTTAGTAAATTCGTCACAAACTAAATAGCGACGAAATGAATATATTTTATCGTAAACCTATCAGTCGATTAGCCAGTCGAGGCTCTCCCAATTCTGTGGCTAGCCAAATAATATACAGTCAACTGTTTCTTTCTTCAGTCGACTGATTGTTAGCGATGAAGTTGGTCTATTTCGTCGCCAATATTAGTGATTTTCCTCTTTCTGATATTCTAAATTTGGTGACGAAATTTTTGTCTTTTGCGATGTTTTTCCTATCGTCGTTAATATTAACGATGAAAAATTAATATTTCGTTGCTAAAGTCTCTTAGCGACAAGCTTATTACGACGATACTAGTGACGAAATATTGGCATCGTTAATATTATTTAGCGGCGAATATGTGGTATTAGCATCGAAAAAAATCCTCGCTATTTACCATTTTTCTTGTTATCTCATATGTTGTGTTGAGTGTGCAGGTATTATACTAAGCATTGCTAAGGTCAACGACACTAGGAGAATCTCGGGATGAGAAACCTCAGTGGACAGGTGACACCAAGAGAATCTCGGGGAGTCGAGGAACTTCGGTGGTGACCGGAAGCTAAGTGACAGGTCAAAAGGACGAAAGGTAAGCTCCGAGTGTAGAGTGATGGTAAGGATGTGTCCTCCTTATGGGGGAAACCGTAGGCGGTGTTCTGACTAGGACTTTCATAGGAGGGTCTAGGTTGAGGTTGGATGGTAAGAAACTGTCAGATTTACCATCAATAAAAGACTTTTTGTGCTAACCATGTATTGCAGGAGAGTTGTCAAGCAGACAGTCGACTGGAGATAAATATCAGTTGACTGAACTACCATCAGTCGACTTCTGTATGGCATCAATCGACTTCTAGTCAAGATGATCACTTCGAGAAGATTCAAGATAAGATCCATCAAAAGTGTGGTGATGTGGAGGTTTGACTCAGATCTGGATCACAATGAGATGGGGTTCAAATGGCTATAAAATGAGAGGCAAATCATTCATTTCTATTATCTAAAAAGGCTCCCAAAGTGCTCCGACAATCCAAGTGCTCTTCGATAATGCAACGCCATCATAATGCCGACCACATGTGCATCTCCATCTTATTAAGTTGATACCTTTTGTTAAGTTGTTTTTTTTCCTTTGTACTCATTGTTGCTAAGAGGAGAGGTAGGCTTGTTACCTCTTCCTCTACATTCCATTTTGTAATTGTTGTCTCTTATCTTGATCCCACATAGGTGTCCTATCTTAAGGTAGGAAGATGAAATAATGATTGTGTATAGCTAAGAGGAAGGAAATGACCTTTCATCTTTTTTTTTTATTTTCTCCCAATCAGTAATTTTAGTCTTGCCTTGTTTCTTGCAGGAGTGTCGTAATAGTAACCACCAAGCGAAGGCTTCTCCCTTAAGCATCATGGCTCCCAATTTTACTTTATCATGATCTAGAACTTCTTCGAAATAAAAAATCTGTTTGACTTTGTCAATACAATCAATAATATTTTCTACATGTAATGCACCAAAAAACTTGGGAAGCTCGATGTGAAAATCAAGGTCTTCATACCATTCTTCACGATTATGGTGATCTCGATGATACAGTTGTTCAAAATTCAAAGTAGTGTGTCAATTAAATACCTTACAATCTTTAAGATTTAGAAGCTGAGATAACTCTGCGACTTGTCTATGTAGATCTGTGATGGTTTCTTAGGAATATCGATCTTGGGGTATGACTTCCTCAATAAGAACCTACCGATCACGTCCATAACCATGACCATGATAACCATTCATGGATCGCTGAGATAACTCCATGATTGGTCTCTGTAGATCGATGAGCTCGCGGTTACTTTGATCCTGGGTTGCGGCTTTCTCAATCGAAACCTGTCGATCACGACTATAACCATGTCCTCGTCAACCTTCCATGGATCTAGGGCTCTGATACCAACTGACGCAGACGGGGCAACGGAGTGAGAGCTAAAAACCTTCCATACATGAGGTTAGGATAGAGGGGGGCAGAGAGGATTGAAGGAGAGGGAATTCGCCAACAAAAGAGGATCCACCTCTATGGTTAAACAAAATCAAAATAAACTTTATTAATCAAAAACCATTCTATAAATTACAAGAGCCTAAGCTCATCTTTAATTAGGCTAGAGAAGAGAAAGTTTTTTTTAACAAGAAAGCTAAAAAAATAAACAAACTTAAATAAAAATTTCTTAACAAGTAAGAAAGCTAATAAAGCTAAACAAACTTAAATAAAAATTTCTTAACAAAATAAAAAAGTAAATATAAAAATTTTAAAATTAAAAATTAAAAATTAAATATAAAATTTCAACCAAATAAAATCCTAAATAACGGTGACAACGCGCCATTGTCATGGTCTGGTCCATAGTTAGGTCGTAGTGGTAACCATGACCGTGGACTGATCCACGATCAGGCTGTGGTGACGAAGATGACTGATAATCGCGGTTATGTGTCATGGTACCGTTACAAATTAATTACCAAACCCTCTCTACACTAATATAAAGATAAAGATGAATTACCTTGATCATTTCTAAACGAGAATCTGAGAATAGATTCTCTGTGATTGCTAATTATTGCTTTATGTTTTCTATTATAAATGGGGTTTGGAATGTAAAAGTTTAATCCTATTGAATTAATTACAATGTACATAATTAAAACTCTAATCAAACTAACTTATAATTATGATGAAATTAAGCTAATGAACAATTAAGCTACAGAACATTTAAACTAAGGAGTTACAACTAAACACAAATAATTCATAAACTACAAATTAAACTACAACTAAGCCTCCAAATTAAACTGGAAGATAAACATCTCAATTAAACATCAAATTCAACATCCCAACTTAAACTACAAACTAAACATTCAAATGAAACTACTAATTAAATAACCAAATTAAACTACAGATTAAACAACAACTTAAACTACAAATGAAACTAGAAGATGAATTCTAAATAAAAATTTAACCGACGATCCACAGCACCCGAAGAAGGAACCATCCTCTCCGGTGACGTCGACAACCCCAACAACCCACTCTGATGGATGATGACGCGAATTCCTTGCCAAAAAATCTCTTCAGCAAGGCTGAAATGGAGATGAGGACTACTCACTGCAACGAATGGATTGTACGAAGCTGCCAAACCACCGCAGCTAAAGGGGTGAAGCTAGAATGCAGAGTTGCCGAACCACAGAAGTCGGAAGGGAGGAGAATCGAAACAGTGGATGTCGAAGAGCTTCACCGGCGCTGGAAATTGATGCTGTCACCGAATGGAAAATCAAGACTGTGGGAGCTGGAAATTGATGTTGTCGAACCACGGCAGTGAGAAAGCGACCTCAGCCTTTCGAGCCACATCCAGCTGAGGCACGTCTCAACTCCGATGGCAGGCTATGAAGTGATCGCTGTGAAGATGATCGAAAAACTCTATCACTGAAGCTATGCAGCTGAACCACGATTGTTGTGTTATGCCAGGGTAGAGGGGGTGTCGATGAATCTGAGGAAGGATCCTGCCACCGGAGATGGCTGCCGAAGCTCGTCATCGTCCTGTGCTGTAGAAATCGCCGCTCACGATTCGGGGAATAAGAAGGGAAAATCGCGAGCTGCGTCGATTCTCGGTTTTGCGTAATGAGGAAGAGAAACCAATTAAAGTGAAGCTATCAGTCATCCGATCATTTTTTCCATCAAATCCTAACCCTTGATTAAAGCTAGAGTTTAATTCCTTGATTAATCAATTGACGAGGCTATGCATCCAATGGTTAAGATTTCTCAGATTTTGAATGATGGGATATGATCAATCTGAATGGATGATCACGATCAACTTTATCTGGATGGAAGGTTGAGATGTATAGATCTGAGTGTATGGACCGGATCTTTCCAAATCTAGATGGATGGCTCATAATCAATTAGATCTCATCGGAAGGTCATGATTGCAAAAATCTGATCTCTCCATTGAATTGCCTTCGATCTTGATGAAGGGCTCAGATTAAATCATCTTAAAATGCCCATTATAACCCTAGATGAAGCCATATTTAATCCAACTTGAGTCTAGTCCATTGGCTCATCTCGATCTCCTACAAACAAGAGTTAAAATTTGTATATAATTCCAAAATTTATGAGATTTTGTAATAAGGTCCAAAATGAATACAAACTCATAAAACATATTAATAATCGACAATCAATCACTCAAGAGGATAAAATCATTGATATTAAAGACCAAAATAATACGATAAAATGGTAGTTATCAACGACCATGGTGGGGAACACAGACAGGTTACAGTCCCTATTGGAGGTCCCATGTCAAGCCATGGAATGATCCACGCTCATAGTGGTGACCACGGGTAAGTCGTAGTAGTCACTAGAAACTCCTTTGCGCCTTGTTCTGATCCAAATTGAAGGATATCCATGTCAGGGGCCATAGAGATGTTGAAATCATTATTTTGGGGCACATTTTCTCCTTTTCATGATTTACAGAAAAGTGGGATCGCATCTTATGATAAAAGTTGATCAAGCTATTGGATGTGTCTGCATTAGTAAGGAAAGTCCAAGTGTGTAGTCTTGGCAGTGAAAGTCCAAGCATTTTGGCTTGGCAATGGGAAAGTCCAAGGGTATAGTCTTGGCAGCATAAGTCCAAGCTCATGTGACCTTGGCGATGTAAGCCCAAGTGGATCTTGGCAAGGAAGTCCAAGGGTAAGGTTTTGGTAGCGTAAAGTCCAAGCATGTAGTTTTGGCGGCATAAGTCCAAATAAACCTTGGGAAAGGAGACTCGATTAGCATGAAATAGCCGATGGAAGCACCTGAAGGCTGACACAAAAGGTAAAGGAATCGTGGAGGACTCGGATGGACGACGAGGGTGTGAGGCTGATAGAGGTGGCTAGAAGGCTTAGGTCTAGGCTAAGGGTGGTCGATCAAGTGTAAAGGGATCATACTTGGGCTAAACCTCATGTTTGAGGTTTACCAGTCACTGAGGTTATAAACCAGTCGACTGGCCAAGTGCACGGAACTTGGGAGCCTAGTTTGACTTGAGCAGTCGATTGGAATTATGACCAATCGACTGGTCGAGTAGTCGATTGAGGCTCGACTGCTTCTGTGGCTTTGATAGTCAACTGGCCTCTAAAAGTCAACTGCTAGAGTTTAGTAGTCGACTGGAAATAAGTGGTCAGGGCACAGAATCTGATGCATATAGCAGTCGACTCCTAGGTCAAAGCAATCGACTGGTTGACTTAATCTGACGTGGATTAAGCCGTTATGAGATAATGGTACAATGTCCAGTCGACTACTAGGTAAGAGCAGTCAACTGGATGACAAAAAATTAGTCCAAGTGGATTTATAAAAGGAACTCGACAAGAAGGTTGAAGGTAGTCGGTTCTTGGAGCTTTTGGGGAGGAATTTCTGCTGCATTCAAGGTCTTCCAAGCTCTTCCAATGTAACAAAAGTGCAAACAACCAAAAGAGCAATCTTGTAAAGCATTTTCACTTGTTTCTTTCATTTGCTTTTGTATATTTGTATTTGGTTGTATTCTTATTGTTGTAAGATCCTTGTAAGGGGTTTCTTCACCTTCGGATTGTATTCCAAGAAGAAGAAGAGATTTAGTGGAGTAGACACTAAAGCCCGATCGTGGAGTAGGAATCATAGGTTCTGATCCACATAAAAACTTTAGTCTTGTGTTTGTAATTGTTTTGTGTATTTTTTTCTACTTGTATTTCGTATTCCACTGCGCATTAACAATTGATACTGTTGTTACCTCTTTTCTGTGAATAAGATAAAAATATTCGCGCATAGGACACTATCCGAACCAAGTAGCTGGTTTGACAGGGGAATCGGGGAAGAATGGTTCGAGCATGTCAGTCTGGGGCAATTGGAATGGGAGGATAGTTTAAGGTAGTTGGCATGGCGGGGCTATCGTGAAGATCATTTCGGTATGGGATGGACGAGAATCGACTCGGTCTAGCGGGCCCAGAAATGGTTTGGTATGGGAAAAAGAGAGTTGGTCTGGGATACCGGGAAAAGCCTAAGAGCTACGCTACACGTGAGTGGTAGGTTTAGGTTAGTTTCATCGAAGGCAAGTAGTTGAAAGGGACGGGCTATCATATTTCCCGAAATGTAGATAAGATGTTGTTACACAACAGAAGAGGGCCCCCACATAATATTCCGAGTAGCCTTCGCTCCTCGTGTTTGTAACAGAATGATTCTCCAGATGGGCAAGGTGACCACATGTACGATGAAGGAGGCTCGTGATGCAACAGCTGGCTAGAGGAAGAGGATAAAAGGGAGAAGCAGGGCAGGAGAAAGGAGATCCACATTTTTCCCAACAAGTGATAGACGAAGGCACATCCGAAGGGGAGAGCAACCACATCGCCGGAGAAGGAGACCAGGAGAGTAGTGAGCTCCATTCTTCTGATACTTTCTATTGTATTTGGGCTAATTGTAATAGGTTTTCTTCTCCACCTCTGGAAGTTCTTTCCGCGAAGGAGTAAGTTTATAGTGAAAAGTGCTTTGGCACCGTAGCTCGTGGGAGAGCTCACCCTCGTGGAGTAGGAATCCTTATTCCGAACCACGTTACATCCTTTGTCTTTGTCTGTTGTTTGTGTTGGCGTGCATTTCTATTCTTCACATTTCTACTGTTGCGACCGAAGAGAACCCCCCAAGATTCCCTCGTGCTCCCCTGCATTGAAAGGAAGCCAGTAAACCTTTTTTCCTGTGACCGCATTAGTTGGCGTCGTCTATGGGAAACATTTGAGTAAGATGTAGAGATGCAGCCAGAGGAGATACAACACCCAGTAGCCTCCGTTGTGGAGGAAAACCCCATCACGATACTACTGTAACAACTGAGAGCCATGGTGGACACTGCCGTGGCTGAGGCCCTTGCCAGAGAAAGGAGAAGGACGGGGTACCTTCATCCTCTTTCTTGTGAACCTTCCTCTCGTGGGCCGCCACCAGAGATGCCCCCTCTACCTAGTACAACCACTAACGTTGAAGCATTACCTGGAGAGGAGCTAGGGGGACAAATTCATCAGACCACTATGCCATTAACCCAGAATCGACGAGAAGAGCAAGGCGAAAGCCGGTCGACTAGGGCTCCAGAGATTTATAAGACTAGTCCTTTCACCATGGACATCCTTTTTGAAGTCCCATCGTCATACTTTAGAAATCCCCAAGTTGACAAGTATGATGGCACAACGGATCTTGAGGATCATCTATCACAGTTCATAGGATTTGCCTCACTTAACTGTTACATCGACGCCCTCAAGTGCCGGGTCTTCTGTACCACCTTAACCGGCTCGGCGCAAAAACAGTTTAACACCCTGCCTCCGAAGTCTATCACTTGTTTTGCTGATTTTCAGGGGATGTTTCACCAAGAGTTCACTAGTTACAAGGCGTACAAGCATGATGCTTCCATGTCGCGCAGACATCATGCAGGCCCTCAGTCGCCAAAGGGTATCTTCCTGCTCACTTCCATCGCCAAGTATCCTCAAGAAGGTCGATAAGCCAGAGTGGCCATTCCACACGGGCTAAGGAAGGGTCCTTTCCTTAGCTCACTTTTGAGGAAGCCCATGACTAACTATAAGGAGATGTTGAGTCGTGCGGAGAAGTATATCAACAAGGAAGAAGGGTTGAAAGTCCGGAGAGCTGAACGAGCCTCCGCAATGGTCCATGCCGAAAGAAATCACCCCACAACCCCTCGAGCACCTCCCAAGTGGGAATATGTACGACCCTTTTTACCAGAGGCTCCCAGGCCTCGATTATTGATACAGGTCACTCGCCCCCACCTCCATTGCAGATCATGGCCGCCGATGGAGTCCCTCCCCCAAGGACTTGGAAGGAGCGGGAGATGGAGTTCTTTGACCAGCAAGGTCTTCTACAGTGGCCAATGGGGTATAGGGGAGTGCCTCGCAACCCTCCCACCCCATTCTTTTGCCAGTATCACATGGAATATGGCCACGCCAGTGGCCGATGTTTCAAATTGCAAGAAGAACTGGAGCGCATCCGAGCCGCTTATCCACAGGTGCTGCCTCAGACAGGAGGACCGACACGGCGAGGCCAATGACCCAACGTGGCTCGTCCGAGGCCCTATAACCAACGAATGCAGGTTACTTTTCCATCGGACCCTCAAACTCCAGCCCAGGAGGGTATCTCACAAGGGGACCCATCAGATGAGGGCCCATCATCTGATCTGAATAACGTCGCCACACGGGGGGTTATTCACGTTATTGCAAGAGGACCCACTGATGGGGATTCCAACCGGGCACGGAAATCATACACCCATCTCATGGAGAGCTTGGCTATAATTACTGATCAGGCTATTCAGACCGTGCCACCAGTTTTGTTCAGGGCGAAAGATCTTCGAGGCATTCTGTTGCCTCACACGGATGCTTTAGTGATCGGTATTTCCCTAGCCTACTATGAAGTGGATCGGGTACTAGTTGATTCGAGAAGTTCTGTCAACATCCTCTTCCAGGAGGCCTTCAGACAGATGCAGCTGGGAAATGCCCAGCTAGAAGATGTGGTTCATCCCACTGGGCAGATCTCATTGTGTTAGTGAAAGCCCTAGACCCAATCATGTGATGATTGTTGTATGGACTTTATTGTATCATATTCCTATTTATAAAGGCATGGTTATTATATTTACTTGTATTGGTGCCAAATAACTAAATATAATAATGTCCTTGAGTAGTAGATTCTTATCCATATCAATCGATTGGTTGAATCGATAATGAGATGATATAGAGAACACTACTCTTAATCATTGCTAGTCGAGTATTAACATTCAGGAACAATGTTAATGCGTAGAGATTAGCATGTAGGTCAACAAGATGACTTGATCTCACAAGTCATGGATATGAGATATCAAGTTGACACATGGGTATGCATTGGAGAATGTATACTGAATGACCCGCCATGAGAAAGTATCGTGGATCGTTATATGAGTGTCATATACTTTCTCATGCGACTATTAGTATGACTATTAGTCCTTAGACCTGAAGTCACCATGGTTCCCTACATAAGGAGTTGCATACTTTGGCTTCGTCAAACGTCACCCGTAAATGGGTGGACTATAAAGGCGATTACTGGGTATGTAACAAATTATGCGGAGGGATGTGAGTGATGTAGATGGGATCTATCCCTCCTATATGACGGAGTGACATCGATATTCTTGATAGAGTGAGACCACGAAGTGCATGGCCATGCCCAAATGAGTCAATATGAGATATTGAGCTCATTTGATTAGAGTGAGTCTACTTGGAGTTCAAGATTTAGATTGTACCGAGGATGACACGATCTATGCCTCGATTGGTCAATCTAGATGTCAAGGATAGAGTGACATTGTCACATATTATGAGAGTCACAATTAGTAGTCACAAAGGTGATGTTGGAGCTCAACATTCTTGTAACTTGGGTAGCAATGATGTGTTGCTAGATACCGCTCATTGCTTATGTTCCTAAATCGGTTTAGGGACATTGCCAACGTTACAAGAACCTATAGGGTCACACACATAAGAGCAATTAGATGGAGATTAGGTTCATATGATGAACCATGAGGATTAGGTTCATGGGATGAACCAAATTGGATTAAGTGTAATCCAAATTAGACTAATTGAGTTAGACTCAAGTTGATTCAAGTGTTGAATGAGTCTAATTTATATTTGATTCATCAAATCAATTTAAATTAATGAATATAGATTCATTAAATTAAATTGACTTGAGTCAAGTGGTTAGATTTGATCAACCATGGGAGATTAGAGGTCAAGTTTGACTTGACTTGAGAGGGAAGATGAAAGGTCAAGTTTGACATGACCAAATGCCATGTCATGATGATGACTTGGCATGGCCGACCAATGATGATGCTCCACATCATCATTGACTTTGTCAATTGGTGCCACATCATGAGGAAGACCAAGAGGCATGGGAGTTACATGCATGCATGTAACCTCCCAAGCCATAATGTGGCCGGCCAACACCATTAGGGGTTATGATGGTGAAATTTATTTTTGTAAGTTATTCTAACTTCATCTTCTTCCTTGGAATTTTTCTCTCAAGCTCTCTACCTCTCCCAACCTCATCTTGCCGAGATCTTCTAGGAGTGCTAGCACACTCAAGTTTGTCTCTTTCTCCACCTATTGCTTGTGTGGATACCATAGAGGAGTGTGCACTTGACATTTGGACGAGCGGGATAAGCGAAGGGCGTCGCTACGAGGGTAATGATCTCACCTCTTAGATCTAAGATAGATCTAGGGTTTTTTGTAAGCACATACATGTTGTTAATATTTTTTATACTTCGCACGGATCCGTCGTCGGGGCTTCCGAGGTTTCCGCAACGCAAAAAGCTGTTTTTGCGGCTCAGAAAAACCCAACAGTGGTATCAAAGCCACGTGCGAAGCATGTATGTGTTTCGTCTATGTAATTTTTGTATTAGATATAAAAAATTATAGATTTATATGTTTCTGTAAATTTCCTAATTTTATAGAATTTTTGGGTATTTTTCTCAAAGAGTCGAAGCAACAAGTGTTGGGACACTTGTAGGCTTCAACCGTCGAGAAAAACTCTCCGAAACGGCGAGTTCTCACTTTAGGTTTTTGGGACAGCGACTTAAGTTGCTGTAGGATCGTAGTAGGGACACTCGCAAAGTTAATTTTGTGAGTATGGGCACTGCCCTATCCCCGAAAGGGGCTTTGTCCCGCGATCGCGCCCGGAAACCGCTTAGCGGGACCGTTACGGAGAGGTGACTCATTAATTTGAAAAAAAAATTAGGAAAAATTAAAAATACATAATTTAGAATTATGTATAATTCTGTGATTGTCATGGCCCAATGACCCCAATTTGATTGGATTATGTGTGTTGTAATTCATAATACGGCCTGCGTGCCGTTTTGTGGTTGTGCGTGTTGTATAGTGTATGCGACCTGCGCGTCGTACCTCTTCTTTTGATATTCTAGTTGTAATTAGTTTTTAGACTCGAATGTAACTCGAGTTTCATATTTGTAATGTACAAAATGGAGCGGTGGAAAGTCCACTCGAAGACGAGATTACGAGAAGGGTGACGACGACACATGACGGTCAAAGGAAGCGCTTGGAGAAGCCGCTAGCCTTAGGTTGACCGTCTGATCTTCTCATTGGCTTGAGAAGATCGTAGTAGGGCCATGACTATATCACATTTAATTATATATATATATGTTGATATATATATATATATATATATATATATATATATATATATATATATATATATATATATATATATATATATATATATATATATATATATATATATATATATATATATAATTGATTTTGCTTGTATGTATGTGATGCATGCTAGTAGAATAATGCATGTATGTATATGATGCATGCTAGAATAATGAGTGTATGTATATGATGCATGCTAATATAGGATAATAAAGGCCTAAATGCGTATAAGATACACATTACGATTAGATTATATCATAATCGAATCAACTCGAAAATGCCTACCGAGCCTTGATACCCATCACTACCTCGATCATTTGTTGTTGTTGAATCTGCCAAAGCAGAGCAACGCATATTATCTTGGTAGGGTGCGGAGGGACAATCTTGGTCCCGCCTATCATGCTTGGGTTAGAGTAACCTCAATTAGATTGAGCAAAACTAGTTAAACTCAATTGGATCGAGTAGAACTATAGGCATATTCCAATCGTTGGAACGATAGGTCAAGATCGCATTTACACTAAATCTTGGGCGATTTAGCCAAAGCTAACTCAAGGTCTTTTGTAAATGTGGGTCTTGATCCTATAAACAAGAGTTGCATAGAGATGTAATCGGTAATGTGTTACCCACCGATCATACTAAGTCTTGGGCGATTTAGCCAAAGCTAACTCAAGGCTTAGTATGATGTGGATCTTGTCCCACAAGAATTATAGCTAGTTTGTATGAATCTAGTAATGTGGTTTGACCACATCCATAACTCGATTCTACAAAAATTCCTATAATTCAGTGGGAGCATCATTTGATTAAAGGCCTAATTAAATGATAAAAGAAATATGATATTAATTCTCTGCATTGTATGTTGTAGATAACTATGTCGACAAACATGAACACTCTCTCTCTGCGATCTGTCCTTGAGAAGGACAAGCTCAATGGAGCAAATTTCCTGGACTAGTACAGGAACTTGAGAATTGTTCTCACCCAAGAAAGGAAGCTGTACGTCCTAGAGCAGCCCATTCCGGAGGCACCTCCTGCCACTGCCTCGCGAGCTGACAAAGATGCTTACAAGAAGCATCAAGATGATGCATTAGATGTGTCATGTCTTATGCTCGCGACCATGAACTCTGAGCTTCAGAAGCAACACGAGTTCATGAGTGCTTATGATATGGTTAGACATCTTCGTCAATTATATCAAGGACAAGCTAGGCATGAGAGATATGAAGTCTCTAAGGCATTATTTGGGTCCAAGATGCAATAAGAGACTCCCGTAGGTACATATGTACTCAAGATGATTGTCTATGTAGAAAACCTACAAAGGCTGGGATTCCCACTTTGCCAAGAGCTGGCCACTGACCTGATCTTGCAATCTTTGCCACAAGCCTTCAATCAATTTGTCATGAATTATAACATGAATGAAATTGATAAGCCATTGCCTGAAATGCTCAGCATGTTGAGAACTGGTGAGCTTAACCTTAAGAAGGGTAAATCTGACACCATTTTGATGGTACAAAAGAAGAAAGGCAAGGGCAAGCCTAAAGGTAAGGGAAAGTCCCAAGCCAAGGGCAAAGACAAAGAACTTAAACCCAAAGGAGGGGTAGCCAAGGAAGGGGCTTGCTTCCACTGCAAGGAAGCAGGACACTGGAAGCGTAACTGCAAGGCATACCTGGAAGATCTTAAGAAGAAGAGAAGTGAGACTTCTACTTCAGGTATAAATGTTATAGAAGTCAATCTATCTATTTCTTCATCATGGGTATTAGATACCGGATGTGCATCTCACATTTGTCAAATGAGAAATAGCAGGGCATTGACAAAGGGCGAGGTGGACCTACGAGTAGGCAATGGAGCAAGGGTTGTTGTTGTTGCTGTAGGAACTTATGATCTATCTCTGCCCTCTGGGCTTGTACTAGAATTAGATGAATGTTGTTATGTGCCTGCCTTAACTAAGAACATCATTTCAGTTTCTTGTTTGGACAAGAAAGGTTTTTCATTTATAATAAAGAACAAATGTTGTTCAGTTTATTTAAATGATATGTTCTATTGTAGTGCACCTCTAATGAATGGACTCTACTTTCTAGACTTAGAGAGCCCTATCTATAACATAAGTACCAAGAGGTTCAAGTCAAATGAGTTGAACCAAACCTATCTCTGGCATTGTCGCTTAGGTCACATAAATGAGAGTCGCTTATCTCAGCTCCATAAGGATGGGCTGCTAGACTCATTTGATTTTGAATCATATGAGACATGCGAGTCTTGCCTTTTAGGCAAGATGACCAAGACTCCCTTTAGTGGACATAGCGAAAGAGCAACAGATTTGTTAGGACTTATACATAGTGATGTATGTGGTCCTTTCAATGTTGCTGCTAGAGGTGGTTACAGGTACTTCATTACATTTACTGATGACTTCAGTAGATATGGTTATGTGTATCTTATGACACATAAATCAGAATCCTTTGAAAAGTTCAAAGAATTCAAGAATGAAGTACAAAACCAGCTTGGCAAGAGTATTAAGATACTTCGATCAGATCGAGGTGGAGAATACCTTAGCCATGAGTTTCGGACTATCTAGCTGAGTGTGGGATTCTATCCCAACTTACTCCTCCTGGAACACCACAGTGGAATGGTGTATCCGAAAGGAGGAATCGTACCCTATTAGATATGGTACGATCCATGATGAGTCACACAGATCTTCCTATATCCTTTTGGGGATATGCTCTAGACACAGCAGCCTTTACCCTTAACCATGTACCATCTAAGGCTGTCATAAAGACACCATGTATGATATGGACAGGGAGAAATCCCAAGATGTCTTTTATGAGGATTTGGGGCTGTGAGGCTTACGTTCGACGTCAAGTCTCAGACAAACTGGGACCCAAATCCGATAGGTGCTATTTTGTTGGATATCCCAAGGATACAAAGGGATATTTCTTCTACATTCCCAGTCAACACAAAGTGTTTGTGGCAAAGACTGGAGTTTTTCTAGAAAGGGATTTTGTTTCTAGAAAAACTAGTGAGAGTACCTTCGATCTTGAAGAAATTCAAGGTAAGGACCATAGCACTGAGACCTTGATGGAGGTTGAACAGGAACCACAAAGTGTTGTGGGTGATGAGGTTATTGCACAAAGAGTTGTGGAACAACCACCTGTTCATGTAGACCTACCTCTTCGCAGATCTGATAGGGTACGTCGTCAGCCTGAGAGATATTCATTTCTCTTGTCTGACCATGATGACGTAATGCTCATTGAGAATGAGCCTACCTCCTATCAGGAAGCTATGATGAGCCCAGATTCTGAGAAATGGCTAGAGGCCATGAGATCTGAGATGGAATCCATGTACACCAACCAAGTATGGACTTTGGTTGATCCACCTGAAGGGGTCAAACCCATTGGGTGTAAGTGGGTCTTTAGGAGAAAGACTGACATGGATGGACTTACGCATACCTATAAGGGCCGATTGGTGGCTAAAGGTTTCAAGCAAATTCATGGTATTGACTGTGATGAAACCTTTTCTCCAGTGGCGATGTTTAAGTCCATTCGGATCTTGCTTGCTATTGCAGCATACCACGATTATGAGATCTGGTAGATGGATGTCAAAACCGCGTTTCTGAATGGAAACTTGCTCGAGGATGTGTACATGACACAACCTGAGGGTTTTGTAGATCCATAGCATACTGGGAAGGTATGCAAGCTGCAAAGGTCCATTTATGGGCTAAAGCAAGCTTCTCGGAGCTGGAATCTTCGATTCGATGATGCGATCAAACAGTTTGGTTTCATCAAGAATGAAGATGAACCCTGTGTCTACAAGAGGGTTGATGGGAACACAGTTGTCTTCCTTGTATTGTATGTGGATGACATACTGCTCATTGGGAATGACATCCCTTCGCTACAGTCTATGAAGACTTGGCTCAGGACGTGCTTCTCAATGAAACACTTAGGTGAAGCAGCCTATATTCTAGGCATCAAGATCTATAGAGATAGATCTAAGAGGTTTCTTGGCCTAAGTCAGAGTACATACATTGACACGGTATTACTTCGGTTTGCCATGCAGAATTCCAAGAAAGGACTTCTGCCGATGTCACATGGTGTGAGTCTTTCGAAGACTCAAAGTCCCTCTTCTAGAGAGGAGAGAGACCGCATGGATAAGATCCCTTACGCATCTGCTATAGGATCTATCATGTACACCATGCTGTGTACTCGTCCTGATGTCTCGTATGCTTTGAGCATGACGAGTAGATACCAGTCAGATCTAGGTGAGCGTCACTGGATAGTAGTCAAGAATATTCTTAAGTACTTGAGAAGGAATAAAGAATATTTCTTGATATTTGGAGGCGATGAGGAGCTAGCTGTAAAGGGTTACAGCGATGCTAGCTTCAAAACTGACTAGGATGATTATAGATCGCAGTTAGGGTTCGTGTTTTACTTGAATGGTGGCGCTGGAGTCGAAGAGTTCAAGCAGTGACACGCTGCCGATTCTACAACAGGTTAAGTATATCACGCATCCGAGGCAAAGAAAGGAGGCGCTGATCCTCAAGTTCATTACTGAGCTTGGGGTGGTTCCTAGCATTGCAGATCCCATAGAGCTCTATTGTGACAACAATGGAGCGATTGCACAGGCTAAGGAACCTCGCTCACACCAGCGGACCAAACACATACTATGGCGCTTCCATCTCATTCGAGAGATTATCGATAGAGGAGATGTGAAGATTTGCAGAGTACCCACAGAGGCTAACATCGCAGATCCCTTGACCAAGGCTTTGACACAGAAAAAGCATGATGGTCACACTAGGTCATTGGGTATTAGATACTACGGTGATTGACACTAGTGCTAGTGGGAGATTGTTAGTGAAAGCCCTAGAGCCAATCATGTGATGATTGTTGTATGGACTTTATTGTATCATATTCCTATTTATAAAGGCATGGTTATTATATTTACTTGTATTGGTGCCAAATAACTAAATATAATAATGTCCTTGAGTAGTAGGTTCTTATCTATATCAATTGATTGGTTGAATCGATAATGAGATGATATAGAGAACACTACTCTTAATAATTCCTAGTCGAGTATTAACATTCAGGAACAATGTTAATGCGTAGAGACTAGCATGTAGGTCAACAAGATGACTTGATCTCACAAGTCATGGATATGAGATATCAAGTTGACACATGGGTATGCATTGGAGAATGTATACTGAATGACCCGCCATGAGAAAGTATCGTGGATCATTATATGAGTGTCATATACTTTCTCATGTGGCTATTAGTATGACTATTAGTCCTTAGACCTGAAGTCACCATGGTTCCCTACATAAAGAGTTGCATACTTTGGGTTCGTCAAACGTCACCCGTAAATGGGTGGACTATAAAGGCGATTACTGGGTATGTAACAAATTATGCGGAGGGATATGAGTGATGTAGATGGGATCTATCCCTGCTATATGACGGGAGTGATATCGATATTCTTGATAGAGTGAGACCACGAAGTGCATGGTCATGCCCAAATGAGTCAATATGAGATATTGAGCTCATTTGATTAGAGTGAGTCTACTTGGAGTTCAAGATTTAGATTGTACCGAGGATGACACGATCTATGCCTCGATTGGTCAATCTAGATGTCAAGGATAGAGGGACATTGTCACATATTGTGAGAGTCACAATTAGTAGTCACAAAGGTGATGTTGGAGCTCAACATTCTTGTAACTTGGGTAGCAATGATGTGTTGCTAGATACCGCTCATTGCTTATGTTCCTAAATCGGTTTAGGGACATTGCCAACGTTACAAGAACCTATAGGGTCACACATATAAGAGCAATTAGATGGAGATTAGGTTCATATGATGAACCATGAGGATTAGGTTCATGGGATGAACCAAATTGGATTAAGAGTAATCCAAATTAGACTAATTGAGTTAGACTCAAGTTGATTAAAGTGTTGAATGAGTCTAATTTATATTTGATTCATCAAATCAATTTAAATTAATGAATAGAGATTCATTAAATTAAATTGACTTGAGTCAAGTGGTTAGATTTGATCAACCATGGGAGATTAGAGGTCAAGTTTGACTTGACTTGAGAGGGAAGATGAAAGGTCAAGTTTGACTTGACCAAATGTCATGTCATGATGATGACTTGGCATGGCCGGCCAATGATGATGCTCCACATCATCATTGACTTTGTCAATTGGT
The DNA here is from genome assembly GCA_025175895.1 of Wurfbainia villosa. Lineage (NCBI taxonomy): Eukaryota > Viridiplantae > Streptophyta > Magnoliopsida > Zingiberales > Zingiberaceae > Wurfbainia > Wurfbainia villosa. The sequence continues at coordinate 35,293,664 of CM045989.1, read as the reverse complement.
GACACATCATGAGGAAGACCAAGAGGTGTTGGTGTAGTAGGCACCTAAGTCGAACCTGAGTTTTGATTATAGCAAACGATACAAAGTTAAGCTCATGTCGTTATCTCACGAGCTGAATCAAGGGTGCAGAAGATTGCTATAGCTGGAGCTGAAGGCTAGCGACACCCAGAGGAAGCCGCGGTGGTCGGGCGACACTCGAGTGATTTCGGAGGGAGCCGATGGAATCGAGTGGAAGGCCGGAAGCAAAAGCAACACGTAAGTATCGAGGTAAGCTTGTGTGTGTGAGTGTAAGTGAGGTCGTATCCTCTTTACGGGGATGATCTTAAGCGTAGATCCGACCCAAGACATCTCATAGGTGGTCTAGGTCGAGATCGGACAGTCGAAGACCGTCGGAAGTATGTTTTTGTTGAGCTAACTTTGACTTGCAGAAGCATCCCGATCGGCTTGGAGGACTCACCGTGTATCACGATCGCTGAAGGTCATCAATCGACCGATGTCGCCATCACGATCGATGATGGCCATCACCGATCGATGGTCAATGATCAGATTCGAGGAGTCAAGGCTTATCACTCCACCTCAAAGCGGTTTGGTGTCCATTTGTGATTGGTTGAAGACCCACTCGAAAAGGGGCTCAAAGGCTATAAAAGGAGGGCCAAACCTAGGGTTTTAACAACAATTCTAAGCCTCCAAAAAGTCTAAGATTCTGGCAACTCTCCGACAACGTAAGTCCTTCCATTCCGATGTCTAGGTTTAACTCTTATTATTCTTGTACGGGTATTAGTTTTTCTTGTCATTTACATTTCCGAGCTTTTATCGTATACGAGGAGAGGAGTGTCCCTCACCTCAAGTTTTTGTGGTTCCTTCTTGTATCGATTAACTCCTACCTCTAACGAGGAGGAGTTCCTTTAGTGCTTTTGCCCTCCGTACGTGGTCAAGGACCACTAGGGCCTTGGAGTAGTAGCCTTCGGCTACGAACCAAGTAAAACCCTTGTGTCGATTATTTTTTTTATTTTTACATTTCCGCTGCAATTAACTAATTATCTCTCGAGTTTTAACGAAAGAAAAAGAAAAGGTTTTTCGCTATTCACCCCCCCTCTAGCGAACCGCATCGATCCGACAATTGGTATCAGAGCCGGGGGCACTTAGATTTGGTGAAACCACCAATCTAACATTTTTTTTACAGATTTGTTTTTCGTTCGTTTAAATTTTTCTCCCGCACTACTAATCCAAGACGAAGTCTTGGTACTCTTCGTTTGATTTTGTTTTGCAAGCATTCGCTTTTGGAGTAGCCGACGGTCAAACGGGCATAACATTTTGTACAAGTTGACCCACGATACGGTCTACCTACCAAATCGAAGCCCTTGTAGAGATCTACACTTCTTACTGGGGGTTTACCCCCGTAACAAGTTGTTTTCATCCTAAAAAATCGACGTTTAGTAGCCTTTCGGGGACATCGAAGGTTGTGAGTACTTACTTTTTATTTAGTTTCTTATTTCGTTGCTTAACTTTCTATTTTTCGTTTGTTTCTTTTTATTTCCCACACTACTAATCCAAGACGCAAGTCTTGGTACTTTCTTGTGTTTTTTTTTCGTTGCTAGGTCGTCTTTTTAGTCTCCTTGTTTTTTGTTCTAATGGCCTATCTCGAGGGTTTTAGCACCGTCCGACCTCCGTTTTACAACGGAGATGATTTCCGTTACTGGAAAGGTCGGATGGAATGCTTTCTCAAAACCCAAATCGAGATGTGGATCATAATCCAAACGGGTTTCACACTTCCGACTAATGAAGTGGGTGACTCCTTGGATTATGATCAATGGACCGTTGCAACAAAACGACAAGTCGAAGCCGATGCCAAGGCAACACAAATCCTCCAATGCGGCTTGTCCAAGGAGGAGCTAAATCGCGTCGGCCCCTTCATAAGAGCAAAGGATCTTTGGACAAAACTAATCGAGTTACACGAAGGATCGGATCAAGCTAAGGTTTGCAAACGTGATTTGTTATTCAATAAATTGTACACACTAAAAATGCAGGAACACGAGTCCGCGATGCAACTCTATGCCCGTGTCCAAGACATAGTCAACAACCTACACGCAATCGGGCAAAAGGTCGAAAACCGCGACCTTATTAGGTATGTCCTAAACTCTTTTCCGAGGACTACCTTATGGGCATCCATGGTTGATGCCTATAAGGTCTCCAAGGACCTTTCTAAAATTAGGTTAGATGAACTCTTTCGGATTTCAATTACATGAACAATCCAACTCGGAACCCGAGAGGGGTATAGCCTTGTTTGCAGGTTCAAAGAAGAAGAAAATCGCAAGCAAGCCACCACCACCCGAGGAGGAAGATGAGTCCGAAGAAGAAGTTGACCCGGAGTTGACTGCCGAACTAATGAACCTAGCTCGAAGGATAGCCAAGGGACGAAAGCGAACTACGACTCGACCCAACCAAGGTAAACCTAAAAGTTCTAACATTAGGTGTTATGAGTGCAACAGGTTTGGACATATCAAGTCCGAGTGCCCCAAGCTCAACCACCAAGCACCTAAGCATAAGAAGGCCCTCAACGCGACATGGGAAGAAGCGTCATCCGAAGAAGACGAAGATCACGTCTTCATGGCGAAATCAATTGAGTCAGACACGGAGACCGAACTTGAGTCGAACACGAGGATGACTGACCACGGCTACCTTCAAGTCAAGCCACGGATACGCATCCGGTTCAAAAGATACCCTTAAGGTGAGTCGAACCTTATTTAATACTTTACATAATACGGTTAGGTTTTTGTCTAGGAAGTTAGCTAAGTCCGAGTCCAAGGTCGAGACCCTGGTTGAGGAAGTTAAACTCCTCAAACACGAGGTCTCCCTAACCTCTTCGACTAGTCGAGTTCAAGAGAAGGACTCAACTCGGGTTGAAAAACTCGAAGTTGAGAACTCACTCTTGAAAAGTCAAGTCGAAGATCTTAGGAATACGTTGGAAAGGTTTACTTTGGGATCCAAAGGACTTGACCTCCTACTTGGATCGCAAAGGGCCGTGTACAATAAGGTCGGACTAGGGTTTAGTTCAAACACGACCAATAAGTCGTATATGTCAATCGTAAGTAGACATAAAAAATATGTCCAAGCATGGGTCCCTAAGACCACTTTGATTTCAACTCTAGGATCCAACTCGTACTGGGTTCCCAAGGACCAAATCCACTATGTGGATAGACCGAACCGATTCAACGGTCTAGGGGGAGCCAGTACAAAACATGTTTGTGTTTTAACTTAGAAATTGCATGCTTAGATTTTTTTTGTTTTTTTTCGTGAACTCACTTAGAACACGTAAATAACCAACTAAAAGCCTTCGAAAAGATTGAGCCTCGGGGAGCCTCTTTTCAAAAACATAACCAACTAAAAGCCTTCGAAAAGATTGAGCCTCGGGGAGCCTCTTTTCAAAAATAACCAGTTAGACTAGGAAATAATCTTGGGTGAGTCAAGTCATCATTTTCTTGAAAATGGCTTTGTCTAAGGAAGTGGTCGATGATCCGATAAAAGAAGGCCTGTGCCTCGCCACGACTGTAAGCCATGATCTTGAAAAGGTAAAATTGACAAGCCTAGGGTTAAATCCAAATCTAACATAAAATTACTTGTACCTAAATCCACTTAATCAACTTAATTGGAAGTCATCTCAAAAAACACATAAGTATAACATGCTTGATCATATAGACTCCGGTGAGATGACCTAGGGTTAACAACTTACAACCAATTTTCTTAACAAAAATCTAACATCCAATCCAACCACCTTGTGTGTAGGATCAATGGATGTTGGACAGCGGTTTCTCCCGACACATGACCGGGGATCAACTCAAATTCGCAAAGCTTCGATTCAAACGACAAGGATCGGTAGCCTTTGGGAATAACGGCAAGCTCAAAATCATCGGATCAGGTGATATCGAGCTTAACACGAATTTTGTTATTAAAAATGTATTACTTGTAGAGAATTTTGAATGTAACTTACTAAGTGTAAGCCAATTGTGTGATAATAACTATAAGGTTATATTTCTAGAAAATGAATGCGTAATTAATACCAACGAAACCTCTAAAACAATTCTTAAAGGAATTAGAAATAACAACATTTATACGATCAACTTAACCAACTCCTCAACTAAGTGTCTTATGACACGGCAAGAGGAATCATGGTTGTGGCACCGACGACTCGGTCACTCGCACCCAAGACTCATCCACAAGATGAGTCAGAGTGGATTAGTCAGAGGCTTACCCAACCTCAACAACTTGGTTAATAAAATCTGTAATGCTTGTCAACAAGGAAAACAACCTAGGACACAACACAAGTTAACTAACCAAGAACGAACCTCAAGTGTACTTGAGCTCCTGCATATGGATCTATTCGATTCACATGGAGCCAAGTCACTCAATAGAAGTCAATATTGCTTAGTCATAATTGATGACTACTCCAGGTTTACCTGGGTTAGGTTTATCAAGCATAAAAGTGATACCCTAGATCAATTAATCAATCTATTCAAATTAATCGAGAATCAAAAAGACCTTAAGGTTAAAAGACTTAGAAGCGATCATGGTGGTGAATTCGAAAATCAAAGGTTCACCGACTTCTGTAACCTAAACGGATACCACCATGAATTCTCTTGCCCTAGGACCCCTCAACAAAATGGCCTAGTGGAGCGGAAAAACCGAACTCTACAAGAAGCCGCTAGGACCATGTTGAACGAATACGACCTACCCGATAGGTTTTGGGCAGAAGCCGTTAGCACGGCTTGCTATGTCCAAAATAGGATCCTTATGGTAAAGAGGCACCTTAAGACCTCGTAGAGATTTATCACGATAAAATACCTAACATCAAGTACTTTAGGGTATTTGGGTGTAAGGTACATATCCTAAACACTAAGGATTACCTAGGGAAATTTACATCCAAAACCACGACCGAATCTTTCTAGGATACTCGACTACAAGTAGAGCTTATAGAGTATATAACCACGACACCCTTAGAGTCGAGGAGACTATCAATGTAGTATTTGATGAAGGACATGAACCTACAAAACCCCCGGCAACCCCAATTAGCGAGCCGATTCATACTAGACCTTACTCTGATCCGGAGATCAGGTCTAGTGTTAATCCTAACCTAAGTCAACCTAGTCACTCTATTGATCAAGTGATAGATGACTCCAACCAAACTAGTGTTCAACCAAGTCACCCCATTGATCAAGCATTAGGTGACACAAACCCAACCCAATCTAGGACTCAGACTAACCACCCTATCGATCAAGTGATAGGAGATCCTAATCTAGGAGTTCGAACTAGAGCATCCTATAGGAACCTTAGTCAAATTTCCTTAATTTCAAAGATAGAACCCAAATCAATTGAACAAGCTCTTCTTGATCCCGATTGGATTATTGCAATGCAAGAAGAGCTAGCTCAATTTACTAGGAATGAAGTGTGGGAATTAGTACCACCACCTAAAGACAAAACGATAATTGGAACAAGGTGGGTGTTTCGAAATAAGCTTGATGATAAAGGTGAAGTAGTTAGAAACAAGGCTAGGTTAGTCGCCAAAGGATTTAGCCAAGTCGAAGGCTTAGATTACGATTTAAACCTATGCCCCAAAGAGCTAGACTCGAATCCATTCGAATGTTGCTAGCTTATGCCGCACATCGAGGATTTAAGCTGTTTCAAATGGATGTTAAGTCGGCATTCCTAAATGGATACATTAAAGAAGAAGTTTATGTTAGCCAACCCCCCAGATTCGAAAATCTAGATAAACCCGACCATGTTCTAAAACTTAAGAAAGCTCTCTATGGACTTAAACAAGCTCCTCGAGCTTGGTACGAGAGACTTTCAATCCATCTTAAGTCAAAAGGGTTTAACCAAGGCTTAGTTGACCCAACTCTCTTTGTAAAAACCTTAGGTAAAGAAATATTCATAGCTCAAATTTACGTAGACGATATAATTTTTGGAACCTCTAACTCAGCCTTACTAAATGAGTTCGTTTCGCTCATGGAAAGGAGTTCGAAATGAACTTGGTAGGCGAGTTAAGTTTCTTTTTAGGTCTACAAATTAAACAAACTAAGGATGGTATATACCTATATCAACAAAAATACACTAAGGAGTTAATTAAAAGATTTGGAATGCAAGACGCTAAGGTAATAAACACCCCAATGGCGATAAATGTTAACATAGGAGAAGACCTAGAAAGTAAGTCCATTGACTTAAAGTACTATAGGAGCGCAATATGAAGTCTTCTATACTTAATCATGAGCCGAATCCCGACATCCTATTCGCAGTAGAAGTATGTGCGCTGTTTCAAACTGCTAAGGAGTCTCACCTAACCCTAGTTAAGCGTATCCTTAGATATCTAAAGGGTACACTTAATGTCGGTATTTGGTATCCTAGATCTACCGAGTTCGAACTAATCGGCTACTCCGATTCGGATTATGCCGGTAGTAAACTCGATAGAAAGAGCACGAGTGGTTGTTGTCAACTACTCAGCTCGAGTCTAGTGAGTTGGTGCAGTAGGAAGCAATATTGTGTTGCCTTATCTACCACCGAAGCTGAATACATCGCGATGGGTGAGTGTGTCACTCAACTTCTTTGGATGAAGCACACTCTCCGCGACTTTAAGTTAGACTTTACGAATACTAAACTTCACGTAGATAACATTAGTTCAATTAATCTTACCAAGAATCCAATATGTCACTCTAGGACCAAACATATAGAAGTCAAACACCATTTCATTTGAGAACATGTGGCCAACAGAGCCATACAACTCGAGTACACGTCAATCAAATCTAACCTAGCGACCTATTTACTAAACCCCTACCCGAATTTAGTCTATTAAGATGAAAATTGGGCATGTGCGTAATAGAATAAGAACTTGCAAACTATATTTTCTTACTACTATTTCTTATTTTTCATTTTGATGGAACTAGCATAGGACATACCTTAGATATCATGCACCTATAGATTTAAGGAGCCAGTACATCTCACAACACATAGGACTAATGTGTTTGTGTACTTAGCCAATAGATGGGCGTGAGATGTTAGGACCCTACTCGTGTTCCAAGATGTAGATCAAGTGCGTCAATATGAACCTCGGAGTATAAATATGCAACTAATATTAACCAACTCTAATCAGGACTTGTTGATAATATCATTTCAATCAAGTCAAACTAGAGTTGAACATTTAGATGAATTATTTTCACATACTATTTTCAAAATCAACATGCTTGGACTTAAGGTTTTCTTAAACCCCCACTTTTTCTGATTTATGTCAAAAGGGGGAGAAAGAGCTAAAGTTAAGGGCCAAAGTTAGGGTTCAATTTCAAATTTTAACTTTGATTCTGGCCTAAGTTAAGGGGGAGTAAGGTTTAGGTTTCAACTCTTCGGAATTGAAAACTTTAAAGGCCTAAGTTAAGTAATGCCATTTACTTAACTCGTTATCTTTTGTGTTTGGAGTTAAGTAATGTCATTTACTTAACTCATTACCTTTTGTGTTTGGAGAACTAAAAGTCTTTTTCAAGTACTCACCCTCGGTCAAGGGGGAGGTTTCCTCAAGGGGGAGTACTTGAAGAAAATGGGGAGTACTTGAAGAAAATCCTTACTACTCCAACTTAATCTTCGTTTGTTTCTAATGCACATTATTCTTTATGCTTGCTATTTACTTAACTTTGTATGTGGGTTTGCCATAAATCAAAAAGGGGGAGATTGTTGGTGCAGCAGGCACCTAAGTCGAACCTGAGTTTTGATTATAGCAAACGATACAAAGTTAAGCTCATGTCATTATCTCACGAGCTGAATCAAGTGTGCAGAAGATTGCTATAGCTGGAGCTGAAGGCTAGCGACACCCGGAGGAAGCCGCGGTGGTCGGGCAACACTCGAGTGATTTCGGAGGGAGCCGATGGAATCGAGTGGAAGGCCGGAAGCAAAAGCAACACGTAAGTATCGAGGTAAGCTCGTGTGTGTGAGCGTAAGTGAGGTCGTATCCTCTTTACGGGGATGATCTTAAGCGTAGATCCGACCCAGGACATCTCATAGGTGGTCTAGGTCGAGATCGGACGGTCGAAGACCGTCGGAAGTATGTTTTTGTTGAGCTAACTTTGACTTGCAGCAAGCAAGCATCACGCCGCTACTGGAGGACTCGACCGCCGTGTATCGATCGCCGGAAGGTCATCAATCGATCGATGTCGCCATCATCGATCGATGATGGCCATCACCGATCGATGGTCAATGATCAGATTCGAGGAGTCAAGGCTTATCACTCCACCTCAAAGCGGTTTGGTGTCCATTTGTGATTGGTTGAAGACCCACTCGAAAAGGGGCTCAAAGGCTATAAAAGGAGGGCCAAACCTTGGGTTTTAACAACAATTCTAAGCCTCCAAAAAGTCTCCGTTACGCTGCAACTCTCCGACAACGAAGTCCTTCCATTCTGACGTCTAGGTTTAACTCTTATTATTCTTGTACGTCGGTATTAGTTTTTCTTGTCATTTACATTTCCGGAGCTTTTATTGTATACGAGGAGAGGGGGAGTGTCCCTCTACCTCAAGTTTTTGTGGTTCCTTCTTGTATCGATTAACTCCTACCTCTAACGAGGAGGAGTTCCTTTAGTGCTTTTGCCCTCCGTATGTGGTCAAGGACCACTAGGGCCTTGGAGTAGTAGCCTTCGGCTACGAACCAAGTAAAACCCTTGTGTCGATTGTTTTTTTTATTTTTACATTTCCGCTGCAATTAAATAATTATCTCTCGAGTTTTAACGAAAGAAAAAGAAAAGGTTTTTCGCTATTCACCCCCCCCTCTAGCGAACCGCATCGATCCAACAAGAGGCATGGGAGTTACATGCATGCATGTAACCTCCCAAGCCATAATGTGGTCGGCCAACACCATTAGGGGTTATGATGGTGAAATTTATTTTTGTGAGTTATTCCAACTTCATCTTCTTCCTTGGAATTTTTCTCTCAAGCTCTCTACCTCTCCCAACCTCATCTTGCCGAGATCTTCTAGGAGTGCTAGCACACTCAAGTTTGTCTCTTTCTCCACCTATTGCTTGTGTGGATACCATAGAGGAGTGTGCACTTGACACTCTCGAGTTCCGGCGAACTTTTAGACGAGCGGGATAAGCGAAGGGCATCGCTACGAGGGTAATGTTCTAACCTCCTAGATCTAAGGTAGATCTAGGGTTTTTGTAAGCACATACATGTTTTTATATTTTTATACTTCGCACGGATCTGTGGCCGGGGCTTCCGAGGTTTCTGCAACGCAAAAAGCGGTTTTTGCGGCTCGGAAAAACCCAACACATTGCCCCTTACTCTTGGCACAAAGCCCAACCAAAAAACTAATATAGTTCCTTTTCTTATTTTGGATGCTCCGTCCACCTATAATGCAATTCTAGGTTATCCCTTCCTTTCCATTTTTCAGGCGGTGGTTTCTCCTTACCACCAAAAGGTGAAATTTTTGGTCAGGTAGCTGATTGGAGAGGCTAGAGGCAAGCAGAAGGCTACAAGGAGCTGCTACATGCAAATGGTCAGGGATGACCAAAAGAAGGCCCGAACCGACGAACTCAAAAAGAAAACCATCGTGATTTCTGACGTATGCGTGCTGGAAGAATCTCCCACTAAAGAAGAGAAAATAAAGAAAGGAGAGCTAGTGGAGATAGCTCTCGGAAAAGCCACACGGGTAGCACAACAGCTGGAGGCCAAAGAGGAGTTGGTGGCCTACCTAAAGAAAAATGAAGATATTGTTAGTGAAAGCCCTAGAGCCAATCATGTGATGATTGTTGTATGAACTTTATTGTATCATATTCCTATTTATGAAGGCATGATTATTATATTTACTTGTATTGGTGCCAAATAACTAAGTATAATAACGTCCTTGAGTAGTAGGTTCTTATCTATATCAATCGATTGGTTGAATTGATAATGAGATGATATAGAGAACACTACTCTTAACATTCTTAGTCAAGTATTAACATTCAGGGACAATGTTAATGCGTAGAGACTAGCATGTAGGTCAACACGATGACTTTATCTCACAAGTCATGGATATGAGATATCAAGTTGACACATGGGTATACATTAGAGAATGTATAATGAATGACTCGCCATGAGAAAGTATCATGGATCGTTATATGAGTGTCATATACTTTCTCATGTGGCTATTAGTATGACTATTAGTCCTTAGACCTGAAGTCACCATGGTTCCCTACATAAGGAGTTGCATACTTTGGCTTCGTCAAACGTCACCTGTAAATGGGTGGACTATAAAGGCGATTACTGGGTATGTAACAAATTATGCAGAGGGATGTGAGTGATGTAGATGAGATCTATCCCTCCTATATGATGGAAGTGACATCGTTATTCTTGATAGAGTGAGATCACGAAGTGCATGGCCATGCCTAAATGAGTCAATATGAGATATTGAGCTCATTTAATTAGAGTGAGTCTACTTGGAGTTCAAGATATAGATTGTACCGAAGATGACACGGTCTATGCCTCAATTGGTCAATCTAGATGTCAAGGATAGAGGGACATTGTCACATATTGTGAGAGTCACAATTAGTAGTCACAAAGGTGATGTTGGAGCTCAACATTCTTGTAACTTGGGTAGCAATGATGTGTTGTTAGATACCGCCCATTTCTTCGGTTCCTAAATCGGTTTAGGGCATTGCCAACGTTACAAGAACCTATAGGGTCACAAACAAAGGACAATTAGGTGGAGATTAGGTTCATATGATGAACCATGAGGATTAGGTTCATGGGAAGAACCAAATTGGATTAAGAGTAATCCAAATTAGACTAATTGAGTTAGACTCAATTTGATTCAAGTGTTGAATCAGTTTAATTTAGATTTGATTCATTGAGTCAATTTAAATTAATGAATAGAGATTCATTAAATCAAATTGACTTGAATCAAATGGTTGGATTTGATCAACCATGGGAGATTAGAGGTCAAGTTTGACTTGACTTGAGAGGGAAGATGAATGGTCAATTTTGACTTGACCAATTGCCATGTCATGGTGACTTGGCATGGGGGCCAGCCAATGATGATGTTCCACATCATTATGGACTTATCATGTGGTGCAACCTCATGAGGGAGACAAAGAGCCATTGGCTCTTGGAGTTACATGCATGCATGTAACCCCCACCCATTGAAGTGGTCGACCACTTTTTCCATTTGATGGGAATTCATTTGGTGAGTAAATCCATCTTCTTATTCCTTGGATCATCTTCCTCTCAAGCTCTCTCCCAATCCTCTACTTTGGCCGAAACTTCCAAGGGGTGCTAGCACAATCTAGGTTGTGTTTCTCCACCATTTGTCCGTGTGGATACCAATAGAGGAGTGTACACTTGACACTCTTGAGTTCCGGCAAGCGATTTGGACAAGCGGGATAAGCGAAGGGCGTCGCATCAAAGGTAACACTCTCATCTTGTAGATCTAAGGTAGATCTAGGTTTATTTAAATAAATACATGTTTTATTTTTATATATCTTTGCACGGATCCGTGGCCAGGCTTCCGAGGTTTCCGCAATGCAAAAAGTGGTTTTTGCGGCTCGAAAAAGTCAAACAGTGATTTCAGAGCCACGTGCGAAGCTTGTATGTGTTTTAAATTTATAGTTTTTGTATTAGATATAAAAATTACAGATTTTTATGTTTCTGTAAATTTCCTATTTTTATAGAATTTTTGGGTATTTTTATCGAAGAGTCGAAGCAAAGAGTGTTTGGACACTTATAGGCTTCAACCACCGAGAAAAACTCTCCGAAACGGCGAGTTCTCGCTTTAGGTTTTTGGGACAGCGAATTAAGTCGTTGTAAGATCTAGTAGGGATACTCACAAAGTTTATTTTGCGAGTAGGGGTGCTGCCCCTATCCCCGAAAGGGGCCTTCTCCCACGATCACGCCCGGAAACCGCTTAGCAGGACCGTTACGAAGAGGTGACTCATAAAATTGAAAAAACAAAATAGGAAAACTTACTATGTCGACAAACACGAACACTCTCTCCCTGCGTTCTGTCCTCGAGAAGGACAAGCTCAATGGAACAAATTTCCTGGACTGATATAGGAACCTGAGAATCGTTCTCACCCAAGAAAGGAAACTGTACGTCCTGGAGCAGCCCATTCCGGAGGCACCTCCTGCCACTACCTTGCGAGCTTACAAAGATGCTTACAAGAAGCATCAAGATGATGCATTAGATGTGTCATGTCTCATGCTCACGACCATGAACTTTGAGCTTCAGAAGCAACATTAGTTCATGAATACTTATGATATGGTTGAACATCTTTGTCTACTATATCAAGGACAAGCAAGGCACGAGAGATATGAAGTCTCTAAGGAATTGTTTCAGTCTAAAATGCTAGATGGGACTCCCGTAGGTCCATATGTACTCAAGATGATTGGGTACATAGAAAACTTATAGAGATTGGGATTCCCACTTGGCCAAGAGCTAGCCACTGACTTGATCTTGCATTCTTTGCCACAAAGCTACAATCAATTTGTCATGAATTACAACATGAATAAAATTGATAAGTCACTGCCTGAAATGCTCAGCATGTTGAGAACTACTGAGCTCAACCTTAAGAAGGGAAAATCTGACTCCATTTTGATGGTGCAAAAGAAGAAAGGCAAGGGCAAGCCTAAAGGTATGGGAAAGTCCCAAGCCAAGGGCAAAGGCAAAGAACTGAAACCCAAAGGAGGGGTGGCCAAGGAAGGGGCTTGCTTCCACTGCAAGGAAGCTGGACACTGGAAGCGTAACTGCAAAGCTTACCTGGAAGATCTTAAGAAGAAAAGAAGTGAGACTTCTACTTCAGGTATAAATGTTATAGAAGTCAATCTATCTATTTCTTCATCATGGGTATTAGATATCGGATGTGCATTTCACATTTGTACCAATGTGCAGGCGTTGAGAAATAGCAGGGCATTGACAAAGGGCGAGGTGGACCTACGAGTAGGCAATGGAGCAAGAGTTGATGTTGTTGCTATAGGAACTTATGATCTATCTCTGCCCTCTGGGCTTGTACTAGAATTAGATGAATATTGTTATGTGCCTGCTTTAAATAAGAACATAATTTTTGTTTCTTGTTTGGACAAGAAAGGATTTACATTTATAATAAAGAACAAATGTTGTTCAGTTTATTTAAATGATATGTTCTATTGTAGTGCACCTCTAATGAACGGACTCTACTTTCTAGACTTAGAGAGCCCCATCTATAAGATAAGTACCAAAAGGTTCAAGTCAAATGAGTTGAACCAAACCTATCTCTGGCATTGCCACTTAGGTCACATAAATGAGAGTCGGTTATCTCAGCTCCATAAGGATGGGCTGCTAGAGTCATTTGATTTTGAATCATATGAGACATGCGAGTCTTGCCTTTTAGGCAAGATGACCAAGACTCCCTTTTGTCGACACAGGGAAAGAGCAACAGACTTGTTAGGACTTATACATAGTGATGTATGTGGTCCTTTCAATGTTGCTGCTAGAGGTGGTTACAAGTACTTCATTACATTTACAGACGACTTCAGTAGATATGGTTATGTGTATCTGATGACACATAAATCAAAATCCTTTGAAAAGTTCAAAGAATTCAAGAATGAAGTACAAAACCAGCTTGGCAAGAGTATTAAGATACTTCGATCAGATCGAGGTGGTGAATACCTTAGCCATGAGTTTCATGACTATCTAGCTGAGTGTGGGATTCTATCCCAACTCACTCTTCCTGGAAGACCACAGTGGAATGATGTATCCAAAAGGAGAAATTGTACCCTATTAGATATGGTACGATCTATGATGAGTCACGTAGATCTTTTTATATCCTTTTGAGGATATGCTCTAGACACAGTAGCCTTCACACTTAACCGTGTACCATCCAAGACTGTGATAAAGACACCATATACGATATGGACAGGGAGAAATCCCAAGATGTCTTTCATGAGGATTTGGGGTTGTGAGACTTACGTTCGACGACAAGTCTAAGACAAACTGGGACCCAAATTCGATAGGTGCTATTTTGTTTGATATCCCAAGGACACGAAGGGTTATTACTTCTACATTCCCAGTCAGCACAAAGTGTTTGTGGCAAAGACTGGGGGTTTTCTAGAAAGAGATTTTGTTTCTAGAAAAACTAGTGGGAGTACGTTCAATCTTGAAGAAATTCAAGATAAGGACCATAACACTGAGGCCTTGATGGAGGATGAACAGGAACCACAAAGTATTGTGGTTGATGAGATTGTTGCACAAAGAGTTGTGGAACAACCACCTGTTCAGGTAGACCTACCTCTTCCCAGGTCTGATAGGATACATCGTCAGCCTGAGAGATACTCATTTCTCTTGTCTGACCATGATGATATTATGCTCATTGAGAATGAGCCTACCTCCTATCAGGAAGCTGTAATGAGCCCAGATTCTGAGAAATGGCTAGAGGTCATGAGATCCGAGATGGAATCCATGTACACCAACCAAGTATGGACTTTGGTTGATCCACCTGAAGGGGTCAAACCCATTGGGTGTAAGTGGGTCTTTAAGAGAAAGAATGGCATGGATGGACTTACACAGACCTATAAGGGCCGATTGGTGGCTAAAGGTTTTAAACAAATTCATGGTATTGACTATGATGAAACCTTTTCTCCAGTGGCGATGTTTAAGTCCATTCGGATCTTGCTTCCTATTGCAGCATACCACGATTATGAGATCTGGCAGATGGATGTCAAAACTACGTTTCTGAATGGAAACTTACTCGAGGATGTGTACGTGACACAACCTGAGGGTTTTACAGATCCACAGCATACTGGGAAAGTATGCAAGCTGCAAGAGCTGGAATCTTCGATTCGATGATGCGATCAAACGGTTTGGTTTAATTAAGAATGAAGATGAACCCTGTATCTACAAGAGGGTTAGTGGGAATACAGTTATCTTCCTTGTATTGTATGTGGATGACATACTACTCATTGGGAATGACATCCCTTCGCTACAGTCTGTGAAGACTTGGCTAGGGACGTGCTTCTCAATGAAGGACTTAGGTGAAGCAGCCTGTATTCTAGGCATCATGATCTATAGAGATAGATCTAAGAGATTACTTGGCCTAAGTCAGAGTACATACATTGACACGGTATTACTACGATTTGCCATGCAGAATTCCAAGAATGGACTTTTACCGATGTCACATGGTGTGAGTCTTTCGAAGACTCAAAGCCCCTCTTCTAGAAAGGAGAGAGACCGCATGGATAAGATCCCTTATGCATCTGCTATAGGATATATCATGTACGTCATGCTATGTACTCATCCTGATGTCACGTATGCTTTGAGCATGACGAGTAGATACCAGTCAGATCCAGGTGAGTGTCACTGGATAGCAGTCAAGAATATTCTTATGTACTTGAGAAGGACTAAAGAATATTTCTTGATATTTGGAGGCGATGAGGAGCTAGCGGTAAAGGGCTACAGCAATGCCAGCTTCCAAACTAACCAGGATGATTATAGATCATAGTCAAGGTTCGTGTTTTGTTTGAATGGTGGCGCTGTGAGTACACACAGAGGCTAACATCACAGATCCCTTGACCAAGGCTTTGGCACAGAAAAAGCATGATGGTCACACTAGGTCATTGGGTATTAGATACTACGGTGATTGACACTAGTGCTAGTGGGAGATTGTTAGTGAAAGCCCTAGAGTCAATCATGTGATGATTGTTGTATGGACTTTATTGTATCATATTCTTATTTATAAAGGCATGGTTATTATATTTACTTGTATTGGTGCCAAATAACTAAGTATAATAACGTCCTTCAGTAGTAGGTTCTTATCTATATCAATTGATTGGTTGAATCGATAATGAGATGATATAGAGAACACTACTCTTAATCATTCCTAGTCAAGTATTAACATTCAGGGACAATGTTAATGCGTAGAGACTAGCATGTAGGTCAACACGATGACTTGATCTCACAAGTCATGGATATGAGATATCAAGTTGATACATGGGTATGAATTGGAGAATGTATACTGAATGACCCGCCATGAGAAAGTATCATGGATCGTTATATGAGTGTCATATACTTTCTCATGTGGCTATTAGTATGACTATTAGTCCTTAGACCTGAAGCCACCATGGTTCCCTACATAAGGAGTTGCATACTTTGGCTTCGTCAAACGTCACCTGTAAATGGTGGACTATAAAGGCAATTACTGGCTATGTAACAAATTATGCGGAGGGATGTGAGTGATGTAGATAGGATCTATCCCTCCTATATGACAGGAGTGACATCGTTATTCTTGATAGAGTGAGACCACGAAGTGCATGGCCATGCCCAAATGAGTCAATATGAGATATTGAGCTCATTTGATTAGAGTGAGTCTACTTGGAGTTCAAGATATAGATTGTACCGAGGATGACACGGTCTATGCCTTAATTGGTCAATCTAGATGTCAAGGATAGAGGGACATTGTCACATATTGTGAGAGTCACAATTAGTAGTCACAAAGGTGATGTTGGAGCTCAACATTCTTGTAACTTGGGTAGCAATGATGTGTTGCTAGATACCGCTCATTGCTTATGTTCCTAAATCGGTTTAGGGCATTGCCAACGTTACAAGAACCTATAGGGTCACACACAAAGGGCAATTAGGTGGAGATTAGGTTCATATGATGAACCATGAGGATTAGGTTCATGGGAACAACCAAATTGGATTAAGAGTTATCCAAATTAAACTAATTGAGTTAGACTCAATTTGATTCAAGTGTTGAATTTGTCTAATTTAGATTTGATTAATTGAGTCAATTTAAATTAATGAATAGAGATTCATTAAATCAAATTGACTTGAATCAAATGGTTGGATTTGATCAACCATGGGAGATTAGAGGTCAAGTTTGACTTGACTTGAGAGGGAAGATGAATGGTCAATTTTGACTTGACCAATTGCCATGTCATGGTGACTTGGCATGGGGGCCGACCAATGATGATGTTCCACATCATTATGGGCTTATCATGTGGTGCCACCTCATGAGGGAGACCAAGAGTCATTTGCTCTTGGAGTTACATGCATGCATGTAACCCCCACCCATTGAAGTGGCCGGCCACTTTTTCCATTTGATGGGAATTCATTTGGTGAGTAAATCCATCTTCTTCTTCCTTGGATCATCTTCCTCTCAAGCTCTCTCCCAATCCTCTACTTTGGCCGAAACTTCCAAAGGGTGCTAGTACACTCTAGGTTGTGTTTCTCCACCATTTGTTCATGTGGATACCAATAGAGGAGTGTACACTTGACACTCTTGAGTTTCGGCAAGCGATTTGGACGAGTGGGATAAGCGAAGGGCGTCGCATCAAGGGTAACACTCTCATATTGTATATCTAAGGTAGATCTAGGTTTATTTAAACACATACATGTTTTATTTTTATATATCTTCGCACGGATCCGTGGCCGGGCTTTCGAGGTTTCTGCAACCCAAAAAGCGGTCTTTGCAGCTCAGAAAAGTCCAATAGATATTTTCGTCTGGGATGTGCTTGATCTTATGGGAATTGACCCTCGTGTTGCTGAACATCACCTCAACATTACTAGAGGAGTCCGACCCATCCAACAGAAGCGGCGACATTTTGGACCCGAAAAAGACAAAGTGATAGATGAAGAAGTTGATAAATTATTGAAAGTGGGTCATGTTAAAGAGATTCAATTCCCTGAGTGGGTATCTAATGTAGTCCTGGTCCCCAAGCCTTCAGGGTAATGGAAGATGTGTATTGACTTCCATGATTTGAATAAAGTGTTCCCTAAAGACTGCTACCCCTTACCTCGTATTGATCGGTTAATGGACTCTACGGTGGGATATGAGGTAGTGTCTTTAATGGATGCTTACCAGGGATATCATCAGATACCACTGGCCAAAGAAGATCAGAAGAGGGTTAGCTTTGTAATAGCAGGAGGGTTATATGCCTATGTGGTAATACCCTTCGGCCTAAAAAATGCGGGGGCTACATACCAGCGGCTCATGGATAAAATCTTTGCGGAACAAAAAGGAAGAAATGTGGAAGTTTATGTTGACGACATCCTGGTCAAATAAAAAACCACTCAAGATCTGGTTAATGATCTAGAGGAAACTTTCGCTACCTTGAGGTGATATAACATGAAACTGAACCCTAAAAAATATTTGTTCGGGGTGAAGAGAGGGAAATTTTTGGGATATATAGTAACTGAGAAGGGACTGCAGGCTAATCCGGAGAAGGTGCAAGCATTATGCAATATGAAGTCACCCACTAATTTGCGAGAGACTCAAAATCTAATAGGGAGAATTGTTTTCCTGTCCTGGTTTATAGCCAGATCAGCGGACAAGGGGCTACCTTTCTTCAGGATTTTGCATAAGGCTGCTAAATTTCAGTGGGATGATCAATGCGAGCAGGCTTTCCAAGAGCTGAAGAAGTATTTAGCTGGACTTTCGCTGTTAGCCAAGCTAGTGGCAGGAGAACCCTTGTGGATGTACTTAGCTATTTCAGAAGGAGCTATCAGTTCAGTCTTGTTGAAGCAAGAAGGTTCTCAGCAATAACTTATCTATTATACCAGTCATATCCTGAAAGGGGATGAATCTCGTTACACTGAACTGGAGAAATTGACATATATTCTAGTCTTAACAGCCCGCAAGTTAAGGCCATACTTCCTAGCTCATCTGATTAATGTCCTAACTCACAGTGAATTAGGCAAGGTGGTTACTAAGCCTAATTCTTCTGGGAGATTGGCTAAATGGGTAGTATAACTAAGTGAGTATGACATCCATTATCAACCCTGAACCGTCATCAAGGCTCAGGATCTCACAAATTTTCTAGCAGAGGTACCTGTCGGTTCAGAAGATGGCTCGTCGACAAAAGAAGAGGGGTCGGAAGCATGGAATATATTTATGGATGACTCTTCTGGATTTGCAGGCAGCGAGGTGGGAGTCCTGCTAATATCCCCGAAGAAAGAGGAAACTCGCATAGCCGTGCGACTAGGATATCGGGCGTCCAACAATGAAGCAGAATATGAAGCCATTTTAGTCGGGTTGCAAGCTGCCCGAGCCGTAGGAGCAACCTTCGTTATAATCCATTCGGATTCCCAGTTGGCAGTATCACAACTTCAAGGCTCTTTCACAGTTCTGGAAGAAAGATTGCAAAAATATTTGAAGGCTTTCGAGAAAGAAAAGGCTCATTTTCACCAAGTTCTCTTAAAGCAGATTCCGAGGGAGAACAATAGGAAGGTGGATGAGTTGGATCGGTTGGCTAGCATGATGGAAGGGGTGAATCAGCTTGAAATAGTCTGTGTGGAAGTCCCTACTTCTCTAGTGATATACAATGTGGAGGGGACCGTATCCAAACCAGATCTGATCCTTGATTGGAGGACTGACATTATAACATATCTACAGCAAGGAAAGGCCCCAGAAGAATGAGGGGCGGCATCTATTTTAATGAACAGAGTAAAACGATTCACCATCCTGAACAAAAACTTGTACAAGACGTCTTTTGGACGACCCCTGTTGAAGTGTTTGGGAAAGGAAGATGTTGAATGGGTACTCTGAGAAATCCATGAAGGTTGCTACAGCAATCATTTGGGAGGGAGAGTTTTGGCGAGGAAAGTCTTGTATCGGATACTGTTGGCCCAACCTCCAACAAGATGCAGCTCATATAGTGCAAATCTGCTCGGCCTGTCAGAAGCATAGCAACCGGTCCAAATGACCGGCTGAATTAATGAAAGTTGTTGTTGCTTCATGCCCTTTCGATCAGTGAGGAATGGATATAGTGGATCCCATGCTTGTGGCACCTTTGTAGAAAAAATTCTTATTGGTGGCTGTGGATTACTTCTCCAAGTGGGTGGAAGCAGAGCCCCTTGCCAAAATCACTAAAAATGCTGTGATACAATTCATGTGGAAGAATATTATCTGTCAGTATGGTATTCCTTGGAGGTTAGTTAGCGATAATAGAAGACAGTTCTAGGGTAAAAAGATCAAGGAATGGTGCCAAAGTCTAAATATCCAACAGACTTTTACTTTTGTAGCTCACCCTCAGGCTAACGGGTAGGTCGAAGTAACTAATAGAATCCTCGTTCAAGGATTGAAGACTAAATTGGATGCTCAGAGAGGAAACTGGGTGGAGGAGTTGCCCGGGATCTTGTGGGCCTATCGAACCATGCCAAAGATCGCAACAGGTGAAACTCCTTTCAGCCTAGTATACGAAATGGAACTCGTCATTCTGGTGGAGGCCCTTTTAAGAAGCGCCCTCATGAAAGTTTATGAGCTAGAGAAAAACCAAATTATTCGGAGCACTGAGTTAGACTTGGTGGTAGAAAAAAGGGAAAAGGTGCGGAGGCCAGCGGAATTTTATAAACGAAGGGTTCAACAAGCCTTTAACAAAAGGGTAATGCCCCGGATATTTCAAGAAGGGGATTTGGTTCTGCACAAAGTTAATCCCACTGGAGATCCGGGAAAATTAGCTCCAAATTGGGAAGGACCTTATGAGGTGATGCGCCGCGTGGCAGGATCAACGTATTATCTGAAAGATGATCAGGGCAAGGAATTTCCTCGACCCTGGAACGTTGTACACTTGAAATATTATTATACTATGTAAGGGACGGTGGATGGAAAAAAGAATTAAGAGGTTTCTTGGTAAACGTGTTTGACAATTCACTATGTCGTTAGATGTATGGCAAACATGAATATGATTGATGAATCATTTGCATTAACATTGAATTCTTTTTGGTGGAATATGAAAAGGAAAAAAGGTGAAAAGGGAACCATATATAATAATACGAATATTTTAGGGATGACTATTCCAAAGCAATACATCGAGCTATAATTTAAAATGGTCTGGAGGATAACGCCGGAAGCCGGTTTCCCAATGCAAGTAGAGAGCAGGGTGGTTCACAGGAGGTAATCCTTGGCCAACATACTGCCGAATCACTTCATTAAATCTATCCTGAAAGGTGGTATGCATCAGGGCTATTAGTCGTTTGCATCGGCTCGGGTCATCAGGACTTCGATTTTGGTGAAACATGTGGCAATTCTCTTGATGCTTCTGAAGAGATCGGTGCATTTCTCTATAACGCTGAGATATTTCCATAATAGCATCCGCCAGGACCGAGATGTCGTCCGCTCGGGAGGTTTGGTCCTGCTGAAGGAGCCTCGTCATGTCCATCATGTTCTGGCATATCGAAGCTGAAATTCCCTCTACAACCTTTGTATGGGATCTGGTGCGAACAAGCTCACTGCCTAGCCTCTGGAGGGATGTTTCTTGCCTGCGTATACACGGGCATGAGCATGCACCCTAGAAGTTATTAAGGGGGAGTTTTCTTGTGCCTCCTTGCACAGGCGGATGTGGAGATCCATTATTTTGTCCTCCGATCTTTGGTGTTGAACCCGCAAGCTTGCAATGAGTTCAGAATCCTTTTGTTTTTCGCAGAGGAGCTCAGCTATTTGCTCCTTAAGGTTCACCAACTCTTGAGAATAGGAGGCTACTACATCAGCTTGTTCCCACTGAGGGTCTTGTGGAGTGGGTATCAATTCTGTGTGGACCTGTTGTTGTGCTTGTAATGCCGCTATGGTCTTGGTATCTTTCTGCTATTGGCAATGAGCGTCTGTTAATTGCTTTTGACATTGTTTCAGCTGTTGTGATAAGAAATGCTCCCGATTCTGGGCAGCAGTTTGATCCTCCAATCGTTGCTGCTCCCACTTTAAAGACTGAGCTTGATATTGTTGGAAGGAGCGATCCAGTTCTTGATAATTGGTTAAGGCCTGGAGATTATTTATCAAAAAGAAATCATCAAGCGAAGAAAATCAGAGAAGTCAATTTGATGAACATACCAATTCCAGAGCGTGGCGCAAACCTTCCATCCGTGGGATTAATTCTTCTAAGTTCAAGATCTGAAGACCCAGGGGGGAAGAAGAAGAAGGGATGGATGATACCAAAGGCGAAGGTTCACTTATGGTTGGGGGATGAAAGACGGGAGCAATGGGTTGTGCCGGGGTTTCAGAAGGAAGAGAAGAAAGAGCTCTTGTTAAGAGGCTCAAAGAGGTAGGAGCCGAGAGAGAAGAAATAGAAGTGGGGGGTGGAAGACTCAAAATGGTTGGTTGTGGGATCGGAATGGAAGAATCTGTAGAAGGGGATGGGTTTGGTGAGGAAGATATGGAGAACACTGGGATGGAAAGCTCTTCGCTATGAAGGGGAAAAGTAGAAGGACCTTGGTTTGTATCTAAGGGAGGGAAAAGGCCTCCCAAGTTATGAGCATCGGGGGAAAGAGACGATGGGGGAATCTCAACTACCATAGGCTCAGGTGTAGGAGAATGCGTTGGGGAAAGAGAAGGAGAGGACACCGGGACGTCTACTGCCGACAGGCATTGATGCGCCGCCTCTCTGTATTCAACTTCAGGTTGTAATAAGGGAGGGGGCAATTTACGGATACCCAAGACAGAAGGGGAAAAGACGGGAGAGTTAGGGTTTACGAGCAGTATTGGAGATGAGGATAGACCGGCTACCCTAGTCTCATCTGGAACTAGGGTGGCGGGGGGTTTAGAGGAACAAAGAGGAGAAGGGAGATTTGAGATAGACGTGGTGGTGATGGACGAAGGTAAGGGAGGAGGTGAAGGCGAAGGCACTGCTTGTTGTTGACCCTCACCCCGCTTGGATTCTTGGTAGCGTTTTGCCATTTCCTGTTGAAAGAAGGAATACATCCTACCTTTCGAAGGAAGAAGAGAAGTACAGGAGGTATGGCTGGAGCGCTGAAGGGTGGCGGTGGAAGGAAAAAAGGATGAGGAAGCGGGAGAAGATGGAAAGGCATATAGAGAAGATGAGAACGGAGAAGAAGAAAGATGAAGTTTCCTATATAGAAGGGGTGTGGAATGGGCTTACAATGTCAATTGGGCTGCAAATTTGTAAAATGGGCCCCGGGAAAAAGGGGAAACAATGATTTATTCCTATGATTGCCCGCTATCTGTTAGAACCACTGTCTCCATATGATAAAAGAACGAGGACATCCAACTTCAAGGTGAATGAAGAAATAATGGCAGTATGAGGGCAGATCCTTGGGTCAAGTTATCATATTTTTTATGCGGCTTGGCATTGGTCGCAATTATTTTATCTCCGTGCGGTGGCAGAACGGAAGAACTGAGCATTCCTCAGTTATCTATTATTTTATCCCCATGCGGTGGTGGAACAGAAGAACTCAGTATTCCTCAGTTATCAATTATTTTATCCCCGTGCGGTGGCAGAACGAAAGAACTGAGCATTCCTCAGTTATCTATTATTTTATTCCCGTGCGGTGGCAAAATGGAAGAACTGAGCATTCCTCAGTTATCTATTATTTTATCCCCGTGCGATGGCATAATAGAAGAACTGAGCAATCCTCAGTTATTTATTATTTTATCCTCGTCCGGTGGCGGAACTGAAGAACTAAGCATTCCTCAGTTATCTATTATTTTATCCCCGTGCAGTGTGGTGGCGGAACAGAAGAATTGAGCATTCCTCAGTTATCTATTATTTTATCCCCGTGCGGTGGCGGAATGAAAGAACTGAGCATTCCTCAGTTATCTATTATTTTATCCCCGTGCGGTGGCGGAACGGAAGAACTGAGCATTCCTCAGTTATCTATTATTTTATCCCCATGCGATGGCAGAACGGAAGAACTTAGCATTCCTCAATTATCTATTAATTTATCCCCGTGCGATGGCGAAACAAAAGAACTGAGGATTCTTCAGTTATCTATTATTTTATCCCCATGAGGTGGCGGAACGGAAGAACTGAGCATTCCTTAGTTATATATTATTTTATCCCCGTGTGGTGGTGGAACGGAAGAGCTCAACATCCCTTCAGCTATGTATTATTTTATTCCCGTGTGGTGGAGGGACGGAAGAGCTGAACATTCCTTCAGCTATATATTATTTTATACCCGTGTTGTGGTGGAACGGAAGAGCTGAACATTCCTTCAGCTATATATTATTTTATCCCTGTGTGGTAGTGAAACGGAAGAGCTGAACATTCCTTCAGCTATATATTATTTTATCCCCGTGTGGTGGTGGAACGGAAGACCTGAGCATTCCCTCAGTTGCATATTATTTTATTCTCGTGCAGTGGAAGTGCGTATGTGATTCCTGCGTAATGAAAGGGTGAAGAAGTTGTATGCTTATTTAATTTTCGTATTATCTAAGAGAAGTGTAAAATTTGGCACAGCAGAAGGAAGGCCAAAAAAAGGGGATAAGCAAGGAAGGATATCGACGAAAGTTTATACTGAAGAAGTTCATTACTTTGAAAGAGCTACATATTACAACTTCCCTGAAAGAAGAAAATAACTAAAGAAACCCCTGTTCATAGGAGATTACAGTTCTTTATTAGGAGGTACGGAGGGGGCCTCTTTGCACGGTTTAGGTTGGCGTAGTAGCTGCCGGAGGTAGGATTACTATATGAAGATGTGCTTGGATAGATTCTTTTGGGACACTGCCAGTTGCTGGCGCAGGGAGTAGTTGCTGGTAAAAGACTCCCTCAAGCAATGCTGCAGATACCCAACCTGTTCTTCTAGATGAGCGATGTAGAGTTGTTCCTTAGTCTTTTCCTTAGGAGGAAGAGAGCTGCTCCCCTGGTTAGAAGTATGCTCCATAGCAAGGAGAGGGAAAAGAAAGGATGGATGCTAAACAAATGATGGTTTGGGGTCCTTATAGTGCTAAAAGAAGAAGGCATATTGACTCGTGGAGGAGGTAAAAATAATAAATGCTAATAAAGAAGGGGGAAACATTAAGACAGTAGGTGAGAGTTGTTAGTGCAGTAACTCCGAGAAAGATGGTTCCAATTCCACAAAAGCGGTAAGGGGGAAGTATGTTCAGATAGTGTTGCAGTCTTTTCTAGTGGCAATTGCTCTACATTTACATAAAAACGACAAAAATAAGTATTAGTACCCCTTTTATTTTTATTGATATACTCAACATCAATTACATTACTTAAGCTAATAGTTATACATGCTTATTATGGTTATCACTAGTGGGAGGATTATCAGAGGACTCCTCCGATGGAGAAGGTGCTAATACGACTTTGTAGAGATTGCCTCGAGCGTGAGGTGCCGCTGGTGGAGCTTCATTAAAACGAGGCAGATGAATCTCCGCTCGAGGGACGGAAATGAAAGCTAGGGCCGGTGGAATCAGAGGAAGTTTAGTGGAGGCCTGAGGATCTCCTACGATGTATTCCCACATCAGGGGAGGGTTCCAGACCCAGTCACTCTGGAGCTGGCATCCGTATACCCACGTATCACCATGGAATCATCCTTGTCTGTCTGGAGCTGACATCCGTATACCCACGTATCACCATGTACCCTTCTCCATATATTAGGACCACATCCTTAGTTCTTCTTAAGTACTTAAGGATTATCTTAACAGCCACCCAATGATCCATTCCTGGATCAGATTGGTATCTGCTTGTGACACTCAGAGCATACGATACATCGGGCCTCGTACATAACATAACATACATGATAGATCCTATTGCGGATGCATAGGGAATCTTACTCATGCAAATCCTCTCGTCTTCTGTGCGTGGACACATAGACTTTGAAAGGTGTATCCCATGCCTGATGGGTAGGAAACCTTTCTTGGATTCTGACATGCTAAACCTCTTTAGCACTCGGTCTATATATGTAGAGTGCGAAAGACCAAGCAACCGTTTCGATCTATCTCTATAGATCTTAATCCCGAGGATGTAGGTTGCTTCTCCCAGGTCTTGCATGGAGAATGTCTTGGATAACCAAATCTTAACTGACTGTAAGACTGAAACATCGTCTCCTATAAGTAATATGTCATCGACATACAATGCTAGGAACACGACTGCACTCCCACTAACCTTCTTATACACAAAAGGTTCGTCTGGATTTTTGTGAGAAATCAAACTTTTTGATTGTCTCATCAAAATGGATATTCCAGCTCCTGGATGCTTGCTTCTATCCATATATGGACCATCGCAATTTGCATACCTTTGTTTTATCGACAGATGTGAAACCCTCAGGTTGTATCATATACACGTCCTCGAGCAGGTTTCCATTAAGGAAAGTTGTTTCACATCCATCTGCTATATCTCATAATCTTAATGAGCCGCTATGGCCAGGAGCATCCGAATGGATTTAAGCATAGCTACAGGCGAATATGTTTCATCATAATTAACACCTTATTTTTTACGATATCCTTTCGCCACTAATCTAGCCTTATAGGTAATCATATTACCATCCATGTCGGTTTTCTTCTTGAAAACCCACTTGCACCCTATAGGCTTGATGCCTTAAGGTGGGACAACCAAGTTCCAAACTTAGTTTTCATACATGAAATCCATTTCCGACTTCATGGTTTGAAGCCACTTATCCCTTCTCAACTCGTAACTTCTTCATAACTGGTAGGCTCCTCATCATTAATGAGTAACACGTCGTTCGATTCACTTACGAGAAATCCATATCTCTCAGGAATATTGCGTGCTCTACCAGATCTACGAAGATGTTGTGTTTCAATAGGTCTAGTCGATTGCTCATCACTATGAGTTATCTGCTGTTGTGCTTCACCAGGCATCTCATCAATGTCTATTTGAGTCTCTCGAGCCTCCTCAAGCTCGACGACACTCCCACTGTTTTCTTACAAGAGAAACTCTTTCTCTAGAAACACAACATGCCATGAAACAAACACCTTTTGTTCCACAGGATGATAGAATTGGTAACCCCTTGTTTCCTTAGGGTATCAAATAAATAGACATTTATTAGACTTAGCATCCAATTTGTCAGATACAGTCCGCTTCACATAAGCAGGACAACCCCATATCTTCAAGTAAGATACATGAGGTTTCTTACTATTCCATATCTCATATGGAGTAGTGGAGACTACCTTGGTTGACATTCTGTTTAACAAGTAAACAGCTGTCTGAAGTGCATAGCCCCAAAAGGACTTGGGAAGTAGTTATAGCCTCCTAAAGCTTGAGTTGACATATGTCCACATACATTAGTATGTATTAGACCTAGCAACTCTCCCACTTGTTCACCTTTTCCTGTAAAAGGTAACTTAGTCATCTTGCCTTTCAAGCATGATTCGCATGTATCATATGAATCCAATTCAAACGATTCAAGAATTCCACATCGGTGTAATTCGGACATGCATTTTTGCTTTCATGGCCAAGATGATAATGCCACATGTAGGAGTCTAATTGATTATCCTTTCGAGCACGCTTGTTGCTCGGTTCGATATTGAAAACATCACTGGTTACGTCCAACGTATAAACACCATTGCTTCAAGTTCCAGTCCCATAAAGAACTCTATTCAAAGTTAAGTAACAACAATTTTTACTAAAAGTCAAATGGTACCCAATTCTATTTAAACAAGAAATAGAAATGATGTTCTTTATCAACGAAGGAACATAAAAGCAATTGTCCAGTTCTAAGACAAGTCCTACAGGGAGTTTCAACAAATACGTTCCGATGGCGAGTGCAGCAACCTTTGCTCCATTCCCAACACGTAAATTGGACTCTCCCTTGACGAGTCTTCTTCTATTCCTTAGCCCATGTATGTCATTACATATATGTGAGCCACACCCAGTATCCAATACCCAAGTGTCTGAGGAAATAGAATGACAATCAATAACGAAGATATATGAAAAAGATGGAGCATCTTATGCCTTATTCTTCTTCACGGACTCAAGATAAATCTTGCAATTTCTTCGCCAATGGCCCTACTTGCCATAATGATGGCAAGTGCCCTTTTGAGCTGGTTCTGCCTTTTTAGCCTTTTTCTTCTTCCCCTTCTGTTGTTCCTTTGACTCCCTCTTAGAACCTTTCTTCGAGGAATCAACTAACAACACCGTCCCCTACTTATGCTTCTCAGAAGGCTCCACAGTCTTCAGCATGTTGAGCAGTACCACAGATGAACCTTCTTGCATCTCAGAGGTGAAGAGGAGCTTGGAGACTTCGAACATTTCGAATCTCACTTGCTTATCAAACAACTCATAAAGATGAAGGACTACAATATGAGCATACATATGCTCATGCTGCTTCCGTAGCTTGGGTTCCATCATGGCTAGCATGATGCAACTCATTTGTTCATAATCACTCACATGTTTCTGATAGGCCAACAATTGGTCCAGAGTTGTATTGTCACTAGGACGGGCGGGAAGAGGTGCTTCGAGGACATTTGCAAGCTTTTCAACCTTGAGAACAATTCTCAAGTTTCTAAGCCAGTCCAAGAAGTTCGCCCAGTCAATTTATTCGAATCCAAAATGGAATGCAAATTCAAAGACATCATGATCAATCTTAGAAATACAAAACGAGCATATATGAGAAAGATGATTTTAAAATGCATCATTATACATTCATAAATCTCATTCATTTTTCAAATTTCAAGAACCCCAAAATCACTTCGGGAGATCGTAGGTCCATCTCCGAATGGGCTGATATCCATCATAGATATGAACAACCTTGGAGAGAGTCCAACAAGTCATTCAAAACTACGATGGTAGGTATCAACTATACCGATTGCATATCACGTATATGCAACTATCACAATGTGCTATCAACTAATTGAATGTTCACACATACATCGGGTTGTTAACACATTAACAAGTATGCATCATATGCATAACACCCAACTTTACCTCCCTTTACATCGACCTTGGAGAGAGTCCAACAAGCCGATGCTCCAGGTTAAAGCCAACCCATTAATCGAGAAATAGTTTTAATATGGTTAGAGTGCATTCAACCAATTAGCCCGGCTTGGAGAGAGTCCAACAACCAAAGCTAACGATTGACCTCTGACTCTTACCATATTAGTATTAAACTATTCCATGGTTTGAACATGTTCGGGTTCGAGCCGGGCTTGGAGAGAGTCCAACAACCCGAACAAGAAACGGAACTCTGGTTCTAACCATATTAATGGAAGGTGTAGGCTTTAATATTGAGTTAGGGGTTTTATGTCTCATCCTCTTTGTATGCAAATAACTATTATCTACATGGCATGACATACATATACATGTCACGACACGCATGACATAATGATGTGCATCTAATGCAATTACATGACATACAATTATGTCATGTACAAAATTTCCTTATATGTCACAACTATTTATGGAAATAAAATATGTTTAAGATTTGATTCTCCAAATCAAATCATGATTAAATTAGGAAATAAATTTCTAAATCTAATCACATATTTTATTTGTGGAAATAGTTGATTAAGGAAAGTCAATTTAGGAACCAATTTCCTAAATCATCAAAACTACTTATGAAAATACAATATTTGAAGATTTGATTTCCCAAATCAAATCATGATTAAATTAGGAAACAAATTTCCAAAATCTAATCAAATAATTTTATTTATGGAAAATATCAATTTCCATAAATACTTCCAACTTTCCTAAAGTAGAAGATTTCCATAAATACATCTAGACTTTCCAAAATTAAAAATTTTCATAAATACTTCTAACTTTCCAAAAGTAGAAAATTTCCAAAAATATCATTATGACTATTGCAAAATAATTTTACGATTATGTCGAAACACAACTTGGGCTCTGATACTACTGTTGGGTTTCCGGCACCGCGGCGAGTGTGTGTTCGAACATGTTTCGTAAACATGTGCACAGCGGAAGGAATAAAATAATAAATCTAATTTATTACAACACACACATCACACACATGCATAGTACAACATGTGTAGACATAACCGTAAATTTAAATTTTGCAATAAAAGGAAACTTAAACTCCGTATACCTGACGTATCACGTGTAGCGGGAAAGGCATCAACAGGAACGAAAGAATTGAGCATTCCTCAGTTATCTATTATTTTATCCCCGTGCGGTGTGGTGGCGGAACGGAAGAATTGAGCATTCCTCAGTTATCTATTATTTTATCCCCGTGCGGTGGCGGAATGAAAGAACTGAGCATTCCTCAGTTATCTATTATTTTATCCCCGTGCGGTGGCGGAACGGAAGAACTGAGCATTCCTCAGTTATCTATTATTTTATCCCCATGCGATGGCAGAACGGAAGAACTTAGCATTCCTCAATTATCTATTAATTTATCCCCGTGCGATGGCGAAACAAAAGAACTGAGGATTCTTCAGTTATCTATTATTTTATCCCCATGAGGTGGCGGAACGGAAGAACTGAGCATTCCTTAGTTATATATTATTTTATCCCCGTGTGGTGGTGGAACGGAAGAGCTCAACATCCCTTCAGCTATGTATTATTTTATTCCCGTGTGGTGGAGGGACGGAAGAGCTGAACATTCCTTCAGCTATATATTATTTTATACCCGTGTTGTGGTGGAACGGAAGAGCTGAACATTCCTTCAGCTATATATTATTTTATCCCTGTGTGGTAGTGAAACGGAAGAGCTGAACATTCCTTCAGTTATATATTATTTTATCCCCGTGTGGTGGTGGAACGGAAGACCTGAGCATTCCCTCAGTTGCATATTATTTTATTCTCGTGCAGTGGAAGTGCGTATGTGATTCCTGCGTAATGAAAGGGTGAAGAAGTTGTATGCTTATTTAATTTTCGTATTATCTAAGAGAAGTGTAAAATTTGGCACAGCAGAAGGAAGGCCAAAAAAAGGGGATAAGCAAGGAAGGATATCGACGAAAGTTTATACTGAAGAAGTTCATTACTTTGAAAGAGCTACATATTACAACTTCCCTGAAAGAAGAAAATAACTAAAGAAACCCCTGTTCATAGGAGATTACAGTTCTTTATTAGGAGGTACGGAGGGGGCCTCTTTGCACAGTTTAGGTTGGCGTAGTAGCTGCCGGAGGTAGGATTACTATATGAAGATGTGCTTGGATAGATTCTTTTGGGACACTGCCAGTTGCTGGCGCAGGGAGTAGTTGCTGGTAAAAGACTCCCTCAAGCGATGCTGCAGATACCCAACCTGTTCTTCTAGATGAGCGATGTAGAGTTGTTCCTTAGTCTTTTCCTTAGGAGGAAGAGAGCTGCTCCCCTGGTTAGAAGTATGCTCCATAGCAAGGAGAGGGAAAAGAAAGGATGGATGCTAAACAAATGATGGTTTGGGGTCCTTATAGTGCTAAAAGAAGAAGGCATATTGACTCGTGGAGGAGGTAAAAATAATAAATGCTAATAAAGAAGGGGGAAACATTAAGACAGTAGGTGAGAGTTGTTAGTGCAGTAACTCCGAGAAGGATGGTTCCAATTCCACAGAAGCGGTAAGGGGGAAGTATGTTCAGATAGTGTTGCAGTCTTTTCTAGTGGCAATTGCTCTACATTTACATAAAAACGACAAAAATAAGTATTAGTACCCCTTTTCTTTTTATTGATATACTCAACATCAATTACATTACTTAAGCTAATAGTTATACATGCTTATTATGGTTATCACTAGTGGGAGGATTATCAGAGGACTCCTCCGATGGAGAAGGTGCTAATACGACTTTGTAGAGATTGCCTCGAGCGTGAGGTGCCGCTGGTGGAGCTTCATTAAAACGAGGCAGATGAATCTCCGCTCGAGGGACGGAAATGAAAGCTAGGGCCGGTGGAATCAGAGGAAGTTCAGTGGAGGCCTGAGGATCTCCTACGATGTATTCCCACATCAGGGGAGGGTTCCAGACCCAGTTACTCTGGAGCTGGCATCCGTATACCCACGTATCACCATGGAATCATCCTTGTCTGTCTGGAGCTGACATCCATATACCCACGTATCACCATGTACCCTTCTCCATATATTAGGACCACATCCTTAGTTCTTCTTAAGTACTTAAGGATTATCTTAACAGCCACCCAATGATCCATTCCTGGATCAGATTGGTATCTGCTTGTGACACTCAGAGCATACGATACATCGGGCCTCGTACATAACATAGCATACATGATAGATCCTATTGCGGATGCATAGGGAATCTTACTCATGCAAATCCTCTCGTCTTCTGTGCGTGGACACATAGACTTCGAAAGGTGTATCCCATGCCTGATGGGTAGAAAACCTTTCTTGGATTCTGACATGCTAAACCTCTTTAGCACTCGGTCTATATATGTAGAGTGCGAAAGACCAAGCAACCGTTTCGATCTATCTCTATAGATCTTAATCCCGAGGATGTAGGTTGCTTCTCCCAGGTCTTGCATGGAGAATGTCTTGGATAACCAAATCTTAACTGACTGTAAGAATGAAACATCGTCTCCTATAAGTAATATGTCATCGACATACAATGCTAGGAACACGACTGCACTCCCACTAACCTTCTTGTACACAAAAGGTTCGTCTGGATTTTGTGAGAAATCAAACTTTTTGATTGTCTCATCAAAATGGATATTCCAGCTCCTGGATGCTTGCTTCTATCCATATATGGACCATCGCAATTTGCATACCTTTGTTTTATCGACAGATGTGAAACCCTCAGGTTGTATCATATACACGTCCTCGAGCAGGTTTCCATTAAGGAAAGTTGTTTCACATCCATCTGCTATATCTCATAATCTTAATGAGCCGCTATGGCCAGGAGCATCCGAATGGATTTAAGCATAGCTACAGGCGAATATGTTTCATCATAATTAACACCTTATTTTTTACGATATCCTTTCGCCACTAATCTAGCCTTATAGGTAATCACATTTCCATCCATGTCGGTTTTCTTCTTGAAAACCCACTTGCACCCTATAGGCTTGATGCCTTAAGGTGGGACAACCAAGTTCCAAACTTAGTTTTCATACATGAAATCCATTTCCGACTTCATGGTTTGAAGCCACTTATCCCTTTCTGAACTCGTCAGAACTTCTTCATAACTGGTAGGCTCCTCATCATTAATGAGTAACACGTCGTTCGATTCACTTACGAGAAATCCATATCTCTCAGGAATATTGCGTGCTCTACCAGATCTACGAAGATGTTGTGTTTCAATAGGTCTAGTCGATTGCTCATCACTATGAGTTATCAGCTGTTGTGCTTCACCAGGCATCTCATCAATGTCTATTTGAGTCTCTCGAGCCTCCTCAAGCTCGACGACACTCCCACTGTTTTCTTACAAGAGAAACTCTTTCTCTAGAAACACAACATGCCATGAAACAAACACCTTTTGTTCCACAGGATGATAGAATTGGTAACCCCTTGTTTCCTTAGGGTATCAAATAAATAGACATTTATTAGACTTAGCATCCAATTTGTCAGATACAGTCCGCTTCACATAAGAAGGACAACCCCATATCTTCAAGTAAGATACATGAGGTTTCTTACTATTCCATATCTCATATGGAGTAGTGGAGACTACCTTGGTTGACATTCTGTTTAACAAGTAAACAGCTGTCTGAAGTGCATAGCCCCAAAAGGACTTGGGAAGTAGTTATAGCCTCCTAAAGCTTGAGTTGACATATGTCCACATACATCAGTATGTATTAGACCTAGCAACTCTCCCACTTGTTCACCTTTTCCTGTAAAAGGTAACTTAGTCATCTTGCCTTTCAAGCATGATTCGCATGTATCATATGAATCCAATTCAAACGATTCAAGAATTCCACATCGGTGTAATTCGGACATGCATTTTTGCTTTCATGGCCAAGATGATAATGCCACATGTAGGAGTCTAATTGATTATCCTTTCGAGCACGCTTGTTGCTCGGTTCGATATTGAAAACATCACTGGTTACGTCCAACGTATAAACACCATTGCTTCAAGTTCCAGTCCCATAAAGAACTCTATTCAAAGTTAAGTAACAACAATTTTTACTAAAAGTCAAATGGTACCCAATTCTATTTAAACAAGAAATAGAAATGATGTTCTTTATCAACGAAGGAACATAAAAGCAATTGTCCAGTTCTAAGACAAGTCCTACAGGGAGTTTCAACAAATACGTTCCGATGGCGAGTGCAGCAACCTTTGCTCCATTCCCAACACGTAAATTGGACTCTCCCTTGACGAGTCTTCTTCTATTCCTTAGCCCATGTATGTCATTACATATATGTGAGCCACACCCAGTATCCAATACCCAAGTGTCTGAGGAAATAGAATGACAATCAATAACGAAGATATATGAAAAAGATGGAGCATCTTATGCCTTATTCTTCTTCACGGACTCAAGATAAATCTTGCAATTTCTTCGCCAATGGCCCTACTTGCAATAATGATGGCAAGTGCCCTTTTGAGCTGGTTCTTCCATTTTAGCCTTTTTCTTCTTCCCCTTATGTTGTTCCTTTGACTCCCTCTTAGAACCTTTCTTCGAGGAATCAACTAACAACACCGTCCCCTACTTATGCTTCTCAGAAGGCTCCACAGTCTTCAGCATGTTGAGCAGTACCACAGATGAACCTTCTTGCATCTCAGAGGTGAAGAGGAGCTTGGAGACTTCGAACATTTCGAATCTCACTTGCTTATCAAACAACTCATAAAGATGAAGGACTACAATATGAGCATACATATGCTCATGCTGCTTCCGTAGCTTGGGTTCCATCATGGCTAGCATGATGCAACTCATTTGTTCATAATCACTCACATGTTTCTGATAGGCCAACAATTGGTCCAGAGTTGTATTGTCACTAGGACGGGCGGGAAGAGGTGCTTCGAGGACATTTGCAAGCTTTTCAACCTTGAGAACAATTCTCAAGTTTCTAAGCCAGTCTAAGAAGTTCGCCCAGTCAATTTATTCGAATCCAAAATGGAATGCAAATTCAAAGACATCATGATCAATCTTAGAAATACAAAACGAGCATATATGAGAAAGATGATTTTAAAATGCATCATTATACATTCATAAATCTCATTCATTTTTCAAATTTCAAGAACCCCAAAATCACTTCGGGAGATCGTAGGTCCATCTCCGAATGGGCTGATATCCATCATAGATATGAACAACCTTGGAGAGAGTCCAACAAGTCATTCATAACTACGATGGTAGGTATCAACTATACCGATTGCATATCACGTATATGCAACTATCACAATGTGCTATCAACTAATTGAATGTTCACACATACATCGGGTTGTTAACACATTAACAAGTATGCATCATATGCATAACACCCAACTTTACCTCCCTTTACATCGACCTTGGAGAGAGTCCAACAAGCCGATGCTCCAGGTTAAAGCCAACCCATTAATCGAGAAATAGTTTTAATATGGTTAGAGTGCATTCAACCAATTAGCCCGGCTTGGAGAGAGTCCAACAACCAAAGCTAACGATTGACCTCTGACTCTTACCATATTAGTATTAAACTATTCCATGGTTTGAACATGTTCGGGTTCGAGCCGGGCTTGGAGAGAGTCCAACAACCCGAACAAGAAACGGAACTCTGGTTCTAACCATATTAATGGAAGGTGTAGGCTTTAATATTGAGTTAGGGGTTTTATGTCTCATCCTCTTTGTATGCAAATAACTATTATCTACATGGCATGACATACATATACATGTCACGACACGCATGATATAATGATGTGCATCTAATACAATTACATGACATACAATTATGTCATGTACAAAATTTCCTTATATGTCACAACTATTTATGGAAATAAAATATGTTTAAGATTTGATTCTCCAAATCAAATCATGATTAAATTAGGAAATAAATTTCTAAATCTAATCACATATTTTATTTGTGGAAATAGTTGATTAAGGAAAGTCAATTTAGGAACCAATTTCCTAAATCATCAAAACTACTTATGGAAATACAATATTTGAAGATTTGATTTCCCAAATCAAATCATGATTAAATTAGGAAACAAATTTTCAAAATCTAATCAAATAATTTTATTTATGGAAAATATCAATTTCCATAAATACTTCCAACTTTCCAAAAGTAGAAGATTTCCATAAATACATCTAGACTTTCCAAAATTAAAAATTTTCATAAATACTTCTAACTTTCCAAAAGTAAAAAATTTCCAAAAATATCATTATGACTATTGCAAAATAATTTTACGATTATGTCGAAACACAACTTGGGCTCTGATACTACTGTTGGGTTTCCGGCACCGCGGCGAGTGTGTGTTCGAACATGTTTCGTAAACATGTGCACAGCGGAAGGAATAAAATAATAAATCTAATTTATTACAACACACACATCACACGCATGCATAGTACAACATGTGTAGACATAACCGTAAATTTAAATTTTGCAATAAAAGTAAACTTAAACTCCGTATACCTGACGTATCACGTGTAGCGGGAAAGGCATCAACAGGAACGATTCTCGCTAGAATCGTCTCTATCCGTATCCACGCCAAGTATCTTCGGGATGACTTCAAAAAGTCACGAGCCTCATCTTCGTACGGGTTACTAGCCTCGTGTTGAAGACGATGTGATCGAGAGAAGATCACGATCCGAATCAAAATTCGGATCCAAAACGAGTCCTCAAAAACTCGCTTCTCCGGAGAGGTATTCGTCAACCGTTTGACGAATCCTTCGTCCTCCACCTATGAGGATTACCGGAGATCGAATCCCTGGCAAGGCTACCACTGTCGGAGCTCCAAACGTCATCCAAATGACGCTCCGACGAGAAGGAAACAAGCTGTCCAGAAAACTGGACAGCTTTGGTGGAGGAATAGGGCCGGCCAAAAAGGGAAAGTTGAAGCTCACCTTATTGCCGAACCCAAAGGAGATCACCGGAGCTTCTCCGGCAGCAGCTCGATGCCGGCAAGAGGGAAGGACAACACCTTCTGGATGCCGACAAGGGAGCTAGGTGGTGGGCTGCGGCAAGGGGGGCTGTTGGCACCGACTTCACCAAGGAGAGGAGGGGGCGGCAACTATTAGGGTTGCAAGGATTTGGATTAAGGTTTAACAAAAACCCTTAAGCCCTATTTTATAGAGAACAAATTCTCTTAATGGTTATCGGATCATAACCAAAGGCCCGTTAATCCGCTCCATTAATTTAAGTTAAAATAAACCAAACCATGATGGTTTATTTTAAGTTAAAACGAACCGAACCAACTTTGGTTCATTCGTTTAAATCAAACCAAACCCTTTGGTTTATTCTCCTCCATTGGATTAGAACAAAACCAATTTGGTTCATCCATCATGTCTTCATAAGACATGGCCAATCCATGCTTCCATTGCGACTGAAACAATTTCATGCTCGCTCCATGTTTGGTCCAACCAAACCTAGTTTCTCTCGGTCTGAGAATCTCATTCTCAAGCTCGTTTTAAATCCTTCGGATTATGCTCGTTGTGTGTGTGACCAAATAGGTTCTCGGTTTATGTTGGTCGTCTATAATTAACCATTAATTATAGAACAATCTTGAGTGGCACCTAGTAGTACATCATAATCCCCAATTAATCAAAAAGATCAACGGTTGATCCAGAACTACTTCTGAAACCCTTCAGCAGCACGAATGAATCGTGTCCCATTCCCTTCACTCATCTTATACCCACTTGGTTCAGGACATGGTCTATAGTGTCACTCCCCACTAGGCTGACTACGTCACACCTAGCCCAAGTATCATTTCCTCATCCTACGGATTCTAGTTACTGCACTTGTATCGAAGAGTACCTTACTCTAAACATGTAATGCTTTGGCCAAAGACTTTAGTAACAATCCGACGAGAGGCCATTGGTATACATCTCCTCGCAAGGAGTGGTGAATCCTTTATAGGCTATTCAAACACCTTCGATCACTTCGACTTATACCCAATCATCCCGGGTACACATCTCCTTAGAGATGCTTGCTTAAGATGTCAAAGCATAAGTCTTTATGATCAAGATGACTTGAATACCGCAAGTCAAAGGAACATCGCACTTAAGCTACAGTAAGAACTTCATTGACATATCTATATATGCAGAGAACCATATGAAGTTTTACGGCTGGTCACTCCAATGAACTAGTTACCATAACTAGCATCCACGATTAACTCCGGACATCACAATGTCTCCAGCCAGTGAGAATCAGCTGCTTGGATACACCAAGGAGTATACCTCGTGCTAGTCTCGACAGAATCAATGGTGTCCAAATCCATCAATTCATCGACTAGGGATAATTCTGATACATCACAATTACACATGTAGAGATACTCACTAGTTGTGATCCAATCACAAATTCTCTCATGCTGTGAATCGTATCGTGGACATTCAGTAAATGAGTTTAAAATCTAATCAAATACATGAAAACATGTATACTCAAATAGTGAATCTTCATTTATCATATAAATGGTTCAAATATAAGGCGATTGCCTTAGGACATCTCTCATATATCACTAACAAACTCCCACTTGGCCTAATGCCAATCGCTATGGTATCCAATACCATAAGCTCTAACATGACCCTCAAACTTACTTTGAGCTAATGCCTTAGTCAAAGGATCCGCTAAGTTCCTTTCAGTGGGGATTTTCTCGATTTGTATTTCCTTCCTACTGATGATCTCTCTGATAAGATGATAGCGACGAAGCACATGTTTGGATCATTGATGAGCCACATCAAGTTCAGAGATGAACTTCTTGATCCAAACCGCTTCCTTTGCTGCTTCCAAAGCTGCAATGTATTCTGCCTTAGTGGCAGAATCCACTATAGTGTCAAGCTTGGAACCTTTCCAACTTATTGCGCCTCCATTCCAGGTGAATACATACCTAGACTGAGACATGGAATCATCCTTGTCTGTCTGGAGCTGGCATCCGTATACCCAGGTATCACCATGTACCCTTCTCCATATATTAGGAACACATCCTTAGTTCTTCTTAAGTACTTAAGGATTGTCTTAACAGCCACCCAATGATCCATTCCTGGATCAGATTGGTATCTACTTGTGACACTCAGATCATACGATACATCGGGCCTCGTACATAACATAGCATACATGATAGATCCTATTGCGGATGCATAGGGAATCTTACTCATGCAAATCCTCTCGTCTTCTGTGCGTGGACACATAGACTTCGAAAGGTGTATCCCATGCCTGATGGGTAGGAAACCTTTCTTGGATTCCGACATGCTAAACCTCTTTAGCACTCGGTCTATATATGTAGAGTACGAAAGACCAAGCAACCGTTTCGATCTATCTCTATAGATCTTAATCCCGAGGATGTAGGTTGCTTCTCCCAGGTCTTTCATGGAGAATGTCTTGGATAACCAAATCTTAACTGACTGTAAGACTGAAACATCGTCTCCTATAAGTAATATGTCATCGACATACAATGCTAGAAACACGACTGCACTTCCACTAACCTTCTGTACACACAAGGTTCGTCTGGATTTTGTGAGAAATCAAACTTTTTGATTGTCTCATCAAAACGGATATTCCAGCTCCTGGATGCTTGCTTCAATCCATATATAGACCGTTGCAATTTGCATACCTTCATTTTATCAACCGATGTGAAACCCTCAGGTTGTATCATATACACGTCCTCGAGCAGGTTTCCATTAAGGAAAGCTGTTTTCCCATCCATCTTCCATATCTCATAAGCATAATGAGCCGCTATGGCCAGGAGCATCCAAATGGATTTAAGCATAGCTACAGGCGAATAGGTTTCGTCATAATCAACACCTTATTTTCGATGATATCCTTTCGCCACTAATCTCGCCTTATAGGAAATCACATTACCATCCATGTCGGTTTTCTTCTTGAAAACCCACTTGCACCCTATAGGCCTGATGCCTTCAGGTGGGTCAACCAAGTTCCAAACTTGGTTTTCATACATGGAATCCATTTCCGACTTCATGGCTTGAAGCCACTTATCCCTTTCTGAACTCGTCTGGTAGGCTCCTCATCATTAATGAGTAACACGTCGTTCGATTCACTTACGAGAAATCCATATCTCTCAGGAATATTGCATGCTCTACCAGATCTACGAAGATGTGGTGTTTCAATAGGTCAAGCCGATTGCTCATCACTATGAGTTATCAGCTGTTGTGCTTCACCAAGCATCTCATCAATGTCTATTTGAGTCTCTCGAGCCTCCTCAAGCTCGACGACACTCCCACTGTTTTCTTGCAAGAGAAACTCTTTCTCTAGAAACACAACATGCCTTAAAACAAACACCTTTTGTTCCACAGGATGATAGAATTGGTAATCCCTTGTTTCCTTAGGGTATCCAATAAATAGACATTTATCAGACTTAGCATCCAATTTGTCTGATACAGTCCGCTTCACATAAGTAGGATAACCCCATATCCTCAAGTAAGATACATGAGGTTTCTTACTATTCCATATCTCATATGGAGTAGTGGAGACTACCTTGGTTGGCATTCTGTTTAACAAGTAAACAGCTGTCTGAAGTGCATAGCCCAAAAAGGACTTGGGAAGATTCACATGATTCATCATTGACCTGACCATGTTCAACAAGGTCCGGTTATGCCTCTCAGATACACCATTATGCTATGGTGTATATGGCGGAGTCCATTGAGACAATATACCATAGTCTCTTAGATAATCTAGAAACTCTTGACTTAAGTATTCACCACCTCGATCCGATCGAAGTATTTTAATACTCTTGTCATTTTGTTTCTCTACTTCATTTCTTAACTCTTTGAACCTTTCAAAAGCTTCAGACTTGTGTTTCTACAAGAACACATACCCAAACCGTGAGTGATAATCAGTGAAGGTAATGAAGTAGTTATAGCCTCCTAAAGCTTGAGTTGACATAGGTCCACATACATCAGTATGTATTAGACCTAGCAACTCTCCCACTTGTTCACCTTTTCCTGTAAAAGGTAACTTAGTCATCTTGCCTTTCAAGCATGATTCACATGTATCATATGAATCCAATTCAAACGATTCCAGAATTCCACAATGGTGTAATTCGGACATGCGTTTCTTGCTTGCAAGGCCAAGACGACAATGCCACATGTAGGAGTCTAATTGATTATCCTTTCGAGCATGCTTGTTGCTCGCTTCGATATTGAAAACATCACTGGTTACGTCCAACGTATAAACACCATTGCTTAAAGTTCCAGTCCCATAAAGAACTCCATTCAAAGTTATGTAACAACAATTTTTACTAAAAGTCAAATGGTACCCATTTCTATTTAAACAAGAAATAGAAATGATGTTCTTTATCAACGAAGGAACATAAAAGCAATTATCCAGTTCTAAGACAAGTCCTGCAGGGAGTTTCAACAAATACGTTCCGATGGCGAGTGCAGCAACCTTTGCTCCATTCCCAACACGTAAATTGGACTCTCCCTTGACGAGTCTTCTTCTATTCCTTAGCCCATGTATGTCATTACATATATGTGAGCCACACCCAGTATCCAATACCTAAGTGTCTGAGGAAATAGAATGACAATCAATAACGAAGATATATGAAAAAGATGGAGCATCTTATGCCTTATTCTTCTTCACGGACTCAAGATAAATCTTGCAATTTCTTCGCCAATGGCCCTACTTGCAATAATGATGGCAAGTGCCCTTTTGAGCTAGTTCTGCCATTTTAGCCTTTTTCTTCTTCCCCTTCTGTTGTTCCTTTGACTCCCTCTTAGAACCTTTCTTCGAGGAATCAACTAACAATACCGTCCCCTGCTTATGCTTCTCAGAAGGCTCCACAGTCTTCAGCATGTTGAGCAGTACCACAGATGAACCTTCTTGCATCTCAGAGGTGAAGAGGAGCTTGGAGACTTCGAACATTTCGAATCTCACTTGCTTATCAAACAACTCATAAAGATGAAGGACTACAATATGAGCATACATATGCTCATGCTGCTTCCGTAGCTTGGGTTCCATCATGGCTAGCATGATACAACTCATTTGTTCAGAATTACTCACATGTTTCTGATAGGCCAACAATTGGTCCAGAGTTGTATTATCACTAGGACAGGCGGGAAGAGTCGCTTCAAGGACATTTGCAAGCTTTTCAACCTTGAGAACAATTCTCAAGTTTCTAAGCCAGTCCAAGAAGTTCGGCCCAGTCAATTTATTCGAATCCAAAATGGAACACAAATTCAAAGACATCATGATCAATCTTAGAAATACAAAACGAGCATATATGAGAAAGATGATTTTAAAATGCATCATTATACATTCATAAATCCCATTCATTTTTCGAATTTCAAGAACCCCAAAATCACTTCGGGAGATCGTAGGTCCATCTCTGAATGGGATGATATCCATCATAGATATGAACAACCTTGGAGAGATTCCAACAAGTCATTCATAACTACGATGGTAGGTATCAACTATACCGATTGCATATCTCGTATATGCAACTATCACAATGTGCTATCAACTAATTGAATGTTCACACATACATCGGGTTGTTAACACATTAACAAGTATGCATCATATGCATAACACCCAACTTTACCTCCCTTTACATCGACCTTGGAGAGAGTCCAACAAGCCGATGCTCCAGGTTAAAGCCAACCCATTAATCGAGAAATAGTTTTAATATGGTTAGAGTGCATTCAACCAATTAGCCCGACTTGGAGAGAGTCCAACAACCAAAGCTAACGATTGACCTCTGACTCTTACCATATTAGTATTAAACTATTCCATGGTTTGAACATGTTCGGGTTCGAGCCGGACTTGGAGAGAGTCCAACAACCCGAACAAGAAACGGAACTCTGGTTCTAACCATATTAATGGAAGGTGTAGGCTTTAATATTGAGTTAGGGATTTTATGTCTCATCCTCTTTGCATGCAAATAACTATTATCTACATGGCATGACATACATGACATACATCTACATGTCACGACACGCATGATATAATGATGTGCATCTAATGCAATTACATGACATACAATTATGTCATGTACAAAATTTCCTTATATGTCACAACTATTTATGGAAATAAAATATGTTTAAGATTTGATTCTCCAAATCAAATCATGATTAAATTAGGAAAGAAATTTCTAAATCTAATCACATATTTTATTTGTGGAAATAGTTGATTAAGGAAAATCAATTTAGGAAACCAATTTTCTAAATCATCAAAACTACTTATGGAAATAAAATATTTTAAGATTTGATTTCCCAAATCAAATAATGATTAAATTAGGAAACAAATTTCCAAAATCTAATAAAATAATTTTATTTATGGAAAATATCAATTTCCATAAATACTTCCAACTTTCCAAAAGTAGAAGATTTCCATAAATACATCTAGACTTTCCAAAATTAAAAATTTCCATAAATACTTCCAACTTTCCAAAAGCAGAAAATTTCTAGAAATATCATTATGACTATCGCAAAATAATTTTATGATTATGTCGAAACACAACCTGGGCTCTGATACCACTATTGGGTTTCCGGCACCACGGCGAGTGTGTGTTCGAACATGTTTCGTAAACATGTACACAGCGGAAGGAATAAAATAATAAATCTAATTTATTACAACACACACATCACACGCATGCATAGTACAACAAGTCTAGACATAACCATAAATTTAAATTTTGCAATAAAAGGAAACTTAAACTACGTATACCTGACGTATCACGTGTAGCGGGAAAGGCATCAACCGGAACGATTCTCGCTAGAATCGTCTCTATCCGTATCCATGCCAAGTATCTTCGGGATGACTTCATAAAGTCACGAGCCTCGTCTTCATATGGGTTACTAGCCTCGTGTTGAAGACGATGTGATAGAGAGAAGATCAAGATCCGAATCAAAATTCGGATCCAAAACGAGTCCTCAAAAACTCGCTTCTCCGGAGAGGTATTCGTCAACCGTTTGACGAATCCTTCATCCTCCACCTATGAGGATTACCGGAGATCGAATCCCCGGCAAGGCTACCGCTGTCGGAGCTCCAAACGTCATCCAAACGACGCTTCAACGAGAAGGAAACAAGCTGTCTAGAAAACTGGACAGCTTTAGTGGAGGAATAGGGCCGGCCAAAAAGGGAAGGTTGAAGCTCACCTTATTGCCGAACCCAAAGGAGATCACCGGAGCTTCTCCGGCAGCAGCTCGATGCTGGGAAGAGGGAAGGACAACACCTTCTAGATGCCGGCAAGGGAGCTAGGTGGTGGGCTGCGGCAAGGGGGGCTGTTGGCACCGACTTCACCAAGGAGAGGAGGGGGCGGCAACTATTAGGGTTGCAAGGATTTGGATTAGGGTTTAACAAAAACCCTTAAGCCCTATTTTATAGAGAACAAATTCTCTTAAAGGTTATCGGATCATAACCAAAGGCCCGTTAACCCGCTCCATTAATTTAAGTTAAAATAAACCAAACCATGATGATTTATTTTAAGTTAAAACGAACCGAACCAACTTTGGTTCATTCGTTTAAAACAAACCAAACCCTTTGGTTTATTCTCCTCCATTGGATTAGAACCAAACCAATTTGGTTCATCCATCATGTCTTCATAAGACATGGCCCATCCACGCTTCCATTGCGACTAAAACAATTTCATGCTCGCTCCATGTTTGGTCCAAC
The DNA here is from genome assembly GCA_025175895.1 of Wurfbainia villosa. Taxonomy (NCBI): domain Eukaryota; kingdom Viridiplantae; phylum Streptophyta; class Magnoliopsida; order Zingiberales; family Zingiberaceae; genus Wurfbainia; species Wurfbainia villosa. The sequence goes on along the minus strand of CM045989.1, from coordinate 35,249,441 downwards.
CAAACCTAGTTTCTCTCGGTCAGAGAATCTCATTCTCAAGCTCGTTTTAAATCCTTCGGATTACGCTCATTGTGCGTGTAACCAAATAGGTTCTTAGTTTATGTTGGTCGTCTATAATTAATCATTAATTATAGAACGATCTTGAGTGACACCTAGTAGTACATCATGATCCCCAATTAACCGAAAACATCAACGGTTGATCCAGAACTACTTCTGAAACCCTTCAACAGCTCGAATGAATCGTGCCCCATTCCCTTCACTCATCTTATACCCACTTGGTTCAGGACATGGTCTATAGTGTCAGTCCCCACTAGGCTGACTATGTCACACCTAGCCCAAGTATCATTTCCTCATCCTACGGATTCTAGTTACTTCACATGTATCGAAGAGTACCTTACTCTAAACATGTAATGCTTTGTCCAAAGACTTTAGTAACAATCCAACGAAAGGCCATGGGTATACATCTCCTCACAAGGAGTGGTGAATCATTTATAGGCTATTCAAACACCTCCGATCACTTCGACTTATACCCAATCATCCCGAGTCCACATCTCCTTAGAGATGCTTGCTTAAGATGTCAAAGCATAAGTCTTTATAATCAAGATGACTTGAATACCGCAAGTCAAAGGAACATCGCACTTAAGCTGCAGTAAGAACTTCATTGACATATCTATATATGCAGAGAACCATATGAAGTCTTACGGCTGGTCACTCCAATGAACTAGTTACCATAACTAGCATCCACGATTAACTCTAGACATTACAATGTCTCCAGCCAGTGAGAATCAGCTGCTTGGATACACCAAGGAGTATACCTCGTGCTAGTCTCGATAGAATCAATGGTGTCCAAATCCATCAATTCATCGACTAGGGATAATTCTGATACATCATAATTACACATGTAGAGATACTCACTAGTTGTGATCCAATCATAAATATTCTCATGCTGTGAATCGTATCGTAGACATTCAGTAAATGAGTTTAAGATCTAATCAAATACATGAAAACATGTATACTAAAATGGTGAATCTTCATTTATCATATAAATGGTTCAAACATAAGGCTATTGTTTTAGGACATCTCTCATATATCACTAACAGAAGGCGGTTCCTTATGCTTCGGCAGTAGGAAGCCTCATATATGCGATGCTATGTACGAGACCCGATATCTGCTTTGCCATGGGCATGGTTAGAAAATATCAGAGTAATCCAGGACAGGGACATTGGACTGCGGTGAAGCATATATTGAAGTACCTGAGAAGGACTAGGGATTATATGTTGGTTTACCGGGCAGACCAATTACTCCCTGTGGGTTACACGGATTCCGACTTCCAATCTGATAGGGATAACAGTAAGTCTACCTCAAGTTTTGTGTTTACATTGGGAGGTGGAGCCATTATATGGAGGAGTGTCAAGCAGAAATGCGTGGCGGACTCCACCATGGAAGCTGAGTATGTGGCAGCCTCTGAGGCGGCCAAAGAAGCTGTGTGGCTCAGGAACTTCCTGATGGACTTGGATGTGATTCCTGGTTTGCCCAGAACTATCACAATTTATTGTGATAATAGTGGCGCAGTTGCAAACTCGAAGGAACCATGATCCCATAAGGCAAGTAAGCACATAGAGCGCAAGTACCACCTGATACGAGAAATCGTAAAGGAGGTAGAAGTTGTTGTCGCCTAGATTGCATCAGAGGATGACCTGGTAGACCCTTTCACTAAGGCCCTTCTAGCGAGAGCTTTGATAGGCATGTGGAGGGAAGGGGAATCAGATGTATGGCAGTATGAGGACAACATAGTCTTTTAGTATAAGTGGGAGATTGTTAGGATGTATACTGAAAAGTCTATCTTTTGTATGAACATCTTTATTTTGAAATAAGAATCACATGATCATTGTTTGCATATTTTTATGGTTATGCAATATTGTCTAATACATTAAATTGTAAATAACATGGTGTGTAGTGTCACACGGCAGATCATGTTATTGGCTCCTTGTAAAGTATAAGTAAAGGCTCACAACCGAGATGGCTTTGGACAAACCATCGGAATGGTTGTAGTGTGATTTGGTATTGGTTTGTCTTGACCATAAAATCACACTAGTGCACTTTGTGTGTATTGAGTAGGACCGACTTAGAGATGATTCGATTTATTGCTGACTACATAATCGAATCGGACCTCAGATATTATTTTTTACATGCTCTTAATCCCGATATAATAACGGGCACATATACTTAGTATTCATCTCTTTGATTTACCAATGGAAGAGATTTATAGATTAAATCGATAGGCTCGGTAAGTTGGGAGATGATATTATTTATATAGTGTGCCGTTGATTATAGGAGGAAACTGTGTCCTATATGTTAGGATGATGATGTCCCCTTGAGGAGCTCATAAGGTTCATCATGTAAACCCTGCAGGTGGACTTGGTCCGGCATGATGAAAAGGTTGAGTGGTACTACTCATGGAGTTAGATATTGATTAATTAATGGTTAGTTAATTAATTAATCGACGGACATTCGAGATCTTAAACACGGGGAGAAAATGTACAAATAATATATGGAGCCAATATTAACTTATGGGGGTTGGTGAGGTAGATCAATGATAATCCTTTAGTGGATTGGATTATCATTAATGGATCGGACTTTATGTGGGCTTGATCCATGGGTAGCCAAGATCCAACTCCTCCTCATGGTCCCTAATGTAGCCTATTAACACCTCATGAAGCTTAGATCCAATGGATAGAAACAAAACTCTAGATCCAATGGTAGAGATTAAATCTCTAGATCCGACGGTTGACATTAAATCTCTAGATCCGACGGTTGAGATTAAATCCCTAGAACCAATGGTGGAGATTAATCCAAGGCATAAACCCAACTCTATAAATAAGGCTTATTGGCTTGGGCGGAAACTTGATGGATGGCTTAGGGGATTAGGGTTTGCTTCCTTTGGAGGCTAGGAATCCTAGTTTGTTTAGGATTAGGTTTGGGCGGCTAGGGTTTGGGAGAGAGGGGTGGGTGGCAACATGAGGAAGAGCTCTTTTCTTCTTCTTCCCAAGTTGTTGCCGGCACATATACTTCTCCCCTCTACCTTGGCTGGTGCTCATCCTATTCTTCTTCCCCTCTTCCATGGCCGACAATTAGGAGAGTAAGGATTAGGGTTTGGAGGCTTGGGCGGCACCAAATAAGGAAGTAGTTTCCTTTCTTCTTCCTCTCCCTTGGTGGCCGGCGCCCACAACTTTCTTTCCAGCCCTTGGCCAGCATCCAAACTCCCTCTTCTCCTTCTCCTTGGTTGGTGGAAACAAGATTTAGGGCATTCCCTTGGTGTCTTGGCCGGTTTCCACCTTAATCTCTTCTTCCTTCTTGGCCGGCGCCAAGCTCCAACATTGGATGTTGGCGATTGGTTGAAAGAAGGAAAGGAGCTTTGTTTCTATTCTTCCTCTTGCTCGGAACGAGCATGGAAGGAAGATTGGCAATCTTGGAGCTTCAACTTTTGGTAGATCGTCGCCCACACGACGTCCGAAAGGAGGAAGGTCATACATTAGAAGATCGAGAGGTATATCTATTCTCTATTCTCTTTTGTTACTTTCTTGTATTTGTTTTTCAAATTATGAGCATGATATATTCTGTTTGTGGCTAAATAATACTTGGATCCCGAACATAAATACAAAAACTGGTGATCCGTACATCGTCTATTCCATGGCTACTCGTAGAATAAAGGGTGGTCGCTTGAACAACGAGTTTGTTCAAGTGACCTCTCTAAACGAATAGCACGACGATGACTTGATTGTTTGGGCAATCCCTTTTATCTAGGATTAATTTTTTTTTAATCCGGGGACATTGATGGGATCGCCATGAACAAACAACCAAGGTGAAGTGGGAAGCGAAGTTTCCCCTCATGGACTCGATGAGAAAAACCCTTCAAACAGATCACCAACATCCACAAGATCAATTAAAGTAATTAGTCTAAACAACACTCAAATAACTATCCAATCATCTAAACATAGTCTCCACACTTCAACCTAACCAATTCGTAACACCATTTCTCAACTGGCTCACATTACATTGCTTCATATCTTCTTGACCTCAACTAGGATCTCAGATCCATTCACTTCCATAATCCCCTAAACCTGGTACTGATCAAGAACAATCCATTCAACCAAAAGAATATTAGCTATAACTAAATCATATCACAACAAAAAATTCTTGCTCACAACCACTCCTCCGAAGGGGAAAATCCACTATAATAATCATACCACAATCCAAGCATCAGATAAATCGATGAAAAACTTACCCACTTGAGTCTTCTCTCACAAACTATCGCATAACCGGCAATTATCCAGCACCAGCCCACACCACAGGACACACACAACCCCCACATCACAGATAAAACCCTTCATAGCCACACACAGTCGGCACTCCTTGCTTATAGCCGACTCCATCGCCAGAAAATTCACCCCAAAGATCACACGACTGTCAATCGATCCACATAATCATACTGAACAGAAAAGAAAGAGGAAGATCTAAATATATACCAGCAAATTTAAGCTTCGCCGGTAGTACTCCTCCCCCAATCACTCTGTTCGCTGGAACTCCTCCTGCTGCCCTTGCACATCGGAATCGCAAGAGCAGTTCACAATCAGAAACAAGAAGAAATCACTGCCGATCTCCAAGCTCCCAGTGAGGCCACTCGCTCCCCGCGAAAACACATGCCGGAATCTCCCATGGGGAAAGCCGCGATCGACGATGATAGGGAAGGCGACGTTGCTGTGCTCGTGCGCAGGGATGGCAGGACGTGAGGTGCTCTGCTCGTGGTCGTGAGTAGCCGTGGATCGTCGCGGGATGGCGGTGAGGGGAGGAGGGCAGCGCGTGAGAAATCGAGAGGGGGAGGGAAGAAGAAGACACGATCGGAAGAAAAGAAGGGCACGACGACGACGGTGCGGAAGAGAGAAGAAGAAATCACAGCGCGATCGAGAGAAACGGCCGACGGTGGAGAAATAGGAGGAGTCGCTATAAGGAACTGACGGGAAACGAAGGAATTAGATTAATTAAGCCATTTAATACCTCATAGTCTAAACAGGCTTTACAAAAGCCTGTTTGTTTTATCCCCATGAAATATCTATAAAACTTCCGTTTAAATGCAGAAAAATTTCTAAAAATTTCTAAAAATTCTATAAGATAATTTCTTAATTAACAAGGGTATTTTCTATTATTATTTTTTTTTCGGTATTTTACATTCTCTCCCACTAATATAAATTTGGTCCCCAAATTTCCTACTCGTGTATGACTACGAGATGTCACAACAACCATCTCAGGCATCTGGAGACAAGTCACACCTCAAGTGACTAAGTAGGTACTGAGCCTCTAAAATCCATCATGGATACACTCAACAAATCTTTTAAAGTCTGAATAACACCTTCATATCGCTCACCTATCAAAAGTACATAACTGTACCAGAGTGGAGCTCTATACTTGTGACCGGTTGAAGACTTTGCCAGAATTGTAAGATGAATCATGAATCACTATCGAAAATGATACTCAAGGATACTCCACTGGATATAATTCCGTCAATCGATCCAACAAAATCCATCTTACAGCTCGGAAGGACATCAGCAGACCTAGCTAATCGATCATCGATTACCCAAATCGCATCAAATCATTTCCGAATTCTAGATAATATTTCAACACAATTCATCGTACTAGGCTCCCACTTCATCTCGGTACGCAACCCTACTAGTCACTAGTATTCCTCCTTTACTACTTGACACACCAAACACTAAGCTATGAGATCGATCATGTCCCATATGTCGTTCCACCACCAAGAATGTTTCAAAACTTACTATTTTCGGATACAATCCAAATAAATCACTAATCTCAAATGCAACTCTATCACCCAATGTGCACCAACTCTGCATCATATTGGATACTATGTGGCCCCCAATAGCTGTCGTTCCCCGACTTCCTCCCATAACACGGGAGATCTACAGGGTCTACCATATAAGGCCTCAAATGGAGCCACTACAATAGAAGAGTGGTAGCTATTGTTATAGGCAGATTCCACTAAATGAACGTGGTCCTCCCAACTACCTCTGAAATCCATGACACAGGATCTGAATAGATCCTCCAACGTCTGAATGATATGCTCAAACTGTTCTTCCATCCGCGGATGAAACACGGTACTGAATCGAAGCTCGGTGCCCATGGTCTGATGCAAACTCTACTAAAAATCGACACGTAAATCGCGGGTCTCTATCAGATATAATACCGAAAGACACACCATGCAATCTAATAATCCCTCGACAGTACAACTCTGCTAGACAATCTAATGAGTCCGTCCCATGAATAGGAAAAAAATGGGCAGATTTAGTTAATTGATCAACGATCACCCAAATCACATCATGTCCTTTACGGGTTCTAAGCAATCCCGCAATGAAAATCCATTAGGATTTGCTCCTATTTCCATTTCGGAATCGAAATTTCCTAGAGCAATCCAGCGGATTCCTGATGTTCAGCCTTCACCTGTTGGCAAACTAAACATCGTGCAACACAATATGCAATATCACTCTTTATACCGTTCCTACCAGTATAAACATCTCAAATCTCGGTACATCCGAGTACCACCAGGATGCATTGCAAAACTCAAATAAGGTGCTTCATGTAGCAACTCCATAGTAGCTACATAGTAGCTTGTCAAAACTCCATGAGCATTTCTGCTCCATACAACTACTACACGAGATTATATCTGCTAAAACCACTTCACGTGTGGAACAACTTATCTCGTAGTTTCTTAATTGACGTAGGCATAAGATACATCTCATGCAACTGTTTAAACCTTGAAACGATACATTTGCATACAACATCCCTTTTATCCACCCCAGAAGGATTAACTAATACTCATGTAAAAGTTAACCGCCATCTAGGTTCTGTAAACTGGTTTCACCAGCTTCCGACTAAATGATTTCCATCATCACCTTTGTCAAATATGTCCGTGGTATAGTAATGCTAAAACATTCTATCCACATCTACAATAATAACCAAATCATACAAGGCAAACCACCATCTACGATGGTCAAGTGCATAACTCCAACTACCACAATCAACAGTGGCCAGGTTACGCAACTCCAACAACCACAAATTGATCCAATCGTGTCCAGGATACACGATTCTCAAATCCTGTGGTGACTAAATCGTTAATTAGTCTAACAACTTAATCAAAACTCATAAAATTCATACTAAGTATGAAATTGTCATCTCTACACACCTACATCCTCTTTACTCTAAGCTGATGATATATCAATCATCACAATGACAATGATAGTTGTATGACATCATGTCACTACAATATCAACACTACAGTCGTAAACCAACCTTAGAGTATACACAGGGGTCCTTAGCTGATCTAAAGAGATCATCTATCCACACGAAAGATATTCATTCACAACAACTACTGTATTCCATTATCGATAATCGATGCATAATCTCAAAGGTCCATCTCTCTTTCAACAAAGAGTTCTGGATCTTCTCAAGGAGGAATACTGGGATAGATAAATATCCCTTCCAACATCTCTTATAATCGCAACTCACGTTCTTCTAATTTCTATAGTGTTTAACAACACTGATACCAACAAAACTATCACCCGATATGTGATCTTCGATACCAGAACTATTTCTGCAATCATTTCGATAGCCTACTCCACTTGCCTATACAACGAAAAACCTAGGAGTTCATCCGAAATTACATCCGAATGCTCTCGGATTATACACACATCTGAGAGACATAATCATGTCATAGTCTCAACAATTTGATCATCCGTAAGGATATGTCTACAGTAAAGGTATGTCTATCAGAATCTAAGGACATCCCTTGACTTCTTCCTTGTTGATCCCCATCTCACCTGACGGTAGAGATACCACCAACCCACAAGTCGATGTAAAGGAACCCTTCTAATCAGAACTAAAAGTGTTCTAGACAATGATACCTGTAGCCTACAAGTATCTCCCAATATATTAACCTTGAGGGTAAACTAAAGTAATACCCTGAACAATCAATTATCTATCGATCCGATCTAAAGGCCCCTCGTAAATCTTAGCCTTTCTCTGAAGAGAAGAAGATCAGATCCAACAGTCCACGATAAAGCGGTCGCATTTCTACGATGAATGACCCGAGGATTTTCTCAGATCGTCTAATCCAATCACTTTATCCTACGAGCTGCAACTGTAGCATACCGAATAGATACGACCATCACCGTATACTCTCTCCTCTGTACTAAGCAAATCACATCTAGGGTAACTGTTGTTGTCTGCTGAATCTTCTAAGATGTCTTCTGCTAATGCTGCTTCTGTGCTGATCTCTGCTGAAGGAGAGTATCAAGGAACTCTAACCACGCATGAGGTAGTAGGTTATTGCTGATGAGATAACTCAATCTTCGGTGCTGATCTCCGCTATCGAGATGGTGCATCATCCTCCCGGAACACCATTGATAGTCTTTAACTGAGTATTCAAAATACAACTTCTCAATCTGTACTGGTTGCTTACAATAGGAACATATGAACTGATCTAACGGATAATCTAACTTCGCGTGTCTTCGTGATCTGCACTGCACGCACATAATCCCTTTGGAGTCTTTGTTCTGATTTTGTTGATGTGCACGAGAACATCCTGATGATCTGCGGTTGGTCTTCCATAAGCAGAAAATAGCTCAAGGCATATGACTTCGATCTTGCTCCTTTTATCCAACAGTCGGAGACTTCAGACTCTAATAAGTTGACCTACAATATCTGCTTATTGGTCTCCAACTCTTAAACACTTGTACAGAGTCATTTTTAAACTCATGACTCAATCCAATGTCTTCCGACAGAATCTGATAGAAGATCCTGTCATCTTAATCCAACAGTAAGCCAACAATCATGGGTGGCTTAAAACATCAATTCACCTTCTGGAGCTATTAGGTGGTCGTAACCTCTGCAAGTCTAATGACCCTGCATGGTAACCCCGTTACCGACGATCACCCTACTTGAAGCTCAAGAATTCCTTACAATGTGTCACTAAAAGTGACATGGGGAAATACTCTCTTTCAACATCACTAAACCATGATAAAGTGATATATTATTTATCGAAGATCATTTTCTGCATTTATCACCAAATACCGGCTTGATCCTGATAATGGTATGAAAAAAAACTCTACTTACTATGTATAACACGAGTTAAGTACTCAAATGTACCCTCAAAGTTATGCAACCTAGTACGAACAAACTCAGGGATCAAAATCCCTATGAAACAATGTAAACTAGCCTTCCGCTATCTGCATCAACAATAGCCTACTTGTCTTGTCCATTACCCAATAGGTAATGATCTGACTAGCATAATTAGTGAAAATCTCTAAGATTATAGTCTCTGATTTCCACAAGAAATGTGACGACTTGACCCCTATTTTCCGACTCGGTATTAGTCGGTTCTCAAAGGTAAATCACCTTTTCGACATAGGTTCAAGACTCACAAACTCAATAGGTCGTTCCCGTGGCTAACTCATACTACGATTACGAATAATAACCAACACACTACAAGTTTCTCCCTGTTTAAACATTAAATACATAACCAACAAAACCGAGAGTATAAACCCTAACGGCAACTCCAATTGGTCGCCACGGTGGGTGACTTCTACTACAAGTCTACCCAGGTGTCATAACTCTAACTGTATACACCTATTGAGCAAGTTTAGATAAAAATCTAACTAAGTGTAAGTTATCAGGGATTCATACCTCGTGCTACTTGGAGCTCTGGCCGCTGTCCATCTCATCTCAAAAAACCAAAACCGAACAAATCGACTCCCAAGAATCCAAGACTCGACACAAAAATAACTTTGTATGGCATCGCAGAACCTAGGGCTCTGATACCACTAAAGTTGTCACGCCCCGAGATCATGTCATGCCTAAAAGCAAATGGACGACATCTCCCTTGTACGTGGTAACATTTTGGATTAATAAAAGGCCCATAGGCCACAACAACAAATATATATAAACAAAACAACATAACGAAACACAGCGAAAACTAATACAACGACATACCCATAACCACACATATACAATTCAACCACACACCATGCATATCGGTATGACTAACACAAGAACATAAAGAAAACCTCATCAAAACCCGCACCAACATGTGCGTACATCACATAACACATAACACCATGAAACTTAGAATACATAACAAGACATACGAAAAACTCAAAAACCTGGACTCTCGGAGTTGAGATGAGACGATGTCAGCCAGCGGTGCTCGAAGTCCATCACGAAGTCGGCTACCTGTTACCTGGGCGACAGAAAAACCCAGAGTCCGTGGTGGTGAGTAAAACTCAGCAGGTAATAGGAAAACATGTATATATCAAATATAACATGTAATTCAACAACATAATCTAGAGGTACAACAGGTATATCAGCATAGTATATAAATACAAGCATATACCGTCTAACCAAATGAACAACATAAAATGTAGACATACCTGAAAGTCTGCTACGCTACTCTGATCCAACCTGAGCATATATCCAACATATATATAATAAGAAGAGTAATACCAACTCACAATATACTCATGCTACAGGTCAAGGTATCTAATGGTTTGTCTAACACATATACAAGTATATGACACAACCGTATAACAGATGCAAGAAGCATGCATGAATATGATGTACAACCAAATACAGCAAGCATAGTACAATCAAATGCAACATCACAATAAGCATATATATATAGACTGCATCTATATATATTAATCACAACCATCCATATATATATATATATATACATGCATATATGTATATATATATGGTAATATGCAAAGCGCCATAAGATACGGCAATGCAGCATGCATGGTCATGCCTGCGCACCCCTACTCGCTACCACGACCCCAGTGTGACCTAGGTGGCACGACATGACACTTTCCCAACTCAACACCAACCACTGCTCTAGAGTGGCCGAGTGGGCAGTATGATCAAGTAGCATATGAGCGTAAAGAGCTCGCTACACAACGGGGGTCCCTGCTGCTGCCAACTCCAACTAACACTACCTATGAGTGGTTGAGTGTCATGCACCCAGGACAACTACACACAACTCCAACTACCACCGTCTATAGTGGTAGAGTGCGACACAACAAATGCTCTGCCCTCACACCAGTTACTCCTCGGGGAATAACCTAGGAGGCAAGATGCCTGATGACTCTCTCGACCCCAAGGGAGACTATGTCGTCAGAATGCATGCAAATGACATGAATGTACTGTCACACATACAAACATCTACCACAGACTCTCTGTTCAACAGAGAGTCGTACCCATCTGATTAATACACTCTCTATCCTGTAGAGAGTCGTACTCAACTGATCGACGAACTCTCTATCCTGTAGAGAGTCATACTCAATTGATCATAACTCTCTATCCAATAGAGAGTCATACTCAACTGATCAACGCACTCTCTATCTTGTAGAGAGTCGTACTCGACTAATCATATCAAGCTGGGACCATCGGTCCGTAGCGACACACTAATCACCCTTCACTTAACCATTACACAACACATGGTTGGTAATAAGTTTGCAACATACAGATATTGGAATAAATCCTACATTTAGGGCATTACTTACCAACGGATGACCTTTTTGCCAATTTATAAATTGGGTCATCACCCGTACTCTAACATCTACACCCTACTAAACATTTAGGCCTATTTACATCACATCTGTAACTCCTAAATCATGTAGAGGAATATGTGATATCAACAATTGAGCATATATATAGCCAACGATAAGTATCAAGCATACGATAAATAAGAGTAGGGTCAAGATGATATGAACATATAACATGCTCATATCTATATCTAAATCTGAATGCAATTACATCTACCTGACTAGGGTAGGGTATTACCCACCTGATACGAAGCTCGAAATAATCCTCACAGTCGTGGATCTGCTTCGTATCCCAAACCTGCACATAATAACAACTATGATTAAGTACAAGTATCCAACAAATACATAACTACTACGTCGTTTCTATACTCCCGTCCTTTTTATCGAACGCGAGTTAGCACTACGAGCACACACCTCTCGTAACCCCAAATCTACATTCATCCTTGGTCAGTTCGCACCAAACTCAATCCACAACAGATCACCAACATCCACAAGATCAATTAAAGTAATTAGTCTAAACAACACTCAAATAACTATCCAATCATCTAAACATAGTCTCCACACTTCAACCTAACCAATTCGTAACACCATTGCTCAATTGGCTCACGTTACATTGCTTCATAACTTCTTGACCTCAACTAGGATCTCAGATCCATTCACTTCCATAATCCCCTAAACCTGGTACTGATCAAGAACAACCCATTCAACCAAAATCATATTAGCTATAACTAAATCATATCACAACTAAATCATATCACAACAAAAAATTATTGCTCACAACCACTCCTCTAAAGGGGAAAATCCACTATAATAATCATACAACAATCCAAGCGTTAGATAAACCGATGAAGAACTTACCCACTCGAGTCTTCTCTCACAAACCGTCGCACAACCGGAAATTCTCCAGCACCATCTCACACCACAGGACATGCACAACCCATACATCACAGATAAAACCCTTCACAGCCTCACACAGTCGGTGCTCCTTGCTCACAATCGACTCCATCGTCAAGAAATTCACCCCACAGATCACATGACTATCAATCGATCCACAGAATCATACTGAACAGAAAAGAAAGAGGAAGATCCAAATATATACTAGAAAATTGAAGCTACACCGATAGTACTCCTCCCCTAATCACTCTGTTCGTCGGAACTCCTCCTGTTGCCCTAGCACGGTGGAATCGCAAGAGCAGTTCACGATCGGAAACAGGAAGAAATCACTATCGATCTCCAAGCTCCCAGTGAGGCCACTCACTCCTCGTGATGACACACACCGGAATCTTGCATGGGGAAAGCCACGATCGACGATGATAGAGAAGGCAACGTTGCTGTGCTCGCGCGCAGGGATGGCACGACGTGAGGTGCTCTGCTCATGGTCGCAAGCAGCCGTGGATCGTCGCGGGATGGCAGTGAGGGGAGGAGGGTGACGCGTGAGAAACCGAGAGGGGGAGGGAAGAAGAAGACGTGATCGGAAGAAAAAAAGGGTGCAGCGGCGACGGTGCAGAAGAGAGAAGAAGAAATCACGGCGCGATCGAGAGAAACAGTCGACGGTGGAGAAATAGGAGGAGTCGCGATAAGGAATCGATGGTAAATTAAGGAATCAAATTAATTAACCCATTTAATACCTCATAGTCTAAACAGGCTTTACAAAAGCCTATTTTCTTTATCCCCATGAAATATCTATAAAACTTCCATTTAAATCCAGAAAAATTTCTAAAAATTTCTGAAAATTCTATAAGACAATTTCATAATTAACAAGAGTATTTTCTATTATTATTATTATTATTATTTTGATATTTTACACGAGCGGCTGGATAGGTAGAAAAGACCTGCCTTAGAAGATTTTAATTGGAAGAAGCAGTGGAACATGTGGGGGGACAAAGGGAGGTCTAGGTGCCGAAATACTATGATGGCCCCCGATAAAATACGGAAGGAATTGGGGGTAAATTGGTTTAAGGGCAGTCCGTAAAAATCTAGGATTTCTAAGTAGGGAGAAGGCACGAGGAAAAATAAACCATTAAGAAATTGTTCATAAAAGAAGCAAGTCAGGCCGGGAGGAGGACGATGTGATCGATAAGTCGTTGTATTGAAATGGCATTGTATGGAAGGGTCTATGAATTGGTTCCTAAGGTTAAAGAAATAATGCATGGTGTCTAGTTGGGTGACAGTGTGCTCGTACCAGGGAGATGAAGGCAAGGTCTTAGGGGCCATAGGTATAGAATGAGGAAGAACACTTACTTGAAGGTTGAAGAAGGAACGTATGTGAAAGAAGGGGCTAGGGCACTGGAACACCGCCGAAAAAAATCGCTGGAAGAGGAAAGGGGGGAAAGATTGGATTGTTAGGCACGTCAAGTTATGTGTAAAAGGAAAGGACAAAGGTTTACATAGGGTTTCTATGACTTTTCGACTACCTAAAAGAAAAAGGGAAGCGGGGTCCATGGGCCCATTAAGCCGCTTTGAGCATAGGGGGTAAAGTGACGAGAAAGAAGTAAATTTGAATCACCAAGGAAAGGGTGAGTTAGAGGCTTCATACATTTAGAAAGTCAAGCTTATGACTTTGCTTGACTATTTTTGGGGGTTGGCTAATGATACTGTTGTTACCTCTTTTCTGTGAATAAGATAAAAATATATGTGCATAGGATGCTATCCGAACCAAGTAGCCGGTTTGGCAGGGGAATCAGGGAAGAATGGTTCGGGCACGTCAGTCTGGGTCAATTGGAATGGGAGGATAGTTTAAGGTAGTTGCCATGGTGGGGCTATCGTGAAGATCATTTTGGTACGGGACGAACGAGAATCGACTCAGTCTAGCGGGCCCAGAAATGGTTCGGTACAGGAAAAAGAGGAGTTGGTCCAGGCTACCGGGAAAAGCCTAAGATCTATGCTACACGTGAGCAGTAGGTTTAGGTTAGTTTCGTCGAAGGCAAGTGGTTGAAAGGGACGGGCTAGCATATTTCCCGAAATGTAGATAAGAAGTTATTACACAACAGAAGAGGGCCCCCACATAATATTCCGAGGAGCCTTCTCTTCTCTTGTCTGTAACAGAATGATTATCCAGATGGGCAAGGTGACCACGTGTACGATGAAGGAGGCTCACGATGCAACAACTGGCCAGAGGAAGAGGATAAAAGGGAGAAGCAGGGCAAGAGAAAGGAGATCTGCATTTTTCCTAACGAGTGATAGACGAAGGCACATCCGAAGGGGAGAGCAACCACATCGCCGAAGAAGGAGACCAGGAGAGTAGTGAGCTCCATTCTTTTGATACTTTCTTGTGTATTTGGGCTAATTGTAAGAGGTTTTCTCCTCCACCTCTAGAAGTTCTTTCTGCGAAGGAGGAAGTTTATAGTGAAAAGTTCTTTGGCACCGTAGCTCATGGGAGAGCTCACCCCCGTGGAGTAGGAATCCTTATTCCGAGTCATGTTACATCCTGTGTCTTTGTCTGTTGCTTGTGTTAGCGTGCGTTTCCTTTCTTTACATTCCATTTTACTGTTGTGGCCAGAGAGAACCCTCCAAGCTTCCCTCGCACTCCCCTGCATTGAAAGGAAGCCAGTAAACCTTTTTTCCCGTGACGCATCAACAATCTTGTAGACGAGCATGAACGTGATCGAATCAAGCGAAGTCAATGTAATCACTATTCACCCCTCTAGCGCATCAAACGATCCCCAACATCTAGTGATGTGGCATAGCTCCTCCTTGTTGAATGAATCTTCAACACTTAGTGTCTCATGTTGCTTGAGCTACCATGGCTTCCTTCTTCTTCTCCTTCTTTTTCTCCTTCTCCTTTTTTTCCTTCTTCTTCAACTCCAGGCAATTTGGCTTAGTGTGCCCCCTTTTCATGCATCCATATTAAGTAACATTAGTGTTAGAACTTGAAGTACTACTTGATTTACATCTTAAGGATTGGAACATCTTCTTCACATCCTTTCTTGCAAATTTCTTTGATCTCCTCATTAATTTATCAACATAATGCGACATTTCGTTTGTCGGCACTCTTCATCACTACTTGATGGATCATACTCCGATTCGGATGAGGAGGATTCTTCCTTCTTCTCCTTTTTCTTTTTCTCCTTCTTTTCTACAAAGAGAACTAGACCTTTTTCTTTTGAAGGCATGTTAGCTTGCTCATGTAACTCAAATTCACAAAACAATTCATCTATCTTAACCAAAGAAAAATCTTTAGAGACCTTATAAGCATCTATCATTAGTGCCCATAAGGTGCTTCTAGGGAATGCTTGAAGCGTAAACCTTACCAAATCCCGATTGTCTACCTTCTCACCTATAACGTGAAGTCCGTTGACTATCTCCTTGAATCTTCCATGCATTTGGCTCAAGGTTTCATTGGACTTCATGGTGAATGTTTGGAGTTGTCCTATAAATCGGCCCCTCTTGGGTCTTCTTGATTCCTTAGATCTTTCATTGAGCTCGATGAGCTTCTCCCAAAGCTCTTTGGAGGAGTTGAATGGTATGACTTTGCTCAATTGCTCCTTTCAAAGCCTGCATTGAAGTGTTGTTGTTTATTTTGTGTTTTCTTGAGCTTTCTTCGCCGTTTCTCTTGTCCAATCCATTGTAGATAGTGGCGCTACAAATTCATCCACCGCCTTTTCAAATCCATCTATGACACTAAATCAATTTTCAATGTCATTCATAAGGTTGTATTCCATCCTACCTTTCTAATAGGTAAAATCATTGTCGTCGAAGAATGGTGGTCATCGGTGCTATGTCCTTCTTAAAATGTCATCTCTTTGCTTAGGTTGATGGTTAAGTCTTTCGAGTGATCTAGGCTCTGATACCAATTGTTGGAGATCATTGTGATGGCTAGAGGGGGGTGAATAGCCTCTTTCGGTTTCTACACAAATGATTAGCAGAAGCAAATACAAATCGAAAGCTTAGTAATGAAAAACAAAGAAAACAATCGCTAACACAAGTTGTTTAACGTGGTTCGAAGATGACACTCCTACTCCATGGCAATCCTTAAGGTGGATCAACCCTTGCAAGTTTTCACTAAAACTCTTTTTGATGAGAACACCAAGGTGAAGAAGCCTTCTTTACAAGCACACTCTTCTTCTTACAAGATGATTGAAATGAGCTTAGGAAGAAGAGGCTAAAGAACTTAGAAAGCTTAGGAGAAGGCTTGGTGAGCTTAGGAAGGAAGATTAAGAGCACTAGCCATCTTCAAGCTTGTCAAGCCTCCCTTAATAGACTTTGGTCATTTCTGCCCATTGAGCCTGACTCAAGTGGACTGTTGCATACCAGCAGTCGACTGGTACTATTGTTGATCGAATCCAACCATTTTTGACGAAACCTGATCTCGATCGTTACCACTCAATGGACACCTGATCAGTTGACTACTCATAATAGTAGTCGACTGCCCAAGCCAACAGTCAACTGCTTCAAGCGAACAATCGACTAAAAAATCTTTTGTACTCTTATCCACTTAAAATAGTCGACTGTTAAACTCTAGCAGTTGACTGCCATGGACTAGTCGACTGGTGCATGCTACCAGTCGACTGCTAGAGCATAGTCGGTATTTAAGCCCTCAATCGACTGTTCGAGTCATCTAGAGCTCTCGAGTGTCAAACACTCGAGACCAGTCGACTGATTCAACCATCAATCTACTGGCATATTTCAAGTATGACTATTTCATACTTGAAACCAAACCCTAAGCCTAGACTACATCTTCAAGCTTTTCCATATGCCTTGCGCCTCCAGGATCCCTCTGAGTCCATGACTCCTTCATATTTGTGCTTGTCTTCAAAAGCTTCCTTCGACTTTGTCATGCTTTGGGGTCTTTCACCAAAATTCATTTGGACTTATGCCGCCAAAACTACACACTTGGACTTTATGCTGTCAAATCCTCACCCTTGGACTTCCCTACGAAGATCCACTTGGACTTACACCGCCAAGACTACACACTTGGACTTATGCTGCAAAATCCATATTCTTGGACTTTTCTAGCCAAGACTTCACCCTTGGATTTTACTTGCGATGTCTTCATACTTGGACTTTCTTTGTACCTAATACTCAACATCCATGTTAGATCACAAATATTCTTTAACTGTAAATGATTATCCAAACATCAAAAAATTAATACTTGGAGCATATTTGCACCAACATCATCAAGGTTAACTCTAGGGATAACGTCCCTTGTAACCTTGACAGTCCTACCCCTATGATTAGTTCCATAACTATATGGAACTCTATGGTAAGAGGGCATGATTTCCTTGGATTTAGGTTTGTATCCCAAACCCTTCTTGTCTTTAGATGGTTCTTTCCTACCAAACCCTAGATGTTGTCTATCAGATCCTTTAAATGTATTGTTCATATTTTCGAGGGTCTTTTCCAATTTATCAAGTCTTGACCTCAAGAATTGATTTTCTTCTTCCAATTTCACAATTTTTGATTTTTTGTTATTTCTTTGGGCATTTTTTTTTGGGTTATTGTCTATGTTGTTGTCATCTTTCCTATCCTTAACTAAACTATGTCTACCTCTAAAGGTTCTAATGTTTTCCTTAGGTAGGGTAATTCTTGAGCTAATTGGTCTAGAATTATCCTTAGTCCTATTTTCATGATGTTGAGCACCAAGATGATAAAATCTATTGCTAGCATGTTTTTTTTCATGAAAAATTGAAAGTGTATTATGAAGAGATACCTTGGACCTTGCCTTAGTAACTCCCCCTACACTTGAGATCTTCCCTTTGTCCTTGATTGGGTTTCTTCCCCTCGAAAATTGGTTCTGGTAATGTCCCTTTTTGTTGCATGAGAAGCACATTATGTGCTCCATTCTTTTGTGTACTAGGGTACCGATCTCCTTGGGCTTTTCCTTAGCCTTCGGTGCCACTTGAACCTTCTTCTTGATTCTACTTGAGCATTTGCTCTTGTAATGTCCCTTCTTCATACACTTAAAGCATGTTATATGATCTTTATTTTTAATGATTATGCTTGAATTACCTATCTTGGTGGTAGGGGAGATATGGTTGATGTGAGCAAAACATATAGGGTTTTAGGAGTAGTTTTTGCTCACATCTCATTTTGTTTTATGTTTGTTTCATGTATATTTTACTTTATTTTGTATACATTTTCTGTTTTCTGGTTCAGAGATCTGCTCATTGTACTTTTGTGTGCAGAACAACATTATACGGGGAAAATGGCACACATTTAGAGCGAAAAGAAGACATTTGGCATCTAGAACAAAATGACACACACCCTGGCCCTGTGAAACACATGGACTGCGCCACACACGGCCTGGCCGTGTGGATCCACATGGTCGTGTGGTGCTATGTGATTCCGACGCAATTCGGTTATTTTCCAGGTTTCGGGGAGATCCAGGTTGATGTCTATATAAAGGAGGCTATGCCCAAACCCTAGGGGAAAGGCTCGACGATCGGGACAGCACACCGGTGCCCAAAAAAGCATCGGAAACTCGTAACAAGGAGGAAGGAAGCCGCTCGTGATCCAAGTTTTGCACCACAACGCCCAAGAGAAGAGCCTCAACACATTGTAATCTATATTCTTACCATGATTTATCATGTATATATGAATTTGACAATGCCTTGTGTTTCTTTCCTCGCATTCATAGAGTAGATTCTCTGATTCTAAAACTAGGGAGTAGTTTGTGTTGAGTTAGAACATATTGGTTCAAATATCTTTTCATTCTTGAATCTATATTTGCAAATTGGTGTTTGGTTAGATCTATAGCTATTGTTTTGGTTTTCTAGTCACTGTGCTTAGCCGATACGAGGGGTGATAACCCTCGTATCAAAGATTTAGGCAAATTAAGGAGGAACCTAGGGGTTGGCCTCATCATTGGTAACTGTGGGTAGAAGGATGCGATAGAGTAGGAAATGTGTCCCATTTTCGACTCGTCGTAGGGATCGATTCAGCATCCTCATATCGACTATCTCATCCTAAAGCCAGGGGTTGACCTGGTATGGCAGAGGTAGCTTCCGATAGATGTGAAGGCTCCTCGAGGGAGTGTATGATGTCCTTTCCACAAAATTGTAGTTAGAAACCTAGACAAAACTCAATTGACAACGTGTTCTGTGACACACAAATGAAACTGAAATCCTAGAATCTCATCTAAAGACTCGTAGCAACCCTTCTCTTCCTCCATGTGACACTGTACTAAGTTCAAACCACCGACGACCTCCTAAGCACAACCATTAGAACTGAATTTCGAACAACAACGGCCACTGAATAGATTGGTACTCAAATCTCAATCCCTATGGGATCGATAATCTACATTTTTACTTGACGACACCCATGCACTTGTGGGCGTTGAGCACGAGAGTGCGCTTCGAGTCCCTGATGGTCTCCATCACAAGATTTGAGGTTGCGTTCACGTGCATCAAGTTTTAGGCGTCGTTGTCGAGGACTGATTGATACGATATCGAATCAAGAAGTGGATAGTTGGATCGGACCTAGGCTTGATTTACTTTTCTTGTTTTATTTTATTTTAGTTTTGTTCATTTTGTTGCTCTTTCCTTATTTATAATTTCCTGCATATAACAATTCATGTTTTTACTCATGATTATGGGCAATTTAACGCTATGAGATTTGGTAACATTTATTGTTAGCATTGTGGTGAAACATGGCATAACATTAATGATTGTCCGGATATATTTGAACCTTCACAATGTGAACAAAATAATATCACCTATGATTACAACCAGTGGCCACAAGATGATTCCTATTCATATAGTTATGACCCTGGCTACTTAAACCCTCAATTTTTGTCGCCTAAATCTCGACTAGAGAAAATGATAGAAAGCTTTATTCAGATGCAACAAGAGGCGAATGCTGAATTTCAGCAGCGACATTCACAGACAGAAACAATGATTGAAGAATTAAGGTCATCTGTGAATGTCATTGCTAGCCGACAAAAGAAGCTGGAGATTCAGATAGCATAGATCGCCAATCAATTTGCTAGAACACCGAGTCGATTATCAAGAAGTGAAGAAGGACAATCCATTCAATCACCACTAGAAGGAAAATTTGAGGATTATATAATTGATACTTTAATCAAGGAGTGCATTGCTTCAATCAAAACACCTCCTAACCTCAAGGATCTAAAAGAGCCTGCCTTAACCCTCACCAAATCTTTAGTTACCAATAACAAAGCCCATCTATTGATTTGTGATGATAAAATTTCATTCGACCTAATAGAATCTACTAATCAATATTTTGGTGAGAATATTTGTGGTGAGTTACATTATTTATAGCATATGGATGAAATTAAATATTATGATCAAACTCCTAAAAATTCTTTGAGGCTAAGCATGCTTAATCTCGAGCCAAGGAAAGCACCTAACAAGTATCTTGCCCCTCCACGAGCAAGATTTAAGGGAGATAGTGATGGAGAACCAAAAGGCAAGAGGCAAAAAATGAGCAAGTATCTTGCTCCCCCATGAGCAAGATTCAAACACATCAGGGAAAGGAGAAAGATCTCCTTTGGCCATCAAAGCCAAGATGAAGCATAATGGTACGGTCGAGCTAAAGACCTTAAACAAGCGCTTCTTGGGAGACAACCCAAGTTTAGATTTTGTGTTTATTCCTTATTAGTTTGTTGCATTCATTTGTTTTGAACTTTGATTTATATTCATTTAGCGTGTTGCATTTGAATTAGGACTAGAAAGGACTTGCTAGGTAGAAACAAAAATCATCTTTAACCTACACGACTGAGCGTGTAAGGAGAATTCGGGCCGTTGTGCACCATGAGAGAGAAATGGGGGCACACGGCTTGGTCATATGTTTTCACATGGTTGTGCCCCACATTCCAACAGCGCACACAGCCTGGTCGTGTGTTTTCATATGACCGTGTTGCGCAAGGGATAAAGGGGTGTCGAACCGTGCGTTTCACGCCTGTACATCACTCTCCCTCTAGTCCACACATGTATAGGAGCCCACCTAGTCCACATCGATATGAGCCTGTACCTGCTCCACCACATTTTTCTACTTTTGAGCAGGATGTAGGTACATCTACCTATGATTTTTCAGAGTTCCGATCATGCCTCGATAACATATATACTGAGCAGCAGATGCAGAGGCAGCGATGGGAGGAGCAGAGCGCCTACATGTAGGCAGAGTTTCAGGGCTTCCGGGAGCACTTCTAGCGGGCCGAGGAGATCTATGATGAGGCCCGCATCTACTTCTAGGAGGAGGCTGCCCGTCGCCAGGATGAGGCAGCCTATCGCCAGGAGATGTGGCAACACATGCATGCTCAACTGGCACAGTGGGCCCGGGAGGAGGAGCAACAAGCAGCTGGTGCATCCACCAACTCTCAGATCGACCACATGTACGTGTGGCATCAGCGAATCAACACCAGATTCTCCCAGGATCCCGAGATGCCGAGGCTACCATACTTTCCACCTCGTCCACCATACTAGAGGTATGCTTTGCTTAAGTCTGGGGGGCCCAAGTTTTGTTTTATTTTATTTCTAGCAATAGTTTCTATCTTGATATTTGCATTATGGTTAGCATTCATTTTTTCATGCATAAGTTGTTATCTATAAAGTTATCTCAGTAGTATTTCTAAATTTTGTTCATGAGTTGTTTCCATGGGTAGCTTAACTTCATTTGCCTCGTGGTATTTTATTTTATTTGCTCTAATGAATGTTCTAGACTTACACTGGTTAGCTTTTATTTTTACACCTACACATGATGAACATTCTGAAAGGGAAAATTCAGTACGTACCTAGTTATGATTCATCTCAGTAGTCTAGTACTTTGGAATCCATAGGTGACTCTAGATTTAGCATTTTAGTTACTGGAGATACTCAGATTGTGGAAGCCCATTCGAAAAAATCAAAATCCCAAGAGAGAGAGAAAAGAAAAAAATGGAATAAGAAAAGACAAAAAGAAAGGAAAAGAGAGTAAAAAAATTGAAAAAAAAAGATTGTGAGGGATAAAAAAATAGTTGTTGTGGGTGGAAAGGGTTAGGTGGCCCTTTGAGACCTAGTTAGGTTACTGGGGAAACACCTATCAATTTCTCTCAATATCGAGCACTCCTCTAAGACTTTGTGCTAGATCTAGGGAACGACCCTCGCTTTGGTAGGTAAGTGCCTAAGAGCCGGAGACCTTAGGAAAGCTATAGGACGATGACTTAACTTACCATGGAACAGGTATCCCCTAAGAAGATTCGCTTAGCACGAGCACGAAGAGCTAACTTAGTGAATTTCTAGAACATATCTACTTTGCTTTGATTACAAATACCACTTGATAAATTTAGTTAACATGCTAAGTATGGAATAATACTTTTTTAAAATTTCATGGCACTGAGGTTTGCTTGAGGACAAGAAAAGATCTAAGTCAAGGGGAATTGATATGAGCAAAACATATAGGATTTTAGGAGTAGTTTTCGCTAACATCTCATTTCATTTTATGTTTATTTCATGCATATTTTACTTTATTTTGCATGCATTTCCTATTTTCTGGTTCGGAGAATTGCTCATTGTACTTTTGTGTGCAGGACAGTATTATACGAGGAAAATGGCTCACTTTTAGAGCGAAAAGAAGACATTTAGTAGCTAGAACATAATGGCACACACCCTGGCCCTGTGAAAACACATGACCTGCGCCACAGTGCTACACATGGCCTGGCCATGTGGATCCACACGGTCGTGTGGCACTGTACAATTCCAACGTGATTTGGTTATTTTCCAGGTTTCGGGGAGATCTAGGATGATGTCTATATAAAGGATGCTACGTCCAAACACTAGGGGAAAGGCCCGACGGCCGAGACGGCACACCGATGCCCAAAAAATCACCAGAAACTCACAATGGGGAGGAAGGAAGTCGCTCATGATCCAAGTTCTGCACTTTAATACCCGAGAGAAGAGCCTCAATGCATTGTAATCTATATTCTTACCATGCTTTATCCTATATATCTTAATTTGACAATGACTTGTGTTTCTTTCCTCTCATTCATGGAGTAGATTCTCTGATTCTAGGACTAGGGAGTAATTTGTGTTGAGTTAGAACATGTTGGTTCAAATATCTTTTCATTCTTAAATCTATATTTGCAAATTGGTGTTTGGTAAGATCTATAGCTATTGTTTTGGTTTTCTAGTCACTGTGCTTAGCCGATACGAGGGGTGACAGCCCCGTATCAAAGATTTGGGCAAATTAAGGAGGAACCTAGGGGTTGGCCTCGTCAATGGTAACTATGGGTAGAAGGATACGATAGAGTAGGAAATGCGCTCTATTTCTAACTCATCGCAGGGATCGATTCGGCATCCTCGTACTCACTATCCCATCCTAAAGCCAAGGGTCGACCTGGTATGGCAGAGGTAGCTTCCGATAGATGAGAAGGCTCATCGGGGGAGTGTATGATGTCCTTTCCACAAAATCGTAGTTAGAAACCTAGACAAAACTCAATTAACAACGTGTTCTGTGGCATACAAATGAAACCGAAATCCTAGAATCCCATCTAAAGACTTGTAGCAACCCATCTCTTCCTCCGTGTGACACCATACTGAGTTCGGACCACCGACGACCTCCTAAGCACAACCATTAGAACTGAATTCTGAACAACAATATCCACTGAATAGATCAGTACTCAAATCTCAATCCCTGTGGGATCGATAATCTATATTATTACTTGACGACACCCGTGCACTTGCGGGCATTGAGGTGAGCATGCGCTTCAAGTCCCCGACAGTCTCCGTCGCGAGATTTGAGGTTGCATTCGCGTGCATCAATGGTCGAACTCTTCATCATTTTCGGATGTTGAGGGCTCCTCTTGCTCCAGTGTTCACGATCTAATCTCCCCCTTAATCCTAGAGGTGGAGATATCTATAATCTTTTCCACTTTGGATGTCGAGCATTTCTCAACCTCTGAATCATCGAGCTCTTGAGATGATGAGCATTCTTCTTCGGACTCATCATCATCTTAGGTCAAAGAAGGTTCTTCATAGAGCTTAGCAAGCTTGCTCCATAAATCACTTGAGCCCTCGATTTTTCCTAATTTACATATAATTTCATTAGGTATTAAATTTACTAAAATTCTAGTTACCTTGTCATTTGCCTAAAATCTTTAGACTTATTCCTCAGTCGACTTGCTCTTCAGAAGTGGTTTCCCTTTCTTATCCTTTGGAGCCTTGAAACCCTCCGTTAAATCGAATCATTCTTCCATTTCCATTTGGAAGAACACCTCGGTTCTTGCCTTCCATTAAGCAAATCCCCCTAGTCCATAGGGAGGTGGAAATCTTGTGTCGACTCCCAATCCATCATTGAACTGTAGGGGATCCTTGGAAGCTACAGGGGGGGTGAATAGCGTCGTGCTAGTTGTGAGATGGAATTCGTTGTGTTTGCCTCTAAAAATTTCGTTAGCGCGCAGCGGAAATAGAAATAATGTAATAACAAAATCGACAAACATGCAAACACAACTATTTAACGTGGTTCGGAACCGAATGGTTCCTACTCCACGGATCGAGCTCTAAGGGGCTCTAGCGATGCCAATCACACACCACTATGCAATAACTCTTTCTTGACACAAGTCAGAGATGGAGAAACCCCTTACAAACTATTCTTACAATAATGAGAAACAGATACAAGCAATTACAATAATGAAATACAATGCAAGTAAAGAAAACTACTTTACAATTGCTCTTTTGAATGCTTGATCTTTGGTTGCTTGAAATGCACTTGGAGACCCTGATTTGCAGCAGCAAATCGCCCCAAAAGCCCACAAAAACCGCTGGTGAAATCCTCCTCCACGATCTCTATTTAAAGCTTTAACTTGGGCTAGAAATCATCGATCAGTCGATTGCTTGGGACCATCAGTCGACTGATGCCACTGTTGTCGTGAGACAATGGCTAGATCCACACTAGAAAAATCCAACTGATCCATCAGCAGTCGACTGATCATGACCATCAATCGACTGATTGAGCCTTCACTCGACTGCTAGCCCCAACAGTCGAGTCAGACTCCATTCTGTGCTCGAAAAATCGAGCACCAGTCGACTGATCACAAGATCAGTCGACTGCTCGACCAATCAGTCAACTGCCCACCTCTGGCAATCGACTGCTAGGCCAATTATCGCAGTCAAACCCTAGTTGACTCACGCTAGTTGACTACCACATGACGACAGTCGATTGGCACACCTCAAACATGAGGTTTTAACCCAAGTATGATTCCCCCATACTTGCTAGACCACCCTTAGTCTAGACCTAAGCCTTCTGGCCATCTCCATCAGCCTCACGCCTCTCGGATCCCTCCAAGTCATCCATGACTTGTTCATCCATTGCGCTAGACTTCAGATGCTTCTATCGGCTATGTCATGCTAACGATGTCTACATTGCCAAGGTACATTAGACTTACGCTGCCAAGACTCCGCTTGGACTTTACGCCGCCAACCATTGGACTTATGCTGCCAAGACTCCCGCTTGGACTTTACACCGCCAATATCATCCCCTTGGACTTCTCAAATGCCAAGACTCAAGCTTGGACTTTCATTTGCCAACCTATGTTGGACTTTCCATGCCAAGTACTCAAGACTTGGACTTACCTTGCCAAGATCCATGCTTGGACTTTACATGCCAAGTACTCAAGACTTGGACTATCCATAACATGGTCAACTCCAGTCAACCATCAAAATCCCCTCGAGTCAAATTCAAGTCTGGTTAATCATAACCCGAGTCGATTGTTCCAACAATCTCCCCAAGACATTATTAGACATCAATATCAAACATCAATGTCAACTCACTATGTCAAACATCAAAATATCACTCGAGTCAAACTCGAGTCTGATCAATCATGAGCTGGGTCGATTGCACCAACAATCTCCTCCCTTTTTGATGTTTGATAAAAACCAAACAAACCATTGAGTTAGACCATCTAACTTAAACCAATCATCCCCATCAATTTTCCCAAATGATGTCATTCTCCTAATAAGTTCTCCCCTTTTTGACTAACATCAAAAAGGTTCTCTCTCTCCAAGGAGGTCAATGTCTTATGTTCCAATGAGATCTTACAATCTCCCCCTTGGTCCAAAAATACCTAGGATGCCTACCATCTTCCTAGTGATAAGTCCCATATCACTCAAGAGAGGCAATCCTATACATTCTCCCAATTTCCAAATTGGGTATCTCAAAATCGCATTTCTCCTCCTCATGAGGAAAAATAACATCCATCAACCCTTGATGGATACCTCCCCCTAAAGGCTTGCTTCCCCTTGACTATTGCACCAACAATGTCCTTGGGAAGTCCCTAAGCCAATAGGAACTTTAAACCATTAAAATTAAGGCCTAAAGTTCAACATTGAACTTTTCCTCACCTTAAAATTGATATAAACCCTAAACAACTCTCCTAATTCATATCCAATGGATTTTCACCCTTTCTAATGCTTCCAAAAGCATATCCTAGGGTTATGAGTTGTTAGGGAACCTCACCATAGCTGAAATGGGGTTAAACAAATCTTGTTTTCCCGAAATCAACCTTGGCAGTCGACTCTATCAGAGATCAGTCGACTGCCACCAAGGGCAGTCGACTGATAACTGAAATTTCCGAATTTCAATTATCATAGTCGAATTTCAAAAATTCATAAATAATTATACATATATCAAAAAATCTTGAAAATTCATACGCATAATACTTATGACCAATACAATTGGTGAAAATGATAGAAAAATAATTTACCCATAAAATAGTGAAATTGACACAAAGTTCAAAACCATTGAAATTTTCAATGTTTTGGCCCTACTTTGTATCAACTTCATCAATGGTGATTGCTATCAAAAGATAGACTTCACTAAGGTTTTCTAAAATGATTTTAAAATATTTTTGAAAACCTATTTTGGATCATATTCCTTGGGCTCAATGTACATGACTTGTACACAAGCTTTCCCAATGATCCACCATTAAGATAAGATGAGTTTAGGTTCATCTAGATGCAAAAACTATGCTCCTTGAACTTAACTCATATTCTAGCATCTCACATCTATTTAGGGTGTATAAATACACATACATATCAATTTTATTGTGAGATGTGGGTTTTGGTTTTCCTAATCTAAGGCCTCATGCATTTTCTAAGGCAACTCTACTTGATTCCCTTATAAATGAGACTCCAAGTCATGTCAAAGTCCTTAAATCAATTTTCATTAATTTAAATGCATGAAGTATGATCATGGCATATGATATAATCTAAAAACACATGACAGTAAACCTAATCCTAAAAGCATGATCATGATATATAAATGATTGAAAATAAATATGATGTCATGACATGTTATATCGCAAACAAAGCATGTCAAATAAAATATATAGGTATAATAATACCTAAAGTTTAATATTAATTTTCATTTGATATAATTAAGTATATTTTGCCATATTACCTAAATTTCCCAAAATGTGCCAAACACCCAAAATGACACACCAAGACCTCTAAGCCTAAATTGTGCCAAATTAATTGATTTTTTATAATCCCAACAATGTATTGGTACATCCTAAAATCTTTTAGGATCAAGCATCAAACCTATTTCCAAGGTATCCATAACCTTGAAAATAAACTAAAATGTCACCTTTACCATGGTTAGCTTAACTACCCTTTCATTTAAACTTGACACGCCCTAAACCCATCTAGCGTGAATCAATCACGCTCTTAGGAACCCAAAACCTATTTGAGCTCCTAGGGTTTACTAGGTATTCCTTAGGGATAACCTCCCTAGATACCTTTCTAATGACCCTCCTAGGCTTATTAGCCTTGGTCATTGTGGTCTTACCTAGGTTGACTCTAGGGGTAACTCCCTTGAAACCTTCTTAGTGGTCACCCTAGGTTTCTTTGAAAACCTAGCGACTAGACACACACCATGGTCAACTCTAGGGATGACTTCCCTATTGACCTTGGTCTTCTTAGACCTAGTTTGTGTTCCATAATCAAATGGAACATTATGATAAGTCACCTTAGGCTTAGGTTTGTGACCCAAACCCTTCTTGCCCTTGGTTGACTTTTGTCTCTTAGGCCCTAGGTGTTGACTCTTGGTCCTAGACTCTTGACTTTACCCATTTGACCCTTTAACTTGATTTTGCATAATTCTAAGGGTCTTTTCAAGTTTTTCAAGCCTTGACCTCAAGGCTTGGTTCTCTAATTCTAATTGTCCAATTTTT
The DNA here is from genome assembly GCA_025175895.1 of Wurfbainia villosa. NCBI lineage: Eukaryota > Viridiplantae > Streptophyta > Magnoliopsida > Zingiberales > Zingiberaceae > Wurfbainia > Wurfbainia villosa. The sequence continues at coordinate 35,220,674 of CM045989.1, read as the reverse complement.
GAATTTTGATTTGGTCTTTGGACATTGTTTTTCCTAGGCATATGTCTAGTCCATTTAGGATTTAAGCCTAGGTGGTCTTCTATTTTCTTGATAGATTCTCTAGACAAGGTCTTTCTAGGGACATTAGTCCCAAATTTCTCCTTATTTGAAAATTTGATCTTCTTAGCTCCTAAACAAAAATATTTGTTCCCATTAGAATGCTTATGTTCATGGGCAATAGCAAGTGAATTAACATTATTTCTAGCATGCTTTTTACTATAAAAACTAAAAGGTGCACTATTGAAGTATACCTTAGGGTTAGCCTTAGCTCCCCCTACATGAGTTTCTCCTTCTTGCCCCTTCTTCCTAGGGCATTGACTTCTATAGTGCCCCTTTTGATGACACTTGAAACATACTACAAGCTCCTTGCCCTTCCTAGTTGAGGCACCGGCATCCTTTGAATTTGTGTTGACTTTCAGTGTCGGAGGGGTCTTCTTAACTCTTTTCTGGCACTTACTCTTGTAATGCTCACTTTCCCTACACTCAAAACAAATTATATGATTTTTATTTAAGATTACATTGCTTGAGTTACCTAGGGTGGTGGTGAGGATCTCTTGAGCTTGCTCTTCCTCTCGACCGGATGTAGATGCTTCTTCTTGTTGTTTCGGTGTTGAGGATGCTCTAATCTCCTCCCCCTCAATCCTAGAGGTGGAGGTCTCCTCTTCTTCCACCGATCCGGAAGATGATTCCTTCTTAACTTCCGAACCCTCACTTTCTTGTGAGGATGAGGATTTATCTTTGGCCTCCTCTTCTTGAGCCGGTGATGGGTCTTCATGGAGCTTGGCCAATTTCCTCCAAAGCTCCTTGGCATCCATGCAATCACCTAGGCTACACAAGAAGTCATTAGGTATCAAATCAAAAATGAATTTTACTACCTTCTTATTTTTCTCAAATTGTTGGAGTTGCTCTTCACTCCATCTCTTCTTTTTGAGGAAGCCACCTTTTGGTCCTCTTGGATATTCAAATCCATCCATTAAGATGGCCCATTCTTCGAAGTCCCTCATCATTAGAAAGTCTTCGATCCTCGCCTTCCATTGTCTAAACCCTTCTTGCCCATAGAAGGTGTAAGGGATAGGTGTGTTGATATCCCAACCTAGTTTTTCTCCCAACTCCATCTTTTCCCTCTAGCATTTTTAGCTCTTGGCGGTTAGTCCGTAGAAGAGCCCCGGGCTCTTATACCAATTGTAGGGGATCCTTAGAAGCTAGAGGGGGGTGAATACCGTCGTGCTAGTTGCGAGATAGAATTCATTGCGTTTGCCTCTACAAATTTCATTAGCGCGCAGTGAAAATAGAAATAATGCAATAACGAAATCGACAAACACGCAAACACAATTATTTAACGTGGTTCGGAATCGAATGGTTCATACTCCAGGAATCGAGCTCTAGAGAGCTCTAGCGATGCCAATCACACACCACTATGCAATAACTCCTTCTCGACACAAGTCAGAGGTGGAGAAACCCCTTACAAACCATTCTTACAACAATAAGAAACAGATACAAGCAATTACAATAATGAAATACAATACAAGTAAAGAAAACTACTTTACAATTGCTCTTTTGAATGCTTGATCTTTGGTTTCTTGAAATGCACTTGGAGACCTTGATTTGCAACATCAAATCGCTCCAAAAGCCCTGACAAACTGCTGGTGAAATCTTCCTCCACGAGCTCCATTTAAAGCTTCAACTTGGGCTGGAAATCGCCGATCAGTCGACTGATTCCACTGTTGTCATGAGACAATGGCTAGATCCACGCTGAAAAAATCCAATGGATCCATCATCAGTCGACTGATCATGACCATCAGTCGACTGATTGAGCCTTCACTCGACTGCTAGCCCCCAACAGTCGAGTCAGACTCCATTCTGTGCCCGAAAAATCGAGCACCAGTCGACTGATCACAAGATCGGTCCCATCGCCACCAATCACCAATCGCCCACCTCTGGCGATCATTGTTAGGCCCGATTACCGCGATCAAACCCTAGTTGACTCACGCCAGTCGACTGTCACATGGCACCAGTCGATTGGTACACCTCAAACATGAGGTTTTAACCCAAGTATGGTTCCCCCATACTTGCTAGACTACCCTTAGCCTAGACCTAAGCCTTCTAGTCATCTCCGTCAGCCTCACGCCTCTTGGATCCCTCCAAGTCATCCATGACTTGTTCATCCATTGCGCTAGCCTTCAGATGCTTCCATCGACTATGTCATGCTAACGGTGTCTACACGGCCAAGGCACATTGGACTTACGCTGCCAAGACTCCTCTTGGACTTTACGTCGCCAACCATTGGACTTATGCTGGCAAGACTCTTGCTTGGACTTTACGCCACCAATATCAACCCCTTGGACTTCTCAAATTCCAAGACTCAAGCTTGGACTTTCCTTTGCCAACCCATGTTGGACTTTCCATGCCAAGTACTAAAGACTTGGACTTACCTTGCCAGACCCATGCTTGGACTTTACATGGCAAGTACTCAAGACTTGGACTTTCCATAACATGGTCAACTCTAGTCAACCATCAAAATCCCCTTGAGTCAAACTCGAGTTCGGTTAATCATAACCCGGGTTGATTGTTCCAACAATCTCCCCAAGACATTATTAGACATCAATATCAAACATCAATGTCAACTCACTATGTTAAACATCAAAACATCACTCGAGTCAAACTCGAGTCTGGTCAATCGTGACCTGGGCCGATTGCACCAACATGAACATCATTCTTCTTGATGAATCCTACAATCCTCTAGCCTTTGCTCTTTCAGCGATTAGTTCAGTGAAGAGCGGTCTTGCTCTGATACCACTTATTAGAACCTTGCTTCGCTAGAGGGGGGTGAATAGCGATTCGAACTCGTTCTTTGATTGTGTTCGCTCATGTTCTTGTCTACAAATGTTAGAAATAGAAATAAAACAAATAAACAACAATAAACACAAGCACAAAACATACCAGATTTTACATGGTGCAGAACCTCCGGTTCCTACTCCAAGGCCTAGCTTCTACGAATAGTCCCAGTATCACTTCCTCCTCAGAAACATAACGGAGGTGGAGAAACCTCTTGAAACTCGGAGCATGTACAAAGAATGCAACCAAGTATAAAATATACAAGTGAAATGAAAAATAAAAAAAACACTTTACATGATTGCGATCTTGCTTGCTTATAGCTTGGTTGCTTTCGAATGTCTTGGAAGGTCTGGGATGCAGTAGCAAATCCCCTTCAAAGTCTCCAAGAATCAACGTCTCAAAATCTCCATGAACCCCTCTTCTATAAGGTATTCGTTGGGATGATTTCTATCTACCAATCAACTGGCCTTACACTGAGTGACTGGTCAATCGACTGTTGCTCTCAAACGGCATGATCCACATCGGATTTTGATCCAATAGTCAACTACCATTGTCCATCAATTTATTGCCAAGCCATTAGTCAAGTTGCTAACCTTCTGTGTTTAGTCACAATAACACCAGTCGATTGCTTCTTGCCTAGTAATCGACTATTGTTGGTGATCAGTTGGATGGCTAGAGGGGGGTGAATAGCCTCTTTCATCGATTTCTACACTAAGTCATTACCGAAAGAAAAAAACAAAAACACAAAATAAAATTGAAATCAATACAAACAAAGCTAACACAATTGTTTAATATGGTTCGAAGATGATGCTCCTACTCCATGGAAATCCTTAAGGTGGATCAACCCTTTCAAGCCTTCACTAAGATCTCCTTTTAATGAACACACCAAGGTGGAGAAGCCTTCTTTACAAACACACTCTTCTTCTTAAAAGATTTGAAATGAGATTAGGAAGAATAAGTTAGAGCACTTAGAAAACTAAGAGGAAGGCTTGGAGAGCTTGGTATGGACATTTAGAATTAGAGCACTAGCCATCTCCAAGCTCCTTAAGCCACCTTTTATAGAGTTTGGGCGTTTTGGCCCGTTCAGCTAGGGACTAGTTCCCATACTTGATTTCTCTTAAATTGAGCTAACTCATCTTGCATTTCCAATATCCAATCCAGATCAAGCAAGGCATCATTAATTGATTTTGGCTCAATTTGGGAGATAATGGCAACTTGACTAGTAGGGGATCTATAGAGGACCTAGTCCTTACTCCTTGTGATAATTCTCCTACTATTTGATCTAGAGGATATTTTTGATGAGTCCATAAGGTCCTAGGGGGTGAATCACATTCAATTTGATCATGGTTATCATCATTCTTTCTCCTTTTATCATCGGAATCTTCTCTTCCTCCCCCTTGATCATTACCTCCTAATCCTCTCCCTTGATCATTACCCGCTAAATTTAGATTTTGAAGTCTTTGGATAATTTCTTGATTTTTGTCATTGATATGCTTATCAATGGAGGATTTCCTAGGATAGGTACTAGTAGACTCATCAAATTCAACATTAGAGGATTCTTCAACCTTTTGAGTCCTCTTGTTGTATAATCTAAAACCCTCCACTAGTGGATGAGTATCCAACTTGGATTCCTTCATCCGCCATAGACTCAAATTTCTCTAAATTTTCTTTGGTATTCAAAATATAGACTTTGCATCCAAAGACCTTAAAATAATGAATTGTTGGAATTTTGTCATTCCATAATTCAAAGGGTGTTTTGCTTATACCCCTATGAATTAGAACACAGTTTTGGATATAGCAAGCGATGTTAACCACTTCCGCCCACAAGTAGCTAGGTAAGGAATATGCATTAAACATTGTCCTAGTCACCTTTTGTAAGGCACGATTTCTCCTTTCCACCACCCCATTTTGTTAGGGTGTTCTATGACAAGAAAACTCATGCTTGTACCCTTATTCTAAGGAAAATTTTAAAAAATTTGAATTCTCAAATTCTCCGCCATGATCACTACAGATCCGGTTGATTTTGAGATTCTTTTCATTTTCAACTCTTTTGTTAAACTCTATGATTATATCTACGGTATCATCCTTATATTTCATAAAGTAAACCCATGCATACCTAAAAAAATCATCAACTATAACTAAACAATATTTATTACCATTTCATGAAGGATTGCTATGACAATCAAATAAAGCTAAGTGCAGTAGTTCTAAAGGTAATGAAGTGCTAGTTAGATTTTTACTCTTGTGTGATGATTTTGATTTCTTTTCTTCTTGGCATGCATCACACAATTTGTCCTTGACATACTTCACTTTTGGTATCCCTTTCACTAGGTCCAACTTGGCTATCTTGGCAATGTTCTTCATGTTGATATGTCCAAGCCTTCTATGCCATAGTCAACCTTCCTCTTCTTTTAACATGAGACACTTAGTAGAAATGTTAGAAGCATTTGAATGATTAGCATAGTAAATATTTGATTTCCTATGTCCAACTTGTTAGGGCAATCAACCCATGGGATATGGTTTTGATGTGTGTGGCAAAGGGTTTAAGTTAGGATGATTGGATTTGATATGTGTGTTGGAGTCTTGCAGAACTTAGTAATTCACACATGGAGCATTGGCGAGTTTCACCTCTCATGACTCGGTCCTTGAGTCAGTGAAGGATGGCTTTGCGGAAGTCGTGCGCTTGGAGCATCTGAGGGACCGCCGGACGAGGAGCATTGGAGTGAAGCCGGAGGAAGTAGACTTCAGGGCGAGACGCAAAGGATGGTGCTACAAAGTCATGCACTTGGCGCATCTGAGGGATGTGGCCGGATGAAGACAACTTCAAAGGCGAGGGACTTCAAGGAATGAGAGTGAGCGAATGTAACCCGGGAAGGGGTAGTGCGCTTAGGTGAAACTTGGCCAATTGGCTAAGTGTCAAATGGGATTTCCCAAGATCAATCGATTGGCATGTCATGGTAGTTGACTACTCTAAGTCGACTGTGACTCGACTATTGTTCGAGTCTAGTTCATGTGCCACCAATTGACTGTCATGGATTGGTAGTCGATTGCCAAGACCACCAGTCGACTAGTCGCAAGGGTTTTGGGCACAGAATGGTGAGTAGTCGAGTGCTCACTTTCGGCACTCGACTGATAGCTCCATTAGTCGACTGATGGGACGATCAGTCGACTGATGTGGGAGTCGTTGGTTGGAATCCAACGTGGAAGAAGTCATTATTGGTCAACGACTATAGGATCAGTTGACTGATCGGGGCATCAATCGACTGCTGCTATGTTAACGGGAAGAAATCCACTTCCTCTATAAAGAGAACGGGTGAGGGCCTTTGGTAGGCTAATGTTTATGCTATAAACTTCTCCCAAGTGCCCAACACGTTTTCCATCCTCTTACTTAAGCTTATTTACATTATATTGTAAGAGGAGTGATTCTTGTGTAAAAGAGGTTACCACCACCTAGCTTGGTGCAAAGGAGAGAATAGTGGAAAGCTTGAGGCGTGATTCACCTTGGACGAATCAGACCGTGGATTAGCGGCAAGACCGTCAACCACGTTACATTGTGGTGTTAGCGTTTGTGCTTTCTATTCTTTCTTTGCATTTGTCTTAATTGTTTATATTAGTATATTCCGCTTGCGCTAATAGTGTTTGTAGACGAGAAATCAACGAACGACTTCCACTGTACGATGATCCTACAAGTGGTATCAAAACCAAGTCGCTTGTTGAAGACTAACTGCCGCAACAAGCACTACATCAAGGATGGCTGGCTCCAACATTCACCCACCGAAGTTCGAAGGGGAATTCGCTTGGTGGAAGAAGCGAATGGAGGTATTTTTCGAAACTGATTTCAAAATTCTATTAATAATGGAAAACAGTTTCGAGATACCTAGAGATGAAGAAGGGGAGTCATTGGAGAAATCAAGGTAGAGTAAGAGGCAAAGGGAAGAGTTTTTGGCGAACTCAAAGGCAAAGCACTATCTCTACAATGTACTCCCCCAACAAAAAGTGAATCGGATAGGGGAATGTGCAAGTGCCAAGGAGATGTGGGAGAAACTCATAGAGATTCATGAAAGCACATCCGAGGCCAAACTAGCAATGAGAGATGTCCTACGCTCTCAATTAAGCAACATTAAACTCGAAAAGGGAGAGAAGGTAAAATCTCTACATTCTAGGTTTAAAGAAATCTTAACCGGTATGACAAGTGTAGGGGAGAAGCTTTCCAATCGGGATATGGTAATGAAGGCTATAGATGCCTTTCCCTGGTCCTCGAAGTGGAGCTCAATGGTGGACTCCTACATTTCGAAGAATTTAGAAGTGAGCACACTTGAGGAATTCTTCTCAACCATGGAGCTCCACAAAACAAGGCTTGAAGGAGTAGTAGAAGAGCCAAGATTTCAACCATCAAGGGGAATGGCACTATTAGCCAACAAGGGGAAGAAGAAGATGGAGACTTCTTCCTCCTCCGATGAAGAATCCTCCTCCTCCTCCATGGATAGTATGGAAGAAGCATACATTGGTAAGGAAGGTAAGACATGCTTTGAAGAATTTTAAATTTAATAAATCTAATGATAGGAGAAGAAGACCAAGGGGGAAGATAATTTGCTATAATTGCCAAGGAGAGGGACACATAAGGGATAATTGTCCCCTCTTGAACAAGAACAAAGAGGAGAGGAAGAAGAAAGAGGAAAAGAAGAAGGGGAGCAAGAAGAAGGAAGAGGAGAAGAAGGCCAAGGAAAAGGGGAAGGCCAAGGCACTAAAGGCAAGGACATGGGATGATCCCTCTTCATCATCATCATCGGAAGAGGAAAACGCTTTTGTCACCAACCTTGCTTTGATGGCGTTTGATGATCTAGACACCTCCTCCTTCGAACAAGAAAGATCAAGCACAAGTGAGGAGAGCTCTAGTGAAGGGGGAGGCTCATCACCAACCTCATCCGAATCCGAAGAAGAAGACATGAAAACTATGGTAACGAATTTAACTCCCAAGAAAATAGTTTCCATGATTTCTAGCTTAACTAGGGATTTGTTTAGGGCTAAGAAAAAGAACAAATGCATGCAAAATAAAATTAAAACCCTAGAGGAAAAATTAGAGCAAGCATGTTTAAATGTTAATAATGATGATGCATGCTCACATGATTATATGCCCTTTGATGTTAATGATGCATGCATTGAAGAAAATAGGATGTTAAGGGAAAAGGTAGATCATTTGACCAAGGCCCTAAAAAAATTTACAATTGGCTCCAACACCCTTAATATGATTATAGGGAGCCAAAGGGCTAGCTTTAATAAGAAAGGCCTAGGAATGGATCCCTAAGGAATATTTAGTGAACCCCATAGGAAAGAACTTATTTTGGGTTCCTAAATCCATCCTTAAGAGTTAGGAAAACCCTAGGATAGTCAACCATATGAAATTTACCTATATCATATTTTTGGTTGACTTAGGATGGCGGGACTTAATTTTTGAAATAGTGTTGGGTGATGATAATGCACCCATAAATAGTTTAAATCATGCTTGACTTATTGTCATGTTTTTATATCTAATGCATGATTAAAAATTGATAGATACATGTGTTTCATGATCATAATGTGAAATCAATGCATGTATGTCTTTATGATCATGTGGTATATTAGGGTGATACTTAACCATGGGTAGAAATGCATGAAATTAAGGTTAAGTACATAAATACCTTTAGGAACATCTCACATTCACCATAAAGCTAACTTTGATTGAAAGCATAGCATGGGTGACATGATAGGATGATACTAATGGTGCACTAATGCCTATGGCATTTAGATGATCATTTAAAGTATCAAAATAGCAATAATAGACCAATCATGGGGAAGGCTTATGTTTAATTCATAGACATATTGCCCAAAGATCATGGTTGGATATTTCATATATTTTTAAAACAATTTCTTACTTTAAAATATGTGTGTTCATGTTTTGAAACAATCTAATGCAAAACAAGGTGTTAAAATTAATACAAACTTGATCAAAACACTAGTTGTTTTTTGAAACTTTTGGATTTTTGGCAAATCATTGAAACTACAAGTAATTTTCATGAAAACTCATTTTTCACTGATAAGGGACTTTAAAAGAAATGTGTTTTCAAAATCTCACGATTTTTTGATTTTGTTTGGAATTTCTAATGCATTTCTGAATTTCATCTAGAAAAATCAGAAAACCTGAAACTTGCATGCCAGTCGACTCATAGTCTGAACCAGTCGACTGATGTACTGTGCACGAGCACAGTAACCTGATTTTATTAGGTTTTGTTTGGGTTTTGGGTATTTTTTCCTCCTTAGACTTGATACCTTGGATTATAACATTTGGGAAATGTTTTTGATGATATCAAAGAGGGAGAAATAGGAAAGTTTAAGTTAATCATGCTAATAAGAAAATTTAGCTTGTCTTAAGGGGGAGTTGCATGTTTAAGGGGGAGTTGTTATACTCATGTTTTTACTTACATGTTTTCCTTGCTTATGCTTATTGTTATTTGTTTACCTAACTTAAACGAATTGCCACACATCAAAAAGGGGGAGATTGTTAGGGCAATCAACCCATGGGATATGGTTTTGATGTGTGTGGCAAAGGGTTTAAGTTAGGATGATTGGATTTGATATGTGCATTGGAGTCTTACAGGACTTAGTAATTCGCACATGGAGCATTGGCGAGTTTCACCTCTCATAACTCAGTCCTTGAGTCGGTGAAGGATGACTTTGCGGAAGTCGTGCGCTTGGAGCATCCGAGGGACCGCCGGACGAGGAGCATTGGAGTGAAGCTGAAGGAAGTAGACTTCAAAGCGACACGTGAAGGATGACACTGCAGAGCCGTGCACTTGGCGCATCCGAGGGACGTGGTCGGACGAAGACAACTTCAAAGGCGAGGGACTTCAAGGAATGAGAGTGAGTGAATGTAACCCGGGAAGGGGTAGTGCGCTTAGGTGAAACTTGGCCAATTGGCTAAGTGTCGGATGGGATTTCTCGACATCAGTCGACTGCCATGTCATGGCAGTCAACAACTCTAATTTGACTGTGACTTGACTAGTGTTCGAGTTTGGTTCATGTGCCACCAGTCGACTGCCATGGATTGGCAGTCGACTACCGAGACCACCAGTCGATTAATGAAGACATCAATCGACTGGTCGCAAGGGTTTCAGGCACAGAATGGTGAACAGTCGAGTGATCGCTTCCAGCACTCGACTGATAGCTCCATCGGTCAACTGATGGGATGATCAGTCGACTGATGTGGGAGCCGTTGGTTGGAATCCAATGTGGAAGAAGCCGTTATCAGGCAACGGCTACAGGATCAGTTGACTGATCGGGCCATCAGTCGACTGCTGCTGTGTTAACGGGAAGAAATCCTCTTCCTCTATAAAGAGAAGGGGTGAGGGCCTTTGGTAGGCTAATGCTTATGCTCAAAACTTCTCCCAAGTGCGCAACACGTTTTCCATCTTCTTACTTAAGCTTATTTACATTATATTGTAAGAGGAGTGATTCTTGTGTAAAAGAGGTTTCCTCCACCTAGCTTGGTGCAAAGGAGAGAATAGTGGAAAGCTTGAAGCGTGATTCACCTTGGACGAATCGGACCGTGGATTAGCGGCAAGGCCATGAACCACGTTACATTGTGGTGTTAGCGTTTGTGGTTTCTATTCTTTCTTTGCATTTGTCTTAATTGTTTATATTAGCATATGTTGGTGCAGTAGGTACCTAAGTCGAACCTGAGTTTTAATTATAGCAAACGATACAAAGTTAAGCTCATGTCGTTATCTCACGAGCTGAATCGAGTATGCAGAAAATTGATATAGCTGGAGCTGAAGGCTAGCGACACTCGGAGGAAGCCACGGTGGTCGGGCGACACTCAAGTGACTTCGGAGGGAGCCGAAGGAATCGAGTGGAAGGCCGAAAGCAAAAGCAAAATGTAAGTGTCGAGGTAAGCTCGTGTGTGCAAGCGTAAGTGAGGTCGTATCCTCTTTATGGGGATGATCTTAAGCGTAGATCCGACCAAAGACATCCTATAGATGGTCTAGGTCGAGATCGGATAGTCAACGACCGTCGAAATTATGTTTTTGTTGAGCTAACTTTGACTTGCAGCAAGCATCGACCGATCGCCACTTGGAGGACTCGATCGCCGGCCAATCAATCGATCGCCGGAGGTCGACTGATGATGGCCATCAATCGACTGATGGTCAATGATCAGATTCGAGGAGTCAAGGCTTATCACCCCATTTCAAGGAGATTGGTGCTCAATTGTGATTGGCTAGGGTTACTCTCGAAAAGGGGCTCAAAGGCTATAAAAGGAGGGCCAAACCTAGGGTTTCTTCATCATTCTAAAGCTTCCAAAAAGCCTCCGCCAAGCTACAACTTTTCAACCACGAAGTGCTTTCTCTCCGACGTCTAGGTCTTAAATTCTTTCTTATTGTAACGTCGGTTTTTTTAGCTCTTATTTAAGTTCACTTCTTTTCGGAGCTTTTATCATATACGAGGAGAGGGGGAGTGTCCCTCTACCTCAAGCTTTTTCCTTCTTGTATCGATTAACTCCTACCTCCAACGAGGAGGAGTTCCTTTAGTGCCTTTGCCCTTTGTACGTGGTCAAGGACCACTAGGGCCTTGGAGTAGTAGCCGAAGGCTACGAACCAAGTAAAAACTTTATTGTCTCTTTTTACTTTACATTTCTGCTGCAATTAATTATCTCTCGAGTTTTTAACGAACGTAAAAAAAAAAGGAAAAGGTTTTTCGCTATTCACCCCCCCCCTCTAGCGAACCGCATCGATCCAACAATTGGTATCAGAGCCGGGGGCGCTTAGATTTGGTGAAACCACCAATCTAACAATTTTTTTTACAGATTTGTTTTTCGTTCGCTTAAATTTTTTCCCGCACTACTAATCCAAGACGAAGTCTTGGTACTCTTCGTTTGGTTTTGTTTTGCAAGTATTCGCTTTTGGAGTAGCCGACGGTCAAACGGGCATAACTTTTCGTACAAGTTGACCCAAGACACGGTCTACCTACCAAATCGAAGCCCTCGCAGAGATCTACACTTATTACTGGGGTTTATCACTGTAACAAGTTGTTTTCATCCTCAAAATCGACGTTTATTAGCCTTTCGGGAACATCGAAGGTTGTGAGTACTTACTTTTTATTTAGGTTCTTATTTCTTTGCTTAACTTTCTATTTTTCGTTTGTTTCTTTTTATTTCCGACACTACTAATCCAAGACGCAAGTCTTGGTACTTTCATGTGTTTTTATCGTTGCTAGGTCTTCTTTTTAGTCTCCTTGTTTTTTGTTCTAATGGCCCATCTCGAGGGTTTTAGCACTGTCCGACCTCCGTTTTACAACGGAGATGACTTCCGTTATTGGAAGGGTCGGATGGAATGCTTTCTCAAAACCCAAATCGATATGTGGATCATAATCCAAATGGGTTTCACACTTCCGACTAATGAAGTGGGTGACTCCTTGGATTATGATCAATGGACCATTGCGACAAAACGACAAGTCGAAGCCGACGCCAAGGCAACACAAATCCTCGAATGCGGCCTATCCAAGGAGGAGCTAAATCGCGTCGGCCCCTTCATAAGCGCAAAAGATCTTTGGACAAAACTAGTGGAGCTACACGAAGGGACCGATGAAGCCAAGGTATGTAAGCGTGATCTTCTTTTCAATAAACTATATAACCTAAAAATGCAGGAACACGAGTCCGCAATGCAACTCCACGCCCGGGTCCAAGACATAGTCAACAACCTACACGCAATCGGGCAAAAGGTCGAAAACCGCGACCTTATAAGGTATGTTCTAAACTCTTTTCCGAGGACTACCTTGTGGGCATCCATGGTCGACGCCTACAAGGTCTCCAAGGATCTTTCTAAAATTAGGTTAGATGAACTCTTTTCAGATTTCGAATTACATGAGCAGTCCAACTCGGAACCCGAGAGGGGTATAGCCTTGTTTGCAGGTTCAAAGAAGAAGAAAATCACAAGCAAGCCACCACCAACCGAGGAGGAAGACGAGTCCGAAGAAGAAGCTGACCCGGAGTTGACTGGCGAACTAATGAACCTAGCTCGAAGGATAGCCAAGGGACGAAAGTGAACCACGACTCGACCCAACCAAGGTAAGCCTAAAAGTTCTAATATTTGGTGTTTTGAGTGTAACAGGTTTGGACATAACAAGTCCGAGTGCCCCAAGCTCAACCACCAAGCACCTAAGCACAAGAAGGCCCTCAACGCTACATGGGAAGAAGCGTCATCCGAAGAAGACGAAGACCACGTCTTCATGGCGAAATCGATTGAGTCAGACACGGAGACCAAACCTGAACTTGAGTCATAACCTGAGGATGACTCGGACTACGAAGCTACCTTCAAGTCAAGGCACAGATACGCATCCGGTTCAAAAGATACTCTTAAAGTGAGTCGAACTTTATTTAATACTTTACATAATACGGTTAGGTTTTTGTCTAGGAAATTAGTTAAGTCCGAGTCCAAGGTCGAGACCCTGATTGAGGAGGTCAAACTCCTCAAACACAAGGTCTCCCTAACCTCTTCGACTAGTCAAGTTCTAGAAGAGGACCCAACTCAAGCTGAAAAACTCGAAGTTGAGAACTCTCTCTTGAAAAGTCAAGTTGAAGATCTTAGGAACACGTTGGAAAGGTTCACTTCGGGATCCAAAGGACTTGACCTCCTACTTGGATCTCAAAGGGCTGTGTACAACAAGGCTGGACTAGGGTTTAACTCAAACACGACTAATAGGTCGTATATGTCGATTGTAAGTCGACATAGGAAACATGTCCAAGCATGGGTCCCTAAGAACTTTTTGATTTCAACTCTAGGATCCAACCCGTACTGGGTTCCCAAGGACCAAATCCACTATGTGGATAGACCGAACCGATTCAATGGTCTAGAGGGAGCCAGTACAAAACATGTTTGTGCTTTAACTTAGAAATTGCATGCTTTAACTTAGAATGTTTGTGCTTTAACTTAGAAATTACATGCTTTAACTTAGAAAGTTTGTGCTTTAAAACTTGTGAACTCACTTAGAACACGTACATAACCAACTAAAATCCTTCGAAAAGATTGAGCCTCGGGGAGCCTCTTTTCAAAAATAACCAGTTAGACTAGGAAATAGTCTTAGGTGAGTCAAGTCATCATTTTCTTGAAAATTGCTTTGTCTAAGGAAGTGGTCGATGATCCGATAAAAGAAGGCCCCTGTGCCTCGCCACGACTTGGAAGCCATGATCTTGAAAAGGTAAACTTGACAAGCCTAGGGGTCAAATCCAAATCTAACATAAAATTACTTGAACCTAAATGCACTTAATCAACTTAATTGGAAGTCATCTCACAAAAAACACATAAGTATAACATGCTTGATCATATAGACACAGGTGAGATGACCTAGGTTTAACAACTTACAACCAATTTTAAAAAAAAAAAAATCTAACATCCAATCCAACCACCTTGTGTGTAGGATCAATGGATGTTGGACAGCGGTTGCTCCCGACACATGACCGGGGATCAACTCAAATTCACGAAGCTTCGATTCAAACGATAAGGATCGGTAGCTTTTGGGAATAACGGCGAGCTCAAAATCATCGGATCAGGTGATATCGAGCTTAACTCAAATTTTGTTATTAAAAATGTATTACTTGTAGAGAATTTTGAATATAACATGCTTAGCGTAAGCCAATTATGTGACAATAACTATAAGGTCGTATTTTTAGAAAATGAATGTATAATTAAAACAAATAAAACAGCTAAAACAATACTCAAAGGAATTAGGACAAATAACATTTATACAATTAACTTAATCAAATCCTCAGCCAAATGTCTTATGACACAGGAAGAGGAATCATGGTTGTGGCACCGACGACTCGGTCACTCGCACCCAAAACTCGTCCACAAAATGAGTCAGAGTGGCTTAGTCAGAGGCTTACCCAACCTCAACAATTTGGTTAATAAAATCTGTAATGCTTGTCAACAAGGAAAACAACCTAGGACACAACACAAGTTAACTAACCAAGAACGAACCTCAAGTGTACTTCTTGAGCTCACATATGGATCTATTGATTCACATGGAGCCAAGTCACTCAATAAATCAATATTGCTTAGTCATAATTGGCGACTACTCGAGGTTTACAGGTTGGGTTCATCGAACATAAAAATGATACCCTAGATCAATTAATCAATCTATTCAAATTAATCGACAATCAAAAAAACCTTAAGGTTAAAAGACTTAGAAGCGATCATGGTGGTGAATTCGAAAATCAAAGGTTCACCGACTTCTGTAACCTAAACGGATACCACCATGAATTCTTTTGCCCTAGGACCCCTCAACAAAATGGCCTAGTGGAGCAGAAAAACCGAACTCTACAAGAAGCCGCTAGGACCATGTTGAGCGAATCGACCTACGATAGGTTTTGGGCGGCCGAGTAGCACGGCTTGCTATGTCCAGAATAGGATCCTTATGGTAAAGAGGCACCTTAAGACCTCGTACGAGATTTATCACAATAAAGTACCCAACATCAAGTACTTTAGGGTATTTGGATGTAAAGTACATATCTTAAACACTAAGAACCACCTAGGGAAATTCGAATCCAAAACCTCCACCGGAATCTTCTTAGGATACTCAACCACGAGTAGGGCCTATAGGGTATATAACCACAATACCCTTAAAGTCGAAGAGACTATTAATGTAGTGTTCGATGAAGTACCCGAACCAACAAAACCCTTAATGACCCCAAGTGTTGAGCCCACTGATACCAAACTCGTCTCCGACCCTGAGATCGAGTCTAATCCACATCAACCAACTTCTCTTGTCGACCAAGTGACAAGTGATCCGAGTCAAACTAGTGTTCAACCAAGTCACCCCATTGATCAAGCATTAGGTGACACAAACCCAACCCAATCTAGGATTCAAACTAACCACCCTATCGATCAAGTGATAGGAGATCCTAATCTAGGAGTTCGAACTAGAGCATCCTATAGGAACCTTTGTCAAATTTCCTTAATTTCAAAGATAGAACCCAAATCAATTGAACAAGCTCTTCTTGATCCCGATTGGATTATTACAATGCAAGAAGAGCTAGCTCAATTTACTAGGAATGAAGTGTGGGAATTAGTACCACCACCTAAAGACAAAATAGTAATTGGAACAAGGTGGGTGTTTCGAAATAAGCTTGATGATAAAGGTGAAGTAGTTAGAAACAAGGCTAGGTTAGTCGCCAAAGGGTTTAGTCAAGTCGAAGGCTTAGATTACGACGAAACCTATGCCCCAGTAGCTAGACTCAAATCCATTCGAATGTTGCTAGCTTATGCCGCACATCGAGGATTTAAGCTGTTTCAAATGGATGTTAAGTCGACATTCCTAAATGGATACATTAAAGAAGAAGTTTATGTTAGCCAACCCCCCAGATTCGAAAATCTAGATAAACCCGATCATGTTCTAAAACTTAAGAAAGCTCTCTATGGACTTAAACAAGCTCCTCGAGCTTGGTACGAGAGACTTTCAATCAATCTTAAGTCAAAAGGGTTTAACCAAGGCTTAGTTGACCCAACTCTCTTCGTAAAAACCTTAGGTAAAGAAATATTCATAGCTCAAATTTACGTAGACGATATAATTTTTGGAACCTCTAACTCAGCCTTACTAAACGAGTTCGTTTCACTCATGGAAAGTGAGTTCGAAATGAACTTGGTAGGCGAGTTAAGTTTCTTTTTAGGTCTACAAATTAAACAAACTAAGGATGGTATATACCTATATCAACAGAAATACACTAAGGAGTTAATTAAAAGATTTGGAATGCAAGACGCTAAGATAATAAACACCCCAATGGCGATTAATGTTAACATAGGAGAAGACCCAGAAAGTAAGTCCATTGACTTAAAGTACTATAGGAGCGCGATAGGAAGTCTCCTATACTTAACTGCGAGTCGATCCGACATCCTATTCGCAGTAAGTATGTGCGCCAGATTTCAAACCTGTGCTAAGGAGTCTCACCTAACCCTAGTTAAGCGTATCCTTAGATATCTTAAGGGTACACTTAACGTTGGTATTTGGTACCCTAGATCTACGGAGTTCGAACTAATCGGCTACTCCGATTCGGATTATGCCGGTAGTAAACTCGATTGAAAGAGCACGAGTGGTTGTTGTCAACTACTCGGCTCGAGTCTAGTGAGTTGGTGCAGTAGGAAGCAACATTGTGTTGCCTTATCTACCACCGAAGCCGAATACGTTGCGATGGGTGAGTGTGTAACTCAGCTTCTTTGGATGAAGCACACTCTCTGAGACTTTGGGTTGGACTTCACCAAAACTAAAATTTTTGTAGACAACATAAGTTCGATAAATCTAACTAAGAACCCTATATGCCATTCAAGGACAAAGCATATAGAGGTAAAACACCATTTCATTCGAGAACATGTAGCCAACAGCTCCATACAACTCGAATATGTTGACTCGAAGTCTAACCTAGCAGACCTATTTACTAAACCCCTACCCGAAGCCGAACTTAGTCTATTAAGACGAAAATTGGGCATGTGCGTAATAGAATAGGTACTTATAAATTATATGTTCTTACTACTATTTCTTTAATTTCATTATTATGGAACTAGCATAGGACATACCTTAGATATCATGCACCTATAGATTTAAGGAGCCAATACATCTCACAACACATAGGACTAATGTGTTTGTGTACTTAGCCACGTAGATGGGTGTGAGATGTTAGGACCTTACTCCTGGTTCCAGATGTAGAGCTAGTGCATCGCTATGAACCACCGAGTATAATCATACATACTAACCGACTCTGACCAGGACTGGTTGATCCTTCATATCAATCAAGCCAAATATAAGTCAAACATTTTATAGATGAACCTATTTTCAGTATATTATTTTCAAAATAATGTGGAACATGCTTGGACTTTAAAATTAAAACTTATTTTTTATTCCACACACATCCTCCCTCTTTTCGATATATGGCAAAAGGGGGAGAAAAAGGCCAAAGTTAAGGGATCATTAAGGGATCAATTTTTTATGGCCAAGGCTTACTTAACTTTAAGTTAACAAAACAAGTTAAGGGAACTCTTAACTTAAACACATTTAGTTAACTTGTTTTCGTTAACAATACAATAATTTACTTAACTCTTACTTAACTTGTTAACAAAAAGTAATTTACTTAACTTGTTAACAAAATAGAAGTAAAGGCCAAGGTTAAGAAATCAATTTTTTTCTTAACTTAAAACTTATTTTAAACACTATGGCCAATATTAAGTAATTTTGGTCACTTAATTCTTTTTTAGTAGCAAATATCAAGGGGGAGAGTTAAAACCCTTTCTCAAGTACTCACCCTCGGTCAAGGGGGAGGATTCCTCAAGGGGGAGCACTTGAAAAAGAGTTTTTACTCCTACACATTCATGCATATCTCTTGCTCATTTTACTTAATGCACTTAATTTGTTTTTTTTCTTAACTTTGTATGTGGGTTTGCCATAAATCAAAAAGGGGGAGGTTGTTCGTGCAGTAGGCACCTAAGTCGAACCTGAGTTTTGATTATAGCAAATGATACAAAGTTAAGCTCATGTCGTTATCTCACGAGCTGAATCGAGTATGCAGAAGATTGATATAGCTGGAGCTAAAGGCTAGCGACACCCGGAGGAAGCCATGGTGGTCGGGCGACACTCGAGTGACTTCGGAGGTAGCCGAAGGAATCGAGTGGAAGGCTGGAAGCAAAAGCAACATGTAAGTGTCGAGGTAAGCTCGTGTGTGCGAGCGTAAGTGAGGTCGTATCCTCTTTATGGGGATGATCTTAAGCGTAGATCCGACCAAAGACATCCTATAGATGGTCTAGGTCGAGATCGGACGGTCGACGACCGTCGAAATTATGTTTTTGTTGAGCTAACTTTGACTTGCGAAGCATCGATCGCATTGCCGGCTTGATGACTCATTGCCAATCAATCGATCGTCGGAGGTCGGACTTTCGATGTCGCCATCACCGATTGATGATGGCCATCAGTCGACTGATGGTCAATGATCAGATTCGAGGAGTCAAGGCTTATCACTCCATTTCAAGGAGATTGGTGCTCAATTGTGATTGGCTAGGGTTCCTCTCGAAAAGGGGCTCAAAGGCTATAAAAGGAGGGCCAAACCTAGGGTTTCTTCATCATTCTAAAGCTTCCAAAAAGCCTCCGCCAAGCTACAACTTTTCGACCACGAAGTGCTTTCTCTCCGACGTCTAGGTCTTAAATTCTTTCTTATTGTAACGTCAGTTTTTTTAGCTCTTATTTAAGTTCACTTCTTTTCAGAGCTTTTATCGTATACGAGGAGAGGGGGAGTGTCCCTCTACCTCAAGCTTTTTCCTTCTTGTATCGATTAACTCCTACCTCCAACGAGGAGGAGTTCCTTTAGTGCTTTTGCCCTCCGTACGTGGTCAAGGACCACTAGGGCCTTGGAGTAGTAGCCGAAGGCTACGAACCAAGTAAAAACTTCATTGTCTCTTTTTACTTTACATTTCCGCTGCAATTAATTATCTCTCGAGTTTTTAACGAACGTAAAAAAAAAGGAAAAGGTTTTTCGCTATTCACCCCCCCCCCCTCTAGCGAACCGCATCGATCCAACAGCATATTCTGCTTGCGCTAATAGTGTTTGTAGACGAGCAATCAATGAACGACTATCATCATCTACGATTGAGGGCTATTCCCCCCCCCCCCCTCTAGCCGACCACCGACGTTCCTTCACAACTAACATGCAATCTACTAGTCTTGTGTGTCTAATCAAACATTTTGAGGATTTAAACTCTACCTTATAGCCTGCATAACAAAGTTGACTAACACTTAGTAAATTAAACTTCATGCTTTCAACTAATAAGACTTTATGAATGATGATTTTAAGGGATACCTCAATTTTACCTCTACTAAAGATCTTGAGCTTTCCCCTATTGCCAAAGGACATGACTCCCTTCTTAACATACTCGATTGTGGAGAACTTGCTCACATCTTCGGTCATGTGTCTTGAGCAACTGCTATCCACAATCCACATACTTTGCTCACCTACCTAAACAACATGAAAAACAAACTTTTTTGGTACATAAATGTTTGGACTGGTAATATATATCATTCAAAAATTTCTTTGGGACCCATATCTTCTTTACCTTATCCTTAATTATTGCTTTTCAATTAAATAGAAAAATGTAAGCAACTTCTTTATCCTTAGGTTTGTATCCTATACTACCCTTGTTATAAACGACCCTTTGGTCTCTAAGGATCATGTCAAGAAATTTTGATCCATTAGTAAACTTTTCTAAGCATGTCCTTAATTCACAATCCTTATTCTTAAGTTTTTCATTTTCCTCTCTAAGCATGCATGAATCATCACATAAAGGTTCTTCATTCCTAATTGCTTTTAATTCTACCTTCAAATCCTTAACCTTAGATTTTGATCTATCCAATGCATTCTTAAGATAAGAAATAGTCTTATATAAAAGTTCTATTGGAGGGGAATCCTTTACCTCATCGTCACTAGATGACGATTCATCGCTAGAAGAGGATTCTCCTTGACTTGAGCTTGATTCATCGGTGTCATTGTCCAAGGTCATGAATGCCATATGTCGGGTGATGTGGCAAAGCTCGTCATCATCCGATGAGTCCTCAATACTTTGAGTGTCCCAAGTTGCTTGTGTCACCATGGCCTCCTTCTTCTTCTTCTCCTTCTTGTCCTTCTTCTTCTTTTCCTTTTCGTCCTTCTTCTTTAGCTCCGGGCAATTTGGCTTAATATGCCCCTTTTTGTTACATCCATAGCAAGTAACTTTAGTATTAGAAATTTAATTACTACTTAATTTACTTTTTGAGGATTGGAACATCCTCCTCACATCCTTCTTTATGAGTCTTCATGATTTTCCGCCAAACATCTTGATGTAGTGAGCCGCTTCACTTGCCGACAATTCTTCGTAGCTACTTGATGGCTCATCCTCCAACTCAGAAAATGAATAGACTTCCTTCATCTTCTTCTCTTTCTTCTCTACAAAAAGAGCTAGACCTTTTTCCTTGGAAGATATGTTAGCTTGCTCGTGTAATTCAAATTCACAAAACAATTCATCTAACTTAACCAAAGAAAGGTCTTTAGAGACCTTATAAGCATCTACCATTGATTCCCATAAGGTGCTTCTAGTGAATAATTGAAGAACATACCTTACTAAGTCCCGGTTATCTACCTCCTCACCTGTAACGTGAAGCCCATAGGCTATCTCTTTGAATCTTCCATGCATTTGGCTTATTGTCTCATTTGTCTTCATGGAAAATGTTTGGAGTTGTCCTATCAATAAGTCCCTCTTGACTCTCCTTGATCCTTGGATCCTTCATTGAGCTCAATGAGCTTCCCTCAAAGCTCTTTGGCTGAGTTGAACGGTCCAACTTTGCTCAATTGCTCTTTTATAGCCCGCATTGAAGTGTTGTTGTTGTTTTGGCATTTGCTTGAGCTTTCTTCACTATCTCTTTAATCTAATCTTTTGTCGGTAGTGGCGCTCCAAATTCATCCATGGGCTTCTCGAATCCATCTATTATACTAAACTAATTATCAATATCATTCATAAGGTAGTATTTCATCCTACCCTTCTAATAGGTAAAATCATTGACGTCAAAGAATGGTGGTCGCACGGTACTATAACCCTCTTGAAAGGCCATCTTGATCTGGTTGATAGTTAGATCTTCTGATGTGATCCGGGCTCTGATACCATTTGTTAGTGATCGGTTGGATGGCTAGATGGGGGTGAATAGCCTCTTTCATCGATTTCTACACAAAGTCTTTAGCGGAAGCAAAAAAAAACACAAACTAATATTGAAATCAACACAAGCAAAGCTAACACAATTGTTTAACGTAGTTCGGAGATGACGCTCCTACTCCACGACAATCCTTAAGGTCGATCAACCCTTTCAAGCCTTCACTATGATCTCCTTTTGATGAACACGCTAAGGTGGAGAAGCCTTCTTTAAAAGCACACCCTTCTTCTTACAAGATATGAAATGAGATTAGGAAGAATAGGTTAGAGCACTTAGAAAACTAAGAGGAAGGCGAGAGCTTGGTATGGACGTTTAGAATTAGAGCACTAACCATCTCCAAGCTCCTCAAGCCTCCTTTTATAGAGTTTGGGTGTTTCTGCACATTGAGCCCGACTCTAGTTGACTACTGCATATCAACAGTCGACTAGTGTTGCAGTTGACCGGATCCAATGGCTTCTGATGAAGCCTTATCACGATCATCACCACTCAACGGACATTTAATCAGTCGACTGCTCATACCAACAATTGACTGGTGAAGCCTAGTCGACTGCTAAACAATCTGTGCCCTGGCCACTCAAGTCCAGTCAACTGCTAGACCCTAGCAGTCGACTAACAAATTCCAGTCGACTTGTATAAAACATCAGTCGACTGCTAGAGCTTATGTTTAGCAGTCGACCCACAGTCAACTACTCGGCCAGTCGACTGGGTCAAAAACCCAGTCGATTGCTCGAGTCATTCTGAGTTCCCGAGTACCAAACACTCAAGACCAGTCAACTGGTAAATGCTCTAGTCGACTTGTATACCTCAAATATGACTATTCATACTTGAAAAAACACCCTAAGCCTAGACTAAACCTTCTAGCTTCTCCATCAGCCTTGTGCCTCCAGGATCCCTCTGAATCTGCGACTCCTTCATCCTTGTGCTTGCCTTCGAAAGCTTCCTTCGGTTTTATCATGCTTAGAATCTTCCTTTGCCAAGATCCACTTGGATTTTACATTGCCAAGAATACATACTTATACTTATGCAGCCAAGACTTACCCTTGGAATTCCTTGTCAAGATTCACTTGGACTTATGCCGCCAAGTTCACATTCTTGGACTTCTCTTGCCAAAGCTTCACCCTTGGACTTTCCTTGCCAAGTCATCACACTTGGACTTCCTTTGCCAAGATTTACACTTGGACTTTTCTGTCACTCAAACATCCATGTTAGATCACGAATATTGTCTAACTATAAATGATTATCCAAACATCAAAATACACTAATACTTGGGGCATTCTTGTACCAACAACTACCACCCTTTTTGTGCCCTGCTACAGTGTCCAACATCTGATCACTCTTGATTTGTTAGAACCTCTCTTTCCTAGCATCCAGTCAATCGTGACTCACTAAGAATTCTCTTGCCAAGCTCGATCTCCTTGACCAGTGGTCTTCCTTTGCCAAGCACTGTCTTCTAGACCTGTCGAAACTTCACCTACCAAGCATGGTCACCCTTGACCTACCAGAACATCACTTGCCAAACACGATCACCCAAACCTGTCGGGACTTCACTTGCCTAGTCATCTAGTCACCTTGACCTATTAGGACTTCCCTTCACTAAACATTCGTTCCTCCTTGATCTATTTGGACTTTCCTTGCCTTGCATCCAGTCTCCAGACCTACAAGGGCTTTTTCGACACCGAGCATTTAGTTCTCCTTGACCTACTTAGGCTTTTCTCTCCTCGTGCCAAGTATCCGATCAACCTTGGCCCACCTGGACTTCATTCTTGCCAACTCCCCCATTGGGTTTTCCATCACCAAGTGTCCAATCAACCTTGACCGACTTGGACTTTTCACTCCCCAACTCCTAGTTGGACTTCGCGCTAAACTTCATATGAGTATGGATGTCTTATACCATCCCAAAGTCACATTGTCATCTATATATCGAAACTCAACTCCAACTCGAGTCTCACTCGAGCTTGGTCAACCTTGACCTGAGGTTGATTACACTAACAATCTCCCTCATCTTATCCTTTACCTCTGATCATATTGTTAGACATTGAAACTCAACTTGAACCCAACTCGAGCTTCGTCAATCTTGACCTGAGGCCAATTACACCAACCGGCTCATGTGCCTCACTACAACCTAAAAGCTAACTTTAGAAATGTCCATTTAATTAACTAAAGGCTAAATTCAAATCTAACCCAAGGTCAAACAATCTTATTATTTGAAAATCATCTCATACAAACCCTAGGAGGAACTTGATTGATCATATAGAATGAATGAGATTAACCTCAAGTAAAAATATATAAACTTATTTAAAATTCTAAATCTGATCTAAACAAAGTATCTTTTGTGTTGGAACAATAGATGTTGATAGTGGGTGCTCCAGGCATATGACCGGAGACCAACTAAAATTTATAAAGCTAAGACTAAAAAAATTAGGATCGGTAGCATTTGAAAACAATTATAGACTTGAGATCATCGAAATAGGTGATATTGAATTAAGTTCTAATTTTGTAATATGAAAAGATTTATTAGTATAAAACTTTGAATTTAATCTTTTAAGTATTAGTCAATTGAGTGACATTGGTTATAGAGTTGTATTTTCATCTAATCAATGCCTTATTATAACTATTGATTGCTCGAAAATCATACTTAGGAGAATTAGGAAAAACAATAGCTATATAATTAACTTACCACACTTCTCACTCAAGTGTCTAATGACACAGCAAGAGGAAACATGGTTGTGGCACGAGAGAGTGGATCACTCCCATCTAACACTTATTTAAAAGATAAACCACAATGGACAAGTTAGAGGTCTACCCAAGTTAAATAATTTAGAAGTTTGTAATGTATGTCAACAAGGAAAACAAACTAAATCCACTCATAAACCAATAAATATGGATAGGACTAATGGTGTACTTGAGATTCTACACTTAGACTTGTTTGATTCACATGGAATCAAGCCACTAATGGAAGTCAATATTGTTTAGTAATTAATGGTGTTAACTTCTTCGGCCTACTAAGATTTCCCTCCCCCATCTTGTGGATTGCTAGATCTGATACCAAAGAAGGTTAGAAATGAGATAAAAAGAGATATGCCCCTAGAATCACCTTGGATCTTGGAAGTGAAGTTAGATCTATGATGTGAGCAAAACATATAGGGGTTTAGGAGTAGTTTTCGCTCACATCTCATTACATTTTATGTTAGTTTCATGCATATGTCACTCTATTTTGCACGTATTTCCTATTTTCTGGTTCGGAGGTCTGCTCTTTGTACTTCTATGTGCAAGATAGTATTTGGGGAAAAAAGGCGCACTTTCGGAGCAAAAGAAGGGCATTTTGCAGCTAGACGCAGAATGGGACACATCCAGGGTGTGTAGCTACACACGGTTGTGTCCAATGGGCCCTAGGGCCGGACACGGCTTGCCCGTGTGGAAACAAACGGTCGTGTGGCGGCCCTGTAGATTGACATGACTAGAGCCTTTTCCAAATTTTGCAGCGGTCCGAGGTGATGTCTATTTAAGGATGGCTCCACCCAAATCCTAGAGAGGAGGCACGACGGCTGGGACGGCACACCGAAGCCCTAAAAAGCTTTGAGAACTCACAACGGGGAGGAAGAATGCAAGTGGAGGTCCACGTTCTGCACTTCAATGTCGTAGAAGAGGCCACATAGGCATTGTAATTCCTTGTTCTTGCACTTTATTTCTGATATATTCGAACATGTACATGCCTTGTGATTCTCTTCCTTTATATATGGAGTAGTTCCTTTAATTCTAGGATTAGGGAGTAGCTTGTGGGCGCATGACATGTTGGTTCAAATTAAAATTCTGCTTTTGAGTTTGAATTTTCAATTGGAAATTGTTTATGCCCATATCTATGTGTATTTGGTTTTCTACCTGCTGTGCTTAGGCGATACGAGGGGTGACAACCCTCATATCTAAGATTTAGGGGATTTTATACAAGGAACCTAGGGGTAAACCTGATCTCCTATAACCGTGGGTAGAAGGATGCGATGGAACCAAAAACGGTTTGTCGTAGGGATTGATTTGGCATCCTCATACCATCTATCCCATCCATGTAAGGCAGAGATAGTTCCCAATAGATGTGGTGGCTCATCGAGAGAGTGTATGATGTCTCTTCCACAAAACCATAGCTAGACATTTAGACAACGCCCAATTGACAGCATGTTTTGTGACACATAAGCGAAACTGAAGTCCTAGAATCTCTTTTAATGATCTCGACATGCTCCTTTCTTCCTCCGTGTGACACCATATTAGAGTTTAGTCCACCGAAAACCCTCGCAATCGAAACCTTTTTGATTTTACTTCCGAACAATTTCATCCACTAAACAAATCGATATTTAAATCCCAGTCTCTGTGGGATCGATAATCTTTTATTACTTGAAGACATCTGTGCACTTGCGGGCATTGAGCGCGAGCGCGCGCTTCGAGTCCTCGACGGCCTCCGTCGTGAGATTTGGGGATTCGTTCATGGGCATCAAGTTTTTGGCACCGTTGTCGGGGACTGATCGATTCGATATCGAATCGAACAGTGGAAAATTGGATCGGATTTAGGATTAGATTTATTTACTTGCTTTATTTCCTTTTGCCTTATTTACTTTAGTTTTATATTTTCCATATTTAGATTTAGTTTTTGATTTTTATTTTTAGCAGTAGGTTTTTATTTCCTTATTGCATCTTAGATTTTTTTTAGCTAGATTGTTTTATTTCCTGCTTCTTAGAATTAGGTAGCACTCTTAATTTTTGTGGCTCGGTTCTTCATATGCTTAGATGCTTAGGATCATAAGGCCTGATTCCAATCGACTTAGAAATCGAACGAACCTTTCATCGCCAAAAAGCAGAACAGGAAAGGATGGAGGATCAAGATGCATCCGAAGTAAATATAGGTAGCCATCCTCTACAAGATTACGCAGCTCCTAGCGCTAGAGGATTTAGGCCAAGTATAGGTGGACTATCTATTTCGGTGAACAACTTTGAACTTAAACCAACACTTATACATATGGTCCAGAAAAGTCAATTCGGGAGAGTTGTGACTGAAGACCCGAATCGGCACCTTGAGGAATTTTTAGAAATCTACTCCACAATGAAGATGAATGGAGTCCCTACTGATGTGATTCTCCTGAGCCTATTCCTGTTCTCATTGCGGGATAAGGCTAAGGCATGGTTTCACTCCCTACCTTCGGGAAGAATCACCACATGGGAGCAATGTGAGCAGCAGTTCCTGAATAAATATTTCCCACCAAGCAAGACTGCTCACATGCGCCTCTTATCACGAGCTTCCGCCAAAAGGAGGGGGAGTCCCTATTCGAAGCTTGGGATCGCTACAAGGGGCAACTCTACCAATGCCCCCACCACGGACTAGAAAGGTGGATGTTGATCTACATCTTCTACAATGGGATCATGTACGCCATGAAGATATCCCTGAATTCTGCTGCAGGAGGAGCACTGATGAATAAGACCATAGAGGAAGCGGAAGAGCTGATAGAAGAGGTGGCTCAGAACCACCATCAATGGGCTTCCGAATGTGGTCAACCAACGCCTGTAGCGGGATGATACACTGTCAACTTCATGGACCACTTATCAGCAAGGATGGACGCACTTAGCAGATGTTTTGACTCTTTGAATCCTTCATCTACATGTGCAGCTATTGACCTTAGAGAGGGAGTGGAAGCATATCGAGAGGATCACTATGGAGGGCAGGGAACCTCAGAGGAGTAGATTGAGCATGTTAACACGGTTGGGGACTATAATCAAAGGCCCAAAAACCCATACTCCAATACCTACAATCCCGGATGGAGGAATCACCCGAAATTCTCCTATAAGAATAACTCGAAAAACTCCCAACCATCAGGGGGGTATGGGCAGCAGTAGGGCAATGGGCAGCAACCACAGAAGTCCAGACTAGAACTGATGATGGAGGACTTCATTGCTACCCAAACTAGGGTAAATGAGGAATTTCGTCGCCAACATCAAAAATCTGAAGAATCACTCAGAGACTTGAAGGCCACCATTGACGGCCTTGCAAGTCACATAAGGACGTTGGAGATGCAAGTGGCCCAGATAGCCCAAACCATGTCACAACCCATGAAGAGCTCTCCGTCATTACCTGAGTGGAGTCAAGCTAAAGAGGAAGAGTGGGGCAAAGTAGCAAATTCGCCAAGGGGTGTGCAACCATGATTCCCACCCTACCTGACCAAGCTGAAATTAAAGATAAGATTCCACCCCAGCTTGAAGACCTCGGTGAATTTGTTATCCCCTACTCAATTTATGGGGAGAGCTTCGATGAAGCACTATGCGACTTGGGGTCATCAATTAGTGTGATGCCCTACGTATACTATCTAAAGATGGGACTGAACGGGCTCCAACCATCGAATCTTGGTATTCGTATGGGGGATGACTCAGTCAAGGAACCCGTCGGCTTGACACCCACGGACTTCATCATACTAGACACAAGACTCAATCCCCAAAATCCCATCATTCTGGGAAGACCTTTTCTGGCAACTATAGGAGTGTGCATAGATGTGAAGGCACATCAGATCTCCCTGGAGGTAGATGGGGAGATCATCCTTTTCAGCCTTTCGGAGCACAGAGCCCCCTACCTCGACAGCTTCACATTTAGCAGAATGAAGTCGGAGCCACCAGATAAAGCTTTTGAGATGGATGAATGGAGGTTCACTGAACCTCCAGAGCCAAGTTGATATTGCAGTGTGGTCGAGCTAAATGACCTTAAACAAAGCGCTTCTTGGGAGGCAACCCAAGTATAGTTTTTAGATTTGCCATTGATTGTATTGCATGCATTTATTTAATTTTAGTTTTGATTTCCATCCCATTTAGAATTAGGACTAGAAAAGAACTTTGCTAAGTGAAAATAAAATTCATATTAGATTACACCGTGAAGTGTATGAGAAAATTCGGACCATCACACAAAAATGAGAGAAAAAAGGGGACACACGGCCTAGCCATGTGTTTTCCCATAGCCGTGCCCGACTGACCCGAGGCGCACACGGCCTGGTCGTGTGTTTGCACACTGCCGTGTTGTGCAAGGTTAAAAAGGGTGAGCCATGTGCTTTCACCCCATTTGCATCGTGTGCTTTAATTTCTCTTGCCCTAGCTATGTGGTTTCGTCTTCTCCGCTGCCTAGAAGCTCTTTTAACCTCAAAGGAAGCCAAAAGAATCAAGGAATGAGGAGGACTAAGCATGTGGTGCCTCGATCCGGTGCTTCAGAGTGACGAGCAAGGAGAACCAATGCCCCTCAAGTTCTGGAGGAGGGTAATGCCCTACCAACCCTTCTTTTTTCGCAATAATGAACATAGAGATAGATATAATATGCTTTCTACTCGTAAACTCATTGCTACTAGGTACCTAGATGAAGATTTGCTAGAGTCTTTAGGGTTGTTGGGTGACATTCGAACCCTATTTGCAAAATGGGGTGGGAAGAGATGATGGGAATAAGACACCCAATCAACCCTAGGTGAGTTCTAGAATTTTTAAGTTCCTTAGAGGCGGAAATTTTAACGGGTAGAGAGAGCGAAGAGGGTAGGATAACTTTTAGAATTTTTAACATTGAGCATGAATGGACCCTTCACCAATGGAATTCATGCTTTGGCTTGCCTAGTGGGGGAGAGAGAAGAACCACTATTGGGTTTAACCCTTGGATATTTTGGACCGAGTTGATAGGGGACCATGCTTATGACCTTTCTAGGGCCAAAGCGTTGCGCCTCCAAAACCTCGTCTTCTGATACCTCCACCGCATCATGGCCAGTACTATCTTTGGTCGTGGGGAGAGTGATGGTGTAGTTAGAGCTAGCGAGCTGCTTTGCCTCTGGGACATGCTACAAGAAAGGAGTAGCATCGATGTAGGGTCTCACTTCATCAGACACTTAGTGAAGATGGGCAAAGCAGCACGGGGAGAGATTAATGTGGGAGGCCTACTTACCCACATTTGTCATAGGATGGGGTAGGATTACACTGCATTAGAGAGTATAGAGGGGAGCCCTAGGATCGACCTAGGAGTGTGCATGGCCATGAAGATGATTGTGAGAGAAGGACACTCCTTATGCTTTGTAAGGAAAAATATGATGGCCCTTAGGCTCCCTAACCCCGATCGTACCACCATCACTACACACACCAACTAGCACTTAGACTTGATAGTGGAGTCCCCTCCACATGAGGGACCACCCACGTCGACGCCCATCTCTCCCACTTTACACCACTCTCCCTCCATCCACACATGCATAGGAGCCTACCTAGTCCACGCCGATATGAGCTTGCACCTGCACCACCACCTTTTTCCACTTTTGAGTAGGATGTAAGTATGTCGGCCTATGATTTCTCGGAGTTCTAATCATGCCTCAACGACATATACGCCGAGCAGTAGATGCAGAGGCAACAATGGGAGGAGCAGAGTGCCTACATGCGCTTTGTAAGGAAAAATCTGATGGCCCTTAGGCTCCCTGACCCCGATCGTACCACCATCACTACACGCACCAACTGGCGCTTAGACCTGATAGTGGAGTCCCCTCCACATGAGGGACCACCCACATCGGCGCCCATCTCTCCCACTTTACACCACTCTCCCTCCAGTCCACACATGCATAGGAGCCTACCTAGTCCACGCCGATATGAGCTTGCACCTGGACCACCACCTTTTTCCACTTTTGAGTAGGATGCAAGTACGTCGGCCTATGATTTCTCGGAGTTCTGATCACGCCTCGACGACATATACGCCGAGAAGTAGATGCAGAGGCAACAATGGGAGGAGCAGAGCGCCTACACGCAGGTGGAGTTCCAGGGTTTCCAGGAGCACTTCCAGTGGGCTGAGGAGTTCTACGACGAGGCCCGCATCTACTTCCAGGAGGAGGTTGCTCGTCGCCAGGATGAGGTCATCTACCGCCAGAAGATGCGACAACACATGCATGCTTAGTAGGCACAGTAGGCTAGGGAGGAGGAGCACTGAGTAGTTTCTGCATCCACCAGCTCTCAGATCGACAATATGTACATGTGGCATCAGCGGCTCAGCAGCAGGTTCTCCAAGGATCCCGAGATGCTGAGGCTCCCAAATTTTCCACCTCGTCCACCATACTAGAGGTATACTTTCATTTAAGTCTGGGGGGACTCCAAATTTTATTTTGTTCCTAGCATTAGTTTCTTTCCTGGTATTTGCATTATTATTAGCATTCATTTATTCATTCATAGGTTGTTGAATTTCTTTCAGTACTTAGTTTTTGTTATCTATAAAGCTGCCTCAGTAGTATTTTTAAAAGACTTCTTCATGAGTTATTTCCATGAGTAGTGTAACTTCATTTATCTCATGGTATTTTATTTTATTTGCTCTAATGAATGTGCTAGACTTACACTGGTTAGTTTCTATTTTTGCATATACATGTCAAACATTCTGAAAGGGAGAGTCTAGTACATACCTAGTTATGATTCATCTCAGTAGTCTAGTACTTTAGAATCCATAGATGACCCTAAGGCTAGCATTTTAGTTACTAGAGATGCTCAGATTGTATAAGCCCATTCGGAAAAATCAAAATCCCTGTGAGCCAAAGAATAAAAGAGGGAAAGAAAAAGAAAAGAGAAAAAAAATAGTTGTCATGGGTGGAGATGGCTAGGTGCCCCTTTGAGACCGAGTTAGGTTACTGGGGAACACCTACCAATTTCTCTCAATACCGAGCATGTCTTTGAGACTTTGTGCTAGATCTAGGGAACGACCCTCGCTTTGGGAAGGTAAGTGCCTAAGAGCCGAAGACCTTAGGAAAACTATAGGATGACGACTTAACTTACCATGGAACGAGTATCCCCTAAGAATGATTTGCTTAGCACAAGCACGAGGAGCTAACCTAGTGAATTTCTAGAACATAGCTATTTTCCTTTGATTGCAAATACCACTTGATAAATTTAGTTAAGATGCTAAGTATGGAACAATATCTTTTTAAATTTCATGCCACTGAGGTTTTCTTGAGGACAAGCAAAGATTTAAGTCTAGGGGAAGTGATGTGAGCAAAACATATAGGGTTTTAGGAGTAGTTTTCACTCGCATCTCAATATATTTTATGTTAGTTTCATGTATATGTCACTCTATTTTGCACGCATTTCCTATTTTCTGATTCGGAGGTCTGCTTTTTGTACTTTTGTGTGCAAGATAGCATTTCAGGGGAAAAAGTGCACTTTCTGAGCAAAAGAAGGACATTTTGCAGCTAGACACAGAATGGGACACGGTCAGGGCATGTGGCTACACACAGTCGTGTCCAATGGGCGAGATCAGTCGCCCCAGGGCCGCACACGGCTTGGCCATGTCGATACACACGGCCATGTGGCGGCCTTGCAGATTGACGTGATTAGGGCTTTTTTCGGATTGTACAGCGGTTCGAGGTGATGTCTATATAAGGATGGCTCCGCCCAAACCCTAGAGAGGAGGCACGACTGCTGGGACGGCACACTGAAGCCCTAAAAAGCTTCGAGAACTCACAATAGGGAGGAAGAACTCCGCCGGAGGTCCACATTCTGCACTTCAACGCCGGAGAAGAGGCAACATAGGCATTGTAATTCCTTGTTCTTGCACTTTATTTCTGATATATTCGAACATGTACATGTCTTGTGATTCTCTTCCTTTATATATGGAGTAGTTCCTTCGATTCTAGGATTAGGGAGTAGCTTGTGTGCACATGACATGTTGGTTCAAATTAAAATTCTTCTTTTGAGTTTGAATTTGCAATTGGAAATTGTTTAAGCCCATATCTATTCGTATTTGGTTTTCTACCTTCTGTGCTTAGGCGATACGAGGGGTGACATCCTTCGTATGTAAGATTTAGGGGATTTTATACAAGGAACTTAGGGGTAAACCTGATCTCCTATAATCGTGGGTAGAAGGATGCGATGGAACCGGAAATGATTCGTCACAGGGATTGATTTGGCATCCTCGTACCGTCTATCCCGTCCGTGTAAGGCAGAGATAGCTCCCGGTAGATGCGATGACTCATCGAAAGAGTGTATGATGTCCCTTCCACAAAACCATAGCGAGACGTTTAGACAACGCCCAGTTGATAGCATGTTTTACGACACACAAGTGAAACCAAAGTCCTAGAATCCCTTTTAAAGATCTCGTCATGCTCCTTTCTTCCTCCGTGTGCCATCGTATTAGAGTTTAGTCCACCGACAACCCTCACAATCGAAACCTTTTTTATTTTACTTTCGAACAATTTCATCCATTGAACAAATTGGTATTTGAATCCCAGTCCCTATGAGATCGATAATATTTTATTACTTGATGACATTCGTGCACTTGCAGGCATTGAGAGTGAGCATGCGCTTCGAGTCCTCGACGGCCTCCATCATGAGATTTAGGGATGCATTCACGTGCATCAATCTACTACTGGGAGAAGGAACGGGAGATGTGGACCAGCTGCCCAGCGCTGCCACTCCGACACTCAAGTCAGTAAGAGTATGAAGAAAACAACAACACAAGTAGAATGTAGAAAAAGAAGTGAGAAGGAGATCTTTGAAGTACCGAATAGCGAAGAAACAACCATCCCCTGCTTTGTCCTCCTCCGCACTCTTTTATAGATGGATCAACCGCCTCCTCTTTGAGATGAATTTACTTTAATGCTCTTTGCCATGTTGTCCCTGTAACCACTTTTCCCGCCTCAATTCAAAATATCTCCTTATGTCCCCCTGCCATATATTAATTTAAATAAAATACAAACATAAATGCAGTTATATTAAACTAACCATCCTCAACTTCCCCCTACTACTTCCCATCCTCTGGCATATCCCCTTCCTTCTTATCTCATCATATTAGAAAGAAACCCTGAAATTCCTAAGCGGTTCGGGAAATGAGTATACCGCTCATGAAATGAACATACTGCTCGGGAAATGAACATTATGATCGAGAAATGAATATATTGCTTGGGAAATATACTAACTACTCGGGAAATGAATACACTACTCGAGAAATGCACTGACTGCCCGAGAAACAAATAGACTACTTTGCCCATACTAACACTTAAATAACTCTACACTACTCTTCCTCAGGAATCACCTACATTTCTCGGGAAATATACTAATTGCCCAGGAAACACATAGACTGCTCTGCTAATGCTATACCCAAACAACTCTACACTGCTCTTTCTTTCAGAGATCGGGAATCACATATACTACTCGGGAAATATATTAACTGCCCGGGAAACACATAGACTGCTCTGCCAATGTTATACCTATCCAACTCTACACTGCTCGACAATCACCCAAACTGCCTAGGAAATGAACATACTGCTCGAGAAATATACTAACTGCTTGGGAAAACACATAGATCACTCTGCCAATGCCATACTTAGTCGTTGAACACTGCTAGGCAATCACCCAAACTGCCTGAGAAATGAACATACTGCTGGGGAAAAGCTTAATCCTAATAAGAAAACCTTTGACCCCATCATAAGTTCTCCCTCTTCAGTAAACTGAAGAGCGAAGTCGAATGAAGTTTTACAAGTGTTTTACAACAAAATATTTCTCTACCTTAGCTGAAAAAGACCCCACACCCATCATAAGTTCCCCCTCTTTAGTAAATCTGAAGAGTAAAGTTGAATAAAATTTTACAAGTGTTCATGAAAGCACCAACACTATCATATCAACCTCCAATACCCATACCTATCATACTGACATACTAGTCATTGATCCTTGTATATTGTATCTTGAATATTGCATGAATCACTGAACCTTGACTACTATATGAGATGTTTATGCCTAAAATATTGTATGAGGCATTTATGCCTTAAAATATTGTAGGAGGCGTTTGTGCCTTAAGATACTGTAAGAGGCATTTATGCCTTAAAATACTGTAGGAGGCATTTATGCCTTAAAATACTATAGGAGGAATTTATACCTTAAAATATTATAGGAGGCATTTATGCCTTAAAATACTGGAGACGTTGAACCTTGTTAGCATGTTACCTACCCATTATAGCTGGCGTTATAATTCCCTATGGGGGAAAATAGCTATCTAGCCCTTAAGCTTTTATAGGAAAGCCGTGAGAACATTTTACATATGTCATATAGAGGCGTTATATTTCCCCATGGGATAATAAAGCTATCTAGCCCTTAGGATGTTATAGTAGGCACAGAGCCTTGAGAACATTTACATATGCCATATAGAGGCATTATAGTTCCCCGTGGGGGGAAATATCATATCTAGCTCTTAGGCCGTTATAGTAGGCACAAAGCCTAAGTTAGTTTCTAACACTTAGAAAAAATAACATCAAACTTGTCATGCCTTAGAAAGAATAACATTGAAATAGGAAAAGAGGAACTGCGTTAAAGCATAATATCCTTCAATATGAATGCCATTAATTACAGACATATAATGCCTTAAATATAAGAAACCCCTCCACTTCATTAAATAGTGCGAGACTCCTTAGAAAAATTGACGACCCACGCAAGAACACCTTCATTAGCCCTTAGACTTTGTAATAGGCAAAAAATGCCTTAGAATTATTGACAACCCCTCTTCCATATAGTATTAATTTGATTTCCAAGCCATACATTAGACATAAAAAATCCCTTAGAAAAAATCATTACTCCCCTTTCAAAAGAGCATTAATTTGACCTCCAAACTTTGCACCAGGAGCAAGAATGCCTTAAAAAGAATTTGAAATACCTCTATAAGGAAAAAATTTCACAAGGAAACATTATGGCTAATAAAAATGCCTTAACTTTTCCCTTTTACCTTCACTGCAACCCATACTTAGTCCTTATAACTCACCCCTGTCTTCGTTAATTCCCTCCCATTCAACTGCGATTCTACTCAAAAACCCTAACTCTCCTCCCCACCATTTTCAATATTCCTGCAAACCCTTCTTCCCCATGGCCTCATCTTCTTCCACCGCTCCCTGGTACAAAACCACACCTAGCCAACTCACCTTCAACCACTCCTTTTTCCACCGCAACCCCAAATACCTCTCCGAGGATACCACTGTCATCATTCCTAACCGCTCCCAATACCCCCATCTTCCTCCACCTGGCACCAGCACCTTATTCACAGGACAAATGGAAGGAGGTGTCCATCTCCCCCTCTCGAAACCTCTTTATCACATCCTTTTCTACTATGGCCTCCTGGTCAACCAACTGACCCCCAACTCTCTCTGCATCCTTATAGGCATCATCATTGTCTTCCACCATCTCAACATCCCCCAAATTCCTCATATATTCCACTACCTCTACTAGCTGAAAATGGTTGACCTCAACATCTTTTATTTCATGGATCGCCAAGGCTATCCATTCCTGACTGATACGCCCACCTCCAATAAAGGCTGGAAAGAGTTCTACATTTTCATTGCTATGGATCCCCCCTTCCATTTTCTTCTCACTGGAAAACCGTCCTCCCAGATCTCCCCAACTCAAAAACCGTCAAAGTTTCCATCGACTTCCCTTCTGTCGAAGCTAAGCTGAAGAACAAGTACTTCAATATCAACGAGCTTCTAAAAGAGCCCATTTTGTCTTACTATAGGCTATCACCAATGCCCTCACTTGATGCACACTCTATCAGTAAGTTCTCTTTTTTACTGCAATTATCTCTATACTTATATCAATACTGTATCTTATTCCTTAACCTGTACACTAGCACCATATCTTGTTTCTTTATCATACCCATCTGGAAGCATATTTTAAAACCCTATCTTATATGCCCAAAAAATATACTGTCATTTTAATTTTCATATCCTTAATATCCGATTTTGCATACCCCTTAACCATCTGCTCTACACAAACTCTGAACTGACACTGTTACCCAGTGTCAAATGCTGAACTAATACTATCTTACTTCCTTCTTTACCGCATATATCAGATTCTGCATATCCACTGAATTTACTTTACAATGCTTAACAACATTCTGTTTTGCAAAAAACATGAGTATAGTCATTGCCAGAACTATGGCTAAACAACAGAAAAAGAGGAAAAGATCAGGAACTACTACATCATCTTCAATTCTTGAGCCACTCACTTCAGTAACTAACCCCTACTTAGCCTTTACCGCTTATAATAAATTTCTTGATACAATTTCTGACAGAATTACATATACTTCCTTGTCACAAGTCCCCCTTGAACTCCCACAAGTCCCCATCACAACCATTGTCGAACCAGACTAACCTCCCAATACCTTTGTCAATGTCCCCCACCTTCCTCTATTGGAACCAATCCCCAACCTCTTCCCCTTCTTACTTCCCGCATCTTCTTCAGAACCTACCTCCACAATTCCTCCTTCAAAACTGTTGGACTTTCCAAGCTGCAAAAACCGCTTTTTGCGTTACAGAAACCCCGGAAGTCCGACCACGGATCCGTGCGAAGATATATTAAAATAAAAACATGTATGTGATAAGTAAACCTAGATCTACCTTAGATCTAGAAGTTGAGAGTGTTACCCTCGATGCAATGCCCTTCGCAAATCTTGCTCGTCCAAATAGCTTGCCGGAACTCTAGAGTGTCAAGTGTACACTCCTCTATTGGTATCCACACAAGCAATAGGTGGATAAAAGAATCCTAGAGTGTGCTAGCACCCTTAGAAGTTTCGGCCAAGGAGGAGAGGGGAGCTTGAGAGGATGATCCAAGGAAGAAGATGAAGTTCTAGTAACTCACAAAATCAATTCTCATCTAAATGAGAAGTGGCCGCCCACATCAAGTCTTGGGGGGTTACTTGCATGCATGTAACTCCAAGAGCCAATGGCTCTTGGTCTCCCTCAGAGGTGGCACCACTTGATAAGTCAATGATGATGTGGAACATCATCATTGGCTGGCCATGCCAAGTCATCATCATGACATGGCATTTGGTCAAGTCAAACTTGACCTTTCATCTTCCCTCTCAAGTCAAGTCAAACTTGACCTCTTATCTCCCATGGTTGATCAAATCCAACCATTTGATTCAACTCAATTTAATTTATGAATCTCTATTCATTAATTTAAATTGATTTGATGAATCAAATCTAAATTAGACTCATTCAACACTTGAATCAAATTGAGTCCAAGTCAATTAGTCTAA
Organism: Wurfbainia villosa; assembly: GCA_025175895.1. Taxonomy (NCBI): domain Eukaryota; kingdom Viridiplantae; phylum Streptophyta; class Magnoliopsida; order Zingiberales; family Zingiberaceae; genus Wurfbainia; species Wurfbainia villosa. Next base: position 35,183,035 of record CM045989.1, on the reverse strand, counting down.
TTTGGATTACTCTTAATCCAATTTGGTTCATCCCATGAACCTAATCCTCATGGTTCATCATATGAACCTAATCTCCATCTAATTGCCCTTTGTGTGTGACCCTATAGGTTCTTGTAATGTTGGCAATGTCCCTAAACCGATTTAGGAACATAAGTAATGAGCGGTATCTAGCAACACATCATTGCTACCCAAGTTACAAGAATGTTGAGCTCCAACATCACATTTGTGACTACTAATTGTGACTCTCACAATATGTGACAATGTCCCTCTATCCTTGACATCTAGATTGACTAATTGAGGCATAGACCGTGTCATCCTCGGTACAATCTATATCTTGAACTCCAAGTAGACTCACTCTAATCAAATGAGCTCAATATCTCATATTGACTCATTTGGGCATGGCCATGCACTTCGTGGTCTCACTCTATCAAGAATATCGATGTCACCCCTGTCTTATAGGAGGGATAGATCTCATCTACATCACTCACATCCCTCCGTATAATTTGTCACATACCCAGTAATCGCCTTTATAGTCCACTCATTTACGGGTGACGTTTGACGAAGCTAAAGTATACAACTCCTTATGTAGGGAACCATGGTGACTTCAGGTCTAAGGACTAATAGTCATACTAATAGCCACATGAGAAAGTATATGACACTCATATAATGATCCATGATACTTTCTCATTGTGGGTCATTTAGTATACATTCTCCAATGCATACCCATGTGTCAACTTGATATCTCATATCCATAACTTGTGAGATCAAGTCATCGTGTTGACCTACATGCTAGTCTCTATGCATTAACATTGTCCCTGAATGTTAATACTTGACTAGGAATGATTAAGAGTAGTGTTCTCTATATCATCTCATTATCGATTCAACCAATCGATTGATATAGATAAGAATCTACTACTCAAGGACATTATTATATTTAGTTATTTGACACCAATACAAGTAAATATAATAACCATGCCTTTATAAATAGGAATATGAGACAATAAAGTCCATACAATAATCATCACATGATTGGCTCTAGGGCTTTCACTAACAAAAACCTCTTCCCTCCTTTGATTCTCCCATCCACAATCCCCCTTCTGACACCCCCATCGAGCCCATCGATCTTTCTTCCTCACCTTCCCCCTCTTCCTCCGTAGATGACCTTCCTTTATCCAACTTATTCCCCACTAGACATCAAAAGATTATACCTCCTTCCACTCCTCCCACACTAGAATTTATCACATCTTCTCCTTTTGACCTGCTAGTATAGGTAGTGTCTGATACTTGCCCTAGCCATCTCCTCTCTCCTCTCTCCCTATTATACCAATACCTCCTACTTCAGCTTCTCCTATACTTCCTCCAATTGCCCCCTCTTCTAAAATTCCTCCTCCAGTACTAGATTCATCCCCGCCGCAGACCACTTCTTTCCCCTCTTCCTCTAATGCTCCGGTGATTCTTCAAGAACTAACAGAGAGCCTCTGGATAGTAAGTTTCTTACTTGATGTCTTAATTTTCACATACCCCTAAATTATCTTTATTTTTTAACTTTTAGAGTACTTTAAAGCTTCTGTCTTTTGAGCAGTGGTACACTGAATACCATAATCAATTTTACAAACCCTCTACTTCATCCACTGAGCCACTACCTTCCTTAACAACACTAGACGTACCCTCCACCTCATCCAAGGGCATTCAAGCAGATTCTGAAGAGATTACCACCAATCTGGGTATACAAACTGACCTTCCTACTTCCTCATACCAAGCAGCCAAAGAAGATGAGATTCAGAAAAAACTTCACTAGCTGCAGCTTCAGGTCAAAACTTATGTTGCCAACCGAGAGTGAGTACTATCAGAACAACAAGACCTCTCCCTCAAAGATTCCCACATAAGGCAGCTACAAGAGTAACTTAAAATAATAGAGAAAACCATAGCCCTCCAACAATCTGAACTCCACCAATGGAAACAAAAAGAAAGCTACAAGCACCTTCAAACTGGTGAACTATTTCAACCCTTGGATGACGGCATAGACGAACAAATTGCTATGAAAGAGACCACCTTTGCCAGCTTAGATGACTTCCACTTTAACTTCAACATCCTACAACAACATTTGCATATGCTGGCCAATACTTCCCATGAATAGACTATCATAACCAACAAGCTGAATCAAGAACTGGCTCAATTAAAAGAGACAGAGGATGAAAGGTGGGTAGTGGAGCAAACAAAGATCCTGAGCAGAACCTCTAAATAGCTTAGTAAAAATTTTCAGAGGGGGTTCGAGGGTGCCCTACAAAAACCTGATGAAAAGAAATACTTTAAACCCGGTGCACCCTTCCCTGAGCTCGATATTGAAGAAACATACAAGCAATTTCCTCCGTAGGCTTTCCAAACTGATTCTGAAATCGATTCAGAGTCATAAACCCCAAAACTGATTCTTGTAATCTCTGAATAGCTATACTATTGAATGTTTAATTTATGTAACACTTGACTTTATTTGAACATTCCTTTTAATTAATGGAAAATCCTTTAAACTACGTTTATTTCTATATCACTCTGTACTGCCCTACACAGGTCCACTACTCCCCTTATAAGAAATACACTCCTCATACCATCTAAACTGTCAATTGATGTATAAAAAGAAGTATTCTCTGCATATGCACATCGGATGTTATATATGTAAAAAGAAGAAGTAATGAGTAATGCACATTAGATATTTACACTTTATTTGTACATATATACCAAACAAAAACCCATTAGACCCAAGAATATAACATAACATATAACCCATCATTATCAGTTCAACAAACTGACACACTTTAAACATAAAAGATCAAAATCCAAGAAATAACCCCATACTTTCTTTACTCCTCACCATTCCTCTGAAATTAAAGAGAAACCACTTATCAAAAAATATCCTAATCAGAACCAGCTACCCTCTCCAGTCGACTGGCACGCTCGATAACAATTGCTTCTAACTGTATCCCTGCATGTTGTTATAACTTATGTAAATTTTTACTTGTTTTATTTTCAGAATCACTACTACTGCAAGCCACTAAACATACTCCACCACCTTCTCATATAAACCCCATTCAACTCCATCCCTGACAGCCAATATTCTCCATCCAACCTTTACCTTCCCATCAAACTCCACAAACCACTCTTACCTCCTTCTCAACACCTGATCTGCAAAACTTCTTATTATCCAGTTTTAATGAGGTCAACATATAATTTCCTTTGTTTATTTTTCTTGATACTGACATTTATTTCTGTAGGGTATCACAAGCATAACCTACTTAAACAATTAATGGGCACAGTATACTAATAACCTCCAAAAAAGAATTACAAGAATGTCAAACTAGAGAATTGGTATTACAACAAGCCTATCAAAAACTTTAATGAGAACTACAAGCATCCTATATAAAGGCACAAGTCGACCAAGCATAACTATCAACCCTTCACTTCCAGACTTCTTACAGAATACTCTGAATTTTTTAAAAGCTCAATTGCTTCAAGAGGGAACCAGTACATCCCATGAAAACTCCTGGACCTCAGCTGCCATAAATGATATGTTTTTAGATAGAGGCTTTGCTTTCCCTCAATAGTGCTTTCAAGACTGTATCAATCAGTTAAAGGCAGCAGGCTATCCTCTTCCCGGGCACTCTACCAACTTCTTAGATATTGACAATACTATTAACTGCACCCCTCTAAATTTACTATCTTTTCCTTTCCCTTTTGATACTGAGAAGATGTAACTTGTATTTATCATATCATTTGTAATACAATACATGACTTTCTCTATATTGTACTTTTAAAAGAACAAAATATATATGTTACAATGTTTCATCCACTAAAATATGGGCGCAAGTGATAAACATTCCAAGGTCTTGTTAAAAGCCTCCCCTGAGTATCCTTCAAGTAATACACTCCTATTCCCACTCGGTTCTCCACATGAAAGGGTCCTTCCCATTTGGATCCCAGCTTACCCTTAGACCCCTCAGGTAGTACCTTCCTTAGCACTAAGTCTTCCACCTGAAAAGAACGAGACACTACCTTCTTATTATAAGATTTAATTACTTGAGATCTATACATTTCAGCATTATACAAAGCAACCTCCCTCCTTTCTTGAATCAAATCTAACTCCATATTGTTGGGATGTATACTGAAAAGTCTATCTTTTGTATGAACATCTTTATTTTGAAATAAGAATCACATGATCATTGTTTGCATATTTATGGTTATGCATATTGTCTAATACATTACATTATAGATAACATGGTGTGTGGTGTCACACGGGAGATCATGTTATCGGCTCCTTGTAAAGTATAAGTATAGGCTCACAACCGAGATGGCTTTGGACAAACCATTGGTATGGTTGTAGTGTGATTTGGTATTGGTTTGTCTTGACCATAGAATAACACTAGTACACTTTGTGTGTATTGAGAAGGACCGACTTAGAGGTGATTCGATTTATTGCTGACTACATAATCGAATCGGACCTCAGATATTATATTGTACATACTCTTAATCCTGATATTATATTGTATATTATATTGTACATACTCTTAATCCTGATTCAATCTAAATCAGTGCCTTCTACTCCCACAGAATTGTGGACTGGGTGAAAGCCTAGCCTAAGACATATTCGGATATGGGGGAGTCGAGCACATGTGCTGAAGGCAGATGATGGTAAGTTGGAACCTCGTACAGAAGTGTGCATGTTCGTTGGCTATCCTAGAGGAATGAAAGGTGGTTTGTTTTATAGTTCTAGAGATCAGAGGGTGATCGTCATCACGAACGCTAGATTTCTAGAGGAAGACTATGTCATGAACCACAAGCCCATGAGTAAGATTGTTCTGGAGGAATTGAAAGGGGAAGTCGCTTCTTCAGTACCACCAGTACAAGAGGACATACCATAAGTCACTGCACCACGTGTCAAAGAGGATACACAGGTGATACCTCATCATAGTGGGAGGGTTGTGAGACAGCCTAATAGATTCATGTTCTTGGGAGAATCTTCTGATTTGATCCCTGGCGAACATGAACCTGATCCCTGGACATATGACGAGGAAATCCAAGATAAAGATGCGGTATCTTGGCAAAGTGCAATGAATACTGAGATTGAATCTATGGATTCGAATCAGGTCTGGGAGCTAGTAGAACCACCCAATGGTGTAAAAACCATTGGATGCAAGTGGATCTACAAAAGAAAGAGAGGAATAGACGGGAAGGTTGAGACCTTCAAAGCGAGGTTTGTTGCGAAGGGGTATACTCAGAAAGAGGGTATTGATTATGAGGAGACCTTTTCGCCGGTAGTCATGCTTAAGTCTATCCGGATTCTCTTATGCATTGCAGCTCATATGGATTATGAGGTGTGGCAGATATATGTCAAGACAGCTTTCCTTAATGTAAGTCTTGAGGAAAACATTTATATGAAGCAACCAGAGGGATTCATTGAAAAGGGCAAAGAGCAACTTGTATATAAGCTTATTCGGTCCATTTATGGATTGAAGCAAGCTTCGAGGTCTTGGAACATCCGCTTTGATGAAGTAATCTAGTCTTATGGATTTATTCAAAGTCCGAATGAGTCTTGTGTATACAAGAGATGTGACAGAAATGTAGTGGTATTTCTTGTACTATACGTAGATGACATTTTGTTAATTGGCAACAATGTCAAGGTGTTATCAGACATAAGAGTATGGTTGTTCAAACAGTTTGATATGAAGGACTTGGGAGAAGTGGGACACATCCTTGGGATCAAGGTTATAAGGGATCGCAGGAAAAGGATGTTGTGCTTATCTCAAGTTTCATACATATACACTATTATGGATCGTTTTAGCATGCAAAACTCCAAGAAAGGTTTTCTACCTTTCAGGCATGGAGTTCCTTTATCTAAGGAAATGTGTCCTAGAACATCTGAGGAGATAGAGGAGATGAAGGTGGTTCCTTATTCTTCGGCAGTAGGAAGCCTCATGTATGCGATGCTATGTACGAGACCAGATATCTACTTTGTCGTAGGCATGGTCAGCAGATATCGGAGTAATCCAGGATAGGGACATTGGACTGCGATAAAGTATATATTGAAGTACTTGAGAAGGACTAGGAATTATATGCTAGTATACCAGGCAGACCAAGTACTCCTTGTGGGTTATACATATTCTGACTTCCAATCAGATAGGGATAACAGTAAGTCTACCTCAGGTTTTGTGTTTACTTTGGGAGGTGGAGCCATTGTATGGAGGAGTGTCAAGAAGAAATGCGTGACGGACTCCACCATGGAAGCTGAGTATGTGGCAGCCTCTGAGGCAGCCAAAGAAGCTGTGTGGCTCAGGAACTTTCTGATGGACTTGGATGTGATTATTGGTTTGCCCAGAACTATCACAATTTATTGTGATAATAGTGGTGCAGTTGCAAACTCGAAGGAACCACGAGCCCATAAGGCAAGTAAACACATAGAGCGAAAGTACCACCTGATACGAGAAATCTTAAAGAGAGGAGAAGTTGTTGTGGCCAAGATTGCATCGGAGGATAACCTAGTAGATCCTTTCACTAAGGCCCTTCAGGCGAGAGGTTTTGATAGGCATGTGGAGGGAATGGGGATCAGATGTATGGCAGTTTGAGAACAGCATAGTCTTTTAGTATAAGTGGGAGATTGTTGGGATGTATACTGAAAGTCTATCTTTTGTATGAATATCTTTATTTTGAAATAAGAATCACATGATCATTGTTTGCATATTTATGGTTATGCATATTGTCTAATACATTACATTGTAGATAACATGGTATGTGGTGTCACACGAGAGATCATGTTATCGGCTCCTTGTAAAGTATAAGTATAGGCTCACAACCGAGATGGCTTTGGACAAACCATTGGTATGGTTATAGTGAGATTTGGTATTGGTTTGTCTTGACCATAGAATCACACTAGTACACTTTGTGTGTATTGAGAAGGACCGACTTAGAGGTGATTCGATTTATTGCTGACTACATAATCGAATCGGACCTCAGATATTATATTGTACATACTCTTAATCTCGATATAATAACCGTCACATATACTTAGTATTCATTTCTTTTATTTACCAATGGGCGAGATTTATAGATTAAATCGATAGGCTCAGTAAGTTGGGAAATGATATTATTTATATGGTGTGTCGTTAATTATAGGAGGAAACCGTGTCCTATATATTAGGATGATGATGTGCCCTTAAGGAGCTCATAAGGTTCATCATGTAAACCCTGCAGGTGGACTTGGTCCAACATGATAATAAGGTTGAGTGGTACTACTTATGGAGTTAGATGTTGATTAATTAATGGTCAGTAAATTAATTAATCGATGGACATTCGAGATCTTAAACATGGGGAGAAAAATGTACATATAATATATGGAGCCCATATTAACTTATGGGGATTGGTGAGGTAGATCAATGATAATCCTTTAGTGGATTGGATTATCATTAATGGATCAGACTTTATGTGGGCTTGATCCATTAGGTGGCCAAGATCCAACTCCTCCTCATGGTCCCTATTGTAGCCTATTAATACCTTATGAAGCCTAGATCCAATGGTTGAAAACAAAACTCTAGATCCAAAGATAGAGATTAAATCTCTAGATCCGACGGTTGAGATTAAATCTCTAGATCCGACGGTTGAGATTAAATCCCTAGAACCAATGGTGGAGATTAAAACAAGGCATATCCCTAACTCTATAAAAGGAGAGCATGGGGTGGGCGGCAAGGAGAATTCCAATAGAGATAGGATTAGGGTTAGTGGGCGGCAAGCTTGGGTGATTAGGGTTTGGGGTGTTGGCGGCACCAAATAAGGAAAGTTCTTCCTTTTCTTCTTTTTCCTCGGTGGTCGGCGCCCAAACCAGCCCTTCCCTCCCTTGGTCGGCGTCCAAACTACTTCATCCCCTTCTCCTTGGCCAGTGGAAACAAGACTTAGGGTCTTCCCTTGGAGTCTTGGCCGGTTTCCATCTTATTCATCTTCTCCTTCTTGGCCGGCGGCAAGCACCAAGCTTGGAGCTTTGTGGTTGGTTGAAAGAAGGAGAAGTGTCTTGTTTCTTATTCTTCCTCTTGTTCGGAGCGAGCAAGGAAGGAAGATTGGTGATCTAGGAGCTTCGACTTTTGGTAGATCGTCGCCCACACGACGTCCAAAAGGAGGAAGGACATACGATAGAAGATCGAGAGGTATAATACTTGTCTATTTTCTTATCTAACATGTTTATAATTGTTTTTCAATTATATATGCATGATATATTCTGTTTTGTGGCTAATATAACTTGGACCCCGAATATAAACACAAAAGCTGGCGATCCGTACATCGTCTACTCCGCGGCTATTCATAGAATAGAGGTTGGTGGCTTGAACAACAAGTTTGTTCAAGTGACTACTCTATTCGAATAGCACGACGATGAAATGGTTGCTTAGGTAATCCCTCGTGTCAAGGATAAATTTTTTTTATCCGGGGACGTAGAAGGGATCACCATGAACAAGTGACCGAGTTGAAGTGGGAAGCAAAGTTTCCTACCTACACATATGCTAAGTCGCACAATTATCACTTGGGAGATAAGTCACTACTCGGGCAGACTCTACTCCCACTTCCAAAGGCAGTACTGCCTCTGAGCCATACACCATACAAAAGGGAGTTGCTCCCGTAGCCCTCCTAGGAGTAGTTCGGAAAGACCAAAGCACACTAGGTAACTCCTCTACCCAGCTACCTCCCACATGTTCCAACTTAGTCTTCAATCCATATACTAATTCTCTATTAGTTACCTCAGTCTGCCCATTACTTTGAGGGTAAGCTACTGATGTAAATACTTGCTCAATATTAAAACCTTTATACCATTCTACTAACTTCTTACCCTGAAACTTCTGACCATTATCAGATATCAACCTTCTAGGAATACCAAAACGACACACAATATTTTTCCATAAAAACTTCAATACCATCTGCTTAGTAATACGAGCTAAAGGCTCAGCTTTCACCCACTTAGAAAAATAATCAATGGCTACTAGTAAGAATTTCTTTTGACCTATTCCAACTGAAAATTGTCCGACTATATCAATACTCCACTGATCAAAAGGGCAAGCCGACACCATTGCCTTCATATATTTAGCTGGCTTATGTTGCCAATTGTGATACCTTTGACAACTTTCACATTGCTGAACCACCTGTATAGCATCTTTCATTAAGGTAGGCCAAAAAAATCCATCTAACAATACCTTCCTAGCCAATGCCCGACCTCCTATATGACTTTCAAAGGCTCCCTCATGCACTTACTTCAAAACATAGCTTGCTTCTGCTTTTCCTAGGCAATGCAATAAAGGTCTGGCACAAGTTCTTTTATATAAAATTCCTTTTATCATAGATAAATGAACTACCTACAGTTTGAATTGTCGAGCCCTAACAGGATCACTTGGCATCCTCTTATCTTGAAAGAATGATACTAACTCCTTTCTCCAATCATCTTCTATTACTTCTCCTGATTTTTCATTCTGCGGTAGCAATTATATCTGGGCAATTACTTCCCGAGTACTCCAATTCCCCAAAGAGCTAGCTAATTGAGCTAATTCATTAGCCTTCTGATTTTCTATCCTAACAATTTTCTTTATCAATACTTCTGAAAAATCTCCCTTAGCCTAATCTACCATTTCACAGTAATTTCGACACTTATCATCTTTAACTTCAAATCCTCTCCCGGTCTGTTGCACCACTAATTGAGAATCCATATGCACAATCACCCACTCAGCTCCTATATTTTTTGCAACTTACAAAGCTATAAGTAAAGCTTCATATTCAGCTTCATTGTTAGAGGCCCTAAAATGCAATCTAACTGCCAACTTAACCTCTTCTCCTTACGGTTAAATCAGAATTACCCCTACTCCACAACCCTCCTTTTTAAAATACCCATCTGCATATATAATCCAAGGTTCAGACTCCTCCTTATGTATAGTCTCTACTAGAAAGTCAGTTAATACTTGAGATTTAATAGAGGTACTAGGCTGATAAGTAATGTCATATTCACTAAGTTCACTAACCCATTTAATAAGCTTTCCTGTAGCTTCTGGATGAGTAAGTATTCTACCCAAGGGAGTATCTATGAGTACCACCCAGGGATGCAATAGAAAGTAGGGTCGTAACCTCCGAGCAATTAAAACCAGACCCCAAGTTAACTTCTCTAGATTAGTATAACAAATTTTAGGTCCCTTTAACAGATAGTTGATATAATAAATTGGATGGTACTGGCCTTTATTTTCTCGAACCAATACTAAACTCACAGTAACTTCGGAAAGAGCTAGATATACCCATAACATTTTCCCAGGATGAGGTTTAGCTAAGAAAGGTGCCTCAACCAAGTACTCCTTCAAAGATTGAAAAGCTTTATCACAGTGTTCATCCCATTGGAATCGTGTAGCTTTTTTTAATATCTTAAAAAAAAGGAAGACTCCTATCTGCTGATCGGTATATGAATCTAGATAAAGCAGTAATTCTGCCTAATAACCTCTGCACTTCTTTTAAATTTTATGAGGTTGCATTTGCTAAATAGCCTCAATCTTAATAGGATTAGTTTTTAAACCTTGTTCAGTAACCACATATCCCAATAAACGACCCTGAGTAACCCCAAATACACACTTCTCTGAATTTAACTTCATTTTATACTTGCGCAAAGTGTCAAAAGTTTCCTCTAAATCAGATATTAACTACTCAGGATGTAAAGTTTTAACCAAAATATCATCCACATATACCTCTACATTTCTCCGTAACTGCTTTTCAAAGATTTTATCCATTAAACTCTGATAAGTATCCTGACATTGTTTAACCCAAAAGGCATAACTACATAACAGAAAGTCCCCTTTGTAGTAATAAAACTGACTTTATTCTGATCTTCCAAGGTCAACAGTATCTGATGATACCCCTGATAAGCGTCCATCATCGAGATAAACTGATTCCCGGTAGTGGAATCTACTAACTGATCAATGTGGGGCAAAGGATAGCAATCGTTAGGATAAGCTTTGTTAAGATCTCTGAAGTCCACACACATCCTCCATTTTCCTAATGGTTTAGGTACCAGTACCACATTAGATAACCAAGTTGGGTACTGTACTTCTCTGATATGTCCAACCCTCAACAATTTATATACTTCCTCTTTAATAATAGCATCCTTCCTAGCTCCAAAGTGTCGGCGCTTCTGTTTGATAGGAACTACAGTAGGTAAGATATACAATTTATGCTCCATAACAGTAGGGTCAATTCCTGATAAGTCATGTGGAGACCATGCAAAGATATCAACATTTTTTGATAAGGCATTGTATCAAATCTGCTTTAAGCTGCAAAGGAAGATCTCGGGCTATAAAGGTAACATGTTCAGTACACTTATCATCTAACATAATTGACTCTTTATCAGGCTCGCCTATCTCTTTAGCAACCCCCTTCCGAACAATACATATTGTGTCTCCATATTTAGACTTCTGAAAAAACTTACTAAAAAATTTTCCCTTCTATCCCGTCCGAATAGCATACACATAACATCTCCGAGAGAGCTGTTGATCACCCTTAACTTGTCCTACTTCATTCCCAACAAGAAACTTAATCTTCTAATGATAAGGAGAAGCTACAGCCTGTAAACTGCTCAGAATAGGTCTGCCTAGAATAGCATTATAAGAAGGCGGCATATCAACCACTGTGAAATTAATAAGCACGATTTTTCTCCTCGGCTCCTCTCCTAAAGATAAAGGTAGTTTGATTTGGTCCATTGGCTACACCTCATGACCAAAAAACCTAAATAAAGAAGTTCCCACTGGCTGCAAATCTGTGATAGTAACTCCCATTTTCTCTAAGGCTGACCAATACAAAATATCCACTGAACCACCCACATCAACAAAAACCCTTCCCACATCAAAGTTGGTAATAAGAGCTTGAATGACTAAGGCATCATTGTGAGGGGTTATTACTCCCTCTAAATCATTAGAATCAAAACCTATCATGGGTCCTCTAACTCTAGGAAGAGTGGCAACAACTGCACATTCCTCTCTACTATGTCTTTTTAGTACTCTGTTAAAATCTCCATTAGTGGTACCATTGGATATCATATTAATAGGATCTCTTATAGGGGGTTGATTAGCAGGCACAACCTCATCGAGGGTTATCTCTCTTAACTGAGCACGTCGTACAAGCTGGTTTATAAGAGATCTCCCTGGATTTCTTCTGCCATAACCTCTTCCTCCAAACCCCCGCTGATAAGGAGCTAGATTCACAACCAGATTTTGAACATGGAGATGAGCTCCCATGATTCTCTGCATCTCAAAATCTAACTGTTGACAACTCTGAGTATTATGCCCATACTCCTGATGAAAAGCATAGAAAGTAGGAGCTGGTAATCTCTTAGGCCCTCTGTCAGCTCCAAAGGGTCTTCTTAGTAACCGTTGTTCTATACAAATATTCATAGCCTTCTCCTTAGAAAATCGTAATTGAAGAGCATATACAGATCTATCTTCCGAAGGTCGAGTCGGTCTTACCCATTCGATCCTTCTTTCGGCGTTTCCACTATTCTGAAATCTTGAGGAGTTTGCCGAGACTTCTGAGCATTTTCCAAATTAATAAACTTCTCAACCCGGGACAATAAATCATCAAAACTTGCAAGTGGCTTTTTAGCCAAAGATTTAAAGAAATCCCCTTCTTTGAGGCCCTAAGTAAAATCTCCCACCATCATACCAGATTCTATAGCAGGAATTTCCCATGCGGATTGTGTAAATCTATGCACATATACTACCGCAAACTTTCCTATTCTCTCTTCTTAATATCAAAAATACATTAGCGATTGAGGCAAATACTTTTTAGAACTAGAAAAATATCTTAAAAATAATGTGGAAAAATCTTTGAATGATGCAATACTCTGTGGCTTCAAATCACTAAACCATTGTTGTGTCGGTTCTATTAAGGTAGTGAGGAACACCCAACACTTAATTCCATTAGTATAGCGATACAACAGAGCCACATTTTCAAATCTTCTTAAATGATCCTTAGGATTACAAGAACTAGTGTATTCAGGCATATGAAGAATTCAAAAATGTTGAGGTAAGTCTTCGTTCAGGATATCCTCAGTAAAAGGATTAGACTCTTTTACTATTACAATAGTGCCCATAATAGGAAGTACTGGAGATAGATTTTTCCTCCTCACCGACTCCTTCAACATCCTTCTAGTATTCACCATCACAACTTTTTGTTCGGATTTCCACAGACGGTGTCAATTTGATAGTGTTAACTTCTTCGGCCTACTGAGATCTCCCTCCCCCTTCTTGTGAATTGCTAGATATGATACCAAAGAAGGTTAGAAATGAGATAAAAAGAGATCTGCCCCTAGAATCACCTTGGATCTTGGAAGTGAAGTTAGATCTGCTGCTAGGAAAAGGAATGAGAGATGTGGATCGGTTGCTCGGCGTTGCCACTCCGACACTCAAGTCAGTAGGAGTATGAAGAAAACAACAACACAAGTGGAATGTAGAAAAAGAAGTGAGAAGGAGATCTTTGAGGTACCGAATAGCAAATAAATAATCATCCCCTTCTTTGTCCTCCTCCGCCCCTTTTATAAATGGATCGACCGCCTCCTCTTTGAGATGAATTTACTTTAATACCCTTCGCCAAGTTGTCCCTGTAACCACTTTTCCTGCCTTAATTCAAAATATCTCCTTATGTTCCCCTGCCACGTATTAATTTAAATAAAATACAGACATAAATGTAGTTATATTAAACTAACCATCCTCAACTTCCCCTTACACTTCCCATCCTCTGCCATACCCCCTTCCTCCTTATTTCGTCATATTAGAAAGAAACCCTGAAATTCCTAAGCAGTTTGGGAAATGAACATACCGCTTGGGAAATGAACATACTTCTTGGGAAATGAATATACTTCTCGGGAAATGAACATACTGCTCGGGAAATATACTAATAATGTGAGGAAAACATATAGGGTTGTAGGAGTAGTTTTTGCTCACATCTCATTTCATTTTTTTTTTTGTTTCATGCATATTTTACTTTATTTTGTATGCATTTCCTATTTTTTGATTTGGAGATATGCTCTTTGTAATTTTGTGTGCAAGATAGCATTTCATGGGGAAAACAGTGCACTTTCAAAGCGAAAAAGAGCATTTGGCAATTGAATGTAGTAGGGCACACGACTAGGGTGTGTGGCTACACACGGTCATGTCCGAAGCTTGAGATTAGCCACCACAGGGCCACACATAACCTGGCCGTGTGGAAACACATGGCCGTGTGGTGACCAAGCATTTTGACTTGATTAGGTTTTTTTCGGATTTCATGAAGAGTCGACCTCATGTCTATATAAAGAAAGCCACGCCCAAACTCTAGGGGAGAGCCACGACAGCCGGGATGACACTCTGACACCCTAAAAAGCTTCGGGAACTCACAACGGGGAGGAAAGAAGCCGCTCAATGATCAAATTATGCACCTCAATGCCAAGGAGAAGAGCACCATTGCATTATAATTTACTTTCTGTAAATAATTTCCATTGTGTATCTGAACATGATCATGCTTTGTGTTTCTTCTCTTATATTCATGGAGTAGATTTACCGATTCTAGGATTAGGGAGTAGTTTGTGTGCGTAGAACATGTTATTCCAAATATATTTTTGATTCTTTAGTTTATATTTGCAATTGGTATTTGTTTAGATCAATAGTACGTGTTTTGGTTTTCTCTCTACTATGCGAAGTCGATATGAGGGGTGACAACCCTCGTATCAAAGATTTAGGAGAATTAAGGAGGAACCTGTTGGTGCAGTGGGCACCAAAGTCGAACCGGTATTTTGATTATGGCAAAAGGCTCAATAGTTAAGGGTATATTTGTTATCTTACGAGCTCAATTAAGTGTGCAGAAATGCTAAAGTTGAGCGGAAGGTCTGCGACACCCGGTGGGAACCGAGGTGGTCGGGCAACGCCAGAGGGACTTCGGAGGAAGCCGAGGTACTCGGGTGAAGACCGGAAGCGAGGCTACAAGGTAAGCTCGTGTGAAAGCGAAGCAAGGTCGTTAAGCGTAGATCCGACCCAATACCTCCAATGGAAGGTCTAGGTCGAGATCAGATGGTTAGAACCATCGTACTTTATATTTTAAAGCTAACTTGTACTGCAGTCCAAAACCCTTTGACTACAGTCAACTGCTAGTCAAGTTCCAGCCTCGAGAAGAGCTCGAATTTCAAGGGGGTGAATTTGGACTTGACTCGTGTTTTGGTACAAAGGGTGATGTGGCATCAAGGTGGACATCCAAACCATCACCAAGCTTCCTTGTGGTGGACGCCCAAAATAAGGTGAGTTGGCACAAGATGGTTGGCTCCCATGATGTGGCACAAGTTGAATGGCTCCAACAAGTTGGCGCCCAAGGAGGTTGGAGGTGGCACAAGGTGGTTGGATGAAACACCTCATCCACAAGTTGGCGCCCAAGGAGGTTGGAGGTGGCACAAGGTGGTTGGATGAAACACCTCATCCTTGAGTTGGCGCACAAGGAGGTTGGAGGTGGCACAAGGTGGTTGGATGAAACACCTCATCCTTGAGTTGGCGCAAAGGATGTGGATGAACAAGTCTTGGGGATAAGAACCTCACCTTGGACACTACCTATGTCTAAATTCATAGATCAATATCCATAAATAGACATGTTCAAGCCAAGCAAATAACAAGAATTCAAGAGCTCTCAACACGCCGTCAGAACGCCGCTACTACTACTCACATTTGCTACGAATGTGCGCAACAACGAAAGCTACATCTTCTACTTATAAGAGTTGTCGGTATATTTATTTAAGTTCTACTTCTTTAAATTGTCTTTGTGCTTTAATCGTAACAAGGAAAGGGGAGTGTCCTTTGCCTTGATTTCTTTTGTAATCGTTGCTCCTACCTCCAACGAGGAGGAGTGGTTTTAGTGAATTGCCCTCCTCCGTGACGTGATCAAGGATCACTAGGGCCGTGGATTAGCAATCGAAAGATTGTGAACCACGAAAAATATCTTGTCTACTTTATATTTCATGTGCACTCTCTACTTGCTTTTTACTTATTGCAAAAGTTTTTAACGACATCGTATCGCTATTCACCCCCTCTAGCGACACTTTCGATCCAACAATTGGTATCGAGTCGGGCGCTAAGATTCGGTGAAACCACCAATCTAGCTTTGTTTTTCTTTTTTTACAGATTTTTTATTTATTTATTTCTGTTTTCGTATAATTATTTCACTTGCTTATCTTCTCCTACATATAGAATTGCATTAGAGTCTTTAGGATCCGGATAAGGTTGTCCTTCGGGTTAGATCCCGAGTAAGGTTGTCCTCAGGAACTTCAGCGACATTCGCATTTGATTGTTTATTTCTTTTGCAAGTTACATTTTATATATCTTTTTACTTCCCAAGATACTAATCCAAGACGAAAGTCTTGGAATATTCTTTCGGTGTGTTTTGCAAGATTCTTTTCGTTTCTTCTTCTTGTTTTTAAATGGCCCATCTCGAAGGGTTTAGCACCGCTCACCCCGCTTTACAACGGTAATGACTTTCGTTATTGGAAGGTCGGATGGAATGCTTTCTTAAAACCCAAATCGAGATGTGGATCGTAATCAAACCGGTTTCACACTTCCTATTAATGAAGATGGTGAATCTTTGGGTTACGATCAATGGTCAAATTCCATGAAAAACAAGTAGAAGCCGATGCCAAGGCAACTCAAATCTTGCAATGTGGGTTGTCCAAGGAAGAGCTCAACCGTCGGCCCCTTCATTAGTGCAAAGGACTTATGGACCAAGCTAGTGGAACTACACGAAGGCACCGACGACACGAAGGTATGTAAAAGAGATTTACTTTTAAATAAATTGTATAACTTGAAAATGCAGGAAAACGAGACCGCAACTCAACTACATGCTCGTATCCAAGACATCGTCAACCAACTCCATGCCATCGGACAAAAGGTCGAGAATCGCGACCTTATCGTATTCTCTTAACTCGCTTTAGGACCACCTTGTGGCATCCATGGTCGATGCCTACAAGGTCTCCAAGGACCTTTCTAAAATTAGGTTAGAAATTGTTTTCGAACTTGAATTACATGAGCAAACTAACGTGGTCGGCCGAGAAGAGTATTGCGTTAGTTGCGAGTTCCAAGAAGAAGAAGCCCGCAAGCAAGCCACCCCCGAAGGAAGAAGACGAGTCCGAATCGGAAGTAGACTCCGAAATAGAATCCGAACTAGTCAATCTAGTTCGGAAGATGATCAAGAGACTAAAACGACCAACAACTCAAGGTAAGCCTAAACCTAATTCAAATACTTCTAATTTTAGATGCTATGAGTGCAACAGGTTCGGTCACATCAAGTCCGAGTGCCCAAAGCTAAAGAATAATGCATCAAAGACCAAGAAAGCGCTAAACGCTACTTGGGAGGAGTTGTCGGAGGAAGAAGACGATATCCAAGCTCTAATGGCCAAGCCGACCGAGCACGACTCCGAAACCGAAGAAGAGTCCGAGTCCGAATCCGATGATGAGCTTCCATTCAAGACAAGCCACGGATCCGTATCCGGTTCAAAAGAATCATTAAGGGTAAGTCGGTCGTTACTTAATACTTTGTATGGTGCAATTAAATTTTTAAATAAGAAACTAGCTAAGTCCGAGTCCAAGGTCGAGACCCTAATTGAGGAGGTTAACCTTCTCAAACATGAGGTCTCCCTAACCTCTTCGACTACTCGTATTCAAGAGGAGGACTCAACTCAAGTTGAAAAGCTTGAAGTTGAGAACTCGCTTTTGAAAACACAAGTCGAAGACCTTAGGAACACGTTGGAAAGGTTCACTTTGGGATCCAAGGGACTTGACCTCTTACTTGGATCACAAAGGGCCGTGTACAACAAGGCCGGACTCGGGTTTAACTCAAATACAACCAATAAGTCATATATGTCTATAGTAAACCAACATAAGAAAAATGTCCAAGCATGGGTCCCTAAGACCACTTTGATTTCAACTTTAGGATCTAACATGTATTGGGTTCCCAAGGACCAAATTCACTATGTGAATAGACCCACTCGATTCAATGGTCCAGGGGGAGCCAATACAAAATGTATTTTTGTTAAGTCTTAGAAATTGCATGCTTAGTTTTTCCTTTATTTTTAGAATGGTTAGATAGGACTCATAACCAACTAAAATCCTGCGAAAAGATTGAGCCTTGGGGAGCCTCTTTTCAAAAATAAACCAACTAAAATCCTATGAAAAGATTGAGCCTCGGGGAGCCTCTTTTCAAAAATAACTAGTTAGACCAAGACGTAGTCTCAAGTAAGTCGAGTTATCAATTTCTTGAAATTAGCTTTGTCTAAGGAAGTGGTCGTTGTTCCGATCAAAGAAGGCCTCTGTGCCTCGCCACGACCTGGAAGCTAATCTCTTGAAAAGATTACTTGATGAGCTTAGACTAAATCCGAATCTAACCTAATGTTGGTTAATTTAAATTCATTAAAATTAATCAAGTAAAATTGAAAGTCATCTCACAATAACACATAGGAATAACATGTTTTGATCATGTAGATATTGGTGAGATGATTTAGATTTAAAATCTTACAAACAACCCTTTAGTAATTCCACTATCCGATCCAACTACCTTATGTGTAGGATCAATGGATGTTGGACAGTGGTTGCTCCCGACACATGACCGGGGATCAACTCAAATTTTCGGGTTACGATTCAAACGACAAGGATCGTAGCCTTCGAAATAGCGCAAGCTCAAAATCATCGGATCGGGTGATATTGAGCTCAACTCTAACTTTACAATTCAAAATGTCTTATTAGTAGAAAACTTTCAATATAATTTACTTAGTGTAAGCCAATTGTGTGATAACAATTATAAGGTCATATTTCTAGAAAATGAATGCGTAATCAAAATAAATGCAACATCTAAAATAATACTTAAAGGAACTAGGAGTAGCAACATCTACACAATAAATTTACCCAACTCCTCAACCAAGTGTCTTATGACACAGAAGAGGAATCTTGGTTATGGCACAAGAACACTCCTGCACCCAAGACTCGCCCACAAGATGAGTCGAGTGGCTTGGTTATAGGTTTGCCTAAACTAAACAACTTGGATAATAAAATATGTAATGCTTGTCAACAAGGTAAACAATCTAGGACACAACATCAATTAACTAATCAAGAAGCGAACCAAAAGTGTTCTTGAGCTCCTACACATGGATCTATTTGATTCACATGGAGCTAAGTCACTCAATGGTAGTCAATTTTGCTTAGTCATAATTGAGACTATTCTAGATTTACTTGGGTTAGGTTTATCAAACATAAAATGATACCCTAGACCAACTAATCAATCTTTGTAGGTTAATCGAAAATCAAAAGAACCTTAAGATTAAAAGACTTATCATGGTGGTGAATTCGAAAACCACAGGTTTACAGATTTCTGTAACCTAAACGGATACCACCATGAGTTTTCATGTCCTAGAACCCCACAACAAAATGGGTTAGTCGAACGGAAAAATAGAACCCTACAAGAAGCCGCTAGGACAATGTTAAACGAGTATAACCTACGGAAGTAGATTTTTGGCGAGAGGCCGTTGATGCGACACTATGTCCAAAATAGGATCCTTATGGTAAAGAGGCACCAAAAGACCTCGTACGAGATTTATCACGATAAAATACCGAACATCAAGTACTTTAGGGTATTTGGATGCAAGGTACATATCTTAAACACTAAGGATTACCTAGGGAAATTCAAATCCAAAACCTCTACTGGAACCTTTCTAGGATACTCAACCACCAGTAGAGCTTATAGGGTATACAATCACGACACTCTTAGAGTCGAAGAAACCATTAATATAGTTTTCGACGAAGGACACGAACCCGTTCAATCCTTAACAAAACCAACTAGCAAATCAACTTATAGCGAACCCGACTCTGATCTTGAACTTGAATCTCGTCCTAACCTAAGTCATCCTATCGACCAAGTGATAGATGACTCTAACCCAAGTCAAACTAGAACTCACCCAAGTCATCCTATCGACCAAGTGATAGATGACCCTAACCCGAGTCACACTAAGACTCAAACAAATCATCCTATCAATCAAGTTATAGGTGATCCAAATTTAGGGGTTCGAACTAGAGCTTCATATCGAAACCTTAGTCAAATCTCGTTAATTTCCAAAATCGAACCCAAAACTATTGAACAAGCACTTCTTGATCCCGACTGGATTATTGCTATGCAAGAAGAGCTAGCTCAATTCACTAGAAATGAAGTCTGGTAATTAGTACCACCACCTAAAGAAAAATCAATTATTGGAACAAGGTGGGTATTTCGAAATAAACTTGATGATAAAGGTGAAGTAGTTAGAAATAAAGCTAGGTTAGTCGCAAAAGGGTTTAGTCAAGTCGAAGGTTTAGATTACGATGAGACCTCGCCCGTAGCGACTAGAGTCCATCCGAATGTTGTTAGCATATCTTTGCACATCGAGGTTTTAAATTGTTTCAAATGGATGTCAAGTAAGCATTTTTGAATGGATACATTAAGAAAGAAGTTTACGTCAGTCAACCTCCGGATTGAAAATCTAGATAAACTGACCATGTCCTTAGACTTAAGAAAGCCCTATATGGACTCAAACAAGCCCCAAGAGCTTGATGCGAAGGCTTTCGATCTATCTTAAGTCCAAAGGATTCAACCAAGGTTTAGTCGACCCAACCTTATTCGTTAAAACCGTAGGAAAAGAAATCTTTATAGCCCAAATCTATGTAGATGATATAATTTTTGGAACTACCAACTCGATCACCTGCTAAAGCGAATTCATCTCACTTATGGAAAGTGAATTTGAAATGAATTTAGTGGGAGAGTTAAGTTTTTCTTAGGTTTACAAATTAAACAAACTAAAGATGGAATATATTTACATCAACAAAAATATACTAAGGACTTAATAAATCGATTTGGAATGCAAGATGCTAAAATAATCAATACACCTATGGCAACTAATGTTAATATAAGCGAAGATGTAGAAGGAAAACCCGTTGACCTAAAATACTATAGGAGCGAATAGGAAGTCTCCTATACTTAACCGCGAGCCGACCGACATTTTATTCGCGGTAAGTATGTGCGCAAGGTTACAAACTTGTGCCAAGGAGTCTCACCTAACCCTAGTCAAGCGTATCCTTAGATATCTAAAGGGCACGCTAAACGTAGGTATTTGGTACCCTAGATCTACCGAGTTTAATCTAATCGGCTACTCCGACTCCGACTAAGCCGGTAGTAAACTCGATAGAAAGAGCACGAGTGGTTGTTTTCAAATCATCGGCTCGAGTCTAGTAAGTTAGTGCGATGAGGAAGCGACATTGCGTTGCCTTATCTACCACCGGGCGAATCGTTGCGATGGGTGAGTGTGTCTCTACTCCTGTGGATGAAGCACACTCTCCAAGACTTTAGCTTAATCTTTAACAACATTAAAACCTACATAGATAACATTAGTTCAATTAACTTAACTAAAAATCCAATATGTCATTCTAGGACAAAACATATAGAAGTTAAACACCACTTCATTAGGGAACATGTAACTAATGGAACTATACAACTAGAGTATGTTGAGTCCAAATCAAACCTAGCGGACATCTTCACCAAACCACTACCCGGATTTAGTTTATTAAGACGAAAGTTAGGTATGTGCGTAATAGAGTAGGATTTAAATTTTTCTATATATGTACTCTACTTTTGCTTCTTTTTATGAAATTAGACTAAGTCTTACCTTAGAAATCATATACCTATAGATTTAAGGAGCCAACACATCTCACAACACATAGGACTAATGTGTTTGTGTACTTAGCCACGTAGACGGGCATGAGATGTTAGGACCTTACTCCTGGTTCCAGATGTAGATTCAGTGCATCGATATGAACCATGGAGTATAATTATTTAAAATTAATCAACTCCTTCAAGACTTATTGATCATTCTATATCAATCAAGTCCAACCGAAGTTGTACATTTTAGATGAACATATTTTCAAGCTTATTATTATTTTAAAAAAAATATATATTTATATTGGGAACTTGCTTGGACTTACAAACCCTAAAATATATTTACAAACTTTTTGAGTTAAGGCAAAAGGGGAAGAAAGTCACAAAAGTAAGGAAGAAAGTAAACAAAATTATTACCTTTTATATTAAGTAATTCCGTTTACTTAAGCAACTATTAAGGGGGAGTAAAAATTATTTTTCAAGAACTCACCTTGGTCAAGGGAGGTTACCTCAAAGGGGAGAACTTGAAACAATAATATTTCTCACTCATGCTTAATCTTTATGCTAGCTCATTCATACTTAATCATTATGCTAGCTCATTCATATTTAATCATTATGCTAGCTCATTCATATTTAATCATTATGCTAGCTCATTCATATTTAATCTTTATGCTAGCTCATTCATATTTAATCTTTATGCTAGCTCATTCATGCTTAATCATTATGCTAGCTTACTGTTATGCTTAATTTTTCCTTAACTTTTGTGTCGGTTTGCCATGAATCAAAAAGGGGGAGATTGTTGGTGCGATGGGCACCAAAGTCGAACCGTATTTTGATTATGGCAAAAGGCTCAATAGTTAAGGGTATATTTGTTATCTTACGAGCTCAATTAAGTGTAAATGCTAAAGTTGAGCGGAAGGTTCTGCGACACCGGTGGGAACCGAGGTGGTCGCAACGCCAGAGGACCGGAGGACGCCGCGGTACTCGGGTGAAGACCGGAAGCGAGGCTACAAGGTAAGCTCGTGTGAAAGCGAAGCAAGGTCGTTAAGCGTAGATCCGACCCAATACCTCCAATGGAAGGTCTAGGTCGAGATCAGATGGTTAGAACCATCGTACTTTATATTTTAAAGCTAACTTGTACTGCAGTCCAAAACCCTTTGACTACAGTCAACTGCTAGTCAAGTTCCAGCCTCGAGAAGAGCTCGAATTTCAAGGGGGTGAATTTGGACTTGACTCGTGTTTTGGTACAAAGGGTGATGTGGCATCAAGGTGGACATCCAAACCATCACCAAGCTTCCTTGTGGTGGACGCCCAAAATAAGGTGAGTTGGCACAAGATGGTTGGCTCCCATGATGTGGCACAAGTTGAATGGCTCCAACAAGTTGGCGCCCAAGGAGGTTGGAGGTGGCACAAGGTGGTTGGATGAAACACCTCATCCTCAAGTTGGCGCCCAAGGAGGTTGGAGGTGGCACAAGGTGGTTGGATGAAACACCTCATCCTTGAGTTGGCGCACAAGGAGGTTGGAGGTGGCACAAGGTGGTTGGATGAAACACCTCATCCTTGAGTTAGCGGATGTGGATGAACAAGTCTTGGGGGATAAGAACCTCACCTTGGACACTACCTATGTCTAAATTCATAGATCAATATCCATAAATAGACATGTTCAAGCCAAGCAAATAACAAGAATTCAAGAGCTCTCAACACGCCGTCGTAATGCCGCTACTACTACTCACATTTGCTACGACGAAGTGCCGCCGACAACGAAAGCTACATCTTCTACTTATAAGAGTTGTCGGTATATTTATTTAAGTTCTACTTCTTTAAATTGTCTTTGTGCTTTAATCGTAACAAGGAAAGGGGGAGTGTCCCTTTGCCTTGATTTCTTTTTGTAATCGTTGCTCCTACCTCCAACGAGGAGGAGTGGTTTTAGTGAATTGCCCTCCGTACGTGATCAAGGATCACTAGGGCCGTGGATTAGCAATCGAAAGATTGTGAACCACGTAAAAATATCTTGTCTACTTTATATTTCCGCTGTGCACTCTCTACTTGCTTTTTACTTATTGCAAAAGTTTTTTAACGACATCGTATCGCTATTCACCCCCCCCCTCTAGCGACACTTTCGATCCAACAGAACCTAAGGGGTTGGCCTCATCTCCTAAAATCGTAGATAGAAGGATGTGATAGAGTCGAAACGAGATATGTTCTGTCTCACCGCAGGGATTGATTCGGCATCCTCGTATCGCCTAGCCCGTCCTAAAGCCAAGGGTCAACCTAGGATGGTAGAGGTAGCTTCCGATAGATGCGAAAGCTCATCGGGGAAGTGTATGATGTCCCTTCCACAAGGTCGTAGTTAGAAGTCTAGATAATACTCAATTAGTAGTGTGTTCTACGACACACAAGCGAAACCGAAATCCTAGAATTCCCTAAAAGCCTCGTAGTGACTCTTCTCTTCCTCTGTGTGACACTGTTCTAGAGTTAGGATGGCCGACAACCCTCTAAATCACAACCATTAGAACTAAATTCCGAACAATAACGTCCACTGAATAGATCGGTACTCGAATCTCAGTCCCTGTGGGATCGATAATCTATATTATTACTTGATGACACTTGTGCACTTGCGAGTGTTGAGCGCAAGCACGTGCTTCGAGTCCTCGACGGTCTCCGTCACGAGATTTGAGGTCGCATTCACGTGCATCAAGTGTTTGGCGTCGTTGCCAAGGATTGATTGATTTGATATCGAATCAAGAAGTGGATGATTGGATCAGACTTAGGTTAGATTTATTTACTTGCTTTACTTTTATTTTTATTTTACTATATTTACTTTAGTTTTAGATTTTTCATATCTAGATTTAGTTTTTATTTTAGCAGTAAATTTATGTTTTCTTTTATAATTAGCTCTTCTTCATTTGATTTAGTCAGCTAGATTAGTTTATTTCCTATTTCTGAGCATTAGGGAATACTCCTAATTTTGTGGCTTGGTTCTTCATATGCTTAGACACCTAGGACCAAAAAGCCTGATTCTGATCGATCTAGAATTCGAACGAACCTACCATCGTCGGAGAGCTGAACAGAAGAGGATGGAGGACCAAGCTGCATCCGTGGTGAATGTAGGTAGTCGACCTTTGTCGGATTACGCAGCCCCTAGTGCTAGAGGATTTAGGTCGAGTATAGCTGGACCGTCCATTTTGGCAAACAACTTTGAGTTGAAGTTGGCACTCATACACATGGTTTAGCAGAGTCAATTCGAGGGAGCTACGACTGAAGACCTAAACCGGCACCTAGAGACATTTTTGGAAATTTGCTCGACAATGAAGATCAATGGAGTCCCTGTCGATGCGATCCTCTTGAGCCTATTCCCTTTCTCATTGTGAAATAAGGCTAAGGGATGGCTTCACACCCTGCCATCAGGAAGCATTACTACATGGGAGCAGTGTGAGCAGCAATTTTTGAACAAGCACTTCCCACCAAGCAAGACAGCTCACATGTGCCATCTAATCATGAGCTTCCATCAGAAGGAAGGGGAGTCCCTATTTGAAGTCTAAGATCGCTACAAGGGGCTACTCTACCAATGCCCCCCACCTTGGACCGGAAAGGTGGCTGGTGATCCACATCTTCTATAATGGGATCATGTACGTCACAAAGTGTTGGGTTTCTGGCACCGCGGCGAGTGTGTGTTCGAATATGTTTCGTAAACATGTGCACAGCGGAAGAAATAAAAATAATAAATCTAATTTATTACAACACACACCACACGCATGCATAGTACAACATGTGTAAACATAACTGTAGTTTCAAATTTTGCAATAAAAGGAAATTTATTCTACGTATACCTGACGTATCACGTGTAGCGGGAAAGGCATCAACCGGAGCGATCCTCGCTAGAATCGCCTCTATCCGTATCCATGCCGAGTATCTTCAGGATGACTTCACAAAGTCATGAGCCTCGTCTTCGTATGAGTCACTAGCCTCGTGTCGAAGACGATGTGATCGAGAGAAGATCACAATCCGAATCAAAAATTCAGATTCAAAATGAGTCCTCAAAAACTCGCTTCTCCGGAGAGGTATTCATCAATTGTTTGACGAATTCTTCGTCCTCCACCTATGAGGATTATCGGAGATCAAATCCCCAGAAAAGTAGCCACTGTCAGAGCTCCAAACGTCGTCCAAACGATGCTCCGACACGAAGGAAACAAGCTGTCCAGAAAACTGGACAGCTTGGTGGAGGAGTTTGCGTCGGCCAAAGAGAAGAGGGCCAGCAAGTCCTTGGTCACCGGAGCCAAGGAGGATCACCGGAGGGTCGCCGGAGGATCGCTAGCTGAAGCTTGGATGCCGGCAACAAGCTTGGATGGCTGCACAAGGGTGGGCGGCGGCTAGGGTTTGGGTGCCGACCACAAGAGGAGAAGGAGAGAGTGGGCAGAAACTTTGGAGTTGCTTGGATTAGGTTTTCACAAAACCCTTAAGCCCTATTTTATAGAGAACAAATTCTCCTAATGGTTATCAGATCATAACCAAAAGCCCGTTAACCCGCTCCATTAATTTAAGTTAAAATAAACCAAACCGATTTGATCTATTTTAAATTAAAACGAACCGAACCAACTTTGGTTCGTTCGTTTAAAACAAACCAAACCCCTTTGGTTTATTCTCCACCATTGTATTAGAACCCAACCAATTTGGTTCATCCATTATGTCTTCATAAGACACGGTCCATCCACGCTTCCATTGCGACTGAAACGATTTCATGCTCGCTCCTTGTTTGGTCCAACCAAACCTAGTTTCTCTCTGTCTGAGAATCTCATTCTCAAGCTCATTTTAAATCCTTCGGATTATGCTCGTTATGCGTGTGAACAAATAGGTTCTCGGTTTATGTTGGCCGTCTATAATTAACCATTAATTATAGAACGATCATGAGTGGCACCTAGTAGTACATCATGATCCCCAATTAACCGAAAAGATCAACGGTTGATCCAGAACTATTTCTGAAAATCCTTCAGCAGCTACAATGAATCGTGCCCCATTCCCTTCACTCATCTTATACCCACTTGGTTCAGGACATGGTCTATAGTGTGTTAGAATGTATACTGAAAGCCTAGCTCTTTTCTATATGAACATTTTATTTTGAAATAAGAATCACATGATCATTGTTTGCATTTTATATATTCATTATATATGTGTGCATATTGTCTAATATTCTACATTGTAGATAACATGGTGCTTGGTGTGGCACAGAAGATCATGTTATCAATCCCTTGTAAAATATAAGTAGAGGCTCACAACCAAGATGGTTTTGGACAAACCATTGGCATGGTTGTAGTGTAGCTTAGTATTGTTTTATCTTGAACATAGAGTTACACTAGTACACTTAGGTGTATTGAGTAGGACCGACATAGAGGTGATTCAATTTAGTACTGACTACATAATTGAATCGGACCTCGGATATTATGTTGTACATGCTCTTAATCCCGATATAATAACGGGCACATGTACTTAGTATTTATTTCTTTAATTTACCAGTGGGTGAGATTTAGATGGATTAAATCAATATGCCCGGTAAGTTGGGAAATAATATTATTTACATGGTGTGCTGTTGATTATAGGAGGAAACCGTGTCTTATATATTAGGTTGATGATGTCCCCTTGAGGAGCTCATAAGGTTCATCATGTAAACCCAGCTGGTTGACTTAGTCAACATGATGATAAGGTTGAGTGGTACTACTCGAGGAAATAGATGTTAATTAATTGATGGTCAGTAAATCAATTAATTGACGGACATTCGATATCTTAAACACGGGGAGATTAATGTACAAATAATATATGGAGCCCATATTGATTTATGGGGGTTGGTGAGGTAGTTCAATGATGATCCTCTAGTGGAATGGAACATCATTGATGGATCAAGTATGTGTGGTTCCGATCCATCGGGTGGCCAAGACCCAACTCCTCCTTATGGTCCCTATCGTAGCCTAATATAATCCTTGTGAAGTCTAGATCCAAGAATGTAAAACAAAACCTAGAACCAACGGTTAGGATTAAATCCCTAAGATTCGATGGTTAGGATGAAACCCTAGAACCAACGGTTGGGATTGAATCCCTAAGATCCGATGGTTAGGATGAAACCCTAGAATCGACGGTTGAGATCAAATCCCTAGATCCGACGGTTGGGATAAAACCCTAGATCCGACGGTTGGGATGAAATCCTAGATCCGACGATTAGGATGAAATCCTAGATCCGACGGTTGAGATGAAACCCTAGATCCGACGGTTGGGATAAAACCCTAGATCCGACGGTGGAGGTTAAATCCCTAGATCCGACGGATGAGATTAAAGGAGGCTTAAGCCCTATGCTATAAATAGGTGCTTAGGGTTGGGCGGCAAGAAAAAGATAAGAAGATTGGTTTTCGAATTAGGGTTAGGGTTTGGCTCATCTTCCATTGGGCGGCTAGGGTTTGGCGGCTGGTGGCAAGCTACTCTTCTCCTCCTTGGTTTTGGGCGGCACTCTTCCCTTTTCTTGCTCCTTGGCCGGCGGTTCTCCATCCATTGGTGGCCGGCAATCATCTTCCTCCAATCTCTCCAAGGTGGCCAGCGGTTTCCATTCATTTGGTGGCCGGCGCATCATCCACTTGCTCCTTGGCCGACGATTGCACCAAATTCTCTAATTTGGTGGTCGGTTCTAGATAGGAAAGGTATTTGTGATTGCTTCTCTTTGTTCGTAGCGGAAAAGGTAGAGAAGAAAGTGATCAAGAAGGCTTCAACTTGTGGAGGATCTTCGTCCACACGTCGTCCATGAGAAGGATAGGACGAAGATCGTAAGGTATAAAGTTGTTTTTAACTTTATTTACAGATCTGAATATGTTCTTTAATATTTTGATTATGCATGTGTATGAATGGATATATATTGTATAATCATGGACCCCGAAGACAAACACAAAAACCGACGATCCATCCGTCGTCTTTTCCGTGGCTAACCAACTAGAAGAGTTGTGTTGCTTGAACAACTAGTTTGTTCAAGCGACCACTCAAGTTGTTAGCACGACGACGAATAGGTTGTGCCAAGGAAGCTCATCCCATCCGGATTAAGTCTTTCATTAGTGAAAATTTTAATCCGGGGACATGGGAGCCAATGAGCCTCCGAAGCGAGACATCCCAACAATTGGTATCAGAGCCATCGGTTTCCGGTTTTATGTGTTTAGGATTCGGTTAATTTTTTATGCATTTTTCATATATTATATGTGCAGGATAATAGTAGGATATGCGTAGTTTAACTCTTTGGTTGCAGGCATAAGATCCGACTATTATGGCCATGTGTGTGTATGTGAATGGATGTGTGTAAAAAATTTATTAATTGAATCCTCGGGGTTGACGAGGCTAGATTAGTATTTAATTTTTGTAATTAAATACGGCATTGTTTAGCCAATCATTTTAGTTTACTTTCGATCTAGATTATTTGTACACTCTTTCGTGGAGTATAGGATCGATGGATGTAAATAAAATGATTTATCTCGGCTCGGAACTCTTTGGTGACTTGCGCACGGGAAAAGATGGAGCGGACGAGGTGGCGACACGACGGGATGCATATTGGAGGACAATGCCATAATAGTTGGAAAAATTCTATTTTTTCCATATTTATTGCTTATTTGTTTTATATGCATGTTGTGTATGTTTAAAATTCCTCGATTGCAATTTACTAAGTGGGAGAGGGATATTTTAATTAATTCCCGCGGCCTCCATTACAATTTGACGTGTGATGCAACAAACTTGCGCGTTGGCTTTGAGTGCCTTCCTCCCCATCGGATGGGTTTGTTTGCGGATCACTAGGTCAAATAATGGTTATAGGAAATTATTTAGGAGCGTGTGTACTTCCCCATCGGTAAGGCACATAATCCGAAATAATTCCCTTAGTATCGTGTAATGGTGCACACTTAGATACAAATAAAGGTATCCTCCCCATCGGAGTCACTGCTTTTATTTGTAGGGCTAAAGAGGAACCAACTATTAATTTTATTTGTCAAAAAGTAAGGTTGACAAGATAATAAAATTAATGGGTAAAACCTCCTCTTACAAATGTGGAATTCGTATACGTCCACACTATCGTGGCATGCGATATTCTCGGTGTTTTGAGGTGTTGGTTGATTTCAGGATTTTATTGTTTTGAGGAATCAATAATATTTGAAATCTAATATTTTGATCATTGTGATTTTTAGGATTTTCAAATGGCTTTCAACCCACTTGCTGTGATTTTAAAAGAAAACAAACTTACTGGTCCAAACTACATTGATTGGAAAAGAAACACGGATATTGTCTTAAGCTGGAAGAGTACAAATTTGTACTCTTCGAGGTCTGTCCTCCTAAGCCCTCAGATGACTCTGATGAAAAGGAGATAGAACGTTATAAGAAATGGGTTAAGGCAGATGAGATGGCGCGGTGTTACATTTTGGCATCTATGTCAAATGTGCTGCAACATCAGCATCAGGCCATAGCCACAGATTATGACATGATGTTCAATCTCAAGGAACTTTTCGGACATCAGAGTAGGGCGGCTAGGCAGGAGGCTATGAGAAACTTGATGACGACCTCCATGATCGAGGGAACACCCGTTAGGGATCATGTTCTCAAGATGATGGCTCATCTTAATGAGATGGAAGTCCTAGGAGCTGAGATCGATGGGGAAACCCAGGTCGATATCATTCTCCAGTCTTTGCCTAGGAGTTTTGAGCAGTTCTGCCTCAACTACAACATGAACAAAAGGTTGTATTCGTTGGCGGAGCTTCTGACAGAACTCCAGGCGGCAGAGGGGCTTTTTTGTCAGAGTTCTCAAGCCATGGTCTCTCAGAAGGTTTCTTCCTCTAAACCGAAAGGTAAGAAGAAGAAGAAGTAAGGTGGAGCGAAGAAGGTGGCAACAGGACCTCAGGCAGGAGTGAAGAAGCCGAAAGGCAAGTGCTTCACTTGCAAGCAGACTGGACATTGGAAGGCGGACTGTCCTCGCCGTAAGAACAAAGGTATATCTTCTTGTTTAGTTGTTGAAACATGTTTAGCGGTGTTATCTACCAGTGCCTGGTGTGTAGATACAGGAGCCACTGATCATGTCTGCAATACTTTGCAGGGGTTCCAGGAAACCCGACGACTAGCTGAGGGAGAGATTACCGTCTTCATGGGCAATGCTTCAAAGGTGGCGGCTATTGCAGTGGGAGACGTTTATTTATCTTTTGATAGGAATAAATTTTTGGTTTTAAGAAATTATCTTTATGTACCTACTTTTAGAAAGAATTTAATTTCAGTTTCTAAATTGTTTTTGGATGGATATTCTGTTTCTTTTAATGACAAGGTGGTTATAAAAAGGAATAGGGAGATTATCTGTTCTGGTACATTGGTTGGCAATTTATATTCTATTGAACCAAAAACTCCCACGATGCAAATAGAAGTAAATAACTCATCTTCTAAGTCTAATAAGAGAAAAGAACCTTCGCAAATGAACCAAACATATCTTTGGCATCTAAGGCTTGGTCATATTAACCTAAGCAGAATTCAAAGGTTGATAGCTGATGGACCTTTGGGTTCATTAGTGGTGGAGGATCTCCCAACCTGCGAATCTTGCTTGGAAGGTAAAATGACCAAGAGGCCTTTTAAGGCCAAGGGGTATAGAGCCAAAGATGTGTTAGAATTGGTTCATTCTGATTTGTGCGGTCCTATGTCTATCCAGGCAAGAGGTGGCTTTGAATACTTCGTCTCATTTATAGACGATTATTCAAGGTATGGATACATTTACTTGATGCGCCGCAAGTCTGAATGCTTTGACAAGTTCAAAGAATTCAAGGCTGATGTGGAGAACTGTCAAGGTAAAAGTATCAAGACATTACGATCTGATCGTGGTGGCGAGTACCTCTTGGGAGAGTTTAGGAGTTACTTATCAGAGGCTGGGATTCAATCCCAATTGTCTGCACCTGGCACACCCCAGCAGAATGGTGTAGCGGAGCGAAGGAATAGGACTCTTATGGAGATGGTCAGATCGATGATGAGTTATTCTGAGTTACCTGATTCGTTCTGGGGGTTTGCTCTGGAAATAGCAGCACACATTCTGAACTTGGTTCCATCTAAGTCAGTACCCTCTACTCCCACAGAGTTGTGGACTGGGCGAAAGCCTAGTCTAAGACATATTCGGATTTGGGGTAGTCCAGCACATGTGCTGAAGGGAGATGCTGGTAAGTTGGAATCTCGTACAGAAGTGCGCTTGTTTGTTGGCTACCCTAAGGGAACGAAGGGTGGTTTATTCTATAGTCCTAGAGATCAGAAGGTGATCGTGAGTACGAATGCCAGATTTCTAGAGGAAGACTATGTGATGAATCACAAGCCCACGAGTAGGATTGTTCTTGAGGAGATGACAGGGGAAGTCCCGACTTCAGTACCACCGGTACAAGAGGAGACACCACAAGTCACTGCACCGCATGTCACAGAGCATACACAGGAGGCACCTCGTCGTAGTGGGAGGGTTGTTAGACAACCCGACAGATTCATGTTTTTGGGAGAGTCTTCGGACTTAGTCCCTGGTGAACATGAACCTGATCCCTGGACATATGATGAGGCAATCCAAGATAGAGATGCAGTATCTTGGCAAAAAGCGATGAATTCAGAGATAGAATCTATGGATTCTAATCAGGTCTGGGAGCTAGTAGAGCCACCCGATGGTGTAAAAACCATTGGATGCAAGTGGATCTACAAGAGAAAGAGAGGAGTAGACAGGAAGGTTGAAACCTTCAAAGCTAGGCTTGTTGCGAAAGGGTATACTCAGAAAGAGGGTATCGATTATGAGGAGACCTTTTGCGTAGCTATGCTTAAGTCTATCCGGATTCTCTTATCTATAGCTGCTCATATGGATTATGAGATTTGGCAGATGGATGTCAAGACAGCTTTCCTTAACGGAAGTCTTGAGGAGAACATCTATATGCGCCAACCAGAGGGGTTCATTGCTAAAGGCAAAGAGCATCTTGTATGTAAGCTTAATCGGTCCATTTATGGATTGAAGCAAGCTTCTAGATCTTGGAACATCCGTTTTGATGAGGTAATCCAGTCATATGGATTTATTCAAAGTCCGGATGAGCCTTGTGTATACAAGAGATGTGATGGAAACGTAGTGGTGTTTCTTGTACTATACGTAGATGACATTTTGTTAGTTGGCAACAATATCAAAGTGTTATCAGATGTAAGGGTATGGTTGTCCAAACAGTTTGACATGAAGGACTTGGGAGAGGTGGGACACATCCTTGGGATCAAAGTTATAAGGGATCGCAAGAAAAGGATGTTGTGCTTGTCTCAAGCTTCATACATTGACACTATCCTTGCTCGTTTTAGCATGCAGAACTCCAAGAAAGGTTTTCTACCTTTTAGACATAGAGTTCCTTTATCTAAAGAGATGTGTCCCAGAACATCAAAGGAGATAGAGGACATGAAGGCGGTTCCTTATGCTTGTGGCGAGGGAAGCCTTATGTATGCTATGCTATGTACGAGGACCGGATATCCGCTTTGGGCATGGTTAGCGATATCGAGTAATCCTGACAGGACATTGGATCGCGTAAAATATATATTGAAGTACCCGAGAAGGACTAGGGATTATATCTTTGGTTTACGGGCGGATCAATTAGTCCTCGTGGGTTACACGGATTCGATTTCCAATCGATAGGGACAAGAGTCTACCTCGGGGTTTGTGTTTACTTTTGGAGGTGGAGCCATAGTATGGAGGAGTGTCAAGCGAAATGCCGGACTCTACCATGGAAGCTAGTATGTGGCGACCTCCGAGGCGCCAGGAAGGCTGTATGGCTCAGAACTTCACGATGGACTTGGATGTGATTCTGGTTTGCCCGTAACTATCACAATTTATTGTGATAACAGTGGTGCAGTTGCAAACTCGAAGGAACCACGAGCCCATAAGGCGAGTAAACACATAGAGCGCAAGTACCACCTCATACGAGAGATCGTAAAGCGAGGAGAAGTTGCTATCGTCAAGATTGCAACAGAGGATAACCTGGCATATCCATTCACTAAGGCCCTTCCAGCGAAAGCGTTTGATAGGCATGTGGAGGACATGGGGATCAGATGTATGGCAGAGTGATGACAGCATAGTCTTTTAGTATAAGTGGGAGATTGTTAGAATGTATCGAAGCCTAGCTCTTTTCTGTATGAACATTTTATTTTGAAATAAGAATCACATGATCATTGTTTGCATTTTATATATTCATTATATATGTGTGCATATTGTCTAATATTCTACATTGTAGATAACATGGTGCTTGGTGTGGCACAGAAGATCATGTTATCAGTCCCTTGTAAAATATAAGTAGAGGCTCACAACCAAGATGGTTTTGGACAAACCATTGGCATGGTTGTAGTGTAGCTTGGTATTGTTTTATCTTGAACATAGAGTTACACTAGTACACTTAGGTGTATTGAGTAGGACCGACATAGAGGTGATTCAATTTAGTACTGACTACACAATTGAATCGGACCTCGGATATTATGTTGTACATGCTCTTAATCCCGATATAATAACGGGCACATGTACTTAGTATTTATTTCTTTAATTTACCAGTAGGTGAGATTTAGATGGATTAAATCAATATGCCCGGTAAGTTGGGAAATAATATTATTTACATGGTGTGTCGTTGATTATAGGAGGAAACCATATCCTATATATTAGGTTGATGATGTCCCCTTGAGGAGCTCATAAGGTTCATCATGTAAACCCAGCTGGTTGACTTAGTCAACATGATGATAAGGTTGAGTGGTACTACTCGAGGAAATAGATGTTAATTAATTGATGGTCAGTAAATCAATTAATTGACGGACATTCGATATCTTAAACACGGGGAGATTAATGTACAAATAATATATGGAGCCCATATTGATTTATGGGGGTTGGTGAGGTAGTTCAATGATGATCCTCTAGTCGAATGGAACATCATTGATGGATCAAGTTTGTGTGGTTCCGATCCATTGGGTGGCCAAGACCCAACTCCTCCTTATGGTCCCTATCGTAGCCTAATATAATCCTTGTGAAGTCTAGATCCAAGAATGTAAAACAAAACCTAGAACCAACGGTTAGGATTAAATCCCTAAGATCCGATGGTTAGGATGAAACCCTAGAACCAACGGTTGGGATTAAATCCCTAAGATCCGATGGTTAGGATGAAACCCTAGAATCGACGGTTGAGATCAAATCCCTAGATCCGACGGTTGGGATAAAACCCTAGATCCGACGGTTGGGATAAAATCCTAGATCCGACGATTAGGATGAAATCCTAGATCTGACGGTTGAGATGAAACCCTAGATCCGATGGTTGGGATAAAACCCTAGATCCGACGGTGGAGGTTAAATCCCTAGATCTGACGGATGAGATTAAAGAAGGCTTAAGCCCTATTCTATAAATAGGTGATTAGGGTTGGGCGGCAAGAAAAAGATAAGAAGATTGGTTTTCAAATTAGGGTTAGGGTTTGGCTCATCTTCCATTGGGCGGCTAGGGTTTGGGTGGCTACAAGCTTGGGCGGCAAGCTAGGGTTTGGCCGGTCATCCCTCTCTTCTCCTCCTTGGTTTTGGGTGGCATTCTTCCCTTTTCCTTTCTCCTTGGC
Source organism: Wurfbainia villosa (assembly GCA_025175895.1). Lineage (NCBI taxonomy): Eukaryota > Viridiplantae > Streptophyta > Magnoliopsida > Zingiberales > Zingiberaceae > Wurfbainia > Wurfbainia villosa. The sequence goes on along the minus strand of CM045989.1, from coordinate 35,147,701 downwards.
CGGCGGTTCTCCATCCATTGGTGGCCGGCAATCATCTTCCTCCAATCTCTCCAAGGTGGCCGGCGGTTTCCATTCATTTGGTGGTCGGCGCATCATCCACTTGCTCCTTGGCCGGCGGTTGCACCAAATTCCCTAATTTGGTGGTCGGTTATAGATAGGAAAGGTATTTGTGATTGCTTCTCTTTGTTCGCAGCGGACAAGGTAGAGAAGAAAGTGATCAAGAAGGCTTCAACTCGTGGAGGATCTTCGTCCACACGTCGTCCACGAGAAGGATAGGACATACGATAGAAGATCGTAAGGTATAAAGTTGTTTTTAACTTTATTTACAGATCTGAATATGTTCTTTAATATTTTGATTATGCATGTGTATGAATGGATATATATTGTATAATCATGGACCCCGAAGACAAACACAAAAACCGGCGATCCATCCGTCGTCTTTTCCGCGGCTAACCAACTAGAAGAGTTGTGTTGCTTGAACAACTAGTTTGTTCAAGCGACCACTCAAGTTGTTAGCACGACGACGAATAGGTTGTGCCAAGGAAGCTCATCCCATCCGGATTAAGTCTTTCATTAGTGAAAATTTTAATCCGGGGACATGGGAGCCAATGAGCCTCCGAAGCGAGACATTCCAACATAGTGTCAGTCCCCACTAGGTTGACTATGTCACACCTAGCCCAAGTATCATTTTCTCGTCCTACGGATTCTAGTTACTGCACATGTATCCAAGAGTACCTTACTCTAAACATGTAATACTTTGGCCAAAGACTTTAGTAACAATCCGACGTGAGGCCATGGGTATACATCTCCTTGCAAGGAGTGGTGAATCCTTTATAGGCTATTCAAACACCTTCGATCACTTCGACTTATACCCAATCATCCCGGGTCCACATCTCCTCAGAGATGCTTGCTTAAGATGTCAAAGCATAAGTCTTCATGATCAAGATGACTTGAATACCGCAAGTCAAAGGAACATCGCACTTAAGCTGCAATAAGAACTTCATTGACATATCTATATATGAAGAGAACCATATGAAGTCTTACGACTGGTCACTCCAATGAACTAGTTATCATAACTAGCATCCACGATTAACTCCGGACATCACAATGTCTCCAGCCAGTGAGAATCAGCTGCTTGGATACACCAAGGAGTATACCTCGTGCTAGTCTCGACAGATTTGATGGTGTCCTAATCCATCAATTCATCGACTAGGGATAATTCTGATACATCATAATTGCACATGTAGAGATACTCACTAGTTGAGATCCAATCACAAATTCTCTCATGTTGTGAATCGTATCGTGGACATTCAGTAAATGAGTTTAAGATCTAATCAAATACATGAGAACATGTATACTAAAATAGTGAATCTTCATTTATCATATAAATGGTTCAAACATAAGGCGATTGCCTTAGGACATCTCTCACATATTACTAACACAAAGATATCCCTCAATTCTACTATAGGAGGAGCTCTAATGAACAAGACTAACGAGGAAGCAGAGGAGCTGATAGAAGAGGTGGCCTAGAACCACCATCAATGGGCTTCCGAATGTAGTCACCTAGATCTTGCAGCGGGACGATATACTGTCAACTTCGTGGATCACCTAGCAGCGAGTATGGACGCGCTTAGCAGACGGTTCAACTCTTTAAATCCTATTTCTGTATATGCGGCCAATGACTTTAGAGAGGGAGCAGCAGCATATTGGGAGGACCACTATGGAGGGCAGGGTGGCTTAGAAGAGCAGATTGAGCATGTCGATGCGGTTGGAGATTATAATCAAAGGCCCAACAACCCATACTCCGGTACTTACAATCGCAGATGGAGGAATCACCCAAATTTTTTCTATCGAAATAACTCGAGGAACTTCCAACCATCAGGAGGGTATGGGAAACAATAGAGCAATGGGCAGTAGCAACCACAGAAGTCTAGGCTAGAATTGATGATGGAAGACGCCATTGCTACCCAAACGAAGGTCAATGAAGAATTTCAACGCCAACATCAGAAAACAGAAGAGTCACTTAAGGATTTGAATGTCATTGTTGATGGTCTTGTAAGTTACACGAGGATGTTAGAAACACAAGTGACCCAAAAAGCCCAAACCATGTCACAAACCATGGATAGCTCTCCACCATTACCCGAGCCGAGTCAGGTCAAGGAAGAGGGAGTGTGCAGCGAGAGATTAGCACAGAGAAATAGATTCTCCAAAGGGTGTGCAGCCATGATTTCCACCCTCCCCAACCAAGCCAAAATTGAAGATAAGATTCCACCCCCGCTTGAGGAACCTGGTGATTTTGTTATACCCTGCTTGATTTATAGGGAGAGCTTCGATGAAGCACTGTGCTATTTAGGGTCATCAGTCAGTGTGATGCCCTACGCACTCTATCTGAATATGGGACTAAATGGGATCCAACCAATGAACCTTGGTATTCGTATGGGGAACGACTCAGTTAAGGAACCCGTCGGCATGCTAGCACATGTGTCTATCGTCATCAAGAACTTCGTGATACATACAGATTTTATTATACTTGACACATGAACGAACCCCCAGAATCCCATTATCTTGGGAAGACCCTTTCTGGTGACTGTGGGAGCATGTATAGACATAAAGGTGCACAAGATCTCCTTGGAAGTAGATGGGGAGATCATTCTCTTCCACCTGCCAGAGTGTAGAGCTCCCTTCTTAGATGGATACACTTTTAGCAGGGTAAAGTCGAGCCCACCGTATGACAACACAGAGATGGATGAATGGAGGTTTACGAAGCCTCCGGAGCCAAGTTGAGATAATGGAGTGTGGTCGTGCTAAATGACCTTAAACAAAGCGCTTCTTCGGAGGCAACCCAAGTTTAGTTTTTAAATGTTTTTTTTATTTTTATTTCATTCATTTGGTTAATTTGAACATTTATTTCCATTTGTTTAGCATTTCCACACATAAATTAGGACTAGAAAGAACCTGCTAGGTAAAAATAAAATCACTTTGAACCTACACGACTGAGCGAGTAAGGAGAATTCGGACCATTGTGCACCGTGAGAAGGAAACGAGGAACACATGACCTGGCCATGTGTTTTCACACGGTCGTGCCCCCGACCCCCAGCCGTGCACACGGCCTGGTCATGTGTTTTCACACAGCCGTGGTGCATAAGGTTTAAAAGGCAATGTCGTATGTTTTCACCCCAAATGCGTCATGTGCTTTGATTTCTTTTTCCCTAGCTGTGTGGAATCATCTTCCCCACCACCTAGGACCCTCTCTAACCCTCAAAGAAGCCCAATAGAAGCAAGGATGAGGAGGATAAGGCAAGTAGTGCCCCGATCTACTACCTCGGAGCGAAGAGCAAGGAGAACGTGAAGGTTGAAACTTTGCATCTCGCTTCGCCTCGGTCGCTTGTGCATGGCGATCCTATCTCGCGTCCCCAGATTAAAAAAAATTAATCCGGACGAAAATGGATTACCCAAGCAACCAATTCATCATCGTGCTATTCGATTTGAGTGGTCACTTGAACAAACTTATTGTTCAAAAAACCTAACTCTTTTCCTCGATTTGCCACGGAATAGATGATGTACAGATCGCCGATTTTTGTGTTTATCATCGGGGTCCAAGTAAATTAACCACATGCATGATATAAAAGAACTAAATCAAAACAAACAAGATTATACCTCTTGTTTACCTCTTGATCTTCTATTGTATGACCTATCCTCCTCTTGGACATTGTGTGGGCAACGATCTTCCAAGAGTTGAAGACTCCTAGATCACGTATCTTCCCTTCCTACCTCACCCTGAACAAGGGAAGATGACCAAACTCTTCTTCTCCTTTCTAATGTCGACCACCAAGCTTCCTAGCTTGGTTGTTTCCGCTGACCAAGGAGAGGAAGAAGGAGGTGTGGGCGCCGGCCAAGAGAGGAGGTCTTGTTGCCGCCGGGCAAGGAGAAAGAGAAGGAGGCGCCGGCAATGGAGAAGGATGACTTGTTGCCGCCAGCCAAAGGAGAAGGTATCCTAGGTTTCCACCGCCCAAGAGGAGAAGCAAACTTTAGCCACCTCCAATGCCAACCTTTGCTTACCGCCCAAGCCTAGGAAGCAAACCCTAATCTCCAAAAATTATCATTGCCGCCCAAGCCTCCTCTACTTCTTATATAGATTTCGCCCAAGCCTCCTTTTAATCGTGTCTATTGGATCTAGGCTTCATGAGGGTTTTAATAGCCTACAATAGGGACCATGAGGAGGAGTTGGATCTTAGCCATCCAATGGATCCAACCCACATAAAATCCGATCCATTAATGACAATCCATTCCACTAGAGGATTATCATTGATCTACCTCACCAGCCCCCATAATTAAATATGGGCTCCATATATTAATTGTACAAATATCTATCCGTGTTTAAGATATCGAATGTCTGTTAATTAATTAATTTATAGACAATTAATTAATTAACATCTAACTCCATGAGTAGTACCACTCAATCTTATCATCATGCTGGACCAAGTCCACCTGCAGGATTTATATGATGATCCTTATGAGCTCCTCAAGGGGACATCATCATCCTAATACATAAGACACGGTTTCCTCCTATAATCAATGGCACACAATATAAATAATATCATTTCCTAACTTATCGGGCCTATTGATTTAACCCATAAATCTCGCCCATTGGTAAATCAAAGAAATAAATATTAAGTAATTGTGCGGAGGGATGTGAGTGATGTAGATGGGATCTATCCCTCTTATATGATGGGAGTGACATTGTTATTCTTGATAGAGTGAGACCACGAAGTGCATGGTCATGCCCAAATGAGTCAATATGAGATATTGAGCTCATTTGATTAGAGTGAGTCTACTTGGAGTTCAAGATATAGATTGTACCAAGGATGACATGGTCTATGCCTCAATTGGTCAATCTAGATGTCAAGGTTAGAGGGGAATTGTCACATATTGTAAGAGTCACAATTAGTAGTCACAAAGGTGATGTTGGATCTCAACATTCTTGTAACTTGGGTAGCAATGATGTGTTGCTAGATACCGCTTATTGCTTATGTTCCTAAATCGGTTTAGGAGCATTGCCAACGTTACAAGAACCTATAGGGTCACACACAAAGGGCAATTAGATGGAGATTAGGTTCATATGATGGACCATGAGGATTAGGTTTATGGGATGAACCAAATTGGATTAAGAGTAATCCAAATTAGATTAATTGAGTTAGACTCAATTTGATTCAAGTGTTGAATGAGTCTAATTTAGATTTGATTCATTGAGTCAATTTAAATTAATGAATAGAGATTCATTAAATCGAATTGACTTGAATCAAGTGGTTTGATTTGATCAACCATGGGAGATAATAGGTCAAGTTTGACTTGACTTGAGAGGGAAGATGAATGGTCAATTTTGACTTGACCAATTGCCATGTCATGGTGACTTGGCATGGGGGCCGGCAAATGATGATGTTCCACATCATCATGGACTTATCATGGAGTGCCACCTCATGAGGGAGACCAAGAGCCATTGGCTCTTGGAGTTACATGCATGCATGTAACCCCCACCCAAATAAGTGGTCGACCACTTTTCTTCATGGTGTGTAGTTATTTTGGTGAGTAACTCCATCTTCTTCTTCCTCTCTTGCTCTCCCAATCCTCATCTTGCCATGGACATCAAGGGTGCTAGCACACTCTCAGGTGTCTTCTCCACCATTTGTCCGTGTGGATACTTGTAGAGGAGTATACACATGACACTCTTCGAGATCCAGCAAAGCTTTTGGACGAGCGGGATAAGCGAAGGGTGTCGCTATAAGGGTAACGCTCTCATCATATAGATCTATGGTAGATCTAGGTTTTCCATAACACATACATGTAGTTTTTATTTTTATATCTTCGCACGGATCCGTGGTCTGGCTTCCGAGGTTTCCGCAATGCGAAAAGAGGTTTTTGCGGCTCGGAAAGTCCAACAGTGGTATCAGAGCCATGTACGAAGCATGTATGTGTTTTAAATTTATAGTTTTGTATTAGATATAAAAATTACAGATTTTTAAGTTTTTGTAAATTTCCTATTTTTATATATTTTTGGGTATTTTTCTCGATGAGTCGAAGCAACAAGTGTTGGGACACTTGTAGGCTTCAACCACCGAAAGAAACTCTCCGAAACGATGAGTTCTCACTTTAGGTTTTTGGGACAGCGACTTAAGTCACTGTTAGATCAAGTAGGGACACTCGTAAAGTTTATTTTTGCGAGTAGGGGCGCTGTCCCTATCCCTAAAAGGGGCCTTGTCCTGTTATCGTGCCCGGAAACCCCTTAGCGGGACCGTTACGGAGAGGTGACTCATAAAATTGAAAAACAAATAGGAAAAATTATAGAAATTTTCTGTAAAATACATAATTTAGAATTATGTATAATTCTATGATGATCATGGCCCAAGATCCCCAATATGATTGGATGATAATGTGTTGTAATTCATAATACGGCATGCGTGCCATTTTTTGTGGTTGTGCATGTTGTATAGGGTATGCGACCTGCGCGTCGTGCCTCTTCTTTTAAAATTCTAGTTGTAAATAATTTTAGACTCGAATGTAACTCGAGTTTCATATTTGTAATGTACAAAATGGAACGGTGGAAGGTCCACTTGTAGACGGAGTTACGAGGAGGGAGCCGACAACACATGGTGGTCAAAGGAGGCGCTTGGAGAAGCCGCTAACCCTCGGTTGACCGTCCGATCTTCTCATTGGCTTGAGAAGATCGTAGTAGGGTCATGACCTAATCACAATTAATTTATATATATATATATATATATTTGTTTTGCTTGTATGAATGTGATGCATGCTAGTAAATTTTGTTTGTATGTATATGATGCATGCTAGTATAATGCTTGTATGTATGTGATGCATGCTAGTATAGGATAATAAAGGCCTTGATACATATATGATACACATTCACGATTAGATTAGATCATAATCGAATCAACTCGAAAATGCCTACCAAGTCTTGATACCCATCACTACCTTGATCATTTGTTGTTGTTGAATCTGCCAAAGCAGAGCAATGCATATTATCTTGGTAGGGTGCGGAGGGACAATCTTGGTCCCGCCTATCACAGCTTGGGTTAGAGTAAGCTCAATTAGATTGAGTAAAACTAGTTAACTCAATTGGATCGAGTAGAACTATAGGCATATTCCAACCGTTGGAAAGATAGGATAAGATCGCATTTACACTAAATCTTGGGTGATTTAGCCAAAGCTAACTCAAGGTATTTTGTAAATGTGGGTCTTGATCCTATAAATAAGAGTTGTATAGAGATGTAATCGGTAATGTGTTACCCACCGATCATACTAAGTCTTGGGCGATTTAGCCAAAGCTAACTCAAGGCTTAGTATGATGTGGATCTTGTCCCACAGGAATTATAGCATGTTTGTATGAATCTAGTAATGTGGTTTAACCACATCCATAACTCGATTCTACAATAATCCTATAATTCAGTGGGAGCATCATTTGATTAAAGGCCTAATTAAATGATAAAAGGAATATGATATTAATTTTTTGCATTGTATATGTTGTAGATTATTATGTCGACAAACACGAACACTCTCTCCTTGCGTTCTGTCCTTTAGAAGGACAAGCTCAATGGAGCAAATTTCCTAGACTGGTAGAGGAACCTGAGAATCGTTCTCACCCAAGAAAGGAAACAGTACGTTCCAGAGCAGCCCATTCCGGAGGCACCTCCTACCACTGCCTCGCAAACTGACAAAGATGCTTACAATAAGCATCAAGATGATGCATTAGATGTGTCATGTCTCATGCTCGCGACCATGAACTCTGAGCTTCAGAAGCAACACGAGTTCATGAATGCTTATGATATGGTTGAACATCTTCGTCAACTATATCAAGGACAAGCAAGGCATGAGAGATATGAAGTCTCTAAGGCATTGTTTCAGTCCAAAATGCAAGATGGGACTCACGTAGGTCCATATGTACTCAAGATGATTGGGTACGTAGAAAACCTACAGAGATTGGGATTCTCACTTGGCCAAGAGCTGGCCACTGACTTGATCGTGCAGTCTTTGCCATAAAGCTACAATCAATTTTTCATGAATTATAACATGAATGAAATTGATAAGCCACTGCCTGAGATGCTCAACATGTTGAGAACTACTGAGCTCAACCTTAAGAAGGGAAAATCTGACTCCATTTTGATGGTGCAAAAGAAGAAAGGCAAGGGAAAGCCTAAAGGTAAGGGAAAGTCCCAAGCCAAGGGCAAAGGCAAAGAACTGAAACCCAAAGGAGGGGTGGCCAAAGAAGGGGCTTGCTTCCACTGCAAGGAAGTTGTACACTAGAAGCGTAACTGCAAAGTTTACCTGGAAGATCTTAAGAAGAAGAGAAGTGAGACTTCTACTTCAGGTATAAATGTTATAGAAGTCAATCTATCTATTTCTTCATCATGGTTATTAGATACCGGATGTGCATCTCACATTTTTACCAATGTGCAGGCGCTGAGAAATAGCAAGGCATTGACAAAGGGCGAGGTGGACCTACGAGTAGGCAATAGAGCAAGAGTTGTTGTTGTTGCTGTAGGAACTTATGATCTATCTCTGCCCACTGGGCTTGTAGTAGAACTAGATGAATGTTGTTATGTGCCTGCTTTAACTAAGAACATAATTTCGGTTTCTTGTTTGGACAAGAAAGGATTTATATTTATAATAAAGAACAAATGTTGTTCAGTTTATTTAAATGATATGTTCTATTATAGTGCACCTCTAATGAATGGACTCTACTTTCTAGACTTAGAGAGCCCCATCTATAACATAAGTACCAAAAGGTTCAAGTCAAATGAGTTGAACCAAACATATCTCTGGCATTGTCGCTTAGGTCACATAAATGAGAGTCGCTTATCTCAGCTCCATAAGGATGGGCTGCTAGACTCATTTGATTTTGAATCATATGAGACATGCGAATCATGCCTTTTAGGAAAGATAACCAAGACTCCCTTTAGTGGACACAGCGAAAGAGCAACAAACTTGTTAGGACTTATACATAGTGATGTATGTGGCCCTTTCAATGTTGCTGCTAGAAGTGGTTACAGGTACTTCATTACATTTACTAATGACTTCAGTAGATATGGTTATGTGTATCTCATGACACATAAATCAAAATTCTTTAAAAAGTTCAAAGAATTCAAGAATGAAGTACAAAACTAGCTTGGCAAGAGTATTAAAATACTTCGATCAGATCGAGGTGGTGAATACCTTAGCCATGAGTTTCGTGACTATATAGCTGAGTGTGGGATTCTATCCCAACTCACTCTTCCTAGAACACCACAGTGGAAGGTGTATCCGAAAGGAGGAATCGTACCCTATTAGATATGGTACGATCTATGATGAGTCACACAGATCTTCCTATATCCTTTTGGGGATATGCTCTAGATACAGTAGCTTTCACACTTAACCGTGTACCATCCAAGGTTGTAATAAAGACACCATATATGATATGGACAGGGAGAAATCCTAAGATGTCTTTCATGAGGATTTGGAGTTGTGAGGCTTACGTTCGACGTTAAGTCTCAGACAAACTGGGACCCAAATCCGATAAGTGTTATTTTATTGGATATCCCAAGGAGACGAAGGGATATTACTTTTACATTCCCAGTCAGCACAAAGTGTTTGTGGCAAAGACTGGGGTTTTTCTAGAAAGGGATTTTGTTTCTAGAAAAACTAGTGGGAGTACGTTCGATCTTGAAGAAATTCAAGATAAGGACCATAGCACTGAGGCCTTGATGGAGGTTGAACAGGAACCACAAAGTGTTGTGGGTGATGAGATTGTTGCAAAAAGAGTTATGGAACAACCATCTGTTCAGGCAGACCTACCTCTTCGCAGGTCTGATAGGGTACATCGTCAGCCTGAGAGATACTCATTTCTCTTGTCTAACCATGATGACGTTATGCTCATTGAGAATGAGCCTACCTCCTATCAGGAAGCTGTAATGAGCTCAGACTCTGAGAAATGGCTAGAGTCCATGAGATTCGAGATGGAATCCATGTACACCAACCATGTATGGACTTTGGTTGATCCACCTGAAGGGGTCAAACCCATTGGGTGTAAGTGGGTCTTTAAGAGAAAGATTGACATGGATGAACTTATGCATACCTATAAGGGTCAATTGGTGGCTAAAGGTTTCAAGTAAATTCATAGTATTGACTATGATGAAACCTTTTCTCCAGTGGCGATGTTTAAGTCCATTCGGATCATGCTTGCTATTGCAGCATACCATGATTATGAGATCTAGCAGATGGATGTTAAAACTGCGTTTCTGAATGGAAACTTACTCGAGGATGTGTACATGATACAACCTGAGGGTTTTGTAGATTCACAGCATACTAGGAAAGTATGCAAGCTGCAAAGGTCCATTTATGAGCTAAAGTAAGCTTCTCGGAGCTGGAATATTCGATTCGATGATGCGATCAAACAGTTTGGTTTCATCAAGAATGAAGATAAACCCTGTGTCTACAAGAGGGTTAGTGGGAATATAGTTGTCTTCCTTGTATTGTATGTGGATGACATACTACTCATTGGGAATGACATCCTTTCGCTACAGTCTGTGAAGACTTGGCTGGGGATGTGCTTCTCAATGAAGGACTTAGGTGAAGCAGCCTGTATTCTAGGCATCAAGATCTAAGAGATTACTTGGCCTAAGTCAGAATACATATATTGACACGGTATTACTACAGTTTGCCATGCACAATTCTAAGAAGGAACTTCTACCGATGTCACATGGTGTGAGTCTTTCGAAGACTCAAAGTCCCTCTTCTAGAGAGGAGAGAGACCGCATGGATAAGATCCCTTACGCATCTACTATAGGATCTATCATGTACGCCATGCTATGTACTCGTCCTGATGTCTCGTATGCTTTGAGCATGATGAGTAGATACCAGTCAGATCCAGGTCAGCGTCACTGGATAACAGTCAAGAATATTCTTAAGTACTTGAGAAGGACTAAAGAATATTTCTTGATATTTGGAGGCGATGAGGAGCTAGCTGTAAAGGGTTACAGCAATGCCAGCTTCCAAACTGACCAGGATGATTATAGATCACAGTCTGGGTTCATGTTTTGCTTGAATGGTGGAGCTGTGAGCTGGAAGAGTTCGAAACAGGATATAATTGCTGATTCTACAATAGAAGCCGAGTATATTGCTGCATCTGACGCAGCAAAGGAGGTAGTTTGGATCCGCAAGTTCATTACTGAGCTTGGGGTGATTCCTAGCATAGCAGATCCCATAGAGCTCTATTGTGACAACAATGGAGCGATTGCACAGGCTAAGGAACCTCGCTCACACCAGCGGACCAAACACATACTACGGTGCTTCCATCTCATTTGAGAGATTATATATAGAGGAGATGTGAAGATTTGCAGAGTACCCACAGAGGCTAACATCGTAGATCCCTTGACCAAGGCTATGGCACAGAAAAAGCATGATGGTCACACTAGGTCATTGGGTATTAGATACTACGGTGATTGGCACTAGTGCTAATGGGAGATTGTTAGTGAAAGCCCTAGAGCTAATCATTTGATGATTGTTGTATGGACTTTATTGTATCATATTCCTATTTATAAAGGCATGGTTATTATATTTACTTGTATTGGTGCGAAATAACTAAGTATAATAACGTCCTTGAGTAGAAGGTTCTTATCTATATCAATCGATTGGTTGAATCGATAATGAGATGATATAGAGAACACTACTCTTAATCATTCCTATTCAAGTATTAACATTCAGGGACAATGTTAATGCGTAGAGACTAGCATGTAGGTCAACATGATGACTTGATCTCACAAGTCATGGATATGAGATATCAAGTTGACACATGGGTATGCATTAGAGAATGTATACTGAATGACCCGCCATGAGAAAGTATCATGGATCGTTATATGAGTGTCATATACTTTCTCATGTGACTATTAGTTCTTGGACCTGAAGTCACCGTGGTTCCCTACATAAGGAGTTGCATACTTTGGCTTCGTCAAACGTCACCTGTAAATGGGTGGACTATAAAGGAGATTACTGAGTATGTAACAAATTATGCGGAGGGATGTGAGTGATGCAGATGGGATCTATCCCTCCTATATGATGGGAGTGACATCGTTATTCTTGATAGAGTGAGACCACGAAGTGCATGGCCATGCCCAAATGAGTCAATATGAGATATTGAGCTCATTTGATTAGAGTGAGTCTACTTGGAGTTCAAGATATAGAATGTACCGAGGATGACACGGTCTATGCCTCAATTGGTCAAGCTAGATGTCAAGAATAGAGGGACATTGTCACATATTGTGAGAGTCACAATTAGTAGTCACAAAGGTGATGTTGCATCTCAACATTCTTGTAACTTGGGTAGCAATGATGTGTTGCTAGATACCGCTCACTGCTTATGTTTCTAAATCGGTTTAGGAGCATTGCCAACATTACAAAAACCTATAGGGTCACACACAAAGGGCAATTAGATAGAGATCAGGTTCATATGATGGACCATGAGGATTAGGTTCATGGGATTAACCAAATTGGATTAAGAGTAATCCAAATTAGACTAATTCAGTTAGACTCAATTTGATTCAAGTGTTGAATGAGTCTAATTTAGATTTGATTCATTGAGTCAATTTAAATTAATGAATAGAGATTCATTAAATCGAATTGACTTGAATCAAGTGGTTAGATTTGATCAACCATGGGAGATAATAGGTCAAGTTTGACTTGACTTGAGAGGGAAGATGAATGGTCAATTTTGACTTGATCAATTGCCTTGTCATGGTGACTTGGCATGGGGGTCGGCCAATGATGATGTTCCACATCATCATGGACTTATCATGGGGTGCCACCTCATTAGGAAGACCAAGAGCCATTGGCTCTTTGAGTTACATGCATGCATGTAACCCCCACCCAAATAAGTGGCTGGCCACTTTTCTTCATGGTGTGTAGTTATTTTGGTGAGTAACTCCATCTCCTTCTTCCTCTCTTGCTCTCCCAATCCTCATCTTGTCGTGGACATCAAGGGTGCTAGCACACTCTAAGGTGTCTTCTCCACCATTTGTCCGTGTGGATACTTGTAGAGGAGTGTACACTTGACACTCTTCGAGATCCGGCAAAGCTTTTGGACGAGCGGGATAAGCGAAGGGCATCGCTGCGAGGGTAACACTCTCATCATATAGATCTATGATAGATCTAGGTTTTCCATAACACATACATGTAGTTTTTATTTTTATATCTTCGCACAGATCCGTGACCGGGATTCCGAGGTTTCCGCAATGCAAAAAGCTATTTTTGCGGCTCGGAAAGTCCAACATATCGGGATTAAGAGTATGTACACTATAATATCTGAGGTCCGATTCAATTATGTAGTCAGCAATAAATTGAATCTCCTCTAAGTTGATCCTGCTCAATACACACAAAGTGTACTAGTGTAATTCTATGGTCAAAATAAACCAATAGCAAATTACACTACAACCATACCAATGGTTTGTCCAAAACCATCTTGGTTGTGAGCCTCTACTTGTACTCTACAAGGAACTGATAACATGATCTTCTGTGTGATACCACACATCATGTTATCTACAATGTAAAGTATTAGACAATATGCATAAATATAAATATGCAAACAATGATCATGTGATTCTTATTTCAAAATGAAGATGTCCATACAAAGACTAGGCTTTCAATATATATCCCAACAATCTCCCATTTATACTAAAAGACTATGCTGCCATCAAAGTGTCATACATCTGATTCTCATTCCCTTTACATGCCTATCAAAAGCTCTCGCTAGAAGGGCCTTAGTGAAAGGATCTGCTAGGTTATCCTCTGATGCAATCTTGGTGACAGCAACTTCTCCTCGCTTTACGATCTCTCGTATCAGGTGGTACTTGCACTCTATGTGTTTACTTGCCTTATGGGCTCGTGGTTCCTTCGAGTTTGCAACTGCACCACTGTTATCATAATAAATTGAGATAGTTTTGGGCAAATTATAAATCACATCTAAGTCCATCAAGAAGTTCCTGAGCCATACAGCTTCTTTGGTTGCCTCTGCCTCAGAGGTTGCCACATACTCAGCTTCCATAGTGAAGTCTGCCACGCATTTCTGCTTGACACTCCTCCATACAATGGCTCCACCTCCCAATGTAAACACAAAATCCGAGGTATACTTATTTTTATCCCTATCTGATTAGAAGTCAGAATCTGTGTAACCCACAGAAAGTAATTGATCTACCTGGTATACCAACATATAATCCCTAATCCTTCTCAGGTACTTCAATATATGTTTTACCATAGTCTAATGTCCCTGTCCTGGATTACTCTGATATCTGCTAACCATGCCCATGGAAAAGCAGATATCCGACCTCGTAGATAACATAGCATACATGAGGCTTCCTACCGCCGAAGCATAAGGAACCCCCTTCATCTCCTCTATCTCCTTTGATGTTCTAGGACACATCTCTTTAGATAATGGTACTCCATGCCTAAAAGGTAAAAAACCTTTCTTGGAGTTCTGCATGCTAAAATGAACCAAAATAGTGTCTATGTATGAATCTTAAGATAAGCACAAGATCCTTTTCTTGCGATCCCTTATAACCTTGATCCCAAGGATGTGTCCCACTTCTCCCATGTCCTTCATATCAAACTATTTGGACAACCATACCCTTACGTCTGATAACACTTTGACATTGTTGCCAATGAGTAAAATGTCATCTACATATAGTACAAGAAATACTACTACGTTTTCGTAACATCTCATGTATACACAAGACTCATATGTACTTTGAATAAATCCATATGACTAGATTACCTCATCAAAGTGGATGTTCCAAGATCTCGAAGCTTGCTTCAATCCATAAATGGATCGATTAAGCTTGCACACAAGATGCTCTTTGCCTTTTGCAATGAATCCCTCTGGTTTCTCCATATAGATGTTTTCTTCAAAACTTCCATTAAGGAAAGTTGTCTTGACATCCATCTGCCAAACCTAATAATCCATATGAGCAACAATAGATAAGAGAATTCGGATAGACTTAAGCATGACTACCAACGAAAAAGTCTCCTCATAATCGATACCCTCTTTCTGAGTATACCCTTTTGCAACAAGTCTTGCTTTGAAGGTCTCAACCTTCCCGTCTATTCCTCTCTTTCTTTTGTAGATCCACTTGCATCCAATGGTTTTTACACCATTGGGTGGTTCTACTAGCTCCCATGCCTAATTTGAATCCATAGATTCTATCTCAGAATTCATCTCCCTTTGCCAAGATACCGCATCTTTGTCTTGGATTGCCTCGTCATATGTCCAGGGATCAAATTTATGTTCGCTAGGGATCAAATCAGAAGATTCTCCCAAGAACATAAATCTCTCAGGTTGTCTAACAACCTTCCTACTACAACGAGATATCACCTGTGTATCCTCTATGACACTCACTTGTGGTATGTCCTTTTGTATCGTTGGTACTAAAATAGTGACTTCCCCTCTCAACTTCTCCAGAATAATTTTGCTCATGGGCTTGTGGTTCATCACATAGTCTTCCTCTAAAAATCGAGCATTCCTACTAACGATCACCCTCTGATCTCTAGGACTATAGAACAAACCACCTTTCGTTCCTCTAGGATAGCTTATGAACAAGCGCACTTCTGTATGAGGTTCCAACTTACCAGCATTTACCTTCAGCAAATGTTCTGGACTCCCCCAAATTCGAATATGTTTCAGACTAGGCTTTCGCCCAGTCCACAATTTTGTGAGAATAGAAGGTACTGATTTAGATGGTACAAAGTTTAGAATATACACTGCTATATCCAGAGCATACCTCCAGAACGAATCTGGTAACTCAAAATAACTCATCGTCAATCTAACCATCTCTATGAGAGTCCTATTCCTTCGCTCCGCCACACCATTCTGCTGGGATGTACCAAGTTCAGAATATACACTGTCGTATCTAGAGCATAGCCCCAGAACGAATCTAATAACTCAGAATAACTTATCATCGATCTAACCATCTCCATAAGAGTTCGATTCCTTCGCTTCGCCACACCATTCTGTTGGGGTGTACCAGGTGCAGACAGTTGGGATTGAATCCCAGCCTCTAATAAGTAACTCCTAAACTCTTTCAAGAGGTACTCACCACCACGATCAGATCGTAGTGTCTTGATACTTTTACCTTGACGTTTCTCCACATCAGCCTTGAATTCTTTGAACCTGTCAAAGCATTCAGACTTACGGCGCATCAAGTAAATGTATCCATATCTTGAATAATCGTCTAAAAAAGAGATGAAGTATTCAAAACCATCTCTAGCTTGGATAGACATAGGACCACACAAATAAGAATGAACCAATTCCAACACATCTTTGGCTCTATACCCCTTTGCCTTAAAAGGCCTCTTGGTCATTTTACCTTCCAAGAAAGATTCGTAGGTTGGGAAATCTTCCACCACTAATGAACCCAAAGGTCCATCAGTTATCAACCTTTGAATTATACTTAGGTTAATATGACCTAACCTTAGATGCCAAAGATATGTTTGATTCATTTTCGAAGGTTCTTTTCTCTTATTAGATTTAGAAGATGAGTTATTTACTTCTATTTGCATCGTGGGAGCCTTTGGTTCAAGAGTATATAAATTTCCTACCAACGAACAAGAACAGATAATCTTTCTAATCCTTTTTATAACAACTTTGTCATTAAAAGAAATATAATATCCATCCAAAAATAATTTAGAAATTGAAATTAAATTCTTTCTAAATGAAGGTACATAAAGGAAATTTCTCAGAACCAAAGTTTTATTCCTATCAAAAGATAAATAAACATCTCCCACTGCAATAGCCGCCACCTTAGTAGCATTGCCCATGTAGATGGTAATCTCCCCCTCAGCTAGTCATCTGGTTTCTTGGAACCCCTACAAAGTATTGTAGACATGATCAGTGGCTTCCGTATCTACACACTAGGTGTCGGTAGATAACACCGCTAAACATGTTTCAACGACAAGACCAAAATATATACCTTTGTTCTGCTTCCGGTTGGGGCAGTCAACCTTCTAATGTCCAGTCTACTAGCAAGTGAAGCACTTGCCTTTCGACTTCTTCACTCATCCCTGAGATCCTCCCACCACCTTTGCTGCACCTTGTTTCTTCTTCTTCTTTCCTATTGACTTAGAAGTAGAAACCTTCTGGGCAACCAAAACCTGAGCACTCTGACGAAAAAGCCCCTCTGTCACCTGGAGTTCTGTCAGAAGCTCCACCAACGAATACAACCTCTTATTCATATTGTAGTTCAAGCGAAACTTCTCAAAACTCTTAGGTAGAGATTGGAGAATGATATCGACCTGGGTTTCCCCATCGATCTCAGCTCCAAGGACTTCCAGCTCATTCAAATGAGCCATCATCTTGAGAACATGATCCCTCACGGGTGTTCCCTCAACCATGGTGGTAGTCATCAAGTTTCTCATGGCTTCTTGTATAGCAGCTTGATTCTGGTGTCCGAAAAACTCCTTGAGATTGAGCATCATGTCATAAGCAGTAGTCATGGCCTGATGCTGATGTTGCAATACATTTGACATAGAAGCCAAAATGTAACACCGCGTCATCTCATCAGCCTTGATCCACTTCTTATAACTCTCTTTCTCCTTTTCCCTAGAATCATCCATAGGCTAAGGAGGACACTCCTCGAGAAGTACATACTTGTACTCCTCAACAGTCAAGACTATGTCCATATTCCTTTTCCAACTACATAGTTAGGTCCAGTAAGTTTATTTTCCTTTAGAATCATAGCAAGTGGGTTCAAAGTCATTTTGAAGAAACCTAAGAATCACATAAATCACAACATTAGATTTCAAAATTTATTGATTCCTCAAACAATAAAATTTTAAAATCAACCAACACATCAAAACACTGAGAATACTAGCCTCGTCAACCCCAAGGATTCAAATAATATTACGATTACACATATACACATACATATGGCCATAATAGTTGGATCTTATGTCTGCAACCAAAAAGTTAGCCTACGCACATCCTACTATTATCCGGCACACAAAATATATGATAAGTGCATAAAAGTAACCGAATTCTAAACACACAAAACCGGAAACTTGGCTCTTATACCACTTGAAGGTTGAAGCTTTGCTTCTCGCTTCGCCTCGGTCGCTTGTGCATGGCGATCCTATCTCACATCCCCGGATTAAAAAAAATTAATCCGGATGAAAATGGATTACCCAAGCAACTGATTCATCATCATGCTATTCGATTTGATTGGTCGCTTGAAAAAACTTATTGTTCAAGAAACCTAACTCTTTTCCTCGATTAGCCACGGAATAGATGATATACAGATCGCCGATTTTTGTGTTTATCATCGGGGTCCAAGTAAATTAACCACATGCATGATACAAAAGCACTAAATCAAAACAAACAAGATTATACCTCTTGTTTACCTCTTGATCATCTATTGTATGACCTATCCTCCTCTTGGATGTTGTGTGGGCAACGATCTTCCAAGAGTTGAAGCCTCCTAGATCACGTATCTTCCCTTCCTTGCTCGCTCCGAACAAGGGAAGATGACAAAACTCTTCTTCTCCTTTCTAGTGCCGACCACCAAGCTTCCTAGCTTGGTTGTTGTCGCCGGCCAAGGAGAGGAAGAAGGAGGTGTGGGCGCCGGCCAAGAGAGGAGCTCTTGTTGCCGCTGCCCAAGGAGAAAGAGAAGGAGGTGCCGACAATGGAGAAGGATGACTTGTTGCCGCCGGCCAAATGAGAAGCTATCCTAGGTTTCCGCCGCCGAAGAGGAGAAGTAAACCCTAGCCACCTCCAATGACAACCTTTGCTTTCCGCCCAAGCCTTGGAAGCAAACCCTAATCTCCAAAAATTATCATTGCCGCCCAAGCCTCCTCTACTCCTTATATAGATTTCGCCCAAGCCTCCTTTTAATCGTGTCTGTTGGATCTAGGCTTCATGAGAGTTTTAATGGGCTACAATAGGGACCATGAGGAGGAGTTGGATCTTGGCCACCCAATGGATCCGGCCCACATAAAATCCGATTCATTAATGATAATCCATTCCACTAGAGGATTATCATTGATCTACATCACCAACCCCCATAATCAAATATGGGCTCCATATATTAATTGTACAAATATCTCCCCATGTTTAAGATATCGAATGTATGTTAATTAATTAATTTATTAATAATTAATTAATTAACATCTAACTCCATCAGTAGTACCACTCAACCTTAGCATCATGCTGGACCAAGTCCACCTGTAGGATTTACATGATGATTCTTATGAGCTCCTCATGGGGACATCATTATCCTAATACATAGGACACGGTTTCCTCCTATAATCAATGGAACACCATATAAATAATATCATTTCCCAACTTACCGGGCCTATTGATTTAACCCATAAATCTCACCCATTGGTAAATCAAAGAAATAAATATTAAGTATATGTGCCCGTTATTATATCGGGATTAATAGCATGTACACCATAATATCTGAGTTTCGATTCAATTATGTAGTCAGCAATAAATTGAATCACCCCTAAGTCAGTCCTGCTCAATACACACAAAGTGTACTAGTGTAATTCTATGGTCAAGATAAACCAATACCAAATTACACTACAACTATACCAATGGTTTGTCCAAAACCATCTTGGTTGTGAGCCTCTACTTATACTCTACAAGGAACTCATAACATGATCTTCTGTGTGACACCACACACCATATTATCTACAATGTAAAGTATTAGACAATATGCATAACTATAAATATGTAAACAATGATCATGTGATTCTTATTTCAAAATGAAGATGTCCATACAAAGACTAGGCTTTCAATATACATCTCAACAGAACGAACGCCCCTCAAGCTCCGGAGGAAGGTAACGCTTTTCCATCCCTTCTCTTTTGCAATAATGTGCATAGGGAAAGATTTAATATGCTTTCTACTAGAAGAATCACCGCTACTAGGTATCTTGATGAAGACCTCTTAGAGTCTGTAGGTTTGTTTGGTGATATTCAAGCTCTATTTGCAAAAATGGAGTGGGATGAGATAATGGGGATAAGACACCCAACCTACCCTAGGATAGTTTTAGAATTTTTGAGCTCTTTAGAAGCAGAAATCTTAATGGGAAGAGAGAACGGAGAGGGTAGGATTACCTTTAGTCTATTTAACATTGAGCATGAATGAACACTACACCAATGGAACACATGCTTTGGCTTGCCTGGTGGGGTAGAGAAAAGAACCCCTATTGGGTTTGACTCTCAGATCTTTTGGACCGAATTGATAGGAGAGCACGCTTATGACCCTTCTAGGGCCAAATCATCGCCCCTCCAAAACTCTATTTTCCAGTACCTACACCGAATTATGATAAGTACTATTTTTGATCGTGGGGAGAGTGACGGTGTAGTGAGAGCAAGTGAGCTTCTTTGTTTATGGGACATGCTACAAGAAAGGAGTAGCATTGATGTAGGGTCCCATTTCATTAGACACTTAGTGAAAATGGGCAGAGCGGCGAGAGGAGAGATTATTTTGGGGGGCCTACTTACCCACATTTGCCATAGGATGGGGTGCGACTACACTATGCTAGATAGCATAGAGGGGAGCCCTAGGATCGACCTGGGAGTGTGTATGGCCATGAAGATGATAGTAAGAGAGGGACACTCTTTGTGCTTTGTAAGAAAAAACCTATCAGCCCTTAAGCTCCCCTACCCCGATCATACCACCATCACCACATGCGCCAACTAGCATTTAGACCTGATAGTGGAGTCCCCACCATACGAGGGACCATCCACTTCGGCACCCATCTCTCCCCTTGTACATCACTCTCCCTCCAGTCCACACATGTATAGGAGCCCACCTAGTCCACGTCGACATGAGCTTGCACCTGCACCACCACCTCTTTCTACTTTTGAGTCGGATGCAGGTACATTTGCCTATGATTTTTCAAAGTTCCGATCGCGCCTCGATGACATATATGCCGAGTAGAAGACGCAGAGGCAACGATGGGAAGAGCGGAGCACCTACACGTAGGCAGAGTTTCAGGGCTTTCGGGAGCACTTCCAGCGGGCCGAAGAGTTCTACGACAAGGCCCGTATCTATTTTTAGGAGGAGGTTGCCCGTCGCCAGGAGGATGCCACCTATCGCCAGGAGATGTGGTGTCATATGCATGCTCAGTAGGCACGGGGGCTTGGGAGGAGGAGCACCGAGCAGCTTATGCATCCATCAGCTCTCAGATTGACCACATGTACATGTGGCATCAGCGGCTCAACACCAGATTCTCCTAGGACCCCGAGATACCGAGGCTACTAGACTTTCCACCTGGCCCACCATACTAGAGGTATGTTTCGCTTAAGTCTAGGGGGGCCAAGTTTCGATTTATTTTGTTTCTAGCAGTAGTTTCTTTCCTAATATTTGTATTTTAGTTAGTATTCTTTTGTTCATGCATAGATTGTTTAGTTTCTTTTAGCAGTTAGTTTTTGCTATCTATAAGCTACCTCAGTAGTATAAGGTTTTATTCATGAGTTGTTTCCATGGATAGCTTAGCTTCATTTACCTCGTGGTATTTTATTTTATTTTCTCTAATGAATGTTCTAGACTTACACTGGTTAGCTTTTATTTTTACACCTACACATGACAAATAGTATGAAAGGGAAAACCTAGTACGTACTTAGTTATCATTCATCTCAGTAGTCTAGTACTTTAGACTCCATAGGTGACTCTAGATTTAGCATTTTAGTTACTGGAGATGCTCGGATTGTGGAAGCCCATTCAAAAAAATCAAAATCCCAAGAAAAAAATAGAATTAGAAAAGAGGGAAAAAAGAGAGAGAAAAGAAAGAGAGAGTAAGAGAAAAAAATTTGATTGAAAAAGATTATGAGGGATAAAAATAGTTGTCATGGGTGGAAATAGTTAGATGCCCCTTTGTGACCAAGTTAGGTTACTAGGGAAACACTTACCAATTTCTCTCAATACCAAGCATGCCTTTGAGACTTTGTGCTAGATCTAGGGAACAATCCTCGCTTTGGGCAAGTAAGTGTCTAAGAGCCGGAGACCTTAGGAAAGCTATAGGATGACGACTTAACTTACCATGGAATGGTATCCCCTAAGAAGATTCACTTAGCACGAGCACGAGGAGCTAACTTAGTGAACTTCTAGAACATATCTAATTTGCTTTAATTGAAAATACCACTTGATAAATCTAGTTAATATGCTAAGTTTGGAACAACACCTTTTTAAAATCTCATGGCACTGAGGTTTGCTTGAGGACAAGCAAAGATCTAAGTCTGGGGGAATTGATGTGAGCAAAACATATAGGGTTTTAGGAGTAGTTTTCGCTCACATCTCATTTCATTTTATATTTGTTTCATGCATATTTTACTTTATTTTTCTTACATTTCCTATTTTCTAGTTTGGAGATCTTCTCTTTGTACTTTTGTGTACAGGATAGCATTTCATGGGGAAAACGGTGCACTTTTGGAGCGAAAAAGAGCATTTGTCAGCTGGATGCAGTAGGGCACATGGCCAGGGCGTGTGGCTACACACGGTCGTATTTGAAACTCGAGATTAGCCACCACAGGGCCACACACGGCCTGGCCATGTAGAAACACATGGTTGTGTGGCGGTCAAGCATTTTGATGCGATTAGGTCTTTTTTCGGATTTCGTGAAGAGTCGACCTCATGTCTATATAAAGAAAGTCACGCCCAAACCCTAGTGGAGAGGAGGCATGACGGCCAGGACGGCACTCCGACTCCCTAAAAAGCTTCGGGAACTCGCAACGGGGAGGAAGGAAGTTGCTCGATGATTAAATTCTACACCTCAACGCCAAGGAGAAGAGCACCGTTGCATTGTAATTTACTTTCTGCGCATAATTTCCATTGTATATCTGAACATGATCATGCTTTGTGTTTCTTCTCTTATATTCATGGAGTAGATTTACCGATTCTAGAATTATGGAGTAGTTTGTGTGTGTAGAACATGTTATTCCAAATATATTTCTGATTCTTTAATTTATATTTGCAATTGGTATTTGTTTAGATCAATAGTACGTGTTTTGGTTTTCCATCTACTGTGCGAAGCCAATACGAGGGTGACAACCCTCATATCAAAGATTTAGGAGAATTAAGGAGGAACCTAAGGGGTTGGCCTCATCTACCGTTACCGTAGATAGAAGGATGCGATAGAGTCGGAACGAGATACGTTCTATCTCACCGCAGGGATTGATTCAGCATCCTCGTACCGCCTACCCCATCATAAAGCCAGGGGTCACCCTGGGATGACAGAGGTAGCTTCCGATAGATGTGAAATCTCTTCGAAGGAGTGTATAATGTCCCTTCCACAAGGTTGTAGTTCAAAGTCTAGATAATACTCAATTGGTAGTGTGTTCTATGACACACAAGCGAAACCGAAATCCTAGAATTCACTAAAAGCCTCGTAGAGATCCTTCTCTTTCTCCGTGTGACACTGTACTAGAGTTAGTATCACTGACAACCCTCTAAATCGCAACCATTAGAACTAAAGTCCGAACAATAACGTCCACTGAATAGATCGGTACTCGAATCTCAGTCCTTGTGGGATCGATAATCTATACTATTACTTGACGACACCCATGCACTTGCGGGCATTGAGTGTGAGCCCGTGCTTCGAGTTCTCGATGGTCTCCGTCATGAGATTTGAGGTCGCGTTCGCATGCATCGACTAACTGCTCGAGAAATGAATACACTACTCGGGAAATACACTGACTACCCGGGAAACACATAGACTGCTCTGCCCATAATGACACTTAAACAATTTTGCACTACCCTTCCTCAGGAATCACCTACACTGCTCGGGAAACACATAAACTGCTTTATCAATGTTGTACCCAAACAACTTTTCACTACTCTTTCTTTCTGAGATCGGGAATCACATATACTACTCTAGAAATATACTAACTGCCCTGGAAACACATAGACTGCTATGCCAATGCCATACCTACACAACTCTGCACTTCTCGGCAATCACTCAAACTGCCCGGGAAATGAACATACTGCTCAAAAAATATACTAATTGCCCAGGAAAACACATAGACCACTCTGCCAATGTCATACTTAGTCGCTGAACACTGCTCGACAATCACCTAAACTGCCTGGGAAATGAACATACTGCTCAGGAAAAGCTTAATCCTGATCAGAAAAACCTCGACCCCATCTATATATTAAATGACTACTCTAGATTCATTTAAGTTAAGTTTCTAAAACATAAAGACGAGACATTTAATCAATTTATTAATTTATACAAACTTTTAGAAAATGAAAAGAACATAAAAATTAAAAGGATTAGAAGTGACCATGGTGGAGAATTTGAAAATCATAGGTTTATCGAATTTTGCACATAAAATGGATATTGTCATGAGTTTTTTTGTCCAAGAAACCCCCAGCAGAATGAGTTAGTTGAAAGAAAAAAATAAAACCTTACAAGAAGAAGAATTTAGTTTAATTAGGAGAAAATTAGGAATGTGTATAGTAGAATAGGATTTTACTTTATAATATTTATCTTTTTTTTTTTGAACTAGCATAGGACTTACTTTAAAAATCATGTACCTATAGGTTTAAGGATTCAGTGCATCTTACAACACTAAGGTTTAGCTTGTTTATGTACTGAGCCACGTAGATGGGTGTGAGATATTAGGATCTTACTCCTAGTTTCAGATGTAGATCTAATGCATCAACATCAATTAAGGAGTATAAATATAAACTAATTACTTAGGTGATCAACTTCCACCAAGACTTGGAGACAATGTAATAATATGTGAGTAAAATGGAAGTTGGGCATTTCGTTAAGGACAATTTATTAGATGATTTATTTTAAAATTATTATTTTTATATTTAGAGTTATTTAAACTCATTTAGGGGCACATGCTTGGATTCATAGTTCTGTATCAGTTTAGTAAACTTAATGATTATTTAGAACTCCAGCATTTAATTTCCTATTTAAAATAGGAAAAAAATTATTATAAAATTTAGTTTGAAATTTTTCTTAACATATACCCATATATTTTGCTAAAAACTTAAATATTTTTTTGATAAATGGCAAAGGGGGAGAAAAAGTTACAAATAAGACAGTTTATAAATTAAGACTTTTAAAATACTTTTCCAAGATATGTAATATTAGGGGGAGGTAAAATTAAGGGGGAGAATTACAATTTTATATATATGTTGATTTTTTTATTTACATCAGGTATCAAGTATGATTTCTCTTCCCTACTAATCTTGATGGTTGATCGCCCCGACCCCACGGAAGTTTCTTGACGGTCGATGTGGGTAAATCAGGATGACACGCAGCCCAAGCATGTTGGAAACCCATGCGTAGCCTGAGCGGTTGATTTCTACCGCCATCCGCACAGCGTGCGCAGCCAAGGATGAATCGACCCCGGTAGTGCAGCGGAGAGTCTCGTGATTAACTGATGTGTCATTGCCCTGGGGGCATATATGTTGATTTTCTTAACTTTGAACAATGTTGTCATCAATCAAAAAGAGAGAGATTGTTGGAGTAGGGGCACTAGATAATCAAACCTGGATTTTTATAATGGCAAAGATTCAAAGTTAAGTCATATTGTGATCTAATATTGTATTAATTTTACAGCAAGTCTTAGCAGGATATGGACATCAAAAAGAAGTTGTGATAATTAAAAGATCAAATGCTAAGCAGGAAAGTCGAAGGTAAGCAAGGTAAGGTTCTTATGTGCAGAGTGGTTCTTCTAACATTCTCATTACAAGGACAACCTTTAGGCATCAACCTGACTAAAAGTTCTGAGGGAATACCGAAGTCAAGATCAGACAGTCAAAATACTATCACTATTACACTTTGTATATTGTTAATATTGTGATGCAGGTACTAATGTTATTGAGAGGTGTCCTAAGGCAATCGCCTTCAAAGTTATTAATAAAATTCACTATTTGAGTATACATTATCTATGTATTTGATTAAATCTTAAACTCATGTACTAAAGTCCACAATACGATCCATGGCATGAAAGAAATTGTGATTGGATCACAATTAGTGGGTATCTTATCATGTGTAATTATGTAAGTATTGAAACTAATCCTAGTCGATGAATTGATGAGATTGGACGTCATCAATTCTGTGAAACTAGCACATGTTATGCTCCTTGGTTTATCCAAGCATTCGTTACTCACTAAATGGAAGCATAGGGATGCTGAGAGTGAATATGTGGATGCTAGTTATGGTAACTAGTTCATTGGAGTGACCTACTATGAGACTTCATATGGTTCTATGTGTCATTAAAGATCTCATTGCAGCTCGAGTGTAAGATTCCTTAGACTTGAGGTATTCAAGTCATCTTGGTCATGACGCCTTATACTTTGACTTCTTCACAACCATCTCCATATGAGGTGTGACATCGGGATGATTAGGTATGAGCCAAAGTGATCGAAGGTGTTTGAATAACCCATAGAGGATTCACCACTCCTGCTAAAGGAGATGTATACCTTGGGTCTCTTGTCAGGATTGTTACTCAGAAGTCTCTGGCCAGAGTAAACATGTTAAGAAGATGGTCTTCTTGGGAACATGTAGGAGTAATTTGAATCCACATGATAAGGAAACTAACTTAGGCTAGGCGTGACGTAGTCAGCCTAGTGGGGACGAACACATAGACCATGTCTTGAACCAAGTGGGTGCAGGATGAGTGAAAGGAATAAGGCATGAACAACTAAAGCTACTAATGAGTTCAAAAACATTCTGGAGTCGATTTAGACTTTCCGGTCAATTGGGGGGCATGATGCACTACTAGGTGCTACTCATGGTCTATTCATAATTAAAGGCTTAATTATGAATGGCTAACATAGCCGGTAACCTATTGGGTCACATGCAATATGGGTGATATAGAGACATAAAACAAGTTTGAGAATGAGATTCTCAGTGAGAGAGAAGATGTATCTAGTTGGACCAAGCCAAGAAGGTGAAAATAGGGGCTATGGAACCTCCTTTGGCCTTGTCAGATTTAGCATGGCCATAATGCACCTAAACAAAGTTAAATAGACCATATAGAGTCTCACACGGTCATGCCTAACCTGGCATCGTTCGTGCCTGGCTCTGGCCAAAAATAGCCAAAGTCTGGGTTGTGCCCAGAAGGAAACACGGCTAGTCGTGTCCTGGCACGGTCACCGTGTTGCGACTCTGTAGTTTTTGGAGATTTCTCTTATGAAAATTTTCTGGGTTATTCTTACCTTAATTATGGGATAGTTATGGTAAGATAGGTTTCGTTTAAGCCTCCTAAGATGCCCTAATCACGAGATCTATAAATAGATCCCTTGATAATCTTTGGAAGAGTGATTCTAATCTTAGATTTTCTTCTTTGGTAGTCATCTTTCCTCTCTCTCTCTTTCCCTCTCTTGTCCCCGTCAATTGGCTAGCACCAATCAAAGACAAAGACTTGTTACTCGAGAAGTTGTCTCAAGTGATCCCAGTGTGGATACTGACAGAGGCAAGGCGCGTTGGTCTTGCTTGTGGTTTCGACAAAATTAAAAGAATCACGAAGATATAGCCTTTCTCCTTCTTGGTTTTACATGTGATTGTGTAAAAACAAATATTCCTAACCCGCAGGGGATGTCTAGGATGAAATAAAAATTATTTTATTTGTTTTATTCCACTGTGCATTATGTAGGAATCTCCAACAAGTGGTACCAGAGACACCTTGTTTGTTTGGCATAGATTGAATGTTGTCGGAGAATATTTAAAGCATATTTGATGTTTAATATACCTGTGCGATGTTTTTCTATATGATAGATTATAGTATGCATGATTCTACATATAGGATATATTTGTAACCTAAAAGGAAATGTTGAGGATGCACCTAGCGACACCAAAGTTGTTGACCGCATCATTAGAGCCTAAAGCATTGACTAGCCATGCATTGGGGAATAAGTTGTGTGGTTGGCGTATCTAATTCGTAAAAATGACATGTGTGTCAATTGTTCGTCTCATGTTCACATCAAAAAATTTATTTACTAATGTGACCTTGGTTTTTCTAAATTTAGGTTTATTTCCTATTATAGATGAGACCCGTAATAACCTGAAATCCCTCATGCAAATATTAGGGCTAACACCTTCCATTAATATGGTTCAACTAGAGTTCTTTTTTGTGTTTGGGTTGTTGGACTCTCTCCAAGCCTGGCATGACATCGAGCATGTTCAATTCATATGAGATTTGATATTTATTTAAAATGGTGGGGACCATAGGTCAATTTTAAGTTTGGGATGTTGGACTCTCTCCAAGTCTGGCTTGTAAATCGGATGTGTTCAAACCATTTAAATTCGATCTCATGATTAATGGGTCGATCCAAACTGAAAGCATTGATTTGTTGGACTCTCTCCAAGGTTAATGTGGACAGAGGTTCAATTAGTTGATATGCATTGGATGTATATATGTTAATGAGTTAACAACCTAATGTATATGTGAACATTCAATTAGTTGATAGCATAAAGTGATAGTTATATATTTGATATATAATGGGTGTTGTTTGATGCCTAACATTATGACTATGAATGACTTGTTGGACTCTCTCCAAAGTTGTTCTTAGTCATAATGGATATCAACCCACTAGAAGATAACCTACCATCTCTCGAATTCAAAGTGAGGGCTCTTAAACTTGGAAAAAATAGTGGGAGTTTCTTGTTAATGTAAATTGTTTGCATTACTATAAATTCATCTCTCTTACACACTTTTTTGTATGTCTAGGTGTAAGGTTTAAGTTAATCATGCCCTAGAATGTGTTAAGGGGAAGTTTTTGATATCCATGTTTGATTTACATGCTTACTTTCCTTAAGTGTTTTTAAATGTTTTACCTAACTTAAACATATTGCCACACATCAAAAAGAGGGAGATTGTTAGGGCAATCAACCCAAGTATGATCTTGGTTTTGATGTGTGTGGAAAAAGGTTTAAGTTAGGATGTTATGTGTTTTGATGTGTGTTCAAGTTGTGCAGGACTTGGTGAATCACACATAGTTTACTTGATGAAGCATTGGCAAGTTCATCGTCTCATGGCTCGGGTCCTTGAGTCGGTGAAGGATGCCACGGGGAGAAGCCGTGAGCTTACTATATCTGAGGGACCACCGGACAAGGAGAAATGGAGTGAAGCGAAAGGAAGTAGACTTCAGGTCAAGATACGAAAGATGGATGGGAGAAGCCGCGAGCTTAGTGTATTCGAGGGATGTAGGTCGGAAGAAGAGAGCTTCGGTGAGGGACTTCATGGGAGATGAGAGTTGAGCGATTGTAACCCAGAACGGGGTAGCCCAAGTTAGATGAACTTGGCTAAATGGCTAAGGTTTAGTGTCGGATGCTCAAACATATGTGTTTGAGATTTTACTCGATGGTCGAATGCTCAAACATCTTGTTGTTTGAGATTTTACCCAACAACAGTCGACTGATATAGGTATCAGTCAACTGGTCCAAGTCGACTACTAGTTGACTAGTGTCAGCTAGGGTTTTATGGCCTAATATTTGACTACTAAGGGTTGGCAATCGACTGGTCCACCATCAATCGACTGGTGTAAGTGGACACGGGCACAGAAACAAGGTAGGTTAGACCAGCGGCTCGACTGCCTGTGCATCAGTTGACTGCTAAGGTTTGGCAGTCGACTAATGGGTTATCCGTTGAAACTTTTCCAGTGTGGATTAAGCTATTGTGAGACAACGGCTATAAGGGCAGTCGATTGCTGGCATGCAGCAGTCGACTATTGCATGCCCAATGGGAAGAAAGTTCTCTTCTCTATAAAAAGAGGACTTAAGAGCCTTGGAGAGGTTAATGCTTTAACTCCTAAACTTGTCTTAAGCCTCCCCATGGTTTCTAATTACTTCTACTCCTTTCTTCTCTATTTCTAATCTTATTATCTTGTGAGATGAGGAGTTAGTGTAAGAAGGTTTTCTCTACCTTGTTTGAGCTAAAGGAGATATGTGAATCTTATAGGCACTAACAATTGGTATCAGAGTCATGGTCCATGTCAAGCCATGAACCTCGAACGAAGGAAGTGGAGCTCCCATGTCCAGATCAAGAGAACCAGACACCAGGCAGGAAGTCCAGTTAGGTCGGGAGGATCAAACAACTGGCAAGAAGTCCAGTTGAGTCAGAAGGGCTAGACAACTGGCAGGAAGTCCAACTGGATCAGGAGGACTAGACAGTTAGTAGGAAGTCCTAGTGGGTTGAGGATCGGACATCAAGCAAAGAAAGTCCTTCAAGGATGGATAGGCTTGAGGGAGGCTCAATGTCGTCCTTCCTTTGAGGGGGGGATTGTTGGGAGTATAGGGAAAACAATCGAAGTCCCACATTGGTAAGACATGAAAAAGATCATGTGCTTATAAGATAAAAAGATATCTCCATTGGCATAAAACCTTTTGGGTAAATCCCAAAAATAAAACCATAAGGGCTTAGGCCCAAAGTGGACAATATTATACCATTTTGGAGATATATGAATCTTATAGGCACTAACACTAGGTACTAAAGAGAACATCATGTCGACCTCTATTAACTTATGTTCTATTTTGGATAATAACAAATTAACTGGGCCAAATTTCTTGGACTGGCTTCACAACTTGAGAATTATTCTCAAGACTGAAAAGCTAGCTTATGTCTTTGAAGAGGTTTTTCCCCAACCTCCTGTAGACAATACATCTAGTGACCAAAAGTTAACTTACCAAAAACATGTTGCTAACTCTAAGATGATGAGTTGCATTATGCTAGCATCGATGTCTTTTGAGTTACAAAAGCAACATGAGCATATGGATGCTAATACAATTGTCTTCCATCTTCGAGAGTTGTTCGATGAGCAGGCATGATCTGAAAGGTTCGAGGTCACCCAGCTCATCTTTCAATCAAAGATGTAGGAGGGTTCATCTGCAATTCAGTTTGCACTAAGGATGAATGGCTATATTGAGAAATTGAGATCATTAGGTATTGAATTAATTATTCACAATCTGACTGGTAGCTTTTCACAATTTGTGAATAACTATCGGATGAATAAGATTGAATCCACTATTTTTGAGTTGATCAATATGCTCAAAATAGTGGAGCCATCTATTGCTAAAGAAAAGATACGGTGATGTTGGTTGACTCTTCAAAGAAAGGCTCTAAGAGGAAGTCAAAATCCAAAGCCAACGGGAAGAAAAAGGCAAAGAAGGAAGAATTAACTCCTAAGGGCACCTACCATTTGTGTGGAAAAGATGGGCATTGGAAGAGAAACTACAAGCAGTATCTGGAGTCATTAAAGCAGAAAAGGGCATCTGATGCCCAATCTACTTTAGGTATATTTGTTATTGAATGATATATTGTTTCTTCTTACACTTGGGTATTGGATACCGAGTGTGGCTCACATATATATAATGACATATAGGGGCTCAAAAATAGAAGAAAACTAGTTAAGGGAGAGGCAGATCTAAGGGTTGACAATGGAGAAAAAGATGTTGTAGCCAAGGGAACATAAATGTTGCGACTTCCTACGGGACTAGTTTTAGAGTTGGATGATTGTTTTTATATTCATGCATTAATAAAACATTGTTTTTATTTCATGTTTGAATAAGGTTGTCATTTGACGTTCAGTAATAATTGTTGTTACATTACTTTAAATGGTGTTCTTTATGCTACTGGAATGTTAAATAAAGGAATCTACACATTAGATATATCCAACGAGATATTCAATATCGAATTAAATAACAAATATGCTAAGTTAGATAATCAGTTAACCTCGCAATTATAGCATTGTTGTCTTGGTTATATAAGCAATGAATGTTGTCCAAACTGCATAAGCTTGGCATTTTGGAGTCTTATAAATCAGATTCTTTAGACACATATGTTTCATGATTAAAAGGAAAGATGACTAAGTTACCTTTTAGTGAAAAAGGTGAATGAGCAGTTGAGGTATTGGGCCTTATATATACCGATGTATCCGTACCAATGTCAACTCATGCCATAAGAGATTATAGCTACTTCATTACCTTTATTGATGATTATTCACAATATGGGTATTTGTATCTATTAAGATACAAATCTAAAGTCTTTGAAAGGTTTAAAGATTTCAGAAAAGAAGTAGAGAAACAACTTGGGAATGGTATTAAAGTACTTCGATTAGATCGAGGTGGTGAATACTTAAGCCAAGAATTTCAAGATTATCTAAGGGGCAATGGCATCTTGTCCCAAAGGACTCCACCTTACATGCCACAATATAATGGTGTGGATGAAGGGAAAAATCGTACCTTGTTGGACATGGTTAGGTCAATGATGTAGCATACAAGTCTTCCAAAAACCTTTTGGAGTTACGCACTCGAGACCACTGTTTACCTATTAAATAGAGTCCTAACTAAGGCAATCTCTACTACTCCATATGAGATGTGGAATAGTAGAAAACCTCATTTATCTTATTTGAAGATATGGAATTGTCCTGCTTATATGAAGAGGGCAGTATCAAACAAGCTGGAGGCTAAGTCTGATAAGTGTCTATTTATTGGTTACCCTAAGAAAACGAAAGGTTACCAATTCTATCATCTCTTAGAACAAAAGGTGTTTGTTTCAAGGCATGTTGTATTCCTAGAGAAAGAGTTTCTCTTACACAAAAACAGTGGGAGTGAGATTGAACTAAGTGTAGTTCAAGAGACTCCAATAGACACAGAAGAGAAGCCTAGTCAAGAACCACAGTTGATTACTCATTCGGATGAGGTAATAGTTGAACCTGATGATACACCACCTCCTCATAGATCTAGTAGGACACATAGGATTCCTGAGACATATGGATTTCTCATAAGTTAATCTAATGACTTGTTGCTCATAAAGGATGAGGAACCCACTAGTTACGAAGAGACGTTGAAAAGTTCAGACAGGGATAGGTGGCTAACAGCCATGAAATCAGAAATGGATTCCATGTATGAAAACCAAGTTTGGAACTTGGTTGACCCACCTAAAGGCATAACACCTATAGGGTTCAAGTGGGTTTTCAAGAAGAAAATTGACATGGATGGTAATGTTATTACCTATAAAGCTAGATTAGTGGCAAAAGGCTATCATCAAAAATAAGGTGTTGACTATGACGAAACTTTTTCACCAGTAGTTAAGCTTAAATCCATTAGGATACTCCTAGCCATAGCAACTCATTTTGATTATGAAATATGACAGATGGATGTGAAAATAGCTTTCCTTAACGGAAACTTGTCTAAGGATGTATATATGATACAACCTTAGGGTTTCACATCCATTTACAAGAACAAAGTATGCAAGCTTCAACGATCGAGTAATGGATTGAAGCAAGCATCTAGGAGTTGGAATATTCATTTTTATGAGACAATCAAATAGTATGATTTCTCACAAAATCCTGAGTAGACCTGTGTGTATAAGAAGGTAAGTAAGAGTGCGGTCATGTTCATAGTATTGTATGTCGATGACATATTAATCATAAGAAACGATATTCCTATTTTGCAAACAGTCAAGGTCTAGTTGTCCAAAATGTTCTCCATGAATGACATGGGAGAAACAACCTATATTTTGGAGATTAAGATCTATAGAGATAGATCGAATCAATTGCTTAGTCTTTCACAGTCTACATACATAGACAAAGTGCTAAAATAGTTTAGCATGGAAGAATCCAAGAAATGTTTTATTCTCATGAAGCATGAGATTCACCTTTTGAAGTCTATGTGCCCACACACTAAAGACGAGAGGATTCGCATAAGTCAGATCTCATATGCGTCAGCTATAGGAT
Source organism: Wurfbainia villosa (assembly GCA_025175895.1). Taxonomy (NCBI): domain Eukaryota; kingdom Viridiplantae; phylum Streptophyta; class Magnoliopsida; order Zingiberales; family Zingiberaceae; genus Wurfbainia; species Wurfbainia villosa. The sequence continues at coordinate 35,113,974 of CM045989.1, read as the reverse complement.
CGATCATGTATGTTATATTATGTATGAGGCATGATGTATCGTACGCTTTGAGCGTTATGAGTAGATACCCACCAGATCTTAGTATAGACTATTAGGTGACTGTCAAGACAATCCTTAAGTACTTGAGAAGAACTAAGGATTTATTCTTGGTATATGGAGGAGGTGATATGGTAGTGAGTGGGTATACTGATGTCAGCTTCTAGACAGATAAGCATATTCTAAATCTCAGTCTGGATATATATTCATCTTGAATGGAGGTGCAATGAGTTGGAAAAGTTCCAAATAAGACACTGTTGCTGATTCTACTACGGAGGCAGAGTATATTTTAACTTCTGAAGCAGCAAAGAAGGCAGTATGGATCAAGAAGTTCATTACTGAACTTAGAGTTGTTCCGAGCATTATTGAAGCTTTACTGGTTTACTATGACAACAATGGAGTCATTGCACAGGCGAAGGAACCAAGGTCTCATCAGCAATCCAAGCACGTACTACGTCGTTACAATCTGATCAGAGAGATCATAGGTAGAAGAGACATACAAATAGAGAAAATTTCCACCGATAGAAATCTAGCAGATCCCTTGACAAAGCCTCTTTCCCAAAAAAAGTTCGAGAGGCATATAGAGGTCTATGGTATTAGATACCAAGGCAATTGGCTATAGGCCAAGTGGGAGTTTGATCTAATTGAGAGGTGTTCCAAGGCAATCTCTTATTAATAAAATTCACTATTTGAGTATACATTATCTATGTATTTGATTGGATCTTAAACTCATGTACTGAAGTCCATAATACGATGCATGACATGAAAGAAATTGTGATTGGATCACAATTAATGGGTATCTTATCATGTGTAATCATGTAAGTTTTGAAACTATCCCTAGTCGTTGAATTGACGAGATTGGATATCATCGATTCTATGAGACTAGCACATGTTATGCTCTTTGATTTATCCAAACATTCAGTGCTAACTGAATGGAATCATAGGGATGCTGAGAGTGAATATATGGATGCTAGTTATGGTAACTAGTTCATTGGAGTGATCTGCTATGAGACTTCATATGGTTTTATATGTCGTTGAAGATCTCATTGCAACTCGAGTGTGAGCTTCCCTTGACTTGAGGTATTCAAGTCATCTTGGTCATGGTGCCTTATACTTTGACTTCTTTGCAGTCATCTCCATATGAGGTGTGACTCCGAGATGATTGGGTATAAGTCAAAGTGATCAAAGGTGTTTGAATAGCCCATAGAGAATTCATCACTCCTACTAAAGGAGATGTATACCTGAGGCCTCTTGTCAGGATTGTTACTCAGAAGTCTCTAGCCAGAGCAAACATGTTAAAAATATGATCTTCTTAGGAATATGTAGGAGTAATTTGAATCCACAGGATAAGGAAACTAACTTGGGCTAGGTGTGACGTAGACAGCCTAGTGGAGACGAACACATAGAACATATCCTGAACCAAGTGGGTATAGGAGAGTGAAAGGAACAAGGCACGAACAACTGAAGCTGCTAAAGGGTTCAGAAACTTTCTGAAGTCGATTTAGACTTTTCGGTCAATTGGGGGTCATGATGCACTACTAGGTGCCACTCATGATATATTCATAATTCAAGGCTTAATTATGAATGACCAACATAGTCGGGAACCTCTTGGGTCACATGCAATACGGGTGATCTCGAGACATAAAATAAGTTTGAGAATGAGATTCTAAGTGAGAGAGAAGATGTATTTTGTTGAACCAGGCCAAGAAGGTGCAAAACAGAGGTTGTGGAACCTCCTATGGTCTTATCAGATTTAGTATGGCCATAACGCACCTAAACGAATTAAACGAACCATACAGAGCCTCACACGGTCATCCCTAACCAGGAACTGGTCGTGCCCGGCTCTGGCTAAAAATGACCAAAGTCTAGGTTGTGCCCAGAAGGACACACGGCTAGTCATGTGTCCTAGTACGATCATGCCTTTTGTCACGGCTGCCCATATGTAAGACACACAGTCGTTTCATGGCTCTATCGTTTTTGGACATTTCTCTTATAGAAATTTCCTGGGTTATTCTTACCTTAATTATGGGATAGTTATAGTAAGATAGGTTCTGTTTAAGCCTCCTAAGATGCCCTAATCAAGAGATCTATAAATAGATCCCTTGATAATCTTTGGAAGAGTGATTCAAATCTAAGGTTTTCTTCCTTGATAGCCATCTTTCCTCTCTCTTTTTCCCTCTCTTGTCTCCACCGATTGGCTAGCACCAATCGAAGACAATGACTTGTTGCTCGAGGAGTTGTCTCAAGTGATCCCGACATGGATACTGATAGAGGCAAGGATCGTTGGTCTTCCTTTTAGTTTCGACATATTCAAAAAAATCAGGAAGGTATAGCCTTTCTCCTTCTCAGTTTTATATGTGATTGTGTCAAAGCAAGTATTCCTGACCCCCAAGGGATGTCTGAGATGAAATAAAAATTATTTTATTCATTTTATTCTGCTGTACATTATCCCGAAATCTCCAACAGGTACTATCCAAGTGACTTGATTGAATCCAGTCAATCGGACTTCCAGGTGACCAAAAACCATCTAGGCGATCGGTACCAGATATAAATAATTATAAGATCTAAGTGTAGGGATTTATTATGCAAAATAGCATATGCGCAATGGAAAAATAGGATCCCTTCCAAGTGATCCTTGCGAAAGAAAACCTCGTACAAAAATAAATTTCTCAAAACCTATCTTATAGGAGAATATTACCTTTGTTGCGTGCCCTTTTTAATCCCGCTTCTCCTTGGGTTTGTTGGATCTTTTAGCACATTCAAATGTCCGTGCCTCTATATGTATCCACACGAGCAAGCTCTTGTCTCACAAAAGAAACTAGAAGAGATCTCCTTTACTTCTTGCTAGAGAAGTCCCTAAAGGAGAGGAAGGTAGGGAAAAAGAGAAAGGAAGAAGAAGACCACTCTTCTTGCTAGCCTACACTCACAAAAGCCACACAACCAAAGCCTCTCACCACCAAGCTCTCTCCAAGCCTCAAGCTTCACCTAGTTTGGCCGGCCACCCCATGGAGTGTTTTATAGGATTGAAAAAACCTTTCACCTCCTATCACATTCAATGCAATCAATTGCATTGAAAAATAATCAACACTCCTTGTTTGGCCGGCCACATGTGGAGAAATTCCAAAGGTCAAAACCCTTTGTCTCCTTCCACCTCATCAAGCTTAGGTGGCATGCTTATGTGGCATTCATGCATGTTGAATTAATCTTATTAATTAAATAAGCTTATGTTATCATATTGAATTAATCTCATTAAATCAATAAGGTAATATATTGAATTAATCTTATTAAATCAATTAAGCTTAGGCTATCATGATAACATATTTATTTAATCTTATTAAATTAATAAGCTTAGCATATTGAATTAATCTCATTAAATCAATAAGCTAAAATTCTCATTAAGCTTAAAGTCCAAAAACCATTTTGTACTTAAGCTCATTCCCAAATTATTCTAGTCAAACTAGAATGCACTAATTCTTCTAATCATCATGCTCTTTGTGTGTGACCCTATAGGCTCTCATAACGTTGGCAGTGGATCTAAACTCTTTTAGATACACAAGCAATGAGCGGCATCTAGCAATACATCATTGCTACCCAAGTTACGAAATAAGTCAAGATCCGACTAACCTTTCCGTGACTACTATAATGTATGACCGTGTGCTTCTATCCTTGATATCAGATTGACCAATGAGGCATAGACCGTGTCATCCTCGATCAATCTATGTGTTTCTTGATCCCTGAGTAAACTAACTCAAACAAATGAGCTCAATATCTCATATTGACTCATTCGAGCATGGCCATGCGTTTTAGTAGTTCTACTCAATCAAGGGGCCCATAGATATCACTCCCGTCATATGGGAGGGATAGATCCCATCTACATCACTCACATCCCTCCGCATAATTTGTTATATACCCAGTAATCACCTTTATGGTCCACCCTGTTATGGGTGACGTTTGACGATACCAAAGTACATAACTCCTTATGTAGGGAACCGTAGTGACTTCAGGTTTGAGGACTATTCATACCAATAGTCACATGAAAAAGTTTATAACACTCATATGACGATCCATGAAACTTTCTCATGGCGGGTCAGTTCAGTATATATTCTCTAATATATACCCATGTGTCAACTTGATATCATATATCCATGACTTGTGAGATCAAGTCATCAATTGACCTACATGCTAGTCTTTATGTATTAATATTGCCCTTGCATATTAATACTTGACTAGGAACATTTAGGAAAGTATTCTCTACAGCCTCTCATAATCAATTCTGTCAATTGATGTGCTGTAGATAAGAACCTACTTTTCTAGGGCATTATTATATTTAATTTAGCTGGCACAAGCAAGACGTAAATATAATAACCAATCCTTTGCCTTTATAGAATATGATACAAAAATGTTCCCTATTCAACCATCACATGATTGGTTCTAGGGCTATAACTAACAATCTCCCACTAGCACTAGTACCAATCACTATAATATCTGATACCTAATGACCTAGTGTGACCATCATGCTTCCTCTGTGCCAAAGCCTTGGTCAATGGATCTGCGATGTTAGCTTCTGTCGGTACTCTGCATATCCTCACATCTCCTCTATCGATGATCTCTCGAATGAGATGGAAGCACCGCAGTATGTGTTTGGTCCGCTGATGTGATCGAGGTTCCTTAGCCTGTGCAATAGCCCCATTGTTGTCACAATAGAGGTCTATTGGATCTGCAATGCTAGGAACTACCCCAAGTTCACTGATGAATTTGCAGAGCCAAACAGCCTCCTTTCTTTGCATCGACGCAGCACAATATACTCGCATTGTAGAATCGAATCGTGTCTGCTTGAACTCTTCCACCTCACAGCTCCACCATTCAGGCAAAACATGTACCCCGATTGCGATCTATAGCCATCCTTGTCTGTTTAAAAGCTTGCATCACTGTAACCCTTTATAGTTAGCTCCTCGTTGCCTCCAAATATCAGGAAATATTCTTTCGTTCTTCGTAAGTATTTAAGAATATTTTTGACTGCTATCCAGTGACTTTCACCTGGATCCGACTGGTATCTACTCGTCATGCTCAAAGCATACAAGACGTCAGGATGAGTACAAAGCATGGCGTACATGATAGACCCTATAGCAGATGCATAAGGGATCTTATCCATGCGATCTCTCTCCTCCTTAGAAGAGGGACATTGAGTCTTCGAAAGACTCACACCATGTGATAAAGGCAGAAATCCTTTCTTGGAATTTTGCATAGCAAAACGATCTAGCACTTTATCAATGTATGTACTCTGACTTAGGCCAAGTAATCTTTTAGATCTATCTCTATAGATCTTGATGCCTAGAATATAGGCAGCTTCACCTAAGTCTTTCATCGAGAAACAATTCCCTAACCACATCTTCACAGACTAGAGTGAGGGAATATCATTTCCGATGAGAAGTATGTCATCTACATACAAGATAAGAAATACAACTGTGCTCCCACTATTTCTCTTGTAGACACAAGGTTCATCTTCATTCTTGATGAAACCAAACTCCTTGATTGCATCATCGAATCGAAGATTCTAGCTTCGAGAGGCTTGCTTTAGTCCATAAATGGACCTTTGCAGTTTGCATACCTTTCCAGGATGCTTTGGATCTTCAAAACCCTCAGGCTGTGTCATGTACACATCCTCGAGTAGCTTTCCATTCAGAAAAGTGGTTTTGACATCCATCTGCCAGATCTCATAATCGTGGTAGGCTGCAATAGCAAGTATGATCCAAATGGATTTAAGCATCGCAACTGGTGAAAAGGTTTCATCATAGTCAATACCATGAATTTGTTTGAATCCTTTAGCCACCAATCTACCTTTATAGGTATGCTTATTACCATCCATGTCAGTCTTTACTTTAAAGACCCACTTACACCCAATGGGTTTTACCCCTTCAGGTGGATCAACCAAAGTCCATACTTGGTTAGTGTACATGGATTCCATTTCGGATCTCATGGCCTCTAGCCATTTCTCGGAATCTGGGCTCATCGTAGCTTTTTGATAGGATGTAGGCTCGTCAAGATCGACAAGCAATACATCACCGTTGTCAGTCATGAGAAAATAATATCTCTCGGGTTGACGATGGATTCTATCAGATCTACGAAGAGTTTGGTCTACTTGAACAGGTGTTTGCTCCACAACTCTTTGGACAACAATTTCCTCATCCACAACACTTTGTGGTGCCTGTTCATTTTTCATCGAAGCCTTAGTGTTATCTTCATCTTGAATTTCTTCGAGATGAATTTTACTCCCACTAGTTTTTCTAGAAATAAATTCTCTTTCTAGAAAGACAACATTTCTGGCAATAAACACCTTGCTAAGTGTGGGATTGTAAAAGTAATATCCCTTAGTTTCCTTGGGATATCCTACAAAATAACACTTATCTGATTTGGGTCCCAGTTTATCTGAGACTTGACGTCTAACATAAGCTTCACAACCCCAAATCTTTATAAAAGACATTTTGGGACTCTTCCCAGTCCATAACGTATATGGTATCTTTTCTACGGCTTTTGATGGGACGCGATTAAGTGTGAAAGCGGCTGTCTCTAGAGCTAAACCCCAAAAGGAAGTAGGTAGATCAGTCTGGCTCATCATTGATCGTACCATATCTAATAGAGTACGATTTCTCCTCTCAGATACACCATTCCATTGTGGTGTTCCAGGTGGAGTGAGTTGGGATATTATCCCACACTCAGCTAGGTGATCACGAAACTCTTGACTAAGGTATTCACCACCTCGATCTGATCGAAGTAGCTTAATACGCTTACCAAGTTGGTTTTGTACTTCATTCTTGAATTCTTTGAACTTTTCAAAGGATTCTGACTTATGTCTCATTAAATATAAGTAGCCAAATCTACTCATATCATCAGTGAAAGTAATAAAGTACTTATAGCCTCCTCTGGCTTCGACATTGAAAGGGCCACATACATCAGTATGTATGAGTCCTAACAAGTCCGTCGCTCTCTCGCCATGTCCACTAAATGGAGTTTTAGTCATCTTTCCTAAAAGACAAGATTCGCATACCTCATATGATTCAAAATCAAATGAGTCCAATAATCCATCTTTATGGAGTTGGGATATACGTTTTTCATTTATGTGACCTAGGCGACAGTGCCAGAGATATGTTTGGTTCAAATTATTCGATTTGAACCGTTTGGTATTTACGTTATAAATTGGGTTTTCTAAATCTAGAACATAGAGACCATTCATAAGTGGTGCATTACAATAGAACATTTTATTCAAATAAATGGAACAACATTTGTCCTTTATTATAAAAGAAAAGTTTTTCTTGTCTAAACAAGATACAGAAATTATGTTCTTCATTAATGTAGGTACATAAAAGCACTCCTCTAGTTCTAAGATAAGCCCAGTGGGCAAAGACAAAGAATATGTTCCTACAGCTACAGCAGCAACTTTTGCGTCATTGCCTACTCGTAGGTCCACTTCGCCTTTTGCCATTAGTCTACTATTTCTCAGTCCCTGCACATTAGTATAAATGCGAGATGCACATCTGGTATCTAATACCCATGTAGAAGAAATAGATAGATTAACTTCTATAACGTGTATACCTGAGGCAGAAGTCCCACTTCTTTTCTTCTTTACTTCCTCAAGGTAGACTTTGCAGTTCCGCTTCGGTGTCGTCTCACCGAATGGAAGCGATCCCTTCCTTAGGTATTTTACCTTTACCCTTTGAAGTGGATGAATTGGCCTTGCCTTTGGCTTGGGTCTTACCCTTGCCTTTGCGCTTACCTTTGCCCTTCTTGACCATTAGTACGTTACTAACTTTCTTCTTGAGATTCGGTTCAGCAGTTCTTAACATGCTGAGAATCTCAAGCAAAGGCTTATCAATTTCATTCATGTTATAATTCATGACGAATTGATTATATGCTTCAGAAAATGATTGCAGGATAACATCAGTTGCCAATTCTTGGCTCAGTGGAAAACCTAGTCTTTCAAGGTTCTCAACGTACCCTATCATTTTAAGTACGTGAGTTCCTACAGGTGTTCCTTCTTGCATCTTGCATGCAAAAAGAGCCTTAGACACTTCAAAATGCTCGTGCCTAGCTTGTCCTTGATATAGTTGTTTCAAATGCTCAACCATACCATAGGCATCCATGTTCTCATGTTGCTTCTGAAGCTCAGAGTTCATGGTGGCAAGCATAAGACATGACACATCTAATGTGTCATCTTGATGCTTCTTATAAGCATCCTTTTCAGCACGAGTGGCCGCAGGGGCGGGTGTTTCAGGGGTAGACTGCTCTAGGACATACAGTTTACGTTCTTGCTTGAGGATAATCCTCAAGTTCCTATACCAATCTAGAAAGTTAGCTCCATTGAGCTTGTCTTTCTCAAGGACAAATTGTAAGTTGAGGGGGTGTGTCGTGTTAGATGACATGGTGATCTACAACATTAAAATGCAAAATTAAGTATCATACCTAAGTCATTTAATTAGGCCTTTAATTAAATGAGGCTCCCACTAAATTCTCATAGCTTTGATATGAGCTAATCATTGATGTAGGCAAACACATTTTGCTTACATCATTAGCTTCTATTTAGCTATAAATTTATATGGGATAAAGATCCACATCATACTTCATTTTGAGTTAGCTTTGGCTAATCACCCAAGACGTAGTATGATTAGGTAGGCAATCTTTTGCCAATTACATCTGATGTAACTCTTTAATAGCTTTGGTTAAGTTTAGATTAGTTTAGTGCTTATTCCTAAACCAGATTCCAGGCCATGGTGAGGCACAGAGGCCTTCTTTGATATCGGAGCAACGACCACTTTCTAAGACAAAGCTGATGTTCGGAAATCACACAAAACTAATTTTTAAAACTTATGTTCAAAGCTAATATATGCCTCTACTTTCTTAATTAAATAAGAAAAACTTAATTAAGTCTTAACCAAGTTTGATAGCGGGACATCACGATTGTCCACTCACACTCTTCCAAGATAAAATGCATTGCTTTGCTTTGGCAAACCCAACAACAAATGATCGAGGAAGTAGTGAGTACCAAACTTTGGTAGGCATATCGTTTCTGACTTATTGAGAAATAAACATGCATCACATACATATTAGCATACATCACATATAAGCTAAATTAACATGCATCACATACATATTAAACTAAGCGTGTCATGGTTATGGCCCTTATTCTACAATCTTCTCAAGCCAATGAAAAGATTGATTGGTCAACCTAGGGATAGCATCTTCTCCCAAGTGCTTCCTTTTGGTTGTCTTGTGTTGTTGACTTCCTCCTTGTAACGTCATCTTCCAATGGACCCTCCTTCTTTATTTTGTATATTATAAAAGGAGAAATACTCGAGTTACATTCGAGTCTAAAACTAATTTTACAACAAGAATTTTAGGAGAAAGGCACGACACGCAGGCCGTATTAAGAATTACAACACACACATTCACAAACTTTTTGGGACTAAGCCATAACCATGCACCATGTCAATTTTAACTTTTAAAAGACATCGGATATTTTATTATGTTTGAAAAATTGCTAATGCAATTATCAACTCATAATAAAATTTATCCTACTTCTATATCATATATAAAATAGAGAAAACCTATTTTTTTTTATACGATCTTTCGCAAGTGGCTCTGATACCACTGTAGGGATTTATTATGCAAAATAGCATATGCACAACAGAAAAATAGGATCCCTTCCAAGTGATCCTTGCGAAAGAAAACCTCGTACAAAAATAAATTTCTCAAAACCTATCTTATAGGAGAATATTACCTTTGTTGTGTGCCCTTTTTAATCCCGCTTCTCCTTGGGTTTGTTAGATCTTTTAGCACGTTCAAATGTCCGTGCCTCTATATGTATCCACACGAGCAAGCTCTTGTCTCACAAAAGAAACTAGAAGAGCTCTCCTTTACTTCTTGCTAGAGAAGTCCCTAAAGGAGAGGAAGGTAGGGAAAAAGAGAAAGAAAGAAGAAGACCACTCTTCTTGCTAGCCTACACTCACAAAAGCCACACAACCAAAGCCTCTCACCACCAAGCTCTCTCCAAGCCTCAAGCTTCACCTAGTTTGGCCGGCCACCCCATGGAGTGTTTTATAGGATTGAAAAAACCTTTCACCTCCTATCACATTCAATGCAATCAATTGGCCGGCCACATGTGGAGAAATTCCAAAGGTCAAAACCCTTTGTCTCCTTCCACCTCATCAAGCTTAGGTGGCATGCTTATGTGGCATGCTTAGGTGGCATGCTTATGTGGCATTCATGCATGTTGAATTAATCTTATTAATTCAATAAGCTTATGTTATCATATTGAATTAATCTCATTAAATCAATAAGGTAATATATTGAATTAATCTTATTAAATCAATTAAGCTTAGGCTATCATGATAACATATTTATTTAATCTTATTAAATTAATAAGCTTAGCATATTGAATTAATCTCATTAAATCAATAAGCTAAAATTCTCATTAAGCTTAAAGTCCAAAAACCATTTTGTACTTAAGCTCATTCCCAAATTATTCTAGTCAAACTAGAATGCACTAATTCTTCTAATCATCATGCTCTTTGTGTGTGACCCTATAGGCTCTCATAACGTTGGCAGTGGATATAAACTCTTTTAGATACACAAGCAATGAGCGGCATCTAGCAATACATCATTGCTACCCAAGTTACGAAATAAGTCAAGATCCGACTAACCTTTCCGTGACTACTATAATGTATGACCGTGTCCTTCTATCCTTGATATCAGATTGACCAATGAGGCATAGACCGTGTCATCCTCGATCAATCTATGTGTTTCTTGATCCCTGAGTAAACTAACTCAAACAAATGAGCTCAATATCTCATATTGACTCATTCGAGCATGGCCATGCGTTTTAGTAGTTCTACTCAATCAAGGGGCCCACAGATATCACTCCCGTCATATGGGAGGGATAGATCCCATCTACATCACTCACATCCCTCCGCATAATTTGTTATATACCCAGTAATCGCCTTTATGGTCCACCCTGTTATGGGTGACGTTTGACGATACCAAAGTACATAACTCCTTATGTAGGGAACCGTAGTGACTTCAGGTTTGAGGACTATTCATACCAATAGTCACATGAGAAAGTTTATGACACTCATATGACGATCCATGAAACTTTCTCATGGTGGGTCAGTTCAGTATATATTCTCTAATATATACCCATGTGTCAACTTGATATCATATATCCATGACTTGTGAGATCAAGTCATCAATTGACCTACATGCTAGTCTTTATGTATTAATATTACCCTTGCATATTAATACTTGACTAGGAACATTTAGGAAAGTATTCTCTACAGCCTTTCATAATCAATTCTGCCAATTGATGTGCTGTAGATAATAACCTACTTTTCTAGGGCATTATTATATTTAATTTAGCTGGCACAAGCAAGACGTAAATATAATAACCAATCCTTTGCCTTTATAGAATATGATACAAAAATGTTTCCTATTCAACCATCACATGATTGGTTCTAGGGCTATAACTAACACTAAGTTGGATACATGATGACATGGTAGATGCCTGTATAAATTCCAGTTGACTAGGTTTGGATAACGAAAGATTGAAATACGTAGATCAATAGTTCATCGGAGGCTACCACATCAGCTTCCATGCACCAGGAAGAGGTCCAAGCGCTTGGAATGGGATAAGACCTGACTGTGGCGAATCGACCTAAGACTTGGTTGGAGGCACCTAGAAAGCCTTCCAGGCACTTGGATAAAGTTTATAAAAGAACCCTCGAACAAACAACCTAGAATCAATTTTTGAAGTGCTTGTGTCCTCAACTCTCGTGTTCAACGCTCAAACTCAGTGTGGTGGTGCTACAACTCCTACTGTGTGCCTCATTTTCTATCTCTTAAAGTTGGTATATATTTTTGTTAAGTTAGTTTTTTATTTTGTACTTAATTTCTAAAGGGTCGGTAAGGTTGTTACATATCCCTATCTTTTGTAAAGAAATTCATCTCTTATCTCCAATGAGAAAGAGATTTTTTAGAGTTTGCCCATCGATAGCGTTCTTGGATCACAGACCTTGGACTAGCAGCATTTTGGCTATGAACCAGGTAAAAAATTTACTATTTCTATTGTGTTTTATTTCCGTTGCATCTTACTCTGATCTTGTGTTTTACTAAAAAAAAAAAAGTTTACGCTATTCCCCCCTCCCCCCCCCCTCTAGCATTCTAATCGATCCTATAATGACCCCGAGCGAAGAGCTCGAAGGGGTTTGTTCCTTCCCAAGCCAAATTCTAAATGTCATTGCAAATGGGGATGCTCCTGCCTGACTTGTTCCATCTCCCTCTCCAACCCACGATAGAGCTCGTTGGAGTGTTCGTACTCCATATGGTACCTATAAAAGCACAGATAATGGGGGGTTCCGAGGAGCTCCTACATAGTCGTTTGGTCGGCGAAGGACACCATGCCTCTCCCAAGCCTCTAACTCTTTCTCAATAGCAGTTCGTGTTGGTGCAATCGACCTAGGTCATGATTGATCGGACTCAAGTTTGACTCGAGTGATCTTTTGATGTTTGACATGGAAATGGTATGTCTTGATGTTTGACATGGAAGTGTTGGACATGGAGGTTTGACATTGATGTCTGATAATGTTTTGGGGAGATTGTTAATACAATCGACCCGGGTTATGATTAACCGGACTCGAGTTTGACTCAAGGGGATTTTGATGGTTGACTAGGGTTGACCATGTGATGGTAAAGTCCAAGTCATGGGTACTTGGCATGGAAAGTCCAAGTGGGACACTTGGCATTTGGAAAGTCCAAGTATTGAGTACTTGGCATGTAAAGTCCAAGCATGGGTCTTGGCAAGGAAAAGTCCAAGCATGGGTCTTATCAAGGAAAAGTCCAAGCATGGGTCTTGGCATGGAAAGTCCAACGTGGGTTGGCAAGGGAAAGTTCAAGCTTGAGTCTTGGCATTTGAGAAGTCTAAGGGGTTTGATATTGGCGGCATAAAGTCCAAGTGGGAGTCTTGGCAGCATAAGTCCAATGGTTGGCGGCGTAAAGTCCAAATGGAGTCTTGGCAACGTAAGTCCAATGTGCCTTGGCGGTGTAGACACCGTTAGCATGACATAGCCAATGGAAGCACCTAAAGGCTAGCGCAATGGATGAACAAGTCATGGATGACTTGGAGGGATCCGAGAGGCGTGAAGCTGATGGAGGTGGCTAGAAGGCTTAGGTCTAGGCTAAGGGTGGTCTAGCAAGTATGGGGGCACCATACTTGGGTTAAAACCTCATGTTTTAGGTGTGTCAGTCGACTGGTGTCATATGGCAGTCGACTGGTATGAGTCAACTAGGGTTTGACTACAGGAAGTGTCCTAGCAGTCAACAGCCAGAGGTGGGCAATCGACTGATTAGCCAAGCAATCAATTGATCATGTGATCAGTCGACTGGTGCTCGATATTTCGGGCACAAAATAGAGTCTCACTCGACTGCTAGGGCTAGCAGTCGAGTGAAGGCTCGATCAGTTGACTGATGGACATGATCAGTCGACTGATGTCATATCCGTTGGATTTTTTTTCAGCGTGGATTACATCGTTGTCTCACGGCAACAGTGTCATCAGTCGATTGATGGTCCCAAGCAGTCGACTGATCAGGGATTTCTATCCCAGGTAGAAGCTTTAAATGGAGCTCTTGGAGGAGGAAATCAACAAGGTTCTTTGAGGTATTTTGGGGCGAGTTGCTGCTGCAATTCAAGGTCTCCAAGTGCTACTCAATCAACCTAGCAAGCAAGCATTCAAAAGCTTTGTGTAAAGTTTTCTTTAATTGTATTTTAGTATAGTTTCTTGTATTCTTATTGTATTACTATTGTAATCTGTTGTAAGAGGTTTCTCCGCCTCTGGATTGTTCCGAGAAGGAGTTATTATTGTTTAGTGGTTGCATGTGCATCATAGAGATCTTTAGAGCTCAATCCGTAGAGTGGGAACCATTTGGTTCCGTACCACGTTAAATTCTTGTGTTTGCGTGTTTGTCTATTTCGTTATTGCTTTTTTATTATTCCGCTGCACGCTAACGAGATTTGTAGACGAAAGCAATCGAATTCCATCAACTTATGAGCACGACGCTATTCACCCCCCCCCCCTTCTAGCGGTCAACATTTCCTCTACAATTGGTATCAGAGCCCGGGGCTCTTCCACGAACTAACCGCCGGGAGCTAAGACAAAGACGCTAGAGGGTGAAGATGGAGTTGGAAGAACAACAAGGTTGGAACATCAACACACCGGTGCCCTACACCCTATATAGACGAGAAGGTTTCAATTCTTGGAAGAGAAGAATTGAAGATTTCATTATGATGGGAGACTTTGAGGAATGGTCTATTTTGATGGAAGGATTTGAATATCCGAAAGGACCAAAGGGAGGCTTCCTTAAAAAGAAGAGATGGAGTGAGGAGCAACTCCAACAATTCGAGAAAAATAAGAAGGTAATCAAATTTATTTTTGATTTAATTCCTAATGACTTCTTGTGTAGCCTAGGTGATTTTATGGATGCCAAGGAGCTTTGGAGGGAATTGACCAAGCTCCATGAAGACCCAGCACCGGCTCAAGAAGAGAAGGTCGAAGATGAATCCTTGTCCTCACAAGCGAGTGAGGATTCAGAAGTTGAGAAGGAATCAACTTCCGGATCGATGGAAGAAGAGGAGACCTCCACTTCTAGGATTGAGGGGGAGGAGATTAGGGCATCTTCAATACCGGAGCAACAAGAAGAACCATCTACATCCGGTAGAGAGGAAGAGCAAGCTCAAGAGACCCTCACCACCAACCTAGGTAACTCAAACACATCGTTTCAAAATAAAATTCATATAATGTGTTTTGAGTGTAGGGAATCCGGACACTACAAGAGTAAGTGTCCAAAAAAAGTCAAGAAGGCTCCACCCGTGCAAAAGGTCAAGGAGGCCGGTGCCACACTGCAAAAGAGCAAGGAGCAAGTCATTTGCTTCAAGTGCCATCAAAAGGGGCACTATAGAAGTCAATGCTCTAGGGGGAGCAAGAAGACTCAAAATGGAGCATCACATGTAGGGGGAGCTAAGGCTAACCCTAAGGTATATTTTTGTAATGCTCTTTCTAATTTAAATGTTAAAAAACATGCTAGGAATTTCAATTCTCTTGCAATTTATCATGACAAGCATGCTAGGAACAATGAATATTGTTTAGGAGCTAAGAAAGTCAACCTTAGGAATAAGGAGAAATTTGGGACTAATGTCCCTAAAAATATTTTACCTAAGGCATCTATTAGAAAAATTGAGGATCATCTAGATTTTAATCCTAAATGGACTAGGCATATGCCTAGAAAGGACAATGCCCGAAGATTAAATCAAAATTCAAAAATTGGGCAATTAGAGTTGGAAAATCAAGCCTTGAGGTCAAGGCTTGAGAAACTTGAAAAGACCTTGCAAAAATGACAAATCAAGTGCAAAGGTCAAATGGTCAACATTTAGGGTCTACAAGTCAAAACCTAGGGTCAAATAGTCAAAGTCAAAGACCTAAGAGACAAAAGTCAACCAAGGGCAAGAAAGGTTTGGGTCACAAACCTAAGCCTAAGGTAGCTTATCATAGTGTTCCATTTGATTATGGAACACAAACTGGGTCTAGGAAGATCAAGGTCAATAGGGAAGTCATCCCTAAGGTTGACCAAGGTATGTGCCTAGTGGCTAGGGTTTCGAAGAAACCTAGGGTGGCCACTAAGAAGGTTACAAGGGGAGTCACCCCTAGAGTTAACCATGGAAAGACCCAAATGACCAAGGCTAACAAGCCTAGAAGGGTCATTAGGAAGGTATCTAGGGAGGTTATCTCTAAAGAATACCTAGTAAATCCTAGGATCTCAAATAGATTTTGGGTTCCTAAGAGCGTGATCGATTCACACTAGATGGATTTAGGGTGTGCCAACTTTAAATGGAAGGTTAGTTAACCTAACCATGGTAAAGGTGGCACTTTAGGTTATTTTCAAGGTTTTGGATACCTTGGAAATAGGGTTGATCTTTGATCCTAAAAGATTTTAGGATGTGCCAATACATTTTTGGGATTATGAAAAATCAATTAAATTGGCACAATTTAGGTTTAGAGGTTATAGTGTGTCATTTTGGGTTTTTGACACACTTGGAAGAAAATTGGTTTTATGGCAAAATATACTTAATTATATCAAATGGCAATTAATACTAAATTTTAGGTATTATTATACCTATACATTTTATATGTCATGCTTTGTTTGCTATATAACATGTCATGACATCATATTTATTTTTATCATTAAATATGTCATGTTTAGGATTAAGGATTATTGTCATGTGTTTTTAGATTATATCATATGTCATGACATGATCATTGGTCATGCTTAATTATTGTTATCATTTATGTCATGATCATTTGTGCATTTAAGTTAATGAAAATTGATTTAAGGACAATGGCATGACTTGAAGTCCCATTTATAAGGGAATCAAGTAGTGTTGCCTTAGAAAATGCATGAGGCTTTAGTTTAAGATGAACCAAAAACTCACATCTCACATTACATTGATATGTATGTGTATTTATACACCCTAGATACATGTGAGATGCTAGGATATGAGTTGAGTTCAAGGTGCATAGTATTTGTATCTAGATGAACTAAAACTCATCTTATCAATATTGGTGGATCATTGGGAAAGCTTGTGTACAAGTCGTGTATATTAAGCCCAAGGAATATGATCCAATATAGGTTTTCAAAAACATTTTAAAATCCTTTTAGAAAACCTTGGTGAAGCCTATCTTTTGATAGCAATCATCATTGATGAAGTTGATACAAAGTGAGCCAAAACTTAGAAGTTTTTCTTCACTTTTGAATTTTGCATCAATTTCGATATTTTATGGGTAAAATATTTTTCTATCATTTTTTACCCATTGTATTGGTCATAAGTATTATATATATGAATTTTCATGATTTTTCGATATACGTATAATTATTTATGAATTTTCAAAATCCATTTCTGATAATTGAAATTCTGATATTTCAATTTTCAGTCGACTGATGTAGGTGGCAGTCGACTGATGTAGGTGGCAGTCGACTGATTTCTAAAGGACTCGACTGCCTATGCTGATTTTGGGTAAAACAAGGGTGTTTAACCTCATTTCAGCTATGGTGAGGCTCCCTAACCACTCCTAATCCTAGGATATGCTTTGGGAAGCATTAGAAAGGGTGAAAATCCATTGGATATGGATTAGGAGAGTTGTTTAGGGCTTGTATCAATTTTAAGGTGAAGAAAAGTTCAATGTTGAACTTTAGGCCTTAATTTTGATGGTTTAAAGTTCCTAATGGCTTAGGGACTTCCCAAGGATATTGTTGGTGCAATGGTCAAGGGGAAGCAAACCTTTAGGGGGAGGTATCCATCAAGGGATGATGGATGTTATTTTTCCTCATGAGGAGGAGAAATGGGATTTTGAGATACCCAATTTGGAAATTGGAAGAGTGTATAGGATTACCTCTCTTGAGTGATATGGGACTTATCACTAGGAAGATGGTAGGCATCCTAGGTCTTTTTGGACCAAGGGGGAGACTGTAAGATCTCATTGGATATGAGTCATTGACCTCTTTGGGTGAACCTTTTTGATGTATGTCAAAAAGGGGAAGAAAGGTAAAATTACCAATTTGAGAAATTGGTAAGGGAATTTGAGTTAGTGTTCTAACTCAAAGGTATGTGTTTTTGTCAAACATCAAAAAGGGGAAGATTGTTGGTGCAATCGGCCCAGGTCATGATTAACTGGACTCGAGTTTAACTTGAGTGATGTTTTGATGTTTGACATGGAAATGGTATGTCTTGATGTTTGACATGGAAGTGTTGGACATGAAGGTTTGACATTGATGTTTGACATTGATGTCTGATAATGTTTTGGGGAGATTGTTGATACAATCGACCCGGGTTATGATTAATCGGACTCGAGTTTGACTCGAGGGGATTTTGATAGTTGACTAGGGTTGACCATGTGATAGTAAAGTCCAAGTCATGGGTACTTGGCATGGAAAGTCCAAGTGGGACACTTGGCATTTGGAAAGTCCAAGTCTTGAGTACTTAGCATGTAAAGTCCAAGCATGGGTCTTGGCAAGGAAAAGTCCAAGCATGGGTCTTGGCATGGAAAGTCCAACGTGGGTTGGCAAGGGAAAGTCCAAGCTTAAGTCTTGGCATTTGAGAAGTCCAAGACGTTTGATATTGGCGACGTAAAGTCCAAGCGGGAGTCTTAGTAGCATAAGTCCAATGGTTGGCGGCAAAAAGTCCAAGCAGAGTCTTGGCGGCATAAGTCCAATGTGCCTTGGCGGTGTAGACACCGTTAGCATGACATAGCCGATGGAAGCACCTGAAGGCTAGCGCAATGGATGAACAAGTCATGGATGACTTGGAGGGATCCGAGAGGCGTGAGGCTGATGGAGGTGGCTAGAAGGCTTAGGTCTAGGCTAAGGATGGTCTAGCAAGTATGGGGGAACCATACTTGGGTTAAAACCTCATGTTTGAGGTGTGTCAATCAACTGGTGCATATGGTAGTCGACTGGTGTGAGTCAACTAGGGTTTGACTGCGGAAAGTGTCCTAGTAGTTGACTACCAGAGGTGGACAGTCGACTGATTGGGCGAGCAGTCGACTGATCATGTGATCAGTCGATTGGTGCTCGGTATTTCAGGCACAGAATGTGTTAGGGCAATCTCTTGCCGTAATATGGTTTTGATGGTGTGGCAAAGGGTTTAAGTTAGTTTGATATGTTGATTTGATATGTGCATTGAAGTCGTGCAGGACTTAGTAATTCGCACATGGAGCCGTGGCGAGTTTCACATCTCATGACTCGTGCCTTGAGTCGGTGAAGGATAGCTTTGCGGAAGTCGTGCACTTGGAGCATCCGAGGGACCGCCGGACTAGAAGCTTGGAGTGAAGCCGGAGGAAGTAGACTCCGAGGCAAGAGACGCGAAGGAGCATTGCAGAGCCGTGCGCCTGATGCTGCCGAGGGACGTGGCCGAGAGAACGAAGAGAACTTCGAAGGCAAGGGACTCCGAGAGATGAGAGTGAGCGATTGTAACCCGGGGAAGGGTAGCTCTTAGGTGAAACTTGGCCATTTGGCCAAGTGTCGGATGGGTTTTCCCGACACCAGTCGACTGCCATGTCATGGCAATCGACTGCTCTGAGTCGAGTGAGTTCGGCCGTATACGATCGATCGGATTAGAGCGCAATGATCGCCATACGTGGGCGATCGACAAGATCATCATCGATGAAGGCGGCGAATGATCGTCAATAGGGTTTCTGGCCATAGACCGCTCGTAGCCGATCGGGCGGGACGATGAGCGCCGATCGATGAGGTCCATCGGGCCGATCGCCAAGAGTTCCGTTGGACTACAACGGTCGGGATCCGACGTGTTTGGAGGTCGTTGTAGTGACGACAGTCGACTGCCAAGGGCGGCAGTCGACTGATGGCGGCCAACGGGAAGAAATCAGCCCTCTCTATAAAAAGACAGGGTGTAAGCCTTTGAGAGGCTAATGCTTATGCTCCAAGTGATCTTCCTAGTGCCCCACCAGCTCAAAACTCTTCTTACTCGCTTTTACTCCATTCTATTTGTAAGAAGAGTGATCTTGATTGTAAAGGTTACCTCCACCTAGCTTGGTGCAAAGGAGAGACCATTTAGTGGATTGGTTTAGCGGAGTGATTCACCGAGGACGAATCGGGGACCGTGGATTAGCGGCGTAGCCGTGAACCACGTTACATTCTTTGTTAGCGTTTGTTTTCTCGTATTTCTATTTGCTTGTCTTTATTAGTCTTCCGCTTGCGCTAATTAGTCTTGTAGATGAGCAAATACCGGCATCCAAACAAAAAGGGCTATTCACCCCCCTCTAGCCGGCCTTCAAACGATCCCAACAAGTGGTATCAGAGCCAAGGAAAGCTTGTCGAGGACTAACCACCACAATAAGCAACATTCAAAATGGCCGACTCAAACATCCACCCACCGAAGTTCGACGGCGAATTCTCTTGGTGGAAAAAGAGAATGGAGGTATTCTTCGAGACCGATTTTGATATTATGCTGATAATGGAAAATGGGTTCAAGTTGCCTAGGGATGAAAAGGGTGAACCAATTGAAAAATCACGATGGACTAAGAAGCAAAGAGAGGAGCACCTTGCGAACTCAAAGGCAAAACATCATCTTTTCAATGTGCTCTCCCAACAAGAGATCAACCGGATCGGAGAATGTGCTAGCGCCAAAGAGATGTGGGAGAAGCTTATAGAACTCCATGAAGGCACATCCGAGGCCAAGCTAGCAAGGAGAGACCTCCTCCGCTCCCAACTATCCAATATAAAACTAGAAAAGGGAGAAAAGGTAACCTCACTACACTCTAGGTTTAAAGAAATTTTAATTGGGCTAACAAGTGTAGGTGAGAAGCTATCAAACCGGGACATGCTCATGAAGGCTATAGATGCCTTTCCCCGGTCCTCAAAGTGGAGCTCCATGGTGGATTCGTTCTACATCTCCAAGAACTTGGAAGTAAGCACCTTGGAGGAATTTTTCTCAACAATGGAGCTCCATGAAACTAGGCTTGAAGGAATACAAGAGGAGCCTAGAATTCAACCCTCAAGAGGAGTAGCATTGTTGGCAAATAAGGGGAAGAAGAAGATGGAAATCCCCTCCTCCTCCGATGACGAAGCGTCTTCCTCCTCCTCCATGGATAGCACCGAAGAAGCCTATATGGTAAGGAGGGTAAGACGTGCATTTAAGAATTTTAGATTTGATAAATCTAATGATAGGAATAGAAGACCAAGGGGGAAGGTCATATGCTATAATTGCCAAGGAGAGGGACATATAAGGGATAATTGTCCCCTCCTAAACAAGAGCAAGGAAGAGAAGAAAAAGAAAGAAGAAAAGAGGAAGAAGAAGGGGAGCAAGAAAAAGGAAGAAGAAAAGAAGGTAAAAGGAAAAGGGAAGGCCATGGCACTCAAAGCCAAGACATGGGATGACGTTGCTTCCGCCTCCTCATCCGAAGAAGAAGAGCATGTCTACTCCAACCTAGCACTAATGGCTCTTCATGACTCGGATTGCTCCTCCTCCACCGAAAATGAAGGATCAAGCTCAAGAGGAGAGAGCTCAAGTGAAGGGGGAGCTTCTATATCCTCTTCATCCGAAGAAGAAGAAGAAGATATGGAAACTATGGTAACGAAAGCTTCTCCTAAGAAAATAGTTTCCATAATTTCTAGTTTAACTAAGGACTTATTTGGAATGAAAAAGAAAAATAAAAGCATGCTTAATCAAATTAAGGCTTTGGAATATAAGCTAGAAAATGCATGTTTAAATAATAATGATACCTCTTCTTGCCATGATGATGCATTCTCACATGATTATATGCCTTTGGATGTTAATGATGCATGCATAGAGGAAAATAGGGCATTAAGGGAAAAGGTAGATTATTTAACTAAAGCCCTAGAAAAATTCACAATTGGCTCTAACACATTGAACATGATCTTAGGGAGCCAAAGAGCTAGTTTCAACAAAAAGGGCCTAGGCTACAAGGAAAAGAAAAATGAAAAGGCCTATAAATGCCTAATAGCTAGGGGACAAGATAAAAAGAAAGTAATTGCTAGGAAATGGATCCCCAAGGAGTATTTAGTGAACCCAATAGGAAAGAATTTATTTTGGGTTCCAAAATCCATCCTTAAAGGTTAGGATAACCCTAGGGTAGTCAACCATATGAACTTGACCTATATCATATTTTGGTTGACTTAGGATGACGGGACAACATTTTTTAGATAGTGTTGGGTGATGATAACGTGCCCATAAATAGATAATATTGCTTAAATCATGATGATTGATGTAATTCCTATATATATTTGCAATCATGATTTATGTTTTTGATATTGGGCACGTCATCATGAGAAATAGGTTTAAATCATGCTTAAGGTGATACTTTGTTTATTATCATCATATAATACCTAATACATGATTATAATTTAATGAAAACATGTATTTCATGATCATAATGTAAAATTAATTCATATATGTCTTTGTGATCATGTAGAGTGTTAGGTTTATACTTAACCATGATAGAATTGCATGAATACAAGGGTTAAGTATATACAAATACCCCCTAGGATGCATCTCACACTCACTATAGGCTAACTTGATTGCAAACTTAGCATGGGTGAGATGTTAGGATAATATAAATGTCCACTAATGCCTATGGCATTTAGATGGTCATTTAAAGTATCAACATAGCAATAATAGACCAATCATGGGGAAGGCTTATGTTTAATTCATAGACATATTGCCCAAAGATCATGGTTGGATATTTCATATGTTTTCAAAACAATTTCTTAATCTAAAATCTATGTATTCATGTTTTGAAACAATTCAAAATAAGACTAAGTGTCAAAATGGATTCTCTTATGATCAAAAATCTAGTAGTTTTTAAAGCTTTTGGATTTTTGGCAAATACATGGAAATATAATGATTTTTCATGAAAACCTATTTTTCACTGATAGATATACTTAAAAGAAATATGTTCCCCAAATTTCATGATTTTTCGAATTTTCTGGAATTAATATTGCATTTCTGAAATTCATCCAAAATCGAAAATTGGATTCTTTATGCCAAATGATCGCCATACCGATAGCAATGATTGATGGATCATGAACAAGTGAACCTGATTTTATCAGGTTTTGACTGATTTTAGTGTATGTTTCTCTTTATACTTGATGCCATGAGCTTATAACTTAGTGTTAATCTTTTTGATGGTGTCAAAGGGGGAGAAATAATTATGTTTAAGTTAATTATTTTCGGGGAAGAAATATATGATAGGGGGAGAAAATTTGCATAGAGAGTTTCATGGATTAAGGGGGAGTTGCATGTTGCTATATCATGTTTATCTTTACATGCTTTCTTACCTTA
Source organism: Wurfbainia villosa (assembly GCA_025175895.1). NCBI lineage: Eukaryota > Viridiplantae > Streptophyta > Magnoliopsida > Zingiberales > Zingiberaceae > Wurfbainia > Wurfbainia villosa. The sequence continues at coordinate 35,091,029 of CM045989.1, read as the reverse complement.
GAATTTATATCAAATGTTTTTACCTAACTTAAACGGATTGCCACACATCAAAAAGGGGGAGATTGTTAGTGCAATCTCTTGTCGTAATATGATTTTGATGGTGTGGCAAAGGGTTTAAGTTAGTTTGATATGTTGATTTGATATGTGTGTTGAAGTTGTGCAGGACTTAGTAATTCGCACATGGAGCCGTGGCGAGTTTCACATCTCATGACTCGTGTCTTGAGTCGGTGAAGGATAGCTTTGCGGAAGCCGTGCGCTTGGAGCATCCGAGGGACCGCCGGACGAGAAGCTTAGAGTGAAGTCGGAGGAAGTAGACTTCGAGGCAAGAGACGCGAAGGAGCATTGCAGAGCCGTGCGCCTGATGCTGCCGAGGGACGTGGCCGAGAACGAAGAGAACTTCGAAGGCGAGGGACTCTGAGAGATGAGAGTGAGCGATTGTAACCCGGGGAAGGGTAGCTCTTAGGTGAAACTTGGCCATTTGGCCAAGTGTCGGATGGGTTTTCCCGACACCGCCGATCGCTATGTCATGGCAATGATCGCTTCCGAGGCGAGTGAGTTCGGCCGTATACGACGGATCGGATTGGCCAGCGAATGATCATACGCGGGTAGTCGATCGACAAGACCATCACCGATGATGAAGGCAAAGAATGATCGTCAATAGGGTTTCTGGCCAGACCGTCGTGAGCCGATCGGGCCGACGATGGAGAGGCAGTGATCGGATGAGGTCCATCACCGATCCGCTAAGAGTTCCGTTGGACTACAACGGTCGGGATCCGACGTGTTCGGAGGCCGTTGTAGTGACGGCAGTCGACTGCCAAGGGCGGCAGTCGACTGATGGCGGCCAACGGGAAGAAATCAGCCCTCTCTATAAAAAGAGAGGGTGTAAGCCTTTGAGAGGCTAATGCTTATGCTCCAAGTGATCTTCCTAGTGCCCCACAAGCTCAAAACTCTTCTTACTCGCTTTTACTCCATTCTATTTGTAAGAAGAGTGATCTTGATTGTAAAGGTTACCTCCACCTAGCTTGGTGCAAAGGAGAGACCATTTAGTTGATTGGTTTAGCGGAGTGATTCACCGAGGACGAATCGGGGACCGTGGATTAGCGGCGTAGCCGTGAACCACGTTACATTCTTTGTTAGCGTTTGTTTTCTCGTATTTCTATTTGCTTGTCTTTATTAGTCTTCCTCTTGCGCTAATTAGTCTTGTAGACGAGCAAATACCGGCATCCAAACAAAAAGGGCTATTCACCCCCCTCTAGCCAGCCTTCAAACGATCCCAACAGAATGGAGTCTCACTCGATTGCTGGGGCTAGCAGTCGAGTGAAGGCTCGATCAGTGGACTGATGGACATGATCAGTCGACTGATGTCCTATCCGTTGGATTTTTCCAGCATGGATTACACCATTGTCTCACAGCAACAGTGTCATCAGTCGACTGATGGTCCCAAGATGTCTACTGACCCGTGATTTTCAGCCCAGGAAGAAGCTTTAAATGGAGCTCGTGGAGGAGGAAATCAACAAGGTTCTTTGAGGTGTTTTAGGGCGAGTTGCTGCTGCAATTCAGGGTCTCTAAGTGCTACTCGATCAACCTAGCAAGCAAGCATTCAAAAGCTCGGTGTAAAGTTTTCTTTACTTGCATTTTAGTGTAGTTGCTTGTATTCTTATTGTATTACTGTTGTAATCTATTATGAGAGGTTTCTCCGCCTCCGGATTGTTCCGAGAAGGAGTTATTATTGTTTAGTGGTTACATGTGCATCACTAGAGCTCTTTAGAGCTCGATCCGTGGAGTAGGAACCGTTCAGTTCTGAACCACGTTAAATACTTGTGTTTGCGTGTTTGTCTATTTCGTTATTGCTTTATTATTATTTCGCTGCGCGCTAATGAGATTTGTAGACGAACGCAATCGAATTCCATCAACTTACGAGCACGACGCTATTCACCCCCTCTAGCGATCAACATTTCCTCTACAGTTTGGGGAGGGGGCAGGTACTCGATAAGCATTATACTCAAGGGCCCACCGCAGGGTGCTTCTAGGGGGAATGGCTTGAAGTGATTCGACCTCGAGGGAGCTTGTCGAATGGGGTTGTTCTTCCCAGCTGGGGTGGGAGCAGGTCCTTTCGAGGGTCATCGAGCCTTCTGGCTTCCTCTACATTAATATACTTTTCAACTCAACCAAGCAACTTGTCTAACCTCCGGAGGGCTTCTTTACCAAAGACTCGAAGAAGGCTCCCTCCTTCAAGCCTTGCGAAATGGCTTCCATCAGGACGTTCGGAGTGGTCGTAAGAACTTCCAAGGTGACCCTAGTAAACCATTTGATGTAGCTTTGTAGTGGCTTTACAAGCTCCTTCTTCAAATTAAACAAGCTAAAGGTAGTATGTTTACAGCTAGCAAAATGTTGTAGAAAAGTATCGCCTAAATCATCAAAGTAGGTAATGGAATTCGGACACAATAACTGAAATCACTTTTGGGCTGACGATACCAATGTGGTGATGAACACCCGACACTTGATATCATCCGTATACTGGTGGAGGATAGTCGTATTCTCGAACTTGCACATGTGCTCCTCCGGGTCGGCAGTTCCATCATATTCCCCTAAGTGAGGAGTATGGAAGTCAAGGGGAAGTTCTTCCAATAATATTTCTTCTATGAATGAAGAGGGCTTGTGCCTCATTTGAGGCGTCATCGAATGGTTTTCTTCTTGTTGCTCCCTTCTGTTAGGTTTCCGGCACCGCGACAAGTGTGTGTTCGAACATGTTTCGTAAACATGTGCAAAGCGGAAGAAATAAAAATAATAAATCTAATTTATTACAACATACACACCACACGCATGCATAGTACAACATGTGTAGACATAACTATAAATTCAAATTTTGCAATAAAAGGAAATTTATACTACGTATACCTTACGTATCACGTGTAGCGGGAAAGGCATCAACCGAAACGATCCTCGCTAGAATCGTCTCTATCCATATCCACGCCGAGTATCTTCGGAATGACTTCACAAAGTCACGAGCCTCGTCTTCGTACGAGACACTAGCCTCGTGTCGAAGACGATGTGATCGAGAGAAGATCACAATCCGAATCAAAATTCGGATTCAAAATGAGTCCTCAAAAACTCGCTTCTCCGGAGAGGTATTCGTCAACCGTTTGATGAATCATTCGTCCTCCACCTATGAGGATTACCGGAGATCGAATCCCCGGCAAGGAAGCTGCTGTCAGAGCTCCGAATGTCGTCCAAACGATGCTCCAACACAAAATAAACAAGCTGTCCAGAAAACTGGACAGCTTTGGTGGAGGAATAGGATCGGCCAAATAAGGAAGCTAGATGCTCACCGTGTCGCCGGACCCAAAGAAGATCACCGGAGGGTAGCCGAAGGATCACCGACTAAAGCTTGGACACCGGCAACAAACTTGGACGGTGGCACAAAGCTGGGCGGCGGCTAGGGTTGGGCGCCGACCACTAGAGGAGAGGAGGGGTGGGCGGCAACTAGGGATTGCTTGGATTAGGGCTTAACAAAACCCTTTAAGCCCTATTTTATAGAGAATTCTCCTAATGGTTATCAGATCATAACCAAAAGCCCATTAACCTGCTCCATTAATTTAAGTTAAAATAAACCAAACCATGTTGGTCTATTTTAAGTTAAAACGAACCGAACCAACTTTTGGTTCATTCGTTTAAAACAAACCAAACCCCTTTGGTTTATTCTCCTCTATTGGATTAGAACCAAACCAATTTGGTTCATCCATCATGTCTTCATAAGACACGGCCCATCCACGCTTCCATTGCGACTGAAATGATTTCTTGCTCGCTCCTTGTTTAGTCCAACAAAACCTAGTTTCTCTCGGTCTGAGAATCTCATTCTCAAGCTCGTTTTAAATCCTTCGGATTACGCTCGTTGTGCGTGTGACCAAATAGGTTTTCAGTTTATGTTGGTCGTCTATAATTAACCATTAATTATAGAACAATCATGAGTGGCACCTAGTAGTACATCATGATCCCCAATTAACCGAAAAGATCAACGATTGATCCAGAACTATTTCTGAAACCCTTCAGCAGCTCGAATGAATCGTGCCCCATTCCCTTCACTCATCTTATACCCACTTGGTTCAGGACATGGTCTATAGTGTCAGTCCCCACTAGGTTGACTACGTCACACCTAGCCCAAGTATCATTTCCTCGTCCTACGGATTCTAGTTACTGCACATGTATCGAAGAGTACCTTACTCTAAATATGTAATGTTTTGGCCAAAGACTTTAGTAACAATCCGACGAGAGGCCATGGGTATACATCTCCTCGTAAGGAGTGGTGAATCCTTTATAGGCTATTCAAACACCTTCGATCACTTCGACTTATACCCAATCATCCCGGGTCCACATCTCCTCAGAGATGCTTGCTTAAGATATCAAAGCATAAGTCTTTATGATCAAGATGACTTGAATACCGCAAGTCAAAGGAACATCGCACTTAAGCTGCAGTAAGAACTTCATTGACATATCTATATATGCAGAGAACCATATGAAGTCTTACGACTGGTCACTCCAATGAACTAGTTACCATAACTAGCATCCACGATTAACTCCGGACATCACAATGTCTCCAGCCAGTGAGAATCAACTGCTTGGATACAACAAGGAGTATACCTCGTGCTAGTCTCGACAGAATCGATGGTGTCCAAATCCATCAATTCATCGACTAAGGATAATTCCGATACATCACAATTACACATGTAGAGATACTCACTAGTTGTGATCCAATCACAAATTCTCTCATGCTATAAATCGTATCGTGGACATTCAGTAAATGAGTTTAAGATCTAATCAAATACATGAAAACATGTATACTCAAATAGTGAATCTTCATTTATCATATAAATGGTTCAAACATAAGGCGATTGCCTTAGGACATCTCTCATATATTACTAGCAAACTCCCACTTGGCCTAATGTCAATCGCTACGGTATCCAATACCATAAGCTCTAACATGACCCTCAAACTTACTTTGAGGTAATGCCTTAGTCAAAGGATCCGCTAAGTTCCTTTCAGTGGGGATTTTCTCGATTTGTATTTCCTTCCTACTAATGATCTCTCTGATCAGATGATAGCGGCGAAGCACATGTTTGGATCGTTGATGAGACCTTGGCTCTTTCACCTGTGTAATTGCTCCATTGTTGTCGCAGTAGATCGGTATTGCTTCAACAATGACTGGAACCACACCAAGTTCATAAATGAACTTCTTAATCCAAACCACTTCCTTTGCTGCTTCCGAAGCTGCAATGTATTCTGCCTCAGTGGTAGAATCCGCTATAGTTTCTTGTTTAGAACTTTTCCAACTCACTGAACACGTATCCAGACTGAGACCTAGAATCATCCTTGTCTGTCTGGAAGCTGGCATCTGTATACCCGCATATCACCATGTCCCCTTCTCCATATATTAGGAACACATCCTTAGTTCTTCTTAAGTACTTAAGGATTGTCTTAACAGTAACCCAATGATCCATTCATGGATCAGACTGGTATCTACTCGTGACACTCAGAGCATACGATACATCGGGCCTCGTGCATAACATAGCATACATGATAGATCCTATTGCGGATACATAGGGAATCTTACTCATGCAAATCCTCTCGTCTTTTGTGCGCGGACACATAGACTTCAAAAGGTGTATCCCATGCCTGATGGGTAGGAAACCTTTCTTGGATTCTGACATGCTAAACCTCTTTAGCACTCGGTCTATATATGTAGACTGCGAAAGACCAAGCAACCATTTCGATCTATCTCTATAGATCTTGATCCCGAGGATGTAGGTTGCTTCTCCCAGGTTTTTCATGGAGAATGTCTTGGACAACCAAATCTCAACCGACTGTAAGACTGAAACATCGTTTCCTATAAGTAATATGTCATCGACATACAATACTAGGAACACGACTGCACTCCCACTAACCTTCTTGTACACACAAGGTTCGTCTGGATTTTGTGAGAAATCAAACTTTTTGATTGTCTCAACAAAATGGATATTTTAGCTCCTAGATGCTTGCTTCAATCCATATATGGACCGTCGCAATTTACATACCTTGGTTTTATCATCCGATGTGAAACCTTCAGGCTGTATCATATACATGTCCTCGAGCAAGTTTCCATTAAGGAAAGTTATTTTCACATCCATCTGTCATATCTCATAATCATAATGAGCCGCTATGGCCAGGAGCATCCAAATGGATTTAAGCATAGCTACAGGCGAATAGGTTTCGTCATAATCAACACCTTGCTTTTGACGATATCCTTTTGCCACTAATCTAGCCTTATAGGTAATCACATTACCATCCATGTTGATTTTCTTCTTAAAAACCCCCTTGCACCCTATAGGCCTAATGCCTTCAGGTGGGTCAACCAAGTTCCAAACTTGGTTTTCATACATGAAATCGATTTCTGACTTCATGGCATCAAGCCACTTATCCCTTTCTGAACTTGTCAGAGCTTCTTCATAACTGGTAGGCTCCTTATCATCAATGAGTAACACGTCGTTCAATTCACTTACGAGAAATCCATATCTCTTAGGAATGTTGCATGTTCTACCAGATCTACGAAGATGTGGTGTTTCAATAGGTCCAGCTGATTGCTCATCACTATGAGTTATCGGCTGTTATGCTTCACCAGGTATCTCATCAATGTCTATTTGAGTCTCTCGAGCCTCCTCAAGCTCGACAACACTCCCACTATTTTCTTGCAAGAGAAACTCTTTCTCTAGAAACACAGCATGCCTTGAAACAAACACCTTTTGTTCCACAGGATAATAGAATTGGTAACCCCTTGTTTCCTTAGGGTATCCAATAAATAGACATTTATTAAACTTAGCATCCAATTTGTCTGATACAGTCCGCTTCACATAAATAGGATAACCTCATATCTTCAAGTAAGATACATGAGGTCTCTTACTATTCCATATCTCATATGGAGTAGTGGAGACTACCTTGGTTGGCATTCTGTTTAACAAGTAAACAGTTGTCTGAAGTGCATAGCCCCAAAAGGACTTGGGAAGATTTGCACGATTCATCATTGACCTGACCATGTCCAACAAGGTCCGGTTACGCCTCTTAGATACACCATTATGCTGTAGTGTATATAGTGGAGTCCATTGAGACAATATACCATTGTCTCTTAGATAATTAAGAAACTCTTGACTTAAGTATTCACCACCTCGATCCGATCGAAGTATTTTAATACTCTTGTCATTTTGTTTCTCTACTTCATTTCTGAATTCTTTAAACCTTTCAAAGGCTTCAGACTTGTGTTTCATCAAGAACACATACCCAAACCGTGAGTGATCATCGGTGAAGATAATGAAGTAGTTATAGCCTCCTAGCTCTCAGTCGTAGTCGAAAGAGCTCTCAGTCACGCATTAGAGAGAAGCCAGAGCTTCTCTCTCTAGCGTTCCAAACCACCGAATCTTCCCTCCCCCTCCGACGGCATCCTATGAGGGGTCGCCGGAGGGGGGCAGGGGCTGCAAGGGAGGGAGAGGGTTGCGAGGGGAGGAACCAACAGTGGAAGTCGCCGGAGGGGGGCGGGGGTGTGAGGGATGGAACCAACGGTGGACCACCATTGGTGGCCATGTGGGCGAACAGAAAGAAAGGCGAAAGGACGCCGCCGAGCTCCCACAAGGGCGCGAATGACAGGAGCTGGGCGCGGAGGGGTCCTGACCTCTTGTGGATGGTCTTGGGGATACTGGATGACCTGGCCAGTCCCTTAAGATGCTGAAGCGGAGGTGAACCCCTACGGAGCTCATCGATGCCGCTGTGTTGATAGTGAGTACTACCTCGCAGATGGTCTTAGGGAATACTGGATGCCCTGGCTAGTCCCTTAAGATGCTGAAGTGGAGGTGGACCTCAAGGGAGCAAGGCCAATGACGAGTACTACCGCGATGGTCTTGGGATACCGGATGCCCCGCCAGTCCCTTAAGACGCTGAAGCGAAGGTGGACCTCTAAGCTCAACGATGCCGCAGTGATGGAGACTGGGAACGAAGACAAGGCGGAAGACGAGGCAGAGAACAAAGCTCAAATGGAGGTTTCCTGTCGTGAGACGGGCTGGAGGCGGCCCCGATGGATTTCTGGGGCCTCACAGCTGTTGTCCATGGCATCCAAAGCCTCCGGCTAGTTTCCTGTGGCTGCTGGAGTCTCTCCGGCAAAAGATTGGAGAGGATGAAGGCAACGTGCGAGAGATCAGAAACAAGACTTGAGGTCCTGCTGCAAGCTTGATGTGCAACGACTACATAACCTCTTCGTGCAGAAATCGCTGGCGTCGCTTGAGCGTGCAGCAACAAGGAAATGAGGAGGAAAGGCCTAGAGAGGATGGAGGTCTCCTGTCGTGAGACGGGCTGGAGGCGGGTCCGGCGATTTTCGGTGCCACCGCCTCACGGCTAAACCTTCCAGCCGGCTTCCTGTGGCTGATGATGGTTCTCCGGCGAAGGCTTGGGGGAGAATGAAGGCAACGGGCGGGAGGCAGATGCGGTCAACGAGGACAAGGGACGGGTTTCAAAACCTGCTGCAACCTTGACGTGCGCCGGCCATTGCGTCCTTTCATGCAGGAAAATGCAGGTGCCCGTTGGGTGTTTAAAAACATGGACCGGTCAAGCAACCTGGTGCTCGCTCCCTATCATCACACCGCTACCACCTGGCTTGGAATGCGTGAGTTGACTCAAGAGGTCCAATGCTGAGCTGGATGCTGACTGGGAGTTAAAGCTAAGCTAGAATGTTTGTGGTGGAATGTTTATAATGGGCCTGCTGTTGATGTGGAAGTCAATGTGTGAGGGGGGAACTGTCCTGGCCTCACATGATTTCTATTAGGTGGCCTCAGGAGACAGGATGACACAAGAAGGTATGCAAGAGGAGCTGAGTGCAATTCAACGGTGCACGGGAGCATAGAGAAACATGGACGGTACACATGAGTGAATGTATTGTGTGAGAGGTTTGGTACTCATGACAGCACTTGTACGCCACACGGGTACATCTCGATCGATGAGAATGAACCCTTGGCTACTGTATGTTTGTGCTTTTTCTTGATGATATCTATTTACCCTTCATCAAAAAAAAAAAGTAGTTATAGCCTCCTAAAGCTTGAGTTGACATAGGTCCACATACATCAGTATGTATTAGACCTAGCAACTCTCCCACTCGTTCACCTTTTCCTGTAAAAGGTAACTTAGTCATCTTGCCTTTCAAGCATGATTCGCATGTATCGTATGAATCCAATTCAAACGATTCCAGAATTCCACATCGGTGTAATTCGGACATGCGTTTCTTGCTTGCATGGCCAAGACGACAATGCCACATGTAGGAGTCTAATTGATTATCCTTTCAAGCACGCTTGTTGCTTGCTTCGATATTGAAAATGTCACTGGATACGTCCAATGTATAAATATCATTGCTCAAAGTTTTAGTTCCATAAAGTACGTCATTCAAAGTTATATAACAACAATTGTTACTAAACGTCAAATGGTAACCATTTCTATTTAAGAAGGAAATAGAAACAATGTTTTTTATTAGAGAAGGAACACAATAGCAATTGTCCAGTTCCAAGACAAGTCCTGTAGGGAGTTTCAACAAATACATTCCGATGGCGAGTGCAGCAACCTTTGCTCCATTCCCAACATGTAAATTTAACTCTCCCTTGATGAGTCTTCTTCTATTCCTTAGCCCATGTATGTCATTACATATATGTGAGCTACACCCAGTATCCAATACCCAAGTGTTTGAGGAAATAGAATGACAATCAATAACGAAGATATCTGAAGAAGATGGGGCATCCGATGCCTTATTCTTCTTCACGAACTCAAGATAAATCTTGCAATTTCTTCGCCAATGGCCCTCCTTGCCATAATGATGGCAAGTGCCCTTTTGAGCTAGTTCTGCCTTTTTAGCTTTTTTCTTCCTCTTCTTTTATTCCTTTGACTTCCTCTTAAAATCTTTCTTCGAAGAATCAACTTACAGCACCGTCCCCTGCTCATGCTTCTCAGAAGGCTCCACAGTCTTCAGTATGTTGAGCAATACCACAGATGAACCCTTTTGCATCTTAGAGGTAAAGAGGAGCTTGGAGACTTCGAACCTTTCGAATCTCACTTACTCATCAAACAACTCATAAAGATGAAAGACTAAGGTATGAGCATCCTTATGCTCATGCTGCTTCCACAGCTCAGGTACCATCGCGGCTAGCATATGCAACTCACTAGTTCAGAATCAATCACATGTTTCTGATAGTCCAACAATTGGTCCGGAGTTGCATCGTCACTAGGACGGGCGGGAAGAGGCGCTTCGAGGACATTTGCAAGCTTTTCAACATTGAGAACAATTCTCAAGTTTCTAAGCCAGTCCAAGAAGTTTGGCCCAGTCAATTTATTCGAATCCAAAATGGAACACAAATTCAAAGACATCATGATCAATCTTAGAAATACAAAATGAGCATATATGAGAAAGATGATTTAAAATGCATCAATATACATTCATAAATCCCATTCATTTTTCGAATTTCAAAAACCCCAAAATCACTTCAAAAGATCGTAGGTCCATCTCCGAATGGGCTGATATCCAACATAGATATGAACAACCTTGGAGAGAGTCCAACAAGTCATTCATAACTATGATGGTAGGTATCAAATATACCGATTACATATCACATATATGCAACTATCACAATGTGCTATCAACTAATTGAATGTTCACACATACATCGGATTGTTAACTCATTAACAAGTATGCATCATATGCATAGCACCCAACTTCACCTCCCTTCACATCGACCTTGGAGAGAGTCCAACAAGCCGATGCTCCAGGTTAAAGTCAACCCATTAATCAAGACATAGTTTTAATATGGTTAGAGCGCATTCAACCAATTAGCCCGGCTTGGAGAGAGTCCAACAACCAAAGCTAACGATTGACCTCTGACTCTTACCATATTAGTATTAAACTATTCCATGGTTTGAACATGTTCTGTTCGAGCTGGCTTGAGAGAGTCCAACAACCCAAACAAGAAACGGAACTCTGGTTCTAACCATATTAATGGAAGGTGTAGGCTTTAATATTGAGTAAGGGTTTTTATGTCTCATCCTCTTTGCATGCAAATAACTATTATCTACATGGCATGACATACATGGCATACATCTACATGTCACGACATGCATGGCATAATGATATGCATCTAATGCAATTACATGGCATACAATTATGACATGTACAAAATTTCCTTATATGTCATAACTATTTATGAAAATAAAATATGTTTGAGATTTGATTCTCCAAATCAAATCATGATTAAATTAAGAAACAAATTTCCAAATCTAATCACATATTTTATTTGTGGAAAGTGTTGATTAAAGAAAGTCAATTTAGGAAATAAATTTCCTAAATCATCAAAACTACTTATGGAAATAAAATATTTTAAGATTTGATTTCCCAAATCAAATCATGATTAAATTAGGAAACAAATTTTCAAATCTAATCAAATATTTTATTTATGGAAAATATCAATTTCTATAAATACTTCTAACTTTCCAAAAGTAGAAGATTTCCATAAATACTTCTAGACTTTCCAAAATTAAAAATTTCCAAAAATACTTTTAACTTTCCAAAAGTAGAAAATTTCCATAAATACCATTACGACTATCACAAAACAATTTTACGATTATGTCGAAACACAACCTGGGCTCTGATACCACTGTTGGGTTTCCGGCACCGCGGCGAGTGTGTGTTCGAACATGTTTCGTAAACATGTGCACAGCGGAAGAAATAAAAATAATAAATCTAATTTATTACAACACACACACCACACACATGCATAGTACAACATGTGTATGCATAACCGTAAATTCAAATTTTGCAATAAAAGGAAATGTATACTACGTATACCTTACGTATCACGTGTAGCGGGAAAGGCATCAACCGGAACGATCCTCACTAGAATCGTCTCTATCCGTATCCACGCCGAGTATCTTCGGGATGACTTCACAAAGTCACGATCCTCGTCTTCGTATGAGTCACTAGCCTCGTGTCGAAGACGATGTGATCAAGAGAAGATCACAATCCAAATCAAAATTCGGATTCAAAATGAGTCCTCAAAAACTCGCTTCTCCGGAGAGGTATTCGTCAACAGTTTGACGAATCCTTCGTCCTCCACCTATGAGGATTCTCAGATCGCGGACATCCCTATTGTCCGAGAGTATTCAGATGTCTTTCCATAGGAGTTACTGGGCCTGCCTCCCAGAAGGCAAGTGGAGTTTATGATTGAGTTAATACCTGGGACGTCGCCGGCATCGAAAGCTCCTTATAGTATGGCCCCGAGAGAGTTGGACGAGTTAAAGGTTCAGCTCCAAGAACTTTTGGAAAGAGGTTTTATTCGCCCTAGTGTATCACCCTGGGGTTCTCCGGTTCTCTTCATGAAGAAGAAAGATGGTTCGATGAGACTGTGCATCGACTATAGGCAGTTGAACGCTGTCACTATCAAAAATAAATATCCCCTGCCACGTATTGAGGACTTATTTGATCAGCTCAAAGGTACATCAGTTTATTCTAAGATTGATCTGCGGTCCGGATATCATCAATTAAGGGTTAGAGATTCTGACATTCATAAGACAGTGTTCCGTACCAAATATGGACACTATGAGTTTTTGGTAATGTCATTTGGGCTTACCAATGCTCCAGCGGTATTTATGGATTTGATGAACCGTGAATTTATGGATTTCCTAGATCGGTTCGTCATTGTTTTTATCAATGACATTCTGGTCTATTCTCGTTCCGAGGAGGAACACGCGCAGTATCTTCGTCTTGTTCTCGATAGGCTCCGACAGAAGCGACTATATGCGAAGTTCAATAAATGCGCATTCTGGTTACCTTTAGTTGGTTTTCTGGGACATGTGGTTTCGAGTAGAGGTATTTCAGTTGACCCCCAGAAGATCGAGGCTATCACCAGTTGGAAGCAGTCGAAATCAGTTCAGGAGGTTCGCAGTTTCCTAGGCTTGGCCGATTATTACAGACGGTTCGTTGAAGGTTTCTTGAGCATTACTATGCCATTGACACGCCTTACCAGGAAGGGCATGAAGTTCACGTGGATAGAGGCATGCGAGACTAGTTTTCAGGAGTTGAAGAGGAGATTGATATTTGTATTTCGTGGATTTTTGGTGTCCTTATGGACCTTTATTTGATTTTGGTTTGGATTGGTTTTGGTTGAGTATTCCTGCCTAGATGGCAGAAGGGGTAAGTCTAGTTGTGATAGATGTTACTCATTTATTTTGGTTGATGGCCAGAGGCCTATTTTATTACTTGCGTGTGTGTTTGGATTCCTGTCGTGTTGACCGATATATAGTGGTCGTGTAGGCCTTGTTAATTGGCATCACACCCAGACAGTGGAGATGTCGCCGATTTTCTGCTCGCGGTCTCTTCGGGCGTGACAATTTATTTGGTATCAGAGCGCCTAGGTTTTTGAGTTCCTAGGGGTTTTTGGATTTTTTGGAGTTCACCATGTTTTGGCAGGTTTTTGCGATGCAATCTGGAAAATTTTGGATTTGGTATGGATTTCCGATGATTTTTATGTTTTGAAAATTCGAGGATTTTTGATGAGATCAATATGGGGTTTTGGCGGCTACGGGACCTCTCCTGACGGTGAAATAGGTATGATGATTAATTTGATATATTTTTTATTTGTGGTAATATCTATATTCATTTAACAGATATGAGACGAGGTGGGCGTGCTTCTACGCCGAGACGTAGTGTGGGACGGACACGCCAGAGGACCCTGAGATCTTTGGCGACTGAGTTGCCAAGAAGATCTACTGAGGAGTTTATTGATTAGGGTTAGATTCCATAGGGTGCTGTGGGAGTTATGGATCCGCAGGCCTCGACGGATCCTCCTTCCGAGATACCCACTGCTGGGGTATCCGATGTACTAGCGGGAGACCCTACACACACACCGCATACACGCCAAGAGACTCCGCTGCTGCACTGACAGGCCCATTAGTGGAGCCGGCTCACTCACTCAGATCTACCGCCAGCAAAGGACACATCTACAGTTATTTCGCCAGCTCCTGCGACGGCCCCTACTTATCCTATTGATGTAGCTGCGGCATGAGCTCGGATTCTAGAATTAGCAAAGTCGATGAAAAGCCGGTTAACTTTATTCAGCGGAGAGACTGATCCGATCGTGGCTCAGTCTTGGATCGAGACGATGGAGCGTACCTTCTACTATATGGTCTACTCCGAGTGGAAGAAGGCAGAGTTGGGGGCCTTCCATTTACGAGGCGAGGCCGAGATCTAGTGGGATATGCGCTTCGATTCAGCAAAGAGTTACAGTCGAGATTTAGAGAGGCTTTGAGTCGAAGATTTCCTGTGCATATCAGATGATGCGATGTCAGGATTTTATGAGTCTACGACAGAATAATTGCTCAGTGATGGAGTATAATAAAGAATTTAATCGGTTAGCCAGGTTTTGTCCAGAATTAGTTGCTGAGGATAGGTCACGGATGATGCAGTTTGTTCAGGGACTAGATGGGCATCTACAGGTCAAGATGGCAGGATTTGGTAGTTCTTCCTACCGAGAGGCATTAGACAGAGCTTTGTTGATCGAGTCGGCTCAACAGAGGGTCAATACTGACAGGAAGAGGAAACAGACCGAAAGAACCACAGGTCAGACCTAGCAGCCACAGACTATAGGACAACAAAGAAAGTGGTCGCAATACGGTCAGAGTCATTCTGGGGCATCTAGCCGGCCTCAGAAATCAGGACGATCTTCAGCTGGGCCCTCCTGGTCTTCTCAAGAGAGCCGGAGGCCGCCCACTAGTGACACCCATCGCACTCGCCAGGATCGAGAGAGTATATCGTCTCACCAAGATTTGGGACCATACTTGCTATTAATGCAAACTGCCTGGACACCTGAGCCGAGATTGTTCGTTGAAGGCTCAGCATGTGGCTTCCGGGATTTCTATCCAAGGAGGACCGTTGCGTCAGTCTGAGACTCAGAGAGGGGGCCAGACAGCCAGACCTTCGCAACACCCGCAGAGGACAGCTCCCCCTTCAGGAGTCGCCTATGGCATTCATGGACAGGAGTACACCAGTGCTCATATGATGTCACAGGTGGTTCGATTTCAAGATCGCAGATGATCCCACCATCGTACAAGACCATTCGCAGCGAGCCATCGACATGCGATCACCGCAGCCTTTGCCACTAGTTCAGGGATCACCACGCAACTAAAGATAAGTCACGCGTTATACACCTTCATATCAACCTACGTATCTGCCTTCATATTAGTCGTAGGTCCAGACACAGCCACCTCTGGCAGTGATACCGCCTCCACCTCCACCGGAGACTGGGCGGATTCATGCGATTACCAGAGAGGATGCGCAACGAGCCAACGAATCCGTATTTTGCGGTACGGTTTCACTTTATGCATTTTCAGCTATTATGCTAGTTGATACTGGTAGTTCACATTCGTTTATTTCTCGTACTTTTATGAGAGAGATTGGTGTCAGCACCGATTCTGGTATTGCCATCAGGGGACGATGGTTTCGTTCTTTATACAGATGTGTCTCTATAGGGTTTAGGCGCAGTATTGATGCAGCACGGCAGGGTAGTCTCTTATGCTTCTTGTCAGTTGAAGGATCATGAGAAAAACTACCCAGTTCATGATTTAGAGTTTGCCGCTATTATCTTTGCCTTGAAGATTTGGAGGCATCATTTATATGGTATTACGTTTGAGATTCTTACTGATCATAAGAGTCTCAAATATCTGTTTACACAGAAGGAACTCAATCTTCGACAGAGGAGATTGATGGAGTTCCTGAAGGATTATGACTGTACCATCAGCTACCACCCAGGGAAAGCCAATGTGGTTGCCGATGCACTTAGCCGGAAGTCCCGAGGGACTTTAGCTTCCTTCCGAGTTTTGGTCACGGATTTGATTCAAGGTTTCTCAGAGTTGAGCCTAGAGGAGCAGGGACCAACAGAGCAGGGCATTCTGGTTACCATGGTTGCTTAGTCGTCTATCCAGACGAGAGTCCGGGAGGCTCAGGCCAGTGATCAGCATTTATAGTTCATTGGTAGTCAGATAACTTTTGGACAGCAGACTGAGTTCACCCGCGATGATGAGGGTATTATATATTTCCGAGGCAGATTATGTGTACCTCAGCCTCACCCGGTCATGGAGGAGTTGCTACAGGAGGCTCATTGCTCTCGATTTGCGATCCACCCAGGCGAAAACCGCATGTATCGAGATTTAAAGCATTTGTATTGGTGGAACGGTATGAAGAAAGACATCGCGGATTTTGTAGCTAGATGTCTGATTTGTCAACAGGTAAAGGCTGAGCACCAGAGACCAGCTGGATTACTTCAGAGGATTCCTATTCCTGAATGGAAGTGGGATCATATTACTATGGATTTTGTGATGGGTTTGCCTAGGACACGTCAAGGCCATGACGCGATTTGGGTAGTCGTAGACCGACTAACCAAATCCGCGCACTTCTTATCGATTCGGAAGACCAACTCTCTGGATCGGTTGGCAGAGCTATATTGTCGGGAGATCATCAGATTGCATGGTGTTCCTTTGAGCATTATATCAGATAGAGATCCCCGTTTCACGTCTAGGTTCTAGCAGAGTCTACAGCAGGCTTTAGGCACACAGCTTCGGTTTAGTACTGCATTCCATCCACATACAGATGAACAGTCTGAGTGGACCATTCAAACACTAGAGGATTTGCTGAGGCCCTGTGTTATAGATTTCGGAGGCAACTGGGAGGATCATTTGTCGTTAGTGGAATTCGCCTACAATAACAGTTATCATTCGGCTATCTAAATGGCCCCGTATGAGGCATTGTATGGTAGACAGTGTCGTACACCCACCCTCTATGAGGAGGTTGGGGAGGCCTAGTTGCTAGGACCTCAAAGAGCTCAGCATGAGGCAGAGTTGGTCCGTACTATCAGACGTAGAATGGCAGAGGCGCAGGATCGCCAGAAGAGTTATGCAGATCGTAGACACCTTTGGAGTTCTCGATAGGTGATCATGTATTCCTGCGAGTCTCACCCACAGAAGGGGTGAAGAGATTTGGCCTCCGTGGTAAGCTAGCTCCTAGATATATTGGTCCGTTTGAGATTTTGGAGAGGATCGGAGCAGTGGCTTACCGTCTAGCGCTACCACCATCTTTGACGAGTATACATGATGTGTTCCATGTGTCTATGCTGAGGAAGTATGTGTCAGACTCTACACATATTCTATCATATGTGTCAGGTTCCATTCAACCTAATGCTACTTACGCAGAGGTTCCGGTACGGATTTTGGATCACAAGGAACGACAATTGCGGAACAAGGTTGTGCGACTCGTCAAGGTCGGGTGGAGTCACCACACCGACGAGGAGGCTACTTGGGAGCTCGAGGAAAAGATCCAAGCTCAATACCCCCACTTGTTTACTTAAGGTACGTGAAGTATATTTTTCAGTACTTGTGGTATTTCTTACTCATTATGCATCTGAGTAGGAAATTTGGGGACCAAATTTTTATTAGTGGGGGAGAGACTCTCAGATCGCGGACATCCCTATTGTCCGAGAGTATTCAGATGTCTTTCCAGAGGAGTTACCGGGCCTGCCTCTTAGAAGGCAAGTGGAGTTTATGATTGAGTTAATACCTGGGACGTCGCCAGCATCGAAAGCTCCTTATCGTATGGCCCCGAGAGAGTTGGACGAGTTAAAGGTTCAGCTCCAGGAACTTTTGGACAGAGGTTTTATTCGCCCTAGTGTATCACCCTGGGGTTCTCCAGTTCTCTTCGTGAAGAAGAAAGATGGTTCGATGAGACTGTGCATCGACTACAGGCAGTTGAACGTTGTCACTATCAAAAATAAATACCCCCTGCCACGTATTGAGGACTTATTTGATCAGCTCAGAGGTACATCAGTCTATTCTAAGATTGATCTGCGGTCCAGATATCATCAATTAAGGGTTAGAGATTCTGACATTCAGAAGACAGTGTTCCGTACCAAATATGGACACTATGAGTTTTTGGTAATGCCATTTGGGCTTACCAATGCTCCAGCGGTATTTATGGATTTGATGAACCGTGAATTTGTGGATTTCCTAGATCGGTTCGTCATTGTTTTTATCAATGACATTCTGGTCTATTCTCGTTCCGAGGAGGAACACGCGTAGCATCTTCGTCTTGTTCTCAATAGGCTCCGACAAAAGCGAATATATGCGAAGTTCAATAAATGCGCGTTCTGGTTACCTTCAGTTGGTTTTTTGGGACATGTGGTTTCGAGTAGAGGTATTTCAGTTGACTCCCAGAAGATCGAGGTTGTCACCAGTTGGGAGCAGCCGAAATCAGTTAAGGAGGTTCGCAGTTTCCTAGGCTTGGCTGATTATTACAGACGGTTCGTTGAGGGTTTCTCGAGTATTGCTATGCCATTGACACGTCTTACCAGGAAGGGCATGAAGTTCACATGGACAGAGGCGTGCGAGACTAGTTTTCAGGAGTTGAAGAGGAGATTGATATTTGTATTTCGTGGATTTTTGGTGTCCTTATGGACCTTTATTCGGTTTTGGTTTGGATTGGTTTTGGTTGAGTATTCCTGCCCAAATGGCAGAAGGGGTAAGTCTAGTTGTGATAGATGTTACTCATTTATTTTGGTTGATGGCCAGAGGCCTATTTTATTACTTGCGTGTGTGTTTGGATTCCGGTCGTGTTGACCGATGTATAGTGGTCGTGTAGGCCTTGTATGTAAATTAGCATTGTCACCCGTACAGGGGAGATGCTGCCGGATTTTCGTCTGGCGGGGTCTCCTTCGGGGCGTGACAAGGATTACTGGAGATCGAATCCCCGATAAGGAAGCCACTGTCGGAGCTCTGAATGTCGTCCAAACGACGCTCCGACACAAAATAAACAAGCTGTCCAGAAAACTGGACAGCTTTGGTGGAAGAATAGGGCCGGCCAAATAAGGAAGCTAGATGCTCACCGTGTCGCCGGACCCAAAGAAGATCACCGGAGGGTCGCCGAAGGATCACCGGCTAAAGCTTGGACGCCGACAACAAACTTGGACGGCGGCACAAAGCTGGGCGGCGGCTAGGGTTGGGCGCCGACCACTAGAGAAGAGGAGGGGTGGGTGGCAACTAGGGATTGCTTGGATTAGGGCTTAACAAAACCCTTTAAGCCCTATTTTATAGAGAACAAATTCTCCTAATGGTTATCGGATCATAACCAAAAGCCCGTTAACCCGCTCCATTAATTTAAGTTAAAATAAACCAAACCATGTTGGTCTATTTTAAGTTAAAATGAACCGAACCAACTTTTGGTTCATTCGTTTAAAACAAACCAAACCCCTTTGGTTTATTCTCCTCCATTGGATTAGAACCAAACCAATTTGGTTCATCCATCATGTCTTCATAAGACACGGCCCATCCACGCTTCCATTGCGACTGAAACGATTTCATGCTCGCTCCTTGTTTGGTCCAACCAAATCTAGTTTCTCTCAGTCTTAGAATCTAATTCTCAAGCTCATTTTAAATCCTTCGGATTACGCTCGTTGTGCGTGTGACCAAATAGTTTCTCGATTTATGTTGGTCGTCTATAATTAACCATTAATTATAGAACGATCATGAGTGGCACCTAGTAGTATATCATGATCCTCAATTAACCGAAAAGATCAACGGTTTATCCAGAACTATTTCTGAAACCCTTCAGCATCTCGAATGAATCGTGCCCCATTCTCTTCACTCATCTTATACCCACTTGGTTCAGAACATGGTCTATAGTGTCAGTCCCCACTAGGTTGACTACGTCACACCTAGCCCAAGTATCATTTCCTCGTCCTACAGATTCTAGTCACTGCACATGTATCCAAGAGTACCTTACTCTAAACATGTAATAATTTGGCCAAAGACTTTAGTAACAATCCGACGAGCGGCCATGGGTATACATCTCCTCGTAAGGAGTGGTGAATCCTTTATAGGCTATTCAAACACCTTCGATCACTTCGACTTATACCCAATCATCCCGGGTCCACATCTCCTCAGAGATGCTTGCTTAAGATGTCAAAGCATAAGTCTTTATGTTCAAGATGACTTGAATACCATAAGTCAAAAGAACATCATACTTAAGCTGCAGTAAGAACTTCATTGACATTTCTATTTATGCATAGAACCATATGAAGTCTTACGGTTGGTCACTCCAATGAACTAGTTACCATAACTAGCATCCACGATTAACTCCGAACATCACAATGTCTCTAGCCAATGAGAATCAGCTGCTTGGATACACCAAGAAGTATATCTCGTGCTAGTCTCGATAGAATCGATGGTGTCCAAATCCATCAATTCATCGACTAGGGATAATTCCGATACATCACAATTACACATGTAGAGATACTCACTAGTTGTGATCCAATCACAAATTCTCTCATGCTATGAATCGTATCGTGGACATTCGGTAAATGAGTTTAATATCTAATTAAATACATGAAAATATGTATACTCAAATAGTGAATCTTCATTTATCATATAAATAGTTCAAACATAAGGCGATTGCCTTAGGACATCTCTCATATATTACTAACACCTTCCATCTGGTGAGACGTGATGGACAAGCCTATCGACCCATGCCGCCCATTCTTACTTTGGTATAATCTTTCGCTCGGCGTGGTTAGAAGGGGGGATACAAGGTTCCTCTCCACTTGGGGGTGCTCCCCTTGGTTGCTCTGCAGAGTGGGGTTGGAGGTACCCGACCCTCCTATGCTAATGCATCCTCCACCGCCTTCTCCACTATAATGCCATAGCCACTTGGCCACGAGTCAAGGTGATGGGACCTCCTCATAAGTGGAATCCCTTGAGGGAACTCCATGAGGTTTTAGCTCAACATCTCACTCAGGAGTTCCCACAAACGACGCCAACTGATGTGGTTAGATTTAGCTATCTTTTATCGAGGATGGGTTCGATCCAATCGCAACAATAATGATGTCAAAATCAATAGAAAGTCAGGCGATCGCTGGTGCTCCAACTATGACCCTCTGATGCTTAAGTTAGATAAAGAGATGAGGAAAAATGTAAGTATAATATGTAGTAGTAGAAAAGAAAAATGTACTCAGAGAGCTCTTCTTTCCCTCGACCCTATCTTTATATAGTGACTCTGAGGTAGCTTCTCTCCCCATGACCATTCCCTATGATATCATTTGGCAAACCATTAGAGGACAACCTCTGCCACGAATATCCATGTGGCATGTCACGTGTGGTCGACTCCTAAAGCCTCTGAGTGGCTACCTCAAGACCTTTCATACACCCGAGTGTCTAACTTCCTACATGTTAGGGCAATCAACCCATGTAATGTGATTTTGATGTGTGTGGCAAATGATTTAAGTTAAGTTGTTATTGATTTGATATGTGCGTTGAGGTCATACAAGACTTAGTAATTCGCACATGGATGGCTTAACGATAGCATTGGCAAGATTCACCATCTCATGACTCGGTCCTTGAGTCGGTGAAAGATGCATTGCGGAAGTCATGCACTTGGTGCATCCAAGAGATCGTCGGACGAGGAGCATTGGAGTGAAGCCAAAGGAAGTAGACTTCAGGGCAAGACGCGAAGGATGGAGCTGCGAAGCCGTGTGCTTGGCGCATCCGAGGGACGTGGCCGGACGAAGAGAACTTCAAGGAGAGGGACTCCAAGAGAAGATGAGAGTGAGCAATTGTAACCCGGGACGGGTAGCTCGTATGTGAACTTGGCCAAATGGCTAAGTGTCGGATGGGTTTTCCTGACATCAGTCGACTGCCATGAAGTGATAGTCGACTACTCCAAGTCAACTGAAGACTCGACTAGTGTTCGAGTCTAGTTTCTGTCCCAGCAGTCGACTACCAAGGATTGGCAGTCGACTGCCAAAACCATCAGTCGACTGGTCATGAGGGTTTCGGGCACAGAACGTTAGAGAGTCGACTGCTCACTTTAGGCACTCGACTGTTAGCTCCATTAGTCGATTGATGGGAAGATCAGTCGACTGATGTGGGAGCCGTTGGTTGGAATCCAACATGGAAGAAGCCGTTGCGAGGCAACGACTACAGCAGTAGTCGACTGATGGCTCGATCAGTCGACTGCTAGCTGCCCAATGGGAAGAATGGCCTCTTCCCTATAAGAAGAGGCCTTGGGTCATCTTGGGGGGTTAATGCTTCATCTCTAAACATCCTCCCAAGTGCCTAAACATTTTCTTCCCTC
The DNA here is from genome assembly GCA_025175895.1 of Wurfbainia villosa. Taxonomy (NCBI): domain Eukaryota; kingdom Viridiplantae; phylum Streptophyta; class Magnoliopsida; order Zingiberales; family Zingiberaceae; genus Wurfbainia; species Wurfbainia villosa. The sequence continues at coordinate 35,068,819 of CM045989.1, read as the reverse complement.
TTTCTTGAGTTTATTTCCATCATATTGTAAAGAGGGAGATTCTTGTAAGAAAGGTTACCTCCACCTAACTTTGTGCAAAGGAGAGACTAGTGGAATTGTTGTAGGCGTGATTCACCTTGGACGAATCGGTCGTGGATTAGTGGCAAGAGTCGTGAATCACATTACGCACTCTTGTTAGAGTTTGTATTCTTTGCATTGTCTTAATTGTCTTGTTTAGTTTTATTATTCCGTTGTGCTAACTGTTAGGGCAATCTCTTGCCATGATAAGGTTTTGATGTGTGTGGCAAAGGGTTTAAGTTAGGGTGTTAGTGTGATTTGATATGTGCGTTGGAGTCTTGCAGGGCTTAGTAATTCGCACATAGAGCCGTGGCGAGTTTCACAACTCATGACTCAATCCTTGAGTCGGTGAAGGATGGCTTTGCAGAAGCCGTGCACTTGGAGCATCCGAGGGATCGCCGGACGAGGAGCTTGGAGTGAAGCCGGAGGAAGTAGACTTCGAGGCAAGAGATGCGAAGGAGCATTGCAGAGTCGTGCGCCTGATGTTGCCGAGGGACGTGGCCGAGAACGAAGATAACTTCAAAGGCGAGGGACTCCGAGAGATGAGAGTGAGCGAATGTAACCCGGGAAGGGGTAGTAGCTCTTAGGTTAAACTTGGCCATTTGGCTAAGTGTCGGATGGGATTTCGACACCGGGCCGATCGCCATGGAATGACATGATCGCTTCCGAGTCAAACGTGGTTCGACCGGGTATTCGATCGGGTTGTTTTGAGGCCAACAATGATCGCTATATGTGGGCGCTTGATCGCCAAGACAACGATCGGCCAAGGCGAATGAGCCGATCGAAAGGGTTTGACCATTAACCGCTCGTAGCCAACCGGGCGGGCCGATTGACGGGAGGCAAGCCGATGATGAGGTCCATCGGGCCGATCGCCAAGTGTTCCGCTGATTACAACGGTCGATCCGACGATTCGAGGCCGTTGAGTGGCGATGATCGCTAAGGGCGCAATGATCGTGGCGGCCAACGGGAAGAAAAGCTTCCTCTCTATAAAAAGAGAGGGTGTGGGCTTTTGGATGCCTAATGCTCATATTCCAAATCATCATCCAAGTGCTCCACAAGTGATAAACTCCTTCTTCTAGATCTCTTTCACATCTATTGTAAAAGAAGGAGTGTTCTTGAGTTGTAAGGGTTACCTCCACCTAGCTTAGTGCAAAGGAGAGATCATTAGTGATTTGGTTTTGGCGGAGTGATTCACCGAGGACGAATCGGGGACCGTGGATTAGCGGTATAGCCGTGAACCACGTTATACTACTTTGTTAGCGTTTGTTTTCTTGTTATTTGTATTTGCTTATCTTTATTGTTTCCGTTGCACTAATTAGTTTTGTAGACGAGCAAATACCGGCATCCAACGACAAAGGGCTATTCACCCCCCTCTAGCCAGCCATTCGATCTCCAACAAGTGGTATCAGAGCCAAGGAAAGCTTGTCGAGGACTAACCACCACAACAAGCAACATTCAAAATGGTCGGCTCCAACATCTACCCACCGAAGTTCGTCGGCGAACTCTCTTGGTGGAAAAAGAGAATGGAGGTATTTTTCGAAACGGATTTTGATATTATGATTACAATGGAATCCGGTTTCGTTTTGCCTAGGGATGAAGAAGGGAAGCCAATAGAGAAATCTAGGTGGACCAAAAAGCAAAGGGAAGAGCACCTTGCAAACTCAAAAGCCAAGCATCATCTTTTCAATGTGCTCCCCCAACAAGAGATCAACCAAATTGGAGAATGCCTAAGTGCCAAGGAGATGTGGGAGAAGCTAATTGAGCTTCATGAAGGCACATCCGAGGCGAAGCTAGCAAGGAGAGACCTCCTCCGCTCCCAACTCAACAACATTAAACTAGAAAAGGGAGAAAAGGTAATTTCCTTACATTCTCGTTTCAAGGAAATTATATCCGGTTTGTCAAGTGTAGGCGAGAAGCTATCAAACCGGGATATGGTTATGAAAGATATAGATGTCTTTCCGCGATCCTCAAAGTGGAGCTCCATGGTGGACTCCTTCTATATCTCAAAGAATTTAGAAGTGAGCACCTTGGAGGAGTTCTTCTCAACCATGGAGCTTCATGAAACAAGACTTGAAGGAATACAAGAAGAGCCAAGACCTCAACCTTCAAGGGGAGTAGCATTGATGGCAAATAAGGGGAAGAAGAAGATAGAGATCCCCTCCTCCTCCGATGACGAAGCTTCCTCCTCCTCCTCCATGGATAGCACGGAAGAAGCCTATATGGTAAGGAGGGTAAGACATGCTTTAAAAGGTTTTCAATTTAATAAATCTCATGATAGGAGAAGAAGACCAAGGGGGAAGGTCATATGCTACAATTGCCAAGGAGAGGGACACATAAGGGACAATTGTCCCCTCCTAAACAAGAGCAAGGAAGAGAAGAAAAAGAAAGAAGAAAAGAAGAAGAAAAAGGGGAGCAAGAAGAAAGAGGAGAAGAAGGCAAAGGAAAAGGAGAAGGCTAAGGCATTCAAAGCAAAGACATGGGATGACCCATCTTCCTCTTACTCATCCGAAGAAGAAGAGCATGTCTACTCAAATCTTGCTCTAATGGCCTTCGACGACTTGGATTGCTCCTCCATCGAAAATGAAGAATTAAGCTCAAGTGGAGAGAGCTCAAGTGAAGGGGGAGCCTCTACATCCTCCTCATCCGAAGAGGAAGAAGACATGGAGACTATGGTAACGAATCTAATTCCTAAGAAAATAGTTTCCATGGTTTCTAGCTTAACTAGGGATTTATTTAGAGCTAAGAAGAAGAACAAAAGCATGCTAGATCAAATTAAGGATTTAGAAAATAAACTAGAAAAAGCATTCTTAAATGATGAAAATATTTCTTCTAGCTTAAATGATGCATGCTCACATGATAACTATATGCCTTTGGATGTTAGTGATGCATGTATAGAAGAAAATAGGGCTTTAAGGGAAAAGGTAGACTATTTGACAAAAGCATTAGAAAAATTTACAATTGGCTCAAATACATTGAACATGATTATAGGGAGCCAAAGAGCTAGTTTTAATAAGAAAGGCCTAGGATATAAAGAGAAGAAAAATGAAAAGACCTATAAATGCCTAATTGCTAGGGGACAAGATAAGAAGAAAGTAATTGCTAGGAAATGGATCCCCAAGGAATTTCTAGTGAACCCCATAGGCAAGAATTTGTATTGGGTTCCAAAATCCATCCTAAAGGATTAGAAAAACCCTAGGATAGTCAACCATATGGACTTGACTTAAATCATATTTTTGGTTGACTTAGGATGGCGGGACAACTTTTTGAAATAGTGTTAGGTGATGATAATGTACCTATAAATAGATAATAATGCTTAAATCATGATTATTTAATGAAATTGCTATGTATGTTTGCAATCATGATTTATGACTTTAATATTTGGCACATGATCATGAGAAATGGTTTTTAAATCATGCTTTAGGTGATACTTTGTTTTTTATCATGATATAATACCTAATGCATGATAACAATTCAATGAATACATGTGTTTCATGATCATAATGTGAAATTAATTCATACATGTCTTTATGATCATGAGGATTGTTAGGATGATACTTAACCTTGATAGAATTGCATGAATATAATGGTTAAGTATGTATAAATACCCTCTAGGATGCATCTCACACTCACCATAGGCTACTTTGATTGAAAACTTAGCATGGGTGAGATGTTAGGATGATACAAATGTCCACTAATGCCTATGGCATTTAGATGGTCATTTAATGTACCAAAATAGCAAAAATAGACCAATCATGGGGAAGACTTATGTTTAATTCATAGACATATTGCCCAAAGATCATGGCTGGATATTTCATATGTTTTCAAAATAATTTCTTACTTTAAAATCTATGTATTCATGTTTTGAAACAATCCAAAGCAAGACTAGGTGTTAAAATGGATACTAACATGCTCAAAAACTAGTGGTTTTTAAAGCTTTGGATTTTTGACAAATCTCGGAAAATATAATGACTTTTCATGAAAAACTATTTTTCATTGATAGATATACTTAAAAGAAATGTGTTCCCCAAATTTCATGATTTTTTAAATTTTCTGGAATTTTTAATGCATTTCTAAATTTTGCCCAAAAAATCAGAATTTCGGAATTCATTGTGCCAGTCGACTGCCATACTAATAGCAGTCGACTGGTGGCCTAAAAATCAGACTAGTTAAGGCCGAATTCAGGTTTTAGACCAATTTTTGGTATTTTCCTTCTATTATACTTGATGTCATGAGTTTATAACTTAGTATTAATCTTTTTGATGATGTCAAAGGGGGAGAAATAATTATGTTTAAGTTAATTATGATAGGGGGAGAAATATGTATGGGGAGTTTCATGGATTAAGGGGGAGTTGCATGTTGCTATATCATGTTTATGTTTACATGCTTTCTTGCTTTACAAATTTATATCAAATGTTTTTACCTAACTTAAACGGATTGTCACACATAAAAAAGGGGGAGATTGTTAGGGCAATCTATTGTCATGATAAGGTTTTGATGTGTGTGGCAAAGGGTTTAAGTTAGGGTGTTAGTGTGATTTGATATGTGCGTTGGAGTCTTGCAGGGCTTAGTAATTCGCACATAGAGTCGTGGTGAGTTTCACAACTCATGACTCGGTCCTTGAGTCGGTGAAGGATGGCTTTGCGGAAGTCGTGCGCTTGGAGCATTCGAGGGATCGCCGGACGAGGAGCTTGGAGTGAAGCCGGAGGAAGTAGACTTCGAAGCAAGAGACACGAAGGAGCATTGCAGAGTCATGCGCCTGATGCTGCCGAGGGACGTGGCCGAGAACGAAGATAACTTCGAAGGCGAGGGACTCCGAGAGATGAGAGTGAGCGAATGTAACCCGGGAAGGGGTAGTAGCTCTTAGGTGAAACTTGGCCATTTGGCTAAGTGTCGGATGGGATTTCCCGACACAAGTCGACTGCCATGGAATGGCAGTCGACTGCTCTAAGTCGAACGTGGTTCGACTGGTATTCGACTGGCTGTTTTGAGGCCAACAGTCGACTGCCATATGTGGGCAATGATCGACAAGACATCGATCCGATCGCTAAAGGCAAGAATGACTAGTCGAAAGGGTTTGGCCATTGAATCCGCCGTAGCCGATCGGGGCCGATTACGGAGGCAATAGTGATCGATGAGGTCCATCACGATCGCTAAGTATTCCGTTGACTACAACGGCCGGATCCGACGTGTTCGGAGGCCATTGAGTGGCGGCAGCTGATCGTGGCGGCGTGATCGTGGCGCTAACGGAAGAAAAGCTTCCTCTCTATAAAAAGAGAGGGTGTGAGCTTTTGGATGCTTAATGCTCATATTCCAAATCAGCATCCAAGTGCTCCACAAGTGATAAACTCATTCTTCTAGATCTCTTTCACATCTATTGTAAAAGAAGGAGTGTTCTTGAGTTGTAAGGGTTACCTCCACCTAGCTTAGTGCAAAGGAGAGATCATTAGTGATTTGGTTTTAGCGGAGTGATTCATCGAGGACGAATCGGGGACCGTGGATTAGCGGCGTAGCCATTAACCACGTTATACTACTTTGTTAGCGTTTGTTTTCTTGTTATTTGTATTTGCTTGTCTTTATTGTTTCCGTTGCGCTAATTAGTTTTGTAGAAGAGCAAATACCGGCATCCAATGACAAAGGGCTATTCACCCCCCCCCCCTCTAGCCGGCCATTCGATCTCCAACACTAACCCTAATCGTAGACGCTCAAGAATGATCGAACTCCACCATCTACGAAAGAGGGCTATTCACCCCCCTCTAGTTGGCCACCGATCTTCCAACAAGTGGTATCAGAATGAGGAGCTTGTCGAGGACTAACCGCCAACACAAGCACGACAAGATGGCCAGCTCCAACATCCATCTGCTAAAGTTCGAGGGGGAATTCACTTGGTAGAAAAAGCGAATGGAGGTATTCTTCGAGACCGACTTTGAAATAATGTTAATCATAGAAAATGGTTGAAGTTCCTAGGGATGAAGAAGGAGAGCCATTGGAGAAATCTAGATGGATAAAGAAGCAAAGAGAGGAGTACTTGGTGAATTCAAAGGCCAAGCACCATTTATACTGTAACGCCCGCCCTTATCTCCTCTCAGGGCGGCGCTACTTTTATTTTTTTCCTTATAACATAACATATATGGATCATTTCTCCTTCTACTTACTTAAACATGTTATCATGGCTTAAACCTTGTTTTATACATGCATCACACATCATATTCATAATTAGCATGTTATCTCATTTTATAACATGCATAACATCAAGATTCATCCATGAGTTCTAACATACCAAACTTTCATAAGTAATTGAGCAGTAACATAACTAAGCAACATTCAATCATGGTACTAATAAATCATAGGTCTTATAAGCGGAAGCACATGTCTTAAGGTGTTCACTGAGCATATAAATATAAGCAGATAGTAATAGGGTCTCTTTCCACCATGCCACTATCACACACACTTGGCCCCTCCTGCTACTTCCTCTTAGTTCATGTTTCCTTTATCTGCAGTATATGGACAACATAAACTATAAGCATATAGCTTAGTAAGATTCTTGCCTACTCACAAAAGCCACAAACTTCATCAAACAATTAGAAAACAGGAGCATACTAGCAAAAATAGCATAAGCATTTCATAGCAACACTATTCATCAACATACCAACGTAATGAAAACATAAGCATGGCATACAATTTACATAAGCATGCTAAACATAATTAACTCTAAGCAAGGCATAAATTAAACATATACATTCATAATTGCATAAATCCTAAACATGCATCAAAGACATAATCATAAGCATTCTTAAACTCGAATATAAGCATTCATAATTTCTTAAATCCTAATCATGCATCAAAGACATAATCATAAGCATTCTTAAACTTGAACCTAACATTCATAATTTCTTAAAGGTCTTTTCTTTTCAAAACATATACATATAGATACTTCAACATAATCATAACTTGCATGGGGGGCCCCAGGTTAAGTACCACATAATGCGCGTTCCCTAATAGGCTGGGGTAGCGAGCCACCAGACCTACTAGAGCAAGACCTCTTACGTCTTACCCGGGCAAGACCTCTTACGTCTTCTTATGTCCCTATGGATTTGATTAACGACCACCTGACGGGTCGGGTACTTAACCTCTTACAAAGTAAAATACTTAATTCCTTTCTTTCTTGTCTTATCATAAGGAGAGCACTTAATCCCTACTTGAAAGGGAAGCATCTCCATCTTATCTTATCATAAAGAGAGCTCTTAATCCCTACTTGAAAGGGAAGCATCTCCATCTTATCTTATCATAAGGAGAGCTCTTAATCCGTACTTGAAAGGGAAGCATCTCCATCTTAGACATTTCATAGCATACATGCATTCATAACATAAGAGTACCCTAAAGGGGTCCTAAAGCATAAACATGTTTATCACCTAAGCATAATTCATAGACATATTCATGGCATATTAAATCATAAAACATGTTCATCATATAGGCATATTTCATGGCATATTACATCATAAACATGTTCATCACATAGGCATATTTCATAAACATATTTCTTGGCATATTAAATCATAAAACATGTTCATCACATAGGCATATTTCATAAACATATTTCTTGGCATATTAAATCATAAAACATGTTCATCACATAGGCATATGAAAGTCATCCACCTAACATAACTTCATAAGGGGGTGTTTTCATGAAACCCTAACCCTAAACTCAAGGTTGGCCGAAATATATAGGGGCACAAAGCTTGGATTTTGTCACCTAAATTTATTCATGTAGGCATATATCATAACATAACTTCATAAGGGGTATTTTCATGAAACCCTAACCCTAAAACCATTGGTGGCTGAAACATATAGGGGCACAAATCTTGGATTTTTGTCACCTAAATTCATTCATGTAGGCATATATCATAACATAACTTCATAAGGGGTATTTTCATGAAACCCTAACCCTAAAACCATTGGTGGCCGAAACATATAGGGGCACAAAGCTTGGATTTTTGTCACCTAAATTCATTCATGTAGGCATATATCATAACATAACTTCATAAGGGGTATTTTCATGAAACCCTAACCCTAAAACCATTGGTGGCCGAAACATATAGGGGCACAAAGCTTGGATTTTTGTCACCTAAATTCATTCATGTAGGCATATATCATAACATAACTTCATAAGGGGTATTTTCATGAAACCCTAACCCTAAAACCATTGGTGGCCGAAACATATAGGGGCACAAAGCTTGGATTTTTTTCCACCTAAATTCATTCATGTAGGCATATATCCTAACATAACTTCATAAGGGGTATTTTCATGAAACCCTAACCCTAAAACCATTGGTGGCCGAAACATATAGGGCCATTATCTTGGATTGTTGACACCTAAAAATCCTACTTGAAGCATACCATCTATGAACATAACCTTAGAATCAAGTTCATGCAACCCTAACCCCAAAAGCTTGGGTTGGCCGAAACATGTAGGGCTATAATCTTTGGACTTTTGACACCTAAAGATTCCTACTTGAAGCATACAACCTATAAAAATTTCCCTAGTAGCATTTTCATGAATCCTAGCCCATAAACTTAGTTGGCCGAAACATATAGGGCTACAAACTTCATATTTCTTTCATGTAACCTATCCTACAAAACTAATATACTGCAGGTGAGGGAATCTTACATCCTTCGCTTGCTTTTAGTGGGTAGTTGACCTTATGGAAGCCAAGAACTAGCTTCTCCTTGCTTGGATGGGGTTCGGCCAAAGGTGAAAATGGAGAGGGGGAGAGATGGTTTTCGGTGAGGAAGAAGAAGGGAAGAAGAAGTGGCCAAGTGGAAACTTCCTTCTTCTTTATAAGGGAGGAAGAGAAGTTTCTCTTCTCTTTTCCATGCCCCTTCATTTACCCTCATCACACTTATCTAAAATTTCCCCTCTTCTTCTAATGATATAATCCTATTGGGCTTCTGGTTAGTGGGTGCATCTATAGGGTTTGGCTATCTCTAGAGGTTTGGGGTTCAATTCCTAGGCCTTGCATCTCTTTTTGGCTATTTTCTTTTATTTTTCGAAAAAAAACCCACATCAAGCCCATTATTGTAAAGCCAAAAACTCTCGTAAAATTGCTAGAAATTTTACGGGCGTTACATATACAATGTGCTCCCTCAACAAGAAGTAAATCGAATAGGAGAATGTGCTAGCGCCAAAGAGATGTGGGAGAAGCTTGTAAAACTTCATGAAGGCACATCCGAGGCCAAGCTAGCAAGAAGAGATGTCCTCCGCTCCCAACTCAATAATATCAAACTCAATAAAGTGAAGAAGGTAACATCTTTACATTCTCATTTTAAAGAAATTTTTAACAGTTTATCTAGTGTAGGGGAGAAGCTTTCCAATAGAGACATGATCATGAAGGCAATTGATGCATTCCCTCGATCATCAAGGTGGAGTTCCATGGTGGACTCATTTTATATCTCAAAGAATCTAGAGGTAAATACTCTAGATGAATTTTTCTCCACTATAGAATTACACGAGTCTAGGCTTGAAGGAATAATAGAAGATCCAATCAAGCCATCAAGGGGAATAGTGCTCATGGCTGACAAGGTAAAGAAGAATAAGAAGGAGATTGCACCGCCTTCATCCGATGAATCATCCTCTTCCTCATCAATGGAAAGCAATGAGGAGGCCTACATGGTAAGAGAGGTGAGATGTGCACTTAAGAATTTTAAATTTAATAAATCTCATGATAGGGGAAGAAGGCCAAGGAGGAAGATCATTTGTTACAATTGCCAAGGAGAAGGACACATAAGGGATGATTATCCCCTCTTGAACAAAAGCAAGGAGGAAAAGAGAAAGAAAGAAGAGTAGAAGAAGGGGAGGAAGAAAAAGGAAGAAGAGAAGAAAGCTATAGAAAAAGGGAAGGCACACAAAGCCACATAGGATGATCCATCATCCTCATCGAAAGAAGAAAAAGCCTTCACAAGCCTTGCCCTAATGGCAATAGAAGACTTGGACTCCACCTCCTCCTCCGAAAAAGAAGAAACAAGCTCAAGTGAGGAGAGCTCAAGTGAAGGGGGAGCTTCATCTTCAACCTCAATGGAATCCGGAGGAAGAATATATGGAAAGTATGGTAACAAATCTTTCCCCTAAGAAGATTATTTCTATGATTTCTAGTCTAACTAGGGATTTATTTAGGGCTAAGAAGAAAAATAAGTGCATGCAAAATGAAATTAATGCCCTAGAAGAAAAGCTAGAAAAAACATGTTTAAATGTTAATGCTTCTTCTTCTAGTATTGATAATGCATGCTCACATGATGATTATATTTTTCTAAATGTTAATAATGCATGTATTGAAGAAAACAAAGGCCTTAAGGGAAAAGGTAAACCATTTAACTAAGACCCTAGAGAAATTCACTATAGGCTCCAACACTTTGAACATGATCATTGGGAGCCAAAGGGCTAGTTTTAATAGGAAAGGCTTAGGATATAAGGGATCCAAAAATGAGAAAGAATATCATTGTTTAATTGCTATGGGTCAAGCTAAAACAACAATGGTAGCTAGGAAATGGATCCCTAAGGAGTTTTTGGTGAACCCTATAGGAAAGAATTTATATTGGATTCCCAAATTCATCCTTAAGGGTTAGAAAAACCCTAGGTTAGTCAATCATACTTGGACTTAACTTATATTATGTTAATTGGTTGACTTAGGATGATGTGGGTTATAACTTTTTGATTTATAGTGTTGGGTGATGATAATATGATCATAACATGAAATTATGTATAATCTTTGTTTTATGATCATGATATGTAATTAGTGATTTATAATCATGATATTCAATAATTGATGATTTATGATCATGATTGATAATTCTTGATGCATGTTCATGATTAGGTTTTTAGGATGATACTTAACCTTGATAGAATTGCATGAAAATTATGGTTAAGTATAAATACCTTAGTCACATCTCACACTCACTATAAGGCTAACTTAATTGAGAACATAGCAATGGGTGAGATGATAGGATGATACAAATGGTCCACTAATGCTTATGATATTTAGATGGGTCATTAAGTGTATCAATAGAGCAATCATAGACCAACTATGAGGAAAGTAAATGTTTAATCAATGGACATATTGTCCATAGATCATAGTTAAATATTTTAATTGATTTAAAACCATTTTATACTTTGCAAATAGTGAATTGATGTTTTGAAAAATGTCTAAGGCAAAACTAGCCTTCAAATTGATACAAAATTTAGTGATTTTCAACATCTTTGAGTTTTTGCCAAATGTTTGGAAATTAAATGAATTTTCATAAAAAAAAAAAACTATTTTTCACTATTAAAGGGACTTATAAGAAATATGTTCTCCAAATTTCATAATTTTTTGAATTTTCTATAATTTCTTGTGCATTTCTGAATTTCGTTCGAAAAATCAATTTACGAAACTTGGTGCCAATGATCGATGCTCGATTCGATCGATCGATGTATCGCGTACGACTAACCTGTTTTATCATGTTTTAAAGTTGGTTTTGGGTAATTTTCTTCCTTAGACTTGATGTCATGCTTGTATAATATTTTTGATGGTGTCAAAGGGGGAGAAATAATGAGTTTAAGTTAATTATGCTAGGGGGAGAATTAGCATGTCTTAAGGGGGAGTCACATGTTTAAGGGGGAGTTGTGATACTCATGTTTACTTACATGCTTTTTTGCCTTATGTATTTTTGTAATTGTTTTACCTAACTTAAATGGATTGTCACACATCAAAAAGGGGGAGATTGTTAGGGCAATCAACCCATGTGATGTGGTTTTGATGTGTGTGGCAAAGAGTTTAAGTTAGGTTGTTATGGATTTGATATGTGCGTTGAAGTCATGTAGGACTTAGTAATTTGCACATGGATGGCTTGACGATAGCATTGGCAAGATTCACCATCTCATGACTCGATCCTTGAGTCGGTGAAAGATGCATTGCGAAAGTCATGCGCTTGGTGCATCCGAGGGACCGTCGGACGAGGAGCATTGGAGTTAAACCAAAGGAAGTAGACTTTAGGGCGAGACGCGAAGGATGGCGCTACGAAGCCGTGCGCTTGGAGCATCCAAGGGATGTGGCCAGATGAAGAGAACTTCAAGGCGAGGGACTCCAAGGGAAGATGAGACTGAGCGATTGTAACCCGGGACGGGGGAGCTTGTAGGTGAACTTGGCCAAATGGCTAAGTGTCGAATGGGTTTTCCCGACATCAGTCGACTACTCCAAGTCGACTGAAGACTCGATTGGTGTTCGAATCTAGTTTCTGTCCCCAAAGACTTTCGCTGCCAAGGATTGACGATCGCCGAACCATCAATCGATTGCGATGGCAGCGATCGGGTCGCGAGGGTTTCGAGCCGCGAGCGTTGGAGAGTCATTGTTCGTTCGGGCACTCATTCATTAGCTCCATCAGTCGACAGATGGGAAGATCAGTCGACTGATGTGAGAGTTGTTGGTTGGAATCCAACGTGGAAGAAGTCGTTTCGAAGCAACGGCTACAGCAGCAGTTGACTGATGGCTCGATCAGTCGACTGCTAGCTGCCCAACGGGAAGAATGACCTCTTCCCTATAAGAAGAGGCTTTGGGTCATCTTGGGGGGTTAATGTTTCATCTCTAAACATTCTCTGAAGTGTCTAAATATTTTCTTCCCTCTTTCTTGAGTTTATTTTCATCATATTGTAAAGAGGGAGATTCTTGTAAGAAAGATTACCTCCACCTAGCTTTGTGCAAAGGAGAGACTAGTGGAATTATTGTAGGCGTGATTCACCTTGGATGAATCGGTCGTGAATTAGCGGCAAGGGCCGTGAACCACGTTACGCACTCTTGTTAGCGTTTGTATTCTTTGCATTGTCTTAATTGTCTTGTTTAGTTTTATTATTCCGTTGCGCTAACCCTAATCGTAGACGCTCAAGAACGATCGAACTTCGCCATCTACGAAAGAGGGTTATTCACCCCCTCTAGCTAACCACCGATCTTCTAACACTACACACTTCAGTGCCCGACTCCCTGTGCACCTGATTGCCCGACTCCTTGTGAGCCCGAATGCCCGACTCTTTGCGTAATTGAGTGGCCGACTTCCTGCGTGCCTAGGTACTTGAGTCCCTAGTCGCTTGAGTACCCAACTCTCTGCGTAGTCGAGTGGCCGACTTCTTGCATGCCCGAGCACCTGACTTCCTGCAACTCCGAACTTCGTGTTCCTCCTGCTTCCAATCTGTCAAACTGATGTTCGGAGACCTTCCAATTCATTCCCATGAGCATTCACTCTCCCTTCTACTGGGCTCTCTCTCCATGGGCTCTTTACTTACAAATTCGGTCCATTAAACATTTCCAACAACATCAATTTGTATCAGGAGTTAGGTACACAAGATTTGACTATTAAGATGGAGCATTCATGATTTAGCTCCGTATAAAATTGTTATTCTTTCGTCGGTCATTAACCGGGGATTTAAACCATAATATTGGATGCTCTGTGGCCATGTTTTTTAATGCATCACTTATCACATGTCAAGTATTGGTATTGTTGGGTTTCTTTAGAATTGGAATGAAAAATAAAGTAAATGGTTATTTATCATTAATATATCATCAATTTGAATTATCTAGATTTAAATATTATAATAAATATGTTACTTGAAGTGTTTTAACTATTTATATAATTAAAATATTTTATTTCAAAACCCATTTACTTTCTTCATAATCAATTATTAGATTGAATAAGGAAAAAAAAAGCAATTCAAATTTCATTTGGTCGATTCAATTTGAGACATATTCTGAATTAATATAAATATCCAAGTATGGTCTGGCCACCCTCAACAGCCCATGTTTCCATATTTAGATAGTTTGTTCACTTTAGAAGGCAATTAAATTAATAACAGGTCTAATGACTACAAGCCACCAACAACCTCTTCCCTATACCTTTGTCCTCATAATAGCAATGTTCAAACCTTGTCCCTCCAACAAGTCTTGAGATGCAGCATCTCACTATCTATGCTCGTTGAGGAGTTCTTTATGGTAGGTTTTTCTTGTTAGAGTAAAAGGAGTATACCTTTCCTGACGGAAAAAACAAAGGAAAGTCCGAAAATTAATCGGACTTGTCTGTTGAGTCGACCACTTCCTTTTTCGTCCTCAATCGAGAATGATTTCTTCCGTTTCGAGCCGGATCAGAAGTCTCTGGCCAATTGTAAAGCTGGTTGCATAGCCAATTGCAGAGCTGGTTGCGGAACCAATTGCAGAGTCAATTGTTGCAGAGCCAATTGCGATTCGTGAATCGTTGTTGCGAGCGAATTGCGAGTAACGATTGCGAGCCGTGGATGCAGAGCGATTCTGAGCCGATTCGCGAGAATCAATTGCAGCCGCATTGCGAGCGATTCTGAGCCGATTCACTGCAGAATCAATTGCAGGCGGTTGAGCGAATTGCGAGTGCGAGAGCAGAGCTGGTTGTTGCAGAACCTATTGCAAAGCTGGTTGCAGAACCAATTGCAGTTGCAGAGCCGGCGGTTGCAGAACCAATTGCAGAGCTGGTTGCAGAACCAATTACAGTTGCAGAGCCGGCGATTGCAGAACCAATTGCAGAGCTGGTTGTAGAATCAATTACAGTTGCAGAGCCGGCGGTTGCATAACCAATTGCAGAGCCAATTAAAAAGTTGTCGAGGCCTGTGTATACACAGTTTCCTTAAAACAGATTCGTCCTCCTCCGACGGGGTGCTTGCGAGGTTTAGTAGGACGTCTATTTCCCAGGATACAACGGCAAAACCGCGGACTCCAACAAGCACAAGCAGTCCTCGACGAACTGAACAAACACTCGAACGCTATCACTGTGGGGTTGAAAATAGAGTTCTCTTTCTCTTTCGAGTTCACAATCCTATCTCCTTTTATAGAGGAGACCTATTAATGGTGGAATCGAAAGGTCAACCATAATGTCACCTTGATTCGTTTAATCTACGTGAATCGAAAGGTCAACCATAATGTCGTCTTGATTCGTTTAATCTACGTGAATCGAAAGGTCAACCATAATGCTGCCTTGATTCAATTAATCTACCATTAATTCATCAATCTCTGACAATTTATGTCAGAGTTTTAATGCGAACTTCCCACAGTTCGACGCGAAAGATGGCGGAATGTCTTCCCCATCTTTCCGTTTTACCGATCAACAAGTATAAAAGGATGACAGAACGTCTTCTTCATCCTTTCTTCATATTTCCTTAATTTCCATTCAAATTCCAACAATCCTCCACATGAATGGAAATTGATACATGATAGCCTTCAGCGGTTAAGTCCAGCATAGGATAGGTAGGTTTGACCCTCTGAACCTTCCCTTGTGCAAGTATGTTTTCATACTGGTAGATTAGTAGAGCGATGTCCTTGAACTATTTGACCGTTTATGTAAGCATGGACGTACTTCACACAGGACTCTCCCTAATGTAGTTCAGTTCTTATGAGTGTGTTCGTTAGGCCATGAACACGCCTGGTTCTGCGAGAAGGTCTAAGAATTGTGCCTTCAATTCTCTTCGAAGCGGCCCCACTTCTTTCTCGCATAGGTGATCTCTTGAGAGTATTCTCCACTACTCTTCTGGATCATTAAAAGTCGTATGCTTAACCTTCATCCTTTCACTGTTTCTTGGGTCATACCCTCTCACAGTGAGCTTACTTAGTCAGTGCAGTTAAGTTGTCCCTTTGAACTTAGTTCTTGGGATCTCCAGTCAGCATAGGTTGGGTTTCCTTTGCACCAACGTTTCTTATCGGTATCATCATTAAACCCATCCTCAATGATGAGCTTGCAACTAACTCTCAATTTAACCCTTTGGTTAGCGGATCCGCCAAGTTATCTTTTGACTTTACATAGTCAACAGTGATAACACCCGATGAGAGTAGTTGTCTAATGGTATTATGTCTACGACGTATATGTCTAGACTTACCATTATACAGATCGCTCTGTGCTCGGCCAATTGCCGATTGACTATCGCAATGTATGCATATTGTCGACACAGGTTTCGGCCATCTAGGAACATCTTCTAAGAAATGCCGTAGCCATTCAGCCTCTTCACCACATTTGTCAAGAGCTACAAATTCAAATTCCATCGTGGATCTGGTTATAACGGTTTACTTAGAAGATTTCCAAGAAATGGCTGCACCTCCTAAAGTGAATACATATCCACTTGTAGACTTTGAGTCTTTTATGTCGGATATCCAACTTGCATCGCTGTATCCTTCGATTACAGCAGGATATCTTGTATAGTGCAGTCCATGATTACGAGTGTAATGTAGATACCGTAGTACTCTAGTTATCCCTTTCCAGTGCTCAACACCTGGATTACTTGTAAATCTGCTCAATTTACTTACTGCATAGGCCAAGTCTGGTCGTGTACAACTCATTAAGTACATCAGACTTCCAATTATCCTGGAGTACTCTACTTGAGAGATACTCTCTCCTTGATTTTTCGATAGATGTTGACTCATATCTATCGGAGTCTGTGCCAGTGCAGTATCACTCTTAGTGAATCTTTCAAGAATCTTATCCACATAATGGGACTGACTTAAGTCAAGTCCTTCTGACGTTCTAAGAATTTTAATTCCAAGAATCACATCAGCAAGACCCATGTCTCTCATGTCAAATCTTGAGTTCAACATAACTTTAGTGGATTTAATTATCTTATCATTGCTCCCAATGATAAGTATGTCATCTACATAAAGACATAAAATGACTAAGCCATCTTTCGTATCTTTACTGTAAATGCATTTATCACTCTCATTGATTTTAAATCTACTGTCCAGCATGATACTATCAAATTTCTCATGTCATTGCTTTGGAGCTTGTTTCAAGCCGTACAACGACTTGATCAATCTACAAACCTTGGTTTCATGCCCCGGAGCAGAGAACCCTTCAGGTTGTTCTATGTAGATTTCTTCTTCTAAGTCTCCATTTAAAAAGGTAATTTTTACATCCATTTGATGTACTTCTAGATTCCACAGAGTGGCAATCGCTAATAACACCCTAATGGACGTTATTCTTGATACCGGAGCATAGATATCAAAATAGTTAAGGCCACCACGTTGTCGGTAACCCTTAATTACCAACCTTGCCTTGAACCTTTCTATCGTGCCTTCTGATTTCATTTTCTTCTTGAAAATCCACTTGCAGCCTAGTACCTTACTTCCAGAAGGAAGATCCACCAGTTCCAAAGTATGATTTTGCAAGATT
Organism: Wurfbainia villosa; assembly: GCA_025175895.1. Classification (NCBI taxonomy): domain Eukaryota; kingdom Viridiplantae; phylum Streptophyta; class Magnoliopsida; order Zingiberales; family Zingiberaceae; genus Wurfbainia; species Wurfbainia villosa. The sequence continues at coordinate 35,051,569 of CM045989.1, read as the reverse complement.
GATGAAATCTCAGATGCAATTGCCTCTTTCCATTGAGGTCCATCAGACGAGTTTACCGCTCCTGAGTAACTCTGGGGATCACTTTCCATCATGAAGGTGAGAAAGTCCGATCCAAAGGATTTCTCCACCCGAGGTCTCTTACTCCGTCTGAGCTCACCCTCAACTGATTCATCTATTTCTTCTTGCTCTTGTCTTTCGTGTACCCGTTTAGAAGAGCTAGCATCCTCTCGGGCCTTAAACGGAAACACGTGCTCAAAGAATGAGGCATTTCTCGATTTAATAATCGAGTTCTTGTGTATCTCAGGAATTTGAGATCCAATCACAAGAAATCTATAGGCACTACTATTATGTGCATATCCAATAAATATGCAGTCAACAGTTTTTGGTCCGATCTTGATCCTTTTTGGATCCGACACCAAAACTTTGGCCAGACACCCCCACACTCGCAAGTATTTGTAGGATGGTTGTCTACCATTCCACAACTCATAAGGGCTCTTTTCTATTTTCTTTCGGGGCACCTTATTTAAAAGGTAATTAGCTGTTAACACAGCTTCCCCCCACAAGTGCTCTGGTAGGCCAAAACTTAATAGTAGAGCATTCATCATCTCTTTCAGAGAATGATTCTTTCGCTCAGCAATCCTATTTTGCTGAGGCGAGTATGGAGCCATTGTTTCGTGTCTGATTCCATGTTCAGCACACAGATCTGCGAACGGTGATACATATTCACTGCCTCGGTCACTTCGAACCACCTTAATCTTTCTATTAAGTTGGTTTTCAACCTCATTCTTATAGAGAATAAATTTCTCTATAGCTTCATCTTTACTTTTGAGAAGATAAACAATACAATATTTTGTGTTATCATCAACAAAAGTGATGAAATACTTATTCCCACCTCGTGTTGGTGTCCCTTTTAGGTCACACACGTCGGTGTGGATTAGGCCGAGTGGCTCAGTGCTTCTTTCAACTTGTTGAAAGGATGACCGTGTCAATTTTGCTTCAACACAAGTCTCACACTTATGTTTTGGGTCAAGGTGGAATGTAGGTATGCTTCGCATGTTAATCAATCTACTCAACACATCGTAGTTAAGATGTCCTAGTCTACCATGCCATAAACACGAAGACTCAAGCATATAAGTGGAAGAGTTTTCAACTTTATTAACTTTGGGCGTAATGACCATTACACTTAGTTTAAACAACCCATCAGTTACATAACCCTTCCCTACAAACATTCCATTCTTGGACAGTACAACTCTGTCCGACTCTAAGACAATGCGGAAGCCATGCTTGCTTAGCAACGATCCAGATACCAGATTCTTTCAAACTTTCGGGACGTATAACACATTGTTCAGAGTGAGCTCCTTGCCCGAGGTCATCTTCAGCATTACTTTTCCTTGGCCCATAATGTCCGAGGTTGCCGAGTTCCCCATATACAGCTTCTCTCCATTAACTTCTTCAAAGTTGTGGAGTAGCTCCTTATTGCAGCACACGTGTCTGGTGGCACCAGTATCTAACTACCATTGTCGAGGGTTTGAACCCACTAGGTTCAGCTCGGAGATTACTGCACAGAGATCATCCTCCTCTAGCCCCTCGTTCAGGTTGGCCTCCAGATTTTTCTTCGACTTTCTGCACTCCGAAGATTTGTGACCGACTTTGTCACAGTTGAAGCACTTTCCAGTAAACTTCTTTTTATTGACCCCTCCTTTGGGTCTTATTTTGGAAGACTTGAAATTCTTCCGTTTCGAGCTTTGACCGTGTTTGACCACGTTGGCTTTCACAGTAGCCTGAGAGAACATATTTCTCTCCGAACTTTTGTTGTCCTCCTCGATTCGAAGACGAACAATAAGTTCTTCCACGTTTATCAGATAGTTCTTGAAGTCTTTCCAGCCGGGCGGTAGCTTCTCTATGATCGCAACCACCTGGAAAGTTTCACTCAGAACCATACCTTCCGAGTGAATCTCATGCAGAATCACCTGAAGCTCCTGAACTTGGCTGATCACCGTCTTGGAGTCAACCATCTTGTAGTCTAGGAATCGGCCTACAATGAACTTCTTGGCACCAGCATCCTCCGTCTTATACTTCTTGTCCAAGGACTCCCACAACTCCTTAGCCGTTTTCTTCATGCTATACACAGCGTACAGCGAGTCGGCAAGGCAGTTGAGAATGTAGTTTCTACACAGAAACTCTGAGTGATTCCATGCCTCCACAATATTGAAGGTTTGTGCATCACTCGTACCCTCAGGTACATTGGGAGGATCCTCGGTCAAGAACCGAGCCAGATTTAGCATGGTCAGGTAAAACAACATCTTCTGCTGCCACCGCTTGAAGTTCAACCCCGTGAACTTTTCTGGTTTCTCCCCATGATTGATTGGAACGCTACCAATCGGGGTGGAGGGAGCCATCACACGTTGAGTCTGTTGCATCTCAACTTCTTGTGTTGTGGCCATCTCAACAGACCGAATCTGTTTTAAGTTTGTTAGAGTAAAAGGAGTATACCTTTCCTGACGGAAAAAACAAAGGAAAGTCCGAAAATTAATCGGACTTGTCTGTTGAGTCAACCACTTCCTTTTTCATCCTGAATCGAGAATGATTTCTTCCGTTTTGAGCCGGATCAGAAGTCTCTGGGCAATTGTAAAGCTGGTTGTAGAGTCAATTGCAGAGCTGGTTGTGGAACTAATTGCAGAGTCAATTGTTGCAGAGCCAATGCGAGCTGCGTAATCGGGTTATTGCAGAGTGAATCGCAGAACCGCTGCAGAGCCGTGGATGCAGAGTCGCCATGTAACCGCAGAGTCAATTGCGAATCGCGAGCGTGCAGCCAATTGCAGAACTAGTTGCAGAGCCGGTTGTTGCAGAACCTATTGCAGAGCTGGTTGCATAACCAATTGCAGTTGCAGAGCTGGCGGTTGTAGAACCAATTGCAGAGCTGATTGCAGAACCAATTACAGTTGCAGAGTCGGTGGTTGCAGAACCAATTGCAGAGCTGGTTGCAGAACCAATTGCAGTTGCAGAGGCGACGGTTGCAGAACCAATTGCAGAGCCAATTAAAAAGCTGCCGAGGCCTGTGTATACACAGTTTCCTTAAAACAGATTCGTCCTCCTCCGACGGGGTGCTTGCGAGGTTTAATAGGACGTCTATTTCCCAGGATACAACGGCAAAACCGCGGACTCCAACAAGCACAAGCAGTCCTCGGCGAACTGAACAAACACTCGAACGCTATCACTGTGGGGTTGGAAATAGAGAGTTCTCTTCCTCTTTTGAGTTCGCAATCCTGTCTCCTTTTATAGAGGAGACCTATTAATGGTGGAATCGAAAGGTCAACCATAATGTCACCTTGATTCGTTTAATCTACGTGAATCGAAAGGTCAACCATAAATGTCGCCTTAATTCGTTTAATCTACGTGAATCGAAAGGTCAACCATAATGCTGCATTGATTCAATTAATCTACCATTAATTCATCAATCTCTGACCATTTATGTCAGAGTTTTAATATGAACTTCCCACGGTTCGACGCGAAAGATGACGGAACGTCTTTCCCATCTTTCCGTTTTACCGATCAACAAGTATAAAAGGATGACAGAACGTCTTCTTCATCCTTTCTTCACATTTCCATAATTTCCATTCAAATTCCAACATTTCTTTCGGTAGCAAAAACTACAGCATATCCAAATTTTGTTTTCAAAATACTGAACATGGTTTGTATCCAAAATCTGAAACTTCAAAATTAAGGAGAGTCTTGGGCACGCAAAGGTTTGAGAATGCCCAATTTTCTTCCTAATTACTAGAAATCCTATGTCTTAGCACTTTGCCAGTTATGTGTAATCTTCCTTCCTAAATATACAAACACATATCTTTGCTAGCAAATTTAGGCTATTCCTCCACTAACACTTTGGGTGTGAAATTCTATCAAACACCTATCTAATCCGCAGTTTTCGAGGTACTGGCGCCGCCGCTGTCTGGAACCTTGGCGGGCGCGGGCGCTGCTTCGCCGGAGTCTCCGCCGCACTTTTGGCAGCGCCGTGGCGGCGCGGGTACCACCAGGACCCGACGGCAGGAAGGGCAAGAGGCGTTGGATCCCAGCCAGGTGTCGACGCACGCGGCGTGGAAGCCGTGCCCGCACTGCGGCAGGACGCGGACCTGGTCGCCGCAGGTGAATTCGGCGAGGCAAATCGCGCAGTCGACGAGCTCAACGCAACCGGGGGCGGTGGCGGGGGAGGCGGCGGAGGAGGAGGAGGAGGAGGAGGAGGAGGCGAAGGAGAGCGTGGGAAGGGAGCGGAGGGTCTTCTTCTTGATCCCCCTTCTCGGGATCAGAGGCAGGGGCAGGAGGAGGGGCCTATCGGTGGGGGGCGCTAAGGAGCGGCGGAGCCAGGCACAGCGGGCGACGAAGGCGAGGCCGAGGGCGCAGATCAGGGCGCAGAGGAGAGCGGCCATGGTGAGGACGACGTTGGAGTGGAAAGGGAAGGCGGAGTCAGGCTGATCCGACGCCACGATCGGGTCGGAGGAGAGGAGAAACCTTGCAGGATAACGCATTGCTTCGATCTGGTAGAGGGAATTGAGGGATGAGGGAGGTCCAGGGAAGAAGTGGAAGCTTGGATTTTATACGGCGGGGTACCGATTCTTTGAGATTAGTGTTTCAGCCATTAAGTAGTTGTAATTGCACCAGCGAAACGAGAAGTGAGATAACTGTGGTTGATCCACGTGTCACGCTTCCCTTGATGACTCTAGTAAACTTTAGTTGAGAGGCCACGTGCCGACTAATCCTTTCCTTAATTGCGCATCCTCGTGCCTAATTGGTTAGTTTATTTCTGGAATGAGTAGCTAGGGGTGACCTAGTTGTAGGTATCGGTGTCGATGCTATGTGGCCTTGCTTGGGCTTAACATGGCACGGGTCCATCTGAGCCGTCTTTTCTATGTCATGTCGAGTTTGATGTAGTTTCATATTGGGTGTCTCAAGCCCAATTTGAAAATTGAGTTTGTCTGCATTGTACATGTTTGAGCATGTTAGCATCGTGCTCTTGTCGGCTTCGGTTCAAGCTTAAGCTCAGAGAATTATTAATGATATAAATTGGGTCGAACTCAACCCATGGGATGTGTCCAACCAGGTACAATTGACTTTGGATCTAAGCTTGTGAGCCACAATCACATTGCCTTGCCTAAGTCGTTTGTTAGTATGTCGAGCTTGACACAATATAAATGATCCACTCAACCTATGCTATGCATAGTCACATCATGCTATGAATGAAATTGTCAGTGTAATCTTACTCAGAGTGGTCTCATGTCATTTTAAATTTTAATATTTGAATAAAATGTATAAATTAGACTTTATCTATTGTATTTGATACATGTGTTTTAGTGAGCAAGGATTTGCATAAATATACATGCAACTTGAAGAGCTTTCGCCCTAATGAGATCGAGTTATGGATGTTGACTTAGTATGGCTAAAGGCATACACTTGTTAACTTGAAATCCAAAGAGAGCAGAGAAAGATGATATGAGGAACCGCTAGATAAGTAGAGGTGAGATTGAGTTGGAGCAAGTCTAGTGCGATGACCTAATAGGACTAGATTGATAGATCAATGACTTAAGATTTGTATGTTTGGAAAAGATTATATGAGATTCGTATAATTTGGGATCAAGAAACCAAACAAGAGATGAACGAGATGCAAAGTTAAGTTGCAATGGTAAGATAATGAGCCATAAGTGTTGAATGACTAGATGTAATAGGGCTAAAGTGTTGGATCGAGCGGATCGCTAGAGGTGGGGGGGAGGGGGGGTGAATAGCGATAAAAATTTTTCATACGAATGGACAATTATATGCAGCAGAAAGATAAATGAAAATTAAAAGAGACAAGTAGATTTTTTTACTTTGTTCGTAGCCTTCGGCTACTACTCCAAGGTCCTGGCGGTTCTAGACCACGAACGGAGGGCAAAACACTAAAGAACTCCTCCTCGTTGGAGGTAGGAGTTAATTGAATACAGAAAAACACTAAAAGCTTGAGGTAGAGGGACACTTTCCCTCTCCTCGTTACGATAAAACTCCAAGACAATAAAAAGATGAACTGAATTGAAGCTTATATCGAAAAAGAAAAATATAAACAATTTAAACCTAGAGTGTCGGAGAAGTAGAACTTCGTTGTCGGAGAGTTTGTAGCGTTGCGGAGGCTTTTGGAAGCTTATAATTGATGATAAAACCCTAAGATAGGCCCTCCTTTTATAGCTTTTGAGCCCCTTTTCGAGAGGAACTTTAGCCAATCAAATTTGAGCACCACTCCCCTTGAAATGAGGTGATAAGCCTTGACTCCTCGAAGCTGATCCTTGACTATCAGTGGATTGATGGCCATCATCAGTCGACTGATGGCAGCATCAGTCGAATGTTGACCGTAGATAGTCGACTGATGGACAACAGTCGAGTCCTCCAAGCTTGCAGTCGACTGATGCTAGCTGAAATCAAAAGTTAGCTAAACAAAAACATTATTTCGATGACCTCCGACCATCCGATCTCGACTTAGACCACCGATGGGATGTCTTGGGTCGGATCTATGCTTAAGACTATCCCCGTAAGGAGGATACAACCTCACTTACACTTGTACACACACGAGCTTACCTCAATACTTACTGTATCACTTTCGCTTCCGGTCTTCCACTCGATTCCTTCGGCTCCCTCCGAAGTCACTCGAGTGTCGCCCGACCACTGCGGCTTCCTCCGGGTGTCGCTAGCCTTCAGCTCCAGCGTTGGCACTTTTCTGCACACTCGTTTTAGCTCGTGAGATAACAATATAAGCTTAACTTTGTATCGTTTGCTATAATCAAAACTCAGGTTCGACTTAGGTACCTACTGCACCAACAATCTCCCCCTTTTTGATCTATAGCAAACCTACATACAAATTTAAGAAGATAATATGCATGAAGAATTAAAATATGCATGAGACACCAGAATAATAAAGATTAGTAGGAGTAGTAAGGATTTTCTTCAAGTACTCCCCCTTGAGGAAACCTCCCCCTTGACCGAGGGTGAGTCTTTGAAAGAAGACCTTAATCCTCCCCCTAGATGGTTGCTATTTAGCAAGAGTTTAAGTAATGAACATTACTTAAAGTTAGCCTTAGTAAAATATTTAAGTTAAGAGGACTTCTTAACTTGGCCCTTTCTCCCCCGTTTGGCCATAGTGTTTAAAAATAAAACATTAAACATTAACGTTTGACCATAGTGTTTAAAAATAACTTTAAGTTAAGAATTCTCTTAACTTTGCCTTTACTTCCTTAACAAAAACAAGTTAAGTAATCTTTCAAAACTTAAAGTTAAGTAAACACAAGTTAAGTTTTGATCCCTTAACTTTGGCCTTTTCTCCCCCTTTTGTCATATATCGAAAAGAGTGGAGGTGTGTGAAAAATAAATATATGTATTAAATTTAAAGTCCAAGCATGTTCCATATTATTTTGAAAATAATATACTGAAAATAAGCTCATCTATAAAATGTCCGACTCATAATTGACTTGATTGATATGAAAGATCAACCAGTCCTGATCAGAGTCGGTTAATATGTATGATTATACTCCGTGGTTCATGGCGATGCACTAGCTCTACATCTAGAATCAGGAGTAAGGTTCTAACATCTCACGCCCATCTACGTGGCTAAGTACATAAACACATTAGTCCTATGTGTTGTGAGATGTATTGGCTCCTTAAATCTATAGGTGCATGATATCTAAGGTATGTCCTATGCTAGTTCCATGAAAAAGTAAAAAATAGTAGTAGGAAAATATAATTTGTAAGTTCCTATTCTACTACGCACATGCCCAATTTTCGTCTTAATATACTGAATTCGGCTTCGGGTAGGGGTTTAGTAATAGGTCTGCCAAGTTAGACTTCGATTCGACGTATTCGAGTTGTATGGCTTCGTTGGCCACATGTTCTCGAATGAAATGGTGTTTGACCTCTATATATTTGGTCCTAGAGTGACATATTGGATTCTTAGTTAGGTTAATTGAGCTAATGTTTCTACGTGGAGTTTAGTGTTTGTAAAATCTAACTTAAAGTCTCGGAGAGTGTGCTTCATCCAAAGAAGCTGAGTAACACACTCACCCATCGCGATGTATTCGGCTTCGGTGGTAGATAAGGCAACACAGTGTTGCTTCATACTGCACCAACTTACTAGACTCGAGCCGAGAAGTTGACAACAACCACTCGTACTCTTTCTATCGAGCTTACTACCGGCATAGTCCGAATCGGAGTAGTCGGTTAGTTCGAAATCGGTAGATCTAGGGTACCAAATACCGACATTAAGTGTACCCTTTAGATATCTAAGGATACGCTTGACTAGAGTTAGGTGAGACTCCTTGGCACAGGTTTGGAACCTTACGCACATACTTACTGCAAATAGGATATAAGGTCGGCTCGCAGTCAAGTAAAGGAGACTCCCTATTATGCTTTTATAGTATTTTAAATCAATTGAATTTCCGATTATATCTTCTTCTATATTCACATTAGTTGCCATTGGGGTATTAATAATTTTAGAGTCTTGCATTCCAAAGCGTTTAATTAATTCCCTAGTATATTTGCGTTGATTTAGGTATATTCCATCTTTAGTTTGTTTAATTTGTAGACCTAAGAAGAAACTTAACTCACCTACTAAATTCATTTCAAATTCACTTTCCATAAGTGAAATGAATTCATTCAGTAGGATCGAGTTGGTGGTTCCGAAAATAATATCATCTACGTAGATTTAGGCTATGAATATGTCTTTACCTACGGTTTTTACGAAAAGAGTTGGGTCAACTACACCTTGGTTAAAACCTTTGGACTTAAGATAAATCAAAAGCCTTTCGTACCAAGCTCGAGGAGCTTGTTTAAGTCTATAGAGGGCTTTCTTTAACCTAAGAACATGGTTAGGTTTATCTAGACTTTCGAAACCGGGGGGGGGGGGGGGTTGACTAACATAAACCTCTTCTTTAATGTATCCATTCAAGAATGTTGACTTTATATCCATTTGAAATAACTTAAATCCTCGATGTGCAACATATGCTAATAACATTCGAATGGACTCTAACCTAGCTACTGGAGCATAGGTCTCGTCGTAATCTAAATCTTTGACTCGACTAAACCCTTTAGCAACTAATCTAGCTTTATTTCTAACTACTTCACCTTTATCATCAAGTTTATTCCTAAACACCCACCTTGTTCCAATGATTGTTTTATCTTTAGGTGGTGGTACTAATTCCCATACTTCATTCCTAGTGAATTGAGCTAGCTCTTCTTGCATTGCAATAATCCAATCGGGATCAAGAAGAGCTTGGTCAATAGTTTTGGGTTCAATTTTGGAAATCAGGGAGATTTGACTAAGGTTTCTGTATGAGGCTCTAGTTCGAACTCCTAGACTTGGATCACCTATATCTTGGTCGATAGGATGATTGGTTTGAGTCCTAGTTTGATTTGGGTTTGGGTCATCTACCACTTGGTCAATAGGATGACTCGTTTGAGTCCTAGTTTGACTAGAGTTTTCTACCACTTGGTCGATAGAGTGACTTGGTTGACTTAGGTTAGGATTAATACTAGACTTGATCTCCGGATCAGAGTTAGGTCTGGTATGAATCGGCTCGCTAATTGAGGTTACCGGGGGTTTTGTAGGTTTGTGTCCTTCATCAAATACTACATTGATAGTCTCCTCGACTCTAAGGGTGTCATGGTTATATACTCTATAAGATCTACTTGTAGTTGAGTATCCTAGAAAGATCCCGGTCGAGGTTTTGAATGTAAATTTCCCTAGATAATCCTTAGTGTTTAGAATATGTACCTTACACCCAAATACCCTAAAGTACTTGATGTTAGGTATTTTATCATAATAAATTTCGTATGGGGTCTTAAGGTGCCTCTTTACCATAAGGATCCTATTTTGGACATAACATGTCGTACTCATGGCTTCCTCCCAAAACCTATCGGGTAGGTTATACTCGTTTAAGATTGTCCTAGCGGCTTCTTGTAGGGTTCTATTTTTAGTTCTACTAGGCCATTTTGTTGTGGGGTTCTAGGGCAAGAGAACTCATGGTGGTATCCATTTAGGTTATAGAATTCTATAAACCTGTGGTTCTCGAATTCACCACCATGATCAATCCTAAGTCTTTTGATTTCAAGGTTTTGTTGATTTTCTATTAGTTTAAATAGGTTGATTAATTGATCTAGGGTATCACTTTTGTGTTTGATGAACCTAACCCAAGTAAATCTAGAATAGTCATCAATTATAACTAAGCAGAATTTACTCCCATTAAGTGACTTGGCTCCATGTGAATCAAATAGATCCATGTGTAGGAGCTCAAGAACACTTTTGGTTTGTTCTTGATTAGTTAGTTGATGTTGTGTCATAGATTATTTACCTTGTTGACAAGCATTATATATTTTATTGTTCAAGTTATTGAGGTTAGGCAAACCTTTGACTAAGTCACTCTGACTCATCTTGTGGATGAGTCTTGGATGTGAGTGACCGAGTCGTCAGTGCCACAACCATGATTCCTCTTGCCGTGTCATAAGACACTTGGTTGAGGAGTTAGTTAGATTAATAGTGTAAATATTATTATTTCTGGTTCCCTTAAGGATTGTTTTAGAAGTTTCATTTGTATTAATTATGCATTCATTTTCTAGAAATATGACCTTATAGTTATTATCACACAATTGGCTTGCACTAAGTAAATTATATTGAAAATTTTCTACCAATAAGACATTTTGAATTATAAAGTTAGAGTTGAGCTCAATATCACCTGATCCGATGATTTTGAGCTTGTCGTTGTTTCCGAAGGCTATCGATCCTTGTCGTTTGAATCAAAGCTTCGAAAACTTGAGTTGATCCCCGGTCATGTGTCGGGAGCAACCACTGTCCAACATCCATTGATCCTACACGCAAGGTAGTTGGATCGGATATTGGATTTATTAAAGATTGGTTAAAAATTATTAACCTAAATCATCTCACCCATGTTAACCCTATATGTTCTTGTGAGATGACTTCCAATTTTACTTGAATTAAATTTAATGATTTGAACACTTGTCAACCTTGTGTTAGATTCAAATTTGACCTTAGGCTCATCAAGTCACTTTTTCAAGATCATGGCTTCCAGGTCGTGGCGAGGCACAGAGGCCTTCTTTGATCGGAACAACGACCACTTCCTTAGACAAAGACATTTTCAAAAAACTAGAGACTTGACTCACCTAAGACCACTTCCTGGTCCAACTAGTCTAGGATACGGCGAGGTAGCTTCAGCTAGTTTCGCTCGATCAAGTGCACCGAACTAGATACGCCTTATCTAGCTCGAATACACAAGACTCCGCTTTCCTAGTGTACTATCATCTCGCCGCATCCTGGTACTATGTTATCAAGTATTGACGAGTTATAGTCCTATCTAACCATTCTAAAAAGAAAAATCAAACTAAATAAAAAACCTAAGCATGCAATTTCTAAGTTAAAATACAAACAAGTTTTGTACTGGCTCCCCCTGGACCGTTGAATCGGTTTGGTCTCTCCACATAGTGGATTTGGTCCTTGGGAACCCAGTACTGGTTCGATCCTAAGTTTGAAATCAAGGAGGTCTTAGGGACCCATGCTTGGACACATTTTTTTATGTCAACTTACAATCAACATATACGACTTGTTGGTCGTATTTGAGCTAAACCCTAGTCTGGCCTTGTTGTACATGACCCTTTGCGATCCAAGTAGAAGGTCAAGTCCTTTGGATCCCAAAGTAAACCTTTCCAAAGTGTTCCTAAGATCTTCGACTTGACTCTTCAAGCTTGAGTTCTCAACTTCGAGCTTTTCAACCCGAGTTGAGTCCTCTTCTCGAACTCGACTAGTCAAGAGGTTAGGGAGACCTCGTGTTTGAGGAGTTTAACTTCTTCAACCAGGGTCTCGACCTTGGACTCGGACTTAGCTAATTTCCTAGTTAAGAACTTAATTGCACTATAAAGCGTACTAATAAGGGATCGACTTAACTTGAGTGTATCTTTTGAACCGGATATGTATCCGTGGCTTCTCTTGAATAGCGCTTCGCAATCCGACTCGTCTTCGGTTTTCGATTAGTGTTCTGGTTCTGACTCTGTCTCCGATTCCACCGGTTTAGCCATGAGGACACGATCATCATCTTCTTCCTTGGATGCTTCTTCCCATGTAGCGTTGAGTGCCTTTTTGTATTTTGGTGCTTTGCTCTTGAGTTTTGGGCATTCGGACTTGATGTGTCTAAACCTGTTGCATTCGTAACACCTAATATTAGAACTTTTAGGCTTACCTTCATTGGATTGAGTGACGGTTCACTTTCGGTCCTTGACTATCCTCTGAACTAGGTTGACTAATTCGGCCTCCATTTCCGGGTTACCTCCGAATCAGACTCATCTTCTTCTTCCTTCGGGGGTGGCTAGATCGCGGTTTTCTTCCTCGAACCTGCAAAAAGTGCTATACCCTTCTCAGGTTCCGAGTTAGACTGCTCATGAAGTTCGAAATCGGAAAATAACTCATCTAACCTATGTTTTGAAAGATCCTTGGAGACCTTGTAGGCATCGACCATGGATGCCCACAAGGTAGTCCTAGGAAAAGAGTTAAGAACATACCTAATAAGGTCGCGATTTTCGACCTTTTGCCTGATCGCGTGTAGGTTATTGACTATTGTCTTGAACGCGAGCGTGAAGTTGCGTCACCATTTCGTGTTCCTGTATTTTTAGATTATATAATTTATTAAACAAAAGATCGCGCTTACATACCTTGGCTTCATCGGTCCCTTCGTGTAGCTCCACTAATTTTGTCCAAAGATCCTTTGCGCTGATGAAGGGGCCGATGCGATTAAGCTCCTCCTTGGACAAGCTGCATTGGAGGATTTGAGTCGCCTTGGCATCAGCTTCGACTTGTATTTTTGTAGCATTGGTCCATTGGTCATAATCCAAGGATTCACCCACTTCGTTAGTCGAAAGTGTGAATCCCATTTGGATTATGATCCACATCTCGATTTGGGTCTTAAGAAAGCACTCTATCCGACCCTTCCAATAACGGAAGTCATCTCCATTGTAAAACGGAGGTCGGATGGTGCTAAAACCCTCGAGATGGGCCATTGATACAAAAATAAACAAGAGAAAGAAGACGAAAAAACCTAACAACAACACAAATAATCGAAATGTACCAAGACTTGTGTCTTGGATTAGTAGTGCGGGAGAAAAACTAAGCGAATGAAATAAATTCGAAATAAACATAATAATAAAGGAAAAAAATCTATAAAGAAGCTAGATTGGTGGTTTGACCAAATCTTAGCACCCCCGGCTCTGATACCAATTGTTGGATTGAGCGGATCGCTAGAGGGGGGTGAATAGGGATAAAACTTTTTCGTACGAATGGACAATTATATGCAGTGGAAAGATAAATGAAAACTAAAAGAGACAAGTAGATTTTTTACTTGGTTCGTAGCCTTCGGCTACTACTCCAAGACCCTAGTGGTCCTAGACCATGCACAGAGGGCAAAATACTAAAGAACTCCTCCTCGTTGGAGGTAGGAGTTAATCGAATATAGGAAAACACTAAAAGCTTGAGGTAGAGGTACACTCCCCCTCTCCTCGTTACGATAAAACTCCAAGATAAAAAAAAGATGAACTGAATTGAAGCTTATACCGACAAAGAAAAATATAAACAATTTAAACCTAGAGCGTCAGAGAAGTAGAACTTCGTTGTCGGAGAGTTGTAGCGTTGTGGAGGCTTTTGGAAGCTTAGAATTGATGATAAAACCCTAGGATAGACCCTCCTTTTATAGCCTTTGAGCCCCTTTTCAAGAGGAAATTTAGCCAATCAAGTTTGAGCACCACTCCCCTTGAAATGGGGTGATAAGCCTTGACTCCTCGAAGCTGATCCTTGACCATCAGTCGACTGATGGGCATCATCAGTCGACTGATGGCAACATCAGTCGAATGCTGACCGCAGATAGTCGACTGATGGACAACAGTCGAGTCCTCCAAGCTGGCAGTCAACTGATGCTAGCTGAAATCAAAAGTTAGCTAAACAAAAACATTATTTAGACGACCTCCGATCGTCCGATCTCGACCTAGACCACTGATGGGATGTCTTGGGTCGGATCTACGCTTAAGACTATCCCCGTAAGGAGGATACGACCTCACTTACACTTGCACACACACGAGCTTACCTCGATACTTACTGTGTCTCTTTCTCTTCCAGCCTTCCACTCGATTCCTTCGACTCCCTCCGAAGTCACTCGAGTGTCACCCGACCACCGCGGCTTCCTCCGGGTGTCGCTAGCCTTCAGCTCCATTGTTGGCACTTTTCTGCACACTCGTTTTAGCTCGTGAGATAACAATATAAGCTTAACTTTATATCGTTTGCTATAATCAAAACTCAGGTTCTACTTAGGTGCCTACTGCACTAACATAAAGTAGAATCTAACGTAGTCAGACTCAATCTTATAATTAGTCATGGTCAAGAGACTAATCAATTGATGATTGAATATAATAATGAAATAAACAATCGATTGATGAATTAAAATTTAAAAATTATAGTTAGGTATAGATTATGGTTTGAATCAGTCGACTAATATAAAATTTAATCAATTAATGGTTGAGTCGACTGATCAGTTGACTCAAATTAAGGAGCCAACAAATATAATCTCTCTGTGTGTAATCTAATCAATTAATCAGTTAATTGTTAAGATGAAAAATAGAAAAGAGTTGTTGTTTTGTAATAATGGTCAAATCAAATAAAATAGTTGATTAATGATATAAACTAGTTGAGTCATCAATAAATAGAGTTTAGAAAGTTATAGAGGAACTTTAGGGTGGCTTCAAAATTAGGATAATAGAGTTGGTCAAACCCTATGAAAAGCGCCCTTACATAAGTTTAATAGTAATCTCTATGTTCTTGTGACCGTGTTAGAGAGGAAGTGAATAGCGATTTTTCGATTTCACTGGATTCGATTTGCGTCGTGTTTGTCTACAATTCATTAGTGGGCAGCGGAAACAAAAGCATAAACAAAATAACAAACATAACACACTACACTAAGATTTTACGTGATTTGGAATCTTAACTCCTACTCCATGGCCGAGCTCTAGTGATCTGTACCACTAAAATCTTCTCTTTTTCGGAATGACACCGGAGGTGAAGAAACCTCTTATAATAGAGCTTATACAATAAGGAGCAACAATAAAAACAATATATGAATGAAAAATCGAAACAAAAACATTTTACAACAGAGCATTTGATTGAATGCTTGTTGGTTGTTGTGGAATGTCTTTGAAAGTCTGGAAAGCAACAATTATTTTCCTTCAAGAGTTCCAAGAATTGGCTTCTTCTTTCCTCCACCGCAACCTCCTTTTAAAGCTCCACTCGAGTTGATTTTCCACCGATCAGTAGACCGACCTTACCCACCAGTCGATTGCCCGATTGGCTGTCATCTCACAATGGATTAATTCACATCGAAAATAGTCAATCAATCGACTGTCCGATTGATCGTTTTCTAACAACGGACTAATCCACGTCAGAAATAGTCGATCAGTCGACTGCTATGAGTCAACAGTCGACTCAAAAAATATTCTATTCTCTTGTTGACTGGTCCAACCGACCAATCAACTGCTAGAGCCACAGTTAGTTTTTTGAGTTGAGTACTTGGTCCATATCCCAGTTGACTGCCTGAGTCTTTTGAGCTCCCGAGTGTCAAGCACTCGATCAATCGACTAGTCGAAGTCTCAATCGACTGGTAAGCCTCAAAATTGAGGTTTAAGACCCAAATATAATCCCCTCATACTTGACACTCACCCTTAGCCTAGACCTAAGCCTTCAAGCCACTTCCATCAACCTCACGCCTTTGTTTTGAGTCCACGATTCCTCACCCTTGCGCTAGCCTTCAAGTTCTTTTATTGACTTCGTCATTCCATCGGGTACCCTTAGCCTTGACCTAAGTCTTCAAGTCACTTCCATCAGCCTCACGCCTTTGGTTTGAGTTCATGACTCCTTGCCCTTGTGTTAGCCTTCAAGTGCTTTCATTGGCTCTGTCATGCTACCAGGTCTATCTTTGCCAAGAGGTCGCGCCTTCGGGACTTACACTACCAAGACTATACACTTGGACTTACACGACCAAGATTACACCCTTGGACTTTCCTTTGCCAAGTATTCATACTTGGACTTTCACCGTCAAGACTACACACTTGGACTTTTACGACCAAGACTACACCCTTGGACTTTCCTTTGCCAAGTATCCATACTTGGACTTTCCCTTGCCAAGAATCTATTATTGGACTTCTCCATTGCCAAATCTCCAAACTTGGACTTTTCCATTTCCATGTATCCTTACTTGGACTTTCCTCTCCAAGAATCCATTTTTACACTTTCATTTGAGTCTTACCCGGGCTTGGCCAATCTTGAGCTGAGGTTGATTGCTCCAACAATCTCCTCTTAATCAATCTCCCTCATATGATCTTGGATGTCCAAACCATCCACTAGTCATATTGTCAAATGTATTGTCAAACATCAAAACACTACTCGAATCCCACTCGAGCTTGGTCGACATTAACCTAAGGTTGATTGCACCAATAATCACCCCCTTTTTGATGTTTGACAATACCTTTAAGTTAGGCTATCCCATAGGTCCAACTTGACTCTTCTTATGTCAAGGCATAATGAGGGTTTCCTAATTTAAACCCTTCATTTCTCCCCCTTTGGCATACATCAAAAAGTCTCTCATCTTTCAATGAGATACTTCATTCTCTCCCTTTATCCAAATTCATCTTGGATGCCTTTATTCTCCTTAGTGACAACATCCTTATCACTAAATGAAAGACAATTCTTCACTCTCCCCCTTTTTAACCTTCATCCATTATGCCTTGATGGATAAACTCCCTCTAAAGGCTTTCTCCCCTTGATCATTGCACCAACAATGTTCTTGGAGAGTTCCTAAGCCAATAGGAAATGTAAACAATTAAAAGTAAGGATAAAAGTTCAAACTTGAACTTTAACATCCCTTAGAATTTGATTTTCACCCTAATTAACTCTTCTAATCATTTTCAATTAAAATATCACCCTTCCAACGCATCTCTAAGTATATTATAGGGTTAGTAGTGATTAGGACACTTAGGGTTGTTGATAAATAGCTAAACAAACCTTGTTCAGCCAAAATCAGCATCATCAGTTGACTCTGTCAGCGACCAGTTGACTGAGACCTCCACCAATTGACTGGCTACACTAACAGTAGATTGGTTTCTGCATTTGCAAACATCATGGTTTTCAAAATGAATTTTAGAAATGCATAAGTAATTCTGTAATTTTTAAAAAATCTTTAAATTTCACACACATTACTTATGCTAAATGCAATGGGTGAAAAATATTTTTCTATGAAATAGTCTTCTAAAATAATTTTAAAATTCTATTTTCAATCATGGTCAATGGGTAAAGTGTACATGACTTGTACATTAGCTTTCTTGATATTTTAATCCTATGATTCAAAGAGTTTAAGTTCATTTTGATGTATTATATAAGCACATTGAACCTAACTCATTTTCCTAACATCTCACATATGTCTAGAGTGTTTCAATATACACATATGTCATTTTATAGTTTTTGTGAGATGTGAGTTTTGGTTCTTCCTTAATCTAAGGGTTTATGCATGATTATCGAGGCATATCCATTTGATCTCCCTACTTAGGATGTCAAATAATGTCATTTGTCCTATAGTTTTTGGGGATTAGTTGTTGCGCTAGAGGGGGGTGTGTAAAATACCACGAAAAAAAAATGTTGGGTAATTAGGAGAATACCCTATGGAATTTTCTAGGAATTTTTAGGAATTTTTCTGGACTCGAATGGAGATTTCTAAGACCCTCTTTGCTTAGGAGTTAAAGGGTTTAACGGGTCTGAAATTTGACCCGTTTATCTGCCAACCCAATCCGTTTCATTAACGAAGCAATTCCGCGCCACTGACTTTAATTTTGTTTCGGCGAGCATTTCCCGATCACGTTCTCTCCTTATCTCTTCTGCGACCAGAGCTCCGATCAACTTCTCCTCTCCGCACGAATAGATCTCTCTCTCTCTCTCTCTCTCTCTCTCTCACTTTGTCTCCTCCTCCACACGACCTCTTCGACTCTTGCCGCCCGGAGTTCGTCGGCTCCTCTGCGCAAGTGGACGGTGGCAAGCGACAGTGCTCGCGGACATACCAGAGCAACGAAGGAGACTCGCAATTTGGGGGCTTGTGTCGATGGAGACGACACTTTGCTTGGATAGGGAAAATCGGCGACTTGCTGCCGGAGCTGAGAGTTCCAGCAGGAGCTAGGGAAGTGCCTAGGGGGCGTTGAGTTCGCCGGTGAACAGGGGATCGCCGCAAAAAATTAGGTAAGGAGCTGATTTTCATCTTACCTTGGGCGAGCTATAGTCTTCTTGTTGTTGAGCTTGATCTATTTTGGGCAATGGTAGGTTACCGACAGACGGTGGAATTTGGGATAAGGGGTTTGCTGCCGGTGGAGTCTTCTAAGGCTGTGGTTTCTACCGGTGGAGTTCTAAGATAGGTAAGTGGAATTATAGCTTTAATCTGGGTACATTTCCCTTTCATTTGAGCTAGATCCGTTTGTGGGTAGTGGTTGTTCTTGTCGAGTGAATAGAGTATCAAGGCATGTTATTGTCGGTGGAGTCCCAAGTGAAGGTAAAACTCAAACAAGCTCTTTTTCTTGGTTGTTGTAAATTAGGTTAGCTATGATAGTTTTGTATGGGCTGTCGGTTCGGTGGAGTTGCTGCCGGTGAGGATCAAATTGCCGGTAAGCAAGCCATTTTCCTTTTGGTTGTTTGGGACTGAGACGACTATGGGCAGGAAAATTGACAGGTAGGGATGACTGTAAATGGTTGTAGGTTAGCATACTTGCTAACCAGGAATGATGGATGTTAATTATAGTATGGGGCAGCTGTAAATTTAAGTGTTGTGTTTATGGATTAGATTTATAACTGATTCTATTAGTGATACTATTACAATAGATTGGGTGTAAAAAGGTTAAATCTTTATGAGATTAACTTTGTTAAGTTGAATATAGAATTTGATGAGGAAGTTAGCACTTTTGCTAATTGAAATCGATGGGTTTAAATTAAATGGTCAAGTCTGGCTATTTGGGTTTCTAATTCGTATTCGATTAAGGGACATGAATATAGAAATGGGAGAATAGTGAATTTATATATATATTGTTGTATGCTTGAACATGACCACAATGTTTGAAATGTGTAGGACGTGGATACGAGACGAGTCCGCGGACGTGAGGACTCTAGTACCACGAGCATTTACAAAAGGTGGGTAATTTCCTACCCTGGTCAGGTAGATGTAATTGCATTCAGATTTAGTCGTAGATATGAGCATGTTAGGTGTTCATATTATCTCGACCCTGCTCTTATTTATCTTATGTTTGATACTTGTCGTTGGCTATATTTACTCAAAGGTTGATATCACATTTCCATTATTATGATTTAGGGCTATAGATGTGATGTAAATAGGTCTAGATATTTAGTAGGGTGTAGATGTTAGAGTACAGGTGATGACCCAATTTATAAATTGACAAAAAGGTCATTCGTTAGTAGGTAATGCCCTAAATGTAGGAGTTATTCCAATACCCGTATGTTGCATACTTATTTACCAACCATGTGTTGTGTAAATGGTCAGGTCAGTCGTGAATAGTGTGTCGCAATAGACCGGTGGGCCTAGCTTACCATGATCAGTTGAGTACGACTCTCTACATGATAGAGAGTGTATTGATCAAAGGGATATGACTCTCTGTTGAACAGAGAGTCTGTGGTAGATGTCTATATGTGAGACAGTACCTTCATATCATTGCATGCATACTGACGACATCGTCTCCCTTGGGGTTGAGAGAGTCGTCAGTCATCCTGCCTCCCAGGTTACTCCCAGAGGAGTAACTAGTGTGAGGGCATAACATTTGTTATGCCGCACTGTACCACTATAGACGGTGGTAGTTGGAGTGCGTGCAGTTGTCCTGGGTGCGTGACACTCGACCACTCATTGGTAGTGTTAGTCGGAGTGGCCAACAGCAGGGACCCCCATTGCGTAGCGAGCTCTTTACGATCATATGCTACTTGATCATACTGCCCACTCGGCCACTCTAGAGTAGTGGTTGGTGTGAGTTGGGACAGTTGTCATGTCGTACCACCTAGGCCACACTGGGGTCGTGGTAGCAAGTAGGGGTGCGCAGGCATGACCATGCATGCTGCATTGCCATATCATACAGTGTTTTGCATATTACTATATATATATATATATACATACATGCTTGTATATATATATACATGGATGATGGTGATTAGTATACATACAGATACAGTCTATATGTATACTCACTTTGATGATGCATTTGTATGTACTATGCTTGTTGCATTTGTTTGTACATATTCATACATGTTGTTGTGTTTTTTGTATGGTAGTAGGTCGGGTACTTGTATACCTATTGGTTGTTCACTGTGATAACCTCGACCCATATCATGATGTAGTGTGAGTTAGTATTATTCTTTATACCTTGTGTTGTGGATATATGCCCAGGTTGGATGAGGATAGAGTAGCTGACTGTCAGGTATGTCAGCATCATTTGTTTGTTCAGTTTATTTAGTGTATGCATGCATGTGTACTTGTTATGCTGATGTATACCTATCATACCAGTAGATTAAACTGTTGAATGACATGTGATATTGATATATATTTACATGTTCTATCTTATTACCTGCTGAGTTTTACTCACCACCACAGACCCTAGGTTTTTCTGTCGCCCAGGTAACAGGTAGAAGTCTTCGTGACGACTTGGAGTTGCGTCGACGATCCATCCCATCTCCATTTTTTGAGTCTCCCAAGGAATTCGTTTTATGTCTTGGACTTTGATTATGTTATGGACTTGTTTTATTATAGACTTTGTCGTGATGTCGTGGACTTTATTTTTGTATTAGATGTTTTATGTACGGTTTTATTACTGTGGACTTGTCAGGTGGTGCACACCTGTATGTTTTTAGTATGTATGTTGTGGGTATGTGGTTTATATTTCCACTGTGGTTGATATATTTATATTTTGTTGTTGTTTTGGGTCTACGGGCCTTGTATTAACCTGAAATGTTGCCACGTACAGGGGAGATGTCGTCTGTTTGATTTTTGGCACGACATACTCTCGGGGTGTGACAACTTTATTGCTATCAGAGCTGAAGGTTCTGTAATGCCATACAATGATTTTGTTTTTGATTCTTTGATTCTCGGGAGTCGGTATATTTTTCGGATTTAGTTTTTGTGAGATGGGATTTACCGCGGCATAAGCTCCAGGCATCATAAAGTAAGAATTTCTGATAACTCATATTTCAGATAGTTACTTATCTAAATTTGTTGAACAAGTGTATACAGTCAAAGTTATGGCACCTATGCAGACTCGTAGTAGAGGTCGTCCATCAAGGTGATCCGTCGGAGTTGAGGGACAGGAGGTTGCTACTACTGAGCTCGTTATTTGGGAACAACCTCAGCTTTCCCCTACTGGTGGTTCGGAGCCTCAGAATCCGGATGTACCATTGACTATGCCAGAGCCTGCAGAGTCCAATTGGCTCAATGATAAGGCACGAATACTCGTGTTAGCACGTTCGACCAAGGAAAAGTTCACCTTGTTCCGAGGGGAGTCCGACCCATGGATTGCCTGGTCTTGGATGGAAAATATGGAAGACACCTTCGAGTACATGAACTGTACAGATGTGGAGAAGGTGGGCCTTGTTGTGTATCATCTCAGAGATTAGGCTGTTACTTAGTGGAAAATGCAGAAGACTCTAATCGGGGAGTGTGGGATTACTTGAGAAATCTTTCGAGACACTTTCTGGAGACAGTATTTTCCTTCGGCATTTTCTACAGCACGGCGTCAGGAATTTCTGAGCCTGAAGCAAGGTGATCGTTCCGTCGTGGAGTACAACACAGAGTTTACCAGACTATCAGAGTTCTGCTCTCATCTGGTAGCACAGGATGTAGATCGGATGTACCAATTCACACAGGGTCTTGCTGCTTATATTCGGAGTAGGATGTCAGGATCTATCATTACCTCATACAGGGAGGCATTGGATCACGCCATCTTCATCGAGATGACTTCACAACAAATTTCCAGGGAAAAGGATACAGAGAAGCAGATGACTCAGGGAAAGCAGTAGAACCAGGGTTCAACTCAGGGGACTCAGAAGAAATGGGAGCAAAAAGGAACTACGTGAGGTGCTGCAGAAGGGTCAGCTAGATTGCAGAAGGGGAAACATCCAGCATCAGAGTATTCTGGAGGGTCTCAGAATAGTCGTAAGGGTCGAAGCAGGAATGGATGTTATAAATGTGGATCTGAAAGCCACAAAATATTAGAGTGTTCTTTGGAGTAGCATGCTTGCTATTATTGCAAACAACCTGATCATACGAGTCATGACTGTACATTGAAAGCACAGTTGGAGTTTCCTTATAGCTCCAACAAGGGGAAGAAGTCTACCCAGCGGCGGGAAGGGCGGCACCGCGGACTCGGACATATGGTCGAGGCGGCGGTACCTCCACCCGGCCGCAGTTGTACGGATGCGAGGGGTGCCCTACTGATGATGCCAACAGCGATCTAGTATCCTGCATCTCTAGTGATCTACTATCCAGGAGTATCTACATCGTAGAAGTTCTTACCAGCCAACTCTCAGGGATATCTTATGTCTGCACTAGCAACTCAGCCTCCAGTACCATAGAGCTAGATCCAGCCAGAGTGGAGGCACACTACTACTTCGTCAGGGATGCAGCCGACGAATATTGAGACTGGACGAGTTTTTGCCATCACTAGAGATAAGACACAGTGGGCTGAGGGATCAGTCATATAGGGTATGGTTTCAGTTTATTCTATATATGTTGATACTTTGATTGATACCGGTAGTTCTCATTCATTCGTATCTAGAATATTTCTGGATAGAGTTGGAAGGATCCCAATGGTTTGTTCTTGTGGGTTAGCAGTATCATTGCTATCATGAGAGGTGTTGACTAGCCACCAAGAAATTAAAGGTTGCCCATTAGATTTTGACGGGCATATCGTTACAGTGGACCTCCAGGTGTTGGAAATGATACAGTTCGATATTATTCTCGGTATGGACTGGTTGGCCGCTTATCATGCTACAATGGATTGTACAACAAGGGTGGTGATATTTCGACCACCGGATCAACCAGCTTGGGAATTTGTTGGTACTAGAGATGATGGATTATCTATTATATCGGCTTTACAAGCTCAAAAGCTATTGGCCCAGGCTTGTCGGGGTTATTTATTATCTCTAGTCAAAGTTGTGAACGAAGGACTACCACCCCTCTCTGATGTGCAAGTAGTCCGAGACTATCCAGATGAACTTCCAGGCTTGCCACCTCTTAGACAAGTTAAATTTGCAATAGAGGTGATCCCAGGAACCGCACCTATATCAAAACCTCCTTATCGGATGGCACCAAAAGAGCTGAACGAACTTAAAGTTCAACTGCAGGAGTTGCTGGATAATGGATTCATCTGACCTAGTGTTTCACCATGGGGAGCCCCGGTACTCTTTGTCAAAAAGAAGGATGGATCGTTGCGGTTATGTATTGACTATCAGCAACTGAATGCAGTCATAGTTAAGAACAAATATCCACTGCCGAGAATAGAAGATTTGTTTGATCAACTTAAGGATACATGTGTGTATTCTAAAATTGATCTGCGCTCAGAATATAATCAGCTTCGGATAAGAGATGAGGATGTTTAGAAAACAACTTTCTGCACCTGTTATGGGCATTACGAGTTTCTAGTGATGTCGTTCGGTCTCACGAATGCCCCAGCTACATTTATGGACTTAATAAATCGAGTATTCCTGAGGTATATAGACCAGTTCGTGATAGTGTTCATTGATGATATATTGATTTATTCTCAATCCGAGGAGGAGCATGAACAACATCTGCGAATAGTATTGGAGACGTTGCGACGGGAGCAGTTGTATACGAAGTTTAGCAAGTGTGTGTTCTGGTTATCCTCAGTGGGTTTTCTTGGACATGTGGTGTCCAACAGAGGTATTTCTATAGATCCCCAGAAGATCGAGGCAATTACCAGCTGGGAGCAGCCAAAATCAATTCCGGAGGTCCGTAGTTTCCTTGGTCTGGCCGGGTATTATCAGAGATTCATGCAGGAATTCTCGAGTATCACCATGCCACTCACTCGCCTGACTCAGAAAGGGGTCAAGTTCACTTGGTCAGAGGCTTATGAAACTAGCTTCCAGGAGCTTAAGCGACGGCTAGTTTATGCACCAGTCTTAGTGATTCCTTCTGGTGTTGATGGGATGATTCTTTATACGGATGCTTCTATCCAAGGTTTGGGTGCAGTTATGATGCAGTCCAACCGTGTGGTATCTTATGCCTCTCGTCAACTAAAGGATCAAGAGAGAAATTACCCAGTGCACGATCTGGAGTTAGCCGCCATTATTTTCGCATTGAAGATATGGAGGCACTACTTCTATGGAATTACCTTTGAGATCTACACAGACCATAAAAGTCTGAAGTATCTGTTCACACAGAAAGAGCTAAATTTGAGATAGAGACGGTGGATGGAATATCTGAAAAATTATGACTGCACCATCCAGTATCATCCAGGAAAAGCTAATATGGTAGCAGATGTGTTGAGCAAGAAGTCTCGTGGAGTTCTGGCCAGTCATCTGACATCAGTTACTGATCTAGTTCGATAGTTCTCAGAGTTAGGATTGTCGGAACACGGTTAACATCCCGGGGAGTATTGGTATCTATGGTTGCCCATTCCGCAATTGCTGAGAGGATCAAGGAAGCACAAGTCAGTGACCAGCATCTACAATTCTTGTGCAGCACGATAGTCTCAGAACGTCAGATGGATTTCTCGAGTGACGAGAATGGTGTACTTCGTTTCTGTGGATGACTATGTGTTCCGGACACTCACCCAGTTAAGGAAGAATTGCTACAGGAAGCACATCAGTCGAGATTTGCTATACATCCTGGTGGTACTCGGATGTACTGGGATTTGAAGCTTTTATACTGGTAGAATATTATGAAACGAGATATTGCAGACTTTGTTGCACGATGTCTATTATGCTAGCAAGTGAAGGCTGAACATCAAAAACCTGCTGGCTTACTTCAGGAAATTCCGATCCCGAAATGGAAGTGGAAAAATATCACGATGGATTTCATTACGGGATTACCTAGAACTCATAAAGGACATGATGCGATTTGGGTGATCATGGATCGATTAACCAAATCATCTCACTTCCTTCTGATTCGTGAGACGGACTCATTGGATCGTCTAGCAGAATTGTACTGTCGAGAGATCATCAGATTGCATGGTGTACCATTGAGTATCATATCTAATAGAGATCTGCGATTTATTTCGTGATTCTGGCAAAGTCTACAGCAGGCCATGGGCACAGAGCTTCGACTCAGTACAACATTTCATCCGCAGACAGACAGACAGTTCGAACGTACCATTCAGACTCTGGAGGATCTATTGAGATCTTGTGTTATGGATTTTGGTGGCAGTTGGGAGGATCACATTCCTTTAGTGGAATTTGCCTACAACAACAGCTACCACTCTTCTATTCAGATGGCTCCTTTCGAGGCATTATACGGCAGACCCTGCAGATCTCCTGTGTTATGGAAGGAAGTTGGGGAACAGTAGATATTGGGGCCTCAGAGTATCCAGCATGATGCAGAGTTGGTGCGAGTGATCAGACAATGGTTATCTGAGGCACAGGACCGGTAGAAGAGTTATGCAGACCGGAGGTGAATGCCTCTGAAATTCTCAGTCGGGGACCATGTATTCCTACGAGTGTTACCCACCAAAGGAGTCAAGAGGTTTGGGTTGAAAGGAAAATTAGCTCCACGCTACATTGGTCCATTTGAGATATTGGAACAAATTGGAGGTGTAGCTTATCGATTGGTCTTACCTCCGACACTAGCAGATGTTCACAACGTATTTCATGTTTTTATGCTGAGGAAATACGTGCCGTGATCTGACCATGTTCTAAAAGAGGTTCCGATACCACTCTAGGCGAATGCGACTTATGAGTTGACTCTGGTGCGGATTCTTGGTCGTAAGGAGCGGCAGTTGCGGAACAAAATCATCCGACTCGTAAAGGTGGGATGGCAACATCATACGGATGAGGAGGCTACATAGGAGCTGGAAGATACTATCCGAGCTCGATACCCTCATCTGTTTACCTGAGGTATGTGTTTATTTCGGAATATGCTTGATCTAATTTTTGCATTTAAGAACGAAATTTGGGGACCAAATTTTAATAAGTGGGGGAGAATGTAAAATACCACGAAAAAAATGTTGGGTAATTAGAAGAATACCCTATGGAATTTTCTAAGAATTTTCAGGAATTTTTTTGTACTCGAATGGAGATTTCTAAGACCCTCTTTGCTTAGAAGGAGTTAAAGGGTTTAATGGATCTGAAATTCAACCCGTTTATCTGCCAACCCGATCCGTTTCATTAACGGAGCCATTCCGCGCTGCTAACTTTAATTTTGTTTTGGCGAGCGTTTCCCGATCGTTTTCTCTCTGCGTTCTCTCCTTATCTCTTCCACGACCATAGCTCCGATCAACTTCTCCTCTCCGCACGAACAGATCTCTCTCTCTCTCTTGCTTTCTCTCCTCCTCCGCATGACCTCTTCGACTCCTGCCGCCCAGAGTTCATTGGCTCCTCTACGTAAGTGGACAGCGGTAGGCGACAGTGCTCGCAGATAGACCAGAGCAACGAAGGAGGCTCGCGATTTGGGGGCTTGGGTCGACGGCGATGACACTGTGCTCGGATAGGGAAAATCGATGACTTGCTGTCGGAGCCGGGAGTTCCAGCGGGAGTTATGGCAGTGCCTCAGGGGCGTTGAGTTCGCCGGTGAACCCTCGCCACTGGAAATTAGGTAAAGGGTTGATTTTCGTCTTACCTTAGACGAGCTATAGTCTTCTTGTCGTTGAGCTTGATCTATTTTGGGTAGTGGTAGGTTACCGGCAGACGGTAGAATTTGGGATAAGGGGTTTGCTGCCGGTGGAGTCTTCTAAGGCTGTGGTTTCTACTGCTGGAGTTCTAAGATAGGTAAGTGGTATTACAACTTTAACCTGGGTACATTTCCCTTTCATTTGAGCTAGATCCGTTTGTCGGCAGTGGTTGTTCTTGTCGGGTGAACAGAGTATCAAGGCATGTTATTGTCGGTGGAGTCCCAAGTGCAGGTAAAACTCAAACAACCTCTTTTTCTTGGTTGTTGTAAATTAGGTTGGCTATGATAGTTTTGTATGGGCTGCCGGTTCTGTGGAGTTGCTATCGGTGAGGATCAAATTGCCGGTAAGCAAGCCATTTTCCTTTTGGTTGTTTGGGACTGAGACGACTATGTGTAGGAAAATTGATGGCTAGGGATGACTGTAAATGGTTGTAGGTTAGCATACTTGCTAACCGGGAATGATGGATGTTAATTATAGAGTTAAGTATAGTATGGGGCAGCTGTAAATTTAAGTGTTGTGTTTATGGATTAGATTTATAACTGATTCTGTTGGTGATACTATTACGATAGATTGGGTGTAAAAGGTTAAATCTTTATGAGATTAACTTTATTAAGTTGGATATAGAATTGGATGAGGAAGTTAGCACTTTTGCTAATTGAAACCGATGGGTTTAAATTAAATGGTCATGTCTGGCTATTTGTGTTTCTAATTTATATTCGATTAAGGGACGCGAATATAGAAACGGGAGAATAGTGAATTTATATATATATTGTTGTATGCTTGAACATGACCACAATGTTTGAAATGGGTAGGACGTGGATATGAGACGGGTCCGCGGACGTGAGGAGTCTAGTACTACGAGCATTTACAACAGGTGGGTAATTTCCTACCCTAGTCAGGTAGATGTAATTGCATTCAGATTTAGTCGTAGATAAGAACATGTTAGGTGTTCATATTATCTTGACCCTGCTCTTATTTATCTTATGCTTGATACTTGTCATTGGATATATTTATTCAAAGGTTGATTTCACATTTCCTTTATTATGATTTAGGGTTATAGATGTGATGTAAATAGGCCTAGATGTTTAGTAGGGTGTAGATGTTAGAGTACGGGTGATGACCCAATTTATAAATTGGCAAAAAGGTCATCCGTGGGTAGATAATGCCCTAAATGTAGGAGTTATTCCAATACCCGTATGTTGCATACTTATTTACCTACCATGTGTTGTGTAAATGGTCAGGTGAGTCGTGAATAGTGTGTCGCTATGGACCGTGTAGAGATGTATACTGAAAAGTCTATCTTTTGTATGAACATCTTTATTTTTGAAATAAGAATCACATGATCATTGTTTGCATATTTTTATGGTTATGCATATTGTATAATACATTACATTGTAGATAACATGGTGTGTGGTGTCACACGGGAGATCATGTTATCGGCTCCTTGTAAAGTATAAGTAAAGGCTCACAACCGAAATGACTTTGGACAAACCATCGGAATGGTTATAGTGTGATTTGGTATTGGTTTGTCTTGACCATAGAATCACACTAGTGCACTTTGTGTGTATTAAGCAGGAACGACTTAGAGGTGATTCGATTTATTGCTGACTATATAATCGAATCGGACCTCAGATATTATTATGTACATGCTCTTAATCCCGATATAATAACGGGCACATATACTTAGTATTCATCTCTTTGATTTACCAATGGACGAGATTTATACATTAAATCGATAGGCTCGGTAAGTTGGAAGATGATATTATTTATATGGTGTGCCGTTGATTATAGGAGGAAACTGTGTCCTATATATTAGGATGATGATGTCCCCTTGAGGAGCTCATAAGGTTCATCATGTAAACCCTGCAGGTGGACTTGGTCCGACATGATGAAAAGGTTGAGTGGTACTACTCATGGAGTTAGATGTTGATTAATTAATGGTCAGTAAATTAATTAATCGACGGACATTCGAGATCTTAAACACGGGGAGAAAATGTACAAATAATATATAGAGCCCATATTATCATATGGGGGTTGGTGGGGTAGATCGATGATGATCCTTTAGTGGATTGGATTATCATTAGTGAATCGGACTTTATGTGGGCTTGATCCATGGGTGGCCAAGACCCAACTCCTCCTCATGGTCCCTAATGTAGCCTATTAACACCTCATGAAGCTTAGATCCAATGGATATAAACAAAACTCTAGATCCAAAGGTAGAGATTAAATCTCTAGATCCGACGGTTGAGATTAAATCTCTAAATCCGACGGTTGAGATTAAATCCCTAGAACCAATGGAGGAGATTAAATCATGGCTTGAGCCCAACTCTATAAATAGAGATTAAAAGTGGGCGGCAACTTGATGGATGAGGGGATTAGGGTTTGTCCCTTGGGCTGCAACCAATCCTAATTAGATTAGGATTGGGACGGCTAGGGTTAGGGTTTTGGGATTAGGGTGGGCGGCAACAAGAAGATGAAGCTTTTTTCTTCTTCTTCCTAAGGTTGACCGACCCCTATTTTTCTTTCCTATATCTTGGCATGAGCTCATCCTATTCTTCTTCCCCTCTTCCATGGCCGGCAATAAGGAAAGCTAGGATTAGGGTTTGGAAGCTTAGGGTTTAGGAGGCTTTGGCGGCACCAAATAAGGAAGTAGTTTGCTTTCTTCTTCCTCTCCCTTGGTGGCCGACGCCCACAACCTTCTTTCCAGCCCTTGGATGGCATCCAAAGACCCTCCTCTTCTTCTCCTTTGGTGGTGGAAACAAGATATAGGGCTTTCCCTTGGTGTCTTGGCCGGTTTCCACCATAATCTCCTTCTCCTTGTTGGCCAGCGGCAAGCACTCTCCTTGTTTATTGTTGGTTGGCTATAGGAAGGAGAAGAGCCTTGTTTCTATTCTTCCTCTTGCTTTGGTAGAGCAAGGAAGGAAGATTTGCGATCTAGGAGCTTCAACTTTTGGTAGATCGTCGCCCACACGACGTCCGAAAGGAGGAAGGTCATACATTAGAAGATCGAGAGGTATATCGATTCTCTAATTTTTATATGTTACATGTTTGTATTTGTTTTTCAATTATGAGGATGATATAAATCTATTTTTGTCTAAATAATACTTGGATCCCGAACATAAACACAAAAACCGGCGATCCGAACATCGTCTATTCCGCGGCTACTTGTAGAATAGAGGTTGGTCGCTCGAACAACAAGTTTGTTCAAGTAACCTCTCTAAACGAATAGCACGACGATGACTTGGTTGTTTGGGCAATCCCTTTTGTCTAGGATTATTTTTTTTTTAATCCGGGGACATCGAAGGGATCTCCATGGTCAAGCAAACTGAGGTGAAGTGGGAAGCGAAGTTTCCCCTCACAGACTCGATAAGCAAAACCCTTCAATTGGTATCAGAGCTTCTGGGCAAAACCCTTCAATTGATATTAGAGCCAAGGTTTTCGGTTTTGTGTGTTAAGAATTCGGTTAATTTTTTATGCACTTTTCATATATTATATGTGTCGGATAATAGTAGGATATGCGTAATTTAACTCTTTGATTGCAGGCATAAGATCTGACTAATATGGCCATATGGGTGTATGTGATTGTATGTGTGTAAATGTTTATTTTGTTGAATCCTCAGTGTTGACGAGGCTAGTATTTGATTTTTTGTAAATTAGATACGACATTGTTTAGCCACTCTTTATTTTATTTTACTTTCGATCTAGATTTCATGTACACTCCCTCGTGGAGTATAGGATCGATGGATGTAAATTAAAATAGGTTTTAGTCTCGGCTCGGATCTCTGGATGGCTCGTACATGGCGTAGGAGGAGCGGACGAGATGGCGATGCGACGGGAGTCATATTGAAGACAAAAGCCATAATAGTTGGAAAATAATTTATTTTTCATATTTATTACTTTTTGTTTGATATGCATGTCGTAGGCTAGGAAAATTCCTCAATTTCAAATTACTAAGTGGGAGAGGGATATTTTTATAAATTCACACGGCCTCCATTACGATTTGACATTTGATGCAAGCAAACTTGTGCGTCGACTCTGCGTGCCTTTCTCCCCATTGGATGAGTTTGTTTGTGGATCACAGGGTCGGATATGGTTATAGGAAATTATTTAGGAGCCTGTGTACTTCTCCATCGGAAGGCACATAACCCGAGATAATTACTTTGGTACCAAGTAATGGTGAACACTTAGATACAAATATAAGTATCCTCCCCATCGGAGTCACTGCTTTTATTTGTAGAGCCAAAGAGAAACCAACTATTAATTTTACTTGTCAAAAAGTTAGGTTGACAAGATAGTAAAATTAATGGATAAAACCTCCTCTTACAAATGTAGAATTCGTATACGTCCACACTATCGTGGCATACAATATTCTCGGTGTTTTGAGGTGTTGGTTGATTTTAAAATTTTATTGTTTTGAGGAATCAATAATTTTTTGAAATCTAAAGTAATGATCTATGTGATTCTTAGAATTTTCATAAATGACTTTCAGTCCACTTGTTGTGATACTAAAGGAAAATAAGTTTACTGTACCCAAATTATGTTGATTGGAAAAGAATCTAGATATTGTCTTAACTGCTGAGGAGTACAAATATGTACTTTTCGAAGAGTATCCTCCTAAGCCCGCGAATAAGCTGGAAGTCCTTGGAGCTGAGATCGATGGGGAAACCCAGGTTGATATCATTCTCCAGTCGACAGAAAGGCTTGCTCAGGCTAAGGCCATGGTTGCTCAGAAGGTTTCTACTTCTAAGTCGAAAGGAAAGAAGAAGAAGAAATAAGCTGGAGCAAAGGTGGTGGGAGGATCTCAGGGAGGAGTGAAGAAGCCGAAAGGTAAGTACTTCACTTGTAAGCAGGATGGACATTGGAAGAAGGACTGTCCCAATCTAAAACAGAACAAAGGTATATCCTTTGGTCTAGTCGTTGAAACATGGTTAGCGGTGTTATCTACCAGCACCTGGTGTGTAGATACGGGAGCCTCTGATCATATCTGCAATACTTTGTAGGGGTTCTAGGAAACCCGACGACGAGCTGAGGGAGAGGTTACCGTTTACTTGGGCAATGCCACTAAGGTGGCAGCTATTACACTGGTAGATGTTTTATTTATCTTTTGAGAAAAATAAAAAACTTTTGTTCTGGAAAATTCCCTTTATGTACCTTTATTTAGAAAGAATTTATTTTCAGTTTCTAAATTGTTTATGGATGGATATTCTATTTCTTTTAATGACAGGGTTGTTATAAAAAGGAATAGGGAGAATATCTGTTCAGGTACATTGATAGGAAATTTGTATACACTCGAACCAAAAGCTCCCACGATGCAAATAGAAGTTAATAACTCATCTTCTAATTTCAATAAGAGAAAAAAACCTTCGAAGATGAACCAAACATATCTTTGGCATCTTAGGCTTGGTCATAATAACCTAAGCAGAATTCAAAGGTTGATAGCTGATGGACTTTTGGGTTCATTAGTGGTGGAAGATTTCCCAACCTGCGAATCTTGCTTGGAGGGTAAAATGATCAAAAAATGCCTTTTTAAGGACAAGGGGTATAGAGCCAAAGATGTGTTATAATTGGTTCATTCTGATTCGTATGGTCCTATGTCTATCCAAGCAAGAGGTAGTTTTGAATATTTCATCTTTTTCATAGATGATTATTCAAAGATATGGATGACACTATGATCTGATCGTGGTAGTGAGTACCTCTTGGGAGAGTTTAGGAACTACTTATCAGAGGCTGGGATTCAATCCCAATTGACTGCACCTGGCACACCCCAGCAGAACGGTGTAGCAGAGCGAAGGAATAAGACTCTTATGGAGATGGTTAGATCGATGATGAGTTATTCTGAGTTGCCAGATTCGTTTTGGGGATATGCTCTAGATATGGTGGTATAAATTTTGAACTTGGTTCCATCTAAATCAGTGCCTTCTACTCCCACAGAATTGTGGACTGGGCAAAAGCCTAGTCTAAGACATATTCGGATATGGGGGAGTCCAGAACATGTGCTGAAGGCAGATGCTAGTAAGTTGGAACCTCGTACAGAAGTATGCATGTTCGTTGGGTATCCTAGAGGAACGAAGGGTGGTTTGTTTTATAGTCCTAGAGATCAAAGGGTGATCGTTAGCACGAATGCCAGATTTCTAGAGGAAGACTATGTGATGAGCCACAAGCCCAAGAGTAAAATTGTTCTGGAGGAATTAAAAGGGGAAGTCACTTCTTCAGTACCGCCGGTACAAGAGGATATACCACAAGTCACTGCACCGTGTGTCACAGAGGATACACAGGAGATACCTCGTCGTAGTGGGAGGGTTGTGAGACAGCCTAATAGATTCATGTTCTTGGGAGAATCTTCTGATTTAATCCCTAGCAAACATGAACCTGATCCCTGGACATATGACGAGGCAATCCAAGATAAAGATACAGTATCTTAGCAAAGAGCATCTTGTATGTAAGCTTAATCGGTCCATTTATGGATTGAAGTAAGCTTCGAGGTCTTGGAACATCTGCTTTGATGAGGTAATCCAGTCTTATGGATTTATTCAAAGTCCATATGAGTCTTGTGTATACAAAAAGATGTGACGGAAAGGTAGTGGTATTTCTTGTACTATACGTAGATGACATTTTATTGATTGGCAACAATATCAAGGTGTTATTGGAGGTAAGGGTATGGTTGTCCAAACAGTTTGATATGAATGACTTGGGAGAAGTGAGACACATCCTTGGGATCAAGGTTATAAGGGATCGCTGGAAAAGAATGTTGTGCTTATCCCAAGCTTCATACATAGACACGATTATGGAGCATTTTAGCATGTAGAACTCCAAGAAGGGTTTTCTACCTTTCAGGCATGAAGTTCCTTTATCTAAGGAGATGTGTCCTAGATCATCTGAGGAAATAGAGGATATGAAGGCGTTCCTTATGCTTCGGCAGTAGGAAGCCTCATGTATGCAATGCTCTGTACGAGACCAGATATCTGCTTTTCCATCGGCATAGTCAGCAGATATCAGAGTAATCCAGGACAGGGACATTGGACTGCGGTAAAGCATATATTGATGTACCTGAGAAGGACTAGGGATTATATGCTGGTTTACCAGGTAGACCAATTACTCCTTGTGGGATACACGGATTCCGACTTCCAATCTGATAGGGATAACAGTAAGTCTACCTCAGGTTTTGTGTTTACTTTGGGAGGTGGAGCCATTGTATGGAGGAGTGTCAAGCAGAAATACATGGCGGACTCCACCATGGAAGCTGAGTATGTGGCAGCCTCTGAGGCGGCCAAAGAAGATATGTGGCTCAGGAACTTTCTGATAGACTTGGATGTGATTCCTGGTTTGTCCAGAACTATCACAATTTATTGTGATAATAGTGGTGCAGTTGCAAACTCGAAGGAACCACGAGCCCATAAGGCAAGTAAGCACATAGAGCCCAAATACCACCTGATACGAGAAATCGAAAGGAGGTAGAAGTTGTTGTCGCCAAGATTGCATCAGAGGATGACCTGGTAGACCCTTTTCACTAAGGCCCTTCTAGCGAGAGCTTTGATAGGTATGTGGAGGGAAGGGGAATCAGATGTATGACAGTATGAGGACAACATAGTCTTTTAGTATAAGTGGGAGATTGTAGGGATGTATACTGAAAAGTCTATCTTTTGTATGAACATCATTTTTTTTGAAATAAGAATCACATGATCATTGTTTGCATATTTTTATGGTTATGCATATTGTCTAATACATTACATTGTAGATAACATGGTGTGTGGTGTCACACAGGAGATCATGTTATCGGCTCCTTGTAAAGTATAAGTAAAGGCTCACAACCGAGATGACTTTGGACAAACCATCGGAATGGATATAGTTTGATTTGGTATTGGTTTGTCTTGACCATAAAATCACACTAGTGCACTTTGTGTGTATTGAGCAGGACCGACTTAGAGGTGATTCGATTTATTGCTGACTACATAATCAAATCGGACCTCAGATATTATTATGTACATGCTCTTAATCCCGATATAATAACGAGCACATATACTTAGTATTCATCTCTTTGATTTACCAATGGGCTAGATTTATAGATTAAATCGATAGGCTTAGTAAGTTGGGAGATGATATTATTTATATGATGTGCCGTTGATTATAGGAGGAAACCGTGTCATATATATTAGGATGATGATGTCCCCTTGAGAAGCTCATAAGGTTCATCATGTAAACCTTGCAGGTGGACTTGGTCCGGCATGATGAAAAGGTTGAGTGGTACCACTCATGGAGTTAGATGTTGATTAATTAATGGTTAGTAAATTAATTAATCGACGAACATTCGAGATCTTAAACACGGGGAGAAAATGTACAAATAATATATGGAGCCCATATTATCATATGGGGGTTGGTGAGGTAAATCGATGATGATCCTTTAGTGGATTGGATTATCATTAGTGGATCAGACTTTATGTGGGCTTGATCCATGGGTGGACAAGACCCAACTCCTCCTCATGGTCCCTAATGTACCCTATTAACACCTCATGAAGCTTAGATCCAATTGATAGAAACAAAACTCTAGATCCAAAGGTAGAGATTAAATCTCTAGATTCGATGGTTGAGATTAAATCTCTAGATCTGACGGTTGAGATTAAATCCCTAGAGCCAATGGAGGAGATTAAATCATGGCTTGAGCCCAACTCTATAAATAGAGATTAAAAGTGGGCAACAACTTGATGGATGATGGGATTAGGGTTTGTCCCTTGGGTGGCAACCAATCCTTATTAGATTAGGATTGGGAGTGGGCGGCTAGGGTTAGGGTTTTGGGATTAGGGTGGGCGGCAACAAGAAGATGAAGCTTTTTTCTTCTTCTTCTTAAGGTTGGCCAGCCCCTATTCTTCTTCCCTCTACCTTGGCATGAGCTCATCCTATTCTTCTTCCCCTCTTCCATGGCCTGCAATAAGGAAAGCTAGGATTAGGGTTTTGAAGCTTAGGGTTTAGGAGGCTTGGGTGGCACCAAATAAGGAAGTAGTTTGCTTTCTTCTTCCTCTCCCTTGGTGGCCGGCGCCCACAACCTTCTTTCCAGGCCTTGGATGGCATCCAAAGACCCTCCTCTCCTTCTTCTTTGGTGGTGGAAACAAGATATAGGGCTTTCCCTTGGTGTCTTGGCCGGTTTCCACCATAATCTCTTTCTCCTTGTTGGCCGGCGGCAAGCACTCTCCTAGTTGCTTGTTGGTTGGCTATAGGAAGGAGAAGAGCCTTGTTTCTATTCTTCCTCTTGCTTTGGTAGAGCAAGGAAGGAAGATTTACGATCTAGGAGCTTCAACTTTTGATAGATCGTTGCCCACACGACGTCCGAAAGGAGGAAGGTCATACATTAGAAGATCGAGAGGTATATCGATTCTCTAATTTTTATATGTTACATGTTTGTATTTATTTTTCAATTATGAGCATGATATAAATCTGTTTGTGGCTAAATAATACTTGGATCCCGAACATAAACACAAAAACCGGCGATCCGGACATCGTCTATTCCATGGCTACTCGTAGAATAGAGGTTGGTCGCTCGAACAACAAGTTTGTTCAAGTAACCTCTCTAAATGAATAGCACGACGATGACTTGGTTGTTTGGGCAATCCCTTTTGTCTAGGATTATTTTTTTTTAATCCGGGGACATCGAAGGGATCACCATGGTCAAGCAAACCGAGGTGAAGTGGGAAGCGAAGTTTCCCCTCACGGACTCGATAAGCAAAACCCTTCAATTAGTATCAGAGCTTCCGGGCAAAACCCTTCAGATCGGTGGTCCTAGCTTGCCATGATCAGTTGAGTATGACTCTCTACATGATAGAGAGTGTACTGATCAAAGGGATATGACTCTTTGTTGAAAAGAGAGTCTGTGGTAGATGTCTGTATGTGAGACAGTACCTTCATGTCATTGCATGCATATTGACGACATCGTCTCCCTTGGGGTTGAGAGAGTCATCAGTCATCCTGCCTCCCAGGTTACTTCCAGAGGCGTAACTGGTGTGAGGGTAGAGCATTTGTTGTGCTGCACTCTACCACTATAGACGGTGGTATTTGGAGTGCGTGCAGTTGTCCTGGATGCATGACACTCGACCACTCATTGGTAGTGTTAATCGAAGTGGCCAGTAGCAGGGACCCCCGTTGCATAGTGAGCTCTTTACGCTCATATGCTACTTGATCATACTGCCCACTCGGCCACTCTAGAGCAGTGGTTGGTGTGAGTTAGGACAGTAGTCATATCGTGCCACCTAGGCCACACTTGGGTCGTGATAGCGAGTAGGGGTGCGCAGGCATGACCATGCATTCTGCATTGCCATATCATGCGGTGTTTTACATATTGCTATATATATATACATACATGCTTGTATATATATATACATGGATGATGGTGATTAGTATACATACAGATGCAATCTATATGTATACTCACTTTGATGATGCATTTGTATGTACTATTCTTGTTGTATTTGTTTGTACATATTCATACATGCTATTGCATTTTCTGTATGGTAGTAGGCCGGGTACTTGTATACCTGTTGGTTGTTCACTGTGATACCCTCGACCCATATCATGATGTAGTGTGAGTTAGTATTATTCTTTATACCTTGTGTTGTGGATATATGCCCAAGTTGGATGAGGATAGAGTAGCTGACTGTCAGGTATGTCAGCATCGTTTGTTTGTTCAGTTTATTTAGTGTATCCATGCATGTGTACTTGTTATGCTGATGTATACCTATCGTACCAGCAGATTAAACTGTTGAATGACATGTGATATTGATATATATTTACATGTTCTATCTTATTACCTGTTGAGTTTTACTCACCACCATAGACCCTGGGTTTTTCTGTCTCCCAGGTAATAGGTAGAAGTCTTTGTGATGACTTGGAGCTGCGCCGACGATCCATCCCATCTCCGATTTCCGAGTCTTTCAAGGAATTCATTTTATGCATGTCTTGGACTTTGATTATGTTATGGACTTGTTTTATTATAGACTTTGTCGTGATGTCGTGGACTTTATTTCTTTATTCGATGCTTTATGTACGGTTTTATTACTGTGGACTTGTCAGGTGGTGTACACCTATATGTTTTTAGTATGTATGTTGTGGGTATGTGGTTTATATTTCCGTTGTGGTTGATATATTTATATTTTGTTGTTGTTGTGGGTCTATGGGTCTTGTATTAACCCAAAATATTGCCACATACAGGGGAGATGTCGTCCGTTTGATTTTTGGCACGACATACTCTCGAGGCGTGACAGGGTGAATAGCATCTTTTGTGATTTCTTCGCTCGATTGTGTCATGCTCATCTATAATCATTAGTTATGCACAGTTGAAACAAAATAAAGCATAAATGAAAGATAAATACAACACATGCACAACATAAATGATTTTATTGGTTAGGAACCTACGGTTCCTACTTCACGATGAGATAGTGATCCACACCCACTATCCTCTTCTCTCCTTCTCGGCAACACGCTGGAGGTGGAGAAACCCCTTACAAAGAGCCTAGAATGAAAATATAAAAGTATTACAAAGAACAAATAAAATACAAGTAAAGAAAACATTACACAATAATCTTTGCTTGAGAGCTCTTGTGGTTGCTTTGGAAGCCTTTGAAGACCCTGAAATGCACCAACACTTCGCTTCAAAATCGCCCAAGAAACCTTAGCCAAAGTCTTCCACGAGCTGCTTCTTTTATGACCTGCAGCAAATTGATTTCATGCCTCACAGTCGACTACCAAAAGGCACCAGTTGACTTCCCACAGTTTTGTTGTCTCACAATAGACATAATCCATGTTGGACTCGCCCAATAGATACCTCAGTAGTCGACTACCCTTACCAACAGTCGACTATTGCATCACCAGTTGACTACAAGAGCTTTTGTGCTCTAGCCACTCATGATCAGTCGACTGCCACAACCTCAGTCGATCAGTCGAGCCTTATTCGACTTCTCGATCAGTCGACTAGAATAATCCCAGTCGGCTGCTTCGAGTTGACTAGGCTCTAGAGTGCTAAATACTCGACCAGTCGACTGACCCAAAGTCCCAGTCGACTGATAAACCTCGACCATGAGGTTTAACCCAAGTATGATCCCCTCACACTTGATACTTATCCTTAGCTTAGAATTAAGACTTCTAGCCACCTTCATTAGCCTCACATCTCTCGAATCCCTCGAGTCTACATCTCTTCATCCTTTTCATTAGCCTTCAGGTGCTTCCATCAGCTATATTATGCTAACCGAGTCCTTTGACAAGGTTCATTTGGACTTATGCTGCCAAGACTCCCTGCTTAGAATTTACGCGACCAAAACCTCGCCCTTGGACTTTTTCATTGTTAAGCCTCAATGCTTGGACTTTTGCCACCAAGATTACACACTTGGACTTACGTGGCCAAACCTTTAAACTTGGACTTTCAATTGTCAAGTACCCATGACTTAGACTTTCCAATTGCCAAGACCATGCTTGGACTTTCCAATTGTCAAAGTTCACTTGGACTTTACGCCGCCAAGAATACACACTTGGACTTATGCTGCCAAGACTTTACCTTTGGACTTCCCTTGCCAAATATCCAAATTTAGACTTTCCTTGCTAAGTATCCAAATTTAGACTTCAGAGGTTAATTGCTCTAACAATCCCCCATATGAATTTGGATATCTCAATCATCCACTAGTCATATGCTCAACATATGGTCAAACCCATATAGTCAAACAATGGTCAAATCCATTGTCAACCCATTGTCAAACATCAAAATCTTACTCGAGTCTCACTCGAGTTTAGTCAACATTGACCCGAGGCATATTGCACCAACAATCTCCTTCTTTTTAATGTTTTACAATACCTTTAAGTTAGGCTAATAATAATCCAACTTACCTCTTCCAATGCCAAAGTATAGTGATGATTTACCTAACTAAAATCTCACTTCTTCCCCTTTGGCATACATCAAAAAGTCTACCAAGGTTTTTAATGTCTCATCTCCTAAAGAGATTCTACATTCTCTGTTGGTGCAGGGGCACCAGATAATCGAACATAAGTTTTGATTATGGCAAAGATCCAAAGTTAAGGTCATATTGTTATCTCATGAGCTGAATTAAGTATGCAAAAAATGGTTAAGCTAAGCCGAAGGTCAGCGACACTCGGAGAATCCCGAGTCGGGAAACCGTGGTGGTCGGGCGACACCGGGGGAACTTCGTGGGAGTCAAAGAACCTAGGTGGAAGACTGAAAGCAAAGTGACAAGTCATAAAGGACCAGAGGTAAACACGAGTGCGAAGAGAGATGGTAAGGTTGTGTCCTCTGTACGGGGACGACCGTAGGCAGCGATTCGACTAAGACTTCCAGTGAAAGGTCTAGATCGAGATCGGACGGTAAGGAACCATCATATTTACCATTTTTCATGCTAACCTCTTACTGCAGGAAAATGGACAGGCTGGCAGTCGACTGTGACCATTGGGAAGTCGACTACTGCACATCAGTCAACTGATGGAAGGCATTAGTTGAATGATGGTGACGAATCATCCTTTTGCGGTAGGTCAAACAGGATAATGTTTGACGTGGCCACTTCGTGATAAGATAAGGTGTCACCTCGTGAGAAGTTCCAAAAGTTGAGGATCATCATCTAGACTTATTCCAAGGCACAAATCTATAAAAGGAGGGGAGGACTCCAACCCAAAGATCATCCATCTTGCTCTCAAAGTGCTCCCATAACGCCAAAGCTCTAACGCCGTCATAATGTTGATGCAATGCCAAGTTCAGAATATCTTCGTCGGTAGCAACAAGTATTAGTTTTTATTTATTGTATTCTTGGTTTTAATTGTAACGAGGTGAGGTAGGCTTGTTGCCTCATCCTCGCATTTTCGGTTTTTGTGATCGTTGTCTCCTACCTCCAATGAGGAGGAGACTCTATAGTGGATTGCCCCTTTGTAGGTGGTCAAGGATTGTAGGGCCTTGGATTAGCAGCTGGTGGGCTATGAACCAAGTAAAAATAGATTGTATTATTTATTTTCCTGCTGTGCTTGCTCTTATTTTAACGTCGAAAAGAAAGATTTTATGCTCGCTATTCACCCCCCCCTCTAGCGACGCTTCTCGATCCAACATTCTCCTCCTTGGTTCAAAAACATCTTGGATGTCTTCACTCTTCCTAGTGATAAGTCTCATATCACTAAATGGGAGGCAATCCACAATGAAGGTACCTAAACCCTCATTTCTCCCTCTTTGTAATCAAAATTGCATCCATCATCCTAAGAAGGGCACGCTCCCTTTAAAGGTTTGCTCTCCCTTAACTATTACACCAACAATGTCCTTAGAGAGTTCCTAAGCCTATAGGAAACTTAAACCATCGAAGATAAGGGTAAAAGTTCAAATTTGAACTTTAACCTCCCTTAAAACTCGATACTCCTCCCTAAATAATTCTCCTAATCATTTTCAATTATTATTACACCCTTCCAATG
Source organism: Wurfbainia villosa (assembly GCA_025175895.1). Lineage (NCBI taxonomy): Eukaryota > Viridiplantae > Streptophyta > Magnoliopsida > Zingiberales > Zingiberaceae > Wurfbainia > Wurfbainia villosa. Next base: position 35,010,160 of record CM045989.1, on the reverse strand, counting down.
CTTTCCAAAGCATATCCTAGGGTTAGGAGATGTTAGGGTAGTTAGGGATGCTAATAAATGGCTAAACAACCCTTATTCAGCCAATATTAGACATATCAGTCGACTGGTTTCAACTACTAGGCGACTGAAAATACCACCAGTCGATTGCTCTCTGATAGCAGTCGACTATACTCTAATTTTTCAGAAATCAGAGTTTTCAGTCAAATTTCAAAAAATAATAAGTAATTATATGTATTTTAAAAATTCTTAAAAATTCATACATACATTACTTACATGAAATATAATGGATGAAAAATAATTTTAAATTAAAATACTCATTAAATTTTAAAATTGATATAAAGTTCAAACCCATTGAAAACTTCAATATTTTTGCCTAACTTTGTGCCAACTTGTTCAATGGTGGTTGCTATCAAAAGATAGACTTCATCTAGGTTTTCTAAAATGATTTTAAAACCTTTTTTTGAACCATGATCTATGGACTAGATGTACATGACTCGTACATCAGCTTTCCTCATGATTCCTCCATGTTATGTTATGAGTTTGAGTTCATATAGATGCAACATCTATGCACCTTGAACTTAACTCACTTTCCTAACATCTCATAAGTGTCTAAGGTGTATCAATACACACACATGTCTTCTTTATGGTCTTTGTGAGATGTGAATTTTTTTTCCCTAATCTAAGGGTTCATGCATTTTATCTATTCAACTCTATTTGATTCTCTTATCATGGGACTTCAAATCATGACATTGTCCTTAATTTCATTTTAATTGGTCTTAATGCATGAAATATGATCATGGCATATAATGATTGCATAATTTAGAGAATTTTGCAATAATCATGATGTCATGTCAAAAATAAACCTAAATACAAATATGACATATTTCTCTAAGCATGATCATGACATTTAAATAATTATAAGAAGCATGACGTCATGACATGACATATGACAAACAAAGCATGACAACTAAGATATAAAGATTTAAGAACACCTAAGTCTCAAGATTAATTGTCATTTTCTAGGATTAAACTCCATTTTGCCATAGTAACAAAATTTATACCAATTTGCTATAAAACTCAATTTCCCTCAAGTGTACGAAAAACTCAAAATGACACACTATGATTCTAAAACCTCATTGTGTCAATTATGATTGATTTTTCAAACTTCTCAAATTTTGTTGGCACATCCTAAAATTCTTTAGGATATAAAATCTAAATTCATTTTCAAGGTATCACATAACCTTGAAATGTCCTAAAGTGTCAATTCCACTATGGTTAGGTTAACTACCCATCTATTTAAGGTTGACACACCTAAATGTTGGGATGCATACTGAAAGCCTAGCCTTTGTATGAACATCTACATTTTGAAATAAGAATCACATGATTATTGTTTGCATTTTATATTTATGCATATTATCTGATACTTTACATTGTAGATAACATGGTGTGTGGTGTCGTACAGAAGATCATGTTATCAGTTCCTTGTAGAGTATAAGTAGAGGCTCACAACCAAGATGGTTTTGAACAAACCATTGGCATGGTTATAGTGTAATTTGGTATTGGTTTATCTTGACTATAGAATTACACTAGTACACTTTGTGTGTATTGAGCAGGACCGATTCAGAGGTGATTCAATTTATACTGACTATATAATTGAATCAGACCTCAGATATTATATTGTATATGCTCTTAATCCCGATATAATAACGAGCATATGTACTTAATATTTATTTCTTTGATTTACCAATGGGCGAGATTTATGTGTTAAATCGATAGGCCTGGTAAGTTAGGAAATAATATTATTTACATGGTGTGTCGTTGATTATAGGAGGAAACCATGTCCTATATACTAGGATGATGATGTCCCCTTGAGGAGCTCATAAAGTTCATCATGTAAATCCTGTAGGTGGGCTTGGTCCAATATAATGATAAGGATGAGTGGTACTACTCAAGAGTTAGATATTTATTAATTAAATTGTCAGTAATTTAATTAATTAATGGGCATTCGATATCTTAAATACGGGGAGATATTTTATACAAATAATATGTTGAGCCCATATTTAATTATGGGGGTTGGTGAGATAGATCAATGATGATCTTCTAGTGGAATGGACCATCATTAATGGATCGGGTTATATGTGGTTCGGATCCATTGGGTGGCCAAGATCTTGTTAGTGAAAGTCCTAGAGCCAATCATATGATGATTGTTGTATGGACTTGTTGTATCATATTCCTATATATATTTATAAAGGCATTGCTTTATGGTTATTATACTTACTTGTATTGGTGCCAAATAACTAAGTATAATAACGTCCTTGAGTAGAAGGTTCTTATCTATATCAATCGATTGGTTGAATCGATAATGAGATGATATAGAGAATGCTACTCTTAATCATTCCTAGTCAAGTATTAACATTCAGGGACAATGTTAATGTGAAGAGACTAGCATGTAGGTCAACTCGATGACTGGATCTCACAAGTCATGGATATGAGATATCAAGTTGACACATGGGTATGCATTGGAGAATATATACTGAATGACCCTCCATGAGAAAGTATCATGGATCATTATATGAGTGTCATATACTTTCTCATGTGACTATTAGTATGACTATTAGTCCTTAGACCTGAAGTCACCATTGTTCCCTACATAAGGAGTTGCATACTTTGGCTTCGTCAAATGTCACCCGTAAATGGGTGGACTATAAAGGCGATTACTGGGTATGTAACAAATTATGCGAAGGAATGTGAGTGATGTAGATGGGATCTATCCATCCTATATGATGGGAGTGACATCATGATTCTTGATAGAGTGAGACCACTAAGTGCATGGCCATGCCCAAATGAGTCAATATGAGATATTGAGCTGATTTGATTAGAGTGAGTCTACTTGGAGTTCAAGAAATAGATTGTACAGAGGATGACATGGTCTATGCCTCAATTGGTCAATCTAGATGTCATGGATAGAGGGACATTGTCACATAATGTGAGAGTCACAATTAGTAGTAACAAAGGTGATGTTGGATCTCAACATTCTTGTAACTTGGGTAGCTATGATGTGTTGCTAGATACCGCTCATTGCTTATGTTTCTAAATCGGTTTAGGAACATTGCCAATGTTACAAGAACCTATAGGGTCATACACAAAGGGCAATCAGATGGAGATTAGGTTCATATGATGGACCAAGAGGATTAGGTTCATGTGATGAACCAAATTGGATTAAGAGTAATCCAAATTAGACTAATTGAGTTGGACTCAATTTGATTCAAGTGTTGAATGAGTCTAATTTAGATTTGATTCATTGAGTCAATTTAAACTAATGAATAGAGATTCATTAAATTAAAGTGACTTGAATCAAATGATTGGATTTGATCAACCATGGGAGATAAGAGGTCAAGTTTGACTTGACTTGAGAGGGAAGATGAAAGATCAAGTTTGACTTGACCAAATGCCATGTCATGATGACTTGGCAAAGGGGCCGGCCAATGATGATACTCCATATCATCATGGACACATCATGGTGTGCCACCTCATGAGGGAGACCAAGAGCCATGACTCTTGGTATTACATGTATGTATTTAACCTTCATTTTAGTGGCCGACCAAAATGAATGTGGATGTGAGTGGGAATTGATTAGATCATCTTCTTCCTCCTTTCCTCTCCTCTCAAGATCTCTCCCTCATCTTTCTTGCCGTGGACTTCTAAGAGTGCTAGCACACTCTAAGTTGTCTTCTCCACCTATTGTTCATGTGGATACTTGTAGAGGAGTGTGCACTTGACACTCTTCGATATCCGACAAAGCGTTTGAATGAGCGGGATACGCGAAGGGCGTCGATACAAGGGTAATGCTCTTATCATGTAGATCTAAGGTAGATCTAAGTTTTCTTGACACGTACATTTATTAATTTTGTTAATCTTCGCACGGATCCGTGGCTGACTTTTGAGGATTCCGCAATGCAAAAAGTAGTTTTTCCGGCTCGGAGAGTCCAACAGTGATATCAGAGCCACGTACGAAGCATGTACGTGTTTAGTTTTGTAATTTTTGTATTAGATATGAAAATTACAGATCTGTAGGTTTCTATAATTTTCCTAATTTTATAGATTTTTGTGAGTATTTTCTCCTAGAGTCGAAGCAACAAGTGTTTGAACACTTGTAGGCTTCAACTATCAAGAAAAACTCTCCGAAACGGCGAAATCTCACTTTAGTATTTTGGGATAGAGACTTAAGGATATGTAAGATCAAGATGTGACACTCGTGAGATTCATTTTGCAAGTAGGGGAACTACCCCTAACCCCGCAAGGGGCATTGTCCCGCGATCGCGCCCCAAAATCGCTTAGCGGGACCATTGCGGAGATGTGACTCATAAAATTAAAAAAAATAGGAAAATTATAGAAATTTATGTAAAATACATAATTTAGAATTATGTATTATACTGTGATGGTTATGGCCCAAGAACCCCAATGTGATTGGATTAAATGTGCTGTAATTCATAATACGGCTTGCGCGCCATTTTTGTGTTGTGCATGTTGTATATGGTATGCGACCTGCGCGTCGTGCCTCTCCTTTTAATATTCCTGTTGTAAATAGTTTTTAGACTCGAATGTTACTCAAGTTTCATATTTTTAATGTACAAAATGAAGCGGTGGAAGGTCCACTAGTAGACGGAGTTACGATGAGGGTGCCGACGACACATGACGGTTAAAGGAGGCGCTTGGAGAAGCCGCTAACCCTAAGTTGACCGTCCGATCTTCTCATTGGCTTGAGAAGATCGTAGTAGGGCCATGACCTCATCACAATTTAATTATTATATATATATATATATATATATATGTGTGTGTGTGTGTGTGTGTGTGTGTGTGTGTGTGTGATGCATGCTAGTGTAGGGTAATTAAGGCCTTAATGCGTATATGATACATATTCACGATTAGATTAGATCTTAATCAAATCAACTTGAAATGCCTACCAAGTTTTGATACCCATCACTACTTCGATCATTTGTTGTTGTTGAATCTGCCAAAGTAGAGCAACGCATATTATCTTGGTAGGGTGTGGAGGGACAATCTTGGTCCCACCTATCACAGCTTGGGAGAGAATAAGCTCAATTAGATTGAGTGAAACTAGTTAACTCAATTGGATCGAGTAAAACTATAGGCATATTCCAACGGTTGGAAAGATAAGATAAGATCACATTTACACTAAATCTTGGGCGATTTAGCTAAAGCTAACACAAGTTCTTTTGTAAATGTAGATCTTGATCCTATAAACAAGAGTTGCATAGAGATGTAATCGGTAATTTGTTACCTACCAATCATACTAAGTCTTGGACGATTTAGCCAAAACTAACTCAAGGTGTAGCATGATGTGGATCTTGTCCCGCGAGAATTATAGCTAGTTTGTATGAATCTAGTAATGTGGTTTAACCACATCCATGACTCGATTCTACAAAAGGCCTATAATTTAGTGGGAGCATCATTTAATTAAAGGCCTAATTAAATGATAAATGGAATATGATATTTACTTTCTGCATTGTTTATGTTGTAAATTGTCATGTCATCAAACATAAACACTCTCTCTCTCTGCGTTCTGTCCTTGAGAAGGACAAGCTCAATGGAGCTAATTTCCTGGACTGGTATAGGAATCTGAGAATTGTTCTCACACAAGAAAGAAAACTATACATCCTAGAGCAGCCCATTCTGGAAGCACCTCCTGCCACTGCCTCGCGAGCTGATCGAGATGCTTACAAGAAGCATCAAGATGATGCATTAGATGTGTCATGCCTCATGCTCGCGACCATGAACTTTGAGCTTCAGAAGCAACATGAGTTCATGAATGCTTTTGATATGGTTGAACATCTTCATCAACTGTAACAAGGACAAGCAAGGCACGAGAGATACAAGATTTCTAAGGCATTGTTTCAGTGCAAGATGCAAGATGGGACTCCCATAGGTCCATATGTACTCAAGATGATTGGGTACATAGAGAACCTACAGAGGTTGGGATTCTCACTTGGCCAAGAACTGGCCATTGACTTGATCTTGCAATCCTTGCCAGAAAGCTACAATCAATTTGTCATGAATTACAACATGAATGAAATTGATAAGCCACTGCCTAAGATGCTTAGCATGTTGAGAACTGCTGAGCTTAACCTTAAGAAGGGAAAACCTGATTTCATTTTGATGGTACAAAAGAAGAAAGTCAAGGGCAAGCCTAAAGGTAAGGGAAAGTCCCAAGCCAAGGGCAAAGGTAAGGCTCTGAAACCGAAAGGAGGGTTGGCCAAGAAAGAGACTTGCTTCCACTATAAGGAAGCTAGACATTGGAAGCGTAACTGCAAAGCATACCTGGAAGATCTTAAGAAGAAGACAAGTGAGACTTCTACTTCAGGTATATATGTTATAGAAGTCAATCTATCTATTTCTTCATCGTGGGTATTTGATACCGGATGTTCTTCTCACATTTGTACTAATATGCAGATGCTAAAAAATAGCAGGACATTGACAAAGGGTGAGGTAGACCTACGAGTAGGCAATGGAGCAAGGGTTGCGGCTATTGCTGTAGGAATTTATTTCCTATCTCTGCCCTCTGGGCTTGTACTAGAATTAGATGAATGTTGTTATGTGCTTGCTCTTACGAAGAACATAATTTCAGTTTCTTGTTTAGATAAGAAAGCCTTTTCATTTATAATAAAGAACAACATCTATTGTAGTGTGTTGGTGAATCTGAATGAAACGGCCGGCTAGAGGGGGGTGAATAGCCCTCAATCGTTGGATGTTGGAATTCGCTCGTTCTCGTTGCGTTTCTTGTCTACGATTGTTGTTAGCACAGCGGAAACAATAAAACAAGAATAATACTAACAACAATACAAGCACACCAAATACGCAAGCATATACGTGGTTCGGAACCTTAGGGTTCCTACTCCACGGGGCGAGCTCAACGAGCTCTAGAGATGCACACGACAATACTCAAACTCCTTCTCGACTACATGTCGGAGGTGGAGAAACCTCTCACAAGCAATTACAACAGTAATATACAAATACAAACAAGAATACAAATACAATATAAAAGAAACGCTTTTCACCGATTGCTTTTGATCACTTATTTGTTGCTTGCTTTGATTGGCTCTTGAAGGACTGGAATGCAGCAGCAATTCCCCTCGAATAGCTCCACAAAAACTATGGCAAAAACCTCGATCTCAAGCTCCTTTTATAACCTGCATCGAGTTGTTTTGTTGTCTCAAGTTCATGATGATGCCCATCAATTGATCAAGTACGATCGTGGCTCACAGCGTGCTCGCGACACTCCCATCGATCATTGCCATCCCTCGGCCGATCGCTGTCGCGTCGATCTTGCCCGATCCATGGCGATCGCCAAAGACAAAACCCTAGCCTTACACCAGTCGAACCCTAGTTGACTTGGACCAGTCGAATCGACACCTATGCCAGTCGACTGACGTCGGGCAAAACCTCAAACACCAAGTTGTTTGAGCATCTGACCGTTGGGTAAACCCTCAAACATCAAGTTTGAGCCTTCGACACTCAGTCTTACCCACTTGGCCAAGTCCACCTTATCCCTCATGGAGTTCCCCACCGAAGCTCTCTTCCCTCGGCCTACGTCCCTCGGATGCGCCAAGCACACGGCTTCGCAACGCCATCCTTCGCGGCTCATACCCTAGAAGTATGCTTCCCTTTGGGCTCACTCCATTCGCTCCCCGTCCGGCGGTCCCTCGGATGCACCAAGCGCACGACTTCGCAATGCCATCCTTCACCGACTCAAGGACCCGAGCCTAGTGAACTTGCCAAGTTCTCAAGACTTCCCAAATGCACCAAGTGCATGGCTTCACAATGCATTTCTAACCAAGCACCAAGCGCACGGCTTCGCAATGCTTTGGATTTCCCATGCCAAGCACCAAGCGCACGGCTTCGCAATGCTTTGGACTTTCCAATGCCAAGGCTTCCCCCTTGGACTTCCACACCAAGCTCCATGCTTGGATTTTCCATGCCAACCCCATGTTGGACTTTCCCATGACAATTCCATGTCATGAGTTTTGTCTATCATCAAAATACTATCAAGGTATTGCTCGAGTCAAACTCGAGTCAACCTGGGCCGATTGCACCAACAATCTCCCCCTTTTTGATGATTGACAAAACTACCATCTCAAGTCTACCAATTCTCCCATATTGGCAATTCTCATATCCCAATGAGAATTCCAATGAACCCTAATTGGTAACTTGGAAACTTCTCCCTCTTTTTGACATTACATCAAAAAGGTCCTCCCCAAGGGTATGAATTGTTGGGTTTCCGGCACCGCGGCGTGTGTGTGTTCAATCATGTTTCGTAAACATGAGCACAGCGGAAGCAATTAAAATAATAAATCTATATTTATTACAACACACACAACACACGCATGCATATTACAACAAGTGTAGACATAATCGTAAATTAAAATTTGCAATAAAAGGAAATTTATCTACGTTATACCTTTCGTATGACGTGTAGCGGGAACGGCATCAACCGGAACGATCCTCGCTAGAATCGTCTCTATCCGTATCCACGCCGAGCTCCTCGGGATGACTTCGCTAAGTCACGAGCTTCGTCTTCGTACGGGTTACTAGCCTCATGTTGAAGACAACGTGATCGAGATATGATCACGATCCGAATCCAAATTCGGATCCTAAAACGAGTTCTCAAAACTCGCTTCTCCGGAGAGGTATTCGTCAACCGTTTGACGAATCCTTCGTCCTCCACCTCAGAGGATTACCGGAGATCAAATCCCCGGTATGTTAGGCGCTATCGGAGCACTAACCGTCGTCCAAACGACGCTCCGACAACAAAGAAACAAGCTGTCCAGAAAAACTGGACAGCTTTTGGTGGAGGAATAGAGGCCGGCCAAGGAGAGATGGAAGCTCACCTTATCACCGAACCTAGAGGAGATCACCGGAGGGTCGCCGGAGGTTCACCGGCTGAAGCTTGGTCGCCAACAATCTCCCCCTTTTTAAGTTAAAACGAACCGAACCAACCTTTGGTTCATTCGTTTAATATAAACCAAACCCTTTGGTTTATTCTCATCCATTGGATTAGAACCAAACCATTTTGGTCCATCCATTATGTCTTCATAAGACACGGCCCATCCACACTTCCATTGCGACTGAAACAATTTCATGCTCGCTTTATGTTTGGTCCAACCAAACATAGTTTCTATCGGTCTGAGAATCCCATTCTCAAGCTCATTTTAAATCCTTTGGATTACACTCGTTGTGCGTGTGACAAAATAGGTTCTCGGTTTATGTTGGCCGTCTATAATTAACCATTAATTATAGAACGATCATGAGTGGCACCTAGTAGTACATCATGATCCTCAATTAACCGAAAAGATCAACGGTTGATCCAGAACTATTTCTGAAACCCTTCAGTAGCTCGAATGATTCGTGCCCCATTCCCTTCACTAATCTTATACCCACTTGGTTCAGGACATGGTCTATTGTGTCAGTCCCCACTAGGCTGACTACGTCACACCTAGCCCAAGTATCATTTCCTCGTCCTACGGATTCTAGTTACTCCACATGTATCGAAGAGTACCTTACTCTAAACATGTAATGCTTTGGCCAAAGACTTTAGTAACAATCCGACGAGAGGCCATGGGTATACATCTCCTCGCAAGGAGTGGTGAATCCTTTATAGGCTATTCAAACACCTTCGATCACTTCGACTTATACCCAATCATCCCGGGTCCACATCTCCTCAGAGATGTTTGCTTAAGATGTCAAAGCATAAGTCTCCATGATCAAGATGACTTGAATACCGCAAGTCAAAGGAACATCGCACTTAAGCCACAGTAAGAACTTCATTGACATATCTATATATGCAGAGAACCATATGAAGTCTTACACCGTCACTCCAATGAACTAGTTACCATAACTAGCATCCACGATTAACTCCGACATCACAAGGAGAATCACCGCTGATACACCAAGGAGTATACCTCGTTAGTCTCGGCTGTAACTGATGGTGTCCAAATCCATCAATTCATCGACTAGGATAATTCCGATACATCACAATTACACATGTAGAGATACTCACTAGTTGTGATCCAATCACAAATTCTCTCATGCCGTGAATCGATCGTGACATTCAAGAAATGAGTTTAAGATCCAATCAAATACATTAAACATGTATACTCAAATAGTGAATCTTCATTTATCATATAAATGGTTCATACATAAGGCGATTGCCTTAGGACATCTCTCATATATTACTAAGACTCCCACTTGGCCTAATGCCAATCGCTACGGTATCCAATACCATAAGCACTAACATGACCTCAAACTTACTTTGAGGTAATGCTTTAGTCAAAGGATCCGCTAAGTTCCTTTCAAAGGGGAATTTTCTCGATTTGTATTTCGCTCCTTCGATGATCTCTCCGATAAGATGATAGCGGCAAGCACATGTTTGGATCATTTATGAGAACACATCAAGTTCAGAGTTGAACTTCTCTATCCAAACCTCTTCCTTTGCTGCTTCCAATGCTTCAATGTTTTCTGCCTTTGTGGCAGAATCCGCTATAGTGTCTAGCTTGGAACCTTTCCAACTTATTGCGCCTCCATTCCAGGTGAATACATACCCAGACAAAGACATGGAATCATCCTTGTTCGTCCGAGCCGCATCCGTATACCCACGTATCACCATGTACCCTTCTCCATATATTAGGAAAGCATCCTTAGTTCTTCTTAAGTAATTAAGGATCGCCTTAATACCACCCAATGATCCATTCCCGATCGATCGCATCTCGCCGTGACACTCGTGAGCATACGATACATCAGGCCTCGTACATAACATAGCATACATGATAGATCCTATTGCGGATGCATAGGGAATCTTACTCATGCAAATCCTCTCGTCTTCTATGCGCGAACACATAGACTTCAAAAGGTGTATCCCATGCCTGATGGGTAGAAAACCTTTCTTAGATTCCGACATGCTAAACCTCTTTAGCACTCGGTCTATATATGTAGACTGCGAAAGACCAAGCAACCGTATCGATCTATCTCTATAGATCTTAATCCCGAGGATGTAGGTTGCTTCTCCCAGGTCTTTCATGGAGAATGTCTTGGATAACCAAACCTTCATCGATCAGAAGATTGAAACATCGCTTTCTATAAGTAGTATGTCATCGACATACAATACTAGGAACACGACTGCACTCCCACTAACCTTCTTGTACACACAAGGTTCGTCTGGATTTTGTGAGAAATCAAACTTTTTGATTGTCTCATCAAAACGGATATTCCAGCTCCTGGATGCTTGCTTCAATCCATAAATGTACCGTCGCAATTTGCATACCTTGGTTTTATCAACCGATGTGAAACCCTCAGGCTGTATCATATACACGTCCTCGAGCATGTTTGCATTAAGGAAAGCTGTTTTCACATCCATCTGCCATATCTCATAATCATAATGAGCCACTATGGCCAGGAGCATCCGAATGGATTTAAGCATAGCTACAGGCGAATAGGTTTCGTCATAATCAACACCTTGTTTTTGACGATATCCTTTCGCCACCAATATAGCCTTATAGGTAATCACATTACCATCCATGTCGGTTTTCTTCTTGAAAACCCACTTGCACCCTATAGGCTTTATCCCTTCAGGTGGGTCAACTAAGTTCCAAACTTGGTTTTCATACATGGAATCCATTTCCGACTTCATGGCACCAAGCCACTTATCCCTTTCTCGATCTATCTTGTCGCTGACTTCATAACCGTAGGCTCATCATCAATGAGTAACACGCCGCTCGATTCACTTACGAAATCCATATCTCTCAGAATATCGCGGTTCTACCGTGATCTACGAAGATGTGGTGTTACAATAGGTCCAAGTCGATTGCTCATCACTATGAGTCATTTACCGCAGGTGCTTCACCGTATCTCATCAATGTCTATTTGAGTCTCTCGAGCCTCCTCAAGCTCGACGACACTCCCATCGCTTTTCTTGCAAGAGAAACTCTTTCTAGAAACACAAAGATGCCTCAAACAAACACCTTTTGTTCCACAGATGATAGAATTGGTAACCCTTGTTTCCTTAGGGTATCCAATAAATAGACATTTATCGACTTAGCATCCATTTGTCCGATATACCAATTTCACATGTGACAACCCCATATCTTCAAGTAAGATACATGAGGTTTCTTACCATTCCATATCTCATATGGAGTAGTTGAGACTACCTTGGTAGGCATTCTGTTTAACAAGTAAACAGCTGTCTGAAGTGCATAGCCCCAAAAGGACTTGGGAAGAGTCGCATGATTCATCAGTGACCTGACCATGTCCAACAAGGTCCGGTTACGCCTCTCAGATACACCATTATGCTGTGGTGTATAGGGCGGAGTCCATTGAGACAATATGCCATTGTCTCTTAGATAATCAAGAAACTCTTGACTTAAGTATTCACCACCTCGATCCGATCGAAGTATTTTAATACTTTTGTCATGTTGTTTCTCTACTTCATTTTTGAATTCTTTGAACTTTTCAAAGGCTTCAGACTTGTGTTTCATCAGGAACACATACCCAAACCGTGAGTGATCATCGGTGAAGGTAATGAAGTAGCTATAGCCTCCTAAAGCTTGAGTTGACATAGGTCCACATACATCAGTATGTACTAGACCTAGTATCTCTCCCACTCGTTCACCTTTTCCAGTAAAAGGTAACTTAGTCATCTTGCCTTTTAAGCATGATTCGCATGTATCGTATGAATCCAATTCAAACGATTCCAAAATTCCACATCGGTGTAATTCGGACATGCGTTTCTTGCTTATATGGCCAAGACGACAATGCCACATATAGGAGTCTATTTGATTATCATTTCGAGCATGGGTGTTGCTCGCTTCGATATTGAAAACGTCACTGGATACGTCCAACGTATAAACACCATTGCTTAAAGTTCCAATCCTATAAAGAACTCCATTCAAAGTTATGTGACAACAATTGTTACTAAAAGTCAAATGGAATCCATTTCTATTTAGACAAGAAATAGAAATGATGTTCTTTATCAACGAAGGAACATAAAAGAAATTGTCCATTTCTAAGACAAGTCCTACAGGGAGTTCCAACAAATACGTTCCGATGGCGAGTGCAGCAACCGTTGCTCCATTCCCAACACGTAAATTTGACTCTCCCCTTGACGAGGTTTCTTCTATTCCTTAGCCCATGTATGTCATTACATATATGTGAGCCACACCCAGTATCAAATACCCAAGTGTCTGAGGAAATAGAATGACAATCAATAAAGAAGATTTCTGAAGAAGATGGGGCATCCGATGCCTTATCCTTCTTCATGGACTCAAGATAAATCTTGCACTTTCTTCGCAAATGGCTATCCTTGCCATAATGATGGCAAGTTTCCTTTTGTGCTAGTTCTACCTTCTTAGCCCTTCTCTTCTTTCCCTTCTGCTGTTCCTTTGACTTCCTCTTAGAACCTTTCTTCGAGGAATCAACTAACAGCACCGTCCCCTACTCATGCTTCTCAGAAGGCTCCACAGTCTTCATCATGTTGAGCAGTACCACAGATGAACCTTCTAGCATCTCAGAGGTGAAGAGGAGCTTTGAGACTTCGAACCTTTCGAATCTCACTTTCTCATCAACCAACTCACAAAGATGAAGGACTACGATATGAGCATCCATATGCTCATGCTGCTTTCGTAGCTTGGGTTCCATCGCGGCTAACATGATGCAACTCATTTGTTCAGAATCACTCACATGTTTCTGATAGGCCAACAATTGGTCCAGAGTTGCATCGTCACTAGGACGGGCGGGAAGAGGCGCTTCGAGGACATTTGCAAGCTTTTCAACCTTGAGAATAATTCTCAAGCTTCTAAGCCAGTCCAAGAAGCTCGGCCCAGTCAATTTATTCGAATCCAAAATGGAACGCAATTTAAAAGACATCATGATCAATCTTAGAAATACAAAACGAGCATATATGAGAAAGATGATTTTAAAATGCATCAATATACATTTATAAATCCCATTCATTTTTCGAATTTCAAAAACCCCAAAATCACTTCGGGAGATCGTAGGTCCATCTCCGAATGGGCTGATATCCATCATAGTTATGAACAACCTTGGAGAGAGTCCAACAAGCCATTCATAACTACGACGGTAGGTATCGTCTATACCGATTGCATATCACGTATATGCAACTATCACAATGTGCTATCAACTAATTGAATGTTCACACATACATCGGGTTGTTAACACATTAATAAGTATGCATCATATGCATAGCACCCAACTTCACCTCCCTTTACATCGGCCTTGGAGAGAGTCCAACAAGCCGATGCTCCAGGTTAAAGCCAACCTATTAATCAGGACATAGTTTTAATATGATTAGAGCGCATTCAACTAATTAGCCCAGCTTGGAGAGAGTCCAACAACCAAAGCTAACGATTGACCTCTGACTCTTATCATATTAGTATTAAACTATTCCATGGTTTGAACATATTCAGGTTCGAGCCGGGCTTGGAGAGAGTCCAACAACCCAAATAAGAAACAGAACTCTGGTTCTAACCATATTAATGGAAGGTGTAGGCTTTAATATTGATTAAGGGTTTTTATGTCTCATCCTCTTTGCATGCAAATAACTATTATCTACATTCCATGGCATACATGGCATACATCTACATGTCACGACACGCATGGCATAATGTTATGCATCTAATGCAATTACATGGCATACAATTATGTCATGTATATAATTTCCTTATATGTCATAACTATTTATGGAAATAAAATATGTTTAAGATTTGATTCTCCAAATCAAATCATAATTAAATTAGGAAACATATTTCCAAATCTAATCACATATTTTATTCATGGAATTATTTGATTAAGGAAAATCTATTTAGGAAACCAATTTCCTAAATCATTAAAACTACTTAAGGAAATAAAATATTTTAAGATTTGATTTCCCAAATCAAATCATGATTAAATTAGGAAACAAATTTCCAGAATCTAATCAAATATTTTATTTATGGAAAATATCATTTTCCATAAATACTTCCAACTTTCCAAAAGTGGAAGATTTCCATAAATACTTCGAGACTTTCCAAAATTGAAAAATTTCCATAAATACTTCTAAATTTCCAAAATTAGAAAATTTTCAGAAATACATTATGACTATCGCAAAACCATTTTACGATTATGTTGAAACACAACCTGGGCTCTGATACCACTGTTGGGTTTCCGGCACCGCGGCGTATGTGTGTTCAATCATGTTTCGTAAACATGAGCACAGCGGAAGCAATTAAAATAATAAATCTATATTTATTACAACACACACAACACACGCATGCATATTACAACAAGTGTAGACATAATCGTAAATTAAAATTTGCAATAAAAGGAAATTTATCTACGTTATACCTTTCGTATGACGTGTAGCGGGAACGACATCAACCGGAACGATCCTCGCTAGAATCGTCTCTATCCGTATCCACGCCGAGCTCCTCGGGATGACTTCGCTAAGTCACGAGCTTCGTCTTCGTACGGGTTACTAGCCTCATGTTGAAGACAACGTGATCGAGAGATGATCACGATCCGAATCCAAATTCGGATCCTAAAACGAGTTCTCAAAACTCGCTTCTCCGGAGAGGTATTCGTCAACCGTTTGACGAATCCTTCATCCTCCACCTCAGAGGATTACCGGAGATCAAATCCCCGATAAGTTAGGCGCTATCGGAGCACTAACCGTCGTCCAAACGATGCTCCGACAACAAAGAAACAAGCTGTCCAGAAAAACTGGACAGCTTTTGGCGGAGGAATAGAGGCCGGCCAAGGAGAGATGGAAGCTCACCTTATCACCGAACCTAGAGGAGATCACCGGAGGGTCGCCGGAGGTTCACCGGCTGAAGCTTGGTCGCCGGCAACAAGTTGGACGGCTGCACAAAAGCTGGATTGCGGCAGCTTAGGGTTGGGCACCGAAAAACTCCAAGGAGGTTGGCGGCAACTAGGTTGGGCGGCCAAAACTAGATTAGGGTTAGGGTTAGGGTTTAAGCCCTATTTTATAGAGAACTAATTCTCTTAATAGTTAATGGATCATATCCATAAAGCCCGTTAACCCGCTCCATTAGGATAAGTCAAAATAAACCAAACCATGATGGTTTATTTTAAGTTAAAACGAACCGAACCAACTTTTGGTTCATTCGTTTAAAATAAACCAAACCCTTTGGTTTATTCTCATCCATTTGATTAGAACCAAACCATTTTGGTCCATCCATTATGTCTTCATAAGACATGGCCCATCCACGCTTCCATTGCGACTGAAACAATTTCATGCTCGCTTTATGTTTGGTCCAACCAAACATAGTTTCTCTCGGTCTGAGAATCCCATTCTCAAGCTTGTTTTAAATCCTTTGGATTACACTCGTTGTGCGTGTGACAAAATAGGTTCTCGGTTTATATTGGCCGTCTATAATTAACCATTAATTATAGAACGATCATGAGTGGCACCTAGTAGTACATCATGATCCCCAATTAACCGAAAAGATCAACGGTTGATCCAGAACTATTTCAAACCCTTGATGAGCTTCGAATGAATCGTGCCCCATTCCCTTCACTCATCTTATACCCACTTGGTTCAGACATGGTCTATAGTGTCCCTCACTAGGTCGATTCACGCCACACCTAGCCCAAGTATCATTTCCTCGTCCCACTGATTCTAGTTACTCCACATGTATCAAGAGTACCTTACTCTAAACATGTAATGCTTTGGCCAAAGACTTTAGTAACAATCCGACGAGAGGCCATGGGTATACATCTCCTCGCAAGGAGTGGTGAATCCTTTATAGGCTATTCAAACACCTTCGATCACTTCGACTTATACCCAATCATCCCGGGTCAACATCTCCTCAGAGATGTTTGCTTAAGATGTTAAAGCATAAGTCTCCATGATCAAGATGACTTGAATACCGCAAGTCAAAGGAACATCGCACTTAAGCCACAGTAAGAACTTCATTGACATATCTATATATGCAGAGAACCATATGAAGTCTTACTACCGGTCACTCCAATGAACTAGTTACCATAACTAGCATCCACGATTAACTCCGACATCACAATGTCTCCACCGGTGAGAATCACCGCTTGGATACACCAAGGAGTATACCTGTTAGTCTCGATGTAATTGATGGTGTCCAAATCCATCAATTCATCGACTAGGATAATTCCGATACATCACAATTACACATGTAGAGATACTCACTAGTTGTGATCCAATCACAAATTCTCTCATGCCTGAATCGTATCGTGGACATTCAGTAAATGAGTTTAAGATCCAATCAAATACATTAAACATGTATACTCAAATAGTGAATCTTCATTTATCATATAAATGGTTCATACATAAGGCGATTGCCTTAGGACATCTCTCATATATTACTAACATGAATGTCTCATATCCCAATGAGATCTTACAATCTCTCCCTTGGAGGAACACATGCCTACAATCTTTCTAATGATCCCATATCACTTAAAGAGAGGCAACCCAATTTTTCTCCCATGAGGAAATACACATCCATCTTCCCATGATGGATACCTCCTCCTAGAGGCTTGCTCCCCCTTGACCATTGCACCAACAATGTCCTTGGAGAATCCCTAAGCCAATAGGAACATTAAACAAAACAAAAATTAAGGCAAAGTTCAACAATGAACTCTCATCCACCTTAAAATTGATACTCACCCTCAACCCTGTTCGTGCAGGGGCACCTAAGTCGAACCTGTATTTTGATTATGACAAAAGACGCAAAGTCAAGGATATATCATTATCTCACGAGCTGAATCGAGTGTGCAGAAAAGTGCTAAAGCTGGAGCTGAAGGCTAGCGACACCCGGAGGAAGCCGCTGTAGTCGGGCGACACTCGAGTGACTTCGGAGGGAGCCGAAGGAATCGAGTGGAAGGCCGAAAGCGAAAGCGACACAGTAAGTATCGAGGTAAGCTCGTGTGTGCGAGCGTAAGTGAGGTCGTATCCTCTTTATGAGGATGATCTTAAGTGTAGATCCGACCAAAGACATCCTATAGATAGTCTAGGTCAAGATCGGACGGTCGACGACCGTCGGAATTATGTTTTTGTTGAGCTAACTTTGACTTGCAGCAAGCATCAGTCGACTGCCAGCTTGGAGGACTCGACTGCCGTCAATCAATCGGTTGTCGGAGGTCAGCACTTGACTGATGCTACCATCAGTCGACTGATGATGGCCATCAGTCGACTGATGGTCAAGGATCAGCCTCGAGAAGTCAAGCTTTATCACCATTTTTCAAGGAGGTTTTGTGCCCAATTCCTATTGGTTGAAGACCCATTCGATGAGGGGCTTAAAGGCTATAAAAGGAGGGCTTGTCCTAGGGTTTTTTATGAATTAAAAAAAGCTTCTAAGTGCTTCCGATATGCTACGAGTCTCCGACATCCCTACGATGAAGCGCTGCCGAGACGACGACTCAAGCTCCAAGATTCAAGTCTTTAAAAGTCGTCGGTATAATCTTTAATTTGTATAAGTTGTTCTTATTTCGAGCTTTAAATCATATCAAGGAGAGGGGGAGTGTTCCTCTACCTTGAGTCTTTCTTGAGTTTTTGTATTCGTTTAACTCCTATCTCCAACGAGAAGGAGTTCGTTTAGTGTTTTGCCCTCCGTGCGTGGTCAAGGACCACTAGGGCCTTGGAGTAGTAGCCTTCGGCTACGAACCAAGTAAAAAACCCATTGTCTCTTCTATTTTAGATTTATCTTCCGCTGTGTCTACTCGTGATTTATCGAATGAATTCAAAGAAAAGTTTCTATCGCTATTCACCCCCCCTCTAGCGATCCGCTTCGATCCAACAAACCCAACTCCTAATCCATATCCAATGGATTTCCACCCTCTCTAATGCTCTCCCAAGCATATCCTAGGGTTAGGAGTGGTTGGGGGACCTTAACCTAGCTGAACATGGGCCTAACCAACAAGATTTACTCGAAATCGAAATCACGGTCATTTGCCACTCATCGATCAGCCATCCACGGTCGCCGATCGATAATCAGATTTTGATTTTGCCAAAGATTTTAAATGGATTTCCGAAATCCATAAGTAAATATACATAAGTTTAAAATTCTTGAAATTTGGTATGTATATTACTTATCATAAACACTATAGGTGAAAAATATTAGAAAATTATTTTACCCATTAAATTAGGAGATTGATACAAAGTCCAAAATTTAAGAAAAGCTTCAATAAAGAGCCCTCTTTGTATCATCCCATTCAATGGTGATAGCTATCAAAAGATAGGCTTCACCAAGGTTTTTCAAAATGTTTTCAAAAAATTTTCAAAACCTTTAATTTATTTTCCTTAAACATCTCACTTATCTCTAGATGTGTAAAACACATACAAGTCAAAAATCTTAGTGAGATGTGGGTTTTTTGTTCTTTATGTTCTCATGCATATTTCTAAGGCAACATAATTTGATTCCCTTCAAATTGTGCCATAGTCCTTAATTTTATTTTATTTAATGCATGATATAATTATGACATAAATATGATATAGATAAAAACATATGCCAAAATCATGATGTCATGGCATGTAAATGACATTTAAGCATACATGACATATAAAAATAAATCTAAACATTATCATGACATATTTAGAGGTACAAATGAGAATGATGTCATGACATGGCAAGGCAAATAAAGCATGGCAAGTAAAATATACTAAGGTATAAAATACCTAAGTGTTGAATCCAAATTGCCATTTCTAGGGTTAAGTCCATTTTGCCTTAAAGTCATTATTTCCCTAGTATGTCATAAACCCAAAATGCCACACCAATGACCTCTATGACCTAATTGTGCCAATTTAATCATTTTTCAACTTTTCAAAGCATATTGGCACATCCTAATGTGTCAACTCACAATGGCTAGGTTAACTACCCATCCACTTAGGGTTGACACACCCTAACCCATTTAGCGTGAATCGATCACGCTTCTAGGAACCCAATACCTATTGGAGCTCCTTGGGTTAATAAGGTATTCCCTAGGGATAACTTCCCTAGATACCTTCCTAATGACCCTTTTAGGCTTTGAAGCCATAGTCTTTTGGGTCTTTCCTAGGTCAACTCTAGAGGTAACTCCCCTAATGACCTTCTTAGTAGCCTTCTTGGTTTTCCTTAGGTCCTTAGCCACTAAGCAAACACCATGGCTAGACTTAGGGATAGCTTCCCTATTAGCCTTGGTTTTTCTAGACCTAGATGTTGTCCCATAATTAAATGGAACATTATGGTAGGACATAGGTTTGTGACCCAAACCCTTCTTTCCCTTAGACATTTCTTGTTTTCTAGGTCTTGACTTTTGTACATTAGACCCCTTAACCGAATTTGATATCATTGCTAGGGTCTTCTCCAATTTTTCTAGCCTTGACCTCAAGGCTTGGTTTTCTAACTCTAATTTTCCCAATTTTGAATTTTCATTTGTCTTTTGGGAAATGTTTTTCTTTTTAGGCATATGCCTAGATTTCTTGGGATTAACACCCAAGTTTTCTTCAATTCTCCTAATTGACTCCCTAGGTAAAATAGATCTAGTGTTTTGAGTCCTAGGTTTGTCCTTAGAGAAACTAACATGCTTAGCACCTAAGCAATAAACCTTATTGTTTCTCCTAGCATGCTTTTTATTAATAATGGCAAGAGAACTAAAATAATTCTTAGCATGCTTTTTAATTCTAGAAATTGAAGGTGCATTATTTAACTGTACCTTAGGGTTAGCTTTAGAAGCTCCCCCTACATTGACACTATCCTTGCTCGTTTTAGCATTGTTGGGATGTATACTGAAAGCCTAGCTCTTTGGTATGAACATTTTATTTTGAAATAAGAATCACATGATCATTGTTTGCACTTTATATTTATATATGTGCGTATTGTCTAATACTTTACATTGTAGATAACATGGTGCTTGGGTGTGGCACAGAAGATCATGTTATCAGTCCCTTGTAGAGTATAAGTAGAGGCTCACAACCAAGATGGTTTTGGACAAACCATTGGCATGGTTGTAGTGTAGCTTGGTATTGTTTTATCTTGAACATAGAGTTACACTAGTACACTTAGGTGTATTGAGCAGGACCGACATAGAGGTGATTCAATTTGTTGCTGACTACATAATTGAATCGGACCTCGGATATTATGTTGTACATGCTCTTAATCCCGATATAATAACGGGCGCATGTACTTAGTATTTATTTCTTTGATTTACCAGAGGGTGAGATTTCTATGGATTAAATCAATATGCCCGGTAAGTTGGGAAATGATATTATTTACATGGCATGTCGTTGATTATAGGAGGAATCCGTGTCCTATGTATTAGGTTAATGATGTCCCCTTGAGGAGCTCATAAGGTTCATCATGTAAACCCTGCAGGTTGACTTAGTCAACATGATGATAAGGTTGAGTGGTACTACTCGAGGAGTTAGATGTTAATTAATTGATGATCAGCAAATCAATTAATTGACGGACATTCGATATCTTAAACACGGGGAGATGGATGTACAAATAATATATGGAGCCCATATTAATTTATGGGGGTTGGTGAGGTAGTTCGATGATGATCCTCTAGTGGAATGGAACATCATTGATGGATCAAGTTTGTGTGGTTCCGATCCATCGGGTGGCCAAGACCCAATTCCTCCTCATGGTCCCTATCGTAGCCTAATATAAACCTCATGAAGTCTAGATCAAATGATGGAAAACAAATCTCTAGATCCGACGGTTGGGATTAAATCCCTAGAACCGACGGTGGAGATTAAATCTCTAAAACCGACGGTTGGGATTAAATTCCTAGAACCGATGGTAGAGATTAAATCTCTAGATCCGACGATTGGGATTAAAACCCTAGAACCGACGGTGGAGATTAAATCTCTAGATCCGACGGTTGGGATTAAAACCCTAGAACCGACGGTTGAGATTAAATCTCTAGATCCGACGGTTGAGATTAAAACCCTAGAATCGACGGTGGAGATTAAACCAAGGCCTAAGCCTAACTCTATATATATGGGCTTAGGCTTGGGCGGAAAGAGGATGGAACATGGAAAAACTAATTGAGGGGCTTTGGCTTGGGCGGCAAGAAAGTGGAGGAGCTAGGGTTTTTGGGTGGCCACAAAAGGAGAGGGAGCTTCTTCTTCTTCTTCCCAATGGTGGCCAACACCCTTCTTCCTCCTTCCTCCATGGTTAGGCCGGCGCCCATGCTTCTCCTTTTGATCTAGGTTGATGATTTGGTTTTGGAGATTTGGGTTTTGCCAAACCTAAAGTGGGCGGCAAGAAACCCTAAGGGAGTTAGGGTTTTGCCTATCTTTGGTTGGGCGGCAAGAAACCCTAGGAGGTTAGGAGGTTGGGCGGCTAGGTTATGGAAGCTAAGGTGGGCGGCAAATATAGGAGGAGGGTTCTTCTTCTTCCTAAGGTGTGGCCGGCTCCTACCTCCTCTTCCTTCTAGCTTGGTCGGGGCTCAACCGATTTCCTCTTCTCCTCTTCAATCCATCTTGGCCGGCGGCACTAGAAGCTAGGGTTTGTCCCTAGTTTGGTTCCTTGGTGGTTTCCATTATGTTCTCTCTATTCTTGGGGCCGGCGACATTAATCCTTTGTGGATTGGTGGTTGGCTCAAGCAAGAAGGGAAAGAGAGTTCTTCTTTCTTGGATTGAAGAAGATCTAGGAAGCTTCAACTTGTGGAGGATCTTCGCCCACACGAAGTCTACAAGGAGGTTAGGACATACGATAGAAGATCAAGAGGTATAAAAGTTTTATAACTTTTATTATTATTCTTTGCATGTTCTTATTGATATGCTAGCTTATGTTCTTTATGTTTGTATATGTTGATTATACTAGTTTACATTTGTATGTATTTGTATAATCATGGACCCCGAATAAGAAACACAAAAATCGGCGATCCGTCCGTCGTCTCTTCCGCGGCTAATCAACTAGAAGAGTTGTGTTGCTTGAACAACTAGTTTGTTCAAGCGACCACTCAAGTTGTTAGCACGATGACGAATTGGTTGTGCTTAGGAAACTCATCTCATCCGGATTAGTTTTCATTAGTGAAAATTTTAATCCGGGGACATGGGAGCCAATAAGCATTCCGAGGATTAGCACATTGCCAACAAATGGTATCAGAGCCACGGTTTCCGGTTTTGTGTGTTTTGGATTCGGTTACTTTCACGCACTTATCATATATTATGTATGCCGGATAATAGTAGGATGTGCGTAGGCTAACTTTTTGGTTGCAGGCATAAGATCCAACTATTATGGCTATATATATGTGTGTATGTGATTGCATGTGTGTGTGATTGTATATTATTTGAATCCTCGGGGTTGACGAGGCTAAATTAGTATTTAATTTTTGTAATTGAATACGACATTGTTTAGCCACTCTTTATTTTAATTTACTTTCGACCTAGATTTCATGTACACTCCCTCGTGGAGTATAGAATCGATGGATGTAAAATAAAATAGGTTTTATTCTCGGCTCGGATCTCCGGTTGGCTCGTACATGGCGTAGGAGGAGCGGACGAGGTGGCGACACGATGGGAAGCATATTGGAGAACAATGCCATAATAGTTGGAAAAATTCTGATTTTTCCATATTTATTGCTGATTTGTTTTATATGCATGTTGTGTGTGCTTGAAAATTCCTGATTTTCAATTTACTAAGTGGGAGAGGGATATTTTAATTAATTCCCGCGACCTCCATTACAATTTTACGTGTGATGCAACAAACTTGTGTGTCAGCTCTGAGTTCCTTCCTCCCTGAGGACGGGTTTGTTTGCGGATCACTAGGTCAAATAATGGTTATAGGAAATTATCTAGGAGCATGTGTACTTCCACAGAGGTAAGGCACATAATCCAAAATAATTCCCTTAGTATCGTGTAATGGTGCACACTTAGATGCAAATAAAAGTATCCTCCCCATAGGAGTCACTGCTTTTATTTCTAGGGCCAAAGAGGAACCGACTATTAATTTTATTTGTCAAAAAGTAAGGTTGACAAGATAATAAAATTAATGGGTAAAACCTCCTCTTACAAATGTAGAATTCGTATACGTCCACACTGTTGGGTTTCCGGCACCGCGGTGTGTGTGTGTTCGATCATGTTTCGTAAACATGAGAAAAGCGGAAGCAATTAAAAATAATAAATCTATATTTATTACAACACACACAACACACGCATGCTATTACAACAAGTGTAGACATAACCGTAAATTAAAATTTGCAATAAAAGAAATTATCTACGTTATACCTTTCGTATGACGTGTAGCGGGAACGGCATCAACCGGAACGATCCTCGTAAGAATCGTCTCTATCCGTATCCACGCCGAGCTCCTCGGGATGACTTCGCTAAGTCACGAGCTTCGTCTTCGTACGGGTTACTAGCCTCGTGTTGAAGACGACGTGATCGAGAGATGATCACGATCCGAATCCAAATTCGGATCCTCAAACGAGTTCTCAAAACTCGCTTCTCCGGAGAGGTATTCGTCAACCAATTGACGAATCCTTCGTCCCCCACCTCAGAGGATTACCGGAGATCAAATCCTCAAACGGTTAGCCGCTGTCGGAGCACTAACCGTCGTCCAAACGACGCTCCGACGAGAGGAGGAGAAGCTGTCCAGAAAATTGGACAGTTTGGTGGAGGATATAGGCACCGGCCAACCAAGGAAAGAAAAGCCTCACCTTGATGCCAAACCTATAGGGGATCACCGGAGGGTCGCCGGAGTGTTCACCGGCTGAAGCTTGGTCGCCGGCAATGACTTGGACGGCGGCACAAAACCTGGGCGGCGGCAATCCTAGGGTTGGCGCCGACTAGGGGAGGGGAGGGAGGGGCGGCAACACAAGGTTGGGCGGCAACTCTTGATTAGCCTTTAGGATTAGGGTTTAAGCCCTATTTTATAGAGAACTAATTCTCTTAATGGTTAATGGATCATATCCATAAAGCCCGTTAACCCGCTCCATTAAGATAAGTTAAAATAAACCAAACCATGATGGTTTATTTTAAGTTAAAACGAACCGAACCAACCTTTGGTTCATTCGTTTAATATAAACCAAACCCTTTGGTTTATTCTCATCCATTGGATTAGAACCAAACCATTTTGGTCCATCCATTATGTCTTCATAAGACACGGCCCAACCACGCTTCCATTGCGACTGAAACAATTTCATGCTCGCTTTATGTTTGGTCCAACCAAACATAGTTTCTCTCGGTCTGAGAATCCCATTCTCAAGCTCGTTTTAAATCCTTTGGATTACACTCGTTGTGCGTGTGACCAAATAGGTTCTCGGTTTATGTTGGCCGTCTATAATTAACCATTAATTATAGAACGATCATGAGTGACACCTAGTAGTACATCATGATCCCCAATTAACCGAAAAGATCAACGGTTGATCTAGAACTATTTCTGAAACCCTTCAGTAGCTCGAATGAATCGTGCCCCATTCCCTTCACTCATCTTATACCCACTTGGTTCAGGACATGGTCTATTGTGTCAGTCCCCACTAGGCTGACTACGTCACACCTAGCCCAAGTATCATTTCCTCGTCCTACGGATTCTAGTTACTCTACATGTATCGAAGAGTACCTTATTCTAAACATGTAATGCTTTGGCCAAAGACTTTAGTAACAATCCGACGAGAGGCCATGGGTATACATCTCCTCGCAAGGAGTGGTGAATCCTTTATAGGCTATTCAAACACCTTCGATCACTACGACTTATACCCAATCATCCGGGTCCACATCTCCTCGAGATGTTTGCTTAAGATGTCAAAGCATAAGTCTCCATGATCAAGATGACTTGAATACCGCAAGTCAAAGGAACATCGCACTTAAGCCACAGTAAGAACTTCATTGACATATCTATATATGCAGAGAACCATATGAAGTCTTACGGCTGGTCACTCCAATGAACTAGTTACCATAACTAGCATCCACGATTATCTCCGGACATCACAATGTCTCCAGCCAGTGAGAATCAGCTGCTTGGATACACTAAGGAGTATACCTCGTGCTAGTCTCGACAGAATTGATGGTGTCCAAATCCATCAATTCATCGACTAGGGATAATTCCGATACATCACAATTACACATGTAGAGATACTCACTAGTTGTGATCCAATCACAAATTCTCTCATGTTGTGAATCGTATCGTGGACATTCAGTAAATGAGTTTAAGATCCAATCAAATACATAAAACATGTATACTCAAATAGTGAATCTTCATTTATCATATAAATGGTTCATACATAAGGCGATTGCCTTAGGACATCTCTCATATATTACTAACAGACTCCCACTTGGCCTAATGCCAATCGCTACGGTATCCAATACCATAAGCTCGAACATGACCCTCAAACTTATTTTGAGGTAATGCCTTAGTCAAGGGATCCGCTAAGTTCCTTTCAGTGGGAATTTTCTCGATTTGTATTTCGTTCCTACTGATGATCTCTCTGATAAGATGATAGCGGCGAAGCACATGTTTGGATCATTGATGAGACCACATCAAGTTCAGAGATGAACTTCTTGATCCAAACCGCTTCCTTTGCTGCTTCCAAAGCTGCAATGTATTCTGCCTTAGTGGCAGAATCCGCTATAGTGTCAAGCTTGGAACCTTTCCAACTTATTGCGCCCCCATTCAAGGTGAACACGTATCCAGACTGAGACCTCGAATCATCCTTGTCTGTCTGGAAGCTGGCATCCGTATACCCGCGTATCACCATGTCCCCTTCTCCATATATTAGGAACACATCCTTAGTTCTTCTCAAGTACTTAAGGATCGTCTTAACAGCCGCCCAATGATCCATTCTCGATCGGATCGGTATCCGCCGTGACACTCGTGAGCATACGATACATCGGTACTCGTACATAACATAGCATACATGATAGATCCTATTGCGGATGCATAGGGAATCTTACTCATGCAAATCCTCTCGTCTTCTGTGCGCGGACACATAGACTTCGAAAGGTGTACCCCATGCCTGATGGGTAAGAAACCTTTCTTGGATTCCGACATGCTAAACCTCTTTAGCACTCGGTCTATATATGTAGACTGCGAAAGACCAAGCAACCGTTTTGATCTATCTCTATAGATCTTAATCCCAAGGATGTAGGTTGCTTCTCCCAGGTCTTTCATGGAGAATGTCTTGGATAACCAAACCTTAACTGACTGTAAGATTGACACATCATTTCCTATAAGTAATATGTCATCGACATACAATACTAGGAACACGACTGCACTCCCACTAACCTTCTTGTACACACAAGGTTCGTTTGGATTTTGTGAGAAATCAAACTTTTTGATCGTCTCATCAAAACGGATATTCCAGCTCCTGGATGCTTGCTTCAATCCATAAATGGACCGTCGCAATTTGCATACCTTGGTTTTATCAACCGATGTGAAACCCTCAGGCTGTATCATATACACGTCCTCGAGCAGGTTTCCATTAAGGAAAGCTGTTTTCACATCCATCTGTCATATCTCATAATCATAATGAGCCGCTATGGCCAGGAGCATCCGAATGGATTTAAGCATAGCTACAGGCGAATAGGTTTCGTCATAATCAACACCTTGTTTTTGACGATATCCTTTCGCCACCAATCTAGCCTTATAGGTAATCACATTACCATCCATGTCAGTTTTCTTCTTGAAAACCCACTTGCACCCTATAGGCTTTATGCCTTCAGGTGGGTCAACTAAGTTCCAAACTTGGTTTTCATACATGGAATCCATTTCTGACTTCATGGCACCAAGCCACTTATCCCTTTCTGAACTTGTCAGCACTTCTTCATAACTGGTAGGCTCCTCATCATCAATGAGTAACACGTCGTTCGATTCACTTACGAGAAATCCATATCTCTCAGGAATATTGTGTGTTCTGCCAGATCTACGAAGATGTGGTGTTACAATAGGTCCAGCCGATTGCTCATCACTATGAGTTGTCACATTGTGCTTCACTGTATCTCATCAATGTCTATTTGAGTCTCTCGAGCCTCCTCAAGCTCGACGACACTCCCACTATTTTCTTGCAAGAGAAACTCTTTCTCTAGAAACACAAAGATGCCTTGAAACAAACACCTTTTGTTCCACAGATGATAGAATTGGTAACCCTTGTTTCCTTAGGGTATCCAATAAATAGACATTTATCGACTTAGCATCCATTTGTCCGATACACCGCTTCACATAAGCGTGACAACCCCATATCTTCAAGTAAGATACATGAGGTTTCTTACTAGCCCATATCTCATATGGAGTAGTAGAGACTACCTTGGTAGGCATTCTGTTTAACAAGTAAACAGCTGTCTGAAGTGCATAACCCCAAAAGGACTTGGGAAGAGTCACATGATTCATCATTGACCTGACCATGTCCAACCAGGTCCGGTTACGCCTCTCAGATACACCATTATGCTGTGGTGTATAGGGCGGAGTCCATTGAGACAATATGCCATTGTTTCTTAGATAATCAAGAAACTCTTGACTTAAGTATTCACCACCTCGATCCGATCGAAGTATTTTAATACTTTTGTTATGTTGTTTCTCTACTTCATTTCTGAATTCTTTGAACCTTTCAAAGGCTTCAGACTTGTGTTTCATCAAGAACACATACCCAAACCGTGAGTGATCATCGGTGAAGGTAATGAAGTAGCTATAGCCTCCTAAAGCTTGAGTTGACATAGGTCCACATACATCAGTATGTACTAGACCTAGTAACTCTCCCACTCGTTCACCTTTTCCAGTAAAAGGTAACTTAGTCATCTTGCCTTTTAAACATGATTCGCATGTATCGTATGAATCCAATTCAAATGATTCCAGAATTCCACATCGGTGTAATTCGGACATGCGTTTCTTGCTTACATGGCCAAGACGACAATGCCACATGTAGGAGTCTATTTATTATCCTTTCGAGCACTCTTGTTGCTCGCTTCGATATTGCAAATGTCACTGGATACGTCCAACGTATAAACACCATTGCTTAAAGTTCCAGTCCCATAAAGAACCCCATTCAAAGTTATGTAACAACAATTGTTACTAAGTAATGGAAACCATTTCTATTTAAACAAGAAATAGAAATGATGTTCTTTATCAACAAAGGAATATAAAAGCAATTGTCCAGTTCTAAGACAAGTCCTGCAGGGAGTTTCAACAAATACGTTCCGATGGCGAGTGCAGCAACCGTTGCTCCATTCCCAACACGTAAATTTGACTCTCCCTTTGACGAGTCTTCTTCTATTCCTTAGCCCATGTATGTCATTACATATATGTGAGCCACACCCAGTATCCAATACCCAAGTGTCTAAGGAAATAGAATGACAATCAATAAAGAAGATTTCTGAAGAAGATGGGGCATCCGATGCCTTATCCTTCTTTACGGACTCTTGATAAACCTTGCAATTTCTTCGCCAATGACCCTCCTTGCCATAATGATGGCAAGTGCCCTTTTGAGCTGGTTCTGCCTTTTAGCCTTTTCTTCTTCCCCTTCTGTTGTTCCTTTGACTCCCTCTTAGAACCTTTCTTCGAGGAATCAACTAACAACACTGTCCCCTACTCATGCTTCTCAGAAGGCTCCACAGTCTTCAGCATGTTGAGCAGTACCACAGATGAACCTCCTTGCATCTCAGAGGTGAAGAGGAGCTTGGAGACTTCGAACCTTTCGAATCTCACTTGCTCATCAACCAACTCACAGAGATGAAGGACTACGGTATGAGCATCCATATGCTCATGCTGCATTCGTAGCTTGGGTTCCATCGCGGCTAGCATGACGCAACTCATTTGTTCAGAATCACTCACATGTTTCTGATAGGCCAACAATTGGTCCAAAGTTGCATCGTCACTAGGACGGGCGGGAAGAGACACTTCGAGGACATACACAAGCTTTTCACCTTGAGAACAATTCTCAAGTTTCTAAGCCAGTCCAAGAAGTTCGGCCCAGTCAATTTATTTGAATCCAAAATGGAACGCAAATTCAAACACATCATGATCAATATATTAACTTAGAAATACAAAACGAGCATATATGAGAAAGATGATTTTAAAATGCATCAATATACATTTATAAATCCCATTCATTTTTCGAATTTCAAAAACCCCAAAATCACTTCGGGAGATCGTAGGTCCATCTCCGAATGGGCTGATATCCATCATAGTTATGAACAACCTTGGAGAGAGTCCAACAAGCCATTCATAACTACGACGGTAGGTATCAACTATACCGATTGCATATCACGTATATGCAACTATCACAATGTGCTATCAACTAATTGAATGTTCACACATACATCGGGTTGTTAACACATTAACAAGTATGCATCATATGCATAGCACCCAACTTCACCTCCCTTTACATCGACCTTGGAGAGTCCAACAAATCGATGCTCCGTGTTAAAGCCAACCCATTAATCGACATAGTTTTAATATGGTTAGAGCGCATTCAACCAATTAGCCCAGCTTGGAGAGTCCAACAACCAAAGCTAACGATTGACCTCGACTCTTACCATATTAGTATTAAACTATTCCATGGTTTGAACATATTGAGTTAGTAGGGCTTGGAGAGAGTCAACAACCCAAACAAGAAGCAGAACTGCAGTTCTAACCATATTAATGGAAGGTGTAGGCTTTAATATTGATTAAGGGTTTTATGTCTCATCCTCTTTGCATGCAAATAACTATTATCTACATGGCATGGCATACATGGCATACATCTACATGTCACGACACGCATGGCATAATGTTATGCATCTAATGCAATTACATGGCATACAATTATGTCATGTATATAATTTCCTTATATGTCATAACTATTTATGGAAATAAAATATGTTTAAGATTTGATTCTCCAAATCAAATCATAATTAAATTAGAAACAAATTTCCAAATCTAATCACATATTTTATTCATGGAATTATTTGATTAAGGAAAATCTATTTAGGAAACCAATTTCCTAAATCATTAAAACTACTTATGGAAATAAAATATTTTAAGATTTGATTTCCCAAATCAAATCATGATTAAATTAGGAAACAAATTTCAAAATCTAATCAAATATTTTATTTATGGAAAATATCAATTTCCATAAATACTTCCAACTTTTCAAAAGTGGAAGATTTCCATAAATACTTCTAGACTTTCCAAAATTGAAAAATTTCCATAAATACTTCTAAATTTCCAAAATTAGAAAATTTCTAGAAATACATTATGACTATCGCAAAACCATTTTTACGATTATGTCGAAACACAACTGGGCTCTGATACCCTTTGTTGGGTTTTTCGGCACCTTGATGTGTGTGTTCGATCATGTTTCGTAAACATGAGCCAGTGAAGCAATTAAAAATAATAAATCTATATTTATTACAACACACAACACCGCGCATGCTATTACAACAAGTGTAGACATAACCAGTAAATTAAAATTTTCAATAAAGAAATTATCTCGTTATACCTTCGTATGGCGTGTAGCGGAACAACATCAGCGGGCGATCCTCGTAAGAATCGTCTCTATCCGTATCCACGCCGAGCTCCTCGGGATGACTTCGCTAAGTCACGAGCTTCGTCTTCGTACGGGTTACTAGCCTCGTGTTGAAGACGACGTGATCGAGAGATGATCACGATCCAAATCCAAATTCGGATCCTCAAACGAGTTCTCAAAACTCGCTTCTCCGGAGAGGTATTCGTCAACCAATTGTGAATCGCCGTCCCCCACCTCAGAGGATTACGGAGATCAAATCCCGGTAAGTTAGCGCTGTCGGGCACTAACCGTCGTCAAGCGGCGCTCCGGCGGAAGGAGAAGCTGTCCAGAAAACTGGACAGCTTGGTGGAGGATATAGGCGCCGGCCAACCAAGGAAAGAAAAGCCTCACCTTGATGCCAAACCTATAGGGGATCACCGGAGGTTCGCCAGAGTGTTCACCGGCTGAAGCTTGGTCGTCGGCAATGACTTGGACGGCGGCACAAAACCTGGGCGGCGGCAATCCTAGGGTTGGCGCCGACTAGGGGAGGAGAGGGAGGGGCGGCAACACAAGGTTGGGCGGCAACTCTTGATTAGCCTTTAGGATTAGGGTTTAAGCCCTATTTTATAGAGAACTAATTCTCTTAATGGTTAATGGATCATATCCATAGAGCCCGTTAACCCGCTCCATTAAGATAAGTTAAAATAAACCAAACCATGATGGTTTATTTTAAGTTAAAACGAACCGAACCAACCTTTGGTTCATTCGTTTAATATAAACCAAACCCTTTGGTTTATTCTCATCCATTGGATTAGAACCAAACCATTTTGGTCCATCCATTATGTCTTCATAAGACACGGCCCATCCACGCTTCCATTGCGGCTGAAACAATTTCATGCTCGCTTTATGTTTGGTCCAACCAAACATAGTTTCTCTCGGTCTGAGAATCCCATTCTCAAGCTCGTTTTAAATCCTTTGGATTACACTCGTTGTGCGTGTGACCAAATAGGTTCTCGGTTTATGTTGGCCGTCTATAATTAACCATTAATTATAGAACGATCATGAGTGGCACCTAGTAGTACATCATGATCCCCAATTAATCGAAAAGATCAACGGTTGATCCAGAACTATTTCTGAAACCCTTCTGTAGCTCGAATGAATCGTGCCCCATTCCCTTCACTCATCTTATACCCACTTGGTTCAGGACATGGTCTATAGTGTCATCCCACTAAATTTGACTCGTCACACCTAGCTCAGTATCATTTCCTCGTCCTCACAGATTCTAGTTACTCCACATGTATCGAAGAGTACCTTACTCTAAACATGTAATGCTTTGGCCAAAGACTTTAGTAACAATCCGACGAGAGGCCATGGGTATACATCTCCTCGCAAGGAGTGGTGAATCCTTTATAGGCTATTCAAACACCTTCGATCATTTCGACTTATACCCAATCATCCCGGGTCCACATCTCCTCGGAGATGTTTGCTTAAGATGTCAAAGCATAAGTCTCCATGATCAAGATGACTTGAATACTGCAAGTCAAAGGAACATCGCACTTAAGCCACAGTAAGAACTTCATTGACATATCTATATATGCAGAGAACCATATGAAGTCTTACGGCTGGTCACTCCAATGAACTAGTTACCATAACTAGCATCCACGATTATCTCCGGACATCACAATGTCTCCAGCCAGTGAGAATCAGTTGCTTGGATACACCAAGGAGTATACCTCGTGCTAGTCTCGACAGAATTGATGGTGTCCAAATCCATCAATTCATCGACTAGGGATAATTCCGATACATCACAATTACACATGTAGAGATACTCACTAGTTGTGATCCAATCACAAATTCTCTCATCTTTGTGAATCGTATCGTGGACATTGATAAATGAGTTTAAGATCCAATCAAATACATAAAACATGTATACTCAAATAGTGAATCTTCATTTATCATATAAATGGTTCATACATAAGGCGATTGCCTTAGGACATCTCTCATATATTACTAACACACACAGAGTGGCATACGATATTCTCGGTGATTTGAGGTGTTGGTTGATTTCGGAATTTTATTGTTTTGAGGAATCAATAATATTTGAAATCCAATATAATGATCTATGTGATTCTTAGGATTTTCAAAATTGACTTTCAGTCCACTTACTGTGATACTAAAGGAAATAAACTTACTGTACCCAAATAATGTTGATTGTAAAAGAATCCAAATATTGTCTTATTTGCTAGGAAGTACAAGTATGCACTCTTCAAAGAGTGTCCTCAAGCCATCATTGCTCAAAAGGGTTTCTACTTCTAAGCCGAAAGGCAAGAAGAAGAAGAAACAAGGAGAAGCAAAGATGGTGGGAGGATCTCAGGGAAGAGTGAAAAGCCAGGCAAGTACTTCACTTATATGTGATGGACATTGGAAGAAGGGCTGTCCCAATCCTAAACAGAACAAAGGTATATCTTTTGGACTAGTCATTGAAACATGATTAGCGGTGATATCTACCGGCACCTGGTGAGTAGATACGGGAGCCGCTAATCATGTCTGCAACAATTTGCAGGGGTTCCAGGAAACCCGATGACTAGCTAAAGGGGAGATTACCATGATGGTGGCGGCTATTGCAGTGGGAGAAGTTTTATTTATCTCTTGAAAATAATAAAACTTTGGTTCTAGAAAATTCCCTTTATGTACCTTTATTTAGAAAGAATTTAGTTTCAGTTTCTAAATTATTATGGATGGATATTCTATTTCTTTTAATGACAGAGTTGTTATAAAAAGGAATAGGGAGAATATCTATTCAGGTACATTGAAAGAAAATTTGAACCAAAATCTCCCATGATGCAAATTGAAGTTAATAACTCATCTTCTAATTCCAATAAGAGAAAAGAACCTTCGAAGATGAACCAAACATATCTTTGGCTTCTTAGGCTTGGTCACATTAACCTAAGCAGAATTCAAAGGATGAAAGATGATGGACCTTTGGGTTCATTAGTGGTGGAGGATCTCCCAACCTACGAATCTTGCTTGGAGGGTAAGATGACCAAGAGGCCTTTTTAAGGCCAAGGGGTATAGAGCCAAGGATGTGTTAGAAATGGTTCATTCTGATTTGTGTGGTCCTATGACTATCTAGGCAAGAGGTGGTCTTGAATATTTTGTCTCTTTTATAGACAATTATTCAAGATATGGATGACACTACGATCTGATCGTAGTGGTGAGAACCTCTTGGGAGAGTTTAGGAACTACTTATCAGAGGTTGGGATTCAATCCCAATTGACTGCACCTGGCACACCCCAGCAGAACGGTGTAGCAGAGCGAAGGAATAGAACTCTTATGGAGATGGTTAGATTGATGATGAGTTATTCTGACTTGTTTTATAGTCTTAGAGATCAGAGGGTGATCGTTAACACGAACACCAGATTTCTAGAGGAAGACTATGTGATGAGCCACAAGCCAAAGGGTAAAATTGTTCTGGAAGCGTTAAAAGGGAAGTCACTTCTTTATTACCACCGGTACAAGAGGATATACCACATGTCACTGCACCGCGTGTCACAGAGGATACGCAAATGATACCTCGTCATAGTGGGAGGGTTGTTAGACAACCTTATAGATTCATGTTTTTGGACGAATCTTCTGATTTGGTCCCTAGCAAACATGAACCTGATCCCTAGACATACGACGAGGCAATCCAAGATATAAATACAACATCTTGGCAAAGTGCAATGAATACTGAGATTGAATCTATGGATTCAAGTCAGGTCTGGGAGCTCTTATGCATTGCAGCTCATGTGGATTATGAGGTGTGATAGATGGATGTCAAGACAGCTTTCCTTAATGGAAGTATTGAGGAAAACATCTATATGAAGCAACCAGAGGGATTCATTGCTAAGGGCAAAGAGCGTATTGTATGTAAGCTTAATCGGTCCGTTTATGGACTGAAGCAAGCTTTGAGGTCTTGGAACATCCGCTTTGATGAGGTAAATCCAGACTTATGGATTTATTCAAAGTCCGGATGAGTCTTGTGTATACAAGAGATGTGACAGAAACGTAGTGGTATTTCTTGTACTATACGTAGATAATATTTTGGTAGTTGGCAACAATATCAGAGTGTTATCGGACGTAAGGGTATGGTTGTCCAAACAGTTTTGAAGGACTTGGGAGAAGTGGGACACATCCTTGGGATCAAGGTTGTTGTGCTTATCCCAAGCTTCATACATAGACATGATTTTGGATCGTTTTAGCATGCAGAACTCCAAGAAGGGTTTTCTACCTTTCAGGTATGGAGTTCCTTTATCTAAGGAGATGTGTCCTAGATCATCTGAGGTGATAAATGAGCTGAAGGCGGTTCCTTATGCTTTGGCAGTAGGAAGCCTCATGTATGCGATGCTCTGTACTATATTAGATATCTGCTTTGCCGTGGGCATGGTCAGCAGATATCAGAGTAATCCAGGACAGGGACATTGGATTGCGGTAAAAGCATATATTGTAGTGCCTGAGAAGGACTAGGGATTATATGCAAGTTTACCGGGCAGACCAATTACTCCCTGTGGGTTGCATGGATTACGATTTCCAATCAGATAGGGATAACAGTAAGTCTACCTCAGGGTTTGTGTTTACTTTTGGAGGTGGAGCCATAATATGGAGGAGTGTCAAGCAGAAATGCGTGGCGGACTCCACCATGGAAGCTGAGTATCTGGCAGCTCCTGTGGCGGCCAAAGAAGTTGTGTGGTTCAGGAACTTCCTGATGGACTTGGATGTGATTCCTGGTTTGCCCAGAACTATCACAATTTATTGTGATAATAATGGTGCAGTTGCAAACTCGAAGGAACCACGAGCCCATAAGGCTAGTAAACACAGAGAGTGCAAGTACCACCTGATACGAGAAATCGTAAAAAAGGTAGAAGTTGTTGTCACCTAGATTGCATCAGAGGATGACCTGGTAGACCCTTTCACTAAGGCCCTTCTAGCGAGAGCTTTGATAGGCATGTGGAGGGAAGGGGAATCAGATGTATGGCAGTTTGATGACAGCATAGTCTTTTAGTATAAGTGGGAGATTGTTGGGATGTATACTGAAAGCCTAGCTCTTTGGTATGAACATTTTATTTTGAAATAAGAATCACATGATCATTGTTTGCACTTTATATTTATATATGTGCATATTGTCTAATACTTTACATTGTAGATAACATGGTGCTTGGGTGTGGCACAGAAGATCATGTTATCAGTCCCTTGTAGAGTATAAGTAGAGGCTCACAACCAAGATGGTTTTGGACAAACCATTGGCATGGTTGTAGTGTAGCTTGGTATTGTTTTATCTTGAACATAGAGTTACACTAGTACACTTAGGTGTATTGAGCAGGACCGACATAGAGGTGATTCAATTTGTTGCTGACTACATAATTGAATCGGACCTCGGATATTATGTTGTACATGCTCTTAATCCCGATATAATAACGTGCACATGTACTTAGTATTTATTTCTTTGATTTACCAGAGGGTGAGATTTCTATAGATTAAATCAATATGCCCGGTAAGTTGGGAAATGATATTATTTACATGGCGTGCCGTTGATTATAGGAGGAATCCGTGTCCTATGTATTAGGTTGATGATGTCCCCTTGAGGAGCTCATAAGGTTCATCATGTAAACCCTGCAGGTTGACTTAGTCAACATGATGATAAGGTTGAGTGGTACTACTCGAGGAGTTAGATGTTAATTAATTGATGATCAGCAAATCAATTAATTGACGGACATTCGATATCTTAAACACGGGGAGATGGATGTACAAATAATATATGGAGCCCATATTAATTTATGGGGGTTGGTGAGGTAGTTCGATGATGATCCTCTAGTGGAATGGAACATTATTGATAAGTTTGTGTGGTTCCGATCCATCGGGTGGCCAAGACCCAATTCCTCCTCATGGTCCCTATCGTAGCTTAATATAAACCTCATGAAGTCTAGATCAAATGATGGAAAACAAATCTCTAGATCCGACGGTTGGGATTAAATCCCTAGAACCGACGGTGGAGATTAAATCTCTAAAACCGACGGTTGGGATTAAATTCCTAGAACCGATGGTAGAGATTAAATCTCTAGATCCGACGATTGGGATTAAAACCCTAGAACCGACGGTGGAGATTAAATCTCTAGATCCGACGGTTGGGATTAAAACCCTAGAACCGACGGTTGAGATTAAATCTCTAGATCCGACGGTTGAGATTAAAACCCTAGAACCGACGGTGGAGATTAAACCAAGGCCTAAGCCTAACTCTATATATATGGGCTTAGGCTTGGGCGGCAAGAGGATGGAACAATGAAAACCTAATTGAGGGGCTTTGGCTTGGGCGGCAAGAAAGTGGAGGAGCTAGGGTTTTTGGGTGGCCACAAAAGGAGAGGGAGCTTCTTCTTCTTCTTCCCAATGGTGGCCAGCACCCTTCTTCCTCCTTCCTCCATGGTTAGGCCGGCGCCCATGCTTCTCCTTTTGATCTAGGTTGATGATTTGGTTTTGGAGATTTGGGTTTTGCCAAACCTAAAGTGGGCGGCAAGAAACCCTAAGGGAGTTAGGGTTTTGCCTATCTTTGGTTGGGCGGCAAGAAACCCTAGGAGGTTAGGAGGTTGGGCGGCTAGGTTATGGAAGCTAAGGTGGGCAGCAAATATAGGAGGAGGGTTCTTCTTCTTCCTAAGGTGTGGCCGGCTCCTACCTCCTCTTCCTTCTACCTTGGTCGGGGCTCAACCGATTTCCTCTTCTCCTCTTCAATCCATCTTGGCCGGCGACACTAGAAGCTAGGGTTTGTCCCTAGTTTGGTTCCTTGGTGGTTTCCATTATGTTCTCTCTATTCTTGGGGTCGGCGGCATTAATCTTTTGTGGATTGGTGGTTGGCTCAAGCAAGAAGGGAAAGAGAGTTCTTCTTTCTTGGATTGAAGAAGATCTAGGAAGCTTCAACTTGTGGAGGATCTTCACCCACACGAAGTCTACAAGGAGGTTAGGACATACGATAGAAGATCAAGAGGTATAAAAGTTTTATAACTTTTATTATTGTTCTTTGCATGTTCTTATTGATATGCTAGCTTATGTTCTTTATGTTAGTATATGTTGATTATACTAGTTTACATTTGTATGTATTTGTATAATCATGGACCCTGAATAAGAAACACAAAAACCGGCGATCCGTCCGTCGTCTCTTCCGCGGCTAATCAACTAGAAGAGTTGTGTTGCTTGAACAACTAGTTTATTCAAGCGACCACTCAAGTTGTTAGCACGACGACGAATTGGTTGTGCTTAGGAAACTCATCTCATCCGGATTAGTTTTCATTAGTGAAAATTTTAATCCGGGGACTTGGGAGCCAATGAGCATTCTGAGGATTAGCACATTGCCAACAACCCTTAGACATTTCTTGTTTTCTAGGTCTTGACTTTTGTACATTAGACCCCTTAACCGAATTTGATATTATTGCTATGGTCTTCTCCAATTTTTCTATCCTTGACATCAAGGCTTGGTTTTCTAACTCTAATTTTCCCAATTTTGAATTTTCATTTGTCTTTTGGGAAATGTTTTTCTTTTTAGGCATATGCCTAGATTTCTTGGGATTAACACCCAAGTTTTCTTCAATTCTCCTAATTGACTCCCTAGGTAAAATAGATCTAGTGTTTTGAGTCCTAGGTTTGTCCTTAGAGAAACTAACATGCTTAGCACCTAAGCAATAAACCTTATTGTTTCTCCTAGCATGCTTTTCATTAATAATGGCAAGAGAACTAAAATAATTCTTAGCATGCTTTTTAATTCTAGAAATTGAAGGTGCATTATTTAACTGTACCTTAGGGTTAGCTTTAGAAGCTCCCCCTACATGAGTCACACCTTCTTGCCCTTTCTTCCTCCCCCTAGGGCATTGGCTTCGGTAGTGCCCCTTTTGATTGCATTTAAAGCACACAATGTGCTCTTTGCTTTTAGTTTTGGGAACACCGGCATCCTTTGACTTTAGGTTGACTTTTGGTGTCGATGCCTTTTCCTTAGCCAATTTTGGGCATTTGCTCTTGTAATGCCCTTTCTCCCTACACTCAAAACAAATAATATAATCTTTACGATTAATTATAATACATGAGTCACCTAGGGAGTTGGTGGAAGCCTCTTGGTCATTTCTTCCGGAGGTAGATGCTTTATTTTGGCTTGGCTCCGGAGTGGAAATCCTTTCCTCCCCCTCAATGCTAGAGGTGGAAGTCTCCACCAAATCATCAATATCTTCAAATGTGGATGGGCTTTCTTCCACGACATCTTCCTCTACTTGTGTCGATTGGGAACTTTCTTGAAATTTCATTATCTTCTCCCATAATTCCTTTGCATCCCTATAGTCACCCAAACTAGACCAAATATGATTAGGTAACAAATCACCAAGCAATTTAATTACCTCAAGATTTGTCTTGAAGTCCTTCATTTGGTCTTGGGTCCATCTTGACTTCTCAATTTGCCTATTTCTTTCATCCCTAGGCAATTTGAAACCATTTTCTAAGATTAGCATAAAATCAAAATCGGTTTCTAGATATACCTCCATTTTTCTTTTCCACCATAGAAAATCGCCTTCGAATTTTGGTGGTTGGAGATTGTAGCCGACCATCTTATAGTGCCGGCGGTTAGTCCTTGAAGAGCGACCTTGGCTCTGATACCATTTGTTGGTGAATCTGAACGAAACGACCGGCTAGAGGGGGGTGAATAGCCCTCAATCGTTGGATGTCGAAATTCGCTCGATCTCGTTGCATTGCTTGTCTACGATTATTGTTAGCGTAGTGGAAACAATAAAACAAGAATAATACTAACAACAATACAAGCACACCAAATACGCAAGCATATACGTGGTTCGGAACCTTAGGGTTCCTACTCCACGGGGCGAGCTCAACGAGCTCTAGAGATGCACACGACAATACTCAAACTCCTTCTCGACTACACGTCGGAGGTGGAGAAACCTCTCACAAGAAATTACAACAGTAATATACAAATACAAACAAGAATACAAATACAATACAAAAGAAACGCTTTTCACTGATTGCTTTTGATCACTTGTTTGTTGCTTGCTTTGATTGGCTCTTGAAGGACTGGAATGCAACAACAATTCCCCTCCAATAGCTCCACAAAAACCATGACAAAAACCTCCATCTCGAGCTCCTTTTATAACCTGCATCGAGCTATTTTTGCACCTAGCAGTCGACTGCAAAAAGGCACCAGTCGACTGCCCCTGTAGCCGTTGTCTCACAACGGCCAGATCCACATTAGACAAGTTCCAATGGATCACCTACCAGTCGACTGATGATGCCCATCAGTCGACTAGTGACCTAGTAGTCGACTGCCCAGTCGACTACGGAGCGTTCTGTGCTCGCGACACTCCCATCGATCAAGCCATCCCTCGTGATCAGCTGTGACATCACCGATCGGCCCGCGGACAAAACCCTAGCCTTACACCAGTCGAACCCTAGTTGACTTGGACCAGTCAAACCGACACCTATGCCAGTCGACTGATATCGGGCAAAACCTCAAACACCAAGTTGTTTGAGCATCCGACCGTCGGGTAAACCCTCAAACATCAAGTTTGACCCTCCGACACTCAGTCTTAGCCACTTGGCCAAGTCCACCTTATCCCTCATGGAGTTCCCCACTGAAGCTCTCTTCCCTCGGCCTACGTATCTCGGATGCGCCAAGCGCACGGCTTCGCAACGCCATCCTTCGCGTCTCATACCCTAGAAGTATGCTTCCCTTTGGGCTCACTCCATTCGCTCCTCGTCCGGCGGTCCCTCGGATGCACCAAGCGCACGGCTTCGCAATGCCATCCTTCACCGACTCAAGGACCCGAGCCTAGTGAACTTGCCAAGTTCTCAAGACTTCCCAAATGCACCAAGCGCATGGCTTCGCAATGTATTTCTCACCAAGCACCAAGCGCACGGCTTCACAATGCTTTGGATTTCCCATGCCAAGCACCAAGCGCACGGCTTCGCAATGCTTTGGACTTTCCCATGCCAAGGCTTCCCCCTTGGACTTCCACACCAAGCTCCATGCTTGGATTTTCCATGCCAACCCCATGTTGGACTTTCCCATGAAAATTCCATGTCATGAGTTTTGTCTATCATCAAAATACTATCAAGGTACTGCTCGAGTCAAACTCGAGTCA
The DNA here is from genome assembly GCA_025175895.1 of Wurfbainia villosa. NCBI lineage: Eukaryota > Viridiplantae > Streptophyta > Magnoliopsida > Zingiberales > Zingiberaceae > Wurfbainia > Wurfbainia villosa. The sequence goes on along the minus strand of CM045989.1, from coordinate 34,968,551 downwards.
ACTTGGGCCGGTTGCACCAACATAGTGCACCTCTGATGAATGGACTCTACATTCTAGACTTAGAGAACCCCATCTATAACATAAGTACCAAAAGGTTCAAGTCAAATGAGTTGAACCAAACCTATCTCTGGCATTGTCGCTTAGGTCACATAAATAAGAGTCGCTTATCCTAGCTCCATAAGGATGGGTTGCTGGACTCATTTGATTTTGAATCATATGAGACATGCGAGTCTTGCCTTCTAGGAAAGATGACCAAGACTCCCTTTAGTGGACACAGCGAGAGAGCAACAGACTTGTTAGGACTTATACATAGTGATGCATGTGACCCTTTCAATATTGCTGCTAGAGGTGGTTATAGGTACTACATTACATTTACTGATGACTTCAGTAGATATGGTTATATGTATCTGATGACACATAAGTCAGAATCCTTTGAAAAGTTCAAAGAATTTAAGAATGAAGTACAAAACCAACTTGGCAAGAGTATTAAGATACTTCGATTAGATCGAGGTGGTGAATACCTTAGCCAAGAGTTTCGTGACTATCTAGCTGAGTGTGGGATTCGATCCCAACTCACTCCTTCTGTAACACCACAGTGGAATGGTGTATTCGAAAGGAGGAATCATACCCTATTAGATATGGTACGATCTATGATGAGTCACACAGATCTTCCTATATCCTTTTGGGGATATGCTCTAGACACAGCAACCTTCACTCTTAACCGTGTTTCATTCAAAGTTGTGATAAAGATACCATATACGATATGGATAGGAAAAATCCCAAGATGTCTTTCATGAGGATTTGGGGTTGTGAGGCTTACGTTCGACATCTAGTCTCATACAAACTGGGACCCAAATCCGATAAGTGCTATTTTGTTGGATATCCCAAGGAAACGAAGGGATATTACTTCTACATTCCTAGTCAGCACAAAATGTTTGTGGTAAAGACTGGGGTATTTCTAGAAAGAGATTTTATTTCTAGAAAAACTAGTGGGAGTACGTTCGATCTTGAAGAAATTCAAGATATGGACCATAGCACTAAGGCCGAGATGGAGGTTGAACAGGAACCACAAAGTATTGTGGATGATGAGATTGTTGCACAAAGAGTTGTGGAACAACAACCTGTTCAAGTAGACCTACCTTTTCGCAGGTCTGATAGGGTACGTTGTTGTTGGGATGTATACTGAAAAGTCTATCTTTTGTATGAACATCTTTATTTTGAAATAAGAATCACATGATCATTGTTTGCATATTTATGGTTATGCATTTTGTCTAATACATTACATTGTAGATAACATGGTGTGTAGTGTCACATGGGAGATCATGTTATCAGTTCCTTGTAAAGTATAAGTAAATGCTCGCAACCAAGATGGTTATGGACAAACCATTGGAATGGTTGTGGTGTGATTTGGTATTAGTTTGTCTTGACCATAGAATTACACTAGTGCACTTTGTGTGTATTGAGCAGGACCGACATAGAGGTGATTCGATTTATTGCTAACTACATAATCGAATTGGACCTCAGATATTATGTTGTACATGATCTTAATCCCGATATAAAAATGGGCACATATATTTAGTATTCATTTCTTTGATTTGCCAATGGGCGAGATTTATAGAGTAAATCGATAGGCTCGGTAAGTTGGGAAATGGTGTTATTTATATGGTGTGCCATTGATTATAGAAGGAAATCGTGTCCTATATATTAGGATGATGATGTCCCCTTGAGGAGCTCATAAGGTTCATCATGTAAACTCTGCAGGTGGACTTGGTCCGACATGATGATAAGGTTGAGTGGTACTACTCATGGAGTTAGATGTTGATTAATTAATTATCAGTAAATTAATTAATTGACGGACATTCGAGATCTTAAACACGGGGAGATAAATGTACAAATTGTTGGTGAGGAAGGGGAAACTTTGCTTCCCCTTTTGACTCGGTCGCTTGTTCATGGCGATCCCTTCTACGCCCCCGGATAAAAAAAAATTATCCTTGACAAGAGGGATTGCCCAAGCAACCTTGTAATCGTCATGCTATTCGATTAGAGTAGTCACTTGAAGAAACTAGTTGTTCAAGCAACCAACCTCTATTCTACGAATAGCCGTGGAATAGACGATGTATGGATCACCGACTTTTGTGTTTATGTTTGGGATCCAAGTTATATTAGCCACATACATAAAGTAAACAACCACATACAACATGCATATAATTGAAAACCAATTATAGACATAATACAAAAGAACACTAATCAAAATAAACAAGATTATACCTCTTGTTATACCTCTTAATCTTCTATAGTATGTCCTTCCTCCTTTTGGACGTCGTGTGGGTGACGATCTTCCAAAAGTCGAAGCCTCCTAGATCACCAATCTTCCTTTCCTTGTTCACTCCGAACAAAGGAAGATCATCAAACAAAACTCTTCTTCCTATCTAGAATTGGCCACCAACTCAATAGACTCGATGTTGCCGCCGACCAAGGAAGAGAACATGGAGTATAGGAACCGGCCAAAGGAGAAACAATGAGAGCATGGGTGCCGTCCAACACTTGGAGAAGAAAAATAAAAACAATCTTCACCTTGTAACCGCCCAAAACCCTAACCCTAGCTCTCCTAATTGTCGGCCAAGGAAGAGGGGAAGAAGGATGGGTTGAGCACCGGCCAAGGGGGAGGGAAGAAGGATAGGTGCCGACCAAACCTTTAGGAAGAAGAAGAAGAGTCCTCCTCCACTTGTTGCCGCCCACCCCAACACCAAAACCCTAGCCGCCCACTCCTAATCCTAACCCTAATGGGATTGCTTGCCGCCCAAGGGAAGCAAACCCTAATCCCCTTAAGCCATCAAGCCTTGCTGCCCACCTTAAGGCTATATTTATAGAGTTGGGCTCAAGCCTTGTTTTAATTTCCACCATTGGTTCTAGGGATTTAATCTCAACTGTCGGATCTAGAGATTTAATCTCAACCGTCGGATCTAGAGATTTAATCTCTACCTTTGGATCTAGAGTTTTGTTTCTATCCATTGGATCTAAGCTTCATGAGGATTTAATAGGCTACAATAGGAACCATAAGGAGGAGTTGGATCTTGGCCACCCAATGGATCAAGCCCACATAAAGTCCGATCCATTAATGATTGTCCATTCCACTAGAGGATTATCATTGATCTACCTCACCAACCCCCATAAGTTAATATGGGCTCCATATATTTTTTGTACATTTTCTCCCCGTGTTTAAGATCTCGAATGTCTGTCGATTAATTAATTTACTGACCATTAATTAATCAACATCTAACTCCATGAGTAGTACCACTCAACCTTTTCATCATGCCAGACCAAGTCCACCTGCAGGGTTTACATGATGAACCTTATGAGCTCCTCAAGGGGACATCATCATCCTAATATATAGGACACGGTTTCCTCCTATAATTAACGACACACCATATAAATAATATCATTTCCCAACTTACCGAGCCTATCGATTTAATCTATAAATCTCGCCTATTGGTAAATCAAAGAAATGAATACTAAGTATATGCACCCATTATTATATCGGGATTAAGAGCATGTACAAAATAATATCTGAGGTCCGATTCGATTATGTAGTCAGCAATAAATCGAATCACCTCTAAGTCGGTCCTGCTCAATACACACAAAGTGCACTAGTGTGATTCTATGGTCAAGACAAACAAATACCTAATCACACTACAACCATTCCAATGGTTTGTCCAATGCCATCTCGGTTGTGAGCCTTTACTTATACTTTACAAGGAGCCGATAACATGATCTCCCGTGTGACACCACACACCATGTTATCTACAATGTAATGCATTAGACAATATTGCATATTCATAAATATGCAAACAATGATCATGTGATTCTTATTTCAAAAATAAAGATGTTCATACAAAAGATAGATTTTTCAGTATACATCCCAACAATCTCCCACTTATACTAAAAGATTATGCTGTCCTTATACTACCATATATCTAATTCCCCTTCCCTCCACATGCCTATCAAAGCTCTTGCTAGAAGGGCCTTAGTGAAAGGGTCTACCAGGTCATCCTCTGATGCAATCTAGGCGACAACAACGTCTACCTCCTTTATGATTTTTCGTATTAGGTGGTACTTGCGCTCTATGTGTTTACTAGACTTACGAGCTCGTGGTTCCTTTGAGTTTGCAACTGCACCACTATTATCACAATAAACTGTGATAGTTTTGGGCAAACCAGGAATCACATCCAAGTCCATCAGGAAGTTCCTGAGCCACACAACTTCTTTAGCCGCCTTAGAGGCTGCCACATACTCAGCTTCCATGGTGGAGTCTGCCACGCATTTCTTCTTGACACTCCTCCATACAATGACTCCACCTCCCAAAGTAAACACAAAACCTGAGGTAGACTTACTGTTATCCCTATCTGATTGGAAGTCAGAATCTGTATAACCTACAGGGAGTAATTGGTCTGCCTGGTAAACTAGCATTTAATCCCTAGTCCATCTCAGGTACGTCAATATATGCTTTACCGCAGTCCAATGTCCCTGTCCTAGATTACTCTGATATCTGCTGACCATGCCCACGGAAAAGCAGATATCTGGTCTCGTACATAACATTGCATACATAAGGCTTCCTACCGCCGAAGCATAAGGAATCACCTTCATCTCCTCTATCTCCTCAGATGTTCTAGGACACATCACCTTAGATAAAGGAACTCCATGCCTGAAAGATAGAAAACCCTTCTTGGAGTTCTGCATGCTAAAACGATCCATAATCGTGTCTATGTATGAAGCTTGGGATAAGCACAACATCCTTTTCCTGCGATCCCTTATAACCTTGATCCCAAGGATGTGTCCCACTTCTCCTAAGTCCTTCATATCAAACTGTTTGGACAACCATACCCTTACGTCCGATAACACCTTGATATTGTTGCCAATCAATAAAATGTCATCTACGTATAGTACAAGAAATACCACTACGTTTTCCGTCACATCTCTTGTATACACAAGACTCATCCGAACTTTGAATAAATCCATAAGACTGGATTACCTCATCAAATTGGATGTTCCAAGACCTCGAAGCTTGCTTCAATCCATAAATGGACCGATTAAGCTTACATACAAGATGCTCTTTGCCTTTCGCAATGAATCCCTCTGGTTGCTTCATATAGATGTTTTCCTCAAGGCTTCCATTAAGGAAAGCTGTCTTGACATCGATCTGCCATACCTCATAATCCATATGAGCTGCAATGCATAAGAGAATCCGGATAGACTTAAGCATGGCTACCGGCGAAAAAGTCTCGTCATAATCGATACCCTCTTTCTGAGTATACCCCTTCGCAACAAGCCTCGCTTTGAAGGTCTCAACCTTCCCATCTATTCCTCTCTTTCTATTGTAGATCCACTTGCATCCAATGGTTTTTACACCATCGGGTGGTTCTACTAGCTCCCAGACCTGATTCGAATCCATAGATTCAATCTCAGTATTCATTGCACACTTTGCCAAGATACTGCATCTTTATCTCGGATTGCCTCATCATATGTCCAAGGATCAGGTTCATGTTCGCCAGAGACCAAATCAGAAGATTCTCTTAAGAACATGAATCTATTAGGCTGTCTCACAACCCTCCCACTACGATGAGGTATCACCTATGTATCCTCTGTTACACACGGTGTAGTGACTCGTGGTATATCCTTTTGTACCGGTGGTACTAAAGAAGTGACTTCTCTTTTTATTTCCTCCTGAACAATCTTACTCATGGGCTTGTGGATCATCACATAGTTTTCCTCTAGAAATCTGGCGTTCGTGCTAATGATCACCCTCTGATCTCTAGGACTATAAAACAAACCACCCTTCGTTCCTTTAGGATAGCCAACGAACATGCGGACTTCTGTACGAGGTTCCAACTTACTAGTATCTGCCTTCAGCACATATGCTGGACTCCCCCAAATCCGAATATGTCTTAGACTAGGCTTTCGCCCAGTCCACAATTCTATGGGAGTAGAAGGCACTGATTTGGATGGAACCAAATTCAGAATGTACACCGCCGTATCTAGAGCATATCCCCAGAACGAATTTGGCAACTCAGAATAACTCATCATCGATCTAACCATCTCCATAAGAGTCCTATTCCTTCGCTCTGCTACACCATTCTGTTGGGGTGTGCCAGGTGCAGACATTTGGGATTGAATCCCAGCCTCTGATAAGTAATTCCTAAACTCTCCCAAGAGATACTCACCACCACGATCAAATCGTAGTGTCATCCATATCTTGAATAATAGTCTATGAAAGAGATGAAATATTCAAAACCACCTCTTGCCTGGATAGACATAGGACCATACAAATCAGAATGAACCAATTCCAACACATCTTTGGATCTTATACCCCTTGGCCTTAAAAGGCCTCTTGGTCATTTTACCCTCCAAGCAAGATTCACAGGTTGGAAAATCTTCCACCACTAATGCACCGAGAGGTCCATCAACTTGATAACGTTTGAATTCTGCTTAGGTTAATATGACTAAGCCTAAGATGCCAAAGATATGTTTGGTTCATCTTTGAAAGTTCTTTTCTCTTATTGGAATTAGAAGATGAGTTATTAACTTCAATTTGCATCGTGGGAGGTTTTGGTTCAAGTGTGTATAGATTTCCTATCAATGCACCTGAACAGATAATGTCCCTATTCCTTTTTATAACAACTCTATTATTAAAAGAAATAGAATATCCATCCATAAACAATTTAGAAATCGAAATTAAATTCTTTCTAAATAAAGGTACATAAAGGGAATTTTTCAGAACCAAAGTTTTATTTTTCTCAAAAGATAAATAAAACATCTCCCACTACAATAGCCGCCACCTTCATGACATTGCCCAAGTAAACGGTAATCTCTCCCTCAGCTTATCGTCGGGTTTCCTGGAACCCCTGCAAAGTATTGCAGACATGATCAGAGGCTCCCGTATCTACTCACCAGGTGTCGGTAGATAACACCGCTAACCATGTTTCAACGACTCGACCAAAGGATATACCTTTGTTCTACTTCGGATTGGGACAGTCCTTCTTCCAATGTCCATCCTGCTTGCAAGTGAAGTACTTGCCTTTCGGCTTCTTCACTCCTCCCTGAGATCCTTCCACCACCTTTGCTCCACCTTGTTTCTTCTTCTTCTTGCCTTTCGTCTTAGAAGTATAAACCTTTTGAGCAATCATGGCCTGAGCTTGAGCAAGCCTTTCTATCGACTGAAGAATGATATCGACCTGGGTTTCCCCATCGATCTCAGCTCCAAGGACTTCCAGCTAATTCACAGGGTTAGGAGGACACTCTTCGAAGAGTACATATTTGTACTCCTCAGCAGTTAAGACAATATCTAGATTCTTTTCCAATCAACATAATTTAGGTACAATAAGCTTATTTTCCTTTAGTATCACAACAAGTGGACCGAAAGTCATTTTGAAAATCCTAAGAATCACATAGATCATTACTTTAGATTTTAAAAAATTATTGATTCCTCAAACAATAAAATTTTAAAATCAACCAACACCTCAAAACATCGAGAATATTGTATGACACGATCGTGTGGACGTATACGAATTCTACATTTGTAAGAGGAGGTTTTACCCATTAATTTTACTATCTTGTCAACCTAACTTTTTGACAAATAAAATTAATAGTTGGTTTCTCTTCGGCTCTACAAATAAAAGCAGTGACTCCGATGGGGAGGATACTCCTATTTGCATCTAAGTGTTCACCATTACTTGATACCAAGGAAATTATCTCGGGTTATGTGCCTTCCGATGGGGAAGTACACACGCTCCTAAATAATTTCCTATAACCATATCTGACCCTGTGATCCACAAACAAACTCATCCGAAGGGGAGGAAGACACTCAGAGCCAATGCGCAAGTTTGCTTGCATCACATGTCAAATCGTAATGGAGGTCGTGGGAATTTATAAAAATATCCCTCTCCCACTTAGTAATTTAAAATTGAGGAATTTTCTAGCCTACGACATGCATATCAAACAATAAGCAATAAATATGAAAAATAAAAATTTTCCAACTATTATGGCTTTTGTCTTCAATATGTCTCCCGTCATATCGTCATCTCGTCCGCTCCTCCTAAGCCATGTACGAGCCATCCGGAGATCCGAGCCGAGACTAAAAACTATTTTAATTTACATCCATGGATCCTATACTCCACGAGGGAGTGTACATGAAATCTAGATCGAAAGTAAACTAAAATAGAAAGAGTAGCTAAACAATGTCATATCTAATTTACAAAAAATTAAATACTAGCCTCGTCAACCCTGAGGATTCAACAAAATATACTATTACACACATACAATCACATACACACATATGGCCATAATAGTCGGATCTTATGCCAGCAAACAAAGAGTTAACCTACGCATATCCTACTATTATCCAACAGATATAATATATGAAAAATGCATAAGAGTAACCGAATCCATAAACACACAAAACCGAAAACCGTGGCTCTGATACCAATTGTTGGTGAGGAAGGGGAAACTTCGCTTCCCCTTTCGATTCGGTTGCTTGTTCATGGCGATCCCTTCTACGTCCCCGGATAAAAAAAATTTATCCTTGACAAGAGGGATTGCCCAAGCAACCTTGTCATTGTCATGCTATTCGATTAGAGTAGTCACTTGAACAAACTAGTTGTACAAGCAACCAACCTCTATTCTACGAATAGCCACGGAATAGACGATATACGGATCGCCGACTTTTGTGTTTATGTTCGGGGTCCAAGTTATATTAGCCACAAACATAAAGTAAACAACCACATACAACATGCATATAATTGAAAAACAATTATAGACATAATACAAAAGAACACTAATCAAAATAAACAAGATTATATCTCTTGATCTTCTATTGTATGTCCTTCCTCCTTTTGGACGTCGTGTGGGCGACGATATTCCAAAAGTCGAAGCCGCCTAGATCACCAATCTTCCTTTCCTTGTTCACTCCGAACAAAGGAAGATCATCAAACAAAACTCTTCTTCCTATCTAGAACTGGCCACCAAGTCAATATACTCGATGTTGCCGCCAGCCAAGGAAGAGAACATGGAGTATAGGAACTGGCCAAAGGAGAAACAATGAGAGCATGGGCACCGGCCAACACTTGGAGAAGAAAAAGAAAAACAATCTTCAGCTTGTAGCCCACCAAAACCCTAACCCTAGCTCTTCTAATTGCCGGCCAAGGAAGAGGGGAAGAAGGATGGGTTGAGCACCGGCCAAGGTAGAGGGAAGAAGGATAGGTGTCAGCCAAACCTTTAGGAAGAAGAAGAAGAGTCCTCCTCCACTTGTTGCCGCCCACCCCAACACCAAAACCCTAGCTGCCCGCTCCTAATCCTAACCCTAATGGGATTGCTTGCCGCCCAAGGGAAGCAAACCCTAATCCCCTTAAGCCATCAAGCCTTGCCGCCCACCTTAATGCTCTATTTATATAGTTGGGCTCAATCCTTGTTTTAATTTCCACCATAGGTTCTAGGGATTTAATCTCAACCGTCGGATCTAGAGATTTAATCTCAACCGTCGGATCTAGAGATTTAATCTCTACCTTTGGATCTAGAGTTTTGTTTCTATCCATTGGATCTAAGCCTCATGAGGTTTTAATAGGCTACAATAGGGACCATGAGGAGGTGTTGGATCTTGGCCACCCAATGGATCAAGCCCACATAAAGTCCGATCCATTAATGATTATCCATTCCACTAGAGGATTATCATTGATCTACCTCACCAACCCCTATAAGTTAATATGGACTCCATATATTATTTATACATTTTCTCCCCATATTTAAGATCTCGAATGTCCGTCGATTAATTAATTTACTGACCATTAATTAATCAACATCTAACTCCATGAGTAGTACCACTCAACCATTTCATCATGCCAGACCAAGTCCACCTGCAGGGTTTACATGATGAACCTTATGAGCTCCTCAAGGGGACATCATCATCCTAATATATAGGACATGGTTTCCTCTTATAATCAACGACACACCATATAAATAATATCATTTCCCAACTTACCGAGCCTATCGATTTAATCTATAAATCTCGCCCATTGGTAAATCAACGAAATGAATACTAAGTATATGTGCCCGTTATTATATCGGGATTAAGAGCATGTACAAAATAATATCTGAGGTCCGATTCGATTATGTAGCCAACAATAAATCGAATCACCTCTAAGTCGGTCCTGCTCAATACACACAAAGTGCACTAGTGTGATTCTATGGTCATGATAAACCAATACCAAATCACACTACAACCATTCCAATGGTTTGTCCCATACAATCTCGGTTGTGAGCCTTTACTTATACTTTACAAGGAACCGATAACATGATCTCCCATGTGACACCACACACCATGTTATCTATAATGTAATGTATTAGACAATATTGCATATCCATAAATATGCAAACAATGATCATGAGATTCTTATTTCAAAAATAAAGATGTTAATACAAAAGATATACTTTTTAGTATACATCCCAACACAAATAATATATGGAGCCCATATTAACTTATGGGGATTGGTGAGGTAGATCAATGATAATCCTCTAGTGGAATGGATTATCATTAATGGATCGGACTTTATGTTGGCTTGATCCATTGGGTGGCCAAGATCCAACTCCTCCTCATGGTCCATATTGTAGCCTATTAAAACCTCATGGAGCCTAGATTCGATGGTTGAAAATTAAACTCTAGATCCGATAGTGGAGATCAAATCTCTAGATCCAAAGGTGGAGATTAAATCTTTAGATTCGACGGTGGAGATTAAATCTCTAGATCCGACGGTTGAGATTAAATCTCTAGATCCGACTGTTGAGATTAAATCCCTTGATCCGACGGTGGATTTTAAAGGAGGCTTAAGCCTAACTCTATAAATATGGCTTAAGGGGTGGGCGGCAAGAGAAATTGAAGAGGGGATTAGGGTTTGGGCGGCTAGGGCTTTGAGGCTTGGGCGGCCGCACTTTTGGAAGGTTTTTCCTAGGGTTTTGGCCAGCACCCCTTTCCTTCTCTCAACCTTGGCTAGTGCCCAACCTCTTCTTCCTCTTCTCCTTGGCCGGTGGAAACAAGGGTTAGGGTGATTCCTTGGAGCTCTTGGTCGGCGCCCACTTCCTCTTCTATTCTTTTTTTGGCCGGCAGCAAGCATCAAGGTTGGAGCTTGGTGGTCGATTAAAGGAAGGAGAAGAGTTTTGTTTTATATCTTCCTTTGTTCGGAGTGAACAAGAATAGGAAGATTGGTGATCTAGGAGGCTTCGACTTTTGGAAGATCGTCGCCCACACGACGTCCAAAAAGGGGAAGGACATACAATAGAAAATCGAGAGGTATAATGCTTGTTTATATTCTTTTGTATTGTGTCTATAATTGCTTTTCAATTATATGCATGTTGTATGTTTGATTATGTGGCTAATTTACTTGGACCCCGAATACAAACACAAAAACCGATGATTCGTGCATCGTCTATTCCATGGCTATTCGTAGAATAGAGGTTGGTGGCTTGAACAACAAGTTTGTTCAAGTGACCACTCTAATCGAATAGAATGATGATGACATGGTAGCTCGAGTAATCCTTCTTTGTCAAGGATAAATTTTTTTATCTGGGGACATAGAAGGGATTGCCATGAATAAGCAACCGAGTTGAAGTGGGAAGCGAAGTTTCCTACCTTCAAGTTGGTATCAGAGCCACGGTTTTCGATTTTGTGTGTTTTAGGATTCGATTACTTTAATGCACTTTTCATATATTATATTAGTCGGATAATAGTAGGATGTGCATAGGTTAACTTTTTGGTTGCAGGCATAAGATCCAACTATTATGGCCATATGTGTGTATGTGATTGTATGTGTGTAATTGTATATTTTTTTGAATCCTCGGGGTTGACGAGGCTAGTATTTATTTTTTTTAATTAAGTACGACATTGTTTAGCCACTCATTTATTTTAGTTTACTTTCGATCTAGATTTCATGTACACTCCTTCGAGGAGTTTGGGATCGATGGATGCAAATTAAAATAGTTAGTCTCGGCTCGGATCTCCAGATGGCTCGTACATGGCGTAGGGAGGAGCGGACGAGATGACAATACGATAGGAGGCATATTGGAGACAAAAGCCATAATAGTTGGAAAATATTTCTTTTTCATATTTATTGCTTATTGTTTGATATGCATGTCGTAGGCTAGAAAATTCCTCAATTTTAAATTACTAAGTGGGAGAGGGATATTTTTATAAATTCCCACAGCCTCCATTACGATTTGACATGTGATGCAAACAAAATTGCGCGTCGGCTCTGAGTGCCTTCCTCCCCATCGGATGAGTTTGTTTACGGATCACAAGGTCGAATATGGTTATAGGAAATTATTAAGGAGCGTGTGTACTTCCCCATCGGAAGGCACATAACCCGAAATAATTGCCTTGGTACCGAGTAATGGTGAACACTTAGATGCAAATAAGAGTATTCTCCCTATCGGAGTCACTGCTTTTATTTGTAGGGCCAAAGAGGAACCAACTATTAATTTTATTTGTCAAAAAGTTAGGTTGACAAGATAGTAAAATTAATGGGTAAAACCTCCTCTTACAAATGTAGAATTCGTATACGTCTACACTATCGTGGCATACAATATTCTCAGTGTTTTGAGGTGTTGGTTGATTTTAAAATTTTATTTTGTGAGGAATCAATAATTTTTTGAAATCTAATGTTTTGATCTATGTGATTCTTAGGTTTTTTTAAAATGACTTTCAACCCGCTTGTTGTGATACTAAAAGAAAATAAACTTACTAGACCTAATTATATTGATTGGAAGAGGAATCTTGACATTGTCTTGACTACTGAGGAATACAAATATATACTCGAAGAGTGCCCTCCTAAGCCTGCGGATGATTTTGGGGAAAAGGAGAAGGAGAGTTATAAGAAGTGGATTAAGGCTGATGAGATGACGCAATGTTACATTTTGGCATCTATGTCAAATGTACTGCAACATTAGCATCAAGCCATGCCCACTGCTTATGACATGATGCTCAATCTCAAAGATATTTTTGGACACCAGAATCGGGCTGCAAGGTAAGAAGCCATGAGGAACTTGATGACGACCACCATGATCGAGGGAACACTCATGAAGGATCATGTTCTCAAGATGATGGCTCATTCGAATGAGCTGGAAGTCCTCAGAGCTGAGATCGATGGGGAAACCCAAGTTGATATCATTCTCCAGTCTCTACCTAGGAGTTTTGAGCAGTTTCGCCTGAACTACAACATGAACATGTATTCATTGGCGGAGCTTCTGACAGAACTCCAGGCAGCAGAGGGGCTATTTCGTCAGAGTGCTCAGGCACAGGCCATGGTTGCCCAAAAGGTTTCTGCTTCTAAGCCGAAAGGCAAGAAGAAGAAGAAACAAGCTGGGGCAAAGGTGGCGGGAGGAACTCAGGGAGGAGTGAAGAAGCCGAAAGGCAAGTGCTTCACTTGCAAGCAGACTGGACACTGGAAGAAGGACTGCCCCAATCGGAAGCAAAACAAAGGTATATCTTTTGGTCTAGTCGTTGAAACATGTTTAGCGGTGTTATCTACCGGCACCTGGTGTGTAGATACGGCAGCCACTGATCATGTCTGCAATACTTTGCAGGGGTTCCAGGAAACTAGATGGCTGGCTGAGGGGAAGATTACCGTATATTTGGGCGATGCCATAAAGGTGGCGGATGTTGCAGTGGGAGATGTTTATTTATTTTTTGAGAGGAATAAAGTTTTGGTTCTTAAAAATTGCCTTTATGTACCCTTATTTAGAAAGAATTTGATTTTGATTTCTAAATTGTTTATGGATGGATATTCTATTTCTTTTAATGATAGAGTTGTTATAAAAAGGAATAGGGAGATTATCTGTTCTAGTGCATTGATAGGAAATTTGTATACACTTGAACCAAAAGCTCCCACGATGCAAATAGAAGTTAATAGCTCATCTTCTAATTCCAATAAGAGAAAAGAACCTTCGAAGATGAACCAAACATATCTTTGGCATCTAAGGCTTGGTCATATTAACCTAAGCAGAATTCAAAGGTTGATAGCTGATGGACCTCTGAGTTCATTAGTGGTGGAAGATCCCAACCTGCGGTCCTGCTTGGAAGGTAAAATGACCAAGAGGGCTTTCAAGGCTAAGGGGTATAGAGCCAAAGATGTGTTGGAATTGGTTCATTCTGATTTGTGTGGTCCTATGTCTATCTAGGCAAGAGGTGGTTTTGAATATTTCGTCTCTTTTATAGATGATTATTCAAGATATGGATACATTTACTTGATGCGCCGCAAGTCTGAATACTTTGACAAGTTCAAAGAATTCATGTCTGATGTGGAGAAACGTCAAGGTAAATGTATCAAGATACTACGATCTGATAGTGGTGATGAGTACCTCTAGGGAGAGTTTAGGAATTACTTATCAGAGGCTGGGATTCAATCCCAATTATCTGCACCTGGCACACCCCAGTAGAATGGTGTAGCAGAGCAAAGGAATAAGACTCTTATGGAGATGGTTAGATCGATGATGAGTTATTCTGAATTGCCAGAACCGTTCTGGGGATATGCTCTAGATATGGCAGTGTATATTCTGAACTTGGTACCATCTAAATCAGTGCCTTCTACTCCCACTGAATTGTGGACTGGGCAAAAGCCTATTCTGAGACATATTTAGATTTGGGGAGACCAGCACATGTGCTAAAGGCAGATATTGGTAAGTTGGAACCTCGTACAGAAGTGCATGTTTTTGCAACAATACCCCAAGCATTTATATATGTTGATGTTTGGATAATCATCTAAGTTAGGCAATGCTTTGTGATCTAATTGTGAACGTGTTTAAGTGACAGGAAAAATCCAAGTATGAAGACTTGGTAAAGACAAAGTCCAAGTGTGATCTTGGCAAAGGAAGTCCAAAGGCAAGTCTTGGCAGCGTAAGTCCAAGCATGTAGTCTTGAAGGCATAAAGTCCAAGCACACTTTGGCAAAGGGAAACCCAAGACATGATAAAACCGAAGGAATCTCTTGGAAGCAAAGCACAAAGGATGAACAAGTCACAGACTCGGAGGGATCTGGAGGCGCAAGGCTTAAGGAAGAGCTAGAAGGTTGAGTCTAGGTCTAGGGGGTAAAATCAAGTATGAATTATTCATACTTGATGAGTATCAGTCGACTGATATGATGTATCACCGATCGTTAGGTGTCGACGAGTCAGCCGAAGTCGACGATCGCCGACGCCAGCGGCAATGATCGAGTCAGTAATCGCCGATCGCCAATACTGGTAGTCGACTGATTGTGCCGAATATGGGCATAGAATGGAGTCTCACTCGACTCCTCGCGGCGATCACTCGACTGATCGCTTCATCAGTCGACTAATGAAGGGATCCGTCGACTAATCAGGCAGCCATTGGAAATTGCGACTGCGTATCTCCGCGGATCTGTCTAGTCAGAAGTCGTTGGCTTCGGTGGCAGTTGACTGATGCTGTACATCAGTCGACTGATGGTAGCCCAATGGGAAAAACAACTCTCTCTCTATAAAAAGAGGGTTGGTGGTGGCTTTGAGGGCTAATGCTTATTCTTTGATCATACTCTCAAGCCTCCAAGATTTTTCCAAGCTTTCTAGTGCTTTGAAATCCCCTCCTCCTCTCTAAGCTCCATCTTCATCTTTTGTAAGAAGAGGAGGGTTGTTGTAAAGGAAAGTTTCATAGTGATATTGATTAGGGTTGATCCACCTCAAGGATCGCCGTGGAGTAGGAGCGCTATCTCCGAACCACGTAAAGGAATTGTGTTAGCATTGTTTTCATTTTTGTTATTGTTATTTTTGTTGTGCTTCCGCTAATCATCTTTGTAGAAACCAAAACAAGCTATTCACCCCCCCTCTAGCTTCCAAACGATCCCCTACAAGTGGTATCAGAGCCCGGATCGCATCGGAAGATCTAACAATCAATCGGAGCCAGATGGCTTTCCAAGAGGGGTATAGCACGGCGAGGCCTCCGTTCTTCGATGACAATGACTTCGGCTACTAGAAAGGTAGGATGGAGTATTATCTTATGAATGATATTGAAAATTGATTTAGCATTGTAGATGGTTTCGAGAAGCCGATCGATGAACACGGAGTGCCCATACCAACAAAGGATTTGACGAGAGACATGACCAAGAAGGCTCAAGCCAATGCCAACAACCACACTTCAATGTGGCTTGTCAAAAGAGAAACTAAGCAAGGTAGGGCCATTCAAATCGGCGAAGGAGCTTTGGGAGAAGTTGATAGAGCTCAACGAGGGATCTAAGGAAACGAGAAAAGCCAAGAGAGATCTCCTAATTGGCCAACTTCAAAGTTTCTCCATGACGACAAATGAAACCGTGAGCCAAATGCATGGTCGCTTCAAAGAAGTAGTCAACGGACTACATGTAATAGGTGAGAAGGTCGACAACCGAGACCTTGTAAGGTATGTGCTCCAAGCCTTCCCTAGAACAACTTTATGGGATTCAATGTAAGATGCTTATAAGGTCTCTAGGGATCTCCCTTTAGTTAAGTTAGATGAGTTATTTTGTGAATTTGAATTGCACGAACAAGCTAACACTTCATCCAAAGAGAAGGGTATAGCTCTTTTTGTAGGGAAGAAGGACAACAAGAAGAAGGAGAAGAAAGAAGTGTCCTCATCCAAATCCGAGGAAGACTCATCTAGTAGTGAAGATGAGCTATCGGCAAGCGAGGTGGCTCATTATGTCAAGAGGTTTGGTAGGAAGTCAAGGAAACTCACTAATAAAGATGTGAGGAGGATGTTCCAATCCTCAAGAGGTAAGTCTTCAAATAGTTCAAATTCTACACCTAACGTAACTTGTTATGGTTGCAACAAGAAAGGGCATATCAAGCCAAATTGGCCGGAACTAAAGAAGAAGGAGGAGAAGGAAAAGAAAAAGAAGGAGAAGAAGAAGAAGGAGACAATGGTGGCACAAACATGGGACACCCTAAGCATGGAGGACTCTTCTGATGATGAAGAAGTGTATCATGCCACTCGGAATCTAGCCCTCATGGCCTTGGAGGAAGAAGCCGGGAGCTCAAGTGAGGAGTCTTCATCCTCTTCCTCAAGCGACGAGTCATCATCAAGTGATGATGATGAGGTAAAAAACTCCCCTTGGGTAGATTTACTTTATAAGATAATTGCATGCCTTCAAAATGCATTGAATAGATCAAAAACTAGGATTAAGGATTTAAAAGTAGAAATTAAATCACTTAAGAATGTAGAACCATCTTGTGATAAATTATCTTGTGATGATGCATGTACCCTTAGAGATGAAAATGATGAATTGAGAAAAGAAATAGGTAATCTAAGAGCATGTTTAGAAAAATTTACTAATGGCTCAAAATACCTAGATATGATAATTAAGGATCAAAGGGCTATTTACAACAAGGCCGGACTAGGATATAGGCCTAAGGAAAAGGAGGTAGCATTTACATCTCTTGTTAGTAGAAGATCCATAATTAGAAGCAAGGGTAGAAAGGCTTGGGTCCCTAAGAAATTTCTAATTGATGCTAGTGGTCCTAAAATTTGGGTGCCTAAGGCTTGTATTTTTCATGTGATATAGGTAGAAGAACCAAGCTTGTGGATTGTTGATAGTGGGTGTTCAAAACACATGACCGGTGATGAGAGAAAATTCTCCACTATCAACCACACTAGCAAGGGAAAGGTATCATTTGGTAATAGTGGCAAACTTAAGATCCAAGGAAAAGACACAATTGAGGTATCCCCCAACCTTGCCATCCATAAAGTGTTATTAGTTAAAAATATGAAATTTAATTTACTTAGTGTGAGCCAACTATGTGATGCAAATTTTGATGTTCAATTTGACTCTTCAAAATATTTTATAAGACACAAAACTCTAAATGATTGCATGTTAGTAGGTTTTAGGAAATCAAATATATATTATATTGATTTATCCTATGCTACTAATGCTTCTACTAAGTGTCTTATTGCAAAAGAGGAAGAAAGTTGACTTTGGCATAGGAGGCTAGGACACATAAACATGAAGAACATAGCCAAAATAGCAAAAATGAAGTTAGTCAAAGGGTTGCCTAAAGTCAAATTTCTCAAGGACAAAATGTGTGATGCATGCCAAGAAGGGAAACAATCAAAAACATCACACAAAGGTAAACTTTACTTAGTACTGCTTTACCTTTAGAACTTTTACATATGGACTTATTTGATTGTCATAGTACCCCTTCTATGATTGGTAGTAGATATTGCTTAGTAATAGTAGATGATTTCTCTAGGTTTACTTGGGTATTTTTCATGAAAAATAAAGATGAAACCTTAGGAATAATCATAGGATTTAGCAAGAGAGTAGAGAATGAAAGAAAACTCAAAATCAACCGGATCTGTAGTGATCATGGTGGAGAATTTGAGAATTCTAATTTCTCAACCTTTTGCTTAGAACAAGGGTACAAGCATGAGTTTTCTTGTCCTAGAACACCCCAACAAAATGGGGTTGTGGAAAAGAAAAATCGTGCCCTACAAGAAGCGGCTAGGACTATGTTAAATGCATATTCTTTACCTAGCTACTTGTGGGCAGAAGCGGTTAACACCGCTTGCTATATCCAAAATAGGGTTTTAATTCATAGGTTTTTAGGAAAAACCCCATTTGAATTATGGAATGATACAATTCCAACAATTCACTATTTTAAGGTCTTTGGATGCAAAGTTTATATTTTAAATATCAAAGACAACCTAAGTAAATTTGAGTCCAAAGCGGATGAGGGAATCCTAGTTGTATACTCATCCACTAGTGTAGGATATAGAGTTTATAATAAAAGGACTCAAAAGATTGAGGAATCTTCAAATGCCAAATTTGATGAAACTTCCAATACATACCCTAGGAAATCCCCTATTGATGATGATATTAATAATGAAAATCAAGAAATTACCCAACAATTTCAAGATTTAACTTTAGGGGGTAATGATCAAGGGGGAGAATTGAATAAAGGGGGAGTAAGAGGTGATTCCGATGATGAAAGAAGAATTGAGGATAATCATGATCAAACTCAATTTAATACACCTCCTAGAACAATAAGAGTTCATCAAAATCACCCTCTAGATCAAATTGTAGGTGAGTTATCTCAAGGAGTTAGGACTATGTCATTTCATAGGGATCCCTCTAGTCATATAGCCCTAATCTCTCAAATTGAACCCAAAAAATCAAAGATGCATTACTTGATCCGGATTGGATCTTAGCAATACAAGATGAATTTGGCTCAATTTGAAAGAAGTCAAGTATGAGAGTTAGTTCCTAGACCTAATGACAACACTATCATTACTACAAGATGGGTCTTTAGGAACAAACTAGATGACCAAGGAAATATTACTAGGAATAAGGCAAGGTTAGTTGCAAGGGGCTTTAATCAAGTTGAAGGACTTGACTATGATGAAATATATGCCCCGGTTGCTAGATTAGAGTCTATTAGGATCCTATTAGGGTATGCCTTCTATATGGGTTTCAAACTTCATCAAATGGATGTTAAATCGGCATTACTAAATGGGTTTATTAAGGAAGAGGTATATGTAGAACAACCTCCCGGGTTTGAGAATATGAACTATCCAAACCATGTATACAAGCTTAGGAAAGCTTTATATGGTTTGAAACAAGCTCCTCGGGCTTGGTATGAAAGATTATAATCCTTCTTGATCTCTAAGGACTTTAAGAGGGGTAGTATAGATCAAACTCTATTTATAAAGTCAACATCAAAGGACATCTTTGTAGCCCAAGTATATGTCAATGACATTATCTTTGGGTCAACAAATGATGAGCTTCTTCAAGACTTTATCAAAAATATGGAAAATGAGTTTGAGACGAGTCTAGTTGGGGAACTAAATTTCTTCCTAGGACTACAAGTCAAACAAACAAGTGAAGGAATTTATATTTACCAAACCAAATATGCTAAGGAAATGATTAATAAATTGAGTTTAGAAAATGCTAAAGTAGTGTCAACCCCTATGACAACTAATACAAAAATAGATAGTTATAATGAAGGAAAACAAATTGACCTTACACTCTATAGGAGTATGATTGGTAGCCTTTTATACCTAACCGCTAGTAGACCCGATATATTATTTGCGGTAGGTATGTGTGCTAGGTATCAATCATGTGCCAAAGAATCACATTTAGTTTCCGTTAAGAGAATCTTAAGATATATTAAAGGCACACTAAATGTAGGACTATGGTACCCTAGGACTAGGTCTTTTGATTTGGTTGGGTACACCGATTTCGATTATGCCGGTTACAAATTGGATCGAAAGAGTACTAGTGGTGGATGCCAATTTCTTGGGTCCTCCCTACTTAGTTGGAGCAGTAGGAAGCAACCTTGTGTTTCCCTATCCACCACCGAGGCCGAATATGTGGCTATGAGTGGTTGTGTAGCTCAACTACTATGGATGAAACATACCTTAGAGGATTATGAGTTATCTTACTCCAACATGAAAGTATTTTGTGATAATGTGAGTACCATAAATTTGACCAAAATCTGGTGCATCACTCTAGGACCAAGCACATTGAAGTGAAACATCACTTCATTAGAGATTATATGGCTAAGGGGGACATTGAGCTTAATTACATTGAATCCAAGTCTAACCTAGCCGACATATTTACCAAGGCTCTCCCCGAGGTAGAATTTTCATCACTTAGGAGAGAACTTGGGATGTGCTTGGTTGAATAAAGGTGTAGGTTTGCATGATCCTATAGAAATCCTAGGATTTATACCTTTAAGCATCTCACAAAATACCTAAGAAACCATGATTTTTGTATTGAGCCACTTAGACAACATGTGAGATGTTAGGAAGATGCACTTGGTTCATCATGCTTGTTATGATGCATTACTATGGACCAAAGTGTCATCTAGAGACATTAATCCTTCATTGGACCAATCATTGGGAAGGCTTATACACAATTAATGTATATATAGCTCCAAGAATATGATTGGAAATGTCAAATAAAACATAATTTAAACTATGTTTTGTTGGGTTTCCGGCACCGCGGCGTGTGTGTGTTCGATCACGTTTCGTAAACATGAGCACAGGGGAAGCAATAAAAATAATAAATCTACATTTATTACAACACACACATCACATGCATGCATAGTACAACAAGTGTAGACATAACCGTAAATTTAAATTTGCAATAAAAGGAAATTTAACTACGTTATACCTTTCGTATCACGTGTAGCGGGAACGACATCAACCGGAATGATCCTCGCTAGAATCGTCTCTATCCGTATCCACGCCGAGTATCCTCGGGATGACTTCGCTAAGCCATGAGCTTCGTCTTCGTACGGGTTACTAGCCTCGTGTTGAAGACGACGTGATCGAGAGATGATCACGATCCGAATCCAAATTCGGATCCTAAGACGAGTCCTCAAAACTCGCTTCTCCGGAGAGGTATTCGTCAACCGATTGATGAATCCTTCATCCTCCATCTCTGAGGATTACCAGAGATCGAATCCCTGGTAAGTTAGCCGCTGTCGGAGCTCTAACCGTCGTCCAAACGATGCTCCGACGAGAGGAGAACAAGCTGTCCAGAAAACTGGACAGCTTTGGTGGAGGAGATAGGCGCCGACCAACCAAGGGAAGATAAAGCTCACCTTGATGCCAAACCTAAAGAAGATCACCGAAGTACCACCGGAACCAGCTCGACGCCGGCGAGGGGGAAGGTCAGCACCTTCTGGATGCCGGTTGAAGCCTCAAGGTGGGTGGCGGCAAGGAGGAGGAGAGTTGGTGCCAAATTTCTCCAAGGAGAGGTGGGCGGCAACTTAGGGTTGTGGATTAGGGCTTAATTATCCCTTAAACCCTCTTTTATAGAGAACTAATTCTCTTAATGGTTATTGGATCATAACCATCAGGCTCGTTAACCCGCTCCATTAAGATAAGTTAAAATAAACCAAACCATGATGGTTTATTTTAAGTTAAAACGAACCGAACCAACTTTTGGTTCATTCGTTTAAAATAAACCAAACCCTTTGGTTTATTCTCCTCCATTGGATTAGAACCAAACCATTTTGGTCCATCCATTATGTCTTCATAAGACACGGCCCATCCACGCTTCCATTGCGACTGAAACGATTTCATGCTAGCTCCATGTTTGGTCCAACCAAACTTAGTTTCTCTCGGTCTGAGAATCCCATTCTCAAGCTCGTTTTAAATCCTTCGGATTACGCTCGTTGTGCGTGTGACCAAATAGGTTCTTGGTTTATGTTGACCATCTATAATTAACCATTAATTATAGAACGATCATGAGTGGAACCTAGTAGTAGATCATGATCCCCAATTAACCGAAAAGATCAACGGTTGATCCAGAACTATTTCTGAAACCCTTCAGTAGCTCGAATGATTCGTGCCCCATTCCCTTCACTCATCTTATACCCACTTGGTTCAGGACATGGTCTATAGTGTCAGTCCCCACTAGGCTGACTACATCACACCTAGCCCAAGTATCATTTCCTCGTCCTACGGTTTCTAGTTACTGCACATGTATCGAAGAGTACTTTACTCTAAACATGTAATGCTTTGGCCAAAGACTTTAGTAACAATCCGACGAGAGGCCATGGGTATACATCTCCTCACAAGGAGTGGTGAATCCTTTATAGGCTATTCAAACACTTTCGATCACTTCGACTTATACCCAATCATCCCGGATCCACATCTCCTTAGAGATGTTTGCTTAAGATGTCAAAGCACAAGTCTCCATGATCAAGATGACTTGAATACCGCAAGTCAAAGGAACATCGCACTTAAGCTACAGTAAGAACTTCATTGACATATCTATATATGCAGAGAACCATATGAAGTCTTACGGCTGGTCACTCCAATGAACTAGTTACCATAACTAGCATCCACGATCAACTCTGGACATCACAATGTCTCCAGCCAGTGAGAATCAGCTGCTTGGATACACCAAGGAGTATACCTCGTGCTAGTCTCGACAGAATTGATGGTGTCCAAATCCATCAATTCATCGACTAGGGATAATTCTGATACATCACAATTACACATGTAGAGATACTCACTAGTTGTGATCCAATCATAAATTCTCTCATGCTGTGAATCGTATCGTGGACATTCAGTAAATGAGTTTAAGATCCAATCAAATACATGAAACATGTATACTCAAATAGTGAATCTTCATTTATCATATAAATGGTTCATACATAAGGCGATTGCCTTAGGACATCTCTCATATATTACTAACATGTTTATCATATTTTGAAAAACAATTTTCAAGTGGAAGACAAAAGTGATACAAAGCTTGCAAAATTATTAGAACTTTTGTTAGTTTCCAAGTTTATATCAATCTTGAAATCTGGAAAACATATATTTTTAAAATTATTTTTCCTTGATAAAGGATGATTTCAGAAATGTGTACACAAAATTTCATGATTTTTTGAGGTTTCTAAAATTTCTAATGCATTTATGAAGTTGGGCTGAAAAGGCTGAAATTCGGATTTCAGGAATATCAGTCGACTGCGTCAGAAACCAGTCGATTGATACACTGTATTTTCTGATAAAAAGCTCTATTTCTTGCATTTAAGTGTATCTTTGAATACCCTAAAACTATGGTATGATAATATTCGATATAAACAAGTTTTTAGAATAGTTTGATGCGATGTTTTAGGGGGAGTTTCATAATATATATCTTTTCATCACCAAACTTACATTGTTGGTGCAAAGTTAGGATTTAACCTTCAATCCTTTGTTAGGGTTTTCTCCACAAGTTATTTGCTCATCATGAACCATATCTTGGATTAAGGGGAGCTTAATTTCGACCTTATACCTTAGTTCAAGATTACAACAAATTTAATCCTTTTATGAAATTCATGAATCCTTCTTTTTTTGATGTATGTCAAAGGGGGAGAAGGAATGTTTAAGTTAGAATTCATATTGGAAATATGATTATGTGTATATTTTAAAGACCTAACTTAAATGATTGCCAAACATCAAAAAGGGGGAGATTGTTGGTGCAACAATGCCCCAAGCATTTATATGTTTTGATGTTTGGATAATCATCTAAGTTAGGTAATGCTTTGTGATCTAATTGTGAACATATTTAAGTGACAGGAAAAATCCAAGTATGAAAACTTGGTAAAGACAAAGTCCAAGTGTGATCTTGGCAAAGGAAGTCCAAAAGCAAGTCTTGGCAGCGTAAGTCCAAGCATGTAGTCTTGGCGGCGTAAAATCCAAGCACGCTTTGGCAAAGGGAAACCCAAGACATGACAAAATCGAAGGAAGCTCTTAGAAGAAAAAGCGCAAAGGATAAACAAGTCGTAGACTCGGAGGGATCCTGGAGGCGCAAGGCTTAAGGAAGAGCTAGAAGGTTGAGTCTAGGTCTAGGGGGTAAAATCAAGTATGAATTATTCATACTTGATGAGTATCGATCGATACGATGTATCACGACCGGTCGTCGTGCTCGACCGAGTCAGCCGAAACTCGATGATCACCGATCGCTAAGAGCTAGCAATGATCGATCGTGTAATCGACCGATCGCCAAGATGGGCACAGAATGGAGTCTCACTCGATTGATCACTTCATTAGTCGATCGGCGATGATCACCGATCGATCGATAGCCATTGGAAATTACGATCACAGATTCTCGCGGATCCGCCTAGTCAAGTCATTGGTTTTGGCGTAGTCGATCGATGTCAGACATCACGATCGATGGTAGCCCAATGGAAAAAACAACTCTCTCTCTATAAAAAGAGGGCTGGTGGTGGCTTTGAGGGCTAATGCTTATTCTCTGATCATACTCTCAAGCCTCCATGATTTTTCCAAGCTTTCTAGTGCTTTGAAATCCCCTCCTCCTCTCTAAGCTCCATCTTCATCTTTTGTAAGAAAAGGAGGGTTATTGTAAAGGAAAGCTTCATAGTGATATTGATTAGGGTTGATCCACCTCTAGGATCGCCGTGGAGTAGGATCGCTATCTTCAAACCACATAAAGGAATTGTGTTAGCATTGTTTTCATTTTTTTTATTGTTATTTTTGTTGTGCTTTCGCTAATCATCTTTGTAGAAACCAAAACAAGCTATTCACCCCCCTTTAGCTTCCAAACGATCCCCTACAGTGCGCATGTTCGTTGGCTATCCTAGAGGAACGAAAGGTGGTTTGTTTTATAGTTCTAGAGATCAGAGAGTGATCGTTAGCACGAATGCCAGATTTCAAGAGGAAGACTATGTGATGAACCCCAAGCCCATGAGTAAGATTGTTCTGGAGAAATTGAAAGGGGAAGTCACTACTTCAGTACCACCGATACAAGAGGATATACCATAAGTCACTGCACCGCGTGTCACAAAGGATACTCAGGTGATACCTCGTCGTAGTGGGAGGGTTGTGAGACAGCCTGATAGATTCATTTTCTTGGGAGAATCTTCTGATTTGGTCCCTGGTGAACAAGAACCTGATCCCTGGACTTATGATGAGGCAATCCAAGATAAAGATGCGGTATCTTGGCAAAGTGCGATGAATGCTGAGATTGAATCTATGGATTCAAATTAGGTCTGGGAGCTAGTAGAACCATCCAATGGTGTAAAAACCATTGGATGCAAGTGGATCTACAAAAGAAAGAGAGGATTAGACGGGAAGGTTGAGACCTTCAAAGCAAGGCTTGTTGTGAAGGGGTATACTCAGAAAGAGGGTATCGATTATGAGGAGACCTTTTCGCCGATAGCCATGCTTAAGTCTATCCAGATTCTCTTATGCATTACTGCTCATATGGATTATGAGGTATGACAGATGGATGTCAAGACAGCTTTCCTTAATGGAAGTCTTGAGGAAAACATCTATATGAAGCAACCAGAGGGATTCATTGCAAAAGGCAAAGAGCATCTTGTGTGTAAGTTTAATCGGTCCATTTATGGATTGAAGCAAGCTTCGAGGTCTTGGAACATCTGCTTTGATGAGGTAATCCAGTCTTATGGATTTATTAAAAGTCTGGATGAGTCTTGTGTATACAAGAGATGTGACGGAAATGTAGTGGTATTTCTTGTACTATATGTAGATGACATTTTGTTAATAGGCAACAATGTCAAGGTGTTATAAAACGTAAGGGTATGGTTGTCCAAACAGTTTGATATGAAGGACTTGGGAGAAGTGGGACACATCCTTGGGATCAAGGTTATAAGGGATCGCAAGAAAAGAATGTTGTGCTTATTTCAAGCTTCATACACAATACAATTATGGATCATTTTAGCATGCAAAACTCAAAGAAAGGTTTTCTACCTTTCAGGCATGGAGTTCCTTTATCTAAGGAGATTTGTCCTAGAACATATGAGGAGATAAAGGAGATGAAGGCAGTTCCTTATGCTTCGGCAGTAGGAAGTCTCATGTATGTGATGCTATGTACGAGACCAGATATCTACTTTGCCGTGGGCATGGTCAGCAGATATTAGAGTAATCCAGGACAGAGACATTGGACTGCGGTAAAGCATATATTGAAGTACCTGAGAAGGACTAGGGATTATATGCTAGTTTACCAGGTAGACCAATTACTCCCTGTAGGTTACACAGATTTTGACTTCCAATCAGATAGGGATAACAGTAAGTCTACCTCAGGTTTTGTATTTACTTTAGGAGGTGGAGCCATTGTATGGAGGAGTGTCAAGCAGAAATACGTGACAGACTCTACCATGGAAGCTGAGTATGTGGCAGCCTCTGAGGCGACCAAAGAAGCTGTGTGGCTCAGGAACTTCTTGATGAACTTGGATGTGATTCCTGTTTTGCCCAGAACTTGTTAGTAATATATGAGAGATGTCGTAAGGCAATCGCCTTATGTATGAACCATTTATATGATAAATGAAGATTCACTATTTGAGTATACATGTTTAATGTATTTGATTGGATCTTAAACTCATTTACTGAATGTCCACGATACGATTCACAACATGAGAGAATTTGTGATTGGATCACAACTAGTGAGTATCTCTACATGTGTAATTGTGATGTATCGGAATTATCCCTAGTCGATGAATTGATGGATTTGGACACCATCAATTCTGTCGAGACTAGCACGAGGTATACTCCTTGGTGTATCCAAGCAGCTGATTCTCATTGGCTGGAGACATAGTGATGTCCGGAGTTAATCGTGGATGCTAGTTATGGTAACTAGTTCATTGGAGTGACCAGCCGTAAGACTTCATATGGTTCTCTGCATATATAGATATGCCAATGAAGTTCTTACTGTGGCTTAAGTGCGATGTTCCTTTGACTTACGGTATTCAAGTCATCTTGATCATGGAGACTTATGCTTTGACATCTTAAGCAAACATCTCTAAGGAGATGTGGACCCGGGATGATTGGGTATAAGTCGAAGTGATCGAAGGTGTTTAAATAGCCTATAAAGGATTCACCACTCCTTGCGAGGAGATGTATACCCATGGCCTCTCGTCGGATTGTTACTAAAGTCTTTGGCCAAAGCATTACATGTTTAGAGTAAGGTACTCTTCGATACATGTGGAGTAACTAGAATCCGTAAGACGAGGAAATGATACTTGGGCTAGGTGTGACGTAGTCAGCCTAGTGGGGACTGACACTATAGACCATGTCCTGAACCAAGTGGGTATAAGATGAGTGAAGGGAATGGGGCACGATTCATTCGAGCTACTGAAGGGTTTCAGAAATAGTTCTGGATCAACCGTTGATCTTTTCGGTTAATTGGGGATCATGATGTACTACTAGGTGTCACTCATGATCGTTCTATAATTAATGGTTAATTATAGACGGCCAACATAAACCGAGAACCTATTTGGTCACACGCACAACGAGTGTAATCCAAAGGATTTAAAACGAGCTTGAGAATGGGATTCTCAGACCGAGAGAAACTAGGTTTGGTTGGACCAAACATAAAGCGAGCATGAAATCGTTTCAGTCGCAATGGAAGCGTGGATGGGCCGTGTCTTATGAAGACATAATGGATGGACCAAAATGGTTTGGTTCTAATCCAATGGATGAGAATAAACCAAAGGGTTTGGTTTATATTAAACGAATGAACCAAAGGTTGGTTCGGTTTGTTTTAACTTAAAATAAACCATCATGGTTTGGTTTATTTTAACTTATCTTAATGGAGCGGGTTAACGGGCTTTATGGATATGATCCATTAACCATTAAGAGAATTAGTTCTTTATAAAATAGGGCTTAAACCCTAATCCAAAGCCCTAATGAGTTTTTGGCCGCCCAACCTAGT
The DNA here is from genome assembly GCA_025175895.1 of Wurfbainia villosa. Taxonomy (NCBI): domain Eukaryota; kingdom Viridiplantae; phylum Streptophyta; class Magnoliopsida; order Zingiberales; family Zingiberaceae; genus Wurfbainia; species Wurfbainia villosa. Next base: position 34,940,347 of record CM045989.1, on the reverse strand, counting down.
TGCCGCCCACCTCCTTGGAGTTTTCGGCGCCCAACCCTAAGGTGCTGCCGCCCAGCTGTTGTGCAGCCGCCCAACTTGTTGCCGGCGACCAAGCTTCAGCCGGTGAACCTCCGGCGACCCTCCGGTGATCTCCTCTAGGTTCGGTGATAAGGTGAGCTTCCATCTCTCCTTGGCCGGCCTCTATTCCTCCACCAAAAGCTGTCCAGTTTTTCTGGACAGCTTGTTTCTTTGTTGTCGGAGCGTCGTTTGGACGACGGTTAGTGCTCCGACAGCGGCTAACTTACCGGGGATTTGATCTCCGGTAATCCTCTGAGGTGGGGGACGAAGGATTCGTCAAACGGTTGACGAATACCTCTCCGGAGAAGCGAGTTTTGAGAACTCGTTTTAGGATCCGAATTTGGATTCGGATCGTGATCATCTCTCGATCACGTCGTCTTCAACACGAGGCTAGTAACCCATACGAAGACGAAGCTCGTGACTTAGCGAAGTCATCTCGAGGAGCTCGGCGTGGATACGGATAGAGACGATTCTTACGAGGATCGTTCCGGTTGATGCCGTTCCCGCTATACGTCATACGAAAGGTATAACGTAGATAATTTTCTTTTATTGCAAATTTTAATTTACGGTTATGTCTACACTTGTTGTAATATGCATGCGTGTGTTGTGTGTGTTGTAATAAATATAGATTTATTATTTTTAATTGCTTCCGCTGTGTTCATGTTTACGAAACATGATCGAACACACACACGCCGCGGTGCCAGAAACCCAACAGTGGTATCAGAGCCCAGGTTGTGTTTCGACATAATCGTAAAAATGGTTTTGCGATAGTCATAATGTATTTCTGGAAATTTTCTAAATTTTGGAAATTTAGAAGTATTTATGGAAATTTTTCAATTTTGGAAAGTCTAGAAGTATTTATGGAAATCTTCCACTTTTGGAAAGTTGGAAGTATTTATGGAAATTGATATTTTCCATAAATAAAATATTTGATTAGATTCTGGAAATTTGTTTCCTAATTTAATCATGATTTGATTTGGGAAATCAAATCTTAAAATATTTTATTTCCATAAGTAGTTTTAATGATTTAGGAAATTGGTTTCCTAAATAGATTTTCCTTAATCAAATAATTCCATGAATAAAATATGTGATTAGATTTGGAAATTTGTTTCCTAATTTAATTATGATTTGATTTGGAGAATCAAATCTTAAACATATTTTATTTCCATAAATAGTTATGACATATAAGGAAATTATATACATGACATAATTGTATGCCATGTAATTGCATTAGATGCATAACATTATGCCATGCGTGTCGTGACATGTAGATGTATGCCATGTATGTCATGCCATGTAGATAATAGTTATTTGCATGCAAAGAGGATGAGACATAAAACCCTTAATCAATATTAAAGCCTACACCTTCCATTAATATGGTTAGAACCAGATTTATGTTTCTTGTTTGGGTTGTTGGACTCTCTCCAAGCCCGGCTCGAACCTGAATATGTTCAAACCATGGAATAGTTTAATACTAATATGGTAAGAGTCAGAGGTCAATCGTTAGCTTTGGTTGTTGGACTCTCTCCAAGCTGGGCTAATTGGTTGAATGCGCTCTAACCATATTAAAACTATGTCCTGATTAATGGGTTGGCTTTAACCTGGAGCATCGGCTTGTTGGACTCTCTCCAAGGTCGATGTAAAGGGAGGTGAAGTTGGGTGCTATGCATATGATGCATACTTATTAATGTGTTAACAACCCGATGTATGTGTGAACATTCAATTAGTTGATAGCACATTGTGATAGTTGCATATACGTGATATGCAATCGGTATAGAAGATACCTACCGTCGTAGTTATGAATGGCTTGTTGGACTCTCTCCAAGGTTGTTCATAACTATGATGGATATCAGCCCATTCGGAGATGGACCTACAATCTCCTGAAGTGATTTTGGGGTTTTTGAAATTCGAAAAATGAATGGGATTTATAAATGTATATTAATGCATTTAAAAATCATCTTTCTCATATATGCTCGTTTTGTATTTCTAAGTTAATATATTGATCATGATGTGTTTGAATTTGCGTTCCATTTTGGATTCAAATAAATTGACTGGGCCGAACTTCTTGGACTGACTTAGAAACTTGAGAATTGTTCTCAAGGTGAAAAGCTTGTGTATGTCCTCGAAGCGCCTCTTCACTTGTCTAGTGACGATGCAACTTTGGACCAATTGTTGGCCTATCAGAAACATGTGAGTGATTCTGAACAAATGAGTTGCATCATGCTAGCCACGATGGAACCCAAGCTACGAAAGCAGCATGAGCATATGGATGCTCATATCGTAGTCCTTCATCTTTGTGAGTTGGTTGATGAGCAAGTGAGATTCGAAAGGTTCGAAGTCTCAAAGCTCCTCTTCACCTCTGAGATGCTAGGAGGTTCATCTGTGGTACTGCTCAATATGTTGAAGACTATGGAGTCTTCTGAGAAGCATGAGCAGGGGACGATGCTGTTAGTTGATTCCTCGAAGAAAGGTTCTAAGAGGAAGTCAAAGGAACAGCAGAAGGGAAAGAAGAGAAGGGCTAAGAAGGTAGAACTAGCACAAAAGGAAACTTGCCATCATTATGGCAAGGAGAGCCATTTGCGAAGAAAGTGCAAGATTTATCTTGAGTCCATGAAGAAGGATAAGGCATCGGATGCCCCATCTTCTTCAGAAATCTTCTTTATTGATTGTCATTCTATTTTCTCAGACACTTGGGTATTTGATACTGGGTGTGGCTCACATATATGTAATGACATACATGGGCTAAGGAATAGAAGAAGACTCGTCAAGGGAGAGTCAAATTTACGTGTTGGGAATGGAGCAACGGTTGCTGCACTCGCCATCGGAACGTATTTGTTGGAACTCCCTGTAGGACTTGTCTTAGAACTGGACAATTGCTTTTATGTTCCTTCGTTGATAAAGAACATCATTTCTATTTCTTGTTTAAATAGAAATGGGTACCATTTGACTTTTAGTAACAATTGTTGTTACATAACTTTGAATGGAGTTCTTTATGGGACTGGAACTTTAAGCAATGGTGTTTATACGTTGGACGTATCCAGTGACATCTTCAATATCGAAGCGAGCAACACGCGTGCTCGAAAGGATAATCATATATAGACTCCTATATGTGGCATTGTCGTCTTGGCCATATAAGCAAGAAACGCATGTCCGAATTACACCGATGTGGAATTCTGGAATCGTTTGAATTGGATTCATACGATACATGCGAGTCATGCTTAAAAGGCAAGAAGACTAAGTTACCTTTTACTGGAAAAGGTGAACGAGTGGGAGAGTTACTAGGTCTAGTACATACTGATGTATGTGGACCTATGTCAACTCAAGCTTTAGGAGGCTATAGCTACTTCATTACCTTCACCGATGATCACTCACGGTTTGGGTATGTGTTCTTGATGAAACACAAGTCTGAAGCCTTTGAAAGGTTCAAAGAATTCAGAAATGAAGTAGAGAATCAACATGACAAGAGTATTAAAATACTTCGATCGGATCGAGGTGGTGAATACTTAAGTCAAGAGTTTCTTGATTATCTAAGAGACAATGGCATATTGTCTCAATGGACTCCGCCCTATAAACCACAGCATAATGGTGTATCTGAGAGGCGTAATCGGACCTTGTTGGACATGGTCAAGTCAATGATGAATCATGCGACTCTTCCCAAGTCCTTTTGGGGTTATGCACTTCAGACAGCTGTTTACTTGTTAAACAGAATGCCTACCAAGGTAGTCTCAACTACTCCATATGAGATATGGAATGGTAAGAAACCTCATGTATCTTACTTGAAGATATGGGGTTGTCCTGCTTATGTGAAGCTGATCGCATAAACTGGATGCTAAGTCCGATAAATGTCTATTTATTGGATACCCTAAGGAAACAAGGGGTTACCAATTCTATCATCTGTGGAACAAAAGGTGTTTGTTTCAAGGCATCTGTGTTTCTAGAGAAAGAGTTTCTCTTGCAAGAAAAGGGGAGTGTCATCGAGCTTGAGGAGGCTCGAGAGACTCAAATAGACATTGATGAGATACTGGTGAAGCACAACGGTGACAACTCATAGTGATGAGCAATCGGTGGACCTATTGTAACACCACATCTTCGTAGATCCGCGAACACGCAATATTCCTGAGAGATATGGATTTCTCGTAAGTGAATCGAACGACGTGTTACTCATTGATGATGAGAAGCCTACCAGTTATGAAGAAGTGCTGACAAGTTCAGAAAGGGATAAGTGGCTTGGTGCCATGAAGTCGGAAATGGATTCCATGTATGAAAACCAAGTTTGGAACTTGGTTGACCCACCTGAAGGGATAAAGCCTATAGGGTGCAAGTGGGTTTTCAAGAAGAAAACCGACATGGATGGTAATGTGATTACCTATAAGGCTAGATTGGTGGCGAAAGGATATCGTCAAAAACAAGGTGTTGATTATGACGAAACCTATTCGCCTGAAGCTATGCTTAAATCCATTCGGATGCTCCTGGCCATAGCGGCTCATTATGATTATGAGATATGGCAGATGGATGTGAAAACAGCTTTCCTTAATGGAAACCTGCTCGAGGACGTGTATATGATACAACTTGAGGGTTTCACATCGGTTGATAAAACCAAGGTATGCAAATTGCGACGGTCCATTTATGGATTGAAGCAAGCATCCAGGAGCTGGAATATCTGTTTTGATGAGACAATCAAAAAGTTTGATTTCTCACAAAATCCAGACGAACCTTGTGTGTACAAGAAGGTTAGTGGGAGTGCAGTCGTATTCCTAGTATTGTATGTCGATGACATACTACTTATAGGAAATGATGTTTCAATCTTACAGTTAGTGAAGGTTTGGTTATCCAAGACATTCTCCATGAAAGACCTGGGAGAAGCAACCTACATCCTCGGGATTAAGATCTATAGAGAAAGATCGAAACGGTTGCTTGGTCTTTCGCAGTCTACATATATAGACCGAGTGCTAAAGAAGTTTAGCATGTCGGAATCCAAGAAAGGTTTTCTACCCATCAGACATGGGGTACACCTTTCGAAGTCTATGTGTCCGCGCACAGAAGACGAGAGGATTTGCATGAGTAAGATTCCCTATGCATCCGCAATAGGATCTATCATGTATGCTATGTTATGTACGAGGCCCGATGTATCGTATGCTCTGAGTGTCACGAGCAGATATCAGTCTGATCCAGGAATGGATCATTGGGTGGCTGTGAAGACGATCCTTAAGTACTTGAGAAGAACTAAGGATGTGTTCCTAATATATGGAGAAGGGTACATGGTGATCGGATCGTGGGTATGCATGCAGACAAGGATGATTCCATGTCTCAGTCTGGGTATGTATTCACCTAGAATGGAGGCGCAATAAGTTGGAAAGGTTCCAAACTTGACACTATAGCGGATTCTGCCACTAAGGCAGAATACGTTGCAGCTTTGGAAGCAGCAAAGGAAGCGGTTTGGATCAAGAAGTTCATCTATGAACTTGATGTGGTCTCATCAATGATCCAAACATGGGCTTCGCCGCTATCATTTGATCAGAGAGATCATTAGTAGGAAGGAAATACAAATCGAGAAAAACCCCACTGAAAGGAACTTAGCGGATCCTTTGACTAAGGCATTACCTCAAAGTAAGTTTGAGGGTCATGTTAGAGCTTTTGGTATTGGATACCGTAGCGATTGGCATTAGGCCAAGTGGGAGTCTGTTAGTAATATATGAGAGATGTCCTAAGACAATCGCCTTATGTATGAACCATTTATATGATAAATGAAGATTCACTATTTGAGTATACATGTTTAATGTATTTGATTGGATCTTAAACTCATTTACTGAATGTCCACGATACGATTCACAGCATGAGAGAATTTGTGATTGGATCACAACTAGTGAGTATCTCTACATGTGTAATTGTGATGTATCGGAATTATCCTAGTCGATGAATTGATGGTATTTGGACACCATCAGATTACCGAGACTAACGAGGTATACTCCTTGGTGTATCAAGCATGGTGATTCTCCTTTGGTGGAGACATAGTGATGTCGGAGTTAATCGTGGATGCTAGTTATGGTAACTAGTTCATTGGAGTGACCGGTAGTAAGACTTCATATGGTTCTCTGCATATATAGATATGTCAATGAAGTTCTTACTGTGGCTTAAGTGCGATGTTCCTTTGACTTGCGGTATTCAAGTCATCTTGATCATGGAGACTTATGCTTTGACATCTTAAGCAAACATCTCTAAGGAGATGTGGACCCGGGATGATTGGGTATAAGTCGAAGTAATCGAAGGTGTTTAAATAGCCTATAAAGGATTCACCACTCCTTGCGAGGAGATGTATACCCATGGCCTCTCGTCGGATTGTTACTAAAGTCTTTGGCCAAAGCATTACATGTTTAGAGTAAGGTACTCTTCGATACATGTGCAGTAACTAGAATCCGTAAGATGAGGAAATGATACTTGGGCTAGGTGTGATGTAGTCAGCCTAGTGGGGACTGACACTATAGACCATGTCCTGAACCAAGTGGGTATAAGATGAGTGAAGGGAATGGGGCACGATTCATTCGAGCTGCTGAAGGGTTTCAGAAATAGTTCTGGATCAACCGTTGATCTTTTAGGTTAATTGGGGATCATGATGTACTACTAGGTGCCACTCATGATCGTTCTATAATTAATGGTTAATTATAGACGGCCAACATAAACCGAGAACCTATTTGGTCACACGCTGTGAGTGTAATCCAAAGGATTTAAAGCGAGCTTGAGAATGGGATTCTCGACCAGGAGAAACTATGTTTGGTTGGACCAAACATAAGCGAGCATGAAATTGTTTGATCGCAATGGAAGCGTGGATGGGCCGTGTCTTATGAAGACATAATGGATGGACCAAAATGGTTTGGTTCTAATCCAATGGATGAGAATAAACCAAAGGGTTTGGTTTATATTAAACGAATGAACCAAAAGTTGGTTCGGTTTGTTTTAACTTAAAATAAACTATCATGGTTTTGTTTATTTTAACTTATCTTAATGGAGCGGGTTAACGGGCTTTATGGATATGATCCATTAACCATTAAGAGAATTAGTTCTTTATAAAATAGGGCTTAAACCCTAATCCAAAGCCCTAATGAGTTTTTGGCCGCCCAACCTAGTTGCCGCCCACCTCCTTGGAGTTTTCGGCGCCCAACCCTAAGGTGCTGCCGTCCAGCTGTTGTGCAGCCGCCCAACTTGTTGCCGGCGACCAAGCTTCAGCCGGTGAACCTCCGGCGACCCTCCGGTGATCTCCTCTAGGTTCGGTGATAAGGTGAGCTTCCATCTCTCCTTGGCCGACCTCTATTCCTCCACCAAAAGCTGTCCAGTTTTTCTGGACAGCTTGTTTCTTTGTTGTCGGAGCGTCATTTGGATGACGGTTAGTGCTCCGACAGCGGCTAACTTACCGGGGATTTGATCTCCGGTAATCCTCTGAGGTGGGGGACGAAGGATTCGTCAAACGGTTGACGAATACCTCTCCGGAGAAGCGAGTTTTGAGAACTCGTTTTAGGATCCGAATTTGGATTCGGATCGTGATCATCTCTCGATCACGTCGTCTTCAACACGAGGCTAGTAACCCGTACGAAGACGAAGCTCGTGACTTAGCGAAGTCATCCCGAGGAGCTCGGCGTGGATACGGATAGAGACGATTCTTACGAGGATCGTTTCGGTTGATGTCGTTCCCGCTATACATCATACGAAAGGTATAACGTAAATAATTTTCTTTTATTGCAAATTTTAATTTACGGTTATGTCTACACTTGTTGTAATATGCATGCGTGTGTTGTGTGCGTTGTAATAAATATAGATTTATCATTTTTAATTGCTTCCGCTGTGTTCATGTTTACGAAACATGATCGAACACACACACGTCGCGGTGCCGGAAACCCAACAGAACTATCACAATTTATTGTGATAATAATGGTGCAGTTGCAAACTCGAAGGAACCATGAGCCCCAAGGCAAGTAAACACATAGAGCGCAAGTACCACCTGATATGAGAAATCTTAAAGAGAGGAGAAGTTTTTGTGACCAAGATTGAATCGGAGGATAACTTGGCAGATCCTTTCACTAAGGCCCTTCCAGCGAGAGCTTTTGATAGGCATGTGGAGGGAATGAGAATCAGATGTATGGAAGTTTAAGGACAACATAGTCTTTTAGTATAAATGGGAGATTGTTGGGATGTATATTGAAAAGTCTATCTTTTGTATGAACATCTTTATTTTGAAATAAGAATCACATGATTATTGTTTGCATATTTATGGTTATGCATTTTGTCTAATACATTACATTGTAGATAACATGGTGTGTAGTGTCACACGGGAGATCATGTTATCACTTCCTTGTAAAGTATAAGTAAAAGATCACAACCGAGATGGTTATGGACAAACCATTGGAATGGTTGTGGTGTGATTTGGTATTAGTTTGTCTTGACCATAGAATTACACTAGTGCACTTTGTGTGTATTGAGCATAATCGACATAGAGATGATTCGATTTATTGCTGACTACATAATCGAATCGGACCTCAGATATTATGTTGTACATGCTCTTAATCCCAATATAATAATGGGTACATATACTTAGTATTCATTTCTTTGATTTACCAATGGGCGAGATTTATAGAGTAAATTGATAGGCTCGGTAAGTTGGGAAATGGTGTTATTTATATGGTGTGCCATTGATTATAGAAGGAAATCATGTCCTATATATTAGGATGATGATGTCCCCTTGAGGAGCTCATAAGATTCATCATGTAAACCCTGCAGGTGGACTTGGTTCGGCATGATGATAAAGCTGAGTGATACTACTCATGGAGTTAGATGTTGATTAATTAATTGTCAGTAAATTAATTAATTGACGGACATTCGAGATGTTAAACACGGGGAGATAAATGTACAAATAATATATGGAGCCCATATTAACTTATTGGGGTTGGTGAGGTATATCAATGATAATCCTCTAGTGGAATGGATTATCATTAATGGATCGGACTTTATGTGGGCTTGATCCATTGGGTGGCCAAGATCCAACTCCTCCTCATGGTCCCTATTGTAGCCTATTAAAACCTCATGGAGCCTAGATCCGATGGTTGAAAATGAAACTCTAGATCCGACGGTGGAGATCAAATCTCTAGATCCAAAGGTGGAGATTAAATCTTTAGATTCGACGATGGAGAATAAATCTCTAGATCCGACGGTTGAGATTAAATCTCTAGATCCGACGGTTGAGATTAAATCCCTAGATCCGACAGTGGAGATTAAAGGAGGTTTAAGCCTAACTCTATAAATATGGCTTAAGGGGTGGGCGGCAAGAGAAATTTAAGAGGGGATTAGGGTTTGGGCGGCTAGGGCTTGGAGGCTTGGGCGGCCGCACTTTTGGAAGGTTTTTCCTAGGGTTTTGGCCGGTGCCCCTTTCCTTCTCTCAACCTTGGCCGGTGCCCAACTTCTTATTCCTCTTCTCCTTGGCCGGTGGAAACAAGGGTTAGGGTGATTCCTTGAAGCTCTTGGCCGGCGCCCACTTCCTCTTCTATTCTCTTTTTGGCCGACGGCAAGCATCAAGGTTGGAACTTGGTGGTCGGTTAAAGGAAGGAGAAGAGTTTTTTTTTTTATCATCTTCCTTTGTTCGGAGTGAACAAGGATAGGAAGATTGGTGATCTAGGAGGCTTCGACTTTTGGAAGATCGTCGCCCACACGACGTCCATAAGGAGGAAGGACATACAATAGAAGATCGAGAGGTATAATGCTTGTTTATATTCTTTTGTATTATGTCTATAATTGTTTTTCAATTATATGCATGTTGTATGTTTTGTTATGTGGCTAATTTACTTGGACCCCAAATACAAACACAAAAATAGGCGATCTGTACATCGTCTATTCCGCGGCTATTCGTAGAATAGAGGTTGGTGGCTTGAACAACAAGTTTGTTCAAGTGACCACTCTAATCGAATAGCACGACTATGACACGGTAGCTTGGGTAATCCCTCTTTGTCAAGGATAAATTTTTTTATCCGGGGACATAGAAGGGATCGCCATGAATAAGCAACCGAGTTGAAGTGGGAAGCGAAGTTTCCTACCTTCAGTCGTCAGCCTAAGAGATACTCATTTCTCTAGTCTGATCATGATGACATTATGCTCATTGAGAATGCGCCTACCTCCTATCAGGAAGTTGTGATGAGCCCAGATTCTGAGAAATGGCTAGAGGCCATGAGATCCGAGATAGAATCCATGTACACCAACAAAGTATGGACTTTGGTTGATCCACCTGAAGGCGTCAAACTCATTGGGTGTAAGTGGGTCTTTAAGAGAAAGACTGACATGGATGGACTTACGCATACCTATAAGGGCCGATTGGTAGCTAAAGATTTCAAGAAAATTTATGGTATTGACAATGATGAAACCTTTTCTTTAGTGGCGATGTTTAAGTCCATTCGGATCATGCTTGCTATTACAGCATTCCACGATTATGAGATCTAGCAGATGGATGTCAAAACTGTGTTTCTGAATGGAAACTTGCTTGAGGATGTGTATATGTCACAACCTGAGGGTTTTATAGATCCACAGCATATTGGCAAAGTATGCAAGCTGCAAAGGTCCATTTATAGGCTAAAGCAAGCTTCTCGGAGTTGGAATCTTTGATCAAACAGTTTGGTTTCATCAAGAATAAAGATGAACCCTGTGTCTACAAGAGGGTTAATGGGAACACAGTTGTCTTTCTTGTATTGTATGTAGATGACATACTACTTATTGGGAATAACATCCCTTTGCTACTGTCTGTGAAGACTTGGCTGGAGAAGTGTTTCTCAATGAAGGACTTAGGTAAAGCAGCCTGTATTCTAGGCATCAAGATCTATAGAGATAGATCTAAGAGATTGCTTGACCTAAGTCAGAGTACATATATTGACACAGTATTACTACGGTTTGCCATGTAGAATTCCAAGAAGGGACTTCTGTCGATGTCACATGGTGTGAGTCTTTCGAAGACTCAAAGTCCCTCTTCTAGAGAGGAGAGAGACCGCATGGATAAGATCCCTTATGCATCTGCCATAGGATCTATCAAGTACGCCATGCTATGTACTCGTCCTGATGTCTTGTATGCTTTGAGCATGACGAGCAGATACTAGTCAGATCCAGGTGAGCGTCACTAGATAGCAGTCAAGAATATTCTTAAGTACTTGAGAAGGACTAAAGAATATTTCTTGATATTTGGAGGCGATGAGGAGCTAGCTGTAAAGGGTTACAGCGATGCCAGCTTCCAAACTGACCAGGATGATTATAGATCGTAGTCAGGGTTCGTGTTTTGCTTAAATGGTGGCGCTGTGAGCTGGAAGAGTTCGAAGCAGAACACAGTTGCTGATTCTACAACAGAGGCCGAGTATATTACTGCATCAGAGGTAGAAAAGGAGGTAGTTTGGATTCGCAAGTTCATTACTGAGCTTGGGGTGGTTCCTAGCATAGCAGATCCTATAGAGCTCTATTGTGACAACAATGGAGTGATTGCCAGGCTAAGGAACCTCGCTCACACTAGTGGACCAAACACATACTACGGCGCTTCCATCTCATTCGAGAGATTATCGATAGAGATGTGAAGATTTGTAGAGTAACCACAGAGGCTAACGTCGCAGATCCCTTGACCAAGGCTTTGGCACAGAGAAAGCATGATGGTCACACAAGGTCATTGGGTATTAGATACTACAGTGATTGACACTAGTGCTAGTGGGAGATTGTTAGTGAAAGCCCTAGAGCCAATCATATGATGATTGTTGTATGGACTTGTTGTATCATATTCCAATATATATTTATAAAGGCATTGCTTTATGGTTATTATACTTACTTGTATTGATGCCAAATAACTAAGTATAATAACGTCCTTGAGTAGAAGGTTCTTATCTATATCAATCGATTGGTTGAATCGATAATGAGATGATATAAAGAATACTACTCTTAATCATTCCTAGTCAAGTATTAACATTCAAGGACAATGTTAATGCGAAGATACTAGCATGTAGGTCAACTCGATGACTTGATCTCACAAGTCATGGATATGAGATATCAAGTTGACACATGGGTATGCATTGGAGAATGTATAGTGAATGACCCGCCATGAGAAAGTATCATGGATCGTTATATGAGTGTCATATACTTTCTCATGTGACTATTAGTATAACTATTAGTCCTTGGACCTAAAGTCACCACGGTTCCCTACATAAGGAGTTGCATACTTTGGCTTCGTCAAACATCACCCGTAAATGGGTGGACTATAAAGGCGATTACTGGGTATGTAACAAATTATGCAAAGGGATGTGAGTGATGTAGATGGGATCTATCCCTCCTATATGACGGGAGTGACATCATGATTCTTGATAGATGAGATCACTAATTGCATGACCATGCCCAAATGAGTCAATAAGAGCTATTGAGCTGATTTGATTAGAGTGAGTCTATTTGGAGTTCAAGATATAGATTGTACAGAGGATGACACGGTCTATGCCTCAATTGGTCAATCTAGATGTCATGGATAGAGGGGCATTGTCACATATTGTGAGAGTCACAATTAGTATTCACAAAGGTGATGTTGGATCTCAACATTCTTGTAACTTGGGTAGCAATGATGTGTTGCTAGATACCGCTCATTGCTTATGTTTCTAAATCGGTTTAGGAACATTACCAATGTTACAAGAACCTATAGGGTCACACACAAAGGGAAATTAGATGGAGATTAGGTTCATATGATGGACCAAGAGAATTAGGTTCATGTGATGAACCAAATTGGATTAAGAGTAATCCAAATTAGACTAATTGAGTTGGACTCAATTTGATTCAAGTGTTGAATGAGTCTAATTTAGATTTAATTCATTGAGTCAATTTAAACTAATGAATAGAGATTCATTAAATTAAAGTGACTTGAATCATATGATTGGATTTGATCAACCATGGGAGATAAGAGGTCAAGTTTGACTTGACTTGAGAGGGAAGATGAAAGGTCAAGTTTGACTTAACCAAATGCCACGTCATGATGACTTGGCAAAGGGGCCAGCCAATAATGATGCTCCACATCATCATGGACACATCATGGTGTGCCACCTCATGAGGGAGACCAAGAGCCATGGCTATTGGTATTACATGCATGTATTTAACCTTCATTTTAGTGGTCGGCCAAAATGAATGTGGATGTGAGTGGGAATTGATTGGATCATCTTCTTCCTCCTTTCCTCTCCTCTCAAGATCTCTCCCTCATCCTTCTTGCCGTGGACTTCTAAGAGTGCTAGCACACTCTAAGTTGTCTTCTCCACCTATTGTTCGTGTGGATACTCATAGAGGAGTGTGCACTTGACACTCTTCGAGATCCGGCAAAGCATTTGGACGAGCGGGATACGCGAAGGGCATCACTACAAGGGTAATGCTCTTATCATGTAGATCTAAGGTAGATCTAAGTTTTCTTGACACGTACATGTATTATTTTTGTTAATCTTCGCACGGATCCGTGGCCGACTTCCGAGGTTTTCGCAACGTAAAAAATAATTTTTGTGGCTCGGAGAGTCCAACAGATCCAACTCCTCCTCATGGTCTCTATTGTAGCCTATTATAAATACCTCATGAAGCCTAGACCTAAATGATGATTGTTGGTTGGCGTTGGAGAGGCTTGGGCGGCAAGGGAGAAAGGGTGTGCTAGGGTTTTGCATCACTTTGGCCGGGGGTAACAAGGGCTAGGTTTTATCCTGCTTCCTCCTTGGTCGGCGCCTCCTTTCCCTTTCCTAAAGCCGGCGGTGCCTCTTCTCCCTTTCCAAGGGCTGGCACCACCTTCTCCCTCTCCTAGGGCCAGCGGCAACACAAGGAGGAAGGCTCTCTTCCTCAATCTCCTCTCTTATCCTAGGGCCAGCGAACACCACCTCTTGGAATCTTGGTTGTCGACACAAGCAAGGAGAAGAGGAGGTTTTGTGTTCGGCAGGAGATAGGAGAAGAAGGGAGGCCTTTCTTCCCTTGCTCGGAGTGAGCAAGGAAGGGAAGATATGTGGTCTAGGAGGCTTCGATTCTTGGAAGATCATCACCCTCACGACGTCCAAGAAGAGGATAGGATTACAATAGAAGATCAAGAGGTATAATCTTGTTTAATTTTAATTCTTGTTCTTTTGTATCTTGTATGTTATTGATTGACATGGACCCAGATGATAAACACAAAAACCGACGATCTATTCATCATCTATTCCATGGCTAATCGAGGAAAAGGGTTAGGTTGCTTGAACAACAAGTTTATTCAAGCGACCACTCATATCGAATAGCACGATGATGAATCGGTTGCTTGGGTAATCCATCTCCGTCCAGATTAGTTTTAATTAATGAAATTTTAATCTAGGGACGTGAGACAGGATCGCCATGCACAAGCGACCGAAGCGAAGAAGCGAAACGCGACTTTCCCTTCAAGTGGTATCAGAGCCATGATTTTCAGTTTTGTGTGTTTTGGATTCGATTACTTTCACACATTTATCATATATTGTTTATGTCGGATAATAGTAAGATGTGCGTAGGCTAACTTTTTGCTTGCAAACATAAGATACAACTATTATGGCTATGTGGATGTATGTGATTGTGTGTGTGTGATTGTAATTAATTTTTTGAATCCTAGGGGTTGATGAGGCTAATTAGTATTTAATTTTTGTAATTAAATACGACATTGTTTAGTTGCTCATTTTAATTTACTTTCGATCTGGATATGTTGTACACTCCTTCGTGGAGTATAAGATCGATGGATGTAAATTAAAATAGTTTATCTCGACTCGGATCCCCTTGTGGCTTGTGCATGGTAAAGGGAGGAGCGGACGAGGTAGCGAGACGACGGGAAGTATATTGGAAAACAAAAGCCATAATAGTTGGAATTTGTTGTTTCAAATTTATTGATTATTGTTTGATATGCATGTTGTGTGTGTTTGAAAATTCCTCAATTTTAAATTACTAAGTGGGAGAGGGATATTTTTTAATTCCCGAGCCTCCATTACAATTTGACATGTGATGCGAACAAACTTGCGCATTGGCTCTGAGTGCCTTCCTCCATATCGGATGAGTTTGCTTTGCATATCACTAGGTCAAATATGGTTATAAAAAATTATTTAGGAGCGTGTGTACTTCCCTATCGGAAGACACATAATCTGGGGTAATTGCCTTAGTATCGGGTAATGGTAAACTTAGATGCAAATAAAAATATCCTCCCCATCAGAGTCACTGCTTTTATTTGTAGGGCCAAAGAGGAACCAACTATTAATTTTATTTGTCAAAAAGTAAGGTTGACAGGATAATAAAATTAATGGGTAAAACCTCTTCTTACAAATATAAAATTTGTATACGTCCACACTATCGTGACATATGATATTCTCGGTGTTTTGAGGTGTTGGTTGATTTTAAAATTTTATTGTTTGAGGAATCAATAAATTTTTAAAATCTAATGTTTTGATCACTGTGATTCTTAGGTTTTTCAAAATGGATTTCAACCCACTTGCTGTGATTCTGAAAGAAAACAAACTTACTGGACCTAACTATGTTGATTGGAAATGAAATCTGAACATTGTCTTGATTGCTGAGGAGTACAAATATGTACTCTTTGAAGATTGTCCTTTTAAGCCTACAGATGATTCTAGTGAAAAGGATAAAGAGAGTTATAGGAAGTGGATCAAGGTAGATGAGATGGTGCGATGTTACATTTTGGCTTTTGTGTCAAATGTATTGCAACATCAGCATCAGGCCATGACTACTGCCTATGAAATGATGCTCAATCTCAATGAACTTTTCGGACACCAGAATCGGGTTGCTAGGCAGAAAGCTATGAGGAACTTGATGACGACCACTATGATTGAGGGAACACCCATGAGGGATCATGTTCTTAAGATGATGGCTCATTTGAATGAGCTGGAAGTCCTTGGAGCGGAGATCGATGGGGAAACCGAGGTCGATATCATTCTCCAATCTCTACCTAGAAGTTTTGAGCAGTTTCGCCTGAACTACAATATGAATAAGAGGTTGTATTCGTTGGCAGAGTTTTTGACAGAACTCCAGGCGGCAGAGGGGCTTTTTCGTCAGAGTGCTCAGGCTATGGTTGCTCAAAATGTTTCTACTTTTAAGCCGAAAGGCAAGAAGAAGAAGAAACAAGGTGTAGCAAAGATGGGGGTAGGATCTCAGGCAGGAGTGAAGAAGATGAAAGGCAAGTGCTTCACTTGCAACCAGACTGGACATTGGAAGGTGAACTATCCTAATCAGAAACAGAACAAAGGTATATCTTTTAGTTTAGTCGTTGAAACATGTTTAGCGGTGTTATCTACCGGTACCTGGTGTGTAGATACATGATCCACTGATCATGTCTACAATTCTTTGCAGAGGTTCCAGGAAACCAGACGACTAGCTGAGGGAGAGATTACCGTCTACATGGGCAATGCTACGAAGGTGGCGGCTATTGCAATGGGAGATGTTTATTTATCTGTTGATAGAAATAAAACTTTGGTTCTGAGAAATTGCCTTTATGTACCTACATTTAGAAAGAATTTGATTTTAGTTTCTAAATTGTTTATGGATGGGTATTTTATTTCTTTTAATGACAGAGTTGTTATAAAAAGGAATAGGGAGATTATCTGTTCTGGTGTGTTGGTAGGAAATTTATACACTTTTGAACCAAAAACTCCCACGATGCAAATAGAAATAAATAACTCATCTTCTAAATCTAATAAATGAAAGGAACCTTCGAAAATGAACTAAACATATCTTTAGCATCTAAGGTTAGGTCATATTAACCTGAGTAGAATTCAAAGGTTCATAGCTGATAGACCTTTGGGTTCATTGGTGGTGGAAGATTTCCTAACCTGTGAATCTTGCTTGGAAGGTAAAATGACCAAGAGGCCTTTTAAGGCCAAGGGGTATAGAGCCAAAGATGTGTTGGAATTGGTTCATTCTGATTTGTGTGGTCCTATGTTTATCCAGGCTAGAGGTGGTTTTGAATATATCGTCTCTTTTATAGATGATTATTCAAGATATGGATACATTTACTTGATGCACCGCAAGTCTGAATGCTTTGATAGCTTCAAAGAATCAAGGCTGATGTGGAGAAACATCAAGGTAAAAGTATCAAGACACTACGATCTGATCGTGGTGGTGAGTACCTCTTGGGAGAGTTTAGGAGTTACTTATCAGAGGTTGGGATTCAATCCCAACTGTTTGCACCTGGTACACCCCAGCAGAATGGTGTGGTGGAGCGAAGGAATAGGACTCTTATGGAGATGGTTAGATCGATGATGAGTTATTCTTAGTTACCAGATTCGTTTTGGGGGTATGCTCTTGAAATGACAGTGTATATTCTGAACTTGGTACCATCTAAATCAGTACCTTCTACTCCCACAGAATTGTGGACTGGGTGAAAGCCTAGTCTGAGACATATTCGGATTTGGGGTAGTCCAACATATGTGCTGAAGGGAGATGATGGTATGTTAGAACCTCGTACAAAAGTACACTTGTTCGTAGGCTATCCTAGAGGAATGAAAGGTGGTTTGTTCTATAGTTCTAGAGATCAGAGGGTGATCGTTAGCACGAACGCCCAATTTTTTGAGGAAGACTATGTGATGAACCACAAGCCCATGAGCAAGATTGTTCTAGAGAAATTAAGAGGGGAAGTCACTACTTCAGTACCAATGGTACAAGAGGACATACCACAAGTGACTGCACCCTGTGTCACAGAGGATACACAGGTGATACCTCATCGTAGTGGGAGGGTTGTTAGACAACCTGATAGATTTATGTTCTTGAGAGAATCTTCTGATTTGGTCTCTAGCGAACATGAACCTGATCCTTGGATATATGATGAGGTAATCCAAGATAAAGATGCAGTATCTTGGCAAAGGGTGATGAATTCTGAGATAGAATCTATGGATTCAAATTAGGTCTGGGAGCTAGTAGAACCACCCAATGGTGTAAAACCCATTGGATGCAAGTGGATCTACAAAATAAAGAGAGGATCAGACGAGAAGGTAGAGACCTTCAAATCAAGGCTTGTTGCGAAAGGGTATACTCAGAAAGAGGGTATCGATTATGAGGAGACCATTTCGCCGGTAGCCATGCTTAAGTCTATCCAGATTCTCTTGTCTATTGCTGCTCATATAGATTATGAGGTTTGGCAGATGGATGTCAAGACAGCTTTCCTTAATGGAAGTCTTGAAGAAAACATCTATATGGAGCAACCAGAGGGATTCATTACAAAGGGCAAAGAGCATCCTGTGTGCAATCTTAATCGGTCCATTTATGGATTGAAGAAAGCTTCGAGATCTTGGAACATCCGCTTTGATGAGGTAATCTAGTCGTATGGATTTATTCAAAGTCCTGATGAGTCTTGTGTATACAAGAGATGTGACGAAAACGTAGTGGTATTTCTAGTACTATATGTAGATGACATTTCGCTTATTGACAATAATGTCAAAGTGTTATCAGATGTAAGGGTATGGTTGTCCAAATAATTTGATATGAAGGACTTGGGAGAAGTGGGACACATCCTTGGGATCAAGGTTATAAGGGATCACAAGAAAAGGATATTGTGCTTATCTCAAGCTTCATACATTGACACTATTCTAGCTCGCTTTAGCATGCAGAACTCCAAGAAAGGTTTTTTACCTTTTCGGCATGGAGTACCTTTATCTAAAGAGATGTGTCCTAGAACATCAAAGGAGATAGAGGAGATGAAGGCAGTTCTTTATGCTTCGGCGGTAGAAAACTTCATGTATACTATGTTATATACGAGACCAGATATCTGCTTTTCCATGGGCATGATTAGCAGATATCAGAGTAATCCAGGATAGGAACATTGAACTGCAGTAAAACAAATATTAAAGTACTTGAGAAGGACTAGGGATTATATACTAGTATACCATGCAAATCAATTACTCCATGTGGATTACACAAATTTTGACTTCCAATCAGATAGGGATAATAGTAAGTCTACCTTAGGTTTTGTGTTTACTTTGGAAGGTGGAGCCATTATATGGAGGAGTGTCAAGCAGAAATTGTAGGGTTTTACTTATCGAGTCTGTGAGGGGAAACTTCGCTTCCCACTTCACCTCGGTTGCTTGATCATGGCGATCCCTTCGATGTCCCCGGATTAAAAAAAAATTAATCCTAGACAAAAGAGATTGCCCAAACAACCAAGTCATCGTCGTGCTATGGCGTTCTTCTAGAAATCTGGTGGTACTAAAGAATAGGACTCTTATGAAGATGGTTAGATCGATGATGAGTTATTCTGAGTTGTCAGATTCATTCTGGGGATATGCTCTAGACACGACGGTGTACATTCTGAACTTGGTTCCATCTAAATCAGTACCTTCTACTCCGACAGAGTTGTGGACTGGGCAAAAGCCTAGTCTAAGACATATTCGGATATAGGGAGTCCAACACATGTGCTGAAGGCAGATGCTGGTAAGTTGGAACCTCGTACAGAAGTACGCATGTTCGTTGGCTATCCCAGGGGAATGAAGGGTGGTTTGTTTTATAGTCCTAGAGATCAGATGTACTACTAGGTGCCACTCATGCTCCTCTAACCGGCATCCAGAAGGCTGCTTCCTTCCCCCTCGCCGGCATTGAGCTGCTGTCGGTTAGTGCTCCGGTGATCTCCTTCAAGTTTGGCATCAAGGTGAGCTCTATCTCCCTTGGTTGGCCGACGCCTATAACCTCCACCAAAGCTGTCCAGTTTTCTGGACAGCTTGTTCTCCTCTCGTCGGAGCGTCGTTTGGACGACGGTTAGAGCTCTCCGGGGATTCGATCTCTGGTAATCCTCTGAGGTGGAGGATGAAGGATTCGTCAATTGGTTGACGAATACCTCTCCGGAGAAGCGAGTTTTGAGAACTCGTATTAGGATCCGAATTTGGATTCGGATCGTGATCATCTCTCGATCACGTCGTCTTCAACACGAGGCTAGTAACTCGTACGAAGACGAAGCTCGTGGCTTAGCGAATTCATCCCGAGGAACTCAGCGTGGATACGGATAGAGACGATTCTAGCGAGGATCGTTCCGGTTGATGCCGTTCCCGCTACACGTCATACGAAAGGTATAACGTAGATAAATTTCCTTTTATTGCAAATTTAAATTTACGGTCATGTCTACACTTATTGTAATATGCATGCGTGTGTTGTGTGTGTTGTAATAAATGTAGATTTATTATTTTTATTGCTTCCGCTGTGTTCATGTTTACGAAACGTGATCGAACACACACACGCCGCGGTGCCGGAAACCCAACAGTGGTATCAGAGCCCAGGTTGTGTTTCGACATAATCGTAAAATGGTTTTGCGATAGTCATAATGTTATTTCTGGAAATTTTCTAATTTTGGAAATTTAGAAGTATTTATGGAAATTTTTCAATTTTGGAAAGTCTAGAAGTATTTATGGAAATCTTCCACTTTTGGAAAGTTGGAAGTATTTATGGAAATTGATATTTTCCATAAATAAAATATTTGATTAGATTTTGGAAATTTGTTTCCTAATTTAATCTTGATTTGATTTGGGAAATCAAATATTAAAATATTTTATTTCCATAAGTAGTTTTAATGATTTAGGAAATTGGTTTCCTAAATAGATTTTCCTTAATCAAATAATTCCATAAATAAAATATGTGATTAGATTTGGAAATTTGTTTCCTAATTTAATTATGATTTGATTTGGAGAATCAAATCTTAAACATATTTTATTTCCATAAATAGTTATGACATATAAGGAAATATATACATGACATAATTGTATGCCATGTAATTGCATTAGATGCATAACATTATGCCACGCGTGTCGACATGTAGATGTATGCCATGTATGCCATGCCATGTAGATAATAGTTATTTGCATGCAAAGAGGATGAGACATAAAACCCTTAAACAATATTAAAGCCTACACCTTCCATTAATATGGTTAGAACCAGAGTTCCGTTTCTTGTTTGGGTTGTTGGACTCTCTCCAAGCCCTACTCAACCCGAACATGTTCAAACCATGGAATAGTTTAATACTAATATGGTAAGAGTCAGAGGTCAATCGTTAGCTTTGGTTGTTGGACTCTCTCCAAGCTGGGCTAATTGGTTGAATGCGCTCTAACCATAATAAAACTGTTTCCCGATTAATGGGTTGGCTTTAACTTGGAGCATCGGCTTGTTGGACTCTCTCCAAGGTCGATGTAAAGGGAGGTGAAGTTGGGTGCTATGCATATGATGCATACTTGTTAATGTGTTAACAACCCGATGTATATGTGAACATTCAATTAGTTAATAGCACATTGTGATAGTTGCATATACATGATATGCAATCGGTATAGTTGATACCTACCGTCGTAGTTATGAATGGCTTGTTGGACTCTCTCCAAGGTTGTTCATAACTATGATGGATATCAGCCCATTCAGAGATGGACCTACGATCTCCCGAAGTGATTTTGGGGTTTTTGAAAGTCGAAAAATGAATGGGATTTATAAATGTATATTGATGCATTTTAAAAATCATCTTTATCATATATGCTCGTTTTGTATTTCTAAGATTGATCATGATGTGTTTGAATTTGCGTTCCATTTTGGATTCAAATAAATTGACTGGGCCGAACTTCTTGGACTAGCTTAGAAACTTGAGAATTGTTCTCAAGGTGGAAAAGCTTGCTTATGTCCTCGAAGTGCCTCTTCCCGCCCATCCTAGTGACAATGCAACTCTGGACCAATTGTTGGTCTATCAGAAACATGTGACTGATTCTGAACTAACAAGTTACATCTTGCTAGCCGCGATATAACCCAAATCTACGAAAGCAACATGAGCATATGGATGCTCATATCGTAGTCCTTCATCTTTATGAGTTGTTTGATGAGCAAGTGAGATTCGAAAGGTTCGAAGTCTCCAAGCTCCTCTTCACCTCTGAGATGCAAGAAGGTTCATCTGTGGTACTGCTCAACATGCTGAAGACTGTGGAGCCTTCTGAGAAGCATGAGCAGGGGACGGTGTTGTTAGTTGATTCCTCGAAGAAAGGTTCTAAGAGGGAGTAAAAGGAACAACAGAAGGGGAAGAAGAAAAAGGCTAAAAAGGCGGAACCAGCTCAAAAGGGCACTTGTCATCATTATGGCAAGTAGGGCCATTGGCGAAGAAATTGCAAGATTTATCTTGAGTCCGTGAAGAAGAATAAGGCATAAGATGCTCCATCTTTTTCATATATCTTCGTTATTGATTGTCATTCTATTTCCTTAGACACTTGGGTATTGGATACTGGGTGTGGCTCACATATATGTAATGACATACATGGGCTAAGGAATAGAAGACGACTCGTCAAGGGAGAGTCAAATTTACGTGTTGGGAATGAAGCAAAGGTTGCTGCACTCGCCATCGAAATGTATTTGTTGAAACTCCCTGTAGGACTTGTCTTAGAACTGGACAATTGCTTTTATGTTTTTTCGTTGATAAAGAACATCATTTCTATTTCTTGTTTAAATAGAAATGGGTACCATTTGACTTTTAGTAACAATTGTTGTTACATAACTTTGAATGGAGTTCTTTATGGGACTGGAACTTTAAGCAATGGTATTTATACGTTGGACGTATCCAGTGACATTTGCAATATCGAAGCAAGCAACAAGCATGCTCGAAAGGATAATCAAATAGACTCCTACTGTGGCATTGTCGTCTTGGCCATATAAGCAAGAAACGCATGTCCGAATTACACCGATGTGGAATTCTGGAATCGTTTGAATTGGATTCATACGATACATGCGAATCATGCTTAAAAGGCAAGATGACTAAGTTACCTTTTATAGGAAAAAGGTGAACGAGTGGGAGAGTTGCTAGGCCTAATACATAGTGATGTATGTGGACCTATGTCAACTCAAGCTTTAGGAGGCTACAACTACTTCATTACCTTCACCGATGATCACTCACGGTTTGGGTATGTGTTCTTGATGAAACAAAAGCCTGAAGCCTTTGAAAGGTTCAAAGAATTCAGAAATGAAGTAGAGAAACAACATGACAAGAGTATTAAAATACTTCGATCAGATCGAGGTGGTGAATACTTAAGTCAAGAGTTTCTTGATTATCTAAGAGACAATGACATATTGTCTCAATGGACTCCGCCATATACACCACAACATAATGGTGTATCTGAGAGGCGTAACCGGACCTTGTTGGACATGGTCAGGTCAATGATGAATCATGCGACTCTTCCCAAGTCCTTTTGGGGCTATGCACTTTAGATACCTTTACTTGTTAAATGTAATGCTTACTAAGGTAGTCTCAACTACTCCATATGAGATATGGAATAGTAAGAAACCTCATGTATCTTACTTGAAGATATGGGGTTGTCTGCTTATGTGAAAGCTTGATGATCAGACAAATTGGATGCTAAGTCTGATAAATGTCTATTTATTGGATACCCTAAGGAAACAAGGGGTTACCAATTCTATCTTCCTGTAGAACAAAAGGTGTTTGTTTCAAGGCATGCTGTGTTTCTAGAGAAAGAGTTTCTCTTGCAAGAAAACAGTGGGAGTGTCGTCGAGCTTGAGGAGGCTCGAGAGACTCAAATAGACATTGATGAGATACCCGGTGAAGCACAACACCTGACAACTCATAGTGATGAGCAATCGGACCTATCAGTAACACCACATCTTCGTAGATCTGGTAGAACACGCAATATTCCTGAGAGATATGGATTTCTCGTAAGTGAATCGAACGACGTGTTACTCATTGATGATGAGGAGCCTACCAGTTATGAAGAAGTGCTGACAAGTTCAGACAGGGATAAGTGGCTTGGTGCCATGAAGTCGGAAATGGATTCCATGTATGAAAACCAAGTTTGGAACTTGGTTGACCCACCAGCCTCGAGGGTGCCAGTGAGTTTTCAAGACGCAAACCGACATGGATGGTAATGTGATTACCTATAAGGCTAGATTGGTGGCGAAAGGATATCGTCAAAAACAAGGTGTTGATTATGACGAAACCTATTCGCCTGAAGCTATGCTTAAATCCATTCGGATGCTCCTGGCCATAGCGGCTCATTATGATTATGAGATATGACAGATGGATGTGAAAATAGCTTTCCTTAATGGAAACCTGCTCGAGGACGTGTATATGATACATCCTGAGGGTTTCACATCGGTTGATAAAACCAAGGTATGCCAATTGCGACGGTCCATTTATGGATTGAAGCAAGCATCCAGACGAACCTTGTGTGTACAAGAAGGTTAGTGGGAGTGCAGTCGTGTTCCTAGTATTGTATGTCGATGACATACTACTTATAGGAAATGATGTTTCAATCTTACAGTCAGTGAAGGTTTGGTTATCCAAGACATTCTCAATGAAAGACCTGGGAGAAGCAACCTACATCCTCGGGATTAAGATCTATAGAGATAGATCGAAACGGTTGCTTGGTCTTTCGTAGTCTATATATATAGACCGAGTGCTAAAGAGGTTTAGCATGTCGGAATCCAAGAAAGGTTTCTTACCCATCAGGCATGGGGTACACCTTTCGAAGTCTATGTGTCCGCGCACAGAAGACGAGAGGATTTGCATGAGTAAGATTCCCTATGCATCCGCAATAGGATCTATCATGTATGCTATGTTATGTACAAGGCCCGACATATCGTACGCTCTGAGTGTCACGAGCAGATACCAGTCCGATCCGGGAATGGATCATTGGGCGGCTGTTAAGACGATCCTTAAGTACTTGAGAAGAACTAAGGATGTGTTCCTAATATATGGAGAAGGGGACATGGTGATACGCGGGTATACGGATGCCAGCTCCAGACAGACAAGGATGATTCCATGTCTCAGTTTGGGTATGTATTCACCTAGAATGGAGGCGCAATAAGTTGGAAAGGTTCCAAGCTTGACACTATAGCGGATTCTGCCACTAAGGCAGAATACATTGCAGCTTTGGAAGCAGCAAAGGAAGCAGTTTGGATCAAGAAGTTCATCTATGAACTTGATGTGGTCTCATCAATGATCCAAACATGTGCTTCGCCGCATCATCTTATCAGAGAGATCATCAGTAGGAACGAAATACAAATCGAGAAAATTCCCACTGAAAGGAACTTAGCGGATCCTTTGACTAAGGCATTACCTCAAAATAAGTTTGAGGGTCATGTTAGAGCTTAAGGTATTGGATACCGTAGCGATTGGCATTAGGCCAAGTGGGAGTCTGTTAGAAATATATGAGAGATGTCCTAAGGCAATCGCCTTATGTATGAACCATTTATATGATAAATGAAGATTCACTATTTGAGTATACATGTTTTATGTATTTGATTGGATCTTAAACTCATTTACTGAATGTCCACGATACGATTCACAGCATGAGAGAATTTATGATTGGATCACAACTAGTGAGTATCTCTACATGTGTAATTGTGATGTATCGAAATTATCCCTAGTCGATGAATTGATGGATTTGGACACCATCAATTCTATCGAGACTAGCACGAGGTATACTCCTTGGTGTATCCAAGTAGCTGATCCTCACTGGCTGGAGACATTGTGATGTCCGGAGTTAATCGTGGATGCTAGTTATGGTAACTAGTTCATTGGAGTGACCAGCCGTAAGACTTCATATGGTTCTCTGCATATATAGATATGCCAATGAAGTTCTTACTGTGGCTTAAGTGCGATGTTCCTTTGACTTGCGGTATTCAAGTCATCTTGATCATGGAGACTTATGCTTTGACATCTTAAGCAAACATCTCTAAGGAGATGTGGACCCGGGATGATTGGGTATAAGTCGAAATGATCGAAGGTGTTTGAATAGCCTATAAAGGATTCACCACTCCTTGCGAGGAGATGTATACCCATGGCCTCTCGTCGGATTGTTACTAAAGTCTTTGGCTAAAGCATTACATGTTTAGAGTAAGGTACTCTTCGATACATGTGGAGTAACTAGAATCCGTAGGACGAGGAAATGATACTTGGGCTAGGTGTGACGTAGTCAGCCTAGTGGGGACTGACACAATAGACCATGTCCTGAACCAAGTGGGTATAAGATGAGTGAAGGGAATGGGGCACGAATCATTCGAGCTGCTGAAGGGTTTCAGAAATAGTTCTGGATCAACCGTTGATCTTTTAGGTTAATTGGGGATCATGATGTACTACTAGGTGCCACTCATGATCGTTCTATAATTAATGGTTAATTATAGACGACCAACATAAAGCGAGAACCTATTTGGTCACACGCACAACGAGCGTAATCCAAAGGATTTAAAATGAGCTTGAGAATGGGATTCTCAGACCGAGAGAAACTAGGTTTGGTTGGATCAAACATAAAGCGAGCATGAAATCGTTTCAGTCGCAATGGAAGCGTGGATGGGCCGAGTCTTATGAAGACATAATGGATGAACCAAAATGGTTTGGTTCTAATCCAATGGAGGAGAATAAACCAAAGGGTTTGGTTTATTTTAAACGAATGAACCAAAAGTTTGTTCGGTTCGTTTTAACTTAAAATAAACCATCATGGTTTGGTTTATTTTAACTTATCTTAATGGAGCGGGTTAACGGGCCTAATGGTTATGATCCAATAACCATTAAGAGAATTAGTTCTCTATAAAAGAGGGCTTAAGGGATAATTAAGCCCTAATCCAAAAACCCTAAGTTAGAGTTGTCGCCCACCCCATTGAAGGAGTTGGCGCCAACTCCATTGCCGCCGCCCATTGCTCCTCCAACCGCGCCCCAAGGCTGCTTCTTCCCCGCCGCGCCGAGCTGCTGCCGTTAGTGCTCCGTGATCTCCTTCAAGTTTGGCATCAAGGTGAGCTCTATCTCCCTTGGTTGGCCGGGCGCCTATAACTCTCCACCAAAGCTGTCCAGTTTTCTGACAGTTTGTTCTCCTCTCGCCGGAGCGCCGCTTTGACGACGGTTAGAGCCCGACAGCGCTAACTTACCGGGATTCGATCTCCGTAATCCTCTGAGGTGGAGGACGAAGGATTCGTCAATTGGTTGACGAATACCTCTCCGGAGAAGCGAGTTTTGAGAACTCGTATTAGGATCCGAATTTGGATTCGGATCGTGATCATCTCTCGATCACGTCGTCTTCAACACTAGGCTAGTAATCC
Organism: Wurfbainia villosa; assembly: GCA_025175895.1. Classification (NCBI taxonomy): domain Eukaryota; kingdom Viridiplantae; phylum Streptophyta; class Magnoliopsida; order Zingiberales; family Zingiberaceae; genus Wurfbainia; species Wurfbainia villosa. Next base: position 34,913,239 of record CM045989.1, on the reverse strand, counting down.
GTACGAAGACGAAGCTCGTGGCTTAGCAAAGTCATCCCGAGGAACTCGGCGTGGATACGGATAGAGACGATTCTAGCGAGGATCGTTCCGGTTGATGACGTTCCCGCTACACGTCATACGAATGGTATAACGTAGATAAATTTCCTTTTATTGCAAATTTAAATTTATGGTTATGTCTACACTTGTTGTAATATGCATGCGTGTGTTGTGTGTGTTGTAATAAATGTAGATTTATTATTTTTATTGCTTCCGCTGTGTTCATGTTTACGAAACGTGATCGAACACACACACGCCGCGGTGCCAGAAACCCAACATAGGAGACGAGAAAGGGCTGCCGGAGATGATCTGATCGGTAAGTTTTGAGTATGCCTATTTGTTTCATCTGTATTGCTATGAGTTATAGTGTGCCGGTGTGATTGTGATACGATGGATTTCTGGTCAATTGCTAGTTTGATTCAGCCTCTGTTCTTTCATTTACTATGATTTGTTGATTATTGAGATTGATCCGATGAGTTGGATCTGAATTAGAACAGGGAGGTGGTGGTTTAATATGATGGTAAGCTGTCCGGATGGTGGTTAGTTTATTAGGTTTTCCTTTGTTTGATTTTGTAGCTGAATATTGAGGAGTGGTATACCTATAGATTATGCAGTTTGTAATGTTTTGGTTTAAGATTATTGGAATTGTGGTGGATGTAGTTCACAAATTGTTTTAGATTTGCTATTTCAATTTGCTATCCTAAGATTGTGTAACATTCTGGTCAATAGCTAAATGTAGGTTTAGTTGGAATAATATTGTTGGAGGATTGATGATTTAGTGTGTGAATGGATTAGCTGTGGTAATTTGGATATTGAGGTAAGCCGGATTATTCTAAGCGTTGATGATTGTGTGGATTTATTATGTGTTGGGTTATGGTAGATCAGTTTAGGATGATTGGGGTTCTTACTCGTGGACGAGGGAAGGATGCGAATATAGAATGAATTAGTAGTTTGTTCGTATAATTATCAGAGACTTGTACCTAATCATAGTTTAATATTATGTGCAGGTTTGGGATACGAAGCAGATCCACGGCTGTGAGGATTATTCGAGCCTCGTATCAGGTGGGTAATATCTACCTGGTCCGGTAGTTTTGATCAAATTCTAGTGCATGATCTTGGATTTATGTTTATACCTGTTTACCTTAAATCCACTCTTATTTAATCATATGCTTGTACTGCCTTGACCTTTGAGATATATACTCTGGTACTTCATTGATTATCTAGCTCGGATAGGAACTATAAACCCTATTATGTATTAGCTGATGGATGTTCAGTAAGTACAGGTGGTTAGGGTTATCTGTGTGACCTCAGATTGGTTTACTGTGTTACAGCACTAGGGTTAGGTGATGAATTGGGTTATGGAGTCGATCGTTGTATCGTACACATATTAGTTGTGCATCTATGGTGGATTTAGTTGTCAGCGCATAGATAAATGTGTGTGGTTATCAGTATGTGGTTACGGACTAGAGGTCCTAGCATGATTGTATATCTATTATGGATCGTATATCTGTGTATGGTTATATGGATGGTCGATAGTATCTCGCTACTGACTAGAGGTCTTAGCGTGGTTGACTGTCAGATGAGTATGACTCTTTGTACGATAGAGAGAGTCTTGTGGATTGTAGTCCTTGCATAGTTGACTTTTGGTTGACCAGGACTCCCCGTGAGATAGGGAGTGTTGCGAGGATACTTGTGTGGATCTATGCATCATTACATTTGCATGCATGCTGACGACTGGGTCTCCCTTATGGATGAGACGGGTCGTCAGTCATCCTGCCTCCCCGGCCACTCGGGGTAGTGGTAGCAGGGTTGAGGGCAGAGCATTGAATGTGCCGCGCTCGGCCACTATGGATGGTGGTAGCTGGAGATGCGCACCTGGCCACTGTGCAGAGTGGTGTTAGCACTCGCCCACTATAGATGGTGGTTGTGTGACGGCAAATTGTCCTGCAGCGGCGTTTGTCTACTCATGGGTAGGGACAGTGTGGCTTGCAGCAGGGGCCCCTAGGAGTAGTTAGCTTTTTACGCTTATACGCTACTCAGTCATACTACCCAACTCGGCCACTCGAGAGTGGTGGCAGCTGGAGTCGGGTTAATTGTCATTTGTCGTGCCACCCTGGCCACTCTGGGGTCATGGTTGGACGGGTCCGCGGACAGTGACCATGCATATGCATTGCTGATATATATGTATGCATGTATTTGATATATGTTTTACATATGCCTGTGAGATGCTGCATTTGATTGAGCTATGATTGCTGCATATGGTTGTTCATCATGATACATGCCATCTGCATTTTTATTTACTTCTATGTGTTGAGCATGATACATGCATTGATTCAGACTGTTATATGCATTTGATTAGCATCATGTCATTGTGTGGTACGGACCGGGTTGTTATTACAGGTGATCATATACTGTTCATATGTTGGAGTATTGGTCAGGTATGGGATTGACCTGGTACATTATATGGGTTATGTTATTGTATATCTATTCAGGATGATCTAGCATCTGGTGTTACAGACCGTCAGGTACGTTGGTACATTACTTCATGTTCAGTTGATCAGTTTAGTATATACATTGAGTATGACTTTACTGTAGTTACTTGTTATTAGAGTTGGATAGGACTGTATGTCTATTGGACTCATGTTGTATACTTATAGATCTTCACATGTATACTTGTAGATCTATCTTTATATGTTGTTCATGCACTTTCTATATATTACCCCTGAGTTTATACTCACCACCCCTGGACCCTGGGCTTCCTGTCGCCCAGATAACAGGTAGAAGATTCCTTGGACGTTCGGAGCTCCGCCAGCTGATCCCATCTCACACCGGATGGATGGATATTTAATCCGCATTGTGGTATTTGTGTGGATTGTCATTTTGTAGTTTTAGCCGTATTGTTTCCGTATCTGTGATATACGGACGTGTTGTATATATTTATCTTTCGATGTGGCTTCTATTATGTTTCTTGTTGTGTCAAGTCACTCCGGAGTGCACAGTTGGGTCATTGTATATTGTTTTATCTGTTGTATGTTTCCACTGTGTTTGATATGTTGATATCTATATATATTGTGTTGTTGTTGTGGGCCTACGGGCCTTGTATTAACCCGATATGTTGCCACATACAGGGGAGATACTGTCTGTTTGCTTTTCGGCACGGCATACTCCCAGGGCGTGACAATTTTATTGGTATCAGAGCCCTAGGTTGCGAAGTCCACTTTCAGATTTTATTTCGTTCGGACATCGAGTTTTGCTTTACTCGGTTTTGATTTTGTGAGTTCTGGGATCTGGCTGTTGCGGACATCTCCGAGCTACAAGGATTAAGGTATGTTAACTGTTATTACATATCCTTCTGTTGGCTATGCATTTAGTTGCTTATAACAGTGCATGATTTGTAGTATGTTAGTCACTATTCGTAACCATAGTGAGTTGACCACGGGAACGATATGTTGAGGTTATTAGATATGTACCTGCTATCGAAAAGGTAATTACCTTTAGAGCCTAATCTGCAGTCGAGCGAGGATTAGGTAGGCACATCTCTTGTGGAGATCAAGGATTATAGTCCTAAGGATTTCCACTAATTATGTTTGTCAGATTATTACCTGAGGGGTAATGGACTAAGCGAGTATACTATTGCTGATGCAGATAGTAGAAAATTAGGGGATGATATTCATAGGAATGTTGATCCCTGAGATGGTCGTTCTAGGTTGTATAACTTTGGGAGTACTTTTGAGTACTTAACTCGTGTTATACGAAGATAGAAGTGGTAGTTGAATACCATTATCCGGATTTAGCCGGTACTTGATGGAAGATATAGGAAATAACCTACGGGAAATGATGTATCACTTAATCACAGTTCAGTGATGTTGTGAGATAGTATTTCCCCATGTCATCTTCTTTGACTTATCGTCAGAGAATTCTTGGGCATTAAGTTGGGTGATTGTTTGGTAACAGAGGTACCAGGAAGAGTCGTTAGACTTGAGAAGATTACGACCATTTAATAGCCCAAGAATGTGATTGGGTTGGTTTTGGCCACCCACAGATTATCGGTTGACATTTTGATCAGGATGTTTGGATCTCCTACCAGATCCTACCGGAAGTGCATAGACCGAGTCATGTGTATAGAAATGACTCCGTAGCAGTGTTTTAAGAGTTGGAGATTTGATAAGCATATATTGCAAGTCAAATTATTGGAATCAGAAGTCTCCGAAGGTTGGACAAAAGGAGCAAGTTTGGAGTCATGAGCTACTATGGGGGAGTTTTTCCGATCATAGAAGACAGATTTCTCATCAGATTGTCAGCAACTTCTCATGTTTATCAGCGAACTCAGAGGAAAGACGCCGAAAGGAGATTATGTGTGTGCAGTGCGGGTTATGACGAGACACAGAGTCAAATTATCCGATGGACCATTGTATCTGTTTCTACTATAAGCAGCCGGTATCTACGAGGAGAGTACGTATTTTGAAGACTCAGTTGAAGACTATGGATGATGCTTTCGAGCGGACGATCCACAACCTCGAAAGTTGAGATCATTACAGAAGATTGGGTTATCACATCAACAGCGATTTACTACCTCAGATATAGTAGGAGTTCTTTGATACTTTCATCCAGAAGAAGCAAGTTACTCAAAGAAGATTCACCAAGACATTTGAAGACCTGACGCTCGTTCAGACGACAACTGTTACTTTTCCAAACATGGTTATGCTTTATACAGAGGAGAGATTTTACGATGATGGTCGTATCTAAGCAGTATTCTCCAGTTGCAGTTATACCTTTCACAGAGATAGAACGTGCTATGATGTCGATGCTTCTTCAAGATTTTTACGATGGATGTGTACCCTTTGCCAAGATAAATGTTGTTTACCATCTCCATTGCAGTTGTCGCAGTTGTACCTCAGTTCCATTAGTTGATTTCAGTTCCTCCATGATAGTCTTTGCATCTACATGAGCTCACCGTATCGGAAGTTTACATGATTACTCGAAAAAGTATAGAAGACCGAAGGATCGGTCCTTCGGTATTACTTTAGGTTATCCTATTTGCGGATATATCGAGAGATACCGTAGTTTCTGTATCTTTGTCTAGAACATTCTTGGATAGGGTTCGAAGGGTTCCTATCGACTGGTGGGTTGGTGATTTTCTCTACCATCAGGTGAGATGTTGATCAACAACCAAGAAGTCAAGGGATACCCTTAGTCTTTGCTAGACATACCTCTACTATAGACATATCCTTACGGATAGTTGGATTGTTGGAGCGTTGGTATACTAGGACTCTCGGATGTACGTATAATCCGAGAGTATGCGGATGTAGTTACGGATGAACTCTCGGGCTGGTCACTGCATGGGCAAGTGGAGTATGCGATTGAGGTAATTTCGGAAATAGTTCTGATATTGGGGACCTCATACCGGGAGATGATTTTATGGGTATCGGTGTTGCTAAACACTATGGGAGATTTATCTGCCTCAATATTTCTTCTTGAGAAAACTTGTAACTCTTTGTTAGAAGAAAGTCGGACCTTGAGGTTATGCATCGATTATCGATGATTGGAATGCAGTAGTTGAGAAGGAGTATCCTTTGTTAGGGATAGATGATTTGTTTAGATCAGCTAAATGACACATGTGTATATCCTAGGGTTGGTCTACGACTGGAGGTTTGATATTGTATTGACTTAGTGTCATACAATGATCATTGTCAATGTGATGATTGAGCTATCATCAGCTTAGAGTAAAAGGATGCAGGTGTATAGAGCTGATTGATAAAGTTGGTAGACTTATTGACGATTTAGTCATTCATGGATTTGAGAAATCAAGTACTCTTGGAGTATTTGGGATCGATTGTCATCATATCTGTGGATGATATATTTTTGGGATATATTCACGACCTTAAGGGAAGTTATGTTTCCCTAGATTGATTTGGTGTTTACCAGAGATAAGGATAGGATGCTCTAGAGTTACTATACCGCAGACTTGTTGGACTAAGAAGGTGATGGAAATCACCTAGTTGAAAGTTTGTGAAGCTAGGTTTCAGGGCCTAGAAGGTGGCTGACTTTTGTGTTGGTGTAAGTTAATCCGTCCGATATGGATGGAAGGGTATTGTACATAGATGCAATATTTCAAGGATTAGGAGCGATCCCGATGCAGTTGAATGAGACATATATTATGTGTATGCTAGTTGAGAAACTAGCGGGATTAGTTATTATAGTCTTCCAGTTACTTTCAGTTCTAGGTGATAGAATGAATTTTTGGACATTAGATTAATTTCTCTTGTGAGAATAAATCTCCGTCTCTGGGAAGGATGGTGGTTCCCAGAGTTGCATTCGCTTTAGGAAGAGTTGTTTCAGGAGACTCTTCATTCGAGAGTGATGATTTATTCGGAGTGTATCCGAAAATAGCGAGTTTGAGACGTTCATGTTGGTGGAACTATATATGGGATATGGTTGATCTCGTAATTTGTCGATGGGTGTGCCCACAAGCAAAGGTGGAATATTAGTGACCTGTAGGGTTATGTACCGTGATAAAGTGGGAGCTTAGTACGTTAGACTGTGTTGGGAGATTATCTAGAATTCGGAAAGGACTTGATCGGATTTGGGTAGTCGATGATCAATTAGCTAGGTTCGCTCATTTTCTTCCGAGCTGTAAGATGGACTCCGTTGGATCGCTTGATGGAATTATATCCATGGAGTAACCTTGAGTATCATTTCTGATAGTGATTCATGGTTCACCTTACGATTCTGGCAAAGTTTCCCATCAGTTATGAGTCTAGAACTCCACTTTGGTACAGTTATTTACCTTTGAATAGGTTGATTGAGAGTGTATATAAGAGTTGAAATATAATACTCGAGCTCAGTACCCCACTTAGTCACTTGAGGTGTGACTTTGCTCCGGATACTTAAGATGGTTATTGTGACATCTTGTACAAGTATATAAGTCGGAAATTTAGGGACCAAATTTTTATAAGTAGGGGAGAATGTAAAATACGAAAAAAAAATTATATGGATTAAACCCTTTAATTAATTGGGTTTAATTAGTGGATTAATTGGGCTTAATTAGTGGGCTAATGAGGTTGATTAGCTAGTTGGATTGAGTCCATTGGTGTTTTTTGATCAATGAATTGGGCTTGAACTGGATTGGGTTAGATCTAGGTTTGGTTGTGGCTGGACTTGAGTTAGCTCAAGTCGTTGATCGACCCTTAAAACCCTCTCGAACCCGATCCCAATTCCTTTTCCAGCCTCGATTTCTTTCTCCTCCTCCCGATTTCGCGATTCCTTCTCCTCAAATCGCGACCTCGTCTCTCCCTCTGTTTTCCTTTCGCCGTGGCTCACCTCTTTCGACGATCTGCCACCGTCGACGGTCGAGCCAGCCGATCTCCGCCGCAGCTGGACGCGTCGACTTATCTCCGGTGCCTTGTCTCTTCTACCACGTTATCGCCGCTGTCGAGTCGCTCATCGCCGCCATTTGATGTCGGATGTCTACGACTGCCACACCCAGTCGCCGCCTACATTCATCGGGGATTGACCCGTCGGATGTGTTCTCTTCCTTATGCATATCTCGTCGGTAGCGAGCTCCTCCAACCAACGCGATCGCCGTCGCCTTTCCCATTTTTGTCAGTCGCCAAGCCGTCGAGCATTTGCAGCAGCCAGCCGAATGATCTGTCACCACGAGCAGCAATAAGTTGCCCTCTATTCCAGTCGTCGCCCTCGGTTCAGGCCGCCATCTCTAAGTTGTGCTCCGTCGACCTAGATGAAAGCAAACGACGACGCCTTCTTTTGTCGTGAGCTGCCGTCATAGTGTTTGGAGATTGGATTGCTCGGTGAATAGGAGATGAGAAAGGGCTGCCGGAGATGATCTGATTGGTAAGTTTTGAGTATGCCCATTTGTTTCATCTGTATTGCTATGAGTTATAGTGTGCCGGTGTGATTGTGATACGATGGATTTCTGGTCAATTGCTAGTTTGATTTAGCCTCTGTTCTTTCATTTACTATGATTTGTTGATTATTGAGATTGATCTGATGAGTTGGATCTGAATTAGAATAGGGAGGTGGTGGTTTAATATGATGGTAAGCTGTCCGGATGGTGGTTAGTTTATTAGGTTTTCCTTTGATTGATTTTGTAGTTGATTGTTGAGGAGTGGTTTACCTATAGATTATGCAGTTTGTAATGTTTTGGTTTAAGATTATTGGAATTGTGGTGGATGTAGTTCACAAATTGTTTTAGATTTGCTATTTCAATTTGCTATCCTAAGATTGTGTAACATTCTTGTCAATAGCTAAATGTGGATTTAGTTGGAATAATATTGTTGGAGGATTGATGATTTAGTGTGTGAATGGATTAGCTGTGGTAATTTGGATATTGAGGTAAGCCGGATTATTCTGAGCGTTGATGATTGTGTGGATTTATTATGTGTTGGGTTATGGTGGATCAGTTTGGGATGATTGGGGTTCTTACTCGTGGGCGAGGGAAGGATGCGAATATAGAATGAATTAGTAGTTTGTTCGTATAATTATCAGAGACTTGTACCTAATCATAGTTTAATATTATGTGCAGGTTTGGGATACGAAGCAGATCCACGGCTGTGAGGATTATTCGAGCCTCGTATCAGGTGGGTAATATCTACCTGGTCCGGTAGTTTTGATCAAATTCTAGTGCATGATCTTGGATTTATGTTTATACCTGTTTACCTTAAATCCACTCTTATTTAATCATATGCTTGTACTGCCTTGACCTTTGAGATATATACTCTGGTACTTCATTGATTATCTAGCTCGGATAGGAAATATAAACCCTATTATGTATTAGCTGATGGATGTTCAGTAAGTACAGGTGGTTAGGGTTATCTGTGTGACCTCAGATTGGTTTACTGTGTTACAGCACTAGGGTTAGGTGATGAATTGGGTTATGGAGTCGATCGTTGTATCGTACACATATTAGTTGTGCATCTATGGTGGATTTAGTTGTCTGTGCATAGATAAATGTGTGTGGTTGTCAGTATGTGGTTACGGACTAGAGGTTCTAGCATGATTGTATATCTATTATGGATCGTATATCTGTGTATGGTTATATGGATGGTCGATAGTATCTCGCTACTGACTAGAGGTCTTAGCGTGGTTGACTGTCAGATGAGTATGACTCTTTGTACGATAGAGAGAGTCTTGTGGATTGTAGTCCTTGCATAGTTGACTTTTGGTTGACGGGACTCCCGTGAGATAGGGAGTGTTGCGAGGATACTTGTGTGGATCTATGCATCATTACATTTGCATGCATGCTGACGACTGGGTCTCCCTTATGGATGAGACGGGTCGTCAGTCATCCTGCCTCCCCGGCCACTCGGGGTAGTGGTAGCAGGGTTGAGGGCAGAGCATTGAATATGCCGCGCTCGGCCACTATGGATGGTGGTAGCTGGAGATGCGCACCTGGCCACTGTTCAGAGTGGTGTTAGCACTCGCCCACTATAGATGGTGGTTGTGTGACGTGCAGTTGTCCTGTGTGCGGCGTTTGTCTACTCATGGGTAGGGACAGTGTGGCTTGCAGCAGGGGCCCCTAGGAGTAGTTAGCTTTTTACGCTTATACGCTACTCAGTCATACTACCCAACTCGGTCACTCGAGAGTGGTGGCAGCTGGAGTCGGGTTAGTTGTCATTTGTGGTGCCACCCTGGCCACTCTGGGGTCGTGGTTGGACGGGTCCGCAGACAGTGACCATGCATATGCATTGCTGATATATATGTATGCATGTATTTGATATATGTTTTACATATGCCTGTGAGATGCTGTATTTGATTGAGCTATGATTGCTGCATATGGTTGTTCATCATGATACATGCCATCTGCATTTTTATTTACTGCTATGTGTTGAGCATGATACATGCGTTGATTCAGACTGTTATATGCATTTGATTAGCATCATGTCATTGTGTGGTACGGACCGGGTTGTTATTACAGGTGATCATATACTGTTCATATGTTGGAGTATTGGTCAGGTATGGGATTGACCTAGTACATTATATGGGTTATGTTATTGTATATCTGTTCAGGATGATCTAGCATCTGGTGTTACAGACCGTCAGGTACGTTGGTACATTACTTCATATTCAGTTGATCAATTTAGTATATACATTGAGTATGACTTTACTGTAGTTACTTGTTATTAGAGTTGGATAGGACTGTATGTCTATTGGACTCATGCTGTATACTTATAGATCTTCACATGTATACTTGTAGATCTATCCTTATATGTTGTTCATGCACTTTCTATATATTACCCCTGAGTTTATACTCACCACCCCTGGACCCTGGGCTTCCTGTCGCCCAGATAACAGGTAGAAGATTCCTTGGACGTTCGGAGCTCCGCCAGCTGATCCCATCTCACACCGGACGGATGGATATTTAATCCGCATTGTGGTATTTGTGTGGATTGTCGTTTTGTGGTTTTAGCCGTATTGTTTTCATATCTATGATATGCGGATGTGTTGTATATATTTGGCTTTCGATGTGGCTTCTATTATGTTTCTTGTTGTGTCAAGTCACTCCGGAGTGCACAGTTGGGTCATTGTATATTGTTTTATCTGTTGTATGTTTCCGCTGTGTTTGATATGTTGATATCTATATATATTGTGTTGTCGTTGTGGGCCTACGGGCCTTGTATTAACCCGATATGTTGCCACGTACAGGGGAGATGCTGTCCGTTTGCTTTTCGGCACGACATACTCCCGGGGCGTGACACCTTTAGTATCATAGCAAGTGGACTGAAAGTCATTTTGAAAATCCTAAGAATCACATAGATCATTACTTTAGATTTCAAAAAATTATTGATTCCTCAAACAATAAATTTTTAAAATCAACCAACACCGAGAATATCGTATGCCATGATAGTGTGGACGTATACGAATTCTATATTTGTAAGAGGAGGTTTTACCCATTAATTTTACTATCTTGTCAACCTAACTTTTTGACAAATAAAATTAATAATTGGTTTCTCTTCGGCCCTATAAATAAAAGCAGTGACTCCGATGGGGAGGATACTTATATTTGTATCTAAGTGTTCACCATTACTCGGTACCAAGGTAATTATCTCGGGTTATGTGCCTTCCGATGGGGAAGTACACACGCTTTTTAATAATTGCCTATAATCATATCCGACCCTGTGATCCACAAACAAACTCATCCGATGGGGAGGAAGACACTCAGAGCCGACGCGCAAGTTTGCTTGCATCACATGTCAAATCGTAATGGAGGTCGTGGGAATTTATAAAAATTTCCCTCTCCCACTTAGTAGTTTGAAAATGAGGAATTTTTTATCCTACGACATGCATATCAAACAATAAGCAATAAATATGAAAAATAAATTATTTTTCAACTATTATGGCTTTTTGTCTTCAATATGTCTCCCGTCGCATCGCCATCTCATCCGCTCCTACGCCATGTACAAGCCATCCGGAGATCCGAGCCGAGACTAAAATCTATTTTAATTTACATCCATCGATCCTATACTCCACGAGGGAGTGTACCTGAAATCTAGATCGAAAGTAAAATAAAATAAAGAGTGGCTAAACAATGCCGTATTAAATCTACAAAAACTAAATACTACCCTCGTCAACCCCGAGAATTCAACAAAATAAATATTTACACACATACAATCACATACACACATATGACCATAATAGTCGGATCTTATGCCTGCAACCAAAGAGTTAAACTACGCATATCCTACTATTATCCGACACATATAATATATGAAAAGTGCATAAAAATTAATTGAATCCTAAACACACAAAATCGGAAACCTGGCTCGTATATCAATTGTAGGGTTTTGCTTATTGAGTCTGTGAGGGGAAACTTCGCTTCCCACTTCACCTCGGTTGCTTGATCATGGCGATCCCTTCGATGTCCCCGGATTAAAAAAAATTTAATCCTAGATAAAAGAGATTGCCCAAACAACCAAGTCATCGTCGTGCTATTGCTTTAGAGAGGTCACTTGAACAAACTCATTGTTCAAGCGACCATCCTCTATTCTACGAGTAGCTGCGGAATAGACGATGTACGGATTGCCAGTTTTTGTGTTTATGCTCGGGATCCAAGTATTATTTAGCCATATATAGATTTATATCAAGCTCATAGTTGAAAAACAAATACAAACATGTAAGATATAAAGATTAGAGAATCGATATACCTCTCGATCTTTTAATGTATGACCTTCCTCCTTTCGGACGTCGTGTGGGTGACGTTCTACCAAAAGTCGAAGCTCCTAGATCACAAATCTTCCTTCCTTGCTCTTCCAAAGCAAGAGGAAGAATAGAAACAAGGTTCTTCTCCTTCCTAAAACCAACCAACAAGGAGTAAAGACAATCCTTGTTGCCGGCCAACTAGGAGGAGGAGTTTGTGGTGGAATCCGGCCAAGACACCAAGGGAAAGCCCTATATCTTGTTTTTACCACCTAAGGAGAAGGAGAAGAGAAGCTTTGGTCACCGGCCAAGGTTGGAAAGGGGCTGGAAAAGCTGCTGGATGCCGGCCAATGAAGGAAGAAGAAGAAAGGAAAACCTTCCTTATTTGGTGTCGCCCAAGCCTCCAAACCCTAACCCTAATCCTATCTCAACTAGGATTCCTCTCTTGCCGCCCAAAACCCTAGCTTTCTTGGATATCTCTTCACGCCAACCCCCTTTCCCTCCTTTTATAGAGTTAGGGATAAGTCATGATTTAATCTCCTCCATTGGTTCTAGGGATATAATCTCAACCGTCGGATCTAGAGATTTAATCTCAACCGTCGGATCTAGAGATTTAATCTCAACTGTCGGATCTTAGAGATTTAATCTCTACCTATGGATCTTAGAATTTTATTTCTATCCATTGGATCTAAGCTTCATGAGGTGTTAATAGGCTATATTAGGAACCATGAGGAGGAGTTGGATCTTGGCCACCCATGGATCAAGCCCACATAAAGTCCGCTCCACTAATGATGATCCAATCCACTAAAGGATCATCATTGATCTACCTCACCAACCCCCATATGATAATATGGGCTCCATATATTATTTATACATTTTCTACCCGTGTTTAAGATCTCGAATGTCCGTCGATTAATTAATTTACTGACCATTAATTAATCAACATCTAACTCCTTGAGTAGTACCACTCAACCTTTTCATCATGCCAGACTAAGTCCACCTGCAGGGTTTACATGATGAATCTTATGAGCTCCTCAAGGGGACATCATCATCCTAATATATAGGACACAGTTTCCTCCTATAATCAACGACACACCATATAAATAATATCACCTCCCAACTTACCGAGCCTATCGATTTAATCTATAAATCTCGCCCATTGGTAAATCAAAGAGATGAGTACTAAGTATATGTGTCCGTTATTATATCGGGATTAAGAGCATGTACAAAATAACATCTGAGGGTCGATTCAATTATGTAGTCAACAATAAATCGAATCACCTCTAAGTCGGTCCTGCTCAATACACACAAAGTGCACTAGTGTGATTCTATGGTCAAGACAAACCAATACCAAATCACACTACAACCATTCCGATGGTTTGTCCAAAGTCATCTCGGTTGTGAGCCTTTTACTTATACTTTACAAGGAGCCGATAACATGATCTCCCGTGTAACACCACACACCATGTTATCTACAATGTAAAGTATTAGACAATATTGCATAACCATAAAAATATGCAAACAATGATCATGTGATTCTTATTTCAAAATAAAGATGTCCAAACAAAAGATAGATTTTTCAGTATACATCCCTACAGAAACATGTGGTGGACTCTACCATGGAAGCTGAGTATGTGGCAGCCTCTAAGGCGGCCAAAGAAGTTGTATGGCTCAGGAACTTCTTGATGGACTTGGATGTGATTCCTGGTTTTCCCAGAAATATCACAATTTATTGTGATAACAGTGGTGCAGTTACATACTCGAAGGAACCACGAGCCCATAAGGCAAGTAAACACATAGAGCGCAAGTACCACCTGATACGAGAGATCGTAAAGTGAGGAGAAGTTGTTGTTGCTAAGATTGCATCAGAGGATAACCTGACAGATCCTTTCACTAAGGCCCTTCCAGCGAGAGATTTTGATAGGCATGTGGAGGGAATGAGAATTAGATGTATGACAGTTTGATGGCAACATAGTCTTTTAGTATAAGTGGGAGATTGTTGGGATGTATACAGAAAGCCTAGCCTCTGTATAAACATCTACATTTTGAAATAAGAATCACATGATCATTGTTTGCATTTTATATTTATGCATATGTTCTGATACTTTATATTATAGATAATATGATGTGTGGTGTCACACAGAAGATCATGTTATCAGTTCCTTATAGAGTATAAGTAGAGGCTCACAAACAAGATGGTTTTGGACAAACCATCGGCATGGTTGTAGTGTAATTTGGTATTGGTTTATCTTGACCATAGAATTACACTAGTACACTTTGTGTGTATTGAGCAAGACCGATTCAGAAGTGATTCAATTTATACTGACTATATAATTGAATCAGACCTCAGATATTATGGTGTACATGCTCTTAATCCCGATATAATAACGGGCACATGTACTTAGTATTTATTTCTTTGATTTACCAATGAGCGAGATTTATGTGTTAAATCGATAGGCCTGGTATGTTGGGAAATAATATTATTTACATGGTATGCCATTGATTATAGGGGGAAACTGTGTCCTATATACTAGGATGATGATGTCCCCTTGAGGAGCTCATAAAGTTCATCATGTAAATCCTGCAGGTGGACTTGGTCCAACATAAAGATAAGTATGAGTGGTACTACTCATGGAGTTAGATATCAATTAATTAAATTGTTAGTAATTTAATTAATTAATGGGCATTCGATATCTTAAACACGGAGAGATATTTTGTACAAATAATATGTGGATCCCATATTTAATTTTGGGGGTTGGTGAGGTAGATCAATGATGATCCTCTAGTGGAATGGATCATCATTAATGGATCAGGTTATATGTGGTTCGGATCCATTGGATGGCCAAGATCCAACTCCTTCTCATGGTCCATATTGTAGCCTATTTTAAATACCTCATGAAGCCTAGACCTAAATGATGATTGTTGGTTGGCGTTGGAGAGGCTTGGGCGGCAAGGGAGAAAGGGTGTGCTAGGGTTTTGCATCACTTTGGCCGGCGACAATAAGGGCTAGGGTTTCTCCTCCTTCCTCCTTGGTCGGCGCCTCTTCTCCCTTTCCAAGGGCCGGCGCCACCTTCTCCCTCTCCTAGGGCCGACGACAACACAAGGAGGAAGGCTCTCTTCCTCAATATCCTCTCTTATCCTAGGGTCGGCAGACACCACCTCTTGGAGTCTTAGTGGTCGGCACAAGCAAGCAGAAGAGGAGGTTTTGTGTTCGGCATGAGATAGGAGAAGAAGGGAGGGTTTTCTTCCCTTGCTCGGAGCGAGCAAGGAAGGGAAGATACGTGGTCTAGGAGGCTTCGATTCTTGGAAGATCGTCACCCACACGACGTCCAAGAAGAGGATAGGAATACAATAGAAGATCAAGAGGTAAAACAAGAGGTATAATCTTGTTTAATTTTGATTCTTGTTTTTTGTATTTTGTATGTTATTGATTGACATGGACCCCGATGATAAATACAAAAACTGGTAATCTATTCATCATCTATTCCGTGGCTAATCGAGGAAAAAGGTTAAGTTGCTTGAACAATAAGTTTGTTCAAGTGACCACTCAAATCGAATAGCACGATGATGAATCGGTTGCTTGGGTAATCCATCTCCGTCCGGATTAGTTTTAATTAATAAAATTTTAATCTGGGGACGTGAGACAGGATCACCATGCACAAGCGACCGAAGCAAAGAAGTGAAACATGACTTTCTCTTCACTAAACCCTTCTATCATGATGAAATTATGCTCCTAGGAACCCAATACCTATTGGAGCTCCTTGGTTTAACTAGGTACTCGCTAGGGATGACTTCCCTAAGTACTTTCCTAATGACCCTCCTAGGCTTTGAAGCCTTGGTCATTTGGGTCTTCTCAAGGTTAACTCTAGGGGTAACTCCCCTTGTAACCTTGCTAGTAACTTTCTTAGGCCTTTTAGAGGCCTTAGTCACTTCGGTATTCCTAAGGTCAACTCTAGGGATAGCCTCCCTTGTGACCTTGACCTTCCTAGACCTAGAATTTATTCCATAGTTAAATGGAACACTATGGTAGGTTGGCATAGATTCCTTGGACTTAGGTTTGTAACTCAAACTTTTCTTGTCCTTAGGCAATGCTTGCCTCCTAGACTTTAACTTTTGACTACTTAATCCTTGACTTGAATTTGTCATTTTTGCAAGGGTCTTTTCTAATTTCTCAAGCCTTAACCTTAAGGCTTGGTTTTCCTTTTCTAATATCTCAATTTTTTTAATTTTCTCTTGGTAACTCAAGCATATGCATTAAAAATAAAAATTATATTATATATTTTGAGTGTAGGTAACATGGGCATTACAAGAGTAAATGCCCAAAATTGGCTAAGAAGAAGGGTCTTATGGCACCAAAAGTCAAGGACAAGTCCAAGGAAGCCGGAGCCCCAACAAGCAAAGGCAAGAAGCACATTGTGTGCTTCAAGTGCCAACAAATGGGGCATTACTAAAGCCAATGTCCTAGGGGGAGTCACTCCAAGAAGGAAAAGTAGGGAGCTTATAAGTAGGGGAATTAAGGCAAACCCCAAGGTATCATTTAATAATGCTATTTCTTTTAGTAATGATAGGAAGCATGCTAGAAATTTACTTGCAATTGTCCATGATACAAAGCATGCTAAGAATAAATATTATTGTTTAGGTGCTAAACATGTCAATTTACCTAAGGATAATGCTAGATCAATCTTACCTTAGGATAGGAAGGCAGATAACAAGAACCTTGGCATTAACTCCAAGAAATTTAGACACATGCCTAGGAAGAAGAATATCTTGAATTTATTCTTCATTTTGTCCAGAGTAGATGGTTCATCTTGATTTTGCTCCGGTGCCAATGGTCTCTCCTCCCCGCTCAATTCTAGAGGTGGAGACTTCCTCAACCTTTTTTACCAACCC
Source organism: Wurfbainia villosa (assembly GCA_025175895.1). Lineage (NCBI taxonomy): Eukaryota > Viridiplantae > Streptophyta > Magnoliopsida > Zingiberales > Zingiberaceae > Wurfbainia > Wurfbainia villosa. The sequence goes on along the minus strand of CM045989.1, from coordinate 34,896,160 downwards.
GGATGTTGAGCATCTCTCTACTTCCAAATCCTCAAGCTCTTAGGATAATGATGTGCATTTTTCTTGAGCTTGAGAGGATGAGCACCTTGATTCTTCTTCGGCTTTCTCCTCTACTTCTTGAGTCAGTGATGGATTCTTATGGAGCTCAATCAACTTGCTCTATAATTCTTTAGCATCCCTATAGTTACCAAACATGGACAAGATATCATTAGGTACCAAATGTATTAGCATTTTGGTTACCTTTTCATTGGTCTCAAAATCATGAATTTAATCCTCCGTCCATTTCTTTTTCTTGAGGATCCTTCCTTTCTTGTCCATCGGAGCTTCGAACCCTTTCACCAAAATAAGCCAATTTTCTAAATTACATATCAGAAAATATTTCATCCTACCTTTCCAATATGCAAAGTGTTCGTGGTCGAAGGAAGGTGGAACCGTGATGTTGTGGCTTAGCTTATCTTGAAGCTCCATTCTTCAACTCCTCTAGTGCTTTGGTCCCTTGGTTATTAATACGGTGAAGAGTGCCCCGCTGATATCACTTGTAGGGTTGGTAATCAAGGTGACTTATTTTTCTGAGTGCACCGGGCTATGATACCACTTGTTGGGGATCGATTGTCACGCTAGAGGGGAGTGAATAACATCTTTATGATTTCTTTTCTCGATCATGTCATGCTTATCTACAATAGTTAGTAATGCATAATGGAAACAAAATAAAGCATAAACAAAAGACTAATACAACACACGCACAACACCAAGATTTTTACGTGTTCATAACCTACAATTCCTACTTCACGACGAGCTAGTGATCCACACTCACTATACTCTTCTCTCCTTCTCAGCAACATGCCGGAGATGGAGAAACCCCTTACAAAGAGCTTACAATGAAAATACAAAAGTATTTCAAAGAAAGAATGAAATACAAGTAAAGAAAACTTTACATAATAAATTTTGCTTGAGGGCTCTTGTGGTTGCTTTGGAAGCGTTTGAAGACCCTGAAATGCACCAGCACTTTGCTTCAAAATTGCCCAAGAAACCTTAGCCGAAATCCTCCACAAATCGCTCCTTTTATGACCTACATTGGGCTGATTTCATGTCTCACAGTCGACTGCCAAAAGGCACCAGTTGATAGCCCACAGTGTCGTTGTCTCACAAATGACTTAATCCACATTGAACTCGCCCAACGGATACCTCAGCAATCAACTGTCCTTACTAGAAGTTGATTGTTGCACCACCAATTGACTGCCCAGTAGACTACTAGAGCTTCTATGCTCTGGCCACTCATGATCAATCGACTGCCCATTCATGGCAATCGACTACTCAAGGCCAGTCGACTGCCCATACATAGCAGTTGACTGTCATAGTCTCAGTCGAGCAGTCGAGCCTTAGTCGACTCCTTGATTGGTAATAATCCCAGTTGACTGCTCCAAGTTGACTAGACTCTCGTGTGCTGAACACTCGACCAGTCGACTGATCCAAAGTCCTAGTCAACTAATAAACCTCAACCATGATGTTTAACCCAAGTATGATCCCCTCATACTTGATACTTACCCTTAGCCTAAACCTAAGCCTTCTAGTCACCTCTATCAACCTCACACCTCACGGATCCCTCGAGTCCACGACTCTTCATCCTTCGCGTTAACCTTCAGGTGCTTCCATCGGCTATGTCATATTGACTAGGTTTTTTGATAAGGTTCATCTGAACTTATGCTGTCAAAACTCTATGCCTAGACTTTACGTTGCCAAAACCTCACCCTTGGACTTTCCCATAGCCAAACCTCATTGTTTGGACTTTCACCGTCAAAACTACACACTTAGACTTACATGGCCAAGACTTCAAACTTCGACTTTAATTTTGCCAAGTACCCATGACTTTGACATCCAATTGCCAAGTACCCATGACTTGGACTTTCCAAATTGCCAAGACCATGCTTAGACTTTCCAATTGCCAAATTTCACTTGGACTTTATGCCGCCAAGACTACACACCTGGACTTATAGAGGAATCGATGACTGTGCTAGAGGGGGGTGAATAGTGATTTTGTGATTTCTTCGCTCGATCGTGTCGTGCTCGTCTACAATTGTAAGTAATTCGTAATGGAAACAAAATAAAGAATAAACAAAAGACAAATACAACACACGCACAACACCAAGGTTTTATACGTGGTTCAGAACATACGATTCCTACTCCACGACGAGCTAGTGATCCACATTCACTATACTCTTCCTCCTTCTCGGTAACACATCGGAGGTGGAGAAACCCCTTAGAAAGAGCTACAATGAAAATACAACAATCTTTTCTTGAGAGCTCTTTAGGTTGCTTTGGAAGCCTTTGAAGACCTTGAAATGCACTAGCACTTCACTTCAAAATCGGCCAAGAACCTTTGCCAAAATCCTCCATGAGTTACTCCTTTTATAACCTATTGTTGGTTGATTTCGCACATAGCAGTTGACTACCAAAAGACACTAGTCGATTGCTCCCTTATCTGTTGTCTCACAACGGACTGATCCACGTTGGTATTCCTGCCGATGGATATCTTAGAAGTTGACTGACCTTACCAGCATTTGATTGCCAACCCAGTAGTCGACTGGCAATCTATATGGGAAATTTTGTGCCCGTGTCCACCACCACCAGTCAACTACCCATCATTGGCAATTGACTGCTAGTATCAGTTGACTGCCCATCATTGGCAGTTGACTGCCGTGGACCTGTCGGCTGCCAACAACTAGCAGTCGACTATCCGAACACAAGTTGAGTAGTCAAAGCTTAGTCAACTCCTCGACCAGTCGACTGATCATAACCCTAGTCGACTGCTCCGAGTCAACTAGGCTCCCGAGTGTCAAACACTTGGCCAGTTGACTGGTCCATAACTCTAATCAACTGGCAAACCTCAAACATGAGGTTTAACCCAAGTATGATCCTCTCATACTTGATCAACCACCCTTAGTCTATACTTAAACCTTCTGACAACCTCCATCAGCCTTACGCATCTCGAATCCCTCGAGTCCATAACTCTTCATCTTTCGCATTAGCCTTCAGGTTCTTCCATCAGCTATGTCATGCTAATCGGGTCCTTTGCCAAGGTTCATTGGACTTATGCTGCAAAGACTTCATGCTTGGACTTTACGTTGCCAAAACTACATTCTTGGACCTCCTTGCTAAGATCCATTTGAACTTACATCGGCAAGATCCAAGCTTGGACTTTACGCTGCCAAACCTACACCCTTGGACTTTTATTTTGCCAAGATCCATTTGGACTTACGCCATCAAGACCCATGCTTGGATTTTATGCCACCAAACGTACCCTTAGACTTCCCAATTGTCAAAGTTCACTTGGATTTTACGCTTCCAAGACTACATGCTTGGACTTATATCGCCAAGACTATACCTCTGGACTTTATCATTGCCAAGTACCCATGACTTGGATTTTCCTTGCCAAGACCATTCTTGGACTTTCCAATTTCCCAGTCCATGCTTGGACTTTTCCATGCCAAGACCATTCTTGGACTTTTCATGCCAAGACCATGCTTGGACTTTCCATGCCAAGTAACCAAACTTGGACTTCCGAGGTTGATTGCTCCAACAATCTCCCCCAAATATTCTCGCCCATATAACTTTGGATATCCCAATCATCCACTAGTCACATGGTCAACCTATATAGTCACACAATGGTCAAACCCATTTGTCAACCCATTGTCAAACATCAAAACACTACTCGAGTCTCACATGAGTTTAGTCAACATTGACCAAGGGCTTGTTGCACCAACAATCTCTCCCTTTTTGATGTTTGACAATAGCTTTAAGTTAGACTAACAATAACCCAAACTTAACTCTTCCAATGCCAAAGCATAGTGATGATTTACATAATTTAAACCTCACTTCTCCCCCTTTGGCATACATCAAAAAGACTACCAAAGGTTTTCCAATGTTCCATCTCCCAATGAGATCCTACATTCTCCCCCTTGGTCTAAAAACATCTAGGACACCTTCACTCTTCTTAGTGATAAATCACATATCACTAAATGAGAGGCAATCTATGATGAAGGTTTACAAAACCCTCACTTCTCCCTTTTGGTCAAAATTATATCCATCATCCCAAGATGGACACACTACCCCTAAAGGCTTGCTTCCCCTTGACCATTGCACCAACAATGTCCTTGGAGAGTTTCTAAGCCTATAGGAAACTTAAACCATAAAAAATAAGGGTAAAACTTCAAACTTGAACTTTAACCTCCCTTAAAATTCGATAATCCACCCTAAATAACTCTCCTAATAATTTTCAATGATTATTTCACCCTTTCAACGCTTTCCAAAGTATATCCTAGGGTTATGAGATGTTAGGATGCCATAAAATAGCTTATATATGGCTAAACAAATCTTGTTCAGTCGAAATCAGCTTTAGCAGTTGATTGCTCCAAGCAATTGTTGCCTGGTTTTTGCAAATGCAGAAAATAGTTTTTCAAAAATGAGTTTTTGAAAATCATAAGTAAATATACGTATTTCTAAAAATCTTGAAATTTCATACATACATTACTTACATTAAATATAATGGGTGAAAAATATTTTTATATTAAAATATCCATTAAATTGAAGTATTAATATAAAGTTCAAAAGCATTGATAACTTCGATATTTTTGGCCTAACTTGTATCAATTTGTTCAATGGTGATTGCTATGAAAAGATAGGCTTCACCAAGGTTTTCTAAAATGATTTTGACATATTTTTCAAATCTTATTTTGAACCATGGTCTATGGGCTAGATATGCATGACTTGTACATCAACTTTCCTCATGATTCATCCATGTTATGTTATGAGTTTGGGTTCATCTAGATGCAACATCTATGCACCTTGAACTTAACTCATTTTCTAACATCTCACATGTGTCTAGGGTGTATCAATACACACACATGCCAATTTAATATTTTTTGTGAGATGTGGATTTTATTTTTCCCTAATCTAAGGGTTCATGCATTTTATCTAGGCAACTATATTTGATTCCCTTATCATGGGACTTCAAATCTTGTCATTGTCCTTAATTCAATTTTATTAATCTTAATGCATGAAATGATGATCATGGTATAGATGATAGCATAAATTAAAGCATTTGCCAATAATCATGATATCATGGGATAAAGATAGACCTAAATACAAACATGACATATTAACATAATATTTTCATGATATTTTATATGGTCAAATGAAATATGATGTCATGACATGACATATGGCAAATAAAATATATAAAGGTATAAGAATACCTAGATTTCAAGCCTAATTGCTATTTACTATGATTAAATCCATTTTTCCATAATATAAATTTCCAAGTGTGCCAAAAATCAAAAATAGCACACCATGACTCTCAACCCTAATTGTTCCAATTATGATTGATTTTTCAAACTTTTCAAATTTTGTTGGAACATCCTAAAATCCTTTAGGATATATTTCTAAACTCATTTCCAAGGTATAACTTAATCTTGAAAATGACCTAAAGTGTCAACTTTACCATGGTTAAGTTAACTACCCATTCATTTAGGGTTGACACACCCTAAACCCATCTACCGTGATCGAATCACGCTCCTAGGAATCCAATACCTATTGGAGCTCCTTGGGTTTACTAGGTACTCACTAGAGATGACTTTCCTAACTACCCTCCTAATGATCCTCCTAGACTTTGAAGCCTTGGTCATTTGGGTCTTATCTAGGTTAACTCCCCTTGTGACCTTCTTAGTGGCGTTCCTACGTTTCTTTGAAACCTTAGCCAATAAACACTTAACATGGTCAACTCTAGGGATAACTTCCCTTGTGACCATGACTTTCCTAGATCTAGTATTAGTTCCATAATCAAATGGAACATTGTGGTAAGTCGGCATTACCTTCTTGGACATAGGCTTGTGACCCAAATCTTTCTTGTCCTTAGGTAAATCTTGCCTCTTAACACCTAGAGTTTGACTACAAGACCCTTTAATTGAATTTTTCATCTTTCTAAGGGTCTTTTCTAATTTATCAAGTGTAAACCTTAAATCTTGATTTTTTTCCTTTTCTAATTTTTTAAAATTTGAATTTTCATTTATCTTTTGAGAATTGTTCTTCCTTCTAGGTATATGTCTAGATTTCTTGGGATTAATGTCTAGGTTCTGCTTATCATTAGGTATAGTAGTCTTAAGGTTATCCTTAGTCCTAAATTCATAAGATTTTGCCCCTAAACAAAAATATTTATCTCTAGCCTGCTTCTTATAATCATGAACAATTGCAAGTGAATTAAATCATGATACATCACTAGCATGCTTCGTAACCTTAGAATTTGAAAGTGCATTATTAACCGTTACCTTAGCCTTAGAAGCTCCCTACTTTCGAGCTCTCTCCCTTGTCCTTCCTAGGGCAACTCCCCTTCAGACATTGGCTTCGATAATGCCCTCTTTAGTTGCACTTGAACCATACAATATGCTCCTTGCTCTTGCAGATCGCAACACTAACCTCCTTGGCCTTCTCCTTCCTCTTGGGCACTTGAGTTGTCTTCTTGACTCTTTTTGGACACTTGCTCTTATAGTGTCCTACTTCCCTACATTCAAAGCATGTTATATGATTTGTATTTTTATTTACCATTCTAGAATTACCTTCTTGGATGGTGGTAGGAAACTCTTGGTCAAATTCTTCTTCTCTTCCAGAAGTAGAGGCTTCCTCTTGATTTTGCTCCGGTGCCAATGGTATCTCCTCCCCCTCAATCCTAGAGGTGGAGACAACCTCCTTTACTGACTCGGATATTGAGCATCTCTCAATTTCTGAATCCTCAAGCTCTTGAGATGATTATGTGCTTTTTTCTTGAGCTTGAGAGGATAAGCACCTTGATTCTTCTTCGGCATTCTCCTCTACATCTTGAGTCAGTGATGGATTCTCATGGAGCTTAGCTAGCTTACTGTAGGATTGAAATACTCCGAGAGAGGGGGGTGAATCTCAGAGGTTACAAATTTTCTTTAGAAATTAAAACTTATTTTTAAATCTTTAGAAACAAGAGTATGTAGTGGAATAAATAAAATAGAGAGATAAGCATTTTTACTTGGTTCACAACCCTAGCCGGGTTGCTACTCCAAGGCCCATAGCTCTCCAAGAGCTACCTCGATGAGCAATGCACTATAAAGCCCTCCGACTCGAGAACTCTTGACTTTGGAGGGGTTCGCTTTTTACAATGAATAAAAGATAGATAACACTCTACCTTCTCTTTGAAATTAAGTACACAAAAGCAAAATAAATACAAGTAAATAAAACTAAAGTATACCGATACTTTTTAGAGCTATCGTATTAGGCACGGAGTGTCGGAATTGCATCTTTGTGAAGGGATGAAGCTTCTGCGGACGACGAACAATAGTTGTATCACTTAGACGTAGTAGATTGGATGTTTTCGGAGATGGTCATGCATTTCTTTTATAAACCTTTTCTAGTCGACTGGAATGCCCTCCAGTCGACTCCACATCAGCCCGTCGATATGGTACTTTGGCATTTCCAGTCGACTAGATCTGTCCCAGTCGACTCCAGCTCACCCGGCTCTACATAGGGAAGTTTACATTTCCAGTCGACTGAACCTCCCCAGTTGACTGAAACTCTTTCCATCTGTGCTGCTAGATCTTTGATTGATCACCAGCTAATCCTACCAACTATGTATCCAATCGACTAGACCATTCTCAGTCGACTGGATCTCAGTCGACTAGAATCTTTTCAGTCGACTGATATCTGCAAAATGAGATTAGCAAAAGAAAATAATATAATATCCAATAGCAGTAGTAATACTGCTCGATCTTGACTTCTAAGTCCCACGCGGACTATCTGTCAGATTGACGCCTAGCTTTGTCCCCTTACAGAAGACTCGACCTCACCTCTCCACTTGAGGCTTACTTGTCGGATACCCTGTCAAACTCACCTCTTCACTTGAGGCTTACCTGTCGACTACTCTATCGAACTTACCATTCTTGACATCCGATCTGATCCACTAGGGCTTCCACTAGCTGTATGGTCTACCTCACCCAACTGGACTTTTTTCCAATTGTCTGGTCTCCTGACCCAATCGGTCTTCATGCCAAATGTCTGATCCACTTAACCCATTTGGACTTCATACCTGGTGTCCGATCCTCTTGATCTTTTAAGACTTTTGCCTAGTATCCGATCAACTCGACCTACTAGGACTTCCTGTTAAGCCTGCACACTTAACACTCATATCAGAACACAAGTAAGTCCTAACTTTAACTTTGGTTCATACATCGAAACTAAGGAGTGATGCTCTCTGCACCAACAATCTCCCCCTTTTTTATGTATCCCAACACATCAGTTAAAGTTAGGAGAATCAATTTTTCAATATTCAAATTTGAGATATATCAGGAAAGCATTGAGCTAGAATGAGATGCTCATATGCATGAAAAACTTTCTTTACTTTAAATTTTTCTAACTTTAAATCTCCTCTCTCCCCCTTTGGCATACATCAAAAACATTACTAAGCATCAAATGCCACAATTTAAAGATGAGGAATAATGCTTTTCAAACATAATAACTAAAGATTATAAACTTGCTTTACAAGCTTCACCAAAAATGCCTAAGATTTTGAAAATAATTTATCAATACTCCCCATAAATCCATGCAATAAGATTTTCTTTTAAAAATGGGATCTCCCCCTTAATCTTTGGGTTTCAAAATTTTAAAAAGTATTTAAACTTTAAAAAAGATTAAATTTCTAAAATTTTCAAAATTTGAACAATTTTATGAAAATATCCAAAAGTCAAAGTTTTCAAAACTTTTAATTTTTCAATTTTCAAAACTCCCCCTTTAAAAAATATTTTTGAAATTCTCAAAATTTTCAAAACTTTGAAACTCCCTCTTAGTATTTTTTAAATTATCTTAATTTTCAAAACTTTTAAAACTCCCCCTTAATATTCTTGAATTTTCCCAAATTCTTGAATTTTCCCCAATTCTTTAATTTTCAAAACCATTGAAACTCCCCCTTAATATTCTTGAATTTTCCCAAATTCTTTAATTTTCAAAACCTTTGAAACTCCCCCTCAATTTTTTTTTTTAATTTTAAATTTTCAAAACTTTACAAAACTCTCCCTTAATAAAAGCTAAAAAACTTTAAATGAAACTTAAAGTTTTCAAAATTTTCAACATTTGTTCTAAGATCAAGTTAAGATGATGCGAATGAGATAAAAAAAAGTCAAAGCATGAATTCCTAAACATTATTTTTATACTTAAAAATACACATCTAAAAATTGTCCTTAAAGCAAATGCCCAACTCTTTACTGGCTCAAGTGATATAGACTAATCATCAAGCTTTGAATTAGAGTTAGTCACCGTAGTGATTGATTTGCTTTTTAAACCCCGTGTTGGTTCATGTCGATGCACTAAATCTATATCTGAAACCTGGGGTGTAATCCTAACATCTCACACCCATCTTCGTGGCTCAATACACAAACAGGTAATCCTAGGTGTTTGTGAGATGCAAAAGCTTACCTAGGTCTATAGGATTATGAAATCTAATTGACCTAGGCTAGATTGATTTTTAATTTTCCTTCAAGAAAATAAAATAATATTACTTAACAAAATAGATTTTGAGTGATGAACACGAAAGAATCCTAGTCTACTAAGCATAATCCAAGTTATCTTCTAAGCATAATAAATTCAGTCTCTGGAAGTGGTTTAGTGAAGATGTCAGCAAGGTTAGATTTGGACTCAATAGTGCATGAGTGATGGATTGGATTTTTAGTTAAGTTTATTAAACTTATGTTATCAACTAATGTTTTAACCTTTTTGTAATCTAATTCAAAATCTTTAAGTGTGTGCATCATCCATAATAATTGTGCCACACATTCACCTAATGCTATGTATTCGGCTTCGGTTGTGGAAAGAGCAACACAATGTTGCTTCCTACTGAACCAGCTTACTAAGCATGATCCTAAGAGTTGACACCCTCCACTAGTACTTTTTCTATCTAGTTTGCACCCCGCATAGTCTGAGTCAGAGTATCCTACTAACTCAAAGTTATTAGATCTTGGGTACCACATACCTACATTAATTGTTCCTTTAATGTATCTTAGGATTCTTTTGACATGTGTTAAATGTGATTCCTTAACACAAGTTTGATATCTAGCACATATACTTACTGCAAATAGTATGTTGGGTCTACTTGCAGTTAAGTATAGTAAACTACCTATTGCATTTTTATAGTACTTTAGATCTACAGATTTTCCTTCTTTGTCATCATTTAATATAACATTTGTTGTCATAGGTGTTTTTATGTCTTTTGCATTTTCCATTCCAAATCTTTTAATCAACTCTCTTGCATATTTTTTTATATATATATAGTTACCGTCTCTTGTTTGTTTTATTTGTAAACCTAAAAAGAAGTTTAATTCACCTACTAGACTCATTAAGAATTCTTGTTCCATTAAGTTTATAAATTCTTTCAAGAAATGTGAATTTATTGATCCAAATACTATATCATCTACATATATTTGAGCAATAAAAATATCTTGGTTCAAGCTTTTTACAAAGAGAGTTGAGTCAATTTGACCTTGTCTGAAGGCTTTTGAGATTAAGTATGAAGATAGTCTCTCATATCAGGCTCTAGGAGCTTGTTTTAATCCATACAAGGCCCTTTTTAATTTATATACATGATTAGGGTATTCTAAGCTCTCAAAACCTGAGGGTTGACTTATGTATACCTCTTCTTTTATTACTCCGTTTAAAAAGGCGGATTTAACATCCATTTGGTATAGCTTGAATCCTTTGTGTGCCGCATGAGCTAGCAACATCCTAATTGACTCAAGTCTAGCTACTAGGGCATAAGTTTCATCATAGTCTAACCCTTCTACTTGATAAACTCCTTAGCTACTGATGGCGTCGGGGTTTTTTCTGATCAAGATTAAGCTTTTCCCAAGCAATCTATATGAAATCCTGAACAATTAGTGTGTTTCTCGAGCAGTATATTTATTTCCCAAGAAGTATGTACAGTTCTTGATCACAGTAAGAGTGAGCAAGGCAGCATTGTTTAATGAATAAGTATGGTGCTAGGAGAGTGGTTAGTGTGTTTCCCAAGCAGTATGTTTATTTCCCGAGCAGTGTGTTCATTTCCCAAGCAGTATGTTTATTTCCCAAGTAGTATGTTTATTTCTCGAGAAATATGTATGATTCCCAAGCACAGTAGAGTAGCAGGCAGTATTGTTCAATGAATAAGTATGGTGCTAGCAGAACGGTTAGTATGTTTCCCGAGCAGTATGTTTATTCCCTTAGCAGTGTGTTCATTTCTTGAGCAGTATGTTTATTTCTCGAGTAGTATGTTTATTTTCTGAGCAAAATGTATGATTCCCGGACACAGTAGAGTGAGTAGGGCAGTGTTGTTCAATGAATAAGTATGGTGCTAGTAGAACGGTTAGTGTGTTTCCCGAGCAGTATGTTTATTCCCCGAGTAGTGTGTTCATTTCCTGAGCAGTATATTTATTTCCCGTGCAGTGTATGTATTACCCGAGCGGTATGTTCATTTCTCGATCCATTTATGGGTTTCAGGGTTTCTTTTTGAATATGATGAAATAAGGAGGAAAGGGTTTGTCGGAGTATGGGAAGTGGTAGGAGGAGGTTAAAGATGATTAGTTTAATATATTTAATCATTTGTTTCTGTATTTTGTTTAATTAAGACATGATAGGAAAGCATACGGTGTATAAGGCATTTGAAGGAGATATTTTGAATTAAAGAGGAAAAAACGGTTATAGGGGACAACTTGCCAAAGGTCATTAAAGTAAATTCACCCCAAGGGGGAGGCAGGGTGAACCATCTATAAAAGGGACAAAGGTGGAAGGAAGTAGGGGATGGTTGTTTCTTTGCTATTCGTTACCTCTAAGATCTCTTTCCTACTCCTTCTTCATTTCATTACTTTCTTCATACTCTTACTCTTACTGACTTGAGCATCAGAGTTTCAGCGCCGGGCAATTGATCCATATCTCACATTCCTTCTTCGAGCAGCAGATCTAACTATAGGGATGTATACTGAAAAGTCTATCTTTTGTATGAACATTTTTATTTTGAAATAAGAATCACATGATCATTGTTTGTATTTTTATGGTTATGCAATATTGTCTAATACATTACATTGTAGATAACATGGTGTGTGGTGTCACACGGGAGATCATGTTATCGGCTCCTTGTAAAGTATAAGTAAAAGGTTCACAACCGAGATGACTTTGGACAAACCATCGGAATGGTTGTAGTGTGATTTGGTATTGGTTTGTCTTGACCATAGAATCACACTAGTGCACTTTGTGTGTATTGAGCAGGACCGACTTAGAGGTGATTCGATTTATTGTTGACTACATAATTGAATCGACCCTCAGATGTTATTTTGTACATGCTCTTAATCCCGATATAATAATGGGCACATATACTTAGTATTCATCTCTTTGATTTACCAATGGGTGAGATTTATAGATTAAATCGATAGGCTCGGTAAGTTGGTAGATGATATTATTTATATGGTGTGCCATTGATTATAGGAGAAAACCGTGTCCTATATATTAGGATGATGATGTCCCCTTGAGGAGCTCATAAGATTCATCATGTAAACCCTGCAGGTGGACTTGGTCTGGCATGATGAAAAGGTTGAGTGGTACTACTCATGGAGTTAGATGTTGATTAATTAATGGTCAGTAAATTAATTAATCGACGGACATTCGAGATCTTAAATATGGGGAGAAAATGTACAAATAATATATGGAGCCTATATTAACTTATGGGGGTTGGTGAGGTAGATCAATGATAATCCTTTAGTGGATTGGATTATCATTAATGGATCGGACATTATGTGGGCTTGATCCATGGGTGGCCAAGATCCAACTCCTCCTCATGGTCCCTAATGTAGCCTATTAACACCTCATGAAGCTTAGATCCAATGGATAGAAACAAAACTCTAGATCCAAAGGTAGAGATTAAATCTCTAAGATCCGACGGTTGGGATTAAATCTCTAGATCTGACGGTTGAGATTAAATCCCTAGAACCAATAGTGGAGATTAAAAGGAGGCTTATCTCTAACTCTATAAAAGGAGGGCAAGGGGTTGGCGTGGAGGATAATTCAAGAGAAGCTAGGGTTTTGGAAGTTGGCGGCAAGGCATAGGAGCTAGGGTTTGGGCTTGGGCGACACCTAATAAGGAAATATTTTCCTTGTGTTGTTCTTCTTCCCCAAGTTGCCGGCGCCCTTGGAGTTCCTTCCAGCCCTTGGCCGACATCCAAAACAAGTCCTCTCCTTCTCCTTGGCCGATGGATCAAAGGTTTAGGGTCCTCCCTTGAAGCTTTTGGCCGGCCACTCTCAATCTCCTCTTCCTTCTTGGCCGGCGGCAAGCTTCCTCCTTGGAAGTTGTTGGTTGGTTGAAAGAAGGAATAGAGCTTTGTTTCTATTTTTTCCTCTTGATTTGGAAGAGCAAGGAAGGAAGATTTGTGATCTAGGAGCTTCAACTTTTTGTAGATCGTCGCCCACACGATGTCCGAAAGGAGGAAGGTCATACATTAGAAGATCGAGAGGTATATCTATTATCTATTCTCTTTTGTTACTTGCTTGTATTTGTTTTTTCAATTATAAGCATGATATAATTCTGTTTGTGGCTAAATAATACTTGGATCCTGAACATAAACACAAAATTCGGCGATCCGGACATCGTCTATTCCGCGGCTACTCGTAGAATAGAGGTTGGTCGCTTGAACAACGAGTTTGTTCAAGTGACCTCTCTAAACGAATAGCACAATGATGACTTGGTTGTTTGGGCAATCCCTTTTGTCTAGGATTAAATTTTTTTAATCCGGGGACATCGAAGGGATCACCATGATCAAGCAACTGAGGTGAAGTGGGAAGCAAAGTTTTCCCTCATGGACTCGATAAGCAAAACCCTTCAATTGGTATCAGAGCAAGGTTTCCGGTTTTGTGTGTTTAGGATTCGGTTAATTTTTATGCACTTTTCATATATTATATGTGCCAGATAATGGTAGGATATGAGTAGTTTAACTCTTTGGTTACAGGCATAAGATCCGACTATTATGGTCATATGTGTGTATGTGATTGTATGTGTGTAAATGTTTATTTTGTTGAATCCTCGGGGTTGACGAGGCTAGTATTTGATTTTTTGTAAATTAGATACGGCATTGTTTAGCCACTCTTTATTTTATTTTACTTTTGATCTAGATTTCATGTACACTTTCTCGTGGAGTATAGGATCGATGGATGTAAATTAAAATAGGTTTTAGTCTCGGCTCGGATCTTCGGATGGCTCGTACATGGCGTAGGAGGAGTGGACGAGATGGCGATGCGACGGGAGACATATTGAAGGCTAAAGCCATAATAGTTGGAAAATAATTTATTTTTCATATTTATTTCTTTTTGTTTGATATGCATGTCGTAGGCTAGGAAAATTCCTCAATTTCAAATTACTAAGTGGGAGAGGGAAATGTTTTATAAATTCCCACGGCCTCCATTACGATTTGACAAGTGATGCAAACAAACTTGCGCGTCGTCTCTGAGTGCCTTCCTCCCCATTGGATGAGTTTGTTTGCGGATCACAAGGTCAAATATGGTTATAGGGAATTATTAAGGTGCGTGTGTACATCCCCATCGGAAGGCACATAACCCGAGATAATTGCCTTGGTACCGAATAATGATGAACACTTAGATACAAATATAAGTATCCTCCCCATCGGAGTCACTGCTTTTATTTGTAGGGCCAAAGAGGAACCGACTATTAATTTTACTTGTCAAAAAGTTAGGTTGACAAGATAGTAAATTTAATGGGTAAAACCTCCTCTTACAAATGTAGAATTTGTATACGTCCACACTATCGTGGCATACGATATTCTCGGTATTTTGAGGTGTTGGTTGATTTTAAAATTTTATTGTTTGAGGAATCAATAATTTTTTGAAATCTAATGTTTTGATTTATGTGATTCTTAGGTTTTCTTTCAAAATGACTTTCAACCCACTTGTTGTGATACTGAAAGAGAATAAACTTACTGGACCCAACTATATTGATTGGAAGAGGAATCTAGACATTGTCTTGACTACTGAGGAATACAAATATGTACTCCTCAAAGAGTGCCCTCCTAAGCCTGAAGAAGATTCTGGGGAAAAGGAGAAAGAGAGTTATAAGAAGTGGGTACAGGCCGATGAGATGGCGCGGTGTTACATTTTGGCATCTATGTCAAATGTACTACAACATCATCATCAAGCCATGCCCACAGCTTATGACATGATGCTCAATCTCAAAGAGCTTTTCGAACACCAGAATCGGGTTGCAAGGCAAGAGGCCATGAGAAACTTGATGACGACCACCATGATCGAGGGAACACCGGTGAGGGATCATGTTCTCAAGATGATGGCTCATTTGAATGAGCTGGAGGTCCTTGGAGCTGAGATCGATGGGGAAACCCAAGTTGATATCATACTCCAGTCTCTACCTAGGAGTTTTGAGCAGTTTCGCCTGAACTACAACATGAACAAGAGATTGTATTCGCTGGAGAAACTTCTGACAGAACTCCAGGTGGCAGAGGGGCTATTTCGTCAGAGTGCTCAGGCACATGCCATGGTGACCCAAAAGGTTTCAACTTCTAAGCTGAAAGACAAGAAGAAGAAGAAACAAACTGGGGCGAAGGTGGTGGGAGGTACTCAGGGAGGAGTGAAGAAGCCGAAAGGCAAATGCTTCACTTGTAAGCAGACTAGACACTAGAAGAAGGACTGCCCCAACCACAAGCAGAACATAGGTATATCTTTTGGTCTAGTCATTGAAACATATTTAGCGGTGTTATCTCCGGCACCTGGTGTGTAGATACGGGAGCCACTGATCATGTCTGCAATACTTTGTAGGGGTTCCAGGAAACCAGACGACTGGTTGAGGGGGAGATTACCGTGTACTTGGGTGATACCATGAAGGTGGCGGCAGTTGCAGTGGGAGATGTTCATTTATCTTTTGAGAAAAATAAACTTTTGGTTCTTAAGAATTGCCTTTATGTACCCTTATTTAGAAAGAATTTAATTTCAGTTTCTAAATTGTTTATGGATGGATATTCTATTTCTTTTAATGACAGAGTTGTTATAAGAAGGAATGGGGACATTATCTATTCGGGTGCATTGATAGGAAATTTGTACACACTTGAACCAAAAGCTCCCACGATGCATATTGAAATTAATAACTCATCTTCTAATTCCAATAAGAGAAAAGAACCTTCGAAGATGAACCAAACATATCTTTGGCATCTTAGGCTTGGTCACATTAACCTAAGCAGAATTCAAAGGTTGATAGTTGATGGACCTTTGGGTTCATTAGTGGTGGAGGATCTCCCAACCTGCGAATCTTGCTTGGAGGGTAAGATGACCAAGAGGCCTTTTAAGGCCAAGGGGTATAGACCCAAAGATGTGTTAGAATTGGTTCATTCTGATTTGTGTGGTCCTATGTCATTCTAGGCTAGAGGTGGTTTTGAGTATTTCGTCTCTTTTATAGATGATTACTCAAGATATAGATACATTTACCTGATGCGCCACAAGTCTGAATGCTTTGACAAGTTTAAAGAATTCAAGGCTGATGTGGAGAAACGTCAAGGTAAAAGTATAAAGACACTACGATCTGATCGTGGTGGTGAGTACCTCTTGGGAGAGTTTAGGAACTACTTATCAGAGGCTGAGATTCAATCCCAATTGAGTGCACCTGGTACACCCCAGCAGAACGGTGTAGCAGAGCGAAGGAATAGAACTCTTATGGAGATGGTTAGATCGATGATGAGTTATTCTGAGTTGCCAGATTCGTTCTGGGGATATGCTCTAGATACGACGGTGTACATTTTGAACTTGGTTTCATCTAAATCAGTGTCTTCTACTCCCACAGAGTTGTGGACTGGGTGAAAGCCTAGTCTAAGACATATTCGGATATGGGGGAGTCCAGCACATGTGCTGAAGGCAGATGCTGGTAAGTTGGAACCTCGTACAGAAGTACGCATGTTCGTTGGGTATCCTAGAGGAATGAAGGGTGGTTTGTTTCATAGTCCTAAAGATCAGAGGGTGATCATTAGCACGAACGCTAGATTTCTAGAGGAAGACTATGTGATGAGCCACAAGCCCAAGAGTAAAATTGTTCTGGAGGAATTAAAAGGGGAAGTCACTTCTTTAGTACCACCGGTACAAGAGGATATACCACATGTCACTGCACTGCGTGTCGCAGAGGATACACAGGAGATACGTCATCGTAGTGGGAGGGTTGTGAGACAGCCTGATAGATTCATATTCTTAGGAGAATCTTCTGATTTAGTCCCTAGCGAACATGAACCTGATCCCTGGACATATGACGAGGAAATCCAAGATAAAGATGCAGTATCTTGGCAAAGTGCAATGAATGTTGAAATTGAATCTATGTATTCAAATCAGGTCTGGGAGCTAGTAGAACCACCCGATGGTGTAAAAACCATTGGATGGAAGTGGATCTACAAGAGAAAGAGAGGAATGGATGGGAAGGTTGAGACCTACAAAGCGAGGCTTGTTGCGAAGGGGTATACTCAGAAAGAGGGTATCGATTATGAGGAGACCTTTTCGCCGGTAGCCATGCTTAAGTCTATCTGGATTCTCTTATGCATAGCAGCTCATATGGATTATGAGGTGTGGCAGATGGATATTAAGACAACTTTCCTTAATGGAAGTCTTGAGGAAAACATCTATATGAAGCAACCAGAGGGATTCATTGTTAAAGGCAAAGAGCATCTTGTATGTAAGCTTAATCGGTCCATTTATGGATTAAAGCAAGCTTCGAGATCTTGGAACATCCGCTTTGATGAGGTAATCCAGTCTTATGGATTTATTCAAAGTCTGGATGAGGCTTGTGTATATAAGAGGAGTGACAAAAACGTAGTGGTATTTCTTGTACTATACGTAGATGACATTTTGCTGATTGGCAACAATATCAAGGTGTTGTCGAACGTAAGGGTATGGTTGTCCAAACAGTTTAATATGAAGGACTTGGGAGAGGTTGGACACATCCTTGGGATCAAGGTTATAAGAGATCGCAGGAAAAGGATGTTGTGCTTATCCCAAGCTTCATACATAGACACGATTATGGAGCGTTTTAGCATGCAGAACTCCAAGAAGGGTTTTCTACCTTTCAGGCATGGAGTTCCTTTATCTAAGGAGATGTGTCCTAGATCATCTGAGGAGATAGAGGAGATGAAGGCGGTTCCTTATGCTTCGGCAGTAGGAAGCCTCATGTATGTGATGCTATGTACGAGACCAGATATCTGCTTTTCTGTGGGCATGGTCAACAGATATCAGAGTAATCCAGGACAGGGACATTGGACTGCGGTAAAGTATATATTTAAGTACCTGAGAAGGACTAGAGATTATATGCTGGTTTACCAGGCAGACCAATTACTCCCTGTGGGTTACACGGATTCCGACTTCCAATCTGATATGCCAATCGTAAACCGTAATAGAAAATAAGTCCAAGCATGGGTCCCTAAGACCGCTTTAATTTCACAATTAGGATCTAGTAAGTACTGGAGCTAGTACTAAATTTGTTTATTCTATTACATGTAATTAGTCTTTGCATGCTTAGTTATTTTGTTTTAATTTTTAGAATGGCTAGATAGGGACAATAACTCATCAATTTTGACAACATAGTATTAGGATGCGGCGAGATGATAGTACGTTAGGGAAATGAAGTCCTGTGTGTCCAAGTTAGATAAGGCGTATCTAGCTTGGTGCACTCGACTAAGTTCAACTAGATGAAGCTACCTCACCATATCCTTAACTAGTTAGACCAGGAAGTAATCTCAAGTGACTCAAGTAATCGATTTCTTGAATTTGGCTTTGTCTAAGGAAGTGGTCATTGTTTCGATCAAAGAAGGCCTCTGTGCCTCGCCATGACCTGGAAGCCAATTTCTCGAAAAAGTTACTTGACAAGCTAAGAGTTAAATCCGAATCTAACCCAAGGTTGATTAGTTTCAATTCACTAAATCTAAACAAGTAAAATTGAAGTCATCTCACAGAACACATAAGGATAACATGCTTGATCATGTAGAAAGGGTGAGATGATTTCTAGGACTAACAACTTTCAACCAACTCTTAAAATCCCAATATCTGATCCAACTACTATATGTGTAGGATCAATGGATGTTGGATAGTGGGTGCTCCTGACACATGACCAAAGACCGACTAAAATTTTTGAAGCTCAGATTTAAAAGTCAAGGATCAGTAGCTTTTGGAAACAATGGGAAGCTCAAAATCATCGGACCAGGTGATATTGAGCTAAACTCTAACTTTACAATACGAAATGTTCTTTTAGTCAAAAATTTTGAGTATAATCTACTTAGTGTAAGTCAATTGTGTGATAACAACTATAAGGTTATATTCTTAGAAAATGAATGCTTAATTAAACTAATGAAAACTTTAAAACAATACTTAAAGGAACTAGGAATAGAAATATCTACGCAATTAATTTACCCAACTCCTCAACCAAGTGTCTTATGACATAGCAAGAGGAATCTTGGTTGTGGCACTGACGACTCGGCCACTCACACCCAAGACTCATTCACAAAATGAGTTAGAATGATTTAGTCAGAGGATTGCCTAACCTTAACAATTTAGACAATAAAATTTGTAATGTGTGTCAACAAGGTAAATAAATTAGGGCACAACATCAACTAACTAACCAAGAAAAAACCAAAAGTGTACTTGAGCTCCTACACTTAGACCTATTTGATTCTCATGGAGCTAAGTCACTAAACAGAAGTCAATTCTGCTTAGTCATAGTTGACGACTACTCTAGGTTCACCTGGGTTAGATTCCTTAAACACAAAAGTGATACCTTAAACCAACTTACCAACTTATGTAAATTAATAGAAAACGAAAAGAACCTTAAGATTAAAAGACTTAGAAGTGATCATGATGGTGATTTCGAAAACCATAGGTTCACCGACTTCTGTAACCTAAACGGATACCACCATGAGTTCTCTTATCCTAGAACCCCACAACAAAATGGTCTAGTTGAGCGAAAGAATAGAACCCTACAAGAAGCTGCTAGAACCATGTTTAACGAGTACAACCTACCCGATATGTTTTGGGCAGAAGCCGTTAGTATGACTTGTTATGTCCAAAATAGAATCCTACTAGTCAAGAGGCACCTTAAGACATCATATGAAATCTACCATGAAAAATTACCCAACATTAAATACTTCAGGGTATTTGGATGTAGGGTACATATCTTAAATACTAAGGACTACCTAGGCAAATTCACCTCTAAAACAAATTCCGAAATATTCTTAGGATATTCAACCACAAGTAGAGACTATAGAGTCTACAATAATGAAACCCTTAAAATCGAAGAAACCATTAATGTTGTATTTGACGAAGGAGATAAAGCCACAAAACCCGTAGTAGAACCAATTGATGAACCAATTAATACTAGATCCGAATCTGACCATGAAAATGAGTTTAGTATAAATCCTAACCCGAGTCAGTCTAGGTTACAATCGAATCATTCTATCGATCAAGTGATTGGTGATCCCAACCTAGGGGTTCGAACTAGACCATCATACAGAAACCTTAGTCAAATCTCTTTAATCTCGAAAATCGAACCCAAATCAATTGAACAAGCTCTTCTTGATCCCGATTGGATTATTGCTAAGCAAGAAGAGATAGCTCAATTGACTAGGAATGAAGTTTGGGAATTAGTATCCCCGCCTAAAGATAAAACGATCATTGGAACATGGTGGGTATTCTGAAACAAACTCGATGACAAAGGTGAAGTAGTTAGAAATAAGGTGAGATTGGTCGCAAAAGGTTTTAGTCAAGTAGAGGGGTTGGATTATGACGAAACCTATGCCCCCGTAGCTAGACTAGAATCAATTAGAATGTTATTAGCCTATGCTGAACATCGAGGATTTAAACTATTTCAAATGGATGTGAAGTTAGCGTTTTTAAATGGTCTCATTAAGGAAGAAGTCTATGTTAGCCAAAACCTAGGATTCGAAAACTTAGACAAACCCGACCATGTTTTTAGACTTAAGAAAGCCTTATATGGACTAAAACAAGCTCCTAGAGCCTAGTATGAAAGGCTCTCTATTTATCTCAAGTCTAAAGAGTTTAGCCTAGGCTTAGTCGACCCAACCCTCTTCGTAAAATCCGTAGGCAAAGAAATATTTATTGCCTAAATTTATATAGACGATATAATATTTGGAACAACCAACTCAATTTTATTAAATGAGTTCATTTCACTAATGGAAAGTGAATTTGAAATGAACTTAGTAGGAGAATTAACATTTTTCCTAGGTTTACAAATTAAACAAACTGAGGAGGGAATATACCTACACCAATATAAATACACTAAGGAATTAATTAATAAATTTAGAATGCAAAATGCTAAGGTAATAAATACACCGATGGCTACAAATGTCAATATAGGAGAAGACTTAGATGGAAAACCAATAGACCTAAAATACTATAGGTGCGCAATAGGTAGTCTCTTGTACTTAACTGCTAGTCGACCCGATATACTCTTTGAGTGAGTATGTGCGCAAGATTTCAAACTTGTGCTAAGGAGCCACACCTAACGTTGGTTAAACGCATCCTTAGATACCTAAAGGGTACACTAAACGTAGAAATTTGGTACCCTAGATCTACCGAGTTCAAACTAATTGGCTACTCTGACTCGGATTATGCTGATAATAAACTCGATAGAAAGAGCACGAGTGGTTGTTGTCAACTTCTCGACTCAAGTCTAGTTAGTTAGTGCAGTAGAAAGAAACACTGTGTTGCCTTATCTACCATCAAAGCTGAATACGTCGCAATGGGTGAGTGTGTCGCTCAGCTTCTTTGGATGAAACACACTCTCCAAGACTTTAACTTAACTTTAATAACACTAAAATTTACATCGATAACATTAGTTCAATTAATTTAACCAAGAACCCAATCTGTCACTCTAGGACCAAACATATAGAGGTCAAGCACCACTTTATTCGAGAACATGTAGCAAGTGGGACCATACAACTCGAATACGTGGAGTCCAAATTGAACATAGCAGACCTATTTACCAAGTCCTTACCCGAAGCAGAGTTTAGTCTGCTTAGATGAAAATTAGGTGCGTGCGTAATAGAGTAGGACTTAAAACTTATATTTTTGTTATACTCTATTCTATTTTTACTTTTCATGAAAAATGGAACTAGCCTAGGTCTTACCCTAGAAAGCATGCACCTATAGATTTAAGGAACCAATATATCTCACAACACATAGGACTAATGTGTTTGTGTACTTAGCCACGTAGATGGGCGTGAGATGTTAGGACCTTACTCCTGGTTCCAAATGTAGATCTAGTGCATCGACATAGACCATGGAGTATAATTATCCAAATTAACCAACTCTAATCAAGACTTATTGATCATTCTATATCAATTAAGTCAAATAGAGTTGAACATTCTATTAGTTAAGCTTATGTTTAAAGTATTATTTTCAAAATCTAATAGGTACATGCTTGGACTTATAAAACATATCACTATGTTTCGAAAAAGATTTTTATATAAACCCCCACACATTTCGATTTATGGCAAAAGGGGGAGAAAAAGGCCAAAGTTAAGGGATCAAAATTTTCTTTTGATAACTTAACTTAAATCTAAACTTAAAACCATCGGGCCAAAGTTAAGTAAGTGACACTTAACTTAACTTAACTTTCTTTTATGGCAACATGGGGAGAAAAAGGCTTTTTTGATAACTTAACTTAAACATAACTTATACATTTAGGCCAATGTTAAGTAATCTTGATTACTTAACTTTTTAGGTTGCAACCGTTAAGGGGGAGAGCTAAGATCCTTTTCCAAGTACTCACCTAAGGTCAAGGAGGAGGTTACCTCAAGGGGGAGGACTTGAAAAAGAGTTTTACTCATACTCCTACTTATACTAACTTAATAAATTACTCACACTAACTTACTAAGTTATGCATTCGTGATTCTTCCATAATTTATGCTTATTTCATATTCATAATAATCATTTCACTCTTATGCATTAATTTTTCCCTTAACTTTGTGTCAGTTTGCCATAGATCAAAAAGGGGGAGATTGTTGTTATAGTAGACACCAGATAATCGAACCTAGGTTTTGATTATGGAAAAGACCCAAAGTTAAGGTCATATTATTGTCTAATGAGCTAAACCAAATGTGCAGGAATGGTTAAGCTGAGCTGAAGGTCGGCGACACCTGGAGAATCCCGAGTCGGGAAATCGTGGTGGTAGGGCGACACCAGGAGAACTTCAGAGAGAGCCGAAGAACCCAGGTGGAGACCTAAAGCAAAGATGCAAGTCACAAAAGGACCTAAGGTAAGCTCGTGTGTGAGTGAATGTAAGGTCGAGTCCTTCGTATGGGGACATCCTTAGGCAGTGATCTGACTAAGACTTCCCATAGAAGGTCTAGGTCGGGATCAGACAGTAAGTTGCCATCGAATTCACTTATATTGTTTTTATTTCGAGCTAACTCTTTAGTGCAGTCGAGAACCCTAACCACCAGTCGGTTGCTGGCTTGTAGCAGTCAATTGCTAGGCATCAGTTGAACTGATAAGGGCAGCAGTCAACTGCCATTTGAATTTCCAGCTTTGATGAGAGTCAAACCTCATCCCCTTATCTTGGGGTGAGGTTGCCTTCTTGATAGAATCTCAAGCTCAACGTCCACTAGGTTGAAGGGCTATAAAATGAGGAGTGTTTCGCACTATTTTCATTCATTCCAAACCTCCAAAACACTCTCACAATGCCACTCTTCTACGATGACTCTACGACGTCGAAGCACTGCCGCAACGCCGATGACATGAGCTCAACCTCTTCCTCTTTAGTCGTCGGTATCAGTTTCATAAGTTTTCATTTCTAATTGTTGTAATTTTCTTTCCTATCAAGCTTTTATCGTAATGAGGAGAGAGGGGTTTGTCTCTACCTTGAGTTTTTCGTGGATTTGTAATTGTTGTCTCCTACCTCCAACGAAGAGGAGACTAGTTTAGTGAATTGCCCTCCGTACACGATCTTGGATCATAAGGGCCTTATATTAGCAATCGGTAGGCTATGAACCAAGTAAAACCAAGCTGTGTTCTTTACTATAACATTGTGCATTTACTCTTTCTTACTAGTGTTTTAATCGAACGAATGAAAAGATTTACTTGCGCTATTCACCCCCCCCCCCCCCTCCTCTAGTGCTCTTTTTGGATCCAACAAAATCTATCTCTAGCACCTCCAAGGGAGGCCCTAGCAAAAGGAGGCGAGAGCCCTTGTATTGAGAGGATCTTATGCAAGTAATGGCCGAGATGATGGATCGAATGTCACAAAAGGACACCACAAAGAAGATTAAAGAAGATGATGTTTCCAATGGTGATTCTGAAGAAGAAGTGGGCAGAATGTCTCGGCCAAAGAGAGGTTCCTCTCATGCCTGCAAGTAGGCAAAGGGGAAAGAGAAATGTGTTGCTCCTTTGGAGGGTACACAACCTGAGGAG
The DNA here is from genome assembly GCA_025175895.1 of Wurfbainia villosa. Classification (NCBI taxonomy): domain Eukaryota; kingdom Viridiplantae; phylum Streptophyta; class Magnoliopsida; order Zingiberales; family Zingiberaceae; genus Wurfbainia; species Wurfbainia villosa. The sequence goes on along the minus strand of CM045989.1, from coordinate 34,871,665 downwards.
GAAGTTCATATTGTAAGCACTATTCGAAAAATAGAAGGGTTGAATCCTTTTACCGAGGATATCTTGAGTGAAGAATTACCTTGGCATTTTCAACTTCCTCAAATGCCTGAATACACTGGTTCTTCCAATCCTAAGGATCATTTAAGGAGGTTTGAAAATTCTGCTCTGTTGTATCGTTACACTGATGGGGTAAAATGTCTAGTGTTCCTTAATACCTTAATAATACCGGCACAACAATGGTTCAGTGATTTGAAGTCGTGGAGTATTATGTCCTTCAAGGATTTTTCTACATTATTTTTAAGACATTTTTCTAGTTCTAAACAATATTTGCCTCAACTGTTAAGTCCTTTTAATCTTAAACAGAGAGAATAAGAAAGTTTGTGGTAGTATGTGAATAGATTTACATAGTACGCTCGGGAAATTCATACTATGGAATCTGGTATGATGGTGGGAGAATTTACTCAGGGACTCAGAGAGGGGGACTTCTTTAAATCCTTGACTAAAAAGCCTCCTATAAGCTTTGATGATCTACTATCCTGGGTTGAAAAGATTATTAATCTGGAAGATACTCAAAAGTCTTGGCAAACCTCTCGGGATTTTAGAATAGTAGAAATACCAGAAAGATGGATTGAATGGGTAAGACCTGCTCACCCTTTAGAGAACAAATCCTTATATGCTCCTCAATCACGGTTTTCTAAGGAGAGGGCTATGAATATTTGTATAGAACAAAGGTTATTGAGAAGACCCTTTAGAGTTGATAAAGGGCCTTGGAGATTACCAACCCCTACTTTTTGTGCTTTTCATCAGGAATATGGGTATAATACTCAGAATTGTCAATAGCTAGACTTTGAGTTACAAAGAATTATGGGAGCTCATCCTCATGTTCGGAACCTAGTTATGAATCCAGCTCTTTATCAGCGGGGGTTCGGAGGAAGAAATTACGGTAGAGGAAATTCGGGAAGACCCTTTGTAAATCGGCCTGCACAACCCGCTCCATTAAGGGAGATAGCCCCTGATCGGGCTGCACCTGCTAATCAACCCCCTATAAGGGCCTCTATTAATATGATATCTAGTGGTTCCACTAATGGAGATTCTAATAGAGCACGGAAAAGACAAAGTAAAGAGGAGTGTGCAGTTGTTGTCACTTTTCCTAGAATTAGAAGACCCATGATAGGTTTTGATTCTAATGATTTAGAGGGAGTGATGACCCCTTACACTGATGCCTTAGTCATTTGGGCTTTTATTACCAATTTCGATGTGGGAAGAGTTTTTGTCGACCCAGGCAGTTCAGTGGATATTTTGTATTGGTTAGCCTTAGAACAAATGGAAGTTACTATCACTGATTTGTAGCCAGTTGGTACTTTTTTATTTGGATTTTCTAGTCATGAGGTGCAACCCATGGGCCAAATCAAACTGCCTTTATCTTTAGGAGAAGAGCCGAGGAGGAAAATTATGCTTATTAATTTTACAGTGGTTGATATGCCTTCTTCTTGTAATGCTATTTTAGGTAGATCTGTTCTAAGTAGTTTACAGGTTGTAGCTTCTCCTTATCATCAGAAGATTAAGTTTCCTGTCAAAAATGAAGTAGGGAAAGTTAAGGGTGACCAACAACTTTCTCATAGATGTTATGTAGATGTTATTCAGACAGGGCGGAAAGGAAAATTTGTTAGTAAGTCTTTTCAGAAATCTAAGTATGGAGGTACAATGTGTATTGTTCAGAAGGGGGCTGCTGAAGAGATAGGGGAACCTGATAAATAGTTAATTGTGTTAGATGATAAGTGTGTTGAACATGTTACCTTTATAGCTCGGTACCTTCCTTTGCAGCTTAAAGTAGATTTGATATAATGCCTTATCAAGAATGTTGATATCTTTGCATGGTCTCCATAGGATTTATCAGGAATTGATCTTACTATTATGGAGCATAAGTTGTATATCTTACCTATTGTAGTTCTTGTCAAACAAAAGCGTCGACACTTTGGAGCTGGAAAGGATGCTATTATTAAAGAAGAAGTATATAAATTGTTGAAGGCTTGACATATCAAAGAAGTATAGTAACCAACTTTGTTATCTAATGTGGTACTGGTACTTAAGCCATCAGGAAAATGGAGGATTTGTGTGGACTTCAGAGATCTTAACAAAGCTTGTCCTAAGGTTTGCTATCCTTTTCCTCGCATTGATCAATTAGTAGATTCCACTGTCGGGCATCAGTTTATCTCAATGATGGATGCTTATCAGGGGTATCATTAGATACCATTGGCCTTGGAAGATTAGAATAAAGTCAATTTTATTATTGTAGAGGGGACTTTCTGTTATATGGTTATGCCTTTTGGGTTAAAGAATGTCAGGGCTACTTATCAGATATTAATGGATAAAATCATTGAAAAGTAGTTGAGGAGAAATGTAGAGGTATATGTGGATGATATTTTGGTAAAAACTTTACATCCCGAGCAGTCAATATATGATCTAGAGGAAACTTTCGACACTTTGTGCAAGTATAAAATGAAGTTAAATCCAGAAAAGTGCGTATTTGGAGTTACTCAGGGTCGTTTCTTGGGGTATGTGGTTACTGAATAGGGTATAAAATCTAATCCTATTAAGATTAAGGCTCTTCAACAAATGCAGCCTCCAAAAATTTTGAAAGAAGTACAAAGGTTATTTGGCAAGATTACTGCCTTATCTTGATTCATATCCCGATCAGCAGATAGAAGTCTTCCCTTTTTTAAGATATTAAAGAGAGCTACATGGTTCCAATGGGATGAACATTGTGATAAAGCCTTTCAATCTTTGAAAGAGTACTTGGTTGAGCCACCCTTTTTAGCTAAACCACAACCTGGAGAAATGTTATGGATATATCTAGCTCTTTCTGAAGTTGTTGTAAGCTTAGTATTAATTTGAGAGGCAAAGGGTCAGCAACATCCAATTTATTATATCAGGCTATTTGTCGAAGGGACCTAAAGCTCGTTACACTAATCTAGAGAAGCTAACTTGGGGTTTAGTTTTAACTGCTAGGAGGCTACGACCCTATTTTCTGTCGCATCCCTTGGTGGTACTTACTGATACTCCTCTGGGGAGAATACTTACTCATCCAGAAGCTACTGAAAATCTTATTAAATGGGCTACTAAACTTAGTGAATATGACATTACTTATCAACCTCGTACTTCTCTTAAATCTCAAGCATTGTCTGACTTTCTAGTAGAGGCTATACATAAGGAGGAGTCTGAACCTTGGATTATATATGCAGATGGGTCTTCTAAAAAGGAGGGTTGTGGAGTAGGGGTAATTTTGATTTCACCACAAGGAGAAGAGGTTAAGCTGGTAGTTAGATTGCATTTTAGGGCCTCTAACAACGAAACTAAATATGAAGCTTTACCTATAGCTTTGCAAGCTGCTAAAAATATAGAGCTGAGCGGGTGATTGTACATATGGATTCTCAATTAGTGGTGCAATAGACCGGGGGAGGATTTGAAGTTAAAGATGATAAGTGTCGAAATTACTGTGAAATAGTAGAGAAGGCTAAGGGAGATTTTTCAGAGGTATTAATAAAGAAAATCACTAGGACAGAAAATCAGAAGGTCGATGAGTTGGCTCAATTGGCTAGCTCTTTGGGGAATTGGAATACTCGTGAAGTAATTGCCCAGATTGAATTGCTATTGCAGAATGAGAAGTCGGGAGAAGTAATAAAAAATGATTGGAGAAGAGAGTTAGTGTCATTCTTTCAAGATAAAAAGATGCCAAGTGATTCTGTAAGGGCTCGACAATTTAAGCAGCAAGTAGTCCATTTTTGTATGATAAAAGGAATCTTATATAAAAGAACTTGCATTGAACCTTTATTGCATTGTTTGGGGAAAGGGGAGGCAAATTATGTTATGAAAGAAGTGCATGAAGGAGCTTGTGGAAATCATATAGGGGGTCGGGCATTGGCTCGGAAAGTGTTGTTAGCTGGATATTTTTGGCCTACTTTGATGAAGGATTCTATATAGTTAGTATAGCAATGTGAAAGTTGTCAAAGGCATAATAATTAGCAACATCAGCCGGCTGAGTATATGAAGGTAGTAGTGTCAGCTTGCCCTTTTGATCAATGGGGTATGGATATAGTAAGATCATTTTCGATCGGGACTTGTCAAAAGAAATTTTTGTTGGTGGCTATTGATTATTTTTCTAAGTGGGTAGAAGCTGAACCTTTAGCCCGTATCACTGAGAAGATGGTGTTGAAGTTTTTATGGAGAAACATTATATGTCATTTTGGTATCCCTAGAAGGCTGATATTTGATAATGGTCGACAATTTCAAGGTAAAAAGTTAGCAAAATAGTGTCAAGACTTTAAAATTGAATAAGTGTTCACATCTGTGGCTTATCCTCAAAGTAACAGGTAAACTGAGGTGACTAATAGATAGTTGGTGCATGGGTTCAAAACAAAGTGTTAGGGCAATCGGTTTTGATGTGTGTGGCAAAGTGTTTAAGTTAGGTTGATTATGGATTTGATATGTTCGTTGAAGTCATGCAGGACTTAGTAATTCGCACATGGATGGCTTGACAAAGCATTGGCAAGATTCACCATCTCATGACTCGGTCCTTAAGTCGGTGAAGGATAGCATTGTGGAAACCGTGCACTTGGTGCATCCGAGGGACCGCCGGACGAGGAGCATTAGAGTGAAGCCAAAGGAAGTAGACTTCAGGGCAAGACACGAAGGATAGATTGCGAATCCGTGCGCTTGATGCATCCGAGGGACATGGTCGGACGAAGAGAACTTCAAGGCGAGGGACTCCAAGGGAAGATGAGAGTGAGTGATTGTAACTCGGGATGGGAGAGCTCATAGGTGAACTTGGCCGAATGGCTAAGTCAAGTGTCGGAGACTCAACCAAAGGTTGGTTTGAGGTTTTACCCGACACCAGTCGACTGCCATAGATGGCAGTCTACTGCACTAGGTCGATTGGACTGGATCGGTGTTCGACTGAGCTGGTTCTGGCCGAATAGTCGATTGTCAAGGGATGGTAGTCGACTGTCGAGAGAATCAGACAACTAACATGAAGATCAGTCAACTGATGGCGAGGGTTTCGAGCATAGAAGGTTTGACAGTCGAGTGATCTCGTCGACCACTCGACTGTTGGCTCCATCAGTCGACTGATGGGAAGATCAGTCAACTGATGTAGGAGTCATTGATTAGAATCCAACATGGATAAAGCAGTTGCGAGGCAGCGACTACAGCAGCAATCGACTGATGGTTGCATCAGTCGACTGCTCGGTGCCCAATGGGAAGAATGACTTCTTCTCTATAAGAAGGGGCCTTGGGTGACTTGGGATGGTTAATGCTTGAACTCCAAACATACTCCCAAGTGCCAAAACATTTTCTTCCCTCTTTCTTGAGTTTATTTCAATCATATTGTAAAGAGGGAGATTCTTGTGTAAGAAAGGTTACCTCCACCTGGCATTGTGCAAAGGAGAGATTAGTGGATTGATTAAGGAGTGATTCACCTTGGAACGAATCGGGTCATGGACTAGCGACAAGGGTCGTGAACCACATTACGCACTTGTGTTAGCGTTTGTTTTCTTTGCATTGTCTTAATTGTCTTGTTTAGTTTTTATTATTTTGTTGTGCTAACTTTAATTGTGGACAATTAAGCGATCAAGTTCCATCATCAACACGAAGAGGGCTATTCACCCCCCTCTAGCCGGCCACCGATCCTCCAACAAGTGGTATCATAGTGAGGAGATTGTCATCGGACTCACCGCCACTATAATCAACTATAATGGCCAGCTCCAACATTCATCCACCCAAATTTGAAGGCGAATTCTCTTGGTGGAAGAAGAGAATGGAGGTATTCTTTGAAACCGATTTTGAAATTATGTTGATTATGAAAAACGGTTTCGAGTTGCCTAGGGATGAGGAAGGGGAGCCACTAGAGAAATCGAGATGGACAAAGAAGCAAAGAGAGGAGTACTTGGCGAATTCAAAGGCCAAGCACCATTTATATAATGTCCTCCCTCAACAAGAAGTAAATCGAGTAGGAGAATGCTCTAGCACCAAAGAGATGTGAGAGAAGCTAGTAGAGCTTCATGAAGGCACATCCGAGGCAAAGTTAGCAAGAAGAGATGTCCTCCGCTCCCAACTCAACAATATCAAACTCGATAAAGGGGAGAAGGTAACATCTTTACATTCACGTTTTAAGGAAATAATAATTGGTTTGTCAAGTGTAGGTGAGAAGTTATCAAACTGGGACATGATAATGAAGGCAATAGATGCCTTCCCCCGATCGTCGAAGTGGAGCTCAATGGTGAATTCATTTTATATCTCCTAAAATCTAGAGGTAAGTACTCTAGAGGAATTTTTCTCCACCATGGAACTCCATGAAACAAGGCTTGAAGGAGTAGTAGAAGTGCAAATCAAGCCATCAAGGGGAGTGACACTAGTAGAAAGCAAGGGGAAGAAGAAGAAGGAGACTCCATTCTAATAAAACATGATGAGGTATTATTTCTATCTAAATCACAAGTGTGATTCCATTCTACTAAAACATGATGAGGTATTATTTCTATCTAAATCACAAGTGTGATTCCATTCTACTAAAACATGATGAGGTATTATTTCTATCTAAATAGAAGACATTCTTCATTATAAAAGGAACTTAGGTATGCATAAAGTTACTTACTTGGAAATAGCAGGATGGAGGCTTGATGTGTGATAGTGGAAAGGTGAACCCCGCTCTGATACCAACCTGTAACGCCCGCCCTTATCTGCTCTCAGGGCGACGCTACTTTTTTTTTTTTTTATAACATGACATATAGGGATCATTTCACAATCTACGTACTTAACGTGTTTTTATGGCATAAACCTTCTCTTATACATGCATTACCTATCATATTCGTAATAAGCATGCTAACATCTCTTATCTCTTTTTATAACATGCATAACATAAACATCCATTCATGAGTTCTAGCATATCAACTTTTATAAGTAACTGAACAGTAACATAACTAAGCAACATTCAACATGGTACTAATAAATCTCAAGTCTTATAAGCGGAAGCAAATGTCTTAAGGTGTTCACTGAACATATAAATATAAGCAGATAGTAATAGGGTCTTTTTTTCACCATGCCACTATCACACCCACTTGGCCCCTCCTGCTACTTCCTCTAGTTCATGTTTCCTTTATCTGCAGTATATGAACAACATAAACTATAAGCATATAGCTTAGTAAGATTCTTTCCTACTCACAAAAGCCACAAACCTCATCGAACAATTAGAAAAACAAGAGCATACTAGCATAAACAACATAAGTAGGGCATAACAACACTACACATCAGCATACTAATGTAATGAAACCTAAACATGGCGTGAAATTTACATAAGCACGCTAGGCATAATTAAATCTAAGCAGGGCATAAGTGAAACATAAGCATTCATACTATCATAAATCCTAAACATGCATAAAGGACATAATCATAAGCATTCTTACACTTGAACATAAGCATTCATAATATCTTAAATTCTAAACATGCATAAAGAACATAATCATAAGCATTCTTACACTTGAACATAAGCATTCATAATATCTTAAATCCTAAACATGCATAAAGGACATAATCATAAGCATTCTTACACTTGAACATAAGCATTCATAATATCTTAAATCCTAAACATGCATAAAGGACATAATCATAAGCATTCTTACACTTGAACATAAGCATTCATAATATCTTAAATCCTAAACATGCATAAAGGACATAATCATAAGCATTCTTACACTTGAACATAAGAATTCATAATATCTTAAATCCTAAACATGCATAAAGGACATAATCATAAGCATTCTTACACTTGAACATAAGCATTCATAATATCTTAAATCCTTTCTTTTCAAAACATATACATATAGGTACTTCAACATAATCATAACTTGCATGGGGGCCCTGTGTTAAGTACCACATAATGCGCTGCTTCCCTAATAGGTCAGTAGCGAGCCACCTCTTCGTCTTACGAGGCAAGACCTCTTCGTCTTCTTATGTCCCTATGGATTTGATTAACGACCACTGTGGTCGGGTACTTAACCTCTTACAAAGTAAAATACTTAATTCCTTTCTTTCTTGTCATATCATAAAGAATGCTCTTAATCCCCCAATTAAAAGGGGAGCATCTCTGTCTTATCTTATCATAAGGAGAGCTCTTAATCCCTACTTGAAAGGGAAGCATCTCCATCTTATCTTATCATAAGGAGAGCTCTTAATCCCTACTTGAAAGGGAAGCATCTCCTAGACATGTCATAACATATATGCATTCATAACGTAAGAGTACCCTAAAGGGGTCCTAAAGCGTAATCATGTTCATCACATCAGCATATTTCATGGCATATTAAAATCATAATCATGTTCATCACATAAGCACATGTCATGGCATATTAAAATCATAATCATGTTCATCACATAAGCATATTTCATGGCATATAAAAATCATAATCATGTTCATCACATAAACATATTTCATGGCATATTAAAATCATAATCATGTTCATCACCTAAGCATATTTCATGGCATATAAAAATCATAATCATGTTCATCACATAAGCATATTTCATGGCATATAAAAATCATAATCATGTTCATCACCTAAGCATACCACATGTCCTGATTTCCTAAGGGGTGTTTTCATGCAACCCTAGCCCTACAACCATTGTTGGCCGAAACTTGTAGGGTGCCAATTTCTTTATTTTTTTTTTTTTACACAAACTCCTTCACGAAGGCATACAACATGATATAACTTCACAAGGGGTGTTTTCATGAAACCCTAACCCTAAACCCAAGGTTGGCCGAAACTTGTAGGGTACCAATTTCTTTATTTTTGTTACACAAACTCCTACATGAAGGCATACAACATGATATAACTTCACAAGGGGTGTTTTCATGAAACCCTAACCCTAAACCCAAGGTTGGCCAAAACTTGCAGGGTACCAATTTCTTTATTTTTTTTTTGTTACATAAACTCCTACATGAAGGCATACAACATGATATAACTTCACAAGGGGTGTTTTCATGAAACCCTAACCCTAAACCCAAGGTTGGCCAAAACTTGTAGGGTACCAATTTCTTTATTTATTTTTTGTTACATAAACTCCTACATGAAGGCATACAACATGATATAACTTCACAAGGGGTGTTTTCATGAAACCCTAACCCTAAACCCAAGGTTGGCCGAAACTTGTAGGGGCTATAAACTTGGATTTTTGTCACCTAAAAATTCCTACATGAAGCATACAACTTGTAAAAGATCCTTAGAATCACTTTCATGAAACCCTAGCCCCAAAGACATGGTTGGCCGAAACATGTGGGGCACAAAACTTCATATTTCTTTCATGTAACATGTCCTACAAAACTAATATACTGCAGGTGAGGAAATCTTACTTCCTTCGCTTTGCTCTGAGGGGGAAGATGACCTAAGGAAACAAAAACCTAGCCTTCTCCTTGCTTAACTCTCTAGGGTGGAACCCTATTTTGTTTTGACCGAAACTTCAAGGAAGGAGGCTTAGGGTTTCGGTGGAAGGAGGAAGAAGAAGTGACCAAGTGGAACCTTCCCTCTTCTTTATAAAGGGAGGAAGAGAAGTGTCTCTTCTCTTTTCATGCCTCTTCATTTACCCTCATCACACTTATCTACAATTTCCCCTCTTTCTCCAACAGTAAGCTACTGCTGAGCACTTGGTCATCACATGCATGGTAAGAGTTAACTCTTACCAAGAGGTTTAAGGTTCAAACCTCACCTCTCCACTTTTTATCCTTTTATCATTTTTCCAAGATTCCATATATAATTTCCTAGACATGAAATTAAATTTTATACAAAAATTATTATAAAATTTCTAGAGCTTGGGATGAAAAGGGAGGAAAGGGAAATGGGGAATTCGGCCAAGGATGAGGAAGAAGGAGAATGAAGAAGGAAGGTGGGGTTTTACTTCCTCTCTTTTCTTAATTCTCCTCTTTAATACCTAGGGAATGAACACTCTCCATCCTTTCATGGGAGGGGATGAACCCACTCCTCATCTTCCCATCTATATTCTTTGTATATTTTTTATATATCTTATCCATAAATTATCCTAGGGTCTAGTGGTGTCAAGGCTACCTCCCTATTAGTGGGTTCATGGTTCAAATCCTACCTATGACCATCTTTTATTTTATTTTATGTTAAACCTTTTATGGCCTTAAAACCTATATAATTACTTTGCATAGTTTAGAATTTCACGGGCGTTACAGATGATAATGTGATCATAATATGGAATCATTATAATATTTGATTTATGATCATGATATGCAATAATTGAAAATATTTGATCATGATTGATAATATGTGATTTTATGATCATGTTGGGTGTTTTAGGATATAGATACTTAACCTTGGTAGAATTGCATAAAATTGATGGTTAAGTATGAAATACCTTTAGGTACATCTCACACTCATCATAGGCTAACTTGATTAAAAACATAGTATGGGTGAGATGTTAGGATGATACAAATGACTCACTTATGACTATAACATTTTGATGAGTCATTATAGGTGTCATAACAGCAATAATAGACCAATCATGGGGAGAGAATATATTTAATTCATAGACATATTGACCAAAGATCATGGTTGGATATTTCAAATATTTTAAAACCAATTTATATCTGATAAATTTTATGTTCCTGTTTTAAAACAATTCAAGGCAAAACTAGGCTTTCAAGTTGATAAAAACTTTAGTAATTTTCAACATCTTTGAGTTTTTGCATAATTTTTTAAAATAAAATGAATTTTCATGAAAAATAATTTTTCATTGATAAAGGGACTTATGAGAAATATGTTCCCCAAATTTAATGATTTTTTGAATTTCCTAGAATTTTTAATGCATTTCTGAAATCGGGTTCCGAAATCAAAAAATTCTGAAATCTGGGTGCCAGTTGACTGATGCTCTGATTCAGTCGACTGATGTACTGTACACGAGCATAGTAACCTATTTTATCAGGTTTTGAGTTGATTTATGGTATTTTTTTCCATTAGACTTGATGCCATGCTTGTATAACATTTGTATAATGTTTTTGATGGTGTTAAAGGGGGAGAATATCAATGGTTTAAGTGAATCATGCTAAGGAGGAATTTAGCATATCTTAAGGGGGAGTTGTATGTTGAAGGGGGAGTTGTGATACTCTTGTGTACTTACATGCTTTCTTGCCTTACGTTCTTTTTTTGTTATTGTTTTACTTAACTTAAACGAATTGTCACACATCAAAAAGGGGGAGATTGTTAGGGCAATCGGTTTTGATGTGTGCGGCAAAGGGTTTAAGTTAGGTTGATTACGGATTTGATATGTACGTTGAAGTCATGTAGGACTTAGTAAATCGCACATGGATGGCTTGACAAAGCATTGGCAAGATTCACCATCTCATGACTCGGTCCTTGAGTCGGTTAAGGATAGCATTGCGGAAGTCATGCGCTTGGTGCATCCGAGGGACCACCGGACAAGGAGCATTGGAGTGAAGCCAAAGGAAGTAGACTTCAGGGCAAGACGCGAATGATGGATTGTGAAGTTGTGCGCCTGATGCATCCGAGGGACGAGGTTGGACGAAGAGAACTTCAAGGCGAGGGACTCCAAGGGAAGATAAGAGTGAGCAATTGTAACCCGGGATGGGGTAGCTCATAGGTGAACTTGGTCGAATGGCTAAGTCTAGTGTCAGAGGCTCAACCAAAGGTTGGTTTGAGGTTTTACCCGAAACTAGTCGACTACCATAGATGGCAGTCTACTGTTCTAGGTCGATTGGACTCGACCGGTGTTCAACTGAGCTGGTTCTGAAGGTAGGAAACTTCGCTTCCCACTTCAACTCGATCGCTTGTTCATGGTGATCCCTTCTACGTCCCCGGATAAAAAAATTTATCCTTGACAAGAGGGATTACCCAAGCTCCCGTTTCATCATCGTGCTATTCGATTAGAGTGGTCACTTGAACAAACTTATTGTTCAAGCTACCATCCTCTATTCTACGATCAACCGTGGAATAGACGATGTACGGATTGCTGGTTTTTGCGTTTGTTTTCGGGGTCCAAGATAATTTAGCCATAAAATAGAATATAAAACATGTATATGATTGAAAAACAATTATAGACATGTTACAAAAGAATATAAACAAGTGTTATATCTCTCGATCTTCTATTGTATGTCCTTCCTCCTTTTGGACGTCGTGTGGGCGACGATCTTCTAAAAGTCGAAGCCTCCTAGATCACCAATCTCCCTTCCTTGCTCGCTTCGAACAAGAGGAAGTATAGAATCAAAACTCTCCTCTTTCAAAGACCAACCAACAAGCTTCCAACTTGAATGCTTGCCGCTAGCCAACAAGAAGAAGAGATGAGGAAGTGGGCGTCGGCCAAGAGCTCCAAGGAATCACCCTAACCCTTGTTTCCACCGGCCAAGGAGAAGAGGATGAAGAGGTTTCGACGCCGGCAATGGAGAGGAGAGAAGAAGATGGGCACCGGCCACCTAAGGAAGAAGAAGGAAATTTTTTCCTAAATTGTGGACGCCCACTTCTACCTTGACGCCCAAGCCAAAGAAGCAAAACCCTAATCTCTTTTCTTCTTCTTCTCTTGCCGCCCACCTTAAGCCCTTATTTATAGAGTTAGGCTTAAACCTCCTTTTAATCTCCACCATCTGTTCTAGGGATTTAATCTCAACAACCGGATCTAGAGATTTAATCTCAACCGTCGAATCTAGAGATTTAATCTCCACCGTCGGATCTAGAGTTTTGTTTTCAACCATTGGATCTAGGCTTCATGAGGTTTTAATAGGCTACAATAGGGACCATGAGGAGGAGTTGGATCTTGGACACCCAACGAATCAAGCACACATAAAGTTCGATCCATTAATGATAATCCATTCCACTAGAGGATTATCATTGATCTACCTCACCAACCCCCATAAGTTAATATGGGCTCCATATATTATTTGTACATTTATCTCCCCGTGTTTAAGATCTCGAATGTCCGTTGATTAATTAATTTACTGACAATTAATTAATCAACATCTAACTTCATGAGTAGTACCACTCAACCTTATCATCATGCCGGACCAAGTCCACCTACAGGGTTTACATGATGAACCTCATGAGCTCCTCAGGGGACATCATCATCCTAATATATAGGGCACGGTTTCCTCCTATAATCAACGGCACACCATATAAATAATATAATTTCCCAACTTATCGAGCCTATCGATTTACTCTATAAATCCCGCCCATTGGTAAATCAAAGAAATGAATACTAAGTATATGTGTCCGTTATTATATCGGGATTAAGATCATATACAATATAATATCTGAGGTCCGATTCAATTATGTAGTCAGCAATAAATCGAATCACCTCTAAGTCGGTCCTGCTTAATACACACAAAGTGTACTAGTGTGATTCTATGGTCAAGACAAACCAATACCAAATCACACTACAACCATACCAATGGTTTGTCCAAAGCCATCTTGGTTGTGAACCTTTACTTATACTCTACAAGGAGCTGATAACATGATCTACCGTGTGACACTACACACCATGTTATCTACAATGTAATGTATTAGACAATATGCATAACCATAAATATGCAAACAATGATCATGTGATTCTTATTTCAAAAATAAAGATGTTTATATGAAAGATAGACTTTTCAGTATACATCCCAACAATCTCTCACTTATACTAAAAGACTATGTTGTCCTTAAACTGCCATACATATGATTCCCATTCTCTCCACATGCCTATCAAAAGCTCTCGCTGGAAGGGCCTTAGTGAAAGGATCTGCCAGGTTATCCTCCGATGCAATCTTGGCCACAGCAACTTCTCCTCTCTTTATGATTTCTCGTATCTGGTGGTACTTGCGCTCTATGTGTTTACTTGCCTTATGGGCTCGTGGTTCCTTCGAGTTTGCAACTACACCACTATTATCACAATAAATTATGATAGTCCTGGGCAAACCAGGAATCACATCCAAGTCCATCAAGAAATTCCTGAGCCACACAACTTCTTTGGCCGCCAAAGAGGCTGCCACATACTCAGCTTCCATGGTAGAGTCCGCCACGCATTTCTGCTTGACACTCCTCCATACAATGGCTCCACCTTTCAAATTAAACACAAAACCTGAGGTAGACTTACTGTTATCCCTATTTGATTGGAAGTCAGAATCTGTATAACCCACAGGGAGTAATTGGTCTACTTGGTAAACTAGCATATAATCCCTAGTCTTTCTCAGGTACTTCAATATATGCTTTATCGCAGTCCAATGTCCCTGTCCTGGATTACTCTGATATCTGCTAACCATGGCGACGACAAAACAGATATTCGGTCTCGTACACGGCATAGCATACATGAGGCTTCCTACTATCGAAGCATAAGGAATCGCCTTCATCTCCTCTATCTTCTCAGATGTTCTAGGACACATCTCCTTAGATAAAGAAACTCCATGCCTGAAAGGTAGAAAACCCTTCTTGGAGTTCTACATGCTAAAACGAGCCAAAATGGTATCTATGTATGAAGTTTGAAATAAGCACAACGTCCTTTTCCTGCGATCCCTTATAACCTTGATCCCAAGGATGTGTCCCACTTCTCCCAAGTCCTTCATATCAAACTGTTTGGACAACCATACCCTTATGTCTGATAACACATTGACATTATTGCCAATTAACAAAATGTCATCTACGTATAGCACAAGAAATACCACTACATTTTTCGTCACATCTCTTGTAAACACAAGACTCATCCAGACTTTGAATAAATCCATAAGACTGGATTACCTCATCAAAGCGGATGTTCCAAGACCTCGAAGCTTGCTTTAATCCATAAATGGACCGATTAAGCTTGCACACAAGATGCTCTTTGCCCTTTGCAATGAATCCCTCTGGTTGCTTCATATAGATGTTTTCCTCAAGACTTCCATTAAGTAAAGTTGTCTTGACATCCATATGAGAATCAATGCATAAGAGAATCCGGATAGACTTAAGCATGACTACCGGCGAAAAAGTCTCCTCATAATCGATACCCTCTTTCTGAGTATACCCTTTCGCAACAAGCCTTGCTTTGAAGGTCTCAACCTTCCCATCTATTCCCCTCTTTCTTTTGTAGATCCACTTGCAACCAATGGTTTTTACACAATCGGGTGGTTTTACTAGCTCCCATACCTGATTTGAATCCATAGATTCAATCTCAGTATTCATTACACTTTGCCAAGATACCTCATCTTTATCTTGGATTGCCTCGTCATATGTCCAGGGATCAAGTTCATGTTCGCCAGGGACTAAATCAGAAGATTCTCCCAAGAACATGAATCTATCAGGTTGTCTTACAACCCTCCCACTACGATAAGGTATCACCTGTGTATCCTCTGTGACACGTTATACAGTGACTTATGGTATATCCTCTTATATCGGTGGTACTGAAGAAGTGACTTCCCCTTTCAATTCCTCCAGAACAATCTTACTCATGGGCTTGTGGTTCATCACATAGTCTTCCTATAGAAATCTAGCGTTCGTGCTAACGATCAGTCTCTGATCTCTAGGACTATAAAACAAACCTCCTTTCGTTCCTCTAGGATAGCCAACGAACATGCGTACTTCTGTATGAGGTTCCAACTTACCAGCATCTGCCTTCAGTACATGTACTGGATGCCCCCAAATCCGAATATGTCTCAGACTAGGCTTTCGCCCAGTCCACAATTTTGTGGGAGTAGAAGGCACTTATTTAGATGATACCAAGTTCAGAATATACACTGTCGTATCTAGAGCATATCCCCAGAACAAATCTGGCAACTCATAATAACTCATCATCGATCTAACCATCTCCATAAGAGTCTTATTTCTTCGCTCTGCTACACCATTCCATTGGGGTGTGCCAGGTGCAGACAATTGGGATTGAATCTCAGCCTCTGATAAGTAATTCCTAAACTCTCCCAAGAGGTACTCACCACCACGATCAGATCGTAGTGTCTTGATACGTTTACCTTCGCGTTTCTCCACATCAGCCTTGAATTCTTTGAACTTGTCAAAGCATTCAGACTTGCGGCGCATCAAGTAAATGTATCCATATCTCGAATAATCGTCTATAAAGGAGACGAAATATTCAAAACCACATCTTGCCTGGATAGACATAGGACCACACAAATCAGAATGAACCAACTCTAACACATCTTTGGCCATATACCCCTTGGCCTTAAAAGTCCTCTTGGTCATTTTACCCTCCAAGCAAGATTCGCAAGTTGGGAAATCTTCCACTACTAATGAACCCAAAGGTCCATCAGCTATCAACCTTTGAATTCTGCTTAGGTTAATATGACCAAGTCTTAGATTCCAAAGATATGTTTGGTTCATCTTCGAAGGTTCTTTTCTCTTATTGGAATTAGAAGATGAGTTATTAACTTCTATTTGCATCGTGGGAGCTTTTGGTTCAAGTGTATATAAATTTCCTAACAATGCACCAGAACAGATAATCTCCCTATTCCTTTTTATAACAACTCTGTCATTAAAATAAATAGAATATCCATCCATAAACAATTTAGAAATCGAAATCAAATTCTTTCTAAATAAAGGTACATAAAGGCAATTTTTAAGAACCAAAACTTTATTCCTCTCAAAAGACAAATAAACATCTCCCACTGCAATAGCTGTCACCTTCGTGACATCGCCTAAGTATACGGTAATCTCCCCTTCAGCCAGTCGTCTGGTTTCCTAGAACCGATGCAAAGTATTGCAGACATGATCAGTGGCTCCAGTATCTACACTCCAGGTGCCGGTAGATAACATCGCTAAACACGTTTCAACGGCTAGACCAAAGGATATACTTTTGTTCTGCTTCCGGTTGGGATAGTCTTTCTTCCAATGTCCAGTTTGCTTACAAGTGAAGCACTTGCCTTTCGGCTTCTTCACTTCTCCCTGAGATCCTCCCAACACCTTTGCTCCACCTTGTTTCTTCTTCTTCTTGCCTTTTGGCTTAGAAGTAGAAACCTTCTGAGCGACCATAGCCTGAGCCTGAGCAAGCCCTTCTGTTGCCTGGAGTTCTATCATGTTGTAATTCAGGCAAAACTGCTCAAAACTCCTAGGTAGAGACTAGAGAATGATATCGACCTGGGTTTTCCCATTGATCTCAGCTCCAAGGACTTCCCGCTCATTCGCAGGCTTAGGAGGACACTCTTCGAAGAGTACAAACTTGTACTCCTTAGCAGTTAAGACAATATCTAGATTCCTTTTTCCAATCAACATAATTATGTACAGTAAGTTTATTTTCCTCTAGTATCACAGCAAGTGGACTGAAAGGCATTTTTGAAAAACCTAAGAATCACATAGATCAAAACTTTAGATTTCAAAAAATTATTGATTCCTCAAACAATAAAATTTTAAAATCAACCAACACCTCAAAACACAAAGAATATCGTATGCCACGATAGTGTGGACGTATACGAATTCTACATTTGTAAGAGGAGGTTTTACCCATTAATTTTACTATCTTGTCAACCTAACCTTTTGACAAGTAAAATTAATAGTTGGTTCCTCTTCATCCCTACAAATAAAAGCAGTGACTCCGATGGGGAGGATACTTTATATTTGTATATAAGTGTTCACCATTACTCGTTACCAAGGTAATTATCTCGGGTTATGTGCCTTCCGATGGGGAAGTACACACGCTCCTTAATAATTTCCTATAACCATATTCAACCTTGTGATCCACAAACAAACTCATCCGATGGGGAGGAAGGCACTCAGAGCCGACGTGCAAGTTTGTTTGCATCATATGTCAATCGTAATGGAGGCCGTGGGAATTTATAAAAATATCCCTCTCCCACTTAGTAATTTAAAATTAAGGAATTATCTAGCCTACGACATGCATATCAAACAATAAGCAATAAATATGAAAAATAAATATTCTCCAACTATTATGGCTTTTGTCTTCAATATGTCTCCCGTCATATCGCCATCTCGTCCGCTCCTCCCTACGCCATATACAAGCCATCCGGAGATCCGAGCCGAGAAAAACTATTTTAATTTACATCCATCGATCCTATACTCCACGAGGGAGTGTACATGAAATCTAGATCGAATGTAAACTAAAATAAAAGGAGTGGCTAAACAATACCGTATCTAATTATAAAAATTAAATACTAGCCTCATCAACCCCGAGGATTCAACAAAATACACAGTTACATACATATAATCACATACACACATGTGACCATAATAGTTGGATCCTATGCCTACAATCAAAAAGTTAACCTACGCACATCCTACTATTATTCGGTACATATAATATATGAAAAGTGCATAAAAATAACCGAATCCTAAACACACAAACCCGGAAACTGTGGCTCTGATACCACTTGAAGGTAGGAAACTTTGCTTCCCACTTCAACTCGGTCGCTTGTTCATGGCGATCCCTTCTACGTCCCCGGATAAAAAAATTTATCCTTGACAAGAGGGATTACCCAAGCCCCTGTTTCATCGTCGTGCTATTCGATTAGAGTGGTCAATTGAACAAACTTATTATTCAAGCAACCATCCTCTATTTACGATTAGCCGCGAAATAGACGATGTACGGATCGTCGGTTTTTGCATTTATATTCGTGGTCCAAGATAATTTAGCCATAAAACAAAATATACAACATGTATATGATTGAAAAACAATTATAGACATGTTACAAAAGAATATAAACAAGTGTTATACCTCTCGATCTTCGATTGTATGTCCTTCCTCCTTTTGGACATCGTGTGGGCGACGATCTTCCAAAAGTCGAAGCCTCCTAGATCACCAATCTCCCTTCCTTGCTCGCTCCGAACAAGAGGAAGTATAGAATCAAAACTCTCCTCTTTCTAAGACCAACCAACAAGCTTCGAACTTGAATGCTTGTCGCCGGCCAACAAGAAGAAGAGATGAGGAAGTGGGCGTCGACCAAGAGCTCCAAGGAATCACCCTAACCCTTGTTTCCACCAGGCAAGGAGAAGAGGATGAAGAGGTTTGGATGCTGAAAATGGAGAGGAGAGAAGAAGATGGGCGCCGACCACCTAAGGAAGAAGATGGAAATTTTTTCATAAATTGTGGCCGCCCACTTCTACCTTGCCACCAAAGCCAAAGAAGCAAAACCCTAATCTCTTTTCTTCTTCTTCTTCTCTTGCCGCCCACCTTAAGCCCTTATTTATAGAGTTAGGCTTAAGCCTCCTTTTAATCTCCACCATCAGTTCTAGGGATTTAATCTCAACCGTCGAATCTAGAGATTTAATCTCAACCGTCGGATCTAGAGATTTAATCTCCACCGTCGGATCTAGAGTTTTGTTTTCAACCATTGGATCTAGGCTTCATGAGGTTTTAATAGGCTACAATAGGGACCATGAGGAGGAGTTGGATCTTGGCCACCCAATGGATCAAGTCCACATAAAGTCCGATCCATTAATGATAATCCATTCCACTAGAGGATTATCATTGATCTACCTCACCAACCCCCATAAGTTAATATGGGCTCCATATATTATTTGTACATTTATCTCCCCGTGTTTAAGATATCGAATGTCCGTTGATTAATTAATTTACTGACAATTAAATAATCAACATCTAACTCCATGAGTAGTACCACTCAACCTTATCATCATGCCGGACCAAGTCCACCTACAGGGTTTACATGATGAACCTCATGAGCTCCTCAAGGGGACATCATCATCCTAATATATAGGACATGGTTTGCTCCTATAATCAACGACACACCATTAAATAATATCATTTCCCAACTTACCGAGCCTATCGATTTACTCTATAAATCTCGCCCATTGGTAAATCAAAGAAATAAATACTAAGTATATGTGTCCGTTATTATATCGGGATTAAGAGCATGTACAATATAATATTTGAGGTCTGATTCTATTATGTAGTCAGCAATGAATCGAATCACCTATAAGTCGGTCCAGCTCAATACACACAAAGTGTACTAGTGTGATTCTATGGTCAAGACAAACCAATATCAAATCACACTACAACCATACCAATGGTTTGTCCAAAGTCATCATGGTTGTGAGCCTTTACTTATACTCTACAAGGAGCTGATAACATGATCTACCGTGTGACACTACACACCATGTTATCTACAATGTAATGTATTAGACAATATGCATAATCATAAATATGCAAACAATGACCATGTGATTCTTATTTCAAAAATAAAGATGTTCATACAAAAGATAGACTTTTCAGTATACATCCCAACAGGTTCTTGCCGAACAGTCGACTGCCAAGGGATGGTAGTCGACTGTCGAGAGCATCAGTGGACTGATGTGAAGATCAGTCGACTGATGGCGAGGGTTTCGGGCATAGAAGGTTTGGCAGTCGAGTGATCTCGTGGACCACTCGACTATTGGCTCCATCTGTCGACTGATGGGAAGATCAGTCGACTGATGTGGGAGCTGTTGGTTAGAATCCATCGTGGATAATGTCATTGCGAGGCAACGACTACAGCAGCAGTCGACTGATGGCTAAATCAGTCGAATGCTCGGTGCCCAACATGAAGAATGGCTTCTTCTCTATAAGAAGGGGCCTTGGGTGACTTGGGATGGTTAATACTTGAACTCCAAACATACTCCTAAGTGCCAAAATGTTTTCTTCCCTCTTTCTTGAGTTTATTTCAATAATATTATAAAGAGGGAGATTCTTGTGTAAGAAAGGTTACCTCCACCTAGCTTTGTGCAAAGAAGAGATTAGTGGATTGATTAAGGAGTGATTCAACTTGGAACGAATCGGGTCGTGGACTAGCGGCAAGGACCGTGAACTACATTACACACTTGTGTTAGTGTTTGTTTTTTTTTTTTGCATTGTCTTAATTGTCTTGTTTAGCTTTTATTATTCTGTTGTGTTAACTTTAATTGTAGACAATTAAGTGATCAAGTTCCATCGTCTACACGAACAAGGCTATTTACCCTCTCTAGCCGGCCACCGATCCTCCAACAAGTGGTATCAAAGTGAGGAGATTGTCACCGGACTCACCGCCGCTACAATAGACTACAATGGCCGGCTCCAACATTCATCCACCCAAATTTTAAGGCAAATTCTCTTGGTGGAAGAAGAGAATGGAGATATTCTTTGAAACTGATTTTGAAATTATGTTGATTATGGAAAACGATTTCGAGTTGCCTAGGGATGAGGAAGGGGAGCCACTAGAGAAATCGAGATGGACAAAGAAGCAAAGAGAGGAGTACTTGGCGAATTCAAAGGCCAAGCACCATTTATACAATATCCTCCCTCAACAAGAAGTAAATCAAATAGGAGAATGCTCTAGCGCCAAAGAGATGTGAGAGAAGCTAGTGGAGCTTCATGAAGGCACATCTGAGGCCAAGTTAGCAAGAAGAGATGTCCTCCGTGTTAGTAATATATGAGAGATGTCCTAAGGCAATCGCCTTATGTATGAACCATTTATATGATAAATGAAGATTCACTATTTGAGTATACATGTTTAATGTATTTGATTGGATCTTAAACTCATTTCAATGTCCACGATACGATTCACGGATGAGAGAATTTGTGATTGGATCACAACTAGTGAGTATCTCTACATGTGTAATTGTGATGTATCGGAATTATCCTAGTCGATGAATTGATGGATTTGGACACCATCAATTCGCACGAGACTAGCACGAGGTATACTCCTTGGTGTATCCAAGCGGTGATTCTCACCGGGCCGGAGACATTGTGATGTCCGGAGTTAATCGTGGATGCTAGTTATGGTAACTAGTTCATTGGAGTGACCAGCCGTAAGACTTCATATGGTTCTCTGCATATATAGATATGTCAATGAAGTTCTTACTGTGGCTTAAGTGCGATGTATCTTTGACTTGCGGTATTCAAGTCATCTTGATCATGGAGACTTATGCTTTGACATCTTAAGCAAACATCTCTAAGGAGATGTGGACCCGGGATGATTGGGTATAAGTCGAAGTGATCGAAGGTGTTTGAATAGCCTATAAAGGATTCACCACTCCTTGCGAGGAGATGTATACCCATGGCCTCTCGTCGGATTGTTACTAAAGTCTTTGTCCAAAGCATTACATGTTTAGAGTAAGGTACTCTTCGATACATGTGGAGTAACTAGAATCCGTAGGATGAGGAAATGATACTTGGGCTAGGTGTGACGTAGTCAGCCTAGTGGGGACTGACACAATAGACCATGTCCTGAACCAAGTGGGTATAAGATGAGTGAAGGGAATGGGGCACGATTCATTCGAGCTACTGAAGGGTTTCAGAAATAGTTCTGGATCAACCGTTGATTTTTTCGGTTAATTGGGGATCATGATGTACTACTAGGTGCCACTCATGATCGTTCTATAATTAATGATTAATTATAGACGGCCAACATAAACCGAGAACCTATTTGGTCACACGCACAACGAGTGTAATCCAAAGGATTTAAAACGATCTTGAGAATGGGATTCTCAGACCGAGAGAAACTATGTTTGGTTGGACCAAACATAAAGCGAGCATGAAATTGTTTCAGTCGCAGAGGAAGCGTGGATGGGCCGTGTCTTATGAAGACATAATGGATGGACCAAAATGGTTTGGTTCTAATACAATGGATGAGAATAAACCAAAGGGTTTGGTTTATATTAAACGAATGAACCAAAGGTTGGTTCGGTTCGTTTTAACTTAAAATAAACCATCATGGTTTGGTTTATTTTAACTTATCTTAATGGAGCGGGTTAACGGGCTTTATGGATATGATCCATTAACCATTAAGAGAATTAGTTCTCTATAAAAGTGGGCTTAAAGGATTGTTAAACCCTAACTAATCATCCAAACCCTAGCTGCCCAACATGTTGTTGCCGCCCAACACATTGTTGCCGCCCAGCTTGTGGTGGCGCCGTCCAGCTCCTTGCCGGCGTCCAAGCTCCAGCCGGTGAACCTCCGGCAACCCTCCGGTGATCTCCTATAGGTTTGGCATCAAGGTGAGGCTTTTCTTTCCTTGGTTGGCCGGCGCCTATATCCTCCACCAAGCTGTCCAGTTTTCTGGACAGCTTCTCCTCCTCTCGTCGGAGCGTCGTTTGGACGACGGTTAGTGCTCCGACAGTGGCTAACTTACCGGGGATTTGATCTCCGGTAATCCTCTGAGGTGGAGGACGAAGGATTCGTCAAACGGTTGACGAACACCTCTCCGGAGAAGCAAGTTTTGAGAACTCGTTTTGGATCCGAATTTGGATTCGGATCGTGATCATCTCTCGATCACGTCGTCTTCAACACGAGGCTAGTAACCCGTACGAAGACGAAGCTCGTGACTTAGCGAAGTCATCCCGAGGAGCTCGGCGTGGATACGGATAGAGACGATTCTTACGAGGATCGTTCCGGTTGATGCCGTTCCCGCTACACGCCATACGGAAGGTATAACGTAGTTTAATTTCCTTTGCAAATTTTAATTTACGGTTATGTCTACACTTGTTGTAATAGCATGCGTGTGTTGTGTGTGTTGTAATAAATAGGAGTATTTATTATTTTTATTGCTTCCGCTGTGCTCATGTTTACGAAACATGATCGAACACACACACGCCGCGGTGCCGGAAACCCAACAATGGTATCAGAGCCCAGGTTGTGTTTCGACATAATCGTAAAATGGTTTTGCGATAGTCATAATGTATTTCTGGAAATTTTCTAATTTTGGAAATTTAGAAGTATTTATGGAAATTTTTCAATTTTGGAAAGTCTAGAAGTATTTATGGAAATCTTCCACTTTTGGAAAGTTGGAAGTATTTATGGAAATTGATATTTTCCATAAATAAAATATTTGATTAGATTCTGGAAATTTGTTTCCTAATTTAATCATGATTTGATTTTGGAAATCAAATCTTAAAATATTTTATTTCCATAAGTAGTTTTAATGATTTAGGAAATTGGTTTCCTAAATAGATTTTCCTTAATCAAATAATTCCATGAATAAAATATGTGATTAGATTTGAAAATTTGTTTCCTAATTTAATTATGATTTGATTTGGAGAATCAAATCTTAAACATATTTTATTTCCATAAATAGTTATGACATATAAGGAAATATATACATGACATAATTGTATGCCATGTAATTGCATTAGATGCATAACATTATGCCATGCGTGTCGTGACATGTAGATGTATGCCATGTATGTCATGCCATGTGGATAATAGTTATTTGCATGCAAAGAGGATGAGACATAAAAACCCTAACTCAATATTAAAGCCTACACCTTCCATTAATATGGTTAGAACCAGAGTTCTGTTTCTTGTTTGGGTTGTTGGACTCACCTGAACATGTTCAAATCATTGGAATAGTTTAACTCTAATATTGTAAGAGTCAGAGGTCAATC
Source organism: Wurfbainia villosa (assembly GCA_025175895.1). Taxonomy (NCBI): domain Eukaryota; kingdom Viridiplantae; phylum Streptophyta; class Magnoliopsida; order Zingiberales; family Zingiberaceae; genus Wurfbainia; species Wurfbainia villosa. The sequence continues at coordinate 34,847,333 of CM045989.1, read as the reverse complement.
GTTAGTTTGGGTTGTTGGACTCACTCCAAGCCTAGCTAATTGGTTGAATGCGCTCTAACCATATTAAAACTATTTCGCGATTAATGGGTCGGCTTTAACTTGGAGCATCGATTTGTTGGACTCACTCCAAGGTCGATGTGAAGAGAGGTGAAGTTGGGTGCTATGCATATGATGCATACTTGTTAATGTGTTAACAACCCAATGTATGTGTAAACATTCAATTAGTTGATAGCACATTGTGATAGTTACATATGCATGATATGTAATCGGTATACTTGATACCCACCATCATAGCTAAGAATGGCTTGTTGGACTCACTCCAAGGTTGTTCTTATCTATGATGGATATCAGCCCATTCGGAGATGGACCTACGATCTCCAAGTGATTTTGGGGTTTTGAAATTGAAAAATGAATGGGATTTATAAATGTATATTGATGCATTTTAAAATCATTTTCTCATATATGCTCGTTTTGTATTTCTAGGTCAATAAATTGATCATGACGTCTTTGAATTTGCACTATTTTGGATTGAACAAAGTGTGGGCCTAACTTCTGGATCGCTTAGAAACACGAGAATTGTTCTCAAGGCGGAAAAGCTTGCATATGTCCTTGAAGAGCCTCTTCCCTGATCCGTCTAAGGACGATGCAACTCAGACAAATGTTGGTCTATCGAGAAACATGTGGCGGTCTCGAGCCGCGAGTTGCATCATGCTAGCGGCGATGGTACCTGAGCTGCAAAAGCAGCATGAGCATATGGATGCTAATACTATGGTCTTCCATCTTCATGAGTTGTTCAATGAGCAAGCGAGATCCGAAAGGTTCGAGGTCTCTAGGCTCCTCTTCACTACGAAGATGCAAGAAGGTTCGTCTGTAGTGCAGTTTGTGCTAAAGATGAACGGGTACATCGAGCGGCTAGCTACCCTCGGTTTTGTGATGGATCATGAGTTAAGTATTGACTTAATTCTGCATTGTTTGCCAAAGAGTTTCTCGCAATTTGTGATGAACTATCGGATGAACAAATTGGAATCCACCATTCCCGAGCTCCTCAATATGCTGAAGACTGTGGAGCCTTCTGTGAAGCATGAGGAGAAGGCGGTTCTGTTAGTTGATTCCTCAAAGAAAGGTTCTAAGAGGAAGGCAAAAGAACAGAAGAAAGGAAAGAAAAAGGCAAAGAAGGCGGAACCAGTGCAAAAGGGCACTTGCCATCACTGTGGCAAGGAAGGCCACTGGCGAAGAAACTGCAAGATTTATCTTGAGTCCATGAAGAAGAAGAAGGCATCCGATGCCCCATCCTCTTCAGGTATCTTCGTTATTGATTGTCATTCTATTTCCTTAGACACTTGGGTATTGGATACTGGGTGTGGCTCACATATATGTAATGACATACAGGGGCTAAGGAATAGAAGAAGACTTGTCAGAGGGGAGTCAAATTTGCGAGTTGGCAATGGAGAAAAGGTTGTTGCGGTCGCCATCGGAACTTATTTGCTGAAGCTCCCTAGTGGACTAGTCTTGGAACTGGACAATTGCTATTATGTTCCTTCTCTAATAAAGAACATTGTTTCTATTTACTGCTTAAATAGAAATGGTTTCCATTTAACGTTTAGTAACAATTGTTGTTATATAACTTTGAATGGCTTACTTTAAGTAACTGGAACTTTGAGTAATGGCATTTATCGTTGGGCGTATCCAGTGACATCTTCAATATCGAAGCGAGCAACACGCGTGCTCGAAAGGATAATCAAATAGACTCCTATATGTGGCATTGTCGTCTTGGCCATATAAGCAAGAAACGCATGTCCGAATTACACCAATGTGGAATTCTGGAATCGTTTGAATTGGATTCATACGATACATGTGAATCATGCTTAAAAGGCAAGATGACTAAGTTACCTTTTACTGGAAAAGGTGAACGAGTGGGAGAGTTACTAGGTCTAATACATACTGATGTATGTGGACCTATGTCAACTCAAGCATTAGGAGGCTATAGCTACTTCATTACCTTCACCGATGATCACTACCGGTTTGGGTATGTGTTCTTGATGAAACACAAGTCTGAAGCCTTTGAAAGGTTCAAAGAATTCAGAAATGAAGTAGAGAAACAACATGACAAAAGTATTAAAATACTTCGATCGGATCGAGGTGGTGAATACTTAAGTCAAGAGTTTCTTGATTATCTAAGAGACAATGGCATATTGTCTCAATGGACTCCGCCCTATACACCACAACATAATGGTGTATCTGAGAGGCGTAACCGGACCTTGTTGGACATGGTCAGGTCAATGATGAACCATGCGACTCTTCCCAAGTCCTTTTGGGGTTATGCACTTCAGACAGCTGTTTACTTGTTAAACAGAATGCCTACCAAGGTAGTCTCTACTACTCCTTATGAGATATGGGCTAGTAAGAAACCTCATGTATCTTACTTGAAGATATGGGGTTGTCCTGCTTATGTGAAGTGATCGACATAAAGATGCTAAGTCGATAAATGTCTATTTATTGGATACCCTAAGGAAACAAGGGGTTACCAATTCTATCATCTGTGGAACAAAAGGTGTTTGTTTCAAGGCATCTGTGTTTCTAGAGAAAGAGTTTCTCTTGCAAGAAAACAAGGGAGTGTCGTCGAGCTTGAGGAGGCTCGAGAGACTCAAATAGACATTGATGAGATACACGGTGAAGCACAACTGTCTCATAGTGATGAGCAATCAATTTGGACCTGTATTGTAACACCACATCTTCGTAGATCCGTAGAACACGCAATATTCCTGAGAGATATGGATTTCTCGTAAGTGAATCGAACGACGTGTTACTCATTGATGATGAGGAGCCTACCAGTTATGAAGAAGTGCTGACAAGTTCAGAAAGGGATAAGTGGCTTGGTTCCATGAAGTCGGAAATGGATTCCATGTACGAAAACCAAGTTTTGAACTTGGTTGACCCACCTGAAGGCATAAAGCCTATAGGGTGCAAGTGGGTTTTCAAGAAGAAAACTGACATGGATGGTAATGTGATTACCTATAAGGCTAGATTGGTGGCGAAAGGATATCGTCAAAAGCAAGGTGTTGATTATGACGAAACCTATTCGCCTGTAGCTATGCTTAAATCCATTCGGATGCTCCTGGCCATAGCAGCTCATTATGATTATGAGATATGGCAGATGGATGTGAAAACAGCTTTCCTTAATGGAAACTTGCTCGAGGACGTGTATATGATACAGCCTGAGGGTTTCACATCGGTTGATAAAACCAAGGTATGCAAGTTGCGATGATCCATTTATGGATTGAAGCAAGCATCCAGGAGCTGGAATATCCGTTTTGATGAGACGATCAAAAAGTTTGATTTCTCACAAAATCCAGACGAACCTTGTGTGTACAAGAAGGTTAGTGGGAGTGCAGTCGTGTTCCTAGTATTGTATGTCGATGACATATTACTTATAGGAAATGATGTGTCAATCTTACAGTCAGTTAAGGTTTGGTTATCCAAGACATTCTCCATGAAAGACCTGGGAGAAGCAACCTACATCCTTGGGATTAAGATCTATAGAGATAGATCGAAACGGTTGCTTGGTCTTTCGCAGTCTACATATATAGACCGAGTGCTAAAGAGGTTTAGCATGTCGGAATCCAAGAAAGGTTTCTTACCCATCAGGCATGGGGTACACCTTTCGAAGTCTATGTGTCCGCGCACAGAAGACGAGAGGATTTGCATGAGTAAGATTCCCTATGCATCCGCAATAGGATCTATCATGTATGCTATGTTATGTACAAGGCCCGATGTATCATATGCTCTGAGTGTCACGAGCAGATACCAGTCTGATCCAGGAATGGATCATTGGGTGGCTGTTAAGACGATCCTTAAGTACTTGAGAAGAACTAAGGATGTGTTCCTAATATATGGAGAAGGGTACATGGTGATACGTGGGTATACGGATGCCAGCTCCAGACAGACAAGGATGATTCCATGTCTCAGTCTGGGTATGTATTCACCTGGAATGGAGGCGCAATAAGTTGGAAAGGTTCCAAGCTTGACACTATAGCGGATTCTGCCACTAAGGCAGAATATATTGCAGCTTTGGAAGCAGCAAAGGAAGCGGTTTGGATCAAAAGGTTCATCTATGAACTTGATGTGGTCTCATCAATGATCCAAACATGGGCTTCGCCGCTATCATCTTATCAGAGAGATCATAAGTAGGAACGAAATACAAATCGAGAAAATTCCCACTGAAAGGAACGTAGCGGATCCTTTGACTAAAGCATTACCTCAAAGTAAGTTTGAGGGTCATGTTAGAGCTTATGGTATTGGATACCGTAGCGATTGGCATTAGGCCAAGTGGGAGTCTGTTAGTAATATATGAGAGATGTCCTAAGGCAATCGCCTTATGTATGAACCATTTATATGATAAATGAAGATTCACTATTTGAGTATACATGTTTAATGTATTTGATTGGATCTTAAACTCATTTATCAATGTCCACGATATTTATCTCACAAGATGAGAGAATTTGTGATTGGATCACAACTAGTGAGTATCTCTACATGTGTAATTGTGATGTATCGAATTATCCTAGTCGATGAATTGATGGATTTGGACACCATCAATTACGCCGAGACTAGCACGAGGTATACTCCTTGGTGTATCCAAGCGGTGATTCTCACCGGGCCGAGACATTGTGATGTCCGGAGTTAATCGTGGATGCTAGTTATGGTAACTAGTTCATTGGAGTGACCCAGTAGTAAGACTTCATATGGTTCTCTGCATATATAGATATGTCAATGAAGTTCTTCTTGTGGCTTAAGTGCGATGTTCCTTTGACTTGCAGATTCAAGTCATCTTGATCATGGAGACTTATGCTTTGACATCTTAAGCAAACATCTCTAAGGAGATGTGGACCCGGATGATTGGGTATAAGTCGAGTGATCGAAGGTGTTTGAATAGCCTATAAAGGATTCACCACTCCTTGCGAGGAGATGTATACCCATGGCCTCTCGTCGGATTGTTACTAAAGTCTTTGTCCAAAGCATTACATGTTTAGAGTAAGGTACTCTTCGATACATGTGGAGTAACTAGAATCCGTAGGACGAGGAAATGATACTTGGGCTAGGTGTGACGTAGTCAGCCTAGTGGGGACTGACACAATAGACCATGTCCTGAACCAAGTGGGTATAAGATGAGTGAAGGGAATGGGGCACGATTCATTCGAGCTCATCAAGGGTTTGTAAATAGTTCTGGATCAACCGTTGATCTTTTCGGTTAATTGGGGATCATGATGTACTACTAGGTGCCACTCATGATCGTTCTATAATTAATGGTTAATTATAGACGGCCAACATAAACCAAGAACCTATTTGGTCACACGCACAACGAGTGTAATCCAAAGGATTTAAAACGAGCTTGAGAATGGGATTCTCAGACCGAGAGAAACTATGTTTGGTTGGACCAAACATAAGCGAGCATGAAATTGTTTGATCGCAGAGAAGCGTGGATGGGCCGTGTCTTATGAAGACATAATGGATGAACCAAAATGGTTTGGTTCTAATCCAATGGATGAGAATAAACCAAAGGGTTTGGTTTATATTAAACGAATGAACCAAAGGTTGGTTAGGTTCGTTTTAACTTAAAATAAACCATCATGGTTTGGTTTATTTTAACTTATCTTAATGGAGCGGGTTAACGGGCTTTATGGATATGATCCATTAACCATTAAGAGAATTAGTTCTCTATAAAAGTGGGCTTAAGGGATTGTTAAACCCTAACTAATCATCCAAACCCTAGCCGCCCAACATGTTGTTGCCGCCCAACACATTGTTGCCGCCCAGCTTGTGGTGGCACCGTCCAGCTCCTTGCCGGCGTCCAAGCTCCAGCCGGTGAACCTCCGGCAACCCTCCAGTGATCTCCTATAGGTTTGGCATCAAGGTGAGGCTTTTCTTTCCTTGGTTGGCCGGCGCCTATATCCTCCACCAAGCTGTCCAGTTTTCTGGACAGCTTCTCCTCCTCTCGTCGGAGCGTCGTTTGGACGACGGTTAGTGCTCCGACAGCGGCTAACTTATCGGGGATTTGATCTCCGGTAATCCTCTAAGGTGGAGGACGAAGGATTCGTCAAACGGTTGACGAACACCTCTCCGGAGAAGCGAGTTTTGAGAACTCATTTTGGATCAGAATTTGGATTCGGATCGTGATCATCTCTCGATCACGTCGTCTTCAACACGAGGCTAGTAACCCGTACGAAGACGAAGCTCGTGACTTAGCGAAGTCATCCCGAGGAGCTCGGCGTGGATACGGATAGAGACGATTCTTACGAGGATCGTTCCGGTTGATGCCGTTCCCGCTACACGTCATACGGAAGGTATAACGTAGTTTAATTTCCTTTTATTGCAAATTTTAATTTACGGTTATGTCTACACTTATTGTAATAGCATGCGTGTGTTGTAATAAATAGGAGTATTTATTATTTTTATTGCTTCCGCTGTGCTCATGTTTACGAAACATGATCGAACACACACACGCCGCGGTGCCGGAAACCCAACACTCCGCTCCCAACTCAACAATATCAAACTCGATAAAGGGGAGAAGGTAACATCTTTACATTCATGTTTTAAGGAAATAATAACCGATTTCTCAAGTGTAGGTGAGAAGTTATCAAACCGGGACATGATAATGAAGGCAATAGATGCCTTCCCCCGATCGTCGAAGTGGAGCTCAATGGTGGATTCATTTTATATCTCCTAGAATCTAGAGGTAAGTACTCTAGAGGAATTTTTCTCCACCATGGAACTCCATGAAACAAGGCTTGAAGGAGTAATAGAAGAGAAAATCAAGCCATCAAGGGGAGTGGCACTAGTAGCAAGCAAGGGGAAGAAGAAGAAGTAGACTCCACCTTCTGCATTCGATGAAGATTCTTCCTCCTCCTCCATGGATAGCAATGAAGAGGCATACATTGTAAGGAAGGTAAGACATGCACTTGAAAGTTTTAGATTTAACAAGTCTAATGATAGGAGAAGAAGGCCAAGAAGAAAGATAATATGCTACAATTGCCAAAGAGAGGGACATATAAGAGATGATTGTCCCCTCTTGAACAAAAGCAAATAAGAAAGGAGAAAGAAAGAAGAAAAGAAGAAGGGGAGCAAGAAGAAGGAAGATGAAAAGAAAACAATAGAAAAAGGGAAGGCCAAGACACACAAGGCAACATGGGATGATCCTTCATCCTCATCGGAGGAAGATCAAGCCTTCACAAGCCTTGCCTTAATGGCAATAGAAGATCTAGACTCCACCTCCTCCGAGGAAGAAGAAAGAAGTTCAAGTGAGTAGGAGAGCTCAAGTGAAGGGGGAGCATCTACCTCATCGGAATCGGAAAAAGAAGATTGGGTAAGTGAGGTAATGAATCTTCCTCCCAAGAAAGTTATTTCCATGATTACTAGTTTAACTAAGGACGTATTTAGGGCTAAAAAGAAAAACAAAAGCATGCAAAATGAAATTAATACCCTAGAAGAAAAGCTAGAAAAAGCATGTTTAAATGTATGCTTCTTCTTCTAGTTTTGATAATGCATGCTCACATGATGATTATATTCCTTTTAATGTTAATGATGCATGTATTGAAGAAAACAATGCCTTAAGGGAAAAGGTAGATCATTTAACTAAGGCCTTAGAAAAATTTACCATTGGCTCCAACACTTTGAATATGATAATTGGGAGCCAAAGGGCTAGCTTTAGCAAGAAGGGCCTAGGATATTATTGAGGAAATGTTGACTGCTAGAGGGGGGGGGGGGTGAATAGCATCGTGCTAGTTGCGAGATGTAAATTGTTCATGTTCGTCTACAAACTTCGTTAGCACGCAATGGAATAATAATAATAAAGCAATAACGAAATAGACAAACACGCAAACACAAGTATTTAACATGGTTTGGAACTGAATGGTTCCTACTCCACAGATCGAGCTCTAAAGAGCTCTAGTGATGCACACGCAACCACTAAACAATAATAACTCCTTCTCGGAACAATCCGGAGGCAGAGAAACCTTTTACAACAGTAATACAATAAGAATACAAGCAACTACACTAAAATGCAATATGCTTCGTTCCAGTTACATGTGCTATGCTTTGAGATACTTTTGCTAGGTGGGTCGACCTTTGGGAGATACTGAATTGAGGTACAACTCACCCCAAAATACCTCAAAGAACCTTGGTCGAAATCTCCTCCACGAGCTCCATTTAAAGCTTCAACCTGGGATGGAAATCGCCGATCAGTCGATTGATGCCACTGTTGTCGTGAGACAACGGCTAGATCCATGCTGGAAAGATCCAACGGATCCATCATAAGTTGACTGATCATACCCATCAGTCGACTGATGGAGCCTTCACTCAACTGCTTGCCCCGCAGTCGAGTATCGACTCCATTCTATGCCCAAATTCTCGAACACCAGTCGACTGATCACAAGATCAGTCGACTGCTCGGGCAATCAGTCGATTATCCACCTCTAGCAGTCGATTGCTAGGCCAATTCCTGTAGTCAAACCCTAGTTGACTCACACCAATCGACTGCCACATGGCACAAGTCAACTGACACACCTCAAACATGAGGTTTTAACCCCAAGTATGGTTCCCCCATACTTGCTAGACCACCCTTAGCCTAGACCTAAGACTTCTAGCCACCTCTGTCAACCTCACACCTCTCAGATCCCCCCAAGTCATCCATGACTTGTTCATCCATTGTGCTAGCCTTCAGGTGCTTCCATCGGCTATGTCATGCTAATGGTGTCTACACCGCCAAGGCACATTGGACTTACGCCGCCAAGACTCCGCTTGGACTTTACGTCGCCAACCATTGGACTTATGCTACCAAGACTCCCGCTTGGACTTTACGCCGCCAATATCAGACCCCTTGGATTTCTCAAATGCCAAGACTCAAGCTTGTACTTTCCCTTACCAACCCATGTTGGACTTTCCATGCCAAGACCCATGCTTAGTCTTTTCCTTGCCAACCCATGTTGGACTTTCCATTGCCAAGACCCATGCTTGGACTTTCCCAAATGCTAAGTGTCCCACTTGGACTTTCCATGCCAAGTATCCATGACTTGGACTTTCCATTGCCAAGACCCATGCTTGGACTTCTCATGCCAAGTACTCAAGACTTGGACTTTCCCATGACAATCACATTGTCATATGTTTTTGTCGAAGATCAAAACATCTCTCGAGTCAAGCTCAAGTCCTATTCAATTGTGACCTGGGTTGATTGCACCAACAGATATAAGAGGACCAAGAATGAAAAGGCCTACCATTGCCTACTTGCTAGGGGTCAAGCTAAAAATACAATGGTAGCTAGGAAATGGATCCCTAAGGAGTACTTAGTGAACCCTATTGGAAAGAATCTATATTGGGTTCCTAAATCCATCCTTAAGGGTTAGAGAGACCTAGGATAGTCAACCATAATTGGACTTTATTTATATCATATTATATGGTTGACTTAGGATGATGTGGATCATGATTTTTGATTTATAGTGTTGGGTGATGATAATATGATCATAATATGGAATCATTATAATATTTGATTTATGATCATGATATGCAATAATTGAAAATATTTGATCATGTTGGGTGTTTTAGGATATAGATACTCAACCTTGGTATAATTGCATAAAATTGATGGTTAAGTATGAAATACCTTTAGGTACATCTCACACTCATCATAGGCTAACTTGATTGAAAACATAGCATGGGTGAGATGTTAGGATGATACAAATGACTCACTTATGACTATAACATTTTGATGAGTCATTATAGGTGTCATAATAGCAATAATAGACTAATCATGGGGAGAGCATATATTTAATTCATAGACATATTGGCCAAAGATCATGGTTGGATATTTCAAATGTTTTAAAACCATTTTATGTTTGATAAATTGTATGTTCATGTTTTAAAACAATTCAAGGCAAAACTAGGCTTTCAAGTTTATAAAAACTTTAGTGATTTTCAACATCTTTGAGTTTTTGCATAATTTTCAAAAATAAAATGAACTTTCATGAAAAATCATTTTTAACTGATAAAGGGACTTATGAGAAATATGTTCCCCAAATTTCATGATTTTTCGAATTTTTTAGAATTTTTAATGTATTTCTGAAATCGGGTTCCGAAATTAGAAAATTCTGAAATCTGGGTGCCAGTCGACTAATACTCTGATTTAGTTGACTAATGTACTGTGCACGAGCATAGTAACCTTTTTTTATCAGGTTTTGAGTTGATTTATGGTATTTTCTTCCATTAGACTTGATTTCATGCTTGTATAACATTTGTATAATGTTTTTGATGGTGGCAAAGGGGGAGAATATTAATGGTTTAAGTGAATCATGCTAAGGGGGAATTTAGCATGTCTTAAGGGGGAGTTGCATGTTGAAGGGGGAGTTGTGATACTCATGTTTACTTACATGCTTTCTTGCCTTATGTTTTTTTTTTGTTATTGTTTTACCTAATTTAAACGGATTGCCAGACATCAAAAAGGGGGAGATTGTTAGGGCAATCGGTTTTGATGTGTGTGACAAATGGTTTAAGTTAGGTTGATTATGGATTTGATATGTACGTTGAAGTCGTGCAGGACTTAGTAATTCGCACATGGATGGCTTGACAAAGCATTGGCAAGATTCACCTTCTCATGACCAGGTCCTTGAGTCGGTGAAGGATAGCATTGTGGAAGTCATGTGCTTTGTGCATCCGAGGAACCGCCGGACAAGGAGCATTAGAGTAAAGCCAAAGGAAGTAGACTTTAGGGCAAGATGCGAAGGATGGATTGCGAAGCCGTGCGCTTGATGCATCCGAGGGATGTGGCCGGACGAAGAGAACTTCAAGGCGAGGGACTCCAAAGGAAGATGAGAGTGAGCGTTTGTAACCCGGGATGGGGTAGCTCATAGGTGAACTTGGCCAAATGGCTAAGTCAAGTACCAGAGACTCAACCAAAGGTTGGATTGAGGTTTTACTCGACACCAGTCGATTGCCATAGATGGCAGTCTACTACTCTAGGTCGATTGGACTCGACCAGTCTTCGGTTCTAGCCGAACAGTCAACTTCCAAGGGATGGCAGTCGACTGCCGAGAGCATCAGTCGACTGATATGAAGATTAGTCGACTGATGGCGAGGGTTTCGAGCACAAAAGGTTTGGCAATCTAGTGATCTCGTCGACCACTCGACTGTTGGCTCTATCAATCGACTGATGGGAATATCAGTCGACTGATGTGGGAGTCATTGATTAGAATCCAATGTGGATAAAGTCGTTGCGAGGCAATGGCTACAGCAACAGTATACTGATGGCTACATCAGTCGACTGCTCGATGCCCAACGGGAAGAATGACTTCTTCTATATAAGAAGGGGCCTTGGGTGACTTGGGATGGTTAATGCTTGAACTCCAAACATACTCCCAAGTGCCAAAACGTTTTCTTCCCTCTTTCTTGAGTTTATTTCAATCATATTGTAAAGAGGGATATTCTTGTGTAAGAAAGGTTACCTCCACTTAGCTTTGTGCAAAGGAGAGATTAGTGGATTGATTAAGGAGTGATTCACCTTGGAATGAATCAAGTCATGGACTAGCGACAAGGGTCGTGAACTATGTTACGCACTTGTGTTAGCGTTTGTTTTCTTTGCATTGTCTTAATTGTCTTGTTTAGTTTTTATTATTCCGTTGTGCTAACTTTAATTATAGAGAATTAAGCGATCAAGTTCCATCATCTATACCAAGAGGGCTATTCACCCGCCTTTAGAAAGGGGGTTGAATAGCCCACGTTGTTGTAGATGGAATTCTCACATTCTTAATTGTCTACATTTAGTTAGCGCAACGGAATGTATGCTAAAATAAAACAACTAAAACTAAAGACAAAGATAAAGAGAAGCAAATGCTAAGACGAGGATGTAATGTGGTTCATGGCCCTTGTCGCTAATCCACGGACGATTCATAAGGCGAATAACTCCCTCAAACCAATCCACTAATCTCTCCTTTAGCCCATGACAAGGTGGAGGTAAACCTTCTTACACAATCTCTCCCTCTTACAATAGAATTGAGATAAGAGCAAGGAAGAGAAGAGTAAAGATGTTGACAGCACTTGGGGAACAGTTAGGAGTGGAAGCATTAACCTCCCCAAGGCCCCCAACCCTTCTTTTTATAGGGAAGAAGGGTTTCTTCCCATTGGGCATGTAGCAGTCGATTGCTGCTCTAGTCATTGCCTTAAAACGATTTCATCCACGTTGGCATCCCAACCAACGGATAGCTAATCAATCGACTGCCAAATCCTAGCAGTCGATTGATGCCTGTGCAGTCGAGACGTTGGTCGAGCTGCCTCGCTTCTGTGGTCATTTCCACCTATAGCAATCGACTGTCATCCCTTGGCAGTCGACTGTGTTGGGGATCGATATGGCCGGCTAGAGGGGGGTGAATAGCCCTCGTACGTTGGACGTCGTAAATTGCTCGTCTACAAAAGATTAGCGCAAGCGGAATATACAAATACAAAGCAAAAGACAAACAATAAAACAAACGCTAACACGATGGTATAACGTGGTTCACGGCTACGTCGCTAATCCACGGTCCCTGATTCGTCCTCGGTGAATCACTCCGTTAAACCAATCCACTAAATGGTCTCTCCTTTGCACCAAGCTAGGTGGAGGTAACCTTTACAAATCAAGCACACTCTTCTTACAAATAGAATGGAGTAAGAACAGGTAAGAAGAGTTTAGAGCTTGTGGGGCACTAGGAAGATTGTTTGGAGTATGAGCATTAGCCTCTCAAAGGCTCACACCCTCTCTTTTTATAGAGAGGGCTAACTTCTTCCCGTTTGCCGCCATCGATCATTGCGCCCTTGGCGATCGGCGCCTACTAGCGGCCTCCGAACACGTCGGATCCCGACCGTTGTAGTCCAACGGAACTCTTGGCAGTCGACTGATGGCCCTCATCAGTCGACTGCTGCCTCCGTAGTCGGCCCGATCGGCTACGAGCGTTCTATGCGAAACCCCATTGACGATCGGCTGCGCCTTGGCGATCGATCGATGTCTTCGCGATCGGCGCCGCGTATGGCGGCATTGCGCTCCTAATCAATCGATCGTATACGGTCGAACTCACTCGACTCGGAAGCGATCGGCCCCGCCATGACATGGCAGTCGACTGGTGTCGGGAAAACCCATCCGACACTTGGCCAAATGGCCAAGTTTCACCTAAGAGCTACCCTTCCCTGGGTTACAATCGCTCACTCTCATTTTTCGGAGTCCCTCGCCTTCGAAGTTCTCTTCGTTCTCGGCCACGTCCCTCGGCAGCATCAGGCGCACGGCTCTGCAATGCTCCTTCGCGTCTCTTGCCTCGAAGTCTACTTCCTCCGGCTTCACTCCAAGCTTCTCGTCCGGCGGTCCCTCGGATGCTCCAAGCGCCGCGGCTTCATAAAGCTAGCTATCCTTCAGGCTCGAGGCCGAGTCATGAGATGTGAAACCATACGCGGCTCCATGTGCGAATTACTAAGTCTGCCGCGACTTCAACGCACATATCACATCAACATATCAAACTAACTTAAACCCTTTGCCACACCATCAAAACCATATTACGGCAAGAGATTGCCCTAACAATCTCCCCCTTTTTGATGTGTGGCAATCCGTTTAAGTTAGGTAAAAACATTTGATATAAATTCTAAGGTAAGAAAGCATGTAAAGATAAACATGATATAACAACATGCAATTCCCCCTTAATCCATGAAACTCTCTATGCAAATTTTCTCCCCCTATCATATATTTCTCCCCCTAAAGTGATTAACTTAAACATACTTATTTCTCCCCCTTTGACACTATCAAAAAGATCAATACTAAGTTATAAGCTCATGTCATCAAGTATAATGGAGGGAAAATATGACAAGTTGATTTAAAATTGGGTACCACTTGTTGATGGCATCAAGTATATTTCTACCACTTGTTGTAGGTTTACAAACTGAATTCGGCCTTCAATGTTCTGATTCTGAGCCACGATCATTTCTATCGATATGGCGATGTAGCACTAAAGAATCAATTTTTGATTTTACGGGTGAATTTGAAATGCATTATAAATTCCAGAAAATTCAAAAAATCATGAAATTTGGGGAACATATTTCTATTAAGTATATATATCAAGAAAAAATAGTTTTTCATGAAAACTCATTATATTTTCTTGTTTTTGCCAAAAATCCAAAAGCTCTAAAAACCACTAGGTTTTTGATCATTCTAGTATCAAGTTAGCTACCTAGTTTTGCATCCAATTGTTTCAAAACATGAATACATGTATTTTAAGGTAAGAAATTGTTTTGAAAACATATGAAATATCCAACCATGATCTTTGGGCAATATGTCTATGAATTAAACATAAGCCTTCCCCATGATTGGTCTATTATTGCTATTTTGATACTTTAAATGACCATCTAAATGCCATAGGCATTAGTGGACATTTGTATCATCCTAATATCTCACCCATGCTAAGTTTGCAATCAAGTTAGCCTATAGTGAGTGTGAGATGTATCCTAGGGGGTATTTGTATATACTTAACCCATATATTCATGCAATTCTATCATGGTTAAGTATCAACCTAACATTCTACATGATCATAATGACATATATCAATCAATTCTACATTATGATCATGAAACTCATGTATCCATCAAATAATAGTCATGCATTAGGTATTATACGATGATAATAAACAAATTATCACCTAAAGCATGATTTAACCCTATTTCTCATGATAACATGCCAAATATCAAAATCATAAATCATGATTTAAAACATACATAGGAATTACATCAATCATCATGATTTAAGCATTATTACCTATTTATGGGCACGTTATCATCACCCAACACTATCAAAAAAAATGTTGTCCCGTCATCCTAAGTCAACCAAAATATGATATAGGTCAAGTTCATATGGTTGACTACCCTAGGGTTATTCTAACCCTTAAGGATGGATTTTGGAACCCAAAATAAATTCTTTCCTATTGGGTTCACTAAATACTCCTTGGGGATCCATTTCCTAGCAATTACCTTCTTCTTATCTTGTCCCCAGCTATAAGGCATTTGTAGGCTTTTTCATTTTTCTTTTCTTTGTATCCTAGGCCTTTCTTGTTGAAACTAGCTCTTTGGCTCCCTAAGATCATATTTAATGTGTTGGAGCCAATTGTGAATTTCTCTAGGGCTTTGGTTAAATAATCTACCTTTTCCCTTAAGGCCCTATTTTCATTTATACATGCATCATTAACATCCAAAGGCATATAATCATGTGAGCATGCATCATCATTTAAGCTAGAAGAAATATTATCATTTAAGCATGCCTTTTCTAATTTTTGTTCTAATTCCTTAATTTGTTCAAGCATGCATTTATTTTTCTTCTTTGCCCTAAATAAATCCTTAGTTAAGCTAGAAACCATGGAAACTATTTTCTTAGGGGTTAGATTTGTTACCATAGTTTCCATGTCCTCTTCTTCTTCGGATGAGGAGGATGTAGAAGCTCCCCCTTCATTTGAGCTCTCCCCATTTGAGCTTGAACCTTCATCTTCGGAGGAAGAGCAATCCAAGTCATCAAAGGCCATCAAGGCCAAATTGGTGACAAAGGCATTCTCCTCTTCCGATGATGATGAAGAGGATGAGGAAGGATCATCCCATGTCTTGGCCTTGAATGCTTTGGCCTTCCCCTTTTCTTTTGCCTTCTTTTCTTCTTCCTTTCTCTTGCTCCCCTTCTTCTTCTTCCTCTTCTCTTCTTTCTTTTTCTTCTCTTCTTTGCTTTTGTTTAGGAGAGGACAATTGTCCCTTATGTGCCTTTCTCCTTGTCAATTGTAGCATATGACCTTCCCCCTTGGTCTTCTCATCCTATCATTAGATTTATCAAATCTAAAATTCTTAAATGCACGTCTTACCCTCCTTACCATATAGGCTTCTTCGGTGCTATCCATGGAGGAGGAGGAAGATGCTTCATCATCGGAGGAGGAGGGGATTTCCATCTTCTTCTTCCCCTTATTTGCCAACAATGCTACTCCTCTTGAAGGTTGAATTCTAGGCTCCTCTTGTATTCCTTCAAGCCTAGTTTCGTGGAGTTCCATTGTTGAGAAGAACTCCTCCAAGGTGCTCACTTCTAAATTCTTTGAGATATAGAATGAGTCCACCATGGAGCTCCACTTTGAGGACCGGGGAAAGGCATCTATAGCCTTCATGAGCATGTCCCGGTTTGATAGCTTCTCACCTACACTTGTTAGCCCAATTAAAATTTCTTTAAACCTAGAGTGTAGTGAGGTTACCTTTTCTCCCTTTTCTAGTATTATATTGGATAGTTGGGAGCGGAGGAGGTCTCTCCTTGCTAGCTTGGCCTCGGATGTGCCTTCATGGAGTTCTATAAGCTTCTCCCACATCTCTTTGGCGCTAGCACATTCTCCGATCCGGTTGATCTCTTGTTGAGGGAGCACATTGTAGAGATGATGCTTGGCTTTGGAGTTTGCAAGGTGCTCCTCTCTTTGCCTCTTGGTCCACCTAGATTTCTCTATTGGCTTCCCCTCTTCATCCCTAGGCAAAACGAAACCGGATTCCATTGTAATCATTATATCAAAATCCATTTCGAAAAATACCTCCATTCGCTTCTTCCACCAAGCGAATTCTCCTTCAAACTTCGGAGGATGGATGTTGGAGCCGGCCATTTTGAAAGTTGCTTGTTGTGGCGGTTAGTCCTCGACAAGCTTTCCTCGGCTCTGATACCACTTGTTGGGGATCGATATGGCCAGCTAGAGGGGGGTGAATAGCCCTCGTACGTTGGACGTCGTAAATTGCTCGTCTACAAAAGATTAGCGCAAGCGGAATATACAAATACAAAGCAAAAGACAAACAATAAAACAAACGCTAACACGATGGTATAGCGTGGTTCCACGGCTACGCCGCTAATCCACAGTCCCTGATTCGTCCTCGGTGAATCACTCCGTTAAACCAATCCACTAAATGGTCTCTCCTTTGCACCAAGCTAGGTGGAGGTAACCTTTACAAATCAAGCACACTCTTCTTACAAATAGAATGGAGTAAGAACAGGTAAGAAGAGTTTAGAGCTTGTGGGGCACTAGGAAGATTGTTTGGAGTATGAGCATTAGCCTCTCAAAGGCTCACACCCTCTCTTTTTATAGAGAGGGCTAACTTCTTCCCGTTTGCCGCCATCGGTCATTGCCGCCCTTGGCGATCGGTCATTACCTCTAGCGGCCTCGAACACGTCGGATCCGGCCGTTGTAGTTCAGCGGAACTCTTAGCGATCGTGATGGACCTCATCGATCGGCTATTCCTCCGTAATCGGCCGCCCGATCGGCTCTGAAGCGGTTAATGGCGAAACCCATTGACTCATCGGCGCCTTGATCGCCGATGTCTTATCGGCCCGTAGCGATCGGCGCCCACGTATGGCGATCATTTGCTGGCCATAATCCTGTTAGTCGTATACCGGTCGAACTCACTTGACTCGGAAGCGATCGGGCCATGACATGGCGATCGGCCGGTGTCGAAAAACCCATCGACACTTGGCGGATGACAAGTTTCACCTAAGAGCTACGCTTCCACGGGTTACAATCGCTCACTCTCATTTCTCGAGTCCCTCGCCTTGAAGTTCTCTTCGTTCTCGGCCCGTCCTCGGCGGCATCGGCGCCGCGGCTCTCGCAATGCTCCTTCAGCGTCTCTTGCCTCGAAGTCTACTTCCTCGGCTTCACTCCAAGCTTCTCGTCCGGCGGTCCCTCGGATGCTCCAAGCGCACGGCTTCCGCAAAGCTATCCTTCACCGACTCAAGGCACGAGTCATGAGATGTGAAACTCGCCACGGCTCCATGTGCGAATTACTAAGTCCTGCACGACTTCAACGCACATATCACATCAACATATCAAACTAACTTAAACCCTTTGCCACACCATCAAAACCATATTACGGCAGGGTGCCTAGCATTGATGGTGAAGCGATCATTGCTAGCCCTTGGCGATCATTGTTGCCCTAAAACACTAGTTGACACCGGTCAACTAGTAGCCGATTCGGACCAATCGACTGCCATTACTTGGCAGTCAACTATTGTCGGGTAAAACCTTAAACATATGTTTGAGCATCCGACTCATCCAACCGTTGATTAAAACCTCAAACACATGTTTGAGCATCTGACACTTGACTTATCCACTTGGCCAAGTTCACCTACTTGAGGTACCCTGTCCTGGGTTACAATCGCTCAATCTCTCGTCTCCCATAGAGTCCCTCACTGAAGCTCTCTTCGTCCGACTACATCCCTCAAATGCACTAAGCCTGTGGCTTCTCCCGTGCCATCCTTCGCATCTTTCCCTAAAGTCTGCTTCCTTTGGCTTCACTCCATACACTCCTCGTCCGACGGTCCCTCGGATGCACCAAGCTCACGGCTTCTCCCCGTACTATCCTTCACCGGCTCAACGACCCGAACCATGAGATGATGAACTCACCAATGCTTCATCAAGATAACCATGTGTGATTTAATAAGTCCTGCACAACTTAAACACACATATCAAATCACATAATCAACCTAACTTAAACTCTTTGTCACACACATCAAAACCAAATACATACTTGGGTTGATTGCCCTAATAATCTCCCCCTTTTTGATGTGTGGAAATATGTTTAAGTTAGGGAAAATATTAACAAAATACATAAGGAAAGTAAGCATGAAAATCATAACATGAGTATCAAAACTCCCCCTTAACACACATGCAAACTCCCCCTCAACACATGTTAATTCCCCCTAGAATGATTAACTTAAACTTCACACTTCTCCCCCTTGATACCATCAAAAACATCATACTTATGTTATACAACATGACATTAAAGTGTAAAGGAAGAAAATCACCAAAAACTGACTTTAAACCACTTAAAAATAGGTTATTGTGTTCGTGCACAGTACATCAGTCGACTGAAACCTAAAAATCTAGATTTTTTATTTCGAAGCCAACTTCAAAAATACACTAGAAATTTATGAAAATCCAAAAAATCAAGAAATTTGGGGAAAACATTTCTAATGAGTCCCTTTATCAAGGAAAAATGAATTTACATGAAAATTCAATCAATTTTCAAAAGTAAGTCAAAATTTCTAAAGTTTGAAAATCACTAAAGTTTCTATCAACTTGAAAGCCTAGTTTTACCTTAGAATGTTTCAAATCATAAACCCTCAGTTTTAAAAAAAAAATATTTTTAAATCATTAAAAATATCCAACTATGATCTTTGGGTAATATGTCCATGAATTAAATATATACTTTCCCCATAGTTGGTCTATGATTACTATATCATGATACATATAATGATTCATCAAAATGTCATAAGCATTAGTGAATCACTTGTATCAACCTAACATCTCACCCATTGCTATGTCTTTAATCAAGTTAGCTTATAGTGGGTTGTGAGATGTAACTAAGGTATTTATACTTAACCACAAATTTCATGCAATTTCTACCCAAGGTTAAGTATCATGCAAAATCACTACTCATCATGATCATAAATCAAATATTTTCATCCAACATCATCATAAGTCAACCATGTAATAAGATATGAAATAAATTCAAATATGGTTGACTATCCTAGGTTTTTCCTAACCTTTAAGGACTTGGGAACCCAATATAAGTTCTTTTCAATAGGGTTCACCAAGTACTCCTTAGGGATCCATTTTCTAGCTACCATTGTAGTCTTTGATTGCCCCTTAGCAATTAGACAATGATAGGGCTTTTCATTTTTAGATCCTTTATATCCTAAGCCCTTTTTGTTAAAGCTAGCTCTTTGGCTCTCAATGATCATATTTAAAGTATTTGAGTCAATTGTGAATTTCTCAAGGGCCTTAGTGAGGCAATCTACCTTTTCCCTTAAAACCTTATTCTTTTCTAAGCATGCATCATTTAAACTAGAAGAACTAGAATCATCATGTGAGCATGCATTTTTGAGTTTTTCTTCTAGAGCCTTAATTTTATTTTGCATGTATTTATTTTTCTTTTTAGTCCTAAATAAATCTCTAGTCTAATTTGAAATCATAGAAATAACTTCTTGAGAGGGAAGTTTCTTTACCTTACTTCTTGAGAGGGAAGTTTCTTTACCTTACTTACCCAATCTCCTCCTCACTTGTGCTTCCTTCTTCTTGCTCAAAGGAGGTGGAGGTTATATCATTCATTCCCATAAGTGCAAAATGGGAGACAATTTCTTCTTCTTCCGATGATGATGGGTCATCCCATGTGGCTTTTAGGTTCACTTTTCCCTTTCCCTTTTCTTTTGACTTCTTTTCATCCTTCTTCTTGTCATCCTTCTTCCTTTCTTCCTTCTTCTTGTTCAAGAGAGGACATTCATCTCTCATGTGTCCCTCTCCTTGGCAATTATAGCAAATGACCTTCCTCCTTCTCCTATCATTAGACTTATTAAATTTAAAGATTTTCAATGCACGTCTTACCATTCTTACCATATAAGCCTCTTCATTGGTGTTCATGGAGGAAGATGAGTCATCATTCGATGAAGGCGGTGTAGTCTCCTTTTTCTTCCCCTTGTTCGCCACTAGTGCCACTCCCCTCGATTGAATTATTGGCTCTTCTACTATACCTTCAAGTCTAGTTTCTATTGGAGTATTGAGAATACAATCAAAGTCTCATATTGGTATGACATGGAAAAGATCGTGTGCTTATTGTTGGTGCAATCAACCCAGGTTGACTCGAGTAGTACCTTGATAGTATTTTGATGATAGACAAAACTCATGACATAGGATTGTCATGGGAAAGTGCAACATGGTGTTGGCATGGAAAATCCAAGCATGGAGCTTGGTGTGGGAAAGTCCAACATGGGGTTGGCATGGAAAATCCAAGCATGGAGCTTGGTGTGGAAAAGTCCAAAGCATTGCGAAGTCGTGCGCTTGGTGCTTGGTGAGAAATGCATTGCGAAGCCATGCACTTGGTGCATGTGGGAAGTCTTGAGGACTTGGTAAGTCCACTAGGCTCAGGGTCCTTGAGTCGGTGAAGGATGGCATTGCGAAGCCATGCGCTTGGTGCATCCGAGGGACCACCGGACGGGGAGCGAATGGAGTGAGCCCAAAGGGAAGCATACTTCGAGGGCATGAGATGCGAAGGATGGCGTTGCGAAGTTGTACGCTTGGCGCATCTGAGGGACGTAGGCCGAGGGAAGAGAGCTTTGGTGGGGAACTCTATGAGGGATGATGTGGACTTGGCCAAGTGGCTAAGACTGAGTGTCGGAGGCTCAAACTTGATGTTTGAGGGTTTACCCAACGGTTGGATGCTCAAACAACTTGTGTTTAAGGTTTTGCCCGACAGCAGTCGACTGGCATAGGTGCCAGTTCGACTGGTCCAAGTCGACTAGGGTTCGACTGGTGTAAGACTTGCTATTTTGTGCTTGGCAGTCGACTGCCATGGACTGGCAGTCGACTGCCGAGGTATGGCAGTCGACTGATGGGAGTGTCACGAGCACAGAATGCTCCGTAGCCGACTGGGTAGTCAGCTACTAGGTCACTAGTCGACTTCCATGGACTGGCAGTCGACTGGTAGGTGATCCATTGGAACTTATCCGATGTGGATCTGGCCGTTGTGAGACAACGACTACAGGGGTAGTCAACTGGGGCCTTTTGGCAGTCGACTGATGGGCGCGAAAATAGTTTGATGCAGGTTATAAATGGAGCTCAAGTTGGAGGATTTCGCCAAGACTTTTGTGAAGCTATTAGAGGGGAATTGGTGCTGCATTCCAGACCTTCAAGAGTCATCTAAAGCAAGCTACAAGCAAAAGGTTCAAAGCAAGCGTTGTAAAGTGTTCTTTACGTGTATTTCGTATTTGTCTTTGTATTGCTTGTATTTCATATATTACTTGTTGTAATAGCTTGTGAGAGGTTTCTCCACCTTCGACGTGTAGTCGAGAAGGAGTTTAGTTAGTGTCGTGCGCATAACTAGAGCTCGGTGAGCTCGCCCGTGGAGTAGGAACCATTCAGTTCCGAACCACGTATATGCTTGTGTATTACTTGTGATTGTTATGTGTTGTTAGTATTGTTATTATCATTATTATTCTGCTGTACTAACAACAATCGTAGACAAGCAACGCAACGAGAATGAGCAAATTCCACCACCAAACGATTGAGGGCTATTCACCCCCCTCTAGCCGGGCCAACACACACCGATCGATCCCCTAAACTTATAAGATGAAAAGATATCTTCATTGGCATGAGGTCTTTTGGATAAATCCCAAAAATAAAACCATGAGGGCTTAGGCCCAAAGTGGACAATATCATGTCATTGTGGAGATATATTATTCTTATAGGCACTAACAATTGGTATCAGAATCATGATCCATGTCAAGCCATGAACCTTGAACGAAGGAAGTGGAGCTCCCATGTCCGGATCAAGAGAACCAGACACCAGGCAGGTGATGCACACGAATGCAATCTCAAATCTTACGACAGAGACTGTCAAGGACTCGAAGCGCGAGCTCACCCTCAACGCCCACAAGTGCATGGATGTCATCAAGTAATAAAAAGATTATCGATCCCACATGGACTGAGATTCGAGTATCGATTTGGTAAGTGGAGATTATTGTTCGGAATTTAGATCTAAGGGTTGTGATTGCAAGGGTTGACGGCGGTCCCAACTCAATACGGTGTCACATGAAAGAAGAAAGAAATTAGTTCCAAGTATTTGAAAGGGATTCAAGGATTTCGGTTTCATTTGTGTGTCATAGAACACGTTGTCAATTGGGTTTTGTCTAGGTTTCTATCTACGATTTTGTGGAAAGGACAACATACACTCACTCAATGAGCCTTCGCATCTATTAGTAGCTACCCCTGCCATTACCAAGTCGACCCCTGGACTTAGGACGGGATAGTCGGTACGAGGATGCCGAATCGATCCCTACGATGAGTCAAAAATGGGACGCGTTACCTACTCTATCGCATCCTTCTACCCACGGTTATGGGAGATGAGGCCAACCCCTAGGTTCCTCCTTAATTCTCCTAAATCTTAGATACGAGGGTTGTCACCCCTCATATCGGCTAGCAAAGTAGATAGAAAATCAAAACAATAGTTATAACTCTAAATTAAATGCCAATTGCAAATATAAATTCAAGAACAGAATTCAATTTGGAATAACATGTTCTACGCACACAAACTACTCCCTAATCCTAGAATAGGAGAATCTACTCCATAAATAAGAGAGGAGAAACACAAAGAACGATCATGTTCGTAAAAACAATAGAAATTAAGCAATGAACAGAAATTACAATGCAATGTGACTCTTCTCTCCGGCGTTGAAGTGCAGAATTTGGATCTCCAGCGGCTTTCTTCCTCCACGTTGTGAGTTCCCGAAGCTTTTTAGGGTGTCGGAGTGTCATCCCGGCTGTCGTGCCTCCCCCTAGGGTTTGGGCATAGCCTCCTTTATGTAGACATCAGCCTGAATCTCTCTAAAACCTAGAAAATAATCAACTCGCATCGGAATCACATAGTACCACACGACCGTGTGTTTCCACATGGCCAACCCATGTGTGGCGTCGTGGTGGCCAGTTTCCACCCTTGGACACGGCCGTGTATAGCCACACACCTTGGTCGTGTCCCCTTCTACATCCAGCTGTAAAATATCCTTCTTTTGCTCCAAAAGTGCACCGTTTTCCCCATGAAATGCTATCCTACAGACAAAAGTACAAAGAGCATATCTCCGAACTAGAAAATAGGAAATGCATACAAAAAAAAGTAAAATATGCATGAAACAAACATAAAATTTAATGAGATGTGAGTGAAAACTACTCCTAAAACCCAATATGTTTTGTTCACATCAATTCCCCCAGACTTAAGTCTTTGCTTATTCTCAAGCAAATCTCAGTGTCATGAAATTATTAAAAGGGTATTGTTCCATACTTAGCATGTTAACTAGATTTATCAAATAGTATTTGCAATCAAAGTAAAATAGAGATGTTCTAGAAATTCACTAAGTTAGCTCCTTGTGCTCATGCTAAGCGAATCATCTTAGGGGATACTCGTTCCATGGTAAGTTAAGTTGTCATCCTATAGCTTTCCTTGAAGGTAGGAAACTTCGCTTACCACTTAAAATCAGTTGCTTATTCATGGCAATCCCTTCTATGTCCCCAGATAAAAAAATTTATCCTTGACAAAGAGGGATTACCCAAGCTACCGTGTCATCGTCATGCTATTCGATTAGAGTGGTCACTTGAACAAACTTGTTGTTCAAGCCACCAACCTCTATTCTACGAATAGCCACGGAATAGACGATGTACGGATCGCCGATTTTTGTGTTTGTATTCGGGGTCCAAGTAAATTATCCACATAACAAAACATACAACATGCATATAATTGAAAAACAATTATAGACATAATACAAAAGAATATAAACAAGCATTATACCTCTCGATCTTCTATTGTATGTCCTTCCTCCTTTTGGACGTCGTGTGGGCGACGATCTTCCAAAAGTCGAAGCCTCCTAGATCACCAATCTTCCTTTCCTTGTTCACTCCGAACAAAGGAAGATGATAAAACAAAACTCTTCTTTTTCCTTAAACCGACCACCAAGCTCCAACCTTGATGCTTGTCGCTGGCCAAAAAGAGAATAGAAAAGGAAGTGGGTGCTGGCCAAGAGCTCTAAGGAATCACCCTAACCCTTGTTTCCACCGGACAAGGAGAAGAGGAAGAAGAGGTTGGGCGCCGGCCAAGGTTGAGAGAAGGAAAGGGGCGCTGGCCAAAACCCTAGGAAAAACCTTCCAAAAGTGTGGTCGCCCAGCCTCCAAGCCCTAGCCGCCCAAACCCTAATCCCCTCTTCAATTGCTCTTGCCGCCCACCCCTTAAGCCATATTTATAGAGTTAGGCTTAAGCCTCCTTTAATCTCCACCGTCGGATCTAGGGATTTAATATCAACCATCGGATCTAGAGATTTAATCTCAACTGTCGGATCTAGAGATTTAATCTCCACCATCGGATCTAAAGATTTAATCTCCACCTTTGGATCAAGAGATTTGATCTCCACCTTTTGATCTAGAGATTTGATCTCCACCTTTGGATCTAGAGATTTGATCTCCACCGTCTGATCTAGAGTTTCATTTTCAACCATCGGATCTAGGCTCCATGAGGTTTTAATAGGCTACAATAGAGACCATGAGGAGGAGTTGGATCTTGGCCACCCAATGGATCAAGCCCACATAAAGTCTGATCCATTAATGATAATCCATTCCACTAGAGGATTATCATTGATCTACCTCACCAACCCCCATAAGTTAATATGGGCTCCATATATTATTTGTACATTTATCTCCCCGTGTTTAAGATCTCGAATGTCCGTCGATTAATTAATTTACTGACAATTAATTAATCAACATCTAACTCTATGAGTAGTACCACTCAACTTTATCATCATGCTGGACCAAGTCCACCTGCAGGGTTTAAATGATGAACCTTATGAGCTCCTCAAGGGGACATCATCATCCAAATATCTAGGACACGGTTTCCTCCTATAATCAACGACACATCATATAAATAACACCATTTCCCAACTTACCGAGCCTATCGATTTACTCTATAAATATCGCCCATTGGTAAATCAAAGAAATGAATACTAAGTATATGTGCCCGTTATTATATTGGGATTAAGAGCAAGTACAACATAATATCTGAGGTCTGATTCGATTATGTAGTCAGGAATAAATCGAATCACCTCTATGTCGGTCCTGCTCAATACACACAAAGTGTACTAGTGTAATTCTATGGTCAATACAAACCAATACCAAATCACACCACAACCATTCCAATGGTTTGTCCATAACCATCTCGGTTGTGAGCCTTTACTTATACTTTACAAGGAACTGATAACATGATCTCCCGTGTGACACTACACACCATGTTATCTATAATGTAATGTATTAGACAAAATGCATAACCATAAATATGCAAACAATGATCATGTGATTCTTATTTCAAAATAAAGATGTTCATACAAAAGATAGACTTTTCAGTATACATCTTAATATTTTTAAGGTCTCCAGCTCTTAGACACTGCCCAAAGAGAGGGTTATTCCTCAGATCTAGCACAAAGTCTCAAAGGTGTGCTCGGTATTGAGAGAAATTTGTAGGTGTTTCCCCAGTAACCTAACTCAGTCTCAAAGGGACACCTAACCATTTCCACCCACAATGTTTTTTTTTTAGCTCTAGGGATTTTGATTTTTTTCGAATGGGCTTCCACAATCCGAGCATCTCTAGTAACTAAAAATGTTAAACTTAGGGTCACCTATGGATTCCAAAGTACTAGACTACTGAGATGAATCATAACTAGGTACGTACTAGACTCTCCCTTTCAGTATGTTCGTCATGTGTAGGTGTAAATATTAAAGCTAACCAGTGTAAGACTAGAACATTTATTAGAGCAAATAAAATAAAATACCATGAGGTAAATGAAGTTAAGCTACCCATGGAAACAACTCATGAAAGAAAAACTCTAAAAATACTACTGAGATAGCTTAAAGATAGCAAAAACTAAGTACTGACGGAACTAAAAACTCTATGTATAAACAAATGAATGCTAACTAATAAAAAATACAAATGACAGGAAAGAAACTACTGCTAGAAATAAAATAAATCAAAACTTGGGCCCCCCCAGACTTATATGAGTCTGTACCTCTAATATGGTGGTCGAGGTGGAAAGTCTGGTAGTCTCGGCATGTCAGGCTCCTGGGTAAACCTGGTGTTAAGCTGCTGATGCCACATGTACATGTGGTCGATCTGAGAGCTGGTGAATGTAGCGGTCGCTCTGTGCTTCTCCTCCCTGGCCCACTGTGCCTAATGGGCATGCATGTGTTGTCGCATCTCCTGACGGTAGGTGGCCTCATCCTGGCGACGGGTAGCCTCCTCCTAGAAGTAGATGTGGGTCTCGTCGTAGAACTCCTCAACCAGCTGGAAGTGCTCCCGGAAGCCCTGAAACTCTGCCTTCATGTAAGCGCTCTGCTCCTTCCATCACTGCCTCTGCGTCTGCTGCTCGGCATATATGTTGTCGAGGTGCGATCGGAACTCCAAAAAATCATAGGAAGATGTACCTGCATCCTACTCAAAAGTAGGAAAAGGTGGTGGTGCAGGTGCAGGCTCATGTCGATGTGGACTAGGTGGGCTCCTATACATGTGTGGACTGGAGGGAGAGTGGTGTACAGGGGGAGAGATGGGTGCCGATGTGGATGGTCCCTCATATGGTGGGGACTCCACTATCAGATCTAAATGCTAGTTGGCGCGTGTGGTGATGGTGGTACGATCAGGGTCGGGGAGCCTAAGGGATGATAGGTTTTTCCTTACAAAACACAAGAAGTGTCCCTCTCTCACTATCATCTTCATGGACATACATGTTAGTAATATATGAGAGATGTCCTAAGGCAATCGTCTTATATTTGAACCATTTATATGATAAATGAATATTCACTATTTGAGTATACATATTTTCATGTATTTGATTAGATCTTAAACTCATTTACTGAATGTCCATGATACGATTCACAGCATGAGAGAATTTGTGATTGGATCACAACTAGTGAGTATCTCTACATGTGTAATTGTGATGTATCGGAATTATCCCTAGTCAATGAATTGATGGATTTGGACACCATCACTTCTGTCGAGACTAGCACGAGGTATACTCCTTGGTGTATCCAAGCAGCTGATTCTCACTAGCTGGAGACATTGTGATGTCCGAAGTTAATCATGGATGCTAGTTATGGTAACTAGTTCATTGGAGTGACCAGCCCTAAGACTTCATATGGTTCTCTGCATATATAGATATGTCAATGAAGTTCTTACTGCAGCTTAAGTGCGATGTTCCTTTGACTTGCGGTATTCAAGTCATCTTGATCATAAAGACGTATGCTTTGACATCTTAAGCAAGCATCTCTAAGGAGATGTAGACCCGGGATGATTGGGTATAAGTCGAAGTGATCGAAGGTATTTGAATAGCCTATAAAGGATTCACCACTCCTTGTGAGGAGATGTATACCCATAGCCTCTCGTCGGATTGTTACTAAAGTCTTTGGCCAAAGCATTACATGTTTAGAGTAAGGTACTCTTCGATACATGTGCAATAACTAGAATTCGTAGGATGAGGAAATGATACTTAGGCTAGGTGTGACGTAGTCATCCTAGTGGGGACTGACACTATAGACCATGTCCTGAACCAAGTGGGTATAAGATGAGTGAAGGGAATGGGGCACGATTCATTCGAGCTGCTGAAGGGTTTCAGAAATAGTTCTGGATCAACCGTTGATCTTTTCGGTTAATTGGGGATCATGATGTACTACTAGGTGTCACTCATGATCATTATATAATTAATGGTTAATTATAGACAACCAACATAAACTGAGAACCTATTTGGTCACATGCACAACGAGCGTAATCCGAAGGATTTAAAACGAGCTTGAGAATGAGATTCTCAGACCGAGAGAAACTAGGTTTGGTTGGACCAAACAAGCAGCGAGCATGAAATTGTTTCAGTCGCAATGGAAGCGTGGATGGGCCGTGTCTTATAAAGACATGATGGATGAACCAAATTGGTTTGGTTCTAATCCAATGGTGGAGAATAAACCTAAGGGATTTGGTTTGTTTTAAACGAATGAACCAAAGTTGGTTCGGTTCGTTTTAACTTAAAATAGACCAATTCAGTTTGGTTTATTTTAACTTAAATTAATGGAGCGGGTTAACGGGCTTTTGGTTATGATCCGATAACCATTAGGAGAATTTGTTCTCTATAAAATAGGGCTTAAGGGTTTTGTGAAAACCTAATCCAAGCAACCCATAGTTGCCGTCCACCCTCTCCCTCTCCTCTTGTGGTCGGTGCCCAACCCTAGCCGCCGCCCAACTTTATGCCGCCGTCCAAGCTTCAGCCGGTGATCCTCCGGCGACCCTCCGGTGATCTTTTTTGGGTCTAGCGACAAGGTGAGCGTCTAGCTTCCTTATTTGGTCGGCCCTATTCTTCCACCAAAGCTGTCCAGTTTTCTGGATAGCTTGTTTATTTCGTGTTGGAGCATCGTTTGGATGACGTTCAGAGCTCTGACAGCGGCTTCCTTGCCAGGGATTCGATCTCCGATAATCCTCATAGGTGGAGGACGAAGGATTCGTCAAACGGTTGACAAATACCTCTCCGGAGAAGCGAGTTTTTGAGGACTTGTTTTGAATCTTAATTTTGATTCGGATTGTGATCTTCTCTCGATCACATCGTCTTCGACACGAGGCTAGTAACTCATACGAAGACGAGGCTCGTGACTTTATGAAGTCATCCTAAAGATACTCGGCGTGGATACGGATAGAGACGATTCTAGCGAGGATCGTTCTGGTTGATGCTTTTCCCGCTACACGTGATACGTCAGGTATACGTAGTATAAATTTCTTTTTATTGCAAATTTTGAATTTACGGTTATGTCTACACATGTTGTACTATGCATGCATGTGGTGTGTGTGTTGTAATAAATTAGATTTATTATTTTATTTCTTCCACTGTGCATATATTTACGAAACATGTTCGAACACATACTCGCCACGGTGCTGGAAACCCAATAGTGGTATCAGAACCCAGGTTGTGTTTCGACATAATCGTAAAATTGTTTTGTGATAGTCGTAATGGTATTTATGGAAATTTTCTACTTTTGGAAAGTTAGAAGTATTTTTGGAAATTTTTAATTTTGGAAAGTCTAGAAGTATTTATGGAAATCTTCTACTTTTGGAAAGTTAGAAGTATTTATGGAAATTGATATTTTCCATAAATAAAATATTTGATTAGATTTGGAAATTTTTTTCCTAATTTAATTAGGATTTGATTTGGGAAATCAAATCTTAAAATATTTTATTTCCATAAGTAGTTTTGATGATTTAGGAAATTTATTTCCTAAATTGACTTTCCTTAATCAACACTTTCCACAAATAAAATATGTGATTAGATTTGGAAATTTGTTTTCTAATTTAATCATGATTTGATTTGGAGAATCAAATCTTAAACATATTTTATTTCCATAAATAGTTATGACATATAAGGAAATTTTGTACATGTCATAATTGTATGTCATGTAATTGCATTAGATGCATATCATTATGTCATGCGTGTCGTGACATGTAGATGTATGCCATGTAGATAATAGTTATTTTCATGCAAAGAGGATGAGACATAAAAAACCTTTACTCAATATTAAAGCCTACACCTTCCATTAATATGGTTAGAACTAGAGTTTCGTTTCTTGTTTGGGTTGTTAGACTCTCTCCAAGCCCGGCTCGAACCCGAATATGTTCAAACCATGGAATAGTTTAATACTAATATGGTAAGAGTCAGAGGTCAATCGTTAGCTTTGGTTGTTGGACTCTCTCCAAGCCAGGCTAATTGGTTGAATGCGCTCTAACCATATTAAAACTATTTCTCGATTAATGGGTTGGTTTTAACCTGGAGCATCGGCTTGTTGGACTCTCTCCAAGGTCGATGTGAAGGGAGGTAAAGTTGGGTGCTATGCATATGATGCATACTTGTTAATGAGTTAACAATCCGATGTAGGTGTGAACATTCAATTATTTGATAGCACATTGTGATAGTTGCATATATGTGATATGCAATCGTTATATTTGATACCTACCATCGTAGCTATGAATGGCTTGTTGGACTCTCTCCAAGGTTGTTCATATCTATGATGGATATCAGCCCATTCAGAGATGGACCTACGATCTCCCGAAGTAATTTTGGGGTTTTTGAAATTCTAAAAATGAATGAGATTTATGAATGTATATTGATGCATTTTAAATCATCTTTCTCATATATGCTCGTTTTGTATTTCTAAGTTAATCTATTGATCATGATGTCTTTGAATTTGCGTTCCATTTTGGATTCGAATAAATTGACTGGGCCGAACTTCTTGGACTGGCTTAGAAACTTGAGAATTGTTCTCAAGGTTGAAAAGCTTGCAAATGTCCTCGAAGCGCCTCTTCCCGCCCGTCCTAGTGACAATGCAACTCTGGACCAATTGTTGGCCAATCAGAAACATGTGACTGATTCTGAAATGGCGAGTTGCATCATACTAGCCACAATGGTACCTGAGCTGCGGAAGCAGCATGAGCATATGGATCCTCATACCATAGTCTTTCATCTTTATGAGTTGGTTAATGAGCAAGTGAGATTCGAAAGGTTCAAAGTCTCCAAGCTCTTCCTCACCTCTAAGATGCAAGAAGGTTCATCTATGGTACTGCTAACATGCTGAAGACTGTGGAATCTTCTGTGAAGCATAAGCAGGGGACGGTGTTGTAAGTTGATTCCTCAAAGAAAGGTTCTAAGAGGAAGTCAAAGGAATAGCAGAAGGGGAAGAAAAGGGCTAAAAAGGCAGAACCAGCTCAAAAGGGCACTTGCCATCATTATGGCAAGGAGGGCCATTGGCGAAGAAATTGCAAGATTTATCTTGAGTTCGTGAAGAAGAATAAGGCATCGGATGCCCCATCTTCTTCAGATATCTTCATTATTGATTGTCATTCTATTTCCTCAAACACTTGGGTATTGGATACTGAGTGTGGCTCACATATATGTAATGACATACATGGGCTAAGGAATAGAAGAAGACTCGTCAGAAGGGAGTCAAATTTGCGAGTTGGCAATGGAGCAAAGGTTGATGCGGTCGCCATCGGAACTTATTTGCTGAAGCTCCCTAGTGGACTAGTCTTGGAACTGGACAATTTCTATTGTGTTCCTTCTCTAATAAAGAACATTATTTCTATTTCTTGCTTAAATAGAAATGGTTACCATTTGACGTTTAGTAACAATTGTTGTTATATAACTTTGAATGGCGTACTTTATGGAACTGGAACTTTGAGCA
Organism: Wurfbainia villosa; assembly: GCA_025175895.1. NCBI lineage: Eukaryota > Viridiplantae > Streptophyta > Magnoliopsida > Zingiberales > Zingiberaceae > Wurfbainia > Wurfbainia villosa. The sequence continues at coordinate 34,815,510 of CM045989.1, read as the reverse complement.
ATAGTATTTATACGTTGGACGTATCCAGTGACATTTTCAATATCAAAGCGAGCAACAAGCATGCTCGAAAGGATAATCAATTAAGACTCCTACATGTGGCATTGTCGTCTTGGCCACGCAAGCAAGAAATGCATGTCCGAATTACACCGATGTGGAATTCTGGAATCGTTTGAATTGGATTCATACGATACATGCGAATCATACTTGAAAAGCAAGATGACTAAGTTACCTTTTACAGGAAAAGGTGAACGAGTGGGAGAGTTGCTAGGTCTAATACATACTGATGTATGTGGACCTATGTCAACTCAAGCTTTAGAAGGCTATAGCTACTTCATTACCTTCACCAATGATCACTCACGGTTTGGGTATGTGTTCTTGATGAAACACAAGTCTGAAGCCTTTAAAAGGTTCAAAGAATTCAGAAATGAAGTAGAGAAACAACATGACAAGAGTATTAAAATACTTCGATCGGATCGAGGTGGAAAATACTTAAGTCAAGAGTTTCTTGATTATCTAAGAGACAATGGTATATTGTCTCGATGGACTCCACCATATACACCACAGCATAATGGTGTATCTGAGAGGCGTAACCGGACCTTGTTGGACATGGTCAGGTCAATGATGAATCATGTGAATCTTCCCAAGTCCTTTGGGGGCTATGCACTTCAGACAACTGTTTACTTGTTAAACAGAATGCTAACTAAGGTAGTCTCCACTACTCCATATGAGATATGAAATAGTAAGAAACCTCATGTATCTTACTTGAAGATATGGGGTTGTCCTACTTATGTGAAGCGGACTGTATCAGACAAATTGGATGATAAGTCTGATAAATGTCTATTTATTGGATACCCTAAGGAAACAAGGGGTTACCAATTCTATCATCCTGTGGAACAAAAGGTGTTTGTTTCAAGGCATGCTGTGTTTCTAAAGAAAGAGTTTCTCTTGCTAGAAAACAATGGGAGTGTCGTCGAGCTTGAGGAGTCTCGAAAGACTCAAATAGACATTGATGAGATACCTGGTGAAGCACAACAGCTGATAACTCATAGTGATGAGCAATCGGATGGACCTATTGAAACACCACATCTTCGTAGATCTGGTAGAACATGCAACATTCCTGAGAGATATGGATTTCTCGTAAGTGAATCGAACGACGTGTTACTCATTGATGATGAGGAGCCTTCCAGTTATGAAGAAGTTCTGACAAGTTCAGAAAGGGATAAGTGGCTTGAAACCATGAAGTCGGAAATGGATTCCATGTATGAAAACCAAGTTTGGAACTTGGTTGACCCACCCGAAGGCATAAAGCCTATAGGGTGCAAGTGGGTTTTCAAGAAGAAAACCAACATGGATGGGAATGTGATTACCTATAAGGCTAGAATGGTGGCGAAAGGATATCGTCAAAAACAAGGTGTTGATTATGATGAAAACTATTCGCCTGTAGCTATGCTTAAATCCATTCGGATGCTCCTGGCCATAGCGGCTCATTATGATTATAAGATATGGCAGATGGATGTGAAAACAGCTTTCCTTAATAGAAACCTGCTCAAGGATGTGTATATGATACAGCCTGAGGGTTTCACATCGGTTGATAAAACCAAGGTATGCAAATTGCAATGGTCCATATATGGATTGAAGCAAGCATCCAAGAGCTGGAATATCCGTTTTGATGAGACAATCAAAAGGTTTGATTTCTCACAAAATCTAGATGAACCTTGTGTGTACAAGAAGGTTAGTGGGAGTGCAGTCGTGTTCCTAGTATTGTATGTCGATGACATATTACTTATAGGAAACAATGTTTCAGTCTTACAGTCAGTTAAGATTTTGTTGTCTAAGACATTCTCCATGAAAGACCTGGGAGAAGCAACCTACATTCTCAGTATTAAGATCTATAGAGATAGATCGAAACGGTTGCTTAGTCTTTTGCAGTCAACATATATAGACCGAGTGCTAAAGAGGTTTAGCATGTCAGAATCCAAGAAAGATTTCCTACCCATCTGGCATAGGATACACCTTTCAAAGTCTATGTGTTTGCACATAGAAGATGAGAGGATTTGTATGAGTAAGATTCCTTATGCATCCGCAATAGGATCTATCATATATGCTATGTTATGTACGAGGCCCGATGTATCGTATGCTTTGAGTGTCACGAGTAGACACCAGTCTGATCCAGGAATGGATCATTAGGCGGCTGATAAGACAATCCTTAAGTACTTGAGAAGAACTAAGGATGTGTTCCGAATATATGGAGAAGGGGACATGGTGATATGCGGGTATACAGATGCCAGCTTCCAGACAGACAAGGATGATTCCAAGTCTCAGTCTGGATACGTGTTCACCTTGAATGGGGGCACAGTGAGTTGGAAAAGTTCCAAACAAGACACTATAGCAGATTCTACCACTAAGGTAGAATACATTGCAGCTTCGGAAGCAGCAAAGGAAGTGGTTTGGATCAAGAAGTTCATTTATGAACTTGGTGTGGTTCCAGCCATTGTTGAAGCAATACCGGTCTACTATGACAATAATGGAGCAATTGCACAGGCGAAAGAGCCAAGGTCTCATCAAAGATCCAAACATGTGCTTCGCCGCTATCATCTGATCAGAGATATCATTAGTAGGAAGGAAATACAAATCGAGAAAATCCCCACTGAAAGGAACTTAGCGGATCCTTTGACTAAGGAATTACCTCAAAGTAAGTTTGAGGGTCATGTTAGAACTTATGGTATTGGATACTGTAGCGATTGGCATTAGGTCAAGTGGGAGTTTGTTAGTAATATATGAGAGATATCCTAAGGCAATCGCCTTATGTTTGAACCATTTATATGATAAATGAAGATTCACTATTTGAGTATACATGTTTTCATGTATTTGATTTGATATTAAACTCATTTACTGAATGTCCACGATACGATTCACAGCATGAGAGAATTTGTGATTGGATCACAACTAGTGAGTATATCTACATGTGTAATTGTGATGTATCAGAATTATCCCTAGTTGATGAATTGATGGATTTGGACACCATCAATTCTGTCGAGACTAGCACGAGGTATACTCCTTAGTGTATCCAACCAGCTGATTCTCACTAGCTGGAGACATTGTGATGTCCGGAGTTAATCGTGGATGTTAGTTATGGTAACTAGTTCATTGGAGTGACCAACCATAAGACTTCATATGGTTCTCTGCATATATAGATATGTCAATGAAGTTCTTACTGCATCTTAAGTGCGATGTTCCTTTGACTTGCGGTATTCAAGTCATCTTGATCATAAAGACTTATACTTTGACATCTTAAGCAAGAATCTCTAAGGAGATGTGGACCCGGGATGATTGGGTATAAGTCGAAGTGATCAAAGGTGTTTGAATAGCCTATAAAGGATTCACCACTCCTTACGAGGAGATGTATACCCATGGCCTCTCGTCGGATTGTTACTAAAGTCTTTGGCCAAAGCATTACATGTTTAGAGTAAGGTACTCTTCGATACATGTGCAGTAACTAGAATCCGTAGGACGAGGAAATGATACTTGGGCTAGGTGTGACATAGTCAACCTAGTGGGGACTGACACTATAGACCATGTCCTGAACCAAGTGGGTATAAGATGAGTGAAGGGAATGGGACACGATTCATTCGAGCTACTGAAGGGTTTCAGAAATAGTTCTGGATCAACCGTTGATCTTTTTGGTTAATTGGGGATCATGATGTACTACTAGGTGTCACTCATGATCATTCTATAATTAATGGTTAATTATAGATGACCAACATAAATCGAGAACCTATTTGGCCACACGCACAACGAGCGTAATCCAAAGGTTTCCTTGTTCGGACGTCATTTGGACGATGTTCGGAGCTCCGACAGTGGTTTCCTTGCCGGGGATTCGATCTCCGGTAATCCTCATAGGTGGAGGATGAAGGATTCGTTAAACGGTTGACGAATACCTCTCCGGAGAAGCGAGTTTTTGATGACTCGTTTTGAATCCGAATTTTGATTTGGATTGTGATCTTCTCTCGATCACATCGTCTTCGACACGAGGCTAGTAACTCGTACGAAGATGAAGCTCGTGACTTTGTGAAGTCATCCTGAAGATACTCGGCGTGGATACGGATAGAGACGATTCTAGCGATGATCGTTCTGGTTGATGTCTTTCCCACTACACGTGATACGTCAGGTATACGTAGTATAAATTTCCTTTTATTGCAAAATTTGAATTTACGGTTATGTCTACACATGTTGTACTATGCATGTGTGTGGTGTGTGTGTTGTAATAAATTAGATTTATTATTTTATTTCTTCCGCTGTGCACATGTTTACGAAACATGTTCGAACACACACTCGCCGCGGTGCCGAAAACCCAACAATACACACTCCTAAGTCGATCCTAGGGCTCCCCTCTTTGCTATCTAGCGCGGTGTAGTCGTACCCCATCCTATGGTAAATGTGGGTAAGTAGACCCCCCACAATGATCTCTCCTCTCGCTGCTTTGCCCATTTTCACTAGGTGTCTAATGAAATGGGACCCTACATCAATGCTACTCATTTCTTGTAGCATGTCCCACAAGACAAGTAGCTCACTAGCTCACACTACACCGTCACTCTCCCTACGACCAAAAATAGTACTTGTCATGATTCGGTGTAGGTATCGGAAAATGGAGTTTTGGAGGTGTGATGCTTTGGCCCTAGAAGGGTCATAAGCGTGTTCTCCTGTCAATTCGGTCCAAAAGATATGAGAGTTAAACCCAATTGGGGTTCTTCTCTCTCCCCCACTAGGCAAGACAAAGCATGTGTTCCATTGGTGTAGTGTCCATTCATGCTCAATGTTGAATAACCTAAAGGTAATCCTACCCCCTTCGCTCTCTCTACCCATTAAAACCTCAACTTCTAAAGAACTTAAAATCTCTAAAACTATCCTAGGGTAGGTTGGGTGTCTTATCCCCATTATCTCTCCCCACCCTATTTTTACAAATAGGGGTTGAATATCACCTAACAAACCTAGGGTCTCTAAGAGATCCTCATCAAGATACCTAGTAGCGGTGATTCTTCTAGTAGAAAGCATATCAAATCTCTCTCTATGCTCATTATTTCGAAAAAGAAGGGTTGAAAGAGCATTACCTTCCTCTGGAGCTTGAGGGGCATCCCTTCTCTTTGTTCTTCGCTCCGAAGCACCGGATCGAGATGTCACTTGTTTGGTCCTCCTCATCCTTACTTCTTTTGGGCTTCCTCGAAGGTTGGAAAGGCTTCTAGGTGGTAGGGAAGAAGGATTCACATGGCTAGGGCAAGAGGAATCAAAGCACAAGGCGCATTGGGGTGAAAACACACAGCTTGGCCTCTTAAACCTCATGCGCCATGACCGTGTGAAAACACACGGCTAGGTTGTATGCGTCGCTGCGGGTCAGGGCATGGTTGTGTGAAAACACACGGCCAGGTCGTGTGTCCCCCGTTTCCTTCTCATGATGCACAATGGCCTGAATTCTCCTTACTCGCTCAGTCGTGTGGGTTTAAAGTGATTTTTCTTTTACCTAACAGGTTCTTTATAGTCCTAATTCATGTTAAAAATGCTAAATTAATGGAATCCAAAGTTCAAATTTAAACAAATAAATGCAATACAATGAAAAGAACACCTAAAAACTAAACTTGGGTTGCCTCCCAAGAAGCGCTTTGTTTAAAGTATTTTAGCTCGACCCTACTCCGTTGTCTTAACTTGGCTCCAGAGGTTTTGTGAACCTCTATTCATTCGTCTCGGAGTTGACATCTGGTGGGTTCGGTTCTACCCTACTGAAAGTGTAGCCGTCTAGGAAGGGCTCTCTACACTCTGACAGATTAAAAATGATGATCTCCCCGTCTACCTCCAAGGAGATCTTGTGCGCCTTTACGTCTATTAATGCTCCCGCATTCGCCAGAAAGGATCTTCCCAAAATGATGGGATTCTGGGGATTTGGTCTTGTGTCCAATATAATAAAATCCGTGTGTATCACGAAATTCTCAATGACCACAGGAACATATGCTAGCATGCCGACGGGTTCCTTGACTGAGTCGTCCCCCATACAAATACCAAGGTTCGTTGGTTGGATCCCATTCAGTCTCATCTTCAGATAGTATGCGTAGGGCATCACACTTACTAATGACCCCAAGTCGCACAACACTTCATCGAAGCTTTCCCTATAAATCAAGTAGGGGATAACAAATTCATCAGGGTCCTCAAGCTGTGGTGGAATTTTATCTTCAATTTCAGCTTGGTTGGGTAGGGTGAAAATCATGGTTGCACACCCCTTGGTGGATCTATTCTTCTAACCTACTCTTTCGCCGTATATTCCCTCCTCCATGACTTGACTCGGCTCGGGTAATGATGGAGAACTATCCATAGGTTGCGACACGGTTTGGGCTATCTGGGCCACTTGTGTTTCCAACATCCTCATGTGACTTGCAAGACCGTCAACAGTGACCTTCAAATCCTTAAGTGACTCTTCTGTTTGCTGATGTTGGTGTCGAAACTCTTCATTGGCCTTTGTTTGGGTAGCAATGAAGTCTTCCATCATCAATTCTAGCCTAGACTTCTGTGGTTATTGCTACCCATTGCCCTGTTATTGCCCATACCCTCCTGATGGTTGGAAGTTCCCCGAGTTATTTCGATAGGAAAAATTCAGGTGGTTCTTCCATCTAGCATTGTAAGTACCGGAGTATGGGTTGTTGGGCCTTTGATTATAATCCCCAACCGCATCAACATGCTCAATCTGCTCTTCTAAGCTACCCTACCCTCCATAGTAGTCCTCCCGATACGCTGTTGCTCCCTCTCCAAAGTCATTGGCCGCACATGCAGAAACAAGATTTAAAGAGTTGCACCGTCTGCTAAGCGCGTCCATACTCGCTGCTAGGTGGTCCACGGAGTTGACAGTATATCATCCCGCTGTAAGAGCTAGGTGACTACGTTCGGAAGCCCATTGATGGTGGTTCTGGGCCACCTCTTCTATCAGCTCCTCCACTCCCTCGTTAGTCTTGTTCATTAGAGCTCCTCCTATAGCAGAATCGAGGGACATCTTTGTGGTGTATGTGATCCCATTATAGAAGATGTGGATCACCAGCCACCTTTTCAGTCCATGGTGGGGGCATTGGTAGAGTAACCCCTTGTAGCAATCCCAAGCTTCAAATAGGGACTCCTCTTCCTTCTGACGGAAGCTCGTGATTAGATGGCACATGTGAGCTGTCTTGCTTGGTGAGAAGTACTTGTTCAAAAATTGCTGCTCACACTGCTCCAATGTAGTAATGCTTCCCGAAGGCAGGGAGTGAAGCCATGCCTTAGCCTTATCCCGCAATGAGAACGGGAATAGGCTCAAGCAGATCACGTCTGCAGGGACTCCATTAATCTTCATTGTTGAGTAGATTTCCAAAAATGTCTCCAGGTGCCGATTCGGGTCTTCAGTTGTAGCTCCCCCGAATTGACTTTGCTGGACCATGTGTATGAGTGTCGGTTTCAGCTCAAAGTTGTTTGCTAAGATGGACGGTCCAGCTATACTCAGCCTAAAGCCTCTAGCACTAAGGGCTGTGTAATCCCTTAGAGGTCGGACCATGGATGCAGCTTGGTCCTCCATCTTCTTCTATTCAACTCTTCGGCAATGATAGGTTCATTCAATTTCTAGATCGATCGGAATCAGGTCTCCCAATCTTAGGCATCTAAGCATATGAAGAATCAAGCAACAAAATTAGGAGTATTACCTAATACTTAATTAAAATAGAAAATAGCCTAAACTAATACTAAATCAAATGCAAAAAATTTAACTAAAGGTTAATGAAATGTAATTACTAAAATAAATCTAAACTTACTCTAGATGTTAAAAATCTAAAACTGAAGTAAATAAAAATAAATGAAAGAAATAAAAGTAAAGCAAGTAAATAAATCTACCTTAAGTCTGATCCAATTATCCGCTTCTTGATTCGATATCGAATCAATCAGTCCCCAGCAACGACGCCAAAAACTTGATGCACGCGAACCCGACCTCAAATCTCATGGTGGAGACCGTCGAGGAATCGAAGTGCGCACTCGCGTTCAATGCCCGCAAGTGCACGGATGTTGTCAAGTAATAAAAAGATTATCGATCCCATAGGGACTGAGATTCGAGTACCAATTTGGTAAGTGGAGGTTATTGTTCGGAATTCAGATCTAAGGGTTGTGATTGCAAGGGTTGATGGCGGTCCCAACTCAATATGGTGTCACACGGAAGAAGAAAGAAACTAGTTGCGAGTTTTTGAAAGGGATTCTAGGATTTCAATTTCGTTTGTGTGTCACAGAACACGTTGTCAATTGGGTTTTGTCTAGGTTTCTAACTATGGTTTTGTGGAAAGGACATCATACACTCCCCCGATGAGCCTTCACATCTATCGAAAGCTACCTCTGTCATTACCAGGTCGACCCCTAGACTTAGGATGGGACAGTCGGTACGAGGATGTCTAATCGATCCCTGCGACGAGTCAAAAATGGGGCATGTTTCCTACTCTATCACATCCTTCTACCCACGTTTATAGGAGATGAGGCCAACCCCAAGGTTCCTCCTTGATTCTCCTAAATCTTAGATACGAGGGCTGTCACCCCTCGTATCGGCTAGCACAATAGATAGAAAACCAAAATAATAGTTATAACTCTAAACCAAATGCCAATTGCAAATATAAATTGAAGAACAGAATTCAATTTGGAATAACATGTTCTATGCACACAAATTACTCCCTAATCCTAGAATTAGAGAATCCATTCCATAAATAAGAGAGGAGAAACACAAAGCACGATCATATTCGTATAAACAATAAAAATTAAGCAAAGAATAGAAATTACAATGCAGTGTGACTCTTCTCTCTGGCATTAAAGTGCAGAATTTGGATCTCCGGCGGCTTTCTTCCACCCCGTTGCGAGTTCCTGAAGCTTTTTAGTGCGTCGGAGTGCCATCTCGACAGTCGTGCCTCCCCCTAGGGTTTGGGCGTAGCCTCCTTTATATAGACATCAGCCTGGATCTCTCTAAAACCTGGAAAATAATCGACTCGCATCGGAATCGTGCAGCGCCACATGGTCGTGTGTTTCCACATGGCCAGGCCGTGTGTGGTGTCGTGGTGGCCAGTTTCCACCCTTGTACTATTAGTAATATATGAGAGATGTCCTAAGGAAATCGCCTTATGTATGAACCATTTATATGATAAATGAAGATTCACTATTTGAGTATACATGTTTAATGTATTTGATTGGATCTTAAACTCATTTACTGAATGTCCACGATACGATTCACAGCATGAGAGAATTTGTGATTGGATCACAACTAGCGAGTATCTCTACATGTGTAATTGTGATGTATCGGAATTATCCCTAGTTGATGAATTGATGGATTTGGACACCATCAATTCTGTCGAGACTAGCACGAGGTATACTCCTTGGTGTATCCAAGCAGCTGATTCTCACTGGCTGGAGACATTGTGATGTCCGGAGTTAATCGTGGATGCTAGTTATGGTAACTTGTTCATTTTAGTGACTATCAGTAAGACTTCATATGGTTCTCTGCATATATAGATATGTCAATGAAGTTCTTACTGTGGCTTAAGTGCGTTGTTCAATTGACTTGCTTTATTCAAGTCATCTTGATCATGGAGACTTATGCTTTGACATCTTAAGCAAACATCTCAGGAGATGTGGACCCGGGATGATTGGGTATAAGTCGGTGATCGAAAGGTGTTTGAATAGCCTATAAAGGATTCACCACTCCTTGCGAGGAGATGTATACCCATGGCCTCTCGTCGGATTGTTACTAAAGTCTTTGGCCAAAGCATTACATGTTTAGAGTAAAGTACTCTTCGATACATGTGGAGTAACTAGAATCCGTAGGACAAGGAAATGATACTTGGGCTAGGTGTGACGTAGTCAGCCTAGTGGGGACTGACACAATAGACCATGTCCTGAACCAAGTGGGTATAAGATGAGTGAAGGGACTGGGGCACGATTCATTCAAGCTCCTGAAGGGTTTCAGAAATAGTTCTGGATCAACCGTTGATCTTTTCGGTTAATTGGGGATCATGATGTACTACTAGGTGCCACTCATGATCGTTCTATAATTAATGGTTAATTATAGGCCAACATAAACCGAGAACCTATTTGGTCACACGCACAACGAGTGTAATCCAAAGGATTTAAAACGAGCTTGAGAATGGGATTCTCAGACCGAGAGAAACTATGTTTGGTTGGACCAAACATAAAGCGAGCATGAAATTGTTTCAGTCGCAATGGAAGCATGGATGGGCCGTGTCTTATGAAGACATAATGGATGGACCAAAATGGTTTGGTTCTAATCCAATGGATGAGAATAAACCAAAGGGTTTGGTTTATATTAAACGAATGAACCAAAGGTTGGTTCGGTTCGTTTTAACTTAAAATAAACCATCATGGTTTGGTTTATTTTAACTTATCTTAATGGAGCGGGTTAACGGGCTTTATGGATATGATCCATTAACAATTAAGAGAATTAGTTCTCTATAAAATAGGGCTTAAACCCTAATCCAAAAACCTAATCTATTTTGGCCGCCCAACATAGTTGCCGCCCACCTCCTTGGTGATTTCGGCGCCAACCCTAAAGCTGCCGCCGCCCAGCTTTGTGCCGCCGTCCAAGACCCTTGCCGGCGTCCAAGCTCCAGCCGGTGAACCTCCGGCGACCCTCCGGTGATCTCCTATAGGTTCGGCATCAAGGGGAGCCTTTTTCTCTCCTTGTTTTGGCCGGCGCCTACTCCTCCACCAAGCTGTCCAGTTTTCTGGACAGCTTCTCCTCCTCTCGTCGGAGCGTCGTTTGGACGACGGTTAGTGCTCCGACAGTGGCTAACTTACCGAGGATTTGATCTCCGGTAATCCTCTGAGGTGGAGGACGAAGGATTCGTCAAACGGTTGACGAATACCTCTCCGGAGAAGCGAGTTTTGAGAACTCGTTTTAGGATCCGAATTTGGATTCGGATCGTGATCATCTCTCGATCACGTCGTCTTCAACACGAGGCTAGTAACCCGTACGAAGACAAAGCTCGTGACTTAGCGAAGTCATCCCGAGGAGCTCGGCGTGGATACGGATAGAGACGATTCTTACGATGATCGTTCCGGTTGATGTCGTTCCCGCTACAGGTCATACGGAAGGTATAACGTAGATAATTTTCTTTTATTGCAAATTTTAATTTACGATTATGTCTACACTTGTTGTAATAGCATGTGTGTGTTGTGTGTGTTGTAATAAATATAGATTTATTATTTTTAATTGCTTCCGCTGTGCTCATGTTTGCGAAAGATGATCGAACACACACACGCCGCGGTGCCGGAAACCCAACAGTGGTATCAGAGCGCAGGTTGTGTTTCGACATAATCGTAAAAATGGTTTTGCGATAGTCATAATGTATTTCTGGAAGTTTTCTAAATTTTGGAAATTTAGAAGTATTTATGGAAATTTTTCAATTTTGGAAAGTCTAGAAGTATTTATGGAAATCTTCCACTTTTGGAAAGTTGGAAGTATTTATGGAAATTGATATTTTCCATAAATAAAATATTTGATTAGATTCTGGAAATTTGTTTCCTAATTTAATCATGATTTGATTTGGGAAATCAAATCTTAAAATATTTTATTTCCATAAGTAGTTTTAGTGATTTAGGAAATTGGTTTCCTAAATAGATTTTCCTTAATCAAATAATTCCATGAATAAAATATGTGATTAGATTTGGAAATTTGTTTCCTAATTTAATTATGATTTGATTTGGAGAATCAAATCTTAAACATATTTTATTTCCATAAATAGTTATGACATATAAGGAAATATATACATGACATAATTGTATGCCATGTAATTGCATTAGATGCATAACATTATGCCATGCGTGTCGTGACATGTAGATGTATGTCATGCCATGTAGATAATAGTTATTTGCATGCAAAGAGGATGAGACATAAAACCCTAACTCAATATTAAAGCCTACACCTTCCATTAATATGGTTAGAACCAGAGTTCTGTTTCTTGTTTGGGTTGTTGGACTCACTCCAAGCCCGGCTCGAACCTGAACATGTTCAAATCATTGGAATAGTTTAACTCTAATATGGTAAGAGTCAGAGGTCAATCGTTAGTTTGGGTTGTTGGACTCACTCCAAGCCTGGCTAATTGGTTGAATGCGCTCTAACCATATTAAAACTATTTCACGATTAATGGGTCGGCTTTAACTTGGAGCATCGATTTGTTGGACTCACTCCAAGGTCGATGTGAAGAGAGGTGAAGTTGGGTGCTATGGATATGATGCATACTTGTTAATGTGTTAACAACCCAATGTATGTGTAAACATTCAATTAGTTGATAGCACATTGTGATAGTTACATATACATGATATGTAATCGGTATACTTGATACCCACCATCATAGCTAAGAATGGCTTGTTGGACTCACTCCAAGGTTGTTCTTATCTATGATGGATATCAGCCCATTCGGAGATGGACCTACGATCTCCCGAAGTGATTTTAAGGGTTTTTTGAAATTCGAAAAATGAATGGGATTTATAAATGTATATTGATGCATTTTTAAAATCATCTTTCTCATATATGCTCGTTTTGTATTTCTAAGTTAATATATTGATCATGATGTGTTTGAATTTGCATTCCATTTTGGATTCAAATAAATTTACTGGGCCGAGCTTCTTGGACTGGCTTAGAAGCTTGAGAATTGTTCTCAAGGTTGAAAAGCTTGCAAATGTCCTCGAAGCACCTCTTTCCGCCCGTCCTAGTGACAATGCAACTCTGGACCAATTGTTGGCCTATCAGAAACATGTGAGTGATTCTGAACAAATGAGTTGCATCATGCTAGCCACGATGGAACCCAAGCTACGAAAGCAGCATGAGCATATGGATGCTCATATCGTAGTCCTTCATCTTTGTGAGTTGGTTGATGAGCAAGTGAGATTCGAAAGGTTCGAAGTCTCAAAGCTCCTCTTCACCTCTGAGATGCTAGAAGGTTCATCGTAAGTCTTGCTTTCAATATCTTTGAAGGCGTGGAGTCTTAGAAGCATGAGTAGCGAGGGGGTCTTGTTAGTTGATTCTTCGAAGAAAGGTTCTAAGAGGAAGTCAAAGGAACAGCAGAAGGGAAAGAAGAGAAAGGCTAAGAAGGTAGAACTAGCACAAAAGGAAACTTGCCATCATTATGGCAAGGAGAGCCATTTGTGAAGAAAGTGCAAGATTTATCTTGAGTTCGTGAAGAAGGATAAGGCATCGGATGCCCCATCTTCTTCAGAAATCTTCTTTATTGATTGTCATTCTATTTCCTCAGACACTTGGGTATTTGATACTGGGTGTGGCTCACATATATGTAATGACACTGGGCTAAGGAATAGAAGAAGACTTGTCAGAGGGGAGTCAAATTTGCGAGTTGGCAATGGAGCAAAGGTTGCTGCGATCGCCATCGGAACTTATTTGCTGAAGCTCCCTAGTGGACTAGTCTTGGAACTGGACAATTGCTATTATGTTCCTTCTCTAATAAAGAACATTGTTTCTATTTCCTGCTTAAATAGAAATGGTTTCCATTTAACGTTTAGTAACAATTGTTGTTATATAACATTGAATGGCGTACTTTATGGAACTGGAACTTTGAGTAATGGCATTTATACGTTGGACGTATCCAGTGACATCTTCAATATCGAAGCGAGCAACACGCGTGCTCGAAAGGATAATCAAATAGACTCCTATATGTGGCATTGTCGTCTTGGCCATATAAGCAAGAAACGCATGTCCGAATTACACCGATGTGGAATTCTGGAATCGTTTGAATTGGATTCATACGATACATGCGAATCATGCTTAAAAGGCAAGATGACTAAGTTACCTTTTACTGGAAAAGGTGAACAAGTGGGAGAGTTACCAGGTCTAGTACATACTGATGTATGTGGACCTATGTCAACTCAAGCTTTAGGAGGCTATAACTACTTCATTACCTTCACCGATGATCACTCACGATTTGGGTATGTGTTCTTGATGAAACACAAGTCTGAAGCCTTTAAAAAGTTCAAAGAATTCAGAAATGAAGTAGAGAAACAACATGAAAAAAGTATTAAAATACTTCGATCGGATCGAGGTAGTGAATACTTAAGTCAAGAGTTTCTTGATTATCTAAGAGACTATGGCATATTGTCTCAATGGACTCTGCCCTATACACCACAGCATAATGGTGTATCTGAGAGGCGTAACCGGACCTTGTTGGACATGGTCAGGTCAATGATGAATCATGCGACTCTTCCCAAGTCCTTTTGGGGTTATGCACTTCAGACAGCTATTTACTTGTTAAACAGAATGCCTACCAAGGTAGTCTCTACTACTCCATATGAGATATGGGCTAGTAAGAAACCTCATGTATCTTACTTGAAGATATGGGGTTGTCCTGCTTAAGTGAAGCGGACTGTATCAGACAAACTGGATGCTAAGTCTGATAAATGTCTATTTATTGGATACCCTAAGGAAACAAGGGGTTACCAATTCTATCATCCTGTGGAACAAAAGGTGTTTGTTTCAAGGCATGCTGTGTTTCTAGAGAAAGAGTTTCTCTTGCAAGAAAACAGTGGGAGTGTGTCGAGCTTGAGGAGGCTCGAGAGACTCAAATAGACATTGATGAGATACCTGGTGAAGCACAACAGCCGACAACTCATAGTGATGAGCAATCGGCTGGACCTATTGTAACACCACATCTTCGTGGATCTGGCAGAACGCGCAATATTCCTGAGAGATATGGATTTCTCGTAAGTGAATCGAACGACGTGTTACTCATTGATGATGAGGAGCCTACCAGTTATGAAGAAGTGCTGACAAGTTCAGAAAGGGATAAGTGGCTTGGTGCCATGAAGTCGGAAATGGATTCCATGTACGAAAACCAAGTTTGGAACTTGGTTGACCCACCTGAAGGCATAAAGCCTATAGGGTGCAAGTGGGTTTTCAAGAAGAAAACCGACATGGATGGTAATGTGATTACCTATAAGGCTAGATTGGTGGCAAAAGGATATCGTCAAAAGCAAGGTGTTGATTATGACGAAACCTATTCGCCTGTAGCTATGCTTAAATCCATTCGGATGCTCCTGGCCATAGCGGCTCATTATGATTATGAGATATGACAGATGGATGTGAAAACAACTTTCCTTAATGGAAGCTTGCTCGAGGACGTGTATATGATACAGCCTGAGGGTTTCACATCGGTTGATAAAACCAAGGTATGCAAATTGCGACGATCCATTTATGGATTGAAGTAAGCATCCAGGAGCTGGAATATCCATTTTGATGAGACGATCAAAAAGTTTGATTTCTCACAAAATCCAAACGAACTTTTTGTGTACAAGAAGGTTAGTGGGAGTGCAGTCGTGTTCCTAGTATTGTATGTCGATGACATATTACTTATAGGAAACGATGTGTTAATCTTACAGTCAGTGAAGGTTTGGTTATCCAAGACATTCTCCATGAAAGACCTGGGAGAAGCAACCTACATCCTCGGGATTAAGATCTATAGAGATAGATCGAAACGGTTGCTTGGTCTTTCGCAGTCTACATATATAGACTGAGTGCTAAAGGGGTTTAGCATGTCGGAATCCAAGAAAGGTTTCCTACCCATCAGGCATGGGATACACCTTTCGAAGTCTTTGTGTCCGCGAACAGAAGACGAGAGGATTTGCATGAGTAAGATTCCCTATGCATCCGCAATAGGATCTATCATGTATGCTATGTTATGTACGAGGCCCGATGTATCATATGCTCTGAGTGTCACGAGCAGATACTAGTCTGATCCAGGAATGGATCATTGGGTGGCTGTTAAGATGATCCTTAAGTACTTAAGAAGAACTAAGGATACGTTCCTAATATATGGAGAAGGGTACATGGTGATACGTGGGTATACGGATGCCATCTCCAGACAGACAAGGATGATTCCATGTCTCAGTCTGGGTATGTATTCACCTAGAATGGAGGCGCAATAAGTTGGAAAGGTTCCAAGCTTGACACTATAGCGGATTCTGCCACTAAGGCAGAATATGTTGCAGCTTTGGAAGCAGCAAAGGAAGCGGTTTGGATCAAGAAGTTCATCTATGAACTTGATGTGGTCTCATCAATGATCCAAACATGTGCTTCGCCGCTATCATCTTATCAGAGAGATCATAAGTAGGAACGAAATACAAATAGAGAAAATTCCCACTGAAAGGAACTTAGCGGATCCTTTGACTAAAGCATTACCTCAAAGTAAGTTTGAGGGTCATGTTAGAGCTTATGGTATTGGATACCGTAGCGATTGGCATTAGGCCAAGTGGGAGTCTGTTAGTAATATATGAGAGATGTCCTAAGGCAATCGCCTTATGTATGAACCATTTATATGATAAATGAAGATTCACTATTTGAGTATACATGTTTAATGTATTTTATTGGATCTTAAACTCATTTACTGAATGTCCACGATACGATTCACAGCATGAGAGAATTTGTGATTGGATCACAACTAGTGAGTATCTCTACATGTGTAATTGTGATGTATCGGAATTATCCCTAGTTGATGAATTGATGGATTTGGACACCATCAATTCTGTCGAGACTAGCACGAGGTATACTCCTTGGTGTATCCAAGCAGCTGATTCTCACTGGCTGGAGACATTGTGATGTCCGGAGTTAATCGTGGATGCTAGTTATGGTAACTAGTTCATTGGAGTGACCAGCCGTAAGACTTCATATGGTTCTCTGCATATATAGATATGTCAATGAAGTTCTTACTGTGGCTTAAGTGCGATGTTCCTTTGACTTGCGGTATTCAAGTCATCTTGATCATGGAGACTTATTCTTTGACATCTTAAGCAAACATCTCTAAGGAGATGTGGACCCGGGATGATTGGGTATAAGTCGAAGTGATCGAAGGTGTTTGAATAGCCTATAAAGGATTCACCACTCTTTGCGAGGAGATGTATACCCATGGCCTCTCGTCGGATTGTTACTAAAGTCTTTGGCCAAAGCATTACATGTTTAGAGTAAAGTACTCTTCGATACATGTGGAGTAACTAGAATCCGTAGGACGAGGAAATGATACTTGGGCTAGGTGTGACGTAGTCGACCTAGTGAGGGGTGACACAATAGACCATGTCCTGAACCAAGTGGGTATAAGATGAGTGAAGGAATGGGGCACGATTCATTCGAGCTACTGAAGGGTTTCAGAAATAGTTCTGGATCAACCGTTGATCTTTTCGGTTAATTGGGGATCATGATGTACTACTAGGTGCCACTCATGATCGTTCTATAATTAATGGTTAATTATAGACGGCCAACATAAATCGAGAACCTATTTGGTCACACGCACAACGAGTGTAATCCAAAGGATTTAAAACGAGCTTGAGAATGGGATTCTCAGACCGAGAGAAACTATGTTTGGTTGGACCAAACATAAAGCGAGCATGAAATTGTTTCAGTCGCAATGGAAGCATGGATGGGCCGTGTCTTATGAAGACATAATGGATGGACCAAAATGGTTTGGTTCTAATCCAATGGATGAGAATAAACCAAAGGGTTTGGTTTATATTAAACGAATGAACCAAAGGTTGGTTCGGTTCGTTTTAACTTAAAATAAACCATCATGGTTTTGTTTATTTTAACTTATCTTAATGGAGCGGGTTAACGGGCTTTATGGATATGATCCATTAACCATTAAGAGAATTAGTTCTCTATAAAATAGGGCTTAAACCCTAATCCAAAAACCTAATCTATTTTGGCCGCCCAACATAGTTGCCGCCCACCTCCTTGGTGATTTCGGCGCCAACCCTAAAGCTGCCGCCGCCCAGCTTTGTGCCGCCGTCCAAGACCCTTGCCGGTGTCCAAGCTCCAGCCGGTGAACCTCCGGCGACCCTCCGGTGATCTCCTATAGGTTCGGCATCAAGGGGAGCCTTTTTCTCTCCTTGTTTTGGCCGGCGCCTACTCCTCCACCAAGCTGTCCAGTTTTCTGGACAGCTTCTCCTCCTCTCGTCGGAGCGTCGTTTGGACGACGGTTAGTGATCCGACAGCGGCTAACTTACCGGGGATTTGATCTCCGGTAATCCTCTGAGGTGGAGGACGAAGGATTCGTCAAACAGTTGACAAATACCTCTCCGGAGAAGCGAGTTTTGAGAACTCGTTTTAGGATCCGAATTTAGATTCGGATCGTGATCATCTCTCGATCACGTCGTCTTCAACACGAGGCTAGTAACCCGTACGAAGACGAAGCTCGTGACTTAGCGAAGTCATCCCGAGGAGCTCGGCGTGGATACGGATAGAGACGATTCTTACGAGGATCGTTCCGGTTGATGCCGTTCCCGCTACACGTCATACGGAAGGTATAACGTAGATAATTTTCTTTTATTGCAAATTTTAATTTACGATTATGTCTACACTTGTTGTAATAGCATGCGTGTGTTGTGTGTGTTGTAATAAATATAGATTTATTATTTTTAATTGCTTCCGCTGTGCTCATGTTTGCGAAACATGATCGAACACACACACGCCGCGGTGCCGGAAACCCAACATGTACACGACCATGTGTAGCCACATGCCCTGGTCGTGTCCCCTTCTGCGTCCAACTACAAAATATTCTTCTTTTGCTCCGAAAGTGTGCCATTTTCCCCATGAAATGCTATCCTGCACACAAAAGTACAAAGAGTAGATCTCCGAACCAGAAAATAGGAAATGCATGCAAAATAAAGTAAAATATGCATGAAACAAACATAAAATGTAATGAGATGTGAGCGAAAACTACTCCTAAAACCCTATATATTTTGCTCATATCAGTAGGAATTCCAGTTGGGTCGGAAATACTGAACAGCTGGCAGGAAGTCCAGTTGGGCCATAAGGGCTGGACAATTAGCAGGAAGTCCAGCTTAGTCAGGAGGACCAGACAGTTGGCAGGAAGTCCTGGTGGGTTGAGGATCAGACATCAAGTAGGGGATGTCCTTCGAGGATGGATAGGCTTGAGAAGGAATCAATGTGGTCCTTCATTTGAGGGGGGGACTGTTGGAGTATTGAGAATACAATCAAAGTCTCACATTGGTAAGACATGGAAAAGATCATGTGCTTATAAGATGAAAAGATATCTTCATTGGCATGAGGCCTTTTGGAGAAAGCCTAAAAATGAAACCATGAGGGTTGAGGTCCAAAGTAGACAATATCATGCCTTTGTGAAGATATATTATTCTTATAGGCATTAACAGTTTCGTGAAGCTCCATAATAGAGAAAAATTCTTCTAGAGTACTTACCTCTAGATTTCTTGAGATGTAAAATAAATCCACCATTGAGCTCCACTTTGATGACCAGGGGAAGTATCAATTTCTTTCATTATCATGTCTCGGTTTGAAAGTTTCTTCCCTACACTTGATAAACCGTTAATTATTTCCTTAAATCTTGAGTGTAGAGATAATCCTTTTCTCCTTTTTCTAGTTTGATATTATTAAGTTGCGATTGAAGAAGGTCCCTTCTTGCAAGTTTTGCTTCGGAGGTGCCTTCATGAAGCTCCACTAGCTTCTCCCACATCTCCTTAGCGCTTGATTACTCTCTAATCCTATTGATCTCTTGTTGAGGAAGCACATTGAAAAGATGGTGCTTTGCTTTTGAATTTGCTAAGTGCTCCTCTCTTTGCTTCTTGGTCCATCTCGATTTCTCTAATAGCTCCCCTTCTTCATCCCTAGGCACCTTGAAATCATTTTCCATAATTAACATTATTTCAAAGTCGGTTTCGAAAAATACCTCCATATGTTTTTTCCACCATGCGAAGTCCCCTTCAAATTTGGGTGGATGGATGTTCATGTCGGCCATTGTAGTTGTGCTTGTTGCGGCGGTGAGTCCGTTGACAAGCAACTTGGCTCTAATACTACTTGTTGAAGGATCAAGGCTCGGCTAGAAAGGGGGTTGAATAGCCCTCATTGTTGTAGATGGAATTCTCGTGTTCTTAATCATCTACAAATAGTTAGCACAGCGGAATGTATGCTAAAACAAAACAACTAAAACTAAAGACAAAGATAAAGAGAAGCAAACGCTAAGATGAGGATGTAATGTGGTTCATGGCCCTTGTCGCTAATCCACAGACGATTCGTAGGGAGAATAACTTCCTCAAACTAATCCACTAATCTCTCCTTTAGCCCAAGACAAGGTGGAGGTAAACCTTCTTACACAATCTCTCCCTCTTACAATAGAATTGAGATAAGAGCAAGGAAGAGGAGAGTAGATACATTCACAGCACTTGGGGAGAAGTTATAAGTGGAAGAATTAACCTCCCCAAGGCCCACAACCCTTCTTTTTATAGGGAAGAAAGGGTTTCTTCACGTTGGGCATGCAACAATCGACTGCTGCATGCTAGTAGTCGACTGCTGTTGTAGCCATTGCCTCACAACGGCTTCATCCATATATGATAGCCAACAGATAGCCAATCGATCATTGTCGACCCTAACGATCGTGATGCCCACATGGATCGTTTCCATATATAGCAATCGACTGTCATCCCTTGGCAGTCGACTGATGGTGGACCAGTCGACTACCATCCCTTGGCAATCAACTATTGGGCCACGAAACCCTAGTTGACACCAGTCAACTAGTAGTCGATTCGGACCAATCGACTGCCATTATTTGGCAGTCGACTGTTGTCGGGTAAAACCTCAAACATATGTTTGAGCATCCAACTCATCCAACTGTCGGGTAAAACCTCAAACACATGTTTGAGCATCGGACACTTGACTTAGCCACTTGGCCAAGTTCACCTACTTGAGCTACCCCATCCCAGGTTACAATCACTAAATTTATCATCTCCCATGGAGTCCCTCACCGAAGCTCTCTTCGTCCGGCTACGTCCCTCGAATGCACTAAGCCCGCAGCTTCTCCCATGTCATCCTTCACGTCTTGTTTTGAAGTCTGCCTCCTTTGTCTTCACTCCATACGCTCCTCGTCCAATGGTCCCTCGGATGCACCAAGCTCACGACTTCTCCCTGTGCCATCCTTCACCGACTCAAGGACCTGAGCCATGAGATGATGAACTTGCTAATGCTTCATCAATCTAACAATGTGTGATTTACTAAGTCCTGGACAACTTAAACACACATATCAAATCACATAATCAACCTAACTTAAAACCTTTGCCACACACATCAAAACCAAACACATACTTGGGTTGATTGCCCTAACATATGCCTAAAAAGAAAAACAATGCTCAAAGAATAGATGAAAAATCAAAATTGAGAAAATTAGAATAAGAAAACTAAGGCTTGAGGTCAAGGCTTGAAAAATTGTCAAAGACCCTAGCAAAAATGACAAACTCATTTAAGGGGTTTAATGGTCAAAACTTAGGGTCTAGAAAACAAGAATCATCAAAGGGCAAGAAAGGTTTGGATCACAAACCTAAAGCCCAAGAAGACCTACCATAGTGTCCATTGAATTATGGAACCATTTCTTGGTCTAGGAAAACTAAGGTTACTAGGGAAGCTATCCCTAAGGCTAACCATGATGTGTGTCTAGTGGGTAAAGTTTCAAGGAAACCTAGGGAAGCCACTAAGAAGGTTACAAGGGGAGTTACCCCTAGAGTTAACCTAGGTAAGACCACAATGACCAAGGCTTCTAAGACTAGGAGAGTCATTAGGAAGGTATCAAGGGAGGTTATCCCTAGTGAATAGCTAGTTAACCTAAGGAACTCCAATAGGTATTGGATTTTTAGGAGCGTGATTCCCTCACGCTAAATGGGTTAGGGTGTATCAACCCTAAGTGGATAGGTAGTAAACCTAGCCACTTTAGGTCACTTCCAAGGTAATGGGATACCTTGGAAATAAGGTTGAATTTAATCCTAAAGAATTTTAGGATGTGTCAATATAATTTATGGAAATTGAAAAATCAATCAAATTGGCATAATTTAGGGTTAGAGGACTTGGTGTGTCATTTTGGGTTTTTGGCACACTTGGGATAAGTGATAATATGGAAAAAATAACTTAATCATAACAAATGGCAATCTATACTAAAACTTAGGTATTATCATACATTTATATTTTATTTGCCATGTTTTGTTTGTCATATGTCATGTCATGACATCATAATTTTTTTTAATCATTTAATATGTCATGGTAATGCCTAGGATTAATTTTTATGTCATGTTCTTGTTTAGATGGTTTTCATATGCCATGACATCATGATTTTTGGCACATGCTTATTTATTCTATCTTTATATGCCATAATCATCATTCATGCATTAATAAAATTGATTTAAGGACTATAGCATGATTTGAAGTCCCATGTATAAGGGAATCAAATAGTGTTGCCTTAGAAAAAAGCATGAGACCTTAGTTTATGATGAACAAAACCCACATCTCACATCACATTGACATGTGTGTATATTGATACACCCTAGACACATGCGAGGTGTTAGGAAATGAGTTAAGTTCAAGGTGCATAGTTCTTGTATATAGGTGAACTCAAACTCATCTTATACCATGGATGAATCATGAGGAAAGCTTATGTACAAGTGTGCATTAAGCCCATAGACCATGGTTCAATATAAGGTTTTAAAATTATTTTAGAAAACCTTGGTGCAGTATATCTTTTGATAGAAGTCACCATTGAAGACATTGATACAAAATAGGTCAAAAGCATTGAAGTTATCAATGATTTTGAATTTTGTATCGATATTAATATTTTATGGGTATTTTATTTTTTAAATATTTTTCACCCATAATGATTGACTTAAGTATTATATGTATAAAATTTTGTGATTTTTAAAATTACATATAATTACTTATGCTTTTCCAAAATTCATTTTCTAAACTTGATTTCTACACTTGCAAAATTTAGTCGACTGCATTGGATGGCAGTCGACTGGCATCAAGGGCAGTCAAATGTTGACTGACAAAGTTGACTGCCAGTGCTGATTTTCGATAAACAAGAATGTTTAGCCCATGTTTCAACTATGTTAGGCTACCCTAACTGTTTCTAACCCTAGGATATGCTTTGGAAAGCATTATAAAGGGTGAAAATTCATTGGATATAGATTAAGAGAGTTGTTTGGGTGTGTATCAAATCTTAAGGTGCGTGAAAGTTAAAGTTTTAACTTTCGACCTTAATTTTGATGGTTTAGTGTTCCTATAGGCTTAGAGACTCTCAAAGGACATTATTGGCATAACAGTCAAGGGGGGGGGGCAAGCCTTTAGAGGGAGGTTATCCATCATGGGATGATGGATGTGTTCTTTCTTATAGGGGGAGGGGGGATTTAGACAATTGGGAAAGTTTGAAGGATTGTCTCTATTTAGTGATTGTTAGGGCAATCAACCCATGATGTGGTTTTGGTGTGTGTGGCAAAGGGTTTAAGTTAGGTTGTTATGGTTTTGATATGTGCGTTGAAGTCGTGCAGGACTTAGTAATTCGCACATGGATCATTGGCAAGTTTCACCTCTCATGACTCGGTCTTTAAATTGGTGAAAGATGCATTGTGGAAATCGTGCACTTGGCGCATCTGAGGGACCATCGGACGAGGAGCATTGGAGTGAAGCCGGAGAAAGTAGACTTTAGGGCAAGACACGAAGGATGGCACTGCCAAGTCGTGCGCTTAGCGCATCCGAGGGACGTGGCCGGACGAAGACAACTTCAAAGGCGAGGGACTCCAAGGGAATGAGAGTGAGCAATTGTAACCCGGGACGGGATAGCGCTTAAGCTGAAACTTAGACGATTGGCTAAGTGTCGGATGGGATTTCCCGACATCAGTCAACTGCCATGCCATAGTAGTCGACTGCTCCAAGTTGACTGTTGTTCGAGTTAGGTCTGTGTCCCATTAGTCGACTGCCAAGGATTGGCAGTCGACTGACGAACCCACCAGTCGACTGATGATGGAATCAGTCGACTGGTTGCAAGGGTTTCGGGCATAGAATGTTGATCAGTCGAGTTCTCTCTTTTGACACTTGACTTTTGGCTCCATCAGTCGATTGATGGTCACAATCAGTCGACTGATGTGGGAGCTGTTGGTTGGAAACCAACATGGATGAAGTCGTTATTGGGCAATGGCTACAACAACAGTCGACTGATCGGGCATCAGTCGATTGCCGCTGTGTTAACGGGAAGATTGGGCTCTTCTCTATAAGAAGGAGCCTTTGGACACTTTGGGAGCCTAATGCTTAACTCCTAAACATCCTTACAAGTGCCCAAACGATTTCCACTCTTCTTACTTGCTTTTATTCCAATCTTATTGTAAGAAGAGAGATCTTGTAAGAAAGATTACCTCAACCTAGCTTGGTGCAAAGGAGAGAATAGTGGAAAGCTTTAGGTGTGATTCACCTTGGAATGAATTGGGTCATGGATTAGCGGCAAGGGCCATGAACCACGTTACGACTTGGTGTTAGCGTTTGCATCTATTCTTTCTTTACTTTGTCTTAATTGTTTGTTTCCGTTGCGCTAATATTATTTGTAGACAAGTAATCAACGAACGACCATCATCGTTTACCAAGAGCGCCACCAACGTTCCAACAAATGGTATCAGAGGCAAGTCGTTTGTCACCGGACTAACCGCCGCAACAAGCACAACAACAATGATGGTCGGTTCCAACATTCACCCACCAAAATTTGAAGGCGAATTCTCTTGGTGGAAGAAGAGAATGGAGGTATTCTTTGAAACCGATTTTGAAATTATGCTAATAATGGAGAATTATTTTGAGATACCTAGGAATGAGGAAGGGGAGCCTTTGGAGAAATCGAAATAGACAAAGAGGCAAAGAGAGGAGTACTTGGAAAATTCAAAGGCCAAGCACTATCTATTCAATGTACTCCCTCAACAAGAAGTCAACCGAATCGGAGAATGTGCTAGTGCCAAAGAGATGTGGGAGAAGCTAGTGGAGCTTCATGAAAGCACATCCGAGGCCAAGCTAGCAAGGAGAGATATCATTCGCTCCCAACTCAACAATATCAAACTCGATAAAGGGGAGAAGGTAACATCTTTACATTCTCGGTTTAAAGAAATTCTTAATGGTTTATCTAGTGTAGGGGAGAAGCTCTCCAATAGGGACATGATCATGAAGCAATTGATGCCTTTCCCCGATCATCCAAGTGGAGTTCAATGGTGGACTCATTCTACATCTCAAAGAATCTAGAGGTAAGTACTCTAGATGAATTTTTCTCCACTATGGAATTGCATGAATCTAGGCTTGAAGGGATAATTGAAGAACCAAGCATCAAGCCATCAAGGGGAGTGGCACTAGTAGCCAACAAGGGGAAGAAGAATAAGGAGACTCCTCCCTCTTCATCCGATGAAGACTCCTCCTCCTCTTCCATGGATAGCACGGAAGAAGCTTACATGGTAAGGAAGATAAGGCGTGCTTTGAAGAATTTTAAATTTAAAAAATCTAATGATAGGAGGAGAAGGCCAAGGAGGAAGATAATTTGCTATAATTTTCCAAGGAGAGGGACACATAAGGGATAATTGTCCCCTCTTAAACAAGAGCAAAGAAGAGAAGAGGAAGAAAGAAGAAAAGAAGAAGGGGAGCAAGAAGAAGGAGGAGAAAACCAAAAAGAAAGGGAAGGCAAAGGCACATAAGGCCACATGGGATGATCCATCATCCTCATCATCCGAAGAAGATGCCTTCACAAACCTTGCCCTAATGGCAATAGATGATTTGGACACCTCCTCCTCTGAGCAAGAAAAAAGAAGAACAAGTGAGGAGAGCTCAAGTGAAGGGGGAGCTTCATTCTCATCCTCATTGGAATCAGAGGAAGAAGACATGGAAACTATGGTAATGAATCTTTCTCCTAAGAAAATAGTTTCCATGATTTCAAGTTTAACTAGGGACTTATTTAAGATGAAAATAGAAATAAATGCATGCAAAATGAGATTAAGGCCCTAGAGGAAAAACTAGAAAATGCATGCGTTAATGTTAATGATTATATTCCTTTTGATGTGAATGATGCATGCATTGAGGAAAATAAGGTTTTAAGGGAAAAGGTAGATCACCTAACTAATGCCTTAGAAAAATTCACCATTGGCTCCAACATATTGAACATATAGGGAGCCAAAGGGCAAGCTTTAATAAGAAAGACCTAGGTTATAAAGGAACAAAAATGAGAAGGCCTATAATTGCCTAATTGCTAGGGGTCAAGCCAAAAATAAAACAATAGCTAGAAAATAGATCCCTAAAGAATTTTTGGTGAACCATATAGGAAAGAATTTGTATTGGGTTCCCAAATCCATCCTTAAGGGTTAGGAAAACCCTAGGATAGTCAACCATGTGGATTTTACTTATATCATATTGAATGGTTGACTTAGGATGGTGTGGGTTATAAATTTTTAACATAGTGTTGGGTGTTGATAATGCATAACCCATGAATTGAATGGTTAAATCATGATTCATGCTCAATTTTATAACTTATAATCATGATATGCAATGATTGATGATTTATGATCATGATTGATAATTCTTGATGCATGTTCATGATTGGGTTTTTAGGATGATACTTAACCATGGGTAGAAATGCATAAAATTTTGGTTAAGTGTAAATACCATTAGGAACATCTCACATCCCACTATAAGGATAACTTGATTGAGAACTTATAAATGGGTGAGATGATAGGATGATACAAATGGTTCACTAATGCCTATGGCATTTAGATGGGTCATTAAGTGTATCAATAGAGCAATAATAGACTAATCATGGGGAAAGCATATGTTTAACTCATAGACATATTGCCCAAAGATCATGGTTGGATATTTCAAATGATTTTAAAACCATTCTATATTTCATAAACAGTGAGTTCATGTTTTGAAAAACTTCAAGGCAAAACTAGACTTTAAAGTTGATACAAACCTTAGATTTTTTTATAACTTTTGAGTTTTTGCCTAACTTGCAAAAATAAAATGAATTTTCATGAAAAAAAAAATATTTATCTCTGATAGAGGAACTCACAAGAAATATGTACTCAAAATTTCATGATTTTTCGAATTTCCTAGAATTTTTAATGCATTTCTGAAATTGGAGTTTGAAAATCAGAAAACCTGAAATTTCCGTGCCAGTCGACTGATGTACTATGCAGAAGCACAATAACCCGTTTTATCAAGTTTTGAGTGGTTTTTGGGTATTTTTTGTAGGGGATCGATATGACCGGCTAGAGGGGGGTGAATAGCCCTCGTACGTTGGACGTCGTAAATCGATCGTTCTCGTCGCGTGCTTGTCTACGATTGTTGTTAGCGCAAGCGGAATATACAACTATAAGTAAAGACAAGCAAAATATAAACAAGCAATACAAACACTGGGATATAACGTGGTTCACGGCTACGCCGCTAATCCACGGTCCGATTCGTCCACGGTGAATCACTCCGCCAAAACCAATCACTATCGGTCTCTCCTTTGCACAAAGCTAGGTGGAGGTAACCTTTACAACCAAGATCACTCTTCTTACAATAGGTTTGAAGTAAAGACAAGTAAGAAGAGTTTAGAGCTTGTGGGGCACTAGGATGATTGTTTGGAGTATGAGCATTAGCCTCTCAAAGGCTTACACCCTCTCTTTTTATAGAGAGGGCTAACTTCTTCCCGTTTGCCGCCATCAGTCGACTGCCGCCCTTGGCAGTCGACTGTCGTCACTAGAACGGCCTCCGAACACGTCGGATCCCGACCGTTGTAGTCCAACGGAACTCTTGGCGATCGATGGACCTCATGATCGGCTCGTATCGTAGTCGGCGCCCGATCGGCTACGAGCGGTTCTGGCCGAACCCTTATTGACGGCGATCATTCGGCGCCTTGACGATCGATGGTATGGCGATCGGCCCGCGTATGGCGGATCGCTGGCCTAATCCGATCGATCGTATACGGTCGAACTCACTCGACTCGGCGATCCGCCATGACATGGCGATCGGTCGGTGTCGAAAAACCCATCCGCACTTGGCCAAATGGCCAAGTTTCACCTAAGAGCTACCCTTCCCGGGTTACAATCGCCACTCATTTCTGAGTCCTCGCCCGAAGTTCTCTTCGCCTCGCCACGCCCCTAAGAAGATCAGCGCCGGGCCTGCAATGCTCCTTAGCGTCTCTTGCCTCGAAGTCTACTTCCTCCGGCTTCACTCCAAGCTTCTCGTCCGGCGGTCCCTCGGATGCTCCAAGCGCACGGCTTCCGCAAAGCTATCCTTCACCGACTCAAGGCACGAGTCATGAGATGTGAAACTCGCCACGGCTCCATGTGCGAATTACTAAGTCCTGCACGACTTCAACGCACATATCACATCAACATATCAAACTAACTTAAACCCTTTGCCACACCATCAAAACCATATCACGGCAAGAGATTGCCCTAACAATCTCCCCCTTTTTGATGTGTGGCAATCCGTTTAAGTTAGGTAAAAACATTTGATATAAATTCTAAGGTAAGAAAGCATGTAAAGATAAACATGATATAGTAACATGCAACTCCCCCTTAATCCATGAAACTCTCCATGCAAATTTTCTCCCCTTATCATATATTTCTCCCCCTACAATATATTTCTCCCCCTAAAGTGATTAACTTAAACATAATTATTTCTCCCCCTTTGACACCATCAAAAAGATTAACACTAAGTTATAAGCTCATGGCATCAAGTATAATGGAGGAAAAATATGACAAGTTGATTTAAAGTTGGGTACCACTTGTTGATGGCATTAAGTATATTTCTACCACTTGTTGTAGGTTTACAAACTGAATTCGGCCTTCAATATTCTGATTTACAGGCCACCAGTCGACTGCTATCAGTATGGCAGTCGACTGGCACAAAGGAATCTAAATTTCTGATTTTCTGGACGAATTTCAGAAATGCATTATAAATTCCAGAAAATTCTAAAAATCATGAAATTTGGGGAACATATTTCTTTTAAGTATATCTATCAATGAAAAATAGATTTTCATGAAAACTCATTATATTTTCTTGTTTTTGCCAAAAATCCAAACACTTGAAAAACCACTAGTTTTTGAGCATGTTAGTATCCAATTTAGCACCTAGTCTTGCTTTGAATTGTTCCAAAACATGAATACATAGATTTTAGATTAAGAAATTGTTTTGAAAACATATGAAATATCCAACCATGATCTTTGGGCAATATGTCTATGAATTAAACATAAGCCTTCCCCATGATTGGTCTATTATTGCTATTTTGATACTTTAAATGACCATCTAAATGCCATAGGCATTAGTGGACATTTGTATCATCCTAATATCTCACCCATGCTAAGTTTGCAATCAAGTTAGCCTATAGTGTGTGTGAGATGTATCCTAGGGGGTATTTGTATATACTTAACCCATATATTCATGCAATTCTATCATGGTTAAGTATCAACCTAACATTCTACATGATCATAATGACATATACCAATCAAGTCTACATTATGATCATGAAACTCATGTATCCATCAAATAATAGTCATGCATTAGGTATTATATGATGATAATAAACAAATTATCACCTAAAGCATGATTTAAACCTATTTCTAGTGATAACGTGCCAAATTTCAAAATCATAAATCATGATTTAAAACATACATAGCAATTACATCAATCATTATGATTTAAGCATTATTACCTATTTATGGGTACGTTATCATCACCCAACACTATCTAAAAAATGTTGTCCCGTCATCCTAAGTCAACCAAATTATGATATAGGTCAAGTTCATATGGTTGACTACCCTAGGGTTATTCTAACCCTTAAGGATGGATTTTGGAACCCAAAATAGATTCTTTCCTATTGGGTTCACTAAATATTCCTTGGGGATCCATTTTCTAGCTATTGCTTTCTTTTTATCTTGTCCCCTAGCTATAAGACATTTGTAGGCTTTTTCATTTTTCTTTTCCTTGTAGCCTAGGCCCTTTTTGTTGAAGCTAGCTCTTTGGCTCCCTAAGATCATGTTCAATGTGTTGGAGCCAATAGTGAATTTCTCTAGGGCTTTGGTTAAGTAATCTACCTTTTCCCTTAATGCCCTATTTTCCTCTATGCATGCATCATTAACATTTAAAAGCATATAATCATGTGAGCATGCATCATCATTTAAGCTAGAAGAAATATTATCATTTTCATTTAAGCATGCTTTTTCTAATTTTTGTTCTAGGTCCTTAATTTGTTCAAGCATGCATTTATTTTTCTTCTTTGCCCTAAATAAATCCTTAGTTAAGCTAGAAACCATGGAAACTATTTTCTTAGGGGTTAGATTTGTTACCATAGTTTCCATGTCCTCTTCTTCGGATGAGGAGGATGTGGAAGCTCCCCCTTCATTTGAGCTCTCCCCATTTGAGCTTGATTCTTCATTTTCGGATGAAGAGCAATCCAAGTCATCAAAGGCCATCAAGGCCAAATTGGTGACAAAAGCATTCTCCTCATCCGATGATGATGAGGAGGATGAGGATGGGTCATCCCAAGTCCTTGCCTTGAGAGCCTTAGCCTTTCCCTTCTCCTTTGTTTTCTTCTCCTCTTCCTTCTTTTTCTTGCTCCCCTTTTTCTTCTTCTTTTCTTCTTTCTTTTTCCTTTCTTCCTTGCTCTTGTTTAGGAGAGGACAATTGTCCCTTATGTGCCCTTCTCCTTGGCAATTATAGCATATGACCTTCCCCCTTGGTCTTCTCATCCTATCATTAGATTTATCAAATCTAAAATTCTTAAATGCACGTCTTACCCTCCTTACCATGTAGGCTTCTTCGGTGCTATCCATGGAGGAGGAGGAAGATGCTTCGTCATCAGAGGAGGAGGTGATTTCCATCTTCTTCTTCCCCTTACTTGCCAATAGTGCTACTCCTCTTGAGGGTTGAATTTTAGGCTCCTCTTGTATTCCCTCAAGCCTAGTTTCGTGGAGTTCCATTGTTGAGAAGAACTCCTCCAAGGTACTCACTTCTAAATTCTTTGAGATATAGAATGAGTCCACCATGGAGCTCCACTTTGAGGACCGGGGAAAGGCATCTATGGCCTTCATTACCATATCCCGGTTTGATAGCTTCTCACCTACACTTGTTAGTCCATTTAAAATTTCTTTGAATCTAGAATGCAAAGAAATTACCTTTTCTCCCTTTTCTAATTTGATGTTGGATAGTTGGGAGCGGAGGAGATCTCTCCTTGCTAGCTTTGCCTCGGATGTGCCTTCATGAAGCTCAATTAGCTTCTCCCACATCTCCTTGGCGCTTAGGCATTCTCCTATTCGGTTGATTTCTTGTTGGGGGAGCACATTGTAGAGATGGTGCTTGGCTTTGGAGTTTGCAAGGTGCTCCTCTCTTTGCCTCTTGGTCCACCTAGATTTCTCTATTGGCTTCCCTTCTTCATCCCTAGGCAAAACGAAACCGGATTCCATTGTAATCATTATATCAAAATCCGTTTCGAAAAATACCTCCATTCGCTTCTTCCACCAAGCGAATTCTCCTTCAAACTTCGGAGGATGGATGTTGGAGCCGGCCATTTTTAATGTAGGGCTTGTTGCGGCGGTTAGTCCGGTGACAAGCAACCTCGGCTCTGATACCACTTGTAGGGGATCGATATGACCGGCTAGAGGGGGGTGAATAGCCCTCGTACGTTGGACGTCGTAAATCGATCGTTCTCGTCGCGTGCTTGTCTACGATTGTTGTTAGTGCAAGCGGAATATACAACTATAAGTAAAGACAAGCAAAATATAAACAAGCAATACAAACACCGAGATATAACGTGGTTCACGGCTACGCCGCTAATCCACGGTCCGATTCGTCCACGGTGAATCACTCCGCCAAAACCAATCACTATCGGTCTCTCCTTTGCACAAAGCTAGGTGGAGGTAACCTTTACAACCAAGATCACTCTTCTTACAATAGGATTGAAGTAAAGACAAGTAAGAAGAGTTTAGAGCTTGTGGGGCACTAGGAAGATTGTTTGGAGTATGAGCATTAGCCTCTCAAAGGCTTACACCCTCTCTTTTTATAGAGAGGGCTAACTTCTTCCCGTTTGCCGCCATCAGTCGACTGCCGCCCTTGGCAGTCGACTGCCGTCACTACAACGGCCTCCGAACACGTCGGATCCCGACCGTTGTAGTCCAACGGAACTCTTGGCAGTCGACTGATGGACCTCATCGGCCGACCGCCTCCGTAATCGATCGCCTGATCGGCTACGAACGGTCTCGCGGGCGAACCCTTATTGACGATCGGCTGCGCTTAGCGATCGATGGTCTTGGCGATCGCCCACGTATGGCGATCGCGCCGCCACAATCCGATCGATCGTATACCGGTCGAACTCACTCGACTCAGCGATCGATTGCCATGACATGCGATCGGCCGGTGTCGGAAAACCCATCCGACACTTGGCCAAATGGCCAAGTTTCACCTAAGAGCTACCCTTCCCGGGTTACAATCGCTCACTCTCATTTCTGAGTCCTCGCCTTGGTTCTCTTCGTTCTCGGCCACGTCCCTCGGCAGCATCAGGCGCACGGCTCTGCAATGCTCCTTCGCGTCTCTTGCCTCGAAGTCTACTTCCTCCGGCTTCACTCCAAGCTTCTCGTCCGGCGGTCCCTCGGATGCTCCAAGCGCACGGCTTCCGCAAAGCTATCCTTCACCGACTCAAGGCACGAGTCATGAGATGTGAAACTCACCACGGCTCCATGTGCGAATTACTAAGTCCTGCACGACTTCAACGCACATATCACATCAACATATCAAACTAACTTAAACCCTTTGCCACACCATCAAAACCATATCACGGCAAGAGATTGCCCTAACATTTTTCTTCCTTAGAGTTGATGTCATACGTGTATAACATTTAGATAATGTTTTTTATAGTGTCAAAGGGGGAGAATTGATAGGTTTAAGTTAATCATGCTAAAAGGGAAAATTGAGCATGTCTTAAGGGGGAGTTGCATGTTTAAGGGGGAGTTTGATACTCATGTTTTCATTTACATGCATTCTTGCCTTATGCTTTATGTATTTGTTTTACCTAACTTAAACGGATTGCCACACATCAAAAAGGGGGAGATTGTTAGAGCAATCAACCCATGATGTGGTTTTGATGTGTGTGGCAAAGGGTTTAAGTTAGGTTGTATAGTTTTGATATGTGCGTTGAAGTCGTGCAAGAGTTAGTAATTCGCACATGGAGCATTTGCAAGTTTCACCTCTCATGACTCGGTCTTTGAGTCGGTGAAAGATGCATTGTGGAAGCCGTTCGCTTGGTGCATCCGAGGGACCGTCGGACGAGGAGCATTGGAGTGAAGCCAGAGGAAGTAGACTTCAGTGCGAGACGTGAAGGATGGCGCTGTGAAGTCGTGCGCTTGGCACATCCGAGGGATGTGGCCGGACGAAGACAACTTTAAAGGCGAGGGACTCCAAGGGAATGAGAGTGAGCGATTGTAACCCGGGATGGGGTAGCGCTTAGGTGAAACTTGATCGATTGGCTAAGTGTCGAATGGGATTTCCCGACATTAGTCGACTGCCATGCCATGGCAGTCGACTGCTCCAAGTCGACTGTTGACTTGACTGCTATTCGAGTCAGGTCTATGTCCCATCAATCGACTGCCAAGGATTGGCAGTCGATTGACGAAACCACCAGTCCACTGATGATGGAATCAGTCAACTGGTTGCAAGGGTTTTGGCCACAAAATATTGATCAGTCGAGTGCTCGCTTCCGGCACTTGATTGTTGGCTCCATCAGTCGACTGATGGTCATGATCAGTTGACTGATGTGGGAGTCGTTGGTTGGAAACCAACATGAATGAAGCCGTTATTGGGCAACAACTATAGCAACAGTCGACTGATCAGGGCATCAGTTGACTGCCGCTGTGTTAACGGGAAGATTGAGCTCTTCTCTATAAGAAGGAGCCTTTGGACACTTGGGGAGCCTAATGCTTAACTCCTAAACATCCTTACAAGTGCCCAAATGATTTCCACTCTTCTTACTTGCTTTTATTCCAATCTTATTGTAAGAAGAGAGATCTTGTAAGAAAGGTTACCTCCACCTAGCTTAGTACAAAGGAGAGAATAGTGGAAAGCTTTAGGCGTGATTCACCTTGGAACGAATCGGGTCATGGATTAGCGGCAAGGGTCGTGAACCACGTTATGACTTGGTGTTAGCGTTTGCATCTATTCTTTCTTTACTTTGTTTTAATTGTTTGTTTCCATTATACTAATATTGTTTGTAGACAAGTAATCAACGAACGACCATCATCGTTTACCAAGAGGGCTATTCAGCCCCCTCTAGCCGGCCACCAACATTCCAACAGTGATATGGGACTTATCACAAGGAAGAGTGAAGGCATCCTAAATGTTTTTGGACCAAAGGGGAGATTGTAATATCTCATTGGAATATGAGACATTGATATCCATGGGGAGAGCCTTTTTGATGTCAAAAAGGGAGAGAATTTGAGTGAGAAGTTAGGAATTCCCAATTTGGGGAATTGGGAGGATTGGATTGAGTTAGTGTTCTAACTCATAGGTGTTTGGTTTTTGTCAAACATCAAAAAGGGGGAGATTGTTGGTGCAATCGACCCAGGTCACGATTGACCAGACCCGAGTAGTGTTTTGATGTTTAACGATGAGTTGACCATTGTTTGACAATGGGTTGACTATATGGTTGACATGGGATTGACCATATGATGGAGAAGTCTAAGTGGGCACTTGGCATGGAAAGTCCAAGTCATGGGTACTTGGCAATGGTAAAGTCCAAGTCATGAGTACTTAGCAATGGTAAAGTCCAAGTTCTGTGTGTTTGGCATGGAAAGTCCAAGCATGGGTCTTGGCAAGGGAAAGTCCAAGCATGGGTCTTAGCATTTGGAAAGTCCAACATGGAGTTGGCATGGAAAGTCTAAGGGTGTAGTCTTGCCAATGCAAGTCCAAGTGTGTAGTCTTGGCGGTGAAAGTCCAAGTCATGGGTACTTGGCATTTGGGAAGTCCAAGTGTATGATATTGGTGGCGTAAAGTCCAAGGGTGGAGTCTTGGCAGCATAAGTCCAATGGATGGCAGCATAAAGTCCAAGCGTTGGTCTTGGTAGTGTAAGTCCAATGTGCCTTGGCGGTGTAGACCCAGTTAGCATGACAATAGCCGATGGAAGCACCTGAAGGCTAGTGTATGGATGAACAAGTCATGGATGACTTGGAGGGATCCAATAAGTGTGAGGTTGATGGAGGTGGCTAGAAGGCTTAGGTCTACGCTAAGGGTGGTCTAGCAAGTATGAGGGCATCATACTTTGGGTTAAACCTCATGTTTGAGGTTATCAGTCGATTGGAGGTTTGTACCAGTCGACTAGTCAAGTGTTTTGACACTTGGCAGCCAAGTCGACACATAGCAATCGATTGGGATTATGATCACTCGACTGTCGTGAGTCTATTGGCGATCGATTGCAGCCAAGTTGCGGCCACAGATGCAGGCGCCTCGATTGGCACCTCGACTGGAGTCCCAATTGAGGCGGCGCCTCGACTGCCCTTGAGCAGTCGATTTCCATGGAGGGTAGTCGACTGATGGTTGTGGTCACGAGCACAGGAAGCTTGGTAGATGACTGAGCAATCAGCTACGAGATTGACAGTCGACTGCTGGTAATGGAAGTCGACTGCCAATGTATCCATTAGCTGGAATGCTAACATGGATTAAGTCATTGTGAGACAAAGGTTACAGGAGTAGTCAACTGATGGGTATGAGCAGTCGATTGCTAGGCGGAAATTAGCCCGAGTTGCAACTTTAAAAGGAGCACGAAGGGGAGGATTTTTGCAGTGGGTTCTAGGGGCGATTTGGAGGGGAATTGTTCTTAGTGTAAAGTTTTCTTTACTTGTATTTGTGTATTGCTTAGTTTACTTGTTGTATTTCATTGTATTACTTTTGTAATGATTTGTATGAGGTTTCTCCACCTCCAGATTGTTCCGAGAAGGAGTGTTTTTATTAGTCGTGTGTGCATCACTAGAGCTCGTTGAGCTCTCCCCGTGGAGTAGGTGAAGGTTTTGCCGGAACCGAAGCTCTTATAACACATTAAGGTGGAGAAACTTCGCTTCCCACTTCAACTCGGTCGCTTGTTCATAGCGATCCCTTCTACGTCCCCAGATAAAAAAATTTATCCTTGACAAGGAGGGGTTACCCAAGCTACCGTTTCATCATTGTGCTATTCGATTAGAGTAGTCACTTGAACAAACTTGTTGTTCAAGCAACCAACCTCTATTCTACGATTAGCCGCGGAATAGACAATGTACGGATCGCCGGCTTTTGTATTTGTATTCGGGGTCCAAGTTAATTTAGCCATAAAACAAAACATA
The DNA here is from genome assembly GCA_025175895.1 of Wurfbainia villosa. NCBI lineage: Eukaryota > Viridiplantae > Streptophyta > Magnoliopsida > Zingiberales > Zingiberaceae > Wurfbainia > Wurfbainia villosa. Next base: position 34,779,318 of record CM045989.1, on the reverse strand, counting down.
CAACATGCATATAATTGAAAAACAATTATAGACATAATAAAAAAGAACACTAATTAAAATAAACAAGATTATACCTCTTGTTATACCTCTTGATCTTCTATTGTATGTCCTTCCTCCTTTTGGACGTCGTGTGGGCGATGATCTTTCAAAAGTCGAAGCCTCCTAGATCACCAATCTTCCTTCCTTGTTCACTCCGAACAAAGGAAGATCATAAAATAAAACTCTTCTCCTATCTAGAATTGGCCACCAATCTACCTTGCTTAGTGGTTGCCGCCGGCCAAGGAGATGAAGATAGAAGTGTAGGCGTCGGCCAAAAGCTCCAAGGGAAGAATCCCTAGCTCTTGTTTCCACCGGCCAAGGAGAAGAAGAGGAATAGGTTGAGCGCCAGCCAAGGTATTGTTGCCGCCCAAGCCACCTCTCAAACCCTAGCCGCCCAACCTAAACCCTAATCTTCCTAGGGTTTCTTGCCGACCAAGCTAAAGAGAAGAAAAACCCTAATCTCCTAAGCTATAATCTTGCTGCCCACCTTAAACCTCCTTTTATAGAGTTAGGCTTAAGCCTTGTTTTATTCTCCACCGTCGGATCTAGGGATTTAATCTCAACTGTCGGATCTAGAGATTTAATCTCAACCGTCAGATCTAGAGATTTAATCTCCACCGTCGAATCTAGAGTTCCATTTTCCACCATTGGATCTAGGCTCCATTAGGGTTTATTAGGCTACAATAGGGACCATGAGGAGGAGTTGGATCTTGGCCACCCAATGGATCAAGCCCACATAAAGTCTGATCCATTAATGATAATTCATTCCACTAGAGGATTATCATTGATCTACCTCACCAACCCCCATAGGTTAATATGGGCTCCATATATTATTTGTACATTTTTCTCCCCATGTTTAAGATCTCGAATGTCCGTCGATTAATTAATTTACTGACAATTAATTAATCAACATCTAACTTCATGTGTAGTACCACTCATCCTTATCATCATGCCGGACCAAGTCCACCTGCAGGGTTTACATGATGAACCTTATGAGCTCTTCAAGGGGACATCATCATCCTAATATATAGGACACAGTTTCCTCCTATAATCAACGGAACACCATATAAATAATATCATTTCCCAACTTACCGAGCCTATCGATTTACTCTATAAATCTCGCCCATTGGTAAATCAAAGAAATAAATACTACGTATATGTGCACATTATTATATCGGGATTAAGAGTATGTACACCATAATATCCGAGGTTTGATTTGATTATGTAGTCAGCAATAAATCGAATCACCTCTAAGTTAGTCCTGCTCAACACACACAAAGTGTACTAGTATAATTCTATGGTCAAGATAGACCAATACCAAATCACACTACAACCATACCAATGGTTTGTCCAAAGCCATCTAGGTTGTGAGTCTTTACTTATACTTTACAAGGAACCGATAACATGATCTCCCGTGTGACACTACACACCATGTTATCTACAATGTAATGTATTAGACAATATGCATAACCATAAATATGAAAACAATGATCATGTGATTCTTATTTCAAAAATAAAGATGTTCATATAAAAGATAGACTTTTCAGTATACATCCCAATAATCTCCCACTTATACTAAAAGACTATGTTGTCCTCATACTGCCATACACCTGATTCTCATTCCCTCCACATGCCTATCAAAAACTCTTGCTAGAAAGGCCTTAGTGAAAGGATCCACTAGGGTATCCTCTGATGCAATCTAGGCGACAACACCTTCTACCTCCTTTACGATTTCTCGTATCAGGTAGTACTTACGCTCTATGTGTTTACTTGCCTTATGGACTCGTGGTTCCTTCGAGTTTGCAACTGCACCACTGTTATCACAATAAATTGTGATAGTTCTGGGCAAACCAAGAATCACATCCAAGTCCATCAAGAAGGTCCAGAGCCACACAGCTTCTTTGGCTGCCTCAAAGGCTGCCACATACTCAGCTTCCATGGTGGAGTCCGCCACGCATTTTTGTTTGACACTCCTCTATACAATGGCTCCACCTCCCAAAGTAAACACAAAACCTGAGGTAGACTTACTGTTATCCCTGTCTGATTGGAAGTAGGAATCTGTGTAACCCACAGGGAGTAATTGGTCTGCCTAGTAAACTAGCATATAATTCTTAGTCCTTCTCAAGTACTTCAATATATGCTTTACCGCAGTCCAATGTTCCTGTTCCTGGATTACTTTGATATCTGCTAACCATGCCGACAGCAAAGCAGATATCCGGTCTCGTACACAGCATAGCATACATGAGGCTTCCTACTGCGGAAGCATAAGGAACCGCCTTCATCTCCTCTATCTCCTCAGATGTTCTAGGACACATCTCCTTAGATAAAGGAACTCCATGCCTGAAAGGTAGAAAACCCTTCTTGGAGTTCTGCATACTAAAATGAGCCAAAATAGTGTCTATGTATGAAGCTTGAGATAAGCATAACATCCTTTTCCTGCGATCCCTTATAACCTTGATCCCAAGGATATGTCCCACTTCTCTCAAGTCCTTCATATCAAACTATTTGGACAACCATACCCTTACGTCCGATAACACCTTGACATTGTTGCCAATTAACAAAATGTCATCTATGTATAGTACAAGAAATACCACTACGTTTCCATCACATCTCTTGTATACACAAGACTCATCCGGACTTTGAATAAATCCATAAGACTGGATTACCTAATCAAAGTGGATGTTCCAAGACATGAATCTCCAAAGAACATGAATCTATCATGCTGTCTAACAACCCTCCCACTACAATGAGGTATCACCTGTGTATCCTCTATGACACGCAGTGCAGTGACTTGTGTTATATCCTCTTGTACCGGTGGTACTGAAGAAGTGACTTCCCCTTTCAATTCCTCCAGAATAATCTTACTCATGGGCTTGTGGTTCATCACATAGTCTTCCTCTAGAAATCTGGCATTCGTGCTAACGATCACCCTCTGATCTCTAGGACTATAAAACAAACCATCTTTCATTCCTCTAGGATAGCCAACGAACATGCATCCTTCTGTACGAGGTTCCAACTTACCAGCATCTGCCTTCAGCACATGTGCTGGACTCCCCTAAATTCGAATATGTCTTAGACTAGGCTTTCGCCTAGTCCACAATTCTGTGGGAGTATAAGGCACTAATTTAGATGGTACCAAGTTCAGAATATACAATGCCGTATCTAGAGCATATCCCCAGAATGAATCTGGCAACTCAGAATAACTCATCATCGATCTAACCATCTCCATAAGAGTCCTATTCCTTCGCTCTGCTACATCATTCTGCTGGGGTGTGCCAGGTGCAGACAATTGGGATTGAATCCCAGCCTTTGATAAGTAATTCCTAAACTCTTCCAAGAGGTACTCACCACCACGATCAGATTGTAGTGTCTTGATACTTTTACCTTGACGTTTCTCCACATCAGCCTTGAATTCTTTGAACTTGTCAAAGCATTCAGACTTGCGGTGCATCAAGTAAATGTATCCATATCTCGAATAATCGTCTATAAAGGAGATGAAATATTCAAAATCACCTCTTGCCTGGATAGACATAGGACCACACAAATCAGAATGAACCAACTCCAACACATCTTTGGCTCTATACCCCTTGGCCTTAAAAGGCCTCTTGGTCATTTTACCCTCCAAGCATAATTCGCAGGTTGGGAAATCTTCCACCACTAATGAACCCAGAGGTCCATCAGCTATCAACCTTTGAATTCTGCTTAGATTAATATGACCAAGTCTTAGATGCCAAAGATATGTTTGGTTCATCTTCGAAGGTTCTTTTCTCTTATTGAAATTAGAAGATGAGTTATTAACTTCTATTTGCATCGTGGGAGCTTTTGGTTCAAGTGTATATAAATTTCCTATCAATGCACCAGAACAAATAATCTCCCTATTCCTTTTTATAACAACTCTGTCATTAAAAAAAATAAAATATTCATCCATAAACAATTTAGAAATCGAAATCAAATTCTTTCTAAATAAAGGTACATAAAGGCAATTTTTAAGAACCAAGACTTTATTCCTCTCAAAAGACAAATAAGCATCTCCCACTGTAACAGCCGCCACCTTCGTGGCATCGCCCAAGTATATGGTAATCTCCCCCTCAGTCAGTCATCTGGTTTCTTGGAACCCCTGCAAAGTATTGCAGACATGATCAGTGGCTCCCGTATCTACACACCAGGTGCCGGTAGATAACACCGCTAAACATGTTTCAACGACTAGACCAAAAGATATACCTTTGTTCTACTTCCGATTGGGGTATTGCTTCTTCCAGTGTCCAGTCTGCTTACAAGTGAAGCACTTGCCTTTCGGCTTCTTCACTCCTCTGTGAGTTCCTCCCACCGCCTTTGCCCCAGCTTGTTTCTTTTTCTTCTTGCCTTTCGACTTAGAAGTAGAAACCTTTTGGGCAACCATGGCTTGTGCCTGAGCACTCTGACGAAAAAGCCCCTCTACCGCCTGGAGTTCTGTCAGAAGCTCCGCCAACGAATACAACCTCTTGTTCATGTTGTAGTTCAGGCGAAACTGCTCAAAACTCCTAGGTAGAGACTGGAGAATGATATCGACCTGGGTTTCCCCATCGATCTCAGCTCCGAGGACTTCCAGCTCAATCAAATGAGCCATCATCTTGAGAACATGATCCCTTACGGGTGTTCCCTCGATCATGGTGGTCGTTATCAAGTTCCTCATGGCTTCCTGCCTAGTAGCCCGATTCTGGTGTCCGAAAAGCTCTTTGAGATTGAGCATCATGTCATAAGCAGTGGGCATGGCTTGATGCTGATGTTGCAGTACATTTGACATAGATGCCAAAATGTAACACCGCGCCATCTCATCAGCCTTAATCCACTTCTTATAACTCTCCTTCTCCTTTTCCCCAGAATCATCTGCATGCTTAGGAGGGCACTCTTCGAGGAGTACATATTTGTATTCCTCAGCAGTCAAGACAATGTCAAGATTCCTCTTCCAATCAACATAGTTGGGTCCAGTAAGTTTATTTTCTTTCAGTATCACAGCAAGCGGGTTGAAAGTCATTTTGAAAGAAAACCTAAGAATCACATAGATCAAAAACATTAGATTTCAAAAAATTATTGATTCCTCAAAAAATAAAATGTTAAAATCAACCAACACCTCAAAACACCGAGAATATCGTATGCCACGATAGTGTGGACGTATACGAATTCTACATTTGTAAGAGGAGATTTTACCCATTAATTTTACTATCTTGTCAACCTAACCTTTTGACAAGTAAAATTAATAGTTGGTTCCTCTTCATCCCTACAAATAAAAGCAGTGACTCCGATGGGGAGGATACTTATATTTGTATCTAAGTGTTCACCATTACTCGGTACCAAGGTAATTATCTCAGGTTATGTGCCTTCTGATGGGGAAGTACACACGCTCCTTAATAATTTTCTATAACCATATTCGACCTTGTTATCCGCAAACAAACTCATCCGATGGGGAGGAAGACACTCAGAGCTGACGTGCAAGTTTGTTTGCATCACATGTCAAATCGTAATGGAGGTCGTGGGAATTTATAAAAATATCCCTCTCCCACTTAGTAATTTAAAATTGAAGAATTTTCTAGCATATGACATGCATATCAAACAATAAGCAATAAATATGAAAAATAAATATTTTCCAACTATTATGGCTTTTGTCTTCAATATGTCTCCTGTCGTATTGTCATCTCGTCCGCTCCTCCCTACGCCATGTACAAGCCATCCGGAGATCCGAGCCGAGAAAAACTATTTTAATTTACATCCATCGATCCTATACTCCATGAGGGAGTGTACATGAAATCTAGATCGAAAGTAAACTAAAATAAATGGAGTGGCTAAACAATGTCGTATCTAATTACAAAAATTAAATACTAGCCTCGTCAACCCCGAGGATTCAACAAAATACACAATTATACACATACAATCACATACACACATATGGCCATAATAGTTGGATCCTATGCCTACAACCAAAAAGTTAACCTACGCACATCCTACTATTATCCGGTACATATAATATATGAAAAGTGCATAAAAGTAAGTGAATCCTAAACACACAAAATCGGAAACCGTGGCTCTGATACCACTTGAAGGTTTTACCAGAACCGAAGCACTTATACCACATTAAGGTGGAGAAACTTCGCTTCCCACTTCAACTCGGTCGCTTGTTCATGGCGATCCCTTCTATGTCCCTAGATAAAAAAATGTATCCTTGACAAAGAGGGATTACCCAAGCTACCATGTCATCGTCGTGTTATTCGATTAGAGTGGTCACTTGAACAAACTTGTTGTTCAAGCAACCAACCTCTATTCTACGATTAGCCGCGGAATAGACGATGTACAGATCGCCGGCTTTTGTGTTTGTATTCGGGGTCCAAGTTAATTTAGCCATAAAACAAAACATACAACATGCATATAATTGAAAAAAAATTATAGACATAATACAAAAAAATACTAATCAAAATAAATAAGATTATACCTTTTGTTATACCTCTTGATCTTCTATTGTATGTCCTTCCCCCTTTTGAAAGTCGTGTGGGCGACGATCTTCCAAAAGTCGAAGCCTCCTAGATCACCAATCTCCCTTCCTTGTTCGCTCTGAACAAAGGAAAATCATAAAATAAAACTCTTCTCATATCTAGAACCGGCCACCAAGCTACCTTGCTTGGTGGTTGCCGCCGGCCAAGGAGATGAAGATAGAAGTGTAGGCGCCGGCCAAAATCTCCAAGGGAAGAATCCCTAGCTCTTGTTTCCACCGGCCAAGGAGAAGAAGCGGAATAGGTTGAGCGCCGGCCAAGGTAGAGGGGAGAAATATGGGCGCCGGCAACACCTTAGGAAGAAGAAAGGAAGCTCTCCAATTGTTGCCGGCCAAGCCACCTCTCAAACCCTAGCCACCCAACCTAAACCCTAATCTTCCTAGGGTTTCTTGCCGCCCAAGCTAAAGAGAAGCAAAACCCTAATTTCCAAAGCCATAATCTTGCCACCCACCTTAATCCTCCTTTTATAGATTTAGGCTTAAGCCTTGTTTTAATCTCCACCATCGGATCTAGAGATTTAATCTCAACCGTCGAATCTAGAGATTTAATCTCAACCGTCGGATCTAGAGATTTAATCTCCACCGTCGGATCTAGAGTTCCATTTTCCACCATTGGATCTAGGCTCCATGAGGGTTTATTAGGCTACAATAGGGACCATGAGAAGGAGTTGGATCTTGGCCACCCAATGGATCAAGCTCACATAAAGTCCAATCCATTAATGATAATCCATTCCACTAGAGGATTATCATTGATCTACCTCACCAACCCCCATAAGTTAATATGGGATCCATATATTATTTGTACATAGTTCTCCCCGTGTTTAAGATCTCGAATGTCCATCGATTAATTAATTTACTGACAATTAATTAATCAACATCTAACTCCATGAGTAGTACCACTCAACCTTATCATCATACCGGACCAAGTCCACCTGCAGGGTTTACATGATGAACCTTATGAGCTCCTCAAGGGGACATCATCATCCTAATATATAGGACACGGTTTCCTCCTATAATCAATGACACACCATATAAATAATATAATTTCCCAACTTACCGAGACTATCGATTTACTCTATAAATCTCGCCCATTGGTAAATCAAAGAAATGAATACTAAGTATATGTGTCCATTATTATATCGGGATTAAGAGTATGTACACCATAATATCCGAGGTTTGATTCGATTATGTAGTCAGCAATAAATCGAATCACCTCTAAGTTGGTCCTTCTCAATACACACAAAGTGTACTAGTGTAATTCTATGGTTAAGACAAACCAATACTAAATCACACTACAACCATACCAATGGTTTGTCCAAAGTCATCTAGGTTGTGAGCCTTTACTTATACTTTACAAGAAACCGATAACATGATCTCCCGTGTGTCACTACACACCATGTTATCTACAATGTAATGTATTATACAATATGCATAACCATAAATATGCAAACAATGATCATGTGATTCTTATTTCAAAAATAAAGATGTTCATACAAAAGATAGACTTTTCAATATACATCCCAACAGTAGGAACCCTAAGGTCCTGAACTATGTATATTGTTGTGTATTATGATTGTTTGTCATGTTTTATTCTTGTTATTATTATTTCCACTGAACTACCAAGTTGTAGAGACAAGCACGATCAAATTTCATTGAACGCACGAACGCTCCATTCACCCCCCCCCCCTCTAGCGACGTACGATCACCTATAGACTTTCCTTGTCCAGACTATTCTTGGACTTTCTAATTGCCAAGATCATGCTTGGACTTTTTCATGTCAAGATCATTCTTGGACTTTCCATGCCAAGTATCTAAACTTGGACTTCCAAGGTTAATTGCTCTATCTCCCCCAAATAATCTCCCCATATGACTTTCAATATCCCAATCATCCACTAGTCATATGGTCAAACCATATAGTTAAACAATGGTCAAACCCATTTGTCAACCCATTGTCAAACATCAAAACACTGACCCAGGGCTTGTTGCACCAACAGAACTTATGATGCCAAGACTTTACCTTTGGACTTCCCTTGCCAAATATCCATATTTAGACTTTCCTTACCAAGTATCCAAACTTAGACTTCCGAGGTTGATTGCTCCAACAATGTCCCCCAAATAATCTCCCTCATATGACTTTAAATATCTCAATCATCCACTAGTCATATGATCAACATATTGTAGCATTTTGTCCCCACGGGGATGGCATGGTGGCTAAGGCACGACAGAGCTTGCGGATAAGACAAGGGTCGATTCCGAAGGAGGTCTAAAGCTCTTTCCTAGATTCAGATGACTCCCATGTGTCTTGGCCACCACATCAAGGCCCATAAGACCCTCCGTGATTTACCTCCCTCACAATGGTCATAGGATAGGCCAGTGGGGGCCGCTAGGTTGGTCAATTCCAACCTTTTGTTGAACATATGGTCAAATACATATAGTCAAACAATGGTCAAACTCATTCTCAATCCATTGGCAAGCATCAAAACCCCACTCGAGTCCCACTCGAGTTTGGTCAACATTGACTCAGGGCCTATTCACCAACAAATAGATTTAATACATGAATTATAATCATGGCATAAATGATTTACATAAATTAAAAATATTTTCCAATGATGCATGATGTCATGACATGATAACCTAAGTATTAACAAGACATATTTTAAATATTCATGTGATACATGATGTCATGACATAAATTATGGCAATCAAAGTATGACAAGTATAAAATACAAAGGTATAAGTAAACCTAAGTTTTGAACCTAATTGTCATTTGCTAAAATTATATCAATTACCAACTTTTCCATAATTACAACCCAACTCCCTCAAGTGTGCTTAAAACCCCAACTTGGCACACTATCTCCCTTAACCTAGTTGTGCTAATTATGATCAATTTTTTAAACTTTCATTATTTCGATTGGAACATCCTAAAACTTTTTAGGATTAAATTCTAATTTCATTTTCAAAGTATCTATACCTTGAAAATTCTCTAGAGTGTCAACTCTACTATGGTTAGGTTAACTACCTTTCCATTTAAAGTTGACTCACCCTAAACTCATTTAGCGTGAAGAAATCACACTCCTAGGAACCCAATACCTATTGGAGCTCCTTGGATTTTCTAGATATTCACTAGGGATAACTTCCCTTGATACCCTTCTAATGACTCTCCTAGGCTTCTTGGAAGCCTTAGTCATTGTGGTCTCATCTAGATTACCTCTAGGGATATCTTCCCTTGTAACCTTCTTAGTGACTTTCCTAGGTTTCTTAGAAGCCTTAGTCATTGTGGTCTCATCTAGATTACCTCTAGGGATATCTTCCCTTGTAACCTTCTTAGTGACTTTCCTAGGCTTCTTGGAAGCCTTAGTCACTTACTATTGTCAAGGTTAACTCTAGGGATAACTTCTCTTGTAACCTTGATATTTCTATACCTAGGGTTAGTTCCATAACTATATGGAACACTATGATAGGATTGCCTTGGACTTAGGCTTGTAACCCAAACCCTTCTTGTTCTTAGAAATCTCTTTCCTCCTAACACTTAAATTTTGTCCATTAGAACCTTTAATCATATTTTTCATCTTTTGAAGGGTCTTTTCTAATTTTTCAAGTTTTGACCTCAAAACTTGATTCTCTAACTCTAATGCCTTAAATTTTGAATTTCCATTATTTCTTTGAACTTTCTTTTTCCTAGGCATATGTCTAGTCTTTTTAAGATTTTTTTTCCTAGGTTGTTCTCATCCTTAGGTGGGGTAGGTCTAGAGGTAATTTGTTTGGAGTTGTCCTTAGTTTTAATGTCATGATGTTTAGCTCCTAAACAATAAATCTTACTACTAGAATGCTTCTTATGATAAATTGCAAGTGCATTAAAATGTGATACATTACTAGCATGCTTCTTGTTATGAGAAATTGGAATTCCATTATTTAAAGATGATACCTTGGCATTAGGAGCTCCCCCTACACTTGAGCTCTCTACCTTGTCCTCATTTGGGTGCCTCCCCCTCGTACATTGGCTTCGGTAATGTCCCTATCGAATGCACTGGAAACATGCAATGTGTTCCTTGCCATTGCGTATTAGGACTCCGACCTCCTTGACCTTCTCCTTGGTCTTGGGTGTCACTTGAGCCTTGTTCTTGATTCTTTTTGGGCATTTGCTCTTATAGTGCTTATTCTCCCTACACTCCAAGCATATAATATGATCTTTATTTTAAATGATTGCATTTGAGTTACTTATAGAGGAATCTTGAGCTTGTTCTTCATTTTGTATAGATGTAGAGGTCTCCTCTTCTTGTTCCGACATTGAAGATCTAACCTCCCCCTCAATCCTAGAGGTGGAGACTTCTTCATTTCTTCTATTTCGGATGTCGAGCACTTCTCAACCTCCAAATCTACGACCTCTTGAAATGATGATGAGCTTTCTTCTTCAGACTTATCATTATCTTTCCTTTGGCTTTAGGTCGATGAGGTTTCTTCATAAAGCTTGGCAAATTTGCTCCATAAATCCTTGGCATCTTGATATTTACCTATTTTACACAATAGGGCATTAGGAATTAAATTAACCAAGAATTTTGTTACCTTCTCATTGGTTTGGGATTCTTGAATTTTCTCCTCAGTCCATTTTCTTCTTTTAAAAATTTTTGTTTTTTTGTCTGTAGAAGATTCAAATCCATTCATCAAAATAATCCAATCTTTAATCTCCATTTGAAGGAACGTCTTAATCCTTTCCTCTCATTGATCAAATCCCTCTAGTCTGTAGAATCCGTGGGGAGGTAGAACTCGAATGTTGTATCCAAGTCCATCGCTAGCTCCATTCTCCTCTAGCTTTGCTCTTTTTGGCGATTAGTTCTTGAAGAGTAACCTCGCTCTGATGCCAATTGTTGAAGATCTTGTGACCGTGCTAGAAGGGGGTGAATAACGATTCTTCGATTTTACTTGATTAAATTCACATCATACTTGTCTACAATTCGTTAGTGTACAGAGGAAATAAAAGCATAAACAAAATAATAAACACAACACACTATACCAAGATTTTACGTGGTTCAGAACCCTAGTTCCTACTCAACGGGCGAGCTCTAGTGATCCATACCACTAAAACCTTCTCCTTCTCTAAATGACACAAAAGGTAGAGAAAACTCTTACAATAGAGCTTATACAACAAGAAGCAAAAACAAAAACAAATACATTATGTGAATAAAAAATTGAAAAAAAAAACTTTACAAGAGAGTTTTTGATCGAATGCTTGTTGGTTGTTGTGGAATATCTTTGAAGGTATGGAAAGCAACAACTATTCCCCTTCAAGAGCTCCAAGATCCGCCTTCTTCATTCCTCCACCACAACCTCCTTTAAATCTCTGCTTGGGCTGATTTTTCGTCAATTAGTCGGCTAGCCTTATCCACCAGTCGACTGCTCGCTTGATCATTGTCTCACAACGGACTAATCTATTGGTGTAAGGAGCACCACTCTTGTGTTTTGATGTATGCCCCAAGGTTTAATGTTAGGATGAACCTATTATTTGATATATGTGTTAAGTGTGCAGGTTTAATAGGAAGTCCTAGTAGGCCATGTTGATCGGATACTAGACAGAAGACTTGACATATCAGGAGGACTAGACAATAGGCATGAAGTCCAGATGGGTCGAGTGGACTAGGTGTCTGGCATGAAGACCGATTGGGTCAGGACACCAGACAATCGACATAAAGTCCAGCTGGGCCAAGGAGACCGGACGGCTGGTGGAAGCCCTGGTAGGTCAGATCGGATGTCAAGTATGGTAAGTCTGACTGGGCAGCTAACAGATAAGCCTCGAGTGAAGAGGTGAGGCTGAGTCCTCCTCGGTAGGGGGGTAAGGTAGGCATCGATCTGATGAATAGTCCATGTGGGACTAAGAAGTTGAGATCGGATAGTATTACTACTATCAATTCATATTATATTGTATATTGTGATAATCTAATTTTGTAGGTTTCTAATCGACTGGAAAGAATCCAGTTGACTAGAATACCTAGTTGGTAGTTTTGAGCTAGTGAGCAACCAAAGATCTAACGAACGAGATGGTAAGAGCTCCAGTCGACTGGAAAGGTAAATTTCTCTATGCGGAGCCAAGTGACTTGGAGTCGATTGGACCAGGTCCAGTCTATTGGAAAGGCAAAAAGTACCAAATTGACCGGCTAATTTGGAGTCGATTAGAGGGTGTTCTAGTTAACTGGAAAGTGTCTATAAAAGAAATGGAGAACTAGCTCCGAGGACAAGAATTCTACAACAACAAAATGTTGTCACAATCATTCGCCATCTGTAAAAGATTTGATAAGTGATGTGAGCAAAACATATAGGGTTTTAGGAATAGTTTTCGCTCACATCTCATTACATTTTATGTTAGTTTCATACATATGTCACTTTGTTTTGCATGCATTTCCTATTTTCTAGTTCGGAGGTATGCTCTTTGTATTTTTGTGTGCAGGATAGCATTTCGTGGGAAAAATAACGCACTTTCAGAGCAAAAGAAGGGCATTTTATAGCTAGACACAATAGGGGACATGGCCAAGGCGTGTGGCTACACACGACCGTGTCCAAGCGGCAAAATCGGCTACCCCAGCACCACACACGGCCTGGCCATGTGGAAACACACGGTTGTGTGGCGCTGTGCGATTCCGACATGAGTCAGTTAATTTTCAAGTTTCAGAGCGATCTGACATGATGTCTATATAAGGAAAGCTCTGCCCAAACCCTAGGGGAGAGGCACGATGGCTAGGATGACACCTCGAAGCCCTAAAAAGCTTCAGGAACTCGCAATGGGGAGGAAGAATGTCGTCGAAGGTCAAGATTTTGCACTTCAACGCCAGAGAGAAGGCCACATTGGCATTGTAAATTTCTGTTCTTGCACTTTATCTTTTATTTATTCGAACATGAACATGCCTTGTGTTTCTCCTCTCCTATCTATGGAGTAGTTACTTCAATTCTAAGATTATGGAGTAGTTTGTGTGCGTAGGATATGTTGCTTCAAATTGAATTCTGGTATTGAGTTTGAATTTGCAATTGGAATTAGTTTAGACCGATATTTATGTGTATTTGGTTTTCTATCTATTGTGATTAGCCAATACGAGGGGTGACAACTCTCGTATCTAAGATTTAGGGGATTTATACGAGGAACCTAGGGGTTGGCCTCATCTCCTGTAACCGTGGGTAGAAGGATACGATAGAACTGGAAACGATTTGTCGCAGGGATTGATTTGGCATCTTCGTACCGCCTATCCAGTCCTTGTAAGGTAGAGATAGCTCCCGATAGATGCGGTGGCTCATCGGGAGAGTGTATGATATCTCTTCCACAAGACCATAGTTAGACGTTTAGACAACGCCCAGTTGATAGCATGTTTTACGACACACAAGAGAAACCGAAATCCTAGAATCCATTTAAAAAGATCTCACAGCAAACTCTTTTCTTCCTCTGTGTGACACCGTATTGAGTAGGACCACCAATAACCCTCACATTCACAACCCTTAGAGTCTAGTCCCGAACAATTACATCCACCGAACAAATCGGTACTCGAATCTCAGTCCCTGTGGGATCGATAATCTTTTTATTACTTGATGACATCCGTGTACTTGCGGACGTTGAGCGTGAGCGCACACTTCGAGTCCTCGATGGTCTCCATCGCGAGATTTGAGGTCGTGTTCACGTGCATCAAGTTTTTGGCGCCGTTGCCGGGGACTGATTGATTCGATATCGAATCAAGAGGTGGATAATTGGATCAGACTTAGGATTAGATTTATTTACTTGCTTTATTTTATATTATTTCAGTTTTATTTTATTTTAGATTTGTGCTATTCAATTTGCAGTTTAGATTAATTACATCTTTCTTTCTTTCAGTTTTTAGTAGTGCTCTAGTAAAAAAAAAAAAAGGAGACTCTTGCCAACCCACTGCTATTCCTTTCCTTACCTATAATTTCCTATGTATAACGATGCATGCTTTTACTCATGATTATGATCAATTTAATGCTGTAAGTTTTGGTAACATTTATTGTGAGCATTGTGGTGAAACATGGCATACCATTAACGATTGTCCGGATATATTTGAACCTTCATAATTTGAACAAGAAAATGTCACCTACAATTACAACCAGTGGCCACAAGATGATTCCTATTCATATAGTTATGACCCTAGGTACTTAAACCCTCAATATTGTCTGCCTAAATCCCGACTTGAATAGATGGAAGATTTCATTCAAACAGAACAAGTGGTGAACACTGAATTCCAACGACAGCATTCGCAGACAAAGACTCAATATTATTTCCCAAGTGAGAATGAGAGCTATGAATCACCATGCTAATTTTATCCAGAATCAAGTCCCCACTTAGAATCCTTGCTAGACAATTCTACTAGGGAATGCAAGAATCATAGTCTACAATTCGTGGAGATTATGCAATGGAAAGAAGAAACCAAACGACTAGAAGGTGCCTTCGATGATTGGATTACACCTAATATGGTGGAGACTCACTTTGAGCGAATGGACGGGGAAGACATAGATGACATAGGAAGTAAAGAAGGGAAATCCATTCAATCACCACTTGAAGAAGAACTTGAGGATTATTTAATTGATACTTTAATCGAGGAGTGCATTGCTTCAATCAAAACACCTCCTAACCTCAAGGATCTAGAAGAGCCTACATTAATCCTCACTGAAATTTTAGTTACTAATAACGAACCCCTTTTAATGATTGATAATGATAAAATTTCAGTCGACATATTTGAATCTACTGAACAATCTTTTGGTGAAGATATTTGTGGTGAGTTATATTATTTACAGCATATGGATGAAATGAAATATTATGATCAAACTCCTAAAAATTCTTTGAGGCTAAGCATGCTCAATCTCGAGGCAAGGAAAGTTGCTAACAAGTATCTTGCCCCTCCACGAGGAAGATTTAAAAGATATAGTAAAGGAGGACCAAAAGGCAGGAAGTGAAAGGTGAGAAAGTATTTGGCCCCTCTACGAGCAAGATTTAAGGGATATAGCGATGGAGGACCACCAGGCAAGAGGCATAAAGTGAGCAAGTATCTTGCTCCCCCACGAGCAAGATTCAAACACATCAGGGGAGGGAGAAAGATCTCCTTTGGCCATCAAAGCCAAGTGGAAGCATAATGGTATGGTCGAGCTAAAGACCTTAAACAAGTGCTTCTTGAGAGGCAACCCAAGTTTAGATTTTTTGTTTATTTCTTATTAGTTTGTTGCATTTGTTTGTTTTGAACTTTGATTTATATTCGTTTAGTGTGTTGCATTTGAATTAGGATTAGAAAAGAACTTTGCTAAGTAAAAATAAATCAATTTTTAACTTACACGGCGAAGCGTGTGAGAAAATTCAGACCGTTGTGCATAAAATGAGAGAAAAATGGGACACACCGCTTGACCGTGTGTTTTCCCACGGGCGTGCCCAACCAATCCGAGGTGCACATGGCCTAGCCATGTATTTTCACACGGCCATATCGCACGAGGTTAAAAAGGGCACGCCGTGTGTTTTCACCCCATTTGCATCGTGTGTTTATTTGTCTTTCCCTAGTCGTGTGGATCCTTTGTCCCCACCACCTAGAAGCCTTTCTAACCCTCAAAGAAGCCAAAAGAAGGAAGGATGAGGAGGACCAAGCAAGTGGTATCTCGATCCAGTGTTTCGAAGCGGCGAACAAAGAGAACTGACGCCCCTCAAGCTTCGGAGGAAGGTAACACTCTTCCAACCCTTCTTTTTCGCAACAATGAGCATAGGGATAGATATAACATGCTTTCTACTCGTAAAATCACTGCAACTAGGTATCTTGATGAAGACTTACTAGAATCCCTAGGGTTGTTGGGTGACATCCAAGCCCTATTTGCAAAAATAGGATGGGGAGAGATAATGGGGATAAGACACCCAACCTACCCTAGGATAGTTTTAGAGTTTTTAAGTTCTTTAGAAGCCGAAGTTTTAACGGGTAGAGAGAGCGAAGAGGGTATGATTACCTTTAGAATATTTAACATTGAGCATGAATGGACACTACACCAATGGACATGTTTTGGCTTGCCGAGTGGAGGAGAGAGAAGAACCCCTATTGGGTTTAACTCTCGGATCTTTTGGACCGAATTGACAGGAGAGCACGCTTACGACCCTTCTAGGGA
Organism: Wurfbainia villosa; assembly: GCA_025175895.1. NCBI lineage: Eukaryota > Viridiplantae > Streptophyta > Magnoliopsida > Zingiberales > Zingiberaceae > Wurfbainia > Wurfbainia villosa. The sequence continues at coordinate 34,762,634 of CM045989.1, read as the reverse complement.
CAAAGCATTGCACCTCCAAAATCCCATTTTTGGATACCTCCACCGAATCGTGGCAAGTACTATATTTGGTCATGGGGAGAGTGACGGTGTAGTGAGAGCTAGTGAGCTGCTTTGCCCTGGTGTAGGGGATCGATGTGGTTGTGTTGGCCGGCTAGAGGGGGGTGAATAGCCCTCTTTCGTTCGATGGTGGAATTCGCTTATCTACAAATAATATTAGCGCAACGGAAACAAAACTAAACAAGCAAATCAAAACAACAAGAATAAAACCAATGCTAACAAAAGGAATATAATGTGGTTCACGGTCTCGCCGCTAATCCACGGTCCACTTCGTCCACGGTGAATCACTCCACAACCAATTCACTATTGATCTCTCCCTTTAGCCAATGCAAGGTGGAGGTAAACCTTCTTACAACTCAAATACTCCTTCTTACAATAAATGTGAAAGAAAACTAGGAGAAGGAGTTGAAAGCTTGTGGGGCACTTGGATGATCGTTTAGGACTTAAGCATTAGCCATCCAAAAGCCCACACCCTCTCTTTTTATAGAGAGGGCTGATTAGTTCCCGTTGGCCGCCACCAGTCGACTGTTGCCCTTGGCAGTCGACTGCCGCCACTACAATGGCCTCTGAACACGTTAGATCCCGACCGTTGTAGTCCAACGGAACCCTTGGCAGTCGACTGATGTATCCATCAGTCGACTGATGCCTCGTAGTCGATTGCCCAGCCGGCTATGAGAGGTTCTGTGCCTAAAACCCTCTTGACCAGTCCACTGCTGCCATCAGCAGTTGACTGATGGTCTTGGCAGTCGACTGCCAATATATGGCAGTCGACTGCTTGGCCAAAAACCCATCAGTCGGATACCAGTCGAACCCCGTTCGACTCAGAGCAGTCGACTGATGTTGGGAAATCTCATCCAACACTTAGCCAAATGGCCAAGTTTCACTTAAGAGCACTACCCCTTCTCGGGTTACATTCGCTCACTCTCATCCCCCAAAGTCCCTCGCCTTCGAAGTTGTCTTCGTCCAACCACGTCCCTCGTATGCGCCAAGCGCACAGCTCTGCAGTTCCATCCTTCACGTCTCGCCCTGAAGTCTACTTCCTCCGGCTTCACTCCAAGCTCCTCGTCCGGCAGTCCCTCGGATGCTCCAAGTGCACGGCTTCCGCAAAGCCATCCTTCACCGAGTCATGAGAGGTGAAACTCGCCAAGGCTCCATGTGCGAATTGTTAGTGATATATGAGAGATGTCCTAAGGCAATCGCCTTATGTTTGAACCATTTATATGATAAATGAAGATTCACTATTTGAGTATACATGTTTTCATGTATTTGATTAGATCTTAAACTTATTTACTGAATGTCCATGATACAATTCACAGCATTAGAGAATTTGTGATTGGATCACAACTAGTGAGTATCTCTACATGTGTAATTATGATGTATCAGAATTATCCCTAATCGATGAATTGATGGATTTGGACACCATTGATTCTGTCGAGACTAGCATGGGTATACTCTTTGGTGTATCCAAGTAGCTGATTCTCACTGGCTGGAGACATTGTGATGTCCGGAGTTAATCGTGGATGCAAGTTATGGTAACTAGTTCATTGGAGTACTAGCCGTAAGACTTCATATGGTTCTTTGCATATATAGATATGTCAATGAAGTTCTTACTGTAGCTTAAGTGCGATGTTCCTTTGACTTGCAGTATTCAAGTCATCTTAATCATAAAGACTTATGCTTTGACATCTTAAGCAAGCACCTCTAAGGAGATGTGGACCCGGGATGATTGGGTATAAGTCAAAGTGATCGAAGGTGTTTGAATAGCCTAAAAAGGATTCACCACTCCTTGCGAGGAGATGTATACCCATGGTCTCTCGTCGGATTGTTACTAAAGTCTTTGGCCAAAGCATTGCATGTTTAGAGTAAGGTACTCTTCGATACATGTGCAGTAACTAGAATCCGTAGGAAGAGAAAATGATACTTGGGCTAGGTGTGACGTAGTCAGCCTAGTGGGGACTGACACTATAGACCATGTCCTGAACCAAGTGGGTATAAGATGAGTGAAGGGAATGGGCACGATTCATTCGAGTTGCTGAAGGGTTTCAGAAATAGTTCTGGATCAATTGTTGATCTTTTCGGTTAATTGGGGATCATGATGTACTACTAGGTGCCACTCATGATCGTTCTATAATTAATGGTTAATTATAGACGACCAACATAAACCAAGAACCTATTTGGCCACACGCACAACGAGCGTAATTCGAAGGATTTAAAACGAGCTTGAGAATGAGATTCTCAAACTAAGATAAACTAGGTTTGGTTGGACCAAACATGGAGCGAGCATGAAATCGTTTCAGTCGCAATGGAAGCGTGGATGGGTCGTGTCTTATGAAGACATGATGGATGAATCAAATTGGTTTGGTTCTAATCCAATGGAGGAGAATAAACCAAAGGGTTTGGTTTGTTTTAAACGAATGAACCAAAGTTGGTTCGGTTCGTTTTAACTTAAAATAAACCATCATGGTTTGGTTTATTTTAACTTAAATTAATGGAGCAGGTTAACGGTCCTTTGGTTATGATCCGATAACCATTAAGAGAATTTGTTCTCTATAAAATAGCGCTTAAGGGTTTTGTTAAGCCCTAATCAAAGTCCAAGCAACCCTAAGTTGTCGCCCCCTCCTCTCCTTGGTGTAGTCGGCGCCAACCCTAGTGCCGCCGCCCACCACCACCCAAGCTCCCCTTCTGGCGTCTAGCAGCTGCCGTCCTCCCCTTGCCGGCATCGAGTTGCTGCCGGAGGAGCTCCGGTGATCTCCTTTGGGTTCGGCAATAAGGTGAGCTTCAACCTTCCCTTTTGGCCGATCCCTATTCCTCCACAAAAGTTGTCCAGTTTTCTGGACAACTTGTTTCCTTCTCGTCGGAGCGTCATTTGGACAACGTTTGGAGCTCTGACAGTGGTAGCCTTGCCGGGGATTCGATCTCCCGTAATCCTCCTAGGTGGAGGACGAAGGATTCGTCAAACGGTTGATGAATACCTCTCCGGAGAAGCGAGTTTTTGAGGACTCGTTTTGGATCCGAATTTTGATTCGGATCGTGATCTTCTCTCGATCACATCGTCTTCAACACGAGGCTAGTAACCCGTACGAAGATGAGGCTCGTGACTTTGTGAAGTCATCCTGAAGATACTCGGCGTGGATACGGATAGAGACGATTCTAGCGAGAATCGTTCCGGTTGATGCCTTTCCCGCTACACGTGATACGTCAGGTATACGTAGTATAAATTTCCTTTTATTACAAAATTTGAATTTACGGTTATGTCTACACATGTTGTATTATGCATGCGTGTGATGTGTATATTATAATAAATTAGATTTATTATTTTATTCCTTCCGCTGTGCACATGTTTACGAAACATGTTCGAACACACACTCGCCGCGGTGCCGGAAATCCAACAGTGGTATCAGAGCCCAGGTTGTGTTTCGACATAATCGTAAAATTATTTTGCGATAGTCATAATGATATTTTTGGAAATTTTCTACTTTTAAAAAGTTAGAAGTATTTATGGAAATTTTTAATTTTGGAAAGTCTAGAAGTATTTATGGAAATCATCTACTTTTGGAAAGTTGGAAGTATTTATGGAAATTGATATTTTCCATAAATAAAATATTTGATTAGATTTTGGAAATTTGTTTCCTAATTTAATCATGATTTGATTTGGGAAATCAAATCTTTAAATATTTTATTTCCATAAGTAGTTTTGATGATTTAGGAAATTGGTTTCCTAAATTGACTTTCCTTAATCAACTATTTCCATAAATAAAATATGTGATTAGATTTGGAAATTTGTTTCCTAATTTAATCATGATTTGATTTGGAGAATCAAATCTTAAACATATTTTATTTCCATAAATAGTTATGACATATAAGGAAATTTTGTACATGACATAATTGTATGTCATGTAATTGCATTATATGCATATCATTATGTCATGCGTGTCGTGACATATAGATGTATGTCATGTATGTCATGCCATGTAGATAATAGTTATTTGCATGCAAAGAGGATGAGACATAAAAACCCTTACTCAATATTAAAGCCTACACCTTCCATTAATATGGTTAGAACTAGAGTTCCGTTTCTTGTTTGGGTTGTTGGACTCTCTCCAAGCCCGGCTCGAACCCGAACATGTTCAAACCATGGAATAGTTTAATACTAATATGATAAGAGTCAGAGGTCAATCGTTAGCTTTGGTTGTTGGACTCTCTCCAAGCTGGGCTAATTGGTTGAATGCGCTCTAACCATATTAAAACTATTTCTCGATTAATGGGTTGGCTTTAACCTGGAGCATCGACTTGTTGGACTCTCTCCAAGGTCGATGTTAAGAGAGGTGAAGTTGGGTGCTATGCATATGATGCATACTTGTTAATGTGTTAACAACCCGATGTATGTGTGAACATTCAATTAGTTGATAGCACATTGTGATAGTTGCATATACGTGATATGCAATCGGTATAGTTGATACCTACCATCGTAGTTATGAATGGCTTGTTGGACTCTCTCCAAGGTTGTTCATATCTATGATGAATATCAGCCCATTCGGAGATGGACCTACGATCTCCCAAAGTGATTTTGGGGTTTTTGAAATTTGAAAAATGAATGGGATTTATAAATGTATATTGATGCATTTTTAAAATCATTTTCTTATATATGCTCGTTTTGTATTTCTAGGTTAATCGATTGATCATGACATCTTTGAATTTGCGCACTATTTTGGATTCAAACAAATTGACTGGGCCTAACTTCCTGGACTGGCTTAGAAACTTGAGAATTGTTCTCAAGGCGGAAAAGCTAGCATATGTCCTTGAAGAGCCTCTTCCCAACCGTCCTAAGGACGATGCAACTCCAGACCAAATGTTGGTCTATCAGAAGCATGTGGCAGATTCTGAGCTGGCGAGTTGCATCATGCTAGCTGCGATGGTACCTGAGCTGCAAAAGCAGCATGAGCATATGGATGCTAATACCATGGTCTTCCATCTTCATGAGTTGTTTGATGAGCAAGTGAGATCCGAAAGGTTCGAAGTCTCCAGGCTCCTCTTCACCACGAAGATGCAAGAAGGTTCGTCTGTAGTGCAGTTTGTGCTAAAGATGAACGAGTACATCGAGCGGCTAGCCACCCTCTAGTTTGTGATGGATCATGAATTAAGTATTGACTTAATTCTGCATTGTTTGTCCAAGAGTTTCTCACAATTTGTGATGAACTATCGGATGAACAAATTAGAATCCACTATTCCTGAGCTTCTCAATATGCTGAAGACTGTGGAGCCTTCTGTGAAGCATGAGGAGAAGGTGGTTCTGTTAGTTGATTCCTCAAAGAAAGGTTCTAAGAGGAAGGCAAAGGAACAGAAGAAAGGGAAGAACAAGAAGGCAAAGAAGGCAGAACCAGCACAAAAGGGCACTTGCCATCATTGTGGCAAGGAAGGCCACTAGCGAAGAAACTGCAAGATTTATCTTGAGTCCATGAAGAAAAAGAAGGCATCCGATGCCCCATCCTCTTCAGGTATCTTCGTTATTGATTGTCATTCTATTTCCTTAGATACTTGGGTATTGGATACTGGGTGTGGCTCATATATATGTAATGACATATAGGGGCTAAGGAATAGAAGAAGACTCGTCAGAGGGGAGTCAAATTTCCGAGTTGGCAATGGAGCAAAGGTTGCTGCGGTCGCCATCGGAACTTATTTCCTGAAGCTCCCTAGTGGACTAGTCTTGGAACTAAACAATTGCTATTGTGTTCCTTCTCTAATAAAGAACATTGTTTTTATTTCCTGCTTAAATAGAAATGGTTACCATTTGACGTTTAGTAGCAATTGTTGTTATATAACTTTGAATGGCGTACTTTATGGAACTGGAACTTTGAGCAATGGTATTTATACGTTGGACATGTCCAGTGACATTTTCAATATCGAAGCGAGCAACAAGCGTGCTCGAAAGGATAATCAATTAGACTCCTACATGTGGCATTGTCGTCTTGGTCATGTGAGCAAGAAACGCATGTCTGAATTACTCCGATGTGGAATTTTGGAATCGTTTGAATTGGATTCATACAATACATGCGAATCATGCTTAAAAGGCAAGATGACTAAGTTACCTTTTACAGGAAAAGGTGAATGAGTGGGAGAGTTACTAGGTCTAATACATACTGATGTATGTGGACCTATGTCAACTCAAGCTTTAGAAGGCTATAGCTACTTCATTACCTTCACCGATGATCACTCACGGTTTGGGTATGTGTTCTTGATGAAACACAAATCTGAAGCCTTTGAAAGGTTCAAAGAATTCAGAAATGAAGTAGAGAAACAACATGACAATAGTATTAAAATACTTCGATCGGATCAAGGTGGTGAATACTTAAGTCAAGAGTTCCTTGATTATCTAAGAGACAATGGTATATTGTCTCAATGGACTCCGCCATATACACCATAGCATAATGGTGTATCTGAAAGGCGTAACCGGACCTTGTTGGACATGGTCAGGTCAATGATGAATCATGCGAATCTTCCCAAGTCCTTTTGGGGCTATGCACTTCAGACAGCTGTTTACTTGTTAAACAGAATGTCAACCAAGGTAGTCTCTACTACTCCATATGAGATATGGAATAGTAAGAAACCTCATGTATCTTACTTGAAGATATGGGGTTGTCCTGCTTATGTGAAGCGGACTGTATCAGAAAAATTGGATGCTAAGTCTGATAAATGTCTATTCATTGGATACCCTAAGGAAACAAGGGGTTACCCATTCTATCATCCTGTGGAACAAAAGGTGTTTGTTTCAAGGTATGTTGTGTTTCTAGAGAAAGAGTTTCTCTTGCAAGAAAACAGTGGGAGTGTCGTCGAGCTTGAGGAGGCTCGAGAGACTCAACTAGACATTGATGAGATACCTGGTGAAGCACAATAGCCGACAACTCATAGTGATGAGCAATCGGCTGGACCTATTGAAACACCACATCTTCGTAGATCTGGTAGAACACGCAACATTCCTGAGAGATATGGATTTCTCGTAAGTGAATCGAACGACATGTTACTCATTGATGATGAGGAGCCTACTAGTTATGAAGAAGTGCTGACAAGTTCAGAAAGGGATAAGTGGCTTGATGCTATGAAGTCGGAAATGGATTTCATGTATGAAAACCAAGTTTGGAACTTGGTTGACCCACTTGAAGGCATCAAGCCTATAGGGTGCAAGTGGGTTTTCAAGAAGAAAACCGACATGGATGGTAATGTGATTACCTATAAGGCTAGATTAGTGGTGAAAGGATATCGTCAAAAACAAAGTGTTGATTATGACGTAACCTATTCGCCTGTAGCTATGCTTAAATCCATTCGGATGCTCCTGGCCATAGCTGCTCATTATGATTATGAGATATGGCAGATGGATGTGAAAACAACTTTCCTTAATGGAAACCTGCTCGAGGACATGTATATGATATAGCCTGAGGGTTTCACATCTGTTGATAAAACCAAGGTATGCAAATTGCGACGGTCCATATATGGATTGAAGTAAGCATCCAGGAGCTGGAATATCCATTTTGATGAGACAATCAAAAGGTTTGATTTCTCACAAAATCCAGATGAACCTTGTGTGTACAAGAAGGTTAGTGGGAGTGCAGTCGTGTTCCTAGTATTGTATGTCGATGACATATTACTTATAGCAGACGATGTTTCAGTCTTACAGTCAGTTAAGATTTGGTTATCCAAGACATTGTCCATGAAAGACCTGGGAGAAGCAACCTACATCCTCGGGATTAAGATCTATAGAGATAGATCGAAATGGTTGCTTGGTCTTTCGCAGTCTACATATATAGACCGAGTGCTAAAGAGGTTTAGCATGTCGGAATCCAAGAAAGGTTTCCTACCCATCTGGCATGGGATACACCTTTCGAAGTCTATGTGTCCGCGCACAGAAGACGAGAGGATTTGCATGAGTAAGATTCTCTATGCATCCGCAATAGGATCTATCATGTATGCTATGTTATGTACGAGGCCCGATGTATCGTATGATCTGAGTATCACGAGTAGATACCAGTCTGGTCCAGGAATGGATCAATGGGTGGCTGTTAAGACGATCCTTAAGTACTTAAGAAGAACTAAGGATGTGTTCCTAATATATGGAGAAGGGGACATGGTGATACGCGGGTATACGGATGCCAGCTTCCAGAAAGACAAGGATAATTCCAGGTCTCAGTCTGGATACGTGTTCACTTTGAATGGGAGCACAGTGAGTTGGAAAAGTTCCAAACAAGACACTGTAGCAGATTCTACCACTGAGGCAGAATACATTGTAGCTTCAGAAGCAGCAAAGGAAGCGGTTTGGATCAAGAAGTTCATTTATGAACTTGGTGAGATTCCAGCCATTGTTGAAGCAATACCGGTCTACTGTGACAACAATGGAGCAATTGCACAGGCGAAAGAGTCAAGGTCTCATCAACGATCCAAACATGTGCTTAGCCGCTATCATCTTATCAGAGAGATCATCAGTAGGAAGGAAATACAAATCGAGAAAATCCCCACTGAAAGGAACTTAGCGGATCCTTTGACTAAGGCATTACCTCAAAGTAAGTTTGAGGGTCATGTTAGAGCTTATGGTATTGGATACCGTAGCGATTGCCATTAGGCCAAGTGGGAGTTTGTTAGTGATATATGAGAGATGTCCTAAGACAATCGCCTTATGTTTGAACCATTTATATGATAAATGAAGATTCACTATTTGAGTATACATATTTTTATGTATTTGATTTGATCTTAAACTCATTTACTGAATGTCCACGATACGATTCACAGCATGAGAGAATTTGTGATTGGATCACAACTAGTGAGTATCTCTACTGTGTAATTGTGATGTATCGGAATTATCCCTAGTCGATGAATTGATGGATTTGGACACCATTGATTCTGTCGAGACTAGCATGAGGTATACTCTTTGGTGTATCCAAGCAGCTAATTCTCACTGGCTGGAGACATTGTGATGTCCGGAGTTAATCGTGGATGCTAGTTATGATAACTAGTTCATTGGAGTAACCAACCGTAAGACTTCATATAGTTCTTTGCATATATAGATATGTCAATGAAGTTCTTACGGCAGCTTAAGTGCGATGTTCCTTTGACTTGCGGTATTCAAGTCATCTTGATCATAAAGGCTTATGCTTTGACATCTTAAGCAAGCATCTCTAAGGAGATGTAGACCCAGGATGATTGGGTATAAGTCGAAGTGATCGAAGGTGTTTGAATAGCCCTATAAAGGATTCACCACTCCTTGCGAGGAGATGTATACCCATGGCCTCTCGTCGGATTATTACTAAAGTCTTTGGCCAAAGCATTGCATGTTTAGAGTAAGGTACTCTTTGATACATGTGCAGTAACTAGAATCCGTAGGATGAGGAAATGATACTTGGGCTAGGTGTGACATAGTCAGCCTAGTGGGGACTGACACTATAGACCATGTCCTGAATCAAGTGGGTATAAGATGAGTGAAGGGAATAGGGCACGATTCATTCGAGCTGCTGAAGGGTTTCAGAAATAGTTCTGGATCAACCGTTGATCTTTTCGGTTAATTGGGGATCATGATGTACTACTAGGTGCCACTCATGATCGTTCTATAATTAATGGTTAATTATAGATGGCCAACATAAACCGAGAACCTATTTGGTCACACGCACAACAAGCGTAATCCGAAGGATTTAAAATGAGCTTGAGAATGAGATTCTCAGACCGAGAGAAACTAGGTTTGGTTGGACCAAACATGGAGCGAGCATGAAATCGTTTTAGTCGCAATGGAAGCGTGAATGGGCCGTGTCTTATGAATACATGATGGATGAACCAAATTGGTTTGGTTCTAATCCAATGGAGGAGAATAAATCAAAGGGTTTAGTTTGTTTTAAACGAATGAACCAAAGTTGGTTCGGTTAGTTTTAACTTAAAATAAACCATCATGGTTTGGTTTATTTTAACTTAAATTAATGGAGCGGGTTAACGGGCCTTTGGTTATGATCCGATAACCATTAAGAGATTTTGTTCTCTATAAAATAGGGCTTAAGGGTTTTGTTAAGCCCTAATCAAAGTCCAAGCAACCCTAAGTTGCCTTCCCCTCCTCTCCTTGGTATAGTCGGCGCCAACCCTAGTGCCGCCGCCCACCACCACCCAAGCTCCCCTTCCGGTGTCCAGCAGCTGTCGTCCTCTCTCCTTGCCGGCATCGAGCTGCTGCCGGAGGAGCTCCGGTGATCTCCTTTGGGTTCGGCAATAAGGTGAGCTTCAACCTTCCCTTTTGGCCGGTCCCTATTCCTCCACCAAAGCTGTCCAGTTTTCTGGACAGCTTGTTTCCTTCTCGTCGGAGCGTCATTTGGACGACGTTTGGAGCTCTGACAGCGGTAGCCATGCCGGGGATTCGACTCCGGTAATCCTCATAGGTGGAGGATGAAGGATTCGTCAAACGGTTGACAAATACCTCTCCGGAGAAGCGAGTTTTTGAGAACTCGTTTTGGATCCGAATTTTGATTCGGATCGTGATCTTCTCTCGATCACATCGTCTTCAACACGAGGCTAGTAACCCGTACGAAGATGAGGCTCGTGACTTTGTGAAGTCATCCCGAAGATACTCGGCGTGGATACGGATAGAGACGATTCTAGCGAGAATCATTCCGGTTGATGTCTTTCCCGCTACACGTGATACGTCAGGTATACGTAGTATAAATTTCCTTTTATTACAAAATTTGAATTTACGGTTATGTCTACACATGTTGTACTATGCATGCGTGTGATGTGTGTGTTGTAATAAATTAGATTTATTATTTTATTCCTTCCCCTGTGCATATGTTTACGAAACATGTTCGAACACACACTCGCCGCGGTGCCGAAAACCCAACACGAATTACTAAGTTCTGCAAGACTCTAACGCACATATCTGTTGGAGATCGAAACGGCCAGCTTGAGGGGGGTGAATAGCCCTTTGTCGTTGGATGCCGGTATTTGCTCGTCTACAAAACTAATTAGCGCAACGGAAACAATAAAGACAAGCAAATGCAAATACAAGAAAACAAACGCTAACACGATAGTATAACGTGGTTCACGGCTATGCCGCTAATCCACAGTCCCCGATTCATCCTCGGTGAATCACTCCGCCAAAACCAATCCACTAATGGTCTCTCCTTTGCACCAAGCTAGGTGGAGGTAACCTTCACAATTAAGATCACTCTTCTTACAATAAGAATAAAGTAAAAGCAATTAAGAAGAGTTTAAAGCTTGTGGGGCACTTGGATGGTCGTTTGGAGTAAGAGCATTAACTATCTAAAAGCCCACACCCTCTCTTTTTATAGAGAGGAAGCTTTTCTTCCCGTTGGCCGCCACCAGTCGACTGTTGCCCTTGGCAGTCGACTGTCACCACTCCAATGGCCTTCGAACACGTAGAATCCCGACCGTTGTAGTCCAACGGAACACTTGGCAGTCGACTGATGGACCTCATCAGTCGACTGCTGCCTCCGTAGTCGACTGCCCAGTCGGCTACGAGTGGTTCTGTGGCCAAACCCTTTCGACCAGTCGATTGTTGCCTTCATCAGTCGACTGATGGTCTTGCCAGTCGACTGCCCACATATGGCAGTCGACTGCTGGCCTCAAAACAACCAGTCGAACCACGTTCGACTCAGAGCAGTCGACTGGTGTAGAGAAATCCCATCCGACACTTAGCCAAATGGCCAAGTTTCACCTTAGAGCTACTACCCTTTCCCGGGTTACATTCGCTCACTCTCATCTCTCGGAGTCCCTCTCCTTCGAAGTTATCTTCGTCCTCGGCCACGTCCCTCGGCAGCATCAGGCTCACGACTCTGCAATGCTCCTTCGCGTCGCTTGCCTCGAAGTCTACTTCCTCCGGCTTCACTCCAAGCTCCTCGTCCGGCGGTCCCTCGGATGCTCCAAGCGCACAGCTTCCGCAAAGCCATCCTTCACCGACTCAAGGACCGAGTCATGAGTTGTGAAACTCACCACGGCTCTATGTGCGAATTACTAAGCCCTGCAAGACTCCAACGCACATATCAAATCACACTAACACCCTAACTTAAACCCTTTGCCACACACATCAAAACCTTATCATGGCAAGAGATTGCCCTAACAATCTCCCCCTTTTTGATGTGTGGCAATCCGTTTAAGTTAGGTAAAAACATTTGATAGAAATTCTAAGGTAAGAAAGCATGTAAACATAAACATGATATAGCAACATGCAACTCCCCCTTAATCCATGAAACTCCCCATACATATTTCTCCCCCTATCATAATTTACTTAAACATAATCATTTCTCCCCCTTTGACACCATCAAAAAGATTAACACTAAGTTATAAACTCGTGGCATCAAGTCTCATAGAAGGAAAATACCAAAAATTGGTCTAAAACCTGAATTCAGCCTTAACTAGCCTGATTTTGGGCCACCGATCCTATCATATGACGCACAATGAATTCCGAAATTCTAATTTTCTGGACAAAATTCAAAAATGCATTAAAAATTCCAGAAAATTCAAAAAATTATGAAATTTGGGGAACACATTTCTTTTAAGTATATCTATCAATGAAAAATAGTTTTTCATGAAAAGTCATTATATTTTCTGAGATTTACCAAAAATCTAAAAGCTTTAAAAACCACTAGTTTTTGAACATGTTAGCCATTTTAACACCTAGTCTTGCTTTGGATTGTTTCAAAACATGAATACATGGATTTTAAAGTAAGAAATTGTTTTGAAAACATATGAAATATCCAACCATGATCTTTGGGAAATATGTCTATGAATTAAACATAAGTCTTCCCCATGATTGGTCTATTATTGCTATTTTGATACTTTAAATGACCATCTAAATGTCATAGGCATTAGTGGACATTTGTATCATCCTAACATCTCACTCATGCTAAGTTTTCAATCAAAGTAGCCTATAGTGAGTGTGAGATGCATCCTAAAGGGTATTTGTATATACTTAACCATTATATTCATGCAATTCTATCAAGGTTATGTTGGGTTTCCAGCACCGCGGCGTGTGTGTGTTCGATCATGTTTCGTAAACATGAGCACAGCGGAAGCAATAAAAATAATAAATACTCCTATTTATTACAACACACACAACACACGCATGCTATTACAACAAGTGTAGACATAACCGTAAATTAAAATTGCAATAAAAGAAATTAAACTACGTTATACCTTCCGTATGACGTGTAGCGGGAACGGCATCAACCGGAACGATCCTCGTAAGAATCGTCTCTATCCGTATCCACGCCGAGCTCCTCGGGATGACTTCGCTAAGTCACGAGCTTCGTCTTCGTACGGGTTACTAGCCTCGTGTTGAAGACGACGTGATCGAGAGATGATCACGATCCGAATCCAAATTCGGATCCAAAACGAGTTCTCAAAACTCGCTTCTCCGGAGAGGTATTCGTCAACCGTTTGACGAATCCTTCGTCCTCCACCTCAGAGGATTACCGGAGATCAAATCCCCGGTATGTTAGCCGCTGTCGGAGCACTAACCGTCGTCCAAACGACGCTCCGACGAGAGGAGAAGAAGCTGTCCAGAAAAACTGGACAGCTTGGTGGAGGAGATAGGCGCCGGCCAACAAAGGAAGCCAAGTGCTCACCTTGATGCCAAACCTAAGGAGGATCGCGGAACTCTTCCGCAGCAGCTCGACGCCGGCGAGGTGGATGGAAGCCGCCTGACGCCGGTTGGAGGAGCTATGGGTCAAGGCGGCACCTACAAGTCGGGCGGCAACACAAGTCAAGCGGCAACAATGTGTTGGGCGGCTAGGGTTTGGATGATTGGATTAGTTAGGGTTTAACAATCCCTTAAGCCCACTTTTATAGAGAACTAATTCTCTTAATGGTTAATGGATCATATCCATAAAGCCCGTTAACCCGCTCCATTAAGATAAGTTAAAATAAACCAAACCATGATGGTTTATTTTAAGTTAAAACGAACCGAACCAACTTTTGGTTCATTCGTTTAAAATAAACCAAACCCTTTGGTTTATCCTCATCCATTGGATTAGAACCAAACCATTTTGGTCCATCCATTATGTCTTCATAAGACACGCCCATCCACGCTTCCATTGCATCAAACAATTTCATGCTCGCTTTATGTTTGGTCCAACCAAACATAGTTTCTCTCGATGAATCCCATTCTCAAGCTCGTTTTAAATCCTTTGGATTACACTCGTTGTCGTGTGACCAAATAGGTTCTCGGTTTATGTTGGCCGTCTATAATTAACCATTAATTATAGAACGATCATGAGTGGCACCTAGTAGTACATCATGATCCCCAATTAACCGAAAAGATCAACGGTTGATCCAGAACTATTTCTGAAACCCTTTAGCAGGTCGAATGAATCGTGCCCCATTCCCTTCACTCATCTTATACCCACTTGGTTCAGGACATGGTCTATTGTGTCAGTCCCCACTAGGCTGACTACGTCACACCTAGCCCAAGTATCATTTCCTCGTCCTACGGATTCTAGTTACTCCACATGTATCGAAGAGTACCTTACTCTAAACATGTATTGCTTTGGCCAAAGACTTTAGTAACAATCCGACGAGAGGCCATGGGTATACATCTCCTCGCAAGGAGTGGTGAATCCTTTATAGGCTATTCAAACACCTTCGATCACTTCGACTTATACCCAATCATCTCGGGTCCACATCTCCTTAGAGATGTTTGCTTAAGATGTCAAAGCATAAGTCTCCATGATCAAGATGACTTGAATACCGCAAGTCAAAGGAACATCGCACTTAAGCTACAGTAAGAACTTCATTGACATATCTATATATGCAGAGAACCATATGAAGTCTTACGGCTGGTCACTCCAATGAACTAGTTACCATAACTAGCATCCACGATCAACTCCGGACATCACTATGTCTCCAGCCAGTGAGAATCAGCTGCTTGGATACACCAAGGAGTATACCTCGTGCTAGTCTCGACAGAATTGATGGTGTCCAAATCCATCAATTCATCGACTACGGATAATTCCGATACATCACAATTACACATGTAGAGATACTCACTAGTTGTGATCCAATCACAAATTCTCTCATGTTGTGAATCGTATCGTGGACATTCAGTAAATGAGTTTAAGATCCAATCAAATACATTAAACATGTATACTCAAATAGTGAATCTTCATTTATCATATAAATGGTTCATACATAAGGCGATTGCCTTAGGACATCTCTCATATATTACTAATAGACTCCCACTTGGCCTAATGCCAATCGCTACGGTATCCAATACCATAAGCTCTAGCATGACCCTCAAACTTACTTTGAGGTAATGCTTTAGTCAAAGGATCCGCTAAGTTCCTTTCAGTGGGAATTTTCTCGATTTGTATTTCGTTCCTACTTATGATCTCTCTGATAAGATGATAGCGGCGAAGCACATGTTTGGATCATTGATGAGACCACATCAAGTTCAGAGATGAACTTCTTGATCCAAACCGCTTCCTTTGTGCCTAAAGCTGCAATGTATTCTCGCCTTAGTGGCGTATCCGCTATAGTGTCAAGCTTGGAACCTTTCCAACTTATTGCGCCTCCATTCCAGTGAATACATACCGGACTAAGACATGGAATCATCCATGCATGCGGGTAACATTCGTATACCCTCGTATCACCATGTACCCTTCTCCATATATTAGGAACGCATCCTTAGTTCTTCTTAAGTACTTAAGGATCGTCTTAACAGCCGCCCAATGATCCATTTCTGGATCGGATTGGTATCTGCTCGTGACACTCAGAGCGTACGATACATCGGGCCTCGTACATAACATAGCATACATGATAGATCCTATTGCGGATGCATAGGGAATCTTACTCATGCAAATCCTCTCGTCTTCTGTGCGCGGACACATAGACTTCGAAAGGTGTACCCCATGCATGATGGGCAGATAACCTTTCTTGGATTCCGACATGCTAAACCTCTTTAGCACTCGGTCTATATATGTAGACTGCGAAAGACCAAGCAACCGTTTCGATCTATCTCTATAGATCTTAATCCCAAGGATGTAGGTTGCTTCTCCCAGGTCTTTCATGGAGAATGTCTTGGATAACCAAACCTTAACTGACTGTAAGATTGACACATCGTTTCCTATAAGTAATATGTCATCGACATACAATACTAGGAACACGACTGCACTCCCACTAACCTTCTTGTACACACAAGGTTCGTCTGGATTTTGTGAGAAATCAAACTTTTTGATCGTCTCATCAAAACGGATATTCCAGCTCCTGGATGCTTGCTTCAATCCATAAATGGATCGTCGCAATTTGCATACCTTGGTTTTGTCAACCGATGTGAAACCCTCAGGCTGTATCATATACACGTCCTCGAGCAGGTTTCCATTAAGGAAAGCTGTTTTCACATCCATCTGCCATATCTCATAATCATAATGAGCCGCTATGGCCAGGAGCATCCGAATGGATTTAAGCATAGCTACAGGTGAATAGGTTTCGTCATAATCAACACCTTGTTTTTGACGATATCCTTTCGCCACCAATCTAGCCTTATAGGTAATCACATTACCATCCATGTCGGTTTTCTTCTTGAAAACCCACTTGCACCCTATAGGCTTTATCCCTTCAGGTGGGTCAACCAAGTTCCAAACTTGGTTTTCATACATGGAATCCATTTCCGACTTCATGGCACCAAGCCATTTATCCCTTTCTGAACTTGTCAGCACTTCTTCATAACTGGTAGGCTCCTCATCATCAATGAGTAACACGTCATTCGATTCACTTACGAGAAATCCATATCTCTCAGGAATGTTGCGTGTTCTACCAGATCTACGAAGATGTGGTGTTACAATAAGTCTAGCCGATTGCTCATCACTATGAGTTGTCGGCTGTTGTGCTTCACCAGGTATCTCATCAATGTCTATTTGAGTCTCTCGAGCCTCCTCAAGCTCGACGACACTCCCACTTTTTTTCTTGCAAGAGAAACTCTTTCTCTAGAAACACAGCATGCCTTGAAACAAACACCTTTTGTTCCACAGGATGATAGAATTGGTAACCCCTTGTTTCCTTAGGGTATCCAATAAATAGACATTTATCGGACTTAGCATCCGGTTTATCACGATCATCTACTTCACATAAGCAGGACAACCTCATATCTTCAAGTAAGATACATGAGGTTTCTTACCATTCCATATCTCATATGGAGTAGTTGAGACTACCTTGGTAGGCATTCTGTTTAACAAGTAAACACCGTCATGCAAGTCAAAAGGACTTGGGAAGAGTTGCATGATTCATCATTGACCTGACCATGTCCAACAAGGTCCGGTTACGCCTCTCAGATACACCATTATGCTGTGGTGTATAGGGCGGAGTCCATTGAGACAATATGTCATTGTCTCTCAGATAATCAAGAAACTCTTGACTTAAGTATTCACCACCTCGATCCGATCGAAGTATTTTAATACTCTTGTCATGTTGTTTCTCTACTTCATTTCTGAATTCTTTGAACCTTTCAAAGGCTTGGACTTGTGTTTCATCAAGAACACATACCCAAACCGTGAGTGATCATCGGTGAAGGTAATGAAGTAGCTATAGCCTCCTAAAGCTTGAGTTGACATAGGTCCACATACATCAGTATGTATTAGACCTAGTAACTCTCCCACTCGTTCACCTTTTCAAGTAAAGGTAACTTAGTCATCTTGCCTTTTAAGCATGATTCACATGTATCGTATGAATCCAATTCAAACGATTCCAGAATTCCACATCGGTGTAATTCGGACATGCGTTTCTTGCTTATGTGGCCAAGACGACAATGCCACATATAGGAGTCTATTTGATTATCCTTTCGAGCATGCTTGTTGCTCGCTTCGATATTGAAAATGTCACTGGATACGTCCAACGTATAAATACCATTGCTTAAAGTTCCAGTCCCATAAAGAACTCCATTCAAAGTTATGTAACAACAATTGTTACTAAAGTCAAATGGAACCCATTTCTATTTAGACAAGAAATAGAAATGATGTTCTTTATCAACGAAGGAACATACAAGCAATTGTCCATTCTAAGACAAGTCCTACAGGAGTTCCAACAAATACGCCGATGGCGAGTGCGAAAGAACCGCTCCATTCCCAACACGTAAATTTGACTCTCCCTTTGACGAGTCTTCTATTCCTTAGCCCATGTATGTCATTACATATATGTGAGCCACACCCAGATCAAATACCCAAGTGTCCGAGGAAATAGAATGACAATCAATAAAGAAGATTTAAGAAGATGGGGCATCCGATGACTTATCCTTCTTCACGAACTCTAGATAAATCTTGCTCATTCTTCTCAAATGGATCTCGTTGCAATAATGATGGCAAGTTTCCTTTTGTGCTATTTATACCTTCTTAGCCTTTCTCTTCTTTCCCTTCTCATTCTTTTGACCTCCTCTTAGAACCTTTCTTCGAGGAATCAACTAACAAGACTGCCCCGCTTCATGCTTCTCGTAAGACTCCACAATCTTCAAAGATGTTGAGCAAGACTACAGATGAACCTTCTTGCATCTCGTGAGGTGAAGAGGAGCTTGGAGACTTCAACCTTTCGAATCTCACTTGCTCATCAACCAACTCATAAAGATGAAGAACTACGATATGAGCATCCATATGCTCATGCTGCTTTCGTAGCTTGGGTTCCATCGTGGCTAGCATGATGCAACTCATTTGTTCAGAATCACTCACATGTTTCTGATAGGCCAACAATTGGTCCAAAGTTGCATCGTCACTAGAAGCGGGAAGAGGCGCCGAGGACATACGCAGCTTTTCCACCTTGAGAACAATTCTCAAGTTTCTAAGCTAGTCCAAGAAGTTCTACTACCAATTTATTTGAATCCAAAATGGAACGCAAATTCAAACACATCATGATCAATATATTAACTTAGAAATACAAAACGAGCATATATGAGAAAATGATTTTAAAATGCATCAATATACATTTATAAATCCCATTCATTTTTCGAATTTCAAAAACCCCAAAATCACTTCGGGAGATCGTAGGTCCATCTCCGAATGGGCTGATATCCATCATAGTTATGAACAACCTTGGAGAGAGTCCAACAAGCCATTCATAACTACGACGGTAGGTATCATCTATACCGATTACATATCACGTATATGCAACTATCACAATGTGTTATCAACTAATTGAATGTTCACACATACATCGGGTTGTTAACACATTAACAAGTATGCATCATATGCATAGCACCCAACTTCACCTCCCTTTACATCGACCTTGGAGAGAGTCCAACAAGCCGATGCTCGTGTTAAAGCCAACCCATTAATCGGGACATAGTTTTAATATGGTTAGAGCGCATTCAACCAATTAGCCCAGCTTGGAGAGAGTCCAACAACCAAAGCTAACGATTGACCTCTGACTCTTACCATATTAGTATTAAACTATTCCATGGTTTGAACATATTCAGGTTCGAGCCGGGCTTGGAGAGAGTCCAACAACCCAAACAAGAAACAGAACTCTGGTTCTAACCATATTAATGGAATGTGTAGGCTTTAATATTGATTAAGGGTTTTTATGTCTCATCCTCTTTGCATGCAAATAACTATTATCTACATGGCATGGCATACATGGCATACATCTACATGTCACGACACGCATGGCATAATGTTATGCATCTAATGCAATTACATGGCATACAATTATGTCATGTCTATATTTCCTTATATGTCATAACTATTTATGGAAATAAAATATGTTTAAGATTTGATTCTCCAAATCAAATCATAATTAAATTAGGAAACAAATTTCCAAATCTAATCACATATTTTATTCATGGAATTATTTGATTAAGGAAAATCTATTTAGGAAACCAATTTCCTAAATCATTAAAACTACTTATGGAAATAAAATATTTTAAGATTTGATTTCCCAAATCAAATCATGATTAAATTAGGAAACAAATTTCCAGAATCTAATCAAATATTTTATTTATGGAAAATATAAATTTCCATAAATACTTCCAACTTTCCAAAAGTGGAAGATTTCCATAAATACTTCTAGACTTTCCAAAATTGAAAAATTTCCATAAATACTTCTAAATTTCCAAAATTTAGAAAACTTCCAGAAATACATTATGACTATCGCAAAACCATTTTTACGATTATGTCGAAACACAACTGGCTCGATACCCTTTGTTGGTTTTCAAGGCGTGTGTGTTCGATCATGTTTCAGAAATACGAGCACAATGAAGCAATAAAAATAATAAATACTCCTATTTATTACAACACACACAACACACGCATGCATATTACAACAAGTGTAGACATAACCGTAAATTAAAATTTGCAATAAAAGAAATTTATCTACGTTATACCTTCCGTATGACGTGTAGCGGGAACGGCATCAACCGGAACGATCCTCGTAAGAATCGTCTCTATCCGTATCCACGCCGAGCTCCTCGGGATGACTTCGCTAAGTCACGAGCCGTCTTGAGCGGGTTACTAGCCTCGTGTTGAAGGCGGCGTGATCGAGATGATCACGATCCGAATCCAAATTCGGATCCAAAACGAGTTCTCAAAACTCGCTTCTCCGAGAGGTATTCACAACCGCTTTGACGAATCCTTCATCCTCCACCTCAGAGGATTACCGGAGATCAAATCCCGGTATGTTAGCCGCTGTCGGAGCACTAACCGTCGTCAAACGACGCCCGACGAGAGAAGAAGCTGTCCAGAAAAACTGGACAGCTTGGTGGAGGAGATAGGCGCCGGCCAACAAAGGAAGCCAAGTGCTCACCTTGATGCCAAACCTAAGGAGGATCGCCGGAACTCTTCCGGCAGCAGCTCGACGCCGGCGAGGAGGAAGGAAGCCGCCTTCTGGACGCCGGTTGGAGGAGCTATGGGCTGGGCGGCACCACAAGCTGGGCGGCAACACAAGCTGGGCGGCAACAATGTGTTGGGCGGCTAGGGTTTGGATGATTGGATTAGTTAGGGTTTAAAAATCCCTTAAGCCCACTTTTATAGAGAACTAATTCTCTTAATGGTTAATGGATCATATCCATAAAGCCCGTTAACCCGCTCCATTAAGATAAGTTAAAATAAACCAAACCATGATGGTTTATTTTAAGTTAAAACGAACCGAACCAACTTTTGGTTCATTCGTTTAAAATAAACCAAACCCTTTGGTTTATCCTCATCCATTGGATTAGAACCAAACCATTTTGGTCCATCCATTATGTCTTCATAAGACACTGCCCATCCACGCTTCCATTGCGACTGAAACAATTTCATGCTCGCTTTATGTTTGGTCCAACCAAACATAGTTTCTCTCGGTCTGAGAATCCCATTCTCAAGCTCGTTTTAAATCCTTTGGATTACACTCGTTGTGCGTGTGACCAAATAGGTTCTTGGTTTATGTTGGCCGTCTATAATTAACCATTAATTATAGAACGATCATGAGTGGCACCTAGTAGTACATCATAATCCCCAATTAACCGAAAAGATTAACGGTTGATCCAGAACTATTTCTGAAACCCTTCAGCAGGTCGAATGAATCGTGCCCCATTCCCTTCACTCATCTTATACCCACTTGGTTCAGGACATGGTCTATTGTGTCAGTCCCCACTAGGCTGACTACATCACACCTAGCCCAAGTATCATTTCCTCGTCCTACGGATTCTAGTTACTCCACATGTATCGAAGAGTACCTTACTCTAAACATGTATTGCTTTGGCCAAAGACTTTAGTAACAATCCGACGAGAGGCCATGGGTATACATCTCCTCGCAAGGAGTGGTGAATCCTTTATAGGCTATTCAAACACCTTCGATCACTTCGACTTATACCCAATCATCCCGGGTCCACATCTCCTTAGAGATGTTTGCTTAAGATGTCAAAGCATAAGTCTCCATGATCAAGATGACTTGAATACCGCAAGTCAAAGGAACATCGCACTTAAGCTACAGAAGAACTTCATTGACATATCTATATATGCAGAGAACCATATGAAGTCTTACTACTGGTCACTCCAATGAACTAGTTACCATAACTAGCATCCACGATCAACTCCGACATCACTATATCTCCACCGGTGAGAATCACCGCTTGGATACACCAAGGAGTATACCTGTGGTGCTAGTCTCGGAATTGATGGTGTCCAAATCCATCAATTCATCGACTAGGATAATTCGATACATCACAATTACACATGTAGAGATACTCACTAGTTGTGATCCAATCACAAATTCTCTCATGCCGTGAATCGTATCGTGGACATTCAGTAAATGAGTTTAAGATCCAATCAAATACATTAAACATGTATACTCAAATAGTGAATCTTCATTTATCATATAAATGGTTCATACATAAGGCGATTGCCTTAGGACATCTCTCATATATTACTAACAGGTTAAGTATCATCCTCATGATCATAAAGGCATGTATGAACTAATTTCACATTATGATCATGAAACACATGTATTCATTGAATTGTTATCATGCATTAGGTATTATATCATGATAATAAACAAAGTATCACCTCAAACATGATTTAACCCTATTTCTCATGATGATGTGCCAAATTTCAAAATCATAAATCATGATTGCACATATACATAGCAATTACATTGATTATCATGATTTAAGCATTATTATCTATTTATAGGTGCATTATCATCACCTAACACTATTTCAAAAATGTGTACCGACATCCTAAGTCAACCAAAGATATGATATAGGTCAAGTCCACATGATTGACTACCCTAGGGTTTTCCTAACCCTTAAGGATGGATTTTGGAACCCAAAATAGATTCTTGTCTATGGGGTTCACTAGAAATTCCTTAGGAATCCATTTCCTAGCAATTACTTTCTTCTTATCTTGTCCCCTAGCAATTAGGCATTTGTAGGTCTTTTCATTTTTTTTTCTTTATAACCTAAGCCTTTCTTATTAAAACTAGCTCTTTGGCTCCCTATAATCATGTTCAATGTATTTGAGCCAATTGTAAACTTTTCTAGGGCTTTGGTTAAATAATCTACTTTCTCTCTTAAAGCCCTATTTTCTTCTATACATGCATCACTAACATCCAAAGGCATATAGTTATCATGTGAGCATGCATCATTTAAGCTAGAAGAAATATTATCATCATTTAAGCATGATTTTTCTAGTTTATTTTCTAAGTCCTTAATTTGCTCAAGCATGCTCTTATTTTTCTTCTTAGCTCTAAATAGGTCCTTAGTGAGGCTAGAAATCATAGAAACTATTTTACTAGGTGAAAGATTAGTTACCATAGTTTCCATGTCCTCTTCTTCTTCTTCGGATGAGGATGTAGAGGCTCCCCCTTCACTAGAGCTCCCTCCACTTGAGCTTGATTCTTCATTTTCGGTGGAGGAGCAATCCGAGTCATCAAATGCCATTAGAGCAAGGTTGGTGACGAAAGTGTTCTCCTCTTCCGATGATGATGAAGAGGAAGAGGAAGGGTCATCCCACGTCTTTGCTTTGAATGCCTTGGCCTTCTCCTTTTCCTTTGTCTTCTTCTCCTCTTCCTTTTTCTTCTTGCTCCCCTTTTTCTTCTTCTTTTCTTCTTTCTTTCTCTTCTCCTCCTTGCTTTTGTTCAAGAGGGGACAATTGTCCCTTATGTGTCCCTCTCCTTGGCAATTGTAACAAATGATCTTCCCCCTTGGTCTTCTATTCCTATCATTTGATTTGTTAAATCTAAAACCTTTTAATGCATGCCTTACCCTCCTTACCATATAGGCTTCTTCCGTGCTATCCATGGAGGAGGAGGAGGAAGCTTCGTCATCGGAGGAGGAGGGAATCTCTATCTTTTTCTTCCCCTTGTTTGCCAACAATGCTACTCCCCTTGAAGGTTGGATTCTAGGCTCTTCTTGTATCCCTTCAAGCCTTGTTTCATGAAGCTCCATGGTTGAGAAGAATTCCTCCAAGGTGCTTACTTCTAAGTTCTTGGAGATATAAAATGAGTCCACCAGAGAGCTCCATCTTGAGGACCGAGGAAAGGCATCTATGGCCTTCATTACCATATTCCGGTTGGAGAGCTTTTCTCCTACACTTGTTAGCCCAATTAATATTTTTTTAAACCTAGAATGTAATGATGTTACCTTTTCTCCCTTTTTCCAATTTGATATTTGATAGTTGGGAGCGGAGGAGGTCTCTCCTTGCAAGTTTGGCTTCCGAAGTGCCTTCATGAAGTTCAACCAATCTCTCCCACATCTCCTTGGCACTTGAGCATTCCCTAATTCGGTTGATCTCTTGTTGGGGAAGCACATTGAAGAGATGGTGCTTGGCTTTTGAGTTTGCAAGGTGCTCTTCCCTTTGCTTTTTGGTCCACCTAGATTTCTCTATTGGCTTCCCTTCTTCATCCCTAGGCAAAACGAAACCAGATTCCATTGTAATCATGATATCAAAATCCGTTTCGAAAAATACCTCCATTCGCTTCTTCCACCAAGCGAATTCTCCTTCAAACTTTGGTGGATGGATGTTGGAGCCGGCTATTTTGAAAGTTGCTTGTTGTGGCGGTTAGTCCTCGACAAGATTTCCTTGGCTCTGATACCACTTGTTGGAGATCGAAATGGTCGGCTAGAGGGGGTGAATAACCCTTTGTCGTTGGATGTCGGTATTTGCTCGTCTACAAAACTAATTAGCGCAACGGAAACAATAAAGACAAGCAAATGCAAATACAAGAAAACAAACGCTAACACGATAGTATAACGTGGTTCACGGCTATGCCGCTAATCCATGGTCCCCGATTCGTCCTCGGTGAATCACTCTGCCAAAACCAATCCACTAATGGTCTCTCCTTTGCACCAAGCTAGGTGGAGGTAACCTTCACAATTAAGATCACTCTTCTTACAATAAGAATGAAGTAAAAGCAAGTAAGAAGAGTTTAAAGCTTGTGGGGCACTTGGATGGTCGTTTGGAGCAAGAGCATTAACCATCTAAAAGCCCACACCCTCTCTTTTTATAGAGAGGAAGCTTTTCTTCCTGTTGGCCACCACTACCGATCACCGCCTCGCGCCGATCGGATCTCGACCATTGTAGTTCAACGGAATACTTGGCAGTCGACTGATGGACCTCATCAGTCGACTGCTGCCTCCGTAGTCGACTGCCCAGTCGGCTATGAGTGGTTCTGTGGCCAAACCCTTTCGACTAGTCGACCATCGCTTCATCACCGATCGATGGTCTTGGCGATCGCCCATATGGCGCGATCACGCCTCAAAACAACTGGCCGAATACCACCGAACCACGCTCGATTAAATGACCGCCATTCCATGGCAATGACCGGTGCCTGAAATCCATCCGACACTTAGCCAAATGGCCAAGTTTCACCTTAGAGCTACTACCCCTTCCCAGGTTACATTCGCTCACTCTCATCTCTCGGAGTCCCTCGCCTTCGAAGTTATCTTCATCCTCGGCCACGTCCCTCGGCAGCATCAGGCGCACGACTCTGCAATGCTCCTTCGCGTCTCTTACCTCGAAGTCTACTTCCTCCGACTTCACTCCAAGCTTTTCATCCGGCGGTCCCTCGGATGCTCCAAGCGCACGACTTCCGCAAAGCCATCCTTCACCGACTCAAGGACCGAGTCATGAGTTGTGAAACTCGCCACGGCTCCATGTGCGAATTACTAAGCCCTGCAAGACTCCAACGAACATATTAAATCACACTAACACCCTAACTTAAACCCTTTGCCACACACATCAAAACCTTATCATGGCAAGAGATTGCCCTAACAATATCAAATCACAATAACAATCTAACTTAAACCCTTTGCCACACACATCAAAACCATATCACAGGTTGATTGCCCTAACAATCTCCCCCTTTTTGATGTGTGGCAATTCGTTTAAGTTAGGTAAAAACATTTGATAAAATATTAAGGAAAGAAAGCATGTGAATAACATGATTAGCAACTCTCCCCCTTAATACATGAAACTCCCCCTAAATACATTCCCCCTTACTTAAACATATATCTTTCTTCCCCTTTGACACCATCAAAAAGATTAAACAGGGTTTATATGACATGGCATCAAATCTAGAGAGAAGAAAAAATAAAAAACACTTAAAATCCTGATAAAATCAGGTTACTGTGCTCGTGCACAGTTCATCAGTCGACTACTATCAGCATGGCAGTCGACTGGCACAAGGAAATCAGGATTTCTGATTTTCTGGACGAAATTCAGAAATACACTATAAATTCTAGAAAATTCAAAAAATCGTGAAATTTGGGGAACATATTTCTTTTAGGGTTCTTTATCAATGAAAAATAGATTTCTATGAAAAAACATTATATTTTCAAAGATTTTCCAAAAATCCAAAAGCTTTAAAAACAACTAGTGTTTTGATCAAGTTTGTATCCATTTTAACACCTAGTTTTGGTTTGAATTATTTCAAAACATAAACACACAGATTTTAAAGTAAGAAATTGTTTTGAAAACATATGAAATATCCAACCATGATCTTTGGATAATATGTCTATGAATTAAACATAAGCCTTCCCCATGATTGATCTATTATTGCTATTTTGATACTTTAAATGACCATCTAAATGTCATAGGCATTAGTGGACATTTGTATCATCTTAACATCTCACTCATGCTAAGTTTTCAATCAAGGTAGCCTATAGTGAGTGTGAGATGTATCCTAAAGGTATTTGTATATACTTAACCATCATTTTCATGCAATTCTATACAAGGTTAAGTATCATCCTAACAACCCACATGATCATAAAGATTTATATGAATTAATTTTACATTATGATCATGAAACAAATGTATTCATCAAATTGTGATCATGCATTAGGTATTACATCATGATAAAAAGTAAAATATCACCTAGAGCATGTTGTGAACCCTAATCCCCATGATTATGTGTCAAATATCAAGATCATAAATCATGATTGCAAACATACATAGCAATTATATTAACCATCATGATTTAAGCATTATTATCTATTTATGGGCACATTATCATCACCCAACACTTTGCTAAAAAATGTATAGATCATGAGTATCACATTACACCAAGTGTTGAGCATGATTTAAACTATTTAAGGGTGCATTATCATCACCCAACACTATTTCAAAAATTTCTCCCGCCATCCTAAGTCAACCAAAAATATGATATAGGGAAATTCCATATGGTTGACTATCCTAGGGTTTTCCTAACCCTTTAGGATGGATTCAGGAACCCAAAATAAGTTCTTTCCTATGGGGTTCACTAAATACTCCTTAAGGATTCATTTTCTAGCTATTGTCTTCTTTTTATCTTGACTCCTAGCAATTAAACATTTATAGGCCTTTTCATTTCTATTTTCCTTATATCCTAGGCCTTTCTTATTGAAACTAGCCCTTTGGCTCCCAATTATCATGTTCAATGTATTTGAACCAATTGTAAACTTTTCTAGGGCCTTAGTCAAATGATCTACCTTTTCCCATAGAGCCCTATTTTCCTCTATGCATGCATCATTAACATCAAATGGCATATAAAGATCATGTGAGCATGCATCATCATGACTAGAAGAAATATTTTCATTATCATTTAAGCATGCTTTTTCTAGTTTTTCTTCTAAGTCCTTAATTTGGTCTAGCATGCATTTATTTTTGTTCTTTGCCCTAAACAAATCCTTAGTGAGGCTAGAAATCATGGAAACTATTTTACTAGGTGAGAGATTCGTTATCATAGTCTCCATGTCTTCTTCTTCGGATTCGGAGGATGGTGAAGAAGCTCCCCCTTCACTAGAGCTCTCCTCACTTGAGCTTGCTTCTTCATTTTCGGAGGAGGAGGAGTCTAGGTCGTCAAAGGCCATTAGGGCAAGGTTTGAATAGACATGTTCTTCCTCTTCGGATGAGGATGAGGAAGAAGGATCATCCCATGTCTTTGCCTTTAGTGCTTTGGCCTTTCCCTTTTCTTTGGCCTTCTTCTCTTCTTCTTTCTTCTTGCTCCCCTTCTTCTTCTTCTTTTCTTCTTTCTTTTTCCTCTCCTCTTTACTCTTGTTTAGGAGGGGACAATTATCTCTTATATGTCCCTCTCCTTAGCAATTGTAGCAAATCACCTTCTCCCTTGGTCTTCTCCTCCTATCATTAGATTTATTAAATTTGAAATTTTTCAAAGCACGCCTTGCCTTCCTTACCATGTATGCTTCTTCCATGCTATCCATGGAGGAAGAGGAGGATGCTTCGTCGGAGGAGGAGGGAATCTCAATCTTCTTCTTCCCTTTGTTGGCCATCAAGGCTACTCCTTTTGAAGATTGAAATCTTGGCTCTTCTACTACTCCTTCGAGCCTTGTTTCATGGAGCTCCATGGTTGAGAAGAACTCCTCCAAGGTGCTCACTTCTAAATTCTTGGACATGTAGAAGGAGTCCACCATTGAGCTCCATTTTGATGACCGGGGAAAGGCATCAATTGCTTTCATGAGCATGTCCCAGTTCGAAAGTCTTTCTCCTACACTCGTTAGCCCAATTAAAATTTCTTTGAATCTTGAATGTAAGGAGGTTACCTTTTCTCCCTTTTCAAGCTTGATATTTGTTAGTTGGGAGCGGAGGAGGTCTCTTCTTGCAAGCTTGGCCTCCGAAGTGCCTTCATGAAGCTCTACTAGTTTCTCCCACATCTCCTTGGCACTTGCACACTCCCCTATCCTATTCACTTCTTGTTGGGGGAGTACATTGTAGAGGTGGTGCTTGGCCTTTGAATTCGCCAAGTACTCCTCTCTTTGTCTTTTATTCCATCTTGATTTCTCCAATGGCTTCCCTTCTTCATTCCTAGGCATCTCGAAACCGTTTTCCATAATTAATAAAATTTCAAAGTCAGTTTCGAAGAATACCTCCATTCTCTTTTTCCACTAAGAGAATTCTCCTTCAAACTTTGGTGGGTGAATGTTGGAGCCGGCTATTCTTGATTGTAGTGCTTGTTACGGCGGTTAGTCCGTTGACAAGCCACCTGGCTCTGATACCACTTGTAGGGGATCAATGTGGTTGTGTTGGCCGGCTAGAGGGGGGTGAATAGCCCTCTTTCGTTCGATGGTGGAATTCGCTTGTCTACAAATAATATTAGCGCAACGGAAACAAAACTAAACAAGCAAATCAAAACAACAAGAATAAAACCAATGCTAACAAAAGGAATATAACGTGGTTCACGGCCTCGCCGCTAATCCATTGTGTGATTCGTCCACGGTGAATCACTCCGCAACCAATTCACTATTGGTCTCTCCCTTTAGCCAATGCAAGGTGGAGGTAAACCTTCTTACAACTCAAACACTCCTTCTTACAATAAATGTGAAATAAAACTAGGAGAAGGAGTTGAAAGTTTGTGGGGCACTTGGATGATCATTTAGGACTTAAGCATTAGCCATCTAAAAGCCCACACCCTCTCTTTTTATAGAGAAGGCTGATTTCTTCTCGTTGTCCGCCACCAATCGACTGCTGCCCTTGGCAGTCGACTGCCGCCACTACAACGACCTCCAAACATGTTAGATCCCGACCGTTGTAGTCCAACGGAACCCTTGGCAGTCGACTGATGTATCCATCAGTCGACTGATGCCTCATAGTCGACTGCCCAGTCGGCTATGAGAGGTTCTGTGCCCAAAACCCTCTCGACCAATCGACTGCTGCCATCAGTAGTCGACTGAAGGTCTTGGCAGTCGACTGCTAGGCTAAAAACTCATCAGTTAGATACTAGTCGAACCCCATTCAACTCAAAGCAGTCGATTGTCATTCCATGACAGTCGACTGATGTCGGGAAATATCATCCGACACTTAGCCAAATGGCCAAGTTTCACCTAAGAGCACTACCCCTTCCCGGGTTACATTCGCTCACTCTCATCCCTCGGAGTCCCTCGCCTTTGAAGTTGTCTTCGTCCGGCCACGTCCCTCGGATGCGCCAAGCGCACGGTGCTGCAACGTCATCCTTCGTGTCTCGCCCTGAAGTCTACTTCCTCCGGCTTCACTCCAAGCTCCTCGTCCAGTGGTCCCTCGGATGCTCCAAGCGCACGGCTTTCGCAAAGCCATCCTTCACCGACTCAAGGACCGAGTCATGAGAGGTGAAACTCGCCAAGGCTCCATGTGCAAATTACTAAGTCCTGCAAGACTCCAATACACATATCAAATTACAATAACAATCTAACTTAAACCCTTTGCCACACACATCAAAACCATATCACGGGTTGATTGCCCTAACATCTGGGACATGCTACAAGAAAGGAGTAGCATCGATGTAGGGTCCCATTTCATTAGACTAGGGAGGCCTACTTATCTACATTTGCCATCGGATGGGGTACGACTACACCGCACTAGATAGTATAGAGGGGAGCTCTAGGATCGACTTAGGAGTGTGTATGGCCATAAAGATGATTGTAAGAGAGGAACACTCCTTATGCTTTGTAAGGAAAAACTTGACGACCCTCAGGCTCCTCGACCCTGATCGTACCACCATCACCACACGCGCCATCTGGCGCTTAGACCTGATAGTGGAGTACCCACCATGTGAGGGACCATCTACGGCGGCACCCATCTCTCCCCCTTTACATCACTCTCCCTTAGAGCTGTCAAACGGGTTGACCCATGGCGGGGCGGGCTAACCCGTCGTAAATTCAACATTTAGCGGGGATGGGCGGGCCGACCCGTCATTCTGGCGGGTTGAGAAATCTCCAACCCAACCCAACCCAAGGCGGGCTACGGATTAGGCGGGCCAACCCGCGGGCCAGGAAAAAAAATCCAAAATTATTGAGGCGTTGAGAGCTTAAGGCGATAATCGATAAGATGGATAGAATATCATGATAAGAATGCATGCATTTGAAGCAACTAAAATATTATAATTAAGATCTAATTATTGATCGACAATATTAGATACAAATATTTTTTATTCTTTTAATACTTTAAAATATTTAAATCTTGATAATATGCAAATTTAAATTTTGTCTCCTCTAAATAGAGATCTAATTGAGATTTTTTAACACTTGTAATTAGTTGATTTTGATATGTTATCATTTCTTATATTAATTGAAATAGTAATGATAAAATAATTATAAACTAATTAGAGTATATAAAAAAATTATTAGAGTACTTAAATCAAATATTCTTTATTATTTTCTTTAATTTCTCTTACATTTTTTGACGTGTATGTGTGATAGAAGATGATTGTGATTATGAGGAAATTGTCTTGTTAGTATTAGAATATTGGTTAAAAAGCTTAAACAATTTTTTTTTCACAAGTTTTATCTTCTTTTATTATTTCTCAACCCGCGGGCCAACCCAACCCGCCGCGGGCCAACCCGTCTAGACCCGCAACCCGTGCGGGTTGATTCGTTTAGGCCCGCCAAAATGGCGGGTTGAAAACATTTCAACCAAACCCGCCTAAATTACTTGGCGGGGCGGGCCAACCCGACGGGCCTAACCCAACTTGACGGCTCTACTCTCCCTCTAGTATACACATGCATAGGAGCCCACCTAGTCCACGTCAACATAAGCCTGCACCTACACCACCACCCTTTTCTACTTTTGAGCAGGATGCAAGGTACATCTGCCTACGATTTTTTGGAGTTCTGATCGTGCCTCGACGACATATATGCCGAGCAGCAGACACAAAGGAAGCGATGGGAGGAGCAGAGCATCTACACGCAGGAGGAATTTTAGGGCTTCCGGGAGCACTTCCAGCGGGCCGAGGAGTTCTACGACGAGGCCCATATTTATTTCTAGGAGGAGGCTACCCGTCACCATGCAGAGGCCGCCTATCGCCAGGAGATGCAGCAACATATACTAGCCCAACAGGCACAGTGGGCCCGAGAGGAGGAGCACATAGCAACCGCTACATCCACCAGCTCTCAGATCGACCACATGTACATGTGGCATCAGCGGCTCAGCAACAAGTTCTCCCAGGATCCCGAGATGCCGAGGCTTCCAGACTTTCCACCTCGTCCACAATACTAGAGGTATATTTTCATTTATGTCTAGGGGGGATCCCAAGTTTTATTTTTTTTTTTTGCAGTAGTTTCTTTCCTAATGTTTGTATTTTAGTTAGCATTCATTTACTCATGCATTAGATGTTTAGTTTCTTTCAGCATTTAGTTTTTGCTACCTATAAGCTGCCTCAGTAGTATTTGTAAAAGTTTTCTTCATGAGTTGTTTCCATGGGTAGCTTAACTTCATTTACCTCGTGGTTGTTGGGATGTATACTGAAAAGTCTATCTTTTGTATGAACATTTTATTTTGAAATAAGAATCACATGATCATTGTTTGCATATTTATAGTTATGCATATTGTTTAATACATTACATTGTAGATAACATGGTGTGTAGTGTCACACTGGAGATCATGTTATCGGTTCATTATAAAGTATAAGTAAAGGCTCACAACCGAGATGGTTATGGAAAAACCATTGGAATGGTTGTAGTGTGATTTGGTATTGGTTTGTCTTGACCATAGAATCACACTAGTACACTTTGTGTGTATTGAGCAGGACCAACTTAGAGGTGATTCGATTTATTGCTGACTACATAATCGAATCGGACCTCAGATATTATATTGTACATGCTCTTAATCCCGATATAATAACGGGAACATATACTTAGTATTCATTTCTTTGATTTACCAATGGGCGAGATTTATAGAGTAAATCGATAGGCTCGGTAAGTTGGGAAATGGTATTATTTATATGGTGTGTCGTTGATTATAGGAGAAAATCGTGTCCTATATATTAGGATGATGATGTCCCCTTGAGGAGCTCATAAGGTTCATCATGTAAACCCTGCAGGTGGACTTGGTCCGACATGATGATAAGGTTGAGTGGTACTACTCATGGAGTTAGATGTTGATTAATTAATTGTCAGTAAATTAATTAATCGATGGATATTCAAGATCTTAAACACGGGGAGAAAAATATACAAATAATATATGGAGCCCATATTAATTTATGGGGGTTGGTGAGGTAGATCAATGATAATCCTCTAGTGGATTGGATTATCATTAATGGATCGGACTTTATGTGGGCTTGATCCATTGGGTGGCCAAGATCCAACTCCTTCTCATGGTCCCTATTGTATCCTATTAAAACCTCATGGAGCCTAGATCCAATGGTTGAAAACAAAACTCTATATCCGACGGTGGAGATTAAATCCCTAGATCCGACGGTTGAGATTAAATCTTTAGATCCAACGATTGAGATTAAATCCCTAGAACCGACGGTGGAGATTAAAGGAGGCTTAGGCCTAACTCTTGAAGCTTTTGGCTGGCCTACTTCCTCATCTCTTCTTCTTGTTGGCTGACGGCAAGCATCTAGGTTGGTGCTTGGTGGTTGGCTAAAGGAATGAGAAGAGTTTTGTTTCTATACTTTCTCTTGTTCGAAGCGAGCAAGGAAGGAAGATTGGTGATCTAGGAGGCTTCGACTTTTGAAAGATCGTCGCCCACACGACGTCCAAAAGGAGGAAGGACATACAATAGAAGATCTAGAGGTATAATGCTTGCTTATTTTCTTTTGTAACATGTATATAATTGTTTTTCAATCATATACATGTTGTATATTCTGTTTTGTGGTTAAATTAACTTGGACCCCGAATACAAATACAAAAGCCGGCGATCCGTACATCGTCTATTCCGTGGATATTCGTAGAATAGAGGTTGGTGGCTTAAACAACAAGTTTGTTCAAGTGACTACTCTAATCAAATAGCACGGCGATGAAATGGTAGCTTGGGTAATCCCTCTTGTCAAGGATAAATTTTTTTTATCCGGGGACGTAGAAGGGATCGCTATGAACAAGCGACCGAGTTGAAGTGGGAAGCGAAGTTTCCTACCTTCAGTGGTATTTTATTTTATTTGCTCTGAATGAATGTTTTAGACATACACTGGTTAGATTTATATTTTACACATACACATGACGAACTTTCTAAAAGGGAGAGTCTAGTACATACCTAGTTATGATTCATCTATGTAGTCTAGTACTTTGGAATCCATAGGTGACTATAGATTTAGTATTTTAGTTACTGGAGATGTTCGGATTGTGTAAGCCCATTCGAAAAAATCAAAATCCCAGTGAGCCGAAAAGTTAAAAGAGAGAAAAAAAAGAAAAAAAAGAGAGAAAAAAAAAGAAATGAAAAATAAATGAAAGAAGGAAAAGAGATTATGAGGGATAAAAAATAGTTATTGTGGGTGGAAATAGTTAGGTGCTCCTTTGAGACCGAGTTAGGTTATTAGGGAAACACCTGTCAATTTCTCTCAATACCAACACTCCAAGCTTCGACTTCATCTTCCAAGTGTCGGTATAGCTTTGTAATTTCATTTCACTTTGTTTGTACTTAATTTTAATAGGATTGGAAGATTATTTCTTATCCTACATCATTTGTAAAAAGCGAATACCCTCCGAGCTCGAGAGTTTCGAATCAGAGGGCCTTCTTAATGGATTGGCCATCGAGGTAGTTCTCGTAGAGCTACAGGCCTTGAAGTAGAAACCCAGCTAGGGTTATAAACCAAGTAAAAAATATTTTTCTATTTATTTTATTCTAATCTTCTACATAACTCTTTATTTTAAAAGAAAAATAAAATTTTATATTCTGAGATTCAACCCTCCCCCTCTCGGAACTCTCCGATCCTACAATTGGTATCAGAGCGGGGGCGCTCCGATTTTGATGCAACCACCAAGAGAGCGAATAAAATTTTCTTTGATTTTATCATTCTTGTCTTAGATTAATTTTTTCATTAGTTTTAATATTTGTTTTTACACTAGAATAAATCTTCTAATACTTGTTTAGCTTGCTTTAGTATAAGTTCATTATTTTTTTCACTATTATACTCTTGCTTCATTTTTTTAACTCTAAGAATATTTTTGAAAAATAAAAAATCTATAATTTTTTATTATTAAATAATTATGTCACATTTAGAAGGTTTTAGCACTATCCGCCCTCCTCTCTTTAACGGAGAGGACTTTAGTTACTGGAAGAGGCGGATGGAGTGCTTTCTTAAAACTTATCTTGATATATGGTTTACCATTAGGAAAGGCTTCATTGCTCCGGTCAATAACTCGGGAGAGTTGTTAGAACTGGAAAAATAGACCGCCAATATAAAGAAAAAGGCCCAAGTCAATTATAAGGCATTAAACACCTTGCAATCTAGGCTCACAAAAGAAGAACTAGATCAAGTCGGATTGTTCAAAAATTCAAAAGGATTATGGGATAAATTAATTTTGTTGCATGAAGAGGCTAACTTGAGTCAACCCGAGGATGGTAGAGTTGTGATGGCAGGAATGAATAAAAAAGGAAAGAAATCTAAACCATGAAAAAGGAAAAAGGAAAGAAGCATCTAAGGCAACCTTGGACAAGTCATCATCGGAAGAGTCGGATGTGGAAATATCAAAGACATGCTTCATAGCGCTCATGGAAGACGACGAGTCTGAAGCCGAATCAAGACATGAGTCCAAGTTTGAGTCTGATACAAGCCATGGATCTGCATCCGTTTCCAAATGTTCAAACAAGGTAACATCTCCCCTAGAAGATAAATTGTATAATATTATTGCATACTTAGGTAGAAAACTAGCCAAGCTCGAGAATCAAGTCGACTCGCTTCTTAAGGAAATCTAAGTACTTAAGGAGCAAGTCAACTCGAAGACTTTGACTTGCCAAATTAAGGATAGAGACTCAACTCAAGTTGAAAAGCTTGAGGAAGAGAACTCGGTCCTAAAAAGGCAAGTAGAAGATCTCACTGGATAGTTGGAAATGTTCACTTCAGGCTCCAAGTATCTCAACATAATGCTTGGGTCTCAACGAGTTGTGTATAATAAGTCCGAACTCGAATACAAGGCTAAGGACACAAATAGATTATACATGTCTTTGTTTAATAGAAATGCTAAGGGTCGAGTCCAAGCATGGGTTCCTAAGACTAGCTTAGTCAACCAAGATAGACTGAACTAATTTTGGATTCTCAAAGGACAAGTTCACTTAGTGAACAAGACCCATCAGAGCTATTACACAGGGGGAGCTAACTCTTTGCTTATTTCCTTAATTATATAAGACTCTTACATGCTTAGTTAGTTATTAATTACTTAATTTAGAATGGACTAGATAGGAAACAAAGTAGTTAAACTTGAACAACTTAATATTAAGACAAAGTGAACTAATAGTAAGTTAGGGAAGCTCTTCGAGGTGCATGCCTAGGAAGTGGTCCACCTTATATCCAAAGAAGGTCATATGCCTCGCCATAAACTGGTGCACTAAGTTGAGTGAAACTGAAGCTAACTCACTAAGTATTTAACTAGTTAGACGAAAGCTTAGTCCAAAGTGAGTCAAGTATTTGATTCCTTCATTGACTTTGTCTTAGAAAGTGGTCCACCTGATATCTAAGAAGGTCATATGCCTCGCCACTACCTGGAAGTCAATTTTGGAAAAAACCTACTTGATTATCTTAAGCTAAACTTAAATCTAACACAAGTTTAAAAACTTTGAAATTTTTTCATTAAAGTTAATCAAAATAAAAATGAATCCTCATCTCACAAAATCTATAGGATTAACGTGTATTGAAAATCTAGATTAGGTGAGATGATTATCTCAATTTAACTCAACTCAACTCAATTTAATCAAATTAACTTTAATCTAATAAACCCAACTTAATCAACTCAAATCAAAATCAACTCAACTCAACTCAAATTAATCAACTCAAATCAAATCAACTTAATCACCTCGATCATATTAACACAACTCAACTTAATCAATTCAATTCTAGCCAACTCAACTCAATACTAATTCAACTCTACTTTACTCAAATCTAATTCAACTCTACTTAACTCAATTCTAATTCAACCCTAATCAAATTAAACCCTAATTCAATTCTAACCGAGTTCTAATCAACTCAACCCTAATCAAATTAATCCTAAGTAAATCAACATAATTCAAAGAAGAAGTTAATTTAGCATTATTCAAACTTTCAAAGCATTCATGTATTCAATATATCTTTTAGGATCAATGTTTGGAAAGTCGTTAAGTAAGATTGCATTTTTACATGCATAAGCATCATATTAAGGGGGAGTTAAGATACTTTTGAAAATCTTATTTTGAAAACTTAAAATAAAAACATAATTCTAGGGGAGTTTAACATTCAAAATTGTATTCTAAGTATTTTCAAATTAACTTAAATGTAAGAATAATAATGTTACTTCAAGGGGGAAATCAAAATTTTAGGGGGAGCCAAAGGAAATTTACTTTGCAAAACTATAAAATATCTTGGTTAAAAATCACTTTCTTTACAAATGATTTTTGAACTAAAATTTAATCTTAAGTTCATGATCAAAATGAACTTAATATGAACTTGAAATGAACAATATTAGTGATTTTATTTTAAGAGGGAAAGAGAAAATTTTAAGTACGTGAATTGGACTTAACATTTATTTGAAGTAACTTAACTTCATCTAAATTTGGAAGATGAGAGTTAGCTAAGCTAAGTTTAAAACTTAAATTGTTCACTTCAAAATCTAAACAAATCATGATAGGATATATGTTTAGAATTTTTGAAAGATTAAAGCAAATTTGCATCATTAATGAGAAACTACCTTGGAAATTCATTATGAAAATATATAAATAATAATATGAGTTATTTTCAAATTAATGAAAAAGAAAGCAACTTTTTAGAAAACAAATTTCAAGTTGAAAGTGTGCAAGAAGTCTCACTTTATCACTTTTGATTTAAGCAGTAATTTATTATAAAAATATTTTTGCATTAATTAAGAACGAGAGTATAATTTCAAAAATATATGACCTTTAAGAGTATGCTTTATTGAGCTAATATTTATTCAAAGGAGAAAGAAATCTAAGAAAGTAAGTATACATGAACTGAACTATTTAAGCTACTTAAATTTGAACTAATTTTTATCCTAAATAGCTTAGTCAAAAAATTTAGAAAATAGGTATGCAAAAGGAATGTTAAGGGGAGGTTAATTTTCAAAACAATATTTCTACAATATTTTTGGGAAGTATTAAGCTTATGAAAACTTTGTTTTAAGAAATTAAGTACTAAAGCTAAAACTTTAATTGTGAGTTTTAAAAGGAACATTGGGTAAAGTATGTGCATCATTGATGAGAGACATAGGGGGAGGAGCTTAGAAAGATTATATTCAAAACTTTAAGAATGTATTTTGAAAATTATTTTTGAAAGCTTACTTGCAAAAATCTAGATATACTATTTTCAAAACAATAAGAGACATTTTGAAAACCATATGTTAAGGGGGAGGTTGTATTTTCAAAGAAATTTTATTGTAGACATGGAAGTTATGGTTTCAAACTTATGCGCTTAAATATTTAAAGTTTCATTACTATAGATTCAAACTTAGTGAAAAAGATTAATTCTAGGGGGAAGCTACACAAAACCTGTTTTTCAAAACAAACTTTTATCTAAACTCATGAATCATAAACTTCAAGTAATTTAAAAATAGTGTTTTAAGTTTGAAAGCAAACTTTTTCATGACTTAGAAAATTTATGATCTTTGTATATAAGTCATGAGACATTACTAAACTCCTTGGCATCTAATTTATTTTAGTATTTTGATGTATGTCAAAGGAGGAGAGAGTGTGTTTAAGTTAGAACTTAGAAATGCATTTATACATGTAATTTTTTGTAAGTCATGATTTAAGATCTGTTATTTTTAATCCTAACATTAAACGGTTGTTATACATCAAAAAGGGGGAGATTATTGGTGTAGGGAGCACCACTCCTGTGTTTTGATGACCCCAAGGTTTAATGTTAGGATGAACCTATGATTTGATAAATGTGTTAAGTGTGAAGGATTAACAGGAAATCCTAGTGGATCGTGTTGACCGGATACTAGGAAGAAGTCATAACAGATCAAGAGGACCGAACACTAAGCATGAAGTCCAAATGGGTCGAGTGGATCAGACATCTGGCATGAAGACCGATTTGGTTAGGAGATCGGACAATCAACATAAAATCCAACTGGGTCAGGGAAACCAAATAGTTGATGGAAGTCTTGGTGGGTCAAATCAGATGTCAAATATGGTAAGTCCGGCTGGGCAGATGGTAGGTAAGCCTCTAGTGAAGAGATGAGGCCGAGTCATCTGTAGGGGGCAAGGTAGGCGTCGATTTGATGGATAGTCCACGTGGGACTAAGAAGTTGAGATTGGACAGTATTACTACTGTCAATTCATATTATATTGTATATTGTGATAATATGGTTTTGCAGGTTTCAAATCGACTGGAAAGAATCCAGTCAACTGGAATCTAGTCGATTGGAAAGAATCCAGTCGACTGGAATACCCAATTGGCAGTTTTGAGCTGGTGATCGACTGAAAATCTGGCGACCGGGATGGCAAGAGCTCTAGTCGACTGGAAAGGCAAATTTCCTTATGCGAAGCCAGGTGACCTGGAGTCGACTGGACTGGAAAGGCAGAAGTACCAAATCGACGGGATGATTTGGAGTCGATTGAGGGTGTTTCAGTCGACTGGAAAGTGTCTATAAAAGAAATAGAGGACCAGCTCTGAGGATAAGAATTCTACGACAACAAAGTGTTGTCACAATCATTCGCCATCTGCAAAAGATTTGACAAGCTGATATTCCAACACTCCAAGCTTCGACTTCATCTTCCAAGTGTTAGTATAGCTTTGTAATTTCACTTCGCTTTGTTTGTACTTAATTTTAATAGAATAGGAAGCTTTTTTCTTATCCTACATCATTTGTAAAAAGTGAATACCCTCTGAGCTCAAGAGTTTCGAATCAGAGGACCTTTTTAGTAGATTGCCCATCGAAGTAGCTCTCAGAGAGCTACGAGCCTTAGAGTAGTAACCCAACTAGGGTTATGAACCAAGTAAAAAAATATTTATCTATTTATTTTATTTTATTCCGCTGCATAACTCTTTATTTTAAAATCAAAAGAAAAATTTATATTCCGAGATTCACCCCCTCTCTTAGAACTCTCCGATCCAACATAAACCACGTCGAAAATAGTCGATCAGTCGACTGTTCATAGCCATCAGTCGACTATCATAGCCATCAGTCAATTGCTATGAGCCAACAGTCGACTCAAAAATATTCTATGCTCTTGTCCACTGAAGTCAGTCGACTGCTCAACCCTAGCAGTCAATTGTCAGCGGCCAGTCGATTAGTTCAACCCACCAGTTGACTGCCAAAGCCATAGTTAGTTTTTCAAGTTGACTACTCGACCAATTGACTGATCCATAACCCCAGTTGACTGCTCGAGTCTTTTGAGCTCCCGAGTGTTAAGCACTCGGGCAGTCGACTGGATCAAGTCTCAGTCAACTAGTAAATCTCAAAACTGAGATTTAAGATCCAAGTATGATCCCCTCATACTTGACACTTACCCTTAGCCTAGACCTAAGCTTTTAAGCTAATTCCATCAGCCTCACACCTTTGGTTTGAGTGCATGACTCCTCACCCTTGCGCTAGCCTTCAAGTGCTTCTATCGACTTCGTCAAGTTATCGAGTACCCTTAGCCTAGACCTAAAGCTTTAAGCCACTTCTATCAGCCTCACGCTTTTGATTTGAGTCTACGACTCCTCACTTTGTGCTAGTCTTCAAGTGTTTCCATCAGCTTTGTCA
The DNA here is from genome assembly GCA_025175895.1 of Wurfbainia villosa. Taxonomy (NCBI): domain Eukaryota; kingdom Viridiplantae; phylum Streptophyta; class Magnoliopsida; order Zingiberales; family Zingiberaceae; genus Wurfbainia; species Wurfbainia villosa. The sequence continues at coordinate 34,722,076 of CM045989.1, read as the reverse complement.
TGCTATCGGGTCTACCTTTACCAAGAGGTCGTGCCTCCGGAACTTACGTTACCAAGACTATACATTTGGATTTACACGGCCAATACTACACCCTTAGACTTTCCTTTGCCAAGTATTCATACTTGGACTTTCACCGCAACTATACACTTGGACTTATACTATCAAGACTACACCCTTGGACTTCCCTTTGCATATCCATACTTAGACTTTCTCTTGCCAAGTATCCATACTTGGACTTTTTCTTGTTAAAAATTCATTCTTGGATTTCTCGATTGCTAAGTCTTTAAACTTTGACTTTTCCATTGTTAAGTATTCATACTTGGACTTTTCTTGCTAAGAATATATTTTTGGACTTTCACTCGAGTCTTACTCGAACTTGACCAACCTTGACCTAAGATTAATTGCTTCAACAATCTCCTCAATCAATCTCCCTCATATGACCTTAGATGTCCAAACCATCCACTACTTAGTATTGTCAAAAGGCAAAATATTATTCAAGTCTCATTCGAATTTGATCAACATGGATCTAAGACCGATTACACCAACACTATATTATTAACTTTTGAGGAGCTTATCCATTGGCAAAATACAAAGAAGAAATATAAAACTAAATTTATATATAATAGGTTTTGACCGAGGAAAAATAGAATTGAAGTTAATTCAAATTGTAGTTACAGGGGAGAAGAGGTATTAAGATGAACCCGATTGATAATTATGTTTAAGTTAGTGATTTAAGAGACCAAGGGAATATTTGGTTCGTAGAAAAAATTTTATTTTTTATTTTTATTTTTATTTTTTTTCAGAAAATATAAAATGATTTTTTTTATATTTTTTAGTTTTTCAAAAAAAAAATTTTTATTTTTTGAAAAACAAAAATAGAAAAAAGAAAATATATTTTTTTTTTTCAATTTTTCAAAAAATATTTTTTTATTTTCTGAAAAACGAAAATGAATAATACCAATCAAATGTCATTTCCTATATTTTCCATTTTCTTAAAAAATAAAAAATTTTACGAACCAAACACTCCCTAACTCTTCCCTATTTAATTTGCATCTATTCCCTAACAAATGCAACGGTTTTAAGCAGTTAGAAGTTAACTCAATCTTAAACCTGCTAAGGAAATAATCAAAATCCTAACCCTACTTTTTGGCTAAACATGAACGTAACATGATTCAATAAATGAAAATAAAGTGAAATAAAAAATGACATAAATAAATAAAAATAAGCTTAATCAAATCATCCGGCATAATACTAAAAGATGGAGAAGTGATGGTGACAGATTCTGGGATTGGTACAGCAGCGGTAAGCACATTTAAAAATCTCAAATTTTTTATCCATAGAATGATAAATTTTAGAATGTTGATGTGTATATTTTCTGTTCTATTTTTATGATCGATGAGAATTTTTACGAGAAGTGATCTATTTCTAGAATTTAATCAAATCAAATATTTCGATAATTAAATTATTTTAAAAAAATGTGATGGCGACAGTGCTAGTGGTGTTCAACAGCCGACCCTTATCTTATAGAGTCGATATACGAATTAAATGCCTAACTTTAAAACTTGCAATATCTTTTTCAAATATATAAAATTCACATTTGACTTACTTTTAACTCCAACCCCCCAAAAGTTGGAAGTTGTGAAGTAAACGACGAGCATGGAACTTCTTAGGAAACACTCAGTAACAAGACTTGCAGGCTTCATGTGTTCAATGTGCCTGGCATAGATAATTCAGGATAAAGTTAGATAGCTCAGCTCTTGGAAATCCTTGTCAAACTGAATGCTACCTCACTAATTCAGCATCAAGCATCAGTGGATTGAGATGACAAGACATGAAAATGATCTACACAAAGTTAATTAATGAGGCATTAAACACAGTGAGGTATGTGGCTCACATGCCAAATGTAGGAGAAAAGGAGATTGGCACAGAAAGGCAGGCAAGTGTGTGTGTGAGAGAGAGAGAGAATAGGCTTTTACTTTATGAAAGGAAAGAAAAGGCAGGAGAGAGCAAGAGGAAGTGGGTGTGGAGTTGAGTCGTCTCAGGTGATGTTGTAATGAGCTCCATCATTTTTTTTTTTCTGTTCTATGACTTATCCAGTTGAAATGGGAACAAAATATCTATTAAAAAAAAAAAGGTTGCAGCCTCAATCTTCTTTGTGGTCACTTTTGGCCAAGTTGGATTGGGTGCTTTCACTGCAGAGGATAAGATCTCGAATCTAAAATAAATTAATTAAGAATTCATACATGTAAAAATGCAGAGTACCGGGTCGATCATATCTTTATGGTTTAATAGAGAATAATCTTTAACAGTATATATTTTATTTTTCTTTTTTTTGAACTTTAGAGGTTCATTTAGAGATCGTTGATCTATGTCGTATACATGCTGGGAATTTGTTAGATTTTGAGTTGAGTTGTGAATATTATACCGTATTTAAAAAATATAGTAAACTTTAAAGTATTAAAATTTAATTTAGTGCCATTTTGTTTTTTGTATAGTATAAAAGTATTAATTCAAGGAGCTATTAGATTCATTCAAATAGTTTTTTTTTTGTTGTTTATTCGTTAAAAGTTTTTTTTTAACTAATTCCTATACTCTGGTACAACTACTTTTGAATACATTTTTGCTACAATATGCACATGCAACGGAGCGCAATGGTAAATAAAAGATAAACTCCATGCTAGGAGGATTCGATTCTTTCTCCCTCTAAATCACTCTTTGAAATTTTTGAATTTGAACCCTCGAAAAAATCCGAATCATTTAACACCACTGATCACCCGTCATGATCTGGCTATGCTTTCTAAATTTATTTCAGTCAAGTATGACCAATCATCCATCTCAAGATTAATTAGGACAAAAAAAAACATGGGCATCTGGATTATCAGATAATAATATTAATCTTATTTTTTTAATAAAAAAAACATAATGTTTTCTGTCACTGTTTTCTTCTCGAGTCTCATCAGTGATGTCTAAGACGGCAATTCTTTGAGTCACTGTAGTTAAATAGAAAAACTTGTCGATTTCACAACTGCCACAACATGGAAATACTTGTCCCAGCTCTCAAACTGTCATGTTGCATATGTCCAAGCCAGAAGGCCATATGCAAATCAGGATGGCGAGATGTCAACTTAGTTTATTTATAAACTATTCTCACAAAGTTTGTGTCGATACACAAACTTATTCGAGTTTACCAAATTGTTCATAGACATGTTCATTTACAATACTAGCACAATTATTTCCTTGGAGATCTTCCACTTCACCCTGATTTCAGACAAAAGCATATGGAGCCAAGGAAGAGGTCCCATCCAATGTGCCCTGGATACTGCCTTTCTACTTCCATGGAGATAAACAAACCCTAAATTCTCAGTAAAGAGTACATTAAGGCACATGATCACTTACATGTATTTCAGTCACATTAATCCATTTACAAGATTACAAATCTGAGCATTACCCGCATGATGTTTCACTTATTCGAGCTCGATTGATATACAACAACAATCACAATATATCATGGACCCTCATACAGTAACCATTTGCTCTTTGAACTTTGAAAAGACAGATATAATAAAATGAAACAAAATAAAAAACCACTTTTGGATAGCTCAAGAGACCATTAAGCCAGCAACAGCAAAGAAATAATGATCACATAGCCAATCTCCCGGCTCCCAAATAATGCATCTGAAACTTGGCATTTGCTTGTAACCCCTCTAGATCAATCAGAGAAACTTTGTGCAGAGTAACAAGTAGCCAAGAACTCGTCTTCCACTTCGCCAGACATGTGCCAAATCACTTCTTTGATCTAATTGCTATGCGCCCTACACCATTCTTCATATTTCAAACATCTGATACATGTACTGCTTATATTACACAAAAGATTTAGATACTTTGATACAAAAGGTCACATTATATCAAAAACCTTGTAACTCAAATTCTGAGGCCTGTACTACTTATATTACACTAAAGATTTAGATATTTTGATACAAAATGTCACATTATATCCAAAACCTTGTAACTGATAAATTCCAGTGAGCTCCCTTGTTCCTCTAGTAGACCCAACCTTTGCCCAACAAAGGGATTCAACTTGGTTCGGCTACAACACTAGATTTAGATTTGATTCACGCCCAATTCGAGCCCAAATTGAGATTGCCACTCAACCACAAAATCAAACAAATTTATCGTTCAATTTACTCCAAAAACTAAAATCACACTACTAATTTGCTCTTAATACACTCAGTTTGGCTGAAAAAAAATCTCAAATTTAATTTAGGTAAATTCTAATACTCTGTAATTATACTTATGACTTTTATTAAATTTTTAGAGTATAATACATAAACTGATGATATATAAGAGATAAGAGGATTCGTATAACCAATTCCACATGGAATAAGACTTGATTATTACTGCTTAATACCTAAGCTCACCAACTATTATAACATAGTATATAGTGATCTTAATGTAAAATCAATGTACTAGCTTGAAATTACTATAATTAGGGACATTTAATAGTGGCATATGTTAGGATATTCATGATACTAGAAGGGGTTGAATAGTTTCGCTTTGTCGACTTGAAGATGCAGTGAAAATTTCAAGCAATTTCAAATATGCACAGACTATAGAACACCAAGATTTACGTGGTTTATAGCCTCCCAAAGTTACTTTTCCAAGATCTAGTCCTAACGCTACCGCAACTAAATTTTCTCCTTTCTCGGACAACTTCTAGAGGTAGAGAAGCCTCTTATAGTAGTGGAATTTTACTGAGAAGTGTGTAGTAAACAGAAAGAAGAAGAAAAACAATGAAGACATGTAGCAATATGAACTTCTTTGTTTGAGATCACAAGTTGAGCATGAAAATTTTACAATAGTGAGCACAAATCGAGGGCATGAACTTGTGTTGAAATGACAGTCATAGTTCTTTTATAGAGCTTCACTTGAGCAAGGTTCCCGCACCTTTTTCTTGCCATCAATCAATTGCTCTTACTGTAGCAATCAACTGGAGTAGATGTTGACCACTGACTCATACATTAAACAGTCACTGACCCTTGATATGTGATTGATATCATTCTGAATTTTGAACATCAGTTGACTAATCACACTCAACAATCAACTAATTGTTGGTGCAAGAATACCCCAATCATTAATATATTTTGATATTGGATAATCATTTAAGTTAGGCAATAATTGTGATCTAACCATGAATATTCAAGTGATAGGAAAATCCAAGTGTGAATATTTAGTAAAGAGAAGTCCACATGTGAATCTTGGCAAGGAAAGTCCAAGGTAAGATCTTGGCAGCATAAGTCTAAGCATGTAGTCTTAGCAGCGTAAAGTCCAAGCAGTCCTTAGCAAAGGAAGTCCAAAGGCAAGGTCTTGGCAGCATAAGTCCAAACATATAGTTTTGGCGGCGTAAAGTCCAAGCTAACTTTGGCAAAGAAGAAACCCCCAGCATGACGAAACCAAGGGAAGTTTTTGAAGGCAAGCGCAAGGATGAAGGAGTTGTAGACTCAGAGGGATCCTGGAGGTGCAAGGTTGATGGAGAAGCTAGAAGATTAAGTCTAGACTTAGGGTATGTGTTCAAGTATGAATTAGTCAGACTTGAAGTGTACCAGTCAACTGGTGGCTTAGACTAGTCGACTGGTCTCGAGTGTTCAACACTCGAGGGTCCAGAAGACTTGAACAGTTGACTAGGGTTATGACCCAATCAACTGGTCAAGAAGTCAACTAAAGTTGACTGCTGTCTATGACTTTATCAGTTGACTGCTAGGTTAACAATCGACTGGTCTACAATAATCGACTACAATGAATGGACAGTCGATTGATTTAAGTGGACACTATAGGATTGAGTGAACCGAAAGAAGGGGGTGAATCTCAGTATTTTATATTTTTAAATTAATTTTCTATTATTTATACTAATCAAAGTGCGCAGCGGAATATAAAGACAATTATCAACACATGAAATTTACTTGGTTCACAACCCGGACTGGGTTGTTACTCCAAGGCTCGTAGCTCTACCACGACCTACCTCGATGGGAAATTCACTAAATACCCTCCGACTCGAATGCTTTCAACTTCGGAGGGTTTCGCTTTTACAAATGATAGAGTTAGGTGACAAACCACCCACTCGGAGAATTAAGTATACAAGCGAAACAATAAAGTAAAGTGATTACAAGACTTTATACCGACACTTAATAATCGTAGAGGTAGTTACAGAGTGTCGAAGGAACGTCTTGTCATGGAGTCAAAGTGTAGTGGACGAGCAAGTGTTTTGGTAGCACTTCGACGTTGATTGAATTTCGATGAATTGATTTGATCGAGCACAACTTTGAAAAACTCTTTCCAGTCGACTGGAATGCCTTCCAGTCGACTCCACATCAGCCCGTCGATATGGAAGTCGTGGTCTTCCAGTCGACTGAATCCCCTTCAGTCGACTCCATGTCACTCGGCTCCGCATCGGGAAATTCCTCTCATCAGTCGACTCAACATCTTCAGTCGACTTAAGCTCTTTCCATCTGCGTCGCATGATCTCTGATCGATCACAAGCTGATCCTGCCAAATAGGTATCCAGTCGACTGATACATCTTGATCATTGGACTTCGACGACTTGAATCCATTCGATCGTCCCTACAAACAGGATTAGCACAAAATAGATAATGTGAATTATGATAGCAGTAGTAATACTACTCAAACTTGACTACTAAGTCCCACGTGACTTTTCGTCGGATTGACGCCTAGCTTTGTCCCCCTACCGAGGACTCGGCCTCACCTCTTCACTCGAGGCTTATCTGCCGACTACCTGTTGGATTTACCATTCTTGACATCCGATCTGACCCACCAGGGATTCCATCAGCTGTCCGGTCTGCCTGACCCAGCTAGACTTTTTGCCGATTATTCGATCTCCTGACCCAACCGGTCTTCATGCCAAATGTTCGGTCCACGCGACCCATCTGGACTTCATGCCTGGTGTCCGGTCCTCCTGATATGTCAAGATTCATGCCTAGTATCTAGTCAACTCGACCTACTAGGACTTCCTGTTAAGTCTGCACACTTAACACTTATATTAGATTACAAGTGAATCCTAACTTTTAACTGAGATTCATACATCAAAACTTTGAAGTGATGCTCACTGCATCAACAATCTTTCCCTTTTTGATGCATGACAACACATCAGTTAAAGTTAGGAGAATTAAATACCAATCTCCATATATTGAAATGTATAAGAAATAAACTAATAGCTTTTGTCATGCATAAATTTAATCATCTATGAAATGCATAGGTCCTTATCAAATTTTTTAATCCTCTAAAGTTTATATCTCTTTTTAAGTTTATAATTTATATCACTTCTCTCCCCCTTTGGCATACATCAAAATAAGAGTTAATTTAATGATATTGGAGAGTTATTATAATACTTTACCCAGAATCATTTGAAAAAATAAAATTTTCAAGATTTTCAAAACTCCCCCTGACTAACTCAATATATTCGAGAATATTTAACAATTTGCAAGAATTCTCAGAAACTCCCCTTGAATAATTCAGAAATTTTCAAAAAAATTTTAAAACATTTTCAAAACTCCCTTGACTAACTTAATATCTTCAGGAATTTTTAAATGTTTAAATATTTGCAAAAGTTTTCAGAAACTTTCCTTAAATAATTCACAAGTTTCAAAAGTTTTAAAAAAAATCAAAATTTTTAAGACCTCCCCCTGAATGATTGCAAAAATGATAGGGACTGAGTCCAAGCATGAGTTCTAAAATAAATTAAAATTTTATCTGTAATCACATACAACATAACGGACAATACTATATCTGTAATCAATACACTACTATATGAATAACATATAAACAAGTACATAAACGAACCTGGTCCATCCTATACCACAAGATGATGCTGATCAAATGCGTACAACAGTCTGATCCAACTCGTACACTGTACTCCATACACAACAGTATAGAATATGCAAATAATATGTAAAATGATGAGCAAACGTATGCAACAGGCATAACTCAAACAAATGCAACATCACAACAAGAATATATATATAGACTGTATCTATATATACTAATCACACACACACACACACACACACACACACACACACACATACGCCATCATACATGGAAATGCAAATGCATAGTCATGCCTGCGCACCCCACTCGCTACCACGACCCCAGTGTGGCTTAGGTGGCACGACATGACAACTGTCCCAATTCAACAACAACCACTGCTCTCGAGTGGCCGAGTGGGCAGTATGAATAAGTAGCGATAAGCTAAAGAGCTTTAGGCTACACAACGGGGGTCCCTGCAGCTGGCCACTCCAACTGACACTACTAATGAGTGATCGAGTACCACACACTCTGGACAACTGCATGTAACTCCAACTACCACTATCAATAGTGGTCGAGTGCGGCACAACAAATGAATTGCCCTCACACCAGTTACTACTACCATGAGTAACCATGGAGGCAGTATGACTGACGACCCTTTCAACCACAAGGGAGACCAAGTCGTCAGCATGCATGTAAATGACATAAATGCACAACCAAACATACATCTACAACACACTCTCTATCCAACAGAGAGTCATACACAATTGACAGTCAACCATGCTAGGACCTCCAGTCCGTAGCAACCCACTATTTACAATCCCCACAACCATACAGATCTATGGTCCATAACATACCCACAACGTAAAGAAACATGATCCGACAATCAACTCCACATTTACAACCTCCCTCACCCCCAGGTGATTTATCCTAATGACACAAATTAAGTCTATAACCGTACTCAGCTACACACACATAGGTCCACAAACCATAACATATGTAATCCATAACCATGATGAACGAAATGTAGAGATAACAATAGAGAAACTCAAAGTACAGAGACTAAGTATCAAGCACATGATTAAATAAGAGTGGAGTCAAGGTAAAGGTGTCATCACCATCGTAAAAATATTCATGCACCAAAATCAATAAACTACCTGACCAAGGTAGGTATTACCCACCTGATATGTAGCTCGTATTAGCTATCCACACGTACGAGCATCCATCAGTAATCAAAGTCCTGCAAACACAACATATACAACTAGATTGTGCTATTAATTCCAATAATAGGATCAAATCCTTATCCACTTTGTGAACTGCATCCACCATAATTCCAATAATCCTAAACCGAAACAATACAAGCTGCATAAGCTATAGGTAGACCACCCTTCAACAAATCAAAGCTATCATCCATACAAATTAAAACTTACCTCAATCTCAGCTTACCTAACACCATTTCAATCAATCACAACCCAGCTCCTTAATCCACTCTGAAGATTCAAAATCTGAGCATTAACGATGAACTGGAAGTTAACCCCAAATCCTACGCACCTGAAATTACAAAAACCATAAGCTTCTCTCTTATCAATCCTCACATCAATAATCCAAAGCAATCACAGGAACAATTGGGATTTACTAGGAATCGAAGGTGGCATTCTTCCCTGTCGTAGCTGTTAGTAATATATGAGAGATGTCCTAAGGCAATCGCCTTATGTATGAACCATTTATATGATAAATAAAGATTCACTATTTGAGTATACATGTTTTATGTATTTGATTGGATCTTAAACTCATTTACTGAATGTCCACGATACGATTCACAGCATGAGAGAATTTGTGATTGGATCACAACTAGTGAGTATCTCTACATGTGTAATTGTGATGTATCGGAATTATCCCTAGTCGATGAATTGATGGATTTGGACACCATCAATTCTGTCGAGACTAGCACGAGGTATACTCCTTGGTGTATCCAAGCAGCTGATTCTCACTGGCTGGAGACATAGTGATGTCCGGAGTTAATCGTGGATGCTAGTTATGGTAACTAGTTCATTGGAGTGACGGTAGTAAGACTTCATATGGTTCTCTGCATATATAGATATGTCAATGAAGTTCTTCTGTGGCTTAAGTGCGATGTTCCTTTGACTTATGCGGTATTCAAGTCATCTTGATCATGGAGACTTATGCTTTGACATCTTAAGCAAACATCTCAGGAGATGTGGACCCGGGATGATTGGGTATAAGTCGAAGTGATCGAAGGTGTTTGAATAGCCTATAAAGGATTCACCACTCCTTGCGAGGAGATGTATACCCATGGCCTCTCGTCGGATTGTTACTAAAGTCTTCTTCAAAGCATTACATGTTTTAGAGTAAGTACTCTTGATACATGTGGAGTAACTAGAATCCGTGGGACGAGGAAATGATACTTGGGCTAGGTGTGGCGTAGTCGACCTAGTGAGGGACACAATAGACCATGTCACTGAACCAAGTGGGTATAAGATGAGTGAAGGAATGGGGCCGCGATTCATTCGAGCTCTTGAAGGGTTTGAGAAATAGTTACGGATCAAGCGGTTGATCTTTTGGTTAATTGGGGATCATGATGTACTACTAGGTGCCACTCATGATCGTTCTATAATTAATGGTTAATTATAGGCGGCCAACATAAACCGAGAACCTATTTGGTCACACGCGCTGGCGAGTGTAATCCAAAGGATTTAAAGCGAGCTTGAGAATGGGAATTCTCGGGCCAGGAGAAACTATGTTTGGTTGGACCAAACATAAAGCGAGCATGAAATTGTTTGATGCAATGGGCGTGGATGGGCCGTGTCTTATGAAGACATAATGGATGGACCAAAATGGTTTGGTTCTAATCCAATGGATGAGAATAAACCAAAGGGTTTGGTTTATATTAAGCGAATGAACCAAAGGTTGGTTCGGTTCGTTTTAACTTAAAATAAACCATCATGGTTTGGTTTATTTTAACTTATCTTAATGGAGCGGGTTAACGGGCTTTATGGATATGATCCATTAACCATTAAGAGAATTAGTTCTCTATAAAAGAGGGCATTAGGGTTTGTTAAGCCCTAATGAAGAGGCACACCTAATTTGGCCGCCCACCCTCCTCCTCTTGTTGGCGCCAACTCTATTGCCGCCAACCATCTCTTCCAACCGGCGACCAGCTGCTGCCGTTTCCTCCTCTTGCCGGCGAGCTGCGAGGAGCTCCGGTGATCTTCCTTGGCTCAAGGTGAGCAAGTCGCTTTCCTTATTTGGCCGGCGCAAGGTCTCCACCAAAGCTGTCCAATTTTCTGGACAGCTTGTTCTCCTCTCGTCGGAGCATCGTTTGGATGACGGTTAGTGCTCCGACAGCGGCTAACTTACCGGGGATTTGATCTCCGGTAATCCTCTGAGGTGGAGGACGAAGGATTCGTCAAACGGTTGACGAATACCTCTCCGGAGAAGCGAGTTTTGAGAACTCGTTTTGGATCCGAATTTGGATTCGGATCGTGATCATCTCTCGATCACGTCGTCTTCAACACGAGGCTAGTAACCCGTACGAAGACGAAGCTCGTGACTTAGCGAAGTCATCCCGAGGAGCTCGGCGTGGATACGGATAGAGACGATTCTTACGAGGATCGTTCCGGTTGATGCCGTTCCCGCTACACGTCATACGGAAGGTATAACGTAGTTTAATTTCCTTTTATTGTAAATTTTAATTTACGGTTATATCTACACTTGTTGTAATAGCATGCGTGTGTTGTGTGTGTTGTAATAAATATAGATTTATTATTTTTAATTGCTTCCGCTGTGCTCATGTTTACGAAACATGATCGAACACACACACGCCGCGGTGCCGGAAACCCAACAGTAGCAACGAAAATGTTGCTGGTCTCACTCCCAGAATCAGGCATCGGCGGTAGATCAAGGTAAGGAAATGACAAGGAGGCAATGAATAGTGAAGATCATTGACGACAGCAAGCTAGGCTTTGACTACCATAAGGTGGTTGCAACGGTGAGGGGATGGTCGCGATCGAGGATCTGCAGCCAAGAGATCGAGAGCATAGGAGTCGCACGATGGAGATGCAACTGTAATGGCTGGCAACAACTATCTTGGGGCGTTGGTGATGGGATGGCAGTGAATTAACCTCATGGTGGCGACGAGCGAGGGCACGATAAGCTGGCTCGGTGGTGGCGAGTGTGAACACAAGGAAGAGAAGAAGAATGACGCATGATCCGCCAGTTGCTCCAGTGATGCAAGCAGCCGACGGCGGTGAGCACGGAAAGGAGGAGGAATCACGTGAGAAATCGGGAGGAGAAGAAACAAATGGAATCCGAGATGTCGCGGCGGTGGAAGAGAAGAGAAGGAAATTAGGGATCTCCGGAGAAAGGAGAAACCGAAGGAAAATAAACATAAAACCTAGGTTAAAAACACTAATTAACTCTCATAGTCTAAACAGACTTTAATAAAGCCTATTTACTTTATCCCAATGAAACACCATAGAAATTCTATTTTAAATCCAGAAAATTTCCTAAAAATTCCAAAAAATTCTATAATCTAATTTCTTAGTTAGCAAGGGATTTTTTTTATTATTGTTATATTTTTTTTCAACATCTTACAAGTTGACTGCTGGTCGAGGGCACAAGCACAGAAAGCTCGGTAGACGTTTGAGCAGTCGGCTACGGGATTGGTAGTCATTTGATGGTAATGACAGTCGACTACTACGATATCTGTTGGAGTTTTTCCAGCGTGGATCAAGTCATTATGAGACAACAACTATAGGAGTAGTCGATTGCTAGGTATAGGCAGTCGACTGCTAGATGGAAATCATCCCGAGTTGTAGCTTTATAAGGATCATGAAGGGGAGGCTTTTGGCCACGGTTCTTGGGGCGATTTGGAGGGGAATTGTTGTCGCATTCTAGTCCTTCAAGAGCAAATCAAAGCAATCAACAAGCAAGCAATCCAAAGTCCTTAGTGTAAAGTTTTCTTTACTTGTATTTATGTATTGCTTAGTTTACTTATTGTATTTCATTGTATTACTTTTGTAATCGCTTGTATGAGGTTTATCCACCTCCGGATTAGTCCGAGAAGGAGTGTATTAGTGGTGTGTGCATCACTAGAGCTCATTTGAGCTCACCCCCATGGAGTAGGAACCTTAAGGTTTTGAACCACATTATATCATTGTCTTGTACTTGTGTATTCGTCTTCATATTCATATTTGTATCTTGTATTTCCACTGTGCTAACTGAATTGTAGAGACAAATGATCGAATTCCATCATCAAGCACGATAATGCTATAAACCCCTCCTCTAGTGCGTCACTAACAGTCCTACAAGTGATATCAGAACTAGGAGCTCTTCAAAAGGACTAACTACCTAGGGAGCAAGCACTAGAGGTAAAGAAGATGGATTTTCAAGAAAAAATGGGTGATGACATTAACATTTCACCTTCATTCGACCGTGAAAACTTCGCATATTGGAAGGTGAGGATGGAATATTTTCTAATGTGTGAAATAGAAAATTGGTTTATTTTGATGCAAGGATTTGAAGTCCCCGTGGACAAGAAGAGTAAAATTCATAATATGAAGAAGTGGACGGAGGAGCAACTAAAAAAATTCGAAAGAAATGACAAGGTAACAAGTATGCTATTAAATTTGATTCATAATGATATCTTGTCTGGATTAGGAGATTATAGGGCTGCTAAGGAATTGTGGAATAAGTTGGTCAAATTCTATGCAAATCCCGAACCGGCATAAGTAGAGAAGGAAACTAAGGAAGAATGTCCATCGGCTCAAGAGTGTGAGAATTCGGAGGTTGAAAGTCCATCAACATCCGAGGAGGTAGAAGAATTGGAGGAAACCTTCACCTCTAAGATTGAGGAGGAGGAGAGATTTTTCATGCCGAATAAAGAAGAAGCATCTACCTCCGAGAGAGATGAAGCATCAACTCCAGCTTCCATTACTGACCTAGGTAACTCAAGCACATTAATTAAAAATAAAAATCATATTATGTGTTTTGAGTGTAGGGAATATGGGCACTATAAGAGCAAGTGTCTTAAGAAGGTCAAGAAGGCTCAACCGGTGCTAAAGGTCAAGGATGTCGGTGCCCCAACACATAAGAGCAAGGAGTACGTAGTGTGCTTCAAGTGCAATCATAAGGGGCATTATAGGAGTCAATGCCCTAGGGGGAGGAAGCTAACCAAGGGCCAAGAAGGAGCATCATATGTAGGGGGAGATTCTAAAGAAAACTCTAAGGTATATATTTTAGTAATGCACATTCAAATTTTAATGTCAAAAAGTATGCTAGGAGCAGTATTAATAATCTTGCTATTGTTCATAAAAAGCTTGCTAGAAGTAACAATAAATATTTTTGCCTAGGTGCTAAGAGTGATAATTTTAAGTCTAAGGATATTCCTAGAAAAATTCTACCTAACGAAACAGTTGGTGCAGGGGCACCAGATAATTGACCTAGGTTTTGGTTAAAGGTTCAAAGTTAAGGTATTATTGTGATCTCATGAGCTATGTTAAGTGTGCAGGAAGTGTTTAAGCTAAGCCTAAGGTCAAGCGACACTCGGAGAATCTTGAGTCGAGAAACCGTGGTGGTCAGATGACGCTAGGAGAATCTCGTGGAGTCGAGGAACCTAGGCGGAGACTGGAAGCTAAGTTACAGGTCGAAAAAGGATCAGATGTAAGCATGAGTGCGGAGTAATGGTAAGGTCGGGTCTTTTGTACGGGGATGAATTTAGGTGGCGATCCAACTAAGACTTCCAGTGGAAGATTTAGGTCGAGATCGGATGGTTAGTAGCCATCAAATTTATCATTACTTCTATTTATTGTGCTAACTCTTTATTGCAGTTGAATAACCTAGCTGGCAGTTGACTGCTAGCTATTGGTAGTCGATTGCTGCTAACATCAGTCGATTGATGAAGGACATCAGCCGACTGCTATTCAAACTGTCCAGCTCGATGAAGGTCAAGATAAGATCCCCTTATCTTGGGGTGAGGTGTCCTTTTGATCCAGATCTGGATCTCAACTAGAAAGGACTTGGAGGGCTATAAAAGAAGGAGGGTTTCACCCCTTTGGATCATCTCAATTACTCTCAAAGTGCTCCCACAATGCTAAAGTTCTATGCCACTGTAACGCCGCCTAACGTCGACGCAACGCCAAGATCTCGCATCCCCTTCATCGACAACAACAAGTTTGTATTTCATTTTTTGTATTCATTGCATTGCAATCATGCTTTTATTGTAACAAGGCGAGGTAGGTTTGTTGCCTCCACCTCGAGCTTTTGTTTCTTTGTGTTCGTTGTCTTCTACCTCCAACGAGGAGGAGACATTTAGTGAATTGCCCCTTCGTATGCTGTCAAGGATCATGGGGTCTTGGAGTAGCAACCTTTAGGTTGTGAACTAAGTAAAAATAAAGTGTCTCCTTGCTTTAATTCTTTTACATTCCATTGTACTACTCGAGTTTTATCGTATCGAAAAGAAACAGTTTCGATCGCTATTCACCCCCTCTAGCGATTCGTCTCGATCCAACAATTGGTATCAGAGCGGGGGCACTAAGATTTGGTGCAACCACCAATCTAGATTTTTTTTATTTTCTTTTCATTTTAATTTTAAAGCTTTTCGTTATTTCTCTTCCCTCACTACTAATCCAAGACTAGAGTCTTGGCAACCTTTTTCGTGTCCATTTTGTTTGAGTGCAAGATTCATTTTTGATGGCCTATCTCGAAGGGTTTAGCACTGCCCGACCTCCATTTTACAATGAAGATGACTTCCATTACTGAAAGGGTCGGATGGAGTGCTACTTAAAAACCCAAGTCGAGATGTGGATTGTCATCCAGACCGGGTTCTCACTACCTACCAATGAAGACGACGAGTTCCTAGACTATGACCAGTGGACAAACGCCATGAAGCGTCAAGTGGAGGCCGATGCAAAGGCAACCCAAATTCTACAATACGGTTTTTCCAAGGAGGAGCTCAACCGTGTCGGACCATTCATAAGCATGAAAGACCTATGGAATAAGCTCATCGAGCTTCATCTTGGTCGAAGCTTCGCTTCCCGCTTCATCTTGGTCGCTGGTGCATGGTGATCCCATTTACGTCCCCGGATTAAAACATTAATCCAAGAGGAAGAGGGATTACCCAAGCTACTGATCCATCATCGTGCTATTCGATTAGAGTGGTCTCTTGAACAAACTAGTTGTTCAAGCAACCTAAGTCTTTTCCTCGACTAGCCGTGGAATAGATGATGTACGGATCACCGATTTTTGTGTTTGTCTTCGGGGTCCAAGTAAATTAGCCATATTCAATTACATACATCATACAAAGAAATAAAAGGAAACCAAAACAAGAATTATACCTCTTGTTTACCTCAAGGTCTTCTATTGTATGTCCTATCCTCCTCTTGGACGTTGTGTGGGCAATGATCCTCCAAGAGATGAAGTCTCCTAGATCGCGTATCTTCCTTTCCTTGTTCGCTCCGAACAAAAGGAAGAAGAAAAGCACCCTTCTTCTCCTTACTTACGCCAACCACCAAAGACCAATTCCTTGGTGTCCGCCGACCCTAAGGAGAGGGAGAGGGTTGAGCGCCGGCCTTGCTTCAAGGGATGAGCACCGGCCTTGCTTCAAGGGATGAGCGCCGGCCAAGCTTCAATGGATGAGTGTCGGCCTTGCTTCAAGGGATGAGCGCCGACCAAGCTTCAATGGAGGGTGCCGACCAAGGGAGGATAATGAACCAAACCCTAGCCATCGGCAAAGGATACAAAACCCTAGCCTCCAATACCTTGCCGCCCAAAAACAAAGGAATAAAAACCCTAGAATTCTTAATCCTTATCTACGCCCAAGCCTTGGCCCCCTTTTTATAGAGTTAGGCTTAAGCCTCCTTTCAATCTCCACCGTCAGATCTAGAGATTTAATCTCCACCGTTGGATCTAGGCATCATGAGGGTTTTAATAGGCTACAATAGGGACCATGAGGAGGAGTTGGATCTTGGCCACCCAATGGATCTAGCCCACATAAAGTCCGATCCATTAATAATAATCCATTCCACTAGAGGTTTATCATTGATCTACTTCACCAACCCCCATAAATAAATATGGGCTCCATATATTAATTGTACAAATATATCCCCGTGTTTAAGATCTCGAATGTCCATCAATTAATTAATTTACTGATAATTAATTAATCAACATCTAACTCCATGAGTAGTACCACTCAACTTCATCATCATACTGGACCAAATCCACCTGTAGGGTTTACATGATGATCCTTATGAGCTTCTCAAGGGGACATCATCATCCTAATATATAAGACACAGTTTCCTCTTATAATCAATGGCACACCATGTAAATAATATAATTTCCCAACTTACCAAGCCTATTGATTTACTCTATAAATCTCGCCCATTGGTAAATCAAAGAAATAAATACAAAGTACATGTGTCTGTTATTATATCGGGATTAAGAGCATGTACACCATAATATCCGAGGTTCGATTCAATTATGTAGTCAGCAATAAATTGAATCACCACTAAGTCGGTCCTGCTCAATACACACAAAGTGTACTAGTGTAATTCTATGGTCAAGATAAACTAATACCAAATCACACTACAACAATACCAATGGTTTGTCCAAAACCATCTCGTTTGTGAGCCTTTACTTATACTCTACAAGGAACTGATAACATAATCTTCCGTGTGACACTACACACCATGTTATCTACAATGTAATGTATCAAACAATATGCATAACCATAAATATGCAAACAATGATCATGTGATTCTTATTTCAAAAATAAAGATGTTCATACAAAAGATAGACTTTTCAATATACATCCTAACAATTTCCCACTTATACTAAAAGACTATGTTGTCCTCATACTGCCATACATCTGATTCTCATTCCCTCCACATGCCTATCAAAAGCTCTCGCTGGAAGGGCTTTAATGAAAGGATCTACCAGGTTATCCTCTGATGCAATCTTGGCTACAACAACTTCTCCTCGCTTTACGATCTCTCGTATCAGGTGGTACTTACGCTATATGTGTTTACTTGCCTTTTAGGCTCGTGGTTCCTTCTAGTTTGCAACTGCACTGCTGTTATTACAATAAATCGTGATAGTTCTTAGCAAACTAGGAATCACATCCAAGTCCATCAAGAAGTTCCTGAGCCATACAACTGCTTTCGCTACCTCAGAGGCTGCCATATACTCAGCTTCCATGGTGGAGTCCGCCACGCATTTCTGCTTGACACTCCTCCATACAATGGCTCCACCTCCCAAAGTAAACACAAAACCCGAGGTAGACTTACTGTTATCCCTATCTGATTGGAAATCAGAATCTGTGTAACCCACAAGCAGTAATTGATCTGTCTGATATACTAGCATATAATTTCTAGTCTTTCTCAGGTACTTTAATATATGCTTTACTGCAGTCTAATGTCCCTGTCCTGGATTATCCTTATATTTGCTAACCATGCCCATGGCAAAGCAGATATCTAGTCTCGTACATAGCATAACATACATGAGGCTTCCTACTGCCGAAGCATAAGGAACCGTCTTCATCTCCTCTATCTCCTTTGATGTTCTAGGACACATCTCTTTAGATAAAGGTACTCCATGCCTAAAAGGTAGAAAACCTTTCTTAGAGTTCTGCATGCTAAAATGAGCCAAAATGGTGTCTATGTATGAAGCTTGAGATAAGCACAACATCTTTTTCCTATGATCCCTTATAACCTTGATCCCAAGGATGTGTCCTACTTCTCCCAAGTCCTTCATATCAAACTGTTTGGACAACCATACCCTTACGTCCGATAACACCTTGACATTGTTTCCAATTAACAAAATGTCATCTACGTATAGTATAAGAAATATCACTACATTTCCGTCACATCTCTTGTATACACAAGACTCATTCGGACTTTGAATAAATCCATAAGACTGGATTACCTCATCAAAGCGGATGTTCCAAGATCTCGAAGCTTGCTTCAATCCATAAATGGACCGATTAAGCTTGCACACAAGATGCTCTTTTCCCTTTGTAATGAATTCCTCTAGTTGCTCCATATAGATGTTTTCCTCAAGACTTACATTAAGGAAAGTTGTTTTGACATCCATCTGCCACACCTCATAATCCATATGAGCAGCAATACATATGAGAATCCGGATAGACTTAAGCATGACCACCGGCGAAAAAATCTCCTCATAATCGATACCCTCTTTCTGAGTATACCCTTTCGCAACAAGCCTTGCTTTGAAGGTCTCAACCTTCCCATCTATTCCTCTCTTTCTTTTGTAGATCCACTTGCATCTAATAGTTTTTACACCATTGGGTGGTTCTACTAGCTCCCATACCTGATTTAAATCCATAGATTCTATCTCAGAATTCATTGCACTTTACCAAGATACCACATCTTTATCTTGGATTGCCTCGTCATATGTCCAGGGATCAAGTTCATGTTCGCTAGGGACCAAATCAGAAGATTCTTCCAACAACATAAATCTATCAGGTTGTCTAACAACCCTCCCACTATGATGAGGTATCACCTGTGTATCCTCTGTGACACGCGGTGCAGTCACTTGTGGTATATCCTCTTGTAATGGTGGTATTGAAGTAGTGACTTCCCCTCTCAATTCCTCCAGAATAATCTTACTCATAGGCTTGTGGTTCATCACATAGTCTTCCTCTAAAAATCTGGCGTTCGTGTTAATGATCACCCTCTGATCTATAAGACTATAGAATAAACCAGCTTTCGTTCCTCTAGGATAGCCTACGAACATGCACACTTCTGTACGAGGTTCCAACTTACCAGCATCTGCCTTCATCACATGTGCTGGACTCCCCCAAATCCGAATATGTCTCAGATTAGGCTTTCACCCAGTCTATAATTCTGTGGGAGTAGAAGACACTGATTTAGATGGTACCAAGTTCAGAATATACACTGTCATATCTAGAGCATACCCTCAGAATGAATCTGGTAACTCAGAATAACTCATCATCGATCTAACCATCTCCATAAGTGTCCTATTCCTTCGCTCCGCTACACCATTCTGCTGGGGTGTGCCGGGTGTAGACAATTGGGATTGAATCTCAGCCTCTGATAAGTAATTCCTAAACTCTCCCAAGAGGTACTCACCACCACGATCAGATCGTAGTGTCTTGATACTTTTACCTTGACGTTTCTCCACATCAGCCTTGAATTCTTTGAACCTGTCAAAGCATTCAGACTTGCGGCGCATCAAGTAAATGTATTCATATCTTGAATAATCGTCTATAAATGAGACAAAATATTCAAAACCACCTCTAGCTTGGATAGACATAGGACCACACAAATCAGAATGAATCAATTCCAACACATCTTTGGCTCTATAACCCTTGGCCTTAAAAGGCCTCTTGGTCATTTTACCTTCCAAGCAAGATTCGTAGGTTGGGAAATCTTCCACCACTAATGAACCCAGAGGTCCATCAGCTATCAACCTTTGAATTCTACTTAGGTTAATATGACCTAACCTTAGATGCCAAAGATATGTTTGGTTCATTTTCGAAGGTTCTTTTCTCTTATTAGAATTAGAAGATGAGTTGTTTACCTCTATTTGCATCGTGGGAGCTTTTAGTTCAAGGGTATATAAATTTCCTATCAATGCACCAGAACAAATAATTTCTCTATTCCTTTTTATAATAACTTTTTCATTAAAAGAAATAGAATATCCATCCAAAAACAATTTAGAAACTGAAATTAAATTCTTTCTAAATAAAGGTACATAAAGGCAATTTCTCAGAACCAAAGTTTTATTACTATCGAAAGATAAATAAACATCTCCCACTGCAACAGCTGTCACCTTCGTAGCATCGCCCAAGTAAATAGTAATCTCCCCCTCAGCTAGTCGTCTGGTTTCCTAGAACCCCTGCAAAGTATTGCAGACATGATCAGTGGCTCCCGTATTTACACACCATGTGCCGGTAGATAACACCGCTAAACATGTTTTAATGACCAGTCCAAAAGATATACCTTTGTTCTGCTTCCAGTTGGGGAAGTCCTTCTTCCAATGTCCAGTCTGCTTGCAAGTGAAACACTTGCCTTTCGGCTTCTTCACTCCTCCCTAAGATCCTCCCGCCACCTTTGCTCCACCTTGTTTTCTTTTTCTTCTTTCCTTTCGGCTTAGAAGTCAAAATCTTCTGACCAACCATGGCCTGAGCCTGAGCACTCTGACGAAAAAGCCCCTCTGCCACCTGGAGTTCAATCAGAAGCTCCGCCAATGAATACAACCTTTTATTCATGTTGTAGTTCAGGCGAAACTACTCAAAACTCCTAGGTAGAGACTCGAGAATGATATCGACCTGGGTTTCCCCATCGATCTCATCTCCAAGGACTTCCATCTCATTCAAATGAGCCATCATCTTGAGAATATGATCCCTCACGGGTGTTCCCTCGATCATAGTAGTCGTCATCAAGTTCCTCATGGCTTCTTGCCTAGCAACCCGATTTTGGTGTCCAAAAAGCTCCTTGAGATTGAGCATCATGTCATAAGCAGTGGGCATGGCTAGTATCAGGACACAGCGAGATGATAGTATGTTAGGGAAATGAAGTCTTGTGTGTCCGAGTTAAATAAGACGTATCTAGCTTGGTGCATTCGACCAAGTTAAACTAGATGAAGCTACCTCGGCACATCCTAAACTAGTTAGACCAGGAAGTGACTCTAAGTGACTTAAGTGATCATTTTCTTGAAATCAGCTTTGTCTAAGGAAGTGGTCATTGTTCCGATCAAAGAAGGCCTCTGTGCCTCACCATGACCTGGAAGCTAGTCTCTCGAAAAGTTTACTTAATGATCTAAGGGTTAAATCTGAATCTAACCCAAGGTTAATTATCTTCAATTCACTAAACTTAATAAAGTAAAATTTAAGTCATCGCACAAAACATATAAGGTTAACATGTTTGATCATGTAGAAAGGGTGAGATGATTACTAAGCTAAAATATTTAACCAACTTTAAAATTCCAATACCTGATCCAACTACTATATGTGTAGGATCAATGGATGTTGAATAGTGGGTGATCCCGACACATGACCGGAGGTCGACTAAAGTTTTTGAAGCTTAGATTCAAAAACTAAGGATCGGTAGCATTCGGAAACAATGGGAAGCTCAAAATCATCGGTTTAGGTGATATTAAGCTAAACTCGAACTTCATCATTCGTAATGTTCTTTTAGTTGAGCATTTGAATTCAATTTACTCAGTGTTAGTCAATTGTGTGACAATAACTATAAGGTTATTTTCCTACAAAATGAATGTTTAATTAAAAATAATGATACCTCAAAAACTATACTTAAAAGAACTAGGAATAACAACATTTACACAATTAACTTACCCAACTCCTCAACCAAGTGTCTAATGACACAACAAGAGGAATCCTGGTTGTGGCACCGATGACTCGGTCACTCTCATCCAAGACTCGTACACAAAATGAGTCAGAGTGGCTTAGTTAGAGGTTTACCCAACCTTAATAACTTGGAAAATAAAATTTATAATGATTGTCAACAAGGTAAACAAACTATGACCTCACATCAACTAACCAACCAAGAAAGAACCAAAAGTGTACTTGAGCTCCTACATTTACACCTTTTTGACTCTCATGGAGCCAAGTCACTAAATGGAAGCTAATATTGTCTAGTTATAGTCGATGACTACTCTAGGTTCACATGGGTTAGGTTCTTAAAACATAAAAGTGAAATCTTAGAACAACTCACCAATTTATGCAAATTACTAGAAAATGAAAAGAATCTTAAGGTTAAAAGAATTAGAAGTGATCATGGTGGTGAATTCGAAAACCATAGGTTTACTGACTTTTGCAACCAAAATGGATACCACCATGAGTTTTTCTGTCCTAGAACTCCTCAACAAAATGGTCTAGTTGAACATAAAAATAGAACCTTACAAGAAGCTGCTAGAACCATGTTGAATGAGTATAACCTACCTAATATGTTTTGGCCAGAAGCAATCAATATGGCTTGCTATGTTCAAAATAGGATTCTATTAGTTAGAAGACACCTTAAAACATCATATGAAATCTATTATGAAAAACTACCAACATTAAGTACTTTAGGGTTTTTGGATGTAGGGTACATATATTAAAACTAAAGATAACCTTGGAAAATTCACCTCTAAAATAACTACTGGAACATTTCTAGGATACTCAATCACCAGTAAAGGCTATAGGGTGTATAATAACGAAACCCTAAAAATAGAAGAGATAATCAACGTAGTATTTGACGAAGAAAACAAAACCACGAAACCCGAAGTAGAGTTGATTGATGAACCAATTGAAAATGATGCTAGACCTGAACCTAACCATCAAAACGAGTCTAGTATAAATCCTAACCCAAATCAATCTAGGCTACAATCAAACCACCCTATTGATCAAGTAATAGGTGATCCCAAATTAGGGGTTCAAACTAGAGCATCCTATAGAAACCTAAGCCAATTTCACTCATCTCAAAAACCGAATCCAAAATAATTGAACAAGCTCTTCTTGATTCCGATTGGATTATAGCTATGCAAGAAGAATTATCAATTTACTAGGAGTCAAGTTTGAGAATTAGTACCCCCACCTAAGGAAAAAATAATAATTGGAACAAGGTGGGTATTACGAAACAAACTTGATGATAAAGGAGATGTTGTTATGAATAAGGCTGGGTTAGTCGCTAAGGGATTCAGTCAAGTAGAGGGGTTAGACTACGATGAAACATATGCACCCGTAGCTAGACTTGAATCAATTAGGATGTTATTAGCCTACGTTGCACATCGAGGATTTAAACTATTTCAAATGGATGTTAAGTCAG
Source organism: Wurfbainia villosa (assembly GCA_025175895.1). Taxonomy (NCBI): domain Eukaryota; kingdom Viridiplantae; phylum Streptophyta; class Magnoliopsida; order Zingiberales; family Zingiberaceae; genus Wurfbainia; species Wurfbainia villosa. Next base: position 34,698,437 of record CM045989.1, on the reverse strand, counting down.
CGTTCTTGAATGGATTTATCAAGGAAGAGGTTTACATTAGCCAACCACCTGGATTTGAGAGTCTAGACAAACCCGACCATGTCTTTAAACTTAGAAAAGCCTTATATGGACTAAAACAAGCTCCTAGAGCTTGGTATGAAAGGCTTTCGATTTATGTTAAGTCTAAGGGGTTTAGTCAAGGCTTAGTCGACCCAACCTTGTTTGTAAAATTCATAGGAAAAGAGATATTCATTGCCCAAATTTACGTAGATGACAAAATTTTTGGAACTACCAATACAACCTTATTAAATGAGTTCATTTCACTAATGGAAAGTGAATTCGAAATGAACTTAGTAGGAGAACTAATATTTTTCTTAGGCTTACAAATTAAACAAACTAGGGAAGGAATTTACCTAAACCAACGTAAATATGCTAAAGAACTAATAAATAGATTTGGAATGTAAAATGCTAAGGAAATCAACACACCAATGGCTACTAATGTTAACATAGGAGAAAACCTAGAGGTAAAGCAATCGATTTAAAATACTATAGGAGTGCAATAGGTAGCCTCCTTTACTTAACTGCGAGTCGACCCAATATACTCTTCACAGTAAGTATGTGTGCGAGATTTCAATCTTGCACCAAGGAGTCGCACCTAACACTAGTCAAACGTATTTTTAGATACCTAAAAGGAACATTAAACGTAGGAATTTGGTACCCTAAATCGAGCGAGTTCGAACTAATCGGCTATTCTGACTCAGATTATGCCAGTAGTAAACTCGATAGGAAGAGCATGTGTGGTTGTTGTCAACTCCTAGGCTCGATTCTAGTTAGCTGGTGTAGTAGAAAGTAACATTGTATTGCCTTATCTTCCACCGAAGTCGAGTACGTTGCGATGGGTGAGTGTGTAGCTTAACTCCTTTGGATGAAGCACACTCTCCAAGACTTCCAATTAAACTTTAGTAACACTAAAATTTTCATCGACAACATTAGTTCCATTAACCTAACTAAGAATCTAATTTGTCACTCTAGGACTAAACACATAGAGGTTAAACACTCGAGAACACGTAGCAAATCGAACAATACAACTCGAATATGTTGAGTCTAAATCGAACCTAGCAGATATTTACACCAAACCCTTGCCCAGAGCAGAGTTTAGTCTGCTTAGACAGAAATTAGGGATGTGCATAATAGAGTAGGAGTCAACTCTTATTTTTCTTATATACTCTATTTTTATTTTTCATGCTACATGGAACTAGCTTAGGGTTTACCTTAGAAAGCATGTACCTATAGATTTAAGGAGCCAACACATCTCACAACACATAGGTCTAAAGTGTTTGTGTATTGAGCCATGTAGATGGGCGTGAGATGTTAGGACCTTACTCCTGATTCCAGATGTAGATCAAGTGCATCGACATGAATCATGAGTATAATTATTTAAAATAACCAACTCTAATCAGGACTTATTGATCACTTCATATCAATTAAGTAAAAAAGAGTTGAACATACTATTAGTTGAGTGTACATTGAAACTAATATTTTCAAAATATATTAGGAACATGCTTGGACTTACAAATGACAAACGCTTATTTTATAAAGTTCTTTTACAAACTCCCATATTTTTCGATTTATGGCAAAAGGGGGAGAAGAAAGGCCAAAGTTAAGGGATCAAAATTCTTTTTGATAACTTAACTTACTTAAACTTAAAATTCTTTCTGATAACTTAACTTACTTAAACTTGCTTTTAAGTGGAAAATTGTTAGTGCAATCAACCCGTGATATGGTTTTGATGTGTATGACAAAGGGTTTAAGTTAGGTTGTTATTGTGATTTGATATGTGCGTTGGAGTCTTACAGGACTTAGTAATTCGCACATGAAGCCTTGGCGAGTTTTACCTCTCATGACTCCGTCCTTGAGTCGGTGAAGGATGGCTTTGCAGAAGTCGTGCGCTTGGAGCATCCTAGGGACCGCCGGACGAGGAGCTTGGAGTGAAGCCGGAGGAAGTAGACTTCAGGGCGAGACGCGAAGGATGGCGCTGTAGAGCCGTGCACTTGGCGCATCCGAGGGACGTGGCCGGACGAAGACAACTTCAAAGGCGAGGGACTTCAAGGGATGAGAGTGAGCAAATGTAACCCGGGAAGGGGTAGTGCTCTTAGGTGAAACTTGGCCATTTGGCTAAGTGTCGGATGAGGTTTCTGTTGGGATGTATATTGAAAAGTCTATCTTTTGTATGAACATCTTTGTTTTTGAAATAAGAATCACATGATCATTGTTTGCATATTTTTATGGCTATGCATATTGTCTAATACATTACATTGTAGATAACATGGTGTGTGGTGTCACACGGGAGATCATGTTATCAGTTCCTTATAAAGTTTAAGTAAAGGCTCACAATCGAGATGACTTTGGACAAACCATTGGTATATTTGTAGTGTGATTTGGTATTGGTTTGTCTTGACCATAAAATCACACTAGTATACTTTGTGTGAATTGAGCAGGACCGACTTAGAGGTGATTCGATTTATTGCTGACTACATAATCGAATCGGACCTCAGATATTATATTGTACATGCTCTTAATCTCGATATAATAATGGGCACATGTACTTAGTATTCATTTCTTTGATTTACAAATGGGAGAGATTTATAGATTAAATCGATAGGCTCGGTAAGTTGGGAAATGATATTATTTATATAGTGTGCCGTTGATTATAGGAGGAAACCGTGTCCTATATATTAGGATGATGATGTCCCCTTAAGGAGCTCATAAGGTTCATCATGTATACCCTGCAGGTGGACTTGGTCCGACATGATGAAAAGGTTGAGTGGTACTACTCATGGAGTTAGATGTTGATTAATTAATGGTCAGTAAATTAATTAATCGACGGACATTCGAGATCTTAAACACGGGGAGAAAATATACAAATAATATATGGAGCCCATATTAACTTATGGGGGTTGGTGAGGTAGATCAATGATAATCCTCTAGTGGAATGAATAATCATTAATGGATCGGACTTTGTGTGTGCTTGATCCATGGGTGGCCAAGATCCAACTCCTCCTCATGGTCCCTATTGTAGCCTATTAACACCTCATGAAGCTTAGATCCAATGGATAGAAACAAAACTCTAGATCCAATGATAGAGATTAAATCTCTAGATCCGACGGTTGAGATTAAATCTCTAGATCCGACGGTTGAGATTAAATCCCTAGAACCAATGGTGGAGATTAAAAGGAGGCTTATCCCTAACTCTATAAAAGGAGATGATAGGGGTGGGCGCCAAGGAGATGGATGAGGGTTAGGGTTTGCTTCCCTTGGGCGGCAAGCAATCCTAATTAGATTAGGATTAGGAGTGGGCGACTAGGTTTAGGGTTTGGGTGTTGGTTATGGGCGGCAACAATGAGGAGAAGCCTTTTTCTTCTTCTTCCAAGGTTTGGCCGGCTTCCTTTCTTCTTCCCTCTACCTTGCCCGGAGCTCAACCTATTCTTCTTCCCTTCATCCTTGGCCGAAAATTAGGAGAGCTAGGTTTAGGGTTTGGGCGGCAACAAGGAGAAGGATTGCTTTTCTTTCTCTTCTCCAAGTGTTGGCCGGTGCCCATGCCCTCATTGATTCTCCTTTGGCCGGTTCCTATACTCCATGTTCTCTTCCTTGGCCGACGGCAACATCGAGTCTATTGACTTGCTGGTCGTTTCTAGATAGGAAGAAGAGTTTTGTTTTATGATCTTCCTTTGTTCGGAGAGAACAAGGAAAGGAAGATTGGTGATCTAGGAGGCTTCAACTTTTGGAAGATCGTCGCCCACACGACGTCCAAAAGGAGGAAGGACATACAATAGAAGATCAAGAGGTATAACAAGAGGTATAATCTTATTTTTTTTGATTAGTCTTCCTTTGTATTATGCTTATAATTGCTTTTCAATTATATGCATGTTTTATGTGGATGTTTACTTTATGTATGTGGCTAAATAATACTTGGATCCCGAACATAAACACAAAAGCCGGCAATCCGTACATCGTCTATTCCGCGGCTACTCGTAGAATAGAGGTAGGTCGCTTGAACAACAAGTTTGTTCAAGTGACCACTCTAAACGAATAGCACGACGATGACAAGGTTGCTTAGGTGTTCCCTTTTGTCTAGGATTAAATTTTTAATCCGGGGACATCGATGGGATTGCCATGAACAAGCGACCGAGTTGAAGTGGGAAGCGAAGTTTCCCCTCACGGACTCGGATCAACCCAACAATTGATATCAGAGCCAAGGTTTCTGGTTTTGTGTGTTTAGGATTCGGTTAATTTTTATGCACTTTTTATATATTATATGTGTCGGATAATAGTAGGATATGCGTAGGTTAACTCTTTGGTTGTAGGCATAAGATCTGACTATTATGGCCATATGTGTGTATGTGATTGTATGTGTGTAATAATATATTTTATTGAATCCTCGGGGTTGATGAAGCTAGTATTTAATTTTTTGTAACTTACATACGACATTGTTTAGCCACTCTTTTTATTTTAGTTTACTTTCGATCTAGATTTCATGTACACTCGCTCGTGGAGTATAGGATCGATGGATGTAAATTAAAATAGATTTTAGTCTCGGCTCGGATCTCCGGATGACTCGTACATGGCGTAGGAGGAGCGGACGAGAAAGCGATGCGACGGGAGACATATTAAAGACAAAAGCCATAATAGTTGGAAAATAATTTATTTTTCATATTTATTGCTTATTGTTTGATATGCATGTCGTAGGCTAGAAAATTCCTCAATTTTAAATTACTAAGTGGGAGAGGGATATTTTTATAAATTCCCACGGCCTCCATTACGATTTGACATGTGATGCAAATAAACTTGCGCGTCGGCTCTGAGTGCCTTCCTCCCCATCGGATGGGTTTGTTTGAGGATCACAAGGTTGAATATGGTTATAGGAAATTATTAAGGAGCACGTGTACTTCCCCATCGTATGGCACATAACCCGAGATAATTACCTTGATACCAAGTAATGGTGAACACTTAGATACAAATATAAGTATCCTCCCCATCGGAGTCACTGCTTTTATTTGTAGTGCCGAAGAGAAACTAACTATTAATTTTACTTGTCAAAAAGTTAGGTTGACAAGATAGTAAACTTAATGGGTAAAACCTCCTCTTACAAATGTAGAATTCGTATACGTCCACACTATCGTGGCATACGATATTCTTGGTGTTTTGAGGTGTTGGTTGATTTTAAATTTTTATTGTTTGAGGAATCAATAATTTTTTGAAATCTAAAGTAATGATCTATGTGATTCTTAGGATTTTCAAAAATGACTTTCAGTCCACTTGCTATGATACTAAAGGAAAATAAACTTACTGTACCCAAATAATGTTGATTGAAAAAGAATCTAGATATTGTCTTATCTGCTAAGGAGTACAAGTATGTACTCTTCGAAGAGTATCCTCCTAAGCCTGCGAATGAGCTGGAAGTCCTTGGAGCTGACATCGATGGGGAAACCCAGGTCGATATCATTCTCCAGTCGACAGAAAGGCTTGCTCAGGCTCAGGCCATGGTTGCTCAAAAGGTTTCTACTTCTAAGCCGAAAGGCAAGAAGAAGAAGAAACAAGGTGGAGCAAAGGTGGTGGGAGGATCTCAGGGAGGAGTAAAGAAGCCGAAAGGCAAGTACTTCACTTGCAAGCAGGATGGACATTGGAAGAAGGACTATCCCAATCTGAAATAGAACAAAGGTATATCCTTTGGTCTAGTCGTTGAAACATGGTTAGCGGTGTTATCTACCGGCTCCTGGTGTGTAGATAAGGGAGCCTCTGATCATGTCTGCAATACTTTGCGGGGGTTCCAGGAAACCCGACGACGAGCTGAGAGAGAGATTACCGTTTACTTGGGCAATATCATGAAGGTGGCGGCTAATGCAGTGGGAGATGTTTTATTTATCTTTTGTGAAAAATAAAACTTTGGTTCTGAAAAATTCCCTTTATGTACCTTTAGAAAGAATTTAATTTCAGTTTCTAAATTGTTTATGGATGGATATTCTATTTCCTTTAATGACAGAGTTGTTATAAAAAGGAATAGGGAGAATATCTGTTCAGGTACATTGATAGGAAATTTGTATACACTTGAACCAAAACCTCCCACGATGCAAATTGAAGTTAATAACTCATCTTCTAATTCCAATAAGAGAAAAGAACCTTCGAAGATGAACCAAACATATCTTTGGCATCTTAGGCTTGGTCATATTAACCTAAGTAGAATTCAAAGGTTGGTAGCTGATAGACCTTTGGGTTCATTAGTGGTGGAAGATTTCCCAACCCGCGAATCTTGCTTGGAGGGCAAAATGACCAAGAGGCCTTTTAAGGCCAAGGGGTATAGAGCTAAATATGTGTTAGAATTGGTTCATTCTGATTGGTGTGGGCCTATGTCTATCCAGGCTAGAGGTGGTTTTGAGTATTTTGTCTCTTTTATAGATGATTATTCGAGATATGGATACATTTACTTGATGCGCCGTAAGTCTGAATGCTTTGACAAGTTCAAAGAATTCAAGGCTGATGTGGAGAAACGTCAAGGTAAAAGTATAAAGACATTACGATCTGATCGTGGTGGCGAGTACCTCTTAGGAGAGTTTAGGAATTACTTATCAGAGGTTGGGATTCAATCCCAATTGTCTGCACCTGGCACACCCCAGCAGAATGGTGTAGCAGAGCGAAGGAATAGGACTCTTATGGAGATGGTTAGATCGATGATGAGTTATTCTGAGTTGCCAGATTCGTTCTGGGGATATGCTCTAGATACGACAATGTACATTCTGAACTTGGTTCCATCTAAATTAGTGCCTTCTACTCCCACAGAGTTGTGGACTGGGCGAAAGCCTAGTCTAAGACATATTCGGATATGGGGGAGTCCAGCACATGTGCTGAAGGCAGATGCTGGTATGTTGGAACCTCATACAAAAGTACGCATGTTCGTTGTCTATCCTAGAGGAACGAAGGGTGGTTTGTTTTATAGTCCTAGAGATCAGAGGATGATCGTTAGCACAAACGCCAGATTTCTAGAGGAAGACTATGTGATAAGCCACAAGCCCAAGAATAAAATTGTTCTGGAGGAATTAAAAGGGGAAGTCACTTCTTCAGTACTACCGGTACAAGAGGATATACCATGAGTCACTGTACCGCGTGTCACAGAGGATACACAGGTGATACTTCATCGTAGTGGGAGGGTTGCGAGATAGCCTGATAGATTCATGTTCTTGGGAGAATCTTCTGATTTGGTCCCTGGCGAACATGAACCTGATCCCTGGACATATGACGAGGCAATCTAAGATAAAGATGCAGCATCTTGGCAAAATGCAATGAATGCTGAGATTGAATCTATGGATTCAAATCAGGTATGGGAGCTAGTAGAACCACCCGATGGTGTAAAAACCATTGGATGCAAGTGGATGTACAAAAGAAAGAGAGGAATAGACGGGAAGGTTGAGACCTTCAAAGTGAGGCTTGTAGCGAAGGGGTATACTCAGAAAGAGGGTATCGATTATGAGGAGACCTTTTCGCCGATAGCCATGCTTAAGTCTATCCGAATTCTCTTATGCATAGCAGCTCATATGGATTATGAGGTGTGGCATATGGATGTCAAGACAACTTTCCTGAATGGAAGTCTTGAGGAAGACATCTATATGAAGCAACCAGAGGGATTCATTGCGAAGGGCAAAGAGCATCTTGTATGTAAGCTTAATCGGTCCATTTATGGATTGAAGCAAGCTTCGAGGTCTTGGAACATCCGCTTTGATGAAGTAATCCAATCTTATGGATTTATTCAAAGTCTGGATGAGTCTTGTGTATACAAGAGATGTGACGGAAATATAGTGGTATTTCTTGTACTATACGTAGATGACATTTTGATGATTGACAACAATATCAAGGTGTTATCGGACCTAAGGGTATGGTTGTCCAAACAGTTTGATATGAAGGACTTGGGAGAAGTGGGACACATCCTTGGGATCAAGGTTATAAGGGATCGCAAGAAAAGGATGTTGTGCTTATCCCAAGCTTCATACATAGACACGATTATGGATCGTTTTAGCATGCAAAACTCCAAGAAGGGTTTTCTACCCTTCAAGCATGGAGTTCCTTTATCTAAGGAGATGTGTCCTAGAATATATGAGGAGATAGAGGAGATGAAGGCGGTTCCTTATGCTTCAACAGTAGGAAGCCTCATGTATGCGATGCTATGAACGAGACCAGATATCTGCTTTGCCATGGGCATGGTCAACAAATATCAGAGTAATCCAGGACAATGACATTGGACTATGGTAAAGTATATATTCAAGTACCTGAGAAGGACTAGGGATTATATGTTGATTTACCAGGCAGACCAATTACTCCCTGTGGGTTACATGGATTCCGACTTACAATCTGATAGAGATAACAGTAAGTCTACCTCAGGTTTTGTGTTTACTTTGGGAGGTGGAGCCATTGTATGGAGGAGTGTCAAGCAGAAATGTGTGGCGGACTCCACCATGGAAGCTGAGTATGTGGCAGCCAAGGAAGTTGTGTGGCTCAGAAACTTCCTAATGGACTTGGATGTGATTCCTGGTTTGCCCAGAACTATCACAATTTATTGTGATAATAATGGTGCAGTTGCAAACTCAAAGGAACCACGAGCCCATAAGGTAAGTAAATACATAGAGCGCAAGTACCACCTGATACGAGAAATGGTAAAGGAGGTAGAAGTTGCTGTCGCCTAGATTGCATCAGAGGATGACCTGGTAAACCCTTTCACTAAGGCCCTTCTAGCGAGAGATTTGATAGGCATGTGGAGGGAAGGGGAATCAGATGTATGGCAGTATGAGGACAGCATAGTCTTTTAGTATAAGTGGGAGATTGTTGGGATGTATACTGAAAAGTCTATCTTTTGTATGAACATCTTTATTTTTGAAATAAGAATCACATGATCATTATTTGCATATTTTTATGGCTATGCATATTGTCTAATACATTATATTGTAGATAACATGGTGTGTGGTGTCACACGGGAGATCATGTTATCGGTTCCTTGTAAAGTATAAGTAAAGGCTCATAATCAAGATGACTTTGAACAAACCATTGGTATGGTTGTAGTGTGATTTGGTATTGGTTTGTCTTGACCATAAAATCACACTAGTACACTTTGTGTGTATTGAGTAGGACCGACTTAGAGGTGATTCGATTTATTGCTGACTACATAATCGAATCGGACCTCAGATATTATATTGTACATGCTCTTAATCCCGATATAATAACGGGCACATATACTTAGTATTCATTTCTTGATTTACCAATGGGCGAGATTTATAGTTTAAATCGATAGGCTCGGTAAGTTGGTAAATGGTATTATTTATATGGTGTGTCGTTGATTATAGGAGGAAACCGTGTCCTATATATTAGGATGATGATGTCCCCTTGAGGAGCTCATAAGGTTCATCATGTAAACCCTGCAGGTGGACTTGGTCCGGCATGATGAAAAGGTTGAGTGGTACTACTCATGGAGTTAGATGTTGATTAATTAATGGTCAGTAAATTAATTAATCAACGGACATTCGAGATCTTAAATACGGGGAGAAAATGTATAAATAATATATGGAGCCCATATTAACTTATGGGGGTTGGTGAGGTAGATCAATGATAATCCTCTAGTTGAATGGATAATCATTAATGGATCGGACTTTATGTGGGCTTGATCCATGGGTGGCCAAGATCCAACTCCTCCTCATGGTCCCTATTGTAGCCTATTAACACCTCATGAAGCTTAGATCCAATGGATAGAAACAAAACTCTAGATCCAACGGTATAGATTAAATCTCTAGATCCGACGGTTGAGATTAAATCTCTAGATCCGACGGTTGAGATTAAATCTCTAGATCCGACGGTTGAGATTAAATCCCTAGAACCAATGGTGGAGATTAAAAGGAGGCTTATCCCTAAATCTATAAAAGGAGATGATAGGGGTGGGCGGCAAGGAGATGGATGAGGGTTAGGGTTTGCTTCCCTTGGGTGGCAAGCAATCCTAATTAGATTAGGATTAGGAGTGGGCGGCTAGGTTTAGGGTTTGGGTGTTGGTTATGGGCGGCAACAATGAGGAGAAGCCTTTTTCTTCTTCTTCCAAGGTTTGGCCGGCTTCCTTCCTTCTTCCCTCTACCTTGCCCGGAGCTCAACCTATTCTTCTTCCCTTCATCCTTGGCCGGAAATTAGGAGAGCTAGGTTTAGGGTTTGGGAGGCAACAAGGAGAAGGATTGCTTTCCTTTCTCTTCTCCAAGTGTTAGCCGGCGCCCATCCCCTCATTGATTCTCCTTTGGCCGGTTCCTATACTCCATGTTCTCTTCCTTGGCCGGCGGCAACATCGAGTCTATTGACTTGGTGGTCGGTTCTAGATAGGAAGAAGAGTTTTGTTTGATGATCTTCCTTTGTTCGGAGTGAACAAGGAAAGGAAGATTGGTGATCTAGGAGGCTTCAAATTTTGGAAGATCGTCGCCCACATGACGTCCAAAAGGAGGAAGGACATACAATAGAAGATCAAGAGGTATAACAAGAGGTATAATCTTGTTTATTTTGATTAGTCTTCCTTTGTATTATGTTTATTATTGCTTTTCAATTATATGCATGTTTTATGTTGATGTTTACTTTATGTATGTGGCTAAATAATACTTGGATCCCGAACATAAACACAAAAGCCGGCAATCCGTACATCGTCTATTCCGCGGCTACTCGTAGAATAGAGGTAGGTCGCTTGAACAACAAGTTTGTTCAAGTGACCACTCTAAACGAATAGCACGCCGATGACAAGGTTGCTTAGGTGTTCCCTTTTGTCTAGGATTAAATTTTTAATCCGGGGACATCGATGGGATCACCATGAACAAGCGACCGAGTTGAAGTGGGAAGCGAAGTTTCCCCTCACGGACTCGGATCAACCCAACAGTTTTTCGACACCAGTCGACTACCATTAAATGGAAATTGACTGCTCTGAGTCGAATGAGGTTCAACTGGTATCTGACTGATGGGTTTATGCCCAGCAGTCGACTGCCATGGAATGACATTCGACTGCCAGAGGAAGTCGCGGGCATAGAACCTCTCGTAGCCGACTGGGCAGTCGACTACGGAGGCAGCAGTCGACTGATGGTTACATCAATCGACTTCCAAGGGATCCATTGGACCACAACGGTCGGGATCCGATGTGTTCGGAGGCCGTTGTAGTGGCGGCAGTGTATTGCCAAGGGCAGCAGTCGACTGGTGGTGGCCAACGGGAAGAAATCATCCCTCTCTGTAAAAAGAGAGGGTGTTGGGCTTTGGGAGGCTAATGCTTCTATTCTAAACAGCTCCCAAAGTGCTCTAAACGTTTTCCACTCTTCTACTTATGCTAATCTTCATTCTATTGTAGAAGAGTGATCCTTGTGTAAAAGAGGTTACCTCCACCTAGCTTTATGCAAAGGATAGATCTAGTGGAAAGATTGAGGAGTGATTCACCTTGGATGAATCGGACCGTGGATTAGCGGCGTAGCCATGAACCACATTACATCCCTTGTTAGCGTTTGTATTCTTATTTATATTTTCTTGTCTTGTTTTGTTTCCGTTGCGCTAATAGTTGTTGTAGACGAGCAAATTCCATCATCGTATGAAAGAGGGCTATTCACCCCCCTCTAGCCGGCCAACATCTACACTTCATCGACCCTACAAGTGGTATCATAGCCAAGTCGTTTGTCGAGGACTAACTGTTGGATCTAAGCGGATCGCTAGAGGGGGGGGTGTGAATAGCGATAAAACTTTTCTTTCTTTCGAATTCGTATCAAAACAATTAAGTGCAGCGGAAAGATAAATGAAACAATAAAAGAAACAAGATATTTTGTACTTGGTTCGTAGCTTTCGGCTACTACTCCAAGGCCCTAGTGATCCTTGACCACGTACGGAGGGCAAAACACTAAAGAACTCCTCCTCGTTAAAGGTAGGAGTTAATCGATATAAGAACACAAAAAGCTTGAGGAAGAGGGACACTCCCCCTCTCCTCGTTACGATAGAAAAGCTTCGAAAAAGTAAAGAAACAACTAATATAGAGCTTAAACCGACATAAAAAAAATACAATAAATTAAACCTAGACGTCGGAGAAGAAGCACTTCATTGTCGGAGAGTTGTAGCTTTGAGGAGGCTTTTGGAAGCTTAGAATTGATGAAGAAACCCTAGGATAGGCCCTCCTTTTATAGCCTTTGAGCCCGTTTTCGAGAGGAACCCTAGCCAATCACATTTGAGCACCACTCCCCATGAAATAAGATGATAAGCCTTGACTCCTCGAGGCTGATCCTTGACACCAGTCGACTGATGGCCATCATCAGTCGACTGATGGCAGCATCAGATGAATGCTGACCTCAGGTAGTCGATTGTTGGACGGCAGTCGAGTCCTCCAAGCTGGCAGTCGATTGATGCTAGCTGCAAGGCAAAGTTAGCTTAACAAAAAACATTATTTCAACGACCTCCGACCATCCAATCTCGACCTAGACCACCTATATGATGTATTTAGTTGGATCTACGCTTAAGATCATCCCCGTAAAGAGGATACGACCTCACTTACTCTCGTACACACACGAGCTTACCTCGATACTTACTGTGTCACTTTCGCTTCCGGCCTTCCACTCGATTCCTTCGGCTCCCTCCGAAGTCACTCGAGTGTCGCCCGACCACCGCGGCTTCCTCCAGGTGTCGCTAGCCTTCAGCTCTAGCTATAGCAATTTTCTGCACACTCGATTCAGTTCGTGAGATAAAGACATGAGCTTAACTTTGTATCGTTTGCTATAATCAAAACTCAGGTTCGACTTAGGTGCCTACTGCACCAACAATCTCCCCCTTTTTGATTTATGGAAAACCCACATACAAAGTTAAGAAAAATAAATTAAGTGCATTAAGAAAAATGAGTATGCATGAATGAGCAGGAGTATAAAAACATTTTCAAGTGCTCCCCCTTGAGGAATCCTCCCCATTGACCGAGGGTGAGTACTTGAGAAAGAGTTTTAACTCTCCCCCTTGATGTTTGCTACTAAAAAATAATTAAGTAACTAAAATTACTTAATATTGGCCATAGTGTTTAAAATAAGTTTTAAGTTAAGAAATCAAAAAATTGATTTCTTAACCTTGGCCTTTACTTCTGTTTTGTTAACTTAAAGTTAAGTAAACCTTGGCCATAAAAAAAATGATCCCTTAACTTTGGCCTTTTTCTCCCCCTTTTGCCATATCGAAAAGAGTGAGGGTGTGTGTGGAATAAAAAATAAGTATTAAATTTAAAGTCCAAGCATGTTCCACATTACTTTGAAAATAATATACTGAAAATAAGTTCATCTATAAAATGTTCAACTCATATTTAGCTTGATTGATATGAAAGATCAACCAGTCCTGGACAGAGTCGGTTAGTATGTATGATTATACTCTATGGTTCATGGTGATGCAGTAGCTCTACATCTGGAACCAGGAGTAAGGTCCTAACATCTCACGCCCATCTACGTGGCTAAGTACACAAACACATTAGTCCTATGTGTTGTGAGATGTATTGGCTCCTTAAATCTATAGGTGCATGATATCTAGGGTATGTCCTATACTAGTTCCATGAAAAATGAAAAGTAAGAAATAATAGTAATATAATTTGCAAAGTCCTATTCTACTACACATGCCCAATTTTCGTCTTAACAGACTAAATTCGCCGGGTAGGGGGTTTAGTAAATAGATCTGCCAAGTTAGACTTCGATTCGACGTATTCGAGTTATATGGCTCCATTGGCCACATGTTCTCGAATGAAATGGTGTTTGACCTCTATATGTTTGGTCCTAGAATGACATATCGGATTCTTTGTAAGATTAATTGAACTAATGTTATCTATGTGAAGTTTAGTATTTGTAAAGTTTAACTTAAAGTCGCGGAGAGTGTGCTTCATCCAAAGAAGCTGAGTGACACACTCACCCATTGCGATGTATTTGGCTTCGGTGGTAGATAAGGTAACACAGTGTTGCTTCTTACTGCACCAACTCACTAGACTCGAGCCGAGAAATTGACAACAATCACTCGTACTCTTTCTATGGAGCTTACTACCGACATAGTCCGAATCGGAGTAGCCGGTTAGTTCGAACTCGGTTGATCTAGGGTACCAAATACTGACATTAAGTGTACCCTTTAGATATCTAAGGATACGCTTGATTAGAGTTAGGTGAGACTCCTTGGCACAGGTTTGGAACCTTGCGCACATACTTACTGCAAATAAGATATCAGGTCGGCTTGCAGTTAAGTAAAGGAGACTCCCTATTATACACCTATAGTATTTTAAATCAATTGAGTTTCTGATTACATCTTCTTCTATATTCACATTGGTTGCCATTGGGGTATTAATAATTTTAGCATCTTGCATTCCAAAGTGTTTAATTAATTCCCTAGTATATTTGCGTTGATGTAGGTGTAACGCCCATAAAATTCCTAGCAATTTTACAGAAATTTTTGGCTTGATGATCATGGGCTTTATATGGGCCTTTTTAAAAATAAAAGAAAATAAGCCAAAAAGGGGTGCAAGGCCTAGGAATTGAACCCCAAACCTCTAGAGATAGCCAAGCCTTATAGATGCACCCACTAACCAGAAGCCCAATAGGATTATATGATTAAGGAAGAGGGGGAAACTATAGATAAATGGGACTAAGAGTAAATGAAGAGGCATGGAAAAGAAAAGAGGAACTTCTCTTCCTCCCCCCCTTTATAAAGAAGAGGGAAGATTGGATTTGGTCACTTCCACCCTTCTTCTTCTTCTCCTCACCGAATTCTAGCTTCTTCTCCACCTTTGGCCGAATCTCATCCAAGCAAGAGAAGGCTAGGGTTGGTTCTTCCTTAGGTTTTCCTTCCACCAAAAAGCAACGCGAAGGAAGTAAGTATCCCTCACCTGCATACGAGTAGCTCCGATTGCTATTTTTTTTAAAAGAAACCTACATGATATATTCGGCCAAGCCATGATTTAGGGTTCAATGAAGCTCTATGCTATGTTGTTTATAACTAGATGATGGTGTTAGGGGTTAAAAGGGGTTAATAGAAGATCAAGAGGTATAACAAGAGGTATAATCTTGTTTATTTTGATTAGTCTTCCTTTGTATTATGTTTATTATTGCTTTTCAATTATATGCATGTTTTATGTTGATGTTTACTTTATGTATGTGGCTAAATAATACTTGGATCCCGAACATAAACACAAAAGCCGGTAATCCGTACATCGTCTATTCCGCGGCTACTCGTAGAATAGAGGTAGGTCGCTTGAACAACAAGTTTGTTCAAGTGACCACTCTAAACGAATAGCACGCCGATGACAAGGTTGCTTAGGTGTTCCCTTTTGTCTAGGATTAAATTTTTAATCCGGGGACATCGATGGGATCACCATGAACAAGCGACCGAGTTGAAGTGGGAAGCGAAGTTTCCCCTCACGGACTCGGATCAACCCAACAGTTTTTCGACACCAGTCGACTACCATTAAATGGAAATTGACTGCTCTGAGTCGAATGAGGTTCAACTGGTATCTGACTGATGGGTTTATGCCCAGCAGTCGACTGCCATGGAATGACATTCGATTGCCAGAGGAAGTCGCGGGCATAGAACCTCTCGTAGCCGACTAGGCAGTCGACTACGGAGGCAGCAGTCGACTGATGGTTACATCAATCGACTGCCAAGGGATCCATTGGACCACAACGGTCGGGATCCGATGTGTTCGGAGGCCGTTGTAGTGGCGGCAGTGTATTGCCAAGGGCAGCAGTCGACTGGTGGTGGCCAACGGGAAGAAATCATCCCTCTCTGTAAAAAGAGAGGGTGTTGGGCTTTGGGAGGCTAATGCTTCTATTCTAAACAGCTCCCAAAGTGCTCTAAACGTTTTCCACTCTTCTACTTATGCTAATCTTCATTCTATTGTAGAAGAGTGATCCTTGTGTAAAAGAGGTTACCTCCACCTAGCTTTATGCAAAGGATAGATCTAGTGGAAAGATTGAGGAGTGATTCACCTTGGATGAATCGGACCGTGGATTAGCGGCGTAGCCATGAACCACATTACATCCCTTGTTAGCGTTTGTATTCTTATTTATATTTTCTTGTCTTGTTTTGTTTCCGTTGCGCTAATAGTTGTTGTAGACGAGCAAATTCCATCATCGTATGAAAGAGGGCTATTCACCCCCCTCTAGCCGGCCAACATCTACACTTCATCGACCCTACAAGTGGTATCATAGCCAAGTCGTTTGTCGAGGACTAACTGTTGGATCTAAGCGGATCGCTAGAGGGGGGGGTGTGAATAGCGATAAAACTTTTCTTTCTTTCGAATTCGTATCAAAACAATTAAGTGCAGCGGAAAGATAAATGAAACAATAAAAGAAACAAGATATTTTGTACTTGGTTCGTAGCTTTCGGCTACTACTCCAAGGCCCTAGTGATCCTTGACCACGTACGGAGGGCAAAACACTAAAGAACTCCTCCTCGTTAAAGGTAGGAGTTAATCGATATAAGAACACAAAAAGCTTGAGGAAGAGGGACACTCCCCCTCTCCTCGTTACGATAGAAAAGCTTCGAAAAAGTAAAGAAACAACTAATATAGAGCTTAAACCGACGTAAAAAAAATACAATAAATTAAACCTAGACGTCGGAGAAGAAGCACTTCATTGTCGGAGAGTTGTAGCTTTGAGGAGGCTTTTGGAAGCTTAGAATTGATGAAGAAACCCTAGGATAGGCCCTCCTTTTATAGCCTTTGAGCCCGTTTTCGAGAGGAACCCTAGCCAATCACATTTGAGCACCACTCCCCATGAAATAAGATGATAAGCCTTGACTCCTCGAGGCTGATCCTTGACACCAGTCGACTGATGGCCATCATCGATCGTGATGGCAGATCGATGAATCGACCTCGTAGTCGATTGTTGGACGGCAGTCGAGTCCTCCAAGCTGGCAGTCGATTGATGCTAGCTGCAAGGAAAAGTTAGCTTAACAAAAAACATTATTTCAACGACCTCCGACCATCCAATCTCGACCTAGACCACCTATATGATGTATTTAGTTGGATCTACGCTTAAGATCATCCCCGTAAAGAGGATACGACCTCACTTACTCTCACACACACACGAGCTTACCTCGATACTTACTGTGTCACTTTCGCTTCCGGCCTTCCACTCGATTCCTTCAGCTCCCTCCGAAGTCACTCGAGCGTCGCCCAACTACCGCGGCTTCCTCCGGGTGTCGCTAGCCTTCAGCTCCAGCTATAGCAATTTTCTGCACACTCGATTCGTGAGATAAAGACATGAGCTTAACTTTGTATCGTTTGCTATAATCAAAACTCAGGTTCGACTTAGGTGCCTACTGCACCAACAATCTCCCCCTTTTTGATTTATGGAAAACCCACATACAAAGTTAAGAAAAATAAATTAAGTGCATTAAGAAAAATGAGTATGCATGAATGAGCAGGAGTATAAAAACATTTTCAAGTGCTCCCCCTTGAGGAATCCTCCCCATTGACCGAGGGTGAGTACTTGAGAAAGAGTTTTAACTCTCCCCCTTGATGTTTGCTACTAAAAAATAATTAAGTAACTAAAATTACTTAATATTGGCCATAGTGTTTAAAATAAGTTTTAAGTTAAGAAATCAAAAAATTGATTTCTTAACCTTGGCCTTTACTTCTGTTTTGTTAACTTAAAGTTAAGTAAACCTTGGCCATAAAAAAAATGATCCCTTAACTTTGGCCTTTTTCTCCCCCTTTTGCCATATCGAAAAGAGTGAGGGTGTGTGTGGAATAAAAAATAAGTATTAAATTTAAAGTCCAAGCATGTTCCACATTACTTTGAAAATAATATACTGAAAATAAGTTCATCTATAAAATGTTCAACTCATATTTAGCTTGATTGATATGAAAGATCAACCAGTCCTGGACAGAGTCGGTTAGTATGTATGATTATACTCTATGGTTCATGGTGATGCAGTAGCTCTACATCTGGAACCAGGAGTAAGGTCCTAACATCTCACGCCCATCTACGTGGCTAAGTACACAAACACATTAGTCCTATGTGTTGTGAGATGTATTGGCTCCTTAAATCTATAGGTGCATGATATCTAGGGTATGTCCTATACTAGTTCCATGAAAAATGAAAAGTAAGAAATAATAGTAATATAATTTGCAAAGTCCTATTCTACTACGCACATGCCCAATTTTCGTCTTAACAGACTAAATTCGGCTTCGGGTAGGGGTTTAGTAAATAGATCTGCCAAGTTAGACTTCGATTCGACGTATTCGAGTTATATGGCTCCATTGGCCACATGTTCTCGAATGAAATGGTGTTTGACCTCTATATGTTTGGTCCTAGAATGACATATCGGATTCTTTGTAAGATTAATTGAACTAATGTTATCTATGTGAAGTTTAGTATTTGTAAAGTTTAACTTAAAGTCGCGGAGAGTGTGCTTCATCCAAAGAAGCTGAGTGACACACTCACCCATTGCGATGTATTTGGCTTCGGTGGTAGATAAGGTAACACAGTGTTGCTTCCTACTGCACCAACTCACTAGACTCGAGCCGAGAAATTGACAACAATCACTCGTACTCTTTCTATGGAGCTTACTACCGACATAGTCCGAATCGGAGTAGCCGGTTAGTTCGAACTCGGTTGATCTAGGGTACCAAATACTGACATTAAGTGTACCCTTTAGATATCTAAGGATACGCTTGATTAGAGTTAGGTGAGACTCCTTGGCACAGGTTTGGAACCTTGCGCACATACTTACTGCAAATAAGATATCAGGTCGGCTTGCAGTTAAGTAAAGGAGACTCCCTATTATACACCTATAGTATTTTAAATCAATTGAGTTTCTGATTACATCTTCTTCTATATTCACATTGGTTGCCATTGGGGTATTAATAATTTTAGCATCTTGCATTCCAAAGTGTTTAATTAATTCCCTAGTATATTTGTTGATGTAGGTGTAACGCCCATAAAATTCCTAGCAATTTTACGAAATTTTGGCTTGATGATCATGGGCTTTATATGGGCCTTTTTAAAAATAAAAGAAAATAAGCCAAAAAGGGGTGCAAGGCCTAGGAATTGAACCCCAAACCTCTAGAGATAGCCAAGCCTTATAGATGCACCCACTAACCAGAAGCCCAATAGGATTATATGATTAAGGAATAGGGGGAAACTATAGATAAATGGGACTAAGAGTAAATGAAGAGGCATGGAAAGAAAGAGGAACTTCTCTTCCTCCCCTTTATAAAGAAGAGGGAAGATTGGATTTGGTCACTTCCACCCTTCTTCTTCTTCTCCTCACCGAATTCTAGCTTCTTCTCCACCTTTGGCCGAATCTCATCCAAGCAAGAGAAGGCTAGGGTTGGTTCTTCCTTAGGTTTTCCTTCCACCAAAAAGCAACGCGAAGGAAGTAAGTATCCCTCACCTGCATACGAGTAGCTCCGATTGCTATTTTTTTTAAAAGAAACCTACATGATATATTCGGCCAAGCCATGATTTAGGGTTCAATGAAGCTCTATGCTATGTTGTTTATAACTAGATGATGGTGTTAGGGGTTAAAAGGGATTAGGACAAAGCTAACCCTAATAACCACTAAAGCCTATTCGGCCAAGCCATGATTTAGGGTTCAATGAAGCTCTATGCTATGTTGTTTATAACTATATGATGATGTTAGGGGTTAAAAGTGGATTAGGACAAAAGCTAACCCTAATAGCCACTAAAGACCCATTCGGCCACCCCTAGATATTCAAGACCCAATGAGGTTTCAATCCATGTTTTGTAGGGTTATGATGTTGTAGTCATGTTTAATGAATTAGGTTAAAAGCAAACCCTAAAATCCCCATAAGGGCCATTCGGCCACCTTTGGTCTTTTAGGTTACAATAAAGTTCATACCATGAAATTTATGGAATTTGTATGCATATGTATGTTACTTGAATTAGGTTAAAAGTCTAAACCCTAAAAAGCCTATAAGGGCCATTCGGCCACCTTTGGTCTTTTAGGTTACAATGAAGTTCATACCATGAAATTTATGGAATTTGTATGCCTATGTATGTTACTTGAATTAGGTTAAAAGTCTAAACCCTAAAAAGCCTATAAGGGCCATTCGGCCACCTTTGGTCTTTTAGGTTACAATGAAGTTCATACCATGAAATTTATGGAATTTGTATGCCTATGTATGTTACTTGAATTAGGTTAAAAGTCTAAACCCTAAAAAGCCTATAAGGGCCATTCGGCCACCTTTGGTCTTTTAGGTTACAATGAAGTTCATACCATGAAATTTATGGAATTTGTATGCATATGTATGTTACTTGAATTAGGTTAAAAGTCTAAACCCTAAAAAGCCTATAAGGGCCATTCGGCCACCTTTGGTCTTTTAGGTTACAATGAAGTTCATACCATGAAATTTATGGAATTTGTATGCATATGTATGTTACTTGAATTAGGTTAAAAGTCTAAACCCTAAAAAGCCTATAAGGGCCATTCGGCCACCTTTGGTCTCTTAGGTTACAATGAAGTTCATACCATGAAATTTATGGAATTTGTATGCCTATGTATGTTACTTGAATTAGGTTAAAAGTCTAAACCCTAAAAAGCCTATAAGGGCCATTCGGCCACCTTTGGTCTTTTAGGTTACAATGAAGTTCATACCATGAAATTTATGGAATTTGTATGCATATGTATGTTACTTGAATTAGGTTAAAAGTCTAAACCCTAAAAAGCCTATAAGGGCCATTCGGCCACCTTTGGTCTTTTAGGTTACAATGAAGTTCATACCATGAAATTTATGGAATTTGTATGCATATGTATGTTACTTGAATTAGGTTAAAAGTCTAAACCCTAAAAAGCCTATAAGGGCCATTCGGCCACCTTTGGTCTCTTAGGTTACAATGAAGTTCATACCATGAATTGTATGCTATGCTATGTTAATGAAATGAAGCATGATGTGTAGGAAATGAAGTATGCTATGCTATGTTAATGAAATAAGCTATGTTGTTATGAAATGAAGTATGCTACGCTATGTTAATGAAATGAAGCATGATGTGTATGAAATGAAGTATGCTATGCTATGTTAATGAAATGAAGCATGATGTGTATGAGATGAAGTATGCTATTCTATGTTAAAGAAATAAGCTATGTTGTAAAATAAGCATATAAGTATTTTACCTTCTGCATGGCTTGTACCAAGACCTTAACAAGGTCCAAGAAGGGATGGGCTCCTAAGATGCCCTAGGTCGATGGAATAAGACTCGGGCCTAGGATGGGCTTCTATGTATGATTGCCCCTAGGTCGATGGAATAAGATTCGGGCCTAGTACGGGATGGGCTCCAAGATGCTGTTGGTGCAGTGGGCACCAAAGTCGAACCGATATTTTGATTATGGCAAAAGGCTCAATAGTTAAGAGTATATTTGTTATCTTACGAGCTCAATTAAGTGTGCAGAAATGCTAAAGTTGAGCGGAAGGTCTGCGACACCCGGTGGGAACCGAGGTGGTCGGGCAACGCCAGAGGGATTTCGGAGGAAGCCGAGGTACTCGGGTGAAGACCGGAAGCGAGGCTACAAGGTAAGCTCGTGTGAAAGCGAAGCAAGGACGTTAAGCGTAGATCCGACCCAATACCTCCAATGGAAGGTCTAGGTCGAGATCAGTTGGTTAGAACCATCGTACTTTATATTTTAAGCTAACTTGTACTGCAGTCCAAAACCCTTTGACCAGTCGTCTACTACAGTCAACTGCTGGTCTAGTTCCAGCCTCGAGAAGAGCTCGAATTTCAAGGGGGTGAATTTGGACTTGACTCGTGTTTTGGTACAAAGGGTGATGTGGCATCAAGGTGGACATCCAAACCATCACCAAGCTTGGACCCCCAAAATTAGGTGATGTGGCATCAAGGTGGACATCCAAACCATCATCAAGTTGGGCGCCCAAAATGAGGTGAGTTGGCACAAGATGGTTGGCAAACCACCATCAAGCTTGGCGCCCAAAATGAGGAGAGTTGGCACAAGATGGTTGGCTCCCATGATGTGGCACAAGTTGGATGGCTCCAACAAGTTGGCGTGAAGGCCTCCTTGAGGTGGCACAAGGTGGTTGGATGAGCACCTCATCCTTGAGTTGTGGCACAAGGTGGTTGGATGAAGCACCTCATCCTTGAGTTAGGCGCAAAGGATGTGGATGAGCAAGACTTGGGGATAAGAACCTCACCTTGGACACTACCTATGTCTAAATTCATAGATCAATATCCATAAATAGACATGTTCACCAGCAAAAATATAAGAAATCAAGAGCTCTCAACACGCCGTCGTAACGCCGCTACTACTACTCACATTTGCTACGACGAAGTGCCGCCGACAACGAAGGCTACATCTTCTACTTATAAGAGTTGTCGGTATATTTATTTAAGTTCTACTTCTTTAAATTGTCTTTGTGCTTTAATCGTAACAAGGAAAGGGGGAGTGTCCCTTTGCCTTGATTTCTTTGTGATCGTTGCTCCTACTTCCAAGCGAGGAGGAGTGGTTTTAGTGAATTGCCCTCCGTCGTGATCAAGGATCACTAGGGCCGTGGATTAGCAATCGAAGATTGTGAACCACGTAAAATATCTTGTCTACTTTATATTTCCTGTGCACTCTCTACTTGCTTTTACTTATTGCAAAAGTTTTTTTAACGACACCGTATCGCTATTCACCCTCTAGCGACACTTTCGATCCAACAATTGGTATCGAGTAAGGCGCTAAGATTCGTGAAACCACCAATCTAGCTTTGTTTTTCTTTTTTTCACAGATTTTTATTTATTTATTTCTGTTTCGTATAATTATTTCACTTGCTTATCTTCTCCTACATATAGAATTGCATTAGAGGCTTTAGGATCGGATAAGGTTGTCCTTCGGGTTAGATCCGAGTAAGGTTGTCCTCGGAACTTCAGCGACATTCGCATTTGATTGTATTTTTTTGCAAGTTACATTTTATATATCTTTTTACTTCTCAAGACTACTAATCCAAGACGAAAGTCTTGGAATATTCTTTCGTGTGTTTTGCAAGATTCTTTTCTGCTCTTCTTCTTGTTTTAAATGGCCCATCTCGAAGGGTTTAGCACCGCTCGACTTCGCTTTACAACGGTAATGACTTTCGCTATTGGAAGGGTCGGATGGAATGCTTTCTTAAAACCCAAATCGAGATGTGGATCGTAATCCAAACCGTTTCACACTTCCTATTAATGAAGATGGTGAATCTTTGGGTTACGATCAATGGTCAAATTCCATGAAAAACAAGTAGAAGCCGATGCCAAGGCAACTCAAATCTTGCAATGTGGGTTGTCCAAGGAAGAGCTCAACCGCGTCGGCCCTTCATTAGTGCAAAGGACTTATGGACCAAGCTAGTGGAACTACACGAAGGCACCGACGACACGAAGGTATGTAAAAGAGATTTACTTTTAAATAAATTGTATAACTTGAAAATGCAGGAAAACGAGACCGCAACTCAACTACATGCTCGTGATCCAAGACATCACAACCAACTCCATGCCATTGGACAAAAGGTCGAGAATCGCGACCTTATCGTATTCTCTTAACTCGCTTCCTAGGACCACCTTGTGGGCATCCATGGTCGATGCCTACAAGGTCTCCAAGGACCTTTCTAAAATTAGGTTAGACGAATTGTTTTGAACTTGAATTACATGAGCAAACTAACGTGGTCCAGCCGAGAAGAGTATTGCGTTAGTTGCGTGTTCCAAGAAGAAGAAGCCCGCAAGCAAGCCACCCCAAGGAAGAAGACGAGTCCGAATCGAAGTAGACTCGAATAGAATCCGAACTAGTCAATCTAGTTCGGAAGATGATCAAGAGACGAAACGACCAACAACTCAAGGTAAGCCTAAACCTAATTCAAATACTTCTAATTTTAGATGCTATGAGTGCAATGTGTTCGGTCCACATCAAGTCCGAGTGCCCAAAGCTAAAGAATAACGCATCAAAGACCAAGAAAGCGCTAAACGCTACTTGGGAGGAGTTGTCGGAGGAAGAAGACGATATCCAAGCTCTAATGGCCAAGCCGACCGAGCACGACTCAAATCAAGAAGAGTCCGAGTCCGAATCCGATGATGAGCTTCCATTCAAGACAAGCCACGGATCCGTATCCGGTTCAAAAGAATCATTAAGGGTAAGTCGGTCGTTACTTAATACTTTGTATGGTGCAATTAAATTTTTAAATAAGAAACTAGCTAAGTCCGAGTCCAAGGTCGACCCTAATTGAGGAGGTTAACCTCCTCAAACATGAGGTCTCCCTAACCTCTTCGACTACTTGTATTCAAGAGGAGGACTCAACTCAAGTTGAAAAGCTTGAAGTTGAGAACTCGCTTTTGAAAACACAAGTCGAAGACCTTAGGAACACGTTGGAAAGGTTCACTTTGGGATCCAAGGGACTTGACCTCTTACTTGGATCACAAAGGGCCGTGTACAACAAGGCCGGACTCGGGTTTAACTCAAATACAACCAATAAGTCATATATGTCTATAGTAAACCAACATAAGAAAAATGTCCAAGCATGGGTCCCTAAGATCACTTTGATTTCAACTTTAGGATCTAACATGTATTGGGTTCCCAAGGACCAAATTCACTATGTGAATAGACCCACTCGATTCAATGGTCCAGGGGTAGCCAATACAAAATGTATTTTTGTTAAGTCTTAGAAATTGCATGCTTAGTTTTTCCTTTATTTTTAGAATGGTTAGATAGGACTCATAATCAACTAAAATCCTCTGAAAGATTGAGCCTCGGGGAGCCTCTTTTCAAAAATAACTAGTTAGACCAAGATGTAGTCTCAAGTAAGTCGAGTTATCAATTTCTTGAAATTAGCTTTGTCTAAGGAAGTGGTCGTTGTTCCGATCAAAGAAGGCCTCTGTGCCTCGCCACGACCTGGAAGCTAATCTCTTGAAAAGATTACTTGATGAGCTTAGACTAAATCCGAATCTAACCTAATGTTGGTTAATTTAAATTCATTAAAATTAATCAAGTAAAATTGAAAGTCATCTCACAATAACACATAGGAATAACATGTTTTGATCATGTAGATATTGGTGAGATGATTTAGGTTTAAAAACTTACAAACAACCCTTTAGTAATTCCAATATCCGATCCAACTACCTTATATGTAGGATCAATGGATGTTGGACAGTGGTTGCTCCCGACACATGACCGGGGATCAACTCAAATTTTCGAAGTTACGATTCAAACGACAAGGATCGGTAGCCTTCAGAAATAACGGCAAGCTCAAAATCATCGGATCAGGTGATATTGAGCTCAACTCTAACTTTACAATTCAAAATGTCTTATTAGTAGAAAACTTTCAATATAATTTACTTAGTGTAAGCCAATTGTGTGATAACAATTATAAGATCATATTTCTAGAAAATGAATGCGTAATCAAGATAAATGCAACATCTAAAATAATACTTAAAGGAACTAGGAGTAGCAACATCTACACAATAAATTTACCCAACTCCTCAACCAAGTGTCTTATGACACAGCAAGAAGAGGAATCTTGGTTATGGCCAAGACTGACACTCGCACCCAAGACTCATCCACAAGATGAGTCGAGTGGCTTTGCCTAAACTAAACAACTTGGATAATAAAATATGTAATGCTTGTCAACAAGGTAAACAATCTAGGACACAACATCAATTAACTAATCAAGAGCAGACCAAAAGTGTTCTTGAGCTCCTACATGGATCTATTTGATTCACATGGAGCTAAGTCACTCAATGGTAGTCAATTTTGCTTAGTCATAATTGACGACTATTCTAGATTTACTTGGGTTAGGTTTATCAAACATAAAAATGATACCCTAGACCAACTAATCAATCTTTGTAGGTTAATCGAAAATCAAAAGAACCTTAAGATTAAAAGACTTAGAAGCGATCATGGTGGTGAATTCGAAAACCACAGGTTTACAGATTTTTGTAACCTAAACGGATACCACCATGAGTTTTCATGTCCTAGAACCCCACAACAAAATGGGTTAGTCGAACGGAAAAATAGAACCCTACAAGAAGCCGCTAGGACAATGTTAAACGAGTATAACCTACCCGATAGATTTTGCGAGGCCGTTAGTACGGCTTGCTATGTCCAAAATAGGATCCTTATGGTAAAGAGGCACCAAAAGTCCTCGTACGAGATTTATCACGATAAAATACCGAACATCAAATACTTTAGGGTATTTGGATGCAAGGTACATATCTTAAACACTAAGGATTACCTAGGGAAATTCAAATCCAAAACCTCTACTGGAACCTTTCTAGGATACTCAACCACCAGTAGAGCTTATAGGGTATACAATCATGACACTCTTAGAGTCGAAGAAACCATTAATATAGTTTTCGACGAAGGACACGAACCCGTTCAATCCTTAACAAAACCAACTAGCAAATCAACTTATAGCGAACCCGACTCTGATCTTGAACTTGAATCTCGTCCTAACCCAAGTCATCCTATCGACCAAGTGATAGATGACCCTAACCCAAGTCATCCTATCAATCAAGTTATAGGTGATCCAAATTTAGGGGTTCGAACTAGAGCTTCATATCGAAACCTTAGTCAAATCTCGTTAATTTCCAAAATCGAACCCAAAACTATTGAACAAGCACTTCTTGATCCCGACTGGATTATTGCTATGCAAGAAGAGCTAGCTCAATTCACTAGAAATGAAAGTGCAGAATTAGTACCACCACCTAAAGAAAAATCAATTATTGGAACAAGGTGGGTATTTCGAAATAAACTTGATGATAAAGGTGAAGTAGTTAGAAATAAAGCTAGTTTAGTCGCAAAAGGGTTTAGTCAAGTCGAAGGTTTAGATTACGATGAGACATACGCCCCCGTAGCCAGACTAGAGTCCATCCGAATGTTGTTAGCATATGCTTCACATCGAGGTTTTAAATTGTTTCAAATGGATGTCAAGTCAGCATTTTTGAATGGATACATTAAGGAAGAAGTTTACGTTAGTCAACCTCCCGGATTCGAAAATCTAGATAAACCTGACCATGTCCTTAGACTTAAGAAAGCCCTATATGGACTCAAACAAGCCCCAAGAGCTTGGTACGAAAGGCTTTCGATCTATCTTAAGTCCAAAGGATTCAACCAAGGTTTAGTCGACCCAACCTTATTCGTTAAAACCGTAGGAAAAGAAATCTTTATAGCCCAAATCTATGTAGATGATATAATTTTTTGGAACTACCAACTCGATCCTGCTAAACGAATTCATCTCACTTATGGAAAGTGAATTTGAAATGAATTTAGTAGGAGAGTTAAGTTTCTTCTTAGGTTTACAAATTAAACAAACTAAAGATGGAATATATTTACATCAACAAAAATATACTAAGGACTTAATAAATCGATTTGGAATGCAAGATGCTAAAATAATTAATACACCTATAGCAACTAATGTTAATATAAAGCGAAGATGTAGAAGGAAAACCCGTTGACCTAAAATACTATAGGAGAGCGCAATAGAAGTCTCTATACTTAACCATGACGACCCGACATTTTATTCGCGGTAAGTATGTGCGCAAGGTTACAAACCTGTGCCAAGGAGTCTCACCTAACCCTAGTCAAGCGTATCCTTAGATATCTAAAGGGCACGCTAAACGTAGGTATTTGGTACCCTAGATCTACCGAGTTTAATCTAATCGGCTACTCCGACTCCGACTATGCCGGTAGTAAACTCGATAGAAAGAGCACGAGTGGTTGTTGTCAAATCCTCGGCTCGAGTCTAGTGAGTTGGTGCAGTAGGAAGCAGCATTGCGTTGCCTTATCTACCACCGAAGCCGAATACGTTGCGATGGGTGAGTGTGTCTCTCAGCTCCTGTGGATGAAGCACACTCTCCAAGACTTTAGCTTAATCTTTAACAACATTAAAACCTACATAGATAACATCAGTTCAATTAACTTAACTAAAAATCCAATATGTCATTCTAGGACAAAACATATAGAAGTTAAACACCACTTCATTAGGGAACATGTAACTAATGGAACTATACAACTAGAGTATGTTGAGTCCAAATCAAACCTAGCGGACATCTTCACCAAACCACTACCCGAATCCGAATTTAGTTTATTAAGACGAAAGTTAGGTATGTGCGTAATAGAGTAGGATTTAAATTTTTCTATATATGTACTCTATTTTTGCTTCTTTTTATGAAATTAGCCTAAGTCTTACCTTAGAAATCATATACCTATAGATTTAAGGAGCCAACACATCTCACAACACATAGGACTAATGTGTTTGTGTACTTAGCCAATGAGCCAGGCGTGAGATGTTAGGACCTTACTCACAGTTCCAGATGTAGATTCAGTGCATCGATATGAACCATGGAGTATAATTATTTAAAATTAATCAACTCCTTCAAGACTTATTGATCATTCTATATCAATCAAGTCCAACCGGAGTTGTACATTTTAGATGAACATATTTTCAAGCTTATTATTATTTTTAAAAAAAATATATATATATATATATATATATATATATATATATATCTCTATATATATATTGGGAACTTGCTTGGACTTACAAACCCTAAAATATATTTACAAACTTTTGAGTTAAGGCAAAAGGGAGAAAGTCACAAAAGTAACCAAAATTAACCAAAATTAAAGGAAGAAAGTAAACAAAATTATTACCTTTTATATTAAGTAATTCCGATTACTTAAGCAACTATTAAGGGGGAGTAAAAATTATTTTTCAAGAACTCACCTTCGGTCAAGGGGGAGGTTACCTCAAAGGGGAGAACTTGAAACAATAATATTTCTCATTCATATTTAATCATTATGCTAGCTCATTCATATTTAATCATTATGCTAGCTCATTCATATTTAATCTTTATGCTAGCTCATTCATGCTTAATCATTATGCTAGCTTAATTTTTCCTTAACTTTTGTGTCGGTTTGCCATGAATCAAAAAGGGGGAGATTGTTGGTGCAGTGGGCACCAAAGTCGAACCGATATTTTGATTATGGCAAAAGGCTCAATAGTTAAGAGTATATTTGTTATCTTACGAGCTCAATTAAGTGTGCAGAAATGCTAAAGTTGAGCGGAAGGTCTGCGACACCCGGTGGGAACCGAGGTGGTCGGGCAACGCCAGAGGGACTTCGGAGGAAGCCGAGGTACTTGGGTGAAGACCGGAAGCGAGGCTACAAGGTAAGCTCGTGTGAAAGCGAAGCAAGGTCGTTAAGCGTAGATCCGACCCAATACCTCCAATGGAAGGTCTAGGTCGAGATCAGATGGTTAGAACCATCGTACTTTATATTTTAAGCTAACTTGTACTGCGGTCAAAACCCTTTGACCTCTACTACTATCTTCTGGTCTAGTTCCACTCGAGACGAGCTCGAATTTCAAGGGGGTGAATTTGGACTTGACTCGTGTTTTGGTACAAAGGGTGATGTGGCATCAAGGTGGACATCCAAACCATCACCAAGCTTGGACCCCCAAAATTAGGTGATGTGGCATCAAGGTGGACATCCAAACCATCATCAAGTTGGACGCCCAAAATGAGGTGAGTTGGCACAAGATGGTTGGCAAACCACCATCAAGCTATGATGCCCAAAATGAGGAGAGTTGGCACAAGATGGTTGGCTCCCATGATGTGGCACAAGTTGGATGGCTCCAACAAGTTGGCGTGAAGGCCTCCTTGAGGTGGCACAAGGTGGTTGGATGAGCACCTCATCCTTGAGTTGTGGCACAAGGTGGTTGGATGAAGCACCTCATCCTTGAGTTGGCGCAAAGGATGTGGATGAGCAAGACTTGGGGGATAAGAACCTCACCTTGGACACTACCTATGTCTAAATTCATAGATCAATATCCATAAATAGACATGTTCACGCCAAGCAAAAATATAAGAAATCAAGAGCTCTCAACACGCCGTCGTAACGCCGCTACTACTACTCACATTTGCTACGACGAAGTGCCGCCGACAACGAAAGCTACATCTTCTACTTATAAGAGTTGTCGGTATATTTATTTAAGTTCTACTTCTTTAAATTGTCTTTGTGCTTTAATCGTAACAAGGAAAGGGGGAGTGTCCCTTTGCCTTGATTTCTTTTTGTGATCGTTGCTCCTACTTCCAACGAGGAGGAGTGGTTTTAGTGAATTGCCCTCCGTACGTGATCAAGGATCACTAGGGCCGTGGATTAGCAATCGAAAGATTGTGAACCACGTAAAAATATCTTGTCTACTTTATATTTCCGCTGTGCACTCTCTACTTGCTTTTTACTTATTGCAAAAGTTTTTTTTTTAACGACACCGTATCGCTATTCACCCCCCCCTCTAGCGACACTTTCGATCCAACAGATGCCTTAGGTCGATGGAGTAAGACTCGGGCCTAGGATGGGCCTCTACGCTATGACGATTGCCCCTAGGTCGATGGAATAAGACTCGGGCCTAGGAACCTATTAGGTTCGAGACTTGCTACCTCGGGCCTATTTAGGGATGCGCGCTATGATAATGAAGAAGTGGTACAATGCCGGGCCCAAATATGTTGAGAATTATATTTACGTACCTAACATATATGTTTTCAAAAGAATCTTGCATATGTTTACCTGTTAATGTTTAAGTTACCTGTTATGTTAGGTGATATGCCATAATGTTTAAGTTACATGTTATGTTAGATGATATGCCATAATGTTTAAGTTACCTGTTATGTTAGGTGATATGCCATAATGTTTAAGTTACATGTTATGTTAGATGATATGCCTTAATGTTTAAGTTACATGTTATGTTAGATGATATGCCATAATGTTTAAGTTACATGTTATGTTAGATGATATGCCATAATGGTTAAGTTACATGTTATGTTAGATGATATGCCATAATGTTTAAGTTACATGTTATGTTAGATGATATGCCTTAATATCTAAGTTACCTGTTATGCTAGATGATATGCCATAATGTGTAAGTTACCTGTTATGTTAGATGGTATGTCATGATGTATAAGTTACATGTTATGTTCGATGGTAGGCTATGATGTTAGGTTACTAAGTTACCTATGATGCATATTATGCTGATTAAGTATATATATATATTTCATGTTATGCTGCTAAGTTAGGGATGATCCATGCTATATTATCTCATGTTACTTAAGCTACAAGTTAAGTTGATGATGTCATGTATGTTACGTGATATATTGATTATATGTTATAAATGCTACAAGTCATGATTAATGATGATGTATGGTTTTTGTGAGTAGGACAGGATCTTACTAAGCCTATGTGCTTATAGTTTATCTTTCCCTAAATCTGCAGATAAGGGTAAGGGATGGATAAACTAAAGGGAGCAGGAGGGTCAATGTGTGTGGTAGTGGCATGGTGGAGAAGATCCGTTAAGTCTACTTATACATGTATTACCTATGATGATGATGCCTATGGATGTCTTTACTTATGTCTCCTATGACGATGATGTTATGAACCTACTAAGCCCTAAGTATCTATATATATATGATGCATGCTTTACGTTGATAAGAAGAAGTAAAGAAGAATGCTTTATGAAGTAAGAAGAAGTATCTATGCATGCTATGCTATGAAACATACTCTATGTTAAGAAGAAGTGTTAATGCATATTTATGTTTAAAAGAATCAAAAAAAAAATAATATTTAGGTCTTAAGTCTTCCGCTGTAAGAAAGAAGAAGTATATATATATATATATATATATATATATATATATATATATATATATATATATATATATATATATATATATATATATAAAGTCTTCCGCTGTATGAAATGTATGTACGGTCGCGTCACGCGCCGCCTCTCCGGACATTTAGGGTCCCGGAAGGGCAGGCGTGACAGTAGGTATATTCCATCTTTAGTTTGTTTAATTTGTAGACCTAAGAAGAAACTCAGCTCGCCTACTAAATTCATTTCAAATTCACTTTCCATAAGTGAAATGAACTCATTTAGTAGGATTGAGTTGGTGGTTCCGAAAATAATATCATCTACGTAGATTTGGGCTATGAATATGTCTTTACCTAAGGTTTTTACGAAAAGGGTTGGGTCAACTACACCTTGGTTAAATCCTTTAGACTTAAGATAAATCGAAAGTCTCTTGTACCAAGCTCGAGGAGCTTGTTTAAGTCCATAGAGGGCTTTCTTTAACCTAAGGACATGGTCGGGTTTATCTACACTTTCAAAACTGGGAGGTTGACTAACATAAACCTCTTCTTTAATGTATCCATTTAAGAACACTGATTTCACATCCATTTGAAACAACTTAAATCCTCAATGTGCAGCATACGCTAATAGCATTCGAATGGACTCTAATCTAGCTACTGGGGCATAGGTCTCGTCGTAATCTAAACCTTCAACTTGACTAAACCCTTTAGCAACTAGTCTGACTTTATTTCTAACTACTTCACCTTTATCTTCAAGTTTATTTCTAAACACCCACCTTGTTTCAACGATTGTTTTATCTTTAGGTGGTGGTACTAATTCCCATACTTCGTTCCTAGTGAATTGAGCCAGCTCTTCTTGCATTACAATGATCCAATCGGGATCAAGAAGAGCTTGGTCAATAGTTTTGGGTTCAATTTTATAAATCAAGGAGATTTGACTAAGGTTTCTATATGAGGCTCTAGTTCGAACTCCTAGACTTGGATCACCTATCACTTGGTCGATAGGATGATTCGTTTGAGTCCTAGTTGGATTTGGGTTTGAGTCTACAACTTGATCCATAGGATGACTTGTTTGAGTTCTAGTTTGGTTAGAGTCATCTATCACTTGGTCGATAGAGTGACTTGGTTGACTTAGGTTAGGATTAACACTAGACCTGATCTCCGGATCAGAGTTAGGTCTAGTATGAGTCGGCTCACTAATTGGGGTTGCCGGGGGTTTTGTAGGTTCGTGTCCTTCATCAAATACTACATTGATAGTCTCCACGACTCTAAGGGTGTCATTGTTAAATACTCTATAAGCTCTACTTGTAGTCGAGTATCCTAGAAAGATTCCGATCGTGGTTTTGAATGTAAATTTCCCTAGGTAATCCTTAGTGTTTAGGATATGTACCTTACACCCAAATACCCTAAAATACTTGATGTTAGGTATTTTGTCGTGATAAATCTCGTATGAGGTCTTAAGGTGCCACTTTACCATAAGGATCCTATTTTGGACATAGCATGCCGTACTCACGGCTTCTGCCCAAAACCTATCGGGTAGGTTATACTCGTTTAATATTGTCCTAGCAGCTTCTTGTAGGGTTCTATTTTTGCGTTCTACTAGGCCATTTTGTTGTGAAGTTCTAGGACAAGAGAACTCATGGTGGTATCCATTTAAGTTACAGAATTCTATAAACCTATGGTTCTCGAATTCACCACCATGATCAGTCCTAAGTCTTTTGATTTTAATGCTTTGTTGATTTTCTATTAATTTAAATAGGTTGATTAATTGATCTAGGGTATCACTTTTGTGTTTGATGAACCTAACCCAAGTAAATCTAGAATAGTCATCAATTATGACTAAGCATAATTTACTTCCATTAAGTGACTTAGCTCCGTGTGAATCAAATAGATCCATGTGTAGGAGCTCAAGCACACTTTTGGTTCGTTCTTGATTAGTTAGTTGATGGTGTGTCCTAGATTGTTTACCTTGTTGAAAGGCATTACATATTTTATTATCCAAGTTATTGAAGTTAGGCAAACCTCTGACTAAGTCACTCTGACTCATCTTGTGGATGAGTCTTGGGTGTGAGTGACCGAGCCGTCGGTGCCACAACCATGATTCTTCTTGCCGTGTCATAAGACACTTAGTTGAGGATTTAGTTATGTTAATAGTGTAAATATTGTTATTTCTAGTTCCCTTAAGAATTGTTTTAGAAGTTTCATTTGTATTAATTACGCATTCATTTTCTAGAAATATGACCTTATAGTTATTATCACACAATTGGTTTACACTAAGTAAATTATATTGAAAATTTTCTACTAATAAAATATTTTGAATAACAAAATTTGAGTTGAGCTCAATATCACCTGATCCGATGATTTTGACCTTGCCGTTGTTTTCGAAGGCTACCGATCCTTGTCGTTTGAATCGAAGCTTCGAAAACTTGAGTTGATCCCTGGTCATGTATCGGGAGCAACCACTGTCCAACATCCATTGATCCTACGCGCAAGGTAGTTGAATCGGATATTGGATTTATTAAAGATTGGTTGAAAATTATTAACCTAAATCATCTCACCCATGTCTACATGATCAAACATGTTAACCCTATATGTTCTTGTGAGATGACTTCCAAATTTTACTTGATTTAAATTCAATGACTTGAACACTTGTCAACCTTGCGTTAGATTCGAATTTGACCTTAGGCTCATCAAGTCACCTTTTCAAGATCATGGCTTCCAGGTCGTGGCGAGGCACAGAGTCCTTCTTTGATCGGAACAACGACCACTTCCTTAGACAAAGTCATTTTCAAGAAAATAGAGACTTGACTTACCTAAGACCACTTCCTGGTCTAACTAGTCTAGGATATGGCGAGGTAGCTTCAGCTAGTTCCGCTCGGTCAAGTGCATCGAACTAGATACGCCTTATCTAGCCCGAATACACAAGACTCCGCTTTCCTAGCGTACTATCATCTCGCCGCATCCTGGTACTATGTTATCAAGTGTTGACGAGTTATAGTCCTATCTAATCATTCTAAAAAGGAAAATCAAACTAAATAAAAAAAACCTAATTATGCAATTTCTAAGTTAAAACACAAATAATTTTCGTACTAGCTCCCCTTGGACCGTTGAATTGTTTCGGTCTCTCCATATAGTGGATTTGGTCGTTGGGAACCCAGTACTGGTTCGATCCTAAGTTTGAAATCAAGGTGGTCTTAGGGACCCATGTTTGGACACATTTTTTATGTTGATTTACAATCGACATATACGACTTGTTGGTCGTATTTGATCTAAACCCTAGTCCAAACTTGTTGTACACGACCCTTTGCGATCCAAGTAGGAGGTCAAGTCCTTTGGATCCCAAAGTAAACCTTTCCAACGTGTTCCTAAGGTCTTCAACTTGACTCTTCAAGAGTGAGTTCTCAACTTCGAGTTTTTTAACCCGAGTTGAGTCCTCCTCTTGAACTCGACTAGTCGAAGAGGTTAGGGAGACCTTGTGTTTGAGGAGTTTAACTTCCTCAACCAGGGTCTCGACCTTGGACTTAGACTTAGCTAATTTTTTAGTTAAAAACTTAATTACACTATAAAGTGTACTAATGAGGGATCGACTTACCTTGAGTGTATCTTTTGAACCGGATGCGTATCTGTGGCTTGTCTTGAATAGTGCTTCGCAGTCCGATTCATCTTCGGTTTCTAATTCAAGTTCCGGTTCCAACTCTGTCTCCAATTCCACCTGTTTAGCCATGAGAACATGATCATTATCTTCTTCCTCAGATGCTTCTTCCCAAGTAGCGTTGAGTGCCTTTTTGTGTTTTGGTGCTTTGATCTTGAGTTTTGGGCATTCGGACTTGATATGTCCAAACCTGTTGCATTCATAGCATCTAATATTTGAACTTTTAGTCTTACCTTCGTTGGGTCGAGTGACGGTTCATTTTTGGCCCTTGACTATCCTCCGAACTAGGTTGACTAGTTCGACCTCCATTTTCGAGTCGACCTCCGAATCGGACTCATCCTCTTCTTCCTTCGGGGGTGGTTTGCTTGCGATTTTCTTCCTAGAACCTGCAAAAAGTGTTATACCCTTCTCGGGTTCCGAATTAGACTACTCATGAAGTTCAAAATCGGAAAATAATTCATCTAAGCTAAGTTTTTAAAGATCCTTGGATACCTTGTAGGCATCGACCATGGATGCCCACAAGGTAGTCCTCAGAAAGGAATTAAGAACATACCTTATAAGGTCGCGGTTTTTGACCTTTTGCCCGATTGCGTGTAGATTGTTGACTATGTCTTGAACTCGGGCATGAAGTTGCATCGCGGACTCATGTTCCTACATTTTTATATTATATAGTTTATTAAATAAAAGATCTCGTTTACATACCTTGGCTTCATCGGTCCCTTCGTGTAGCTCCACTAGCTTTGTCCAAAGGTCCTTTGCGCTGATGAAGGAGCCGACGTGATTTAGTTCCTCCTTGGACAAACCGCATTGGAGGATTTGAGTTGCCTTGGCGTCGGCTTCGACTTGTCATTTTGTCGCAATGGTCCATTGATCATAAACCAAGGATTCACCCACTTCGTTAGTCGGAAGTGTGAAACCCGTTTGGATTATGATCCACAACTCGATTTGGGTTTTGAGAAAGCATTCCATTTGAACCTACTTGTTCAGTTACGTATTGCTAAAAATTATCTCATTTCTTAAAACAAGGAGAATTCTATCCCCTAGGTATTAATGAAGAAACAAGGAGACAAAGACGAAAAATCTAGCAATGACAAAAACACACGAAAATGTACCAAGACTCGCGTCTTGGATTAGTAGTGCGGGAGAAAAACTAACTAAATGAAATAAATCTGGAATAAACAGAATTAAAAAGAAAAAAATATGTAAAAAAACCTAGATCGGTGGTTTTGCCAAATCTTAGCAACCCCCCGCTCTGATACCAATTGTTGGATCTAAGCGGATCGCTAGAGGGGGGGTGATAGTGATAAAACTTTTCTTTCTTTCGAATTCGTATCAAAACAATTAAGTGCAGCGGAAAGATAAATGAAACAATAAAAGAGATAAGATATTTTTTACTTGGTTCGTAGCCTTCGGCTACTACTCCAAGGCCCTAGTGGTCCTTGACCACGCACGGAGGGCAAAACACTAAAGAACTCCTCGTTAGAGGTAGGAGTTAATCGATACAAGAACACAAAAAGCTTGAGGAAGAGGGACACTCCCCCTCTCCTCGTTACAATAGAAAAGCTTCGAAAAAGTAAAGAAACAACTGATATAAAGCTTAAACCGACGTAAAAAAATACAATAAATTAAACCTAGACGTCGGAGAAGAAGCACTTCGTTGTCGGAGAGTTGTAGCTTGGCGAAGGCTTTTGGAAGCTTAGAATTGATGAAGAAACCCTAGGATAGGCCCTCCTTTTATAGCCTTTGAGCCCCTTTTCGATAGGAACCCTAGCCAATCACATTAGAGCACCACTCCCCTTGAAACAAGGTGATAAGCCTTGACTCCTCAAGGCTGATCCTTGACCACCAGTCGACTGTGGTTCATCACATAGTCTTCCTCTAAAAATCTGGCGTTCGTGCTAATGATCACCCTCTGATCTCTATGACTATAGAATAAACCACCTTTCGTTCCTCTAGGATAGCCTACGAAAATGCACACTTCTGTACGAGGTTCTAACTTACTAGCATCTGCCTTCATCACATGTGCTGGACTCCCCCAAATCCGAATATGTCTCAGATTAGGCTTTCGCCCAGTCCATAATTTTGTGGGAGTAGAAGGCACTGATTTAGATGGTACCAAGTTCAGAATATACACTGTCATATCTAGAGCATACCATCAGAATGAATCTGGTAACTCAAAATAACTCATCATCGATCTAACCATCTCCATAAGAGTCATATTCCTTCTCTCCGCTACACCATTCTGCTGGGGTGTGTCGGGTGTAGACAATTGGGATTGAATTCCAGCCTCTGATAAGTAATTCCTAAACTCTCCCAAGAGGTACTCACCACCACGATCAGATCGTAGTGTCTTGATACTTTTACCTTGACATTTCTCCACATCAGCCTTGAATTCTTTGAACCTATCAAAGCATTCAGACTTGCGGTGCATCAAGTAAATATATCCATATCTTGAATAATCGTCTATAAAAGAGACGAAATATTCAAAACCACCTCTAGCCTGGATAGACAAAAGACCACACAAATCAGAACGAACCAATTCCAACACATCTTTGGCTCTATAACCCTTGGCCTTAAAATGCCTCTTGGTCATTTTACCTTCCAAGCAAGATTCACAGGTTGGGAAATCTTCCACCACTAATGAACCTAGAGGTCCATCAGCTATCAACCTTTGAATTTTGCTTAGGTTAATATTACCTAACCTTAGATGCCAAAGATATGTTTGGTTCATTTTCGAAGGTTCTTTTCTCTTATTAGATTTAAAAGATGAGTTATTTACTTCTACTTGCATCGTGGGAGCTTTTGGTTCAAGGGTATATAAATTTCCTATCAATGCACCAGAACAAATAATCTCCCTATTCCTTTTTATAACAACTTTGTCATTAAAAGAAATAGAATATCCATCCAAAAATAATTTAGAAAC
This sequence comes from Wurfbainia villosa, assembly GCA_025175895.1. Classification (NCBI taxonomy): domain Eukaryota; kingdom Viridiplantae; phylum Streptophyta; class Magnoliopsida; order Zingiberales; family Zingiberaceae; genus Wurfbainia; species Wurfbainia villosa. The sequence continues at coordinate 34,660,236 of CM045989.1, read as the reverse complement.
CGAAATCAAATTCTTTCTTAATAAAGGTACATAAAGGAAATTTTTCATAACCAAAGTTTTATTCCTATCAAAAGATAAATAAACATCTCCCACTGCAACAACCGCCACCTTCGTAGCATCGCCCAAGTAAACGGTAATCTCCCCCTCAGCTAGTCATCTGGATTCCTGGAACCCCTACAAAGTATTGCAGACATGATCAGTGGCTCCCATATCTACACACCATATGCTGGTAGATAACACTACTAAACATGTTTCAACGACTAGTCCAAAAGATATACCTTTGTTCTGCTTCCGGTTGGGGCAGTCCTTCTTTTAATGTCCAGTCTGCTTGCAAGTGAAGCACTTGCCTTTTGGCTTTTTCACTCCTCCCTAAGATCCTCCCACCACTTTTGCTCCACCTTGTTTCTTCTTCTTCTTGCCTTTCGACTTAGAAGTCGAAACCTTCTGATCAACTATGGCCTGAGCCTGAGCACTCTGATGAAAAAGCCCCTCTGTCGCCTGGAGTTCTGTCAAAAGCTCCGCCAAAGAAGACAACCTCTTATTCATGTTGTAATTCAGGCGAAACTACTCAAAACTCCTAGGTAGAGATTGGAGAATGATATCGACCTAGGTTTCCCCATCGATCTATGCTCCAAGGACTTCCAGCTCATTCAAATGAGCCATCATCTTGAGAACATGATCCATCACGGGTGTTCCCTCGATCATGGTGGTCGTCATCAAGTTCCTCATGGCTTCTTGCCTCGTAGCTCGATTCTGGTGTCCAAAAAATTCCTTGAGATTGAGCATCATGTCATAAGCAGTGGGCATGACTTGATGCTGATGTTACAATACATTTGACATAGAAGCCAAAATGTAACACCACACCATCTCATCACCCTTAATCCACTTTTTATAACTCTTTTTCTCCTTTTCCCCAGAATCATCTGTAGGCTTAGAAGGACACTTTTCGAAGAGTACATACTTATACTCCTCAGCAGTCAAGATAATATCTAGATTCCTTTTCCAATCAACATAATTGGGTCCAGTAAGTTTATTCTCTTTTAGTATCACAGCAAGCGGGTTGAAAGTCATTTTTGAAAATTCTAAGAATCACATATATCAAAACATTAGATTTCAAAAAATTATTGATTCCTCAAACAATAAAATTTTAAAATCAACCAACACCTCAAAACATCGAGAATATCGTATGCCACGATAGTGTGGACGTATACGAATTCTACATTTGTAAGAGGAGGTTTTACCCATTAATTTTATTATACTGTCAACCTTACTTTTTGACAAATAAAATTAATAGTTGGTTCCTCTTCGGCCTTACAAATAAAAGCAGTGACTCTAATGGGGAGGATACTCCTATTTGCATCTAAGTTTTCACCATTACTCGATACCAAGACAATTATCTCGGATTATGTGCCTTCCGATGGAGAAGTACACACGATCCTAAATGATTTCCTATAACCATATTTGACCCTGTGATCCGCAAAACAAACTCATCCGATGGGGAGGAAGGCACTCAGAGTTGACGCACAAGTTTGTTTGCATCACATGTTAAATCGTAATGGAGGCCATGAGAATTTTAAAAAATATCCCTCTCCCACTTAGTAATTTAAAATGAGGAATTTTCCTAGCACACGACATGCATATTAAACAAGAAGCAATAAATCTAAAAAAAATATTTTCCAACTATTATGACTTTTGTTCTCCAATATGCCTCCCATCGTATCGCCATCCAATCCGCTCCTCCTTACGCCATGTACAAGCCATCTACAGATTCGAGCCGAGAAAAATTATTTTAATTTACATCCATCGATCCTATACTCCACGAAGGAGTGTACATGAAATTTAGATCGAAAGTAAACTAAAATAAAAGAGTGGCTAAACAATGCCGTACTTAATTATAAAAATTAAATACTAACCTCGTCAACCCCGAGGATTCAAATAATATTACAATTACACACATCCAATCACATACACACACATATGGCCATAATAGTTGGATCTTATGCCTGCAACCAAAAAGTTAGCCTACACACATCCTACTATTATCCGGCACATACAATATATGATAAGTGCATAAAAGTAACCGAATCCTAAACACACAAAACTGGAAACCGTGGCTCTGATACCACTTAAAGGTCGAAGCTTCGCGTCCCTCTTCAACTTAGTCGCTAGTGCACGATGATCCTATCAACGCCCCCTGATTAAAAAAATTAATCCAAGATGATGACGGATTATCCTAGTGACTGATCCATCATCGTGCTATTCGATAAGAGTGGTCTCTTGAATAAACTTGTCGTTCAAGTAACCTACCTCTTTTCCTCGATTAACCGCGGAATAGATGATGTACGGATCGCCGGTTTTTGTGTTTATCTTTGGGGTCCAAGTAAATTAACCACATACAATACATACTAATTGCATAGAATAAGAAAACAAACTCAAACAAGAATTATACGTCTTGTTTACCTCTTGGTCTTCTATTGTATGTCCTATCCTTCTCTTGGACGTTGTGTGGGAAATGATCCTACAAGAGATGAAGCCTCCTAGATCTCGATCTTCCCTTCCTTGCTCGATCCGAACAAAGGGAAGATGTAAGCTCCCTTCTTCTCCTATCTAGTTCTGGACACAATCCCTTTGGAGGAAAATCAAACCTCTTCCTCCTCTTTGTTGTTGCCGCCGGCCACCAAGGAGAGGGAGATGGAAGATGGGTGCCGACCAACAAGAGTAGCTCTTGTTGCCGCCGGCCAAAGCTTTAGGAAGAAAAGATATGGGCGCCGGCCAAGAAGAGAAAGAAGATGAGATATGGGCACCGGCTAGACCTTTGAAAGAGAAGAAGTTCTTCCACTTGTTGCCGCCCAAAGCCTCTCCAAGCCCTAGCCGCCCAAGCCAAAAAGCAAACCCTAATCCAATCTTTTTTTTTATTATCCTCTCACCGCTCAAGCCCTTGCCCTCCTTTTATAGAGCTAGCCTTAAGCCTCCTTTCAATCTCCACCGTCAGATCTAGGGTTTCATTTTCCACCATCGGATCTAGGCTTTCATGAGGTATTTATATTACGCTACAATAGGGACCATGAGGAGGAGTTTATAGGGGATCGATCGATGTGTATGTGTTGGCCGGCTAGAAAGGGGTGAATAGCCTTTGTCGTAGACGGTGGAATTCATTCGTTTGTTGCTCGTCTACAAAACTATTAGCGTAAGCGGAATATGCAAATACAAATAATTAAAGACAAAGCAAAGGAAGAATAAACAAATGCTAACAAAAAGTCATAACGTGGTTCACGACTGCGCCGCTAATCCACGGTCCCGATTCGTCCAAGGTGAATCACTCCTTTGCACCAAGCTAGGTGGAGGTAACCTCTTTATAATCCCTCTTCTTTACAATAGAATGGAATAATAGCAAGTAAGAAGAGTGGAAATTCTTTAGGACACTTTGGGAGAAGATTAGAGCATGAACATTAGGCCCCCAAAGCCCCACACCCTTCCTCTTTATAGAGGAAGAGGGTTTCTTCCCGTTGACACAGGACTAGTCGACTGATGCACCTGATCAGTCGACTGATCCTATAGTCGTTGCCCAATAACGTCTACTTTCCACGTTGGATTTCATCCAACAGCTTCCACATCAGTCGACTGCTGCTCCGATCAGTCGAGTGCTCACTAGCTCGACTCCATTCTGTGCCTGAAACACTTGCGACAAGTCGACTGATGCCTTCATCAGTCGACTGGTGGTCTCATAGTCAATTTCCAATCCATGGCAGTCGACTATTGGCACTTGAACCAGACTCGAACACTAGTCGAGTCACAGTCGACTTAGAGTAGTCGACTACCATTACATGGCAGTCGACTGGTGTCGAGAAATCCAATCCGACACTTAGCCAAATGGCCAAGTTTCACCTAAGAGCACTACCCCTTCCCGGGTTACATTCGCTCACTCTCATCCCTCGGAGTCCCTTGCCTTTGAAGTTATCTTCGTCCGACCACGTCCCTCGGATGCGCCAAGCGCACGGCTCTGCAGCGCCATCCTTCGCGTCTCGCCCTGAAGTCTACTTCCTCCGGCTTCACTCCAAGCTCCTCGTCCGACGGTCCCTCAGATGCTTCAAGCGCACGACTTCCGCAAAGCCATCCTTCATCGACTCAAGGACTGAGTCATGAGAGGTGAAACTCGCCAAGACTCCATGTGTGAATTACTAAGTCCTGCAAGACTCCAACGCACATATCAAATCCACACATCCTAACTTAAATCCTTTGCCACACACATCAAAACCATATCAAGGGTTGATTGCACTAACAATCTCCCCCTTTTTGATGTGTGACAATCCGTTTAAGTTAGATAAAACATTTGATAAAATATTAAGCAAAGAAAGAATGTAAGTAACATGATTAGCAACTCTCCCCCTTAATACATGAAACTCCCCCTAAATATAATTTCCCCTTACTTAAACATATATATTTCTCCCCCTTTGACACCATCAAAAATAATTAACAAAGTTTATACATCATGACATCAAGTCTAGAGAGAACATAAACCAAAACATGCCTTAAAATTGGATAAAAGAAATTACTGGGCATGTTATCAGGCTACCAGTCGACTGGTTTAGACTACCAGTCGACTGACACATGCATTTCATATTTTTTTGATTTTCGAGCTGAATTTCAGAAATGCATTAAAAATTCTACAAAATTCAAAAAATCATGAAATTTGGGGAACATACTTCTTATAAGTATATTTATCAATGAAAAATAGTTGTCCATGAAAAATCATTATATTTTCAAGTATTTTCCAAAAATCCAAAAGTTTCAAAAGTAACTAGGTTTTTGATCAAGTTAGTATCAAGTTTAACACCTAGTTTTGCTTTAAATTGTTTCAAAACATGAACACACAGATTTTAAAGTAAGAAATTGTTTTGAAAACATATGAAATATCCAACCATGATCTTTGGGCAATATGTCTATGAATTAAACATAAGCCTTCCCCATGATTGGTCTATTTTTGCTATTTTGATACCTTAAATGACCATCTAAATGCCATAGGCATTAGTGGACCATGAGTATCATCCTAACATCTCACCCATGCTATGTTTTCAATCAAGGTAGCTTATGGTGAGTGTGAGATGCATCCTAAAGGTATTTGTATACACTTAACCATTAATTTCATGCATTTTATACAAGGTTAAGTATCATCCTAACAACCCACATGATCATAAAGACATATATGAATTAATTTTACATTATGATCATGAAACACATGTATTCATCAATTAATAATCATGAATTAGGTATTACATCATGATAATAAGGAAAATATCACATAAAGCATGATTTATCTATTTATAGGTGCATTATCATCACCTAAGACTATTTCAAAAATATTGTCCCGCCATCCTAAGTCAACTAAAAATATGATATAGGTGAAATCCTTATGGTTGACTATCCTAGAGTTTTCCTAACCCTTTAGGATGGATTTAGGAACCCAAAATAAGTTCTTTCCTATGGGGTTCACTAAAAATTTCTTAGGGATCCATTTTCTAGCTATTACCTTCTTTTTGTCTTGACCCCTAGCAATTAAATATTTATAGGTCTTTTCATTTTTATTTTCTTTATATCCTAGGCCTTTCTTGTTGAAGCTTGCCCTTTGGCTCCCAATTATCATGTTAAGAGTGTTGGAGCCAATAGTGAACTTTTCTAGGGCCTTGGTCAAATGATCTACCTTTTCCCTTATAGCCCTATTTTCCTCTATGCATGCATCATTAACATCAAATGACATATAAAGATCATGTGAACATGCATCATCATGACTAGAAGAAATATTTTCATTAATATTTAAGCATGCTTTTTCTAGGTTACTTTCTAAATCCTTAATTTGATCTAGCATGCTCTTATTTTTCTTTTTGGCCCTAAATAGATCCTTAGTAAGACTAGAAATCATGGAAACTATTTTACTTGGTGAGAGGTTCGTTATCATAGTCTCCATGTCCTCTTTCTCCGATTCCGATGATGGTGAAGAAGCTCCCCCTTCACTAGAGCTCTCCTCACTTGTGCTTGATTCTTCATTTTCGGTGGAGGAGGAGTCTAAGTCATCAAATGCCATAAGTGCCAAATTTGTGATAAAGATGTTAGTTATAGCCCTAGAGCCAATCATGTGATGGTTGAAAAGGGAACATTTTGTATCATATTCAATAAAGGCGAAGGATTGGTTATTATATTTACATCTTGCTTGTGCCAGCTAAATTAAATATAATAATGCCCTAGAAAAGTAGGTTCTTATCTACAGCACATCAATTGGCAGAATTGATTATGAGAGGCTGTAGAGAACACTTTCCTAAATGTTCCTAGTCAAGTATTAATATGCAAGGGCAATATTAATACATAAAGACTAGCATGTAGGTCGATTGATGACTTGATCTCACAAGTCATGGATATATGATATCAAGTTGACACATGGGTATATATTAGAGAATATATACTGAACTGACCCACCATGAGAAAGTTTCATGGATCGTTATATGAGTGTCATAAACTTTCTCATGTGACTATTGGTATGAATAGTCCTCGAACCTGAAGTCACTACGGTTCCCTACATAAGGAATTATGTACTTTGGTATCGTCAAACGTCACCCGTAACAGGGTGGACCATAAAGGCGATTACTGGGTATATAACAAATTATGCGGAGGGATGTGAGTGATGTAGATGGGATCTATCCCTCTCATATGACGAGAGTGATATCGGTGGGCCCCTTGATTGAGTAGAACTACTAAAACGCATGGCCATGCTCAAATGAGTCAATATGAGATATTGAGCTCATTTGTTTGAGTTAGTTTACTCAGGGATCAAGAAACACATAGATTGATCGAGGATGACACGGTCTATGCCTCATTGGTCAATCTGATATCAAGGATAGAAGGACACGATCATACATTATAGTAGTCACGGAAAGGTTAGTCGGATCTTGACTTATTTCGTAACGTGGGTAGCAATGATGTATTGCTAGATGCCGCTCATTGCTTGTGTATCTAAAAGAGTTTAGATCCACTGCCAACGTTATGAGAGCCTATAGGGTCACACACAAAGAGCATGATGATTAGAAGAATTAGTGCATTCTAGTTTGACTAGAATAATTTGGGAATAAGCTTAAGTACAAAATGGTTCTTGGACTTTAAGCTTAATGAGAATTTTAGCTAATTGATTTAATGAGATTAATTCAATATGTTACCTTATTGATTTAATAAGATTAAGTCACTATGATAACATAAGCTTAATTGAATTAATAAGATTAATTCAACATGCATGAATGCCACATAAGAATGCCACATAAGCATGCCACCTAAGCATCCACCTAAGCTAGATGAGGTGGAAGGAGACAAAGTGGTTTTTGTCTCCTTAAGTGGTCGGCCAAACAAGGAAGCCAACTCCTTTTTGGATTGTGTCTCAATGCAATGGATTGCATTGAATGTGTGGAGGTGAAAGGGTTTTTCCAACCCTATAAAAGACTCCATGAAGTGGCCGGCCATAGTAAGCATTGTGGTTGTGAGAGAGCTTGAGAGCTTGGTGGAAGCTTTGGTTGTGTGGCTTTGTGAGTGTAGGCTAGCAAGAAGAGTAGTCTTCTTCTTCCTTTCTCTTTTTCCCTAGATTCCTCTCCTTTAGGGACTTCTCTAGCAAGAAGTAAAGGAGAGCTCTTCTAGTTTCTTTTGTGAGACAAGAGCTTGCTCGTGTGGATACATATAGAGGCACGGACATTTGAACGTGCTAAAGATCCAACAAACCAAAAGGAAAAGCGGGATTAACAAGGGCACACAACAAAGGTAATCCTCTCCTATAAGATAGGTTTGGTTTTAGAGAAATTTATTTTGTACGAGTTTTCTTCGCAAGGATCACTAGGAAGGGATCCTAATTTTTCCAGCATATGCTATTTGGCATATACAATTCCCTACAAAGGGTATCAGAGCCACTTATAAAGATCGATAAAAATAGTTTCTCTATTTTATATATGATATAGAAGTAGGATGAATTTTATTATGAGTTGATAATTGCATTAGCAAATTTTCAAACATAATAAAATATCCGATGTCTTTTAAAAGTTAAAATTGACATGGTGCATGGTTATGGCCTAGTCCCAAAAAGTTTGTGATTGTGTGTTGTAATTCTTAATACACCTGCGGTCGCGTACCTTTCTCCTAAAATTCTTGTTGTAAAATTAGCTTTAGACTCGAATGTAACTCGAGTATTTCTCCTTTTGTAATATACAACAAAGATGGAGGGTCCATTGGAAGATAATGTTACAAGGAGGAAGTCAACAACACAAGACAACCAAAAGGAAGCACTTGGGAGAAGATGCTATCCCTAGGTTGACCAATCAATCTTCTCATTGGCTTGAGAAGATTGTAGAATAAGGGCCATAACCATGACACACTTAGTTTAACTTGTATGTGATGCATGTTAGTTTAGCTTATATGTGATGTATGCTAATATGTATATGATGCATGTTTTTATATCTTAATAAGTCAAATACGATATGCCTACCAAAGTTTGGTACTCACTACTTCCTCGATCATTTGTTATTGGGTTTGCCAAAGCAAAGCAATGCATTTTATCTTGGAAGTTTGCGTGTGGACAATCGTGATGTCCCGCTATCAAACTTGGTTAAGACTTAATTAAGTTTTTCTTAATTAGTTAAGAAAGTAGAGGCATATATTAGCTTTGAACATAAGTTTTAAAATTAGTTTTGTGTGATTTTCGAACATCAGCTTTGTCTTAGAAGTGGTCGCTGTTCGATATCCAAGAAGGCCTCAGGCCTCGCCATACCGAAGTCGGTTTAGGAATAAACACTAAACTAATCTAAACTTAACCAAAGCTATTAAAGAGTTACATCAGATGTAATTGGCAAAAGATTGCCTACCTAATCATACTACGTCTTGGGCGATTAGCCAAAGCTAACTCAAGACGAATTATGATGTGGATCTTTGTCCCATATAAATTTATAGCTAAATAGTAGCTAATGATGTAAGCGAAAAGTGTTTGCCTACATCAATGATTAGCTTTTCAAAGCTATGAGAATTTAGTGGAGCCTCATTTAATTAAAGGCCTAATTAAATGACTAAGGTATGATACTTAATTTTGCATTTTATTGTTGTAGATCACCATGTCATCTAACACGACACACCCTCTCAACTTCGCGACCGTCCCTGAGAAGGACAAGCTCAATGGAGCGAACTTTCTTGGTAGTATAGGAACTTGAGGATTATCCTCAAGCAAGAACGCAAACATATTATGTCCTAGAGCATCTACCCTGAAATACCTGCCCATGGCCACTCGTCTGAAAAAGATGCTTATAAGAAGCATCAAGATGACGATTAGATGTCATGCCTTATGCTTGCAACCATGAACTCGAGCTTGATAACATGAGAACATGGATGCCTATGATATGGTTGAGCATTTGAAACAACTATATCAAGGACAAGCCAGTGCACGAGCTTTTGAAGTGTCTAAGGCTCTTTTGCATGCAAGATGCAAGAAGGAACACTGTAGGAACTCACGTACTTAAAATGATCGGGTACGCTTGAGAACCTTGAAAGACTAGGTTTTCCATCGATCCAAGAATTGGCAACCGATGTTATCTCGCAATCGCTTCGGAAGCATATAATCAATTCGTCATGAATTATAACATGAATGAAATTGATAAACCTTTGCTTGAGATTCTCAAAGATGTTAAGAATCACAACCAATCTCAAAAAGAAAGTTAGTAACGCATTACTAATGGTCAAGAAGGGCAAAGGTAAGCGCAAAGGCAAGGGTAAGACCCAAGCCAAAGGCAAGGCCAATTCATCCACTTCAAAGGGTAAAGGTAAAGTACCTAAGGAAGGGATCGCTTCCATTGCGGTGAGATCGACACCGAAGCGGAACTGCAAAGTCTACCTTGAGGAAGTAAAGAATAAAAGAAGTGGGACTTCTGCCTCAGGTATACACGTTATAGAAGTTAATCTATCTATTTCTTCTACATGGGTATTAGATACCGGATGTGCATCTCACATTTGTACTAATGTGCAGGGACTGAGAAATAGTAGACTAATGGCAAAAGGCGAAGTGGACCTATGAGTAGGCAATGGCGCAAAAGTTGTCGAGAGTCAGTAGGAACATATTCTTGTCTTTGCCCACCGGGCTTATCTTAGAACTAGAGGAGTGCTTATATGTACTGCATTGACAAAGAACATAATTTCAGTATCTTGTTTAGACAAGAAAAACTTTTCTTTTATAATAAAGGACAAATGTTGTTCCATTTATTTGAATGAAATGTTCTATTGTAATGCACCACTTATGAATGGTCTCTATGTTCTAGATTTAGAAAACCCAATATATAACGTAAATACCAAACGGTTCAAATCGAATGATTTGAACCAAACATATCTCTAGCACTGTCGCCTAGGTCACATAAATGAAAAACGCATATCCCAACTCCATAAAGATGGATTATTGGACTCATTTGATTTTGAATCATATGAGGTATGCGAATCTTGTCTTTTAGGAAAGATGACTAAAACTCTATTTAGTGGACATGGCGAGAGAGCGACGGACTTGTTAGGACTCATACATACTGATGTATGTGGCCCTTTCAATGTCGAAGCCAGAGGAGGCTATAAATACTTTATTACTTTCACTGATGATATGAGTAGATTCGGCTACTTATATTTGATGAGACATAAGTCAGAATCCTTTGAAAAGTTCAAAGCATTCAAGAATGAAGTACAAAACCAACTTGGTAAGCGTATTAAGCTACTTCGATCAAATCGAGGTGGTGAATACCTTAGTCAAGAGTTTCGTGATCACCTGGCTGAGTGTGGGATAATATCCCAACTCACTCCACCTGGAACACCACAATGGAATGGTGTATCTGAGAGGAGAAATCGTACTCTATTAGATATGGTACGATCAATGATGAGCCAGACTGATCTACCTACTTCCTTTTGGGGACTAGCTCTAGAGACAGCCGCTTTCACACTTAATCGCGTCCCATCAAAAGCCGTAGAAAAGACACCATATACGATATGGACTGGGAAGAGTCCCAAAATGTCTTTTATAAAGATTTGGGGTTGTGAAGCTTATGTAAGACGTCAAGTCTCAGATAAACTAGGACCCAAATCGATAAGTGTTATTTTGTAGGATATCCCAAGGAAACTAAGGGATATTACTTTTACAATCCCACACTTGGCAAGGTGTTTGTTGTCGAAATGTTTGTCTTTCTAGAAAGAGAATTTATTTCTAGAAAAACTAGTGGGAGTAAAATTCATCTTGAAGAAGTTCAAGATGACGATAACACTAAGGCTTCATGGAAAATGAACAGAACCACAAAGTGTTGTGGATGAGGAAAGTGTTGCCCAAAGAGTTGTGGAGCGACACTGCTCAAGTAGACCAACCTCTTCAGAGATCGATAGGATCCGTCGTCCAATCCGAGAGATATTCTTTTCTCTTGACCGACAAGCGGTGAGGTATTGCTTGTCGATCTTGGCGAGCCTACATCCTATAAAGAAGCTATGATGAGCCCAGATTAGAGAAATGGCTAGAGGCCATGAGATCCAAATGGAATCCATGTACACTAACCAAGTATGGACTTTGGTTGATCCACCAAGGGTAAAACCCATTGGGTGTAAGTGGGTCTTTAAAGTAAAGACCCATGGATGGTAATAAGCATACCTATAAAGGTAGATTGGTGGCTAAAGGATTCAAAAAATTCATGGTATTGACTATGATGAAACCTTTTCACGATTCACGATGCTTAAATCCATTCGGATCATACTTGCTATTGCGACCTACCACGACATTATGAGATCCGGCGGATGGATGTCAAAACCACTTTCAATGGAAAGCTACTCGAGGATGTGTACATGACACACCGAGGGTTTTGAAGATCCAAAGCATCCTCGGAAAGGTATGCAAACCGCAAAGGTCCATTTATGGACTAAAGCAAGCCTCTCAAGTGGAATCTTCGATTCGATGATGCAATCAAGGAGTTTGGTTTCATCAAGAATGAAGATGAACCTTGTGTCTACAAAGAAATAGTGGGAGCACAGCTTGTATTTCTTGTCTTGTATGTAGATGACATACTTCTCATCGAAATGATATTCCCTCACTCCATCTGAAGATGTGGTTAGGGAATTGTTTCTCGATGAAAGACTTAGTGAAGTTGCCTATATTCTAGGCATCAAGATCTATAGAGATAGATCTAAAAGATTACTTGGCCTAAGTCGAGTACATACATTGATAAAGTGCTAGATCGTTTTGCTATGCAAAATTCCAAGAAAGGATTTCTGCCTTTATCACATGGTGTGAGTCTTTCGAAGACTCAATGTCCCTCTTCTAAGGAGGAGAGAGATCGCATGGATAAGATCCCTTATGCATCTGCCATAGGGTCTATCATGTACGCCATGCTTTGTACTCGTCCTGACGTCTCGTATGCTTTGAGCATGACGAGTAGATACCAGTCGGATCCAGGTGAAAGTCACTGGATAGCAGTCAAAAATATTCTTAAATACTTACGAAGAACGAAAGAATATTTCCTGATATTTGGAGACAATGAGGAGCTAGCTGTAAAGGGTTACAGTGATGCAAGCTTCCAAACAGACAAGGATGACTATAGATCGCAATCGGGGTACGTGTTTTGCCTGAATGGTGGAGCTGTGAGCTGGAAGAGTTCAAAGCAGGACACGATTCTTGATTCTACAATGAAGAGTATATTGCTGCGTCTGATGCAGCAAAGGAGGCTGTTTGGCTCCGCAAGTTCATCAGTGAACTTGGGGTAGTTCCTAGCATTACAGATCCAATAGACCTCTATTGTGACAACAATGGGGCTATTGCACAGGCTAAGGAACCTCGATCACATCAGCGGACCAAACACATACTGCGGCGCTTCCATCTCATTCGAGAGATCATCGATAGAGGAGATGTGAGGATACCGAAGCTGTAAGCTAACATCGCAGATCCATTGACCAAGGCTTTGGCACAGAGGAAGCATGATGGTCACACTAGGTCACTAGGTATTAGATATCATAGTGATTGGTACTAGTGCTAGTGGGAGATTGTTAGTTATAGCCCTAGAGCCAATCATGTGATGGTTGAAAAGGGAACATTTTGTATCATATTTCAATAAAGGCAAAGGATTGGTTATTATATTTACATCTTGCTTGTGCCAGCTAAATTAAATATAATAATGCCCTAGAAAAGTAGGTTCTTATCTACAGCACATCAATTGGCAGAGTTGATTATGAGAGGCTGTAGAGAACACTTTCCTAAATGTTCCTAGTCAAGTATTAATATGCAAGGGTAATATTAATACATAAAGACTAGCATGTAGGTCGATTGATGACTTGATCTCACAAGTCATGGATATATGATATCAAGTTGACACATGGGTATATATTAGAGAATATATACTGAACTGACCCGCCATGAGAAAGTTTCATGGATCGTTATATGAGTGTCATAAACTTTCTCATGTGACTATTGGTATGAATAGTCCTCGAACCTGAAGTCACTACGGTTCCCTACATAAGGAATTATGTACTTTGGTATCGTCAAACGTCACCCGTAACAGGGTGGACCATAAAGGCGATTACTGGGTATATAACAAATTATGCGGAGGGATGTGAGTGATGTAGATGGGATCTATCCCTCTCATATGACGAGAGTGATATCGGTGGGCCCCTTGATTGAGTAGAACTACTAAAACGTATGGCCATGCTCAAATGAGTCAATATGAGATATTGAGCTCATTTGTTTGAGTTAGTTTACTCAGGGATCAAGAAACACATAGATTGATCGAGGATGACATGGTCTATGCCTCATTGGTCAATCTGATATCAAGGATAGAAGGACACGGTCATACATTATAGTAGTCACGGAAAGGTTAGTCGGATCTTGACTTATTTCGTAACTTGGGTAGCAATGATGTATTGCTAGATGCCGCTCATTGCTTGTGTATCTAAAAGAGTTTAGATCCACTGCCAACGTTATGAGAGCCTATAGGGTCACACACAAAGAGCATGATGATTAGAAGAATTAGTGCATTCTAGTTTGACTAGAATAATTTGGGAATAAGCTTAAGTACAAAATGGTTTTTGGACTTTAAGCTTAATGAGAATTTTAGCTAATTGATTTAATGAGATTAATTCAATATGTTACCTTATTGATTTAATGAGATTAATTCAATATGATAACATAAGCTTAATTGAATTAATAAGATTAATTCAACATGCATGAATGCCACATAAGAATGCCACATAAGCATGCCACCTAAGCATCCACCTAAGCTAGATGAGGTGGAAGGAGACAAAGTGGTTTTTGTCTCCTTAAGTGGCCGGCCAAACAAGGAAGCCAACTCCTTTTTGGATTGTGTCTCAATGCAATGGATTGCATTGAATGTGTGGAGGTGAAAGGGTTTTTCCAACCCTATAAAAGACTCCATGAAGTGGCCGGCCATAGTAAGCATTGTGGTTGTGAGAGAGCTTGAGAGCTTGGTGGAAGCTTTGGTTGTGTGGCTTTGTGAGTGTAGGCTAGCAAGAAGAGTAGTCTTCTTCTTCCCTTCTCTTTTTCCCTAGCTTCCTCTCCTTTAGGGACTTCTCTAGCAAGAAGTAAAGGAGAGCCCTTCTAGTTTTTCTTTTGTGAGACAAGAGCTTGCTCGTGTGGATACGTATAGAGGCACGGACATTTGAACGTGCTAAAGATCCAACAAACCAAAAGGAAAAGCGGGATTAACAAGGGCACGCAACAAAGGTAATCCTCTCCTATAAGATAGGTTTGGTTTTAGAGAAATTTATTTTGTACGAGGTTTTCTTTCGCAAGGATCACTAGGAAGGGATCCTAATTTTTCCGTTGCGCATATGCTATTTGGCATATACAATTCCCTACAGTGGTATCAGAGCCACTTGCGAAAGATCGTATAAAAATAGTTTTTCTCTATTTTATATATGATATAGAAGTAGGATGAATTTTATTATGAGTTGATAATTGCATTAGCAAATTTTCAAACATAATAAAATATCCGATGTCTTTTAAAAGTTAAAATTGACATGGTGCATGGTTATGGCCTAGTCCCAAAAAGTTTGTGATTGTGTGTTGTAATTCTTAATACGGCCTGCGTGTCGTGCCTTTCTCCTAAAATTCTTGTTGTAAAATTAGCTTTAGACTCGAATGTAACTCGAGTATTTCTCCTTTTGTAATATACAACAAAGATGGAGGGTCCATTGGAAGATAATGTTACAAGGAGGAAGTCAACAACACAAGACAACCAAAAGGAAGCACTTGGGAGAAGATGCTATCCCTAGGTTGACCAATCAATCTTCTCATTGGCTTGAGAAGATTGTAGAATAAGGGCCATAACCATGACACACTTAGTTTAACTTGTATGTGATGCATGTTAGTTTAGCTTATATGTGATGTATGCTAATATGTATATGATGCATGTTTTTATATCTTAATAAGTCAAATACGATATGCCTACCAAAGTTTGGTACTCACTACTTCCTCGATCATTTGTTATTGGCAAAGCAATGCATTTTATCTTGGAAGAGTGCGAGTGGACAATCGTGATGTCCCGCTATCAAACTTGGTTAAGACTTAATTAAGTTTTTCTTAATTAGTTAAGAAAGTAGAGGCATATATTAGCTTTGAACATAAGTTTTAAAATTAGTTTTGTGTGATTTTCGAACATCAGCTTTGTCTTAGAAGTGGTCGTTGCTCCGATATCCAAGAAGGCCCCTGTGCCTCGCCACAGCCTGGAAGCTGGTTTAGGAATAAACACTAAACTAATCTAAACTTAACCAAAGCTATTAAAGAGTTACATCAGATGTAATTGGCAAAAGATTGCCTACCTAATCATACTACGTCTTGGGCGATTAGCCAAAGCTAACTCAAGACGAATTATGATGTGGATCTTTATCCCATATAAATTTATAGCTAAATAGTAGCTAATGATGTAAGCGAAAAGTGTTTGCCTACATCAATGATTAGCTCATTTCAAAGCTATGAGAATTTAGTGGGAGCCTCATTTAATTAAAGGCCTAATTAAATGACTAAGGTATGATACTTAATTTTGCATTTTATTGTTGTAGATCACCATGTCATCTAACACGACACACCCCCTCAACTTGCGATCTGTCCTTGAGAAGGACAAGCTCAATGGAGCGAACTTTCTTGACTGGTATAGGAACTTGAGGATTATCCTCAAGCAAGAACGCAAACTGTATGTCCTAGAGCAGTCTACCCCTGAAATACCTGCCCCTGCGGCCACTCGTGCTGAAAAAGATGCTTATAAGAAGCATCAAGATGACGCATTAGATGTGTCATGCCTTATGCTTGCAACCATGAACTCTGAGCTTCAGAAGCAACATGAGAACATGGATGCCTATGATATGGTTGAGCATTTGAAACAACTATATCAAGGACAAGCCAGGCACGAGCGTTTTGAAGTGTCTAAGGCTCTTTTTGCATGCAAGATGCAAGAAGGAACACCTGTAGGAACTCACGTACTTAAAATGATTGGGTACGTTGAGAACCTTGAAAGACTAGGTTTTCCACTGAGCCAAGAATTGGCAACTGATGTTATCCTGCAATCGTTTAGGAAGCATATAATCAATTCGTCATGAATTATAACATGAATGAAATTGATAAACCTTTTGCTTGAGATTCTCGATGTTAAGAATCACGAACCAATCTCAAAAAGAAAGTTAGTAATGCGTACTAATGGTCAAGAAGGGCAAAGGTAAGCGCAAAGGCAAGGGTAAGACCAAGCCAAAGGCAAGGCCAATTCATCCACTTCAAAGGGTAAAGGTAAAGTACCTAAGGAAGGGATCGCTTCCATTGCGTGAGATCGACATCGGAAGCGGAACCGCAAAGTCTACCTTGAGGAAGTAAAGAATAAAAGAAGTGGGACTTCGCCGTATACACGTTATAGAAGTTAATCTATCTATTTCTTCTACATGGGTATTAGATAATGGATGTGCATCTCACATTTGTACTAATGTGCGTGGACTGAGAAATAGTAGACTAATGGCAAAAGGCGAAGTGGACCTATGAGTAGGCAATGGCGCAAAAGTTGCTGCTGTAGCTGTAGGAACATATTCCTTGTCTTTGCCCACTGGGCTTATCTTAGAACTAGAGGAGTGCTTATATGTACCTGCATTGACAAAGAACATAATTTCTGTATCTTGTTTAGACAAGAAAAACTTTTCTTTTATAATAAAGGACAAATGTTGTTCCATTTATTTGAATGAAATGTTCTATTGTAATGCACCACTTATGAATGGTCTCTATGTTCTAGATTTAGAAAACCCAATATATAACGTAAATACCAAACGGTTCAAATCGAATGATTTGAACCAAACATATCTCTGGCACTGTCGCCTAGGTCACATAAATGAAAAACGCATATCCCAACTCCATAAAGATGGATTATTGGACTCATTTGATTTTGAATCATATGAGGTATGCGAATCTTGTCTTTTAGGAAAGATGACTAAAACTCTATTTAGTGGACATGGCGAGAGAGCGACGGACTTGTTAGGACTCATACATACTGATGTATGTGGCCCTTTCAATGTCGAAGCCAGAGGAGGCTATAAATACTTTATTACTTTCATCGATGATATGAGTAGATTTGGCTACTTATATTTGATGAGACATAAGTCGAATCCTTTGAAAAGTTCAAAGCATTCAAGAATGAAGTACAAAACCAACTTGGTATTAAGCTACTCGATCAGATCGAGGTGGTGAATACCTTAGTCAAGAGTTTCGTGATCACCTGGCTGAGTGTGGGATAATATCCCAACTCACTCCACCTGGAACACCACAATGGAATGGTGTATCTGAGAGGAGAAATCGTACTCTATTAGATATGGTACGATCAATGATGAGCCAGACTGATCTACCTACTTCCTTTTGGGGACTAGCTCTAGAGATAGCCGCTTTCACACTTAATCGCGTCCCATCAAAAGCCGTAGAAAAGACACCATATACGATATGGACTAGGAAGAGTCCCAAAATGTCTTTTATAAAGATTTGGGGTTGTGAAGCTTATGTAAGACGTCAAGTCTCAGATAAACTAGGACCCAAATCAGATAAGTGTTATTTTGTAGGATATCCCAAGGAAACTAAGGGATATTACTTTTACAATCCCACACTTGGCAAGGTGTTTGTTGTCAGAAATGCTGTCTTTCTAGAAAGAGAATTTATTTCTAGAAAAACTAGTGGGAGTAAAATTCATCTTGAAGAAGTTCAAGATGACGATAACACTAAGGCTTCGATGGAAAATGAACAGGAACCACAAAGTGTTGTGGATGAGGAAAGTGTTGCCCAAAGAGTTGTGGAGCTCAAGTAGACCAACCTCTTCGTAGATCTGATAGGATCCGTCGTCAATCCGAGAGATATTCTTTTCTCTTGACTGACAACGGTGAGGTATTGCTTGTCGATCTTGACGAGCCTACATCCTATAAAGAAGCTATGATGAGCCCAGATTCCGAGAAATGGCTAGAGGCCATGAGATCCGAAATGGAATCCATGTACACTAACCAAGTATGGACTTTGGTTGATCCACCTGAAGGGGTAAAACCCATTGGGTGTAAGTGGGTCTTTAAAGTAAAGACTGACATGGATGGTAATAAGCATACCTATAAAGGTAGATTGGTGGCTAAAGGATTCAAAAAAATTCATGGTATTGACTATGATGAAACCTTTTCACCAGTTGCGATGCTTAAATCCATTCGGATCATACTTGCTATTGCAGCCTACCACGATTATGAGATCTGGCAGATGGATGTCAAAACCACTTTTCTGAATGGAAAGCTACTCGAGGATGTGTACATGACACAGCCTGAGGGTTTTGAAGATCCAAAGCATCCTAGAAAGGTATGCAAACTGCAAAGGTCCATTTATGGACTAAAGCAAGCCTCTCGAAGCTGGAATCTTCGATTCGATGATGCAATCAAGGAGTTTGGTTTCATCAAGAATGAAGATGAACCTTGTGTCTACAAAAGAAATAGTGGGAGCACAGTTGTATTTCTTGTCTTGTATGTAGATGACATACTTCTCATCGGAAATGATATTCCCTCACTCCAGTCTGTGAAGATGTGGTTAGGGAATTGTTTCTCGATGAAAGACTTAGGTGAAGCTGCCTATATTCTAGGCATCAAGATCTATAGAGATAGATCTAAAAGATTACTTGGCCTAAGTCAGAGTACATACATTGATAAAGTGCTAGATCGTTTTGCTATGCAAAATTCCAAGAAAGGATTTACTTTATCACATGGTGTGAGTCTTTCAAGACTCAATGTCCTCTTCTAAGGAGGAGAGAGATCGCATGGATAAGATCCCTTATGCATCCGCCATAGGGTCTATCATGTACGCCATGCTTTGTACTGTTCTCGACGCCTCGTATGCTTTGAGCATGACGAGTAGATACGATCGGATCCGGTGAAAGTCATCGGATAGCGGCCAAAAATATTCTTAAATACTTACGAAGAACGAAAGAATATTTCCGATATTTGGAGACAATGAGGAGCTAGCCAGTAAAGGGTTACAGTGATGCAAGCTTCCAAATGCATAAGGATGACTATAGATCGCAATCGAATGCGTGTTTTGCCCGAATGGTGGAGCCGTGAGGAAGAGTTCAAAGCAGACACATTCTTGATTCTACAATGTAGGAGTATATTGTGCGTCGATGCAAGAAAGGAGGTATTTGGCTCGTAAGTTCATCGATGAACTTGGGGTAGTTCCTAGCATTACAGATCCAATAGACCTCTATTGTGACAACAATGGGGCTATTGCAGCTAAGGAACCTCGATCACATCAATGACCAAACACATATCGGGCGCTTCCATCTCATTCGAGAGATCATCGATAGAGGAGATGTGAGGATATGCTACCGAAGCGAAGCTAACATCGCAGATCCATTGACCAAGGCTTTGGCACAGAGGAAGCATGATGGTCACACTAGGTCACTAGGTATTAGATATCATAGTGATTGGTACTAGTGCTAGTGGGAGATTGTTAGTTATAGCCCTAGAGCCAATCATGTGATGGTTGAAAAGGGAACATTTTGTATCATATTTCAATAAAGGCAAAGGATTGGTTATTATATTTACATCTTGCTTGTGCGAGCTAAATTAAATATAATAATGCCCTAGACAAGTAGGTTCTTATCTACAGCACATCAATTGGCAGAATTGATTATGAGAGGCTGTAGAGAACACTTTCCTAAATGTTCCTAGTCAAGTATTAATATGCAAGGGCAATATTAATACATAAAGACTAGCATGTAGGTCGATTGATGACTTGATCTCACAAGTCATGGATATATGATATCAAGTTGACACATGGGTATATATTAGAGAATATATACTGAACTGACCCGCCATGAGAAAGTTTCATGGATCGTTATATGAGTGTCATAAACTTTCTCATGTGACTATTGGTATGAATAGTCCTCGAACCTGAAGTCACTACGGTTCCCTACATAAGGAATTATGTACTTTGGTATCGTCAAACGCCAGTCACGTGAATAGGTGGACCATAAAGGCGACATCTTGGGTATATAACAAATTATGCGGAGGGATGTGAGTGATGTAGATGGGATCTATCCCTCTCATATGACGAGAGTGATATCGGTGGGCCCCTTGATTGAGTAGAACTACTAAAACGCATGGCCATGCTCAAAAAAGTCAATATGAGATATTGAGCTCATTTGTTTGAGTTAGTTTACTCAGGGATCAAGAAACACATAGATTGATCGAGGATGACATGGTCTATGCCTCATTGGTCAATCTGATATCAAGGATAGAAGGACACGGTCATACATTATAGTAGTCACGGAAAGGTTAGTCGGATCTTGACTTATTTCGTAACTTGGGTAGCAATGATGTATTGCTAGATGCCGCTCATTGCTTGTGTATCTAAAAGAGTTTAGATCCACTGCCAACGTTATGAGAGCCTATAGGGTCACACACAAAGAGCATGATGATTAGAAGAATTAGTGCATTCTAGTTTGACTAGAATAATTTGGGAATAAGCTTAAGTACAAAATGGTTTTTGGACTTTAAGCTTAATGAGAATTTTAGCTAATTGATTTAATGAGATTAATTCAATATGTTACCTTATTGATTTAATGAGATTAATTCAATATGATAACATAAGCTTAATTGAATTAATAAGATTAATTCAACATGCATGAATGCCACATAAGAATGCCACATAAGCATGCCACCTAAGCATCCACCTAAGCTAGATGAGGTGGAAGGAGACAAAGTGGTTTTTGTCTCCTTAAGTGGCCGGCCAAACAAGGAAGCCAACTCCTTTTTGGATTGTGTCTCAATGCAATGGATTGCATTGAATGTGTGGAGGTGAAAGGGTTTTTCCAACCCTATAAAAGACTCCATGAAGTGGCCGGCCATAGTAAGCATTGTGGTTGTGAGAGAGCTTGAGAGCTTGGTGGAAGCTTTGGTTGTGTGGCTTTGTGAGTGTAGGCTAGCAAGAAGAGTAGTCTTCTTCTTCCCTTCTCTTTTTCCCTAGCTTCCTCTCCTTTAGGGACTTCTCTAGCAAGAAGTAAAGGAGAGCCCTTCTAGTTTTTTTTGTGAGACAAGAGCTTGCTCGTGTGGATAAATATAGAGGCACGGACATTTGAACGTGCTAAAGATCCAACAAACCAAAAGGAAAAGCGGGATTAACAAGGGCACGCAACAAAGGTAATCCTCTCCTATAAGATAGGTTTGGTTTTAGAGAAATTTATTTTGTACGAGGTTTTCGCAAGGATCACTAGGAAGGGATCCTAATTTTTCCGTTGCGCATATGCTATTTGGCATATACAATTCCCTACAGTGGTATCAGAGCCACTTGCGAAAGATCGTATAAAAATAGTTTTTCTCTATTTTATATATGATATAGAAGTAGGATGAATTTTATTATGAGTTGATAATTGCATTAGCAAATTTTCAAACATAATAAAATATCCGATGTCTTTTAAAAGTTAAAATGGACATGGTGCATGGTTATGGACTAGTCCCAAAAAGTTTGTGATTGTGTGTTGTAATTCTTAATACGGCCTGCGTGTCGTGCCTTTCTCCTAAAATTCTTGTTGTAAAATTAGCTTTAGACTCGAATGTAACTCGAGTATTTCTCCTTTTGTAATATACAACAAAGATGGAGGGTCCATTGGAAGATAATGTTACAAGGAGGAAGTCAACAACACAAGACAACCAAAAGGAAGCACTTGGGAGAAGATGCTATCCCTAGGTTGACCAATCAATCTTCTCATTGGCTTGAGAAGATTGTAGAATAAGGGCCATAACCATGACACACTTAGTTTAACTTGTATGTGATGCATGTTAGTTTAGCTTATATGTGATGTATGCTAATATGTATATGATGCATGTTTTTATATCTTAATAAGTCAAATACGATATGCCTACCAAAGTTTGGTACTCACTACTTCCTCGATCATTTGTTATTGGGTTTGCCAAAGCAAAGCAATGCATTTTATCTTGGAAGAGTGCGAGTGGACAATCGTGATGTCCCGCTATCAAACTTGGTTAAGACTTAATTAAGTTTTTCTTAATTAGTTAAGAAAGTAGAGGCATATATTAGCTTTGAACATAAGTTTTAAAATTAGTTTTGTGTGATTTTCGAACATCAGCTTTGTCTTAGAAGTGGTCGTTGCTCCGATATCCAAGAAGGCCCCTGTGCCTCGCCACAGCCTGGAAGCTGGTTTAGGAATAAACACTAAACTAATCTAAACTTAACCAAAGCTATTAAAGAGTTACATCAGATGTAATTGGCAAAAGATTGCCTACCTAATCATACTACGTCTTGGGCGATTATCCAAAGCTAACTCAAGACGAATTATGATGTGGATCTTTGTCCCATATAAATTTATAGCTAAATAGTAGCTAATGATGTAAGCGAAAAGTGTTTGCCTACATCAATGATTAGCTCATTTCAAAGCTATGAGAATTTAGTGGGAGCCTCATTTAATTAAAGGCCTAATTAAATGACTAAGGTATGATACTTAATTTTGCATTTTATTGTTGTAGATCACCATGTCATCTAACACGACACACCCCCTCAACTTGCGATCTGTCCTTGAGAAGGACAAGCTCAATGGAGCGAACTTTCTTGACTGGTATAGGAACTTGAGGATTATCCTCAAGCAAGAACGCAAACTGTATGTCCTAGAGCAGATCTACCCTGAAATACCCGCCTCTGCCACTCGTCTTTGAAAAGATGCTTATAAGAAGCATCAAGATGACGATTAGATGTGTCATGCCTTATGCTTGCAACCATGAACTCGAGCTTGAAGCAACATGAGAACATGGATGCCTATGATATGGTTGAGCATTTGAAACAACTATATCAAGGACAAGCGAGTGCACAGCGTTTTGAAGTGTCTAAGGCTCTTTTGCATGCAAGATGCAAGAAGGAACACTAGGAACTCACGTGCACTTAAAATGATTGGAGTACGTTGAGAACCTTGAAAGACTAGGTTTTCCAACGAGCCAAGAATTGGCAACCGATGTTATCCTCGCAATCGCTTTTTAAGCATATAATCAATTCGTCATGAATTATAACATGAATGAAATTGATAAACCTTTGTTGAGATTCTCAAAGATGTTAAGGCTCACGAACAATCTCAAAAGAAAGTTAGTAATGCATTAATGGTCGGGGAAGGGCAAAGGTAAGCGAAAGGCAAGGGTAAGACCTAAGCCAAAGGCAAGGCCAATTCATCCACTTCAAAGGGTAAAGGTAAAGTACCTAAGGAAGGGACTGTTTCCATTGCGTGAGATCGACACCGAAGCGGAATCGCAAAGTCTACCTTGAGGAAGTAAAGAATAAAAGAAGTGGGACTTCGCCTGTGTATACACGTTATAGAAGTTAATCTATCTATTTCTTCTACATGGGTATTAGATACCGGATGTGCATCTCACATTTGTACTAATGTGCAGGGACTGAGAAATAGTAGACTAATGGCAAAAGGCGAAGTGGACCTACGAGTAGGCAATGGCGCAAAAGTTGCTGCTGTAGCTGTAGGAACATATTCCTTGTCTTTGCCCACTGGGCTTATCTTAGAACTAGAGGAGTGCTTATATGTACCTGCATTGACAAAGAACATAATTTCTGTATCTTGTTTAGACAAGAAAAACTTTTCTTTTATAATAAAGGACAAATGTTGTTCCATTTATTTGAATGAAATGTTCTATTGTAATGCACCACTTATGAATGGTCTCTATGTTCTAGATTTAGAAAACCCAATATATAACGTAAATACCAAACGGTTCAAATCGAATGATTTGAACCAAACATATCTCTGGCACTGTCGCCTAGGTCACATAAATGAAAAACGCATATCCCAACTCCATAAAGATGGATTATTGGACTCATTTGATTTTGAATCATATGAGGTATGCGAATCTTGTCTTTTAGGAAAGATGACTAAAACTCTATTTAGTGGACATGGCGAGAGAGCGACGGACTTGTTAGGACTCATACATACTGATGTATGTGGCCCTTTCAATGTCGAAGCCAGAGGAGGCTATAAATACTTTATTACTTTCACTGATGATATGAGTAGATTCTACTTATATTTGATGAGACATAAGTCAGAATCCTTTGAAAAGTTCAAAGCATTCAAGAATGAAGTACAAAACCAACTTGGTAAGCGTATTAAGCTACTTCGATCAAATCGAGGTGGTGAATACCTTAGTCAAGAGTTTCGTGATCACCTGGCTGAGTGTGGGATAATATCCCAACTCACTCCACCTGGAACACCACAATGGAATGGTGTATCTGAGAGGAGAAATCGTACTCTATTAGATATGGTACGATCAATGATGAGCCAGACTGATCTACCTACTTCCTTTTGGGGACTAGCTCTAGAGACAGCCGCTTTCACACTTAATCGCGTCCCATCAAAAGCCGTAGAAAAGACACCATATACGATATGGACTAGGAAGAGTCCCAAAATGTCTTTTATAAAGATTTGGGGTTGTGAAGCTTATGTAAGACGTCAAGTCTCAGATAAACTAGGACCCAAATCAGATAAGTGTTATTTTGTAGGATATCCCAAGGAAACTAAGGGATATTACTTTTACAATCCCACACTTGGCAAGGTGTTTGTTGTCAGAAATGCTGTCTTTCTAGAAAGAGAATTTATTTCTAGAAAAACTAGTGGGAGTAAAATTCATCTTGAAGAAGTTCAAGATGACGATAACACTAAGGCTTCGATGGAAAATGAATAGGAACCACAAAGTGTTGTGGATGAGGAAAGTGTTGCCCAAAGAGTTGTGGAGCAGACACCTGTTCAAGTAGACCAACCTCTTCGTAGATCTGATAGGATCCGTCGTCAATCCGAGAGATATTCTTTTCTCTTGACTGACAACGGTGAGGTATTGCTTGTCGATCTTGACGAGCCTACATCCTATAAAGAAGCTATGATGAGCCCAGATTCCGAGAAATGGCTAGAGGCCATGAGATCCGAAATGGAATCCATGTACACTAACCAAGTATGGACTTTGGTTGATCCACCTGAAGGGGTAAAACCCATTGGGTGTAAGTGGGTCTTTAAAGTAAAGACTGACATGGATGGTAATAAGCATACCTATAAAGGTAGATTGGTGGCTAAAGGATTCAAACAAATTCATGGTATTGACTATGATGAAACCTTTTCACCAGTTGCGATGCTTAAATCCATTCGGATCATACTTGCTATTGCAGCCTACCACGATTATGAGATCTGGCAGATGGATGTCAAAACCACTTTTCTGAATGGAAAGCTACTCGAGGATGTGTACATGACACAGCCTGAGGGTTTTGAAGATCCAAAGCATCCTAGAAAGGTATGCAAACTGCAAAGGTCCATTTATGGACTAAAGCAAGCCTCTGTTTGGAATCTTGATTCGATGATGCAATCAAGGAGTTTGGTTTCATCAAGAATGAAGATGAACCTTGTGTCTACAAAAGAAATAGTGAACACAGTTTGTATTTCTTGTCTTGTATGTAGATGACATACTTCTCATCGGAAATGATATTCCCTCACTCCAGTCTGTGAAGATGTGGTTAGGGAATTGTTTCTCGATGAAAGACTTAGGTGAAGCTGCCTATATTCTAGGCATCAAGATCTATAGAGATAGATCTAAAAGATTACTTGGCCTAAGTCAGAGTACATACATTGATAAAGTGCTAGATCGTTTTGCTATGCAAAATTCCAAGAAAGGATTTCTGCCTTTATCACATGGTGTGAGTCTTTCGAAGACTCAATGTCCCTCTTCTAAGGAGGAGAGAGATCGCATGGATAAGATCCCTTATGTGTCTGCCATAGGGTCTATCATGTACGCCATGCTTTGTACTGTCTCCGACGTCCTCGTATGCTTTGAGCATGACGAGTAGATACGATCGGATCCAGTGAAAGTCATTTGGATAGCGATCAAAAAATATTCTTAAATACTTACGAAGAACGAAAGAATATTTCGATATTTGGAGACAATAGCCAGAAGGGTTCTGATGATGCAAGCTTCCAAATGCATAAGGATGACTATAGATCGCAATCGGGTACGTGTTTTGCTCGAATGGTGGAGCCGTGAGTGGAAGAGTTCAAAGCAGACACGATTCTTGATTCTACAACAGGGAGTATATTGCTGCGTCGATGCAAAGAAAGGAGGTTGTTGGCCCGCAAGTTCATCGCTGAACTTGGGGTAGTTCCTAGCATTACAGATCCAATAGACCTCTATTGTGACAACAATGGGGCTATTGCACAGCTAAGGAACCTCGATCACATCTGGACCAAACACATATCGCGGCGCTCCATCTCATTCGAGAGATCATCGATAGAGGAGATGTGAGGATATGCGAAATCGAAGCTAACATCGCAGATCCATTGACCAAGGCTTTGCACAGAGGAAGCATGATGGTCACACTAGGTCACTAGGTATTAGATATCATAGTGATTGGTACTAGTGCTAGTGGGAGATTGTTAGTTATAGCCCTAGAGCCAATCATGTGATGGGTGAAAAGGGAACATTTTGTATCATATTTCAATAAAGGCAAGGATTGGTTATTATATTTACATCTTGCTTGTGCATAAATTAAATATAATAATGCCCTAGAAAAGTAGGTTCTTATCTACAAGACATCAATTGGCGAATTGATTATGAGAGGTCAGAGAACACTTTCCTAAATGTTCCTAGTCAAGTATTAATATGCAAGGGCAATATTAATACATAAAGACTAGCATGTAGGTCGATTGATGACTTGATCTCACAAGTCATGGATATATGATATCAAGTTGACACATGGGTATATATTAGAGAATATATACTGAATTGACCCGCCATGAGAAAGTTTCATGGATCGTTATATGAGTGTCATAAACTTTCTCATGTGACTATTGGTATGAATAGTCCTCGAACCTGAAGTCACTACGGTTCCCTACATAAGGAATTATGTACTTTGGTATCGTCAAACGTCACCCGTAATAGGGTGGACCATAAAGGCGACATCGGGTATATAACAAATTATGCGGAGGGATGTGAGTGATGTAGATGGGATCTATCCCTCTCATATGACGAGAGTGATATCGGTGGGCCCCTTGATTGAGTAGAACTACTAAAACGCATGGCCATGCTCAAATGAGTCAATATGAGATATTGAGCTCATTTGTTTGAGTTAGTTTACTCAGGGATCAAGAAACACATAGATTGATCGAGGATGACATGGTCTATGCCTCATTGGTCAATCTGATATCAAGGATAGAAGGACACGGTCATACATTATAGTAGTCACGGAAAGGTTAGTCGGATCTTGACTTATTTCGTAACTTGGGTAGCAATGATGTATTGCTATATGCCGCTCATTGCTTGTGTATCTAAAAGAGTTTAGATCCACTGCCAACGTTATGAGAGCCTATAGGGTCACACACAAAGAGCATGATGATTAGAAGAATTAGTGCATTCTAGTTTGACTAGAATAATTTGGGAATAAGCTTAAGTACAAAATGGTTTTTGGACTTTAAGCTTAATGAGAATTTTAGCTAATTGATTTAATGAGATTAATTCAATATGTTACCTTATTGATTTAATGAGATTAATTCAATATGATAACATAAGCTTAATTGAATTAATAAGATTAATTCAACATGCATGAATGCCACATAAGAATGCCACATAAGCATGCCACCTAAGCATCCACCTAAGCTAGATGAGGTGGAAGGAGACAAAGTGGTTTTTGTCTCCTTAAGTGGCCGGCCAAACAAGGAAGCCAACTCCTTTTTGGATTGTGTCTCAATGCAATGGATTGCATTGAATGTGTGGAGGTGAAAGGATTTTTCCAACCCTATAAAAGACTCCATGAAGTGGCCGGCCATAGTAAGCATTGTGGTTGTGAGAGAGCTTGAGAGCTTGGTGGAAGCTTTGGTTGTGTGGCTTTGTGAGTGTAGGCTAGCAAGAAGAGTAGTCTTCTTCTTCCCTTCTCTTTTTCCCTAGCTTCCTCTCCTTTAGGGACTTCTCTAGCAAGAAGTAAAGGAGAGCCCTTCTAGTTTTTCTTTTGTGAGACAAGAGCTTGCTCGTGTGGATACAGATAGAGGCACGGACACTTGAACGTGCTAAAGATCCAACAAACCAAAAGGAAAAGCGGGATTAACAAGGGCACGCAACAAAGGTAATCCTCTCCTATAAGATAGGTTTGGTTTTAGAGAAATTTATTTTGTACGAGGTTTTCTTTCGCAAGGATCACTAGGAAGGGATCCTAATTTTTCCGTTGCGCATATGCTATTTGGCATATACAATTCCCTACAGTGGTATCAGAGCCACTTGCGAAAGATCGTATAAAAATAGTTTTTCTCTATTTTATATATGATATAGAAGTAGGATGAATTTTATTATGAGTTGATAATTGCATTAGCAAATTTTCAAACATAATAAAATATCCGATGTCTTTTAAAAGTTAAAATTGACATGGTGCATGGTTATGGCCTAGTCCCAAAAAGTTTGTGATTGTGTGTTGTAATTCTTAATACGGCCTGCGTGTCGTGCCTTTCTCCTAAAATTCTTGTTGTAAAATTAGCTTTAGACTCGAATGTAACTCGAGTATTTCTCCTTTTGTAATATACAACAAAGATGGAGGGTCCATTGGAAGATAATGTTACAAGGAGGAAGTCAACACAAGACAACCAAAAGGAAGCACTTGGGAGAAGATGCTATCCCTAGGTTGACCAATCAATCTTCTCATTGGCTTGAGAAGATTGTAGAATAAGGGCCATAACCATGACACACTTAGTTTAACTTGTATGTGATGCATGTTAGTTTAGCTTATATGTGATGTATGCTAATATGTATATGATGCATGTTTTTATATCTTAATAAGTCAAATACGATATGCCTACCAAAGTTTGGTACTCACTACTTCCTCGATCATTTGTTATTGGGTTTGCCAAAAGCAAAGCAATGCATTTTATCTTGGAAGAGTGCGAGTGGACAATCGTGATGTCCCGCTATCAAACTTGGTTAAGACTTAATTAAGTTTTTCTTAATTAGTTAAGAAAGTAGAGGCATATATTAGCTTTGAACATAAGTTTTAAAATTAGTTTTGTGTGATTTTGAACATCACTTTGTCTTAGAAGTGGTCGTTGCTCGATATCCAAGAAGGCCCTGTGCCTCGCCAGCCGAAGTGGTTTAGGAATAAACACTAAACTAATCTAAACTTAACCAAAGCTATTAAAGAGTTACATCAGATGTAATTGGCAAAAGATTGCCTACCTAATCATACTACGTCTTGGCGATTATCCAAAGCTAACTCAAGGCAATTATGATGTGGATCTTTGTCCCATATAAATTTATAGCTAAATAGTAGCTAATGATGTAAAAGTGTTTGCCTACATCAATGATTAGCTCATTTCAAAGCTATGAGAATTTAGTGGGAGCCTCATTTAATTAAAGGCCTAATTAAATGACTAAGGTATGATACTTAATTTTGCATTTTATTGTTGTAGATCACCATGTCATCTAACACGACACACCCCCTCAACTTGCGATCTGTCCTTGAGAAGGACAAGCTCAATGGAGCGAACTTTCTTGACTGGTATAGGAACTTGAGGATTATCCTCAAGCAAGAACGCAAACTGTATGTCCTAGCAGTCTACCTGAAATACACCCCTGCCCCACTCGTCTTTGAAAAAGATGCTTATAAGAAGCATCAAGATGACGATTAGATGTGTCATGCCTTATGCTTGCAACCAGCTTGAAGCAACATGAGAACATGGATGCCTATGATATGGTTGAGCATTTGAAACAACTATATCAAGGACAAGCCAGACACGAGCGTTTTGAAGTGTCTAAGGCTCTTTTTGCATGCAAGATGCAAGAAGGAACACCTGTAGGAACTCACGTACTTAAAATGATTGGGTACGTTGAGAACCTTGAAAGACTAGGTTTTCCACTGAGCCAAGAATTGGCAACCGATGTTATCCTGCAATCGTTTCCGGAAGCATATAATCAATTCGTCATGAATTATAACATGAATGAAATTGATAAACCTTTGCTTGAGATTCTCAGCATGTTAAGAACTGCTGAACCGAATCTCAAAAAGAAAGTTAGTAACGTACTAATGGTCAAGAAGGGCAAAGGTAAGCGCAAAGGCAAGGGTAAGACCCAAGCCAAAGGCAAGGCCAATTCATCCACTTCAAAGGGTAAAGGTAAAGTACCTAAGGAAGGGGACTATTTCCATTGCGGTGAGACTGGACACTGGAAGCGGAACTGCAAAGTCTACCTTGAGGAAGTAAAGAATAAAAGAAGTGGGACTTCTGCCTCAGGTATACACGTTATAGAAGTTAATCTATCTATTTCTTCTACATGGGTATTAGATACCGGATGTGCATCTCACATTTGTACTAATGTGCAGGACCGAGAAATAGTAGACTAATGGCAAAAGGCTAAGTGGACCTAGAGTAGGCAATGGCGCAAAAGTTGTCACAGAGTCAGTAGGAACATATTCCTTGTCTTTGCCTACTGGGCTTATCTTAGAACTAGAGGAGTGCTTATATGTACCTGCATTGACAAAGAACATAATTTCTGTATCTTGTTTAGACAAGAAAAACTTTTCTTTTATAATAAAGGACAAATGTTGTTCCATTTATTTGAATGAAATGTTCTATTGTAATGCACCACTTATGAATGGTCTCTATGTTCTAGATTTAGAAAACCCAATATATAACGTAAATACCAAACGGTTCAAATCGAATGATTTGAACCAAACATATCTCTGGCACTGTCGCCTAGGTCACATAAATGAAAAACGCATATCCCAACTCCATAAAGATGGATTATTGGACTCATTTGATTTTGAATCATATGAGATATGCGAATCTTGTCTTTTAGGAAAGATGACTAAAACTCTATTTAGTGGACATGGCGAGAGAGCGACGGACTTGTTAGGACTCATACATACTGATGTATGTGGCCCTTTCAATGTCGAAGCCAGAGGAGGCTATAAATACTTTATTACTTTCACTGATGATATGAGTAGATTCGGCTACTTATATTTGATGAGACATAAGTCAGAATCCTTTGAAAAGTTCAAAGCATTCAAGAATGAAGTACAAAACCAACTTGGTAAGCGTATTAAGCTACTTCGATCAAATCGAGGTGGTGAATACCTTAGTCAAGAGTTTCGTGATCACCTGGCTGAGTGTGGGATAATATCCCAACTCACTCCACCTGGAACACCACAATGGAATGGTGTATCTGAGAGGAGAAATCGTACTCTATTAGATATGGTACGATCAATGATGAGCCAGACTGATCTACCTACTTCCTTTTGGGGACTAGCTCTAGAGGCAGTAGCTTTCACTTAATCGCGTCCCATCAAAAGCCGTAGAAAAGACACCATATACGATATGGACTGGGAAGAGTCCCAAAATGTCTTTTATAAAGATTTGGGGTTGTGAAGCTTATGTAAGACGTCAAGTCTCAGATAAACTAGGACCCAAATCAGATAAGTGTTATTTTGTAGGATATCCCAAGGAAACTAAGGGATATTACTTTTACAATCCCACACTTGGCAAGGTGTTTGTTGTTGAAATCCGTCTTTCTAGAAAGAGAATTTATTTCTAGAAAAACTAGTGGGAGTAAAATTCATCTTGAAGAAGTTCAAGATGACGATAACACTAAGGCTTCGATGGAAAATGAACAGGAACCACAAAGTGTTGTGGATGAGGAAAGTGTTGCCCAAAGAGTTGTGGAGCAGACACCTGTTCAAGTAGACCAACCTCTTCGTAGATCTGATAGGATCCGTCGTCAACCCGAGAGATATTCTTTTCTCTTGACTGACAACGGTGAGGTATTGCTTGTCGATCTTGACGAGCCTACATCCTATCAAGAAGCTATGATGAGCCCATATTCCGAGAAATGGCTAGAGGCCATGAGATCCGAAATGGAATCCATGTACACTAACCAAGTATGGACTTTGGTTGATCCACCTGAAGGGGTAAAACCCATTGGGTGTAAGTGGGTCTTTAAAGTAAAGACTGACATGGATGGTAATAAGCATACCTATAAAGGTAGATTGGTGGCTAAAGGATTCAAAAAAATTCATGGTATTGACTATGATGAAACCTTTTCACCAGTTGCGATGCTTAAATCCATTCGGATCATACTTGCTATTGCAGCCTACCACGATTATGAGATCTGGCAGATGGATGTCAAAACCACTTTTCTGAATGGAAAGCTACTCGAGGATGTGTACATGACACAGCCTGAGGGTTTTGAAGATCCAAAGCATCCTGGAAAGGTATGCAAACTGCAAAGGTCCATTTATGGACTAAAGCAAGCCTCTCGAAGCTGGAATCTTCGATTCGATGATGCAATCAAGGAGTTTGGTTTCATCAAGAATGAAGATGAACCTTGTGTCTACAAGAGAAATAGTGGGAGCACAGTTGTATTTCTTGTCTTGTATGTAGATGACATACTTCTTATCGGAAATGATATTCCCTCACTCCAGTCTGTGAAGATGTGGTTAGGGAATTGTTTCTCGATGAAAGACTTAGGTGAAGCTGCCTATATTCTAGGCATCAAGATCTATAGAGATAGATCTAAAAGATTACTTGGCCTAAGTCAGAGTACATACATTGATAAAGTGCTAGATCATTTTGCTATGCAAAATTCCAAGAAAGGGTTTCTGCCTTTATCACATGGTGTGAGTCTTTCGAAGAGGAAGAGGAAGGGTCATCCCACGTCTTTGCTTTGAATGCCTTGGCCTTCCCCTTTTCCTTTGCCTTCTTCTCCTCTTCCTTTTTCTTCTTGCTCCCCTTTTTCTTCTTCTTTTCTTCTTTCTTTCTCTTCTCCTCCTTGCTTTTGTTCAAGAGGGGACAATTGTCCCTTATGTGTCCCTCTCCTTGGCAATTATAACAAATCACCTTCCCCCTTGGTCTTCTACTCCTACCATTAGATTTATTAAATTTAAAACCTTTTAATGCATGCCTTACCCTCCTTACCATATATGCTTCTTCCGTGCTATCCATGGAGGAGGAGGAGGATGCTTCGTCGGATGAGGAGGGAGTCTCCATCTTCTTCTTCCCCTTGTTTGCCATCAAGGCTACTCCTCTTGAAGGTTGAATTCTAGGCTCTTATACTATTCCTTCAAGCCTCATTTCGTGGAGCTCCATGGTTGAGAAGAATTCCTCCAAGGTGCTAACTTATAGGTTCTTGGAGATGTAAAAAGAGTCCACCATTGAGCTCCATCTTGAGGACCGGGGAAAGACATCTATGGCCTTCATTACCATATCCCGGTTGGAGAGCTTTTCACCTACATTGTCAAACCGGTTAGAATTTCCTTAAATCAAGAGTGTAGGGATTTTACCTTCTCTCCCTTTTCGAGTTTGATATTGGATAATTGGGAGCGAAGGACATCTCTCCTTGCTAACTTCGCCTTGGATGTGCCTTCATGAATCTCTATTAGTTTCTCCCACATCTCCTTGGTGCTAGCGCATTCCCCAATCGGATTCACTTCTTGTTGGGGGAGTACACTGTAGAGGTGATGTTTGGCCACAACATTTCGAAACCGTTTTCCATAATTAAAAGAATTTCGAAATCGATTTCGAAAAATACCTCCATTCTCTTTTTCCACCAAGAGAATTCTCCTTCAAACTTCGATGGATGAATGTTCGAGCCAGCCATTCTTGAATGTAGTGCTTGTGTTGGCAGTTAGTCCTCAACAAGTGCCTTGGCTCTGATACCACTTGTAGGGGATCGATCGATATGTATGTGTTGGCCGGCGAGAGGGGGGGGGTGAATAGCCTTTGTCATAGACGGTGGAATTCGTTCGTTCGTTGCTCGTCTACAAAACTATTAGCGCAAGCGGAATATGCAAATACAAACAATTAAAGACAAAGCAAAGGAAGAATAAACAAACGCTAACAAAAAGTCGTAACGTGGTTCACGGCTGCACCGCTAATCCACGGTCCCGATTCGTCCAAGGTGAATCACTCCTTTGCCAAATCCACTAGATCTCTCCTTTGCACCAAGCTAGGTGGAGGTAACCTCTTTACAATCCCTCTTCTTTACAATAGAATGGAATAATAGCAAGTAAGAAGAGTGGAAATTCTTTAGGGCACTTTGGGTGAAGATTAGAGCATGAACATTAAGCCCCCAAAGCCCCACACCCTTCCTCTTTATAGAGGAAGAGGGTTTCTTCCCGTTGACACAGGACCAGTCGACTGATGCCCCTGATCAGTCGACTAATCCTGTAGCTGTTGCCCAATAACGACTGCTTTCCACGTTGGATTTCATCTAACGACTTCCACATCAGTCGACTGATATTGCCATCAATCGACTGATGCTCCGATCAGTCTAGTGCTTGCTAGCTCGACTCCATTCTATACCATAAACACTTGCGACCAGTTGACTAATGCCTTCATCAGTCGACTGGTGGTCTCGCAGTCGACTGCCAATCCATGGCAGTCGACTGTTGGCACTTGAACCAGACTCGAACACTAGTCGAGTCACAGTCGACTTAGAGTAGTCGACTACCATTACATGGCAGTCGACTAGTGTCGGGAAATCCCATTCGACACTTAGCCAAATGGCCAAGTTTCACCTAAGAGCACTACCCCTTCCCGAGTTATATTCTCTCACTCTCATCCCTTGGAGTCCCTTGCCTTTGAAGTTATCTTCGTCCGACCACGTCCCTCGGATGCACCAAGCGCACGACTCTGCAGTGCCATCCTTCGCGTCTTGCCCTGAAGTCTACTTCCTCTGGCTTCACTCCAAGCTCCTCGTCCAGCGGTCTCTCGGATGCTTCAAGCGCACGACTTCCGCAAAGCCATCCTTCACCGACTCAAGGACCGAGTCATGAGAGGTGAAACTCACCAAAGCTCCATGTGCGAATTACTAAGTCCCGCAAGCCTCCAATGCACATATCAAATCCACACATCCTAACTTAAACCCTTTGCCACACACATTAAAACCATTTCAAGGGTTGATTGCACTAACAGAGTTGAATCTTGGCCACCCAATGGATCTAGCCCACATAAAGTCCGATCCATTAATGATAATCCATTCCACTAGAGGATTATCATTGATCTACCTCACCAACCCCTATAAATAAATATGGGCTCCATATATTAATTGTACAAATATCTCCCCGTGTTTAAGATCTCGAATGTCCGTCAATTAATTTATTTACTGACAATTAATTAATCAACATCTAACTCCATGAGTAGTACCACTCAACCTCATCATCATGCTATACCAAGTCTACCTGTAGGGTTTACATGATGATCCTATGAGCTCCTCGAGGGAACATCATCATCCTAATATATAGGACACGGTTTTCTCCTATAATCAATGACACACCATGTAAATAATATCATTTCCCAACTTACTGAGCCTATCGATTTAATCTATAAATCTCGCCCATTGGTAAATCAAAGAAATAAATACTAAATGCATGTGTCCATTATTATATCGGGATTAAGAGCATGTACACCATAATATCCAAGGTCCGATTCAATTATGTAGTAAGCAATAAATTGAATCACCTCTAAGTCGGTCCTGCTCAATACACACAAAGTGTACTAGTGTAATTCTATGGTCAAGACAAACCAATACCAAATTACACTACAACCATACCAATGGTTTGTCCAAAACCATCTCGATTGTGAGCCTCTACTTATACTCTACAAGGAATTGATAACATGATCTCCAGTGTGACACTACACACCATGTTATCTACAATGTAATGTATCAGACAATATGTATAACCATACAAAAGATAGACTTTTCAGTATACATCCCAACATGAAGACCTAGTGGGTCAGATCAGATGTTAAGCAAGATAAGTTTGGAAGAAAAGCTGGCAAGTAAGCCTCGAGTGAAGAGGTGAGACCGAGTCTTCAGGTGGGGACAAAGCTAGGCTTTGATCCAACAGAGGATTCATGTTGGACTTGGAAGTCAAGATCGGGCAGTATTACTACTGTCACGTCTTATTATACTGTGTATTGTGCTAATCTAGTTTTGCAAGTCTCCAGACGACTAGGAAGATTCCAAGCATCTCAGATCCAATCGACTGGGTGTGGTCCAGTTGACTGGGATGCCGAGTTGGCAAGGCAGTCTATCGATCGACTGGAGATCAGCTGGTCAAGATGACAAGTGCTCCAGTCAACTTGGGAGGTCTAGTTGAGTGGAATAGGAAATTTTACAAATAGCAAAGGAGCGGAGCCAACCAGCTTGGAGTCGACTAGACCAGGTCCAATCGATTGAAAGCCCATAATATCAAATTGACAAGCTGATTTGGAGTCAACTGGAAAAGGCTTGTATAAGAAATGGAGAGCCAGTTCCGAAAATAAGAATTCTACTATGAAATGTTGTCGCCATCATCCCTCATTTACAGAAGCTTCGACACACTGCAACTTCGTAACTCCAACACAATGAGCTCCAAGTTCAATATTTTAAGTGCTGGTATAACTTTAGTTTTGTATTTCTATTTCACTTTGTGTTCTTAAACTTTAAGAGGGAAAGGTAGGGTGTTACCTTGCCCTCAACATTTTGTAAAAGCGAACCCTTCCAAGTTTGAGAGTTCTCGAGTCGGAGGGCTTTTAGTGATTGCTCGATGAGGTGACCTTAGGAAGGGTTACGGGCCTTGGAGTAGCAACCCGGTTAGGGTTGTGAACTAAGTAAAAATCTTGAGTACTGTCTTTACTATATTTTCGTTGCATTACTCTAATATCTTTTTAAAAGTAAAAGAAAAGTTTTTAAATATAAAAGAAAATTGTGAACACCAAGATTGGGTAAAACTCGATCCTACAATTGGTATCAGAGTACGAGGCGCTCCAATTTTGGTGAAACCACCAAAGTGACCATTCAAAGTTTTCTTAATATCTTTTCTTACTTTAATCTGAATTTTTTCATTAGATTAAAATTTTGCCTATATTTATCTAAATTGCTCTAGTTGAAATCTTGTACTAGTTTAGTTTGTCTTTACATTTGTAACTCTAGAAAATTTTTGCCCTAAACAAATATTTTGCAAATTATTTTTTAAAATTTAAAAATATCGCATTTAGAAGGATATAACACCGTTCACCCTCCTCTCTTTAACGGAGAGGACTTTAGTTATTAAAAGATGCGAATGGAGTGCTTTTTGAAACTCGACCTTGAGGTTTGGTTTTCTATTAGGAAATACTTCGTTCCTCTAGTAGACGACTCGGGAGAGTTGTTAGATCCAGAGAAATGGACCGTAGACATTAGAAGAAGAGATCAAGTCGATTACAAGACCCATAACACCTTGCAATGCAGACTAACTAAACCAGAGTTCAATAGGGTTGGACCATTCGAAAACTCTAAAGAACTTTGGGATAAATTAATAGAATTGCATGAAGGAATAAATGCCACTAGGATAGCTAAATGAGACATATTACTAAATAAACTCTTCAATTGTAAAATGTTAGAGGGAGAAAATGCTAGTCAACTACATACTAGGATTAAAGACATACTAAATGGACTACATCTAATACGATATCAAATAGAAAATCGAGACGTAATTAGGTATACTCTTAAGGCATTTCCTCGGAACACTTTATGGACATTCATTGTTGATGCCTATAAAGTCTCTTGGGATCTTTCATCAATTAGGTTATATGAGTTATTTTGTGAACTTTAATCACATGAACAAACTAATTTGAGTCAAGATGAGATTGGTATAACTTTAATGGATGGTTCAAGTAGGAACAAAGATGGGAAGAAAGTCAAGAATGAGTCTGAAGATGAATCGGAGTCGGAAACAAATGGGGAGGAAGAGATAGTGAACATGGTCCATAAGATGTTCAATGGAAGAAGAGGTTCACAAAAAGAGATGCTAAGAAAGTGGTCGGCAACAAACCTAGACCAAGATCGGAAGTAATGTGCTATGAGTGTAACGGAAAAGGGACACTACAAGTCAGAGTGTGCTAATCTAAAAAATGAAGAAACCCCAAAAAGGAAAGGAAAAAAGAAAGCACTTAAGATGACTTTAGATGAGTCATCATTGGAAGAGTCAGACGTGGAAGAACCTAAGAAGAGCTTCATCACATTCATGGCCGTAGACGAGTCTGAATCCGAGTCAAGCTCCGAGTCCGAGTCCGAGTCCAAGAGAAGCTATGGATCCACATCCATTTTCAAAGGACTAGACAAGGTAACTCTTCTTTAGAAGATAAGTTGTACAACATCATAGCATGCCTAGGTAGGAAATTAGTTAAGTCCGAGAATCGAGTAGACTTACTTCTTAAGGAAATTCAAATACTTAAGGAGCAATTCAACTTGAAGACTTTGACTTGCCAAGTCCAAGATAGAGACTCAACTCAAGTTGTGAAGTTTGAGGAAGAAAACTCCATCTTGAAAAGGCAAGTAGAAGATCTCATCGAAATATTGGAAAAGTTCACCTTGGGATCCAAGTATCTCAA
This sequence comes from Wurfbainia villosa, assembly GCA_025175895.1. NCBI lineage: Eukaryota > Viridiplantae > Streptophyta > Magnoliopsida > Zingiberales > Zingiberaceae > Wurfbainia > Wurfbainia villosa. Next base: position 34,621,303 of record CM045989.1, on the reverse strand, counting down.
CATGATGCTTGGGTTTTAATGAGCCGTGTACAATAAGTCTGGACTCGGATACAAAGCTAAGTCATCATACATGTCTTTACTTAGTCGAACCGCTAAGAGTCCAAGCATGGGTCCCTAAGACTAGCTTAGCCAACTAAGTGATGGCATGCTCGGAGGCTCGTCGGCTCCCATGTCCCCGGATTAAAATTTTCACTAATGAAAACTAATCCGGATGGGATGAGTTTCCTAAGCTCAACCAATTCGTCGTCGTGCTAACGACTTGAGCGATCGCTTGAACAAACTAGTTGTTCAAACAACAAAACTCTTCTAGTCGGTTAGCCGCGGAAGAGACGACGGACGGATCGCCGGTTTTTGTGTTTATCTTCGGGGTCCATGATTATACAAATACATATGGATGTAGACATGTATAACCAACACATACAAACATATTAATAAGAACATGCAAAGATCAATAATAAAACTTGTAAAACTTTTATACCTCTCGATCTTCTATCGTATGTCCTAACCTCTTTGTAGACTTCGTGTGGGCGAAGATCCTCCACAAGTTGAAGCTTCCTAGATCTTCTTCAATCAAAAGAAAGAAGAACTCTCCTTCCCTTCTTGCTTGAGCCAACCACCAAGCCACAAAAGCTTGTTGCCGCCGACCCCAAGAAAAGAGAGAACAAGATGGCCAACCAAGGAACCAAACAAGGGAACAATCCCTAGCTCCTAGTGCCGCTGGCCAAGAGGAAAAGGATGAGAGAAAGATCGGCCAAAGGGGAGCAATAGAAGACCCTACAACCCCTTTGTGCCACCGGCCCTAGAGGGAGTGAAGAGGAGAAGATGCTTAGGAAGAAAGCTTAGGGTTTCTTGTATCTTTGTGCTGCCAACCACAAGGGGATAGAGCCGACCAAGCAAAGAAACCTAAACCCTAATTCTTGATCCTCATCGTGCCGCCCCCCTTAGCCTCCCTTTTTTAGAACTTAGGAGAAAGTTGGTTATTGATGAGGTGGCCAAAAAATTAGGAACTAATTCCTAATTATTCTTGACGCCCAAGGTAGCAAGGAATTAGTAAAAAAAAATTTCTACCTCCTCTAATCTTACCGCCCAAGGTGGCATAGAAAATAGAATTTTTTTTTACCAATTCTAATCTTGAAATTTTTTTTTAACTAATTCAAATCTTGCCGCCTAAGGTGGCATAGAATTAGGAAATAAATTTTTTTTATCAATCTTTAAACTTGCCGCCCACCTCATCCAACCTCTCCTCTCCCTTTCCTTTCCTTTCCCTCCCCTTTCTTTTCCTTCTATTCTTATATCTAGGCTTCATGAGGATTATATTAGGCTACGATAGGGACCATGAGGAGGAGTTGGATCTTGGCCACCCGATGGATCGGAACCACACAAACTTGATCCATCAATGATGTTCCATTCCACTAGAGGATCATCATTGAATTACCTCACCAACCCCCATAAATTAATATGGGCTCCATACATTATTTGTACATCCATCTCCCCGTGTTTAAGATATCGAATGCCCGTCAATTAATTGATTTACTGACCATCAATCAATTAACATCTAACTCCTCGAGTAGTTCCACTCAACCTTATCATCATGTTGACTAAGTCAACCTGTAGGGTTTACATGATGAACCTTATGAGCTCCTCAAGGGGACATCATTAACCTAATATATAGGACACGGTTTCCTCCTATAATTAACGACACACCATGTAAATAATATCATTTCCCAACTTACCGAGCATATTGATTTAATCCATTTAAATCTCACCCTTTGGTAAATCAAAGAAATAAATACTAAGTACATGTATCTGTTATTATATCGGGATTAAGAGCATGTACAACATAATATCCGAGGTCCGATTCAATTATGTAGTCAGCAATAAATTGAATCACCTCTATGTCGGTCCTGCTCAATACACCTAAGTGTACTAGTGTAACTCTATGTTCAAGACAAACCAATACCAAGCTACACTACAACCATGCCAATGGTTTGTCCAAAACCATCTTGGTTGTGAGCCTCTACTTATATTCTATAAGGGACTGATAACATGATCTTCTGTGCCACACCAAGCACCATGTTATCTACAATGTAAAGTATTAGACAATATGCACACATATAATAAATATAAAGTGCAAACAATGATCATGTGATTCTTATTTCAAAATAAAAATGTTCATACAAAAGAGCTAGACTTTCAGTATACATCCCAACACTAAGTTGGACTAAACCAATTTTGGATCCCCAAGAGTCAAATCCACTTAGTGGATAAAACTCATATGAGCTATTACCCAGGGGGGAGCTAAATCTTTACTTGTTTCTCCACTTAGTAGTTTAAACTTGAACAATGTAGTACTAAAATGAAGTGAACTGATAGTAAGTTAGGGAAGCTCTTCAAAGTGCATGTCTTAAGAAGTGGTCCACTTGATATCCAAAAAAGACATATGCCTCGCTACTACCTGGTGCACTAAGTTGAGTGAAACTAACCGAAGCTAACTCACTAAGTCTTTATCTAGTTAGACGAAAGCTTATCCTAAAGCAAGTCAAGTACTTGATTCCATAATCAACTTTGTCTAAAGAAGTGGTCCACCTGATATCCAAGAAGGTCATATGCCTCACCACTACCTGGAAGTTGATTTTGAAAAAATTTACTTGATTAGCCCAAGCTAAACTTGAATCCGACACAAGTTTAAATACTTTAAATTTTCATTAAAATTAAACAAGAAATAATGAACTCTCATCTCACAAAACATATAAGGTCAACATATTTTGAAAATTTAGATTGGGTGAGATGATTAAGGTTAAATCAATCAACCTAAAAATTTGCTTTTAACAAACACTTTAGAGGAAACTTAAGAGCAATTACATAATAATTAAAGTTTAAAATATTGTGATTAAAAGGTATTTTCAAAGTCTCTAATTAAAAGACTACTATAAATTGACTTAAAATTGTATCTAATATTTAAATAACTCACTTAAAGTTTATAAAAACACTTAAATAAAATTTCAAACAAAAACTTATCCAGTCGACTAGAACTATAGGCAATTCAACCATGTCCAGTTGCCTCAAAACATCAGTGGTAAAAATCACAACTCCAATCAACTGGGATGCAACCACCATTGAGAGATAAGACCAACCTAGTCGACTGCATAAAAATAGTCGCCTGAGGAGTAGGCACAGTAAAAGGTAAACCCAACACAGTTGACTGGCAAAGGTCCAGTCACTCGAGACTTAGTCGACTATACTGCTTCTAGTCGACTGGATTCACATTATAAGAACAGTGCCGAGGAAAAACCAAGTTGACTCAAGCCAGCCTTCAAATCCTTCAAAAAAACCTATTTCCAACCTATAAAAGTGTAGTGTCGATCGATGTGTATGTGTTGGCCGACTAGAGGGGGGTGAATAGCCCTCTTTCGTTCGATGATGGAATTTGCTCGTCTACAAAGAATATTAGCGCAACGGAAACAAAACAAGACAAGCAAATAGAAATAAGAATACAAATGCTAACAAGAGAATATAACGTGGTTCACAGTTGCGCCGCTAGTCCACGATCTGATTCGTCCATGATGAATCACTCTACAAGGTTTCACTATTCTCTCCTTTGTACAAAGCTAGGTGGAGGTAACCTTTTCTTACAAAATCACTCCGCAAGCTTTCACTATTCTCTCCTTTGTACAAAGCTAGGTGGAGGTAACCTTTTCTTACAAAATCACTCCTCTTGCAATAAGATGAATATAAGCACAAGGAAGAGGAGGAAATTCGTTTGGGCACTTTGGGAGATGTTTAAAATAGAAGCATTAGCCTCCCAAAGCCCAACACCCTCTCTTTTTATAGAGGGCTGATTTCTTCCCGTTGGCCGCCACCAGTCGACTGCTGCCCTTGGCAGTCGACTGTCGCCACTACAACGACCTTTGAACACATCAGATCCCGACCGTTATAGTCTAATGGAACCCTTGGCAGTCGACTGATGTATCCATCAGTCGACTGCTACCTTCGTAGTTGACTGCCCAGTCGGCTACGAGAGGTTCTATGGCCCAAACCCTCTCGACTACCGATCAGCGCCATCGGCGATCGATCGATGGTCTTGGCAATGACTACCAACATATGGCGGGCGACTCCGGGCCAAAAATCCATCGATCGGATACCGTCGAACCCGTTACTCGTGAGCAATGATCGACATTCTATGGTAGTCGACTGATGTCGGGAAATCTCATCCGACACTTAGCCAAATGGCTAAGTTTCACCTAAGAGCACTACCCCTTCCCGGGTTATATTCGCTCACTCTCATCCCTTGGAGTCCCTCACCTTTGAAGTTGTCTTCGTCCGACCACGTCCCTCGGATGTGCCAAGCGCACGGCTCTGCAGCGCCATCCTTTGCGTCTCGCCCTGAAGTCTACTTCCTTTGGCTTCACTCCAAGCTCCTCGTCTGGCGGTCCCTCGGATGCTCTAAGCGCACGACTTCCACAAAGCCATCCTTCACCGACTCAAGGACCGAGTCATGAGACGTGAAACTACCCAAGGCTCTATGTGCGAATTACTAAGTCCTGCAAGACTCCAACGAACATATCAAATCACAATAACAACCTAACTTAAACCCTTTGCCACACACATCAAAACCATATCACGGGTTGATTTCCCTAACAATATCCCCCTTTTTGATGTGTGGCAATCCGTTTAAGTTAGGTAAAAACATTTGATAAAATATTAACGAAAGAAAGCATGTGAATAACATGATTAGCAACTCTCCTCCTTAATACAGAAACTCCCCCTAAATGCATTCCCCCCTAACTTAAACATATATCTTTCTCCCCCTTTGACACCATCAAAAAGATTAAACAGGGTTTATATGACATGACATCAAGTCTAGAGAGAAGCAAAAATCAAAAACACTTAAAATCCTGATAAAATCAAGTTATTGTGCTCGTGCACAGTACATGAGTTGACTGCTATCAGTATGGCAGTCGACTTGGCACAAGGAAATTAGAATTTCTGACTTTCTGGACGGTTTTAAAAAATACACTATAAATTCCAGAAAATTTAAAAAATAGTGAAATTTGGGGAACACATTTCTTTTAGGGTTCTTTATCAATGAAAAATAGTTTTCCATGAAAAAACATTTTATTTTTAAAGATTTGCCAAAAATCCAAAAGCTTTAAAAATAACTAGTGTTTTGATCAAGTTTGTATCCATTTTAACACCTAGTTTTGCTTTGGATTGTTTCAAAACATGAACATGCAGATTTTAAAGTAAGAAATTGTTTTGAAAACATATGAAATATCCAACCATGATCTTCGGGCAATATGTCTATGAATTAAACATAAGCCTTCCCCATGATTGGTCTATTATTGCTATTTTGATACCTTAAATGACCATGTAAATGCAATAGGCATTAGTGGACATTTGTATCATCCTAGCATCTCACTCATGCTAAGTTTTCAATCAAGATAGCCTATGGTGAGTGTGAGATGCATCTTAAAGGTATTTGTATATACTTAACCATTAATTCCATGCATTTCTACCCATGATTAAGTATCATCCTAACAACCCACATGATCATAAAGATATATATGAATTAATTTCACATTATGATCATGAGACAAATGTATTCATCAAATTGTGATCATGAATTAGGTATTACATCATGATAATAAGGCAAATATCACCTAAAGCATGATTTATCTATTTATAGGTGCATTATCATCACCTAACACTATTTCAAAAATATTGTCCCACCATCCTAAGTCAACCAACATATGATATAGGAAAATTCCATATGGTTGACTATCCTAGGGTTTTCCTAACCCTTAAGGATGGATTTAGGAACCCAAAATAAATTCTTTCCTATGGGGTTCACTAAAAATTCCTTAGGGATCCATTTTCTAGCTATTACCTTCTTTTTGTCTTGACCCCTAGCAATTAAACATTTATAGGCATTTTCATTTCTATTTTCCTTATATCCTAGGCCTTTCTTGTTGAAGCTTGCCCTTTGGCTCCCAATTATCATGTTCAATGTATTTGAGCCAATTGTAAACTTTTCTAGGGCCTTGGTCAAATGATCTACCTTTTCTCTTAGAGCCCTATTTTCATCAATGCATGCATCATTAACATCAAATGGCATATAGTCATGTGAGCATGCATTATTGATAACTGTCATTTTGTTGTATTATTTTGGTCCTTAATATCACTGTTTTTATCCTCTCGAGTGATTTATTATTAATTATTTACATGTTTTATGAGTTGGATATATTTTTGGACCTTATTGTAAATTCTCCTAATTTTTGGACTTATATGCAAATTTTATCTTTGTTTGTAGGAGATCGAGATGAGCCACTGGACTAGACTCAGGTTGAATCAAATATGGCCTCATCTAGGACTAGAAGGATGATTTCAAATGTAATTAATCTGGACCTTTCATCAAGATCAGAAGCAACTTAATCAAAGAGTTCAGATCTAGTCAATCCTGATCGTCCGATGAGATCTGATCGATTCTGAGCCATCTATCTAGATCTGAAGAGATCCGGTCTGCACATTTAGATCTTGACATCTTATCCTTTCATTTAGATCCGGTCGATCATGATTTTCCATTCAGATTCAATTAGTTCCGTTCATTAGAGATCGGAGCAATCTGGACCGTCCAATGTGATGGATCGATTTGAGCCATTAATCTGAATTTGGAGCGATCCAGCCCATGCATTGTGATCTACACATCTTGTCTGTTCATACGGACCGTTGGATTTCGATTATCCCTTCAGATGGATCAGATCCGTCCGTTTGAAATCAGATTGATTACAGCCGTTGGATTGAGAAGCCAAATGAAGCCAATTTAATTGATTAATCAAGCCCTAGCTCTAAGGAATGGCTGAGATTGAAAGGGCAATTGAATCGGATGGCTGATGTTTTTCATTTAATAAAACCTACCTTCCTAGAATCGGCAGAGCTCAACAGAAATCGTCGCGCGGCTGCGGTTTTCTTCCTCGCGAGTGACGCCGGTGGCTTCTTCCGCAGCCGTGCGAGGGGCGGCCGGATTGCACAGGGCAGCCGGCGGCGGCAACGCGCAGAAGGGGTCTTCCTCCCCACGAGCGGCGCAACTCGAGCCGAGGCGTTTTCCCCCCTTTTTCATGCACGACAGAGTCTTCTTCCCCACGAGCGGCGGCGACCGTCCGACAGTCCTTTCTGGCGACCTCCCCTTCGACAGCCGGCGATGATCCCAGGCGAGCCTCGGTGGATGATTAGATGATGTGATTCGGACAGCTAATCGGAAGAGCGGCAAGCGCGGGATTCCGGCGAGTCCAGCTCCATCACTGGCGATTCCATTCCTTCCGGCGACCGGGATTAGGCCGCTTCATCTTCGCCATCATTAGCTACCGGGATTAGGCAGTTTTAGCTTGTCATCCACAGGTGAAGAGGTTTTCCACCACTGTTCCGGCGATCCCATTTCTTCCGGCGACCGGGATTAGGCCGCACCGCTTCGACATTCCATCCACTAGCTACCGGGACTAGGAGCTCTGCCATCCACAGCCGCCGGAGCAGTGTTCACATCCCTCCTCATTCAGCTCTTTTCTGCGGTGCCGGGATTAGGACCGCATCCATAATCCATCGACGGAGGGGTTGTTCGGTTTATTGTCGCCATCGCGGGGTTACCGATTGCTTATGTTTGGATTTAGTCCATTTAATTGGATATTTTACTTTATCATGTTTGTTTTGTTATGGTTAATTTGTTATGTTATGTTGATCATGTTTAGGTTAGTTTTCATTTACATTCGACCAGTGTGCCGTATAGTGACAGTGCGGTGCCTGGTTGAATTGCTTTCGTTATTAGTTTAGATTTCATTTACATTTGGCCAATATACCGTATAGTGACAGTGCGGTGCTTGGTTGAATTGCTTTCGTTTATTGCAGTTTTCAGTGACTGTTTGATCACTGTACCGTATAGTGACAGTGCGGTGCTTGGTTGAATTGTTCACCTTTATTTCGTGATCATTGTACCGTACAGTGACAGTGCGGTGCATGATTACTTACTTTTGCGCATTAGGATAGTTACTTGTTAATTGTTATTTGTAGTTAGATTTACTTCTTGCAGATTTAATTTCCATGTCTGTTTACCAGAATTGTTTGACCATTGCATCGTATAGTGATAGTGCGGTGCATGGTTGAATCATTCTTACATTAGGTTAGCTTTGAATAATTGTTTTGATAATTATAAAACCCCCCAGTATTTACTTCTGTTTAAAAACAAACGTCCAGCCATTAGGTTCGTTGGGAGATGACCCGAGTCAGTCCTATACTGCATTAGTATAGTTAGGGGGTTCGGTAAATAATTTGGGAATGATATTGCGACATAATTCACCGCTCTATCAAATTTTAGCGCCGTTGCCGGGGAACTCTAATGGGTTTGTTTGTCTTTAAACTGTAGTTTGTTTGTTTGTTTTTTTTTTCTTTTGTTATTATTACTTTTCTTATTATCTATATTTGTTGCTCATTTTATTTGTTTGTGTGGATGACTAGTTCTTCAGGCGATAATCTACTTGAGTTTTATGCAGCAGTTTTTCTCTTCCCTCAGAGGCCCAGCCTAGGAAGGGGGTTGTTGAAGAAAAGGCTAGGGAATTCCAAGAGCTAGCAGATTCCCGAGTATGCCGAGTTCTGAAAGATTTATGTGTTCACGAGAAGTTATACTCTTTCTATGGAGGTAGGAGATACTGTAGTTCGGTTCAGTATTTTGGACGCTATGAGGTACCTGATGGAGAATCATTCTATTCTTAGCGTGGTTATAGCTGATGAGTTGGACTGCATGAACTTTATTTCTTAGTCTATTTTTCATTTGGATATCTCTGCACCTTCTACATTTTGTTGTGATTTTATTGATTCTGATGTTGATAATGATTTATTGTTAGGACCTATCTGTGGGCCCTTTTATGTAGATAGGGATATGGAATATGTAGGGACTGCCCCAAGGATTACTTCCATCAGATGTTTGTGAGAAATTTCATTTCATGGTCGAGCATGGGATAGTCTTAGGTTATATCATCTCTATGTATGGTATTGAAGTAGATACTGCTAAAATTCATGTTATGTATTCTTTATCTTACCCCGCTTTTGTGCGGGAAGTTTGTGCTTTTCTAGATCATGCAGGTTTCTATAGACATTTTATCAGAGACTTCAGTCAGATTGCCCTACCCTTGACCAAATTGTTGCAGAAGGAGGTGGTATTTCAGCTTGACCAGGATTGTGATGGAGATCAAGCCCACTCCCATAGCAGATTCTTTTCCAGATGAGCATCTTTTTCACCTGTAGGGTAAGACACCATGGTGTGCAGATCTTGCTATTTATTTAGTTGTCGTGTTGTACCTTCATTTTTTTTACTCATGCATAAGTCCAAAAATTGAAAAGTGATGCTAAGTAGTATGTATGGGATGATCTTTATCTTTGAAAATTTTGTATTGATCAGATCCTTAGATGATGTGTACTTGATTATGAGTTTCATTCCATACTTACTTATTTTTTGCATTCTCTGGCTTGTGGGGGGCATTTTGGACCCCAAAAGAACTGCTAGGAAAGTTTAGAGTCTAGTTTGTATTGGCCCACCTTATTTCATGATGCCTCTAAATTCTACAAGTTTTGTTAGCGATGTCAATGAACAGGGAATATAGGACGTAGAAATGAAATGCCTCAACAATCCTTGTTATTCTGTGAGATTTTTTGATGTTTGGGGTATTGATTTTATGGGTCCATTTCCTGTATCTTTTGGATTCTCATATATTCTTTTGGCATATGATTATGTTCCTAAATGGGTGGAGGTCATCCCCACCAGGACTGATGATTCTCTAGTTCTTGTGAATTTTGTTAGGTCTCACCTATTTTGCAGATTTGGAGTACCCAGGGCGATCATTAGCAATCAAGGGTCTCACTTTTGCAACTGACTCATGAAGTGTTGAACAGAGAGATCAAGTCTATACTAGAGATTACGGTGGGGCCAGACATGATGATGCTTCTTCTCCGACTTGAAAGGAGAGTGTGTTCCTTTATTTACTGCATTTATTTTCTTCCTTTCATGTTCGGAATAAATTGTATGGGTTGTGTGTGTGTTTGCCTATTTACCTAGGTTTGTTTGTCTGTTGTTGAGTCAAATAATATTCTCTATGTATGCCTTAGTATCATTTCAGAGGTGGTAAAAATTAGTTAAGTTTGATCATCAAATTATGGATTTTTGTGTATGATAGAAGACTTCACTTGCATGCAGTCACTTGTTATGATGGTGAACCTTTTATTGATAGACTAAGCTTGATGTTTATTCACCTAGTGAGGTTATAAGCCATTCTTATCATTTACCCACTTTTGTGTGATAACACATGTGATTCTTGTTACTCTAGAACTTGCTTTGAGTCTTTTCAAAACTTCAGTAACATTTGCTGGCATGAATATGATGAAGGATTTCATTCTTGACTTTTTTTTCTTGACTTAGTTTGATTGTCTAATCCACTTGATACTTCCATCTTCCATGTCTTACTTGTCTTATCTCTTCATTTGTTATCCTTTGTCTTTGTATCTTTGTGGATTATCTTTTGTATATCTATTGTTTCCCATGTTGGAGGAATAGTTTGATGGGTTGTATTGTCCGAGACGGACAAAATTTTTAAGTGTGGGGGAGGAGCTATATTTATTTTGTTGGAAACATGATATGGAAGGAATAGTTTTCAGAGGTCATTAGTCCTGAGATATATTTGTCTATTAGTACTTGATTTTCTACACAAAAAAAAAGGCGCCATCAATGTTTCTTTTGTTGAAAAAAAAAGAAAAAAAAATGTGTGCAATTGTAATGCAGGCAAATAGGATTGCAATGTGTTGGATAGAGCTATTTGATCCTGAATCCAATTCTAAAGTTTCCAATTGTCCTAGCCTCTTCCCATATTGCTGGTTACTGAGTATTTCACAGAGCAACTCATCAGGTTTATTTCTCCAATTCTTCTATTATTCCCTATTCATTTGTACCTTTGTCTTGTATTACTCTTTGCATACTTTATCTACCATCTACTTTTGATCTTATTTTGATTCTTGATAAATCCTTTTGATTCATGTATGAGATGTATTGATAGCAGTAGAGAAGTAGATGATAAGCAAGCATATGGTAGTACAAAATTGCATGTTGTTTTGAGGGCGCCCCACTCCTATGTTATTATGTGAGCATCAATGCATTTATCCATTTTTTGGGAGGTTTTGTATTAGGCTTAGTTTATTTGATTTGACTGTAAATCATCATACATGTTGATTGTTGTAGGAGTCAGATCTTTTGACTACCTAGGATCCAGATCGATTTGGTGATCCTAAGTAACTTATTTTTTCTGTCTCTGAATTATTGATATGGGTATTGTTTGGGGAATGAGTTAGTGAGTCAGTGTCTTTATTTTTGTTAATTATCAAGGCTAGAAACATTATCATTAACATTTGAGCATGCTTTTTCTAATTTTTCTTCTAAGTCCTTAATTCGATCTAGCATGCATTTGTTCTTTTTCTTTGCCCTAAACAAGTCCTTAGTGAGGCTAGAAATAATTGACATAACTTTCTTGGGGGAGAGATTTGTTACCTCACTTACCAAATCTTTTTCCGATGATGAGGATGTAGAAGAAGCTCCCCCTTCACTCGAGCTCTCCTCACTTGAGCTTGCTTCTTCATTTTCAAAGGAGGAGGAGTCTAGGTCATCAAACGTCATCAAAGCGAGGTTGGAGTAGACATGTTCTTCCTCTTCGGATGATGATGATGATGAAGAGGGATCATCCCATGTCCTTGCTTTGAGTGCTTTTGTCTTCCCTTTCTCCTTGGCTTTCTTCTCTTCTTCCTTCTTCTTATTCCCCTTCTTCTTCTTCTTTTCTTCCTTCTTTATCTTCTCCTCTTTGCTCTTGTTCAAGAGGGGACAATTATCCCTTATATGTCCCTCCCCTTAGCAATTATAGCAAATCACCTTCCCCCTTGGTCTTCTACTCCTATTATTAGATTTATTAAATTTAAAACCTTTTAATGCATGCCTTACCCTCCTTACCATATAAGTTTCTTCCGTGCTATCCATGGAGGAGGAGAAGGATGCTTCGTCGGAGGAGGAGGGAGTCTCCATCTTCTTTTTCCCTTTGTTGGCCATCAAAGCTACTCCTCTTGAAGGTTGAATTCTAGGCTCTTCTACTATTCCTTCAAGCCTTGTTTCGTGGAGCTCCATGGTTGAGAAGAACTCCTCCAAGGTGCTCACTTCTAAATTCTTGGAGATGTAGAAGGAGTCCACCATAGAGCTCCATCTTGAGGACCGGGGAAAGGCATCTATGGCCTTCATGAGCATGCCCCTGTTGGAAAGCTTTTTCCCTACACTTGTCAAACTGGTTAGAATTTCCTTAAACCTAGAGTGTAGGGATTTTACCTTCTCTCCCTTTTCGAGTTTGATGTTTGATAATTGGGAGCGAAGGACATCTCTCCTTGCTAGCTTCGCCTCGGATGTGCCTTCATGAATCTCTATTAGTTTCTCCCACATCTCCTTGGCGCTAGCACATTCTCCAATCCGATTCACTTCTTGTTTGACTTTTGAGTTTGCCAAGTACTCTTCCCTTTGCCACTTGCTCCACCTTGATTTTTCCAATGACTCCCCTTCTTCATTCCTTCGCATTTCGAAAATGTTTTCCATAATTAAAAGAATTTCGAAATCAGTTTCGAAAAATACCTCCATTCTCTTCTTCCACCAAGAGAATTCTCCTTCAAACTTCGGTGAGTGAATGTTAGAGCCGACCATTTTTGAATGTGCTTGTTGTGGCAGTTAGTCCTTGACAAGCTTTCCTCGCTCTGATACCACTTGTAGGGTCGATCGATGTGTATGTGTTGGCCGACTAGAGGGGGGTGAATAGCCCTCTTTCGTTCGATGATGGAATTTGCTCGTCTACAAAGAATATTAGTGCAACGGAAACAAAACAAGACAAGCAAATAGAAATAAGAATACAAATGCTAACAAGAGAATATAACGTGGTTCACAGCTACGCCGCTAGTCCACAGTCCGATTCGTCCACGGTGAATCACTCCGTAAGCTTTCACTATTCTCTCCTTTGCACAAAGCTAGGTGGAGGTAACCTTTTCTTACAAAATCACTCCTCTTGCAATAAGATGAATATAAGCACAAGGAAGAGAAGAAAATTCGTTTGGGCACTTTGGGAGATGTTTAGAATAGAAGCATTAGCCTCCCAAAGCCCAACACCATCTCTTTTTATAAAGAGGGCTGATTTCTTCCCGTTGGCCGCCACAAGTCGACTGCTGCCCTTGGCAGTCGACTGCCGCCACTACAACGACCTCTGAACACATCAGATCCCGACCGTTGTAGTCTAACAGAACCCTTGGCAGTCGACTGATGTATCCATCAGTCGACTGCTACCTTCGTAGTCGACTGCCCAGTCGGCTATGAGAGGTTCTGTGGCCCAAACCCTCTCGACCAGTCAACTGCTTCCATCAGCAGTCGACTGATGGTCTTGGCAGTCAACTGCCAACATATGGGAGTCAACTGCTGAGCCAAAAATCCATCAGTCGGATACCAGTTGAACCCCGTTCGACTCAGAGCAGTCGACTGATGTTGGAAAATCTCATCCGACACTTAGCCAAATGGCCAAGTTTCATCTAAGAGCACTACCCCTTTCCGGGTTACATTTGCTCACTCTCATCCCTTGGAGTCCCTCGCCTTTGAAGTTGTCTTCGTCCGGCCACGTCCCTCAGATGCGCCAAGCGCACGGCTCTGCAGCGCCATCCTTCACATCTCGTCCTGAAGTCTACTTCCTCCGGCTTCACTCCAAGCTCCTCATCCGACGGTCTCTCGGATGCTCCAAGCGCACGACTTCCGCAAAGCCATCCTTCACCGACTCAAGGACCGAGTCATGAGACGTGAAACTCACCAAGGCTCCATGTGTGAATTACTAAGTCCTGCAAGACTCCAACACACATATCAAATCACAATAACAACCTAACTTAAACCCTTTGCCACACACATCAAAACCATATCACGGGTTGATTGCCCTAACAAAAACCACCTAGGTCATCAATTCTTATTTAGAAATTCATCTACAATGCCTAGTTAACGATCTTAAATTCCTTTTTTAATTATTTATTAAAGAGAATTAATATTAAAATTTGCAATTTAATTAGGTGTAAGAGAAGAGCAATTGAGGTTGAGTCATCCTTCGATCCAAGTTTGGACATTAAGTTTTCCACTGAGGGACATAGACTTAGATTTCATAGCACCATATATGCCCCTATGCCTACAAGGTATTTGAGTAGGTCATTTTTCACTAGGTCATGCATACCTAGTGTAGAAGTTATTGATCATTATGGCTTAGAAAAATTAATTTATTACAAGAGCTCAGTCAATATAGATTTATGTGCTGAGTTCTGCAATAACTTTATTAGGATAAATGATCTCATGTACTTTACCAGAGTATAGAGTAGAGAAATTATCTTTACTCCATCTATTTTGAGAGAACACTTAGGGCTCATGCATTCATCATGTCCTATTGTTTGTCCCCCCCTAGGGAATTACCTTATGGTGATCCCTACTCTCACCACACTCTAGATAGGATGCATCTACACTTTTTTGGTGAGGAGAGGACTCAATCTGTGAGTCTATTCAGTTCTACTAGACTTAGAGTACAAGACTATGCTCTGTACAGAGTCATAGTGAACTATATTTTGCCTCTCACCACTAGGGATATTGCTATGATGCATCCCTTCCACTCATTTTTACTTTATGCTTTCATTCATATATTAAGCATAGACATTAGTTTGCATATGTTCCAGTCTATCATTTACCAATCTAGAGTCATCACTAGCAGTATAGCACATATACCTTACTGTCACATTATCACACCTTATTAGCTACACTACAATTTGATGTTACCAGACGTAATGTCAAACAACTTAATGAGTATGACATTATAGGAAGTAGATAGTTAGCACTAGCTAAGATAAGTTTAGATGAAAATAATGTCTTAACCTGGAGGAGAGATGGACCTCAGACCTAGCCCGAACATCATACAGATAGGACTGAGGAGGCACTAGACTATGAGATTCATGGGCTATCTCCCTACCTTCCACTTCCTCCACCTCCCTTAGTAGAGGAAAGACTATCCAAACTGGAGGAGTCTATGCAACAACAGGAAGAACAACATCAGTTGTTGGTGCAATTGACCTAGGTCACGATTGACCAGACTCGAGTGTGACTCAAATAGTATTTTGATGTTTGACAATGGGTTTGACCATTAGTTGACTATATGGGTTTAACCATATGTTGACCATATAACTAGTGGATGATTGGGATATCGAAAGTCATATGGGGGAGATTATTTGGGGGAGATTATTGGATCAATCAACCTCGGAAGTCCAAGAATGTTCAGAAGTCCAAGTTTGGATACTTGAAAATGAAAGTCTAAGTCATGGGTGCTTGGCGATTGAAAAGTCCAAGCATAGTCTTGGCATGTGAAAGTCCAAACATGGTCATGGAAATTGGAAAGTCCAAGAATGGTTTTGGCAATTGAAAGTCTAAGTCATGGGTACTTGGCAATTGTAAAGTCCAAAGGTATAATCTTAGTGGCATGAGTCCAAGCATGTAGTCTTGGCAGCATAAAGTCCAAGTGAACTTTGGCAATGGGAAAGTCCAAGGGAGAGATTTTGGCAGCGTAAAGTCCAAGATGTGGTCTTAGTAGCATAAGTCCAAATGAACCTTGGATAAGGACACGAGTAGCATGATATAGCCGATGGAAGCACCTGAAGGCTAACGTGAAGGATGAAGAGTCATGGACTTGAGGGATCTGAGAGGCGTGAGGCTGATGGTGGTGGCTAGAAGGCTTAGGTCTAGGCTAAGGGTGGTCAATCAAGAATGAGAGGATAACGACATTGTGGGCAGTCGACTGGTGCCTTTTGGTAGTCGACTGCTAAGCGCGAAATTAACCCGATGCATGTTATAAAAGGAGAAACTTAGGGAGGATTTTACAAGCGATTTTTGAGGCGATTTTGAAGGGGAAGTAATGTTGCATTCTAGACCTTCAAGAGCAATCCAAGGCAATCAACAAGCAACCAATCTAAAGTTCTTTTTGTAAAGTTTTCTTTACTTAGTATTGTATTTGCTTCTTGTATTTGATTGTAGTTTATTGTTTATTATTGTAAACATATTGTAAGAGGTTTCTCTACCTCCGGTGTCATATCGAGAAGGAGAAGCTGGATAGTGGTAGTGTGCATCACTAGAGCTCAACTAGAGCTCGCCTCATGGAGTAGGAACCCTAGTTTTGAACCATATTAAATCCCTTGTGTTTGTGTGCTTGTGTGTGTTTGTCTCTATTATGAATTTTATTTCTATATTTCGCTGCACACTAACTTATTGTAGACAAACATGCGATCCATCGAAAGCAAAAAATGCTATTCACCCCACTCTAGTGCGATGTCCGATCCCCAACATCAGTCACATCATCTAGAGATGATACAAATGCAACAGACGCAGAGGGACGAAAATAGAGAGATGATGGAGATGCTTTGATCTTGGGGTATGAGCCATCCTCATCCACCTCCTACATCAGATTAGGACTTTCTTAGATGCAGAAGTTGATGTATTATGAACTTATGTAGTTAACATTTTGACTTTTAAAAGTTTGGTTCATCTTAAATACAATTAGAGTTATGTATTGTAGAATAGGTTTCCTTTTTGCTTTCATATTCAAAAATCTATTTTGATATTTAAGTATTATTATTTCTTAAGGAAAATTAAAATTGAGCTAGCCTAGATTAAATCTAGAATTCATGAACCTATAGATTTAGTTAAGCCTTTGCATCTCACAAACACCTAAGATTACCTATTTGTGTATTGTGCCACGAAGATGGGCATGAGATATTAGGATTGTACCCCAGGTTCCAAATATAGATTCAGTGCATCGACATGAACCGGAAGGGGTTTAAAGCAAATCAATCACTTTGGTAACTAATTTTCAACCAAAACTTTATGAGAAGTTCATATCATTTGAGTTTCCCAAGAGTTAGACATTTGCTTCAAGGACGAATTTTAGATGTGTATTTTTGAACCCATGCTTTTCCAAGAGTTACATGTGTGTGTGTGTGTGTAGTCATAAATTGCATGCATTTGTTTTAGTACATTTTAGGGGAGAAAAGAATTTCAAAAAATTAAAGACTTTATCTAAGGAAATATTTGTCAAATATTTATTTGATTTTTTTTTTTTTTGAAAATTTGATAACATTAGCTATGTTTAAAGAGGAATTTCAAAACTTTTAGCTTTATTGAGAGGGAGAAAATATTTTTCAAAGTAAATTATTTTGAAGTTTTTTTTACCTATAGGGAGTTTCAAAATTTAAGGTGGAGTTTGAAAAAGATTAAATTCATGCTACCAGGTCTTGAAATGTTTAATTTGAAATCAAATTTTTATATTAAGCTTTATGATCTTTAGAGTTTTGATAAGCCAAATATGTACTTTGAAATAATGTTTTTTGAAAATTTATTTTTGGACTTATGTTTTCAAAGGTGGAATAATTATGCAATTGTTTTGGATCAGACCTTATGCGTATTGAACTTAAGATTTTGAAGGATAATCGTTTGGAATAAATTAATGGTTTGATATTTTCAAAACACATAGTCATGGAAATATTTTTTGATGTTTGCCAAAGGGGCAGAGAGAGTAAGGTTTAAAGTTAGAGAGTAAGGTTATAAGTAAATGCATGTGAACTTGATGCATTACACATGAACTTGAACTTTATACAATGCATATTGTTGGTGCAACAATGCCCCAGGCATTTATGTATTTTGATGTTTGGATAATCATTTATAGTTAGACAATATTTGTAATCTAATTATGATTGTGCTAAGTGACAGGAAAATCCAAGTGTGAAGACTTGTTAAAAGAGAAGTCCAAGTGTGAATCTTGTCAAGGAAAGTCCAAGGGAAGGTCTTGGAAGCATAAGTCCAAGCATGTAGTCTTGGTGGCATAAAGTCCAAGCAGACCTTGGCAAAGGAAGTCAAAAGGCAATGTCTTGGCAGCGTAAGTCAAAGCATGTAGTCTTGGCGGCATAAAGTCCAAGCAAACTTTGGCAAAAGAGAAACCCGAAACATGATGAAACTAAGGGAAGCTCTTGAAGGCAAGCACAAGAATAAAAGGAGTCGCGGACTTGGAGGGATCCTGGAGGCGCAAGGAAGAGCTAGAAGGTCGAGTCTAGATCTAGGGTGTTGGTTTCAAGTATGATTTGATCATACTTGAAGTATGCCAGTTGACTAGGGTCTTGTCCCAATCGACTGGTCTCGAGTTCTTAGTACTTGAGCTTAATCAATCGACTGGGGTTATAACCCAGTCGACTGGTCAGCCAGTCAACTGAAGTCGACTGAGTTTTGTGGCCCATCAGTCGAATGGGAAAATCAACCTCTTCTCTATAAAAGGAGGCCTTGGGGAGCTTGAGACCACTAGTTCTCTCATTCCAAACTTTCCTCTCAAGCTCACCAAGTCTTCTTAAGCTTTCTAGTGTGTTTTAATCTCTTCATCTCTAATTTCACTTCTATCATTTTGTAAGAAGAAGAGTTGATTGTAAGAATGCTTCTCCACCTTGGTGTGATCATCAAAAGGAGACTTTAGTGAAAACTTACTAGGGTTGATCCACCTTACGGATTATCGTGGAGTAGGAGTGTTATCTCTGAACCACGTTAAATATTTGTGTTAGCATTGTCTTTTGATTTCATTTGTATTTGTATTATTGCTTTTGCTTCCGCTAACATTCTTATAGAAATCAAAAGAGGCTATTCACCCCCCTCTAGCCATCCAAGGATCCCCTACAGTGGTATCAGAGCCTGGATCGCACTGGAGGATCAAACAATCAACCGGAGCAAGATGACCTTCCAAGAGGGTTATAGCACGACACGACCATCTTTCTTCAATGGCAATGACTTCACCTATTGGAAAGGTAGGATGGAGTATTACTTAATGAATGACATTGAAAATTGGTTTAGTGTAGTGGATGGATTCGAGAAGCCCATTGACGAATTTGGAGCGCCACTACCAACCAAAGATTGGACTAGAGAGATGGCGAACAAAGCTCAAGCAAATACCAAAGCAACAACCACACTCCAATGTGGTTTATCCAAAGAGAAATTGAGCAAGGTTGGGCCTTTCGACTCCATAAAAGAGCTTTGGGAGAAGCTCATTGAGCTCTATGAAGGATCCAAGGAGACAAGGAGAGCCAAGAGGGACCTATTGATAGGTCAACTTCAAAATTTTAGTACGAAGACCAATGAGACCATGAGATAAATGCACGGTAGATTCAAGAAGGTGGTAAATGGGCTACATGTCATGGGTGAGAAGGTGGACAACCGATATTTGATAAGGTATATTCTTCAAGCTTTTCCTAGAACAATCTTATGGGAATCAATGGTAAATGCTTATAAGGTCTCTAGAGAACTTTCCTTAGTTAAATTAGATGAATTATTTTGTGAATTGGATTTCATGGACAAGCTAACACTTCATCAAAGGAGAATGGTCTAGCTCTTATTGTAGGAAAGAAGGAGAAGAAGAAGGAGAATAAGGAGGTCTATTCATCATCTGAGTAAGAGGATGAGCCATCAAGTGGCGATGAAGAGTTGTTAGCTAGTGAAGTGGCTCACTACGTCAAGAGGTTTGGTGGAAAATCAAGAAGGTTGACCAAGAAGGATGTGAGGAGGATGTTCCAATCCTCAAAAGGTAAATCAAGTAGCAATTCAATTTCTAATACTAATGTTACTTGCTATAGATGCAATAAGAAGGGTCATATTAAGCCAAATTACCCGAAATTGAAGTAGAAGGAAGAGAGAGAGAAAAAGAAGAAGGAAAAGAAGGAGAATAAGAAGAAAGAAGCCATGGTAGCACTGATGTGAGCAAAACATATAGGGTTTTAGGAGTAGTTTTAGCTCACATCCTGTTGCATTTTATATTTGATTCTTGCATATTTCACTTTATTTTGCATGCATTTCCTATGTCCTGGTTCTAAGATATGCTCTTTGTACTCTTGTGTGTAGGACAACATTCTACAGGGGAAAATGGAGCACTTTTGGAGCGAAAAGAAGGCATTTGGCAGCTATAAAAGGAAACATGCCCTGGCCCTGTGAATCCACACAGCTTGCACCCCAACGCCACACACGGCCTGGCCATGTAAATCCACACGGTCGATGGCGCTAGACGATTTCGACATGATTCTATTATTTTTCAGGTTTCGGGGAGATCTAGCCTAATGTCTATATAAATGAAGCAATGCCCAAACCCTAGGGGAGAGGCACGATGACCGGGATAGCACTCCGATGCCCTAAAAAGCTTCAAAAACGCACAACGGGGAGGAAGAAAACCGCTCGAGGATCAAATTCTACACTCCAACGCCGGAGAGAAGAACTAAAGAGCACTGTAATTTATTTTCTATACATCTTCTGCATTGTAATGATGAATTCAATCATGCCTTGTATTTCTTCTCTTTTGTTTATGGAGTAGATACTTCGATTATAGGATTAGGGAATAGTTTATGTGTGTAGAACATGTTATTTCAAATATACTTCTATTCGTGATTTCATATTTGCAATTGGTGATTGTTTAGATTGATAATTGTTGGTTTTGATCTTCTATTTACTGTGTGTAGCTGATACGAGGGGTGATAGCCTCGTATCAAAGATTTAGGAGAATTAAGGAGGAACCTAGGGGTTGACCTCTGTTGGATCGATCGGATCACTAGAGGGGGGGTGAATAGCGATAGAAATTTTTCGTTAAAACGCAAGTAGACACAGCGGAAGATAAAAACAAAAATAGAGATAATAGACACAAAGGTTTTACTTGGTTCGTAGCCGAAGGCTACTACTCCAAGGCCCTAGTGGTCCTTGACCACGTACGGAGGGCAAACTACTAAAAAGCTCCTCCTCGTTGGAGGTAGGAGTTAGATGGATACACAAGATGATAAAAGCTCAAGGTAGAGGGACACTCCCCCTCTCCTTGATATGATTTAAAGCTCGAAATAAGAACAACTTATAAACTGAAATATGATTCAAACTTTCGTTACCGACGACTTCAAAGGATGGAGGTTGAAGCTCTAGTCGTCGTCTCGGCAGCGCTTCATCGTAGGGATGTCGGAGAGTCGGAGCGTATCGGAAGCACTTGGAAGCTTTTTAATTGATTAAAAACCCTAAGACAAGCCCTCCTTTTATAGCCTTTGAGCCCCTCATCGAATGGGTCTTCAACCAATCACAAATGGACACAAAAACTCCTTGAAATGGGGTGATAAGCTTTGACTCCTCGAAGCTGATCATTGACCATTAGTCGACTGATGGCCATCATCAGTCGACTGATGAAGGGCAGTCGAGTCCTCCAAACTGGCAGTCAACTGATGCTAGATGCAAGGCAAAGTTAGCTCAAAGAAAACATTATTTCGACGACCTTCGACCGTCCAATCTCGACCTAGACCATCGATGGGATGTCTTTGGTCGAATCTACGCTTAAGACCATCCCTGTAAGGAGGATACGACCTCACTTACACTCGCACACACGAGCTTACCTCGATACTTACCATGTCGCTTTTGCTTCCGGCCTTCCACTCGATTCCTTCGGCTCCCTCCGTAGTCACTCGAGTGTCGCTCGACCACCGCGGCTTCCTCCGAGTGTCGCTAGCCTTCAACTCCAGCTATAGCAATCTTCTGCACACTCGATTCAGCTCGTGAGATAACGACATGAGCTTAACTTTATATCGTTTGCTATAATCAAAACTCAGGTTTGACTTAGGTGCCTACTGCACCAACAATCTCCCCCTTTTTGATTTATGGCAAACCCACATACAAAGTTAAGAAAAATAAATTAAGTGCATTAAGCAAAATAAGTATGAGACATGCATGAATGAGCAGGAGTATATAAAAACTCTTTTTCAAGTGCTCCCCCTTGAGAAATCCTCCCCCTTGACCGAGGGTGAGTACTTGAGAAAGAGTTTTAACTCTCCCCCTTGAGATTTGCTACTAAAAAAGAATTAAGTAACCGAAATTACTTAATATTGGCCATAGTGTTTAAAATAAGTTTTAAGTTAAGAAATAAAAAAATTGATTTCTTAACCTTGGCCTTTACTTCCATTTTGTTAACAAGTTAAGTAAATTAGTTTTTGTTAACAAGTTAACTAAAAGTTAAGAAAATTATATTTTTTTTTGTATTGTTAACGAAAACAAGTTAACTAAATGTGTTTAAGTTAAGAATTCCCTTAACTTGTTTAGTAAGCCTTGGCCATAAAAAAAATGATCCCTTAACTTTAGCCTTTTTCTCCCCCTTTTGCCATATATCGAAAAGAGTGAGGGTGTGTGTGGAATAAAAAATAGGTTTTAATTTTAAAGTCCAAGCATGTTCCACATTATTTTGAAAATAATATACTGAAAATAAGTTCATCTATAAAATGTTCGACTCATATTTTGCTTGATTGATATGAAAGATCAATCAGTCCTGGTCAGAGTCAGTTAGTATGTATGATTATACTCCGTGGTTCATAACGATGCACTAGCTCTACATCTGGAACCAGTAGTAAGGTCCTAACATCTCACGCCCATCTACGTGGCTAAGTACACAAACACATTAGTCCTATGTGTTGTGAGATGTACTGGCTCCTTAAATCTATAGGTGCATGATATCTAAGGTAAGTCCTATACTAGTTCCATGAAAAATGAAAAGTAAGAAATAGTAGTAATATAATATAATTTACAAGTTCCTATTCTACTACGCACATGCCCAATTTTCGTCTTAATAGACTAAATTCAGCTTCGGGTAGGGGTTTAGTAAATAGGTCTGCTAAGTTAGACTTTGATTCAACGTATTCGAGTTGTATGGCTCCGTTGGCTACATGTTCTCGAATGAAATGGTGTTTGACCTCTATATGTTTGGTCATAGAGTGACATATTAGATTCTTAGTAAGATTAATTGAACTAATGTTATCTACGTGAAGTTTTGTGTTCATAAAGTCTAACTTGAAATCGCGGAGAGTGTGCTTCATCTAAAGAAGCTGAGTGACACACTCACCCATCGCGATGTATTCGCCTTCGGTGGTAGATAAAGCAACACAATGTTGCTTCCTACTGCACCAACTCACTAGACTCGAGCCGAGAAGTTGACAACAACCACTCGTACTCTTTCTATCGAGCTTACTACTGGCATAGTCCGAATCAGAGTAGCCGATTAGTTCAAACTCGGTAGATCTAGGGTGCCAAATACCGACATTAAGTGTACCCTTTAGATATCTAAGGATACGTTTAACTAGAGTTAGGTGAGACTCCTTGGCACAGGTTTGGAACCTTGCGCACATACTTACTGCAAATAGGATATCAGGTCGGCTTGCAGTTAAGTAAAGGAGACTCCCTATTATGCTCCTATAGTATTTTAAATCAATTGAGTTTCCGATTAAATCTTCTTCTATATTGACATTAGTTTCCATTGGGGTATTAATAATTTTATCATCTTGCATTCCAAATCGTTTAATTAATTCCCTAGTATATTTGTGTTGATGTAGGTATATTCCATCTTTAGTTTGTTTAATTTGTAGACCTAAAAAGAAGCTTAACTCACCTACTAAATTCATTTCAAATTCACTTTCCATAAGTGAAATGAACTCATTTAGTAGGATTGAGTTGGTGGTTCCGAAAATAATATCATCTACGTAGATTTGGGCTATGAATATGTCTTTACCTAAGGTTTTTACGAAAAGGGTTGGGTCAACTACACCTTGGTTAAAGCCTTTGGACTTAAGATAAATCGAAAGTCTCTCGTACCAAGCTCGAGGATCTTGTTTAAGTCCATAGAGAGCTTTCTTTAACCTAAGGACATGATCGGGTTTGTCTAAACTTTCGAAACCGGGGGGTTGACTAACATAAACTTCTTCTTTAATGTATCCATTTAAGAATGCAGATTTCACATCCATTTGAAACAACTTAAATCCTCGATGTGCTGTATATGCTAATAGCATTCGAATGGACTCTAATCTAGCTACTGGGGCATAGGTCTCGTCGTAATCTAAACCTTCGACTTGACTTAACCCTTTAGTAACTAGTCTAGCTTTATTTCTAACTACTTCACCTTTATCATCAATTTTATTTCTAAACACCCACCTTGTTCCAACGATTGTTTTATCTTTAGGTGGTGGTACTAATTCCCATACTTCATTCCTAGTGAATTGAGCCAACTCTTCTTGCATTGCAATAATCCAATCGGGATCAAGAAGAGCTTGGTCAATAGTTTTGGGTTCAATTTTAGAAATCAAAGATATTTGACTAAGGTTTCTGTATGAGGCTCTAGTTCGAACTCCTAGACTTGGATCACCTATCACTTGGTCGATAGGATGATTCGTTTGGGTCCTAGTTGGATTTGGGTTTGAGTCTACACCTTGATCCATAGGATGGCTTGTTTGAGTTCTAGTTTGGTTGGAGTCATCTATTACTTGGTCGATAGAGTGACTTGGTTGACTTAGGTTAGGATTAACACTAGACCTGATCTCCAGATCAGAGTTAGGTCTAGTATGAGTTGGCTCGCTAATTGGGGTTGTCGGGGATTTTGTAGGTTCGTGTCCTTCATCAAATACTACATTGATAGTCTCCTCGACTCTAAGGGTGTCGTGGTTATATACTCTATAAGCTCTGCTTGTAGTCGAGTATCCTAGAAAGATTCCGGTCGTGATTTTGGATGTAAATTTCCCTAGGTAATCCTTAGTATTTAGGATATGTACCTTACATCCAAATACCCTAAAATACTTGATGTTAGGTATTTTATCGTGATAAATCTCGTATGAGGTCTTAAGGTGCCTCTTTACCATAAGGATTCTATTTTGGACATAGCATGCCGTACTCACGGCTTCCGCCCAAAACCTATTGGGTAGGTTATACTCGTTTAACATTGTCCTAGCGGCTTCTTGTAGGGTTCTATTTTTGCGTTCTACTAGGCCATTTTGTTGTGGAGTTCTAGGGCAAGAGAACTCGTGGTGGTATCCATTTAGGTTACAGAATTCTATAAACCTATGGTTTTCAAATTCACCACCATGATCAGTCCTAAGTCTTTTGATTTTAATGCTTTGTTGATTTTCTATTAACTTAAATAGATTGATTAATTGATCTAGGGTATCATTTTTGTGTTTGATGAACCTAACCCAAGTAAATCTAGAATAATCATCAATTATGACTAAGCAGAATTTACTTCCGTTAAGTGACTTAGCTCCGTGTGAATCAAATAGATCCATGTGTAGGAGCTCAAGCACACTTTTGGTTCGTTCTTGACTAGTTAGTTGATGTTGTGTCCTAGATTGTTTAACTTGTTGACAAGCATTACATATTTTATTATCCAAGTTGTTGAGGTTAGGCAAACCTCTGACTAAATCACTCTGACTCATCTTGTGGATGAGTCTTGGGTGTGAGTGACCGAGTCGTCGGTGCCACAACCACGATTCCTCTTGCCGTGTCATAAGACACTTAGTTGAGGAGTTAGTTAAGTTGATAGTGTAAATGTTGTTATTTCTAGTCCCTTTAAGAATTGTTTTAGGGGTTTCGTTGGTATTAATTACGCATTCATTTTCTAGAAACATGACCTTATAGTTATTATCACACAATTGGCTTACACTAAGTAAATTATATTGAAAATTTTCTACTAATAAAACATTTTGAATAACAAAATTTGAATTGAGCTCAATATCACCTGATCCGATGATTTTGAGCTTGCCGTTATTTCCGAAGGCTACCGATCCTTGTCGTTTGAATCGAAGCTTCGAAAACTTGAGTTGATCCCCGATCATGTGTCGGGAGCAACCACTGTCCAACATCCATTGATCCTACACGCAAGGTAGTTGGATCGGATATTGGATTTATTAAAAATTGGTTGAAAAATTATTAACCTAAATCATCTCACCCATGTCTACATGATCAAACATGTTAATCCTATATGTTCTTGTGAGATGACTTCCAATTTTAGTTGAATTAAATTTAATGACTTAAACACTTGTCAACCTTATGCGTAGATTCGATTTGACCTTAGGCTCATCAAGTCACCTTTTCAAGATCATGGCTTCCAGGTCGTGGCGAGGCACAGAGGCCTTCTTTGATCGGAACAACGACCACTTCCTTAGACAAAGCCATTTTCAAGAAAATAGAGACTTGACTCACCTAAGACCACTTCCTGGTCTAACTAGTCTAGGATACGGCGAGGTAGCTTCAGCTAGTTCCGCTCGGTCAAGTGCACCGAACTAGATACGCCTTATCTAGCCCGAATACACAAGACTCCGCTTTCCTAGCGTACTATCATCTCACCGCGTCCTGGTACTATGTTATCAAGTATTGACGAGTTATAGTCCTATCTAACCATTCTAAAAAGGAAAATCAAACTAAATAAAAACCTAAGCATGCAATTTCTAAGTTAAAACACAAACAAATTTCAGACTAGCTCCCTAGACCGCTGAATCGATTCCTCTCCACATAGTGGATTTGGTCCTTGGGAACCCAGTACTGGTTTGATCCTAAGTTTGAAATCAAGGTGGTCTTAGGGACCCATGCTTGGACACGTTTTCTATGTCTACTTACGATTGACATATACGACTTATTGGTCATGTTTGAGCTAAACCCTAGCCCAGCCTTGTTGTACACGGCCCTTTGCGATCCAAGTAGGAGGTCAAGTCCTTTGGATCCCAAAGTAAACCTTTCCAACATATTCCTAAGATCTTCGACTTGACTTTTCAAGAGTGAGTTCTCAACTTCGAGTTTTTCAACTCGAGTTGAGTCCTTCTCTTGAACTCGACTAGTCGAAGAGGTTAGGGAGACCTCGTGTTTGAGGAGTTTAACTTCCTCAACCAGGGTCTCGACCTTGGATTCAGACTTAGCTAACTTTTTATTTAAAAACTTAATTGCACTATAAAGAGTAGTAATAAGAGACCGACTTACCTTGAGTGTATCTTTTGAACTGGATGCGTATCCGTGGCTTGTTTTGAATAGTGTTTCGTAGTCCGACTCATCTTCGGTTTCTGATTCTGGTTCCGGTTCCGACTCCGTCTCCGATTCCATCGGTTTAGCCATAAGGACTCGATCGTTGTCTTCTTCCTCGGAGGCTTCTTCCCAAGTAGCGTTGAGTGCCTTTTTATGTTTTGGTGCCTTGCTCTTGAGTTTTGGGCACTCAGACTTAATGTGTCCAAACCTGTTGCATTCATAACATCTTATGTTTGAACTTTTAGGCTTACCTTCGTTGGGTCGAGTGACGGCTTGTTTTCGGCCCTTGACTATCCTCCGAACTAGGTTGACTAGTTCGGCTTCCATTTCCGAGTCGACCTCCGAATCCGACTCATCCTCTTCTTCCTTCGGGGGTGGCTTGCTTGCGGTTTTCTTTCTCGAACCTGCAAAAAGTGCTATACCCTTCTCGGGTTCCGAGTTAGACTGCTCATGAAGTTCGAAATTAGAAAAGAGTTCATCTAACCTAAGTTTAGAAAGATCCTTGGAGACCTTGTAGGCATCGACCATGGATGCCCACAAGGTAGTCCTCGGAAAAGAGTTTAGGACATACCTTATAAGGTCGCGGTTTTCAACCTTTTGCCCGATTGCGTGTAGGTTGTTGACTATGTCTTGGACACGGGCGTGGAGTTGCGTCGCGGACTCGTGTTCCTGCATTTTTAGGTTATATAGTTTATTGAATAGAAGATCACACTTACATACCTTGGCTTCATCGGTCCCTTCGTGTAGCTCCACTAGTTTTGTCCAAAGATCCTTTGTGCTTATGAAGGGGCCGACGTGATTTAGCTCCTCCTTGGATAGGCCGCATTGAAGGATTTGAGTTGCCTTAGCGTCGGCTTCGACTTGTCTTTTTGTCGCAGTGGTCCATTGGTCATAATCCAAGGATTCACCCACTTCGTTAGTCGGAAGTGTGAATCCCGTTTGGATTATGATCCACATCTCGATTTGGGTTTTAAGAAAGCATTCCATCCGACCCTTCCAATAACAGAAGTCATCTCCGTTGTAAAACGGAGGTCGGACGGTGCTAAAACCCTCGAGATGGGCCATTTGGAAGGAAAACCTTGCACAAAAAAAATACAAAAAACACGAAAAAGGGTTCCAAGACTTCGCCTTGGATTAGTGGTGCGGGAAATAAAAAGAAACAAACGAGAAATAGAAAGTTAAGCAAAGAAATAAGAAACTAAATAAAAAGTAACTACTCACAACCTTCGATATCCCCGAAAGGATACTAAACATCGATTTTTGAGGATGAAAACAGCTTGTTACGGGGGTAAACCCATGTAAGAAGTGTAGATCTCTCAGAGAGCTTCGATTTGGTGGGTAGATCGTTTCGTGAGTCCCCTTGTAGCAAAAGTTATGCTCGTTTGATCGTGAGGTACTCCGAAGGCGATTAGTACTTGCAAAAAACACAACCAAAAACTATGTACCAAGACTTGGTCTTGGATTAGTAGTGTGGGAGAAATCTTAAAACAATAAATACGAAAAGAAAATTGCTCGATTGGTGGTTGTACCGAATCTGAGCGCCCCCGGCTCTGATACCAATTGTTGGATCGATCAGATCGCTAGAGGGGGGGTGAATAGCGATAGAAATTTTTCGTTAAAACGCGAGTAGACACAGCGGAAGATACAAACAAAAATAGAGACAATAGACACCAAGGTTTTACTTGGTTCGTAGCCGAAGGCTACTACTCCAAGGCCCTAGTGGTCCTTGACCACGTACGAAGGGCAAACTACTAAAAAGCTCCTCCTCGTTGGAGGTAGGATTTAGAGGGATACACAAGATGATAAAAGCTCAAGGTAGAGGGACACTCCCCCTCTCGTTGATATGATTTAAAGCTCAAAATAAGAACAACTTATAAACTGAAATATGATTCAAACTTTCGTTACCGATGACTTCAAAGGATGGAGGTTGAAGCTCTAGTCGTCGTCTCGGCAGCGCTTCGTCGTAGGGATGTCGGAGAGTCGGAGCGTATCGGAAGCACTTGGAAGCTTTTTAATTGATTAAAAACCTTAAGACAAGCCCTCCTTTTATAGCCTTTGAGCCCCTCATCGAATGGGTCTTCAACCAATCACAAATGGACACAAAAGCTCCTTGAAATGGGGTGATAAGCCTTGACTGGTCGATCATTGACCATCACGATCGATGACCATCATCACGATCGATGATGGTAGCATCACCGAAAGGCCGACAGAGATACGATCGATGAAGGGCAATGAGTCCTCCAAGCCGGGCAATGATCGATGCTAGCTGCAAGGCAAAGTTAGCTCAAAGAAAACATTATTTCGACGGCCTTCGACCGTTCGATCTCGACCTAGACCATCGATGGGATGTCTTTGGTCGGATCTACGCTTAAGACCATCCCCGTAAGGAGGATACGACCTCACTTACGCTTGCACACACGAGCTTACCTCGATATTTACCATGTCGCTTTTGCTTCCGGCCTTCCACTCGATTCCTTCGGCTCCCTCCGAAGTCACTCGAGTGTCGCCCGACCACCGCGGCTTCCTCCGGGTGTCGCTAGCCTTCAGCTCCAGCTATAACAATCTTCTGCACACTCAATTCAGCTCGTGAGATAACGACATGAGCTTAACTTTATATCGTTTGCTATAATCAAAACTCAGGTTCGACTTAGGTGCCTACTGCACCAACAACCTCATCTCCGATAACCATGGATAGAAAGGTGTGAGAGTCGGTAACGGGGCACGTTTTGACTCGTCACAGGGATTGACTCGGCATCCTCATACCATCTATCCCATCCTAAAGCCAGGGGTCAACCTGGTATGGCAGAGGTAGTTCCCGATAGATGCAAAAGCTCATCGGGGAAGTGTATGATGTCCCTTCCACAAGACCATAATTAGACATCTAGATAATACCCAATTGATAGCGTGTTCTGCGACACACAAGCGAAACTAAAATCCTAGAATTCCCTTAAAACACTCGTAGCTACCCTTCTCTTCTTTCGTATGACATCGTACTAGAGTTAGGACGACCGACAAACCTCATAACCTCAACCCTTAATGTTAAACTCCGAACAATAATGCCCACTGAACAATCGATACTCGAATCTCAGTCCCTGTGGGTTCGATAATCTTTTTATTACTTGACGACATCCATGCACTTGTAGGTGTTGAGCGTGAGCGCATGCTTCGAGTCCTCAATGGTTCTCATCGCGAGATTTGAGGTCGCGTTCGCATGCATCAAGTTTTTAGCACCGTTGTCAGGGACTATTGATTCGATATCGAATCAAGAGGTGGACAATTGGATTGGACTTAGGGTAGATTTATTTACTTGCTTTATTTTTCACTTTTATTTGATTTACTTCAGTTTTAGATTTTTAATATCTAGAGTAATTTTAGAGTTGTTTCAGTAATTACATTGCATTGACCTTTGGTTTGAATTTTCTGCAGTTGATTTAGTATTAGTTTAGCCTATTTTCTGTTTATCTAAGCATTAGATAGACTCCTAATTTTGTGGCTCGGTTCTTCGTATGCATAGACGCTTAGGATCCGAAGGCCTGATTATGATAGATCTAGAAATCGAACGAACCTACCATCGCAGGAGAGCTGAACAGAAGAGGATGGAGGACCAAGACACATCCGTGGTGAACGTAGGTAGCCGACCTTTGCGGGATTACGTAACCCCTATTGCCAGAGGATTCAGGTCGAGTATAGCTGGACCGTCCATTACAGCTAACAATTATGAATTGAAACCTGCTCTTATACACATGGTCCAGCAAAGTCAATTTGGGGGAGCTACGACTGAAGACCCCAACCGACACCTGGAGACATTTTTAGAAATCTGCTCGACAATTAAGATCAATGGAGTACCTACCGACGTAATCCTCCTGAGCCTATTCCCTTTCTCATTGCGGGATAAGGCTAAGGCATGACTTCATTCCTTGCCATCGGGAAGCATTCCTACATGGGAGCAGTGTGAGCAGTAATTTTTGAACAAATTTTTCCCACTAAGAAAGACTACTCACATGCGCCATCTAATCACGAGCTTTCGTCAGAAGGAAAGGGAGTCTTTATTCGAAGCCTGGGATCGCTACAAGGGGCTACTCTACCAATGCCCCCATCATGGACTGGAAAGGTGGCTGGTGATCCACATCTTCTATAATGGGATCACGTACACCACAAAGGTGTCCCTCAATTCTTCTATAGGAGGAGCGCTGATGAACAAGACTATCGAGGAAGTGGAGGAGCTGATTGAAGAGTTGACCCATAACCACCATCAATGGGCTTCCGAGCATAGTCACCCAGCTCCTGCAGCGGGACGATATGCTGCCAACTCCGTAGACCACCTAGTGGCGAGGATGGATGCACTTAGCAGACGGTTCGACTCTCTAAATCTTATTTTTGTATGTGCGGCCCATACCTTTGGAGAGGGAGCATCAGCATATCAAGAGGACTATTATGGAGTGCAGGGCAGATTAGAGGAGCAGATCGATACGGTTAGGGACCACAATCAAAGGCCCAACAACCTATATTCCAACACTTACAATCACGTATGGAGGAACCACTCGAATTTTTCCTATCGGAATAACTCGAGGAATTTCCAACTGTCCGGAGGATATGTGTAGCAACAGGGCAATGGGCAGCAGCAACCACAGAAGTCTAGACTAGAACTGATGATGGAAGACTTCATTGCTACCCAAACGAAGTCAAATGAAGAATTTCGATGCCAACATAAAAAATTGGAAGAGTCACTTAGGGATTTGAAGGCCACTATTGATGGTCTTGCAAGTCACACGAGGATGTTAGAAACACAAGTGGCCCAAATAACCAAAACCGTAGCACAAACCATGGATATTTCTCCATCATTACTTGAGTCGAGTCAGGTCAAGGAAGAGGGAGTGTGCAACGAGAGAGTAGCCAAGGGATGTGCATCCATGATATCGACCTTGCCAATCCAGGCTAAAATTGAAGATAAAATCCCACCCAAGCTTGAGAACCCTGGTGAATTTGTTATACCCTGCTCGATTTATGGTAAGATATTCGATGAAGTGTTGTGCGATTTAGGGTCATCAGTTAGCGTGATGCCTTAAGCATTCTACCTAGAGATGGGACTGAGTGACATCCAACCAGCGGGCCTTGGTATTCGTATGGGGAACGACTCAGTCAAGGAACCCGTCGGCATGCTAGCATATGTGCCTGTGGTTATTGAGAATTTCGTGATACATACAAATTTTATTATACTCGACACAAGACCAAACCCCTAGAATCCCATCATCTTGGGAAGAGCCTTTTTGGTTATTGCAGGAGCATGTATAGACGTAAAGGCACACAAGATCTCCTTGGAAGTAGACAGGGAGATTATCATTTTTAACCTGTCAGAGTGTAGAGCTCCCTTCTTGGATGACTACACTTTCAGCAGGGTAAAGGCCATCCACCGGAAGACAACACAGAGACGGATGAATGGAGGTTTACAGAACCTCCGGAGCTAAGTTGAGATAATGGAGTGTGGTCGAGCTAACCGACCTTAAACAAAGCGCTTCTTGGGTGGCAATCCAAGTTTAATTTTACATGTTTTTGATCTATCTGCATTCATGTGTATAATTTATACTTTAATTTATGGTCACTTATGTGTTTGCAAATAGTTTAGGATTAGAAAGAACTTGCTAGGAAGAAGCAATAATCGTTTTGAGCCCACCTAGTCCACGACGAGAGCCTGCACCTGCACCACCATTTTTCTTCTACTCTTGAGCAGGATGCAGGTACAGCCGCCTACGACTTCTATGAGTTCTGATCACGCCTCGAGGACATATACGGCGAGCAGTAGACACAGAGGCAGCAAAGGAGGAGGAGCATCGAGTAGCTGCTGTATCCACTAGCTCTCAGATCGACCACATGTACATGTGGCATCAGCAGCTTAGCAACAGATTCTTTGAGGATCTCAAGATGCTGAGGCTACCAAACTTTCCACCTCATCCACCATATTAGAGGTATGCTTTGCTTAAGTCTGGGAGAGGGGTACCCCAAGTTTTGATTTATTTTGTTTCTAGCAGTAATTTCTTTCTTAATATTTGTATTTTAGTTTTATCTAGCATTCATTTGTTCATACATAGGTCATTTAGTTTCTTTCAGTACTTAGTTTTTGCTATATATAAGCTGCCTCAGTAGTATTTTTAAAGTTTTCTTCATGAGTTATTTCAATGGGTAGCTTAACTTCATTTACCTCGTGGTATTTTATTTTATTTGCCCTAATGAATGTTCTAGACTTACACTGGTTAGCTTTTATTTTTACACCTACACATGTCGAACATTCTGAAAGGAAGAATCTAGTATGTACATAGTTATGATTCATCTCAGTAGTCTAGTACTTTGAAATCCATAGGTGACTCTAGTTTTAGCATTTTAGTTACCGGAGATGCTCGGAATGTGGAAGCCCATTCAAAAAAATCAAAATCCCAAGAGAGAGAGAAAAAGAAAAAAAATTGAATAAGAAAAAAAAAGGGATAAAAAAGAGAGTAAGAAAAATTAAAAAATATTATGAGGGATAAAAAATAGTTGTCGTGGGTGGAAATGGTTAGATGCCCTTTTGAGACCGAGTAAGGTTATTGGGGAAACATCTACCAATTTCATTCAATACCGAGCACGCCTTTGAGACTTTGTGCTAGATCTATAGAATAACCCTCGCTTTGGCAGGTAAGTACCTAAGAGCCGGAGACCTTAGGAAAGCTATAGGATGACGACTTAACTTACCATGGAACGTGTTAGTAATATATGAGAGATGTCCTAAGACAATCGCCTTATGTTTGAACCATTTATATGATAAATGAAGATTCACTATTTGAGTGTACATGTTTTCATGTATTTGATTGGATCTTAAACTCATTTACTGAATGTCCACGATACGATTCACAGCATGAGAGAATTTGTGATTGGATCACAACTAGTGAGTATCTCTACATGTGTAATTGTGATGTATCGGAATTATCCCTAGTCGATGAATTGATGGATTTGGGCACCATCGATTCTGTCAAGACTAGCATGAGGTATACTCCTTGGTGTATCCAAGCAGCTGATTCTCACTGGCTGGAGACATTGTGATGTCCGAAGTTGATCGTGGATGCTAGTTATGGTAACTAGTTCATTGGAGTGACCAGCCGTAAGACTTCATATGGTTCCATGCATATATAGATATGTCAATGAAGTTCTTACTGTAGCTTAAGTGCGATGTTCCTTTGACTTGCGGTATTCAAGTTATCTTGATCATAAAGACTTATGCTTTGACATCTTAAGCAAGCATCTCTGAGGAGATGTGGACCCGGGATGATTGGGTATAAGTCGAAGTGATCGAAGGTGTTTGAATAGCCTATAAAGGATTCACCACTCCTTGTGAGGAGATGTATACCCATGACCTCTCGTCAGATTGTTACTAAAGTCTTTGGGCAAAGCATTACATGTTTAGAGTAAGGTACTCTTCGATACTTGTGGAGTAACTAGAATTCGTAGGATGAGGAAATGATACTTGGGCTAGGTGTGACGTAGTCAGCCTAGTGGGGACTGACACTATAGACCATGTCCTGAACCAAGTGGGTATAAGATGAGTGAAGGGAATGGGGCACGATTCATTCGAGCTGCTGAAGGGTTTCAGAAATAGTTCTGGATCAACCGTTGATCTTTTCGATTAATTGGGGATCATGATGTACTACTAGGTGCCACTCATGATCGTTCTATAATTAATGGTTAATTATAGACGGCCAACATAAACCGAGAACCTATTTGGTCACACGCACAACGAGCATAATCCGAAGGATTTAAAACGAGCTTGAGAATGGGATTCTCAGACCGAGAGAAACTGGGTTTGGTTGGACCAAACATGAAGCGAGCATGAAATCGTTTCAGTCGCAATGGAAGCATGGATGGGCCATGTCTTATGAAGACATAATGGATGAACCAAAATGGTTTGGTTCTAATCCAATGGAGGAGAATAAACCAAAGGGTTTGGTTTATTTTAAACGAATGAACCAAAAATTGGTTCGATTCGTTTTAACTTAAAATAAACCATCATGGTTTGGTTTATTTTAACTTAAATTAATGGAGCGGGTTAACGGGCCTTATGGTTATGATCCAATAACCATTAAGAGAATTAGTTCTCTATAAAAGAGGGCTTAAGGGTTTGTTAAGCCCTAATCCAATTCCCTATTCCTTGAGTTGCCGCCCCCTCCTCTCCTTGAAGTGGTCGGCGCCCATACCCTAGCCGCCGCCCACCCCTTGTGCCACCGTCCAAATTGTTGCCGGCGTCCAAGCTTCGGCCGGTGATCCTCCGGCAAATCTCCGGTGATCTCCCTTGGGTTTGGTAATAAGGTGAGCTTCCACCTTTCCTTTTTGGCCGGCCCCCTACTCCTCCACCAAAGCTATCCAGTTTTCTGGACAGCTTGTTTCCCTCTCGTCGCAGCATCGTTTGGACGACGTTTGGAGCTCCGACAGCGGTAGACTTGCCAGGGATTCGATCTCCGGTAATCCTCATAGGTGGAGGACGAAGGATTCGTCAAACAGTTGACGAATACCTCTCCGGAGAAGCGAGTTTTAAGGACTTGTTTTTGGATCCGAATTTGGATTCGGATCGTGATCTTCTCTCGATCACATCATCTTCAACACGAGGCTAGTAACCCGTACGAAGACGAGGCTCGTGACTTGGTGAAGTCATCCCAAAGATACTCAGCGTGGATACGGATAGAGACGATTCTAGCGAGGATCGTTCCGGTTGATGCCTTTCCCGCTACACGTGATACATAAGGTATACGTAGTTAAATTTTCTTTTATTGCAAAATTTAAATTTACGGTTATGTCTACACATGTTGTACTATGCATGCGTGTGATGTGTGTGTTGTAATAAATATAGTTTTATTATTTTTATTTCTTCCGCTGTGCACATGTTTACGAAACATGTTCGAACACACACTCGCCGCGGTGTCGGAAACCCAACAGTGGTATCAGAGCCCAGGTTGTGTTTCGACATAATCGTAAAATGGTTTTGTGATAGTCATAATGATATTTCTATAAATTTTCTACTTTTGGAAAGTTAGAAGTATTTATGGAAATTTTTCAATTTTGGAAAGTCTAGAAGTATTTATGGAAATCTTCCACTTTTGGAAAGTTGGAAGTATTTATGGAAATTGATATTTTTCATAAATAAAATATTTGATTAGATTTTGGAAATTTGTTTCCTAATTTAATCTTGATTTGATTTGGGAAATCAAATCTTAAAATATTTTATTTCCATAAGTAGTTTTGATGATTTAGGAAATTGGTTTCCTAAATTGACTTTCCTTAATCAACTATTTCCACAAATAAAATATGTGATTAGATTTGGAAATTTGTTTCCTAATTTAATCATGATTTGATTTGGAGAATCAAATCTTAAACATATTTTATTTCCATAAATAGTTATGACATATAAGAAAATTATGTACATGACATAATTGTATGTCATGTAATTGCATTAGATGCATATCATAATGTCATGCGTGTCGTGACATGTAGATGTATTCTATGTATGCCATGCCATGTAGATAATAGTTATTTGCATGCAAAGAGGATGAGACATAAAAAACCCTTACACAATATTAAAACCTACACCTTCCATTAATATGGTTAGAACCAGAGTTCTGTTTCTTGTTTGGGTTGTTGGACTCATTCCAAGCCTGGCTCGAACCCGAACATGTTCAAACCATGGAATAGTTTAATACTAATATGGTAAGAGTCAGAGGTCAATCGTTAGCTTTGGTTGTTGGACTCTCTCCAAGCCGGGCTAATTGGTTGAATGCGCTCTAACCATATTAAAACTATTTCTCGATTAATGGGTTGACCTTAACCTGGAGCATCGGCTTGTTGGACTCTCTCCAAGCTCGATGTAAAGGGAGGTGAAGTTGGGTGCTATGCATATGATGCATACTTGTTAATGTGTTAACAACCCGATGTATGTGTGAACATTCAATTAGTTGATAGCACATTGTGATAGTTGCATATACGTGATATGCAATCGGTATAGTTGATACCTACCATCGTAGTTATGAATAGCTTGTTGGACTCTCTCCAAGGTTGTTCATATCTATGATGGATATCAGCCCATTCGGAGATGGACCTACGATCTCCCGAAGTGATTTTGGGGTTTTTGAAATTCGAAAAATGAATGGGATTTATAAATGTATGTTGATGCATTTTAAATCATCTTTCTCATATATGCTCGTTTTGTATTTCTAAGATTGATCATGATGTCTTTGAATTTGCATTCCATTTTGGATTCGAATAAATTAACTGGGCCAAACTTCTTGGACTGGCTTAGAAACTTGAGAATTGTTCTCAATGTTGAAAAGCTTGCAAATGTCCTCAAAGCGCCTCTTCCCGCCCATCCTAGTGACAATGCAACTCTGGACCAATTGTTGGCCTATCAGAAACATGTGACTGATTCTGAACAAATGAGTTGCATCATGCTAGCCATGATGGAACCCAAGCTACGAAAGCAGCATTAGCATATGGATGCTCATATCGTAGTCCTTCATCTTTATGAGTTGTTTGATAAGCAAGTGAGATTCGAAAGGTTCGAAGTCTCCAAGCTTCTCTTCACCTCTGAGATGCAAGAAGGTTCATCTGTGGTACTGCTCAGCATGCTGAAGACTGTGGAGCCTTCTGAGAAGCATGAGCAGGGGACGGTGTTGTTAGTTGATTCCTCGAAGAAAGGTTCTAAGAGGGAGTCAAAGGAATAACAGAGGGGAAGAAGAAAAAGGCTAAAATGGCAGAACCAGCTCAAAAGGGCACTTGCCATTATTATGGCAAGTAGGGCCATTGGCGAAGAAATTGCAAGATTTATCTTGAGTCCGTGAAGAAGAATAAGGCATAAGATGCTCCATCTTTTTCATATATCTTCGTTATTGATTGTCATTCTATTTCCTCAGACACTTGGGTATTGGATACTGGGTGTGGCTCACATATATGTAATGACATACATGGGCTAAGGAATAGAAGAAGACTCGTCAAGGGAGAGTCAAATTTACGTGTTAGGAATGGAGCAAAGGTTGCTGCACTCGCCATCGGAACACATTTGTTGAAACTCCCTGTAGGACTTGTCTTAGAACTGGACAATTGCTTTTATATTCCTTCGTTGATAAAGAACATCATTTCTATTTCTTGTTTAAATAGAAATGGGTACCATTTGACTTTTAGTAACAATTGTTGTTACATAACTTTGAATGGAGTTCTTTATGGGACTGGAACTTTAATCAATGGTGTTTATACATTGGACGTATCCAGTGATGTTTTCAATATTGAAGTGAGAAACAAGCATGCTCGAAAGGATAATCAATTAGACTCCTACATGTGGCATTGTCGTCTTGGCCATGCAAGAAAGAAACGCATGTCCGAATTACACCGATGTGGAATTCTGGAATCGTTTGAATTGGATTCATACGATACATGCGAATCATGCTTAAAAGGCAAGATGACTAAGTTACCTTTTACAGGAAAAGGTGAATGAGTGGGAGAGTTACTAGGTCTAATACATATTGATGTATGTGGACCTATGTCAACTCAAGCTTTAGGAGGCTATAGCTACTTCATTACCTTCACCGATGATCACTCACGGTTTGGGTATGTGTTCTTGATGAAACACAAATATGAAGCCTTTGAAAGGTTCAAAGAATTCAGAAATGAAGTAGAGAAACAACATGATAAGAGTATTAAAATACTTTGATCAGATCGAGGTGGTGAATACTTAAGTCAAGAGTTTCTTGATTATCTAAGAGACAATGGTATATTGTCTCAATGGACTCCGCCATATACACCACAGCATAATGGTGTATCTAAGAGGCGTACCCGGACCTTGTTGGACATGGTCAGGTCAATGATGAATCATGCGAATCTTCCCAAGTCCTTTTGAGGCTATGCACTTCAGACAGTTGTTTACTCGTTAAACAGAATGTCAACCAAGGTAGTCTCTACTACTCCATATGAGATATGGAATGGTAAGAAACCTCATGTATCTTACTTGAAGATATGGGGTTGTCCTGCTTATGTGAAGCGGACTGTATCAGACAAATTGGATGCTAAGTCTGATAAATGTCTATTTATTGGATACCCTAAGGAAACAAGGGGTTACAAATTCTATCATCCTGTGGAACAAAAGGTGTTTGTTTCAAGGCATGCTGTGTTTCTAGAGAAAGAGTTTCTCTTGCAAGAAAACAGTGGGAGTGTCGTCGAGCTTGAGGAGGATCGAGAGACTCAAATAGACATTGATGAGATACCTGGTGAAGCACAACAGCCGACAACTCATAGTGATGAGCAATTGGCTGGACCTATTGAAACACCACATCTTCGTAGATCTTGTAGAACACGCAACATTCCTGAGAGATATGGATTTCTCGTAAGTGAATCGAACGACGTGTTACTCATTGATGATGAGGAGCCTACCAGTTATGAAGAAGTTCTGACAAATGTCTTAAAGGGATATGGCTCAAAGTGCCATGAAGTCGGAAATGGATTCCATGTACGAAAACCAAGTTTGGAACTTGGTCTGACTCCACCAAGGCATAAATCGTATAGGGTGCAAGTGGGTTTTCAAGAAGAAAACTGACATGGATGGTAATGTGATTACCTATAAGGCTAGATTGGTGGCGAAAGGATATCATCAAAAGCAAGGTGTTGATTATGACAAAACCTATTCGCCTGTAGCTATGCTTAAATTCATTCGGATGCTCCTGGCCATAGCGGCTCATTATGATTATGAGATATGATAGATGGATGTGAAAACAACTTTCCTTAATGGAAACCTGCTCGAGGATGTGTATATGATACAACCTGAGGGTTTCACATCGGTTGATAAAACCAAGGTATGCAAATTGCGATGGTCCATATATGGATTGAAGCAAGCATCCAGGAGCTGGAATATCCGTTTTGATGAGACAATGAAAAGGTTTGATTTCTCACAAAATCTAGACGAACCTTGTGTGTACAAGAAGGTTAGTGGGAGTGCAGTCGTGTTCCTAGTATTGTATGTCGATGACATATTACTTATAGGAAATGATGTTTTAGTCTTACAGTCAGTTAAGGTTTGGTCATCCAAGACATTCTCCATGAAAGACCTGGGAGAAGCAACCTACATCCTCGGGATTAAGATCTATAGAGATAGATCAAAACGGTTGCTTGGTCTTTCGCAGTTTACATATATAGACCGAGTGCTAAAGAGGTTTAGCATGTCAGAATCCAAGAAAGGTTTTCTACCCATCAGGTATGGGATATACCTTTCAAAGTCTATGTGTCCGCGCACAGAAGACAAGAGGATTTGCATGAGTAAGATTCCCTATGCATCCACAATAGGATCTATCATGTATGCTATGTTATGTACGAGGCCCGATGTATCGTATGCTCTGAGTGTCAAGAGTATATACCAGTCTGATCTAGGAATGGATCAATGGGTGGCTGTTAAGACGATCCTTAAGTACTTAAGAAGAACTAAGGATATGTTCCTAATATATGGAGAAGGGTACATGGTGATACGTGGGTATACGGATGCCAGCTCCAGACAGACAAGGATGATTCCATGTCTCAGTCTGGGTATGTATTCACCTAGAATGGAGGCACAATAGGTTGGAAAGGTTCCAAGCTTGACACTATAGCGGATTCTGCCACTAAGGCATAATACATTGCAGCTTTGAAAGCAGCAAAGGAAGCGGTTTGGATCAAGAAGTTCATCTCTGAACTTGATGTGGTCTCATCAATGATCCAAACATGTGCTTCGCCGCTATCATCTGATCAGAGAGATCATTAGTAGGAAGGAAATACAAATCGAGAAAGTCCCCACTGAAAGGATCTTAGCGGATCCTTTGATTAAGGCATTACCTCAAAGTAAGTTTGAGGGTCATGTTAGAGCCTATGGTATTAGATACCGTTGCGATTGACATTAGGCCAAGTGGGAGTTTGTTAGTAATATATGAGAGATGTCCTAAGGCAATCGCCTTATGTTTGAACCATTTATATGATAAATGAAGATTCACTATTTGAGTGTACATGTTTTCATGTATTTGATTGGATCTTAAACTCATTTACTGAATGTCCACGATACGATTCACAGCATGAGAGAATTTGTGATTGGATCACAACTAGTGAGTATCTCTACATGTGTAATTGTGATGTATCGGAATTATCCCTAGTCGATGAATTGATGGATTTGGACACCATCGATTCTGTCGAGACTAGCACGAGGTATACTCCTTGGTGTATCCAAGCAGCTAATTCTCACTGGCTGGAGACATTGTGATGTCCGGAGTTGATCGTGGATGCTAGTTATGGTAACTAGTTCATTGGAGTGACCAGTTGTAAGACTTCATATGGTTCTCTGCATATATAGATATGTCAATGAAGTTCTTACTGTAGCTTAAGTGCGATGTTCCTTTGACTTGCAGTATTCAAGTTATCTTGATCATAAAGACTTATGCTTTGACATCTTAAGTAAGCATCTCTGAGGAGATGTGGACCCGGGATGATTGGGTATAAGTCGAAGTAATTGAAGGTGTT
This sequence comes from Wurfbainia villosa, assembly GCA_025175895.1. Classification (NCBI taxonomy): domain Eukaryota; kingdom Viridiplantae; phylum Streptophyta; class Magnoliopsida; order Zingiberales; family Zingiberaceae; genus Wurfbainia; species Wurfbainia villosa. Next base: position 34,579,794 of record CM045989.1, on the reverse strand, counting down.
TGAATAACCTATAAAGGATTCACCACTCCTTGCGAGGAGATGTATACCCATGGCCTCTCGTCGGATTGTTACTAAAGTCTTTGGCCAAAGCATTACATGTTTAGAGTAAGGTACTCTTCGATACATGTGGAGTAACTAGAATCCGTAGGACGAGGAAATAATACTTGGGCTAGGTGTGACGTAGTCAACCTAGTGGGGACTGACACTATAGACCATGTCCTGAACAAAGTGGGTATAAGATGAGTGAAGGGAATGGGGCACGATTCATTCGAGCTGCTGAAGGGTTTCAGAAATAGTTCTGGATCAACCGTTGATCTTTTCGGTTAATTGGGGATCATGATGTACTACTAAGTGTCACTCATGATCGTTCTATAATTAATGGTTAATTATAGACGAGCAACATAAACCAAGAACCTATTTGGTCACACGCACAACGAGCATAATCCGAAGGATTTAAAACAAGCTTGAGAATGGGATTCTCAGACCGAGAGAAACTGGGTTTGGTTGGACCAAACATGAAGCGAGCATGAAATCGTTTCAGTCGCAATGGAAGCGTGGATGGGCCGTGTCTTATGAAGACATAATGGATGAACCAAAATGGTTTGGTTCTTATCCAATGGAGGAGAATAAACAAAAGGGTTTGGTTTATTTTAAACAAATGAACCAAAAATTGGTTCGGTTCTTTTTAACTTAAAATAAACCATCATGGTTTGGTTTATTTTAACTTAAATTAATGGAGTGGGTTAACGGGCCTTATGGTTATGATCCAATAACCATTAAGGGAATTAGTTGTCTATAAAAGAGGGCTTAAGGGTTTGTTAAGCCCTAATCCAATTCCCTCTTCCTTGAGTTGCCGCCCCCTCCTCTCCTTGAAGTGGTCGACGCCCATACCCTAGCCGCCGCCCACCCCTTGTGCCGCCGTCCAAATTGTTGCCGGCATCCAAGCTTCGGCCGGTGATCCTCCGGCAAATCTCCGGTGATCTCCCTTGTGTTCGGTAATAAGGTGAGCTTCCACATTTCCTTTTTGGCCGGCCCCTACTCCTCCACCTAAGCTGTCCAGTTTTCTAGACAGCTTATTTCCCTCTCGTCGGAGCATCATTTGGACGACGTTTGGAGCTCCGAAAGTGGTAGCCTTGCCGGGGATTCGATCTCCGGTAATCCTCATAGGTGGAGGACGAATGATTCGTCAAACGGTTGACGAATACCTCTCCGGAGAAGCGAGTTTTGAGGACTCATTTTTGGATCCGAATTTGGATTCAGATCGTGATCTTCTCTCGATCACATCGTCTTCAACACGAGGCTAGTAACCCGTACGAAGACGAGGCTCGTGACTTGGTGAAGTCATCCCGAAGATACTCGGCGTGGATACTGATAGAGATGATTCTAGCGAGGATCGTTCCGGTTGATGCCTTTTCCGCTACACGTGATACGTAAGGTAAACGTAGTTAAATTTCCTTTTATTGCAAAATTTAAATTTACGGTTATGTCTACACATGTTGTACTATGCATACGTGTGATGTGTGTATTGTAATAAATATAGATTTATTATTTTTATTTCTTCCGCTGTGCACATGTTTACGAAACATGTTCGAACACACACTCGCCGCGGTGCCGGAAACCCAACAGAACGAGTATCCCCTAAAAAGATTCGCTTAGCACATGCATATCGAAGATGAGTTATTTACTTCTATATGCATCGTGGGAGTTTTCGGTTCTAGAGTATATAAATTGCCAACCAATGTACCAGAACAGATAATCTCCCTATTCCTTTTTATAACCACTTTGTCATTAAAAGAAACAGAATATCCATCCATAAACAATTTAGAAATTGAAATTAAATTCTTTCTAAAAGTAGGTACATAAAGATAATTTCTCAAAACCAAAACTTTATTCCTATCAAAAGATAAATAAACGTCTCCCACTGCAATAGCCGCCACCTTTGAAGCATTGCCCATGAAGACGGTAATCTCTCCCTCAGCTAGTCGTCGGGTTTCCTGGAACCCCTGCAAAGTATTGCAGACATGATCAGTGGCTCCTGTATCTACACACCAGGCACTGGTAGATAACACCGCTAAACATGTTTCAACAACTAAGAAGATATACCTTTGTTCTTTCGGCGAGGACAGTCCGCCTTCCAATGTCCAGTCTGCTTGCAAGTGAAGCACTTGCCTTTCAGCTTCTTCACTCCTGCCTGAGGTCCCACTGCCACTTTCTTCGCTCCACCTTGCTTCTTCTTCTTCTTACCTTTCGGTTTAGAAGAAGAAACATTCTGAGCAACCATGGCTTGAGTACTTTGATGAAAAAGCCCCTCTGCCGCCTGGAGTTCTGTCAGAAGCTCCGCCAACGAATACAACCTCTTGTTCATGTTGAAATTGAGGCGGAACTGCTCAAAACTCCTAGGCAGAGACTGGAGAATGATATCGACCTGGGTTTCCCCATCGATCTCAGCTCCGAGGACTTCCATCTCATTAAGATGAGCCATCATCTTGAGAACATGTTCCCTAACGGGTGTTCCCTCGATCATGGTGGTCGTCATCAAGTTTCTCATCGCCTCCTGTCTAGCCGCCCTACTCTAATGTCCGAAAAGTTCCTTGAGATTGAACATCATGTCATAAGCTGTGGCTATGGCCTGATGCTGATGTTGCAGCACATTTGACATAGATGTCAAAATGTAACACCGCGCCATCTCATTTGCCTTGATCCATTTCTTATAACGTTCTTTCTCCTTTTCATCAGAGTCATCGGTGGGCTTAGGAGGACAGACCTCGAAGAGTACAAATTTGTACTCCTCCGTAGTTAAGACAATATCCATATTTCTTTTCCAATCAATATAGTTTGGTCCAGTAAGTTTATTTTCTTTTAATATCACAGCAAGTGGGTTGAAAGCCATTTGAAAATCCTAAAAATCACAATGATCAAAATATTAGATTTCAAATATTATTGATTCCTCAAAACAATAAAATTCCGAAATCAACCAACACCTCAAAACACCGAGAATATCGCATGCAACGATAGTGTGGACGTATACGAATTCTACATTTGTAAGAGGAGGTTTTACCCATTAATTTTATTATATTGTCAACCTTACTTTTTGACAAATAAAATTAATAGTTGGTTCCTCTTTAGCCCTACAAATAAAAGCAGTGACTCCGATGGGGAGGATACTTTTATTTGCATCTAAGTGTGCACCATTACACGATACTAAGGGAATTATTTCGGATTATGTGCCTTACCGATGGGGAAGTACACACGCTCCTAAATAATTTCCTATAACCATTATTTGACCTAGTGATCCGCAAACAAACCCATCCGATGGGGAGGAAGGCACTCAGAGCCAACGCGCAAGTTTGTTCCATCACACGTCAAATTGTAATGGAGGCTGTGGGAATTAATTAAAATATCCCTCTCCCACTTAGTCAATTGAAATTGAGGAATTTTAAAGCATACACAACATGCATATAAAAAAAATAAGCAATCAATATGGAAAAAAAATAGAATTTTTCCAACTATTATGGCATTGTTCTCCAATACGCATCCCATCGTGTCGCCATCTCGTCCGCTCCATCTTTTCCCGTGCGCAAGTCACCAAAGAGATCCGAGCCTAGATATATCATTTTAATTTACATCCATCGATCCTATACTCCACGAAAGAGTGTACAAATAATCTAGATCGAAAGTAAACTAAAATGAGCGGCTAAACAATGACGTATTTAATTACAAAAATTAAATACCAATCTAGCCTCGTCAACCCCGAGGATTCAAATAATATACATACAATCACACACAAAACAATCACATACAACCAAATAGCCATAATAGTCGGATCTTATGCCTGCAACCAAAAAGTTAGCCTACGCACATCCTACTATTATCCGACATACTCAATATATGATATGTGCATGAAAGTAACCGAATCCAAAACACACAAAACCGGAAACCGTGGCTCTATACCAATTGTAGGGTGTTGCTTCGGAGGCTCATTGGCTCCCATGTCCCCGGATTAAAATTTTCACTAATGAAAGAACTAATCCAGATGGGATGAGTTTCCTAAGCACAACTAATTCGTCATCGTGCTAACAACTTGAGTGATCGCTTGAACAAACTAGTTGTTCAAGCAACACAACTCTTCTAGTTGGTTAGTCGCGGAAGAGACGACGGACGGATCGCCGGTTTTTGTGTTTATCTTCGGGGTCCATGATTATAAAAAATATATACATACACACACTTGTATAATCAACACATAAAAGAACATGCTAAGATCAGAAAATAAAGTTGTAAAACTTTTATACCTCACGATCTTCTACCGTATGTCCTATCCTCCTCGTGGACGACGTGTGGGCGAAGATCCTCCACGAGTAGAAGCCTTCTAGATCACGTTCTTCCCTTCCTTGTTCGCTGCGAACAAAGAGAAGAACAAACAAAACTTCTCCTTTCTAGAACCGGCCACCAAGCAAGGGAGTTTGATGTAACCGCCGGCCAAGGAACGAATGGATGAAGCGCCGGCCACCAATGTAAGGGGAACCGCCGGCCACCTTGGAGAGAATGGAGGAGTGAACGCCGGCCAACCTTGAAGAGAGGTTGCCGCTAGCCAAGGAATAAGAGAGGGACCAAGAGGATGGGCGTCGGCCAAGTCTTGATGGAAGAAGATGGGCGCCGGCCACTTGTCCAAGAGTTGCCGCCCAAGCCAAAGCTTCCAAACCCTAGCCGCCCAACCTAAAACCCTAACTCCAATTGAACCATTATTGTCGCCCAACCTAAGCCCTCTATTTATAGAATTGGGCTTAAGCCTCCTTTAATCTCCACCGTCGGATCTAGGGATTTAATCTCCACCATCGGATCTAGGGTTTTATCCCAACCGTCGGATCTAGGGTTTCATCCCAACCGTCGGATCTAGGATTTCATCCCAACCGTTGGATCTAGGGTTTCATCCCAACCGTCGGATCTAGGGGTTCATCCCAACCATCGAATCTAGGGATTTAATCCCAACCGTTGGTTCTAGGGTTTCATCTCAACCATCGGATCTAGGGATTTAATCCCAACCGTTGGTTCTAGAGTTTTGTTTTACATCCTTGGATCTAGACTTCTTGGGGATTATATTAGGCTACGATAGGGACCATAAGGAGGAGTTGGATCTTGGCCACCCGATGGATCGGAACCACACAAACTTGATCCATCAATGATGTTCCATTTCACTAGAGGATCATCATTGAACTACCTCACCAACCCCCATAAATTAATATGGGCTCCATATATTATTTGTACATTCATCTCCCCGTGTTTAAGATATCGAATGTCCGTCAATTAATTGATTTACTGACCATCAATTAATTAATATCTAACTCCTCGAGTAGTACCACTCAACCTTATCATCATGTTGACTAAGTCAACCAGCTGGGTTTACATGATGAACCTTATGAGCTCCTCAAGGGGACATCATCAACCTAATATATAGGACACAGTTTCCTCCTATAATCAACGACACACCATGTAAATAATATCATTTCCCAACTTACCATGCATATTGATTTAATCCATCTAAATCTCACCCTCTGGTAAATCAAAGAAATAAATACTAAGTACATGTGCCCGTTATTATATCGGGATTAAGAGCATGTACAATATAATATCCGAGGTCCGATTCAATTATGTAGTCAGCAATAAATTGAATCACCTCTATGTCGGTCCTGCTCAATACACCTAAGTGTACTAGTGTAACTCTATGTTCAAGACAAAACAATACCAAGCTACACTACAACCATGCCAATGGTTTGTCCAAAACCATCTTGGTTGTGAGCCTCTACTTATATTCTACAAGATACTGATAACATGATCTTCTGTGCCACACCAAGCACCATGTTATCTACAATGTAAAATATCAGACAATATGCACACATATAATAAATATACAAAGTGCAAACAATGATCATGTGATTCTTATTTCAAAATAAAAATGTTCATACAAAAAGAGCTAGGCTTTCAGTATACATTCCAACACTTCTTCCATGTGACACCGTACTAGAGTTAGAACCACCGACAAACCTCATAAGCACAACCCTTAATGTTAAACTCCGAACAATAACTCCCATTGAACAATCAACACTCAAATCTCAGTCTCTGTGGTATCGATAATCTTTTTATTAGTTGTCGATATCCGTGCACTTACGGGCGTTGAGCGCGAGCGTGTGCTTCGAGTCCTTGAAGGTTCCCGTCGCGAGATTTGAGGTCACGTTCACTTGAATCAATCATAAATAACATGGGACACACAAAGCATTGAAGACTCACCCAATGAGGAGCTATGCCGCATCACACACCATATGGCACTCATAGCTTTGCGAGATGACACCAAGAGCTCAAGCCAAGATGAAGCATCCTCAAGCAATGAATCGTCATCTAATGACGATGAGGTAAAGGACTCCCCTAGAGTAGAACTATTATACAAAACCATTGCTTATCTTAAAAATGCTTTGTATAAATCAAAATCTAGGATTAAGGACTTGAAGGCAGAAATTAATGTAGGAACTTCAGTGAGCGCTAGAGGGGGTGAATAGCATCGTGCTACGTCCACTTGATGGAATTTGATCGTGTTTACGAGCTTGTCTACAATTCTTGTTAACACAGCGGAAATAATGATAACAATAATAAATAAAGTCAAACACGCAACACACAAACACAAACGATGTAACGTGGTTCGGAACCCTAGTTCCTACTCCACGGGGTGAGATCAATATCGAGCTCTAGAGATGCACACCACCACTAATCAATAACACTCCTTCTCGGTGATATACCGAAGGTAGAGAAACTTTGTACAAGCGATTACAACAGTAATACAAAATAATACAAGCAATTACAAATGAAATACAACAAAAGATGTAAAGAAAACTTTACAAAAACTCTTTTGAATGCTTTCTTGTTTGATTGCTTGAGCCGCACTTGAAGACCCTAACTTACACCAGCAAATCGCCTCAAATCGCCCAAGAAAATCGCTGTGGAAATCCTCACATCAAGCTCCTTTTATGCCTCCACGCGACCTAGATTTCTGTCTAGCAATCGCCTGACAAGAGGCCCTAGTCGACTGCCAACAGTGTTGTTATCTCACAACGGACTTGATCCACGTTGACATTCAAGCCAATAGATACACTGGCAGTCGACTGCCATTTCTAACAGTCGATTGCTCAAGCCCATAGCCGACTGCTTAGTCAGCTACCAAGCATTCTGTCCTTGCGATCACAACCACCGCAATGATCGCTTTAATGGAAGTCGATCGCCATGTCCAATCAATCGCCTAATTCGCAAATGATCGCCAAGGCCACTTGTCATTGTGCCGAATGCCGCTCATGGCAATCGACTAGTCATTGTCTAGTCGATTGCTCAGTGTCGACTCGGCTGCCAAGTGTGAAAACACTTGAGCAGTCTACTGGTCCAAAACCCCAGTCAACTGCTACACCTCAACCATGAGGTTTACCCCAAGTATGATGCCCTCATACTTGCTAGACCACCCTTAGCCTAGACCTAAGCCTTCTAGTCACCTCCATCAGCCTCACGCCTATCAGATCCCTCCAAGTCATCCATGACTTGTTCATCCATACACTAGCCTTCAGGTGCTTCCATCGGCTATTGTCATACTAAGCTGGTCTATACCGCCAAGGCACATTTGGGCTTACGCTACTAAGGCCCACACTTGGACTTTACGCTTCCAAACATTGGACTTATGCTGCCAAGACTCGACCCTTGGATTTTACACCGGCAATATCAATCCTTGGACTTCCCAATTGACAAGTACACATGACTTGGACTTTCATCACCAAGACTATACACTTGGACTTACGTGGCGAAGACTACACCCTTGGACTTTCCAATTGCCAAGTACCCATGACTTGGACTTTCACTGTTAAGATTACACACTTGGACTTACGTGGCCGTGACTACACCCTTGGACTTCCCAATTGCTAAGTACCCATGACTTGGACTTTCACCACTAAGACTACATACTTGGACTTATGTGGCCAAGACTACACCCTTGGACTTTCCATGCCAACCCATGTTGGACTTTCCAATTGCCAAGACTCATGCTTGGACTTTCATGCCAAGTACCCAAGACTTGGACTTTTCCATTGCTAAGACCCATGCTTAGACTTTCCATGCCAAGTGTCCGACTTGGACTTCTCCATTATATGATCAACCCCATGTTAACCATATAGTCAGCCCATTGTCCAACAATGGTCAACTCATCGTCAAACATCAAAACACTACTTGAGTCAAACTCAAGTCTGGTCAATCATGACCTGGGTTGATTGCACCAACAATCTCTCCCTTTTTGATGTTTGACAAAAACCAAACACCTTTGAGTTAGAACACTAAATCAATCGAATCCTCCAAATTGAGAATTCTCACATTCTCCCATCAATTCTCCCCCTTTTTGACATACATAAAAAAGGCTCTCTCCAAGGGTATCAATGTCCCGTATCCCAATGATATCTTACGATCTCCCCCTTGGTCCAAAAATATCTAGGATGCCTTTACTCTTCCTAGTGATAAGTCTCATATCACTAAATGAGAGGAAATCCTTCAAACTCTCCAAATTTTCTAAATTCTCTCCCTTATGAGGAGGAATACATCCATCATCCCATGATGGATAACCTCCCCTTAAAGGCTTGCTCCCCCTTATGAGGAAGAATACATCCATCTTCCCATGTTGTCTTTGGAGAGTCCCTAAGCCTATAGAAATACTAAATCATCAAAATTAACGGCAAATGTTCAAACTTGAACTTTCACACACCTTAAAATTTGATAAATCACCCAAACAACTCTCTTAATCCATATCCAATGTATTTTCACCCTTCCAATGCTTTCCAAAGAAGATCCTAGGGTTAGGAGCAGTTAGGGTAGCCTAACATAGCTAAAATATGGGCTAAACATCCTTGTTTACTCGAAATCAGCAATGACAGTCAACTCTATCAGTCAATAGTCGACTGCCCTTGATGCCAGTCGATTGCCATCCAGGGCAGTCAACTGATTTCTACAAGTGCAGAAATCAGGTTCAGAGATGAAATTCAGAAATAAATAAGTAATTATATGTAATTCGAAAAATAGTGAAACTTCATATGTATAATACTTATAACAATCATAATGGGTGAAAAATATTTGAAAAATAAAATACCCATTAAATATTGAGATTGATACAAAATTCAAGACCATTGAAAATTTCAATGTTTTGATCCTATTTTGTATCAACTCCATCAATGGTGATTGCTATCAAAAGATAGACTTCACCAAGGTTTTTCAAAATGATTTTAAAATCTTATATTGAACCATGGTCTATGGGCTTAATGCACATGACTTGTACATAAGCTTTCCTCATGATTCATCCATGGTATAAGATGAGTTTGAGTTCATCTAAATACAAGAACTATGCATCTTGAACTTAACTCATTTCATAGCATCTCACATGTGTCTAGGGTGTATCAATACACACACATGTCAATTTGATGTGAGATGTGGGTTTTATTCATCCTAATCTAAGGTCTCATGCATTTTTCTAGGCAACTCTATTTGATTCCCTTATACATGGGACTTTAAATCATTCCAATTGTCCTTAAATCAATTCTCATTAATCTTAAATTCATGAATGATGATTATGACATATAATATAACATAAATAAGCATGTGCAAAAAATCATGATGTAATGCATTAAATATAAACGTAAATATACATGACATAAAAACTTAAACCTAAGCATTATCATGACATATAAAATGATAAGATGAAATAAGATGTCATGACATGACATATGACAAACAATTCATGGCAAATAAAATATAAAGGTATAAGAATACATAAGTTTTAGAGTTAATTGCCATTTTTTGGGTTTAAGTCCATGTTTCCATAATACCACTCATCTCCCAAGTGTGCCAAAAACCCAAAATGGCTCACCAAGTCCTCTAACCCTAAATTGTGCCAATTTGATTGATTTTTCAACTTCCATAACTTATATTGACACATCCTAAAATCTTTTAGGATATAATTCTAACCACATTTCCAAAGTATCACATTACTTTAGAGATAACCTAAAGTGTCAAATTTGTTATGTTTAGGTTAACTACCCCACCAATCAAGGTTGACACAACCTAACCCATTTAGTGTGAGGGAATCACCCTCCTAGGAACCCAATACCTATTGGAGCTCCTTGGGTTTATAAGGTATTCACTAGGGATGACTTCCTTTGATACCTTTCTAATGACCCTTCTAGGCTTTTTTAGCCTTGGTCATTTTGGTCTTAGCTAGGTTAACTCTAGGGGTAACTCCCCTTGTAACCTTCTTAGTGGCTTCCCTAGGTTTCCTTGAAACTTTAGCCACTAGGCACACACCATGGTTAGCCTTAGGGATAGCTTCCCTAGTAACCTTGGTTTTCCTAGACCTATATTGAGTTCCATAATCGAATGGAACATGATGATAGGTAGGCTTATCTACCTTGGACCTAGGCTTGTGGCTCAAGCCTTTCTTGCCCATAGATGAGCCTTGTCTCATAGACCCTAGGTTTTGACTCCTATACCCTTTAATTGAATTTGTCATTCTTGTAAGGGCCTTTTCAAGTTTCTCAAGCCTTGACCTCAAGGCTTGGTTTTCTAACTCTAATCTTCCCAATTTTGATTTTTCATTAATATTTTGGGAAATATTTTTTTTTTTAGGCAAATGCCTACCCTTCTTAGGATTAATGGTTAAATGCTCCTCTACCCTCCTAATAGTTTCCCTAGGTAGAATTATTTTAGGGGTATTTGATCTAGATTTGTCCTTAGCCCCAAAATTGCATGATTTTGCACCTAAACAATAAAATCTATTATTTCTAGCATGATCCTTATGATTATGTATAATTGCAAGAGTATTAAAATTATTTCTAGCATGCTTTTGTCTATTACTTAAAGAATGAGTATTATTTAAATTTACCTTAGGGTTCACCTTAGCTCCCCCTACATGTGTAGCTCCTTCTTTGACTTTCTTCCTCCCCTAGGGCATTGACTCCTATAATGCCCCGATTGTTGGCATTTGAAGCACACCACATGCTCCTTGCTCTTATGTGTTGGGGCATCGACATCCTTGACCTTTGACACTGGTTGAGCCTTCTTGACTTTTTTTAGGACACTTGTTCTTGTAGTGTCCGTTTTCCCTACACTTAAAGCATACAATATGATTTTTATTTTTGATTGAAATGCTTGAGTTACCTTCCATGGTAGGGGAATCTTGAACTTCCTCGTCTTCTCGACTGGAGGTAGATGGTTCTTCTTGATTTTTCTTCGGAGTGGAAATTCTCTCCTCCCCCTCAATCCTAGAGGTGGAGGCTTCTTCAATTTCTTCCACTTCTTCTTCAGATGTCGATTCCTTTTCAACCTCTGAATCCTCACTTTCTTGTGAGGATGAACCTTCCTCTTTTGGCTCTCTCTCTACTTGAGCCACAGATGGTTCTTCTTGGAGCTTGGCAAATTTATCCCATAGATCCTTAGTGATGCACACGAATGCGACCTCAAATCTCATGATGGAGGCTGTCGAGGACTCAAAGCGCACGCTCACGCTCAACGCTCGCAAGTGCATGGATGTCGTCAAGTAATAAAAGATTATCGATCCCACAGGGACTGGGATTCGAATATCGAATTGTTCAGTGGGTGAAATTGTTTGGAAGTAAAATTTAAAAGGTTTCGATTGTGAGGGTTGTCGGTGGACTAAACTCTAATACGATGTCACACGGAGGAAGAAAGGAGCGTGTCGAGATCTTTAAAAGAGATTCTAGGACTTCGATTTCGCTTGTGTGTCGCAAAACATGCTATCAACTGGGCATTGTCTAAACGTCTAGCTATGGTTTTGTGGAAGGGACATCATACACTCTCTTAATGAGCCAATGCATCTATCGGGAGCTATCTCTGTCTTACAAGGATGGGATAGACGGTACGAGGATGCCAAATCAATCCCTGCGACTAACTGTTTCTAGTTCCATCGCATCCTTCTACCCACGGTTATAGGAGATCAGGTTTACCCCTAGGTTCCTTGTATAAAATCCCCTAAATCTTAGATAAGAGGGATGTCACCCCTCGTATCACCTAAGAACAGCAGGTTAGAAAACCAAATACGCATAGATATTGGTATAAATAATTTCCAATTGCAAATTCAAACTCAAAAATAGAATTCAATTTGAAGCAACATGTCATGCGCACACAAGCTACTCCCTAATCCTAGAATCGAAGGAACTACTCCATATATAAAAGAGGAGAATCACAAGGCATGTACATGTTCGAATATATCAGAAATAAAGTGTAAGAACAAGAAATTACAATGCCAATGTGGCCTTCTTTCTGGCTTTGAAGTGCAGAACGTGGACCTCCGGCGTCATTCTTCCTCCCCGTTGCGAGTTCCCGAAGCTTTTTAGGACTTCGGTGTGCCATCCCAGCTGTCGTGCCCCCCTAGGGTTTGGGCGGAGCCATCCTTATATAGACATAACCTCGGACCATTGCAAAATTTGAAAAAAGCCCTAGTCGCGTTAATCTGCTGGGCCAACACACGACCGTGTATTTCCACATGACCAAGCCATGTGCAGCCCTACGGTGGCTGATCTCGCCCATTGGACACGGTCGTGTGTAGCCACATGCCCTGGCCATGTCCCATTCTACGTCTAGCTACAAAATGTCCTTCTTTTGCTCCGAAAGTGCGCAGTCCCCCCCCCCCCAAAATGCTATCCTGCATGCAAAAGTACAAAGATCAAACCTCCGAACCAGAAAATAGGAAATGTGAGCAAAATAGAGTGACATATGCATGAAACTAACATAAAATGTAATGAGATGTGAGTGAAAACTACTCCTAAAGGCCTATATGTTTCGCTCACATCACTTCCCCCAGACTTAAATCTTTGCTTATCCTCAAGCAAACCTCAGTACCATGAAATTAAAAAGATATTGTTCCATACTTTACATGTTAACTAAATTTATCAAGTGGTATTTGCAATCAAAGCAAAATAACTATGTTTTAGAAATTCACTAGGTTAGCTCCTCATGCTCGTGTTAAGTGAATCATTCTTAGAGGATACTTGTTCCATGGTGAGTTAAGTCGTCATCCTATAGCTTTCCTAAGGTCTTCGGCTCTTAGGCACTTACCTTCCCATAGCGAGGGTCATTCCCTAGATCTAGCATAAAGTCTCAAAGGCATGCTCGGTATTGAGAGAAATTAGTAGGTGTTTCTCCAATAACCTAACTCGGTCTCAAAGGGGCACCTAGTCATTTCCGCCCACGACAACTGTTTTTATCCCTCATAATCTTTTGTCTCCCCTTTTTTTTCTTTGTTTTCTTTTTCATTTCTTTTTCTCTTTTCTTTTCCTTTCCCTCTTTTATTCTTCGGCTCATCAGGATTTTGATTTTTCTGAATGGGCTTACACAATCCGAGCATCTCCAGTAACTAAAATGCTAGTCCTAGGGTCACATGTGGATTCCAAAGTACTAGACTACTGAGATGAATCATAACTAGGTATGTACTAGACTCTCCCTTTCAAAATATTCGACATGTGTGTGTAAAAATAGAAGCTAACTAGTGTAAGTCTAGAACATTCATTAGAACAAATAAAATAAAATACCACGAGATAAATGAAGTTATACTACTCATGGAAACTACTCATGAAGAAAACTTTTAAAAATACCACTGAGGCAGCTTTATAGATAATAAAAACTAAGTGTTGAAAGAAACTCAACAACCTATGCATGAATAAATGAATGCTAATAATAATGCAAATACCAGGAAAGAAACTACTGCTAGAAATAAAATAAAGTTTGGGGTCCCCCCCAGACTTAAATGAAAGTATACCTCTAGTATGGTGGACGAGGTGGAAAGTCTAGGAGCCTCGACATCTCAGGATCTTGGGAGACCTACTGCTGAGCTACTGATGTCACATGTACATGTGGTCGATCTGAGAGCTAATGGATGCAGCGGTTGCTCGGTGCTCCTCCTCCCTAACCCACTATGCCTGCTGGGCATGCATGTGCTACCGCATCTCCTGGTGGTAGGCGGCCTTATCCTGGCGACGGGTGGCCTCTTCCTGGAAGTAGATACGTGCCTGATCGTAGAACTCCTTAGCCCGCTGGAAGTGCTCCCGGAAACCCGAGAACTCCGCCTACGTGTAGACGCTCTGCTCCTCTCATTGTTGCCTCTGCGTCTGCTGCTCGGCGTATATGTCGTCAAGGCATGATTGAAACTCCGATAAATCATAGGCCGACGTACTTGCATCCTTCTCAAAAGTGGAAAAAGGTGGTGGTGCAGGTGCAGGCTCTTATCAGCGTGGACTAGGTGGGCTCCGATGCATGTGTGGACCGGAGGGAGAGTGATGTAAAAGGGGAGAGATGGGCTCCAATGTGGGTGGTGTTGGTGCAATCGGCCCAGGTCACGATTGACCAGGACTCGAGTTTGACTCAAGTGATGTTTTGATGTTTCGACAAAAACATATGACAATGTAATTGTCATGGGAAAGTCCAAGTGGAACACTTGGCATTTGGTAAAGTCCAAGTCTTGAGTACTTGGCATGAAAAGTCCAAGTGGGACACTTGGCGCATGGAAAGTCCAACATGGGTTGGCAAGGGAAAGTCCAAGTCTTGAGTACTTGGCATGAAAAGTCCAAGCATGGGTCTTGGCAAATGAGAAGTCCAAGCATGGGTCTTGGCAAATGGAAAGTCCAAGCATGGGTCTTGGCATGGAAAGTCCAAGCATGGGTCTTGGCATGGAAAGTCCAACATGGGTTGGCAAGGGAAAGTCCAAGCTTGAGTCTTGGCATTTGAGAAGTCCAAGGGTTTGATATTGGCAGCGTAAAGTCCAAGCGGGAGTCTTGGCAGCATAAGACCAATGGTTGGCGGCGTAAAGTCTAAGCGGAGTCTTGGCGGCGTAAGTCCAATGTGCCTTGGCGGTGTAGACACCGTTAGCATGACATAGCCGAGGGAAGCACCTGGAGGCTAGCGCGATGGATGAACAAGTCATGGATGACTTGGAGGGATCCGAGAGGCGTGAGGCTGATGGAGGTGGCTAGAAGGCTTAGGTCTAGGCTAAGGGTGGTCTAGCAAGTATGGGGGCACCATACTTTGGGTTAAAACCTCATCTCATTATGGCTCGACCGACGTGAGTCGACTTGAGTTCGACCGCCGCTTAAGAGCCGGAATCCGACGCTCATCGAGCCAAACCGATGTCTATGGCGGCGACTATCAAGGGTCGGCAGTGATCGCTAGTTCACCTGCAAGACGCAGACGTGAGCCGATCGGGCGATTACGCGGCGGGCCGATTGCCAAGAGATCCGTTGGAGTTTTTCCAGCGTGGATCGAGCCGTTGTCTCACGACAACAGTGGCATCAGTCGACTGGTGACTTATGGCAGTCGACTGATAGGCGGAAATCCAGGTCGCGCGGAAGGATAAAAGGAGCTCGACGGGAGGATTTTTGGCAATGGTTTCTTGAGCATCTTTGGGGCGATTTGTTGCTGTAAATCAGAGTCTCCAAGACCACTCTTCAAGCAACCAAAAGCAAGCAATCCAAAGCATTTGTAAAGTGTTTTCTTTACTTGTATTGCATTATTCTTCATTGTATTTGCTTGTTGCTTTTAGATTATTGTTGTAATCTATTGTAAGAGGTTTCTCCACCTCCGACTTATATCGAGAAGGAGTATTTGTGATTAGTGAGTGCGTGTGCATCACTAGGGCTCTTTAGAGCTCGATCCGTGGAGTAGGAACCGTTCAGTTCCGAACCACGTTATATCTTTGTGTTCGTGATTGTTATCTTTTCGTTATTGCTTTTATTATTTCTATTCCGCTGCGCATAACAAGTTTTGTGGAGACGATCGCAAATGAATTCCATCTTCCTACGGGCACATCGCTATTCACTCCCCCTCTAGCGGCGTCAAATCCCCAACAATTGGTATCAGAGCCCGAGGCTCTTCTACGGACTAACCGCCGGGAGCTAGGAAAAAGAAACTAGAGGGTGAAGATGGAAGAACAATTGGGATGGAACATTAACACACCAATCCCTTACTCCTTCTATGGACAAGAAGGGTTTAAGCAATGGAAGTCAAGAATTGAAGACTTCCTAATGATGAGGGACTTCGAAGAATGGTCTATCTTGATGGAGGGATTTCAATATCCAAAAGGGCCCAAGGGAAGAATTCTCAAGATGAAGAAGTGGACCGAGGAACAAATCCAAGAGTTCGAAAAGAATATAATGGTAATTAAATTCTTGGTTGATTTGATTCCTAATAAAATTATGTGTGAGCTAGGTGAGTACAAGGATGCCAAAGAACTTTGGAGTCAAGTGGCAAAATATCATGAAGGCTCACAACCGGTCCAAGAAGAAGAGACCGAAGAGGCTAATGCATCATCCTCACAAGGAAGTGAGGATTCGGAGGTTGATAGGGAATCAACATCCGGATCAGAAGAGGTGGAGAAAGTGGAAGAAGCATCCACCTCAAGGATTGAGGGGGAGGCGATAACTTCCACACCGGAACATCAAGAAGAAGCTTCGACATCTGGTCAAGATGAAGAAGGCCAAAGTCCAATTCCGGTCTCCATTAACCTAGGTAACTCAAACATATGTATTAATAATAAAATGCATATAATATGTTTTGAGTGTAGGGAAACCGGGCACTATAAGAGCAAGTGCCCAAAGAAGAATAGGAAAGCTCCACCGGCTCCAAAGGTCAAGGATGTCGGTCCCTCAACGTAAAAGAGCAAAGAACAAGTAATTTGCTTCAAGTGCCGACAACCGGGACATTTCCGGAGTCAATGCAAGAAGGGGGACAAGAAGACTCAAAATGGAGCATCATATGTAGGGGGAGCTAAGGCAAACCCTAGGATAACTTCTAATTTTGCTCCTTCTTCAATTTACAAGCAAAAGCATGCTAGGGATTTCAATTCACTTGCAATTTATGAAAAGCATGCTAATAGGAACAAGTATTTTTGCTTAGGAGCTAAGAATGTCTACTTAGATAATAGGGAGAAATTTGGGACTAATGTCCCTAAAAACAATTTACCTAAGGACAAACCTAGGTCAAATAACTCAAGATCAATTTTACCTAGGGAGACAATTAGAAAGGTGCAAGAGCACCTAGGTCTAAACCCTAAATGGACTAGGCATATGCCTAGGAAGTCCAATGCCCAAGATTTAAATCAAAATTCTAAAATCGGGCAATTAGAAAAGGAAAATCAAGTCTTGAGGTCAAGGCTTGAAAAACTTGAAAAGACCCTTAGGAATATACAAAACCAATTTAAAGGGTCAAATGGTCAAAGTCAAAGGTCCAAAAGTCAAAGTCAACACCAAGGACCTAAGAGTCAAAAGTCAACCAAAGGCAAGCAAGGTTTGGGTCACAAACCTAAGGTAGCTTACCATAGTGTTCCATTTGACTATGGAACACAAACTAGGTCTAGGAAGACCAAGGTCAATAGGGAAGTCATCCCTAGAATTAACCAAAGGGTGTGCCTAGTGGCTAGGGTTTCTAGGAAACCTAGGGTGGCCACTAAGAAGGTTGCAAGGGGAGTTACCCCTAGAGTCAACCTAGGTAAGACCCAAATGACCAAGGCTAACAAGCCTAGGAGGGTCATTAGGAAGGTATCTAGGGAGGTTATCCCTAAGGAATACCTAATTAACCCTAGGAGCTCAAATCGGTTTTGGGTTCCTAAGAGCGTGATTGATTCACGCTAAAAGAGTTTAGGGTGTGCCAACCTTAAATGGATGGGTAGTTAACTCAACCATGGCAAAGGTGACACTTTAGGTTATTTTCAAGGTTATCGATACCTTGGAAATAGATTTGAATTATCATCCTAAAAGAGTTTAGGGTGTGCCAATATTATTTGAGAAGCTTGATAAAATGGTCGAATTGGCACAATTAGGGTTTAGAGTGTTAGTGTTCCATTTTGGGTTGTTGGCACACTAGGGAGATTAATGATAATATGAAAAAATATATCTAACCATATCAAATGACAATTAATATTAAAATTTAGGTATTACTATACCTATATATTTTATATGCCATGCCTTGATTGCCATATGCCATGTCATGACATCATGCCTAGGTCTATGATTTTATATGTCATGTTCATGTTTAGGATTAAGGTTTTAAATGTCATGTGTTTTTAGATTTCATATTATGCCATGACATTATGATTATGTGTTTATCTATATCATCTCTAATGCCATAATCACTCATGCATTTAAGATAATTTGATTGAAATTGATTTAAGGACAATGGCATGACTTGGAGTCCCATTTATAAGGGAATCAAGTAGGGTTGCCTTAGAAAAATGCATGAAACCCTAGATTAAATGAACCAAAACCCACATCTCACATCCAATTGACATGTATGTGTATTTATACACCCTAGATACATGTGAGATGCTAGGATATGAGTTAAGTTCAAGGTGCATAGTATTTGCATCTAGATGAACTAAAACTCATCTAATTTTATTTGTGGATCATTGGGAGAGCATATGTACAAGTCATGTACATAGAGCCCAAGGAATATGATCCAAAATAAGGTTTTGAAAACTTTTTAAAATTATTTTGAAAAACCTTGGTGAAGTCTATCTTTTGATAGCAATCACCATTGATGAAGTTGATACAAAATAGGGCCAAAACATTGAAAATTTTAATGGTTTTGAGTTTTGTATCAAACTCACTATTTTATGGGTAAAATAATTTTCAAATATTTTTCACCCATTGTGTGTGTCATAAGTATTATACGTATGAATTTTCATGATTTTTCGAATTACGTATAATTATTTATGAATTTTCAAAATTCATTTCTGATAGTTGAAATTTGTGTGGCAATGATCGGTGAGTGGCAATGATCGATGACGTCGAGGAGTCATCGTCAGGTCTGATTTCGGGTTAACAAGGTTTGTTTAGCCCGTGTTCAGCTATGGAAAAGGTTCCTAATCACTCCTAACCCTAGGATATGCTTTAGAAAGCATTATAAAGGGTGAAAATCCATTGGATATGGATTAGGAGATGTGTTAGGTCAAAGTATCAAATTTAGGGTGAGTGAAAGTTCTATGTTGAACTTAAAACCTTAATTTTGATGGTTTTGAGTTCCTATTGGCTTAGGGGCTTCCCAAGGACATTGTTGGTGCAATGGTCAAGGGGGAGCAAGCCTTTAGGGGGAGTTATCCATCTTGGGATGATGGATGTGTTTTTCTCCTTGAAGAGGAGAAGTTATTGGGAGAGTATCATCAATTGGGAAAATTGATGGGTTTTTGATACCCAATTTGGAAATTGGGAGAGATTATAGGATTGCCTCTCTTGAGTGATATGTGACTTATCACTAGGAAGATTGTAGGCATCCTAGGTATTTATTTTTGGATCAAGGGGGAGATTGTAAGATCTCATTGGGATATGAGACATTGACCTCCTTGGAGAGATAACCTTTTTGATGTTAGTCAAAAAGGGGGAGAATGTTTGGGGGAGAACATTTGGAGAGTGTTTACCAATTTGGGATAATTGGTAAGGGATTTGAGTTAGTGGTCTAACTCAAATGATTTGTTTGGTTTTTGTCAAACATCAAAAAGGGGGAGATTGTTGGTGCAATCGGCCCAGGTCACAATTGACCAGGACTCGAGTTTGACTCGAGTGATGTCTTGATGTTTCGACAAAAACATATGACAATGTAATTATCATGGGAAAGTCCAAGTGGAACACTTGGCATTTGGTAAAGTCCAAGTCTTGAGTACTTGGCATGAAAAGTCCAAGTGGGACACTTGGCGCATGGAAAGTCCAACATGGGTTGGCAAGGGAAAGTCCAAGTCTTGAGTACTTGGCATGAAAAGTCCAAGTGGGACACTTGGCGCATGGAAATTCCAAGTCATGGGTACTTGGCATTTGGGAAAGTCCAAGTCTTGAGTACTTGGCATGAGAAGTCCAAGCATGGGTCTTGGCAAATGAGAAGTCCAAGCATGGGTCTTGGCAAATGGAAAGTCCAAGCATGGGTCTTGGCATGGAAAGTCCAAGCATGGGTCTTGGCATGGAAAGTCCAACATGGGTTGGCAAGGGAAAGTCCAAGCTTGAGCCTTGGCATTTGAGAAGTCCAAGGGTTTGATATTGGCAGCGTAAAGTCCAAGCGGGAGTCTTGGCAGCATAAGACCAATGGTTGGCGGCGTAAGTCCAATGTGCCTTGGCGGTGTAGACACCGTTAGCATGACATAACCGAGGGAAGCACCTGGAGGCTAGCGCGATGGATGAACAAGTCATGGATGACTTGGAGGGATCCGAGAGGCGTGAGACTGATGGAGGTGGCTAGAAGGCTTAGGTCTAGGCTAAGGGTGGTCTAGCAAGTATGGGGGCACCATACTTTGGGTTAAAACCTCATCTTTGAGGTTGGCAGTCGACTGACATTATGGCCGGTTCGACTGCCGTGAGTCGACTTGAGTTCGACTGCCGTTTAAGAGCTGGAACTACTCGCAATGATCGCTCATTGAGCAATAATCGATGTCTACGGAAGTCGATCGCTAAGGGTCGACAATGATCGCTAGTTCACCATGAGCACGACGTTCCAGAGCCGATCGGGCCGATTACGCTACCGGCAATGATCACAATGTTGGCAATGACCGCCAAGAGATCCGTTGGAGTTTTTCTAGCGTGGATCGAGCCGTTGTCTCACGACATAGCGGGCATCACCGATCCGTGACTTGGCGGCAATGATCGATGGGCGGAAATCTAGGTCGTGAGGAAGGATAAAAGGAGTTCGACGGGAGGATTTTTGGTAATGGTTTCTTGAGCATCTTTGGGGCGATTTGTTGCTGCAAATCAGAGTCTCCAAGACCACTCTTCAAGCAACCAAAAGCAAGCAATCCAAAGTATTTGTAAAGTGTTTTCTTTACTTGTATTGCATTATTCTTCATTGTATTTGCTTGTTGCTTTTAGATTATTGTTGTAATCTATTGTAAGAGGTTTCTCCACCTCCGACTTATATCGAGAAGGAGTATTTGTGATTAGTGAGTGCGTGTGCATCACTAGGGCTCTTTAGAGCTCGATCCGTGGAGTAGGAACCGTTCGGTTCCGAACCACGTTATATATTTGTGTTCGTGATTGTTATCTTTTCGTTATTGCTTTTATTATTTCTATTCCGCTGTGCATAACGAGTTTTGTAGAGACGATCGCGAACGAATTCCATCTTCCTATGGGCACATCGCTATTCACTCCCCCTCTAGCGACGTCAAATCCCCAACAGGTGGTCCCTCATGTGGAGGGGACTCCACTATCAGGTCCAAGCACCAGTTGGCGCATGTAGTGATGGTGGTACGATCAGTGTCGGGGAGCCTAAGGGCCGTCAAATTTTTTCTTACAAAGCATAAGGAGTGTCCTCTCACAATCATCTTCATGAACACGCACACTCCTAGGTTGATCCTAGGGCTCCCCTCTATACTTTCTAATGTAGTGTAATCGTACCCCATCCTTATGGCAAATGTGGGTAAGTAAACCCCCCACATTAATCTCTCCTCGTGCTGCTTTGCCCATCTTCACTAAGTGTCTGATGAAGTAGGACCCTACATCGATGCTACTCCTTTCTTGTAGCATGTCCCAGAGGCAAAGTAGCTTGCTAGCTCTAACCACACCGTCACTCTCCCCATAACCAAATATAGTACTGGCCATGATTCGGTGGAGGTATCAGAAGATGGGGTTTTGGAGGCACAACACTTTGGCCCTAGAAGGGTCATAATCGTGCTCCCCCGTCAACTCGGTCCAAAATATCCGAGAGTTAAATCCAATAGGGATTCTTCTCTCTTCCCTACTCGGCAAGCCAAAGCATGAATTCCATTTGTGAAGGGTCCATTCATGCTCAATGTTAAAAATCCTAAAAGTTATCCTACCGTCTTCGCTCTCTTTACCCGTTAAAATTTCCGCCTCTAAGGACCTCAAAAATTCTAGAACTATCCTAGGGTAGGTTGGGTGTCTTATTCCCATCATCTCTTCCCACCCCATTTTTGAAAATAGGGCTTGAATGTCACCCAACAATCCTAAAGACTCTAGCAAATCTTCATCTAGGTACCTAGTAGCAGTGAGTTTACGAGTAGAAAGCATATTATATCTATCTCTATGTTCATTATTGCAAAAAAGAAGGATTAGTAGGGCGTTACCCTCCTCCGGAGCTTGAGGGGCGTCGGCTTTCCTTGTTCATCGCTCTGAAGCACCGGATCGAGATGCTACATGCTTGGTCCTCCTCATCCTTGCTTCTTTTGGCTTCCTTTAAGGTTAGAAGAGCTTCTGGGTGGTGGGAAATAAGAAACCACACGGCTAGGGCAAGAGCAATCAAAGCACACGGCGCAAATGGGGTGAAAACACATGGCTCACCCTATTTAACCTTGCACGACATGGCCGTGTGCGCCTCGGGTCAGTCGGGCATGACCGTGGGAAAACACACGGCCAGGCCGTGTGTCCCAATTTTTCTCCCATTTTTGTATAACGGTACGAATTTCCTCATACACTTTATCATGTATGCTATTATGGATTTTATTTTTACCTAGCAAAGTTCCTTTCTAGTCCTAATTCTAAATAAGATGGAAATCAAAACTCAAATTAAATAAATGCAAGCAATACAATCAAAGGGAAATCTAAAAAAAACCTAAACTTGGGTTGCCTCCGAAGAAGCGCTTTGTTTAAGGTCGTTTAGCTCGATCGCACTCCACTATCAACTTGGCTTTGGAGGTTCAGTGAACCTCCATTCATCCGTCTGGGAAGCTTCATCTAGTGGCTTCGGCTTCATTCTGCTAAACATGAAGCCGTCGAGGTAGGGGGCTCTGTGCTCCGAAAGGTTGAAGAGGATGATCTCCCCATCTACCTCGAGGGAGATCTGGTGTGCCTTCACATATATGCACGCTCCCGTAGTTGCCAGAAAAGGCCTTCCCAGAATGATGGGATTCTGGGGATTGGGTCCTGTGTCCAGTATGATGAAGTCCGTAGGTATCATGAAATCCTCGACAACCACAGGCACGTGTGCTAGCAAGCTGACGGGTTCCTTGACTGAGTCATCCCCCATACGAATATCAAGATTCACTGGTTGGATCCCATTCAGTCCCATCTTCAGATAGTATGCATAGGGCATCACACTGACTGATGACCCCAAGTCGCATAGCGCTTCATCGAAGCACTCCTCATAAATTGAGCAGGGGATAGCAAATTCACCGAGGTCCTCAAGCTGTGGTGGAATCTTATCTTCAATTTCAGCTTGGTCAGGTAGGGTGGAAATCATGGCTGCACACCCCTTGGTGAATTTGTTACTCTGCCCCACTCCTTCCTCTTTAGCTTGACTCTACTCGGGTAAAGATGAAGAGCTCTTCATGGGTTGTGACACGGTTTGGGCTATCTGGGCCACTTGTGTCTCCAACATCCTTGTGTGACTTGTAAGGCCGTCAATGGTGCCCTTCAAGTCTCTAAGTGATTATTTTGATTTCTGATGTTGGCGATGAAATTTTTCATTGGCCTTAGTTTGGGTAGCAATAAAGTCCTCCATCATCAGTTCCAATCTAGACTTCTGTGGTTGCTGCCCATTGGCCTGCTGCTGCCTATAACCCCCTGATGGTTGGGAGTTTCCCGAGTTATTCTTATACGAGAAATTTGAGTGATTCCTCCATCCGAGATTGTAGGTATTGGAGTATGGGTTGTTGGGCCTTTGATTATAGTCCCTAACCGAATCAACATGCTCAATTTGCTCTTCTGAGGTTCCCTGCCCTCCATAGTGGTCCTCTCGATACCATGTCGCTCCCTCTCCAAAGTCAATAGCCATGCATGCAGATGAAGGATTCAAAGATTCGAACCGTCTACTAACCGCATCCATCCTTACTGCTAGGTGGTCCATGGAGTTGACAGTGTATTGTCTCGCTGCAGGCGTTGATTGACCACGTTTGAAAGCCCATTGATGGTGGTTCTGGGCCACCTCTTCTATCAACTCCTCTGCTTCCTCTATGGTCTTATTCATTAGTGCTCCTTCTATAGTAGAATCCAGGGACATCTTCATGGCGTACGCGATCCCATTGTAGAAGATGTGGATCACCAGCCACCTTTCCAGTCCGTGGTGGGGGCATTGGTAGAGTAGCCCCTTGTAGCGATCCAAAGCTTCGAATAAGGACTCCCCCTCCTTCTAGCGGAAGCTCATGATGAGATGGCGCATGTGAGCAGTCTTGCTTGGTGGGAAGTATTTGTTCAAAAACTGCTGCTCGCATTGCTCCCATGTAGTGATGCTTCCCGAAGGTAGGGAGTGAAGTCATGCCTTACCTTTATCCCGCAATGAGAACGAGAATAGGCTCAGGTGGATCGCGTCAGTAGGGACTTCGTTCATCTTCATTGTCAAGCAAATTTCTAAAAATGCCTCTAGGTGTCGGTTCAGGTATTCAGTCGTAGCTCCCCCGAATTGACTCTGCTGGACCATATGTATAAGTGTTGGTTTAAGTTCAAAGTTGTTCGCCAAAATAGATGGTCCAGCTATACTCGACCTAAATCCTCTAGCGCTAGGAACTACGTAATCCCGCATAGGTCAGCTACCTATATTTACTTCGGATGCAGCTTGATCCTTCAACCCTTTTTGTTCTGCTTTCATGCGATGAAAGGTTTGTTCGATTTCTAAGTTGATCGGAATCAGGCCTTCTGATCCTAAGTGTCTAAGCATACGAAGAACCGAGCCACAAAAATTAGGAGTGCTACCTAATTCTAAGAAGTAGGAAATAAAACAATCTAGCTAATAAAATCTAAGATTCAATAAGGAAATAGAAACCTACTGCTAAAAAAAAAATGAAAATCAAAAACTAAATCTATATATGGAAAATTTAGAACTAAAGTAAATAAGGAAAAGGAAAACAAAGCAAGTAAATAAATCTAATCCTATATTCGATCGAATTTTCTACTGTTCGATTCGATATCGAATCGATCAGTCCCCAACAACGACGCCAAAAACTTGATGCACGCGAATGCGACCTCAAATCTCGCGATGGAGGCTGTCGAGGACTCGAAGCGTGCGCTCGTGCTCAACCCCCACAAGTCCACGGATGTCGTCAAGTAATAAAATATTATCAATCCCACAGGGACTGAGATTTGAATATCGATTTATTTAGTGGGTGAAATTGTTCGGAAGTAAAATCTAAAAGGTTTCGATTGCGAGGGTTGTCGATGGACTAAACTCTAATACGGTGTCACACGGACGAAGAAACGAGTGTGCCAAGATTTTTAAAAGGGATTCTAGGACTTTGATTTCTCTTGTGTGTCGCAAAATATGCTATCAACTAGGCGTTGTCTAAACGTCTAGCTATGGTTTTGTGGAAGGGACATCTTACACTCTCCCGATGAGCCAATGTATCAATCGGGAGCTATCTCTGCCTTACAAGGATGGGATAGACGGTACGAGGATGCCAAATCAATCCCTACGATGAACCGTTTCCAGTTCCATCTCATCCTTCTACCCACGGTTATAGGAGATCAGGTTTACCCTTAGGTTCCTTGTATAAAATCCCCTAAATCTTAGATATGAGGGTTGTCATCCCTCATATCGCCTAAGCATAGTAGGTAGAAAACCAAATACACATAGATATTGGTATAAACAATTTCCAATTGCAAATTCAAACTCAAAAATAAAATTCAATTTGAAGCAACATGTCATGCGCACACAAGCTACTCTCTAATCCTAGAATCGAAGGAACTACTCCATATAAAAAAGAGGAGAATCACAAGCCATGTACATGTTCGAATATATCAGAAATAAAGTGCAAGAAAAAAAATTACAATGCCAATGTGGCCTTCTCTCCGGCTTTGAAGTGAAAAACGTGGACCTCCGACGACCTTCATCCTCCACGTTGCGAGTTCCCAAAGCTTTTTAGAACTTCGGTGTGTCGTCCCAACCGTCTGCCCCCCCCTAGAGTTTGGGTGGAGCCATCCTTATATAGACATCACCTCGAGCCGTTGCAAAATCTGGAAAAAACCCTAGTCACATCAATCTGTTGGGCCACCACACGGTCATGTGTTTCCACATGGCCAGGCCATGTGCGACCCTGGGGTGGCTGATCTCGTCCATTGGACATGGTCGTGTGTAGCCACATGCCCTGGTCATGTCCCATTCTGCGTCTAGCTACAAAATGTTCTTCTTTTGCTCTGAAAGTGCACCTTTTTCCCCCAAAATGCTATCCTGCATGCAAAAGTACAAAGAGCAGACCTCTGAACCAGAAAATAGGAAATGTGTGCTAAATAGAGTGACATATGCATGAAACTAATATAAAATGTAATGAGATGTGAGCGAAAACTACTCCTAAAACACTATATGTTTTGCTCACATCACTTGGCATCTTAATATTCACCTAATCTAGACATGACATCGTTAGGTAATGAATTTAATATCAATTGTGTTACCTTATTGTTTCTTTCGAAAGCTTGGACTTGCTCTTCAGTCCATCTCTTCTTCTTGAGGTATCCACCTTTAGGACCCCTTGGAACTTTAAATCCCTTCATTAGAATGATCTGATCTTCGAAGTCCATCATGAAGA
The DNA here is from genome assembly GCA_025175895.1 of Wurfbainia villosa. NCBI lineage: Eukaryota > Viridiplantae > Streptophyta > Magnoliopsida > Zingiberales > Zingiberaceae > Wurfbainia > Wurfbainia villosa. The sequence goes on along the minus strand of CM045989.1, from coordinate 34,553,285 downwards.
AATTCTCCATCTGTGCCTTCCATTGATCGAACCCTTCTTGTCCATAGAAGGTGTATGGAATTGGAGTGTTGATGTCTCATCCAAGTCCATCATTAGGCAACTCTATCCTCAGCAAGTTTACTCCCGGTTGTTAATCCGTAGAAGAGCTCCTAGCTCTAATACCAATTGTAGGTACTTCGGTGAGCACTAGACGGGGTGAATAGCATCGTGCTATGTTCACTTGATGGAATTTAATTGTGTTTGCGAGCTTGTCTACAATTCTTGTTAGCACAGCAGAAATAATGATAACAATAATAAATAAAGACAAACACGCAACACACAAACATAAACGATGTAACGTGGTTCGGAACCCTAGTTTCTACTCCATGGGGGTGAGCTCAATATCAAGCTCTAGTGATGCACACCATCACTAACCAATAACACTCATTCTCAGTGACACACCAGAGGTGGGGAAATCTTGTATAAGCGATTACAATAGTAATACAAAATAATACAAGCAATTACAAATGTAATACAACAAAAGATGTAAATAAAACTTTACAAAAGCCCTTTTGAATGCTTGCTTGTTTGATTTCTTGAGCCGCATTTGAAGACCCTGACTTGTACCAGCAAATCGCCTAAAATTACCCAAGAAAATCGATATGGAAATCCTCCCGTCGAGCTCCTTTTATGCCTCTGCACGATCTGGATTTCTGCCTGGCAGTTGACTACCAATAGTGTCGTTGTCTCGCAATGGACTTGATCCACATTGGCATTCAAGCCAATGGATACACTAGCAATCGATTGCCATTTCTAGCAGTCGACTGCTCAAGCACGTAGCTGACTACTCAGTCGGCTATCGAGCATTCTATTTTTGCGACCACAACCAGCAGCAGTCGACTACCCTTCATAGCAGTTGACTGCTCATGTCCAGTCGACTGCCCAATGTTGGCAGTCGACTGCCAAGGCCACTTGCCACAATCAAATGCCAGTCGACTCATGGCAGTCGACTGGTCATAATTCCAGTCGACTGTTCAGTGTCGACTTGGCTGCCAAGTGTCAAAACACTTAACCAGTCGACTGGTCCAAAACCCTAGTTGACTGATACACCTCAACCATGAGGTTTACCCCAAGTATGATGCCCTCATACTTGCTAGATCACCCTTAACCTAGACCTAAGCCTTCTATCCACCTCTATCAGCCTCATGCCTATCAGATCCCTTCAAGTCACCCATGACTTGTTCATCCATACGCTAGCCTTTAGGTTCTTCCATCGGCTATTGTCATGCTAAGCTGGTCTACACCGCCAAGGAACATTTGTATGCTACCAAGACTCACGCTGCCAAACATTGGACTTATGCTGCCAAGACTCCACCCTTGGACTTTGCATTGTCAATATCAATCCTTGGACTTCCCAATTTCCATGTACCCATGACTTGGACTTTCTTCGACAAGACTACACACTTGGACTTACGTGGCCAAGACTATACCCTTGTATTTTCCAATTGCCAAGTACCCATGACTTGGACTTTCACTGCCAAGACTACACACTTGGACTTACGTGGCCAAGACTACACCCTTGGACTTCCCAATTGCCAAGTACCCATGACTTGGACTTTCACCACTAAGACTACACACTTGGACTTACGTGGCCAAGACTATACCCTTGGACTTTCCATACCAACCCATGTTGGACTTTCCGATTGCCAAGACTCTTGCTTGGACTTTCCATGCTAAGTACTCAAGACTTGGACTTTCCCATTACCAAGACCCATGCTTGGACTTTCCATACCAAGTGTCCCACTTAGACTTCTCCATCATATGGTCAACCCCATGTCAACAATATAGTAAACCCATTGTCAAATAATGGTCAACTCATTGTCAAACATAAAAACACTAATCAAGTCAAACTCGAGTCTGGTCAATCATGACCTAGGCCGATTGTACCAACAATTAAGGCAATTAGAAATGAAAAACCTTCATGTAATGATTCTTTCTTGTTTAGAAAGGAAAATGAAAAACTCAAGGATGAAGTTTGTGAACTAAGAACATGTTTAGAAAAAATCACTAGTGGGTCAAAATACCTTGACATGATTCTTAGGGATCAAAGGGTCATTTATAACAAGGTCTGCATAGGATATAAACCTAAGGACAAGGAAGTAGCTTATATCTCCATAATTAGTAGAAAGACAACAAATAAAAGTAAGGTTAAGAAGGCTTGAGTTTCCAAGAAGTTTTTGATTGATGTTACCGGTCCAAACATTTGCATACCTAAGGAATTTTTTTTCATGGTGTTTAGGTAGGTGGAACAAGTATGTGGATTGTGGATAGCGGTTGCTCAAGACATATGACCGGAGATGTGAGCAAGTTTTCCACAATCAACTACATTAATAAGGGAATCGTGTCTGTTGAGAATAGTGGAAAACTCAAAATTCTAGGTAAAGGCACAATTGAGGTATCCCCTAAAATTATTATTCATAAAGTCTTACTAGTTAAAAGAATAAAATTCAATTTACTTAGTGTTAGATAACTTTGTGATGTCGACTATAGAGTTGAATTCAATTCCATAAAATGTTTAATTAGACACAAGATTTTGAATGATTGCATGTTACTTGGATATAGGAAATCAAATATTTATTATCTATTGGTGCAATCGGCCCAGGTCACGATTGACTGGACTCGAGTTTGACTCGAGCAGTATTTTGATGTTAGACAAAACATATGACATGTGATTGTCATGGGAAGTCCAAGTGTGTAGCCTTGGCCACGTAAGTCCAAGTGTGTAGCCTTGGAGGTGAAAGTCGAAGCATGGGGCTTGGCATTGGAAGTCCAACATGGAGTTGGCAAGGGAAGTCCAAGTGTGTAGCTTGGCCATGTAAGTCCAAGTGTGTAGCCTTGGCAGTGAAAGTCCAAGTATGGGGCTTGGCATTGGAAGTCCAACATGGAGTTGACAAGGGAAGACCAAGTGTGTAGCCTAGGCTATGTAAGTCCAAGTGTGTAGCCTTGGCGGTGAAAGTCCAAGTCATGGTTACTTGGCATTTGGGAAGTCCAAGGGATGGTTTGGCTGCGTAAGGCTAAGCGGTAGACTTGGGAGCATAAGTCCATATGTACTTTGGCAGTGTAGACACCGAGAGCATGACGATTGTCGAAGGAAGCACTTGGAGGTTAGCGTATGGATGAACAAGTCATGGATGACTTGGAGGGTTCCGCGCATCATGGATGACTTGGAGGGATTCGATATACGCGAGGCTAGTAGAGGTGGCTAGAAGGCTTAGGTCTAGGCTAAGGGTGTATAGCAAGTATGAGGGTATCATACTTGGGTTATATCTCATGGTTGAGGTTTACCAGTCGACTGGGTTGATGTACTAGTCGACTGATGGGAGTCGACTAGCATTCGACTACGTCGCGTGGCTTGGCATTCGACTGCCATGGGGGCAGTCGATTGATGGTTGAGGAAACGATCACAGAAGCAAGGCAGCTTGACCAAGGACTCGACTGATGGGCTATCCACTGGATTTTTCCAACGTAGATCAAGTCGTTGTCTCACAATAGCTACATGAGCAGTCGACTGATGGGTATGAGCAGTCGACTGCTAGACGCGGAATCAACCCGAGACAAGCATAAAAGGAGGAGCTTGGGGAGGATTTCCATAGTGATTTTTGGTGAGATTTTGGAGGGGAATTATTGCTGCATTCTAGACTTTCAAGAGCAAACCAAAGTAAGCAACAAGCAAGTGATCAAAGCAAAGTGTTGTAAAGTTTTTCTTTACTTGTATTTCATATTGTCTTTGTAATTTACTTGCACTTTTGTATTACGTTTTGTATTTGCTTGTACGAGATTTCTCCACCTCTGACTTGTTGTCGAGGAGTTTGAGTAGTGGTGTGTGCATCACTCGAGCTCGTTGAGCTCACCCCATGGAGTAGGAATCCTAATGTTTCGAACCACGTATATCGATTGTCTCTTGTGTGTGTTGTATATTTATTTTGTTTTATCATTATTCTGCTGCGCATATTAACGATCATTGTAGACAAGCACGCAAGAACGATCGATTTCCATCAAGCACACAATTGGACTATTCAACCCCCCTTTTAGCCAAGCCACGATCCTCCAACAAGTGGTATCAGAGGGAGGAGCTTATCATCGGACTCACCGCCGCGATAAGCAAATAAAATGGGCGGCATCAACATTCATCCACTGAAATTCGAAGGAGACTTTTCTTGGTGGAAGAAAAGAATGGAGGTATATTTCGAAACCGATTTCGATATGATGCTAACAATTGAAGATGGTTTTGAAGTACCTAGGGATGAAGACAAGAAGCTAATCAAAAAATCAAAATGGACCGAGGAGCAATGGAAACATTTCAAGACAACGACAAAGGTAACGAAAATGTTAATTAAATCGATACCTAACAATATTTTGTGGAAGCCAATTGAATACAGGGATGCTAAGGACCAATGGAATAAATTGATAAAATTCCATGAAAATCTTGAACCATCTCAATCGGAGAAGGAGCCCAAGGAAGAATGTCCATCAACATCCGAGTATGTGGAAGAATTGGAGGAAACCTTCACATCTAGAAGTGAGGACTCAGAAGTTGAGAGATGCTCAACATCCAGATTGAAGAATATATCACTGGAGCAAGAGGAAGAGCAAGAAAAAGCTTCAACCTCTGGGAAGGATGAAGAATCAACTCTGACGCCTACCATCACTCTAGGTAACTCAAATGTAATTAATAAAAATAAGGATCACATAATTTGCTTCGAGTGTAGGGAAGTTGGGCATTACAAGAGAAAATGCTCAAAATTGGCTAAGGAGAAAGTGACGGCGCCAAAAGTTCAAGAAAAATCAAAGGATGCCGGAGTCCTCACTAGGAAAAGCAAAGAGCACATTGTGTGCTTCAAGTGAAATCAATGGGGACACTATCGAAGTCAATGCCCTAGGGGGGAGAAGAAGGGGTAAGAAGGAGCTACACAAGTAGGGGGAGCTTCCAAAGCAAACCCTAAGGTATATTTTAATGCACCTTCTAGTTCTAGGGGTCAAAAAACATGTTTTTAGTACTCATGAATTTGTTAATAATCATGAAAAGCATGCTAATAAAAACAAATACTATTGTTTAGGTGCCAAGCATGTAGATTTATCTAAGAACAAACCTAGAACCAATAACACTAGACCTATTTTACCTAGGGAGAGTATTAGGAGGATAGAAGAAAATTTAGACATTAACCCTAAGAAGGGTAGGCACATGCCTAAGAAGAAGAGTCTTTCCCAAAAGATTAATGAAAAATCAAAATTGGTAAAATTAGAATTGGAAAACCAAGCCTTGAGGCCAAGGCTTGAAAAATTGGAAAAGACTCTAGCAAAAATGACAAATTCATTTAAGGAGTCTAATGGTCAAAATTTACATTCTAGGGGGCAAGAACCATCAAGGGGCAAGAAAGGTTTGGGTCACAAACCTAACCCTAAGAAGACTTACCACGATGTTCCATTAAATTATGGAACAATATCTAGGTCTAGGAAAACCAAAGTTAATATGGAAGTCATCCCTAAGGTTAACCAAGGTAGGTGTATAGTAGCTAAGGTTTCAAGAGACACTAAGAAGGTTACAAGGGGAGTTTCCCCTAGAGTTAACCTAAGAAAGATCCAAATGACTAAGGCTTCAAAGCCAAAAAGGGTCATTAGGAAGGTATCTAAGGAAGTTATCCCCAGTGAATACCTTGTTAACCCAAGGAGCTCCAATAGGTATTGGGTTCCTAGGAGTGTGATCGATTCACGCTAGATGGGTTAGGGTGTGTCAACCCTAAGTGGATAGGTAATTAATCTAAACATGGTAGAGTTGACACTTTAGAATGTGCCAATGTGCTTTGAAAAGTTAAAAATTGATTAAATTGGCATGATTAGGTCTTAGAAGTCATGGTGTACCATTTTGGGTTTTTGGCACACTTGAGGGATAAGTGATTATTAAGGCAAAATGGATTTAATTCTAATAATGGCAATTTGGGCTTAACAATTAGGTATTTTATACTTGTCATGCTTTATTTGACTTGCCATATCATGACATCATATTTATTTTTAATCATAAAAATATCATGATATATGCTTAGGAATGTCATGTTATGCTTAGGTTTATATCACATGTCATGACATCATGATTATTGACACATGCTTATTTATATTATCATTTAGGCCATAATCATTATTCATGCATTAAATAAAATTGAGTTAAGGACAATGACAAGATTTGAAGTCTCATTTATAAGGGAATCAAATAGAGTTTTCTATCATATGCATGAGGCCTAAATAACCAAAAATCACATCTCACAAGAACACTTGACTTGTATGTGTTTCATACACTTAGATATAAGCGAGATGTTAGAAAAAGGAATTAATTTTTTTAAAATCATTTTAAAACCATTTTGAAAAACCTTGGTGAAGTCTATCTTTTGATGGCAATCACCATTGAAGGAGGTGATACAAAGTAGGGTCAAACATTGAAATTTTCAATGATTTTGAACTTTGTGTCAGTCTAACTATTTTATGGGTATTTTATATTCTAACTATTTTTGACCCATAATTTTTGTTATAAGTAATGTATGTATGAATTTTCAAGATTTTTCAAAATACGTATTTTTACTTATGAATTTTCAAAATTCATTTTGAAGTTTGATTTCTACACAGTGCTGAAATTAGTCAACTGCCATGAATGGCAATCGATTAACGTCAAGGACAGTCGACTAGTGACTGTCAGGGTTGATTTCTGAAAAACAAGGTTTGTTTAACCCATGTTCAACTATGTCTTTGTTCCCTAACTGCTCATAACCCTAGGATATGCTTTGGAGAGCATTGGAAGGGTGAAAATTCATTGGATATGGATTAGGAGAATTGTTTAGGATGTGTATCAAATTTTAAGGGAGGTGAAAGTTCAATGTTGAATATTTACCCTTAATTTTGATTGTTTAATGTTCCTATTGGCTTAGGGACTCTCCAAGGACATTGTTGGTGCAATGCTCAAGGGGGAGCAAGCCTTTAGGGGGAGGTTATCCATCTTGGGATGATGGATGTATTTCTCCTCATGGGAAGAGAATTGAGGGATTGTCTCTCTTAAGTGATATGTGACTTATCACTAGGAAGATTGAAGGCATCCTAGATGTTTTTTTTTGACCAAGGGGGATATTGTAATATCTCATTAGGATATGAGACATTGACATCCTTGGGGAGGACCTTTTTGATGTATGTAAAAAAGGAAAGAATGTACCAATTGGGGTTAGTTGGAATTCTCACAAGATGTGAGAATTATCGATTGGGGATAATTGGTAGACTTGAGTTAGGTCACCTAACTTAAAGGTGTTTTTGGTTTTGACAAACATCAAAAAGGGAGAGATTGTTGGTGCAATCGGCCCAGGTCACGATTGACCAGACTCGAGTTTGACTCGAGCTGTATTTTGATGTTAGACTAAACATATGACATGTAATTATCATCGTAAGTCCAAGTGTGTAGCCTTGACGGTGAAAGTCCAAGCATGGGGCTTGACATTGGAAGTCCAACATGAAGTTGGCAAGGGAAATACAAGTGTGTAGCCTTGGCCACGTAAGTCTAAGTGTGTAGCGTTAGCGGTGAAAGTCCAACCATGGGGCTTGGAAATGGAAGTCCAACATGGAGTTGGCAAGGGCAGACCAAGTGTGTAGCCTTGTCCACGTTAGTCCAAGTGTGTAGCCTTAGCGGTGAAAGTCCAAGTCATGGGTACTTGGCATTTGGGAAGTCTAAGGGGTGGTTTGGCGGCGTAAGGCCAAACGGTAGACTTGGGAGTGTAAGTCCATATGTACCTTAGTAGTGTAGACACCGAGAGAATGCCAATAGCCGAAGGAAGCACCTAGAGGCTAACATATGGATGAACAAGTCATGGATTACTTGGAGGGATCCGCGCATGGATGAATAAGTCATGGATGACTTGGAGGGATCCGATAGGTGCGAGGTTAGTAGAAGTGGCTAGAAGGCTTAGGTCTAGGCTAAGGGTGTCTAACAAGTATGAGGGCATCATACTTGGGTTAAACCTCATGGTTGAGGTGGGTGATGTACCACCGATGATGGGAGTCGATCGCGCTCGATCGCATCCAGAGCTTGGCAATGCGATCGCCATGGAGGCTGTCGACTAATGGTTGAGGAAATGACCACAGAAGCAAGGCAGCTCGACCAAGGACTCGACTGATGAGCTATCCATTGGATTTTTCTAGCGTGGATCAAATTGTTGTCTCACAACGGCTACAGGAGAAGTCGACTGCTAGGCACGAAATCAGCCCAAGACAAGCATAAAAAGGAGGAGCTTGGGGAGGATTTCCATAGTGATTTTTAGTGAGATTTTGGAGGGGAATTGCTGCTGCATTCCAGACCTTCAAGACTAAACCAAAGCAAGCAACAAACAAGTGATCAAAGTAAAGTGTTGTAAAGTTTTTCTTTACTTGTATTTCATATTGTCTTTATATTTTGCTTGTACTTTTGTATTACGTTTTGTAATTGCTTGTACGAGGTTTCTCCACCTCTGACTTATTGTTGAGAAGGTGTTTGAGTAGTGATGTGTGCATCACTCAAGCTCGTTTAGCTCACCCGGTGGAGTAGGAACCCTAGTGTTCCAAACCATATATATTGATTGTCTCTTGTGTGTGTTTTGCATGCAAGAACGATCGATTTCCATCAAGCATGCAATTGGACTATTCAACCCCCCTTCTAGTCGGGTCACGATCCTCCAACATTATGTTGATTTTCCTATGCTTATAACATTTCTACTAAGTGTCTTATAGAAAAAGAAAAGGAAGGGTAGCTATGACATAGAAGGCTAGGGCACATCAATATGAAGAATATAGACAAGGTAGCTAAATTGGAGTTAGTAAAGGAGCTACCAAAGATCAAGTACATTAAAGACAAATTGTGTGATGCATGCCAAGAAGTAAAGCAGGTTCATTTTATGAAACATAAGGATGATACCTTAGAAATAATCATAGGATTTAGCAAAAGAGTTGAAAATGAAAGAAACCTAAAAATCAACTAGATGTGTAGTGATATGGTGGAGAATTTGAGAATTCTAACTTTTCAAAAATTTTCTTAGAACAAGGGTACAAGCATGAGTTCTCTTGTCCTAGAACACCCCAACAAAATAGCATGGTGGAAAGGAGAAATAGTTCCCTACAAGAAGCGGCTAGGACAATGCTTAATGCATATTCCTTACCTAACTACTTGTGAGCGGAAGTGGTTAACACCGCTTGCTATATCCAAAATCGAGTTTTAATCCATAGGTTTATAGGTAAAACATCTTTTGAATTATGGAATAAAACAATTCCTACAATTCATTATTTCAAGGTCTTTAGATGCAAAATCTACATTTTAAATACCAAAGACAACTTAGGAAAATTTGAGTCTAAAGCGAATGAGGGAATCCTAGTTGGATACTCATCCACTTGTAGAGGATATAGAGTCTTCAACAAGAGGACCCAAAAGATTGAGGAATCCACTAATGTTCAATTTGATGAATCTACTAGTACTTACCCTAGGAAATCCTCCATTGATAGGGATATCAATGATAAAAATCAAGACATTACCCAAAAGCTTCAAAATCTAACCTTAGGAGGTAATGGTCAAGGGGGAGGTATAGGGAGTATTAATCAAGGGGGAGGAAGAGAAGATTTCGATGATGAAAGGAGAAAGGATAATCATGATCAAAATCAAGTTGATTTAACTCCTAGAACAATAAGGATTCATCAAAACCATCCTCTAGATCAAGTTGTAGGAGAACTATCCCAAGGAGTTAGAACTAGGTCTTTTCATATAGCTCCTACTAGTCAAGTAGCTTTCATCTCACAAATTGAGCCTAAATCAATTAATGATGTGTTACTTGATCTGGATTAGATTTTAGCAATGCAAGAAGAATTGGCTCAATTTGAGAGGAGTCAAGTATAGGAGCTAGTCCCTAGACTCAATGATAGAACTATTGTTACCACAAGATGGGTCTTTAGGAATAAGTTGGTTGATCAAGGGAAGATGACTAGAAACAAGGAAAGATTAGTGGCAAGAGGATTCAATCAAGTTAAAGGACTTGACTATGATGAGACCTATGCACTGGTTGCTAGGCTAGAGTCAATTAGAATCCTATTAGGTTATGCCACTCACATGGAATTTAAGCTTTATCAAATGGATGTGAAATCATCATTGCTAAATGGATTTATTAAGGAAGAGGTGTAGGTAGAACAACCTCTTGGGTTTGAGAGTGTTGATTACCCAAACCACATATATAAGCTAAGAAAAACTTTATATGGGTTAAAACAAGCTCCTCGAGCTTGGTATGAAAGATTATCATCTTTCTTAATCTTTAAGGACTTTAAAAGAGGTCAAGTTGATCAAACTCTATTCATAAAGTCAAAGTCAAAAGACATCTTTGTTGACCATGTCTATGTTGATGACATTATTTTTGGGTAAAAAAATGATGATCTCCTCCAGCACTTTATTAAAAATATGGAAAATGAGTTTGAAATGAGTCGAGTTAGGGAATTAAGTTTCTTCTTAGGACTACAAGTTAAACAAACTAATGAGGGAATCAATATATATCAAACCAAGTATGCCAAGGAAATAATCAAGAAATTTAGTTTGGAAAATGCTAAGGTAGTAACCACCACTACAATGACAACTAATACTAAAATAGACAATGATCTTGAAGGAAAATTAATTAACTTAAAACTTTATAGGAGTATGATTGGTAGCCTACTATACCTAACCGCTAATAGACCTGACATTTTGTTTGCAGTAGGTATGTGTGCAATATACCAATCTTGTATCAAAGAGTCTCACTTAGTGGTCGTTACTTCTACAATCCTCCTTTACCTGAACCAGTATGTAGGATACCAGTGCATGATGTGTTTTGAGGATTAATCTATTTAACTTTCTCTATTTTTATTGCTTGTGCACAGAAATTTCCTTTTGGAATACAAAATTATTGTCTAGATGCTCTGCTATTTTTCTTCTCTAATAATTTATCTTTCTTTGTGTTTTACTTAGGTAAACATAACTTTGCCAAGCAACATTTCATCTTATAACTTATGGATGTATGCTGATATTTTCTTCCAACTCATGCTTCTCTATTCCTTACCTTTGTTGGATCACTTATTTATACCTAGTATTACTACTTTTCAAAATGACTCATTATCAAGTTTTTAATCACATAGGGTAATTCAGGTGAATTTATCAATGCAAACATCCAACTTGTGTTTGCGTCACAAGTTACTCTCATGGTAGTTGTATAAATGATTGTCCTGGGTAGCGATATTACTAATGGTCCATAAGGGTGTTTTGATAAGGGTTTTTTGGATTTTTGGCAAGGGATTTTTTTATTTTTAAGAGAGATTTGAAAAAAAAAAAAAACTTCCCTTGATGTAGATACGTGGATTTTCTCACCTCCGTTTAACGCAAAAAATATCCAAGAGGCTTAGGGTTCTCTTCGGTTGCAACAGTGATAGAGAATGAATAGATGATAAGAAGAACAACACAAAGAATGAAGGCATAAGGTTTTATGTGGTTCAGAATCCTGATTCCTACTCCACGGAGTGAGCTCTATATCGAGCTGCGGTGCCAAAGTACTTCCACTATAAAACTTCTCATTATTCGAAATATTTCCAGAGGTGGAGAGAAACCTCTCACAGTTCTTACAGTGTACAAAAATAAAGAGATAGAGTTGGCTCCCAACAATCGTCTTCTCTGGCTTCCTCTCCCTTTTCCCGGCAACTTTTCCTCCCTCCTTTTTGATAGGATGGTCTCCTCTTGAAGTTGAAGTTTGATTAGGATCCGAATCCTCCCCCTCTCTCCTTCTCCTTCTACTTTTATCTCCTTCTCTCCATGTCTACTGTGATGTAACGAACTATTCCCATCGTCGTCCACGTGGAGGGCTCCGTTTCCAAGAGAATCATTTTGTTAAGAAGATAAGGAGTGGAGGCTCCTTCAAATATTGTGTGGGGTCCTAGTTTGTTATATAACAAACTCTCATAATTAACACCTCGGGAAACATTCTACCCCTCTTCTTCATCCTCTCTTCCTTCGCTAGGTAAACTATTGACTCAGTCTTTCTCTCGGCAAGATTCTCCTAATGTATTGCCACCAAGGCACACATACCTAGGCTTATTCTAGTTCTGAGACTTAGTACCTCATGCTTTTTGTAACTACCTGAGTTAATCCCCGACTCACTTTACCGAGTCAACCTCCAGACCGATACCCCGTGCCGCTCATCTGATCTCCTTTTAACCCTAGAGTTTACCTTTTCATTCCTGCATCTTCATCCTGCCAGCCTGGTCGGCCCTCTTGGATTGGGTCCCACCGGTTCAGTTAGTGTTTCACGCATGCCCTTTTTCATTTTAATCCCTAAATCATGTCACAACGGTATCATTAGCCAACCCCTAAAAATAGTCAAACGAAGCATTGAGTTTGACTTTCCAAGTGAAACACTCTGCTCTATTCTTCTCCCTATTGATCTCATTACATCTAAGTGGCCTGCCTCTCCTACTTTATCATATCCACCTGGAGTGGCTTATTGGGCCCATGGGCCCCGCCTTCTTTCTTTCACAAGGAAGTTTAAAAACTGCCAACCCTGTGTGAGCCTTTCTCCATGCGACCCCTTCAACTCCTCAGCTGCGACTCTCCTTATTCCCTCTTCGGTGACTCCCGTTGGCGACGAACCTTCCTTTCTAACTCCCGGCACCAAGGAGTTCCTCTTCCTTCTCAAGCGCCTCTTTTCAGCCCTCAGTAAGTTTCTCATCCCTAACTCCTCTTATTCCCTTTTCTTTCACCCCTAGATATCCTTCCCTTTCACAACTATAGCCTCAAAAAAACCCTAAGTCAACCCCCTGGTATGAAAAAACTATTACCCGTCTGAATGCCCAAAGTCCCTTCTTCGCCACTAAAGATCAATACATAGATCCCTCCATACCATGTCGTTTCACTGCGGCTTCTTTTAGGCCGCATCATCCCCCTCCTAGCTTCCATTGTTTTTTCTCCGACCAATTAATGAACGATCTGCGTTTGTCGATACCTTCTGTCTACAATGATATCTTAGATTTTTACCAACTACCTATTAACCAACTGACCCCTAATGCTTTTCGTATATTAACAGGGGCAGTAATAATCTTTCGACATCTAAACCTTAATCTATCCCCCCTACTATTTCACTGTCTTTTTCAAATAAAGTCTTCAAAAGAATGTATTTTTTACTTCACCAATCGGAAAGATTGCCAATTTCTCATAAACATTCAATCCTCCCATAAGGGTTGGGAAGATTTATACTTCTTTGCCCAACTTGCCACTCCAATACCCCACTCGGAAACCTAGAAAACTACTCTCCCCAACCTACCCCCTTTTCAAGAGAGTAGAACTTAGGGCTCTTTCCAGGAAGTCTTTCAAGTGTTGCGGGAGTGCCACTATAATTCTGATGATTTGCTGAATCCCTCTCTCCTAAGTCGCTATGGGATATCTCCTTTCCCCCTGGATGATCTAGACGTCATAGGTAGGATATTGCTCCTACCCGCACATATTACCTACAACATCTTTGGTTACTACTAACTATTGTTCTCACTATTTGATATTGCAAACGGTATGATGCAAGATGCTATGGTCAAAGGGGAGAGAATTGTGGTGGCCAAGAAGAAACCTTCCAAGAAGCAAATTAGGGGCAAGTCCCCTTTTATTCCTTCTTCCCCTCGCAAGAAGCTTCGCCCTCGCAAGGGGGATGCCCCAAGTTCCTCTACCCTTCCTGTATCTCCCCCCTCTCACTCTTCTCCTCCTCCTCCTCCCCTATGACTAAATAGGCCTCGACGCCTAATCATCTCTGAACCCACAGAGAAAGAGGTTACCTTTTTAACTCCTACTTCATCCCCTCCAAAAGAGCTTTCTTCTTCCGCTTCCCTTCATTCATCCCCATTCCAACCTAGCCAGAAAATTAACTACCCCCTCAATTCTCCTATTCTGCCTGTCCATACAGACTTATCTCCTTCTCCCCTTCCTGCTCTGACTGTGGATTCTTCTACGCCTCATACATCCGCAGAAGAACCCTTTTTGATTGGAGGGATATTTCTCTCTTAAACCCCCATCCACTTCTTTACGATCCTCCCTTAGGATCCGCAACACAGAAGAGGTACGCCTTTTTAATCAATCCTATCTACAAGACCCTTATGAATGTCTGTACAAGCTGGTGTCGGAGGTATGCTCTTCTTTTCTTCGCAGTTAATACATACCAGTATTTATTCCTGTAACACCCCATCTTCCTCCCCAGGTAGTTATCGCTTGCAATGAGACAACTCCTAACATTGTAAACTATCAGTCGACCATGGTCACACACCACACTGCCTCCCTTTCTCAGCAGAAGAAGCTGACCCAGCAGTTGGCTGAGAGCAAATAGAAGGAGGTCACTCTGACCACTCAATGCGAAGATTTGATGACGCAATTGGAGATGGCTCAGAGTGAGAAAGAAGAACTTTCAAAGAAGAATGTTGACCTCCACCAACAACTATTTCTACAATCCAGTCAGCTCCAATAAGTCGACATCCTTACCCAGGATCTAGTGGGTCAAAAGATGCAACTAGAAAAGGCAGAGACCTAGGCTTCTCAATCTTCGACGACTCTCCTTCAACTTCAGAACAAGAATCAAGCATTGGAGGCCACCCTGATGTACTGTCAGCATTAATTGGAGAACTTTTCTTTGACTATCTCCATTTTTTTGGGGATGCTGGCTGAGGTTGTAGAACGACATCGAGAACTTCAGAGGGAGCAATTCTAGGCCATGGCTTCCTTCGGCCAGCAAGCTGTAGCAGCGGCTAAAGATAGAGACACCCTAGTTGCTCGACTAGCTGATCATCAAGCCCAGTGGAAAGAGCAGGAAGAGGACCTGAAGATGCAATATGCCCAGAAAGGAGTGCAGCTATTCATCTTGGGCTTTGAAGGATCTTCCACTATGAATGCTGCCAAGGGCTATCCTCCACCAAGTGTAGATACAAGCCATTTAGATCCTGAGGTTGCCTTGGGTAACTACCCCCAGAGATTTTCGAAATGTAATTACCATACTTTCCGCGATGTATTAACCAACTACTATTAATGAGAATCTTTAAGTTGTAATGTTGAGTACTCTCTATGATGTATGAACCATTGTTATCAATGAAAAATTTTCAGGGGTCACTCTTGCGTTCTTCCCTTTTCCTTGAAATGAATTAAATTTATCCTTTCCATCACTCAAGATCACCCCTCCCTCATGGTGTCAGTTGACTGCCACTGTCTTCCCCTTGGGGATTCATTCGAGCTATCGTAGCCATTATTCCTCACAATTCAAAGTCACTTCTCAGGTGGTGAAACACACTACAAACTATTAAGCCAAATCAATTCTCCTTACCTAGATGGGGATGTAATCGCCCGTTTTGAGATTAATACCTTGATTATTTCTCATACCAACGCCATTACTTCCTTCGACCTTTCACCTTCTCTTCCCCTTCCCAAGGAAGAATGTGAACCTTTTTTCCTTTCTATAAATTACTACTACAAGTCTGAGCTATTCTTATTCTACCTCCATGGCTTCTGTAGGACACCCCATCAACGTAAGCTCAGGCTCCGACTCCTTTGATTTAGATCATTTTGACACGAGCTTCTTTGACGACTCTAATACTCAGTCCACGACCACTTCTGCATACCGACCTCTTCCTCCTCCGACTCCAACCGATACTCCGACCCCCAGTGTGATAAGTGTAGGGATTTTTTATGAAAAATAGCATATGCGCAACGAAAAAATAGGATCCCTTCCAAGTGATCCTTGCGAAAGAAAACCTCGTACAAAAATAAATTTCTCAAAACCTATCTTATAGGAGAATATTACCTTTGTTGCGTGCCCTTTTAAATCCCGCTTCTCCTTGGGTTTGTTGGATCTTTTAGCACGTTCAAATGTCCGTGCCTCTATATGTATCCACACGAGCAAGCTCTTGTCTCACAAAAGAAACTAGAAGAGCTCTCCTTTACTTCTTGCTAGAGAAGTCCCTAAAGGAGAGGAAGGTAGGGAAAAAGAGAAAGGAAGAAGAAGACCACTCTTCTTGCTACACTCACAAAAGCCACACAACCAAAGCCTCTCACCACCAAGTTTTAATCCATATGTTATAACAACAACTTCATTTGCATATAACATATGGATTAAAACTTCATTTGTTTACCCAAAAACCTAGGTTGGCCGAATGGTCCAAGTAGGGTTTTTAGGGTTAACCTTTAACCTAATTCATTTCATATAACAACAACCTAATTCATTTCATATAACAACAACTTCATTTGCATATAACATATGGATTAAAACTTCATTTGTTCACCCAAAAACCTAGGTTGGCCGAATGGTCCAAGTAGGGTTTTTAGGGTTAACTTTTGCCCTAATCCATCTTAATCCTAACATCATCATATAGTTACAAAAACATGACATAGAGCTTCATTAAAACCCTAAAATCATGGCATGGCCGAATAGGCTTTAGGGGCTATTAGGGTTAGCTTTTAACCTAATTCCTTTTTCCATGTTAACATCATCATCTACCTCCTAAACATAGCATACAACTTCATTGATAAACTAAAACATAGCTTGGTTAGATATAACATATAGATTTCTTTTACAAACATCAATCGAAGCTACTCGTATGCAGGTGAGGGATACTTACATCCTTCGCTTTGCTTTGGGTGGGGAAGATGACCTAAGGAAGATCAAAACCTAGCCTTCTCTTGCTTGGATGGGGTTCGGCCAAAGGTGGAGAGGGAGCTAGAATTCGGTGAGAAGAAGAAGAAGAAGAGAGGAAGTGGCAAATTAGAACTTTCCCTCTTCTTTATAAAGGGAGGAAGAGAAGTTTCTCTTCTCTTCTTCCATGCCTCTTCATTTGCCTTTATCACACTTATCTATAATCCCCCCCCCCTTCCTCTAATGATAATATCCTATTGGGCTTCTGGTTAGTGGGTGCATCTATAGGGTTTGGCTATCTCTAGAGGTTTGGAGTTCAATTCCTAGGTCTTGCATCCATTTTTGGCTTATTTTCTTTTGTTTTGGAAAAGGCCCACCCAAGGCCCATGATCATCAAGCCAAAAATTCCTGTAAAATTGCTAGGAATTTTAGGGGCGTTACATGGCCGGCCACCCCATGGAGTGTTTTATAGGATTGGAAAAACCTTTCACCTCCTATCACATTCAATGCAATCAATTGCATTGAAAAACAATCAACTCCTTGTTTGGCCGGCCACATGTGGAGGAAATCCAAAGGTCAAAACCCTTTGTCTCCTTCCACCTCATCAAGCTTAGGTGGCATGCTTATGTGGCATGCTTATGTGACATTCATGCATGTTGAATTAATCTTATTAATTCAATAAGCTTATGTTATCATATTGAATTAATCTCATTAAATCAATAAGGTAACATATTGAATTAATCTTATTAAATCAATTTAGCTTAGGATATCATGATAACATATTTATTTAATCTTATTAAATTAATAAGCTTAGCATATTGAATTAATCTCATTAAATCAATAAGCTAAAATTCTCTTTAAGCTTAAAGTCCAAAAACCATTTTGTACTTAAGCTTATTCCCAAATTATTCTAGTCAAACTAGAATGCACTAATTCTTCTAATCATCATGCTCTTTGTGTGTGACCCTATAGGCTCTCATAACGTTGGCAGTGGATCTAAACTCTTTTAGATACACAAGCAATGAGAGGCATCTAGCAATACATCATTGCTACCCAAGTTACGAAATAAGTCAAGATCCGACTAACCTTTCCGTGACTACTATAATGTATGACCGTGTCCTTCTATCCTTGATATCAGATTGACCAATGAGGCATAGACCGTGTCATCCTCGATCAATCTATGTGTTTCTTGATCCCTGAGTAAACTAACTCAAACAAATGAGCTCAATATCTCATATTGACTCATTCGAGCATGGCCATGCATTTTAGTAGTTCTACTCAATCAAGGGGCCCACAGATATCACTCCCGTCATATGGGAGGGATAGATCCCATCTACATCACTCACATCCCTTCGCATAATTTGTTATATACCTAGTAATCGCCTTTATGGTCCACCCTGTTACGGGTGACGTTTGACGATACCAAAGTACATAACTCCTTATGTAGGGAACCGTAGTGACTTCAGGTTTGAGGACTATTCATACCAATAGTCACATGAGAAAGTTTATGACACTCATATGACGATCCATGAAACTTTCTCATGGCGGGTCAGTTCAGTATATATTCTCTAATATATACCCATGTGTCAACTTGATATCATATATCCATGACTTGTGAGATCAAGTCATCAATTGACCTACATTCTAGTCTTTATGTATTAATATTGCCCTTGCATATTAATACTTGACTAGGAACATTTAGGAAAGTGTTCTCTACAACCTCTCATAATCAATTCTGCCAATTGATGTGCTGTAGATAAGAACCTACTTTTCTAGGACATTATTATATTTAATTTAGCTGGCACAAGAAAGACGTAAATATAATAACCAATCCTTTGCCTTTATAGAATATGATACAAAATGTTCCCTATTCAACCATCACATGATTGGTTCTAGGGCTATAACTAACAATCTCCCACTAGCACTAGTACCAATCACTATAATATCTGATACCTAGTGACCTAGTGTGACCATCATGCTTCCTCTGTGCCAAAGCCTTGGTCAATGGATCTGCGATGTTAGCTTCTGTCGGTACTCTGCATATCCTCACATCTCCTCTATCGATGATCTCTCGAATGAGATGGAAGCGCCGCAGTATGTGTTTGGTCCGCTGATGTGATCGAGGTTCCTTAGCCTGTGCAATAGCCCCATTGTTGTCACAATAGAGGTCTATTGGATCTGCAATGCTAGGAACTACCCCAAGTTCACTGATGAACTTGCGGAGCCAACATCCTTTCTTTGCATCGGGACGCATCAATATACTGGCTTATGTTGTAAAATCGGCAAGAATCGTGTCTGCTTGAACTCTTCGGCTCACAGCTCCACCATTCAGGCAAAACACGTACCCCGATTGCGATCTATAGTTATCCTTGTCTGTTTGGAAGCTTGCATCACTGTAACCCTTTACAGTTAGCTCCTTATTGCCTTCAAATATCAGGAAATATTCTTTCGTTCTTCGTATGTATTTAAGAATATTTTTGACTGCTATCCAGTGACTTTCACCTGGATCCGACTGGTATCTACTCGTCATGATCAAAGCATACGAGACGTCAGGACGAGTACAAAGCATGGCGTACATGATAGACCCTATGGCAGATGCATAAGGGATCTTATCCATGCGATCTCTCTCCTCCTTAGAAGAGGGACATTGAGTTCAAAGACTCACACCATGTGATAAAGCGAAATCCTTTCTTGGAATTTTGCATAGCAAAACGATCTAGCACTTTATCAATGTATGTACTCTGACTTAGGCCAAGTAATCTTTTAGATCTATCTCTATAGATCTTGATGCCTAGAATATAGGCAGCTTCACCTAAGTCTTTCATCGAGAAATAATTCCCTAACCACATCTTCACAGACTGGAGTGAGGGAATATCATTTCCGATGAGAAGTATGTCATCTACATACAAGATAAGAAATACAACTGTGCTCCCACTATTTTTCTTGTAGACACAAGGTTCATCTTCATTCTTGATGAAACCAAACTCCTTGATTGCATCATCGAATCGAAGATTCCAGCTTCGAGAGGCTTGCTTTAGTCCATAAATGGACCTTTGCAGTTTGCATACCTTTCCAGGATGCTTTGGATCTTCAAAACCCTCAGGCTGTGTCATGTACACATCCTCGAGTAGCTTTCCATTCAGAAAAGCAGTTTTGACATCCATCTGCCAGATTTCATAATCGTGGTAGGCTGCAATAGCAAGTATGATCTGAATGGATTTAAGCATCGCAACTGGTGAAAAGGTTTCATCATAGTCAATACCATGAATTTGTTTGAATCCTTTAGCCACCAATCTACCTTTATAGGTATGCTTATTACCATCCATGCCAGTCTTTACTTTAAAGACCCACTTACACCCAATGGGTTTTACCTTGTGGATCAACCAAAGTCCATACTTGGTTAGTGTACATGGATTCCATTTTGGATCTCATGGCCTCAAGCCATTTCTCGAATCTGGGCTCATCATAGCTTCTTGATAGGATGTAGGCTCGCCAAGATCGACAAGCAATACCTCACCGTTATTACCAAGAGAAAAGAATATCTCTCGGGTTGACGACGGATCCTATCAGATCTACGAAGAGGTTGGTCTACATGAACAGGTGTTTGCTCCACAACTCTTTGGGCAACAATTTCCTCATCCACAACACTTTGTGGTGCCTGTTCATTTTCCATCGAAGCCTTAGTGTTATCTTCATCTTGAATTTCTTCAAGATGAATTTTACTCCCAGTAGTTTTTCTAGAAATAAATTCTCTTTCTAGAAAGACAGCATTTCTGGCAACAAACACCTTGCCAAGTGTGGGATTGTAAAAGTAATATCCCTTAGTTTCCTTGGGATATCCTACAAAATAACACTTATCTGATTTGGGTCCTAGTTTATCTGAGACTTGACGTCTAACATAAGCTTCACAACCCCAAATCTTTATAAAAGACATTTTGGGACTCTTCCCAGTCCATAACGTATATGGTGTCTTTTCTACGGCTTTTGATGGGACGCAATTAAGTATGAAAGTGGCTGTCTCTAGAGCTAAACCCCAAAAGGAAGTAGGTAGATCAGTCTGGCTCATCATTGATTGTACCATATCTAATAGAGTACGATTTCTCCTCTCAGATACACCATTCCATTGTTGTGTTCCAGGTGGAGTGAGTTGGAATATTATCCCACACTCAGCCAGGTGATCACGAAACTCTTGACTAAGGTATTCACCACCTCGATCTGATCGAAGTAGCTTAATACGATTACTAAGTTGGTTTTGTACTTCATTCTTGAATTATTTAAACTTTTCAAAGGATTCTGACTTATGTCTCATCAAATATAAGTAGCCAAATCTACTCATATCATCAGTGAAAGCAATAAAGTACTTATAGCCTCCTCTGGCTTTGACATTGAAAGGGCCACATACATCAGTATGTATGAGTCCTAACAAGTCCGTCGCTCTCTCACCATGTCCACTAAATGGAGTTTTAGTCATCTTTCCTAAAAGACAAGATTCGCATACCTCATTGTTAAGGCAATCTCTTGCCGTAATATGGTTTTGATGGTGTGGCAAAGGGTTTAAGTTAGTTTGATATGTTGATGTGATATGTGCGTTGAAGTCGTGCAGGACTTAGTAATTCGCACATGGAGCCGTGGCGAGTTTCACATCTCATGACTCGTGCCTTGAGTCGGTGAAGGATAGCTTTGCGGAAGCCGTGCGCTTGGAGCATCCGAGGGACCGCCGGACGAGAAGCTTGGAGTGAAGCCGGAGGAAGTAGACTTCGAGGCAAGAGACGCGAAGGAGCATTGCAGAGCCGTGCGCCTGATGCTGCCGAGGGACGTGGCCGAGAACGAAGAGAACTTCGAAGGCGAGGGACTCCGAGAAATGAGAGTGAGCGATTGTAACCCAGGGAAGGGTAGCTCTTAGGTGAAACTTGGCCATCTGGCCAAGTGTCGGATGGGTTTTCCCGACACCAGTCGACTGCCATGTCATGGCAGTCGACTGCTCTGAGTCGAGTGAGTTCGACTGGTATACGACTGACTGGATTGTGGCCAGCGCCGATCGCCATCGTGGGCGGTCGCGCCGAGACCATCGATCGGCCAAGGCGGCGATCGATCGTCAATGGGGTTTCGGCCACAGAACCGTTCGTAGCCGACTGGGCAGTCGACTACGGAGGCAGCAGTCGACTGATGAGGTCCATCAGTCGACTGCCAAGAGTTCCGTTGGACTACAATGGTCGGGATCCGACGTGTTCGGAGGCCGTTGTAGTGACGGCAGTCGACTGCCAAGGGCGGCAGTCGACTGATGGCGGCAAACGGGAAGAAGTTAGCCCTCTCTATAAAAAGAGAGGGTGTGAGCCTTTGAGAGGCTAATGCTCATACTCCAAACGATCTTCCTAGTGCCCCACAAGCTCTAAACTCTTCTTACCTGTTCTTACTCCATTCTATTTGTAAGAAGAGTGTGCTTGATTTGTAAAGGTTACCTCCACCTAGCTTGGTGCAAAGGAGAGACCATTTAGTGGATTGGTTTAACGGAGTGATTCACCGAGGACGAATCAGGGACCGTGGATTAGCGGCGTAGCCGTGAACCACGTTACATTCTTTGTTAGCGTTTGTATTTTCATTTATTGCTTGTCTTAGTTTATTGCTTCCGCTTGCGCTAATCTTTTGTAGACGAGCAATTTACGACGTCCAACGTACGAGGGCTATTCACCCCCCCTCTAGCCGGCCATATCGATCCCCTACACTCATATGATTCAAAATCAAATGAGTCCAATAATCCATCTTTATGGAGTTGGGATATGCATTTTTCATTTATGTGACCTAGGCGACAGTGCAAGAGATATGTTTGGTTCAAATTATTCGATTTGAACCATTTGGTATTTACGTTATAAATTGGGTTTTCTAAATCTAGAACATAGAGACCATTCATAAGTGGTGCATTACAATAGAACATTTTATTCAAATAAATGGAACAACATTTGTCCTTTATTATAAAAGAAAAGTTTTTCTTGTCTAAACAAGATACAGAAATTATGTTCTTCGTTAATGCAGGTACATAAAAGCACTCCTCTAGTTCTAAGATAAGCCCGGAGCAAAGACAAAGAACAACAAAGAACTTTGCGCCATTGCCTACTCAGAGGTCCACTTCGCCCTTGCCATTAGTCTACTATTTCTCCTGCACATTAGTACAAATGTGAGATGCACATCTGGTATCTAATACCCATGTAGAAGAAATAGATAGATTAACTTCTATAACGTGTATACCTGAGGCAGAAGTCCCACTTCTTTTGTTCTTTACTTCCTCAAGGTAGACTTTGCAGTCCCGCTTCCAGTGTCCAGTCTCACCGCAATGGAAACAGTCCCCTTCCTTAGGTACTTTACCTTTACCCTTTGAAGTGGATGAATTGGCCTTACCTTTGGTTTGGGTCTTACCCTTGCCTTTGCGCTTACCTTTGCCCTTCTTGACCATTAGTACATTACTAACTTTCTTCTTGAGATTCGGTTTAGCAGTTCTTAACATGCTGAGAATCTCAGGCAAAGGCTTATCAATTTCATTCATGTTATAATTCATGATGAATTGATTATATGCTTCCGGCAACGATTGCAGGATAACATCGGTTGCCAATTCTTGGCTCAGTGGAAAACCTAGTCTTTCAAGGTTCTCAACGTACCCTATCATTTTAAGTACGTGAGTTCCTACAGGTGTTCCTTCTTGCATCTTGCATGCAAAAAGAGCCTTAGACACTTCAAAACGCTCGTGCCTAGCTTGTCCTTGATATAGTTGTTTCAAATGCTCAACCATATCATAGGCATCCATGTTCTCATGTTGCTTCTGAAGCTCAGAGTTCATGGTGGCAAACATAAGACATGACACATCTAATGCGTCATCTTGATGCTTCTTATAAGCATCCTTTTCAGCACGAGTGGCCGCAGGGGCAGGTGTTTCAGGTATAGACTGTTCTAGGACATACAGTTTATGTTCTTGCTTGAGGATAATCCTCAAGTTCCTATACCAGTCTAGAAAGTTAGCTCCATTGAGTTTGTCTTTCTCAAGGACAGATCGCAAGTTGAGGGGGTGTGTCGTGTTAGATGACATGGTGATCTACAACATTAAAATGCAAAATTAAGTATCATACCTAAGTCATTTAATTAGGCCTTTAATTAAATGAGGCTCCCACTAAATTCTCATAGCTTTGATATGAGCTAATCATTGATGTAGGCAAACACATTTTGCTTACATCATTAGTTTCTATTTAGCTATAAATTTATATGGGATAAAGATCCACATCATACTTCGTCTTGAGTTAGCTTTGGCTAATCGCCCAAGACGCAGTATGATTAGGTAGGCAATCTTTTGCCAATTACATCTGATGTAACTCTTTAATAGCTTTGGTTAAGTTTAGATTAGTTTAGTGCTTATTCCTAAACCAGCTTCCAGGCCGTGGTGAGGCACAGAGGCCTTCTTTGATATCGGAGCAACGACCACTTTCTAAGACAAAGCTGATGTTCGGAAATCACACAAAACTAATTTTTAAAACTTATGTTCAAAGCTAATATATGCCTCTACTTTCTTAATTAATTAAGAAAAACTTAATTAAGTCTTAACCAAGTTTGATAGCGGGACATCACGATTGTCCACTCGCACTCCCAAGATAAAATGCATTGCTTTACTTTGGCAAACCCAACAACAAATGATCGAGGAAGTAGTGAGTACCAAACTTTGGTAGGCATATCGTTTTTGACTTATTAAGAAATAAACTTAAACATGCATCACATACATATTAGCATACATCACATATAAGCTAAATTAACATGCATCACATACATATTAAACTAAGCGTGTCATGGTTATGACCCTTATTCTACAATCTTCTCAAGCCAATGAAAAGATTGATTGGTCAACCTAGGGATAGCATCTTCTCCCAAGCGCTTCCTTTTGGTTGTCTTGTGTTGTTGACTTCCTCCTTGTAACGTCATCTTCCAATGGACCCTCCATCTTTATTTTGTATATTACAAAAGGAGAAATACTCGAGTTACATTCGAGTCTAAAACTAATTTTACAACAAGAATTTTAGGAGAAAGGCACGACACGCAGGCCGTATTAAGAATTACAACACACACATTCACAAACTTTTTGGGACTAGGCCATAACTATGCACCATGTCAATTTTATCTTTTAAAAGACATCAGATATTTTATTATGTTTGAAAAATTGCAAATGCAATTATCAACTCATAATAAAATTTATCCTACTTCTATATCATATATAAAAAAGAGAAAACCTATTTTATACGATCTTTCGCAAGTGGCTCTTATACCACTGTAGGGATTTTTTATGCAAAATAGCATATGCGCAACGGAAAAATAGGATCCCTTCCAAGTGATCCTTGCGAAAGAAAACCTCGTACAAAAATAAATTTCTCAAAACCTATCTTATAGGAGAATATTACCTTTGTTGCGTGCCCTTTTAAATCCCGCTTCTCCTTGGGTTTGTTGGATCTTTTAGCACGTTCAAATGTCCGTGCCTCTATATGTATCCACACGAGCAAGCTCTTGTCTCACAAAAGAAACTAGAAGAGCTCTCCTTTACTTCTTGCTAGAGAAGTCCCTAAAGGAGAGGAAGGTAGGGAAAAAGAGAAAGGAAGAAGAAGACCACTCTTCTTGCTACACTCACAAAAGCCACACAACCAAAGCCTCTCACCACCAAGCTCTCTCCAAGCCTCAAGCTTCCCACCCCTTGGCCTATCACGCCCGCCCTTTTGGGGACCCAGAATCCGGAAGGGGCGGCGCGTGACGCGACCGTACATACATACATACATACATACAGCGGAAGACTTTATACATATTTCGTACTTCTTACAGCGGAAGACTTTAGACATTATTTTTTTTTCTTTTATAACATAAACATGCATTGACATATATATATATATATATATATATATATATATATATATATATATATATATATATATATATATATATATATATATATATATATATATATATATATATATATATATATATATATATATATATATATATATATATACTTCTTCTTCACATAGAGCATGCATCATAACATATATAGATACTTCTTCTTACTTCTTCTTTACTTCTTCTTATTAACATAGAGCATGCATTATAACTTAGATAGATACTTAGTGCTTAGTTCAGGTTCATAACCATCGTTGTCATACGGAGACATAAGTAAGGACATCCATAAACATCATCATCATAGGCAAACATATATATATAAACCTAACGGATCTTCTCCACCATGCCACTGCCACACACATTTGGCCCCTCCTGCTGCTCCCTTTAGTTTATCCATCCCTTACCCTTATCTGCAGTACGAGGGAAAGATAAACTATAAGCACATAGGCTTAGTAAGATCCAGTCCTACTCACAAAAACCATATATCGACATTAATCATGGCATGTAACATTCATAACATATAAGCCATATAACATGTAACATACATGGCGTAATCAACTTAACATGTAGCATAAGTAACGTGAGTAAACATAACATGTCTCATCCATAGCATGGCAGCATAACATGTATCGTCTATAACATAGCATCATATCATGTACATTTAGGACTTAATTAAACATAACATATAACATACGTAACATAGTGACATAACATGGCATATCAAACACAACATACTTCATATGTAACATCGTGGCATAAACATGGCATATCAAACATAACGTACATCATATGTAGCATAGTGACATAAACATGGCATATCAACATAACATGCATCATATGTAGCATAGAGACATAAACATGGCATATCAAACATAACATACTTCATATGTAACATAGTGGCATAAACATGGCATATCAAACATAACGTACATCATATGTAGCATAGTGACATAAACATGGCATATCAACATAACATGCATCATATGTAGCATAGAGACATAAACATGGCATATCAAACATAACATACTTCATATGTAACATAGTGGCATAAACATGGCATATCAAACATAACGTACATCATATGTAGCATAGTGACATAAACATGGCATATCAACATAACATGCATCATATGTAGCATAGAGACATAAACATGGCATATCAAACATAACATACATCATATGTAACATATCAACATGGCATGTGAACATAACAATATAATCATGTAACATATGCAAGATGCTTTTGAAAACATATATTATAGGTACGTAAATATAAATCTCAACATATTTGGGCCCGACATTGTACCACTTCTTCATTATCATAGCGCGCATCCCTAAATAGGCTCGAGGTAGCAAGTCTCGAACCTAATAGGTTACTAGGCCCGATCTTAGTCCGTCGACCTAGGGCAATCGTCATAGTGTAGAAGCCCATCCTAGGCCCGAGTCTTACTCCATCGACCTAAGGCATCTTGGAGCCCATCCCATACTAGGCCCGAGTCTTATTCCATCGACCTAGGGGCAATCATACATAGAAGCCCATCCTAAGCCCGAGTCTTATTCCATCGACCTAGGGCATCTTAGGAGCCCATCCCTTCTTGGACCTTGTTAAGGTCTTGGTACAAGCCATGCAGAAGATAAAATACTTATATGCTTATTTTATAACATAGCTTATTTCATTTCGCAAACACAGCATACTTCATTTCATAACACATCATGCTTCCCTTCATGGACATATTGTAGGGGATCGATATGGCCGGCTAGAGGGGGGTGAATAGCCCTCTTACGTTGGACGTCGTAAATTGCTCGTCTACAAAAGATTAGCGCAAGCGGAATATACAAATACAAAGCAAAAGACAAACAATAAAACAAACGCTAACACGATGGTATAACGTGGTTCACGGCTACGCCGCTAATCCACGGTCCCCGATTCGTCCTCGGTGAATCACTCCGTTAAACCAATCCACTAAATGGTCTCTCCTTTGCACCAAGCTAGGTGGAGGTAACCTTTACAACCAATATCACTCTTCTTACAATAGGATTGAAGTAAAGACAAGTAAGAAGAGCTTAGAGCTTGTGGGGCACTAGGAAGATCGTTTGGAGTATGAGCATTAGCCTCTCAAAGGCTTACACCCTCTCTTTTTATAGAGAGGGCTAACTTCTTCCCGTTTGCCGCCATCGATCCGCCCTTGGCGGTCATTATCTCAACGGCCCTCCGAACACGTCGGATCCCGACCGTTGTAGTCCAATGGAACTCTTGGCAATCGACTGATGGACCTCATCGATCATCGCTCCGTAATCATTGCCCGATCGGCTACGACGGTTCTGGCGAAACCCTTATCTACGGTCAGCGCGCCGCGGATCGATAATTCTTGCGGCCGACGTATGGCGCCGATCGTGCGCCACAATCGATCGATCGTATACCGGTCGAACTCACGACTGGAAGCGATGACCGCTATGACATGGCGATCGTGGTGTGAAAACCCATCCGACACTTGGCTAAATGGCTAAGTTTCACCTAAGAGCTACCCTTCCCCGGGTTACAATCGCTCACTCTCATTTCTCGGAGTCCCTCGCCTTCGAAGTTCTCTTCGTTCTCGGCCACGTCCCTCGGCAGCATCAGGCGCACGGCTCTGCAATGCTCCTTCGCGTCTCTTGCCTCGAAGTCTACTTCCTCCGGCTTCACTCCAAGCTTCTCGTCCGGCGGTCCCTCGGATGCTCCAAGCGCACGGCTTCCGCAAAGCTATCCTTCACCGACTCTAGGCATGAGTCATGAGATGTGAAACTCGCCACGGCTCCATGTGCGAATTACTAAGTCCTGCACGACTTCAACGCACATATCACATCAACATATCAAACTAACTTAAACCCTTTGCCACACCATCAAAACCATATCACGGCAAGAGATTGCCCTAACAATCTCCCCCTTTTTGATGTGTGGCAATCCGTTTAAGTTAGGTAAAAACATTTGATATAAGTTCTAAGGTAAGAAAGCATGTAAAGATAAACATGATATAGCAACATGCAACTCCCCCTTAATCCATGAAACTCTCCATGCAAATTTTCTCCCCCTACAATATATTTCTCCCCCTAAAGTGATTAACTTAAACATACTTATTTCTCCCCCTTTGACACCATCAAAAAGATTAACACTAAGTTATAAGCTCATGGCATCAAGTATAATGGAGGGAAAAATATGACAAGTTGATTTAAAATTGGGTACCACTTGTTGATGGCATCAAGTATATTTCTACAACTTGTTGTAGGTTTACAAACTGAATTCGGCCTTCAATGTTCTGATCTTCATGATTCTATCGTATGGCGATCATGGCAATAAAGGAATCCAAATTTCTGATTTTCTGGACGAATTTCAGAAATGCATTATAAATTCCATAAAATTTGAAAAATCATGAAATTTGGGGAACATATTTCTTTTAAGTATATCTATCAAGGAAAAATAGTTTTTCATGAAAACTCATGATATTTTTATGTTTTTGCCAAAAATCCAAAAACTCTAAAGACCACTAGGTTTTTGATCATTCTAGTATCAAGTTAGCTACCTAGTTTTGCATCCAATTGTTTCAAAACATGAATACATGTATTTTAGGGTAAGAAATTGTTTTGAAAACATATGAAATATCCAACCATGATCTTTGGGCAATATGTCTATGAATTAAACATAAGCCTTCCCCATGATTGGTCTATTATTGCTATGTTGATACTTTAAATGACCATCTAAATGCCATAGGCATTAGTGGACATTTATATCATCCTAACATCTCACCCATGCTAAGTTTGCAATCAAGTTAGCCTATAGTGAGTGTGAGATGTATCCTAGGGGGTATTTGTATATACTTAACCAATATATTCATGCAATTCTATCATGGTTAAGTATCAACCTAACATCCTACACGATCATAATGACATATATCAATTAATTCTACATTATGATCATGAAATACATGTTTTCATCAATTTATAACCATGCATTAGGTAATATGTGATGATAATAAAAAAATTATCACCTAAAGCATGATTTAAACCTATTTCTCATGATAACATGCCAAATATCAAAATCATAAATCATGATTTAAAACATACATAGGAATTACATCAATCATCATGATTTAAGCATTATTATCTATTTATGGGTACGTTATCATCACCCAACACTATCTAAAAAATGTTGTCCCGTCATCCTAAGTCAACCAAAATATGATATAGGTTAAGTTCATATGGTTGACTACCCTAGGGTTATTCTAACCCTTAAGGATGGATTTTGGAACCCAAAATAAATTCTTTCCTATTGGGTTCACTAAATACTCCTTGGGGATCCATTTCCTAGCAATTTCCTTCTTCTTATCTTGTCCCCTAGCTATTAGGCATTTATAGGCCTTTTCATTTTTCTTTTCTTTGTATCCTAGGCCTTTCTTGTTGAAACTAGCTCTTTGGCTCCCTAAGATCATATTTAAGGTGTTGGAGCCAATTGTGAATTTCTCTAGGGCTTTGGTTAAGTAATCTACCTTTTCCCTTAATGCCCTATTTTCATTTATACATGCATCACTAACATCCAAAGGCATATAATCATGTGAGCATGCATCATCTAAGCTAGAAGAAATATTATCATTTAAGCATGCCTTTTCTAATTTTTGTTCTAATTCCTTAATTTGTTCAAGCATGCTTTTGTTTTTCTTCTTAGCTCTAAATAAATCTCTAGTTAAGCTAGAAACCATGGAAACTATTTTCTTAGGGGTTAGATTTGTTACCATAGTTTCCATGTCCTCTTCTTCTTCGGATGAGGAGGATGTGGAGGCTCCCCCTTCACTTGAGCTTTCCCCACTTGAGCTTGATCTTTCATTTTCGGATGAAGAGCAATCCAAGTCATCAAAGGCCATCAAGGCCAAATTGGTGACAAAAGCATTCTCCTCATCCGATGATGAGGAGGAGGATGAGGATGGATCATCCCATGTCTTGGCCTTGAATGCTTTGGCCTTCCCCTTTTCTTTTGCCTTCTTTTCTTCTTCCTTTCTCTTGCTCCCCTTCTTCTTCTTCCTCTTCTCTTCTTTCTTTTTCTTCTATTATTTGCATTTGTTTAGGAGAGGACAAATGTCCCTTATGTGTCCCTCTCCGTGGCTATTATAGCATATGACCTTCCCACTTGGTCTTCTATTACTATGATTAGATTTATCAAATCTAAAATTCTTAAATGCTCGACTTACCCTCCTTACCAGGTAGGCTTCTTCGGTGCTATCCATGGAGGAGGAGGAAGACGCTCACATCGGAGGAGGAGGGGATTTCCATCTTCTTCTTCCCCTTACTTGCCAATAATGCTACTCCTCTTGAGGGTTGAATTTTAGGCTCCTCTTGTATTCCCTCAAGCCTAGTTTCGTGGAGTTCCATTGTTGAGAAGAACTCCTCCAAGGTGCTCACTTCTAAATTCTTTGAGATATAGAATGAGTCCACCATGGAGCTCCACTTTGAGGACCGGGGAAAGGCATCTATGGCCTTCATTACCATATCCCGGTTTGATAGCTTCTCACCTACACTTGTTAGTCCATTTAAAATTTCTTTGAATCTAGAATGCAAAGAAATTACCTTTTCTCCCTTTTCTAATTTGATGTTGGATAGTTGGGAGCGGAGGAGATCTCTCCTTGCTAGCTTTGCCTCGGATGTGCCTTCATGAAGCTCAATTAGTTTCTCCCACATCTCCTTGGCGCTTAGGCATTCTCCTATTCGGTTGATTTCTTGTTGGGGGAGCACATTGAAGAGATGATGTTTTGGTCCACCTAGATTTCTCTATTGGCTTCCCTTCTTCATCCCTAGGCAAAACGAAACCGGATTCTATTGTAATCATTATATCAAAATCCGTTTCGAAGAATACCTCCATTCGCTTCTTCCACCAAGCGAATTCTCCTTCAAACTTCGGAGGATGGATGTTGGAGCCGGCCATTTTAAAAGTTGCTTGTTGTGGCGGTTAGTCCTCGACAAGCTTTCCTCGGCTCTGATACCACTTGTAGGGGATCGATATGGCCGGCTAGAGGGGGGTGAATAGCCCTCGTACGTTGGACGTCGTAAATTGCTCGTCTACAAAAGATTAGCGCAAGCGGAATATACAAATACAAAGCAAAAGACAAACAATAAAACAAACGCTAACACGATGGTATAACGTGGTTCACGGCTACGCCGCTAATCCACGGTCCCCGATTCGTCCTCGGTGAATCACTCCGTTAAACCAATCCACTAAATGGTCTCTCCTTTGCACCAAGCTAGGTGGAGGTAACCTTTACAACCAATATCACTCTTCTTACAATAGGATTGAAGTAAAGACAAGTAAGAAGAGCTTAGAGCTTGTGGGGCACTAGGAAGATCGTTTGGAGTATGAGCATTAGCCTCTCAAAGGCTTACACCCTCTCTTTTTATAGAGAGGGCTAACTTCTTCCCGTTTGCGCCATCACCGACCGCCGCTTGGCGCCGATCGCATTACTACAACGGCCTCCGAACACGTCGGATCCCGACCGTTGTAGTCCAACGGAACTCTTGGCAGTCGACTGATGGACCTCATCAGTCAACTGCTGCCTCAGTAGTCGACTGCCCAGTCGGCTACGAATGGTTCTGCGGGTCAACCCTTATCTACTACCGACCATCGCCAGCAGCCGATCGATGGTCTGGCAATGATCGCCCACGATGGGCGATCACGCCACAATCCAATCGTCGATACCACCGAACTCACTGATTGAGAGCGCCGACCGCCATGACATGGCCGATCCGGTGTCGAAACCCATCCGACACTTGGCCAAATGGCCAAGTTTCACCTAAGAGCTACCCTTCCCCGGGTTACAATCGCTCACTCTCATTTCTCGGAGTCCCTCGCCTTCGAAGTTCTCTTCGTTCTCGGCCACGTCCCTCGGCAGCATCAGGCGCACGGCTCTGCAATGCTCCTTCGCGTCTCTTGCCTCGAAGTCTACTTCCTCCGGCTTCACTCCAAGCTTCTCGTCCGGCGGTCCCTCGGATGCTCCAAGCGCACGGCTTCCGCAAAGCTATCCTTCACCGACTCTAGGCACGAGTCATGAGATGTGAAACTCGCCATGGCTCCATGTGCGAATTACTAAGTCTTGCACGACTTCAACGCACATATCACATCAACATATCAAACTAACTTAAACCCTTTGCCACACCATCAAAACCATATCACGGCAAGAGATTGCCCTAACACATATCATCTTTCATTTCGTAAACATGCCATTCTTCATTTCATAATATATCATTCTTCATTTCATCATCATGTCATATTCATGTCGTGAACATATCGTTTTGTTTCATTTCATAATCTTATCTTCTTCCATTTCATAACATATTTTAAACATCGCATACACATAGACATGGCAAAAGGGCATGGCATCAAAAATAAGTAAACACTAACCTAAGGCATGTTATCTTCATCTAGCATTATTTAATATCACAAGTCAACATGAATTCACCCAACATAAAACACATGCTAACCTATTCATTTAACTTAACAACAAATTCATTTGCACATAAGACTTATATTAAGACTTCATCTAATCCCCAAAATGCATGATGGCCGAATGGTCCATAGGGTCTTCTAGGGTTATCTTTTAACCTAATTCATTTCATACAACAACAACTTCATTTGCATATAACATATGGATTAAAACTTCATTTGTTCACCCAAAAACCTAGGTTGGTCGAATGGTCCAAGTAGGGTTTTTTTAGGGTTAACCTTTAACCTAATTCATTTCATATAACAACAACCTAATTCATTTCATATAACAACAACTTCATTTGCATATAACATATGGATTAAAACTTCATTTGTTCACCCAAAAACCTAGGTTGGCCGAATGGTCCAAGTAGGGTTTTTAGGGTTAACCTTTAACCTAATTCATTTCATATAACAACAACCTAATTCATTTCATATAACAACAACTTCATTTGCATATAACATATGGATTAAAACTTCATTTGTTCACCCAAAAACCTAGGTTGGCCGAATGGTCCAAGTAGGGTTTTTAGGGTTAACCTTTAACCTAATTCATTTCATATAACAACAACCTAATTCATTTCATATAACAACAACTTCATTTGCATATAACATATGGATTAAAACTTCATTTGTTCACCCAAAAACCTAGGTTGGCCGAATGGTCCAAGTAGGGTTTTTAGGGTTAACTTTTGCCCTAATCCATCTTAATCCTAACATCATCATATAGTTACAAAAACATGACATAGAGCTTCATTAAAACCCTAAAATCATGGCATGGCCGAATAGGCTTTAGGGGCTATTAGGGTTAAATTTTAACCTAATTCCTTTTTCCATGTTAACATCATCATCTACCTCCTAAACATAGCATACAACTTCATTGATAAACTAAAACATAGCTTGGTTAGATATAACATATAGATTTCTTTTACAAACATCAATCGAAGCTACTCGTATGCAGGTGAGGGATACTTACATCCTTCTCTTTGCTTTGGGTGGGGAAGATGACCTAAGGAAGATCAAAACCTAGCCTTCTCTTGCTTGGATGGGGTTCGGCCAAAGGTGGAGAGGGAGCTAGAATTCGGTGAGAAGAAGAAGAAGAAGAGAGGAAGTGGCAAATTAGAACTTTCCCTCTTCTTTATAAAGGGAGGAAGAGAAGTTTCTCTTCTCTTCTTCCATGCCTCTTCATTTGCCTTTATCACACTTATCTATAATCCCCCCCTTCCTCTAATGATAATATCCTATTGGGCTTTTGGTTAGTGGGTGCATCTATAGGGTTTGGCTATCTCTAGAGGTTTGGAGTTCAATTCCTAGGTCTTGCATCCATTTTTGGCTTATTTTCTTTTGTTTTGGAAAAGGCCCACCCAAGGCCCATGATCATCAAGCCAAAAATTCTTGTAAAATTGCTAGGAATTTTATGGGCGTTACAATCCTTCATACCTTTTAAAAGTTTCGTCCTCGAAACTTAGAACAATTGTGGGTACTTCTGCTTTATGTCCTCCTCGCGTTCCCAGGTAGCTTCCTCGTACCGTTGATTCTGCCACAGGACCTTTACTAAGGGCACCTCTTTGTTCCTTAGCCTCTTGATTTCTCAGTCTAGTATTTGGATAGGCCGACTTTCAATACTCAGGTCCTCTTGAACTTATCGTTTGTGGCTCGATCACTTGGTCCGTACTGGAAATGCATTTCTTGAGCACAGAGACATGGAACACGTTGTGAATAGCCGACATCTCTTGAGGCAGCTCTAGCTTGTAAGCTACCTTGCCAATCCTCTGCAATATCGGATACGGTCCCATGTAGCGTGGACTCAGTTTACCCTTCCTTCCGAATCTCATCACTCCCTTCATAGGAGCCACTTTGAGGAATACTAGGTCCCCAACTTCGAATTCTAACGGTCTACGCCGCATATCCGCATAGCTCTTTTGTCGGCTCGGCAGGTTTCAATTCTGACGGATGTTCCGTATAGCTCGGGTGGTATCGTCGATGAAATCCGTCTGGAGTCCCATCCTCTTCTTTTCACCACCCTCGTACCAGCATATGGGAGATCTACATTTCCTCCCGTATAGAGCCTTGTAGGGTGCCATTCCAATAGTAGCCTGGTAGCTATTATTGTAGGCGAATTCTGCCAAACATAAGTATCGGCACCAGCTACCTTTGAAATCCAGGGCGCAGGCTCGTAACATATCCTCTAGTACTTGATTTACTCTTTCGGTCTGTCCGTCCGTCTGGGGATGGAAGGCAGTACTGAACAATAGCTTCGTGCCTAGGGCCTTCTGAACACATTCCGAGAAATGGGAAATAAAGCGACCATCTCTGTCAGAAATGATGGTCTTAGGAATTCCATGTAGTCTGTGTTAGTAATATATGAGAGATGTCCTAAGGCAATCGCCTTATGTATGAACCATTTATATGATAAATGAAGATTCACTATTTGAGTATACATGTTTAATGTATTTGATTGGATCTTAAACTCATTTACTGAATGTCCACAATACGATTCACAGCATGAGAGAATTTGTGATTTGATCACAACTAGTGAGTATCTCTACATGTGTAATTGTGATGTATCGGAATTATCCCTAGTCGATGAATTGATGGATTTGGACACCATCAATTCTGTCGAGACTAGCACGAGGTATACTCCTTGGTGTATCCAAGCAGCAGATTCTCACTGGCTAGAGACATTGTGATGTCCAGAGTTAATCGTGGATGCTAGTTATGGTAACTAGTTCATTGGAGTGACCAGCCGTAAGACTTCATATGGTTCTCTGCATATATAGATATGTCAATGAAGTTCTTACTGTGGCTTAAGTGCGATGTTCCTTTGACTTGCGGTATTCAAGTCATCTTGATCATGGAGACTTATGCTTTGACATCTTAAGCAAACATCTCTAAGGAGATGTGGACCCGGATGATTGGGTATAAGTCAAGTGATCGAAGGTGTTTGAATAGCCTATAAAGGATTCACCACTCCTTGCGAGGAGATGTATACCCATGGCCTCTCGTCGGATTGTTACTAAAGTCTTTGGCCAAAGCATTACATGTTTAGAGTAAGGTACTCTTCGATACATGTGGAGTAACTAGAATCCGTGAGGACGAGGAAATGATACTTGGGCTAGGTGTGATGTAGTCCCTAGTGGGGTGACACTATAGACCATGTCCCGAACTGTGGGTATAAGATGAGTGAAGGGAATGGGGCACGATTCATTCGAGCCATCAAGGGTTTCAGAAATAGTTCTGGATCAACCGTTGATCTTTTCGGTTAATTGGGGATCATGATGTACTACTAGGTGCCACTCATGATCGTTCTATAATTAATGGTTAATTATAGACGACCAACATAAACCGAGAACCAATTTGGTCACACGCACAACGAGTGTAATCCAAAGGATTTAAAACGAGCTTGAGAATGGGATTCTCAGACCGAGAGAAACTATATTTGGTTGGACCAAACATAAAGCGAGCATGAAATTGTTTCAGTCGCAATGGAAGCGTGGATGGGCCGTGTCTTATGAAGACATAATGGATGGACCAAAATGGTTTGGTTCTAATCCAATGGATGAGAATAAACCAAAGGGTTTGGTTTATATTAAACGAATGAACCAAAGGTTGGTTCGGTTCGTTTTAACTTAAAATAAACCATCATGGTTTGGTTTATTTTAACATATCTTAATGGAGCGGGTTAACGGGCTTTATGGATATGATCCATTAACCATTAAGAGAATTAGTTCTCTATAAAATAGGGCTTAAACCCTAATCCAAAAACCCTAATTGGTGTTGCCGCCCAACCTTGTTGTGCCGCCCCCTCCATCATCTCATCTATTCGGCGCCCAACCCTAAAGTGCCACCATCCAGCTTTTGTGCAGCCGTCCAACTTGTTGTCGGCGACCAAGCTACAGCCGGTGAACCCTCCGGCGATCCTCCGGTGATCCCCTATAGGTTTGGCATCAAGGTGAGCCATTTCTTTCCTTGGTTGGCCGGCGCCTATATCCTCCACCAAGCTGTCCAGTTTTCTGGACAGCTTCTCCTCCTTTCGTCGGTGCGTCGTTTGGACGACGGTTAGTGCTCCGACAGCAGCTAACTTACCGGGGATTTGATCTCCGGTAATCCTCTGAGGTGGGGGACGAAGGATTCGTCAAACGGTTGACGAATACCTCTCCGGAGAAGCGAGTTTTGAGAACTCGTTTTAGGATCCGAATTTGGATTCGGATCATGATCATCTCTCGATCACGTCGTCTTCAACACGAGGCTAGTAACCCGTACGAAGACGAAGCTCGTGACTTAGCGAAGTCATCCCGAGGAGCTCGGCGTGGATACGGATAGAGACGATTCTTACGAGGATCGTTCCGGTTGATGCCGTTCCCGCTACACGTCATACGAAAGGTATAACGTAGATAATTTTCTTTTATTGCAAATTTTAATTTACGATTATGTCTACAATTGTTGTAATATGCATGTGTGTGTTGTGTGTGTTGTAATAAATATAGATTTATTATATTTTTAATTGCTTCCGCTGTGCTCATGTTTACGAAACATGATCGAACACACACACGCCGCGGTGCCGGAAATCCAACAGTGGTATCAGAGCCCAGGTTGTGTTTCGACATAATCGTAAAAATGGTTTTGCGATAGTCATAATGTATTTCTGGAAATTTTCTAAATTTTGGAAATTTAGAAGTATTTATGGAAATGTTTCAATTTTGGAAAGTCTAGAAGTATTTATGGAAATCTTCCACTTTTGGAAAGTTGGAAGTATTTATGGAAATTGATATTTTCCATAAATAAAATATTTGATTAGATTCTGGAAATTTGTTTCCTAATTTAATCATGATTTGATTTGGGAAATCAAATCTTAAAAATATTTTTATTTCCATAAGTAGTTTTAATGATTTAGGAAATTGGTTTCCTAAATAGATTTTCTTTAATCAAATAATTCCATGAATAAAATATGTGATTAGATTTGGAAATTTGTTTCCTAATTTAATTATGATTTGATTTGGAGAATCAAATATTAAACATATTTTATTTCCATAAATAGTTATGACATATAAGGAAATTATATACATGACATAATTGTATGCCATGTAATTGCATTAGATGCATAACATTATGCCATGCGTGTCGTGACATGTAGATGTATGCCATGTATGTCATGCCATGTAGATAATAGTTATTTGCATGCAAAGAGGATGAGACATAAAAACCCTAACTCAATATTAAAGCCTACACCTTCCATTAATATGGTTAGAACCAGAGTTCTGTTTCTTGTTTGGGTTGTTGGACTCACTCCAAGCCCGGCTCGAACCTGAACATGTTCAAATCATTGGAATAGTTTAACTCTAATATGGTAAGAGTCAGAGGTCAATCGTTAGTTTGGGTTGTTGGACTCACTCCAAGCCTGGCTAATTGGTTTAATGCGCTCTAACCATATTAAAACTATTTCGCGATTAATGGGTCGGCTTTAACTTGGAGCATCGATTTGTTGGACTCACTCCAAGGTCGATGTGAAGAGAGGTGAAGTTGGGTGCTATGCATATGATGCATACTTGTTAATGTGTTAACAACCAATGTATGTGTAAACATTCAATTAGTTGATAGCACATTGTGATAGTTACATATACATGTAATCGGTATACTTGATACCCACCATCATAGCTAAGAATGGCTTGTTGGACTCACTCCAAGGTTGTTCTTATCTATGATGGATATCAGCCCATTCGGAGATGGACCTACGATCTCCCGAAGTGATTTTAAGGGTTTTTGAAATTCGAAAAATGAATGGGATTTATAAATGTATATTGATGCATTTTAAAATCATTTTCTCATATATGCTCGTTTTGTATTTCTAGGTCAATAAATTGATCATGACGTCTTTGAATTTGCGCACTATTTTGGATTCGAACAAACTGACTGGGCCTAACTTCCTGCACTGGCTTAGAAACCTGAGAATTGTTCTCAAGGCGGAAAATCTTGCATATGTCCTTGAAGAGCCTCTTCCTGACCGTCCTAAGGACGATGCAACTCTAGACCAAATGTTGGTCTATCAGAAACATATGGCAGATTCTGAGCTGGCGAGTTGCATCATGCTAGCGACGATGGTACCTGAGCTGCAAAAGCAGCATGAGCATATGGATGCTAATACTATGGTCTTCCATCTTCATGAGCTGTTCGATGAGCAAGCGAGATCTGAAAGGTTCGAGGTCTCTAGGCTCTTCTTCACTACGAAGATGCAAGAAGGTTCGTCTGTAGTGCAGTTTGTGCTAAAGATGAACGGGTACATCGAGCGGCTAGCTACCCTCGATTTTGTGATGGATCATGAGTTAAGTATTGACTTAATTCTGCATTGTTTGCCCAAGAGCTTCTCGCAATTTGTGACGAACTATCGGATGAACAAATTGGAATCCACCATTCCCGAGCTCCTTAATATGCTGAAGACTGTGGAGCCTTCTGTAAAGCATGAGGAGAAGGTGGTTCTGTTAGTTGATTCCTCAAAGAAAGGTTCTAAGAGGAAGGCAAAAGAACAGAAGAAAGGAAAGAAAAAGGCAAAGAAGGCGGAACCAGCGAAAAAGGGCACTTGCCATCACTGTGGCAAGGAAGGCCACTGGCGAAGAAACTGCAAGATTTATCTTGAGTCCATGAAGAAGAAGAAGGCATCCATGCCCCATCCTCTTCGTATCTTCGTTATTGATTGTCATTCTATTTCCTTAGACACTTGGGTATTGGAACTGGGTGTAGCTCACATATATGTAATGACATACAGGGGCTAAGGAATAGAAGAAGACTTGTCAGAGGGGAGTCAAATTTGCGAGTTGGCAATGGAGCAAAGGTCGCTGCTACGCCATCGGAACTTATTCTTCAAGCTCCTAGTGGACTAGTCTTGAACTGGACAATTGCTATTATGTTCCTTCTCTAATAAAGAACATTGTTTCTATTTCTCGCTTAAATAGAAATGGTTTCCATTTAACGCTTAGTAACAATTGTTGTTATATAACTTTGAATGGCGATTTTATGGAACCGGAACTTTGAGTAATGGCATTTATACGTTGGACGTATCCAGTGACATTTTCAATATCGAAGCGAGCAACACGCGTGCTCGAAAGGATAATCACATAGACTCCTATATGTGGCATTGTCGTCTTGGCCATATAAGCAAGAAACGCATGTCCGAATTACACCAATGTGGAATTCTGGAATCGTTTGAATTGGATTCATACGATACATGCGAATCATGCTTAAAAGGCAAGATGACTAAGTTACCTTTTACTGGAAAAGGTGAACGAGTGGGAGAGTTACTAGGTCTAGTACATACTGATGTATGTGGACCTATGTCAACTCAAGCTTTAGGAGGCTATAGCTACTTCATTACCTTCACCGATGATCACTCACGGTTTGGGTATGTGTTCTTGATGAAACACAAGTCTGAAGCCTTTGAAAGGTTCAAAAAATTCAGAAATGAAGTAGAGAAACAACATGACAAAAGTATTAAAATACTTCGATCGGATCGAGGTGGTGAATACTTAAGTTAAGAGTTTCTTGATTATCTAAGAGACAATGGCATATTGTCTCAATGGACTCTGCCCTATACACCACAGCATAATGGTGTATCTGAGAGGCGTAACCGGACCTTGTTGGACATGGTCAGGTCAATGATGAATCATGCGACTCTTCCCAAGTCCTTTTGGGGTTATGTACTCAGACAGCTGTTTACTTGTTAAACAGAGTCCCGACCAAGGTAGTCTCTACTACTCCATATGAGATATGGGCTAGTAAGAAACCTCATGTATCTTACTTGAAGATATGGGGTTGTCCTGCTTATGTGAAGCGGACTGTATCAGACAAACTGGATGCTAAGTCTGATAAATGTCTATTTATTGGATACCCTAAGGAAACAAGGGGTTACCAATTCTATCATCCTGTGGAACAAAAGGTGTTTGTTTCAAGGCATGCTGTGTTTCTAGAGAAAGAGTTTCTCTTGCAAGAAAACAGTGGGAGTGTCGTCGAGCTTGAGGAGGCTCGAGAGACTCAAATAGACATTGATGAGATACCTGGTGAAGCACAACAACCGACAACTCATAATGATGAGCAATCGGCTGGACCTATTGTAACACCACATCTTCGTAGATCTGGTAGAACACGCAATATTCCTGAGAGATATGGATTTCTCGTAAGTGAATCGAACGACGTGTTACTCATTGATGATGAGGAGCCTACCAGTTATGAAGAAGTGCTGACAAGTTCAGAAAGGGATAAGTGGCTTGGTGCCATGAAGTCGGAAATGGATTCCATGTACGAAAACCAAGTTTGGAACTTGGTTGACCCACCTGAAGGCATAAAGCCTATAGGGTGCAAGTGGGTTTTCAAGAAGAAAACTGACATGGATGGTAATGTGATTACCTATAAGGCGAGATTGGTGGCGAAAGGATATCGTCAAAAATAAGGTGTTGATTATGACGAAACCTATTCGCCTGTAGCTATGCTTAAATCCATTCGGATGCTCCTGGCCATAGCGGCTCATTATGATTATGAGATATGACAGATGGATGTGAAAACAGCTTTCCTTAATGGAAACTTGCTCGAGGACGTGTATATGATACAGCCTGAGGGTTTCACATCGGTTGATAAAACCAAGGTATGCAAGTTGCGACGATCCATTTATGGATTGAAGCAAGCATCCAGGAATTGGAATATCCGTTTTAATGAGACGATCAAAAAGTTTGATTTCTCACAAAATCCAGACGAACCTTGTGTGTACAAGAAGGTTAGTGGGAGTGCAGTCGTGTTCCTAGTATTGTATGTCGATGACATATTACTTATAGGAAACGATGTGTCAATCTTCTGATCAATTAAGGTTTGGTTATCCAAGACATTCTCCATGAAAGACCTGGGAGAAGCAACCTACATCCTTGGGATTAAGATCTATAGAGATAGATCGAAACGGTTGCTTGGTCTTTCGCAGTCTACATATATAGACCGAGTGCTAAAGAGGTTTAGCATGTCGGAATCCAAGAAAGGTTATCTGCCCATCAGGCATGGGGAACACCTTTCGAAGTCTATGTGTCCGCGCACAGAAGACGAGAGGATTTGCATGAGTAAGATTCCCTATGCATCCGTAATAGGATCTATCATGTATGCTATGTTATGTACGAGGCTCGATGTATCGTACGCTCTGAGTGTCACGAGCAGATACCAATCCGATCCAGGAATGGATCATTGGGCGGCTGTTAAGACGATCCTTAAGTACTTGAGAAGAACTAAGGATGTGTTCCTAATATATGGAGAAGGGGACATGGTGATACGCGGGTATACGGATGCCAGCTTCCAGACAGACAAGGATGATTCCAGGTCTCAGTCTGGATACGTGTTCACCTTGAATGGGGGCGCAGTGAGTTGGAAAAGTTCCAAACAAGAGACTGTAGCGGATTCTACCACTGAGGCAGAATATATTGCAGCTTTGGAAGCAGCAAAGGAAGCGGTTTGGATCAAGAAGTTCATCTCTGAACTTGATGTGGTCTCATCAACGATCCAAACATGTGCTTCGCCGCTATCATCTTATCAGAGAGATCATCAGTAGGAACGAAATACAAATCGAGAAAATTCCCACTGAAAGGAACTTAGCGGATCCTTTGACTAAAGCATTACCTCAAAGTAAGTTTGAGGGTCATGTTAGAGCTTATGGTATTGGATACCGTATCGATTGGCATTAGGCCAAGTGGGAGTCTGTTAGTAATATATGAGAGATGTCCTAAGGCAATCGCCTTATGTATGAACCATTTATATGATAAATGAAGATTCACTATTTGAGTATACATGTTTAATGTATTTGATTGGATCTTAAACTCATTTACTGAATGTCCACGATACGATTCACAGCATGAGAGAATTTGTGATTTGATCACAACTAGTGAGTATCTCTACATGTGTAATTGTGATGTATCGGAATTATCCCTAGTCGATGAATTGATGGATTTGGACACCATCAATTCTGTCGAGACTAGCACGAGGTATACTGTTGGGATCGATCGGTTGGTCTATTGGCCGGCTAGAGGGGGGTGAATAGCCCTCGTTCGATGATCGTCGTATTTTGTTCGTCTACAAAGCATTAGCGCAAGCGGAATATACAAATACAAACAAAGACAAACAAAATATAAGCAAGCAATACAAACACCGAGATGTAACGTGGTTCACGGCTACGCCGCTAATCCACGGTCCGATTCGTCCACGGTGAATCACTCCGAAACCCAATCACTATTGGTCTCTCCTTTGCACCAAGCTAGGTGGAGGTAACCTTTACAAACACTCCTCTTACAAATAGAATGGAAATAAGCTTGAGTAAGAGGATGGAAAGCTTTAGGGAACTTTGGGAGAGTATTAGAGCATAAGCATTAGCCTCCCAAACCCTTACCCCCTTCCTTTTTATAGAGGAAGAGGGTTTCTTCCCATTGACACAGGAGCAGTCGACTGATGGCACCCATCACGATCCGGCCGTAGTCGCTGCCAAATAACGACCGCTTTCCACGCTTGGATACTATCCAACGACATCGCATCACCGACCGATGGCACCCA
The DNA here is from genome assembly GCA_025175895.1 of Wurfbainia villosa. NCBI lineage: Eukaryota > Viridiplantae > Streptophyta > Magnoliopsida > Zingiberales > Zingiberaceae > Wurfbainia > Wurfbainia villosa. Next base: position 34,509,624 of record CM045989.1, on the reverse strand, counting down.
TCACCGATCGATGTCAACCACCGAGTCCTCAACGAGGTCGACTCCATTCTGCCGTGCAGCACGCTGACATCACCGACCGTCCCTCATAGCCGATCGATTACTATCACGATCACCATGCCGGGCAATGATCGATCAACTTGATTCACCATTACTAGACCAATGATCGACCATCGATTAGAGCAATGATCGCCATGACATGGCAATGACCGGTGTCGAAAACCTATCCGACACTTGGCCAAACTGATTTCACCCTAAAACTACCCTTCGAGGTTACTGATCGCTCACTCTCATTTCTCGAGTCCCTCGCCTTCGAAGTTCTCTTCGTTCTCGGCCACGTCCCTCGGCAGCATCAGGCGCACGGCTCTGCAATGCTCCTTCGCGTCTCTTGCCTCGAAGTCTACTTCCTCCGGCTTCACTCCAAGCTTCTCGTCCGGCGGTCCCTCGGATGCTCCAAGCGCACGGCTTCCGCAAAGCTATCCTTCACCGACTCAAGGCACGAGTCATGAGATGTGAAACTCGCCACGGCTCCATGTGCGAATTACTAAGTCTGCCACGACTTAGCACATATCAAATCAACATATCCAACTACCTTAAACCATTTGCGACACCATCAAAACCATTTTACGGCTAGAGATTGCCCTAACAATCTCCCCGTTTTTTATGTGTGGCAATCCGTTTAAGTTAGGTAAAACATTTGATATAAATTTTTAAGGAAAGAAAGCATGTAAACATAAACATTTGATAGCAACATGCAACTCCCCCTAAATCTCTGAAACTCCCCCTTAATTGAAACTCCCCCTTAATCTCTCCCCATATCATAATTAACTTAAACATATTCATTTCTCCCCCTTTGACACCATCAAAAATATGAATACTAAGTTAAGAGCATATGGCATCAAGTCTAATAGAAAGAAAATACCACAAGTTGATAAAAATTGAATTCAGCCAAGATGTCCGAAATGCAGCCATCGATCATTAGATAATACCCGATCGCTCATCGACCGATCGCACGTGATTTTTGGAATTTCTGATTTTTCTGGCCGAATTTCAGAAATGCATAAAAAATTCCAGAAAATTTGAAAAATCATGAAATTTGGGGAACACATTTCATTTAAGTGTATCTATCAGGGAAAAATAGTTTTTCATGAAAAATCATTATATTTTCACGTTTTTGCCAAAAATCCAAAAGCTTTAAAAACTACTAGGTTTTTGATCATGATAGTATCAAGTTTAACACCAAGTTTTGGTTCCAATTGTTTCAAAACATGAATACATGTATTTTAAGGTAAGAAATTGTTTTGAAAACTTATGAAATATCCAACCATGATCTTTGGGCAATATGTCTATGAATTAAACATAAGCCTTCCCCATGATTGGTCTATTATTGCTATTTTGATACTTTAAATGACCATCTAAATGTCATAGGCACTAGTGGACATTTGTATCATCCTAACATCTCACCCATGCTAAGTTTGCAATCAAGTTAGCCTTTAGTGAGTGTGAGATGCATCCTAGGGGGTATTTGTATATACTTAACCAACATATTCATGCAATTCTATCATGGTTAAGTATCAACCTAACATCCTACATGATCATAATGACATATATGATTTTAATTTCTCATTATGATCATGAGACTCATGTATTCATCAAATAATAGTCATGCATTAGTTATTATATGATGATAAGCATGATTTAAACCTATTTCTCATGATAACGTGCCAAATTTCAAAAACATAAATCATGATTGCAAATATACATAGGAATTACATTAATCATCATGATTTAAGCATTATTACCTATTTATGGGCACATTATCATCACCCAACACTATCAAAAAAAAATGTTGTCCCGTCATCCTAAGTCAACCAAAATATGATATAGGCTAGTTCCATGTGGTTGACTACCCTAGGGGTTTTCTAACCCTTAAGGATGGATTTTGGAACCCAAAATAAGTTCTTTCCTATTGGATTCACTAGATATTCCTTGGGGATCCATTTTCTAGCTATTACCCTCTTTTTATCTTGTCCCCTAGCTATTAGGCATTTATAGGCCTTTTCATTTTTCTTTTCTTTGTATCCTAGGCCTTTCTTGTTGAAACTAGCTCTTTGGCTCCCTAAGATCATATTTAAGGTGTTGGAGCCAATTGTGAATTTCTCTAGGGCTTTGGTTAAATAATCTACCTTTTCCCTTAATGCCCTATTTTCCTCTATGCATGCATCACTAACATCTAAAGGCATATAATCATGTGAGCATGCATCATCATGGCAAGAAGAATTATTTTCATTTAAGCATGCATTTTCTAGCTTATTTTCTAAATCCTTAATTTGATTAAGCATGCTTTTATTTTTCTTTTTCATGCCAAATAAGTCCTTAGTTAAACTAGAAATTATGGAAACTATTTTCTTAGGAGAGGCTTTCGTTACCATAGTTTCCATATCCTCTTCTTCTTCTTCGGATGAGGAGGATGTGGAGGCTCCCCCTTCATTTGAGCTCTCCCCACTTGAGCTTGATTCTTCATTTGAGGAGGAGGAGGAGCACTCCGAGTCATGAAGAGCCATTAGTGCTAGGTTGGAGTAGACATGCTCTTCTTCTTCGGATGAGGAGGATGGGGCAACGTCATCCCATGTCTTGGCTTTGAGAGCCATTGACTTTCCTTTTTCTTTGGCCTTCTTCTCCTCTTTCTTCTTGCTCCCCTTCTTCTTCTTCTTTTCTTCCTTCTTTTTCTTCTCTTCCTTGCTCTTGTTTAGGAGGGGACAATTATCCCTTATGTGCCAATCTCCTTGGCAATTGTAGCATATGACCTTCCCCCTTGGTCTTCTATTCCTATCATGAAATTTATCAAATCTAAGATTCTTAAATGCACGCCTTACCTTCCTTACCATGTAGGCTTCTTCCGTGCTATCCATGGAGGAGGTAGAGGCTTCATCGGATGAGGAGGAGGGGACTTCCATCTTCTTTTTCCCCTTATTTGCCAACAAGGCTACTCCCCTTGAATTTTGGACTCTAGGCTCTTCTTGTATAACTTCAAGCCTTGTCTCATGAAGCTCCATGGTTGAAAAGAATTCCTCCAAGGTGCTCACTTCTAGGTTCTTGGAGATGTAAAATGAGTCCACCATGGAGCTCCATTTTGAGGACCGGGGAAAGGCATCTATGGCCTTCATTACCATATCCCGATTTGATAGCTTCTCACCTACACTTGTTAGCCCAATTAATATTTCTTTAATTCTAGAATGTAGGGAAGTTACCTTTTCTCCCTTTTCAAGCTTAATATTTGATAGTTGGGAGCGGAGGAGATCTCTTCTCGCTAGCTTGGCTTCCGAAGTGCCTTCATGAAGTTCAACCAATCTCTCCCACATCTCTTTGGCACTTGAGCACTCCCCTATTCTATTTACTTCTTGTTGGGGGAGGACATTGTATAGGTGGTGCTTGGCCTTTGAATTTGCCAAGTATTCTTCTCTTTGTCTCTTGCTCCACCTTGATTTCTCCAATGGCTCCCCATTTTCGTTCCTAGGCAACTCGAAACCGTTTTCCATAATTAACAATATTTCAAAGTCGGTTTCGAAGAATACCTCCATTCTCTTTTTCCACCAAGAGAATTCGCCGTCGAACTTCGGTGGGTGGATGTTTGAGCCGGCCATCTTTAGATGAAGTGTTTGTTGCGGCGGTTAGTCCTCGACAAACAACTTGGCTCTGATACCACTTGTTGGGATCAATCGGTTGGTCTATTGGCCGGCTAGAGGGGGGTGAATAGCCCTCGTTCGATGATCGTCGTATTTTGTTCGTCTACAAAGCGTTAGCGCAAGCGGAATATACAAATACAAACAAAGACAAACAAAATATAAGCAAGCAATACAAACACCGAGATGTAACGTGGTTCACGGCTACGCCGCTAATCCACGGTCCGATTCGTCCACGGTGAATCACTCCGAAACCCAATCACTATTGGTCTCTCCTTTGCACCAAGCTAGGTGGAGGTAACCTTTACAAACACTCCTCTTACAAATAGAATGGAAATAAGCTTGAGTAAGAGGATGGAAAGCTTTAGGGAACTTTGGGAGAGTATTAGAGCATAAGCATTAGCCTCCCAAACCCTTACCCCCTTCCTTTTTTATAGAGGAAGAGGGTTTCTTCCCGTTGACACAGAGCGATCGGTGATGGCACCCATCGACCGATCGGTGCTATAGTCGTTAATAACGGCCGCTTTCCACGCGTTGGATACTATCCAGCGGCAGCATCGCATCGACCGATCGATGGCACCCATTAGTCGATCGATGTCAACGGTCGAGTCCTCAACAGGTCGACTCCATTCGTGCCGTGCACGCGTGACATCGAACATCGATCAGCCATCCCTTGGCATTCGGTGATCACCATCACCGATCGCCCATCGCGATCGGTGATCAACTTGATTCAGCCACATTAGACCCGTCGATCGAACCATCGACTCAGAGCAGTCGACTGCCATGACATGGCGGGTCGGTGTGTCGAAAACCCATCCGACACCAAGTTTCACCTAAGAGCTACCCTTCCCGGGTTACAATCACTCACTCTCATCTCTCGGAGTCCCTCGCCTTCGAAGTTCTCTTCGTTCTCGGCCACGTCCCTCGGCAGCATCAGGCGCACGGCTCTGCAATGCTCCTTCGCGTCTCTTGCCTCAAAGTCTACTTCCTCCGGCTTCACTCCAAGCTTCTCGTCCGACGGTCCCTCGGATGCTCCAAGCGCATGGCTTCCGCAAAGCAGTCCTTCACCGACTCAAGGCCCGAGTGATGAGTTGGTGAAACTCGCCATGGCTCCATGTGCGAATTACTAAGTCCTGCACGACTTCAACGCACATATCAAATCAACAATACCAACCTAACTTAACCCCTTTGCCACACCATCAAAACCATATCACGGCAAGAGATTGCCCTAACATATACTCCTTGGTGTATCCAAGTAGCAGATTCTCACTGGCTGGAGACATTGTGATGTCTGGAGTTAATCGTGGATGCTAGTTATGGTAACTAGTTCATTGGAGTGACCAGCCGTAAGACTTCATATGGTTCTCTGCATATATAGATATGTCAATGAAGTTCTTACTATGGCTTAAGTGCGATGTTCCTTTGACTTGCGGTATTCAAGTCATCTTGATCATGGAGACTTATGCTTTGACATCTTAAGCAAACATCTCTAAGGAGTTGTGGACCCGGGATGATTGGGTATAAGTCGAAGTGATCGAAGGTGTTTGAATAGCCTATAAAGGATTCACCACTCCTTGCGAGGAGATGTATACCCATGGCCTCTCGTCGGATTGTTACTAAAGTCTTTGGCCAAAGCATTACATGTTTAGAGTAAGGTACTCTTCGATACATGTGGAGTAACTAGAATCCGTGAGGACGAGGAAATGATACTTGGGCTAGGTGTGGCGTAGTCGACCTAGTGAGGACCGACACTATAGACCATGTCTGAACTGTGGGTATAAGATGAGTGAAGGGAATGGGGCACGATTCATTCGAGCTACTGAAGGGTTTCAGAAATAGTTCTGGATCAACCGTTGATCTTTTCGGTTAATTGGGGATCATAATGTACTACTAGGTGCCACTCATGATCGTTCTATAATTAATGGTTAATTATAGACGGCCAACATAAACCGAGAACCTATTTGGTCACACGCACAACGAGTGTAATCCAAAGGATTTAAAACGAGCTTGAGAATGGGATTCTCGGAGAGAAACTATGTTTGGTTGGACCAAACATAAAGCGAGCATGAAATTGTTTCAGTCGCAATGGAAGCGTGGATGGGCCGTGTCTTATGAAGACATAATGGATGGACCAAAATGGTTTGGTTCTAATCCAATGGATGAGAATAAACCAAAGGGTTTGGTTTATATTAAACGAATGAACCAAAGGTTGGTTCGGTTCGTTTTAACTTAAAATAAACCATCATGGTTTGGTTTATTTTAACATATCTTAATGGAGCGGGTTAACGGGCTTTATGGATATGATCCATTAACCATTAAGAGAATTAGTTCTCTATAAAATAGGGCTTAAACCCTAATCCAAAAACCCTAATTGGTGTTGCCGCCCAACCTTGTTGTGCCGCCCCCTCCATCATCTCATCTATTCGGCGCCCAACCCTAAAGTGCCACCATCCAGCTTTTGTGCAGTAGTCAACTTGTTGCCGCGACCAAGCTACAGCCGGTGAACCCTCCGGCGATCCTCCGGTGATCCCCTATAGGTTTGGCATCAAGGTGAGCCTTTTCTTTCCTTGGTTGGCCGGCGCCTATATCCTCCACCAAGCTGTCCAGTTTTCTGGACAGCTTCTCCTCCTCTCGTCGGAGCGTCGTTTGGACGACGGTTAGTGCTCCGACAGCGGCTAACTTACCGGGGATTTGATCTCCGGTAATCCTCTGAGGTGGGGGACGAAGGATTCGTCAAACGGTTGACGAATACCTCTCCGGAGAAGCGAGTTTTGAGAACTCGTTTTAGGATCCGAATTTGGATTCGGATCGTGATCATCTCTCGATCACGTCGTCTTCAACACGAGGCTAGTAACCCGTACGAAGACGAAGCTCGTGACTTAGCGAAGTCATCCCGAGGAGCTCGGCGTGGATACGGATAGAGACGATTCTTACGAGGATCGTTCCGGTTGATGCCGTTCCCGCTACACGTCATACGAAAGGTATAACGTAGATAATTTTCTTTTATTGCAAATTTTAATTTACGGTTATGTCTACACTTGTTGTAATATGCATGCGTGTGTTGTGTGTGTTGTAATAAATATAGATTTATTATTTTTTTAATTGCTTCCGCTGTGCTCATGTTTACGAAACATGATCGAACACACACACGCCGCGGTGTCGGAAACCCAATAGTCTGATAATTTCCCTAGCATATAACTGAGCCAGTTGCTCCGTCGAATAGGTCATCTTGATTGCTAAGAAATGGGTGGACTTCGTCAATCTGTCCACAATTACCCATATAGCATCATAACCGTTTGTCGTCTTGGGCAATCCTGAGATGAAATCCATAGAAATGTCCTCCCATTTCCATTCTGGAATCTGGATCATTGCAGTTGTTCCTCCGTGTCTCGTGTTCTCGCTTAACCCTCTGGCGGTCGTAAGTAATCGACATCTTGAGCCACATCTCTTTTCATTCTGAACCACCAGAACTTTTGTTTTAGGTCTTGGTACATCTTGGTGGTTCCAGGATGCATTGCATAAGGAGTTCTGTGAGCTTCCTCAAATATCTCCTTCCACAATTCTGGATCGTCGGGAATACACAAGCGATCCCGGAGGTAGAGTACTCCACTATCAGAGATCCGAAACCCGTTGTCCTTTCCTTCTAAGACCTCTTGCTTGATCCTCTGAAGGCTTGGGTCACGGGCTTGCTTTTCCAGTATATCATCGAACAGCGTCGGTGTTATCGTCATGGTTGAGAGCTGTCCGGAGATGATTTCAACCCCGTAACGCATAATCTCTTTTTCTAAGGGTCGAGATAACACTGATAGAGGCATCAAGGTGGCGCATGACTTCCTGCTGAGTGCATCCGCCACCTTATTAGCTTTCCCCGAATGGTAGAGAATCTCACAGTCATAATCCTTGATGAGTTCGAGCCATCTACGCTGTCTCATGTTCAGGTCCTTCTGTGTGAAGAAATATTTCAGACTCTGGTGGTCTGTATAGATCCTACACTGAGCTCCATAGAGATAATGCCTCCATGTTTTGAGAGCAAAGACCATGGCCGCTAGCTCTAAATCGTGGGTGGGATAATTCCTTTCGTGTTCCTTGAGTTGCCTAGAGGCGTAGGCAATGACCTTGCCATTCTGCATAAGTATAGCTCCGAGTCCCAATCAAATCAACTATACCTCATACATCCCATGTAATAAACTAATCACTAATTTCAAAGGAAACGAGCTCACAGGAAACGAGCTCATTATTTCTTATTCATACGTTCAGAAAAGAAAAATGTTAATATATAACATTCCTTATTTCTAATCGGAACAAAACTACTTGAGAAGATAGTTTATTACGACTCCCACTAGGATAAACCCTAGTGCAGTTGTAATTATGTTTAATCCTATCTTCCTTGGCCTCATTAGGGTAGTCTCAGGCTGGCCAATAAGTTGACGGTTTGTGGAACTCTCTTCATTCTTTTCGAGGCCAACTACCACAGGATTCTCTTGAACCTTGTGCTCCAGTAGTTCCCAGCACAACTCAGCATATGTTATCCGCCCTTCATAGCGGCCCCATACGTGATGCGCAACTACCATGAGATCATTTGGGAGAGAGCGTACCAAGGCCCATATCCGATAATTGTCTAGTAACGGAAACTCCTGCTGTTCGAGTCTCCTAAAAAGACCCTCGAGCCTTTTTATGTGTCCGTTGACCCCACCATTAGTTTTATAAACTATCTCTTCAATAGCTTCCCTCAATTTGTTTCGTAACACATCATGACGGGTCATTGTAGTCATCGTCCGTGCCATCTGAAATTGAAATAATTGAAGTCAGTACGAAACCGACTAACCAGTGCGAAACCGGCTTTAATTCAATTTATATGAGCATAGACCTCACACAATTGATTACGAAAATCAACTCCTCGTAATAATTTTTTTTTGATCAAATTTGATTTACCTACTTGTCTACCTTTGACCCCTTTGGCCAATCACAAGTGTTTCTTGTGAAGCTAGTATACGTTTTCATTCGTTGTCCTACGCATACTTAGACTAAAGCTAACATAAAGTCATTTTAAGCTTAAGGCATCATTGATGTTCTCATGCATAGTTTAAGCTTAAGGTATTTTATATCGTACAAGAACAAGCATAAGGGTATCATACCTATTTTCATGCATATTTAAGCTAGAAGCATTTCCTATCATACATGGAAAACAAATTCACAAAATTAGAGAAGACATAGAATTCTTACTTGGAGCGGCAGGATTTGGAGCTTGATGTGTGTGTAGTGGAAAGGCAGATCCGCTCTGATACCAACCTGTCACGCCCGCCCTTTTGGGGACCCAGAATCCGGAGGAAGCGTGACGCTGACCATATACATACATACATACATACAGCGGAAGACTTTATACATATTTCGTACTTCTTACAGCGGAAGACTTTAGACATTATTTTTTTTTCTTTTATAACATAAACATGCATTGACATATATATATATATATACTTCTTCTTCTTCACATAGAGCATGCATCATAACATATATAGATACTTCTTCTTACTTCTTCTTTACTTCTTCTTATTAACATAGAGCATGCATTATAACTTAGATAGATACTTAGTGCTTAGTTCAGGTTCATAACCATCGTTGTCATACGGAGACATAAGTAAGGACATCCATAAACATCATCATCATAGGCAAACATATATATATAAACCTAACGGATCTTCTCCACCATGCCACTGCTACACACATTTGGCCCCTCCTGCTGCTCCCTTTAGTTTATCCATCCCTTACCCTTATCTGTAGTACGAGGGAAAGATAAACTATAAGCACATAGGCTTAGTAAGATCCAAATTCTACTCACAAAACCATATATCGACATTAATCATGACATGTAACATTCATAACATATAAGCCATATAACATGTAACATACATGGCGAAATCAACTTAACATGTAGCATAAGTAACGTGAGTAAACATAACATGTCTCATCCATAGCATGGCAAAGATAACATGTATCGTCTATAACATAGCATCATATCATGTACATTTAGGACTTAATTAAACATAACATATAACATACGTAACATAGTGACATAACATGGCATATCAAACATAACATACTTCATATGTAACATCGTGGCATAAACATGGCATATCAAACATAACGTACATCATATGTAGCATAGTGACATAAACATGGCATATCAATATAACATGCATCATATGTAGCATAGAGACATAAACATTGCATATCAAACATAACATACTTCATATGTAACATAGTGGCATAAACATGGCATATCAAACATAACGTACATCATATGTAGCATAGTGACATAAACATGGCATATCAACATAACATGCATCATATGTAGCATAGAGACATAAACATGGCATATCAAACATAACATACTTCATATGTAACATAGTGGCATAAACATGACATATCAAACATAACGTACATCATATGTAGCATAGTGACATAAACATGGCATATCAACATAACATGCATCATATGTAGCATAGAGACATAAACATGGCATATCAAACATAACATACATCATATGTAACATATCAACATGGCATGTGAACATAACAATATAATCATGTAACATATGCAAGATGCTTTTGAAAATATATATTATAGGTACGTAAATATAAATCTCAACATATTTGGGCCCGGCATTGTACCACTTCTTCATTATCATAGCGCGCATCCCTAAATAGGCCCGAGGTAGCAAGTCTCGAACCTAATAGGTTACTAGGCCCGATCTTAGTCCGTCGACCTAGGGCAATCGTCATAGCGTAGAAGCCCATCCTAGGCCCGAGTCTTACTCCATCGACCTAAGGCATCTTGGAGCCCATCCCGTACTAGGCCCGAGTCTTATTCCATCGACCTAGGGGCAATCATACATAGAAGCCCATCCTAGGCCCGAGTCTTATTCCATCGACCTAGGGCATCTTAGGAGCTCATCCCTTCTTGGACCTTGTTAAGGTCTTGGTACAAGCCATGCAGAAGGTAAAATACTTATATGCTTATTTTATAACATAGCTTATTTCATTTTGCAAACACAGCATACTTCATTTCATAACACATCATGCTTCCCTTCATGGACATATCATCTTTCATTTCGTAAACATGCCATTCTTCATTTCATAATATATCATTCTTCATTTCATCATCATGTCATATTCATGTCGTGAACATATCGTTTTGTTTCATTTCATAATCTTATCTTCTTCCATTTCATAACATATTTTAAACATCGCATACACATAGACATGGCAAAAGGGCATGGCATCAAAAGTAAGTAAACACTAACCTAAGGCATGTTATCTTCATCTAGCATTATTTAATATCACAAGTCAACATGAATTCACCCAACATAAAACACATGTTAACCTATTCATTTAACTTAACAACAAATTCATTTGCACATAAGACTTATATTAAGACTTCATCTAATCCCCAAAATGCATGATGGCCGAATGGTCCATAGGGTCTTCTAGGGTTATCTTTTAACCTAATTCATTTCATACAACAACAACTTCATTTGCATATAACATATGGATTAAAACTTCATTTGTTCACCCAAAAACCTAGGTTGGCCGAATGGTCCAAGTAGGGTTTTTTAGGGTTAACCTTTAACCTAATTCATTTCATATAACAACAACCTAATTCATTTCATATAACAACAACTTCATTTGCATATAACATATGGATTAAAACTTCATTTGTTCACCCAAAAACCTAGGTTGGCCGAATGGTCCAAGTAGGGTTTTTAGGGTTAACCTTTAACCTAATTCATTTCATATAACAACAACCTAATTCATTTCATATAACAACAACTTCATTTGCATATAACATATGGATTAAAACTTCATTTGTTCACCCAAAAACCTAGGTTGGCCGAATGGTCCAAGTAGGGTTTTTAGGGTTAACCTTTAACCTAATTCATTTCATATAACAACAACCTAATTCATTTCATATAACAACAACTTCATTTGCATATAACATATGGATTAAAACTTCATTTGTTCACCCAAAAACCTAGGTTGGCCGAATGGTCCAAGTAGGGTTTTTAGGGTTAACTTTTGCCCTAATCCATCTTAATCCTAACATCATCATATAGTTACAAAAACATGACATAGAGCTTCATTAAAACCCTAAAATCATGGCATGGCCGAATAGGCTTTAGGGGCTATTAGGGTTAGCTTTTAACCTAATTCCTTTTTCCATGTTAACATCATCATCTACCTCCTAAACATAGCATACAACTTCATTGATAAACTAAAACATAGCTTGGTTAGATATAACATATAGATTTCTTTTACAAACATCAATCGAAGCTACTCGTATGCAGGTGAGGGATACTTACATCCTTCGTTTTGCTTTGGGTGGGGAAGATGACCTAAGGAAGATCAAAACCTAGCCTTCTCTTGCTTGGAAGGGGTTCGGCCAAAGGTGGAGAGGGAGCTAGAATTCGGTGAGAAGAAGAAGAAGAAGAGAGGAAGTGGCAAATTAGAACTTTCCCTCTTCTTTATAAAGGGAGGAAGAGAAGTTTCTCTTCTCTTCTTCCATGCCTCTTCATTTGCCTTTATCACACTTATCTATAATCCCCCCCTTCCTCTAATGATAATATCCTATTGGGCTTCTGGTTAGTGGGTGCATCTATAGGGTTTGGCTATCTCTAGAGGTTTGGAGTTCAATTCCTAGGTCTTGCATCCATTTTTGGCTTATTTTCTTTTGTTTTGGAAAAGGCCCACCCAAGGCCCATGATCATCAAGCCAAAAATTCCTGTAAAATTGCTAGGAATTTTAGGGGCGTTACATGGCCGGCCACCCCATGGAGTGTTTTATAGGATTGGAAAAACCTTTCACCTCCTATCACATTCAATGCAATCAATTGCATTGAAAAACAATCAACTCCTTGTTTGGCCGGCCACATGTGGAGGAAATCCAAAGGTCAAAACCCTTTGTCTCCTTCCACCTCATCAAGCTTAGGTGGCATGCTTATGTGGCATTCATGCATGTTGAATTAATCTTATTAATTCAATAAGCTTATGTTATCATATTGAATTAATCTCATTAAATCAATAAGGTAACATATTGAATTAATCTTATTAAATCAATTTAGCTTAGGATATCATGATAACATATTTATTTAATCTTATTAAATTAATAAGCTTAGCATATTGAATTAATCTCATTAAATCAATAAGCTAAAATTCTCTTTAAGCTTAAAGTCCAAAAACCATTTTGTACTTAAGCTTATTCCCAAATTATTCTAGTCAAACTAGAATGCACTAATTCTTCTAATCATCATGCTCTTTGTGTGTGACCCTATAGGCTCTCATAACGTTGGCAGTGGATCTAAACTCTTTTAGATACACAAGCAATGAGAGGCATCTAGCAATACATCATTGCTACCCAAGTTATGAAATAAGTCAAGATCCGACTAACCTTTCCGTGACTACTATAATGTATGACCGTGTCCTTCTATCCTTGATATCAGATTGACCAATGAGGCATAGACCGTGTCATCCTCGATCAATCTATGTGTTTCTTGATCCCTGAGTAAACTAACTCAAACAAATGAGCTCAATATCTCATATTGACTCATTCGAGCATGGCCATGCATTTTAGTAGTTCTACTCAATCAAGGGGCCCACAGATATCACTCCCGTCATATGGGAGGGATAGATCCCATCTACATCACTCACATCCCTTCGCATAATTTGTTATATACCCAGTAATCGCCTTTATGGTCCACCCTGTTACGGGTGACGTTTGACGATACCAAAGTACATAACTCCTTATGTAGGGAACCGTAGTGACTTCAGGTTTGAGGACTATTCATACCAATAGTCACATGAGAAAGTTTATGACACTCATATGACGATCCATGAAACTTTCTCATGGCAGGTCAGTTTAGTATATATTCTCTAATATATACCCATGTGTCAACTTGATATCATATATCCATGACTTGTGAGATCAAGTCATCAATTGACCTACATGCTAGTCTTTATGTATTAATATTGCTCTTGCATATTAATACTTGACTAGGAACATTTAGGAAAGTGTTCTCTACAACCTCTCATAATCAATTCTGCCAATTGATGTGCTGTAGATAAGAAACTACTTTTCTAGGGCATTATTATATTTAATTTAGCTGGCACAAGTAAGACGTAAATATAATAACCAATCCTTTGCCTTTATGGAATATGATACAAAATGTTCCCTATTCAACCATCACATGATTGGTTCTAGGGCTATAACTAACAATAAGGTCCTTTCGGGCTCCCTTCCCCTCCTTCGGCAATCGGGTCTGGAAACCTCCAATGACCCGGGAGTACACTGTGGGAGATCCCCTAGCTTCAATTGAACTTCCTCTTCTTCCTCTAGCCCTTTCTTTTCTTCCGGTCCTTCCAAATGAGGTTCCTCTGTTCCCCCCAACCTAAGCTCCGCCTCCTGCACCTCCAGCATAGGGTAACTTCCTTAGGGTTATTCTGGCGCCTCCTCCTGCATAGGAGCTCTCTGTTGGCTCTAATAAACTTGTATGAATAGCAGTTTAACTCATATAACCACTATTTTTCATATAAAAAGAATAAAATATTTGAACATGTCTTGTTTATTTTGCTTTTTCTTGCGTCGGGTACTTTGATCGGGACCCCTGGGATCACACTTGATCCGCTCTATAGGGTTGACCCCATATCACAACATTAACGAATATCACCATAGGATAATCAGATCAAGATCAAATGAGATCCACTTTGTGTCCTCTTTTCTCTATGGAATACGACTAGTTTCTTCAGAATTACAGCATTCAACTACCCCAACTACTACCCCTACATCTTCCCATCTCATTTGCATTTACTACTTCTATTTCCCAAGAGAATTAATTGATACCTCTCTTTTTATCTATAAAATCCCTCGACACTACCTTTACCCAACACATCCCTTGGTCCTTCTGCTTCTGTCGGTGTACTTTCCTCCCTTCTCCTACTCGCACCATGAAATACATATTAGAGCAGGATAGCAACTCTCCTTCTCCGAAGAGGCGGACTGAAGAGCAACGCCATATCATGGAATTAGAAGAACAGGTCTAGGACCTGAAGCGACGCCTGAGGCTGGCCTCTACTCACAAATATTCCCTAAGCCAAGAGCTGGCGGTGGCCAGAGGAACCTGTCCAAGCATATATTCATACAACAGTCTTATCTCAGACAACTGCTCCACCGCAGTAGTCTTATCTCAGACAACTGCTCCATCGCCCGCATATACATTAAGAAACTTCGTCGGTAACCCCAGGGAAAAACCTTAATCCTCCTTGAGGGGGCCCTGCTCATTATTTTTCTTTTCCAAAAAGTTGTGTTATGTACTCTTCCCCTATCAATGAAATCTTCTTCACAAAAGATTGCATGTGTCTCTTCTCTGCCAAATACACATTACATAAAAATGAATAAAATGTTCCAATGGCAACGACAAACAAAACTTATCGACTTTACGCCAATGCTCCCTTCGATATGTCCATCGATCTGGCCCTCATCCATCTTGTGCATAATCTCAAACAGGTACAGTTTGATGGAACTACTCAAGCCTCATTCCTTCGATCCGCCTTAGTGGGAGAATAGTGATAACGCACCTGAGTGAAGACCCAGTTTTTCCTCACTATACAGGGGTAATGGTAGTACAACTAAGTGAAAACACAACTCTTCCAATCCACCACAACAAGGGTTTAGTAATAGTATAGCTGAGTGAAGACTCAACTCTTCGGATCCACCACCACACGGGGATAATAATAGTATAGCTGAGCGAAGACTCAACTCTTCCGATCCACCACCACACGGGGATAATAATAATACAGCTAAGCGAAGACTCAACTCTTCCGATCCACCACCACACGAGGATAGTAAGAGTACAGCTAAGTGAAGACTCAACTCTTCTGATCCACCACCACACGAGGATAGTAATAGTATAGCTGAGTGAAGACTCAACTCTTCCGATCCACCACCACACGGGAATAATAATAATATAGCTGAACGAAGACTCAACTCTTCCGATCCACCACCACATGGGGATAATAATAATAAGCTGAGGAAAGACTCAACTCTTCCAATCTACCACCACACAGGGATAATAATAGTATAGCTGAGTGAAGACTCAACTCTTCCGATCCACTACCACACGGGGATAGTAGTAGTATAGCTGAGTGAAGACTCAACTCTTTCGATCCACCACCACACGGGGATAATTGCTTACCTTGAAGACAAGCAGAAAGAATAGCGACGACCTGACTTAGGGCATTGCCTGGTTAGCTCGGAATTTTTTTTTACTCTGTCATTATATTTCTTCAGTGCATCTACTTTGAACACAACTCTTCCGTTCCACCACCATACGGGGATAATTGCTTACCTTGAAGACAAGCAGAAAGAATAGTGACGACCTGACTTAGGGCTTCGCCTGGTCGGGTCACAAATTTTTTACTCCGCCATTGTATTTCTTCAGTGCATCTACCTTGAACCCAACTCCTCTATTCCACCATCATATGGGGATAGTTGCTTACCTTGAAGACAAGCAAAAAGAATAGTGACGATCTGACTTAGGGCTTCTCCTGGTCGGGTCGATAATTTTTTACTCTGCCGTTGTATTTCTTCAGTGCACCTACCTTGAACCCAACTCCTCCGTTCCACCACCATACAGGGATAGTTGCTTACCTTGAAGACAAGCAGAAAGAATAGTGACAACCTGACATAGGGCTTCGCCTGGTCGGGTCGGAAATTTTTTACTCCATCATTGTATTTCTTTAGTGCATCTACCTTGAACTCAACTCCTCCGTTCCACCACCATACGGGCATAGTTGCTTACCTCGAAGACAAGCAGAAAGAATAGTGACGACTTGACTTAGGGCTTCGCCTGGTCGGGTCATAAATTTTTTACTCCATCATTGTATTTCTTCATTGCATCTACCTTGAACCCAACTCCTTCGTTCCACCACCATACGGGGATAGTTACTTACCTTGAAGACAAGCAGAAAGAATAGTGACAACCTGACTTAGGGCTTCGCCTGGTCGGGTCAGAATTTTTTACTCCGCCATTTATCATTAGTGCATTAGCTTAGAACCCCAACTCCTCCCTTCCGCCACCGCATAGGGATGATGGCTTTGGTTAATACCGCACCATAAGAAGTGTGACGACCAGATATAGGGCATTGCCCACTCAGGTCGGAATAATTTTTTACTCCACCGTTCTTCACAGATGTCTTTACCTTAAATCCTACTCCTCCATTCCGTTACGGCACGGGGATGATGGCTTTGGTTAATACCGAGCCATAAGAAGTGTGACAACCCGATCTAGGGCGTTGCCCACTCAGGTTGGAATAATTTTTTACTCCTCCGTTCTTCACATATGTCTTTACCTTAAACCCTACTCCTCCGTTTCACCACCACACGAGGATAATGGCTCTGGGGTAAGACCAGGCCATAAGAAATGTGATGACCCGATCTAGGGCGTTGCCCAATCAAGTTGGAATAATTTTTTACTCCACCATTCTTCACTGGTGTCTTTACCTTAAACCCTACTCCTCCGTTCCACCATTGTGCGGGGATGATGGCTCTGGGATAAGACTATGCCATAAGAAATTTGATTACCCGATCTAGGGCGTTGCCCAATCAGGTCAGAATAATTTTTTACTCCGCCGTTCTTCACAGGTGTCTTTACCTTAAACCATACTCCTCCGTTCCTCCATCGCACAGGGATGATGGCTCTGGGTAAGACCAGGCCATAAGAAATGTGATGACCTGATCTAGGGCATTGCCCAATCAGGTCGGAAGAAATATTTTACTCCGTCGCTCTTCACAGGTGTATTTACCTTAAACCCTATTCCTCTGTTCCTCCACCACATGGGAAATGATGACTCCGTCTGATAACGAGCTATGAAAAAGGCAAATCCTGATTCTGAATCTTCTTGGGGCCCACATCTTTGCTCTGAAGCCCATTTAGTACCATAAGCATACCCTAAACAATGTAAAACTCTTCACCTTCCCCCTTCTTCATCTTCACCCCCTTTAACTTCCAACCCTTCTTCTCCTTTCTCCCCTTACCAGAAGCTTTCTTGCTCCCTTCAGACGACTTCCTTGTGTCCCTTGCTTCCAGAAGGCCAAGATGCAATCTCTTCTTCAACGACTGATGGCAGAGTACCGTCAGGGGCTTAAATAGAGTGGAGACTAGCCACCTACTACCACTACATTTCCATCACTTGTTTCATCTTCTTCAGTATCCCCCACCCTTGCTTCAACATCTACTTCTTCTCCCTGTTCCTCCGCGCCTTCATCCTCCATTGTGTCACTTTCGCCCAATGTAAACCCTTAGTCCTTACAGTCTTCTTCCCTTCCTTCTTCGCCATTATCGCCAAACCCTATCCCACTTGCCTCTTCACCTTCAATTTTAGGTGGCAAGAGGTCACCCCCTCCTTGTTGGTGCAGGGGCACCAGATAATCGAACCTAGGTTTAGATTATGGCAAAGATACAAAGTTAGGTCATATTGTTATCTCATGAGCTGAATTAAGTGTGCAAGAAATGGTTAAGCTAAGCCGAAGGTCAGCGACACCCGAAGAATCCCGAGTCGAGAAATCGTGGTGGTCGGGCGATACCGGGAGAACTTCATGGGAGTCGAAGAACCCAGGTGAAGACCAAAAGCAAAGTGATAGGTCATAAAAGACCAGAGGTAAGCACGAGTGCAAAGAGAGATGGTAAGGTCATGTCCTCTGTACGGGGATGACCATAGGCAGCAATCCGACTAAGATTTCCAGTGGAAGGTCTAGGTCAAGATCGGACGGTAAGGAACTATCATATTTACAATTTTCCATGCTAATCCCTTACTGTAGGGATGTGGCTAGCCTAGCAGTCGACTACTGGTTATTGGGCAGTCGATTGATGCACATCAGTCGACTGATGGAAGGCATTAGTCGACTGATTGTGACGAATCAACCTTTTGCGCTAGGTCAAAAAGGATAATGTTTGATGCGACCACTTCGCGATAAGATAAGGTGTCACCTCATGATAAGTTTCAAAAGTTGAGGATTTGCATCTAGACTTATTCCACTGCACAAGTCTATAAAAGGAG
The DNA here is from genome assembly GCA_025175895.1 of Wurfbainia villosa. NCBI lineage: Eukaryota > Viridiplantae > Streptophyta > Magnoliopsida > Zingiberales > Zingiberaceae > Wurfbainia > Wurfbainia villosa. The sequence goes on along the minus strand of CM045989.1, from coordinate 34,490,841 downwards.
GGGAGGACTCCAACCCAAAGATCATCCATCTTGCTCTCAAAGTACTCCCACAATGCCAAAGCTATAACGCCAATGCAACGCCAAGTTCAGAATCTCTTCGTCGACAACAAGTATTGTTTTTATTTATTGTAGTCATGATTTTAATCGTAACAAGGAGAGGTAAGTTTGTTGCCTCATCCTCGAGCTTTCAATTTTTGTGATTGTTGTCTCCTACCTCCAATGAGGAGGAGACTCTATAGTGGATTGCCCCTTCATATGCGGTTAAGGATCGTGGGGCCTTGGAGTAGCAACCATTGGGTTGTGAACCAAGTAAAAACAAATTGTCTACTTAATTTATTGTCTTTATTTCTGCTGTGATTGCTCTTATTTTAATGTCGAGAAGAAAGTTTCATGCTCGCTATTCACCCCCTCTCTAGCATGCTTTCGATCCAACAATTGGAATCAGAGCGGGGGCGCTAAGATTTGGTGAAACCACCAATCTAGCACTTTTTTTTGGCTTTCTTTTCATATTTTTCGATTCATGAATTACTCCTATTATTTCTCCCGCACTACTAATCGAAGACGAAGTCTTGGTACCCTTTTTTGGTTGTGTATTTGCAAGTATCGATCAAACTATTCGCTTTTGGAGTAGCCGGCGGTAAAATGGGTATAACTTTTCATACAAGTGGACCCACAAAACGTGCTACCTACCAAATCGAAGCTCTCTCAAAGATATACATTCTTATGAGGGTTTACCCTTATAACAAGCTATCTTCGTCCCCAAAAACCAATATTTAGTACCCTTTCGGGGACATCGAAGGTCGTAAGTTTCTAGTTTTGTTTAGTTTCTTATTTTTTCGCTTATTTCTATTTATTTCTTATTATTTCCTACATTACTAATCCAAGATCGAGTCTTGGAATTCCTTTTGGTTTTATTCATGTTTTGCAAGATAATTAATGACTCACATTGAGGGGTATAGTACCACCCGACCTCCGTTCTTTAACGGAAATGATTTTCGTTATTAGAAAGGTCAGATGGAGTGTTTTTTGAAAACACAAGTCGAGACTTGGATATTATTAGTGAAAGACCTAGAGCCAATCATGTGATGATTGTTGTATGGACTTTATTGTATCATATTCCTATTTATAAAGACATGGTTATTATATTTACTTGTATTGGTGCCAAATAACTAAGTATAATAACGTCCTTGAGTAGAAGGTTCTTATCTATATCAATCGATTGGTTGAATCGATAATGAGATGATATAGAGAACACTACTCTTAATCATTCCTAGTCAAGTATTAACATTCAGGGACAATGTTAATGTGTAGAGACTAGCATGTAGGTCAACTCGATGACTTGATCTCAGAAGTCATGGATATGAGATATCAAGTTGACACATGGGTATGCATTGGAGAATGTATACTGAATGACCCGCCATGAGAAAGTATCATGGATCGTTATATGAGTGTCATATGCTTTTTCATGTGACTATTAGTATGACTATTAGTCCTTAGACTTGAAGTCACAATGGTTTCCTACATAAGGAGTTGCATACTTTGGCTTCATCAAACGTCACCCGTAAATGGGTGGACTATAAAGGTGATTACTGGGTATGTAATAAATTATGCGGAGAGATGTGAGTGATGTAGATGAGATCTATCCCTCCTATATGACAGGAGTGACATTGTTATTCTTGATAGAGTGAGACCACGAAGTGCATGGTCATGCCCAAATGAGTCAATATGAGATATTGAGCTCATTTGATTAGAGTGAGTCTACTTGGAGTTCAAGATATAGATTGTACCGAGGATGACACAGTCTATGCCTCAATTGGTCAATCTAGATGTCAAGGATAGAGGGACATTGTCACATATTGTGAGAGTTACAATTTGTAGTCACAAAGATGATGTTGGATCTCAATATTCTTGTAACTTGGGTAGCAATGATGTGTTGCTAGATACCGCTCATTGCTTATGTTCCTAATATAGGGATGTATACTGAAAAGTCTATCTTTTGTATGAACATCTTTATTTTGAAATAAGAATCACAAGATCATTGTTTGCATATTTTTATGGTTATGCATATTGTCTAATACTTTACATTGTAGATAACGTGGTGTGTGGTGTCACACGGGAGATCATGTTATCGGCTCCTTGAAAAGTATAAGTAAAGGCTCACAACCGAGATGGCTTTGGACAAACAATCGGAATGGTTGTAATGTGATTTGGTATTGGTTTGTCTTGACCATAGAATCACACTAGTACACTTTGTGTGTATTGAGCAGGACCGACTTAGAGGTGATTCGATTTATTGCTGACTACATAATTGAATTGGACCTCAGATATTATTTTGTACATGCTCTTAATCCTGATATAATAACGGACACATATACTTAGTATTCATCTCTTTGATTTACCAATGGGCGAGATTTATAGATTAAATCGATAGGCTCGGTAAGTTGGGAGATGATATTATTTATATGGTGTGTCGTTGATTATAAGAGGAAACCATGTCCTATATATTAGGATGATGATGTCCCCTTGAGGAGCTCATAAGGTTCATCATGTAAACCCTGCAGGTGGACTTGGTCCGACATGATGAAAAGTTGAGTGGTACTACTCATGGAGTTAAATGTTTATTAATTAATGGTCAGTAAATTAATTAATCGACGGACATTCGAGATCTTAAACACGGAGAGAAAATGTACAAATAATATATGGAGCTCATATTATCTTATGGGGGTTGGTGAGGTAGATCAATGATAATCCTTTAGTGGATTGGATTATCATTAGTGATCGGACTTTATGTGGGCTTGATCCATGGGTGGCCAAGATCCAACTCCTCCTCATGGTCCCTAATGTAGCCTATTAACACCTCAAGAAGCTTAGATCCAATGGATAGAAACAAAACTCTAGATCCAAAGGTAGAGATTAAATCTCTAGATTCGACGGTTGAGATTAAATCTCTAGATCCGATGGTTGAGATTAAATCCCTAGAACCAATGGTGGAGATTAAAAGGAGGCTTATCCCTAACTCTATAAAAGGTGGGCAAGGGGTTGGCGTGGAGAAAAAAATCCAAGAGAAGCTAGGGTTTTGGAAGTTGGCGGCAAGGCATATGGAGCTAGGGTTTGGGCTTGGGCGGCATCTAATAAGGAAATATTTTCCTTGTGTTCTTCTTCTTCCCCAAGCTGCCAGCGCCCTTGGAGTTCCTTCCATCCCTTGGCCGGCGTCCAAAACAGGTCCTCTCCTTCTCCTTGTCCGGTGGAACAAAGGTTTAGGGTCCTCCCTTGAAGCTTTTGGCCGGCCACTCTCAATCTCCTCTTCCTTCTTGGCCGGCGGCAAGCTTCCTCCTTGGAAGTTATTGGTTGGTTGTAAGAAGGAATAGAGCTTTGTTTCTATTCTTCCCCTTGCTTTGGAAGAGCAAGGAAGGAAGATTTGCGATCTAGGAACTTCAACTTCTGGTAGATCGTCGCCCACACGACGTCCGAAAGGAGGAAGGTCATACATTAGAAGATCGAGAGGTATATTGATTCTTTAATTTTTATATGTTACATGTTTGTATTTGTTTTTCAATTATGAGCATGATATAAATTTGTTTGTGGCTAAATAATACTTGGATCCCGAACATAAACACAAAAATCGGCGATCCGGACATCGTCTATTCCGCGACTACTCGTAGAATAGATGATGGTCGCTTGAACAACAAGTTTGTTCAAGTGACCTCTCTAAATGAATAACACGATGATGACTTAGTTGTTTGAGCAATCCCTTTTGTCTAGGATTAAATTTTTAATCCGGGGACATCGATGAGATCGCCATGAACAAACAACCAAGGTGTAGTGGGAAGCGAAGTTTCCCCTCACAGACTCGATAAGCAAAACCCTTCAATTGGTATCAGAGCCAAGGTTTCCGGTTTTGTGTGTTTAGGATTCGGTTAATTTTTATGCACTTTTCATATATTATATGTGTCGGATAATAGTAGGATATGCGTAGGTTAACTCTTTGATTGCAGGCATAAGATCCGACTATTATGGCTATATGTGTGTATGTGATTGTATGTGTATATTTTGTTGAATTCTCGGGGTTGACGAAGCTAGTATTTGATTTTTTGTAAATTAGATACGACATTGTTTAGCCACTCTTTATTTTATTTTACTTTCGATCTAGATTTCATGTACACTCCCTCATGGAGTATAGGATCGATGGATGTAAATTAAAATAGGCTTTAGTCTCGGCTCGGATCTCCGGATGGCTCGTACATGGCGTAGGAGGAGCGGACGAGATGACGATACGACGGGAGACATATTGAAGACAAAAGCCATAATAGTTGGAAAATAATTTATTTTTCATATTTATTGCTTTTTTTTATATGCATGTCGTAGGCTAGGAAAATTCCTCAATTTAAAATTACTAAGTGGGAGAGGGAATTTTTTTAAAATTCTCACGGCCTCCATTATGATTTGACATGTGATGCAAACAAACTTGCGCGTCAGCTCTGAGTGCCTTCCACCCCATCGGATGGGTTTGTTTGTGGATCACAAGGTCGAATATGGTTATAGGAAATTATTAAGGAGCATGTGTACTTCCCCATCGTAAGGCATATAACCCGAGATAATTACCTTGGTACCAAGTAATGGTGAACACTTAGATACAAATATAAGTATCCTCCCCATCGGAGTCACTGCTTTTATTTATAGGGCCGAAGAGAAACCAACTATTAATTTTATTTGTCAAAAAGTTAGGTTGACAAGATAGTAAAATTAATGGGTAAAACCTCCTCTTACAAATGTATAATTCGTATACGTCCACACTATCGTGGCATACGATATTCTCGGTGTTTTGAGGTGTTGGTTGATTTTAAAATTTTATTGTTTGAGGAATCAATAATTTTTTGAAATCCAAAGTAATGATCTATGTGATTCTTAGGATTTTCAAAATAACTTTCAGTCCACTTGTTATGATACTAAAGGGAAATAAACTTACTGTACTCAAATAATGTTGATTGGAAAAGAATCTAGATATTGTCTTAACTGCTGAGGAGTACAAATATGTACTCTTCGAAGAGGGTCTTCCTAAGCCCGTGAATGAGCTGGAAGTCCTTGGAGCTGAGATCGATGGGGAAACCTAGGTCGATATCATTCTCCAATCGACAGAAAGGCTTGCTCAGGCTTAGGCCATGGTTGTTCAGAAGGTTTCTACCTCTAAGCCGAAAGGCAAGAAGAAGAAGAAACAAGATGGAGCAAAGGTGGTGGGAGGATCTCAGGGCAAGTACTTCACTTGCAAGCAGGATGGACATTGGAAGAAGGACTGTCCCAATTCGAAGCAAGAACAAAGGTATATCCTTTGGTCTAGTCGTTGAAATATGGTTAGCGGTATTATCTACCAGCACCTGGTATATAGATACAGGAGCCTCTGATCATGTCTGCAATACTTTGCAGGGGTTCCAGGAAACCCGACGACGAGCTGAGGGAGAGATTACCATTTACTTGGGCAAATGCCATGATGGTGGCAGCTATTGCAGTGGGAGATATTTTATTTATCTTTTGAGAAAAATAAAACTTTGGTCCTGGAAAATTCCCTTTATGTACCTTTATTTAGAAAGAATTTAATTTCAGTTTCTAAATTGTTTATGGATGGATATTCTATTTCTTTTAATGATAGAGTTGTTATAAAAAGGAATAGGGAGAATATTTGTCCAGGTACATTGATAGGAAATTTGTATACACTTGAACCAAAACCTCCCACGATGCAAATAACTCATCCTCTAATTCCAATAAGAGAAAAGAACCTTCGAAGATGAACCAAACATATCTTTGGCATCTTAGGCTTGGTCATATTAACCTAAGCAGAATTCAAAGGTTGATAGCTGATGGAAATTTGGGTTCATTAGTGGTGGAGGATCTCCCAACCTACGAATCCTGCTTGGAAGGTAAGATAACCAAGAGACCTTTTAAGGCCAAGGGGTATAGAGCCAAAGATGTGTTAGAATTGGTTCATTCTGATTTGTGTGGTCCTATGTCTATCTAGGCTAGAGGTGATTTTGAGTATTTCGTCTCTTTTATAGATGATTACTCAAGATATGGATACATTTACCTGATGCGCCGCAAGTCTGAATGCTTTGACAAGTTCAAAGAATTCAAGGCTGATGTGGAGAAATGTCAAGGTAAATGTATCAAGACACTACGATCTGATCGTGGTGGAGAGTACCTCTTGGGAGAGTTTAGGAACTACTTATTAGAGGCTGGGATTCAATCCCAATTGACTGCACCTGGCACACCCCAACAGAACGGTGTAGTAGAGCGAAGGATTAGGAATCTTATGGAGATGGTTAGATCGATGATGAGTTATTCTGAGTTGCCAGATTTGTTCTGGGGATATTCTCTAGATACGACAGTGTACATTCTGAACTTGGTTCCATCTAAATCAGTGCCATCTACTCCCACAGAGTTGTGGACTGGGCGAAATCCTAGTCTAAGACATATTTCGATATGGGGGAGTCCAGCACATGTGCTGAAGGCAGATGCTGGTAAGTTGGAACCTCGTACAGAAGTACGCATATTCGTTGGCTATCCTAGAGGAACGAAGGGTGGTTTGTTTTATAGTCCTAGAGATCGGAGGGTGATCGTTAGCACGAATGCCAGATTTCTAGAGGAAGACTATGTGATGAGCCACAAGCCCAAGAGTAAAATTGTTCTGAAGGAATTAAAAGGGGAAGTCACTTCTTCAGTACTACCAGTACAAGAGGATATTCCACATGTCACTGCACCGCGTGTTACAGAGGATACACAGGTGATACCTCGTCGTAGTGGGAGGGTTATGAGACAGCCTGATAGATTCATGTTCTTGGGAGAATCTTTTGATTTGGTCCCTGGTGAACATGAATTTTATCCCTGGACATATGATGAGGCAATCCATGATAAAGATGCAGTATCTTGGCAAAGTGCAATGAATGCTGAGATTGAATCTATGGATTCAAATTAGGTCTGGGAGCTAGTAGAACTACCCGATGGTGTAAAAACCATTGGATGCAAGTGGATCTACAAGAGAAAGAGAGGAATAGATGGGAATGTTGAGACCTTCAAAGCGAGGCTTGTTGTGAAGGGGTATACTCAGAAAGAGGGTATCGATTATGAGGAGACCTTTTCGTCGGTAGCCATGCTTAAGTCTATCCGGATTCTCTTATGCATAGCAGCTCATATGGATTATGAGGTGTGACAAATGGATGTTAAGACAACTTTCCTTAATGGAAGTCTTGAGGAAAACATCTATATGAAGCAACCAGAGGGATTCATTGCTAAAGGCAAAGAGCATCTTGTGTGTAAGCTTAATCGGTCCATTTATGGATTGAAGCAAGCTTCGAGGTCTTGGAACATTTGCTTTGATGAGGTAATCCAGTCTTATGGATTTATTCAAAGTCCGGATGAGTCTTGTGTATACAAGAGATGTGACGGAAATGTAGTGATATTTCTTGTACTATACGTAGATAATATTTTGGTGCTTGGCAACAATATCAAGGTGTTAACGAACGTAAGGGTGTGGTTGTCCAAACATTTTAATATGAAGGACTTGGAAGAAGTGAGACACATCCTTGGGATCAAGGTTATAAGGGATCGCAGGAAAAGAATGTTGTGCTTATCCCAAGCTTCATACATAGACACGATTATGGATCGTTTTAGCATGCAGAACTCCAAGAAAGGTTTTCTACCTTTCATGCATGGAGTTCCTTTATCTAAGGAGATGTGTCCAAGAACATCTGAGGAGATAGAGGAGATGAAGGCGGTTCCTTATGCTTCGGCAGTAGGAAGCCTCATGTATGCGATGCTGTGTACGAGACTAGATATCTGCTTTTTCGTGGGCATGGTCAGCAGATATCAGAGTAATCCAGGACAGGGACATTGGACTGCGGTAAAGCATATATTGAAGTACCTTAGAAGGACTAGGGATTATATGCTGGTTTACCGGGGAGACCAATTACTCCCTATGGGTTACACAGATTCCGACTTTCAATCTGATAGGGATAACAGTAAGTCTACCTCAGGTTTTGTGTTTACTTTGGGAGGTGGAGCCATTGTATGGAGGAGTGTCAAGCAGAAATGCGTGGCGGACTCCACCATGGAAGCTGAGTATATGGCAGCCTCTGAGGCGGCCAAAGAAGCTGTGTGGCTCAGGAACTTCCTGATGGACTTGGATGTGATTCCTGGTTTGCCCAAAACTATCACAATTTATTGTGATAATAGTGGTGCAGTTGCAAACTCGAAGGAACCACGAGCCCTTAAGGCATGTAAGCACAGAGAGCGCAAGTACCACCTGATACGAGAAATCATAAAGAAAGGAGAAGTTTCTGTGGCCAAGATTGCATCAGAGGATAACCTGGCAGATCCTTTCACTAAGGCCCTTCTGACGAGAGCTTTTGATAGGCATGTGGAGGGAATGGGGATTAGATGTATGGCAGTTTGAGGACAACATAGTCTTTTAGTATAAGTGGGAGATTATAGGGATGTATACTGAAATGTCTATCTTTTATATGAACATCTTTATTTTGAAATAAGAATCACATGATCATTGTTTGCATATTTTTATGGTTATGCAAATTGTCTAATACTTTACATTGTAGATAACATGGTGTGTGGTGTCACACGGGAGATCATGTTATCGACTCCTTGAAAAGTATAAGTAAAGGCTCACAACCGAGATGACTTTGGACAAACCATCGGAATGGTTGTAATGTGATTTGGTATTGGTTTGTCTTGACCATAGAATCACACTAGTACACTTTGTGTGTATTGAGCAAGACCGACTTAGAGGTGATTCGATTTATTGCTGACTACAAAATCGAATTGGACCTCAGATATTATTTTGTACATGCTATTAATCCCGATATAATAACGGGCACATATACTTAGTATTCATCTCTTTGATTTACCAATGGGCGAGATTTATAGATTAAATCGATAGGCTCAGTAAGTTGGGAGATGATATTATTTATATGGTGTGCGGTTGATTATAGGAGGAAACTGTGCCCTATATATTAGGATGATGATGTCCCCTTGAGGAGCTCATAAGGTTCATCATGTAAACCCTATAGGTGGACTTGGTCCGGCATGATGAAAAGGTTGAGTGGTACTACTCATGGAGTTAGATGTTGATTAATTAATGGTCAGTAAATTAATTAATCGACGGACATTCGAGATTTCAAACACGGATAGAAAATGTAAAAATAATATATGGAGCTCATATTATCATATGGGGGTTGGTGAGATAGATCAATGATGATCCTTTAGTGGATTGGATTATCATTAGTGGATCGGATTTTATGTGAGCTTGATCAATGGGTGGCCAAGATCCAACTCCTCCTCATGGTCCTTAATGTAGCCTATTAACACCTCATGAAGCTTAGATCCAATGGATAGAAACAAAACTCTAGATCCAAAGGTAGAGATTAAATCTCTAGATTCGACGGTTGAGATTAAATCTCTAGATCCGACGGTTGAGATTAAATCCCTAGAACCAATGGTGGAGATTAAAAGGAGGATTATCCCTAACTCTATAAAAGGAGGGCAAGGGGTTGGCATGGAGAAAAAATCCAAGAGAATCTAGGGTTTTGGATGTTGGTGGCAAGGCATAGGAGCTAGGGTTTGGGCTTGGGCAGCACCTAACAAGGAAATATTTTCCTTGTGTTGTTCTTCTTCCCCAAGCTTTCCCTTGGAGTTCCTTCCAACCCTTGGTCGGCATCCAAAACAGGTCCTCTCCTTCTCCTTGGCCGGTGGAACAAAGGTTTATGGTCCTCCCTTGAAGCTTTTGGCCGACCACTCTCAATCTCCTCTTCCTTCTTGGCCAGCGGCAAGCTTCCTCCTTGGAAGTTATTGGTTGGTTGAAATAAGGAATAGAGCTTTGTTTCTATTCTTCCTCTTGCTTTGGAAGAGCAAGGAAGGAAGATTTGTGATCTAGGAGCTTCAACTTTTGGTAGATCGTCGCCCACAATATGTCCGAAAGGAGGAAGGTCATACATTAGAAGATCGAGAGGTATATCGATTCTCTAATTTTTATATATTACATGTTTGTATTTGTTTTTCAATTATGAGAATGATATAAATATGTTTGTGGCTAAATAATACTTGGATCCCGAACATAAACACAAAAACCGGCAATCCGGACACATCGTCTATTCCGCGACTACTCGTAGAATAGAGGATGGTCGCTTGAACAACAAGTTTGTTTAAGTGACCTCTATAAACGAATAGCACGACGATGACTTGGTATTTTGAGCAATCCCTTTTGTCTAGGATTAAATTTTTTAATCCGGGGACATCGACGGGATCGCCATGAACAAACAACCAAGGTGTAGTGGGAAGCGAAGTTTCCCCTCACGGACTCGATAAGCAAAACCCTTCACCTAAATCGGTTTAGGAGCATTGCCAACATTACAAGAACCTATAGGGTCACACCCAAAGGGCAATTAGATGGAGATTAGGTTCATATGATGAGCCATGAGGATTAGGTTCATATGATGAGCCATGAGGATTAGGTTCATGGAATGAACCAAATTGGATTAAGAGTAATCCAAATTTGACTAATTGAGTTAGACTCAATTTGATTCAAGTGTTGAATGAGTCTAATTTAGATTTGATTCGTTGAGTCAATTTAAATTAATGAATAGAGATTCATTAAATTCAAATTGACTTGAATCAAGTGCTTAGATTTGATCAACCATGGGAGATAATAGGTCAAGTTTGACTTGACTTGAGAGGGAAGATGAATGGTCAATTTTGACTTGACCAATTGCCATGTCATGGTGACTTGGCATGGGTGTCGGCCAATGATGATGTTCCACATCATCATGGACTTATCATGGGGTGCCACCTCATGATAGAGACCAAGAGCCATTGGCTCTTGGAGTTACATGCATGCATGTAACCCCCCAAATAGAAGTGGACGGCCACTTTGCATTAGGGTGTGAAGTTATTGGAATTAACATCATCTTCTTCCTTGGTTGCTCCTCTCAAGCTCTCTCCCTCATCCTCTTCTTGCCGAGATTCCTCAAGGGTGCTAGCACACTCTAAGGTGTCTTTTCCACCTATTGCTTGTGTGGATACCAATAGAGGAGTGTACACTTGACACTCTCGAGTTCCAGCAAGCCATTTGGACGAGCGGGATAAGCGAAGGGCATCGCATCAAGGGTAATGCTCTTCTCATGTAGATCTAAGGTTTTAAACATGTACATGTAATTTTTGTTATACTTCACACGGATCCGTGGTCGGGCATCCGAGGTTTCCACAATGCAAAAAGCGGTTCTTGCAGCTCGAAAAGTCCAACAGATAATAATCCAAACCGGCTTTGCTCTACCTACCAATGATCAAGGGGAGCCTTTGGATTTCGACAAATGGACCAACTCAACCAAGAGGCAAATCGAAGACGATGTAAAAGCAACCCAAATGTTGCAATGCAGCTTGTCCAAGGAGGAGCTCAACCGAATTGGACCGTTCATTAATGCCAAAGAACTTTGGACCAAGTTAATCGAGCTACACAAAATTTACTATTCAATAAATTGTATAATCTAAAGATGTAGGATCACGAGACCGCTTCGCAACTCCATGCGCGGATCCAAGACATCTTGAACGATCTACATGCCATCGGACAAAAGGTAGACAATCGGGATATAATAAGGTACACTCTTAATGCTTTTCCTAGGACCACCTTGTGGGCATCCATGGTTGATGCCTACAAGGTTTCTAAGGAGCTTTCTAAGATTAGATTAGATGAGCTCTTTTCTAAATTCAAACTTCACGAATGAACTAATGCGATTCGGGCCAAGAGAGGTATTGCATTGCTTGTAGGTCAAAGAAGAAAGGAGAAGAGCAAGCCACCTCTTGAGCAAGAAGAAGGATCCAAACCCGAGGATGAACCTGAGTCCGAATCCGAAGAGGAGGCCGCGATAGTGAACATGGTGCGGAGAATAATTCGAAAAGAAAGGGGGCAATGAAGAACAAAAAGAAGGGGCAATTCAAACCAAAGCAAAAGAGAGCAAAGAAGGCTTTTCATGCAACTTGGGACAATAAAGATCAAGACAATGACTTAGCATTCATGGCAAAGCCGGTAGAGTCTGAGTCCGAGTCCAAAGCCAAATATGAATCCAACTCTGACTCAGACTCAGAGGATGAATTCGAGTCAAGACTCAATACCAGATCAAAATAAAAGAGTAAGGAAAGTCATTCATTAATTGCAAACTTATATCATGCAATTAAGTTGCTAAATAGGAAATTGACTAAGTCCGAGTCTAGGGTTGAGTCGTTACTTAAGGAGGTTGAAACCCTCAAGAAAGAGACTACTCTAATCTCTTCAACTAGTCAAGTTCAAGAGGGAAACTCAACTCAAGTTGAAAAACTTGAGGAGGAGAATTCTCTCTTGAAAGGACGAGTTCAAGAGGTCGAGGCTAGGTTGGAAAGGTTCACGTTGAGATCCAAGAAACTTAACCGACTACTTGGAATTCAAAGAGCCATGTACAATAATGCCGGACTCGGATTTAGGTCAAGGACTATGAATAGATCTTATATGTCTATCATAAATCGTAGTCATCAACGAGTCCAAGCATGGGTCCCAAAGGTTTTATTGAACTCACATATAAGGACCAATAAGTTTTGGATTCCTCAGGATCAAGTCCACTTTGTGGATAGACCATATTGGTTCAATGGTCCAAGGGGAGCTAACACTAAAATAGTGTACCCACTCTCTTAGAATCTTTGCATATTTAAATTCTTGTTTTAAATTCTAGAATGGTTAGATAGGACCAATAGTTAGTCAACCTTGATAATATAGTATCAGGATGCAGCGAGATGATAGTACGTTAGGGAAACAACGTCTCGTGTATTCAAGCTAGATAAGGCATATCTAGCTTGGTACACTTGGTTGAGTTGAACTAGCTGAAGCTACCTCACCGTATCCTAAACTAGTTAGACCAGGAAGTAATCATAAGTGACTTAAGTCATATTTTCTTAAATTTGACTTTGTCTAAGGAAGTGGTCATTGTTCCAATCAAAGAAGGCCCTTGTGCCTCGCCATGACCTATAAGCCAATTTCTCGAAAAGTTACTTAACGATCTAAAGGTTAAATCCGAATCAAACCCAAAGTTGACTATCTTTAATCAAGTTCAAATCATCTCACAAAATATATAAGGTGAACAAATTCTGAGACACATAGAATGAGTGAGATGTTAAGGATAATTAAAATACACTTAACATAACCTTTTTAAAATGCTACCTATTTTCTCAACTATTGTACTTAACGAATATTTACAACTCTCTAGACCATAGTTTAGCACCCCCTACATCTCTTATACATCATATATTTGACTAAGGGGTAGAGAAAACTAACCCTAACGGTTATATTACAAACCTTTAAATTATTGGTGCAGAGGGACACACCTCGAACCAATCTATCTAACTACTGCTAGATGCATGTTTGGGCTCATAGTTGATTTATCTTTAATAATTCTAGACACATGTTGTTTTTAAAACCCTAATTTATATAAAAACCCTGACACCTTTTTTGATTTATGACAAAAGGGGAAAAGAGCGAAATTTAAGGGGGAGTAATAAAAATTTAATTTTAAAAAAATTCAAGGTATCTCTTTCAAAACTCACCTAGGGTTAAGGGGGAGTTTTTGAAAGGACGTTTATCATTTACTCTACTTGTTTTATGCTTTAATATTTCCCTTAACTTTGTGTCGGTTTGCCATAGATCAAAAAGGGGGAGATTGTTAGTGCAGGGGCACCAGATAATCGAACCTAGGTTTTGATTATGGCAAAGATACAAAGTTAAGGTTATATTGTTATCTCATGAGATGAATTAAGTGTGCAAGAAATGGTTAAGATAAGCCAAAGGTCAGTGACACCTGGAGAATCCCGAGTCAGGAAACCGTGGTGGTCGGACGACACTGGGAGAACTTTGTGGAAGTCGAAGAACCCAGGTGAAGACTGGAAGCAAAGCGATAGGTCATAAAGGACCAGAGGTAAGCACGAGTACGAAGAGAGATGGTACGGTCATGTCCTATGTACGGGGACAACCATAGGCGGCGATTTGACTAAGACTTCCAGTGGAAGGTCTAGGTTGAGATCGGACGGTAAGGAACCATCATATTTATAATTTTTCGTGCTAACCTCTTACTGCAGGGAAGTGGCCAAGCTGGCAGTCGACTGATGCACATCAGTCGACTGATGGAAGGCATCAATCGACTAATGGAAGGCATCAGTCGACTGATGGTGATGAATCAGTCTTTTGTGCTAGGTCAAAAAGGATAATGTTTGACGTGACCACTTCGCGATAAGATAAGGTGTCACCTCATGATAAGTTCCAAAAATTGGGGATTTGCATCTAGACTTATTCGAAGGCACAAGTCTATAAAAGGACGGGAGGACTCCAACCCAAAGATCATCCATCTTGCTCTCAAAGTGCTCCCACAATGCCAAAGCTCTAACGTCATCATAACGCCGACGCAATGCCAAGTTTAGAATCTCTTCGTCGGCAGCAAGTATTGTTTTTATTTATTGTATTCGTGGTTTTAATCGTAACGAGGAGAGGTAGGTTTGTTGCCTCATCCTCGAGCTTTCGATTTTTGTGATCATTGTCTCCTACCTCCAACGAGGAGACTCTATAGTGGATTGCCCCTACGTATGCGGTCAAGGATTACGGGGCCTTGGAGTAGAAACCATTGGGTTGTGAACCAAGTAAAAACAAATTGTCTACTTATTTTATTGTCTTTGTTTCCGCTGTGCTTGCTCTTATTTTAACGTCAAGAAGAAAGTTTCACGCTCGCTATTCACCCCCCTCTAGCATTCTTTCGATCCAACAATCCTTTTTTACAGAGCCAAGCAGAATTGAGGGGAGATACGCGCCAGCGGCTATAGGGAGAAAGTATTACTTCCCTTGATTCTTCTTCTTCTTCTGAGCTTCCCCCATCATTAGAACCAGTTTCCATTACCTCTCCTCCATCTTCTCCATCACAAATTCCGACCATGTACCCATCATCTTCCCCATTGACCCCTAACGCGAAAAGTCTTTCTCCACAGCCTAGTTTATAACTTGTCTCTAACACCTTCCCCTCTACCAATGAAGAACCATTAATAACAGTGTCCTCTTCAGCCACCAATCTTTTTTCAACTTTCTCTCCTCTACCTATGCCCATATCCTCAGATGCATTTATCCCCCCTGTCTTCCCCTCCTTTCCTTCTTTTGGTGGTTCACCTTCCTCCATCATCCATCAGGTGGTTTCTGACATTCTGCCGCCACCATCAACCTCCACCTCTTCCTCTCCTGCTTCCCTGAGCCTTCTGGCAACAACTCTTTTTGCTGCCCCTTCGACATCTCCCCTCTCCTCAGGAGCCCCTTCCATTTTCCAGAGCATCATCTTTCCTCCTCTGGGATTATTAGAATAATTCTCTGGGCTGCCTCCCTTCATACCAGTCATGAGTGAGTCAACTCCTCTGGTGGCCTCCACTCCTTCTTCCACTGACAGGAACATCCAAATCCTCAACTTTGAGGAGCTCACTCAGCGGATGGAGAGTCTACGCCATAGTTTGGAGTTGGTAGGTTTTCTCAGCTACCTTTATATATGTTTTTAGTAATAACTTCACTGTACACCTTATATTTTCAGGTGACGATAAATTACCAAGAGCTGGACCGCTCCTTCTCTCACTACCAAGCCCAACTCCAACAGCAGACCCACCAACAATGGGAGGATCAAACTGCCTTCCAAGATAGGGAGCAACACCTACTATAAGAACTGTCCTGCTGCCAAGACCAACTAGCTGAAGGCCACCATCAAAGGCAAAAAGATGCTAAGACCATAGCGACCCTTTAAAATCAATGACAGAGGGATGCTGAGATCATATCCTCTCTTCAAAGTACCCAGCAAAGAGATGATCATGCCACTACCTCCAGAGAAAATTCCTTGTCACAAGAACTGGTTGATTGGCAGAATCGAATGGTTGAAATCCAACGGCAGAGACAGGAGGATGCCAAAAATATAGCGGCCTTGCAAGCTCAGCAGTTGAAGGATTCGGAGAAAGTATCTACCCTCCGTACTCGATAGAGCAAGGAGGTACAAGAGAATTCATCTTTAATAACAGCTAGAGCTCATGCTCATGCTCGACTATGCAAGCAAAAACTTCCCTTCAGCAGCTGAGTAGTGAAATTGCCCGTACTAGGGCTTATACCGAGGCGGTGGAAGGAATTTCGGCTTCCATGTACCAAGACATGATGGAGATGTCGAGGGTCATGCAACAAGGCCAGACTTCCTAGTCCGACGATATATCCTCTCTGACCAACGCTATCACTCAGGTATCCCAGCGATACTTCCAAATTCGTCAAGCTCTTCGAGAGCCTGGTAGTATTGTGGCAAGTTTCATTAGGATACACACACGACTGACCCGAACCAACAAGAGTGTATGCTATCTTTAATGCGAGCTACATATCAAGATGGATTCAATGAAGCGATTCGACAGTATGCTG
This sequence comes from Wurfbainia villosa, assembly GCA_025175895.1. Classification (NCBI taxonomy): domain Eukaryota; kingdom Viridiplantae; phylum Streptophyta; class Magnoliopsida; order Zingiberales; family Zingiberaceae; genus Wurfbainia; species Wurfbainia villosa. The sequence continues at coordinate 34,474,355 of CM045989.1, read as the reverse complement.
ACCAGGGGTTCCCTCCGGTCGATCATCCTGCTATTTTTCTACATTGGGAGACTGGCTTCAGGCCCTATCCCCCAGATCATTTTAGATTGTAACTTTCATGTCATTTTAAAACTGTTGTTACTCATGGATAATTGCATAAATGAATTATTTATCCTTGATCCTGCTCTTAACTATCTTTATTCTACAAATGAGAAGATATATTTCAATGATGTTTATCTTTCACTCCTGCTCATATCCATTACTCGTGTTATTACATATTGGGGGTCACATAAAACCCATATGAAAGAGGCCAACTTTCTTCTTTCAACAACTTTCTTCTACATGGTATGAAAATATTTTAAGTGCATAGCATTCCAGGGCCGAGGCAATTCCTTTCCCTTATCGTCTTTTAGGTAATAAGTTGACCCAGCCACTCGGTGAACAACAGTGTAAGGTCCTTTCCAAGTAGGAGCTAGCTTCTCCGAGTCTCCTGCAGGGTTGACCTTACGTAACACTAGATCACCATCTTGAAACCTCCTGGGCACCACCCTCTTGTTAAAGGCTTGATGTATTCTTTGCTTGTAAAATTCGGCTCGCCTTTGGGCTTACTCCCATCTTTCTTCCAGCAAATCCAGCTTAGTTCTATTGATGATTTGATTTTGTTCCAGCTAATAAGCTTCGACTCGAGCATTGTTAGAATGTCTTCCATCAGAATAACGGCTTCGTATAGGGATGTATACTGAAAAGTCTATCTTTTGTATGAACATCTTTATTTTGAAATAAGAATCACATGAACATTGTTTGCATATTTATATGGTTATGCAATATTGTCTAATACATTACATTGTAGATAACATGGTGTGTGGTGTCACACGGGAGATCATGTTATCGGTTCCTTGTAAAGTATAAGTAAAGGCTCACAACCGAGATGGCTTTGGACAAACCATCGGAATGGTTGTAGTGTGATTTGGTATTGGTTTGTCTTGACCATAGAATCACACTAGTGCACTTTGTGTGTATTGAGTAGGACCGACTTAGAGGTGATTCGATTTATTGCTGACTACATAATCGAATCGGACCTCAGATATTATTATGTACATGCTCTTAATCCCGATATAATAACGGGCACATATACTTAGTAGTCATCTCTTTGATTTACCAATGGGCGAGATTTATAGATTAAATCGATAGGCTCGGTAAGTTGGGAGATAATATTATTTATATGGTGTGCCGTTGATTATAGGAGGAAACCGTGTCCTATATATTAGGATGATAATGTCCCCTTGAGGAGCTCATAAGGTTCATCATGTAAACCCTGCAGGTGGACTTGGTCCGGCATGATGAAAAGGTTGAGTGGTACTATTCAAGGAGTTAGATGTTTATTAATTAATGGTCAATAAATTAATTAATCGACGGACATTCGAGATCTCAAACACGGAGAGAAAATATACAAATAATATATGGAGCTCATATTATCATATGGGGGTTGGTGAGGTAGATCAATGATGATCCTTTAGTGGATTGGATTATCATTAGTGGATCGGACTTTATGTGGGCTTGATCAATGGGTGGCCAAGATCCAACTCCTCCTCATGGTCCCTAATGTAGCCTATTAACACCTCATGAAGCTTAGATCCAATGGATAGAAACAAAATTCTAAGATCCATAGGTAGAGATTAAATCTCTAAGATCCGACGGTTGAGATTAAATCTCTAGATCCGACGGTTGAGATTAAATCCCTAGAACCAATGGAGTAGATTAATTCATAACTTATCCCTAACTCTATAAAAGGAGGGAATGGGAGTTGGCGTGAACAACATCCAAGAGAGCTAGGGTTTTTGGGCGGCAAGAGACGGAATCCTAGTTGAGATAGGATTAGGGTTAGGGTTTGGAGGCAAGGGCGGCACCAAATAAGGAAGGTTCTCTTTTCTTCTTCTTCCTTCATTGGCCGGCGTCCATCTTGTTTTCCAGCCCTCTTCTAGCCTTTGGCCGGCAGCCAAGCCTCTCTTCTTCTTCTCCTTAGGTGGTGGAAACAAGATATAGGGTTCCCTTGGTGTCTTGGCCGGATTCCACCACAAACATCTCCTTCTAATTGGCCGGCGGCAAGGAGTTTGTGTGCTCCTTGTTGGTTAGTTTTAGGGAGGAGAAAAACCTTTTTTCTACTCTTCCTCTTGCTTTGGAAGAGCAAGGAAGGAAGATTTATGATCTAGGAGCTTCGACTTACGGTAGATCGTCGCCCACACGACGTCTGAAAGGAAGAAGGTCATACATTAGAAGATCGAGAGGTATATCGATTCTCTAATCTTTATATGTTACATGTTTGTATTTGTTTTTCAATTATGAGCATGTTATAAATCTGTAAATTGCTAAATAATACTTGGATCCCGAGCATAAACACGAAAACCGGCGATCCGGACATCGTCTATTCCGCGGCTACTCGTAGAATAGAAGATGGTCACTTGAACAACTAGTTTGTTCAAGTGACCTCTCTAAATGAATAGAACGACGATGACTTAGTGGTGTCGGCAATCCCTTTTGTTTAGGATTAATTTTTTTTAATCTGGGGACATCGAAGGGATCGCCATGGACAAGCTACCGAGGTGAAGTGGGAAGAGAAGTTTCCCCTCACGGACTCGATAAGCAAAACCCTTCAATTGGTATCAGAGCTAAGGTTTTCGATTTTGTGTGTTTAGGATTCGGTTAATTTTTATGAACTTTTTCATATATTATATGTGCCGGATATTAGTAGGATATGCGTAGTTTAACTCTTTGGTTGCAGACATAAGATCCAACTATTATGGCCATATGTGTGTATGTGATTGTATGTGTGTAAATATTTATTTTATTGAATCCTCGGGGTTGATGAGACTAGTATTTAGTTTTTTGTAAATTAAATACGGCATTGTTTATCCACTCTTTATTTTATTTTATTTTCGATCTATATTTCATGTACACTCTCTCGTAGAGTATAGGATCGATGGATGTAAATTAAAATAGGTTTTAGTCTCGGCTCGGATCTCCGAATGGCTCGTACATGGCGTAGGAGGAGCGGACGAGATGGCGATGCGACGGGAGACATATTGAAGACAAAAGCCATAATAGTTGGAAAATAATTTTATTTTTCATATTTATTGCTTTTTGTTTGATATGCATGTAGTAGGCTAGGAAAATTCCTCAATTTCAAATTACTAAGTGGGAGAGGGATATTTTTATAAATTCCCGCGGCCTCCATTACGATTTGACAAGTGATGCAAACAAACTTGCGCGTCGGCTCTGAGTGCCTTCATATCGGATGGGTTTGTTTGCGGATCACTAGGTCGAATATGGTTATAGGAAATTATTAAGGAGCGTTTGTACTTGCCCATCGTAAGGCACATAACCCGAGATAATTAACTTGGTACCGAGTAATGGTGAACACTTAGATACAAATATAAGTATCCTCCCAATCGGAGTCACTGCTTTTATTTGTAGGGACAAAGTGAAACCAACTATTAATTTTACTTGTCAAAAAGTTAGGTTGACAAGATAGTAAAATTAATGGGTAAAACCTCCTCTTACAAATGTAGAATTCGTATACGTCCACACTATCGTGGCATACGATATTCTCGGTGTTTTGAGGTGTTGGTTGATTTTAAAATTTTATTGTTTGAGGAATCAATAATTTTTTGAAATCTAATGTTTTGATTTATGTGATTCTTAGGTTTTCTTTCAAAATGACTTTCAACCCACTTGCTGTGATACTGAAAGAGAACAAACTTACTGGACCCAACTATGTAGATTGGAAGAGGAATCTAGACATTGTCTTGACTGCTGAGGAATACAAATATGTACTCCTCGAAGAGTGTCCTCCCAAGCCTGCAGATAATTCTGGGGAAAAGGAGAGAGAGAGCTATAAGAAGTGGATCAAGGCCGATGAGATGGCACAGTGTTACATTTTGGCATCTATGTCAAATGTACTACAACATCAGCATCAAGCCATGTCCACTGCTTATGATATGATGCTCAATCTCAAGGAGCTGCGAGGCAAGAGGCAAGAGGCCATGAGGAACTTGATGACGACCACCATGATCGAGGGAACACCCGTGAGGGATCATGTTCTCAAGATGATGGCTCATTTGAATGAGCTGGAGGTCCTAGGAGCTGTGATGGGGAAACCTAGGTCGATATCATACTCCAGTCTCTACCTAGGAGTTTTGAGCAGTTTCACCTCAACTACAACATGAACAAGAGGTTGTATTCATTGGCGGAACTTCTGACAGAACTCCAGGCAGCAGAGGGACTATTTCGTCAGAGTGCTCAGGCACATGCCGTGATGACCCAGAAGGTTTCTACTTCTAATCCGAAAGGCAAGAAGAAGAAGAAAACAACTGGGGCGAAGGTGGTGGGAGGTACTCAGGGAGGAGTGAAGAAGCCGAAAGACAAGTGCTTCACTTGTAAGCAGACTGAACACTGAAAGAAGGACTGCCCCAACTGTAAGAACAAAGATATATCTTTTGGTCTAGTCGTTGAAACATGTTTAGCGGTGTTATCTACCGACGCCTGGTGTGTAGATATGGGAGCCACTGATCATGTCTGCAATACTTTACAGGGGTTCCAGGAAACCAGACGACTGACTGAGGGGGAGATTACCGTGTACTTGGGCGATGCCACGAAGGTGGCGGCTGTTGCAGTGGGAGATGTTCATTTATCTTTTGAGAAAAATAAACTTTTGGTTCTTAAGAATTGCCTTTATGTACCCTTATATAGAAAGAATTTAATGTTGGATTTCCGGCACTGCGGCGTGTGTGTGTTCGATCATGTTTCGTAAACATGAACACAGCGGAAGCAATAAAAATAATAAATACTCCTATTTATTACAACACACACAACACACGCATGCATATTACAACAAGTGTAGACATAACCGTAAATTTAAATTTGCAATAAAAGGAAATTTATCTACGTTATACCTTTCGTATGATGTGTAGCGGGAACGGCATCAACCGGAACGATCCTCGCTAGAATCGTCTCTATCCGTATCCACGCCGAGTTCCTCGGGATGACTTCGCTAAGCCATGAGCTTCGTCTTCGTACGGGTTACTAGCCTCGTGTTGAAGACGACGTGATCGAGAGATGATCACGATCCGAATCCAAATTCGGATCCAAAACGAGTCCTTAAAACTCACTTCTCCGGAGAGGTATTCGTCAACCGATTGACGAATCCTTCGTCCTCCACCTCAGAGGATTACCGGAGATCGAATCCCCGGTAAGTTATCCGCTGTCGGAGCTCTAACTGTCGTCCAAACGATGCTCCGACGAGAGGAGAAGAAGCTGTCCAGAAAACTGGACAGCTTGGTGGAGGAGTAGGCGCCGGCCAAGAACAAGGAAGCCAAGTGCTCACCTTTTCACCGAGGCCTAGGGAGATGGAGGATCACCGGCTGAAGCTTGGTCGCCGGCAAGGAGCTGGACGCCGGCACAAGGGGGTTGGGCGGCCAAGGAGCTTGGGCGGCCAAGGAGCTTGGGCGGCAACACTAGGTTGGGCGGCAACTCAAAGGCTAGGGTTTTTTTTGGATTAGGGCTTAATTATCCATTAAGCCCTCTTTTATAGAGAACTAATTCTCTTAATGGTTAATGGATCATATCCATAAAGCCCGTTAACCCGCTCCATTAAGATAAGTTAAAATAAACCAAACCATGATGGTTTATTTTAAGTTAAAACGAACCGAACCAACTTTTGGTTCATTCGTTTAAAATAAACCAAACCCCTTTGGTTTATTCTCATCAATTGGATTAGAACCAAACCATTTTGGTTCATCCATTACGTCTTCATAAGACGCGGCCCATCCACGCTTCCATTGCGACTGAAACGATTTCATGCTCGCTTTATGTTTGGTCCAACCAAACATAGTTTCTCTCGGTCTGAGAATCCCATTCTCAAGCTCGTTTTAATTCCTTTGGATTACACTCGTTGTGCGTGTGACCAAATAGGTTCTCGGTTTATGTTGGCCGTCTATAATTAACCATTAATTATAGAACGATCATGAGTGGCACCTAGTAGTACATCATGATCCCCAATTAACCGAAAAGATCAACGGTTGATCCAGAACTATTTATGAAACCCTTGATGTGCTCGAATGAATCGTGCCCCATTCCCTTCACTCATCTTATACCCACTTGGTTGAGGACATGGTCTATTGTGCCGATCCCCACTAAGTGACTACGTCACACCTAGCCCAAGTATCATTTCCTCGTCTACAGTTCTAGTTACTCCACATGTATCGAAGAGTACCTTACTCTAAACATGTAATGCTTTGGCCAAAGACTTTAGTAACAATCCGACGAGAGGCCATGGGTATACATCTCCTGCAAGGAGTGGTGAATCCTTTATAGGCTATTCAAACACCTTCAATCACTTGACTTATACCCAATCATCCGGGTCCACATCTCCTTAGAGATGTTTGCTTAAGATGTCAAAGCATAAGTCTCCATGATCAAGATGACTTGAATACGCCAAGTCAAAGAACATCGCACTTAAGCCACGATAAGAACTTCATTGACATATCTATATGCAGAGAACCATATGAAGTCTTACGTGGTCACTCCAATGAACTAGTTACCATAACTAGCATCCACGATTAACTCGGACATCACTATGTCTCCGGCTAGTGAAAATCGGTGCTTGGATACACCAAGGGTATACCTCATGCTAGTCTCGGCGAATTGATGGTGTCCAAATCCATCAATTCATCGACTAGGGATAATTCGATACATCACAATTACACATGTAGAGATACTCACTAGTTGTGATCCAATCACAAATTCTCTCATCTTTGTGAATCGTATCGTGGACATTGATAAATGAGTTTAAGATCCAATCAAATACATAAAACATGTATACTCAAATAGTGAATCTTCATTTATCATATAAATGGTTCATACATAAAGCGATTGCCTTAGGACATCTCTCATATATTACTAACAGACTCCCACTTGGCCTAATGCCAATCGCTACGGTATCTAATACCATAAGCTCAACATGACCCTCAAACTTACTTTGAGGTAATGCCTTAGTCAAAGGATCCGCTAAGTTCCTTTCGGTGGGAATTTTCTCGATTTGTATTTCGTTCCTCTTGATGATCTCTACGATAAGATGATAGCGTGAAGCACATGTTTGGATCATTGTTGAGACCACATCAAGTTCAGAGATGAATTTCTTGATCCAAACCGCTTCCTTTGCTGCTTCCAAAGCTGCAATGTATTCTGCCTTAGTGGCAGAATCCGCTATAGTGTCAAGCTTGGAACCTTTTCAACTTATTGCGCCTCCATTCTAGGTGAATACATACCTAGACTGAGACATGGAATCATCCTTGTCTGTCTGGAGCTGGCATCCGTATACCCACGTATCACCATGTACCCTTCTCCATATATTAGGAACACATCCTTAGTTCTTCTTAAGTACTTAAGGATCGTCTTAACAGCCACCCAATGATCCATTCCTGGATCAGACTGGTATCTACTCGTGACACTCAGAGTATATGAAACATCGGGCCTCGTACATAACATAACATACATGATAGATCCTATTGCGGATGCATAGGGAATCTTACTCATGCAAATCCTCTCGTCTTCTGTGCGCGGACACAAAGACATCGAAAGGTGTACCCCATGCCTGATGGGTAGGAAACCTTTCTTGGATTCCGACATGCTAAACCTCTTTAGCACTCGGTCTATATATGTAGACTGCGAAAGACCAAGCAACCGTTTCGATCTATCTCTATAGATCTTAATCCCGAGGATGTAGGTTGCTTCTCCCAGGTCTTTCATGGAGAATGTTTTGGATAACCAAACCTTCAGCATTGTAAGAAGATTGAAACATCGTTTCCTATAAGTAGTATGTCATCGACATACAATACTAGGAATCATTGCCTCCCACTAACCTTCTTGTACACACAAGGTTAAATGCGGATTTTGTGAGAAATCAAACTTTTTGATTGTCTCATCAAAACGGATATTCCAGCTCCTGGATGCTTGCTTCAATCCATAAATGGACCGTCGCAATTTGCATACCTTGGTTTTATCAACCGATGTGAAACCCTCAGGCTGTATCATATACACGTCCTCGAGCAGGTTTCCATTAAGGAAAGTTGTTTTCACATCCATCCGCCATATCTCATAATCATAATGAGCCGCTATGGCGGGAGCATCCGAATGGATTTAAGCATAGCTACAAAGCGAATAGGTTTCGTCATAATCAACACCTTGTTTTTGGCGATATCCTTTCGCCACCAATCTAACCTTATAGGTAATCACATTACCATCCATGTCGGTTTTCTTCTTGAAAACCCACTTGCACCCTATAGGCTTTATCCCTTGGTGGGTCAACCAAGTTCCAAACTTGGTTTTCATACATGGAATCCATTTCCGACTTCATGGCACCAAGCCACTTATCCCTTTGAACTTGTCGGCACTTCTTCATAAGCTGGTAGGCTCCTCATCATCAATGAGTAACACGTCGTTCGATTAAACTTACGAAATCCATATCTCTCGGGAATATTGCGTGTTCTACCGGATCTACGAAGATGTGGTGTTACAATAGGTCACCGATTGCTCATCACTATGAGTTGTCATTGTTGTGCTTCACCGTATCTCATCAATGTCTATTTGAGTCTCTCGAGCCTCCTCAAGCTCGACGACACTCCCACTATTGTTTTCTTGCAAGAGAAACTCTTTCTCTAGAAACACACATGCCTTGAAACAAACACCTTTTGTTCCACGATGATAGAATTGGTAACCCCTTGTTTCCTTAGGGTATCAATAAATAGACATTTATCGGACTTAGCATCAATTTATGCGATCACGATCAGCTTCACATAAGCGAGGACAACCCCATATCTTCAAGTAAGATACATGAGGTTTCTTACTATTCCATATCTCATATGGAGTAGTTGAGACTACCTTGGTAGGCATTATGTTTAACAAGTAAACAGCTGTCTGAAGTGCATAGCCCCAAAAGGACTTGGGAAGAGTTGCATGATTCATCATTGACCTGACCATGTCCAACAAGGTCGATTCGCCTCGGATACACCATTATCTTTGTGGTGTATATGAGTCCATTGAGACAATATGCCATTGTCTCTTAGATAATCAAGAAACTCTTGACTTAAGTATTCACCACCTCGATCCGATCAAGTATTTTAATACTCTTGTCATGTTGTTTCTCTACTTCATTTCTGAATTCTTTGAACCTTTCAAAGGCTTCAGACTTGTGTTTCATCAAGAACACATACCCAAACCGTGAGTGATCATCGGTGAAGGTAATGAAGTAGCTATAGCCTCCAAATGCTTGAGTTGACATAGGTCCACATACATCAGTATGTATTAGACCTAGTAACTCTCCCATTCGTTCACCTTTTCCAGTAAAAGTTAACTTAGTCATCTTGCCTTTTAAGCATGATTCGCATGTATCGTATGAATCCAATTCAAACGATTCCAGAATTGCACATTTGTGTAATTCGGACATGCATTTCTTGCTTATATGGCCAAGACGACAATGGCACATATAGGAGTCTATTTGATTATCCTTTCGAGCACGCGTGTTGCTTGCTTCGATATTGAAAATGTCACTGGATACGTCCAACGTATAAACACCATTGCTTAAAGTTCCAGTCCTATAAAGAACTCCATTCAAAGTTATGTAACAACAATTGTTACTAAAAGTCAAATGGTACCCATTTCTATTTAAACAAGAAATAGAAATGATGTTCTTTATCAACGAAGGAACATAAAAGCAATTGTCCAGTTCTAAGACAAGTCCTACAGGGAGTTCCAACAAATACGTTCCGATGGCGAGTGCAGCAACCGTTGCTCCATTCCCAACACGTAAATTTGACTCTCCCCTTGACGAGTCTTCTTCTATTCCTTAGCCCATGTATGTCATTACATATATGTGAGCCACACCCAGTATCGAATACCCAAGTGTCTGAGGAAATAGAATGACAATCAATAAAGAAGATTTCTGAAGAAGATGGGGCATCCGATGCCTTATCCTTCTTCACGGACTCAAGATAAATCTTGTACTTTCTTCGCAAATGGCTCTCCTTGCCATAATGATGGCAAGTTTCCTTTTGTGCTAGTTCTACCTTCTTAGCCCTTCTCTTCTTTCCCTTCTGCTGTTCCTTTGACTTCCTCTTAGAACCTTTCTTCGAGGAATCAACTAACAGCATCGTCCCCTGCTCATGCTTCTCAGAAGACTCCACAGTCTTCAGCATATTGAGCAGTACCACAGATGAACCTCCTAGCATCTCAGAGGTGAAGAGGAGCTTTGAGACTTCGAACCTTTCGAATCTCACTTGCTCATCAACCAACTCACAAAGATGAAGGACTACGATATGAGCATCCATATGCTCATGCTTCTTTCGTAGCTTGGGTTCCATCGTGGCTAGCATGATGCAACTCATTTGTTCAGAATCACTCACATATTTCTGATAGGCCAACAATTGGTCCAGAGTTGCATCGTCACTAGGACGGGCGGGAAGAGGCGCTTCGAGGACATTTACAAGCTTTTCCACCTTGAGAACAATTCTCAGGTTTCTAAGCGATCCGAAGTTAGGCCCGATCGGTTTATTCGAATCGAAAATGGAGCATAAATTCAAAGCGTCATGATCAATTTATTGACCTAGAAATACAAAACGAGCATATATGAGAACATGATTTTAAAATGCATCAATATACATTTATAAATCCCATTCATTTTTCGAATTTCAAAACCCCAAAATCACTTCGGGAGATCGTAGGTCCATCTCCGAATGGGCTGATATCCATCATAGTTATGAACAACCTTGGAGAGAGTCCAACAAGCCATTCATAACTACGACGGTAGGTATCTTCTATACCGATTGCATATCACGTATATGCAACTATCACAATGTGCTATCAACTAATTGAATGTTCACACATATATCGGGTTGTTAACACATTAACAAGTATGCGTCATATGCATAGCACCCAACTTCACCTCCCTTTACATCGACCTTGGAGAGAGTCCAACAAGCCGATGCTCCAGGTTAAAGCCAGCCCATTAATCGGGAAATTGTTTTAATATGGTTAGAGCGCATTCAACCAATTAGCCCAGCTTGGAGAGAGTCCAACAACCAAAGCTAATGATTGACCTCTGACTCTTACCATATTAGTATTAAACTATTCCATGGTTTGAACATATTCGGGTTCGAGCCGGGCTTGGAGAGAGTCCAACAACCCAAAAAAGAAACGGAACTCTGGTTCTAACCATATTAATGGAAGGTGTAGGCTTTAATATTGTTTAAGGGTTTTTATGTCTCATCCTCTTTGCATGCAAATAACTATTATCTACATGGCATGGCATACATGACATACATCTACATGTCACGACACACATGGCATAATGTTATGCATCTAATGCAATTACATGGCATACAATTATGTCATGTATATATTTCCTTATATGTCATAACTATTTATGGAAATAAAATATGTTTAAGATTTGATTCTCCAAATCAAATCATAATTAAATTAGGAAACAAATTTCCAAATCTAATCACATATTTTATTCATGGAATTATTTGATTAAGGAAAATCTATTTAGGAAACCAATTTCCTAAATCATCAAAACTACTTATGGAAATAAAATATTTTAAGATTTGATTTCCCAAATCAAATCATGATTAAATTAGGAAACAAATTTCGAGAATCTAATCAAATATTTTATTTATGGAAAATATCAATTTCCATAAATACTTCTAACTTTCCAAAAGTGGAAGATTTCCATAAATACTTCTAGACTTTCCAAAATTGAAAAATTTCCATAAATACTTCTAAATTTCCAAAATTAGAAAATTTCCAGAAATACATTATGACTATCGCAAAACCATTTTTACGATTATGTCGAAACACAACCTGGGCTCTGATACCACTGTTGGGTTTCCGGCACCGCGGCGTGTGTGTGTTCGATCATGTTTCATAAACATGAAGACAGCGGAAGCAATAAAATAATAAATACTCCTATTTATTACAACACACACAACACACGCATGCATATTACAACAAGTGTAGACATAACCGTAAATTTAAATTTGCAATAAAAGGAAATTTATCTACGTTATACCTTTCGTATGACGTGTAGCGGGAACGGCATCAACCGGAACGATCCTCGTTAGAATCGTCTCTATCCGTATCCACGCCGAGTTCCTCGGGATGACTTCGCTAAGCCACGAGCTTCGTCTTCGTACGGGTTACTAGCCTCGTGTTGAAGACGACGTGATCGAGAGATGATCACGATCCGAATCCAAATTCGGATCCAAAACGAGTCCTTAAAACTCGCTTCGCTGGAGAGGTATTCGTCAACCGATTGATGAATCCTTCGTCCTCCACCTCAGAGGATTACCGGAGATTGAATCCCCGATAAGTTATCCTCTGTCCGAGCTCTAACCGTCGTCCAAATGATGCTCCGACGAGAGGAGAAGAAGCTGTCCAGAAAACTGGACAGCTTGGTGGAGGAGTAGGTGCCGGCCAAGAACAAGGAAGCCAAGTGCTCACCTTTTCACCGAGGCCTAGGGAGATCACCGGAGGGTCGCCGGAGGATCACCGGCTGAAGCTTGGTCACCGGCAAGGAGCTAGATGCCGGCACAAGGGGGTTGGGTGGCCAAGGAGCTTGGGCGGCCAAGGAGCTTGGGCGGCAACACTAGGTTGGGCGGCAACTCAAAGGCTAGGGTTTTTTTTTGGATTAGGGCTTAATTATCCATTAAGCCCTCTTTTATAGAGAACTAATTCTCTTAATGGTTAATGGATCATATCCATAAAGCCTGTTAACCCGCTCCATTAAGATAAGTTAAAATAAACCAAACCATGATGGTTTATTTTAAGTTAAAACGAACCGAACCAACTTTTGGTTCATTCGTTTAAAATAAACCAAACCCTTTGGTTTATTCTCATCCATTGGATTAGAACCAAACCATTTTGGTTCATCCATTACGTCTTCATAAGACGCGGCCCATCCACGCTTCCATTGCGACTGAAACGATTTCATGCTCGCTTTATGTTTGGTCCAACCAAACCTAGTTTCTCTCGATGCAGAATCCCATTCTCAAGCTCGTTTTAAATCCTTTGGATTACACTCGTTGTGCGTGTGACCAAATAGGTTCTCGGTTTATGTTGGTCGTCTATAATTAACCATTAATTATAGAACGATCATGAGTGGCACCTAGTAGTACATCATGATCCCCAATTAACCGAAAAAATCAACAGTTGATCCAGAACTATTTCTGAAACCCTTCAGTAGCTCGAATGAATCGTGCCCCATTCCCTTCACTCATCTTATACCCACTTGGTTCAGGACATGGTCTATTGTGTCAGTCCCCACTAGGCTGACTACGTCACACCTAGCCCAAGTATCATTTCCTCGTCCTACGGATTCTAGTTACTCCACATGTATCGAAGAGTACTTTACTCTAAACATGTAATGCTTTGGCCAAAGACTTTAGTAACAATCCGACGAGAGGCCATGGGTATACATCTCCTCGCAAGGAGTGGTGAATCCTTTATAGGCTATTCAAACACCTTCGATCACTTCGACTTATACCCAATCATCCCGGGTCCACATCTCCTTAGAGATGTTTGCTTAAGATGTCAAAGCATAAGTCTCCATGATCAAGATGACTTGAATACCGCAAGTCAAAGGAACATCGCACTTAAGCCACAGTAAGAACTTCATTGACATATCTATATATGCAGAGAACCATATGAAGTCTTACGGCTGGTCACTCCAATGAACTAGTTACCATAACTAGCATCCACGATTAACTCCGGACATCACTATGTCTCCAGCTAGTGAGAATCAGCTGCTTGGATACACCAAGGAGTATACCTCATGCTAGTCTCGACAGAATTGATGGTGTCCAAATCTATCAATTCATCGACTAGGGATAATTCCGATACATCACAATTACACATGTAGAGATACTCACTAGTTGTGATCCAATCAAAAATTCTCTCATGCTGTGAATCGTATCGTGGACATTCAGTAAATGAGTTTAAGATCCAATCAAATACATAAAACATGTATACTCAAATAGTGAATCTTCATTTATCATATAAATGGTTCATACATAAGGCGATTGCCTTAGGACATCTCTCATATATTACTAACATTTAATTTCGGTTTCTAAATTGTTTATGGATGGATATACTATTTCTTTTAATGACAGAGTTGTTATAAGAAGGAATAGGGACATTATCTGTTCGGGTGCATTGATAGGAAATTTATACACACTTGAACCAAAACCTCCCACGATGCAAATTGAAGTTAATAACTCATCTTCTAATTCCAATAAGAGAAAAGAACCTTCGAAGATGAACCAAACATATCTTTGGCATCTTAGGCTTGGTCACATTAACCTAAGAAGAATTGAAAGGTTGATAGCTGATGGACCTTTGGGTTCATTAGTGGTGGAGGATCTCCCAACCTATGAATCTTGCTTGGAGGGTAAGATGACCAAGAGGTCTTTTAAGGCCAAGGGGTATAGAGCCAAAGATGTGTTAGAATTGGTTCATTCTGATTTGTGTGGTCCTATGTCTATCCAGGCTAGAGGTGGTTTTGAGTATTTTGTCTCTTTTATAGACGATTACTCAAGATATGGATACATTTACCTGATGCACCGCAAGTCTGAATGCTTTGACAAGTTCAAAGAATTCAAGGCTGATGTGGAGAAACATCAAGGTAAAAGTATTAAGACACTACGATCTGATCGTGGTGGTGAGTACCTCTTGGGAGAGTTTAGGAACTACTTATCAAAGGCTGGGATTCAATCCCAATTGACTGCACCTGGCACACCCCAGCAGAACGGTGTAGCAGAGCGAAGGAATAGGACTCTTATGGAGATGGTTAGATCGATGATGAGTTATTCTGAGTTGCCAGATTCATTCTGGGGATATGCTCTAGATACGGCGGTGTACATTCTGAACTTGGTACCATCTAAATCAGTGCCTTCTACTGCCATTGTGAACTGGGCGAAAGCCTAGTCTAAGATATATTCGGATATGGGGGATTCCAACACATGTGCTGAAGACAGATGCTGATAAGTTGGAACCTCGTATAGAAGTACGCATGTTCGTTGGCTATCCCAGGGGAACGAAGGGTGGATTGTTTTATAGTCCTAGAGATCAGAGGGTGATTGTTAGCACAAACACAAGATTTCTAGAGGAAGACTATGTGATGAGCCACAAGCCCAAGAGTAAAATTGTTTTTGAGGAGTTAAAAGAGGAAGTCACTTCTTTAGTACCACCAGTACAAGAGGATATACCATATGTCACTGCACCGCGTGTTACAGAGGATACACAGGTGATACCTCGTCGTAGTGGGAGGGTTGTGAGATAGGCCGATAGATTCATGTTCTTGGAAGAATCTTCTGATTTGGTCTATGGCGAACATGAACCTGATCCCTGGACATATGACGAGGCAATCCAAGATAAAGATGCAGTATCTTGGCAAAGTGCAATAAATGCTGAGATTGAATCTATGGATTCAAATCAGGTCTGGAAGCTAGTAGAACCACCCGATGGTGTAAAACCCATTGGATGCAAGTGGATCTACAAGAGAAAGAGAGGAATATATGGGAAGGTTGAGACCTTCAAAGCAAGGCTTGTTGCGAAGGGGTATACTCAGAAAGAGGGTATCGATTATGAGGAGACCTTTTTGCCGGTAGCCATGCTTAAGTCTATCCGGATTCTCTTATGCATAGCTGCTCATATGGATTATGAGGTGTGGCAGATAGATGTTAATGTTGGATCGAGAAGCGTCGCTAGAGGGGGGGTGAATAGCGATCGTAAATCTCTTCTTTTTCGTTCGTTCGATACGCAAAGTAAGCACAGCGGAAAATAAATGGACACGTTTATTTTACTTGGTTCACAACCCAGCGGTTGCTACTCCAAGGCCCTATCGGTCCTAGACCGCGTACGGAGGGCAAAGCACTATAACGTCTCCTCCTCGTTGGAGGTAGGAGACAACGATTACAAAACCGAATATACGAGGATGAGGCAACAAGCCTACCTCACCTCTTTATGAAGAAAAACAAAGAATACAATATCAAAAATATTACTTGATTCTGCTGCCGACGAAGAAGATCAAAACTTGACGTCGCATCGGCGTTATGACGATGTTGGAGCGTTGGCGTTGTAGGAGCACTTGATGAATAAACTTGATGTGTTTTTGGAGTTGGAATCCTCCTCCTTTTATAGACTTTGGCCTCTGAATTTGTCTCCCTTTTTTTTGGAACGGATCACGATGTTGTCCAAATTTTATCGCGAAGTGGTTATCGCGAAGTGGTCGCGTCAAACGTTATCCGTTTTGACCTAGCGCAAAGGCTGAGTCGTCGCCATCAGTCGACTGATGCCTCTCATCACCGATCGATGATCGATCGATGCCTCTCATCGATCAGCGATAATACGATCGCCCAATGTCAATGATCATTGCCCGGCCACCCACTTCCTGCGATGGGGTTAGCTCGGAAAATGATAAATGCGACGGTTTCTAACCGTCCGATCTCGACCTAGACCTTCCACAGGAAGTCTTAGTTGGATCGTCGCCTAAGGTCATCCCCGTAAAGAGGACACGACCTTACCATCTCTCACTCACACGAGCTTACCTCGATACTTAATTTGTAGCTCTCGCTTCTGGCCTTCCACTCGATTCCTTCGGCTCCCTCCGAAGTCACTCGAGTGTCGCCCGACTACCGCGGCTTCCTCCGGGTGTCGGTAGCCTTCAGCTCTAGCTTTAGTACTTTTCTGCACACTCGATTTAGCTTGTGAGATAACGATGTAAACTTAACTTTGTGTCTTTGCCATAATCAAAACATAGGTTCGATTATCTGGTGCCCCTGCACCAACAATCTCCCCCTTTTTGATCTATGGCAAACCAACACAAAGTTAAGGGAAATCAAAGTATAAAACAAGTATAGTAAATGATGAATGCCATTTTCAAAAACTCCCCCTTAACCAAAACTCCCCCTTAACCCTAGGTGAGTTTTGAAAGAGATACTTTAGTTCAAAATTAAATAAAAATTAAATAAATTTTGTGTTACTCCCCCTTAACTTTCGCTCTTCTCCCCCTTTTGCCATAAATCAAAAAAAATGTTGGGGTTTGTTATGTAAAAATGAAGTTTGTTATATAAAATAGTGGTTTAAAGACAATATGGTATATGCATGCATCAAGATAAATTAACTATGAGTCCAAACATGCGTCTAGCAATAGTTAGATAGATTGGTTCGAGGTGTGTCTCTCTGCACCAATAATCTAAAGGTTTATAATATAACCCTTAGGGTTAGTTTGCTTTCCCTCTTAGTCAAATATATGAAGTATAAGAGATGTAGGGGGCGCTAAACTTTGGCCTAAAGAGTCATTAAGTACAATAGTTGAGAAAATAAGTAGTATTTTGAAGATTGTTTTAAGTTTATTTCAATTATCCTTAACATCTTACCCATTCTATGTGTCTCAGAATTTGTTCACCTTATATATTTTGTGAGATGATTTTAAATTGATTAAAGATAGACAACCTTGGGTTAGATTCAGATTTAACCTTTAGATCGTTAAGTAACTTTTCGAGAAACTAGCTTCCAGGTCGTGGCGAGGCACAGGGGCCTTCTTTGATCGGAACAATCACCACTTCCTTAGACAAAGCCAAATTCAAGAAAATATCACTTAAGTCACTTAGGGTTACTTCCTGGTCTAACTAGTTTAGGATACGGCGAGGTAGCTTCAGCTAGTTCCACTCGGTCAAGTGCACCAAGCTAGATACGCCTTATCTAGCCTGAATACACGAGACTTTGTTTCCCTAACGTACTATCATCTCGCCGCATCCTGATACTATATTGTCAAGAGTTGACTAACTATTTTTCCTATCTAGCCATTCTAAAAATTAAAGTAAAATATTCAATGATTTTGCTAAGTAAGCGGGTATACTATTTTAGTGTTAGCTCCCCCTGGACCATTGAACCAATATGGTCTATTCAAATAATGAACTTGATCCTGAGGAATCCAATACTTATTAGTCCTTATATGTGAGTTCAATAAAACCTTTGGGACCCATGCTTGGACTCTTTGATGACTACGATTTACGATAGACATATATGACCTATTTGTAGTCGTTGACCTAAATCCGAGTCCGGTTTTGTTGTACACTGCTCTTTGGGTTCCAAGTAGTCGATTAAGGTTCTTAGATCCCAACGTGAACCTTTCCAACCTAGCCTCAACCTCTTGAACTTGGTCTTTCAAGAGAGAATTCTCCTCCTCAAGTTTTTCAATTTGAGTTGAGTTTCCCTCTTGAACTTGACTAGTTGAAGGGGTTAGAGTAGCCTCTTGCTTGAGGGTTTCAACCTCCTCAAGTAACGACTCAACCCTAGACTCGGACTTAGTTAATTTCCTATTAAGCATTTTAATTGTATTGTAAAGCGTATGAATTAGTGAGCGGCTAACCTTAATTTTCTCTTTTGGTCCGGCTTTGAGTTGCTTCTCGAAGTAGTCTTCGAGTTCGGAGTCGGTGTTGTAATTGGATTCGGATTCGGACTCTGATTCGGACTCTTCGGGTCTTGCCATGCATGCTATACCGCTGCCTTCTTCGTTGTCCCATGTTGCGTGAAAAGCCTTCTTTCGATTTGATTTGAATTGTGCCCTCTTTTGATTCTTTAGTAGTCTCCTTTCCCTACGAACGATCTTCCGCACTACGTTCACTATTGCTTCCACCTTTTCCGATTCGGACTCCGATTCATCTTCGGGTTCGAGTTCATCTACTTTCCTAGTAGGTGGCTTGCTTCTTTGTCCTGCAAGTAGAGCAATACCTCTCTCGGTCCGGACCACGTTAGTTTGCTCGTGAAGTTCAAACTCGGAAAATAATTCGTCTAACCTAAGCTTCAAAAGGTCCTTAGAGACCTTATAGACATCAACCATGGATGCCCACAAGGTAGTCCTAGGGAAAGCATTTAAAGCGTACCTTATAAGGTCCCGGTTCTCTATGGCTTGCCCGATCGAGTGAAGACCGTTGACGATGTCTTGGATCCGCGAATGTAATTGGGTGGCGGTCTCGCGATCCTGCATCTTTAGATTGTACAATTTATTTAAAAGTAAATCTCTTTTACATACCTTAGCATCGGGCATCCCTTCGTGTAGATCAATCAATTTGTTCCAGAGGTCTTTGGCGCTAATGAATGGACCGATGCGGTTGAGCTCCTCCTTGGACAAGCCACATTGTAATATTTGGGTTGCTCTTGCATCGGCTTCGATTTGCCTCTTGGTTGCATTTGTCCACTTGTTGAAATCCAAGGGCTCTCCTTGATCATTGGTGGGTAGAGCAAAGCCGGTTTGGATTATTATCCAAGTCTCGACTTGTGTTTTCAAGAAACACTCCATCCGACCTTTCCAATAACGGAAATCATCTCCGTTAAAGAACGGAGGTCGGATGGTGCTATATCCCTCAATGTGAGCCATTAAGTATCTTGCAAAACACGAATAAAAACCAAAGGGAATTCCAAGACTTGGTCTTGGATTAGTAGTGTGGGAAATAAATAGGAAATAAACAGAATTAAATGAGAAAAATAAAAAACTAACAAAAACTAACAACTTACGACCTTCGATGCCCCCGAAAGGGTACTAGATGTTGGATTTTGGGGCTGTAGATCTCTCAGAGAGCTTCGATTTGGTACGTAGATCGTTATGTGAGTCCACTTGTGCGAAAAGTTATGGCCCTTTTACCGTCGGCTACTGCAAGAGAGAAAAACTTGCAAGCACACAACCAAAAGAAACGTACCAAGACTTCATCTTGGATTAGTAGTGCGGGAGGAAAAAGATGTAAAAAAAAATACGAATCGAAAAATACGAACAGAAAACCAAAACGTGCTAGATCGGTGGTTTCACCAAATTTGAGCGCCCCCGCTCTGATACCAATTGTTGGATCGAGAAGCGTCGCTAGAGGGGGGGTGAATAGTGATCGTAAATCTTTTCTTTTTCGTTCGTTCGATACGCAAAGTAAGCACAGCGGAAAATAAATGAACATGTTTATTTTACTTGGTTCACAACCCAGTGGTTGCTACTCCAAGGCCCTATCGGTCCTAGACTGCGTACGGAGGGAAAAACACTATAACGTCTCCTCCTCGTTGGAGGTAGGAGACAACAATTACAAAACCGAATATACGAGGATGAGGCAACAAGCCTACCTCACCTCGTTATGAAGAAAAACAAAGAATACAATATCAAAAATATTACTTGATTCTGCTGCCGACGAAGAAGATCGAAACTTGACGTCGCGTCGGCGTTATGACGATGTTGGAGCGTTGGCGTTGTAGGAGCACTTGATGAATAAACTTGATGTGTTTTGGAGTTGGAATCCTCCTCCTTTTATAGACTTTGGCCTCTGAATTTGTCTCCCTTTTTTTTGGAACGGATCACGAAGTTGTCCAAATTTTATCGCGAAGTGGCCGCGTCAAACGTTATCCGTTTTGACCTAGCGCAAAGGCTGAGTCGTCGCCATCAGTCGACTGATGCCTCTCATCAGTCGACTGATGACAGTCGACTGATGCCTCTCATCAGTCAACTGATAACAGTCGACTGCCAGCCTGGCCACTTCCCTGCAGTAAGGGGTTAGCTCGGAAAATGATAAATGCGACGGTTTCTAACCGTCCGATCTCGACCTAGACCTTCCACAGGAAGTCTTAGTTGGATCATCGCCTAAGGTCATCCCCGTAAAGAGGACACGACCTTACCATCTCTCACTCACACGAGCTTACCTCGATACTTAATTTGTAGCTCTCGCTTCTGGCCTTCCACTCGATTCCTTCGGCTCCCTCCGAAGTCACTCGAGTGTCGCCCGACTACCGCGGCTTCCTCCGGGTGTCGGTAGCCTTCAGCTCTAGCTTTAGTACTTTTCTGCACACTCGATTTAGCTCGTGAGATAACGATGTAAACTTAACTTTGTGTCTTTTCCATAATCAAAACATAGGTTCAATTATCTGGTGCCCCTGCACCAACAATTAAGACAACTTTCCTTAATGGAAGTCTTGAGGAAAACATCCACATGAAGCAACCAGAGGGATTCATTGCTAAGGGCAAAGAGCATCTTGTATGTAAGCTTAATCGGCCCATTTATGGATTGAAACAAGCTTCGAGGTCTTGGAACATTCGCTTTGATGAGGTGATCCAATCTTATATATTTATTCAAAGTTCGGATGAGTCTTGTGTATACAAGAGATGTGACGGAAACGTAGTGGTATTTCTTGTACTATACGTAGATGATATTTTGTTGATTGACAACAATATCAAGGTGTTATCGACCGTAGGGGTATGGTTGTCTAGACAGTTTGATATGAAGGACTTGGGAGAGGTGGGACACATCCTTGGGATCAAGGATATAAGGGATCGCAGGAAAAGGATGTTGTGCTTATCCCAAGCTTTATACGGAGACAAGATTATGGAGCGTTTTAGCATGCAGAACTCCAAGAAGGGTTTTCTACCTTTCAGGCATGGAGTCCTTTATCTATGGAGATGTGTCCTAGATCATCTGAGGAGATAGAGGAGATGAAGGCGGTTCCTTATGCTTTGGCAGTAGGAAGCCTCATGTATGTGATGCTCTGTACAAGACCATATATCTGCTTTGCCGTGGGCATGGTCAGCAGATATCAGAGTAATCTAGGACAGGGACATTGGACTACGATAAAACATATAATGAAGTACCTGAGAAGGACTAGGGATTATATGCTAGTTTACCGGGCAGACCAATTACTCTCTATGGGTTACACGGATTCTGACTTCCAATCTAATAGGGATAACAGTAAGTCTACCTCAGGTTTTGTATTTACTTTGGGAGGTGGAGCCATTGTATGGAGGAGTGTCAAGCAGAAGTGCGTGGCGGACTCCACCATGGAACTGAGTATGTGGCGGCCTTTGAGGCGGCCAAAGAAGTTGTATGGCTCAGGAACTTCCTGATGGAATTGGATGTGATTCCTGGTTTGCCCAGAACTATCACAATTTATTGTGATAATAGTTGTGCAGTTGCAAACTCGAAGGAACCATGAGCCCATAAGGCTAGTAAACACATAGAGCGCAAGTACCACCTGATACGAGAAATCGTAAAGAGAGGAGAAGTTGCTGTGACCAAGATTGCATCGGAGGATAACCTGGCAGATCCTTTCACTAAGGCCCTTCTGGCGAGAGCTTTTGATAGGCATGTGGAGGGAATGGGGATCAGATGTATGGCACTTTGAGGACAGCATAGTCTTTTAGTATAAGTGGGAGATTGTAGAGATTTATACTGAAAAGTCTATCTTTTGTATGAACATCTTTATTTTAAAATAAGAATCACATGATCATTGTTTGCATATTTATATGGTTATGCAATATTGTCTAATATATTACATTGTAGATAACATGGTGTGTGGTGTCACACGGGAGATCATGTTATCGGCTTCTTGGAAAGTATAAGTAAAGGCTCACAACCGAGATGACTTTGGACAAACCATCGGAATGGTTGTAGTGTGATTTGGTATTGGTTTGTCTTGACCATAGAATCACACTAGTGCACTTTGTGTGTATTGAGCAGGAGCGACTTAGAGGTGATTCGATTTATTGCTGACTACATAATCGAATCGAACCTCAGATATTATTATGTACATGCTCTTAATCCCGATATAATAACGGGCACATATACTTAGTAGTCATCTCTTTGATTTACCAATGGGCAAGATTTATAGATTAAATCGATAGGCTCGGTAAGTTGGGAGATAATATTATTTATATGGTGTACTGTTGATTATAGGAGGAAACTGTGTCCTATATATTAGGATGATGATGTCCCCTTCAGGAGCTCATAAGGTTCATCATGTAAACCCTGCAGGTGGAATTGGTCCGGCATGATGAAAAGGTTGAGGGGTACTACTCAAGGAGTTAGATGTTGATTAATTAATGGTCAGTAAATTAATTAATCGACGGGCATTCGAGATCTTAAACATGGGGAGAAAATGTACAAATAATATATGAAGCTCATATTATCATATGAGGGTTGGTGAGGTAGATCAATGATGATCCTTTAGTGGATTGGATCATCATTAGTGGATCAGACTTTATGTGGGCTTGATCCATGGGTGGACAAGATCCAACTCCTCCTCATGGTCCCTAATGTAGCCTATTAACACCTCATGAAGCTTAGATCCAATGGATAGAAACAAAATTCTAAGATCCATAGGTAGAGATTAAATCTCTAAGATCCGACGGTTGAGATTAAATCTCTAGATCCGACGGTTGAAATTAAATCC
Source organism: Wurfbainia villosa (assembly GCA_025175895.1). Classification (NCBI taxonomy): domain Eukaryota; kingdom Viridiplantae; phylum Streptophyta; class Magnoliopsida; order Zingiberales; family Zingiberaceae; genus Wurfbainia; species Wurfbainia villosa. The sequence goes on along the minus strand of CM045989.1, from coordinate 34,451,075 downwards.
CTAGAACCAATGAGTAGATTAATTCATGACTTATCCCTAACTCTATAAAAGGAGGGAATGAGAGTTGGCGTGATCAACATCCAAGAGAGCTAGGGTTTTTGGGCGGCAAGAGACGGAATCCTAGTTGAGATAGGATTAGGGTTAGGGTTTGGAGGCAAGAGCGGCACCAAAAAAGGAAGGTTCTCTTTTCTTCTTCTTCCTTCATTAGCCGGCGTCCAGCTTGTTTTCCAGCCCTCTTCCAGCCTTTGTCTGGCAGCCAAGCCTCTCTTCTTCTTCTTTTTAGGTGGTGGAAACAAGATATAGGGCTTCCCTTGGTGTCTTGGCCGGATTCCACCACAAACATCTCCTTCTAGTTGGTCGGTGGCAAGGAGTTTGTGTGCTCCTTGTTGGTTAGTTTTAGGGAGGAGAAAAACCTTGTTTCTACTCTTCCTCTTGCTTTGGAAGAGCAAGGAAGGAAGATTTGCGAACTAGGAGCTTCGACTTACCGTAGATCGTCGCCCACACGACGTCCGAAAGGAGGAAGGTCATACATTAGAAGATTGAGAGGTATATCGATTCTCTAATCTTTATATGTTACATGTTTGTATTTGTTTTTCAATTATGATTATAAATCTGTAAATGGCTAAATAATACTTGGCTATTCCGTGGCTACTCGTAGAATAGAAGATGGTCACTTGAACAACTAGTTTGTTCAAGTGACCTCTCTAAACGAATAGCATGATGATGACTTGGTGGTTTGGGTAATCCCTTTTGTCTATGATTATTTTTTTTTTAATCTGGGGACATCGAAGGGATCGCCATGGACAAGCTACCGAGGTGAAGTGGGAAGCGAAGTTTCCCCTCACAGACTCGATAAGCAAAACCCTTCACTTCGGTCTTGTACACCAAGCTAAACGGGGTTTCCCCTGTTGCTGTCTTAGGAGTAGTTCGGTAGGCCCACAAAATCCCAGGCAATTCATCTACCCAATTTCCTCTCTGAGTGCCCAGTTTAGTCTTTAACCCATGAATAAGGATTTTGTTAGTTATCTCCACCTGTCCATTAGCCTGAGGGTGAGCTACCGAGGTGAAAGCTTGCTGAATATTAAGGCTTTGACACCATTCTCTAATCTTCTTACCCTAAAATTGCCGCCCATTATCACTTACTAAACTTCGTGGGATTCCATATTGGCATATGATGTTTTTCTACAAAAATTGTATTACCATGTTTTCTATGATTTTAGCTAAAGGTTCAGCCTCTACCCATTTAGAAAAGTAATCCACCGCTACTAATAGAAACTTCTTCTGTAAAGGTGTAGCAGGCATGAGACCCACTATATCCATCCCCCACTGATCAAAGGGGCAGAAAGCAACTACAACCCTTATCAACTCGGCTGGTTGCTCGGATTGATTGCTGTCTTTTTGACAAGTTGAACAAGCTTGCACCAGGCGAGTTGCATCTTGATGAAGAGTGGGCCAGAAATACCCAACCAGCAATATTTTCCTAGCTAAGGCCCTTCCTCCCAAATGATTACTACAACATCCTTCGTGCATTTCTCGAAATACCCATTCATCATCTTCCTTTCCCAAGCATTTCAATAGGGGGCACCCAAAAGACATCTTATATAGAACCCCGTCCACAATTGTGAACCGTTTCACTCTAGTCACCAAGATAGATGTCACTCCTCTTTCCTCAGGAACCTTTCCTTGCTGCAAATATGTCATAATATCAGTTCTCCAATTAGAGATTGGATCACTTTCTGGTATCACCTCTTCCACATTACATATTGCCAGAGAATTGGAAACTTCCATGCAAATTGAACCTTGTTGCCTTATCCCTTCTAAGGCGCTAGCTAGCTGAGCCAATTCATCCACCTTTCGATTGTTCTCTCTGGGAATCTACTGTAGGATGACCTTATGAAAATGAGCTTTTTCCTTTTCAAAAGCTATCAAATAATTTTCTAGCCTCTCTTCCCGGACAACAAAAGCACCCTAGAGTTGTGATACCGCTAACTGAGAATCTGAATGCATAGTGATAGAAGTTGCCCTAATAGCTTTGGTTGCCTGTAATCCGGTCAGAATGGCCTCATACTCTGCCTCATTATTAGATGCCCGATATCCTAGGCGAATGGCTACATGGGTTTCTTCTTCTTCAGGAGATACCAATAGTACCCCCACTCCACTGCCTGTAGATCCAGAAGATCCATCCACAAAAATATTCCATACCTTCTTCCCTTCTTCTTTTTCGATCGAACAGTTCCCCAACCCTATGAATACTTCTGCTAGGAAATCGGCTAGCGACTGAGCCTTGACAGTAGCTCGGGGATGATAGTGGATATCATATTCACTTAGCTCCATAGCCCACTTTGTTGGAATGTATACTGAAAGCCTAGCTCTTTTTGTATGAACATTTTATTTTGAAATAAGAATCACATGATCATTGTTTGCACTTTATATATTTATTATATGTGTGCATATTGTCTAATATTTTACATTGTAGATAACATGGTGCTTGGTGTGGCACAGAAGATCATGTTATCAGTCCCTTGTAAAATATAAGTAGAGACTCACAACCAAGATGGTTTTGGACAAACCATTGGCATAGTTGTAGTGTAGCTTGGTATTGTTTTGTCTTGAACATAGAGTTACACTAGTACACTTAGGTGTATTGAGCAGGACCGACATAGAGGTGATTCAATTTAGTACTGACTATATAATTGAATCGGACCTCGGATATTATGTTGTGCATGCTCTTAATCCCGATATAATAACGGGCACATGTACTTAGTATTTATTTCTTTGATTTACCAGAGGGTGAGATTTAGATGGATTAAATCAATATGCCCGGTAAGTTGAGAAATAATATTATTTACATGGTGTGCCGTTGATTATAGGAGGAAACCGTGTCCTATATATTAGGTTGATGATGTCCCCTTGAGGAGCTCATAAGGTTCATCATGTAAACCCAGCTGGTTGACTTAGTCAACATGATGATAAGGTTGAGTGGTACTACTCGAGAATTAGATGTTAATTAATTTATGGTCAGTAAATCAATTAATTGACGAACATTCGATATCTTAAACACGGGGAGATTAATGTACAAATAATATATGGAGCCCATATTGATTTATGGGGGTTAGTGAGGTAGTTCAATGATGATCCTCTAGTGGAATGGAACATCATTGATGGATCAAGCTAGTGTGGTTCCGATCCATCGGGTGGCCAAGACCCAACTCCTCCTTATGGTCCCTATCGTAGCCTAATATAATCCTTGTGAAGTCTAGATCCAAGAATGTAAAACAAAACCTAGAACCAACGGTTGGGATTAAATCCCTAGATCCGATGGTTAGGATGAAACACTAGAACCAACGGTTGGGATTAATTCCCTAGATCCGATGGTTAGGATGAAACCCTAGAATCGACAGTTGAGATTAAATCCCTAGATCCAACGGTTGAGATAAAACCCTAGATCTGACAGTTGGGATGAAATCCTAGATCCGACGGTTGAGATGAAACCCTAGATCCGACGGTTGGGATAAAACCCTAGATCCGACAGTGGAGGTTAAATCCCTAGATCCGACGGTGGAGATTAAAGGAGTCCTAAGCCTAACTCTATAAAAGGAAAGCTTAGGGTTGGGCAGCAACAAGTGATTTCGAATTGGGATTAGGGTTTGGAGCAAAGGTGGGCAGCTAGGGTTTTGGAGCAAAAGAAGTGGGCGGCAACTCTTCCTTCTAGTTGAAGTTGGCCGGCACCCATCTTCCTTCCATCAACACTTGGCCGACGCCCATCCTAGAGCCCTCTCCCTTCTTCTTTGGCCGGCGGTTCTCCTTCCATAGGTGGCCGGCATTCATCTTCCTCCCTTCATCCTAGAGTGGCCGGCGACAACACTTCTTGAAGTTGGCCGGTGCATCATCCAATTGTTCCTTGGCCGGCGGTTGCACCAAATTCTCTAATTTGGTGGCCGGTTCTAGATAGGAAGGTATTTGTTGTTTCTTCTCTTTGTTCGCAGCGGACAAGGTAGAGAAGAAAGTGATCTAGAAGGCTTCTACTCGTGGAGGATCTTCGTCCACACGTCATCCACGAGAAGGATAGGACATACGGTAGAAGATCGTGAGGTATAAAGTTATTTTAACTTTATTTACACATCTGAGCTTGTTGTTTTATGTTTTGATTATGAAAGTGTGAATTAGTAAATATATTGTATAATCATGGACCCCGAAGACAAACACAAAAACCGGCGATCCGTCCGTCGTCTCTTCCGCGGCTAACCAACTAGAAGAGTTGTGTTGCTTGAACAACTAGTTTGTTCAAACGACCACTCAAGTTGTTAGCACGACGAAGAAATGGTGTTGCTAAGGAAGCTCATCCCATCCGGATTAATCCTTTCATTAGTGAAAATTTTAATCCGGGGACATGGGAGCCAATGAGCCTCCGAAGCGACTCCCTTCAATTGGTATCAGAGCCACGGTTTCCGGTTTTGTGTGTTTTGGATTCGGTTAATTTTTATGCATATTTCATATATTAGATGTGCCGGATAATAGTAGGATATGCGTAGTTTAACTCTTTGGTTGCATGCATAAGATCCAACTATTATGGCCATGTGTGTGTATGTGAATGGATGTGTGTAAAAATTTATTATTTGAATCCTCGGGGTTGACAAGGCTAGATTAGTATTTAATTTTTGTAATTAAATACGGCATTGTTTAGCCGCTCATTTTAGTTTACTTTCGATCTAGATGATTTGTACACTCCTTCTTGGAGTATAGGATCGATGGATGTAAATTAAAATGTTTTATCTCGGCTCGGAACTCTTTGGTGACTTGCGCACGGGAAAAGATGGAGCGGACGAGGTGGCGACACGACGGAATGCATATTGGAGGACAATGCCATAATAGTTGGAAAAATTCTGTTTTTTCCATATTTATTGCTTATTTGTTTTATATGCATGTTGTGTATATTTTAAAATTCCTCAATTTTAATTTACTAAGTGGGAGAGGGACATTTTAATTAATTCTCGCGACCTCCATTACAATTTGACGTGTGATGCAACAAACTTGCGCGTTGGCTCTGAGTGCCTTCCTCCCCATCGGATGGGTTTGTTTGCGGATCACTAGGTCAAATAATGGTTATAGGAAATTATTAAGGAGCGTGTGTACTTCCCCATCGGTAAGGCACATAATCCGAAATAATTCCCTTAGTATCGTGCAATGGTGCACACTTAGATGAAAATAAAAAGAATACTCCCAATCTGAGTCACTGATTTTATTTGTAGGTCAAAAGAGGAACCAACTATAAATTTTATTAGTCAAAAGTAAGGTTGACAAGATAATAAAATTAATGGGTAAAACCTCCTCTTACAAATGTAGAATTCGTATACGTCCACACTATCGTGGCATGCGATATTCTCGGTGTTTTGAGGTGTTGGTTGATTTCGGGATTTTATTGTTTTGAGGAATCAATAATATTTGAAATCTAATATTTTGATCATTGTGATTTTTAGTATTTTCAAATGGCTTTCAACCCACTTGCTGTGATTTTAAAAGAAAACAAACTTACTGGTCCAAACTACATTGATTGGAAAAGAAACCTGGATATTGTCTTAACTGCGGAGGAGTACAAATTTGTACTCTTCGAGGTCTGTCCTCCTAAGCCCTCCGATGACTCTGATGAAAAGGAGATAGAATGTTATAAGAAATGGGTTAAGGCAGATGAGATGGTGCGGTGTTACATTTTGGCATTTATGTCAAATGTGCTGCAACATCAGCATCAGGCCATAGCCACAGCTTATGACATGATGTTCAATCTCAAGGAACTTTTCGGACATCAGTGTAGGGCGGCTAGGCAGGAGGCTATGAGAAACTTGATGACGACCACCATGATTGAGGGAACACCCGTTAGGGATCATGTTCTCAAGATGATGGCTCATCTTAATGAGATGGAAGTCCTCAGAGCTGAGATCGATGGGGAAACCCAGGTCGATATCATTCTCCAGTCTCTGCCTAGGAGTTTTGAGCAGTTCCGCCTCAACTACAACATGAACAAAAGGTTGTATTCGTTGGCAGAGCTTCTGACAGAACTCCAGGCGGCAGAGGGGCTTTTTCGTCAGAGTGCTCAAGCCATGGTCGCTTAGAAGGTTTCTTCCTCTAAACCGAAAGGTAAGAAGAAGAAGAAATAAGGTGGAGCGAAGAAAGTGGCAGTAGGACCTCAAGCAGGAGTGAAGAAGCCGAAAGACAAGTGCTTCACTTGCAAACATACTGGACATTGGAAGGTGGACTGTCCTCGCCGAAAGAACACAGGTATATCTTCTTGTTTAGTTGTTGAAACATGTTTAGCGGTGTTATCTACCAGTGCCTGGTGTATAGATACAGGAGCCACTGATCATGTCTGCAATACTTTGCAGGGGTTCCAGGAAACCCGACGACTAGCTAAGGGAGAGATTACCATCTTCATGGGCAATGCTTCAAAGGTGGCGGCTATTGCAGTGGGAGACGTTTATTTATCTTTTGATAGGAATAAAGTTTTGGTTTTAAGAAATTGTCTTTATGTACCTACTTTTAGAAAGAATTTAATTTCAGTTTCTAAATTGTTTATGGATGGATATTCTATTTCTTTTAATGACAAAGTGGTTATAAAAAGGAATAGGGAGATTATCTGTTCTGGTACATTGGTTGGCAATTTATATACTCTTGAACCAAAAACTCCCACGATGCATATAGAAATCAATAACTCATCTTCTAAGTCTAATAAGAGAAAAGAACCTTCGCAAATGAACCAAACATATCTTTTGCATCTAAGGCTTGGTCATATTAACCTAAGCAGAATTCAAAGGTTGATAGCTGATGGACCTTTGGGTTCATTAGTGGTGGAGGATCTCCCAACCTGCGAATCTTGCTTGGAAGGTAAAATGACCAAGAGGCCTTTTAAGGCCAAGGGGTATAGAGCCAAAGATGTGTTAGAATTGGTTCATTCTGATTTGTGTGGTCCTATGTCTATCCAGGCAAGAGGTGGCTTTGAATACTTCGTCTCTTTTATAGACGATTATTCAAGGTATGGATACATTTACTTGATGCGCCGCAAGTCTGAATGCTTTGACAAGTTCAAAGAATTCAAGGCTGATGTGGAGAACCGTCAAGGTAAAAGTATCAAGACATTACGATCTAATCGTGGTGGCGAGTACCTCTTGGGAGAGTTTGGAGTTACTTATCGAGGTCGGGATTCAATCCCAATTGTCACTTTGCACACCCAGTGAGAATGGTGTGGCGGAGCGAAGGAATAGGACTCTTATGGAGATGGTCGGATTGATGATGAGTTATTCGAGTTACGATTCGATTACGGGGTTTGCTCTGAAACAGACACATTCCGAACTTGGTTCCATCTAAGTCGACCCTCTACTCCTGAGTTGTGGGTGGCAAAGCCTAGTCTAAGACATATTCAGATTTGGGGTAGTCCGACACATGTCTTTGAAGGGAGATCTTTGGTAAGTTGGAATCTCGCATGCAATGCGCTTGTTTGTTGGCTACCCTAAGGAACGAAGGGTGGTTTATTCTATAGTCCTAGAGATCGAAGGTGATCGTGAGTGAATGCCGATTTCTAGAGGAGGACTATGAGATGAACCACAAGCCCACGAGTAGGATTGTTCTTGAGGAGTTGACAGGGAAGTCCCGACTTCAGCACTCACCGCATACAAGAGGAGACACCACAAGTCATCGCACCGCATGTCACAGAGCATACACAGGAGGCACCGTCAGAGTGGGAGGGCTGTTAGACAACCCGAGAGATTCATGTTTTTGGGAGAGTCTTCTGACTTAGTCCCCGTGAACATGAACCCGATCCTGGACATATGACGAGGCAATCCAAGATAGAGATGCGATCTTGGCAAAGAGCGATGAATTCAGAGATAGAATCTATGGATTCTAATCAGGTCCGAGCTAGTAGAACCACCCGATGGTGTAAAACCATTGGATGCAAGTGGATCTACAAGAGAAAGAGAGGAGTAGAGGAAGGTTGAGACCTTCAAAGCTAGGCTTGTTAAGTAAAGGGTATACTCGTAAAGAGGGTATCGATTATGAGGAGACCTTTCACGCAGAGCTATGCTTAAGTCTATTCCGATTCTCTTATCTATAGCTGCTCATATGGATTATGAGATTTGGCAGATGGATGTCAAGACAGCTTTCCTTAACGGAAGTCTTGAGGAGAACATCTATATGCGGCAACCAGAGGGATTCATTGCTAAATGGCAAAGAGCATCTTGTATGTAAGCTTAATCGGTCCATTTATGGATTGAAGCAAGCTTCTAGATCTTGGAACATCCGCTTTGATGAGGTAATCCAGTCATATGGATTTATTCAAAGTCCGGATGAGCCTTGTGTATACAAGAGATGTGACGGAAACGTAGTGGTGTTTCTTGTACTATACATAGATGACATTTTGTTAGTTGGCAACAATATTAAAGTGTTATCAGATGTAAGGGTATGGTTGTCCAAACAGTTTGATATGAAGGACTTGGGAGAAGTGGGACACATCCTTGGGATCAAAGTTATAAGGGATCGCAAGAAAAGGATGTTGTGCTTGTCTCAAGCTTCATACATTGACACTATCCTTGCTCGTTTTATCATGCAGAACTCCAAGAAAGGTTTTCTACCTTTTAGGCATGGAGTTCCTTTATCTAAAGAGATGTGTCCCAAAACATCAAAGGAGATAGAGGACATGAAGGCGGTTCCTTATGCTTCAGCAGTAGGAAGCCTCATGTATATGCTATATGCGAGATCGGATATCCGCTTTGTCGTGGGCATGGTAGCGAGATATCGAGTAATCTGGGCGAGGACATTGGGTGCGGTAAAGCATATATTGAAGTACGAGAAGGACTAGGGATTATATCTTTGGTTTCAGGCGGATCAATTAGTCACTGTGGGTTACCGCAGTTGATTTCCAATCGAGATAGGGACAAGAGTAAGTCTACCTCGGGGTTTGTGTTTACTTTTGGAGGTGGAGCCATAGTATGGAGAGTGTCAGCGAAATGCGTGGCGGACTCTACCATGGAAGGTTTGAGTATGTGGCGACCTGCAGGCTGACCAAGGGAAGGCTCTGGAACTTCTTGATGGACTTGGATGTGATTCCTAGTTTTCCCAAAACTATCACAATTTATTGTGATAATAGTAGTGCAGTTGCAAACTCGAAGGAACCACGAGCCCATAAGGCGAGTAAACACATAGAGCGCAAGTACCACCTCATACGAGAGATCGTAAAGCGAGGAGAAGTTGTTGTCGCCAAGATTTCATCAGAGGATAACCTGGCAGATCCATTCACTAAGGCCCTTCCAGCGAAAGCGTTTGATAGGCATGTGGAGGACATGGGGATCAGATGTATGGTAGAGTGATGACGGCATAGTCTTTTAGTATAAGTGGGAGATTGTTGGAATGTATACTGAAAGCCTAGCTCTTTTTGTATGAACATTTTATTTTGAAATAAGAATCACATGATCATTGTTTTCACTTTATATATTTATTATATGTGTGCATATTGTCTAATATTTTACATTGTAGATAACATGGTGCTTGGTGTGGCACAGAAGATCATGTTATCAGTCCCTTATAAAATATAAGTAGAGGCTCACAACCAAGATGGTTTTGGACAAACCATTGGCATGGTTGTAGTGTAGCTTGATATTGTTTTGTCTTGAACATAAAGTTACACTAGTACACTTAGGTGTATTGAGCAGGACCGACATAGAGGTGATTCAATTTAGTACTGACTACATAATTGAATCGGACCTCAGATATTATGTTGTGCATGCTCTTAATCCCTATATAATAACGGGCACATGTACTTAGTATTTATTTCTTTGATTTACCAGAGGGTGAGATTTAGATGGATTAAATCAATATGACCGGTAAGTTGGGAAATAATATTATTTACATGGTGTACCGTTGATTATAGGAGGAAACCGTGTCCTATATATTAGGTTGATGATGTCCCCTTGAGGAGCTCATAAGGTTCATCATGTAAACCCAGCTGATTGACTTAGTCAACATGATGATAAGGTTGAGTGGTACTACTCGAGGAATTAGATGTTAATTAATTTATGGTCAGTAAATCAATTAATTGACGGACATTTGATATCTTAAACACGGGGAGATTAATGTACAAATAATATATGGAGCCCATATTGATTTATGGGGGTTGGTGAGGTAGTTCAATGATGATCCTCTAGTGGAATGGAACATCATTGATGGATCAGATAGTGTGGTTCCGATCCATCGGTGGCCAAGACCCAACTCCTCCTTATGGTCCCTATCGTAGCCTAATATAATCCTTGTGAAGTCTAGATCCAAGAATGTAAAACAAAACCTAGAACCAACGGTTGGGATTAAATCCCTAGATCCGATGGTTAGGATGAAACACTAGAACCAACGATTGGGATTAATTCCCTAGATTCGATGGTTAGGATGAAACCCTAGAATCGACGGTTGAGATTAAATCCCTAGATCCGACGGTTGGGATAAAACCCTAGATCCGACGGTTGGGATGAAATCCTAGATCCGACGGTTGGGATGAAATCCTAGATCCGACGGTTGAGATGAAACCCTAGATCCGACGGTTGGGATAAAACCCTAGATCCGACGGTGGAGGTTAAATCCCTAGATTCGACGGTGGAGATTAAAGGAGGCCTAAGCCTAACTCTATAAAAGGAAAGCTTAGGGTTGGGCGGCAACAAGTGATTTCGAATTGGGATTAGGGTTTGGAACAAAGGTGGGCGACTAGGGTTTTGGAGCAAAAGAAGTGGGCGGCAACTCTTCCTTCTAGTTGAAGTTGGCCGGCGCCCATCTTCCTTCCATCAACACTTGGCCGGCGCCCATCTTCCTTCCATCAACACTTGGCCGGCGCCCATCCTAGAGCCCTCTCCCTTCTTCCTTGGCCGGCGGTTCTCCTTCCATAGGTGGCCGGCATTCATCTTCCTCCCTTCATCCTAGAGTGGCCGGCGGCAACACTTCTTGAAGTTGGCCGGCGCATCATCCAATTGTTCCTTGGCCGGCGGTTACACCAAATTCCCTAATTTGGTGGCCGGTTCTAGATAGGAAGGTATTTGTTGTTTCTTTTCTTTGTTCGCAGCGGACAAGGTAGAGAAGAAAGCGATCTAGAAGGCTTCTACTCATGGAGGATCTTCGTCCACACGTCGTCCACGAGAAGGATAGGACATACGGTAGAAGATCGTGAGGTATAAAGTTATTTTAACTTTATTTACATATCTGAGCTTGTTCTTTTATGTTTTGATTATGCATGTGTGAATTAGTAAATATATTGTATAATCATGGACCCCGAAGACAAACACAAAAACCGGCGATCCGTCCGTCGTCTCTTCCGCGGCTAACCAACTAGAAGAGTTGTGTGGCTTGAACAACTAGTTTGTTCAAGCGACCACTCAAGTTGTTAGCACGACGACGAAATGGTGTTGCTAAGGAAGCTCATCCCATCCGGATTAATCCTTTCATTTGTGAAAATTTTAATCCGGGGACATGGGAGCCAGTGAGCCTCCGAAGCATCGACCTTCAACCACTTAGCTAATCTTCCTGAGGAATTAGGTTTAGTGACCACTCTACCTAATTCACTGTGTGTCAAGACGTTGATCGGATGGGCTAAGAAATATGTTCTTAATTTGTGAGCCGTCAGAACTAGGATGTATGCCAATTTCTCCAACTCAGTGTACCGTGACTTTGCTCCTTTCAAGATATGACTGGTATAATAAATGGGCTGCTATTGAGAACCTTCCTGCTTTAACAACGCTGAACTGATAGCTCCCTCTGAAATAGCTAAATACATCCACAATGACTCTCTTGATACTGGTTTGGCTAATAGAGGTAGTTCAACTAAATACTGCTTTAGTTCTTGAAAGGCTTACTCACACTGATCATCCCACTGGAATCGAGCGGCCTTGCGTAGAATCCGAAAGAAGGGTAACCCTTTGTTCGCCGACCTGGCTATAAAAGGAGACAAGGAAACTATTCTTCCTACTAACTTTGGAGTCTCCCGCAGATTAGTAGGTGATTTCGTGTTACACAATGCTTGCACTTTCTCTGAGTTAGCTTGCAGTCCTTTTTCTGTTACAATATATCCCAGAAATTTCCCACTATTCATCCCGAACAAACAATTCTTGGGATTCAACTTCATCTTGTACCGCCTAAGGGTGGCAAAAGTTTCCTCCAGATCTGTAACCAGATCTTGAGTGGATTTGGACTTGACGAGGATGTCATCAACATATACTTCTACGTTCTTGCCTTTTTGTTCTGTAAAAATTTTATCCATGAGTCGTTGATAAGTAGCTCCTGCGTTATTTAGGCCAAAAGGCATCACTACATAAGCATACAACCCTCTTACCGTCACAAAACTGACATGCTTCTGGTTATCTTTTGCTAGTGGAATCTAATGATACCCTTGGTAGGAATCCATGAGAGATACAACTTCGTATCCGACGGTAGAGTCAACTAGCTGATCAATATGAGGCAAGGGGTAGCAGTCTTTAGGGCAGACTTTATTCAAATCATGAAAGTCGATACACATCCTCCACTACCCCAAGGGCTTGGGGAGCAGAACTGTTAGTGTCAGCCCTTAGTGTCAATCATGAGATGATTGATTAGGGATCATATGTATCATATTTCATTAGTAACAGGCAAGGTTTGGTTATTATATTATTTCTTATCTATGTAATATGAATAATATAATAGTGTCATTGAATAGTAGGTTCAAGTTTACAGCATATCAATTTGTTGAATTTATATATATATATAACACTACTCTTAACTATTCCTAGTCGAGTATTAATATGCAAGGATAATATTAATGCATAGAGACTAGCATGTTGGTAAATTGATGACTTAATCTCAAAAGTCATGGATATGTGATATCAAATTGACATATGGGTACATATTAGAGACAATGTACTGAATTGACCTGCTATGAGAAAGTTTCAAGGATCGTTATATGAGTGTCATAAATTTTCTCATGTGACAATTAGGATGAATAGCCCTTAGACCTAAAATCACTACGGTTCCCTACATAAGGAGCTATGTACTTTGGTGTCATCAAATGTCACCCATAATAGAGTGGACTATAAAGGTGATCACTGGGTATGTAACAAACTATGCGGAGGGATATGAGTGATGTAGATGGGATCTATCCCTCCCATATGATGGGAGTGATATCTTTAAGCCTCTTGATAGAGTAAGACCATGAAATGCATGGCCATGCTCAAATGAGTCAATATGAGATATTGAGTTCATTTTTTTGAGTGAGTCTACTTGGGGATAAAGAAACACAAAGATTAATAAGAGGATGACACGGTCTATGCCTCATTGATTAATCTAGATATCGAGGATAGAAGGACAAGATCATACAAGATAATAGTCACAGAAAAGTTTTTGTTGGATCTTGACATTTTCGTAACTTGGGTGGGAATGATGAATTGCTAGACGCCGCTCATTGCTTATGTGTCTAAAGTGGTTTAGAGACATTGCCAACGTTACAAAAACCTATAGGGTCACACACAAAGAACATGTTGTTTTGGAGATGGGGTTCATTTTAGTTTGACTAAATGAACCATTAGGCATTGAATTGGATTCATTGAAAGGGTTGGATTTGAGTTAGACTCAAATTAAATGGCCGAATTGAGTTGGACTCAAATTGATTTGATTTAAGTTGCACTCAAATCAATTTGAATGGTATGAATTCATCATGCATGATTAATGTGGATTAATCATGCATTGAAGAGGGAAAACCAAGGGTTGGATGAAACCTCTTTTCATGCATGAATGAAACCTTCTTCCATGCATAATTAATGTGGATTAATCATGCGTTGAAGAGGGAAAACCAAGGTATGGATGAAACCTTTGATATTCATGGGATGGATATAAAAAGGGGGCTTTGGATCATGAAGAAATCTAGTAAAATTGCCTTTGTTTTCCTTTTTCTTCTTCTTGGCCGAAATCCTTTCTTGGCCTAGCTCTCTTTTGTGGTGTTGCTAGCACAACCTTTCTCCAAAAGAGTGTTTGTGTGGATACCATAGAGGCATGTACGCTTGAACGTGCAAGAGATCCGGTGAACCATGGACGAGCGAGATAGACAAAGGGCACACATCAAAAGTATACCCTATAGGATAGGGCTTTTTGATCTATAATTTGTATGAGTTTTCTTTCTCATGGATCACTCAAGGGATCCTTTTTCCATTGCGATTTTATTGTTTATTGCATAGGATTTCCTACAGTGGTATCAGAGCCACTTACAAAAGATCATACAATGTTTTATGCACTTTTATATGTGATATAGAAGTAGGACATATTTTGTTATGGGTTGCAAATTTATATGAGCATATTTTGTCAGGATGGATAAGTTTGTGTTGATCATACTAAAAGATTTCTCTTGACAAAATTACATAACCTACGATTTTCATACTAGTTGATGTGGTTGCGTCACTCTGTTGAGAACAGATTTGTCGCAAGGATGCATCAACAGAACAAGAGGGTATCGGATTCATTTTTATGGATTTAGGGAAGCGACTCATTCAAAGAGTCGACAAAATAAATTTTTTTTCGAGGGAGCTACCCCCCCCCCCCCCCCGCAAGGGGCGCTGCCCCTTGACCCTGCCCGCTAATTGGCCAATAGAACCGCCGTGAGGTTTCAGGTAATGAGCAAATTTTGTAAACATAATAATATTGACATCCTAGATCTATTTTTTGTGTGTTGGTTTCCATGGTGCATGATTATGGCCCTTTAACCCAATGAGATTGGATCATGTTATAATTCATAATACGACCTGTGTGTCGTGATGTGTATGTGGGTGTTGTAACTCATAATACGTCCTGTGTGTCGTGTCTCCCTCTCTATTTTTTTAGTTGTAAAATAGATCTAGACTCGAATGTAACTCGAGTATTCTTATTTTATAATGTACAAAATGATGAGTGGAAAGTCCATTGGAGGATGAAGTTACAAGAAGGATGTCGACGACACATGATGACCAAAGGAAGCACTTAGAGAAGATGCTATCCTTAGGTTAATCATTCGATCTTCTCATTGGCTTGAGAGGATCATAGAATATAGGCCATAACCATGTCACATTTTTTTTGCTTATATGTGATGCATGTGATGCTTGTATATGTGATGCATGTATATTTGATGCATGCGTAGTTAGTTGTCACATGGTGTGAGCCTTTTGAAGGCTCAATGCCTTTCTTCTAAGGAAGAAAGGGAACGTATGGATCTGGTCCCTTATGCATCTGCTATAGGATCTATTATGTACACCATACTATGCACTCATCCTGATGTCTCGTATGCTTTAAGCATGACGAGCATGTACCAGTCGGATCTAGGTGACAGTCACTGGATAGCCGTCAAGAATATTCTTAAGTACTTTAGAAGAACTAAAGAATATTTCTTGATATTTGGAGGCAATGAGGAGTTCGCTGTAAAGGGTTACAACGATGCTAGCTTCCAAATGGACAAGGACGATTATAGATCGCAGTCAGGGTATGTCTTTTGTTTAAATGGTTGTGTTGTGAGCTGGAAGAGTTCAAAGCAAGACACAGTCGCGGATTCTACTACAGAGGCCGAGTATATTGCTGCTTCAGATGCGGTAAAGGAGATTGTTTGGATCAAAAAGTTTATTTTTGAGCTTACTGTAGTTCCTAGCATCGTGAGCCCTATAGAGCTTTATTTTGACAACAACGAGGCTATAGCACAGGCAAGGAACCTCGTTCTCACCAGCATTCCAAACATATACTACAGCGATATCACCTCATTCGAGAGATCATCGATATAAGAGATGTGCGGATATGCAGAGTAGATACTGATGGTAACATTGTGGATCCCTTGACTAAGTCTTTAGCACAGAGGAAGCATGATGGTCATACTAGGTCATTGGGTCTTAGAGATTACAGTGATTGGCACTAGTGCTAGTGGGAGATTGTTAGTGTCAGCCCTTAGTGTCAATCAGGAGATGATTGATTAGGGATCATATGTATCATATTTCATTAATAACAGGTAAGGTTTGCTTATTATATTATTTCTTATATGTTCTATATGAATAATAAAATAATGTCCTTGAATAGTAGGTTCAGGTTTACAGCATATCAATTGGTTGAATTGATAGTGAGAGTCTGTAGACATATATATATATATATATATATATATATATATAACACTACTCTTAACTATCCTAGTCAAGTATTAATATGCAAGGACAATATTAATACATTGAGACTACCATGTTGGTCAATTGATGACTTAATCTCACAAGTCATGGATATGTGATATCAAATTGACACATGGTTACATATTAGTGTTGGACTGTCCGAGCCGTAAAAACCGCTTTTTGCATTGCGGAAACCTCGAAAGCCCGACCACGGATGCGTGCGAAGATATATAAAAATAAAAACATGTATGTGCTTAAGTAAACCTAGATCTACCTTAGATCTACAAGATAAGAGTGTTACCCTCGTAGTGACGCCCTTCGCTTATCCCGCTCGTCCAAAAGCTTTACCGAAACTCAAGAGTGTCAAGTGTACACTCCTCTATTGGTATCTACACGGACAAATGGTGGAGAAACACAACCTAGAGT
Organism: Wurfbainia villosa; assembly: GCA_025175895.1. Taxonomy (NCBI): domain Eukaryota; kingdom Viridiplantae; phylum Streptophyta; class Magnoliopsida; order Zingiberales; family Zingiberaceae; genus Wurfbainia; species Wurfbainia villosa. The sequence goes on along the minus strand of CM045989.1, from coordinate 34,434,495 downwards.
GTGCTAGCACTCCTTGGATGTTTCAGCCAAGGTAGAGGATTGGGAGAGCTTGAGAGGAAGAAGATCCTAGGAAGAAGAAGATGGAGTTACACAAAATGAATTCACCCATGAATCACCATCAAGTGGCCGACCACTTTGTTTTGGGGGGTTACATGTATGCATGTAACTCCAAGAGCCAATGACTCTTGGTCTCCCTCATGAGGTGGCACCACATGAAAAGTCCATGATGATGTGGAACATCATCATTGGCCAGCCCCCATGCCAAGTCACTATGACATGGCAATTGGTCAAGTCAAAATTGACCATTCATCTTCCATCTCAAGTCAAGTCAAACTTGACCTCTTATCTCCCATGGTTGATCAAATCTAACCACTTGATTCAAGTCAATTTGATTTAATGAATCTATATTCATTAATTTAAATTGACTCAATGAATCAAATCTAAATTAGACTCATTCAACACTTGAATCAAATTGAGTCTAACTCAATTAGTTTAATTTGGATTACTCTTAATCCAATTTGATTCATCCCATGAACCTAATCATCATGGTTCATCATATGAACCTAATCTCCATCTAATTGCCCTTTGTGTGTGACCCTATAGGTTCTTGTAACATTGGCAATGCTCCTAAACCGATTTAGGAACATAAGCAATGAGCGATATCTAGCAACACATCATTGCTACCCAAGTTACAAGAATGTTGAGATCCAACATCACTTTTGTGACTAGTAATTGTGACTCTCACAATATGTGACAATGTCCCTCTATCCTTGACATCTAGATTGACCAATTGAGGCATAGACAATGTCATCCTCGGTACAATCTATATCTTGAACTCCAAGTAGACTCACTCTAATCAAATGAGCTCAATATCTCATATTGACTCATTTGGGCATGGTCATGCACTTCGTGGTCTCACTCTATTAAGAATAACGATGTCACTCCCGTCATATATGAGGGATAGATCCCATCTACATCACTCACATCCCTCCGCATAATTTGTTACATACCCAGTAATCGCCTTTATAGTCCACCCATTTACGGGTGACGTTTGACGAAGCCAAAGTATGTAACTCCTTATGTAGGGAACCATGGTGACTTCAGGTCCAAGAACTAATAGTCATACTAATAGTCACATGAGAAAGTATATGACACTCATATAATGATCCATGATACTTTCTCATGGTGAGTCATTCAGTATACATTCTCCAATGCATACCCATGTGTCAACTTGATATCTCATATCCATGACTTGTGAGATCAAGTCATCGTGTTGACCTACATGCTAGTCTCTACGCATTAACATTGTCCCTGAATGTTAATACTTGACTAGGAATGATTAAGAGTAGTGTTCTCTATATCATCTCATTATCGATTCTACCAATCGATTGATATAGATAAGAACCTACTACTCAAGGACGTTATTATATTTAGTTACTTGATACCAATACAAGTAAATATAATAACCATGCCTTTATAAATAGGAATATGTTACAATAAAGTCCAAACAATCATCACATGATTAGCTCTAGGGCTTTCACTAACAATTAGAGACTATGTACTGAATTGACCCGCGATGAGAAAGTTTCATGGATAAACGTTCTCATGTGACTATTAGTATGAATAGTCCTTGTTGGTGCAGGGGCACAAGATGATCAAACTTGTGTTTTGATTATGGAAAAAGACGCAAAGTTAAGATTACATCATTATCTCACGAGCTTAATTGAGTGTGCAGAAAAGTGCCAAAGCTGAAGCTAAAGGCTAGTGACACTTGGAGGAAGCCGCGGTGGTTGGGCGACACTCGAGTGACTTCAGATGGAGGCGAAGGAATCGAGTGGAAGGCCGGAAGTGAAAGCTACAAAGTAAGTATCGAGGTAAGCTCGTGTGTGTGAGCATAAGTGAGGTCGTATCCTCCTTATGGGGATGGTCTTAAGTGTAGATCCGACCAAAGACATCCCATGGATGGTCTGTTAGTAATATATGAGAGATGTCCTAAGGCAATTGCCTTATGTATGAACCATTTATATGATAAATGAAGATTCACTATTTGAGTATACATGTTTTATGTATTTGATTGGATCTTAAACTCATTTACTGAATGTCCACGATACGATTCACAGCATGAGAGAATTTGTGATTGGATCACAACTAGTGAGTATCTCTACATGTGTAATTGTGATGTATCGGAATTATCCCTAGTCGATGAATTGATGGATTTGGACACCATCAATTCTGTTGAGACTAGCACGAGGTATACTCCTTGGTGTATCCAAGCAGCTGATTCTCACTGGCTGGAAACATAGTGATGTCCGGAGTTAATCGTGGATGCTAGTTATGGTAACTAGTTCATTGGAGTGACCAGCCGTAAGACTTCATATGGTTCTCTGCATATATAGATATGTCAATGAAGTTCTTACTGTGGCTTAAGTGCGATGTTCCTTTAACTTGCGGTATTCAAGTCATCTTGATCATGGAGACTTATGCTTTGACATCTTAAGCAAACATCTCTAAGGAGATGTGGACCCGGGATGATTGGGTATAAGTCGAAGTGATCGAAGGTGTTTGAATAGCCTATAAAGGATTCACCACTCCTTGCGAGGAGATGTATACCCATGGCCTCTCGTCGGATTGTTACTAAAGTCTTTGGCCAAAACATTACATGTTTAGAGTAAGGTACTCTTCGATACATGTGGAGTAACTAGAATCCGTAGGACAAGGAAATGATACTTGGGCTAGGTGTGATGTAGTCAGCCTAGTGGGGACTGACACAATAGACCATGTCCTGAACCAAATGGGTATAAGATGAGTGAAGGGAATGGGGCACGAATCATTCGAGCTGCTGAAGGGTTTCAGAAATAGTTCTGGATCAACCGTTGATCTTTTCGGTTAATTGGGGATCATGATGTACTACTAGGTGCCACTCATGATCGTTCTATAATTAATGGTTAATTATAGACGACCAACATAAACCGAGAACCTATTTGGTCACACGCACAACGAGCGTAATCCAAAGGATTTAAAACGAGCTTGAGAATGGGATTCTCAGACCGAGAGAAACTAGGTTTGGTTGGACCAAACATAAATCGAGCATGAAATCGTTTCAGTCGCAATGGAAGCGTGGATGGGCCGTGTCTTATGAAGACATAATGGACGAACCAAAATGGTTTGGTTCTAATCCAATGGAGGAGATTAAACCAAAGGGTTTGGTTTATTTTAAACAAATGAACCAAAAGTTGGTTCGGTTCATTTTAACTTAAAATAAACCATCATGGTTTGGTTTATTTTAACTTATCTTAATGGAGCGGGTTAACGGGCCTAATGGTTATGATCCAATAACCATTAAGAGAATTAGTTTTCTATAAAAGAGGGCTTAATGGATAATTAAGCCCTAATCCAAAAACCCTAGTTGGAGTTGCCGCCCAACCTAGGTGTGCCGCCCAAGCTCCTTGGCCGCCCAGCCCCTTGTGCCGGCGTCTAGCTCCTTGCCGGCGACCAAGCTTCAGCCGGTGATCCTCCGGTGACCCTCCGGTGATCTTCCTAGGCCTCGGTGAAAAGGTGAGCACTTGGCTTCCTTGTTTTGGCCGGCGCCTACTCCTCCACCAAACTGTCCAGTTTTCTGGACAGCTTCTTCTCCTCTCATCGGAGCGTCGTTTGGACGACGGTTAGAGCTCCGACAGCGGATAACTTACCGGGGATTCGATCTCCGGTAATCCTCTGAGGTGGAGGACGAAGGTTTCGTCAATCGGTTGACGAATACCTCTCCGGAGAAGCGAGTTTTGAGGACTCGTTTTGGATCCGAATTAGGATTCGGATCGTGATCATCTCTCGATCACGTCGTCTTCAACATGAGGCTAGTAACTCGTACGAAGACGAAGCTCGTGGCTTAGCGAAGTCATCCCGAGGAACTCGGCGTGGATACGGATAGAGACGATTCTAGCGAGGATCGTTCTGGTTGATGCCGTTCCCGCTACACATCATACGAAAGGTATAACGTAGATAAATTTCCTTTTATTGCAAATTTAAATTTACGGTTATGTCTACACTTGTTGTAATATGCATGCGTGTGTTGTGTGTGTTGTAATAAATATAGATTTATTATTTTTATTGCTTCCGCTGTGCTCATGTTTGCGAAACATGATCGAACACACACACGCCGCGGTGCCGGAAACCCAACAGTGGTATCAGAGCCCAGGTTGTGTTTCGACATAATCGTAAAAATGGTTTTGCGATAGTCATAATGTATTTCTGGAAATTTTCTAATTTTGGAAATTTAGAAGTATTTATGGAAATTTTTCAATTTTGGAAAGTCTAGAAGTATTTATGGAAATCTTCCACTTAGGGAAAGTTGGAAGTATTTATGGAAATTGATATTTTCCATAAATAAAATATTTGATTAGATTCTGGAAATTTGTTTCCTAATTTAATCATGATTTGATTTGGGAAATCAAATCTTAAAATATTTTATTTCCATAAGTAGTTTTAATGATTTAGGAAATTGTTTTCCTAAATAGATTTTCCTTAATCAAATAATTCCATGAATAAAATATGTGATTAGATTTGGAAATTTGTTTCCTAATTTAATTATGATTTGATTTGGAGAATCATATCTTAAACATATTTTATTTCCATAAATAGTTATGACATATAAGGAAATATATACATGACATAATTGTATGCCATGTAATTGCATTAGATGCATAACATTATGCCATGCGTGTCGTGACATGTAGATGTATGCCATGTATGTCATGCCATGTAGATAATAGTTATTTGCATGCAAAGAGGATGAGACATAAAACCCTTAAACAATATTAAAGCCTACACCTTCCATTAATATGGTTAGAACCAGAGTTCCGTTTCTTGTTTGGGTTGTTGGACTCTCTCCAAGCCCAGCTCGAACCCGAACATGTTCAAACCATGGAATAGTTTAATACTAATATGGTAAGAGTCAGAGGTCAATCGTTAGCTTTGGTTGTTGGACTCTCTCCAAGCTGGGCTAATTGGTTGAATGCGCTCTAACCATATTAAAACTATTTCTCGATTATTGGGTTGGCTTTAACCTGGAGCATCGGCTTGTTGGACTCTCTCCAAGGTCGATGTAAAGGGAGGTGAAGTTGGGTGCTATGCATATGATGCATACTTGTTAATGTGTTAACAACCCGATGTATGTGTGAACATTCAATTAGTTGATAGCACATTGTGATAGTTGCATATACGTGATATGCAATTGGTATAGTTGATACCTACCGTCGTAGCTATGAATGGCTTGTTGGACTCTCGAGGTTGTTCATAACTATGATGGATATCGACCCATTCGGAGATGGACTCTACGATCTCGAAGTGATTTTGGGGTTTTGAAATTGAAAAATGAATGGGATTTATATATGTTTTTTGATGCATTTTAAAATCATCTTTCTCATATATGCGCGTTTTGTATTTCTTTGATTGATCATGATGTCTTTGAATTTGCGTTCCATTTTAGATTGAATAAATTAGTGGGCGAACTTCTTGGGTGGCTTAGAAACTTGAGAATTGTTCTCAAGGTTGAAAAGCTTACAAATGTCCTCAGCGCCTCTTCACGCCCGTCCTAGTGGCGATGCAACTCTGGACCAATTGTTGGTCTATCGAAACATGTGGTGATTACGACAAATGAGTTGCATCATGCTAGGTGATGGAACCCAAGCTCTGGCGGCATGAGCATATGGATGCTCATATCGTGATCCTTCATCTTTGTGAGTTGGTTGATGAGCAAGTGAGATTGAAAGGTTGAAGTCTCAGCTCCTCTTCACCTCTGAGATGCTAGAAGGTTCATCTGTGTCTTGCTCGATATCTTTGAAAGCTGTGGAGTCTTGAGAAGCATGGCGAGGGGCGGTGCTTATTAGTTGATTCCTCGAAGAAAGGTTCTAAGAGGAAGTCAAAGAAACAGCAGAAGGGAAAGAAGAAAAAGGCTAAGAAGGTAGAACTAGCACAAAAGGAAACTTGCCATCATTATAGCAAGGAGAGCCATTTGCGAAGAAAGTGCAAGATTTATCTTGAGTCCGTGAAGAAGAATAAGGCATCGGATGCCCCATCTTCTTCAGATATCTTCGTTATTGATTGTCATTCTATTTCCTCGAACACTTGGGTATTGGATACTGGGTGTGGCTCACATACATGTAATGACATACATGTGCTAAGGAATAGAAGAAGACTCGTCAAGGGAGAGTCAAATTTGCATGTTGGGAATGGAGCAAAGGTTGCTGTAGTCGCCATTGGAACGCATTTGTTGAAACTCCCTACAGGACTTGTCTTAGAACTGGACAATTGCTTTTATGTTCCTTCGTTGATAAAGAACATCATTTCTATTCCTTGTTTAAATAGAAATGGGTACCATTTGACTTTTAGTAACAATTGTTGTTACATAACTTTGAATGGAGTTCTTTATGGGACTGGAACTTTAAGCAATGGTGTTTATACGTTGGACGTATCCAGTGACATCTTCAATATCGAAGCGAGCAACACGCGTGCTCAAAAGGATAATCAAATAGACTCCTATATGTGGCATTGTCGTCTTGGCCATGTAAGCAAGAAATGCATGTCCGAATTACACAAATGTGGAATTCTGGAATCGTTTGAATTGGATTCATACGATACATGCGAATCATGCTTAAAAGGCAAGATGACTAAGTTACCTTTTACTGGAAAAGGTGAACGAGTGGGAGAGTTACTAGGTCTAATACATACTGATGTATGTGGACCTATGTCAACTCAAGCATTGGGAGGCTATAACTACTTCATTACCTTCACCGATGATCACTCACGGTTTGGGTATGTGTTCTTGATGAAACACAAGTCTGAAGCCTTTGAAAGGTTCAAAGAGTTCAGAAATGAAGTAGAGAAACAACATGATAAGTGTATTAAAATACTTCGATCGGATCGAGGTGGTGAATACTTAAGTCAGGAGTTTCTTGATTACCTAAGAGACAATGGTATATTGTCTCAATGGACTCCGCCATATACACCATAGCATAATGGTGTATCTGAGAGGCGTAACCAGACCTTGTTGGACATGGTCAGGTCAATGATGAATCATGCGACTCTTCCCAAGTCCTTTTGGGGCTATGCACTTCAGACAACTGTTTACTTGTTAAACAGAATGCCTACCAAGGTAGTCTCAACTACTCCATATGAGATATGGAATGGTAAGAAACCTCATGTATCTTACTTGAAGATATGGGGTTGTCCTGCTTATGTGAAGTGATCAGACGTACAAATTTGATGCTAAGTCTGATAAATGTCTATTTGTTGGATACCCTAAGGAAACAAGGGGTTACCAATTCTATCATCCTGTGGAACAAAAGGTGTTTGTTTCAAGGCATGCTGTGTTTCTAGAGAAAGAGTTTCTCTTGCAAGAAAACAGTGAGAGTGTCATCGAGCTTGAGGAAGCTCGAGAGACTCAAATAGACATTGATGAGATACCTGGTGAAGCACAACAGCCGACAACTCATAGTGATGAGCAATCGGCTGGACCTATTGTAACACCACATCTTCGTAGATCTGGTAGAACACGCAATATTCCTGAGAGATATGGATTTCTCGTAAGTGAATCGAACGACGTGTTACTCATTGATGATGAGGAGCCTACCAGTTATGAAGAAGTGTTGACAAGTTCAGAAAGGGATAAGTGGCTTGGTGCCATGAAGTCGGAAATGGATTCCATGTATGAAAACCAAGTTTGGAACTTGGTTGACCCACCTGAAGGGATAAAGCCTATAGGGTGCAAGTGGGTTTTCAAGAAGAAAACCGACATGGATGGTAATGTGATTACCTATAAGCTAGATTGGTGGCGAAAGGATATCGTCAAAAACAAGGTGTTGATTATGACGAAACCTATTCGCCTGTAGCTATGCTTAAATCCATTCGGATGCTCCTGGCCATAGCGGCTCATTATGATTATGAGATATGGCAGATGGATGTGAAAACAACTTTCCTTAATGGAAACCTGCTCGAGGACGTGTATATGATACAGCCTGAGGGTTTCACATCGGTTGATAAAACCAAGGTATGCAAATTGCGACGATCCATTTATGGATTGAAGCAAGCATCCAGGAGCTGGAATATCCATTTTGATGAGACAATCAAAAGGTTTGATTTCTCATAAAATCCAGACGAACCTTGTGTGTACAAGAAGGTTAGTGGGAGTGCAGTCGTATTCCTAGTATTGTATGTCGATGACATACTACTTATAGGAAATGATGTTTCAATCTTACAGTCAATGAAGGTTTGGTTATCCAAGACATTCTCAATGAAAGACCTGGGAGAAGCAACCTACATCCTCGGGATTAAGATCTATAGAGATAGATCGAAACGGTTGCTTGGTCTTTCGCAGTCTACATATATAGACCGAGTGCTAAAGAGGTTTAGCATGTCGGAATCCAAGAAAGGTTTCCTACCAATCGTGCATGGGGTACACCTTCAAGTCTATGTGTCCGCGCACGTAAGACGAGAGGATTTGCATGAGTAAGATTCCCTATGCATCCGCAATAGGATCTATCATGTATGCTATGTTATGTACGAGGCCCGATGTATCGTATGCTCCGAGTGTCACGAGCAGATACCAGTCCGATCCAGGAATGGATCATTGGGCGGCTGTTAAGACGATCCTTAAGTACTTAAGAAGAACTAAGGATGTGTTCCTAATATATGGAGAAGGGTACATGGTGATACGTGGGTATACGGATGCCAGCTCCAGACAGACAAGGATGATTCCATGTCTTAGTCTGGGAATGTATTCACCTAGAATAGAGGCGCAATAAGTTGGAAAGGTTCCAAGCTTGACACTATAGCGGATTCTTCCACTAAGGCAGAATACGTTGCAGCTTTGGAAGCAGCAAAGGAAGCGGTTTGGATCAAGAAGTTCATCTATGAACTTGATGTGGTCTCATCGATGATCCAAACATGTGCTTCACCGCTATCATCTCATCAGAGAGATCATCAATAGGAACGAAATACAAATCGATAAAATTCCCACTGAAAGGAACTTAGCGGATCCTTTGACTAAGGCATTACCTCAAACTAAGTTTGAGGGTCATGTTCGAGCTTATGGTATTGGATACCGTAGCGATTGGCATTAGGCCAAGTGGGAGTCTGTTAGTAATATATGAGAGATGTCCTAAGGCAATCGCCTTATGTATGAACCATTTATATGATAAATGAAGATTCACTATTTGAGTATACATGTTTTATGTATTTGATTGGATCTTAAACTCATTTACTGAATGTCCACGATACGATTCACAGCATGAGAGAATTTATGATTGGATAACAACTAGTGAGTATCTCTACATGTGTAATTGTGATGTATCGGAATTATCCCTAGTCGATGAATTGATGGATTTGGACACCATCAATTCTGTCGAGACTAGCACGAGGTATACTCCTTGGTGTATCCAAGCAACTGATTCTCACTGGCTGGAGACATAGTGATGTCCGGAGTTAATCGTGGATGCTAGTTATGGTAACTAGTTCATTGGAGTGACCAGCCGTAAGACTTCATATGGTTCTCTGCATATATAGATATGTCAATGAAGTTCTTACGCGTGGCTTAAGTGCGATGTTCCTTTGACTTGCGGTATTCAAGTCATCTTGATCATGGAGACTTATGCTTTGACATCTTAAGCAAACATCTCTAAGGAGATGTGGACCCGGGATGATTGGGTATAAGTCGAAGTGATCGAAGGTGTTTGAATAGCCTATAAAGGATTCACCACTCCTTGCGAGGAGATGTATACCCATGGCCTCTCGTCGGATTGTTACTAAAGTCTTTGGCTAAAGCATTACATGTTTAGAGTAAGGTACTCTTCGATACATGTGGAGTAACTAGAATCCGTAGGACGAGGAAATGATACTTGGGCTAGGTGTGACGTAGTCAGCCTAGTGGGATCTGACACAATAGACCATGTCCTGAACCAAGTGGGTATAAGATGAGTGAAGGGAATGGGGCACGATTCATTCGAGCTACTAAAGGGTTTCAGAAATAGTTCTGGATCAACCGTTGATCTTTTCGGTTAATTGGGGATCATGATGTACTACTAGGTGTCACTCATGATCGTTCTATAATTAATGGTTAATTATAGACGGCCAACATAAACCGAGAACCTATTTGGTCACACGCACAACGAGCGTAATCCAAAGGATTTAAAACGAGCTTGAGAATGGGATTCTCAGACCGAGAGAAACTAGGTTTGGTTGGACCAAACATAAAGCGAGCATGAAATCATTTCAGTCGTAATGGAAGTGTGGATGGGCCGTGTCTTATGAAGACATAATGGACGAACCAAAATGGTTTGGTTCTAATCCAATGGAGGAGATTAAACCAAAGGGTTTGGTTTATTTTAAACGAATGAACCAAAAGTTGGTTCGGTTCGTTTTAACTTAAAATAAACCATCATGGTTTGGTTTATTTTAACTTATCTTAATGGAGCGGGTTAACGGGCCTAATGGTTATGATCCAATAACCATTAAGAGAATTAGTTCTCTATAAAAGAGGGCTTAATGGATAATTAAGCCCTAATCCAAAAACCCTAGTTGGAGTTGCCGCCCAACCTAGTTGTGCCTCCCAACCTAGGTGTGCCGCCCAAGCTCCTTGGCCGCCCAGCCCCTTGTGCGCGTCCGGCCTCCTTGGCGACCAAGCTTCAGCCGGTGATCCTCCGGCGACCCTCCGGTGATCTTCCTAGGCCTCGGTGAAAAGGTGAGCACTTGGCTTCCTTGTTTTGGCCGGCGCCTACTCCTCCACCAAGCTGTCCAGTTTTCTGGACAGCTTCTTCTCCTCTCGTCGGAGCGTCGTTTGGACGATGGTTAGAGCTCCGACAGCGGATAACTTACCGGGGATTCGATCTCCGGTAATCCTCTGAGGTGGAGGACGAAGGTTTCGTCAATCAGTTGACGAATACCTCTCCGGAGAAGCGAGTTTTGAGGACTCGTTTTGGATCCGAATTAGGATTCGGATCGTGATCATCTCTCGATCACATCGTCTTCAACACGAGGCTAGTAACTCGTACGAAGACGAAGCTCGTGGCTTAGCGAAGTCATCCCGAGGAACTCGGCGTGGATACGGATAGAGACGATTCTAGCGAGGATCGTTCCAGTTGATGCCGTTCCCGCTACACTTCATACGAAAGGTATAACGTAGATAAATTTCCTTTTATTGCAAATTTAAATTTACGGTTATGTCTACACTTGTTGTAATATGCATGCGTGTGTTGTGTGTGTTGTAATAAATATAGATTTATTATTTTTATTACTTCCGCTGTGCTCATGTTTGCGAAACATCATCGAACACACACACGCCGCGGTGCCGGAAACCCAACATGGTCTAGGTCGAGATCGGATGATCGACAGCCATCAAAATTATGTTTTTGTTAAGCTAACTTGTGATTTCAGCTAGCATTAGTCGACTGCCCACAAGAGCCACTCGACTGCCTGAAATCAATCGACTGCTGAGTGCTGCGATATGACTGATGCTGCCATCAGTCGACTTATGATGACCATCAGTCGACTGATGGTCAAGGATCAACTTCGAGGAGTCAAGCTTTATCACCTCATTCCAAGGAGCTTGATGCCTAAATTCGATTAGTTGAAGACCCATTCGATGAGGGGCTCAAAGGCTATAAAAAGAGGGCTTCTCTAAGGGTTTTTCATCAATTCTAAAAGCCTTCAAGTGCTTCCGATACGCTCTGACTCTCCGACATCCCTACGACGAAGCGCTACCGAGACGATGACTAGAGCTTCAACCTCCAACCTTTAAAGTCATCACTAACGAAAGTTCTAATTGTATTTCATTTTACTTATCTCGTAAAGCTTTCATTATAACGAGGAGAGGGGGAGTGTCCCTCTACCTCGAGCTTTTGTGATTTCGTGTATTCGCTTAACTCCTACCTCCAACGAGGAGGAGTTCTTTAATATTTTGCCCTGCGTGCATGGTCAAGGACCACTAGGTCCTTGGAGTAGTAGCCTTCGGCTACAAACCAAGTAAAACCCTCGTGTCTATTGTCTCTTTTGTTTTGATTTTATCTGCCACTGTGTCTACTCGTGTTTTAACGAATGAAGTTGAATGAAAGATTTTATATCGCTATTCACCCCCCTCTAGCAATCCGCTCGATCCAACAGTCCTTAGACCTGAAATCACTACGGTTCCCTACATAAGGAGTTATGTACTTTGGTGTCGTCAAACGTCACCCATAATAGGGTGGACTATAAATGTGATCACTGGTATGTAACAAACTATGCGAAGGGATGTGAGTGATGTAGAGGGGATCTATCCCTCCCATATGACGGGAGTGATATCTTTAGGCCTCTTGATAGAGTAAGACCACGAAATGCATGGCCATGCTCAAATGAGTCAATATGAGATATTGAGCTCATTTGTTTGAGTGAGTCTACTTGGGGATCAAGAAATACAAAGATTGATAAGATGATGACACGGTCTATGCCTCATTGATCAATCTAGATATCGAGGATAGAAGGACAAGGTCATAAAAGATAATAGTCACAGAAAGGTTTTTGTCGGATCTTGACATTTTCGTAATTTGGGTAGCAATGATGCATTGCTAGATGTCGCTCATTGCTTATGTGTCTAAAGTTGTTTAGAGACATTGTCAATGTTACAAAAAATTGTAGGGTCACACACAAAGAACATGTTGTTTTGGAGATGGGGTTCATTTTAGTTTGACTAAATGAACCATTAGGCATTGAATTGGATTCATTGAAAGGGTTGGATTTGAGTTAGACTCAAATTAAATGGACGAATTGAGTTGGACTCAAATCAATTTGAATGGTATGAATTCATCATGCATGATTAATGTGGATTAATCATGCATTGTAGAAGGAAAACCAAGGGTTGGATGAAACCTCTTTCATGCATGAATGAAACCTTCTTCCATGCATGATTAATGTGGATTAATCATGCATTGAAGAGGGAAAACCAAGGGTCGGATGAAACCTTTCATATTCATGGGATGAATATAAAAAGGGGACTTTGGATCATGAAGAGATCTAGTAAAATTGCCTTTGTTTTCCTTCTTCTTCTTCTTGGCCGAAATCCTTTCTTGGCCTAGCTCTCTTTTGTGGTGTTTCTAGCACAACCTTTCTCCAAAAAAATGTTTGTGTGGATATCATAGAGGCATGTACGCTTGAATGTGCAAGAGATCCGACGAACCGTGGACGAGCGAGATTGACAAAGGGCATGCATCAAAGGTATACCCTAAAGGATAGGGCTTTTTAATCTATACTTTGTATGAGTTTTCTTTCGCATTGATCGCTCAAGGGATCCTATTTTCGCTGCGATTTCATTATTTATCCCATAGGATGCTCCTACAGTGGTATCAGAGCCACTTGCGGATCATACAAAGTTTTATGCAATTTTATATGTGATATAGAAGTAGGACATATTTTGTTATGGGTTGTATAATTATATGTGCATATTTTGTCGGGATGCATAAGTTTGAGTTGATCAAACTAAAAGATTGCTCTTGACAAAATTACATAACCTACGGTTTTCATAATAGTTGATGTAGTTGCGTCACTCTGTTGAGAACAGATTTGTCACAAGGATGCATCAACTGAACAAGAGGGTCTCGGATTCATTTTGATGGATTTAGGGCAGCGACTCATTCAAAGAGTCAACAAAATAAATTTTGTTTCGAGGACGTTGCCCACTCCCTCCCCCCCCCCCCCTCCCCACCCCGCAAGGGGCGCTGCCCCTTGACCCTACCCGCTAATTGGCTAGCAGGACCGCCGTGAGGTTTCGGCTCATGAGCAAATTTTGCAAACATAATAATATTGACATCCTAGATCTATTTGTTGTGTGTTGGTTGCCATGGTTCATGGTTATGTCCCTTTACCCTTATGATATTGGATCATGTTGTAATTCAAAATACGACCTACGTGTCGTGATGTATATCTGGGTGTTGTAACTCATAATACATCCTGTGTGTCATGTCTCCCTCTCTATTTTTATAGTTGTAAAATAGATCTAGACTCGAATGTAACTCGAGTATTCTTATTTTGTAATGTACAAAATGATGAGTGGAAAGTCCATTGGAGGATGAAGTTACAAGAAGGATGCCGACGACACATGATGACCAAAGGAAGCACTTGGAGAAGATGCTATCCTTAGGTTGACCATTCAATCTTCTCATTGGCTTGAGAGGATTGTAGAATATGGGCCATAACCATATCACATTTTTTTTTTTTGCTTATATGCGATGCATGTGATGCTTGTATATGTGATGCATGTGATGCTTGTATATGTGATGCATATGATACTTGTATATTTGATGCATGCGTAGTTAGTTGTCACAAAATTAGATCACTTATTATATACCTACCAAAGTTTAATACTTACTATTACCTTGTTCAATCGTAGCATGTTTGTCAAAGCAAAGTGACTCGATTTACCTCGGTAAAGTATGATAGGACAATTGTGATGTCCGCCTATTAAACCTTGGGTTTGACTTAACTAAGCTCTCTCTATTAGATTGATGAATTTACAGGCATAGCTCATACGGGACATCTACCTACATTATACAAATCTTGAGCAATTAGCCAAAGCTAACTCAAGATGAGTCGTGATTTAGAAAGATATCTCATGCGATGGGTACAATGAACAAATAATGTTGTTCATATAGATATACAAGAGTTACATTAGATGTAATTGGTACAAGCTACCTACCTAACTTATACGAGTCTTGGGTGATTATCCAAAGCTAACTCAAGATGTGGTATAATATGGATCTTGTCCCACTTTGTGACTAGTGGGAGAATCATTTAGTTAAAGGTCTAATTAAATGATTGAAATATGATATATTTTTGCATTTCTGTATTGTGATCACCATGACGTCAAATACGTCGAACACACTCTCTCTGCGATCTATCCTCGATAAGGACAAGCTCACTGGAGCTAATTTCCTGGACTGGTACAATAACTTGAGGATAGTCCTCAAGCAAGAACGCAAACTGTACGTCCTAGATGTTGGGCAATCCGGGATCTTTGACGTTCATAACATCGCGTGCGAATGCTTCACACAACTGCAGCGGAAACAATAAAAACTCTGATCCCTCTAGAGATCCATGCAAAAACATACAAATCATTTTATTAATCTTATCAAGATCTTATCTAGAAGAAGAGATATACCTTCAGTGCGTGCCCTTCACTATCACACGAATCCAAATGTTGTTGGATCTCAATACGGTAAGAGTAATCATATCTCTAAGGTATCCACACTAACACTCAGCAGTTTTGGAGTGACGTGTTGATGCAGTGAGCATCACTCCAAAGTTTTGATGTATGAACCTCAGTTAAAAGTTAGAATTCACTTGTAGTCTAATATAAGTGTTAAGTGTGCAGGCTTAACAGGAAGTCCTAGTAGGTCGTGTTGATCGAATACTAGGCACGTATCTTAACAGATCAGGAGGACCGGGCACCAGGCATGAAGTCCAGATGGGTCGCGTGGACCAGACATTTGGCATGAAGTCCTAGTATTTAAATTCATTTTCTAGATATTTAAATTCATTAAATTAGTTTTCTTCAATTTAAAATAGTTTTCTGCATTTTAAAATAGTTTTCTGCATTTTAAAAATAGTTTTCTGCATTAAAATAATTTTCTGCATTTATAAATTCAAAAAAAAATCATTTTCTACATTTAAAAATAATTTTTTGCATTTAAAATATTTTTCTACATTTTAAAAATAATTTTTTGCATTTAAAATATTTTTATGTATTTAAAAATTATTTTCTGCATATTTAAATTTGTAAAAATCATTTTTTGCATATTTAAATTCATAAAAAAAATATTTTCTGCATATTTAAATTGCTAAAAATAGTTTTTTCAGCATTTAGATAATTTATAATATTTTTTCAGTATTTAAAAAAATTGCTAAAAATAGTTTTTCAGCATTTAGATAATTTAGAATATTTTTTCTACATATTAGGAAAACATTTATTAATTTTCTACGCTTAGAATATTTTTCATTAATTATTTCATTTAGAATTATTTAATTTTAATAACTCTAGGAATATTTTGGAAAAATAAAAATGTCGCATTTAAAGGGTCTAAGCACCGTTCACCCTCCTCTCTTTAACGGAGAGGATTTTCCTTCTTGGAAGAGGCGAATGGAGTATTTTTTAAAAATCGACCTAGAGGTCTGGTTCTCGATTAGGAAAAGGTTCGTAGCTCCGGTAGACGACTCAGGTGAGTTGTTAGATCCGGAGAAATGGACCCTAAACTTTAGGAAAAAGGCTCAAGTCGATTACAAGGCTTTAAACACCTTGCAATGCGGACTTACAAATGATGAGCTAACTCGAGTCGGGCCGGTTCAAAATGCTAAAGAATTATGGGACAAATTATTTAAATTCCATGAACATGCTAACTTGAGTCATCCTGAGGATGGTTTAGTTTTGATGGAAGGAACGAACAAAAAAGGAAAGAAATCCAAATCGAGAAAAAGAAAAAGGAAGAAATCATCTAAGGCAAATTTCGGCAAGTCATCATCGGAAGAGTCAGACGTGGAAATATCTAAGACATGCTTCGTAGCACTCATGGCAGATGACGAGTCCAAAACCGAATCAAGACATGAGTCCGAGTCCGAGTCCGAGAGAAGCCACGAATCCGCATCCGTTTCTGATGGTTTTGACGAGGTAACTTCTCCTCTAAAAGATATATTGTATAATATTATTGCATGCTTATGTAGGAAACTAGCCAAGTCCAAGAATCGAGTCGACTTGCTTCTTGAGGAAGTCCAAGTACTTAAGGAGCAAGTCAACTCGAAGACTTCGACTTGCCAAATTAAGAATAGAGACTCAACTCGAGTTGCAAAGCTTGAGGAAGAGAACTCGGTCCTAAAAAGACAAGTAGAAGATCTAACCAGATCGTTAGAAAGGTTCACTTCGGGCTCCAAGTATCTCAACATGATGCTTGGTTCTCAACGAGCCATGTACAACAAGTCCAAACTCGGATACAAGGCTAAGGACACAAATAGATCATACATGTCCTTGTTTAATAGGAATGCTAAGGGTCGAGTCCAAGCTTGGGTTCCTAAGACTAGCTTAGTTAAATAAGTTGGACCAAGTCAATTTTAGGTTCTCAAGCTCACTTAGTGAACAAAACTCAATCTAGCTACAATTTAGGGGGAGCTAACTCTTTGCTTGTTTCCTTAATTAAATAAAACTCGTGCATGTTTTAGTTTACTTTACTTGCTTAATTTAGAATGGACTAGATAGGAAACAAAGTAGTTTAAACTTGAACAACCTAGTACTAAGACAAGTGAACTGATAGTAAGTTAGGGAAGCTCTTCGAAGTGCATGTCTAGGAAGTGGTCGTTGCTCCGATAACCAAGAAGGCCATGTGCCTCACCACAACCTGGTGCACTAAGTCGAGTGGAACTGACCGAAGTTAATTCACTAAGTCTTTGACTAGTTAGACTAAGGCTTAACCTAAAGTGAATCAAGTACTTGATTTCTTTATTGACTTTGTCTAGGAAGTGGTCATTGCTCCGATAATCAAGAAGGTCATGTGCCTCACCACGACTTGGAAGTCAATACTGGAAAAATTTACTTGACTAGCTCAAACCAAGCCCTAATCTAACACAAGTTTAAACACTTTAAAATTGCTCATTTAATTTAAATAAGATAAAAAGAAATACTCATCTCGCAAAAACACATAGGGATAAGTGTATTGAAAACAAAGCTTGGATGAGATGATTTAAAACTTAATTCTGTTTTAATTTAACTTAACATAACTTAAACTTAATCACAACTTAATTAAACTTAACAATAACTTAAACTTAATCACAACTTAATTAAACTTAACAATATCTTAAACTTAATCACAACTTAATTAAACTTAACAATAACTTAAACTTAATCACAACTTAATTAAACTTAACAATAACTTAAACTTAATCATAACTTAATTAAACTTAACAATAACTTAAACTTGATCACAACTTAATTAAACTTAACAATAACTTAAACTTAATCACAACTTAATTAAACTTAATTACAACTTAATTAAACTTAACAATAACTTAATCATAACTTAATTAAACTTAATCACAACTTAATTAAACTTAACAATAACTTAAACTTAATTACAACTTAATTAAAATTAACAATAACTTAACTTAATCACAACTTAATTAAACTTAACAATAACTTAACTTAATTACAACATAATTAAACTTAACAATAATCAAACTTAATTAAAGTTAACAAAAACTTAATTAAACTTAACTAAAATCAATTAAGTTAAGTCAATTCTAATCAACTAATTAACCATCTTATCAATCCAAACCATCTGATCAATTCAACTTAACTATTTCAACTTAAACAACCTAGTGAATTTAATCGAATCAACTCAAATAAAAACAAATCAATTAACACAATTAATCCCAAATCAATTAAAGATAATTCGCTTCATTCAAAATTTAGTCAAGGGGACAAAATAGTTTCAAGTTTATTAAATATTGAAAAGATTCAATTAAGGGGGAGTCTTAAATGTGTTTCAAATACTCTATCTTTAAGGGGGAGTTAAGATACTTTCAAATATCTTATTTAAAAAAAAAAACTTAAAATAAAAACATAATTCTAGGGGGAGTATTGAAAATTTAAAACTTAAATTAAGGGGGAGAAAAACTTACTTTGAAAACATTAAGTCTTAAAAAGATTAAAGATTTTTAAAATTACTATTTAGGTTTTGATGTATGGGAAGAAAACAATTAAACATTATAAAGCTTTATTCAAGGGGGAGTTTTGAAAAACTTTAAAGAGTTAGAAAATTTTGAAAGTATTTAAAATTTATGCAATTTGAAAATTTTAAAATTTTTTGAATAATTCAAGGGAGAGACTTTGAAAATTTTGAAAATTTTAAATTTGTTTTTTGAAAATTTTTGAATTGTTCAAGGGGAGTTTCTGAAGATTTTTGCAAATTGTTAAATATTCCCGAATATATTGAGTTAGTAAGGGGGAGTTTTGAAAATGTTTTAAATTTTTTTTTTAAATTTCTAAATTGTTCAAGGGGAGTTTCTGAAGATTCTTGCAAATTGTTAAATATTCCCGAATATATTGAGTTAGTCAGGGGGAGTTTTGAAAATCTTGAAAATTTTATTTTTTCAAATGATTCTTGATAAAGTATTATAATAACTCTCCAATATCATTGAATTAATTCTTATTTTGATGTATGCCAAAAGGGGAGAGAAGTGATGTAAATTATAAACTTAAAAAGAGATATAAACTTTAGAGGATTCAAAAATTTGATAAGGAGCATTTCATACTTGGTTAAATTTATGCATGACAAAATCTGTTAGTTTATTTATTATACATTTCAATATATGGATATTGGTATTTAATTCTCCTAACTTTAACTAATGTATTGTCATACATCAAAAAGTGGGAGATTGTTGATGTAGTGAGCATCACTGTAAAATACCACGAAAAAAAAAATTTATGGTTAGGAGTTAATTACAGCTTAAGGAATTTTATTAGTTTAATTAACCTAGATTTAATTAAATCTAAGGTTAATGATTTATTGGGTTTAAAGCCTAACCCATTTAAAACCCCTGACCTGTTAACCCATTAAACGCCGCCGCTTCTTCCTTTCGTTTTTTTTTCGCCGACTTCACCGAAAAATCCCTTCTTTTCTCCTCTGTCGTACTCAGACGCCCCGTGATTCCCTTCTTCCCGACCCTCGATCTCCCTTGCCTCTCCCACAATCTCTTTGTGCCGTCGTCTCCACCACATCTCAGTCGCGACAGATGCGTTTCCGGTGGGAGATTCGACTGTAGGAGAAGCGGCCGACAAGCATCGACGCCAGGCCGTGAATTTGGGGATGAGCAGTGTGCCCACCAGAGTCTGAACTTCTGCTGCCGTCGGAGCCGAGAGTTCCAGCGGGAGCTAGGGCTGTGCCTCGGGGGTGTTGAGTTCGCCGGTGAACAAGGGGATCATCATCGGAATTGGGTAGGTCAAGACCATCCTTCATCACTGATCTGTGTTTCGTGATGGTTCTGAGGCATTGGTGGTCGTTCCATAACCAGGATGGATTTGGGTAGGAGGTGGGTCGGCAAACAGGGGAGTTTGTTGCTGACGGGATTCAACACCAAGTAAGCAAGATCAATTCTTGTTGTCTGTGAATTCCTTGTTGGTCGAAATTGCTTGAGGTGTTATCTATTGGATGTTGTTGTCGTAGGATTAGTTTGATTGCCGAAGCTAGGGCAACGGAGGTTTTAGCTGGCGAACAGGGCTGGTTGGGGGAAAATATTGCAGCTGGATCCCAAGTGCAGGTATAGCTATTGATCATCCCTTTTCAACTGTTGTTGCTTGAATTGTTGCCTGCCTAGAGTATTAAATGGTGGGAAGGCAGTTGTATTGTTGTAAGGGATGTAAACTAATTTTGGGAGGCTATGGAAGAGGATGGTCGGAGGGTTGTCGGTCGATGGATCGAGCCGGATGTGTGCGGCTATGAATTGGAGCTTTAGTTGGTTATGGGATGTAAATGGTGGTTCTGTGTTGTTACGATCGGTGTTGGAGTTTTGGCCGATTGGGATTGTGTGGGGAGGAACGGAAGAGTGTTGTTTTTGACGAAGTGTGTCAATAGTTAAATCCCTAATTGAAATGGTTGTAAACGGTTGTAGGTTAGCATACTTGTTAACCGAGAATGATGGATGTTAATTATAGAATTAATTATAGTAGGGAGGCAGCTATGATTTAAGTGTTGTGTTTATGAACTAAATTTATAATTGAAACCGATGGATTTAAAATAAATGGTCAAGTCTGGCTAATTAGGGTTTCTAAATCGTATTCAATAAGGGATACAGATATGTGGATAACGTAGTAGCTAATTCATATTGTTGTTGTATGCTTTCACTGAATGATAATTGATGATATTTGCAGGACGTAGATACGAGGTAGATCCACGGACGTGAAGATATTATTTCACGAAGCTATTTAGCAGGTGGGTAATTTTCCTACCTGGTCCGGTAGATGTAATTGCATTCAGATTTAGACATAGATATGACCATGTTATATGTTTATATTATCTTGACCCTGCTCTTATTATCGTATGCTTGAACTTATCGTTGGATGTATTTATGCTCAATTGTTGATATCACATATACCCTATCATGATTTAGGAGTTATAGATGTGATGTAAATTGGCCTAGATGTTTAGTAGGGTGTAAATGTTAGTACGGGTGATGACCCAATTTATAAATTGGCAAAAAGGTCATCTGTGGGTAGGTAATTCCCTAAATGTAGGATTTATTTCCAATATCCATATGTTGCATACTGTTACCAACCATGAGTTGGGTAATGGTTAAGTAAAGGGTGATTAGTGTGTCGTTGCGGACCGGTGGTCCCAGCCTGATATGATTAGTTGAGTATGACTCTCTATTGGATAGAGAGTGTGTCGATCAGTTGAGTATGACTCTCTATTGGAGAGAGAGTTATGTTCAGTCGAGTACGACTCTCTATTGGATAGAGAGTGCGTTGATCAGTTGAGTACGACTCTCTATTGGATAGAGAGTTATGATCAGTTGAGTATGACTCTCTATAGGATAGAGAGTCCGTCGATCTGTTGAGTATGACTCTCTATAGAATAGAGAGTGTATTGATTAGATGGGTATGACTCTTTGCTGAACAGAGAGTTTGTGGTAGATGGTTGTACGTGTGACAACATACACATGTCATTTGCATACATTCTGACGACATAGTCTCCCTTGGGGTTGAGAGAGTCGTCAGTCATCTTGCCTCCCAGAGCACTCCCCGAGGAGTAACTGGTGTGAGGGAAGAGCATTTGTTGTGCCGCACTCTACCACTATAGACGGTGGTAGTTGGAGTTACGTGCAGTTGTCCTGGGTGCGTGGTACTCGACCACTCATTGGTAGTGTTAGTCGGAGTGGCCAGCAATAGGGACCCCCATTGTGTAGCGAGCTCTTTACACTCATATGCTACTTGATCATACTGCCCACTCGGCCACTCTATAGCAGTGGTTGGTGTGAGTTGGGACAGTTGTCATGTCATGCCACCTAGTCCACACTGGGGTCGTGGTAGCGAGTAGGGGTGAGCAGGCATGACCATGCATGTTGCATTGTCGTATCTGATGCCGCTTTGCATATTACCATATATATATACATATATGTATGTATATATATATATATATATATATATATATATATATATATATATATATATATATATATATATATATATATATATATATATATATATATATATATATATATATATATATATATATATATATATATATATATATATATATATATATATATATATATATATGGATGGTTGAGATTAATATATATATATATATATATATAGTCTATATATATATATGCTTATTGTGATGTTGCACTTGATTGTATTATGCTTGCTGCATTTGGTTGTACATCATATTCATGCATGCTTCCTGCATATGTTATACGATTGTGTCGGGTACTGGTATATGTGTTGGACAGACCATTAGATACCTTGACCTATAGCTAGAGTATATTGTGAGTTAATCTACTCTTCCTGTTATATATATATATATGTTGGATATATGTTCAGGTTGGATCAGAGTAGCGTAGCAGACTTCAGGTATGTTTGCATTTTTACGTTGTTTATTTGGTTAGACGGTATATTCTTGTATTTATATACTATGCTGATATACCTGTTGTACCTCTAGATTATGTTGTTGAAAATACATGTGATATGACATATATACATGTTTTTCTATTACCTGCTGAGTTTTACTCACCACTCCAACGGACCCTGGGTTTTTCTGTCACCCAGGTAATAGGTAGAAGTCTTCATGACGGCTTGGAGCACCACTGGCTGACATTTCATCTCACCTCCGAGGCTTCCGTGTTGGTTTTGGATTTGTCGGATGTCTTGTTATGTATTCGGAGTTTTTGTGATGTTATGTATTATGTGATGTACTCACATGTGTTGGTGCAATCGGCCCAGCAGTACCTTGATGGTATTTTGATGATAGACAAAACTCATGACATGGGATTGTCATGGGAAAGTCCAACATGGGTTGGCATGGAAAATCCAAGCATGGAGCTTGGTGTGAAAGTCCAAGGGGGAAGCCTTGGCATGGGAAAGTCCAAAGCATTGTGAAGCCGTGCGCTTGGTGTTTGGCATGGGAAAGTCCAAAGCATTGCGAAGTCGTGCGCTTGGTGTTTGGTATGGGAAAGTCCAAAGCATTGCGAAGCCGTGCGCTTGGTGCTTGGCATGGTAAATCCAAAGCATTGCGAAGCCGTGCGCTTGGTGCTTGGTGAGAAATGCATTGCGAAGCCGTTCGCTTGGTGCATTTGGGAAGTCTTGAGGACTTGGTAAGTTCACTAGTCTCGGGGTCCTTGAGTCGGTGAAGGATGGCATTGCGAAGCCGTGCGCTTGGTGCATCCGAGGGACCACCGGACGGGGAGCGAATGGAGTGAGCCCAAAGGGAAGCATACTTCTAGGGCATGAGACGCGAAGGATGGCATTGCGAAGTCGTGCGCTTGGCGCATCCGAGGGACGTAGGCCAAGGGAAGAGAGCTTTGGTGGGGAACTCCATGAGGGATAAGATGAACTTGGCCAAGTGGCTAAGACTGAGTGTCGGAGGCTCAAACTTGATGTTTGAGGGTTTACCCGACGGTCGGATGCTCAAACAACTTGGTGTTTGAGGTTTTGCCCGACATCAGTCGACTGACATAGGTGCCGGTTCGACTGATCCAAGTCGACTAGAGTTCGACTGGTGTAAGGCTAGGGTTTTGTGCTTGGCGCACGCCATGGATCGGCAATGACCGAGTCGGCAGCCGATCGCCGAGGGATGGCAATGATCGATGAGAGTGTCACGAGCAAAGAACATTTCGTAGCCGACTGGGCAGTCGACTATTGGGTCACCAGTCGACTGATGGGCATGATCAGTCGACTGGTAGGTGATCCGTTGGAACTTGTCCAACGTGGATCTGGCCGTTGTGAGACAACGCTGAGGGCGATCGGGGCCTTTTAGGCGATCGCAGCGCTAAGCAAAACTCGATCACGAGTTATAAAAGGAGC
This sequence comes from Wurfbainia villosa, assembly GCA_025175895.1. Classification (NCBI taxonomy): domain Eukaryota; kingdom Viridiplantae; phylum Streptophyta; class Magnoliopsida; order Zingiberales; family Zingiberaceae; genus Wurfbainia; species Wurfbainia villosa. The sequence continues at coordinate 34,410,419 of CM045989.1, read as the reverse complement.
TCGAGATGGAGGTTTTTGCCAAGCCTTTTGTGGAGCTATTGGAGGGGAATTGCTGCTGCATTCCAGTCCTTCAAGAGTCAATCAAAGCAAGCAACAAGCAAAGCGATCAAAGCAATCGGTGAAAGTTTTCTTTTGTATTGTATTTATGTATTTGCTTGTATTTCTATATTACATTGTAATTGCTTGTGAGAGGTTTCTCCCCCTCCGACGTGTTGTCGAGAAGGAGTGTTATAGTTAGTGTCGTGCGCATAACTAGAGCTCGGTGAGCTCGCCCGTGGAGTAGGAACCATTCGGTTCCGAACCACGTATATCTTGTGTTGTGTGATTGTGTATTGTTGTTAGTTTCATTATTATTGTTATTCCGCTGTGCTAACGACAATCGTAGACAAGCAACGCAAGAAGAACGAACGAATTACAACATCCATCGTACGAGGGCTTTTCACCCCCCTCTAGCCGGCCAATCGATCCCCTACAAGTTGTATCAGAACCGAGGTCGCTCTTCAAGGACTAACCGCCCCGAGAGCACTACAAATGGCCGGCTTCATCCATCCACCGAAATTCGATGGAGATTTTTCTTGGTGGAGGAAACGGATGGAGGTATATCTCGAAACCGATTTTGATTTTATGATTATTATAGAAAACGGTTTTGAGATGCCTAGGGACAAACACAACAAGCCCATTGAAAAATCAAAATGGACCCAAGACCAAATCAAAGACTTCAAGACAAATCTCAAGGTAATCAAGTTGATTAGTGATTTGTTACCTAACACTATTTGGTCTAGATTGGGTGATTATAGGGATGCAAGGGAATTATAGAATAAGGTAATGAAATTCCAAGAAAATTCCCAATCGACACAAGAAGAGGAGAATGCCGAAGAAGAACCCACAACATTTGAAGATGTTAATGATTTGGTGGAGACCTCCACCTCTAGCATTGAGAGGGAGGAGAGGCAATCTTCCATCCCGGAGCAAGAACAAGAAGCATCCACATCCGGGAGAAGTGAAGATCGGGAAGAGGCTTCCACCAACTCCCTAGGTGACTCATGTATTATAATTAATCGTAAAGACTATATTATTTGTTTTGAGTGTAGGGAGAAAGGGCATTACAAAAGCAAATGCCCTAAATTGCCTAAGAAGAAGGCATCAACACCAAAAGTCAACCCAAAGTCAAACGATGCCGGTGTTCCCAAAATCAAGAGAAAAGAGCACATTGTGTGCTTCAAATGCAATCAAAAGGGACACTACCAAAGCCAATGCCCTAGGGGGAGGAAGAAAGGGCAAGAAAGTGCAACTCATGTAGGGGGAGCTCCTAAAGCTAACCCTAAGATACATTTAGTTAATGCACCTTTAATTCCTAGAGTTAAAAAGCATGCTAAGAATTATTTTAGCTCTCTTGCTATTATCAGTGAAAAGCATGCTAAGAGAAGCAATAAGGTTTATTGCTTAGGTGCCAAGCATGTTAGTTTCTCTAAGGACAAACCTAGGACTCATAACTCTAGAAATATCTTGCCTAGGGAGTCAATTAGGAGAGTAGAAGAAAATTTGGGTATTAATCCCAAAAAGTCTAGGCACATGCCTAAGAAGAAGAGGTTTTCCCAAAGACCTAATGAAAATTCAAAAATGGGAAAATTAGAGCTAGAGAACCAAGTCTTGAGGACAAGACTTGAGAGAATGGAGAAAGCCCTTAGAATCATAGAAAATTCAATTCTAGGGTCAAATGCCCAAAAGTCAAGACCTAAGGTTCAAAAACGGTCTAAGGGCAAGGAAGGTTTGGGTGACAAACCTAAGCCCAAGAAGACTTATCATAATGTTCCATTTAATTATGGAACTATTTCTAGGTCTAGGAAAACCAAGGCTAATAGGGAAGTCATCCCTAAGTCTAGCCATGGTATGTGTTTAGTGGCTAACACCTCAAAGAAATAAAATGTAGCCACTAAGAAGGTCAATGGAGGAGTCACCTCTAGAGTTGACTTAGGAAAGACCCAAAAGACTATGGCTTCAAAGCCTAAAAGGGTCATTAGGAAGGTATCTAGGGAAGTTATCCCTAGGGAATACCTTGTTAACCCAAGGAGCTCCAATAGATATTGGGTTCCTAAGAGCGTGATTGATTCACGCTAAGTGGGTTAGGGTGTGTCAACCCTAAGTGGATGGGTGGTTAACCTAGCCATTGTGAGTTGACACATTAGGGTGTGCCAATATGGTTTGAGAAGTTAAAACTGATTTAAATTGGCACAATTAGGTCTTAGAGGTATTGGTGTGCCATTTTGGGTTTTTGGCACACTAGGGAAATGAATGGCATTAAGGCAAAATGAATTTAATTCCTAGAAATGGCAACTTAATTTTTAACACTTAGGTATTCTATACCTTAGTATATTTTACTTGCCATGCTTTATTTGCCTTGCCATGTCATGACATCATTTTCATTTTTATCTATAAAATGTCATGATCATGTTTAGATTTATGTTTAGATGTCATGTATGCTTAAGTTTCATTCTCATGGCATGACATCATGATATTGGCATATGTTTTTATCTATATCATATCTATGCCATAATCATATCATGCATGAATTAAAATGAAGTTAAGGACTATGGCATGATTTGATGGGAATCAAATAATATTGCCTAGAAATATGCATGAGACCATTTTAAAGAACAAAAACCCACATCTCACTAGATTAATTGCCTTGAATGTGTTTTTACACATCTAGATATAAGTGAGATGTTTAAGGAAAAGAAATTAAAGGTTTTTGAAAACTTTTTGAAAACATTTTGAAAAACCTTGGTGAAGCCTATCTTTTGATAGCTATCACCATTGAATGGGATGATACAAAGAGGGCTCTTTATTGAAGCTTTTCTAAACTTTTGAACTTTGTATCAATCTCCTAATTTAGTGGGTAAAATAATTTTCCAATATTTTTCACCCATAGTGTTTAGGATAAGTATTATACGTATGCATTTTCAAGATTTTTAAAATTACGTATATTTACTTATGGATTTTGGAAATTCATTTACGAAATCTTTGAAACTGCAAATCTGATTATCGATCATTGCAATGGATAGCGATCGGTGATGAAATTGTAAAGTTGGTTAGGCCCATGTTCAGCTAGGTTAAGGTCCCCTAACCACTCCTAACCCTAGGATATGCTTGGGAGAGCATTAGAGAGGGTGGAAATCCATTGGATATGGATTAGGAGTTGGGTTGAGGGTGAGTATCAATTTTAAGGTGGATGTGAGTTCATTGTTGAACTTTGCCTTAATTTTGTTTGGTTTAATGTTCCTATTGGCTTAGGGACTCTCCAAGGACATTGTTGGTGCAATGGTCAAGGGGGAGCAAGCCTCTAGGGGGAGGTATCCATCATGGGAAGATGGATGTGTATTTCCTCATGGGAGGAAAATTGGGTTGCCTCTCTTTAAGTGATATGGGATCACTAGAAAGATTGTAGGCATGTGTTCCTCCAAGGGAGAGATTGTAAGATCTCATTGGGATATGAGACATTCATACCCTTGGGGAGGACCTTTTTGATGTAATGTCAAAAAGGGGGAGAAGTTACCAACTTACCAATTAAGGTTCGTTGGAATTCTCATTAGGATATGAGAATTGCCAATATGGGAGAATTGGTAGACTTGAGATGGTAGTTTTGTCAATCATCAAAAAGGGGGAGATTGTTGGTGCAATCGGCCCAGCAGTACCTTGATGGTATTTTGATGATAGACAAAACTCATGACATGGGATTGTCATGGGAAAGTCCAACATGGGTTGGCATGGAAAATCCAAGCATGGAGCTTGGTGTGGAAGTCCAAGGGGGAAGCCTTGGCATGGGAAAGTCCAAAGCATTGCGAAGCCGTGCGCTTGGTGTTTGGCATGGGAAAGTCCAAAGCATTGCGAAGCCGTGCGCTTGGTGTTTGGCATGGGAAAGTCCAAAGCATTGCGAAGCCGTGCGCTTGGTGCTTGGCATGGGAAATCCAAAGCATTGCGAAGCCGTGGGCTTGGTGCTTGGTGAGAAATGCATTGCGAAGTCGTGCGCTTGGTGCTTTTGGGAAGTCTTGAGGACTTGGTAAGTTCACTAGGCTCGGGGTCCTTGAGTCGGTGAAGGATGGCATTGCGAAGCCGTGCGCTTGGTGCATCCGAGGGACCGCCGGACGGGGAGCGAATGGAGTTAGCCCAAAGGTAAGCATACTTCTAGGGCATGAGACGCGAAGGATGGCGTTGCGAAGCCGTGCGCTTGGCGCATCCGAGGGACGTAGGCCGAGGGAAGAGAGCTTTGGTGGGGAACTCCATGAGGGATAAGGTGGACTTGGCCAAGTGGCTAAGACTGAGTGTCGGAGGCTCAAACTTGATGTTTGAGGGTTTACCCGACGGTCGGATGCTCAAACAACTTGGTGTTTGAGGTTTTGCCCGACATCAGTCGACTGGCATAGGTGCCGGTTCGACTGATCCAAGTCGACTAGAGTTCGACTGGTGTAAGGCTAGGGTTTTGTGCTTGGCAGTCGACTACCATAGGTAGCGATCGGTGAAGTCATCGAGGATGCGATGATCGTGATGATGAGTGTCGCGAGCAGCAGGCGCTCCGTGGCCAAAAGCGATCGACTACTGGGTCACCAGTCGAATAATGGGCATCATCAATCGACTGGTAGGTGATCCGTTGGAACTTGTCCAACGTGGATCTGGCCGTTGTGAGACAACGGCTACAGGGGCAGTCGACTGGGGCCTTTTGGCAGTCAACTGCTAGGCGCGAAAATAGCTCGATGCAGGTTATAAAAGGAGCTCGAGATGGAGGTTTTTGCCAAGCCTTTTGTGGAGCTATTGGAGGGGAATTGCTGCTGCATTCCAGTCCTTCAAGAGCCAATCAAAGCAAGCAACAAGCAAAGCGATCAAAGCAATCGGTGAAAGTTTTCTTTTGTATTGTATTTGTGTATTTGCTTGTATTTCTATATTACATTGTAATTGCTTGTGAGAGGTTTCTCCACCTCCGACGTGTTGTCGAGAAGGAGTGTTATAGTTAGTGACGTGCGCATAACTAGAGCTCGGTGAGCTCGCCCGTGGAGTAGGAATCATTCGGTTCCGAACCACGTATATCTTGTGTTGTGTGATTGTGTATTGTTGTTAGTTTCATTATTATTGTTATTCCGCTGCGCTAACGACAATCGTAGACAAGCAACACAAGAAGAACGAACGAATTACGACATCCATCGTACGAGGGCTATTCACCCCCCTCTAGCCGGCTAATCGATCCCCTACAACATGTTGGTGCGGGTATTGATGAGGTTTTCTTTATGTTCTGGTGTTAGTCATACCGGTATGCATGTGTGTAGGTTAGGATGTTATTGTATCATGTTTCCGCTATGTATTTGTTGTAGATAGTTGTTATGTTGTTGTGGTTTGGTTATATTTTTATGTGTTGTTGTTATTATGGGCCTACGGGCCTTGTATTAACCCGAAATGTTGCCACGTATAGGGGAGATGTCGTCCGTTTGATTTTTGGCTCGACATTCTCTCGAGGCGTGACAACTTTAGTGGTATCAGAGGCCAAGGTTCTGCGATGCCATACAATGTTGTTTTTGTGTTGAGTCTTGGATTCTCGGGAGTCGATTTGTTCGGTTTCGGTTTTTCAGATGAGATGGACAACGGCCTGAGCTCCGAGCAGCACGAGGTAAGAATTCCTGATAACTTATGGTTTAGTAGATATTTATCTAAACTTGATCAGTAGGTATATACAATAGAGTTATAACACCTGTGCAGACTTGTAGTAGGGGTCGTCCACCGAGGCGACCAACTGGAGTGGCCTTTAGGGTTTATACTCCCAGTTTTAGTTGACTATCTTTTAATGTATATAACAGGGAATAACCTGTAGTGTGTTGGTTATTGTTTGTAGCCGTGGTATGAGTTGACCCCGAAAATGACCTGTTGAGTCTATGAGTCTTGAACCCGTGTCGAAAAGGTGATTTACCTTTGAGAGCCAACTGATACTGAGTCGTGAAAAAAAACATGGGTCAAGTCATCACATTTCTGGTTGAAATCAGAGATTTCAGCCTTAGAGATTTTCACTAATGGTGCTAGTCAGATCATTACCTGTTGGGTAATGGACAAGACAAGTAGACTATTGTTGATGCAGATAGCGGAAGGCTAGGTTACGATGTTTCATAGGGATTTTATCCCTGAGTTGTTCGTACTGAGATGTATAACTTTGAGAGTACTTTTGAGTACTTAACTCATGTTATACCGAGAAAGAAGAGTTGTTTGCATACCATTATCGGGATCAAGCCGATATTTGGTGATAAATGCAGAAAATAATCTTTGGGAAATAAAACATCACTTGATTATGGTTCAGTGATGTTGAAAAAGAGTTTCCCCGTGTCACTTTTAGTGACACATTATAAGGAATTCTTGAGCTTAAGAAAGGGTGATTGGTTAGTAATAGTGTACTGTGCAGAGTCGTGAGACTTGCAGAGGTTACGACCACCTAATAGCTTAAGAAGATGAATGGATGATTTAAGCCACCCAGAGTTATTGGCTTATTGTTGGATTAGGATGCCGGGATCTTCTATCAGATCTTGCCGAAAGACGTTGGATTGAGACAGGAGTTTAGAAATGACTCCGTACAAGGGTTTAAGAGTTGGAGATCGATAAGTGAATAATGCAGGTTAATTTAATAGAGTCAGAGTCTCCGACTGTTGGAAAAAGGAGTAAGATCAGGGTCACAGGCCTTGAGCTACTTTTCGATTATAGAAGACCAATCGCAGATCATCAGAATGTTCTTGTGGAAATCAACAAAATCAGAACAAAGACTCCGAAGGGATTGTGTGCGTGCAGTGCAGATCATGAAGACACGCGAAGTCAGAATATCCGTTGGATTAGTTCAACTGTTGCTATTGTGAGCAACCAGTACAGTGGAGGAGGTGTACTTTGAAGACTCAGTTGAAGACTGTCGATGGTATTCTGGGAGGAAGATGCATCGTCTCGATAGCAGAGATCAGCACAGAAGATTGGGTTATCTCAACAGTAACAACCTACTACCTCAGGCATGGTTGGAGTTCCTTGATACTCCCCTTGAGAGATCGACCAGCGACATCGTGAAGACATCTTAGAAGATTCAGCAGACAACAACAGTTACCTCCAGATGTGAGTTGATTTGTATAGAGGAGAGAGTATACGACGATGGTCGTATCTATTTTATATTCTACAGTTGCAACTCATAGGATTTAGTGATGGGATGGAATGATCTAGGAAAAATCCTCAGATCATTCATCATAGAAATGCAACCGCTTTGTCGCGGACTGTTGGATATGATCTTGTTCTCTTCGGAGAAAGGCGGAGACCTGCGGGAAGTCTTTGGATCGGATCGACAGATAAATTGATCGTTCAATGTATTACTTTAGTTTACGCTCTGGTTAATATACAGAGAGATGCTTGTAGTTACAGGTATCTTTGTCTAGAACGTTCTTAGTTTGGATTAAAAAAAAAGGGGTCCTTTACATCGACTTGTGGGTCGGTGGTATCTCTACCGTCAGGTGAGAAGACTTAGATAGACATACTTTTACTATGGACATATCCTTACGGATGGTCAAATTGTTGGAAGTATGGTATGATATGCTCTCGGATGTGCGTATAATCTGAGAGTATTCAGATGTAGTTTTGAATGAACTCCAAGGCTTGCCGCTGCATAGACAAGTGGAGTAGGCGATCGAAATGATTGCGGAAATAGTTCTGATATCGAAGATCACAGACCGGGTGATAGTTTTGTTGGTATCAGTGTTGTTAAACACTATAGAAATTGGAAGAATCTAAGTTGCGATTATAGAAGATGTTGGAGGGGATATTTATATATCCCAGTATTCCTCCTTGAGAAGATCTGGAACTCTTTGTTGAAAGAGAGATGGACCTTTGGAAGTATGCATCGATTATCGATGATGGAATACAATAGTTGTTGTGAAGAATATCCTTCGTTGTGGATAGATGATCTATTGAGATCAGCCAAAGACACCTGTGTATACTCTAGGGTTGGTTTACGACTGGAGTGTTGATATTGTATTGACATGGCGTCATACAATTATCATCGTCGTTGTGATGATTGATATATCATCAGCCTAGAGTAGAAAGGATGCAGGTGTATAGAGATGACAATTTCATACTTAGTATGGATTGTATGAATTTTGATTAAGTTGCTAGACTAATTAACGATTTAGTCATCACTGGATTTGAGAATCGTGTATCCTGAACACGATTGGATCCTTTTGTAGTTGTTGGAGTTGCGTAACCTGACCACTGTTGATTGTGGTAGTTGGAGTTGCGCACTCGACCACCGTAGATGGTGGGTTGCCTTGTATGGTTTGGTTAGTACTGTAGATGTGGGTAGAATGTCTTAGCATTACTATACCACAGACTTGTTTGGCCAAGGTGATGATGGAAATCATTTAGTTGGAAGCTGGTGAAACCAGTTACAGGACCTAGATGGTGGTTAACTTTTACACGAGTATTAGTTAATCCTTCTGGGGTGGATAAAAGATGTTGTACACAAATGTATCGTTTCAGGGATCGGAGCAAATTCAATACAGTTGCATGAGACGTATCTTATGCTTACGACAGTTAAGAAACTACGAGATAGGCTGACATTACATGACGAGGCTTTAGTAGTTATTATCTAGATTTACAGATGTATGGAGCAGGAATGCTCATGGGATTTTAACTAGCTACTCGGTAGCTACTAGAGAGTTGCTGGTACGCAAATAGTTGTAACAAGTGAGATTGATCGCTATAGTCTTTCATGCACTTACAGAGTGTGTGGTAGAGTGGATTTTGAATGGTTGGTGGACTCCTCTTTTGAGAAAACAATTCCCCATCTCTAGTAGGGATAGTGTGTTCCGGACACGCATCCAGTTAAGGAAGAGTTGCTACTAAGAGCACATCATTCGAGATGGGCTATGTACCTTGGTGGTACTTGGAGGTACTGAGATTGAAAATGTTTATACTGGTGGAATGGTATGAAGAGAGATACCGCAGACTTTGTTGCTGGATATATACTATACCAGCAGGTGAGGGTTGAACATTAGAAACCCGCTAGATTGCTCCAGGAAATTCCAATTTCGGAATGGAAGTGGGAGCATATGACTATTGATTGCGTTACGGGATTGCCTAGAACCCGTAAAGGACATGATGCGATTTTGGTGATTGTGGATCGACTGACCAAATCAGTTCATTTCCTTCCTATTCATGGGTCATACTCGTTGGACTATCCAACAACGTTGTATTACCAAAAGATTATCAGATTGCATGGGGTACTTTTAAGTACCATATCGGATAAAGATTCACGATTTACCTCGCGATTTTGGCAGAGTTTGCACCAAACTATGGGCACAGAGCTTCGGCTTAGTGCAACATTTTATCCGCAAACAGATGAACAGTCTGAGTGTATCATTTAGACGTTGGAGAATCTATTCAGATCTTGTATCATGGATTCTGAAGGTGTAGCTTATCGATTGGCTTTACCTCCGACACTTGCGGGTGTTCATAACGTATTTCATGTTTATATGCTGAGGAAATACGTGTCGCGATCTGACCATGTTCTGTAAGAGGTTCCGATTCTACCTCAGTCTAATGCAACTTACGAGGTGATTCCAGGGTGGAGCCTGGGTAGCAAGGAGCGATAGTAGTGGGACGAAAACCATCCGACTCGCAATACGTATTGCTAACTTGTCTATCGGCGAGCAAACTTTACCCATCGTGCCAGTAATGCCCCAAACCCAGCAGAGACCCGGTCGCTTAATTATCTAATTAATGTTCATCATATCAGGCTGTTGGTGGCCCCTATCACGCCAATCCAAACGTAAGTGGCACATATTAAATGCAGTCACTAGCCGTGTCGAAAACCCTAGTCGAGAAGATCACAAGGGTAGAATTTTATTAGTTTAATTAACCTAGATTTAATTAAATCTAAGGTTAATGATTTATTGGGTTTAAAGCCTAACCCATTTAAAACCCCCGACCCGTTAACCCATTAAACGCCGCCGCTCTCTTCCTTCTATTTTTTTTTCGCCGATGCAGTCTCCTCGCGCGAGCGTTTCGCGCATCAGAGTAATCGCCATCGACTTCGATGAAAAATCCCTTGTTTTCTCCTCTGCTGCACCCAAACGCCCCATGATTCCCTTTTCCCCGACCCTCGATCTCCCTCGCCTTTCCCTCAATCTCTCTGAGTCGTCGTCTCCACCACATCTCAGTCGTGACAGACGCATTTCCGGTGGGAGATCCGGCTGTAGGAGAAGAGGCCAATAACCATCGATGCATGTGGTCGGGAATTCAGGACGGCAGCAGGTCGACCAGGAGCCGAACTTCTCAAGCACTGTCGGAGCCGGGAGTTGCAGCGGGAGCTATGGCTGTGCCTCGGGGGTGTTGAGTTCGCCGGTGAACAGGGGGATCATCGTCGAAATTGGGTAGGTCAAGGCCATCCTTCATCACTGATATGTGTTTCGTGATGGTTCTGAGGCGGTGGTGGTCGTTCCTTAACCAGGTTGGATTTGGGTAGGAGGTGGGTTGGCAAACAGGGGAGTTTGCTGCTAACGGGATTCAACACCAAGTAAGCAAGATCAATTCCTATTGTCTGTGAATTCCTTGTTGGTAGAAATTGCTTGAGGTGTTATCTATTGGATGTTGTTGCTGTAGGATTAGTTTGATTGCCGAATCTAGGGCAGCGAAGGTTTTGGACGGCCAATAGGGCTGGTTGGGGGAAAATATTACAGCTGGATACCAAGTGCAGGTATAGCTGTTGATCATCCCTTTTCAACTGTTGTTGCTTGAATTGTTGCCTGCCTAGAGTATTGAATAGTGGGAAGGCAGTTGTATTGTTGTAAGGGATGTAAACTAATTTTGGGAGGCCATGGAAGAGGATGGTCGGAGGGTTGTCGATCGATGGATCGAGCCGGCTGTGTGCGGCTATGAATTGGAGATTTAGTTGGTTATGGGATGTAAATGGTGGTTCTGTGTTGTTACGATCGGTGTGTTGGTGCAATCGGCCCAGGTCACGATTGACCAGGACTCGAGTTTGACTCGAGTGATGTTTTGATGTTTGACAAAGTGGTTTGACATTGATGTTTGACATTGATGTCGGTTAATATGTTGGGGAGATTGTTTATACAATCGATCCAAGTTATAATTGACTAGACTCGAGTTTGACTCGAGAGAGACTTTGATGGTTGACTGGGGTTGACCATGTGATTATGGGAAAGTCCAAGCATGGGTACTTGGCATGGAAAGTCCAAGTGGGACACTTGGCAATTGGGAAGGTCCAAGTCTTGTGTACTTGGCATGAGAAGTCCAAGCATGGGTCTTGGCAAATGAGAAGTCCAAGCATGGGTCTTGGCAAATGGAAAGTCCAAGCATGGGTCTTGGCATGGAAAGTCCAACATGGGTTGGCAAGGGAAAGTCCAAACTTGAGTCTTGGCATTTGGAAGTCCAAGGGGATTGATATTTGCAGCGTAAAGTCCAAGCGGAGTCTTGGTGGCGTAAGTCCAATGTGCCTTGGCGGTGTAGACACCGTTAGCATGACATAGCCGAGGGAAGCACCTGGAGGCTATCACGATGGATGAACAAGTCATGGATGACTTGGAGGGATCCGAGAGGCGTGAGGTTGATGGAGGTGGCTAAAAGTCTTAGGTCTAGGCTAAGGGTGGTCTAGCAAGTATGGGGGCACCATATTTGGGTTTAAACCTCATGTTTGAGGTTGGCATTCGACTGGCATTATGGCCGGTTCGACTGCCGTGAGTCGACTTGAGTTCGACTGACAGCTTGAGTCGAATCGCCTCGCGGCAATGATCGCTCATTGCGCCGATCGGTGTCGACAGCAATGATCGCTAGTTCTAGTTCACCGAAGCACAGATCGCCCATAGCCGATCAAGGGGCCGATTACGCTACTGGCGGGCGATCGCCAATATTGGTAGTTGACTACCAAGAGATCCGTTGGAGTTTTTCCAGCGTGGATCGACCCGTTGTCTCACGACAACAGTGGCATCAGTCGACTTGTGACTTATGGCAGTCGACTGATAGGTGGAAATCCAGGTCGCGCGGAAGGATAAAAGGAGCTCGATGGGAGGATTTTTGGAAATGGTTTCTTGAGCATCTTTGGGGCGATTTGTTGCTGCAAATCAGAGTCTCCAAGGCCACTCTTCAAGCAACCAAAAGCAAGCAATCCAAAGCATTTGTAAAGTGTTTTTTTTTACTTGTATTTCATTATTCTTCATTGTATTTGCTTGTTGCTTTTAGATTATTGTTGTAATCTATTGTAAGAGGTTTCTCCACCTCCGACTTGTGTCGAGAAGGAGTATTTATCATAGTGGTGTGTGATTGGCATCGCTAGGGTTCGTACGAACCCAATCCGTGGAGTAGGAACCGTTTCGGTTCCGAACCACGTTATATCTCGTGTTGTGCTTGTGTTCATGATTGTATCTTTTCGTTATTGCCTTGATTATTTCTACTCCGCTGCGCATAATGAGTTTTGTAGAGATGATCGTGAACGAATTCCATCTACGTACGATCAACGCTATTCACCCCCCCCCCTCTAGCAGCGTCAAATCTCCAACAATTGGTATCAGAGCCCGGAGCTCTTTTACGGACTAACCGCCAGGAGCTAGGACAAAGAAGCTAGAGGGTGAAGATGGAAGAACCATTGGGATGGGACATCAACACCCCAATTCCCTATTCCTTCTATGGACGAGAAGGTTTCAATTCTTGGAAGGCGAGAATTGAAGATTTTTTGATGATGAGAGACCATGAGGAGTGGTCCGCATTGATGGAAGGATTTGAATATCCTAAGGGACCAAAGGGAGGGTTTCTCAAGAAGAAGAAGTGGAGTGAGGAGCAACTCCAACAATTCGAGAAAAACAAGAAGGTAATCAAATTCATCTTTGATTTAATTCCTAATGACCTCTTGTGTAGTCTAGGTGACTATGTGGATGCCATGGAGCTATGGAGCGATTTGGCCAAGCTCCATGAAAACCCTTAACTGGTCCAAGAAGAAGAAGAAGATGTAGAATGCTCATCGGTTCAATCGGAAGAGGCCGAAGAAGCAAGCTCCTCCTCACAAGCAAGTGAGGATTCAGAAGTTGAAGAAGAGTCAACATCCGGGGCAAGAGGAGAGTGTGAAGAATTGGAGGTTGAGAGGCCATCAATCTCCAAGGAGGTGGAGGAAGTGGAAGAAGCATCCACCTCAAGGATTGAGGGGGAGGAGATAACTTCCACACCGGAACATCAAGAAGAAGCTTCGACTTCCGGTCAAGATGAAGAAGCCCAAAGTCCAATTCCGGTCTCCATTAACCTAGGTAACTCAAACATATGTGTAAATAATAAAATGCATATAATATGTTTTGAGTGTAGGGAAACCGGGCACTATAAAAGCAAGTGCCCAAAGAAGAATAAGAAAGCTCCACCGGCTACAAAGGTCAAGGATGCCGGTCCCTCAACACAAAAGAGCAAAGAACAAGTAATTTGCTTCAAGTGTCGACAACCGGGACATTTCCGGAGTCAATGCAAGAAGGGGGACAAGAAGACTCAAAATGGAGCATCATATGTAGGGGGAGCTAAGGCAAACCCTAGGGTAACTTCTAATTTTGCTCCTTCTTCAATTTACAAGCAAAAGCATGCTAGGGATTTCAATTCACTTGCAATTTATGAAAAGCATGCTAATAGGAACAAGTATTTTTGCTTAGGAGCTAAGAATGTCTACTTAGATAACAGGGAGAAATTTGGGACTAATGTCCCTAAAAATAATTTACCTAAGGACAAACCTAGGTCAAATAATTCAAGATCAATTTTACCTAGGGAGACAATTAGAAAGGTGCAAGAGTACCTAGGTTTCAATCCTAAATGGACTAGGCATATGCCTAAAGAAAATGGTAATGCCCAAAAACTTAATCAAAATTCTAAAATTGGGCAACTAGAATTAGAGAACCAAGCCTTGAGATCAAGGCTTGAGAAATTAGAAAAGACCCTCAAAATTATGCAAAATTAAATGCAGGGGTCTAGTGGTCAAAATCAAGGGTCCAAAAGTCAAAGTCAAAGGTCTAGGACTCAAAGTCAACACCTAGGAGCTCAAAGACAAAAGTCAACCAAGGGCAAGCAAGGTTTGGGTCACAAACCTAAGTCTAAGGTGACTTACCATAGTGTTCCATTTGATTATGGAACACAAACTAGGTCTAGGAAGACCAAGGTCAATAGAGAAGTCATCCCTAAGGTTGACCAAAGGTTGTGCCTAGTGGCTAGGGTTTCTAGGAAACCTAGGGTGGCCACTAAGAAGGTTGCAAGGGGAGTTACCCCTAGAGTCAACCTAAGTAAGACCCAAATGACCAAGGCCAACAAGCCTAGGAGGGTCATTAGGAAGGTATCTAGGGAGGTTATCCCTAAGGAATACCTAATTAACCCTAGGAGCTCAAATCGGTTTTGGGTTCCTAAGAGCGTGATTGATCCACGCTAGATGGGTTTAGGGTGTGCCAACCTTGATTGGATGGGTAGTTAACTCAACCATGGTAAAGGTGGCACTTTAGGATATTTTCAAGGTTATGGTTACCTTGGAAATAGACTTGAATTAATATCCTAAAAGAGTTTAGGATGTGCCAATGCACTTTTGAAATTAAGAAAAATCAATTAAATTGGCACAATTAGGGTTTAGAGTGTTAGTGTGCCATTTTGGGTTTTTGGCACACTAGGGAGATTAATGATTATATGGAAAAATATATCTAACTATATCAAATGGCAATTAATATTAAAATTTAGGTATTACTATATCTATATATTTTATATGCCATGCTTTGATTGCCATATGCCATGTCATGACATCATGCCTAGTTCTATGTTTTTATATGTCATGTTCATGTTTAGGATTAAGGTTTCAAATGTCATGTGTTTTTAGATTTCATCATATGCCATGACATGATGATTATGAGCATATGCTTATTTATAACATTTCTAATGCCATAATCATTCATGCATTTAAGACAATTTGGTTGAAATTGAATTAAGGACTATGGCATGACTTGAAGTCCCATTTATAAGGGAATCAAGTAGGGTTGCCTTAGAGAATGCATGAAACCCTAGATTAGGATGAACAAAACCCACATCTCACATCCAATTGACATGTATGTGTATTTATACACTTTAGATACATGTGAGATGCTAGGATATGAGTTGAGTTCAAGGTGCATAGTTTTTGCATCTAGATGAACTAAAACTCATCTTGTTTCATTTGTGGATCATTGGGAGAGCATGTGTACAAGTCATGTACATAGAGCCCAAGGAATATGATCCAAAATAAGGTTTTGAAAACATTTTAAAATCATTTTGTAAAACCTTGGTGAAGTCTATCTTTTGATAGCAATCACCATTGATAGAGTTGATACAAAATAGGGCCAAATAATTGAAAATTTCAATGGTTTTGAGTTTTGTATCAAACTCACTAGTTTATGGGTAAAATAATTTTCAAATATTTTTCACCCATTGTATTGACTATAAGTAATATACGTATCAAATTTTATGAATTTTCAAATTACGTAGAATTACTTATGAATTTCCAAAATTCATTTTCGATACGATAGTTGAAAATCGAGATTAAGAGTCACGATCGCCTCGTGGCCGATCGATAGAGTGGCATGATCGACAGAGTCGAGTTTGTTTATCCCGTGTTCAGCTATGGAAAAGGTTCTTAATCACTCCTAACCCTAGGATATGCTTTAGGAAGCATTATAAAGGGTGAAAATCCATTGGATATGGATTAGGAGCTGTGTTAGGTCAAAGTATCAAATTTAGGGTGAGTGAAAGTTCTATGTTGAACTTAGAATCTTAATTTTGATGGTTTAGAGTTCCTATTGGCTTAGGGGCTTCCCAAGGACATTGTTGGTGCAATGGTCAAGGGGGAGCAAGCCTTTAGGGAGAGGTATCCATCTTGGGATGATGGATGTGTTTTTCTCCTTGAAGAGGAGAAGTTATTGGGAAAATTGATGGGTTTTTGATACCCAATTTGGAAATTGGGAGAGAGTATAGGATTGTCTCTCTTGAGTGATATGTGAATTATCACTAGGAAGATGGTAGGCATCCTAGGTATTTATTTTTGGATCAAGGGGGAGATTGTAAGATCTCATTGGGACATGAGACATTAACCTCCTTGGAGAGAAAACCTTTTTTATGTTAGTCAAAAAGGGGGAGAATGTTTGGGGGAGAACATTTGGAGAGTGTTTACCAATTTGGGATAATTGGTAAGGGATTTGAGTTAGTGGTCTAACTCAAATGATTTGTTTGGTTTTTGTCAAACATCAAAAAGGGGGAGATTGTTGGTGCAATCGGCCCAGGTCACGATTGACCAGGACTCGAGTTTGACTCGAGTGATGTTTTGATGTTTGACAAAGTGGTTTGACATTGATGTTTGACATTGATGTCGGTTAATATGTTGGGGAGATTGTTTATACAATCGATCCAGGTTATAATTGACTAGACTCGAGTTTGACTCGAGGGAGACTTTGATGGTTGACTGGGGTTGACCATGTGATTATGGGAAAGTCCAAGCATGGGTCTTGGCAAGGTAAAGTCCAAGTCATGGGTACTTGGCATGGAAAGTCCAAGTGGGACACTTGGCAATTGGGAAGGTCCAAGTCTTGTGTACTTGGCATGAGAAGTCCAAGCATGGGTCTTGGCAAATGAGAAGTCCAAGCATGGGTCTTGGCAAATGAGAAGTCCAAGCATGGGTCTTGGCAAATGGAAAGTCCAAGAATGGGTCTTGGCATGGAAAGTCTAACATGGGTTGGCAAGGGAAAGTCCAAGCTTAAGTCTTGGCATTTGGAAGTCCAAGGGGATTGATATTGGCAGCGTAAAGTCCAAGCCGAGTCTTGGCGGCGTAAGTCCAATGTGCCTTGGCGGTGTAGACACCGTTAGCATGACATAGCCGAGGGAAGCACCTGGAGGCTAGCGCGATGAATGAACAAGTCATGGATGACTTGGAGGGATTCGAGAGGCGTGAGGCTGATGGAGGTGGCTAGAAGGCTTAGGTCTAGGCTAAGGGTGGTCTAGCAAGTATGGGGGCACCATATTTGGGTTTAAACCTCATGTTTAAGGTTGGCAGTCGACTGGCATTATGGCCGGTTCGACTGTCATGAGTCGACTTGAGTTCGACCGACTTGAGCCGAATCGCCCGCGCGATCATTTATCGAGCAATGATCGGTGTCGATGAGTCGATCGCTAAGGGACGATACAACCGCTAGTTTAGCCGCGAGCAGAATGCTTTATAGCCGATCGGGCGATTACGCTGGCAATGATCGCCAATATTGGCAGTCGACTACCAAGAGATCCGTTAGAGTTTTTCCAGCGTGGATCGACCCGTTGTCTCACGACAAGCGACATCACGGTGACTTATGGCGATCGATGCGAAAATCCAGGTCGCACGGAAGGATAAAAGGAGCTCGACGGGAGGATTTTTGGAAATGGTTTCTTGAGCATCTTTGGGGTGATTTGTTGCTGCAAATCAGAGTCTCCAAGGCCACTCTTCAAGCAACCAAAAGCAAGCAATCCAAAGCATTTTTAAAGTGTTTTCTTTACTTGTATTGCATTATTCTTCATTGTATTTGCTTGTTGCTTTTAGATTATTGTTGTAATCTATTGTAAGAGGTTTCTCCACCTTCGACTTGTGTCGAGAAGGAGTATTTATCATAGTGGTGTGTGATTGGCATCGCTAGGGTTCGTACGAACCCAATCCGTGGAATAGGAACCGTTTTGGTTCCGAACCACGTTATATCTCGTGTTGTGCTTGTGTTCATGATTGTATCTTTTCGTTATTGCCTTGATTATTTCTACTCCGCTGCGCATAACGAGTTTTGTAGAGACGATCGCGAACGAATTCCCTCTACGTACGGTCAACGCTATTCACCCCCCCTCTAGCGGCGTCAAATCTCCAACACGGTGTTGGAGTTTTGGCCGATTGGGATTGTCTGGGGAGGAACGGAAGAGTGCTGGTTTTGACAAAGTGTGTCAATAGTTAAATCCCTAATTGAAATGGCTGTAAACGGTTGTAGGTTAGCATACTTGTTAACTGAGAATAATGGATGTTAATTATAGAATTAATTATAGTAGGGAGGCAGCTATGATTTAAGTGTTGTGTTTATGAACTAAATTTATAATTGAAACCGATGGATTTAAAATAAATGGTCAAGTCTGACAAATTGGGGTTTCTAAATCGTATTCGATAAGGGATACAAATATGTGGATAACGTAGTAGCTAATTCGTATTGTTGTTGTATGCTTTCACTGAATGATAATTGATGATATTTGCAGGACGTGGATACGAGGCAGATCTACGGACGTGAAGAAATTATTTCATGGAGCTATTTAGCAGGTGGGTAATTTTCCTACCTGGTCCGGTAGATGTAATTGCATTCGGATTTCGACATAGATATGAGCATATTAAATGTTAATATTATCTTGACCCTGCTCTTATTATCGTATGCTTGAACTTATCGTTTGATGTATTTATGCTCAATTGTTGATATCACATATACCCTATCATGATTTAGGAGTTATAGATGTGATGTAAATTGGCCTAGATGTTTAGTAGGGTGTAAATGTTAGTATGGGTGATGACCCAATTTATAAATTGGCAAAAAGGTCATCTGTTGGTAGGTAATGCCCTAAATGTAGGATTTATTCCCAATACCCGTATGTTGCATACTGTTACCAACCATGAGTTGGGTAATGGTTAAGTGAAGGGTGATTAGTGTGTCGCTATGGACCGGTAGCCCCAGCCTGATATGATTAGTCGAGTACAACTCTCTATTGGATAGAGAGTGCATCGATCAGTTGAGTATGACTCTCTATTGAAGAGAGAGTTATGATCTGTCGAGTACGACTCTCTATTGGATAGAGAGTGCGTCGATCAGTTGAGTACGACTCTCTATTGGATAGAGAGTTATGATGAGTTGAGTACGACTCTCTATAGGATAGAGAGTGTATTGATTAGATGGGTATGACTCTTTGCTGAACAGAGAGTTTATGGTAGATGGTTGTACTTGTGACAGCATACACATGTCATTTGCATGCATTCTGACGACATAGTCTCCCTTGGGGTTGGGAGAGTCGTCAGTCATCTTACCTCCCAGAGCACTCCCCGAGGAGTAACTGGTGTGAGGGCAGAGCATTTGTTGTGCCGTACTCCACCACTATAGATGGTGGTAGTTGGAGTTGCGTGCAGTTGTCCTAGGTGCGTGGTACTCGACCACTCATTGGTAGTGTTAGTCGGAGTGGCCAGCAGCAAGGACCCCCGTTGTGTAGCGAGCTCTTTATGCTCATATGCTACTTGATCATACTGCCCACTCGGCCACTCTATAGCAGTGGTTGGTGTGTGTTGGGACAGTTGTCATGTCATGCCACCTAGGTCACACTGGGGTCGTGGTAGCGAGTAGGGGTGAGCAAGCATGACCATGCATGTTGCATTGTCGTATCTGATGGTGCTTTGCATATTACCATATATATACATATATGTATGTATATATATATTTATATATGGATGGTTGAGATTAATATATATATAGATATATATATATATATATATATATATATATATATATATATATATATATATATATATACACACTATATATATATATATATATATATATATATATATATATATATATATATATATATATATGCTTATTGTGATGTTGCACTTGATTGTATTATGCTTGCTGCATTTGGTTGTACATTATATTCATGCATGCTTCCTGCATATGTTATACGGTTGTGTCAGGTACTGGTATATGTGTTGGACAGACCATTAGATACCTTGACCTGTAGCTAGAGTATATTGTGAGTTGATCTACTCTTCCTGTTATATATATATATATATGTTGGATATATGTTCAGGTTGGATCACAGTAGCGTAGCAGACTTCAGGTATGTCTGCATTTTTACGTTGTTTATTTGGTTAGACGGTATATGCTTGTATTTATATACTATGTTGATATACCTGTTGTACCTCTAGATTATGTTGTTGAAAATACATGTGATATGGCATATATACATGTTTTTCTATTACCTGCTGAGTTTTACTCACCACCCCAATGGACCCTGGGTTTTTTTGTCGCCCAGGTAACAGGTAGAAGTCTTCGTGACAACTTGGAGCACCGCTGGTTGACATTTCATCTCACCTCCGAGGCTTCCATGTTGGTTTTGGATTTTCTGGATGTCTTGTTATGTATTCGGAGTTTTCGTGATGTTATGTATTATGTGATGTACGCACATGTTGGTGCGGGTATTGACGAGGTTTTCTTTATGTTCTGGTGTTAGTTATACCGGTATGCATGTGTGTAGGTTGGGATGTTATTGTATCATGTTTCCGCTGTGTATTTGTTGTAGATAGTTGTTATGTTGTTGTGGTTTGGTTATATTTTTATGTGTTGTTGTTATTGTGGACTTACGGGCCTTGTATTAACCCGAAATGTTGCCACGTATAGAAGAGATGCTGTCCATTTGATTTTCGGCTCGGCATGCTCTCGGGGCATGACAATCACTCCAAAGTTTTGATGTATGAACCTCAGTTAAAAGTTAGGATTCACTTGTAGTCTAATATAAGTGTTAATTGTGCAGGCTTAACAAAAAGTCCTAGTAGGTCATGTTGACCGAATACTAGGCACGTATCTTGACAGATCAGGAGGACCGGACACCATGCATGAAGTTCAGATGGGTCACGTGGACCGGACATTTGGCATGAAGATCGGTTGGGTCAGGAGACCGGACAATTGACAAAAAGTCCAACTGGGTCAGGCATACCGAACAGCTGGTGGATGCCCTGGTGGGTCAGATCGGATGTCAAGAATAGTAAGTCCGACAGGTAGTCGGCAGGTAAGCCTTGAGTGAAGTGGTAAGACTGAGTCCTCGTTAGGGAGAGAAAGCTAGGCATCGATCCGACGAAAAGTCCACGTTGGACTTAGTAGTCGAGTTCGAGCAGTATTACTACTGCTATCATAATTCACATTATCTATTTTGTGCTAATCCTATTTTTCAGGGACCAGCCGACTGAATGGATTCAAGTCGACTGAAGTCCAGTCGACTGAAGATGTATCAGTTGACTATATACCTATTTGGCAGGATCTGCTTGTGATCGATCGGAGATCATGCGACGCAGATGGAAAGAGCTTGAGTCGACTGAAGATGTTAAGTCGACTGATGAGAGGAATTTCCCAATGCGGAGCCGAGTGACGTGGAGTCGACTGAAGGGGATTCAGTCGACTGGAAGACCACGACTTCCATATCGACGGGCTGATGTGGAGTCGACTGTGTTGGGATGTATATTTAAAAATCTATCTTTTGTATGAACATCTTTATTTTGAAATAAGAATAACATGATCATTGTTTGCATATTTGTGATTATGCATATTGTCTAATACATTACATTGTAGATAACATGGTGTGTAGTGCCACACAGTAGATCATGTAATCAGCTCCTTGTAAAATATAAGTAAAGGCTCACAACCTAGATTGCTTTGGACAAACCATTGGTATGGTTGTAGTGTGATTTGGTATTGGTTTGTCTTGACCATAGAATCATACTAGTACACTTTGTGTGTATTGAGCAGGACCGACTTAGAGGTGATTCAATTTATTGCTGACTACATAATCGAATCAGACCTCAGATATTATATTGTACATGCTCTTAATCCCGATATAATAACGGGCACATATACTTAGTATTCATTTCTTTGATTTACCAATGGACGAGATTTAAAGATTAAATTGATAGGCTCGGTAAGTTGGGAAATGATATTATTTATATGGTGTGCCATTGATTATAGGAGGAAACCGTGTCTTATATATTAGGATGATGATGTCCTCTTGAGGAGCTCATAAGGTTCATCATGTAAACCCTGCAGATGGACTTGGTCCTACATGATGATAAAGTTGAGTGGTACTACTCATGGAGTTAGATGTTGATTATTTAATTGTCATTAAATTAATTAATCGATGAACATTCGAGATCTTAAACACGGGGAGAAAAATATACAAATAATATATGGAGCCCATATTAACTTATGAGGGTTGGTGAGGTAGATCAATGATAATCCTTTAGTGGATTGGATTATCATTAATGGATCGGACTTTATGTTGGCTTGATCCATTGGGTGGCCAAGATCCAACTCCTCCTCATGGTCCCTATTGTATCCTATTAAAACCTCATGAATCCTAGATCCAATGGTAGAAAACAAAACTCTAGATCCAATGGTAGAGATTAAATCTCTAGATCCGACGGTTGAGATTAATTCTCTAGATCCGATGGTTGAGATTAAATCCCTAGAACCGAAGGTGAAGATTAAAGGGAGGCTTGAGCCCAACTCTATAAAAGGAGGCTTAGGGCTTGGACGACAAGCAATCAAAGGAGGGGCTAGGGTTTTGGGCGGCAAGGAGCAAGGGGTGTTGCGCGGCCACAATTAAGGAAAGAATTTCCTTTCTTCTCTTCTTCCTCAAGGTGGCCGGCGCCCATTATCTACTTCCCTCCCTTGGCCAACGTCCAAACCACTTCCTTCTCTTCTCCTTGGTCGGTGGAAACAAAGCTTAGGGTCTTCCCTAGGAGCTCTTGGCCGGCATCCATCTCCTTCATCCACTCCTTTGGCCGGCACACACCAAGTTGGTGTTTGGAGGTTGGCACAAGTAAGGAGAGGAAGAGTTTTGTTATTGATCTTCCTTTGTTCGGAGAGAACAAGGATAGGAAGATTGGTGATCTAGGAGCTTCGACTTTTGAAAGATCGTCGCTCACACGACGTCCAAAAGGAGGAAGAACATACAATAGAAGATCGAGAGGTATAACGCTTGTCTATTTTTTTTTGTAACATGTCTATAATTGTTTTTCAATCATATACATGTGGTGTATTCCATTTTTATGGTTAAATATACTTGGACCCCGAATATAAACACAAAAGCCGGCGATTCGTACATCGTCTGTTCCACGGCTATTCGTAGAATAGAGGTTGGTGGCTTGAACAACAAGTTTGTTCAAGTGACCACTCTAATCGAATAGCACGACAATGAAATGGTAGCTTGGGTAATCCCTATTGTCAAGGATAATTTTTTTTTATCCGGGGACGTAGAAGGGATCACCATGAACAAGCGGCCGAGTCGAAGTGGGAAGTGAAGTTTCCTACCTTCAACTGGTATCAGAGCCACGATTTTCGATTTTGTGTGTTTAGGATTCGATTACTTTTATGCACTTTTCATATATTATATGTGTCAGATAATGGTAGGATGTGCGTAGGTTAACTTTTTGGTTGCAGGCATAGGATCCAACTACTATGGCCATATGTGTGTATGTGATTGTATGTGTGTAATTGTATATTTTGTTGAATCCTCGGGGTTGACGAGGCTAGTATTTAATTTTTGTAATTAGATACGTCATTGTTTAGCCACTCTTTTTATTTTAGTTTACTTTCGATCTAGATTTCATGTACACTCCCTCGTGGAGTATAGGATCGATGGATGTAAATTAAAATAGATTTTTCTCATCTCGGATCTCCGGATGGCTTGTACATGGCGCAGGGAGGAGCGGACGAGATGGCGATACGATGGGAGACATATTGAAGACAAAAGCTATAATAGTTGGAAAATATTTCTTTTTCATGTTTATTGCTTATTTTTTTATATGCATGTCGTAGGCTAGAAAATTCCTCAATTTTATATTACTAAGTGGGAGAGGGATAGTTTTATAAATTCCCACGACCTACATTACGATTTGACATGTGATGCAAACAAACTTGCGCGTCAGCTCTGAGTTCCTTCCTCCCCATCGGATGAGTTTGTTTGTGGATCACAAGGTTGAATATGGTTATAGGAAATTATTAAGGAGCGTGTGTACTTCTCCATCGGAAGACACATAACCCAAGATAATTACCTTGGTACCAAGTAATGGTGAACACTTAGATACAAATATAAGTATCTTCCCCATCGGAGTCACTGCTTTTATTTTGTGAACACTTTTATACAAATATAAGTATAGCTAGGAAATGGATCCCCAAGGAGTATCTAGTGAACCCAATAGGCAAGAACTTATTTTGGGTTCCAAAATTCATCCTTAAGGGTTAGAAAACTCCTAGGGTAGTCAACCATATGCAATTGACCTATATCATATTTTGGTTGACTTAGGATGGCGGGACAACATTTTTAGAATAGTGTTGGGTGATGATAACGTGCCCATAAATAGATAATAATGCTTAAATCATGATGATTAATGTAATTGCTATGTATATGTGCAATCATGATTTATGATTTCGATATTTGGCACATCATCATAAGAAATAGGGTTTAAATCATGCCTTAGGTGATACTTTGTTTATTATCATCATATAATACCTAATGCATGATTATTATTTAATGAATACATGTAATTCATGATCATAATGTAGAATTAATTGACATATGCCTTTATGATCATGAGGATGGTTAGGTTGATGCTTAACCTTGATAAAATTGTATGAATATAATGGTTAAGTATATACAAATACCCCCTAGCATGCATCTCACACTCACCATAGGCTACTTTGATTGAAAACTTAGCATGGGTGAGATGTTAGGATGATACAAATGTCCACTAATGCCTATGGCATTTAGATGGTCATTTAAAGTATCAAAATAGCAATAATAGACCAATCATGGGGAAGGCTTATGTTTAATTCATAGACATATTGCCCAAAGATCATGGTTGGATATTTCATATGTTTTCAAAACAATTTCTTACCCTAAAATCTATGTATTCATGTTTTGAAACAATTGGATGCAAAACTAGGTAGTTAACTTGATACTAGAATGATCAAAAACTAGTGGTTTTTTAAAGCCTTTGGATTTTTGGCAAATCTCGGAAAATATAATGATTTTTCTTGAAAAACTATTTTTCATTGATAGATATACTTAAAAGAAATATGTTCCTCAAATTTCATGATTTTTCAAATTTTTTGGAATTTTTAATGCATTTCTGAATTTCACCACGAAAATCAGAATTTCAGAATCCTTTGTGCCAGTCGACTGCCATACTGATAGAAGTCGACTGCTAGCCTGAAAAACAGCCCAATATTTTCTGTTTTCAGATTTTAATCATGATTTTGGTGTTTTCCTTCTATTAGACTTGATACCATGGGTTTATAACTTAGTATTAATCTTTTTGATGGAGTCAAAGGGGGAGAAATAATTGTGTTTAAGTAAATTATGATAGGGTGAGAATTTGTAGAGAGAGTTTCATGGATTAAGGGGGAGTTGCATGTTGCTATATCATGTTTATGTTTACATGCTTTCTTACCTTAGAATTTTCATCAAATATTTTTACCTAACTTAAACGGATTGTCACATATCAAAAAGGGGGAGATTGTTAGGGCAATCTCTTGCCATGATAAGGTTTTGATGTGTGTGGCAAAGGGTTTAAGTTAGGATGATAGTGTTATTTGATATGTGCATTGGAGTCTTGCAGGACTTAGTGATTCGCACATGGAGCCTTGGCGGGTTCACCCTCACAACCTCGGTCCTTGAGTCGGTGAAGGATGACTTTGCGAAAGCCGTGCGCTTGGAGCATCCGAGGGACCGCCGGACGAGATGACTTGAAGTGAAGCCAAGGAAGCAGACTTCGGAGACAAGAGACGCGAAGGAGCATTGCAGAGTCGTGCACCGATCTTTCGCGAGGGCGTGGCCGTGACGAAGAGAACCGTGAGGACTTGAGTGAGATGAGAGAATGAGTGAAATGTAAGTAGCTCATTAGGTGAACTTGGCCGAATGGCTGAGTGTCGGAGACTTGACCGCAAGGGTTCAGGTTTACCCGACCGCCGGAAGCTCAAACTTATGTTAAGTTTGAGTTTCATGGCACCGATCATTGCCATGTAATGGAAGTCGATCGCTCTCGAGTCGTGTGGGTTCGACCGTATCGATCGATGGGTTTATGCCCCGATCGCCAGAGGATATCGAGGGCACAGAACCGCTCGTAGCCGACTGGGCAGTCGACTACGGAGGCAGCAGTCGACTGGTGAGGTCCATCAGTCAACTGCCAAGAGTTCCTTTGGACTACAATGGTCGGGATCCGACGTGTTCGGAGGGCGTTGTAGTGACAGCAGTCGACTGGTGGCGGCCAAGGGGAAAAATCAGCCCTCTCTATAAAAAGAGAGGGTGTGAGCCTTTGAGAGGCTAATGCTTATGCTCTAAGTGATCTTCCTAGTGCCCCACAAGTTCTAAACTCTTCTTACTTGTTTTTACTCCATTCTTATTGTAAGAAGAGTGATCTTGATTTTAAAGGTTACCTCCACCTAGCTTGGTGCAAAGGAGAGACCAATAGTGATTGGCTTTGGAGGAGTGATTCACCTTGGACGAATCGGGATCGTGGATTAGCGGCGTAGTCGTGAACCACGTTACATTCTTTGTTAGCACTTGTTTTCTCGTATTTCTATTTGCTTGTCTTTATTAGTCTTCCGCTTGCGCTAATTAGTTTTGTAGACGAGCAAATACCGGCATCCAAACGAAAAGGGCTATTCACCCCCCTCTAGCTGGCCGTACCGATCCCCTACATGTGGTATCAGAGCCAAGGAAAGCTTGTCGCGGACTAACCGCCACAACAAGCAACATTCAAAATGGCCGGCTCCAACATCTATCCTCCGAAGTTTGAAGGAGAATTCGCTTGGTGAAAGAAGCGAATGGAGGTATTTTTCGAAACGGATTTTGATATTATGATTACAATGGAATCCGGTTTCGTTTTGCCTAGGGATGAAGAGGGTAAGCCAATAGAGAAATCTAGGTGGACCAAAAGGCAAAGGGAAGAGCACCTTGCAAATTCAAAAGCCAAGCATCATCTATTCAATGTGCTCCCCCAACAAGAAATCAACCGAATAGGAGAATGCCTAAGTGCCAAGGAGATGTGGGAGAAGCTAATTGAGCTTCATGAAGGCACATCCGAGGCGAAGCTAGCAAGGAGAGATCTCCTCCGCTCCCAACTATCCAACATCAAATTAGAAAAGGGAGAAAAGGTAACTTCTTTACATTCTAGATTCAAAGAAATTTTAAATGGACTAACAAGTGTAGGAGAAAGGCTCCCCAATTGCGATATGATAATGAAGGCCATAGATGCTTTCCCCCGATCATCCAAGTGGAGTTCAATGGTGGACTCATTTTACATTTCAAAGAATCTAGAGGTAAGTACTCTAGATGAATTTTTCTCCACTATGGAATTACATGAATCTAGGCTTGAAGGAATACAAGAAGAGCCAAAAATACAACCTTCAAGGGGAGTAGCATTGTTGGCAAATAAGGGGAAGAAGAAGATAGAGATCCCCTCCTCCGATGATGATGAAGCCTCTACCTCCTCCATGGATAGCACGGAAGAAGCCTACATGGTAAGGAAGGTAAGGCGTGCATTTAAGAATTTTAGATTTGATAAATCTCATGATAGGAATAGAAGACCAAGGGGGAAGGTCATATGCTACAATTGCCAAGGAGAGGGGCACATAAGGGATAATTGTCCCCTCCTAAACATGAGCAAGGAAGAGAGGAAAAAGAAAGAAGAAAAGAAGAAGAAAAAGGGGAGCAAGAAAAAGAAGGAAGAGGAGAAGAAAACAAAAGAAAAGGGGAAGACCAAAGCTCTAAAGGCAAGGACTTGGGATGACCCATCCTCATCCTCCTCATCATCATCGGATGAGGAGAATGCCTTTGTCACCAATTTTGCCTTGATGGCCTTTGATGACTTGGATTGCTCTTCCTCCGAAAATGAAGGATCAAGCTCAAAAGGAGAGAGCTCAAGTGAAGGGGGAGCTTCTACATCCTCATCATCCGAAGAAGAAGAGGACATGGAAACTATGGTAAGCAGAATCTTTCACCCCATAAGATAGTTTCCATGATTTCTAGTTTAACTAAGGATCTATTTAGAGCCAAGAAAAAGAACAAAAGCATGCTTGACCAAATTAAGGAATTAGAGCAAAAATTAGAAAAAGCATGTTTTAATGATAATGATGATGATGCATGCTCACATGATCTTTATGTGCCATTAGATGTTAGTGATGCATGTATAAATGAAAATAGGGCCCTAAGGGAAAAGGTAGATTATCTAACAAAAGCCCTAGAAAAATTCACAATTGGCTCCAACACATTGAACATGATCTTAGGGAGCCAAAGAGCTAGTTTCAACAAAAAGGGCCTAGGATACAAAGAAAAGAAAATTGAAAAGGCCTATAAATGCCTAATTGCTAGGGGACAAGATAAAAAGAAGGTAATAGCTAGGAAATGGATCCCCAAGGAGTATCTAGTGAACCCAATAGGCAAGAACTTATTTTGGGTTCCAAAATCCATCCTTAAGGGTTAGAAAACTCCTAGGGTAGTCAACCATATGCAATTGACCTATATCATATTTTGGTTGACTTAGGATGGCGGGACAACATTTTTAGAATAGTGTTGGGTGATGATAACGTGCCCATAAATAGATAATAATGCTTAAATCATGATGATTAATGTAATTGCTATGTATATGTGCAATCATGATTTATGATTTCGATATTTGGCACATCATCATAAGAAATAGGGTTTAAATCATGCCTTAGGTGATACTTTGTTTATTATCATCATATAATACCTAATGCATGATTATTATTTAATGAATACATGTATTTCATGATCATAATGTAGAATTAATTTGTTGGTGCAGTAGGCACCTAAGTCGAACCTGAGTTTTGATTATAGCAAACGATACAAAGTTAAGCTCATGTCATTATCTCACGAGCTGAATCGAGTGTGCAGTAAATTGCTATTGCTGGAGCTGAAGGCTAGCGACACCCGGAGGAAGCTGCGGTGGTCGGGCGACACTCGAGTGACTTCGGAGGGAGCCGAAGGAATCGAGTGGAAGGCCGGAAGCAAAAGCAACATGTAAGTATCGAGGTAAGCTCGTGTGTGCGAGCGTAAGTAAGCTCGTATCCTCTTTACGGGGATGATCTTAAGCGTAGATCCGACCAAAGACATTCCATAGATGGTCTAGGTCGAGATCGGACGGTCGAAGGCCATCGAAATAATGTTTTCTTTGAGATAACCTTGCCTTCTAGCTAGCATCGATCGTATCGCGGCTTGGAGGACTCATTGCTAGTCGAGCGATCGACTCTAGAAGGTCGACACCTCGTGATCTTGCCATCGATGATGGCCATCGATCATTCTTGGTCATCGAGGAGTCAAGGTTTATCACCAAATTTCAATGGGAGTGGTGCTCAAATATGATTGGCTAGGGTTCCTCTCGAAAAGGGGCTCAAAGGCTATAAAAGGAGGTCCTAACCTAGGGTTTTCATAACAATTCTAAGCTTCCAAAATCCTCCGCAAAGCTACAACTCTCCGACAACGAAGTCCTTCCTTTCCACGCCTAGGTTTAACTTTCTTTATTTTGTATGCGTCGGTATTAGTTTTTATCAGTTGTTCATCTACTTTTCCGAGCTTTTATCGTATACGAGGAGAGGGGGAGTGTCCCTCTACCTCAAGTTTTTGTTCCTTCTTGTATCGATTAACTCCTACCTCTAACGAGGAGGAGTTCCTTTAGTGGTTTTGCCCTCCGTACGTGGTCAAGGACCACTAGGGCCTTGGAGTAGTAGCCGAAGGCTACAGACCAAGTAAAACATTTGTCTTCTCTTTATATTGCTTATCTTTTCACCAAATTAATTATCTACTCGGTTTTTTAACGAACGAAGAGAAAAAAGTTTTTATCTCTATTCACCCCCCCCTCTAGCGATCCGCTTCGATCCAACAATTGGTATCAGAGTCGGGGGTTGCTAAGATTTGGTGAAACCACCAATCTAGCCATTTTTACATATTTATTGTTCTTTTAATTCTGTTTATTTCTATTTATTTCGCTTTGTTAAGTTTTCTCCTGCACTACTAATCCAAGACGCGAGTCTTGGTACTTTTTTTTGTGTTTTTGTCATTGCTAGTTTCTTCGTCTTCATCTCCTTCGGTCTTTTGTTCTAATGGCCCATCTCGAGGGTTTTAGCACCGTCTGACCTCTATTTTACAACGGAGATGACTTCCGTTATTGGAAGGGTCGGATGGAATGCTTTCTCAAAACCCAAATCGAGATGTGGATCATAATCCAAACGGGTTTCACACTTCCGACTAATGAAGTTGGTGACTCCTTGGATTATGATCAATGGACCATTGCGACAAAACGACAAGTCGAAGCTGACGCCAAGGCAACACAAATCCTCCAATGCGGCCTATCCAAGGAGGAGCTAAATCGCGTCGGCCCCTTCATAAGCGCAAAGGATCTTTGGACAAAACTAATCGAGTTACACGAAGGATCGGATCAAGCTAAGGTTTGCAAATGCGATTTGTTGTTCAATAAATTGTACACACTAAAAATGCAGGAACACGAGTCCGCGACACAACTCCACGCCCGTGTCCAAGACATAGTTAACAACCTACACGCAATCGGGCAAAAGGTCGAAAACCGCGACCTTATAAGGTATGTTCTAAACTCTTTTCCGAGGACTACCTTGTGGGCATCCATGGTCGATTCCTACAAGGTCTCCAAAGATCTTTCTAAAATTAGGTTAGATGAATTATTCTCAGATTTCGAATTACATGAGCATTCCAACTCGGAACCCGAGAGGGGTATAGCCTTGTTTGCAGGTTCAAAG
This sequence comes from Wurfbainia villosa, assembly GCA_025175895.1. NCBI lineage: Eukaryota > Viridiplantae > Streptophyta > Magnoliopsida > Zingiberales > Zingiberaceae > Wurfbainia > Wurfbainia villosa. The sequence goes on along the minus strand of CM045989.1, from coordinate 34,379,784 downwards.
AAGAAGAAAATCGCAAGCAAGCCACCACCAACCGAGGAGGAAGACGAGTCCGAAGAAGAAGTTGACCCGGAATTGACTGCCGAGCTAATGAACCTAGCTCGAAGGATAGCCAAGGGACGAAAGCGAACCACGACTTGACCCAACCAAGGTAAGCCTAAAAGTTCTAATATTAGGTGTTATGAGTGTAACAGGTTTGGACATATCACGTCCGAGTGCCCCAAGCTCAACCACAAAGCACCTAAGCACAAGAAGGCCCTCAACGCGACATGGGAAGAAGCGTCATCCGAAGAAGACGAAGACCACGTCTTCATGGCGAAATCAATTGAGTCAGACATGGAGACCGAACCTGAACTTGAGTCAGAACCTGAGGATGACTCGAACTACGAAGCTACCTTCAAGTCAAGCCACGGATACGCATCCGGTTCAAAAGATACCCTTAAAGTAAGTCGAACTTTATTTAATACTTTACAAAATACGGTTAGGTTTTTGTCTAGGAAATTAGTTAAATCCGAGTCCAAGGTCGAGACCCTGGTTGAGGAGGTCAAACTCCTCAAACACAAGGTCTCCCTAACCTCTTCGATTAGTCGAGTTCAAAAGAAGGACTCAACTCGGGTTGAAAAACTCAAAGTTGAGAACTCACTCTTGAAAAGTCAAGTCGAAGATCTTAGGAACACGTTGGAAAGGTTCACTTCGGGATCCAAAGGACTTGACCTCCTACTTGGATCTCAAAGGGTCGTGTACAATAAGGCTGGACTAGGGTTTAACTCAAACACGACTAATAGGTCGTATATGTCGATTGTAAGTCGACATAGGAAACATGTCCAAGCATGGGTCCCTAAGAACCTTTTGATTTCAACTCTAGGATCCAACCCGTACTGGATTCCCAAGGACCAAATCCACTATGTGGATAGACCGAACCGATTCAACGGTCTAGGGGGAGCCAGTACAAAACATGTTTGTGCTTTAACTTAGAAATTGCATGTTTTAACTTAGAAAGTTTGTGCTTTAACTTAGAAATTGCATGCTTTAACTTAGAAAGTCTGTGCTTTAACTTAGAAATTGCATGTTTTAACTTAGAAAGTTTGTGCTTTAACTTAGAAATTGCATGCTTTAAGTAAGAAAGTTTGTGCTTTAAAACTTGTGAACTCACTTAGAACACGAACATAACCAACTAAAATTCTTCGAAAAGATTGAGCCTCGGGGAGCCTCTTTCCAAAAACATAACCAACTAAAATTCTTCGAAAAGATTGAGCCTCGGGGAGCCTCTTTTCAAAAATAACCAGTTAGACTAGGAAATAGTCTTAGGTGAGTCAAGTCATCATTTTCTTGAAAATGACTTTGTCTAAGGAAGTGGTCGATGATCCGATAAAAGAAGGCCTCTACGCCTCGTCACGACCTGGAAGACATGATCTTGAAAAGGTAAACTTGACAAGCCTAGGGTCAAATCCAAATCTAACATAAAATTACTTGAACCTAAATCCACTTAATCAACTTAATTGGAAGTCATCTCACAAAAACCACATAAGTATAACATGCTTGATCATATAGACACAGGTGAGATGACCTAGGTTTAACAACTTACAACCAGTTTTTTTTAAAAAAAATCTAACATCCAATCCAACCACCTTGTGTGTAGGATCAATGGATGTTGGACAACGGTTTCTCCCGACACATGACCGGGGATCAACTCAAATTCACGAAGCTTCGATTCAAACGACAAGGATCGGTAGCCTTTGGGAATAACGGCAAGCTCAAAATCATCGGATCAGGTGATATCGAGCTTAACTCGAATTTTGTTATTAAAAATGTATTACTTGTAGAGAATTTTGAATATAACCTGCTTAGCGTAAGCCTGTGACAATAACTATAAGGTCATATTTTTAGAAAATGAATGTGTAATTAAAACAAATAAAACAATACTCAAAGGAACTAGGATAAATAACATTTATACAATTAACTTAATCAAATCCTCAGCCAAATGTCTTATGACACAGGAAGAGGAATCATGGTTGTGGCACCGACGACTCGGTCACTCGCACCCAAGACTCGTCCACAAGATGAGTCAGAGTGGCTTAGTCAGAGGCTTACCCAACCTCAACAATTTGGTTAATAAAATCTGTAATGCTTGTCAACAAGGAAAACAACCTAGGACACAACACAAGTTAACTAACCAAGAACGAACCTCAAGTGTACTTGAGCTCCTGCATATGGATCTATTCAATTCACATGGAGCCAAGTCACTCAATAGAAGTCAATATTGCTTAGTCATAATTGACGACTACTCCAGGTTTACCTGGGTTAGGTTCATCAAACATAAAAATGATACCCTAGATCAATTAATCAATCTATTCAAATTAATCGAGAATCAAAAAAACCTTAAGGTTAAAATACTTAGAAGCGATCATGGTGGTGAATTCGAAAATCAAAGGTTCACCAACTTCTATAACCTAAACGGATACCACCATGAATTCTCTTGCCCTAGGACCCCTCAACAAAATGGCCTAGTGGAGCAGAAAAACCGAACTCTACAAGAAGCCGCTAGGACCATGTTGAACGAATACGACCTACCTGATAGGTTTTGGGCAGAAGCTGTTAGCACGGCTTGCTATGTCCAGAATAGGATCCTTATGGTAAAGAGTCACCTTAAGACCTCCTACAAGATTTATCACAATAAAGTACCCAACATCAAGTACTTTAGGGTATTTGGATGTAAAGTACATATCTTAAACACTAAGAACCACCTAGGGAAATTCAAATCCAAAACCTCCACCGGAATCTTCTTAGGATACTCGACTACAAGTCGAGCTTATAGAGTATATAACCACGACACCCTTAGAGTCGAGGAGACTATCAATGTAGTATTTGATGAAGGACATGAACCTACAAAACCCCCAGCAACCCCAATTAGCGAGCCGATTCATACTAGACCTAACTCTGATCCGGAGATCAAGTCTAGTGTTAATCCTAACCTAAGTCAACCAAGTCACTCTATTGATCAAGTGATAGATGACTCCAACCAAACTAGTGTTCAACCAAGTCACCCCATTGATCAAGCATTAGGTGACACAAACCCAACCCAATCTAGGATTCAGACTAACCACCCTATCGATCAAGTGATAGGAGATCCTAATCTAGGAGTTTGAACTAGAGCATCCTATAGGAACCTTAGTCAAATTTCCTTAATTTCAAAGATAGAACCCAAATCAATTGAACAAGCTCTTCTTGATCCCGATTGGATTAATCCAATGCAAGAAGAGCTAGCTCAATTTACTAGGAATGAAGTGTGGGAATTAGTACCACCACCTAAAGACAAAACGATAATTGGAACAAGGTGGGTGTTTCGAAATAAGCTTGATGATAAAGGTGAAGTAGTTAGAAACAAGGCTAGGTTAGTCGCCAAAGGGTTTAGTCAAGTCGAAGGCTTAGATTACGACGAAACCTATGCCCCAGTAGCTAGACTCGAATCCATTCGAATGTTGCTAGCTTATGCCGCACATCGAGGATTTAAGCTGTTTCAAATGGATGTTAAGTCGGCATTCCTAAATGGATACATTAAAGAAGAAGTTTATGTTAGCCAACCCCCCAGATTCGAAAATCTAGATAAACCCGACCATGTTCTAAAACTTAAGAAAGCTCTCTATGGACTTAAACAAGCTCCTCGCTTGAGTGCGAGAAGACTTTCAATCCTTCTTAAGTCAAAGGGTTTAACCAAGGCTTAGTTGACCCAACTCTCTTCGTAAAAACCTTAGGTAAAGAAATATTCATAGCTCAAATTTACATAGACGATATAATTTTTGGAACCTCTAACTCAGCCTTACTAAACGAGTTCGTTTCACTCATGGAAAGTGAGTTCGAAATGAACTTGGTAGGCGAGTTAAGTTTCTTTTTAGGTCTACAAATTAAACAAACTAAGGATGGTATATAACTATATCAACAAAAATACACTAAGGAGTTAATTAAAAGATTTGGAATGCAAGACGCTAATATAATAAACACCCCAATGGCGAACAATGTTAACATAGGAAGACCTAGAAAGTAAGTCCATTGACTTAAAGTACTATAGGAGCGCGATAGGAAGTCTCCTATACTTAATTCGTCGACCCAGGACATCCTATTCGCATGATAAGTATGTCGCGAGTTTCAAACCTGTGCTAAGGAGTCTCACCTAACCCTAGTTAAGCGTATCCTTAGATATCTAAAGGGTACACTTAATGTCGGTATTTGGTATCCTAGATCTACCGAGTTCGAACTAACCGGCTACTCCGATTCGGACTATGCCGGTAGTAAGCTCGATAGAAAGAGCACGAGTGGTTGTTGTCAACTTCTCGGCTCGAGTCTAGTGAGTTGGTGTAGTAGGAAGCAACACTGTGCTGCTTTATCTACCACCGAAGCCGAATACATCGCGATGGGTGAGTGTGTCACACAGCTTCTTTGGATGAAGCACACTCTCCGCGACTTTAAGTTAGACTTTACGAATACTAAACTTCATGTAGATAACATTAGTTCAATTAATCTTACAAAGAATACGATATGTCACTCTAGGACCAAACATATAGAGGTCAAACACCATTTTATTCGAGAACATGTGGCCAACGGAGCCATACAACTCGAATACGTCGAATCGAAGTCTAACTTGGCAGACCTATTTACTAAACCCCTACCCGAAGCCGAATTTAGTCTATTAAGATGAAAATTGGGCATGTGCGTAATAGAATAGGTACTTGCAAATTATATGTTCTTACTACTATTTCTTTAATTTCATGGAACTAGCATAGGACATACCTTAGATATCATGCACCTATAGATTTAAGGAGCCAGTATATCTCACAACACATAGGACTAATGTGTTTGTCTACTTAGCCACGTAGATGGGCGTGAGATGTTAGGACCTTACTCCTGGTTCCAGATGTAGAGCTAGTGCATCGCTATGAACCACGGAGTATAATCATACATACTAACCGACTCTGACCAGGACTGATTGATCTTCCATATCAATCAAGCCAAATATGAGTCGAACATTTTATAGATGAACTTATTTTCAGTATATTATTTTCAAAATAATGTGGAACATGCTTGGACTTTAAAATTAAAACTTGTTTTTATTCCAGACACACTCTCACTCTTTTCGATATATGGTAAAAGGGGGAGAAAAGGCCAAAGTTAAGGGATCAATATCAAAGTTAAGGGATCAATATTTTTTTTAAGGCTTACTCAAACTTTAACACATTTAGTTAACTTATTAACAGAAAGTAATTTACTTAACTTTAACTTGTTAACAAAATGGAAGTAAAGGCCAAGGTTAAGAAATCAATTTTTTTGATTTCTTAAATTAAAACTTATTTTAAACACTATGGCCAATATTAAGTAATTTCGGTTACTTAATTCTTTTTTAGTAGCAAATATCAAGGAGGAAAGTTAAAACTCTTTCTCAAGTACTCACCCTCGGTCAAGGAGGAGGTTTCCTCAAGGGGGAGCACTTGAAAAAGAGTTTTTATACTCCTACACATTCATGTATATCTCATACTCTTTTTGCTTAATTTATTTTTCTTAACTTTGTATGTGGGTTTGCCATAAATCAAAAAGGGGGAGATTGTTGGTGCAGTAGGCACCTAAGTCGAACCTGAGTTTTGATTATAGCAAACGATACAAAGTTAAGCTCATGTCATTATCTCACGAGCTGAATCGAGTGTACAATAAATTGCTATAGCTGGAGCTGAAGGCTAGCGACACCCGGAGGAAGCCGCGGTGGTCGGGCGACACTCGAGTGACTTCGGAGGGAGCCGAAGGAATCGAGTGGAAGGCCGGAAGAAAAAGCAACATGTAAGTATCGAGGTAAGCTCGTGTGTGCGAGCGTAAGTAAGCTCGTATCCTCTTTACGGGGATGATCTTAAGCGTAGATCCGACCAAAGACATCCCATAGATGGTCTAGGTCGAGATCGGACGGTCGAAGGCCATCGAAATAATGTTTTCTTTGAGCTAACCTTGCCTTGCAGCTAGCATCAGTCGACTGCCAGCTTGGAGGACTCGACTGCCGTCAAACAGTCGACTGCCGAAGGTCAGCACTCGACTGATGCTGCCATCAGTCGACTGATGATGGGTCAAAGGATCAGCCTTGAGGAGTCAAGGTTTATCACCAAATTTCAAGGGGAGTGGTGCTCAAATATGATTGGCTAGGGTTCCTCTCGAAAAGGGGCTCAAAGGCTATAAAAGGAGGTCCTAACCTAGGGTTTTCATAACAATTCTAAGCTTCCAAAAGCCTCCGCAAAGCTACAACTCTCCGACAACGAAGTCCTTCCTTTCCGACGTCTAGGTTTAACTTTCTTTATTTTTGTACGTCGGTATTAGTTTTTATCAGTTGTTCATCTACTTTTCCGGAGCTTTTATCGTATACGAGGAGAGGGGGAGTGTCCCTCTACCTCAAGTTTTTGTTCCTTCTTGTATCGATTAACTCCTACCTCTAACGAGGAGGAGTTCCTTTAGTGCTTTTGCCCTCCGTACGTGGTAAAGGACCACTAGGGCCTTGGAGTAGTAGCCGAAGGCTACGAACCAAGTAAAACATTTGTCTTCTCTTTATATTGCTTATCTTTTCCGCTACAAATTAATTATCTACTCGGTTTTTTAACGAACGAAGAGAAAAAAGTTTTTATCGCTATTCACCCCCCCCCTCTAGCGATCCGCTTCAATCCAACATAATTGACATATGCCTTTATGATCATGAGGATGGTTAGGTTGATGCTTAACCTTGATAAAATTTTATGAATATAATGGTTAAGTATATACAAATACCCCCTAGCATGCATCTCACACTCACCATAGGCTACTTTGATTGAAAACTTAGCATGGGTGAGATGTTAGGATGATACAAATGTCCACTAATGCCTATGGCATTTAGATGGTCATTTAAAGTATCAAAATAGCAATAATAGACCAATCATGGGGAAGGCTTATGTTTAATTCATAGACATATTGCCCAAAGATCATGGTTGGATATTTCATATGTTTTCAAAACAATTTCTTACCCTAAAATCTATGTATTCATGTTTTGAAACAATTGGATGCAAAACTAGGTAGTTAACTTGATACTAGAATGATCAAAAACTAGTGGTTTTTTAAAGCCTTTGGATTTTTGGCAAATCTCGGAAAATATAATGATTTTTCTTGAAAAACTATTTTTCATTGATAGATATACTTAAAATAAATATGTTCCTCAAATTTCATGATTTTTCGAATTTTTTGGAATTTTTAATGCATTTCTGAATTTCACCACGAAAATCAAAATTTCAGAATCCTTTGTGCCAGTCGACTGCCATACTGATAGCAGTCGACTGCTACCCTGAAAAACAGCCCAATATTTTCTGTTTTCAGATTTTAATCATGATTTTGGTGTTTTCCTTCTATTAGACTTGATACCATGGGTTTATAACTTAGTATTAATCTTTTTGATGGAGTCAAAGGGGGAGAAATAATTGTGTTTAAGTAAATTATGATAGGGGGAGAATTTGTAGAGAGAGTTTCATGGATTAAGGGGGAGTTGCATGTTGCTATATCATGTTTATGTTTACATGCTTTCTTACCTTAGAATTTTCATCAAATATTTTTACCTAACTTAAACGGATTGTCACATATCAAAAAGGGGGAGATTGTTAGGGCAATCTCTTGCCATGATAAGGTTTTGATGTGTGTGGCAAAGGGTTTAAGTTAGGATGATAGTGTTATTTGATATGTGCATTGGAGTCTTGCAGGACTTAGTGATTCGCACATGGAGCCTTGGCGGGTTCACCCTCACAACCTCGGTCCTTGAGTCGGTGAAGGATGACTTTGCGAAAGCCGTGCGCTTGGAGCATCCGAGGGACCGCCGGACGAGATGACTTGAAGTGAAGCCAAGGAAGCAGACTTCGGAGACAAGAGACGCGAAGGAGCATTGCAGAGTCGTGCGCCTGATGCTGCCGAGGGACGTGGCCGCGAACGAAGAGAACTTCGGCGAGGGACTTCGAGTGAGATGAGAGAATGTGTGAAATGTAAGTAGCTCATTAGGTGAACTTGGCCGAATGGCTGAGTGTCGGAGACTTGACCGCAAGGGTTAAGGTTTACCCGACCGCCGGAAGCTCAAACTTATGTTAAGTTTGAGTTTCACATGGCACCAGTCGACTGCCATGTAATGGAAGTCGACTGCTCTGAGTCGAGTGGGTTCGACTGGTATCTGACTGATGGGTTTATGCCCAGCATCATTTGACCGCAGAGGATATCGCGAACCGAAGCCGTAGCCGATGGCCAGCGACTACGAGAGGCGGATCGGTGAGGTCCATCAGTCAACTGCCAAGAGTTCCGTTGGACTACAATGGTCGGGATCCGACGTGTTCGGAGGGCGTTGTAGTGACAGCAGTCGACTGGTGGCGGCCAAGGGGAAAAATCAGCCCTCTCTATAAAAAGAGAGGGTGTGAGCCTTTGAGAGGCTAATGCTTATGCTCTAAGTGATCTTCCTAGTGCCCCACAAGTTCTAAACTCTTCTTACTTGTTTTTACTCCATTCTTATTGTAAGAAGAGTGATCTTGATTTTAAAGGTTACCTCCACCTAGCTTGGTGCAAAGGAGAGACCAATAGTCATTGGCTTTGGAGGAGTGATTCACCTTGGACGAATCGGGATCATGGATTAGCGGCGTAGTCGTGAACCACGTTACATTCTTTGTTAGCACTTGTTTTCTCGTATTTCTATTTGCTTGTCTTTATTAGTCTTCCGCTTGCGCTAATTAGTTTTGTAGACGAGCAAATACCGGCATCCAAACGAAAAGGGCTATTCACCTTAGCCTACTGCACTGCATCTCCTACATGTGGTATCAGAGCCAAGGAAAGCTTGTCGCGGACTAACCGCCACAACAAGCAACATTCAAAATGGCCGGCTCCAACATCTATCCTCCGAAGTTTGAAGGAGAATTCGCTTGGTGAAAGAAGCGAATGGAGGTATTTTTCGAAACGGATTTTGATATTATGATTACAATGGAATCCGGTTTCGTTTTGCCTAGGGATGAAGAGGGTAAGCCAATAGAGAAATCTAGGTGGACCAAAAGGCAAAGGGAAGAGCACCTTGCAAATTCAAAATCCAAGCATCATCTATTCAATGTGCTCCCCCAACAAGAAATCAACCGAATAGGAGAATGCCTAAGTGCCAAGGAGATGTGGGAGAAGCTAATTGAGCTTCATGAAGGCACATCCGAGGCGAAGCTAGCAAGGAGAGATCTCCTCCGCTCCCAACTATCCAACATCAAATTAGAAAAGGGAGAAAAGGTAACTTCTTTACATTCTAGATTCAAAGAAATTTTAAATGGACTAACAAGTGTAGGAGAAAGGCTCCCCAATTGCGATATGATAATGAAGGCCATAGATGCTTTCCCCCGATCATCCAAGTGGAGTTCAATGGTGGACTCATTTTACATTTCAAAGAATCTAGAGGTAAGTACTCTAGATGAATTTTTCTCCACTATGGAATTACATGAATCTAGGCTTGAAGGAATACAAGAAGAGCCAAAAATACAACCTTCAAGGGGAGTAGCATTGTTGGCAAATAAGGGGAAGAAGAAGATAGAGATCCCCTCCTCCGATGATGATGAAGCCTCTACCTACTCCATGGATAGCATGGAAGAAGCCTACATGGTAAGGAAGGTAAGGCGTGCATTTAAGAATTTTAGATTTGATAAATCTCATGATAGGAATAGAAGACCAAGGGGGAAGGTCATATGCTACAATTGCCAAGGAGAGGGGCACATAAGGGATAATTGTCCCCTCCTAAACAAGAGCAAGGAAGAGAGGAAAAAGAAAGAAGAAAAGAAGAAGAAAAAGGGGAGCAAGAAAAAGAAGGAAGAGGAGAAGAAAACAAAAGAAAAGGGGAAGACCAAAGCTCTAAAGGCAAGGACTTGGGATGACCCATCCTCATCCTCCTCATCATCATCGGATGAGGAGAATGCCTTTGTCACCAATTTTGCCTTGATGGCCTTTGATGACTTGGATTGCTCTTCCTCCGAAAATGAAGGATCAAGCTCAAAAGGAGAGAGCTCAAGTGAAGGGGGAGCTTCTACATCCTCATCATCCGAAGAAGAAGAGGACATGGAAACTATGGTAACGAATCTTTCACCCCATAAGATAGTTTCCATGATTTCTAGTTTAACTAAGGATCTATTTAGAGCCAAGAAAAAGAACAAAAGCATGCTTGACCAAATTAAGGAATTAGAGCAAAAATTAGAAAAAGCATGTTTTAATGATAATGATGATGATGCATGCTCACATGATCTTTATGTGCCATTAGATGTTAGTGATGCATGTATAAATGAAAATAGGGCCCTAAGGGAAAAGGTAGATTATCTAACAAAAGCCCTAGAAAAATTCACAATTGGCTCCAACACATTGAACATGATCTTAGGGAGCCAAAGAGCTAGTTTCAACAAAAAGGGCCTAGGATACAAAGAAAAGAAAATTGAAAAGGCCTATAAATGCCTAATTGCTAGGGGACAAGATAAAAAGAAGGTAATAGCTAGGAAATGGATCCCCAAGGAGTATCTAGTGAACCCAATAGGCAAGAACTTATTTTGGGTTCCAAAATCCATCCTTAAGGGTTAGAAAACTCCTAGGGTAGTCAACCATATGCAATTGACCTATATCATATTTTGGTTGACTTAGGATGGCGGGACAACATTTTTAGAATAGTGTTGGGTGATGATAACGTGCCCATAAATAGATAATAATGCTTAAATCATGATGATTAATGTAATTGCTATGTATATGTGCAATCATGATTTATGATTTCGATATTTGGCACATCATCATAAGAAATAGGGTTTAAATCATGCCTTAGGTGATACTTTGTTTATTATCATCATATAATACCTAATGCATGATTATTATTTAATGAATACATGTATTTCATGATCATAATGTAGAATTAATTTGTTGGTGCAGTAGGCACCTAAGTCGAACCTGAGTTTTGATTATAGCAAACGATACAAAGTTAAGCTCATGTCATTATCTCACGAGCTGAATCGAGTGTGCGCAGAAATTGCTATTCGGAGTCAAGGCTAGCGACACCCGGAGGAAGCTGCGGTGGTCGGGCGACACTCGAGTGACTTCGGAGGGAGCCGAAGGAATCGAGTGGAAGGCCGGAAGCAAAAGCAACATGTAAGTATCGAGGTAAGCTCGTGTGTGCGAGCGTAAGTAAGCTCGTATCCTCTTTACGGGGATGATCTTAAGCGTAGATCCGACCAAAGACATTCCATAGATGGTCTAGGTCGAGATCGGACGGTCGAAGGCCATCGAAATAATGTTTTCTTTGAGATAACCTTGCCTTCTAAAGACTCGACTGAGGACTCGATCGATGCTGCCATCGATCGTGATGATGGCCATCGATCATTCTGGTCAAAGGATCAGCCTCGAGGAGTCAAGGTTTATCACCAAATTTCAATGGGAGTGGTGCTCAAATATGATTGGCTAGGGTTCCTCTCGAAAAGGGGCTCAAAGGCTATAAAAGGAGGTCCTAACCTAGGGTTTTCATAACAATTCTAAGCTTCCAAAATCCTCCGCAAAGCTACAACTCTCCGACAACGAAGTCCTTCCTTTCCGACGTCTAGGTTTAACTTTCTTTATTTTTGTACGTCGGTATTAGTTTTTATCAGTTGTTCATCTACTTTTTCGGAGCTTTTATCGTATACGAGGAGAGGGGGAGTGTCCCTCTACCTCAAGTTTTTGTTCCTTCTTGTATCGATTAACTCCTACCTCTAACGAGGAGGAGTTCCTTTAGTGGTTTTGCCCTCCGTACGTGGTCAAGGACCACTAGGGCCTTGGAGTAGTAGCCGAAGGCTACGAACCAAGTAAAACATTTGTCTTCTCTTTATATTGCTTATCTTTTCCGCTGCAAATTAATTATCTACTCGGTTTTTTAACGAACGAAGAGAAAAAAGTTTTTATCTCTATTCACCCCCCCCTCTAGCGATCCGCTTCGATCCAACAATTGGTATCAGAGTCGGGGGTTGCTAAGATTTGGTGAAACCACCAATCTAGCCATTTTTACATATTTATTGTTCTTTTAATTCTGTTTATTTCTATTTATTTCGCTTTGTTAAGTTTTCTCCTGCACTACTAATCCAAGACGCGAGTCTTGGTACTTTTTTTTGTGTTTTTGTCATTGCTAGTTTCTTCGTCTTCATCTCCTTCGGTCTTTTGTTCTAATGGCCCATCTCGAGGGTTTTAGCACCGTCTGACCTCTGTTTTACAACGGAGATGACTTCCGTTATTGGAAGGGTCGGATGGAATGCTTTCTCAAAACCCAAATCGAGATGTGGATCATAATCCAAACGGGTTTCACACTTCCGACTAATGAAGTCGGTGACTCCTTGGATTATGATCAATGGACCATTGCGACAAAACGACAAGTCGAAGCCGACGCCAAGGCAACACAAATCCTCCAATGCGGCCTATCCAAGGAGGAGCTAAATCGCGTCGGCCCCTTCATAAGCGCAAAGGATCTTTGGACAAAACTAATCGAGTTACACGAAGGATCGGATCAAGCTAAGGTTTGCAAATGCGATTTGTTGTTCAATAAATTGTACACACTAAAAATGCAGGAACACGAGTCCGCGACACAACTCCACGCCCGTGTCCAAGACATAGTTAACAACCTACACGCAATCGGGCAAAAGGTCGAAAACCGCGACCTTATAAGGTATGTTCTAAACTCTTTTCCGAGGACTACCTTGTGGGCATCCATGGTCGATTCCTACAAGGTCTCCAAAGATCTTTCTAAAATTAGGTTAGATGAATTATTCTCAGATTTCGAATTACATGAGCATTCCAACTCGAAACCCGAGAGGGGTATAGCCTTGTTTGCAGGTTCAAAGAAGAAGAAAATCGCAAGCAAGCCACCACCAACCGAGGAGGAAGACGAGTCCGAAGAAGAAGTTGACCCGGAATTGACTGCCGAGCTAATGAACCTAGCTCGAAGGATAGCCAAGGGACGAAAGCGAACCACGACTTGACCCAACCAAGGTAAGCCTAAAAGTTCTAATATTAGGTGTTATGAGTGTAACAGGTTTGGACATATCACGTCCGAGTGCCCCAAGCTCAACCACAAAGCACCTAAGCACAAGAAGGCCCTCAACGCGACATGGGAAGAAGCGTCATCCGAAGAAGACGAAGACCACGTCTTCATGGCGAAATCAATTGAGTCGACATGGAGACCGAACTCAACTTGAGTCGAACATGAGGATGACTCAACCACGGCTACCTTCAAGTCAAGCCACGGATACGCATCCTGTTCAAAAGATACCCTTAAAGTAAGTCGAACTTTATTTAATACTTTACAAAATACGGTTAGGTTTTTGTCTAGGAAATTAGTTAAATCCGAGTCCAAGGTCGAGACCCTGGTTGAGGAGGTCAAACTCCTCAAACACAAGGTCTCCCTAACCTCTTCGATTAGTCGAGTTCAAAAGAAGGACTCAACTCGGGTTGAAAAACTCAAAGTTGAGAACTCACTCTTGAAAAGTCAAGTCGAAGATCTTAGGAACACGTTGGAAAGGTTCACTTCGGGATCCAAAGGACTTGACCTCCTACTTGGATCTCAAAGGGTCGTACAATAAGGTCGACTAGGATTTAACTCAAACACGACTAATAGGTCGTATATGTCGATTGTAAGTCGACATAGGAAACATGTCCAAGCATGGGTCCCTAAGAACCTTTTGATTTCAACTCTAGGATCCAACCCGTACTGGATTCCCAAGGACCAAATCCACTATGTGGATAGACCGAACCGATTCAACGGTCTAGGGGGAGCCAGTACAAAACATGTTTGTGCTTTAACTTAGAAATTGCATGTTTTAACTTAGAAAGTTTGTGCTTTAACTTAGAAATTGCATGCTTTAACTTAGAAAGTCTGTGCTTTAACTTAGAAATTGCATGTTTTAACTTAGAAAGTTTGTGCTTTAACTTAGAAATTGCATGCTTTAAGTAAGAAAGTTTGTGCTTTAAAACTTGTGAACTCACTTAGAACACGAACATAACCAACTAAAATTCTTCGAAAAGATTGAGCCTCGGGGATCCTCTTTCCAAAAACATAACCAACTAAAATTCTTCGAAAAGATTGAGCCTCGGGGAGCCTCTTTTCAAAAATAACCAGTTAGACTAGGAAATAGTCTTAGGTGAGTCAAGTCATCATTTTCTTGAAAATGACTTTGTCTAAGGAAGTGGTCGATGATCCGATAAAAGAAGGCCTCTGCGCCTCGACACGGAAGACATGATCTTGAAAAGGTAAACTTGACAAGCCTAGGGTCAAATCCAAATCTAACATAAAATTACTTGAACCTAAATCCACTTAATCAACTTAATTGGAAGTCATCTCACAAAAACCACATAAGTATAACATGCTTGATCATATAGACACAGGTGAGATGACCTAGGTTTAACAACTTACAACCGCTTTTTTTAAAAATCTAACATCCAATCCAACCACCTTGTGTGTAGGATCAATGGATGTTGGACAACGGTTTCTCCCGACACATGACCGGGGATCAACTCAAATTCACGAAGCTTCGATTCAAACGACAAGGATCGGTAGCCTTTGGGAATAACGGCAAGCTCAAAATCATCGGATCAGGTGATATCGAGCTTAACTCGAATTTTGTTATTAAAAATGTATTACTTGTAGAGAATTTTGAATATAACCTGCTTAGCGTAAGCCTGTGACAATAACTATAAGGTCATATTTTTAGAAAATGAATGTGTAATTAAAACAAATAAAACAATACTCAAAGGAACTAGGATAAATAACATTTATACAATTAACTTAATCAAATCCTCAGCCAAATGTCTTATGACACAGGAAGAGGAATCATGGTTGTGGCACCGACGACTCGGTCACTCGCACCCAAGACTCGTCCACAAGATGAGTCGAGAGTGGCTTAGTCGAGGCTTACCCAACCTCAACAATTTGGTTAATAAAATCTGTAATGCTTGTCAACAAGGAAAACAACCTAGGACACAACACAAGTTAACTAACCAAGAACGAACCTCAAGTGTACTTGAGCTCCTGCATATGGATCTATTCAATTCACATGGAGCCAAGTCACTCAATAGAAGTCAATATTGCTTAGTCATAATTGATTTACTACTCGTGTTTACTCAGGTTAGGTTCATCAAACATAAAAATGATACCCTAGATCAATTAATCAATCTATTCAAATTAATCGAGAATCAAAAAAACCTTAAGGTTAAAATACTTAGAAGCGATCATGGTGGTGAATTCGAAAATCAAAGGTTCACCAACTTCTATAACCTAAACGGATACCACCATGAATTCTCTTGCCCTAGGACCCCTCAACAAAATGGCCTAGTGGAGCAGAAAAACCGAACTCTACAAGAAGCCGCTAGGAATCCGACCTACCTGATAGGTTTTGGGCAGAAGCTGTTAGCACGGCTTGCTATGTCCAGAATAGGATCCTTATGGTAAAGAGTCACCTTAAGACCTCCTACAAGATTTATCACAATAAAGTACCCAACATCAAGTACTTTAGGGTATTTGGATGTAAAGTACATATCTTAAACACTAAGAACCACCTAGGGAAATTCAAATCCAAAACCTCCACCGGAATCTTCTTAGGATACTCGACTACAAGTCGAGCTTATAGAGTATATAACCACGACACCCTTAGAGTCGAGGAGACTATCAATGTAGTATTTGATGAAGGACATGAACCTACAAAACCCCCAGCAACCCCAATTAGCGAGCCGATTCATACTAGACCTAACTCTGATCCGGAGATCAGGTCTAGTGTTAATCCTAACCTAAGTCAACCAAGTCACTCTATTGATCAAGTGATAGATGACTCCAACCAAACTAGTGTTCAACCAAGTCACCCCATTGATCAAGCATTAGGTGACACAAACCCAACCCAATCTAGGATTCAGACTAACCACCCTATCGATCAAGTGATAGGAGATCCTAATCTAGGAGTTTGAACTAGAGCATCCTATAGGAACCTTAGTCAAATTTCCTTAATTTCAAAGATAGAACCCAAATCAATTGAACAAGCTCTTCTTGATCCCGATTGGATTAATCCAATGCAAGAAGAGCTAGCTCAATTTACTAGGAATGAAGTGTGGGAATTAGTACCACCACCTAAAGACAAAACGATAATTGGAACAAGGTGGGTGTTTCGAAATAAGCTTGATGATAAAGGTGAAGTAGTTAGAAACAAGGCTAGGTTAGTCGCCAAAGGGTTTAGTCAAGTCGAAGGCTTAGATTACGACGAAACCTATGCCCCAGTAGCTAGACTCGAATCCATTCGAATGTTGCTAGCTTATGCCGCACATCGAGGATTTAAGCTGTTTCAAATGGATGTTAAGTCGGCATTCCTAAATGGATACATTAAAGAAGAAGTTTATGTTAGCCAACCCCCCGAATTCGAAAATCTAGATAAACCCGACCATGTTCTAAAACTTAAGAAAGCTCTCTATGGACTTAAACAAGCTCCTCGAGCTTGGTACGAGAGACTTTCAATCCTTCTTAAGTCAAAAGGGTTTAACCAAGGCTTAGTTGACCCAACTCTCTTCGTAAAAACCTTAGGTAAAGAAATATTCATAGCTCAAATTTACATAGACGATATAATTTTTGGAACCTCTAACTCAGCCTTACTAAACGAGTTCGTTTCACTCATGGAAAGTGAGTTCGAAATGAACTTGGTAGGCGAGTTAAGTTTCTTTTTAGGTCTACAAATTAAACAAACTAAGGATGGTATATAACTATATCAACAAAAATACACTAAGGAGTTAATTAAAAGATTTGGAATGCAAGACGCTAAGATAATAAACACCCCAATGGCGATCAATGTTAACATAGGAGAAGACCTAGAAAGTAAGTCCATTGACTTAAAGTACTATAGGAGCGCGATAGGAAGTCTCCTATACTTAATTGCGAGTCGACCCGACATCCTATTCGCAGTAAGTATGTGCGCCAGGTTTCAAACCTGTGCTAAGGAGTCTCACCTAACCCTAGTTAAGCGTATCCTTAGATATCTAAAGGGTACACTTAATGTCGGTATTTGGTATCCTAGATCTACCGAGTTCGAACTAACCGGCTACTCCGATTCGGACTATGCCGGTAGTAAGCTCGATAGAAAGAGCACGAGTGGTTGTTGTCAACTTCTCGGCTCGAGTCTAGTGAGTTGGTGTAGTAGGAAGCAACACTGTGCTGCTTTATCTACCACCGAAGCCGAATACATCGCGATGGGTGAGTGTGTCACACAGCTTCTTTGGATGAAGCACACTCTCCGCGACTTTAAGTTAGACTTTACGAATACTAAACTTCATGTAGATAACATTAGTTCAATTAATCTTACAAAGAATACGATATGTCACTCTAGGACCAAACATATAGAGGTCAAACACCATTTTATTCGAGAACATGTGGCCAACGGAGCCATACAACTCGAATACGTCGAATCGAAGTCTAACTTGGCAGACCTATTTACTAAACCCCTACCCGAAGCCGAATTTAGTCTATTAAGACGAAAATTGGGCATGTGCGTAATAGAATAGGTACTTGCAAATTATATGTTCTTACTACTATTTCTTTAATTTCATGGAACTAGCATAGGACATACCTTAGATATCATGCACCTATAGATTTAAGGAGCCAGTATATCTCACAACACATAGGACTAATGTGTTTGTGTACTTAGCCACGTAGATGGGCGTGAGATGTTAGGACCTTACTCCTGGTTCCAGATGTAGAGCTAGTGCATCGCTATGAACCACGGAGTATAATCATACATACTAACCGACTCTGACTAGGACTGATTGATCTTCCATATCAATCAAGCCAAATATGAGTCGAACATTTTATAGATGAACTTATTTTCAGTATATTATTTTCAAAATAATGTGGAACATGCTTGGACTTTAAAATTAAAACTTGTTTTTATTCCAGACACACTCTCACTCTTTTCGATATATGGCAAAAGGGGGAGAAAAGGCCAAAGTTAAGGGATCAATATCAAAGTTAAGGGATCAATAATTTTTTTAAGGCTTACTCAAACTTTAACACATTTAGTTAACTTGTTAACAGAAAGTAATTTACTTAACTTTAACTTGTTAACAAAATGGAAGTAAAGGCCAAGGTTAAGAAATCAATTTTTTTGATTTCTTAAATTAAAACTTATTTTAAACACTATGGCCAATATTAAGTAATTTCGGTTACTTAATTCTTTTTTAGTAGCAAATATCAAGGAGGAAAGTTAAAACTCTTTCTCAAGTACTCACCCTCGGTCAAGGAGGAGGTTTCCTCAAGGGGGAGCACTTGAAAAAGAGTTTTTATACTCCTACACATTCATGTATATCTCATACTCTTTTTGCTTAATTTATTTTTCTTAACTTTGTATGTGGGTTTGCCATAAATCAAAAAGGGGGAGATTGTTGGTGCAGTAGGCACCTAAGTCGAACCTGAGTTTTGATTATAGCAAACGATACAAAGTTAAGCTCATGTCATTATCTCACGAGCTGAATCGAGTGTACAATAAATTGCTATAGCTGGAGCTGAAGGCTAGCGACACCCGGAGGAAGCCGCGGTGGAATGGGCGACACTCGAGTGACTTCGAGGAGCCAAGGAATCGAGTGGAAGGCCTAAGAAAAAGCAACATGTAAGTATCGAGGTAAGCTCGTGTGTGCGGCGTAAGTAAGCTCGTATCCTCTTCTGGGGATGATCTTAGCGTAGATCCGACCAAAGACATCCCATAGATGGTCTAGGTCGAGATCGGACGCCGAAGGCCATCGAAATAATGTTTTTTGAGCTAACCTTGCCTTGCACTAGCATCACGATCCGCAAGCTTGAGGACTCGAATGCCGCCAAACAATGATCGCTGGAAGGTCAAGATCGATCGGCCGCCATCACGATCGATGATGGGTCAAAGGATCAGCCTTGAGGAGTCAAGGTTTATCACCAAATTTCAAGGGGAGTGGTGCTCAAATATGATTGGCTAGGGTTCCTCTCGAAAAGGGGCTCAAAGGCTATAAAAGGAGGTCCTAACCTAGGGTTTTCATAACAATTCTAAGCTTCCAAAAGCCTCCGCAAAGCTACAACTCTCCGACAACGAAGTCCTTCCTTTCCGACGTCTAGGTTTAACTTTCTTTATTTTTGTACGCGGTATTAGTTTTTATCAGATTGTTCATCTACTTTTCCGGAGCTTTTATCATAATGAGGAGAGGGGAGTGTCCCTCTACCTCAAGTTTTTGTTCCTTCTTGTATCGATTAACTCCTACCTCTAACGAGGAGGAGTTCCTTTAGTGCTTTTGCCCTCCGTACGTGGTATAGGACCACTAGGGCCTTGGAGTAGTAGCCGAAGGCTACGAACCAAGTAAAACATTTGTCTTCTCTTTATATTGCTTATCTTTTCCGCTGCAAATTAATTATCTACTCGGTTTTTTAACGAACGAAGAGAAAAAAGTTTTTATCGCTATTCACCCCCCCCCCCCTCTAGCGATCCGCTTCAATCCAACATAATTGACATATGCCTTTATGATCATGAGGATGGTTAGGTTGATGCTTAACCTTGATAAAATTGTATGAATATAATGGTTAAGTATATACAAATACCCCCTAGCATGCATCTCACACTCACCATAGGCTACTTTGATTGAAAACTTAGCATGGGTGAGATGTTAGGATGATACAAATGTCCACTAATGCCTATGGCATTTAGATGGTCATTTAAAGTATCAAAATAGCAATAATAGACCAATCATGGGGAAGGCTTATGTTTAATTCATAGACATATTGCCCAAAGATCATGGTTGGATATTTCAAATGTTTTCAAAACAATTTCTTACCCTAAAATCTATGTATTCATGTTTTGAAACAATTGGATGCAAAACTAGGTAGTTAACTTGATACTAGAATGATAAAAAACTAGTGGTTTTTTTAAAGCCTTTAGATTTTTGGAAAATCTCAGAAAATATAATGATTTTTCTTGAAAAACTATTTTTCATTGATAGATATACTTAAAAGAAATATGTTCCTCAAATTTCATGATTTTTCGAATTTTTTGGAATTTTTAATGCATTTCTGAATTTCACATGTAAAATCAATTTGAATCCTTGTGCTACTGATCGCCATATCGATAGAATGATCGCTAGCCTGAAAAACAGCCCAATATTTTCTGTTTTCAGATTTTAATCATGATTTTGGTGTTTTCCTTCTATTAGACTTGATTCCATGGGTTTATAACTTAGTATTAATCTTTTTTATGGTGTCAAAGGGGGAGAAATAATTGTGTTTAAGTAAATTATGATAGGGGGAGAATTTGTAGAGAGAGTTTCATGGATTATGGGGGAGTTGCATGTTGCTATATCATGTTTATGTTTACATGCTTTCTTACCTTAGAATTTTTATCAAATGTTTTTACCTAACTTAAACGGATTGCCACACATCAAAAAGGGGGAGATTGTTAGGGCAATCTCTTGCCATGATAAGGTTTTGATTTGTGTGACAAAGGGTTTAAGTTAGGATGATAGTGTTATTTGATATGTGCGTTGGAGTCTTGCAGGATTTAGTAATTCGGACATGGAGCCTTGGCGGGTTCACCCTCACAACCTCGGTCCTTGAGTCGGTGAAGGATGACTTTGCGGAAGCAGTGCGCTTGGAGCATCCGAGGGACCGCCGGACGAGATGACTTGAAGTGAAGCCAAGGAAGCATACTTCGGAGGCAAGAGACGCGAAGGAGCATTGCAGAGTCGTGCGCCTGATGCTGTCGAGGGACGTGGCCGCGAACGAAGAGAGCTTCGGCGAGGGACTTCGAGTGAGATGAGAGAATGTGTGAAATGTAAGTAGCTCATTAGGTGAACTTGGCCGAATGGCTGAGTGTCGGAGACTTGACCGCAAGGGTTAAGGTTTACCCGACCGCCGGAAGCTCAAACTTATGTTAAGTCGCCATGTAATGGTCGATCGATGGTTTATGCCCAGCCGATCGCCATGGAATGCCACGATCGCCGAAGATATCGTGGAGCCAGAACCGCTCGTAGCTAAGCTCGGGTAGTCGACTACGAGGAAGCGACAATCGGTGAGTGGTCGTCGAGTCCGCTGCCTAGAGTTCCGTTGGACTACAACGGTCGGGATCCGACGTGTTCAGAGGTCGTAGTGACGGCAATGACTTCAAGAGCATGATCGTAGTGGTAACGGAAGAAATCAGCCCTCTCTATAAAAAGAGAGGGTGTGAGCCTTTGAGAGGCTAATGCTTATGCTCTAAGTGATCTTCCTAGTGCCCCTCAAGTTATAAACTCTTCTTACTTGTTTTTACTCCATTCTTATTGTAAGAAGAGTGATCTTGATTGTAAAGGTTACCTCCACCTAGCTTGGTGCAAAGGAGAGACCAATAGTGATTGGCTTTGGAGGAGTGATTCACCTTGGACGAATCGGGATCGTGGATTAGCGACGTAGCCGTGAACCACGTTAAATTCTTTGTTAGCGCTTGTTTTCTCGTATTTCTATTTGCTTGTCTTTATTAGTCTTCCGCTTGCGCTAATTAGTTTTGTAGACGAGCAAATACCGGCATCCAAACGAAAAGGGCTATTCACCCCCCCTCTAGTCGGCCGTACCTATCCCCTACAAGTGGTATCAGAGCCAAGGAAAGCTTGTCGAGGACTAACCGCCACAACAAGAAACTTTCAAAATGGCCGGCTCCAACATCTATCCTCCGAAGTTTGAAGGAGAATTCGCTTGGTGGAAGAAGCGAATGGAGGTATTTTTCGAAACAGATTTTGATATTATGATTACAATGGAATCCGGTTTCGTTTTGCCTAGGGATGAAGAGGGGAAGCCAATAGAGAAATCTAGGTGGACCAAAAGGCAAAGGGAAGAGCACCTTGCAAATTCAAAAGCCAAGCATCATCTCTTCAATGTGCTCCCCGAACAAGAAATCAACCGAATAGGAGAATGCCTAAGTGCCAAGGAGATGTGGGAGAAGCTAATTGAGCTTCATGAAGGCACATCCGAGGCGAAGCTAGCAAGGAGAGATCTCCTCCGCTCCCAATTATCCAACATCAAATTAGAAAAGGGAGAAAAGGTAACTTCTTTGCTTTCTAGATTCAAAGAAATTTTAAATGGACTAACAAGTGTAGGAGAAAGGCTCTCCAATCGCGATATGATAATGAAGGCCATTGATGCTTTCCCCTGATCATCCAAGTGGAGTTCAATGGTGGACTCATTTTACATTTCAAAGAATCTAGAGGTAAGTACTCTAGATGAATTTTTCTCCACTATGGAATTACATGAATCTAGGCTTGAAGGAATACAAGAAGAGCCAAAAATACAACCTTCAAGGGGAGTAGCATTGTTGGCAAATAAGGGGAAGAAGAAGATAGAGATCCCCTCCTCCGATGATGATGAAGCCTCTACCTCCTCCATGGATAGCACGGAAGAAGCCTACATGGTAAGGAAGGTAAGGCGTGCATTTAAGAATTTTAGATTTGATAAATCTCATGATAGGAATAGAAGACCAAGGGGGAAGGTCATATGCTAAAATTGCCAAGGAGAGGGGCACATAAGGGATAATTGTCCCCTCCTAAACAAGAGCAAGGAAGAGAGGAAAAAGAAAGAATAAAAGAAGAAGAAAAAGCGGAGCAAGAAAAAGAAGGAAGAGGAGAAGAAGACAAAAGAAAAGGGGAAGACCAAAGCTCTAAAGGCAAGGACTTGGGATGACCCTTCCTCATCCTCCTCATCATCATCGGATGAGGAGAATGCCTTTGTCACCAATTTTGCCTTGATGGCCTTTGATGACTTGGATTGCTCTTCCTCCGAAAATGAAGGATCAAGCTCAAAAGGAGAGAGCTCAAGTGAAGGGGGAGCTTCTACATCCTCATCATCCGAAGAAGAAGAGGACATGGAAACTATGGTAATGAATCTTTCACCCCATAAGATAGTTTCCATGATTTCTAGTTTAACTAAGGATCTATTTAGAGCCAAGAAAAAGAACAAAAGCATGCTTGACCAAATTAAGGAATTAGAGCAAAAATTAGAAAAAGCATGTTTTAATGATAATGATGATGATGCATGCTCACATTATCTTTATGTGCCATTAGATGTTAGTGATGCATGTATAAATGAAAATAGGGCCTTAAGGGAAAAGGTAGATTATCTAACAAAAGCCCTAGAAAAATTCACAATTTTCTCCAACACATTGAACATGATCTTAGGGAGCCAAAGAGCTAGTTTCAACAAAAAGGGCCTAGGATACAAAGAAAAGAAAATTGAAAAGGCCTATAAATGCCTAATTGCTAGGGCACAAGATAAAAAGAAGGTAATAGCTAGGAAATGGATCCCCAAGGAGTATCTAGTGAACCCAATAGGCAAGAACTTATTTTGGGTTCCAAAATCCATCCTTAAGGGTTAGAAAACTCCTAGGGTAGTCAACCATATGGAATTGACCTATATCATATTTTGGTTGACTTAGGATGGCGGGACAACATTTTTAGAATAGTGTTGGGTGATGATAACATGCCCATAAATAGATAATAATGCTTAAATCATAATGATTAATGTAATTGCTATGTATATGTGCAATCATGATTTATGATTTCGATATTTGGCACATCATCATAAGAAATAGGGTTTAAATCATGCCTTAGGTGATACTTTGTTTATTATCATCATATAATACCTAATGCATGATTATTATTTAATGAATACATGTATTTCATGATCATAATGTAGAATTAATTGACATATGCCTTTATGATCATGAGGATGGTTAGGTTGATGCTTAACCTTGATAAAATTGTAAGAATATAATGGTTAAGTATA
Organism: Wurfbainia villosa; assembly: GCA_025175895.1. NCBI lineage: Eukaryota > Viridiplantae > Streptophyta > Magnoliopsida > Zingiberales > Zingiberaceae > Wurfbainia > Wurfbainia villosa. Next base: position 34,355,963 of record CM045989.1, on the reverse strand, counting down.
TACAAATACCCCCTAGGATGCATCTCACACTCACCATAGGCTACTTTGATTGAAAACTTAGCATGGGTGAGATGTTAGGATGATACAAATGTCCACTAATGCCTATGGCATTTAGATGGTCTTTTAAAGTATCAAAATAGCAATAATAGACCAATCATGGGGAAGACTTATGTTTAATTCATAGACATATTGCTCAAAGATCATGGTTGGATATTTCATATGTTTTCAAAACAATTTCTTACCCTAAAATCTATGTATTCATGTTTTGAAACAATTGGATGCAAAACTAGGTAGTTAACTTGATACTAGAATGATCAAAAACTAGTGGTTTTTTTAAAGCCTTTGGATTTTTGGCAAATCTAGGAAAATATAATGTTTTTTCTTGAAAACCTATTTTTCATTGATAGATATACTTAAAATAAATATGTTCCTCAAATTTCATGATTTTTCAAATTTTTTGGAATTTTTAATGCATTTCTTAATTTCACCCAGAAAATCAGAATTTCAGAATCCTTTGTGCTAGTCGACTGCCATACTGATAGCAGTTGACTGCTAGCCTGAAAAATAGCCCAATATTTTCTATTTTCAGATTTTAATCATGATTTTGGTGTTTTCCTTCTATTAGACTTGATGTCATGAGTTTATAACTTAGTATTAATCTTTTTGATGGTGTCAAAGGGGGAGAAATAATTGTGTTTAAGTAAATTATGATAGGGGGAGAATTTGTAGAGAGAGTTTCATGGATTAAGGGGGAGTTGCATGTTGCTATATCATGTTTATGTTTACATGCTTTCTTACCTTAGAATTTTCATCAAATGTTTTTACCTAACTTAAACGGATTGCCACACATCAAAAAGAGGGAGATTGTTAGGGCAATCTCTTGTCATGATAAGGTTTTGATGTGTGTGGCAAAGGGTTTAAGTTAAGATGATAGTGTTATTTGATATGTGCGTTGGAGTCTTGCAGGACTTAGTAATTCGCACATGGAGCCTTGCCGGGTTCACCCTCACAACCTCGGTCCTTGAGTCGGTGAAGGATGACTTTGCGGAAGTCGTGCGTTTGGACCATCCGAGGGACCGCCGAACGAGATGACTTGAAGTGAAGCCAAGGAAGCATACTTCGGAGGCAAGAGTCGCTAAGGAGCATTGCAGAGCCGTGCGCCTGATGCTGCCGAGGGACGTGGCCGCGAACGAAGAGAGCTTCGGCGAGGTACTTCGAGTGAGATGAGAGAATGTGTGAAATGTAAGTAGCTCATTAGGTGAACTTGGCCGAATGGCTGAGTGTCGGAGACTTGACCACAAGGGTTAAGGTTTACCCGACCGCCGGAAGCTCAAACTTATGTTAAGTTTGAGTTTCACATGGCACCCGATCCGCCATGTAATGGCAACCGCCCGAGTCGAGTGGGTTCTGACCGGTATCCGATCGATGGGTTTATGCCCAGAATGACTACCATGGAATGGCAATGACCGGAGGATATCGTGGGCACAGAATCGCCAGAGTCTTTGGGCCGACACGGAGACAGAATGATCGGTGTGAGGTCCATCAGTCGACTGCCAAGAGTTCCGTTGGACTACAACGGTCAGGATCTGACGTGTTCGGAGGCCATTGTAGTGACGACAGTCGACTGGTGGCGGCCAACGGGAAGAAATCAGCCCTCTCTATAAAAAGAGAGGGTGTGAGCCTTTGAGAGGCTAATGCTTATGCTCTAAGTGATCTTCCTAGTGCCCCACAAGTTCTAAACTCTTCTTACTTGTTTTTACTCCATTCTTATTGTAAGAAGAGTGATCTTGATTGTAAAGGTTACCTCCACCTAGCTTGGTGCAAAGGAGAGACCAATAGTAATTGGCTTTGGAGGAGTGATTCACCTTGGACGAATCGGGATCGTGGATTAGCGGCGTAGCCATGAACCACGTTACATTCTTTGTTAGCGCTTATTTTCTCGTATTTCTATTTGCTTGTCTTTATTAGTCTTCCGCTTGCGCTAATTAGTTTTGTAGACGAGTAAATACCGGCATCCAAACGAAAAGGGCTATTCACCCCCCTCTAGCCGGCCGTACCTATCCCCTACACAAGCCATGGTTGCCCAAAAGGTTTCTACTTCTAGGCCAAAAGCCAAGAAGAAGAAGAAATAAGCTGGGGCAAAGGTGGTGGGAGTAACTCAGGGAGGAGTGAAGAAGCCGAAAGGCAAGTGCTTCACTTGTAAGCAGCCTGGATACTGGAAGAAGGACTGCCCTAATCGCAAGCAGAACAAAGGTATATCTTTTGGTCTAGTCGTTGAAACATGTTTAGCGGTGTTATATACCTGCACCTAGTGTGTAGATACGGGAGCCACTGATCATGTCTGCAATACTTTGCAGGGGTTCCAGGAAACCAGATGACTGGCTGAGGGGGAGATTACCGTATACTTGGGCAAAACCACGAAGGTGGCGGTTGTTGCAGTGGGAGACATTTATTTGTCTTTTGAGAAAAATAAAGTTTTGGTTCTTAAAAATTGCCTTTATGTACCTTTATTTAGAAAGAATTTAATTTCGGTTTCTAAATTGTTTATGGATGGATATTCTATTTCTTTTAATGAAAGAGTTGTTATAAAAAGCAATAGAGAGATTATCTGTTCGGGTGCATTGATAGGAAATTTATATACAATAGAACCAAAAGCTCCCACGATACAAATAGAAGTTAATAACTCATCTTCTAATTCCAATAAGAGAAAAGAACCTTCGAAGATGAACCAAACATATCTTTGGCATCTAAGACTTAATCATATTAACCTAAGCAGAATTCAAAGGTTGATAGCTAATGTGTTGGGTTTCCGGCACCGCGGCAAGTATGTGTTCGATCATGTTTCGTAAACATGTGCACAACAGAAATAATAAAAATAATAAATCTAATTTATTTCAACATACAGACCACACGCATGCATAGTACAACATGTGTAGACATAACCGCAATTTCAAATTTTGCAATAAAAGGAAATTTATACTACGTATACCTGACATATCACGTGTAGCGGGAAAGGCATCAACCGGAGCGATCCTTGCTAGAATCGCCTCTATCCGTATCCATGCTGAGTATCTTCGGGATGACTTCACAAAGTCACGAGTCTGGACTTCGTACGAGTTACTAGCCTCGTGTTGAAGACGATGTGATCGAGATAAGATCACAATCCGAATCAAAATTCGGATCCAAAACTAGTCCTCAAAAACTCGCTTCTCCGGAGAGGTATTTGTCAACCGTTTGATGAATCCATTGTCCTCCACCTATGAGGATTACCGGAGATCAAATCTCCGGCAAAGTAGCCACTGTCGGAGCTCCAAACGTCGTCCAAATGACGCTGACTCAAAGAAAGCAACTGGACAGCTTGGTGGAGGAGTTTGCGCCGGCCAAAGAGAAGAGGGCCAGCAAGTCCTTGGTCACCGGAGCCAAGGAGGATCACCGGAGGGTCACCGGAGGATAGCCGGCTGGAGCTTGGACACCGACAACAAGCTTGGATGGTGGCACAAGGGTGGGTGCGGCTAGGGTTGGGTGCTGACCACAAGAGGAGAGGGAGAGGGTGGGCGGCAACTTTGGGTTGCTTGGATTAGGTTTTCACAAAACCCTTAAGCCCTATTTTATAGAGAACAAATTCTCCTAATGGTTATCGGATCATAACCAAAAGGCCATTAACCCGCTCCATTAATTTAAGTTAAAATAAACCAAACCGATTTGGTCTATTTTAAGTTAAAATGAATCGAACCAACTTTGGTTCATTCGTTTAAAACAAACCAAACCCCTTTGGTTTATTCTCCACCATTAGATTAGAACCAAACCAATTTATTTCATCCATCATGTCTTCATAAGACACGACCCATCAACGCTTCCATTGCGACTGAAACGATTTCATGCTCGCTCCTTGTTTGGTCCAACCAAACCTAGTTTCTCTCGGTATGAGAATATCATTCTCAAGCTTGTTTTAAATCCTTCGGATTACGCTCATTATGCGTGTGACCAAATAGGTTCTTGGTTTATGTTAGGCATCTATAATTACCATTAATTATAGAACGATCATGAGTGGCACCTAGTAGTACATCATGATCCCTAATTAATCGAAAAGATCAACAGTTGATCTAGAACTATTTCTGAAACTCTTCAGCAACTACAATGAATCATACCCCATTCCCTTCACTTATCTTATACCCAATTGGTTCAGGACATGGTCTATAGTATCAGTCCCCACTAAGTTGACTACGTCGCACCTAGCTCAAGTATCATTTCCTCGTCCTACGGATTCTAGTTACTGCACATGTATCCAAGAGTACCTTACTCTAAACATGTAATGCTTTGGCCAAAGACTTTAGTAACAATCCGACGAGAGGCCATGGGTATACATCTCCTTGCAAGGAGTGGTGAATCCTTTATAGGCTATTCAAACACCTTCGATCACTTTGACTTATACCCAATCATCCTGAGTCCACATCTCCTCAGAGATGCTTGCTTAAGATGTTAAAGCATAAGTCTTTATGATCAAGATGACTTGAATACCGCAAGTCAAAGGAACATCGCACTTAAGATGCAGTAAGAACTTTAGTGACATATCTATATATGCAGAGAACCATATGAAGTCTTATGGCTGGTCACTCCAATGAACTAGTTACCATAACTAGCATCCATGATTAACTCCGAACATCACAATGTCTCCATCCTGTGAGAATCAGCTGCTTGGATACACCAAGGAGCATACCTCATGCTAGTCTCGACAGAATCGACGGTGTCCTAATCTATCAATTCATCGACTAGGGATAATTCCGATATATCACAATTACACATGTAGAGATACTCACTAGTTGTGATCCAATCACAAATTCTCTCATGCTGTGAATTGTATCGTGGAGATTCAGTAAATGAGTTTAAGATCTAATCAAATACATGAAAACATGTACACTCAAATAGTGAATCTTTATTTATCATATAAATGGTTCAAACATAAGGCGATTGCCTTAGGACATCTCTCATATATTACTAACAAACTTCCACTTGGCCTAATGCCAATCGCTACGGTATCCAATACCATAAGCTCTAACCTGACCCTCAAACTTACTTTGAAGTAATGTCTTAGTCAAAGGATCCACTAAGTTCCTTTCAGTGGGGATTTTCTCGATTTGTATTTCCTTCCTACTAAACTTCTCTCTGATCAGATGATAGCGATGAAGCACATGTTTGGATTGTTAATGAGACCTTGGCTAATTCGCCTGTGCAATTGCTCCATTGTTGTCGCAGTAGACCGGTATTGCTTCAACAATGGCTGGAACCACACGAAGTTCATAAATGAACTTCTTGATCCAAACCGCTTCCTTTGCTGCTTCCGAACTGCAATGTATTCTGCCTCAGTGGTAGAATCCGCTATAGTGTCTTGTTTGGAACTTTTCCAACTTACTGCACCCCCATTCAAGGTGAACACGTATCCAAACTGAGACCTAGAATCATCCTTGTCTGTTTGGAAGCTGACATCCGTATACCCGCGTATCACCATGTCCCCTTCTCCATATATTAGGAACACATCCTTAGTTCTTCTCAAGTACTTAAGGATTGTCTTAACAGCCGCCCAATGGTCCATTCCTGGATCAGACTAGTATCTACTCGTGACATTCAGAGCATACAATACATCTGGCCTCATACATAACATAGCATACATGATAGATCCTATTGCGGATGCATAGGGAATCTTACTCATGCAAATCCTCTCGTCTTCTGTGCGCGGACACATAGACTTTGAAAGGTGTATCCCATGCCTGATGGGTAGGAAACCTTTCTTGGATTCCGACATACTAAACCTCTTTAGCACTCGGTCTATATATGTAGACTGCGAAAGACCAAGCAACCGTTTCGATCTATCTCTATAGATCTTAATCCCGAGGATGTAGGTTGCTTCTCCCAGGTCTTTCATGAAGAATGTCTTGGACAACCAAATCTTAACTGACTGTAGGACTGAAACATCGTTTCCTATAAGTAATATGTCATCGACATACAATACTAGGAACACGATTTCACTCCCACTAATCTTCTTCTACACACAAGGTTCGTCTGGATTTTGTGAGAAATCAAACCTTTTCATTGTCTCATCAAAACGGATATTCCAGCTCCTGGATGCTTGCTTCAATCCATATATGGACCATCGCAATTTGCATACCTTGGTTTTATCAACCGATGTGAAACCCTCAGGTTGTATCATATACACGTCCTCGAGCAGGTTTCCATAAAGGAAAGTTGTTTTCACATCCATTTGTCATATCTCATAATCATAATGAGCCACTATGGCCAAGAGCATCCGAATGGATTTAAGCATAGCAACAGGCGAATAGGTTTCGTCATAATCAACACCTTGCTTTTGACGATATCCTTTTGCCACCAATCTAGCCTTATAGGTAATCAGATTACCATCCATGTCGATTTTCTTCTTGAAAACTCACTTGCACCCTATAGGTTTTATGCCTTCGGGTGGGTCAACTAAGTTCCAAACTTGGTTTTCATACATGGAATCCATTTCCGACTTCATGGCTTCAAGCTACTTATCCCTTTCTGAACTTGTTAGAACTTCTTCATAACTGGTAGGCTCCTCATCATCAATGAGTAACACGTCATTTGATTCACTTACGAGAAATCCATATCTCTCAGGAATATTGCGTGTTCTACCAGATCTACGAAGATGTGGTGTTTCAATAGGTCCAGCCGATTGCTCATCACTATGAGTTATCGGCTGTTGTGCTTCACCAAGTATCTCTTCAATGTCTATTTGACTCTCTCGAGCCTCCTCAAGTTCGACGACACTCCCACTGTTTTCTTGCAAGAGAAACTCTTTCTCTAGAAACACAGCATGCCTTGAAACAAACACCTTTTGTTCCATAGAATGATAGAATTGGTAACCCCTTGTTTCCTTAGGATATCCAATAAATAGACATTTATCAGACTTAGCATCCAATTTGTCTGATACAGTCCGCTTCACATAAGCAGGACAACCTCATATCTTCAAGTAAGATACATGAGGTTTCTTACTATTCCATATCTCATATGGAGTAGTGGAGACTACCTTGGTTGGCATTCTGTTTAACAAGTAAACAGCTGTCTGAAACGCATAGCCCCAAAAGGACTTGGGAAGATTTGCATGATTCATCATTGACCTGACCATGTCCAACAAGGTCCGGTTACACCTCTCAGATACACCATTATGTTGTGGTGTATATGGCGGAGTCCATTGAGACAATATACCATTGTCCCTTAGATAATCTAGAAACTCTTGACTTAAGTATTCACCACCTCGATCCGATTGAAGTATTTTAATACTCTTGTCATGTTGTTTCTCTACTTCATTTCTGAATTCTTTGAACCTTTCAAAGGCTTCAGACTTGTGTTTCATCAAGAATACATACCCAAACCGTGAGTGATCATCGGTGAAGGTAATGAATTAGCTATAGCCTCCTAAAGCTTGAGTTGACATAGGTCCACATACATCAGTATGTATTAGACCTAGCAACTCTCCCACTCGTTCACCTTTTCCTGTAAAAGGTAACTTAGTCATCTTGCCTTTTAAGCATGATTCACATGTATCATATGAATCCAATTCAAACGATTCTAGAATTCCAAATCAGTGTAATTTGGACATACATTTCTTGCTCATATGGCCAAGACGACAATGCCACATGTAGGAGTCTAATTGATTATCTTTTCGAGCACGCTTGTTGTTTGCTTCGATATTGAAAATGTCACTGGATACGTCCAATGTATAAATATCATCACTTAAAGTTCCAGTCCCATAAAGAATGTCATTCAAAGTTATGTAACAACAATTGTTACTAAAAGTTAAATGGTACCCATTTCTATTTAAACAAAAAATAGAAATGATGTTCTTTATCAACGAAGGAACATAAAAGCAATTGTCCAGTTCTAAGACAAGTCTTGTAGGGAGCTTCAATAAATACGTTCCGATGGTGAGTGCAGCAACCTTTGCTCCATTCCCAACACGTAAATTTGACTCTCCCTTGACGAGTCTTCTTCTATTCCTTAGCCCATGTATGTCATTACATATATGTGTGCCACACCTAGTATCCAATACCCAAGTGTTTGAGGAAATAGAATGACAATCAATAACAAAGATATCTAAAGAAGATGGGGCATTCGATGCCTTATTCTTCTTCATGGACTCAAGATAAATCTTGCAATTTCTTCGCCAATGGCCCTCCTTGCCATAATGATGGCAAGTGCCCTTTTGAGTTGGTTCTGCCTTTTTATCCTTTTTCTTCTTCCACTTCTGCTATTCCTTTGACTTCCTCTTAGAACCTTTCTTCGAGGAATCAACTAACAACACCGTCCTTTGCTCATGCTTCTCATAAGGCTCCACAGTCTTCAGCATGTTGAGTTATACCATAGATGAACCTTCTTACATCTCAGAGGTGAAGAGGAGCTTGGAGACTTCGAACCTTTCGAATCTCACTTGCTCATCAAACAACTCGTAAAGATGAAGGACTATGGTATGAGCATCCATATGCTCATGCTGCTTCCGCAACTCGGGTACCATCATAGCTAGCATGATGCAACTCACCATTTCAGAATCAGTCACATGTTTTTGATATGCCAACAATTGGTCCGGAGTTGCATTGTCATTAGGACGGGCAGGAAGAGGCGCTTTGAGGACATTCGCAAGCTTTTCAACCTTGAGAATAATTCTCAAGTTTCTAAGCCAGTCCAAGAAGTTCGGCCCAGTCAATTTATTCGAATCCAAAATGGAATGCAAATTTAAATACATCATGATCAATCGATTAACTTAGAAATACAAAATGAGCATATATGAGAAAATGATTTTAAAATTCATCAACATACATTTATAAATCCCATTCATTTTTCGAATTTAAAAAAAAAAACCAAAATCACTTCGGGAGATCATAGGTCCATCTCCGAATGGGCTGATATCCAACATAGATATGAACAACCTTGGAGAGAGTCCAACAAGTCATTCATAACTACTATGGTAGGTATCAAATATACCGATTTCATATCACATATATGCAACTATCACAATGTGCTATCAACTAATTGAATGTTCATACGTACATCGTATACCTGACGAATCACGTGTAGCGGGAAAGACATCAACCGGAGCGATCCTCGCTAGAATCGCCTCTATCTGTATCCACGCCGAGTATCTTCGGGATGACTTCACAAAGTCACGAGCCTCGTCTTCGTACGAGTTACTAGCCTCGTGTTGAAGACGATGTGATCGAGAGAAGATCACAATCCGAATCAAAATTCGGATCCAAAACGAGTCCTCAAAAACTCGCTTCTCCGAAGAGGTATTCTTCAACCGTTTGACGAATTCTTTGTCCTCCACCTATGAGGATTACTGGAGATCGAATCTCCGGCAAAGTAGCCTCTGTCGGAGCTCCAAACGTCGTCCAAACGATGCTCCGACTCAAAGAAAGCAAGCTGTCCAGAAAACTGGACAGCTTGGTGGAGGAGTTTGCGCCGGCCAAAGAGAAGAGGGCCAGCAAGTCCTTGGTCACCGGAGCCAAGAAGGATCACCGGAGGATAGCCGGCTGGAGCTTGGATGCCGGCAACAAGGTTGGACGGCGGCACAAGGGTGGGCAGCGGCTAGGGTTGGGCGCCGACCACAATAGGAGAGGGAGAGGGTGGGCGACAACTATGGGTTGCTTGGATTAGGTTTTCACAAAACCCTTAAGCCCTATTTTATAGAGAACAAATTCTCCTAATGGTTATCGGATCATAACTAAAATCTCATTAATTCGCTCCATTAATTTAAGTTAAAATAAACCAAACCGATTTGGTCTATTTTAAGTTAAAACGAACTGAACCAACTTTGGTTCATTCGTTTAAAACAAACCAAACCCCTTTAGTTTATTCTCCACCATTGGATTAGAACCAAACCAATTTGGTTCATCCATCATGTCTTCATAAGACACGTCTCATCCACGCTTCCATTGCGACTGAAACGATTTCATGCTTGCTCCTTGTTTGGTCCAACCAAACCTAGTTTCTCTCGGTCTGAGAATCTCATTCTCAAGCTTGTTTTAAATCCTTCGGATTACTCTCATTGTGCGTATGACCAAATAGGTTCTCAGTTTATGTTGGCCAACTATAATTAACCATTAATTATAGAACGATCATGAGTGGCACCTAGTAGTACATCATGATCCCCAATTAACCGAAAAGATCAACGGTTGATCCAGAACTATTTCTGAAACCCTTCAGCAGCTACAATGAATCATGCCCCATTCCCTTCACTCATCTTATACCCACTTGGTTCAGGACATGGTCTATAGTGTTAGTCCCCACTAGGTTGACTACGTCACACCTAGCCCAAGTATCACTTCCTCGTCCTACGGATTCTAGTTACTGCACATGTATCCAAGAGTACCTTACTCTAAACATGTAATGCTTTGGCCAAAGACTTTAGTAACAATCTGACGACAGGCCATGGGTATACATCTCCTCGTAAGGAGTGGTGAATCCTTTATAGTGTATTCAAACACCTTCGATCACTTCGACTTATACCCAATCATCCCGGGTCCAAATTGCTTCAGAGATGCTTGCTTAAGATGTCAAAGCATAAGTCTTTATGATCAAGATGACTTGAATACCGCAAGTCAAAGGAACATCGCACTTAATATGCAGTAAGAACTTCATTGACATATCTATATATGCAGAGAACCATATGAAGTCTTACGGCTGATCACTACAATGAACTAGTTACCATAACTAGCATCCACGATTAACTCCGGACATCACAATGTCTCCAGCCAGTGAGAATCAATTGCTTGGATACACCAAGGAGTATACCTCGTTCTAGTCTCGACAGAATCGACGGTGTCCTAATCCATCAATTCATCGACTAGGGATAATTTTGATACATCACAATTACACATGTAGAGATACTCACTAGTTGTGATCCAATCACAAATTCTCGCATGCTGTGAATCGTATCATGGGCATTCAGTAAATGAGTTTAAGATCTAATCAAATACATGAAAACATGTATACTCAAATAGTGAATCTTCATTTATCATATAAATGGTTCAAACATAAGGCGATTGCATTAGGACATCTCTCATATATTACTAAAATAATGGACCTCTTAGTTCATTAGTGGTGGAAGATTTTCCAACCTGCAAATCTTGCTTGGAGGGTAAAATGACCAAGAGGCCTTTTAAGGCCAAGGGGTATAGAGCCAAAGATGTGTTGGAATTGGTTTATTCTGATTTGTGTGGTCCTATGTCTATCCAGGCTAGAGGTGGTTTTGAGTATTTCGTCTCTTTATAGATGAATATTTGAGATATGGATACATTTACTTGATACGCCACAAGTCTGAATGCTTTGACAAGTTTAAAGAATTCAAGGCTGATGTGGAGAAATGTCAAGGTAAAAGTATCAAGACACTACAATTTGATCGTGGTGGTGAGTACCTCTTGGGAGAGTTTAGGAATTACTTTTCAGTGGCTGGGATTCAATCCCAATTGTCTGCACCTAGCACACCCCAGCAGAATGGTATAGCAGAGCGAAGGAATAGGACTCTTATGGAGATGGTTAGATCATGATGAGTTATTCTGAGTTGCCAAATTCGTTCGGGGGATATGCTCTAGATACGGTAGTGTATATTCTGAACTTGGTACCATCTAAATCAGTGCCTTCTACTCCCACAGAATTATAGACTAGGCGAAAGCCTAGTCTAATACATATTCGGATTTGAGGGAGTCCAGCACATGTGATGAAGGCAGATTGTAGTATACGAAAAAAAAAATGAATTAACCGTTAATTAATTAGGATTAATTAAGGGATTAATTAGGCTTAATTAGTAGGCTGAGATCGGGCTTGATCTGTAATTGGGCTTGGGCTGAAATCGGGCTTGATCTGTAATTGGGCTTAGGCTGAAATCGGGCTTGATCTGTAATTGGGCTTGGGCTGAAATCGGGCTTGATCTATAATTGGACTTGGGCTGAAATCGGGCTTGATCTGCAAGTGGATTTGGGTTGAACTCGGATTGAATCTGACTTGGGTTAAGTGGCTGAACCGGCTGGGCTGAATCCAAACGGATTGGGTTTGGAACGGGCTAGGTTAGCCAGATTTGCTCGATCGACTTTTAAAAGCCACCAAACGAATCAGAGCTTTCGCGATCCCCATTTCGTCTTCTCCGTGACAGTTCTCTGCTCCGCGCGACGTCCGTCACCAACCTCCGTTCGTCGGCGTCCGGTGCGAGGAGCTCGACGGCGCCACCTTTTTAGTAGATCTCCGGCCGGGGATTAGGGGGGGGGTTCTCGCCTGGAAGGAAATCGCGGCGACACTCCCAATGGCGGCCAAGGCGTCTCATTCCCTTCCCTTTTCGAGTGGAGATCTGGAGTTTTGGGTTGTTTTTAGCTCCGATCGGGGTATTGGCAGTGATCGGAGCTAGCTGGTTCGGTGAGCAGCTAAAGGGGGAAAAGCCGGATGTCGCCTGTCGCCGGAGCTAGGGATCAGAGCTCCGATCTTCGCTGGTAATCAGGGGATGAGTAAGGTGGATTTCCGGTGGAGTGCAGAGTTCGGGATTGAATTGGGATTCCATCGGGAGCAGCCAGAAAATCCGACAGAGGTCTAGAACTGGTAAGCTTTATTACCGTGTATTGTTCGATCTTGATTGGCTTGTTTATGGATGTTGATTATGCTATGGATTTGGGAATCGGAACTGTGGGGTTGGATGATTACGGTAATTGCTTTGATACGGGTTGAATTTGGTATTAATGCTCGGGAAATACTAGTTGATAGGATGAGTTGTGTTCTGTTGATGATGGGTTTTGATCGGGATTTTCTTCGGTGAGCAGAGGTTGAACAGGGGTGCTACCGGAGATGCTCCGTTTGGTGTCATGGGTGAGAAGCTGATGTCGGAAGAAAATCAAGCTCGGGAAAGTTGTTAATTAGGCTTTCCATTGGTTGATTTGTGTAGAAGATCGATTTGATTAGGTGTAGGTTCTATGGATGGCTAGGTTAAGTTAAGGTTTGATTGGGTTGTTGTTCGGGTATTAATTATTCTCGATTAATACTAGTGGATATTTGACATGTCTGAATCTGGGAGATTTTAAGGTATTGGATGATATTGGTTATATATTGTTAGGAAGATAATGATTGGGTTAAACAAGGGAAAAAGAATACGAATATAAATAAGTTAGTATTTTATTCGTAAAAGTATCGGGGATTGTACTTAATCGTAAATTGTTACTATTGTGCAGGTTTGGGATACGGAGCAGGTTCACGGTCGTGAAGATTATACGAGCTTCGTATCAGGTGGGTAATATCTACCTGGTCCGGTAGTTTGATCAATTCTGGTGCATGAAATCAGATATATATATGTTATACCTGTTTACCTTAGATCCACTCATATTTTATCCTGTGCTTGTACTTAGCCTTCGAACTTTGAGATATTGCTGTTAATCCATCATACCTTTATCTTAGATATGAATAATAACTCGCTTGTGTATTAGGAGCCGATAGGTATTCTTAAACGCATGTAGTTATGGTCACTAGTGTGGACTTAGATGGGGTTATCGGGTTGCATCACTAGGTTAGGTGATGAGTCCGCAATATTCTGGTTGTACCATACACATATTAGTGGGTTATTTTGACGGATCTATTTATCTGTACATAGGTAAATAGGTAGTGATTACGGATTAGTCGTCCTTGCATGGTTGACTTTTAGTTGACTAGGTCTTCCCGTGAGTTAGGGAGTGTTGCGAGGATTTATACGTGAACTATGCATCTTTTCATTGCATGCATGCTGACGACTGGGTCTCCCTTATGGATGAGACAGGTCGTCAGTCATCCTGCCTCCCCGGCCACTCGGGGTAGTGGTAGCAGGGTTGAGGGCAGAGCATTGGATGTCTGCCTTTCGCCACTAAGGATGGTGGTAGCTGGAGATGCGCACCTGGCCACTGAGCAGGGTGGTGTTAGCACTCGCCCACTATAGACGGTGGTTGTGTGACGTGCAGTTGTCCTGTGTGCAGAGCCCGTTTACTCATGGGTAGTGACGGAGCGACCAGCAGCAGGGACCCCCGGAGAGTAGTTAGCTCTTTACGCTTATATACTACTCATTCATACTACCTAACTTGGTCACTCGAGAGTAGTGGCGGCTGGAGTCGGGCTAGTCGTCATGTCGTGCCACCCGGGCCATACTGGGGTCGTGGTTGGACGGGTCCGCAGACATGGCCATGCATATGCATTGCTTATATATATATGTATGCATGTATTTGATATATGTTTTACATATGCCTGTGAGATGCTGCATTTGGTTGCTGCATATGATTGTACATCATGCTACATGCCTTTTTGCATATTTTATATACCGTTGTGCATGTGTTGAGCATGAGTGTGTACTATTTGGATTATGTCATGATATACCTATTCAGGATGTTATAGATTCATATGGAGGATGAGTATCGGTATGTACATTACTTTATGTCGATTGATCGATTGATTTATGCTATGAGTAGGACATATATGTGATTATCGATTACTATGCTTAGTACTGTATGTCTGTCGGACTCATGCTGCATACCTGTAGATCTTCACATGTATACCTGTAGATCTCTTTACCCTATATGTTATTCATGCACTTCTATATATTACCCCTGAGTTTTATACTCACCACCACAGACCACAGGTTTCGCATGCGCCGTAGTAGATAGAAGATTTTGGCATGGATTTGGAGCATTGCCACCTGATCCCATCTCGCCGTTTTTCCGAGGGTTTTGTTTCCCATCTCATGTATCTGCATATGGACTTTTATTGCTATTGGAGATCGTGATGTATTTTTCTCTTGTGATATTCGGTATGAGATTCTGTTTTTGGGTATGGACGGATATACCGATGTACTGATGTTGTTGAGTTGTATTTCCATTATGTTTGGCTTCCGCTATTGATGTTATACGTTTTTGCTGTGTTGTATACATTTTCGATATGTGTTATATTGGCTGTGACTTTTGTACCGTATTGGAATTGTCATAAGGGGGTGTCGTCCGTTGGCCGGACAGAGTCTACCTCGGGGCGTGACAATTTTATTGGTATCAGAGCTCTAGGTTGCGATGCCATGCAATAATGTTTTTGTCGGATTTTGGGACCTCGGAAATCGTTTTGATTTGATTTAAGTTTGATTTTGGCAAGATGGGATTGACAGAGGCATGAGCTCCAAGTTGTCCGAAGTAAGAAATCTTAACACTTAGTATTTTCTGGTTAAATATTTATGGAAGTCGTTCAACAGGTGTGAACAGACGATATTATGGCACCTGTTCAGACTCGTAAGAGAGGTCGACCCTCTAAACAGCCTACTACCGGAGGACCGGTTGATCAGGAGGAGCCACGACAGTCTCCTACCAGAGGTTCGGAACCTCAAGAGCCTGATGTACCCCGGACTATGCCGACTGCTACGGATTCCAGTTGGGTCAGAGTCAAGGCACGTATACCGGTGTTAGCACGGTCAGCCAAGGACCGATTCACGCTATTCTGCGGGCAGTCCGATCCTCGATCGCTAGACAATTTGGAGGATACGTTTGAGTTCATGAGTTGCACCGATGAGGAGAAGGTGGGTCTAGCAGCTTATCATCTTCGGGAGCAGGCGGTTACGTGGTGGAAAATGCAGAAGACCTTGATGGGAGAGCAGAACATCACCTGGGCAGTTTTCCGAGATATATTCTGGAGGCAGTATTTTCCTTCTGCGTTCTCTACAGCACGCCGTCAGGAGTTCTTAAGCCTTAAGCAGGGGGATCGATCAGTTATGGAATACAATGCAGAGTTTACTCGTTTAGCGGAATTCTGTCTGCGTCTGGTAGCACAGGATGAGGACTGGATATTACAATTCACACAGGGTTTGGCAGCCTATATTCGAGTAAGAATGTCTGGATCCTCCATTAACTCGTACCGAGAGGCACTGGATAGAGCTCTGTCTATTGAGATGACTTCTCAACAAATTGCAAAGGAGAAGGAGGTGGAGAAGCAGATGTCCTAGGAAAGCGGCCAGGCAGATACGCCCACCGTAGACTCGTAAGAAGCGTAATCGTGAGTGGGGCTTCGTGGTACTCGTGAGGGATCATCTAGGGCACGTAAAGGGAAGCACCACTCGGATACCGCGGTTCTCAAGAACCGTAAGAGTGGATACATGACTAGATGTCGAGGTGTGGGTCCGAGAGCCATAATGTTTCCGAGTGTCCTTGGATCGATGTTTGTTATTACCGCAAGCATCCAGGCATACGAAGTCGAGAGTGTACTCAAGGCACAATGAGGGTTCAGGAAATTCCAACAAGGGAAAGAGATCTGATCAGCATCATCAGCAGAGGTTAGCACCTAGGACGCAGATGCATGGTCAGAGACAGCCACCCCCTCCTACAGCTCAGATATATCATATACATGGGAGTGATTCTTCCGGATGCCAAGCGATTCATTATACACCACCCAGAGAGTTATTATTCCGACCACCTACTCAATGATATCTACCACCTCGTGGATATATTATGCTCACAGAGCAGAGTGCCTCCAAAGAAGATCATCACTGCACTCCATATCCATCCGAGTGGAGGCCTTCTACTATTATATCTGAGCGCAATGAGCCGCATGTGGAGACTGGACGAAGTTTATGCCATTACCCGAGAGGACTGCCGCCGAGGGATCGGCCATTCGGGTATGATTTTGGTTTATTCTATACCGACGATACATTGATTGATACCGTAGCTCGTGATTCCTTTATTTCTAGTATATTTCGAGAAAAATTGGGAGAATCCCTATGATTCGCTCTTGTGGATTAGCGGTATCATTACCATCCAGGTTTTGACCACCATCGAGTAATCGAGGGTTGTCCGTTAGATTTCGAGGGACATATACTTACGGTGGACCTTCAGGTGCTAGAGATGGTGGAATTCGACATTATACTCGGAATGGATTGGTTGGCTACATATTATGCTACAGTGGATTGTAGAGCGAGAGTAGTGACCTTCCGACCACCCGATCAGCCTGCATGGGAATTCGTGGGTACCCGTGATGATGGAGTGTCCGTTATATCCGCACTTGTGCCCTGGAGATTATTGTCGCATGGTTGTCGTGGTTACTTATTCTCTTTGGTCAAAGTGGAGAGTGAGGAGATACCACCTCTTTCCAACAGACGGTAGTTCGTGAGTATCCTGGATATATTTCCAGATGAACTTCCGGCTTGCCACCGAGGCAAGTGGAATTCGCGATAGAGGTGATTCCGGGAACCGCACCGGTGTCAAAAGCTCCATACCGGATGGCACCAAAAGAGTTAAGTGAGCTAAAGATACAACTGCAAGAATTATTGGATAGAGGTTTTGTTCGTCCTAGTGTTTCACCTTGGGAGCTCCGGCTGTTCGTTAAAAAGAAAGATGGATCTCATGCGTTACGTATTGATTACCGACAACTTAATGCAAAGAATCATAAGAACAAATATCCACCGCCGAGGATAGAGGATTTGTTTGATCACCAAGGATACTTGCGTGTATTCCAAGATCGATCCGCGATCGTTATCATCACCGAGGGTAAGAGACGAGGATGTTCAAGACAAAGATTCCGCACGCGCTATGGACATTACGAGTTTCTAGTGATGTCATTTGGTCTTACTAATGCTCCAGCTGCATTTATGGATTTGATGAACCGGGTATTCTTGAGGTACTTAGATCAGTTTGTCATCGTATTCATAGATGATATCTTGATATATTCTCGCTCGAGGAGGAGCATGAGCACCATCTTCGGATTGTATTGGAGACATTGCGACGAGAGCATTTATATGCCAAATTTAGTAAGTGCGCTTTTTGGTTATCTTCTGTGGGATTTCTTGGACATGTGGTATCTAGCAGAGGTATTTCAGTTGATCCCTAGAAAATCGCGATTACAGCTGAGAGCAAACCAAAGTCGCTCAGAAGTCCATAGTTTTCTTGGATTGGCCGGTATTACCGTAGATTTGTGGAGGATTTTCAGATAGCCAACTTACTCGCTTGACCCGGAAAGGGTCAAGTTTGCTTGGTCGAGGCGCAGGAGTCCCCAGAGCTTAAGCGTCATTTCAGTTTCGACCCAGATTAGTGATTCCTTCTTCTTGTGATGGGATGGTCCTGTATACTGATGCTTCTTTTCAAGGCTTGGGAGCAGTTTTAATGCGCCGACTGTAGTATCTTATGCCTCTCCACCTTAAGGATCATGAGAGGAATTATCCGTACACGATATGGAGTTAGCGGCCAATATTTTTTCGCTAAAGATATGGAGACATTATATAAATTGAAATACTTTTGAGATATATACGGACCAAAAGAGTTTTAAATATCTTTTAACGCAGAAAGAATTGAATCTTAGACAAAGACGATGGATGGAGTACCTAAAGGATTATGATTGCACCATTCGTAGCCGATGCACTGAGCAGGAAGTCCCGTGGGATTCTGGCAAGTCATTTGACCGCAGTGACTGATCTTGTTCGACAGTTCTCAGAGTTGGGGTTGTCGGAACAGGGTCAAACATCCCGGGGGATATTGGTATCCATGGTTGCCCAGTCTGCTATTATTGAGAGGATCAAAGAGGCAGATCTGCAGTTCTTATGCAAGATCGCGTGATTCGGGGAGATTTACGCATGCATTTCTCGTGTGACGAGACTGGAGTCCTCCGATTCCGAGGGAGACTATGTGTTCCGGACACACATCCGATTAAAGAGGAGTTATTACGAGAGGCACATCACTCGAGATTTGCTATACATCCTGGCGGTACCCGGATGTATCAGGATTTGAGGCGTTCATACTGGTGGGACGGTATGAAGAGAGATATTGCGGATTTCGTCGCTCGATGTTTGGTCTGCCAGCAGGTAAAGGCTGAACATCAGAAACCCGCCGGATTGCTACAGAGAATCCCAATTCCGGAATGGAAGTGGGAACATATTATGATGGATTTTGTTACGGGGTTGCCCAGAACCCGTAAAGGACATGATGCGATTTGGGTGATTGTGGATAGGTTAACCAAATCCGCTCATTTCCTTCCGATTCGTGAGACTCATCCATTGGATCGACTAGCTGAGCTATACTGTAGAGAGATTGTCAGACTGCACGGAGTACCTTTGAGTATCATATCTGACAGAGATCCGCATTTTACTTCACGATTCTGGCAGAGTCTTCAGCATGCTATGGGCACCGAGCTTCGTCTCAGTACTGCATTTCACCCGCAGACGGATGGACAGTCAGAGCGTACTATTCAGACTCTGGAGGACTTATTGAGATCTTACGTCATGGATTTCGGAGGCAGCTGGGAGGATCACGTTCACTTGGTGGAGTTCGCGTATAATAATAGCTATCACTCTTCCATTCAGATGGCTCCCTTTGAGGCTTTGTATGGTCGACCCTGCAGATCTCTAGTATTGTGAGAGGATGTTGGGGAGCGACAGTTATTGGGCCCTCAGAGTATTCAGCACGATGCAGAGTTAGTTCGTGTTATCAGACGACGATTGTCAGAGGCTCGTGATGCGGCATGTAAAAGTTATGCGGATCGGAGGCGAAGACCCCTGGAGTTTTCTATAGGGGATCATGTGTTCCTACGTGTATCGCCTACGAAAGGAGTCAAGAGATTCAGAATTAAAGGAAAATTAGCACCCCACTACATTGGACCATTCGAGATATTGGAGCGGATTGGAGGTGTAGCATACCGATTGGCTCTACCTCCGACGCTTGCGAGCGTTCATAACGTATTCCATGTTTCTATGCTGAGGAAATACGTACCATATCCGAATCATGTTTTGACAGAGTTGCCAGTTCCACTCCAGCCTAACGCGACATATGAGGAATTTCCCGTGCAAATTCTTGGTCGCAAAGAGCGTCAGTTACGGAACAAAACCATCCGCCTTGTAAAGGTTGGATGGCAGCATCACACTGATGAGGAGGCTACATGGGAGCTGGAGGATATCATCCGAGCTCGATATCCTCACCTGTTCACGTGAGGTATGTAGTAATTCAAGAATTTCTTACTTTGATTACTGCATATAAGTACGTAAATTTGGGGACCAAATTTTATTAAGTGGGGGAGAATGTAGTATACGAAAAAAAAAATGAATTAACCGTTAATTAATTAGGATTAATTAAGGGATTAATTAGGCTTAATTAGTAGGCTGAGATCGGGCTTGATCTGTAATTGGGCTTGGGCTAAAATCGGGCTTGATCTGTAGTTGTGCTTAGGCTGAAATCGGGCTTGATCTGTAATTGGGCTTGGGCTGAAATCGGGCTTGATCTGTAATTGGACTTGGGCTGAAATCGGGCTTGATCTGCAAGTGGATTTGGGCTGAACTCGGATTGAATCTGACTTGGGTTAAGTGGCTGAACCGGTTGGGCTGAATCCAAACGGATTGGGTTTGGAACGGGCTGGGTTAGCCAGATTTGCTCGATCGGCTTTTAAAAGCCATCGAACAAATCAGAGCTTTCGCGATCCCCATTTCGTCTTCTCCGCGACAGTTCTCTGCTCCGCGCGGCGTCCATCACCAACCTCCGTTCGTCGGCGTCTGGTGCGAGGAGCTCGACGGCGCCACCTTTTTAGTAGATCTCCGACCGGGGATTAGGGGGGTTCTCGCCTCGAAGGAAATCGCAGCGACACTCCCAGCGGACAGCGACGTCGTTGTCACGGCAGCGAGCTGCCATCGGAGGTAAGGATCAATCATTCCCTTCCCTTTTCGAGTGGAGATCTGGAGTTTTGGGTTGTTTTTAGCTCCGATCAGGGTATTGGCAGTGATCGGAGCTGGCTGGTTCGGTGAGAAGCTAAAGGGGGAAAAGCCGGATGTCGCCTGTTGCCGGAGCTAGGGATCAGAGCTCCGATCTTCGCTGGTAATCAAGGGATGAGTAAGGTGGATTTCCAGTGGAGTGCAGAGTTCGGGATTGAATTGGGATTCCATCGGGAGCAGCCGAAAAATCCGACAGAGGTCTAGAACTGGTAAGCTTTATTACCGTGTATTGTTCGATCTTGATTGGCTTGTTTATGGATGTTGATTATGCTATGGATTTGGGAATCGAAACTGTGGGGTTGGATGATTACGGTAATTGCTTTGATACGGGTTGAATTCGGTATTAATGCTCGGGAAATACTAGTTGATAGGATGAGTTGTGTTCTGTTGATGATGGGTTTTGATCGGGATTTTCTTCGGTGAGCAGAGGTTGAACAGGGGTGCTGCCGGAGATGCTCCGTTTGGTGTCAAGGGTGAGGAGCTGATGTCGGAAGAAATTCAAGCTCGGGAAAGTTGTTAATTAGGCTTTCCATTGGTTGATTTGTGTAGAAGATCGATTTGATTAGGTGTAGGTTCTGTGGATGGCTAGGTTAAGTTAAGATTTGATTGGGTTGTTGTTCGGGTATTAATTATGCTCGATTAATACTAGTGGATATTTGACATGTCTGAATCTGGGAGATTTTAAGGTATTGGATGATATTGGTTATATATTGTTAGGAAGATAATGATTGGGTTAAACAAGGGAAAAAGAATACGAATATAAATAAGTTAGTATTTTATTCGTAAAAGTATCGAGGATTGTACTTAATCGTAAATTGTTACTATTGTGCAGGTTTGGGATACGGAGCAGGTTCGCGGTCGTGAAGATTATACGAGCTTCGTATCAGGTGGGTAATATCTACCTGGTCCGGTAGTTTGATCAATTCTGGTGCATGAAATCAGATATATATATGTTATACCTGTTTACCTTAGATCCACTCATATTTTATCCTGTGCTTGTACTTAGCCTTCGAACTTTGAGATATTACTGTTAATCCATCATACCTTTATCTTATATATGAATAATAACTCTGCTTGTGTATTAGCTGATAGGTATTCAGTTAAACGCATGTAGTTATGGTCACTAGTGTGGACTTAGATGGGGTTATCGGGTTGCATCACTAGGTTAGGTGATGAGTCCAGAATATGGGGTCGGTCATTGTACCATACACATATTAGTGGGTTATTTTGACGGATCTATTTATCTGTACATAGGTAAATAGGTAGTGATTATGGATTAGTCGTCCTTGCATGGTTGACTTTTAGTTGACTAGGTCTTCCCGTGAGTTAGGGAGTGTTGCGAGGATTTGTACGTGAACTATGCATCATTTCATTGCATGCATGCTGACGACTGGGTCTCCCTTATGGATGAGACAGGTCGTCAGTCATCCTGCCTCCCCGGCCACTCGGGGTAGTGGTAGCAGGGTTGAGGGCAAAGCATTGGATGTGCCGCGCTCGACCACTAAGGATGGTGGTAGCTGGAGATGCGCACCTGGCCACTGAGCAGGGTGGTGTTAGCACTCGCCCACTATAGACGGTGGTTGTGTGACGTGCAGTTGTCCTATGTGCAGAGCTCGTTTACTCATGGGTAGTGACGGAGCGACCAGTAGTAGGGACCCCCGGAGAGTAGTTAGCTCTTTACGCTTATATGCTACTCATTCATACTACCTAACTTGGTCACTCGAGAGTAGTGGCGGCTGGAGTCGGGCTAGTCGTCATGCCGTGCCACCCGGGCCATACTGAGGTCGTGGTTGGACGGGTCCGTAGACATGGCCATGCATATGCATTGCTTATATATATATGTATGCATGTATTTGATATATGTTTTACATATGCCTGTGAGATGCTGCATTTGGTTGCTACATATGATTGTACATCATGCTACATGCCTTTTTGCATATTTTATATACTGTTGTGCATGTGTTGAGCATGAGTGTGTACTATTTGGATTATGTCATGATATACCTATTCAGGATGTTATAGATTCATATGGAGGACAGACCGTCAGGTAGGTACATTACTTTATGTCAGTTGATCAGTTCAGTTTATGCTATGAGTAGGACATATATGTGATTACCGATTACTATGCTTAGTATTGTATGTCTGTCGGACTCATGCTGCATACCTGTAGATCTTCACATGTATACCTATAGATCTCTTTACCCTGTATGTTATTCATGCACTTCTATATATTACCCCTGAGTTTTATACTCACCACCCTGGACCCTGGGTTTCCTGTCGCCCAGGTAGTAGATAGAAGATTTCGGCATGGATTTGGAGCATTGCCACTTGATCCCATCTCGCCGTTTTTCCGAGGGTTTTGTTTCCCATCTCATGTATCTGCATATGGACTTTTATTGCTATTGGAGATCGTGATGTATTTTTCTCTTGTGATATTCGGTATGAGATTCTATTTTTGGGTATGGACGGATATACCGATGTACTGATGTTGTTGAGTTGTATTTCCATTATGTTTGGCTTCCGCTATTGATGTTATACGTTTTTGCTGTGTTGTATACATTTTCGATATGTGTTATACTGGCTGCGACTTTTGTACCGTATTGGAATTGTCATAAGGGGGTGTCGTCCGTTGGCCGGACAGAGTCTACCTCGGGGCGTGACACAGATGCTGATAAGTTAGAACCTCATACAGAAGTGTGCATGTTCGTTGGCTATCCTAGATGAACAAAAGGTGGTTTGTTCTATAGTCCTAGAGATCAGAGGGTGATCGTTAGCACGAATGCCAGATTTATAGAGGAAGACTATGTAATGAACCACAAGCCCATGAGTAAGATTTTTCTGGAGGAATTAAAAGGGGAAGTCACTTCTTCAGTACCACCGGTACAAGAGGATATATCACAAGTCACTGCACCGCGTGTCACAGAGGATACACAGGTGATACCTCATCGTAGTGGGAGGTTTGTGAGACATCCTGATAGATTCATGTTCTTGGGAGAATCTTCTGATTTGGTCCTTGGCAAACATGAACCTGATCCCTGGATATATGACGAGGCAATCCAAGATAAAGATGTAGTATCTTGGCAAAGTGCAATGAATGTTGAGATTGAATCTATGGATTCAAATCAGGTCTGGGAGCTAGTAGAACCACTCGATGGTGTAAAAACCATTGGTTTCAAGTGGATCTACAAAAGAAAGAGAGGAATAGTTGGGAAGGTTGAGACCTTCAAAGCAAGGCTTGTTGTGAAAGGGTATACTCAGAAAGAGGGTATCGATTATGAGGAGACTTTTTTGCTGGTAGCCATGCTTAAGTCTATCCGGATTCTCATATGCATTGCTGCTCATATGGATTATGAGATATGACAGATGGATGTCAAGACAGCTTTCCAAAATGGAAGTCTTGAGGAAAACATCTATATGAAGCAACCAAAAGGATTCATTGCAATGGGCAAAGAGCATCTTGTGTGTAAGCTTAATCTGTCTATAGATTGAAGCAAGCTTCAAGGTCTTGGAACATCCGCTTTGATGAGGTAATCCAGTCTTATGGATTTATTCAAAGTCCGGATGAGTTTGTGTATACAAGAGATGTGACAGAAATATAGTGGTATTTCTTGTATTATACGTAGATGACATTTTGTTAATTGGCAATAATGTCAAGGTGTTATCAGATGTAAGGGTATGGTTGTCCAAACAGTTTAATATGAAGGACTTGGGAGAAGTGTGACACATCCTTGGGATCAAGGTTATAAGGGATTGCAGGAAAAGGATGTTGTGCTTATCTCAAGCTTCATACATAGACACCATTATGGATCATTTTAGCATGCAGAACTCCAAGAAAGGTTTTCTACCTTTCAGGCATGGAGTTCCTTTATCTAAGGAGATGTATCCTAGAACATCTGAGGAGATAGAGGAGATAGAGGAGATGAAGGTGGTTCCTTATGCGTCAGAAGTAGGAAGCTTTATGTATGCGATGTTATGTATGAGACCAAATATTTGTTTTGCCATGGGCATGGTTAGCAGATATCAGAGTAATCCAGGACAGGGACATTGGACTGCGATGAAGCATATATTGAAGTACCTGAGAAGGACTAGGGATTATATGCTAGTTTACCAGGCAGACCAATTACTCCCTGCGGGTTACACGGATTCTGACTTCCAATCAGATAGGGATAACAGTAAGTCTACCTCAAGTTTTGTGTTTACTTTGGGAGGAGGAGCCATTGTATGGAGGAGTGTCAAGCAGAAATGTGTGGCGGACTCTACCATGGAAGCTGAGTATGTGGTGGCCTCTGAGGCAGCCAAAGAAGCTGTATGACTCAGGAACTTCTTGATGGACTTGGATGTGAATCCTGGTTTGCCCAGAACTATCACAATTTATTGTGATAATAGTGGTGCAGTTGCAAACTCGAAGGAACCACGAGCCCATAAGGCAAGTAAACACATAGAACTCAAGTACCACCTGATACGAGAAATCGTAAAGAGAGGAGAAGTTGTTGTAGCCAAGATTGCATCGGAGGATAACCTGGCAGATCCTTTAACTAAGGCCCTTCCGGCGAGAGCTTTTGATAGGCATGTGGAGGGAATGAGGATCAGATGTATGGCAGTTTGAGGATAGCATAGTCTTTTAGTATAAGTGGGAGATTGTTGGGATGTATACTGAAAAGTCTATCTTTTGTATGAACATCTTTATTTTGAAATAAGAATCATATGATCATTGTTTTTATATTTGTGATTATGCATATTGTCTAATACATTACATTGTAGATAATATGGTGTGTAGTGTCACACAGTAGATCATGTTATCATCTCCTTGTAAAATATAAGTAAAGGCTCACAACCTAGATGACTTTGAACAAACCATTGGTATGGTTGTAGTGTGATTTGATATTGGTTTGTCTTGACCATAGAATCACACTAGTACACTTTGTGTGTATTGAGCAGGACCGACTTAGAGGTGATTCGATTTATTGCTGACTACATAATCGAATCAGACCTCAGATATTATATTGTACATGCTCTTAATCCCAATATAATAATGGGCACATATACTTAGTATTCATTTCTTTGATTTACCAATGGGTGAGATTTATAGATTAAATTGATAGGCTAGGTAAGTTGGGAAATGATATTATTTATATGGTGTGCCGTTGATTATAGGAGGAAACCGTGTCCTATATATTAGGATGATGATGTCCCCTTGAGGAGCTCATAAGGTTCATCATGTAAACCCTGCAGGTGGACTTGGTCCGACATGATGATAAAGTTGAGTGGTACTACTCATGGAGTAAGATGTTGATTAATTAATTGTCAATAAATTAATTAATCGATGGGCATTCGAGATCTTAAACACGGGGAGAAAAATGTACAAATAATATATGGAGCCCATATTAACTTATGGGGGTTGGTGAGGTAGATCAATGATAATCCTTTAGTGGATTGGATTATCATTAATGGATCGGACTTTATGTGGACTTGATCCATTGGGTGGCCAAGATCCAACTCCTCCTCATGGTCCCTATTGTAGCCTATTAAAACCTCATGAAGCCTAGATCCAATGGTAGAAAACAAAACTCTAGATCCAATGGTAGAGATTAAATCTCTAGATCCGATGGTTGAGATTAATTCTCTAGATCGATGATTGAGATTAAATGCCTAGAACCGAAGCTGGAGATTAAAGGGAGGCTTGAGCCCAACTCTATAAAAGGAGGCTTAGGGCTTGGACGACAAGCAATCAAAGGAGGGGCTAGGGTTTTGGGCAGTAAGGAGCAAGGGGTGTTGGGCGGCCATAATTAAGGAAAGAATTTCCTTTCTTCTCTTCTTCCTCAAGGTGGCCGGCGCCCATTAACTACTTCCCTCCCTTGAACGGCATCCAAACCACCTCCTTCTCTTCTCCTTGGCTGGTGGAAACAATGCTTAGGGTCTTCCCTTGGAGCTCTTGGCCGACATCCATCTCCTTCATCCACTCCTTTGGCCGACGCACACCAAGTTGGTGTTTGGTGGTTGGCACAAGTAAGGAGAGGAAGTGTTTTGTTATTGATCTTCCTTTGTTTGGAGAGAACAAGGATAAAAGATTGGTGATCTAGGAGCTTCGACTTTTCGAAGATCGTCGCCCACACGACGTCCAAAAGGAGGAAGGACATACAATAGAAGATCGAGATGTATAACGCTTGTCTATTTTCTTTTGTAACATGTCTATAATTGTTTTTCAATCATATACATGTTGTGTATTCTGTTTTTATGGTTAAATATACTTGGACCCCGAATATAAACACAAAAGTCGACGATCTGTACATCGTCTATTTCGCGGCTATTCGTAGAATAGAGGTTGGTGGCTTGAACAACAAGTTTGTTCAAGTGACCACTCTAATCGAATAGCACGACGATGAAACGGGAGCTTGGGTAATCTCTCTTGTCAACGATAAAATTTTTTTATCCGGGGACGTAGAAGGGATCGGCATGAACAAGTGACCAAGTCAAAATGGGAAGCGAAGTTTCCTATCTTCAGACTGGAAGGCATTCCAGTCGATTGGAAAGGGTTTATAAAAGTTGTGCTAGATCATATCCATTTATCGAAATTCAATCAACGTCAAAGTGCTTCCAAAATACTTGCTCGTCCACTACACTTTGACTCCACGACAAGACGTTCCTCCGACACTCTGTGACTACCTCTACGATTATTAAGTGTCGGTATAAAGTCTTGTAATCTCTTGACTTTATTATTTCGCTTGTATACTTAATTCTCCGAGTGGGTGGTTTGTCACCTAACTCTATCATTTGTAAAAGCGAAACCCTCCGAAGTCGAGAGCACTTGAGTCAGAGGGTATTTAGTGAATTGTCCATCGAGGTAGCTCGTGGTAGAGCTACGGGCCTTGGAGTAGCAACCCATACCGGGTTGTGAACCAAGTAAAATTGCTTGTGTTGTTAATTGTTTTTATATTCTACTGTGTACGTTTATTAGTTTAAAATTATAAAATACCGAGATTCACCCCCCTCTCTCGGTTCACTCGATCCTACAATTGGTATCAGAGTGGGGGTGCTTCGAATTGGTGCAACCACCATCGTTGAGCTTTAGATTATTTTAGAATAATTTTGATTAATTTTTATTGCATTAGATTAATTTTATTATTTTTAGAATAATTTTTATTGCATTAGACTAATTTTATTGCATTAGAATAATTTTTATTGCTTTAGACTAATTTTTATAACATTTAAAACAACCCGGTGCACGAAGCTCCCGCCACGCGGGGTACCGGAGAAGGAATCCATTGTATGCAGCCTTACCTTGCTTTTTTTTTTTCAAGAGGCTGTTTCCAGGATTTGAACCTGTGGCCTCTTGGTCACAAGGCAACAACCTTACCGTTGTACCAAGGCTCCCTTCTCTAATTTTTATAACATTAAATTCATTAAATTAATTTTTTTTGCATATTTAAATTCATTTTATGGATATTTAAATTCATTAAATTAGTTTTCTACATTTTAAAAATTGTTTTCTGCATTTTAAAAATAGTTTTCTGCATTAAAATAATTTTCTGCATTTATAAATTCAAAAAGATCATTTTTTACATTTAAAAATAATTTTCTGCATTTAAAATATTTTTCTATATTTAAAAATCATTTTTTGCATTTTAAAAATAATTTTCTGCATTTAAAATGTTTTTCTGTATTTAAAAATCATTTTTTGCATTTTAAAAATATTTTTTTTATTTAAAAATCATTTTCTGCATATTTAAATTTGTAAAAATCATTTTCTACATATTTAAATTCGTAAAAAAAAATTATTTTCTGCATATTTAAATTGCTAAAAATAGTTTTTCAGCATTTAGATAATTTAGAATATTTTTTTAGCATTTAAATAATTGCTAAAAATAGTTTTTCAGCATTTAGATAATTTAGAATATTTTTTCTACATATTAAGAAAGCATTTATTAATTTTCTATGCTTAGAATATTTTTCCTTAATTATTCCATTTAGAATTATTTAATTTTAATAACTCTAGGAATATTTTGGAAAAATAAAAATGTCGCATTTAGAGGGTCTAAGCACCGTTCGCCCTCCTTTCTTTAAAGAAGAGGATTTCCTTCTTGGAAGAGGCGAATGAAGTGTTTTTTGAAAACCGACCTAGAGGTCTGGTTCTTGATTAGGAAAGGGTTCGTAGCTCCAGTAGACGACTCGAGTGAGTTGTTAGATCCGGAGATATTGACCGCAAACTTTAGGAAAAAGGCTCAAGTCGATTACAAAGCTTTAAACACCTTGCAATGCGGACTTACAAATAATGAGCTAAGTCGAGTCGGGCCAGTTCAAAATGCTAAATAATTATGGGACAAATTAATTAAATTGCATGAACATGCTAACTTGAGTCATCCCGAGGATGGTTTAGTTTTGATGGCAGGAACGAACAAAAAAGGAAAGAAATCTAAATCGAGAAAAAGAAAAAGGAAGAAAGCATCTAAGGCAAATTTGGTCAAGTCATCATCGGAAGAGTCGGACGCGGAAATATCTAAGACATGCTTCGTAGCACTCATGGCAGATGACGAGTCCGAAGACGAATCAAGACATGAGTCCGAGAGAAGCCACGAATCCACATCTATTTCCGAAGGTTCAGACGAGGTAACTTCTCCTCTAGAAGATAAATTGTATAATATTATTTCATGCTTAGGTAGGAAACTAGCCATGTTCGAGAATCGAGTCGACTCGCTTCTTGAGGAAGTCCAAGTACTTAAGGAGCAAGTCAACTCGAAGACTTCGACTTGCCAAATTAAGAATAGAGACTCAACTCGAGTTGCAAATCTTGAGGAAGAGAACTTGGTCCTAAAAAGGCAAGTAGAAGATCTAATCGGATCGTTGGAAAGGTTCACTTCGGGCTCCAAGTATCTCAACATGATGCTTGGGTCTCAACGAGCCATGTACAACAAGTCCGGACTCGGATACAAGGCTAAGGACACAAATAGATCATATATGTCCTTGTTTAATAGGAATGCTAAGGGTCGAGTCCAAGCATTGGTTCCTAAGACTAGCTTAGTCAACCAAGTTGGACCAAGTCAATTTTGGGTTCCTAAGAGTCAAGCTCACTTAGTGAACAAAACTCAATCTAGCTACCATTTAGGGGGAGCTAACTCTTTGTTTGTTTTTTTAATTAGATAAAACTCTTGCATGTTTTAGTTTACTTTACTTGCTTATTTAGAATGAACTAAATAGAAACAAAGTAGTTTAAACTTGAACAATCTAGTACTAAGACAATGCTTTGACTTGCGGTATTCAAGTCATCTTGGTCATGAAGACTTATGCTTTGACATTTTAAGCAAGCATCTCCAAGGAGATGTGGACCCGGGATGATTGGGTATAAGTCGAAGCGCCTGAAGGTGTTTGAATAGCCTATAAAGGATTCACCACTCCTTTTGGGGAGATGTATACCCAGGGCCTCTCGTTGGATTCTTACTAAAGGCTTTGGCCAAAGATGTAACGCTCGTAAAATTCCTAGCAATTTAACAAGAATTTTTGTATGATTATAATGGGCTTTATATGGGCTCCTTCAAAAAAATAAAAGAAATAGAACCAAAAAGGATGCATGACCCAGGGTTTGAACCCTAAACATCCAAGTAGATAGCTAAACCTTAAGATGCATCCAATAACCAGAAGCCCAGCAGAGTTGTGCTATTAGAAGGATATGGGAAATGATAGATAAGGGTAAGGGAGGCTAAGAGACACCTTCAAGTGAATAAATAGGAGAATAAGGAGACAAGAGAAACAAAAATTGTCATTCTCCCCTTCTCCTCTTCTTCCTCACTGAAACCCTAACTCCCTCTCCTTTTTTTTTCTGAAAACAAACCAAGCAAGAAGAGGGCTCTAGTCTTGGCATATCCTAGGGTGTATTCTACTACTAAACAAAGCGAAGGATGTAAGTATCGCCTCACCTGCAGTCAAGTTGCTTCGGTTGATGGTTGTTAAGAAAATCCTTTATGAAACTTTCGGCCAAGACCTTCTTCATGCTTCCCATGATTGTCCATGCTATGTTTTGTATGAATATGATGATAATATGTTTCTAGATAGGTTTGGTTTAAGTGTTTGATCTTCAAGTTTCTTGAAACTCTCGGCCAATACCTTCTTCATGCTTCCCATGATTGTCCATGCTATGTTTTTGTATGAATATGATGATAATATGTTTCTAGATAGGATTGGTTTAAGTGTTTGATCCTTAAGCTTCTTGAAACTCTCGGCCAAGACCCATTTAGGCTCCTAATGGTCTTCTATGCTATGATCTACATGTAGTCATGTTATGTTTTTAATGTAGATGAAGATAATATGTAGTTAGCTAAGCTAGATTTGAGTGTTGGA
The DNA here is from genome assembly GCA_025175895.1 of Wurfbainia villosa. Classification (NCBI taxonomy): domain Eukaryota; kingdom Viridiplantae; phylum Streptophyta; class Magnoliopsida; order Zingiberales; family Zingiberaceae; genus Wurfbainia; species Wurfbainia villosa. Next base: position 34,324,891 of record CM045989.1, on the reverse strand, counting down.
CCTTTAAGCCTCTTGAAACTCTCGGCCAAGACCCATTTAGGCTTCTAATGGTCTTTTATGCTATGATCTATATGTAGTCATGTTATGTTTTGAATGTAGATGAAGATAATATGTTGATAGCTAAGTTAGATTTAAAGTGTTGGATCTTTAAGCCTCTTGAAACTCTCGGCCAAGACCTATTTAGGCCCCTAAAGGCCTTCCATGCCATGATCTATATGTGATGGAGATTAAAATGTGGTTAGTTAGATCTTGTACAAGTTGTTTAGGGTTTAAAATTTTGTTAGAATCCCATGAAGTTAGATCACACTATGTTAATCTTGTTCATGATGTTTATGCCATGCTCTATATGTGTGTGATGTCAGTATGATGTTAAATAGACCTTGCACAAGTTGTTTAACATGTAAACTCCTAAGAACCCTCCCTTAGGGTTTCAGCCAACCCATGTACATGCCCTCTACTAAATCCTCCATGCCATGCTACATGTAGAAAAAAAAATGCAAATATGATGTTAGTTAGATTTTATGATAGCATGATTCGTTTATGTCACTACATTATGTCCATGTTAATTGTATGAATGTATGATTATGTTCTGCTCATTGCCATGTTAATTGTATTAATGTATGATATGTCATAAAGAAGGAACATGATATGTTATGAAAAGAAATATGATATGCTGTGAAGAAGGAACATGATATACTATGAAGAAGGAACATGATATGCTATGAAGAAGGAACATGATATGCCACGATAAGGAATATGATATGTTTATGAAAAGAAATATGATATGATATGACAAGGAATATGATATGTTATGAAAAAAATATGATATGTTATGATAAGGAACATGATATGCTATTTTACTTTTTGCATGGCTTGTACCGGACCCTAATAAGGTCCAAGGGATAGGCTCCTACGTGCCCCTGGGTCGACGGTCGTAGTACGGACCCAGTACGGGATGGGTTCCAAGTTGCCCTAGGCCGATGGTCATAAGTACGGGCTTAGGATGAGCTTCTATGTTATGTTGCCCCTAGGTCGACGGACATAGTATGGACTTAGTACCCTAGTAGGTTCGGGATTAGCTACCTCGGGTCTATTAGGGATGTGTGCAATAATGATGATGTATGTGGTACAATGTCGGGCCCAATATGTTGAGATTATGCTTAAGTACCTATAAAATATATGTTTTCAAAGAGCATCTTGCATATACCCCTCTCCATGTCCATATGTACTTGTATGTTTATATGAATTTTATGCTTATATGTTCTTGTATATTTATATGCATGTTATGCTTATATGTTCTTGTATGTTTATATGCGTGTTATGCTTATATGTTCTTGTATGTTTATATGCATGTTATGCTTATATGTTCTTGTATGTTTATATGCATGCTATGCTTATATGTTCTTGTATGTTTATATGCATGCTATGCTTACATGTTCTTGTATGTTTATATGCATTCTATGTTTACATTTTCTTGTATGTTTATATGAATGCTATGTTTATATGTTCTTGTATGTTTATATCCATGTTATGCTTATATGTTCTTGTATGTTTATCTGCATGCTATGCTTATATGTTCTTGTTTGTTTATTTGCATGCTATGCTTATATGTTCTTGAATGATCATGTCACTACTCTATGTCTAATTCTCGATGTATGGCTTTTGTGAGTAGGAAAGGATCTTACTAAGCCTATGTGCTTATAGTTTTATGGTCCCTTGTACTGCAGATAAGGGTAAAGAATGGCTAAACTAAAGGGAGCAGTAGGAGGGGCAAAGTGTGTGTGGTAGTGACATGGTGGAGGATATCTGTTTATGTTTCCCATACTTATGCATGTTCCCTTTAAGTTTTGCATGTTAGTTGTTAAGAGTCGAACTCTACTTGATGATGAATGGTCGCTACTTGGTGTCCTTTAATTTGAATGTCATGAACTTGAACTAAGTACTTATGAAATGATGATGCATGCTTATGTTTAAAAGAAAGAAACAAAAAAAAAAAGAAGTTTAAAGTCTTCCGCTGTAAGAAGTATGTAGTCTTCCGCTGTAAATGCATGTATGTATGATCGCGTGGCACCGCCCTTCCAACCCCTGGAAAGGGCGGGCGTGACAGGTTGGTATCAGAGAAGATCTGCCTTTCCACTACAGACACATCAAGCTCCAATCTTGTCGCTCCAAGTAAGAAATTCTATGCCTACTATATTTTGTTCATGTATTATAAGAAATGCTTTTAGCTTAAATATGCATGAAAATATGTATGATAATCTTATGCTAACCTTTAGTTTAAATATGCATAGATAAATGAATGATAATCTTATACTAGTCTTATTATAATATATGAAGATAACCATGGCTGGGAGACGCAGTAGTAGAGTCGATGAGATAGCACCCTCACCTGACCTTACGCATGTGGTTACTGAATTCCAGCGTCAAGTCACAGAGCAACAACAAGTGATAAATGCATTAATGAATCAGTGAGGAAACCCTACCACCCCACTAGCGGGCCTTGGCCCCATAGTTCGACAGGAAGCTTACCTAATCCAGTGGCAGAGGCTGAAGCCAGCAAATTTCTCTGGTACTGGTGAACCATGGGACACCCAGGCCTGGTTCAAGACTGTGGAAAGCATCGTAGAGCTACTGCACTGGCCCGAATGCGAGAAGATTAAGTGTGCATCATTTTGCCTTTCGGAAGATGCCCGAATGTGGTGGGAAAGGGTTAAAGCAAAGAGGCAAGTGAATCAGATGAGATGGATGGACTTCGAATATGAATTTTTCGAAGAATTCTTCCATATGCGGGTGACAAACAAGCATTACGATGAGTTCACTGGGTTCCGGCAAGGTGACCTATCAGTTAGTGAAGCTGTGAAGAGATTCAACCGACTCGCACGCTTATGCCCAGAGTTGGTCAGTACAGAAAGAGAAAGGGTCAGACTCATGCTGAAGATGCTCCGACCCGAGATATCTCTGAATGTGGCCGGCGGAGTTAATAGATCGCAGACCGCAGAGGAGCTATTCAGTAGTGCCTTGATTATCGAACATTACCTGAACAACATTAACCAGCAAAAGAAGGCACTGAATGAAGGCAGGAGTCAAGCCCAGTCAGGAGGTCAGAGAACCCAGAGTACTTGGAAAGGGAACCACACTGGCAAGAGAAAGCAATGGGATGAATCTAAAGGTGGTCCAACGAACAAGCAGCCCAAGATCCCTCTGTGTACTACATGCGGGAAGATACATACCGGAGTGTGCTACAGGGGCACGAATAGATGCTACAACTGTGGACGGGAAGGGCATTCGGACACCATCGATTCTATGGAGACTAGCACGAGGTGTACTCTTTGGTTTATCCAAGCAGTTGTTTCTCATTGGCTGGAGACATTGGGATGTCTGGAGTTGATCGTGGATGCTAGTTATGATAACTAATTCATTGGAGTGACCAGCTATAAGACTTCATATGGTTCTTTGCATATATGGATATGTCAATGAAGTTCTTACTGCAGCTTAAGTGTGATGTTCCTTTGACTTGAGGTATTCAAGTCATTTTGGTCATGAAGACTTATGCTTTGACATCTTAAGCAAGCATCTCTGAGGAGATGTGTACCCGGAATGATTGGGTATAAGTCGAAGTGGCCGAAGGTGTTTGAATAGCCTATAAAGGATTCACCACTCCTTGTGAGGAGATGTATACCCATGGCCTCTCGTCGGATTGTTACTAAAGTCTTTAGCCAAAGCATTACATGTTTAGAGTAAGGTACTCTTGGATACATGTACAGTAACTAGAATCCATAGGACGAGGAAATGATACTTGGGCTAGGTGTGACATAGTTGTTGGTTTTGCCCGGAAGCTCTGATACCAATTGAAGGGATTTCCCTTGTCGAGTCCGTGAGGGGAAACTTCGCTTCCCCTTCACCTCGGTTGCTTGACCATGGTGATCCCTTCGATGTCCCCGGATTAAAAAATTTAATCCTAGACAAAAGGGATTCCCAAAGCAACCAAGTCATCGTCGTGCTATTCGTTTAGAGAGGTCACTTGAACAAACTAGTTGTTCAAGCGACCATCCTCTATTCTACGAGTAGCCGCGGAATAGACGATGTCCGGATCGCCGGTTTTTGTGTTTATACTCGGGATCCAAGTATTATTTAGCCTATTTACAGAAATATAACATGCTTATATTTTGAAAAACAAACACAAGCAATGAATAAAAGAGATAGAAGAATAGTTATACCTCTTGGTCTTCTAATGTATGACCCTCCTCCTTTTGGACGTCGTGTGGGCGACGATCCACAAAAAGTCAAAGCTCCTAGATCGCAAAACTTCCTTCCTTGCTTTTCCCAAGCAAGAGGAAGAAGAGAAACAATGTTTTTCTCCTTCAAAAACTCAACCAACAAAGAACTATAGAAGTTCTTGCCGTTGGCCAACTAGAAGGAGAAGAAGATGATGGAAAACTACCAAGACACCAAGGGAAACCCTATATCTTGTTTCCACCACCTAAGGAGAAGAGAGGGGAGTGTTTTGGGTGCTGGCCAAGGGCTGGAATAGCTGCTGGACGTTGGCCACAAGGCAAGGAAGAAGAAGGAAAACTTGCCTTATTTGGTGCCACCCTTGCTTCCAAACCCTAACCCTAATTCCAATCCTATCTCAACTAGGATTGCCCTATTCTTGCCGCCCAAGCCTTGCTCCCTCTCTATGATGTAATCCATGACCACTTCCCATGCCCTCCTTTTATAGAGTTAGGGATAAGTCATGAATTAATCTCCTCCATTGGTTCTAGGGATTTAATCTCAACCGTCGGATCTAGAGATTTAATCTCTACCAATGGATCTTAGTGTTTTGTTTCTATCCATTGGATCTAAGCATCTTGAGGTGTTAATGGGCTACATTAGGGACCATGAGGAGGAGTTGGGTCTTGGCCACCCATGGATCAAGCCCACATAAAGTCCGATCCACTAATGATGGTCCAATCCACTAAAGGTCCATCATTGATCTACCTCACCAACCCCCATATGATAATATGGGCTCCATATATTATTTGTACATTTTCTCCCCGTGTTTAAGATCTCGAATGTCCGTCGATTAATTAATTTACTAACCATTAATTAATCAACATCTAACTCCATGAGTAGTACCACTCAACCTTTTCATCATGCCGGACCAAGTCCACCTGCAGGGTTTACATGATGAACCTTATGAGCTCCTCAAGGGGACATCATCATCCTAATATATAGGACACGGTTTCCTCCTATAATCAACGGCACACCATATAAATAATATCATCTCCCAACTTACCGAGTCTATCGATTTAATCTATAAATCTCGCCCATTGGTAAATCAAAGAGATGAGTACCAAGTATATGTGCCCATTATTATATCAGGATTAAGAGCATGTACTAAATAATATCTGAGGTCCGATTCGATTATGTAGTCAGCAATAAATCGAATCACCTCTAAGTCGGTCCTGCTCAATACACACAAAGTACACTAGTGTGATTCTATGGTCAAGACAAACCAATACCAAATCACACTACAACCATTCCGATGGTTTGTCCAAAGTCATCTCGGTTGTGAGCCTTTACTTATACTTTTCAAGGGGCCGATAACATGATCTCCCGTGTGACACCACACACCATGTTATCTACAATGTAAAGTATTAGACAATATTGCATAACCATAAAAATATGCAAACAATGATCATGTGATTCTTATTTCAAAATAAAGATGTTCATACAAAAAATAGACTTTTAAGTATACATCCCTACAATCTCCCACTTATACTAAAAGACTATGCTGTCATCATACTGTCATACATCTGATTCCCATTCCCTCCACATGCCTATCAAAAGCTCTCGCCGGAAGGGCCTTAGTGAAAGGATCTGCCAGGTTATCCTCCGATGCAATCTTGGCCACAGCAACTTCTCATCTCTTTACGATTTCTCGTATTAGGTGGTACTTGCGCTCTATGTGTTTACTAGCCTTATGGGCTCATGGTTCCTTCGAGTTTGCAACTGCACCACTATTATCACAATAAATTGTGATAGTTCTGGGCAAACCAGGAATCACATCCAAGTCCATCAGGAAGTTCCTGAGCCATACAGCTTCTTTGGCCGCCTCAGAGGCCGCCACATACTCAGCTTCCATGGTGGAGTCCGCCACGCACTTTTGCTTGACACTCCTCCATACAATGGCTCCACCTCCCAAAGTAAACACAAAACCTGAGGTAGACTTACTGTTATCCCTATCAGATTGGAAGTCGGAATCTGTATAACCCACAGGGAGTAATTGGTCTGCTCGGTAAACCAGCATATAATCCCTAGTCCTTCTCAGGTACTTCAATATATGCTTTACCGCACCCAATGTCCTGTCTGATTACTCGAGCTCGCACGACCATGCCCACGCAGCGTATATCCGGTCTCGCATGAGCATCGCATACATGAGGCTTCCTACTGCCGAAGCATAAGGAACCGCCTTCATCTCCTCTATCTCCTCAGATGATCTAGGACACATCTCCTTAGATAAAGGAACTCCATGCCTAAAAGGTAGAAAACCCTTCTTGGAGTTCTGCATGCTAAAACACTCCATAATCGTGTCTATGTATGAAGCTTGGGATAAGCACAACATCCTTTTCCTACGATCCCTTATAACCTTGATCCCAAGGATGTGTCCCACCTCTCCTAAGTCCTTCATATCAAACTGTTTGGACAACCATACCCTTACGTCCGATAACACCTTGATATTGTTGTCAATCAACAAAATGTCATCTACGTATAGTACAAGAAATACCACTACGTTTCCGTCACATCTCTTGTATACACAAGACTCATCCGGACTTTGAATAAATCCATAAGACTGGATCACTTCATCAAACCGGATGTTCCAAGATCTCGAAGCTTGCTTCAATCCATAAATGGACCGATTAAGCTTACATACAAGATGCTCTTTGCCCTTAGCAATGAATCCCTCTGGTTGCTTCATGTAGATGTTTTCCTCAAAACTTCCATTAAGGAAAGCTGTCTTGACATCCATCTGCCACACCTCATAATCCATACGAGCTGCTATGCATAAGAGAATCCGGATAGATTTAAGCATGGCTACCGGCGAAAAGGTCTCCTCATAATCGATACCCTCTTTCTGAGTATACCCCTTCGCAATAAGCCTCGCTTTGAAGGTCTCAACCTTCCCATCTATTCCTCTTTTTCTCTTGTAGATCCACTTGCATCCAATGGTTTTTACACCATCGGGTGGTTTTACTAGCTCCCAGACCTGATTTGAATCCATAGATTCAATCTCAGCATTCATTGCACTCTGCCAAGATACTGCATCTTTATCTTGGATTGCCTCATCATATGTCCAGGGATCAGGTTCATGTTCGCCAGGGACCAAATCAGAAGATTCTCCCAAGAACATGAATCTATCAGGCTGTCTCACAACCCTCCCACTACGACGAGGTATCACCTGTGTATCCTCTGTGACACGCGGTGCAGTGACATGTGGTATATCCTCTTGTATCGGTGGTACTAAAGAAGTGACTTCCCCTTTTAACTCCTCCAGAACAATTTTACTCTTGGGCTTTTGGCTCATCACATAGTCTTCCTCTAGAAATCTGGTGTTCGTGCTAACGATCACCCTCTGATCTCTAGGACTATAAAACAATCCACCCTTCGTTCCTCTGGGATAGCCAACGAACAATCGTACTTCTATACGAGGTTCCAACTTACCAGCATCTGCCTTCAGCACATGTGCTGGACTCCCCCATATCAGAATATGTCTTAGACTAGGCTTTCGCCCAGTCCACAACTCTGTGGGAGTAGAAGGCACTGATTTAGATGGAACCAAGTTCAGAATGTATACCGTCGTATCTAGAGCATATCCCCAGAACGAATCTGGCAAGTCAGAATAACTCATCATCGATCTAACCATCTCCATAAGAGTCCTATTCCTTCGCTCTGGTGCAGTCAATTGGGATTGAATCCCAGCCTATGATAAGTAGTTCCTAAACTCTCCCAAGAGGTACTCACCACCACGATCAGATCGTAGTGTTTTGATACTTTTACCTTGACGTTTCTCCACATCAGCCTTGAATTCTTTGAACTTGTCAAAGCATTCAGACTTGCGGAGCATCAGGTAAATGTATCCATATCTTGAGTAATCGTCTATAAAATAGACGAAATACTCAAAACCACCTCTAGCCTGGATAGACATAGGACCACACAAATCAGAATGAACCAATTCTAACACATCTTTGGCTCTATACCCCTTGGCCTTAAAAGGCCTCTTGGTCATCTTACCCTCCAAGCAAGATTCACAGGTTGGGAGATCCTCCACCACTAATGAACCCAAAGGTCCATCAGCTATCAACCTTTGAATTCTTCTTAGGTTAATGTGACCAAGCCTAAGATGCCAAAGATATGTTTGGTTCATCTTCGAAGGTTCTTTTCTCTTATTGGAATTAGAAGATGAGTTATTAACTTCAATTTGCATCGTGGGAGGTTTTGGTTCTAGTGTGTACAAATTTCCTATCAATGTACCCGAACAGATAATGTCTCTATCTCTCTTTATAACAACTCTGTCATTGAAAGAAATAGAATATCCATCCATAAATAATTTAGAAACTGAAATTAAATTCTTTCTAAATAAGGGTACATAAAGGCAATTCCTAAGAACCAAAAGTTTATTTTTCTCAAAAGATAAATCGCCACCTTCGTGGCATCGCCCACATCTGCAGTAATCTCCCCCTCGGCCTACCGTCTGGTTTCTGGAACCCCGCAAAGTATTGCGACATGATCGTGGCTCCGTGATCTACACACCAGCCTAGATAACACCGCTAAACATGTTTCAACGACTAGACCAAAAGATATACCTTTGTTCTTGCGGTTGGGCATCCTTCTTCCATGTCCACCGCTTACAAGTGAAGCACTTGCCTTTCGGCTTCTTCACTCCTACCTGAGTACCTCCCATCGCCTTTGCCCCGGTTTGTTTCTTCTTCTTCTTGCCTTTCGGCTTAGAAGCAGAAACCTTCTGGGTCATCACAGCATGCACTGAGCACTCGACGAAATAGTCCCTCTGCTGGATTCGCCAAGTTCCGCCAATGAATACAACCTCTTGTTCATGTTGTAGTTGAGAGGCGCTCAAAACTCCTAGGCAGAGACTGGAGTATGATATCGACCTGGGTTTCCCCATCGATCTCAGCTCCTAGGACCTCCAGCTCATTCAAATGAGCCATCATCTTGAGAACATGATCCCTCACGGGTGTTCCCTCGATCATGGTGGTCGTCATCAAGTTTCTCATGGCCTCTTGCCTCGCATCCCGATTCTGGTGTCCGAAAAGCTCCTTGAGATTGAGCATCATATCATAGGCAGTGGGCATGGCTTGATGCTGATGTTGGAGTACATTTGACATAGATGCCAAAATGTAACACCGTGTCATCTCATCGGCCTTGTTCCACTTCCTATAGCTCTCTCTCTCCTTTTCCCCAGAATCATCTGCAGGCTTGGGAGGGCACTCTTCGAGGAGTACATATTTGTATTCCTCAGCAGTCAAGACAATATCTAGATTCCTCTTCCAATCTACATAGTTGGGTCCAGTAAGTTTGTTCTCTTTCAGTATCACAGCAAGTGGGTTGAAAGTCATTTTGAAAGAAAACCTAAGAATCACATAAATCAAAACATTAGATTTCAAAAAATTATTGATTCCTCAAACAATAAAATTTTTAAAATCAACCAATACCTCAAAACACCGAGAATATCGTATGCCACGATAGTGTGGACGTATACGAATTCTACATTTGTAAGAGGAGGCTTTAGCCATTAATTTTACTATCTTGTCAACCTAACTTTTTGACAAGTAAAATTAATAGTTGGTTCCTCTTTGGCCCTACAAATAAAAGCAATGACTCTGATGGGGAGGATACTTATATTTGTATCTAAGTGTTCACCATTACTTGGTACCAAGGTAATTATCTTGGGTTATGTGCCTTACGATGGGCAAGTACACACGCTCCTTGATAATTTCCTATAACCATATTCGACCTTGTGATCCGCAAACAAACCCATCCGATGGGGAGGAAGGCACTCAGAGCCGACGCGCAAGTTTGTTTGCATCACTTGTCAAATTGTAATAGAGGCCGCGGGAATTTAAAAAATATCCCTCTCCCACTTAGTAATTTGAAATTGAGGAATTTTCCTAGCCTACGACATGCATATCATACAAAAAGCAATAAATATGAAAAATAAATTATTTTCCAACTATTATGGCTTTTGTCTTCAATATGACTCCTGTCGCATCGCCATCTCGTCCGCTCCTCCTACGCCATGTACGAGTCATCCGGAGATCCGAGCCGAGACTAAATCCTATTTTAATTTACATCCATCGATCCTATACTCCACGAGGGAGTGTACATGAAATCTAGATCGAAAGTAAAATAAAATAAAGAGCGGCTAAACAATGTCGTATTTAATTTACAAAAACTAAATACTAGCCTCGTCAACCCCGAGGATTCAACAAAATAAACATTTACACACATACAATCACATACACACATATGGCCATAATAGTCGGATCTTATGCCTGCAACCAAAGAGTTAAACTACGCATATCCTACTATTATCCAACACATATAATATATGAAAAAGTGCATAAAAATTAACCGAATCCTAAACACACAAAATCGGAAACCTTGGCTCTGATACCAATTGTTGGTTTTGCCCGGAAGCTCTGATACCAATTGAAGGGATTTCCCTTGTCGAGTCCGTGAGGGGAAACTTCGCTTCCCCTTCACCTCGGTTGCTTGACCATGGTGATCCCTTCAATGTCCCCGGATTAAAAAATTTAATCCTAGACAAAAGGGATTCCCAAAGCAACCAAGTCATCGTCGTGCTATTCGTTTAGAGAGGTCACTTGAACAAACTAGTTGTTCAAGCGACCATCCTCTATTCTACGAGTAGCCGTGGAATAGACGATGTCCGGATCGCCGGTTTTTGTGTTTATACTCGGGATCAAAGTATTATTTAGCCTATTTACAGAAATATAACATGCTTATATTTTGAAAAACAAACACAAGCAAAGAATAAAAGAGATAGAAGAATAGTTATACCTCTTGGTCTTCTAATGTATGACCCTCCTCCTTTTGGACGTCGTGTGGGCGACGATCCACCAAAAGTCAAAGCTCCTAGATCGCAAAACTTCCTTCCTTGCTTTTCCCAAGAAAGAGGAAGAAGAGAAACAATGTTTTTCTCCTTCAAAAACTCAACCAACAAAGAACTATAGAAGTTCTTGCCGCCGGCCAACTAGAAGGAGAAGAAGATGATGGAAAACTACCAAGACGCCAAGGGAAACCCTATATCTTGTTTCCACCACCTAAGGAGAAGAGAGGGGAGTGTTTTGGGCGCTGGCCAAGGGCTGGGAAGGGCTGGAATAGCTGCTGGACGTTGGCCACAAGGCAAGGAAGAAGAAGGAAAACTTGCCTTATTTGGTGCCACCCTTGCTTCCAAACCCTAACCCTAATTCCAATCCTATCTCAACTAGGATTGCCCTATTCTTGCCGCCCAAGCCTTGCTCCCTCTCTATGATGTAATCCACAACCACTTCCCATGCCCTCCTTTTATAGAGTTAGGGATAAGTCATGAATTAATCTCCTCCATTGGTTCTAGGGATTTAATCTCAACCGTCGGATCTAGAGATTTAATCTCAACCATCGGATCTTAGAGATTTAATCTCTACCAATGGATCTTAGTGTTTTGTTTCTATCCATTGGATCTAAGCATCTTGAGGTGTTAATGGGCTACATTAGGGACCATGAGGAGGAGTTGGGTCTTGGCCACCCATGGATCAAGCCCACATAAAGTCCGATCCACTAATGATGGTCCAATCCACTAAAGGTCCATCATTGATCTACCTCACCAACCCCCATATGATAATATGGGCTCCATATATTATTTGTACATTTTCTCCCCGTGTTTAAGATCTCGAATATCCGTCAATTAATTAATTTACTAACCATTAATTAATCAACATCTAACTCCATGAGTAGTACCACTCAACCTTTTCATCATGCCGGACCAAGTCCACCTGCAGGGTTTACATGATGAACCTTATGAGCTCCTCAAGGGGACATCATCATCCTAATATATAGGACACGGTTTCCTCCTATAATCAACGGCACATCATATAAATAATATCATCTCCCAACTTACCGAGTCTATCGATTTAATCTATAAATCTCGTCCATTGGTAAATCAAAGAGATGAGTACCAAGTATATGTGCCTATTATTATATCGGGATTAAGAGCATGTACTAAATAATATCTGAGGTCCAATTCGATTATGTAGTCAGCAATAAATCGAATCACCTCTAAGTCGGTCCTGCTCAATACACACAAAGTGCACTAGTGTGATTCTATGGTCAAGACAAACCAATACCAAATCACACTACAACCATTCCGATGGTTTGTCCAAAGCCATCTCGGTTGTGAGCCTTTACTTATACTTTTCAAGGGGCCGATAACATGATCTCCCATGTGACACCACACACCATGTTATCTACAATGTAAAGTATTAGACAATATTGCATAACCATAAAAATATACAAACAATGATCATGTGATTCTTATTTCAAAATAAAGATGTTCATACAAAAAATAGACTTTTAAGTATACATCCCTACAATAGTCAGCCTAGTGAGGATTGACACTATAGACCATGTCCTGAACCAAGAGGGTATAAGATGAGTGAAGGAAATGCGGCATAATTTATTGTAGCTGCTGAAGGGTTTCAGAAATGGTTCTGGATCAACCATTGATTATTTGGTTAATTGGGGATCATGATATACTACTAGGTATCACTCTTGGTCATTCTATAATTAATGGTTAATTATAGATAGCCAACATAAACCAAAAACCTACTTGGTCACACGCACAACGAGCGTAATTTGAAGGATTTAAAATGAGCTTGAGAATGAGATTCTCATATAGAGAGAAACTAGGTTTGGTTGGACCAAACAAGGAGCGAGCATGAAATTATTTCAGTCGCAATGGACGCATGGATGGGCCGAGTCTTATGAAGACATGATGGATGAACCAAATTGGATTAGTTTTAATCCAATGGTGGAGAATAAACCAAAGGGGTTTGGTTTGTTTTAAAAGAATGAACCAAAGTTGGTTCGGTTCATTTTAACTTAAAATAGACCTACTTTGTTCGGTTTATTTTAACTTAAGTTATTGGAGCGGGTTAACGGGTTTTGGTTATGAACCAATAACTCTAAGGAGAAAGTTTCTTGATGGTTAAGAAACGCGTGCTCTATCAAAACGTGATTAGAGGTTTGGAAAGCCCTAAGTTTATTTTTGGAAATACTCTTCCTCTCCTCTCCCTCTCTTCTCTTTGCCGCCGCCCAAGGAGTCCACGTCGCCCAACCCTTTTGTGTTGTTGTCCACCCTAGTTGTCGGCGTCCAGCTGCTATCGGCCACTCCTCCGGCGACCCACCTTGGTTCCGATGACCAAGGATTAGCCGGCCATCTCCTTTGGCCAGTGCCAAGTCCTCCACCAAGTTGTCCAGTGCTTCCTTCTTGTCGGAGCGTTGTTTGGACGGCATTTGGAGCTCTGACAGTGACTTTATTGCTAGGGATTGGATCTCCGATAATCCTCATAGGTGGAGGACCAAGGATTCGTCAATCGATTGACGAATACCTCTCATGAGAAGCGAGTTTTAGGGACTCGTTTTCGAATCTGAATTTTGATTCGGATTGTGATCTTCTCTCGATCACATCGTCTTCAACACGAGGCTAGTGACTCCTACGAAGACAAGGCTCGTAGCTTGACAAAGCTATCCTGACGGTACTCGGCGTGGATACCGACAGAGGCAATTCTAGCGAGAGTTTCTCCGGTTGATGTCATTCCCGCTGCACGTGATACATCAGGTATAACTAGCATAATTTCCTTCTATTGCAAAATTTGAAACTGCGATTATGTCTACACATGTTGTACTTTGCATGCGTATGGTGTGTGTGTTGTAATAAATTAGATTTATTGATTTTTAATTCTTCCACTGTGCACATGTTTACGAAACATATTCGAACACACACTCGCCGCGGTGCCGAAAACCCAACAAGATATACCCTAGAGGATTATGAGTTCCACTATTCCAAAGTCAAAGTTTATTATGATAATGTAAATATCATCAATTTGACAAAAAAAATTTGGTATATCATTCTAGGACAAAACACATTGAGGTGAAGTATCACTTCATAAGAGACCATGTGGCAAAAGGAGACATTGAACTCAATTATATTGAATTTAAGTCTAACCTTGTCTACATATTCACCAAGTTTCCACTCGAAGCAGAGTTTACATCACTTAGGAGAGAACATGCAATGTACTCTGTAGAATAATGGGTATAGTTTTGCATGATTCCACATCTAAAACTTAGGATTATACCTCAAAATATCTCACAAAAGATTTACGAGATGACCAAGTGACTAGTGTAATATATGGAAAATAAATAAATAAATAAATTAAATAATAATTAATTTAATATAATATAATAATAATATAATTTAAAATAAAATAAATTTATTTATTTAGTTAAAGTGAATTTATTTATTTATTTGTATTTGGTTGATAATTTTTAAAATAAGATTTTATTAGTTTTGACTAAGTTTAATTAGGATGTTGACTTAGGCAAGTAATTTAAGCTTATATAAATTAAGCTTAGGTTAAAGATGTTATCTAAGTTTGGTTTGGGAAATTAAACTCTAAGTGGGAATTAGGGATTTAATCCCGTTTTCCTTTTTCCTTTTTCTTTCCGTCGTTCTCCACGCACCGTCGTCCGCCTCTTCCTACGTCGACTTCCACTGTGCACTTCCGCCTTGCCTCCCACCGCACACGCACCGTCGGCCGCCTCTCTCATGCACGCACAACGTGCCTACCTCTTCGATCGCCGCTGCCAGTGTCGGTCAGCCTCTATCGCCATGATTGGCTCGCACAGCGAAAAAACCTCCCATCGCGTCCTGCACGTTGTTGTGGTCATCGTTGCAGCTAGCCTCGACAGTGTTGGTTCAATGTTACTAGTTCTGCGGCGATTCTTTCCGACCCACGGTCCGCAGCGCCACTACATGTTGTGTCGATCCGGTGTCGGCGTGCACCCACAGAGTCTCTATTCGCTGTCATAGCCACATTCCGGCACCGACAAGAACCTCGCCGTCGTCTGTCTCCCGCTCGGCTAAGACTGGTACCCAGCGATCGCTGATTGACACCGCGAAACAGAGGGATCTGTTCGATTGGGCTGAATTAATTAGGTAAGCTGAAGGATTTTCCCTTTTTGATCTATCAAATGTAATTAATTATTAATCTATTAATTAAGTTAATTAAACAAGATTAAGCCTTTAATTAAATAGGGTTTAATTAATTGGTACTAGCTTAACTAATCTGATTCTAGTTTAATTAACCTGTTTACTTGATTAACTAATTTTGGATTTGTGGGTTAAGAAATAATTAAACTCAACGAGGAGACTCACACTTGATTAAATAATTAATTATAAATAAATGGATAGTTGAGTTAATGATTGATTAATTATAACAGAATTGAAAGCTGAAGCAATCCTCGGATTGGAAGATAGCTCGGACATTCTATGTATCAAGTGGGTGGATTCTATAATTTTAGAATTTAGTGCATATTTATATTGGTTATATTGGTTATGCGATTTACTTAGGTGGTATAATGTTTTCACTTTGTGATTTGTCTAGTATTGTTTTAACCTTATAACGGTTAGACTGTTAGATTTTTAGGTTGCTGGTTTATCGTTAGCATATGGTTATTAATTGTTTTTACTGTTATACATAGCTAGTTATCATTGAGATATAAATGATTAGATATTATTGGTAGATGTTTACCTCTTAATTGTTGGACTAGTATTAGGATTAGACTAGTAGAATAATATGACTAAGATGGATAAATTCGTAGAAGGTATACATATAGGTTCTTTGACTCCCTAGATCCTAGTGCATGATGACATGATTACATTGCTTACGTAGTTTAGGGTATATATATAGGCACCTGATGCTTTATTTAGTATTACCTTGACTTTGTACTGGCATGACCCCTATTGATCTCCATCAATGTGTTTTTGCTGTTGTTATTAGACATCATGGTTAAATGCTTATTTGGTTATGTATTGTCGCAATTGATACCATGATTGGGACTAGTAGATAGTATAACTTAGATGAGGTCATTCTGTAGGAGCGGATCTCAGGAATGAAACAACATTAGTAAAACCCTAGGTGTTGGAACCTTAGGCATAATAACTCGGACATGCTTATTAGTAGATGATGCTGGTATATGTTTGGTCTACTTATTGGTTCAGTGGATATTGTGATTAAACTATCAGAGGTAGTATGATCCTTAGACGGTATATACTATTTCTCATATCTAGGCTGTCAACTATGTCTCTCTTTCGTAGTTGAGAAAGTTTATAGTGGAGTATCCCTTTGGTTGCTTTGTATATCTGTGGTCGATCATGTCTCTCAGTCATTGTTGAGATGACCTACCGTAAATTCATACTCTGGTATTATCCGTTCGGAGTTAGTGATAATTGGAATCGTATTTCGATTGTAGCTAAATGACCACCTTACATCTTACGTACCCACGAGACCTGTTCATGGTAGCATGTTGTAGCATGCATGATTGAATTGGTAGAAATGGAATAATTTACACTTGATCGTCTCGATGTGTTTATGAGAAGGTTTATGATCTTATCGGTCGTGATAAGTGTTCATGTTAGAAGAGTTGGAACCCTAGGTTTAACCACCTCGATATACTTATTTTGTAGATTGATGATCTTCATCGACTTTGATAAACATTCTATGCTATATGTATTGGATAACCCTAGGCTTAACACCTTAGGATAATCGAAGGCCTATGAGACCCATTTGTGGTAGCATGCGACTGCATGCAGTCGATAACTAGATAGATATATACCCTGACTGCCCACGAGACTCATTCGGGGTAGCATGATGTTTCATGTAGACAGCGCTTTGTATATTGCTTGTCTTCATATAAGTCTCGTTCATGGTAGTACATAGATAGTTTCTTTGGTATTACCTCGAGAGCCACGAGGCTTTGTCGCGGTATCTTGATGTGTATTGCTTGTAGATTTGAGTGGCTAATGGATATACCTTACATACAGACCTATGTACTTAGGTTATTTGATATCGGCTCCTATTGGTACATACCATAAGTAGCCATGAATTGATAGGTGTATTGTGTATTAGTGACATGCACCATCTTGCATTATTGCATGACTGGCGACCATCGACCCCTCGGTAGGTGATACTATTTGGTAGTTGAGCCCATCGTCAGTCACATTATCTACACACACAACCACTCGTGGTTTAGTGGTATTTCAGGTGTGTGTGTAGTTGCTCTGTCAGGGCTCCACGATGGTCGCTCAGGTGATTTGTATTGCGATGTGGTAGCAGATAGGGATCCCTCCTTTGTCGAGAGACGAGGAGATGAGACGAGGTGATGTCCCCTATATACATACATGGGGTAGGAGGGTGATACTCCGCTAGCATCCTATCCACTCGGTCACCTAGGTGTAGTGACGTCAGAGTGCACAGTTCTCACAGCCCTACCCACTCGGCCGGCACACATGACATGTCGGTGGCTTGACTGGCGTCAGGGGTGACACAGGTGATTGCATCATGTGCATACATTTTTACAATATGCATTGTTTGTTGCACTTTTTATTGTTGCATATGATTGCCATGCACATACAGGAGGTACTATATTTGTTTATTTTTGGTGATTCTACATATATTGGTGTTGATGTATTTTATGTCCGTTCAGGTGATTTTGTATGTACCATTTTCAGGTATGTATTGTTGGTGCAATCGGCCCAGGTCACGATTGACCAGGACTCGAGCTTGACTCGAGAGATGTTTTGATGTTCGACAAAAACATATGACAATATGATTATCATGGGAAAAGTCCAAGTCTTGTGTACTTGGCATGGAAATTCTGACATAGGTTGGCAAGGGAAAGTCCAAGCTTAAGTCTTGGCATTTGAGAAGTCCAAGGGTTTGATATTGGCGGTGTAAAGTCCAAGCGTGAAGTCTTGGCAGTATAAGTCCAATGGTTGGCGGCGTAAAGTCCAAGCGGAGTCTTGGCAGCGTAAGTCCAATGTGTCTTGGCGGTGTAGACACCGTTAGCATGACATAGCCGATGGAAGCACCTAAAGGCTAGCGCGATGGATGAACAAGTCATGGATGACTTGGAGGGATCCGAGAGGCGTGAGGCTGATGGAGGTGGCTAGAAGGCTTAGGTCTAGGCTAAGGGTGGTCTAGCAAGTATGGGGGAACCATACTCGGGCTAAAACCTTATATTTGAGGTGTGTTAGTCGACTGATTTCATGGAGCAGTCGACTGGCCTGAGTCAACTAGGGTTTGACTGCAGGATTTGTCCTAGCATTCGACTGTCAGAGGTGGGCAGTCGACTGATTGATCGAGCAGTCGACTGATCTTGTGATCAGTCCACTGGTGCTCGGGTTTTGGGGCATAGAATAGAGTCTCACTCGACCGTTGTGGTCAGCAGTCGAGTGATGGCTTGATCAGTCGACTGATGGTCATAATCAGTCGACTGATGATGGATCCGTTTGATTTTTCCAGCGTGGATCTAGCCATTGTCTCACGACAACAGTGGCATCAGTCGACTGATGGTCCCGAGCAGTCGACTGATCGGCGTTTTCCAGCACAGGTTGAAGCTCTAAATGGAGCTCGTGAAGGAGGAAAAAGCCAGTGATTTCTTGGACGTTCTTGAGGCGATTTGTTGCTGCAAATCTGGGTCTTAAATCACGGTTCAAGCGATCAATAAGCAAGCAATCTAAAGGCATTTGTAAAGTGTTTTCTTTACTTGTATTGCATTGTATTTCATATTATTTGCTTGTTGTATTTAGTTTATTATTGTAAACTATTGTAAGAGGTTTCTCCGCCTTCGACTTGTGTCGACAAGGAGTATTTGTGATTAGTGATTGCATTGGCATCGCTAGAGCTCGTTAGAGCTCAATCCGTAGAGTAGGAACCGTTCGGTTCCGAACCACCTTACATAGTTGTGTTTGCGTGTTTGTTTATTGTGATTGTTGTATTATTTCTATATTCCGTTGCGTACTAATAATCATAGGTAAGCGAACGTGATCGAATTCCATCATACAACCACGATGCTATTCACCCCCCTCTAGCGTTCTAATGATCCCCTACAAGTGGTATCAGAGCGAGGTTGCTCTTCAAGTTTAACAACTAAGGGAGCACGCTAGGGGTGAAGATGGAAGTTCAAGAGCAACTAGGATGGGATATCAACACACCTATCCCTTATACCTTCTATGGACAAGAAGGGTTTAGACAATGGAAGGCAAGGATTGAAGACTTCCTAATTATGAGGGACTTCGAAGAGTGGTCCATTTTAATGAAGGGATATAGCTATCCAAGAGGACCAAAAGGTGGATTCCTCAAGAAAAAGAGATGGACCAAAGAGCAAGTCCAAGCCTTCGAGAAAAATGATAAGGTAATGAAGTTTTTAATTGATTTAATACCTAACAATATCTTGTGTATGTTAGGTAATTATGTAGATGCCAAGAAGTTATGGAGCCAAGTGGCCAAGCTCAATGAAAGTCCATCACCGGTCTAAGAGGAAGGGACCGAAGAGGCAAATGCATCATCCTCACAAGGAAGTGAGGACTTGGAGGTTGAGAGACCATCAACATCCATGGAGGAAGAGGAAGTAGAATTGGAGGAGACCTCCACCTCTAGGATTGAGGGGGAGGAGATTGGATCACCGGAGCAACACCAAGAAGAATCTTCGACATTCGGTCAAGATGAAGAAGCTCAAAATCTGATTCGGACCTCCATTGACTTAGGTAACTCAAACACCGTAATTCAAAATAAAAATAATATTATGTGTTTTGAGTGTAGGAAATTTGGGCACTATAAGAGTATGTGCCCAAAGAAAGTCAAGAAGACTCCTCCGACACCAAAACCTCAAGAAAAATCAAAATATGTCGGTGTCCCCACTAAAAGAAGCAAAGAGCACATCATTTGCTTCAAGTGCCAACAACCGGGGCATTTTAGGAATCAATACCCTAGGGGGAGCAAGAGAGTCAAAGAGAGAGCATCACAAGTAGGGGGAGCTAAGGCTAACCATAAGGTATATTTTAATAATGCACCTTCAAAATTTAAAAGTCAAAAGCATGCTAGAAATTTTAATTCTCTTGCAATTCATCATTAAAAGCATGCTAGAGATAAATATTTATGTTTAGGTGCTATAAGTGTCCATTTTGGTAATAAGAAGAAATTTGGGACTAATGTCCCTAAAAATATTTTACCTAGAGAATCTATCAAGAAAATAGGAGAACACTTAGGTCTTAATCCTAAATGGACTAGGCATATGCCTAGAGGAAATGGTAATGCCCAAAAACTTAATCAAAAATCGAAAATTGGGCAATTGGAGATGGAAAATCAAGTCTTGAGGTCAAGACTTGAGAAACTAGAAAAGACCCTTAGGAATATACAAAATCAATTTAAAGGGTCAAATGATCAAAAGTCTAGGTCCAAAAATCAAAGTCAACACCTAGGACCTAAGCGACAAAAGTCAACCAAGGGCAAGCAAGGTTTGGGTCACAAACCTAAGCCTAAGGTGGCTTATCATAGTGTTCCATTTGATTATGGAACACAAACTAGGTCTAGGAAGACCAAGGTCAATAGGGAAGTCATCCCTAGAGTTGACCAAGGTATGTGCCTTGTGGCTAGGGTTTCAAGGAAACCTAGGATAGCCACTAAGAAGGTTGCAAGGGGAGTTACCCCTAGAGTCAACCTAGGTAAGAATCAAACGACCAAGGCTAACAAGCCTAGGAGGGTCATTAGGAGGGTATCTAGGGAGGTCATCCCTAAGGAATATCTAGTAAACCCTAGGAGCTCAAATAGGTTTTGGGTTCCTAAGAGCGTGATTGATTCACGCTAGATGGGTTTAGGGTGTGCCAACCATGATTGGATGGGTAGTTAACTCAACCATGGTAAAGGTGGCATTTTAGTTAATTTTTAAGGTTATGGGTACCTTGGAAATAAGGTTGATATTATGATTCTAAGAGATTTTAGGATGTGCCAATAAGTCTTGAGAATTATGAAAAATTGATTAAACTTGGCACATGTAGAATTAGAGGTTAGTGTGCCATTTTGGATTTTTGGCACACTTTGAGAATTTTAGGCAATATGGCAAAATATACTTAATTATATCAAATGGCAACTAATATTAAAATTTAGGTATTATTATACCTATACATTTTATTTTTCATGCCTTGATTGCCATATAACATGCCATGACATCATATCTATTTTTATATTATTTAATATGTCATGATCATGTTTAGGATTAAGGATTAATGTCATGTATTTTTAGATTATATCATATGTCATGACATCATGATCATTGGCCATGCTTAATTATTGCTATCATTATGCCATGATCATTTCATGCATTTAAATTGATTAAAATTGATTTAAGGACAATGACATGACTTGTAGTCCCATTTATAAGGGAATCAAGTAGAGTTGTCTTAGAAAAATGCATGAAACCCTAGATTAGGGAGAACAAAAACCACATCTCATATTACATTGACATGAATGTGTATTTATACACCCTAGATACATGTGAGATACTAGGATATGAGTTAAGTTCAAAGTACATAGTTTTTGCATCTAGATGGACCAAAACTCATCTTATATGAGTGGTGGATCATTGGGAAACCTTGTGTATAAGTCATGTACATTGAGCCTAAGGAATATGATCCAAAAATAAGGTTTTGAAAACTTTTTAAAATCTTTTTGAAAAACCTTAGTGAAGTCTATCTTTTGATAGCAATCACCATTAATGAGATTGATACAAAGTGAGCTAGAACTTTGAAGTTTTTATTCACTTTTAGATTTTTTATCAATTTTGATATTTTATGGGTAAAATATTTTTCTATCATTTTTCACCCATTGTATTGATTATAAGTAATATACGTATGAATTTTCATGATTTTTTGATATACGTAGAATTACTTATGATTTTCTGAATTTCATTTCTGATAATTGAAATTCTGATATTTCAGTTATCAGTCGACTTCCCTAGGTGGCGATCGGTGATAAATGGATCGACTAGTAGTGAGAGAGTCATTGTCGTCTTGATTCGGAAAACAAGGTATGTTTAGCCCGTGTTCAGCTACAGTTAAGGTCCCTAACCACTCCTAACCCTAGGATATGCTTTGGGAAGCATTATAAAGGGTGAAAATCCATTGGATATGGATTAGGAGAGGTGTTAGGATATTGTATCAAATTTAAGGTGGGGAGAGTTCATGTTTGAACTTTTAACCTTATTTTTGATGGTTTAGAGTTCCTATTGGCTTAGGGACTTCCTAAGGACATTATTGGTGCAATGGTCAAGGGGGAACAAGCCTTTAGGGGGAGATATCCATCATGGGATGATGGATGGTATTTTTTCTCATGAAAGGAAAAAGGGATTTTGAGATACCCAATTTAGAAATTGGGAGAGTGAATAGATTGCCTCCCTTGAGTGATATGAGACTTATCACTAGGAAGATTGTAGGTATCCTAGCTATTTTTGGACCAAGGGGGAGATTGTAAGATCTCATTGATATGAGACATTGACCTCCTTGGAGAGAACCTTTTTGATGTTAGTCAAAAAGGGGGAGAAAGTTTTGAGGAGAACTTATTGAGAGAATGACATCAATTGGGAAAATTGATGGGGATGATTATTTTGAGTTAGATGGTCTAACTCAATGGTTTGTTTGGTTTTTGTCAAACATCAAAAAGGGAGAGATTGTTGGTGCAATCTGTTGGAATGTATACTGAAAGCTTAGCTCTTTTTGTATGAACATTTTATTTTGAAATAAGAATCACATGATCATTGTTTGCATATCCATTATATATGTGTGCATATTGTCTAATATTTTACATTGTAGATAACATGGTGCTTGGTGTGGCACAGAAGATCATGTTATCAGTCCCTTGTAAAATATAAGTAAAGGCTCACAACCAAGATGGTTTTGGACAAACCATTGGCATGGTTGTAGTGCAGCTTCGTATTGTTTTATCTTGAACATAGAGTTACACTAGTACACTTAGGTGTATTGAGTAGGACCGACATAGAGGTGATTCAATTTAGTACTGACTACATAATTGAATCGGACCTCGGATATTATGTTGTACATGCTCTTAATCCCGATATAATAACGGGCACATGTACTTAGTATTTATTTCTTTGATTTACCAGTGGGTGAGATTTAGATGGATTAAATCAATATGCATTAAGTTGGGAAATAATATTATTTACATGGTGTCTTAGATTGATTATAGGAGAAAGTGTCCTATATATTAGGTTGATGATGTCCCCTTGAGGTGCTCTTAAGGTTCATCTTGTAAACCCAGATTTTTGACTTAGTCAACATGATGATAAGGTTGAGTGGTACTACTCGAGGAATTAGATGTTAATTAATTGATGGTCAGTAAATCAATTAATTGTCGGACATTCGATATCTTAAACACGGGGAGATTAATGTACAAATAATATATGGAGCCCATATTGATTTATGGGGGTTGGTGAGGTAGTTCAATGATGATCCTCTAGTAGAATGGAACATCATTGATGGATTAAGTTTGTGTGGTTCCGATCCATCGGGTGGCCAAGACCCAACTCCTCCTTATGGTCCCTATCGTAGCCTAATATAATCCTTGTGAAGTCTAGATCCAAGAATGTAAAACAAAACCTATAACCAACGGTTGGGATTAAATCCCTAGATCCGATGGTTAGGATGAAATCCTAGAATCGACGATTGGGATTAAATCCCTAGATCCGACGGTTGGGATAAAACCCTAGATCCGACGGTTGGGATGAAACCTTAGATCCGACGGTTGGGATGAAATCCTAGATCCGACGGTTGGGATTAAACCCTAGATCCGACGGTTGGTATAAAACCCTAGATCCGACGGTCGAGATTAAATCCCTAGATCCGACGGTGGAGATTAAAGGAGGCTTAAGCCCTATTCTATAAATAGATGCTTAGGGTTGGGCGGCAATATGATCAAGGATTTGAATTAGAGAATTAGGGTTTGGCTCTTGAAGAGGTGGGTGGCTAGGTTTGGAGCAAAAGTGGGCGGCAACTTTCTTCTTCCTTCTAGTTGTTGCCGTTGCCCAACTTCCACCATCAATACTTGGCCGGCGCCCATCCTTAAGGCTTTTCTCTTCTTCCTTAGCCGGCGGTTCTCCTTCCATTGGTGGCCGGTGGTCCTCCTCCTTCTTTTCTCTTTGGTGGTCGGCGGCAACTCCTTTACAAGTTGGCCGGCGCATCATCCATTGCTCCTTGGCCGGCGGTTGCACCAAATTCCCTAATTTGGTGGCCGGTTCTAGATAGGAAAGGTATTTGTGAGTTCTTCTCTTTGTTCGCAGCGGACAAGGTAGAGAAGAAAGCGATCTAGAAGGCTTCTACTCGTGGAGGATCTTCGTCCACATGTCGTCCACGAGAAGGATAGGACATACGATAGAAGATCGTAAGGTATAAAGTTATTTTAACTTTATTTACAGATCTGAATATATTCTTTAATATTTTGATTATGCATGTGTGTGTATGAATATATATTGTATAATCATGGACCCCGAAGACAAACACAAAAACCGGCGATCCGTCCGTCGTCTCTTCCGCGGCTAACCAACTAGAAGAGTTGTGTTGCTTGAATAACTAGTTTGTTCAAGCGACCACTCAAGTTGTTAGCACGACGACGAATAGGTTGTGCTAAGGAAGCTCATCCCATCCGGATTGATTCTTTCATTAGTGAAAATTTTAATCCGGGGACATGGGTGCCAATGAGCCTCCGAAGCATCCACCAACAAGTGGTATCAGAGCCACGGTTTCCGGTTTTGTGTGTTTTGGATTCGGTTAATTTTTTATGCATTTTTTTTCATATATTATATGTGCCGGATAATAGTAGGATATGCGTAGTTTAACTCTTTGGTTGTAGGCATAAGATCCGACTATTACGGCCATGTGTGTGTATGTGAATGGATGTGTGTAAAAAATTTATTATTTGAATCCTCGAGGTTGACGAGGCTAGATTAGTATTTAATTTTTGTAATTAAATATGGCATTGTTTAGCCAATCATTTTAGTTTACTTTCGATCTAGATTATTTGTACACTCCTTCGTGGAGTATAGGATCGATGGATGTAAATAAAATGATTTATCTCGGCTTGGAACTCTTTGGTGACTTGCGCACCGGAAAAGATGGAGCGGACGAGGTGGCGACACGACGGGATGCATATTGGAGGACAATGCCATAATAGTTGGAAAAATTCTGTTTTTTCCATATTTATTGCTTATTTGTTTTATATTCATGTTGTGTATGATTTAAAATTCCTCATTTGCAATTTACTAAGTGGGAGAGGGATATTTTATTTAATTCCCGCGGCCTCCATTACAATTTGACATGTGATACAACAAACTTGTGTGTCGGCTCTGAGTGCTTCCTCCCTGAGGACGGGTTTGTTTGCAGATCACTAGGTCAAATAATGATTATAGGAAATTATCTAGGAGCATGTGTACTTCCACAGAGGTAAGGCACATAATCCAAAATAATTCCCTTAGTATCGTGTAATGGTGCACACTTAGATACAAATAAAAGTATCCTCCCCATAGAGTCACCTTTGCTTTTTTTGTAGGGCCAAAGAGGAACCAACTATTAATTTTATTTGTCAAAAAGTAAGGTTGACAAGATAATAAAATTAATGGGTAAAACCTCCTCTTACAAATGTAGAATTCGTATACGTCCACACTATCGTGGCATGCGACATTCTCGGTGATTTGAGGTGTTGGTTGATTTCGGGATTTTATTGTTTTGAGGAATCAATAATTTTTTAAATCTAATATTTTGATCATTGTGATTTTTAGGATTTTCAAATGGCTTTCAACCCACTTGCTGTGATTTTAAAAGAAAACAAACTTACTGGTCCAAACTACATTGATTGGAAAAGAAACTTGGATATTGTCTTAACTGCAGAGGAGTACAAATTTGTACTCTTCGAGGTCTGTCCTCCTAAGCCCACCGATGACTCTGATGAAAAGGAGAAAGAACGTTATAAGAAATGGGTCAAGGCAGATGAGATGGCGTGGTGTTACATTTTGGCATCTATGTCAAATGTGCTGCAACATCAGCATCAGGCCATAGCCACAGCTTATGACATGATGTTCAATCTCAAGGAACTTTTCGGACATCAGAGTAGGGCGGCTAGGCAGGAGGCTATGAGAAACTTGATGACGACCTCCATGATCGAGGGAACACCCGTTAGGGATCATGTTCTCAAGATGATGGCTCATCTTAATGAGATGGAAGTCCTAGGAGCTGAGATCGATGGGGAAACCCAGGTCGATATCATTCTCCAGTCTCTGCCTAGGAGTTTTGAGCAGTTCCGCCTCAACTGTAAAATACTGCAAAATTTAAAATATTAAATTAAATGGCCAAAGAATTAAGAAAATAATCCTGGAAATTTTTCGGGATTTTTAGGGAATTTTAGGAATTTTTCCGGAATTTTTTCTGGATTTAAACGGAGTCCGTACGAGATTTTTACGGGGATAATATAGATAGGCTTTATTTATAGGGTATTAACCTAAACCGGAAAACCTAATTTCTTTTTCTTTTTCTGTCCTCGCCGCGACTCTTTTTCCTCCTTCGGCAGTTTTCTTCCCGAGCCGTTCCTCTTCTCTCGCGCGACATCTCCGCCGACGACCCCTTCTCCGCCGACGACCAGGCAGCATTCGCCTTCGCCGGCGCCGCCCTCCTCGCCTGCCTTCCGCCGAGCCTTCTTTTCTCGCGCCCGAGACCTTGCGGTCGCTTATCCCTCTGCCACCAGCGTCGCCCATCTGCGTCGGCGTTTCTTCACTCCGGATCACGCGCCGCTGTCGCTGCTCACACGCAGCGCTCGCCGACCCCAGCCGCGCGCGCCAGCCTCCACGGCCACAGGATCGTCGCCGGACTCCTCTGCCCTAGGCGACGAGCACCGGCCTCCTCTGCCACCGGACCGCCACCACGTGCTATCTCTTCGGTCGCCGCTGCCAGCGCCGGCTAACCTTGACAGTGCCGGTTCAGCGTCACAGTCACTGTTGGAGGGATGCGATCTCTGTCGGTGATCGCCGGAGCAGGTTAGGGCTGTCCCTTTTTTTTCTATTTCGGACGACTGTGAGTTAGGGATTTTGGTTTGGCCGATTGCGTTTCGGTGTGAGCGTTGAGTCGTCAGAGGCTTGTGGGTGTTGTCGGCGTGAGCAGGGGTGTTCTTACCGTGAGTTGAGGGTTAGTCGGAGCAAGAAATTGTCGGTTGTGTGGCGGTGAATAAGGCTACTCTTGGCTATGAAAGAGCCGAGTGGAACAAAGTGTGGATCGGATTCACGGTATGAAATTTGAGGTCTATTTGTGAAGTCCTGTGGATGAAATTTCTAGGGCGGGTGAGCTTGATTGGTCGATTTGGGTTGATTCCAGAGTTATTCGGGTGTTGATCGGTTGATTTGTATGATATTTGGAGGATATGAGATTTGGGTTTAATTGGGATATAAAGGAAATCGATTTATTATTCGATTTGTTGTTGAATTGTATATTTTGTGCTTGACTATAATTACGCTATATGCAGGTTTCGGTCACGAGGCAGGTCCCCAGTCGTGACGATTCAGTTCTTCTTGCGGATATATTTTCAGGCGGGTATTTTGACTTAACGTTTAGATTAAGTCAAATTGATATGCTAGTTAGGATAGCTTACAATAATTTTTCATGTTTATATGCCTAGTATGTTTTTGGTGCCTACTAGATACATGCATGTGATAGGATATGATTATATTTACCTGTTTGATTTGGATCATAGTATGTGGATTAGGGATATGTACATATTGGTTGTACATATCATTCGGATAGGTATATTATGAGTAGGATTTACATGCTTTAGTATCATGCACCATTTTCGCATGATTGCATGCTAGCTGGACGGGGTTCCATTATTGTTGAGCCCGCAGCTAGTTACTTGGCCTGCACACACTGCCACTCATGGGTTAGTGGTACATCAGGAGGTGTGTGCGATTGCTCTGTCGAGCTCATTGGACCGCTCATGGGTAGCGAGCAGGCGTGGTAGCGAGGCGAGGATCCCTCCTCTCGGCCTATGACACCGGAGATGAGAGCTTAGCTCCCCACTATGTTTGGGGCGGGAGGATAGGTGTACTCACACATCCTGTCCCTCGGTCCACTCGGCTCAGAGCTGATGGCGAGTGCATTTGTCATAGCCCTACCCACTCGGCTTCACCATTGCGTGTGAGGCGGTGTAGCGTCGGTGACCATGTCATTTACGGCATGCATTTTATGCATTTTGTATTGTGTTTCTTTGCATTATTGTATTGATGCCTTGGATGTGCATATGATTGTCATGCATCTACAGGATACATGCTTATATATGATCGTGACTTTATTACTTCTAGTCAGCACATGCTCCTATATCGAGTAGGAGATTCAGTAAATCTGATCATTTTGTATTTCTTGCTTGCATACCCTTTTATGTGAGTGATCTTGGCATGATATTTTTATTGTTAGCTATACTGATTTTTGCATATCTACTATACATGAGTTCTTTGAACTCACCCGCTGATTATATCTATTTGTGATGGAGCTGTCAGGAGAGTCCAGCTGCCAAACCCCCTCGTCGTGGAAGTGTATTTTGTTATTTGTGTTTACGGTTTTGGGTATTTGGATTAGAATATATGTTTAGGATTGGAGTTGGATATTTGTACCTGTGGATGTTTTGGTATGTCCTTAGGGACCTTTGATCGGATTTTTATTTCGATTGGATTTCGGTTGAGTATTCCTGCCCAGATGGCAGAAGGGGTAAGTCTAGTTAGTGTAGACTTATGTTTACCTAGATTTGTTGGCCTGAGGCCCTATTTGATTATCTGCGTGTGAGTTTGGATTCCGGTCGTGTTGACCGATGTATAGTGGCCGTGTAGGCCTTGTATGTAAAATTTGGATTGTCACCCGTACAGGGGAGATGCTGCCGGATTTTCGTCTGGTGGGGTCTCCTTCGGGGCGTGACAATTTATTTGGTATCAGAGCGCCTAGGTTTTCGAGTTCCTAGGGGTTTTTGGATTTTTCGGAGTTCGCCATGTATTGGCAGGTTTTTGCGAGGCAATTTGGAAAATTTTGGATTGGTATGGATTTCCGATGATTTTTATATTTCGGAATTCGAGGATTTATGACGAGGTCTATATGGGGATTTGGCAAATGATGTAACCTCTCTACGTAAATAGGTATGATGAAAATTTTATATATTTTTACTTCTAGTAACATCTGTTCTAGTAGCATCTGTAATAATTTAACAGATATGAGACGAGGTGGGCGTGCACCTGCACCGAGACATGGTGCAGGGTAACCACGCAAGAGGATAGTGAGATATCTGGTTATGGAGTTGTCAGAAAGGGTCTATTGAGTTTTGACTCGTGTGCAGACTCGTAGTACGGGTCGCCCACCAAGGTGACCAGCCGGAGTTGCCGTAGTGGTTATACTCCAGGTTAGATTTGGCTATGTGTTTAGTGGATAACAGGAAATAACATTTAGTGTATTAGTCACTATTCATAATCGTAGATGGAGTTGACCACAAATGACTTGTTCAGTTTGTGAGTCTTGGACCCTGTGAAAAGATGCATTGCCTTTTGAGAGCCGACCGATAGAGGCGAGCAGTCAAGTCGTCATATTGGTTGTGGAAATCAAGGACTACGGTGTTAGGGATTTTCTTGATTATGCTAGGCGTATAATTACCCCGTGGGGTATTGGACAAGGATCGTATACTATTGTTGTTTCGATTATGATGTTCCATAGAGATTTTGATCCTTGGCTTGAGCCTTAGAGTGATAACATTGAAGGTCTTGATAAGTACCTAATCGTATTTATATAGGAGTGGAGATAGTTTCTTACTATTGATCAAGTTGTTACTTGGTGGAATATGTAGAAGGAATTTATTTGGGAAATAACCCATTCTACGGGATCATGGGTTCGTGGATGTTTTAAGACAATATTTCCTTATGCTATTTTTGTATGACTCATTGTTGAGGAATTCTTGAGTCTTAAGTTGAGTGATCAATTGTTAATGGAGTTCACTATAGAGTTTACCCCCCACTTAACGGCTCAAGTTAGTGATTGAGTTGTTTTCGATCACCACGATTTATTGGCTTACCTTGGGATTAGGATAGTGGATCTTCCATCAGTTCCTATCGGGAGGCATTAAGGTGAGTCATAATTATGAAAATGACACTGCAGCAAGTGTCTCAAGATAATGGTGTAGTCGATCTAGTGATAATAACCTACACTATGGATAAAGCAACCGTAGAAGTCGTGAACGTGCTCTTCTAGCTGGATTCACGTGGCATTATTTCGTTCCCATGTTGTTGCACGATATTGATCAGGTCTGTTGCTAGAAGTGGTAATTTGATATTGATGATTAAAGTTTACAATCTCTTGAGTGATTGAGGATTTAGTTGGAATTTTAATTTAGTTTATTTTTGGAGGTGATCAATGCTCTGTCTTGAGAATGAAGGATTTATGAAATACTTCATTTACCAACGGAAAACCGGAATATGAATTAAAACTTTCTCCTCAGATTTATGTGACTATCAGAAGTGGTTTGTGCACTTGTGGAGATATGAAATTTGGTTGTATGGTACTTGAGGAAAATGATTGGAAGAGGTGTATACACCTAGATGCATACAATTATCGAATTCTTATTCTAGGTCACTGTGAAATAGGGAATCCATTAAGAGAAGAAGTTGGATGAGTTTACATCTTTACTCGAAAGGAGTTGTAGATGGTTGAAGGATTGATCATTGAGGTATTACTATAGTTTACCTTACTTGATGATATATTGAGAGATACGGTGTTTTACAGATATCCGTGGTTAAAACATGCGATAGGATTAAAAGGATTTTCATATTTGGATCATGTGGATTAATAGTGTTTCCACTGATAGGTGAGATGTTGAGATGATTACTGTGATGATTATCACAGGGGTATGAAAATGATTTTTGGATGTTTAGAGGTTGATTGATGGAAATGTTATATTATGGTGAGAGAGTTGACTTAATTATTTTATAGTTGACTTGGTTGATATGATGTGAATATCTGGATATTAACTTGGAGGTTATGCTTGTGACATGATGGTATAAGAAGGTCTCTCGGATGCTTGTATAATTCGAGAGTAATCAGATGTAGTGTTGGAGGAACTTCTAGGCTTGCCGTTGTATAGGCAAGTAGAGTAGGCGATCGGAGTGATTTCGAAAATAGTTTCGATATCGAAGATCCCCTACTGTGAGATAATTTATTTGGTACTGGGGTAATGTTATTTTTACGAGCTAATATTTTTACTTATGGTGCGTTGGCTGAGGGCTAGCGTAAAGCGCACAAGGTTGTTAAAGCTCGTGATGTACTCAAGGCAATGTCATTCAATTCGCTGTAAGGCAATCAAGTTGCTATGATCGTCGATCGGTCTTTCAAAGTTGGCAAGGTTGAGGATGCAGAGGTATTTGTAAGAATGACGATTTTTAGAGATAATTTAGTTGGTAGCGGTGTTCTTTGAACACTATAGAATTGGAAGAATCTAAATTCCAATTATAGGAGTTGTTGGATGGGATATTTGTTGTCCCAGATTTTATTTCTTGAGAAGCTCGAACTTGTTGTTGAGATATGAACCTTTGAGGTTATACATCAATTATTGATGATGGATTGCGGTAGTGGTAGAAGGAAATAAATATCCTTCATGGTGGATTGAGGATCTATTTAGATCAGCTATAGGACACCTGTGTATACTCTAGGATTGATTTATGATTGGTGTGTTGATATTGTAGTGACAGGGTGTCATACAATTATCAAAGTTATAGGGATGATTGATATATCATCAGCCTAGAGTAAAGAGGATGCAGGTGTATAGTGGTGACAAATTTCATACTTGGTATGAATTGTATGAGCTTTTGGATTATTTTATTTGATTTATTGACGACTTTGTCGTCCAGGGATTTGGGAAATCGTGTATGCTGGACACGATTGGATCATTTGTGATAGTGGCAGTTGGAGTTGAGCACTCGGCCACCGTAGATGGTGATTTTTTTTTTCTGGTATTTGATTTGATTATTATCATAGATATGGATAGGGTGCTCTAGCGGTATTACATTGCTGACTGGTTGGATCAGGAAGGTGTTGGAATTTACTTGGTTTAAAGCTTGTGAAACTAGTTTCACAACTCAGACGATGGTTGACTTTTACACTAGTGTTGTGTGATTATTTTCGGGTGAAAGGAAGGTTAATTTATATGCGGTTGCGATGTTGCAGAGAATGGAGCATTTCTGAATTAGTTGATTGAGACGTATCCCAGGTTTACGTCAAATGAAGAACTACGAGATGGGTTGTCATATATATATGACGTGGACCTAGCAGGAGTTGTTATGTTGTTTTGTAGAGGTGAGGAGCAGAAATGCTTATGAGGTTTTAGCTAGCTACTGTGTAGTTGCATTTGAATTTAGGAAGAGTTACTATTGATTCAGGAACAACAGATATATTTCTGTTGGGATAATAGAGAGCATCTACCATAGAGTTGTACTTTTGCTCTACCGGTTCGGAATTAGTGATATTGGAATTTGTATGTAGTAGGTGGCTAGATAGCTACCTGGCATCTTGACTGGCTATGAGTCCCGGTCGTGGTAGCATGTCGTTGCTCGTAAGTAGTGCCTTTTGCATTACTCCGAGAGCCACGAGGCTTGGTCACGATATTTTGATAAGTATTGTTGAGGATTGCAATAAGTTCTATATGTTGCAGATGTATTCGGATTGTATCCGGGGAATTGTAAGTATTGAAACGTTCTCCGTGGTGGAACGTCATGTGGAACTTAGTTGACTGGTGATCGGATGTGTCAACTAGAAAAGGTGGAATACTAATAATCGGCAGGTTACGTGCACCGAGATGGGACGTGAAAGCCTAGTATGATGGACAGTGTAGGAGATTATTTAGCACACGGAAAGGACTTAGTAGGATTAACTAAGTCCGCTCATTTTCGTCCGATCCATACGATGAGTTTGTTGGATCGCTGGATAGGTTATACTGTGACGATTTCCAGTTCGTGGAGTATCTGTGAGTATCGTATGAGATAACGATTCAGGATTTACCTTAGGATTATGGTAAAGTCTTTGTGTCACTTGATAAAGAGCTCCACCTGCATGCTTAGGTACTTATGATAGGTGGGTAGATATGAAGATACTATTCATATTTTGGAATGGCTGCTAGAAGCAGGTGTGATTTGATTTTAAGGGATATGAGTAACCCCACTTAGTCACTTGAGGTGTGACTTGTCTCTAGATGCTTGAGATGGTTGTTGAGACATCTCGTACTAATATATACGAGTAGGAAATTTGGGGACCAAATTTTTATTAGTGGGGAGAATGTAAAATCGCAAAATTTAAAATATTAAATTAAATGGCCAAAGAATTAAGAAAATAATCCTGAAATTTTTGGATTTTTAGGGAATTTTAGGAATTTTTCCGAATTTTTTGGATTTAAGCGAGTCCGTCACGAGATTTTTACGGGGATAATATAGATAGGCTTTATTTATAGGGTATTAACCTAAACCGAAAACCTAATTTCTTTTCTTTTTCTCGTCTCGACTCTTTTCCTCCTTCAGCTTTCTTCCCGAGCCGTTCCTCTTCTCTCGCGACATCTCCGCACGACGACCCTTCTCCGCGACGACAGCGATTCGCCACGGCCGCCTCGCCTCGCCTTCCGCAGCCTTCTTTTCGCGCCGAGACCTTGCGATCGCTTATCCCTCCGCCACGCACGCCATCCTGCGTCGGCGTTTCTTCACTCCGGATCACGCCACATTGCCGCTGCCACACGCGTGGCCGACCGCCTCCACTCCACGGCCACAGGATCGTCGCCGGACTCCTCGCCTAGGCGACGAGCACCGCCTCCTCTCGCCACCGGACCGCCACCACGTGCTATCTCTTGATGCCGTTGCCACGCTAACCGATGCGGTTCAGCCATCCATCGTTGGAGGGATGCGATCTCTGTCGTGATCGCGAGCAGTTAGGGCTGTCCTTTTTCTATTTCGACGATCGTGAGTTAGGGATTTTGGTTTGGCTGACGGCTCTGTGGCGAGAGCGGGCCGTGAGGGTCGACGGGGGCTTGTGGGTGTTAGCGGTTGTGTGGCGGTGAATAAGGCTACTCTTGGCTATGAAAGAGCGAGTGGAACAA
Source organism: Wurfbainia villosa (assembly GCA_025175895.1). NCBI lineage: Eukaryota > Viridiplantae > Streptophyta > Magnoliopsida > Zingiberales > Zingiberaceae > Wurfbainia > Wurfbainia villosa. The sequence continues at coordinate 34,290,566 of CM045989.1, read as the reverse complement.
AGTGTGGATCGGATTCACGGTATGAAATTTGAGGGCTAGTTGTGAAGTCCGGTGGAGGAACTTTCTAGGGCGGGTGAGCTTGAGTGGTCGAGTTGGGTTGATTCGAGTTATTGGTGTTGATCGGTTGATTTGTATGATATTTGGAGGATATGAGATTTGGGTTTAATTGGGATATAAAGGAAATCGATTTATTATTCGATTTGTTGTTGAATTGTATATTTTGTGCTTGACTATAATTACGCTATATGCGAGTTTGATCACGAGGCGAGTCCCCATCGTGGCGATTGATTCTTCTTGCGGATATATTTTGGTAGGTATTTTGACTTAACGTTTAGATTAAGTCAAATTGATATGCTAGTTAGGATAGCTTCCAATAATTTTTCATGTTTATATGCCTAGTATGTTTTTGGTGCCTACTAGATCCATGCATGTGATAGGATATGATTATATTTACCTGTTTGATTTGGATCATAGTATGTGGATTAGGGATATGTACATATTGGTTGTACATATCATTCGGATAGGTATATTATGAGTAGGATTTACATGCTTTAGTATCATGCACCATTTTCGCATGATTGCATGCTAGCTGGACGGGGGTCCATTATTGTTGAGCCCGCAGAAGTTACATGGCTACCGCCACCATGGTTAGTGGTACATCGAGGAGGTGTGTCTGTTGCTCTGTCGACTCCTGGACCGCTCATGGGTAGCGACAGCGGCGTGGTAGCGGGCGAGATCCCTCCTCTGGTCTATGACACCGGGAGATGAGAGCTTAGCTCCCCCACTATGTTTGGGGCAGGAGGATAGGTGTACTCCGACAGCATCCTGTCCACTCGATCACTCAGGAGCAGTGATGGCAGAGTGCACAGTTGTCATAGCCCTACCCACTCGGCTTCACCATTGCGTGTGGTGGTAGCGTCGAGGTGACCATGTCATTACGGCATGCATTTTACTGATTGCATTTTGTATTGTGTTTCTTTGCATTATTGTATTGATGCCTTGGATGTGCATATGATTGTCATGCATACAGATACATGCTTATATATGATCGAGACTTTATTACTTCTAGTCGAGCACATGCTCCTATATCGAGTAGGAGATTGAGTAAATCTGATCATTTTGTATTTCTTGCTTGCATACCCTTTTATGTGAGGCTATCTTGGCATGATATTTTTTATTGTTATACGATTTTTGCATATCTACTATACCCGCATGAGTTCTTTGAACTCACCCGTTGATTATATCTATTTGGGATGGGATCGGGAGAGTCCAATTTGCCAAACCCCCTCGTCGTGGAAGTGTATTTTGTTATTTGTGTTTACGGTTTTGGGTATTTGGATTAGAATATATGTTTAGGATTGGAGTTGGATATTTGTACCTGTGGATGTTTTGGTATGTCCTTAGGGACCTTTGATCGGATTTTTATTTCGATTGGATTTCGGTTGAGTATTCCTGCCCAGATGGCAGAAGGGGTAAGTCTAGTTAGTGTAGACTTATGTTTACCTAGATTTGTTGGCCTGAGGCCCTATTTGATTATCTGCGTGTGAGTTTGGATTCCGGTCGTGTTGACCGATGTATAGTGGCCGTGTAGGCCTTGTATGTAAAATTTGGATTGTCACCCGTACAGGGGAGATGCTGCCGGATTTTCGTCTGGTGGGGTCTCCTTCGGGGCGTGGATCACTTGGTTACCAGGATTCATAAACTTTAGTACTTATCCTGGAGGTCTAGAGTTCGAATCCTGGGGAAGGCAAAAACCCACTTCCAGGGGTGGGAAGACCAGGTGAGTAACGACGGGCCAACAGGGGCGACGGTCGTTGACCAATAGGGGTCACCGAATTCCGCCAGGCGGCGGCCGTCGACCATAGGTCGCCGAATTCCGCCAATAGGGGCCCGGCGTACAATAAAAAGGCGCTTTTTATTGTAGCGACGGACTTAATTGGTCGGCGACCTGATCGACGGCCGTCGCCTGTGGCGACGCGACTGTCGGATTCGCCGTCGCCTCACTCACCGTCGTTTTTGCTTTCCAGATTGAACTCTGACTTCCTCAGCATTAAAGTTTATGAATCCTGGTAACCAAGTGATCCTGGGATCACTTGGTTACCAGGATTCATAAACTTTAGTACTTAGCCTGGAGGTCTAGAGTTCGAATCCTGGGGAAGGCAAAAACCCACTTCCAGGGGTGGGAAGACCAGGTGAGTAACGACGGGCCAACAGGGGCGACGGTCGTTGACCAATAGGGGTCACCGAATTCCGCCAACAGGGGCGACGGTCGTCGACCAATAGGGGTCGTCGAATTCCGCCAATAGGGGCCCGGTCGTTACATCAACTACAACATGAACAAGAGGTTGTATTCGTTGGCGGAGCTTCTGACAGAACTCCAGGCGGCAGAGGGGCTTTTTCGTCAGAGTGCTCAAGCCATGGTCGCTCAGAAGGTTTCTTCCTCTAAACCGAAAAGTAAGAAGAAGAAGAAACAAGGTGGAGCGAAGAAAGTGGCAGTAGGACCTCAAGCAGGAGTGAAGAAGCCGAAAGGCAAGTGCTTCACTTGCAAGCAGACTGGACATTGGAAGGCGGATATCTTAGAAAAGAACAAAGGTATATCTTCTTGTTTAGTTGTTGAAACATGTTTAGCGGTGTTATCTACCGATTACGTGTGTAGAATCACGAGCCTGATCATGTCTGCAATACTTTGCGGGGTTCGAAACCCGGCGACTAGTGAGGAGAGATTACTCTTCATGGGCAATGCTTCAAAGGTGGCGGCTATTGCGATTGGGAGGCGTTTATTTATCTTTTGATAGGAATAAAGTTTTGGTTTTTTGTCTTTATGTACCTACTTTTAGAAAGAATTTAATTTCAGTTTCTAAATTGTTTATGGATGGATATTCTGTTTCTTTTAATGACAAAGTGATTATAAAAAGGAATAGGGAAATTATCTGTTCTGGTACATTGGTTGGCAATTTATATACTCTTGAACCAAAAACTCCCACGATGCATATAGAAATCAATAACTCATCTTCTAAGTCTAATAAGAGAAAAGAACCTTCGCAAATGAACCAAACATATCTTTGGCATCTAAGGCTTGGTCATATTAACCTAAGCAGAATTCAAAGGTTGATAGCTGATGGACCTTTGGGTTCATTAGTGGTGGAGGATCTCCCAACCTGCGAATCTTTCTTGGAAGGTAAAATGACCAAGAGGCCTTTTAAGGCCAAGGGGTATAGAGCCAAAGATGTGTTAGAATTGGTTCATTCTGATTTGTGTGGTCCTATGTCTATCCAGGCAAGAGGTGGCTTTGAATACTTTGTCTCTTTTATAGACGATTATTCAAGGTATGGATACATTTACTTGATGCGCCGCAAGTCTGAATGCTTTGACAAGTTCAAAGAATTCAAGGCTGATGTGGAGAACCGTCAAGGTAAAAGTATCAAGGCATTACGATCTGATCGTGGTGGCGAGTACCTCTTGGGAGAGTTTAGGAGTTACTTATCAGAGGCTGGGATTCAATCCCAATTGTCTGCACCTGGCACACCCCAGCAGAATGGTGTAGCGGAGCGAAGGAATAGGACTCTTATGGAGATGGTCAGATCGATGATGAGTTATTACAGTTACCTATTTTTTAGGGGTATGCACCTGATCTGCAATATACACTCGAACTTGGTTCCATCAAATCAGTACCTTTTACCGCTGTAGAATTGTGGACTGGGCGAAAGCCTAGTCTGAGACATATTCGGATATGGGGGAGTCCAGCACATGTGCTGAAGGCTGATGCTGGTAAGTTGGAACCTCGTACAGAAGTGTGCATGTTTGTTGGCTACCCTAAGGGAACGAAGGGTGGTTTATTTTATAATCCTAGAGATCGGAGGGTGATCGTTAGCACGAGCCATTTCTAGAGGAGGATTATGTAATGAACCACAAGCCCAAGAGTAGGATTGTTCTTGAGGAGTTGACAGGGGAAGTCCCGACTTCAGTACCACCGGTACAAGAGGAGACACCACAAGTCACTGCACCGCGTGTCACAGAGCATACACAGGAGGCACCTCGTCGTAGTGGGAGGGTTGTTAGACAACCCGAGAGATTCATGTTTTTGGGAGAGTCTTCGGACTTAGTCCCTGGTGAACATGAACCTGATCCCTGGACATATGACGAGGCAATCCAAGATAGAGATGCGGTATCTTGGCAAAGAGCGATGAATTCAGAGATAGAATCTATGGATTCTAATCAGGTCTGGGAGCTAGTAGAGCCACCCGATGGTGTAAAAACCAATGGATGCAAGTGGATCTACAAGAGAAAGAGAGGTGTAGATGGGAAGGTTGAGACCTTCAAAGCTAGGCTTGTTGCGAAAGGGTATACTCAGAAAGAGGGTATCGATTATGAGGAGACCTTTTCGCCGGTAGCTATGCTTAAGTCTATTTGGATTCTCTTATCTATAGCTGCTCATATGGATTATGAGATTTGGCAGATGGATGTTAAGATAGCTTTCCTTAACGGAAGTCTTGAGGAGAACATCTATATGCGGCAACCAGAGGGATTCATTGCTAAAGGCAAAGAGCATCTTGTATGTAAGCTTAATCGGTCCATTTATGGATTGAAGCAAGCTTCTAGATCTTGGAACATCCGCTTTGATGAGGTAATCCAGTCATATGGATTTATTCAAAGTCCGGATGAGCCTTGTGTATACAAGAGATGTGACGGAAACGTAGTGGTGTTTCTTGTACTATACGTAGATGACATTTTGTTAGTTGACAATAATATCAAAGTGTTATCAGACGTAAGGGTATGGTTGTCCAAACAGTTTGACATGAAGGACTTGGGAGAAGTAGGACACATCCTTGGGATCAAAGTTATAAGGGATCGCAAGAAAAGGATGTTGTGCTTATCTCAAACTTCATACATTAACACTATCCTTGATCGTTTTAGCATGCAGAACTCCAAGAAAGGTTTTCTACCTTTTAGGCATGGAGTTCCTTTATCTAAAGAGATGTGTCCCAAAACATCAAAGGAGATAGAGAACATGAAGGCGGTTCCTTATGCTTCGGCAGTAGGAAGCCTTATGTATGCCATGCTATGTACGAGACCGGATATCTGCTTTGTCGTAGGCATGGTTAGCAGATATCAGAGTAATCCTGGACAGGGACATTGGACTACGGTAAAGCATATATTGAAGTACCAGAGAAGGACTAGGGATTACATGATGGTCTAACTCAATGGTTTGTTTGGTTTTTGTCAAACATCAAAAAGGGAGAGATTGTTGGTGCAATCTGTTGGAATGTATACTGAAAGCCTAGCTCTTTTTGTATGAACATTTTATTTTGAAATAAGAATCACATGATCATTGTTTGCATATCCATTATATATGTGTGCATATTGTCTAATATTTTATATTGTAGATAACATGGTGCTTGGTGTGGCACAGAAGATCATGTTATCAGTCCCTTGTAAAATATAAGTAAAGGCTCACAACCAAGATGGTTTTGGACAAACCATTGGCATGGTTGTAGTGCAGCTTGGTATTGTTTTATCTTGAACATAGAGTTACACTAGTACACTTAGGTGTATTGAGTAGGAACGACATAGAGGTGATTCAATTTAGTACTGACTACATAATTGAATCGGACCTCGGATATTATATTGTACATACTCTTATTCCCGATATAATAACGGGCACATGTACTTAGTATTTATTTCTTTGATTTACCAGTGGATGAGATTTAGATGGATTAAATCAATATGCCCGGTAAGTTGGGAAATAATATTATTTACATGGTGTGCCGTTGATTATAGGAGGAAACCGTGTCCTATATATTAGGTTGATGATGTCCCCTTGAGGAGCTCATAAGGTTCATCATGTAAATCCAGCTGGTTGACTTAGTCAACATGATGATAAGGTTGAGTGGTACTACTCGAGGAATTAGATGTTAATTAATTGATGGTCAGTAAATCAATTAATTGTCGGACATTCGATATCTTAAACACGGGGAGATTAACGTACAAATAATATATGGAGCCCATATTGATTTATGGGGGTTGGTGAGGTAGTTCAATGATGATCCTCTAGTGGAATGGAACATCATTGATGGATCAAGTTTGTGTGGTTCCGATCCATCGGGTGGCCAAGACCCAACTCCCCCTTATGGTCCCTATCGTAGCCTAATATAATCCTTGTGAAGTCTAGATCCAAGAATGTAAAACAAAACCTAGAACCAACGGTTGGGGTTAAATCCCTAGATCCGACGGTTGGGATAAAACCCTAGATCCGACGGTTGGGATGAAACCTTAGATCCGACGGTTGGGATGAAATCCTAGATCCGACGGTTGGGATTAAACCCTAGATCCGACGGTTGGGATAAAACCCTAGATCCGACGGTCGAGATTAAATCCCTAGATCCGACGGTGGAGATTAAAGGAGGCTTAAGCCCTATTCTATAAATAGATGCTTAGGGTTGGGCGGCAATATGATCAAGGATTTGAATTAGAGAATTAGGGTTTGGCTCTTGAAGAGGTGGGCGGCTAGGGTTTGGAGCAAAAGTGGGCGGCAACTTTCTTCTTCCTTCTAGTTGTTGCCGGCGCCCAACTTCCACCATCAATACTTGGCCAGCGCCCATCCTTAAGGCTTTTCTCTTCTTCCTTAGCCGGCGGTTCTCCTTCCATTGGTGGCCGGTGGTCCTCCTCCTTCTTTTCTCTTTGGTGGTCGGCGGCAACTCCTTTACAAGTTGGCCGGCGCATCATCCATTGCTCCTTGGCCGGCGGTTGCACCAAATTTCCTAATTTGGTGGCCGGTTCTAGATAGGAAAGGTATTTGTGAGTTCTTCTCTTTGTTACTTGGCGGACAAGGTAGAGAAGAAAGCGATCTAGAAGGCTTCTACTCGTGGAGGATCTTCGTCCACACGTCGTCCACGAGAAGGATAGGACATACGATAGAAGATCGTAAGGTATAAAGTTATTTTAACTTTATTTACAGATCTGAATATATTCTTTAATATTTTGATTATGCATGTGTGTGTATGAATATATATTGTATAATCATGGACCCCGAAGACAAACACAAAAACCGGCGATCCGTCCGTCGTCTCTTCCGCGGCTAACCAACTAGAAGAGTTGTGTTGCTTGAATAACTAGTATGTTCAAGCGACCACTCAATTTGTTAGCACGACGACGAATAGGTTGTGCTAAGGAAGCTCATCCCATCCGGATTGATTCTTTCATTAGTGAAAATTTTAATCCGGGGACATGGGAGCCAATGAGCCTCCGAAGCATCCACCAACACAATCGGCCCAGGTCACGATTGACCAAGACTTGAGCTTGACTCGAGAGATGTTTTGATATTCGACAAAAACATATGACAATGTGATTATCATGGGAAAAGTCCAAGTCTTGTGTACTTGGCATGGAAAGTCCAACATAGGTTGGCAAGGGAAAGTCCAAGCTTGAGTCTTGGCATTTGAGAAGTCCAAGGGTGAAGTCTTGGCAGCATAAGTCCAATGGTTAGCGGCGTAAAGTCCAAGCAGAGTCTTGGCGGCGTAAGTCCAATGTGCCTTGGTGGTGTAGACACCATTAGCATGACATAGCTGATGGAAGCACCTGAAGGCTAGCGCGATGGATGAACAAGTCATGGATGACTTGGAGGGATCTGAGAGGCGTGAGGTTGATGGAGGTGGCTAGAAGACTTAGGTCTAGGCAAAGGGTGGTCTAGCAAGTATGGGGGAACCATACTTGGGCTAAAACCTCATGTTTGAGGTGTGTCAGTCGACTGGTGTCATGGGGCAGTCGACTGGCTTGAGTCAACTAGGGTTTGACTGCGGGATTTGGTCTAGCAGTTGACTGCCAGAGATGGGCAGTCGACTAATTGGTCGAGCAGTCGACTGATCTTGTGATCAGTCGACTAGTGCTCAGGTTTTGGGGCATAGAATGGAGTCTCACTCGACCGCTGCGGTCAGCAGTCGAGTGATGGCTTGATCAGTCGACTGATGGTCATAATCAATCGACTGATGATGGATCCTTTGGATTTTTTCAGCATGGATCTAGCCGTTGTCTCATGACAATAGTGGCATCAGTCGACTGATGGTCCCGAGCAGTCAATTGTTTGGCATTTTCTTGCACAGGTTGAAGCTTTAAATGGAGCTCGTGAAGGAGGAAAAAGCTAGCAATTTCTTGGACGTTCTTGAGGTGATTTGCTGCTGCAAATCCACGGTTCAAGCGATTAATAAGCAAGTAATCTAAAAGCATTTGTAAAGTATTTTCTTTACTTGTATTGCATGGTATTTCATATTATTTGCTTGTTGTATTTAGTTTATTGTTATAAACTATTGTAAGAGGTTTCTCCGCCTCCGACTTGTGTCGAGAAAGAGTAATTGTGATTAGTGATTGCATTGGCGTCGCTAGAGCTCGTTAGAGCTCGATCCGTAGAGTAGGAACCGTTCAGTTCCGAACCACGTTACATAGTTGTGTTTGCGTGTTTGTTTATTGTGATTGTTGTATTATTTCTATATTCCGCTGCGTACTAACAATCATAGGCAAGCGAACGCGATCGAATTCCATCGTACAAGCACGACACTATTCACCCCCCTCTAGCGTTCCAACTATCCCCTACATGTATTTAGTGTTTGTAGATTTGCAGTTGGTTATATGTTATAGATATATTTATTATATTGTTGTCCAGGTTAGTGGCGGACTGATATGGGTACTCTGAGGTTTGAGTTACTCTAGTTTGTTTCTTTGACTTTCATTATGTTCATTATGTCCAGCCTATCCATTATGTCTATTATGATTATGCACTATATTGTATCGACCCACTGAGTGGTTGTACTCATCCCCTCTTCTCCTATCTTCCAAGTTAGCTGATAGAGGATGAGTCCAGTTGACTTACCATTGCGTCGCTCAGAGAGTCCCTGGTCGTGCTGGTCCCACAACATTCAATCGAAATGTCATTTGATTTTTCTTTATTGTTATCGTAGTTTGTTTACGTATTTTGGATTTTGTCGCAATTGGTTTCAGTGTTAAAAAAAATGTATTTTACTTTTAATTGGTTTATATTTAGTCGTGCATGCATGCAGTAAATAAAGTAATTATTTTGGTATTATTTCAAATTTTTTATCAGATCCGGTGCCCGTATTGTATTTCGAAATAATTGTCACTAAGGGGCTCCTTCGTCATATGAATGATGAACATTGCTCATGGGGCGTGACAATTTTATTGGTATCAGAGCTTAGGTTTGTGATTTCGGTTTGTGGGTTTTGTGTTTCGAGGTTTCTTGTCCTTTGATTTTTGGACTTATGTTTTGGGACCAGGCAAGCTGAAGGACATCTCTGAGCTATAGGAAAAGTAGTCATCTTTAGTGGTCACTATACTTTCCTCATGTAATAGGAAGTTGTCATTATGTTTTGTTAGATACTTACATATTTGCTCATTATAGGGAATGCTACCTAGTGAAATTTTCCCTACTCATGGTTGTGGACGAGGTTGACCTCGGAAGCGACCTATTGATGCTACGGGACCTACCTTCAAGACTAAAAATGTAGACTCTACATATGTGTCGACTGATGTCGAATTAGGAAGCTAGGGTTAGGCCTGCTAGCCAACCATTTGAAGGTCAAAGAAGTAACCCCTCAGAGAGTATCAGTCCCTACTATTAGTGATTTGGTCATGGATTAGGCGTGTATACCTACACTGGCCAAGACGATGAAGGATCATTTTACCTTATTTTAGGGGATACCGATCCATGGATTGCTCATGCATGGATGGACAATCTAGAAGATTCATTTGGATACATAACTTGCAGGGATGCAGAGAAGATGGAGCTTGCAGTGTATCACTTACAAGATCAGGCCAACACATGGTGGAAAATGCAGCTGATGATTTCATGGAGCAGAGTATCACTTTGATACTATTCCAAGAGACTTTTGAGAGAGAGTATTTTCTGATCTCTGTTGGTATAAGTTGTCATCGAGAGTTTCTGAATCGTAAGCAAGGTGATCGAAACGTAATGGATTACATTGGGGAAATTTAATCGACTTGTATAATTTTTACCCTATTAAGGAGCCCAGGACTATGATCGTATGTTTCAGTTTGTCCTAGATCTTATAGCCTATATCCGGATAAGAATGTTTGAGTTCCTCATTGGTACTTATTGAATAATGTGAGACCGAGTCATACTGATCAAGATGACTCTGCGAGCCGATGGGTCTGATAAATGAGGTATCGTTCCGATTTACCCTATTCTAGTTGATATATTGATAGCTCACATTCTTTGATATCCTATTAATACTTGGGGAAAAATTAGTAGAATTACAATACCTCACCTTGGTAGATTAGTTATAATAAAGGAAGCCTTTAACGTCTTGTTACGAGGTAAAGAAGTAACCTTTGGATTTTGATAGTCATACGTTGACTTGAGATTAAACTACTGTGTACTTAGAGTAACAGATTTTGATATATAGAAACCCAACATAAATGCACTATATCTCACACTTGTGAAAGTTGAGAAGACTAGTAACCAATTGGGATCTTGATCAGAGTTGCGTAATGGAAGTATGGTGGCTCATAACCCACAGAGAAGTTTACAATCTGACAATTGGAATGTTAAGATATTAGAATAAGCTGGAAGAGTGATAAAACACTTAGGCTTACCTAACCGTTGAAGTACATGGAAGTATGTACTTAGTTTATTTACATTGTGGAAGTTATAGTTGGAGTTCCAGATCATACTCTAAATTTAAGGATGGTGATCATCTATTAGATTGAGGTTAGATAGTAATGAGATTCTGATAAAGAAGATTACTTAGAGTAGAAGAACGACATATAGATAGGACACCTTTATTAGGGTATATCAAGTAGGAAATTTGAGGACCAAATTTTTATTAGTGGGGGAGAATGTAATATATAGAAAATAAATAAATAAATAAATTTAATAAAAATTAATTTAATATAATATAATAATAATATAATTTAAAATGAAATAAATAAAATAAATTTATTTAGTTAGTTAAAGTAAATTTAGTTATTTATTTGTATTTGGTTGATAATTTTTAAAATAAGATTTTATTAGTTTTGACTAAGTTTAATTAGGATGTTGACTTAGTCAAGTAATCTAAGCTTATATAAATTAAGCTTAGGTTAAAGATTTTATCTAAGTTTGGTTTGGGAAATTAAACACTAAGTGGGAATTAGGGATTTAATCTCGTTTTCCTTTTTCCCTTTTCTTTCCGCCGTTCTCCACGCACCGTCGTCCGCCTCTTCCTATGCCGACTTCCACCGTGCACTTCCGCCCTGCCTCCCACGGTACACGCACCGTCGGCCGCCTCTCTCACGCACACACCGCGTGCCTACCTCTTCGGTCGCCGCTGCCAGCGCATGTCAGCCTCTGTCGCCGTGACCGGCTCGCACTGCGGAAAAACCTCCCATCGCATCCTGTGCGTCGCTGTGGTCGTCATTGCGGCCAGCCTCGACAGTGTCGGTTCAACGTTACTAGCCTCCCCTCCGGACAATGTCGATCCCGCTGGTCACTCACCGTCGGAGTTGCGGCAGTTGCTGTCGACCACGGCACATACGCCACCACCACTGCACTGTGGTCCGGCCCGGCCACTCGATGGGCCCCACAGTAGTTCTATTCGCTGTCGAGCCACGCTCGCGCCGATAAGAACTCGCCACCATCCGCCTCCCGCCTACCGAGATGCACCCGACGTTTATCGCTATTGACGCCAAGAAACAGAGGGATCTGCTCTACCGGGTCAATTAATTGGGTAAGCCGAAGGATTTTTCCTTTTTGATCTATCAAATGTAATTAATGATTAATCTGTTAATTGAGATAATTAAATGAGATTAAGCCTTTAATTAAATAGGGTTTAATTAATTAGTACTAGCTTAACTAATCTGATTCTAGTTTAATTAACCTGTTTACTTGATTAACATGTTTTGGATTTGTGGGTTAAGAGATAATTAAACTCAACGAGGAGACTCACACTTGATTAAATAATTAATTATAAATAAATGGATAGTTGAGTTAATGATGGATTAATTATAACAAAATTGAAAGCTGAAGCAATCCTCGGACATTCTACGTATCAGGTGGGTGGATTCTATAATTTCAGAATTTAGTGCATATTTATATTGGTTATATTGGTTATGCGGATTACTTAGGTGGTATAATGTTTTCACTTTGTGATTTGTCTAGTATTGTTTTAACCTTATAACGGTTAGACTGTTAGATTTTTAGGTTGTTGGTTTATCGTTAGCATATGGTTATTAATTATTTTTACTGTTATACATAGCTAGTTATCATTGAGATATAAATGATTAGATATTATTGGTAGATGTATACCTCTTAATTGTTGGACTAGTATTAGGATTAGACTAGTAGAATAATATGACTAAGATGGATAAATTCGTAGAAGGTATACATATAGGTTCTTTGACTCCCTAGATCCTAGTGCATAATGACATGATTACATTGTTTACGTAGTTTAAGGTATATATATAGGCACCTGATGCTTTATTTAGTATTACCTTGACTTTATATTGGCATGACCCCTTTAGTTATACACTAATTAGTTTCAGCTATTGATCTCCATCAATGTGTTTTTACTGTTGTTATTAGACATCATGGTTAAATGCTTATTTGGTTATGTATTATCGTGATTGATACCATGATTGGGACTAGTAGATAGTATAACTTAGATGAGGTCATTCCGTAGGAGTGGATCTCAGGAATGAAACAACATTAGTAGAACCCTAGGTGTTGGAACCTTAGGCATAATAACTCGGACATGCATATTGGTAGATGTTGCTGGTATATGTTTGGTCTACTTATTGGTTCAGTTGATATTGTGATTGAACTATCAGAGGTAGTATGATCCTTAGACGGTATATACCATTTCTCATATTTAGGCTGTCAACTATGTCTCTCATTCGTAATTGAGAAAGTTTACAGTGGAGTTTCCCTATAGTTGCTTTGTATATCTGTGGTCGATCATGTCTCCCAATCATGGTTGAGATGACCTACCATAAAGTCATACTCTGGTATTATTCGTTCGGAGTTAGTGATAATTGGAATTGTATTTCGGTTGTAGCTAAATGACCACCTTACATCTTAAGTACCCACGAGACCTGTTCGTGGTAGCATGTTGTAGCATGCATGATTGAATTGGTAGAAATGGTATAATTTAGACTTGATCGTCTCGATGTGTTTATGAGAAGGTTTATGATCTTATCGTTCGTGATAAGTGTTCATGTTAGATGGGTTGGAACCCTAGGTTTAACCACCTCGATGTACTTATTTTGCAGATCGATGATCTTCATCGACTTTGATAGACGTTCTATGCTATATTTATTGGATAACCCTAGGCTTAACACCTTAGGATAATCGAAGGCCCACGAGACTCATTCGTGGTAGCATGCGACTGCATGCAATCGATAACTAGATAGATATATACCCTGACTGCCCACGAGACTCATTCGGGGGTAACATGATGTTGCGTGTAGACAACGCTTTGTATATTGCTTGTCTTCATATGAGTCTCGTTCATAGTACTTCGTAGATAGTTTCTTTAGTATTACCTCGAGAGCCACGAGGCTTTGTCGCGATATCTTGATGTGTATTGCTTGTAGATTTGAGTGGCTAATGGATATACCTTACATACAGACCTATGTACTTAGGTTATTTGATATCGGCTCCTATTGATACATACCATAAGTAGCCATGGATTGATAGGTGTATTGTCCATTAGTGACATGCACCATCTTGCATTATTGCATGACTGACGATCATCGGCCCCTCGATAGGTGATACTTTTTGGTAGTTGAGCTCATCGTCAGTCACATTATCTACACACACAACCACTCATGGATTAGTGGTATTTCAGGTGTGTTTGTAGTTGCTCTGTCAGGGCTCCACGATGGTCGCTCTGGTGATTTGTATTGCGATGTGATAGCAGACATGGATCCCTCCTTTGTCAAGAGACGAGGAGATGAGACGAGGTGATGTCCCCCATATACATACATGGGGTAAGAGGGTGATACTCCGCTAGCATTCTGTCCACTCGGTCACCTAGGTGTAGTAACGTCAGAGTGCATAGTTGTCACAGCCCTACCCATTCGGCCGACACAAATGACATCTCGGTGGCTTGACTGGCGTTAGGGGTGACACAAGTGATTGCATCATGTGCATACGTTTTTACTATATGCATTGCTTGTTGTACTTTTGGTTGTTGCATATGATTGTCATGCACATACAGGAGGTACTATGTTTGTTTGTTTTTGGTGATTCTACATATATTAGTGTGGATGAATTTTATGTCCGTTCAGATGATTTTGGTATGTACCATTTTCAGGTATGTATTTAGTGTTTTTAGATTTACAGTTGGTTATGTGTTATAGATGTATGTATTATATTGTTGTCCAGGTTAGTGGCGGATTGATTTGGGTACTCTGAGGTTTAAGTTACTCTAGTTTTTTTCTTTGACTTTCATTATGTTCATTATGTCCAACCTATTCATTATGTCCATTATGATTATGCACTTTATTCTATCCGCCCACTGAATGATTGTACTCACCCCCTCTTCTCCTATCTTCCAAGTTAGCTGATAGAGGACGAGTCCAGTTGACTTACCATTGCATCGCTCAAAGAGTCTCTGGTCATGCTGGTCCCGCAACATTCGATCGAAATATCGTTTGATTTTTCTTTATTGTTATCGTAGTTTATTTTCGCATTTTGGATTTTGTCGCAATTGGTTTCAGTGTAAAAAAAATGTATTTTATTTTTAATTGATTTATATTTAGTCATGTATGCATGCAGTAAATAAAGTAATTATTTTGGTACTATTTCAAGGTTTTTATCATATCCAGTGCCCGTATTGTATTTCGGAATAATTGTCACTAAAGGGCTCCTTCGTCATATGAATGACGAACATTGCTCCCAGGGCATGACAACTAGCACGGACGATATAATTATCCCAAAGAGCAAAGGTAAATCCAGAGGTTGTAAAATTTTTTGGGATATCTATGATGCGGCGAGGAAAATTCGTTTACCTCCTTTCGATGTGATGAAGCACGAAGGGAGCTTTAGGGGTGGGAGTTTCTCACAGGCCGCAACAGTAAAGGATGAGAAGACGAAGCAAAGGAACGTAAAACTAACACAGGCAACGAAACTTAGAACACAGGATGTAACGTGGATCGAAATAAGTATTCCTACTTCACGGAGGTGAACTCTCTCACCGGGAAAAATGCCCAAGTACTTTCCACTATGAACGTCCTCCTTTCCAGAAAGGAAACTTCCCGAGGCAGAGGAGAAAACCTCTTACAGTTTAATCCCAATACAAGAAAGAGTACACGCAATGTAACAGCGAAGATCGCTACTCACCGTCTCTGGCGAGGTAGTGGTAGCTCTCCTCCTCCTGCGTCTTCATTTCTTGCTTGCTGGAATAATGCGGATCCCTTTCCTTCTGTCCTCCTCCTCCCTTTTATCCTTCTTCTCTAATCCATCGCTACCTCACGGGCTATCCCCATCGTACGCGTGGCCACCACGTCCACCTAGAGAATAATTTTGTTACAGATACGAGGGGCGAAGGCTCCTCGGAATATTATGTGGGGACCTCTCCTTCTATTACATAACACCTCCTCATCTATATTTCAGGAAACTAGGTTAGCCTGTCCCCCTCAACCATCCACTTTTGGTGAAACTAACTTAGGTCTATAGCTCATGGATGGTATAGCCTTTGGGCTCCCCTTCAGCCCGAACCCACTCCGAACAACCTCTAGACTGCCTAGGCCGAGCCGATTCTTATCCGTTCCGTCTGCCTCTAGGCTTATCTGACTGAACTGATTCTTATCCATCCCGTCTGCCTCTAGGTTTATCGGGCCGAACCAATTCTTATCCGTCCCATCTGCCTCTAGGCTTATCTGGGCCGAACCGATTCTGGCTTATTTCTTAACGAAGTGTCTCCTCCCGCCTTCGCTTTGCCGTGTCGATTACCTTTACTAGCTTTCCCGTGCCAATTATTTCAGGTGCTTGCGCCCGAACCGTTCCTCTCTTTTTTCTCCGCTGAACCCGCTAATTGGTTCGGGTAACGCCTTGCCTATGAGCCCTCCTATCTAGTTCATAGAGAAGAGGTAACGGCGGTATCATTAGTCAACTCCAAAAAATAGTCAAGTGAAGTTATAAGCTTGACTTTCCAACTATATACTGTTCCTACTCCATCCTTGGCTTATTAATTCAAATTTACTTCTCTCTTACAGCTCCACCGCATATACTTAAGGCAGCCTAATGGGCCCATGGGCCCCACTTCTCCTTTTCTCCCCTATAGTCGAACCGTCACAAAAACTTTATATAAACCTCCGCCTTTTTCTTTTAGGTATTACTTAGTGTGCCCAACAATACCGTCCCTTCCACTTCTTCTCTCCTGCGATTTTCACCGACGGCGTTTCAGCGACCCAACCCTTCCCTTCTTATACGCTCTTCTTCTAACCCCCCAAGTAAGTACTCTATCCTACTTTATACCTATAGCCCCTAAGACCATCCCCTCGCCTGCGTGGTATGAGCACACCATAACCCAATTAGACCGCGACCATTATTTCTTTAACCTTAAGGACAGGTTTATAGGTCATTCCCTAAAATGCTGCTTTACGACCAAGATGCATCGACCAAATTGTCCTCCTCCTGGTCTAACTTGCTTCTTCTCCGAACAGTTCCTCAATGGTCTGTCCCTACCAGCACCTTCCATCTATTTAGACATTTTAGACTTTTATGGACTACCCTTGAACCAATTTACCCCCAATTCCTTTCGGATTCTGTCGGGGGCCTCTATAGTGTTTCAACATCTAAACCTCTCTTTAACCCCTGAAATATTCCACTGCTTCTTTCAATTGAAATCTTCCAAGGCAGGCCTTTTTTATCACATCCGGTAGTCCAGAACATGCCTACTTCCCATAAGGGATGGGAAGAATTGTACTTCTTTGTACAGCTTCTGGTACCTTTACCCTACTCAGATACCTGGAAGTTAGAACTTCCCGAACTGCCTTCCTTCCGAGAAATGAGGACCCAATGCCCTTTCTCGGAAGTTTATAGAATCCTAGGAGAGTCGCATTATTGTTCGAATCACCTAATGAAAACTCCCCTTCTGAGCCACTTCGGACTATCCCCCCTCCCTTCAACGACCTCAGTTGCTATAGGTAGGATGATACTTACCTTTCAATATAATTTTCTCCCTGCATTATTCATCTTTCTCACCAATACATTTTGCAGATAATCTAAGGCAGGACGCTTTGGTGAAAGGAGAAGAGATTGAGGCTGCCAAGAAGAAGAAGGCCTCAACCAAGAGGGGTAAATCGGTGGCAGCTCCTTCTTCTCCTCGGAAGAAACTGCGGCTTGTTAAGAAAGGAGCCCCGAGTTCATCTGCTCTTCCCCCTTCCTCTTCCGGTCAACCTGGTTCGTGATCTTTAATCATCTATGAACCGAGGAGAAAGGATATTACCTTATCTGTCCCCTCTTCATCTCCTCAAGGAGGGGACTCTCCTTCTCATTCTCCCAATTCATCCCCCCCCTTCACATGATTCTCCCTTGCCTTCCCGAACCGAGTCCATCTCTGCTCCTATCCCCTCTGACACACTTACTTCTCCCGCCCCTCTTCAGCGCATCGGACCCACGCTTCCCTCCGAAGGAGAGGGTCTTCCCCTTCCGACCCCCTCAAGGGCAACATTGGGGTCTTTGCTGCAGATCCGCCACCCTTCGGAGGTAAAATTTTTCAACCAATCAGGCGTGCAAGGCCCTTGCGAACAAGTAAGCAAATTGCTGGCTAAGGTACCTATTGTCCCCTTCTCCTCTTTACCGTACGTATCTCTGTGTGTCAGCATATACTGATGGTGCTTTCTTTCCTCTAGGCCTCAACCCAGCACAGCAAAATGGTAGTTCACCTGGCTCAATTTCAGTCCAGCGTAGAGAGCCGCCCGCCTCTCTTAAGCCTTGGGAAACAACTCGTTGGCGATTGGCGAGAGAGAAGAGAAAGAATCTGACCCGAGGGGCCAATGTGAAGATGCTATGACACAATTGGCCCTGACCCAAAGTGAAAAGGAGGAGCTTCAGCGAAGGAATGAAGACCTCAAACAGCAAGTTTTCCTCCAGTCTAGCGAATTGCAGCAGGTGGATATCCTCGCCCATGAACTAAAAGAGTATAAGGGGCAGCTCAGGGACAACATCATTAAAGCCGCCGATTCTTCGACTGCTATCGAATAGCTCCAGCAAGAACACCAACTACTTCGATTGGAACGTCAAGCCTAGGAAGCCACTAGGAAATCTTGCATAGAGAAGTGCCAAGAACTCTCCTCCATGGTGGCTACTCTCCCTCAAGCTCTGTCAGCAGCGGCTCGACAACAGTCTGCCCTTCATAAAGAATACTCCGAAGCCCTTTCAACTCTGGGATGGCAAGCCATACAAGTAGCCACTGAGAAGGATGCCTTGGCGGCCCGGTGGATCAAAGCCAAACCAGTGGCTAATTATTTCGGGCTAACCATTGCCGATCCCAAGCTAAGGAACAAGAGGCTGATCTAAAAGGACGATATGTCAAGAAGGGGGTGGACCTATTCATCCTGGGCTTCGATGGGTCCTCGGCTCTAAATGGTGAACGGGGGTATCCGCCTCCAGGCACGAACACCAGTTATTTAAATCTTGTAGATGCATTATCCAAGTGTCTCCCCGAACTGTTTGAATTATAACTTCCAACATCCTATTCCTTGTAATGATCCTTTTCTTAGTGCTGAAAAGTAATTATATTAACATAGCTTTTTGTGGCTCTTTTTGTATGCCTCCTTGGGAATTCTGAACCAATTTTGTGCTTTTCTCTTTTTATGCCGACGTTTCTTTTCTCGTGTCGCATGGTGCAATCACCTCGTTGGTTCAAGGACTTACTCAGGAAGTCTCAGATGGTCCTGTTCATATTTGACCCAATTTTGGCTCGGCCAAAAATTAAATGACTTTCGCCTGTTGATCTTCACTGTGTCTCTTACCACTTCGGAAATGATATATTGATAAGTACCTATTCTACTACCATTACGATATCAGTCTCTTCACCTTCTTCCCCTTCCCGAGAACTACTGCAGTTCCTTTCCCTCAACTATAAATTATCACCCTCCATGTCTTCGTCCTTCCACCTTACTCTCATGGCTTCAGCGGGACACCCCATTGAGATTTCTTCGGACTCTGAATCTTTCGAGTTATGGGACTGGCTTTTCGGAGATGCTGAAGATTCTGAAACCCGCTCGATAGCGACCTCATCTTTCCGCCCTCTTCCTTTTCTGCCCCACACCACAGCTCCCTCCCCTCCCACGGGGAGGTCTTATCGAGCACCCTTCCCTTCTTTCCGCAATCGGGTGTGGAACCCTCCTTTAACATGGGAGTACACAGTGGGAGATCCCCGGGCCTCTGCTGAACTTCCCCTAGTTCCACCGGCCCTGGCCTTCATTCCAGTCTCCCCGGCGAGGATCCGTCCGTCTCCTTTCGATGAAGGTCCACCAGTCATTCCAGTCTCCTCGGAGAGGATCCGTTCGCCTCCCTTTGATGAAGGTCCACCAGTCATTCCTTCTGCTCAGGGTGAGCTCTACAAGGTCATCTTGGCACCTTCCCCTCCCGAGAAGCCCTCTCCCACTTATTCTGTTAAGAGCAATCATGGAAAACCTTCATAGATTAAAAGATGTAATCATTTTAAGTATGTTAATAAAAATGAAAGAGGGAATTGGTATCTGTTTTTGTCGTTTTCCTGTGGAGGTAAGGTTTCTGTAATCAGACAGACTGTAATCTCGCCTGAACATACTTTCTTTTACCATCTTCAGGGGATTCGGACCCTTTTTCCTTTTAATTACTGTACCAATGACTTTTCACCTACTATCATTATATTTCCCCTTCTTTACTAGCATTCATTATCCTTCCTACTTTTCTAATAAATGCGCCCTTCTCCTCCATCGTTATAAGGACCTCCAACCCCGGCTGTATAACATCCATCTTTTTCTTTCTTTTCCCCCAGCCATGGACAAAATGTCTGAGCAAAGCAGCAGTTCCTTTCCGACTGAAGAAAATGTGAATGAGCAACGCTATATTGCTAACCTGGAAGAACAAGTAAGGTATTTGCAGCAGCGGTTGAGGGAGGTTTCTGCCAGCAACTGCTCTTTGCGCCAACAGCTAGCAGGGTCCCAGAAGGAACTATCTAAGCAGATCTTCCTGCAGCAATCTTACTTTTGGCAACTAATGTGCCAACCTCCGCCGTGCAAAGAAACTCCGTCAGCTCCTCCTAACAAAGAACTATAATACCCTATATATATAAGGGTCTCTTATTTTCTTCTTGTAAAAAGAATTAGAATGTGTAATTTTTCCAAAGCAATGAACTTTTCCCACTTGTCTTCTTCTTCCAGCATTTCTTAAGTTATGCCCCATTTTACCTTCCTCATACCACAATAGAATGACACATATCTGGGGCATACTTCGACTCTTCTGCCCTTTTACCGTACTAGGAATATAATAATATAGAGTCACTAAATGACCCGACTCTACTACTCTACCGCCACACAGGGATAAAATAATATATAGTTGAATAATGAATTCAACTTCTTCCGCTTTGCGGGGATAAAAATGATATATAACTGAGGAGACCTCAGTTCTTCCGTTCCGCCACAACACGGGGATAAAATAATATATAGTTGAAAAATGAATTCAACTTCTTCCGCTTTGCGGGGATAAAAATGATATATAACTGAGGAGATCTCAGTTCTTCCGTTCCACCACTATACGGGGATAAAATAATATATAGTTGAATAATGAATTCAACTTCTTCCGCTTCGCGGGGATAAAAATGATATATAACTGAGGAGATCTCAATTCTTCCGTTCCACCACCAAACGGGGATAAAATAATATATAGTTGAATAATGAATTCAACTTCTTCCGCTTCGCGGGGATAAAAATGATATATAATTGAGGAGACCTCAGTTCTTCCGCTCCACCACCACACGGGGATAAAATAATATATAGTTGAATAATGAATTCAACTTCTTCCGCTTCGCGGGGATAAAAATGATATATAACTGAGGAGACCTCAGTTCTTCCGTTCCGCTACCACACGGGGATAAAATAATATATAGCTGAATAATGAATTCAGCTTCTTCCGCTTCGCAGGGATAAAAATGATATATAACTGAGGAGACCTCAGTTCTTCCGTTCCGCCACCACACAGGGATAAAATAATATATAATTGAATAATGAATTCAACTTCTTCCTCTTCGCGGGGATAAAAATGATATATAACTGAGGATACCTCAGTTCTTCTGCTCCGCCACCACACGGGGATAAAATAATATATAGTTGAATAATGAATTCAACTTCTTCCTCTTCGCGGGGATAAAAATGATATAAAACTGAGGAGACCTCAGTTCTTCCGTTCCGCCACCACACGGGGATAAAATAATATATAGTTGAATAATGAATTCAGCTTCTTCCGCTTCGCGGGGATAAAAATGATATATAACTGAGGAGACCTCAGTTCTTCCGTTCCGCCACCACACGGGGTTAAAATAATATATAGTTGAATAATGAATTCAACTTCTTCCACTTTGCAGGGATAAAAATTATATATAACTGAGGAGACCTCAGTTCTTCCGCTCCACCACCACACGAGGATAAAATAATATATAGTTGAATAATGAATTCAACTTCTTCCGCTTCGCGGGGATAAAAATGATATATAACTGAGGAGACCTCAGTTCTTCTGCTCCACCACCACACAGGGATAAAATAATATATAGTTGAATAATGAATTCAACTTCTTCCGCTTCACGGGGATAAAAATGATATATAACTGAGGAGATCTCAGTTATTCCGTTCCACCACCACACGGGGATAAAATAATATATAGTTGAAGAATGGATTCAACTTCTTCCGCTTCGCGGGGATAAAAATGATATATAACTGAGGAGACCTCAGTTCTTCCGTTCCGCCACCACACGGGGATAAAATAATATATAGTTGAAGAATGAATTCAACTTCTTCCGCTTCGCGGGGATAAAAATTATATATAACTGAGGAGTCCTCAGTTCTTCCGTTCCGCCACCACACGGGGATAAAATAATATATATTTGTCCAAAGGCCTTCATCATAAAATGTGAGCTGCTTCTCCACCGCTACTCTTCCTTCTTTCGTCCCGAAGAGAACACCCTCATCCATCGTCTCTATTGAAAGCAAGGGTTTTATTATATAGCGGGCCATCAAAGAAATAAATCTTCGTTACCCTTCTGCTTAGGGCCTCCCTTTCTACTAACTAGGAGCCCAATAGCCATTATCAGCCCATTTCTTTCTCCTTTTATAGGGGATGTTTCATCTTCCTCTCTTTAGTTATCTTCATCCCTTCCGCCTTCTCGTCTCCCTTTTCTGCATCTGTTCTTCTTTCCGTCGCCATCTTCCAGTGCCCCCAATCATCCCCTTTAACCTTTTCCTTCCTTCTCCCACGGACAGGATGCATTCCTCTTTCTTTCACGAAATAGCAAGCCATTACCCAGGGGTCAAATGGGGTGATGGTCAGCCGCCTGCTTCATCTTCGCCTTTGCCCCCATCTACCACCATCCCCCCTATCACATCTCTACTTTCTTCTCCACCTCCGTCTGAAACCCCTGCTACATCCACCCCATGCGAAACTGTAATAATCAGCCCATCCTCCTCCCCGGTGCAACTGACAAACCCTAACTCTCCCCTTTCCTTCCACTCCGCTTCGGGTATGCAGGCGTCGCCTCCTCCCTCATCACAACCTGAAGATGATTCTAGAGAGATCGCGCGTCCATGTCCATCAACAGCAGATACTTGTGCATCCTTGCCTTCTTTTTCCCCGGAACACGCTTCCATCTTTGAACCCATGGTAATCGACATTTCCCCATGGCCTATTTCTCCTTCCGCCCTTTGCCTGAAGAGCCTTTCACCTCCTATGAGCACTAGCCCACCTCCTTCTACTTCTCGCCTTCCCAACGAAGGCTCCTCTAGCCCTATGCTCATCATATCATCCTCTCTGGATTCCTCGCCAAATCAATTCCCTTTCGCAACTCCTGATGTACCCACCTCACCACCAGTCGCATCACACTTTTCCCCTCCTGCTCCCGATTCTTTGCCCCCGACCTCATCCCCAGCGAACCTTCTAGCCAGGGCTCCTCCTTCTCTCCCCTTCGAACCCCCGCTTCAAACTATGGCTACCACCCTTATTCCTCCTCTTATCAGTGAACCCCCACCTTCAGCATTGTCCGCCCCTTCTTCTTCCCTTTCCCCCCGGAGTCTTCGAATATTGAATTTAGAAGAACTGTCTCCCCGGATGGAAGGCTTGCACCATGCTCTGGAATTGATATGTTTCTTCAATCAACTTCTTTAACTTTTCTTACTGTATAATTTTCTTTCAACAACCAGTGTACAGGCCCTGACCAACTATCAAGAGTTAGATCGCTCCCTCCAGCAATATCGAGCTCAATCTCTAAAGTTGGAACAATAGCAACGGGAGGATTTGGTGGCTGCCCAACATCGAGAATATCTTCTATCGCAACAACTGCAACAATGTCAGAAGCAACTGGTAGAAGCTCGCCACCAACTTCAAAAAGATGCCGATACTATAGCGGCATTACAGGAACAACAGAGAGATGACACGGAACCATCCTTACTTCCGTGGGATATTCAGCCGGCATGTCCTGATCAGGAGTCTTCCCCCTCTCGAGAGTTGATAAATCTTTGGGATCAGGTAGCGGAGGTCCTTCAGGGGAAGCAACGAGATTCGGACACCATCGCCCGTCTTCGGGTTCAGCACCAGAAAGCGGAGGATAAAATAGGGGACCTCCGCACTCGCCTATGCAAGGAGATACAAGAAAACTCTTCCCTCATAAATTCTAGGGTGCATGCTCACACCCGTCTACACAGGCAAGAAACCTCCCTTCAGAGGCTGAGCACTGAGCTTGTCCATACCAAATCCTACTCCGAAGTGGTAGATGGAATTTCAGCTTCGATGCGTCAAAACATAATGGAGATGACACGCCTTATCCAATAGGACCAAACTTCCCGAGCTGACGATATTTTAGTCTTAGCAGACGCCATTATGGAAGTATCCATGCGTTATAGTGACATGAGTCGAGCTCTCCGGGAGCAACAAGAAAAATGTCACAGACTCCACCAGGACCAGAGTCCTGACCGCCCGAATCGGCAGGAGCGGTTAACCATCTTGCTGCGCGCCACATATCAAGATGGGTTTAACGAAGCGATTCGGCAATATGCTGATCAAGGACTTCCTCCCACAAACTACCCTACTTTTTCTTTAAATTGGGAAGCCGACTTTCGACGCTATCCTCCCGACCGGTTCAAATTATAACTTGATGTATGGCTCCGAAACAGGACTCCCTTTTTCATCCTTTTTTCTTTTTCATAGTTTATTATAGGCACTGTAACACGACTGTAAATGGCTCATCAATCAAACTTGGGTTTTCTACACAGCTAATTAATACAACCAGTTATGAAGTACACTCCTTCGGGAGCCTCACAACTCCTTTTCTTCTATCCACCACTTCTTATATAGTGTGAAAAGGTCTCTAATGAACGACGTTCCAGGGTCGCGGAAATTCTTTGCCCTGGTCATCTTTCAAATAATATGCTGATCCCGCTACACGACGCATTACTTCATAGGGTCCTTCCCAGTTTGGAGCTAACTTTCCTGGATCTCCAGTGGGATTAACTTTACGTAGAACCAAATCCCCCTCCTGAAATCTTCGAGGCGTCACCTTCTTATTAAAGGCTTGTTGCACTCTCTGCTTGTAAAACTCCGCTCGCCTCCGTGCTGTCTCCCGCCTTTCTTCCACCAAATTCAACTCAGTGCTTCGAATAATTTGGTTCTGCTCCGGCTCGTACATTTCTATTCGGGTGCTACTTAAAAGAGCTTTAGGAATAATGACTTTAAATCCTGTATACTAAACTGAAAGGAGTCTCTCCCGTTGCAGTTTTTGGCGTGGTTCGGTAGGCCCACAAGATTCCGGGCAATTCTTCCACCCAATTCCTTCTCTGAGTTCCCAATTTAGTCTTCAACCCTTGAATGAGAATCCTATTAGTGACTTCAACTTGCCCGTTAGCTTGAGGGTGGGCTACCGAAGTGAAGGCTTGCTGAATATTGAGACTTTGGCACCATTCTTTAATCTTTTTGCCCTGGAATTGACGTCCATTATCACTAACTATCCTCCGAGGAATACCATATCGACAAACAATATTCTTCCATAGGAATTGGATTACAACATTTTCGGTAATGTTGGCAAGAGGCTCTGCTTCCACCCACTTGGAGAAGTAATCTACGACCACCAATAAAAATTTCTTCTGCAAAGGTGCCACAGGCATTGGACCCACTATATCCATTCCTCATTGATCAAAAGGACATGAAGCGACAACAGCTTTAATTAATTCAGCCGGCCGCTCAGACTGATTGCTATGCTTTTGACAAGCTGGGCAAGTTTGCACTATCCGAGCGGCATCTTGTTGGAGGGTAGGCCAAAAATATTCTGCTAATAGGACCTTCCTTGCTAAAGCTCTCCCCCCAGATGATTACTGCAACAACCTTCATGAATCTCCCGAAGTACCCATTCAGCATCCTCACTTCCTAAACATTTCAATAAGGGTCGTCCGAAAGACGTCTTGTATAAGTCTCTGTTTAAGAGGGTGAATCGTCTGGCTCTGCACATTAAAGCAGATGTCGCTCCTTTTTCTTCAGGGACCTTTCTATACTGTAAATAAGCTATGATGTCGGTCCTCCAATCAGGGATTGGGTCTGGTTCGGGCGCCGCTTCCTCCACATTGCATATCGCTAGGGAAGTAGGGATTTCCACATGGACCGTTTCCAATGATTTCTCTCCTTCCATAGCGCTAGCCACCCGAACCAATTCATCTGCCTTCCCGTTATTCTCCCTTGAAATTTGCTTCAAGAGGACTTGCTGAAAATGAGCTTTTTCTTTCTCGAAAGCTTTTAAATATTTGTGCAACCTTTCTTCCCGAACCGCGAAAGAACCTTGAAGTTGTGATATCACCAGTTGGGAATCCGAATGGATTATAATTGAAGAAGACCCTACCGCCTTGGCAGCCTACAATCCCGCTAGAATAGCTTCATACTCTGCCTCATTATTGGATGCCCGATACCCCAGGCGTACGACTATGCGGTTTTCCTCTTTATCAGGGGAAATTAACAAAACACCCACACTGCTACCCGTGGATCCAGAAGAACCGTCTACAAATATATTCCATGCATCTGATCCTTCCTCTTTTATTGACGAGCCATCTTCCGAGCCAAAAGGTACCTCCACCAGAAAATCCGCGAGCGCCTGAGCCTTGATAACGGTTCAGGGTTGGTAGTGAATATCATATTCACTTAATTCTACCACCCATTTGGCCAATCTTCCTGAGAAGTTGGGCTTAGTAACGACCTTACCCAGTTCACTGTGAGTTAGAATAGTGATGGGATGAGCCAGAAAGTACGGCCTCAATTTGCGGGCGGTCAGAACTAGAATATACGCCAGCTTCTCTAGCTCTGTATAATGGGACTCAGCCCCCTTCAGAATATAACTGGTATAATAAATAGACTGTTGGTGAGAACCTTCTTGTTTCAGCAAAACCGAACTAATAGCTCCCTCCAAGACAGCCAAATACATCCATAATGGTTCTCCAACTGCTGGTTTGGCTAACAGTGGGAGCTCAGCCAAATATTTCTTCAATTCCTGGAAAGCATGCTCGCATTGATCGTCCGACTGAAATTTGGTAGCTTTACGCAGAATCTTGAAGAAAGGTAACCCTTTGTCCGCCGATCTAGCTATAAATCGGGATAAAGAAATAATCCTGCCCACCAACTTTTGAGTCTCTCGCAAATTAGTGGGTGACTTCATATTGCACAGCATTTGCACCTTCTCAGGATTAGCCTGCAACCCTTTCTCAGTTACTATGTACCCCAAGAATTTGCCGCTTTTTATCCCAAACAGGCATTTTTTAGGATTCAGCTTCATATTATACCGTCTCAATGTAGCAAAGGTTTCAGTTAAATCCTTAGACAAATCCCGAGTGGTTTTTGATTTGACTAGGATGTCATCAACATAAACCTCCATATTTTTTCCTTTCTGCTCCGCAAAAATTCTGTCCATGAGTCGCTGATAGGTGGCCCCTACATTCTTTAAGCCGAAGGGCATTACCACATAGGCATATAACCCTCCTGCCGTCATAAAGCTAACCCTCTTCTGATCTTCTTTAGCCAAGGGTATTTGATGGTATCCTTGGTATGCATCCATCAAGGACACCACTTCATACCCTACCGTAGAATCTACTAACTGATCAATACGAGGCAAGGGGTAGCAGTTTTTAGGGCACGCTTTATTCAAATCACGAAAATCAATACACATCCTCCACTGCCCAGAAGGTTTGGGGACCAAGACTACATTGGAAACCCACTCGGGAAATTGGATTTCCTTTACATGACCCACCTTTAACAATTTGTCCACTTCATCAACTATGACCTTGTCCTTCTCAGGTCCAAAATGTCGCCGCTTCTGTTGGACGGGTCGGACTCCTCTGGTTATGTTGAGATGGTGTTCGGCCACACGAGGGTTAATCCCCGTGAGATCATGCACATCTCCGGCAAAGATGTCTTCGTTCTTCTTTAAGCAGGCCACCAGCTCCTCCTTGGCCTCCAGCTGTTGCACCACCCGTGTGGTTTTTCCCGGAGCTATTTCCACCAGGTCTCCTTCTTCTATTTTGTCTGCTTTGGAGGGGATTCTTCCAGGACGCAGACATCGAAAATGATGATAGCTTTCCCTTTGAGATCATCGGTTCGGGCCTTCTTCTGGTCATCCCGAACCATCTGCACATAAAAGTTTCTGGCGGCCTTCTATTCCCCTCGGACTTCCCCTACCAACTGTCCAACTAGGAATTTCAACTTCTGGTGATACGGAGAAGCCACTGCCTGAAAAATAGTAAGGAAAGGATGACCAAGAATGACATTATAAGTGGACGGAGCGTCCACGATGAGAAAAGGGATTATACTGGTTTTTTGGCTGGGCTTTACGCCCAGAGTCAGGGGCAGTGAAATTTGCCCTATGGGGTGGACCACATGCCCTGCGAACCCAAAGAGGGGTGTGGTCACATCTTCTAGCTGGGCATTTCATTGCATCATCAAAAGCTTCTGAAGAGGATATTGTGAGCTTTTAGTCGACCAAAGACCACGACCACTTCATAATTGGCCAGGGATATTCGAATAACTAAAGTGTTCGTGTGGGGCAGCAGGACAACTTGGAGATCCTCCGACCCGAATGAAACGGGCGGTGCGATTTGAACAGTCTGGTCGGTGATGATGACCAGACTCTCCATGAGATGGGCGTATGACTTTCGCGCCCGATTAGAGTCCCCGTCAGTGGGTCCTCCAGCTATGACATGAATAACCCCCGTGTGGGAGCATTATTTAGATTGGATGAGGGGCCCTCACCTGATGAGCCTTCTTGAGAAACAACCTCCTGGGACGACGTTTGGGGGAAAGTAACTTGCGGTTGTTGGTTATACAGCCCTGGACGGGCCATATTGGGTTGTTTCCCTCGCCATGCTAGCCCTCATGTCTGAAACCACAATTGTGGGTATGCGGTTCGGAGGCGCTCCAGCTCCTCCTGTAGCTTGAAACATCGGCCACTAGCGTGGCCATACTCCATATGATATTGGCAGAAAAATGGGGCCGGGGGGGGGGGGGGGTTACGTGGTATCCCCCTATATCCTAAGGGTCGTTGTAGTAGACCCTGCTGATCATAGAATTCCATCTCCCGCTCCCTCTAAGTCCTCGCGGGAGGGGGTGCATCAGCGGCCATAATTTGTAATGGCGGTGCAGGGGGCGAGCGCCCTGTAACAATAACCGAGGCTTAGGAGCCTCCAGTCGAAGGGGTCGCGCATATCCTCGACGAGGGGGTACTTGAGGGGCGACGGGGCGAGTTCTTTCGGTTGGGGTTGCTGCGGCAGCGCATTCAGCCCTCCGCACTTTCAGTCCTTCCTCCTCGCGGATGAATTGTTCCGCACGACTTAGCAGCTCCTCATAGCTGTTAGCAGGCTATCTCAAAAGGGAACTGAGGAAGGGGCCCTCACTCAGCCCATGCGGAATAGCAACTCTGAAAGATTCTGATCTTGCAGAAGGAATACCCCTAGCTGCAGAGGTGAACGGGTGAAGATACTCTCTGAGTGATTCTGAGGGCCCTTGCGTGATGTGCATTAAGATAGAGGCATCATGCTTATACACCTTGCAGCTGGCGAACTCCCGACTGAACATCCCCTGAAAATCAGCGAAACAAGTGATGGATCCTGGGGGCAGAGTATTAAATCATTTTTGTGCCGAACCGGTTAATGTGGTCCGGAAGACTCAGCATTTGAGGGCATCGGTATAATAGTGGAGCGAGGCCGCTCCATTGAACTGCGATAGATGCTCTTCGGGATCCGTCGAGCCATCATACTTATCTACCTGGGGATTCCGGAAGTAGGATGGGGGGATTTCAGAGAGGATGTCCATGGTAAAAAGACTGGGCTCATAAACCTCTGGAGGTCTGGTCGATCGACTTTCACCCTGTTCTTCCCGTTGAGTCTGGGTTAAGGGTATAGTATTCTGAGGTGCTCTCCCCCCAAGTCCTTCTCCAGGCACTACTTCAACATTAATGGCTGCACGAGATGGAGGAGGCATTTCTAGGGGTGGGCCTCGAGAAGAAGGTTCACCGGAATGAGGATGAAGATATCCGGTCCTTCTTCTTTCTCTAGCGAGGGCATCAGTAACAGCGTCGTCCACCAGAGCCCTCAACTGTGATGGCAAAATGGTAATGGGGTTTTCCACCGCTGCAGAGGCAACTGGCTGTTGTATCTTTTCCGGTTGCATCTCGACATCCAGCTTAAATGTTTCCCACAGAAAGCGCCAACTGATGCGGCGAGGAAATTCGTTTACCTCCTTTCGATGCGATGAAACACGAAGGGAGCTTTGGGGGTGGTACTTTCTCACAGGCCGCAACAGTAAAGGATGAGAAGACGAAGCAAAGGAACGTAAAACCAACACAGACAATGAAACTTAGAACACAGGATGTAACGTGGTTCAAAATAAGTATTCCTACTCCACGGAGGTGAGCTCTCTCACCGGAAACAATGCCCAACACTTTCCACTATGAACGTCCTCCTTTCCGGAAAGGAAACTTCCCTAGGCAGAGGAGAAAACCTCTTACAGTTTAATCCTAATACAAGAAAGAGTACACGCAATGTAACAGCGAAGGTCGCTACTCTCAGTCTCCGGCGAGGTAGTGGTAGCTCTCCTCCTCCTGCGTCTTCGTTTCTTGCTTGCTGGAATAATGCGGATCCCTTTCCTTCTGTCCTCCTCCTCCCTTTTATCCTTCTTCTCTGATCCATCGCTACCTCGTGGGCTATCCCCATCGTACGCGTGACCACCACGTCCACCTGGAGAATAATTCTGTTACAGATACGAGGGGCGAAGGCTCCTCGGAATATTATGTTGGGACCTCTCCTTCTGTTACATAACACCTCCTCATCTATATTTCAGGAAACTAGGTTAGCCTGTCCCCCCATAACCATCCACTTTTGGTGAAACTAACTTAGGTTTATAGCTCACGGATGGTATAACCTTTGGGCTCCCCTTCAGCCCGAACTCACTCTCCTTATTCCCTCACCGAACGACCTCTAGACTACCTCGGTCGAGCCGATTCTTATCCGTTCCGTCTGCCTCTGGGCTTATCTGACCGAACCGATTCTTATCCATCCCGTCTGCCTCTAGGTTTATCGGGCCGAGCCGATTCTTATCCGTCCCGTCTACCTCTAGGCTTATCTGGGGCGAACCGATTCTGGCTTATTTCCTAACGAAGTGCTTCCTCCCGCCTTCGCTTTGCCGTGTCGATTACCTTTACTAGCTTTCCCGTGCCAATTATTTCAGACGCTTGCGTCCGAACCGTTCCTCTTTTTTTTCTCCGCTGAACTCGCTAATTGGTTCGGGTAACGCCTTGCCTGTGAGCCCTCCTATCTAATTCATAGAGAAGAGGTAACAGCGGTATCAATCTACTTTCTCACCGTGCTAGTTCTTGATTGGATAAAAATATTGCTTATGATTTATCTTTCTTTATTTAGCTGTGTGAGATCAATGATGAGGAACGTCTAAAATGAGCGTATCACTTTTTGCTTCTTAGCACCTTTTGCTCCAAAGAGATATGGTTACATCGTAATCAAATAAAGGTCATTTTATTCTAGATAAGTGAGGGATCAGATGTTAAATAAGGGAAATTGCCCTCTTGGAGGAT
The DNA here is from genome assembly GCA_025175895.1 of Wurfbainia villosa. Classification (NCBI taxonomy): domain Eukaryota; kingdom Viridiplantae; phylum Streptophyta; class Magnoliopsida; order Zingiberales; family Zingiberaceae; genus Wurfbainia; species Wurfbainia villosa. Next base: position 34,259,253 of record CM045989.1, on the reverse strand, counting down.
ATTTACTATTCTGTAAATTTTTGAATCGATTTCAAATCTTTTACTCATGCGGATTCTGCAAACTTGAGGTCGGTATATATTTTAGCGTAATCGAGACCAGTAATGCCTAATCTTTGTCGGGAAGCAGCTCGAGGACAATCGCACTTTCGTAGATTACAACATTCAGAGGAGTCCACTCCCCACCTCGTCCTCCGCCTCAGTGGCGGTGCTAACTGCTAAGAAGCGCAAGAAGACCTAACGAAGCCCAAGAAGATTAAACACAAGAAGAAGGCCCAGCTCACTGTTCTACAAAGTCGACGACTTAACTGGCGAGGTCACCAGGGGTTAAATGGCAGTGCTGGAGATCGAGGCGATGGTGAGCGAGAAGATATTGGGTGGCACAGCTTGATGGATGTCCTATCCGTGGTTTTTGAAGGTGCGAATCCGTGAGATGAAGGATGATTACCTCAAGTTCGAGTTGCAAGGCACCGACGTCAGCATCACCAACACCCTTCGTTGCGTCATGATCGTCGTGGCCACCATCGACATTGACCTCGTTGGGATCGAGGCCGACTCTTTTGTCCTCAACGATGAGTTCATCGCCTACCGCTTCACCTCATCTCTCTCACCAACGCCGATATGGACGACCAGTGCGAGTTCTACTTCATCGAGTTCTTCCTCAGCATCTGGTGCAACTCTGACCCGACGTTGGACATCACCAGCGCCGACCTCCAGAGCACCAATCATCGCGTTTGCCCTGTCAATGTGGATATCAAAAGACCAGCACCAACCTCCAGAGCATCAATCCCCACGTTTGCCCTGTCAATGTGGATATCACAAGACCAGCGCCGACCTCCAAAGCACCAATCCCCTCCTTCGTCCCGTCAATGTGGATATTGCAAGCGTTATGCTGGTTGATCCCGACGGCTACGAGTCCTCCGAGCAAAGGTGCCATTTTACTCTTCTTATCCCCTTCTATTGCTCCTTGATTTCGAGATTTAGTAGGTGGCATTCTAAACCAATTCAGTTCATCATGGTTAAGCCTGAAACCCTAGGAATGACGAGCAATTTCTGATTGGTGCCTTATACTAGGTTTGACCACTATCCCAAGCCATGCGCTTCCCTGACGTTAGTCTTGCAGCCATAACTCTGTTCCCTCAGCCATTTCTTATTAAATCTCTAAAGTAATTTCTTTTAAAGGTTTTTATTCAGAGCCGAACAAATGAAGGTTAGGATCAGTAACTGAACTAGGCTCGTTGATATTGTGCCTCAACATTTGCAACTGTTATCTTTGAAGATTATGAATCGTCTGCTAGTTAGGCATGCTATCTACTGATATACGTGATGCTAGTTGTTTATATGTTATAAAGGCGTGAATTTATCTAGATTGTAAAAGAAAAAAAAACCGTTATCTACCTTGAGCAGACGCGTATGGAACATAAAATAACAATAATTGGATATGTTGAAACTCTATCAGAAAGGAATCTAATGATATTGCACTTAACGTGAGTGAAGTTAGATATTTACAGTGGATCTAGGTTAGCAGCCTTATTGGACAGATAAAGTTGTTTTCCATTAAAAGGTTAACTTACTTTTTTGCTATTATCAGAGATATTCTTGTTGGTTATGCCAAGTAGGGTGACAGTGTACATCAATAGAACCCTAGACAACTGGCTTTCTCAGTCTTCTCAAATTGCCTGTTTATTTTGACATTTTGTTAATCAAGTTATTTTGCTTCTAGTATTTCCTTAAAGCAGGACATTTGAATTTTTCCCATTACTGCAATTGTATGAATCGCTTAGGTTGATAATTAGTCTTGCTCGTTTTAGATACGTTTTTTCTGCTAGAATTTTCAAGTGATCCCTGTATAACCTTTAGTAGTGACTCTTTTTGGCACTGTTTAGATTGTTGGCATAAAAAGTTGACCTTCTGTTTGACGTTATTATCCTCCTAATCATTGTCAGAAGGCTTCTATGATTTATTGGACCTTGGGTAGTCTTTAATATCAAGTGTGAAGCATGTAGCCAAATGCAAGCATTATATTTTTTTCTTTTCGAATACCTTATGGCGGAGAACCAAAGAAAACCACTATTGAAGATCCTAAATACGTGAAGCATGCACCCTAGAATTTCTTGAGTCACACGAAATATCTCAAGCATTTTAATTGCAAAATAGAGATGATTGTATATATGAAACTCGAGCCCTTGCCCTTCTTTTATAGTGTCCTGTTGAGCTAATAATGTGACACCTAGCTGGTTGCTACTCAGCTTCAATTTTATCCACATGCTAATCAGATTTGGTTGACTTGGTGCAATTTTATCCACTTGCTTATCAAAGTTGGTTGACTTACACTTTTATCCATGCGCTAATCGGATTTGTTGACTCAGCTCCTTTTTGGGCGTTCAGATCTCATTCGGTGACCTGGATTTTTGTCAACCTTGATCCTCTGACTACCTCATCTATATTGACTTCATTCAGTCTTTCAATCGACCTGATTTAGTCTTCCGATCGATCGGACTTTCGGTCGCTCGGACCTTTCGATCGACTGGAACACTTCTAGTCGCTCAGATCCTTTGTATATGCTTCGTCAACTATAACTTACTTAAACACAAAGCAACATATAAATTAAGCCTAGTATCTAGTCTACATGACCCTCATTTGCTAAGCATTCGGTTCTCGATCCATTTGGACTTTTTCTTGCCTAAGTTTCACTCTCCTAGGGTCAAACATTTAGTCCTCGTTCTGCTTGGACTTTCCTTTGCCTAAGGTTCACTTCTGTAGGGCTAAGTATTCGATCCCTGATTTGTTTGGATTTTTCCTTGACTGTCTAACCCCACTATGACTTCCTCACTTACTAACTCACTTTCAAGTATCCAGTCGATCTTGTTGATCTGTTTAGATTATCTCTTGGTCAACTTTGACTAGTTAACCAAACCTTGAGGATTGATTGCATCAGTAATCTATCTACTAACTACATTAAATAAATATATTATCTAAATATCAAAATAACTAGAGATCGATTGCATTAATAATTTTTTTTTAATATTTGACAATATAAGTTAGGCGGTCTAACTTTTCATGGCTTAAGAAAATGAGGATTTTAATTTAAAATGAGGATTTTAACTTAAACCTCTAATCAAGGTCATTCCAATAATAGATGTTATATCTTCCCCTACCTTATTGGAAATTTAAATATGTTATATTTTAACCGTTCAAAATACTTCCTCCTTTTTCAAATCATATTGAGATTTTTCAAAATATATCTCAAAATCTCCTATTTCAAGAATAACTTTGAAAAATATTTTTTTTTAAAGTAAAAGAAAAATTTTCAAATATATATTTAAAATATAAATTTTAAAGAAAGTAGTTTCTAAATACATTCTTCCATTAAAAGTATTTGAAAAATTTGTTGAAGTTAATTTTGAAAATTCTCGATTCTGTGTAGGGGAGCGTACACCGCTAGAGGGGGGTGAATAGCGTAATCGTCGCTTGATTTGAATTTGTTTGTGCTTGATTGTCTACAACACTTGTTATATGCTGCGGAAATAATAATAACAATAACAAGATACAACAAACACTCACAATCACAGCAATAGACAAAAGATATAACGTGGTTCGAAACCTTAGGGTTCCTATTCCATAGGTCGAGCTCAAATGAGCTCTAGCGATGCAAAACACCATTAATCAAACTCTTATTCTCGGAAAACACTTCAGAGGTGGATAAAACCTCTTACAACAGATTACAAAAGTAATACACGAGAATACAAGCAAATACAAGAAAACCAAGTAAAGAAAACTTAACAAGAGTGCTTTGAATGCTTTGCTTGTTGGTTGCTTGGATGAGCTTGAAGGACCCTGAATGTGCCTGCACTTCGCTTTCAAATCACCTCAACAACCTCTCGAGAAACCACAGGCGAAATCCTCCATGAGTTGCTCCTTTATCCCTGCATCAGGCTGATTCCACGCTTGACAGTCGACTGTCCAAAGGTCCTAGTTGACTGTCCCTGTAGTCGTTGTCTTACAACGACTTAATCCACGTCAGCATTTCAGCCAACGGATACACTGGTAGTCGATTGCTATTTCCATCAATCCACTGTCAAACCCCGTAGCCAACTGCTAAGTCGGCTATCGAGCTTTCTGTCTTCGCGACCAAAACCAACAGCCGACTGCACTCCATGGCAGTCGACTGCCCAATGCTAGCAGTCGACTGCCAAGGCCACTTGCCATAATCGAACACCAGTCGACTCACGACAGCCGATTGGTCATAATCCTAGTCGACTGCTCAACGTCGACTCGGTTGCAAAGTGTCAAAATACTTGACCAGTCGACTGATCCATAATCTCAGTCGACTGATACACCTCAATCATGAGGTTTAACCCAAGTATAATGTGTTGATGCAATCGGCCTAGGTCACGATTGACCAGACTCGAGTTTGACTCGAGTAGTGTCTTGATGTTTGTGTTTTGATGTTTGACAATGAGTTGACCATTGTTTGACAATGAGTTGACTATATGGTTGACATGGGGTCTTGGCGATGGTAAAGTCCAAGTCTTGAGTACTTGATATGCAAAGTCCAAGCTTGAGTCTTAGTAATTGGAAAGTCCAACATGAGTTGGTATGGAAAGTCAAAGCATGAGTTTTGGCAAGGGAAAGTCCAAGCTTGAGTTTTGACAATTAGAAAGTTCAACATAGGTTGGCAAGGGAAATCCAAGGGTTGATGTTGACAGCGTAAAGTCTAAGGGTGGAGTCTTGTTAGCATAAGTCCAATGGTTGACGGCGTAAAGTCTAAGTGTGTGTCTTGGCAGCATAAGCCCAATATGCCTTGGCAGTGTAGACCAACTTAGCATGACAATAACCGATGGAAGCATATGAAGGTTAGCGTATGGATGAACAAGTTATAGATGACTTGGAGGGATCCAATAGGCGTGAGGCTGATAGAGGTCACTAGAAGGCTTAGATCTAGGCTAAGGGTGGTCTAGCAAGTATGAGAACATCATACTTGGGGTAAACCTCATGGTTGAGGTGTAACAGTCGACTGGGGTTATGAACCAGTCGATTGGTCAAGTATTTTGACACTTGACAGCCAAGTCGACATTGAGCAGTCAACTGAGATTATGACCAGTCGACTGTCGTGAGTCGACTGGGGTTCGACTGCAGCAAGAGACCTTAGCAGTCGACTACTAGTGGTTTTTGTCGCGAGGCAGAATGCTCGGTAGCCGACTACTCAGTCGGTTACGAGCTTGAGTAGTCGACTGCTGAGAATAACAGTCGACTGTCAGTGTATCCGTTGGCTGGAATGCCAACGTGGATTAAGCAATTGTGAGACAACGACACTGTTGGCAGTCGACTAGGGCCGTATGATAGTTGACTGCCAGGCAAAAATCTAGGTCGCGCAGAGGCTTAAAAGGAGCTCAACGGAGAGGATTTCGGTAGCATTTTTCTTGAGCGATTTGAAGGGGAGAGTCGGTGCTTTCTAGTCCTTCAAGGCAAGTCCAAGACAATCAAATAAGTAAGCATTCAAAAGAATTTTTGTAAATTGTTCTTTACTTCTTTTGTTGTATTTACTTTATATTTGCTTGTTTTATCTTGTATTACTTTTATAATCTATTGTAAGAGGTTTTCTCCACCTCCTGTGTATCAACGAGAAGGAGTGTTTGATTAGTGGTGGTGTTTGCATCGCTAGAGCTTATTTTGAGCTCAATCCGTGGAGTATGAATCCTAAGGTTTCAAACCACATTATATTTGCATGTTGTGATTGTGCTTGTTGTGTTTTATTATTGTTATTATTATTTTCGCTGCGCTAACGATATTGTAGACAAGCGACACGATCAAATTTCGTCAAGCGAACGAAAATGCCATTCACCCCCCATCTAGTACTCACCGATGTTCCTACAATTGGTATTAGAGCCCGGGGCTCTTCGGATTAACAACCGGTAGCAAAAATGCTAGAGGATGGAGTTGCCAAAAGATGGACTTGGATAGGACATCAACACTCCAATCCCATACACATTCTATGGACAAGAAGGCTTCAATCAATGATAGACGAGGATTGAAGAATCCTTAATGATGAAGGACTTCGAAGATTGGTCCACCTTGATGGACGGGTTCGTATATCCAAGAAGTTCGAAGGAAGGATTCCTCAAGATGAAGAAATGGACTGAGGAACAACTCCAAAATTTCGAGAGAAATAAGAAGGTAATAAAATTCTTTGGTGATTTAATTCCTAATGATGTTTTGTCTAAGTTAGGTGAATATAAGGATGCAAAATAATTTTGGAGCGAATTGACCAAGCTCCATGAAGAACCATCCATGACTCAAGTAGAAAGAGAGCCGGAAGAAAAAGCAAGTTTATTCTCACAAAAAAGTGAGGATTCGGAAGTTGAGAGGTCATCAACATCCAGATCGGTGGAAGAGGAAGTCTCCACCTCTAGGATTGAGGGGGAGGATATTAGATCACTGAGCCGGAGCAAAATCAAGAAGTAGCTTCAACCTCCGGGAGAAGTAATGAACAAGCTCAAGAGGCTTCCACCACCGACCTAGGTAACTTAAGCACATTGATAAATAATGAAAATCATATTATGTGTTTTGAGTGTAGCGAATATGGGCACTATAAGAGCAAGTGCCCTAAGAAGGTCAAGAAGGCTCAACCGACACTAAAGGTTAAGGATTCCGGTGCCCCAATTATGAAGAGTAAGGAGCACGTGGTGTGCTTCAAGTGCCAACAACTCGGACATTATAGGAGTCAATGCCTTAGGGGGAGAAAGAAGACCCAAGAAGGAGCATCACATGTAGAGGGAGATTCTAAAGCAAACCCTAAGGTAAAATTTAGCAATGCACCTTCCTTATTTTATAATGAAAAACATGCTAAGAGTAATTTTGCTATTGTTCATAAGGAGCATGCTAAAAATAGACTCTATTGTTTAGGTGTCAAATCATGCAATTTTAGAAATAAGGAGAAATTTGAGACTAAAAACCCTATAAAAAATCCTATCTAGGGAAACTATTAGAAAGGTAGAAAACCATTTAGGCATTAATCCTAAGAAGGGTAGACATATACCTAGAGGAAATGGTAATGTCCAAAGACAAAATGAAAAATCAAAATTTGGGCAATTAAAATTGGGAAATCAAGTTTTGAGAGCAAAACTTGAAAAATTAAAGAAGACCCTTAGGAAAATACAAAGTCAAATTCAAGGGTCTAATGATCAAAACCTAGGGTTTAGGAAGCAAGGTCCACCCAAGGGAAAGAAAAATTTGAGTCACAAACCTAAGCCTAAGGAGACCTACCATAATATTTTATTTGATTATGGAACTAAATCTAGATCTAGGAAGACCATGGTTACTAGGGAGGTCATCCCTAAGGCTAACCATTAAGTGTGTCTAGTGGCTAAAGTTTCAAGGAAATCTAGGGAGGTCACTAAGAAGGTTACAAGGGGAGTTACCCCTGGAGTTAACCTAGCCAAGACCCAAATGACCAAGGCTTCTAAGCCTAGAAGGTCATTAGGAAGGTATCTAGGGAAGTTATCCCTATTGAATACTTAGTTGACCCAAGGAGCTCCAATAGGTATTGAGTTCCTAGGAGCGTGATCGATTCACACTAAATGAGTTAGGATGTGTCAACATTGATTGGATAGATAGTTAACTCAACCATAACAAAGTTGACATTTTAAGTCATTTTCAAGATTATGTGATACCTTGGAAATAAGGTTGAATTTTAATCTTAAAGGATTTTAGGATGTGCCAATATTATTTAAGAAGTTTGATAAATTGATCAAATTGACACAAACTAGGTTTAGAGGTTATAGTGTGCAATTTTAGGTTTTTGGTACACTTGGTAGATAAGTGTTATTATTACAAATGAAGTTAATCCTAACAAATGATAACTAATATTAAAAATTTTGGTATTCTTATGTCTTATATTTTATTTGTCATGCTTTGATTGTCATATACCATGTCATGACATCATATTTCATCTTTATCATATAAATGTCATGATAATGTTTAGGTTTTATTTTTAGTGTCATGTTATGCTCAAGTTAGAATCACATATCATGACATCATGATTATTGGCATATACTTATTTATGTTATTATTTATATCATAATCATCACTTATGCATTAATTAAAATTGAGTTAATGACAATGATATGATTTGAAGTCCCATGCATAAGGAAATCAAATAGTGTTGTCTTAGAAAAATACATGAGACATTAGTTTAGGATAAACAAAATCCACATCTCACACCACATTGACATGTGTGTGTATTCATACACCCTAGACACATGTGAGATGCTAGGAAATGAATTAAGTTCAAGGTGCATAGTTTTTGCATCTAGATAAATTCAAACTCATCTTATACAATGGATGAATCATGAGGAAAACTTATATACAAGTCATGTGCATTAAGCCCATAGACCATGATTCAATATAAGGTTTTAAAAATATTTTAAAATCATTTTAGTAAACCTTAGTGAAATCTATCTTTTGATAGCAGTCACCATTGATGAAGTTGATACAAAGTAGGGTTGAAACATTGAAGTTTTTCTTTATTTTTAAACTTTGTATCAATCTCAATATTTAATGGGTATTTTATTTTTCAAATATTTTTCTTTAATTACGATTGACTTAAGTATTATACGTATAAAGTTTTAAGATTTTTCAAATTACGTATAATTACTTATGTATTTTGCAATTTCAATTTCTAAAATTGAATTTTCGCATTCTGAAATCGATCATTATCGATATTGACAATCATTTGAGTCAATTAGTCATTCTATTGGTGTGATTATTTGCCAATGTTGATTTCGGATAAACAAGGATATTTAGCCTATGTTTCAGCTATGTTAGGATACCCTAACTACTCCTAACCTTAGGATATGTTTTGAAAAACATTATAAAGGGTGAAAATCCATTGGATATGGATTAGGAGTGTTGTTTAGGGTGATGCATCAACTTTAAGGTGTGTGAAAGTTCAATTTGAACTTTTACCCTTAATTTTGATGGTTTAGTGTTCCTATAGGCTTAGAAACTCTCCAAGGACATTGTTGGTGTAATGGTCAAGGGGGAGCAAGTCTTTAGGGGGAGATTATCCATCATGAGATGATGGATGTGTTCTTCCTCATGAGGGGAAAAATTTTGAGTTTTTGGAGAATTGAGGATTGTCTCTCTTTAGTGATATGAGACTTATCACTAGGAAGAGTGAAAATCTTCTAGATGTTTTTGGACCAACGGAGAGATTGTAAGATCTCATTGGGATATGAAACATTAACACCCATGGGGAGAGTCTTTTTGATGTATGTCAAAAGGGAGAGAATTTGAAAATTCCCAATTTGGAAAATTGGAAGGATTGAATTGAGTTAGTGTTCTAACTCAAAGGTATTTGGTTTTTATCAAACATAAAAAAGGGAGAGATTGTTGGTGCAATCGGCCCAGGTCACGATTGACCAGACTCGAGTTTGACTCGAGTAGTGTCTTGATGTTTATATTTTGATGTTTGACAATGAGTTGACCATTGTTTTACAATGAGTTGACTATATGGTTGACATGGGGTCTTGGCGATGGTAAAGTCCAAGTCTTGAGTACTTGACATGGAAAGTCCAAGTTTTAGTCTTGGCAATTGGAAAGTCCAACATGAGTTAGCATGGAAAGTCCAAGCATGGGTCTTGGCAAAGAAAAGTTCAAGCTTGAGTCTTGGCAATTGGAAAGATCAACTTGGGTTGGCAAGGGAAGTCCAAGGGTTGATATTGGCAGCGTAAAGTCCAAGGGTGGAGTCTTGGCAACATAAATCCAATGGTTGGCGGCATAAAGTCCAAGCGTGTGTTTTGGCAGTGTAAGCCCAATGTACCTTAGTAGTGTAGACCAGCTTAGCATGACAATAGCCGATGGAAGCATCTGAAGGCTAGCGTATGGATGAATAAGTCATGGATGTGTTAGAGAGATCCAATAAGCGTGAGGCTGATAGAGGTGACTAGAAGGCTTAGGCCTAGGCTAAGGGTGATCTAGCAAGTATGAGGGCATCATACTTGGGGTAAACCTTATGGATGAGGTGTAGCAGTCGACTAGGGTTATGGACCAATCGACTGGTCAAGTGTTCGACATTGAGCAATCGACTGAGATTATGACATCGTCGATTGGGGTTGCGGCAAGAGATTTTGGATCATTGCCAACGATGGGTAGTCGGCGGTCTTGATCGACCATGATGGGCAATCGATTGCTAGTGGTTTTGGTCGTGAAGCAGAACGCTCGGTAGCCGACTGTTCAGTCGGCTATGGACTTGAGCATTCGACCGCTAGGAATAGCTGTCGACTGCGAGTGTATCCGTTACCTGGAATACCAACGTGGATTAATTTATAATGAGACAACGACACTGTTGGCAGTCGACTGGGCCTTATGGAAGTTGACTGCCAGACGAAAATCCAGGTCATGCGGAGGCTTAAAAGGAGCTCAACGGAGAGGATTTGGGTAGCATTTTTCTTAGGTGATTTGAAGGGGAGAGTTGGCGTTTTCCAGTCCTTCAAGGCTAGTCAAAGGCAATCAAACAAGTAAGCATTTAAAAGAGTTTTTGTAAAATGTTCATTACTTCTTTTGTTGTATTTGCTTGTTTTATCTTGTATTACTTTTGTAATTTGTTGTAAGAGGTTTTCTCCACCTCCAGTGTATCACCGAGGAGTGTTTGATTAATGGTGGTATTTGCATCGCTAGAGCTCATTTTGAGCTTAATCCGTGGAGTAAGAACCCTAAGGTTTCGAATCACGTTATATTTGCGTGTTATGATTGTTCTTGTCGTGTTTTATTATTGTTATTATTATTTCGGTTGCGCTAACGATATTATAAACAAGCGACATGATCGAATTCCGTCAAGCGAACAAAAGCGTCATTCACCCCCCTCTAGAGCTCACCGACGTTCCTACATGATGCCCTCATACTTGCTCGACCACTCTTAGCCTAGACCTAAGTCTTCTAACCACCTCCATCAACCTCACGCCTATTGGATCCCGCTATATCATCCATAACTTGTTCATCCATACGCTAGCCTTCAGGTGCTTCTATTGGTATTGTCATGCTAACCGGATCTACACTGCCAATATCATATCCTTAGACTTCCTAATTGTTAAGTACCCATGACTTGGTGACGTGAGCAAAACATAAATGGGTTTTAGGAGTAGTTTTCGCTCACATCTCATTACATTTTATGTTTGTTTCATGCATATTTTACTTTATTTTACATGCATTTCCTATTTTCTGTTTCGGATATCTGCTCTTTGTATTTTTGTGTGCAGGATAGTATTTCATGGGGAAAATGATGCACTTTCGGAGCAAAAAAAAGGGCATTTTGCAGCTGGATGCAGAAGGGGACACGACCAGGGCGTGTGGCTACACACGGTCGTGTCCAAGGATGGAAATCGGCCACCACGGCGCCACACATGGCTTGGTCGTGTGGAAACACATGGTCGTGTGGCACTGTGCGATTCCGACGTGAGTCGATTATTTTCCAGGTTTTAGAGAGATCCAAGCTTAGGTCTATATAAAGGAGGTTATGCTCAAACCTGAGGGGGGAGGCACGACGGTCGGGACGATACTCAGACGCTCTAAAAAGCTTCGGGAACTCACAACGGGAGGAAGAAAGCCGTCGGAGATCCAAATTTTGCACTTCAATGCCGGAGAGAAGAGTCACATCGCATTGTAATTTCTGTTATTTACATAATTTCCATTGTTTATACGAACATGATTGTGCTTTGTGTTTCTCCTCACTTATTTATGGAGTAGATTCTTCAATTCTAGGACTATGGAGTAGTTTCTGTTGAGTTAGAACATGTTGGTTCAAATATCTTTTCGTTCTTGAATTTATATTTGCAATTGACGTTTGGTTTAGAGTTATAACTATTGTTTTGGTTTTCTATCTATTGGGCTAGCCGATACGAGGGGTGACATCCCTCGTATCTAAGATTTAGGAGAATTAAGGAGGAACCTAGGGGTTGGCCTCTGTTGGTGCAATCGGCCCAGGTCACGATTGACCAGGACTCGAGCTTGACTCGAGAGATGTTTTGATGTTCGACAAAAACATATGACAATATGATTGTCATGGGAAAGTCCAAGTCTTGAGTACTTGACATGAGAAGTCCAAGCATGGGTCTTAGCAATGGAAAGTCCAAACATGAGTTTTGGCAATGGAAAGTCCAACATGGGTTGGCAAGGAAAGTCCAAGCATGGGTCTTGGCATGGAAAGTCCAACATGGGTTGGCAAGGAAAGCCCAAACTTGAGTCTTGGCATGGAAAGTCCAACATGGGTTGACAAGGAAAGTCCAAGCTTGAGCCTTGGCATTTGAGAAGTCCAAGAGGTTTGATATTGGCTGCGTAAAGTCCAAGCGGGAGTCTTAGCAGCATAAGTTCAATGGTTCGTGGCATAAAGTCCAAGCGGAGTCTTGACAGCGTAAGTCTAATGTGCCTTGGCGGTGTAGATACCATTAGCATGACATAGCCGATGGAAGCACTTGAAGGCTAGCGCAATGGATGAACAAGTCATGGATGACTTGGAGGGATCCGAGAGGCGTGAGGCTGATGGAGGTAGCTAGAAAGCTTAAGTCTAGGCTAAGGGTGGTCTAGCAAGTATGGGGGAACCATACTTGGGTTAAAACCTCATGTTTGAGGTGTGTCTGTCGACTGGTGCCATGTGATAGTCGATTGGCGTGAGTCAACTAGGGTTTGACTGCGAGAATTGGCCTAGCAGTCGACTGCCAGAGGTGGGCAGTCGACTGATTGGCCTAGCATTCGACTAATTTTGTGATCAGTCGACTGATGCTCGATTTTTCGAGCACAGAATAGAGTTTGACTCAACTGTTGGGGTTAACAGTCGAGTGGAGGCTCGATCAGTCGACTGATGGTCATGATCAGTCGACTGATGATGAATCCATTGGATCTTTCCAATGTGGATCTAGCCATTGTCTCACGATAACAGTGATATCAGTCGACTGATCGGCGATTTCCAGCCCAGGTTGAAGCTTTAAATGAAGCTCGTGGAGGAGAAATCAACAAGAATTTCTTGAGGGCTTTTGGGGTGATTTGCTGCTGCAAATCAGGGTCTCCAAGTGCAAGTCAAGCAACCAAGCATTCAAGCAATCAAAAGTAAAGTGTTGTGAAGTTCCCTTTACTTATTTTCGTATTTGCATTGTATTTGCTTGTTTGTCTTTCGTATTACTATTGTAATCAATTGTACGAGGTTTCTCCACCTTCGACTTGTGTCGAGAAGGAGTTTTTGCATAGTGGTGTGTTTGTGGCATCGCTAAAGCTCTTTAGAGCTCGATCCGTGGAGTAGGAACCGTTCGATTCCGATCCACATTAAATACTTGTGTTTGCGTATTTGTCTATTTCGTTATTGCTTTACTATTATTATTCTGCTGCGCGTTAACGAGATTTGTAGACGAACGCAATTGAATTCCATCACGCAATGAATCGATGCTATTCACCCCCTCTAGCGGTCAACTTTTCCCCTTCAATTGGTATTAGAGCCCGGGGCTCTTCGACGGACTAACCGCCGGGAGCTAAGACAAAGACGCTAGACGGTGAAGATGGAGTTGGGAGAACAACTAGGTTGGGATATCAACACACCTATCCCTTATACCTTCTATGGACAAGAAGGGTTTAGACAATGGAAGGCGAGAATTGAAGACTTCCTAATGATGAGGGACTTCCAAGAATGATCTATCTTAATGGAAGGATTTGAATATCCAAGAGGACCAAAAGGTGGCTTCCTCAAAAAGAAGAGATGGACCGAAGAGCAAGTCCAAGTCTTTAAGAAAAATGATAAGGTGATAAAATTTTTGATTGACTTAATACCTAACAATATCTTGTGTATATTAGGTAATTATATAGATGCCAAGGAGCTATGGAGCCAAGTGGCAAAGCTCTATGAAGATTCATTACCAGTTCAAGAAGAGGGACCATCACCGGCCTCAAGTGAGGATTCGGAAGTTGAGAAGGAATCAACTTCCGGATCGGTGGAAGAGGAGGAGATTATAGCATCCTCAACATCGGAGCAACAAGAGGAGCCATCCACATCCAGTCGAGAGGAAGAGAAAGCTCAAGATGTTGGTGCAATCGGCCCAGGTCACGATTGACTAGGACTCGAGCTTGACTCGAGAGATGTTTTGATGTTCGACAAAAACATATGACAATGTGATTGTCATGGGAAAGTCCAAGTCTTGGGTACTTGACATGGAAAGTCCAAGTGGGACACTTGGCATTTGGGAAAGTCCAAGCATGGGTCTTGGAAATGGAAAGTCCAACATGAGTTGACAAGGAAAATCCAAGCATGAGTCTTGGCAATGGAAAGTCCAAGCATGAGTCTTGGTAAGGTAAAGTCCAAGTCTTGAGTACTTGGCATGGAAAGTCCAACATGGGGTTGGCAAGGGAAAGTCCAAGCTTGAGTCTTGGCATTTGAGAAGTCCAAGGGGTTTGATATTGGCGGCGTAAAGTCCAAGCGGGAGTCTTGGTAGCATAAGTCCAATGGTTGACGGCGTAAAGTCCAAGCGGAGTCTTGGCGGAGTAAGTCCAATGTGCCTTGGCGGTGTAGACACCGTTAGCATGACATAGCCAATGGAAGCACCTGAAGGCTAGCGCAATGGATGAACAAGTCATGGATGACTTGGAGGGATCCGAGAGGCGTGAGGCTGATGGAGGTAGCTAGAAGGCTTAGGTCTAGGCTAAGGGTGGTCTAGCAAGTATGAGGACACCATACTTGGGTTAAACCTCATAGTTGAAGTTAAAACCTCATGTTTGAGGTGTGCCAGTCGACTGGTGTCATGTGACAGTCGACTGGAGTGAGTCAACTAGGGTTTGACTGCGGGAACTTGCCTAGCAGTTGACTGCCAGTGGTGGACAGTCGACTAATTGTTAGAGCAGTCGACTGATCGTGTGATCAGTCGACTGATGCTCAATTTTTCGCACACAGAATAGAGTATGACTCGACTGCTGGGATTAGCAGTCGACTGATGGTCATAATCAGTCGACTGATAATGGATCTATTGGATTTTTCCAGCGTGGATCTAGCCGTTGTCTCACGACAACAGTCGACTGATCGTCCCGAGCAGTCGACTGATCGGTGTTTTTCAGCACAGGTTGAAGCTTTAAATGGAGCTCGTGAAGGAGGAAAAAGTCATGGTTTTTTGAGGAGTTTTTGGGGTGAATTGCTGGTGTAATTCAGGGTCTCCAAGTGTCACTCAACCAACCAAACAAGCAAACTCTCAAAAAATCGATTGTAAAGTTTTCTTTGCATTCCTTTTATTGTATTCACTTGTATTTGCTTGTTGTATTTAATATTACTGTTGTAATCATTTGTACGAGGTTTTTCCGTCTCCGACTTGTGTCGAGGAGTGTTTGCATAGTGGTGTGTGATTGACATCGCTAGAGCTCTTTAGAGCTCGATCCGTGGAGTAGGAACCGTTTGGTTCCGAATCACGTTAAATACTTGTGTGTTTGCGTGTTTGCATATTCGTTATTATTATATTATTATTATTCTGCTACGCGCTAACGAAAATTGTAGATGAATACGCGAACGTATTCCATCGACGCATAGCACGACGCTATTCACCCCCCTCTAACGTTCCAACGATCTCCTACAAGTGGTATCTGTTGGGTTTCCGGCACCGCGGCGTGTGTGTGTTCGATCATGTTTCGTAAACATGAGCACAGCGAAAGTAATTAAAATTAATAAATCTATATTTATTACAACACACACAACACACGCATGCTATTACAACAAGTGTAGACATAACCGTAAATTAAAATTTGCAATAAAAGGAAATTAAACTACGTTATACCTTCCGTATGACGTGTAGCGGGAACGACATCAACCGGAACGATCCTCGTAAGAATCGTCTCTATCCGTATCCACGCCGAGCTCCTCGGGATGACTTCGCTAAGTCACGAGCTTCGTCTTCGTACGGGTTACTAGCCTCGTGTTGAAGATGACGTGATCGAGAGATGATCACGATCCGAATCCAAATTCAGATCCAAAACGAGTTCTCAAAACTCGCTTCTCCGGAGAGGTATTCGTCAACCGTTTGACGAATCCTTCGTCCTCCACCTCAGAGGATTACTGGAGATCAAATCCCCGGTATGTTAGCCGCTGTCGGAGCACTAACCGTCGTCCAAACGACTCTCCGATGAGAGGAGGAGAAGCTGTCCAGAAAACTGGACAGCTTGGTGGAGGAGTAGGCGCCGGCCAAAACAAGGAGAGAAAAGCCTCACCTTGATGCCAAACCTATAGGAGATCACCGGAGGGTCGCCGGAGGTTCACCGGCTGAAGCTTGGTCGCCGGCAAGGAGCCAGACTACAAAGACAATCAGTCGGGCGGCAAGGAGGTTGGGCGGCAACTCCTTGGAGGCTAGGGTTTTGATTTTGGATTAGGGCTTAACAATCCCTTAAGCCCTTTTTTATAGAGAACTAATTCTCTTAATGGTTAATGGATCATATCCATAAAGCCCGTTAATCCGCTCCATTAAGATAAGTTAAAATAAACCAAACCATGATGGTTTATTTTAAGTTAAAACGAACCGAACCAACCTTTGGTTCATTCGTTTAATATAAACCAAACCCTTTGGTTTATTCTTATCCATTGGATTAGAACCAAACCATTTTGGTCCATCCATTATGTCTTCATAAGACACGGCCCATCCACGCTTCCATTGCGACTGAAACAATTTCATGCTCGCTTTATGTTTGTCCAACAAACCTAGTTTCTCTCGATGCGAGAATCCCATTCTCAAGCTCGTTTTAAATCCTTTGGATTACGCTCGTTGTCGTGTGACCAAATAGGTTCTCGGTTTATGTTGGCCGTCTATAATTAACCATTAATTATAGAACGATCATGAGTGGCACCTAGTAGTACATCATGATCCCCAATTAACCGAAAAGATCAACGGTTGATCCAGAACTATTTCTGAAACCCTTAAGTAGCTCGAATGAATCATGCCACATTCCCTTCACTCATCTTATACCCACTTGGTTCAGGACATGGTCTATTGTGTCAGTCCCCACTAGGCTGACTACGTCACACCTAGCCCAAGTATCATTTCCTCGTCCTACGGATTCTAGTTACTCCACATGTATCGAAGAGTACTTTACTCTAAACATGTAATGCTTTGGCCAAAGACTTTAGTAACAATCCGACGAGAGGCCATGGGTATACATCTCCTCGCAAGGAGTGGTGAATCATTTATAGGCTATTCAAACACCTTCGATCACTTCGACTTATACCCAATCATCCCGGGTCCACATCTCCTCAGAGATGTTTGCTTAAGATGTCAAAGCATAAGTCTCCATGATCAAGATGACTTAAATACCGCAAGTCAAAGGAACATCGCACTTAAGCCACAGTAAGAACTTCATTGACATATCTATATATGCAGAGAACCATATGAAGTCTTACGGCTGGTCACTCCAATGAACTAGTTACCATAACTAGCATCCACGATTAACTCCGGACATCACTATGTCTCCAGCCAGTGAGAATCAGCTGCTTGGATACACCAAGGAGTATACCTCGTGCTAGTCTCGACAGAATTGATGGTGTCCAAATCCATCAATTCATCGACTAGGGATAATTCTGATACATCACAATTACACATGTAGAGATACTCACTAGTTGTGATCCAATCACAAATTCTCTCATCTTTGTGAATCGTATCGTGGACATTGATAAATGAGTTTAAGATCAATCAAATACATAAAACATGTATACTCAAATAGTGAATCTTCATTTATCATATAAATGGTTCATACATAAGGCGATTGCCTTAGGACATCTCTCATATATTACTAACAGACTCCCACTTGGCCTAATGCCAATCGCTATGGTATCCAATACCATAAGCACCAACATGACCCTCAAACTTACTTTGAGGTAATGCTTTAGTCAAAGGATCCGCTAAGTTCCTTTCGGATTAGAATTTTCTCGATTTGTATTTCGTTCCTACTTATGATCTCTCGATAAGATGATAGCGTGGCACATGTTTGGATCGTTGATGAGACCTTGGCTCTTTTTGCACATGTGATTGCTCCATTGTTGTGATGAGCCGGTATTGCTTCAACAATGGCCGGAATCACACCAAGTTCATGAACGAACTTCTTGATCCAAACCGCTTCCTTTGCTGCTTCCGAAGCTGCAATGTATTCTGCCTTAGTGGTAGAATCCGCTACAGTCTCTTGTTTGGAACTTTTCCAACTCACTGCGCCCCCATTCAAGGTGAACACATTATCAGGTGAGACATGGAATCATCCTTATGCTAGAAGGTGGCATCGTATACCACGTATCACCATGTCCCCTTCTCCATATATTAGGAACACATCCTTAGTTCTTCTCAAGTACTTAGGATCGTCTTAACGCCACCCAATGATCCATTCTGGATCGGTGAGTATCTGCTCGTGACACTCGAGCATACGATACATCGGGCCTCGTACATAACATAACATACATGATAGATCCTATTGCGGATGCATAGGGAATCTTACTCATGCAAATCCTCTCGTCTTCTGTGCGCGGACACATAGACTTCGAAAGGTGTACCCCATGCTTGATGGGCAGATAACCTTTCTTGGATTCCGACATGCTAAACCTCTTTGCTTTTCGGTCTATATATATGTAGCGAAGACCAAGCAACCGTTTCGATCTATCTCTATAGATCTTAATCCCAAGGATGTAGGTTGCTTCTCCCAGGTCTTTCATGGAGAATGTCTTGGATAACCAAACCTTCACTGACTGTAAGATTGACACATCGTTTCCTATAAGTAATATGTCATCGACATACAATACTAGGAACACGACTGCACTCCCACTAACCTTCTTGTACACACAAGGTTCGTCTGGATTTTGTGAGAAATCAAACTTTTTGATTGTCTCATCAAAACAGATATTCCAGCTCCTGGATGCTTGCTTCAATCCATATATGGACCGTTGCAATTTGCATACCTTGGTATTATCAACCGATGTGAAACCCTCAGGCTGTATCATATACACGTCCTCGAGCAGGTTTCCATTAAGGAAAACTGTTTTCACATCCATCTGCCATATCTCATAATCATAATGAGCCGCTATGGCCAGGAGCATCCGAATGGATTTAAGCATAGCTACAGGCGAATAGGTTTCGTCATAATCAACACCTTGCTTTTGACGATATCCTTTAGCCACCAATCTAGCCTTATAGGTAATCACATTACCATCCATGTCGGTTTTCTTCTTGAAAACCCACTTGCACCCTATAGGCTTTATCCCTTCAGGTGGGTCAACCAAGTTCCAAACTTGGTTTTCATACATGGAATCCATTTCCGACTTCATGGCACCAAGCCACTTATCCCTTTCTAAACTTGTCGGCACTTCTTCATAACTGGTAGGCTCCTCATCATCAATGAGTAACACGTCGTTCGATTCACTTACGAAATCCATATCTCTCGGGAATATTGCGTGTTCTGCGGATCTACGAAGATGTGGTGTTACAATAGGTCAGTAGATTGCTCATCACTATGAGTTGTGTCATTGTGCTTCACCGGTATCTCATTAATGTCTATTTGAGTCTCTCGAGCCTCCTCAAGCTCGGGACACTCCCAGCATTTTCTTGCAGAGAAACTCTTTCTCTAGAAACCGGCATGCCTTGAAACAAACACCTTTTGTTCCACGGGATGATAGAATTAGTAACCCCTTGTTTCCTTAGGGTATCAATAAATAGACATTTATCGGACTTAGCATCAATTTATGCGATCGATCAGCTTCACATAAGCGAGGACAACCCCATATCTTCAAGTAAGATACATGAGGTTTCTTACTATTCCATATCTCATATGGAGTAGTTGAGACTACCTTGGTAGGCATTACATTTAACAAGTAAAGGTATGCGAAGTGCATAACCCCAAAGGACTTGGGAAGAGTGCATGATTCATCATTGACTGACCATGTCCAACAAGTCGATTCGCCTCTCAGATACACCATTATGCTGTGGTGTATAGGGCGGAGTCCATTGAGACAATATGCCATTGTCTCTTAGATAATCAAAAAACTCTTGACTTAAGTATTCACCACCTCGATCCGATCGAAGTATTTTAATACTCTTGTCATGTTGTTTCTCTACTTCATTTCTGAATTCTTTGAACCTTTCAAAGGCTTCAGACTTGTGTTTCATCAAGAACACATACCCAAACCGTGAGTGATCATCGGTGAAGGTAATGAAGTAGCTATAGTCTCCTAATGCTTGAGTTGATATAGGTCCACATACATCAGTATGTACTAAACCTAGTAACTCTCCCACTCGTTCACCTTTTCTCGTAAAAGGTAACTTAGTCATCTTGCCTTTTAAGCATGATTCGCATGTATCGTATGAATCCAATTCAAACGATTCCAGAATTCCACATCGGTGTAATTCGGACATGCGTTTCTTGCTTACATGGCCAAGATGACAATGCCACATGTAGGAGTCTATTTGATTATCCTTTCGAGCACGCTTGTTGCTCGCTTCGATATTATTGAAAATGTCCTTTGGATCGTCCAGCGTATAAACACCATTGCTTAAAGTTCGGTCCATAAAGAACCCCATTCAAAGTTATGTAACAACAATTGTTACTAAACGTCAAATGGAAACCATTTCTATTTAAACAAGAAATAGAAATGATGTTCTTTATCAACAAAGGAATATAAAAGCAATTGTCCAGTTCTAAGACAAGTCCTGCAGGGAGTTTCAACAAATATGTTCCGATGGCGAGTGCAGCAACCTTTGCTTCATTCCCAACACGTAAATTTGACTCTCCCTTGACGAGTCTTCTTCTATTCCTTAGCCCATGTATGTCATTACATATATGTGAGCCACACCCCGTATCCAATACCCAAGTGTCTAAGGAAATAGAATGACAATCAATAAAGAAGATTTCTGAAGAAGATGGGGCATCCGATGCCTTATCCTTCTTCACGGACTCTTGATAAACCTTGCAATTTCTTCGATGACCCTCCTTGCCATAATGATGGCAAATGCCCTTTGAGCTAGTTCTACCTTCTTAGCCTTTCTCTTCTTTCCCTTACATTTGTTCCTTTGACTCCCTCTTAGAACCTTTCTTGAGGAATACTAACAACCTTTGTCCCTACTCATGCTTCTCGGAAGGCTCCACAGTCTTGACATGTTGGCGATACCATAGATGAACCTCCTTGCATCTCGAGGTGAAGAGGAGCTTAGAGACTTCGAACCTTTCGAATCTCACTTGCTCATCAACCAACTCACGGAGATGAAGGACTACGATATGAGCATCCATATGCTCATGCTGCTTTCGTAGCTTGGGTTCCATCGCGGCTAGCATGATGCAACTCATTTGTTCAGAATCACTCACATGTTTACGATAGGCCAACAATTGGTCAAAGTTGCATCGTCACTAGGATGGCGGGAAGAAGGCGCCGAGGACATACACAAGCTTTTCACCTTGAGAACAATTCTCAAGTTTCTAAGCGATCCAAGAAGTTTGGCCCGGTCGATTTATTTGAATCAAAATGGAGCGCAAATTCAAACACATCATGATCAATATATTAACTTAGAAATACAAAGCGAGCATATATGAAAGATGATTTTAAAATGCATCAATATACATTTATAAATCCCATTCATTTTTGAATTTCAAAACCCCAAAATCACTTGGAGATCGTAGGTCCATCTCGAATGGGTGATATCCATCATAGATAAGAACAACCTTGGAGTAGGTCAACAAGCCATTCTTAGCTATGATGGTGGGTATCAAGTATACCGATTACATATCATGTATATGTAACTATCACAATGTGCTATCAACTAATTGAATGTTTACACATACATTGGGTTGTTAACACATTAACAAGTATGCATCATATGCATAGCACCAACTTCACCTCCTTTACATCGACCTTGGAGTGAGTCCAACAAATCGATGCTCCAAGTTAAAGCCGACCCATTAATCGCGAAATAGTTTTAATATGGTTAGGCGCATTCAACCAGTGCTTGGAGCTTGGAGTGAGTCAACAACCCAAACTAACGATTGACCTCGGCTCTTACCATATTAGAGTTAAACTATTCCAATGATTTGAACATGTTGAGGTTGGCGGGCTTAGGTGAGTCCAACAACCCAAACAAGAAGCAGAACTACTGGTTCTAACCATATTAATGGAAGGTGTAGGCTTTAATATTGAGTTAGGGTTTTATGTCTCATCCTCTTTGCATGCAAATAACTATTATCTACATGGCATGACATACATGGCATACATCTATATGTCACGACACGCATGACATAATGTTATGCATCTAATGCAATTACATGACATACAATTATGTCATGTATATAATTTCCTTATATGTCATAACTATTTATGGAAATAAAATATGTTTAAGATTTGATTCTCCAAATCAAATCATAATTAAATTAGGAAACAAATTTCCAAATCTAATCACATATTTTATTCATGGAATTATTTGATTAAGGAAAATCTATTTAGGAAACCAATTTCCTAAATCATTAAAACTACTAATGGAAATAAAATATTTTAAGATTTGATTTCCCAAATCAAATCATGATTAAATTAGGAAACAAATTTCCAGAATCTAATCAAATATTTTATTTATGGAAAATATCAATTTCCATAAATACTTCCAACTTTCCAAAAGTGGAAGATTTCCATAAATACTTCTAGACTTTCCAAAATTGAAAAATTTCCATAAATACTTCTAAATTTCCAAAATTTAGAAAATTTCAGAAATACATTATGACTATCATAAAACTATTTTTCGATTATGTGAAACACAACACAGGCTCTGATACCCTTTGTTGGGTTTTAAGGCACTTGCATGGCGTGTGTGTGTTCGATCATGTTTACGTAAACATATGAATTAAAATTAATAAATCTATATTTATTACAACACACACAACACACGCATGCTATTACAACAAGTGTAGACATAACCGTAAATTAAAATTTGGATTAAAAGGAAATTAAACTACGTTATACCTTCCGTATGACGTGTAGCGGGAACGGCATCAACCGGAACGATCCTCGTAAGAATCGTCTCTATCCGTATCCACGCCGAGCTCCTCGGGATGACTTCGCTAAGTCACGAGCCGTCTTCGTGCGGGTTACTAGCCTCGTGTTGAAGGCGGCGTGATCGAGAGATGATCACGATCGAATCCAAATTCGGATCCAAAAGCGAGTTCTCAAAACTCGCTTCTCCGGAGAGGTATTCGTCAACCGTTTGGCGAATCGCCGTCCTCCACCTCAGAGGATTACCGGAGATCAAATCCCGGTATGTTAGCGCGCCGGAGCACTAACCGTCGTCCAAGCAGCGCTCAGACGGAAGGAGGAAAAGCTGTCGAGCTGGACAGCTTGGTGGAAAGGAAATAAGGAGAAAAGCCTCACCTTGATGCCAAACCTATAGATCATCAGAGGGTCGCCGGAGGTTCACCGGCTGAAGCTTGGTCATCGCAAGGAGCTAGGCAGCACAATCAAGGTGGGTGGCAAGGAGGTTGGGCGCACAACCAGGTTGGGCGGCAACTCCTTGGAGGCTAGGGTTTTGATTTTGGATTAGGGCTTAACAATCCCTTAAGCCCTCTTTTATAGAGAACTAATTCTCTTAATGGTTAATGGATCATATCCATAAAGCCCGTTAACCCGCTCCATTAAGATAAGTTAAAATAAACCAAACCATGATGGTTTATTTTAAGTTAAATCGAACCGAACCAACCTTTGGTTCATTCGTTTAATATAAACCAAACCCTTTGGTTTATTCTCATCCATTGGATTAGAACCAAACCATTTTGGTCCATCCATCATGTCTTCATAAGACACGGCCCATCCACGCTTCCATTGCGACTGAAACAATTTCATGCTCGCTTTATGTTTGGTCCAACCAAACATAGTTTCTCTCGGTCTGAGAATCCCATTCTCAAGCTCGTTTTAAATCCTTCGGATTACGCTCGTTGTGCGTGTGACCAAATAGGTTCTCGGTTTATGTTGGCCGTCTATAATTAACCATTAATTATAGAAGCGATCATGAGTGGCACCTAGTAGTACATCATGATCCCCAATTAAGCAGAAAAGATCAACGGTTGATCGAACTATTTACGAAACCCTTGATGCTTCGAATGAATCGTGCCTCATTCCCTTCACTCATCTTATACCCACTTGGTTCGGGACATGGTCTATTGTGTCGATCCCCACTAAGTGACTCGTCACACCTAACCCAAGTATCATTTTCTCTCTCACAGTTCTAGTTACTCCACATGTATCGAAGAGTACTTTACTCTAAACATGTAATGCTTTGGCCAAAGACTTTAGTAACAATCCGACGAGAGGCCATGGGTATACATCTCCTCGCAAGGAGTGGTGAATCCTTTATAGGCTATTCAAACACCTTGATCACTTGACTTATACCCAATCATCCCGGGTCCACATCTCCTCGGAGATGTTTGCTTAAGATGTCAAAGCATAAGTCTCCATGATCAAGATGACTTGAATACCGCAAGTCAAAGGAACATCGCACTTAAGCCGCAGTAAGAACTTCATTGACATATCTATATATGCAGAGAACCATATGAAGTCTTACGGCTGGTCACTCCAATGAACTAGTTACCATAACTAGCATCCACGATTAACTCCGGACATCACTATGTCTCCAGCCAGTGAGAATCAGCTGCTTGGATACACCAAGGAGTATACCTCGTGCTAGTCTCGACAGAATTGATGGTGTCCAGATCCATCAATTCATCGACTAGGGATAATTCCGATACATCACAATTACACATGTAGAGATACTCACTAGTTGTGATCCAATCACAAATTCTCTCATGCTGTGAATCGTATCGTGGACATTCAGTAAATGAGTTTAAGATCCAATCAAATACATAAAACATGTATACTCAAATAGTGAATCTTCATTTATCATATAAATGGTTCATACATAAGGCGATTGCCTTAGGACATCTCTCATATATTACTAACAGTATCAGAGCGAGACCGCTCTTGAAGTTTAACAACTAAGGGAGCACGCTAGAGGGTGAAGATGGAAATTCAAGAACAATTGGGATGAGATATCAACACCCTAATTCCCTATGCCTTCTATGGACGAGAAAGTTTCAATTCTTGGAAGGCGAGAATTGAAAACTTTTTGATAATGAGAGACCTTGAGGAGTGGTCCGTTTTGATAGAAGAATTCGAATATCTAAAAGGACCAAAGGGTGGCTTCTTCAAGAAGAAGAAATAGAGTGAAGATCAACTCCAAAGATTTGAGAAAAATAAGAAGGTAATCAATTTTATTTTTGATTTAATTCCTAATGACTTCTTGTGTAGCCTAGGTGAGTGCATGGATGCCAAGAAGCTATGGAGCGATTTGGCCAAGCTTCACGTAAATTCATCATCGATCCAAGAAGAAGAAGAAGAAGAAGAAGAGTGCTCACCCTCTCAAGCTCAAGCAAGTACATCGTCATCTAAAGAGCTTGAGGATTCGGAAATTGATAGAGAATCAATTTCTGGATCGGTGGAAGAAGTGGAAGAAACCTCCACTTCAAGGATTGAGGGGGAGGAGAGACCATCCACACCCGAGTCGGAGAAAAATCAAGAAGAAGCCTCAACCTCTGGGAGAGATGAGGAATCCACTCCGATCACCACCACAAATACCCTAGGTAACTCAAGCAATTTAGGTTTAAATAAAAATCATATAATTTGCTTTGAGTGTAGGGAAAGTGGGCATTACAAGAGCAAATGCCCAAAGAGAGTAAGAAAAGCTCCACCGACACCAAAAGTTAAGGATGTCGATTCCCCAACAACCAAAAGCAAGGAGCAAGTGATTTGCTTCAAATGTCGGCAATCGGGACACTACCGGAATCAATGCCCAAAGGGGGAGAAGAAGACTCAAAGGGGAGCATCACAAGTAGGGGGAGCTAAGGCTAACCCTAAGGTATATTTTAATAATGCTCTTTCTAATTTCAATATCAAGAAGCATGCTAGAAGTAATTTAAACAATCTTGCTATTGTTCATAAGGAGCATGCTATTGTCCCCACGGGGATGGCGCGATGGTAAGACAGTGTGGTTGCTTTGGATACAGAGTGGGGTCGATTCCGGATGAGGGATCTAAAATCTCCCCTGGGCTCAGATGGCCCCCCATTGCCTTGCCACCGTGTCCGGGACATAGTCTCCCCCGTGATTTATCCTCCCTTTCGCCAATAGCCCTGGGACGGATGGCAGGGGCCTGCTAGTTGGGCAGATTCCCAACTTTTTGGATAAGGAGCATGTTATTAGAAATAACAAATATTTTTGTCTAGGTGCTAAGAGTGTAAACCTTAGGAATAAGGAGAAATTTGAGACTAATGTCCCTAAAAACAATTTATCTAAGGACAAACCTAGGTCAAATAACACTAGACTAATTTTACCTAGGGAGACAATTAGAAAGGTGCAAGAACACATAGGTTTTAATCTCAAATGGACTAGACATATGCCTAGGAAGAACATTGCCTAAAGACCAAATCAAAATTCTAAAATTTGGCAATTAGAGGTTAAAAATCAAGCCTTGAGGTCAAGGCTTGAAAAATTTGAGAAAACCCTCAAGATTATGCAAAATCAACTAAAAAGGTCAAATGATCAAAGTCAAGAGTCTAGGGCCAAGAGTCAACACTTAGGGCCTAAGAGACAAAAGTCATCCAAGGGCAAGCAAGGTTTGAGTCACAAACCTAAGCCTAAGGTGACTTATCATAGTGTTCCATTTGATTATGGAACACAAACTAGGTCTAGGAAGACCAAGGTCAATAGGGAAGTCATCCCTAGAGTTGACCATAGTGTGTGCCTAGTGGCTAGGGTTTCTACGAAATCTAGAGTGACCACTAAGAAGGTTATTAGGGAGGCAATCCCTAAGGTTAACCATGACAAGACCACAATGACCAAGGCTACCAAGCCGAGGAGGGTCATTAGGAAGGTATCTAGGGAGGTTATCTCTAAGGAATACCTAATTAACCCTAGGAGCTCAAATATGTTTTGGGTTCCTAAGAGCGTGATTGATTCACGCTAGATGGGTTTAGGGTGTGTCAACCTTGATTGGATGGGTAGTTAATTCAACCATGGTAAAGGTGACACTTTAGGTAATTTTCAAGGTTATGGGTACTTTGGAAATAAGGTTGATAATATGATCCTAAAAGATTTTAGGATGTGCCAATACATTTTTGGAATTATGAAAAATCAATTAAATTGACACAATTTAGATTTAGAGGTTAGTGTGTCATTTTGTATTTTTGGCACACTAGGGAGATTAATAGTAATATGACAAAATAAATCTAATTATAACAAATGACAATTAATATTTAAATTTAGGTATTATTATACCTATACTTTTTATATGTCATACTTTGTTTGCCATATAACATGTTATGACATCATGTTTATTTTTATCATTTATATGTCATGATCATGTTTAGGATTAAGGATTAAATGTCATGTGTTTTTAGATTTAATCATATGTTATGACATCATGATCATTGACTATGTTTAATTATTGCTATCATTATGCCATGATCATTTCATGCATTTAAATTTATTAAAATTGATTTAAGGACAATGACATGACTTGGAGTCCCATTTATAAGAGAATCAAATAGAGTTGCCTTAGAAAAATACATGAAACCCTAATTTAGGGAGAACAAAATTCACATCTCACATTACATTGACATATATGTGTATTTATACACTCTAGATACATGTGAGATGCTAGAATATGAGTTGAGTTCAAGGTGCATAGTTTTTATATTTAGATGAACCAAAACTCATCTTATATGAGTGGTGAATCATTGGAAAACCTTGTGTACAAGTCATGTACATTGAGTCCAAAGAATATGATCCAAAATAAGATTTTGAAAACATTTTAAAATCTTTTTGAAAAATCTCGGTGAAATCTATCTTTTGATAGCAATCACCATTGATGAGATTGATACAAAGTGAGCTAAAACTTTGAAGTTTTTATTCACTTTTGGATTTTGTATCAATTTCGATATTTTATGGGTAAAATAATTTTCAAATATTTTTCACCCATTGTATTGACTATAAGTAATATACGTATGAATTTTCACGATTTTTCGATATACGTAGAATTACTTATGATTTTTCGAGACTCATTTCTAATAACTGAAATTCTGATATTTGATTATCGATCGCTACAGGTGGAAGTCGATGATGGCAATGTGATCGGTGATAGGTGAGAGAGTCATTGCCAATCTTGTTCGGGAAAACAAGGTTTGTTTAGCCCGTGTTCAGTTATGGTTAAGGTCCCTAACCACTTCTAATCCTAGGATATGCTCTGGGAAGCATTATAAAGGGTAAAAATCTATTGGATTGGATTAGGAGAGGTGTTAGGATAATATATCAAATTTAAGGTATAGAAAAGTTCATGTTTGAACTTTGAACCTTATTTTTATTGGTTTAGAGTTCCTATTGACTTAGGGACTTCCCAAGGACATTGTTGGTACAATGGTCAAGGGGGAGCAAGCTTTTAGGGGGAGATATCCATCATGGGATGATGGATGGTATTTTTTCTCATGAGAAGGAAAATGAGATTTTGAGATACCCAATTTTGAAATTGGGAGAGTGAATAGGATTGCCTCTCTTGAGTGATATGAGACATATCACTAGGAAGATGGTAGATATCCTAGGTATTTTTGGACCAAGGGGGAGATTATAAGATCTCATTGGGACATGAGACATTGACCTCCTTGGAGAGATAACCTTTTTGATGTATGTCAAACAGGGGAAGAAGGTAAAATTACCAATTTGGGATAATTGGTAAGAGATTTGAGTTAGTATTCTAACTCAATGGTTTATTTGGTTTTTGTCAAACATCAAAAAGAGAGAGATTGTTGGTGCAATTGGCCAAGATCACGAATGACCAGGACTCGAGTTTGACTCGAGAGATGTTTTGATGTTCGACAAAAACATATGACAATATGATTGTCATGGGAAAGTCGAAGTCTTGGGTACTTGACATGGAAAATCCAAGTGGGACACTTGACATTTGGGAAAGTCTAAGCAAGTGTCTGAGCAATGGAAAGTCTAACATGAGTTGGCAAGGAAAGTTCAAGCATGGGTCTTGGCAATGGAAAGTCCAAGCATAGGTCTTGGCAAGGTAAAGTCCAAGTCTTGAGTACTTGGCATGGAAAGCCCAACATGGGGTTGGCAAGGGAAAGTCTAAGCTTGAGTCTTGGCATTTGAGAAGTCCAAGGGGTTTGATATTGGGGGCGTAAAGTCCAAGCGGGAGTCTTGGCAGCATAAGTCCAAATGTTGGCGGTGTAAAGTCCAAGCGGAGTCTTGACAGCGTAAGTCCAATGTGCCTTGGCGGTGTAGACACCGTTAGCATAACATAGCCGATGGAAGCACCTGAAGGCTAGTGCGATGGATGAACAAGTCATGGATGACTTGCAGGGATCCGAGAGGCGTGATGCTGATGGAGGTGACTAGAAGGCTTAGGTCTAGGCTAAGGGTGGTCTAGCAAGTATGGGGGCACCATACTTGGGTTAAACCTCATGGTTGAGGTTAAAACCTCATGTTTGTGTCATGTTGATCGGTGAAGTGAGTAATTAGGGTTTTGCGAGGCGGCCTAGCGATCATTGCCCGATGGTGGGCGATCGGTGATCGGCGTGATCGATCGGTGGTGCTCGGTTTTTTGGGCACAAAATGGAGTCTGACTCGACTATTAGGATTAGTAGTCAAGTGGAGGCTCGAACAGTCGACTGATGTTCATAATCAGTCGACTGATGATGGATCCGTTGAATTTTTCCAGCGTGGATCTAGCCATTGTCTCACGACAACAGTGGCAACAGTCGACTGATCGACGTTTTTCAGCACAGGTTGAAGCTTTAAATGGAGCTCGTGAAGGAGGAAATAGCCATGGTTCTTTAAGGAGTTTTTGGGATGAATTGCTTGTGTAATTCAGGGTCTCCAAGTGCCACTCAATCAACCAAACAAGCAAGCTCTCAAAAGATCGATTGTAAAGTTTTCTTTGTATTTTTTTATTGTATTCACTTCTATTTGCTTATTGTATTTAGTATTACTGTTGTAATTATTTGTACGAGATTTCTCCACCTCCAACTTGTGTTGAGGAGTGTTTGCATAGTGGTGTGTGATTGACATCGCTAGAGCTCTTTAGAGCTCGATCCGTGGAGTAGGAACCGTTTGATTCCGAACCATATTAAATACTTGTGTTTACGTGTTTGCATATTTGTTATTGCTATATTATTATTATTCCGTTGCGCACTAACGAAAATTGTAGACGAACACGCGAACATATTCCATCGACGTATAACACGACGCTATTCACCCCCCCTCTAGCGTTCCAACGATCTCCTACACAAGAGACCCTCACCACTGAACTAGGTAACTCAAGAAATTTGGTTTTAAATAAAAAACATATAATATACTTTGAGTGTAGGGAATCCGGACACTACAAGGGCAAGTGCCCAAAGAAAGTCAAAAAGACTCCACCCGCATCTAAAAGTCAAGAGAAGTCAAAGGAAGTCGGAGCCCCCACAATTAAAAGCAAGAAGCACGTGGTGTGCTTCAAGTGTCACCAAGAAGGACATTATAGGAGTAAATGTCCTATGGGGAAGAAGAAGGGGCAAGGAGAAACTCATGTAAGGGGAGCTAAGGCTAACCCTAAGATATACTTCAATAGTACACCTTCTAATTTTTATAGTAAAAAACATGCTAATAGGAACAAGTATTTTTGTTTAGGAGCTAAAAATATCCACTTTTCAAATAAGTAGAAATTTAGGACTAATGTCCCTAAAAATAATTTATCTAAAGACAAATATAGGTCAAATAATTCTAGACCAATTTTATCTAGGGAGACAATTAGAAAGGTACAAGAGCACCTAGGTTTTAACCCTAAATGGACTAGACATATGCCTAGGAGAGACCATGCTTAAGGATTAAATTAAAATTCAAAAATTGGGCAATTAGAGGTTGAAAATCAAGCCTTGAGGTTAAGGTTTGAAAAACTTGAAAAGACCCTCAAGAAAATGCAAAATCAATTTCAAGGGTTAAATGGTCAAAGCCTAAGGTCTAAAAGTCAAAGTCAAAGACTTAGGAAACAAGAACCGTCCAAGGGCAAGCCTAAGCCTAAAAAGACCTACCATAATGTTCCATTTGATTATGGAACTCAAGTCAGATCTAGGAAGACCAAGGTCAATAGGGAAGTCATCCCTAGAGTTGACCATGGTGTGTGTCTAGTGGCTAAGGTTTCAAGGAAACCTAGGGAAGCCATTAAGAAGGTTGCAAGGGGAGTTACCCCTCGAGTCAACCTAGGTAAGACCCAAATGACTAAGGTTAACAAGCCTAGAAGAGTCATTAGGAAGGTATCTAGGGAGGTCATCCCTAAGGAATACCTAGTTAACCCTAGGAGCTCAAATAGGTTTTGGATTCCTAAAAGCATGATCGATTAATGCTAGATGGGTTTAGGTGTGTTAATATTGATTGGAAGGGTAGTTAACTCAACCATAGCAAAGTTGACATTTTAGTATATTTTCAAGATTATAGATACCTTGGAAATAGATTTGAGTTATGATCCTAAAAGATTTTATGATGTGCCAATACATTTTTGGGATTGTGAAAAATAACTTAAATTGACACAAATTAAGTTTAGAGGTGTTTGTGTGTCATTTTGGGTTTTTGGCACACTTGGGAGATTAGTGACAACATGACAAAATATATTTAATTATATCAAATGACAATTAACATTAAAATTTAGGTATTATTATACTTATACATTTTATATGTCATGCTTTGTTTGTCATATAACATGTCATGACATCATATCTATTTTTAACTATTTAATATGTCATGATCATACTTTTAGGATTAGGTTTAATATCATGTGTTTTTAGATTCCATCTTATGCCATGACATCATGATTATGAGCATATGTTTATTTATACCATCATTAATGTCATAATCATTCATGCATCTAAATTAATTAAAATCGAGTTAAGGACTTTGACATGACTTGAAGTCCTATTTATAAGGGAATCAAGTAGAGTTGCCTTAGAGAATGTATGAAACCCTAAATTAGGAGAATAAAACTCACATCTCACATTACATTGACATGTATGTGTATTTATACATCCTAGATACATGTGAGATGCTAGGATATGAGTTAAGTTCAAGGTGTATAATTTTTGCATCTAGATGAACTAAAACTCATCTTTAACTAAAGGTGGATCATTGGAAAAGCTTGTGTACAAGTCATGTACATTAAGTCCAAGGAATATGATCCAATAAAGATTTTCAAAAACATTTTAAAATCTATTTAGAAAACCTTGGTGAAGTCTATCTTTTGATAGCAATCACCATTGATGAAGTTGATACAAAGTAGGGCCAAACATTGAAAATTTCAATGGTTTTGAGTTGTGTGTCAATTTCACTATTTTATGGATAAAATATTTTTCTATCATTTTTCACCCATTGTATTGGTCATAAGTATTATACGTATGAATTTTCACGATTTTTCAATATATATATAATTATTTATGAATTTATGAAATTCAACTCTAATAACTGAAAATTGAATTTTTCAGTTATCAGTTGACTGCCCTTGGTGGCAGTAGACTATTGGAGACGGTAGTCGACTGATCTATGATAAAGTCGACTGCCAGGCTGATTTCGGGAAAAACAAGGTTGTTTAACCTGTTTTTAGCTACGGTAAAGGTCTCTAACCACTCCTAACCCTAGGATATGCTGTGGGAAGTATTATAAAGGGTGAAAATCCATTAGATATGGATTAGGTAAGGTGTTAGGGATTATGTATCAAATTTAAGGTACGGAGAGTTTATGTTTGAACTTTGAACCTTATTTTTGATGGTTTAGAGTTTCTATTGGCTTAGGGACTTCCCAAAGACATTGTTGGTGCAATGGTCAAGGGGGAGCAAGCCTTTAGGGGGAGGTATCCATCATGGGATGATGGATGGTATTTTTTCCTCATGAGGGGGAAAAAGGGATTTTGAGATATCCAATTTGAAAATTGGGAGAGTGTATAGGATTTCCTCTCTTGAGTGATATGAGACTTATCACTAGGAAGATGGTAGGCATCCTAGGTATTTTTGGACCAAGGGGGAGATTGTAAGATCTCATTAGGACATGACATTGACTTCCTTGGAGAGAGAGAACCTTTTCGTCAAAAAGGGGGAGAACTTATTGGGAGAATGACATCAATTGGGAAAATTGATGGGGATGATTGGTTTGATTTAGATGGTCTAACTCAATGGTTTGTTTGGTTTTTGTCAAACAACAAAAAGGAGAAGATTGTTGTTTCAATCGGCCCAGGCCACGATTGACCAGGACTCGAGCTTGACTCGAGAGATATTTTGATGTTCGACAAAAATATATGATAATGTGATTGTCATGGGAAAGTCCAAGTCTTGAGTACTTGACATGAGAAGTCTAAGCATGGGTCTTGGCAATGGAAAATCCAACATAGGTTGGCAAGGAAAGTCCAAGCATGGGTCTTGGCATGGAAAGTTCAACATGGGTTGAAAATGAAAGTCCAAGCATGAGTCTTGACATTTGAGAAGTCCAAGGGGTTTGATATTGACAGCGTAAAGTCCAAGCGGGAGTCTTGGTAGCATAAGTCCAATGGTTGGCGGCGTAAAGTCCAAGAGGAGTCTTGGTAGCGTAAGTCCAATGTTCCTTGGCAGTGTAGACACCGTTAGCATGACATAGCCGATGGAAGCACCTGAAGGCTAGCGTAATGGATGAACAAGTCATGGATGACTTGGAGGGATCCGAGAGGTGTGAGGCTGATGGAGGTGGCTAGAAGGCTTAGGTCTAGGCTAAGGGTGGTCTAGCAAGTATGGGGGAACCATACTTGGGTTAAAACCTTATGTTTGAGGTGTGCCAGTCGACTGGTACCATGTGGCAGTCGACTGGCGTGAATCAACTAGGGTTTGACTGCAGGCCTAGCGATCGATTGCGAGGTGGGCAAGCGGTCGGTGCTCGATTTTTGGACACGAATGGAGTCGACTCATTCTTTGGGGTTAGCAGTCGAGTGGAGGCTCGATCAGTCGACTGATGATGGATCCATTGGATCTTTCCAGCATGGATCTAGCCATTGTCTCACGACAATAGTGGCATCAGTCGGCTGATGCTCCCGAGCAGTCGACTGATCAGCGATTTCCAGCCCAGGTTAAAGCTTTAAATGGAGCTCGTGGAGGAGAAATCAACAAACATTTCTTGAGGGCTTTGGGGGCGATTTATTGCTGCAAATCAGGGTCTCCAAGTATAAGTCAAGCAACCAAGCATTCAAGCAATCAAAAGCAAAGTGTTTTGAAGTTCTCTTTACTTGTTTTCGTATTCGCATTGTATTTTCTTGTTTGTCTTTCGTATTACTGTTGTAATCAATTGTACGAGGTTTCTCCACCTCCGACTTATGTCGAGAAGGAGTTATTGCATAGTGGTGTGTTTATGACATCGCTAGAGCTCTTTAGAGCTCGATCCGTGGAGTATAAACCGTTCGATTCCGAACCACGTTAAATACTTGTATTTGCGTATTTATCTATTTCGTTATTGCTTTACTATTATTATTCCGCTGCGCGCTAACGTGATTTGTAGATGAACGTAATTGAATTCCATCACGCAATGAATCGACGCTATTAATCCCCCCTCTAGCGGTCAACTTTTCCTCTTCCGCCTCATCTCCCATTACCGTGGGTAGAAGGATGCGATAGAGTAGGAAACACATCCCGTTTTTGACTCGTCGCAGGGATCGATTCGGCATCCTAGTATTGACTATCCCATCCTAAGTCCAGGGGTCGACCTGGTAATGCCAGAGATAGCTTCCGATAGATGCGAAGGCTCATCGGGGGGAGTGTTTGATATTCTTTCCACAAAACCGTAGCTAAAAACCTAGACAAAACCCAATTGACAACGTGTTCTGCGATGCACAAACGAAATTGAAACCTTAGAATCCCTCCTAAAGACTCGCAACTAGTTTCTTTCTTCTTCCGTGTGACACCGTATTGAGTTGGGACCGCCGTCAACCCTCGCAATCACAACCCTTAGAACTGAATTCCGAGCAATAACCTCCACTTACCAAAACGGTACTCGAATCTCAGTCCTTGTGGGATCGATAATTTTTTGATTACTTGACGACATCCGTGCACTTGCGGGCATTGAGTGCGAGCGCGTGCTTCGAGTTCTCGACGGTTTCCGTCGCGAGATTTGAGGTCGCATTTGCGTGCATCAAGTTTTTTGCGCCGTTGCCGAGGACTGATTGATTCGATATCGAATCAAGAAGCGGATAATTGGATCGGACTTAAGGATAGATTTATTTACTTGCTTTACTTTTATTTCTTTCGTTTATTTTTATTTACTTCAGTTGTAGATTTTTAATATCTAGAGTAAGTTTAGATTTATTTCAGTAATTACGTTGCATTAACCTTTAGTTAAATTTTCTGCATTTGATTTAGTATTAATTTAGGCTATTTTCTATTTTAATTAAGTATTGGGTAATACTCCTAATTTTGTGGCTCGGTTCTTCGTATGCTTAAACGCCTAAGATTTGGAGACCTGATTCCGATCGATCTAGAAATTGAACGAACATATCATCGCCGAAGAGATGAAACAAAAGAGGATGGAGGACCAAGCTGCATCCGAGGTGAATATAGGTAGCCGACCTTTATGGGATTACGCAACCCCTAGTGCTAGAGGATTTAGGCCGAGTATAGCTGGACCGTCCATTTTGGCAAACAACTTTGAGCTAAAACCGACACTCATACACATGGTCCAGCAAAGTCAATTTGGGGGAGCTGCAACTAAAGACCTGAACCGGCACCTGGAGATATTTTTAGAAATTTGCTCGATAATGAAGATCAATGGAGTCCCTGCAGACGCGATCCGACTGAGCCTATTCCCATTCTCATTGCGGGATAAGGCTAAGACATGACTTCACTCCCTGTCTTTGGGAAGCATTACTACATGGGAGCAATGTGAGCAGCAATTCTTGAATAAATAGTTCCCACCAAGCAAGACTGCTCACATGAGCCATCTAATCATGAGCTTTCGTCAGAAGGAAGGGGAGTCCCTATTTGAAGCTTGAGATCTCTACAAGGGGCTACTCTACTAATGCCCCCACTATGGGCTGGAAAGGTGGCTGGTGATCCACATCTTCTATAATGCGATCACGTACGCCACAAAGATATCCCTTGATTCTGTCGCATGAGGAGCACTTATGAACAAGACTATCGAGGAAGCGGAGGAGCTAATAGAAGTGGTGGCCCAGAACCACCATCAATGGACTTTCGAACGTAGTCACCCAGCTTCTGGCGCGGGACGATATGTTGTCAACTCCATGGACCACATGACAGCGAGGTTGGACGCGCTTAGCAGACAGTTCGACTCTTTCAATCCTGTTTTTGCATGTGTGGCCAATGACTTTGGAAAAGGAGCAGCAGCGTATCGGGAGGACCATTATGGAGGGTTGGGTGGCTCAGAAGAGCAGATTGAGCATGTTGATGCGGTTGGAGACTATAATCAAAGGCCAAACAACCCATACTCTAGTACTTACAATCCTGGATGGAAGAACCACCCGAACTTTTCCTATCGGAATAACTCAGGGAACTTCATGTTGGGTTTCCGGCATCGCGAGTGTGTTTGAACATGTTTCGTAAACATGTGCACAGCGGAAGAATTAAAAATCAATAAATCTAATTTATTACAATACACACATCACACGCATGCATAGTATAACATGTGTAGACATAATCGCAGTTTCAAATTTTACAATAAAACAAAATTACGCTAGTAATACCTGACGTATCACGTGCAGCGGTAATGACATCAACCGGAGCAACTCTCGCTAGAATTGCCTCTATCCGTATCCACGCCAAGTATCGTCGGGATAGCTTCGCCAAGCTACGAGCCTCATCTTCGTAGGAGTCACTAGCCTCGTGTCGAAGACGATGTGATCGAGAAAAGATCACAATCCGAATCAAATTCAGATTTGAAAATGAGTCCCCAAAACTCGCTTATCCGGAGAGGTATTCGTCAACCGATTAACAAATCCTTGGTCTTCTACCTATGAGGATTACCGGAGATCCAATCCCCGGCAATAAAGTCGTTGTCGGAGCTCCAAACGCCGTCCAAACGACACTCTGACAAGAAGGAAACAAGATGTCCAA
This sequence comes from Wurfbainia villosa, assembly GCA_025175895.1. NCBI lineage: Eukaryota > Viridiplantae > Streptophyta > Magnoliopsida > Zingiberales > Zingiberaceae > Wurfbainia > Wurfbainia villosa. Next base: position 34,222,091 of record CM045989.1, on the reverse strand, counting down.
AAACTAGACAGCTTGGTGGAGGACTTGGTGCCGGCCAAAGGGAGAGGGTCGGCTGGTCCTTGGTCACTAGAGCCAAGGAGGGTCATCGGAGGATGGCCGACAGCAGCTAGAGGCCGGCGGTAGCAAGTGGCGGCGTCCAGCAAGGAGGGCGGCAGCAAGGTTGGGCGGCAACCTTGTTGGGCGGCAAGGAGAGGAGAAGGGCTTGGGTGGCTAGGGTTTCTAACACACAAGTTATCCACGAAAAACCCTTAAGTCATGTTTTATAGAGAACACATTCTCCTAACGGTTATTGGTTCATAACCAAAACCCGTTAACCCGCTCCAATAACTTAAGTTAAAATAAACTAAACCGCATTGGTCTATTTTAAGTTAAAACGAACCGAACCAACTTTAGTTCATTCGTTTAAAACAAACCAAACCACTTTGGTTTATTTTCTACCATTGGATTAGAACTAAACTAATTTGGTTCATCCATCATGTCTTCATAAGACTCGACCCATCCATGCTTCCGTTACGACTGAAACGATTTCATGCTCGCTCCTTGTTTGGTCCAACCAAACCTAGTTTCTCTCGATCTGAGAATCTCATTCTCAAGCTCGTTTTAAATCCATCGGATTACGCTCGTTTTGCGTGTGACCAAATAAGTTTTAGATTTATGTTGGCCGTCTATAATTAACCATTAATTATAGAACGATCATGAGTGACACCTAGTAGTACATCATGATCCCCAATTAATCGGAAAATCAACAGTTGATTCCAGAACCATTTCTGAAATCCTTCAGCAACTTCAATGAATCGTGCTCCGTTCCCTTCACTTATCTTATATCCACTTGGTTCAGGACATGGTATATAGTGTCAGTCCCCACTAGGCTAACTACGTCACACCTAGTCCAAGTATCATTTCCTCGTCCTACGGATTCTAGTTACTGTACATGTATCCAAGAGTATCTTACTCTAAACATGTAATACTTTGGCCAAAGATTTTAGTAACAATCCGACGAGAGGCCATGTGTATACATCTCCTTGCAAGGAGTGGTGAATCCTTTATAGGCTATTCAAGCACCTTCGGTCGCCTCAACTTATACCCAATCATTCCGGATCCACATCTCCTCAGAGATCCTTGCTTAAGATGTCAAAGCATAAGTCTTTATGACCAAGATGACTTGAATACCATAAGTCAAAGGAATTTCGCACTTAAGCTGCAGTAAGAATTTCATTGACATATCCATATATGTAGAGAACCATATGAAGTCTTACAGTTGGTCACTCCAATGAACTAGTTATCATAACTAGCAACCACGATTAACTCGGGACATCACAATGTCTCCAGCCAGTGAGAATCAGCTGTTTGGATACACCAAGGAGTATACCTCGTGCTAGTCTCAACAGAATTGATGGTGTCCAAATCCATCAATTCATCGATTAGGGATAATTCCAATACATCACAATTATACATGTAGAGATACTCACTAGTTGTGATTCAATCACAAATTATCTCATATGGTGAATCGTATTGTGAATATTCAGTAAATGAGTTTAAGATTTAATCAAATATATGAAAACATGTATACTCAAATAGTGGATCTTCATTTATCATATAAATAATTTAAATATAAGACGATTGTCTTAGGACACCTCTCATATATTACTAACAAACTTTCACTTGGTCTAATACTAATCACCACGGTATCCAATACCATAGTCCATAACATGATCCTTAAACTTACTTTGAGATAAGACCTTAGTTAAAATATCCACTAAGTTCTTTTCAGTGGGAATCTTCTCGATTTGAATTTCGTTCCTACTGATAATCTCTCTGATCAGATGATAGCGGCGAAGCACATGTTTGGATCGTTGATGAGACCTTGACTCTTTCGCCTGTACAATTGCTCCATTATTGTTGCAGTAAACCGGTATTGCTTCAACAATGGTTGGAACCACACCAAGTTCATAAATCAACTTCTTGATCCAAACCGCTTCCTTTGCTGCTTTCGAAGCTGCAATGTATTCTGCCTCTGTGGTAGAATCCGCTACAGTGTCTTGTTTGAAACTTTTTCAACTCACTACGCCCTCATTCAAGGTGAACACGTACCCAGACTGAGACATGGAAACATCCTTGTTTGTCTGGAAGCTGACATCCGTATACCCGCATATCACCATGTTACCTTCTCCATATATTAGGAACACATCCTTAGTTTTTCTTAAGTACTTAAGGATCATCTTAACAGCCGCCCAATGATCCATTCCTAGATCAGACTGGTATCTACTCGTGACACTCAGAGCATACGATACATCGGGCCTCATACATAACATAATATACATGATAGATCCTATTGTGGATGCATAGGGAATCTTGCTCATGCAAATCCTCTCGTCTTCTGTGCACGGACACATAGACTTCGAAAGGTGTATCCCATGCATGATGGGAAGGAACCCCTTCTTGGATTCCGACATGCTAAACCTCTTTAGCACTCGGTCTATATATGTAAACTGCGAAAGACCAAGCAACCGATTCGATCTATCCTTATAGATCTTAATCCCGAGGATGTAGGTTGCTTCTCCCAGGTCTTTCATAGAAAATGTCTTGGACAACCAAATTTTAATTGATTATAAGACAGAAACATCGTTTTCTATAAGTAATATGTCATCGACATACAATACTAGGAACACGACTGCACTCCCACTAACATTTTTGTACACTCAAGGTTCGTTCGGATTTTGTGAGAAATCAAACTTTTTGATTGTCTCATCAAAACGGATATTCCAGCTCCTGGATACTTGCTTCAGTCCATATATAGACCGTCGCAATTTGCATACCTTGATTTTATCAACCGATGTGAAACCCTCAGGTTGTATCATATACACGTTCTCGAGTAGGTTTCCATTAAGAAAAGCTGTTTTCACATCCATCTCTCATATCTCATAATCATAATGAGCCGCTATGACCAGAGCATCCGAATGGATTTAAGCATAGCAACAGGTGAATAGATCTTGTCATAATCAACACCTTGCTTTTGACGATATCCTTTCGCCACCAGTCTTGCCTTATAGTTAATCACATTACCATCCATGTTGGTCTTTTTCTTGAAAACTCACTTGCACTCTATAGTCTTTATGCCTTCAGGTGGGTCAAAAAGTTCCAAACTTGATTTTCATATATGGAATCCATTTCCGACTTCATGACGTTAAGTCATTTATCCCTTTCTGAACTTTTCAGAATTTCTTCATAATTGGTAGGCTCCTCATCATCAATGAGTAACACGTCGTTCAATTCACTTACGAGAAATCTATATCTCTTAGGATTGTTGCGTGTTCTACCAGATCTACGAAGATGTGGTGTCACAATAGGTCCAGCCGATGGCTCATCACTATGTGTGATCGGTTGTGGTGCTTCACCATGTATCTCATCAATGTCTATTGGAGTCTCTCGAGCCTCCTCAAGCTAAACGACACTCCCACTATTTTCTTGCAAGAGAAACTCTTTCTCTAGAAACACAACATGTCTTGAAACAAATACCTTTTGTTCCACAGGATGATAGAATTGGTAACCCCTTATTTCCTTAGGGTGTCCAATAAATAGACATTTATCAGACTTAGCATCCAATTTGTCTGATACAGTCTGTTTCACATAAGCAAGACAATCCCATATCTTCAACTAAGATACATGAAGTTTCTTACTATTCCATATCTCATATGGAGTAGTAGAGACTATCTTGGTTGACATTCTGTTTAGTAAGTAAATAGCTGTCTAAAGTGCATAGCCCCAAAAGTGTGGATCGAGAAGCGTCACTAGAGGGGGGGTGAATAGCGATCGTAAATCTTTTCGACGTTTCGTTCGAGTAGACAATTAAACGAGTAAGAGCAGTAGAAAATAAAGGAACACGTTTATTTTTACTTGGTTCACAACCCAACGGTTGCTATTCCAAGGCCCTATCGGTCCTAGACTGCGTACGGAGGGCAAAGCACTATAACGTCTCCTCCTCGTTGGAGGTAGGAGACAACGATCACAAAAACCGAATGTATGAGGATGAGGCAACAAGCCTACCTCACCTCGTTACGATTAAAATAAAGAATATAATAAAAATAATTACTTGCTACTGCTGCCGACGAAGGAGATTTGAACTTGTCATCGCGTTGGCATTATGATGGCATTGGAGCGTTGGCGTTGTAGGAGCACTTGATGAATAAACTTGATGATCTTTGGAGTTGGAATCCTCCCCTCCTTTTATAGATTTTAGCCTCTGAATTTGTCTCCTCTTTTTTCGGAACAGATCACGAAGTTGTATAAATTTTATCGCGAAGTGACTGCATCAAACCTTATCCGTTTTGACCTAGCACTAAATGCGCCATCGATCGTGATGCCTCCCATCGATCGTGATGAGCATCACGATCGGCCTAACGCCGAATGATCGCGGCTGGCCACTTCCCTGCAGTAAGAGGTTAGCTCGAAAAATGATAAATACGACGGTTTCTAACCATCCGATCTCGACCAAGACCTTCCAAAAGAAGTCTTAGTCGGATCGCCGCCTACGGTCATCCCCGTAAAGAGGACACGACCATACCATCTCTCACTCACACGAGCTTACCTCAAGACTTACTGTGTCACTTTCGCTTCCGACCTTCAACTCGATTCCTTCGGCTCCCTCCGAAGTCACTCGAGTATTGCCCGACCACCGCGACTTCCTCCGGGTGTCGCTAGCCTTCAGCTCTAGCTTTAGTACTTTTCTGCATACTCGATTTAGCTCGTGAGATAACGATGTAAACTTAACTTTGTGTCTTTGCCATAATCAAAACACAGGTTCGATTATCTGGTGCCCCTGCACCAACAAAAAGGACTTAGGAAGATTCGCATGATTCATCATCAACCTTGTTAGTTATAGCCCTAGAACCAATCATGTGATGGTTGAATAGGGAACATTTTGTATCATATTCCATAAAGGCAAAGGATTGGTTATTATATTTACGTCTTGCTTGTGCCAGCTAAATTAAATATAATAATGCCCTAGAAAAGTAGGTTCTTATCTACAGCACATCAATTGACAGAATTGATTATGAGAGGCTGTAGAGAACACTTTCCTAAATGTTCCTAGTCAAGTATTAATATGCAAGGGCAATATTAATACATAAAGACTAGCATGTAGGTCGATTGATGACTTGATCTCACAAGTCATGGATATATGATATCATGTTGACACATGAGTATATATTAGAGAATATATACTGAACTGATCCGCCATGAGAAAGTTTCATGGATCGTCATATGAGTGTCATAAACTTTCTCATGTGACTATTGGTATGAATAGTCCTCAAACCTGAAGTCACTACGGTTCCCTACATAAGGAGTTATGTACTTTGGTATCGTCAAACGTCACCCGTAACAGGATGGACCATAAAGGCGATTACTGGATATATAATAAATTATGCGGAGGGATGTGAGTGATGTAGATGAGATCTGTCCCTCCCATATGACGGGAGTGATATCTGTGGGCCCCTTGATTGAGTAGAACTACTAAAATGCATGGTCATGCTCGAATGAGTCAATATGAGATATTGAGCTCATTTGTTTGAGTTAGTTTACTCAGGGATCAAGAAACATATAGATTGATCAAGGATGACACGGTCTATGCCTCATTGGTCAATCTGATATCAAGGATAGAAGGACACGGTCATACATTATAGTAGTCACGGAAAGGTTAGTCGGATCTTGACTTATTTCGTAACTTGGGTAGCAATGATGTATTGCTAGATGCCGCTTATTGCTTGTGTATCTAAAAGAGTTTAGATCCACTACCAACGTTATGAGAGCCTATAGGGTCACACACAAAGAGCATGATGATTAGAAGAATTAGTGCATTCTAGTTTGACTAGAATAATTTGGGAATGAGCTTAAGTACAAAATGGTTTTTGGGCTTTAAGCTTAAAGAGAATTTTAGCTTATTGATTTAATGAGATTAATTCAATATGCTAAGCTTATTAATTTAATAAGATTAAATAAATATGTTATCATGATATCCTAAGCTAAATTGATTTAATAAGATTAATTCAATATGTTACCTTATTGATTTAATGAGATTAATTCAATATGATAACATAAGCTTATTGAATTAATAAGATTAATTCAACATGCATGAATGCCACAGAAGCATGCCACATAAGCATGCCACCTAAGCTTGATGAGGTGGAAGGAGACAAAGAGTTTTGACCTTTGGATTTCCTCCACATGTGGCCGGCCAAACAAGGAGTGTTTGATTGTTTTTCAATGCAATTGATTGCATTGAATGTGATAGGAGGTGAAAAGCTTTTCCAATCCTATAAAACACTCCATGGGGTGGCCGGCCAAGTAGTGGAAGCTTGAGGCTTGGAGAGAGCTTGGTGGTGAGAGGCTTTGCTTGTGTGACTTTTGTGAGTGTAGCAAGAAGAGTGGTCTTCTTTTTCCTTTCTCTTTTTCCCTACCTTCCTCTCCTTTAGGGACTTCTCTAGCAAGAAGTAAAGGAGAGCTCTTCTAGTTTCTTTTGTGAGACAAGAGCTTGCTCGTGTGGATACATATAGAGGCACGGACATTTGAACGTGCTAAAAGATTCAACAAACACAAGGAGAAGCGGGATTTAAAAGGGCACGCAACAAAGGTAACATTCTCCTATAAGATAGGTTTTGAGAAATTTATTTTTGTACGAGGTTTTCTTTCGCAAGGATCACTTGGAAGGGATCCTATTTTTCCGTTGCGCATATGCTATTTTGCATAAGAGATCCCTATAGTGGTATCAGAGCCACTTGCGAAAGATTGTATAAAAAATAGGTTTTCTCTATTTTATATATGATATAGAAGTAGGATAAATTTTATTATGAGTTGATAATTGCATTAGCAATTTTTCAAACATAATAAAATATCTGATGTCTTTTAAAAGTTAAAATTGACATGGTGCATGGTTATGGCCTAGTCCCAAAAAGTTTGTGAATGTGTGTTGTAATTCTTAATACGGCCTGCGTGTCGTGCCTTTCTCCTAAAATTCTTGTTGTAAAATTAGTTTTAGACTCGAATGTAACTCGAGTAATTCTCCTTTTGTAATATACAAAATATTGATGGAGGGTCCATTGGAAGATGACATTACAACGAGGAAGTCAACAACACAAGACAACCAAAAGGAAGCACTTGGGAGAAGATGCTATCCCAAGGTTGACCAATCAATCTTTTCATTGGCTTGAGAAGATTGTAGAATAAGGGTCATAACCATGACACGCTTAGTTTAATATATATGTGATGCATGTTAATTTAGCTTATATGTGATGTATGCTAATATGTATGTGATGCATGTTTAAGTTTATTTCTTAATAAGTCAAAAACGATATGCCTACCAAAGTTTGGTACTCACTACTTCCTCGATCATTTGTTGTTGGGTTTGCCAAAGCAAAACAATGCATTTTATCTTGGAAGAGTGCGAGTGGACAATCGTGATGTCCCGCTATCAAACTTGGTTAAGACTTAATTAAGTTTTTCTTATTTACTTAAGAAAGTAGAGGCATACATTAGCTTTGAACATAAGTTTTAAAAATTAGTTTTGTGTGATTTCCGAACATCAGCTTTGTCTTAGAAAGTGGTCGTTGCTCCGATATCAAAGAAGGCCTCTGTGCCTCGCCACGGCCTGGAAGCTGGTTTAGGAATAAGCACTAAACTAATCTAAACTTAACCAAAGCTATTAAAGAGTTACATCAGATGTAATTGGCAAAAGATTGCCTACCTGATCATACTACGTCTTGGGCGATTAGCCAAAGCTTACTCAAGACGAAGTATGATGTGGATCTTTATCCCATATAAATTTATAGCTAAATAGAAGCTAATGATGTAAGCAAAATGTGTTTGCCTACATCAATGATTAGCTCATATCAAAGCTATGAGAATTTAGTGGGAGCCTCATTTAATTAAAGGCCTAATTAAATGACTCAGGTATGATACTTAATTTTGCATTTTAATGTTGTAGATCACCATGTCATCTAACACGACACACCCCCTCAACTTGCGATCTGTCCTTGAGAAAGATAAGCTCAATGGAGCTAACTTTCTAGGCGTATAGGAACTTGAGGATTATCCTCAAGCAGAGCGTAAACTATATGTCCTAGAGCGATCTATCACTGAAACACGCCCCTACCACTCGTCTTTGAAAAGGATGCTTATAAGAAGCATCAAGATGACGCATTAGATGTGTCATGTCTTATGCTTGCCGCCATGAACTCTGAGCTTCTGAAGCAACATGAGAACATGGATGCCTATGATATGGTTGAGCATTTGAAACAACTATATCAAGGACAAGCTAGGCACGGCGTTTTGAAGTGTCTAAGGCTCTTTTTGCATGCAAGATGCAGAAGGAACACACTGTAGGAACTCACCGTACTTAAAATGATAGATGCGTTGAGAACCTTGAAGACTAGGTTTTCCACGAGCCAGAATTGGCAGCGATGTTATCCTACAATCGTTCTTAGGAAGCATATAATCAATTCGTCATGAATTATAACATGAATGAAATTGATAAGCCTTTGCATGAGATTCTCAGCATGTTAAGAACTGCTGAACAGAATCTCAAGAAGAAAGTTATTAACGTACTAATGGTCAACAAGGGCAAAGGTAAGCGCAAAGGCAAGGGTAAGACCAAGCCAAAGGCAAGGCCAATTCATCCACTTCAAAGGGTAAAGTAAAGTACCTAAGGAAGGGATTTGTTTCCATTCTTGGTGAGGTGGACCGAAGCTAGTGGTTGAGGAAGTAAAGAAGAAAGAAGTGGGACTTACGCCTCGGTATACGTTATAGAAGTTAATCTATCTATTTCTTCTACATGGGTATTAGATACGGATGTGCATCTCACATTTGTACTAATGTGCGAGGGTGAGAAATAGTAGACTAATGGCAAGGCGAAGTGGACCTCGAGTAGGCAATGGCGCAAAAGTTCTTCGTATTGTAGGAACACATATTGTTTGTCTTTGCCCACTGGGCTTATCTTAGAACTAGAGGAGTGCTTTTATGTACCTGCATTAACGAAGAACATAATTTCTGTATCTTGTTTAGACAAGAAAAACTTTTCTTTTATAATAAAGGACAAATGTTGTTCTATTTATTTGAATGAAATGTTCTATTGTAATGCATCACTTATGAATGGTCTCTATGTTCTAGATTTAGAAAACCCAATTTATAACGTAAATACCAAACGGTTCAAATCGAATAATTTGAACCAAACATATCTCTGGCACTGTCGCCTAGGTCACATAAATGAAAAACGCATATCCCAACTCCATAAAGATGGATTATTGGACTCATTTGATTTTGAATCATATGAGGTATACGAATCTTGTCTTTTAGGAAAGATGACTAAAACTCCATTTAGTGGACATGGCGAGAGAGCGACGGACTTGTTAGGACTCATACATACTGATGTATGTGACCCTTTCAATGTCGAAGCCAGAGGAGGCTATAAGTACTTTATTACTTTCACTGATGATATGAGTAGATTTGGCTACTTATATTTGATGAGACATAAGTCAGAATCCTTTGAAAGGTTCAAAGAATTCAAGAATGAAGTATAAAACCAACTTGGTAAGCGCATTAAGCTACTTCGATCAGATCGAGGTGGTGAATACCTTAGTCAAGAGTTTCGTGATCACCTGGCTGAGTGTGGGATAATATCCCAACTCACTCCACCTGGAACACCACAATGGAATGATGTATCTGAGAGGAGAAATCGTACTCTATTAGATATGGTACGATCAATGATGAGCCAGACTGATCTACCTACTTCCTTTTGGGGTTTAGCTCTAGAGACAGCAGCTTTCACACTTAATCGCGTCCCATCAAAAGCTGTAGAAAAGACACCATATACGTTATGGACTGGGAAGAGTCCAAAAATATCTTTTATAAAGATTTGGGGTTGTGAAGCTTATGTTAGACGTCAAGTCTCAGATAAACTAGGACCCAAATCAGATAAGTGTTATTTTGTAGGATATCCCAAGGAAACTAAGGGATATTACTTTTACAATCCCACACTTGGCAAGGTGTTTGTTGCCAGAAATGTTGTCTTTCTAGAAAGAGAATTTATTTCTAGAAAAACTAGTGGGAGTAAAATTCATCTTGAAGAAATTCAAGATGAAGATAACACTAAGGCTTCGATGGAACATGAACAGGCACCACAAAGTGTTGTGGATGAGGAAATTGTTGCCCAAAGAGTTGTGGAGCAAACACCTGTTCAAGTAGACCAACCTCTTCGTAGATCTGATAGGATCCGTCGTCAACCCGAGAGATATTCTTTTCTCTTGACTGACAATGGTGAGGTATTGCTTGTCGATCTTGACAAGCCTACATCCTATCAAGAAGCTATGATGAGCCCAGATTCCGAGAAATGGCTAGAGGCCATGAGATCCGAAATGGAATCCATGTACACTAACCAAGTATGGACTTTGGTTGATCCACCTGAAGGGGTAAAACCCATTGGGTGTAAGTGGGTCCTTAAAGTAAAGACTGACATGGATGGCAATAAGCATACCTATAAAGGTAGATTGGTGGCTAAAGGATTCAAAAAAATTCATGGTATTGACTATGATGAAACCTTTTCACCAGTTGCGATGCTTAAATCCATTCGGATCATACTTACTATTGCAGCCTACCACGATTATGAGATCTGGCAGATGGATGTCAAAACCGCTTTTCTGAATGGAAAGCTACTCGAGGATGTGTACATGACACAGCCTGAGGGTTTTGAAGATCCAAAGCATCCTGGAAAGGTATGCAAACTGCAAAGGTTCATTTATGGACTAAAGCAAGCCTCTCGAAGCTGGAATCTTCGATTCGATGATGCAATCAAGGAGTTTGGTTTCATCAAGAATGAAGATGAACCTTGTGTCTACAAAAGAAATAGTGGGAGCACAGTTGTATTTCTTATCTTGTATGTAGATGACATACTTCTCATCGAAAATGATATTCCCTCACTCCAGTCTGTGAAGATGTGGTTAGGGAATTGTTTCTCGATGAAAGACTTAGGTGAAGCTGTCTATATTCTAGGCATCAAGATCTATAGAGATAGATCTAAAAGATTACTTGGCCTAAGTCAGAGTACATACATTGATAAAGTGCTAGATCGTTTTGCTATGCAAAATTCCAAGAAAGGATTTCTGTCTTTATCACATGGTGTGAGTCTTTCGAAGACTCAATGTCTCTCTTCTAAGGAGGAGAGAGATCGCATGGATAAGATCCTTTATGCATCTGCTATAGGGTCTATCATGTACGCCATGCTTTGTACTCGTCCTGACGTCTCGTATGCTTTGAGCATGACGAGTAGATACCAGTCGGATCCAGGTGAAAGTCACTGGATAGCAGTCAAAAATATTCTTAAATACTTACGAAGAACGAAAGAATATTTCCTGATATTTGGAGGCAATGAGGAGCTAACTGTAAAGGGTTACAGTGATGCAAGCTTCCAAACAGACAAGGATGACTATAGATCACAATCGGGGTACGTGTTTTGCCTGAATGGTGGAGTTGTGAGCTAGAAGAGTTCGAAGCAGGACACAATTGCTGATTCTACAACAGAAACCGAGTATATTGCTGCGTCTGATGCAGCAAAAGAGGCTGTTTGGCTCCGCAAGTTCATTAGTGAACTTGGGGTAGTTCCTAGCATTGCAGATCCAATAGACCTCTATTGTGACAACAATGAGGCTATTGCACATGCTAAGGAACCTCGATCACATCAGCGGACCAAACACATACTACGGCGCTTCCATCTCATTCGAGAGATCATCGATAGAGATGTGAGGATATGCAGAGTACCAACAGAAGCTAACATCGCAGATCCATTGACCAAGGCTTTGGCACAGAGGAAGCATGATGATCACACTAGGTCACTAGGTATCAGATATTATAGTGATTGGTACTAGTGCTAGTGGGAGATTGTTAGTTATAGCCCTAGAACCAATCATGTGATGGTTGAATAGGGAACATTTTGTATCATATTCCATAAAGGCAAAGGATTGGTTATTATATTTACGTCTTGCTTGTGCCAGCTAAATTAAATATAATAATGCCTTAGAAAAGTAGGTTCTTATCTACAGCACATCAATTGACAGAATTGATTATGAGAGGCTGTAGAGAACACTTTCCTAAATTTTCCTAGTCAAGTATTAATATGCAAGGACAATATTAATACATAAAGACTAGCATGTAGGTCGATTGATGACTTGATCTCACAAGTCATGGATATATGATATCAAGTTGACACATGGGTATATATTAGAGAATATATACTGAACTGACCCGCCATGAGAAAGTTTCATGGATCGTCATATGAGTGTCATAAACTTTCTCATGTGACTATTGGTATGAATAGTCCTCAAACCTGAAGTCACTATGGTTCCCTACATAAAGAGTTATGTACTTTGGTATCGTCAAACGTCACCCGTAATAGGGTGGACCATAAAGGCGATTACTGGGTATATAACAAATTATGCGGAGGGATGTGAGTGATGTAGATGAGATCTATCCCTCCCATATGACAGGAGTGATATCTATGGGCCCCTTGATTGAGTAGAACTACTAAAACGCATGGCCATGCTCGAATGAGTCAATATGAGATATTGAGCTCATTTGTTTGAGTTAGTTTACTTAGGGATCAAGAAACATATAGATTGATCGAGGATGACACGGTTTATGCCTCATTGGTCAATCTGATATCAAGGATAGAAGGACACGGTCATACATTATAGTAGTCACGGAAAAGTTAGTCGGATCTTGACTTATTTCGTAACTTGGGTAGCAATGATGTATTGCTAGATGCCGCTCATTGCTTGTGTATCTAAAAGAGTTTAGATCCACTGCCAACGTTATGAGAGCCTATAGGGTTACACACAAAGAGCATGATGATTAGAAGAATTAGTGCATTCTAGTTTGACTAAAATAACTTGGGAATAAGCTTAAGTACAAAATGGTTTTTGGGCTTTAAGCTTAAAGAGAATTTTAGCATATTGATTTAATAAGATTAATTCAATATGCTAAGCTTATTAATTTAATAAGATTAAATAAATATGTTATCATGATATCCTAAGCTAAATTGATTTAATAAGATTAATTCAATATGTTACCTTATTGATTTAATGAGATTAATTCAATATGATAACATAAGCTTATTGAATTAATAAGATTAATTCAACATGCATGAATGTCATATAAGCATGCCACATAAGCATGCCACATAAGCTTGATGAGGTGGAAGGAGACAAAGGGTTTTGACCTTTGGATTTCCTCCATATGTTGATTGTTTTTCAATGCAATTGATTGCATTGAATGTGATAGGAGGTGAAAGGTTTTTCCAATCCTATAAAACACTCCATGGGGTGGCCGGTCAAGTAGTGGAAGCTTGAGGCTTGGAGAGAGCTTGGTGATGAGAGGCTTTGGTTGTGTGGCTTTTGTGAGTGTAGCAAGAAGAGTGGTCTTCTTCTTCCTTTCTCTTTTTCCCTACCTTCCTCTCCTTTAGGGACTTCTCTAATAAGAAGTAAAGGAGAGCTCTTCTAGTTTCTTTTGTGAGACAAGAGCTTGCTCGTGTGGATACATATAGAGGCACGGACATTTGAACGTGCTAAAAGATCCAACAAACACAAGGAGAAGCGGGATTTAAAAGGGCACGCAACAAAGGTAACATTCTCCTATAAGATAGGTTTTGAGAAATTTATTTTTGTACGAGGTTTTCTTTCGCAAGGATCACTTGGAAGGGATCCTATTTTTCCGTTGCGCATATGCTATTTTGCATAAGAGATCCCTACAGACCTGACCATGTCCAACAAGGTCCGGTTATGCCTCTCAGATACACCATTATGCTGCGGTGTATATGGCGGAGTCCATTGAGACAATATACCATTGTCTCTTAGATAATCTAGAAACTCTTGACTTAAGTATTCACCACTTCGATCCGATCGAAGTATTTTAATACTCTTGTCATGTTATTTCTCTACTTCATTTTTAAATTTTTTGAACCTTTCCAAGGCTTCAGACTTGTGTTTTATCAAGAACACATACCCAAACCGTGAGTGATCATCGGTGAAGGTAATGAAGTAGCTATAGCCTCCTAGAGCTTGAGTTGATATAAGTTCACATACATCAGTATGTATTAGACCTAGCAACTCTCTCACCCGTTCACCTTTTTCTATAAAAGGTAACTTAGTCATCTTGCCTTTTAAGCATGATTTGCATGTATCGTATGAATCCAATTCAAACGATTCCAGAATTCCACATCGGTGTAATTTGGACATGCGTTTCTTGCTTGCATGGCCAAGACGATAATGCCACATATAGGAGTCTAATTGATTATCTTTTCGAGCACGCTTGTTGCTCGCTTCGATATTGAAAATGTCACTGGATACATCCAACGTATAAATACCATTGCTCAAAGTTCCAGTCCCATAAAGTACGCCATTCAAAGTTATATAATAACAATTGTTATTAAACATCAAATGGGAACCATTTCTATTTAAGCAGAAAATAGAAACAATGTTCTTTATTAGAGAAGGAATATAATAGCAATTGTCCAGTTCTAAGACTAGTCCATTAGGGAGCTTTAGCAAATAAGTTTCGATGGCGATCGCAGCAACCTTTGCTCCATTGCTAACTCGCAAATTTGACTCCCCTCTGACGAGTTTTCTTCTATTCCTTAGCTCCTGTATATCATTACATATATGTGAGTCACACCCAGTATCCAATACCTAAGTGTCTAAAGAAATAGAATGACAATCAATAACGAAGATACTTGAAGAGGATAAGGCATCAGATGCCTTCTTCTTCACAGACTCAAGATAAATCTTATAGTTTCTTCGCCAGTGGCCCTCCTTGCCATAATGATGGCAAGTGCCCTTTTGTGCTAGTTATGCCTTCTTAGCCTTTTTCTTCTTCCCTTTCGTCTGTTCTTTTGACTTCCTCTTAGAACCTTTTTTTGAGGAATCAACTAACAGAACCGCCTTCTCCTTATGCTTCACAGAAGACTTCACAGTCTTCAACATATTGAGGAGCTCAGGAATAGCGGATTTGAGTTTGTTCATTCGATAGTTCATTACAAATTGTGAGAAACTCTTGGACAAACAATACAGAATTAAGTCAATACTTAATTCATGATCAATCATAAACCTAAGAGTAGCCAGCCGCTCGATGTACTCATTCATCTTTAGCACAAACTGCACTACAGATGAACCTTCTTGCATCTTAGAGGTGAAGAGGAGCCTGGAGACTTTGAACCTTTCGGATCTCGCTTGCTCATCAAACAACTCATGAAGATGGAAGACTATGATATTAGCATCCATATGCTCATGCTTCTTTTGCAGCTCGGGTACTATTGCGGCTAGCATGATGCAACTCACCAGTTCAGAATCAGCCACATGTTTCTGATAGGCTAACAATTGATCTGGAGTTGCATCGTCCCTAGGACGGTTGAGAAGAGGCTCTTCGAGGACATATGCGAGCTTTTCTATCTTGAGAACAATTCTCAAGTTTCTAAGCCAATCCAAGAATTTAGGCCCAGTCAATTTGTTCAAATCCAAAATAGTGCGCAAATTCAAAGACGTCATGATCAATCGATTAACCTAGAAATACAAAATCGAGTATATATGAAAAAGATGGAAAAATGCATCAACATACATTTACAAATCCCATTCATTTTTCAAATTTTTAAAACCCCAAAATCACTTCGGGAGATCATAGGTCCATCTCCGAATGAGTTGATATCCAACATAGATATGAACAACCTTGGAGAGAGTCCAACAAGCCATTCAAAGCTACGATGGTAAGTATCAAGTATACCAATTGCATATCACATATATACAACTATCATAATGTGCTATCAACTAATTGAATGTTCACACATACATTGGGTTGTTAATTCATTAACAAGTATGCATCATATGTATAATACCCAACTTTACCTCCCTTCACATCGACCTTGGAGAGAGTCCAACAAGCCGATGCTCCAGGTTAAAGTCAACCCATTAATCGAGAAATAATTTTAATATGGTTAGAGCGCATTCAACCAATTAGCCCGGCTTGGAGAGAGTCCGATAACCAAAGATAACGATTGACCTCTGTCTCTTACCATATTAGTATTAAACTATTCCATGGTTTGAATATGTTCGGGTTCGAGCCGGGCTTGGAGAGAGTCCAACAACCCAAACAAGAAACAAAACTCTGGTTCCAACCATATTAATGGAAGGTGTATACTTTAATATTGTGTAAGGATTTTAATGTCTCATTCACTTTGTATGAAAATAACTATTATCTACAAGGCATGACATACATCTAAATGTCACGACATGCATAGCATAATGATATGCATCTAATGCAATTACATGACATATAATTATAACATGTAATTATTTCCTTATATGTCATAACTATTTATGGAAATAAAATATGTTTGAGATTTGATTCTCCAAATCAAATCATAATTAAATTAGGAAACAAATTTTCAAATCTAATCACATATTTTATTTATAGAAAGTCTTAATTAAGGAAAGTCAAATTTAATTTTGGAAATAAATTTCCTAAATTATCAAAATTATTTATGGAAATAAAATATATTTTAGATTTGATTCCCAAATCAAATCATGATTAAATTAGGAAATAAATTTTCAAATCCAATCATATATTTTATTTATGAAAAGTGTTAATTTTCATAAATACTTCTAAACTTTCCAAAAGTATAAGATTTCCATAAACACTTCTAAACTTTTCAAAATTAGAAAATTTCCATAAATACTTCTAAACTTTTCAAAAGTAGAAAATTTTCATAAATACAACTATGACTGTCGCAAAATAATTTTACGATTATGTCGAAACACAACTTGGGGTCTGATACCACTGTTGAGTTTTCGGCACCACGACGAGTGTGTGTTCGAACATGTTTCGTAAACATGTGCACAATGAAAGAATTAAAAAGAAATAAATCTAATTTATTACAACACACACATGACACGCATGCATAGTAGAACATGTGTAGACATAATCGCAGTTTCAAATTTTGCAATAAAAGGAAATTATGCTAGTTATACCTGACGTATCACGTGCAACGAGAATGACATCAACTGGAGTAACTGTCGCTAGAATTGCCTCTATCCGTACCACGCCGAGTACCGTCGAGATAGCTTCGCCAAGCTACGAGCCTCGTCTTCGTACAAGTCACTAGCCTCGTGTCGAAGACGATGTGATCGAGAGAAGATCACAATCCGAATCAAATTCGGATTTGAAAACGAGTCCCCAAAACTCGATTCTCCAGAGAGGTATTCGTCAACCGATTGACGAATCCTTGGTCCTCCACCTATGAGGATTACCGTGTTAGTAATATATGAGAGATGTCCTAAGACAATCGCCTTATATTTGAACTATTTATATGATAAATGAAGATTCACTATTTGAGTATACATGTTTTCATGTATTTGATTAGATCTTAAACTCATTTACTGAATGTCCACGATGCGATCACAACATGAGTGAATTTGTGATTAGATCACAACTAGTGAGTATCTCTACATGTGTCATTGTGATGTATCGGAATTATCCCTAGTCGATGAATTGATGGATTTGGACACCATCAATTATGTCGAGACTAGCACGAGGTATACTCCTTGGTGTATCCAAACAGCTGATTCTCACTGGCTGGAGACATTGTGATGTCGGGAGTTAATCGTGGATGCTAGTTATGGTAACTAGTTCATTAAGTGACCAGCTGTAAGACTTCATATGGTTCTCTGCATATATAGATATGTCAATGAAGTTCTTACTGCAGCTCAAGTGCGATATTCCTTTGACTTGCGGTATTTAAGTCATCTTGGTCATGAAGACTTATGCTTTGACATCTTAAGCAAGTATCTCTGAGGAGATGTGGACCCAGGATGATTGGGTATAAGTCGAAGTGATCGAAGGTGTTTGAATAGCCTATAAAGGATTCACCACTCCTTGCGAGGAGATGAATACCCATGGCCTCTCGTCGGATTGTTACTAAAGTCTTTAGCTAAAGCATTACATATTTAGAGTAAGGTACTCTTGGATACATGTGCAGTAACTAGAATCCGTAGGATGAGGAAATGATACTTGGGCTATGTGTGACGTAGTCAACCTAGTGGGGACTGACACTATAGACCATGTTCTGAACCAAGTGGGTATAAGATGCGTGAAGGGAACATGACACGATTCATTGTAGTTGTTGAAGAGTTTCAGAAATGGTTCTGGATCAACTGTTGATTTTTGGATTAATTGGGGATCATGATGTACTACTAGGTGTCACTCCTTATCGTTCTATAATTAATGGTTAATTATAGATGACCAACATAAATCGGGAACCTATTTGGTCATACGCACAACAAGCGTAATCCGAAGGATTTAAAACAAGCTTGAGAATGAGATTCTCACATCGAGAGAAACTAAGTTTGGTTGGACCAAACGAGGAGCGAATATGAAATTGTTTCAGTCGCATTGGAAGCGTGGATGGGTCGTGTCTTTTGAAGACATGATGAATGAACCAAATTGGTTTGGTTCTAATCCAATGGTGAAAAAATAAACCAAAGGGATTTGGTTTGTTTTAAACGAATGAACCAAAGTTGGTTCGGTTCGTTTTAACTTAAAATAGACTAACACAGTTTGGTTTATTTTAACTTAAGTTATTGGAGCAGGTTAACGGATTTTGGTTATGAACTAATAACCGCTAGGAGATGGTTTCTTAATGGTCAAGAAACATGCACTCTATAAAAGCGCGATTAGAGGTTGGAGAGCCCTAAGGGTTTTTGGTATTTTTGGAAAATCTTTTCCTCTCCTCCTCTTCTCCTCTTCTTGTCGGCGCCCAACTTCTTGCCGCCGCCCACCACCGCCCAAGCTCCACTAGTTGGTGTCCAGCAGCTGCCATCCTCCCCACCTGCCGACGTCTAGCTGCTGCCGGAGGAGCTCCGGTGATCTTCCTTGGCTCCGACGACAAGATGAGCACCTAGCTTTCCTTATTTGGCCGGCGCAAGTTCTCCACCAAAGCTGTCCAGTTTTCTGGACAGCTTGTTTCCTTCTTGTCGGAGCGTCATTTGGACGACGTTTGGAGCTTCGATAGCGGTAACCTTACCGGGGATTCGATCTCCGGTAATCCTCATAGGTGGAGGATGAAGGATTCGTTAAACGGTTGACGAATAGCTTTCTGGAGAAGCGAGTTTTGGAGACTCGATTTTGAATTCGAATTTTGATTCAGATTGTGATATTCTCTCGATCACATCGTCTTTGACACGAGGCTAGTGACTTGTACGAAGACGAGGCTCATGGCTTTGTGAAGTCATCCCTACGATACTCGGCGTGGATATGGATAGAGGCGATTCTAGCGAGAGTCGCTCCGGTTGATGCCTTTCCCACTACATGTGATACATCAGGTATACCTAGAATAATTTTCTTTATTGTAAAATTTGAATTTACAATTATGTCTATACATGTTGTACTATGCATGCGTATGGTGTGTATGTTGTAATAAATTAGATTTATTGCTTTTTAATTCTTCCGGTGTGTACATATTTACGAAATATGTTCGAACACACACTCGTCGCGGTGTCGGAAATCCAACATTCCGGAGATCCAATCCCCATCAATAAAGTCACTGTCGGAGCTCCAAACGCCGTCCAAACGACACTCCGATAAGAAGGAAACAAGCTGTCCAAAAACTGGATAGCTTGGTGGAGGACTTGGCGCCGGCCAAAGGGAGAGGGTCGACTGGTCCTTGGTCATCGGAGCCAAGGAGGGTCGTCGGAGGATGGCCGACAGCAGTAGGAGGTCGGCGGCAGCAGGTTGCGACGTCCAGCAAGGAGGGCGGCGGCAAGGTTAAGCGGCAAGAAGAAGAGAAGGGCTTGGGTGGCTAGGGTTTCCAACACACAAGTTATTCACACAAAACCCTTAAGCCATGTTTTATAGAGAACACATTCTCCTAATGGTTATTGGTTCATAACCAAAATCCGTTAACCCGCTCTAATAATTTAAGTTAAAATAAACCAAACTATGTTGGTATATTTTAAGTTAAAACGGACCGAATCTGTTGGGCTTTTCCGGGCCGCAAAAACCGCTTTTTGCGTTGCGGAAACCCTGGAAGTCCCGGCCACGGATCCATGCGAAGAAGTATTAAAACTAATTACATGTATGTGCTTACAAAATCCTCTAGATCTACCTTAGAACTAAGAGATAAGGATGTTACCCTTGATGCGATGCCCTTCGCAAATCCCGCTCGTCCAAAGTCCGCCGGAACTCGAGAGTGTCAAGTGCACACTCCTCTATGGTATCCACACAAGCAATAGGTGGAAGAAAACTCAACCTTGAGTGTGCTAGCACTCCTTGGTTGGTTCGGCCAAAGAGAGGAAGGAGAGGGAGAGCTTGAGAGGAAAATTCCCTAGGAAGAAGATGAAGTAATGAGTGATTACTCACCAAATGAATTTTCACTCACATAACCCCCAAATGGTGGTCGGCCACTTCATGGAGGGGGAGTTACATGCATGCATGTAACTCCCATGACCCTTGGTCTCCCTCATGATGTGGCACTAATTGACCAAGTCAATGATGATGTGGAGCATCATCATTGGCCGGCCATGCCTAGTCATCATCATGACATGGCATTTGGTCAAGTCAAACTTGACCTTTCAACTTCCCTCTCAAGTCAAGTCAAACTTGACCTCTAATCTCCCATGGTTGATCAAATCTAACCACTTGACTCAAGTCAATTTAATATAATGAATCTCTATTCATTAATTTAAATTGATTTGATGAATTAAATCTCAATTAGACTCATTCAACACTTGAATCAACTTGAGTCTAACTCAATTAGTCTAATTTGGATTACTCTTAATCCAATTTGGTTCATCCCATGAACCTAATCCTCATGGTTCATCATATGAACCTAATCTCCATCTAATTGCTCTCATGTGTGTGACCCTATAGGTTCTTGTAACGTTGGCAATGTCCCTAAACCGATTTAGGAACATAAGCAATGAGCGGTATCTAGCAACACATCATTGCTACCCAAGTTACAAGAATGTTGAGCTCCAACATCACCTTTGTGACTACTAATTGTGACTCTCACAATATGTGACAATGTCCTCTATCCTTGACATCTAGATTGACCAATCGAGGCATAGACCGTGTCATCCTCAGTACAATCTAAATCTTGAACTCAAGTAGACTCACTCTAATCAAATGAGCTCAATATCTCATATTGACTCATTTGGGCATGGCCATGCACTTCGTGGTCTCACTCTATCAAGAATATCGATGTCACCCCCGTCATATAGGAGTGATAGATCCCATCTACATCACTCACATCCCTCCGCATAATTCGTTACATACCCAGTAATCGCCTTTATAGTCCACCCATTTACGGGTGACGTTTGACGAAGCCAAAGTATGCAATTCATTATGTAGGGAACCATGGTGACTTCAGGTCTAAGGACTAATAGTCATACTAATAGCCACATGAGAAAGTATATGACACTCATATAACGATCCATGATACTTTCTCATGGCGGGTCATTCAGTATACATTCTCCAATGCATACCCATGTGTCAACTTGATATCTCATATCCATGACTTGTGAGATCAAGTCATCTTGTTGACCTACATGCTAGTCTCTACGCATTAACATTGTCCCTGAATGTTAATACTCGACTAGGAAAGATTAAGAGTAGTGTTCTCTATATCATCTCATTATCGATTCAACCAATCGATTGATATAGATAAGAACCTACTACTCAAGGACATTATTATATTTAGTTATTTGGCACCAATACAAGTAAATATAATAACCATGCCTTTATAAATAGGAATATGATACAATAAAGTCCATACAACAATCATCATATGATTGGCTCTAGGGCTTTCACTAACAATCTCCCACTAGCACTAGTGCCAATCACCGTAGTATCTAATACCCAATGACCTAGTGTGACCATCATGCTTTTTCTGTGCCAAAGCCTTGGTCAAGGGATCTGCGATGTTAGCCTCTGTGGGTACTCTGCAAATCTTCACATCTCCTCTATCGATGATCTCTCGAATGAGATGGAAGCGCCGTAGTATGTGTTTGGTCCGGTGTGGCGAGGTTCCTTAGCCTGTGCAATCGCTCCATTGTTGTCACAATAGAGCTCTATAGGATCTGCAATGCTAGGAACCACCCCAAGCTCAGTAATGAACTTGCGGATCCAAACTGCCTCCTTTCTTTGCCTCGGATGCGTGATATACTCGTTCTGTTGTAGAATCGGCAAGCGTGTCTGCTTGAACTCTTCCGACTCCACGGTGCCACCATTCAAGCAAAACACGAACCCCATTGCGATCTGTAATCATCACAGTGGTTTGGAAGGCATCAGCATGTAACCCTTCTGACTAGCTCCTCATTGCCTCAAATATCAAGAAATATTCTTTAGTCCTTCTTAAGTACTTAAGAATATTCTTGACCGCCTATCGATGGACGCTCACGGATCGATCGTATCTACTCGTCATGCTCAAAGCATACGAGACATCGAGACAGTACGGCATGGCGTATGCATGATAGATCCTATAGCGGATCGTAAGGGATCTTATCCATGCGGTCTCTCTCTCTCTAGAAGAAGGACTTTGAGTCTTGAAAGACTCACACCATGTGACATCGGCGAAGTCCTTTCTTGGAATTCGCATGGCAAACCAAGTAATACCGTGTCAATGTATGTACTCTACGGCTTAGGCCAAGCAATCTCTTAGATCTATCTCTATAGATCTTGATGCCTAGAATACGGTGCTTCACCTAAGTCCTTCATTGAGAAGCACGTCCCGGCAAGTCTTCAGATGGCGAAGGGATGTCATTCCCAATGAGTAGTATGTCATCCACATAGAGTACAAGGAAGACAATCGTATTCCCATTAACCCTCTTGTAGACACAGGTTCATCTTCATTCTTGATGAAACCAAGCTGTTTGATCGCATCATCGAATCGAAGATTCCGGCTCAGAAGCTTGCTTTAGCCCATAAATGGACCTTTGCACTTGCATACCTTCCCGATATCTTTGTGGATCTACAAAACCCTCGGGTTGTGTCATGTACACATCCTCGAGTAAGTTTCCATTCGTAAACGCGGTTTTGACATCCATCCGCCAGATCTCATAATCGTGGTATCGCAATAGCAAGCAAGATCCGAATGGACTTAAACATCGCCATCGAGAAAAGGTTTCATCATAGTCAATACCATGAATTTGCTTGAAACCTTTAGCCACCAATCGGCCCTTATAGGTATCGTAAGTCCATCCATGTCGGGTCTTTCTCCTAAAGACCCACTTACACCCAATGGGTTTGACCCTTCGGTGGATCAACCAAAGTCCATACTTGGTTAGTGTACATGGATTCCATCTCGGATCTCATGGCGTCTAGCCATTTCTCGAATCTGGGCTCATCAGGCTTCACGATGGGAGGTAGGCTCATTCTCAATGAGCATAACGTCATCATGGTCGACAAGAGAAATGAGTATCTCTCAGTCGACGTACGCACCTATCGGACCTGCGAAGAGGTAGGTCTACTTGAGCAGTGGTTGTTCCACAACTCTTTGTGCAACAACCTCTTCACCCACAACACTTTGTGGTTCTGTTCAACCTCCATCAAGGCCTCAGTGCTATGGTCCTTATCTTGAATTTCTTCAAGATCGAAGGTACTCCCACTAGTTTTTCTAGAAACAAAATCCTTTCTAGAAAAACCCAGTCTTTGCCACAAACACTTTGTCTTGGGAATGTAGAAGTAATATCCTTTGTAGACTTGGGATATCCAACAAAATAGCACCTATCGGATTTGGGTCCCAGCTTTATGCGAGACTTGGCGTCGAGCGTAAGCCTCACAACCCCAAATCCTCATAAAAGACATCTTGGGATTTTTCCTGTCCATATCGTATATGGTGTCTTTATCACACCCTTGGATGGTACACGGTTAAGGGTAAAGGTCGTGTCAGAGCATATCCCCAAAAGGATATAGGAAGATCTGTGTGACTCATCATAGATCGTACTACATATCTAATAGGTACGATTCCTCCTTTCGGATACACCATTCCACCGTGGTGTTCCAGAGGAGTGAGTTGGGATAGAATCCCACACTCACCTAGATAGTCACGAAACTCATGGCTAAGGTATTCACCACCTCGATCCGATCAAGTATCTTAATACTCTTGCTAAGTCGGGTTTTGTACTTCATTCTTGAATTCTTTGAACTTTTCAAAGGATTCTGATTTATGTGTCATAAGATACACATAACCATATCTACCGGGTCATCAAGAAATGTAATGAAGTACCAGAATCCACCTCTAGCAAGAACATTGAAAGGACCACATACATCACTATGTATAAGTCCTAACAAACTGCTGCTCTTTCGCTATGTCCACTAAAGGAGTCTTGGTCATCTTGCCTAAAAGGCAAGACTCGCATGTCTCATATGATTCAAAATCAAATGAGTCTAACACTCCCATCCTTATGGAGCCGAGATGTTTACTCTCATTTATGTGACCTAAGCGACAATGCCAGAGATAGGTTTGGTTCAACTCATTTGACTTGAACCTCTTGGTACTTATGTTATAGATAGGGCTCTCTAAGTCTAGAAAGTAGAGTCCGCTCATTAGAGGTGCACTACAATAGAACATATCATTTAAATAAACTGAACAACATTTGTTCTTTATTATAAATGAAAAACCTTTCTTGTCCAAACAAGAAATCAAATGATGTTCTTAGTTAAAGCGTACATAACAACATTCATCTAATTCTAGTACAAGCCCAGAGGGCGTAGATAGATCATAAGTTCCTACAAAGAATAAGAACTTGCTCCATTGCCTACTCGTAGGTCCACCTCGCCTTTGTCAATGCCCCGCTATTTCTCAAAGCACATTGGTACAAATGTGAGATGCACATCCTATCTAATACCCATGATGAAGAAATAGATAGATCGACTTCTATAACATTTATACCAAGTAGAAGTCTCACTTCTCTTCTTCTTAAGATCTTCTGTATGCCTTGCAGCTACGCCCAATGTCCGCTTCCTTGCGAAGCAAGCCCCTTCCTTGCTACCCCTCCTTTGGGTTTAAGTTCTTTGCCTTTGCCCTTGGCTTGGGACTTTCCTTACCTTTAGGCTTGCCCTTGCCTTTTCTTCTCGCACCATCAAAATGGTGTCGATTTACCCTTCTTAAGGTTAAGCTCGAAGACTCAACATCCGAGCATTTCAGCAAATGGCTTATCAATTTCATTCATGTTATAATTCATGACAAATTAATCAAGGCTCTTGGCAAAGATTGCAAGATTAGGTCATGGCGGCTCTTGGCCAAGTGGGAATCTCACCTTTGTAGGTTTTCTACGACCCAATCATCTTGAGTACATATGAACCTACAGGAGTCCCTTCTTGCATTTTAGACCCAAATAGTGCTTTAGAGACTTCATATCTCTCATGCTAGCTTGTCCTTGATATAGTTGACGAAGATGTCCAACCATATCATAAGCATTCATGAACTCATGTTGCTTCAAGCTCGAGTTCATGGTCGCGAGCATTAGACATGACACATCTAATGCATCATCTTGATGCTTCTAGCGAGGCAGCAAGCGGGAGGTGCCTCCGGAATGGGCCGCCCAGACGCATACAACTTCCTTTCTTGGGTGAGAACAATTCTCGTTCTGTACGATCAGAGAAATTTGCTCCATTGAGCTTGTCCTTCTCAAGGACAGATCGCAGAGAGAGAGTGTTCGTGTTGTTTGACATAGTAATCTACAACATACAATGCAGAGAATTAATATCATATTCCTTTTATCATTTAATTAGGCCTTTAATCAAATGATGCTCCCACTGAATTATAGGAATTTTTATATAATCGAGTTATGGATGTGGTCAAACCACATTTACTTGATTCATACAAACTAGCTATAATTCTTGTGGGACAAGATCCACATCATACTAAGCCTTGAGTTAGCTTTGGCTAAATCGCCCAAGACTTAGTACGATCGGTGGGTAACACATTACCGATTACATCTCTATGCAACTCTTGTTTATAGGATTAAGACCCACATTTACAAAAGACCTTGAGTTAGCTTTGGCTAAATCGCCCAAGATTTAGTGTAAATGTGATCTTAACCTATCTTTCCAACGATTGGAATATGCCTATAGTTCTACTCGATCCAATTGAGTTAACTAGTTTTGTTCAATCTAATTGAGCTTACTCTAACCCGAGTCGTAATAGGCGGGACCAAGATTGTCCCTCCGCACCCTACCAAGATAATATGCGTTGCTCTGCTTTGGCAGATTCAACAACAACAAATGATCGAGGTAGTGATGGGTATCAAGGCTCGGTAGGCATTTTCGAGTTGATTCGATTATGATCTAATCTAATCGTAATGTGTATCTTATACGCATTTAGGCCTTTATTATCCTATATTAGCATGCATCATATACATACATTCATTATTCTAGCATGCATCATATACATACAAGAAAATTAACCTAGCATGCATCATATACATACAAGCATTTTTTTTTTCACTAGCATGCATCACATACATACAAGCATAAATCAATTAAATATATATATATCAACATATATATATATATAATTAAATGTGATATAGTCATGGCCCTACTACGATCTTCTCAAGCCAATGAGAAGATCGGACGGTCAACCTAAGGCTAGCGGCTTCTCCAAGCGCTTCCTTTGACCGCCATGTGTCGTCGTCACCCTTCTCGTAAGCTCGTCTTCAAGTGGACTTTCCACCGCTCCATTTTTGTACATTACAAATACGAAACTCGAGTTACATTCGAGTCTTAAACTATTTACAACTAGAATATTAAAGAAGAGGTGCGACGCGCAGTCGCAAACATTTTACAACACGCACAACCACAAAACTAAGACGCAGTCGACATTATGAATTACAACATACATAATCCAATACTATTGGTTTATTGGGAGATGACAAGCTGAGTATCATAGATAATTCTAAATTATTTATTTTTTCTGAAAATTTCTATAATTTTTACTTATTTATTTTGATTTTATGAGTCATCTCTCCGAACGGTCCCGCTTAAGCGGTTTCGCGATCATGGACATGGCCCCTTTCGGGATAGGGGCAGCGACTCTACCGCAAAAATAAACTTCGCGAAAGTGTCCCTATTAACGATCCTACAGCCGACTTAAGTCGCTGTCCCAAAACCTAAAAAGCGAGAACTCACGATTCGAGAGTTTTTCGACGGTTAGCTTCACGAGTGTCCCAACACTGCTGTTTCGACTCTACGAGAAAAATACCCAAAAATTCTATAAAATTAGGAAATTTACAGAAACATAAAATCTGTAATTTTTATATCTAATATAAAAATACAAAAACGAACACATACATGCTTCGAGACGTGGCTCGATACATCATTGGTTTTTCCGGCCGCAAAACCGCCATCCAAGTGAAACCCCGAAGTCCCGCCACGGATCCGCATAAGAAGTATTAAAACTAATTACATGTATGTGCTTACAAAATCCTCTAGATCTACCTTAGAACTAAGAGATAAGGATGTTACCCTTGATGCGATGCTCTTCGCAAATCCCGCCGGCCCAAAGTCCGCGAACTCGAGAGTGTCAAGTGCACACTCTATGGTATCCACACAAGCAATAGGTGGAAGAAAACTCAACCTTGAGTGTGCTAGCACTCCTTGGTTGGTTCGCCAAAGAGAGGAAGGAGAGGGAGAGCTTGAGAGGAAAATTCCCTAGGAAGAAGATGAAGTAATGAGTGATTACTCACCAAATGAATTTTCACTCACATAACCCCCAAATGGTGGTCGGCCACTTCATGGAGGGGGAGTTACATGCATGCATGTAACTCCCATGACCCTTGGTCTCCCTCATGATGTGGCACGAAATGACCAAGTCAATGATGATGTGGAGCATCATCCTTGGCCGCCATGCCTAGTCATCATCATGACATGGCATTTGGTCAAGTCAAACTTGACCTTTCAACTTCCCTCTCAAGTCAAGTCAAACTTGACCTCTAATCTCCCATGGTTGATCAAATCTAACCACTTGACTCAAGTCAATTTAATATAATGAATCTCTATTCATTAATTTAAATTGATTTGATGAATTAAATCTCAATTAGACTCATTCAACACTTGAATCAACTTGAGTCTAACTCAATTAGTCTAATTTGGATTACTCTTAATCCAATTTGGTTCATCCCATGAACCTAATCCTCATGGTTCATCATATGAACCTAATCTCCATCTAATTGCTCTCATGTGTGTGACCCTATAGGTTCTTGTAACGTTGGCAATGTCCCTAAACCGATTTAGGAACATAAGCAATGAGCGGTATCTAGCAACACATCATTGCTACCCAAGTTACAAGAATGTTGAGCTCCAACATCACCTTTGTGACTACTAATTGTGACTCTCACAATATGTGACAATGTCCCTCTATCCTTGACATCTAGATTGACCAATCGAGGCATATACCGTGTCATCCTCGGTACAATCTAAATCTTGAACTCCAAGTAGACTCACTCTAATCAAATGAGCTCAATATCTCATATTGACTCATTTGGGCATGGCCATGCACTTCGTGGTCTCACTCTATCAAGAATATCGATGTCACCCCCGTCATATAGGAGGGATAGATCCCATCTACATCACTCACATCCCTCCGCATAATTCGTTACATACCCAGTAATCGCCTTTATAGTCCACCCATTTACGAGTGACGTTTGACGAAGCCAAAGTATGCAATTCATTATGTAGGGAACCATGGTGACTTCAGGTCTAAGGACTAATAGTCATACTAATAGCCACATGAGAAAGTATATGACACTCATATAACGATCCATGATACTTTCTCATGGCGGGTCATTCAGTATACATTCTCCAATGCATACCCATGTGTCAACTTGATATCTCATATCCATGACTTGTGAGATCAAGTCATCTTGTTGACCTACATGATAGTCTCTACGCATTAACATTGTCCCTGAATGTTAATACTCGACTAGGAATGATTAAGAGTAGTGTTCTCTATATCATCTCATTATCTATTCAACCAATCGATTGATATAGATAAGAACCTACTACTCAAGGACATTATTATATTTAGTTATTTGGCACCAATACAAGTAAATATAATAACCATGCCTTTATAAATAGGAATATGATACAATAAAGTCCATACAACAATCATCATATGATTGGCTCTAGGGCTTTCACTAACAGAATCAACTTTGGTTCATTCGTTTAAAAAAAACCAAACCACTTTGGTTTATTTTCCACCATTGGATTAGAACCCAACTAATTTAGTTCATCCATCATATCTTCATAAGACTCGGCCAATCCATGCTTTCGTTGCGACTGAAACGATTTCATGCTCGCTCCTTATTTGGTCCAACCAAATCTAGTTTCTCTCGATCTGAGAATCTTATTCTCAAGCTCATTTTAAATCCTTCGGATTACGCTCGTTGTTCGTGTGACCAAATAGGTTCCCGATTTATGTTCATCGTCTATAATTAACCATTAATTATATAATGATCATGAATGATATCTAGTAGTATATCATGATCCCTAATTAACCGGAAAATCAATGGTTAATTCAAGAACCATTTCTGAAACCCTTCAGCAGCTTCAATGAATCGTGTCCCGTTCCCTTCACTCATCTTATACCCACTTGGTTCAGGACATGGTCTATAGTGTCAGTCCCCACTAGGGTGACTACGTCACACCTAGGCCAAGTATCATTTCCTCATCCTACAAATTATAGTTACTGCACATGTATCCAAGAGTATCTTACTCTAAACATGTAATGCTTTGGCCAAAGACTTTAGTAACAATCCGACGAGAGACCATGAGTATACATCTCCTCGCAAAGAGTGATGAATCCTTTATAGGTTATTCAAACACCTTTGACCACTTCGACTTATACCCAATCATCCCGGGTCCACATCTCCTCAGAGATGCTTGCTTAAGATGTCAAAACATAAGTCTTCATGACCAAGATAACTTAAATATCGCAAGTCAAAGGAACATCACACTTAAGCTGCAGTAAGAACTTCATTGACATATCCATATATGCATAGAACCATATGAAGTCTTACAGTTGGTCACTCCAATGAACTAGTTACCATAACTAGCATCCACGATTAACTCGGGACATCATAATGTCTCCAGCCAGTGAGAATCAGCTGCTTGAATACACCAAGGAGTATACCTCGTGCTAGTCTCGACAGAAATGATGATGTCCAAATCCATCAATTCATCGACTAGGGATAATTCCAATACATCATAATTACACATGTAAAGATACTCACTAGTTGTGATCCAATTACAAAATCTCTCATGCTGTGAATCGTATTATGGACATTCAGTGAATGAGTTTAAGATCTAATCAAATACATGAAAATATGTATACTTAAATAGTGAATCTTTATTTATCATATAAATGGTTTAAACATAAGGTGATTACCTTAGGATACCTCTTATATATTACTAATACTTCCAACCATCAGGAGGGTATGGGTAGCAACAGGGCAATGAGCTGCAACAACCACAGAAGTCTAGGCTAGAATTGATGATGAAAGACTTCATTGCTACCCAAACAAAGGCCAATGAAGGGTTTCGATGCTAACATCAGAAAACAGAAGAGTCACTTAAGGATTTGAAGACCACTGTTGACGGTCTTGCAAGTCACACGAGGATGTTGGATACACAAGTGGCCCTGATAACCTAAATCGTATCGCAACCTATGGATAGTTCTTCATCATTACCCGAGCTGAGTCAAGTCAAGGAGGAGGGAATATACGGTGAAAGAGTAGGTCAGAAGAACAGATTCATCAAGGGGTGTGCAACCATGATTTTCACCCTACCCGACCAAGCCGAGATTGAAGATAAATTTCCACCCCAGCTTGAGGACCCTGGTGAATTTGTTATCCCCTTCTCGATTTATGGGGAAAGCTTCGATGAAGCGTTGTGCGACTTAGGGTCATCAGTAAGTGTGATGCCCTATGCATACTATTTGAAGATGAGACTGAATGGGATCCAACCAGCGAACCTTGGTATTAGTATGGGGGATGACTCAGTTAAGGAACCCATCGACATGCTAGCACATGTGCATGTGGTCATTGAGAATTTCGTGATACACACGGATTTTATTATATTGGACACAAGACCAAATCTCCAGAATCCCATCATTTTAGGAAGACCCTTTCTAACGACTGCGGGAGCATTTATAGACATAAAGGCGCACAAGATCTCCTTGGAGGTAGACGGAGAGATCATTATCTTCCATTTGTCAGAATGTAGAGCGCCCTTCCTAGACAGCTACACTTTCAGTAGGGTAGAGCCAAACCCACCGGATGTCAACTCTGAGACAGATGAATGGAGGTTCACAGAACCTCTGGAGCCAAGTTAAGACCATGGAGTAGGGTCGAGCTAAAAGACCTTAAACAAAGCGCTTCTTGGGAGGCAACCCAAGTTTAATTTTTAGATGTTCTTTTCATTGTATTTTATTTATTTGTTTAATTTGAACTTTGGATTCCATTCATTTAGAATTTTTAACATGAATTAGGACTAGAAAGAACCTACTAGGTAAAAATAAAAATCACTTTGAACCTACATGACTGAGAGTGTAGGGAGAATTTGGATCATTGTGCACCATGAGAGAGAAATGAGGGGCACACAGCTTGGCCGTATTTTTTCACACGGTCGTGCCCCACATTCCAATAGCTCACACGGCCTAGCCATGTGTTTTCACACGGTCGTGTTGCGCAAGGGATAAAGGGCACCGCACCGTGCGTGTCGTCCCTTTACATCACTCTCCCTCCAATCCACGCATGCATAGGAGCCCACCTAGTCCACGTCAACATGAGCCGACACCTACACCACCACATTTTTCTATTTTTGAGCAGGATGCAGGTACATCTGCCTATGATTTTTTGAAGTTTCGATCGCGCCTCGATGACATATATGGCGAGTAGCAGACGTAGAGGCAGCGATGGGAGGAGCAGAGCGCTTACATGCAGTTAGAGTTTCAGGGCTTCCGAGAGCACTTCCAGCGAGGTGAGGAGTTCTACGACGAGGCCCGTGTCTACTTCCAATAGGAGGTTGCCCGCCGCAGGATGATGTCACCTACCGCCAGGAGATGCGACAACACATGCATGCCCAGCATGCACAGTGGGCCCGGGAGGAGGAGCACAGAGCGGCCGCTGCATCCACCTGCTCTCAGATCGACCACATGTACATGTGACATCAGCGGCTTATCACCAGGTTAACCCAGGAGCCTGACATGCCGAGACTATTGGACTTCCCACTTCGGCCACCATATTAGCGGTACAGTCTCATATAAGTCTGGGGGACCCCAATTTTGATTTATTTTGTTTCTAGTAGTAGTTTCTTTCCTGTCATTTGCATTTTTTATTAGTTAGCATTCATTTGTTCATACATAGAGTTTTTAGTTTCGTCAGTACTTAATTTTTGCTATCTTTAAGCTACCTCAGTAGTATTTTTAGAGTTTTGTTTCATGAGTTGTTTCCATGGGTGGCTTAACTTCATTTACCACGTGATATTTTATTTTATTTGCTCTAATGAATGTTCTAGTCTTACACTGGTTAGCTTTTATATTTACACCTACACATGATGAATATTCTGAAAGGGAGAGTCTAGTACGTACCTAGTTATGATTCATCTCAGTAGTCTAGTATTTTGGAATTCATAGGTGACTCTAAGTTTAACATTTTTAGTTACTGGAGATGCTCGAATTGTGGAAGCTCATTCAGAAAAATCAAAATCCCAAGGGTTAAAAAAAAATACTTATCGTGGGTGGAAATGATTAGGTGCCCCTTTGAGATCGAGTTAGGTTACTGGGAAAACACCTACCAATTTCTCTCAATACCGAGCATGCCTTTGAGACTTTGTGCTAGATCTAGGTAACGACCCTCGCTTTGGGCAGTGCCTAAGAGCTAGAGACTTTAGGAAAGCTATAGGATGACGACTTAACATACCATGGAATGAGTATCTCCTAAGAAGATTCGCTTAGCATGAGCACGAGGAGCTACCTTAGTGAATTTCTAGAACATCTCTGAAGGGAATTGCTTCCTTCTCCTTCGGTCACTTGTGCATGGCGATCCTATCTCACAGCCATTGATTAAAATTTAATTGAATAAAACTAATCCGGATAGAGATAGATCGCCTAAGCAACCGATTCATCATCGTGCTATTCGATTTGAGTGGTTGCTTGAACAAACTTGTTGTCCAAGCAACCTAACTCTTTTCCTCGATTATCTGTGGAATAGACGATAATCGGATCGTCGATTTTTGTGTTTATCTTCGGGGTCCATGATCATACAATTTTAAACAATTACATAGAACAAAAGGAAACCAAAATAAGAATTGTACCTCTTGTTTATTTCTTGATCTTCTATCGTATGACCTATCCTCTTCTTGGACGTTGTATGGGCAATGATCTTCCAAGAATTAAAGCCTCCTAGATCTCCTTTTCTCCTTTTTTTCTTGCTGCAAAACAAGCTGCCCCTTTCTTCTTCTCTTGACCGAACAACCTTCTTCTTCTCCCTTGCTCATGTCGGCCACCAAGGAGAGCTCCCCTTCCTTGTTGTTGCCGACCTTAGGGAGAACCAAGGAGGTGCCGCCCACCAAGGAGATATCTTGTCGCTGGCAAAGTAGAAAGGAATATGATCCCTCACCGTCGGTCACCAAGAGATGGAGAGGGCTGCCCTTTGATTGTGTTTGCTGGCCCTAGCTTGAGGAAGGAGGTGCCGACCACCAAAGGGAGGGAAGAAGGGAGGAGGCGCCGGCCCTAACCCTAGGAGAAGGGTTCTTGCCGCCAGCATTAGGGAGGAGGAGGAGAATTAGGATTCGATTAGAGTTTCCAAACCCTATGCTCCCCTTTTATAGTTTTCGCCCAAGCCTCTTTTCAATCATGCCCATTGGATCTAGGCTTCATGAGAGTTTTAATAGGATACAATAGAGACCATGAGGAGAAGTTTGATCTTGGCCACCCAATGGATCTGAACCCGATCCATTAATGATGATCCATTCCACTAAAGCGATCATCATTGATCTATCTCACCAACCCCATAATTATATATGGGCTTCACATATTAATCATATAATTATCTCCCTGCGTTTAAGATATCGAATGTCCGTTAATTAATTAATTTATTGACAATTAATTAATTAACAACTAACTCCATGAGTAGTATCACTCAACCTTATCATCATGCTGGACCAAGTCTACCTGCATGATTTACATGATGATCCTTATGTGCTCCTCAAGGGGACATCATCATCCTAATACATAGGACACGGTTTCTGTAGGGGATCGATTGGCCGACTAGAGGGGGGTGAATAGCCCTTTGTCGTTGGATGGTGGAATTTGCTCGTCTACACAATTGTTAGCGCAAGCGGAATACTAATAAAGACAAGCAAATGAACAAAGAATAATACAAACAATGCTAACAAGATAGTATAACGTGGTTCATGGCTACGCCGCTAATCCACGGTCCTCGGTGAATCACTCCGCCAAAACCAATCCACTATTGGTCTCTCCTTTGCACCAAGCTAGGTGGAGGTAACCTTTACAAATCAAGATCACTCTTCTTACAATAGAAATGAAGTAAAAGTAAGTAAGAAGAGTTTAAAGCTTGTGGGACACTTGGATGATCACTTAAAGCATAAGCATTAGTCTCTCAAAGCCCCACACCCTCTCATTTTTATAGAGAGAAAGCTTTTCTTCCCGTTGACCGCCACCAGTCGATTGCTGCCCTTGGTAGTCGACTGTCGTCACTCCAACGACCTCTGAACACGTCGGATCTCGACCGTTGTAGTCCAACAGAACACTTGGCAGTCGACTGATGGACCTCATCACGATCATTCTTTGCCTCCGTAGTCGACGCCCGATCGGCTACGTGCTCGCGCGACATCCTCTAGCAATCATCGCGATTCCATAGTAGTCGATCAGGGCATAAACCATCGGATACGGATACCAATGACCAATTCGACTCAGAGCAATCGACTGTCATTCCATGGCAGTCGACTGATGTCGGAAAAACTCATCCGACACTTAGCCATTCGGCCAAGTTCACCTAATGAGCTACTTATAATTCACTCATTCTCTCATCTCACTCGAAGTCCCTCGCTGAAGCTCTCTTCGTTCGCGGCCACGTCCCTCGGCATCATCAGACGCACGACTCTGCAATGCTCTTTTGCGTCTCTTGCCTCCGAAGTTTGCTTCCTTGGCTTCGCTTCAAGTCATCTCATCCGGCGGTCCCTCGGCAGTATCAAGCGCACGGCTCTACAATGCTCCTTCTCCGACTCAAGCACGAGGTAGTGAGTGGTGAACCCGCCAAGACTCCATGTGCGAATTACTAAGTCTTGCAAGACTCCAATGCACATATCAAATCATAATCACAACCTAAATCAAACCCTTTGCCACACACATCAAAACCTTATCATAGTAAGAGATTGCCCTAACAATCTCT
Source organism: Wurfbainia villosa (assembly GCA_025175895.1). NCBI lineage: Eukaryota > Viridiplantae > Streptophyta > Magnoliopsida > Zingiberales > Zingiberaceae > Wurfbainia > Wurfbainia villosa. The sequence continues at coordinate 34,186,599 of CM045989.1, read as the reverse complement.
CCATTTTTGATGTGTGACAATCCGTTTAAATTAGGTAAAAATATTTGATAAAATATTAAGGAAAGAAAACATGTAAGTAAACATGATTAGTAACTCTCCCCCTTAATACATGAAACTCCCCCTAAATATGTTCCCCCTTACTTAAACATATAGTTTTCTCCCCCTTTGACACCATCAAAAAGATTAAAAACAAGTTTATATATCATAGCATCAAGACTAGAGAGAAACATAACCAAAAACATGCCTTAAAACCGTGTATCAAAAATTGTTGGGCTGTTTTTCAGGTGAGCAGTCGACTGCTATCAGTATGGCAGTCGACTGGCACAATGAATTCCGAAATTCTAATTTTTTGGACGATTTTCAGAAATGCATTATAAATTCCAGAAAATTCAAAAAATAGTGAAATTTGAGAAACACATTTCTTTTAAGTATATTTATCAATGAAAAATAGTTTTTCATGAAAAATCATTATATTTTCCGAGATTTGCTAAAAATCCAAAAGCTTTAAAAACCACTAATTTTTGAGCATGTTAGTATCCATTTTAACACCTAGTCTTGCTTTGGATTGTTTCAAAACATGAATACATGGATTTTAAAGTAAGAAATTGTTTTGAAAACATATGAAATATCCAACCATGATCTTTGGACAATATGTCTATGAATTAAACATAAGTCTTCCCCATGATTGGTCTATTATTGATATTTTGATACTTTAAATGATCATCTAAATGTCATAGGCACTAGTGGACATTTGTATCATCCTAACATCTCACTCATGCTAAGTTTTCAATCAAGGTAGCCTATTGTGAGTGTGAGATGCATCCTAAAGGTATTTGTATACTTAACCATTGTATTCATGCAATTCTATTAAGGTTAAGTATCATCCTATCAATCCTCATGATCATAAAGACATATATGAACTAATTTCACATTATGATCATTAAACAAATGTATTCATTAAATAATAATCATGCATTAGGTATTAAATATGATAATAAGTCAAGTATCACCTAAAGCATAATTTAAACCCTATTTCTCATGATTATGTACCAAATATCAAAATCATAAATCATGATTTCAAACATACATAGCAATTTCATTAACTATCATGATTTAAGCATTATTATCTATTTATAGGCACATTATCATCACCTAACACTATTTTAAAAATGTTGTCCCGTCATCCTAAGTCAACCAAAATATGATATAGGTCAAGTCCATATGGTTGACGATCCTAGGGTTTTTCTAACCCTTAAGGATGAATTTTGGAACCCAATACAAATTCTTGCCTATGGGGTTCACTAGAAATTTCTTAGGAATCCATTTTCTAACTATTACATTCTTCTTATCTTGTCCCCTAGCAATTAGGCATTTATAGGCCTTTTCATTTTTCTTTTTCTTATATCCTAGGCCTTTTTTGTTAAAACTTGTTCTTGGCTCTCTATAATCATGTTCAAAGTGTTTGAGTCAATAGTGAATTTTTTTAGGACTTTTGTCAAATAGTCTACTTTTTCCCTTAAAGCCCTATTTTCTTCTATGCATGCATCATTAACATCTAATATCACATAAAGATCATGTGAGCATGCATCATCATTATTATCATTAAGACATGCTTTTTCTAATTTTTCTTCTAATTCTTTAATTTGATCAAACATGCTTTTATTCTTTTTCTTTGCTCTAAATAGATCCTTAGTGAGGCTAGAAATCATAGAAGCTATTTTACTAGGTGAAAGGTTAGTTACCATAGTTTCCATGTCCTCTTCTTCGGATGAGGAGGTAGAGGAGGCTCCCCCTTCACTTGAGCTCCCTTCACTTGAACTTGATCCTTCATTTTCGGAGGAGGAGAAATCCAAGTCGTCAAATGTCATCAATGCTAAGTTGGTGACAAATGCATTTTCTTCCTCAGATGATGATGATGAGGAGGAGGAAGGGTCATCCCAAGTCCTTGCTTTTAATGCTTTGGCCTTCCCCTTTTTCTTTGCCTTCTTCTCTTCTTCATTTTTCTTCTTGCTCCTCTTTTTCTTCTTCTTTTCTTCCTTCTTTCTCTTCTCCTCCTTGCTTTTGTTCAAGAGGGGACAATTGTCCCTTATGTGTCCCTCTCTTTGGCAATTGTAACAAATGACTTTCCCCCTTAGTCTTCTCCTACTATCATTAGATTTATTAAATTGAAAATCTTTTAATGCATGCCTTACCCTCCTTACCATATATGCTTCTTCCGTGCTATCCATGGAGGAGGAGGAGGATGCTTCATCATCGGAGGAGGAGGGGATCTCTATCTTCTTTTTCCCTTTGTTTGCCAAAAATGCTACTCCTCTTGAAGGTTGGATTCTTGGCTCTTCTATTATTCCTTCAAGTCTTGTTTCATAAAGCTCCATAGTTGAGAAGAACTCCTCCAAAGTACTTACTTCTAAGTTCTTGGACATATAGAAGGAGTCCACCATTGAGCTCCATTTTGATGATCGGGGAAAAGCATCAATTGCTTTCATGAGCATGTCTAGGTTGGAGATCCTTTCTCCTACACTTGTTAGTCCAATCAAAATTTCTTTAAACCTAGAATGCAATGATGTTACCTTTTCTTCCTTTTCTAATTTTATGTTAGATAGTTGGGAGCGGAGGAGATCTCTCCTTGCAAGTTTAGCCTCCGAGGTACCTTCATGAAGCTCTACTAGCTTCTCCCACATATCCTTTGCACTAGAGCATTCCCCTATCCTATTCACTTCTTGTTGGGGAAGCACATTATAGAGGTGGTGCTTGACCTTTGAATTTGCCAAGTATTCTTCTCTTTGCCTCTTGCTCCACCTTGCTTTCTCCAATGACTCCCCATCTTGATTCCTAGGTAACTCGAAACTGTTTTCCATAATTAATAAAATTTCAAAGTCGGTTTCAAAGAAAACCTCCATTCTCTTTTTCCACCAAGAGAATTCGCCTTCGAATTTTGGTGGGTGAATGTTTGAGCCGACCATCCTTGAATGTGCTTGTTGTTGTGGTTAGTCCTCGACAAGCTTTCCTTGGCTCTGATACCACTTGTAGAGGATCGATCGACCGGCTAGAGGGGGGTGAATAGTCCTTTGTCGTTGGATAGTGGAATTTGCTCGTCTACACAATTGTTAGCGCAAGCGGAATACTAATGAAGATAAGCAAATGAACAAAGAATAATACAAACAATGCTAACAAGATAGTATAACATGGTTCATGACTACGCCGCTAATCCACGGTCCCCGATTCGTCCTCGGTGAATCACTCTGTCAAAACCAATCCACTATTGGTCTCTCCTTTGCACCAAGCTAGGTGGAGGTAACCTTTACAAATCAAGATCACTCTTCTTACAATAGAAATGAAGTAAAAGCAAGTAAGAAGAGTTTAAAGCTTGTGGGGCACTTGGATGATCACTTAAAGCATAAACATTAGTCTCTCAAAGCCCCACACCCTCTCTTTTTATAGAGAGAAAGCTTTTCTTCCCGTTGACCGCCACCAGTCGATTGCTGCCCTTGGTAGTCGACTGTCGTCACTCCAACGACTCAACACGCCGGATCTCATCGCGTTGTAGTCCAACGAACACTTGGCGATCGATGGACCTCATCGATCGATCGCGCCTCGTAGTCGACCGCCTACGCTACGCGCGCCTGTGCCCGCGACATCCTCTAGCAGTCGACTGCGATTCCATGGTAGTCGACTGCTGGGCATAAACCCATCAGTCGGATACCAGTCGAACCAATTCGACTCAGAGCAATCGACTGTCATTCCATGGCAGTCGACTGATGTCGGAAAAACTCATCCGACACTTAGCCATTCGGCCAAGTTCACCTAATGAGCTACTTATAATTCACTCATTCTCTCATCTCACTCGAAGTCCCTCGCTGAAGCTCTCTTCGTTCGCGGCCACGTCCCTCGGCATCATCAGGCGCACGACTCTGCAATGCTCTTTCGCGTCTCTTGCCTCCGAAGTCTGCTTCCTTGGCTTCGCTTCAAGTCATCTCATCCGGCGGTCCCTCGGCAGTATCAAGCGCACGGCTCTACAATGCTCCTTCTCCGACTCAAGCACGAGGTAGTGAGTGGTGAACCCGCCAAGACTCCATGTGCGAATTACTAAGTCTTGCAAGACTCCAATGCACATATCAAATCATAATCACAACCTAAATCAAACCCTTTGCCACACACATCAAAACCTTATCATAGTAAGAGATTGCCCTAACAATTTCCTCCTATAATCAACGACACACCATATAAATAATATTATTTTCCAACTTACCAGACCTATTGATTTAACACATAAATCTCTCTTATTGGTAAATCAAAGAAATAAATACTAAGTATATGTGCCATTATTATATCGGGATTAAGAGCATGTACACTATAATATTTGAGGTCCGATTCAATTATATAGTCAATATAAATTGAATCACCTTTAAATCGGTCATGCTCAATACACACAAAGTGTACTAGTGTAATTCTATGATCAATATAAACCAATACTAAATTACACTACAACCAAGCCAATGGTTTGTCCAAAACCATCTTGGTTGTGAGCCTCTACTTATACTCTACAAGGAACTGATAACATGATCTTCTGTGCGACACCATACACCATATTATCTACAATGTAATGTATCAGACAATATGCATAAATATAAAATGCAAACAATGATCATGTGATTCTTATTTCAAAATGAAGATGTTCATACAAAGACTATGCTTTCAGTATACATCCCAACAATCTCTATTTTGCTTTGATTGTAAATACCACTTGATAAATCTAGTTAACATGCTAAGTATGGAACAATACCTTTTAAAATTTCATGGCATTGAGGTTTGTTTGAGGACAAGCAAAGACATAAGTATGGGGGAATTAATGTGAGCAAAACATATAGGATTTTAGGAGTAGTTTTTGCTCATATCTCATTATATTTTATGTTTGGTTCATGCATATTTTACTTTGTTTTGCATGAATTTCCTATTTTCTGATTCGGAGATCTGCTCTTTGTACTTTTATGTGCATGATTGCATTTCATGGGGAAAACGACACACTTTCGGAGAAAAAAAAAGACATTTTGTAGCTGGACGTAGAAGGGGACATGTCTAGGGCGTGTGACTACACACGGCTGTGTCCAAGGGTGGAAATCAGCCACCACGGTGCCACACACGGCCTGGCCGTGTGGAAACACACGACCGTGTGGTGCTGCGTGATTCCGACATGAGTAGATTATTTTCCAAGTTTTAGAGAGATCCAGACTGAGGTCTATATAAAGGAGGCTATGCCTAAACTCTAGGGGGAGGCATGACGGCCGAGATGACACTCTGACGCCCTAAAAAGTTTCGAGAACTCGCAACGGGGAGGAAAAAAGTCGCCGAAGATTCAAATTCTACACTTCAACGCTGGAGAGAAGAGTCAAATCGCATTATAATTTCTGTTCTTTACATAATTTCCATTGTTTATACGAACATGATCGTGCTTTGTGTTTTTCCTCTCTTATTTATGAAGTAGACTCTTCGATTCTAGGACTAGAGAGTAGTTTGTGTTGAGTTAGAACATGTTAGTTCAAATATCTTTTCGTTCTTGAATTTATATTTGCAATTGGCGTTTGGTTTAGAGCTATAACTATTGTTTTGGTATTCTATCTACTGTGCTAGCCGATACGAGGGGTGACAGTCCTCGTATCTAAGATTTAGGAGAATTAAGGAGGAACCTAGGGGTTGACCTCATCTCCCGTAACCGTGAGTAGAAGGATGCGATAGAGTAGGAAATGCGCCCCGTTTTCGACTCGTCGCAAGGATCGATTCGGCATCCTCGTACCGACTATCCCGTCCTAAGTCTAGGGGTCAACCTGGTAATGGCAGAGATAGCTTCCGATAGATGTGAAGGTTCATCGGGGGAGTGTATGATGTCCTTTCTACAAAACTGTAACTAGAAACCTAGACAAAACCCAATTGACAATGTGATCTGCATCGCACAAACAAAACCAAAATCCTAGAATCCCTTCCAAAGACTTGCAACTAGTTTCTTTCTTCTTTCGTGTTACACTGTATAGAGTTGGGACCGCCGTCAACCCTTCCAATCACAACCCTTAGAACTGAATTCTGAACAATAACCTCCACTTACTAAATCGGTACTCGAATCTTAGTCTCTGTGGGATCGATAATCTTTTTATTAGTTGACGACATTTGTGCACTCGTGGGTGTTGAGCGCGAGCGCACGCTTTGAGTCCTTGACGGTCGTGGTCGTGAGATTTGAGGTCGCGTTCGTGTGCATCACTTGGGCTTTCACCGTCAAGACAACACACTTGGACTTACGTGGCCAAGACTACACCCTTGGACTTTCCATGCCAACTCCATGTTGAACTTTCCAAATGCCAAGACCCATGCTTAAACTTTCAATTGTCAAGTACTCAAGACTTGGACTTTACCATTGCCAAGACCCATGCTTGGACTTTCCATTGTCAAGTACCAAAGACTTGGACTTTACCATTGCCAAGACCCATGATTGGACTTTCCATGCTAAGTACTCATGACTTAGACTTTCCCATGCTAAGTGTTCCGCTTGAACTTCTCCATCATATGGTCAACCTCTTGTCAACCATCTCTCCAAACCATTGTCAAACAATGATCACTCCTTTGTCAAACATCAAAATACTACTCGAGTTAAACTCGAGTTCGGTCAATTGTGACCTGGGTCGATTACACCAACAATATTTCTCTTTTTGATGTTTGACAAAAATTAACACCTTTGAGTTAGTCCACCTAACTCAATCCAATCCTCCTAATTCTCTAAATTGGGAATTTCTAACTTCTCACTCAAATTCTTCTCCTTTTTTACATACATCAAAAATGCTCTCTCCAAGGGTATCAATATCTCATATCAAATGAGATCTTACAATCTCCCCTTGGTCCAGAAACATCTAGAATGCTTTCACTCTTTCTAGTGATAAGTCTCATATCACTAAAGAGAGGCAATCCTCCAATTTTCTCACATTCTCTAAATTCTCCCTCTTATGAGGAAAATACATCCATCATCCCATGATGAATAACCTCCCCCTAAAGTCTTGCTCTCCCTTAACCATTGCACCAACAATGTCTTTGGAGAGTCCCTAAGTCTAAAGGAATACTAAACCATCAAAATTAAGGGCAAAAGTTTAAACTGGAACTTTCATACAACTTAAAATTGATACACACCCTAAACAACTCTCCTAATTCATATCCAATGTATTTTCACCATTCCAATGCTTTCCAAAGCATATCCTAGGATTATTAGCAGTTAGGGTTGTTGGTGCAGGGGAACCAGATAATCGAACCTGTGTTTTGATTATGACAAAGACACAAAGTTAAGTTTACATCGTTATCTCACGAGCTAAATCGAGTGTGCAGAAAAGTACTAAAGCTGGAGCTGAAGGCTAGCGACACCCAGAGGAAGTCGCGGTGGTCGGGCGACACTCGAGTGACTTTGGAGGGAGCTGAAGGAATCAAGTGGAAGGCCGGAAGCAAGAGCTACAAAGTAAGTATCGAGGTAAGCTCGTGTGAGTGAGAGATGGTAAGGTCGTGTCCTCTTTACGGGGAGGACCGTAGGCGGCGATCCGAATAAGACTTCCTGTGGAAGACCTAGGTTGAGATCGGACGGTTAGAAACCGTCGCATTTACCATTTTCCGTACTAACCTCTTATGCAGGGAAGTGGTCAGCCTGGCAGTCGACTGATGGACATTGGGCAGTCGACTGATGCTCATCAGTCGACTGATGGCGACGAATCAGCCTTTGCGTTAGGTCAAAATATGACGCAACCACTTCACGATAAAATTTGTACAACTTCGTGATTTGTTCCGAAAGATGAGGAGACATATTCAGAGGCCAAACTCTGTAAAAGAAGGGGAGGATTCCAACTCCAAACATCATCAAGTTTATTCTCAAGTGCTCCTACAACGCTAAAGCCCCAACACCGTCATAACGTTGACGCGATGACAAGTTCTGATCTTCTTCGTCGATAGCAGCAACAAGTAACATATTTTATTATTGTATTCTTTGTTTTTATTCGTAATGAGGTGAGTTAGACTTGTTGCCTCATCCTCGTACTTTCGGTTTTATGATCATTGTCTCCTACCTTCAACGAGGAGGAGATGTTATAGTGTTTTGCCCTCCGTACGCGGTCTAGGACCGTTAGGGCCTTGAAGTAGAAACCGCTGGGTTGTGAACCAAGTAAAAATAAATGTGTCTCTTTATTTTTCGCTGTGCTTACTCGTGTATCGAACGAACGAACAAAAAAATTTACGCTTGATATTCACCCCCCTCTAGCGATGCTTCTCGATCCAACAAGGGTTACCTAACATGGATGAAACATGGGCTAAACAACCTTGTTTACCCGAAATCAGACCTAAAATGACTTGATCAAGAATCGATCCGATTGACGCACCAATTGCCATAAATGATACGATCGATTTCGCAATGCAGAAATCTAGTTTTAGAAATCGAAATTCAGAAATGCATAAGTAATTATACATAATACGAAAAATCATGAAACTTTATATATATAATAAATATATAAATCATTATGGTTGAAAAATATTTGAAAAATAAAATACCCATAAAATAATGAGATTGACACAAAGTTCAAAACTATTGAAAAGTTTAAAAGTTTTGATCCTATTTTATATCAACTCTATCAATGGTGATTGCTATCAAAAGATAGACTTCACCAAGGTTTTTCAAAATGGTTTTGAAATAATTTTAAAACCTTAATTTCAATCATGGTCTATGGGCTAAGAATACATGACTTGTATACTAGTTTTCCTCATGTTTTATCCATGATATATGATGAGTTTGAGTTCTTCTAGATGCAACATCTATGCACTTTGAACTTAACTTATTTTCCTAACATCTCACTTGTATCTAAGGTGTATGAAAACACATACAAGTTAAGTGTTCTTGTGAGATGTGGGTTTTGGTTATTTAGGGTTCATGCATTTTCTAGACAACTCTATTTGATTCCCTTATACATGGGACTTCAAATCATATCATAGTCCTTAAATCAATTTTAATTAATCCTAAATGCATGAATGATGATTATGACATATAATGGTAGCATAAATAAAACATGTGTCAATAATTATGATGTCATGATATGTGAATACAACCTAAGCACTAACATAACATAAAAACTAACCTAAGCATTATCATGATATATTATATGATTTAAAAGATATATGATGTCATGACATGATATATGACAAACAAATCATGAAATATAAAATATAAAGGTATAAAATACCTAAGTTTTAGTATTAATTGTTATTTTTTATGATTAAGTCCATTTTTCCATAATAACCAAATCTACCAAGTGTGCTAAAAATCTAAAATAACACATCATGACTTCAAGACCTAATTTGTGCTAATTTGATTATTTTTTTTTCAAACCTCTCAAATTATATTGACATGTCCTAAAATCTTTTTTAGGATTAAATTCAAACTTATTTTCAAAGTATCCCATTACCTTGGAAATGACCTAAAGTGTCAACTCTACCATGGTTAGATTAACTATCCATCCACTTAGGGTTGATACACCCTGACCCATCTAGTGTGATGGAATTACGCTCCTAGGAACCCAATATTTATTGGAGCTCCTTGGGTTAATTAGGTATTCACTAGGGATAACCTCCCTTGATACCTTCTTAATGACCCTCCTAAACTTAGAAACCTTGGGCATTTTGATCTTGTTTTGGTCAACTCTAGGGATAACTTTCTTTGTGACCTTCTCAGTGACTTTCCTAGGTTTTATAGAAACCTTGGGCACTAGACACTTACCTTGGTTAATCTTAGGGATAACTTTCCTAGTAACTTTGGCTTTCCTAGACCTATGAATGATTTCATAATCGAATGAGACATTGTGATAGATCTTCTTAGGCTTAAGTTTGTGACCCAAACTTTTTTCACCCTTTGATAACTCTTATCTCTTAGTCCATAATTTTTGATCATTTGACCCTTGAAATTGATTTTGCATCTTCCTAAGGGTCTTTTCCAATTTCTCAAGCCTTGACCTCAAGGTTTGGTTTTCTAACTCTAATTTTCTCAATTTTGATATTTCATTAATCCTTTGGGAAATATTCTTTCTAGGCATATGTCTACCATTCTTAGGGTTAATGCCTAGGTAATTCTTTACCTTCCTAATGGACTCTCTAGGTAGAATGAGTCTAACATTGTTTCTAGATTTGTCCTTAGGTAAAGTAGGCCTAGTATGATCCTTAGACTTATAATTATAACTCTTAACATCTAGACAAAAATATTTATTGTTACTTCTAGCATGCTTTTCATGAGCAATAGAAAGTGAATTAAAAACATGCCTTTTAATATTAAAATTTGAATGTGCATTACTAAAGTATACCTTAGGGTTTGCTTTAGAAGCTCCCCCTACATGTGATGCTCTTTTTTGACTCTTGGTTTGTTTCCTCCCCATAGGGTATTGACTCCTATAGTGCCCTTTTTGATTGCATTTGAAACACGTCACATGCTCCTTGCTTTTAATTGTTGGGGTGTCGACATCCTTGACTTTTGGTGTCGGTTGAGCCTTCTTGACTTTCTTAGGATACTTGCCCTTATAGTGATCATATTCCCTACACTCAAAATACATAATATGATTTTTATTGTTAATTAAAGTGCTTGAGTTACCTAGGTCGATGGTGGGAGGCGGAGTTGGTTCTTCATCTCTTTCAGAGGTTGAAGCTTCCTCTTGATTTTGCTTCGGTGCGGAAACCTCTCCTCCCCCTCAATCTTAGATATGATGGCTTCCTCTACTTCTTCCATCTCTTCCTCGGATATTGATAACCTCTCAATTTTGGAATCCTCACTTTCTTGTGATGATGAATTTGCTTCTTCGCTCTCCTTCTCCAAATGAGCCGATGAGCATTCTTGTTCCTTGGGCTCCTCTATTTCTTGAGCCTTTGAGGGTTCTTCTGGGAGCTTAGCTAGCTTGCTTCAAATCTCCTTGGCATCATTACAATCTCCTAATATACATAATACATCATTAGGAATTGCACTAAGTAATATACCCATTACCTTATTGTTTATGTTAAAGTATTTGAGTTGTTCTTTGCTCTACTTCTTCTTCTTGAGTATTTTTCCTTCTTCGTCCTTTAGAGCATCGAGCCCTACTATCACACTAATTCAATTATCGTAATCACACATAAGAAAATATTTCATTCTTACCGTCTATTGCTTAAAATCTGTTCATATGGAGGTGACATATTGATGTCATCACCCAATCTTTCTTCAACCACCATTTTCTTTCCTCTAGTATGCTCCCTTAGTTGTTAAATCTTGAAGAGTGACTTCGCTCTGATACCACTTGTAGGGGATCGTACACCGCTAGAAGGGGGGGGGGGTTAAATAGCGTAATCATCGCTTGATTTGAATTCGTTCGTGCTTGATTGTATGCAACACTTGTTATATGCAGCGGAAATAATAATAACAATAACAAGACACAACAAACACTCACAATTACATCAATAAACACAAGATATAATGTGGTTCAAAACCTTAGGGTTCCTACTCCACGGGTCGAGCTCAAATGAGCTTTAGCGATGCAAAACACCACTAATCAAACTCTCCTTCTCGGAAAACACTCCGGAGGTGAAGAATACCTCTTACAACAGATTACAAAAGCAATACACGAGAATACAAGAAAAATAAGTAAAAAAACTTTAAAGAGTGCTTTGAATGTTTTGCTTGTTGGTTACTTGGATGAGCTTAAAGGACCCAGAAATGCACCTGCACTTCACCTTCAAATTGCCTCAACAACCTCTCAAGAAACCATAGGCGAAATCCTTCACGAGCTGCTCCTTTTATCCCTGCATCGGATTGATTTTGTGCATGACAGTCGACTGTCCCTATAGTCGTTGTCTCACAATGCCTTAATCCACGTAGGCATTTCAGTCAATGGATACACTAGCAATCGATTGTCATTTCCATCAGTCGACTACCAAACCCCATAGCCAACTGCTCAGTTGGCTACCGAGTTTTCTATCTTCGCGACCAAAATCAGCAGTCGACTGCACTCCATGACAGTAGACTGCTCAAGGCCAGTCGATTGTCCAATACTGGTAGTCGACTGCCAAGGCCACTTGTCGCAGTCGAACGCCAGTCGACTCACGACAATCGACTGGTCATAATCCCAATCGACTGCTCAATGTCGACTCGGCTGCCAAGTGTCAAAACACTTGATCAGTCGACTGGTCCATAATCCCAGTCGATTGATACACCCCAACTATGAAGTTTAACCCAAGTATGATGTCCTCATACTTGCTAGACTACCCTTAGCCTAGACCTAAGCCTTCTAGCCACCTCCATCAGTCTCACGCCTATTGGATCCCTCCAAGTCATGCATGACTTGTTCATCCATATGCTAGCCTTCATGTGCTTCCATTGGCTATTGTCATGCTAATCGGGTCTACACCGCCAATATCATACCCTTAGACTTTCCAATTGTCAAGTACCCATGACTTAGGCTTTCACCACCAAAACTATACACTTGGACTTACGTGACCAAGACTACACCCTTGGACTTTTCATGTCAACTCCATGTTGGACTTTCCAAATGTCAAGACTCATGCTGGGACTTTCCATTGTCAAGTACCCAAGACTTGAACTTTACCATTGCCAAGACCCATTTTTGGACTTTCCATGCCAAATACTCATGACTTGGACTTTCCCATATCAAGTGTCCCACTTGGACTTCTCCATCATATGGGCAATCTCTTATCAACCATCTCCCTAAACCATTGTCAAACAATGATCACTCCTTTGTCAAATATCAAAATATTACTCGAGTCAAATTCGAGTCCGGTCAATCGTGACCTGAGTCGATTGCACCAATATTTTATACTTTCATAAATATTTTAATTAGAGAATCTTCCAAAAAAATTTAAATAATATTTTTCAAAAATATATTAAACTTTGAAGTTAATTTGAGAACCCCTCTTTTAAAAATTGATCATTTAAATGGACTCCCTCCTAATCTAACACTCCCAGAGGTTAAACTTTTAACCTATCTGTTTTAGGGGCATAAAGATTTATGGTTCACCTAAAATGATCAAAGATCAAAGATTTTAATCTTATCAACACTTGTATTTTTTAAAAATTTTATACTTGGATAGCAATCAGATAATCATGAAATATCATTCAATATTATAATGTTAATGACTATTTTGAAAAAAAAACTTTTACAAAAATAATTTTATGTACTTTTAAAAAATGATTTTTAAAATAATTTTCATTGATTTATCCTAAATATCTTACCAGTTTTACATGTCTCAGTATAGACAATATACGGTACCAAATAATTCACAGAGGACATTCTTAAAATTACCATGTGTCTAGATAGATTTTTTTTAATGTTGACAACCTAAGGGACTTAACATTGAGTTTTAGTCTAACTAGCTCAAATCAGATTGAAGTAGTTTCATCTAGATCCACTAAGTCGATTGTACCAGGTAGATCTCCTTATCTAACTTTGACATTTTGTAATAGAGCTTCGTTAATCTACTATCATGTGTCTAAGTCACTCCGTTTCTTTTTGTCCAAGTCACTTCTCCTTTTCTTTGTGAGTATCAAGAATACCCCCATTCTTAGGTCCGAGATCCACATCTATGAATTGAAAGGTACGAATGATCAACTCCGCAATCAATTATTAGAATCAATAGGTGTTCAAATTGCTTATTTGAATAAATTGAAACCCTTCTTATTGGATGATCATGCTACTTCTAAAAGACCGAAATCCTTGATCAATGGAGAAACAAGATTACCATTTTGATTCAAAAAGATACCAAAGTAGGTGATTGACTCATTTCATATTAGAAATAATCGCAGGAAATCCTTTGATAACACAGATTTCTATTTATCAATGATATTCTATGATCGAGATAAATGGTTAAATTCTGTGAAACCATTTCATAGAAGTTCATTGATATCTTCTTTTTATAAAGCAAATCCACTTTAATTCTTAAATGATCCAAATCGCTTCTGGTTCTATTGTAACAAAAGATTTCCTTTTTATGTGAAAAAGACTTTACCACGTGTCTGATGTAATTGAGAGGTGTTCTAAGATAATTGCCTTAGAAGTTATCAATACAATATAATTCACTATTTGAGTATACATTGTCTATGTATTTGATTGGATCTTAAACTTATCTACTAAAGTCCACAATGCGATACATAGCATGAGAGAAATTGTGATTGAATCACAGTTAGTGGGTATCTCATTATGTGTAATTAGGTAAGTATTGAAACTATCCCTAGTCGATGAATTGATGAGATTAAACATCATTAATTCTGTGAGACTAACACATGTTATGCTCCTTGGTTTATCTAAGTATTTGGTACTCACTAAATGGAAGCATAGGGATGCTGAGAGTGAACATGAGGATGATAGTTAGGGTAACTAGTTCATTGGAATAACCTGCTATGGATCTTCATATGATTCTTTGTGTTGATGAAGTTTCATTGTAGCTCGAGTGTGAGCTTCCTTATACTTGAGGTATTCAAGTCATCTTGATCATGATGACTTATACTCTTCGCAACCATCTCCATAAGAGGTATAACTGTCGATTGATTGGGTATAAGTCAAAGTGATCGAAGATGTTTGAATAACCACAGAGGATTCACCACTCCTTATAAAGGAGATGCATACCCTAGGCTTCATGTCAGGATTGTTACTTAGAAGTCTTTGGTCAGAACAAGCATATTAAAAAGACAGCCTTCTTGGGAACATATATGAGTAACTTAAATCCGTAGGATAAGAAACTAACTTGAACTAGGTGTGACGTAGTCAACCTAGTGGGGACGAGCACATAAATCATGTCTTAAACCATGTGGGTATAAGATGAGTGAAAGGAATAAGACACAAAATATCTGTAGCTGCTAAAGGATTCAGAGACATTCTGAAGTCGACTTGAATTTTTCGATCAATTGAGGGTCATGATGTACTACTATATTCTACTCATGATCTATTCATAATTAATGGGTTAATTATGAATGACCAACATAATCGGGAACCTATTGGGTGACATGCAATACGGGTGATCTAGAGATGTAAAACAAGTCTGAGAATGATATTTTCAAAGAGAGAGATTATACCTAATTGGACCAGGATATAAGAGTGCGAAACGGGGACTATAAAATCTCTTATGGTTATGTCAGGGCTTAGCATGACCATATCACACTTAAACGAATCGAAACAGACCATATAAATTCTCACATGACTGTGCCTAACTAGGCATGGGCCATGCCTATCCCTGGCCAAAGACGACCAGGGTTGAGGTTGTGCCTAGAGGGACACACAACCTGGCCGTGTGTCAAAGCATGGTCATGCCTAGGACACACGACCCCAGAAGCGACAGTGTAGCGGATTGTCGATTTTAGTGTGTTCATGTTTGAAAATTTTCTAGATTTTCTTATCTTAATTATGGGATAATTATGGTAAGATAGATTCCGTTTAAGCATCCTAAGATGCCCTAATCAAGAGAACTATAAATAGATCTCTTGATAATCTTTGGAAGAGAATTAATTCTTGGTGGTTATCTTCTTTCTCTCTCCTTCTCTCATCTCCACTGATTGGCTGGCACCAACCGGAGACGAAGACTTGCTGCTCGTGGAGTTGTCTCAAGTGATCCCGACATAGATATTGATAGAGGCAAGGCCCGTTGGTCTTGCTTGCGGTTCCAATGGATTCGAAATAAATCCTAAAGGTATAAGCTCTAAACTCATTTTGTGAAAGCATTTTTCATATTGACATATACATATGATCCTAGCCCATGGGGATGTCTGGGAAGGAATAAAAAATATTTTTTTTTCTCTTCCTCTGATTTTATTTCATAGAATCTCCAACAGGTGGTATCAGATCCACTGTGTTTTGACATAGGTGTATGTTTAGATTTTTCATGCGTATATAATGTTTTTATTTTATATGTGTATGGCTGTGTTTGTAATTGAAGATGAAAATACCAAGGATGTGCCTAGAAATACTGAAGGTGTTGGTCGCATCATTAGAGCTCGTAGCATAGACTATCCATGCATTGGAATAGGTTGCACATTTCACATATCTAATTCCTAATAACGACATGTGCGTCAAGTGCTTTCTCACATTCGCATAAGGAAATTGTTTCCTAATGTGACATTGGTTTTTCCCTTTTAGGTTTTAATTTTTATTATAGATGAGACTTAGAATAACTGAATCCCTAGTGCAAATATTAAGGCTTACACCTTCCATTAATATGGTATGAACTAGAGTTCAATTTCATGTTTGGGCTTTTAGACTCTCTCCAAGTTCGGTATGACATTGGATATGTTCAGACCATTGAGATTCGATGTTCCATTAAAAGGTAAGAACTAGAGTTTAAGTTTCTAGTTTGGGTTATTGGACTCTCTCCAAGTCTGGCTAGAAAATTAGATATGTTTGAACCATTTAATTTCTATTTCATGATTAATGGGTTGATCCTAACTGAAAGCATTCCAAGGTCAATGTGGATAAAAGTGCAATTAGATGATATGTATATGATGCATATATGTTAATAAGTTAACAACCTAATATATATATATATGAACATTCAATTAGTTGATAGCATAAAGTGATAATTATATAAATGTTATATAATTGGTAATGTTGATACCTACCGTTAGAACTAAGATTGGTTTGTTGGACTCTCTCAAAGGTTAAACTTAGCTATAATGAATATCAACCTACTAGGAGAAAATCTACCATCTCCTAAATTCAAAGTTAAGACTCTTGAATTTGAATAAAATAGTGGGAGTTTTGATTAATGTAAATTGTTTACATTATTAATTCATCTCTCTTATATATATTTTTTTGTATGTCTAAGTTTTTTTAATAGAATAACATGTCGACCACCATTAACTTACGCTCGATTTTGGATGCAAACAAACTGGCTAAGCTAAACTTCTTGGACTGACTTTGGAACCTGAGAATTGTTCTCAAGGCTGAAAAGAAAGTCTATGTCCTTGAAGATGATATTCTTCAACCTCCTACAGACAATGCTTTTGGTGAGCAAAAGTTGACTTATCAGAAATATGTTGCTGACTCAGATATGACAAGATGCATTATGCTAGCTTCTATGACTCCTGAGGTGTAAAAGTAATATGAGCATATGAATGCTTATATCATTGTCTTTCATCTTTGAGAGTTATTTGATGAGCAAACAAGATCTAAAATGTTCGAGATCATGAAGCTTCTCTTTTGGTCAAAGATGTAGGAGGGTTCATCTGCGGTATAGTATGTGTAGATGAATGGCTACATTGAGCAATTGAGATCATTAGGGTTTATCATGAACCATGAATTAAGTATTGACTTAATTCTTCATAGTTTGACTGATAGTTATTCACAGTTTGTGATGAACTATCAGATGAACAAAATTGAGTCAACAACACCTGAATTGATCAATATGCTCAAAATAGTTAAGTTATATGTTAAGAAGGAATGGAAAGCGGTGATGTTTGTTGACTCATCAAAGAAAGGTTCTAAGAGGATGTCAAATAAGGGAGCCAAGGGGAAGAAAAATGCCAAAAAAGGAAGAACCTACTCCAAAAGGCACTTGTCATCATTATGGCAAGGAGGGACATTAGAAAAGGAACTACAAGCATTATCTGGAATCACTGAAGCAGAAAAAGACATCTGATACCCAAACTACTTCAGGTATATTCGTTATTGAATACCATGTAGGGATGTATACTGAAAAGTCTATCTATTGTATGAACATATTTATTTTGAAATAAGAATCACATGATCATTGTTTTCATATTTTTATGGTTATGCAATATTGTCTAATACTTTACATTGTAGATAACATGGTGTGTGGTGTCACACGGGAGATCATGTTATCGACCCATTGAAAAGTATAAGTAAAGGCTCACAACCGAGATGGCTTTGGACAAACCATCGGGATGGTTGTAGTGTGATTTGGTATTGGTTTGTCTTGACCATGGAATCACACTAGTGTACTTTATGTGTATTGAGCAGGACCGACTTAGAGGTGATTCGATTTATTGCTGACAACATAATCGAATCGGACCTCAGATATTATTTAGTACATGCTCTTAATCCCGATATAATAACGGACACATATACTTAGTAGTCATCTCTTTGATTTACCAATGTGCGAGATTTATAGATTAGATCGATAGGCTCGGTAAGTTGGGAGATGATATTATTTATATGGTATGTCGTTGATTATAGGAGGAAACCGTGTCCTATATATTAGGATGATGATGTCCCCTTGAGGAGCTCATAAGGTTCATCATGTAAACCCTACAGGTGGACTTGGTCCGGCATGATGAAAAGGTTGAGTGGTACTACTCATGGAGTTAGATGTCGATTAATTAATGGTCAGTAAATTAATTAATCGACGGACATTCGAGATCTTAAACACGGGGAAAAAATGTACAAATAATATATGGAGCTCATATTATCATATGGGGGTTGGTGAGGTAGATCAATGATGAACCTTTAGTGGATTGGATCATCATTAGTGGATCGGACTTTATGTGGGCTTGATCCATGGGTGGCCAAGACCCAACTCCTCCTCATGATCCCTAATGTAGCCTATTAACACCTCATGATGCTTAGATCCAAAGGATAGAAACAAAACTCTAAGATCCATTGGTAGAGATTAAATCTCTAAGATCCGATGGTTGAGATTAAATCTCTAGATCCGACGGTTGAGAATAAATCCCTAGAACCAATGGAGGAGATTAATTCATGACTTATCCCTAACTCTATAAAAGGAGGGCATGAGGAATTGGCGTGGATGATATTGAAAGGGAGCAAGGATTGGGCGGCAAGAGAAGGGCAATCCTTGTTGAGATAAGATTGGGATTAGGGTTAGGGTTTGGAGGCTAGGGCGGCACCAAATAAGGCAAGTTTTCCTTTCTTCTTCCTTGTCTTGTGGCCAACGTCCAACAAGGTTTCCAGCCCTTCCCAGCCCTTGGCCGGCGCCCAAAACACTCCCCTCTCTTCTCCTTAGGTGGTGGAAACTGTTGGAATGTATACTGAAAGCCTAGCTCTTTTTGTATGAACATTTTTATTTTGAAATAAGAATCACATGATCATTGTTTGCACTTTATATGTGTGCATATTGTCTAATATTTTACATTGTAGATAACATGGTGCTTGGTGTGGCATAAAAAGATCATGTTATCAGTCCCTTGTAGAATATAAGTAGAGGCTCACAACCAAGATGGTTTTGGACAAACCATTGGCATGGTTGTAGTTTAACTTGGTATTGTTTTGTCTTGAACATAGAGTTACACTAGTACACTTAGGTGTATTGAGCAGGACCGACATAGAGGTGATTCAATTTATTGCTGACTACATAATTGAATCGGACCTCGGATATTATGTTGTACATGCTCTTAATCCCGATATAATAACGGGCACATGTACTTAGTATTTATTTCTTTGATTTACCATAGGGTGAGATTTAGATGGATTAAATCAATATGCCCGGTAAGTTGGGAAATAATATTATTTACATGGTGTGCCGTTGATTATAGGAGGAAACCGTGTCCTATATATTAGGTTGATGATGTCCCCTTGAGGAGCTCATAAGGTTCATCATGTAAACCCAGCTGGTTGACTTAGTTAACATGATGATAAGGTTGAGTGGTACTACTCGAAGAGTTAGATGTTAATTGATTGATGGTCAGTAAATCAATTAATTAACGGACATTCGATATCTTAAACACGGGGAGATGGATGTACAAATAATATATGGAGCCCATATTAATTTATGGGGGTTGGTGAGGTAATTCAATGATGATCCTCTAGTGGAATGGAACATCATTGATGGATCAAGTTTGTGTGGTTCCAATCCATCGGGTGGCCAAGATTCAACTCCTCCTCATGGTCCCTATCATAGCCTAATATAATCCTCAAGAAGCCTAGATCCAAGGATGTAAAAACAAAACTCTAAAACTAACGGTTGGGATTAAATCCCTAGAACTGACGGTTGAGATTAAATCTCTAGATCCGATGGTTGGGATGAAACCCTAGAACCGACGGTTGAGATTAAATCCCTAGATCCGACGGTTGGGATGAAACCCTAGATCCGACGGTTGAGATAAAACCCTAGATCCGACGGTGGAGATTAAATCCCTAGATCCGACGGTGGAGATTAAAGGAGGCTTAAGCCCAATTCTATAAATAGAGGGCTAAGGCTTGGGCGGCAAGAATGGTTCTTTGGATTAGGGTTTTGCCTCTCAAGAGTTTAGGCGGCTAGTGTTTGGTGTGTGTGGTTTAGGCGGCAACAAGGAAGGAGATTAGGGTTTCTTCCTTTTCTCCTTGGTGGCCGGCGCTCACTCCATCCTCCTCCTTGTTTTGGCCGGCTCTCTTCCTCTTCCTTTTCTCCATACATTGGTGGCCGGCACTTCTCCCATTCATTGGTGGCCGGCGACAACATTGTCACAAGGTTGTCCGACGCTCAACCATTCACTCCTTGGCCGACAGTTACATTAAGCTCCTTGGCTTGGTGGCCGGATCTAGAAAGGAGAAGGAGCTTTGTTTGGTTCTTCTCTTTGTTCGGAGCGAACAAGGAAGAGAAGAACGTGATCTAGGAGGCTTCTACTCGTAGAGGATCTTCGCCCACACGACGTCCACGAAGAGGATAGGACATACGGTAGAAGATTGTGAGGTATAACAGTTTTATAACTTTATTTTCTGATCTTAGCATGTTCTTGTATGCATGATTGTACTAGTTCGCATATGCATGTATTTGTATAATCATGGACCCCAAAGACGAACACAAAAATCGGCGATCCGTCCGTCGTCTCTTCCGCGGCTAACTAACTAGAAGAGTTGTGTTGCTTGAATAACTAGTTTGTTCAAGCGATCGCTCAAGTTGTTAGCACGACGACGAATTGGTTGTGCTAAGGAAACTCATCCCATCCGGATTAGTTCTTTCATTAGTGAAAATTTTAATCCGAGGACATGGGAGCCAATGAGCCTCCGAAGCAAATCCCCAACAAGTGGTATCAGAGCCACGGTTTTCGGTTTTGTGTGTTTTGGATTCAGTTACTTTCATGCACATATCATATATTGAGTATGCCGGATAATAGTAGGATGTGCGTAGGCTAACTTTTTGGTTGTAGGCATAAGATCCGACTATTATGGCTATTTGTGTGTATGTGATTGTTTTGTGTGTGATTGTATGTATATTATTTGAATCCTCGGGGTTGACGAGTTTAGATTAGTATTTAATTTTTGTAATTAAATACGACATTGTTTAGCCACTCATTTTAGTTTACTTTCGATCTAGATTATTTGTACACTCCTTCGTGGAGTATAGGATCGATGGATGTAAATTAAAATAATATATCTCGGCTCCGATCTCTTTGGTGACTTGCGCACGGGAAAAGATGGAGCGGACGAGGTGGCGATACGACGGGATGCGTATTGGAGAACAATACCATAATAGTTGGAAAAATTCTGTTTTTTACATATTTATTGCTAATTTGTTTTTATATGCATGTTATGTATGCTTGAAAATTCCTCATTGTCAATTTACTAAGTGGGAGAGGGACATTTTAATTAATTCCCGCGGCCTCCATTACAATTTGACGTGTGATGCAACAAACTTGCGCGTTGGCTCTGAGTGCCTTCCTCCCCATCGGATGGGTTTGTTTGTGGATCACTAGGTCAAATAATGGTTATAGGAAATTATTTAGGAGCGTGTGTACTTCCCCATCGGTAAGGCACATAATCCGAAATAATTCCCTTAGTATCGTGTAATGGTGCACACTTAGATGCAAATAAAAAGTATCCTCCCTATCGGAGTCACTGCTTTTATTTGTAGGGCCAAAGAGGAACCAACTATTAATTTTATTTGTCAAAAAGTAAGGTTGACAAGATAATAAAATTAATGGGTAAAACCTCCTCTTACAAATGTAGAATTCGTATACGTCCACACTATCGTGGCATGCGATATTCTCGGTGTTTTGAGGTGTTGGTTGATTTCGGAATTTTATTGTTTTGAGGAATCAATAATATTTGAAATCTAATATTTTGATCATTGTGATTCTTAGATTTTTCAAATGACTTTCAACCCACTTGCTGTGATATTAAAAGAAAATAAACTTACTGGAACAAACTATATTGATTGGAAAAGAAACTTGGATATTGTCTTAACTGCAGAGGAGTACAAATTTGTACTCTTCGAGGTCTGTCCTCCTAAGCCCACTGATGACTCTGATGAAAAGGAGAAAGAAAGTTATAAGAAATGGATCAAGGCAGATGAGATGACGCGGTGTTATATTTTGGCATCTATGTCAAATGTGCTGCAACATCAGCATCAGGCCATGGCCACAACTTATGACATGATGTTCAATCTCAAGGAACTTTTCGGACATCAGAGTAGGGCGGCTAGACAGGAGGCTATGAGAAACTTGATGACGACCACCATGGTCGAGGGAACACCCGTTAGGGATGATGGCTCATCTTAATGAGATGGAAGTCCTCGGAGCTGAGATCGATGGGGAAACCCAGGTCGATATCATTCTCCAGTCTCTGCCTAGGAGTTTTGAGCAGTTCCGCCTCAACTACAACATGAACAAAAGGTTGTATTTATTGGCGGAGCTTCTGACAGAACTCCAGGTTGCTCAGAAGGTTTCTTCTTCTAAACCGAAAGGTAAGAAGAAGAAGAAGCAAGGTGGAGCAAAGAAAGTGGCAGTGAGACCTCAGGCAGGAGTGAAGAAGCCGAAAGGCAAGTGCTTCACTTGCAAGCAGACTGGACATTGGAAGATGGACTGTCCTCGCCGAAAGAACAAAGGTATATCTTTTTGTTTAGTTGTTAAAACATGTTTAGCGGTGTTATCTACCAGTGCCTGGTGTGTAGATACAGGAGCTACTGATCATGTCTGCAATACTTTGCAGGGGTTCCAGGAAACCCGACGACTAGCTGAGGGAGAGATTACCGTCTTCATGGGCAATGCTTCAAAGGTTGAGGCTATTGCAGTGGGAGACGTTTATTTATCTTTTGATAGGAATAAAGTTTTGGTTTTGAGAAATTGTCTTTATGTACCTACTTTTAGAAAGAATTTAATTTCAGTTTCTAAATTGTTTATGGATGGATATTCTGTTTCTTTTAATGACAAAGTGGTTATAAAAAGGAATAGGGAGATTATCTGTTCTGGTACATTGGTTGACAATTTGTATACTCTTGAACCGAAAACTCCCACGATGCATATAGAAGAAAATAACTCATCTTCTAAGTCTAATAAGAGAAAAGAACCTTCGAAAATGAACCAGACGTATCTTTGGCATCTAAGGCTTGGTCATATTAACCTGAGTAGAATTCAAAGGTTGATAGCTGATGGATCTTTGGGTTCATTAGTAGTAGAGGATCTCCCAACCTGCGAATCTTACTTGGAAGGTAAAATGACCAAGAGGCCTTTCAAGGCCAAGGGGTATAGAGCCAAAGATGTGTTAGAATTGGTTCATTCTGATCTGTGCGGTCCTATGTCCATCCAGGCTAGAGGTGGCTTTGAATACTTCGTCTCTTTTATAGACGATTATTCAAGGTATGGATACATTTACTTGATGCGCCGCAAGTCTGAATGCTTTGACAGGTTCAAAGAATTCAAGGCTGATGTGGAGAACCGTCAAGGTAAAAGTATCAAGACACTACGATCTGATCGTGGTGGCGAGTACCTCTTGGGAGAGTTTAGGAGTTACTTATCAGAGTCTGGGATTCAATCCCAATTGTCCGCACCTGGCACACCCCAGCAGAATGGTGTGGCGGAGCGAAGGAACATGACTCTTATGGAGATGGTCAGATCGATGATGAGTTATTCTGAGTTACCCGATTCGTTCTGGGGGTTGGCTCTGGAAACGGCAGCACACATTCTGAACTTGGTTCCATCTAAGTCAGTACCCTCTACTCCAACAGAATTGTGGACTGGGCGAAAGCCTAGTCTAAAACATATTCGGATTTGGGGTAGTCCAGCACATGTGCTGAAGGGAGATGCTGGTAAGTTGGAATCTCGTACAGAAGTACGTTTGTTTGTTGGCTACCCTAAGGGAACGAAGGGTGGTTTGTTCTATAGTCCTAGAGATCAGAAGGTGATCGTTAGTACGAATGCCAGATTTCTAGAGGAGGACTATGTGATGAACCACAAGCCCACGAATAGGATTGTTCTTGAGGAGTTGACAGGGGAAGTCCCGACTTCAGTACCATCGGTACAAGAGGATATACCACATGTCACTGCACCGCATGTCACAGAGCATACACAGGAGGCACCTCGTCATAGTGGGAGGGTTGTTAGACAACCCGAGAGATTCATGTTTTTGGGAGAGTCTTCGGACTTAGTCCCTGGTGAACATGAACCTGATCCCTGGACATATGACGAGGCACTCCAAGATAGAGATCCGGTATCTTGGTAAAGAGCAATGAATTCAGAGATAGAATCTATGGATTTTAATCAGGTCTGGGAGCTAGTAGAGCCACCCGATGGTATAAAAGTCATTGGATGCAAGTGGATCTACAAGAGAAAGAGAGGAGTAGACGGGAAGGTTGAGACCTTCAAAGCTAGGCTTGTTGCGAAAGGGTATACTCAGAAAGAGGGTATCGATTATGAGGAGACCTTTTCGCTGGTAGCTATGCTTAAGTTTATCCGGATTCTCTTATCTATAGCTGCTCATATGGATTATGAGATTTGGCAGATGGATGTCAAGACAATTTTCCTTAACAGAAGTCTTGAGGAGAACATCTATATGCGGCAACCAGAGGGATTCATTGCTAAAGGCAAAGAGAATCTTGTATGTAAGCTTAATCGGTCCATTTATGGATTGAAGCAAGCTTTT
Organism: Wurfbainia villosa; assembly: GCA_025175895.1. Taxonomy (NCBI): domain Eukaryota; kingdom Viridiplantae; phylum Streptophyta; class Magnoliopsida; order Zingiberales; family Zingiberaceae; genus Wurfbainia; species Wurfbainia villosa. Next base: position 34,161,766 of record CM045989.1, on the reverse strand, counting down.
AGATCTTGGAACATCCGCTTTGATGAGGTAATCCAGTCATATAGATTTATTCAAAGTTCGGATGAGCCTTGTGTATACAAGAGATGTGATGGAAACGTAGTGGTATTTCTTGTATTATACATAGATGACATTTTGTTAGTTGACAACAATATCAGAGTGTTATCAGACGTAAGGGTATGGTTGTCCAAACAGTTTGACATGAAGGACTTGGGAGAAGTGGGACACATCCTTGGGATCAAAGTAATAAGGGATCGCAAGAAAAGGATGTTGTGCTTATCTCAAGCTTCATACATTGACACTATCCTTGCTCGTTTTATCATGCAGAACTCCAAGAAAGGTTTTCTACCTTTTAGGCATGAAGTTCCTTTATCTAAAGAGATGTGTCCCAAAACATCAAAGGAGATAGTGGAGATGAAGGCGGTTCCTTATGCTTCGGCAGTTGGAAGCCTCATGTATGTTATGCTATATACGAGACCAGATATCTGCTTTGTCGTGGCCATGGTTAGCAGATATCAAAGTAATCCTGGACAGGGAAATTGGACTGCGGTAAAGCATATATTGAAGTACCTGAGAAGGACTAGGGATTATATGCTGGTTTACTGGGCAGATCAATTAGTCCCTATGGGTTACACGGATTCGGATTTCCAATCAGATAGAGACAATAGTAAGTCTACCTCAGGGTTTGTGTTTACTTTTGGAGGCGGAGCCATAGTGTGGAGGAGTGTCAAGCAGAAATACATGGCGGACTCTACCATGGAAGCTGAGTATGTGGCAGCCAAGGAAGCTGTATGGCTCAGGAACTTCTTGATGGACTTGGATGTGATTTCTGGTTTGCCCAGATCTATCACAATTTATTGTGATAACAGTGGTGCAGTTGCAAACTCGAAGGAACCACGAGCCCATAAGGCAAGTAAACACATAGAGTGCAAGTACCACCTGATACGAGAGATCGTAAAGCGAGGAGAAGTAGCTGTCGCCAAGATTGCATTAGAGGATAACCTGGCGGATCCATTCACTAAGGCCCTTCCAGTGAAAGCGTTTGATAGGCATGTGGAGGACATGGGGATCAGATGTATGGTAGTGTGATGACAGCATAGTCTTTTAGTATAAGTGGGAGATTGTTGGAATGTATACTGAAAGCCTAGCTCTTTTTGTATGAACATTTTTATTTTGAAATAAGAATCACATGATCATTGTTTGCACTTTATATGTGTGCATATTGTCTAATATTTTACATTGTAGATAACATGGTGCTTGGTGTGGCACAGAAGATCATGTTATCAGTCTCTTGTAGAATATAAGTAAAGGCTCACAAACAAGATGGTTTTGGACAAACCATTGGCATGGTTGTAGTGTAGCTTGGTATTGTTTTGTCTTGAACATAGAGTTACACTAGTACACTTAGGTGTATTGAGCAGGACCGACATAGAGGTGATTCAATTTATTGCTGACTACATAATTGAATCGGACCTCGGATATTATATTGTACATGCTCTTAATCCCGATATAATAACGAGCACATGTACTTAGTATTTATTTCTTTGATTTACCATAGGGTGAGATTTAGATGGATTAAATCAATATGCCCGGTAAGTTGGGAAATAATATTATTTATATGGTGTGTCGTTGATTATAGGAGGAAACTGTGTCCTATATATTAGGTTGATGATGTCCCCTTGAGGAGCTCATAAGGTTCATCATGTAAACCCAGCTGGTTGACTTAGTCAACATGATGATAAGGTTGAGTGGTACTACTCGAGGAGTTAGATTTTAATTGATTGATGGTCAGTAAATCAATTAATTAATGGACATTCGTTATCTTAAACACGGGGAGATGGATGTACAAATAATATATGGAGCCCATATTAATTTATGGGGGTTGGTGAGGTAATTCAATGATGATCCTCTAGTGGAATGAAACATCATTGATGGATCAAGTTTGTGTGGTTCCAATCCATCGGGTGGCCAAGATCCAACTCCTCCTCATGGTCCCTATCGTAGCCTAATATAATCCTCAAGAAGCCTAGATCCAAGGATGTAAAAACAAAACTCTAAAACTAACGGTTGGGATTAAATTCCTAGAACCGACGGTTGAGATTAAATCTCTAGATCCGACGGTTGGGATGAAACCCTAGAACCGACGGTTGAGATTAAATCCCTAGATCCGACGGTTGGGATGAAACCCTAGATCCGACGGTTGGGATAAAACCCTTGATCCGACGGTGGAGATTAAAGGAGGCTTAAGCCAAATTCTATAAATAGAGGGCTAAGGCTTGGGCGGCAAGAATGGTTCTTTGGATTAGGGTTTTGCCTCTCAAGAGTTTAGGCCGCTAGAGTTTGGTGTGTGGTTTGGGCGGCAACAAGGAAGGAGATTAGGGTTTCTTCCTTTTCTCCTTGGTGGCCGACGCTCACTCCATCCTCCTCCTTGTTTTGGCCGGCTCTCTTCCACTTCCTATTCTCCATACATTGGTGGCCGGTGCTTCTCCCATTCATTGGTGGCCGGCGGCAACATTGTCACAAGGTTGGCCGGCGCTCAACCATTCACTCCTTGGCCGGCGGTTACATCGAGCTCCTTGGCTTGGTGGCCGGATCTAGAAAGGAGAAGGAGCTTTGTTTGGTTCTTCTCTTTGTTCGGAGTGAACAAGGAAGAGAAGAACGTGATCTAGGAGGTTTCTACTCGTGGAGGATCTTCGCCCACACGACGTCCACGAAGAGGATAGGACATATGGTAGAAGATCGTGAGGTATAAAAGTTTTATAACTTTATTTTCTGTTCTTAGCATGTTCTTGTATGCATGATTGTACTAGTTCGCATATGCATGTATTTGTATAATCATGGACCCCGAAGACGAACATAAAAACCGGCGATCCATCCGTCGTCTCTTCCGCAGCTAACCAACTAGAAGAGTTGTGTTGCTTGAACAACTAGTTTGTTCAAGCGATCGCTCAAGTTGTTAGCACGACGATGAATTGGTTGTGCTAAGGAAACTCATCACATCCGGATTAGTTCTTTCATTAGTGAAAATTTTAATCGGGGGACATGGGAGCCAATGAGCCTCCGAAGCAAATCCTCAACAGAAACAAGATATAGGGTTTCCCTTAGTGTCTTGGTAGTTTTCCACCATCTTCTTCTCATTCTAGTTAGCCAGCGGCAAGGACTTCTATAGCTCCTTGTTGGTTGAGTTTTTGAAGGAGAATAACATTGTTTCTCTTCTTCCTCTTGCTTGGGAAAAGCAAGGAAGGAAGTATTGCGATCTAGGAGCTTCGACTTTTGGTGGATCGTCGCCCACACGACGTCCAAAAAGGAGGAAGGTCATACATTTGAAGACCAAGAGGTATACCTATTCTTCTTTCTCTTTTATTCATTGCTTGTTTTTGTTTTACAAATATAAGCATGTTATATTTCTGTAAATGGCTAAATAATACTTGGATCCCGAGTATAAACACAAAAACCGGCGATCCGGACATCGTCTATTCTGCGGCTACTCGTAGAATAGAGGTTGGTCGCTTGAACAACTTGTTTGTTCGAGTGACCTCTCTAAACGAATAGCACGACGATGACTTGGTTGCTTTGGCAATGTCTTTTGTCTAGGATTAAATTTTTTTAATCGGGGGACATCGAAGGGATCGCCATGGACAAGCTACCGAGGTGAAGTGGGAAGCGAAGTTTCCTCTCACGGACTCGATAAGCAAAACCCTTCAATTGGTATCAAAGCTTTCGGGAAAAACCTTCAATTGGTATCAGAGCCAAGGTTTCCGATTTTGTGTGTTTTGGATTCGGTTAATTTTTATGCTTTTTTTCATATATTATATGTGCCGGATAATAGTAGGATATGCGTAGTTTAACTCTTTGGTTGCAGGCATAAGATCCGACTATTATGACCATATGTGTGTATGTGATTGGATGTGTGTAAATATTTATTTTGTTGAATCCTCGGGGTTGACGAGGCTAGTATTTAGTTTTTTGTAAATTAAATACGGCATTGTTTAGCCGCTCTTTATTTTATTTTACTTTCAATCTAGTTTTCATGTACACTCCCTCGTGGAGTATAGGATCGATGGATGCAAATTAAAATAGGTTTTAGTCTCGGCTCGGATCTCCGGAGGGCATGTACATGGCGTAGGAGGAGCGGACGAGATGGCGATGCGACGGAAGACATATTGAAGACAAAAGCCATAATAGTTGGAAAATTTTTATTTTTCATATTTTTTATTTTTTATTTGATATGCATGTCGTAGGCTAGGAAAATTCCTCAATTTCAAATTACTAAGTGGGAGAGGGATATTTTTTTAAATTCCCACGGCCTCTATTACGATTTGACATGTGATGCAAACAAACTTGCGCGTCGGTTCTGAGTGCCTTCCTCCCCATCGGATGGGTTTGTTTGCGGATCACAAGGTCGAATATGGTTATAGGAAATTATTAAGGAGCGTGTGTACTTGCCCATCGGAAGGCATATAACCCAAGATAATTACCTTAGTACCGAGTAATGGTGAACACTTAGATACAAATATAAGTATCCTCCCCATCGGAGTCACTGCTTTTATTTGTAGGGCCAAAGAGGAACCAACGATTAATTTTACTTGTCAAAAAGTTAGGTTGACAAGATAGTAAAATTAATGGGTAAAACTTCCTCTTACAAATGTAGAATTTGTATACGTCCACACTATCGTGGCATACGATATTCTCGGTGTTTTGAGGTGTTGGTTGATTTTAAAAATTTATTGTTTGAGGAATCAATAATTTTTTGAAATCTAATGTTTTGATTTATGTGATTCTTAGGTTTTCTTTCAAAATGACTTTCAACCCACTTGCTATGATACTGAAAGAGAACAAACTTACTGGACCCAACTATGTAGATTGGAAGAGGAATATGGATATTGTCTTGACTGCTGAGGAATACAAATATGTACTCCTCGAAGAGTGCCCTCTAAAGCCTGTAGATGATTCTGGAGAAAAGGAGAGAGAGAGCTATAGGAAGTGGATCAAGGCCGATGAGATGACACGGTGTTACATTTTGGCATCTATGTCAAATGTACTCCAACATCAACATCAAGCCATGCCCACTGCCTATGATATGATGCTCAATCTCAAGGAGCTTTTCGGATACCAGAATCGGGCTGCGAGGCAAGAGGCCATGAGAAACTTGATGACGACCACCATGGTCGAGGAAACACCCGTGAGGGATCATGTTCTCAAGATGATGGCTCATTTGAATGAGCTGGAGATCTTAGGAGCTGAGATCGATGGGGAAACCCAGGTCGATATCATACTCCAGTCTCTACCTAGGAGTTTTGAGCAGTTTCGCCTCAACTACAATATGAACAAGAGGTTGTATTCGCTGGCGGAACTTCTGACAGAACTCCAAGCGGCAGAGGGACTATTTCGTCAGAGTGCTCAGGCGCATGCCGTGATGACCCAGAAGGTTTCGACTTCTAAGCCGAAAGGCAAGAAGAAGAAGAAACAAACCGGGGCGAAGGCAGTGGGAGGTACTCATGGGGGAGTGAAGAAGCCGAAAGGCAAGTGCTTCACTTGTAAGCAAACTGGACACTGGAAGAAGGACTGCTCCAACCGCAAGAACAAAGGTATATCTTTTGGTCTAGTCGTTGAAACATGTTTAGCGGTGTTATCTACCGGCACCTGGTGTGTAGATACGGGAGCCACTAATCATGTCTGCAACACTTTGCAAGGGTTCCAGGAAACCCGACGACTAGCTAAAAGGAAGATTACCATTTACTTGGGCAATGCCATGAAGATGGCGGCTATTGCAGTGGGAGAAGTTTTATTTATCTCTTGAGAAAAATAAAACTTAGGTTCTGGAAAATTCCCTTTATGTACCTTTATTTAGAAAGAACCTAGTTTCAGTTTCTAAATTGTTTATGTATGAATATTCTATTTCTTTTAATGACAGAGCTATTATAAAAAGGAATAGGGAGAATATCTGTTCAGGTACATTGATAGGAAATTTGGATACACTTGAACCAAAACCTCCCACGATGCAAATTGAAGTTTATAACTCATCTTCTAATTCCAATAAGAGAAAAGAACCTTCGAAGATGAACCAAACATATCTTTGGCATCTTAGGCTTGGTCACATTGACCTAAGCAGAATTCAAAGGTTGATAGCTGATGGACCTTTGGGTTCATTAGTGGTGGAGGATCTCCCAACCTGTGAATCTTGCTTGAAAGGTAAGATGACCAAGAGGCCTTTTAAGGCCAAGGGGTATAGAGCCAAAGATATGTTAGAATTGGTTCATACTGATTTGTATGGTTCTATGTCTATCCAGGCAAGAGGTAGTCTTGAATATTTCGTCTTTTTCATAGATGATTATTCAAGATATGGATGACACTACGATTTGATCGTAGTAGTGAGTACCTCTTGGGAAAGTTTAGGAACTACTTATCATAGGCTGAGATTCAATCCCAATTGACTGCACCTGGCACACCCCAGTAGAACGGTGTAGCAGAGCGAAGGAATATGACTCTTATGGAGATGGTTAGATCGATGATGAGTTATTCTGATTTGCCAGATTCGTTCTGGGGATATGCTCTAGATACGACGGTGTACATTCTGAACTTGGTTCCATATAAATCAGTGCCTTCTACTCCCACAGAGTTGTGGACTGGGCGAAAGCCTAGTCTAAGACATATTCGGATATGGGGGAGTCCAGCACATGTGCTGAAGGCAGATGCTGATAAGTTGGAACCTCATACAGAAGTACGCATGTTCGTTGGCTATCCCAGGGGAACGAAGGGTGGATTGTTTTATAATCCTAGAGATCAGAGGGTGATCGTTAGCACGAACGCCAGATTTCTAGAGAAAGACTATGTGATGAGCCACAAGCCCAAGAATAAAATTGTTCTAGAGGAGTTAAAAGGGGAAGTCACTTCTTTAGTACCACCGGTACAAGAGGATATACCACATGTCACTGCACCGCGTGTCACAGAGGATATACAGGTGATACCTCATCGTAGTGGGAGGGTTGTGAGACAGCTTGATAGATTCATGTTCTTGGGAGAATCTTCTGATTTAGTCCCTGGCGAACATGAGCCTGATCCCTAGACATATGACGAGGCAATCCAATATAAAGATACAGTATCTTGGCAAAGTGCAATGAATGCTGAGATTGAATCTATGGATTCAAATCAGGTCTGGGAGCTAGTAGAACCACCCGATGGTGTAAAAACCATTGGATGCAAGTGGATCTACAAGAGAAAGAGAGGAATAGATGGGAAGGTTGAGACCTTCAAAGCGAGACTTGTTGCGAAGGGGTATACTCAGAAAGAGGGTATCGATTATGAGGAGACCTTTTCGCCGGTAGCCATGCTTAAATCTATCCGGATTCTCTTATGCATAGCAGCTCATATGGATTATGAGGTGTGGCAGATGGATGTCAAGACAACTTTCCTTAATGGAAGTCTTGAGGAAACCATCTATATGAAGCAACCAGAATGATTCATTGCTAAGGGCAAAGAGCAGCTTGTATGTAAGCTTAATCGGTCTATTTATGGATTGAAGCAAGCTTCGAGATCTTGGAACATCCGCTTTGACGAGGTATTCCAGTCTTATGGATTTATTCAAAGTCCGGATGAGTCTTGTGTATACAAGAGATGTGATGGAAACATAGTGGTATTTCTTGTACTATACGTAGATGACATTTTGTTGATTGACAACAATATCAAGGTGTTATCGGACGTAAAGGTATGATTGTCCAAATAGTTTGATATGAAGGACTTGGGAGAAGTGGGAAACATCCTTGGGATCAAGGTTATAAGGGATCACAAGAAAACAATGTTGTGCTTATCTCAAGCTTCATACATAGACACGATTATGGAGCATTTTAGCATGCAGAACTCCAAGAAGGGTTTTCTACCTTTCAGGCATGGAGTACCTCTATCTAAGGAGATGTGTCCTAGATCATCTAAGGAGATAGAGGAGATGAAAGTGGTTCCTTATGCTTCGGCAGTAGGAAGCCTTATGTATGCGATGCTCTATACGAGACCAGATATCTGCTTTGCCGTGGGCATGGTCAGCAGATATCAAAGTAATCTAGGACAGGGACATTGGACTGCAGTAAAGCATATATTAAAGTACCTGAGAAGGACTAGGGATTATATGCTGGTTTACCAGACAGACCAATTACTCCCTGTAGGTTACACGGATTCCGACTTCCAATCTGATAGGGATAACAGTAAGTCTACCTCAGGTTTTGTGTTTACTTTGGGAGGTGGAGCCATTGTATGGAGGAGTGTCAAGCAGAAGTGCGTGGCGGACTCCACCATGGAAGCTGAGTATGTGGCGGCCTCTGAGGCGGCCAAAGAAGCTGTATGACTCAGGAACTTCCTGATGGACTTGGATGTGATTCCTAGTTTGCCCAGAACTATCACAATTTTTTGTGATAATAGTGGTGCAGTTGCAAACTCGAAGGAACCACGAGCCCATAAGGCTAGTAAACACATAGAGCGTAAGTACCACCTGATACGAGAGATTGTAAAGAGAGGAGAAGTTGCTGTGGCCAAGATTGCATTGGAGGATAACCTGGCAGATCCTTTCACTAAGGCCCTTCCGGCGAGAGCTTTTGATAGGCATGTGGAGGGAATGAGGATCAGATGTATGTCAGTTTGAGGACAACATAGTCTTTTAGTATAATGGAAGATTGTAGGGATGTATACTGAAAAATCTATCTTTTGTATGAACATCTTTATTTTGAAATAAGAATCACATGATCATTATTTTCATATTTTTATGGTTATGCAATATTGTCTAATACTTTACATTGTAGATAACATGGTGTGTGGTGTCACATGAGAGATCATGTTATCGGCCCCTTGAAAAGTATAAGTAAAGGCTCACAACCGAGATGGCTTTGGACAAACCATCGGGATGGTTGTAGTGTGATTTGATATTGGTTTGTCTTGACCATGGAATCACACTAGTGTACTTTATGTGCATTGAGCAGGACTGACTTAGAGGTGATTCGATTTATTGCTGACTACATAATCGAATCGGACCTCAGATATTATTTAGTACATGCTCTTAATCCCGATATAATAACGGACATATATACTTAGTAGTCATCTCTTTGATTTACCAATGTGCGAGATTTATAAATTAGATCGATAGGCTCGGTAAGTTGGGAGATGATATTATTTATATGGTGTGTCGTTGATTATAGGAGGAAACCGTGTCCTATATATTAGGATGATAATGTCCCCTTGAGGAGCTCATAAGGTTCATCATGTAAACCCTGCAGGTGGACTTGGTCCGGCATGATGAAAAGGTTGAGTGGTACTACTCATGGAGTTAGATGTCGATTAATTAATGGTCAGTAAATTAATTAATCGACGGATATTCGAGATCTTTAACACGGGGAGAAAATATACAAATAATATATGGAGCCCATATTATCATATGGGGGTTGGTGAGGTAGATCAATGATGAACCTTTAGTGGATTGGATCATCATTAGTGGATCGGACTTTATATGGGCTTGATCCATGGGTGGCCAAGACCTAACTCCTCCTCATGGTCCCTAATGTAGCCTATTAACACCTCATGATGCTTAGATCCAAAGGATAGAAACAAAACTCTAAGATCCATTGGTAGAGATTAAATCTCTAAGATCCGACGGTTGAGATTAAATCTCTAGATCCGACGGTTGAGATTAAATCCCTAGAACCAATGGAGGAGATTAATTCATGACTTATCCCTAACTCTATAAAAGGAGGGCATAGGGAATTGGCGTGGATGATATTGAAAGGGAGCAAGGCTTGAGCGGCAAGAGAAGGGCAATCCTAGTTGAGATAGGATTGGGATTAGGGTTAGGGTTTGGAGGCTAGGGCGGCACCAAATAAGGCAAGTTTTCCTTTCTTCTTCCTTGTCTTGTGGCCAACATCCAGCAAGGTTTCCAGCCCTTCCTAGCCATTGGCCAGCGCCCAAAACACTCCCCTCTCTTCTTCTTAGGTGGTGGAAACAAGATATAGGGTTTCCCTTGGTGTCTTGGTAGTTTTCCACCATCTTCTTCTCATTCTAGTTGGCCGGCGGCAAGGACTTCTATAGCTCCTTGTTGGTTGAGTTTTTGAAGGAGAAAAACATTGTTTCTCTTCTTCCTCTTGCTTGGGAAAAGCAAGGAAGGGAGTGTTGTGATCTAGGAGCTTCGACTTTTGGTGGATCGTCGCCCACACGACGTCCAAAAAGGAGGAAGGTCATACATTAGAAGACCAAGAGGTATACCTATTCTTCTTTCTCTTTTATTCATTGCTTGTTTTTGTTTTACAAATATAAGCATGTTATATTTCTGTAAATGACTAAATAATACTTGGATCCCGAGTATAAACACAAAAATCGGCGATCCGGACATCGTCTATTCCGCGGCTACTCGTAGAATAGAGGTTGGTCGCTTGAACAACTTGTTTGTTCGAGTGACCTCTCTAAACGAATAGCACGACGATGACTTGGTTGCTTTGACAATCCCTTTTGTCTAGGATTAAATTTTTTTAATCGGGGGACATCGAAGGGATCGCCATGGACAAGCTACCGAGGTGAAGTGGGAAGCGAAGTTTCCCCTCACGGACTCGATAAGCAAAACCCTTCATACCATACCGTTTCTACAAACACATGGGTATTGAATACCGAGTATGTCTCGCACATATGTAATGACATACAGAGGCTAAAAGACAGTAGAAGACTGGACATGGGAGAAGCATATCTGAGGGTTGTCAATGGAGCAAAGGTTGCTGTTGTAGCCATAAGGACTTATTTTGTGCAATTACCTAATGGACTAGTTTTAAAGTTGGAAAATTATTTTTATATTCTTTCGTTAATAAAGAACATTGTTTTTATTTCTGATTTAAATAGAAAAGATTTTCATTTGATTTTTAGTAACAATTATTGTTATATTATATTGAATGATGTTCTTTATGGAACTAGAATGTTAATAATATAATCTACACGTTAGATATTTCCAATAAAATATTCAATATCGAATCGAGTAGAAAACATGCTAAAATAGATGATTGAGTAACCTCTTATAGGTGACATTGTTGTTTTGTCCATATTAGTAAGGATCGCATGAACAAATTGCAAAAGCTTGACATTTTGGAGTTTTTTGAATTTGATTCATTTGACACATGCGATTCATGCTTAAAAGACAAATGACAAAGTTATCTTTTAAGGGAAAAAGATGAACTAGAACTTGATGTTTTGGGCCTTGTACAAACCGATGTATGTGAACCAATGTCAATTCAAGCACGAGGAGATTATAGCTACTTCATTACCTTTATCGATGATTGTTCACGATTTGGGTATTTGTATCTATTGAGATACAAGTGTGAGGTCTTTGAAAAACTCAAAGAATTTAGACAAGAAGTAAAGAAACAACTTGATAAAAGTATCAAAGTACTTCGACTAGATTGATGTGGAGAATACCTAAGTCAAGAGTTTCAGGATTATCTCTAGGGCAATGACATCTTGTCCCAAAGGACTCCGTCTTATACACCACAACATAATGATGTAGCAGAAAGGCAAAACCAAATCTTGTTAGACATAGTGAGGTCGATGATGCTTTATGCAAGTCTTCCCAAAGCTTTTTGGGGTTACGCACTCGAGATTGTTATTTACTTGCTAAACAAAGTTCCAACGAAGGTTGTGTCAACTACTCCATATGAGGTATGAAATAGTAAGAAATCTTATTTATCTTATTTGAAGATATAGAGTTATCTTGCTTATATGAAAAGGATAGTATCAGACAAGTGGAGGCTAAGTCTGATAAGTGTCTATTTATTGGACAAAAGGTAATGAACAAAAGATAGTATCAAAGGTACTTCATTACCTTTATCTTGCTTATTTAAAAGGATAGTATCAAAGGGATTATCAATTCTATCATCTTTTCGAACAAAAGATGTTTGTTTTAAGACATGTTGTATTCCTAGAAGAGTTTCTCTTACAGAAAAACAATGAGAGTTGTAAGGATCGATATGGTCACGGTAAAGGGGGGTGAATAGTGATTCTCAATTTTGTGCTTGATTTGTGTTTGATTGCGTCGTTGCTCGTCTACACAAACGTTAATGCATAGCGGATACAAAATATAGAATAAAAACAAGAACATTAACACAATCACAACACAAGATAAACGTGGTTTGGAACTTAAGTTCCTACTCCACAGTGAGCTAGTGTCCACACCACTATACTCTTCTCTCCTTCTCGGCAACATGCCGGAGGCAGAGAAACCCCTTACACAAGTATACAACAAGAAAATACAAGATACGAGCTAAATAACAAATGCAAACAAAAGAATACGTTACAAGAGAGTTTGAGATTACTTGTAGACTTGGTTGCTTTGGGATGACTTCTGAAGATCTGGAACACAACAGTGTTTCCTCTTCAAACTCACCAAGAATCGAGAGGCTTCAATCTCCCCTTTAAGCTTCATTTAAAGGACGCGTCGGGCTGGATTTTCGCCTACCAGTTGACTGCCAAAAGGCCTCAGTCGACTGCCCTTCTAGTAGTTGTCTCACAACGGACTTATCCACGCCAGATCTAGGGCACACCAGTCGACTGCTCTGACTCATTAGTCGACTTCCCTTATTCAGCCGTCAACTACGGATCCTTCTGTGCTTGTGGCATTCACGACCAGTTGACTACCTATACTGCAGTCGATTGCCAACCCATGTCGACTGCTCAGTTGACTATCGAGCTTTTTATACTCTTGTTCACAAACACCAGTCAACTGCTATCCATGATAGTCAACTTGCCATACATGTCAATCGACTGCCAGTGACAGCTGTAGCCGAGCTTCCAATCGATTACCGACTAGTCAACTGGTCATAATCCCAGTCGACTGCTCTAAGTTAACTCGACACCCGAGTGTCAAACACTCGGTTAGTCGACTGTCCAATACCCTAATCGACTGATAAACCTCAACAATGACATTTAACTCCAAGTATGATCCCATCATACTTGATAAACACTCTTAGACTAGACCTAAGCCTTCATCCAACTTTCATCAACCTCACACCTTTTGGATCCCTCGAGTCCATGACTCTTCATCCTTGCGCTAGCCTTCAAGTGTCTCCATCAGCTATGTTATGCTAATCGGGTTCCTTACCAAGGTACATTTGGACTTATGCTATCAAGACTCCATACTTAGATTTTACGTTGTCAAACATTAAACTTATGCTGCCAAGACTACATACTTGGACTTTATACTGCCAATATCCACCCTTGGACTTCCCAATTGCCAAGCATCCATACTTGAATTTTTACTGCCAAAGTTCACTTGGACTTTACGCTGCTAAGACTGCACACTTGGACTTATGCTGCCAAGACTATTCCTTTGAACTTCCCATGCCAAGTACTCATGACTTGGACTTTCATGTCAAGACCCATGCTTGGACTTTCCATGCCAAGTCCCATGTTTGGACTTTCATTGTCAAGTACCCATGACTTGGACTTTCCATGACAATCACATTGTCAATTGTATTGGCAAATATCAAAATATTACTCGAGTCAAACTCGAGTCTGCTCAATCATGATCAGGGTCGATTGCACCAACAATCTCTCTCTTTTTGATGTTTGACAACACATTTAAGTTACACTATCCCATATGCCCAACTCCCCGTGCCATTTCCATACTTGGACTTCTTATGCCTAAGCATAATTAAGGTTTATCTAACTTAAACAATTCATTTCTTCCCCTTTGACATACATCAAAAAGACTACCAAGAGTATCCATGTCTCATATCCCAATGAGATCTTACATTTTCTCCCGTGGTCTAAAAACATCTAAGATGCCTTCACTATTCTTAGTGATAAGTCCCATATCACTAAATGAGAGACAATCCTCACTTCTCCAATTCCCCCCCCCCCCCCTTTGGTGAGCACAATGAAAGTTTCCTAACACAAACCCTTTATTTCTCCCCCTTTGAGGGAAAACTCATCCATCATCCCTTAATGGATAACCTCCTATTAAAAGCTTACTCCCTCTTGACTATTATACCAACAATGTCCTTGGAGAGTTCCTAAGCCAATAGGAAACTCAAACCATTGAAAATAAGGGTAAAAGTTCAACATTGAACTCTCACAACCCTTACAAACTCGATACTCTACCCTAAACACCTCTCCTAATCATTTTCAATGATATTTCACCCTTCCCATGCTTTTCAAAGTATATCCCAGGGTTAGGAGACTTAGTGTAAGATATTGGAAAATAAAATACCCTTTTTAATTAGGCAAATACCGTATTGGATTTTTTAGAAATTTTTAAGAATTTTTTAGATTTAAATGGAGTTCTTATGATATTATATAAGGAAAGATTTAACAGGTATTTACAAGGCCTGTTTGGATTATCGGTTATTGAGGAGTTAATAAGTTTTATTAACCTAAGGTTTAAATAGAAAATCTAAGTTTTCTTTTTCTCATTTTCTTTCATGCCGCAACCACCAATTTCCCCTTCTTCTTCCCGATTTCCGCCGCTCCCTCTTCTCTACCTGATTCTCTTCTCTTCCTTCCTCCACCGTGCGATTTTCCCCTCTTCACCATCGCCGACCCTTCTGCTTGCATAACGCAGCTGATCGATGTGAACCAATGCCGCCAAAGCTCAAGCCGTAACTTTCTTCCTCCTCTGGATTTCTTTGTCACAAGCCCGGCGATCATCGCCGACCATGGTGTGCTGGTAGCAATGTCGGTGTTATTCGATCCCTACTCCAACCACGGGAATGGATCGGTCACTGCCGTCGTTTTCTTTCACCCGACGATCAGCCTACAGGTAGCTTCCTCGACCCCTCTATTCTATCGACAGTTGATCTCACCGCTCTTTTCATCTCACCACGAGGTCGGTCCAGTCGTCGCTCGCCCCGATGCTCAGCTGGGTCGATCACTAGTTGCATCGAGCCATTTCTTCTTCAAATCTTGATGGAAACTAGGTGTCGTTGCCTCATTTCGTCTGCTCCTTTCAGTAGTGCATTTTAATCGAGCGTTACGGAGTTTGGGTTACCCTCAACCACAATGGTAGATGGACGTTTCTGTCGTCAAAGGATATTGCTAGACTTTCTTTCCCCTGCTTGGATGTTGTTGATTAGGGCGACGATTTGATGTTGACCGGTTCTTTTGATCAACTCTCCAACCTTTGGGGTAATGTCCTTAAACATCTTTTATTCTTTGGATGTTAATTGCATATAGTGGTGGGTTGTAAGGGAAGGGTGATATGCTATGATTTCAGGTGTTTAGGAGTTGCTAGAATTGGAACTGACTGACTTTGATTCGACTACTTGATTTTGATATGATAACAAGAAGCTGTGGAGTGAGTCTAACCAAGATTGCTACTTCGGATGTGGATTATGGGGTATGTGATTAGTTTTGATGTTAAGATGATATGGATTTGTTATAATCAGGTAATGAGGATATAGTTTCCTGTTCGTTGTGTAGTGATGGATGATTGATTTAGATTTACAAAAGAGTGGATCCTTTTTGAGCCTATCAAGAAGGAGAGGAGGTTGAATCAGTGTGAGGTAAGTTTAGATTAAGGATTCGGTGTGAATTGATTTAATTTGGTACTGTAAGGAAATTCTACTTATAGTATATATGTGGTTTACAAAATGGGCTGGGATTGGTTTAGATTCATATTCCTATAGTTTATTCATGCTAGTGGTTGGTTATATTGTATTCTACAATTGGGACCTTAGTTCAAGATAAATTCTCGAACGTGAAGACAACTGATGTTCTACATATCAGGTGGGTAATTTTCTACCCTGGTCAGGTAGTAGATAAATCATGTGCATGATATTTATGTTGATGATACCTTTACCTTGACTCCACTCTTATTTAATTATGTGCTTGATGCTTAGTCTTTGCACTTTGAGATATACTATTGTTGTTGTCATATTTCGTTCATCGTTGCTATAAATTATCGATGCTATAGTATGTTGGTCTTTAGATGCTTAACTATGGGGGGTGTAGCTGAGTATATATATCGATTTGACTCGTGTCATTAGGAATAATTATCCGGGGGTGGATGATGTCATTAATGTAAAGTTTGTGGTTGTATCACCTTACCTTTCGTTGTATAACTATTACGGATCATATGTCTGTACATGGTAGTGTGGGTGTCGATGGTGTGTCACTACAGACTGGAAGTCCTAGCATGGTCGATGGTTAGTTGTGTACGACTCTCTGAGGGATAGAGAGTGTGTTGTGGGTGTACGTATGTGTAGTTGTGCATTCATTCCATTTGCATGTATGTTGGCAACTTGGTCTCCATTGTAGTTGAGAGGGTCCTCAGTCATCCTGCCTCCACGATTACTCGTGATAGTAGTAACTGGTGTGAGGGCAGATCATTTGTTGTGCCGCACTCGGCCACTATTGATAGTGGTAGTTGGAGTTGCGTGGAGTTATCCTAGGTGTGTGACACTCGACCACTCACGGATAGTGTCAGTCGGAGTGGCCAGTAGCAGGGACTCCCATTGTGTAGCTTATAGCTCTTTAGCTTATCACTACTTATTTATACTACCCACTCGGCCACTCGAGAGCAGTGGTTGTTGTTAAGTTGGGACAGTTGTCATGTCGTGTCACCTAGGCCACACTGGGGTCGTGGTAGCGAGTGGGGTGCATAGGCATGACCATGCATTTGCATTGTTATATGTGAGGGCATTTGTGTGTGTGTATATATATATATATATATATATATATATATATATATATATATATATATATGTGTGTGTGTGTGTGTGTGTGTGTGTGTGTGTGTGTGTGTGTGTGTGTGTGTGTGTGTGTGTTAGCAGTATATATAGATACGGTATATATATGCTTGTTGTATTGTTGCATTTGTTTATGGTATATTAACTGCATTTGGTTGTATATCATCTTGCATGTTATTTGCATATTCTATACTATTGTGTGTGGAGTACAATGTACGAGTTATATCAGATTGTTGTACGCATTTCATCAGCGTCATGTTGTGGTATATGATAGACCAGGTTCATTTATGTACTTGTTTATATGTTGTTCATATAGTAGTGTGTTAATTACAGATATAGTATTGTTCCTTTATATTTTTTGTGTTATAGTGTGATATATGTGTTCAGGGTGTATGAGTTATATCATTGCAAATCCTCAAGTATGTCAGTACCTTATATTACGTTATGTACGGTTGATCAGTTGGTTTGGTATATGCACTGATTATTATTATACTGATAGTTTCGTTGTTTCCTTTAAGACTGTATATACGTTGATCTCCCTAGGTATACCTATTGATCTTCATTTGTATACCTGTTCCTCTACATATGTTATTTGTTCATGCACTATCTTTTATATTACCGCTGAGTTTTATACTTACCACCACAGATCTTGGGTTTTCTTGTTGCCCAAGTAATAGGTAGAAGATTCCTTGGATGCTCGAAGCACTGCTAGCTGATCCCATCTCACTTCGACTATTTGGATTGTAATCCATATTGGTGTTGTATATTTTGGATTGTATGTTTTGGATCTTTATCCTATATTGTTTCCATTGTTTAGTAATCAGTTATGTTGTTATGTATTTGGTTTCGATCATGTTCTCTTGTTGTGTCAAAGTCGTATCGGTACACTATTATTTGAGTCTTTGTTTTTTTATCGTTGGTGTATTCCGCTGTGATTTATGGATTATATCCATATATATGTTATGTAGTTGTGGCCGAAAGGATTGTATCAACAGGATATTGTATCACATACAGGGGAGATGCTGTCTGTTTTTCGGGCTTGACATACTCTCGGGGCGTGACAATTTTATTGGTATCAGAGCCCTAGGTTGCGAAGTCTTCGGATTTTATATTGTTCAGATATCGAGTTTTATTTTACTCAATTTTGGTTTTGTGAGTTCTGGGATCTAGCTATAGCGGGACATCTCCGAGCTACAAGGTTTAAGGTATGTAATTGTTATCACATATCCTTTTGTTATCTATGCATCTAGTTGTTTATAACAGGGAATGACATGTAGTGTGTTAGTCATTATTTGTAACCGTGGTGAGGGTTGACCACGGGAACGACATATTGAGTCTATTAGACATGTACCTGCTTTCGAAAAGGTGAATTACCTTTGAGAGCCAACTGATACCGAGTTGGAAAGCAGGGTCATGTAGTCACATTACTTATGAAGATCAAAGATTACAGTCTTAAGGATTTTGATTAACTATGCTAGTCAGATCATTACCTATTGGGTAATGGATAAGACATGTATGCTATTGTTGATGCAAATGGCGGAGGATTAGTATATGATGTTTCATAGGCATTTTGATCCCTGAGTTGGTCGTGTTGGGTTGTATAACTTTGAATGTACTTTTGAGTACTTAAAATATGTTATACAGAGAAAGTAGAGCTAGTTGCATACCATTATCGGCATCAAGACGGTACATGGTGGAAGATGTAGGAAATTACTTTCGGGGAATAACACATCACTTGGTCATGGTATAGTGATGTTGTGAGAGAGTATTTCCCCGCATCACTTTCTTTTACTCATTGTCGGGAATTCTTGAGCATCAAGTAGGATGATTGTTTGGTAATGGGACTACCATGTAAAGTCATTAGACTTGCAAAGGTTACAACCACCTAATAGCTCAAGATTGTGATTGGGTTGTCTTAAGCCACTCACGGTTTGTTGGCTGACATTCAGATCAGGATGTTAGGATTTTCTATTAGATCCTACCGAAAGACATTAGATCGAGTCATGTGTATGGAAATGACTCCGTAGTAAGTGTTTTTAGAGTTGGAGATCAATAAGCAGACATTGCAAGTCAAATATTAGAATCAGAATAATGATTCCGAAGGGGTTATGTGCGTGCAGTGCGAGTCACGACGACACACAAAGTTAGATTATTTGTTGGACCAGTCCATCTGTTGCTATCGTAAGCAACCGATACATATGAGAGGAGGGTGTACTTCGAAGACTCAGTTGAAGACTATCGATGTTGTTTCGGGAGGATGATGCACAATCTCGATAGCAGAGATCATCACAAAAGATTGGGTTATCACACTAGCAATGATCTACTACTTCAGGCATAGTTGGAGTTCCTTGATACTTCCGTTCAGAGGAAGCAATTTACTCAACAACATCAACAGAAGACATCTCAAAAGACTCAAGCGTCCAGTCAACAACAACTATCATCACCTCAAGCGCACCTATAGTATTTGTAGAGTTGGAGTGTGCTACGATGTTGGTAGTTATTTAATACTTTATAGTCGGTGGTGTACTCTCTACCAGTACAACAGTGTTTACCACCTCTATTGCAGTTTTTGTAGGTTGCATTTCAGTTTCAGCAGTTGAGTTCAGTTCCTCCATGATAGTTCTTTTGCATCTATCGAAACTTGGCTGTCAAGAACAGAAGTTGGATGAGTTTACATATTTACTTGAGAGCATATGTAGAGGGTTGAAGAGTTAACCATTCGGTGGTATTAATTTAGTTTACCCTATTTGTTGATATAGTGAGAGATATTAGTAGTTTATATGTATCTATGTCTAGAACATTCTTAATTCGGATTAGAAGGGTTTCTATACATCGACTTGAGGGTCGGTGGTATCTCTACGGTCAGGTGAGATGTTGACCAACAACCAAGAAGTCAAGGGATGCCCTTAGACTATGATAGATATACCTTTACTATTGACATATCCTCACGGATAGTTAAATTGTTGAAATTATGGTATGATAGGTCTTTCGGATGTGCGTATAATCCGAAAGTATTTAGATGTAGTTTCAGATGAACTCTCAGGCTTGCCACTATATAGGCAAGTGGAGTATTCGATCACAGTGATTTCGGGAATAGTTTCGATATTAAAGACCTCATACCGGAGATAACTTTATTGGTATCAATGTTGCTAAACACTATGAAAATTGGAAGAATGTAAGTTGCGATTATAGGAGGTGTTGGATGAGATATTTATCTGTCCCAGTATTTCTTCTTGAGAAGATCTGGAACACCTTGTTAAGAGAGAGGACGAAGCTTTGAGGTCATGCATCGATTATCGATGATGAAATATGGTAGCTATTGAGAATGAATATTTTTCGTTGAGGATAGATGATCTGTTTAGATCAGCTAAAGGATACCTGTTTATACTCTAGAGTTGATTTATGATTAGAGTATTGATATTGTAGTGACTTGGCGTTATACAGTTATTATTATCGGTATGATGATTGAGATATCATCAGCTTAGAGTAAAAAGGATGCGGGTGTGTAGAAGACGATATGTCATACTTGGTATGAATTTTATGAGCTGTTGATAATATTATTAGACTTGTTTAACGATTTAGTCGTCCATGGATTTGAGAAATCGTGTATTCTAGACACGGTTGGATCAGTTTATGATTGCTGGAGTTGCGTTACTTGGCCACTATTGATAGTAGTAGTTGGAGTGGCACACTCGACCACCATAGATGGTGGTTACCTAGTATTGATTTAGTTATTACCGCATATGTGGATAGGATGTTTTTAGCATTATTATACCACTGACTTGTTGACCAAGAAGGTGGTGGAATTCGCTTGGTCGGAAGCTGGGGAAACCAATTTCAGGATTCGGATGATGATTGACTTTTGCGCCAATATTGGTTAATCCTTCCAGTGTAGATGGAAGGATATTGTATGCAAATGCATCATTTCAGAGAATGGAGCGATTCCGATGCAATTGAATGAGATGTATCTTATGCATACGTCAATTGAGGAACTACGAGATAAGTTGTCATCCATTTGATGTGGACTTAGCCATTATTATCTTGATTTGTAGATGTATGGAGCAGGAATGCTTATGGGGTTTTGGCTAGCTACTGGGTAGCTTCTATAGAGTTGCTAAAGCATGGACATATACAACTAGGGAGATTGGTCATTACAGTCTCCCAGTCACTTCCAGTGTTGTGTGATAGAGTGGATTTTGGATAGTGAGTGATTTCTCTCGTGAGGAAGTAATTCTTCGTCTCTGAGGAGTACAGTGGTTTACGGAGTTGCATTAGATTTAGGAAGAGATGTTCAAGAGACTCGTCATCCGAGATTGGTGATTTATTCAGATTGTATTCAGAAAATAGTGAGTTTGAAACATTCTAGTTGGTGGAATGATATATGGGACATGGTTGATTCCATAGCTTGATGTTGGGTGTGCCAACAAGTAAAAGTGGAATATTAGTGCTCAGCAAGGTTATGTACTGAGATGAAAGTGGGAGCTCAGTACGATGGACAGTGTTGGGAGATTCTCTAGAATTCGGAAAGGACTTGATGTGATTTGGGATAATCGATGATCGATTAGCTAGGTCCGCTCGTTTCCTACCGAGCCGTAAGATATATTTCGTTGGGTCACTCGATGAAATTATACTGCAAAGAGATTCTCAGTTTTCTTGGAGTATTCTTGAGTATCATTTCCGATAGTGATTCATGATTCACCTTACGATTCTGGCAAAGTCTCCCATAGGTCACGAATATAGATATGTACTATGGTACGATTATTTACTTTTGATAGATGACCAATATGAAGGTACTGATCATACTTTAGAGGATCTGTTGAGAGTATAAGTGGCAGAGTATGGAAACTGTGAGAGCTGGAATACAATATTTGAGCTCATTATCCCCACTTAATTACCTGAGATGTGTGACTTTTCTCAAAGTACTTGAGTTGATTGTTATGACATCTCTTACTCGTACATGAGTTAGAAATTTGGGGATAAAATTTTTATTAGCGGGAGAAAATATAAGATATCAGAAAATAAAATACCCTTTTTAATTAGGCAAATACCCTATGGGATTTTTCAGATTTTTTTTGGATTTAAATGGAGTTCTTATGATATTATATAATGAAAGATTTGATAGGATTTTACAAGGCCTATTTGGATTATCGGTTATTGAGGAGTTAATAAGTTTTATTAACCTAAGGTTTAAATATAAAACCTAAGTTTTCTTTTTCTCATTTTCTTTCACGCCGTAGCCACCAATTTTCCCTTCTTCCTCCCAATTTCCGTCGCTCCCTCTTCTCTACCCGATTCTCTTCTCTTCCTTCCTCCATCGTGCGATTTTCCCCTCTTCACCGTCGTCGGCCCTTCTGCTTGCACAACGCAGCTGATCGATGTGAGCCAACGCTGCCGGAGCTCAAGCCGTAACTTTCTTCCTCCTTGGGATTTCTTCGTCACAAGCTCGGCGATCATCGTCGACCATGGTGTGCTGGTAGCAACGTCGGTGTTGTTCGATCCCTACTCTAGCCACGGGAATGGATCGGTCACTGCCATCATTTTCTTTCGCCCGACGATCAGCTTATAGGTAGCTTCCTTGACCCCTCTATTCTGTCGACAGTTGATCTCACCGCTCTTTTCATCTCACCACAAGGTCGGTCCAGTCGCCGCTCATATCGATGCTCAGCTAGGTCAATCACCAGCCACACTGAGCCATTTCTTCTTCGGATCTTGATTGCAGCCAGGTGTCGCCGTCTCATTTTGTCTGCTCCTTTCAGTAGTGCATTTTGATCGAGCGTTACGGAGTTTGGGTTTCCCTCAACCACAGCGGTAGATGGACGATTCTGTCGTCAAAGGAGATTGCTGGACTTTCTTTCCCCTGCTCGGATGTTGTTGATTAGGGCGATGATTTGATGTTGACTGGTTCTTTTGATCAACTCTCCAACCTTTTGGGTAATGTCCTTAAACATCTTTTATTCTTTGGATGTTAATTGCAAAGAGTGGTAGGTTGTAAGGGAAGGGTGATATGTTGTGATTTCAGGTGTTTAGGAGTTGCTGGAATTGGAACCGACTGTCGGCTACTTGATTTTGATCTGATAACAAGAAGCTATGGAGTGAGTCTAACCAAGATTGCTACTTCGGATGTGGATTATGGGGTATGTGATTAGTTTTGATGTAAAGCTGATATGGATTTGTTATAATCAGGTAATGAGGATATAGTTTTCTATTCATTGTGTAGTGATGGATGATTGATTCAAATTTACTGGAGAGTGGATCCTTTTTGAGCCTATCAAGAAGGAGAGGAGGTTGAATCAGTGTGAGGTAAGTTTAGATTAAGATTTCGGTGTGAATTGATTTAATTTGGTACTGTAAGGAAATTCTACTTACAGTATATATGTGGTTTGCTAAATGTACTAGGATTGGTTTAGATTTATATTCCTATAGTTTATTTATGCTAGGGGTTGGTTATATTGTATTCTATAGTTGGGACCTTGGTTCAAGATAAATTCTCGGATGTGAAGACAACTGGTGTTCTACATATCAGGTGGATAATTTCCTACCCTGGTCAGGTAGTAGATAAATCCCGTGCATGATATTTATGTTGATGATACCTTTACCTTGACTTCACTCTTATTTAATCATGTGCTTGATACTTAGTCTTTGCACTTTGAGATATACTATTGTTGTCATATTTCATTCATCGTTGCTATAAATTACCGATGCTATAGTATGTAGGTCTTTAGATGCTTAACCATGGGGGTGTAGCTGAGTATATATGTCGATTTGACTCGTGTCATCAAAAACAATGATCCGGGGGTGGATGATGTCCTTAATGTAAAGTTTGTGGTTGTATCACCTTATCTTTCGTTCTATAACTATTACGGATCATATGTCTGTACATGGTAGTGTGGGTGTCGATGGTGTGTCGCTACGGACTGGAAGTCCCAACATGGTCAATGGTTAGTTGTATACGACTCTCTAATGGAGAGAGAGTGTATTGTGGGTATACTATGTGTAGTTGTGCATTTATTCCATTTGTATGCATGCTAGCGACTTGGTCTCCCTTGTGGCTGAGGGTCGTCAGTCATCCTGACTCCACGGTTACTCGTTAGTAGTAACTGGTGTGAGGATTATTCATTTGTTGTGTCGCACTCGGCCACTATTGATAGTGGTAGTTGGAGTTGCGTGTAGTTGTCCTGGGTGTGTGACACTCGACCACTCATGGGTAGTGTCAGACGAAGTGGGCAGTAGCAGGGACCCTCGTTGTGTAGCTTATACCTCTTTAGGTTATCACTACTTATTCATACAGCCCACTGGGTCACTCGAGAGCAGTGGTTGTTGTTGAGTTGGGACAATTGTCATGTTGTGCCACCTAGGCCACACATGTAACACCCGTAAAATTTCTAACAATTTTACAAGAATTTTTGCATGATTATAATGGGCTTTGTATGAGCTATTTCAAAAAATAAAAGAAATAGAGCCAAAAAGGATGCATGACCCAGAATTTGAACCCCAAACCTCCAAGTAGATAGCTAAACCTTAAGATGCATCCAATAACCAAAAGCCCAGTAGGGTTGTGCTATTAGAAGGATATGGAAAATGATAGATAAGGGTAAGGGAGGCTAAGGGACACCTTCAAGTGAATAAATAGGGGAATGAGGAGACAAGAGAAACCACAATTGCCATTCTCCACTTCTCTTCTTCTTCCTCACCGAAACCTTAAGCTCCCTCTCTTCCATTTTCCGAAAACTAACAAAGCTAGGAGAAAGCTCTAGTCTTGGCACAACCTAGGGTATTTTCTATTACTAAACAAAGCGAAGGATGTAAGTATCCCCTCACCTGCATACAAGTTATTTCGGTTGATGTTATTAAGAAAATCCTAACATGAAACTTTTGGCCAAGACCTCTTTTATGCTTGCCATGGTTGTCTATGCTATGTTTAGTATGACTATGATGATAATAGGTTGCTAGATAGGTTTGGTCTAAGGGTTTGATTTTCAAGCTTCATGAATCTTTCGGCCAAGACCTCTTTTATGCTTGCCATGGTTGTCTATGCTATGTTTAGTATGAATATGATGATAATAGGTTGCTAGATGGGTTTGGTCTAAGGGTTTGATCTTCAAGCTTCATGAAACTTTCGGCCAAGACCTCTTTTATGCTTGCCATGGTTGTCTATGCTATGTTTAGTTTGAATATGATGATAATAGGTTGCTAGATAGGTTTGGTCTAAGGGTTTGATCTTCAAGCTTCATGAAACTTTCGGCCAAGACCTTTTTTTTTATGCTTTCCATGATTGTCTATGCTATGTTTTGTATGAATATGATGATAAAATGTTTCTAGATAGGCATGGTTTAAGTGTATGATCTTTAAGCCCCATAAGACTCTCGGCCAAGACCTATTTGAATCTCCTAATGGTTTTCTATGCTATGATATATATGTAGTCATGTTATGTTTTGAATGTAGATGAAGATAATATGTTGATAACTAAGCTAGATTTAAGTGTGGGAGCCTTAAGCCTCTTGAACCTCTCGGCCAAGACCCATTTAGGCCCCTAAGGGCCTTCCATGTCATGATCTATATGTGATGGAGATTAACAAGTGGTTAGTTAGATCTTGTACAAGTTGTTTAGGGTTTAAAATCTTGTTAGAACCCCATGAAGTTTAGACCACACCATGTTATGCTTGTTATGATGTTTATGCCATACTCTATATGTGTGTGATGTTAGTATTATGTTAAGTAGATCTTGCACAAGTGTTTAGCATGTAAACTCCTAAGAACCCTCCCTTAGGATTTCGACTAGCCCATGTACATGCCCTCTACTAAGTCCTCCATGCCATGCTACATGTAGAAAAAAAAAATGCAAATATGATGTTAGTTAGATTTTACGATAGCATGATTGGTTTATGGCACTACCTTAAGTCCATGTTGATTGTATGAATGTATGAATATGTCTTGCTCATTGTCATGCTAGTTGTATAAATGTATGATTATGTCATGCTCATTGTCATGCTAATTGTATGAATGTACGATATGTCATAAAGAAGGAACATGATATGTTATGTAAAGAAATATGATATGTTATGAAGAAGGAAAATGATATGCTATGAAGAAGGAATATGATATGCCATGATAAGGAACATGATACGTATATGAAAAGGAATATTGTATGTTATGATAAGGAACATAATATGTTATGAAAAGAAATGTGATATGTAACGATAAGGAACATGATATGCTATTTTACTTTCTGTATGACTTGTACCGGACCCTAATAAGGTCCAAGGGATGGGCTCCTACGTGCCCCTGGATCGACGATCGTAGTACGAACTCAGTACAGGATGGGCTCTAGTTGCCCTAGGCCGACGGTCATAAGTACGGGCTTAGGATGGGCTTCTATGTTATGTTGCCCCTAGGCCGATGGACATAGTACGAGCCTAGTACTCTAGTAGGTTCGGAATTAGCTACCTCGGGTCTATTAGGGATGCACACTATGATGATAATGTATGTGGTACAATGCCGGACCCAATATGTTGAGATTATGTTTAAGTACCTATAAGATATATGTTTTTAAAGATCATCTTGCATATACCCTTATTTCATGTCTAGGTGATTATGATGTTTATATGGTTGTTATGTTTATATGTTTCTGAATGCTCATGTCATTTCTCTTATATGAATGTTATGTTTATATGAATGTTATGCTTATATGTTCTTGTATGTTTATATGAATGCTATGCTTATATGTTCTTGTATATTTATGTGAATGCTATGCTTATATGTTCTTGTATGTTTATATGAATGTTATGCTTATATGTTCTTGTATGTTTATATGAATGCTATGCTTTTATGTTCTTGTATGTTTATATGCATGCTATGCTCATATGTCCTTAAAAGATCATGTCACTACTCTATGTCTAATTCTCGATGTATGGTTTTTGTGAGTAGGAAAGGATCTTACTAAGCCTATGTTCTTATAGTTTTATGTTCCCTTGTACTGCATATAAGGGTAAAGAATGGCTAAACTAAAGGGAGCAGCAAGAGGGATAAAGTGTGTGTGATACTGGCATGGTAGAGGAGATCTATTTATGTTTCTCATACTTATGCATGTTTTCTTTTAAGTTGAATGTCATGAACTTGAACTAAGTACTTATGAAATGATGATGCATGCTTATGTTTAAAAGAAAGAACAAAAAAGAAGTTTAAAGTCTTCCGCTGTAAGAAGTATATAGTCTTCCGATGTAAATGCATGTATATATGATCGCGTCGCGCCGCCCTTCCAACCCCTAGAAAGGGTGGGCGTGATAGGTTGGTATTAGAGCAGATCTACCTTTCCACTACACACACATCAAGCTCTAATCCTGCCGCTCTAAGTAAGAAATTCTATGCCTACTCTATTTCTTTCATGTATGATAAGAAATGCTTTTAGCTTAAATATGCATGAAAATATATATGATAACCTTATGCTAACCTTTAGTTTAAATATGCATAGATAAACGAATGATAATCTTATACTAGCCTTATTCTAATATATGAAGATAAACATGGTTGGGAGACGTAGTAGTAGGGTCGATGAGATAGCACCCTCAGCTGACCTTACGCATGTGGTTACTGAACTCCAGAGTCAAGTCACAGAGCAACAACAAGTGATAAATGCCTTAATGAATCAGCGAGGAAACCCTACCGACCCACCAGCGAGTCCTGGCCCGATAGTTCGACAGGAAGCTTACCTAATCCAATGGCAGAGACTGAAGCCGGAAAATTTCTCTGGTACTGGTGAACCATGGGATGCCCAGGCTTGGTTCAAGACAGTGGAAAGCATCGTAGAGCTACTAGACTGGCCCGAATACGAGAAGATTAAGTGCGCGTCATTTTGCCTTTCGGGAGATGCCCGAATGTGGTGGGAAATGATTAAAGCAAAGAGGCAAGTAAATCAGATGAGATGGACGGACTTCGAATATGAATTTTTCGAAGAATTCTTCCATATACATGTGACAAACAAGCATTACGACGAGTTCATTGGGTTCCGGCAAGGTGACCTATCAGTTAGTGAAGTTGTGAAGAGATTCAACCAACTCGCACGCCTATGCCCAGAGTTGGTCAGTACAGAAAGAGAAAGGGTCAGACTTATGCTGAAGATGCTCTGACCCGAGATAGCTCTGAATGTGGCCGGCGAAGTTAATAGACCGCAGACTGCAGAGGAGCTGTTCAGTAGTGCCTTGATTACCGAACATTACCTGAACAACATTAACCAGCAAAAGAGGGCACTGAATGAAGGCAGGAGTCAAACCCAGTCAGGAGGTCAGAGAACCCAGAGTACTTGAAAAGGGAACCACACTGGCAAGAGAAAGCAATGGGATGACTCTAAAGGTGGTCCCACGAACAAGCAGCCCAAGATCCCTCTGTGTGCTACATGCGGGAAGATACATCCCGGAGTATGGTACAGGGGCATAAATAGATGCTACAACTGTGGACGGGAAGGACATAGAGTCAAGGACTGCCCTATTCAGGTTCAGGCACCTCCTCAGTAGTATACCCAGTACCGGGGTGCTCCTCCACAGCTACACCAAATGCAGGCTGCAATCGAAGGTACCCCGATAAGTCAAGGGAGATTAGAAGCCCCGCCAGTGACGACGAATGTCAGGGTATTCTCTCTCACCCAAGAAGATATGGCGAACGCTTCTACGGTTGTCACAGGTCAGATATTTATTTTCTGTCAGCGTGCTACTGCATTATTTGATACTAGGGCAACACATTCGTTTGTTTCTACACCTTTCACGAAAAAGATGGACACACCACCACAAGCTTTGGATCGCAAGTTCTTAACCACCCTGCCCTCAGGAGAAGTAATGCCCTCTACTCATATGTTGCATGAGCGCACCCATCGTAATCGCATGAGAACTCTACTGTGATCTGATAGTGCTCGACATGCAGGATTATGATATTATATTGGGCATGGATTTCTTAAGCAAGTACGGTGCTTCGATCGAGTGTCGTAAAAGAAAAGTGGTCTTCCAGCCGGAGGCAGAACCTATGTTTGAATTTATTGGAGAGCCAAGGAAAAGAATCAATAAATTTCTATCAGCTCTACAGGTGCGCAAGTTGTTAGACAATGGATGCATTGGGTTTCTAGCACATGTGGTTGATACAAGTCAAGCCGAGGACCAGAAGCTAGAAGATGTCAGAGTTGTATGTAACTACCCAGAGGTATTCCCAAATGAAATACCAGGGTTAGCCCCAGATAGAGAAATTGAATTTGAGATCGAATTGATTCCTGGTACTAACCCGATCTCTAAAGCACCTTACCGTATGGCGCCGGCTGAATTGAAAGAACTTCAGGGACAGCTACAGGAGTTACTCGACAAGGGACTCATACACCCAAGTCGCTCTCCATGGGGAGCTCCAGTACTGTTGGTGAAGAAGAAAGATGGGTCTATGTGAATGTGCATAGACTATCGAGCGCTAAATAATGTGACGATTAAGAACAGGTACCCTTTACCGTGGATTGACGACCTGTTCGACCAGCTAAAGGGTGCCACCGTCTTCTCTAAGATTGACTTGAGGTCTGACTATCATCAAGTGAAAGTGAAACCAGATGATATACCAAAGACGACTTTCCGAACAAGATACGGACATTATGAGTTCGTAGTTATGCTCTTCGGAGTGATGAATGCACCTGCTATGTTCATGGATCTGATGAATCGGGTATTCTCGACATTCCTTGACAAATTCGAGATTCCAAGAAGAGAACACAGAACACCTGAATATGATATTACAGATTCTTTGGGAAAAGCAGTTGTATGCAAAGTTCTCCAAATGTGAATTCTGGCTCGATCAAGTATCATTTTTGGGTCACGTTATATCCAAGCACGGAGTGATGGTAGACCCAATAAAGATTGAAGCTGTGAGTAACTGGAACAGGCCAAAGAATGCCAGCGAGATCAGAAGCTTTCTTGGGCTAGTAAGCTACTACAGGAAGTTTGTAGAGAACTTCTCTAGAATTGCAACCCCTATAACAATTCTCACCAGAAAGAACAAAAAGTATGAATGGACGGATGCCTACGAGAAGAGTTTCACAGAATTGAAAAAGAGACTGACCAGCGCTCCAATCCTTGCTCTTTCGGACAGTAACGAAGGCTTCGACATGTACAACAACACTTCCAAGTTGGGACTCGGAGCTATACTCATGCAAAATGGCAAGGTCATTGCCTACGCCTCTAGGCAACTCAAGGAACATGAAAAGAATTATCCCACTCATGATCTAGAGCTAGCGGCCGTGGTCTTTGCTCTCAAAACATGGAGGTATTATCTATATGGAGCTCAGTGTAGGATTTATACAGACCACCAGAGTCTGAAATATTTCTTCACACAAAAGGACCTAAACATGAGACAACGCAGATGACTCGAGCTCGTCAAGGATTATGACTGCGAGATCTTCTACCATCCAAGAAAAGAGAATAAGGTGACTGATGCACTCAGCAGGAATTCCTGTGCCACCTTGATGTCTCTATCGGGACTATCTCGACCCTTAGAAAAGGAAATTATGTGTTACGAAGATGAAATCATTTCCGGACGGCTTTCTACCATGACGATCGCACTGACACTGTTCGACGATATATTAGAAAAGCAAGCCCATGACCCAAGCATTCAAAGGATCAAGCAAGAGGTCCTAGAAGGAAAGGATGATGGATTTCGTATCTCTGATAGTGGAGTACTCTACCTCAGGAATCGCTTGTGTATTCCCGATGATCCAGAATTACGGAAGAAGATATTTGAGGAAGCTCATGGAACCCCTTATGCAATGCATCCTGGAACCACCAAGATGTACCAAGATCTGAAAAGGAAATTCTGGTGGTTCGGTATGAAAAGATATGTGGCTCAGTATGTCAGTATCTGCCTGACATGCCAGAGGGTTAAAGCAAAACACCAGAGACCTAGAGGAACACTGCAACCGATCTAAATTCCATAATGGAAATGGGAAGATATTTCTATGGATTTCATCTCAGGACTGCCCAAGACGACGAACGGATATGACGCTATATGGGTTATCGTGGACAGATTGACGAAGTATGCCCACTTCTTAGCAATCAAGATGACCTATTCGACTGAGCAACTGACTCAATTATATTCTAAAGAAATTATCAGATTACATGGGATTCCTAAGACCATCATTTCTGACAGAGATGATCTCTTTATTTTCCATTTCTGGGAATGTGTTCAGAAGGCCATTGGCACGAAGCTATTATTCAGTACTGCCTTTCATCCTCAGACTGACGGACAGATCGAAAGGGTGAATCAAGTACTGGAGGATATGTTACGAACTTGCGTCTTGGATTTCAAAGGGAGCTGGTGCCGATACTTATTCTTGGCAGAATTCGCCTACAATAATAGCTACCAAGCTACTATTGGAATGACGCCCTACGAGGCTCTATACGGGAGGAACTGTAGATCTCCTATATGCTGGTACGAGGGTGTTGAAAAGAAGGGGATGAGACTTCAAACAGATTTCATCGACGACACCACCCGAGCTATACAGAACATCCGTCAAAGAATTGAAACTGCTCAGAGCCGGCAAAAGAGCTATGCAGATATACGGCGTAGACCATTGGAATTTGACGTCGGGGATCTGGTATTCCTCAAAGTGGCCCCTATGAAGGGGGTGATGAGATTCGGAAGGAAGGGTAAGCTGAGTCCGCGCTATGTGGGACCATATCCGATATTGAAGAGAGTTGGCAAGGTAGCTTACGAGCTAGAGCTGCCTCAAGAGATGTCAGCTATTCACAACGTGTTTCACGTTTCAATGCTCAAGAAGTGCATTTCCAGTACAGACCAAGTGATTGAGCCACAAACAGTGCAAGTTCAAGAGGACCTGAGTTATGAAAGTCGGCCTATCCAGATACTGATGGCATGCTCGGAGGCTCGTTGGCTCCCATATCCCCTGATTAAAACTTTCACTAATGAAAACTAATCCGGATGGGATGAGTTTCCTAAGCTCAACCAATTCGTCGTCGTGCTAACGACTTGAGCGATCGCTTGAATAAACTAGTTGTTCAAGCAACAAAACTCTTCTAGTCGGTTAGCCGCGGAAGAGACGATGGACGGATCGCCGATTTTTATGTTTATCTTCTGGGCCCATGATTATACAAATACATATGGATGTAGACATGTATAACCAACACATACAAACATATTAATAAGAACATGCAAAGATTAATAATAAAACTTGTAAAAATTTTATATCTCTCGATCTTCTATCGTATGTCCTAACCTCCTTGTAGACTTCGTGTGGGCGAAGATCCTCCAGAAGTTGAAGCTTCCTAGATCTTCTTCAATCAAAAGAAAGAAGAACTCTCCTTCCCTTCTTACTTGAGCCAACCACTGTTACAAAGCTTGTCACTGCCCCAAGAAAAGAGAGAACAAGATGGCCAACCAAGGAACCAAACAAGGGAACAATCCCTAGCTCCTAGTGCCGCCGGCCAAGAGGAAAAGGATGAGAGAAAGACCGGCCAAAGGGGAGCAATAGAAGACCCTACAACCCCTTTGTGCCGCCGGCCCTAGAGGGAGTGAAGAGGAGAAGATGCTTAGGAATAAAGATTAGGGTTTCTTATATCTTTGTGCCGCCAACCACAAGGGGATAGAGTCGGCCAAGCAAAGAAACCTAAACCCTAATTCTTGATCCTCATCGTGCCACCCCCTTAGCCTCCCTTTTTTTAGAACTTAGGAGAAAGTTGGTTATTGATGAGGTGGCCAAAAAATTAGGAACTAATTCCTAATTAATCTTGCCGCCCAAGGTAGCAAGGAATTAGAAAAAAAATTTCTACCTCCTCTAATCTTGCCGCCCAAGGTGGCATAGAAAATAGAATTTTTTTTTTTTTACCAATTTTAATCTTGAAATTTTTTTTAACTAATTCAAATCTTTTCGCCTAAGGTGGCATAGAATTAGGAAATAATTTTTTTTTTATCAATCTTTAAACTTGCCGCCCACCTCATCCAACCTCTCCTCTCCCTTTCCTTTCCTTTCCCTCCCCTTTCCTTTCCCTCCCCTTTCTTTTCCTTCTATTCTTATATCTAGGCTTCATGAGGATTATATTAGGCTACGATAGGGACCATGAGGAGGATTTGGATCTTGGCCACCCGATGGATCGGAACCACACAAACTTGATCCATCAAAGATGTTCCATTCCACTAGAGGATCATCATTGAATTACCTCACCAACCCCCATAAATTAATATGGGCTCCATACATTATTTGTACATTCATCTCCCCGTGTTTAAGATATCGAATGTCCATTAATTAATTTATTTACTGACCATCAATCAATTAACATCTAACTCCTCGAGTAGTACCACTCAACCTTATCATCATGTTGACTAAGTCAACCTGCAGGGTTTACATGATGAACCTTATGAGCTCCTCAAGGGGACATCATCAACCTAATATATAGGACACGGTTTCCTCCTATAATTAATGGCACACCATGTAAATAATATCATTTCCCAACTTACCGGGCATATTGATTTAATTTATTTAAATTTCACCCTTTGGTAAATCAAAGAAATAAATACTAAGTACATGTGCCCGTTATTATATCGGGATTAAGAGCATGTACAACATAATATCCGAGGTCCGATTCAATTATGTAGTCAGCAATAAATTAAATCACCTCTATGTCAGTCCTGCTCAATACACCTAAGTGTACTAGTGTAACTCTATGTTCAAGATAAATCAATAGCAAGCTACACTACAACCATGCAAATGGTTTGTTCAAAACCATCTTGGTTGTGAGCCTCTACTTATATTCTACAAGGGACTGATAACATGATCTTATGTGCCACACTAAGCACCATGTTATCTACAATGTAAAGTATTAGACAATATGCACACATATAATAAATATAAAGTGCAAACAATGATCATGTGATTCTTATTTCAAAATAAAAATGTTCATACAAAAGAGCTAGGCTTTCAGTATAACACATAACAATCTCCCACTTATACTAAAAGACTATGCTGTCATCACACTGTCATACATCTAATCCTCATGTCCCCCACATGCCTATCAAACGCTTTCGCTGGAAGGGCCTTAGTGAATGGATCCACCAGGTTATCCTCTGATGCAATCTTGGCGATAGCTACTTCTCCTCGCTTTACGATCTCTCGTATCAGGTGGTACTTGCGCTCTATGTGTTTACTCGCCTTATGGGCTCGTGGTTCCTTCGAGTTTGCAACTGCACCACTGTTATCACAATAAATTATGATAGTTCTGGGCAAACCAAGAATCACATCCAAGTCCATCAAGAAGTTCCTGAGCCATACAACTTCCTTGGCTGCCTCAGAGGCTGCCACATACTCAGCTTCCATGGTAGAGTCCGCCACGTATTTCTGCTTGACACTCCTCCATACTATGGCTCCACCTCCAAAAGTAAACACAAACTCCAAGGTAGACTTACTATTGTCCCTATCTGATTGGAAATCAGAATCCGTGTAACCCACAGGGACTAATTGATTTACCCGGTAAACCAGCATATAATCCCTAGTCCTTCTCAGGTACTTCAATATATGTTTTACCGCAGTCCAATGTCCCTGTCCAGAATTACTCTGATATCTGCTAACCATGCCCACGGCAAAGTAGATATCTGGTCTCGTACATAGCATAGCATACATGAGGCTTCCTACTGTCGAAGCATAAGGAACTGCCTTCATCTCCTCTATCTCCTTTGATGTTTTGGGACACATCTATTTAGATAAAGGTACTCCATGCCTAAAAGGTAGAAAACCTTTCTTGGAGTTCTGCATGCTAAAACGAGCAAGGATAGTGTCAATGTATGAAGCTTGAGATAAGCACAACATCCTTTTCTTGCGATCCCTTATCACCTTGATCCCAAGGATGTGTCCCACTTCTCCCAAATCCTTCATATCAAACTGTTTGGACAACCATACCCTTATGTCTGATAACACTCTGATATTGTTGCCAACTAACAAAATGTCATCTACGTATAGTACAAGAAATACCACTATGTTTCTATCACATCTCTTGTATACACAAAGCTCATCCGGACTTTGAATAAATCCATATGACTGGATTACCTCATCAAAGTGGATGTTCCAAGATCTAGAAGCTTGCTTCAATCCATAAATGGACCGATTAAGCTTACACACAAGATGCTCTTTGCACTTTGCAATGAATCCCTCTGGTTGCTTCATATAGATGTTTTCCTCAAGACTTCCGTTAAGGAAAGCTGTCTTGACATCCATCTGCCAAATCTCATAATCCTCATGAGCAACAATAGATAAGAGAATCCGGATAGACTTAAGCATAGCTACCGATGAAAAGGTCTCCTCATAATCGATACCCTCTTTCTGAGTATACCCTTTCACAACAAGCCTAGCTTTGAAGGTCTCAACCTTTCCATCTACTCCTCTCTTTCTCTTGTAGATCCACTTGCATCCAATGGCTTTCACACCATCGGGTGGTTCTACTAGCTCCCAGACATGATTAGAATCCATAGATTCTATCTCTGAATTCATCGCTCTTTGCCAAGATACCGCATCTCTATCTTGGAGTGCCTCGTCATATGTCCAGGGATCAGGTTCATGTTTACCAAGGACTAAGTCCGAAGACTCTCCCAAGAACATGAATCTCATGGGTTGTCTAACGACCCTCCCACTACGACGAGGTGCCTCCTATGTATGCTCTGTGACACGCGGTGCAGTGACTTGTGGTATTTCCTCTTGTACCGGTGGTAGTGAAGTCGGGACTTCCCTTGTCAACTCCTCAAGAACAATCCTACTCGTGGGCTTGTGGTTCATCACATAGTTCTCCTCTAGAAATCTGGCATTCGTACTCACGATCACCTTCTGATCTCTAGGATTATAGAACAAACCACCCTTCGTTCCCTTAGGGTAGCCAACAAACAAGTGTACTTCTGTACGAGATTCCAACTTACCAACATCTCCTTTCAGCACATGTGCTGGACTACCCCAAATCCGAATATGTCTTAGACTAGGCTTTCGCCTAGTCCACAATTCTGTGGGAGTAGAGGGTACTGACTTAGATGGAACCAAGTTCAGAATGTGTGCTGCCGTTTCCAGAGCAAACCCTTAAAATGAATCAGGTAACTTAGAATAACTCATCATCGATCTGACCATCTCCATAAGAGTCCTATTCCTTCGCTCCGCCACACCATTCTGCTGGGGTGTGCCAGGTGCGGACAATTGGGATTGAATCCCAGCCTCTGATAAGTAACTCCTAAACTCTCCCAAGAGGTACTCGCCACCACGATCAGATCGTAGTGTCTTGATACTTTTACCTTGACGGTTCTCCACATCAGCCTTGAATTCTCTGAACCTGTCAAAGCATTCAGACTTGCGGCGCATCAAGTAAATGTATCTATACCTTGAATAATCATCTATAAAAGAGACAAAGTATTCAAAGCCACCTCTAGCCTGGATAGACATAGGACCGCACAAATCAGAATGAACCAATTCCAATACATCTTTGGATGTATACCCCTTAGCCTTAAAGGGTCTCTTGGTCATCTTACCTTCCAAGCAAGACTCGCAGGTTGGGAGATCTTCCACCACTAATAAACCCAAGGGTCCATCAGCTATCAACCTTTGAATTCTACTCAGGTTAATATGACCAAGTCTTAGGTGCCAAAGATATGTCTGGTTCATTTTCGAAGGTTATTTTCTCTTATTAGACTTAGAAGATGAGTTATTCACTTCTATATGCATCGTGGGAGTTTTCGGTTCAAGAGTGTACAAATTGCCAACCAATGTATCAAAACAGATAATCTCCCTATTCCTTTTTATAATAACTTCACATTAAAAGAAATGTAATATCCATCCGTAAACAATTTAGAAACTAAATTAGATTCTTTCTAAAAGTAGTACATAAAGACAATTTCTCAAAACCAAAACTTTATTCCTATCAAAAGATAAATAAACGCCTCTCACCGCAATAGCCGCCACCTCAAGCATTGCCTACGAAGACGGTAATCTCTCCTCAAATAGTCGTCGGGTTTCTGGAACCCTCGCAAAGTATTATAGACATGATCATGGATCCTCAGATTCTACACACCGTAATCGTAGATAACACCGCTAAACATGTTTCAACAACTAAACAAGAAGATATACCTTTGTTCTTTCGGCGAGGATAGTCCGCCTTCCAATGTCCAGTCTGCTTGCAAGTGAAGCACTTGCCTTTTGGCTTCTTCACTCCTGCATGAGGTCCTGCAGCTACTTTCTTTGCTCCACCTTGCTTCTTCTTCTTCCCTTTCGGTTTAGAAGTAGAAACCTTCTGAGCAACCATGGCTTGAGCGCTTTGACGAAAAAGCCCCTCTACCGCCCGGAGTTCAGTCAGAAGCTCCACCAACGAATACAACCTCTTATTCATGTTGTAGTTGAGGCGGAACTGCTCAAAACTCCTAGGCAGAGACTGGAGAATGATATCAACCTGGGTTTCCCCATCGATCTCAACTCCGAGGACTTCCATCTCATTTAGATGAGCCATCATCTTGAGAACATGGTCCATGACGGGTGTTCCCTCGATCATGGTGGTCGTCATCAAGTTCCTCATAGCCTCCTGTCTGGCCGCCCTACTCTGATGTCTGAAAAGTTCCTTGAGATTGAGCATCATGTCATAAGCCGTGGCCATGGCCTGATGCTGATGTTGCAGCACATTTGACATAGATGCCAAAATGTAACACCGCGCCATCTCATCTGCCTTGATCCATTTCTTATAACTCTCTTTCTCCTTTTCATCAGAGTCATCGGTGGGCTTAGGAGGACAGACCTCGAAGAGTACAAATTTGTACTCCTCTGCAGTTAAGACAATATCCAAATTTCTTTTCCAATCAATATAATTTATTCCAGTAAGTTTATTTTCTTTCAATATCACAGCAAGTGGGTTGAAAGCCATTTGAAAAAAAACCCTAAGATTCACAATGATCAAAATATTAGATTTCAAATATCATTGATTCCTCAAACAATAAAATTTCGAAATCAACCAACACCTCAAAACACCGAGAATATCACATGCCACGATAGTGTGGACGTATACGAATTCTACATTTGTAAGAGGAGGATTAACCCATTAATTTTATTATCTTGTCAACCTTACTTTTTGACAAATAAAATTAATAGTTGGTTCCTCTTTGGCCCTACAAATAAAAGCAGTGACTCCGATGGGGAGGATACTTTTTATTTGCATCTAAGTGTGCACCATTACACGATACTAAGGGAATTATCTCGGATTATGTGTCTTACCGATGGGGAAGTACACACACTCCTAAATAATTTCCTATAACCATTATTTGACCTAGTGATCCGCAAACAAACTCATCCGATGGGGAGGAAGGCACTCAGAGCCGACGTGCAAGTTTGTTGCGTCACATGTCAAATTGTAATGGAGGCCGCGGAAATTAATTAAAATGTCCCTCTCCCCCTTAGTCAATTGACAGTGAGGAATTTTCAAACACACACAATATGCATATAAAACAAATCAGCAATAAATATGGAAAAAATCATAATTTTCCCAACTATTATGGCATTGTTCTCCAATATGCGTCCCGTCGTGTCGCCACCTCGTCCGCTCCACCTTTTCCCGTGCGCAAGTCACCAAAGAGATCCGAGCCAAGATAAACTATTTTAATTTACATCCATCGATCCTATACTCCACGAAGGAGTGTACAAATAATCTAGATTGAAAGTAAACTATAATGAGTGGCTAAACAATGCAGTATTTAATTACAAAAATTAAATACTAATTTATCCTCGTCAACCCCGAGGATTCAAATAATATACAATCACACACACATGCAATCACAAACACACATATATAGCCATAATAGTTGGAACTTATGCCTGCAACCAAAAAGTTATCCTACGCACATCCTACTATCATCCGGCATACAAAATATATGATAAGTGCATGAAATTAACCGAATCCAAAACATACAAAACCGGAAACCGTGGCTCTGATAGCAATTTGATGGCATGCTCGGAGGCTCGCCGGCTCCCATGTCCCCGGATTAAAATTTTCACTAATGAAAACTAATCTGGATGGGATGAGTTTCCTAAGCTCAACCAATTCGTCGTCGTGCTAACGACTTGAGCGATCGCTTGAACAAACTAGTTGTTCAAGCAACAAAACTCTTCTAGTTAGTTAGCCGCGGAAGAGATTACGGACGGATCGCCGATTTTTGTGTTTATCTTCGGGGTCCATGATTATACAAATACATATGAATGTAGACATGTATAACCAACACATACAAACATATTAATAAGAACATGCAAAGATCAATAATAAAACTTGTAAAACTTTTATACCTCTCGATCTTCTATCGTATGTCCTAACCTCCTTGTAGACTTCGTGTGGGCGAAGATCCTCCATAAGTTGAAGCTTCCTAGATCTTCTTCAATCAAAAGAAAGAAGAACTCTCCTTCCCTTCTTGCTTGAGCCAACCACCAAGCCACAAAGCTCACACGGCCCCAAGAAAAGAGAGAACAAGATGGCCAACCAAGGAACCAAACAAGGGAACAATCCCTAGCTCCTATTGTCGTCGGCCAAGAGGAAAAGGATGAGAGAAAGACTGGCCAAAGGGGAGCAATAGAAGACCCTACAACCCCTTTGTGCCGCCGGCCCTAGAGGGAGTGAAGAGGAGAAGATGCTTAGGAAGAAAGCTTAGGGTTTCTTATATCTTTGTGCCGCCAACCACAAGGGGATAGAGTCGGCCAAGCAAAGAAACCTAAACCCTAATTCTTGATCCTCATCGTGCCGCCCCCTTAGCCTACCTTTTTTAGAACTTAGGAGAAAGTTGGTTATTGATGAGGTGGCCAAAAAATTAGGAACTAATTCCTAATTATTCTTGCCGCCCAAGGTAGCAAGGAATTAGAAAAACAATGTTCTACCTCCTCTAATCTTGCCGCCCAAGGTGGCATAGAAAATAGATTTTTTTTTTTTTACCAATTTTAATCTTGAAATTTTTTTTTAACTAATTCAAATCTTGTCGCCTAAGGTGGCATAGAATTAGGAAATAATTTTTTTTATCAATCTTTAAACTTGCCGCCCACCTCATCCAACCTCTCCTCTCCCTTTCCTTTCCTTTCCCTCCCCTTTCCTTTCCCTCCCCTTTCTTTTCCTTCTATTCTTATATCTAGGCTTCATGAGGATTATATTAGGCTATGATAGGGACCATGAGGAGGAGTTGGATCTTGGCCACCCGATGGATCAGAACCACACAAAGTTGATCCATCAATGATGTTCCATTCCACTAGAGGATCATCATTGAATTACATCACAAACCCCCATAAATTAATATGGGCTCCATACATTATTTGTACATCCATCTCCCCGTGTTTAAGATATCGAATGTCCGTCAATTAATTGATTTACTGACCATCAATCAATTAACATCTAACTCCTCAAGTAGTACCACAAAACCTTATCATAATGTTGACTAAGTCAACCTGCAGGGTTTACATGATGAACCTTATGAGCTCCTCAAGGGGACATCATCAACCTAATATATAGGACACGGTTTCCTCCTATAATTAACGACACACTATGTAAATAATATCATTTCCCAACTTACCAGACATATTTATTTAATCCATTTAAATCTCACCCTTTGGTAAATCAAAGAAATAAATACTAAGTACATGTGCCCGTTATTATATCGGGATTAAGAGCATGTACAACATAATATTCGAGGTCCGATTCAATTATGTAGTCAGCAATAAATTGAATCACCTCTATGTCGGTCCTGCTCAATACACCTAAGTGTACTAGTGTAACTCTATGTTCAAGACAAACCAATACCAAGCTACACTACAACTATGCCAATGGTTTGTCCAAAACCATCTTGGTTGTGAGCCTCTACTTATATTCTACAAGGGACTG
This sequence comes from Wurfbainia villosa, assembly GCA_025175895.1. Lineage (NCBI taxonomy): Eukaryota > Viridiplantae > Streptophyta > Magnoliopsida > Zingiberales > Zingiberaceae > Wurfbainia > Wurfbainia villosa. The sequence goes on along the minus strand of CM045989.1, from coordinate 34,121,193 downwards.
ATAACATGATTTTCTGTGCCACACCAAGCACCATGTTATCTACAATGTAAAGTATTAGACAATATGCACACATATAATAAATATAAAGTGCAAACAATGATCATGTGATTCTTATTTCAAAATAAAAATGTTCATACAAAAGAGCTAGGCTTTCAGTATACATCCCAACAGATACTAGACCGAGAAGTCAAAAGACTAAAGAATAAAGATGTGCCCTTAGTGAAGGTCATGTGGCAAAATCAACGCTACGAAGAAGTCACCTGGGAACGCGAGGAGGACATGAAACAGAAGTACCCAGAGTTATTCTAAGTTTTGAGGATGAAACATTTAAAAGGTATGAAGGATTATAACGCCCGTAAAATTCCTAGCAATTTTACAAGAATTTTTGCATGATTATAATGGGCTTTGTATGGGCTCTTTCAAAAAATAAAAGAAATAGAGCCAAAAAGGATGCATGGCCCAGGATTTGAACCCTAAATCTCCAAGTAGAATGCTAAATCTTAAGATGCATCCAATAACCAAAAGCTCAGCAGGGTTGTGCTATTAGAAGGATATGGGAAATGATAGATAAGGGTAAGGGAGGCTAAGGGACACCTTCAAGTGAATAAATAGGGTAATGAAGAGACAAGAGAAACCACAATTGCCATTCTCCACTTCTCTTCTTCTTCCTCACTGAAACCCTAAGCTCCCCCTCTTCCATTTTCCGAAAACCAACTAAGCTAGGAGAAAGCTCTAGTCTTTGCATGACCTAGAGTATTTTCTACTACTAAACAAAGCGAAGGATGTAAGTATCCCCTCACATGCATACAAGTTGTTTCGGTTGATGTTATTAAGAAAATCCTTACATGAAACATTCGGCCAAGACCTCTTTTATGCTTGCCATGGTTGTCTATGCTATGTTTAGTATGAATATGATGATAATAGGTTGCTAGATAGGTTTGGTCTAAGGGTTTGATCTTAAAGCTTCATGAATCTTTCGGCCAAGACCTCTTTTATGCTTGCCATGGTTGTCTATGCTATATTTAGTATGAATATGATGATAATAGGTTGCTAGATGGGTTTGGTCTAAGGGTTTGATCTTCAAGCTTCATGAAACCTTCGGCCAAGACCTCTTTTATGCTTGCCATGGTTGTCTATGCTATGTTTAGTTTGAATATGATGATAATAGGTTGCTAGATAGGGTTGGTCTAAGGGTTTGATCTTCAAGCTTCATGAAACTTTCGGCCAAGACCTTTTTTTTATGCTTTCCATGATTGTCTATGCCATATTTTGTATGAATATGATGATAAAATGTTTCTAGATAGACTTGGTTTAAGTGTATGATCTTTAAGCCCCATAAGACTCTCGGCTAAGACCTATTTGAAGCTCCTAATGGTTTTCTATGCTATGATCTATATGTAGTCATGTTATGTTTTGAATGTAGATAAAGATAATATGTTGATAGCTAAGCTAAATTTAAGTGTGGGAGCCTTAAGCCTCTTGAACCTCTCGGCCAAGACCCATTTAGGCCCCTAAGGGCCTTCCATGTCATGATCTATATGTGATGGAGATTAACATGTGGTTAGTTAGATCTTGTACAAGTTGTTTAGGGTTTAAAATCTTGTTAGAACCTCTTGAAGTTTAGACCACACCATGTTATGCTTGTTATGATGTTTATGTCATACTCTATATGTGTGTGATGTTAGTATTATGTTAAGTATATCTTGCACAAGTGTTTAGCATGTAAACTCCTAAGAACCCTCCCTTAGGGTTTCGACCAGCCCATGTACATGCCCTCTACTAAGTCCTCCATGCCATTCTACATGTAGAAAAAAAAATGCAAATATGATGTTAGTTAGATTTTACGATAGCATGATTGGTTTATGACACTACCTTATGTCCATGTTGATTGTATGAATGTATGAATATGTCTTGCTCATTGTCATGCTAGTTGTATGAATGTATGATTATGTCATGCTCATTGTCATGCTAATTGTATGAATGTACGATATGTCATAAAGTAGAAACATGATATATTATGTAAAGAAATATGATATGTTATGAAGAAGGAAAATGATATGCTATGAAGAAGGAATATGATATGTCATGATAAGGAACATGATACATATATGAAAAGGAATATTATGTTATGATAAGGAACATGATATGTTATGAAAAGAAATGTGATATGTAACAATAAGGAACATGATATGCTATTTTACTTTCTGCATGACTTGTACCGGACCCTAACAAGGTCCAAGGGATGGGATCCTACGTGCCCCTGGGTCGACGGTCGTAGTACGGACTCAGTACGGGATGAGCTCCAGTTGCCCTAGGCCAATGGTCATAAGTACGGGCTTAGGATGGACTTCTATGTTATGTTGCCCCTAGGCCGACGGACATAGTACGAGCCTAGTACTCTAGTAGGTTCGGGATTAGCTACCTTGGGTCTATTAGGGATGCGCGCTATAATGATGATGTATGTGGTACAATGTCGGGCCCAATATGTTGAGATTATGTTTAAGTACCTATAAGATATATATTTTCAAAGAGCATCTTGCATATACCCTTATTTCATGTCTAGGTGATTATGATGTTTATATGGTTGTTATGCTTATATGTTTCTTAATGCTCATGTCATTTCTCTTATATGAATGTTATACTTATATGTTCTTGTATGTTTATATGATTGCTATGCTTATATATTCTTGTATGTTTATGTGAATGCTATTCTTATATGTTCTTGTATGTTTATATGAATGTTATGCTTATATGTTCTTGTATGTTTATATGAATGCTATGCTTTTATGTTCTTGTATGTTTATATGCATGCCATGCTCATATGCCCTTAAAAGATCATGTCACTACTCTATGTCTAATTCTCGATGTATGGTTTTTGTGACTAGGAAAGGATCTTACTAAGTCTATGTGCTTATAGTTTTATGTTCCCTTGTACTGCAGATAAGGGTAAAGAATGGCTAAACTAAAGGGAGTAGCAGGAGGAGCAAAGTGTGTGTGGTAGTGGCACGGTGGAGGAGATCTGTTTATGTTTCCCATACTTATGCATGTTTTCTTTTAAGTTGAATGTCATGAACTTGAACTAAGTACTTATGAAATGATGATGCATGCTTATGTTTAAAAGAAAGAAAAAAAAAGAAGTTTAAAGTCTTCCACTGTAAGAAGTATATAGTCTTCCGCTGTAAATGCATGTATGTATGATCGCATCGCGCCGTCCTTCCAACCCCTGGAAAGGGCGGGCGTGACAACATGGGGGTCGTGGTAGCGAGTGGGGTGCACAAGCATGACCATGCATTTATATTGCCTTGTGTGAGGGCATTTGTATATATATATGTGTGTGTGTGTGTGTGTGTGTGTGTGTGTGTGTGTGTGAGTAGTATATATAGATGCGGTCTATATATATATATGCTTGTTGTATTATTGTATTTGTTTGTGCTGTGTTTGCTGCATTTGGTTGTACATTATCTTGCGTGTTATTTGTATATTCTATGCTATTGTGTGTGGAGTACAGTGTACGAGTTGGATCAGACTGTTGTACGCATTTGATCAGCGTCATGTTGTGTTATATGATAGACCAGGTTCGTTTATGTACTTATTTATATGTTGTTCATATAGTAGTGTGTTGATTACAGATATAATATTGTTCCTTTATGTTGTATGTCTTATAGTGTGATATATGTGTTCAGGGTGTATGAGTTGTATCATTGCGAATCCTCAGGTATGTCAGTACCTTACATTACGTTATATACGATTGATTAATTGGTTTGGTATATGCACTGATTAGTATTATACTGATAGTTTCGTTGTTTCCTTTAAGATTGTATGTACGTTGATCTCCCTAGGTATACCTGCTGATTTACATATGTTATTTGTTCATGCACTATCTTTTATATTACCACTGAGTTTTATACTCACCACCACAGAACTTGGGTTTTCTTGTCGCGTAGGTAACAGGTAGAAGATTCCTTGGATTCTCGGAGCATCGCCAGCTGATACCATCTCACCTCAAGTATTTGGATTGTAATCCATATTGGTGTTGTATATTTTGGATTTTTATCCTATATTGTTTCCGTTGTTTGGTAATCGGTTATGTTGTTATGTATTTGGTTTCGATCATGTTCTCTTGTTGTGTCAAAGTCGTACCGATACGCATGTATTTGAGTCTTTATTTTTTTTATCGTTGGTGTATTCTGCTATGATTTATGGGTTATATCCATATATATGTTATGTGGTTGTGGCCGAAAGGCTTGTATCAACAGGATATTATATCACGTACAGGGGAGATGTCCGTTTTTCAGGCTCGGCATACTCTCGGGGCGTGACACTTAGGGAATCCTAAACTGGCTGATATTAGGCTAAACAAACCTTGTTCATCCGAAATCAGACCCATCAGTCGATTGAAATTAGAATTAAGTTAACTGACCTACCACCAGTCGACTTCCCAAAATGACAGTCGAGTGATTTCTTTGTTTTCTGAAATCAATTGAATTTTAGCGAAATTCAGAAATACATAAGTAATTCTAGAAAATTCGAAAAATTATGAAACTTCATGAACATATTATTTATGCTAAATACAATGGGTAAAAATTAATTTTATATTAAAATACTCATTAAATTGAGATATTGATACAAAGTTCAAAACCATTGATAACTTCAATGTTTTAAGCCTACTTTGTATCAACTTCATCAATGGTGATAACTATGAAAAGATAGACTTCACCAAAGTTTTTCAAAATGATTTTAAAACCTTATTTTGAACCATGTTCTATGGGCTAAGTATATATTACTTGTATATTAGTTTTTCTCATATTTTGTCCATGATATATGATGAGTTTGAGTTCATCTAGATGCAACATCAATGCACCTTGAACTTAACTCATTTTATTAACATCTCAAATATGTCTAAGATGTATCAATACACACATATATCAATTTAAAGTCCTTGTGAGATGTGAGTTTTGTTCTTCCCTAATCTAAAGGTTCATGCATTTATCTAGACAACTCTATTTGATTCTCTTATCATGGGACTTCAAATCATGCAATTGTCCTTAAATCAATTTTAATAAAACTAAATGCACGATATATGATTATGACATAAATGATAGTATAAATTAAACATTTGCCAATAATCATGATGTCGTGGCAAGACAAAGCATGACAAATATATAAAATAGAATACCTAAGTTTTAAAGAAAATTTATCATTGTCTAGAATTATGTTCATTTTTCCATAATAACTCAAATTCTCAAATGCACCAAAAACCCAAAATGACATACCATGAACTCTAAACTAATTGTGTCAACTTTGATTGATTTTTCAAACTTCATAAACTCTATTGGCACATCCTAAATCCTTTTAGGATAAAATCTTACCTTATTTCTAAGGCACCCCATTACCTCGAAAATGGTATAAGGTGTCAACTTTACTATGGTTAGGTTAACTACTTTAACAATTCAAGTTGACACACTTTAATCCATCGGCGTGAGGGGATCACACTCCTAGGGACCTAAAATCTATTTGAGCTTCTTGGGTTAACTAGGTACTCGCTAGGGATATTCTCTCTTAGTACCTATTTAATGACCCTCTTAGGCTTGAAAGCTTTGGTCATTTGGGTCTTGCCAAGGTTAACTCTAGGGATAACTCCCCTTAGAACCTTTTTAGTGACTTTACTTAGTTTCTTTGAAACTTTAGCTACTAGACATCTGTCATGGTCAACTCTAGGGATGACCTCCCTTGTGACCTTGGTTTTCCTAGACTTAGACTTAGTTCTATAGTCAAATGGAACATTATTGTAGATTGACATTATCTTCTTGGACATAGGCTTGTGACCCAAGCCTTTCTTATCATTTGGTAATTCTTGCCTCCAAACACCTAAACCTTGTCCATTAGACTCTTTAATTGAATTTTTCATCTTATTAAGGGCATTTTCTAATTTCTCAAGCCTTGATCTTAAGGCTTAATTTTCTACCACTAATGCCTCCAATTTTTAATTTTTATTTATTCTTTAGGCATTGTTCTTCCTTTTAGGCATATGTCTATCCTTCTTAGGATTAATGCCTAAATTGTTCTCTATCTTCTTATCCTTAGGTGTGATAGTCCTAGAGTTAGTGGTTCTAGATTTGTTCTTAGATCTAATCTCATAAGACCTAGCACCTAAGTAAAAATACTTATTGCTAGCATGTCTTTTATCATTATGAACAAATAGCAAGAGCATTAAAATTATTCATAGCATGCTTTTTAGCCTTACATAAAGTAGGAGCATTATTAAATATTAACTTAGGGTTTGCCTTAGCTCCCCCTACATGTGAAGCTCCTCCTTTGCCCTTGGTTTAATGACTCCCCCTAGGATATTGACTCATATAGTGGCCCCCTTTGATTGAATTTGAAGTAAATAATATGCTCTTTGCTCTTCCTTGTATGGGCTCCGACTTCCTTGATTTTCTCCTTAGCCTTTGGTGTCAGTTGAGCCTTTTTTACTCTTTTTGGGCATTTACTCTTATAATACCTTATTTCTCTACACTCAAAGCATGTTATATGTTTTTTATTTTTATTTAGTATGCTTGAGTTACCTTCTTGGATGGTGGTAGGAGACTCTTGGTCTTGTTCCTCACTTTGTCCGGATGTAGAGGGTTACTCTTGATTTTGCTCTGGTGCTAATGGTCTCTCCTCCCCATCAATCCAAGAGGTGGAGACTTCCTCCACTTCTTCTACCTCTTCTATCGATCTGGATATTGATTCTCTTTCAACCTCCGAATCTTTAAGCTGTTGGGATAATGATGATGTGCTTTCTTCTTGAGCTTGAGAGGATGAGCACTCCTCCTTGGCCTCCTCTACTTCTTGGGTCGGTAAGGGTTCTTCATGGAACTTAGCCAATTCGCTCCAAAACTCCTTGGCATCCCTATAGTCACCTAATTTGGATAGGACATCATTAGGAATTAAATTACTTAACATTTTTATTACCTTAAGATTTGTCTTGAATTTCTTGAGTTATCCCTTGGTCCATTTCTCAACCTTGAGGACTCCACCCTTCTTGCTTCTTGGAAATTCAAAGACATCCATCAAGACAAACTAATTTTTAATGTCCATCATGAGGAAGGTCTCAATCCTTGCCTTCCATTGATCGAAGCCCCCAAATCCGTAGACTTCGTAGGATGGTGTTATGTTGATGTCGTGGCCCAATCTAAATCCATTGTTGGGCAATTCCATCTCCTATAGAGCTTTCCTCTCTTGGCGGTTAGTCCTTTGAAGAGCACCCTTGCCTTGATTACCACTTGTGTAGGGTATCGACGATTTGTTCTTTTGAGAACCCCGGGCTCTGATACCAATTGTAGAGACTGATATGGTCACGCTAGAGGGGGGTGAATAGCGATTCTCGATTTTGTGCTTGATTGGTGTTTGATTGCATCATTGCTCGTCTGTACAAACATTAGCGCACAGAGGATACAAAATACAAAATAGAAATAATAACACCAACACAATCATAGCACAAGATATACGTGGTTAGAAACTTAAGCTCCTACTCCACTGTGAGCTAGTGTCCACATCACTATACTCTTCTCTCCTCAGCAACACGCCGGAGGCAGAGAAACTCCTTACACAAGTATATAACAAGCAAATACAAGATACGAGCTAAATAACAAATGCAAACAAAAGAATGCGTTACAAGAGAGCTTGAGATTGTTTGTAGACTTGGTTGCTTTGGGATAGGTTCTGAAGATCTGAAACACAACAGTGATTCCTCTTTAAACTCCCCAAGAATCGAGAGGCTTCAATCTTCCCTTCGAGCTCCATTTAAAGCATGTATCGGGCTGGATTTCCACTTAACAGTTGACTACCAAAAGGCCTCAGTCGGTTGCCCTTCTAGCTATTGTCTCACAACGGACTTATCCACGTCAGATCTAGGGCACACCAATCGACTGCTCTGACTCATCAGTTGATTGCCTATAGCCGTCAGTCGACTTCTCTTACTCAACAATCCACTACAAACCCATCTGTGCTCGTGCCATTCATGACCAGTCGACTGCCCATACTGCAGTCGATTGTCAACCCTTAGTCGACTACCCAGTTGACTATCGAGCTTTTTGTGCTCTTGTTCGCAAACATCAGTCAACTGCTATCCATGATAGTCGACTGCTAAAGGTCAGTCGACTGCCCATACATGTTAGTCGACTACTAGTGACAAAGCTATCAGCCGAGCCTCTAGTCGACTATCGACCAATCAACTGGTCATAATCCCAGTCAACTGCTCTGAGTTAACTCTGCTCCCGAGTGTCAAACACTCGGTTAGTTGACTGTTCAATACCCTAGTCAATTGATAAACCTTAACAATGAGGTTTAACCCCAAATATGATCCCCTCATACTTGATAAACACCCTTAGCCTAGACTTAAGCCTTAAACCCACTTCCATCAGCCTCACGCATCTTGGATCCCTCGAGTCTGTGACTCTTCATCCTTGCGCTAGCCTTCAAGTGCCTCCATCGGCTATGTCATGCTAACCAGGTTCTTTGCCAAGGTACATTTGGACTTGTGCTGCCAAGACTTCGTGCTTGGACTTTACGCTTCCAAACATTAGACTTATGCTACCAAGACTACATGCTTAGACTTTACGCTATCAATATCCACCCTTGAACTTTCCAATTGCCAAGTATCCATACTTGGACTTTCACCGCTAAAGTTCACTTGGATTTTACGCCGTCAAGCCTACACACTTGGACTTATGTTGCCAATACTATACCTTTGGACTTCCCATGCCAAGTACCCATGGCTTGGACTTTCATGCTATGACCCATGCTTGGACTTTCCATGTCAAGACCCATGCTTGGACTTTCATTACCAAGTACCCATGACTTGGATTTTCCATGACAATCATATTGTCAATCGTATTAACAAACATCAAAATACTACTTGAGTCAAACTCGAGTCTGGTCAATTGTGACCTGAGTCGATTGCACCAACAAGAGTGAGGTTAAACTAAGTGTAGTTCAAGAGACTCCAATAGACACTAAAGAGGTGCCTAGTCAAGAATCACAACCAATTATTCATACAACAACAACAAAGTCTTATCCCACTAGGTGGGGTCGGTTATATGGATCCTTCTATGCCATTGGACTCTATCCCCTACTATATCATCATCTATATTTAAATAAATTTTATATTATTTTATTGTTGCTAACCAAGTCATTTTTGGTCTTCCTCTTCCTCGTTTGAAGTGTATATTTGTCATCATTTCACATCGCCTAACTAGAGCATTTATTGCTTGTCTAAGTACATGTTTGTACCACCTTAAACGTATCTCTCGGAGCTTTCCTTCAATAGATGCAACACAAACTTTTTCTCTAATGCTCTCATTTCTTATTTTGTCCATCCTCGTATGTCCGCACATCCACCTTAATATCCTTATCTCTGCAACTCTCATCTTTTGCTCATGTGCTCGAGTCGTAGCTCAACATTCAGCATTATATAGCATAACAAGACTAATCGCCATTTTGTAGAACTTTCCTTTAAATTTTAGAGACACTTTATGATCACATAAAACACCCGATGTTTTCCTCCATTTCAACCATCCTGCTTGTATTATATATAATACATATCTCTCAATCCCTCCATCATCTTGTAAAAATGATCCTAAATATTTAAATCTCTCAGTTCCAGACATCTTGTCATCTCCTATCTTAACACTTGTCTCATTACATATCTCTCGTCATCTCCTATCTTAACACATGTCTGTACCACCTTAAATGTATCCCTCGGAGCTTTCCTTCAATAGATGCAACACAAACTTTTTCTCTAATGCTCTCATTTCTTATTCTGTCTATCCTCGTATGTCCGCACATCTACCTTAACATCCTTATCTCTGGAACTCTCATCTTTTGCTCATGTGCTCGAGTCATAGCTCAACATTCATCATCATATAACATAGCAGGACTAATCGCCATTTTGTAGAACTTCCCTTTAAATTTTAGAGACACTTTATGATCACATAAAACACCCGATGTTTTCCTCCATTTCAACCATCCTGCTTGTTTTATATATAAAACATCTCTCTCAATCCCTCCATCATCTTGCAAAAATGATCCTAAATATTTAAATCTCTCAGTTCCAGACAACTCGTCATCTCCTATCTTAACACTTGTCTCTGTTAGTAATATATGAGAGATGTCCTAAGGCAATCGCCTTATGTATGAACCATTTATATGATAAATGAAGATTCACTATTTGAGTATACATGTTTTATGTATTTGATTGGATCTTAAACTCATTTACTGAATGTCCACGATACGATTCACAGCATGAGAGAATTTGTGATTGGATCACAACTAGTGAGTATCTCTACATGTGTAATTGTGATGTATCGGAATTATCCCTAGTCGATGAATTGATGGATTTGGACACCATCAATTCTGTCGAGACTAGCACGAGGTATACTTCTTGGTGTATCCAAGCAGCTGATTCTCACTGGCTGGAGACATAGTGATGTCCGGAGTTAATCGTGGATGCTAGTTATGGTAACTAGTTCATTGGAGTGACCAGCCGTAAGACTTCATATGGTTCTCTGCATATATAGATATGTCAATGAAGTTCTTACTGTGGCTTAAGTGCGATGTTCCTTTGACTTGCGGTATTCAAGTCATCTTGATCATGGAGACTTATGCTTTGACATCTTAAGCAAACATCTCTAAGGAGATGTGGACCCAGGATGATTGGGTATAAGTCGAAGTGATCGAAGGTGTTTGAATAGCCTATAAAGGATTCACCACTCCTTGCAAGGAGATGTATACCCATGGCCTCTCGTCGGATTGTTACTAAAGTCTTTGGCCAAAGCATTACATGTTTAGAGTAAAGTACTCTTCGATACATGTGGAGTAACTAGAATCCGTAGGACGAGGAAATGATACTTGGGCTAGGTGTGACGTAGTCAGCCTAGTGGGACTGACACAATAGACCATGTCCTGAACCAAGTGGGTATAAGATGAGTGAAGGGAATGGGGCACGATTCATTCGAGCTACTGAAGGGTTTCAGAAATAGTTCTGGATCAACCGTTGATCTTTTCGGTTAATTGGGGATCATGATGTACTACTAAGTGCCACTCATGATCGTTCTATAATTAATGGTTAATTATAGACGGCCAACATAAACCGAGAACCTATTTGGTCAAACGCACAACGAGTGTAATCCAAAGGATTTAAAACGAGCTTGAGAATTGGATTCTCAGACCGAGAGAAACTATGTTTGGTTGGACCAAACATAAAGCGAGCATGAAATTGTTTCAGTCGCAATGGAAGCGTGGATGGGCCGTGTCTTATGAAGACATAATGGATGGACCAATATGGTTTGGTTCTAATCCAATGGATGAGAATAAACCAAAGGGTTTGGTTTATATTAAACGAATGAACCAAAGGTTGGTTCGGTTCGTTTTAACTTAAAATAAACCATCATGGTTTGGTTTTTTTTAACTTATCTTAATGGAGCGGGTTAACGGGCTTTATGGATATGATCCATTAACCATTAAGAGAATTAGTTCTCTATAAAAAAGAGGGCTTAAAGGGATAATTAAACCTAATAATCCAAAACCCTAGCCTTGGAGTTGCCCAACCATTGTGCCTCCCAGCTTTGTTGCGCCCAACCCTAAGCTGCCGCGCCGTGCTAGGTTGGCCGTCAAGGTGAGCCTTTTCTCTCCTTGTTTTGGCGGCGCCTACTCCTCCACCAAGCTGTCCAGTTTTCTGGACAGCTTCTCCTCTCGGGCGTCGTTTGGGCGGCGGTTAGTGCTCCGACAGCGGCTAACTGCGGGATTTGATCTCCGGTAATCCTCTGAGTGGAGGGGCGAAGGATTCGTCAAGCGGTTGGCGAATACCTCTCGGAGAAGCGAGTTTTGAGAACTCGTTTTAGGATCGAATTTGGATTGGATCGTGATCATCTCTCGATCACGTCGTCTTCAACCGAGGCTAGTAACCCGTACGAAGGCGAAGCTCGTGACTTAGCGAAGTCATCGAGGAGCTCGGCGTGGATCACGGATAGAGGCGATTCTTACGAGGATCGTTCGGTTGATGCCGTTCCGCTACACGTCATCTGAAAGGTATAACGTAGTTTAATTTCCTTTTATTGCAAATTTTAATTTACGGTTATGTCTACACTTGTTGTAATAGCATGCGTGTGTTGTGTGTGTTGTAATAAATAGGAGTATTTATTATTTTTAATTGCTTCCGCTGTGCTCATGTTTACGAAACATGATCGAACACACACCTGCCTTGTGATGCAGGAAACCTTGATGGTATCGAGCCGGGTTGTGTTTCGACATAATCGTAAAATGGTTTCGATAGTCATAATGTATTTCTGGAAATTTTCTAAATTTTGGAAATTTAGAAGTATTTATGGAAATTTTTCAATTTTGGAAAGTCTAACTTTTGGAAAGTTGGAAGTATTTATGGAAATTTATATTTTCCATAAATAAAATATTTGATTAGATTCTGGAAATTTGTTTCCTAATTTAATCATGATTTGATTTGGGAAATCAAATCTTAAAATATTTAATTTCCATAAGTAGTTTTAAAGATTTAGGAAATTAGTTTCCTAAATAGATTTTCCTTAATCAAATAATTCCATGAATAAAATATGTGATTAGATTTGGAAATTTATTTCCTAATTTAATTATGATTTGATTTGGAGAATCAAATCTTAAACATATTTTATTTCCATAAATAGTTATGACATATAAGGAAATTATATACATGACATAATTGTATGTCATGTAATTGCATTAGATGCATAACATTATGCCATGCGTGTCGTGACATGTAGATGTATGCCATGTTTGCCATGCCATGTAGATAATAGTTATTTGCATGCAAAGAGGATGAGACATAAAAACCCTTAATCAATATTAAAGCCTACACCTTCCATTAATATGGTTAGAACCAGAGTTCTGTTTCTTGTTTGGGTTGTTGGACTCTCTCCAAGCCCGGCTCGAACCCGAATATGTTCAAACCATGGAATAGTTTAATACTAATATGGTAAGAGTCAGAGGTCAATCGTTAGCTTTGGTTGTTGGACTCTCTCCAAGCTAGGCTAATTGGTTGAATGCACTCTAACCATATTAAAACTATGTCCCGATTAATGGGTTGACTTTAACCTGGAGTATCGGCTTGTTGGACTCTCTCCAAGGTCGATGTAAAGGGAGGTGAAGTTGGGTGCTATGCATATGATGCATACTTGTTAATGTGTTAACAACCCGATGTATGTGTGAACATTCAATTAGTTGATAGCACATTGTGATAGTTGCATATCGTGATATGCAATCGGTATAGATAGATGATACCTATCGTAGTTATGAATGACTTGTTGGACTCTCTCCAAGGTTGTTCATAACTATGATGGATATCAGCCCATTCGGAGATGGACCTACGATCTCCCGAAGTGATTTTGGGGTTTTTGAAATTCGAAAAATGAATGAGATTTATAAATGTGTATTGATGCATTTTAAAATCATCTTTCTCATATATGCTCGTTTTGTATTTCTAAGTTAATATATTGATCATGATGTGTTTGAATTTGCGTTCCATTTTGGATTCAAATAAATTGTAGAACTTCTTGGGTGGCTTAGAAACTTGAAATTGTTCTCAAGGTGAAAAGCTTGTGTATGTCCTCGAGCGCCTCTTCAGCGTCTAGTGTGATGCAACTCTGGACCAATTGTTGGCCTATCAGAAACATGTGAGTGATTCTGAACAAATGAGTTGCATCATGCTAGCCGCGATGGAACCCAAGCTACGAAAGCAGCATGAGCATATGGATGCTCATATCGTAGTCCTTCATCTTTGTGAGTTGGTTGATGAGCAAGTGAGATTGAAGGTTGAAGTCTCAGCTCCTCTTCACCTCTGAGATGCTAAGAGGTTCATCTGTAGTCTTGCTCAATATCTTTGAAGGCTGTGGAGTCTTACGAGAAGCATGGCGAGGGGGCGGTCTTTGTTAGTTGATTCCTCGAAGAAAGGTTCTAAGAGGAAGTCAAAGGAACAGCAGAAGGGAAAGAAGAGAAAGGCTAAGAAGGTAGAACTAGCACAAAAGGAAACTTGCCATCATTATGGCAAGGAGAGCCATTTGTGAAGAAAGTGCAAGATTTATCTTGAGTTCGTGAAGAAGGATAAGGCATCGGATGCCCCATCTCCTTCAGAAATCTTCTTTATTGATTGTCATTCTATTTCCTCAGACACTTGGGTATTTGATACTGGGTGTGGCTCACATATATGTAATGACATACATGGGCTAAGGAATAGAAGAAGACTCGTCAAAGGGGAGAGTCAAATATACGTGTTGGGAATGGAGCAACGGTTGCTGCACTCGCCATCGGAACGTATTTGTTGGAACTCCCTATAGGACTTGTCTTAGAACTGGACAATTGCTTGTATGTTCCTTCATTGATAAAGAACATCATTTCTATTTCTTGTCTAAATAGAAATGGGTTCCATTTGACTTTTAGTAACAATTGTTGTTACATAACTTTGAATGGGGTTCTTTATGGGACTGGAACTTTAAGCAATGGTGTATATACGTTGGACGTATCCAGTGACATTTGCAATATCGAAGCGAGCAACAAGCGTGCTCGAAAGGATAATCAAATAGACTCCTACATGTGGCATTGTCATCTTGGCCATGTAAGTAAGAAACACATGTCCGAATTACACCGATGTGAAATTCTGAAATCGTTTGAATTGGATTCATACGATACATGCGAATCATGCTTAAAAGGCAAGATGACTAAGTTACCTTTTACGGGAAAAGGTGAACGAGTGGGAGAGTTACTAGGTCTAGTACATACTGATGTATGTGGACCTATGTCAACTCAAGCTTTAGGAGGCTATAGCTACTTCATTACCTTCACCGATGATCACTCACGGTTTGGGTATGTGTTCTTGATGAAACACAAGTCTGAAGCCTTTGAAAGGTTCAAAGAATTCAGAAATGAAGTAGAGAAACAACATGACAAAAGTATTAAAATACTTCGATCGGATCGAGGTGGTGAATACTTAAGTCAAGCGTTTCTTGATTATCTAAGAGACAATGGCATATTGTCTCAATGGACTCCGCCCTATACACCACAGCATAATGGTGTATCTGAGAGGCGTAACCGGACCTTGTTGGACATGGTCAGGTCAATGATGAATCATGCGACTCTTCCCAAGTCCTTTTGGGGTTATGCACTTCAGACAGCTGTTTACTTGTTAAACAGAATGTCTACCAAGGTAATCTCTACTACTCCATATGAGATATGGGCTAGTAAGAAACCTCATGTATCTTACTTGAAGATATGGGGTTGTCCTGCTTATGTGAAGCGGACAGTATCAGACAAACTGGATGCTAAGTCTGATAAATGTCTATTTATTGGATACCCTAAGGAAACAAGGGGTTACCAATTCTATCATCCTGTGGAACAAAAGGTGTTTGTTTGAGGCATCTTTGTGTTTCTAGAGAAAGAGTTTCTCTTGCAAGAAAACAGTGGGAGTGTCGTCGAGCTTGAGGAGACTCGAGAGACTCAAATAGACATTGATGAGATACCTGGTGAAGCACAACAGCCGACAACTCATAGTGATGAGCAATCGGCTGGACCTATTGTAACACCACATCTTCGTAGATCTGGTAGAACACGCAATATTCACGAGAGATATGGATTTCTAAGTAAGTGAATCGAGCACGTGTTACTCATTGATGATGAGGAGCCTACGATTATGAAGAAGTCTTGACAAGTTCGAGAAAGGATAAGTGGCTTGGTGCCATGAAGTGAAATGGATTCCATGTATGAAAACCAAGTTTGGAACTTGGTTGACCCACTGAAGGCATAAAGCCTATAGGGTGCAAGTGGGTTTTCAAGAAGAAAACCGACATGGATGGTAATGTGATTACCTATAAGGCTAGATTGGTGGCGAAAGGATATGCGTCAAAAACAAGGTGTTGATTATGGCGAAACCTATTACTTTGTAGCTATGCTTAAATCCATTCGGATGCTCCTGGCCATAGCGGCTCATTATGATTATGAGATATGGCAGATGGATGTGAAAACAGCTTTCCTTAATGGAAACCTGCTCGAGGACGTGTATAGGATACAGCCTGAGGGTTTCACATCGATTGACAAAACCAAGGTATGCAAATTGCGACGATCCATTTATGGATTGAAGCAAGCATCCAGGAGCTGGAATATCCGTTTTGATGAGACAATCAAAAAGTTTGATTTCTCACAAAATCCAGAACCTTGTGTGTACAAGAAGGTTAGTGGGAGTGCGATCGTGTTCCTAGTATTGTATGTCGATGACATATTACTTATAGGAAGCGATGTGTCAATCTTCTGATCGATTAAGGTTTGGTTATCCAAGACATTCTCCATGAAAGACACAGGAGAAGCAACCTACATCCTTGGGATTAAGATCTATAGAGATAGATCGAAGCGGTTGCTTGGTCTTTCGCATGATCTACGTATATAGGCCAGAGTGCTAAGAGGTTTAGCATGTCGGAATCCAAGAAAGGTTATCTCGCCCATCGGGCATGGGGTACACCTTTGAAATCTATGTGTCCGCGAGAAGGCGAGAGGATTTGCATGAGTAAGATTCCTATGCATCCATGATAGGATCTATCATGTATGTTATGTTATGTACGAGGCCCGATGTATCGTACGCTCTGAGTGTCACGAGCAGATACCAATCCGATCCAGGAATGGATCATTGGGCGGCTGTTAAGACGATCCTTAAGTACTTGAGAAGAATTAAGGATGTGTTCCTAATATATGGAGAAGGGTACATGGTGATACGTGGGTATACGGATGCCAGCTCCTGACAGACAAGGATGATTCCATGTCTTTGTCTGGGTATGTATTCACCTAGAATGGAGGCGCAATAAGTTGGAAAGGTTCCAAGCTTGACACTATAGCGGATTACGCCACTAAGGCGAGAATCGTTGCGACTTTAGGCGAAGAAGCGGTTTGGATCAAGTAGTTCATCTATGAACTTGATGTGGTCTCATCAATGATCCAAACATGTGCTTCGCCGCTATCATCTTATCAGAGAGATCATAAGTAGGAACGAAATACAAATCGAGAAAATTCCCACTGAAAGGAACTAAGCGGATCCTTTGACTAAAGCATTACCTCAAAGTAAGTTTGAGGGTCATGTTAGAGCTTATGGTATTGGATACCGTAGCGATTGGCATTAGGCCAAGTGGGAGTCTGTTAGTAATATATGAGAGATGTCCTAAGGCAATCGCCTTATGTATGAACCATTTATATGATAAATGAAGATTCACTATTTGAGTATACATGTTTTATGTATTTGATTGGATCTTAAACTCATTTACTGAATGTCCATGATACGATTCACAGCATGAGAGAATTTGTGATTGGATCACAACTAGTGAGTATCTCTACATGTGTAATTGTGATGTATCGGAATTATCCCTAGTCGATGAATTGATGGATTTGGACACCATCAATTACATGAGACTACACGAGGTATACTCCTTGGTGTATCAAGCGGTGATTCTCCTTTGGAGACATAGTGATGTCGGAGTTAATCGTGGATGCTAGTTATGGTAACTAGTTCATTGGAGTGACCGGTAGTAAGACTTCATATGGTTCTCTGCATATATAGATATGTCAATGAAGTTCTTCTTGTGGCTTAAGTCGATGTTCCTTTGACTTGCGGTATTCAAGTCATCTTGATCATGGAGACTTATGCTTTGACATCTTAAGCAAACATCTCAGGAGATGTGGACCCGGATGATTGGGTATAAGTCAGTGATCGAAGGTGTTTGAATAGCCTATAAAGGATTCACCACTCCTTGCGAGGAGATGTATACCCATGGCCTCTCGTCGGATTGTTACTAAAGTCTTTGGCCAAAGCATTACATGTTTAGAGTAAAGTACTCTTGATACATGTGGAGTAACTAGAATCCGTAGGGCGAGGAAATGATACTTGGGCTAGGTGTGGCGTGAGTCGACCTAGTGGGGGACACAATAGACCATGTCACAGAACCAAGTGGGTATAAGATGAGTGAAGGAATGGGGCACGATTCATTCGAGCTCTTGAAGGGTTTTAGAAATAGTTCTAGATCAACCGTTGATCTTTTCGGTTAATTGGGGATCATGATGTACTACTAGGTGCCACTCATGATCGTTCTATAATTAATGGTTAATTATAGACGACCAACATAAACCGAGAACCTATTTGGTCACACGCACAACGAGTGTAATCCAAAGGATTTAAAACGAGCTTGAGAATTGGATTCTCAGACCGAGAGAAACTAGGTTTGGTTGGACCAAACATAAAGCGAGCATGAAATCGTTTCAGTCGCAATGGAAGCGTGGATGGGCTACGTCTTATGAAGACGTAATGGATGGACCAAAATGGTTTGGTTCTAATACAATGGATGAGAATAAACCAAAGGGTTTGGTTTATATTAAACGAATGAACCAAAGGTTGGTTTGGTTCGTTTTAACTTAAAATAAACCATCATGGTTTGGTTTATTTTAACTTATCTTAATGGAGCGGGTTAACGGGCTTTATGAATATGATCCATTAACCATTAAGAGAATTAGTTCTCTATAAAATAGGGCTTAAACCCTAACCCTAAGAATAATCCAAACCCTAGCCGCCCAACATGTTGTTGCCGCCCAACACATTGTTGCCGCCCAGCTTATGGTGGCGCCGTCCAGCTCCTTGCCGGCGTCCAAGCTCCAGCCGGTGAACCTCCGGCGACCCTCCGGTGATCTCCTATAGGTTCGGCATCAAGGTGAGCCTTTTCTCTCCTTGTTTTGGCCGGCGCCTACTCCTCCACCAAGCTGTCCAGTTTTCTGGACAGCTTCTCCTCCTCTCGTCGGAGCGTCGTTTGGACGACGGTTAGTGCTCCGACAGCGGCTAACTTACCGGGGATTTGATCTCCGGTAATCCTCTGAGGTGGAGGACGAAGGATTCGTCAAACGGTTGACGAATACCTCTCCGGAGAAGCGAGTTTTGAGAACTCGTTTTAGGATCCGAATTTGGATTCGGATCGTGATCATCTCTCGATCACGTCGTCTTCAACACGAGGCTAGTAACCCGTACGAAGACGAAGCTCGTGACTTAGCGAAGTCATCCCGAGGAGCTCGGCGTGGATACGGATAGAGACGATTCTTACGAGGATCGTTCCGGTTGATGTCGTTCCCGCTACACGTCATACGAAAGGTATAACGTAGTTTAATTTCCTTTTATTGCAATTTTAATTTACGGTTATGTCTACACTTGTTGTAATAGCATGCGTGTGTTGTGTGTGTTGTAATAAATAGGAGTATTTATTATTTTTAATTGCTTCCGCTGTGCTCATGTTTACGAAACATGATCGAACACACACACGCCGCGGTGCCGGAAACCCAACAGTCTCATTACGTCTAATGTTGCTAAACTTAAATTTTATATATTCCGTCTTTACTCTATTAAGCCTAAAACCTTTCACTTCTAGTGTTTCCCGCTAATATTTTAATTTAGCATTTACTCCTTCACGTGTCTCATCTACCAAAATAATATCATCTACAAACAACATGCAGTACGATACTATGTCTTGAATATGTCCAGTGAGTTTGTCCATGATTAGTGTAAAAAGATATGGGCTTAAAGCTGATTCTTGATGTAACCCTATCTTTATTAGAAATGCTTCAGTTAATCCGCCTGAAGTATTCACTCTGATCGTTACTTCCTCATACATATCTTTAATTAGTTCAATATATGTTACACTAACATTTTTTTTTCTAAAATTCTCCATATAATTTCTCTTGGAACTCTATCATAAGCTTTTTCTAAATCAATGAATACCATGTGAAGATCCTACTTTTGCTCTCTATACTTTTCAATTAGTTGTCTGAGAAGATGTATAACTTCTATTGTCGACCTTCCTGGCATGAATCCAAATTGATTTTTGAGAATCGTGGTTGCCTTTCTTAATCTTTTTTCTATTACTCTTTCTAAAAGTTTCATGGTATGACTCATCTGTTTAATAACCTTATAGTTTTCATAAGTTTGTTTGTCTCTCTTATTCTTATATAAGGGAATTAGGATACTTATCCTCCATTGATCTGACATCTTTTTTATTTTCAATACCATGTTAAATAATTTTGTAAGTCATTCAATACCTTGTTTCTCTAGACACTTTCATACCTCTATCGAAATATCATATGGTCCAATGACTTTTCTATTTTGCATTCCATTTATAGCTTATTCTACTTCTAAAATTTGAATTCTAATTAAAAATTAAATTTCTATACTCATCTGACCTACTTAAATTATCTAATTAAGTTGGTCTCCTAAACCTTTATTAAAAAGTTGATGAAAATATCTCTTTCACTGTTCTTTTATTTTTTTCATAATTTACTAGTACCCTATTGCATTTATCTTTAATACATCTTATTTGATTAAGATCTTTTGTCTTCTTATTTCTCACTTTAGCTATTCTATAAATGTCTCTTTTCCCTTCTTTTGTATCTAATTTTTGATATAACCGTTCAAAAGTTTCAGTTTTAGCTTCATTCACTGCTTTCTTAGCTTCTTTCTTGGCTATTGCATATTTTTTCAAATTTTCTTCATTTTTACAAATATATAATTTCTTATATGTCGTTCGTTTTTCCTTGACTTTCTCTTGCACTTTCTCATTCCACCACCAAGATTCTTTACTTGATAGTGCATGTCACTTTAACTCACTGAGTACACTCTTGGCTATTATTTTCAACTTTGATATCATCTTATCCCATGTCATATTAAGGTCACTGTATATTTCATCTAATACTTGTACTCCTACTTTCTCTTTGAATATATTTAGTTTTTTATCCTTTAACTTCCACTACTTAATTCTAGGAGTCGTATATATTTTTGTTCTATTAATATTATGTTTGAGGCGTATATCCAATACTACTAACCTATGTTGAGTAGTTAAATTTTCTCGAGGGATGACCTTACAATCTTTACAAATCTTTCTATTTCTCTTCCTAACCATAATAAAGTTAATTTGTGATTTATTATTTCCACTTTTGAACGTGACCAAGTGTTCTTCTCTTTTCTTAAAAAATATATTAGCTAGTATAAGATCATATACTATTGCAAAATCTAATATAGTTTTACCTTCTTCATTTCTTCAAACCCATAACCCCTATGCACCTTCTCATATTCGTCATTTTTCACTCCGACATGCCCATTTATATCACCTCCTATTAAAATCATCTCATTTGATAGAATATTTTGTAATACTTCATCCAAGTCATCCCAAAATCTTAATTTGGTATTTTCATCTAATCCTATTTGAGGTGCATATACAGTAATTACGTTCATAATTTCTTTCTCCACTACTATTTTGAGAGCTATAATTCTATCTCCCTTTCTAATTACTTCTAAAACTTCTTCCTTTAACGAACTATCTACAATAATACCCACTCCATTTCTTATTTTACTCTTTCCTGTATATCATAACTTAAAACCCGAGTTCTTTATCATCTTTGCCTTCTCACCTACCCATTTTTTCTCGTGTACACATACAATAGTAATTTTTCTCCTAATCATCATATCTACTATCTCCATTGTTTTACCAGTGAGGGTTTCTTTGTTCCATGTACCAAATCTTAGACTATTAGTTTTTCTATAATATTTGTTCTTATCCAACCTATGGTGTGAGAACTCTTGCTCATTTAACGCTACACCCAAGTTCTCATGGAGATGTAGCGGTCCTTGCTGATACGTTATAGTTGGACTCTACAATGCGAACTCTTGCATATTTTCACTACACCCGAGTTCTGGAAATATAGCGGTCCTTGTCGAGACGTTACAGCCGGACCTTGTAACGTGTTTTTTTCGGGGAACAACCTAGCATTAGCACAATAGTTTGATTGATCTATTTATTGAACATTTGCCTTAGTTTAATGTTGGCTGACAACTTAACGCAACCCTCCTCCTTTTTTAGGGCTTAGGACTGACCACAACAAGGTTAACTTATCATGGGCGGTGTTCAACCTCATAATACACCACCTCCTCGTAAATCTAGTAGGATACGTCAAATTTCTGAGAGATATATATTTCTCATTAGTGAATCAAATGATGTATTACTCATATAGGATGAAGAGTCTACTAGTTATGAAGAAGTGTTGAAAAGTTCAGATAGGGATAAATGGCTAGATGCCATGAAGTCAGAAATGGAATTCATGTACGAAAACCAAGTTTGGAATTTGGTGGACCCACTCGAAAGCATAATGCCTATAGGGTGAAAGTGGGTTTTTAAGAAGACGACCGATGTGGATGGTAATATAATTACCTATAAAGCAAGGTTAGTGGCAAAAGGTTATTGTCAAAGACAAGGTGTTGACTATGATGAAATCTTTTCAGCAGTACCTATACTTAAATTCATTTAGATACTCCTAGCCATAGCAACTTATTATGATTATGAGATATGATAGATGAATGTGAAAACAATTTTTCTTAATGGGAACCTGTCTGAGGATGTATATATGATACAACCTGAGGGTTTCACATCTATCGATACAAAGAAGGTATGTAAGCTTTAGAGATCCATTTATGGATTAAAGCAAGCATCCAGGAGTTGAAATACCCATTTTGATGAGGCAATCAAACAGTATGATTTCTCATCAAATCCTAATGAACCCTATGTGTATAAAAAGGTTAGTGGGAGTCAGTTGTGTTCCTAGTGTTGTATGTCGATGACATACTCCTCATAGGAAATGATGTCTCGATTCTTCAGTCAGTTAAGGTTTGGTTATCCAAAATGTTCTCCATGAGAGATATGGGGAAGCAACCTATATCATGGGGATCAAGATATATAGAGATAGATCAAAGTGGTTGCTTGGTCTTTCACAGTTTATATACATAGATAAAATGCTAAAATGGTTTGGCATGGATAAATCCAAGAAAGATTTCATTCCCATGAGGCATGAGATTCACCTTTCGAAGCCTATATGTCTGCGCACTGAAGATGAGAGGATTAACATGAGTCAAATCTCATATGTGTCAGCTATATGATCGATCATGTATGGTATGTTATGTACGAGGCCAGATGTGTTATACGCTTTGAGTGTTACGAGCAGATACCTATCAGATCCTAGTATGGACTATTGAGTGATTGTCAAGGCAATATTTAAGTACTTGAGAAGAACTAAAGATTTGTTCTTGATATTTGGAGGTGATATGGTAGTAAGCGGGTATACTGATGCTAGCTTATAGATGGATAAGGATGATTTCAAATCTCAGTCTGGATACATATTCATTTTGAATGGGGGTGCGGTGAGATGGAAAAGTTCCTAACAAGACATTGTTGATGATTCTACCACAGAGGCAGAGTACATTGCGGCTTCTGAAGCAGCAAAGGAGGCGGTCTGGATCAAGAAGTTCATTACTGAACTTGGAGTTGTTTCGAGTGTTGTTGAACATTACTGATTTACTGCGACAATAGTGACGCCATATCACAGGCAAAGGAACCACGGTCTCATCAGTGATCCAAGCATGTACTTTGCTGTTATTGTATGATCAGAAAGATCATAGGTAGAAGAGATATACAAATAGAGAGAGTTCCCACTGATAGGAATTTAGCGAATCCTTTAACAAAGCCTCTTCCTCAAGAAAAGTTCGAGAGACATATAGAGGCCTATGATATTAGATACCAAGGTGATTAACTATAGGCCAAATGGGAGTATAATGTAATTGAGAGGTGTCTTGAGGCAATCGCCTTAGAAGTTATCAATAAAATTCACTATTTGAGTATACATTGTTTATGTATTTGATTGGATCTTAAACTTATCTATTGAAATCCACAATACAATACATACCATGAGAGAAATTGTGATTCGATCACAATTAGTGAGTATCTCTTCATGTGTAATTATATAAGCATTGAAACTATCCCTAGTCGATGAGTTGATGAGATTGGACATCATCAATTTTGTGAGACTAGAACATGTTATGCTCATTGTTTATCAAAGCATTTGGTACTCACTGAATAGAAGCATAGAGATGCTGAGAGTGAATATGTGAATACTAGTTAGAGTAATTAGTTCATTGGAGTGACCTGCTATGGAACTTCATATAGTTTTTTATGTCGAAGTTCCATTGTGGCTCGAGTGCGAGCTTCCTTTTGTAGGGAAATCTCGTATGCCAAATGGCATATGCGCAACGGAAAATAGGATCCCTTCCAAGTGATCCATGCGAAAGCAAACTCGTATAAAATAAATTTCTCTAAACCAAACCTATCTTATAGGAGAGGATTACCTTTGTTGCGTGCCCTTGTTAATCCCGCTTTTCCTTTCGGTTTGTTGGATCTTTAGCATGTTCAAGTGTCCGTGCCTCTATACGTATCCACACGAGCACGCTCTTGTCTCACAAAAGGAAAACTAGAAGAGCTCTCCTTTACTTCTTGCTAGAGAAGTCCCTAAAGGAGAGGAAGAGAGGGAAAAGGAGAAAGGAAGAAGAAGACTCCTCTTCTTGCTAGCCTACACTCACAAACCCACACAACTAAAGCTTCCACCAAGCTTTCTCACAACCACAACACCAAAAACTCACTATGGCCGGCCACTCCATGGAGCCTTTTATAGGGTTGGAAAAACCCTTCCACCTCCTTCACATTCAATGCAATCCATTGCATTGAGACACACTCAAAAAGGATTTGGCTTCCTTGTTTGGCCGGCCACTTAAGGAGACAAAACCATTTTGTTTCCTTCCACCTTAACTAGCTTAGGTGGATGCTTAGGTGGCATGCTTATGTGGCATTCATGCATGTTGAATTAATCTTATTAATTCAATTAAGCTTATGTTATCATATTGAATTAATCTTATTAATTCAATTAAGCTTATGTTATCATATTGAATTAATCTTATTAAATCAATAAGGTAACATATTGAATTAATCTCATTAAATCAATTAGCTAAAATTCTCATTAAGCTTAAAGTCCAAAAACCATTTTGTACTTAAGCTTATTCCCATATTATTCTAGTCAAACTAGAATACTCTAATTCCTCTAATTATCATGCTCTTTGTGTGTGACCCTATAGGCTCTCATAACGTTGGCAGTGGATCTAAACTCTTTTAGATACACAAGCAATGAGCGGTATCTAGCAATACATCATTGCTACCCAAGTTGAGATAAGTCAAGATCCGACTAACCTTTCCGTGACTACTATAATATATGACCGTGTCCTTCTATCCTTGATATCAGTTGATCAATGAGGCATAGACCGGGTCATCCTCGATCAATCTATGTGTTTCTTGATCCCTGAGTAAACTAACTCAAACAAATGAGCTCAATATCTCATATTGACTCATTCGAGCATGGCCATGCGTTTTAGTAGTTCTACTCAATTAAGGGGGCCCACCGATATCACTCCCGTCATATGGAAGGGATAGATCCCATCTACATCACTCACATCCCTCCGCATAATTTGTTACATACCCGATGTCGCCTTTATGGTCCACCCTATTACGGGTGACGTTTGTGATACCAAAGTACATAACTCCTTATGTAGGGAACCATAGTGACTTCAGGTCTAAGGACTATTCATACCAATAGTCACATGAGAAAGTTTATGACACTCATATAACGATCCATGAAACTTTCTCATGGCGGGTCAGTTCAGTATATATTCTCCAATATATACCCATGTGTCAACTTGATATCATATATCCATGACTTGTGAGATCAAGTCATCAATTGACCTACATGCTAGTCTTTATGTATTAATATTGCCCTTGCATATTAATACTCGACTAGGAACATTTAGGAAAGTGTTCTCTACAGCCTCTCATAATCAATTCTGCCAATTGATGTGCTGTAGATAAGAACCTACTTTTCTAGGGCATTATTATATTTAAATTAGCTGGCACAAGCAAGATGTAAATATAATAACCAATCCTTTGCCTTTATAGAATATGATACAAAATGTTCCCTATTCAACCATCACATGATTGGTTCTAGGGCTTTAACTAACACCTTTGACTTGAGGTTTCCATGTCATCTTGATCACGACGACTTATACTTTGACTTCTTCGCAGCCATCTCCATTAGAGGTGTAACTCTGGATTGATTGGGTATAAGTCAAAGTGATCGAAGATATTTGAATAACCCACAGAAGATTCACCACTCCTTATAAAAGAGATGTGTACCCTAGGCCTCTTATCAGGATTGTTACTCAGAAATCTCTGGCCAGAGCAAGTCTTCTTGGGAAGATGTAGGAGTAACTTAAATCCGCAGGACAAGAAACTAACTTGGACTAGGTGTGACGTAGCCAACCTAGTGGGGATGAGCACATAGACCATGTCCCGAACTAAGTGGGTATAGGATGAGTGAAAGGAACAAGACACAAAATATCTATAGCTGTTGA
This sequence comes from Wurfbainia villosa, assembly GCA_025175895.1. Taxonomy (NCBI): domain Eukaryota; kingdom Viridiplantae; phylum Streptophyta; class Magnoliopsida; order Zingiberales; family Zingiberaceae; genus Wurfbainia; species Wurfbainia villosa. Next base: position 34,094,828 of record CM045989.1, on the reverse strand, counting down.
AGGATTCAGAAATGTTCTGAAGTTGATTTGGACTTTCCGGTCAATTGGGGGTCATGATGTACTGTTAGATTCTACTCATGATCTATTCATAATTAATAGGTTAATTATAAATGACCAACATAATCTGGAACCTATTGGGTCACATGCAATACGAATGATCTAGAGATGTAAAACAAGTATGAGAATGAGATTCTCAAAGAGAGAGATTATACCTGATTGGACCAGGCCATAAGAGTGTGAATCGGGGACTATAGAACCTTCCATGGCCATGTCGGGGCTTAGCATGTCCATATCACACTTAATCGAAACGGACCACACATATCCTCACATGGTCATGCCTAAACCTAGCCAAAGATGGCAAGGGCTGAGGCTGTGCCCAGAGGGACACACGACTTGGCCGTATGTCTAGGCATGACCATGCCCAAGACACACGGGCGGGTCGTGTGTCCCAAGCACGGCCGTGTAGCGGTCCGTCGATTTTAGTGTGTTCAAGTTTGTAAATTGTCTAGGTTTTCTTATCTTAATTATGGAATAATTATGCTAAGATAAGTTCCGTTTAAGCTTCTTAAAATGCTCTAATCAAGAGAACTATAAAGAGATCTCTTGATAATATTTGGAAGAGAATTAATTCTTAGTGGTCGTCTTCTTCCTCTCTCCTTCTCTCGTCTCCACCGATTGGCTAGCACTAGCCAGAGATGAAGACTTGTTGTTTGTGGAGTTGTCTCAAATGATCCCGGTGTGAATATTGATAGAGGTGAGGTCTCGTTGTTTCTATAGATTCGAAAAGAATCCTAAAGGTATAAGCTCTAAACTCGTTTTGTGAAAACATTTTTTATATCGCCTATGTCAATACATGTGATCCTGACCTTCAGAGATATCTGGAAAGGAATAAAAATTATTTTATTTTTGTCTTCTATTGTTTTTATTTCCTAGAATCTTCAATAGCCTCTAGATAGAACTTTTTCAAAGTTGACAACCTAAGAGACTTAACATTGAGTTTTAGTCTAACTAGCTCAGATCATATTGAGGTAGTTTCATCTAGATCCACAAGTCAATTGTACCATGTAGGATCTCCTTATCTAGCTTTGATATTTATCAATAGAGTTTTTTTAATCTATTATCATCTCAACTCTTTCTAATACCAAGTATCAAAATCGAAATCTTTTGTCTAATTTTATCCTTTCTAGAATAAAAGTCTAACAGATGGATAGTAAATATTGCATGTTATGTCAACAATTAATTAAAAAATATGCATGAAACAATCTAAGTATAACATAGAAAGCATATGACCTATTGAGTAAATCATAATTAAATCATTGGTTTTTAATAATGTGTCAAGCACTCAATTTAATATATTTTCATGTTATGGCTCGAATATGTTAATTGATTTTTAATACATTTTAATTATTATTAATTATTTTATTATTTCTTTAAGTATAATTTTATTTGTTTGTATAATAATCAAATAATACTTGCGATGAGTTTGCTTATTTTTTTTTAAAAATATTTATCCAACTTAGATTTATGATCCAAAATTATGTTTTGAATTTTAAATAAAATTTTAATATATATTTTTTTAATTTTTCAATTTTAAATTTTAATGAATCATTTTATTTTTCTATCCTATCAATTTTATAAAATTTAAATTTTGATATTTAATTTATTTCTTTATACTTGTAATTTTATTTCTCTGATTATTTAGAATTTATTTTTTTTTAAATTGTGAAAATTGATTTTTATATTTTTAAATTTAAAATTTATTTTCTGAATTTTTAACTTTTAAAGGTGATTTTTAGGTTTTTTAATGTTTGAAAGCTATTTTTTTAATATTTTTAAAATTTATATTTTGTTTTTTTATAATATTTAAAATTAATTTTTTATTTTTCGAATTTTAAAATTCAAATTCTGATTTTTTTTATATTTTTAAAATTCAAATTTTAATTTTAAAAATTTTTAAACTACAAATTTTAATATTTCGACTTTGAATAATTCTCATTAATTAATTTGATTATTATTGTTTAAATTGAAATTGAATCCATTAAAGTTTTGATTGAAATTTTATCGATTACTAATTAAATGAATTACTCTTAAAATTGAATTATTAATTTAGTTATCTTGTTTAGTTGAATTATTTTGAAATTCGTATCATTAAAATTAATTTTTAAATTAGAATTATTATTTAAATTAAAAATTATTTATTAAATTTATATCTTGCTTGTGGTTTGCGGATGATATTAATTTGGTAGATGAGACACGTAAAAAAGTAAATGCTAAACTAGAATCTAGGTGGGAAACACTAGAAGTAAAAGGTTTTTGACTTAGTAGAGTAAAAACAGAATATATGGAATTTAAGTTTAGCAATATTAGACGTAATGAGACAAGTGTTAAGATAGAAGATGACGAGTTGTCTGAAACTGAGAGCTTTAAATATTTAAGATCATTGTTGCAAGGTGATGAGGGATGGAGAGAGATATCTTACTTAAAATATAAGCAGGATGGTTGAAATAGAGGAAAACGTCGGGTTTTATATGATCGTAAAGTACCTCTAAAATTGAAAGGGAAGTTCTACAAAATGACGGTTAGACTTGCTATGTTATATGACGCTGAATGTTGGGCTACGACTCAAGCACATGAGAAAAAGATGAGAGTTGGAGAGATGAGGATGTTAAAGTGGATGTGTGGATATACGAGAATAGATATAATAAGAAATGAGAGCGTTAGAGAGAAAGTCAGAGTTGCATCTATCGAAGGAAAGCTCCGAGAGACACGTTTAAGGTGGTAAAGTCATGTACTTAGACGACCAATAAATGCTCTAGTTAGGCGATATAAAACAATGACAAATATACATATCAAACGAGGAAGAGGAAGACCAAAAATTGTTGATGCAACAATGCCCAATCATTTATGTATTTTGATGTTTGGATAATCATTTATATTTAGGCAATATTTGTGATCTAACCATTGAATGTGTTAAGTTACAGGAAAATCCAAGTGTAAAGACTTGGTAAAGAAAAGTCCAAGTGTGATCTTGGCAAGGGAAGTCCAAGGGAAAGTTTTGGCAGTGCAAGTCCAAGCATGTAGTCTTGGCGGTGTAAAGTCCAAGCGAACCTTGGAAAAGGAAGTCCAAAGGCAAGGTCTTGGCAACGTAAGTCCAAGCATGTAGTCTTGGCAGCGTAAAGTCCAAGCGGACTTTGGTAAAAGAGAAACCCGTGACATGATGAAACCGAGGGAAGCACTTGTAAGCAAGCGCAAGGATGAAGGAGTCGCGGACTCGGAGGGATCCTGGAGGTGCAAGGCTGAAGGAAGAGTTAGAAGGTTGAGTCTAGGTCTAGGGAGTTGATTTCAAGTATGAATTGATCATACTTGAAGTGTGTTAGTCGACTGATCAGCCAGTCAACTGAAGTCGGCTGAGTTCTGGTGTCCATCAGTCGACTGCTAGGGTTTGACAGTCGACTATTCCACCATCAGTCTACTGTCATACCCTAGCAGTCGACTATTATTAGTGGACACGGGTACAAAAACATTTTTAGTCGACTGATTGCTTGGAGCAATCGACTGATGGCTCGATCAATCTACTGCTAGTGTGATCGTCGACTGATCATAGTCTCCTTGAGCTGTGACAACCACAGATCAGGCTTTGTCAGAAGCCGTTGGATGAGGTCAGCTATAGCAACAGTCGACTGATGGCTCGATCAGTCGATTGCTGCATTTCCAACGAGAAAATCAGCCTCTTCTCTATAAAAGGAGGCCTTGCGGAGCTTGAGAGGTCTAGTGCTCTCATTCAAAACTCTGCTCTCAAGCTCACCAAGTTTTCTCTAAGTCTTTTAGTGCTTCAAAATCTCTTCTTCTCTATTGTTAATTTTCTCATTTGTAAGAAGAAGAGTGCATTGTAAAGAAGGCTTCTCCACCTTGGTGTGATCATCAAAAAGAGGCTTTTTAGTGGAAGACTTGCTAGGGTTGATCTACTTTACGGATCGCCGTGGAGTAAGAGCATAATCTCTGAACCACGTTAAACTTCCTTGTTAGTGATTGTATTTCTATCTTTTGATTTCTTTTATATTTTTATTTGCTTATGCTAACCTAATTGTAGAAGTCAAGAGAGGCTATTCACCCCCCTCTAGCCATCCTATGATCCCCAATAAGTGGTATCAGAGCCTAGATCGCATCGAAGGATTTAACTATCAACCGAAGCAATGGCGTTTCAAGAGGGTTATAGCACGACGTGGCCACCTTTCTTTGACGGTAATGATTTCGTGTATTGGAAAGGTAAGATAGAGTATTACTTAATGAATGATATTGAAAATTGGTTTAGCATTATAGATGGGTTCGAGAAGCTGGTTGATGAGTTTGGATGGCCACTTCCAACCAAGGATTGGACTAGAGAAATGACGAAGAAGACTCAAGACAATGCCAAAGCAACAACCACACTCTAATGTAGTCTATCCAAGGAGCAATTGAGCAAGGTCGGCCCCTTCGACTCCGCAAAAGAGCTTTAGGAAAAGCTCATTGAACTTAATGAATGATCAAAGGAGAGCCAAGAGGGACCTATTGATAGGTCAACTCCAAAGCTTTAGCATGAAGACCAACGAGACCATGAATCAAATGCATGGTAGATTCAAGGAGATGGTCAACGGACTACATGTTATAGGTGAGAAAGTGGAGAATCGAGATCTAGTAAGATATGTTCTTCAAGCTTTTCCTAGGACAACCTTATGGGCATCAATGGTAGATTATTATAAGGTTTCTAGGGACCTTTCTTTAGTTAAATTAGATGAATTATTTTGTGAGTTTGAATTGCATGAACAAACTAACACTTCATCAAAGGAGAAAGGCATAACTCTTGTTGTAGGTAAGAAGGAGAAGAAGAAGAAGGAGAAGAAGGAGGTCTCTTCTGTCACGCTCGCCCTTTCCCAGGGTCCGGAGGGGTAGCGCGTGACGCGATCGTACATACATACATTACAGCGGAAGACTACCTATACTTCTTACAGCGGAAGACTTTAGACTTATTTTTTTTTCTTTTAAACATAAACATGCATCATCATTTCATAGATACTTCTTCTTAAACATAGGGCATGCATCATCAGTTCATAAGTACTTAGTTCAAATTCATAAACAAAATCATCTTAGGGGAAAATATGCATAAAGAACATAACAGATCTCCTCCACCATGCCACTACGACACACACTTTCCCCCTCCTGCTGCTCCCTTTAGTTTAGCCACCCTTTACTCTTATCTGCAGTATAAGGGAACATAAACTACAAGTACATAGGCTTAGTAAGATCCTGTCCTACTCACAAAAATCATACGTAAGCATAACATGTAAACATACAAAGACATAAGCAGATATAACTTGAATATAACATCGTAGAACATAAGCAGGGATAACGCGAACATAACATCATAGACATAAGCAAGCATAACATAATTATAACATCGTAGAACATAAGCAGGCATAACATAAATATAACATCATGGACATAAGCAGACATAACATGAATATAACATCATAGACATAAGCAGACATAACATAAAGGTATATGCAGGATGCTCTTCAAAATATATATTATAGGTATTTGAACATAAATCTCAACATATTGGGCCCGACATTGTACCACATCATCATCATCATACTAGGTCCGTACTATGTCCGTCGACCTAGGGGCAACATAACATAGAGGCCCATCTTAAGCCCGTACTTATGACCGTCGGCCTAGGGCATTTGGGAGCCCATCCCCTGGACCTTATTAGGGTCCTAGTACAAGCCATGCAGAAAGTAAAATACTTATCATGCTTCATATCATAACATATCATATTTCATTTCATAAACATAAACATATCATGTTCTTTATCATGGCATATCGTGTTTCTTCTTCATCTTCATAACATATCGTATTGCTTCTTCATAACACATCATACATCATAGCATATTTCCTCTTCATAACATATCATATTTCTTTTCATGCATATCATGGTTCTTCTTTATAAAATATCATACATTAGTACAATCACAAGGGAATGAGCATAACAAGATCATATATTTAACATGGTAATGACCAGAACTTATCATGCATCCCTACTATTGACATAGACATATGGAGTGACCTAAACTTCATGGGGCTCTATTAAAGTTTTAAACACCAAACAACTTATACATGGTCTACTTAACTACATAACATATAAATCATGTCATGGGAGGACACTTCGGGTTGTAGATAAGCCTTGGCCGAGAGTTCCAAGACAACCTAAGATCCATTTCTTAAATCTAGCTTAGCTTTCACATGTTACCTATATCTACATTCAAAACATGACATGGTAATTTATAGATCATAGCATGATAGGCCTAAATGGGTCTTGGCCGAATGGTCCAAGGGCTTAAAAGTTCATCCACTTAAATCTAGGTTAACCAAACATCATGTTATCTTCATTTACCCTACAAACATAGCATGAACTTATCTATAGCATGGCATAGAACATGTTATCTTCTTCTAACATCAAACATGACATGAACTCATTTAAAACCTAGCATAGAGCATGTAATCTTCATCTAACATCAAAAGTTATCATGAGCTCATATAAAGCATGGCATAAAAAGAACACATAGGGGTCTAAAGGGACTTGGCCGAATGGTCCAAGGCTTAAAAGTTCATCCACTTAAATCTAGGTTAACCAAACATCATGTTATCTTCTTTTACCATCAAAACATAGCATGAACTTATCTATAGCATGGCATAAAAAGAACACATAGGGGTCTAAAGGGACTTGGCCGAATGGTCCAAGGGCTTAAATGTTCATCCACTTAAATCTAGGATAACCAAACATCATGTTATCTTCTTTTTGTTAGTGAAAGCCCTAGACCCAATCATGTGATGATTGTTGTATGGACTTTATTTTATCATATTCCTATTTATAAAGGCATGGTTATTATATTTACTTGTGTTGGTGCCAAATAACTAAATATAATAATGTCCTTGAGTAGTAGGTTCTTATCTATATCAATCGATTGGTTGAATCGATAATGAGATGATATAGAGAACACTACTCTTAATCATTCCTAGTCAAGTATTAACATTCAGGCACAATGTTATTGCGTAGAGACTAGCATGTAGGTCAACATGATGACTTGATCTTACAAGTCATGGATATGAGATATCAAGTTAATACATGGGTATACATTAGAGAATGTATACTGAATGACCCGCCATGAGAAAGTATCGTGGATCGTTATATGAGTGTCATATACTTTCTCATGTGTCTATTAGTATGACTATTAGTCCTTAGACCTGAAGTCACCATGGTTCCCTACATAAGGCATTGCATACTTTGGCTTCGTCAAATGTCACCCGTAAATGGGTGGACTATAAAGGGGATTACTGGGTATGTAACAAATTATGCGGAGGGATGTGAGTGATGTAGATGAGATCTATCCCTCCTATATGAAGGGAGAGATATCGATATTCTTGATAGAGTGAGACCACGAAGTGCATGACCATGCCCAAATGAATCATTATGAGATATTGAGCTCATTTGATTAGAGTGAGTCTACTTGGAGTTCAAGATTTAGATTGTATCGAGGATGACACGGTCTATGCCTCGATTGGTCAATCTTGATGTCAAGGATAGAGGGACATTGTGATATATTGTGAGAGTCACAATTAGTAGTCAGAAAGGTGATGTTGGAGCTCAACATTCTTGTAACTTGGGTAGCAATGATGTATTGCTAGATACCGCTCATTGCTTATGTTCCTAAATCGGTTTAGGGACATTGCCAACGTTACAAGAACCTATAGGGTCACACACATAAGGGTAATTAGATGGAGATTAGGTTCATATGATGAACCATGAGGATTAGGTTCATGGGATGAACCAAATTGGATTAAGAGTAATCCAAATTAGACTAATTGAGTTAGACTCAAGTTGATTCAAGTGTTGAATGAGTCTAATTTAGATTTGATTCATCAAATCAATTTAAATTAAATGAATAGAGATTCATTAAATTAAATTGACTTGAATCAAATGGTTGGATTTGATCAACCATGGGAGATAGGAGGTCAAGTTTGACTTGACTTGAGAGGGAAGATGAAAGGTCAAGTTTGACTTGACCAAATGCCATGTCATGATGATGACTTGGCATGGCCGGCCAATGATGATGTTCCACATCATCATGGAAACATCATGGGGTGCCACCTCATGAGGGAGACCAAGAGCCATTGGCTCTTGGAGTTACATGCATGCATATAACCCCCTTATAGTGGGTTATGGATGATGTGAAGTTAAGTTGTGTAACTTCATCTTCTTCCTTTTCGCTTCCCTCAAGCTCTCTCTTCCTCATCTAGCCATGAACGTCCAAGTGGTGCTAGCACACTCTAAGGTGTTTTCTCCACCATTTTTCCGTGTGGATACTTGTAGAGGAGTGTACACTTGACACTCTCGAGTTCCGGCGAACCTTTTGGACGGGCGGGATTTGCGAAGGGCGTCGCATCGAGGGTAACACCCTTATCATGTAGATCTAAGGTAGATCTAGAGTTTTATACAAACACATACATGTTTTAGTTTTAATACATCTTCGCACGGATCCGTGGCCGGACTTCCGGGGTTTCCGCAACGCAAAAAGCGGTTTTTGCGGCTCGGAAAGTCCAACAGTGGTATCAGAGCCATGTGCGAAGCATGTATGTGTTTCATTTTTGTAATTTTTGTATTAGATATAAAAATTATAGATTTTAATGTTTCTGTAAATTTCCTATTTTTATAGAATTTTTGGGTATTTTTCTCGAAGAGTCGAAGCAACGAGTGTTGGGACACTTGTAGGCTTCAACCACCGAGAAAAACTCTCCGAAACCATGAGTTATTCGCTTTAGGTTTTTGGGACAGCGACTTAAGTCACTTAAGATCATAGTAGGGATACTCTCAAAGTTTATTTTGCAAGTAGGGGCGCTGCCCCTATCCCCGAAAGGGGCCTTGTCCCGCGATCGCGCCCGGAAACCGCTTAGCGGAACCGTTACGGAGAGGTGACTCATAAAATTGAAAAAAAAATAGGAAAAATTATAGATATTTTATGTAAAAATACATAATTTAGAATTATTTATAATTCTGTGATTGTCATGGCCCAATAACCCCAATTTTATTGGATTATGATGTGTTGTAATTCATAATACGGCCTGCGTGCCGTTTTTGTGGTTGTGCGTGTTGTATAGTGTATGCGACCTGCGCGTCGTACCTCTTCTTTTCCTATTCTAGTTGTAAATAGTTTTAGACTTGAATGTAACTCGAGTTTTATATTTGTAATGTACAAAATGGAGCGGTGAAAAGTCCACTTGTAGACGAGGTTACGAGAACGGTGCCGACGACACATGGTGGTCAAAGGAAGTGCTTGGAGAAGCCGCTAGCCTTAGGTTGACCGTCCGATCTTCTCATTGGCTTGAGAAGATTGTAGTAGGGCCATGACCACATCACAGTTAATTATATATATATATATATGTTGATATATATATATATATTTGATTTTGCTTGTATGTATGTGATGCATGCTAGTAGAATAATGCTCGTATGTATATGATGCATGCTAGGATATTTTTCTTGTATGTATGTGATGCATGTTAGAATAATGATTGTATGTATGCGATGCATGCTAATATAGGATAATAAAGGCCTCAATGCGTATATGATACACATTACGATTAGATTAGATCATAATCGAATCAACTCAAAAATGCCTACCGAGCCTTGATACCCATCACTACCTCGATCATTTGTTGTTGTTGAATCTGCCAAAGCAGAGCAACATATATTATCTTGGTAGGGTGCGGAGGGACAATATTGGTCCCGCCTATCACGCTTGGGTTAGAGTAAGCTCAATTAGATTGAGCAAAACTAGTTAACTCAATTGGATCGAGTAGAACTATAGGCATATTCCAATCGTTGGAAAGATAGGTTAAGATCGCATTTACACTAAATCTTGGGCGATTTAGCCAAAGCTAACTCAAGGTCTTTTGTAAATGTGGGTCTTGATCCTATAAACAAGAGTTGCATAGATATGTAATCGGTAATATGTTACCCACCGATCATACTAAGTCTTGGGTGATTTAGCCAAATCTAACTCAAGGCTTAGTATGATGTGGATCTTGTCCCGCAAGAATTATAGCTAGTTTGTATAAATCTAGTAAATGTGGTTTGACCACATCCATAATTCGATTCTACAAAATTCCTATAATTCAGTGGGAGCATCATTTGATTAAAGGCCTAATTAAATGATAAAAGGAATATGATATTAATTCTTTGCATTGTATGTTGTAGATAACTATGTCGATAAACATGAACACTCTCTCTCTCTGCGTTCTGTCCTTGAGAAGGACAAGCTCAATGAAGCAAATTTCGGTGATCGGGAACACGAGAATATTCTCACCCAAGAAAGGAAGTTATGCGTTGGCGCCCATTCCAGGAGGCACCTCCGCTTGCCTCATGGTGACAAAGATGCTTACAAGAAGCATCAAGATGATGTGTCATGTCTGATGCTTGCGACCATGAACTCTGAGCTTCAGAAGCAACACGAGTTCATGAATGCTTATGATATGGTTGGACATCTTCGTCAACTATATCAAGGACAAGCAAGGCATGAGAGATATGAAGTCTCTAAGGCATTGTTTGGGTCCAAAATGCAAGATGGAACTCCCGTAGGTCCATATGTACTCAAGATGATTGGGTACGTAGAAAACCTACAAAGGCTAGGATTCCCACTTGGCCAAGAGCTGACCACTGACCTAATCTTGCAATCTTTGCCGCAAAGCTACAATCAATTTGTCATGAATTACAACATGAATGAAATTGATAAGTCATTGCCTGAGATGCTCAGCATGTTGAGAATTGCTGAGCTCAACCTTGAGAAGGGAAAATCTGACGCCATTTTGATGGTGCAAAAGAAGAAAGGCAAGGGCAAGCCTAAAGGTAAGGGAAAGTCCCAAGCCAAGGGCAAAGGCAAGGAATTGAAACCCAAATGAGGGGTAGCCAAGGAAGGGGCTTACTTCCACTACAAGGAAGCTGGACACTGGAAGCGTAACTACAAGGCATACCTGGAAGATCTTAAGAAGAAGAGAAGTGAGACTTCTACTTCAGGTATAAATGTTATAGAAGTCAATCTATCTATTTCTTTATCATGGGTATTAGATACCGGATGTGCATCTCACATTTGTACCAATGTGCAGGCGCTGAGAAATAGTAGGGCATTGACAAAGGGCGAGGTGGACCTATGAGTAGGCAATGGAGCAAGAGTTGCTGCTGTTGCTGTAGGAACTTATGATCTATCTTTGCCCTCTGGGCTTGTACAAGAATTAGATGAATGTTGTTATGTGTCTGCCTTAACTAAGAACATCATTTCAGTTTCTTGTTTGGACAAGAAAGGATTTGCATTTATAATAAAGAATAAATGTTGTTCAGTTTATTTAAATGATATATTCTATTGTAGTGCACCTCTGATGAACGGACTCTACTTTCTAGACTTAGAGAGCCCTATCTAAAATATAAGTATCAAAAGGTTCAAGTCAAATGAGTTGAACCAAACCTATCTCTGACATTGTCGCTTAGGTCACATAAATGAGAGTCGCTTATCTCAGCTCCATAAGGATGGGCTGCTAGACTCATTTGATTTTGAATCATATGAGACATTCGAGTCTTGCCTTTTAGGTAAGATAACCAAGACTCCCTTTAGTGGACACAGCGAAAGAGCAACAGACTTGTTAGAACTTATACATAATGATGTATGTGGTCCTTTCAATGTTGCTACTAGAGGTGGTTACAGGTACTTCATTACATTTACTGATGACTTCAGTAGATATGATTATGTGTATCTCATGACACATAAATCAGAATCCTTTGAAAAGTTCAAAGAATTCAAGAATGAAGTACAAAACTAGCTTGGCAAGAGTATTAAGATACTTCGATCAGATCGAGGTGGTGAATACCTTAGCCATGAGTTTCATGACTATCTAGCTGAGTGTGAGATTCTATCCCAACTCACTCCTCTTAGAACACCACAGTGGAATGGTGTATCCGAAAGGAGGAATCGTACCCTATTAAATATGGTACGATCTATGATAAGTCACACAGATCTTCCTATATCCTTTTGGGGATATGCTCTAGATACAACAACCTTTACCCTTAATCGTGTACCATCCAAGGCTGTGATAAAGACACCATATACAATATGGACAGGGAGAAATCCCAAGATGTCTTTTATGAGGATTTGGGGTTGTGAGGCTTACGTTCGACGTCAAGTCTCAGACAAATTAGGACCCAAATCCGATAGGTGCTATTTTGTTGGATATTCCAAGGATACAAAGGGATACTACTTCTACATTCCCAGTCAGCATAAAGTGTTTGTGGCAAAGACTGAGGTTTTTCTAGAAAGGGATTTTGTTTCTAGAAAAACTAGTGGGAGTACCTTCGATCTTGAAGAAATTCAAGATAAGGACCATAGCATTGAGGCCTTGATGGAGGCTGAACAGGAACCACAAAGTGTTGTGGGTGATGAGGTTGTTGCACAAAGAGTTGTGGAACAACCACCTATTCAGGTAGACCTACCTCTTCACAGATCTGATAGGATACATCGTTAGCCTGAGAGATACTCATTTCTCTTGTCTGACCATGATGACGTTATGCTCATTGAGAATGAGCCTACCTTCTATCAGGAAGCTGTGATGAGCCCAGATTCTAAGAAATGGCTAGAGGTCATGAGATCTGAGATGGAATCCATGTACACCAACCAAGTATAGACTTTGGTTGATCCACCTGAAGGGGTCAAACCCATTGGGTGTAAGTGGGTCTTTAGGAGAAAGACTGACATGGATGGACTTACACATACCTATAAGGGCCGATTGGTAGCTAAAGGTTTCAAGCAAATTCATGGTATTGACTATGACGAAACCTTTTCTCCAATGGCGATGTTTAAATCCATTAGGATCTTGCTTACTATTGCAGCATACCATGATTATGAGATCTGGCAGATGGATGTCAAAATCGCGTTTCTGAATAGAAACTTACTCGAGGATGTGTACATGACACAACCTGAGGGTTTTGAAGATCCACAGCATACTGGGAAAGTATGCAAGCTGCAAAAGTCCATTTATGGGCTAAAGTAAGCCTCTCGAATGAAGATGAACCCTGTGTCTACAAGAATGAAGATGATACGATCAAACAGTTTAGTTTCATCAAGAATGAAGATGAACCCTGTGTCTACAAGAGGGTTAATGGGAACACAGTTGTCTTCCTTATATTGTATGTGGATGACATACTACTCATTGGGAATGACATCCCTTCGCTATAGTCTGTGAAGACTTGGCTGGGGACATGCTTTTCAATGAAAGACTTAGGTGAAGCAGCCTGTATTCTAGGCATCAAGATCTATAGAGATAGATCTAAGAGATTGCTTGGCCTAAGTCAGAGTACATACATTGACACGGTATTACTACGATTTGCCATGCATAATTCCAAGAAGAGACTTTTGCCAATGTCACATGGTGTGAGTCTTTCGAAGACTCAAAGTCCCTCTTCTAGAGAGGAGAGAGACCGAATGGATAAGATCCCTTATGCATCAGCTATAGGATCTATCATGTACACCATGTTGTGTACTCGTCCTAATGTCTCGTATGCTTTGAGCATGACGAGTAAGTACCAGTCAAATCCAGGTGAGCGTCACTGGATAGCAGTCAAGAATATTCTTAAGTACTTGAGAAGAACTAAAGAATATTTCTTGATATTTGGAGGCGATGAGGAGCTAGCTGTAAAGGGTTACAGTGATGCCAACTTCCAAACTGACCAAGATGATTATAGATCGCAGTCAGGGTTCGTGTTTTGCTTGAATGGTGGCGATGTGAGATGGAAGAGTTCCAAGCATGACACAATTGCTGATTCTACAAAGGCCGAATATATCGGTGCTTCCATCTCATTCGAGAGATTATCGATAGAGGAGATGTGAAGATTTGCAGAGTACCCATAGAGGCTAACATCGCAGATTCCTTGACCAAGGCTTTGGAACAGAAAAAGTATGATGGTCACACTAGGTCATTGGGTATTAGATACTATGGTGATTGGCACTAGTGCTAGTGGGAGATTGTTAGTGAAAGCCCTAGAGCCAATCATGTGATGATTGTTGTATGGACTTTATTTTATCATATTCCTATTTATAAAGGCATGGTTATTATATTTACTTGTATTGGTGCCAAATAACTAAATATAATAATGTCCTTGAGTAGTAGGTTCTTATCTATATCAATCGATTGGTTGAATCGATAATGAGATGATATAGAGAACACTACTCTTAATCATTCCTAGTCAAGTATTACATTCAGGGACAATGTTAATGCGTAGAGACTAGCATGTAGGTCAACATGATGACTTGATCTCACAAGTCATGGATATGAGATATCGAGTTGACACATGGGTATACATTAGAGAATGTATACTGAATGACCCGCCATGAGAAAGTATCGTGGATCGTTATATGAGTGTCATATACTTTCTCATGTGGCTATTAGTATGACTATTAGTCCTTAGACCTGAAGTCACCATGGTTCCCTACATAAGGCGTTGCATACTTTGGCTTCGTCAAACGTCACCCGTAAATGGGTGGACTATAAAGGCGATTACTGGCTATGTAACAAATTATGCAGAGGGATGTGAGTGATGTAGATGGGATCTATCCCTCCTATATGATGGGAGAGACATCGATATTCTGGATAGAGTGAGACTACGAAGTGCATGACCATGCCCAAATGAATCAATATGAGATATTGAGCTCATTTGATTAGAGTGAGTCTACTTGGAGTTCAAGATTTAGATTGTACCGAGGATGACACGGTCTATGCCTCGATTGGTCAATCTAGATGTCAAGGATAGAGGTGTTGGGATGTATACTGAAAGCCTAGCTCTTTTGTATGAACATCTTTATTTTGAAATAAGAATCACATGATCATTGTTTGCATATTTTTATAGTTATGCAAAATTGTCTAATATTTTACATTGTAGATAACATGGTGCTTGGTGTGGCACAGAAGATCATGTTATCAGTCCCTTGTAGAATATAAGTAGAGGCTCACAACCAAGATGGTTTTGGACAAACCATTGGCATGGTTGTAGTGTAGCTTGGTATTGTTTTATCTTGAACATAGAGTTACACTAGTACACCTCGGTGTATTGAGCAGGACCGATATAGAGGTGATTCAATTAATTGCTGACTACATAATTGAATCGGACCTCGGATATTATGTTGTACATGCTCTTAATCCTGATATAATAACGGGCAGATGTACTTAGTATTTATTTCTTTGATTTACCAAAGGGTGAGATTTAGATGGATTAAATCAATATGCCTGGTAAGTTGGGAAATGATATTATTTACATGGTGTGCCGTTGATTATAGGAGGAAACCGTGTCCTATATATTAGGTTGATGATGTCCCCTTGAGAAACTCATAAGGTTCATCATGTAAACCCTGCAGGTTGACTTAGTCAACATGATGATAAGGTTGAGTGGTACTACTCGAGGAGTTAGATGTTAATTGATTGATGGTCAGTAAATCAATCAATTGACGGACATTCGATATCTTAAACACGGGGAGATGGATGTACAAATAATATATGGAGCCCATATTAATTTTATAGGGGTTGGTGAGGTAATTCAATGATGATCCTCTAGTGGAATGGAACATCATTGATGGATCAAGTTTGTGTGGTTCCGATCCATCGGGTGGCCAAGATCCAACTCCTACTCATGGTCCCTATTGTAGCCTATTTACACCTCATGAAGTCTAGATCAAATGATGGAAAACAAATCTCTAGATCTGACGGTTGGGATTAAATCCCTAGAACCGACGGTGGAGATTAAATCTCTAGATCCGACGGTTGGGATTAAAACCCTAGAACCGACGGTAGAGATTAAATCTCTAAATCCGATGGTTGGGATTAAAACCCTAGAACCGACGGTTGAGATTAAATCTCTAGATCCGACGGTTGAGATTAAATCTCTAGATCCGACGGTTGAGATTAAATCTCTAGAACCAATGGAGGAGATTAAACCAAGGCCTAAACCTAACTCTATATATATGGGCTTAGGCTTGGGCAGCAAAAAAAGATGAAAAAACCTAATTGAGACAAGGTGGCTTGGGCGGCAAGAAATAGGAGGAGGTTAGGGTTAGGGTTTGGTTCATTGTGTTGGGCGGCAACAAGAAGAACAAGCTTCTTCTTCTTCTTCCCAATGATGGCCGGCAACCCTTTTCTCCTCTTTCCTCCTTGGTTTGGCCGGCACCCAAGCTTCTCCCTTCCTTCTATGGCTTAGGTTGGATGGCATTAGGATAGCTTCCCTTGGGCGGCAATCAAGTCCTAGTTGGGATAGGATTGGGGTTGGGCGGCTAGGGTTAGGGTTTTGGGATTAGGGTGGGCGGCAACAAGAAGATGAAGATCCTTTTCTTCTTCCTTCTAAGTGTTGGCCGGCCACTATCCTTGTTCCCTCTACCTTGGCCGGAGCTCAACCTATTCTCCTTCCCTTCATCCTTGGCCGGAAATTAGGAGAGCTTTGTCTAGGGTTTGGGCGGCAACAAGGAGGAGGATTGTTTTCCTTTCCTTTCTCTAAGTGTTGGCCGGCGCCAATACCCTTGGTGTTTCTCTTTTGGTTGGTTTCCATACTCCATTATATCTTCCTTGGCCGGCGACAACATCGAGTTTATTGACTTGGTGGCCGGTTCTAGAAAGGAAGATGAGTTTTGTTTTATGATCTTCCTTTGTTCCTAGTGAACAAGGAAAGGAAGATTGGTGATCTAGGAGGCTTCAACTTTTGGTAGATCATCGCCCACACGACATCCAAAAGGAGGGAGGACATACAATAGAAGATCAAGAGGTATAATCTTGTTTATTTTGATTAATGTTCTTTTGTATTATGTTTATAATTGCTTTACAATTATATGCATGTTTTGTGTGGATGCTTACTTTATGTATGTGTTGATTATACTAGTTTACATTTGTATGTATTTGTATAATCATGGACCCCGAAGATAAACACAAAAACTGGTGATCCGTCCGTCGTCTCTTCTGCGGCTAACCGACTAGAAGAGTTGTGTTGCTTGAACAACTAGTTTGTTCAAGTGATCGCTCAAGTCGTTAGCACGACGACGAATTAGTTGTGCTTAGGAAACTCATCCCATCCGGATTAGTTTTCATTTGTTAAAAATTTTAATCCGGGGATATGGGAGCCTCCGAGCCTCCGAGCCATTCCAACAAGAGGGACATTGTCACATATTGTGAGAGTCACAATTAGTAGTCACAAAGGTGATGTTGGAGCTCAACATTCTTGTAACTTGGGTAGCAATGATGTGTTGCTAGATACCGCTCATTGCTTATGTTCCTAAATCGGTTTAGGGGCATTGCCAACATTACAAGAACCTATAGGTCACACACATAAGGGCAATTAGATGGAGATTAGGTTCATATGATGAACCATGAGGATTAGGTTCATGGGATGAACCAAATTGGATTAAGAGTAATCCAAATTAGACTAATTGAGTTAGACTCAAGTTGATTCAAGTGTTGAATGAGTCTAATTTAGATTTGATTCATCAAATCAATTTAAATTAAATGAATAGAGATTCATTAAATTAAATTGACTTGAATCAAATGGTTGGATTTGATCAACCATGGGAGATAAGAGGTCAGGTTTGACTTGACTTGAGAGGGAAGATGAAAGGTCAAGTTTGACTTGACCAAATGCCATGTCATGATGATGACTTGGCATGGCCGACCAATGATGATGTTCCACATCATCATGGACACATCATGGGGTGCCACCTCATGAGGGAGACCAAGAGCCATTGGCTCTTGGAGTTACATGGTTGCATGTAACCCCCTTATAGTGGGTTATGGATGATGTGAAGTTAAGTTGTGTAACTTCATCTTCTTCCTTTTCTCTTCCTTCAAGCTCTCTCTTCCTCATCTAGCCATGAACGTCCAAGGGGTGCTAGCACACTCTAAGGTGTTTTTCTCCACCATTTATCCGTGTGGATACTTGTAGAGGAGTGTACACTTGACACTCTCGAGTTCCGGCGAACCTTTTGGACGAGCGGGATTTGCGAAGGGCGTCGCATCGAGGGTAACGTCCTTATCATGTAGATCTAAGGTAGATCTAGGGTTTTATACAAACACATACATGTTTTAGTTTTAATACATCTTCACACGGATCCGTGGCCGGACTTCCGGGGTTTTCGCAATGCAAAAAGCGGTTTTTGCGGCTCGGAAAGTCCAACACTTTTACCATCAAAACATAGCATGAACTTATCTATAGCATGGCATAAAAAGAACACATTGGGGTCTAAAGGGACTTGGCCGAATGGTCCAAGGGCATAAAAGTTCATCCACTTAAATCTAGGTTAACAAAACATCATGTTATCTTCTTTTACCATCAAAACATAGCATGAACCTATCTATAGCATGGCATAAAAAGAACACATAGGGATCTAAAGGGACTTGGCTGAATGCTCCTTGGGGTTTTTAAGGTCAAATACTTAACCTAATCCATCTAGCATCCTATCTTTATCATGTTCATACAAGGTATGGCATGGATCTTCATGGAAAACTCAAATAAAGGTCTTGGCCGAATGGTTCAAGAAGAGGTTGACACCATAACATCAATCGAAACAACTACTTGTATGCAGGTGAGGGGATACTTACTTCCTTCGCTTTGCTATTAATTTGAAGATAACCTAAGGGAAGCCAAACCTAGCCTTCTTCTTGCTTGGATGGATCTCGGAAAAATGGAAAGGGAGAGGGGTAGGTTTCGGTGAGGAAGAAGAAGAGGAAGAGAGGAGAAGTGGCCTTTCTCTTGTCTCCTCATTCCCTATTTATTTTCTTGAAATGTCCCTTAGTCTCCCTTACCCCTAACTATAATTTCCCATATTCCTCTAATAGTACAACCCTGCTGGGCTTCTGGTTATTGGATGCATCTTTAGGGCTTAGCTATCTACTAGAGGTTTAGGGGTCAATTCCTAGGCCTTGCATCCTTTTTGGCTCCTTTTCTTTTATTTTTGAAAGAGCCCACATAAAGCCCATTATAATCATGTAAAAATTCTTGTAAAATTGCTAGGAATTTTACGGGCGTCACAATCTTTCATACATTTTAAAAGTTTCGTCCTCGAAACTTAGAACAATTATGGGTACTTCTGTTTCATGTCCTCCTCGCGTTCCCAAGTAGCTTCTTCGTACCGTTGATTTTGTCACAGGACCTTTACTAAGGGCACCTCTTTATTCCTTAGCCTCTTGACTTCTCGGTCTAATATCTGGATAGACCGACTTTCATAACTCAGGTCCTCTTGAACATGCACTATTTGTGGCTCGATCACTTGGTCCATACTGGAAATGCACTTCTTGAGCATCGAAACGTGAAACACGTTGTGAATAGTCGACATCTCTTGAGGCAGCTCTAACTCGTAAGCTACCTTGCCAACTCTCTTCAATATCGGATACGGTCCCACGTAGCACGGACTCAGCTTACCCTTCCTTCCGAATCTCATCACTCTCTTCATAGGGGCCACTTTGAGGAATACCAGATCCCCAACTTCGAATTCTAATGGTCTAAGCCGCATATCTGCATAGCTCTTTTGCCGGCTCTAAGCAGTTTCAATTTTTTGACGGATGTTCTGTATAGCTCGGGTGGTGTCATCAATGAAGTCTGTCTAGAGTACCATCCCCTTCTTTTCACCACCCTCGTACCAGCATATAGGAGATCTACATTTCCTCCCGTATAGAGCCTCGTAGGGTGCCATTCCAATAGTAGCTTGGTAGCTATTGTTGTAAGCGAATTCTGCCAAGCATAAGTATCGGCACTAGCTACTTTTGAAATCCAGGGCGCAAGCTCGTAACATATCCTCCAGTACTTGATTTACTCTTTCGGTCTGTCCGTCCGTCTGAGGATGGAAGACGGTACTGAACAATAGCTTCGTGCCAAGTGTCTTCTGAACACACTCCCAGAAATGGGAAATAAAATGACCATCTCTATTAGAAATGATGGTCTTAGGAATCCCATGTAATCTAATAATTTCCTTAGTGTATAATTGAGCCAGTTGCTCAATCGAATAGGTCATCTTGATTGCTAAGAAGTGGGCAGACTTCGTCAATCGGTCCACAATTACCCATATAGCATCATATCTATTTGTCATCTTGGGCAATCCTGAGATGAAATCCATAGAAATATCTTCCCATTTCCATTCTGGAATTTGAATCGACTGCAGTGTTCCTCCAGGTCTCTGGTGTTCTGCTTTAACCCTCTGGCAGGTTAGGCAAGTACTGACATACTGAGCCACATCTCTTTTCATACCGAACCACCAGAATTTTCTTTACAGATCTTGGTACATCTTGGTGGTTCCAGGATGCATCACATAAGGAGTTCCGTGAGCTTCCTCAAATATCTTCATCCGTAATTCTGGATCATCGGGAATACACAAGCGATCCTTGAGGTAGAGTATTCAACTATCAGAGATACGAAACCCATCATCCTTTCCTCCTAGGACCTCCTGCTTGATCCTCTGAATGCTCGGGTCACGGGTTTGCTTTTCCAATATATCGTCGAACAGCGTCGGTGCTATCATCAAGGTCGAGAGCTATCCAGAAATGATTTCAACCCCATAACGCATAATTTCCTTTTCTAAGGGCTGAGATAGTACTGATAGAGACATTAAGGTGACACAGGACTTCCTGCTGAGTACATCAGCCACCTTGTTCGCTTTTCCTGGATGGTAGAAGATCTCGCAGTCATAATCCTTAACGAGCTCGAGCCATCTGCGTTGTCTCATGTTCAGGTCCTTCTGTGTGAAGAAATATTTTAGACTCTGGTGGTCTGTATAAATCCTACACTGAACTCTATATAGATAATACTTCCATGTTTTTAGAGCAAAGACCACGGCCGCTAACTCTAGATCGTGAGTGGGATAATTCCTTTCATGTTCTTTGAGTTTCCTAGAGGCTTAGGCAATGACCTTGCCATTATGTATGAGTACAACTCCGAGTCCCAACTTGGAAGCGTCGTTGTACATGTCGAAGCCTTCATTACTGTCTGGAAGAGCAAGGATTGGAGCGCTGGTCAGTCTCTTTTTCAATTCTGTGAAACTCTTCTCGCATGCATCCGTCCATTCATACTTTTTGTTCTTTCTGGTGAGGACTGTCATAGGGGCTGCAATTCTAGAGAAGTTCTCTACAAACTTCCTGTAGTAGCTTGCTAGCCCAAGAAAGCTTCTGATCTCGCTGGCATTCTTTGGTCGGTTCCAGTTACTCACAGCTTCAATCTTTATTGGGTCTACCATCACTCCGTGCTTAGATATAACATGACCCAGAAATGATACTTGATCGACCCAGAATTCGCATTTGGAGAACTTTGCATATAGCTGCTTTTCCCGAAGAATCTGCAATACCAAATTCAGGTGTTCTGCGTGCTCTTCTGGGGTTCTCGAATATATCAGTATATCGTCGATGAAAACGATTACAAATTTGTCGAGAAATGCCGAGAATACCTGATTCATCAAATCCATGAACAGAGCAAGTGCATTCGTCACTCCGAAGGGCATAACTATGAACTCGTAATGTCCGTATCTTGTTTGAAAAGCCGTCTTTGGTATATCATCTGGTTTCACTTTCACTTGATGATAGCCAGACCTCAGGTCGATCTTAGAGAAGATGGTGGCACCCTTTAGCTGGTCGAACAGGTCATCAATCCGTGGTAAAGGGTACCAGTTCTTGATCATCACATTATTCAGCGCTCGGTAGTCTATGCACATTCGCATAGACCCATCTTTCTTCTTCACCAACATCACTGGAGTTCAGTAACCACATGCATAAGAGCAGGTGGGGGTACTGTCTCATCGACTCTATTACTATGTTTTCCATATATTACTGTCTCATCGACCCTATTACTACGTTTTCTAGCCATGTTTATCTTCATATATTAGAGTAAGGCTAGTATAAGATTATCGTTCATTTATCTATGCATAGTTAAACTAAAAGCTAGCATAAGGTTATCATACATATTTTCAGGCATATTTAAGCTAGAAGCATTTCTTATCATACATGAACAAAATAGAGTAGGAATAGAAATTCTTACTTGGAGTGGCAGGATTTGGAGCTTGATGTGTGTGTAGTGGAAAGGCAGATCTGCTCTGACACCAACTTGTCACGCCCGCCCTTTCCCAGGGTCCGGAGGGGCGGCGCGTGATGCGATCGTACATACATACATTACAGCGGAAGACTACCTATACTTCTTACAGCGGAAGACTTTAGACTTATTTTTTTTTCTTTTAAACATAAACATGCATCGTCATTTCATAGATACTTCTTCTTAAACATAGGGCATGCATCATCAATTCATAAGTACTTTGTTCAAATTCATAAACAAAATCATCTTAGGGGAAAACATATATAAAGAACATAACAGATCTCCTCCACCATGCCACTACCACACACACTTTGCCCTTCCTGCTGCTCCCTTTAGTTTATCCACCCTTTACCCTTATCTGCAGTACAAGGGAACATAAACTATAAGCACATAGGCTTAGTAAGATCCTGTCCTACTCACAAAAACCATACGTAAGAATAACATGTAAACATACAAAGACATAAGCAGGCATAACTTGAATATAACATCGTAGAACATAGGCAGGCATAACATGAACATAACATCATAGACATAAGCAAGCATAACATAATTATAACATCGTAGAACATAAGTAGGCATAACATAAATATAACATCATGGACATAAGCAGACATAACATGAATATAACATCATAGACATAAGCAGACATATCATAAAGGTATATGCAGGATTCTCTTCGAAACATATATTATAGGTATTTGAACATAAATCTCAACATATTGGGCTCGACATTGTACCACATCATCATCATCATACTAGGTCCGTACTATGTTCGTCGACCTAGGGGCAACATAACATAGAGGCCCATCCTAAGCCTGTACTTATGACCGTCGGCTTAGGGCATCTGGGAGCCCATCCCCTGGACCTTGTTAGGGTCCTGGTACAAGCCATGCAGAAAGTAAAATACTTATCATGCTTCATATCATAACATATCATATTTCATTTCATAAACATAAACATATCATGTTCTTTATCATGGCATATCGTGTTTCTTCTTCATCTTCATAACATATCATATTGCTTCTTTATAACACATCATACATCATAGCATATTTCTTCTTCATAACATATCATATTTCTTTTCATGCATATCATGGTTCTTCTTTATAAAACATCATACATTCGTACAATCACAAGGGAATGAGCATAACAAGATCATATATTTAACATGGTAATGAGCAGAACTTATCATGCATCCCTACTATTGACATAGACATATGGAGTGACCTAAACTTCATGGGGCTCTATTGAAGTTTTAAACACCAAACAACTTATACACGGTCTAATTAACTACATAACATATAAATCATGGCATGGGAGGGCACTTAGGGTTTTAGATAAGCCTTGGCCGAGAGTTCCAAGACAACCTAAGATCCATTTCTCAAATCTAGCTTAACTTTCACATGTTACCTATATCTACATTCAAAACATGACATGGTAATTTATAGATCATAGCATGATAGGCCTAAATGGGTCTTGGCCGAATGGTCCAAGGGCTTAAAAGTTCATCAACTTAAATCTAGGTTAACCAAACATCATGTTATCTTATTTTACCCTCAAAACATAGCATGAACTTATCTATAGCATGGCATAGAACATGTTATCTTCTTCTAACATCAAACATGACATGAACTCATTTAAAACCTATCATAGAGCATGTAATCTTCATTTAACATCAAAAGTTATCATGAGCTCATCTAAAGCATGACATAAAAAGAACACATAGGGGTCGAAAGGGACTTGGCCGAATGGTCCAAGGCTTAAAAGTTCATCCACTTAAATCTAGGTTAACCAAACATCATGTTATCTTCTTTTACCATCAAAACATAGCATGGACTTATCTATAGCATGTCATAAAAAGAACACATAGGGGTCTAAAGGGACTTGGCCGAATGGTCCAAGGGCTTAAAAGTTCATCCACTTAAATCTGGGTTAACCAAACATCATGTTATCTTCTTTTACCATCAAAACATAGCATGAACTTATCTATAGCTTGGCATAAAAAGAACACATAGGGGTCTAAAGGGACTTGGCCGAATGGTCCAAGGTCTTAAAAGTTCATCCACTTAAATCTAGGTTAACCAAACATCATGTTATTTTCTTTTACCATCAAAACATAGCATGAACCTATCTATAGCATGACATAAAAAGAACACATAGGGGTCTAAAGGGACTTGGCCGAATGCTCCTTGGGGTTTTTAAGGTCAAACACTTAACCTAATCCATCTAGCATCCTATCTTTATCATGTTCATACAAGGTATGGCATGGATCTTCATGGAAAACTCAAATAAAGGTCTTGGCCGAATGATTCAAGAAGAGTTTGACACCATAACATCAATCGAAACAACTACTTGTATGCAGGTGAGGGGATACTTACTTCCTTCGCTTTGCTATTAGTTTGAAGAAAACTTAAGGGAAGCCAAACCTAGCCTTCTTCTTGCTTGGATGGATCTCAGAAAAATGGAAAGGGAGATGGGTAGGTTTCGGTGAGGAAGAAGAAGAGGAAGAGAGGAGAAGTGGAGAAGTGGCCTTTCTCTTGTCTCCTCATTCCCTATTTATTCTCTTGAAATGTCCCTTAGTCTCGCTTACCCCTAACTATAATTTCCCATATTCCTCTAATAGTACAACCCTGCTGGGTTTCTGGTTATTGGATGCATCTTTAGGGCTTAGCTATCTACTAGAGGTTTGGGGGTCAATTCTTAGGCCTTGCATCTTTTTTGGTTCCTTTTCTTTTATTTTTGAAAGAGCCCACATAAAGCCCATTATAATCATGCAAAAATTCTTGTAAAATTACTAGAAATTTTACGGGCGTAACATCTTCATCATCCGAGTCGGAAGATAAGTCTTCTAGTAGTGATGAGGAGTTGTCGGCAAGTGAAGTGGCGCACTACGTCAAGAGGTTTGGTGGGAAATCAAGAAGGCTCACCAAGAAGGATATTAGGAGGATGTTCCAATCCTCAAAAGGTAAATCATCTAGTAGTTCAATTTCTACTACTAATGTCACTTGTTATGGTTGCAATAAAAAGGGGCACATCAAGCCAAATTTTCCTGAACTAAAGAAGAAGGAAGAAAAAGAAAAGAAGAAGAAGGACAAGAAGGAGAAGAAAAAGAAGGAAGCCATGGTAGCACAAACATGGGACACGCAAAGCGTTGAAGACTCATCCGATGAGGAGGAGCTATGCCACATCACACGCCATGTGACACTCATAGCCTTGGAAGAAGATACCGAAGCATCAAGCCAAGAAGAGTCTTCCTCAAGCGACGAATTATCATCTAGTGACGATGAGGTAAAGGACTCCCCTATAATAGTATTATTGTATAAAACCATTGCATATCTTAAAAATGCTTTAGATAAATCAAAATATAGGATTAAGGACTCGAAGGTAGAAATTAGGGCAATTAAAAATGTAGAACCTTCATGTAATGATTGTAATGAGTTTTGCATGTTTAGAAAGGAAAATGAAAAACTCCAAAATGAAGTTTGTGAACTAAGGACATGCTTAGAAAAATTCACTAGTGGGTCTATATACCTTGATATGATACCTAGGGACCAAAGGGCCATTTATAACAAGGCCGACATAGGATATAACCTAGGACAAGGAAGTAGTATATACCTCCCTTATTAGTAGAAAGGCAACAACTAAGGGTAAGGTTAAGAAGGCATGGGTTCCCAAAAGATTTTTGATTGATGCTACCGGTCCAAAAATTTGGGTACCTAAGAAATTTTTTTTTCATGTTGTATAGGTAAGTGGACCAAGTATGTTGATTGTGGATAAAGGTTGCTCAAGACATATGACCGGAGATGTGAGCAAGTTTGTTGGTGATCGTTTGGAAGCTAGAGGGGGGGGGGGTGAATAGCGCTTTTTGTTTCTACAAGAGTAATTAGCGGAAGCAAACACAAATAATATATGTAAAAACAAAAAGCAATGCTAACAAGGTTTTTACGTGGTTCGGAGATAACGCTCCTACTCCACGGCGATCCTTAAGGTGGATCAACCCAAGCAATTCCACTAAGAAGCTTTCTCTTTACAAAGACCTCCTCTTCTTACAAAAGATGACAATGAAGATTTGAGAGGAGGAGGGAGATTAATACAATTAGAAAGCTTGGAAAACTTGTGGGAGCTTAGAAGAATGATCAGAATATAAGCATTAGCCCCTTCTTGTTCCCCTTGGGCTCTTTTTATAGGAAAGAGCCTCTTTTTCCCGTTGGAGGTCTATCACCGATCGATGACTTACATCACCAATCGCGCCGATTCTAACGGCTTAAGCGATTAGCGGGATTTGCGTCGCTATCGCCAACGGAAGACTATCACCGATCGAACAGACGCGATGGCGATTCGCCGTAGCCATCGCCGGCCATCGGCTACGAGCCATTCTATTTATGGCGATCGCCAATAATGGCGATCGCAAGCTTGTATGCGGTAGTCGGTTCGAGTCGACTCTCACCGATTCGAGGATAACTCCCGATCGCAATGCTGACCTTCCAACCTCTAATCTTGCATTTTAAGGGCGTTCGGCCGACACCATGTTCGGTCGATCGTACACCCTAAGTATGACTAATTCATACTTGAAAACATAACCTAAGCCTAGACTTAACCTTCTAGCTTCTCCATCACCTTGCGCTTCTAGGATTTCTCCGAGTTCCACGATCTATCCATGCGCTTGCTTCAAAAGCTTCCTTCAAGCCATGCTTTGGTTTTTTTTTGCCAAAGTACGCTGACTTTACGCCGCCAAGACTACATGCTTGGACTTATGCCGCCAAGACTTTCCTTTGGTCTTTCTTTCCAAGGATCGCTGACTTTACGCCGCCAAGACTACATGCTTGGACTTATGACTTACGCCAAGACCTTTCCTTTGACTTCTCTTTGCCAAGATCACACTTGGACTTGTCTTTTACCAAGTCTTCATACTTGGATTTTCCTGTCACTTAAACATGTTTACAATTAGATCATAAAACATTGCCTAACTTAGATGATTATCCAAACATCAAAATATATAAATGCTTGGGGCATTGTTGCACCAACAATCTCCCCCTTTTTGATGTTTGGCAATCATTTAAGTTAGGTCTTTAACACATACATATAAACATATTTCAATATGAATTTAACTTAAATATCCCTTCTCCCCTTTGACATACAACAAAAAGAGAAGAGTTTATCCAATAAGTGCAGGAAAGAATTATAATTGACACATCTTGAACAAAGGTATAAAATTGATATGAAGCTCCCCCTAAATCCAAGACACGTTTCATGATGTGGAAATAACATGTGAAGCAAGGCATAAGCAATAGAATAGGCAAATATGTCCTAGCCTTGCACCAACAATTATAGAAATAAGGGATGTAGCTCCCCCTAAACCAGTGCACCAAGAAAATCCGCCTTTCCATACAAGTTATCATGTATATACTGTGGAAATCATATAATATCCAAAATTGAACCTTTTAACCGATGAAAAACCGTTTTCTATTCCAAAACAGTGTCACCGGTTCGACTAGAATAGACATCAGTCAACTGTCGGCCTTAGCGATGATCGCCAATAACTAAGAATGATCGATATCGATAAATCTGAAATTCGAATTTTTCAGTCAAGGTTTAAAAATGCGTAGAAAATTCCGTGGGTGTCCAAAAATCACGAAACTCGTCATACACATTTTATTCGACTAATATAACAAATGAAAAATATTAGACGAAAAACATGCTCATCAGATTAATGGATTGTCACGATATTCAAAATAACAAAATTATGACGCAAAGAGTGTAATTGTATCGTATCAATATTCATAACTTCGTACTATATGCTCAACTTCTAAACTTGATAAATAACAAATTGTAGGCACTGATAGAAGTGAACTAAACAAAAACACAATTTCATTTCATTAATCAAAAGTCATTACACAAGTAGGAGTTTATGTCGTTCATACGGCCAAAAAGAAAATAACAAAAACATGCTAGCTAACGATCGTCTTCCTCAGCATCCATCGGTGCAGATGACGAACCATCATGAGGAGGTGGGTGTCCAGGTGCAGTAGGGCGGAGAATCGCCAAAATGTCCTACTGCTGCCGATGCATCCCTCTCACAAGGGAGCTCCTGATGCTCCCGGCGAAGCTCCTGTTGGCCCAAGCGCAGCTCCTCAAAATGTGTGTCTACCCGCTCTACAAATGCATCGAAGCGGGTAATGAAGGATGTGTCTGGCAGAACAGTATCGCTTGCAGCAGTCTCCCCCGCATCGGCTCCCTCAACAACACCCTCAGCAACACCCTCAGCATCTCCTTCTGCAGCGGCATCCTCTGGTGCCGGAGCGCCACCTGGTGGCCATCGTGTAGGGTCCCAGAAAACGGACCCTCTGTCGGCCTTCAAGCCCGCCAAGGAGAAGCTCCGACGAGTCATCTGGTCATATTTTCTATTCATGATTTTAATGACTCCTATGTTGACATCAATGCCTACGGAGCTGAGCCACTGAGTAAGGACATTTCCAAAAGGTATATGAACCTTCCCATTATTTGGCCTTATGAAATGAGTGATGTAGTGGAAGGTATTGAGACCAATGTTAATGTCTAAGTATTGACGAAAGATATGCATGAGAAGGAGGTGTGTAGGTCAAACTAAGGCCAAACCACGGGTAACTATAGGGAGAAGACAATGAGCAATGACCTTATAAAGGACATTGTCAGAGGCAGAAAGTTCTTGTGATTGAAATAGATTGGTGTTCAAAGGTCGAGGAGAGTGATAGAAAGTAGTATGAAGGGAATCTAAAGAAATCTCCTCAAAGGGAGGTGGAAGAGGTTCACTCCAAGATGGATACAAAATGAAATCATTCTCGGAAGAGAGACATCCTGAAATCCAGATCGCACTGAGCAACGCGAGTCCGGTATCTCAGCCCATCTCCAACTGGTCGCAAGTTGTTGAAAAATTCAGAAAGAAGAGTGATATTTACATGATGTTCACAAAACACTAATGATTCAAGTTTGTAGTGTTGGATAATTTGAACAATATCAAAATAGTAGTCTTTAAGAAACTTTGGATCCATTGATCTAGGTGGAATAAGTTGGAATTTATTTTTATTAAAGGCACTTTCAAGTGCGGAGTTTGGAAATCGAGGATCAATAGAGGGTCGAGGGTTTGACGGGCCCTCGTTGGTCGGAGGTGCCCGGGCACGCTTAGTAGCAAGGTGCTTAAGTCTAAATGGGCGAAAAGATAACAAAACAAGTATGCACAATGTAGGTTAAGGATGATGCATGGACAAAAACAACAAAACAAGCACCGGTTAGTGAAACAAAATTATAGGAACACACAAACCGTGATCAGGGATGAGAATTTACCTAGGCGGCATGGTGAAAAATCAAAGAACGATCTGACGCGCGAGTGTCCACGGAACCCTAGCCGAGTGAGCGATCTTCAGTGGAAACTAGGGCATGAACGGGGTGACAAGGGGAGGTACTCGAGTCGGAGAGCACTCCAAATGGGAGCACCGGTCGGTGAAGTCGCCGAAAAAACGAGGGAGAACGGCTAAGAGGTGCGGTGGAAGTTCGTCGGAAGAGGAAGAGGAGAGAAAGTCGGGAAGTTTTGGCGAGTCGAACTAGTGGAAAGCCCTAAAAACCCCGACATCAGTCGACTGGCATTAGTAGGCAGTTGAACTGATGGTGATCGATCAGCAAAGCGATCGCATCGATTCTCTCAGATAGCCGATCGCCATAAATGGCATCGAACCGATAGAAATCGATCGAATCGGCCGATCGCATACGAAGCGCTTACATGCGGGCGGTGATCGCCATAAATGGTGATCGAATCGATAATGAACGGGTAAGTCTTTCGATATCGTCGATTACCGAATCGGACAGCACCACCGATCGATATATCCCGATAGCCTTTTTGGCTAGATTAAAAAACTCATAATTAATTCAATAAGGATAAAAAAATCACGAAATTTTTTGGGTAATATTGTTAGATCATTTCCTATCAAGGAAAAATTATTTTAAAATTATATCACCTCTAGATTTTGATATTGACACAATCTTGAGATTTTGCAAAAAGTTATGATATTTTTGCAAAACTTTGTATCACTTTGGCTTATCAATAGGAAATTATTTCTCAAGGTTTGATAGACATAGTTTAAATTTTATTTTATTTGACATTTCCAATCATATTCTTGGAGCTATATGCACATTAATTGTACATAGGCCTTCCCAATGATTGGTCCAATGAAGGATTAATGTCTCTAGATGACACTTTGGTTCATAGTAATGCATCATAACAAGCATGATGAACCAAGTGCATCTTCCTAACATCTCACATGTTGTCTAGGTGGCTCAATACAAAAATCATGGTTTCCTAAGTATTTTGTGAGATGGTTAAAAGTATAAATCCTAGTATTTCTATAGGATCATGCAAACCTACACTTTTATTCTACAAAGCACATTCCAAGTTCTCTCCTAAGTGATGAAAATTCTATTTCGGGGAGAGGCTTGGTAAAGATATCGGCTAGGTTGGACTTAGATTCAATGTAATTAAGCTCAATGTCCCCCTTAGCCACATGGTCTCTAATGAAGTGATGTTTCACTTCAATGTGCTTGGTCCTAGAGTGATGCACCGGATTTTTGGTTAAGTTAATGGTGCTCACATTATCACAAAATACTTTCATGTTGGAGTAAGATAGCTCATAATCTTCTAAGGTATGTTTCATCCATAATAGTTGAGCTACACAACCACCCATAGCCACATATTCGGCCTCGGTGGTGGATAAAGCAACACAAGGTTGCTTCCTACTACTCCAACTCATTAGGGAGGACCCAAGGAATTGGCATCCACCACTAGTACTCTTCCGATCCAATTTGCAACCGGCATAATCGGAATCGGTGTACCCAATCAAATCAAAGGACCTAGTCCTAGGGTACCATAGACCTACATTTAGTGTGCCTTTAATATATCTTAAAATTCTCTTAACGGCAACTAAATGAGATTCCTTAGTACATGATTGATACCTAGCACACATACCAACCGCAAATAATATGTCGGGTCTACTAGCAGTTAAATACAAGAGGCTACCAATCATGCTCCTATAAAGGGTAAGATCTATTTGTTTTCCTTCACTATCACTATCTATTTTAGTATTGGTTGCCATTGGAGTTGACACTACCTTAGCATTTTCCAAACCAAATTTCTTAATCATTTCCTTAGCATATTTGGTTTGATAAATGTAAATTCCTTCACTTGTTTGTTTAACTTGCAATCCTAGGAAGAAATTTAATTCTCCAGCTAGACTCATCTCAAACTCTTTTTCCATATTTTGAATGAAGTCTTGAAGAAGTTCATCATTTGTTGACCCAAAGATAATGTCATCAACATACACTTGGGCTACAAAGATGTCCTTAGATGTTGACTTTATAAAGAGAGTTTGATCTATACTACCCCTTTTGAAATCCTTAGAGATTAGGAAAGATGACAATCTTTCATACCAAGCCCGGGGAGCTTGTTTCAAACCATATAAGGCTTTCCTAAGCTTGTATACATGGTTTGGGTAGTCCATATTTTCAAACCCGGGAGGTTGTTCTACATACACATCTTCCTTAATAAACCCATTTAGGAATGCCAATTTGACATCCATTTGATGGAGTTTGAAACCCATATAGGAGGAATATGCTAAAAGTATTCTAATGGACTCTAACCTAGCAACCGGGGCATATGTTTCGTCATAATCAAGTCCTTCAACTTGATTAAAACCCCTTGCAACTAATCGTGCTTTATTTCTAGTGATATTCCCTTGGTCATCTAGTTTGTTCCTAAAGACCCATCTTGTAGTAATAATAGTGTTTTCACTTGGTCTAGGAACTAACTCTCATACTTGACTCCTTTCAAATTGAGCTAATTCATCTTGCATTGCTAAGATCCAATCCGGATCAAGTAATGCATCTTTAATTGTTTTGGGCTCAATTTGAGAGATTAGAGCAATATGACTAGTAGGATCCCTATGGAATGACCTAGTCCTAACTCCTTGAGATAATTCACCCACAATTTGATCTAAGGGGTGACTTTGATGAAATCTTATGGTTCTAGGAGGTGTGTTAGATGGAGTTTGATCATGATCAACCTCAATCCTATGCTCATCATCGGAATCATCCCTTACTCCCCCTTGATTCAATCCTCCCCCTTGATCATTACCCCCTAAGTTTAAGTCTTGAAATTGTTTGGTAATTTCTTGATTTTCAATATTTATATCATCATCAATAGGGGATTTCCTAGGGTATGTATTGGAAGTTTCATCAAATTGAACATTTGAAGATTCTTCAATCTTTTGAGTCCTTTTATTGTAAACTCTATATCCTACACTAGTGGATGAGTATCCAACTAGGATTCCTTCATCCGCTTTGGACTCAAACTTACTTAGGTTGTCTTTGGTATTTAAGATATAAAATTTACATCCAAAGACCTTAAAATAATGAATTGTTGGAATTGTACCATTCCACAATTCAAATGGAGTTTTTCCTAAAAACCTATGAATCAATACCCTATTTTGGATATAGCAAGCGGTATTAACCGCTTCCGCCCACAAGTAGCTAGGTAAGGAATATGCATTAAGCATTGTCCTAGCCGCTACTTGTAGGGCACGATTTTTTCTTTCCACAATCCCATTTTGTTGGGGTGTTCTAGGACAAGAAAATTCATGCTTGTACCCTTGTTCTAAGCAAAAATTTGAAAAATTAGAATTCTCAAATTCTCCACCATGATCACTACGGATCCGGTTGATTTTGAGTTTTCTTTCATTTTCTACTCTTTTGCTAAATCCTATGATTATTCCTAAGGTTTCATCTTTATTTTTCAAGAAAAACACCCAAGTAAATCTAGAAAAATCATCTACTATTACCAAGCAATATTTACTACCAATTATAGATGGGGTACTATGACAATCAAATAAATCCATATGTAGTAATTCTAACGGTAAAGCGGTACTAAGTAAATTTTTACCTTTGTGTGATGTTTTTGATTGTTTCCCTTCTTGGCAAGCATCACACATCTTGTCCTTGAGAAATTTGACTCTAGGCAATCCTTTGATTAGCTTCAATTTTGCTATTTTGGCTATATTCTTCATGTTTATGTGTCCTAGCCTCCTATGCCAAAGCCAACTTTCTTCCTCTTTTGCAATAAGACACTTAGTGGAAGGATTAGTAGCATAGGATAAATCAACATAATATATATTTGATTTCCTAAAGCCTACTAACATGCAATCATTTATAGTTTTGTGTCTTATAAAATATTTTGAGGAATCAAATTTAACATCAAAGTTTGCATCACATAATTGACTTACACTAAGTAAATTAAATTTCATATTTTTAACTAATAGAACTTTATGAATGGCAAGATTGGGAGATACCTCAATGGTGCCCTTTCCTAAAATTTTAAGTTTGCCGCTATTACCAAATGACACTTTTCCTTTGCTAGTGTGGTTGATAGTGGAGAATTTTCTCTCATCCCCGGTCATATGCTTTGAGCACCCACTATCAACTATCCACAAGCTTGGTTCTTCTACCTATGTCACATGAAAAACACAATCCTTAGGTACCCAAATCTTAGGACCACTAGCATCAATTATAAATTTCTTTGGTACCCATGCCTTTCTCCCCTTGCTTTTAATCATTGATTTTCTACTAACAAGGGATGCAAATGCTACCTCTTTCTCCTTAGGTCTATATCCTAATCCAGCCTTATTGTAAATTTCCCTTTGATTCTTAATAATCATATCTAGATATTTAGAACCATTAGTGAATTTTTCTAGGCATGCTCTTAATTTACCTATTTCTTTTCTTAACTCATCATTTTCATCCCTAAGAGTACATTCATCAATATCACTAGATTGTTTGCAACATGATGAATCTACACTTTTAAGTGATTTGATTTCTAATTTTAGATCCTTAACCCTAATTTTTGATCTATTTAAAGCATTATGTAAACATGCAATAGTCTTATAAAGTAAATCTATTTTAGGTGAGTTGTTTACCTCATCATCATCACTTGATGATGATTCATCACTTGAAGAGGAAGAGGACTCCTCCAGCTCCCGCTTCTTCCTCTAATGCCATAAGGGCTAGGTTCCGGGTGGCATGGCATACTTCCTCATCATCGGAAGACTCCTCCATACTTAGAGTGTCCCATGTTTGTGCCACCATTGCCTCCTTCTTCTTCTTCTCCTTCTTTTCCTTCTTTTTCTTTTCCTTCTCCTCCTTCTTCTTTAGTTCCAGGCAATTTGGCTTTATATGCCCTTTCTTGTTGCAACCAAAACAAGTCACGTTAGAGATAGAATTTGAATTACTTGAAGATTTACCTCTTAAGGATTGGAACATCCTCTTCACGTCTTTCTTGGTGAGTCTCCTTGACTTCCCACCGAACTTCTTGACGTAATGTGCCACCTCACTTGCCGATAACTCATCTTCACTACTTGATGAGTCTTCCTCGGATTCGGATGAGGAGGACACTTCCTTCTTCTCCTTCTTTCCTACAAAAAGAGCTATACCCTTCTCTTTGGATGAAGTGTTAGCTTGTTCATGTAATTGAAATTCACAAAAAAGTTCATCTAACTTGACTAAAGAAAGATCCCTAGAGACCTTATAGGCATCTACCATTGAGGCCCATAAGGTGGTCCTAGGGAAAGCTTGTAATACATACCTTACAAGGTCTCGGTTGTCGACCTTTTCACCTATAACGTGTAGTCCGTTGACCACTTCCTTAAAACGCCTGTGCATTTGGCTCACGGTCTCGTTTGTCTTCATAGTGAAGCTTTGGAGTTGGCCAATCAAAAGATCCCTCTTGGCCCTTCTTGTCTCTTTGGATCCTTCGTTGAGTTCGATGAGCTTCTCCCAAAGCTCTTTTGCAGAGTTGAAGGGCCCGACCTTAGAGAGTTGCTCCTTGGATAGACCACATTGAAGTGTAGTCGTTGCTTTTGCATTTGCTTGTGCTTTCTTGGCCATCTCTCTTGTCCAATCTTTTGTCGGTAGTGGTGCTCCGAATTCGTCGACCGGCTTTTCGAATCCATCTACAATACTAAACCAATTTTCTATGTCATTCATGAGATAGTATTCCATCCTACCTTTCCAATAGCCGAAGTCGTTGCCGTCGAAAAATGGAGGCCTCGCCGTGCTATATCCCTCTTGAAATACCATGCTCCGGTTGATGGTTAGATCTTCCGATGCGATCCGGGCTCTGATACCACTTGTTGGTGATCGTTTGGAAGCTAGAGGGGGGGGTGAATAGCACTTTTCGTTTCTACAAGAGTAATTAGAGGAAGAAAACACAAATAATATATGTAAAAACAAAAAGCAATGCTAACAAGGCCTTTACGTGGTTCGGAGATAACGCTCCTACTCCACGGTGATCCTTAAGGTGGATCAACCCAAGCAATTCCACTAAGAAGCTTTCTCTTTACAAAGACCTCTTCTTACAAAAGATGACAATGAAGATTTGAGAGGAGGAGGGAGATTAATACACTTAGAAAGCTTGGAAAACTTGTGGGAGCTTAGAATAATGATCAGAATATAAGCATTAGCCCCTTCTTGTTCCCCTTGGGCTCTTTTTATAGGAAAGAGCCTCTTTTTCCCGTTGGAGGTCTATCAGTCGACTGATGACTTACATCGGTCGACTGCCGCCGATTCTAATGGCTTATGAACAGCCGGATTTGCGGGATTTGCCGTCGTCATCACCAATGGGAAGACTATCAGTCGATTGACAAC
Organism: Wurfbainia villosa; assembly: GCA_025175895.1. Taxonomy (NCBI): domain Eukaryota; kingdom Viridiplantae; phylum Streptophyta; class Magnoliopsida; order Zingiberales; family Zingiberaceae; genus Wurfbainia; species Wurfbainia villosa. The sequence goes on along the minus strand of CM045989.1, from coordinate 34,058,941 downwards.
AATGGCAGTTCGGTCGAAGCTCATCTGGCCAGCGATCGGCCACGGGCACGCATTTATGGCGCCGATCGCCAATAATGGCGATCATTGCCCGGCTATATCTGGATCAGTGCGAGTCGAGTCGACTCAGGTTTGAGGATAACTCCCGATCGCTAACAACCTTCCAACCTCTAATCTTGCATTTTAAGGGCAGTTCGCCGACACCATGTTCCGGATCGGTACACCCCAAGTATGACTAATTCATACTTGAAAACATAACCTAAGCCTAGACTTAACCTTCTAGCTTCTCCATCAGCCTTGCGCTTCTAGGATTTCTCTGAGTCCACGACTCCATCCATGCACTTGCCTTCAAAAGCTTCCTTCGGTTTCGTCATGCTTTGGGTTTCTTCTTTGCCAAAGTACGCTTGGACTTTACGCCGCCAAGACTACATGCTTGGACTTATGCTGCCAAGACTTTCCTTTGGTCTTTCTTTTCCAAGGACTACTTGGACTTTACGCCGCCAAGACTACATGCTTGGACTTACGCTGCCAAGACTTTTCCTTTGACTTCTCTTTGCCAAGATCACACTTGGACTTGTCTTTTACCATGTCTTCATACTTGGATTTTCCTGTCACTTAAGCATGTTTACAATTAGATCATAAAACATTGCCTAACTTAGATGATTATCCAAACATCAAAATATATAAATGCTTGGGGCATTGTTGCACCAACAAAGTTTTCCACAATCAACTACATTAGCAAGGGAACAGTGTCCTTTGGGAATAGTGGTAAACTCAAAATTCTAGGCAAAAGCACAATTGAGGTATCCCCAAAACTTATTATTCATAAAGTCTTTTTAGTTAAAAACATGAAATTCAATTTACTTAGTGTTAGCCAACTTTGTGATGCCGATTTTAATCTTGAATTTAATTCCATAAAGTGTTTTATTAGACACAAGAAATTGAATGATTGCATGTTAGTGGGATATAGGAAATCCAATATTTATTATGTTGATTTATCCCATGTTTCTAAAATTTTCACTAAGTGTCTTATGGAAAAAGAAGAGGAAGGGTGGTTATGGCATAGAAGGTTAGGGCATATCAATATGAAGAATATAGCCAAAGTAGCTAAAATGGAGTTAGTGAAGGGGTTACCAAAGATCAAGTACATTAAAGACAAGATGTGTGATGCATGCCAAGAAAGAAAACAATCAAAATCATCACACAAAGGTAAAACCCTGACTGGTACTTCATTACCTTTAGAGCTTTTACACTTGGATTTATTTGATTGCCATAGTACTCCTTTGTTGAATGGTAGTAAATATTGTTTAGTCATAGTTGATGATTTTTCTAGGTATACATGGGTTTACTTTATGAAAAATAAAGATGATACCTTAGAAATAATCATAGGTTTTAGTAAAAGAGTAGAGAATGAAAGAAATCTCAAAATCAACCGGATCCGTAGTGATCATGGTGAAGAATTTGAGAATTCTAATTTCTAAAAATTTTACTTAGAACAAGAGTATACGCATGAGTTCTTTTGTCCTAGAATACCCCAACAAAATGAGGTGGTGGAAAGGAAAAATCGTGCCCTACAAGCGATGGCTAGGACTATGCTTAATGCATATTCTCTACCTAACTACTTGTGGGCGGAAGCGGTTAATACCGCTTGCTATATCCAAAATCGAGTCCTAATCCATAGGTTTTTAGGCAAAACACCATTTGAATTATGGAATGACATAATTCCTACAATTCATTACTTCAAAGTCTTTGGATGCAAAGTCTACATTTTAAACACCGAAGACAACTTAGGAAAATTTGAGTCCAAAGCGGATGAGGGAATCCTAGTTGGATACTCATCCACTAGTAGAGGATATATAATCTACAACAAGAGGACCCAAAAGGTTGAGGAATCCTCTAATATTCAATTTGATGAGACCTCTAGTACCTATCCTAGAAAATCCTCCATTGATAAGGATATCAATGACAATAATCAAGACATTACCCAAAAACTTCAAAACTTGACCTTAGAGGGTAAAGATCAAGGGGGAGGATTAGATCAAGGGGGAGGAAGAGGAGACTCCGATGATGAGAGGGGGAAGGAAGACAACCATGATCAAAATTAATTTGAATCACCTCCTAGAACATTAAGGATTCATCAAAATCATCCCCTAGATCAAGTTGTAGGAGAACTATCCCAAGGAGTGAGAATTAGGTCCTTTCATAGAGCTCCTACTAGTCAAGTAGCTCTCATCTCCCAAATTGAGCCCAAATCAATCAATGATTCACTACTTGATCCGGATTGGATTTTAGCAATGCAAGAATAATTAGCTCAATTTGAGAGAAGTCAAGTTTGGGAGCTAGTCCCTAGACCCAATGATAGCACTATTGTTACTACAATATGGGTCTTTAGGAATAAGCTAGATGATCAAGGAAACATAATTAGAAACAAAGCTAGGTTAGTTGCAAGGGGTTTCAATCAAGTTAAGGGACTTGACTATGATGAAACTTATGCCCCGGTTGCTAGGTTGGAGCCAATTAGAATCTTATTAGGATATGCCTCTTACATGAGATTTAAACTTTATCAAATGGATGTAAAATTAGCATTCTTAAATGGATTTATTAAGGAAGAAATGCATGTAGAATAACCTCTCGGGTTTGAGAGTGTAGACTATTCAAACCACATATATAAGCTTAGAAAAGCTTTATATGAGTTAAAACAAGCTCCCCGGGCTTGATATGAAAGATTATCTTCTTTCCTAATTTCTAAGGACTTTAGAAGGAGTCAAGTAGATCAAACTTTTTCATTAAGTCAAAGTCAAAGGATATCTTTGTGACCCAAGTGTATGTCAATGACATCATTTTTGGGTCAACAAATGATGAACTCCTTCAAGACTTCATCAAAAATATGAAAAATGAGTTTGAAATGAGTCTAGTCAGAGAATTAAATTTCTTCTTAGGTTTACAAGTTAAACAAACCAATGAGGGAATTCATATATACCAAACCAAATATGCCAAAGAAATTATCAAGAAATTTAGTTTGGAAAATGCTAAGGTAGTATCAACCCCAATGGCAACTGACACTAAAATAGACACAATGATTATGAAGGTAAATCAATTGACCTAAAACTTTATAGAAGTATGATTGGTAGCCTATTATACCTAACCACTAGTAGACCCGATATCTTATTTGTGGTAGGTATGTATGCAAGATACCAATCTTGTGCCAAAGAGTTCCACTTAGTGGTCGTTAAGAGAATCTTAAGATATATCAAAGGCACACTAAATGTAGGACTTTGGTACCCTAGGACAAAGTCTTTTGATTTAGTTGGGTAAATCGATTCCGACTATGCAAGTTGAAAGTTGGATCGGAAGAGTACTAGTGGTGGATGTTGTTAGGGATCTTGGAAGGCTAGAAAGGGGTGAATAGTCTCTCTTGAATTCTACAAACAAAGTTAGTAACTTAGTGGAAGCAAAGACAAATACTAAAGAAAACAAGAGATACAAACACATGTGGTAACAATAATGATTTTACGTGGTTCGGAGATTAAGCTCCTTCTCCACGACGATCCTTAAGGTGGATCAATCCAAGTGAATCTCCACTAAGAAAGCTTTCTTTACACAACACTCCTCTTCTTACAAAAGATGAAGATGAAGATGAAGATTAGAGAAGAGGAGGACTAAAAATACTTAGAAAGCTTAAGAAAACATGGGGAGCTTGAGAGTAAGTTTTGAATATATGCACTAGCCTCCTCAAGCACACCATGACCTCTTTTTATAGAGAAGAGGTTAATTTTCCTGTTGAGCCTCGATCAGTCGACTGATATCCAATGGAACTCTGATCATTCGACTGATCATACTATTAGTCGACTGATTAAGTAACCAGTCAAGTGTTCTAAGTGATAACTCGACTGGAGAACTTTCTATGCCGTCGTCCACTTATAACAGTCGACTTCTGGGGTATAGCAGTAGACTGATGGTGGACCAGTCGACTGCCAAACCCTAGCAGTCGCCTGATGGCCATAGAACTCAGCCAACTTCAGTCGAGTGACTGATCAGTCGATTGAGACACAAGCTCCAGTCGATTGATACTTCATGTATCATTAAATTATACTTGAAATCAACTCCCTAGACCTAGATTCAACCTTCTAGCTCTTCCTTCAGCCTTGTGCCTCTAGGATCTCTCCGAGTCCGCGACTCCTTCATCCTTGCACTTACTTCTAAGAGCTTCCCTCGGTTGTCATGTCTTGGATTTCTCTTTTGCCAAAGGACTGCTTGGACTTTACGCTGCCAAGACTACATGTTTGGACTTACACTGCCAAGACCTTGCCTTTGGTCTTCCTTTACCAAGGTCTGCTTGGACTTTATGCCGCCAAGACTACATGCTTGGTCTTACGCCGCCAAGACCTTCCCATGCCAAGTTCATACTTCGACTTTCTTTTACCAAGTCTTCACACTTGGATTTTCATATTACTTGACATATTCATAGTTAGATCACAAAACATTGCCTAACCATAAATGATTATCCAAACATCAAAAGACATAAATGCTTGGGGCATTGTTGCATCAACAATCTCTCTCTTTTTGATATTTAACAATCATTTAAGTTAGGTCTTAAAATATACATATAATGAAAACATCATATTTCCAATTTGAATTCTAACTTAAAGTTCTCTTCTCACCCTATGACATACATCAAAAAGAGAAGGATTCATACAAAATAGTTTCATGAAAGAATTAAATTGGTTATGTCTTGAACTAAGGTATAAGATAGATATAAGGCTCCTCCTTAATCCAAGACATGGTTCATGATGTGTAAAGAACATGTTGAGAAAAGCATGAAACAATAGATAGAAAGTATAGACTAACTTTGCACCAACAATAAACATGATATAGACTTAGGGAATGAAAAGTTTGCACAATGAAACTCCCTCTAAAATAATGCACCAATTAGTCCTAAACCCTCTTAAGTACTTGAATTACAATACCATAGGGTTAGGACACTTAAGATTATACTCAAGACAAAGAAATAGGGATGATTTTTAGAAAAATCAGAGTGGCAATCGACTGAAATCTGAAGTAGTCGACTGACAAGCCTAAAACGGCAATTTCAGCCTTTTCAGTCTAACTTCAAAAATGCACAAAAAATTCCAAAATCATCGAAAATTCACGAAATTTTGTATACACATTTATGAAATCATTATTTATCAAGGAAAAATAATTTAAAAAATATGTATTTTCCAGATATCGAAAATGATACAAATTTGAAAACTAGCAAAAGCTTTAATGATTTTGCAAACTTTGTATCACTTTTGCTTAGCAATTGAAAATTATTTTCAAAGTATGATAAACATAGTTTAAATTATGTGTTGTTTGACATTTCCAATCATGTTCTTAGAGCTATATGCACATCAATTGTACATAAGCCTTCCCAATGATTGATCCAATTAAGGATCAATGTCTCTAGATGACACCTTGGTTCATAGTAATGCATCATAACAAGCATGATGAACCAAGTGCATCTTTCTAATATCTCATATGATGTCTAAGTAACTCAATACAAAAATTATGGTTTCTTAGGTATTTTGTGAGATGCTATAGATGTATAATCCTAGGGTTTCTATAGGATCATGCAAGACTAAACCTCTACTCTACCAAGCACATTCCAAGTTCTCTCCTAAGTGATGAATAATCCGCTTTGGGGAGAGCCTTGGTGAAAATGTTAGCTAGGTTGGAATTAGATTCTATGTAGTTGAGTTCAATGCCCCCCTTTCCCACATGATCTCTAATGAAGTAATGTTTCACTTCAATGTGCTTTGTCCTAGAGTGATGTACCGAATTTTTGGTCAAATTTATGGTACTCACATTATCACAATAAACTATGACATTGGAGTATTGTAGCTCATAGTCCTGTAGAGTGTGTCTCATCTAAAATAATTGAGCCACACAACCACCCATAGCCACATATTCGGCCTCGATAGTGGACAAAGAAACACAAGGTTGCTTTCTACTACTTCAACTAACTAGGGAGGATCCAAGAAATTGACATCCACCACTAGTACTCTTCCTATCCAACTTGCAACCCACATAATCAGAATTGGTGTACCCAACCAAATCAAAAGATTTTATCTTAGGGTACCAAAGTTCTACATTTAGTGTGACATTGATATATCTTAAAATTCTCTTAATGGCTACTAAATGGGACTCTTTGGCACAAGATTGGTATCTTGCATACATACCTACCGTAAATAAGATATCGGGTCTACTAGCGGTTAGGTATAGAAGGCTACCAATCATGCTTCTAAAAACTTTTGGGTCAATTATTTTACCTTCTTGATCATTATCTATTTTTGTGTTGGTTGCCATAGGAGTTGAAACTACCTTAGCATTTTTCAAACCAAATTTCTTAATCATATCTTTAGTATATTTGGTTTTGTATACATAAATTCCTTCATTTGTTTGTTTGACTTTTAAACCTAGGAAGAATTTTAATTCTCCAACTAGACTCATTTCAAACTCATTCTCCATATTTTTGATGAAGTCTTGAAGGAGTTCATCATTCGTTGACCCAAAAATGATGTCATCTACATATACTTGGGCCACAAAGATATCTATAGACTTAGATTTAATGAAGAGAGTTTAATCTACTTGACCCTTTCTAAATCCCTTAGACACTAAGAAAGATGACAATCTTTCATACCAAGCCCAGGGAGCTTGTTTTAACCTATATAAAGCTTTTCTAAGCTTGTATACATGGTTTGGATAGTTTATACTCTCAAACCTTGGAGGTTGTTCTACATAAATCTCTTCATTAATGAACCCATTTAGGAATGCCGATTTTACATCCATTTGATGGAGGTTAAAGCCCATGTAAGAGTCATATCCTAATAGGATTCTAATCGATTCTAACCTAGAAAGTGGGGCATAAGTTTCATCATAGTCAAGCCCCTCAACTTGACTAAAGCCCCTTGCAACTAACCTAGATTTGTTTCTTGTTATATTTCCTTGATCATCTAATTTGTTCCTAAAGACCCATCTTCCAGTAACAATGGTGCTATCATTGGGTCTAGGGACTAGCTCCCATACTTGACTCCTTTCAAATTGAGTCAATTCATCTTGCATTGCTAAAATCCAATCAGGATCAAGTAATGCATCATTGATTGATTTGGGCTCAATTTGGGAGATAAGAGCTATTTGACTAGAGGGAGCTCTATGAAAAGATCTAGTTCTAACACCTTGAGATAATTCTCCTACAACTTGGTCTAGAGGATGATTTTGATGAACCTTTATTGTTCTAGGAGGTGTATTAAATTGATTTTGATCTTAGTTATCCTCAATCCTCCTCTCATCAATGGAATCTCCTCTTACTCCCCCTTGATCATTAATCACTAAACCTCCCCCTTGATCATTACCCTCTAATGTCAAGTTTTGAAGTTTATGGGTAAGGTCTTGATTTTTGTCATTAATATCATTATCAATGGGGGATTTCCTAGGGTAAGTAGTAGAGTTTTCATCAAATTGAACATTCCTCAACTATTTGTGTCCTTTTGTTGTAGACTCAATATCCTCTACTAGTGGATGAGTATCCAACTAGGATTCCTTCATCCGCTTTGGACTCAAATTTTCCTAAATTATCCTTTGTGTTTAAGACATAAGCTTTGCATCCAAAGACTTTAAAGTAGTGAATTGTTGGAATTATGTCATTCCATAATTCAAATGGAGTTTTACCTACAAACCTATGGATTTGGACTCTATTTTGGATATAGCAAGCGGTATTAAATGCTTCCACCCACAAACAGCTAGGTAATGAGTATGCATTAAGCATAGTCCTAGCCACTTCTTGTAAGGCATAATTTCTCCTTTCCACCACCCCATTTTGTTGGGGTGTTTTAGGACAAGAGAATTCATGCTTGTACCCTTGTTCTAAGAAAAATTTAGAGAAATTAGAATTCTCCAAATTTCTTTCATTCTCTACTCTTTTGCTAAAACCTATGATTATTTCTAGGGCATTGTCCTTATATTTCATAAAATACACCCAAGTATGTCTAGAAAAATCATCTACTATAACTAAGCAATATTTGCTACCATTCAAAGAAGGAGTACTATGACAATCAAATAAATCTAAATGAATAAGCTCTATGGGTAAAGAAATACTAATTAAATTTTAACCCATGTGTGATGACTTTGATTGTTTCCCTTCTTGGCATGCATCACACATCTTGTCTTTGATGTACTTCACTTTTGGCAATCCCTTCACTAGCTCCAACTTAGCTACCTTGGCTATGGTCTTCATGTTGATATGCCCTAATCTCCTATGCCATAGCCAACTTTCTTCTTTTTTTGCCATGAGACACTTAGGGGAAATGTTAGAAGCATAGGATAAATCAACATAATAAATATTTAATTTCCTATATCCTACTAACATGCAATCATTTAATTCCTTGTGTCTAATAAAGCACTTTGTGGAACTAAATTCAACATTAAAATTTGCATCACAAAGTTGACTAACACTAAGTAAGTTAAATTTCATGTTATTGGGTTGCTTTCTACTACTCTAACGAACTAGGGAAGATCCAAAAAATTAGCATCCACCACTAGTACTCTTCCTATCCAACTTGCAACCCGCATAGTCAGAATCGGTGTACCCAACCAAATCAAAAGATTTTATCCTAGGGTACCAAAGTCCTACATTTAGTGTGCCTTTGATATATCTTAAAATTCTCTTAACGGCTACTAAATGAGACTCTTTGGCACAGGATTGGTATCTTGCATACATACCTACCGTAAATAAGATATCGGGTCTACTAGCGGTTAGGTATAGAAGGATACCAATCATGTTTCTATAAATGTTTGGGTCAATTATTTTACCTTATTGATCATTATCTATTTTTGTGTTGGTTGCCATAGGAGTTGAAACTACCTTAGCATTTTTCAAACCAAATTTCTTAATCATATCTTTAGTATATTTGGTTTGGTATACATAAATTCCTTCATTTGTTTGTTTGACTTTTAAACCTAGGAAGATTTTTAATTCTCCAACTAGACTCATTTCAAACTCATTCTCCATATTTTTGATGAAGTCTTGAAGGAGTTCATCATTTGTTGACCCAAAAATGATGTCATCTACATATACTTGGGCCACAAAGATATCCTTAGACTTTGATTTAATGAAGAGAGTTTGATCTACTTGGCCCTTTCTAAATCCCTTAGACACTAAGAAAGATGACAATCTTTCATACCAAGCCTAGGGAGCTTGTTTTAATCTATATAAAGCTTTTTTAAGCTTGTATACATGGTTTGGATAGTCTATACTCTCAAACCCAGGAGGTTGTTCTACATATACCTCTTCCTTAATGAACCCGTTTAGGAATGCCGATTTTACATCCATTTGATGGAGGTTAAAGCCCATGTAAGAGTCATATCCTAATAGGATTCTAATCGATTCTAACCTAGCAACCGGGGCATAAGTTTCATCATAGTCAAGCCCCTCAACTTGACTAAAGCCCCTTGTAACTAACCTAGCTTTGTTTCTTGTTATATTTCCTTGATCATCTTATTTGTTCCTAAAGACCCATCTTGCAGTAATAATGGTGCTATCATTGGGTCTAGGGACTAGCTCCCATACTTGACTCCTTTCAAATTGAGTCAATTCATCTTGCATTGCTAAAATCCAATCCGGATCAGGTAATGCATCATTGATTGATTTGGGCTCAATTTGGGAGATAAGAGCTATTTGACTAGAGGGAGCTCTATGAAAAGATCTAGTTCTAACACCTGGAGATAATTCTCCTAAAACTTGGTCTAGAGGATGATTTTGATGAACCTTTATTGTTCTAGGAAGTGTATTAAATTGATTTTGATCTTGGTTATCCTCAATCCTCCTCTCATTATTGGAATCTTCTCTTACTCCCCCTTGATCATTACTCACTAAACCTCCCCCTAATGTTAAGTTTTGAAGTTTATGGGTAAGGTCTTGATTTTTGTCATTAATATCATTATCAATGGGGGATTTCCTAGGGTAAGTAGTAGAGTTTTCATCAAATTGAACATTCCTCAACTATTTGTGTCCTTTTATTGTAGACTCTATATCCTCTACTAGTGGATGAGTATCCAACTAGGATTCCCTCATCCGCTTTGGACTCAAATTTTCCTAAATTGTCCTTGGTGTTCAAGATATAAGCTTTGCATCCAAAGGCTTTAAAGTAGTGAATTGTTGGAATTGTGTCATTCCATAATTTAAATGGAGTTTTACCTACAAACCTATGGATTTGGACTCTATTTTGGATATAGCCAGCGGTATTAACCGCTTCCGCCCACAAGTAGCTAGGTAATGAGTATGCATTAAGCATAGTTCTAGCCACTTCTTGTAGGGCACGATTTCTCCTTTTCACCACCCCATTTTGTTGGGGTGTTCTAGGACATGAGAATTCATGCTTGTACCCTTATTCTAAGAAAAATTTAGAGAAATTAAAATTCTCCAAATTTCTTTCATTCTCTACTCTTTTGCTAAAACCTATGATTATTTCTAGGGTATTGTCCTTATGTTTCATAAAATACACCCAAGTATGTCTAGAAAAATCATCTACTATAACTAAGCAATATTTTCTACCATTTAAAGGAGTACTATGACAATCAAATAAATCTAAATGAATAAGCTCTATGGGTAAAGGAATACTAATTATATTTTTACCCTTGTGTGATGACTTTGATTGTTTCCCTTCTTGGCATGCATCACACATCTTGTCTTTGATGTACTTCACTTTTGGCAATCCCTTCACTAGCTCCAATTTAGCTACCTTGGCTATGGTCTTCATGTTGATATGCCCTAATCTCCTATGGCATAGGCAACTTTCTTCTTTTTTTGTCATGAGACACTTAGGGGAAATGTTAGAAGTATAGGATAAATCAACATAATAAATATTTGATTTCGTATATCCTACTAACATGCAATCATTTAATTACTTGTGTCTAATAAAGCACTTTGTGGAACTAAATTCAACATTAAAATTTGCATCACAAAGTTGACTAACACTAAGTAAGTTAAATTTCATGTTGTTGACTAAAAGGACTTTATGAATAATAAGATTTTGGAATACCTCAATTGTGACTTTACCACTATTCCCAAAAGACACGGTCCCCTTGCTTATGTAGTTGATTCTTGAAAATTTGCTCACATCTCCAGTCATATGTCTTGAGAATCCACTATCAACAATCCACATACCCGGTCCACCTACCTATACAACATGAAAATAACAAGCCTTAGGTACCCAAATTTTAGGACCGGTAGTATCAACTAGAAATTTCTTTGGAACCCAAGCCTTTCTAACCTTGCTCCTAAGTGTTGCTTTTCTACTAATTAGGGAGGTAAAATATACTTCCTTTTTCTTAAGTCTATATCCTATTCCGGCCTTGTTGTAAATAGCCCTTTGGTCCCTATGTATCATGTCTAGGTATATTGAGCCATTTGTAAATTTCTCTAAGCATGCTCTTAATTCACCAATTTATTTTTTAAGTTCATCATTTTCATCCTTAAGTGAACATGCATCATTACAAGAAAGTTCTATATTCCTAATTTCCTTGATTTCTACTTTCAAATCCTTAATCGTAGATTTTGATTTATTTAAAGCATTTTCAAGACATGCAATGGTTTTATAAAGTAATTCTATCCTAGGGGAGTCTTTTATCTTATCGTCACTAGAGGATGATTCGTTGCTTGAAGATGATGATGACTCATCACTTGAGCTTCCGGCTTCATCCTCCATGGCCATGAGTACAAAATTGCATGTGATGTGGCAAAGCTCCTCCTCATCCGATGAATCTTCCAAGCTTTGTGTATCCCACATTTGTCCTACCATGACTTCTTTCTTTTTCTTCTCCTTCTTGTCCTTCTTCTTCTTTTCCTTTTCCTCCTTTTTCTTTAGCTCTGGGCAATTTGGCTTGATGTGCCCCTTTTTGTTGCAACCATAGCAAGTAACATTAGGAGTAGAAATTGAACTACTAGAGGATTTACCTTTAGAGGATTGGAACATCCTTCTTGGTGAACTTCCTTGATTTCCCACCAAATCTCTTCACATAGTGAGTCACCTCACTAGCCGATAACTCCTCATCACTACTTGAAGACTCTTCCTCCGAGTCGGATGATGAAAAGACTTCCTTCTTCTTCTCCTTCTTACCTACAATAAGAGCTATACCTTTTTCTTTCGAAGAAGTGCTAGCTTGATAATGTAACTCAAATTCACAAAAAAGTTCATCTAACTTAATTAAAGAAAGATCCCTATAGACCTTATAAGCATCTACCATTGATGCCCATAAAGTTGTTCTAGGGAAAGCTTGAAGCACATACCTTACAAGGTCCCGGTTTTCGACCTTCTCACCTATTATATGTAATTAGTTGACTATCTCCTTGAATCGACCATGCATTTGACTCACGGTCTCGTTGGTCTTCATGGTGAAGCTTTGTAGTTAACCCATCAATAGGTCTCTTTTGGCTCTTCTTGTCTCCTTTGACCCTTCATTCAATTCGATGAGCTTCTCCCAAAGCTCTTTTGCGGAGTTGAAGGGCCCGACTTTGGATAGTTGCTCCTTGGATAGACCACATTGAAGTGTGGTCGTTGCCTTTGCGTTGGCTTGCACTTTCTTTGCCATCTCCCTCGTTCAATCCTTCATTGGTATTGGTGCTCCATGTTCATCGACCGACTTTTCAAATCCATCTACAATGCTAAACCAATTTTCAATATCATTCATAAGGTAATATTCCATCCTACCTTTCCAATAGTCAAAATCGTTGCCGTTGAAGAATGGAGGCCTCGCCGTGCTATATCCCTCTTGAAATGCCATCATGATCCGGTTGATTATTAGATCTTTAGACGCGATCCGAGCTCTGATACCACTTGTTAGGGATCTTGGAAGGATAGAGGGGGTGAATAGCCTCTCTTGAATTCTACAAACAAAGTTAGCGGAAGCAAAGACAAATACTAAAGAAAACAAGAGATACAAACACAGGTGCTAACAATAATGATTTTACATGGTTCGGAGATTAAGCTCCTACTCCACGGCGATCCTTAAGGTGGATCAATCCAAGTGAATCTTCACTAAGAAAGCTTTATTTACACAACACTAGTCTTCTTACAAAAGATGAAGAAGAAGATTAGAGAATAGGAGGAATAAAAACACTTAGAAAGCTTAAGAAAACGTGGGGAGCTTGAGAGTAAGTTTTGAATATAAGCACTAGCCTCCTCAAACATCCCATGACCTCTTTTTATAGAAAAGAGGTTGATTTTCCCATTGAGCCTCGATCAGTCACACGGGAGATCATTTTATCAGTTCCTTGTAAAGTATAAGTAAAGGCTCACAACTTAGATGGTTATGGACAAACCATTGGAATGGTTGTAGTGTGATTTGGTATTGGTTTGTCTTGACCATTGAATTACACTAGTATGCTTTGTGTGTATTGAGCAGGACTGACTTAGAGGTGATTTGATTAATTGATGACTACATAATTGAATCAAACCTCGGATATTATGTTGTACATGCTCTTAATCCCGATATAATAACGGGCACATATACTTAGTATTTATTTCTTTGATTTACCAATGGGCGAGATTTATAGAGTAAATCGATTGGCTCGGTAAGTAGGGAAATGATATTATTTATATGGTGTGCCATTGATTATAGGAGGAAACTGTGTCCTATATATTAGGACGATGATGTCCCCTTGAGGAGCTCATAAGATTCATCATGTAAACCCTACAGGTGGACTTGGTCCGACATGATGATAAGGTTGAGTGGTACTACTCATGGAGTTAGATATTGATTAATTAATTGTCAGTAAATTAATTAATCGACGGACATTCGAGATCTTAAACACGGGGAGATATATCTACAAATAATATATGGAGCCCATATTAATTTATGGGGGTTGGTGAGGTAGATCAATGATAATCCTCTAGTGGAATAGATTATCATTAATGGATCGGACTTTATGTGGGCTTGATCCATTGGTTGACCAAGATCCAACTCCTCCTCATGGTCCCTATTGTACCCTATTAAAACCCTCATGGAGCCTAGATCCAATGATGGAAATTGAAACTCTAGATACGACGGTGGAGATTAAATCTCTAGATCCAACAGTGGAGATTAAATCTTTAGATCCGATGGTGGAGATTAAATCTCTAGATCCGACGGTTGAGATTAAATTCCTAGATCCGACAATGGAGATTAAAAGGAGGCTTAAGCCTAGCTCTATAAAAGGAGGCTTAAGGGGTGGGCAGCAACAACACTTGGGAGATTAGGGTTTTGGCTTTGGGCGGCTAGGGTTTGGAGTTGTTTTGGGCAGCAAGACTTTCTAGGGTTTAGGCGGCGCCCATCATCCTCCTCTCAACCTTGGCCGGTGCTCAACCCCTTCTTCCTTTTTCCTTGGCCGGTGGAAACAAGGGTTAGGGTTTTTCCTTTGAGCTCTTGGCCGGCACCCACTCCCTCTTCTATTCCTTGGCCGGCGGCAACATCAAGTCTTTTGACTTGGTTGCCGGTCCTAGATAGGGAAGAGTTTCAATTCATTCTTCCTTTTGTTCGGAGCGAGCAAGGAAGGGAAGAACGTGTTCTAGGAGGCTTTGACTTTTGGAAGATCGTCGCCCACACGACATCCAAAAGGAGGAAGGATATACAATAGAAGATCAAGAGGTATAACAAGAGGTATAAATCTTGTTTATGAATCTTTTATTATTCTATGCATGTTTTATATTTTGTTTGTGGCTAATTTACTTGGACCCCGAATACAAACACAAAAATCGGCGATCCGTACATCGTCTATTCCATGTCTATTCGAAGAATAGAGGAAGGTTATTTGAACAACAAGTTTGTTCAAGTAACTACTCTAATCGAATAATACGACGATGGAACGGTTGCTTGGGTAATCCATCTTTGTCAAGGATAATTTTTTTTTATCCGGGGACGTAGACGGGATTTCCATGAACAAGCGACCGAGTTGAAGTGGGAAGCGAAGTTTCCTACCATCAAGTGGTATCAGAGCAATGGTTTCCGATTTTATGTGTTTAGGATTCGGTTACTTTTATCCACTTTTCATATATTATATGTTCCGGATAATAGTAGGATGTGCGTAGGTTAACTTTTTGGTTGCAGGCATATGATACAACTATTATGGTCATATGTGTGTATGTGATTGCATGTGTGTAATTATATATTATTTGAATCCTCGGGGTTGACAAGGCTAGTATTTTATTTTTTGTAAATAAGTACGACATTGTTTAGCCACTCTTTTTAATATAGTTTACTTTCGATCTAGATTTCATGTACACTCCTTCGTTGAGTATAGGATCGATGGATGTAAATTAAAATAGTTATTCTCGGCTTGGATCTCCGGATGGCTTGTATATGGCGAAGGGAGGAGCGGACGAGATGGCGATACGACGGGAGACATATTGGAGAAAAAAAGCCATAATAGTTGGAAAATATTTCTTTTTCATATTTATTGCTTATTGTTTGATATGCATGTCGTGTGGTAGGAAAATTCCTCAATTTTAAATTACTAAGTGGGAGAGGGATATTTTTATAAATTCCCATGACCTCCATTACGATTTGACATGTGATGCAAACAAACTTGTGCGTCGGCTCTGAGTGCCTTCCTCGCCATCGGATGAGTTTGTTTGCAGATCACAGGGTCAAATATGGTTATAGAAAATTATTAAGGAGCGTGTGTACTTCCCCATCGGAAGGCACATAACCCGAGATAATTGCTTGGTACCAAGTAATGGTGAACACTTAGATCCAAATAGAAGCATCCTCTCCATCGGAGTCACTGCTTTTATTTGTAGGACCGAAGAGGAACCAACTATTAATTTTATTTGTCAAAAAGTTAGGTCGACAAGATAGTAAAATTAATGGGTAAAATCTCCTCTTACAAATGTGGAATTCGTATAGATCCACACAATCGTGGCATACGATATTCTCAGTGTTTTGAGGTGTTGATTGATTTTAAAATTTTATTGTTTGAGGAATCAATAATTTTTTGAAATCTAATATTTTGATCTATGTGATTCTCAGGTTTTTTCAAAAATGACTTTCAACCCACTTGCTGTGATATTGAAAGAAAATAAACTTACTAGACCCAATTATGTTGATTGGAAGAGGAATCTTGATATTGTCTTGACTGTTGAGGAGTACAAGTATGTACTCTTCGAAGAGTATCCCCCTAAGCCTAAGAATGAGCTGGATGTCCTTGGAACTGAGATAGATGGGGAAACCCAGGTCGATATCATTCTCCAGTCTATACCTAGGAGTTTTGAGCAGTTTCACCTGAATTACAACATGAATAAGAGGTTGTATTCGTTGGTTGAGCTTCTGATAGAACTCCAAGCGATAGAAGGGCTTGCTCAGACTCAGGCCATGGTTGCTCAGAAGGTTTCTACTTCTAAGCCGAAAGGCAAGAAGAAGAAGAAACAAGGTGGAGCAAAGGTGGTGGGAGGATCTCAGAGACGAGTGAATAAGCCGAAAGGCAAGTGCTTCACTTGCAAGTAGACTGGACATTGAAAGAAGGACTGTCCCAACCGGAAGCAGAACAAAGGTATATCCTTTGGTCTAGTCGTTGAAACATATTTAGCGGTGTTATCTACCAGCACATGGTGTGTAGATACGTGAGCCACTGATCATGTCTGCAATATTTTACAGGGGTTCTAGTGAAGGTTTTGCAGAACCGAAGCTCTGATACCACTTAAAGGTAGGAAACTTCGCTTCCCACTTCAACTAGGTTGCTTATTCATGGCGATCCCTTCTATGTCCTCGGATAAAAAAATTTATCCTTGACAAAGAGGGATTACCCAAGCTACCGTGTCATCGTCGTGCTATTCGATTAGAGTTGTCACTTGAACAAACTTGTTGTTGTTGGGGTTTCCGGCACCGCGACGTGTGTGTGTTCGATCACGTTTCGTAAACATGAACACAGCGGAAGCAATAAAATAATAAATCTACATTTATTACAACACACACAACACACGCATGCATATTACAACAAGTGTAGACATAACCGTAAATTTAAATTTGCAATAAAAGGAAATTTATCTACGTTATACCTTTCGTATGACGTGTAGCGGGAACGACATCAACTAGAACGATCCTCGCTAGAATCGTCTCTATCCGTATCCACGCCGAGTTCCTCGGGATGACTTCGCTAAGCCACGAGCTTTGTCTTCGTACGGGTTACTAGCCTCGTGTTGAAGACGACGTGATCGAGAGATGATCACGATCCGAATCAAAATTCGGATCCTAATACGAGTTCTCAAAACTCGCTTCTCCGGAGAGGTATTCGTCAACCAATTGACGAATCCTTCATCCTCCACCTCAGAGGATTATCGGAGATCGAATCCCTGGTAAGTTAGCCACTGTCGGAGCTCTAACCGTCATCCAAACGACGCTCCGACGAGAGGATAACAAGCTGTCCAGAAAACTGGACAGCTTTGGTGGAGGTGATAAGCGCCGGCCAACCAAGGGAGATAGAACTCACCTTGATGCCAAACTTGAAGGAGATCACCGGAGCACTAACCGACAGCAGCTCGATGCCGGCGAGGGGGAAGGAAGCAGCCTTCTGGACGCCGGTTGGAGCCTCAAGGTGGGCAGCGGCAAGGAGGAGGAGAGTTAGCTCCGAATTTCTCCAAGGAGAGGTGGGAGGCAACTTAGGGTTGTGGATTAGGGCTTAATTATCCCTTAAGCCCTCTTTTATAGAGAACTAATTCTCTTAATGGTTATTTGATCATAACCATTAGGCCCGTTAACCCGCTCCATTAAGATAAGTTAAAATAAACCAAACCATGATGGTTTATTTTAAGTTAAAACGAACCGAACCAACTTTTGGTTCATTCGTTTAAAATAAACCAAACCCTTTGGTTTATTCTCCTCCATTGGATTAGAACCAAACCATTTTGGTTCATCCATTACGTCTTCATAAGACTCGGCCCATCCACGCTTCCATTGCGACTGAAACGATTTCATGCTCGCTTTATGTTTGGTCCAACCAAACCTAGTTTCTCTCGGTCTGAGAATCCCATTCTCAAGCTCATTTTAAATCCTTTGGATTACGCTCGTTGTGCGTGTGACCAAATAGGTTCTCGGTTAATGTTGGCCGTCTATAATTAACCATTAATTATAGAACGATCATGAGTGGCACCTAGTAGTACATCATGATCCCCAATTAACCGAAAAGATCAACGGTTGATCCAGAACTATTTCTGAAACCCTTCAGTAGCTCGAATGAATCGTGCCCCATTCCCTTCACTCATCTTATACCCACTTGGTTCAGGACATGGTCTATTGTGTCAGTCCCCACTAGGCTGATTACGTCACACCTAGCCCAAGTGTCATTTCCTCGTCCTACGGATTCTAGTTACTCCACATGTATCGAAGAGTACCTTACTCTAAACATGTAATGCTTTGGCCAAAGACTTTAGTAACAATCCGATGAGAGGCCATGGGTATACATCTCCTCGCAAGGAGTGGTGAATCCTTTATAAGCTATTCAAACACCTTCGATCACTTCGACTTATACCCAATCATCCCGGGTCCACATCTTCTTAGAGATGTTTGCTTAAGATGTCAAAGCATAAGTCTCCATGATCAAGATGACTTGAATACCGCAAGTCTAAGGAACATCGCACTTAAGCCACAATAAAACTT
Source organism: Wurfbainia villosa (assembly GCA_025175895.1). Lineage (NCBI taxonomy): Eukaryota > Viridiplantae > Streptophyta > Magnoliopsida > Zingiberales > Zingiberaceae > Wurfbainia > Wurfbainia villosa. The sequence continues at coordinate 34,040,284 of CM045989.1, read as the reverse complement.
CATTGACATATCTATATATGCAGAGAACCATATGAAGTCTTACGGCTGGTCACTCCAATGAACTAGTTACCATAACTAGCATCCACGATTAACTCCGGACATCACAATGTCTCCAGCCAGTGAGAATCAGCTGCTTGGATACACCAAGGAGTATACCTCGTGCTAGTCTTGACAGAATTGATGGTGTCCAAATCCATCAATTCATCGACTAGGGATAATTCCGATACATCACAATTACACATGTAGAGATACTCAATAGTTATGATCCAATCACAAATTCTCTCATGCTGTGAATCTTATCGTGGACATTCAATAAATGAGTTTAAGATCCAATCAAATACATAAAACATGTATACTCAAATAGTGAATCTTCATTTATCATATAAATGGTTCATACATAAGGCGATTGCCTTAGGACATCTCTCATATATTACTAACAGACTCTCACTTGGCCTAATGTCAATCGCTACGGTTTCCAATACCATAAGCTCTAACATGACCCTCAAACTTATTTTGAGGTAATGCCTTAGTTAAAGGATCCGCTAAGTTCCTTTCAGTGGGAATTTTCTCGATTTGTATTTCGTTCCTACTGATGATCTCTCTGATAAGATGATAGCGGCGAAGCACATGTTTGGATCATTGATGAGACCACATCAAGTTCAGAGATGAACTTCTTGATCCAAACCGCTTCCTATGCTGCTTCCAAAGCTGCAATGTTGTCACGCCCGCCCTTCCCGGGACCCTAAATGTCCGGAGAGGCGGCGCGTGACGCGACCGTACATACATTTCATACAGCGGAAGACTTTATATATATACTTCTTATTTCTTACAGCGGAAGACTTAAGACCTAAATACTTTTTTTTTTCTTTTAAACATAAATATGCATTAACACTTCTTCTTAACATAGAGTATGTTTCATAGCATAGCATGCATAGATACTTCTTCTTACTTCTTCTTTACTTCTTCTTATCAACATAAAGCATGCATCATATATATATATAGATACTTAAGGCTTAGTAGGTTCATAACATCATCGTCATAGGGAGACATAAGTAAAGACATCCATAGACATCATCATTATAGATAATACATGTATACGTAGACTTAACGGATCTTCTCCACCATGCCACTACCACACACATTGACCCCTCCTGCTGTTCCCTTTAGTTTATCCACCCCTTACCTTTATCTGCAGTACGAGGGAAAGATAAACTATAAGCACATAGGCTTAGTAAGATCCTGTCCTACTCACAAAAACCATACATCATCATTGATCATGACTTGTGGCATTTATAACATATAATCAATATATCATGTAACATACATGGCATCATCAACTTAACTTATAGCTTAAGCAACATAAACGTAACATACATGGCATCATATGTAACTTAGTAACCTAACATCATAGCGTGCCATCGAACATAACATGTAACTTATACATCATGACATATCATCTAACATAACAGGTAACTTAAACATTATGGCATATCATCTAGCATAACAGGTAACTTAAACATTATGGCATATCATCTAACATAACATGTAACGTAAACAATCATGGCATATCATCTAACATAACATGTAACTTAACAATCATGGCATATCATCTAACATAACATGTAACTTAACAATCATGGCATATCATCTAACATAACATGTAACTTAACAATCATGGCATATCATCTAACATAACATGTAACTTAACAATCATGGCATATCATCTAACATAACATGTAACTTAAACATTATGGCATATCATCTAGCATAACACGTAACTTAAATATTATGGCGTATTATCTAACATAACATGTAACTTAAACATTAACATGCAAACATATGCAAGATGCTTTTGAAAACATATATGTTAGGTACGTAAATATAGATCTCAACATATTTGGGCCCGGCATTGTACCACTTCTTCATTATCATAGCGCGCATCCCTAAATAGGCCCGAGGTAGCAAGTCTCGAACCTAATAGGTTCCTAGGCCCGAGTCTTATTCCATCGACCTAGGGGCAATCGTCATAGCGTAGAAGCCCATCCTAGGCCCGAGTCTTACTCCATCGACTTAAGGCATCTTGGAGCCCATCCCGTACTAGGCCCGAATCTTATTCCATCGACCTAGGGGCAATCATACATAGAAGCCCATCCTAGGCCCGAGTCTTATTCCATCGACCTAGGGCATCTTAGGAGCCCATCCCTTCTTTGGACCTTGTTAAGGTCTTGGTACAAGCCATGCAGAAAGTAAAATACTTATATGCTTATTTTACAACATAGCTTATTTCTTTAACATAGCATAACATACTTCATTTCATAACACATCATGCTTCATTTCATTCACATAGCATAGCATACTTCATTTCATAACAACATAGCTTATTTCATTAACATAGCATAGCATACTTCATTTCATACACATCATGCTTCATTTCATTAACATAGCATAGCATACTTCATTTCATAACAACATAGCTTATTTCATTAACATAGCATAGCATACTTCATGGTATGAACTTCATTGTAACCTAAGGAGATCAAAGGTGGCCGAATGGCCCTTATAGGCTTTTTAGGGTTTAGACCTTTAACCTAATTCAAGTAACATACATAGGCATACAAATTCCATAAAATTCATGGTGTGAACTTCATTGTAACCTAAAAGACCAAAGGTGGCGAATGGCCCTTATAGGCTTTTAGGGTTTAGATCTTTAACCTCAACCCCTAACATGTTAACATCATTACTACGAGTAAAACAAGCTATAAAACTTCAATAAAACACCAAGATCCATATTGAATGGTTCTTAGGGTTCATTAGGGTTAGCTTTTGTCCTAATCCACTTTAACCCCTAACATCATCATCTAGTTACAAAAACATGGCATGGAACTTCATTGAAACCCTAAAAGTAGGGTTTGGCAATGGGTCTTTAGGGTTCATTAGGGTTAGCTTTTGTTCTAATCCACTTAAAACCCTAACATCATCATCTAGTTATAGAACATAGCATAAACATAACATGGAGCTTCATTTAGACCCTAGTCCATGACTTGGCCGAATAGTTCATGGAGACCTTTGGGGTTAGATCTTTATCCTAATCCCTCTAACATGGTATCATCATCATTTGCAAGTAAAGCAAGATATAAACTTCAACAAAAACACCAAAACCCATGTTGGCCGAATGGTCCATAGGGTTTCCTAGGGTTAACTTTTGACCTAATCCCTTTTAAACCCTAACTACATCATATAGCAATTAAAACATGGCATTCATGAAACCCTAACCCTAATTTCCTAGGGTGGCGAAACACATAAGGGCTCAACTAGGGTTAGCTTTTAACCAACCCTCTTTTCCCATCTTAGCATCATCATATCCTTCCTAAACATAGATTTCAACTTCATTGGTAAACTAAAACATGCTTGAATATAACATACGTTGTTCAAACATTCAATCGCAACTACTCGTATGCAGGTGAGGGATACTTACATCCTTCGCTTTGCTTGTAGTGTGAAGAAGATGACCTAACACAAACCCTAGCCCTTGCTTCTTGCTTGGAGGAGTTTCGGCCAAAGGTGGAGAAGGGCTAGAATTTTGGTGAGGAGAAGAAGAAAAAGAGTGGAAGTGACCAAATCCAACCTTCCCTCTTCTTTATAAAGGGGGGGAGGAAGAGAAGTTCCTCTTTTCTTTTCCATGCCTCTTCATTTACTCCTAGTCCCACTTATCTATAGTTTCCCCCTCTTCCTTAATCATGTAATCCTATTGGTCTTCTGGTTAGTGGGTGCATCTATTAGGCTTGGCTATCTCTAGAGGTTTGGGGTTCAATTCCTAGGCCTTGCACCCCTTTTTGGCTTATTTTCTTTTATTTTTGAAAAGGCCCACATAAAGCCCATGATCATCAAGCCAAAAATTTCTGTAAAATTGCTAGGAATTTTATGGGCGTTACAAATGTATTCTTCCTTAGTGGCAGAATCCGCTATAGCGTCAAGCTTGGAACCTTTCCAACATATTGCGCCTCCATTCTAGGTGAATACATACCCAGACTGAGACATGGAATCATCCTTGTCTGTCTGGAGCTGGTATCCGTATACCCACATATCACCATGTACCCTTCTCCATATATTAAGAACGCATCCTTAGTTCTTCTTAAGTACTTAAGGATCGTCTTAATAGTCACCCAATGATCCATTCCTGGATCAGACTGGTATCTGCTCGTGACACTCAGAGCATACGATACATCGGGCCTCGTACATAACATAGCATACATGATAGATCCTATTGCGGATGCATAGGGAATCTTACTCATGCAAATCCTCTCGTCTTCTGTGCGCAAACACATAGACTTCGAAAGGTGTATCCCATGCTTGATGGGTAGGAAACCTTTCTTGGATTCCGACATGCTAAACCTCTTTAGCACTCGGTCTATATATGTAGACTGCGAAAGACCAAGCAACCGTTTCAATCTATCTCTATATATCTTAATCCCGAGGATGTAGGTTGCTTCTCCCAGGTCTTTCATGGAGAATGTCTTGGATAACCAAACCTTAACTGACTGTAAGACTGAAACATCGTTTCCTATAAGTAATATGTCATCGACATATAATACTAGGAACACGATTGCACTCCCACTAACCTTCTTGTACACACAAGGTTCGTCTGGATTTTGTGAGAAATCAAACTTTTTGATTGTCTCATCAAAACGGATATTCCAGCTCCTGGATGCTTGCTTTAATCCATAAATGGATCGTCGCAATTTGCATACCTTGGTTTTATCAACCGATGTGAAACCCTCAGGCTGTATCATATACACGTCCTCGAGCAGGTTTCCATTAAGAAAAGCTGTTTTCACATCCATCTGCCATATCTCATAATCATAATGAGCCGCTATGTCCAGGAGCATCCGAATGGATTTAAGCATAGCTACAGGTGAATAGATTTCGTCATAATCAACATCTTGCTTTTGATGATATCCTTTCGCCACCAATCTAGCCTTATAGGTAATCACATTACCATCCATGTCGGTTTTCTTCTTGAAAACCCACTTGCACCCTATAGGCTTTATGCCTTCAGGTGGGTCAACCAAGTTCCAAACTTGGTTTTCATACATGGAATCCATTTCGACTTCATGGCACCAAGCCACTTATCCCTTTCTCGAACTTGTCGACTTCTTCATAACTGGTAGGCTCTCATCATCAATGAGTAACACGTCGTTCGATTCACTTACGAGAAATCCATATCTCTCAGGAATATTGCGTGTTCTACCAGATCTACGAAGATGTGGTGTTACAATAGGTCCAATCGATTGCTCATCACTATGAGTTGTCAACGTTATGCTTCACTGTATCTCATCAATGTTCATTTGAGTCTCTCGAGCCTCCTCAAGCCTCGACGACACTCCCACTATTTTCTTGCAAGAGAAACTCTTTCTCTAGAAACACAGCATGCCTTGAAACAAACACCTTTTGTTCCACAGATGATAGAATTGGTAACCCCTTGTTTCCTTAGGGTATCCAACAAATAGACATTTATCATAGCATCCAATTTCATAAATCCGCTACATAAGCGGAGACAACCCCATATCTTCAAGTAAGATACATGAGGTTTCTTACCATTCCATATCTTATATGGAGTAGTTGAGACTACCTTGGTAGGCATTACTGCTTAACAAGTAAAAATGTCAAGTGCATAGCCTCAAAAGGACTTGGGAAGAGTCGCATGATTCATCATTGACCGACCATGTCTAAGGTCCTAAGTACGCCTCAGATACACCATTATGTTGTGGTGTATAGGGCGGAGTCCATTGAGACAATATGCCATTGTCTCTTAGATAATCAAGAAACTCTTGACTTAAGTATTCACCACCTCAATCCGATCGAAGTATTTTAATACTCTTGTCATGTTGTTTCTCTACTTCATTTCTGAATTCTTGAACCTTTCAAAGGCTTCAGACTTGTGTTTCATCAAGAACACATACCCAAACCGTGAGTGATCATCGAAGGTAATGAAGTAGCTATAGCCTCCTAAAGCTTGAGTTGACATAGGTCCACATACATCGCATGTATTAGACCTAGTAACCTCCCACTGCTCACCTTTCCAAAGAAGGTAACTTAGTCATCTTGCCTTTTAAGCATGATTCGCATGTATCGTATGAATCCTATTCAAACGATTCCAGAATTCCACATCGGTGTAATTCAGACATGCGTTTCTTGCATACATGGCCAAGACGACAATACCACATGTAGGAGTCTAATTGATTATCTTTTCGAGCACGCTTGTTGCTCGCTTCGATATTGAAAATATCACTGGATACGTCCAACGTATAAACACCATTGCTTAAAGTTCCAGTCCCTTAAAGAACTCCATTCAAAAGTTATGTAACAACAATTCTTACTAAAAGTCAAATGGTACCCATTTCTATTTAAACAAGAAATAGAAATGATGTTCTTTATCAACGAAGGAACATAAAAGCAATTGTCTAGTTCTAAGACAAGTCCTGTAGGGAGTTTCAACAAATGCGTTCCAATGGCGACTGCAGCAACCTTTGCTCCATTCCCAACACGCAAATTTGACTCTCCCTTGACGAGTCTTCTTCTATTCCTTAGCCCATGTATGTCATTACATATATGTGAGCCACACCCAGTATCTAATACCCAAGTGTTTGAGGAAATAGAATGACAATCAATAACGAAGATATCTAAAGAAGATGGGGCATCCGATGCCTTATTCTTCTTCACGGACTCAAGATAAATCTTGCACTTTCTTCGCAAATGGCTCTCCTTGCCATAATGATGGCAAGTTTCCTTTTGTGCTAGTTCTACCTTCTTAGCCCTTCTCTTCTTTCCCTTCTGCTGTTCCTTTGACTTCCTCTTAGAACCTTTCTTCGAGGAATCAACTAACAGCACCGTCCCCTGCTCATGCTTCTCAGAAGACTCCTCAGTCTTTAGCATATTGAGCAGTACCACAGATGAACCTTCTTGCATCTCAGAGGTGAAGAGGAGCTTGGAGACTTCGAACCTTTCGAATCTCACTTTTTTATCAAACAACTCATAAAGATGAAGGACTATGATATGAGCATCCATATGCTCATGTTGCTTTCGTAGCTTGGGTTCCATCGCGGCTAGCATGATGCAACTTTTCAGTTCAGAATCAGTCACATGTTTCTGATAGACCAACAATTGGTCCGGAGTTGCATCGTCACTAGGATGGGCGGGAAGAGGCGCTTCGAGGACTTACACAAGCTTTTCACCTTGAGAACAATTCTCAAGTTTCTAAGCCAGTCCAAGAAGTTCGACCCAGTCAATTTATTCGAATCCAAAATGGAACGCAAATTAAAAGACAACATGATCAATTTTAGAAATACAAAACGAGCATATATGAGAAAGATGATTTTTAAAATGCATCAATATACATTTATAAATCCCATTCATTTTTCGAATTCAAAAACCCTTGAAATCAATTCGGGAGATCGTAGGTCAATCTCCGAATGGGCTGATATCCAATATAGATAAGAACAACCTTGGAGTGAGTCCAACAAGCCATTCTTAGCTATGATGGTGGGTATCAAGTATACCGATTACATATCATGTATATGTAACTATCACAATGTGCTATCAACTAATTGAATGTTTACACATACATTGGGTTGTTAACACATTAACAAGTATGCATCATATGCATAGCACCCAACTTCACCTCTCTTCACATCGACCTTGGAGTGAGTCCAACAAATCGATGCTCCAAGTTAGAGCCGACCCATTAATCGCGAAATAGTTTTAATATGGTTAGAGTGCATTCAACCAATTAGCCAGGCTTGGAGTGAGTCCAACAACCCAAACTAACGATTGACCTCTGACTCTTACCATATTAGAGTTAAACTATTCCAGTGATTTGAACATATTCAGGTTCGAGCCGGGCTTGGAGTGAGTCCAACAACCCAAACAAGAAACAGAACTCTGGTTCTAACCATATTAATGGATGGTGTAGGCTTTAATATTGAGTTAGGGTTTTATGTCTCATCCTCTTTGCATGCAAATAACTATTATCTACATGAGATTGCATACATGGCATACATCTACATGTCACGACATGCATGGCATAATGTTATGCATCTAATGTAATTACATGGCATACAATTATGTCATGTATATAATTTCCTTATATGTCATAACTATTTATGGAAATAATATATGTTTAAGATTTAATTCTCCAAATCAAATCATAATTAAATTAGGAAACAAATTTCCAAATCTAATCACATATTTTATTCATGGAATTATTTGATTAAGGAAAATCTATTTAGGAAACCAATTTCCTAAATCATTAAAACTACTTATGGAAATAAAATATTTTAAGATTTGATTTCCCAAATCAAATCAAGATTAAATTAGGAAACAAATTTCCAAAATCTAATCAAATATTTTATTAATGGAAAATATCAATTTCCATAAATACTTCCAACTTTCCAAAAGTGGAAGATTTCCATAAATACATCTAGACATTCCAAAATTGAAAAATTTTCATAAATACTTCTAAATTTCCAAAATTAGAAAATTTCCAGAAATAACATTATGACTATCGCAAAACCATTTTACGATTATGTCGAAACACAACCTGGGCTCTGATACCACTGTTGGGGTTTCCGGCACCGCGACGTGTGTGTGTTCGATCACGTTTCGTAAACATGAACACAGCGGAAGCAATAAAATAATAAATCTACATTTATTACAACACACACAACACGCACATGCATATTACAACAAGTGTAGACATAACCGTAAATTTAAATTTACAATAAAAGGAAATTTATCTACGTTATACCTTTCGTATGACGTGTAGAGGGAACGACATCAACCAGAACGATCCTCGCTAGAATCGTCTCTATCCGTATCAACGCCGAGTTCCTCAGGATGACTTCGCTAAGCCACGAGCTTTGTCTTCGTACGTGTTACTAGCCTCGTGTTGAAGACGATGTGATCGAGAGATGATCACGATCCGAATCCAAATTCGGATCCTAATACGAGTTCTCAAAACTCGCTTCTCCGGAGAGGTATTTGTCAACCAATTGATGAATCCTTCGTCCTCCACCTCAGAGGATTACCGGAGATTGAATCCCCGGTAAGTTAGCCGCTGTTGGAGCTCTAACCGTCGTCCAAACGACGCTCCGACGAGAGGAGAACAAGCTGTCCAGAAAACTGGACAGCTTTGGTGGAGGTGATAAGCGCCGGCCAACCAAGGGAGATAGAGCTCACCTTGATGCCAAACTTGAAGGAGATCACCGGAGTACTAACCGGCAGCAGCTTGACGCCGGCGAGGGGGAAGGAAGCAGCCTTCTGGACGCCGGTTGGAGCCTCAAGGTGGGCGGCAGCAATGAGGAGGAGAGTTAGCTCCGAATTTCTCCAAGGAGAGGTGGGCGGCAACTTAGGGTTGTGGATTAGGGCTTAATTATCCCTTAAGCCCTCTTTTATAGAGAACTAATTCTCTTAATGGTTATTTGATCATAACCATTAGGCCCGTTAACCCGCTCCATTAAGATAAGTTAAAATAAACCAAACCATGATGGTTTATTTTAAGTTAAAACGAACCGAACCAACTTTTGGTTCATTCGTTTAAAATAAACCAAACCCTTTGGTTTATTCTCCTCCATTGGATTAGAACCAAACCATTTTGGTTCATCCATTACGTCTTCATAAGACTCGGCCCATCCACGCTTCCATTGCGACTGAAACGATTTCATGCTCGCTTTATGTTTGGTCCAACCAAACCTAGTTTCTCTCGGTCTGAGAATCCCATTCTCAAGCTCGTTTTAAATCCTTTGGATTATGCTCGTTGTGCGTGTGACCAAATAGGTTCTCGGTTTATGTTGGCCATCTATAATTAACCATTAATTATAGAACGATCATGAGTGGCACCTAGTAGTACATCATGATCCCCAATTAACCGAAAAGATCAACGGTTGATCTAGAACTATTTATGAAACCCTTTAGTAGCTCGAATGAATCGTGCCCCATTCCCTTCACTCATCTTATACCCATTTGGTTCAGGACAAGGTCTATTGTATCAGTCCCCACTAGGCTGACTACGTCACACCTAGCCCAAGTGTCATTTCCTCGTCCTACGGATTCTAGTTACTCCACATGTATCGAAGAGTACCTTACTCTAAACATGTAATGCTTTGGCCAAAGACTTTAGTAACAATCCGACGAGAGGCCATGGGTATACATCTCCTCGCAAGGAGTGGTGAATCCTTTATAGGCTATTCAAACACCTTCGATCACTTCGACTTATACCCAATCATCCCGGGTCCACATCTCCTTAGAGATGTTTGCTTAAGATGTCAAAGCATAAGTCTCCATGATCAAGATGACTTGAATACCGCAAGTCTAAGGAACATCGCACTTAAGCCACAGTAAGAACTTCATTGACATATCTATATATGCATAGAACCATATGAAGTCTTACGGCTGGTCACTCCAATGAACTAGTTACCATAACTAGAATCCACGATTAACTCCGGACATCACAATGTCTCCAACCAGTGAGAATCAGCTGCTTGGATACACCAAGGAGTATACCTCGTGCTAGTCTCGACAGAATTGATGGTGTCCAAATCCATCAATAATCGACTAGGGATAATTCCGATACATCACAATTACACATGTAGAGATACTCACTAGTTGTGATCCAATCACAAATTCTCTCATGCTGTGAATCGTATCGTGGACATTCAGTAAATGAGTTTAAGATCCAATCAAATACATAAAACATGTATACTCAAATAGTGAATCTTCATTTATCATATAAATGGTTCATACATAAGGCGATTGCCTTAGGACATCTCTCATATATTACTAACAGTTGTTCAAGCCACCAACCTCTATTCTACGAATAGCCGTGGAATAGACGATGTATGGATCGCCAGTTTTTGTGTTTGTATTCGGGGTCCAAGTAAATTAGCCACATAACATACAACATGCATATAATTGAAAAACAATAATAGACATAATACAAAAGAATATAAACAAGCATTATACCTCTCGATCTTCTATTGTATGTACTTCCTCCTTTTGGACATCGTGTGGGCGACGATCTTCAAAAATTCGAAGCCTCCAAGATCACCAATCTTCCTTTCCTTGTTCACTCCGAACAAAGGAAGATGATAAAACAAAACTCTTCTCCTTCCTTTAACCGACCACCAAGCTCCAACCTTGATGCTTGCTGCCAGCCAAAAAGAGAATAAAAGAGGAAGTGGGCGCCGACCAAGAGCTCCAAGGAATCACCCTAACCCATGTTTCCATTGGCCAAGGAGAAGAGGAAGAAGAGGTTGGGTGCTGGCCAAGGTTGAGAGAAGGAAAGGGGCGTCGGCCAAAACCCTAGGAAAAACCTTCCAAAAGTGTGGCCGCCCAAGCCTCCAAGCCCTAGCCGCCCAAACCCTAATCCCCTCTTTAATTGCCCTTACCACCCACCCCTTAAGACATATTTATAGAGTTAGGCTTAAGCCTCATTTAATCTCCACTGTCGGATCTAGGGATTTAATCTCAACCGTCGGATCTAGAGATTTAATCTCAATCGTCGGATCTAGAGATTTAATCTCCAGCGTCGGATCTTAAAGATTTAATCTCCACCTTTGGATCTAGAGATTTGATCTCCACCGTCAGATCTAGAGTTTCATTTTCAACCATCGGATCTAGGGTCCATGAGGTTTTAATAGGCTACAATAGGGACCATGAGGAGGAGTTGGATCTTGTCCACCCAATGGATCAAGCCCACATAAAGTCCGATCCATTAATGATAATCCATTCCACTAGAGGATTATCATTGATCTACCTCACCAACACCCATAAGTTAATATGGGCTCCATATATTATTTGTACATTTATCTCCCCGTGTTTAAGATCTCGAATGTCCGTCAATTAATTAATTTACTGACAATTAATTAATCAACATCTAACTCCATGAGTAGTACCACTCAACCTTATCATCATGCCGGACCAAGTCCACCTGCAGGGTTTACATGATGAACCTTATGAGCTCCTCAAGGGGACATCATCATCCTAATATATAGGACATGGTTTCCTCCTATAATTAACGTCACACCATATAAATAACACCATTTCCCAACTTATCGAGCCTATCGATTTACTCTATAAATCTCGCCCATTGGTAAATCAAAGAAATGAATACTAAGTATATGTGTCCGTTATTAAATCAGGATTAAGAGCATGTACAACATAATATCTAAGGTCCGATTCGATTTTGTAGTCAGCAATAAATCGAATCACCTCTATATCGGCCCGACTCAATATACACAAAGTCTACTAGTGTAATTCTATGGTCAAGAAAAATCAATACCAAATCACACCACAACCATTCCAATGGTTTGTCCATAACCATCTCGGTTGTGAGCCTTTACTTATACTTTACAAGGAGCTGATAACATGATCTACCGTCTGACACTACACACCATGTTATCTACAATGTAATGTATGAGACAATATGCATAACCATAAATATGCAAACGATGATAATGTGATTCTTATTTCAAAATAAAGATCTTCATACAAAAGATAGACTTTTCAGTATACATCCCAACATCCAGGAAACCAGATGACTAGCTAAGGGGGAGATTATCGTTTACTTGGTAAATGCCACGAAGGTGGCGGCTGTTGCAGTGGGAGATGTTTATTTGTCTTTTGAGAGGAATAAAATTTTGGTTCTGAAAAATTGCCTTTATGTACCTTTATTTAGAAAGAATTTGATTTCGGTTTCTAAATTGTTTATGGATTGATATTCTATTTCTTTTAATGACACAGTTGTTATAAAAATAAATAGGTAGATTATCTATTCTGGTGCATTGATAGGAAATTTATATACACTTGAACAAAAAGCTCCCACGATGCAAATAGAAGTAAATAACTCATCTTCTAATTCCAATAAGAGAAAAGAACCTTCGAAGATGAATCAAACATATCTTTGGCATCTAAGGCTAGGTCATATTAACCTAAGTAGAATTCAAAGCTGATGGACCTCTGGGTTCATTAGTGGTGGAAGATTTCCCAACCTGCGAATCTTGCTTAGAAGGTAAAATGACCAAGAGGCCTTTTAAGGCCAAGGGGTATAGATCCAAAGATGTGTTTGAATTGGTTCATTCTGATTTGTGTGGTCCTATGTCTATCCAGGCTAGAGGTGGTTTTGAATATTTTGTCTCTTTTATAGATGATTATTCAAGATATGGATACATTTACTTGATGCACCGTAAGTCTGAATGCTTTGACAAGTTCAAAGAATTCAAGGCTGATGTGGAGAAACGTCAAGGTAAAAGTATCAAGACACTACGATCTGATCATGGTGGTGAGTACCTCTTGGGAGAGTTTAGGAATTACTTATCAGAGGCTGGGATTCAATCCTAATTGTCTGCACCTGGCACACCCTAGCAGAATGGTGTAGCGGAGTGAAAGAATAGGACTCTTATGGAGATGGTTAGATCGATGATGAGTTATTCTGAGTTGCTAGATTCATTCTGGGGGTATGCTCTGGATACGACAGTGTATATTCTAAACCTAGTACCATCTAAATCAGTGGCTTCTACTCTCATAGAATTATGGACTAGGAAAAAGCCTAGTCTGAGACATATTCGGATTTGGGGGAGTCCAGCACATGTGCTGAAGGCAGATGCTGGTAAGTTGGAACCTCGTACAGAAGTGCGCATGTTCGTTGGCTATCCTAGAGGAACGAAAGGTGGTTTATTTTATAGTCCCAAAGATCAAAGGGTGATCGTTAGCACGAATACCAAATTTCTAGAGAAAGACTATGTGATGAACCATAAACCCATGAGTAAGATTGTTCTCGAGGAATTAAGAGGGGAAGTCACTGCTTCAGTACCACCGGAATAAGAGGATATACCAAAAGTCACTGCATCGCGTGTCACAGAGGATACACAAGTGATACCTCATCCTAGTGGGAGGGTTGTTAGACAACCTGATAGATTCATGTTCTTGGAAGAATCTTTTGATTTGGTCCCTGGCGAACATGAAACTGATCCCTGGATATATGACGAGACCATCCAAGATAAAGATGCAGTATCTTGGTAAAGTGCGATGAATTCTGAGATAGAATCTATGGATTCAAATCAAGTGTGGGAGCTAGTAGAACCACCCAATGGTGTAAAAGCCATTGGATGCAAGTGGATCTACAAAAGAAAGAGAGGAATAGATGGGAAGGTTGAGACCTTCAAAGCGATGCTTATTGCGAAGGGGTATACTCAGAAAGAGGGTATCAATTATGGGGAGACCTTTTCGCCGGTAGCCATGCTTAAGTCTATCCGAATTCTCTTATGTATTGCTGCTCATATGGATTATGAGGTATGGTAGATGGATTTCAAGACAACTTTCCTTAATGGAAGTCTTAAGGAAAACGTCTATATGAAGCAACCAGAGGGATTCATTGCAAAGGGCAAAGAGCATCTTGTGTGCAAGCTTAATCGATCAATTTTGGGATTAAAGCAAGCTTTGAGATCTTGGAACATCCTCTTTGATGAGGTAATCCAGTCTTATGGATTTATTCAAAGTCTGGATGAGTCTTGCATAAACAAGAGATGTGACGGAAACGTAGTGGTATTTCTTGTACTATACGTAGATGACATTTTGTTAATTGGAAACAATGTCAAGGTGTTATCGGACGTAAGGGTATGGTTGTCCAAACAGTTTGATATGAAGGACTTGGGAGAAGTGGGACACATCCTTGGGATAAAGGTTATAAGGGATCGCAGAAAAAGGATGTTGTGCTTGTCTCAAGCTTCATACATAGACACCATTATGGATCATTTTAGCATGCAAAACTCAAAGAAAGGTTTCCTACCTTTCAAGCATGGAGTTCCTTTATCTAGGGAGATGTGTCCTAAAACATCTAAGGAGATAGAGGAGATGAAGGTGGTTCCTTATGCTTTGGTAGTAGGAAGCCTCATGTATGTTATGCTATGTACGAGATCGGATATCTGCTTTACCATGGGCATGGTTAGCAGATATCAGAGTAATCCAGGACAGGGACATTGGACTATGGTAAAACATATATTGAAATACTTGAGAAGAACTAGGGATTATATACTGGTATACCATGCAGATCAATTACTCCTAATCAAATAGGGATAACAGTAAGTCTACCACAGGTTTTGTGTTTACTTTGGGAGGTAGAGCCATTATATAGAGGAGTGTCAAGCAGATATGCGTGGCGGACTCTACCATGGAAGCTGAGTATGTGGCAGCCTCTGAGGCAGCCAAAGAAGTTATGTGGCTCAGAAACTTCTTGATGGACTTGGATGTGATTCCTAGTTTACCCAGAACTATCACAATTTATTGTGATAATAGTAGTGCAGTTACAAACTCGAAGGAACCATGAGCCCATAAGGCAAGTAAACACTTAGAGCACAAGTACCACCTGATATGAGAAATCGTAAAGCGAGGAGAAGTTGTTGTGGCCAAGATTGCATCAGAGGATAACCTGGCAGATTCTTTCACTAAGGCCCTTCCAGTAAGAGCTTTTGATAGGCATGTAGAGGGAATGAGAATCAGATGTATGGCAGTATGAGGATAGCATAGTCTTTTAGTATAAGTGGGAGATTGTTGAAATGTATACTGAAAAGTCTATCTTTTGTATGAACATATTTATTTTTGAAATAAGAATCACATGATCATTGTTTGCATATTTATGGTTATGCATATTGTCTAATACATTACATTATAGATAACATGGTGTGAAGTGTCACACGGGAGATCATGTTATCAGTTCCTTGTAAAGTATAAGTAAAGGCTCACAACCTAGATGTTTATGGACAAACCATTGGAATGGTAGTGTGATTTGGTATTGGTTTATCTTGACCATTGAATTACACTAGTATGCTTTGTGTGTATTGAGCAGGACCGACTTAGAGGTGATTCGATTAATTGCTGACTACATAATTGAATTGGACCTCGGATATTATGTTGTACATGCTCTTAATCCCAATATAATAACGAGCACATATACTTTGTATTTATTTTTTTGATTTACCAATGGGCGAGATTTATAGAGTAAATCGATAGGCTCGGTAAGTTGGGAAACGATATTATTTATATGGTGTGCCGTTGATTATAGGAGGAAACCGTGTCCTATATATTAGGATGATGATGTCCCCTTGAGGAGCTCATAAGGTTCATCATATAAACCCTGCAGGTGGACTTGGTCCGGCATGATGATAAGGTTGATTGGTACTGCTCATGGAGTTAGATGTTGATTAATTAATTGTCAGTAAATTAATTAATCGACAGACATTCGAGATCTTAAACACGGGGAGATATATGTACAAATAATATATGGAGCCCATATTAACTTATGGGGGTTGGTGAGATAGATCAATGATAATCCTCTAGTGGAATGGATTATCATTAATGGATCGGACTTTATATGAGCTTGATCCATTGGGTGGCCAAGATCCAACTTCTCCTCATGGTCCCTATTGTAGCCTATTAAAACCCTCATGGAGCCTAGATCCAATAATGGAAAATGAAACTCTAGATCCGACGGTGGAGATTAAATCTCTAAATCCAACTGTGGAGATTAAATCTTTAGATCCGACGGTGGAGATTAAATCTCTAGATCCGACGGTTGAGATTAAATCCCTAGATCCGATGGTTGAGTTTAAATCCCTAGGTACGACGGTGGAGATTAAAAGGAGGCTTAAGCCTAGCTCTATAAAAAGGGGCTTAAGGGGTGGGCGGCAACAACACTTGGGAGATTTGGGTTTTGGCTTTGGGCGGCAAGAATTTCTAGGGTTTAGGCGGCGGCCATCATCCTCCTCTCAACCTTGGCTGGAACTCAACCCCTTCTTCCTCTTCTCCTTGGCCGGTGGAAACAAGGGTTAGGGTTTTTCCTTGGAGCTCTTGGCCGGCGCCACTCCCTCTTCTATTCCTTGGTCGGCGGCAACATCAAGTCTCTTGACTTGGTGGCCGGTCCTAGATAGGGAAGAGTTTCGTTTCATTCTTCCTTTTGTTCGGAGCGAGCAAGGAAGGGAAGAACGTGTTCTAGGAGGCTTCGACTTTTGGAAGATCGTCGCCCACACGACGTCCAAAAGGAGGAAGGATATACAATAGAAGATCAAGAGGTATAATAAGAGGTATAAATCTTGTTTATGAATCTTTTCTTATTCTATGCATGTTGTATATTTTGTTTGTGGCTAATTTACTTGGACCTCGAATACAAACACAAAAATTGGTGATCCGTACATCGTCTATTCTGTAGCTATTCGAAGAATAGAGAAAGGTTGCTTGAACAACAAGTTTGTTCAAGTAACCACTCTAATCGAATAGCACGATAATGGAATGGTTGCTTGGGTAATCCATCTTTGTCAAGGATAAATTTTTTTTACCCGGGGACGTAGACGGGATTGGCATGAACAAGTGACCGAGTTGAAGTGGGAAGCGAAGTTTCCTACCTTCATGGAGAACTTTCTGTGTCATCGTCTAGTTATAACAGTCGACTGATGGTGGACCAGTGGACTTTCAAACACTAGCAGTCGACTGATGGCCATAAACCTCAGCCAACTTTAGTCGAGTGACTGATTAGTTGATTGAGACACAAGCTCCAGTCGACTAATACTTCATGTATGATTAAATCATATTTGAAATCAACTCCCTAGACCTAGACTCAACCTTCTAGCTCTTCCTTCAGCCTTGCACCTCCAGGATCCCTCCGAGTCCGCGACTCCTTCATCCTTGAGCTTTCTTCCAAGAGCTTCCCTTGGTTTTGTCATGTCTTGGGTTTCTCTTTTTCTAAAGGACCGCTTGGACTTTACGCCGCCAAGACTACATGCTTGGACTTATGCTTCCAAGACCTTGCCTTTGGTCTTCCTTTGCCAAGGTCCGCTTGGACTTTACGCCACCAAGACTACATGCTTGGCCTTACACCACCAAAACCTTCCCTTGGACTTCCCTTGCCAAGTTCATACTTGGACTTTCTTTTACCAAGTCTTCACACTTGAATTTTCCTGTTACTTTACATATTCATAGTTAGATCACAAAACATTGCCTAACTATAAATGATTATCCAAACATTAAAAGACATAAATGCTTGGGGCATTGTTGCACCAATAGATGCCAATTTCTTGAGTCCTCCCTAATTAGTTGGAGTAGTAGGAAGCAACCCTGTGTTACTTTATCCACCACCGAGGCTGAGTATGTATCCATGAGTGGTTGTGTAGCTCAATTGCTTTGGATGAGACACACTCTAGAGGATTATGAGCTACAATACTCCAACATTAAGATTTATTGTGATAATGTGAGTATCATTAATTTGACCAAAAATCTGGTACATCACTCTAGGACCAAGCACATTGAAGTAAAGCATCACTTCATTAGAGATCATGTGACAAGGGGGGACATTGAACTCAACTACATAGAATCTAAGTCCAACCTTGCCGACATTTTCACTAAGACTCTCCCCGAAGCGGATTTTTCACCACTTAGGAGAGAACTTGGAATGTGCTTAGTAGAGTAGAGGTTTAAGATTGCATGATCCTATAGAAAATCTAGGACTATACCTCTAAACATCTCACAAAACACCTAAGAATCAATGATTTTTGTATCGAGCCACTTAGACATCATGTGAGATGTTAGGAAGATGCACTTGGTTCATCATACTTATTATGATGTATTACTATGAACCAAAGTGTCATCTAGAGACATTGATCCTTGATTGGACCAATCATTGGGAAGGCTCGTGCACAATTGATGTGCATATAGCTCTAAGAACATGATTGAAAATGTCAAATAAAATATATTTTAAACTATGTTTATTATATTTTGAAAAAAAGTTTCACTTGGTAAGCAAACAACATTTTGAAAAATCTTAAAGCTTTTGCTAGTTTTTAAAATTTGTTTCAATTTCGAAATATGGAAAAGATATATTTTTCAAATTATTTTTCCTTGATAGAGAATGACTTTAGAAATGTGTCCACAAAATTTCATGATTTTCGATGTTTTTTGAATTTTTAATGCATTTTTGAAGTTAGGCTGAAAACCTGAACTTGCCATTTCAAGAGTGGCAATTGACTGCCTCAGTATTCAGTTGACTGACACACTGATTTTTCTACAAAATCAGCCTTGACTCTTGTCTTGAGACCAATGTTAGGTGTCCTAACCCTATGGTATGTTGAGCACAACAAATAAGGGGGAGTAGGACTAACTAATGCATGGATTTAGGGATTATGCAATCTTTTTCAACCCCAAATCTATATAATGTTTATTGTTGGTGCAAAGTTAGAATGCATTTCTTATCTATTATTTCATGCTTTGCTCAACATGTTCTTTACACATCATGCATTATGTCTTCGATTAAGGGGGAGCCCTATATCTATCTTATACCTTAGTTCAAGGCATGATCAATTTTATTCATTCATGAACTTATTTTCTATGAGTCTTTTTTATGTATGTCAAAGGGGGAGAATGAGACTTTAAGTTAGAATTCATATTTGATATATGATTTTTGTGAATATTTAAAAACATAACTTAAATAATTACCAAACATCAAAAAGGGGGAGATTGTTGGTGCAACAATGCCCTAATCATTTATGTATTTTGATGTTTGGATAATCATTTATAGTTAGGCAATATTTGTGATCTAACCGTTGAATGCATTAAGTGACAGGGAAATCCAAGTGTCAAGATTTGGTAAAGAAAAGTCCAAGTGTGATCTTGGCAAGGGAAGTGTAAGGGAAAGTCTTGGCAGCGTAAGTCCTAGCATATAGTCTTAGCGGCGTAAAGTCCAAGCGGACCTTAGCAAAGGAAGTCCAAAGGCAAGGTCTTGGCAGCATAAGTCCAAGCATATAATCTTGGCTGTGTAAAGTCCAAGCGGACTTTGACAAAAGAGAAACTCGAGACATGATGAAACCAATGGAAGCAAGTGCAAGGATGAAGGAGTCGTGGACTCGGAGGGATCCTGGAGGCGCAATGTTGAAGGAAGAGCTAGAAGGTTGAGTCTAGGTCTAGGGAGTTGATTTCAAGTATGAATTGATCATACTTGAAGTGTGTCAGTCGACTGTAGCTTTGTCCTAGTCAACTGATCAGCCAGTCAACTGAAGTCGGCTGAGTTCTAGTGTCCATCAGTCCACTGCTAGGGTTTGGCAGTCAACTGCTCCACCATTAGCTGACTGCCATTCCCTAGCAATCGACTGTTATAAGTAGACACGGGTATAGAAATATTTTTAGTCGACCGATTGCGTGGAGCAATTGATTGATGGCTGGATCAGTCGACTACTAGTGTGATCTGATCGATCGATCGTAGTCTGTTGATCGTGATTTATGGCGACCGGATCGCCGTCGAGCCGTTGGATGAGGTCAGCTACAATAGCAGTCGACTGATGGCTAGATCAGTCGTCTGCTGCAACCCCAAAGGGAAAATCAACCTCTTCTTTATAAAAGGAGGCTTTGGAGAGCTTGAGAGAGATAGTGCTCTCAAGATCACTAAGTTTTCTCTAAGTCTTTTAGTGCTTCAAAATCTCTTCTTCTCTATTCTTAATTTTCATCATTTGCAAGAAGAAGAGTGCATTGTAAAGAAGGCTTCTCCACCTTGGTGTGATCATCAAAAGGAGGCTTTTTAGTGAAAGACTTGCTAAGGTTAGTCCACCTTACGGATTGCCGTGGAGTAGGAGCATAATCTCCAAACCACATTAAACCTCCTTGTTAGCGATTGTATTTTTGTCTTTTGATTTCTTTTATATTTGTTTTTGCTTCCGCTAACCTAATTGTAGAAGTCAAGAGAGGCTATTCACCCCCCTCTAGCCATCCTACGATCACTAACAAAAGGCTTATATAAGAAATAGAGAGCCAACTCCGAAAATAAGAATTCTACTACTCCGAAGTATTGTTGCCATCATCCCTCATTTGCAGAAGCTTCCACATGTTGCAACTTCACAACTCCGACACTATGAGCTCCAAGTTCAATCTTCTAAGTGTCTGTATAACTTTAATTTTGTATTTCTATTACGCTTTGTGTAATTAAACTTTAAGAGGGAAAGGTAGGGTGTTACCTTACCCTCAACATTTTGTAAAAGTGAACCCCTTGTTAGTAATATATGAGAGATGTCCTAAGGCAATCGCCTTATGTATAAACCATTTATATGATAAATGAAGATTCACTATTTGAGTATACATGTTTTCATGTATTTGATTGGATCTTAAACTCATTTACTGAATGTCCACGATACGATTCACAGCATGAGAGAATTTGTGATTGGATCACAACTAGTGAGTATCTCTACATGTGTAATTGTGATGTATCGGAATTATCCCTAGTCGATGAATTGATGGATTTGGACACCATCGATTCTGTCGAGACTAGCACGAGGTATACTCCTTGGTGTATCCAAGCAGCTGATTCTCACTGGCTAGAGACATTGTGATGTTCGGAGTTAATCGTGGATGCTAGTTATGGTAACTAGTTCATTGGAGTGACCAACCGTAAGACTTCATATGGTTTTCTACATATATAGATATGTCAATGAAGTTCTTACTGTAGCTTAAGTGCGATGTTCCTTTGACTTGTGGTATTCAAGTCATCTTGATCATGGAGACTTATGCTTTGACATCTTAAGCAAGCATCTCTAAGGAGATGTGGACCCAGGATGATTGGGTATAAGTCGAAGTGATCGAAGGTGTTTGAATAGCCTATAAAGGATTCACCACTCCTTGTGAGGAGATGTATACCCATGGCCTCTCGTCGGATTGTTACTAAAGTCTTTGGCCAAAGCATTACATGTTTAGAGTAACGTACTCTTCGATACATGTGCAGTAACTAGAATCCGTAGGACGAGGAAATGATACTTGGGCTAGGTGTGACATAGTCAGCCTAGTGGGGACTGACACTATAAACCATGTCTTGAACCAAGTGGGTATAAGATGAGTGAAGGGAATGGGGCACGAATCATTCGAGCTGCTGAAGGGTTTCAGAAATAGTTCTGGATCAACCGTTGATCTTTTCGGTTAATTGAGGATCATGATGTACTACTAGGTGCCACTCATGATCGTTCTATAATTAATGGTTAATTATAGACAGCCAACATAAACCGAGAACCTATTTGGTCACACGCACAACAAGCATAATCCAAAGGATTTAAAACGAGCTTGAGAATGAGATTCTCAGACCGAGAGAAACTAGGTTTGGTTGGACCAAACAAGAAGCGAGCATGAAATTGTTTCAGTGGCAATGGAAGCGTGGATGGGCCGTGTCTTATGAAGACATAATGGGTGAACCAAAATGGTTTGGTTCTAATCCAATGGAGGAGAATAAACCAAAGGGTTTGGTTTATTTTAAACGAATGAACCAAAAGTTGGTTCGGTTCGTTTTAACTTAAAATAAACCATCATGGTTTGGTTTATTTTAACTTATATTAATGGAGCGGGTTAACGGGCCTCATAGTTATGATCCAATAACCATTAAGAGAATTAGTTCTCTATAAAAGAGGGCTTAAGGGATTGTTAAGCTCTAATCCAAAACCCTAACCTAGTTTTGGCCGCCCACCTCTCCCTCCTCTTCATCTAGTCGACGCCAACCTTCATTGCTGCCACCCAACCCCTTGTGCCGCCATCCAAATTGTTGTCGGCATCCAAGCTTCAGCCGGTGATCCTCCGGCAACTCTCCGGTGATCTCCTTTGGGTTCGGCATCAAGGTGAGCTTCATCTTACCCTTTTTGGCCGATGCCTACTCCTCCACCAAAGCTGTCCAATTTTCTGGACAGCTTATTTCCCTCTCGTCGGAGCGTCGTTTGGATGACGTTTGGAGCTCCGACAGCGCCTTACTTACCGGGGATTCGATCTCTGGTAATCCTCAGAGATGGAGGACGAAGGATTCGTCAAACGGTTGAGGAATACCTCTCCGGAGAAGCGAGTTTTGAGGACTCGTCTTTGGATCCGAATTTGGATTCGGATCGTGATCCTCTCTCGATCACGTCGTCTTCAACACGAGGCTAGTAACCCGTATGAAGACGAAGCTTGTGACTTTGTGAATTCATCCCGAAGATACTCGGCATGGATACGGATAGAGACGATTCTAGCGAGGATCGTTCCGGTTGATGCCGTTCCCGCTACACGTGATACGAAAGGTATACGTAGTTAAATTTCCTTTTATTGCAAATTTAAATTTATGGTTATGTCTACACATGTTGTACTATGCATGCGTGTGATGTGTGTGTTGTAATAAATGTAGATTTATTATTTTTATTTCTTCCGCTGTGCACATGTTTACGAAACATGTTCGAACACACACTCGCCGCGGTGCCGGAAACTCAACACCCCTCCGAGTTCAAGAGTTCTCGAGTTGGAGGGCTTTTAGTGATTGCTTGATGAGGTGACCCTAGGAAAGATTACGAGCCTTAGAGTAGCAACCTGGCTAGGGTTGTGAACTAAGTGAAAATCCTGAGTACTTGTCTTTACTATATTTTTTTTGCATTACTCTAATATCTGTTTAAAAGTAAAAGAAAAGTTTTTAAATATAAAAGAAAATTGTGAACACCGAGTTTCACCCCCTCTCTCGGTAGAACTCTATCCTACACAAACCAGCCCCAGTGGTGCTAATATTATGGTGTTGGTCTTTAGAGACCAACACCACCACAATGTGGGATAGTCAACTAGTACTCAGGTCACGATGAGAAAGCTATAGTGCTCGAGGTGCTCGGGTGTGGTCGCTGAGGAACGAAGGACTTGGCACTCAGGGAGGCAAGGTGCTTGGGCGTTGAGTGATGAGTGCTCAGGCGATAAGAAGTGGCACTCGAGGAGTGGTGCTTGGGTGACTAAAAGGTGCTTGAGAGTGCGATGTTGGTGCTCAAGATATTGTGGTGCTCGAGAAAGTGGGATGTCGAGTGTGTGACTCAACAATTGACTGTTGTGGTGAAACAGTCGAATGGCTGAAGAAAAGAGTCAGGAACTCGAGTGCTCCTGCAGCCGCAGAGTCAGAATGGGAAATTGGGTTCTTGGGAAAGTTATGACACATCAATTGATTGACTGCAATAACAGGTGAACAGAAACCTTCAGAATCGACTGGCCAATTCGATTGTTAGGCTATCAGTCGATTGATGGCATGGAGCAATCGATTGATTGACTGAAATCTGACGTGGATTGAGTTGTTGTGATTAAACGGTCGAGTGACCAGTCGACTAGGGGTAAGGTCAGTCGACTGATAGGCAAAAATTAGTTGATACTGAGTCTATAATGTTTTCAGATGTCGATTTATTGGGACTTTGAAAGGGAAGTGTTGTTGCATTCCAGACTTTTCAAAGCATACTTGAGCAATCAAACAACGATCAAGTTCTTTTGTAAAGCTTTTTTTTTTTGCATTGTAATTTGTTTTATTTCTTTAAACTTGTGTTTGTTGTAAAGCTCCAAGTTGTAAGAGATTTCTCCACCTCTAGAAGTTTTCAAGAAGGAGAAAGTTATCGTGGTGGTACATCGCTAGAAGTTAGACCATAGAGTAGGAATCAAATATTCCGAACCATGAAAAAATAGGTGTTGTGTGCTTGTGTTTTGTTATTTCTATTTATGTTTTATTTCCACTACACTTAACGATTTGTAGACAAGCACACAATCAAGAAAACACAATCGACGATCGAGTCGCTATTCATCCTCCTATAGCACAATAACGGTCATAACAAGTGGTATCAGAGCAAGGTCACTCTTCTACGGACTGATCACCGTGGAGCACAGAAGCTAGAGGATTTGGAATTTCAAGATGTTTTTGGACTCAACACTAGATTTCACCTCCTTATGGACTAGGAGAGTTCAATCAATGGGGGGGGCAAGAATGGAGATGTTCTTTTAAATGAACATCGAAGAGTGGTTCGCCCAAATAGTGGATTTGGAGGCTCTAAAGGATAAGAAAGGAAAGATACTCAAAGGAGCAAGTAGACTGAGGATCAAATCTGAGATCCGAGGCAAATGATAAGGTAACCAAAATTTGGTTAATTTGGTACTTGTCAATATTTTGTGTAGATTAAGAAAATTTAAGGATGCAAGTGAATTATGAAGCAAACTTGCCAAGCTCCATGAAGAACCTTTTTTGGCCCAAGATTATGAGTCCGAGGAAGAAGATTCATCATCCCAAGACCTTGGAGATTTAGACATTGAGAGGTGCTCAACATCCGAAGTGGAAGAGGTTGTAGAAGGCTCCACCTCTAGGATTGAGGGGGAGGATAGACAATTGAAATCAGAGCAAGAGGAGACCTCTCCATCCAGAGCCGAAGAACAAGTCCATGATTCCCCTACCACCAAAACAGGTAACACAAGCTCAATTCTCAAAAATAAAAATCACATAACTTTCTTTAAGTATAGGGGAAAAGGGAATACAAGAGTAAGTGCCCTAAAAGAATTAAGAAGAAGACTGAAATGACACCAAAGGCAAAGGAAAAACCCAAGGAGGTCGAAGCCCTAATATGCAAAGGAAAGGAGCACATAATGTGCATCTCATTCAATCAAAAGGGTCACTATTGGAACCAATGTTCAAGGGGGGGAGCACCCTAGGAAGGACACGTAGAGAGTTCAAGTGTAGGGGGAGTTCCTAAGGTAAGGCCTTTCAATCTTTCATGATAAAAAAGCATGCTAGCAATAGGCTCTATCATTTTGGTTCTCAACATCATGAAAATAGGACTAAGGACAATTCTAGATCAATTAGCTCAAGAATTACCCTACCTAAGGAAAACATTAGTACCTTTAGAGGTAAACCTAGTTTACATAAGGTTAAGAAAAATCTAAGCAATAACCCAAAGAAGACTAGACATATGCCTAGGAGAAAGGGTGTTTAAATATATAATGGAAAAACAAAACTTGAGACATTAGAGGAAGAAAATCTAGTCTTGAGGTAAAGACTCAATAAATTGAAAACGATCCTCGAAAAGATGAACAATACAGTTAAAAGGTCTTTTGGGCAAAATCTAGGGTGTGGTAGGCAAGAGCTACCTAGGGACAAGAAGAGTTTGGGATACAAACCTAAGTCTAAGGAGATCATGTCATCCTACCATAGAGTTCCATATAATTATGGAATTAACTTTAGGTCTAGGGATGTTAAGGTTACAAGGGAAGCTATCCCTAGAGTTAGCTTTGATGAAAGTCAAATGACTTAGGTTTCCAAGAAACCTAGGAGAGTCATTAGGAAGATATCAAGGGAAGTTATCCCAAGTGAATACTTAGAATATCCAAGGAGCTCCAATAAATATTGAGTTCATAGGAGTGTGATCCTTTCACACTAGATGAATATAAGATGTGTTAACTTAGAATGAAAACGTAGTTAATCTAACTATAGTAGAGTTGACACTTTAGAGCATTTTCGAAGTATAGTTATACCTTGAATATAAATTTAGAACATGATCCTAAGAGATTTTAGGATGTGCCAATGAAAATAGATGTGTGAAAGTTGACCATGACTGACACAATTAGGTTAAAGCCAATAGTGTGCCAAGTGGGGGGGTTTGACACATTCGAGGGAGTTAATATGTTATTATGTCAAGTTTGGTACATGACATGATCCTAGATAATGGCAATTAGGTTCATGATTTAGGTATTCTTATACCTTTGTATTTTACACATTCGCCATACTTTGTTTGCCGTAATCTACGTCATGACATCATATCATATGGTTATATAGTACATGTCATACTTAGATTGATTTTTATTTTATCATGACATCATGCATCTTTGGCAATGCTTTTAGATTATTCAATCATTTATGACATTATCATAATTCATGCATTTAATCAATTGAAATTAAGAACAAATAATATTATTTGATATCCTAAATAAGTAGATCAAATTGAATATGCCTAGATAACAATGCATGATCTCTTAGTCTAGGGAAGAACAAAATCACATCTCACAAAATCATAAAATGACTTGTGTGCTTGTATTGAGACACCTTAGACACATATGATATGTTCGGATAATGAGTTAAGTCCAAGGTGCTTATATGTTGCATCAATATGAGCTCAAACTCTTTAAATGCTAGGAATGAATCACGAGGAAAGCTAATGTACAAGTCATATACACTTGACCCCCTAGATCATGATTGTAAATAAGTTTTGAAAACACTTCTAAAATTATTTTAGAAAACCTTGGTGAAGTCTATTTGCTAATAGGAATCACCAATGATAAGATTGAAACAAAATTAGACAAAAACATTGAAAATTTCAATAGTTTTCAACTTCGTATCATTCTTTCAAAATAATAGATATTTTCATAGAAAACTATTTTTCACCCATAGTATTTGACATAAGTAATGTGTGTATGAAGTTTGAAGATTTTTATAAAATTGTAGAATTACTTATGTATTTTCTAAACTCAACTAAAAAAACTTGATATCTAGAAATTCAGAAATCAATTGACTGGGTAGTTGACAGGTACTGGTATCAATTGACTGGTTACTGAAATCAATCGACTGATTAGACTGAACAAGGTATGTTTATCTATTTATCAGCAATCCTAGGTTAGTTAACTACTCTTAACCTTATAGTATGCTCAAACAAGCATTGAAAAAGTAAAATTTTCAATGAAAATGAATAGGAGTTAATTATAGTAAGAATCAAACTTTAAGGGATGTTAAAGTTCAAGGTGGAACTTTTGCACTTATTTTTGAAAATTTAGATTTCCTATAGGCTTAGGATCTCTCCAAAGACATTGTTGGTGTAATGGTTAAGGGGGAGCAAGTCTTTAGGAGGAGATTATCCATCAAGGTGTGATGATTGATTAGTGATAAAGGTTTTATCACTAAGGAAAATGAAGGGGTTGAAGTTAAAGGAAAAGGAGGAGAATGAATTAAGTCGGGAAAGACTTTTTGATGTATGTCAAAGGGAGAGAATGAAGGGTTTAAGTTATGAAACCTTCATTATACTTTGACATAAGAAGAGGCAAGTTAGGCTTATGGGCTAGCCTAACTTAAAGATATTGTCAAACATCAAAAAGGGGAGAGATTGTTAGTACAATCAGCCTCAGGTCAAGGTTGACCAAGCTCGTGTTGGGCTCAAGTTAAGTTTCAATGTTTGACAATATGACTAAAGGTAAAGGATGGTTGAGTTGAGTTTCGGTCAAGCTCATGACAAGGCTGACCAAGCTCGAGTGAGGCTCGAGTTGAGTTTCGATATATGGATGACAATATTGTTGGGACCGATTTGATGTGCTTAAGGGGGATGAATAGTGTCTTCGATTTCGACTCTCGATTGTGTTCGTCCACAATAATTGTTAACACAATGCAATACAAGATAAACACAACCATAAGACAAAGGATTTTACGTGGTTTGGAACCTACGGTTTCAACTCCACTTTTGTGTCTACTCCACTAAACTTTGTCTCCTTCTCGATAACACGGCAAAGGTGGAGAAAATCTCTTACAATGAAATTACAACAACCAAATACAAGAAATACAAAAGTAAATACAAGAACAAGTGAAAAACACTTTACAACAATGATCTCATGATTACTTGCTTGTTTTATTGCTTTGAACACCTTGGAAGGTCTGGAATGTAACAGCAAAACCCCTCCCAAATGCTCAAGAACTGTCTACTTCAACCCTCCTTCTCGAGCTCCTTATAAAGCTGCAACTCGGGTTGATTTTCACCTTCCAGTTGACTGCTCTTTCACAGTACTATTATCTCACAATGACTTAATCCATGTGAGATTAAGTCAAACAAACGAATGCCCTGACCTAGTAGTCGACTGCCATAGGCACCAGTCGACTGCCATAAGTCAGCAGTCGAATGTCAAACATTCTGTGCCCTGGCCACTTAATTCCAGTCAATTGCTAAACCCTAGCAATCGACTGCTAGTGGCCAGTCGACTGTCAGAGCCACAACCAGTAGTCAAGCCTTAGTTGACTACTTGACTAGTTGACTGGGTCATAATTCAAGTTGACTATTCGAGTCAACTAGGCCTCTCGAGTGTCGTGCACTTGACCAGTCGAATGGCTAAAGCCATCAATCGACTGGTAAACCTCAAACATGAGGTTTAACCCCAGTATGATCGCCTTATACTTGATCAACCATTCTTGGCCTAAACCTAAGCCTTCTAGCCACCTCCATTAGTCTCATGTTGGAATGTATACTGAAAAGTCTATATTTTGTATGAACATCTTTATTTTGAAATAAGAATCACATGATCATTGTTTGCATATTTATGGTTATGCATATTTTCTAATACATTACATTGTAGATAACATGGTATGTGGTGTCACACGGGAGTTCATGTTATCGGCTCCTTGTAAAGTATAAGTAAAGGCTCACAACCGAGATGACTTTGGACAAACCATTGGTATGGTTGTAGTGTGATTTGGTATTGGTTTGTCTTGACCATAGAATCACACTAGTACACTTTGTGTGTATAGAGAAGGACCGACTTAGAGGTGATTCGATTTATTGCTGACTACATAATCGAATCAGACCTCAGATATTATTTAGTATATGCTCTTAATCCCGATATAATAACGGGCACATATACTTAGTATTCATTTCTTTGATTTACCAATGGACGAGATTTATAGATTAAATCGATAGGCTCGGTAAGTTGAGAAATGATATTATTTATATGGTGTGTCGTTGATTATAGGAGGAAACCGTGTCCTATATATTAGGATGATGATGTCCCCTTGAGGAGCTCATAAGGTTCATCATGTAAACCCTGCAGGTGGACTTGGTCCGGCATGATGAAAATGTTGAGTGGTTCTACTCATGGAGTTAGATGTTGATTAATTAATGGTCAGTAAATTAATTAATCGAAGGACATTCGAGATCTTAAACACGGAGAGAAAAATGTACAAATAATATATGGAGCCCATATTAACTTATGGGGGTTGGTGAGGTAGATCAATTATAATCCTTTAGTGGATTGGATTATCATTAATGGATCAGACTTTATGTGGGCTTGATCCATTGGGTGGCCAAGATCCAACTCTTCCTCATGATCCCTATTGTAGCCTATTAATACCTCATGAAGCCTAGATCCAATGGTTGAAAACAAAACTCTAGATCCATAGGTAGAGATTAAATCTCTAGATCTGACGGTTGAGATTAAATCTCTAGATCCGACGGTTGAGATTAAATCCCTAGAACCAATGGTGGAGATTAAAACAAGGCATATCCCTAACTCTAAAAAAGGAGAGCATGGGGTGGGTGGCAAGCTTGGGTGATTAGGGTTTGGGGTGTTGGCAGCACCAAATAAGGAAAGTTCTTCCTTTTCTTCTTCTTCCTCCTTGGTGGTCGGTGCCTAAACTAACCCTTCCCTCCCTTGGCTGGCGATACTACTGGTACCTTCTTTACATAATCCCCAATAGAGGGGTTAGCGGGTGACCTAAGATCCGATCCAAAATACACGGCTCAGCTAAGAAAGGAAAGGAAGATTGGTATGGGCGAATATTGGAAGCCATCGGTACGGGCGAACCTCAGAAGCCATTGGCACGGGCGAACCTCAGAAGCCATTGGCACGGGCGAACCTCAGAAGCCATCGGTACGGGCAAATATTGAGAGCCATTGGTAGGGGAGAATTAATGAAAGCAATTGATACGGCAAAGGAGAGGCGGAGGGCGCTTCGCCAAGAAGCCAGCCCAATCTGATCCCTACAAGGGGAAGTTGGGCACGGGAAGGAGAGGAATTGGTTCGGGTTGATGGGGAACCCTAGGGCTAGGGCGCCCGTGGGCTATAGACCTAAAACTAGCTTCCCTCAACACGGAAGGTTGAGGGAGATAATCTAGCCTAGTTTCCCGAAAAATAGAGGAAAGGGTGTTAGGCAATGGCCTGGGAGGCCCCACATAATATTCCAAAGAGTCTCCACTCCTGATATCTGTAACAGAATTATTCTCCAGGAAAAGGTGGTGGCCACGTGTACGATGAAGATAACCCACGATGTTACGATGAAGGAAAAAAGGAGGAGATAAAAGGAGAGGAAGGAGGGAGAAAAAGAGGAGGCCGGCAATTATTCCCACCCAGCAAGAGATAAGGGGACGCAGGAGGAGGGGAAGAGAAGAGGACAACCACCTTGTCGGAGAAGAAGGACGGAGACCTGTCGTTGTTATATCTCTTGTATTTTTCTTGTC
Source organism: Wurfbainia villosa (assembly GCA_025175895.1). Classification (NCBI taxonomy): domain Eukaryota; kingdom Viridiplantae; phylum Streptophyta; class Magnoliopsida; order Zingiberales; family Zingiberaceae; genus Wurfbainia; species Wurfbainia villosa. The sequence continues at coordinate 34,009,218 of CM045989.1, read as the reverse complement.
TAGTGAGATTATTGTAAAAGGTTTTTTCTCCTCCACCTTCGGAAACTTACTTTCCGTAAAGGAGGACCTTCATAGTGAAAGTGCTTGGGCACTGTCCCCGGTGAGAAAACTCACCTCCGTGGAGTAGAAATCCTTATTCCGAACCACGTTACATCTTGTGTCTGAGTTTCGATTGCTGGCGTCGATTTCTTGCGTTTCATCTACTTCATCTTCTTATTCTTTACTGATTGCGGCCTGTGAGAACCCTCTGAGATCTCCATCCGTGCTTCACTGCATTGGAAAGGAGTGAACAGACTTCACCCGTCCGCATCAGTTGGCGCCGTCTGTGGGAACATTTGAGCTGGACGTCGAGATGCAACTCGAAGAAATGCAACAACCTGATACCTCTGCGGCGGAGGAGTGCCCCATCACCCTTCTACCATCACAACTAAAGGCCTTGATGGATGACGCTATCACAGAAGCCCTGGCTAGGGAAAGAAAAAGGACCGGATATCTGCATCCGCACTCCGGGTAACCTTCTTCCAGAGATCCACCCCCAGAAATACCTCCTCCCTCCCGTACAGCCACCAATGGTGAAATATTACTTGGAGGTGGACTTGGGGGAAGAACACCTCAGAATACTATGCCCTTCACCCAAACGCGCCGGGAGGAACAGGGTGAAAGTCAATCCACTAGACCTTCGGAAGTATACGAGCCCAGTCCCTTCACGATGGACATTCTTTCGGAGCTCCCTCCATCCTACTCAAATCCTCAGTCAATAAGTATGATGGTTCGGCAGATCCCGACGAGCACATATCTCAATTGACGGAGCGGCCTCGCTTCATCTTATCTGACGCTCTCAAGTCCGAGTCTTCCGAACCACCCAGTGGCTCGGCGCAAAGTGGTTCACTACTCGCCCGGTCTATCACCTGTTTCACTGACTTCCAGAGAATGTTCAGTCGAGAATTTGTCAGCTGCAAGGCGTATAAACAAGACGCCTCTATGTTAATGCATATCACCCAGGGACCTTCGGAATCCCTTAGGGGGTATATTCATCGATTCACTCAGAGCAGGGGATCCTCGCCACTCGATCCGAATCTTCAGAGGCGCTTATTCAAGATGGGTCAGGAGGCCCTTCCTCAGTTCCTTGTTAAGACAACCTACGGATAGTTACGAAGAGCTATTGAGCCGTGCGGAGCAGTTTATCCGCAAAGAAGAAGGATTAAAGGTACGGAGGGCGAGCAATCGCCACAGCAGTCCCCACTGAAAGAGTTCGTCCCGCTGCTCTTCAAGCCCCCCCTCGGCGGGAGTATACAAGACCTTTTTGGTAGGAGGTTCCGAGGCCTCGTCCAATGCTGCAAGGTGTTCGTCCCACCCCACCATTACAAATCATGGCTTCTGAAGCGCTTCCTCCTGTGAGGACATGGAAAGAACGTGAAATGGAATTTTACGATCAGCAGGGTCTGCTACAACGACCCTTGGGACACAGGGGGATCCCGCGTAACCCCCCAGCCCCGTTCTTTTGCCAATATCACACAGAATACGGCCACAGTAGTGGTCGATGTTTCAAGTTACAAGAAGAATTGGATCGCCTCCATACTGCATATCCGCAAGTAAAGTTTCAGGCAGGAGGGCCGGCGCAACGAGGCCCCCGACCTAATGTAACCCGTCCAGGGCCGTATAATCAACAACCCCGGGTCGCTTTCCAAACGCCATCCCAGGAGGTCGTCTCTCAAGAAGGCCCATCAGGGGAGGGCCCTTCATCCAATCTAGATGACATTCCCACACGGGGAGTTATTCATGTTATAGCTGGAGGACCCACCGACGGGGACTCCAACCGGGCACGGAAGTCGTACGCCCATCTCATGGAGAGTTTGGCCATCGTCACCGACCAGACTATTCAAGTTGCACCGCCCGTTTTGTTCGGGCCAGAAGATCTGCAAGGTGTCCTGCTGCCCCACACGGACGCCTTGGTTATCCGTATATCCCTGGCCAATTATGAAGTGGCTCGGGTACTAGTTGACTCGGGAAGCTCTATTAATATCCTTTTCCAGGAAGCCTTCGGACAAATGCAGCTGGGAAATGCCCAATTAGAAGATGTGTCCACTCCCCTCTTCGGATTCGTAGGGCACATGGTTCACCCGAGGATGATATCATTGCCTTTAACTCGGGTGTAAAACCCAACCAACAAACCAGTATAATTCCTTTCCTTATTGTGGACGCTCCGTCCACTTATAACGCTATTCTTGGGCATCCTTTCCTCACCCTTTTTCAGCAAAGGCTTCCCATACCACCGGTGAAATTTCCGAGGTCAATCGGTGGCGAAGTTCGTGGAGAAATGTAAGGCCTCAGAGCTACAAGTGCAAATGGTTCGACGATCAAGAAAGCCCAAACCGAGGACTGAAGGAAAAGCCATCATCATCGATGTCCGCATCTGGAGGAATCCCCCAAAGTTGATAAAATAGAGGAGGGAGAATCGGTGAGATCGCTCAGAAAGGCTAGAATAGCACAACAAATTTGGATGTCAAAGAAGAGCTGGTGGCTTGCCTGAAGGAGAATGAAGACATCTTTGCAAAAGATGTGCATGATCTCACGGGGATCCATCCTCAAGTGGAGGAACATCATCTCAATATCATTAAAGGAGCCCGACCCGTCCAACAGAAGAGGCGACATTTTGGACCAGAAAAGGACAAAGTCATAGCAGAAGAAGTGGACAAACTACTAAAAGAGGGTCATGTAAAGGAAATCCAGTTCCCCGAATGGGTTTCTAATGTAGTCTTGGTTCCCAAGCCTTCGAGGCAATGGAGGATGTGTATCGATTTCCGTGATTTGAATAAAGCATGCCCTAAAGACTGCTACCCCTTGCCTCGTATTGACCAATTGGTGGATTCTACAGTGGGATATGAAGTGGTGTCCCTGATGGATGCATATCAAGGGTATCATCAAATACCTTTGGCCCAAGAAGATCAAAAGAGGGTTAGCTTTGTGACTGTAGGGGGGTTATACGCTTATGTGGTAATGTCGTTCGGACTAAAAAACGTAGGAGCCACCTATCAGCCCCTTATGGACAAAATCTTCGCGGAGCAGAAAGGGAAGAATGTGGAGGTATACGTGGATGACATCTTGGTCAAATCAAAGGTCACTCGGGATTTAGTCAAGGACTTAAATGAAACCTTCGCTACATTAAGGCGGTTTAATATGAAACTAAACCTAAAAATGCTGTTGGGGTAAAGAGTGGCAAGTTCTTGGGGTACATAGTAGTGAGAGAAGAGGTCAAGCCAACCACGAAAGTGCAAGACCTATGCAACATGAAGTCACCTGCTAGTCTGCGAGAGACCCAAAAGTTGGTGGGCAGGATTGTTTCTTTATCCCGATTTATAGCCAGATCAGCGGACAAGGGGCTGCCTTTTTTCAAGATTTTGCGCAAGGCTGCTAAATTTCAGTGGGATGATCAATGTGAACAGGCTTTCCAAGAGTTGAAGACATATTTGGCTGGACTCCCCCTGCTAGCCAAACCAATACCTGGAGAACCATTATGGATGTATCTGGCCGTCTCGAAAGGAGCCATTAGTTCGGTATTATTGAAACAAGAAGGTTCTCATCAGCAACCTATTTATTATACTAGCCATATCACGAAGGCGGAATTCGTATATCTGAAAGTGAGAAGTTGGCGTATATCCTAGTACTAACCGCCCGCAAATTAAGGTCGTACTTCTTGGCTCATCCCGTCACCGTTCTAACACACAGCGAATTGGGTAAGGTCGTCACTAAACCAAATTTCTCTGGAAGATTGGCCAAATGGGTAGTAGAACTAAGCGAGTATGATATTCACTACCAACCTCGAACGGTTATCAAGGCCCAAGCACTCACTGATTTTCTGGCAGAGGTACCTTGCGACGTGGAAGATGGTTCGGCAACAAAGGAGGAGGGATCAGAGGCATGGAATATATTCGTAGAAGCGGTTCTTGAGATCTGACGTAGCGTTGGTATCTTATTAATTTCCCCGGAGGGTGAAGAAACTCGATTAGCAGTTCACTTGGAATATCAGGCATCTAATAATGAAGCGAAATATGAAGCCATTCTAGTGGGACTACAGGCTGCTAAAGCAGTGGGGGCTTCTTCCATTGTGATCCACTCAGATTCCTAGTTGGTAATATCACAACTTCAAGGTTCTTTTGCGGTTCGGGAGGAAAGGCTGCATAAGTATTTGAAGACTTTTGAGAAAGAAAAAGCTCAATTTCGTCAGGTCCTCTTGAAGCAAATCCCACGGGAGCATAACGGGAAGGCAGATGAATTGGCTCGGATGGCTAGCACTATGGGAGGAATAAAATCCTCGGAAGCGATCCATACGAGAGTTCATACTTCCTTAGCAATATGCAGCGTGGAGGGAGACGTACCTGAATCCAGCCTAACTCTTGATTGGAGGACCGACATCATAGCTTATTTACGGCACGGGAAGATCCCTGAAGGGAAAATAGCGGCATCCACTTTAATAAACCGAGCTAAACGATTCATCCTCTCAAATGAAGACCTATACAAGACCTCTTTTGGGTGACCCTTGTTAAAATGCCTCGGAAATGAGGATGCGGAATGGGTACTCCGGGAGATCCATGAAGGATGCTGCAGCAATCATTTAGGAGGGAGAGCTTTAGCAAGAAAGGCTTTATTGGCAGGATACTTTTGGCCTACCCTTCAGCAAGATGCTGCTCATATAGTGCAGACCTGCATCGCTTGTCGAGCATAGCAACTGCTCAAATTGAGTTAATGAAAGCCGTAATCTCTTCTTGTCCTTTCGATTAATGGGGAATAGATATAGTGGCCCGATGCCGGAGGCACCTTTACAAAGGAAGTTTTTGTTGGTAGCTGTGGATTATTTTTCCAAATGGGTGGAGGCAGAGCCCTTAGCCAAAATTACTGAGAATGCCGTAATACAGTTCTTATGGAAAAATATCATTTGTCGGTATGGTATTCCTCAGAAAATAATCAGTGACAATGGACGACAGTTCCAAGGAAAAAAGATCCAAGAGTGGTGCCAAAGTCTCAACATTCAGCAGGCTTTCACTTCGGTAGCCCATCCTCAAGCGAATGGGCAGGTGGAGGTAACTAACAGAATCCTCATTCAAGGATTAAAGACTAAGTTGGGTGCTCAGAGGGGAAACTGGGTAGAAGAGTTACCAGGCATCCTGTGGGCCTATCGAACCACACCCAAGACAGCAACGGGAGAAACTCCCTTTAGTTTGGTATACGGGGCGGAAGCCGTTATTCCGGTTGAGGTTTTGTTGAATAGCGCTCGGATAAAGGCATACGAACCAAATCAGAACCAACTTATCCGAAGCACCGAATTGGACTTGGTGGAGGAAAGGCGGGAGATGGCACGGAGGCGAGCGGAATTTTATAAGCAAAGAGTACAGCGAGCCTTTAATAAGAAAGTGGTGCCTCGGAGATTTCAAGAAGGAGATTGGGTTTTGCGTAAAGTCAATCCCGCTGGAGACCCTGGAAAGCTGGCTCCCAACTGGGAAGGACCTTATGAAATAACGCGCTGCGTAGCAGGGTCAGCATATTATATGAAGGATGACCAAGGCAAAGAGCTTCCACGACCTTGGAATGCCCTTCATTTAAAACTCTTCCACACTGTATGAGAAATAGGGAATAGAAGAAGAGAAATTATGAAACTCCGAAGGAAATGCTTCTTGAATTGATTGTGTTCATTAGATGCCAAGTATTTTCCAAATTTCATTAAGGGGCTACTTACAAAAGCAATACAGTATTGTTAATAAATCTTGAAGAAGAAGAGGAAAAACAGAGAGGAAATTCACATGACAAAATGGGATATTAAATTACAGCTTAAATCGGTTGGGAGGATAACGTCGAAAGCCAGCCTCCCAATTTAAAGAAAATGAAGGATAGGTTGGAGGAGGCAACCCTTGGGCGGTATACTGCCGAACCGCATCATTAAATCCATCTTGATAGGTGGAACGCATTAAAATGATGAGTCGCTCCTCGCGATTCGGACGGTCAGGGCTTCGCTCTCGATGCAACCTCTCGCATGTTTCTTGTTGTTCTCGAAGGTTTCGACGCATGTCCACATAGCGCCGCGACACCTCCATAATAGCATCGGCCAAGATGGAGACATCATCGGCTCGGGAACTTTGGTCCTGCTGCACAAGGTGCGTCATCTCCACCATATTTTGATGCATGGAAGCTGAAATCCCCTCCACTGCTTCAGAATACGATCTGGTTCGGGCAAGTTCAGAGCTCATCCTCTGGAGGGAAGTTTCTTGCCTGCGTAGACGGGCATGAGCATGCACCCGGGAATTTATAAGGGATGAGTTTTCTTGTACCTACTTGCACAAGCGAGTGCGAAGGTCCCCTATCTTATCTTGTGCTCGCTGATATTGAACCTGAAGACGAGCGATGGCATCAGAATCTTGTTGCTTCCCCTTGAGGAGCTCTGCTACCTGCCCTTTAAGACGTAGTAACTCTTGAGCCGAGGAAGATTCTGCGCCCAGAGAGGTCGACTGGATTTCCTGCTGGTGGACGAGTGGATCTGCACCTGGACATGGTTGCTCCTTTAATGCTGCAATCGTGTCAGCATCCTTTTGAATTTGCTGGCGAGCTTCGGCTAATTGCTCTTGGCACAGGTGCAATTGTTGTAGCAGGAGTCGTTCTCAATTTTGAGCATCCGCCAAGCCTTCCCGTTGTTGACGCTCCCATTCTTGGGCTTGAACTTGGTATTGATGAAGAGAGCGATCCAATTCTTTATGGTTGGTCAGGGCCTACATACCGGTCGTGGGAAAGGAAATTGATCAGCTAAACAAAGCTAAGGAAGCTGAGTAAGGAAACATACCAAGTCCAAAGCATGGCGCAGGCCTTCCATGCGAGGAACCACTTCCTCTAAGTTTAGAATCCGAAGACTCCGGTGAGAAAGGGAAGAAGACGGGACGGAAGATGCTGAAGGAGGAACCTCTCCTATAAAGGAGAGAAGGGGGGCGGTATCCATCGGTTGAGAATGGAAAGAGGGAAGCGCATCATTTGGATGACCCACGGGGGTGGTAGTTGGGGGCGACAGATCCATAGTTGCAGGGAGGATATGTGTCTCGCCTGGTTGGGGGTTGAGTGCGGAAGGAAAGACGGAAGGAGGTTGATCGAAGGAAGGATCTTGAGACGACGAGTGGATAAGCATTGAGCTGGAGGAGCCTTCGATAGGGATGCAAGAAGTAGAGAAACCCTGGTCAGGGCCCACAGGAGGAGAGGGATTCTTCAGGCAATGAGCCAGGGGGAAGTTGGCAGTAAAGGGATATCAACCGCCATGGGTTCATAAAAGGAAGGACGGGCCAGGGAAAGAGAAGACAGAGGTGATCCATCCTCTATCATTAGCTGACAGGGGAATACACCTTCCTGTGTTCATCCCTGTGTCATGGAAAGAAGAAGGCAATTTCTGAACGTCGTTGGCTGAAGGAGAAAGAGTGGGAAAGCTAGGGCTTGTAAGGACCCTGGCTTCCTCCGGGACGAGGGTAGTGAGGGTCGCCGGAGGAGGAGAGGGAGAACGGCGAGGTGAATCAGGTATGATGGTGATTGGGGAAGGTGAAGCGGAAGAAGAAGCGAAGGGCTGACCAGCATCCCGTTTGCGATTCGGGTAGCGCCCTGCTATCTCCTGGAAGAAGTTAGAATGCATCTTGGGGGTCTGAAAAAGAAAAGGAAAAAGAGGGGCTGGGAAGAAACAATCGAGGAAACGAGGTTTGGCGGCGGCGGAGCAAACAGATGAAGAAGAAGGAGACCAAAAGGCGAAGGGAGGAGGATGGCAGAAGAAACGAAGACCAAAGAACCCCCTATAAAAGGGGGAAGAATGGGCTTGCAGCCATTATTGGGCCTCTCGTCTGTGGTAAAAGGGAAAGAAGGGTTTATATTTCTAAATGACCCATTATGTACTAAAGCCCCCCATTTGCAGAAGAAGGGGCGGACATAGGCATTCCCCCCCCTTTTTTAGGAGGGGAACCAAAGAGGAATGATATGAAGGCGTTGCCTCCTTTATGCTCATTGCCCTGGTGCTATACATATAAAAATTTCTATCCCCGCAAGGAAGAGCGGAAGATATCCCCGTGTGGTGTTGGAACGGAAGAACCGATATCCTTTGGTTATTATTTACTCTATATATATATTTCTATCCCTGCAAGGAAGAGCGGAAGATATCCCCGTGTGGTGTTGGAACGGAAGAACCGATATCCTTCGGTTATTATTTACTCCACATATATATATATTTCTATCCCCGCAAGGTAGAGTTGAAGATATCCCCGTGTGGTGTTGGAACGGAAGAACCGATATCCTTCGGTTATTATTTACTCTATATAAAAATTTCTATCCCCGCAAGGAAGAGCGGAAGATATCCCCGTGTGGTGGTGGAACGGAAGAACCGATATCCTTCGGTTATTATTTACTCTATATAAAAATTTCTATCCCCGCAAGGTAGAGCAGAAGATATCCCCGTGTGGTGTTGGAATGGAAGAACCGATATCCTTCGGTTATTATTTACTCTATATAAGAATTTCTATCCCCGCAAGGAAGAGCGGAAGATATCCCCGTGTGGTGGTGGAACGGAAGAACTGATATCCTTCGGTTATTATTTACTCTATATAAAAAAATTTCTATCCCCGCAAGGAAGAGCGGAAGATATCCCCGTGTGGTGTTGGAACGGAAGAACCGATATCCTTCGGTTATTATTTACTCCACATATATATATATTTCTATCCCCGCAAGGTAGAGCGGAAGATATCCCCGTGTGGTGTTGGAACGGAAGAACCGATATCCTTCGGTTATTATTTACTCTATATAAGAATTTCTATCCCCGCAAGGAAGAGCGGAAGATATCCCCGTGTGGTGGTGGAACGGAAGAACCGATATCCTTCGGTTATTATTTACTCTATATAAAAATTTCTATCCCAGCAAGGTAGAGCGGAAGATATCCCCGTGTGGTGTTGAAACGGAAGAACCGATATCCTTCGGTTATTATTTACTCTATATAAAAATTTCTATCCCCGCAAGGTAGAGCGGAAGATATCCCCGTGTGGTGTTGGAACGGAAGAACCGATATCCTTCGGTTATTATTTACTCTATATAAGAATTTCTATCCCCGCAAGGAAGAGCGGAAGATATCCCCGTGTGGTGGTGGAACGGAAGAACCGATATCCTTCGGTTATTATTTACTCTATATAAAAAAAATTTCTATCCCCGCAAGGAAGAGCGGAAGATATCCCCGTCTGGTGTTGGAACGGAAGAACCGATATCCTTTGGTTATTATTTATTCTATATACAAGTTTCTATCCCCGCAAAGTGGAAGCTATCCCCGTATAGTGGTGGAACGGAAGAACCGAAATTCATTTGGTTATACTAAAAATTTCTATCCCCACGAAGCGGAAGATATCCCCGTGTGGTGGTGGAGCGGAAGAACTGAGATCCCCTCAGTTATATATCACTTTTTGTCCCCGAAAAGGGAGGGAAGTTGAAGTCCTTGTTTAACCCTATATTGTTTTATCCTTGCAAAATTGCAGAGCTAATTCATTCGATGATTCTATATCCCAAGCAGATTATAAAAGCGGAAGAGCCGAAATATATCTCCGTTATAGGTAAGTCTATGTGGATACGGAAGAAGTAAAGTGTGGTACAATGCCGAAGATACTGGAGAAAGAAGACAAACTGGGAAAGTTCATGGATGCAAAAGAATTACATATTCTGAGTCATCTACAAGGAAGAATAACAAACAACAACCCTTATATATCCCAGGCGTTACAGTTCTTTGCTAGGAGGGACAGAGGGAAGTCCCTTGTAGGGTTGAGGTTGGCACAATAGTTGGCTCCGGTAGGACTGCTGCAGGAAGGTCTGCCTGGCCAATTCCTTTTGGGACCCTATCAGTTGTTGGCTCAGAGAACGATTATGGGCGGAAGTTTCCTCCAGCTGTTGCTGTAAACACTCCACTTGTTCCTCAAAGATAGCTATGTATCGGCGATCATTTATCTGTTCTTTAGAGAAGCGAGAAGCTGCCCTGTTCGATATTCATCCATAACAAAGCAAAGGAAAAAGGAGAATGATGGAAGCTATCAGGTAAAGGTCGGTGGTTTTTATGGCGATGAAGGGGAAGAGTGCATTCATTGGTAGGAGAAGTAGGGACCATAAATGCCAGTAAAGCAGAGGAAACATGGGGGCAGTAGTGGGAAGGTTGACGGGACTACAATTGTAATTAAGAAGGTCCGAATCCCCGAGACATGATAGAAGAAGGCATGTTCGGATCAGATTACCGTCCTTTTGGAAGACAGAAACATTACTTCTACAAGAAAAAGACAAAAACGGATATCATTTGCCTCCCTTATTTTTTATTAACATATTTGAAATGATTACATTAACTTGATCTACAAAGATTTTCCATGATTACTCCTAACAGAAGAAGCGGGAGATGTCTCTTTGGGGGGAGAAGGAGCTAATATGACTCTGAAGCGTTCGCCTTAAGGGGGAGGAAGAACTGGTGGACCTTCATCGAAAGAGGAAGGATGAGTCCTCGCTGGGGGAACTGGGACGAAAGCCAGTGCTGGTGGAAGTGGGGGAAGTTCAGCGGCAGCACGAGGATCTCCCACTGTATACTCCCACGTGAAGGGAGGATTCCACACCCGGTTGCGGAAGGAGGGGAAAGGAGCGCGGAAGGACCTCCCTGCCGGAGGGGTGGGAGCTGGTCGTGTTAGGTGGATGCTTCGGAGGCTCATTGGCTCCCATGTCCCCGGATTAAAATTTTTACTAATGAAAGAATTAATCCGGATGGGATGAGCTTCCTTAGCACAACCTATTCGTCGTCGTTCTAACAACTTGAGTGGTCGCTTGAACAAACTAGTTGTTCAAGCAACACAACTCTTCTAGTTGGTTAGCCGCGGAAGAGACGACGGATGGATCGCCGGTTTTTGTGTTTGTCTTCGGGGTCCATGATTATACAATATATATTCATACACACACATGCATAATCAAAACAAATAAGAACATGCTCAGATCTGTACATAAAGTTAAAATAACTTTATACCTCACGATCTTCTACCGTATGTCCTATCCTTCTCGTGGACGACGTGTGGACGAAGATCCTCCACGAGTAGAAGCCTTCTAGATCGCTTTCTTCTCTACCTTGTCCGCTGCGAACAAAGAGAAGAACTAGCAAATACCTTTCCTATCTAGAACCGGCCACCAAATTAGGGAATTTGGTGCAACCGCCGGCCAAGGAGCAATGGATGATGCGCCGGCCAACTTCTCCAAGAAGAGTTGCCGCCGGCCACTTTTGGAGAATAGGGAGGAGGAAGAGAACCGACCACCAATGGGAGGAGAACCGCCGACCAAGGAAGAAGAGAAAAGCCTTAAGGTTGGGCGCCGACCAAGTATTGATGGTGCAAGTTGGGCGCCGGCAACAACTTTGGATGAAGATGGTTGCCGCCCACCCTAGCTCCAAATCCTAGCCGCCCACCTCTCCAACAGCCAAACCCTAATTCTTTCAATCCTATCTTGCCGCCCAACCTAAGCCTCTATTTATATAATTAGGCTTAAGCCTCCTTTAATCTCCACCGTCGGATCTAGGGATTTAATCTCCACCGTCGGATCTAGGGTTTTATCCCAACCATCGAATCTAGGGTTTAATCCCAACCATCGGATCTAGGATTTCATCCCAACCGTCGGATCTAAGGTTTCATCCCAACCGTCGGATCTAGGGTTTTATCCCAACCGTCGGATCTAAGGATCTAATCCCAACCATCGATTCTAGGATTTCATCCTAACCTTCGGATCTAGGGATTTCATCCCAACCGTCGGATCTAAGGTTTCATCCCAACCGTCGGATCTAGGGTTTTATCCCAACCGTCGGATCTAAGGATCTAATCCCAACCGTCGATTCTAGGATTTCATCCTAACCATCGGATCTAGGGATTTAATCCCAACCGTTGGTTCTAGGGTTTCATCCAACCATCGGATCTAGGGATTTAATCCCAACCATTGGTTCTAGGTTTTGTTTTACATTCTTGGATCTAGACTTCATAAGGATTATATTAGGCTACGATAGGGACCATAAGGAGGAGTTGGGTCTTGGCCACCCGATGGATCGGAACCACACAAACTTGATCCATCAATGATGTTCCATTCCACTAGAGGATCATCATTGAACTACCTCACCAACCCCATAAATCAATATGGGCTCCATATATTATTTGTACATTAATCTCCCCGTGTTTAAGATATCGAATGTCCGTCAATTAATTAATTTACTGACCATCAATTAATTAACATCTAATTCCTCGAGTAGTACCACTCAACCTTATCATCATGTTGACTAAGTCAACCAGCTGGGTTTACATGATGAACCTTATGAGCTCCTCAAGGGGACATCATCAACCTAATATATAGGATACGGTTTCCTCCTATAATCAACGGCACACCATGTAAATAATATTATTTCCCAACTTACCGGGCATATTGATTTAATCCATCTAAATCTCACCCACTGGTAAATCAAAGAAATAAATACTAAGTACATGTGCCCGTTATTATATCGGGATTAAGAGCATGTACAACATAATATCCGAGGTCCGATTCAATTATATAGTCAGTACTAAATTGAATCACCTCTATGTCGGTCCTACTCAATACACCTAAGTGTACTAGTGTAACTCTATGTTCAAGATAAAACAATACCAAGCTACACTACAACCATGCCAATGGTTTGTCCAAAACCATCTTGGTTGTGAGCCTTTACTTATATTTTACAAGGTACTGATAACATGATCTTCTGTGCCACACCAAGCACCATGTTATCTACAATGTAAAATATTAGACAATATGCACACATATATAATGAATATATAAAATGCAAACAATGATCATGTGATTCTTATTTCAAAAGAAAATGTTTATACAAAAAGAGCTAGGCTTTCAGTATACATTCTAACAATTTCCTACTTATACGAAAAGACTATGCCGTCATCACTCTGCCATACATCTGATCCCCATGTCCTCCACATGCCTATCAAACGCTTTCGCTGGAAGGGCCTTAGTGAATGGATCCGCCAGGTTATCCTCTGATGCAATCTTGGCGATAGCAACTTCTCCTCGCTTTACGATCTCTCGTATGAGGTGGTACTTGCGCTCTATGTGTTTACTCGCTTTATGGGCTCGTGGTTCCTTCGAGTTTGCAACTGCACCACTATTATCACAATAAATTGTGATAGTTCTGGGCAAACCAGGAATCACATCCAAGTCCATCAAGAAGTTCCTGAGCCATACAGCTTCCTTGGCTGCCTCAGAGGCTGCCACATACTCAGCTTCCATGGTAGAGTCCGCCAAGCATTTCTGCTTGACACTCCTCCATGCTATGGCTCCACCTCCAAAAGTAAACACAAACCCCGAGGTAGACTTACTCTTGTCCCTATCTGATTGGAAATCCGAATCCGTGTAACCCACAGGGACTAATTGATCTGCCCGGTAAACCAGCATATAATCCCTAGTCCTTCTCAGGTACTTCAATATATGCTTTACCGCAGTCCAATGTCCCTGTCCAGGATTACTCTGATATCTTCTAACCATGCCCACGGCAAAGCAGATATCCGGTCTCGTACATAGCATAGCATACATAAGGCTTCCTACTGCCGAAGCATAAGGAACCGCCTTCATGTCCTCTATCTCCTTTGATGTTCTGGGACACATCTCTTTAGATAAAGGAACTCCATGTCTAAAAGGTAGAAAACCTTTCTTGGAGTTTTGCATGCTAAAACGAGCAAGGATAGTATCAATGTATGAAGCTTGAGACAAGCACAACATCCTTTTCTTGCGTTCCCTTATAACTTTGATCCCAAGGATGTGTCCCACTTCTCCCAAGTCCTTCATATCAAACTATTTGGACAACCATACCCTTGCATCTGATAACACTTTGATATTGTTGCCAACTAACAAAATGTCATCTACGTATAGTACAAGAAACACCAATACGTTTCCGTCACATCTCTTGTATACACAAGGCTCATCTGGACTTTGAATAAATCCATATAACTGGATTACCTCATCAAAACGGATGTTCCAAGATCTAGAAGCTTGCTTCAATACATAAATGAACCGATTAATCTTACATACAAGATGCTCTTTGCCTTTAGCAATGAATCCCTCTGGTTGGCGCATATGATGTTCTCCTCAAGACTTCCGTTAAGGAAAGCTGTCTTGACATCCATCTGCCAAATCTCATAATCCATATGAGCAGCTATAGATAAGAGAATCCGGATAGACTTAAGCATAGCTACCGACGAAAAGGTCTCCTCATAATCGATACCCTCTTTCTGAGTATACCCTTTCGCAACAAGCCTAGCTTTGAAGGTTTCAACCCTCCCGTCTACTCCTCTCTTTCTCTTGTAGATCCACTTGCATCCAATGGTTTTTACACCATCGGGTGGCTCTACTAGCTCCCAGACCTGATTAGAATCCATAGATTCTATCTCTGAATTCATCGCTTTTTGCCAAGATACTGCATCTCTATCTTGGATTGCCTCGTCATATTACCATGTAAATAATATTATTTCCCAACTTACCGGGCATATTGATTTAATCCATCTAAATATCACCCACTGGTAAATCAAAGAAATAAATACTAAGTACATGTGCCCGTTATTATATCGGGATTAAAAGCATGTACAACATAATATCCGAGGTCCGATTCAATTATATAGTCAGTACTAAATTGAATCACCTCTATGTCGGTCCTACTCAATACACCTAAGTGTACTAGTGTAACTCTATGTTCAAGATATAACAATACCAAGCTACACTACAACCATGCCAATGGTTTGTCCAAAACCATCTTGGTTGTGAGCCTTTACTTATATTTTACAAGGTACTGATAACATGATCTTCTGTGCCACACCAAGCACCATGTTATCTACAATGTAAAATATTAGACAATATGCACACATATATAATGAATATATAAAATGCAAACAATGATCATGTGATTCTTATTTCAAAATAAAATGTTCATACAAAAAGAGCTAGGCTTTCAGTATACATTCTAACAATCTCCCACTTATTCTAAAAGACTATGCCGTCATCACTCTGCCATACATCTGATCCCCATGTCCTCCACATGCCTATCAAACGCTTTCGCTGGAAGGACCTTAGTGAATGGATCCGCCAGGTTATCCTCTGATGCAATCTTGGCGACAACAACTTCTCCTCGCTTTACGATCTCTCGTATGAGGTGGTACTTGCGCTCTATGTGTTTACTCGCCTTATGGGCTCGTGGTTCCTTCGAGTTTGCAACTGCACCACTATTATCACAATAAATTGTGATAGTTCTGGGCAAACCAGGAATCACATCCAAGTCCATCAAGAAGTTCCTGAGCCATACAACTTCGTTGGCTGCCTCAGAGGCTGCCACATACTCAGCTTCCATGGTAGAGTCCGCCACGCATTTCTGCTTGACACTCCTCCATGCTATGGCTCCACCTCCAAAAGTAAACACAAACCCCGAGGTAGACTTACTCTTGTCCTTATCTGATTAGAAATCCGAATCCGTGTAACCCACAGGGACTAATTGATCTGCCCGGTAAACCAGCATTTAATCCCTAGTCCTTCTCAGGTACTTCAATATATGCTTTACCGCAGTCCAATATTCCTGTCCATGATTACTCTGATATCTGCTAACCATGCCCACGGCAAAGCAGATATCCGGTCTCGTACATAGCATAGCATACATAAGGCTTCCTACTGCCGAAGCATAAGGAACCGCCTTCATGTCCTCTATCTCCTTTGATGTTCTGGGACACATCTCTTTAGATAAAGGAACTCCATGTCTAAAAGGTAGAAAACCTTTCTTGGAGTTTTGCATGCTAAAACGAGCAAGGATAGTGTCAATGTATGAAGCTTGAGACAAGCACAACATCCTATTCTTGCGATCCCTTATAACTTTGATCCCAAGGATGTGTCCCACTTCTCCCAAGTCCTTCATATCAAACTGTTTGGACAACCATACCCTTACATCTGATAACACTTTGATATTGTTGCCAACTAACAAAATGTCATCTACGTATAGTACAAGAAACACTACTACATTTCCGTCAAATCTCTTGTATACACAAGGCTCATCCGGACTTTGAATAAGTCCATATAACTGGATTACCTCATCAAAACGGATGTTCCAAGATCTAGAAGCTTGCTTCAATCAATAAATGGACCGATTAAGCTTACATACAAGATGCTCTTTGCCTTTAGCAATGAATCCCTCTGGTTGGCGCATATAGATGTTCTCCTCAAGACTTCCGTTAAGGAAAGCTGTCTTGACATTCATCTGCCAAATCTCATAATCCATATGAGCAGCTATAGATAAGAGAATCCGGATAGACTTAAGCATAGCTACCGGCGAAAAGGTCTCCTCATAATCGATACCCTCTTTCTGAGTATACCCTTTCGCAACAAGCCTAGCTTTGAAGGTTTCAACCTTCCCGTCTACTCCTCTCTTTCTCTTGTAGATCCACTTGCATCCAATGGTTTTTACACCATCGGGTGGCTCTACTAGCTCCCAGACCTGATTAGAATCCATAGATTCTATCTCTGAATTCATCCCTTTTTGCCAAGATACTGCATCTCTATCTTGGATTGCCTCGTCATATTACCATGTAAATAATATTATTTCCCAACTTACCGGACATATTGATTTAATCCATCTAAATCTCACCCACTGGTAAATCAAAGAAATAAATACTAAGTACATGTGCCCGTTATTATATCGGGATTAAGAGCATGTACAACATAATATCCGAGGTCCGATTCAATTATATAGTCAGTACTAAATTGAATCACCTCTATGTCGGTCCTACTCAATACACCTAAGTGTACTAGTGTAACTCTATGTTCAAGATAAAACAATACCAAGCTACACTACAACCATGCCAATGGTTTGTCCAAAACCATCTTGGTTGTGAGCCTTTACTTATATTTTACAAGGTACTGATAACATGATCTTCTGTGCCACACCAAGCACCATGTTATCTACAATGTAAAATATTAGACAATATGCACACATATATAATGAATATATAAAATGCAAACAATGATCATGTGATTCTTATTTCAAAAAAAAATGTTCATACAAAAAGAGCTAGGCTTTCAGTATACATTCTAACAATCTCCCACTTATTCTAAAAGACTATGCCGTCATCACTCTGCCATACATCTGATCCCCATGTCCTCCACATGCCTATCAAACGCTTTCGCTGGAAGGACCTTAGTGAATGGATCCGCTAGGTTATCCTCTGATGCAATCTTGGCGACAACAACTTCTCCTCTCTTTACGATCTCTCGTATGAGGTGGTACTTGCGCTCTATGTGTTTACTCGCCTTATGGGCTCGTGGTTCCTTCGAGTTTGCAACTGCACCACTATTATCACAATAAATTGTGATAGTTACAGTAAACCAGAATCACATCCAAGTCCATCGAAGTTCTGAGCCATACAGTTGTAGGCGCCTCGAGGTGCCACATACTCAGCTTCCATGGTAGAGTACGCCACGCATTTCTGCTTGACACTCCTCCATGCTATGGCTCCACCTCCAAAAGTAAACACAAACCCCGAGGTAGACTTACTCTTGTCCCTATCTGATTGGAAATCCGAATCCGTGTAACCCACAGGGACTAATTGATCTGCCCGGTAAACCAGCATATAATCCCTAGTCCTTCTCAGGTACTTCAATATATGCTTTACCGCAGTCCAATGTCCCTGTCCAGGATTACTCTGATATCTTCTAACCATACCCACGGCAAAGCAGATATCTGATCTCGTACATAGCATAGCATACATAAGGCTTCCTACTGCCGAAGCATAAGGAACCGCCTTCATGTCCTCTATCTCCTTTGATGTTCTGGGACACATCTCTTTAGATAAAGGAACTCCATGTCTAAAAGGTAGAAAACCTTTCTTGGAGTTCTGCATGCTAAAACGAGCAAGGATAGTGTCAATGTATGAAGCTTGAGACAAGCACAACATCCTTTTCTTGCGATCCCTAATAATTTTGATCCCAAGGATGTGTCCCACTTCTCTCAAGTCCTTCATATCAAACTGTTTGGACAACCATACTCTTACATCTGATAACACTTTGATATTGTTGCCAACTAACAAAATGTCATCTACGTATAGTACAAGAAACACCACTACGTTTCCATCACATCTCTTGTATACACAAGGCTCATCCGGACTTTGAATAAATCCATATAACTGGATTACCTCATCAAAACGGATGTTCCAAGATCTAGAAGCTTGCTTCAATCCATAAATGGACCGATTAAGCTTACATACAAGATGCTCTTTGCCTTTTGCAATGAATCCCTCTGGTTGGCGCATATAGATGTTCTCCTCAAGACTTCCGTTAAGGAAAGCTGTCTTGACATCCATCTGCCAAATCTCATAATCCATATGAGCAGCTATAGATAAGAGAATCCGGATAGACTTAAGCATAGCTACCGGCGAAAAGGTCTCCTCATAATCGATACCCTCTTTCTGAGTATACCCTTTCGCAACAAGCCTAGCTTTGAAGGTTTCAACCTTCCCGTCTACTCCTCTCTTTCTCTTTTAGATCCACTTGCATCCAATGGTTTTTACACCATCGGGTGGCTCTACTAGCTCGCAGACCTGATTAGAATCCATAGATTCTATCTCTGAATTCATCGCTTTTTGCCAAGATACTGCATCTCTATCTTGGATTGCCTCGTCATATTACCATGTAAATAATATTATTTCCCAACTTACCGGGCATATTGATTTAATCCATCTAAATCTCACCCACTGGTAAATCAAAGAAATAAATACTAAGTACATGTGCCCGTTATTATATCGGGATTAAGAGCATGTACAACATAATATCCGAGGTCCGATTCAATTATATAGTCAGTACTAAATTGAATCACCTCTATGTCGGTCCTACTCAATACACCTAAGTGTACTAGTGTAACTCTATGTTCAAGATAAAACAATACCAAGCTACACTACAACCATGCCAATGGTTTGTCCAAAACCATCTTGGTTGTGAGCCTTTACTTATATTTTACAAGGTACTGATAACATGATCTTCTGTGCCACACCAAGCACCATGTTATCTACAATGTAAAATATTAGACAATATGCACACATATATAATGAATATATAAAATGCAAACAAAGATCATGTGATTCTTATTTCAAAATAAAATGTTCATACAAAAAGAGCTAGGCTTTCAGTATACATTCTAACAATCTCCCACTTATACTAAAAGACTATGCCGTCATCACTCTACATACATCTGATCCCCATGTCCTCCACATGCCTATCAAACGCTTTCCCTGGAAGGGACTTAGTGAATGGATCCGCCAGGTTATCCTCTGATGCAATCTTGGCGACAGCAACTTCTCCTCGCTTTACGATCTCTCATATGAGGTGGTACTTGCGCTCTATGTGTTTACTCGCCTTATGGGCTCGTGGTTCCTTCGAGTTTGCAACTGCACCACTATTATCACAATAAATTGTGATAGTTCTGGGCAAACCAGGAATCACATCCAAGTCCATCAAGAAGTTCCTGAGCCATACAACTTCCTTGGCTGCCTCAGAGGCTGCCACATACTCAGCTTCCATGGTAGAGTCCGCCACGCATTTCTGCTTGACACTCCTCCATGCTATGGCTCCACCTCTAAAAGTAAACACAAACCCCGAGGTAGACTTACTCTTGTCCCTATCTGATTGGAAATCCGAATCCATGTAACCCACAGGGACTTATTGATCTGCCCAGTAAACCAGCATATAATCACTAGTCCTTCTCAGGTACTTCAATATATGCTTTACCGCAGTCCAATATTCCTGTCCAGGATTACTCTGATATCTGCTAACCATGCCCACGGCAAAGCAGATATCCGGTCTCGTACATAGCATAGCATACATAAGGCTTCCTACTGCCGAAGCATAAGGAACCGCCTTCATGTCCTCTATCTCCTTTGATGCTCTGGGACACATCTCTTTAGATAAAGGAACTCCATGTCTAAAAGGTAGAAAACCTTTCTTGGAGTTTTGCATGCTAAAACGAGCAAGGATAGTGTCAATGTATGAAGCTTGAGACAAGCACAACATCCTTTTCTTGCGATCCCTTATAACTTTGATCCCAAGGATGTGTCCCACTTCTCCCAAGTCCTTCATATCAAACTGTTTGGACAACCATACCCTTACATCTGATAACACTTTGATATTGTTGCCAACTAACAAAATGTCATCTACGTATAGTACAAGAAACACTACTACGTTTCCGTCAAATCTCTTGTATACACAAGGCTTATCCGGACTTTGAATAAGTCCATATAACTGGATTACCTCATCAAAACGGATGTTCCAAGATCTAGAAGCTTGCTTCAATCAATAAATGGACCGATTAAGCTTACATACAAGATGCTCTTTGCCTTTAGCAATGAATCCCTCTGGTTGGCGCATATAGATGTTCTCCTCAAGACTTCCGTTAAGGAAAGCTGTCTTGACATCCATCTGCCAAATCTCATAATCCATATGAGCAGCTATAGTTAAGAGAATCCGAATAGACTTAAGCATAGCTACCGGCGAAAAGGTCTCCTCATAATCGATACCCTCTTTCTGAGTATACCCTTTCGCAACAAGCCTAGCTTTGAAGGTTTCAACCTTCCCGTCTACTCCTCTCTTTCTCTTGTAGATCCACTTGCATCCAATGGTTTTTACACCATCGGGTGGCTCTACTAGCTCCCAGACCTGATTAGAATCCATAGATTCTATCTCTGAATTCATCGCTTTTTGCCAAGATACTGCATCTCTATCTTGGATTGCCTCGTCATATGTCCAGGGATCAGGTTCATGTTCACTAGGGACTAAGTCCGAAGACTCTCCCGAAAACATGAATCTGTCGGGTTGTCTAACAACCCTCCCACTACGATGAGGTGCCTCATGTGTATGCTCTGTGACACGCGGTGCAGTGACTTGTGGTGTCTCCTCTTGTACCGGTGGTACTGAAGTCGGGACTTCCCCTGTCATCTCCTCAAGAACAATCCTACTCGTGGGCTTGTGATTCATCACATAGTCTTCCTCTAGAAATCTGGCATTCGTACTCACGATCACCTTATGATCTCTAGGACTATAGAATAAACCACCCTTCGTTCCCTTAGGGTAGCCAACAAACAAGCGCACTTCTGTACGAGATTCCAACTTACCAGCATCTCCCTTCAGCACATGTGTTGGACTACCCCAAATCCGAATATGTCTTAGACTAGGCTTTCGCCCAGTCCACAACTCTGTGGGAGTAGAGGGTACTGACTTAGATGGAACCAAGTTCAGAATGTGTCTCTTTGTTTCCAGAGCAAACCCCCAGAATGAATCAGGTAACTCAGAATAACTCATCATCGATCTGACCATCTCCATAAGAGTCCTATTCCTTCGCTCCGCTACACCATTCTGCTGGGGTGTGCCAGGTGCAGACAATTGGGATTGAATCCCAGCCTCTGATAAGTAACTCCTAAACTCTCCCAAGAGGTACTCGCCACCACGATCAGATCGTAATGTCTTGATACTTTTACCTTGACGGTTCTCCACATCAGCCTTGAATTCTTTGAACTTGTCAAAGCATTCAGACTTGCGGCGCATCAAGTAAATGTATCCATACCTTGAATAATCGTCTATAAATGAGACGAAGTATTCAAAGCCACCTCTTGCCTGGATAGACATAGGACCGCACAAATCAGAATGAACCAATTCTAACACATCTTTGGCTCTATACCCCTTGGCCTTAAAAGGCCTCTTGGTCATTTTACCTTCCAAGCAAGATTCGCAGGTTGGGAGATCCTCCACCACTAATGAACCCAAAGGTCCATCAGCTATCAACCTTTGAATTCTGCTTAGGTTAATATGACCAAGCCTTAGATGCCAAAGATATGTTTGGTTCATTTGCGAAGGTTCTTTTCTCTTATTAGACTTAGAAGATGAGTTATTTACTTCTATTTGCATCGTGGGAGTTTTTGGTTCAATAGAATATAAATTGCCAACCAATGTACCAGAACAGATAATCTCCCTATTCCTTTTTATAACCACCTTGTCATTAAAAGAAACAGAATATCCATCCAAAAACAATTTAGATACTGAAATTAAATTCTTTCTAAAAGTAGGTACATAAAGACAATTTCTTAAAACCAAAAATTTATTTCTTTCAAAAGATAAATAAACGTCTCCCACTGCAATAGCCGCCACCTTTGAAGCATTGCCCATGAAGACGGTAATCTCTCCCTCAGCTAGTCGTCGGGTTTCCTGGAACCCCTGCAAAGTATTGCAGACATGATCGCTGGCTCTCAGATTCTACACACCGTGCAATCGTAGATAACACCGCTAAACATGTTTCAACAACTAAACAAGAAGATATACCTTTGTTCTTTCGAGGATACCGCTTTCCAATGTCCACCGTGCATAAGTGAAGCACTTGCCTCGGCTTCTTCACTCCTCGCCGAGGTCCTCATCGCCACCTTCTTCGCTCCACCTTGCTTCTTCTTCTTCTTACCTTTCGGTTTAGAGGAAGAAACCTTCTGAGCGACCATGGCTTGAGAACTCTGACGAAAAAGCCCCTCTGCCGCCTGGAGTTCTGTCAGAAGCTCCGCCAACGAATACAACCTTTTGTTCATGTTGTAGTTGAGGTGGAACTGCTCAAAACTCCTAGGCAAAGACTGGAGAATGATATCGACCTGGGTTTCCCCATCGATCTCAGCTCCTAGGACTTCCATCTCATTAAGATGAGCCATCATCTTGAGAACATGATCCCTAACGGGTGTTCCCTCGATCATGGAGGTCGTCATCAAGTTTCTCATAGCCTCCTGCCTAGCCGCCCTACTCTGATGTCCGAAAAGTTCCTTGAGATTGAACATCATGTCATAAGCTGTGGCTATGGCCTGATGCTGATGTTGCAGCACATTTGACATAGATGCCAAAATGTAACACCGCGCCATCTCATCTGCCTTAACCCATTTCTTATAACGTTCCATCTCCTTTTCATCAGAGTCATCTGAGGGCTTAGGAGGACAGACCTCGAAGAGTACAAATTTGTACTCTTCCGCAGTTAAGACAATATCCAGGTTTCTTTTCCAATCAATGTAGTTTGGACCAGTAAGTTTGTTTTCTTTTAAAATCACAACAAGTGGGTTGAAAGCCATTTGAAAATCCTAAAAATCACAATGATCAAAATATTAGATTTCAAATATTATTGATTCCTCAAAACAATAAAATCCCGAAATCAACCAACACCTCAAAACACCGAGAATATCGCATGCCACGATAGTGTGGACGTATACGAATTCCACATTTGTAAGAGGAGGTTTTACCCATTAATTTTATTATCTTGTCAACCTTACTTTTTGACAAATAAAATTAATAGTTGGTTCCTCTTTAGCCCTACAAATAAAAGCAGTGACTCCGATGGGGAGGATAACTTTATTTGTATCTAAGTGTGCACCATTACACGATACTATGGGAATTATTTCGGATTATGTGCCTTACCGATGGGGAAGTACACACGCTCCTAAATAATTTCCTATAACCTTTATTTGACCTAGTGATCCGCAAAAAACCCATCCGATGGGGAGGAAGGCACTCAAAGCCAACGCACAAGTTTGTTGCATCACACGTCAAATCGTAATGGAGGCCGCGGGAATTAATTAAAATATCCCTCTCCCATTTAGTAAATTGCAATCGAGGAAATTTAAACATACACAACATGCATATAAAACAAATAAGCAATAAATATGGAAAAAAAAAGAATTTTTCCAACTATTATGGCATTGTCCTCCAATATGCATCCCGTCGTGTCGCCACCTCGTCCGCTCCATCTTTTCCCGTGCGCAAGTCACCAAAGAGTTCCGAGCCGTGATAAATCATTTTATTTACATCCATCGATCCTATACTCCACGAAGGAGTGTACAAATAATCTAGATCGAAAGTAAACTAAAATGATCGGCTAAACAATGCCGTATTTAATTACAAAAATTAAATACTAATCTAGCCTTGTCAACCCCGAGGATTCAAATAATAAATTTTTACACACATCCATTCACATACACACACATGGCTATAATTGTCGGATCTTATGCCTGCAACCAAAGAGTTAAACTACGCATATCCTACTATTATCCGGCACATATAATATATGAAAAATGCATAAAAAATTAACCGAATCCTAAACACACAAAATCGAAAACCGATGGCTCTGATACCAATTGTTGGGTGGATGCTTCGGAGGCTCATTGGCTCCCTTGTCCCCGGATTAAAATTTTCACTAATGAAAGAATTAATCCGGATGGGATGAGCTTCCCTAGCACAACCTATTTATCGTCGTGCTAACAACTTGAGTGGTCGCTTGAACAAACTAGTTGTTCAAGCAACACAACTCTTCTAGTTGGTTAGCCGCGGAAGAGACGACGGATGGATCGTCGGTTTTTGTGTTTGTCTTCGGGGTTCATGATTATACAATATATATTCATACACACACATGCATAATCAAAACAAATAAGAACATGCTCAGATCTGTACATAAAGTTAAAATAACTTTATACCTCACGATCTTCTACCGTATGTCCTATCCTTCTCGTGGACGACGTGTGGACGAAGATCCTCCACGAGTAGAAGCCTTCTAGATCGCTTTCTTCTCTACCTTGTCCGCTGCGAACAAAGAGAAGAACTAGCAAATACCTTTCCTATCTAGAACCGGCCACCAAATTAGGGAATTTGGTGCAACCGCCGGCCAAGGAGCAATGGATGATGCGCCGGCCAACTTCTCCAAGAAGAGTTGCCGCCAGCCACTTTTGGAGAATAGGGAGGAGGAAGAGAACCGGCCACCAATGGGAGGAGAACCGCCGGCCAAGGAAGAAGAGAAAAGCCTTAAGGTTGGGCGCCGGCCAAGTATTGATGGTGCAAGTTGGGCGCCGGCAACAACTTTGGATGAAGATGGTTGCCGCCCACCCTAGCTCCAAACCCTAGCCGCCCACCTCTCCAAGAGCCAAACCCTAATTCTTTCAATCCTATCTTGCCGCCCAACCTAAGCCTCTATTTATATAATTAGGCTTAAGCCTCCTTTAATCTCCACCATCGGATCTAGGGATTTAATCTCCACCGTCAGATCTAGGGTTTTATCCCAACCATCGGATCTAGGGTTTAATCCCAACCATCGGATCTAGGATTTCATCCCAACCGTCGGATCTAAGGTTTCATCCCAACCGTCGGATCTAGGGTTTTATCCCAACCGTCGGATCTAAGGATCTAATCCCAACCGTCGATTCTAGGATTTCATCCTAACCATCGGATCTAGGGATTTCATCCCAACCGTCGGATCTAAGTGTTGGTGCAATCGGCCCAGGTCACGATTGACCAGGACTCGAGTTTGGCTCGAGTGATGTTTTGATGTGTTTTGATGTTTCGACAAAAACATATGACACTTGGCAATGTAAAGTCCAACATGGGTTGGCAAGGAAAGTCCAAGCATGGTCTTGGCATGGAAAGTCCAACATGGGTTGGCAAGGGAAAGTCCAAGCTTGAGTCTTGGCATTTGAGAAGTCCAAGGGTTTGATATTGGCGGCGTAAAGTCCAAGCGGGAGTCTTGGCAGCATAAGTCCAATGGTTGGCGGCGTAAAGTCCAAGCGGAGTCTTGGCGGCGTAAGTCCAATGTGCCTTGGTGGTGTAGACACCGTTAGCATGACATAGCCGACGGAAGCACCTGAAGGCTAGCGCGATGGATGAACAAGTCATGGATGACTTGGAGGGATCCGAGAGGCGTGAGGCTGATGGAGGTGACTAGAAGGCTTAGGTCTAGGCTAAGGGTGGTCTAGCAAGTATGGGGGAACCATACTTGAGTTAAAACCTCATGTTTGAGGTGTGCCAGTCGACTGATGCCATGTGGCAGTCGACTGGACCGAGTCAACTAGGGTTTGACTGTGGGTTATGGCCTAGCAGTCGACTGCCATAGGTTGGCAGTCGACTGATGGCTCGAGCAGTCGACTGATCGTGTGATCAGTCGACTGGTGCTCGAGAATTCGGCCACAGAATGGAGTCGAGACTCGACTGGTCGAGTGAGGACTTCATCAGTCGACTGATGGTCACAATCAGTCGACTGATGGTAGTTCCGTTGGACTTATCCAACGTGGAACTAGCCGTTGTCTCACGACAACAGTGGCATCAGTCGACTGATGGTCTCGATCAGTCGACTGATAGACTTTTTCCAGCACAGGTTGAAGCTATATATGGAGCTCGTGATGGAGAAAAAAAACCGGTTCTTGAGGGCTATTGGGGCGATTTGTTGGTGCAAATCAGGTCTCCAAGTGCAAGCAAGCAACCAAGCATTCAAGCAATCAAAACAAGTGTTGTAAAGTCTTTTATTTACTTGTATTTCATATTTACATTGTATATTGCTTGTATTTCATTCTTACTGTTGTAAGATTTATTGTAAGGGGTTTCTCCGCCTCCGACTTGTGTCGAGAAGGAGTGTTTATCATTAGTGAGTGCGTGTGCATCACTAGGGCTCTTTAGAGCTCGATCCGTGGAGTAGGAACCGTGCGGTTCCGAACCACGTTATATCATTGTGTTAGCTTGTTGTCTATTTCGTTATCGCTTTTATTATTTCTATTTCCGCTGCGCACTAACGAAATTGTAGACATAAACGAGAGCGAATTTCATCTACGCTATTCACCCCCCCTCTAGCCATTCCAACGATTCCTAACAAGTGGTATCAGAGCCCGGGGCTCTTCTACGGATTAACAACCGGGAGCTAAGGTGAAAGGCTAGAGGGTGAAGATGGAATTCCAAGACAAGCTTGGATGGGAAATCAACACTCCACCTCCATATGATCCAGAAGATTTTCCGGCATGGAGAGCAAGAATGGAAACATTCTTGATGATGAACATAGAGGATTGGTTTATCCTCATTGAAGGTCTTGAACCCCCTAGGGATAAGAAGGGGAATGTCCTAAAATTGAAAAAGTGGACCCAAGAGCAACGCCAAAAGCTCAAGACTGAAGTTAAGGTAACGAAACTTTTGGAAGATTTAATCCCTAATGATGTTTTGTGCAAGTTAGGGGATTACATGTATGCCAAGGAGCTATGGAGAAAATTGGCAAGATACCATGAGGAGAGTTCATCCTCAAGTGAAAGTGAGGAATCGGAAGTTGAGATGGAGTCAACTTCCGAATCGGAGAAAGAAGAAGTAGAAGAGGTGGAAGAAGCATCTACTTCTAGGATTGAGGAGGATAGACCATCCTCTACACCGGAGCAACCTCAAGAAGAGCTCTCAACATCCGATCAAGATGAGGAAGCTCAAAATTCAACTCCGGCACCTACCACCACCCTAGGTAACTCAAACACTTTATTTTCAAACAAAAATCATATTATGTGCTTTGAGTGTAGGGAGTATGGGCATTACAAGAGCAAATGTCCAAAGAGAATCAAGAAAACTCCTCCGGCGCCTAAAAGTCAACGGACGCCGGTTCTCCAAGACAAAAGAGCAAGGAGCATGTCATTTGCTTCAAATGTCGACTACCGGGTCATTACCGGAGTCAATGCCCAAAGAAGAAAAAGAAGGGGCAAAGGGGAGCATCACAAGTAGGGGGAGCCACTAAGGCAAACCCTAAGGTATATTTAAATAATGCTCCGTCTAATTTAAAGCATGCTAGAACTAATTTTAGCAATTGTGGTATGTATCATAAAGAGCATGCTAGAAATAACAAACATATGTGTTTAGGAGCTAAGAATGTTCACCTTAAGAATAAGGAGAAATTTGGGACTAATGTCCTTAGAAAAACAATACCTAAGAAATCTATTAAGAAAATCCAAGAACATCTAGGTTTTAATCCAAAATGGACTAGGCATTCGCCAAGAAAGTCCAATGCCCAAGAGTTAAATAAAAATTCTAAAATTGGGCAATTAGAATTAGAAAACCAAGCCTTGAGGTCAAGGCTTGAGAAATTGGAAAAGACCCTAAACAAAATACAAAATCAATCTCAAGGGTCAAATTGTCAAACTCAGGGTCAAGAAGTCAAAATCAACCTCTAAGACCTAAGTGTCAAAAGTCAACCAAGGGCAAGAATGGTTTGGGTCACAAACCTAAGTCCAAGGTGACTTACCATAGTGTTCCGTTTGACTATGGGGAGACCAAGGTCAATAGGGAAATCATCCCTAGAGTTGATCATGATGTGTGTCTAGTGGCTAGGGTTTCTAGGAAACTTAGGGAAGCCACTAAGAAGGTTGCAAGGGGAGCTACCCCTAGAGTCAACCTAGGTAAGACCCAAATGACCAAGGCTAATAAGCCTAGGAGGGTCATGAGGAAGGTATCTAGGGAGGTTATCCCTAAGGAATATCTAATTAACCCTAGGAGCTCAAATCGATTTTGGGTTCCTAAGAGCGTGATTGATTCACGCTAAGATGGGTTTAGGGTGTGCCAACCTTGATTGGATGGGTAGTTAACTCAACCATAATAAAGGTGGGACTTTAAGGTTACTCTCAAGGTTATGGTTACTTTGGAAATATCCTTGAGTCTTAATCTCAAAATTTTAGGTTGTGTCAATATATATATCTTGAAAATATGAAAATCAATAAAATTGACACGATCTAGATTTAGAGGTCATAGTGTGTACCTTTGATTATTGGCACACTTGGGAAGGTCATGTATCAAGAAATGTGTGGTTAAGATGTAAAGGTAATATCTAGAGTGATACTCAAGTGCCACACAACTTGGTGTCTTGTATTCACCATGCTTCATATGTTTTACCATATGTTTGCATGGAATGAATGTCTAGGATAAATTACATCTCACAAAACAAGTCTTTTACCATGATTGTGTATTTCAACACTTAGAAAGGGTGAGATGTTAGGTTTTGGAAATCATTGAATGTTAATGTTTGCAAAAATGAAATAAAACATTAAAATACATTAACAAATACATAAATAAAAGTATAACATCAATACATTCAAAATACAAGATCTAACATGATAAAATGGAACAATTAAGATGATAAAATCGAGATTTTACGATTTTGAGCTGAAATCGCGATCGATAAATCTGATTATCGATCGTGATAACTACCGAACATGTATACGATCGGCCATCGAGTGCTAGCTCCATGACTCGTGATCGAACATCGATCGATCGATGAGGTCCATCGATCGATCGATGCTTATTCACCGAGGCCGAAGGCCATCGAATTGAAGTGCTCGACGGCGATAGTGATATGCACATCGATCGATGAGCAACATTAGTCGTGATGCTCACGTAGCACGTCGCGAGAGAGTTCGATCGATTGCGAACCGAGCGTCATTGCCGGTTCGGAAAACTTCGATAACGACCGCGATCGATCGTGATGCTCACATCGATCGGATCGATCGCGATATAACACCGAACCGCTAGGGTTCGGCGTCTTCACGCGATGAGTTCTCCTTCTTCTTTCCCTCTCTGATCGTCGTCTTCCTCTCCGATCGACTCCTCCGGCCGTCCCAATCGTCCAAGATATTAGGTTTGACAGATAAGCCCTTCCTCTTCCATTTTTCACTTGTTTCGAGCTTAGTTCACGCGGTTTAGGTTTTGTTCCTTGCTCGATTAGGGTTCCGTGGTGACGGTCTCCGGCGACTTTTCCGGCGATCCTCAGCAACTTTTGAGTTTTCCCTCCGGCACACACATGGCGCCTAAGTAACGATTTTTCTTTCCGAGCCCTAATTTTCATTTCCATTACAATGCAGGTTTATCTAATCGCGTATTGTTGCCATTGCATTGCATATCATCACATTACATTCATAATAGGAGAGCCCGTAGGAATGATCCCTCCGAAGGTGAGTCGAGATTATACCAACCTATGTTGGTTCGGTACATAGATAGAGATTTCTTCAATAGGCATTGTAGTGATGTCATGGAACTCATTGCATACTACAATTTGATGAAGATTGTCTTGTGCACGCATCCAATCAATGATGACCTTATTAAGGAATTTTACCAAAACCTTAAAAAGGTAGATGACGGCCCTACATACACTACTCGCGTTGCAAAACGCGACTTAGAGTTCACTCCTGCGATACTGCAGGAGTTTCTCGAGTGTAGGCCTTCAGATGACACCTTCATCTTTTACCCTACCATGGACTTTCCTCTACCTGAGCCTTTTTCCCACATCTCTATGGAGTCCATGCATGAGCATATTTTTGGTTATCCTCGTCCACTGGCCCAGAATTTATTTCCTATCACCGAGTTATCTGCACCTGACAATGTCCTTTATAAGGTCATTGTTGGGTGTTTTCTGCCCATTGTCACTCGGGGTCTGGCCAAGATTCGGCCTCCCCATCTCTTTCTTCTATATGTCATGCGTCATCAGTTAGACATAAACTTTGCATTGAACATCTTCCATTGCATTGTGCACTTCACTTCCCCTGTACAAGGGAAAGTGCATATGCCATTTGGACATATCATCACAGCATGGCTCGACTCGTAGGCATTAACATCCATAGGCTCTGCGGCTGCTATCGGAATGTCACGGTATATCGATTCGTAACTTCTCCTAAACGGCTACGGATGGCGCTGGGCAGAGATGGAGTTGGCGCCTCGACCACCCAGGCGCCAGGAGCCTCCTCCGCCACCAGATGCAGCAGAGAGGGCGCGAGGATGCGGACACCTCGATGAGGATGACGGTCAGCAGACACGCGGCTAGTCCATCGATTCGTCCGTGGCCGAGTCCAGATTGAGGATTACGTGATCGGTTGACTCGGTATCGAGTTATTGGAGTCGTGCACTTTGGCACACATCTCGATAGGATGGAGGAGACCCAGGGCCGCATAGAGCAGCATCAGCGCGATATGCTAGAGATGATGCGGGCCTGGACTCTGAGTCAGCAGCCACCTCCACCGCCACCTCCTGCGGACGATTAGAGGATTTTTTTTTTTGTGGATGTCATTTTTGTAGTGAGATTGAGCATAGCCAATCTCCATTTTAATTGCAAAAGACAAATTTAAGTTAAATGATGAGTTAAGTTCAAGGTGCATAGTTTTTGCATCTAGATGAACTAAAACTCATCTATTTTTAGTAGTGGATCATTAGGAGAGCTCGTGTACAAGTCACACACATAGAGCCCAAGGAACATGATCCAAGATAAGGTCTTGAAAACATTTTAAAATCATTTTAGAAAACCTTGGTGAAGTCTATCTTTTGATAGCAATCACCATTGATGAAGTTGATACAAAATAGGGCCAAAACATTGAAAATTTCAATGGTTTTGAGTTTTGTATCAAATTCACTATTTTATGGGTAAAATAATTTTCAAACATTTTTCACCCATTGTATTGGTCATAGGTATTATATGTATCAAATTTCATGATTTTTCGATATACGTATAATTATTTATGATTTTCTAAAACTCGATTCTGATAACTGAAATTCGGAAATTTGATTACGATCACTACTGAGTGTGATCGAGATGATGTGATTGATCGATAGCGATGATCGCAAAAGGCTGATTTCGAAAAACTAAGTTTGGTTAGTCCGTGTTCAGCCATGGCAAAGATCCCTAACCACTCCTAACCCTAGGATATGCTTTGGGAAGCATTATAAAGGGTGAAAAGCTATTGGATATGGATTAGGAGAGTTGTTTAGGGTTTGTATAAATTTTAAGGTGTGGAAAGTTCAATGTTGAATTTCTAACCTTAATTTTGATGGTTTAGAGTTCCTATTGGCTTAGGGACTTCCCAAGGACATTGTTGGTGCAATGGTCAAGGGGGAGCAAGCCTTTAGGAGGAGATATCCATCTTGGGATGATGAATGTGTTTTTCTCCTTGAAGGGAAGAATGTTGTCAATTTGGGAAATTTATGGATTTTTAGAAACCCAATTTGGAAATTGGGAGAGTGAATAGGATTGCCTCTCTTGAGTGATATGGGACTTATCACTAGGAAGATGGTAGGCATCCTAGGTATTTTTGGATCAAGGGGGAGATTGTAAGATCTCATTGGGACATGAGACATTGACCTCCTTGGAGAGAAAACCTTTTTGATGTTAGTCAAAAAGGGGGAGAATGTTTGGGGGAGAACATTTGGGATAATTGGTAAAGGATTTGAGTTAGTATTCTAACTCAATTATTTGTTTGGTTTTTGTCAAACATCAAAAAGGGGGAGATTGTTGGTGCAATCGGCCCAGGTCACGATTGACCAGGACTCGAGTTTGGCTCGAGTGATGTTTTGATGTGTTTTGATGTTTCGACAAAAACATATGACACTTGGCAATGTAAAGTCCAACATGGGTTGGCAAGGAAAGTCCAAGCATGGTCTTGGCATGGAAAGTCCAACATGGGTTGGCAAGGGAAAGTCCAAGCTTGAGTCTTGGCATTTGAGAAGTCCAAGGGTTTGATATTGGCGGCGTAAAGTCCAAGCGGGAGTCTTGGCAGCATAAGTCCAATGGTTGGCGTCGTAAAGTCCAAGCGGAGTCTTGGCGGCGTAAGTCCAATGTGCCTTGGTGGTGTAGACACCATTAGCATGACATAGCCGACGGAAGCACCTGAAGGCTAGCGCGATGGATGAACAAGTCATGGATGACTTGGAGGGATCCGAGAGGCGTGAGGCTGATGGAGGTGACTAGAAGGCTTAGGTCTAGGCTAAGGGTGGTCTAGCAAGTATGGGGGAACCATACTTGAGTTAAAACCTCATGTTTGAGGTGTGTGCCACCGATGATGCCATGTGGCGATCGGACCGAGTCAACTAGGGTTTGAGTGGGTTATGGTTTAGCAATCCGCCATAGGTTGGCGATCGAATAGCTGAGCTGAGCGGCCTCGATCGTGTGATCGGTCGGGTGCTCGAATTCGCCACGAGAATGGAGTCGAGACTCGACTGGTCGAGTGAGGACTTCATCGGATCGATGGTCACAATCACCGATCGATAGTAGTTCCGCTTGGACTTATCCAACGTGGAACTAGCCGTTGTCTCACGACAAAGGCATCACGATCGATGGTCTCGATCGTCGATCGATAGACTTTTCCAAAGACAGGAAGCTATATATGGAGCTCGTGATGGAGAAAAAAAACCGGTTCTTGAGGGCTATTGGGGCGATTTGTTGGTGCAAATCAGGTCTCCAAGTGCAAGCAAGCAACCAAGCATTTAAGAAATCAAAACAAGTGTTGTAAAGTCTTTTCTTTACTTGTATTTCATATTTACATTGTATATTGCTTGTATTTCATTCTTACTGTTGTAAGATTTATTGTAAGGGGTTTCTCCGCCTCCGACTTGTGTCGAGAAGGAGTGTTTATCATTAGTGAGTGCGTGTGCATCACTAGGGCTCTTTAGAGCTCGATCCGTGGAGTAGGAACCGTGCGGTTCCGAACCACGTTATATCATTGTGTTAGCTTGTTGTCTATTTCGTTATCTCTTTTATTATTTCTATTTCCCCTGCGCACTAACGAAATTGTAGACAAAAACGGGAGCGAATTTCATCTACGCTATTCACCCCCCCTCTAGCCATTCTAACGATTCCTAACACTAAGGTTTCATCCCAACCGTCGGATCTAGGGTTTTATCCCAACCGTCGGATCTAAGGATCTAATCCCAACCGTCGATTCTAGGATTTCATCCTAACCATCGGATCTAGGGATTTAATCCCAACCGTTGGTTCTAGGGTTTCATCTAACCATCGGATCTAGGGATTTAATCCCAACCATTGGTTCTAGGTTTTGTTTTACATTCTTGGATCTAGACTTCATAAGGATTATATTAGGCTACGATAGGGACCATAAGGAGGAGCTGGGTCTTGGCCACCCGATGGATCGGAACCACACAAACTTGATCCATCAATGATGTTCCATTCCACTAGAGGATCATCATTGAACTACCTCACCAACCCCCATAAATCAATATGGGCTCCATATATTATTTGTACATTAATCTCCCCGTGTTTAAGATATCGAATGTCCGTCAATTAATTGATTTACTGACCATCAATTAATTAACATCTAATTCCTCGAGTAGTACCACTCAACCTTATCATCATGTTGACTAAGTCAACCAGCTGGGTTTACATGATGAACCTTATGAGCTCCTCAAGGGGACATCATCAACCTAATATATAGGACACGGTTTCCTCCTATAATCAACGGTACACCATGTAAATAATATTATTTTTCAACTTACCGGGCATATTGATTTAATCCATCTAAATCTCACCCACTGGTAAATCAAAGAAATAAATACTAAGTACATGTGCCGGTTATTATATCGGGATTAAGAGCATGTACAACATAATATCCGAGGTCCGATTCAATTATATAGTTAGTACTAAATTGAATCACCTCTATGTCGGTCCTACTCAATACACCTAAGTGTACTAGTGTAACTCTATGTTCAAGATAAAACAATACAAAGCTACACTACAACCATGACAATGGTTTATCCAAAACCATCTTGGTTGTGAGCCTTTACTTATATTTTACAAGGTACTGATAACATGATCTTCTGTGCCACACCAAGCACCATGTTATCTACAATGTAAAATATTAGACAATATGCACACATATATAATGAATATATAAAATGCAAACAATGATCATGTGATTCTTATTTCAAAATAAAATGTTCATACAAAAAGAGCTAGGCTTTCAGTATACATTCTAACAATCTCCCACTTATACTAAAAGACTATGCCGTCATCACTCTGCCATACATCTGATCCCCATGTCCTCCACATGCCTATCAAACGCTTTCGCTGGAAGGGCCTTAGTGAATGGATCCGCCAGGTTATCCTCTGATGCAATCTTGGCGACAGCAACTTCTCCTCGCTTTACGATCTCTCGTATGAGGTGGTACTTGTGCTCTATGTGTTTACTCGCCTTATGGGCTCGTGGTTCCTTCGAGTTTGCAACTGCACCACTATTATCACAATAAATTGTGATAGTTCTGGGCAAACCAGGAATCACATCCAAGTCCATCAAGAAGTTCCTGAGCCATACAGCTTCGTTGCTATCGCCTCGCAGGTCGCCACATACTACCTTCCATGGTAGAGTCCGCCACGCATTTCTGCTTGACACTCCTCCATGCTATGGCTCCACCTCCAAAAGTAAACACAAACCCCGAGGTAGACTTACTCTTGTCCCTATCTGATTGGAAATCAATCAGAATCCATGTGGACTAATTGATGCCTGAAACCAAAGATATAATCCCTAGTCCTTCTCAGGTACTTCAATATATGCTTTACCACAGTCCAATGTCCCTGTCTAGGATTACTCTGATATCTTCTAACCATGCCCACGGCAAAGTAGATATCCGGTCTCGTACATAGCATAGCATACATAAGGCTTCCTACTGCCAAAGCATAAGGAACCGCCTTCATGTCCTCTATCTCCTTTGATGTTCTGGGACACATCTCTTTAGATAAAGGAACTCCATGTCTAAAAGGTAGAAAACCTTTCTTGGAGTTCTGTATGACAAAACGAGCAAGGATAGTTTCAATGTATGAAGCTTGAGACAAGCACAACATCCTTTTCTTGCGATCCCTTATAACTTTGATCACAAGGATGTGTCCCACTTCTCCCAAGTCCTTCATATCAAACTGTTTGGACAACCATACCCTTACATCTGATAACACTTTGATCTTGTTGCCAACTAACAAAATGTCATCTACGTATAGTACAAGAAACACCACTACGTTTCCGTCACATCTCTTGTATACACAAGGCTCATCCGGACTTTGAATAAATCCATATAACTGGATTACCTCATCAAAACGGATGTTCCAAGATCTAGAAGCTTGCTTCAATCCATAAATGGACCGATTAATCTTACATATAAGATGCTCTTTGCCTTTAGCAATGAATCTCTCTGGTTGGCGCATATAGATGTTCTCCTCAAGACTTCCGTTAAGGAAAGCTGTCTTGACATCCATCTGCCAAATCTCATAATCCATATGAGTAGCTATAGATAAGAGAATCCGGATAGACTTAAGCATAGCTACCGGCGAAAAGGTCTCCTCATAATCGATACCCTCTTTCTGAGTATACCCTTTCGCAACAAGCCTAGCTTTGAAGGTTTCAACCTTCCCGTCTACTCCTCTCTTTCTCTTGTAGATCCACTGGCATCCAATGGTTTTTACAGCATCGGGTGGCTCTACTAGCTCCCAGACCTGATTAGAATCCATAGATTCTATCGCTTCGCCATAAGATATCGATCTCTATCTTGGATTGCCTCGTCATATTACCATGTAAATAATATTATTTCTCAACTTACCGGGCATATTGATTTAATCCATCTAAATCTCACCCACTGGTAAATCAAAGAAATAAATACTAAGTACATGTGCCCGTTATTATATCGGTATTAAGAGCATGTACAACATAATATCCGAGGTCCGATTCAATTATATAATCAGTACTAAATTGAATCACCTCTATGTCGGTCCTACTCAATACACCTAAGTGTACTAGTGTAACTCTATGTTCAAGATAAAACAATACCAAGCTACACTACAACCATGCCAATGGTTTGTCTAAAACCATCTTGGTTGTGAGCCTTTACTTATATTTTACAAGGTACTGATAACATGATCTTCTGTGCCACACCAAGCACCATGTTATCTACAATGTAAAATATTAGACAATATGCACACATATATAATGAATATATAAAATGCAAACAATGATCATGTGATTCTTATTTCAAAATAAAATGTTCATACAAAAAGAGCTAAGCTTTCAGTTTACATTCTAACAATCTCCCACTTATACTAAAAGACTATGCCGTCATCACTCTGCCATACATCTGATCCCCATGTCCTCCACATGCCTATCAAACGCTTTCGCTGGAAGGGCCTTAGTGAATGGATCCGTCAGGTTATCCTCTGATGCAATCTTGGCGACAGCAACTTCTCCTCGCTTTACAATCTCTCGTATGAGGTGGTACTTGCGCTCTATGTGTTTACTCGCCTTATGGGCTCGTGGTTCCTTCGAGTTTGCAACTGCACCACTATTATCACAATAAATTGTGATAGTTCTGGGCAAACCAGGAATCACATCCAAGTCCATCAAGAAGTTCCTGAGCCATACAGCTTCGTTGGCTGCCTCAGAGGCTGCCACATACTCAGCTTCCATGGTAGAGTCCGCCAAGCATTTCTGCTTGACACTCCTTCATACTATGGCTCCACCTCCAAACGTAAACACAAACCCCGAGGTAGACTTACTCTTGTCCCTATCTGATTGGAAATCCGAATCCGTGTAACCCACAGGGACTAATTGATCTGCCCGGTAAACCAGCATATAATCCCTAGTCTTTCTCAGGTACTTCAATATATGCTTTACCGCAGTCCAATGTCCCTGTCCAGGATTACTCTGATATCTTCTAACCATACCCACGGCAAAGTAGATATCCGGTCTCGTACATAGCAAAGCATACATAAGCCTTCCTACTGCCGAAGCATAAGCAACCGCCTTCATGTCCTCTACCTCCTTTGATGTTCTGGGACACATCTCTTTATATAAAGGAACTCCATGTCTAAAAGGTAGAAAACCTTTCTTGGAGTTCTGCATGCTAAAACGAGCCAGGATAGTGTCAATGTATGAAGCTTGAGACAATCACAACATCCTTTTCTTTCAATCCCTTATAACTTTGATCCCAAGGATGTGTCCCACTTCTCCCAAGTCCTTCATATCAAACTGTTTGGACAACCATACCCTTACATCTGATAACACTTTGATATTGTTGCCAACTAATAAAATGTCATCTACGTATAGTACAAGAAACACCACTACGTTTCCGTCAAATCTCTTGTATACACAAGGCACATCCGGACTTTGAATAAATCCATATAACTGGATTACCTCATCAAAACGGATGTTCCAAGATCTAGAAGCTTGCTTCAATCCATAAATGGACCGATTAAGCTTACATACAAGATGCTCTTTGCCTTTAGCAATGAATCCCTCTGGTTGGCGCATATAGATGTTCTCCTCAAGACTTCCGTTAAGGAAAGCTGTCTTGACATCCATCTGCCAAATCTCATAATCCATATGAGTAGCTATAGATAAGAGAATCCGGATAGACTTAAGCAAAGCTACCGGCGAAAAGGTCTCCTCATAATCGATACCCTATTTCTGAGTATCCCCTTTCGCAACAAGCCTAGCTTTGATGGTTTCAACCTTCCCGTCTACTCCTCTCTTTCTCTTGTTGATCCACTTGCATCCAATGGTTTTTACACCATCGGGTGGCTCTACTAGCTCCCAGACCTGATTAGAATCCATAGATTCTATCTCTGAATTCATCGCTTTTTGCCAAGATACTGCATCTCTATCTTGGATTGCCTCGTCATATTACCATGTAAATAATATTATTTCCCAACTTACCGGACATATTGATTTAATCCATCTAAATCTCACCCACTGGTAAATCAAAGAAATAAATACTAAGTACATGAGCCCGTTATTATATTGGGATTAAGAGCATGTACAACATAATATCCGAGGTCCGATTCAATTATATAGTCAGTACTAAATTGAATCACCTCTATGTCGGTCCTACTCAATACACCTAAGTGTACTAGTGTAACTCTATGTTCAAGATAAAACAATACCAAGCTACACTACAACCATGCCAATGTTTTGTCTAAAACCATCTTGGTTGTGAGCCTTTACTTATATTTTACAAGGTACTGATAACATGATCTTCTGTGCCACACCAAGCACCATGTTATCTACAATGTAAAATATTAGACAATATGCACACATATATAATGAATATATAAAATGCAAACAATGATCATGTGATTCTTATTTCAAAATAAAATGTTCATACAAAAAGAGCTAGGCTTTCAGTATACATTCTAACAATCTCCCACTTATACTAAAAGACTATGCCGTCATCACTCTGCCATACATCTGATCCCCATGTCCTCCACATGCCTATCAAACGCTTTCGCTGGAAGGGCCTTAGTGAATGGATCCGCCAGGTTATCCTCTGATGCAATCTTGGCGACAGCAACTTCTCCTCGCTTTACGATTTCTCGTATGAGGTGGTACTTGCGCTCTATGTGTTTACTCGCCTTATGGGCTCGTGGTTCCTTCGAGTTTGCAACTGCACCACTGTTATCACAATAAATTGTGATAGTTCTTGGCAAACCAGGAATCACATCCAAGTCCATCAAGAAGTTCCTGAGCCATACAGCTTCCTTGGCTGCCTCAGAGGCTGCCACATACTCAGCTTCCATGGTAGAGTCCGCCACGCATTTCTGCTTGACACTCCTCCATACTATGGCTCCACCTCCAAACGTAAAC
Source organism: Wurfbainia villosa (assembly GCA_025175895.1). NCBI lineage: Eukaryota > Viridiplantae > Streptophyta > Magnoliopsida > Zingiberales > Zingiberaceae > Wurfbainia > Wurfbainia villosa. The sequence continues at coordinate 33,969,931 of CM045989.1, read as the reverse complement.
ACAAACCCCGAGGTAGACTTACTCTTGTCCCTATCTGATTGGAAATCAATCGTAAACAGGGGACTAATTGATACGCCGATAAACGACATATAATCCTAGTCTTTCGGTACTTGATATATGCTTTCTGTGATCCAATGTCCCTGTCCAGGATTACTCTGATATCTTCTAACCATACCCACGGCAAAGCAGATATCCGGTCTCGTACATAGCAAAGCATACATAAGCCTTCCTACTGCCGAAGCATAAGCAACCGCCTTCATGTCCTATACTCCTTTGATGTTCTGGGACACATCTCTTTATATAAAGGAACTCCATGTCTAAAAGGTAGAAAACCTTTCTTGGAGTTCTGCATGCTAAAACGAGCAAGGATAGTGTCAATGTATGAAGCTTGAGACAATCACAACATCCTTTTCTTGCAATCCCTTATAACTTTGATCCCAAGGATGTGTCCCACTTCTCCCAAGTCCTTCATATCAAACTGTTTGGACAACCATACCCTTACATCTGATAACACTTTGATATTGTTGCCAACTAATAAAATGTCATCTACGTATAGTACAAGAAACACCACTACGTTTCCGTCAAATCTCTTGTATACACAAGGCTCATCCGGACTTTGAATAAATCCATATAACTGGATTACCTCATCAAAACGGATGTTCCAAGATCTAGAAGCTTGCTTCAATCCATAAATGGACCGATTAAGCTTACATACAAGATGCTCTTTGCCTTTAGTAATGAATCCCTCTGGTTGGCGCATATAGATGTTCTCCTCAAGACTTCCGTTAAGGAAAGCTGTCTTGACATCCATCTGCCAAATCTCATAATCCATATGAGTAGCTATAGATAAGAGAATCCGGATAGACTTAAGAAAAGCTACCGGCGAAAAGATCTCCTCATAATCGATACCCTCTTTCTGAGTATCCCCTTTCGCAACAAGCCATGCTTTGAAGGTTTCAACCTTCCCGTCTACTCCTATCTTTCTCTTGTAGATCCACTTGCATCCAATGGTTTTTACACCATCGGGTGGCTCTACTAGCTCCCAGACCTGATTAGAATCCATAGATTCTATCTCTGAATTCATCGCTTTTTGCCAAGATACTGCATCTCTATCTTGGATTGCCTCGTCATATTACCATGTAAATAATATTATTTCCCAACTTACCGGACATATTGATTTAATCCATCTAAATCTCACCCACTGGTAAATCAAAGAAATAAATACTAAGTACATGTGCCCGTTATTATATCGGGATTAAGAGCATGTACAACATAATATCCGAGGTCCGATTCAATTATATAGTCAGTACTAAATTGAATCACCTCTATGTCGGTCCTACTCAATACACCTAAGTGTACTAGTGTAACTCTATGTTCAAGATAAAACAATACCAAGCTACACTACAACCATGCCAATGGTTTGTCTAAAACCATCTTGGTTGTGAGCCTTTACTTATATTTTACAAGGTACTGATAACATGATCTTCTGTGCCACACCAAGCACCATGTTATCTACAATGTAAAATATTAGACAATATGCACACATATATAATGAATATATAAAATGCAAACAATGATCATGTGATTCTTATTTAAAAATAAAATGTTCATACAAAAAGAGCTAGGCTTTCAGTATACATTCTAACAATCTCCCACTTATACTAAAAGACTATGCCGTCATCACTCTGCCATACATCTGATCCCCATGTCCTCCACATGCCTATCAAACGCTTTCGCTGGAAGGGCCTTAGTGAATGGATCCGCCAGGTTATCCTCTGATGCAATCTTGGCGACAGCAACTTCTCCTCGCTTTACGATCTCTCGTATGAGGTGGTACTTGCGCTCTTTGTGTTTACTCGCCTTATGGGCTCGTGGTTCCTTCGAGTTTGCAACTGCACCACTATTATCACAATAAATTGTGATAGTTCTGGGCAAACCAGGAATCACATCCAAGTCCATCAAGAAGTTCCTGAGCCATACAGCTTCGTTGGCTGCCTCAGAGGCTGCCACATACTCAGCTTCCATGGTAGAGTCCGCGACGCATTTCTGCTTGACACTCCTCCATGCTATGGCTTCACCTCCAAAAGTAAACACAAACCCCGAGGTAGACTTACTCTTGTCCCTATCTGATTGGAAATCCGAATCCGTGTAACCCACAGGGACTAATTGATCTGCCCAAAGATATAATCCCTAGTCCTTCTCAGGTACTTCAATATATGCTTTACCGCAGTCCAATGTCCCTGTCCAGGATTACTCTGATATCTTCTAACCATACCCACGGCAAAGCAGATATCTGATCTCGTACATAGCATAGCATACATAAGGCTTCCTACTGCCGAAGCATATGGAACTGCCTTCATGTCCTCTATCTCCTTTGATGTTCTGGGACACATCTCTTTAGATAAAGGAACTCCATGTCTAAAAGGTAGAAAACCTTTCTTGGAGTTCTGCATGCTAAAACGAGCAAGGATAGTGTTAATGTATGAAGCTTGAGACAAGCACAACATCCTTTTCTTGCGATCCCTTATAACTTTGATCCCAAGGATGTGTCCCACTTCTCCCAAGTCCTTCATATCAAACTGTTTGGACAACCATGCCCTTACATCTGATAACACTTTGATATTGTTGCCAACTAACAAAATGTCATCTACGTATAGTACAAGAAACACCACTACGTTTCCGTCACATCTCTTGTATACACAAGGCTCATCCGGACTTTAAATAAATCCATATAACTGGATTACCTCATCAAAACGGATGTTCCAAGATCTAGAAGCTTGCTTCAATCCATAAATGGACCGATTAAGCTTACATACAAGATGCTCTTTGCCTTTAGCAATGAATCCCTCTGGTTGGCGCATATAGATGTTCTCCTCAAGACTTCCATTAAGGAAAGCTGTCTTGACATCCATCTGCCAAATCTCATAATCCATATGAGCAGCTATAGATAAGAGAATCCGGATAGACTTAAGCATAGCTACCGGCGAAAAGGTCTCCTCATAATCGATACCCTCTTTCTGAGTATACCCTTTCGCAACAAGCCTAGCTTTGAAGGATTCAACCTTCCCGTCTACTCCTCTCTTTCTCTTGTAGATCCACTTGCATCTAATGGTTTTTACACCATCGGGTGGCTCTACTAGCTCCCAGACCTGATTAGAATCCATAGATTCTATCTCTGAATTCATCGCTTTTTGCCAAGATACTGCATCTCTATCTTGGATTGCCTCGTCATAATACCATGTAAATAATATTATTTCCCAACTTACCGGGCATATTGATTTAATCCATCTAAATCTCACCCACTGGTAAATCAAAGAAATAAATACTAAGTACATGTGCCCGTTATTATATCGGGATTAAGAGCATGTACAACATAATATCCGAGGTCCGATTCAATTATATAGTCAGTACTAAATTGAATCACCTCTATGTCGGTCCTACTCAATACACCTATGTGTACTAGTGTAACTCTATGTTCAAGATAAAACAATACCAAGCTATACTACAACCTTGCCAATGGTTTGTCCAAAACCATCTTGGTTGTGAGCCTTTACTTATATTTTACAAGGTACTGATAACATGATCTTCTGTGCCACACCAAGCACCATGTTATCTACAATGTAAAATATTAGACAATATGCACACATATATAATGAATATATAAAATGCAAACAATGATCATGTGATTCTTATTTCAAAACAAAATGTTCATACAAAAAGAGCTAGGCTTTCAGTATACATTCTAACAATCTCCCACTTATACTAAAAGACTATGCCGTCATCACTCTGCCATACATCTGATCCCCATGTCCTCCACATGGCTATCAAACGCTTTCGCTGGAAGGGCCTTAGTGAATGGATCCGCCAGGTTATCCTCTGATGCAATCTTGGTGACAGCAACTTCTCCTCGCTTTACGATCTCTCGTATGAGGTGGTACTTGCGCTCTATGTGTTTACTCGCCTTATGGGCTCGTGGTTCCTTCGAGTTTGCAACTGCACCACTATTATCACAATAAATTGTGATAGTTCTAGGCAAACCAGGAATCACATCCAAGTCCATCAAGAAGTTCCTGAGCCATCTGACTTCGTTTTGCCTCGAGGTCCACATACTCTTCCATGGTAGAGTCCGCCACACATTTCTGCTTGACACTCCTCCATGCTATGGCTCCACCTCCAAAAGTAAACACAAACCCCGAGGTAGACTTACTCTTGTCCCTATCTGATTGGAAATCCAAATCCGTGTAACCCACAGGGACTAATTGATCTGCCCGGTAAACCAGCATATAATCCCTAGTCCTTCTCAGGTACTTCAATATATGCTTTACCGCAGTCCAATATTCCTGTCCAGGATTACTCTGATATCTGCTAACCATGCCCACGGCAAAGCAAATATCCGGTCTCGTACATAGCATAGCATACATAAGGCTTCCTACTGCCGAAGCATAAGGAACCGCCTTCATGTCCTCTATCTCCTTTGATGTTCTGGGACACATCTCTTTAGATAAAGGAACTCCATGACTAAAAGGTAGAAAACCTTTCTTGGAGTTTTGCATGCTAAAACGAGCAAGGATAGTGTCAATGTATGAAGCTTGAGACAAGCACAACATCCTTTTCTTGCGATCCCTTATAACTTTGATCCCAAGGATGTGTCCCACTTCTCCCAAGTCCTTCATATCAAACTGTTTGGACAACCATACCCTTACATCTGATAACACTTTGATATTGTTGCCAACTAACAAAATGTCATCTACGTATAGTACAAGAAACACCACTACGTTTCCGTCAAATCTCTTGTATACACAAGGCTCATCCGGACTTTGAATAAGTCCATATAACTGGATTACCTCATCAAAACGGATGTTCCAAGATCTAGAAGCTTGCTTCAATCCATAAATGGACCGATTAAGCTTACATACAAGATGCTCTTTGCCTTTAGCAATGAATCCCTCTGGTTGGCGCATATAGATGTTCTCCTCAAGACTTCCGTTAAGGAAAGCTGTCTTGACATCCATCTGTCAAATCTCATAATCCATATGAGTAGCTATAGATAAGAGAATCCGGATAGACTTAAGCATAGCTACCGGCGAAAAGGTCTCCTCATAATCGATACCCTCTTTCTGAGTATACCCTTTCGCAACAAGCCTAGCTTTGAAGGTTTCAACCTTCCCGTCTACTCCTCTCTTTCTCTTGTAGATCCACTTGCATCCAATGGTTTTTACACCATCGGGTGGCTCTACTAGCTCCCAAACCTGATTAGAATCCATAGATTCTATCTCTGAATTCATCGCTTTTTGCCAAGATACTGCATCTCTATCTTGGATTGCCTCGTCATATGTCCAGGGATCAGGTTCATGTTCACCAGGGACTAAGTCCGAAGACTCTCCCAAAAACATGAATCTGTTGGGTTGTCTAACAACCCTCCCACTACGATGAGGTGCCTCATGTGTATGCTCTGTGACAATCGGTGCAGTGACTTGTGGTGTCTCCTCTTGTACCGGTGGTACTAAAGTCGGGACTTCCCCTGTCATCTCCTCAAGAACAATCTTACTCGTGGGCTTGTGATTCATCACATAGTCTTCCTCTAGAAATCTGGCATTCGTACTCACGATCACCTTCTGATCTCTAGGACTATAGAATAAACCACCCTTCGTTCCCTTAGGGTAGCCAACAAACAAGCGCACTTCTGTACGAGATTCCAACTTACCAGCATCTCCCTTCAGCACATGTGTTGGACTACCCCAAATCCGAATATGTCTTAGACTAGGCTTTCGTCCAGTCCACAACTCTGTGGGAGTAGAGGGTATTGACTTAGATGGAACCAAGTTCAGAATGTGTGCTGCTGTTTCCAGAGCAAACCCCCAGAACGAATCTGGTAACTCAGAATAACTCATCATCGATCTGACCATCTCCATAAGAGTCCTATTCCTTCGCTCCGCTACACCATTCTGCTGGGGTGTGCCAGGTGCAGACAATTGGGATTGAATCCCAGCCTCTGATAAGTAACTCCTAAACTCTCCCAAGAGGTACTCGCCACCACGATCAGATCGTAATGTCTTGATACTTTTACCTTGACGGTTCTCCACATCAGCCTTGAATTCTTTGAACTTGTCAAAGCATTCAGACTTGCGGTGCATCAAGTAAATGTATCCATACCTTGAATAATCGTCTATAAATGAGACGAAGTATTCAAAGCCACCTCTTGCCTGGATAGACATAGGACCGCACAAATCAGAATGAACCAATTCTAACACATCTTTGGCTCTATACCCCTTGGCCTTAAAAGGCCTCTTGGTCATTTTACCTTCCAAGCAAGATTCGCAGGTTGGGAGATCCTCCACCACTAATGAACCCAAAGGTCCATCAGCTATCAACCTTTGAATTCTGCTTAGGTTAATATGACCAAGCCTTAGATGCCAAAGATATGTTTGGTTCATTTGTGAAGGTTCTTTTCTCTTATTAGACTTAGAAGATGAGTTATTTACTTCTATTTGCATCGTGGGAGTTTTTGGTTCAATAGAATATAAATTGCCAACCAATGTACCAGAACAGATAATCTCCCTATTCCTTTTTATAACCACCTTGTAATTAAAATAAAAATAATATCCATCCAAAAAAAATTTAGAAACTTAAATTAAATTATTTCTAAAAGTAGGTACATAAAGACAATTTCTCAAAACAAAAAATTTATTCCTATCAAAAGATAAATAAACGTCTCCCACTGCAATAGCCGCCACCTTTGAAGCATTGCCCATGAAGACGGTAATCTCTCCTCACTAGTCGTCGGGTTTCGAACCCCGCAAAGTATTGCATATGATCGCTGGCTCTCAGATCTACACACCGTGCAATCGTAGATAACACCGCTAAACATGTTTCAACAACTAAACAAGAAGATATACCTTTGTTCTTTGGCGAGGACACCGCCTTTCCAATGTCCAACTTGCAAGTGAAGCACTTGCCTTCGGCTTCTTCACTCCGCTCGAGGTCCCATCACCTTCTTCGCCTCCACCTTGCTTCTTCTTCTTCTTACCTTTCGCTTAGAGGAAGAAACCTTCCGAGCGACCATGGCTTGAGAACTCGACGAAATGCCTCTCACCGCCTGAGTTCTCACAAGCTCCGCCAACGAATACAACCTTTGTTCATGTTGTAGCTGAGGCGGAACCGCCAAAACTCCTAGGCAAAGATCGAGAATGATATCGACTGGTTTCCCCATCGATCTCAAATCCTAGGACTTCCATCTCATTAAGATGAGCCATCATCTTGAGAACATGATCCCTAACCCGTGTTCCTCGATCATGGAGGTCGCCATCAAGTTTCTCATAGCCTCCTCGCCTAGCCGCCTACTCGATGTCCAAAAGTTCCTTGAGATTGAACATCATGTCATAAGTCGTGGCTATGGCTCGATGTCGATGTTGCAAAGACATTTGACATAGATGCCAAAATGTAACACCGCGCCATCTCATCCGCTTTAACCCATTTCTTATAACGCTCCATCTCCTTTCATCGAGAGTCATCCGAGGGCTTAGGAGGATAGACTCAAGAGTACAAATTTGTACTCTTCCGCAGTTAAGACAATATCCAGGTTTCTTTTCCAATCAATGTAGTTTGGACCAGTAAGTTTGTTTTCTTTTAAAATCACAGCAAGTGGGTTGAAAGCCATTTGAAAATACTAAAAATCACAATGATCAAAATATTAGATTTCAAATATTATTGATTCCTCAAAATAATAAAATCCCGAAATCAACCAACACCTCAAAACACCGAGAATATCGCATGCCACGATAGTGTGGACGTATACGAATTCCACATTTGTAAGAGGAGGTTTTACCCATTAATTTTATTATCTTATCAACCTTACTTTTTGACAAATAAAATTAATAGTTGGTTCCTCTTTAGCCCTACAAATAAAAGCAGTGACTCCGATGGGGAGGATACCTTTATTTGTATCTAAGTGTGCACCATTACACGATAATAAGGGAATTATTTCGGATTATGTGCCTTACCGATGGGGAAGTACACACGCTCCTAAATAATTTCCTATAACCATTATTTGACCTAGTGATCCACAAACAAACCCATCCGATGGGGAGGAAGGCACTCAAAGCCAACGCGCAAGTTTGTTGCATCACACGTCAAATTGTAATGGAGGTCATGGAATTAATTAAAATATCCCTCTCCCACTTAGTAAATTGCAATCGAGGAATTTTAAACATACACAACATGCATATAAAACAAATAAGCAATAAATATGGAAAAAAACAGAATTTTTCCAACTATTATGGCATTGTCCTCCAATATGCATCCCGTCGTGTCGCCACCTCGTCCGCTCCATCTTTTCCCGTGCGCAAGTCACCAAAGAGTTCCGAGCCGAGATAAATCATTTTATTTACATCCATCGATCCTATACTCCACGAAGGAGTGTACAAATAATCTAGATCGAAAGTAAACTAAAATGATCGGCTAAACAATGCCGTATTTAATTACAAAAATTAAATACTAATCTAGCCTTGTCAACCCCGAGGATTCAAATAATAAATTTTTACACACATCCATTCACATACACACACATGGCCATAATAGTCGGATCTTATGCCTGCAACCAAAGAGTTAAACTACGCATATCCTACTATTATCTGACACATATAATATATAAAAAATGCATAAAAAATTAACCGAATCCTAAACACACAAAACCGGAAACCGATGGCTCTGATACCAATTGTTGGGTGGATGCTTCGGAGGCTCATTGGCTCCCTTGTCCCCGGATTAAAATTTTCACTAATGAAAGAATTAATCCGGATGAGATGAGCTTCCCTAGCACAACCTATTCGTCGTCATGCTAACAACTTGAGTGGTCGCTTGAACAAACTAGTTGTTCAAGCAACACAACTCTTCTAGTTGGTTAGCCGCGGAAGAGACGACGGATGGATCGTCGGTTTTTGTGTTTGTCTTCGGGGTTCATGATTATACAATATATATTCATACACACACATGCATAATCAAAACAAATAAGAACATGCTCAGATCTGTACATAAAGTTAAAATAACTTTATACCTCACGATCTTCTACCGTATGTTCTATCCTTCTCGTGGACGACGTGTGGACGAAGATCCTCCACGAGTAGAAGCCTTCTAGATCGCTTTCTTCTCTACCTTGTCCGCTGCGAACAAAGAGAAGAACTAGCAAATACCTTTCCTATCTAGAACCGGCCACCAAATTAGGGAATTTGGTGCAACACGCCAAGGAGCAATGGATGATGCGCCGGCCAACTTCTCCAAGAAGAGTTGCCGCCGGCCACTTTTGGAGAATAGGGAGGAGGAAGAGAACCGGCCACCAATGGGAGGAGAACCGCCGGCCAAGGAAGAAGAGAAAAGCCTTAAGGTTGGGCGCCGGCCAAGTATTGATGGTGCAAGTTGGGCGCCGGCAACAACTTTGGATGAAGATGGTTGCCGCCCACCCTAGCTCCAAACCCTAGCCGCCCACCTCTCCAAGAGCCAAACCCTAATTCTTTCAATCCTATCTTGCCGCCCAACCGAAGCCTCTATTTATATAATTAGGCTTAAGCCTCCTTTAATCTCCACCGTCGGATCTAGGGATTTAATCTCCACCGTCGGATCTAGGGTTTTATCCCAACCGTCGGATCTAGGGTTTAATCCCAACCATCGGATCTAGGATTTCATCCCAACCGTCGGATCTAACGTTTCATCCCAACCGTCGGATCTAGGGTTTTATCCCAACCGTCGGATCTAAGGATCTAATCCCAACCGTCGATTCTAGGATTTCATCCTAACCATCGGATCTAGGGATTTCATCCCAACCGTCGGATCTAAGGTTTCATCCCAACCGTCAGATCTAGGGTTTTATCCCAACCGTCAGATCTAAGGATCTAATCCCAACCGTCGATTCTAGGATTTCATCCTAACCATCGGATCTAGGGATTTAATCCCAACCGTTGGTTCTAGGGTTTCATCCAACCATCGGATCTAGGGATTTAATCCCAACCATTGGTTCTAGGTTTTGTTTTACATTCTTGGATCTAGACTTCATAAGGATTATATTAGGCTACGATAGGGACCATAAGGAGGAGTTGGGTCTTGGCCACCCGATGGATTGGAACCACACAAACTTGATCCATCAATGATGTTCCATTCCACTAGAGGATCATCATTGAACTACCTCACCAACCCCCATAAATCAATATGGGCTCCATATATTATTTGTACATTAATCTCCCCGTGTTTAAGATATCGAATGTCCGTCAATTAATTGATTTACTGACCATCAATTAATTAACATCTAATTCCTCGAGTAGTACCACTCAACCATATCATCATGTTGACTAAGTCAACCAGCTGGGTTTACATGATGAACCTTATGAGCTCCTCAAGGGGACATCATCAACCTAATATATAGGACACAGTTTCCTCCTATAATCAACGACACACCATGTAAATAATATTATTTTCCAACTTACCGAGCATATTGATTTAATCCATCTAAATCTCACCCACTGGTAAATCAAAGAAATAAATACTAAGTACATGTGCCCGTTATTATATTGGGATTAAGAGCATGTACAACATAATATCCGAGGTCCGATTCAATTATATAGTCAGTACTAAATTGAATCACCTCTATGTCGGTCCTACTCAATACACCTAAGTGTACTAGTGTAACTCTATGTTCAAGATAAAACAATACCAAGCTACACTACAACCATGCCAATGGTTTGTCCAAAACCATCTTGGTTGTGAGCCTTTACTTATATTTTACAAGGTACTGATAACATGATCTTCTGTGCCACACCAAGCACCATGCTATCTACAATGTAAAATATTAGACAATATGCACACATATATAATGAATATATAAAATGCAAACAATGATCATGTGATTCTTATTTCAAAATAAAATGTTCATACAAAAAGAGCTAGGCTTTCAGTATACATTCTAACAGGTCGGAGAGGCGGATATGGAAGGGGGAGGAAGGCTGAAGTGGCAGTTGAGCAGGTCTCCGAATCTTCAATATCCTCAGAGACCAGTCTTGTAGTTCAAAAGATTCTGACTCTGAAGAAACTTCGATGGGATGCCCTGCTGAAGCCATAATAAGAAGATAGCAGGACGAAGGCATGGGGGACGAAGGATTTATAATGGAAGGAAAGAGGCAACAGAGGTTTTGGGAAAGGGAAAGAAGACGAAGAGATTGATACCATTTCCAAAGTAGTAAGAGAAATAAGGAAGATCAACAAGCAGGAGCTATTTAAAGCGTCGCCCGAACCGGAATCGGGGCGGGTATGAATGATGTCGGGTAAAGACCTTTCGAGCGAATTCCCAAACTGAAACCGGGACGGGTGTGAATAATATCAGACAACATACTCCCAGCAGATTTTCGAACCGAAAATAGGGCGGAGGCGGATAATGTCATTCAATATCCCTTCCATAAGCCCGAACCAATGAAGTGATTACACCATCCTATACAAGAAGAGAGAAAACGGTATAAAAAAGGAGGAGTTTTAAAAGAGGTCCAAAATTCTCGACCCGTCAAGAAGCATGCCAAGAAGATGATAACTAAGCCTATAAACAAATTCATCATTCAGAGGCAGAAGAGAGGCTATTGATAAAATTATCAAAGAAGGAGAATAGTATAAATTACAATTCAAAGAGTTCGAGCGGACAGTTAGCTAACGCCTCCGTGGGATCTAAATAACTAGTATCCGTGATAGGAGGCGGGTATCCTTGCTCGACATTTTGAGCTGAAGACCCCTCAAACCCTAGTATAAAGAGATCTACCCCTTTCTTGACATAACGCCTCTTGAGGTCGGCTTCCTGCTCCTTTAGTCGGTCCTGATAATGAGCCACCTGAGTTTGACTTTCCGCCAATTTGATCACCAAAACATCTCTCTCGGTGGCTGCTTTTATAGCTCGCTGTCCTAAGGCTGAAAGAGCTTCAAGATACTCCTGTTGGAAGATGGATTGCTGCTGGGCCACCGGTGATAAGGTTCGGGAAGAGCTATCGCAGAGGAAAGTTCCTGACACTTCTTTACACAGGATTCCCTGGTAATTGCCCAGGCTTGACGTTCCAGGTTAAGGCGGTTGCATTCTTGTTGAAGCTGTGAGATAGTGGCCGCAGAGTTAGCATCCTTGAGCATGGCATCCATAAGATATCTTTTATACTCCTTCGCCCCGAGTCGATGTCTACTACCGGCTCGCTAGATTGCAAGAAGAGGCGCTGTTCTAGTTCTTCATTTTTTCGTTGCAGTTCCTCTTTCTCATTTCGAACCAAGGCTAGTTGCATCGTGGCATCTTCGCATTGACCCCTAAAGTCCACCTCCTTTGCCTCTTGTTCGTTTAAACGTCGCGCGAGCTCTTTCTGTTGCGACACGGCGGCAAAATGGTGAGTCTCCACACTAGATTGGAATCGGGCTAGGTGGACCACCATGTTGTTATGTTGAGTGGAGGCCTAAGAGGAGAGGAAAATTATCATCCTACATCAGTATAGGGAAATACCCATAGCAAAGAGGAGGAGGAGAAGGAGTAAATACCTCTGCCAGCAGTTTGCCCACTTGCTCACACGGGCCTTGTATACCCGACTGGCTAAAGAATTTTACCTCCGAAGGGTGCCGAATTTTCAGCAAAGATCCCAGAGAGGCCCTCGGAGGAACCGGAAGGGAAGGGTCTTCTCCTTTCGAAGAAGATGGGGGCCTGGTACGGTGAAGAGGGGTAGGAACGGTTCTCGAGTCGGACAGCGTTGGAGCTTGGAGGGATTCCGCATGAGGAGGCAGGGGTGAATTCTGTGCGGAGGGGGAAGAATGCAGAAATTGGGAGGGAGAATCCCCTCCTTGGGGAGCTAAAGAAGAGGCAGGGGAGGTGTTGCCTTCCCTTCGGGGTTCATAGATGATTAGGGGTCGAGCTTCCGGCTGGTGGGAAGACAAGGGAAGGAGAGCTGATGAACTTGAAGCTCCTTTCTTGATAAGCCGCAGCTTCTTCCGAGGAGATGACGGAGCTGCTGTGGATTTGCCTCTTTTAGTCAGGGTCTTCTTCTTCTTGGCAGCCTCGATCGACTCCCCTTCCACCAAAGCCTTCTGCATCAGATTATCTACAAGATATACTGGTAAGAAAGATGAATGCCCTAAAAAGGAAGTCACATTGCAGGATAAATGTCACCCTACCTATAGCAACCGAAGTCGTCAAAGGTAGAGGAGACAATCCAAAGTGGCTTAAGAGGGGAGTTTCTAGCAGATGGTTCAAGCAGTAATGCAGCTCTCCTAAGACTCTATACACTTCCGGGAAGGGACATTTGGTCCTCATTTCCCGGAAAGAAGGCAATTCAGGAAGGTCTACCTTCCAAGTATCAGAGTAAGGTAAAGACTCTGGGAGTTGTACAAAGAAATATAAGGCTTCCCAACCCTTGTGGGAAGTAGGCAGGTTCACCAGGAATTGGCAGTCGGAACGACTAGACAAATAGAAGAGGCCTGCCTTAGAAGACTTTAATTGGAAGAAGCAATGGAATATTTCGGGGGTCAAAGAGAGGTTCAAATGTTGGAACACTATGTGGGCTCCCGATAGAATCCGGAAGGAGTTGGGGGTGAATTGGTTCAGAGGTAGTCCATAGAAATTAGGAGGTCCAGATAGACCTGTGGTACTGGCAGGGATAGGCCGTTAAGAAATTGTTCATAAAAAAAGCATGTCAAGCCGAGAGGAGGTTTATGAGGTCGATGCAGTTTGGTCGTGAAACAACATTTTATAGAAGGCTCTATATAGTTGTTCCTTAGGTTAAAGAAATAATGGTTGCAATCTAACTGAGTTATGGTATGTTCATACCAGGCGGGTGAAGAGAGGGTCCTAGGAGCCATGGGTGTGAACAAAGCAGAGCACTTACTCGGAGGGTAAAGAAGAATCGTGTGAGGAAAGGAAGAACTGGGTCGCCGCAACACCGCCGATGAGAATCACGGGAGAAGAAGAACAGGCTGGATTACCAAGCACACTAACCGATACCTAAAAGAAGAAGGCGAGGGTTTATATAGGGTTTTCCGCGACGATTCAGCTGCACAGAAGGAGAAGGAGAAGCGAAGCCCATGGGCCCCGCGGGCCTCCTTCAATATACTGGGGGGAGTTATAGGGGAACGGACGGATTTAAGCCGAGAAATGAAGGATAGGTCAGAAACTTTATGTAAATTAGGAAAGTCAAGCTTATAACTTTGCTTGACTATTTTTCGGGGTTGACTAATGATACTACTGGTACCTTCTTTACATAATCCCCGATAGAGGGGTTAGCGGGTGACCTAAGATCCGATCCAAAATACACGGCTCAGCTAAGAAAGGAAAGGAAGATTGGCATGGGAGAATATTGGAAGCCATCGGTATGGGCGAACCTCAGAAGCCATTGGCACGGGCGAACCTCAGAAGCCATCGGTACGGGAAAATATTGAGAGCCATTGGTACAGGAGAGTTAATGAAAGCAATTGATATGGCAAAGGAGAGGCGGAGGGCGCTTCGCCAAGAAGCCAGCCCAATCTGATCCCTACAAGGGGAAGTTGGGCACGGGAAGGAGAGGAATTGGTTTGGGTTGATGGGGAACCCTAGGGCTAGGGCGCCCGTGGGCTATAGACCTAAAACTAGCTTCCCTCAACACCGAAGGTTGAGGGAGGTAGTCTAGCCTAGTTTCCCGAAAAATAGAGGAAAGGGTGTTAGGCAATGGCCTGGGAGGCCCCACATAATATTCCAAAGAGTCTCCACTCCTGATATCTGTAACAGAATTATTCTCTAGGAAAAGGTGGTGGCCACGTGTACGATGAAGATAACCCACGACGTTACGATGAAGGAAAAAAGGAGGAGATAAAAGGAGAGGAAGGAGGGAGAAAAAGAGGAGGCCGACAATTATTCCCACCCAGCAAGAGATAAAGGGACGCAGGAGGAGGGGAAGAGAAGAGGACAACCACCTCGCCGGAGAAGAAGGACGGAGACCTGTCGTTGTTATATCTCTTGTATTTTTCTCGTCTGGTGAGATTATTGTAAAAGGTTTTTTCTCCTTCACCTTCGAAAACTTACTTTCCGTAAAGGAGGACCTTCATAGTGAAAGTGCTTGGGCACTGTCCCCGGTGAGAAAACTCACCTCCGTGGAGTAGGAATCCTTATTCCGAACCACGTTACATCTTGTGTCTGAGTTTCAATTGCTGGCGTCAGTTTCTTGCGTTTCATCTACTTCATCTTCTTATTCTTTACTGATTGCGGCCTGTGAGAACCCTCTGAGATCTCCATCCATGCTTCACTGCATTGGAAAGGAGTGAACAGACTTCACCCGTTCGCATCAGCTGGCGTCCAAATTCCTTCATCCCCTTCTCCTTGGCCGATGGAAACAAGACATAGGGTCTTCCCTTGGAGTCTTGTCCGGTTTCCATCTTATTCATCTTCTCCTTCATGGCCGGCGGCAAGCACCAAGCTTGGAGCTTGGTGGTTGGTTGAAAGAAGGAGAAGTACCTTGTTTCTTATTCTTCCTCTTGTTCGGAGCGAGCAAGGAAGGAAGATAGGTGATCTAGGAGCTTCAACTTTTGGTAGATCGTCTCCCACACGACGTCCAAAAGGAGGAAGGACATACGATATAAGATCGAGAGGTATAATACTTGTCTATTTTCTTATGTAACATGTTTATAATTGTTTCTCAAATATATATGCATGATATAACTTGGACCCCAAATATAAAAACAAAAGCCGGCGATCCATACATCGTCTATTCCGCGGCTATTCGTAGAATAGAGGTTGGTGGCTTGAACAACAAGTTTGTTCAAGTAACCACTCTAATCGAATAGCACGACGATGAAACAGTTGCTTGGGTATTCCCTCGTGTCAAGGATAATTTTTTTTTATCCGGGGACGTAGAAGGGATCGCCATGAATAAGTTACTGAGTTGAAGTGGGAAGCGAAGTTTCCTATCTTCATCTCACACCCTCAGCGTCCATCCGAGTCCTCCACGACTCGTTTACCCTTCGTGCTAGCCTTCAGGTGCTTCCATCGACTATGTCATGACTTTGAGTACCCTTAGCCTAGACCTAAGTCTTCTAGTCACCTTCATCAACCTCATACCCTTAGGGTCCATCTGAGTCCTCCACGACTCCTTCACCCTTCGTGTTAGCCTTCAGGTGCTTCCATCAGCTATGTCATGCTAACTGGGTCTCCTTTGCCAAGAGGACACATCTCTGGGACTTCTCTATTGCCAAGCCTCAATGGTTGAACTTTTCACCACCAAGACTACACACTTGGACTTACGTGGCCAAGACTACACCCTTGGACTTTCCTTTGTCAAATATTCATATTTGGACTTTCACCACCAAGACTAGACACTTGGACTTACGTGACCAAGACTACACCCTTGGACTTTCCCTTGCCAAGGTTTCATCCATGGACATTTTCCTTTCCAATTATCCATACTTGGACTTCTCCATTGCCATGAATCCAATCTTGGACTTCCCTTGCCAAGTCTCCAAACTTGGACTTCCACTCAAGTGTCACTCGAGCAAGGTCACCCTTGACCTGAGGCCGATTGCTCCAACAATCACCTCATAACAATCTCCCCTATATAATCTTAGATATCTCAAACATCTACTCATCATATGGTCAAACCATATTGTCAAACAATGGTCAAACTCATTGTCAACCTATTGTCAAATATCAAAACCCTACTCGAGTCACACTCAAGTCGAGTCCATCATGACCTGGGCTGATTGCACCAACAATCTCCCCCTTTTTGATGTTTGACAATACATTTAAGTTAAGTTATCCCATAAACCCAACTTAATTCTTCTTATGCCAAAGCATAGTGAAGGTTTACCTAACTTAAACTCTCACTTCTCCCTCCTTGGCATACATCAAAAAGCCTACCAAGGTTTCCAATGTCTCATCTCTAAATGAGATTCTAAATTCTCCCCCTTGGTCCAAAATCATCTTGGATGCATGATAACAGCGATTATGTGTTGTGGTACCATTACAAATTAATTACCGAACCCTCTCTATACTAATGTAGCATAGTGAATAGCCCGGATCGTTTCCCAACAAGTGTAATCGATAGAATAGTAATCTTAGGAGTGCTAATTATTGCTTTGGATTTTCCATTTCAAATGGGGGTTTAGAATTTAAAAGACTAATCCTACTGAATTTAAGACAATGCAAATAATTAAAACCTTAATGCAACTAAACTATGATGGTAATGAAAATAAAGAAAATATGAACTAAGTATTCAAACAAGAGCATTCAAAAACATAAAGACAGTGCAGAAATTTAAACAACAATTCAAATGCAAAATAACATGAGTGTAAAGCAAAATATGAAATAAATCTAACCTATTATTAAACACTTCTAACTAATGGAAATAGCACTTAAACATGGAAGAAATCAAACTAACAAACAATTAAGCTAAGCTTTGCAATTTACCAATCAAACTTATTAACTACAAATTAAACTCAAAACTAAAATTTCCAATTAAACTATAAACTAAACATCCAAATGAAACTACTAATTAAACTCCAAGACAGACTACAAATTAACTACAATTTAAACTACAAGACAAGCTACAAACTAACTACAAATTGAACTACAAGATAAGCTACAAATAACTACAAATTAAACATCAAATCAAACTACAAAATAAACATCCAAATTAAACTACGAATTCAACAACTTAAACTACAACGATAACAATTAAAGGATGATAACCAGTTCAATTCATGAATTCCAAAGATAAAGTAAATCGACGATCCACAACACCCAAAGAAGGAACCACCCTCTCCAGCTGTTGTGGATCGTCGGTTTATTTTATCTTTGGAATTCATGAATTGAATTGGTTATTGTCCCTTAATTGTTATCATTGTAGTTTCATTTGTAGTTTAAGTTGTTGAATTCATAGTTTAATTTCAATGTTTAGTTTGTAGTTTGATTTGTAGTTTAATTTGTAGTTAGTTTGTAGCTTGTCTTGTATTTCAATTTGTAGTTAGTTTGCAGCTTGTCTTGTAGTTTAAATTGTAGTTAATTCGTAGTTTGTCTTGGAGTTTAATTAGTAGTTTCATTTGGATGTTTAGTTTGTAGTTTAATTGGGATGTTTAGTTTTGAGTTTAATTTGTAGTTAATGAGTTTGAATGGTTAATTGCAAAACTTAGCTTAATTGTTTGTTAGTTTGATTTCTTGCATGTTTAAGTGATATTTCCATTAGTTAGAAGTGTTTAATAATAGGTTAGATTTTATTTCATGTTTTTCTTTACACTCATGTTATTTTGCATTTGAATTGTTGTTTAAATTCCTACACTATCTTTATGTTTTTGAATGCTCTTGTTTGAATGTTTGTCTTCTTTAATTTCATTACCATCATAGTTTAGTTGGATTAAAGTTTTAATTACTTGTATTGTCTTTCATTCAGTAGGATTAGTCTTTTAAATTCCAAACTCCCATTTGAAATGGAAAATCCAAAGCAATAATTAGCAATCCTAAGATTACTCTTTTATCGATTACACTCATTGGGAAACGATCTAGGCCGTTCACTATGCTGCATTAGTGCAGAGGGGGTTCAGTAATTAATTTGTAATGGTACCACGACACATAATTATCATTATCAAATGTTCGCGCCATTGTCGGGAATCGCTGTCGCAGTTCATCGTGAAGATGGTCGGAACTCCTCTGCTCGCTGCTCAAACTCTACTGCCGAACCACTGCAGTAGAAGTTCTACTGATGCAGAGAAGAGAAATGGGGTCGCTGCCGGTTGGATGGGAGGGGATGAATGCCGGAGATGGTTGCCGGAGACCGTCACCACCAATGTTGTGAAAAGTCGCTCGCTTGCGCTCGCGAATTTGGGGAAGAAGTCATCGCGACTTCTTCTCGCGTGAGTAGAAACTGTGCAATGAAGAGAAGGAATTAAGTGGTTGCTTGATGCTGTTTGATTTCTTTTCCCCTCAAATCTCATCCATACAATAAATCTAGGGTTTGATGAATCAATCATTTTCTTAATTAGGCTTCTCCATCCAACGGTTGTGATCGATCCAACTCTGGATGGATAGCTCCGATTGCTCCAATTAGGCTCTCTTTGTGTTTCCTACAAGATCACACCAACTTATGAAAAATAACTCTGAAATTGTAAAATTACACAATTAATCTCAAATAAATCTAATATGTAAAACATATTGAATAACAATAATTAACCACATAAAAGAGCCTAAAATGTCTAATCCATGAATCTAAACAGCACAATAAAATGCAGTTATCAAATTCCCCCACTCCTATTTTTGTGCGTCCCAAGAAATAATGAAAATAAAGAAAACTAAAATTAAACTGAAGATATATTCCCCTAGCAATTCCTAATCATACATAGAAATTCGTGAAAGAAAGTTACCTAGGATTGTCAAATCTCAAAGACTCAAGCAATCATGGACTCAAATCTTACACAGGTTAACAAACATGGTAACTTCAATCCATCCTGAATAGACTAAGAATGATTAAGCCTCATAAGATAAGTGGCGATTTCTCTCGCTCTCATAAGAATGTAATAGTGGAGTTCACTCAAACTACTCATGGTTTATGCACTACTATATGCTTGGTTTTCTTCTACCTTCACCACTATATACACATAAGAATGCACAATCATTGAAGGCTTATTAGGAATGTAAGGGAAACATGAATATAGAAAAAATGATAGTATGTTTGGAAAGAAAGAAATGTAAGAAATAAAATAGCTAAAAAAATGTAGGAAGACATGGAAATACTAGAATGCTATATAGATGAGTACATTACAGTATTGCCCCAAAAGTTTCCATCCAAGATAGCTTCCCTAAATTTACTAAATAAGATATAAACAACCCCTATCACTTTCTACAATATAAAATTCACACATAATATACAATAAATCTTTTAATAGTTACAACAAGGGATGTCTATCGCAAAAAATACTATCACACAAATAAAAAATTGCACAACATATCAAAGAATTTTTTTTATTGCATTTATTGTTTTTAACTTTTTTTTTCAACTTTTTTTTCTCTTTTTTTCAACTTTTTTTTTCAATCATTTTTTTTTTACATGTAGTGCACTTCCCTATGCTCTAAAAAAACACATCAAGCTCAGCTATAAAAAAATAAAAAATACAGCAAGCTCATGGTGATCAATCACAGCTTGTCTATACTTACACTAAATTATCCTGAGCTACTCTCTTCCCCACACTTAAACTTTTGTCCGTCTCGGGCAAAACACTCATCATGGAACATCCAAGTATTCCACATCTAGAAGAGTAACAAAGAAGAAAGTAGTGGGAGGACAGAAAAATGACATGATGAACAACTAGAATATTATTCAGTAAGCATGTCGCGATAAAAGAAGTAAAGGGAAACATATGAGATTGCCTTCATAGTAATCATGCAAACCTATGATTGTGTGGTCTCGAAAGAATCAAAGCAAGTTCTAGAGTAACAATAACCACAAGTGCACCACACACAAACAATAAAAATAGACAATCCTCACTAGGAATGAAAAAAAGTCATCTCAATCTATCGACACAGAATCCATCACCAAGTAACAATCATATGTAATCAATTAATCAATTCATGACAATAAATCCCAAAACTCGACAATTAAATTTAACTTGCTTTCACAACTTCTAAGATGATATAAAAGAATGCATAGGAAATTTATTTAAAAAATCAATAAAATAAAAATTCAACAAACGAAACATAACAAGTAAAATAAAAACAAATAAAGTAAAAGAAATGTATATACAATGAAAAGAAAAGAAGATGAGATGGAGCAAACTCCCCTAAGGTCCTGGCGGTTGAAGAAGATTCAGTAGAAGCCATGGAGTGCTCCGAAAGAAATCCTTTCCCAGTGGTTGAAGAAGATTCAACTTTAACATCCATGCTGGGAGTGGGATGGATTGAATGGAGGTGAGTGCCTTCATCGTGTGATCAGGATAGTCCTGTGCTGCTCCCTCCAATATCATCTCCTCATCATATGTAATCTCTGGTGGTCGGAGGTGATTCATTAGAAGTTTCTAGCCTGGAGGTTGGACTATTGCATGATATGTCAGGGCCTTTATCAGTAAAATTTTTGGAGACTCGATCTTAGGTGGGAGTGTCCAGTCTAGGGTGTCTAGCTATCCACCACTCCTATGAGAATTGATTTCTGATCATGCATATCAGGTGGTTGCATAGTTGAATATGATAATTCTGTAGGCACTGTCTTCTCTGTAACTAGAATATCAACAAGAGGAGCTAACAACACACCCATGTCATCATCCTCAACATTTGACACAATGGCAACTTCATCCATAATTACACATACAACATCATCAACAAAAACATCTGCAATAATAATACTCTCATCTAGTGTTCTGCATGCATCAACATTATCTTCAAAGTTCCCAACATCAACATTCACATCAATATCTGGAGCATTAAAAATTACATCATCACCATGTAAAGCAGAAGAGGAGTCCTATAGAGCTGTAGAAGTAAAGCCAAGCATATCCCCAACCCTGCAATCCATCTCCTCAAGCACATTAGTCTGGCTTGGCATAAAGCAATGAGGAATACCCTCTAATGAAGGCTAAATGACTTCTTGTTTATGCATCTGTTGGATGGATGATCTAAGTTGATCTAACTAACTTTCCATTTCATGCTCTGATGCTTCAATTTCTTGTTGGGAATAGAGACCACTGGTCATTTTTATTCGCTTTGTAGCTAGCTACTGGATAAACTTCCTCAAATTTTACATTGAATTTTCTCGTTGGCTAGGGCTAGAAGCTTGTTCACTGTAGTTCTGAAATCCCAATGGACTATGATATGCAGAAGAGTTATGAGCATTTGAATGTTGTGATATCCCATATATGTAACGTGATTGATCTCCCTAACTAGGCATGTAAGCATTGGTAGATGGGGGAGGTGGATAGCACTGAAGTGGCTCAGTAACATACTATTGTATGTGCCTATATCTAAAATTTGAATTGAAATTATATGTACCAAATACCTGTTCTGCTGATACGGCTGATGATACTGAGAATACTCAGGATCAGGTTGATTATATTAAGGTTGGTACTTATTGGTGCAATCGACCCAGGTTATGATTAACCAGACTCTAGTTTGACTCGAGTGGTATTTTGATGTTCGACAAAATGTATAACGATGTGATTGTCATGAGAAGTCCAAGTCATGGGTACTTAGCATGGAAAGTCTAAGCATGGGCCTTGGCAATGGTAAAGTCTAAGCATGGGTCTTGGCATCTAGAAAGTCCAACATGGGTTGGCATAGAAAGTCCAAGGGTGTAGTCTTAGCCACGTAAGTCCAAGTGTGTAGTATTGGCCGTGAAAGTCCAAGTCATGGGTACTTAGCATTTGGGAAGTCCAAGGGTTGATATTGGCAGCATAAATTCCAAGGGCAGAGTCTTGGTAGCATAAGTCCAATGGTTGATGACATAAAGTCTAAGCGTGACAATAGCCGATAGAAGCACCTGAAGGCTAGTGTATGGATGACCAAGTCATGGATGACTTGGAGGGATCCAATAGGCGTGAGGCTAATGGAGGTGGCTAGAAGGCTTCTAGCAAGTATGAGGGCATCATACTTGGGGTTAAACCTCATAGTTGAGGTTTAGCAGTCAACTGGGGTTATGAACCAGTTAACTGGTCAAGTGTTTTAACACTTGGAAACCGAGCCAACACTGAGTAGTCGACTGAGATTATGACCAGTCGACTGCCATGAGTTGACGGGCATTCGACTGTGGCAAGTAGCCTTTGCAGTTGATTTCCCAATGCTAGCAGTCGACTGACCTTGAGTAATCGACTGCCATGGAGGGCAATCGACTACTGCTGGTTTTGGTCACGAAGACAATGCTCGGTGGTCGACTGAGCAGTCAGCTACAGGCTTGAGCAGTCGACTGTTAGAAATGGAAATTGACTGCCAGTGTATCCGTTGGTTGGAATCCCGACGTGGATTAAGTCGTTGTGAGACAACGACTGTAGGAGCAGTCGACTGAGGCCTTTTGGTAGTTGACTATTAGGCAGAAATCAGCTCGAGTTGCAGCATTAAGAGGAGCTCGAAGGGGAGGTTTTTGGCCATGGTTCTTGGGGCGATTTGGAGGGGAATTGCTGGTGTATTCTAGACCTTCAAGAGCAAACCAAAACAATCAACAAGCAAGCAATCCAAAGCTCTTAGTGTAAAGTTTTCTTTACTTGTATTTGTGTATTGCTTATTTTACTTTATTGTATTTCATTGTATTACATTTTGTAATCATTTGTACAAGGTTTTTCCACCTCCGGATTGTTTCAAGAAGGAGTGTATTGATTAATGGTGGTGTTTGCATCACTAGAGCTCACCCCGTAGAGTAGGAACCCTAAGGTTCCGAACCATGTTATATCCTTGTGTATTGTATGCTTGTGTATTTCATTTATGTTTTATTATTATTTTTGCTGTGCATATTAATGAATATTGTAGACAAGCACGCAAGCGCAATCGAATTTCGTCAAGCAAATGAAAATGCGCCATTCACCCCCATCTAGCGCTCACCGAAGTTCTTACAATTGGTATTAGAGCGAGTCACTCTTCACCGGCTTCGCATCTGAGGGACCAAACATGCTAGAGGCCTAAAGATTGTGTAGCCAAGTTTTAGACTAGGTTGGGACATCAACACACCACCATCCTACGAGGAATATGGATTTGAAGGTTTCAATCAATGGAAAATAGGGATTGAGAAGCTTTGGTCTGCCTTGATAGAAGGTTGCAAATTTCCCAGAGGAAAGAAGGGTGGATTCCTCAAGGTTAAAAAATGGACCAAGGAACAATTCAAGGAGTTTAAGATAAATATTAAGGTAATCAAAATGCTAAGTGATTTAATTCCTAATAATGTCTTATCCAATTTAGGTGAATACAAGAATGGCAAGGAGCTTTGGAGCGAATTGGCAAAGTATCATGAAAATCAATCACCGACTCATGAAGTAGAGGAAGAGTCCGAGGAAGAGTGTTCATCCTCTCAAGCTCAAGAAGAAGCGAGTACATCATCCCAATAGCTTGAGGATTCGAAGGTTGAAAGAGAATCAACATCCGGATCGGAGGAAGAATTGGAGGAAGCCTCCACCTTTAGGATTGAGGGGGAGGAGATTAGGTCATCTTCAATATCGGAGCAACAAGAAGAAGTATCTACCTCCGGGAGCCATGAAGAATTGGACCAAATTCTTCCTACCACCACCCTAGGTAACTCAAGCACTTTAATTAACACTAAAAATCATATTATGTATTTTGAGTGTAGGGAATATGGGCACTATAAGAGCAAGTGCCCTAAGAAGGTCAAGAAGGCTCAATCGGTGCCGAAGGTTAAGGATGTCGGTGTCCCCACTGGGAAAAGCAAGGAGCATGTGATGTGCTTCAAATGCCATCAAAAAGGACATTATAGGAGCCAATGCCCTAGGGGGAGGAAGAAAAACCAAGGAGTTACAAATGCAGGGGAGCTAAGACAAACCCTAAGGTAACCTTTAATTATGCTCCTTCCTTGATTAAAAGTCAAAAGCATGCTAGGAATTTTATTGCAGTTGCTCATGATTATAAAAAGCATGCTAGTAATAATAAATTTTATTACTTAGGGGCTAAACATGTCGATTTAGGACTAAGGATAAACCTAGAACCAATAACTCTAGACCTATTCTATCTAGGGAAAGTATTAGAAAGGTAGAAGATCACCAAAGCATTAACCTTAAGAAGAATAGACATATGCCTAGGAAGAATCTTTACCAAAGGGTTAATGAAAAATTAAAAATGGGAAGATTAGAGTTAGAAAACCAAGCCTTAAGGTCAAGGCTTGAAAAACTTGAAAATACCCTTGCAAGAATGACAAATTCAATTAAAGGGCCTAGGAGTCAAAACCTATGGTCTATGAGGCAAGGCTCATCTATGGGAAAGAAAGGCTTGAGCCACAAGCCTAAGTCCAAGGTAGATAAGCCTACCTATCACCATGTTCCATTTGATTATGGAACTTAATATAGTGTAAGTGATTTGAGGCCGCTAGAAAGGGGGGTGAATAGCGTCGCGTGATGGAATTCGTTTCGTGTTCATCTACAAATTTCATTAGTGCGCAGCGGAATAATAATGAAGCAATACGAAATAGACAAACACAAAACACAAGTATTTAACGTGGTTCGGAATCGAACGATTCCTACTCCACGGATCGAGGTCTAGCGATGCCAATGCAATCACTAACCACAAATACTCCTTCTCGACACAAGCCGAAGGTGGAGAAACCTCTTACAAACTATTCTTACAACAATAAGAAATAGATACAAGCAATTACAACAATGAAATACAATGCAAGTAAAGAAAACTACTTTACAATTTCTCTTTGAATGCTTGATCGCTTGGTTGCTTGAAAAGAACTTGGAAACTCTAATTTGCAGCAGCAAATCGCCCCAAATGCCCTCAGGAACCGGTTAGTTTTTTCTCCATCATGAGCTCCTTATATAGCTTTAACCTGTGCTGGAAAAAGTGGATCAGTCGACTTCTCGGGACCATCAGTCGACTGATCACACTGTTGCTGTGAGAATATGGTATAATCCACGCTGGAAAAATCCAATGGCTAGGACATCAGTCGACTGATCACACTGTTGCTGTGAGACAATGGTATAATCCACGCTGGAAAAATCCAACGGCTAGGACATCAGTCGACTGATCATGAGCATCACGATCGTTCGCTTATCACTCGCCGCCCGACGGCCGTCGAGTGAGACTCCATTCGCACCGAAATATTGAGCACCGATCGATAACAATATCCGATCGCTGCTTATCACCGATCGCCCACTTCGCAATGATCGCTAGGCCTATTCCCGGAGTCAAACCCTAGTTGACTAGGCCAGTTGACTGCCACATGGCACCAGTCAACTGGCACACCTCAAACATGAGGTTTTAGCCCAAGTATGGTGCCCCCATACTTGCTAGACCACCCTTAGCCTAGACCTAAGCCTTCTAGCCACCTTCATCAGCCTCACACCTCTCGGATCCCTCCAAGTCATCCATGACTTGTTCATCCATCGCGCTAGCCTTCAGGCACTTCCATCGGCTATGTCATGCTAACGGTGTCTACACCACCAAGGCACATTGGACTTACGTCGCCAAGACTTCGCTTGGACTTTACGCCGCCAACCATTGGACTTATGCTGCCAAGACTTCACCCTTGGACTTTACGCCGCCAATATTCCCCTTGGACTTCTCAAATGCCAAGACTCAAGCTTGTACTTTCCCTTTCCAACCCATGTTGGACTTTCCATGTCAAGTACTCAAGACTTGGACTTTACCTTGCCAAGACCCATGCTTGGACTTAACATTGCCAAGACCCATGCTTGGGCTTTCCCAAATGCCAAGTGTCCCACTTGGACTTTCCATGCCATGTGCCTAAGACTTGGACTTTCCCATGACAATTACATTGTCATATGTTTTTGTCGAACATCAAAACATCTCTCGAGCCAAGCTCGAGTCCTGGTCAATCATAACCTGGGCCGATTGCACCAACAATCTCCCCCTTTTTTATGTTTGATAAAAACCAAACAAACCATTTGAGTTAGACCATCTAACTCAAAAACTCCTTACCAATTATCCCAAATTGGTAATCTTATCTTTCTCCCCCTTTTTTGACATACATCAAAAAGGTTATCTCTCCAAGGAGGTCAATGTCTCATGTCCCAATGAGATCTTACAATCTCCCCCTTGATCCAAAGATACCTAGGATGCCTACCATCTTCCTAGTGATAAGTCCCATATCACTCAAAAGAGGCAATCCTATTCACTCTCCCAATTTCCAAACTGGGTCTCTCAAAATCCCATCAATTTCCCAATTGATGTCCTTCTCACCATAACTTCTCTTCTTCAAGAAGAAAAACACATCCATCATCCCAAGATGGATACCTCCCCCTAAAGGCTTGCTCCCCCTTGACCATTGCACCAACAATGTCCTTGGGAAGTCTCTAAGCCAATAGGAACTCTAAACCATCAAAATTAAGGTTAAAAGTTCAAACATGAACTCTCCCCACCTTAAATTTGATACATTATCCTAACACCTCTCCTAATCCATATCCAATGGATTTTCACCCTTTATAATGCTTCCCAAAGCATATCCTAGGGTTAAAAGTGGTTAGGAACCTTAACCGCAGCTGAAATTGGGTTAAACAATCTTGTTTACCCTGAAATCAGCCTATCAGTCGAGTTAGCCAGAAACCATGATCAAGTGCCCATCGATCGCACCGAGCAAGTAGCCAATCAAGCTTGGCAGAGCCATATCCGTGAGCATTTGTCGTTCATCGCCGACGCCTTGCAATGATCGATAACTGAAAAACCTATTTTTCAATTATCAGAATCCAATTTTGAAAAATTATCACTAATTATACATAGCTTGAAAAATCATGAAATTTCACATGTATAATACTTATCACACATACAATCGGTGAAAAATCATGGAAAAATATTTTAACCATTAAAATAGGAGATTTGTACAAAGTTCAAAAACTATTAAAACTTTAAAGTTTTTGATCTACTTTGTATCAACTTCTACAATGATGATTGCTATCAAAAGATAGACTTCACCAAGGTTTTCTAAAGTGATTATAAAATGTTTTTGAAAACCTATTTTGAACCATGGACTATTGGCTAGATATACATGACTTGTATATTAGCTTTCCTCATGACTCTTTGTGATGATTGAAATAAGTTTATGTTCATCTAGATGCACTACCTATGCACCTTGAACCTAACTTATTATCGTAACATCTCACATGTTATCTAAGGTGTATACACATACATACATATCAATTTAGATGTGAGATGTGGAGTTAGGATTATTATGGTCTCATACATTTTCTAAGCAACCCTACTTGATTCCCTTATAAATGGGACTCCAAGTCATGCCATTGTCCTTAACTCAATTTTAATCAAGTTAAATGCATGAATGATCATGGCATAAATGATAACAATAATAAAGCATGACAATGATCATCATGTCATGATATATCAATAAGCTTTTAAAAAGTGAACAAGACATCTACAAAAGTCCTAATCAATAGCATGACATGGTATATGAGAAAACAGAATTAGATGCCATGACATATCAAGCTTACACAAACAAACACATTTCAACCAAACATACAATCAGACCACAATAATTTTAGAAACAAAATATTTCATTAAAAACTTCAAGTTTTTACATCCAAAATATGAAATGTTCAAACAAAAAGACATCCTATATCGCTAAACATCCTAATATCGCTAGTCCTCTACGGAAGGTGGAGGCGGAGGTGGCTGCTGACCCAAAGTCCATGCTTGCATCATCTCGTACATGTCGAGCTGACGCTGCTCAATGCGGCTCTGTGACTCCTCAATACGAATGTAGCGCTTCTCCATCCGACTTAGATGCTCACCCATAGAGGATTGCCCTGATATAATCTCTGCTAGTCGGGAGTCCATCATCTGCTGATAATCCTGGAAGCTTGACTCCAGCTGGGCAATCTGATCTGAAGGACCTACTGATGATGCATCTACTAGCATTTGGTCCTCCTCATCAGCAGCAGCTGGATCCTCATGTCGTTCTGCAGGTTCTCTCGGTACTAGAGGTGGCTCCCTATGTGGCATGGGCGGAGGTCGAGGTACTAGCTCCATCTGCCCATGTCCGATCCGTAGCTTTGCCAATGAGAAGTTACGAACTGATATATAGTCGTAAACCTCAGAAAGCATATGCAGTGATGATATGGCCAAAAGGCATATGCACTTTCCCTTGCACAGGGGATATGAAATGTACAATGCAATGAAACATGTTCAATGCAATGTTTATATCTAATCTATGACGCATGACATACATAAGAAAAATATGGGGAGGCCGAATCTTGGCCAGACCCCAAGTCACGATAGGGAGAAAACACCCAACAATGACTTTGTAAAGTATATTGTCATGGGCAGATAGCTCAGTGATAGAGAATAGGTTCTGAGCTGGTGGGTGAGGATGGTGAAAAATGTCCTCATGCATGGAGTCTAAAGAAATATGATCAAAAGGCTCAGGAAGAGGGGCATCGAAGATAGGATAGAAGACAAAAGTTTCATCCGATGGCCTACACTCAAGAAACTTCTGCAATATCGCAGGAGTGAACTCTAAGTCACATTTTGCAACGCGAGTAGTGTAGGTAGGACCATCGTCTACCTTCCTTAAGTTTTGATAGAACTCCTTAAGGAGATCATCATTTATGGCATGAGTACAAAGAACTACCTTCATGATTTGATAATATGCTAAAATATCCATGATATCACCACAATAATGCCTAAAGAAGTCGATATCGATGTACCTAACCAACATGGGTTGGTACAATCGTGATGCGGCCTCAGTCGGGTCGTTCCTACATTGTCGTCTATATGAATGCAATGCAGTGGAATGGAATGCAATGATACAAATACACGATTAGATCACAATGAGTTGTAAAGACAAAAATTTAGTGTTTAAGGGGTATAGAAATTATACTTTGGTGCCATTTAAAGGTGATGAAGGGAAGGCACAAGGCAGCTGCTGAGGAGAACGCGGGAAGGATCGCCGGAGAAAGGGTCTTGCTGGAACCCTAATCATTTGAAGAAGAAAACTAGGGTCGTGAGATGCCATTAGGGTTATAGAGAGATCAAAGACACAACCGGAAGAGAAGACTACCAAATCTAGGGCTTTGGTCGTCAGTGTGGACGAGGAAAGGCTGCTCGGAGACGATGAGCGCCGATCGGAGACAAAAATCACGAGGGAAAAGAGCGTGAAGATGCCGAACCCTAGCAGTTCGGCATTATAAAATCGCGACTCCAGTCGACTGATGTGTGACATCAGTCGACTGATGGTGGGTTATGAGCGGTTTAATGAACCGGCAATAATCGATTTGGCTCAAAGACTGATCGGCCGAGCATTCTCAGATCGAGCTAGAACATCACCGATCGATGTTGGTCATCACCGATCGATGTGATCATCACTCGATCGCCCGAGCCACTCAACTCGATGATCCTTCTCGCCGATGATGAAGTGAAACCCTTGATCGACGTTGAAAATTAGTCGATCGATGTACAAATCGAGTCCTCGAAGCAAGACTAATCATGAACTAATCAGATCGCGGTTCTGATTATCACGATCGATAAATTATATCATCGATCGATCTCTCGATTTAGCTTCAAATTGAGTGAATTTTAATTTCTTCACTCAATTTGTTTCATTTTATCATGTTTACTCTTGTATGTCGAATATATTAATGTTATGCTTATATTCATGTATTTGTTAATGTGTTTTGGTATTTTATTTCATTTTAACAATCATTAATATCCAATGCTTTTAAAATCCTTACATCTCACCCTTTCAAAGTGTGAAAATACACAATCAAGATGAATGACCTGTTTTGTGAGATGCAATATACCATAAACATTCCTTCCATGCAAACATATGGTAAAACACATGAAGCATGGTAAGTGTAAGACATCAAGGTGTGTGACACTTAAGTATCACTCTTGATGTGACTTATAAACTTTAAGCACTTCTCTTGATACATTAATTTCTAAAGTGTGTCAAAATCCTAAAATGACACACCATGACCTCTAAATCTAGATTGTGCCAATTTTATTGATTTTTCATGATTCCAACAATATATGACACATCCTAAAACCTTTTAGGATATAAGATCAAACCTATTTCCAAGGTATCCATAACCTTGAAAATAACCTAAAATGTCAACTTTGCTATGGTTGAGTTAACTACCCATCCAATCAAAGTTGACACATCTGAACCCATTTAGCATGAGTCAATCACGCTCCTTGGAACCCAAAATCTATTTGAGCTCATTGGATTAATTAGGTATTCCTTAGGGATAACTTCCCTAAATATCTTTCTAATGACCCTTCTAGGCTTGTTGGCCTTGGTCATTATGGTCTTGCCATGGTTAGCCTTAGGGATTGCCTCCCTAGTAACCTTCTTGTTAGCCTTGGTCATTATGGTCTTCCCATGGTTAGCCTTAGGGATTGCCTCTCTAGTAACCTTCTTAGTGACTTCCTTAGGTTTCTTAGAAACCCTAGCCACTAGGCACATACTATGGTTGGCCTTAGGGATAATTTCCCTAGAGACTTTGGTTTTCTTAGATTTAGGTTTAGTTCCATAATCAAATGGAACATTGTGATAAGTAGGCATTACTTTCTTAGACATAGGCTTGTGACCCAAACCTTGTCTCCTAGATGATTCTTGCCTCTTACACCCTTTTTGTTGACTTCTAGATCCTAGAGTTTGACAATTTGATCCTTTAAATTGATTTTGCATACTTGCAAGGGTCTTTTCCAATTTCTCAAGCCTTAACCTCAAGGATTGATTTTCTAACTCTAATTGACCAATTGATTTTTGATTAGGTTTTTGGGCATTACCATTCTCTTTAGGCATATGCCTACCCTTATTAGAGTGAATGCCTAAATGGTTTTTGATTTTCTTAATTGTTTCCTTAGGAAGGACATTTCTAGGGACATTAGTCCCAAATTTCTCCTTCTTTGAAATAGGTCTAGAGTCATTATTTCTAGATTTCTTCTTAGACCAAAAACCAACATGTTTAGCTTCTAGACACCCATAATTATTATTTCTAGCATGCTTTGATTCATGAGTAATAGCAAAATTGTTTAAGTTATTTCTAGCATGCTTTTTCTTAGAATTTAAAAGGCGAGCATTATGAGAATATACCTTAGGGTTAGTCTTAGAGACTCCCCCTACTTGTGAAGCTCCCTCCTTTCTTCTAGGACATTGGCTTCTATAGTGTCCTGGTTGTCGGCATTTGAAACACACCACGTGCTCCTTGCTCTTCTTAGTGGGGACACCGACATCTTTGACTTTTTCATTTACTTTCGGTGCCGGAGGAGCTTTCTTGACCCTTTTTGGACACTTACTCTTTAGGGATGTATACTTAAAAGTCTATTTTTTGTATGAACATCTTTATTTTGAAATAAGAATCACATGATCATTGTTTGCATATTTTTATGGTTATGCAATATTGTCTAATACCTTACATTGTAGATAACATGGTGTGTGGTGTCACACGGGAGATCATGTTATCGGCTCCTTGTAAAGTATAAGTAAAGGCTCACAACCGAGATGGCTTTGGACAAACCATCGGAATGGTTGTAGTGTGATTTGGTATTGGATTGTCTTGACCATAGAATCACACTAGTGCACTTTGTGTGTATTGAGCAGGACCGACACAGAGGTGATTCGATTTATTGCTGACTACATAATCGAATCGGACCTCAGATATTATTTAGTACATGCTCTTAATCCCGATATAATAACGGGCACATATACTTGGTACTCATCTCTTTGATTTACCAATGGGCGAGATTTATAGATTAAATCGATAGACTCGGTAAGTTGGGAGATGATATTATTTATATGGTGTGCCATTGATTATAGGAGGAAACCGTGTCCTATATATTAGGATGATGATGTCCCCTTGAGGAGCTCATAAGGTTCATCATGTAAACCCTGCAGGTGGACTTGGTCCGGCATGATGAAAAGGTTGAGTGGTACTACTCAAGGAGTTAGATGTTGATTAATTAATGGTTAGTAAATTAATTAATCGACGGACATTCGAGATCTTAAACACGGGGAGAAAATGTACAAATAATATATGGAGCCCATATTATCATATGGGGGTTGGTGAGGTAGATCAATGATGGACCTTTAGTGGATTGGATCATCATTAGTGGATCGGACTTTATGTGGGCTTGATCCATGGGTGGCCAAGACCCAACTCCTCCTCATGGTCCCTAATGTAGCCTATTAACACCTCATGATGCTTAGATCCAATGGATAGAAACAAAACTCTAAGATCCATTGGTAGAGATTAAATCTCTAAGATCCGACGGTTGAGATTAAATCCCTTGAACCAATGGTGGAGATTAAACCAAGACTTATCCCTAAACTCTATATAAGGGTGGCTTAGGGATTGTTGGCGTGGAGAACACAAGGGAGAACACAAGGGATGAGGGGATTAGGGTTTGCTTCCTTTGGTGGCTAGGAATCCTAGTTGGTTTAGGATTGGGTTTGGTGGCTAGGGTTTTGGAGCAAGGGTGGGCGGCAACTAATGGAGGTTGTTCTTCTTCTTCCTTGGGTTGGCCGGCCACTATGCTGCTCCTATCTACCTTAGCTTGAACTTATCCTATTCTTCTTCCCCTCTTCCATGGCGGATATAAAGTTAGGATTAGGGTTTGGGTGGCTAGGTTTTTGGGAGAAAAGGGTGGGCGGCAACTATAGGAGATGTTCTTCTTCTTCCTAAGGGTTGGCCGGCCACTATGGTTCTCCTCTTTACCTTGGCTTGAGCTCATCCTAATCTTCTTCCTCACTTCCATGGCCGGCCACAAGGTGAGCTTGGATTAGGGTTTGGAAGCTTAGGGTTTAGGAGGTTTGGGTGGCACCAAATAAGGAAAGTTTCTTCCTTTCTTCTTCATGGTTTGGTGGCCGGCACCCATATCACCTTCTCTAACCCTTGGACAGCATCTAAAGACCCCTTCTCCCTCTCCTTGGGTGGTGGAAACAAGACTAAGGGGTTTCCCTTGATGTCTTGGTCGGTTTCCACCATTATCTCCTTCTCCTTGTTGGCCGGCGGCAAGCATTTCTTTTGTTGCTTGTTGGTTGGCCATAGGAAGGAGATGAGCCTTGTTTCTATTCTTCCTCTTGCTTTGGATGAGCAAGGAAGGAAGATGTGTGATCTAGGAGCTTCGACTTTTGGTAGAGCGTCGCCCACACGACGTCCGAAAGGAGGAAGGACATACATTAGAAGATCGAGAGGTATATCGATTCTCTAATTTTATATGTTACATGTTTGTATTTGTTTTTCATTTATGAGCATGATATATTTCTGTGAATGGCTAAATAATATTTGGATCCCGAGTATAAACACAAAAACCGGCGATCCGGACATCTTCTATTCCGCGGTTGCTCGTAGAATAGAGGATGGTCGCTTGAACAACTAGTTTGTTCAAGTGACCTCTCTAAACGAATAGCACGACGATGACTTGGTTGCTTTGGGAATCCCTTTTGTCTAGGATTAAATTTTTAATCCGGGGACATCGAAAGGATCACCATGGTCAAGCAACCGAGGTGAAGGGGAAGCGAAGTTTCCCCTCACGGATCAACCCCAACAATTGGTATCAGAGCTTCCGGGCAAAACCAACAATTGGTATCAGAGCCAAGGTTTCCAGTTTTGTGTGTTTAGGATTCGGTTAATTTTGATGCACTTTTTCATATATTATATGTGTCGGATAATAGTAGGATATGCGTAGTTTAACTCTTTGGTTGCAGACATAAGATCCGACTATTATGGCATGTGTGTGTATGTGATTGTATGTGTGTAAATGTTTATTTTGTTGAATCCTCGGGGTTGACGAGGCTAGTATTTAGTTTTTGTAAATTAAATACGGCATTGTTTAGCCGCTCTTTATTTTATTTTACTTTCGATCTAGATTTCATGTACACTCCCTCGTGGAGTATAGGATCGATGGATGTAAATTAAAATAGGATTTAGTCTCGGCTCGGATCTCCGGATGGCTCGTACATGGCGTAGGAGGAGCAGACGAGATGGCGATGCGACGAGAGCCATATTGAAGACAAAGGCCGTAATAGTTGGAAAATAATTTATTTTTCACATTTATTGTTTTTTGTTTGATATGCATGTCGTAGGAAAATTCCTCATTTTTAATTTACTAAGTGGGAGAGGGATATTTTAATTAATTCCCGCGGCCTCCATTACAATTTGACGTGTGATGCAACAAACTTGCGTGTTGGCTCTGAGTGCCTTCCTCCCTGCGGATGAGTTTGTTTGCGGATCACTAGGTCAAATAATGGTTATAGGAAATTATCTAGGAGCGTGTGTACTTCCACAGCGGTAAGGCACATAATCCAAAATAATTCCCTTAGTATCGTGTAATGGTGCACACTTAGATGCAAATAAAAAGTATCCTCCCCATCGGAGTCACTGCTTTTATTTGTAGGGCCAAAGAGGAACCAACTATTAATTTTATTTCTCAAAAAGTAAGGTTGACAAGATAATAAAATTAATGGGTAAAACCTCCTCTTACAAATGTAGAATTCGTATACGTCCACACTGCGTGGCATGCGATATTCTCGGTGTTTTGAGGTGTTGGTTGATATCAAAATTTATTGTTTGAGGAATCAATAATTTTTTGAAATCTAAAGTAATGATCTATGTGATTCTTAGGATTTTCAAAATGACTTTCAGTCCACTTGTTGTGATACTAAAAGAAATAAACTTACTATACCCAAATAATGTTGATTGGAAATGAATCCAAATATTGTCTTATCTGCTAGTATGCAATCTTCGAAGAGTGTCCTCAAGCCATCATTGCTCAAAAGAGTTTCTACTTCTTGGCCGAAAGGCAAGAAGAAGAAGAAACAAGGTGAAGCAAAGATGGTGCGAGGATCTCAGGGAAGAGTGAAGAAGCCGAAAGGCAAGTACTTCACTTGCAAGCAGGATGGACATTGGAAGAAGGACTGTCCCAATCCAAAATAGAACATAGTTATATCTTTTGGACTAGTCATTGAAACATGATTAGCGGTGATATCTACCGGCACCTGGTGAGTAGATACAGGAGCCAATAATCATGTCTGCAACAATTCTGAGGGTTCCAGGAAACCCGATGACTAGTTGAAGGGGAGATTACTATTTACTTAGGCAATGCCATGAAGATGGCGGCTATTGCAGTGGGAGATGTTTTATTTATCTTTTGAGAAAAATAAAGGTTTTTGGTTCTTAAGAATTCCCTTTATGTACCCTTATTTAGAAAGAATTGATTTCGGTTTCTAAATAGTTTTTGGATGGATAATCTATTTCTTTTTATGACAGATTTGTTATAAAAGGAATAGGGACATTATCTATTCAGGTACATAGATAGGAAATTTATAACTTGAACCACAAGCTCCCACGATGCAAATAGAAGTTAATAACTCATCTTCTAATTCCAATAAGAGAAAAGAACCTTCGAAGATGAACCAAACATATCTTTGGCTTCTTAGGCTTGGTCACATTAACCTAAGCAGAATTCAAAGGTTGATAGCTGATGGACCTTTGGGTTCATTAGTGATGGAAGATCTCCCAACCTACGAATCTTGCTTGGAGGGTAAGATGACCAAGAGGCCTTTTTAAGGCCAAGGGGTATAGAGCCAAAGATGTGTTAGAAATGGTTCATTCTGATTTGTGTGGTCCTATGGCTATCTAGGCAAGAGGTAATCTTGAATATTTCGTCTCTTTTGTAGATGATTATTCAAGATGTGGATGACACTACGATCTGATCATGGTGGTGACAACCTCTTGGGAGAGTTTAGGAACTACTTATCAGAGGTTGAGATTCAATCCCAATTGACTGCACCTGGCACACCCAAGCAGAACGGTGTAGCAGAGCGAAGGAATAGGACTCTTATGGAGATGGTTAGATCGATGATGAGTTATTCTGACTTGTTTTATAGTCCTAGAGATCACAGGGTGATCGTTAACACGAATGCCAGATTTCTAGAGGAAGACTATGTGTCAAGCCACAAGCCCAAAGGTAAAATTGTTCTGGAGGAGTTAAAAAGGGAAGTCACTTCTTTAGTACCACCGGTACAAGAGGACATACCACATGTCACTGCACCGCGTGTCACAGAGAATACACAGAAGATACCTCGTCGTAGTGGGAGGGTTGTTAGACAACCTCTTAGATTTATGTTTTTGGACAAATCTTCTGATTTGGTCCCTAGCAAACATGAACCTGATCCCTAGACATACGACAAGGCAATCCAAGATATAAATACAGCATCTTTGCAAAGTGCAATGAATACTGAGATTGAATCTATGGATTCAAGACAGGTCTGGGAGCTCTTATGCATAACAACTCATATGGATTATGAGGTGTGACAGATGGATATCAAGACAACATTCCTTAGTGGAAGTCTTGAGGAATCCATCTACATGAAGCGACCAGAGGGATTCATTGCTAAAGGCAAAGAGTGTATTGTATGTAAGCTTAATCGGTTCGCTGATGGACTGAAGCAAACTTTGAGGTCTTGGAACATCCGCTTTGATGAGGTAAATCCAGACTTATGGATTTATTCAAAGTCCGGATGAGTCTTGTGTATACAATAGATGTGATGGAAACGTAGTGGTATTTCTTGTACTATACGTAGATGACATTTTGGTAGTTGGCAACAATATCAGAGTGTTATCAGACGTAAGGGTATGGTTGTCCAAATAGTTTTGAAGGACTTGAGAGAAGTGGGTCACAACCTTGGGATCAAGGTTGTTGTGCTTATCCCAAGCTTCATACATAGACATGATTTTGGATCGTTTTAGCATGCAGAACTCCAAGAAGGGTTTTCTACCTTTCAGGTATGGAGTTACTTTATCTAAGGA
The DNA here is from genome assembly GCA_025175895.1 of Wurfbainia villosa. Lineage (NCBI taxonomy): Eukaryota > Viridiplantae > Streptophyta > Magnoliopsida > Zingiberales > Zingiberaceae > Wurfbainia > Wurfbainia villosa. Next base: position 33,932,506 of record CM045989.1, on the reverse strand, counting down.
GATGTGTCCTAGATCATCTGAGGTGATAAAGGAGCTGGAGGCGATTCCTTATGCTTCGGCAGTAGGAAGCCTCATGTATGCTATGTACGAGACAAGATATCTGCTTTGCCGTGGGCATGGTTAGCAGATATCAGAGTAATCCAGGACAGGGACATTGGACTGCGGTAAAAGCATATATTGTAGTGCCTGAGAAGGACTAGGGATTATATGCTAGTTTACCGTGCATACCAATTACTCCCTGTGGGTTGCATGGATTGCGATTTCCAATCAGATAGGGATAATAGTAAGTCTACCTCAGGTTTTGTGTTTACTTTAGGAGGTGGAGCCATTGTATGGAGGAGTGCCCAGCAGAAATGCGTGGCGGACTCCACCATGGAAGCTGAGTATCTGGCAGCCCCTGTGGCGCCCAAAGAAGCTGTATGGCTCAGGAACTTCCTGATGGACTTGGATGTGATTCCTGGTTTGCCCAGAACTATCACAATTTATTGTGATAATAGTGGTGCAGTTGAAAACTCGAAGGAACCACGAGCCCATAAGGCTAGTAAACACATAGAGCGCAAGTACCACCTGATACGAGAAATCGTAAAGGAGGTAGAAGTTGTTGTCGCCTAGATTGCATCAGAGGATGACCTGGTAGACCCTTTCACTAAGGCCCTTCTAGCGAGAGCTTTGATAGGCATGTGGAGGGAAGGGGAATCAGATGTATGGCAGTAAGAGCACATCATAGTCTTTTAGTATAAGTGGGAGATTGTAGGGATGTATACTTAAAAGTCTATTTTTTGTATGAACATCTTTATTTTGAAATAAGAATCACATGATCATTGTTTGCATATTTTTATGGTTATGCAATATTGTCTAATACCTTACATTGTAGATAACATGGTGTGTGGTGTCACACGGGAGATCATGTTATCGGCTCCTTGTAAAGTATAAGTAAAGGCTCACAACCGAGATGGCTTTGGACAAACCATCGGAATGGTTGTAGTGTGATTTGGTATTGGATTGTCTTGACCATAGAATCACACTAGTGCACTTTGTGTGTATTGAGCAGGACCGACACAGAGGTGATTCGATTTATTGCTGACTACATAATCGAATCGGACCTCAGATATTATTTAGTACATGCTCTTAATCCCGATATAATAACGGGCACATATACTTGGTACTCATCTCTTTGATTTACCAATGGGCGAGATTTATAGATTAAATCGATAGACTGGGTAAGTTGGGAGATGATATTATTTATATGGTGTGCCGTTGATTATAGGAGGAAACCGTGTCCTATATATTAGGATGATGATGTCCCCTTGAGGAGCTCATAAGGTTCATCATGTAAACCCTGCAGGTGGACTTGGTCCGGCATGATGAAAAGGTTGAGTGGTACTACTCAAGGAGTTAGATGTTGATTAATTAATGGTTAGTAAATTAATTAATCGACGGACATTCGAGATCTTAAACACGGGGAGAAAATGTACAAATAATATATGGAGCCCATATTATCATATGGGGGTTGGTGAGGTAGATCAATGATGGACCTTTAGTGGATTGGATCATCATTAGTGGATCGGACTTTATGTGGGCTTGATCCATGGGTGGCCAAGACCCAACTCCTCCTCATGGTCCCTAATGTAGCCTATTAACACCTCATGATGCTTAGATCCAATGGATAGAAACAAAACTCTAAGATCCATTGGTAGAGATTAAATCTCTAAGATCCGACGGTTGAGATTAAATCTCTAGATCCGACGGTAGATATTAAATCCCTTGAACCAATGGTGGAGATTAAACCAAGACTTATCCCTAAACTCTATATAAGGGTGGCTTAGGGATTGTTGGCGTGGAGAACACAAGGGAGAACACAAGGGAGAACACAAGGGATGAGGGGATTAGGGTTTGCTTCCTTTGGTGGCTAGGAATCCTAGTTGGTTTAGGATTGGGTTTGGTGGCTAGGGTTTTGGAGCAAGGGTGGGCGGCAACTAATGGAGGTTGTTCTTCTTCTTCCTTGGGTTGTCCGACCACTATGCTGCTCCTATCTACCTTAGCTTGAACTTATCCTATTCTTCTTCCCCTCTTCCATGGCCGGATATAAGGTAAGTTAGGATTAGGGTTTGGGTGGCTAGGTTTTTGGGAGAAAAGGGTGGGCGGCAACTATAGGAGATGTTCTTCTTCTTCCTAAGGGTTGGCCGGCCACTATGGTTCTCCTCTTTACCTTGGCTTGAGCTCATCCTAATCTTCTTCCTCACTTCCATGGCCGGCCACAAGGTGAGCTTGGATTAGGGTTTGGAAGCTTAGGGTTTAGGAGGTTTGGGTGGCACCAAATAAGGAAAGTTTCTTCCTTTCTTCTTCATGGTTTGGTGGCTGGCGCCCATATCACCTTCTCTAACCCTTGGACAGCATCTAAAGACCCCTTCTCCCTCTCCTTGGGTGGTGGAAACAAGACTAAGGGGTTTCCCTTGATGTCTTGGTCGGTTTCCACCATTATCTCCTTCTCCTTGTTGGCCGGCGGCAAGCATTTCTTTTGTTGCTTGTTGGTTGGCCATAGGAAGGAGATGAGCCTTGTTTCTATTCTTCCTCTTGCTTTGGATGAGCAAGGAAGGAAGATGTGTGATCTAGGAGCTTCGACTTTTGGTAGAGCGTCGCCCACACGACGTCCGAAAGGAGGAAGGACATACATTAGAAGATCGAGAGGTATATCGATTCTCTAATTTTATATGTTACATGTTTGTATTTGGTTTTCATTTATGAGCATGATATATTTCTGTGAATGGCTAAATAATATTTGGATCCCGAGTATAAACACAAAAACCGGCGATCCGGACATCGTCTATTCTGCGGCTACTCGTAGAATAGAGGATGGTCGCTTGAACAACTAGTTTGTTCAAGTGACCTCTCTAAACGAATAGCACGACGATGACTTGGTTGCTTTGGGAATGCCTTTTGTCTAGGATTAAATTTTTAATCCGGGGACATCGAAGGGATCACCATGGTCAAGCAACCGAGGTGAAGGGGAAGCGAAGTTTCCCCTCACGGATCAACCCCAACAATTGGTATCAGAGCTTCCGGGCAAAACCAACATACTCTTGTAGTGTCCGGATTCCCTACACTCAAAGCATATTATATGAATGTTATTATTAATTGACATGCTTGAGTTACCTAGGGTGGTGATGAGGTTCTCTTGAGCTTTGTCTTCCTCTCTACCGGATGTAGATGGTTCTTCTTGAGATTGCTCTGGTGTAGATGCTCTAATCTCCTCCCCCTCAATCCTAGAGGTGGAGGTCTTCTCTTCTTCCACAAATTTGGAAGTTGATTCTTTCTCAACTTCTGAGTCCTCACTCGCTTGTGAAGATGATGATGATTCTTCCTCGGCTTCTTCCTCTTCTTGAGCCGATGAAGATTCTTCTTCTTCTACTCGTGCCAAGTGAGGCTTCTCATGGAACTTGGCCAATTTGTCCCATAGCTCTTTGGCATCTTGAAATTCACCTAAACTAGACAAAATGTCATTAGGTATCAAATCTTCTAAAAGCTTTGTTACCTTGACTTCGGTCTTGAACTTGAGATGTTGCTCTTGTGTCCACTTCTTCAATTTCAAGATGTTTCCGTTCTTATCCCAAGGAGGTTCAAAGCCTTCTATGAGGATGAACCAATCCTCTATACCATCATCAAGAATGTCTCCATTCTTGCTCTCCACACCGAAAAGTCTTCTAAATCATATGGTGGTGGAGTGTTGATGTCCCATCCAAGCTTGTCTTGGAATTCCATCTTCCCTCTAGCTTCTTTAGCTCCCGGCGGTTAATCCGTAGAAGTGCCCCGGGCTCTAATACCAATTGTAAGTGATTTGAGGCTGCTAGAGGGGGGGGGGGTGAATAGCGTTGCGTGATGGAATTCGTTTCGCGTTCGTCTACAAATTTCGTTAGCATGCAACGGAATAATAATGAAGCAATACGAAATAGACAAACACAAATACACAAGTATTTAATGTGGTTCGAAACCGAACGGTTCCTACTCCACGGATCGAGCTCTAAAGAGCTCTAGCGATGCCAATGCAATCACTAACCACAAATACTCCTTCTCGACACAAGCCGAAAGCGGAGAAATCTCTTACAAACTATTCTTACAACAATAAAAAATAGATACAAGCAATTACAACAATGAAATACAATGCAAGTAAAGAAAACTACTTTACAATTGCTCTTTGAATGCTTGATCGCTTGGTTGCTTGAATAGAACTTGGAAACTCTGATTTACAGTAGCAAATCACCCCAAATGCCCTTAAGAACTGGTTAGTTTTGTCTCCATCATGAGCTCCTTTTATAGCTTCAACCGGTGCTGGAAAAAGTCGATCAGTCGACTGCTCGGGACCATCAGTCGACTGATCATACTATTGCTGTGAGACAACGGTGTAATACACGGTGGAAAAATCCAACGGCTAGGACATCAGTCGACTAATCATGAGCATCACGATCGTTTCGCTATCACTCATCGCTCGTCCAGTAGCTTGAGTGAGACTCAATTCTATGCTCGAAATATTACACCAATCGATCACAATATCGCCGATCGCCGACCTATCACCGATCGCCCACTTGGCGATCTACCTATTCGAGTCAAACCCTAGTTGACTAGGCCAGTCGACTGCCACATGGCACCAGTTAACTGGCACACTTCAAACATGAGGTTTTAGCCCAAGTATGGTGCCCCCATACTTGCTAGACCACCCTTAGCCTAGACCTAAGCCTTCTAGCCACCTCCATCAACCTCACGCCTCTCGGATCCCTCCAAGTCATCCATGACTTGTTCATCCATCGTGCTAGCCTTCAGGTGCTTCCATCGGCTATGTCATGCTAACGGTGTCTACACCGCCAAGGCACATTGGACTTATGCCGCCAAGACTCTGCTTGGACTTTATGCCGCCAACCATTGGACTTATGCTGCCAAGACTTCACCCTTAGACTTTACGCCACCAATATTCCCCTTGGACTTCTCAAATGCCAAGACTCAAGCTTGGACTTTCTCTTGCCAAGCCATGTTGGACTTTCCATGCCAAGTACTCAAGACTTGGACTTTACCTTGCCAAGACCCATGCTTGGACTTAACATTGCCAAGACCCATGCTTGGGCTTTCCCAAATGCCAAGTGTCCCACTTGGACTTTCCATGCCAAGTACCTAAGACTTGGACTTTCCCATGACAATTACATTGTCATATGTTTTTGTCGAACATCAAAACATCTCTCGAGCCAAGCTCGAGTCCTGGTCAATCGTGACCTGGGCCGATTGCACCAACATCTAGGTCTAGGAAAGCCAAAGTTATTTGGGAAGTTATCCCTAAGGGTAACTATGGTGTGTGCCTAGTGGCTAAGGTTTCAATGAAACCTAGGGAAGTCACTAAGAAGGTTACAAGGGGAGTTACCCCCTAGAGATAACCTAGGTGAGACCACAATGATCAAGGCTTCTAAGCCTTGGAGGGTCATTAGGAAGGTATCAAGGGAGGTCATCCCTAGTGAATACCTAGTAAACCCAAAGAGCTCCAATAGGTATTGGGTTCATAGGAGCGTGATCCCTTCACGCTAGATGGGTTAGGTTGTGTCAACCTTGAATGGATGGGTAGTTAACCTAACCATAGCAAAGTTGACACTTTATGTCATTTCCAAGGTAATGTGATACTTTGGAAATAAGTTTGAATTTATATCCTCAAAGATTTTAGGAAGTGCCAATTAAATTTGAGAGTTTTTGAAAAATTAATCAAATTGACACAATTAAGGTTTAGAGGTCATAGTGTTCAATTTTGAATTTTTGGCACACTTGGGCGAGATGAGTAATATGGAAAAATTGAACTTAATCCTAACAAATAATAACTAATATTAAAATTCTGGTATTCTTATGCCTGACTCTTTATTTGCCATGCTTTGATTGCCATTTACCATGTCATGACATCATATTTCATTTTATCATTTTATATGTCATGATAATGCTTAGGGTTAAGTTTTTATGTCATGTATATATAGGTTTATATTTAATTCCATGCCATCATGATTATTGGCACATGTTTATTTATGCTATCATTTATGCATTTGAGTTAATTAAAATTTATTTAAGGACAAATGTCATGATTTGAAGTCCCATATATAAGGGAATCAAATAGTGTTGCCTTAGAAAATGCATGAGACCTTACTTTAGGATGAACAAAACCTACATCTCACATCACATTGATATGTATGTGTATTCATACACCCTAGACACACGTGAGATGCTAAGAAATGAGTTAAGTTCAAGGTGTATAGTTCTTGCATCTAGATGAACTCAAACTCATCTTATACCATGGATGAATCATGAGGAAAGCTTATGTACAAGTCATGTGCATTAAGCCCATAGACCATGGTTCAATAAAAGATTTTAAAATCATTTTAGAAAATCTTGGTGCAGTCTATCTTTTGATAGAAGTCACCATTAAAGAAGTTGATACAAAATAGATCAAAAACATTGAATATATCAATGGTTTTGAATTTTGTATCAATCTCAACATTTAATGGGTATTTTATTTTTCAAATATTTTTCACGCATTATGATTGTTATAAGTATTATACATATGAAGTTTCACTATTTTTCAAATTACATATAATTACTTATATTTTTCTAAAATTCAGTTTCTGAACCTGATTTCTGCACTAACAAAAATCAGTCGACTGCCATGGATGGAAGTCGACTGGCGTCAAAGGTAGTCGACTGTTGACTGACAAAGTCGACTGCTAGGCCTAATTTTGGGTAAACAAGGTTTGTTTAGCCTGATTTCAGCTATGTTAGGCTACCCTAACTACTCCTAACCCTAGGATATGCTTTGGAAAGCATTATAAATGATGAAAATCTATTGGATATGAATTAAAAGAATTGTTTAGGGAGTGTATCAAATTTTAAGGTGCATGTAAGTTCAAGTTTGAACTTTCGACCTTAATTTTGATGGTTTAGTGTTTCTATAGGCTTAGGGACTCTCCAAGGACATTGTTGGTGCAATAGTCAAGGGGGAGCAAGCCTTTAGGGGGAGGTTATCCATCATGGGATGATGGATGTGTTCTTCCTCATAAGGGGGAGAATATGTAGAAGTGAGAATTACCTCTCTTTAGTGATATGGGACATATCACCAGGAAGAGTGAAGGCATCATAGATATTTTTGGACCAAGAAAGGATTGTAAGATCTCATTGGGATATGAGACATTGATATCCTTGGGGAGAGCCTTTTTGATGTATGTCAAAAAGGGGGAGAATTGATGGGAGAATGTGAGAATTCCCAATTTGGACAATTGGGAGGATTGGTTTGAGTTAGTGTTCGAACTCAAAGGTGTTTGATTTTTATCAAACATCAAAAAGAGAGAGATTGTTGGTGCAATCGGCCCAGGTCACGATTGACCAGACTTGAGTTTGACTCGATCGATATTTTGATGTTCGACAAAAAATATAACAATGTGATTGTCATGAGATGTCTAAGTCATAGGTACTTGGCATTGAAAGTCCAAGCATGAGTCTTGGCAATGGTAAAGTCCAAGCATGGGTCTTGGCATTTGAAAAGTCCAACATGGGTTGGCATGAAAAGTCCAAGGGTGTAGTCTTGCCCACGTAAGTCCAAGTGTGTAGTCTTGGCATTGAAAGTCCAAGTCATGGGTACATGGCATTTGGGAAGTCCAAGGGTTGATATTGGCGACGTAAATTCCAAGAGTAGAGTCTTGGCAGCATAAGTCCAAGCGTGTGTCTTGGCAGCGTAAGCCCAATGTGTCTTGGCAGTGTAGACTAGCTTGGCATGACAATAGCCGATGAAAGCACCTGAAGGATAGCATATGGATGAACAAGTCATGGATGACTTGGAGGGATCCAATAGGAGTGAGGCTGATGGAGGTGGCTAGAAGGCTTAGGTTTAGGCTAAGGGTGGTCTTGAAAGTATTAGGGCATCATACTTGGGGTTAAACCTCATGGTTGATGTTTAGCAGTCCACTAGGGTTATAGACTAGTTGACTAGTTAAGTGTTTTGACACTTGGTAGCCGAGTCGACACTTAGCAGTCGACTGGGATTATGATCAGTCGATTGTCGTGAGTCAATTGGCATTCGACTGTGGCAAGAAGCCTTGGCAGTTGACTGCCAGCATTGGGCAGTCGACTGGCTTTGAGTAGTCGACTGCCATGGAGGGCAGTCGACTGCTATTGGTTTTGGTCGTGAAGACAGAATGCTCGGTAGCTGACTGAGCATTGTTGGTGCAGTAGCCACCAAATAATCGAACCTAGGTTTTAATTATGGAAAAGATCCAAAGCTAAGGTCATATTGTTATCTAACGAGCTGATCCAAATGTACAGAAATGATTAAGCTGAGTTGAAGGTCGTGACACTCGGAGAATCCTGAGTTGGGAAATCGTGATGGTCGAGCGACACCGAGAGAACTTCGGATGGAGCCGAAGAACCCAGGTGGAGACTTGAAGCAAAGCTGCAAGTCACAAAAGGACCTAAGGTAAGCTCAAGTGTGAGTGAATGTAAGGTCAGGACCTCCGTACGGGGACATCCTTATGTCACGCCCGCCCTTCCCGGGACCCTAAATGTCCGGAGAGGCGGTGCGTGACGCGACCGTACATACATTTCATACAGCGGAAGACTTTATATATATACTTCTTATTTCTTACAGCGGAAGACTTAAGACCTAAATACTTTTTTTTTTCTTTTAAACATAAATATGCATTAACACTTCTTCTTAACATAGAGTATGTTTCATAGCATAGCATGCATAGATACTTCTTCTTACTTCTTCTTTACTTCTTCTTATCAACATAAAGCATGCATCATATATATATATAGATACTTAAGGCTTAGTAGGTTCATAACATCATCTTCATAGGGAGACATAAGTAAAGACATCCATAGACATCATCATTATAGATAACACATGTATAAGTAGACTTAACGGATCTTCTCCACCATGCCACTACCACACACATTGACCCCTCCTGCTGTTCCCTTTAGTTTATCCATCCCTTACCTTTATCTGCAGTACGAGGGAAAGATAAACTATAAGCACATAGGCTTAGTAAGATCCTGTCCTACTCACAAAAACCATACATCATCATTGATCATGACTTGTGGCAATTATAACATATAACCAATATATCATGTAACATACATGGCATCATCAACTTAACTTGTAGCTTAAGTAACATAAACATAACATACATGGCATCATATGTAACTTAGTAACCTAACATCATAGCGTGCCATCGAACATAACATGTAACTTATACATCATGACATATCATCTAACATAACAGGTAACTTAAACATTATGGCATATCATCTAGCATAACAGGTAACTTAAACATTATGGCATATCATCTAACATAACATGTAACGTAAACAATCATGGCATATCATCTAACATAACATGTAACTTAACAATCATGGCATATCATCTAACATAACATGTAACTTAAACATTATGGCATATCATCTAGCATAACATGTAACTTAAACATTATGACATATCATCTAGCATAACACGTAACTTAAATATTATGGCGTATTATCTAACATAACATGTAACGTAAACATTATGGCATATCATCTAACATAACATGTAACGTAAACATTATGGCATATCATCTAACATAACAGGTAACTTAAACATTATGGCATATCATCTAGCATAACATGTAACTTAAACATTAACATGCAAACATATGCAAGATGCTTTTGAAAACATATATGTTAGGTACGTAAATATAGATCTCAACATATTTGGGCCCGGCATTGTACCACTTCTTCATTATCATAGCGCGCATCCCTAAATAGGCCCGAGGTAGCAAGTCTCGAACCTAATAGGTTCCTAGGCCCGAGTCTTATTCCATCGACCTAGGGGTAATCGTCATAGCGTAGAAGCCCATCCTAGGCCCGAGTCTTACTCCATCGACCTAAGGCATCTTGGAGCCCATCCCGTACTAGGCCCGAATCTTATTCCATCGACCTAGGGGCAATCATACATAGAAGCCCATCCTAGGCCCGAGTCTTATTCCATCGACCTAGGGCATCTTAGGAGCCCATCCCTTCTTTGGACCTTGTTAAGGTCTTGGTACAAGCCATGCAGAAAGTAAAATACTTATATGCTTATTTTACAACATAGCTTATTTCTTTAACATAGCATAGCATACTTCATTTCATAACACATCATGCTTCATTTCATTCACATAGCATAGCATACTTCATTTCATAACAACATAGCTTATTTCATTAACATAGCATAGCATACTTCATTTCATACACATCATGCTTCATTTCATTAACATAGCATAGCATACTTCATTTCATAACAACATAGCTTATTTCATTAACATAGCATAGCATACTTCATGGTATGAACTTCATTGTAACCTCAGGAGATCAAAGGTGGCGAATGGCCCTATATAGGCTTTTAGGGTTTAGACCTTTAACCTAATTCAAGTAACATACATAGGCATACAAATTCCATAAAATTCATGGTGTGAACTTCATTGTAACCTAAAAGACCAAAGGTGGCGAATGGCCCTTATAGGCTGGCTTTTAGGGTTTAGATCTTTAACCTCAACCCCTAACATGTTAACATCATTACTTACAAGTAAAACAAGCTATAAAACTTCAATAAAACACCAAGATCCATATTGGCGAATGGTTCTTAGGGTTCATTAGGGTTAGCTTTTGTCCTAATCCACTTTAACCCCTAACATCATCATCTAGTTACAAAAACATGGCATGGAACTTCATTGAAACCCTAAAAGTAGGGTTTGGCCGAATAGGTCTTTAGGGTTCATTAGGGTTAGCTTTTGTTCTAATCCACTTTAACCCCTAACATCATCATCTAGTTACAAAAACATGGCATGGAACTTCATTGAAACCCTAAAAGTAGGGTTTGGCCGAATAGGTCTTTAGGGTTCATTAGGGTTAGCTTTTGTTCTAATCCACTTAAAACCCTAACATCATCATCTAGTTATAGAACATAGCATAAACATAACATGGAGCTTCATTTAGACCCTAGTCCATGACTTGGCCGAATGGTTCATGGAGACCTTTGGGGTTAGATCTTTATCCTAATCCCTCTAACATGCTATCATCATCATTTGCAAGTAAAGCAAGATATAAACTTCAACAAAAACACCAAAAACCCATGTTGGCCGAATGGTCCATAGGGTTTCCTAGGTTAACTTTTGACCTAATCCCTTTAAACCCTAACTACATCATATAGCAATTAAAACATGGCATTCATGAAACCCTAACCCTAATTTCCTAGGGTGGCCGAAACACATAAGGGCTCAACTAGGGTTAGCTTTTTAACCAACCCTCTTTTCCCATCTTAGCATCATCATATCCTTCCTAAACATAGATTTCAACTTCATTGGTAAACTAAAACATGCTTTGACTAATATAACATACATGTTGTTCAAACATTCAATCGCAACTACTCGTATGCAGGTGAGGGATACTTACATCCTTCGCTTTGCTTGTAGTGTGAAGAAGATGACCTAACACAAACCCTAGCCCTTGCTTCTTGCTTGGAGGAGTTTCGGCCAAAGGTGGAGAAGGGCTAGAATTTTGGTGAGGAGAAGAAGAAAAAGAGTGGAAGTGACCAAATCCAACCTTCCCTCTTCTTTATAAAGGGGGGGAGGAAGAGAAGTTCCTCTTTTCTTTTCCATGCCTCTTCATTTACTCCTAGTCCCACTTATCTATAGTTTCCCCCTCTTCCTTAATCATGTAATCCTATTGGTCTTCTGGTTAGTGGGTGCATCTATTAGGCTTGGCTATCTCTAGAGGTTTGGGGTTCAATTCCTAGGCCTTGCACCCCTTTTTGGCTTATTTTCTTTATTTTTGAAAAGGCCCACATAAAGCCCATGATCATCAAGCCAAAATTTCGTAAAATTGCTAGGAATTTTACAGGCGTATAAATCCTTCATACCTTTAAAAGTTTCGATCCTCGAAACTTAGAACAATCTGGTACTTCGCCTCATGTCCTCCTCGCGTTCCTAGCTTCCTCGTGCAGATTGATTCTGCCACAGGACCTTTACTAAGGGCACCTCTTTGTTCCTTAGCCTCTTGATTTCTCGGTCTAGTATTTGGATAGGCCGACTTTCAATACTCAGGTCCTCTTGAACTTGTACTGTTTGTGGCTCGATCACTTGGTCCGTACTGGAAATGCATTTCTTGAGCACAGAGACATGGAACACGTTGTGAATAGCCGACATCTCTTGAGGCAGCTCTAGCTTGTAAGCTACATTGCCGATCCTCTGCGATATCGGATACGGTCCCACGTAACGTGGACTCAGTTTACCCTTCCTTCCGAACCTCATTACTCCCTTCATGGGAGCCACTTTGAGGAATACTAGGTCCCCAACCTCGAATTCTAATGGTCTACGCCTCTTATCCGCATAGCTCTTTTGTCGGCTTTGGGCAGTTTCAATCCTCTGGCGGATGTTCCGTATAGCTCTGGTGGTGTCGTCGATGAAATCCGTCTGGAGTCCCATCCTCTTCTTTTCACCACCCTCGTACCAGCATATGGGAGATCTACATTTCCTCCCGTAATTCTGGAGAAGTTCTCTACAAACTTCCGGTAGTAGCTTGCTAGCCCAAGAAAACTTCTGATTTCGCTGGCATTCTTTGGTCGGTTCCAGTTACTCACGACTTCAATCTTTATTGGGTCTACCATCACTCTGTGCTTGGATATTACGTGACCCAAAAATGATACTTGTTCAAGCCAGAACTCGCATTTGGAGAACTTTGCGAATAGCTGTTTTTCCCGAAGAATCTGCAATACCACATTCAGGTGTTCTGCATGCTCCTCGGGGGTTCTCGAATATATTAGTATGTCGTCTATGAAGACGATCACAAACTTGTCGAGGAATGCCGAGAATACCCGATTCATCAAATCCATGAGCAGGCGGGGTGCATTCGTTACTCGAAGGGCATAACTACTGAACTCGTAATGTCCATACCTTGTCGGAAGGCCGTCTTTGGTATATCATCCGGTTTTACTTTTTACTTGATGATAGCGGACCTCAGTCAATCTTTGAGAAGACGGCGCACCTTTTAGTTGGTCAAACAGGTCATCAATCCGCCAGAAAGGATACCGGTTCTTGATACAATTCGGTTGCTTCGGTAGTCTATGCACATGCGCATAGACCCATCTTTCTTCTTCACCAACAGCACTGGAGCTCCCCATGGAGAGCGACTTGGGCGAATAAGTCCCTTGTCGAGTAACTCCTGTAGCTGTCCCTGAAGTTCCTTTAATTCAGCCGGCGCCATACGGTAAGGTGCTTTTGAGATCGGGTTAGTACCAGGAATCAACTCGATCTCAAATTCTACTTCTCTATCTGGGCTAACCTCGTAGCTCATCCGAAATACCTGGGTAGTCGATACCACTCGACATTCTCTAGCTTCGGTCCTCATCTTGGCTTGTATCAACCACGTGTGCCAAAACCCAGTGCACCTTTGCCTAACATCTTACGTGCTGTAGGTGATAAAATCTTATTGACTCTTCTTCTCGGTTCTCCGATAAATTTGAACTTAGGCTCCGCCTCCGGCTGGAATACCACTTTACTTTTTCGGCACTCGATCGAAGCACCGTACTTGCTTAGGAAATCCATGCCCAAGATAATGTCATAATCCTGCATGTCGAGCACTATCAGATCGCAGTAGAGTTCTCTATCTGCAATTCTGATGGGTGCGGCTCGCAGCATATGAGTGGAGGGCATTACCTCTCCCGAGGGCAGGGTAGTTAAGAACTTGTGATCTAGGGCTTGTGGTGGTATGTCTATGTTTCCGGTAAAGTGTGTAGAAACAAACGAATGTGTTGCCCCAAAGATCAAATAATGCGATAGCATCTTGTGAAAAATAAATATCTGACCTGTGACAACTGTGGAGGCGTTTGCCACGTCTTCTTGGGTGAGAGAGAATACCCTAGCATCTGTCATAGCTGGTGGGGCTTCTAGTCTCCCTTGGTGGATTGGGGTCCCTTCTATTGCGGCCTGCATCTGATGTAACTGTGAAGGGGCACCCCTGGGCTGAGCATACGGCTGAGGGGGTGCTTGAGTCTGGATAGGACAGTCCTTAATTCTATGCCCTGTCCGTCCACAGTTATAACATCGATTTGTGCCTTGGTAGCATACTCCAGGGTGTATCTTCCCGCAGGTAGCACACAGAGGGAACCTGGCCTTGTTTCTCGGACCTCCTTTAGGATTCTCCCATTGTCTTCTCTTGCCAGTGGGGTTCCCCTTCCAAGCACTCTGGTTCCTCTGACCTCCTGACTGGGCCTGTCCCCTGCCTTCACTCAGCGCTTTCTTCTGCTGACTAATGTTGTTCAGGTAATGCTCGGTAATTAAGGCACTACTGAACAGCTCCTCTGCGGTCTGCGGTCTATGAACTCCGCCGGCCACATTCAGAGCTATTTCTGGTCGGAGCATCTTCAGCATGAGTCTGACCCTTTCTCTTTCCGTGCTGACCAACTCCGGGCACAGGCGTGCAAGTCGGTTGAATCTCTTCACGGCTTCGCTGACCGATAGGTCACCTTGTCGGAAACCAGTGAACTCGTCGTAATGCTTGTTGGTCACCCTCATGTGGAAGAATTCTTCGAAGAATTCGTACTCGAAATCTGTCCATCTCATCTGATTTACTTGTCTCTTGGTTTTAACCCGTTCCCACCACATCCGAGCATCTCCCGACAGGCAGAATGATACACACTTAATCTTCTCGCATTCGGGCCAGTCCAGTAGCTCCACGATGCTTTCCACCGTCTTGAACCAGGCTTGGGCATCCCATGGTTCACCAGTACCAGAGAAATTTTCCGGCTTTAGTCTCTGCCACTGGATCAGGTAAGCTTCCTGTCGAACCATCGGGCCGGGGCCCGTTGGTGGGGCAGTAGGGTTTCCTCGCTGATTCATTAGGGTAGTTATTACTTGTTGTTGTTCTGTAACTTGTCGTTGGAGTTCTGTGACTATGTGTGTAAGGTCATGCGGGGGTGCTAGCTCATCAGTTCTACTACTGCGTCTTCCAGACATGTTTATCTTCATACATTAAGGTAAAACTAGTATAAGTTCCCGTTCGTTGTCCTACACATACTTAGACTAAAGCTAACATAAAGTCATTTTAAGCTTAAGGCATCATTCATGTTCTCATGCATAGTTTAAGATTAAGGTATTTTATATCATACATGAACAATCATAAGGGTATCATACATATTTTCGTGCATGTTTAAGCTAGAAGCATTTCCTATCATACATGAATCAAGCATAAGGGAAAGGCATTTTATAAATAAGCTAGAGGCATTTTATATTATACATGAACTAAATAATCTAAAGATATTTCATATCATGCATGATCAAAATTAACAAAATTTAGAGTATAGACATAGAATTCTTACTTGGAGCAGCAGGATTTGGAGCTTGATGTGTGTGTAGTGGAAAGGCAGATCCGCTCTGATACCAACCTGTCACGCCCGCCCTTCCGGGACCCTAAATGTCCGGAGAGGCGGCGCGTGATCTTGACACATACATTTCATACTGGGAAGACTTTATATATATACTTCTTATTTCTTACAGGAAGACTTAAGACCTAAATACTTTTTCTTTTAAACATAAATATGCATTAACACTTCTTCTTAACATAGAGTATGTTTCATAGCATAGCATGCATAGATACTTCTTCTTACTTCTTCTTTACTTCTTCTTATCAACATAAAGCATGCATCATATATATATATAGATACTTAAGGCTTAGTAGGTTCATAACATCATCGTCATAGGGAGACATAAGTAAAGACATCCATAGACATCATCATTATAGATAACACATGTATAAGTAGACTTAACGGATCTTCTCCACCATGCCACTACCACACACATTGACCCCTCCTGCTGTTCCCTTTAGTTTATCCATCCCTTACCTTTATCTGCAGTATGAGGGAAAGATAAACTATAAGCACATAGGCTTAGTAAGATCCTGTCCTACTCACAAAAACCATACATCATCATTGATCATGACTTGTGGCAATTATAACATATAATCAATATATCATGTAACATACATGGCATCATCAACTTAACTTGTAGCTTAAGTAACATAAACATAACATACATGGCATCATATGTAACTTAGTAACCTAACATCATAGCGTGCCATCGAACATAACATGTAACTTATACATCATGACATATCATCTAACATAATGTAACTTAAACATTATGGCATATCATCTAGCATAACAGGTAACTTAAACATTATGGCATATCATCTAACATAACATGTAACGTAAACAATCATGGCATATCATCTAACATAACATGTAACTTAACAATCATGGCATATCATCTAACATAACATGTAACTTAAACATTATGGCATATCATCTAGCATAACATGTAACTTAAACATTATGGCATATCATCTAGCATAACACGTAACTTAAATATTATGGCGTATTATCTAACATAACATGTAACGTAAACATTATGGCATATCATCTAACATAACATGTAACGTAAACATTATGGCATATCATCTAACATAACAGGTAACTTAAACATTATGGCATATCATCTAGCATAACATGTAACTTAAACATTAACATGCAAACATATGCAAGATGCTTTTGAAAACATATATGTTAGGTACGTAAATATAGATCTCAACATATTTGGGCCCGGCATTGTACCACTTCTTCATTATCATAGCGCGCATCCCTAAATAGGCCCGAGGTAGCAAGTCTCGAACCTAATAGGTTCCTAGGCCCGAGTCTTATTCCATCGACCTAGGGGCAATCGTCATAGCGTAGAAGCCCATCCTAGGCCCGAGTCTTACTCCATTGACCTAAGGCATCTTGGAGCCCATCCCGTACTAGGCCCGAATCTTATTCCATCGACCTAGGGGCAATCATACATAGAAGCCCATCCTAGGCCCGAGTCTTATTCCATCGACCTAGGGCATCTTAGGAGCCCATCCTCTTGGACCTTGTTAAGGTCTTGGTACAAGCCATGCAGAAAGTAAAATACTTATATGCTTATTTTACAACATAGCTTATTTCTTTAACATAGCATAGCATACTTCATTTCATAACACATCATGCTTCATTTCATTCACATAGCATAGCATACTTCATTTCATAACAACATAGCTTATTTCATTAACATAGCATAGCATACTTCATTTCATACACATCATGCTTCATTTCATTAACATAGCATAGCATACTTCATTTCATAACAACATAGCTTATTTCATTAACATAGCATAGCATACTTCATGGTATGAACTTCATTGTAACCTAAGGAGATCAAAGGTGGCCGAATGGCCCTTATAGGCTTTTTAGGGTTTAGACCTTTAACCTAATTCAAGTAACATACATAGGCATACAAATTCCATAAAATTCATGGTGTGAACTTCATTGTAACCTAAAAGACCAAAGGTGGTTGAATGGCCCTTATAGGCTTTTTAGGGTTTAGATCTTTAACCTCAACCCCCCCTAACATGTTAACATCATTACTTACAAGTAAAACAAGCTATAAAACTTCAATAAAACACCAAGATCCATATTGGCCGAATGGTTCTTAGGGTTCATTAGGGTTAGCTTTTGTCCTAATCCACTTTAACCCCTAACATCATCATCTAGTTACAAAAACATGGCATGGAACTTCATTGAAACCCTAAAAGTAGGGTTTGGCCGAATAGGTCTTTAGGGTTCATTAGGGTTAGCTTTTGTTCTAATCCACTTTAACCCCTAACATCATCATCTAGTTACAAAAACATGGCATGGAACTTCATTGAAACCCTAAAAGTAGGGTTTGGCCGAATAGGTCTTTAGGGTTCATTAGGGTTAGCTTTTGTTCTAATCCACTTAAAACCCTAACATCATCATCTAGTTATAGAACATATCATAAACATAACATGGAGCTTCATTTAGACCCTAGTCCATGACTTGGTCGAATGGTTCATGGAGACCTTTGGGGTTAGATCTTTATCCTAATCCCTCTAACATGCTATCATCATCATTTGCAAGTAAAGCAAGATATAAACTTCAACAAAAACACCAAAAACCCATGTTGGCCGAATGGTCCATAGGGTTTCCTAGGGTTAACTTTTGACCTAATCCCTTTTTAAACCCTAACTACATCATATAGCAATTAAAACATGGCATTCATAAAACCCTAACCCTAATTTCCTAGGGTGGCCGAAACACATAAGGGCTCAACTAGGGTTAGCTTTTTAACCAACCCTCTTTTCCCATCTTAGCATCATCATATCCTTCCTAAACATAGATTTCAACTTCATTGGTAAACTAAAACATGCTTGGCCGAATATAACATACAGGTTGTTCAAACATTCAATCGCAACTACTCGTATGCAGGTGAGGGATACTTACATCCTTCGCTTTGCTTGTAGTGTGAAGAAGATGACCTAACACAAACCCTAGCCCTTGCTTCTTGCTTGGAGGAGTTTCGGCCAAAGGTGGAGAAGGGCTAGAATTTTGGTGAGGAGAAGAAGAAAAAGAGTGGAAGTGACCAAATCCAACCTTCCCTCTTCTTTATAAAGGGGGGGAGGAAGAGAAGTTCCTCTTTTCTTTTCCATGCCTCTTCATTTACTCCTAGTCCCACTTATCTATAGTTTCCCCCTCTTCCTTAATCATGTAATCCTATTGGTCTTCTGGTTAGTGGGTGCATCTATTAGGCTTGGTTATCTCTAGAGGTTTGGGGTTCAATTCCTAGGCCTTGCACCCCTTTTTGGCTTATTTTCTTTTATTTTTGAAAAGGCCAACATAAAGCCCATGATCATCAAGCCAAAAATTTCTGTAAAATTGCTAGGAATTTTACGGGCGTTACACCTTAGGCGGCGATCCGATTAAGACTTCTCGTGGAAGGTCTAAGTCAAGATCGGACTGTAAGTGGATGTCGAATTCACTTATATTGTTTTATTTCGAGCTAACTCTGTAGTGCAGTCGAGAACCCTAGCCACCAATCGACTGTTGGCTTGTAAAAGTCGACTGTTGGTCATCAGTCGAACTGATAAGGGCAGCATTCAACTGACATTCGAATTTCCAGCCTCGAGGAGAGTCAAGATAAGCTCCACTTATCTTGAGGAGATGAGGTTCTTTGACCATGAGCTGGAACTGAATGTTGGGGGAGCTCTTAAGGCTATAAAAGAAGGGGGGTTTCACCTCTTTGGGTCATCTAAGTGCTTACAAAGTGATCACACAATCCCGCTACTCTACGACGTCGATACGCTGCCGAAATGCTGACGACACGACCGCAAGCTAAACATCTACTCGTCGTCGGTATAAGTTTTTAAAGCTTCCATTTCTATTTAGTGTATTAAAGTTGTTTTTATCGAGCTTTTGATCGCAATGAGGAGAGGTGGGATTGTCCCTGTAACATCCCAAATTTTAGTTACTATATTTTTATTTAAAGGAAATATATATATATATATATATATATATATATATATATCTAGGGTTAAAATCGGGGTAAGCTCCATAATATATCTCCTGGGCGTTACTATATACTTAAAACAGTCGGGTAAGCTCCATAATATATCTCCTGGGCGATATATATATATATATATATATATATATATATATATATATATATATATATATATATATATATATAAAAGAATAAAAAAAATGATTAAATAGTTCGTAGTCGAGGCTTGAACCATGAACCGTTGATTTGGGGGAATAGGCTTCCGACCACTAAGTCATAAGATTACCAATGAGTAGGATATAACAGAATATATCTATTGGTAGAAAAAAAGAAAGAAGTTGGTTAATCTAGCTAATCATTTAAAGGGATAATTAGGTTAAGAAAAATCCTAATTTATATATATATTTCTTTTCTTTCCTCTCTCTAAAACCTCATGCCGACCTCTCTCTCTCGCTCTCTATTCTTTCCTTAGCTCTCGCCCTTCGCCGTTCTTCCGCCCCAGATCACGTCGGTGGAATTGCAGATGAATATATTTAGAAGAACGCGATCAAATAAATGTGAGCTTTGGCTCACGTACTTATTTCCACTGCCAAGCTTCACTTATTGTGTTGGATTTTTGGACGGGCCGCTGGGATATGTTGCAAAAGGTAATAATTTCCAAATAAAGAAATAGTCCTTCCTGTGAAATGTATAAAGGGTTCGGGAAGCCAAAATCTTGGAAAGGAAGACCTAGAAAACCTTTTAAACCACTATTACTCTTGATTCAGTGGATTTTCAAAAGGGACTTGGTAGAGGATCACGCTAAAGCAAGGAAACACGTAGGAGGTCTTCTCTTTGCGAAGTCTAATGGTATAAATTGGTGAAAAAGTGTAGGATGTAAGTATCCCCTCACTTGTAGTATAAGTGCTTACGATGTAATGTTGTAAGCTTGATTTTGAACGAAAGAATCTAGAACTATGTGTAGAAGGTTCGGCTAATAAGATTAGAGAAATTATTCTTATTGAAATTCTTCCACGTTATGCATGTTAGATGATGATTTCTATTGATGTTAGCTTAATTTTCCTTATGTCACTACCTTATGCCATGTTAAATTGTACTCATGCCGATTTATGCTATGCTACATGCTTATGTTTTCACCCATGTTAGGCATGACTCACATATATGAAATGTCTAAGAAATGTTTCCCTAAGAGTGGGGACAAGAATACTCTTTAGGACAAAGAACATGTATGTTATTTTACTTTATGCATGACTTGTACCGGACCCTAACAAGGTCCACGGGATGGGCTCCAAGGTTGCCCCGAGGTCGACGGACATAGTACGGACCTAGTAACCTAGTAGGTTCGAGATTAGCTACCTCAGATCTATTTAGGATGTGCACGAATGAAGTATGTAGTACAATGTCAGGCCCAATATGTTGAGATTATGTTTAAGTATATAAACTATATGTTTTCAAAGAGCATCCTGCATATACCATTTTATGTTCATCGAATTATCATGTTTAGAAACAATGTACTGTTGCGATGAAAATGCTAAGTTTATGTTCTTTTCCTATATTGATCATGTCTCTACTTTAAATAAATGTTTTGCTCATATGTTGTTTAAACGAACATGTTCATTACTTTACGTTTAATTCATGATGTATGTTTTTGTGAGTAGGAAAGGACCTTACTAAGCCTATGTGCTATGCTTACTTTCTTTATCAAGAAAAGGGCAAGGAATGGATAAATTAAAGGGAGCAGCAGGAGGGGAAAAGATGTGTGTGGCAGTGGCATGGTGGACGAGATTATTTTTCATATACGGACTTATGCATGATTTTCAATTTATGTGTAAACTATTAGGAGACGTTAATGCTTTCTATGGTTGTTACTCATGTTTATTTTTATGAACCTTGAAATGGTTAATACATGTTTAGTTAAATAAATTGCTAAGACCTTTTGCCATGATTAAATTGTTAGGTTGATTGGGTTAATGTAATTAGAGTTAAAAGTTGTAAAGTTTTTTTTTAAATGCTTCCGCTGTTATATGCATGAATGTATGATCACGTAGGGCCGCCACCCGTCTATAGAATGTGTGTTAGGAGGACGGGAAGGGCAGGCGTTACAGGTGGTATCAGAGCCCAGTTTTGCCTTTCCACTACACACACATCAAGCTTCCATCCTACCGCTCCAAGTAAGACATTCTATGCCTACTCTATTTATTTAATGTATGATATATATACGCTGAGAAATGTTTTTAGTTGGGTATGCATGAATATAAGTAAGGATGATAAACTTATGTTGGCAAGAGTCAAGGCCAGCCAGGAGGTCAGAAAGCTCAGGGTAACTGGAAAGGAAACCACAGTGGCAAGAGGAAACAATGGAACGACTCTAAAGGTGGTCCAGCGAACAAACAAGCCAAGATTCCCCAATGTACTACATGTGGGAAACCACATACCGGGGTGTGCTACAAGGGCACGAATAGATGCTACCGCTGTGGACTGGAAGGACACAGAGTCAAGGACTGCCCTACCCAGGTTCAGGCACCTCCTCAGCAGTATGCCCAGTACAGGGGTGCTCCTTCACAGCTACACCAGATGCAAGCTGCAATAGAAGGTACCCGGATAAGCCAAGGGAGATTGGAAGCCCCGCCAGTTGCGACGAATGCCAGGGTTTTCTCTCTCACTAAGGAAGACGTGGCGAACGATTCTACTGTTGTCACAGGTCAGATAATTATTTTCTGTCAGCATGCTACTGTATTATTTGATACTAGTGCAACAGACACTCGTTTGTCTCTACGCCTTTCACAAAGATGATTGACATACCCCCGCAAGTTTTGGATTGCAAGTTCTTAACGACCCTGCCCTCGGGAGAAGTGATACCTTCTACTCATATGCTGCGAGCCGCACCCATCAGAATTGTAGACAGAGAACTCTCGTGATCCGATGAGTGCTCGCGGATTATGATGTCATATTGGGCATGGATTTCTTAAGCAAGTACGGTGCTTCGATCAAGTGTCGTAAGAGAAAAGTGGTCTTTTAGCCTGAGGAAGAACCTATGTTTGAATTCATTGAAGATACAAGGAACAAAACCTATAAATTCTTATCAGCTCTAAAGGCACGCAAGATGTTAGACAGGGGATGCATTGGGTTTCTAGCACATGTGGTTGATACAAGTCATGCCGAGGACCAGAAGCTAGAAGATGTCAGAGTGGTATGCCACTACCCAGAGGTATTTCCTGATGAACTACCAGGGTTAGCCCCTGATAGAGAAATTGAATTTGAGATCGAATTAATTTTTGGTACTCACCCGATCTCTAAAGCACCTTATCGGATGGCGCCGACCGAATTGAAGGAACTTCAGGGACAGCTACAGGAGTTACTCGACAAGGGTTTTATTCGCCCTAGTCACTCTCCATGGGGAGCTCCGGTACTGTTCGTAAAGAAGAAGGATGGGACTATGCGCCTGTGCATAGACTATCGAACGCTAAATAATGTGACGATCAAGAATAGGTACCCTTTACCACGGATTGATGATCTGTTCGACCAGTTAAAAGGTGCCATCATCTTTTCAAAGATTGACCTCAGATTTAGCTATCATCAAGTGAAAGTGAAACCAAATGATATACCGAAGACAACTTTTTGAACAAGATACGAACATTATGAGTTCATAGTCATGCCTTTCGGAGTGACGAATGCTCCTGCTATGTTCATGGACCTGATGAATCGGGTATTCTAGGCGTTTCTTGACAAGTTCATGATCGTCTTCATTGATGATATCCTCGTCTATTCGAGAAATCAAGAAGAGCATGCCGAACACCTGAAGATGGTATTACAGATTCTTCGAGAAAAGCAACTATATGCCAAGTTCTCCAAATGTGAATTCTGGCTCGATCAAGTATCTTTTCTGGGTCATATTATATCCAAAGATGGAGTTATGGTAGACCCAAGAAAGATTGAAGCTGTGAATAACTAGAGCAGGCCATAGAATGCTAGCAAAGTGAGGAGTTTTCTCGGATTAGCGGGCAATTATCGAAAATTTGTAGAAGACTTCGCCAGAACAGCAACACCTATGATAGTTCTCACCCAGAAGAACAAGAAGTATGTATGGACGGAGGAATGTGAGAAGAGTTTCTTGGAGCTGAAAAAGGAGACTTACAAGTGCTCCAATCCTTACACTCCCAGAGAACGACAAGAGCTTCAACATGTAGAGCGATGCCTCCGGATTGGGACTCGGAGTTGTACTTATGCAGAGGGGTAAAGTTATTGCCTATGCTTGTAGGCAACTCAAATAACATGAAAAGAACTATCCCACTCATGATTTAGAGCTAGCAGCTGTGGTCTTCGCTCTCAAGGTATGGAGGCACTATCTGTATGGAGCACAGTGCAAGATTTATATGGATCACCGGAGTCTGTAGTATTTCTTCACTCAGAAGGACCTCAATATGAGACAACACAGATGGCTGGAGCTCATGAAGGACTATGACTGCGAGATCTTTTACCATCCTGCCAAGGCAAACAAAGTGGCCGATGCACTCAGCAGGAAGTCCAGTGCCACCCTAATGTCCTTATCGGTATTGTCTCGACCGCTGGAGAAGGAAATTATGCGCTATGGAATCGAGGTTATTTTCGGGCAACTTTCGACCATGGCAATAATACCAGCACTATTCGATGACATATTAACAAAACAAAGTGATGATCCAAGTCTCCAGAGGATCAAGCAGGAGATCCTAGAAGGAAAAGGCGAGGGTTTCCGTATCGCCAATAGCGGAGTGTTATACCTTAGGGATCGGTTATGTATCCCTAATGATCTAGAACTACGCAAAAAGATATTAGAGGAGGCTCACGGAACCCCCTATTCTATGAATCCGGGATCCACCAAAATGTATCAAGACCTGAAAGAGAAGCTCTGGTTGTCCAGTATGAAGAGGGACATAGCTCAGCAAGTCAGTACCTACCTGACCTGCCAGCAAGATAAAGCAGAACACCAGAGGCTTGGAGGAGTTCTACAACCGATCCAAATTTCAGAGTGGAAATGAGAAGACATCTCTATGGATTTCATTTTAGGTCTTCCCAGGACTACTAACGGATATGACGCTATATGAGTTATCGTTGAAAGATTGACAAAGTCAGCTCATTTCCTAGCAATCAAGATGACATATTCGATTGAGCAACTGGCTCAATTATATGCTAAGGAAATCATCAGACTGCATGGTATTCCCAAGACCATCATTTCAGATAGGGATGGCCGCTTCACTTCACAGTTTTGGGGATGCATTCATAAGGCACTTGGCACGAAGCTGCGTTTCAGTACCGCCTTTCATCCTCAGACAGATGGGCAAACAGAAAGGGTGAACCAAGTACTGGAAGACATGTTACGAGCTTGTGCCTTGGATTTCAAAGGGAGTTGGTGCCGCTACTTATGTTTAGCGGAATTCGCTTACAATAATAGCTACCAAGCTACCATCGGAATGGTACCTTATGAAGCATTATATGGGAGGAGATGTAGGTCTCCGATCTGTTGGTATGAAGGTGGTGAGAAGAAAGAGATGGGACTTCAGACGGATTTCATCGACGACACCACCCGAGCGATACAGAATATCTGCCAAAGAATAGAGACTGCTCAGAGTCGGTAGAAGAACTATGCGGATCAGCGACGTAGACCTTTGGAATTCAATGTCGGAGATTTGGTATTTCTCCGGGTAGCTCCTATGAAAGGAATAATGAGATTCAAAAAGAAAGGAAAGTTATGTCTGCGATACGTAGGACCGTACAAGATCCTGAAGAGAGTTGGCAAGGTAGCTTACGAGCTAGGACTACCTCAGGAGATGTCTACTATTCACAACGTGTTCCATGTCTCGATGCTTAAGAAGTGCATTTCCAGTACCGACCAAGTGGTCGAGCCACAGACAGTGCAAATTCAAGAGGACCTGAGCTATGAAAGTCGACCTATCCGGATACTAGACCGAGAAGTCAAAAGACTAAGGAACAAAGAAGTACCCTTAGTGAAGGTCCTATGGCAAAGTCAACGATACGAAGAAGCCACCTGGGAACGTGAGGATGACATGAAGCAAAAGTACCCCGAGTTGTTCTAAGTTTCGAGGACGAAACTTTTATAAGATATAAGGGATTGTAAAATCCCAAATTTTAGTTACTATATTTTTATTTAAAGGATATATATATATATATATATATATATAGGGTTACAATCGGGGTAAGCTCCATAATATATCTCCTGGGCATTACTATATACTTAAAACAATCGGGTAAGCTCCATAATATATCTCCTAGGCGTTACAGGAGATATATATATATATATATATATATATATATATATATATATCTATCTATATATATATATATATATATATATATATAATAAATAGTTCGTAGTCGAGGCTTGAACCATGAACCGTTGATTTGGGGGAATAGGCTTCCCACCACTAAGTCATAAGATTACCAATGAGTAGGATATAACAGAATATATCTATTGGTAGAAAAAAAAGAAAGAAGTTGATTAATCTAGCTGATCAATTAAAGGGATAATTAGGTTAAGAAAAATCCTAATTTATATATATATTTCTTTTCTTTCCTCTCTCTAAAACTTCACGCCGACCTCTCTCTCTCTCTCACTCTCTCTCTCTTCTCTCTACTCCTCTCCTCGAAGAATGTGATCAAATAGATGTGAGCTCTGGCTCGCGTACTTATTTCCACTGCAAAGCTTCACTTATTGTGTTGGATTTTTGGACGGGCCGCTGAGATATGTTGCAAAAGGTAACAATTTCCAAATGAAGAAATCAGTCCTTCCTGTGAAATGTATAAAGGGGTCGGGAAGCCAAAATCTTGGAAAGGAAGACCTAGAAAACCTTTTAAACCACTATTTTGGTTCCTCTGGATTCAGTGGATTTTCAAGAGGGACTTGGTAGAGGATCATGCTAAAGCAAGGAAACACGTAGGAGGTCTTCTCTTTGCGAAGTCTAACGGTATAAATTGGTAAAAAAGCGTAGGATGTAAGTATCCCCTCACCTCTAGTATAAGTGCTTACGATGTAATGTTGTATGCTTGATTTTGAATGAAAGAATCTAGAACTATGTGTAGAAGGTTCGGCTAATAGGATTAGAGAAATTATTCTTGTTGAAATTCTTCCACGTTATGCATGTTAGATGATGATTTCTATTTATGTTGGCTTAATTTTCCTTATGTCACTACCTTATGCCATGTTAAATTGTACTCATGCCGATTTATGCTATGCTACATGCTTATGTTTTCACCCATGTTAGGCATGACTCACGTATATGAAATGTCTAAGAAATGTTTCCCTAAGAGTGGGGACAAGAACACTCTTTAGGACAAAGAACATGTATGTTATTTTACTTTATGCATGGCTTGTACCGAACCCTAACAAGGTCCATGGGATGGGCTCCAAGGTTGCCCCTAGGTCGATGGACATAGTACGGACCTAGTGACCTAGTAGGTTCGGGATTAGCTACCTCGGATCTATTTAGGATGCGCGTGAATGATGTATGTGGTACAATGCCGGACCCAATATGTTGAGATTATGTTTAAGTATATAAACTATATGTTCTCAAAGGGCATCCTGCATATACCATTTTATGTTTATCGAATTATCATGTTTAGAGACAATGTACTGTTGCGATGAAAATGCTAAGTTTATGTTCTTTTCCTAAATTGATCATGTCTCTACTTTAAATAAATGTTGTGCTCATATGTTGTTTAAACGAACATGTTCATTACTTTACGTTTAATTCATGATGTGTGTTTTTGTGAGTAGGAAAGGACCTTACTAAGCCTATGTGCTTATAGTTTACTTTCCTTGTACTACAGAAAAGGGCAAGGAATGGATAAATTAAAGGGAGCAGTAGGAGGGGCAAAGATGTGTGTGACAGTGGCATGGTGGACAAGATCATTTTTCATATACGGACTTATGCATGATTTTCAGTTTATGTGTAAACTGTTAGGAGACGTTAATGCTTTCTATGGTTGTTACTCATGTTTATTTTTATGAACCTTGAAATGGATGGTTGATACATGTTTAGTTAAATAAATTGCTAAGACCTTTTGTCATGATTAAATTATTGGTTGATTGGGTTAATGTAATTAGAGTTAAAAGTTGTAAAGTTTTTTTTTAAATGCTTCCACTGTTATATGCATGAATGTATGATCGCGTAGAGCCACCGCCCGTCTATAGGATGTGTTTTAGGAGGATGGGAAGGGCGAGCGTTACAGTCCCTCTACCTCAAGGTTTTCGTTGGTTTGTAATCGTCATCTCCTATCTCCAACGAGGAGGAGATTATTAGTGAATTACCCTCTGTAAACGGTCTAGGACTACAAGGGCCTTGGATTAACAACCGTTAGGTTGTGAACCAAGTAAAATTAAACTTGTCATTTACTTTTCCGCTGTGCAACTCTTTACTTTATTTTTATCGAATGAAAAAGAAAAGAAATTTTACGTGACTCTTTTTCAATCCAACAATTGGTATCAGAGCGGGGGCACTACGATTTGGTGCTAATACCAATCTAGCACTTGGCTTTAAGTTTTCTTTTCGTTTTTGGTTTTGCAATTCGTAAGTTAAGCCTTTTTGTTTCATTTAATTTCGTTCTCCCACACTACTAATCCAAGACAAGAGTCTTGGTACCTTTTTGTCGTTTTTGTTTTTGTGAGGTTCTCTTTTCTTTCTAAATGTCCCATCTCGAAGGGTTTAGCGCCACCCGACCTCCGTTTTACAAAGGAGACAACTTCTATTACTGGAAGGGTCGGATGGAGTGCTATTTAAAAAACCAAGTAGGGATGTGGATCGTAATCCAACCGGGTTCATGCTTCCTACTAATGAAGATGGTGAATCGTTGGATTGAGATCATTGAACAAATGCCATAAAACACCAAGTGGAAGTTGATGCCAAGGCTACGCAAATCCTACAGTGTGTCTTGTCCAAAGAAGAGCTCAACTGCATCGTCCCCTTCATCAGTGCGAAGGATTTGTAGAACAAGCTTGTTGAGCTACACGAAGGAACCGATGACGCTAAGGTATGTAAGAGGGATCTATTTTTAAATAAATTATACAATCTAAAAATGCAGGTTCATGAGACTGCCACCCAATTACATGAACGAATCCAAATTATCATCAACGGTCTACATTCGATCGGACAAAAGGTCGAAAATCGGGACTTAATAAGGTATGCGCTTAACGCTTTCCCTAGGACTACCTTGTGGGCATCCATGGTTAATGCCTACAAAGTTTCTAAGGACCTTTCTAAGATTAGATTAGATGAAATGTTTTCTAATTTGAATTACATAAGCAGTCTAATTCGTCCCCCGCCAAGAAAAGTATTTCCTTATTTGTAAGACTGAAGAAGAAGCCCAAAAGCAAACCACCTCCGGAGGAAGAACACGAGTATTAGTCAAAGATTGACGATTAGATGGAAACCGAACTAGTGAATCTAGTTTGGAAGATGATAAAAATCCAAAAATGACACATCAATCAATCCAAGGAAGGTAAGTTTAAATCAAATTTCAACTATAGATGCTATGAGTGTAACAGGTTGGGCCACATCAAGTCGGAATGTCCAAAGCTCAAGAACAAGGCACAAAAGTCCAAGAAAGCACTCAATGCTACATGGGAGGAATCGTCGGAGGAAGAAGACGAGCTCAACAACCTCGTCTTCATGGCTAAGCCGACCGAACCCGACGACGAGTCTCTATTCAAGACAAGCCACAGATCCGTATCCGGTTCAAAAGTTTCACTCAATGTAAGTCGATCTTTAATTGATACATTATATAATGCAATTAAGTTTTTAACTAGAAAGTTTGCTAAGTCCGAGTCCAAGATCGAGACCTTAGTTGAAAAGGTTAAACTCCTTAAACACGAGGTCTCCCTAACCTCTTCGAATAGTCAAGTTCAAGAGGACTCAACTCGAGTTGAAAAACTCGAAGTTGAGAACTCACTCTTGAAAGGACAAGTCAAAGATCTTAGGCAAACATTGGAAAGGTTTACTTTGGGATCCAAGGGACTTGACCTACTACTTGGATCGCAAAGGGCTGTGTACAACAAGGTCGGACTAGGGTTTAGATCAAATACGACTAACAAGTCGTATATGTCAATTGTAAATCATAATAGAAAACAAGTCCAAGCATGGGTCCCTAAGATTGCCATAATTTCACAACTAGAATCTAACAAGTACTAGGTTCCCAAGGACCAAATCCACTACGTGGAATGACCGAATCATTTCAAAGGTCCAAGGGGAGCCAGTATTAAATTTGTTTGTTCCATTACTTGAAATTAAACTTTGCATGCTTAGGTATTTTGTTTTAATTTTTAGAATGGTTAGATAGGATCTATAACTAGTCAAACTTGACAACATAGTACTAGGACACGGCGAGATGATAGTACGTTATGGAAATGAAGTCTTGTGCATTCGAACTAGATAAGGCATATCTAGCTTGGTGCACTCGACTAAGTTGAACTAGCTGAAGCTACCTTGTCGTATCCTTAACTAGTTAGACTAGGAAGTAATCTTAAGTGACTCAAGTAATTGATTTTTTGAATTTGGCTTTGTCTAAGGAAGTGATCATTGTTTCGATTAAAGAAGGTCTTTGTGCCTCACCATGACCTAGAAGCCAATTTCTCGAAAAGGTGACTTGACAAGCTTAGGGTTAAATCTGAATCTAACCCAAGGTTTATTAGTTTCAATTCATTATATTTAATCAAGTAAAATTGAAGTCATATCATAGAACACATAAGGATAAAATGTTTGATCATGTAGAAAGGGTGAGATGACTCTAGGACTAATAAACTTCAACCAATTCTCAAATTTCAATATCTGATTCAACTACTATATGTGTAGGATCAATGGATGTTGGACAGTGAGTGCTCCCTACACATGACCGGAGACCGACTAAAATTTTCGAAGATTAGATTCAAAAGTCAAGGATCGGTAGCTTTCGGAAAAAATGATAAGCTCAAAATCATCGGATCAGGTGATATTGAGCTAAACTCTAACCTTACAATTCGAAATGTTTTATTAGTCAAAAATTTTGAGTGTAATTTACTTAGTGTAAGACAATTGTGTGACAACAACTATAAGGTTATATTCTTAGAAAATGAATGCTTAATTAAAACTAATAAAATAATACTTAAAGGAACTAGGAATAGAAATATCTACACAATTAATTTACCCAACTCCTCAACCAATTGTCGTATGATACGACAAGAGGAATCTTAGTTGTGGCACTGACGACTCGGCCACTCGCACCCAAGACTCATTCACAAGGTGAGTCAGAGTGGTTTAGTTAGAGGCTTGCCCAACCTTAACAACTTGGATAATAAAATCTGTAATGCTTGTCAACAAGGTAAACAAACTAGGACACAACATCAACTAACTAACCAAGAACGAACCAAAAGTGTGCTTGAGCTCCTACACTTGGATCTATTCGATTCTCATGGAACCAAGTCACTAAACGGAAGTCAATTTTGCTTAGTCATAATTGACGACTACTCTAGGTTTACCTAGGTTAGATTCCTTAAACACAAAAGTGATACCTTAGACCAACTTACCAACTTATGTAAATTAATAGAAAATGAAAAGAACCGTAAGATTAAAATACTTAGAAGTGATCATGGTAGTGAATTCGAAAACCATAGGTTCACCGACTTCTGTAACCTAAATGGATACCACCATGAATTCTCCTGTCCTAGAACCCCATAACAAAATGGTTTAGTTGAGCGAAAGAATAGAACCCTATAAGAAGCCGCTAGAACCATGTTAAACAAGTACAACCTACCCGATAGGTTTTGGGCAGAAGCCGTTAGTACGATGTTTTATGTCCAAAATAGAATCTTACTAGTTAAGAGGCACCTTAAGACCTCATACGAAATCTACCATGATAAAGTACCTAACATTAAATACTTTAGGGTATTTGGATGTAGGGTACATATCCTAAATACTAAGGACTACCTAGGCAAATTCACCTCTAAAATAAATATCGAAATATTCTTAGGATATTCAACCACAAGTAGAGCCTATAGAATCTGCAATAATGAAACCCTTAAAATCGAAGAAACCATTAATGTTGTATTCGACGAAGGAGATAAAACCACAAAACCCGTAGTAGAACCAATTGATGAACTGACTAATACTAGACCCGAATCTAACCATGAAAATGAGTCTAGTATAAATCCTAACTCGAGTTAGTTTAGGTTACAATCAAATGATCCTATTGATCAAGTTATAGGTGATCCCAACTTAGGGGTTCGAACTAGAGCATCATACAGAAACCTTAGTCAAATCTATTTAATCTTGAAAATCGAACCCAAATCAATTGAACAAGCTCTTCTTGATCCCGATTGGATTATTGCTATGCAAGAAAAGCTAGCTCAATTCAATAGGAACGAAGTTTGGGAATTAGTACAACCACCTAAAGATAAATCGATTATTGGAATAAGGTGGGTATTCCAGAACAAACTCGATGACAAAGGTGAAGTAGTTAGAAATAAAGCAAGATTGGTCACAAAAGGATTTAGTCAAGTAGAGGGGTTAGATTATGACGAAACCTACGCCCGTAGCTAGACTAGAATCAATCAGAATGTTATTAGCCTATGCTGCACATTGAGGATTTACACTATTTCAAATGGATGTGAAGTCAGCATTTTTAAATGGAATTATTAAGGAAAAAGTCTATGTTAGCCAACCCCCAGGATTTGAAAGCTTAGACAAATTTGACCATGTTTTTAAACTTAAGAAAGCCTTATATGGACTAAAACAAGCTCCTAGAGCTTGGTATGAAAGACTTTCTATTTATCTCAAGTCTAAAGGGTTTAGCCAAGGCATAGTCGACCCAACCCTCTTTATAAAATTTGTAGGCAAATAAATCTTTATTGCCCAAATTTACATAGATGATATAATTTTTGGAACAACCAACTCAATCCTACTAAATGAGTTTATTTCACTAATGGAAAGTGAATTTGAAATGAACTTAGTAGGAGAATTAACTTTTTTCCTAGGATTACAAATTAAACAAACTAAGGAGAGAATTTACATACACTAACATAAATATGCTAAGGAATTAATTAATCGATTCAGAATGCAAAATGCTAAGGTAATAAATACATTGATGACCACAAATGTTAATATAGGAGAAGACTTAGAAGGCAAACCAATATACCTTAAATACTATAGGAGCGCAATAGGTAGTCTCCTTTACTTAACTACAAGTCGACCCGATGTATTATTCACAGTAAGTATGTGCGCAAGGTTCCAAACTTGTGCTAAGGAGTCACACCTAACGTTAGTTAAACCTATCCTTAGATACCTAAAGGATACACTAAACATAGATATTTGGTACCCTAGATCTACCGAGTTCAAACTAATGGCTACTATGACTCGGATTATGCCGATAGTAAACTCGATAGAAAGAGCACGGGTAGTTGTTGTCAACTCTTCGGCTCGAGTCTAGTGAGTTGATGCAATAGAAAGCAACATTGTGTTGCCTTATCTACCACGGAAGTCAAATACGTCGCGATGGGTGAGTGTGTAGCTCAGCTTCTTTGGATGAAACACACTCTCCAAGACCTTAAGTTAAACTTTAACAACACTAAAATTTACATCGACAACATTAGTTCAATTAATTTAACCAAAAACCCAATCTTTCATTCTAGAACCAAACATATAGAGGTCAAACACCACTTTATTCAGGAACATGTAGCTAATGGGACCATACAACTCGAATACATGGAGTCCAAATCGAACCTAGCAGACTTGTTTACCAAACCTTTACCCGAAGCAGAATTTAGTCTGTTTAGACGTAAATTAGGTATGTGCATAATAGAGTAGGACATAAAACTTATATTTTTGCTATACTCTATTTACTTTTCATGCAAAATGGAACTAACCTAGGGCTTACCCTAGAAATCAAGCACCTATAGATTTAAGGAGCCAATACATCTCACAACATGTAGGACTAATGTGTTTGTGTACTTAGCCACGTAGATGAGCGTGAGATGTGTTGGGATGTATACTGAAAAGTCTATCTTTTGTATGAACATCTTTATTTTTGAAATAAGAATCACATGATCATTATTTGCATATTTATGGTTATGTATATTGTCTAATACATTACATTGTAGATAACATGGTGTGTAGTGTCACACGGGAGACCATGTTATCAGTTTCTTGTAAAGTATAAGTAAAGGCTCACAACCTAGATGGTTATGGACAAACCATTGGAATGGTTGTAGTGTGATTTGGTATTGGTTTGTCTTGGCCATTGAATTACACTAGTATACTTTGTGTGTATTGAGCAGGACCGACTTAGAGGTGATTCAATTTATTGATGACTATATAATTGAATCGGACATCAGATATTATATTGTACATGCTCTTAATCCCGATATAATAACGGACACATATACTTAGTATTTATTTCTTTGATTTACCAATGGGCGAGATTTATAGAGTAAATCGATAGGCTCGGTATGTTGGGAAATGATATTATTAATATGGTGTGTCGTTGATTATAGGAGGAAACCATGTCCTATATATTAGGATGATGATGTCCCCTTGAGGAGCTCATAAGGTTCATCATGTAAACCCTGCAGGTGGACTTGGTCCGGCATGATGATAAGGTTGAGTGGTACTACTCATGGAGTTAAATGTTGATTAATTAATTGTCAGTAAATTAATTAATCGATGAACATTCTAGATCTTAAACACAGGGAGATATATGTATAAATAATATATGGAGCCCATATTAATTTATGGGGGTTGGTGAGGTAGATCAATGATAATCCTCTAGTGGAATGAATTATCATTAATGGATCGCAGTTTATGTGGGCTTGATCCATTGGGTGGCCAAGATCCAACTCCTCCTCATGGTCCCTATTGTAGCCTATTAAAACCCTCATGGAGCCTAGATCCGATGATGGAAAATGAAACTCTAGATCCGACGATGGAGATTAAAACTCTAGATCCGATGGTGGAGAATAAATCTCTAGATCAAGCGGTTGAGATTAAATCTCTAGATCCGATGGTGGAGATTAAACCTCTAGATTCGACAGTGGACATTAAATCTCTAAATCTGACGGTTGAGATTAAATCCCTAGATCCTACGGTGGAGATTAAAAGGAGGCTTAAGCCTAACTCTATAAATATGGCTAAGGGGTGGGCGGCAAGGTATCTTAGAGGCTAGGGTTTTGATTGGGCGGTAGGGTTTGGGAGGAGTCTTGTGCAGCAACACAAGTGGAAGGTTTTCCTATCTTCCTAGGGTTTTGGCCGGCGCCCCTCTTCTCTATTCCTCTCCTTGGCCGGCGTCCAATCTTCTTCCCCTCATCCTTGGCAGGTGGCAAGAGCTAGGGTCTTCCCTTGGAGCTTTTGGTCGGCACCCATACTCCCTATTTCTCTCTTTGGCCGGCGGCAAGCATCAAGCTTGGAGCTTGGTGGTCGGTTTTAGGTAGGAGAAGAGTTTCATTTATGATCTTCCTTTGTTCGGAGTGAACAAGGAATGGAAGATTGGTGATCTAGAAGGCTTCGACATTTGGAAGATCGTCGCCCACACGACGTCCAAAAGGAGGAAGGACATACGATTGAAGATCAAGAGGTATAATAAGAGGTATAATTCTTGTTTATGATCTTTTCTTATTCTATGCATGTTGTATATTTTGTTTGTGGCTAATTTACTTGGACCCCGAATACAAACACAAAAACCGGCGATCCGTACATCGTCTATTCTGCGGCTAATCGTAGAATAGAGGTCGGTTGCTTGAACAACAAGTTTGTTCAAGTGACCACTCTAATCAAATAGCACGACGATGAAATGGTTGCTTGGGTAATACCTCTTTGTCTTGTATTAATTTTTTAATCCGGGGACGTAGATGAGATCGCCATGAACAAGTGACCGAGTTGAAGTAGGAAGCGAAGTTTCCTCCCTTCAAGTGGTATCAGAGCTTCAGTTCTGTAAAACCCTTCAAGTGGTATCAGAGCCACGGTTTTCGGTTTTGTGTGTTTAGGATTCGGTTACTTTTATGCACTTTTCATATATTATATGTGCAAGATAATAGTAGGATGTGCATAGGTTAACTTTTTGGTTGTAGGCATAGGATCCAATTGTTATGGCCATATGTGTGTATGTGATTATTTGTGTGTAATTGTATATTATTTGAATCCTCGGGGTTGATGAGGCTAGTATTTAATTTTTGTAATTAAGTACGACATTGTTTAGCCACTCCTTTTATTTTAGTTTACTTTCAATC
This sequence comes from Wurfbainia villosa, assembly GCA_025175895.1. Classification (NCBI taxonomy): domain Eukaryota; kingdom Viridiplantae; phylum Streptophyta; class Magnoliopsida; order Zingiberales; family Zingiberaceae; genus Wurfbainia; species Wurfbainia villosa. The sequence continues at coordinate 33,896,821 of CM045989.1, read as the reverse complement.
TAGATTTCATCTACACTTTTTCGTGGAGTATAGGATCGATGGATGTAAATTAAAATAGTTTTTCTCGGCTCGGATCTCAGGATGGCTTGTACATGGCGTAGGGAGGAGCGGACGAGATGGCGATACGACGGGAGGCATATTAGAGACAAAAGTCATAATAGTTGGAAAATATTTTTTTTCATATTTATTGCTTCTTGTTTGATATGCATGTCGTAGTATAGGAAAATTCCTCCTCAACCCCATCGTATTTAAGTGGGAGAGGGATATTTTATAAATTCCCATGGTCTCCATTACGATTTAACATGTGATGCAAACAAAATTGCGCGTCGGCTCTGAGTGCCTTCCTCCCCATCGAATGAGTTTGTTTGCAAGTCACAGTGTCGAATATGGTTATAGGAAATTATTATTGAGCATGTGTACTTTCCCATCAGAAGGCACATAACCCGAGATAATTGCCTTGGTACCGAGTAATGGTGAAAACTTAGATGCAAGTAGGAGTATCTGTTGGGATGTATACTGAAAAGTCTTTCTTTTGTATGAACATCTTTATTTTTGAAATAAGAATCACATGATCATTGTTTGCATATTTTTATGGCTATGCATATTGTCTAATACATTACATTATAGATAACATGGTGTGTGGTGTCACACGGGAGATCATGTTATAGGTTCCTTGTAAAGTATAAGTAAAGGCTCACAATCGAGATGGCTTTGGACAAACCATTGGTATGGTTGTAGTGTGATTTGGTATTGGTTTGTCTTGACCATAAAATCACACTAGTACACTTTGTGTGTATTGAGCAGGACCGACTTAGAGGTGATTTGATTTATTGCTGACTACATAATCGAATCGGACTTCAGATATTTTATTGTACATACTCTTAATCCCGATATAATAACGGGCACATATACTTAGTATTCATTTCTTTGATTTACCAATGGGCGAGATTTATAGATTAAATCGATAGGCTCGGTAAGTTGGGAAATGATATTATTTATATGGTGTGTCATTGATTATAGGAGGAAACTGTGTCCTATATATTAGGATGATGATGTCCCCTTGAGGAGCTCATAAGGTTCATCATGTAAACCCTGCAGGTGGACTTGGTCCGGCATGATGAAAAGGTTGAGTGGTACTACTCATGGAGTTAGATGTTGATTAATTAATGGTCAGTAAATTAATTAATCGACGGACATTCGAGATCTTAAACACGGGGAGAAAATGTACAAATATTATGTGGAGCCCATATTAATTTATGGGGGTTGGTGAGGTAGTTGAATGATAATCCTCTAGTGGAATGTATAATCATTAATGGATCTGACTTTTTGTGGGCTTGATCCATGGGTGGCCAAGATCTAACTCCTCCTCATGGTCCCTATTGTAGCCTATTAACACCTCATGAAGCTTAGATCCAATGGATAGAAACAAAACTCTATATCTAACGGTAGAGATTAAGTCTCTAGATCCGATGGTTGAGATTAAATCTCTAGATCCGACGGTTGAGATTAAATCCCTAGAACCAATGGTGGAGATTAAAAGGAGGCTTATCCCTAACTCTATAAAAGGAGATGATAGGGGTGGGCGGCAAGGAGATGGATGAGGGTTAGGGTTTGCTTCCCTTGGGCGACAAGCAATCCTAATTAGATTAGGATTAGGAGTGGGCGGCTAGGGTTAGGGTTTAGGGGTTGTTGTGGGCGGCAACATGAGGAGAAGGCTTTTTCTTCTTCTTCCAAGGTTTGGCCGGCACCTATCTTTCATCCCTCTACCTTGGCTGGAGCTCAACCTATTCTTCTTCCCTTCATCCTTGGTCGGAAATTAGGAGGGCTAGGTTTAGGGTTTGGGCGGCTACAAGGAGAAGGATTGCTTTCCTTTCTCTTCTCCAAGTGTTGGCCGACGCCCATGCCCCCATTGATTCTCCTTTGACCGGTTCCCATACTCCATGTTCTCTTCCTTGGCCGGTGGCAACATCGAGTCTATTGACTTGGTAGCCGGTTCTAGATAGGAAGAAGAGCTTTGTTTTATGATCTTCCTTTGTTCGGAGTGAACAAGAAAAGGAAGATTGGTGATCTAGGATGATTCGACTTTTGGAAGATCGTCGCCCACACGATGTCCAAAAGGAGGAAGGACATATAATAGAAGATCAAGAGGTATAACAAGAGGTATAATCTTGTTTATTTTGATTAGTCTTCCTTTGTATTATGTTTATAATTGATTTTCAATTATATGCATGTTTTATGTGGATGTTTACTTTATGTATGTGGCTAAATAATACTTGGATCCCGAACATAAACACAAAAGCCGGCGATCCGTACATCGTCTATTCTACGGCTACTCGTAGAATAGAGGTAGGTCGCTTGAACAACAAGTTTGTTCAAGTGACCACTCTAAACGAATAGCACGACGATGACAAGGTTGCTTAGGTGTTTCCTTTTGTATATGATTAAATTTTTAATCCGGGGACATCGATGGGATCGCCATGAACAAGCGACCGAGTTGAAGTGGGAAGCGAAGTTTCCCCTCAGGGACTCGGATCAACCCAACAATTGGTATCAGAGCCAAGGTTTCCAGTTTTGTATGTTTAGGATTCCGTTAATTTTTATGTACTTTTCATATATTATATGTGTCAGATAATAGTAGGATATGCGTAGGTTAACTCTTTGGTTGCTGACATAAGATCCAACTATTATGTCCATATGTGTGTATGTGATTGTATGTGTGTAATAGTATATTTTGTTGAATCCTCGGGGTTGACGAGGCTAGTATTTAATTTTTGTAAATTAGATACGACATTGTTTATCCACTCTTTTTATTTTAGTTTACTTTCGATCTAGATTTCATGTACACTCCCTCGTGGAGTATAAGATCGATGGATGTAAATTAAAATAGATTTTAGTCTCGGTTTGGATCTCCGGATGGCTCGTACATGGCGTAGGAGGAGCGGACGAGAAGGCGATGCGACAAGAGACATATTGAAGACAAAAGCCATAATAGTTGGAAAATAATTTATTTTTCATATTTATTGCTTATTGTTTGATATGCATGTCGTAGGCTAGAAAATTCCTCAATTTCAAATTACTATGTGGGAGAGGGATATTTTTATAAATTCCCACGGCCTCCATTACGATTTGACATGTGATGCAAGCAAACTTGTGCGTCGGCTCTGAGTGCCTTCCTCCCCATCGGATGAGTTTGTTTACGGCTCACAAGGTCGAATATGGTTATAGGAAATTATTAAGGAGTGTGTGTACTTCTCCATCGTAAGGCACATAACCCGAGATAATTACCTTGGTACCAAGTAATGGTGAACACTTAGATACAAATATAAGTATCCTCTCCATCAGAGTCACTGCTTTTATTTGTAGGGCCGAAGAGAAACCAACTATTAATTTTATTTGTCAAAAAGTTAGGTTGACAAGATAGTAAAATTAATGGGTAAAACCTCCTCTTACAAATGTAGAATTCGTATACGTCCCCACGATCGTGACATACGATATTCTCGGTGTTTTGGGGTGTTGGTTGATTTTAAAATTTTATTGTTTGAGGAATCAATAATTTCTTAAAATCTAAAGTAATGATCTATGTGATTCTTAGGGTTTTCAAAATGACTTTCAATCCACTTGTTATGATACTAAAGGAAAATAAACTTACTGTACCCAAATAATGTTGATTGGAAAAGAATCTAGATATTATCTTAACTGCTAAGGAGTACAAGTGTGTACTCTTCGAAGAGTGTCCTCCTAAGCCTGCGAATAAGCTGGAAATCCTTGGAGCTGAGATCGATGGGGAAACCCAGGTCGATATCATTCTCCAGTCGACAGAAAGGCTTGCTCAGGCTCAGGCCATGGTTGCCTAGAAGGTTTCTACTTCTAAGCCGTAAGGCAAGAAGAAGAAGAAACAAGGAGGAGCAAAAGTGGAGGGACGAGTGAAGAAGCCAAAAGGCAAGTACTTCACTTGCAAGTAGACTGGACATTGGAAGAAGGACTATCCCAATTCGAAGCAGAACAAAGGAATATCCTTTGGTCTAGTCGTTGAAAAATGGTTAGCGGTATTATCTACCGGCACCTGGTGTGTAGATACGGGAGCCTCTGATCATGTCTGCAATACTTTGCAGGGGTTCCAAAAAATCCGACGACGAGCTGAGGGAGAGATTACTGTTTACTTGGGCAATGCCATGAAGGTGGCGGCTATTGCAGTGGGAGATGTTTTATTTATCTTTTGAGAAAAATAAAACTTTGGTTCTGGAAGATTCCCTTTATGTACCTTTATTTAGAAAGAATTTAATTTCAGGTTCTAAATTGTTTATGGGTGGATATTCTATTTCTTTTAATGACAGAGTTGTTATAAAAAAAAATAGGGAGAATATCTGTTCAATTACATTGATAGGAAATTTGTATACACTTGAACCAAAAGCTCCCACGATGCAAATAGAAGTTAATAACACATCTTCTAATTCCAATAAGAGAAAAGAACCTTCGAAGATGAACTAAACATGTCTTTGGCATCTTAGGCTTGGTCATATTAACCTAAGCAGAATTCAAAGGTTGATAGCTGATGGACCTTTGGGTTCATTAGTGGTGGAAGATTTCCCAACCTGCGAATCTTGCTTGGAGGGTAAAATGACCAAGAGGCCTTTTAAGGCCAAGGGGTATAGAGCCAAAGATGTGTTAGAATTGGTTCATTCTGATTTGTGTGGTCCTATGACTATTTAGGCTAGAGGTGGTTTTGAGTATTTCATCTCTTTTATAGACGATTACTCAAGATATAGATACAATTACCTGATGCGCCGCAAGTCTGAATGCTTTAACAAGTTCAAAGAATTCAAGGCTGATGTGGAGAAACGTCAAGGTAAAAGTATCAAGACACTACAATCTGATCGTGATGGTGAGTACCTCTTTGGATAATTTAGGAACTACTTATCAGAGGTTGAGATCCAATCCTAATTGTCTGCACCTAGCACACCCCAGTAGAACGGTGTAGCAGAGCGAAGGAATAGGACTCTTATGGAGATGGTTAGATCAATGATGAGTTATTCTGAGTTGCCAGATTCGTTCTGGGGATATGCTCTAGATACGGCGGTGTACATTCTGAACTTGGTTCCATCTAAATCAGTGCCTTCTACTCCCACAGAGTTGTGGACTGGGTGAAAGCCTAGTCTAAGACATATTCGGATATGGGGAAGTCCAGCACATGTGCTAAAGGCAGATGCTGGTAAGTTTGAACCTCGTACAGAAGTACGCATGTTCGTTGGCTATCCTAGAGGAACGAAGGGTGGTTTGTTTTATAGTCCTAGAGATCAGAGGGTGATCATTAGCACGAATGCCAGATTTCTAGAGGAAGACTATGTGATAAGCCACAAGCCCAAGAGTAAAATTGTTCTGAAGAAATTAAAAGGGGAAGTCACTTCTTTAATATCACTGGTACAAGAGGATATACCACGAGTCACTGCACCGTGTGTCACAGAGGATACACAGGTGATATCTCATCATAGTGGGAGGGTTGCGAGACAGCCTGATAGATTCATGTTCTTGGGAGAATCTTCTGATTTGGTCCCTGGCGAACATGAACCTGATCTCTGGACATATGACGAGGCAATCAAAGATAAAGATGCAGCATCTTGGCAAAATACAATGAATGCTGAGATTGAATCTATGGATTCAAATCAGGTATGGGAGCTAGTAGAACCACCCGATGGTGTAAAAACCATTGGATGCAAGTGGATCTACAAAAGAAAGAGAGGAATAGACGGGAAGGTTGAGACCTTCAAAGCGAGGCTTGTAGCGAAGGGGTATACTTAGAAAGAGGGTATCGATTATGAGGAGACTTTTTCGTCGGTAGCCATGCTTAAGTCTATCCAAATTCTCTTATGCATAGCACCTCATATGGATTATGAGGTGTGGCAGATGGATGTCAAGACAGCTTTCCTGAATGGAAGTCTTGAGGAAGACATCTATATGAAGCAACCAAAGGGATTCATTGCGAAGGGCAAAGAGCATATTGTATGTAAGCTTAATCGGTCCATTTACGGATTGAAGAAAGCTTCAAGGTCTTGGAACATCCTCTTTGATGAAGTAATCCAGTCTTATGGATTTATTCAAAGTCCGGATGAGTCTTGTATATACAAGAGATGTGACGGAAACATAGTGGTATTTCTTGTACTATACGTAGATGACATTTTGATGATTGGCAACAATATCAAGGTGTTATCGGACGTAATGGTATGGTTGTCCAAACAGTTTGATATGAAGGACTTGGGAGAAGTGGGACACATCCTTCGGATTAAGGTTATAAGGGATCGCAAGAAAAGGATGTTGTGCTTATCCCAAGCTTCATACATAGACACAATTATGGATCGTTTTAGCATGCAGAACTCCAAGAAGGGTTTTCTACCTTTCAGGCATGGAGTTCCTTTATCTAATGAGATGTGTCCTAGAATATCTAAGGAGATAGAGGAGATGAAGGAAGTTCCTTATGCTTCGGCAGTAGGAAGCCTCATGTATGCGATGCTATGCTTGAGACCAGATATCTGCTTTGCCGTGGGTACGGTCAGCAAATATCAGAGTAATCCAGGACAAGGACATTAAACTGCGGTAAAGCATATATTGAAGTACCTGAGAAGGACTAGGGATTATATGCTGGTTTACTAGGCAGACCAATTACTCCCTGTGGGTTACACAGATTCTGACTTCCAATCTGATAGAGATAACAGTAAGTCTACCTCAGGTTTTGTATTTACTTTGGGAGGTGGAGCCATTGTATGGAGGAGTGTCAAGCAGAAATGCGTGGCAGACTTCACCATGGAAGTTGAGTATGTGACAGCCTCTGAGGTAGCCAAGGAAGTTGTGTGGCTCAGGAACTTCCTAATGGACTTGGATGTGATTCTTGGTTTGCCCAGAACTATCACAATTTATTGTGATAATAATGGTGAAGTTACAAACTCAAAGAAACCACAAGCTTATAAGGTAAGTAAATACATAGAGCGTAAATGCCACTTGATACGAGAAATCGTAAAGGAGGTAGAAGTTGTTGTCGCCAAGATTGCATTAGAGGATGACCTGGTAAACCCTTTCACTAAGGCTCTTCTAGCGAGAGCTTTGATAGACATGTGGAGGGAAGGGGAATCAGATGTATGGCAGTATGAGGACAACATAGTCTTTTAGTATAAGTTGGAGATTGTTGGGATGTATACTGAAAAGTATATCTTTTGTATAAACATCTTTATTTTTGAAATAAGAATCACATGATCATTGTTTGCATATTTTTATGGCTATGCATATTGTCTAATAAATTACATTGTAGATAACATGGTGTGTGGTGTCACACGGGAGATCATGTTATTGGTTCCTTTTAAAGTATAAGTAAAGACTCACAATCGAGATGGCTTTGGACAAACCATTGGTATGGTTGTAGTGTAATTTGGTATTGGTTTGTCTTGACCATAAAATCACACTAGTACACTTTGTGTGTATTGAGCAGGACCGACTAAGAGGTGATTCGATTTATTGCTGACTACATAATCGAATCTGACCTCAGATATTATATTGCACATGCTCTTAATCCCGATATAATAACGAACACATATACTTAGTATTCATTTCTTTGATTTACCAATGGGAGAGATTTATAGATTAAATCGATAGGCTCGGTAAGTTGGAAAATGGTATTATTTATATGGTGTGCCATTGATTATAGGAGGAAACCGTGTCCTATATATTAGGATGATGATGTCCCCTTGAGGAGCTCATAAGGTTCATCATGTAAACCCTGTAGGTGGACTTGGTCCGGCATGATGAAAATATTGAGTGGAACTAGTCATGGTGTTAGATGTCGATTAATTAATGGTCAATAAATTAATTAATTGATGAACATTCGAGATCTTAAACACGGGAGAAAATGTACATATAATATATTGAGCTCATATTAACATATGGGGGTTGGTGAGATAGATCAATGATAATCCTCTAGTGGAATGGATAATCATTAATGGATCGGACTTTATGTGGGCTTGATCCATGGGTGGCCAAGATCCAACTCCTCCTCATGGTCCATATTGTAGCCTATTAACACCTCATGAAGCTTAGATCCAATGGATAGAAACAAAACTCTAGATCCAACAGTAGAGATTAAATCTCTAGATCCGACGGTTGATATTAAATCCCTAGAACCAATGGTGGAGATTAAAAGGAGGCTTATCCCTAACTCTATAAAAGGAGATGATAGGGGTGGGTGGCAAGGAGATGGATGAGGGTTAGGGTTTGCTGCCTTTGGGCTGCAAGCAATCCTAATTAGATTAGGATTAGGAGTGGGCAGCTAGGGCTAGGGTTTAAGGCTTGTTGTGGGTGGCAACATGAGGAGAAGGCTTTTTCTTCTTCTTCCAAGGTTTGGCCGACACCTATCCTTCTTCCCTCTACCTTGGCCGGAGCTCAACCTATTCTTCTTCCCTTCATCCTTGGCCCGAAATTAGGAGAGCTAGGTTTAGGGTTTGGGCAGCAACAAGGAGAAGGATTGCTTTCCTTTCTCTTCTCCAAGTGTTGGCCGGCGCCCATGCCCCCATTGATTCTCCTTTGGCTGGTTCCCATACTCCATGTTCTCTTCCTTGGCCGGTGGCAACATCGAGTCTATTGACTTGGTGGTCGGTTCTAGATAGGAAGAAGAGTTTTGTTTTATGATCTTCCTTTGTTCGGAGTGAACAAGAAAAGGAAGATTGGTGATCTAGGAGGCTTCCACTTTTGGAAGATCGTCGCCCACACGACGTCCAAAAGGAGGAAGGACATACCAGAGGTATAACAAGAGGTATAATCTTGTTTATTTTGATTAGTCTTCCTTTGTATTATGTTTATAATTTCTTTTCAATTATATGCATGTTTTATGTGGATGTTTACTTTATGTATGTTGCTAAATAATACTTGGATCCCGAACATAAACACAAAAGCTGGCGATCCGTACATCGTCTATTCCGCGGCTACTCGTAGAATAGAGGTAGGTCGCTTGAACAACAAGTTTGTTCAAGTGACCACTCTAAACGAATAGCACGACGATGACAAGGTTGCTTAGGTGTTCCCTTTTGTCTAGGATTAAATTTTTAATCCGGGGACATCGATGGGATCGCCATGAACAAGCGACCGAGTTAAAGTGGGAAGCAAAGTTTCCCCTCATGGACTCGGATCAACCCAACAGTATCCTCCCCATCGGAGTCACTGCTTTTATTTGTAGGGTCAAAGAATAACCAACTATTAATTTTATTTGTCAAAAAGTTAGATTGACAAGATAGTAAAATTAATGGGTAAAACCTCCTGTTACAAATGTAGAATTTATATACGTCCGCACTATCATGACATATGATATTCTCGGTGTTTTCAGGTGTTGGTTGATTTTAAAATTTTATTGTTTGAGGAATCAATAATTTTTTGAAATCTAATATTTTGATCTATGTGATTCTTAGGTTTTTCAAAAATGACTTTCAACCCCCTTGCAGTGATATTGAAAGAAAATAAACTTACTGGACCCAATTATGTTGATTGGAAGAGGAATCTTGACATTGTCTTGACTGTTGAGGAGTACAAATATTTACTCTTCGAAGAGTGTCCTCCTAAGCCTGCGGATGATTCTGGGGAAAAGGAGAAGGAGAGTTATAAGAAGTGGATTAAGGCTGATGAGATGGCGCGATGTTACATTTTGGCATCTATGTCAAATGTACTGCAACATTAGCATCAAGCCATGCCCACTGCTTATGACATGATGCTCAATCTCAAAGAGCTTTTCGGACACCAGAATCGGGCTGCGAGGCAGGAAGCCATGAGGAACTTGATGATGACTACCATGATCGAGGGAACACCCGTGAGGGATCATGTTCTCAAGATGATGACTCATTTGAATGAGCTAGAAGTCCTCGGAGCTAAGATCGATGGGGAACCCTAGGTCGATATCATTCTCTAGTCTCTACCTAGGAGTTTTGAGCAGTTTCGCCTAAACTACAACATGAATAAAAGGTTGTATTTGTTGGCGGAGCTTCTGACAGAACTCTAGGCGACAGAGGGGCTATTTCGTCAGAGTGCTCAGGCGCAGGCCATGGTTGCCCAAAAGGTTTCTACTTCTATGTCGAAAGGCAAGAAGAAGAAGAAACAAGCAGGGGAAAAGGTGGCAGGAGGATCTCAGGGAGGAGTGAAGAAGCCGAAAGGAAAGTGCTTCACTTGCAAGCAGACTGAACACTGGAAGAAGGACTGCCCCAATCGGAAGCAGAACAAAGGGATATCTTTTGGTCTAGTTTTTTAAACATGTTTAGCGGTGTTATCTATCGGCACCTGGTGTGTAGATACGGGAGCCACTGATCATGTCTGCAATACTTTGCAGGGGTTCCAGGAAACCAGATGACTGGTTGAAGGGGAGATTACCATCTACTTAGGTGATGCTACGAAGGTAGCGGCTATTGCAGTGGGAGATATTTATTTATCTTTTGAGAGGAATAAAGGTTTGGTTGTTAAGAATTGTCTTTATGTACCTTTATTTAGAAAGAATTTGATTTCGTTTTCTAAATTATTTATGGATGGATATTCTATTTATTTTAATGACAGAGTTGTTATAATAAGGAATAGGGAGATTATCTATTCTGGTGCATTGATAGGAAATTTATACACACTTGAACCAAAAGCTCCCACGATGCAAATAGAAGTAAATAACTCATCTTCTAATTCCAATAAGAGAAAAGAACCTTCGAAGATGAACCAAACATATCTTTGGCATATAAGGCTAGGTCATATTAACCTAAGCAAAATTCAAAGGTTGATAGCTGATGGACCTTTGGGTTCATTAGTGGTGGAAGATTTCCCAACCTGCGAATCTTGCTTGGAGGGTAAAATGACCAAGAGGCCTTTTAAGGCTAAGGGGTATAGAGCCAAAGATGTGTTGGAATTGGTTCATTCTGATTTATGTGGTCCTATGTCTATCCAAGCAAGAGGTGGCTTTGAATATTTCATCTTTTTTATAGACGATTATTCAAGGTATGGATACATTTACTTGATGCGCCGCAAGTATGAATGCTTTGACAAGTTCAAAGAATTCAAGGCTGATGTGGAGAAATGTCAGGGTAAAAGTATCAAGACACTGCGATCTGATCATGGTGGTGAGTACCTCTTGGGAGAGTTTAAGAATTACTTATCAGAGGCTGGGATTCAATCACAATTGTCTACACCTGGCACACCCCAGCAGAATGGTGTAGCGGAGCGAAGGAATAGGACTCTTATGGAGATTGTTAGATCGATGATGATTTATTTTGAGTTGCCAGATTCATTCTGGGGATATGCTCTAGATACGGTAGTGTATATTCTGAACTTAGTGTCATCTAAATCAGTGCCTTCTACTCCCACAGAATTGTGGACTGGGCGAAAGCCTAGTCTGAGACATATTCGGATATTGGGAGTCTAGCACATGTGCTGAAGGCAGATGCTGGTAAGTTGGAACCTCGTACAGAAGTGTGCTTGTTCGTTGGCTATCCTAGAGGAACAAAAGGTGGTTTATTTTATAGTCCTAGAGATTAGATGGTGATCGTTAGCACGAACGCCATATTTCTAGAGGAAGACTATGTGATGAACCACAAACCCATGAGTAAGATTGTTCTGGAGTAATTAAGAGGGGAAGTCACTACTTCAGTACCACCGGTACAAGAGGATATACCACAAGTCACTGCACCGCGTGTCACATAGAATACATAAGTGATACCTTGTCGTAGTGGGAGGGTTGTTAGACAGCCTGATAGATTAATGGGAGAATCTTCTGATTTGGTCCTTGGCGAACTTGAACCTGATCCCTGGACATATGACGAGGCAATCCAAGAAAAAGATACGGGATCTTGGCAAAATGCAATGAATACTGAGATTGAATCTATTGATTCAAATCAGGTGTGGGAGCTAGTAGAATCACCCAATGGTGTAAAAACCATTGGATGCAAGTGGATCTACAAAAGAAAGAGAGGAATAGATGGGAAGGTTGAAACCTTCAAAGCAAGGTTTGTTACGAAGGGGTATACTCAGAAAGAGGATATAGATTATGAGGAGACCTTTTCGCCGGTAGCCATGCTTAAGTCTATCTGGATTCTCTTATGTATTGATACTCATATGGATTATGAGGTATGGCAGATGGATGTCAAGACAGCTTTCCTTAATGGAAGTCTTGAGGAAAAAATCTATATGAAACAACCAGAAGGATTCATTGCAAAGGGCAAAGAGCATCTTTTGTGCAAGCTTAATCGATCCATTTATGAATTGAAGCAAGCTTCGAGATCTTGGAACATCCTCTTTGATGAGGTAATCCAGTCTTATGGATTTATTCAAAGTCCGGATGAGTCTTGTGTATACAAGAGATGTGACAGAAACGTAGTTGTATTTCTTGTACTATACGTAGATGACATTTTGTTAATTGGCAACAATGTCAAGGTGTTATCGGACGTAAGGGTATGGTTGTCCAAACAATTTGATATGAAGGACTTGGGAGAAGTGGGACACATCCTTGGGATCAAGGTTATAAGGGATCGCAGGAAAAGGATATTGTGCTTATCTCAAGCTTCATACATAGACACCATTTTGGCTTGCTTTAGCATGCAGAACTCCAAGAAAGGTTTTCTACCTTTCAGGCATGGAGTTCCTTTATCTAAGGAGATGTGTCCTAGAACATCTGAGGAGATAGAGGAGATGAAGGCAGTTCCTTATGCTTCGACAGTAGGAAGCCTCATGTATGCTATGTTGTGTACAAGACCGAATATCTGCTTTGTCGTTGTCATGGTTAGCAGATATCAGAGTAATCCAGGATAGGGACATTGGACTGCGGTAAAGCATATATTGATGTACCTGAGAAGGACTAAGGATTATATGCTAATTTACCAGGCAGATCAATTACTCCCTATGGGTTACACAGATTCCGACTTCCAATCAGATAGGGATAACAGTAAGTCTACCTCAGGTTTTGTGTTTACTTTTGGAGGTGGAGCCATTGTATGGAGGAGTGTCAAGCAGAAATGTGTGGCGGACTCTACCATGAAAGCTGAGTATGTGGTAGCCTCTGAGGCGGCCAAAGAAGCTGTGTGGCTCAAGAACTTCTTGATGGACTTGGATGTGATTCCTGGTTTGCTCAGAACTATCACAATTTATTGTGATAACAGTGGTGCAGTTGCAAACTCGAAGGAACCACGAGCCCATAAGGTAAGTAAACACATAAATCGCAAATACCACCTGATACGATAAATCGTAAAACAAGGAGAAGTTGTTGTGGCCAAGATTGCATCGGAGGATAACCTGGCAGATCATTTCACTAAGGCCCTTCCGGCGAGATCTTTTGATAGGCATGTGGAGGGAATGGGAATCAGATGTATGGCAGTTTGAGGACAGCATAATCCTTTTGTATAAGTGGGAGATTGTTGGAATGTATACTGAAAAGTCTTTTTTTTTGTATGAACATCTTTATTTTTGAAATAAGAATCACATGATCATTGTTTGCATATTTATAGTTATGCATATTGTCTAATACATTACATTGTAGATAACATGGTGTGTAGTGTCACAGGGGAATCATGTTATCAGTTCCTTATAAAGTATAAGTAAAGGCTCACAACCTAGATGGTTATGGACAAACCATTGGAATGGTTGTAGTGTGATTTGGTTTTGGTTTGTCTTGGCCATTGAATTACACTAGTATACTTTGTGTTTATTAAGCAGGACCGACTTAGAGGTTATTCAATTTATTGTTGACTACATAATTGGATCGGACCTCAGATATTATATTGTACATGCTCTTAATCCCGATATAATAACGGGCACATATATTTAGTATTCATTTCTTTGATTTACCAATGGGTGAGATTTATAGAGTAAATCGATAGGCTCAGTAAGTTGGGAAATGATATTATTTATATGGTGTGCCGTTGATTATAGGAGGAAACCGTGTCCTATATATTAGGATGATGATGTCCCCTTGAGGAGCTCATAAGGTTCATCATGTAAACCCTACAGTTGGACTTGGTCCGACATGATGATAAGATTGAGTGGTACTACTCATGATGTTAGATGTTAATAAATTAATTGTCAGTAAATTAATTAATCGACGGACATTCGAGATCTTAAACACGGGGAGATATATGTAAAAATAATATATGGAGCCCATATTAATTTATGGGGGTTTGTGAGGTAGATCAATGATAATCCTCTAGTGGAATAGATTATCATTAGTGGATCGGACTTTATGTGGGCTTGATCCATTGGGTGGCCAAGATTCAACTCCTCCTCATGGTCCCTATTGTAGCCTATTAAAACCCTCATGGAGCCTAGATCCGACGGTGGAGATTAAAACTATAGATCCGATGGTGGATATTAAATCTCTAGATCCGACGGTTGAGATTAAATCTCTAGATCCGACGGTGGAGATTAAATCTCTAGATCTGATTATGGAGATTAAATCTCTATATCCGAAGGTTGAGATTAAATTCCTAGATCATACGGTGGAGATTAAAAGGAGGCTTAAGCCTAACTCTATAAATATGGCATAAGGGGTGGGAGGCAAGGTATCTTAGAGGCTAGGGTTTTGATTGGGCGGCTAGGGTGTGGGAGGAGCCTTGGGCGGCAACACAAGTGGAAGGTTTTCCTATCTTCCTAGGGTTTTGGCAGGCGCCCCTCTTCTCTATTCCTCTCCTTGGCCGGCATCCAAACTTCTTCTCCTCATCCTTGGCTGGCGGCAACAGCTAGGGTCTTCTCTTGGAGCTTTTGGCCGACGCCCATACTCCCTATTTCTCTCTTTGGCCGGCGGCAAGCATCAAGCTTGGAGCTTGGTGGTCGGTTTTAGGTAGGAGAAGAGTTTTGTTTTATGATCTTCTTTTGTTCGGAGTGAACAAGGAAAGGAAGATTGGTGATCTAGGAGGCTTCGACTTTTGGAAGATCATCGCCCACACGACGTCCAAAAGGAGGAAGGTCATACGATAGAAGATCAAGAGGTATAACAAGAGGTATAATTCTTGTTTATGATCTTTTCTTATTCTATGCATGTTGTATATTTTGTTTGTGGCTAATTTACTTGGACCCCGAATACAAACACAAAAACCGGCGATCCGTACATCATCTATTCCGCGGCTAATCGTAGAATAGAGGTCGGTTGCTTGAACAACAAGTTTATTCAAGTGACCACTCTAATCGAATAACACAATGATGAAACAGTTGCTTGGGTAATTCCTCTTTATCTAGGATTAATTTTTTAATTCAGGGACGTAGACAGGATCGCCATGAACAAGTGACCGAGTTGAAGTGGGAAGTGAAGTTTCCTCCCTTCAAGTGGTATCAGAGCTTCGGTTCCGCAAAACCCTTCAAGATGTTAGGACCTCACTCCCGATTTCAAATGTAGATCTAGTAAATCGACATGAACCATGATGCGCACGGTCACAACCTTAAATCCCGTGACGGAGACCGTCGAAGACTCAAAGTACGCGCTCGCACTCAATGCCCGCAAGTGCACGGATGTCATCAAGTTATAAATAGATTATCAATCCCACAGGGACTGAGATTTGAGTACCAATACGCTAAGTGGTTGCGATTGTTCGGACAAAATCTCAATGAGAGTCGGTTGGTGAGGACTATCGGAGGACCCTACTCAGTGCGGTGTCACACGAAGGAGGAAAAGTGGGTTTCGAGGTCTTAAAAAGGCGATTCTAGGACTTCGGTTTCACTTGTGTACCACAGAATCAACGTTCTCAATTGGCGTCATCTAAACTTCTACTTACGACTTTGGGGAAGGGACATCATACACTCTCCCGTAGAGCCAACGCATTCACCGGGAGCTATCCTCACCCAAAAGGACGTGATAGAGGGTACGAGGATGCCAAATCAATCCTTGCGGTGGACCGTTTTCGATTCCACCGCTCCCTTCTCCCCGCAGTTATGGGAGGTCAGGTTTACTCCTAGGTTCCTTGATCAAACCTCCTAAATCTAGATTGCGAGGGTTGTCACCACCTCGTATCGCCTAAGCACAGCGGAAAGAAAGCCAACTACACGTAGGTATAATAAAGAGCAACATCCAATTGTCAAATTAAACTTTTGGCCAGAATTTAATATGAACCAACTTTGTCTATGAACACAAGCTACTCCCTAATCCTAGAATCAAAAGTTCTACTCCATAAACACGAAGGAAGAATTACAACACATGTTTAAGTTCAATTACAATGGAAAGAGAGTGCAGAAATAGAGATTACAATGCATTGTGACCTTCTCTCCGGCATTGTATTTGCAAGTTGTGGACCTCCGGCGGCGTTCCTCCTCCTCGCTGTGAGTTACCGAAGCTTTTTAGGGCTTCGGCATGCCATCCTAGCCATCGTACCTCCTCCCTAGGGTTTGGGCAGAGCTATCCTTATATAGACGTCGCCTCGGACCGCTGCGAAATCAGGAAAAAACCCTAGTCGCGCAACTCCATCGGGTCGCCATATGGCCATGTGTTTCCACACGGCTAGGCTGTGTGCTGCCCTGGTGTGCTGATCTTCGCCCATCGGACATGGCCGTGTGAATCCACATGCCCTGGCCGTGTCCCACTCTGCGTCTAGCATTAAATGTCCTTCTTTCGCTCCGAAAATGTGTCTTTTCCGCCCGAAAAGCCAACCTGCATTCAAAAGAACAACGAGCAGACCTCCGAACTAGAAAATAGAAAATTCATGCAAAAATGGAGTAACATATGCATGAAACTGACGCAAAATGTAACAAGATGTGAGCAAAAACTACTCCTAAAACCCTATATGTTTTGCTCACATCACTTCCCCCAAACTTAAATCTTTGCTTGTCCTCAAGCAAACCTCAGTGGCATAAATTTTTTTTTTAAAAAAGAGATTGTTCCATAATAAGCATGCTAACTAAATTTATCAGGTGGTATTTGAAATCAAAGCAAAACAGATATGTTCTAAAAATTCACTAAGTTAGCTCCTCGTGCTCGTGCTTGGCGAATTATTCTTAGGGGATGTACGTTCCATGGTGAGTTAAGTCGTCACCCCATAGCTTTCCTATGGTTTCCGGCTCTTGGGCACTTACTTGCCCAAAGCAAGGGTCGTTCTCTAGATCTAGCATAAAGTCTCAAAGGCATGCTCGGTATTGAGAGAAATTGGGAGGTGTTTCGCCAGTAATCTAACTCGGTCTCAAAGGAGCACCTAGCCATTTCCAACCACGACAACTATTTTTTATCCCTCATAATCTCTTTTTCTCTTTTTCTTCTTTTTTTCTCTCTTTTTTTTTCTTCCTTTTTTTTTCTTTTTTTTTTCTTTTTTTTTCAGCTCACAGGGATTTTGATTTTTCCGAATGGGTTTACACAATCCGAGCATCTCCAATAACTAAAATGCTAAATCTAGAGTCACCTATAAATTCTAAAGTACTAGACTACTGAAGTGAATCATAACTAGGTATGTATTAAATTCTCCCTTTCAGAATATTCAACATGTGTGAGTGCAAAAACAGAGCTAACCAGTGCAAGTCTAGAACATTCAATAGAGCATATAGAATAAAATACCATAAGATAAATGAAGTTAAGCTACCTATAGGAATAACTCATGCAAGAAACTTTCAAAAATACTACTGAGGTAACTTTATAGACACCAAAAATTAAGTACCGAAAGGAACTAAACAACTCATGCATGCATGAACAAATGAATGAAAATACCAGAAAAGAAACTACTGCTAGGAAACAAAACAAAACAGATTTTAGGGTGTCCCCCCAGACTTAAATGAAAATATACCTCTAATAAGGTGGACGAGGTGGAAAGTACAAGGGCCTCGACATCTCTAGATCTTGGGAGAACCTGCTGCTAAGCCGCTGATGCCACATATACATGTGGTCAATCTGGGAACTGGTGGATGCAACGGCTGCTCGGTGCTCCTCCTCCCTAGCCCACTGTGCCTGCTGGGCATGCATATGCTGTCGCATCTCCTTACGATAGGTCGCCTCATCCTGACGACGAGCGGCCTCCTTCTGGAAGTATATGTGGGCCTCATCGTAGAATTCCTCCAGCCACTGGAAATGCTCCCGGAATCCCTGGAACTCCGCCTGCTAGAAGGCGCTCTGCTCCTCCCATCGCTGCCTCTACATCTGCTGCTCAGTGTAGATGTCGTCGAGGCACGATTGAAACTCCGAGAAATCATATGCCGATGTACCTGCATCTTGCTCAAAAGTAGAAAAAGATGGTGGCACAGGTGTAGGCTCATGTCGGCGTTGACTAGGTGTGCTCCTATGTACGTGTGGACTGGAGGGAGAGTGATACAAAGGTGGAGAGATGGGTGTTGATATGGATGGTCCCACATGTGGAGGGAACTCTACTATTAGGTCTAAGCGCCAATTGGCGCGTATAGCGATGGTGGTACGATCTAGGTTGGGGAGCCTGAGGGCCGTAAGATTTTTCCTTACAAAGCATAAGGAGTCTCCTTCTCTTATAATCATCTTCATGGCCATGCATACTCCTAGGTCGATCCTAGGGCTCCCCTCTATACTCTCCAATGTTGTGTAGTCGTACCCCATCCTATAACATATGTGGGTAAGTAGGCCTCCCACATGGATCTCTCCGCGTGCTTCTTTGCCCATCTTCACTAAGTGTCTGATGAAGTGGGACCCTACATCGATGCTACTCCACTCTTGTAGCATGTCCCATAGGAAAAGCAGCTCACTGGCTCTCACTACACTGTCACTCTCCCCACGACCAAATATAGTACATGTCATGACACAGTGAAGGTATTGAAAGACAGGGTTTTGGAGGCGCGACGCTTTGGCTCTAGAAGGGTCATAAACGTGATCCCCTTTCAACTCAGTCCAAATCAAACGAGAGTTGTACTCATCAGGGATTCTTCTCTCTCCCCCACTTGGCAAGCCAAAGCATGAGTTCCATTGGTGAAGGGTCCACTCATGCTCAATATTAAAATGTCTAAAAGTTATCCTACCCTCCTCACTCTCTCTACCCGTTAAAACTTCCATCTCTAAAGAACTCAAAAATTCCAAAACTATCCTAGGGTAGGTTAGGTGCCTTATTCTCATAATCTCATCCCACCCCATTTTTGCAAATAGGGTTTGCATGTCACCCAACAAACCTAAAGATCCTAGCAAATCCTCATCTATGTACCTAGTAGCAATAAGTTTACGAGTAGAGAGCATATTGAACCTATCTCTTTGCTCATTATTGCGAAAAAGTAGAGGGGGTAGGGCGTTACCCTCTTCCGGAGCTTGAGGAGCATTGGATCTTCTTGTTTGTCGCTCCGAGGCACCGGATCGGGATGCTATAGTCTTGATCCTCCTCATCCTTGCCCCTTTTGGCTTCTAAAGAGGTTGAAAATGCTCCTAGAGGAAGGGGAAAACGAACTCACATGGCTAGGGCAAGAACTTTTGAAGCACACGACGCAAATGAGGTAGAAACACACGGTTCACTCCTTTTAACCTCGTGCGCCATGGTCATGTTAAAACACATGGCCATGCCATGTGCACCTCTGGTCAAGTGGGCACGGCCGTGGGAAAAAACACGGCTAGGCCGTGTGCTCCCATTTTTCGCCCCTTTCATACACCATGGCCCGAATTTGTTCATACACTTTGCCGTGTAGACTAACATGAGTTTCATTTTTGCCTAGCAAAGTTCTTTTCTACTCCTAACTCTAAATGTGATGGAAATCAAAACTAACATCTAGCAAATGTATGCAATGCAATAGAAAAAAAAAAGAAAAATCTACAACTAAACTTTGGTTGCCTCCCAAGAAGCACTTTGTTTAAGGTCGTTTAGCTCTACCACACTCTTCTATCAACTCGGCTCCGGTGGTTCAGTGAACCTCCATTCATCCGTTTCAAGATTCGTAGACTCCCCTAGATACTTCTTCAATAATTGTCCATTTACCCTAATCTCCCCCGATTCTCTACTCCATAAGTCCACTGCCCCGTATGGGTACACCCTTTTTACCCGAAATGGTCCTGACCACCTTGATTTTAGTTTTCCTGGGAAAAGTTTTAACCTAGAGTTATACAAGAGGACTAAGTCTCCTTCCTCAAACTCCTTTCTCAAGATGTGTTGGTCATGCCATTTCTTTGTTCTTTCCTTGTATGCCTTAGCATGCTCGTATGCATCTCTTCGAATTTCGTCCAATTTGATTAACTACAGTTTCCTTTTTTCTCCCACCGTGCCGTAGTCTAAGTTGAGTTTCTTAATTGCCCAGAAGGCCTTGTGTTCTAGTTCAACGGGAAGATGGCAAGGCTTCCCGTAGACTAAGGAGAATGGGGTCATGCCTATTAGAGTCTTGTAAGCCATGCGGTAAGCCCAAAGAGCATCATCCAGTTTTGGTGCCCAATCTTTTCGTGATGTCACTACCGTTTTCTCTAGGATACTTTTGATTTCCCGATTAGAAATTTCCACCTGCCCGCTAGTTTGTGGATGGTATGTTGTTGAGACTCTGTGGATCACCCCATACTTATATAGCAATTTTTCAAACTGCATTTCAATGAAGTGGGATCTTCCATCACTAATTACTACTCAAGGAACCCCAATCTAGGGAATTCCTTTTGAACATTTTTATTACGATCTTAGCATCGTAATGGGGTGACGTCATAGCCTCCACCCATTTAATGACGTAGTCTACTGCGACCAGGATGTATCTATTTCCATCGGAAACGGGAAAGGGTCCCATGAAATCCACTCCCCATACGTCGAAAAGTTCTACTTCTAATATGGTGCTTGCCAACATTTCATGTCTCCTGCCTATATTTCCTGTTCTCTGACACCGGTCATAGGAAGCTACATAGTTGCGTGTATCCCCAAACAAACTAGGCCAGTAGAATCCTAACTGAAGTACTTTCGCGGCCATTTTTGAAATTCCGGCATGACCCCCATATGCGGAAGAATGGCAGTGAAAAAGGATACTCTCCACTTCCTCTTCCGACACAC
This sequence comes from Wurfbainia villosa, assembly GCA_025175895.1. Taxonomy (NCBI): domain Eukaryota; kingdom Viridiplantae; phylum Streptophyta; class Magnoliopsida; order Zingiberales; family Zingiberaceae; genus Wurfbainia; species Wurfbainia villosa. The sequence goes on along the minus strand of CM045989.1, from coordinate 33,875,912 downwards.
ACCTCCGATAAACGCTATCCGAACACTTCCTGAACTGGAAGGGGTCATCCTATACATATTGTTGAACTTCTGAAAAGAATCTTTTCCTTTGTTGGGTCATGAATTCTGGCGGTATCACTCTTCCCGCAAGAAAATTCACCAAATCTGCATACCAGGGGGTGGTAACTTAAATGGTCATTAGGGTATCATCCTGTAGAGCATCATCTATGTGAGCATTGTCTCCTTCCTTTATCATACGGTCTATGGGCATGCACGATAGGTGGTCTGCCATGACATTGTCCGTCCCCTTTATATCCCTGATTTCTACATCAAATTCTTGAAGTAATAAAATCCAGTGAATAAGGAGGGGTTTTGCATCCTTCTTGTTTAGCAAGTAACGAACCGCAGCATGGTCGGTGTATACCACTACTTTTGAACCTACCATGTATTGTCTGAATTTGTCAAATGTGAACACAACTACTAGTAATTCCTTCTCAGTCGTGGTGTAGTTAATTTGTTCCTCGTTCAGGGTCTTACTGGCGTAGTGAATGGAATGTAATTTTCTCTCCTTCCGTTGCCCTAGGACCGCCCCCACTGCATAATCACTAGCATCACACATGATCTCAAATGGTAGGCTCTAGTCAGGCGACTAAATTATCGGAGATGTTACTAGGGCCTTCTTTATTTCCTCAAATGTCACTAAACATTTATGATAAAAAATAAAGTCTGTGTCTTTAGCTAGTAGATATGTCAGTGGTCTAGTTATCTAGGAAAAATCCTTTATAAACCTTTGATAGAACCCCGCATGCCCATGAAAACTTCGAACCCCCTTTACATCCCTAGGTGGCGGCAATTTCTCTATCACTTCGACCTTTGCCTTGTCTACTTCGATACCATTCCCTGATATCTTATGCCCTAGAACTATCCCTTCAGTCACCATGAAGTGGCATTTTTCCCAATTCAGCACCAAGCTATTCTCCTCACACGTTTGCAAAACCCTTTCCAAATTCCTTAGGCATACATTGAAACTTATTCTGTAGACTGAAAATTCATCCATGAAAACCTCCATAATTTGTTTGATCATATCCGAAAAGATGGTTGTCATACAACGTTGGAAAGTGGCTGGAGCATTGCATAGACCAAAGGGCATCCGTCTGTATGCAAAAGTCCTATACGGACAGGTGAAAGTGGTCTTCTCTTGGTCTTTAGGGTGGATTAAGATTTGGAAAAATCCAGAGTACCCATCAAGGTAGCAGAAATAGGAATGTTTAGCCAGGCATTCCAGCATCTGGTCGATAAACGGAAGTGGAAAATGATCCATCTTTGTTGCTTTGTTTAATTTACGATAATCTATGCACATTCTCCACCCTGTTACCATTCGAACCGGAATTAGTTCGTTCTCCTCGTTCTCAACTATCATAGTACCGCCTTTCTTTGGGACTACGTGTACTGGACTCACCCACTCACTATCTGAAATTGGGTATATTATTCTGGCGTCCAAGAGCTTAAATACTTCCTTTTTCACCACCTCCTGCAAATGAGGGTTAAGTCGCCTTTGGTACTCAATGGTTGACTTACACCCATCCTCAAGTACTATCCTATGTTAGGGCAATCTCTTTCCATGATAAGGTTTTGATGTGAGTGGCAAAGGATTTAAGTTAGGTTATTATTATTTGATATGTGTGTTGGAGTCTTGTAGGACTTAGTAATTCGCACATGGAGCCTTGGCGGGTTCACCACTCATAACCTCGTGTTTGAGTCGGAGAAGGAGCATTGCAGAGCCATGCGCTTGATGCTGCCGAGGGACCGCCAGACGAGATGACTTGAAGCGAAGCCAAGGAAGCAGACTTCAGAGGCAAGAGACACGAAGGAGCATTGCAGAGTCATGTGCCTGATGCTGCCGAGGGACGTGGCTTCGAATGAAGAGAGCTTCGGTGAGGGACTTCGAGTGAGATGAGAGAATGAGTGAATTGTAAGTAGCTCATTAGGTGAACTTGGCCAAATGGCTATGTGTCGGATGAGTTTTCCTGACATCAGTCGACTGCCATGGAATGGCAGTCGACTGCTCTAAGTCGAATGGGTTCGACTGGTATCCAACTGAGTTGTTTTGGGGCCGTGATCGCCATATGTAGGGGCCGACGCCAGCTAGCGATCGGTGATTAAGAGGGTTTGGCCACAGAACCACTCGTAGTCGACTGGGCAGTCGACTACGGAGGCAGCAGTCGACTGATGGCATCCATCAGTCGACTGCCAAGTGTTCCGTTGGACTACAATGGTCGGGATTCGACGTGTTCGGAGGCCGTTGTAGTGGCGGCAGTCGACTGCCAAGGGCAGCAGTCGACTGGTGGCGGCCAACGGGAAGAAATCAGCCCTTTCTATAAAGAGAGAGGGTGTGGGCTTTTGGATGGCTAATGCTTATGTTCTAAGTGACCATCCAAGTGCTCTACAAGATTCAAACTCCTTCTCTTAGCTTTCTTTCACATCTATTGTAAAAGAAGGAGTGTCTTTGAGTTGTAAGGGTTACCTCCACCTAGCTTAGTGCAAAGGAGAGACCGATAGTGATTTGGTTGCGGAGTGATTCACCGAGGACGAATCGGGGATCGTGGATTAGCGGCGTAGCCATGAACCACGTTATATTTTGTGTTAGCATTGTTTGTATTCTTTTTGTTTATTTGCTTGTCTTTATTAGTATTCCGCTTGCACTAACCATTGTGTAGACGAGCAAATTCCACCATTCAACGACAAAGGGTTATTTACCCCCTCTCTAGCCGGCCGATTGATCCCCTACAAGTGGTATCAGAGCCAAGGAAAGCTTGTCGAGGACTAACCGCCACAACAATCACATTCAAGAATGGTCGGCTCAAATATTCATCCGCCAAAGTTCGAGGGGGAATTCTCTTCGTGGAAAAAGAGAATGGAGGTATTCTTTGAGACCGATTTTGAAATTCTCTTAATTATGGAAAACGGTTTTGAATTGCCTAGGAATGAAAATGGGGAGTCATTGGAGAAATCAAGGTGGAGCAAGATGCAAAGAGAGGAGTACTTGGCGAATTCAAAGGCTAAGCACCACCTCTACAATGTACTCCCCCAACTGTTAGTTATAGCCCTAGAACCAAATATGTGATGGTTGAATAAGGAACATTTTGTATCATATTCTATAAAGGTAAAGGATTGGTTATTATATATTTACGTCTTGCTTGTGCCAGCTAAATTAAATATATATTAATGCCCTAGAAAAGTAGGTTCTTATCTACAGCTCATCAATTGGCAGAATTGATTATGAGAGGCTGTAGAGAACACTTTCCTAAATGTTCCTAGTCAAGTATTAATATGCAAGGGCAATATTAATACATAAAGACTAGCATGTAGGTCAATTGATGACTTGATCTCACAAGTCATGGATATATGATATCAAGTTGACACATGGGTATATATTAGAGAATATATACTGAACTGACCCGCCATGAGAAAGTTTCATGGATCGTCATATGAGTGTCATAAACTTTCTCATGTGACTATTGGTATGAATAGTCCTCAAACCTGAAGTCACTACGGTTCCCTACATAAGGAGTTATGTACTTTGGTATCGTCAAACGTCACCCGTAACAGGGTGGACCATAAAGGCGATGACTGGGTATATAACAAATTATGCGGAGGGATGTGAGTGATGTAGATGGGATCTATCCCTCCCATATGATGGGAGTGATATTTGTGGGCCCCTTGATTGAGTAGAACTACTAAAATGCATGGCCATGCTCGAATGAGTCAATATGAGATATTGAGCTCATTTGTTTGAGTTAGTTTACTCAGGGATCAAGAAACACATAGATTGATCGAGGATGACACGGTCTATGCCTCATTGGTCAATCTGATATCAAGGATAGAAGGACACGGTCATACATTATAGTAGTCACGGAAAGGTTAGTCGGATCTTGACTTATCTCGTAACTTGGGTAGCAATGATGTATTGCTAGATGCCGCTCATTGCTTGTGTATCTAAAAGAGTTTAGATCCACTGCCAACGTTATGAGAGCCTATAGGGTCACACACAAAGAGCATGATGATTAGAAGAATTAGTGCATTCTAGTTTGACTAGAATAATTTGGGAATAAGCCTAAGTACAAAATGGTTTTTGGACTTTAAGCTTAATGAGAATTTTAGCTTATTGATTTAATGAGATTAATTCAATATGCTAAGCTTAATTGATTTAATAAGATTAATTCAATATGTTACCTTATTGATTTAATGAGATTAAATTCAATATGATAACATAAGCTTATTGAATTAATAAGATTAATTCAACATCCATGAATGCCACATAAGCATGCCACCTAAGCATGCCACATAAGCATGCCACCTAAGCTTGATGAGTTGGAAGGAGACAAAGGGTTTTGACCCTTGGATTTCCTCCACATGTGGCCGGCCAAAACAAGGAGGATAACTCCTTGTTTAATTATCTTTCAATGCCATTGATTGCATTGAATGTGATAGGAGATGAAAGGTTTTTCAAATCCTATAAAACACCCCATGGGGTGGCCGGCCAAAGGAGTTGGGTTGGAGCTTAAGGCTTGGTGAGATCTTGGTGGGAGAGGCTTTTGTTGTGTGGTTTTGTGAGTGTAAGCTAGCAAGAAGAGTAGTCTTCTTCTTCCTTTCTCTTCTTCCCTACCTTCCTCTCCTTTAGGGACTTCTCTAGCAAGAAGTAAAGGAGAGATCTTCTAGTTTTCTTTTGAGACAAGAGCTTGCTCGTGTGGATACATATAGAGGCACGGACATTTGAAAGTGCTAAAAGATCCAACACATCCAAGGAAAAGCGGGATTGCAAAGGGCACGCAACAAAGGTAGAATTCTCTTATAAGATAGGCTTTCTTTTGAGAAATTTATTTTTGTACGAGTTTTTCTTTCGCAAGGATCACTTGGAAGGGATCCTAATTTTTTCCGTTGCGCATATGCTATTTTGCATAAAGAGATCCCAACAGCAACAAGAAGTAAATAGGATAGGGGAGTGTGCTAGCGCCAAGGAAATGTGGGAGAAATTAATAGAAATTCATGAAGGCACATCTGAGGTGAAACTAGCAAGGAGAGATGTTCTTCGCTCCTAATTATCCAACATCAAACTCGAAAAGGGAGAGAAGGTAAAATACCTACACTCTAGATTTAAGGAAATTCTAACCGGCTTGACAAGTGTAGGAGAAAGACTCTCGAACCGGGACATGCTCATGAAAGCAATTGATGCTTTTCCTCGGTCGTCAAAATGGAGCTCAATGGTGGACTCCTTCTACATGTCCAAGAATCTAGAAGTGAGCACCTTAGAGGAGTTCTTCTCAACAATGGAGCTCCACGAAACGAGGCTTGAAGGAATACAAGAAGAGCCAAAGTTTCAACCTTCAAGAGGAGTAGCCTTGATGGAACACAAGGGAAAGAAGAAGATAGAGATCCCCTCCTCCTCCGATGAAGCGTCCTCCTCTTCCTCCATGGATAGCACGGAAGAAGCCTATATGGTAAGGAGGGTATGGCGTGCATTAAAAGGTTTTAGATTTAATAAATTTAATGATAGGAATAGAAGACCAAGGGGGAAAATTATTTGCTACAATTGCCAAGGAGAGGGACACATAAGGGACAATTGTCCTCTCCTAAACAAGAGCAAAGAAGAGAGAAAGAAGAAAGAAGAAAAGAAAAAGAAGAAGGGTAGTAAGAGGAAAGAAGAAGAGAAGAAAGCCAAAGAAAAGGTAAAGACAAAGGCACTAAAGGCAAGAACTTGGGATGACCCCTCCTCATCATCTTCATCATCATCGGAAGAGGAGAATGCCTTTGTCACCAACTTGGCATTAATGACATTTGATGACCTAGACACTTCCTCCTCCGAGCAAGAAAATGAAGAAGCAAGCTCAAGTGGAGAGAGCTCAAGTGAAGGGGGAGCCTCCTCTACATCCTCATCATTGGAAGAGGACTTGGTAAGTGAGGTAACAAATCTACCCCCTAAGCAAATTATGTCTATGATTTCTAGCCTCACTAAGGATTTATTTAGAGCTAAAAAGAAAAATAAGAGCATGCTAGATCAAATTAAGGAATTAGAAAATAAACTAGAAAAAGCATGCTTAAATGTAAATGATGATATTTCTTCTAGTCATGATGATGCATGCTCACATGAATATATGCCTTTCAATGTTAATGATGCATGCATAGAAGAAAATAGGGCTCTAAGAGAAAAGGTAGACTATTTGACCAAGGCCCTAGAAAAGTTTACTATAGGCTCCAACACCTTGAACATGATCATAGGGAGCCAAAGGGCAAGTTTTAACAAAAAAGGCCTAGGATATAAAGAAAAGAAAAATGAAAAGGCCTATAAATGTCTAATTGCTAGGGGTCAAGATAAAAAGAAAATAATAGCTAGAAAATGGATCCCTAAGGAATTTTTAGTGAACCCCATAGGCAAGAATTTATATTGGGTTCCAAAATCCATCCTTAAGGGCTAGGAAAACCCTAGGATAGTCAACCATATGGACTTTACCTATATCATATGTTGGTTGACTTAGGATGGTGGAACAACATTTTTGAAATAGTGTTAAGTGATGATAATGCACCAAATAGATAAAATCATGCTTTAGGTGATATTTACTTTATTATCATCATGTAATACCTAATGCATGATCACAATTTGATGAATATATTTGTTTCATGATCATAACATGAAATTAATTCATATACATCTTTATGGTCATGTGGAATGATAGGATGATACTTAACCTTGATAGAATTGCATGAAAATAATGGTTAAGTATATACAAATACCTTTAGGATACATCTCACACTCACTATATGCTACTTTGATTGAAAACATAGCATGAGTGAGATGTTAGGATGATACAAATGTACACTAATGCCTATGGTATTTAGATGGTCATTTAAGGTATCAAAATAGCAATAATAGACCAATCATGGGGCAGACTTATGTTTAATTCATAGACATATTGCCTAAAGATCATGGTTGGATATTTCATATGTTTTCAAAACAATTTCTTACTTTAAAATCTGTGTGTTCATGTTTTGAAACAATCCAAAGCAAGACTAGGTGTTAAAATGGATACAAACATGATCAAAAACCTAGTGGGTTTTAAAGCTTTTGGATTTTTGGTAAATCTCTAGAAATATGATGATTTTTCATGAAAAACTATTTTTAATTGATAGATATACTCAAAAGAAATGTGTTTCCCAAATTTCACTATTTTTTGAATTTTTTGGAATATATAATACATTTCTGAATTTCGTCCAGAAAATCAGAATTACTATTTTTCCTTGTGCTAGTCGACTGCCATACTGATAGCAGTCGACTGATGGACTATAAACGAGCACAGTAACCTGATTTTATCAGGTTTTTGACTGATTTTAATGTTTGTTTTTCTCTATACTTGATGCCATGATATATAAACCTTGTTTAATCTTTTTGATGGTGTCAAAGGGGGAGAAAACTATATGTTTAAGTAAGGGAGAATATATTTAGGGGGAGTTTCATGTATAAAGGGGGAGAGTTGCTAATCATGTTTATTCACATGCTTTCTTTCCTTAATAGTTTTATCAAATGTTTTACATAACTTAAACGGATTGCCACACATCAAAAAGGAGGAGATTGTTAGGGCAATCTCTTGCCATGATAAGGTTTTGATATGTGTGGCAAAGAGTTTAAGTTAGGTTGTTATTATTTGATATGTGCGTTGGAGTCTTGCAGGACTTAGTAATTCGCACATGGAGCCTTGGTGGGTTCATCACTCAGAACCTCGTGTTTGAGTCGGAGAAGGAGCATTGCAGAGTCGTACGCTTGATGCTGCCGAGGGACCGCCAGATGAGATGACTTGAAGCGAAGCTAAGGAAGCAGACTTCGGAGGCAAGAGACGCGAAGGAGCATTGCAGAGTCGTGCACCTGATGCTGCCGAGGGACGTGGCCGCGAACGAAGAGAGCTTCGGCGTGGGACTTCGAGTGAGATGAGAGAATGAGTGAATTGTAAGTAGCTCATTAGGTGAACTTGGCCGAATGGCTAAGTGTCGGATGAGTTTTCCCAACATCAGTCGACTGCCATGGAATGACAGTCGACTGCTCTGAGTTGAATGGGTTTGGTAGTATCCGACCGAAGTTGTTTTAGCGATCATTGCCATATGTGGCGATCGCAAGACTATCGATCGCCAAAGGCGTGATCGGTGATTAAGAGGGTTTCCAGAACCACTCGTAGCCATCGGGCGGTCGACTACGAGGCGATGATCGATGGGATCCATCAGTCGACTGCCAAGTGTTCCGTTGGACTACAACGGTCAGGATCCGATGTGTTCGGAGGCTGTTGTAGTGGCGGCAGTCGATTGCCAAGGGCAGCAGTCGACTGGTGGCGGCCAACGGAAAGAAATCAGCCCTCTCTATAAAGAGAGAGGGTGTGGGCTTTTGGATGGCTAATGCTTATGTTCTAAGTGACCATCCAAGTGCTCTACAAGATTCAAACTCCTTCTCTTAGCTTTCTTTCACATCTATTGTAAAATAAGGAGTGTCTTTGAGTTGTAAGGGTTACCTCCACCTAGCTTAGTGCAAAGGAGAGACCGATAGTGATTTGGTTGCGGAGTGATTCACCGAGGACGAATCGGGGACCGTGGATTAGCGACGTAGCCATGAACCACGTTATATTTCGTGTTAGCATTGTTTGTATTCTTTTTTGTTTGTTTTCTTGTCTTTATTAGTATTCCGCTTGCGCTAACCATTGTATAGACGAGCAAATTCCACCATTCAACGACAAAGGGCTATTCACCCTCCTCTAGCCGGCCGATCGATCCCCTACATCCTATGCATGCACAGAGACGGGCTTACCCCTTTTATGTCATCGATGGTATACCCTAGTACTTTTTATATGTCCTAAGCACCTCCAACAATTTCCTTGTCTCTTCTTTACTCAAATTTGCATTTATGATCACCAGATGGGTTGCAAGTGGGCTTAGAAATTCGTACTTTAGATTGGGGGGAAGTGGCTTCATCTTAAGCCCTGTGTGTTTTTCTTCTCCCACCTTCCCGGATTCTTCTTCTTCTTCTAATTCGGAGGATACAGAGTCTTCTTCTGTCAAATACTCTCTTTCTCCATGCTCTCCCTGCACTTGGTAGACTACTTCAGTACTATCTATCCCCTTGATCGGAAGATCCCCATGAAAGTGTTGCTCGCTGTTAGCCCATATTTCGAGAGTCCCTACCACTGTCTCTATAATGCTATATGCATCATTTGTGCTCTTTTTCATCAACATGCTCCCTGTGGCTGTGTCTAAGAGTTCTTTCGACGTGCTATTTATTCCGAAATAAAAGACATGGAGGAGTAACCACTCTTGTAATCCATGGTGCGGGCAGCGAATCACTAGCCCTTGTTGTTGGAATGTATACTGAAAGCCTAGCTCTTTTTGTATGAACATTTTATTTTGAAATAAGAATCACATGATCATTGTTTGCATTTTATATATTCATTATATATGTGTGCATATTGTCTAATATTTTACATTGTAGATAACATGGTGCTTGGTGTGGCACAGAAGATCATGTTATCAGTACCTTGTAAAATATAAGTAAAGGCTCACAACCAAGATGGTTTTGGACAAACCATTGGCATGGTTGTAGTGTAGCTTGGTATTGTTTTATCTTGAACATAGAGTTACACTAGTACACTTAGGTGTATTGAGTAGGACCGACATAGAGGTGATTCAATTTAGTACTGACTATATAATTGAATCGGACCTCGGATATTATGTTGTACATGCTCTTAATCCCGATATAATAACGGGCACATGTACTTAGTATTTATTTCTTTGATTTACCAGTGGGTGAGATTTAGATGGATTAAATCAATATGCCCGGTAAGTTGGGAAATAATATTATTTACATGGTGTGCCATTGATTATAGGAGGAAACCGTGTCCTATATATTAGGTTGATGATGTCCCCTTGAGGAGCTCATAAGGTTCATCATGTAAACCCAGCTGGTTGACTTAGTCAACATGATGATAAAGTTGAGTGGTACTACTCGAGGAATTAGATGTAAATTAATTGATGGTCAGTAAATCAATTAATTGACGGACATTCGATATCTTAAACACGGGGAGATTAATGTACAAATAATATATGGAGCCCATATTGATTTATGGGGTTTGGTGAGGTAGTTCAATGATGATCCTCTAGTGGAATGGAACATCATTGATGGATTAAGTTTGTGTGGTTCCGATCCATCGGGTGGCCAAGATAATCCTTATGAAGTCTAATCCTCCTTATGGTCCCTATCGTAGCCTAATATAATCCTTATGAAGTCTAGATCCAAGAATGTAAAACAAAACCTAGAACCAACGGTTGGGATTAAATCCCTAGATTCGATGGTTGGATGAAACCCTAGAACCAACGGTTGGGATTAAATCCCTAGATCCGATGGTTAGGATGAAATCCTAGAATCGACGGTTGGGATTAGATCCTTAGATCCGACGGTTGGGATAAAACCCTAGATCCGACGGTTGGGATGAAACCTTAGATCCGACGGTTGGGATGAAATCCTAGATTCGATGGTTGGGATTAAACCCTAGATCCGACGGTTGGGATAAAACCCTAGATCCGACGGTGGAGATTAAATCCCTAGATCCGACGGTGGAGATTAAAGGAGGCTTAAGCCTAATTATATAAATAGAGGCTTAGGTTGGGCGGCAATGAGGGATGGAAAGAATTAGGGTTTGGCTCTTGGAGAGGTGGGCGGCTAGGGTTTGGAGCTAGGGTGGGCGGCAACCATCTTCATCCAAAGTTGTTGCCGGCGCCCAACTTGCACCATCAATACTTGGCCGGCGCCCAACCTTAAGGCTTTTCTCTTCTTCCTTGGCCGGCGGTTCTCCTCCCATTGGTGGTCGGTTCTCTTCCTCCTCCCTATTCTCTAAAAGTGGCCGGCAGCAACTCTTCTTGGAGAAGTTGGCCGGCGCATCATCCATTGCTCCTTGGTCGGCGGTTGCACCAAATTCCCTAATTTGGTGGCGGGTTCTAGATAGGAAAGGTATTTGCTAGTTCTTCTCTTTGTTCGCAGCGGACAAGGTAGAGAAGAAAGCGATCTAGAAGGCTTCTACTCATGGAGGATCTTCGTCCACACGTCGTCCACGAGAAGGATAGGACATACGGTAGAAGATCGTGAGGTATAAAGTTATTTTAACTTTATGTACAGATCTGAGCATGTTCTTATTTGTTTTGATTATGCATGTGTGTGTATGAATATATATTGTATAATCATGGACCCCGAAGACAAACACAAAAACCGGCGATCCATCCGTCGTCTCTTCCGCGGCTAACCAACTAGAAGAGTTGTGTTGCTTGAACAACTAGTTTGTTCAAGCGACCACTCAAGTTGTTAGCACGACGACAAATAGGTTGTGCTAAGGAAGCTCATCCCATCCGAATTAATTCTTTCATTAGTGAAAATTTTAATCCGGGGACATGGGAGCCAATGAGCCTTCGAAGCATCCACCTAACAATTGGTATCAGAGCCATCGGTTTCCGGTTTTGTGTGTTTAGGATTCGGTTAATTTTTTATGCATTTTTCATATATTATATGTGCCGGATAATAGTAGGATATGCGTAGTTTAACTCTTTGGTTGCAGGCATAAGATCCTACTATTATGGCCATGTGTGTGTATGTGAATGGATGTGTGTAAAAATTTATTATTTGAATCCTCGGGGTTGACGAGGCTAGATTAGTATTTAATTTTTGTAATTAAATACGACATTATTTAGCCGATCATTTTAGTTTACTTTCGATCTAGATTATTTGTACACTCCTTCGTAGAGTATAGGATCGATGGATGTAAATAAAATGATTTATCTCGGCTCGGAACTCTTTGGTGACTTGCGCACGGGAAAAGATGGAGCGGACGAGGTGGCGACACGACGGGATGCATATTGGAGGACAATGCCATAATGTTGGAAAAATTCTGTTTTTTTCCATATTTATTGCTTATTTGTTTTATATGCATGTTGTGTATGTTTAAAATTCCTCGATTGCAATTTACTAAGTGGGAGAGGGATATTTTAATTAATTCCCGCGGCCTCCATTACAATTTGACGTGTGATGCAACAAACTTGCGCGTTGGCTTTGAGTGCCTTCCTCCCCATCGGATGGGTTTGTTTGCGGATCACTAGGTCAAATAATGGTTATAGGAAATTATTTAGGAGCGTGTGTACTTCCCCATCGGTAAGGCACATAATCCGAAATAATTCCCTTAGTATCGTGTAATGGTGCACACTTAGATACAAATAAAGGTATCCTCCCCATCGGAGTCACTGCTTTTATTTGTAGGGCTAAAGAGGAACCAACTATTAATTTTATTTGTCAAAAAGTAAGGTTGACAAGATAATAAAATTAATGGGTAAAATCTCCTCTTACAAATGTGGAATTCATATACGTCCACACTATCGTGGCATGCGATATTCTCGGTGTTTTGAGGTGTTGGTTGATTTTGGGATTTTATTGTTTTGAGGAATCAATAATATTTGAAATCTAATATTTTGATCATTGTGATTTTTAGGATTTTCAAATGGCTTTCAACCCACTTGCTGTGATTTTAAAAGAAAATAAACTTACTGGTCCAAACTACATTGATTGGAAAAGAAACCTGGATATTGTCTTAACTGCGGAAGAGTACAAATTTATACTCTTCGAGGTCTGTCATCCTAAGCCCTCAGATGACTCTGATGAAAAGGAGATGGAACGTTATAAGAAATGGGTTAAGGCAGATGAGATGGCGCGGTGTTACATTTTGGCATCTATGTCAAATGTGCTGCAACATCAGCATCATGCCATAGCCACAGCTTATGACATGATGTTCAATCTCAAGGAACTTTTCGGACATCAGAGTAGGGCGGTTAGGCAGGAGGCTATGAGAAACTTGATGACGACCTCCATGATCGAGGGAACACCCGTTAGGGATCATGTTCTCAAGATGATGGCTCATCTTAATGAGATGGAAGTCCTAGGAGCTGAGATTGATGGGGAAACCCAGGTCGATATCATTCTCCAGTCTTTCCCTAGGAGTTTTGAGCAGTTCCGCCTCAACTACAACATGAACAAAAGGTTGTATTCGTTGGCGGAGCTTCGTAACTCCAGCGCAGAGGGGCTTTTGCCGAGTTCTCAAGCCATGGTCGCTCAAAAGGTTTCTTCCTCTAAACCGAAAGGTAAGAAGAAGAAGAAGCAAGGTGGAGCGAAGAAGGTGGCAACAGGACCTCAGGCAGGAGTGAAGAAGCCGAAAGGCAAGTGCTTCACTTGCAAGCAGACTGGACATTGGAAGGCGGACTGTCCTCGTCGTAAGAACAAAGGTATATCTTCTTGTTTAGTTGTTGAAACATGTTTAGCGGTGTTATCTACCAGTGCCTGGTGTGTAGATACAGGAGCCACTGATTATGTCTGCAATACTTTGCAGGGGTTCCAGGAAACCCGACGACTAGCTGAGGGAGAGATTACCGTCTTCATGGGCAATGCTTCAAAGGTGGCGGCTATTGCAGTGGGAGACGTTTATTTATCTTTTGATAGGAATAAATTTTTGGTTTTAAGAAATTGTCTTTATGTACCTACTTTTAGAAAGAATTTAATTTCAGTTTCTAAATTGTTTTTGGATGGATATTCTGTTTCTTTTAATGACAAGGTGGTTATAAAAAGGAATAGGGAGATTATCTGTTCTGGTACATTGGTTGGCAATTTATATTCTATTGAACCAAAAACTCTCACGATGCAAATAGAAGTAAATAACTCATCTTCTAAGTCTAATAAGAGAAAAGAACCTTCGCAAATGAACCAAACATATCTTTGGCATCTAAGGCTTGGTCATATTAACCTAAGCAGAATTCAAAGGTTGATAGCTGATGGACCTTTAGGTTCATTAGTGGTGGAGGATCTCCCAACCTGCGAATCTTGCTTGGAAGGTAAAATGACCAAGAGGCCTTTTAAGGCCAAGGGGTATAGAGCCAAAGATGTGTTAGAATTGGTTCATTCTGATTTGTGCGATCCTATGTCTATCCAGGCAAGAGGTGACTTTGAATACTTCGTCTCATTTATAGACGATTATTCAAGGTATGGATACATTTACTTGATGCGCCGCAAGTCTGAATGCTTTGACAAGTTCAAAGAATTCAAGGCTGATGTGGAGAACCGTCAAGGTAAAAGTATCAAGACATTACGATCTGATCGTGGTGGCGAGTACCTCTTGGGAGAGTTTAGGAGTTACTTATCAGAGGCTGGGATTCAATCCAAATTGTCTGCACCTGGCACACCCCAGCAGAATGGTGTAGCGGAGCGAAGGAATAGGACTCTTATGGAGATGGTCAGATCGATGATGAGTTATTCTGAGTTACCTGATTCGTTCTGGGGGTTTGCTCTGGAAACAGCAGCACACATTCTGAACTTGGTTCCATCTAAGTCAGTACCCTCTACTCCCACAGAGTTGTGGACTGGGTGAAAGCCTAGTCTAAGATATATTCGGATTTGGGGTAGTCCAGCACATGTGCTGAAGGGAGATGCTGGTAAGTTGGAATCTCGTACAGAAGTGCGCTTGTTTGTTGGCTACCCTAAGGGAACGAAGGGTGGTTTATTCTATAGTCCTAGAGATCAGATGGTGATCGTGAGTACGAATGCCAGATTTCTAGAGGAAGACTATGTGATGAATCACAAGCCCACGAGTAGGATTGTTCTTGAGGAGATGACAGGAAAAGTCCCAACTTCAGTACCACCGGTACAAGAGGAGACACCACAAGTCACTGCACCGCGTGTCATAGAGCATACACATGAGGCACCTCGTCGTAGTGGGAGGGTTGTTAGACAACCCGACAGATTCATGTTTTTGGGAGAGTCTTCGGACTTAGTCCCTGGTGAACATGAACCTGATCCCTGGACATATGACGAGGCAATCCAAGATAGAGATGCAGTATCTTGGCAAAAAGCGATGAATTCAGAGATAGAATCTATGGATTCTAATCAGGTCTGGGAGCTAGTAGAGCCACCCGATGGTGTAAAAACCATTGGATGCAAGTGGATCTACAAGAGAAAGAGAGGAGTAGACGGGAAGGTTGAAACCTTCAAAGCTAGGCTTGTTGCGAAAGGGTATACTCAGAAAGAGGGTATCGATTATGAGGAGACCTTTTCGCCGGTAGCTATGCTTAAGTCTATCCGGATTCTCTTATCTATAGCTGCTCATATGGATTATGAGATTTGGCAGATGGATGTCAAGACAGCTTTCCTTAACGGAAGTCTTGAGGAGAACATCTATATGCGCCAACCAGAGGGATTCATTGCTAAAGGCAAAGAGCATCTTGTATGTAAGCTTAATCGGTCCATTTATGGATTGAAGCAAGCTTCTAGATCTTGGAACATCCATTTTGATGAGGTAATCCAGTCATATGGATTTATTCAAAGTCCGGATGAGCCTTGTGTATACAAGAGATGTGACGAAAACGTAGTGGTGTTTCTTGTACTATACGTAGATGACATTTTGTTAGTTGGCAACATTATCAAAGTGTTATCAGATGTAAGGGTATGGTTGTCCAAACAGTTTGATATAAAGGACTTGGGAGAAGTGGGACACATCCTTGGGATCAAAGTTATAAGGGATCGCAAGAAAAGGATGTTGTGCTTGTCTCAAGCTTAATACATTGACACTATCCTTGCTCGTTTTAGCATGCAAAACTCCAAGAAAGGTTTTCTACCTTTTAGACATGGAGTTCCTTTATCTAAAGAGATGTGTCCCAGAACATCAAAGGAGATAGAGGACATGAAGGCGGTTCCTTATGCTTCGGCAGTAGGAAGCCTTATGTATGCTATGCTATTTACGAGACCAGGATATCCGCTCCGTGGGCATGGTTAGCGATATCGAGTAATCGACGGGACATTGATCGCTGTAAAGCATATATTGAAGTACCTGAGAAGGACTAGGGATTATATGCTGGTTTACCGGGCAGATCAATTAGTCCCTGTGGGTTACACGGATTCGGATTTCCAATCAGATAGGGACAAGAGTAAGTCTACCTCGGGGTTTGTGTTTACTTTTGGAGGTGGAGCCATAGCATGGAGGAGTGTCAAGCAGAAATGCGTGGCGGACTCTACCATGGAAGCTGAGTATGTGGTAGCCTCTGAGGCAGCCAAGGAAGCTGTATGGCTCAGGAACTTCTTGATGGACTTGGATGTGATTCCTGGTTTGCCCAGAACTATCACAATTTATTGTGATAATAGTGGTGCAGTTGCAAACTCGAAGGAACCACGAGCCCATAAGGCGAGTAAACAAATAGCGCAAGTACCACCTCAAGAGATCGTAAAGCGAGGAGAAGTTGCTGTCGCCAAGATTGCATCAGAGGATAACCTGGCGGATCCATTCACTAAGGCCCTTCCAGCGAAAGCGTTTGATAGGCATGTGGAGGACATGGGGATCAGATGTATGGCAGAGTGATGATGGCATAGTCTTTTAGTATAAGTGGGAGATTGTTGGAATGTATACTGAAAGCCTAGCTCTTTTTGTATGAACATTTTATTTTGAAATAAGAATCACATGATCATTGTTTGCATTTTATATATTCATTATATATGTGTGCATATTGTCTAATATTTTACATTGTAGATAACATGGTGCTTGGTGTGGTACAGAAGATCATGTTATCAGTACCTTGTAAAATATAAGTAAAGGCTCACAACCAAGATGGTTTTGGATAAACCATTGGCATGGTTGTAATGTAGCTTGGTATTGTTTTATCTTGAACATAGAGTTACACTAGTACACTTAAGTGTATTGAGTAGGACCGACATAGAGGTGATTCAATTTAGTACTGACTATATAATTGAATCGGACCTCGGATATTATGTTGTACATGCTCTTAATCCCGATATAATAACGGGCACATGTACTTAGTATTTATTTCTTTGATTTACCAGTGGGTGAGATTTAGATGGATTAAATCAATATGCTCGGTAAGTTGGGAAATAATATTATTTACATGGTGTGCCGTTGATTATAGGAGGAAACCGTGTCCTATATATTAGGTTGATGATGTCCCCTTGAGAAGCTCATAAGGTTCATCATGTAAACCCAGCTGGTTGACTTAGTCAACATGATGATAAGGTTGAGTGGTACTACTCGAGGAATTAGATGTTAATTAATTGATGGTCAGTAAATCATTTAATTGACGGACATTCGATATCTTAAACACGGGGAGATTAATGTACAAATAATATATGGAGCCCATATTGATTTATGGGGGTTGGTGAGGTAGTTCAATGATGATCCTCTAGTGGAATGGAACATCATTAATGGATCAAGTTTGTGTGGTTCCGATCCATCGGGTGGCCAAGACCCAACTCCTCCTTATGGTCCCTATCGTAGCCTAATATAATCCTTATGAAGTCTAGATCCAAGAATGTAAAACAAAACCTAGAACCAACGGTTGGGATTAAATCCCTAGATCCGATGGTTGGATGAAACCCTAGAACCAACGGTTGGGATTAAATCCCTAGATCCGATGGTTAGGATGAAATCCTAGAATCGACGGTTGGGATTAGATCCTTAGATCCGACGGTTGGGATAAAACCCTAGATCCGACGGTTGGGATGAAACCTTAGATCCGACGGTTGGGATGAAATCGTAGATCCGATGGTTGGGATTAAACCCTAGATCCGACGGTTGGGATAAAACCCTAGATCCGACAGTGGAGATTAAATCCCTAGATCCGACGGTGGAGATTAAAGGAGGCTTAAGCCTAATTATATAAATAGAGGCTTAGGTTGGGCGGCAATGAGGGATGGAAAGAATTAGGGTTTGGCTCTTGGAGAGGTGGGCGGCTAGGGTTTGGAGCTAGGGTGGGCGGCAACCATCTTCATCCAAAGTTGTTGCCGGCGCCAACTTGCACCATCAATACTTGGCCGGCGCCCAACCTTAAGGCTTTTCTCTTCTTCCTTGGCCGGCGGTTCTCCTCCCATTGGTGGCCGGTTCTCTTCCTCCTCCCTATTCTCCAAAAGTGGTCGGCGGCAACTCTTCTTGGAGAAGTTGGCCGGCGCATCATCCATTGCTCCTTGGCCGGCGGTTGCACCAAATTCCCTAATTTGGTGGCCGGCTCTAGATAGGAAAGGTATTTGCTAGTTCTTCTCTTTGTTCGCAGCGGACAAGGTAGAGAAGAAAGCGATCTAGAAGGCTTCTACTCGTGGAGGATCTTCGTCCACACGTCGTCCACGAGAAGGATAGGACATACGATAGAAGATCGTGAGGTAAAAAATTATTTTAACTTTATGTACAGATCTGAGCATGTTCTTATTTGTTTTGATTATGCATGTGTGTGTATGAATATATATTGTATAATCATGGACCCCGAAGACAAACACAAAAACCGGCGATCCATCCGTCGTCTCTTCCGCGGCTAACCAACTAGAAGAGTTGTGTTGCTTGAACAACTAGTTTGTTCAAGCGACCACTCAAGTTGTTAGCACGACGACGAATAGGTGGTGCTAAGGAAGCTCATCCCATCCGAATTAATTCTTTCATTAGTGAAAATTTTAATCCGGGGACATGGGAGCCAATGAGCCTCCGAAGCATCCACCTAACACTTGTAGCCTCTTCCATGCTTCAACCAGAGTCTCTTCTTGTCCTTGCTCAAATGAAAGGATTTTGTTCCTAAAGTAGGCTTTTTTTTTTTTTTTGGGGGGGGGGGAGAGAGAGAAAATTTGCTTAGGAAAGTGCTTTCCATTTGCTCCCACGTCGTTATGCTTCCTTCGAGTAGTGCACGTATCCATTGTTTAGCCCCTCCTTTCAGTGAGAATGGGAACATAATAAGCTTGATGGCCTCTGCTGGGACTCCTTCATATTGCACCATCCCACAGTAAGCCAAGAATTCCTCAAGGTGTAGATAGGGTTCCTTAATCTGAGTCCCTCCAAACTATTTTCCTTGAATGAGAGTAATTAATGCAAGGTTTATTTCCCAGCTTGCTCCTTAAATTTGGGAATAACAATGCATGAGTTCCAGGCCTTTCGTTTAGGCGTGATGTAATCTTTTAAGGGCCGAGTAGCCTATATTAACATCTCTCACGGTGTAGAACCAAACCAAAAAGTTACGAGTGCTAACCTAACACTATAGCAGGAAATAAATCTAATAAACAAAAACATAAGATTGCAATAAGTAAACAGGAAATTACTACTAAAATATAAAAACTAAATTTAAATATAGAAAATAAAACTAAAGAAAATAAAATAAACCAAAAGAAAAATAAAGCAGGAAATTAATCTAATCCTAAGTCCGATCCAATCTACCACCGTTCGATTGATATCGAATCGACAATCCCCGACAACGGTGCCAAAAACATGATGTGCATAGTCACAACCTTAAATCCCACGACGGAGACCGTCGAAGACTCAAAGTACGCGCTCGCGCTCAACGCTTGTAAGTGCACGGATGTCGTCAAGTAATAAATAGATTATCGATCCAACAGGGACTGGGATTCGAGTACCAATACGCTAAGTGGTTGCGATTGTTAAGACGAAATCTCAGTGAGAGTCGGTTGGTGAGGACTATCAGAGGACCCTACTCAGTGCGGTGTCACACGGAGGAGGAGAAGAGGGTGCCGAGGTCTTAAAAAGGCGATTCTAGGACTTTGGTTTCACTTGTGTATCACAGAATCAACGTTGTCAATTGGCGTCGTCTAAACTTCTACTTACGGCTTTGGGGAAGGGACATCATACACTCTCCCACAGAGCTGCCACATTCACTGGGAGCTATCCTCACCAAAAAGGATGGGATAGAGGGTACGAGGATGCCAAAATAGTCCTTGAGGTGGACTGTTTCCGATTCCACTGCTCCCTTCTCCCCGCAGTTATGGGAGGTCAGGTTTACCCCTAGGTTCCTTGATCAAACCTCCTAAATCTAGATTGTGAGGGTTGTCACCACCTCGTATCGCCTAATTACAGCTGAAAGAAAGCCAACTACACGTAGGTATAATAAAGAGCAACATCCAATCGTCAAATCAAACTTTTGGCCAGAATTTAATATGAACCAACTTTGTCTATGAACACAAGCTACTCCCTAATCCTAGAATCAAAAGTTCTACTCCATAAACGCGAAGGAAGAATCAAAACACATGTTTAAGTTCAATTACAATGGAAAGAGAGTGCAAAAATAGATATTACAATGTGTTGTGACCTTCTCTCCGACGTTGTATTTGCAAGTGGTGGACCTCCGGCGGTGTTCCTCCTCCCCGCTGCAAGTTACCGAAGCTTTTTAGGGCTTCGGCGTGCCATCCTAGCCATCGTGCCTCCTCCCTAGGGTTTGGTTGGAGCCATCCTTATATAGACGTCGCCTCGGACCGCTGCAAAATCAGGAAAAAACCCTAGTCGCGCAACTCTATCGGGCCGCCACACAGCAAACCTCCAAACTAGATGTGCAGCCCTGGTGTGCTGATCTTCGCCCATCGGACACGGCCGTGTGAATCCACATGCCCTGGTCGTGTCCCACTCTGCGTCTAGCATGAAATGTCCTTCTTTCGCTCCGAAAACGCATCTTTTTCACCCAAAAAGCCAACCTGCTTTCAAAAGAACAACGAGCAGACCTCCGAACTAGAAAATAGGAAATGCATGCAAAAACAGAGTAACATATGCATGAAACTGACGCAAAATGTAATAAGATGTGAGCAAAAACTACTCCTAAAACCCTATATGTTTTGTTCACATCAAACCATGGAGTATAATTATCTAAATTAACTAACTCTAATCAAGACTTATTGATCATTCTATATCAATCAAGTCAAATAGAGTTGAACAGTCTATTAGTTGAGCTTATGTTTAAAGTATTATTTTCAAAATCTAATAGGAACATGCTTGGACTTATAAAACATAATCACTATGTTTCGAAAAGTTTTTTCTATAAACCAACACACTTTTTGATTTATGGCAAAGGGGAGAAAAGGCCAAAGTTAAGGGATCAAAAATTAATTTTTGATAACTTAACTTAAACTTAACTTATACATTTAGGCCAATGTTAAGTAATCTTGATTACTTAAGTTGCAACCATTAAGGGGGAGAGCTAAGATCTGTTTTCAAGTACATAAGTTGGCAATGGTAAAGTCCAAGCATGGGTCTTAGCATTTGAAAAGTCCAACATGGGTTGGCATGGAAAGTCCAAGGGTGTAGTCTTGGCCATGTAAGTCCAAGTGTGTAGTCTTGGCGGTGAAAGTCCAAGTCATGGAAACTTGGCATTTGGGAAGTCCAAAGGTTGATATTGGCGACATAAAGTCTAAGGGTGGAGTTTTACCAGCATAAGTCCAATGGTTGGCAACTTAAAGTTCAAGCATGTGTCTTGGCAGCGTAAGCCCAATGTGCCTTGGTGGTGTAGACCAACTTAGCATGACAATAGCCGATGGAAGCACCTAAAGGCTAGCGTATGGATGAACAAGTCATGGATGACTTTGAGGGATCCAATAGGCGTGAAGTTGATGGAGGTGGCTAGAAGGCTTAGGTCTAGGCTAAGGGTGGTCTCGAAAGTATTAGGGCATCATACTTGGGGCTAAACCTCATGGTTGAGGTTTAGCAGTTGACTGGGGTTATGGACCAGTTGACTGGTCAAGTGTTTTGACACTTGGCAGCCGAGTCGACACTGAGCAATCGGCTGAGATTATGACAAGTCGACTGTCGTGAGTCAACTGTTGTTCGACTATGGCAAGTAGCCTTGGAAGTCGACTACCAGCATTGGGCAGTTGACTTGCCTTGAGCAGTTGACTGCCATGGAGGGCAGTAGACTGCTATTGGTTTTGGTTGCGAAGACAAAATACTTGGTAGCCGACTGAGCATTGTTGGTGTAGTAGGCACCAGATAATCGAACCTAGGTTTTGATTATGGCAAAGACCCAAAGCTAATGTCATATTGTTGTCTAACGAGCTGATCCAAGTGGGAAGGAATGGTTAAGCTGAGCTGAAGGTCGGTGACACCCAGAGAATCCTGAGTCAGAAAATCGTGGTGGTTGGGCGACACCGGGAGAACTTCGGATGGAGCTGAAGAACCCAGGTTGAGATCTGAAGTAAAGCTGTAAGTCACAAAAGGACCTAAGGTAAGCTCGTGTGTGAGTGAATGTAAGGTCGGGCCCTCCGTATGGGGACATCCTTAGGCGGCGATCCGACTAAGACTTCCCGTGGAAGCTCTAAGTCGAGATCGGATGGTAAGTGGTCGTCGAATTTACTTATATTATTTTTATTTAGAGCTAACTCTTTAGTGCAGTTGAGAACCCTAGTCACCAGTTGACTGCTAGCTTTTATCAGTCGACTGTTGGTCATCAGTCGAATTGATAAGGGCAGCAGTCGACTGCCATTCGAATTTCTAACCTCGAGGAGATTCAAGATAAGCTCCACTTATCTTGGGGAGATGAGGTTCATTGACCATGAGTTGGAACTGAACATTGGGGGAGCTTCCAAGGCTATAAAAGAAGGGGGATTTCACCCCTTTAGGTCATCTAAGTGATTACAAAGTGATCCCACAACGCCACTACTCTATGACACCTCTACAATGCTGATACGCTATCGGAACGTCAACAACACGGTCGCAAGCTAAACATCTACTCATTGTCAGTATAAGCATTTAAAGTTTCCATTTCTATTCAGTGTATTAAAGTTTTTTTTATCGAGCTTTTGATCGTAACGAGGAGAGGTGGGATTGTCCCTCTACCTCAAGTTTTTCGTTGGTTTGTAATCGTCATCTCCTACATCCAACGAGGAAAAGATAATTAGTGAAATGCCATCCGTACGTGGTCTAGGACGGAAAGGGCCTTGGATTAGCAACCGTTAGGTTGTGAACCAAGTAAAAATAAATTTTTCATTTACTTTTCCGCTGTGCAACTCTTTACTTTATTTTTATCGAACGAAAAGGAAAAGAAATTTTACGTGCGCTATTCACTCCCCCCCCCCCTCTAGTGATCTTTTTCGATCCAACAAGTAGTCGGCTATGGGCTTGAGCAATCGACTACTGGAAATGTCAGTCGATTGCCAGTGTATCCATTGGTTGGAATGTCGACATGGATTAAGTTATTATTGTGGGGAATTGCTTCCCACATTGGTCGCTCGTGCATGGCGATCCTATCTACATCCCCGGATTAAAACAATTAATCCTTTACGAAGATGGATTACTCAAGCAACCGATCCATCATCGTGCTATTCGATTCGAGTGGTCTCTTGAACAAACTTGTTGTTCAAGCAACCTAATGTTAGGGCAATCTCTTGCCATGATAAGGTTTTGATGTGTGTGGCAAAGGGTTTAAGTTAGATTGTTATTATGATTTGATATGTGCGTTGGAGTCTTACAGGGCTTAGTAATTTGCATATAGAGCCTTGGCGAGTTTCACCTCTCATGACTTGGTCCTTGAGTCGGTGAAGGATGGCTTTGCGGAAGCTGTACGCTTGGAGCATCCGAGGGACCGCCAGACGAGGAGCTTGGAGTGAAGCCGGAGGAAGTAGACTTCAGGGCGAGACGCGAAGGATGGCGCTGCAGAGTCGTGCGCTTGGCGCATCCGAGGGACGTGGTCGGATGAAGATAACTTCAAAGGCGAGGGACTCCGAGGGATGAGAGTGAGCGAATGTAACCCGGGAAGGGGTAGTAGCTTTTAGGTGAAACTTGGCCATTTGGCTAAGTGTCGGATGAGTTTTCCCGACATCAGTCGACTGCCATGAAATGGCAATCGACTGCTCGGAGTCGAATGGAGTTCGACTGGTATCCAACTGATGGGTTTTTGGCCCAGCAGTGGACTGCCATGGAATGACAGTCGACTGGCAGACCATCAGTCGACTTACATGGAATGTCAATTGACTGATGGAAGCAGTGTCGAGCATAGAATGGAGTCGAGCTCGCGAGCACTCGACTGATCAAGCATCAGTCGACTGATGGCAATATCAGTCGACTGATGTCGGTACCGTTGGATGAAATCCAACGTGGAAAGCAGTCGTTATTGGGCAACGGCTACAGGACCAGTCGACTTATAGGGACATCAGTCGACTGCTCCTGTGTCAATGGGAAGAAACCCTCTTCCTCTATAAAGAGGAAGGGTGTGGGGCTTTGGGGGCCTAATGTTCATGCTCTAATCTTCTCCCAAAGTGCCCTAAAGTATTCCCACTCTTCTTACTTGCTATTATTCCATTCTATTGTAAGAAGAGGGATTGTAAAGAGGTTACCTCCACCTAGCTTAGTGCAAAGGAGAGATCTAGTGGATTTGGTAAAGGAGTGATTCACCTTGGACGAATCAGGATCGTGGATTAGCGGGGTAGCCGTGAACCACGTTACGACTTGGTTTTAGCATTGGTTTTATTCTTGTTGCTTTGATTTGCTTATTTAGTTTTGTTTTTTGTTGTGCTAATTTCTTTGTAGACGAGCAAATTACATCATCGAACGAAAGAGGGCTATTCACCCCCCTCTAGCCGGCCACATCCACACTTCATCGATCCTACAAGTGGTATCAGAGCCGAGGAAAGCTTGTCGAGGACTAACCGCCACAACAAGCACAATCAAGGATGGTCGGCTCAAACATTCACCCTCCGAAATTTGAAGGCGAATTCTCTTGGTGGAAAAAGAGAATGGAGGTATTCTTTGAAACCGATTTTGATATTATGCTTATAATGGAAAACGGTTTTGAGATGCCTAGGGATGAAGAGGGTGAACAAATAGAGAAGTCAAGGTGGACGAAAAAGAAAAGGGAAGAGCACCTTGCAAACTCAAAAGCCAAGCACCATCTCTTCAATGTGCTCCCCCAACAAGAGATCATCCGGATTGGGGAGTGCTCAAGTGCCAAGGAGATGTGGGAGAGATTGGTTGAACTTCATGAAGGCACTTCGGAAGCCAAGCTTGCAAGGAGAGACCTCTTCCGCTCCCAATTAAGCAACATCAAATTAGAAAAGGGAGAAAAGGTAACATCACATTCTAGGTTTAAAGAAATTTTAATTGGGATAACAAGTGTAGGAGAAAAACTTTCGAACCGGGATATGCTTATGAAAGCAATCGACGCTTTTCCCTGGTCATCGAAATGGAGTTCAATGGTGGACTCCTTCTACATGTCAAAGAATTTAGAAGTGAGCACCTTGGAGGAGTTCTTTTCAACCATGGAGCTCCACGAAATAAGGCTTGAAGGAATAGTTGAAGAGCCTAGAATTCAACCTTCAAGAGGGGTAGCCTTGATGGCCCACAAAGGGAAGAAGAAGATGGAGACTCCCTCCTCCTCCGATGAAGCATCCTCCTCCTCCTCCTCCTCCTCCATGGATAGCACGGAAGAAGCCTATATGGTAAGGAGGGTAAGGCGTGCATTAAAAGGTTTTAAATTCAATAACTCTAATGATAGGAGAAGAAGACCAAGGGGGAAGATTATTTGCTACAATTGCAAGGAGAGGGACACATAAGGGGCAATTGTCCCCTCCTGAACAAGAGCAAGGAGGAGAAGAGAAAGAAGGAAGAAAAGAAGAAGAAGAAGGGGAGCAAAAAGAAAAAGGAAGAAGAAAAGAAGGCCAAGGAAAAAGGGAAGGCAAAGGCATTAAAAGCAAGGACTTGTGATGACCCTTCCTCCTCATCATCATCATCATTCGAGGAAGAAAATGCCTTTGTCACAAATTTGGCATTGATGGCCTTTGACGACCTAGACTCATCCTCCATCAAAAATGAAGAATCAAACACAAGTGAGGAGAGCTCTAATGAAGGGGGAGCTTCTTCACCATCATCGGAATCGGAGGAAGAGGACATGGAGACTATGGTAACGAACCTCTCACCAAGTAAAATAGTTTCCATGATTTCTAGTCTAACTAGGGATTTGTTTAGAGCCAAGAAAAAGAACAAAAGCATGTTTGCTCAAATTAAGTATTTTGAACAAAAATTAGAAAAAGCATGTTTTAATGATAATAATGATGATGCATGCTCACATGATCTTTATATGCCATTAGATGTGAGTGATGCATGCATAGAAGAAAATAGGGCTTTAAGGGAAAAGGTAGATTATTTGACCAAAGCCCTAGAAAAATTTACAATAGGCTCCAATACTCTTAACATGATCATAGGGAGCCAAAGAGCAAGCTTCAACAAGAATGGCCTAGGATATAAGGAAAATAAAAATGAAAAGGCCTATAAATGTCTAATTGCTAGGGGTCAAGATAAAAAGAAGGTAATAGCTAGAAAATGGATCCCTAAAGAATTTTTAGTGAACCCCATAGGCAAGAATTTATTTTGGGTTCCTAAATCCATCTTAAAGGGTTAGGAAAACCCTAGGATAGTCAACCATATGGAACTTATCTAAATCATATGTTGGTTGACTTAGGATGTCGGGACAATATTTTTGAAATAGTGTTAGGTGATGATAATGCACCTATAAATACATAAATCATGCTTTAGGTGATATTTGCCTTATTATCATGATGTAATACCTAATGCATGATCACAATTTGATGAATACACTTGTTTCATGATCATAATGTGAAATTAATTCATATATGTCTTTATGATCATGTTGGATGTTAGGATGATACTTAACCTTGTATAGAATTACATGAAAGTAATGGTTAAGTATATACAAATACCTTTAGGATACATATCACACTCACCATAGGCTACCTTGATTGAAAACTTAGCATGAGTGAGATGTTAGGATGATACAAATGTCCACTAATGCCTATGGCATTTAGATGGCCATTTAAAGTATCAAAATAGCAATAATAGACCAATCATGGGGAAGACTTATGTTTCATTCATAGACATATTGCCCAAAGATCATGGTTGGATATTTGATATGTTTTCAAAACAATTTCTTACTTTAAAATCTGTGTGTTCATGTTTTTGAAACAATTTAAAATAAAACTAGGTGTTAAACTTGATACTAACTTGATCAAAAACCTAGTTACTTTTGAAACTTTTGGATTTTGGCAAATAATTGAAAATATAATGTTTTTTCATGCACAACTATTTTTCGTTGATAAATATACTTACAAAAAATATGTTCTCCAAATTTCATAATTTTTTGAAATTTATAGATTTTCTAATGCATTTCTGAAATCCACCCTGAAAACCTGAAAACCCCGAAATGCATGTGCCAGTCGACTGGTAGTCTAAACTAGTCGACTGGTAGCCTAATAACATACCAGTAATTTCTTTTATCCACTTTTAAGGCATGTTTTGGTTTTTGTTTCTCTCTAGATTTGATGTCATGCTGTATAAACTTTGTTAATTATTTTTGATGGTGTCAAAGGGGGAGAAATATATTTGTTTAAGTAAGAGGGAATATATTTAGGGGGAGTTTCATGTATTAAGGGGGAGAGTTGCTAATCATGTTATTTACATGCTTTCTTTCCTTAATAGTTTATCAAATGTTTTTACCTAACTTAAATGGATTGCTACACATCAAAAAGAGGGAGATTGTTAGGGCAATCTCTTCCCATGATAAGGTTTTGATGTGTGTTGCAAAGGGTTTAAGTTAGATTGTTATTATGATTTGATATGTGCGTTGGAGTCTTGCAGGGCTTAGTAATTCGCACATTGAGCCTTGGCGAGTTTCACCTCTCATGACTCGGTCCTTGAGTTGGTGAAGGATGGCTTTGCGGAAGCCGTACGCTTGGAGCATCCGAGGGACCGCCGGACGAGGAGCTTGGAGTGAAGCCGGAGGAAGTAGACTTCAGGGTGAGATGCGAAGGATGGCGCTGCAGAGTCGTACACTTGGCGAATCTGAGGGACGTGGCCGGATGAAGATAACTTCAAAGGCGAGGGACTCCAAGGGATGAGAGTGAGCGAATGTAACCCGGGAAGGGGTAGTATCTCTTAGGTGAAACTTGGCCATTTGGCTAAGTGTCAGATGAGTTTTCCTGACATCAGTCGACTGCTCTGAGTTTAACGGAGTTCGACTTGTATCTGACTGATGGGTTTTTTGCCCAACAGTCGACTGCCATGGAATGGCAATTGACTGGCAGACCATCAGTCGACTGACATGGAATGTCAGTCGAGTGATGGAAGCAGTGTCAGGAACAGAATGGAGTCAAGCTCGCGACACTCGACTGATCGAGCATCAGTCGACTGATGTCGGTACCGTTGAATGAAATCCAACGTGGAAAGCAGCCGTTATTGGACAACGGCTACAGGACCAGTCGACTGATAGGGACATCAGTCGACTGCTCCTGTGTCAACGGGAAGAAACCCTTTTCCTCTATAAAGAGGAAGGGTGTGGGGCTTTGGGGGCCTAATGTTCATGCTCTAATCTTCTCCCAATGTGCCCTAAATTATTCCCACTCTTCTTACTTGCTATTATTCCATTCTATTGTATGAAGAGGGATTGTAAAGAGGTTACCTCCACCTAGCTTGGTGCAAAGGAGAGATCTAGTGGATTTGGCAAAGGAGTGATTCACCTTGGACGAATTGGGATCGTGGATTAACGGCGTAGCCATAAACCACGTTACGACTTGGTGTTAGCATTGGTTTTATTCTTGTTGCTTTGATTTGCTTATTTAGTTTTGTTTTCCGTTGCGCTAATTTCTTTGTAGACGAGCAAATTACATCATCGAACGAAAGAGGGCTATTCACCCCCTCTAGCCGGCCACATCCACACTTCATCGATCCTACACCTAACTCTTTTCCTCGATTAGCCACGGAATAGATGATGTATGGATCGTAGGTTTTTGTGTTTATCTTCGGGGTCCAAGTAAATTAGTCACATGCATTATACAAAAGAACTAAATCAAAACAAACAAGATTATACCTCTTGTATACCTCTTGATCTTCTATTGTATGACCTATCCTCCTCTTGAACGTTGTGTGGGCAATGATCCTCCAAGAGTTGAAACCTCCTAGATTGCGTATCTTCCTTTCCTTTTTTGCTCTGAACAAAGGAAGATAACCAAACAATTCTTCTCCTATCTAGAGCCAACCACCAAGGCACCAACCTTTGTTGTTGTTGCCGGCCAAGGAGAGGAAGAAGGGATATGAGTGTCAGGCAGGTGCTCCAAGGGAAGAAACCCTAACACTTGTTGCAGCCGGCCAAAGGAGAGGAAAAGGGTGGAGGTTGCTACCGGCCAATTGGAGAGGAAGAAGCTTGTTGTCGCCGACCACTAGAGAAGAAGATAAAGAAACTCTAGGAAAAACCCTAATTCCTTGCGCCGCCCAAGCCTCTCAATGCCAACTCCAAACCCTAGCCTCTCCAAGAATCTTGCAGCCCACTCCAAAACCCTAATCTCCAAAAGGATGTCCCAAGCCCAAGCCTTGAAACCAATATTTATAGATTTCTCCCAAGCCTCCTTTTAATCGTGTCTGTTGGATCTAGGTTTCATGAGGGATTTAATAGGCTACAATAGGGACCATGAGGAGGAGTTGGATATTGGCCACCCATTGGATCTAGCCCACATAAAAACCGATTCATTAATGATAATCCATTCCACTATAGAATTATCATTGATATATCTCACCAACCCCCATAAATAAATATGGGCTTCATATATTAATTGTACAAATATCTCCCCGTGTTTAGGATATCGAATGTCCGTCAATTAATTAATTTACTGACAATTAATTAATCAACATCTAACTCCATGAGTCAACCTCATCATCATGCCGGACCAAGTCCACCTGCAGGGTTTACATGATGATCCTTATGAGCTCCTCAAGGGGATATCATCATCCTAATACATAGGAAATGATTTCCTCCTATAATCAACGACACACCATGTAAATAATATCATTTTCCAACTTACCGAGCCTATCAATTTAATCTATAAATCTCGCCCATTGGTAAATCAAAGAAATAAATACTAAGTACATGTGTCTAATATTATATCGGGATTAAGAGTATGTACACCATAATATCCAAGGTCTGATTCAATTATGTAGTCAGCAATAAATTGAATCACCTCTAAGTCAGTCCTGCTCAATACACACAAAGTATACTAGTGTAATTCTATGGTCAAGACAAATCAATACTAAATTGCACAACAACCATACCAATGGTTTGTCCAAAACCATCTCGGTTGTGAGCCTCTACTTTCTACAAGGAACTGATAACATGATCTTCTGTGTGATACCACACACCATGTTATCTACAATGTAATGTATCAGACAATATGCATAATCATAAATATGCAAATAATTATCATGTGATTCTTATTTCAAAAATAAAGATATTCATACAAAGAATAGACTTTTCAGTATACATCCCAACAATCTCTCAATTATACTAAAAGATTATGTTGTCCTCATACTGTCATACATCTGATTCCCATTCCCAACACATGCCTATCAAAATCTTATTGGATCGAGAAGCGTCACTAGAGGGGGGGGGGGTGAATAGCGATCATAAATCTTTTCGTTCATTTCGTTCGAGTAGACAATTAAACGAGTAAACACAGTGAAAAATAAAAAGACACATTTATTTTACTTGGTTCACAACCTAGCGGTTGCTACTCCAAGGCCCTATCGGTCCTAGACCGCGTACGGAGGGCAAAGCACTATAACATCTCCTCCTCGTTGGAGGTAGGAGACAACGATCACAAAACCAGAAGTACGAGGATGAGGCAACAAGCCTACCTCACCTCATTACGATTAAAACAAAGAATACAATAAAAACAATTTGAACTTGTATATGGCTTACGGCCAAGTATGATGGCGTTGGAGCATTGACGTTGTAGGAGCACTTGATGAATAAACTTGATTATGTTTGGAGTTGGAATCCTCCCCTCCTTGAATTTGTCTCCTTTTTTGGAACAGATCACGGTTGTCCAAATTTTATCGCATGGCGCGTCAAACGTTATCTATTTTGACCTAGCGCAAAGGTCGATTCCGCCATCACCGATCGATGCCTCCCATCACCGAATCGATGAGCATCACGACTACCCCATGTCCAACAATGATCGCCACCGCTACTTCCCTGCAGTGAGAGATTAGCTCGTAAAATGATAAATACGACAGTTTCTAACCGTCCGATCTCGACCTAGACCTTGCACAAGAAGTCTTAGTCGGATCGCCACCTACGGTTGTCCCCGTATAGAGGACACGACCTTACCATCTCTCACTCACACGAGCTTACCTCGATTCTTACTGTGTCGCTTTTGCTTCCGGCCTTCCACTCGATTCCTTCGGCTCCCTCCGAAGTCACTCGAGTGTCGCCCGACCACCGCGGCTTCCTCCGGGTGTCGCTAGCCTTCATCTCTAGCTTTAGTACTTTTCTGCACACTCGATTTAGCTCGTGAGATAACGATGTAAACTTAACTTTGTGTCTTTGCTATAATCAAAATACATGTTCGATTATCTAGTGTCCTGCACCAACAATCTCTCCCTTTTTGATCTATGGCAAACCAACACAAAGTTAAGGGGAATTAAAGCATAAAACAAGTATAGTAGATGATGAATGTCATTTTCAAAAACTCCCCCTTATCCAAAACTCCCCCTTAACCCTAGGTGAGTTTTGAAAGAGATACTTTAGTTTTCAAAATTAAATAAATTTTGTGTTACTCCCCCTTAACTTTCGGTCTTCTCCCACTTTTACCATAAATCAAAACAAATGTTGGGGTTTGTTATGTAAAATTGGAGTTTGTTATATAAAATAAGGGTTTAAAAACAATATGGTATATGCATGCATCAAGATAAATTAGCTATGAGTCCAAGCATGCGTCTAGCAGTAATTAGATAGATTGATTCGAGGTGTGTCCCTCTGCACCAATAATCTAAAGGTTTGTAATATAACCCTTAGGGTTAGTTTGCTTTCCCTCTTAGTCAAATATATGAAGTATAAGAGATGTAGGGGGCGCTAAACTTTGGCCTAAGAGTTGTTAAGTACAATAGTTGGGAAAATAAGTAGTATTTTGAAGAGGTTATATTTCAATTATCCTTAACATCTCACCCATTCTATGTGTCTCAGAATTTGTTCATCTTATGTGTTTTGTGAGATGATTTTAAATTGATTAAAGATATTCAACCTTGGGTTAGATTCGGATTTAACCTTTAGATCGTTAAGTAACTTTTCGAGAAATTGGCTTCCAGGTCGTGGCAAGGCACAGGGGCCTTCTTTGATCAGAACAACGACCACTTCCTTAGACAAAGCCAAATTCAAGAAAATATCACTTAAGTCACTTAGGGTTACTTCCTGGTCAAACTAGTTTAGGATACGGCGAGGTAGCTTCAGCTAGTTCCACTCGGTCAAGTGCACCAAGCTAGATACGCCTTATCTAGCTCGAATACATGAGACTTTGTTTCCCTAACATACTATCATCTTGCCGCATCTTGATACTATCTTGTCAAGAGTTGACTAACTATTTTCCCTATCTAGTCGTTCTACAAATTAAAGTAAAATATTCAATGGTTTTGCTAAGTAAGCGGGTATACTATTTTAGTGTTAGCTCCCCCTGGACCATTGAACCAATATGGTCTATTGAAATAATGAATTTGATCCTGGAGAATCCAAAACTTATTAGTCCTTATATGTGAATTCAATAAAACCTTTGGGACCCATGCTTGGACTCTTTAATGACTACGATTTACGATAGACATATATGACCTATTCGTAGTCGTTGACCTAAATCCGAGTCCGACTTTGTTGTACACGGCTCTTTGGGTTCCAAGTAGTCGATTAAGGTTCTTAGATCCCAACGTGAACCTTTCCAACCTAGCCTCAACCTCTTGAACTCGGTCTTTCAAAAGAGAATTCTCCTCCTCAAGTTTTTCAATTTGGGCTGAGTTTCCCTCTTGAACTTGACTAGTTGAAGAGGTTAGAGTAGCCTCTTGCTTGAGGGTTTCAACCTCCTCAAGTAATGACTCAACCCTAGACTTGGACTTAGTCAATTTCCTAGTAAGCATTTTAATTGTACTGTAAAGTGTAGTAATTAAAGAGCGACTAACCTTGACTTTCCCTTTTGGTTCGGCTTTGAGTTTCCTCTCAAAGTAGTCCTCGAGTTCGGAGTCGGTGTTGTAATTGGATTCGGATTCGAACTCTGACTCGGACTCTTCGGGTCTTGCCATGCATGCTATGCCGCCACCTTCTTCGTTGTCCCATGTTGCACGAAAAGCCTTCTTTTGATATGATTTGAATTGTGCCCTCTTTTGATTCTTTAGTAGCCTCCTTTCCCTCCGAATGATCTTCCGCACTACATTCACTATTGCTTCCACCTTTTCGGATTCGGACTCTAATTCATCATCGGGTTCGAGTCCATCTTCTTACCTGGTAGGTGGCTTGCTTCTTTGTCTTGCAAGTAGAGCAATACCTCTCTCGGCCTGGACCATGTTAGTTTACTCGTGAAGTTCAAACTCGGAAAATAATTCGTCTAACCTAAGCTTCGAAAGGTCCTTAGAGACCTTGTAAGCATCGACCATGGATGCCCACAAGGTAGTCCTAGAAAATGAATTAAGAATGTACCTTAGTAGGTCACGGTTTTTGACCTTGTGTCTGATGGTGTGCAGGCCGTTGACAATGTCCTGGATGCGGGCGTGTAGTTGCGTCACTGTCTCGTGTTCCTACATCTTAAGGTTATACAACTTATTGAAAAGAAGGTCACGTTTACATACCTTAGCATCGAACAT
Source organism: Wurfbainia villosa (assembly GCA_025175895.1). NCBI lineage: Eukaryota > Viridiplantae > Streptophyta > Magnoliopsida > Zingiberales > Zingiberaceae > Wurfbainia > Wurfbainia villosa. Next base: position 33,842,397 of record CM045989.1, on the reverse strand, counting down.
TCCTTCGTGTAGCTCGATTAATTTGTTCCATAGGTCCTTGGCGCTAATATATGGTCCGATGCGGTTGAGTTCCTCCTTGGACAACCCACATTACAATATTTGAGTTGCTCTTGCATCGGCTTCAATTTGCCTTTTGGTTGCGTTAGTCCACTTGTTGAAATCCAAGGGCTCTCCTTGATCATTGGTGGGTAGAGCAAAGCCGATTTGGATTATTATCCAAGTCTCGACTTGTGTTTTCAAGAAACACTCCATCCGACCTTTCCAATAACGGAAATCATCTCCGTTAAAGAATGGAGGTCGGGTGGTGCTATACCCCTCAATGTGAGCCATTAAGTATCTTGCAAAACACGAATAAAAACCAAAGGGAATTCCAAGACTTGGTCTTGGATTAGTAATGCGGGAAATAAATAGGAAATAAATAGAATTAAATGAGAAAAATAATAAACTAACAACTTACAACCTTTGATGTCCCCGAAAGGGTACTAGACGTTGGATTTTGGGTCTGGAAACAGCTTGTTATGAGGGTAAACCCTCCTAAGAAATGTAGGTCTCTCAGAGAGCTTCGATTTGGTAGGTAGATCATTATGTGAGTCCACTTGTGCAAAATGTTATGGCCATTTTACCGTCGGCTACTCCAAGAGAGAAACTTGCAAGCACACAACCAAAAGAAACATACCAAAACTTCATCTTGGATTAGTAGTGCGGGAGGAAAAAGACCTAAAAAAAACGAATCGAAAAATATGAATAGAAAACCAAAACGTGCTAGATCGGTGGTTTCACCAAATCTTAGCGCCCCCGCTCTGATACCAATTGTGGATCGAGAAGCGTCGCTAGAGGGGGGGGGGGTGAATAGCGATCTTAAATCTTTTCATTCGTTTCATTCGAGTAGACAATTAAATGAGTAAACACAGCGGAAAATAAAGAGACACGTTTATTTTACTTGGTTCACAACCCAGCGGTTGCTACTCCAAGGTCCTATCGGTCCTAGACCGCGTATGGAGGGCAAAGCACTATAACGTCTCCTCCTCGTTGGAGGTAGGAGACAACGACCACAAAACCGGAAGTACGAGGATGAGGCAACAAGCCTACCTCACCTCGTTACAATTAAAACAAAGAATACAATAAAAACAATTACTTGCTACTGCTGCCGACGAAGGAGATTTGAACTTGTCATCGCGTCGGCATTATGACGACGTTGGAGCATTGACGTTGTAGGAGCACTTGATGAATAAACTTGATTATGTTTGGAGTTGGAATCCTCCCCTCCTTTTATAGATTTTGGCCTCTGAATTTGTCTCCTTTTTTTTAGAACAGATCGCAAAGTTGTCCAAATTTTATTGCGAAGTGGCTGCGTCAAACGTTATCCATTTTGACCTAGTTCAAAGGTCGATTCGCCATCACGATCCGGATTCCTCCCATCACCGATCGATGAGCATCAGATCGGCCGCCCCATGTCCAGAATGACCCGGCACCACTTCCCTGCAGTGAGAGGTTAGCTCGAAAAATGATAAATACGACAGTTTCTAACCGTCCGATCTCGACCTAGACCTTGCACAAGAAGTCTTAGTCGGATCGCCGCCTACGGTCATCCTCGTACAGAGGACACGACCTTACCATCTCTCACTCACACGAGCTTACCTCGATTCTTACTGTGTCGCTTTCGCTTCCGACCTTCTACTCGATTCCTTCGGCTCCCTCTGAAGTCACTCGAGTGTCACCCGACCACCGTGGCTTCCTCCGGGTGTCGCTAGCCTTCATCTCTAGCTTTAGTACTTTTCTGCACACTCGATTTAGCTCGTGAGATAACGATGTAAACTTAACTTTATGTCTTTTCCATAATCAAAATACATGTTCGATTATCTGGTTCCCCTGCACCAACAAAGCTCTCACTGGAAAGGCCTTAGTGAAAGGATCTACCAGGTTATCCTCTAATGCAATCTTGGCTACAACAACTTCTCGCTTTACGATCTCTCATATCAGGTGGTAATTGCGCTCTATGTGTTTACTAGCCTTATGGGCTCGTGGTTCCTTCGAGTTTGCAACTGCACCACTGTTATCACAATAAATTGTTATAGTTCTGGGCAAACCAGGAATCACATCCAAGTCCATCAAGGAGTTCCTAAGCCATACAACTTCTTTGGCTGCCTCAGAGGCTGCCATATACTCAGCTTCCATGGTGAAGTCCGCTACGCATTTCTGCTTGACACTCCTCTATATAATGGCTCCACCTCCCAAAGTAAACACAAAACTCGAGGTAGACTTAATGTTATCCCTATATGGTTGGAAGTCAGAATCTGTGTAACCCACAGAGAGTAATTCATCTGCCTAGTATACCAGCATATAATCCCTAGTCCTTCTTAGGTACTTCAATATATGCTTTATCGCAGTCCAATGTCCCTGTCCTGGATTACTCTAATATCTGCTAACTATGCCGATGGCAAAGTAGATATCCGGCCTCGTACATAACGTAACATACATGAGGCTTCTTACCACCGAAGCATAAGGAACAACCTTCATCTCCTCTATCTCCTTTGATGTTCTAGGACATATCTCTTTAGATAAAGGTACTTCATGCCTAAAAGGTAGAAAACCTTTCTTGGAGTTCTGCATGCTAAAACGAGCCAAAATGGTGTCTATGTATGAAGCTTGAGATAAGTATACCATCCTTTTCCTGTGATCCCTTATAACCTTGATCCCAAGGATGTGTCCCACTTCTCCCAAGTCCTTCATATAAAACTATTTGGACAACCATACCCTTACGTCTGATAACAATTTGACATTGTTGAATATCATCTACGTATAGTACAAGAAATACCACTATGTTTTTATCACATTTCTTGTATACACAAGACTCATCTGGACTTTGAATAAATCCATAAGACTTGATTACCTCATCAAAGTAGATATTCCAAGATCTCGAAGCTTGCTTCAATCCATAAATGGACCGATTAAGCTTGCACATAAGATGCTCTCTACCCTTTGCAATGAATCCCTCTAATTGCTCCATATAGATGTTTTCCTCAAGACTTCCATTAAGGAAAGCTGTCTTGACATCCATCTGCCACACCTCATAATCCATATGAGCAGCAATAGATAAGAGAATCTGCATAGACTTAAGCATGACTACCGGCGAAAAGGTCTCCTCATAATCGATACGCTCTTTCTGAGTATACCCTTTCGCAACAAGCCTTGCTTTGAAGGTCTCAACCTTCCCATCTATTCCTCTCTTTCTTTTGTAGATCCACTTGCATCTAATGGTTTTTACACCATTGGGTGATTCTACTAACTCTCAGACCTGATTTGAATCCATAGATTCTATCTCAGAATTCATTGCACTTTGCCAAGATATATTTCTCCAGAACAACCTTACTCATGGGCATGTGGTTCATCACATAATCTTCCTGTAAAAATATAGCGTTCGTGCTAATGATCACCCTCTTATCTCTAGGACTATAGAACAAACCACCTTTCGTTCCTCTAGGATAGCCTACGAACATGCGTACTTCTGTACGAGGTTCCAACTTACCAGTATTTGCCTTCAGCACATGTGCTAGACTCCCCCAAATCTGACACTACAAGAAAAAAGGAAGTTAGCGACGAAAATTTTTCGTCGCTAATAGAAAAACTTTGCTGCTAAATAACATTTACCACGAAAAACTTTCATTGCTAATAGAAAAACTTTGCCGCTAAATAACATTTACGACGAAAAACTTTCGTCGCTAGACTCGTCGTAATAAGACTGTCGCTAAGACATATTAGTGACGAATTATAATATATTAGTCGTTAATTTTACCGACGGAAATAAAAACATCGCTAAAAAAAATTATTTCATCGTAAAACCTCGACATCAGAAAATAGGAAAACCATATATATTAGTGACAAAATATACAAAAATCATCGCTAAGTGCTTATTTTTGCCCAGGCGACTAGCGCCTCGACTAGAGACACGTTTGCGATGATATTAAAATTTTCGTCGCTAATGTCTAATCTTGGACCAGGCACAGAAGCAGACGCTCCTCGACTGGATGTACTTTTTGCGATGAAAATATATAATTTTCGTCACAAAATCCTACAGCAGTCGAATGCCTCGATTGGCGAGTCGATCGATACTCCAAATATCGATAGTTAGTGACAAATTTGTTAGGTTTCATTGCTAAACCTAAAAATCCTGAAGTCGTATATCAAAAGTTAGTGATGAATTGTTATAATTTTGTCGCTAACCATAAAAAAAAATTTCCATAATTTTTTTTATTTGTATTTGAAATCTTGTAATACAATATCAACCACACAATATAACTTACCTGTAGGGATGTATACTGAAAAGTCTATCTTTTGTATGAACATCTTTATTTTAAAATAAGAATCACATGATTATTGTTTGCATATTTTTATGGTTATGCAATATTATCTCATACTTTACATTGTAGATAACATGGTGTGTGGTGTCACACAGGAGACCATGTTATCGGCCCCTTGGAAAGTATAAGTAAAGGCTCACAACCGAGATGACTTTGGACAAACCATCGGAATGGTTGTAGTGTGATTTGGTATTGGTTTGTCTTGACCATAGAATCACACTAGTGCACTTTGTGTGTATTGAGCAGGACCGACATAGAGGTGATTCGATTTATTGCTGACTACATAATCGAATCGGACCTCAGATATTATTTAGTATATGCTCTTAATCCCGATATAATAACGGGCACATATACTTAGTACTCATCTCTTTGATTTACCAATGGGCGAGATTTATAGATTAAATCGATAGGCTCGGTAAGTTGGGAGATGATATTATTTATATGGTGTGCTGTTGATTATAGGAGGAAACCGTGTCCTATATATTAGGATGATGATGTCCCCTTGAGGAGCTCATAAGGTCCCTGCAGGTGGACTTGGTCCGGCATGATGAAAAGGTTGAGTGGTACTACTCAAGGAGTTAGATGTTGATTAATTAATGGTCAGTAAATTAATTAATCGATGGGCATTCGAGATCTTAAACATGAGGAGAAAATGTACAAATAATATATGGAGCCCATATTATCATATGGGGGTTGGTGAGGTAGATCAATGATGGACCTTTAGTGGATTGGATCATCATTAGTGGATCGGACTTTATATGGGCTTGATCCATGGGTGGCCAAGACCCAACTCCTCCTCATTGTCCCTAATGTAGCCTATTAACACCTCATGAAGCTTAGATCCAATGGATAGAAACAAAACTCTAAGATCCATTGGTAGAGATTAAATCTCTAAGATCCGATGGTTGAGATTAAATCTCTAGATCCGACGGTTGAGATTAAATCCCTAGAACCAATGGAGGAGATTAATTCATGACTTATCCCTAACTCTATAAAAGGAGGGCATGGGGAGTGGTCGTGGATTACATCATGAATAGGAGGAGAGCTAGGGTTTGGGCGGCAAGGAGCAATCCTATTTGAGATAGGATTGGGATTAGGGTTTGGAGGCTAGGGTGGCACCAAATAAGGAAGGTTTTTTCTCTCTTCTTCTTCCTCTTTGGGTCAACATCCAGTAGTTTCTCCCAGCTTTTTTCTAACCTTGGCCGGTGCCCAAAGCCTCCTTCTTCTTCTCCTTAGGTGGTGGAAACAAGATATAGGGTTTACCTTGGTGTCTTGGTAGTTTTCCACCATCTCCTTCTCCTTCTAGTTGGCTGGCGGCAAGGGCTTTGATAGCTCTTTTTTGGTTGAGTTTTGGAAGGAGAAAAACATTGTTTCTTTTCTTCCTCTTGCTTGGGAAAAGCAAGGAAGGAAGTTTTGCGATCTAGGAGCTTCGACTTTTGGTGGATCCTCGCCCACACGACGTCCAAAAGGAGGAAGGTCATACATTAGAAGACCAAGAGGTATACCTATTCTTCTTTCTCTTTTATTCATTGCTTGTTTTTGTTTTACAAATATAAGCATGTTATATTTCTGTAAATGGATAAATAATACTTGGATCCCGAGTATAAACACAAAAACCGGCGATCCGGACATCGTCTATTCCGCGTCTACTCGTAAAATAGAGGAAGGTCGCTTGAACAACTAGTTTGTTCAAGTAACCTCTCTAAACGAATAGCACGACGATGACTTGGTTGCTTTGGGAATCTCTTTTATCTAGGATTAAATTTTTTAATCCGGGGACATCGAAGGGATCACCATGGTCATGCAACCGAGGCGAAGGGGAAGCGAAGTTTCCCCTCACGGACTCGACAAGGGACATCCCTTCAATTGGTATCAGAGCCAAGGTTTCTGATTTTGTGTGTTTAGGATTCGGTTAATTTTTATGCACTTTTTCATATATTATATGTGTCGGATAATAGTAGGATATGCGTAGTTTAACTCTTTGGTTGCAGGCATAAGATCCGACTATTATGGCCATATGTGTGTATGTGATTATATGTGTGTAAATATTTATTTTGTTGAATCCTCGGGGTTGACGAGGCTAGTATTTACTTTTTGTAAATTAAATACGACATTGTTTAGCCACTCTTTATTTTATTTTACTTTCGATCTAAATTTCATGTACACTCCCTCGTGGAGTATAGGATCGATGGATGTAAATTAAAATAGGTTTTAGTCTCGGCTCGGATCTCCGGATGGCTCGTACATGGCGTAGGAGGAGCGGACGAGATGGCGATGCGATGGGAGTCATATTGAAGACAAAAGCCATAATAGTTGGAAAATAATTTATTTTTCATATTTATTGCTTTTTGTTTGATATGCATGTCGTAGGCTAGGAAAATTCCTCAATTTCAAATTACTAAGTGGGAGAGGGATATTTTTATAAATTCCCGCGGCCTCCATTACAATTTGACAAGTGATGCAAACAAACTTGCGCGTCGGCTCTGAGTGCCTTCCTCCCTGCGGATGGGCTTGTTTGCGGATCACTAGGTCAAATAATGGTTATAGGAAATTATCTTGGAGCGTGTGTACTTCCATAGTGGTAAGGCACATAATCCGAAATAATTCCCTTAGTATCGTGTAATGGTGCACACTTAGATGCAAATAAAAGTATCCTCCCCATCGGAGTCACTGCTTTTATTTGTAGGGCCAAAGAGGAACCAACTATTAATTTTATTTGTCAAAAAGTAAGGTTGACAAGATAATAAAATTAATGGGTAAAACCTCCTCTTTCAAATGTAGAATTCGTATACGTCCACACTGCGTGGCATGCGATATTCGCAGTGTTTTGAGGTGTTGGTTGATTTCGGAATTTTATTGTTTTGAGGAATCAATAATATTTGAAATCTAATATTTTGATCATTGTGATTCTTAGGATTTTCAAATGGCTTTCAACCCACTTGCTGTGATATTAAAAGAAATAAACTTACTGTACCCAAATAATATTGATTGGAAAAGAAATTTGGATAGTGTCTTAACTGTCGATGAGTGTCCTCCTAGGCCTGCGGATGATTCTAGGGAAAAGGAACTTTTCGGATACCAGAATTGGGCTGCTAGGCAGGAAGCCATGGTTGCTCAGAAGGTTTCTACTTCTAAGCCGAAAGGCAAGAAGAAGAAGAAACAAGGTGGAGCAAAAATGGCGGGTGGACCTCAGGGAGGAGTGAAGAAGCCGAAAAGCAAGTGCTTCACTTGCAAACAGACTGGACATGGGAAGAAATACTTCCCCAACCTAAAGCAGAACAAAGGTATATCTTCTGCCTTAGTCATTGAAACATGTTTAGTGGTGTTATCTACCGGTACCTGGTGTGTAGATACGGGAGCCACTGATCATGTCTGCAATTCTTTGTAGGGGTTCCAGGAAACCCGACAACTAGCTGAAGGAGAAATTACCGTCTACATGGGCAATGCTACAAAGGTAGCGGCTATTGCAGTGGGAGACATTCATTTATCGTTTGATAGAAATAAAGTTTTGGTTTTAAGAAATTGTCTTTATGTACGTACATTTAGAAAGAATTTGATTTTGGTTTCTAAATTGATTATGGATGGATATTCTATTTCTTTTAATGACAGAGTTGTTATAAAAAGAAATAGAGAGATTATCTGTTCATGTACATTGGTTGGCAATTTGTATACTCTTGAACCAAAAGCTCCAACGATGCATATAGAAGTAAATAACTTATCTTCTAATTCCAATAAGAGAAAAGAACCTTCGAAGATGAACCAGATATATCTTTGTCATCTAAGGCTTGGTCATATTAACCTGAGTAGAATTCAAAGGTTGATAGCTGATGGACCTTTGGGTTCATTAGTGGTGGAGGATCTCCCAACCTGCGAATCTTGCTTGGAAGGTAAAATGACCAAGAGGCCTTTCAAGGCCAAGGGGTATAAAGCCAAAGATGTGTTCAAATTGGTTCATATTGATTTGTGCGGTCCTATGTCTATCCAGGCTAGAGGTGGTTTTGAATATTTCGTCTCTTTTATAGACGATTATTCAAGATATGGATGCATTTACTTGATACGCCGCAAGTCTGAATGCTTTGACAGGCTCAAAGAATTCAAGGCTGATGTGGAGAACCATCAAGGTAAAAGTATCAAGACCCTAAAATCTGATCGTGGTGGTGAGTACCTCTTGGGAGAGTTTAGGAATTACTTATCAGAGGCTGGGATTCAATACCAATTGTCTGCACCTGGCACACCCCAGCAGAATGGTGTAGCGGAGCAAAGGAATAGGACTCTTATGGAGATGGTTAGATCGATGATGAGTTATTCTGAGTTGCCAGATTCGTTCTGGGGGTATGCACTGGATACGACAATGTATATTCTAAACTTTGTTCCATTTAAATCAGTGCCTTCTACCCCCGTAGAATTGTGGACTGGGCGAAAGCCTAGTCTGAGACACATTCGGATATGGGGAAGTCCAGCACATGTGCTGAAGGGAGATGCTGGTAAGTTGGAATCTCGTACAAAAGTATGCTTGTTTGTTGGCTACCCTAAGGGAACGAAGGGTGGTTTGTTCTATAGTCCTAGGGATCAGAAGGTGATCGTGAGTACGAATGCCAGATTTCTAGAAGAGGACTATGTAATGAACCACAAGCCCACTAGTAGGATTGTTCTTGAGAAGCTAAAAGGGGAAGTCACTTCTTTAGTACCACCGGTACAAGAGGATATACCACATATCACTGCACCACGTGTCACAGAGGATACACAGGTGATACCTCGTCGTAGTGGGAGGGTTGTGAGACAGCCTGATAGATTCATGTTCTTGGAAGAATCTTTTGATTTGGTCCCTGGCGAACATGAACCTGATCCCTGGACATATGATGAGGCAATCTAAGATAAAGATGCAGTATCTTGGCAAAGTGCAATGAATGCTGAGATTGAATCTATGGATTCAAATCAGGTCTGGGAGCTAGTAGAACCACCCGATGCTGTAAAAACCAATGGATGCAAATGAATCTACAAAAGAAAGAGAGGAATAGATGGGAAGGTTGAGACCTTCAAAGCGAGGCTTGTTGCGAAGGGGTATACTCAGAAAGAGGGTATTGATTATGAGGAGACCTTTTCGCCGGTAGCCATGCTTAAATCTATCCGGATTCTCTTATACATAGTAGCTCATATGGATTATGAGGTGTGGCAGATGGATGTCAAGACAGCTTTCCTTAATGGAAGTCTTGAGGAAAACATCTACATGAAGCAACCAGAGGGATTCATTGCTAAGGTCAAAGAGCATCTTGTATGTAAGCTTAATCGGTCCATTTATGGATTGAAGCAAGCTTTGAGGTCTTGGAACATCCGGTTTGATGAGGTGATCCAGTCTTATGGATTTATTCAAAGTTCGGATGAGTCTTGCGTATACAAGAGATGTGACAGAAACGTAGTGGTATTTCTTGTACTATACGTAGATGACATTTTGTTGATTGGCAACAATATCAAGGTGTTATCGGACGTAAGGGTATGGTTGTCCAAACAATTTGATATGAAGGACTTGGGAGAGGTGGGACACATCCTTGGGATCAAGGTTATAAGGGATCGCAGGAAAAGGATGTTGTGCTTATCCCAAGCTTCATACATAGACACGATTATGGAGTGTTTTAGCATGCAAAACTCCAAGAAGGGTTTTCTACCTTTCAGGCATGGAGTTCTTTTATCTAAGGAGATGTGTCCTAGATCATCTGAGGAGATAGAGGAGATGAAGGCGGTTCCTTATGCTTCGACAGTAGGAAGCCTCATGTATGCGATGGTTCAGATGCGAGACGGATATCCGCTTTGCCATGGGCATGGTCGAGACATCGAGTAATCCAGACATGGACATTGGATCCGCGGTAAAGCATATATTGAAGTACCGAGAAGGACTAGGGATTATATGGTTTACGCGGCACTAATTACTCCTCGCTTGGTTACACGGATTCCGACTTCCAATCTGATAGGGATAATAGTAAGTCTACCTCAGGTTTTGTGTTTACTTTGGGAGGTGGAGCCATACATATAGAAGTGCGTGGCGGACTCCACCATGGAAGCTGAGTATGTGGCGGCCTCTGAGGCGGCCAAAGAAGCTGTATGGATCAGGAACTTCCTGATGGACTTGGATGTGATTCCTGGTTAGCCTAGAACTATCACAATTTATTGTGATAATAGTGGTGCAGTTGTAAACTCGAAGGAACCACGAACCCATAAGGCTAGTAAACACATAGAGTGCAAGTACCAACTGATACGAGAAATCGTAGAGAGAGGAGAAGTTGTGGCCAAGATTGCATCGGAGGATAACCTGGCAGATCCTTTCACTAAGGCCCTTCCGGCGAGAGCTTCTGATAGGCATGTGGAGGGAATGGGGATCAGATGTATGGCACTTTGAGAACATCATAGTCTTTTAGTATAAGTGGGAGATTGTAGGGATGTATACTGAAAAGTCTATCTTTTGTATGAACATCTTTATTTTGAAATAAGAATCACATGATCATTGTTTGCATATTTTTATGGTTATGCAATATTGTCTCATACTTTACATTGTAGATAACATGGTGTGTGGTGTCACATAGGAGATCATGTTATCGGCCCCTTGGAAAGTATAAGTAAAGGCTCACAACCGAGATGACTTTGGACAAACCATCAGAATGGTTGTAGTGTGATTTGGTATTGGTTTGTCTTGACCATAGAATCACACTAGTGCACATTGTGTGTATTGAGCAGGACCGACATAGAGGTGATTCGATTTATTGCTGACTACATAATCGAATCGGACCTCAGATATTATTTAGTATATGCTCTTAATCCCGATATAATAACGGGCACATATACTTAGTACTCATCTCTTTGATTTACCAATGGGCGAGATTTATAGATTAAATCGATAGGCTCGGTAAGTTGGGAGATGATATTATTTATATGGTGTGTCGTTGATTATAGGAGGAAACCGTGTCCTATATATTAGGATGATGATGTCCCCTTGAGGAGCTCATAAATTTCATCATGTAAACCCTGCAGGTGGACTTGGTCCGGCATGATGAAAAGGTTGAGTGGTACTACTCAAGGAGTTAGATGTGGATTAATTAATGGTCAGTAAATTAATTAATCGACGGGCATTCGAGATCTTAAACACCGGGAGAAAATGTACAAATAATATATGGAGCCCATATTATCATATGGGGGTTGGTGAGGTAGATCAATGATGGACCTTTAGTGGATTGGATCATCATTAGTGGATCGGACTTTATGTGGGCTTGATCCATGGGTGGCCAAGACCCAACTCCTCCTCATTGTCCCTAATGTAGCCTATTAACACCTCATGAAGCTTAGATCCAATGGATAGAAATAAAACTCTAAGATCCATTGGTAGAGATTAAATCTCTAAGATCCGACGGTTGAGATTAAATCTCTAGATCCGACGGTTGAGATTAAATCCCTAGAACCAATGGAGGATATTAATTCATGACTTATCCCTAACTCTATAAAAGGAGGGCATGGGGAGTGGTCATGGATTACATCATGAATAGGAGGAGAGCTAGGGTTTGGGCGGCAAGGAGCAATTCTATTTGAGATAGGATTGGGATTAGGGTTTGGAGGCTAGGGTGGCACCAAATAAGGAAGGTTTTTTCTCTCTTCTTCTTCCTCTTTGGGCCAACGTCCAGCAGCTTCTCCCAGCTTTTTTCCAACCTTGGCCGGTGCCCAAAGCCTCCTTCTTCTTCTCCTTAGGTGGTGGAAACAAGATATAGGGTTTCCCTTGGTGTCTTGGTAGTTTTCTACCATCTCCTTCTCCTTCTAGTTGGCCGGCGGCAAGGGCTTTGATAGCTCTTTTTTGGTTGAGTTTTGGAAGGAGAAAAACATTGTTTCTTTTCTTCCTCTTGCTTGGGAAAAGCAAGGAAGGATGTTTTGCGATCTAGGAGCTTCGACTTTTGGTGGATTGTCGCCCACACGACGTCCAAAAGGAGGAAGGTCATACATTAGAAGACCAAGAGGTATACCTATTCTTCTTTCTCTTTTATTCATTGCTTGTTTTTGTTTTAAAAATATAAGCATGTTATATTTCTGTAAATGGATAAATAATACTTGGATCCCGAGTATAAACACAAAAACCGGCGATCCGGACATCATCTATTCCGCGTCTACTCGTAGATTAAAGGAAGGTCGCTTGAACAACTAGTTTGTTCAAGTAACCTCTCTAAACGAATAGCACGACGATGACTTGGTTGCTTTGGGAATCTCTTTTGTCTAGGATTAAATTTTTTAATCCGGGGACATCAAAGGGATCACCATGGTCAAGCAACCGAGGCGAAGGGGAAGCGAAGTTTCCCCTCACGGACTCGACAAGGGACATCCCTTCATTACCAACATACAACTAAATTAATAAAACCTACATATACATTTAAAGGCAACTAACATAACATCAAATTTGAAGTCCATAATACAAAATTTAATAAATTCATAGTATTAATTTGCAAACACACACTCAAATTCACAAGTTCACTAACTCTAAGATGGAGGAAGAGATGGAGCTGAAGATGACTCATGCATCAATGAATGTAATGCTCCAGGTGCAAGCTGATTTAGAATTGCTTCGAACATATCTTGTCTCGATCTCATTGATGCCATCTCTTCTTCATTGCTAGCTACTCGAGCTTTAGAGTTTGCTAGCTCCTCTTTGGTGGACTGAAGTTCTTCACGCAGTGCTACGTTAGTTATTCTGGATGAGGAGATGGCATCTGAAGAAGTGGATCTAACTAGTTTTGGCTCACTTCTAAGTCCTCTAATATATCCTGAGCGAACACCTAGGACTTGATCACACACCTGATCTGCAATCTAAACTGCATCGATATCATCTCCGATTTCTTGAGACTGGATGTGTTCATCTCGTAGTCTCACCATATCTCCCTAAGAATAACAAACACATTATCAATAATTTTACCAAGAATTACTAATATTTAAAAAAAACTTTACTAAATTTTATGGAGTATATCTTACGTATGCAGCCTCATCTCTCTCCCTACTCCATCCTTTTGCCAAGGTACAGAGGGTTGTATTAAAGACGGTAATCCAATCTTTTCTCTGAGACTGATGTTGGGTTGATCCGTGATGGGAAACTTTGCTTCCCACTTCAACTCGGTCGCTTGTTCATGGCGATCCCATCGATGTACCCGGATTAAAAATTTAATCCTAGATAAAAGGGAACACCCAAGCAACCTTATCATCGTCGTGCTATTCGTTTAGAGTGGTCACTTGAACAAACTTGTTGTTTAAGCGACCTACCTCTATTCTACGAGTAGCCATGGAATAGACGATGTACGGATCGCTGGCTTTTGTGTTTATGTTCGGGATCCAAGTATTATTTAGCCACAAACAGAATATATCATTCTCATAATTGAAAAAAAAAATATAAACATGTAACAAATAAAAATAGAGAATCGATATACCTCTAGATCTTCTATTGTATGTCCTTCCTCCTTTTGGACGTCGTGTGGGCGATGATCTTCCAAAAGTTGAAGCCTCCTAGATCACCAAACTTCGTTTCCTTGTTCACTCCGAACAAAGGAAGATCATCAAACAAAACTCTTCTTCCTATCTAGAACCGGCCACCAAGTCAATAGACTCGATGTTACCACCGGCCAAGGAAGAGAACATGGAGTATAGGAACCGGCCAAAGGAGAATCAATGAGGGCATGGGCGTCGGCCAACACTTGGAGAAGAGAAAGAAAAGAAATCCTTCTCCTTGTTGCCGCCCAAACCCTAAACCTAGCTCTCCTAATTTCGAGCCAAGGATGAAGGGAAGAAGAATAGGTTGAGCTTCGACCAAGGTAGAGGGAAGAAGAATAGGTGCCGACAAAACCTTAGGAAGAAGAAGAAGAGACTTCCTCCACTTGTTGTCGCCCACCCCTAATCCTAATCTAATTAGGATTGCATGCCTCCCAAGGGAAGCAAACCCTAACCCTCATCCATCATCTTGCCGTCCAAGCCATAAGCCCCTTTATATAGAGTTTAGGCTTAAGCCTTGTTTTAATCTCCACCATTGGTTCTAGGGATTTAATCTCAACCGTCAGATCTAGAGATTTAATCTCAACCGTCGGATCTAGAGATTTAATCTCAACCGTTGGATCTAGAGTTTTGTTTTCATCCATTGGATCTAAGCTTCATGAGGTATTAATAGGCTACAATAGGGACCATGAGGAGGAGTTGGATCTTTGCCACCCAATGGATCAAGCCCACATAAAGTCCGATCCATTAATAATTATCCATTCCACTAGAGGATTATCAATGATCTACCTCACCAACCCCCATAAGTTAATATGGGATCCATATATTATATGTACATTTTCTCCCCATGTTTAAGATCTCGAATGTCCGTCGCTTAATTAATTTACTGACCATTAATTAATCGACATCTAACTCCATGAGTAGTACCACTCAACCTTTTCATCATGCCGGACCAAGTCCACCTGCAGGGTTTACATGATGAACCTTATGAGCTCATCAAGAGGACATCATCATCCTAATATATAGGACACGGTTTTCTCCTATAATCAACGACACACCATATAAATAATATCATTTTCCATCTTACCGAGCCTATTGATTTAATCTATAAATCTCGCCCATTGGTAAATCAAAGAAATGACTACTAAGTATATGTGTCCGTTATTATATCGGGATTAAGAGTATGTACAATATAATATCTGAGGTCTGATTCGATTATGTAGTCAGCAATAAATCAAATCACCTCTAAGTCGGTCCTGCTCAATACACACAAAGTCTACTAGTGTGATTTTATGGTCAAGACAAACCAATATCAAATCACACTACAACCATACCAATGGTTTGTCCAAAGACATCTCGGTTATGAGCATTTACATATACTTTACAAGGAGTCGATAACATGATCTCCCGTGTGACACCACACACCATGTTATCTACAATATAATGTATTAGACAATATGCATTACCATAAAAATATGCAAACAATGATCATGTGATTCTTATTTTGAAAATAAAGATGTTTATACAAAAGATAGACTTTTTTGTATACATCCCAACAATCTCCCACTTATACTAAAAGACTATGCAGTCATCAAACTGCCATACATCTGATTCCCCTTCCCTCCACATGCCTATCAATGCTCTCGCTAGAAGGGCCTTAGTGAAAAGGGTCTACGAGGTCATCCTCTGATGCAATACTTCTACCTCCTTTACAATTTCTCGTATCAGGTGGTACTTGCGCTCTATGTGTTTACTAGCCTTATTGGCTCGTGGTTCCTTCGAGTTTGCAACTGCACCACTATTATCACATTAAATTGTGATAGTTCTGGGCAAACCAGGAATCACATCCAAGTCCATCAGGAAGTTCCTGAGCCACACAACTTCTTTGGCCGCCTCAGAGGCTGCCACATACTCACCTTCCATGGTGGAGTCCGCCACGCATTTCTGCTTGACACTCCTCCATACAATGGCTCAACCTCCCAAAGTAAACACAAAACCTGAGGTAGACTTATTGTTATCCCTATCAGATTAGAAGTCGGAATCCGTGTAAACCACAGGGAGTAATTGGTCTGCTTGGTAAACTAGCATATAATCCCTAGTACTTCTCAGATACTTTAATATATGCTTTACTGCAGTCCAATGTCCCTGTCCTGGATTACTCTGATATCTGCTGACCATGCCCACTGCAAAGCAAATATCTGGTCTCATACATAGCATCGCATACATGAGGCTTCCCACCGCTGAAGCATAAGGAACCGCCTTCATCTCCTTTATATCCTCAGATGTTCTAGGACACATCTCCTTAGATAAAGGAACTCCATGCCTGAAAGAAAGAAAACCTTTCTTGGAGTTTTGCATGTTAAAATGATCCATAATCGGGTCTATGTATGAAGCTTGGGATAAGCACAACATCCTTTTCCTATGATCCCTTATAACTTTGATCCCAAGGATGTGTCCCACCTCTCCCAAGTCCTTCATATCAAACTGTTTGGACAACGTCTGATAACACCTTGATATTGTTGCCAATCAACAAAATGTCATCTACGTATAGTACAAGAAATACCACTACGTTTCCGTCATATCTCTTGTATACACAAGACTCATCCGGTCTTTGAATAAATCCATAAGAATGGATTACTTCATCAAAGTGGATGTTCCAAGACCTCGAAGCTTGCTTCAATCCATAAATGGATCGATTAAGCTTACATACAAGGTGCTCTTTTCCCTTCGCAATGAATTCCTCTGGTTGCTTCATATAGATGTTTTCCTCAAGACTTCCATTAAGGAAAGCTGTCTTGACATCCATTTGCCACACCTCATAATCCATATGAGCTGCTATGTATAAGAGAATTTGGATAGACTTAAGCATGGCTATCGGTGAAAAGGTCTCCTCATAATCGATACCCTCTTTCTGAGTATACCCCTTCACAACAAGCCTCTCTTTGAAGGTCTTAACCTTCCCATCTATTCCTCTCTTTCTTTTGTAGATCCACTTGCATCCAATGGTTTTTACACCATCGGGTGGTTCTACTAGCTCCCAGACCTGATTTGAATCCATAGTTTCAATCTCAGTATTTATTGCACTTTGCCAAGATGCTGCATCTTTATCTTGGATTGCCTTGTCATATGTCCAGGGATCAGGTTCATGTTCGCCACGGACAAAATCAGAAGATTCTCCCAAGAACATGAATCTATCAGGCTGTCTAACAACCCTCCCACTACGATGAGGTATCACCTGTGTTCCTCTATGACACGCGGTGCAGTGACTTGTGGTATATGCTCATGTACCAGTGGTACTGAAGAAGTGACTTCCCCTTTTAATTCCTCCAGAACAATTTTACTCTTGGGCTTGTGGCTCATCACATAGTCTTCCTCTAGAAATCTGGCATTCGTGCTAACGATCACCTTCTGATCTCTAGGACTATAAAATAAACCACCCTTCGCTCCTCTAGGATAGCCAACGAACATGCGTACTTTTGTACGAGGTTCCAACTTACCAGCATCTGCCTTCAGCACATGTGCTGGACTCCCCCAAATCCGAATATATCTTAGACTAGGCTTTCGCCCAGTCCACAATTCTGTGGGAGTAGAAGGCACTGATTTAGATGGAACCAAGTTCAGAATGTACACCGCCGTATCTAGAGCATATCGCCAGAACGAATCTGGCAACTCAGAATAACTCATCATCGATCTAACCATCTCCATAAGAGTCCTATTCCTTCGCTCTGCTACACCATTCTGCTGGGGTGTGCCAGGTGCAGACAATTGGGATTGAATCCCAGCCTCTGATAAGTAATTCCTAAACTCTCCCAATAGATACTCACCACCACGATTAGATCGTAGTGTCTTGATACTTTTACCTTGACGTTTCTCCACATCAGCCTTGAATTCTTTTAACTTGTCAAAGCATTCAGACTTGTGGCACATCAAGTAGATGTATCCATATCTCGAATAATCGTCTATAAAAGAGACGAAATACTCAAAACCACCTCTAGCCTGGATATTCATAGGACCACACAAATCAGAATGAATCAACCCTAACACATCTTTGGCTCAATACCCCTTGGCCTTAAAAGGCCTCTTGGTCATTTTACCTTCCAAGCAAGATTCACAGGTTGAGAAATCCTCCACCACTAATGAACCCAGAGGTCCATCAGCTATCAACTTTTGAATTCTACTTAGGTTAATATGACCAAGCATAAGATGCCAAAGATATGTTTGGTTTATCTTCGAAGGTTCTTTTCTCTTATTGGAATTAGAAGATGAGTTATTAACTTTAATTTGCATCGTGGGAGGTTTTGGTTCAAGTGTGTATAGATTTCCTATCAATGTACCTGAACAGATAATGTCCCTATTTCTTTTTATAACAACTCTGTCATTAAAAGAAATAGAATATCCATCCATTAACAATTTAGAAACCGAAATTAAATTCTTTCTAAATAAAGGTACATAAAAGAAATTTTCCAGACCAAAGTTTTATTTTTCTCAAAAGATAAATAAAACATCTCCCACTGCAATAGTCGCCACCTTCATGGCATTGCCCAAGTAAATGGTAATCTCTCCCTCAGCTCGTCGTCAGGTTTCCTGGAACCCCTGCAAAGTATTGAATACATGATCAGAGGCTCCCGTATCTACTCACCAGGTGCCGGTAGATAACACCGCTAACCATGTTTCAACGATTAGACTAAAGGATATACCTTTGTTTTGCTTCGGATTGGGATAGTCATTCTTCCAATGTCCATCCTACTTGCAAGTGAAGTACTTTCCTTTCGGCTTCTTCACTCTTCCATGAGATCCTCCCACCACCTTTGCTCCACCTTGTTTCTTCTTCTTCTTGCCTTTCGGCTTAGAAGCAGAAACCTTCTGAGTAACCATGGCCTGAGCCTGAGCAAGCCTTTCTATCGACTGGAGAATGATATCGACCTGGGTTTCCCCATCGATCTCAGCTCCAAGGACTTCTAGTTCATTCGCAGGCTTAGGAGGATACTCTTCGAAAAGTACATATTAGTACTCCTCAACAGTTAAGACAATGTCAAGATTCCTTTTTCCAATCAACATAATTATGTACAGTAAGTTTATTTTCCTTTAGTATCATAGCAAGTGGACCGAAAGTTATTTTGAAAGAAAACCTAAGAATCACATAGATCATTACTTTAGATTTCAAAAATTATTGATTCCTCAAACAATACAATTTTAAAATCAACCAACACCTCAAAACACCGAGAATATCGTATGCCACGATAGTGTGGACGTATACGAATTCTACATTTGTAAGAGGAGGTTTTACCCATTAATTTTACTATCTTGTCAACCTAACTTTTTGACAAGTAAAATTAATAGTTGGTTCCTCTTTGGCCCTACAAATAAAAGCAGTGACTCCGATGGGGAGGATACATATATTTGTATCTAAGTGTTCACCATTACTTGGTACCAAGGTAATTATCTCGGGTTATGTGCCTTACGATGGGAAAGTACACACACTCCTTAATAATTTCCTATAACCATATTCGACCGTGTGATCTGCAAACAAACTCATCCGATGGGGAGGAAGGCACTCAGAGCTGACGCGCAAGTTTGTTTGCATCACATTTCAAATCGTAATAGAGGCCGTGAGAATTTATAAAAATATCCCTCTCCCACTTAGTAATTTGAAATTGAGGAATTTTCTAGCCTACGACAAGCATATCAAACAATAAGCAATAAATATGAAAAATAAATTATTTTTCAACTATTATGCCTTTTGTCTTCAATATGTCTCCCGTCGCATCGCCTTCTCGTCCGCTCCTCCTACGCCATGTACGAGCCATCCGGAGATCCGAGCCGAGACTAAAAACTATTTTAATTTACATCCATCGATCCTATACTCCACGAGAGAGCGTACATGAAATCTAGATTGAAAGTAAACTAAAATAAAAGAGTGGCTAAACAATGTCGTATCTAATTTATAAAAAATTAAATACTAGCCTCGTCAACCCCGAGGATTCAACAAAATATACACATACAATCACATACACACATATGACCATAATAGTCGGATCTTATGTCTGCAACCAAAGAGTTAACCTACGCATATCCTACTATTATCCAGCACATATAATATATGAAAAATGCATAAGAGGAACTGAATCCTAAACACACAAAATCGGAAACTGTGGCTCTGATACCAATTGTTGGGTTGATCCATGAGGGGAAACTTCGCTTCCCACTTCAACTCGGTCGCTTGTTCATGGCGATCCCATCGATGTCCCTAGATTAAAAATTTAATCCTAGACAAAAGGGAACACCCAAGCAACCTTGTCATCGTCGTGCTATTCGTTTAGAGTGGTCACTTGAACAAACTTGTTGTTCAAGCGACCTACCTCTATTCTACGAGTAGCCGCGGAATAGACGATGTACGGATCGCTGGCTTTTGTGTTTATGTTCAGGATCCAAGTATTATTTAGCCACAAACAGAATATATCATGCTCATAATTGAAAAACAAATATAAACATGTAACAAATAAAAATAGAGAATCGATATACCTCTCAATCTTCTATTGTATGTCCTTCCTCCTTTTGGACGTCGTGTGGGCGACTATCTTCCAAAAGTTGAAGCCTCCTAGATCACCAATCTTCCTTTTCTTGTTCACTCCGAACAAAGGAAGATCATCAAACAAAACTCTTCTTCCTATCTAGAACCATCCACCAAGTCAATAGACTCGATGGAACCGCCAGCCAAGGAAGAGAACATGGAGTATAGGAACCGGCTAAAGGAGAATCATTGAGGGCATGGGCACCGACCAACACTTGGAGAAGAGAAAGGAAAGAAATCCTTCTCCTTGTTGCCACCCAAACCCTAAACCTTGCTCTCCTAATTTCTGGCCAAGGATGAAGGGAAGAAGAATAGGTTGAGCTCCGGCCAAGGTAGAGGGAAGAAGAATAGCTACCAGCAAAACCTTAGGAAGAAGAAGAAGAGACTTCCTCCACTTGTTGTCGCCCACCCCTAATCCCAATCTAATTAGGATTGCTTGCCGCCCAAGGGAAGCAAACCCTAACCCTCATCCATCATCTTGCCGCCCAGGCCATAAGCCCCTTTATATAGAGTTTAGGCTTAAGACTTGTTTTAATCTCCACCATTGGTTCTAATCTCAACCGTCGGATCTAGAGATTTAATCTCAACCGTCGGATCAAGAGATTTAATCACTACCATTGGATCTAGAGTTTTGTTTTCATCCATTGGATCTAGGCTTCATGAGGTATTAATAGGCTACAAAAGGGACCATGAGGAGGAGTTGGATCTTGGCCACCCAATGGATCAAGACCACATAAAGTCCAATCCATTAATGATTATCCATTCCACTAGAGGATTATCATTGATCTACCTCACCAACCCCCATAAGTTAATATGGGC
The DNA here is from genome assembly GCA_025175895.1 of Wurfbainia villosa. NCBI lineage: Eukaryota > Viridiplantae > Streptophyta > Magnoliopsida > Zingiberales > Zingiberaceae > Wurfbainia > Wurfbainia villosa. Next base: position 33,821,148 of record CM045989.1, on the reverse strand, counting down.
TCCATATATTATATGTACATTTTCTCCCCGTGTTTAAGATCTCGAATGTCCATCGATTAATTAATTTACTGACCATTAATTAATCGACATCTAACTCCATGAGTAGTACCACTCAACCTTTTCATCATGCCGGACCAAGTCCACCTACAGGGTTTACATGATGAACCTTATGAGCTCCTCAAGGGGACTTCATCATCCTTAATATATAGGACATGGTTTCCTCCTATAATCAATGACACACCATATAAATAATATCATTTCCCAATTTACCAAGCCTATCGATTTAATCAATAAATCTCGCCCATTGGTAAATCAAAGAAATGACTACTAAGTATATGTGCCCGTTATTATATCGGGATCAAGAGTATGTACAATATAATATCTGAGATCTGATTCGATTATGTAGTCAGAAATAAATCAAATCACCTCTAAGTCGGCCTTGCTCAATACACACAAAGTGTACTAGTGTCATTTTATGGTCAAGACAAACTAATACCAAATCACACTACAACTATACCAATGGTTTGTCCAAATCCATCTCGGTTGTGAGCCTTTACTTATACTTTATAAGGAGTCGATAACATGATCTCCCGTGTGACACCACACACCATGTTATCTATAATGTAATGTATTAGACAATATGCATAACCATAAAAATATGCAAACAATGATCATGTGATTCTTATTTCAAAAATAAAGATGTTCATACAAAAGATAGACTTTTCTGTATACATCCCAACAAATGATCGGACTGAAAAATAATATACTGTGTTAATATTAAAAATACCAACAAATATACTGTAACTATAAAATTTATACTTACACCGTCGTAACTGTACTAGATGAATGATTTGAGCCACCTCGACGAGTAAATGGTAGTTGTACTCGATTTTGGGCAGTTATTTCCGATCGTGTCTATAATATCAAAATTTGTTAAGATAAACCTTAAAACATGAGTTGCACATATTTTAATTTATATATAACTCAGATAATTGGTATAGATTAGTTACCTGAATTTTTTCTGATTTAAACAGATCGCACATATAGTCCCAGTCTTCCTGCGTCTCACAAAACTCCCTCGGCATATGATGTCGCCACTCGGTGGGGGGAAGATCCAGTAGACTCTTATAATGAGTTTGCATCTTATTTTGATTATCTCTGTATCGTGCACTCATTAATATGTCGGTTTCCTTCTTCACCGACGTTGCCTCCTCGGCAAAACTGATATCAAAAGCAGCCTGAAAAAAATTCCAATATTTAAATTTAATAATGAATGTTGGTTGATTCTTTAAATAGCAAAATAGTCATACTTACTGATAATCGATCATATATCATCTGTTTATTATCCCTAGGGATATGCTTCCAGCTCTTAGCTTGCAGGGGGACGAACTTCTTAATTGTCAGACCTAACTCTATCATAAAAGTAGCTGCATTCGTCCCTATAGGGTGACCATCACTCTTACAAAATGTAATGGGTAATCTTCCCCGTTCCTCTATTTGCCATCGGAGTCAATCCGAGTGTGTGCCCCGTGTCTCTCTACGTGTCGGATGACCTGTAAATAAAAGAATGCTAACAATTACCAAGTTAAATATATAGGAAACAAAATATATATACATACTTAAAAGCACATAACTAACCCGTAGGAGCAGGAGCACTATCATCGTCTGGCATAAGCACAACTGGATGGGGCTCAATTCTTTTAGGCGGCATAGCTGTGACAAAAGCATTATATACAGATCGACGTATAAAAGAAAGATTATATTAAATACATGATATATAAATGAAGAACAATATAAATACCGAGTAAATACATCTAATCACTATCATCATCTGAAAATGATAAATAATCATCTACCTCACTATCACTTTCACTATCTTCACCATCAGCAATACGATTACTTTGAGCGCCCATATCCAGATCCACTTGTGCATTTGCCATATTAATTTGGTGATGCTCAACATCTAATCGACAAAGATGAGTTATTGCTAGCTCTTCACCGACTACTGAAGTTGAATCATTGGATGAAATTTCTTGGTTTGGCTCCATGATCAAGATATTACCTCCCTCAAAATCTTCAAATACCTCCTTAACTTCAGTTACTTCGTATATATCACGGTGGTGAACCCTTTGCACGACCTTCCAATGACTTCCACGTTTAATATCATTCAAATAATACACTTGATTTGCTTGGTTAGCCAAAATGAATGGATCATCATCATACCATTTTTTAGAAGTGTCAATACACAAGAGACCATACTCCTCCACCATCGATTTTTTTTTGGAGTACATTGGAACCATTCACACAAAAATAATTGAAATTTATACTTGAAAGAGTAAAATATTTGGACCACATTCTTTAACACACCAAAAAAATCTAAATTGTCCCCATCATCAAAGGATGGTACAGTGACCCCACTATTCTGAGTAGTTCTGCGTGAATCACGGGATATCGTATGATATCGAATCCCATTTATTATGCATGCATCATACAGTTGAACTTCATCATCGGGTCCCATTGCTAAATAATACAACTCATATGTGATCTCTGAATGTGTAATATATTTTAGCGAGATAATTTTATCCCTAAACCACACTGGGAAATCTCGCTCATGATATTGCATCACTTGATCAGCATGAACCTTTTGGGACACAAGTTGTAGATGCTCACTGTATAAAACTTAATTAATTTAAACTCTGTGAATGGAATAGAATTAAAGTAATAACTTAATGTAAGAACTGTAGGGATGTATACTGAAAAGTCTACCTTTTATATGAACATCTTTATTTTGAAATAAGAATCACATGATCATTGTTTGAAATTTTATGGTTATGCAATATTGTCTAATACCTTACATTGTAGATAACATGGTGTGTGGTGTCACACGGGATATCATGTTATCGGCTCCTTGTAAAGTATAAGTAAAGGCTCACAACTGAGATGACTTTGGACAAACCATCGGAATGGTTGTAGTGTGATTTGGTATTGGTTTGTCTTGACCATAGAATCACACTAGTGCACTTTGAGTGTATTGAGCAAGACCGACTTAGAGGTGATTCGATTTATTGCTGACTACATAATCGAATCGGACCTCAGATATTATTATGTACATGCTCTTAATCCCGATATAATAACGGGCACATATCTTAGTATTCATCTCTTTGATTTACCAATGGGTGAGATTTATAGATTAAATCGATAGGCTCGGTAAGTTGGGAGATGATATTATTTATATGGTGTGCCGTTGATTATAGGAGGAAACTGTGTCCTATATATTAGGATGATGATGTCCCCTTGAGGAGCTCATAAGGTTCATCATGTAAATCTTGCAGGTGGACTTGGTCCGACATGATGAAAAGGTTGAGTGGTACTACTCAAGGAGTTAGATGTTGATTAATTAATGGTCAGTAAATTAATTAATTGACGGACATTCGAGATCTTAAACACGGGGAGAAAATGTACAAATAATATATGGAGCCCATATTATCATATGGGGGTTGGTGAGGTAGATCGATGATGATCCTTTAGTTGATTGGATTATCATTAGTGGATCGGACTTTATGTGGGCTTGATCCATGGGTGGCCAAGACCCAACTCCTCCTCATGGTCCCTATTGTAGCCTATTAACACCTCATGAAGCTTAGATCAAATGGATAGAAACAAAACTCTAGATCCAAAGGTAGAGATTAAATCTCTATATCCGATGGTTGAGATTAAATCTCTAGATCCGATGGTTGAGATTAAATCCGTAGAACCAATGGTGGAGATTAAAAGGAGGCTTATCCCTAACTCTATAAAAGGAGGGCAAGGAAGGAGTCCTAATTGAGATAACGTTAGGGTTTGGAGGCTTAGGGTTTTGGAGGCTTGGGCGGCACCAAATAAGGAAGTTTTTCCTTTCTTCTTCCTCCTCCATTGGCCGGTGTCCAGCACCCTTTCCCGCCCTTTGCCAGCGCCCAAAGGTCTCTTCTCTTCTCCTTGAGTGGTGGAAACAAGACTTAGGGGTTTCCCTTGGTGTCTTGGTTGGTTTCCATCTTCATCTCCTTCTCCTTATTGGCCAGCGGCAAGGATTCCTTTTGTTCCTTGTTGGTTGGATTTAGGAAGGAGAAGAACCTTGTTTCTATTCTTCCTCTTGCTTTGGAAGAGCAAGGAAGGAAGATTTGCGATCTAGGAGCTTCTACTTTTGGTAGATCGTCGCCCACACGATGTCCGAAAGGAGGAAGGTCATACATTAGAAGATCGAGAGGTATATCTATTCTCTATTCTCTTTTGTTACTTGCTTGTTTTTGATTTTCAACTATGAGCATGATATAAATCTGTATATGGCTAAATAATACTTGGATCCCGAGCATAAACACAAAAACTGGTGATCCGGACATCGTCTATGCCGCGGCTACTTGTAGAATAGAGGATGGTCGCTTGAACAACGAGTTTGTTCAAGTGACCTCTCTAAACGAATAGCACGACAATGACTTGTTTGTTTGGCCAATCCCTTTTTCCTAGGATTATTTTTTTTTTAATCCAAGGACATCGAGGGGATCGCCATGAATGACCGAGGTAAAGTGGGAAGCGAAGTTTCCCCTCACGGACTTGATAAGAAAAACCCTTCAATTGGTATCAGAGCCAGGTTTCCGGTTTTGTGTGTTTAGGATTTGATTAAATTTTGTGCACTTTTCATATATTATATGTGCCAGATAATAGTAGGATATACGTAGTTTAACTCTTTGGTTGCAGGCATAAGATCCGACTATTATGGCCATATGTGTGTATGTGATTGTATGTGTGTATTTTGTTGAATCCTCGGGGTTGACGAGGCTAGTATTTGATTTTTTGTAAATTAGATACGGCATTGTTTAGCCACTCTTTATGTTATTTTACTTTCGATCTAGATTTCATGTACACTCTGTTGGATCGAGAAGCGTCACTAGAGGGGGGGTGAATAGCGATCGTAAATCATTCCTTTTTCATTCGTTCGATACACAAAGTAAGCACAGCGGAAAATAAATGAACACATTTATTTTACTTGGTTCACAACCCAGCGGTTGCTACTCCAAGGCCCTATCGGTCCTAGACCGCGTACGGAGGGCAAAGCACTATAACGTCTCCTCCTCGTTGGAGGTAGGAGACAACGATCACAAAACCGAATATACGAGGATGAGGTAACAAGCCTACCTCACCTCGTTATGAAGAAAAACAAAGAATACAATATCAAAAATATTACTTGATTCTGCTGCCGAGGAAGAAGATCGAAACTTGACGTCGCATCGGCGTTATGACGATGTTGGAGCGTTGGCGGTGTAGGAGCACTTGATGAATAAACTTGATATATTTGGAGATGGAATCCTTCCCTCCTTTTATAGATTTTGGCCTCTGAATTTGTCTCCTCTTTTTTCGGAACGGATCATGAAGTTGTCCAAATTTTATCGTGAAGTGGCCGCGTCAAACGTTATCCATTTTGAACTAGCGCAAAAGCTGAATCGTCGCCATCAGTCGACTGATGCCTCCCATCGATCGAAGGGCATCGATCGGCGTCCATGTCCGCCGATCGCCGACAACCACTTCCCTGCAATAAGAGGTTAGCTCAGAAAATGATAAATAAGACAGTTTCTAACCGTCCGATCTCGACCTAGACCTTCCACAGGAAGTCTTAGTCAGATCGCCGCCTACGGTCATCCCCGTAAAGAGGACACTACCTTACAATCTCTCACTCACACGAGCTTTCCTCGATACTTACCTTGTAGCTCTCGCTTCCGGCCTTCCACTCGATTCCTTCGGCTCCCTCCGAAGTCACTCGAGTGTCGTCCGACCACCGCGGCTTCCTCCGGGTGTCGCTAGCCTTCAGCTCAAGCTTTAGTACTTTTCTGCACACTCGATTTAGCTCGTGAGATAACGATGTAAACTTAACTTTGTGTCTTTGCCATAATCAAAACACAGGTTCGATTATCTAGTGCCCCTGCACCAACAATCTGTTGGTGCAGGGGCACTAGATAATCGAACCTGTGTTTTGATTATGGTAAAGACACAAAGTTAAGTTTATATTGTTATCTCACGAGCTAAATCAAGTGTGCGTGTACTAAAGCCGAGTCAAGGCTAGCACCGAGGAAGCCGTGGCTCGGCACTTGGAGTGAATTGAGTGAGGGAGGAAGGAATCGAGTGGAAGGCCGGCGAGCTACTATCGAGGTAAGCTCGTGAGTGAGAGATTGTAAGGTCGTGTCCTCTTTACGGGACGACCGTAGGCGGATTCGACTAAGACTTCGTGGAAGGTCTAGGTCGAGATCGGACGGTTAGCGTCGAGATTTATCATTTTCCGAGCTAATCTCTTGCAGGAAGTGGCGGCGATCGGCCGGACATTGGGCGCGATCGGTATCGATCAATCGATGAGATGCATCGATCGGATCATCGATCGGATGAGAGGCATCACCGATCGATGGCGACGATTCAGCTTTTGCGCTAGGTCAAAACGGATAACATTTGACGCGGCCACTTCGCGATAAAAATTTGGAAAAATTCATGATCTATTCCAAAGAAATAGGAGACAAATTCAGAGGCTAAAGTCTATAAAAGGAGGGGAGGATTCATCTCCAAATCACATCAATTATTCATCAAGTGCTCCTACAACGCCAACGCTTCAACACCTACATAACGCCGACGCGACGCCAAGTTTTGATCTTCTTCGTCGGCAGCAGATTCAAGTAATATTTTTGATATTATATTCTGTATTTTTATCTTCATAACGAGGTGAGGTAGGCTTGTTGCCTCATCCTCGTATATTCGGTTTTTGTAATCGTTGTCTCCTACCTCCAACGAGGAGGAGACGTTTTAGTGCTTTGCCCTCCGTACGCGGTCTAGGAACGATAGGGCCTTGGAGTAGCAACCGCTGGGTTGTGAACCAAGTAAAATAAACGTGTTCATTTATTTTCCGCTGTGCTTACTTTGCGTATCGAACGAACGAAAAAGAAAAGATTTACGATCACTATTCACCCCCCTCTAGCGACGCTTCTCGATCCAACACAATCTCCCCCTTTTTGATCTATGGCAAGCCAACACAAAGTTAAGGGAAATTAAAGCATAAAACAAGTATAGTAAATGATGAATGCCATTTTCAAAAACTCCTCCTTAACCAAAACTCCCCCTTAACCCTAGGTGAGTTTTGAAAGAGATACTTTAGTTCAAAATTAAATAAATTTTATGGTACTCCCCCTTAACTTTCGCTCTTCTCCCCCTTTTGCCATAAAACAAAACAAATGTTGGGGTTTGTTATGTAAAATTGAAGTTTGTTATATAAAATAGGGGCTTAAAAACAATATGGTATATGCATGCATCAAGATAAATCAACTATAAGTCCAAGCATGCGTCTAGCAGTAATTAGATAGATTGGTTCGAGGTGTGTCCCTCTGCACCAATAATCTAATTGTTTATAATATAACCCTTAAGGTTAGTTTGCTCTCCCCCTTAGTCAAATATATGAAGTATAAGAGATGTAGGGGGCGCTAAACATTGGCCTAAGAGTTGTTAAGTACAATAGTTGAGAAAATAAGTAGTATTTTAAAGAGGTTATATTTCAATTATCCTTAACATCTCACCCATTCTATGTGTCTCAGAATTTGTTCACCTTATAGATTTTGTGAGATGATTTTAAATTGATTAAAGATAGTCAACCTTGGGTTAGATTCAGATTTAACCTTTAGATCGTTAAGTAACTTTTCGAGAAACTGGCTTCCAGGTCGTGGCGAGGCACAAGGGCCTTCTTTGATCGGAACAATGACCACTTCCTTAGACAAAGCCAAATTCAAGAAAATATCACTTAAGTCACTTAGGGTTACTTCCTGGTCTAACTAGTTTAGGATACGGCGAGGTAGCTTCAGCTAGTTCCACTCTATCAAGTGCACCAAGCTAGATACGCCTTATCTAGCCTGAATACACGAGACTTTGTTTCCCTAACATACTATCATCTCGCCGTGTCCTGATACTATGTTGTCAAGAGTTGACTAACTATTTTTCCTATCTAACCATTCTAAAAAATTAAAGAAAAATATTCAATGATTTTGCTCAGTACTCGGGTATACTATTTTAGTGTTAGCTCCCCCTGGACCATTGAACCAATATGGTCTATTCAAATAATGAACTTGATCTTGAGGAATCCAATACTTATTAGTCCTTATATGTGAGTTCAATAAAACCTTTGGGACCCATGCTTGGACTCTTTGATGACTATGATTCGATAGACATATAAGACCTATTCGTAGTCTTTGACTTAAATCCGAGTCCGGCTTTGTTGTACACGGCTCTTTGGATTCCAAGTAGTCGATTAAGGTTCTTAGATCCCAATGTGAACCTTTCCAACCTACCCTCAACCTCTTGAACTCGGTCTTTCAAAAGAGAATTCTCCTCCTCAAGTTTTTCAATTTGGGTTGAGTTTCCCTCTTGAACTTGACTAGTTGAAGAGGTTAGAGTAGCCTCTTGCTTGAGGGTTTCAACCTTCTCAAGTAATGACTCAACCCTAGACTCGGACTTAGTCAATTTCCTAGTAAGCATTTTAATTGTATTGTAAAGTGTACTAATTAAAGAGCGATTAACCTTGACTTTCCCTTTTGGTCCGGCTTTGAGTTTTCTCTCGAAATAATCTTCGGGGTCGGAGTCGGAGTTGTAGTTGGACTCGGTTTTGGATTCTGACTCGGACTCCTCCGTTCTTGCCATGTAAGCTATGTCTTCTCTGTTGTCCCAAGTTGCATGGAAGGCTTTCCTTGCTCCCTTTTTCTTTTGTTTCTCATTCTTCAATTTCCTTCTTTCTTGTCGAACTATTCTCCGCACAATGTTGACTATTATGGCCTCCTCTTCGGATTCGGATTCGTCTTCGGGTTCGAGTTCATCTACTTGCTTAGTAGGTGGCTTCCTTCTTTGTCCTGCAAGTAGAGCAATACCTCTCTCGGCCCAGACCATGTTAGTTTGCTCATGAAGTTCAAACTCGGAAAATAATTCGTCTAACCTAAGCTTCGAAAGGTTCTTAGAGACCTTATAGACATCGACCATGGATGCCCACAAGGTAGTCCTAGGGAAAGCATTTAAAGCGTACCTTATAAGGTCCCGGTTCTCTATGGCTTGCCCGATCGAATGAAGACTGTTGACGATATCTTGGATCCGCGCATGTAGTTGGGTGGCAGTCTCATGATCCTGCATCTTTAGATTGTACAGTTTATTTAAAAGTAAATCTCTTTTACATACCTTAGCATCGGCCGTCCCTTCGTGTAAATCAATCAATTTGTTCCAGAGGTCTTTGGCGCTAATGAATGGTCCGATGCGGTTGAGTTCCTCCTTGGACAAGCCGTATTGCAATATTTGGGTTGCTCTTGCATCGGCTTCGATTTGCCTCTTGGTTTCATTTGTCCACTTGTTGAAATCCAAGGCCTCTCCTTGATCATTGGTGGGTAGAGCAAAGCCGGTTTGGATTATTATCCAAGTCTCGAATTGTGTTTTTAGAAAACACTCCATCCGACCTTTCCAATAACGGAAATCATTTCCGTTAAAGAACGGAGGTCGGGTGGTGCTATACCCCTCAATGTGAGCCATTAAATATCTTGCAAAATACGAATAAAAACCAAAGAGAATTCCAAGACTTGGTCTTGGATTAGTAGTGCGGGAAATAATAGGAAATAAACAGAAATAAATAAGGAGAATAAGAAACTAACAAAAACTCGAAACTTACGACCTTCGATGTCCCCGAAAGGGTACTAAACGTTGGATTTTGGGGCTGGAAACAGCTTGTTACGAGGGTAAACCCTCATAAAAAATGTAGATCTTTCTTAGAGCTTCGATTTGGTACGTAGATTTTATGTGAGTCCACTTGTGCGAAAAGTTATGGCCGTTTAACCGTCGGCTACTCCAAGAGAGAAAACTTGCAAGCACACAACCAAAAGAAATGTACCAAGACTTCGTCTTGGATTAGTAGTGCGGGAGGAAAAAGACCAAAAAAAATACGAATCAAAAAATACGAACAGAAAACCAAAACGTGCTAGATTGGTGGTTTCACCAAATCTTAGCGCCCCCGCTTTGATACCAATTGTTGGATCGAGGAGCGTCGCTAGAGGGGGGGGTGAATAGCGATCGTAAATCTTTGCTTTTTCGTTCGTTCGATCCGTAAAGTAAGCACAGCAGAAAATAAATGAACACGTTTATTTTACTTGGTTCACAACCCAGCGGTTGCTACTCCAAGGCCCTATCGGTCCTAGACCGCGTACGGAGGGCAAAGCACTATAACGTCTCCTCCTCGTTGGAGGTAGGAGACAACGATCACAAAACTGAATATACGAGGATGAGGTAACAAGCATACCTCACCTCGTTATAAAGAAAAACAAAGAATACAATATCAAAAATATTACTTGATTTTGCTGCCGACAAAGAAGATCAAAACTTGACGTCGCGTCGACGTTATGACGATGTTGGAGCGTTGGCGTTGTAGGAGCACTTGATGAATAAACTTGATATATTTGGAGATGGAATCCTCCCCTCCTTTTATAGATTTTGGCCTCTGAATTTGTCTCCTCCTTTTTCGGAATGGATCATGAAGTTGTCCAAATTTTATCGCGAAGTGGCTGCGTCAAACGTTATCCGTTTTGACCTAGAGCAAAAGATGAATCGTCGCCATCAGTCGACTGATGCCTCCCATCAGTCGACTGATGGGCATCACGATCGCTTCCATGTCCTTCAATAAGAGGTTAGCTCAGAAAATGATAAATACGACGGTTTCTAACCGTCCGATCTCGACCTAGACCTTCCACAGGAAGTCTTAGTCGGATCACCGCCTACGGTCATCCCCGTAAAGAGGACACGACCTTACAATCTCTCACTCACACGAGCTTTCCTCGATACTTACCTTGTAGCTCTCGCTTCCGGCCTTCCACTCGATTCCTTCGGCTCCCTCCGAAGTCACTCGAGTGTCGCTCGACCACCGCGGCTTCCTCCGGGTGTCGCTAGCCTTCAGCTCTAGCTTTAGTACTTTTCTACACACTAGATTTAGCTCGTGAGATAACGATGTAAACTTAACTTTGTGTCTTTGCCATAATCAAAACACAGGTTCGATTATCTAGTGCCCCTGCACCAACACACTCCCTCGTGGAGTATAGGATCGATGGATGTAAATTAAAATAGGTTTTAGTCTCGGCTCGGATCTCCAGATGGCTTGTACATGGCGTAGGAGGAGCGGACGAGAAGGCGTTGCGACGGGAGACATATTGAAGACAAAAGCCATAATAGTTGAAAAATGATTTTTTTTTATATTTATTGCTTTTTGTTTGATATGCATGTTGTAGGCTAGGAAAATTCCTCAATTTCAAATTACTAAGTGGGAGAGAGAATTTTTAAAATTCCCACGGCCTCCATTACGATTTGACAAGTGATGCAAACAAACTTGTGCATCGGCTCTGAGTGCCTTCCTCCATATCGGATGGGTTTGTTTGCGAATCACAAGGTCAAATATGATTATAGGGAATTATCAAGGAGCTTGTGTACTTCCCCATCGGAAGGCACATAACCCGAGATAATTACCTTGGTACCGAGTAATGGTAAACACTTAGATACAAATATAAGTATCCTCCCCATCGGAGTCACTGCTTTTATTTGTAGGGCCAAAGAGGAACCAACTATTAATTTTACTTGTCAAAAAGTTAGGTTGACAAGATAGTAAAATTAATGGGTAAAACCTCCTCTTACAAATGTAGAATTCGTATACGTCCACACTATCGTGGCATACGATATTCTCGGTGTTTTGAGGTTTTCGTTGATTTTAAAATTTTATTGTTTGAGGAATCAATAATTTTTTGAAATCTAATGTTTTGATTTATGTGATTCTTAGGTTTTCTTTCAAAATTATTTTCAACCGACTTGCTGTGATACTGAAAGAGAACAAACTTACTGGACCCAACTATGTTGATTGGAAGAGGAATCTAGACATTGTCTTCACTACTAAGGAATACAAATATGTACTCCTCGAAGAGTGCCCTCCCAAGCCTGCAGATGATTCTGGGGAAAAGGAGAGAGAGAGCTATAAGAAGTGGATCAAGGCCGATGAGATGGCGCGGTGTTACATTTTGGCATCTTTGTCAAATGTACTGCAACATCAGCATCAAGCCATGTCCACTTTTTATGATATGATGCTCAATCTCAAGGAGCTTTTCGAACACCAAAATCGGGTTGCGAGGCAAGAAGCCATGAGAAACTTGATGACGACCACCATTATCGAGGGAACACCCATGAGGGATCATGTTCTCAAGATGATGACTCATTTGAATGAGCTGGAGGTCCTAGGAGCTGAGATCGATGGGGAAACCCAGGTCGACATCATACTCCAGTCTCTACCTAGGATTTTTGAGCAGTTTTGCCTGAACTACAACATGAACAAGAGGTTGTACTCATTGGCGGATCTTCTGACAGAACTCCAGGCGACAGAGGGACTATTTTGTCAGAGTGCTCAGGCGCATGCTGTGGTGACCCAAAAGGTTTCTACTTCTAAGCCGAAAGGCAAGAAGAAGAAGAAACAAACTAGGGCGAAGGCGGTGGGAGGTACTCAGGGAGGAGTGAAGAAGCCGAAAGGCAAGTGCTTCACTTGTAAGCAGACTGGACACTGGAAGAAGTACTGCCCCAACCATAAGAACAAAGGTATATCTTTTGGTCTAGTCGTTGAAACATGTTTATGTTGGAATGTATACTGAAAGCCTAGCTCTTTTTGTATGAACATTTTATTTTGGAATAAGAATCACATAATCATTGTTTGTACTTTATATATTTATTATATGTGTGTGCATATTGTTTAATATTTTACATTGTAGATAACATGATGCTTGGTGTGGCACAGAAGATCATGTTATCAGTCCCTTGTAAAATATAAGTAGAGGCTCACAACCAAGATGGTTTTGGACAAACCATTGGCATGGTTGTAGTGTAGCTTGGTATTGTTTTGTCTTGAACATAAAGTTACACTAGTACACTTAGGTGTATTGAGCAGGACCGACATAGAGGTGATTCAATTAATTGCTGACTACATAATTGAATCGGACCTCGGATATTATGTTATACATGCTCTTAATCCCGATATAATAACGGACACATGTACTTAGTATTTATTTCTTTGATTTACCAGAGGGTGAGATTTAGATGGATTAAATCAATATGCCCGGTAAGTTGGGAAATGATATTATTTACATGGTGTGCCGTTGATTATAGAAGGAAACCGTGTCCTATATATTAGGTTGATGATATCCCCTTGAGGAGATCATAAGGTTCATCATGTAAACCCAGCTTGTTGACTTAGTCAACATGATGATAAGGTTGAGTGGTACTACTCGAGGAATTAGATGTTAATTAATTGATGGTCAGCAAATCAATTAATTGACGAACATTCGATATCTTAAACACGGGGAGATGAATGTACAAATAATATATGGAGACCATATTGATTTATGGGGGTTGGTGAGGTAGTTAAATGATGATCCTCTAATGGAATGGAACATCATTGATGGATCAAGTTTGTGTGGTTCCGATCCATCGGGTGGCCAAGATCCAACTCCTCCTTATGGTCCCTATCGTAGCCTAATATAATCCTCGTGAAGTCTAGATCCAAGGATGTAAAATAAAACCGAGAACCGACGGATGGGATGAATCCCTAGATCCGATGGTTGGGATGAAATCCTAGAACCAACGGTTGAGATTAAATCCCTAGATCCGATGGTTAGGATGAAATCCTAGAACCAACGGTTGGGATTAAATCCCTAGATCCGATGGTTAGGATGAAATCCTAAATCGACGGTTGGGATGAAACCCTAGATCCGACGGTTGGGATGAAATCCTAGATTCGACGGTTGGGATGAAACCCTAGATCCGACGGTTGGGATAAAACCCTAGATCCGACGGTGGAGATTAAATCCCTATATCCGACGGTGGAGATTAAAGGAGTCCTAAGCCTAACTCTATAAAAGGAAAGCTTAGGTTGGGTGGCAAGGGGATAATTGGTTCAAGGAAAAATTAGGGTTTTGCCTCTCCAATCTTGGGCGGCAAGAAACCCTAGGAGAACAAGGGCTTGGGTGGCTAGGTTTTGGAAGGAGCGTGGGCGGCATCAAGAGAAGAAGAACCCTTCTTCTTCCAAAGGTTGGCGGCACCTATCTATCTTCCTCCTCTATTCCTAGGCCGGCGCTCTTCCTCCTCCCTTTCTCCTTGGTGGCCGGCACTTCTCCAATCTCCAAGGTGGTCGGCGGTTCCCTTTGCATTGGTGGCCGGCACTTCATCCATTGTTCCTTGGCCGGCGGTTGCATCAAACTTCCTAGCTTGGTGGCCGGTTCTAGAAAGGAAAGGTATTGTTGGTTCTTCTCTTTGTTCGCAGCGGACAAGGAAGGGAAGAACGCGATCTAGAAGGCTTCTACTCGTGGAGGATCTTCGTCCACACGTCGTCCACGAGGAGGAAAGGACATACGGTAGAAGATCGTAAGGTATAAAGTTTTACAACTTTATTTTCAAATCTGAGCATGCTCTTTTATTTGTTGATTATAAAATTATGCATATGTATATATTTTGTATAATCTTGGACCCCGAAGACAAACACAAAAACCGGCGATCCGTCCGTCGTCTCTTCCACGGCTAACCAACTAGAAGAGTTGAGTTGCTTGAACAACTAGTTTGTTCAAGCGATCACTCAAGTTGATAGCACGACGACGAATAGGTTGTACTAAGGAAACTCATCCCATCCGGATTAATTCTTTCATTAGTGAAAATTTTAATCTGGGGACATGGGAGCCAATGAGCCTCCGAAGCATCCCCCTGCAAGTGGTATCAGAGCCACAGTTTCTGGTTTTGTGTGTTTGGGATTCGGTTAATTTTTATGCACTTTTTCATATATTATATGTGCCAGATAATAGTAGGATATGCGTAGTTTAATTCTTTGGTTGCAGGCATAAGATCCGACTATTATGGCCATATGTGTGTATGTGATTGGATGTGTGTAAATATTTATTATTTGAATCCTCGGGGTTGACGAGGCTAGATTAGTATTTAATTTTTGTAATTAAATACGGCATTGTTCTTAAGCTCATTTTAGTTTACTTTCGATCTAGATTATTTGTACACTCCTTCGTGGAGTATAGGATCGATGGATGTAAATTAAAATAGCTTAATCTCGGCTCGGATCTCTTTGGTGACTTGCGCACGGGAAAAGATGGAGCGGACGAGGTGGCGACACGACGGGATGCATATTGGAGGACAATGCCATAATAGTTGGAAAAATTCCGTTTTTTCCATATTTATTGCTTATTTTTTTTATATGGATGTTGTGTATGTTTTAAAATTCCTCATTTTCAATTTACTAAGTGGGAGAGGGACATTTTAATTAATTCCCGCAGCCTCCATTACAATTTGACGTGTGATGCAACAAACCTGTGTGTCAGCTCTGAGTGCCTTCTTCCCTCCGGACGGGATTGTTTGCGGATCACTAGGTCAAATAATGGTTATAGGAAATTATCTAGGAGCATGTGTACTTCCACAGCGGTAAGGCACATAATCCGAAATAATTCCCTTAGTATCGTGTAATGGTGCACACTTAGATGCAAATAGAAGTGTCCTCCCCATTGGAGTCACTGCTTTTATTTGTAGAGCCAAAGAGGAACCAACTATTAATTTTATTTGTAAAAAAGTAAGGTTAACAAGATAATAAAATTAATGGGTAAAACCTCCTCTTACAAATGTAGAATTCATATACGTCCACACAGCGTGGCATGCGATATTCTCGGTGATTTGAGGTGTTGGTTGATTTCGGAATTTTATTGTTTTGAGGAATCAATAATATTTGAAATCTAATATTTTGATCATTGTGATTTTTAGGATTTTCAAATGGCTTTCAACCCACTTGCTGTGATTTTAAAAGAAAATAAGCTTACTGGACCAAACTACATTGATTGGAAAAGAAATCTGGATATTGTCTTAACTGTAGAGGAGTACAAATTTGTACTCTTCGAGGTCTATCCTTCTAAGCCCTCCGATGACTCTGATGAAAAGGAGAAAGAACGTTATAAGAAATGGGTCAAGGCAGATGAGATGGCGCGGTGTTACATTTTGGCATCTATGTCAAATGTGTTGCAACATCAGTATCAGGCCATAGGCACAGCTTATGACATGATGTTCAATCTCAAGGAACTTTTCGGACATCAGAGTAGGGCGGCTAGACAGGAGGCGATGAGAAACTTGATGACGACCTCCATGATCGAGGGAACACCCGTTAGGGATCATGTTCTCAAGATGATGGCTCATCTTAATGAGATAGAAGTCCTCGGAGCTGAGATCGATGGGGAAACCCAGGTCGATATCATTCTCCAGTCTCTGCCTAGGAGTTTTGAGCAGTTCCGCCTCAACTACAACATGAACAAGAGGTTATATTCGTTGGCGGAGCTTCTGACAGAACTCCAGGCGACAGAGGGGCTTTTTCATCAAAGTGCTCAAGCCATGGTCTCTCAGAAGGTTTCTTCCTCTAAACCGAAAGGTAAGAAGAAGAAGAAGCAAGGTGGAGCGAAGAAGGTGGCAGTGGGACCTCAGGCAAGAGTGAAGAAGCCGAAAGGCAAGTGCTTCACTTGCAAGCAGACTGGACATTGGAAGGCGGATTGTCCTCGCCGAAAGAACAAAGGTATATCTTCTTGTTTAGTTGTTGAAACATGTTTAGCGGTGTTATCTACCAGTGCCTGGTGTGTAGATACAGGAGCCACTGATCATGTCTGCAATACTTTGCAGGGGTTCTAGGAAACCCGACGACTAGCTGAGGGAGAGATTACCATCTTCATGGGCAATGCTTCAAAGGTGGCGGCTATTGCAGTGGGAGACGTTTATTTATCTTTTGATAGGAATAAAGTTTTGGTTTTGAGAAATTGTCTTTATGTACCTACTTTTAGAAAGAATTTAATTTCAGTTTCTAAATTGTTTATGGATGGATATTTTGTTTCTTTTAATGACAAAGTGGTTATAAAAAGGAATAGGGAGATTATCTGTTCTGGTACATTGGTTGGCAATTTATATACTCTTGAACCGAAAACTCCCACGATGCATATAGAAATCAATAACTCATCTTCTAAGTCTAATAAGAGAAAAGAACCTTCGCAAATGAACCAAACATATCTTTGGCATCTAAGGCTTGGTCATATTAACCTAAGTAGAATTCAAAGGTTGATAGCTGATGGACCTTTGGGTTCATTAGTGGTGGAGGATCTCCCAACCTGCGAATCTTGCTTGGAAGGTAAAATGACCAAGAGGCCTTTCAAGGCCAAGGGGTATAGAGCCAAAGATGTGTTAGAATTGGTTCATTCTGATTTGTGTGGTCCTATGTCTATCCAGGCAAGAGGTGGGTTTGAATATTTCGTCTCATTTATAGACGATTATTCAAGATATGGATACATTTACTTGATGCGCCGCAAGTCTGAATGCTTTGACAGGTTCAAAGAATTCAAGGCTGATGTGGAGAACCGTCAAGGTAAAAGTATCAAGACATTACGATCTGATCGTGGTGGCGAGTACCTCTTGGGAGAGTTTAGGAATTACTTATCAGAGGCTGGGATTTAATCCCAGTTGTCTGCACCTGGCACACCCCAGCAGAATGGTGTCGCGGAGCGAAGAAATAGGACTCTTATGGAGATGGTCAGATCGATGATGAGTTATTCTGAGTTACCTATTTCGTTATGGGGGTATGTACTGGATACGACAATGTATACTCTGAACTTGGTTCCATCCAAATCAGTACCTTCTACCCCTGTAGAATTGTGGACTAGGCGAAAGCCTAGTCTAAGACATATTCGGATATGGGGGAGTCCAGCACATGTGCTGAAAGCTGATGCTGGTAAGTTGGAACCTCGTACAGAAGTGTGCATGTTTGTTGGCTACCCTAAGGGAATGAAAGGTGGTTTGTTTTATAATCCTAGAGATCAGAGGGTGATCGTTAGCACGAACGCTATATTTCTAGAGGAGAATTATGTAATGAACCACAAGCCCAAGAGTAGGATTGTTCTTGAGGAGTTGACAGGGGAAGTCCCGACTTCAGTACCACCGATACAAGAGGACACACCACAAGTCACTGTACCGCGTGTCATAGAGCATACACAGGAGGCACCTCGTCGTAGTGGGAGGGTTGTTAGACAACCCAAGAGATTCATGTTTTTGGGAGAGTCTTCGGACTTAGTCCCTGGTGAACATGAACCTGATCCCTGGACATATGACGAGGCACTCCAAGATAGAGATGCGATATCTTGGCAAAGAGCGATGAATTCAGAGATAGAATCTATGGATTCTAATCAAGTCTGGGAGCTAGTAGAACCACCCGATGGTGTAAAAGCCATTGGATGCAAGTGGATCTACAAGAGAAAGAGAGGAGTAAACGGGAAGGTTGAGACCTTCAAAGCTAGGCTTGTTGCGAAAGGGTATACTCAGAAAGAGGGTATCGATTATGAGGAGACCTTTTCGCCAGTAGCTATGCTTAAGTCTATCCGGATTCTCTTATCTATAGCTGCTCATATGGATTATGAGATTTGGCAGATGGATGTCAAGACAGCTTTCCTTAACGGAAGTCTTGAGGAGAACATCTATATGCGACAACCAGAGGGATTCATTGCTAAAGGCAAAGAGCATCTTGTATGTAAGCTTAATCGGTCCATTTATGGATTGAAGCAAGCTTCTAGATCTTGGAACATCGGCTTTGATGAGGTAATCCAGTCATATGGATTTATTCAAAATCCAGATGAGCCTTGTGTATACAAGAGATGTGATGGAAACGTAGTGGTATTTCTTGTACTATACGTAGATGACATTTTGTTAGTTGGCAACAATATCAAAGTGTTATCAGACGTCAGGGTATGGTTGTCCAAACAGTTTGACATGAAGGACTTGGGAGAAGTGGGACACATCCTTGGGATCAAGGTAATAAGGGATCACAAGAAAAGGATGTTGTGCTTATCTCAAGTTTCATACATTGACACTATCCTTGCTCATTTTAGCATGCAGAACTCCAAGAAAGGTTTTCTACCTTTTAGGCATGGAGTTCCTTTATCTAAAGAGATGTGTCCAAAAACATCAAAGGAGATAGAGGACATGATGGTGGTTCCTTATGCTTTGGCAGTAGGAAGCCTTATGTATGTTATGCTATGTACGAGACCGGATATCTACTTTGCCGTGGTCATGGTTAGCAAATATCAGAGTAATCCTGGACAGGGACATTGGACTACGGTAAAGCATATATTGAAGTACCTGAGAAGGACTAGGGATTATATACTGGTTTACCGGGCAGACCAATTAGTCCCTGTGGGTTACACGGATTCGGATTTCCAATCAGATAGGGACAAGAGTTAGTCTACCTCGGGGTTTGTATTTACTTTTGGAGGTGGAGCCATAGTATGGAGGAGTGTCAAGCAGAAATGCGTGGCGGATTCTACCATGGAAGCTGAGTATGTGGCAGCCTCTGAGGCAGCCAAAGAAGCTGTATGGCTCAGGAACTTCTTGATGGACTTGGATGTGATTCCTGGTTTGCCCAGAATTATCACAATTTATTGTGATAACAGTGGTACAGTTGCAAACTCGAAGGAACCACGAGCCCATAAGGCGAGTAAACACATAGAGCGCAAGTACCACCTTATACGAGAGATCATAAAGCAAGGAGAAGTTGTTGTCGCCAAGATTGCATCAGAGGATAACCTGGCGGATCCATTCACTAAGGCCCTTCCAGCGAAAGCGTTTGATAGGCATGTGGAGGACATGGGGATCAGATGTATGGCAGTGTAATGACGGCATAGTCTTTTAGTATAAGTGGGAGATTGTTGGAATGTATACTGAAAGCCTAGCTCTTTTTGTATGAACATTTTATTTTGGAATAAGAATCACATGATCATTGTTTTCACTTTATATATTTATTATATGTGTGTGCATATTGTCTAATATTTTACATTGTAGATAACATGGTGCTTGGTGTGGCACAAAAGATCATGTTATTAGTCCCTTGTACAATATAAGTAGAGGCTCACAACCAAGATGGTTTTGGACAAACCATTGGCATGGTTGTAGTGTTGCTTGGTATTGTTTTGTCTTGAACATAAAGTTACACTAGTACACTTAGGTGTATTGAGCAGGACCGACATAGAGGTGATTCAATTAATCGCTGACTACATAATTGAATCGGACCTCGGATATTATGTTGTACATACTCTTAAACCCGATATAATAACGGACACATGTACTTAGTATTTATTTATTTGATTTACCAGAGGGTGAGATTTAGATGGATTAAATCAATATGCCCGGTAAGTTGGGAAATAATATTGTTTACATGGTGTGTCGTTGATTATAGGAGGAAACCGTGTCCTATATATTAGGTTGATGATGTCCCCTTAAGGAGCTCATAAAGTTCATCATGTAAACCCAGCTGGTTGACTTAGTCAACATGATGATAAGGTTGAGTGGTACTACTCGAGGAATTATATGTTAATTAATTGATGGTCAGCAAATCAATTAATTGACGGACATTCGATATCTTAAGCACTGGGAGATGAATGTACAAATAATATATGGAGCCCATATTGATTTATGGGGGTTGGTGAGGTAGTTCAATGATGATCCTCTAGTGGAATAAAACGTCATTGATGGATCAAGTTTGTGTGGTTCCGATCCATCGGGTGGCCAAGATCCAACTCCTCCTTATGGTCCCTATCGTAGCCTAATATAATCCTCGTGAAGTCTAGATCCAAGGATGTAAAACAAAACCGAGAACCGACAGATGGGATGAATCCCTAGATCCGATGGTTGGGATGAAACCCTAAAACCAACGGTTGAGATTAAATCCCTAGATCCGATGGTTAGGATGAAATCCTAGAACCAACGGTTGGGATTAAATCCCTAGATCCGATGGTTAGAATGAAATCCTAAATCGACGGTTGGGATGAAACCCTAGATCTGACGGTTGGGATGAAATCCTAGATTCGACGGTTGGGATGAAACCCTAGATCCGACGGTTGGGATAAAACCCTAGATCCGACGGTGGAGATTAAATCCCTAGATCCGATGGTGGAGATTAAAGGAGTCCTAAGCCTAACTCTATAAAAGGAAAGCTTAGGTTGGGCGGCAAGGGGATAATTGGTTCAAGGAAAAATTAGGGTTTTGCCTCTCCAATCTTGGGCGGCAAGAAACCCTAGGAGAACAAGGGCTTGGGCGGCTAGGTTTTGGAAGGAGCTTGGGCGGCATCAAGAGAAGAAGAACCCTTCTTCTTCCTAAGGTTGGCGGCACCTATCTATCTTCCTCCTCTATTCCTAGGCCGGCGCTCTTCCTCCTCCATTTCTCCTTGGTGGCCGGCACTTCTCCAATCTCCAAGGTGGCCGGCGGTTCCCTTTGCATTGGTGGCCGACGCTTCATCCATTGTTCCTTGGCCGGCAGTTGCATCAAACTCCCTAGCTTTGTGGCCGGTTCTAGAAAGGAAAGGTATTGTTTGTTCTTCTCTTTGTTCGCAGTGGACAAGGAAGGGAAGAATGCGATCTAGAAGGCTTCTACTCGTGGAGGATCTTCGTCCACACGTCGTCCACGAGGAGGAAAGGACATACGGTAGAAGATCGTAAGGTATAAAGTTTTACAACTTTATTTTCAGATCTGAGCATGCTCTTTTATTTGTTGATTATAAAATTATGCATATGTATATATTTTGTATAATCTTGGACCCCGAAGACAAACACAAAAACCGACGATCTGTCCGTCGTCTCTTCCGCGGCTAACCAACTAGAAGATTTGAGTTGCTTGAACAACTAGTTTGTTCAAGCGATCACTCGAGTTGTTAGCACGACGACGAATAGGTTGTGCTAAGGAAACTCATCCCATCCGGATTAATTCTTTCATTAGTGAAAATTTTAATCCGGGGACATGGGAGCCAATGAGCCTCCGAAGCATCCCCCTATAGTTTAGCGGTGTTATCTACCGACACCTGGTGTGTAGATACGGGAGCCACTGATCATGTCTACAATACTTTGCAGGGATTCCAGGAAACCAGACGACTGCCACGAAGGAGGCGGCTGTTGCAGTGGGAGATGTTCATTTATCTGTTGAGAAAAATAAACTTTTGGTTCTTAAGATTTGCCTTTATGTACCCTTATTTAGAAAGAATTTAATTTCGGTTTCTAAATTGTTTATGGATGGATATTCTATTTCTTTTAATGACAGAGTTGTTATAAGAAGAGATATGGACATTATCTGTTCGGGTACATTGATAGGAAATTTGTACACACTTGAACCAAAACCTCCCATGATGCATATTGAAATTAATAACTCATCTTCTAATTCTAATAAGAGAAAAGAACCTTTGAAGATGAACCAAACATATCTTTGGCATCTTAGGCTTGGTCACATTAACCTAAGAAGAATTCAAAGGTTGATAGCTGATGGACCTTTGGGGTTCATTAGTGGTGGAGGATCTCCCAACCTGCGAATCCTGCTTGGAAGGTAAAATGACCAAGAGGCCTTTTAAGGCCAAGGGGTATAGAGCCAAAGATGTGTTAGAATTGGTTCATTCTGATTTGTGTGGTCCTATTTCTATCCAGGCTAGAGGTGGTTTTAAGTATTTCGTCTCTTTTATAGACGATTACTCAAGATATGGATACATTTACCTGATGCGCCGCAAGTCTGAATGCTTTGACAAGTTCAAAGAATTCAAGGATGATGTGGAGAAACGTCAAGGTAAAAGTATCAAGACACTA
Source organism: Wurfbainia villosa (assembly GCA_025175895.1). NCBI lineage: Eukaryota > Viridiplantae > Streptophyta > Magnoliopsida > Zingiberales > Zingiberaceae > Wurfbainia > Wurfbainia villosa. Next base: position 33,798,418 of record CM045989.1, on the reverse strand, counting down.
TGATCTGAACGTGGTGGTGAGTACCTCTTGGGAGAGCTTAGGAACTACTTATCAGAGGGTGGGATTCAATCCCAATTGACTGCACCTGACACACCCCAACAGAACGGTGTAGCAGAGCGAAGGAATAGAACTCTTATGGAGATGGTTAGATTGATGATGAGTTATTCTGAGTTGCCAGATTCGTTCTGGGGATATGCTCTAGATATGGCGGTGTACATTCTGAACTTGGTTCCATCTAAATCAGTGCCTTCTACTCCCATAGAATTATGGACTGGGCGAAAGCCTAGTCTATGACATATTCGGATATGGGGGAGTCCAGCACATGTGCTGAAGGCAGATGCTGGTAAGTTGGAACCTCGTACAGAAGTATGCATGTTCGTTGGCTATCCCAGGGGAACGAAGGGTGGTTTGTTTTATAGTCCTAGAGATCAAAGGGTGATCGTTAGCACGAACACCAGATTTCTAGAGGAAGACTATGTGATGAGCCACAAGCCCAAGAGTAAAATTATTCTGGAGGAGTTAAAAGGGGAAGCCACTTCTTTAGTACCACCCGTACAAGAGGATATACCACATGTCACTGCACCGCGTGTCATAGAGGATACATAGGTGATACCTCGTCATAGTGGCAGGGTTGTGAGACAACCTGATAGATTCATGTTCTTGGGAGAATATTCTGATTTGGTCCCTGGCGAAAATGAACCTGATCCCTGGACATATGACGAGGCAATCCAAGATAAAGATGCAGTATCTTGGCAAAGTGCAATGAATGCTGAGATTGAATCTATGGATTCAAATCAGGTCAGGGAGCTAGTAGAACCACCCAATGGTGTAAAAACCATTGGATGCAAGTGGATCTACAAGAGAAAGAGAGGAATAGATGGGAAGGTTGATACCTTCAAAGTGAGGCTTGTTGCGAAGGGGTATACTCAGAAAGAGGGTATCAATTATGAGGAGACCTTTTCGCCGGTAGCCATACTTAAGTCTATCCGGATTCTCTTATGCATAGCAGCTCATATGGATTATGAGGTGTGGCAAATGGATGTCATGATAGCTTTCCATAATGGAAGTCTTAAGGAAAACATCTATATGAAGCAACCAGAGGGATTCATTGCTAAAGGCAAAGAGCATCTTGTATGTAAGCTTAATCGGTCCATTTATGGATTGTAGCAAGCTTCGAGGTCTTGGAACATCCGCTTTGATGAGGTAATCCAGTCTTATGGATTTATTCAAAGTTCGGATGAGTCTTGTGATTACAAGAGATGTGACAGAAACGTAGTGGTATTTCTTGTACTTTACATAGATGACATTTTCTTGATTGGCAACAATATCAAGGTGTTATCGGACGTAAGGGTATGGTTGTCCAAACAGTTTGATATGAAGGACTTGGGAGAGGTGGGACACATCCTTGGGATCAAGGTTATAAGGGATCGCAGAAAAAGGATGTTGTGCTTATCCCAAGCTTCATACATAGACACGATTTTGGATCGTTTTAGCATGCAGAACTCCAAGAAGGGTTTTTTACCTTTCAGGCATGGAGTTCCTTTATCTAAGGAGATGTGTCCTAGATCATCTGAGGAGATAGAGGAGATGAAGGCGGTTCCTTATGCTTCGGCAGTAGGAATCCTCATGTATGCGATGTTATGTACGAGACCAGATATCTGCTTTGTTGTGGGCAATGTCAGCAAATATCAGAGTAATCCAGGAAAGGGATATTGGACTGCGGTAAAGCTTATATTGAAGTACCTGAGAAGGACTAGGGATTATATACTGGTTTACCGGGCAGACCAATTACTCCCTGTGGGTTACATGGATTCCGACTTCCAATCTGATAGGGATAATAGTAAGTCTACCTCAGGTTTTGTGTTTACTTTGGGAGGTGGAGCCATTGTATGGAGGAGTGTCAAGCAGAAATGTGTGGCGGACTCCACCATGGAAGATGAGTATGTGGCAGCCTCTGAGGCGGCCAAAGAAGCTGTGTGGCTCAGGAACTTCCTGATGGACTTGGATGTGATTCCTAGTTTGCCCCGAACTATCACAATTTATTGTGATAATAGTGGTGCAGTTGCAAACTCGAAGGAACCACGAGCCCATAAGGCTAGTAAACACATAGAGCGCAAGTACCACCTGATACGAGAAATCATAAAGAGAGGAGAAGTTGCTATGGCCAAGATTGCATCAGAGGATAACCTGGCAGATCCTTTCACAAAGGCCCTTCCAGCGAGAGCTTTTGATAGGCATGTGGAGGGAATGGGGATCATATGTATGGCGGTTTGAGGACAACATAGTCTTTTAGTATAACTGGGAGATTGTAAGGATGTATACTGAAAAGTCTACCTTTTGTTTGAACATCTTTATTTTGAAATAAGAATCACATGATCATTGTTTGCATTTTTATGGTTATGCAATATTGTCTAATACATTACATTGTAGATAACATGGTGTGTGGTGTCACATAGGAGATCATGTTATCGGCTCCTTGTAAAGTATAAGTAAAGGCTCACAACCGAGATGGCTTTGGACAAACCATCGGAATGGTTGTAGTGTAATTTGAGTGCACTTTGAGTGTATTGAGCAGGACCGACTTAGAGGTGATTCGATTTATTGCTGACTACATAATCGAATCGGACCTCAGATATTATTATGTACATGCTCTTAATCCCGATATAATAACGGGCACATATACTTAGTATTCATCTCTTTGATTTACCAATGGATGAGGATTATAGATTAAATCGATAGGCTCGGTAAGTTGGGAGATGATATTATTTATATGGTGTGCCGTTGATTGTAGGAGAAAACTGTGTCCTATATATTAAGATGATGATGTCCCCTTGAGGAGCTCATAAGGTTCATGTGTAAACCCTGCAAGTGGACTTGGTCCGGCATGATGAAAAGGTTGAGTGGTACTACTCAAGGAGTTAGATGTTGATTAATTAATGGTCAGTAAATTAATTAATCGACGGACATTTGAGATCTTAAACATGGGGAGAAAATGTACAAATAATATATGGAGCCCATATTATCATATGGGGGTTGGTGAGGTAGATCGATGATGATCCTTTAGTGGATTGGATTATCATTAGTGGATCGGACTTTATGTGGGTTTGATCCATGGGTGGCCAAGACCCAACTCCTCCTCATGGTCCCTAATGTAGCCTATTAACACCTCATGAAGCTTAGATCCAATGGATAGAAACAAAACTCTAGATCCAAAGGTAGAGATTAAATCTCTAGATCCAACGGTTGAGATTAAATCTCTAGATCCGACGGTTGAGATTAAATCCCTAGAACCAATGGTGGAGATTAAAAGGAGGCTTATCCCTAACTCTATAAAAGGAGGGCAAGGGGTTGGCGTGGAGATTAATCCAAGGGGAGCTAGGGTTTTGGGCGGCAAGAAAGGAATCCTAATTTAGATAGGATTAGGGTTTTGGAGGCTTGGGCGGCACCAAATAAGTAAGTTTTTCCTTTCTTCTTCCTCCCCCATTGGCCGGCGTCCAGCACCCTTTCCAACCCCTTTCCAGCCCTTGGCCGGCGCCCAAAGGCTCTCTTCTCTCCTCCTTGAGTGGTGGAAACAAGGCTTAGGGGTTTCCCTTGGTGTCTTGGTTGGTTTCCATCTTCATCTCCTTCTCCTTGTTGGCCGGCTGCAAGGATTCCTTTTGTTCCTTGTTGGTTGGTTTTAGGAAGGAGAAGAACCTTGTTTCTATTCTTCCTCTTGCTTTGGAAGAGCAATGAAGGAAGATTTGCGATCTAGGAGCTTCTACTTTTGGTAGATTGTCGCCCACATGACGTCCGAAAGGAAGAAGGTCATACATTAGAAGATCCAGAGGTATATCTATTCTCTATTCTCTTTTGTTACTTGCTTGTTTTTGTTTTTCCACTATGAGCATGATATAAATCTGTATATGGCTAAATAATACTTGGATCTCGAGCATAAATAAAAAAACCGGCGATCCAGACATCGTCTATTCCGCGGCTACTCGTAGAATAGAGGATGGTCGCTTGAATAACGAGTTTGCTCAAGTGACCTCTCTAAACGAATAGCACGACGATGACTTGGTTGTTTGGGCAATCTCTTTTGCCTAGGATTAATTTTTTGTTAATCCGGGGACATCGAGTGGATCGCCATGAACAAACGACCGAGGTGAAGTGGGAAGCGAAGTTTCCCCTCACGGACTCGATAAGAAAACCCTTCAAGAACTTACTTTCGATATCGGTCGACTTCTTTATAATTATTCAGAATGTACCAATGTGCTTTCTTAAACAATGACAATGATAATTTTAAACTTTGTTGGTTGCCAAAGACTCTTGTTTCCTGTGAGAAAACACTTAATTTTCATTTCGATGGTTGGACATCTTTATTCTGTTCCGGCCTAGAAAAACTTGTCTCAATCTGACTCATATATAACGAACTGAAAGTCAAGGCCTCATTTACAATATACCCCTCTGCAATAGATCCTTCAGGTCATGCTTTATTACGAACATATTTTTTTAGACTTCCTAAATATCGCTCAAAGGGATACATCCTTCGTGACGAAACTGGCCCAGCCAACATAGCTTCACGAGGTAAATGAACTGTCAAATGGACCATAATGTCAAAAAATGTCGAAGGAAATATTCGTTCCATCTTACACATTATTAGGACTATTTGCTCCTCCATTTTACATATGTCCACTGTGTGTAAAGATCTTGCAGTAATCTTTTTGAAGAAATCACATAGCTCAATTAGTGGGCTACATGTCTTTTGGGAAAAATTTACGTACAACAACTGAAAGTATTCTTTGCAACAATACATGACAATCATGTGATTTTAGTTCATATATCTTTTTTTCATTTGCATTGACATGTCTAGATATATTAGCATCATACCCATCTGGAAACTTAACTGATTTCAAAAATTGACAAAATTCACGCCTTTCTTCCAATGTCAATGTGTAACTTGCATACGACTTCCTAAATTTGTCTCCAACCGCCTGTAAATGCAACTCACTCCTTATCCCCATATCTTGCAAGTCTAATCTGGCTTTGAGAGTATCCTTTGACTTTCCGTCTATATTTAATAATGTGCCAATTAAAGCTGTTGGATTTCCGGCACCGCGGCGTGTGTATGTTCGATCACGTTTCATAAACATGAACACAGCGGAAGCAATAAAAATAATAAATCTACATTTATTACAACACACACAATGCACGCATGCATATTACAACAAGTGTAGACATAACCGTAAATTTAAATTTGCAATAAAAGGAAATTTATCTACGTTATACCTTTCGTATGACGTGTAGCGGGAACGGCATCAACCGGACCGATCCTCGCTAGAATCGTCTCTATCCGTATCCACGCCGAGTTCCTCGGGATGACTTCGCTAAGCCACGAGCTTCGTCTTCGTACGGGTTACTAGCCTCGTGTTGAAGACGACGTGATCGAGAGATGATCACGATCCGAATCCAAATTCGGATCCTAGTATGAGTTCTCAAAACTCGCTTCTCCGGAGAGGTATTCGTCAACTAATTGAAGAATCCTTCGTCCTCCACCTCAGAGGATTACCGGAGATCAAATCCCCGGTAAGTTAGCCGCTGTCGGAGCTCTAACCGCCATCCAAACGATGCTCCGACGAGAGGAGAAGAAGCTGTCCAGAAAACTGGACAGCTTGGTGGAGGAGTAGGCGCCGGCCAAAACAAGGAAGTCAAGTGCTCACCTTTTCACCGAGGCCTAGGAAGATCACCGGAGGGTCGCCGGAGTATCACCGGCTGAAGCTTGGACGCCGGCAAGGAGCTAGACGGCAGCACAACAAGCTGGGCGGCAATGGAGGTTGGGCGGCACAACTAGGTTGGGCGGCACAACTAGGTTGGGTGGCAACTCCAAGCTAGGGTTTTTGGATTAGGGCTTAATTATCCATTAAGCCCTCTTTTATAGAGAACTAATTCTCTTAATGGTTATTGGATCATAACCATTAGGCCCGTTAACCCGCTCCATTAAGATAAGTTAAAATAAACCAAACCATCATGGTTTATTTTAAGTTAAAACGAACCGAACCAACTTTTGGTTCATTCGTTTAAAATAAACCAAACCCTTTGGTTTATTCTCCTCCATTGGATTAGAACCAAACCATTTTGGTTCATCCATTATGTCTTCATAAGACACGGCCCATCCACGCTTCCATTGCGACTGAAACGATTTCATGCTCGCTTTATGTTTGGTCCAACCAAACCTAGTTTCTCTCGGTCTGAGAATCCCATTCTCAAGCTCGTTTTAAATCCTTTGGATTACGATCGTTGTGCGTGTGACCAAATAGGTTCTCGGTTTATGTTGGCCGTCTATAATTAACCATTAATTATAGAACGATCATGAGTGGCACCTAGTAGTACATCATGATCCCCAATTAACCAAAAAGATCAACGGTTGATCCAGAACTATTTCTGAAACCCTTCAGCAGCTCGAATGATTCGTGCCCCATTCCCTTCACTCATCTTATACCCACTTGGTTCAGGACATGGTCTATTGTGTCAGTCCCCACTAGGCTGACTACGTCACACCTAGCCCAAGTATCATTTCCTCGTCCTACGAATTCTAGTTACTGCACATGTATCGAAGAGTACTTTACTCTAAACATGTAATGCTTTGGCCAAAGACTTTAGTAACAATCCGACGAGAGGCCATGGGTATACATCTCCTCGCAAGGAGTGGTGAATCCTTTATAGGCTATTCAAACACCTTGATTACTTGACTTATACCCAATCATCTCCGGGTCCACATCTCCTTAGAGATGTTTGCTTAAGATGTCAAAGCATAAGTCTCCATGATCAAGATGACTTGAATACCGCAAGTCAAAGGAACATCGCACTTAAGCCACAGTAAGAACTTCATTGACATATCTATATATGCAGAGAACCATATGAAGTCTTACGGCTAGTCACTCCAATGAACTTGTTACCATAACTAGCATCCACGATTAACTCCGGACATCACTATGTCTCCAGCCAGTGAGAATCAGCTGCTTGGATACACCAAGGAGTATACCTCGTGCTAGTCTCGACAGAATTGATGGTGTCCAAATCCATCAATTCATCGACTAGGGATAATTCCGATACATCACAATTACACATGTAGAGATACTCACTAGTTGTGATCCAATCACAAATTCTCTCATGCTGTGAATCATATCGTGGACATTCAGTAAATGAGTTTAAGATCCAATCAAATACATAAAATATGTATACTCAAATAGTGAATCTTCATTTATCATATAAATGGTTCATACATAAGGCGATTGCCTTAGGACATCTCTCATATATTACTAACAGACTCCCACTTGGCCTAATGCCAATCGCTACGGTATCCAATACCATAAGCTCGAACATGACCCTCAAACTTATTTTGAGGTAATGCCTTAGTCAAGGGATCCGCTAAGTTCCTTTCAGTGGGAATTTTCTCGATTTGTATTTCGTTCCTACTGATGATCTCTCTGATAAGATGATAGTGGCGAAGCACATGTTTGGATCGCTGATGAGACCTTGGCTCTTTCGCCTGTGTAATTGCTCCATTGTTGTCGCAGTAGACCGGTATTGCTTCAACAATGGCCGGAATCACACCAAGTTCATGAACGAACTTTTTGATCCAAACCGCTGTTGGGATGTATACTGAAAGCCTAGCTCTTTTGAATGAACATCTTTATTTTGAAATAAGAATCACATGATCATTGTTTGCATATTTTTATGGTTATGCAATATTGTCTAAAACCTTACATTGTAGATAACATGGTGTGTGGTGTCACACGGGAGATCATGTTATCGGCTCCTTGTAAAGTATAAGTAAAGGCTCACAACCGAGATGGCTTTGGACAAACCATCGGAATGGTTGTAGTGTGATTTGGTATTGGTTTGTCTTGACCATAGAATCACACTAGTGCACTTTGTGTGTATTGAGCAGGACCGACACAGAGGTGATTCGATTTATTGCTGACTACATAATCGAATCGGACCTCAGATATTATTTAGTACATGCTCTTAATCCCGATATAATAACGGGCACATATACTTGGTACTCATCTCTTTGATTTACCAATGGGCGAGATTTATAGATTAAATCGATAGACTCGGTAAGTTGGGAGATGATATTATTTATATGGTATGCCGTTGATTATAGGAGGAAACCGTGTCCTATATATTAGGATGATGATGTCCCCTTGAGGAGCTCATAAGGTTCATCATGTAAACCCTGCAGGTGGACTAGGTCCGGCATGATGAAAAGGTTGAGTGGTACTACTCATAGAGTTAGATGTCGATTAATTAATGGTCAGTAAATTAATTAATTGACGGACATTCGAGATATTAAACACGGGGAGAAAATGTACAAATAATATATGGAGCCCATATTATCATATGGGGGTTGGTGAGGTAGATCAATGATGGACCTTTAGTGGATTGGACCATCATTAGTGGATCGGACTTTATGTGGGCTTGATCCATGGGTGGCCAAGACCCAACTCCTCCTCATGGTCCCTAATGTAGCCCATTAACACCTCAAGATGCTTAGATCCAATGGATAGAAACAAAACACTAAGATCCATTGGTAGAGATTAAATCTCTAAGATCCGACGGTTGAGATTAAATCTCTAGATCCGACGGTTGAGATTAAATCCCTAGAACCAATGGAGGAGATTAATTCATGACTTATCCCTAACTCTATAAAAGGAGGGCATGGGAAGTGGTCGTGGATAACATCATAGGGAGGGAGCAAGGCTTGGGCGGCAAGAATAGGGCAATCCTAGTTGAGATAGGATTGGAATTAGGGTTAGGGTTTGGAAGCAAGGGTGGCACCAAATAAGGCAAGTTTTCCTTCTTCTTGCCTTGTGGCCAACGTCCAGCAGCTATTCCAGCCCTTCCCAGCCCTTGGCCACGCCCAAAACACTCCCCTCTCTTCTCCTTAGGTGGTGGAAACAAGATATAGGGTTTCCCTTGGTGTCTTGGTAGTTTTCCGTCATCTTCTTCTCCTTCTAGTTGGCCGGCGGCAAGAACTTCTATAGTTCTTTGTTGGTTGAGTTTTTGAAGGAGAAAAACATTGTTTCTCTTCTTCCTCTTGCTTGGGAAAAGCAAGGAAGGAAGTTTTACGATCTAGGAGCTTCGACTTTTGGTGGATCGTCGCCCACACGACGTCCAAAAGGAGGAGGGTCATACATTAGAAGACCAAGAGGTATAACTATTCTTCTATCTCTTTTATTCATTGCTTGTGTTTGTTTTTCAAAATATAAGCATGTTATATTTCTATAAATAGGCTAAATAATACTTGGATCCCGAGTATAAATACAAAAACCGGCGATCCGGACATCGTCTATTCCGCGGCTACTCGTAGAATAGAGAATGGTCGCTTGAACAACTAGTTTGTTCAAGTGACCTCTCTAAACGAATAGCACGACGATGACTTGGTTGCTTTGGGAATCCCTTTTGTCTAGGATTAAATTTTTAATCCGGGGACATCGAAGGGATCACCATGATCAAACAGCAGAGGTGAAGGGAGAGCGAAGTTTCCCTCACGGATCAACCCCAACAATTAGTATCGAGCCAAGGTTTCCGGTTTGTGTGTTTAGGATTGGTTAATTTTTATGCACTTTTTCATATATTAAATGTGTCGGATAATAGTAGGATATGCGTAGTTTAACTCTTTTGGTTGCACATAAGATCCACTATTATGGCATGTGTGTGTATGTGATTGTATGTGTGTAAATATTTATTTTGTTGAATCCTCGGGGTTGTGAGGCTAGTATTTAGTTTTGTAAATTAAATCTGGCATTGTTTAGCGCTCTTTATTTTATTTTACTTTGATCTAGATTCATGTACACTCCCTCGTGAGTATAGGATCGATGGATGTAAATTAAAATAGGTTTTAGTCTCGGCTCGGATCTCGGATGGCTTGTACATGGCAAGGAGGAGGCGGACGAGATAGCGATCTGACAGAGCCATATTGAAGACAAAGGCCATAATAGTTGGAAAATAATTTATTTTTCATATTTATTGCTTTTTGTTTGATATGCATGTAATGAGGAAAATTCCTCATTTTTAATTTACTAAGTGGGAGAGGATATTTTAATTAATTCCCGGCCTCCATTACAATTTGACGTGTGATGCAACAAACTTGCGTGTCGGCTCTGAGTGCCTTCCTCCTGCGGATGAGTTGTTTGCGGATCACTAGGTCAAATAATGGTTATAGGAAATTATCTAGGAGCGTGTGTACTTCCCCGGTAAGGCACATAATCGAAATAATTCCCTTAGTATCGTGTAATGGTGCACACTTAGATGCAAATAAAAAGTATCCTCCCCATCAGTCCTTTGCTTTTATTTGTAGGGCCAAGAGGAACCAACTATTAATTTTATTTGTCAAAAGTAAGGTTGACAAGATAATAAAATTAATGGGTAAAACCTCCTCTTACAAATGTATAATTCAGTATCGTCCACACTGTGGCATGCGATATTCTCGGTGTTTTGAGGTGTTGGTTGATATCAAAATTTTATTGTTTGAGGAATCAATAATTTTTGAAATCTAAAGTAATGATCTATGTGATTCTTAGGATTTTCAAAATGACTTTGATCCACTTGTTGTGATACTAAAAGAAATAAACTTACTGTACCCAAATAATGTTGATTGGAAAGAATCTAGATATTGTCTTATCTTGCGAAGGAGTACAAGTATGCACTCTTGAAGAGTGTCCTCAAGCCATGGTTGCTCAAAAGGTTTCTACTTCTAAGCGAAGGCAAGAAGAAGAAAAACAAGGTGGAGCAAGGTGGTGGGAGGATCTCGAGGAGGAGTGAAGAAAGCGAAAGGCAAGTACTTTAGCGGGATGGACATTGGAAGAAGGATTTGTCCCAATCCAAAAGCGGAACAAAGGTATATCCTTTGGACTAGTCGTTGAAACATGATTAGCGGTGTTATCTACGGCACGGTGTGTAGATATGAGAGTCACTAATCATGTTCGCAACACTTGCGAGGTTCAGAAACCCAGACTAGCTAAAGGAGATTACCATTTTACTTGGGCAATGCCACGAAGGTGGCGGCTATTGCATGGGAGAAGTTTTATTTATCTCTTGAGAAAAATAAAACTAAGGTTCTTAAAATTCCTTTATGTATCTTTATTTAGAAAGAATTTAGTTTGATTTCTAAATTATTATGGATGGATATTCTATTTCTTTTAATGTGAGTTGTTATAAAGGAATAGGGAGAATATCTGTTGGTACATTGAAAGGAAATTTATATACAAAACCTCCCACGATGCAAATTGAAGTTAATAACTCATCTTCTAATTCCAAAGGAGAAAAGAACCTTGAAGATGAACCAAACATATCTTTGCCATCTTAGTCTTGGTCACATTAACCTAAGCGAATTCAAGGTTGATAGTGATGGACCTTTGGGTTCATTAGTGGTGGAGGATCTCCCAACCTCGAATCTTGCTTGGAGGGTAAGATGACCAAGAGGCCTTCAAGGCCAAGGGTATAGAGCCAAAGATATGTTAGAAATGGTTCATTCTGATTGATGGTCCTATGTCTATCCCGGAAAGAGGTAGTTTTGAATATTTCATCTTTTTCATAGACAATTATTCAAGATGACACTACGATCGATCGTGGTGGCGAGTACCTCTTGGGAGAGTTTAGGAATTACCTATCGGAGGTTGGGATTCAATCCCAATTATGCACGCACACCCAGTGAATGATGTAGAAGAGCGAAGGAATAGGACTCTTATAGAGATGGTTAGATCGATGATGAGTTATTCTGACTTGCCAGATTCGTTCTGGGGATATGCTCTAGATACGGCGGTGTACATTCTGAACTTGGTTCCATCTAAATCAGTGCCTTCTACTCCCACAGAGTTGTGGACTGGGCGAAAGCCTAGTCTAAGACATATTCGGATATGGGGGAGTCCAGCACATGTGCTGAAGGCAGATGCTGGTACGTTGGAACCTCGCAAAAGTGCGCGCTTGTTCGTTGGCTATCCTAGATGAACGAAGGGTGGATTGTTTTATAGTCCTAGAGATCAGAGGGTGATCGTTAGCACGAATGCCAGATTTCTAGAGGAAGACTATGTGATGAGCCACAAGCCCAAGAGTAAAATTGTTCTGGAGGAGTTAAAAGGGGAAGTCACTTCTTTAGTACCACCAGTACAAGAGGATATACCACATGTCACTGCACTGCGTGTCATAGAGGATACACAGATGATGTCCTCGTAGTGGGAGGGTTGTGAGACTGACTGATAGATTCATGTTCTTGGGAGAATCTTTCGATTTGGTCACTGGCGAACATGAACTGATCCTGGACATATGGCGAGGCAATCCAAGATAAAGATGCACTATCTTGGCAAAGTGCAATGAATCTTGAGATTGAATCTATGGATTCAAGTCAGTTTGAGAGCTCTTATGCATAGCGGCTCATATGGATTATGAGGTGTGGCATATGGATATCAAGAAGCTTTCCTTAATGGAAGTCTTGAGAAACCATCTATATGAAGCAACGGAGGATTCATTGCTAAGGGCAAAGAGCATCTTGTGTGTAAGCTTAATCGGTCCATTTATGGATTGAAGCAAGCTTGAGATCTTGGAACATCAGCTTTGATGAGATAATCCATCTTATGGATTTATTCAAAGTCGGATGAGTCTTGTGTATACAAGAGATGTGAAGCGTAGTGGTATTTCTTGTACTATCGTAGATGACATTTTGGTGGTTGGCAACAACATCGAAGTGTTATCGAGGCGTAAGGTATGGTTGTCAAGCAGTTTGATATGAAGGACTTGGGAGAGGTGAGACACATCCTTGGGATCAAGGTTATAAGGGATCGCAGAAAAGGATGTTGTGCTTATCCCAAGCTTCATACATAGACGATTATGGAGGCGTTTTAGCATGCGAGAACTCAAGAAGGGTTTTCTACCTTTGGGCATGGAGTACCTCTATCTAAGGAGATATGTCCTAGATCATTTGAGTAGATAGAGGAGATGAAAGCGGTTCCTTATGCTTGCGTAGGAAGCATCATGTATGCGATGCTCAGATGAGACGGATATATCTGCAGTAGGCATGGTCGTGAGATATCGAGTAATCGGGGCGATGTGGATATTGGACTGCGGTAAAGCATATATTGTAGTGCCTGAGAAGGACTAGGGATTATATGCTAGTTTACCGGGCAGACCAATTACTCCCTGTGGGTTACACGGATTCCGATTTCCAATCTGATAGGGATAACAGTAAGTCTACCTCAGGTTTTGTGTTTACTTTGGGAGGTGGAGCCATTATATGGAGGAGTGCTGAGAATGCGTGGCGGACTCCACCATGGAAGCTGAGTATGTGGCAGCCTATGAGGCGGCCAAAGAAGCTGTATGGCTCAGGAACTTCCTGATGGACTTGGATGTGATTCCTGATTTGCCCAGAACTATCACAATTTATTGTGATAATAGTGGTGCAGTTGCAAACTCGAAGAAACCACGAGCCCATAAGGCTAGTAAACACATAGAGCGCAAGTACCACCTGATACGAGAAATCGTAAAGGAGGTAGAAGTTGTTGTCGCCTAGATTGCATCAGAGGATGACCTGGTAGACCCTTTCACTAAGGCCCTTCTAGCGAGAGCTTTGATAGGCATGTGGAGGGAAGGGGAATCAGATGTATGGCAGTATAAGGACAGCATAGTCTTTTAGTATAAGTGGGAGATTGTTGGGATGTATACTGAAAGCCTAGCTCTTTTGTATGAACATCTTTATTTTGAAATAAGAATCACATGATCATTGTTTGCATATTTTTATGGTTATGCAATATTATCTAAAACCTTACATTGTAGATAACATGGTGTGTGGTGTCACACAGGAGATCATGTTATCGGCTCCTTGTAAAGTATAAGTAAAGGCTCACAACCGAGATGGCTTTGGACAAACCATCGGAATGGTTGTAGTGTGATTTGGTATTGGTTTGTCTTGACCATAGAATCACACTAGTGCACTTTGTGTGTATTGAGCGGGGCCGACAGAGGTGATTCGATTTATTCGACTACATAATCGAATCGGACCTCAGATATTATTTAGTACATGCTCTTAATCCCGATATTATAACGGGCACATATACTTGGTACTCATCTCTTTGATTTACCAATGGGCGAGATTTATAGATTAAATCGATAGACTCGGTAAGTTGGGAGATGATATTATTTATATGGTGTGCCGTTGATTATAGGAGGAAACCGTGTCCTATATATTAGGATGATGATGTCCCCTTGAGGAGCTCATAAGGTTCATCATGTAAACCCTGCAGGTGGACTAGGTCCGGCATGATGAAAAGGTTGAGTGGTACTACTCATGGAGTTAGATGTCGATTAATTAATGGTCAGTAAATTAATTAATTGTGGACATTCAGATCTTAAACACGGGAGAAAATGTACAAATAATATATGGAGCCCATATTATCATATGGGGGTTGGTGAGGTAGATCAATGATGGACCTTTAGTGGATTGGACCATCATTAGTGGATCGGACTTTATGTGGGCTTGATCCATGGGTGGCCAAGACCCAACTCCTCCTCATGGTCCCTAATGTAGCCCATTAACACCTCAAGATGCTTAGATCCAATGGATAGAAACAAAACACTAAGATCCATTGGTAGAGATTAAATCTCTAAGATCCGACGGTTGAGATTAAATCTCTAGATCCGACCGTTGAGATTAAATCCCTAGAACCAATGGAGGAGATTAATTCATGACTTATCACTAACTCTATAAAAGGAGGGCATGGGAAGTGGTCGTGGATAACATCATAGGGAGGGAGCAAGGCTTGGGCGGCAAGAATAGGGCAATCCTAGTTGAGATAGGATTGGAATTAGGGTTTGGGTTTGGAAGCAAGGGTGGCACCAAATAAGGCAAGTTTTCCTTCTTCTTCCTTGCCTTGTGGCCAACGTCCAGCAGCTATTCCAGCCCTTCCCAGCCCTTGGCCACGCCCAAAACACTCCCCTCTCTTCTCCTTAGGTGGTGGAAACAAGATATAGGGTTTCCCTTGGTGTCTTGGTAGTTTTCCATCATCTTCTTCTCCTTCTAGTTGGCGTGGCAAGAACTTCTATAGTTCTTTGTTGGTTGAGTTTTGAAGGAGAAAAACATTGTTTCTCTTCTTCCTCTTGCTTGGGAAAAGCAAGGAAGGAAGTTTTGCGATCTAGGAGCTTGACTTTTGGTGGATCGTCGCCCACACGGCGTCAGGAGGAGGGTCATACATTAGAAGACCAAGAGGTATAACTATTCTTCTATCTCTTTTATTCATTGCTTGTGTTTGTTTTTCAAAATATAAGCATGTTATATTTCTGTAAATAGGCTAAATAATACTTGGATCCCGAGTATAAATATAAAAACCGGCGATCCGGACATCGTCTATTCCGCGGCTACTCGTAGAATAGAGAATGGTCGCTTGAACAACTAGTTTGTTCAAGTGACCTCTCTAAATGAATAGCACGACGATGACTTGGTTGCTTTGGGAATACCTTTTGTCTAAGATTAAATTTTTAATCCGGGGACATCAAAGGGATCACCATGGTCAAGCAACAGAGGTGAAGGGGAAGCGAAGTTTCCCCTCACGGATCAACCCCAACAACCGCTTCCTTTGCTGCTTCCGAAGCTGCAATGTATTCTGCCTCAGTGGTAGAATCCGCTACAGTCTCTTGTTTGGAACTTTTCCAACTCACTGCACCCCCATTCAAGGTGAACACGTATCCAGACTGAGACCTGGAATCATCCTTGTCTGTCTGGAAGCTGGCATCCATATACCCGCGTATCACCATGTCCCCTTCTCCATATATTAGGAACACATCCTTAGTTCTTCTCAAGTACTTAAGGATCGTCTTAACAGCCGCCCAATGATCCATTCCTGGATCGGACTGGTATCTGCTCGTGACACTCAGAGCATACGATACATCAGGCCTCGTACATAACATAACATACATGATAGATCCTATTGCGGATGCATAGGGAATCTTACTCATGCAAATCCTCTCGTCTTCTGTGCGCGGACACATAGACTTCGAAAGGTGTACCCCATGCCTGATGGGTAGGAAACCTTTCTTGGATTCTGACATGTTAAACCTCTTTAGCACTCGGTCTATATATGTAGACTGCGAAAGACCAAGCAACCGTTTGGATCTATCTCTATAGATCTTAATCCCGAGGATGTAGGTTGCTTCTCCCAGGTCTTTCATGGAGAATGTCTTGGATAACCAAACCTTCACTGACTGTAAGATTGAAACATCGTTTCCTATAAGTAGTATGTCATCGACATACAATACTAGGAATACGACTGCACTCCCACTAACCTTCTTGTACACACAAGGTTCGTCTCGATTTTGTGAGAAATCAAACTTTTTGATTGTCTCATCAAAACGGATATTCCAGCTCCTGGATGCTTGCTTCAATCCATAAATGGACCGTCGCAATTTGCATACCTTGGTTTTATCAACCGATGTGAAACCCTCAGGCTGTATCATATACACGACCTCGAGCAGGTTTCCATTAAGGAAAGCTGTTTTTACATCCATCTGCCATATCTCATAATCATAATGAGCCGCTATGGCCAGGAGCATCCGAATGGATTTAAGCATAGCTACAGGCAAATAGGTTTCATCATAATCAACACCTTGTTTTTGACGATATCCTTTCGCCACCAATCTAGCCTTATAGGTAATCACATTACCATCCATGTCGGTTTTCTTCTTGAAAACCCACTTGCACCCTATAGGCTTTATCCCTTCAGGTGGGTCAACCAAGTTCCAAACTTGGTTTTCATACATGGAATCCATTTCCGACTTCATGGCACCAAGCCACTTATCCCTTTCTGAACTTGTAAGCACTTCTTCATAACTGGTAGGCTCCTCATCATCAATGAGTAACACGTCGTTCGATTCGCTTAGGAGAAATCCATATCTCTCAGGAATATTGCGTGTTCTACCAGATCTACGAAGATGTGATGTTACAATAGGTCCACCCGATTGCTCATCACTATGAGTTGTCGGCTGTTGTGCTTCACCAGGTATCTCATCAATGTCTATTTGAGTCTCTCGAGCCTCCTCAAGCTCGACGACACTCCCACTATTTTCTTGCAAGAGAAACTCTTTCTCTAGAAACACAGCATGCCTTGAAACAAACACCTTTTGTTCCACAGGATGATAGAATTGGTAACCCCTTGTTTCCTTAGGGTATCCAATAAATAGACATTTATCAGACTTAGCATCCAATTTGTCTGATACAGTCCGCTTCACATAAGCAGGACAACCCCATATCTTCAAGTAAGATACATGAGGTTTCTTACTATTCCATATCTCATATAGAGTAGTTGAGACTACCTTGGTAGGCATTCTGTTTAACAAGTAAACAGCTGTCTGAAGTGCATAGCCCCAAAAGGACTTGGGAAGAGTTGCATGATTCATCATTGACCTGACCATGTCCAACAAGGTCCGGTTACGCCTCTCAGATACACCATTATGCTGTGGTGTATAGGGCGGAGTCCATTGAGACAATATACCATTGACTCTTAGATAATCAAGAAACTCTTGACTTAAGTATTCACCACCTCGATCCGATCAAAGTATTTTAATACTCTTGTCATGTTGTTTCTCTACTTCATTTCTGAATTCTTTGAACCTTTCAAAGGCTTCAGACTTGTGTTTCATCAAGAACACATACCCAAACCGTGAGTGATCATCGGTGAAGGTAATGAAGTAGCTATAGCCTCCTAATGCTTGAGTTGACATAGGTCCACATACATCAGTATGTATTAGACCTAGTAACTCTCCCACTCGTTCACCCTTTCCAGTAAAAGGTAACTTAGTCATCTTGCCTTTTAGGCATGATTCGCATGTATCGTATGAATCCAATTCAAACGATTCCAGAATTCCACATCGGTGTAATTCGGACATGCGTTTCTTGCTTATATGGCCAAGACGACAATGCCACATATAGGAGTCTATTTGATTATCCTTTCGAGCACACATGTTGCTCGCTTCGATATTGAAAATGTCACTGGATACGTCCAACGTATAAATGCCATTACTCAAGGTTCCAGTTCCATAAAGTACGCCATTTAAAGTTATATAACAACAATTGTTACTAAATGTCAAATGGAAACCATTTCTATTTAAACAGGAAATAGAAACAATGTTCTTTATTAGAGAAGGAACACAATAGCAATTGTCCAGTTCTAAGACTAGTCTACTAGGGAGCTTCAGCAAATAAGTTCCGATGGCGACCGCCGCAACCTTTGCTCCATTGCCAACTCGCAAATTTGACTCCCCTCTGACAAGTCTTCTTCTATTCCTTAGCCCCTGTATGTCATTACATATATGTGAGCTACACCCAGTATCCAATACCCAAGTGTCCAAAGAAATAGAATGACAATCAATAACAAAGATACCTGAAGAGGATGGGGCATCGGATTCCTTCTTCTTCTTCATGGACTCAAGATAAATCTTGCAGTTTCTTCGCCAGTGGCCTTCCTTGCCACAGTGATGGCAAGTGCCCTTATGCGCTGGTTCCGCCATCTTTGCCTTTTTGTTCTTTCGTTTCTTCTGTTCTTTTGCCTTCCTCTTAGAACCCTTCTTTGAGGAATCAACTAACAGAACCGCCTTCTCCTCATGCTTCACAGAAGGCTCCACAGTCTTCAGCATATTGAGGAGCTCGGGAATGGTGGATTCCAATTTGTTCATCCGATAGTTCATCACAAATTGTGAGAAACTCTTGGGCAAACAATGCAGAATTAAGTCAATACTTAACTCATGATCCATCACAAAACCGAGGGTAGCTAGCCGCTCGATGTACCCGTTCATCTTTAGCACAAATTGCACTACAGATGAACCTTCTTGCATCTTCGTGGTGAAGAGGAGCCTAGAGACCTCGAACCTTTCGGATCTCGCTTGCTCATCGAACAACTCATGAAGATGGAAGACCATAGTATTAGCATCCATATGCTCATGCTGCTTTTGCAGCTAAGGTACCATCACCGCTAGCATGATGTAACTCGCCAGCTCAGAATCTGCCACATGCTTCTGATAGACCAACATTTGGTCTGGAGTTGCATCGTCCTTAGGATGGTCAGGAAGAGGCTCTTCAAGGACATATGCAAGCTTTTCCGCCTTGAGAACAATTCTCAGGTTTCTAAGTCAGTCCAGGAAGTTAGGCCCAGTCAGTTTGTTCGAATCCAAAATAGTGCGCAAATTTAAAGACGTCATGATCAATTTATTGACCTAGAAATACAAAACGAGTATATATGAGAAAATGATTTTAAAATGCATCAATATACATTTATAAATCCCATTCATTTTTCGAATTTCAAAAACCCCAAAATCACTTTGGGAGATCGTAGGTCCATCTCCGAATGGGCTGATATCCATCATAGTTATGAACAACCTTGGAGAGAGTCCAACAAGCCATTCATAACTACGACGGTAGGTATCAACTATATCGATTGCATATCACGTATATGCAACTATCACAATGTGCTATCAACTAATTGAATGTTCACACATACATCGGGTTGTTAACACATTAACAAGTATGCATCATATGCATAGCACCCAACTTCACCTCCCTTTACATCGACCTTGGAGAGAGTCCAACAAGCGATGCTCGGGTTAAAGCCAACCCATTAATCGGAAATAGTTTTAATATGGTTAGGCGCATTCAACAATTAGCCCAGCTTGGAGAGAGTCCAACAACCAAAGCTAACGATTGACCTCTGACTCTTACCATATTAGTATTAAACTATTCCATGGTTTGAACATGTTCGGGTTCGAGCCGGGCTTGGAGAGAGTCCAACAACCCAAACAAGAAACGGAACTCTAGTTCTAACCATATTAATGGAAGGTGTAGGCTTTAATATTGTTTAAGGGTTTTTATGTCTCATCCTCTTTGCATGCAAATAACTATTATCTACATGGCATGGCATACATGGCATACATCTACATGTCACGACACGCATGGCATAATGTTATGCATCTAATGCATTTACATGGCATACAATTATGTCATGTATATGTTTCCTTATATGTCATAACTATTTATGGAAATAAAATATGTTTAAGATTTGATTCTCCAAATCAAATCATAATTAAATTAGGAAACAAATTTCCAAATCTAATCACATATTTTATTCACGGAATTATTTGATTAAGGAAAATCTATTTAGGAAACCAATTTCCTAAATCATTGAAACTACTTATGGAAATAAAATATTTTAAGATTTGATTTCCCAAATCAAATCATGATTAAATTAGGAAACAAATTTTCAGAATCTAATCAAATATTTTATTTATGAAAAATATCAATTTCCATAAATACTTCCAACTTTCCAAAAGTGGAAGATTTCCATAAATACTTCTAGACTTTCCAAAATTGAAAAATTTCCATAAATACTTCTAAATTTCCAAAATTAGAAAATTTCTAGAAATACATTATGACTATCGCAAAATGATTTTTACGATTATGTCGAAACACAACCTGGGCTCTGATACCACTGTTGGGTTTCCGGCACCGCGGCGTGTGTGTGTTCGATCACGTTTCGTAAACATGAACACAGCGGAAGAAATAAAAATAATAAATCTACATTTATTACAACACACACAACGCACGCATGCATATTACAACAAGTGTAGACATAACCGTAAATTTAAATTTGCAATAAAAGGAAATTTATCTACGTTATACCTTTCGTATGACGTGTAGCGGGAACGGCATCAACCGGAACGATCCTCGCTAGAATCGTCTCTATCCGTATCACGCCGAGTTCCTCGGGATGACTAAGCCACGAGCCCGTCTTTCGTGGGGTTACTAGCCTCGTGTTGAAGGCGGCGTGATCGAGAGATGATCACGATCCGAATCCAAATTCGGATCCTAGTCAAGTTCTCAAAACTCGCTTCTCCGGAGAGGTATTCGTCAGCCAATTGGCGAATCGCCCGTCCTCCACCTCAGAGGATTACCGGAGATCGAATCCCGGTAAGTTATCCGCTGTCGGAGCTCTAACCGCCGTCCAAGCCGCTCCGAGAGGAGAAGAAGCTGTCCAGAAAACTGGACAGCTTGGTGGAGGAGTAGGCGCCGGCCAAAACAAGGAAGCCAAGTGCTCACCTTTTCACCGAGGCCTAGGAAGATCACCGGAGGGTCGCCGGAGTATCACCGGCTGAAGCTTGGACGCCGGCAAGGAGCTAGACGGCAGCACAACAAGCTGGGCGGCAATGGAGGTTGGGCGGCACAACTAGGTTGGGCGGCAACTCCAAGCTAGGGTTTTTGGATTAGGGCTTAATTATCCATTAAGCCCTCTTTTATAGAGAACTAATTCTCTTAATGGTTATTGGATCATAACCATTAGGCCCGTTAACCCGCTCCATTAAGATAAGTTAAAATAAACCAAACCATGATGGTTTATTTTAAGTTAAAATGAACCGAACCAACTTTTGGTTCATTCGTTTAAAATAAACCAAACCCTTTGGTTTATTCTCCTCCATTGGATTAGAACCAAACCATTTTGGTTCATCCATTATGTCTTCATGAGACACGGCCCATCCACGCTTCCATTGCGACTAAAACGATTTCATGCTCGCTTTATGATTGGTCCAACCAAACCTAGTTTCTCTCGGTCTGAGAATCCCATTCTCAAGCTCGTTTTAAATCCTTTGGATTACGCTCGTTGTGCGTGTGACCAAATAGGTTATCGGTTTATGTTGGCCGTCTATAATTAACCATTAATTATAGAATGATCATGAGTGGCACCTAGTAGTACATCATGATCCCCAATTAACCGAAAAGATCAACAGTTGATCCAGAACTATTTCTGAAACCCTTCAGCAGCTCGAATGATTCGTGCCCCATTCCATTCACTCATCTTATACCCACTTGGTTCAGGACATGGTCTATTGTGTCAGTCCCCACTAGGCTGACTACGTCACACCTAGCCCAAGTATCATTTCCTCATCCTACGGATTCTAGTTACTGCACATGTATCGAAGAGTACTTTACTCTAAACATGTAATGCTTTGGCCAAAGACTTTAGTAACAATCCGACGAGAGGCCATGGGTATACATCTCCTCGCAAGGAGTGGTGAATCCTTTATAGGCTATTCAAACACCTTCGATCACTTCGACTTATACCCAATCATCCCGGGTCCACATCTCCTTAGAGATGTTTGCTTAAGATGTCAAAGCATAAGTCTCCATGATCAAGATGACTTGAATACCGCAAGTCAAAGGAACATCACACTTAAACCACAGTAAGAACTTCATTGACATATCTATATATGCAGAGAACCATATGAAGTCTTACGGCTGGTCACTTCAATGAACTAGTTACCATAACTAGCATCCACGATTAACTCCGGACATCACTATGTCTCCAGCCAGTGAGAATCAGCTGCTTGGATACACCAAGGAGTATACCTCGTGCTAGTCTCGACAGAATTGATGGTGTCCAAATCCATCAATTCATCGACTAGGGATAATTCCGATACATCACAATTACACAAGTAGAGATACTCACTAGTTGTGATCCAATCACAAATTCTCTCATGCTGTGAATCGTATCGTGGACATTCAATAAATGAGTTTAAGATCCAATCAAATACATAAAACATGTATACTCAAATAGTGAATCTTCATTTATCATATAAATGGTTCATACATAAGGCGATTGCCTTAGGTCATCTCTCATATATTACTAACAAAAGCATCACAGACATTCTTTTCAATATGCATCACATCTAAATTGTGTCTCAACTTTAAACCTGACCAATATGGTAACTCAAAAAATATTGACTTCTTTACCCAATTTGTATCGTCCGAAGATCACTGCCGTTTTTTATTGAATAATGGATGCTTACTGAATGTTGTTAGTAATACATGAGAGATGTCCTAAGGCAATCGCCTTATGTATGAACCATTTATATGATAAATGAAGATTCACTATTTGAGTATACATGTTTTATGTATTTGATTGGATCTTAAACTCATTTACTGAATGTCCACGATACGATTCACAGCATGAGAGAATTTGTGATTAGATCACAACTAGTGAGTATCTCTACATGTGTAATTGTGATGTATCGGAATTATCCCTAGTCGATGAATTGATGGATCTGGACACCATCAGTTCTGTTGAGACTAGCACGAGGTATACTCCTTGGTGTATCCAAGCAGCTGATTCTCACTGGCTGGAGACATAGTGATGTCCGGAGTTAATCGTGGATGCTAGTTATGGTAACTAGTTCATTGGAGTGACCAGCCATAAGACTTCATATGGTTCTCTGCATATATAGATATGTCAATGAAGTTCTTACCGTGGCTTAAGTGCGATGTTCCTTTGACTTGCGGTATTCAAGTCATCTTGATCATGGAGACTTATGCTTTGACATCTTAAGCAAACATCTCCGAGGAGATGTGGACCCGAGATGATTGGGTATAAGTCGAAATGATCGAAGGTGTTTGAATAGCCTATAAAGGATTCACCACTCCTTGCGAGGAGATGTATACCCATGGCCTCTCGTCGGATTGTTACTAAAGTCTTTGGCCAAAGCATTACATGTTTAGAGTAAGGTACTCTTCGATACATGTGGAGTAACTAGAACTGTGAGGACGAGGAAATGATACTTGGGCTAGGTGACGAGACCTAGTGGGGATCGGCACAATAGACCATGTCCCAACCAAGTGGGTATAAGATGAGTGAAGGGAATGGGGCACGATTCATTCGAAGCCATCAAGGGTTTCGTAAATAGTTCGATCAACTGCTGATCTTTTCGCTAATTGGGGATCATGATGTACTACTAGGTGCCACTCATGATCGCTCTATAATTAATGGTTAATTATAGACGGCCAACATAAACCGAGAACCTATTTGGTCACACGACAACGAGTGTAATCCAAAGGATTTAAAACGAGCTTGAGAATGGGATTCTCGCATCGAGAGAAACTATGTTTGGTCGATCAAACATAAAGCGAGCATGAAATTGTTTCACCGCAATGGAAGCGTGGATGGGCTGCGTCTTATGAAGACATAATAGATGGACCAAAATGGTTTGGTTCTAATCCAATGGATAAGAATAAACCAAAGGGTTTGGTTTATTTTAAACGAATGAACCAAAAGTTGGTTCGGATCGTTTTAACTTAAAATAAACCATCATGGTTTGGTTTATTTTAACTTATCTTAATGGAGCGGGTTAACGGGCTTTATGGATATGATCCATTAACCATTAAGAGAATTAGTTCTCTATAAAAGTGGGCTTAAGGGATTGTTAAACCCTAATAATCCAAAACCCTAGCCTCTTAGAGTTGCCGCCCACCCCAATTGCGGCGCCAACCCTAAAGCTGCCGCCGCCCAGCTTTGTGCCGCCGTCCAAGACCCTTGCCGGCGTCCAAGCTCCAGCCGGTGAACCTCCGGCGACCCTCCGGTGATCTCCTATAGGTTCGGCATCAAGGTGAGCTTTTTCTCTCCTTGTTTAGGCCGGCGCCTACTCCTCCACCAAGCTGTCCAGTTTTCTGGACAGCTTCTCCTCCTCTCGTCGGAGCGTCGTTTGGACGACGGTTAGTGCTCCAACAGCGGCTAACTTACCGGGGATTTGATCTCCGGTAATCCTCTGAGGTGGAGGACGAAGGATTCGTCAAACGGTTGACGAATACCTCTCCGGAGAAGCGAGTTTTGAGAACTCATTTTGGATCCGAATTTGGATTCGGATCGTGATCATCTCTCGATCACGTCGTCTTCAACACGAGGCTAGTAACCCGTATGAAGACGAAGCTCGTGACTTAGCGAAGTCATCCCGAGGAGCTCGGCGTGGATACGGATAGAGACGATTCTTACGAGGATCGTTCCGGTTGATGCCGTTCCCGCTACACGTCATACGGAAGGTATAACGTAGTTTAATTTCCTTTTATTTTAAATTTTAATTTATGGTTATGTCTACACTTGTTGTAATAGCATGCGTGTGTTGTGTGTGTTGTAATAAATATAGATTTATTATTTTTAATTGCTTCACAGGCTCATGTTTATAAACATGATCGAACACACACACGCCATGCAAGCGAAAACCCAACAAAGGGTATCAGAGCCCAGGTTGTGTTTCGACATAATCGTAAAAATGGTTTTGCGATAGTCATAATGTATTTCTGGAAGTTTTCTAAATTTTGGAAATTTAGAAGTATTTATGGAAATTTTTCAATTTTGGAAAGTCTAGAAGTATTTATTGAAATCTTCCACTTTTGGAAAGTTGGAAGTATTTATGGAAATTTATATTTTCCATAAATAAAATATTTGATTAGATTCTGGAAATTTGTTTCCTAATTTAATCATGATTTGATTTGGGAAATCAAATCTTAAAATATTTAATTTCCATAAGTAGTTTTAAAGATTTAGGAAATTGGTTTCCTAAATAGATTTTCCTTAATCAAATAATTCCATGAATAAAATATGTGATTAGATTTGGAAATTTGTTTCCTAATTTAATTATGATTTGATTTGGAGAATCAAATCTTAAACATATTTTATTTCCATAAATAGTTATGACATATAAGGAAATTATATACATCACATAATTATATGCCATGTAATTGCATTAGATGCATAACATTATGTCATGCGTGTCGTGACATGTAGATGTATGCCATGTATGCCATGCCATGTAGATAATAGTTATTTGCATGCAAAGAGGATGAGACATAAAAACCCTTAATCAATATTAAAGCCTACACCTTCCATTAATATGGTTAGAACCAGAGTTCTGTTTCTTGTTTGGGTTGTTGGACTCTCTCCAAGCCCGGCTCGAACCTGAATATGTTCAAACCATGGAATAGTTTAATACTAATATGGTAAGAGTTAGAGGTCAATCGTTAGCTTTGGTTGTTGGACTCTCTCCAAGCTAGGCTAATTGGTTGAATGCGCTCTAACCATATTAAAACTATGTCCTGATTAATGGGTTGGCTTTAACCTGGAGCATCGGTTTGTTGGACTCTCTCCAAGGTCGATGTAAAGGGAGGTGAAGTTGGGTGCTATGCATATGATGCATACTTGTTAATGTGTTAACAACCCGATGTATGTGTGAACATTCAATTAGTTGATAGCACATTGTGATAGTTGCATATACGGGATATGCAATCGGTATAGATGATACCTACCGTCGTAGTTATGAATGGCTTGTTGGACTCTCTCCAAGGTTGTTCATAACTATGATGGATATCAGCCCATTCGGAGATGGACCTATAATCTCCCAAAGTGATTTTGGGGTTTTTGAAATTCGAAAAATGAATGGGATTTATAAATGTATATTGATGCATTTTTAAAAATCATCTTTCTCATATATGCTCGTTTTGTATTTCTAAGTTAATATATTGATCATGATGTGTTTGAATTTGCGTTCCATTTTGGATTCAAATAAATTGACTGGGCCGAACTTCTTGGACTGGCTTAGAAACTTGAGAATTGTTTTCAAGGTGAAAAGCTTGTGTATGTCCTCGAAGCGCCTCTTCCCGCCCGTCCTAGTGACGATGCAACTTTGGACCAATTGTTGGCCTATCAGAAACATGTGAGTGATTCTGAACAAATGAGTTGCATCATGATAGCCGCGATGGAACCCAAGCTACGAAAGCAGCATGAGCATATGGATGCTTATATCGTAGTCCTTCATCTCTATGAGTTGGTTGATGAGCAAGTGAGATTCGAAAGGTTCGAAGTCTCCAAGCTCCTCTTCACCTCTGAGATGCAAGGAGGTTCATCTATGGTACTGCTCAACATGCTGAAGACTGTGGAGCCTTCTGAGAAGCATGAGTAGGGGACAGTGTTGTTAGTTGATTCCTCGAAGAAAGGTTCTAAGAGGGAGTCAAAGGAACAACAGAAGGGGAAGAAGAAAAAGGCTAAAAGGCAGAACCATCTCAAAAGGGCACTTGCCATCATTATGGCAAGGAGAGCCATTTGCGAAGAAAGTACAAGATTTATCTTGAGTCCGTGAAGAAGGATAAGGCATCGGATGCCCCATCTTCTTCAGAAATCTTCTTTATTGATTGTCATTCTATTTCCTTAGACACTTGGGTATTGGATACTGGGTGTGGCTCACATATATGTAATGACATACATGGGCTAAGGAATAGAAGAAGACTCGTCAAGGGAGAGTCAAATTTACGTGTTGGGAATGAAGCAAAGGTTGCTGCACTTGCCATCGGAACGTATTTGTTGAAACTCCCTACAGGACTTGTCTTAGAACTGGACAATTGCTTTTATGTTCCTTCGTTGATAAAGAACATCATTTCTATTTCTTGTCTAAATAGAAATGGTTTCCATTTGACGTTTAGTAACAATTGTTGTTACATAACTTTGAATGGGGTTCTTTATGGGACTGGAACTTTAAGCAATGGTGTATATACGTTGGACGTATCCAGTGACATTTGCAATATCGAAGCGAGCAACAAGCGTGCTCAAAAGGATAATCAAATAGACTCCTACATGTGGCATTGTCATCTTGGCCATGTAAGTAAGAAACGCATGTCCGAATTACACCGATGTGGAATTCTGGAATCGTTTGAATTGGATTCATACGATACATGCGAATCATGCTTAAAAGGCAAGATGACTAAGTTACCTTTTACTGGAAAAGGTGAACGAGTGGGAGAGTTACTAGGTCTAATACATACTGATGTATGTGGACCTATGTCAACTCAAGCATTAGGAGGCTATAGCTACTTCATTACCTTCACCGATGATCACTCACGGTTTGGGTATGTGTTCTTGATGAAACACAAGTCTGAAGCCTTTGAAAGGTTAAAAGAATTTAGAAATGAAGTAGAGAAACAACATGACAAGAGTATTAAAATACTTCGATCGGATCGAGGTGGTGAATACTTAAGTCAAGAGTTTCTTGATTATCTAAGAGACAATGGCATATTGTCTCAATGGACTTCCGCCTATACACCAAAGCATAATGGTGTATCCGAGAGGTGTAATCGATCTTGTTGGACATGGTCGTCAATGATGAATCATGCGACTCTTCCCAAGTCCTTTGGGGTTATGCACTTCGCATAACCTGCTTACTTGTTAAATGTAATGCCTACCAAGGTAGTCTCTACTACTCCATATGAGATATGGGCTAGTAAGAAACCTCATGTATCTTACTTGAAGATATGGGGTTGTCTCGCTTATGTGAAGCGGATCAGACGCATAAACCGGATGCTAAGTCTGATAAATGTCTATTTATTGGATACCCTAAGGAAACAAGGGGTTACCAATTCTATCATCCTGTGGAACAAAAGGTGTTTGTTTCAAGGCATGCTGTGTTTCTAGAGAAAGAGTTTCTCTTGCAAGAAAACAATGGGAGTGTCGTCGAGCTTGAGGAGGCTCGAGAGACTCAAATAGACATTGATGAGATACCTGGTGAAGCACAACAGCCGACAACTCATAGTGATGAGCAATCGGCTGGACCTATTGTAACACCACATCTTCGTAGATCTGGTAGAACACGCAACATTCCTGAGAGATATGGATTTCTCGTAAGTGAATCGAACGACGTGTTACTCATTGATGATGAGGAGGCTACCAGTTATGAAGAAGTGCTGACAAGTTCAGAAAGGGATAAGTGGCTTGGTGCCATGAAGTCGGAAATGGATTCCATGTACGAAAACCAAGTTTGGAACTTGGTTGACCCACCTGAAGGGATAAAGCCTATTGGGTGCAAGTGGGTTTTCAAGAAGAAAACCGACATGGATGGTAATGTGATTACCTATAAGGCTAGATTGGTGGCGAAAGGATATCGTCAAAAACAAGGTGTTGATTATGACGAAACCTATTCGCCTGAAGCTATGCTTAAATCCATTCGGATGCTCCTGGCCATAGCGGCTCATTATGATTATGAGATATGGTAGATGGATGTGAAAACAGCTTTCCTTAATGGAAACCCGCTCGAGGACGTGTATATGATACAACCTGAGGGTTTCACATCGGTTGATAAAACCAAGGTATGCAAATTGTGACGGTCCATTTATGGATTGAAGCAAGCATCCAGGAGCTGGAATATCCGTTTTGATGAGACAATCAAAAAGTTTGATTTCTCACAAAATCCAGACGAACCTTGTGTGTACAAGAAGGTTAGTGGGAGTGCAGTCGTATTCCTAGTATTGCATGTCGATGACATACTACTTATAGGAAACGATGTTTCAATCTTACAGTCAGTGAAGGTTTGGTTATCCAAGACATTCTCCATGAAAGACCTGGGAGAAGCAACCTACATCCTTGGGATTCAGATCTATAGAGATAGATCGAAACGGTTGCTTGGTCTTTCGCAGTCTACATATATAGACCGAGTGCTAAAGAGGTTTAGCATGTCGGAATCCAAGAAAGGTTATCTGCCCATCAGGCATGGGGTACACCTTTCGAAGTCTATGTGTCCGCGCACAGAAGACGAGAGGATTTGCATGAGTAAGATTCCCTATGCATCCGCAATAGGATCTATCATGTATGCTATGTTATGTACGAGGCCCGATGTATCGTATGCTCTGAGTGTCACGAGCAGATACCAGTCTGATCCAAGAATGGATCATTGGGCGGCTGTTAAGACGATCCTTAAGTACTTAAGAAGAACTAATGATACGTTCCTAATATATGGAGAAGGGTACATGGTGATACGTGGGTATACGGATGCCAGCTCCAGACAGACAAGGATGAATCCATGTCTTTGTCTTGGTATGTATTCACCTAGAATGGAGGCGCAATAAGTTGGAAAGGTTCCAAGCTTAACACTATAGCGGATTCTGCCACTAAGGCAGAATACGTTGCAGCTTTGGAAGCAGCAAAGGAAGCGGTTTGGATCAAGTAGTTCATCTATGAACTTGATGTGGTCTCATCAATGATCCAAACATGTGCTTCGCCGCTATCATCTTATCAGAGAGATCATAAGTAGGAACGAAATACAAATCGAGAAAATTCCCACTGAAAGGAACTTAGCGGATCCTTTGACTAAAGCATTACCTCAAAGTAAGTTTGAGGGTCATGTTGGTGCTTATGGTATTGGATACCGTAGCGATTGGCATTAGGCCAAGTGGGAGTCTGTTAGTAATACATGAGAGATGTCCTAAGGCAATCGCCTTATGTATAAACCATTTATATGATAAATGAAGATTCACTATTTGAGTATACATGTTTTATGTATTTGATTGGATCTTAAACTCATTTACTGAATGTCCACGATACGATTCACAGCATGAGAGAATTTGTGATTGGATCACAACTAGTGAGTATCTCTACATGTGTAATTGTGATGTATCGAAATTATCCCTAGTCGATGAATTGATGGATCTGGACACCATCAGTTCTGTTGAGACTAGCACGAGGTATACTCCTTGGTGTATCCAAGCAGCTGATTCTCACTGGCTGGAGACATAGTGATGTCCGGAGTTAATCGTGGATGCTAGTTATGGTAACTAGTTCATTGGAGTGACCAGCCGTAAGACTTCATATGGTTCTCTGCATATATAGATATGTCAATGAAGTTCTTACCGTGGCTTAAGTGCGATGTTCCTTTGACTTGCGGTATTCAAGTCATCTTGATCATGGAGACTTATGCTTTGACATCTTAAGCAAACATCTCCGAGGAGATGTGGACCCGGGATGATTGGGTATAAGTCGAAATGATCGAAGGTGTTTGAATAGCCTATAAAGGATTCACCACTCCTTGCGAGGAGATGTATACCCATGGCCTCTCGTCGGATTGTTACTAAAGTCTTTGGCCAAAGCATTACATGTTTAGAGTAAGGTACTCTTCGATACATGTGGAGTAACTAGAATCCGTAGGACGAGGAAATGATACTTGGGCTAGGTGTGACGTAGTCAGCCTAGTGGGGACTGACACACTAGACCATGTCCTGAACCAAGTGGGTATAAGATGAGTGAAGGGAATGGGGCACGATTCATTCGAGCTACTGAAGGGTTTCAGAAATAGTTCTGGATCAACCGTTGATCTTTTCGGTTAATTGGGGATCATGATGTACTACTAGGTGCCACTCATGATCGTTCTATAATTAATGGTTAATTATAGACGGCCAACATAAACCGAGAATCTATTTGGTCACACGCACAACGAGTGTAATCCAAAGGATTTAAAACGAGCTTGAGAATGGGATTCTCAGACCGAGAGAAACTATGTTTGGTTGGACCAAACATAAAGCGAGCATGAAATTGTTTCAGTCGCAATGGAAGCGTGGATGGGCTGCGTCTTATGAAGACGTAATGGATGGACCAAAATGGTTTGGTTCTAATCCAATGGATAAGAATAAACCAAAGGGTTTGGTTTATTTTAAACGAATGAACCAAAAGTTGGTTCGGTTCGTTTTAACTTAAAATAAACCATCATGGTTTGGTTTATTTTAACTTATCTTAATGGAGCGGGTTAACGGGCTTTATGGATATGATCCATTAACCATTAAGAGAATTAGTTCTCTATAAAAGTGGGCTTAAGGGATTGTTAAACCCTAATAATCCAAAACCCTAGCCTCTTAGAGTTGCCGCCCACCCCAATTGTTAGAGTTTTCGGCGCCAACCCTAAAGCTGCCGCCGCCCAGCTTTGTGCCGCCGTCCAAGACCCTTGCCGGCGTCCAAGCTCCAGCCGGTGAACCTCCGCGACCCTCCGTGATCTCCTATAGGTTCGCATCAAGGTGAGCTTTTCTCTCCTTGTTTAGGCCGGGCGCTTCCTTCCACCAAGCTGTCCAGTTTTCTGACAGCTTCTCCTTCCGCCGAGCGCCGCTTGGACGACGGTTAGTGCCCGACAGCGCTAACTTACCGGGGATTTGATCTCCGGTAATCCTCTGAGGTGGAGGATGAAGGATTCGTCAAACGGTTGACGAATACCTCTCCGGAGAAGCGAGTTTTGAGAACTCATTTTGGATCCGAATTTGGATTCGGATCGTGATCATCTCTCGATCACGTCGTCTTCAACATGAGGCTAGTAACCCGTACGAAGACGAAGCTCGTGACTTAGCGAAGTCATCCCGAGGAGCTCGGCGTGGATACGGATAGAGACGATTCTTACGAGGATCGTTCCGGTTGATGCCGTTCCCGCTACACGTCATACGGAAGGTATAACGTAGTTTAATTTCCTTTTATTGCAAATTTTAATTTACGGTTATGTCTACACTTGTTGTAATAGCATGCGTGTGTTGTGTTGTAATAAATATAGATTTATTATTTTTAATTGCTTCCGCTGTGCTCGTGTTTACGAAACATGATCGAACACACACACGCCGCGGTGCCGGAAACCCAACAAATGTCACTTGGGGCAACGCTTCTTACTGCGCTAAAATCTCATATCCATTCATTATGTGTGGCGGTCATTCTTTTTCAACCTTTACATTGAAATCTTTATTTCTACGCCATGGGTGGTGCACATCAAAGATTCGGCAGTGACATGTGTAGCATATTTTACTCCTTAATCCTTGAGATTTTGTTTAATTCAAACATACTGGACATGCCTTATAACCCTTTGTGCTCCATCCAGAAACTATTCCGTATGCTGGAAAGTCCTGAATAGTCCACATCACAGCAGCATATAATTGAAATACTTATTGAGTTGATGCATCATATGCTTCCACTCCGTCGTCCAAGAGCTCCATCAGTTCCTTAATCAGAGGTCGTAGGTATACATCTATCTCTTTGTCAGGTGATTTAGGCCCAGAAATTAAAAGAGACATAATCATATATGGTGGCTTCATCATTTTCCATAGTGGCAAATTATAATTCACAAGTATAACAGGCCACATACTATAAGCATTTGACATGTTTCCAAATGGATTAAACCATCAGTAGCCAACCCTAAGTGAATATTTCGTGGATCACATGTAAATATTTCATTTTCATTGCCAAATTCTTTCCAAGCTTCACTATCAGCTGGGTGTCTTAATACACCATCTATTTCAACTCGCTTTTATTTATGCCATCTCATCTCTTTGGTCGTATGCTTCGAAATAAACAACCTCTCAAGTCTCGGTTTCAGAGGAAAATATCGAAGAATTTTGTGGGGATTCTTTTTCTTATTCATCCCTTCGTACTTGTATCTGGGCTCCTTGCACAATGGACATGCATCCTTATTCTCATGCTCTTCCCAAAATAATATACAATCATTCTTACAAACATGTATCTTCTCATATGTCAATCCTAACTCCTTTAATAATTTTTGGGCTTCATAATAAGAGTTTGGAATCACATTCGGTTTAGGAAATGCATCTTGCAATAACTGAAGTAACATATCAAAAGATTTATTGCTCCAGCCATTTAACACCTTCACATGCATTAGCTTCACTATAAAATTGAAAACTGAAAAACTAGTACAATTGGGATAGAGTTCTTTTTGTGCTTCTTCCAACATTGAAATAAAACTTCGTCTACAATCATTTGCATTTGGGTTTATATTTATATCATTTGCTCAAGGCTCGTTGTTAGTTATATTTTGTGCATTTTGTAAATCAGTAAACATGTATTCAAAATCGTCTTCGAACTCATCTACTTTAACATCAAAATCATTCTCATCCTGATTGACAATATTTATACTATCGGATGATGTAGAAGCTTCTCCATAAAAGTTTCAGACTTTATATATTCTATCGAATCCCCACCTATACAGATGTCCTCGCACATAATCCAATTCAAACTGAAACAAATTACCACACCATCGACATGAACAATGAATTTTCGATAAATTCATACTGATCATGTAATTTTTTGTCATACTCATAAATTGATTCAACCAATTTATATATTCAGGACTAATCCGATTCTGATTCGTTATCCAACTTTTATCCATATTTTTGAACCCTGGTTAAACATATATAAAATAATTTATCAACTTAAATGTAGTTATCAGATACAAAATAATTAAAAAAAACTTATAATTTAAACCTCACACAACATAACTTACAATTTGCATTATAACTATTGTTTGTCATCGAACATTATAATCTAAGAATAAAAAAACCTAAACTTTTCCTAACCTGAGACTGTGTGTCTTGCGAAAAACAACACACAATGAGTAATACATCTTACGAAAAAACAACACATAATGAGCTCTTAACCAAGTTTGAGAAACTATTGTTGAGCAGAAGGTGCATGAATTTAAAAGTTGACTAGCTTCGGAACGGCAAAGTAAGGTAGTACACTAGAGTAGAAAGATGACTCCCATTCAATTGAACAAATGAAGCTTAATTTTACAATGAATAAGTCCAAATCTAAATGATAAAAAACCCCTAAATTCTTCATCTAACCCCATTCAAAATCCTAAATTCATCATCTATAATAACCTTATACCATAACAAGCGAAATGATAAAAAAATCCTAAATTCTTCATCTACAACAACCTTATACCATAACAAAATCTAAAATTCAACATCTAAATGCTAAATTTATCAAGCGAATTGATAGATGTAATTTCATGTGTGACAAAAAACATATCAAAATAAAGTTATTATCGATCAAGATGGAGAACGAGGTTGGAGGCCGGAGGTCGTGAAGGGTGGATCCGAAGTTTCGCTTACCACCTCGGTCGCTTGTGCATGGCGATCCCATCTACGTCTCTGGATTAAAAAAATTAATCCTTGACGAAGAGGGATTACCCAAGCAATCGATCCATCATCGTGCTATTCGATTAGAGTGGTCACTTAAACAAACTTGTTGTACAAGCAACCTACCTCTTTCCTTCGATTAGCCACAGAATAGACGATGTATGGATCACCGGTTTTTGTGTTTATCTTCACGGTCCAAGTAAATTAGCCACATACAATAATACAAATTGCATAGAATAAGAAAACATACATAAACAAGAATTATACCTCTTGTTTACCTCAAGGTCTTCTATTGTATATCCTATCCTCCTCTTGAACATTGTGTGGGCAACGATCCTTCAAGAGTTGAAGCCTCCTAGATCACGATTTTCCTTTCCTTGCTCACTCCGAACAAAAGGAAGAATACACAAACCCTTCTTCTCCTTACTTGCGCCAACCACCAAGCACCAACTTGGTGTCCGCTGACCCTAAGGAGTGGGAGAGGATTTGCCGACCAAGATTGATATCTTGCCGCCGGCCAAAGGATGAAGAAGAAGATGATGGGGCGCTGCCCAAAACCCAACGAAGAGGATGCCCTAGAGCCGGGCAAGAGAAAGGAGGAGAAAACCAAAGCCTCACCCTCTTGTTGCCGCCGACCCAAACCCTAATCCCCATGAGTTTCTAGCCGCCCAAGCCAAGGAGAGCAAACCCTAGAATCTCCAAAAACTCTTGTGCCGGCCAAGCCTTGGCTCCCCTTTTATAGATTTCACCCATACGCCCTTTTAATCTCCACCGTCGGATCTAGAGATTTAATCTCCACCGTCGAATCTAGGGATTTATTCTCCACCGTCGGATGTAGAGATTTAATCTCCACCGTCAAATCTAGGAATTTAATCTCCACTGTCGAATCTAGGCTTTCATGAGGTTTTTAATAGGCTACAATAGAGACCATGAGAAGGAGTTGGATCTTGGCCACCCAATGAATCCAACCCACATAAAATCCGATCCATTAATGATAATCCATTCCACTAGAGGTTTATCATTAATCTAACTCACCAACCCCCATAATTAAATATGGGCTCCATATATTAATTGTACAAATATCTCCCCATTTTTAAGATATCGAAAGTCCGTCAATTAATTAATTTACTAACAATTAATTAATTAACGTCTAACTCCATGAGTAGTACAACTCAACCTTATCATCAAGCTAGACCAAGTCCACCTGTAGGATTTACATGATGATTCTTATGAGCTCCTCAAGGGGACATCATCATCCTAATACATAGGACACGGTTTCCTCCTATAATCAACGACACACCATGTAAATAATATCATTTCCCAACTTACCGGGCCTATTGATTTAACCCATAAATCTCGCCCATTGGTAAATCAAAGAAATAAATATTAAGTACATGTGCCCGTTATTATATCGAGATTAAGAGCATGTACACCATAATATCTGAGGTCTGATTCAATTATGTAGTCAGCAATAAATTGAATCATCTCTAAATCGGTCCTGCTCAATACACACAGAGTGGACTAGTGTAATTCTATGGTCAAGACAAATCAATACCAAATTACACTACAAGCATACTAATGGTTTGTCCAAAACCATCTCGATTGTGAGCCCTTACTTATACTCTACAAGGAACTGATAACATGATCTCCCGTGTGACACTACACACCATGTTATCTATAATGTAATGTATTAGACAATATGCATAACCATAAATATGCAAACAATGATCATGTGATTCTTATTTCAAAAATAAAGATGTTCATACAAAAGATAGACTTTTTAGTATACATCCCAACAATCTCTTACTTATACTAAAAGACTATGCTGTCATTAAAGTGTCATACATCTGATTCTCATTCCCTCCACATGTCTATCAAATCTCTCGCTAGAAGGGCCTTAGTAAAAGGATCTACCAGGTCATCCTCTAATGCAATCCAGGCGACAACAACTTCTACCTCCTTTACAATCTCTTGTATCAGGTGGTACTTGCGCTCTATGTGTTTACTTGCCTTATGGGCTCGTGGTTCCTTCGAGTTTGCAACTGCATGACTGTTATCACAATAAATTGTGATAATTCTGGGCAAACCAGGAATCACATCCAAGTCCATCAAGAAGTTCCTGAGCCATACAACTTCTTTGGCTGCCTCAGAGGCTGCCACATACTCAGCTTCCATGGTAGAGTCTGCCATGCATTTCTGCTTGACACTCCTCCATACAATGGCTCCACCTCCCAAAGTAAACGCAAAATCTGAGGTAGACTTACTGTTATCCCTATCTGATTGGAAGTCAGAATCTGTATAATCCACAGGGAGTAATTGATCTGCTTGGTATACCAGCATATAATCCCTAGTCCTTCTTAGGTACTTCAATATATGCTTTACCGCAGTCCAATGTCCCTGTCCTGGATTACTCTGATATCTGCTAACCATGCCAATAACAAAGCAGATATCCGATCTTGTACATAGCATAACATACATGAGGCTTCCTACTGCCAAAGAATAAGGAACCGCCTTCATCTCCTCTATCTCCTTTGATGTTCTAGGACAATTTCTTTAGATAAAGGTACTCTATGATAAAAAGGTAGAAAACCTTTCTTGGAGTTCTGCATGCTAAAACAAGCCAAAATGGTGTCTATGTATGAAGCTTGAGATAAGCACAACATCCTTTTCCTACGATCCCTTATAACCTTGATCCCAAGGATGTGTCCCACTTCCCCCAAGTCCTTCACATCAAACTATTTGGACAACCATATCCTTACGTACGATAACACCTTGACATTGTTGCCAATTAACAAAATGTCATCTACGTATAGTACAAGAAATACCACTACATTTTCGTCACATCTCTTGTATACACAAGACTCATCCGTACTTTGAATAAATCCATGAGACTGAATTACCTCATCAAAGCGGATGTTCCAAGACCTCGAAGCTTGCTTCAATTCATAAATGGATCGATTAAGCTTGCACACAAGATGCTCTTTGCCCTTTGCAATGAATCCTTCTGGTTGCTTCATATAGTTGTTTTCCTCAAGACTTCCATTAAGGAAAGCTATCTTAACATCCATCTGTCACACCTCATAATCCATATGAGCAGCAATACATAAGAGAATACAGATAAACTTAAGCATGGCTATCGGCGAAAAGGTCTCCTCATAATCGGTACCCTCTTTCTGAGTATACCCTTTCACAACAAGCCTTGCTTTGAAGGTCTCAACCTTCCCGTCTATTCCTCTCTTTCTTTTGTAGATCCACGTTCATTTAATGGTTTTACACCATTGGGTGGTTCTACTAGCTCCCAGACCTGATTTGAATCCATAGATTCTATCTCAGAATTCATTGCACTTTGCTAAGATACCGCATCTTTATTTTGAATTGCCTTGTCATATGTCCAGGAATCAGATTCATGTTCGCCAGGGACCAAATCAGAAGATTTTCTCAAGAACATAAATCTATCAGGCTGTCTAACAACCCTCCCACTACGATGAGGTATCACCTGTGTATCCTCTGTGACATGCGGTGCAGTCACTTGTGTTATATCCTCTTGTACCGGTGGTACTGAAGTAGTGACTTCCCCTCTCAATTCCTCCAGAACAATCTTACTCATGGGCTTGTGATTCATCACATAGTCTTCCTCTAGAAATCTGTCGTTCGTGCTAACGATCACCCTCTGGTCTATAAGACTATAGAACAAACCACCTTACGTTCCTCTAGGATAGCCAATGAACATGCGCACTTCTGTACGAGATTCCAACTTACCAACATCTGCCTTCAGCACATGTGCTGGACTCCCCAAAATCCAAATATGTCTCAGACTAGGCTTTCGCCCACTCCACAATTCTGTGGGAGTAGAAGACACTAATTTAGATGGTACCAAGTTCAGAATATACAATGTCGTATCCAGAGCATAAACCCAGAACGAATCTGGCAACTCAGAATAACTCATCATCGATCTAACCATCTCTATAAGAGTCCTATTCCTTTGCTCTGCTACACCATTCTACTAAGGTGTGCCAGGTGCAGACAATTGGGATTGAATCCTAGCCTCTGATAAGTAATTCCTAAACTCTCCCAATAGGTACTCACCACCACGATCAGATCGTTGTGTCTTGATACTTTTACCTTGACGTTTCTCCACATCAGTCTTGAATTCTTTGAACCTGTCAAAGCATTCAGACTTTCAGCGCATCAAGTAAATGTATCCATATCTTGAATAATCGTCTATAAAAGAGACAAAATATTCAAAACCACCTCTAGCCTGGATAGACATAGGACAACACAAATCAGAATGAACCAATTCCAACACATCTTTGGCTCTATACCCCTTGGCCTTAAAAGGCCTCTTGGTCATTTTACCTTCCAAACAAGATTCGCAGGTTGGGAAATCTTCCACCACTAATGAACCCAGAGGTCCATCAGCTATCAACCTTTGAATTCTACTTAGGTTAATATGACCTAACCTTAGATGCCAAAGATATGTTTGGTTCATTTTCGAAGGTTCTTTTCTCTTATTAGATTTAGAAGATGAGTTATTTACTTCTATTTGTGTCGTGGGAGCTTTTGGTTCAAGTGTATATAAATTGCCTACTAATGCACCAGAACAGATAATCTCCCTATTCCTTTTTATAACAACTCTATCATTAAAATAAATAGAATATCCATCCAAAAATAATTTAGAAACCGAAATTAAATTCTTTCTAAATAAAGGTACACAAAGGCAATTTTTCAGAACCAAAATTTTATTCCTATCAAAAGATAAATAAACATCTCCCACTGCAACAGCTGCCACCTTCGTAGCATCGCCCAAGTAAACGGTAATCTCCCCCTCAACCAGTCGTCTGGTTTCCTGGAACCCCTACAAAGTATTGCAGACATGATCAGTGGCTCCCGTATCTACACACCAGGTGCCGGTAGATATCACTGCTAAACATGTTTCTCAACGACTAGACCAAAAGTTATACCTTTGTTCTGCTTCTGGTTGGGGCAGTTCTTCTTCCTATGTCCAGTCTGCTTGCAAGTGAAGTACTTGCCTTTTGGCTTCTTCACTCCTCCCTGAGATCCTCCTGCCACCTTTGCCCCACCTTGTTTTTTCTTCTTCTTGCCTTTTGGTTTTGAAGTAGAAACCTATTGGGCAACCATGGCCTGAGCCTAAGCACTCTGACAAAAAAGCCCATCTGCCGCTTGGAGTTCTGTCAGAATCTCCGCCAATGAATACAACCTTTTATTCATGTTGTAGTTCAACCGAAACTACTCAAAACTCCTAGGTAAAGACTAGAGAATGATATCGACCTGGGTTTCCCCATCGATCTCAGCTCTGAGGACTTCCAGCTCATTCAAATGAGCCATCATCTTGAGAACACGATCCCTCATGGGTGTTCCCTCGATCATGGTGGTCATCATTAAGTTCCTCATGGCTTCCTGCCTCGCAGCCCGATTATGGTGTCCGAAAAGCTCCTTGAGATTGAGATCATGTCATAAGCAGTGGGCATGGCTTGATGTTGATGTTGCAATACATTTGACATAGAAGCCAAAATGTAACACCGCGCCATCTCATCAGCCTTAATCCACTTTTTATAACTCTCTTTCTCCTTTTCCCCAGAATCATCCATAGGCTTAGGAGGACACTCTTCGAAGAGTACATACTTGTACTCCTCAACAGTCAAGACAATATCAAGATTCCTTTTCCAATCAACATAATTGGGTCCAGTAAGTTTATTCTCTTTTAGTATCACAGCAAGGGGGTTGAAAGTAATTTTTGAAAAACTTAAGAATCACTTATCTCAAAACATTAGATTTTAAAAAATTATTGATTCCTCAAACAATAAAATTTTAAAATCAACCAACATCTCAAAACACCGAGAATATCGTATGCCACGATCATGTGGACGTATACGAATTCTACATTTGTAAGAGGAGGTTTTACCCATTAATTTTACTATATTGTTAACCTAACTTTTTGATAAATAAAATTAATAGTTGGTTCCTCTTCGGCCCTACAAATAAAAGCAGTGACTCCTATGAGGAGGATACTCCTATTTGCATCTAATTGTGCACCATTACTTGGACCAAGAAAATTATCTCGGGTTATGTGCCTTCCGATGGAGAAGTACACATGCTCCTAAATAATTTTCTATAACCATATTCGACCCTGTGATCCGTAAAACAAACTTATCCGATGGGGAGGAAGGCACTCAGAGCCGACGCACAAGTTTTTTTGCATCACATGTCAAATCGTAATAGAGCCCGTGAGAATTTAAAAAAATATCCGTCTCCCACTTAGTAATTTAAAATTGAGGAATTTTCCTAGCACACGACATGCATATCAAACAAGAAGAAATAAATATGAAAAAAATATTTTCCAACTATTATGGCTTTTGTTCTCTAATATTCCTCCCGTCGTATCGTCATCTCGTCTGCTCCTCCCTACGCCATGTACAAGCCATCCGGAGATCCGAGCCGAGAAAAATTATTTTAATTTACATCTATCGATCCAATACTTCATGAAGGAGTGTACATGAAATCTAGATTGAAAGTAAACTAAAATAAAACAGTGGCTAAACAATGCCGTACTTAATTACAAAAATTAAATACTAGCCTCATCAACCCCGAGGATTTAAATAATAATACAATTACACACATCTAATCACATACACACACATATGGCCATAATAGTTGGATCTTATGTCTGCAACCAAAAAGTTCGCCTACACACATCCTACTATCATCCGACACATACAATATATGATAAGTGCATAAAAGTAACCGAATCATAAACATACAAAATCGGAAACCGTGGCTCTGATACCACTTGAAGGGTGGATCCGAAGCTTCGCTTCCCACCTCGGTTGCTTGTTGATGGCGATCCCATCTACGTCTCTGGATTAAAAAAATTAATCCTTGACAAAGAGGGATTACCCAAGCAACCGATCCATCGTCATGCTATTCGATTAGAGTGGTCACTTGAACAAACTTGTTGTTCAAACAACCTACCTCTTTCCTTCGATTAGCCGCGGAATAGACGATGTACGGATCGCCGATTTTTGTGTTTATCTTCGGGGTCCAAGTAAATTAGCCACATACAATTCATACAAATTGCATAGAATAAGAAAACATACTTAAACAATAATTATACCTCTTGTTTACCTCAAGGTCTTCTATTGTATGTCCTATCCTCCTCTTGGACGTTGTGTGGACAACGATCCTCCAAGAGTTGAAGCCTCCTAGATCACGATCTTCCTTACCTTGCTCGCTCCAAAAAAAAAGGAAGAATACTCAAACCCTTCTTCTCCTTACTTGCGCCAACCACCAAGCACTAACTTGGTGTCCGCTGTGTTGGGTTTCCGGCACTGTGGAGAGTGTGTGTTCGAACATGTTTCGTAAACATGTGCACAGTGGAAGGAATAAAATAATAAATCTAATTTATTACAACACACACATCACACGCATGCATAGTACAACATGTGTAGACATAACCATAAATTCAAATTTTGCAATAAAAGGAAATTTACACTATGTATACCTTACGTATCACGTGTAGCGGGAAAGACATCAACTGGAACGATCCTCGCTAGAATCATCTCTATCTGTATCCATGCCAAGTATCTTCGGGATGACTTCACAAAGTCACAAGCCTCATCTTCATATGGGTTACTAGCTTCGTGTTGAAGACGATGTGATCGAGAGAAGATCACGATCCGAATCAAAATTCGGATCCAAAACGAGTCCTCAAAAACTCGCTTCTCCGGAGAGGTATTCGTCAACCGTTTGACGAATCCTTCGTCCTCCACCTATGAGGATTACCGGATATCAAATCCTCGGCAAGTCTACTGCTGTCGGAGCTCCAAACGTCGTCCAAACGACGCTCCGACGAGAAGGAAACAAGCTGTCCAGAAAACTGGACAGCTTTGGTGGAGGAATAGGGGCCGGCCAAAAGGAATGGTTGAAGCTCACCTTATTGCCGAACCCAAAGGAGATCACCAGAGCTTCTCCGGCAGCAGCTCAACGCCGGCAAGAGGGAAGGACAGCACCTTCTGGACACCAGCAAGGGAGCTAGGTGGTGGTGGGCGGCGACACTAGGGTTTGCACCGACTTCACCAAGGAGAGGAGGGGGCGGCAACTATTAGGGTTGCAAGGCTTTTGATTAGGGCTTAACAAAAACCCTTAAGCCCTATTTTATAGAGAACAAATTCTCTTAATGGTTATCGGATCATAACAAAAGGGCCGTTAACCCGCTCCATTAATTTAAGTTAAAATAAACCAAACCATGATGGTTTATTTTAAGTTAAAACGAACCGAACAAACTTTGGTTCATTCGTTTAAAACAAACCAAACCCTTTGGTTTATTCTCCTCCTTTGGATTAGAACCAAACCAATTTGATTCATCCATCATGTCTTCATAAGACACGGCCCATCCACGCTTCCATTGCAACTGAAACGATTTCATGCTCGCTTGATGTTTGGTCCAACCAAACCTAGTTTCTCTCGGTCTGAGAATCTTATTTTCAAGCCCGTTTTAAATCCTTCGGATTACGCTCGTTGTGCGTGTGACCAAATAGGTTCTCGGTTTATGTTGGCCATCTATAATTAACCATTAATTATAGAACGATCATGAGTGGCACCTAGTAGTACATCATGATCCCAAATTAACCGAAAAGATCAACGGTTGATCCAGAACTATTTCTGAAACCCTTCAGCAGCTCGAATGAATCGTGCCCCATTCCCTTCACTCATCTTATACCCACTTGGTTCAGGACATGGTCTATAGTGTCAATCCCCACTAGGCTGACTACGTCACACCTAGCCCAAGTATCATTTCCTCATCCTCCGAATTCTAGTTACTGCACATGTATCGAAGAGTACCTTACTCTAAACATGTAATGCTTTGGCAAAGACTTTAGTAACAATCCGACGAGAGGCCATGGGTATACATCTCCTCGCAAGGAGTGGTGAATCCTTTATAGGCTATTCAAACACCTTCGATCACTTCGACTTATACCCAATCATCCCGGGTCCACATCTCCTCAGAGATGCTTGCTTAAGATGTCAAAGCATAAGTCTTCATGATCAAGATGACTTGAATACCGCAAGTCAAAGGAACATCGCACTTAAGCTACAGTAAGAACTTCATTGACATATCTATATATGCAGAGAACCATATTAAGTCTTACGGTTGGTCACTCCAATGAACTAGTTACCATAACTAGCATCCACGATTAACTCCGAACATCACAATGTCTCCAGCCAGTGAGAATCAGCTGCTTGGATACACCAAGGAGTATACCTCATGCTAGTCTCGACAGAATCAATGGTGTCCAAATCCATCAATTCATCGACTAGGGATAATTTCGATACATCACAATTACACATGTAGAGATACTCACTAGTTGTGATCCAATCACAAATTCTCTCATGCTGTGAATCGTATCATGGACATTCAGTAAATGAGTTTAAGATCTAATCAAATACATGAAAACATGTATACTCAAATAGTGAATCTTTATTTATCATATAAATGGTTCAAACATAAGGCGATTGCCTTAGGACATCTCTCATATATCACTAACAAACTCCCACTTGGCCTAATGTCAATCGCTACGGTATCCAATACCATAAGCTCTAACATGACCCTCAAACTTACTTTGAGGTAATGCCTTAGTCAAAGGATTCGCTAAGTTCCTTTCAGTGGGGATTTTCTCGATTTGTATTTCCTTCCTACTGATGATCTCTCTGATAAGATTATAGAGGCGAAGCACATGTTTGGATCATTGATGAGACCTTGGCTCTTTCGCCTGTGCAATTGCTCCATTGTTGTCGCAGTAGACCGGTATTGCTTCAACAATGGCTGGAATCACACCAAGTTCATAAATGAACTTCTTGATCCAAACCGCTTCCTTTGCTGCTTCCGAAGCTGCAATGTATTCTGCCTCAGTGGTAGAATCCGCTACAGTGTCTTGTTTGGAACTTTTCCAACTCACTGCGCCCCCATTCAAGGTGAACACGTATCCAGACTGAGACCTAGAATCATCCTTGTCTGTCTCGAAGCTGGCATCCATATACCCGCGTATCACCATGTCCCCTTCTCCATATATTAGGAACACATCCTTAGTTTTTCTTAAGTACTTAAGGATCGTCTTAATAGCCACCCAATGATCCATTTCTGGATCAGACTGGTATCTACTCGTGACACTCAGAGCATACGATACATCGGGCCTCGTACATAACATAACATACATGATAGATCCTATTGCGGATGCATAGGGAATCTTACTCATGCAAATCCTCTCATCTTCTGTGCACGGACACATAGACTTCGAAAGGTGTATCCCATGCCTAATGGGTAAGAAACC
Organism: Wurfbainia villosa; assembly: GCA_025175895.1. Classification (NCBI taxonomy): domain Eukaryota; kingdom Viridiplantae; phylum Streptophyta; class Magnoliopsida; order Zingiberales; family Zingiberaceae; genus Wurfbainia; species Wurfbainia villosa. The sequence continues at coordinate 33,753,526 of CM045989.1, read as the reverse complement.
TTTCTGGGATTCTGACATGCTAAACCTCTTTAGCACTCGTTCTATATATGTAGACTGTGAAAGACCAAGCAACCGTTTCGATCTATCTCTATAGATCTTATTCCCGAGGATGTAGGTTGCTACTCCCAGGTCTTTCATGGAGAATGTCTTGGATAACCAAATCTTAACTGACTGTAAGACTGAAACATCGTCTCCTATAAGTAATATGTCATCGACATACAATACTAGGAACACGACTGCACTCCCACTAACCTTCTTGTACACACAAGGTTTGTCTGGATTTTGTGAGAAATCAAAATTTTTGATTGTCTCATCAAAACGGATATTCCAGCTCCTGGATGCTTGCTTCAATCCATATATGGACCGTCACAATTTGCATACCTTGGTTTTATCAACCGATGTGAACCCCTCAGGCTGTATCATATACACGTCCTCGAGCAGATTTCCATTAAGGAAAGTTGTTTTCACATCCATCTGCCATATCTCATAATCATAATGAGCCGCTATGGCCAGGAGCATCCGAATGGATTTAAGCATAACTATAGGTGAATAGGTTTCGTCATAATCAAGACCTTATTTTTGACGATATCCTTTCGCCACTAATCTAGCCTTATAGGTAATCACATTACCATCCATGTCGATTTTCTTCTTGAAAACCCACTTGAACCCTATAGGCTTGATGCCTTCAGGTGGGTCAACCAAGTTCCAAACTTGATTTTCATACATGGAATTCATTTCCGACTTCATGGCATCAAGCCACTTATCCCTTTCTGAACTTGTCATCACTTCTTCATAACTGGTAGGCTCCTCATCATCAATGAGTAACACGTCGTTCGATTCACTTACGAGAAATCCATATCTCTCAGGATTGTTGCGTGTTCTACCAGATCTACGAAGATGTGGTGTTTCAATAGGTCCAGCCGATTGCTCATCACTATTAGTTATCGGTTGTTGTGCTTCACCAGGTATCTCATCAATGTCTATTTGAGTCTCTCGAGCCTCCTCAAGCTCGATGACACTCCCACTGTTTTCTTGCAAGAGAAACTCTTTCTATAGAAACACAGCATGCCTTGAAACAAACACCTTTTGTTCCACAGGATAATAGAATTGGTAACCCCTTGTTTCCTTAGGGTATCCAATAAATAGACATTTATCAGACTTAACATCCAATTTGTCTGATACAGTCCGCTTCACATAAGCAAGACAACCCCATATCTTCAAGTAAGATACATGAGGTTTCTTACTATTACATATCTCATATGGAGTAGTAGAGACTACCTTAGTTGGCATTCTGTTTAACTAGTAAATAGCTGTCTAAAGTGCATAGCCCCAAAAGGACTTGGGAAGATTCTCATGATTCATCATTGACCTGACCATGTCCAACAAGGTCCGATTACGCTTCTCAGAAACACCATTATGCTGTGGTGTATATGGCGGAGTCCATTGAGACAATATACTATTGTCTCTTAGATAATCAAGAAACTCTTGACTTAAGTATTCACCACCTTGATCCGATCGAAGTATTTTAATACTCTTGTCATGTTGTTTCTCTACTTCATTTCTGAATTCTTTGAACCTTTCAAAGGCTTCAGACTTGTATTTCATCAAGAACACATACCCAAACCATGAGTGATCATCGATGAAGGTAATGAAGTAGCTATAGCCTCCTAAAGCTTTAGTTGACATAGGTCCACATACATCAGTATGTATTAGACCTAGTAACTCTCCCACTCGTTTACCTTTTCTTGAAAAAGGTAACTTAGTCATCTTTCCTTTTAAGCATGATTCGCATGTATCATATGAATCCAATTCAAATGATTTTAGAATTCCACATCGGTGTAATTCGGACATACATTTCTTGCTTATATGGCCAAGACGACAATGCCACATGTAGGAGTCTAATTGATTATCCTTTCGAGCACGCTTGTTGCTCGCTTCGATATTGAAAATGTCACTGGATACGTCCAACGTATAAATGTCATTGCTCAAAGTTTCAATTCCATAAAGTACGCCATTCAAAGTTATATAACAACAATTGTTACTAAACGTCAAATGGTAACCATTTCTATTTAAGCAGAAAATAGAAACAATGTTCTTTATTAGAGAAGGAACACAATAGCAATTGTCCAGTTCCAAGACTAGTCCACTAGGGAGCTTCAGCAAATAAGTTCCGATGGGGACCGCAGCAACCTTTGCTCCATTGCCAACTCACAAATTTGACTCCCCTCTTACGAGTCTTCTTTTATTCCTTAGCCCCTGTATGTCATTACATATATGTGAGCCACACCCAGTATCCAATACCCAAGTGTCTAAGGAAATAGAATGACAATCAATAACGAAGATACCTGAAGAGGATGGGGCATCAGATGCCTTCTTCTTCTTCATGGACTCAAGATAAATCTTGCATTTTCTTCGCCAGTGGCCTTCCTTGCCACAATGATGGCAAGTGCCCTTTTGTGCTGGTTCTGCCTTCTTTGCCTTGTTGTTCTTCCCTTTCTTGTGTTCCTTTGCCTTCCTCTTAGAACCTTTCTTTGAGGAATCAACTAACAGAACCACCTTCTCCTCATGCTTCACAGAAGGCTCCACAGTCTTCAGCATATTGAGGAGCTCAGGAATAGTGGATTCTAATTTGTTCATCCGATAGTTCATCACAAATTGTGAGAAACTCTTGGGCAAATAATGCAGAATTAAGTCAATACTTAATTCATGATCCATCACAAACCCGAGGGTGGCTAGCCGCTCGATGTACCCGTTCATCTTTAGCACAAACTGCACTACAGACAAACCTTCTTGCATCTTCATGGTGAAGAGGAGCCTGGAGACTTCGAACCTTTAGGATCTCGCTTGCTCATCAAACAGCTCATGAAGATGGAAGACCATGGTATTAGCATCCATATGCTCATGCTACTTTTGCAGCTCAGGTACCATCATAGCTAGCATGATGCAACTCGCCAGTTCAGAATCTGCCACATGCTTCTGATAGACCAACATTTAGTCTGGAGTTGCATCGTCCTTAGGACGGTTGGGAAGAGGCTCTTCAAGGATATATGCTAGCTTTTCTACCTTGAGAACAATTCTCAGGTTTCTAAGCCAGTCCAGGAAGTTAAGCCCAGTCAATTTGTTTGAATCCAAAATAGTGCACAAATTCAAAGACGTCATGATCAATCGATTAACCTAGAAATACAAAACGAGCATATATGAGAAAATGATTTTAAAATGCATCAACATACATTTATAAATCCCATTCATTTTTCGAATTTCAAAAAACCCCAAAATCACTTCGGGAGATCGTAGGTCCATCTCCGAATGGGCTGATATCCATCATAGATATGAAAAACCTTGGAGAGAGTTGAACAAGTCATTCATAACTACGATGGTAGGTATCAAATATACCGATTGCATATCACGTATATGCAACTATCACAATGTTCTATCAACTAATTGAATGTTCACACATACATCGGGTTATTAACACATTAACAAGTATGCATCATATGCATAGCACCCAACTTCACCTCCCTTTACATCGACCTTGGAGAGAGTCCAACAAGCTGATGCTCCAGGTTAAAGCCAACCCATTAATCGAGAAATAGTTTTAATATGGTTAGAGTGCATTCAACCAATTAGCCCGCTTTTGGAAGAGTCAACAGCAAAGCTAGCGATTGACCTCTAGTCTTACCATATTAGTATTAAACTATTCCATGGTTTGAACATGTTCGGGTTCGAGCGGGCTTGGAGAGAGTCCAACAACCCAAACAAGCGGAACTGGTTCTAACCATATTAATGGAAGGTGTAGGCTTTAATATTGAGTTAGGGTTTTTATGTCTCATCCTCTTTGCATGCAAATAACTATTATCTACATGGCATGGCATACATGACATACATCTACATGTCACGACACGCATGGCATAATGATATGCATCTAATGCAATTACATGACATACAAGTATGTCATATACAAAATTTCCTTATATATCATAACTATTTATGGAAATAAAATATGTTTAAGATTTGATTCTCCAAATCAAATCATGATTAAATTAGGAAACAAATTTCCAAATCTAATCACATATTTTATTTGTGGAAATAGTTAATTAAGGAAAGTCAATTTAATAAACCAATTTCCTAAATCATCAAAACTACTTATGGAAATAAAATATTTAAAGATTTGATTTCCCAAATCAAATTATGATTAAATTAGGAAACAAATTTCCAAAATCTAATCAAATATTTTATTTATGAAAAATATCAATTTCCATAAATACTTCTAGACTTTCCAAAAATGAAAAATTTCCATAAATACTTCTAACTTTTCAAAAGTAGAAAATTTCCAGAAATATCATTATGACTATCGCAAAACCATTTTACGATTATGTTGAAACACAACCTTGGCTCTGATACCACTGTTGGGTTTCCGGCACCGCGGCGAGTGTGTGTTCGAACATGTTTCGTAAACATGTGCACAGTGGAAAGAATAAAATAATAAATCTAATTTATTACAACACACACATCACACGCATGCATAGTACAACATGTGTAGACATAACCATAAATTCAAATTTTGCAATAAAAGAAAATTTACACTACGTATACCTTACGTATCATGTGTAGCGGGAAAGACATCAATCGGAACGATCCTCGCTAGAATCGTCTCTATCCGTTTCCACGCCGAGTATCTTCAGGATGACTTCACAAAGTCACGAGCCTCGTCTTTGTATGGGTTACTAGCCTCGTGTTGAAGATGATGTGATCGAGAGAAGATCACGATCCGAATCAAAATTCGGATCCAAAACGAGTCCTCAAAAACTCGCTTCTCCGGAGAGGTATTCGTCAACCGTTTGACGAATCCTTCGTCCTCCACCTATGAGGATTACCGGAGATCAAATCCCTAGCAAGTCTACCACTGTCGGAGCTCCAAACGTCGTCCAAACGATGCTCCAACGAGAAGAAAACAAGCCATCCAGAAAATTGGAAAGCTTTGGTGGAGGAATAGGGGCCGGCCAAAAGGGAAGGTTGAAGCTCACCTTATTGCCGAACCCAAAGGAAATCACTGGAGCTTCTCCGGCAGCAGCTCAACGCTGGCAAGATGGAAGGACAACACATTCTGGACGCCGACAAGGGAGCTAGGTGGTGGTGGGCGGCGACACTAGGGTTTGCGCCGACTTCACCAAGGAGAGGAGGGGGCGGCAACTATTAGGGTTGCAAGGCTTTTGATTAGGGCTTAACAAAAACCCTTAAGCCCTATTTTATAGAGAACAAATTCTCTTAATGGTTATCGGATCATAACCAATGGGCTGTTAACCCGCTCCATTAATTTAAGTTAAAAAAAAACAAACCATGATGATTTATTTTAAGTTAAAACGAACCGAACCAACTTTGGTTCATTCGTTTAAAACAAACCAAACCCTTTGGTTTATTCTTTTCCATTGGATTAGAACCAAACCAATTTGATTCATCCATCATTTCTTCATAAGACACGGCCTATCCACGCTTCCATTGCGACTGAAACGATTTCATGCTCGCTTCATGTTTGGTCCAACCAAACCTAGTTTCTCTCGGTCTGAGAATCTTATTCTCAAGCTCGTTTTAAATCCTTCGGATTACGCTCGTTGTGCGTGTGACAAAATATGTTCTCGGTTTATGTTGGCCGTCTATAATTAACCATTAATTATAAAATGATCATGAGTGGCACCTAATAGTACATCATGATCCCCAATTAACCAAAAAGATCAACGGTTGATCCAGAACTATTTCTGAAACCCTTCAACAGCATGAATGAATCGTGTCCCATTCCCTTCACTCATCTTATACCCACTTGGTTCAGGACATGGTCTATAGTGTCAGTCCCCACTAGGCTGACTACGTCACACCTAGCCCAAGTATCATTTCCTCGTCCTACGGATTCTAGTTACTGCAAATGTATCGAAGAGTACCTTACTCTAAACATGTAATGCTTTGGCAAAGACTTTAGTAACAATCCGACTAGAGACCATGGGTCACTACAACAAAAAATCGAATAGACAACGGTGAAAAACCATTGTCTATTAGCCAAAAAATCTGTGGTAAATCGACCCATTGTGAAAAGTGGGTCGGTCAAAGACAACGGTGAAAAACCATTGTAGATTTAAGGAAAAGACAATGGTGAAAAACCGTTGTCTATTAGAAAAAAAATCCGTTGTAAATCGACCCATTGTGAATAGTGGTTTGGTCAAAGACAACGGTTAAAAACCGTTGTCGTTTCAAAGATAAGACAACGGTTTTTAACCATTGTCTTTGACCAAACCACTATTCACAACGGGTCGATTTACCACGGATTTTTTTTCTAATAGACAACGGTTTTTCACCGTTGTCTTTTCCTTAAATCTACAACGGTTTTTCACCGTTGTCTTTTACCGACCCTCGATTTACCACGGATTTTTTTTTCTCATAGACAACGGTTTTTCAGCGTTGTCATTTCTCAACGGTTACTCTATAACATAATAAACCGTTGTAAATTTATAGTGTTGCATTTTTAATATAAATCATACAACATCAAAAAGAATTATAGAAAACACATATATACACGCGCACTTGTAGCAATGTAAAGTACAAGGTCACATTACATTTTAAATGATCACTTTTACCGATATATATTAAAAAGTACTGTGGCAAAACAACTACACATCATATGCTCCAAAAGTATTTGCCTAGCAAAACACTTATAGAATGTAAACAAAAGATGTATGTACACTTAAATCTCTCCTAATCATCAGATATGTGATCTTGTATGCAATCAGCCCACTCCGAACGTACTTCATCAATTTCCTTTGTAGCTATCACAGAATTTGCGAACTGCATGTGAAAAAATGAAAATGTAATTAAACGCTATGGTATCAATAAGAAAATATGAAAATATATCTAATATTACTATTGATCGTAGGGAAGACTTGTCAAAGGATGCGGCGCCTTCAATTATCTCTCTCATATATCGTAAAACAAAATATCCGCATTGAGCTCCATCCGGTTGAAGGGGAACCAGTGATGGAAAAAAATTATAGTAGTTATTCTGATAGTAAAATTTGATACATAAATTATACACCACATAAAAAAAGTTGGCATAAGGGAAAAAAATATTTCATTAATTTCAATTGTTGCATTTGTTTTATTTTCAATTATACATCTAATAACTGTTGGAATGTATACTGAAAGCCTAGCTCTTTTTGTATGAACATTTTATTTTGAAATAAGAATCACATGATCATTGTTTGGACTTTATATATTTATTATATGTGTGCATATTGTCTAATATTTTACATTGTAGATAACATGGTGCTTGGTGTGGCATAGAAGATCATGTTATCAGTCCCTTGTAAAATATAAGTAGAGGCTCACAACCAAGATGGTTTTGGATAATCCATTGGCATGGTTGTAGTATAGCTTGGTATTGTTTTTTCTTGAACATAGAGTTACACTAGTACACTTAGGTGTATTGAGAAGGACCGACATAGAGGTGATTCAATTTATTGTTGACTGCATAATTGAATCGGACCACGGATATTATGTTGTACATGCTCTTAATCCCGATATAATAACGGGCACATGTACTTAGTATTTATTTCTTTGATTTACCAGAGGGTGAGATTTAGATAGATTAAATCAATATGCCCGGTAAGTTGAGAAATAATATTATTTACATGGTGTGCCGCTGATTATAGGAGGAAATCGTGTCCTATATATTAGGTTGATGATGTCCGCTTGAGGAGCTCATAAAGTTCATCATGTAAATCCAGCTGGTTGACTTAGTCAACGTGATGATAAGGTTGAGTGGTACTACTCGAGGAATTAGATGTTAATTAATTGATGGTCAGTAAATCAATTAATTGACGGACATTCGATATCTTAAACACGGGGAGATTAATGTACGAATAATATATGGAGCCCATATTAATTTATGGGGGTTGGTGAGGTAGTTCAATGATGATCCTCTAGTGGAATGGAACATCATTGATGGATCAAGTTAGTGTGGTTCCGATCCATCGGGTGGCCAAGACCCAACTCCTCCTTATAGTCCCTATCGTAGCCTAATATAATCCTTGTGAAGTCTAGATCCAAGAATGTAAAACAAAACCTAGAACCAACGGTTGGGATTAAATCCCTAGATCCGATGGTTAGGATGAAACACTAGAACCAACGGTTGGGATTAAATCCCTAGATCCGATGGTTAGGATGAAACCCTAGAATCGACAGTTGAGATTAAATCCCTAGATCCAACGGTTGGGATAAAACCCTAGATCCGACGGTTGGGATGAAATCCTAGATCCAACGGTTGGGATGAAATCCTAGATCCGACGGTTGAGATGAAACCCTAGATCCGACGGTTGGGATAAAACCCTAGATCCGACGGTGGAGGTTAAATCCCTAGATCCGACGGTGGAGATTAAAGGAGTCCTAAGCCTAACTCTATAAAAGGAAAGCTTAGGGTTGGGCGGCCATAATGAATTGATTGAGGAATTAGGGTTTTGGCTCATCCAAAAGTGGGCGGCTAGGGTTTTTGGGTGGCTAGGGTTTTGGAGCAAAACAAGTGGGCGGCAACTCTTCCTTCTAGTTGATTGCCGGTGCCCATCCTCCTCCATCAACACTTGGCCGGCTCCCATCCTAGAGGCCTCTCCCTTCTTCCTTGGCCGGTGGTTCTCCTTACATAGGTGGCCGACATTCATCTTCCTCCCTTCATCCTAGAGTGGCCGGCGGCAACACTTCTTGAAGTTGGCCGGCGCATCATCCAATTGTTCCTTGGCCGGCGGTTGCACCAAATTCCCTAATTTGGTGGCCGGTTCTAGATAGGAAGGTATTTGTTGTTTCTTCTCTTTGTTCGCAGCGGACAAGGTGGAGAAGAAAGCGATATAGAAGGCTTCTACTCGTGGAGGATCTTCGTCCACATGTCGTCCACGAGAAGGATAGGACATACGGTAGAAGATCGTGAGGTATAAAGTTATTTTAACTTTATTTACAGATCTGAGCTTGTTCTTTTATGTTTTGATTATGCATGTGTAAATTAGTAAATATATTGTATAATCATGGACCCCGAAGACAAACACAAAAACCGGCGATCCGTCCGTCGTCTCTTCCACGGCTAACCAACTAGAAGAGTTGAGTTGCTTAAACAACTAGTTTGTTCAAGCGATCACTCAAGTTGTTAGCACGACGACGAAAATGGTTGTGCTAAGGAAGCTCATCCCATCTGGATTAATTCTTTCATTAGTGAAAATTTTAATCTGGGGACATGGGAGTCAATGAGCCTCCGAAGCATCCACCTTCAAGTGGTATCAGAGCCACGATTTTCGGTTTTGAGGTGTTGGTTGATTTCGGGATTTTATTGTTTTGAGGAATCAATAATATTTGAAATCTAATATTTTGATCATTGTGATTTTTAGGATTTTCAAATGGCTTTCAACCCACTTGCTGTGATTTTAAAAGAAAATAAGCTTACTGGACCAAACTACATTGATTGGAAAAGAAACTTGGATATTGTCTTAACTGCGGAGGAGTACAAATTTGTACTCTTTGAGGTATGTCCTCCTAAGCCCTCCGATGACTCTGATGAAAAGGAGAAAGAACATTATAAGAAATGTGTTAAGGCAGATGAGATGGCGCGGTGTTACATTTTGGCATCTCTGTCAAATGTGCTGCAACATCAGCATCAGGCCATAGCCACAGCTTATGACATGATGTTCAATCTCAAGGAACTTTTCGGACATCAGAGTAGGGCGGCTAGGCAGGAGGCGATGAGAAACTTGATGACGACCACCATGATCGAGGGAACACCAATTAGGGATCATGTTCTCAAGATGATGGCTCATCTTAATGAGATGGAAGTCCTCGTAGCTGAGATCGATGGGGAAACCCAGGTCGATATCATTCTTCAGTCTCTGCCTAGGAGTTTTGAGCAGTTCCTCCTCAACTACAACATGAACAAGAGGTTGTATTCATTGGCGGAGCTTCTGACAGAACTCCAGGCGGCAGAGGGGCTTTTTCGTCAGAGTGCTCAAGCCATGGTCGCTCAGAAGGTTTCTTCCTCTAAACCGAAAGGTAAGAAGAAGAAGAAGCAATGTGGAGCGAAGAAAGTGGCAGTAGGACCTCAAGCAAGAGTGAAGAAGCCGAAAGGCAAGTGCTTCACTTGCAAGCAGACTGGACATTGGAAGGCAGACTGTCCTCGCCGAAAGAATAAAGGTATATCTTCTTGTTTAGTTGTTGAAACATGTTTAGCGGTGTTATCTACCAGTGCCTGGTGTGTAGATACAGGAGCCACTGATCATGTCTGCAATACTTTGCAGGGGTTCCAGGAAACCCGACGACTAGCTGAGGGAGAGATTACCGTCTTCATGGGCAATGCTTCAAAGGTGGCGGCTATTGCAGTGGGAAACGTTTATTTATCTTTTGATAGGAATAAAGTTTTGGTTTTGAGAAATTGTCTTTATGTACCTACTTTTAGAAAGAATTTAATTTCAATTTCTAAATTGTTTATGGATGGATATTCTATTTCTTTTAATGACAAAGTGGTTATAAAAAGGAATAGGGAGATTATCTGTTCTGGTACATTGGTTGGCAATTTATATACTCTTGAACCGAAAACTCCCACGATGCATATAGAAATCAATAACTCATCTTCTAAGTCTAATAAGAGAAAAGAACCTTCGCAAATGAACCAAACATATCTTTGGCATCTAAGGCTTGGTCATATTAACCTAAGCAGAATTCAAAGGTTGATAGCTGATGGACCTTTGGGTTCATTAGTGGTGGAGGATCTCCCAACCTACGAATCTTGCTTGGAAGGTAAAATGACCAAGAGGCCTTTTAAGGCCAAGGGGTATAGAGCCAAAGATGTGTTAGAATTGGTTCATTCTGATTTGTGCGGTCCTATGTCTATCCAGGCAAGAGGTGGCTTTGAATACTTCGTCTCTTTTATAGACGATTATTCAAGGTATGGATACATTTACTTGATGCGCCGCAAGTCTGAATGTTTTGACAAGTTCAAAGAATTCAAGGCTGATGTGGAGAACCGTCAAGGTAAAAGTATCAAGACATTACGATCTGATCGTGGTGGCGAGTACCTCTTGGGAGAGTTTAGGAGTTACTTATCAGAGGCTGGGATTCAATCCCAATTGTCCGCACCTGGCACACCCCAGCAGAATGGTGTGGCAGAGCGAAGGAATAGGACTCTTATAGAGATGGTCAAATCGATGATGAGTTATTCTGAGTTACCTGATTCATTCTGGGGGTTTGCTCTAGAAACAGTAGCACACATTCTGAACTTGGTTCCATCTAAGTCAGTACCCTCTACTCCCACAGAGTTGTGGACTAGGCGAAAGCCTAGTCTAATACATATTCGGATTTGGGGTAGTCCAGCACATGTGCTGAAGGAAGATGCTGGTAAGTTGGAATCTCGTACAGAAGTACGCTTGTTTGTTGGCTACCCTAAGGGAACGAAAGGTGGTTTGTTTTATAATCCTAGAGATCAGAGGGTGATCGTTAGCACGAACGCCAGATTTCTAGAGGAGGATTATGTAATGAACCACAAGCCCAAGAGTAGGATTGTTCTTGAGGAGTTGACTGGGGAAGTCCCGACTTCAGTACCACCGGTACAAGAGGAGACACCACAAGTCACTGCACTGCGTGTCACAGAGCATACACAGGAGGCACCTCGTCGTAGTGGGAGGGTTGTAACACAACCCGATAGATTCATGTTTTTGGGAGAGTCTTCGGACTTAGTCCCTGGGGAACATGAACCTGATCCCTGGACATATGACAAGGCAATCCAAGATAGAGATGCGGTATCTTGGCAAAAAGCGATGAATTCAGAGATAGAATCTATGGATTCTAATCAGGTCTGGAAGCTATAAGAACCACCCGATGGTGTAAAAACCATTGGATGCCAGTGGATCTACAAGAGAAAGAGAGGAGTAGACGGGAAGGTTGAGACCTTCAAAGCTATGCTTGTTGCGAAAGGGTATACTCAGAAAGAGGGTATCGATTATGAGGAGACCTTTTCGCCGGTAGCTATGCTTAAGTCTATCCAGATTCTCTTATCTATAGCTGCTCATATAGACTATGAGATTTGGCAGATGGATGTCAAGACAGCTTTCCTTAACGGAAGTCTTGAGGACAACATCTATATGCGGCAACCAGAGGGATTCATTGCTAAAGGCAAAGAGCATCTTGTATGTTAGCTTAATCGGTCCATTTATGGATTGAAGCAAGCTTCTAGATCTTGGAACATTCGCTTTGATGAGGTAATCCAGTCATATGGATTTATTCAAAGTCCGAATGAGCCTTGTGTATACAAGAGATGTGACGGAAATGTAGTGGTGTTTCTTGTACTATACGTAGATGACATTTTGTTAGTTGGCAATAATATCAAAGTGTTATCATATGTAAGGGTATGGTTGTCCAAACAGTTTGATATGAAGGACTTGGGAGAAGTGGGACACATCCTTGGGATCAAAGTTATAAGGGATCGTAAGAAAAGGATATTGTGCTTGTGTCAAGCTTCATACATTGACACTATCCTTGCTCGTTTTAGCATGCAGAACTCCAAGAAAGGTTTTCTACCTTTTAGGCATGGAGTTCCTTTATCTAAAGAGATGTATCCCAAAACATCAAAGGAGATAGAGGACATGAAGGCGGTTCCTTATGCTTCGGCAGTAGGAAGCCTTATGTATGCTATGCTATGTACGAGACCGGATATCTGCTTTGCCGTGGGCATGGTTAGCAGATATCAGAGTAATCCTGGACAGGGACATTGGACTGCGGTAAAGCATATATTAAAGTACCTGAGAAGGACTAGGGATTATATGCTGGTTTACCGGGCAGATCAATTAGTCCCTGTGGGTTACACGGATTCGGATTTCCAATCAGATAGGGACAAGAGTAAGTCTACCTCGGGGTTTTTGTTTACTTTTGGAGGTGGAGCCATAGTATGGAGGAGTGTCAAGCAGAAATGCGTGGTGGACTCTACCATGGAAGCTGAGTATGTAGCAGCCTCTGAGGCAGCCAAGGAAGTTGTATGGCTCAGGAACTTCTTGATGGACTTGGATGTGATTCCTGGTTTGCCCAGAACTATCACAATTTATTGTGATAATAGTGGTGCAGTTGCAAACTCGAAAGAACCACGAGCCCATAAGGTGAGTAAACACATAGAGCGCAAGTACCACCTTATACGAGAGATCGTAAAGCGAGGAGAAGTTGCTGTCGCCAAGATTGCCTCAGAGGATAACCTGGCGGATCCATTCACTAAGGCCCTTCCAGCGAAAGCGTTTGATAGGCATGTGAAGGACATGGGGATCAGATGTATGGCAGAGTGATGACGGCATAGTCTTTTAGTATAAGTGGGAGATTGTTGGAATGTATACTGAAAGCCTAGCTCTTTTTGTATGAACATTTTATTTTGAAATAAGAATCACATGATCATTGTTTGCACTTTATATATTTATTATATGTGTTCATATTGTCTAATATTTTACATTGTAGATAACATGGTGCTTGGTGTGGCACAGAAGATCATGTTATCAGTCCCTTGTAAAATATAAGTAGAGGCTCACAACCAAGATGGTTTTGGACAAACCATTGGCATGGTTGTAGTGTAGCTTGGTATTGTTTTTTCTTGAACATAGAGTTACACTAGTACACTTAGGTGTATTGAGCAGGACCGACATAGAGGTGATTCAATTTATTGCTGACTGCATAATTGAATCGGACCTCGGATATTATGTTGTACATGCTCTTAATCCCGATATAATAACGGGCACATGTATTTAGTATTTATTTCTTTGATTTACCAGAGGGTGAGATTTAGATGGATTAAATCAATATGCCCGGTAAGTTGGGAAATAATATTATTTACATGGTGTGCCGTTGATTATAGGAGGAAACCGTGTCCTATATATTAGGTTGATGATGTCCCCTTGAGGAGCTCATAAAGTTCATCATGTAAACCCAGCTGGTTGACTTAGTCAACGTGATGATAAGGTTGAGTGGTACTACTCGAGGAATTAGATGTTAATTAATTGATGGTCAGTAAATCAATTAATTGACGGACATTCGATATCTTAAACATGGGGAAATTAATGTACGAATAATATATGGAGCCCATATTAATTTATGGGGGTTGGTGAGGTAGTTCAATGATGATCCTCTAGTGGAATGGAACATCATTGATGGATCAAGTTAGTGTGGTTCCGATCCATCGGGTGGCCAAGACCCAACTCCTCCTTATGGTCCCTATCGTAGCCTAATATAATCCTTGTGAAGTCTAGATCCAAGAATGTAAAATAAAACCTAGAACCAACGGTTGGGATTAAATCCCTAGATCCGATGGTTAGGATGAAACACTAGAACCAACGGTTGGGATTAAATCCCTAGATCCGATGGTTAGGATGAAACCCTAGAATCGACGGTTGAGATTAAATCCCTAGATCTGACGGTTGGGATAAAACCCTAGATCCGACGGTTGGGATGAAATCCTAGATCTGACGGTTGGGATGAAATCCTAGATCCGACGGTTGAGATGAAACCCTAGATCCGACGGTTGGGATAAAACCCTAGATCCGACGGTGGAGGTTAAATCCCTAGATCCGACGGTGGAGATTAAAGGAGTCCTAAGCCTAACTCTATAAAAGGAAAGCTTAGGGTTGGGCGGCCATAATGAATTGATTGAGGAATTAGGGTTTTGGCTCATCCAAAAGTGGGCGGCTAGGGTTTTTGGGTGGCTAGGGTTTTGGAGCAAAACAAGTGGGCGGCAACTCTTCCTTCTAGTTGATTGCCGGCGCCCATCCTCCTCCATCAACACTTGGCCGGTGCCCATCCTAGAGGCCTCTCCTTTCTTCCTTGGCCGGTGGTTCTCCTTCCATAGGTGGCCGGCATTCATCTTCCTCCCTTCATCCTAGAGTGGTCGGCGACAACACTTCTTGAAGTTGGCCGGCGCATCATCCAATTGTTCCTTGGTCGGCGATTGCACCAAATTCCCTAATTTGGTGGTCGGTTCTAGATAGGAAGGTATTTGTTGTTTCTTCTCTTTGTTCGCAGATGACAAGGTGGAGAAGAAAGCGATATAGAAGGCTTCTACTCGTGGAGGATCTTCGTCCACAAGTCGTCCACGAGAAGGATAGGACATACGGTAGAAGATCGTGAGGTATAAAGTTATTTTAACTTTATTTACAGATCTGAGCTTGTTCTTTTATGTTTTGATTATGCATGTGTAAATTAGTAAATATATTGTATAATCATGGACCCCGAAGACAAACACAAAAACCGGCGATCCATCCATCGTCTCTTTCGCAGCTAACCAACTAGAAGAGTTGAGTTGCTTGAACAACTAGTTTGTTCAAGTGATCACTCAAGTTGTTAGCACGACGATGAAAATGGTTGTGCTAAGGAAGCTCATCCCATCCGGATTAATTCTTTCATTAGTGAAAATTTTAATCCGGGGATATGGGAGCCAATGAGCCTCCGAAGCATCCACCTTCAATAACCTCCTTAATTTCCCTACTTGAGTTCAAAAAAGCTGGTAGTTATTCCTTGAGCAACATCTAGTATGAGTAAAAGTCTTTTGGAATTTAACTTCTCCTTGAGCTTCACTGGTAACCGTTGTCAGATTTTGTGACGCTGCTTGAAGGCCATAGACCATCTAGCCATGGCATAGGTTGAGATCCAAAGACTGCTTCAAAGACATTGGCATAGGTCGATGCACGACATCGAAGACTAGCCATGCATTATTCTAGTAAATCCTAAAACACTCTGAGTATGAAACTGTCATGGTTGAAAGTGGTATTCTCTTTAGGAACTAGATGCCATTTGCTATCATAACACTGCAGCAAAGTGAGATTTATCTGAGTTTAATAGAATAACTAATGACAAGATCTAGAGCAAAGAAGAAGATTTGCATATTTCTTTTAATGATTTAGTTAAAGTTATGACAGGCCTACACAACCTTTGCTTACATTGAAGTAATAATAAATTTGTAATAAGAATTTACTTTTACGATAGTCCTACACAACTTTTATCATTTGTTTTTTTTCCTCTTGCAGGAGAATACAGGATGAAAATAAGCTTTACATGATCTTTCCCGAAATTCCTTGTGCCATAAAGTCACCTGATCACATGATGATTTTCAAGCTGGATTCTATTTTAAAAAATGCAACAATTAAGAGCGATAGTGAGAAAATTATTGCAATGCAAATTAGAAGGGTACTACCAATATCGCAGGCAATTCAGAGCACACTGTCATTTTGCTCCAAGAATCAGCATCGCAGCCAATTCAGAGCACAATGTCAATTTTCTCCAGAACACAATGTCGATTAGCAAAACACTCAAGAATAGATTGGAGTAAGTAGGCCAATCGGAGCACAATGTCAATTTAGCCACAGTCAAGAAGCAGATCAAGGCAAAACAAAATGTCGGGAGGAGGTCAGATTAGGTTATGCTTAACAAAAAATAAGGAATTTGTAGATCTAACTCGAACTAATTTGATACCCACCTCATCCAATTCCAGAATAGATCGGAGTTATCTGAAGATTCTCAAAATGTCACTAAATAATTCACAAATAACTTGATTATATAAATGTCACTAAATAACAAATAACTTGATTATATAAATGTCACTAAATAACAAATAACTTGATTATATAAATGTCACTAAATAATTCAAATTATATAAGCTTCCCACGATGTAAAACATACCTTGATTATTTCCCACAAAGGGTGTTTCTTCCCGTGCTTGCCAATCTCTGTGTTGAACAATTTCAAGTCCATTCATAAAATCATAAAAGATTATAGACTTTTAGTGCATATAGTATATATAAAAAAATTATAATAAATATTGACAATATTTTGCTACTAAAACATACATCTTCACAACATTCTTCCAAGTCTCATCACGATTACGCTGACTGAGAGGATCCAACAACGAAACACCCTCTTTGTGAGGATCGATGACAGTCAAAATCCAATGGAAACTATATATATACACAATAGTAATGCATGTAATTAAGCAAGTGTACTTCGTTCAGTTACGTATTAGCAGTCCACCTCTATTTACACACCC
The DNA here is from genome assembly GCA_025175895.1 of Wurfbainia villosa. Taxonomy (NCBI): domain Eukaryota; kingdom Viridiplantae; phylum Streptophyta; class Magnoliopsida; order Zingiberales; family Zingiberaceae; genus Wurfbainia; species Wurfbainia villosa. Next base: position 33,736,452 of record CM045989.1, on the reverse strand, counting down.
TATATATATTGAACTTCTGGAGCTTCAAAACTAAACATTTGGATTGGTGGTGATGTACATTCAACCTATTTATAGCCAAACCAAGGGCCCTCTTATCAACTAATGTGAAGTGACACCCAACAACATATGGATCCACAAATCTAAACCTCTCCAGCTTATTTTCCTCCTTCATCTTTTTATATAAATGCCTACCATTTAAACATACAACAAAATGCATAAAACCAGGATAAATAAAACTCATAAATCAATAGTCAAAGTGTTAGTACATGAAAACAATATACGTACCATATGTACATAATTATGCAATTGTATGAAATTGGTGCCAAGTTGCAGAAAGGAATGATGTCTTGAAGGCAAACACTGGCTTCGAACTTACCACCAAATACATCATACTCCAACATAAATTTCATAGACTGGTGATCATGAAGAGCATGCTTGCAATAACAATACAACAACCATAGTGATCTAGGCATATTTGATGATCGCACTGTTAATGATTGCACATTTGGTGGTTGCAATCGATGCTTCCTTTTCAATCGAGTTTTTCCCCTTGACCTTCTAGTTTATGAAAACATATACTTGTCAGGCACTTGTATAGCTAAATTTAAATAGATTGTATCATTTACCGAAGAATCTTGTGTTTGCATCAAGTGTCTGGGCCAAGCTACATGTGATCCGATAGCATCACCAATGCTTTGACACACAGGGGTTGGAATTGGCAAAGGGGCGGTTTCATCCAATGCTTCATCAACCATTATGAAACAATGGTTCGTATGCTTACTTGGATCACCATTAAGATGCTCATCATCTCCCCCAATACTAACAATTGTACCAAAAGCTACATGGATGCCAGATTCCACACTCAATGCAACTAATTGACCCTTGTAAGACAAAACATAATGCTTGTATAAAAAATAAATGTATTTAAATTGGACAATTTCAATGATATCATTAAAGATTAAAGATACCTATAAAGGCTCAACCTCGTTAATAAACTCCACATCGACATCTCATTTGATAGACCATGATCATAGTTAAACTCATTTTCCTGCAAGGTTGGAGGAAACTTCACACTACAACTTCCCTTCTCATCATTCTCAATCTCGCATTTGCCATTTTTGAAAACCATTGCTTCTAACTTGTTTATCCGATCCTCCTGCTCTAAAATTTTTTTATGTTGCTCCAACAACATATTTTGTTGATCATTAAATACTGACTTGTGAGCGTGAGACCCCCATTTTGACAAGCCAAAGTATGTACTTGGAGTGACGTAAGCTCCAACTGCCCTTATACGCCCACCATGTTTCTTAGATTCAAGTGCACTGTTAGAATGTCTTGTGTCGGTTCACCAAGCATTAACTTCGCCTCCCTCTTTTGTAAGATACCATCATCCTGCAATGCACAAAAACATATATTGACTAATATTTGGATGGGAACCATTAACATAACAAGCCAAAATCTAAAACATTTACTTACAATTTTTGAGGTTGTTGCCTTCAGTTGATCACCAACAAACTCCCCTTCTTTATTGAGTCGACCTTTCTTCCAAAGGATAGCTCGGTTGATTTCATTATCAGTAGATAATTCATCCTTCTAATAACAATAACAAATGAATCAATATTATTTAAATACCTCTTCGTTAAGGTATCAAATTTATTGTAAGTGATAATTAAATATTACTTACTATTTCTTCAGTTAGGCGTGCATATCCTTTGCGAGAAAGTCGATGGGGGTATTTGTTTTGGGCTCTCCTTTCCTGTTGTTTCTCACTTAGTTCCTTAAAAAATAAACAAGACAACAATGCATTACCAATCACAATATTTTATTAAGAGTTAATTATTTGAGACATGAGATTTAAAAATCTTACTTTAAATTCATTAGACAAATGACTTATCACGAACTTGCTCCATATGTCTGCTGGAATATTTGATCCTGGAGGTGGCATATGCAACTTCTCTGGAGTTTTGCAATTGGGATAAATATAGTTTTGCGTGAGACTGCTTTTCCATTGGCGCCACTTATCATTTGCCGAGCTCAAACATCCCTTTTTCCAAGCAACATCAACCTTGTACGCCAACTACAAATCCATAAAAAAATGGATAAACATCAAATGTTAATAAACACAAAAAAAAGTATTAGTTTATATTTGAAGAATAAAAGTATGTTCATTTATATTTACATTCACAGCTTCCCACACACGCTCCTTGATGTCAATAGGAACATGCTTCCAAGTATTGTAAGTTATTGGTACTTTCTCTCGAACAATCTGGCCAAGTGAACTTTGCATTTTAATTGCATTTTCCCCAATAGGCTGCCCCAAATTATTGAATTCAACTTTGAGTATAATGCCCTTATTCCTTAGCCTTGAAATACTGTCCATATGTGTAGGACCTCTACTCATTTTGTTTGATTGGGTGGCAGTGGAATCCTGTGTGCAGGCAACATTTTCCTCGTCTAATAAATCAGTGCCAATTTTTTCCTTACCCTTTTCAAGGTTTGTAGCTCCTCGTTTGCTTTGATTTTTTGTCATAGAGTTGACAACCTATTAATCACAAAATCTGTACTTTGCAAATATAAGGTAAATATCATAAATTACTGATGGAGATAACAACAAATATTAAACTTGCAACTTCTGTCTTGTGTGAGTTGACAACAAAAAATTCAGCTTTAGATTAATATAATCTACAATTGGCATGCTTAGTATCCTTAATTATATAAAAGTTCATGAACAGAACTCATATACAAATAAGCAAGTTTATTTTCAACAGGAATATAATCATGTTGCAGTCCACACGTAGCTGAGCTTGCTAAAATATGTGCAAATATTAAGAAAAACAAATAACAAGTAAGCAACACAAAGTTGAAATTCTTACAATCTCCTGTAAGGGTTGATAAATTTGGAGGTGCAGCGACTATCACAAAGGATCAAACTGGCATTTCATTATTGTGTTGCAAAATTATCTGACATATAAAGCAGTATCATTTACCAAACCAGATTTGATGCCGGTGTGGTAAACCATCATCAAATTTATGGGATAAAGAGTATCATTTACAGATAACAGATAATAGATAAAGCAGTATCATCTACCAAAACAGAAATAATTGAGTGAAAAATAAAATAAAGCAATCCCATAAGATATAGCAAATTTATGGGAAAAAAATATAATTCCAATCCAAAGTAACACAAGGTGACACAAAGACAAACCAAAACATTAACGTAGGATTTAAATTTAAATATAATTTCCACACTAAGGTAAAACATCATCAACCCAAGTTCCGTCACAATCTTCACGCATGCACGGTGGTTCATTGTCATCTAATTCGTCAACATCCATTATTGGGAGCCCTCGGGAAAAACATTGATAGTTGGTTGCAGTTTCTTCCAAATTATCACCAATAATATTTTCAAAGTAGTCTCTACTAGGAGTTGCAAGTGCAACAGACCATGTGGGATCTTCAGGGTCTTCAAGGTAAAAAACTTGTTTCGCTTGACTACCTAAGATGAATGAATCAGATTTAAACCCTATCCTTTTGAGGTTTACTAATGTGAAACCATGTTCATCTACTTTAATACCACCATTATTATCAACCCAACTACATTTAAACACTGGAATTCGATATAGATGGTAATCGAGCTCCCATATTTCATCAATAACGCCATAGAATACCATGTCTGACACAATTGGATTCCTATCCTTTGCACTAGAAAGTTGCATAGTCTTTGCAACTAAGCTTACTCCAGAATTTTGCACTACCCGCACATCATCACGCTCTTTTGTGTGATAAGTAACCCCAACAATTAAATATGTAGAATACTTGAATACTCGCGTGCTAGGTCCATGCGCCAACCACTTTAATTGTTCAGAGATTTGATGTGTCGAATGGTTAATTGCATTTACAACCTATAAATTGCAAAATGCAAAAGTTGAATTATATATTAATCTTCATAAATTATAAATACCCCCATTAATTTGCATGTAACTTACAGTATCACGCAACCACGGAATAAAAGTCTGATTGTGCTCATCTTGTAACCACTTTTTTGACTTTGCTTTCTGATGAAATGTTGCCTTCAAATGAGCCATGTGTTTGCTGTTGAAGAAACGATTAGATACTAGAATTTAATGTCGCATTTGAAAGTAGCAATGAGTTGGAGAAATTACTCGATATATGACTCTATCTCATCATTATTTTCTAATACGTGACGATGTGCTTGCTCCCACTCCTCATGATTGGTGGAGTGCACTCGATCTAGTGATAAAGGTCTGGTAAACTCCAATTGACGATTCCTTGTTGGGATGCCAATAGTGTGCACATTAAACAGGTAGTCTGAGTAAAATTCTAGAGCCTCCTCAGCAATATAACATTCAGCTATACAACCTTCGGGTCGATTGCGGTTTCGCACATAACCTTTCAATGTTTTCATGAATCTTTCAAATGGGTACATCCATTTATACCAAACTGGTCCACACAATTTAACCTCACGTACGAGGTGAACAGTTAAATGGAGCATGACATCAAAAAATGAAGGAGGAAAATATTTTTCAAGTAAGCACAATGTTGTCACAATATCTCTTTGCATATCATCTAACTTCGAGACATCTATCACTTTGCTACACAACTTGTTGAAGAAAAAGCACAATCGAGTGATAGTATATCTAACATGTTTGGGTAAGACACCACGAATGGCAACTGGAAGTAACTGTTGCATCAAAGTGTGACAATCGTGTGATTTCATACCAAAAAGTTGCAATTCCTTCATTAATACAAGGCTTCTAATATTGGATGAATAACCTGTAGGAACCTTCATTCCCAACAAGGAGCTACAAAATTTCCTTTTCATCTTTACTTAATGTATAACATGCATTGGCAAAAAGTTTTCTTTTCCTCTCCTTTGGTGCCAATTCCAACGACATTCATATCCACAAGGTATAGGCGTCGCTAATCCATCTTTGTTTTCCCTGGAATGCCAAGTAATGTGTGCCAGGCTTTCACATATTTTTCTCGATGTGTATCACATCAAGAACATGTCGGACATGTAGATGCTCCCAATACGCAAGTTCGAATAATATTGATTTCTTCTTCTAATATGGTTGACTACCATCCTCTGATGCTTGAAGTTTTCCATTCATTTTTCCCCAACGACAATTAATTTTATTAACTGTTTTGGAAATATCACGACCACTCAATGGTCTCGGTGCAATATTAAAGTCTTGCTTCCCATCAAATGCTTTCTTTTGCCTTCGATAAGGATGGTTCTCAGGGAGAAACCTTCTATGGCCTATGAATGACATTTTTCTACTATGTTTCAATCTTTTTGCACATGTGTTTTCACCATAGATAGGACATGCATTATATCCTTTCACGCGACATCGAAGGTTTCCATATCTTAGGAAAGTCATTAATTGTCCATAATAAGACTGCCTTAAGGGTGAATCTTTCTTGTCGATATGCATCATATGCTTCAATACCTTCTTCCCATAACTGCTTTAAGTCATCAATCAAAGGTGCTAGGTAAACATCAATATCATTCCCTGGTTGTTTAGGACCCGATATCAATAAAGTAAGCATCATAAATTTTCTCATCATACACAAAAATGGAGGAAGATTGTAAGTGATCAACAAAACTGGCCAACAACTATACGTAGAACTCATCAATCTATGTGGATTTATTCCATCTGCCAATATGGCCAATCTCAAATTTCTTGGCTCATAAGCAAAATCTGGCCACTTATGGTCGACTACCTTCCAATTGGGTGAATCTGCTGGATGATGCAAATAACCATCACAAGTTCTACTATCAGCATGCCAGGTTAACACCTTAGAGGTTTCTTGGTTTCTAAACATTTTTCGAAATCTTGGAATAGGTGGAAAGTACCAGAGGACCTTTGCAGGAACTCCTTCATTTACTTTTGAATTCTTGCATATCTTCCATCTTGAAAACCCACAAGTAGGACAATTGATACAATCTGCGTATTCCTTCCGATATAAGATACAATCATTAGGACATGCATGGATTTTTTCATATTCCATACCCAATACAGCCAAGGATTTCTTCGCAGCATACACTGATAAAGGCAATTCATTACCATCTGGAAGCATTTCTCCCAACAAAGAAAGAATGTCTGTGAATCCTTTATCGCTCCAACTATATTTGGCTTTCAAGTTGTACAATTTAACAATGGCAAATAACTTTGTAAATTTTGTACATCCAGGATATAAAGGTTTCTCAACATCATGGAGTAGGTTATTGAATGTAGTTGGATTCTCATCATATTCATATGTCACATTTACCATATCTACAAGCTTCTCATCAAAGAAATTCTGTTCACCTTGTTGGCCTTGTTCACTATCATTCATTAAGTTGGTAAATGAGGGTTTTTCTCCATGCCATATCCACACTACGTATGTTAAATCCATACCATTACTTCTTAAATGAGCCCTTGTGACATCAATATTGTTCCTTCTTAGGTTACCACACATGGCACATGGACAAGATATTGCATTAGAATCACCAGAATTTTGCACTGCAAATTACAAGAAGGACTCTACTCCATACACATACTCAGGTGATAATCTATCCTTGAACATCCATTCTTTTTCCATTCTAGTGCATAAAAACATTAATTGCCAATTAAATAAACCTTCATAATACTTAACACCACTAGATCATTAATAAAGCAGCAGTAGATGCTTCAATGTATCAAACTTATATTTCCAGGATAAGAAGGTAATATGAATAACTTAAATTTGTATATGATCAAGCTGTCCACCTAAGCTAAAGTTAGAAAGTACAAACAAAGCAGTTGTTCAGTGAATAAAATATAAATTTAAGTAGAAACTAACGATAAATACAGCATAAAGCAAATTGCTCAAAGTGAATTAAATATAAATTTCAGGGGTTGGAAGGTACTATAAAGTAAAAAATTTAAACTAAATTTATAAACAAACATTTTATATTATAGAATACCGAGAGAATGGCTTCTAGAATAGATAAATACGATGTACAAATGATGATATAAGGTGAATAATCTTCATGAAGAATAAAGTTGGAACATAACTGGATTTTCTGTATGCGCAGATACCGGATTATCTGTGACAATGAGATTAAGGTTCAATGGATAGAAACAATCCAACTCAAACCTTCTTAACCAATAAAGGTTTGAAGGCACAACATGATAACCATAAACCAAGAGTTTATGACGCTGAACCTGTTGGGACGGAATCAGGACGCTGAACGATGGACGAAGGCCGACGGACAGAGGTTGAGCAATGGCCGACGGAAAAGGAAGAGAACGAACAGAGGGCGACCAACCGTGAGAATGTGGCGCGGAAGAAGATGGGATGGACGAGCGCGCAACAGAGAACGGGGGAGGTATTTTGGGAAGTAGGAACCGCAGAGGTTTTCGAAAAGTAAGAACGACGGAGAAGTTTAGGGAAGATTTATTTAACCTAACAAAATTTTAAATATATATAACAACTTTTAAAAAAAATATTGTTGTAATATATTGTTTAAAAAATATATATAAACTTTTAAATATATTGTTGTAAACGTATATATTTATAATTTTTTTAAAAAAAACTTATTTCCAATAATTTAAAAAAAAATAGTATTAATAATTAAAAAAATAATTTCACCGTTGTATTATAATAATAAAATAGTATTAATAGTATTATAAACTTTTAAAATTTCATTGACAATGGTTTAAAACCGTTGTAATATTATCACAACGACAACAAAAAAAATCTCATTGACAACGGTTGATTGCAGCGTTGTCCCAACTGTTGTTAAGATAAAAAAAAACCTTAAAGACAATAGTTCTGGAAAACCGTTGTAAAATGTGTTGCTGATTTAAAAAAAAAATATGCTCAACAACAACGGATACTGTAAAACTGTTGTCTTTTGTGTTATATGGGCGCTCAAAGACAACGGTTTTGTCAAAAACCGTTATCTTTTAACAAAAATACAACGGTTTCTCCTAAAACCGTTGTCTTTGTGGTGTTGTCTTTTAGCATTTTTGTTGTAGTGGGTATACATCTCCTCGCAAGGAGTGATGAATCCTTTGTTGGCAATGTGCTATTTCTCGGAATGCTCATAGGCTCCCATGTCCCCGGATTAAAATTTTCACTAATGAAAACTAATCCGGATGGGATGAGTTTCCTAAGCACAACCAATTCGTCGTCGTGCCAACGACTCGAGCGATCGCTTGAACAAACTAGTTGTTCAAGCAACCAAACTCTTCTAGTCGATTAGCCGTGGAAGAGACGACGGACGGATTGCCGGTTTTTGTGTTTCTTATTCGGGGTCCATGATTATACAAATACATACAAATGTAAACTAGTATAATCAACATATACTAACACAAAGAACATAAGCTATCATATCAATAAGAACATGCAAAGAACAATAATAAAAGTTATAAAACTTTTATACCTCTTGATCTTCTATCGTATGTCCTAACCTCCTTGTAGACTTCGTGTGGGCGAAGATCCTCCACAAGTTGAAGCATCCTAGATCTTCTTCAATCCAAAGAAAGAAGAACTCTCTTTCACTTCTTGCTTGAGCCAACCACCAATCCACAAAGGATTGATGCCGCCGGCCCCAAGAATAGAGAGAACATAATGGAAACAACCAAGGAACCGAACTAGGGACAAACCCTAGTTTTGGTGCCTCCAGCCAAGATCGAGTGAAGAGGAGAAAGGGAATATGTTGGGCGCCGGCCACGGTGGAGGGAATAGAGGAAGGAGCCGGCCACAACCTAGGAAGAGGAAGAGCTCCTCTCCTTTAGTTGCCGCCCACCTTCCTTGCATACCCTAGCCGCCCAACCATAGGAGCCAAACCCTAATTAGGGTTTCCTCCTTAGGTCTTCTTGCCACCCAACCAAGGTGGAAGGAGGAGATCTAAACCGGCCACCTTTCCTAGGAAGAAGAAGAACTCTTCCACAAGATGCCGCCTACCCTCCTTCCAAAACTTTGGCCGCCCAACCCAAAAGGAGCCAAACCCTAATTAGGGTTTCCTCCTTAGGGTTTCTTGCCGCCCAAGCCATCCAACTCCATCAACTATGTGCCGACCATGGAAGAGGGGATAGAAGAATAGAATGTGGACCAACCAAGGTAGAGAGGTAGAAGGAAGGGACCGGCCATGCCTTAGGAAGAAGAAGAAACTCTTCTTCCAATTGTTGCCGCCCTATGCGTATCTCCCAAACCCTAGCTGCCCAAAATAATCTAAACCAACTAGGGTTCCTAGCCTCCAAAGGAAGCAAACCCTAATCCCCTAAACCATCCATCATCCACCCAAAAAACTTGGTTGCCGCCCAACCCAATCTCCCATATATATAGAGTTAGGTTTAGGCCTTGGTTTAATCTCCACCGTCGGTTCTAGGGTTTTAATCCCAACCGTCGGATCTAGAGATTTAATCTCAACCATCGGTTCTAGGGTTTTAATCCTAATCATCGGATCTAGAGATTTAATCTCAACCGTCGGTTCTAGGGTTTTAATCCCAACAGTCGGATCTAGAGATTTAATCTCCACCGTCGGTTCTAGGGATTTAATCCCAACCGTTGGATCTAGAGATTTGTTTTACATTATTTGATCTAGACTTTATGAGGTTTATATTAGGCTACGATAGGGACCATGAGGAGGAGTTGGGTCTTGGCCACCCGATGGATCGGAACCACACAAACTTAATCCATAAATGATGTTCAATTCCACTAGAGGATCATCATCGAACTACCTCACCAACCCCCATAAATTAATATGGGCCCCATATATTATTTGTACATCCATCTCCCCGTGTTTAAGATATCGAATGTCCGTCAATTAATTGATTTACTGACCATCAATTAATTAACATCTAACTCCTCGAGTAGTACCACTCAACCTTATCATCATGTTGACTAAGTCAACCTGCAGGGTTTACATGATGAACCTTATGAGCTCCTCAAGGGGACATCATCAACCTAATACATAGGACACGGATTCCTCCTATAATCAACGGCACACCATGTAAATAATATCATTTCCCAACTTACCGGGCATATTGATTTAATCCACAGAAATCTCACCCTCTGGTATATCAAAGAAATAAATACTAAGTACATGTGTCCGTTATTATATTGGGATTAAGAGCATGTACAACATAATATCCGATGTCCGATTCAATTATGTAGTCAGCAACAAATTGAATCACCTCTATGTCGGTCCTGCTCAATACACCTAAGTGTACTAGTGTAACTTTATGTTCAAGACAACAATACCAAGCTACACTACAACCATGCCAATGGTTTGTCCAAAATCATCTTGGCTGTGAGCCTTTACTTATACTCTACAAGGGACTGATAACATGATCTTCTGTGCCACACCCAAGCACCATGTTATCTACAATATAAAGTATTAGACAATTTTGCATAATCATAAAAATATGCAAACAATGATCATGTGATTCTTATTTCAAAATAAAGATGTTCATACAAAAGAGCTAGGCTTTCAGTATACATCCCAACAATCTCCCACTTATACTAAAAGACTATGCTGTTATCATACTGCCATACATCTGATTCCCCTTCCCTCCACATGCCTATCAAAGCTCTCGCTAGAAGGGCCTTAGTGAAAGGGTCTACCAGGTCATCCTCTAATGCAATCTAGGCGACAACAACTTCTACCTCCTTTACGATTTCTCGTATCAGGTGGTACTTGCACTCTATGTGTTTACTGGCCTTATGGGCTCGTGGCTCCTTCGAGTTTGCAACTGCACCATTATTATCACAATTAATTGTGATAGTTCTGGGCAAACCAGGAATCACATCCAAGTCCATCAGAAAGTTCCTGAGCCACACAGCTTCTTTTCGTCGCCTCATAGTCGCCACATACTCACTTTTCCATGGTGGAGTCCGCCACGATTTACCGGGCACTCCTCCATACAATGGCTCCACCTCCTAAAGTAAACACAAAACCTGAGGTAGACTTACTGTTATCCCTATCTGATTGGAAATCGCAATCCATGCAACCCACAGGGAGTAATTGGTCTGCCCGGTAAACTAGCATATAATCCCTAGTCCTTCTCAGGCACTACAATATATGCTTTTACCGTAGTCCAATGTCCCTGTCCTGGATTACTCTGATATCTGCTAACCATGCCCACGGCAAAGCAGATATCTTGTCTCGTACATAGCATACATGAGGCTTCCTACTGCCGAAGCATAAGGAACCGCCTTCAGCTCCTTTATCACCTTAGATGATCTAGGACACATCTCCTTAGATAAAGGAACTCTATACCTGAAAGGTAGAAAACCCTTCTTGGAGTTATGCATGCTAAAACGATCCAAAATCATGTCTATGTATGAATCTTGGGATAAGCACAACAACCTTGATCCCAAGGTTGTGATTCACTTCTCCCAAGTCCTTCAAAACTGTTTGGACAACCATACCCTTACATCTGATAACACTCTGATATTGTTGCCAACTACCAAAATATTATCTACGTATAGTACAAGAAATACCACTACGTTTCCGTCACATCTCTTGTATACACAAGACTCATCCGGACTTTGAATAAATCCATAAGTCTGGATTTACCTCATCAAAGCGGATGTTCCAAGACCTCAAAGCTTGCTTCAGTCCATAAACGGACCGATTAAGCTTACATACAATACGCTCTTTGCCCTTAGCAATGAATCCCTCTGGTTGCTTCATATAGATGTTTTCCTCAAGACTTCCATTAAGGAAAGCTGTCTTGATATCCATCTACCACACCTCATAATCCATATGAGCTGCTATGCATAAGAGCTCCCAGACCTGACTTGAATCCATAGAATCAATCTCAGTATTCATTGCACTTTGCCAAGATGCTATATCTATATCTTGGATTGCCTCGTCGTATGTCTAGGGATCAGGTTCATGTTTGCTAGGGACCAAATCAGAAGATTCACCCAAGAACATGAATCAATAAGGTTGTCTAACTACCCTCCCACTATGACGAGGTATCATCTGCGTATCCTCTGTGATACGCGGTGCAGTGACATGTGGTATATCCTCTTGTACCTGTGGTACTAAAGAAGTGACTTCCCTTTTAACTCCTCCAGAATAATTTTACCCTTGGGCTTGTGGCTCATCACATAGTCTTTCTCTAGAAATCTGGCGTTCGTGTTAACGATCACCCTCTAATCTCTAAGACTATAAAACAAGTCAGAATAACTCATCATCGATCTAACCATCTCCATAAGAGTCCTATTCTTTCGCTCTACTACACCGTTCTGCTAGGGTGTGCCAGGTGCAGTCAATTGGGATTGAATCCCAACCTCTGATAAGTAGTTCCTAAACTCTCCCAAGAGGTTCTCACCACCACGATCAGATCGTAGTGTCATCCGCATATCTTGAATAATTGTCTACAAAAGAGACGAAATATTCAAGATTACCTCTTGCCTAGATAGCCATAGGACCACACAAATCAGAATGAACCATTTCTAACACATCTTTAGCTCTATACCCCTTGGCCTTAAAAAGGCCTCTTGGTCATCTTACCCTCCAAGCAAGATTCGTAGGTTGGGAGATCCTCCACCACTAATGAACCCAAAGGTCCATCAGCTTTCAACCTTTGAATTCTGCTTAGGTTAATGTGACCAAGCCTAAGAAGCCAAAGATATGTTTTGTTCATCTTCGAAGGTTCTTTTCTCTTATTGGAATTAGAAGATGAGTTATTAACTTCAATTTGCATCGTGGGAGGTTTTGGTTCAAATTTCCTTTCAATGTACCTGAATAGATATTCTCCCTATTCCTTTTTATAACAACTCTGTCATTAAAAGAAATAGAATATCCATCCATAATAATTTAGAAACTGAAACTAAATTCTTTCTAAATAAAGGTACATAAAGGGAATTTTCCAGAACCAAAGTTTTATTATTTTCAAGAGATAAATAAAACTTCTCCCACTGCAATAGCCGCCACCATCATGGCATTGCCCAAGTAAATGGTAATATCCCCTTTAGCTAGTCGTCGGGTTTCTTGGAACCCCTGCAAAGTATTGCAGACATGATTAGTGGCTCTCGTATCTACCCACCAGGTGTCGGTAGATAACACCGCTAACCATGTTTCAACGACTAGACAAAAGGATATACTTTTGTTCTGTTTTGGATTGGGACAGTCCTCCTTTCAATGTCCATCCTGCTTGTAAGTGAAGTACTTGCCTTTCGGCTTCTTCACTCCTCCCTGAGATCCTCCCACCACATTTGCTCCACCTTGTTTCTCCTTCTTCTTGCCTTTCAGCTTAGAAGTAGAAAACTTTTTGAGCAACCATGGCTTGAGGATACTATTCGAAGAGTGCATACATGTACTTCCTAGCAGATAAGACAATATCTGGATTCTTTTCCAATCATCATTATTTGGGTACAGTAAGTTTATTTCCTTTAGTATCACAATAAGTGGACTGAAAGTCATTTTGAAAATCCTAAGAATCACATAGAACATTACTTTAGATTTCAAATATTATTGATTCCTCAAAACAATAAAATTTCAAAATCAACCAACACCTCAAAACACCAAAAATATTGCATGCCACGCAGTGTGGACGTATACGAATTCTACATTTGTAAGAGGAGGTTTTACCCATTAATTTTATTATCTTGTCAACCTTACTTTTTGACAAATAAAATTAATAGTTGGTTCCTCTTTGGCCCTACAAATAAAAGCAGTGACTCCGATGGGAAGGATACTTTATATTTGCATCTAAGTGTGCATCATTACACGATACTAAGGGAATTATTTCGGATTATGTGCCTTACCGCTGTGGAAGTACACACGCTCCTAGATAATTTCCTATAACCATTATTTGACCTAGTGATCCACAAACAAACTCATCCGCAGGGAGGAAGGCACTCAGAGCTGACACGCAAGTTTGTTGCATCACACGTCAAATTGTAATGGAGGCCGCGGGAATTAATTAAAATATCCCTCTCCCACTCAGTAAATTGAAAATGAGGAATTTTCAAGCACACACAGCATGCATATAAAACAAATCAGTAATAAATATGGAAAAAACAGAAGTTTTCCAACTATTATGGCATTGTTCTTCAATATACGTTCCGTCGTGTCGCCATCTCGTCCGCTCCTCCGACGCCATGTACGAGCCATCCGGAGATCCGAGCCGAGAATAAAACCTATTTTATTTTACATCCATCGATCCTATACTCCATGAGGGAGTGTACATGAAATCTAGATCGAAAGTAAAATAAAATAAAGAGTGGCTAAACAATGCCGTATTCAATTACAAAAATTAAATACTAATTTAGCCTCGTCAACCCCGAGGATTCAAATAATATACAATCACACACACATGCAATCACATACACACATATATAGCCATAATAGTTGAATCTTATGCCTGCAACCAAAAAGTTAGCCTACGCACATCCTACTATTATCCGGCATACACAATATATGAAAAGTGCGTGAAAGTAACCGAATCCAAAACACACAAAACCGGAAACCATGGCTCTGATACCATTTGTTGGCAATGTGCTATTTCTCGGAATGCTCATAGGCTCCCATGTCCCCGGATTAAAATTTTCACTAATGAAAACTAATCTAGATGGGATGAGTTTCCTAAGCACAACCAATTCGTCGTCGTGCCAACAACTCGAGCAATCGCTTGAACAAACTAGTTGATCAATCAACCAAACTCTTCTAGTCGATTAGCCGCAGAAGAGACGACGGACGGATTGCCGGTTTTTGTGTTTCTTATTCGGGGTCCATGATTATACAAATACATACAAATGTAAACTAGTATAATCAACATATACTAACATAAAGAACATAAGCTAGCATATCAATAAGAACATGCAAAGAACAATAATAAAAGTTATAAAACTTTTATACCTCTTGATCTTCTATCGTATGTCCTAACCTCCTTGTAGACTTCGTGTGGGCGAAGATCCTCCACAAGTTGAAGCATCCTAGATCTTCTTCAATCCAAAGAAAGGAGAACTCTCTTTCCCTTCTTGCTTGAGCCAACCACCAATCCACAAAGGATTGATGCCGCCGGCCCCAAGAATAGAGAGAACATAATGGAAACAACCAAGGAACCGAACTAGGGACAAACCCTAGTTTTGGTGCCGCCGGCCAAGATGGAGTGAAGAGGAGAAAGGGAATATGTTGGGCGCCGGCCACGGTGGAGGGAATAGAGGAAGGAGCCGGCCACAACCTAGGAAGAGGAAGAGATCCTCTCCTATAGTTGCCGCCCACCTTCCTTGTATACCCTAGCCGCCCAACCATAGGAGCCAAACCCTAATTAGGGTTTCCTCCTTAGGTCTTCTTGCCGCCCAACCAAGCTGGAAGGAGGAGATCTAAATCGGCCACCTTTCCTAGGAAGAAGAAGAACTCTTCCACAAGATGCCGCCTACCCTCCTTCCAAAACTTTGGCCGCCCAACCCAAAAGGAGCCAAACCCTAATTAGGGTTTCCTCCTTAGGGTTTCTTGCCGCCCAAGCCATCCAACTCCATCAACTATGTGCCGGCCATGGAAGAGGGGATAGAAGAATAGAATATGGACCAACCAAGGTAGAGAGGTAGAAGGAAGGGACCGGCCATGCCTTAGGAAGAAGAAGAAACTCTTCTTCCAATTGTTACCGCCCCATGCCTATCTCCCAAACCCTAGCCGCCCAAAATAATCTAAACCAACTAGGGTTCCTAGCCTCCAAAGGAAGCAAACCCTAATCCCCTAAACCATCCATCATCAACCCAAAAAACTTGGTTGCTGCCCAACCCAATCTCCCATATATATAGAGTTAGGTTTAGGCCTTGGTTTAATCTCCACCGTCGGTTCTAGGGTTTTAATCCCAAGCGTCGAATCTAGAGATTTAATCTCAACCGTCAGTTCTAGGGTTTTAATCCTAACCATCGGATCTAGAGATTTAATCTCAACCATCGGTTCAAGGGTTTTAATCCCAACCGTCGGATCTAGAGATTTAATCACCACCGTCGGTTCTAGGGATTTAATCCCAACCGTTGGATCTATAGATATATTTTCCATTATTTGATCTAGACTTTATGAGGTTTATATTAGGCTACGATAGGGACCATGAGGAGGAGTTGGGTCTTGGCCACCCGATGGATCGGAACCACACAAACTTGATCCATCAATGATGTTCCATTCCACTAGAGGATCATCATCGAACTACCTCACCAACCCCCATAAATTAATATGGGCTCCATATATTATTTGTACATCCATCTCCCCGTGTTTAAGATATCGAATGTCCGTCAATTAATTGATTTACTGACCATCAATTAATTAACATCTAACTCCTTGAGTAGTACCACTCAACCTTATCATCATGTTGACTAAGTCAACCTGCAGGGTTTACATGATGAACCTTATGAGCTCCTCAAGGGGACATCATCAACCTAATACATAGGACACGGATTCCTCCTATAATCAATGGCACACCATGTAAATAATATCATTTCCCAACTTACCGGGCATATTGATTTAATCCACAGAAATCTCACCCTCTGGTAAATCAAAGAAATAAATACTAAGTACATGTGTCCGTTATTATATCGGGATTAAGAGCATGTACAACATAATATCCGAGGTCCGATTCAATTATGTAATCAGCAACAAATTGAATCACCTCTATGTCAGTCCTGCTCAATACACCTAAGTGTACTAGTGTAACTTTATGTTCAAGACAAAACAATACAAAGCTACACTACAAACATGCCAATGGTTTGTCCAAAACCATCTTGGTTGTGAGCCTTTACTTATACTCTACAAGGGACTGATAACATGATCTTCTGTGCCACACCCAAGCACCATGTTATCAACAATATAAAGTATTAGACAATTTTGCATAATCATAAAAATATGCAAACAATGATCATGTGATTCTTATTTGAAAATAAAGATGTTCATACAAAAGAGCTAGGCTTTCAGTATACATCCCAACATCCTTTATAGGCTATTCAAATACCTTCGATCACTTCGACTTATACCCAATCATCTCGGGTCCACATCTCCTCAGAGATGCTTGCTTACGATGTCAAAGCATAAGTCTTCATGATCAAGATGACTTGAATAGCGCAAGTCAAAGGAACATTGCACTTAAGCTACAGTAAGAACTTCATTGACATATCTATATATGCAGAGAACCATATGAAGTCTTACGGTTGGTCACTCCAATGAACTAGTTACCATAACTAGCATCCACGATTAACTCCGAACATCACAATGTCTCCAGCCAGTGAGAATCAGCTGCTTGGATACTCCAAGGAGTATACCTCGTGCTAGTCTCGACAGAATCAATGGTGTCCAAATCCATCAATTCATCGACTAGGGATAATTTCGATACATCACAATTACACATGTAGAGATACTCACTAGTTGTGATCCAATCACAAATTCTCTTATGCTATGAATCGTATCGTGGACATTCAGTAATGAGTTTAAGATCTAATCAAATACATGAAAATATGTATACTCAAATAGTGAATCTTCATTTATCATATAAATGGTTCAAACATAAGGTGATAGCCTTAGGACATCTCTCATATATCACTAACACGCTGGCCCTATGGAGTAGGAGAGGATTTGCTGGCCAAGATTGATATCTTGCCACCGACCAAAGGATGAAGAACAAGATGATGGGATGCCTCCCAAAACCCAAGGAAGAGGATGCCCTAGAGCCGGCCAAGAGAAAGGAGGAGAAAACCAAAGGCTTACCCTCTTGTTGCCGCCGACCCAAACCCTAATCCCCTTGAGTTTCAAGCCGCCCAAGCTAAAGAGAGCAAACCCTAGAATCTCCAAAAACTCTTGTGCCGCCCAAGCCTTGGCTCCCCTTTTATAGATTTCACCCATACCTCCTTTTAATCTCCACCGTCGGATCTAGAGATTTAATCTCCACCGTTGGATCTAGGAATTTAATCTCCACTGTCAGATCTAGGCTTTCATGAGGTTTTTAATAGGCTACAATAGGGACCATGAGGAGGAGTTGGATCTTGGCCACCTAATGGATCTAGCCCACATAATGTCCAATCCATTAAAGATAATCCATTCCACTAGAGGATTATCATTGATCTACCTCACCAACCCCCATAAATAAATATGGGCTCCATATATTAATTGTTCAATTATCTCCCCATGTTTAAGATCTCGAATGTCCGTCAATTAATTTATTTACTGACAATTAATTAATCAACCTCTAATTCCATGAGTAGTACCACTCAACCTTATCATCATGCCGGACCAAGTCCACCTGCAGGGTTTACATGATGAACCTTATGAGCTCCTCAAGGGGACATCATCATCCTAATATATACAACACGGTTTCCTCCTATAATCAACGGTGCACCATGTAAATAATATCATTTCCCAAATTACTGAGCCTATCAATTTACTCTATAAATCTCGTCCATTGGTAAATCAAAGAAATAAATACTAAGTACATGTGCCCATTATTATATCGGGATTAAGAGCATGTACACCATAATATCTGAGGTCCGATTCAATTATGTAGTCAGCAATAAATTGAATCACCTCTAAGTTGGGCCTGCTCAATACACACAAAGTGTACTAGGGTAATTCTATAGTCAAGACAAATCAATACCAAATTACACTACAACCATACTAATGGTTTGTCCAAAACCATCTCGGTTGTGAGCCCTTACTTATACTCTACAAGGAACTAATAACATGATCTTCCGTGTGACACTACACACTATGTTTTCTACAATGTAATGTATCAGACAGTATGCATAACCATAAATATGCAAACAATGATCATATGATTCTAATTTTAAAAATAAAGATGTTTATACAAAAGATAGAATTTTCAGTATACATCCCAACAGGTTGGAGGTCAGAGGGATGTATACTGAAAATTCTATCTTTTTCGGCTTCTTCACTTCTCCCTGAGATCCTCCCACCACCTTTCCTCCACCTTGTTTCTTCTTCTTCTTACGTTTCGTCTTAGAAGTAGAAACCTTCTGAGCAACCATGGCCTGAGCCTGAGCACTCTAACAAAAAAGTCCCTCTGCCGCCTGAGTTTTGTCAGAAGCTCCACCAACAAATACAACCTCTTGTTCATGTTGTAGTTCAGGCGAAACTGCTCAAAACTTCTAGGTAGAGATTCGAGAATGATATCGACCTGGGTTTCCCCATCGATCTCATCTCCAAGGACTTCTAGCTCATTCAAATGAGTCATCATCTTGAGAACATGATCCCTCATGGGTGTTTCCTCAATCATGGTGGTTGTCATCAAGTTCCTCATGGCTTCCTGCCTAGCAGCCTGATTCTGGTGTCCAAAAAGTTCCTTGAGATTGAGCATCATGTCATAAGTAGTAGGCATGACTTGATGCTGATGTTGCAATACATTTGACATAGAAGCCAAAATGTAACACCACGCCATCTCATCATCCTTTATCCACTTCTTATAACTCTCTTTCTCCTTTTCCCTAGAATCATCCACAGGCTTAGGAGGACACTCTTCGAGAAGTACATACTTGTACTTCTCGGCAGTCAAGATTATATCCAGATTTCTTTTCCAATCCACATAGTTAGGTCTAGTAAGTTTATTTTCCTTTAGTATCACAGCAAGTGGGTTGAAAGTCATTTTTGAAAAATCTAAGAATCACATAGATCAAAACTTTAGATTTCAAAAATTTATTGATTCCTCGAATAATAAAATTTTAAAATCAACCATCACCTCAAAACACCGAGAATATCGTATGCCACGATAGTGTGGACGTATACGAATTCTACATTTGTAAGAGGAGGTTTTACCCATTAATTTTATTATCCTATCAACCTTACTTTTTGACAAATAAAATTAATAGTTGGTTCCTCTTCGGCCCTATAAATAAAAGCAGTGACTTCGATGGGGAAGATACTCCTATTTACATCTAAGTGTTCACCATTACCCGATACTAAGGCAATTATCTCGGATTATGTGCCTTCTGATGGGGAAATACACACACTCCTAAATAATTTCTTATAACCATATTTGACCTAGTGATCCGCAAAACAAACTCATCCCATGGGGAGGAAGGCACTCAGAGCCGACGCGCAAGTTTGTTTGCATCACATGTCAAATTGTAATGGAGGCCATGGGAATTTTTTTAAAAATATCCCTCTCCCACTTAGTAATTTAAAATGAGGAATTTTCCTAGCACACAACATGCATATCAAACAAGAAGCAATAAATATGAAAAATATTTTCCAACTATTATGGCTTTTGTTTTCCAATATGCCTCCTGTCATGTCGTCATCTCGTCCGCTCCTCCCTACGCCATCTACAAGACATCCGGAGATCCAAGCCGAGAAAAATTATTTTAATTTACGTCCATCGATCCTATACTCTACAAAGGAGTATACATGAAGTCTAGATCGAAAGTAAACTAAAATAAAAGAGTGGCTAAACAATGTCATACTTAATTACAAAAATTAAATACTAGCCACGTCAACCCCGATGATTCAAATAATATTACAATTACACACATCCAATCACATACACACACATATGACCATAATAGTTGGATCTTATGCCTGCAACCAAAATGTTAGCCTACGCACATCCTACTATTATCCGACACACATAATATATTGTAAGTGCATAAAAGTAACCGAATCCTAAACACACAAAACCAGAAACCATGGCTCTGATACCACTTGTGGGGAATTGCTTTCAGCTTTGGTCGCTGGTGCATAGCGATCCTATCTATGTCCCCGGATTAAAAAAATTAATCCTTGACGAAGACGGATTATCCAAGCAACCGATCCATCATCGTACTATTCGATTTTAGTGGTCTCTTAAACAAACTTGTTGTTCAAGCAACCTAACTCTTTTCCTCGATTAGCCATGGAATAGATGATGTACGGATTTCCGATTTTTATCTTTATCATCGGGGTCCAAGTAAATTAGTCACATGCATTATACAAAAGAACTAAATCAAAACAAACAAGATTATACCTCTTGTATACCTCTTGATCTTCAATTGTATGACTTATCCTCCTCTTGAACGTTGTGTGGGCAACGATCCTCTAAGAGTTGAAACCTCCTAGATCGTGTATCTTCCTTTCTTTGTTCGCTCCGAACAAAGGAAGATAACCAAACAATTCTTCTCCTATTTAGAGCCGACCACCAAGCCACCAACCTTGGTTGTTGCCGCTGGCCAAGGAAAGGAAGAAGGGATATGGGCGTCGGCCAAGTGCTCCAAGGGAAGAAACCCTAACACTTGTTGCCGCCAGCCAAAGGAAAGGGAAAGGGTAGAGGTTGCTGCTGGCCAAGTGGAGAGGAAGAAGCTTGTTGCCGCCGGCCACTAGAGAGGAAGACAAGGAAACCCTAGGAAAAACCCTAATTCTTTGTGCCGCCCAAGCCTCTCAATGCCAACTCCAAACCGTAGCATCTCCAAGAATCTTGCCGCCCACTCCAAAGCCCTAATCTCCAAAAGGATATCCCATGCCCAAGCCTTGAAACCGATATTTATAAATTTCTCCCAAGCCTCCTTTTAATCGTGTCCGTTGGATCTAGGTTTCATGAGGGTTTTAATAGGCTACAATAGGGACCATGTGGAGGAGTTGGATCTTGGCCACCCAATGGATCTAGCCCATATAAAATCTGATCCATTAATGATAATCCATTCCACTAGAGGATTATCATTGATCTACCTCACCAACCCCCATAAATAAATATGGGCTCCATATATTAATTAGACAAATGTCTCCCCGTGTTTAAGATATCGAATGTCTGTCAATTAATTAATCAACATCTAACTCCATGAGTAGTACCACTCAACCTCATCATCATGCCGGACCAAGTCCACCTACAGGGTTTAGATGATGATCCTTATGACCTCCTCAAGGGGACATCATCATCCTAATACATAGGAAACGGTTTCCTCCTATAATCAACAGCACACCATGTAAATAATATCATTTCCCAAATAACTGAGCCTATCGATTTAATCTATAAATCTTTCCCATTGGTAAATCAAAGAATTAAATAGTAAGTACATGTGCCCGTTATTATATCGGGATTAAGAGCATGTACACCATAATATCTGATATCCGATTCAATTATGTAGTCAGCAATAATTTGAATCACTTCTAAGTCAGTCCTACTCAATAAACACAAAATGTACTAGTGTAATTTTATGGTCAAGACAAACCAATACCAAATTACACTACAACCATACCAATGGTTTGTCCAAAACCATCTCGATTGTGAGCCTCTACTTATACTCTACAAGGAACTGATAACATTATCTTTCGTGTGATATCACACACCATGTTATCTACAAAATTAATGTATCAGACAATATGCATAACCATAAATATTCAAACAATGATCATGTGATTCTTATTTAAAAAATAAAGATGTTCATGCAAAGAATAGACTTTTCAGTATACATCCCAACAGTTATGAGACAATGACTACAGGAGCAGTCTACTAGGGCATTTTGGCCGTCGACTGCTAGGCGAAAATCATCCCTAGTTACATCTTTAAAAGGAGCTCAAAGGGGAGTTTTTTTGCCATGGTTCTTGGGGTGATTTGGAGGGGAATTACTTTTTCATTCCATACCTTCAAGAGCAAACCAAAGCAATCAACAAGAAAGCAGTCCAAAACTCTTAGTTTAAAGTTTTCTTTACTTGTATTTGTGTATTTCTTAGTTTACTTATTGTATTTCATTGGATTACTTTTTTAATTATTTGTAGAAGGTTTCTCCACCTCCGTATTGTTCCGAGAAGGAGTGTATTGATTAGTGGTGGTGTTTGCATCACTAGAGCTCATTTGAGCTCACCTCATAGAGTAGGACCCTATGGTTCCGAACCACGTTATATCCTTGTATATTGTATGCTTGTGTATTTCATTTATACATTATTATTATTTTTTCTACACATATTAACGAATAATGTAGACAAGCATGCAAATGCGATCGAATTCCGTCAAGTGAACGAAAATGCACCATTCACCCCCCTCTAGCACTCACTGAAGTTCCTACAATACTGACACTACTGATGTTCAGGATGATAATAATCATATTGTCGAGTTCCTAAATAGTAAGCATCACTAAGATCTCCAAATGATTAATAATATGAATACATGTTGCAAGAGATTTCTGGTCTATCCTGAAACACTAACAAACACAATCAAAAGACAACAAAATAGACATATCCAAGTAAGTGGATATACAAGAAATAAATGAATGCAGTCCTAAACAAAAATTTTGATTTTTGATTTTTTTTTTAGAAAAATGGGCAAAAAATCCTAAGTCTACTAAGCACCATTACACTCCTCGGCAACGACACCAAAACTCATGATGGAACCACCCTCTCCGACTGTTGTGCATTGTCGGTTTACTTTATCTTTGGAATTCATGAATTAAACTGGTTATTGTCCCTTAATTGTTATCATTGTAATTTCATTTGTAGTTTAAGTTGTTGAATTCATAGTTTAATTTTGATGTTTAGTTTGTAGTTTGATTTACAGTTTAATTTGTAGTTAGTTTGTAGCTTGTCTTGTAGTTCAATTTGTAATTAGTTTGTAGCTTGTCTTGTAGTTTAAATTGTATTTAATTCGTAGTTTATCTTGGAGTTTAATTAGTAGTTTCATTTGGATGTTTAGTTTGTAGTTTAATTGGGATGTTTAGTTTTTAGTTTAATTTGTAGTTAATGAGTTTGACTGGTTAATTGCAAGGCTTAGCTTAATTGTTTATTAGTTTGATTTCATGCATGTTTAAGTGCTATTTCCATTAGTTTGAAGTGTTTAATAATAGATTAGATTTATTTCATGTTTTTCTTTACACTCATGTTATTTTGCATTTGAATTATTTTTTAAATTCCTACACTATCTTTATGTTTTTGAATGCTTTTGTTAGAATGCTTAGTTCATATCTTCTTCAATTTCATTACCATCATAGTTTAGTTGGATTAAGGTTTTAATTTCTTTCATTGTCTTTCATTAAGTAGGATTAGTCTTTTAAATTTCAAACTCCCATTTGAAATGGAAAATCCAAAACAATAATTAGCAATCCTAAGATTACTATTCTATCGACTACACTCATTGGGAAACGATCCTAGCCATTCACTATGCTACATTAGTGTAGAGGGGGTTCGGTAATTAATTTGTAACGGTACCACAACACATAATCACTGTTATCAAATTTTAGTGTCGTTGATGGGGATAGCTACGGCAGCTCGTCATGAAGATGGTCGAAACTTTTCCTCTCGCTGCTCAAACTCTGCTACCGAACCATCGCAGTAGAAGTTCTTCCGACGCAGAGGAGAGAAATGGGCTCGCTGCTGGTTGGATGGGAGGGGATGAATGCCAGAGATGGCTGCCAGAGACCGTCGCCATCGATGTTGTGGAAAGTCGTCACGGCTTCTTCTCGTGTGAGTAGAAACTGTTCGATGAAGAGAAGGAATTAAGTGGCTGCTTGACGTCGTCTGATTTCTTTGCCCCTCAAATCTCTATCATCCATTAAATCTAGGGTTTGATGGATCAATCATTTAATTAGGCTGCTCTATCCAATGGTTGTGATCGATCCAACTCTGGATGGACAGCTCCGATCGCTCCAATTAGGCCCTTTTTGTATTTCCAACAAGATCACATCCAAATTATAAAAAATAACTTTGAAATTGTAGGAATTAAACAATTAATCTCTAATAAAACCATTACATAAAATATACTGAATAACAATAATTAACTGCATAAAAGAGCCTAAAATGTCCAATCCATGAATCTAAACAATACAATAAAATACAACTATCAATGCCTTCACTCTTCTTAGTGACATAACCCTTATCACTAAATGAGAGGTAATCCTCATTCTCCCGTCATAAAAAATCATCCATCATCCCTTGATGGACAATTTCCCTCTAAATTCTTGCTCCCCCTTGACCATTGCACAAACAATATCCTTGGAGAGTTCTTATGCCTATAAGAAATCTAACCAATCGAAAATTTAGGTAAAAGTTCAAACTTGAACTTTAACCTCCCTTAAAATTTGATACTCCACCCTAACTAACGCTCCTAATCATTTTCAATGATAATTTCTCCCTTCCAATGCTTCTCTAAGCATATCATTTGGCTAGGAGTGGTTAGGGTCCTTGAGGTTGCTGATAAATGGCTAAACAAATCTTGTTCGGCCAAAATCTGACCACAACAGTTAACTGAAATCAGAAATCAACCGACTGCCACACCACAAGTCGATTGGCTACCATAGCAGTCGACTAGTTTCTTCATTTGTAGAAATCAATATTTTCAGACTGAATTTCAAAAATTCATAAGTAATTATATGTTTTTCTAAAAATCTTAAAATTTCATACATATAATATGTGTGTCAAACATTATGGGTGAAAAATAATTTTATATGAAAATACCCATTATTTTGAAAGATTGATATAATGTTCAAAAGCATTGAAATCTTTCAATGTTTTGTCTAACTTTCTGTCAATATTATCAATGGTGATTGATATCTAAAGATAGATTTCATCAAGATTTTTCAAAATAATTTTAAAATATTTTCAAAACCTTAATTTCAATCATGGTCAATGGGCTAGATGTACATGACTTGTACATTAGCTTTTCTCATGAGTTATACATATGATTAAATGAGTTTTAGTTCATTTGATGTGCAAGCACACGAACTTAACTCATATATCTAACATCTTACATGTGTTTGAGTGTATCAATACACAAATATGTCATCCTTATGGTCTTTGTGAGATGTGAGTTTGTTCTTTTCCTAATCTAAGGGTTCATGAATTTTATCTAGGCATATTCAATTTGATTCTCTTATCTTGTCACATCAAATCAATGTTATTGTCCTTAATTTCAAATTAATTAGCCTTAATACATGAAAATGATCTTGGCATAAATTATTGCATAAATTAAGCATATTTGCTAATGATGTATGATTTTATAGCATGATATAATTAAATTAAGCATTATCATGACATTTAAAATAATTATATGAGCATGATGTCATGACATGGTAAGGCAAACAAATCATAACAAATATAAAAGATACAAAGGTATAAGAATACCTAAGTTGTAAGCCAAATTGTCATTTACTAATATTACACCCACTTTGCCTTAATACACATTTTCCCTCAAGTGTGTCAAAAACCAAAATGTCACACTATGGCCTTCTAATCTATTTGTGTCAATTATGATCAATTTTTTTACTTCATTATTTTTATTGGCACATCCTAACATCTTTTAGGATTAAAATCTAATCTCATTTACAAGGTTTCATATTACCTTGAAAATGTTGTAAAGTGTCAACTCTACCATGGTTAGGTTAACTACTCATCCATTTAAGGTGTTCACACCCTATATCTATCTAGCATGAAGGGATCATGCTCCTAGGAAGGCAAAACCTATTTATGCTCCTTGGGTTTACTAGGTACTCACTAGGGATAACTTCCCTTAGTACTTTTTTAATGACCTTCCTAGGTTTAGAAGCCTTGGTCATTGTGGTCTTCTCAAAGTTAACTCTAGGGATTGCCTCTTGTGTAATCTTGCTAATGACTTTCTTAGGGTTCCTTGAAACCTTAGTGATGTGTGCAAATCATACAGGATTTTAGGAGTAGTTTTAGCACACATCTAGTTACATTTCATACTTATTTCATGCATATTTTCCTTATTTTGTACTTATTTACTATTTTCTAATTCGAAGATATGCTTTTGCTATTTTTATGTACATAGAGGCATTTTGGAGGCAAAATGGCATGATAAATAGAGCTCAAGAAAGGCAAGCGTGCTCTGGCCATGTCCCCAAGACACAGGCATTCTTTGGATGAAAAGATGGCATTCGCTCAGAGCTGTAGAGAAAGATATGGCTAGTCATGTGAATTTCACATGACCGTGCCTTTTCCAGATGCATGGTCCAGAGCATGATTTTCTAACTCCAACATGGCCGACTATGTGGAATCCACACGTCCGTGTGACGACATCACAACTTATGAAGATCAATTTTCGTGGGCAATTAAGGAAAGTTGAGTTCGCCCCTATGAAAGGGAAGGCACACCTAAACCTAAGATGGGGAGGCTTGATGGTTGGGACGACAAGGAGGTTCCCTAAAAAGCACCGAAGGCTTGCAACGGAAAGAAAGAAAAGGGACTAAAGGACGGGATTACCCTCCAACACACAGGAAAGCGGCCAAGACATCTCTAGAAAGCATTCAGGGCATATATTTTATTGTTTAATTTCTATTTGAATTGTAATGCTTAAGGATTCAATGTCTTGTGTGTATCTTTTTATATCTATGGAAAAGATTTCTCGATTCTAGTATTAGGGAATAATTTGTGCAAGTTGGACATGCTAGTTCAAATATATTTCAACTTTCCTTGATTATATTTGTAGTTTATGATATCTAAGTTTAATGATAATCACATCTTGGTTATATTCCTACTGTGCTTAGTTGATATAGAGGGTGAAAGCCTCTATATCAAAACCTAGGAGAATCAAGGAAGAACCTCTCGATCATCCTCCCTCCCAAAATCATAGGAAATAGGTCATGAAAGAGTAGGACATGAAATATGGTTCGCCTGTTCATGGGGACACATAGGACATCTTAGAGCTCTATCAACCTATTCCAGCAAAAGGCCCAAAGTAGGAGAAATCAACTCAGCGGTTGTGGGACTCATGACAGAGGCATCCAGTGACAACAACCCCCTGAGCTCTGCCGATCCGAAAGGGAAACTTGATTAGGAATAGACAATTCCTGGTAGAAGCAAAAGTTCATTGGGATTACATACGATGATCCTCCCACAAGATTGTAATTAGAGAACCTAGAAACATTAACTTAATATCATGCTCGACAACACACAAGTGAAACCAAAATCCTAGAATCTGTTGACCAACCTTTGAGTAAACCCCTTAATTCTTTCTCCAAGTGACACTGTACTAGAGCCTGCTCTTAGCCAACCACCTTAACTCAGGAAAGGATAGCTCCAAACAATGAACGTTCACTGGACAGCCAGTACTAGAATCACAGTCCCTATGGGATCGATACATAATTTATTACTTAACGACAACCGTGCACTTGCGACCGTTGAGTGCAAGCGCATGCATCAAGTCCTTGGAAATCTTGGTCGGAGATTTGAGGTCGTGCTTGCGTGCGATCAAGTTTTTGGCACCGTTGTCGGGTACTGTAGTTTCGATATTGGATTGAAAGTGAATAGATTGGATCAGACCTAGTCTAGATTTATTTCACCAGTCATAATTCATTTCCAATTTAATTTAGTTTTAATTCAGTTTTAAGTTTTCTTTATTTAGTTCATTACTTTCATTTTACTTAATTTCTTTAAGTAGCATTGGCTTGTTGATATAGTGCACTCGACCATTGAAAGATTTTGTAGCACCGAGGCTCAAAGTGTGGAATTCCAGTATAGTTTTTCCCCAAATCAAAGCTGCAAGCTGGGAGATAAACCCTCCATTAATTTCCCTAATTCAAAAGAATCAATTCGAAGGAACTCAGATCGAGGAATCCTACCAACACCTTGAGGAGTTCCTGGCATACTATGTCACAGTGCAATAGGTGTTGGTGCAATCGACCCAGGTCACGATTGACCAGACTCGAGTTGGACTCGAGTAGTGTTTTGATTCTTGACAAAGTTTTGGAAAGATTGTTGGCGCAATCGACCTGGGTCATGATTTACTGGACTCGAGTTTGACTCGAGTGATATTTTGATGTTTGACGATGGTTTGACCATTGTTTGACTATATGATTAACATGAGATTGATCATATGATGGAGAAGTCCAAGTCTTGTGTACTTGGCATGGAAAGTCCAAGCATGGGTCTTGGCAAGGGAAAGTCCAAGCTTGAGTCTTGGCAAATGGAAAGTCCAACATGGGTTGGCAAGGGAAGTCCAAGAGGTGATATTGGAAGCGTAAAGTCCAAGCGAGAGTCTTGGCAGCATAAGTCCAATGGTTTGACAGCGTAAAGTCCTAGCGGTAGTCTTGGCAGCGAAAGCCTAAATGTGTCTTGGCGGTATAGACTAGCATAGCATGACAATAGCCGATGGAAGCACCTAAAGGCTAGCGTATGGATGAACAAGTCATAGATGACTTGGAGGGATCCGATAGGCCTGAGGCTAACGGAGGTGGCTAGAAAGCTTAGGTATAGGCTAAGGGTGGTTTAGCAAGTATGAGGGCATCATACTTGGGGTTAAACCTCATGTTTGAGATTTGTCAGTCGACTGGGTTATGGACCAGTCAACAGGTCAAGTGTTTTGACATTTGGCAACCGATTCGACTTATATCAGTCGACTAGGACTATGACCAGTCGATTGATGGGAGTTGACTGAAGTTCGACTGCAGGAAATGACCTGGCGGTCGACTGCCAACATTAGTCAGTCGACTGATGGCCTGATCAGTAGACTGCTATGGCTGGCAGTCGACTAATGGTCGATGTCACGAACATAGAAGGTTCCAGAGTCGACTGTTAGGGTTTAACAGTTGAGTGATGGCTCGATCAGTCGACTGATGGGCATGATCAGTCGACTGATGGTATATCCGTTGGAACTTATCCGATGTGGCTCGGGCCGTTATGAGACAACGACTACATGAGTAGTCGACTAATGGTCTTTATCAGTCGATTTCTAGGTGAAATCTAGCCCGAATGTTGATTATAAAAGCAGCTTGCGGAGAGGGATTTGGCAAGGGTTCTTTGAGGTGATTTGGAGGGGATTTGTTGTTGCAATCTAGACCTTCAAGGCTCTTTTCAAGCAACCAAAAGCAAGCACTCAAGTTCATATTGTGTAAAGTTTTCTTTACTTGTCTTTGTATAGTTTACTTGTATTAGCTTGTATTTGATTCCTATTGTTGTAAGAATTGTTGTAAGAGGTTTCCTCCACCGCCGGATTGTTCCGAGAAGGAGTGTTTTGATTATTAGTGGTGATTGGCATCGGTAGGGCTCGTTCGAGCCCAACCCATGGAGTAGGAACCTTGAGGTTCCGAACCACGTTATATCTTTGTATTGTGATTGTTTATTTGTATTTGTCTTGTGTATTTGTTTGTATTATTTCTATATTCTACTGTGTACTAACAATCATAGGCAAGCACGAGAATGATATCCATCGACGCAACGAAACGCTATTCACCTCCCCCTCTAGCGACGGTCAAATTCCCAACAATAGGTTCTAGCAGAAGACATTTGGCTCATTACTTTCCCATTCTCTCTAAAAGGAGAGGCCATACAATGGATATGAACTCTATTGGCAAGAATTATAACAACGTGGGAGCAATGCGAATGTCTATTTTTGAAGAAATACTTCCCACCAATAAAAACAACTTACCTAAGGGACAAAATTCTTGCCTTTAAGCAAGACCACAGAGAGACATTGGTTCAGGTGTTGGGGAAGTTCCAGGATTTGATACTTTGATGTCCACAACATGGGTTACAAGATTGCCTACTCAAACACTTTTTTTATTTTGGAATTTCTAGCTTAGCTAAAGGACTCTTGGACACAACCGCAGGGGGAGTATTGATGAAGAAGAGCATGGACGAGGCCTACCACATAGTAGAGGTAGTGGTCTTGACCCTCCAAATATGGTCGGATAGTGAGGAGTTTCAAAAGTCTATCTTTAAGAAGGAATCTGATGGTTTAGAGACAATGTGCCAAATAAAATATGAAAGCGAAGGAAAGGCACGTGATCATACTGATTTCAGCAAAGACAAATGCCCAGGAGAGTGTGAGAAATATATTATCAAAGGAAGAGAGTGTTGCAGGGCAGGAGTTCCCCATTTATTTGAACTAGATGAAGAAAAAAAACAAGAGCTAGTGGAAATGAAAAAACACCCTAGCCCCGAGATGGAACCTCCTTCCTTCGAATCTCATATATATGAATTTTTGAGGCCCGAATCAACTTATCCATTGATTATAAATGCCAGTTTAAAAGAAGCTCAGATCGGGAAGTTATTCGAGGTATTGAAGACGTAAAGGAAGGTACTAGGATATACCATCGATGACATTATGGGAATAAGCTGATCCCTTTATATGCACATAATAGTACTCGAGGACGGGTGTAAGTCAATAGTGGAGCATCAAAGAAGATGCAAACCGAACTTGTAAGAGGTTGTGAAGAAGGAAGTACTAAATATATTAGATGCAAGAATAATATATCCTATTTCAGACAGTGAATGGGTCAGTCCTGTACACGTAGTTCCGAAAAAAGGTGGGACTACATTAATCAAGAACAAAGAGAATGAGCTGATTCCTACTCGAATAGTAACGGGATGGAGAATGTGTATGTTGGACTATCCGAACCGCAAAAACCATTTTTTACGTTGGGGAAACCCCGGAAGTCGGCCAAGGATCCGTGCTAAGGTAAATAAAACTACATGTACGTGTTTAAAAACTTTAGATCTACTCTAGATCTACATGTTAAGAGTTTACCCTTGATGAAATGCCCTTCGCTTATTCTGCTCATCCAAACATCTTGCTGGAACTCGAGAGTGTCAAGTGTACACTCCTCTATTGGTATCTACACAAGCAATAAGTGGAGAAAAGCAACCTAGAGTCTGCTAGCACCCCTTGGAGGCTCACGGCAAGATGAGGAAGATTAGGGAGAGAGCTTGAGGGAAGATCCAAGGAAGAAGATGATGAAGTTACACACTTAACTTCATGTTGGTGCAGTAGGCACCTAAGTCGAACCTGAGTTTTGATTATAGCAAACGATACAAAGTTAAGCTCATGTCGTTATCTCATGAGCTGAATCGAGTGTACAGAAAATTGCTATAGCTGGAGCTGAAGGCTAGCGACACCCGGAGGAAGCCGCGGTGGTCGGGCGACACTCGAGTAACTTCGGAGGGAGCCGAAGGAATCAAGTGGAAGGCTGGAAGCAAAAGAGACATAGTAAGTATCGAGGTAAGCTCGAGTGAGTAAAGTGAAGTGAGGTTGTGTCCTTTGTACGGGGACATCCTTAGGCGACGATCCGACCCAAGACTTCCCATGGAAGGTCTATGTTGAGATCGGACGACAAGTGGTCATCGAATTCACTTATATTTTGAGCTAACTCTTTATTGTAGTCAAAAATCCTGGCCATCAGTTCAACCGGCCAGTTCAACCGGGCCAGTTCAACCGGCCAATTCAACCGGCCAGTTCAACCGATGGTCAAAAATCAGCCTCGAGGAGTCAAGCTTTATCACCATTTTTTAAGGAGTTTTGTGCCCAATTCCTATTGGTTGAAGACCCATTCGATGAGGGGTTTAAAGGCTATAAAAGGAGGGTTTCTCCTAGGGTTTTTCATCATCTCTAAGTGCTCACAAACCTCCACAACTCTGCGATTTTCTGATGACTCTACGACGAAGTGTTGTCAACAACCCTAGTTTACTTTCTACTCTTTTAGTTGTTGATATTCTTATTTTGTCGTCTCTTTAAATATTGCAATTCCTTTTATTAATCGAGGTTTTCTATCGTTGCACTTTACATTAATAGAAGAGAGGGTTTGTCTCTCCATCTTCTCTTTCAAAGTTTTTTTTGTAATTGTCAAACTCCTACCTCCAACGAGAAGGAGTGTTTTTAGTGAATTGCCCTCCGTGCGTGATCAAGGATCACTAGGGTCTTAGAGTAGTAGCCGAAGGCTACGAACCAAGTAAAAAAACATTTGTCTCATTTATTTATAGTTTATCTTTCCGCTGCAATTAACTGTCTACTCGAGTTTTAACGAACGAATTAAAAAAAAAGGTTTATCGCTATTCACCCCCTCTAGCGATCCGCTTCGATCCAACAATTGGTATCAGAGCCGGGGGCACTTAGATTTGGTGAAACCACCAATCTAGCATTTTTTACAGATTTATTTTTCGTTCATTTAAATTTTTCTCCCGCACTACTAATCCAAGACGAAGTCTTGGTACTCTTCGTTTGGTTTTGTTTTGCAAGTATTCGCTTTTGGAGTAGCCGACGGTAAAATGGGCATAACTTTTCGTACAAGTTGATCCACGAAACGGTCTACCTACCAAAACGAAGCTCTCAGAAAGGTCTACACTTATTATCAGGTTAAACCCTCATAACAAGCTGTATTCATTCCGAAAAACCATCGTTTAGTACCATTTCCGGGACATCGAAGGTTGTAAGTGCTCATCTTTTATTTTAGTTGGTTATTTCTCGTTTATTCCTTTTGTTTCTTTTCATTTCCTACATTACTAATCCAAGGCGAAGTCTTGGAACCTTTTTTTTTCATGTTTTTTTTGGTATTTTTTTTGTGTGCAAGGTTTCCCTTCCAAATGGCTCATCTCGAGGGTTTTAGCACCGTCCGACCTCCGTTTTACAATGGAGATGATTTTCGTTACTGGAAAGGTCGGATGGAATGCTTTCTCAAAACCCAAATCGAGATGTGGATTATAATCCAAACGGGTTTCACACTTCCGACTAACGAAGTGGGTGAATCCTTGGGTTATGACCAATGGACCATTGCGACAAAACGACAAGTCGAAGTCGATGCCAAGGCAACACAAATCCTCCAATGCGGCTTGTCCAAGGAGGAGTTAAATCGCGTCGGTCCCTTCATAAGCGCAAAGGACCTTTGGACAAAGCTAGTGGAGCTACACGAAGAGACCGATGAAGCCAAGGTATGTAAGCGCAACCTTTTATTTAATAAATTATATAATCTAAAAATGCAGGAACATGAAATGGCGATGCAACTCCATGCCCGCGTCCAGGACATAGTCAACAATCTACACGCAATCGGGCAAAAGGTCGAAAACCGTGACCTTATAAGGTATGTCCTAAACTCCTTTCCGAGGACTACCTTGTGGGCATCCATGGTCGATGCCTACAAGGTCTCCAAGGATCTTTCTAAACTTAGGTTAGATGGACTTTTTTCTGATTTTGAACTTCATGAGCAGTCTAACTCAGAACCCGAGAAAGGTATAGCACTATTTGCAGGTTCAAAGAAGAAAACCGCTTGCAAGCCACCCCTGAAGGAAAAAGAGGATGAGTCGGATTCGGAGGTCGACTCGGAAATGGAGGCCGAACTAGTCAACCTAGTTCGGAGGATAGTCAAGGGTCGAAAATGAACCGTCACTCGACCCAACGAAGGTAAGCCTAAAAGTTCAAATATTAGATGTTATGAATGCAACAAGTTTGGACATATCAAGTCCGAATGCCCAAAACTCAAGAGCAAGGCACCAAAACACAAAAAGGCACTCAACGCTACTTGGGAAGAAGCTTCCGAGGAAGAAGACGATGATCGAGTCCTCATGGATAAACCAGTGGAATCAGAGATAGAGTCGGAACCGGAACTTGAATCGGAAACGGAAGACGAGTCGGACTGCGAAGCACTATTCAAGACAAGCCACGGATACGCATCCGGTTCAAAAGATACACTCAAGGTAAGTCGGTCTCTCATTACTACACTTTATAGTGCAATTAAGTTTTTAAATAGAAAGTTAGCTAAGTCCGAGTCCAAGGTTGAGACCCTGGTTGAGGAAGTTAAACTCCTCAAACACGAGGTCTCCCTAACCTCTTCGACTAGTCGAGTTCAAGAGAAGGACTCAACTCGGGTTGAAAAACTCGAAGTTGAGAACTCACTCTTGAAGAGTCAAGTCGAAGATCTTAGGAATATGTTGGAAAGGTTTACTTTGGGATCCAAAGGACTTGACCTCCTACTTGGATCGGAAAGGGCCGTGTACAACAAGGTCGGGCTAGGGTTTAGCTCAAACACGACCAATAAGTCGTATATGTCGATTGTAAGTCGACATAAAAAACGTGTCCAAGCATGGGTCCCTAAGACCACCTTGATTTCAAACTTAGGATCAAACCAGTACTGGGTTCCCAAGGACCAAATCCACTATGTAGAGAGACCGAATCGATTCAATGGTCCAGGGGGAGCTAGTACGAAACTTGTTTATGTTTTAACTTAGAAATTACATGCTTAGGTTTTTATTTAGTTGGATTTTTCTTTTTAGAATGGTTAGATAGGACTATAACTTGTCAACACTTGATAACATAGTACCAGGATGCGACGAGATGATAGTACGCTAGGAAAATGGAGTCTCGTGTATTCGAGCTAGATAAGGCGTATCTAGTTCGGTTCACTTGACCGAGTGGAACTAGCTGAAGCTACCTCGCCGTATCCTAGACTAGTTAGACCAGGAAGTGGTCTTAGGTGAGTCAAGTTACTATTTTCTTGAAAATGGCTTTGTCTAAGGAAGTGGTCGTTGTTCCGATCAAAGAAGGCCTCTGTGCCTCGCCATGACGTGGAAGCCATGATCTTGAAAAGGTGACTTGATAAGCCTAAGGTCAAATCCGAATCTAATGCAAGGTTGACAAGTGTATATGTCATTAAATTTAAATCAAGTAAAATTGGAAGTCATCTCACAAGAACATATAGGGTTAACGTGTTTGATCATGTAGACATGGGTGAGATGATTTAGGTTAATAATTTTTAACCAATCTTTAATAAATCCAATATCCGATCCAACTACCTTGCGTGTAGGATCAATGGATGTTGGACAGTGGTTGCTCCCGACACATGACTGGGGATCAACTCAAGTTTTCGAAGCTTCGATTCAAACGACAAGGATCGGTAGCCTTCGGAAATAACGGCAAGCTCAAAATTGTTAGAGCTGCAATTAACTGTCTACTCGAGTTTTAACGAACGAATTAAAAAAAAAAGGTTTATCGCTATTCACCCCCCCCTCTAGCGATCCGCTTCGATCCAACACTTCACACTTTGATAACCCATCAAAGTGGTCGGCCACTATTTGGGGGGTTACATGCATGCATGTAACTCCAAGAGCCAATGGCTCTTGGTCTCCCTCATGAGGTGGCACCCCATGATGAGTCCATGATGATGTGGAACATCATCATTGGCTGACCCCCTTGCCAAGTCACAATGACATAGCAATTGGTCAAATCAAAATTGACCATTCATCTTCCCTCTCAAGTCAAGTCAAACTTGACCTCTTATCTCCCATGGTTGATCAAATCCAACCATTTGATTCAAGTCAATTTGATTTAATGAATCTCTATTTATTATTTTAAATTGACTCAATGAATCGAATTTAAATTAGACTCATTCAACACTTGAATCAAATTGAGTCTAACTCAATTAGTCTAATTTGGATTACTCTTAATCCAATTTGGTTCATCCCATGAACCTAATCCTCATGGTCCATCATATGAACCTAATCTCCATCTAATTGCCCTTTGTGTGTGACCCTATAGGTTCTTGTAACATTGGCAATGTTCCTAAACCTATTTAGGAACATAAGCAATGAGCGGTATCTAGCAACACATCATTGCTACCCAAGTTACAAGAATGTTGAGATCCAACATCACCTTTGTGACTACTAATTGTGACTCTCACAATATGTGACAATGTCCCTCTATCCTTGACATCTAGATTGACCAACTAAGGCATAGACCGTGTCATCCTCAGTACAATCTATATCTTGAACTCCAAGTAGACTCACTCTAATCAAATGAGCTCAATATCGCATATTGACTCATTTGGGCATGGCCATGCACTTAGTGGTCTCACTCTATCAAGAATAACGATGTCACTCCCATCATATAGGAGGGATAGATCCCATCTACATCACTCACATCCCTCCGCATAATTTGTTACATACCCACTAATCGCCTTTATAGTCCACCCATTTACAGGTGATGTTTGACGAAGCCAAATTATGCAACTCCTTATGTAGGGAACCATGGTGACTTCAGGTCCAAGGACTAATAGTCATACTAATAATCACATGAGAAAGTATATGACACTCATATAACGATCCATGATACTTTTGTTAGTGAAAGCCCTAGAGCCAATCATATGATGATTGTTGTATGGACTTTATTGTATCATATTCCTATTTATTAAGGCATGGTTATTATATTTACTTGTATTGGTGCCAAATAACTAAATATAATAATGTCCTTGAGTAGTAGGTTCTTATCTATATCAATCGATTGGTTGAATCGATAATGAGATGATATAGAGAACACTACTCTTAATCATTCCTAGTCGAGTATTAACATTCAGGGACAATGTTAATGCGTAGAGACTAGCATGTAGGTCAACAAGATGACTTGATCTCACAAGTTATGGATATGAGATATCAAGTTGACACATGGGTATGCATTGGAGAATGTATACTGAATGACCCGCCATGAGAAAGTATCATGGATCGTTATATGAGTGTCATATACTTTCTCATGTGGCTATTAGTATGACTATTAGTCCTTAGACCTGAAGTCACCATGGTTCCCTACATAATGAATTGCATACTTTGGCTTCGTCAAACGTCACCCGTAAATGGGTGGACTATAAAGGCGATTACTAGGTATGTAACGAATTATGCGGAGGGATGTGAGTGATGTAGATGGGATCTATCCCTCCTATATGACGGGGGTGACATCGATATTCTTGATAGAGTGAGACCACGAAGTGCATGGCCATGCCCAAATGAGTCAATATGAGATATTGAGCTCATTTGATTAGAGTGAGTCTACTTGGAGTTCAAGATTTAGATTGTACCGAGGATGACACGGTCTATGCCTCGATTGGTCAATCTAGATGTCAAGGATAGAGGGACATTGTCACATATTGTGAGAGTCACAATTAGTAGTCACAAAGGTGATGTTGGAGTTCAACATTCTTGTAACTTGGGTAGCAATGATGTGTTGCTAGATACCGCTCATTGCTTATGTTCCTAAATCGGTTTAGGGACATTGCCAACGTTACAAGAACCTATAGGGTCACACACATAAGAGCAATTAGATGGAGATTAGGTTCATATGATGAACCATGAGGATTAGGTTCATGGGATGAACCAAATTGGATTAAGAGTAATCCAAATTAGACTAATTGAGTTAGACTCAAGTTGATTCAAGTGTTGAATGAGTCTAATTGAGATTTGATTCATCAAATCAATTTAAATTAATGAATAAAGATTCATTAAATTAAATTGACTTGAGTCAAGTGGTTAGATTTGATCAACCATGGGAGATTAGAGGTCAAGTTTGACTTGACTTGAGAGGGAAGATGAAAGGTCAAGTTTGACTTGACCAAATGCCATGTCATGGTGATGACTTGGCATGGGCGGCCAATGATGATGCTCCACATCATCATTGACTTTGTCAATTGATGCCACATCATGAGGGAGATCAAGGGTCATGGGAGTTACATGCATGCATGTAACCCCTCCATGAAGTGGCCGCCACTCCATTAGATGGAGTATTGATTTTTGTGGCTAATTGACTTCATCTTCAACCTTGGAATTTTTCCTCTCAAGCTCTCTCCTCTCCTTCCTCATCTTGCCGAGACACCCTAGGAGTGCTAGCACACTCAAGTGTGTTTTTCTTCCACCTATTGCTTGTGTGGATACCATAGAGGAGTGTGCACTTGACACTCTCGAGTTCCATGGACTTTTGACGAGCGGATTTGCGAAGGGCATCGATCGAGGGTAACGTTCTTATCTCTTAGATCTAAGGTAGATCTAGGGTTTTTATACAAGCACATACATGTTTTGTTTTAATACTTCTTCGCACGGATCCGTGGGGGGATTCCGAGGTTTCTAACGCAAAGCGGTTTTGCGCTCGAAAATCCCAACAAAGGTATCGAGCCACGCAAGCAAGCATGTATGTGTTTCATTTTGTTGTTTTTATATTAGATATAAAAATTACAGATTTATATGTTTCTGTAAATTTTCTTATTTTATAGAATTTTTGGGTATTTTTCTCAGAGAGTCGCAACGAGTGTTGGGACACTGTAGGCTTCAACCGCCGAGAAAAACTCTCCAATCGGCGAGTTCTCGCTTAGGTTTTGGGACAGCGACTTAAGTCGCTGTAAGATCATTGTAGGGACACTCGCGAAGTTTATTTTATGCAGTAGGGCGCTGCCCTATCCCGAAAGGGCCATGTCCCGCGATCGCGCCTTAAACCGCTTAGCGGACCGTTACGGAGAGTTGACTCATAAATTCGAAATAAATTAGGAAAATTATAGAAATTTCTGTAAAATACATAATTTAGAATTATGTATAATTCTGTGATTGTCATGGCCCAATAACCCAATTGGATTGGATTAAGTGTGTTGTATGCGGCCGCTTTTGTGGTCGCGTGTTGTAAAGTGTTTGCGACCTGGCCGCGCACCTATTCTTTTATTATTCTAGTTATAATAGTTTTAGACTCGAATGTAACTCGAGTTTCAGATTTGTAATGTACAAAATGGAGCGTGGAAAGTCCACTTGAAGACGAGCTTACGAGAAGGGTGACGACACATGGCGGTCACAAGGAAGCGCTGGAGAAGCCGCTAGCCTTAGGTTGATCATCCGATCTTCTCATTGGCTTGAGAAGATCGAGTAGGGCCATGACTATATCACATTTAATGATATATATATATGTTGATATATATATATGTATATTTAATTGATTTTGCTTGTATGTATGTGATGCATGCTAGTAGAAACATGTTTGTATGTATATGATGCATGCTAGGTTAATTTTCTTGTATGTATATGATGCATGCTAGAATAATTAATGTATGTATATGATGCATGCTAATATAGGATAATAAAGGCCTAAATGCGTATAAGATACACATTACGATTAGATTAGATCATAATCGAATCAACTCGAAAATGCCTACCGAGCCTTGATACCCATCACTACCTCGATCATTTGTTGTTGTTGAATCTGCCAAAGCAGAGCAACGCATATTATCTTGGTAGGGTGCGGAGGGATAATCTTGGTCCCGCCTATCACGACTCGGGTTAGAGTAAGCTCAATTAGATTGAGCAAAACTAGTTAACTCAATTGGATCGAGTAGAACTATAGGCATATTCCAATCGTTGGAAAGATAGGTTAAGATCGCATTTACACTAAATCTTGATTTAGCCAAAGCTAACTCAAGGTCTTTTGTAAATGTGGGTCTTAATCCTATAAACAAGAGTTGCATAGAGATGTAATCGGTAATGTGTTACCCACCGATCGTACTAAGTCTTGGGCGATTTAGCCAAAGCTAACTCAAGGCTTAGTATGATGTGGATCTTGTCCCGCAAGAATTATAGCTAGTTTGTATGACTCTAGTAAAAGTGGTTTGACCACATCCATAACTCGATTCTACAAAATTCCTATAATTCTGTGGGAGCATCATTTGATTAAAGGCCTAATTAAATGATAAAAGGAATATGATATTAATCCTCTGCATTGTATGTTGTAGATTACTATGTCAACAAACACGAACACTCTCTCTCGTGATCTGTCCTCTGAGAAGGACAAGCTCAATGGAGCAAATTTCCGGATCGGTACAGAACCTCGAGAATTGTTCTCACCCAAGAACGGCCCATTCCGAGGCACCTCCGCCAATGCCTCACGAGTGACAAAGATGCTTACAAGAAGCATTAAGATGATGCATTAGATGTGTCATGTCTAATGCCCGACCATGAACTCTGAGCTTCAGAAGCAACACGAGTTCATGAATGCTTATGATATGGTTGGACATCTTCGTCAACTATATCAAGGACAAGCTAGGCATGAGAGATATGAAGTCTCTAAGGCATTATTTGGGTCCAAAATGCAAGACGGGACTCCCGTAGGTACATATGTACTCAAAATGATTGGGTACGTAGAAAACCTACAAAGGCTGGGATTCCCACTTGGCCAAGAGGCCATCGACCTAATCTTGCAATCTTTGCCAAGAGCCGATCAATTTGTCATGAATTATAACATGAATGAAATTGATAAGCCATTACTGAAATGCTCAAAGATGTTGAGAATCGCAGAGCTTAACCTTAAGAAGGGTAAATCTGACACCATTTTGATGG
The DNA here is from genome assembly GCA_025175895.1 of Wurfbainia villosa. Lineage (NCBI taxonomy): Eukaryota > Viridiplantae > Streptophyta > Magnoliopsida > Zingiberales > Zingiberaceae > Wurfbainia > Wurfbainia villosa. The sequence goes on along the minus strand of CM045989.1, from coordinate 33,695,690 downwards.
TGCAGAAGAAGAAAGGCAAGGGCAAGCGTAAAGGTAAGGGAAAGTCCCAAGCCAAGGGCAAAGGCAAAGAACTTAAACCCAAAGGAGGGGTAGCCAAGGAAGGGGCTTGCTTCTTCTGCAAGGAAGCAGGACACTGGAAGCGTAACTGCAAGGCATACCTGGAAGATCTTAAGAAGAAGAGAAGTGAGACTTCTACTTCAGGTATAAATGTTATAGAAGTCAATCTATCTATTTCTTCATCATGGGTATTAGATACCGGATGTGCATCTCACATTTGTACCAATGTGCAGGGGCTGAGAAATAGCAAGGCATTGACAAAGGGCGAGGTGGACCTACGAGTAGGCAATGGAGCAAGGGTCAGTTGCCGCCATCAGAGGAACTTATGATCTATCTCTGGCCTCTGGGCTTGTACTAGAATTAGATGAATGTTGTTATGTGCCTGCCTTAACTAAGAACATCATTTCATTTTCTTGTTTGGACAAGAAAGGTTTTTCATTTATAATAAAGAACAAATGTTGTTCAGTTTATTTAAATGATATGTTCTATTGTAGTGCACCTCTAATGAACGGACTCTACTTTCTAGACTTAGAGAGCCCTATCTATAACATAAGTACAAAGAGGTTCAAATCAAATGAGTTGAACCAAACCTATCTCTGGCATTGTCGCTTAGGTCACATAAATGAGAGTCGCTTATCTCAGCTCCATAAGGATGGGCTGCTAGACTCATTTGATTTTGAATCATATGAGACATGCGAGTCTTGCCTTTTAGGCAAGATGACCAAGACTCCCTGTAGTGGACATAGCGAAAGAGCAACAGATTTGTTAGGACTTATACATAGTGATGTATGTGGTCCTTTCAATGTTGCTGCTAGAGGTGGTTACAGGTACTTCATTACATTTACTGATGACTTCAGTAGATATAGTTATGTGTATCTTATGACACATAAATCTGAATCCTTTGAAAAGTTCAAAGAATTCAAGAATGAAGTACAAAACCAGCTTGGCAAGAGTATTAAGATACTTCGATCAGATCGAGGTGGTGAATACCTTAGCCATGAGTTTCGTGACTATCTAGCTGAGTGTGGGATTCTATCCCAACTCACTCCTCCTGGAACACCACAGTGGAATGGTGTATCCGAAAGGAGGAATCGTACCCTATTGGATATGGTACGATCTATGATGAGTCACACAGATCTTCCTATATCCTTTTGTTGATATGCTCTGACACAATGACCTTTACCCTTAACCGTGTACCATCCAAGGCTGTGGTAAAGACACCATATACGATATGGACAGGGAAAAATCCCAAGATGTCTTTTATGAGGATTTGGGGTTGTGAGGCTTACGTTCGACGTCAAGTCTTAGACAAACTGGGACCCAAATCCGATAGGTGCTATTTTGTAGGATATCCCAAGGATACAAAGGGATATTACTTCTACATTCCCAGTCAGCACAAAGTGTTTGTGGCGAAGACTGGGGTTTTTCTAGAAAGGGATTTTGTTTCTAGAAAAACTAGTGGGAGTACCTTCGATCTTGAATAAATTCAAGATATGGACCATAGCACTGAGGCCTTGATGGAGGTTGAACAGGAACCACAAAGTGTTGTGGGTGATGAGGTTGTTGCACAAAGAGTTGTGGAACAACCACCTGTTCAAGTAGACCTACCTCTTCGCAGTGCGATAGAGTGCGTCGTCGGCCAGAGATACTCATTTCTCTTGTCTGACCATGATGACGTTATGCTCATTGAGAATGAGCCTACCTCCTATCAGAAAGCTGTGATGAGCCCAGATTCTGAGAAATGGCTAGACGCCATGAGATCCGAGATGGAATCCATGTACACTAACCAAGTATGGACTTTGGTTGATCCACCTGAAGGGGTCAAACCCATTGGGTGTAAGTGGGTCTTTAGGAGAAAGACTGACATGGATGGACTTACGCATACCTATAAGGGCCGATTGGTGGCTAAAGGTTTCAAGCAAATTCATGGTATTGACTATGATGAAACCTTTTCTCCAGTGGCGATGTTTAAGTCCATTCGGATCTTGCTTGCTATTGCAGCATACCACGATTATGAGATCTGGCAGATGGATGTCAAAACCGCATTTCTGAATGGAAACTTACTCGAGGATGTGTACATGACACAACCTGAGGGTTTTGTAGATCCACAGCATACTGGGAAGGTATGCAAGCTGCAAAGGTCCATTTATGGGCTAAAGCATGCTTCTCGGAGCTGGAATCTTCGATTCGATGATGCGATCAAACAGTTTGGTTTCATCAAGAATGAAGATGAACCCTGTGTCTACAAGAGGGTTAATGGGAACACAGATGTGTTCCTTGTACTGTATGTGGATGACAAACTACTCATTGGGAATGACATCCCTTCGCTACAGTCTGTGAAGACTTGGCTGGGGACGTGCTTCTCAATGAAGGACTTAGGTGAAGCAGCCTGTATTCTAGGCATCAAGATCTATAGAGATAGATCTAAGAGATTGCTTGGCCTAAGTCAGAGTACATACATTGACACAGTATTACTTCGGTTTGCCATGCAGAATTCCAAGAAAGGACTTGATGTCACATGGTGTGAGTCTTTCAAGACTCAAAGTCCCTCTTCTAGAGAGGAGAGAGACCGCATGGATAAGATCCCTTACGATCCGCTATAGGATCTATCATATGCGCCATGTTGTGTACTGTCTGATGTCTCGTATGCTTTGAGCATGGCGAGTAGATACGATCGATCCGGTGGCGTCCATCGATAGCGATCAAGAATATTCTTAAGTACTTGAGAAGGACTAAAGAATATTTCTTGATATTTGGAAGGCGATGAGGAGCTAGTCAGAAGGGTTACAGCGATGCGCGACCAAACCGACTGTGATGATTACAGATCATTGCGGTCGAGGTTCGTGTTTTGCTTGAATGGTGGCGCCGTGAGCCGAAGAGTTCAAGTAGGACACAATTCGATTCTACAACAGAGGCCGAGTATATCGCTGCATCTGAGGCAGCAAAGGAGGCAGTTTGGATCCGCAAGTTCATTACTGAGCTTGGGGTGGTTCCTAGCATTGCAGATCCTATAGAGCTCTATTGTGACAACAATGGAGCGATTGTACAGGCTAAGGAACCTCGCTCACACCAGCGGACCAAACACATACTACGGCGCTTCCATCTCATTCGAGAGATCATCGATAGAGGAGATGTGAAGATTTGCAGAGTACCCACAGAGGCTAACATCGCAGATCCCTTGACCAAGGCTTTGCACGTAAAAGCATGATGGTCACACTAGGTCATTGGGTATTAGATACTACGGTGATTGGCACTAGTGCTAGTGGGAGATTGTTAGTGAAAGCCCTAGAGCCAATCATGTGATGATTGTTGTATGGACTTTATTGTATCATATTCCTATTTATTAAGGCATGGTTATTATATTTACTTGTATTGGTGCCAAATAACTAAATATAATAATGTCCTTGAGTAGTAGGTTCTTATCTATATCAATCGATTGGTTGAATCGATAATGAGATGATATAGAGAACACTACTCTTAATCATTCCTAGTCAAGTATTAACATTCGGGGACAATGTTAATGCGTATAGACTAGCATGTAGGTCAACAAGATGACTTGATCTCACAAGTCATGGATATGAGATATCAAGTTGACACATGGGTATGCATTGGAGAATGTATACTGAATGACCCGCCATGAGAAAGTATCATGGATCGTTATATGAGTGTCATATACTTTCTCATGTGGCTATTAGTATGACTATTAGTCCTTAGACCTGAAGTCACCATGGTTCCCTACATAATGAATTGCATACTTTGGCTTCGTCAAACGTCACCCGTAAATGGGTGGACTATAAAGGCGATTACTGGGTATGTAACGAATTATGCGGAGGGATGTGAGTGATGTAGATGGGATCTATCCCTCCTATATGACGGGGGTGACATCGATATTCTTGATAGAGTGAGACCACGAAGTGCATGGCCATGCCCAAATGAGTCAATATGAGATATTGAGCTCATTTGATTAGAGTGAGTCTACTTGGAGTTCAAGATTTAGATTGTACCGAGGATGACACGGTCTATGCCTCGATTGGTCAATCTAGATGTCAAGGATAGAGGGACATTGTCACATATTGTGAGAGTCACAATTAGTAGTCACAAAGGTGATGTTGGAGCTCAACATTCTTGTAACTTGGGTAGCAATGATGTGTTGCTAGATACCGCTCATTGCTTATGTTCCTAAATCGGTTTAGGGACATTGCCAACGTTACAAGAACCTATAGGGTCACACACATAAGAGCAATTAGATGGAGATTAGGTTCATATGATGAACCATGAGGATTAGGTTCATGGGATGAACCAAATTGGATTAAGAGTAATCCAAATTAGACTAATTGAGTTAGACTCAAGTTGATTCAAGTGTTGAATGAGTCTAATTGAGATTTGATTCATCAAATCAATTTAAATTAATGAATAAAGATTCATTAAATTAAATTGACTTGAGTCAAGTGGTTAGATTTGATCAACCATGGGAGATTAGAGGTCAAGTTTGACTTGACTTGAGAGGGAAGATGAAAGGTCAAGTTTGACTTGACCAAATGCCATGTCATGGTGATGACTTGGCATGGGCGGCCAATGATGATGCTCCACATCATCATTGACTTTGTCAATTGATGCCACATCATGAGGGAGATCAAGGGTCATGGGAGTTACATGCATGCATGTAACCCCCCTCCATGAAGTGGCCGGCCACTCCATTAGATGGAGTATTGATTTTTGGTGGCTAATTGACTTCATCTTCAACCTTGGAATTTTTCCTCTCAAGCTCTCTCCCTCTCCTTCCTCATCTTGCCGAGACACCCTAGGAGTGCTAGCACACTCAAGTGTGTTTTTCTTCCACCTATTGCTTGTGTGGATACCATAGAGGAGTGTGCACTTGACACTCTCGAGTTCCGGCGGACTTTTGGACGAGCGGGATTTGCGAAGGGCATCGCATCGAGGGTAACGTTCTTATCTCTTAGATCTAAGGTAGATCTAGGGTTTTTTATACAAGCACATACATGTTTTGTTTTAATACTTCTTCGCACGGATCCGTGGCCGGGGGATTCCGAGGTTTCCGCAATGCAAAAAGCGGTTTTTGCGGCTCGGAAAATCCCAACAACTTTCACATGGCGGGTCATTCAGTATACATTCTCCAATGCATACCCATGTGTCAACTTGATATCACATATCCATGACTTGTGAGATCAAGTCATCGAGTTGACCTATATGCTAGTCTCTTCTCATTAACATTGTCCCTAAATGTTAATACTTGACTAGGAATGATTAAGAGTAGTGTTCTCTATATCATCTCATTATCGATTCAACCAATCGATTGATATAGATAAGAACCTTCTACTCAAGGACGTTATTATACTTAGTTATTTGACACCAATACAAGTAAGTATAATAACCATAAAGAAATGCCTTTATAAATAGGAATATGATACAACAAAGTCCATACAACAATCATCACATGATTGACTCTAGGGATTTCACTAACAATCTCCCACTAGCACTAACGCCAATCAGTGTAGTATCTAATACCTAATGACCTAGTGTGACCATCATGCTTTTTCTGTGCCAAAGCCTTGGTTAAGGGATCTGCAATGTTAGCCTCTGTGGGTACTCTGCAAATCTTCACATCTCCTCTATCGATAATCTCTCGAATGAGATGGAAGCGCCTAGTATGTGTTTGGTCCATTAGTGTGAGCGAGGTTCCTTAGCCTGCACAATCGCTCTATTGTTGTCACAATAGAGCTCTATAGGATCTGCTATGCTAGGAACCACCCCAAGCTCAGTAATGAACTTGCGGATCCAAACTGCCTCCTTTGCTACCTCTGATGCAGCAATATACTCGTCCTCTGTTGTAGAATCAGCAACTATGTCCTGCTTCAAACTCTTCCAGCTCACAGCACCACCATTCAAGCAAAACATGAACCCTGACTGTGACCTATAATCATCCTGGTTAGTTTGGAAGCTGGCATCGCTGTAACCCTTTACAGCTAGCTCATCATCGCCTCCAAATATCAAGAAATATTCTTTAGTCCTTCTCAAGTACTTAAGAATATTCTTGACTGCTATCCAGTGACGCTCACCTGGATCTGACTGGTATCTACTCGTCATGCTCAAAGCATACGAGACATCAAGACGAGTACATAGCATGGCGTACATGATAGATCCTATGGCCGATGCATAAGAAATCTTATCCATGCGGTCTCTCTCCTCTCTAGAAGAGGGACTTTGAGTCTTCGAAAGACTCACACCATGTGACATCGACAGAAGTCCCTTCTTGAAATTATGCATGGAAAATCGTAGTAATACCGTGTCAATATATGTACTCTGACTTAGGCCAAGCAATCTCTTAGATCTATCTCTATAGATCTTGATGCCTAGAATACAGGCTGCTTCACCTAAGTCTTTCATTGAGAAGCACGTCCCTAGCCAAGTCTTCACAGACTGTAGCGAAGGGATGTCATTCTCAATGAGTAGTATGTCATCCACATACAATACAAGGAAGACAACTGTGTTTCCATTAACCCTCTTGTAGACACAAGGTTCATCTTCATTCTTGATGAAACCAAACTGTTTGATCGCATCATCAAATCGAAGATTTCAGCTCCGAGAAGCTTGCTTTAGCCCATAAATGGACCTTTACATCTTGTATACTTTCCCAGTATACTCTGGATCTACAAAACCCTCAGGCTATGTCATGTACACATCCTCGAGCAAGTTTCCATTCAGAAACGTGGTTTTGACATCCATCTGCCAGATCTCATAATCGTGGTATGCTGCAATAGCAAACATGATCCGAATGGACTTAAACATCGCCACTGGAGAAAAGCTTTAATCATAGTCAATACCATGAATTTTCTTGAAACCTTTAGCCACCAATCAGCCCTTATAGGTATGCGTAAGTCCATCCAAGTCAGTCTTTCTCTTAAAGACCCACTTACACCCAATGGGGTTGACGCCTTCAGGTGGATCAACCAAAGTCCATACTTGGTTGGTGTACATGGATTCCATCTCGGATCTCATGGCCTCTAGCCATTTCTCAGAATCTGGGCTCATCACAACTTCTTGATAGGAGGTAGGCTCATTCTCAATGAGCATAACATCATCATGGTCAGACAAGAGAAATGAGTATCTCTCAGGCTGATGACGTACTCTATCAGACCTGTGAAGAGGTAGGTCTACCTGAACAGTTGGTTGTTCCACAACTCTTTGTGCAACAATCTCATCACCCACAATACTTTGTGATTCATGTTCAACCTCCATCAAGGCCTCAGTGCTATGGTCCCTATTTTGAATTTCTTCAAGATCGAACGTACTCCCACTAGTTTTTCTAGAAACAAAATCCATTTCTAGAAATACCCCAGTCTTTGCCATAAACACTTTGTGTTGACTAGGAATGTAGAAGTAATATCCCTTCATTTCCTTGGGATATCCAACAAAATAGCACTTATCGGATTTGGGTCCTAGTTTGTCTGAGACTTGATGTCGATCGTAAGCCTCACAACCCCAAATCCTCATGAAAGACATCTTGGGATTTCTCCCAGTCCATATCGTATATGGTGTCTTTATCACAGCCTTGGATGGTACACGATTAAGTGTGAAGGCTGCTATGTCTAGAGCATATCCCCAAAAGGATATAGGAAGTGTTAGGGCAATCTCTTGCCATGATAAGGTTTTGATGTGTGTGGCAAAGGGTTTAAGTTAGTTGGTTATGTTGATTTGATATGTGCGTTGAAGTCATGCAGGACTTAGTAATTCGCACATGGAGCCGTGGCGAGTTTCACATCTCATGACTCGTGCCTTGAGTCGGTGAAGAATAGCTTTGCGGAAGCCGTGCGCTTGGAGCATCCGAGGGACCGCCGGACGAGAAGCTTGGAGTGAAGCCGGAGGAAGTAGACTTCGAGGCAAGAGACGCGAAGGAGCATTGCAGAGTCGTGCGCCTGATGCTGCCGAGGGACGTGGCCGAGAACGAAGAGAACTTCGAAGGCGAAGGACTCCGAGAAATGAGAGTGAGCGATTGTAACCCGGGGAGGGGTAGCTCTTAGGTGAAACTTGGCCATTTGGCCAAGTGTCGGATGGTTTTCCGAGCCATGGAATGGCAATGATCGCTAATCGAGTGTAGCTCGACCGGTATACGATCGTCGGTTTAGTGATCGCGATCGCCGCGCATCGTTAAGATCATTGCCAAGACGCCGATCGGCTGGCGGCCGATCGGTAGTCAATAGGGTTTTGGCCAGACCGCTCGTAGCCGGCCAGGCGGTCGACTACGGGTCCGCGATCAATCGGTGAGGTCCGGTGATCGCTAAGAGTTCCGCTGACAACAGCTCGGCATCCGACGTGTTCGGAGGCCCGTTGTAGTAACAGCGATCAGATCGCCATGGGCGATCGTGATGGCGGCAATCGGGAAGAAGTTAGCCCTCTCTATAAAAAGAGAGGGTGTGAGCCTTTGAGAGGCTAATGCTTAAGTTCCAAACAATCTTCCTAGTGCCCCACAAGCTCTAAACTCTTCTTACTCGCTTTTACTCCATTCTATTTGTAAGAAGAGTGATCTTGATTGTAAAGGTTACCTCCACCTAGCTTGGTGCAAAGGAGAGACCATTTAGTGGATTGGTTGAGCGGAGTGATTCACCGAGGACGAATCGGGGACCGTGGATTAGCGGCGTAGCCGTGAACCACGTTACATCTTGTGTTAGCATTATCTATTTCCTTTGCTTTGTTTTTATGTGTTTAATTTGCTTGTATTGTTGTTTCCGCTTGCGCTAATCTAATTGTAGACGAGCAAATTCCGATAACCAACGAACGAGGGCTATTCACCCCCCCTCTAGCCGGCCATCCGATCTCCTTACAAGTGGTATCAGAGCAGAGGTTGCTTGTCACCGGACTAACCGCCGCAACAAGCCCTACATCAAAAATGGCCGGCTCCAACATCCATCCTCCGAAGTTTGAAGGAGAATTCGCTTGGTGGAAGAAGCGAATGGAGGTATTTTTCGAAACGGATTTTGATATAATGATTACAATGGAATCCGGTTTCGTTTTGCCTAGGGATGAAGAGGGGAAGCCAATAGAGAAATCTAGGTGGACCAAGAGGCAAAGAGAGGAGCACCTTGCAAACTCCAAAGCCAAGCACCATCTCTACAATGTGCTCCCTCAACAAGAGATCAACCGGATCGGAGAATGTGCTAGCGCCAAAGAGATGTGGGAGAAGCTTATAGAACTCCATGAAGGCACATCCGAGGCCAAGCTAGCAAGGAGAGACCTCCTCCGCTCCCAATTATCCAATATAAAACTAGAAAAGGGAGAAAAGGTAACCTCACTACACTCTAGGTTTAAAGAAATTTTAATTGGGCTAACAAGTGTAGGTGAGAAGCTATCAAACCGGGATATGGTAATGAAGGCCATAGATGCCTTTCCCCGGTCCTCAAAGTGGAGCTCCATGGTGGACTCATTCTATATCTCAAAGAATTTAGAAGTGAGCACCTTGGAGGAGTTCTTCTCAACAATGGAACTCCACGAAACTAGGCTTGAAGGAATACAAGAGGAGCCTAGAATTCAACCTTCAAGAGGAGTAGCATTGATGGCAAATAAGGGGAAGAAGAAGATGGAAATCCCCTCCTCCTCCGATGACGAAGCGTCTTCCTCCTCCTCCATGGATAGCACCGAAGAAGCCTATATGGTAAGGAGGGTAAGACGTGCATTTAAGAATTTTAGATTTGATAAATCTAATGATAGGAATAGAAGACCAAGGGGGAAGGTCATATGCTATAACTGCCAAGGAGAGGGACACATAAGGGACAATTGTCCTCTCCTAAACAAGAGCAAGGAAGAGAGGAAAAAGAAAGAAGAAAAGAAGAAGAAAAAGGGGAGCAAGAGAAAGGAAGAAGAAAAGAAAACAAAGGAGAAGGGAAAGGCTAAGGTTCTCAAGGCAAGGACTTGGGATGATCCATCCTCATCCTCCTCCTCATCATCGGATGAGGAGAATGCCTTTGTCGCCAATTTGGCCTTGATGGCCTTTGACGATTTGGATTGCTCCTCCTCCGAAAATGAAGGATCAAGCACAAGAGGAGAGAGCTCAAGTGAAGGGGGAGCCTCCTCCACATCATCATCCTCCTCATCATCCGAAGAAGAAGAAGAGGACATGGAAACTATGGTAACGAAAGCCTCTCCTAGTAAAATAGTTTCTATGATTTCTAGTTTAACTAGGGATTTGTTTAGAGCAAAGAAGAAAAATAAATGCATGCTAGATCAAATTAAGGCATTAGAAAATAAGCTAGAAAATGCATGCTTAAATAATAATGATACTTCTTCTTGCCATGATGATGCATGCTCACATGATAATTATGTGCCTTTAGATGTTAGTGATGCATGCATAGAAGAAAATAGGGCATTAAGGGAAAAGGTAGATTATTTAACCAAAGCCCTAGGAAAATTCACAATTGGCTCCAACACCTTGAATATGATCATAGGGAGCCAAAGGGCAAGTTTTAACAAGAAAGGCCTAGGATATAAAGAGAAGAAAAATGAGAAGGCCTATAGATGCCTAATAGCTAGGGGACAAGACAAAAACAAAGTAATAGCTAAGAAATGGATCCCCAAGGAATTTCTAGTGAACCCCATAGGTAAAAATCTATTTTGGGTTCCAAAATCCATCCTTAAGGGTTAGAAAACCCCTAGGGTAGTCAACCATATGAACTTGATCTATATCATATTTTGGTTGACTTAGGATGACGGGACAACATTTTTACATAGTGTTGGGTGATGATAACGTGCCCATAAATAGGTAATAATGCTTAAATCATGATGATTGTTGTAATTCCTATGTATGTTTTAAATCATGATTTATGTTTTTGATATTTGGCACATCATCATGAGAAATAGGTTTAAATCATGCTTTAGGTGATACTTTATTTATTATCATCATATAATGCCTAATGCATGGTTATAATTTGATGAAAACATGTATTTCATGATCATAATGTGAAATTAATTAATATATGTCATTATGATCATGTAGGTTGTTAGGTTGATACTTAACCATGATAGAATTGCTTGAATATATTGGTTAAGTATATATATACAAATACCCCCCTAGGATGCATCTCACACTCACTATAGGCTAACTTGATTGCAAACTTAGCATGGGTGAGATGTTAGGATGATACAAATGTCCACTAATGCCTATGGCATTTAGATGGTCATTTAAAGTATCAAAATATCAATAATAGACCAATCATGGGGAAGGCTTATGTTTAATTAATAGACATATTGCCCAAAGATCATGGTTGGATATTTCTAATGTTTTCAAAACAATTTCTTACCTTAAAATACATGTATTCATGTGTTGAAACAATTGGATGCAAAACTAGGTAGCTAACTTGATACTAACATGCTCAAAAACTAGTGGTTTTTCAAGTGTTTGGATTTTTGGCAAATCTTGTAAAATATAATGATTTTTCATGAAAAACTATTTTTCCTTGATAGATATACTTAAGAGAAATATGTTCCTCAAATTTCATGATTTTTCGAATTTTCTGGAATATTTAATGCATTTACAATTTTTCATCCGGAAAATCGAGAAATTCGGCTTCCTTTATTGCCCGGATCATTGCCATGCTTGATAGCTTGATCATTGGTGGCCTGTAAATCAGAATATTGAAGGCCGAATTCAGTTTGTAAACCTCCTATAAGTAGTAGAAATATACTTGATGCCACCAACAAGTGGTAGAAATATACTTAATGTCATCAACAAGTGGTACCCAATTTTAAATCAACTTGTCATATTTTTCCTCTATTATACTTGATGCCATGAGCTTAGTGTTAATCTTTTTGATGGTGTCAAAGGGGGAGAAATAATTATGTTTAAGTTAATCACTTTAGGGGGAGAAATATATTGTAGGGGGAGAAATATATGATAAAGGGAAAAAAATTTGCATGGAGAGTTTCATGGATTAAGGGGGAGTTGCATGTTGTTATATCATGTTTATCTTTACATGCTTTTCTTACCTTAGAATTTTTATCAAATGTTTACCTAACTTAAACGGATTGCCACACATCAAAAAGGGGGAGATTGTTAGGGCAATCTCTTGCCATGATAAGGTTTTGATGTGTGTGGCAAAGGGTTTAAGTTAGTTGGTTATGTTGATTTGATATGTGCGTTGAAGTCATGCAGGACTTAGTAATTCGCACATGGAGCCGTGGCGAGTTTCACATCTCATGACTCGTGCCTTGAGTCGGTGAAGGATAGCTTTGCGGAAGCCGTGCGCTTGGAGCATCCGAGGGACCGCCGGACGAGAAGCTTGGAGTGAAGCCGGAGGAAGTAGACTTCGAGGCAAGAGACGCGAAGGAGCATTGCAGAGCCGTCTTTGATCTTTGTCGAGGGCGTGGCGAACGAAGAGAACCGGGCGAAGGACTCAGAAATGAGTGGCGATTGTAACCCGGGAGGGTAGCTCTTAGGTGAAACTTGGCCATTTGGCCAAGTGTCGGATGGGTTTTCGACACGCGGTCAGTTGCCATGGAATGGCGATCATTACTCGAATCAGTGTAGCTCGGCGGTATCTATTGGCCCAGTTTGTGGCGTGATCGGCGATCATCGTTAGCGATCGGGCCAAGACTAATGATCGGCTGCTGGCGGCGGATCGGTAGTCAATAGGGTTTTAGCCCGCAGAACCGCTCGTAGCCGAGGCGTCGACTACGAAGTCGGTGATCGACTTGTGAGTCCGTGATCATTGCCACGAGTTCCGTTGGACAACACCGGTCGGCATCCGACGTGTTCGGAGGCCGTTGTAGTAACAGCGATCATTGCCATGGGCGTGTTGGTGATGGCGTGACAGGAAGAAGTTAGCCCTCTCTATAAAAAGAGAGGGTGTGAGCCTTTGAGAGGCTAATGCTTAAGTTCCAAACAATCTTCCTAGTGCCCCACAAGCTCTAAACTCTTCTTACTCGCTTTTACTCCATTCTATTTGTAAGAAGAGTGATCTTGATTGTAAAGGTTACCTCCACCTAGCTTGGTGCAAAGGAGAGACCATTTAGTGGATTGGTTGAGCGGAGTGATTCACCGAGGACGAATCGGGGACCGTGGATTAGCGGCGTAGCCGTGAACCACGTTACATCTTGTGTTAGCATTGTCTATTTCCTTTGCTTTGTTTTTATTTGTTTAATTTGCTTGTATTGTTGTTTCCGCTTGCGCTAATCTAATTGTAGACGAGCAAATTCCGATAACCAACGAACGAGGGCTATTCACCCCCCCCTCAAGCCGGCCATCCGATCTCCTTACAGGAAGATCTGTGCGATTCATCATAGATCGTACTATATCTAATAAGGTACGATTCCTCCTTTCAGATACACCATTCCACTATGGTGTTCCAGGAGGAGTGAGTTGGGATAGAATCCCACACTCAGCTAGATAGTCACGAAACTCATGGCTAAGGTATTCACCACCTCGATCTGATCGAAGTATCTTAATACTCTTGCCAAGCTAGTTTTGTACTTCATTCTTGAATTCTTTGAACTTTTCAAAGGATTCCAACTTATGTGTCATCAGATACACATAACCATATCTACTAAAGTCATCAGTAAATGTAATGAAGTACCTATAACCACCTCTAGCAGCAACAATGAAAGGGCCACATATATCACTATGTATAAGTCCTAACAAGTCTGTTGCTCTTTCGCTGTGTCCACTAAAGGGAGTCTTGGTCATCTTGCCTAGAAGGCAAGACTCGCATGTCTCATATGATTCAAAATCAAATGAGTCCAGCAGCCCATCCTTATGGAGCTGGGATAGGAGACTCTCATTTATGTGACCTAAGTGACAATGCCAGAGATAGGTTTGGTTCAACTCATTTGACTTGAACCTTTTGGTACTTATGTTATAGATGAGTCTCTCTAAGTCTAGAATGTAGAGTCCGTTCATTAGAGGTGCACTACAATAGAACATATCATTTAAATAAATTGAACAACATTTGTTCTTTATTATAAATGAAAAACCTTTCTTGTCCACACAAGAAACTGAAATTATGTTCTTAGTCAAAGCAGACACATAACAACATTCATCTAGTTCTAGTACAAGCCCAGAGGGTAGAGATAGAAAATAAGTTCCTACAACAACAACAGCAACCCTTGCTCCATTGCCTACTCGTAGGTCCATCTCACCCTTCGTCAATGCCCTGCTATTTCTCAACACCTGCACATTGGTACAAATGTGAGATGCACATCCGGTATCTAATACCCATGATGAATAAATAGATATATTGACTTCTATAACATTTATACCTGAAGTAGAAGTCTCACTTCTATTTTTCTTAAGATCTTCCAGGTATGCTTTACAATTACACTTACAGTGTCCAGCTTCCTTGCAGTGGAAGCAAGCCTCTTCTTTGGCCACCCCTCCTTTCGGTTTCAGTGCCTTGCCTTTGTGCTTGGCTTGGGACTTTCCCTTACCTTTAGGCTTGCCCTTGCCTTTCTTCTTTTTCACCATCAAAATGGAGTCAGATTTTCCCTTCTTAAGGTTGAGCTCAGCAGTTCTCAACATGCAGAGCATCTTAGGCAGTGGCTTATCAATTTCATTCATGTTGTAATTCATGACAAATTGATTGTAGCTTTGTGGCAAAGATTGCAAGATCAAGTCAGTGGCCAGCTCTTGGCCAAGTGGGAATCCCAACCTCTGTAGGTTTTCTATGTACCCAATCATCTTGAGTATATATGGACCTATGGGAGTTCCATCTTGCATCTTGGACTGAAACAATGCCTTAGAGATCTCATATCTCTCGTGCCTTGCTTGTCCTTGATACAGTTGACAAAGATGTTCAACCATATCAAAAGCATTCATGAACTCGTGTTGCTTCTGAAGCTCAGAGTTCATGGTCGCGAGCATGAGACATGACACATCTAATGCATCATCTTGATGCTTCTTGTAAGCATCACAGTCAGTTCGCGAGGCAGTGGCAGGAGGTGCATCCGGAATGGGCTGCTCCAGGACGTACAGTTTCCTTTCTTGGGTGAGAATGATTCTCAGATTCTTGTACCAGTCCAGGAAATTAGCTCCATTGAGCTTTTCCTTCTCAAGGACAGAACGCAGGGAGAGAGTGTTTGTGTTTGTCAACATAGTAATCTACAACATACACAATGCAGAAAATTAATATCATATTCCATTTATCATTTAATTAGGCCTTTAATCAAATGATGTTCTCACTGAATTATAGGACTTTTGTAGAATCGAGTCATGGATGTAGTCAAACTACATTACTAGATTCATACAAATTTAGCTATAATTCTCACGGGACAAGATCCACATCATACTATGCCTTGAGTTAGCTTTGGCTAAATCGCCCAAGACTTAGTATGATCAGTAGGTAACACATACCGATTACATCTCTATGCAACTCTTGTTTAAAGGATCAAGATCCACATTTACAAAAGAACTTGAGTTAGCTTTGGCTAAATTGCCCAAGATTTAGTGTAAATGTAATCTTATCCTACATTTCCAACGGTTGGAATATGCCTATAGTTTTACTCGATCCAATTGAGTTAACTAGTTTTACTCAATCTAATTGAGCTTATTCTCACCCAAGCTATGATAGGCGGGACCAAGATTGTCCCTCCACACCCTACCAAGATAATATGCATTGCTCTGGTTTGGCAGATTCAACAACAACAAATGATCGAGGAAGTGATGGGTATCAAAACTTGGTAGGCATTTTTGAGTTGATTCAATTAAGATCTAATTTAATCGTGAATGTGTATCATATAAGCATCAAGGCCTTTATTACCCTACACTAGCATGCATCACATACATACAAGCAATATACTAGCATGCATCATATACATACAAGCAAAATATCCTAGCTTGCATCATATACATACAAGCAAAATTTACTCGCATGCATCATGACCCTACTACGATCTTCTTAAGCCAATGAGAAGATCAGACGGTCAATCTAGGGTTAGCGGCTTCTTCAAGCGCCTCCTTTGACCGCCATGTGTCGTCGACACCCTCCACGTAACTCCGTCTACTAGTGGACCTTCCACTGCTCCATTTTGTACATTAAAAACATGAAACTCGAGTTACATTCGAGTCTAAAAACTATTTACAACTAGAATTTTAAAAGAAGAGGCACGACGCGTAGGTCGCATACCCTATACAACATGCACAACCACAAAAACGATGTGCAAGCCGTATTATGAATTACAACACATTTATCCAATCACATTGGGGTTCTTGGACCATGACCATCATAGAATTATACATATTTCTAAATTATGTATTTTACAGAAATTTCTATAATTTTTCCTAATTTTTTCAATTTTATGAGTCACATCTCCCTAATGGTCCCGATAAGCGATTTCTGAGCGCGATCGAGAGACAATGCCCCTTTCGGGGTTAGGGGCAGCGCCCATACTCACAAAATGAACTTTGCGAGTGTCCCATCTTGATCTTACAGTGACTTATGTCACTGTCCCAAAAATCTAAAGCGAGAACTCACCGTTTCGGAGAGTTTTTATCGGTGGTTGAAGCCTACAAGTGTCCCAACACTTGTTGCTTCGACTCTTCGAGAAAAATATGTTAGTGCAATCAACCCGTGATATGGTTTTGATGTATGTGGCAAAGGGTTTAAGTTAGGATGTTTGGATTTGATATGTGCGTTGGAGTCTTGCAGAACTTAGTAATTCACACATGGAGCCTTGGCAAGTTTCACATCTCATGACTCAGTCCTTGAGTCGGTGAAGGATGGCTTTGCGGAAGTCGTGCACTTAGAGCATCCGAGGGACCGTCGAACGAGGAGCTTGGAGTGAAGCCAGAGGAAGTAGACTTCAGGGCGAGATGCAAAGGATGTCGCTGCAGAGCTGTGCGGTTGGCACATTCGAGGGATGTGGCCAGACGAAGATAACTTCAAAGGCGAGGGACTCCAAGGGATGAGAGTACACGAATGTAACCCGGGAAGTGGTAGTGCTCTTAGGTGAAACTTGGCCATTTGGCTAAGTGTCGGATGGGATTTCCCGACATCAGTCGACTGCCATAGTATGACAGTCGACTATGACTCGACTAGTGTTCAAGTTCGGTTCAAGTGCCAGCCACCGGGCATGGAATGGCAATGATCGCGAGACTCTGATCGATGAAGGCATCGATCGGGTCACAAGGGTTTTTGGGTACGAGGCAGTAGAGCTCGGAGCACTCGACTGGAAGTCAATATCAGTCGACTGATGATGGAGTCGTTGGGTGAAAGCCAACGTGGAAAGCAGCCATTATTGGGCAACGGCTACAGGACCAGTCGACTGATCCTGTGTCAACAAGAAGAAACCCTCTTCCTCTATAAAGAGGAAGGGTGTGGGGCTTTGGGGGTCTAATGCTTATGCTCTAACCTTCTCCCAAAGTGCCCTAAAGAATTCCCACTCTTCTTACTTGCTATTATTTCATTCTATTGTAAGAAGAGGGATTGTAAAGAGGTTACCTCCACCTAGCTTGGTGCAAAGGAGAGAATAGTGAAAGCTTGCGGAGTGATTCACCATGGACGAATCAGACCATGGATTAGTGGCGTAGCCGTGAACCACATTATGACTTTGTGTTATTCACCTCCTCTAGCCGGCCAACATATCGACCCTACAAGTTGTATCAGAGGCAAGGCACTTGTTGAGGACTAATCGCCAACACAAGCACTATATCAAGAGATGGTCGGCTCGAACATTCATCCGCCGAAGTTCGAAGGGGAATTCGTGTTAGGGCAATCTCTTGCCGTGATATGGTTTTGATGGTGTAGCAAAGGGTTTAAGATATGTTGATGTGATATGTGCGTTGAAGTCGTGCAGGACTTAGTAATTCGCACATGGAGCCATGGCGAGTTTCACATCTCATGACTCGTGCCTTGAGTCGGTGAAGGATAGCTTTGCGGAAGCCGTACGCTTAGAGCATCCGAGGGACCGCCGGACGAGGAGCTTGGAGTGAAGCCGGAGGAAGTAGACTTCGAGGCAAGAGACGCGAAGAAGCATTGCAGAGCCGTGCGCCTGATGCTGCCGAGGGACGTGGCCGCGAACGAAGAGAACTTCAAAGGCGAGGGACTCCGAGGGATGAGAGTGAGCGATTGTAACCCGGGAAGGGTAGCTCTTAGGTGAAACTTGGCCATTTGGCCAAGTGTCGGATGATTTTCGACACGGTCATTGCCATGTCATGGCAATCGATCGCTCGAGTCGATGGTTCGATCGGATCGGTCTAATGTGGTGAATCAAGTTGATCGATCATTTGGGCATGGGCGGTCGTGATGTAATCGATCGGCTACCAAGGGACGGCGGTCGATGTCACCTGCACGCAGGCGAGAATGGAGTCGACCTCGTTGAGGACTCATGGTTGACATCGATCGGTGATGGGTGCCAACAATCGTGATGCGATCTGGATTGGATAGTATCCAACATGGAAAGCGGCCGTTATTGGGCAACGGCTACAGCACTAGTCGACTGATGGGTGCCATCAGTCGACTGATCCTGTGTCAACGGGAAGAAACCCTCTTCCTCTATTAAAAGGAAGGGGGTAAGGCTTTGGGAGTCTAATGCTTATACTCTAACACTCTCCCAAAGTTCCCTAAAGCTTTCCATCCTCTTACCCAAGCTTATTTTCATTATATTTGTAAGAGGAGTGTTGTTGTAAAGAGGTTACCTCCACCTAGCTTTGTGCAAAGGAGAGATCTAGTGGATAGATTGCGGAGTGATTCACCATGGACGAATCAGACCGTGGATTAGCGGCGTAGCCGTGAACCACATTACATCTCCGTGTTTATATTGTCTTTGTTTTATTTCTATTTGCTTGTCTTAGTTTATTGCTTCCGCTTGCGCTAACGTTTTCGTAGACGAGAAAAATATGGCATCCAACGAACGGGGGCTATTCACCCCCCTCTAGCCGGCCAATATATCAACCGATTGATCCCCAACAAGTGGTATCACAGCCAAGGAAAGCTTGTCGAGGACTAACCGCCACAACAAGCAATTTTCAAAATGGCCGGCTCAAACATCCATCCACCGAAGTTCGACGGCAAATTCTCTTGGTGGAAAAAGAGAATGGAGGTATTCTTCAAAACCGACTTTGAAATCCTTTTAATAATGGAAAACAGTTTCGAGTTGCCCAGGAACGAAAATGGAGAGCCATTGGAGAAATCTAGGTGGAACAAGAGGCAAAGAGAAGAATACTTGGCAAATTCAAAGGCCAAGCACCACCTATACAATGTCCTCCCTCAACAAGAAGTCAATAGGATAGGAGAGTGTGCTAGCGCCAAGGAAATGTGGGAGAAACTAATAGAAATCCATGAAGGCACATCCGAGGCAAAGCTAGCAAGGAGAGACGTTCTTCGCTCCCAATTGTCCAATATCAAACTTGAAAAGGGAGAGAAGGTAACATCCCTACACTCTAGATTTAAGGAAATTCTAACCGGTTTAACAAGTGTAGGTGAAAAGCTTTCCAACCGGGATATGGTAATGAAGGCCATAGATGCCTTTCCCCGGTCCTCAAGATGGAGTTCCATGGTGGACTCATTTTACATCTCCAAGAACCTAGAAGTGAGCACCTTGGAGGAATTCTTCTCAACAATGGAGCTCCACAAAACTAGGCTTGAAGGAATACAAGAAGAGCCTAGAATTCAACCCTCAAGAGGAGTAGCCTTGATGGCAAACAAGGGGAAGAAGAAGATGGAACTCCCCTCCTCCTCATCCGATGAAGCCTCTACCTCCTCCATGGATAGCACGGAAGAAGCCTACATGGTAAGGAAGGTAAGGCGTGCATTTAAGAATCTTAGATTTGATAAATCTCATGATAGGAATAGAAGACCAAGGGGGAAGGTCATATGCTATAATTGCCAAGGAGAGGGACATATAAGGGATAATTGTCCCCTCCTAAACAAGAGCAAGGAAGAAAGGAAGAAGAAAGAAGAAAATAAGAAGAAGAAGGGAAGTAAAAAGAAGGAAGAGGAGAAGAGGCAAAAGGAAAAGGGAAGGCCATGACACTCAAAGACAAGACATGGGATGACCTTGCCTCTTCATCCTCATCCGAAGAAGAAGAGCACGTCTACTCCAACCTAGCACTAATGGCTCTTCATGACTCGGATTGTTCCTCCTCCTCAAATGAAGAATCAAGCACAAGTGGGGAGAGCTCAAATGAAGGGGGAGCTTCTACATCCTCCTCATCCGAAGAAGAAGAAGAGGATATGGAAACTATGGTAACGAAAGCCTCTCTTAAGAAAATAGTTTCCATAATTTCTAGTTTAACTAAGGAGTTATTTGGCATGAAAAAGAAAAATAAAAGCATGCTTAATCAAATTAAGGATTTAGAACAAAAACTAGAAAAAGCATGCTTAAATGATAATGTTTCTTCTTGCCATGATGATGCATGCTCACATGACTATATATCTTTGGATGTTAATGATGCATGCATAGAGGAAAATAGGGCATTAAGGGAAAAGGTAGATTATTTAACCAAAGCCCTAGAGAAATTCACAATTGGCTCCAACACATTAAATATGATCATAGGGAGCCAAAGAGCAAGTTAACAAAAAAGGCCTAGGATATAAGAAAAAGAAAAATGAAAAGGCCTACAAATGCCTAATAGCTAGGGGACAAGATAAAAAGAAAGTAATTGCTAGAAAATGGATCCCCAAGGAATATCTAGTGAACCCAAGAGGAAAGAACTTATTTTGGGTTCCAAAATCCATCCTTAAGGGTTAGAATAACCCTAGGGTAGTCAACCATATGGAATTGACCTATATCATATTTTGGTTGACTTAGGATGACGGGACAACATTTTTTTTAGATAGTGTTGGGTGATGATAACGTGCCCATAAATAGATAATATTGCTTAAATCATGATGATTAATGTAATTGCTATGTATGTGTGCAATCATGATTTATGTTTTTGAAATTTGGCACGTTATCATGAGAAATAGGGTTGAATCATGCTTTAGGTAATACTTTGTTTATTATCATCATATAATACCTAATGCATGACTATTATTTGATGAATACATGAGTTTCATGATCATAATGTGAAATTAATTCATATATGTCATTATGATCATGTAGGATGTTAGGTTGACACTTAACCATGATAGAATTGCATGAACATATTGGTTAAGTATATACAAATACCCCCTAGGATGCATCTCACACTCACCATAGGCTACCTTGATTGAAAACTTAGCATGAGTGAGATGTTAGGATGATACAAATGTCCACTAATGCCTATGGCATTTAGATGATCATTTAAAGTATCAAAATAGCAATAATAGACCAATCACGGGGAAGGCTTATGTTTAAATTCATAGACATATTGCCCAAAGATCATGATTGGATATTTCATATGTTTTCAAAACAATTTCTTACTTTAAAATATATGTATTCATGTTTTGAAACAATTGGATGCAAGACTAGGTGTTAAAATGGATACTCTTATAATCAAAAACCTAATAGTTTTTAAAGCTTTTGGATTTTTGGCAAATACGTGGAAATATAATGATTTTTCATGAAAACATATTTTTCACTGATAGATATACTTAAAAGAAATGTGTTCCCCAAATTTCATGATTTTTTGAGTTTTCTGGAATTTTTAATGCATTTCTGAAATTCGGTCTGAAAATCAGAAAATCCCGAAATTCACGTGCCAGTAGACTGGTATCTAAACCAGTCGACTGATGGCCTGAATATCAGACCAGTAAAGGCTGAATTCCGAATTTTAAATCAACTTGTGGTATTTTCTTTCTATTAGACTTGATGTCATGTGTTTTTAACTTAGTGAAAATCTTTTTGATGGTGTCAAAGGGGGAGAAAATATTATGTTTAAGTTAATTATAAAAGGGGGAGAAATTTATGATAGGGGGAGAAATTTACATAGAGAGTTTCATGGATTAAGGGGGAGTTGCATGTTGCTATATCATGTTTATGTTTACATGCTTTCTTTACCTTAGAATTTATATCAAATGTTTTTACCTAACTTAAACGGATTGCCACACATCAAAAAGGGGGAGATTGTTAGGGCAATCTCTTGCCGTGATATGGTTTTGATGGTGTAGCAAAGGGTTTAAGTTAGTTTGATATGTTGATTTGATATGTGCGTTGAAGTCGTGCAGGACTTAGTAATTCGCACATGGAGCCATGGCGAGTTTCACATCTCATGACTCGTGCCTTGAGTCGGTGAAGGATAGCTTTGCGGAAGCCGTGCGCTTGGAGCATCCGAGGGACCGCCGGACGAGGAGCTTGGAGTGAAGCCGGAGGAAGTAGACTTCGAGGCAAGAGACGCGAAGGAGCATTGCAGAGCCGTGCGCCTGATGCTGCCGAGGGACGTGGCCGCGAACGAAGAGAACTTCAAAGGCGAGGGACTCCGAGGGATGAGAGTGAGCGATTGTAACCCGGGAAGGGTAGCTCTTAGGTGAAACTTGGCCATTTGGCCAAGTGTCGGATGAGTTTTCCCGACACCAGTCGACTGCCATGTCATGGCAATGATCGCTTCCGAGTCGATGGTTCGATCGATCCGGTCTAATGTGGCCGATTGTTGATCACCGATCGCAAAGATGGGCCGATCGATGAGTTGATCACCGATCGCCAAGGGACGGCAGTCGACTGATGTCACTGTGCACGGGCACAGAATGGAGTCGACCTCGTTGAGGACTCGACTGGTTGACATCAGTCGACTGATGGGTGCCATCAGTCGACTGATGCCAGTACCGTTGGATAGTATCCAACGTGGAAAGCGGCCGTTCCATCAGTCGACTGATCCTGTGTCAACGGGAAGAAACCCTCTTCCTCTATAAAAAGGAAGGGGGTAAGGCTTTGGGAGTCTAATGCTTATACTCTAACACTCTCCCAAAGTTCCCTAAAGCTTTCCATCCTCTTACCCAAGCTTATTTTCATTATATTTGTAAGCGGAGTGTTGTTGTAAAGAGGTTACCTCCACCTAGCTTTGTGCAAAGGAGAGATCTAGTGGATAGATTGCGGAGTGATTCACCGTGGACGAATCGGACCGTGGATTAGCGGCGTAGCCGTGAACCACGTTACATCTCTGTGTTTGTATTGTCTTTGTTTTATTTCTATTTGCTTGTCTTAGTTTATTGCTTCCGCTTGCGCTAACATTTTCGTAGACGAGCAAAATACGGCATCCAACGAACGAGGGCTATTCACCCCCCTCTAGCCGGCCAATAGATCAACCGATCGATCCCCAACAATTTGCTTGCTGGAAGAAGAGAATGGAGGTATTCTTTGAAATCGATTTCGATATTATGCTTATAATGGAAAACAGTTTTGAGATGCCTAGGGATGAAGAGGGGAGAATACTAGACAAGTCAAGGTGGACTAAAAAGCAAAGAGAAGAGCACCTTGCAAATTCGAAGGCTAAGCACCATCTCCTCAATGTACTCCCCCAACAAGAAGTAAACCGGATTGGGGAATGCTCCAGTGCCAAGGAGATGTGGGAGAAGCTAGTAGAGCTTCATGAAGGTACCTCGGAGGCCAAGCTTGCAAGGAGAGATCTCCTCCGCTCCCAACTAATGAATATCAAACTTGAAAAGGGAGAAAAGGAAACCTCACTACACTCTAGATTTAAAGAAATAATAATCGGTTTATCTAGTGTAGGGGAGAAGCTTTCAAATAGGGACATGCTCATGAAGGCAATAGATCCTTCCCTCGGTCCTCAAGATGGAGCTCAATGGTGGACTCATTTACATCTCCAAGAACTTAGAAGTTAGCACCTTGGAGGAATTCTTCTCAACCATGGAGCTCCATGAAACAAGGCTCAAAGGAGTAGTAGAAGAGCCAAAATTTCAACCATCAAGGGGAGTGACACTATTGGCTAACAAGGGGAAGAAGAAGATGGAGACTCCCTCCACCTCCGATGAAGCATCCTCCTCCTCCTCCATGGATAGAACGGAAGAAGCATACATGGTAAGGAAGGTAAGGCGTGCTTTGAAAAACTTTAAATTTAATAAATCTAATTATAGGAGAAGAAGACCAAGGGGGAAGGTGATTTGTTATAATTTCCAAGGAGAGGGCACATAAGGGACAATTGTCCCCTCTTGAACAAGAGCAAAGAGGAGAGGAAAAAGAAAGAAGAAAAGAAGAAGAAGAAGGGGAGCAAGAAGAAGGAAGAAAAGAAGAAGGCCAAAGAAAAAGAGAAGGCCAAGACACTAAAAGTAAAGACATGGGATGATCCTTCTTCCTCATCCTCATCCGAAGAGAAAGAGCATGTTGTTGGTGCAATCGGCCCAGGTCACAATTGACCAGACTCGAGTTTGACTCGAGTGATGTTTTGATGTTTGACAAAGGGATTTGACAAAGTGATTTGGCATTGATGTTTGACATTAATGTCGGTTAATATGTTGGGGAGATTGTTGGAGCAATCGACCCGGGTCATGTTTGACCGGACTCGAGTTTGACTCGAGGGAGACCTTAATGGTTGACTAGGGTTGACCATGTGATTATGGGAAAGTTCAAGCATGGGTCTTGGCAAGGTAAAGTCCAAGTCATGGGTACTTGGCATGGAAAGTCTAAGTGGGACACTTGGCAATTGGGAAAGTCCAAGTCTTGAGTACTTGGCATGAGAAGTCTAAGCATGGTCTTGGCATTTGAGAAGTCTAACATGGGTTGGCAAGGGAAGTCCAAGCATGGGTCTTGGCATGGAAAGTCCAAGCATGGTCTTGGCATGGAAAGTCCAACATGGGTTGGCAAGGGAAAGTCCAAGCTTGAGCCTTAGCATTTGAGAAGTTCAAGGGTTTGATATTGGCGACGTAAAGTCCAAGCAGAGTCTTGGCGGCGTAAGTCCAATGTGCCTTGGAGGTGTAGACACCGTTAGCATGACAATAGCCGAGGGAAGCACCTGGAGGCTAGCGCGATGAATGAACAAGTCATGGATGACTTGGAGGGATCCGAGAGGCGTGAGGATGATGGAGGTGACTAGAAGGCTTAGGTTTAGGCTAAGGATGGTCTAGCAAGTATGGGGGCACCATACTTGGGTTAAAACCTCATTCTTGAGGTTGGCAATGACCGCATTATGGCCGCTCGACCGCCGTGAGTCGACTTGAGTGAAAGGACCGCTAGTTCGCGCCGTCGAGCACGTATCGCCCGTAGCCGATCGGGCCGGGCCGATTACGCGCGGCAATGATCGCCAATGTTGGTAGTCGACTGCCAAGAGTCCCGTTGAAACTTGTCCAACGTGGATTGAGCCGTTGTCTCACGACAACAAAGGGCATCATGACCGGGGACTTATGGCAATGATCGATAGGCGGAAATCCAGCACGGAGGATAAAAGGAGTTGTTCCGGAGGGCATCAATTCTTTGGGAGCTAACTTGAGGCGATTTGAAGGCGATTTGCAGGTGCATTTCAGGGCCCTTCAATCTCATCCAAGCAACCAACAAGCAAAGCGCTCAAATCCTAGTTTGTAAAGTGTTCTTTACATTTCCTTGTATTTTGCTTGTATTTTTGTGTATTACTTGTTGTAATCCATTGTACGAGGTTTCTCCACCTCCGACTTGTTGTCGAGAAGGAGTTTATTGCTTAGTGTTGTGTGATTGGCATCACTAGGGTTCGTTTGAGCCCGATCCGTGGAGTAGGAACCGTGCGGTTCCGAACCACATTATATCCTTGTGTTCGTGATTGTATCTTTTCGTTATTGCTTTTATTATTTCGATTCCGCTGCGCATAACGAGTTTTGTAGAGACGATCGCGAACGAATTCCATCGACGTACGGTCAATGCTATTTACCCCCCCCCTCTAGCGGCCTCAATTCTCCAACAAGTGGTATCAGAGCCCGAGGCTCTTCTACGGACTAACCGCCGGGAGCTAGGACAAAGAAGCTAGAGGGTGAAGATGGAAGAACAATTGGGATGGAACATTAACACATCAATCCCTTACTCCTTCTTTGGACAAGAAGGGTTTAAGCAATGGAAGTCAAGAATTGAAGTCTTCCTAATGATGAGGGACTTCGAAGAATGGTCTATCTTGATGGAGGGTTTTAGCTATCCAATATGACCAAAGGGAGGATTCCTCAAGAAGAAGAAGTGGAGTGAAGATCAACTCCAAGCCTTCGAGAAAAACATGAAGGTAGTAAAATTTATTCTTGATTTGGTCCCTAATGAGATTGTGTGTATGGTAGGGGACTATATGGATTCTAAGGAGTTGTGGAGCCAAGTGGAAAAGCTCCATGAAAACTCATCATTGGTCCAAGAAGAAGAAGAAGAAGAAGAGTGCTCATCCTCTCAAGCTCAAAAAGAAGCAAGTACATCTTCATCCAAAGAGCTTGAGGATTCGGAGGTTGATAGGGAATCAACATATGGATCGGAAGAGGTGGAGGAAGTGGAAGAAGCATCCACTTCTAGGATTGAGGAGGAGATTAGAGTTTCCTCAACACCGGAGCATCAAGAAGAAGCTTCCACATCCGGTCAAGATGAAGAAGTTTCAATTCCAACACCTTCCACCACCATAGGTAACTCAAACATGTCAATTTGTAATAAAAATCATATCATATGTTTTGAGTGTAGGGAAGCCGGGCACTACAAGAGCAAGTGCCCAAAGAAGATTAGGAAAGCTCCACCGGCACCAAAAGTCAAGGATGCCGGTTCCCCAACACCTAAAGGCAAGGAGCACATCATAAGCTTCAAGTGCAATTCAAAGGGGCATTATCGGAGTCAATGCCCTAGGGGGAAGAAGAAGGGGCAAGGAGGAGCATCACAAGTAGGGGAGCTTCTATAGCTAACCCTAAGGTATATTTTAATAATGCACCTTCCAAATTTAAAAATCAAAAGCATGCTAGAAACTTTAATTCTCTTGCAATTCACCATGAAAAGCATGCTAGAGATAAATATATTTGTTTAGGAGCTAAAAGCATTAACTTCAAAAGTAGAGAGAAATTTGGGACTAATGTTCCTAAAAACAACTTATTTAAGGACAAACCTAGGTCAAATAACTCAAGATCAATGTTACCTAGGGAGACAATTAGAAAGGTGCAAGAGCACCTAGGTCTAAACCCTAAATGGACTAGGCATATGCCTAGGAAGTCTAATGCCCAAAAACTTAATCAAAAATCAATTGGGCAATTAGAGGTTGAAAATCAAGCCTTGAGGTCAAGGCTTGAAAAACTAGAAAAGACCCTTAGGAATATACAAAATCAATTTAAAGGGTCTAATGGTCAAAGTCAAAGGTCCAAAAGTCAAAGTCAACACCAAGGACCTAAGAGTCAAAAGTCAACTAAGGGCAAGCAAGGTTTGAGTCACAAACCTAAGCCTAAGGTAGCTTACCATAGTGTTCCATTAGATTATGGAACACTGACTAGGTCTAGAAAGACCAAGGTCAATAGGGAAGTCATCCCTAAGGTTGATCAAAGGGTATGCCTAGTGGCTAGGGTTTCTAGGAAACCTAGGGTGGCCACTAAGAAGGTTGCAAGGGGAGTTACCCCTAGAGTCAACCTAGGTAAGACCCAAATGACCAAGGCTAACAAGCCTAGGAGGGTCATTAGGAAGGTATCTAGGGAGGTTATCCTTAAGGAATACCTAATTAACCCTAGGAGCTCAAATCGGTTTTGGGTTCCTAAGAGCGTGATTGATCCACGCTAGATGGGTTTAGGGTGTGCCAACCTTGATTGGATGGGTAGTTAACTCAACCATGCTAAAGGTGGCACTCTTAGGATATTTTCAAGGTTATGGATACCTTGGAAATAGAGTTGAATTATAATCCTAAAAGATCTTAGGATGTGCCAATATTAGTTATGAAGTTTGATAAAATGATCAAATTGGCACAATTAGGGTTTAGAGTGTTAGTGTGCCATTTTGGGTTTTTGGCACACTAAGGAGATTAATGACAATATGACAAAATATATCTAACTATATCAAATGGCAATTAATATTAAAATTTAGGTATTACTATACCTATATATTTTATATGTCATGCTTTGATTGCCATATGTCATGTCATGACATCATGCCTAGTTCTATGATTTTATATGTCATGATTCATGTTTAGGATTAAGGTTTCAAATGTCATGTGTTTTTAGATTTCATCTTATGCCATGACATCATGATTATGAGCATATGCTTATTTATAACATTTCTGATGCCATAATCATTCATGCATTTAAGATAATTTGGTTGAAATTGAATTAAGGACTATGACATGACTTGAAGTCCCATTTATAAGGGAATCAAGTAGGGTTGCCTTAGAGAATGCATGAAACCCTAGATTAGGATGAACAAAACCCACATCTCACATCCAATTGACATGTATGTGTATTTATACACCTTAGATACATGTGAGATGCTAGGATATGAGTTGAGTTCAAGGTGCATAGTTTTTGTACCTAGATGAACTAAAACTCATCTTGTTTCATTTGCGGATCATTGGGAAAGCTTGTGTACAAGTCATGTACATTGAGCCCAAGGAATATGATCCAAAATAAGGTTTTGAAAACATTTTAAAATCATTTTGAAAAACCTTGGTGAAGTCTATCTTTTGATAGCAATCACCATTGATGAAGTTGATACAAAATAGGGCCAAAACATTGAAAATTTCAATGGTTTTGAGTTTTGTATCAAATTCACTATTTTATGGGTAAAATAATTTTAAAATATTTTTCACCCATTGTATGTGTCATAGGTATTATACGTATCAAATTTCATAATTTTTTGATATACGTATAATTATTTATGATTTTCTGAAATTAACTCGATCGAAATTGAAAATTTGATTATCGATCACCATTGTGTCTCGATCGATGGAGGTGCCAATGATCGATGTCGAATCACTCATTGTAGCTTTGATTCGGGTAACCAAGGTTGCTTAACCCGATTTCAGCTACGGTTATGACCCCTAATCACTCCTAACCCTAGGATATGCTTTGGGTAGCATTATAAAGGGTGAAAATCCATTGGATATGGATTAGGAGAAGTATTTAGGGTTTGTATCAATTTTAAGGTGTTGGAAAGTTCTATATTGAATTTCTAACCTTAATTTTGATGGTTTAGAGTTCCTATTGGCTTAAGGACTGCCCAAGGACATTGTTGGTGCAATGGTCAAGGGGGAGTAAGCCTTTAGGGGGAGGTATCCATCTTGGGATGATGGATGTGTGTTTCTCCTTGAAGAGGAGAAGTTATTGGGAGAATATGACATCAATTGGGAAATTGATGGGACTTTTTTGATACCCAATTTGGAAATTGGGAGAGAGTATAGGATTGTCTCTCTTGATTGATATGTGAATTATCACTAGGAAGATGGTAGGCATCCTAGGTATTTATTTTTGGATCAAGGGGAAGATTGTAAGATCTCATTGGGACATGAGACATTGACCTCCTTGGAGAGAAAACCTTTTTGATGTTAGTCAAAAAGGGGGAGAATGTTTGGGGGAGAACATTTGGAGAGTATTTACCAATTTGGGATAATTGGTAAGGGATTTGAGTTAGTGGTCTAACTCAGATGATTTGTTTGGTTTTTGTCAAACATCAAAAAGGGGGAGATTGTTGGTGCAATCGGCCCAGGTCACGATTGACCAGACTCGAGTTTGACTCGAGTGATGTTTTGATGTTTGACAAAGTGATTTGGCATTGATGTTTGACATTAATGTCGGTTAATATGTTGGGGAGATTGTTGGAGCAATCGACCCGGGTCATGTTTGACCGGACTCGAGTTTGACTTGAGGGAGACCTTAATGGTTGACTAGGGTTGACCATGTGATTATGGGAAAGTCCAAGCATGGGTCTTGGCAAGGTAAAGTCCAAGCATGGGTCTTGGCAAGGTAAAGTCCAAGTCATGGGTACTTGGCATGGAAAGTCTAAGTGGGACACTTGGCAATTGGGAAAGTCCAAGTCTTGAGTACTTGGCATGAGAAGTCCAAGCATGGTCTTGGCATTTGAGAAGTCCAACATGGGTTGGCAAGGGAAGTCCAAGCATGGGTCTTGGCATGGAAAGTCCAAGCATGGTCTTGGCATGGAAAGTCCAACATGGGTTGGCAAGGGAAAGTCCAAGCTTGAGCCTTGGCATTTGAGAAGTCCAAGGGTTTGATATTGACGGTGTAAAGTCCAAGCGGAGTCTTGGTGGCGTAAGTCCAATGTGCCTTGGCGGTGTAGACACCGTTAGCATGACAATAGCCGAGGGAAGCACCTGGAGGCTAGCGCGATGGATGAACAAGTCATGGATGACTTGGAGGGATCCGAGAGGCGTGAGGCTGATGGAGGTGGCTAGAAGGCTTAGGTCTAGGCTAAGGGTGGTCTAGCAAGTATGGGGGCACCATACTTGGGTTAAAACCTCATTCTTGAGGTTGGCAGTCGATTGGAATTATGGCCGGTTCGACTGCCGTGAGTCGACTTGAGTTCGAGAGGTGAAAATGCTCTAGCGATCGCCGTTAGTAGCGGTAGCAATGATCGATGAGTTCGGGCAATGATCGCCAAGGGATGGCAATGACCGCCGAGTGTTGAGCATAGAACGCCGTGAGCCGATCGGGCTACGGGCGATTACGCGCAGGCCGATCGCCAATGTTGGCAGTCGACTGCCAAGAGTCCCGTTGGAACTTGTCCAACATGGATTGAGCCGTTGTCTCACGACAACAGTGGCATCAGTCGACTGGGGACTTATGGCAGTCGACTGATAGGTGGAAATCCAGCCTGACGCAGGATAAAAGGGAGCTGTTCATGGAGATTGTGGCATCAGTTATTTGGGAGCTTACTTGAGGCGATTTGAAGGCGATTTACAGGTGCATTTCAGGGCCCTTCAACCTCATCCAAGCAACCAACAAGAAAAGCGCTCAAACCCTAGTTTGTAAAGTGTTCTTTATATTTCCTTGTATTTTTGTGTATTACTTGTTGTAATCCATTGTACGAGGTTTCTCCACCACCGACTTGTTGTCGAGAAGGAGTTTATTGCTTAGTGGTGTGTGATTGGCATCACTAGGGTTCGTTTGAGCCCGATCCGTGGAGTAGGAACCGTGCGGTTCCGAACCACATTATATCCTTGTGTTCGTGATTGTATCTTTTCATTATTGCTTTTATTATTTCTATTCCGCTGCGCATAACGAGTTTTGTAGAGACGATCGCGAACAAATTCCATCGACGTACGGTCAATGCTATTCACCCCCCCCTCTAGTGGCCTCAATTCTCCAACACATGTCTACTCAAACCTTGCCCTAATGGCTTTTGACGACCTAGACACCTCTTCCTCCAAAAATGAAGAAGCAAGCTCAAGTGAGGAGAGCTCGAGTGAAGGGGGAGTTTCTTCTACATCCTCATCATCGGAAGAGGATTTGGTAAGTGAGGTAACAAATCTTTCCCCCAAGAAATTTATGTCAATTATTTCTAGCCTCACTAAGGACTTGTTTAGGGCAAAGAAAAAGAACAAATGCATGCTAGATCAAATTAAAGACTTAGAAGAAAAATGAGAAAAAGCATGCTTAAATGTAAATGATAATATTTCTTCTAGTCTTAATGATGCATGCTCACATGATAATTATATGCCTTTCAATGTTAATGATGCATGCATTAAAGAAAATAGGGTCCTAAGAGAGAAAGTAGATCACTTAACCAAGGCCCTAGAAAAATTCACCATTAGCTCCAACACCCTTAACATGATTATAGGGAGCCAAAGGGCAATCTTCAACAAGAAAGGCCTAGGATATAAGGAAAATAAAAATGAAAAGGCCTATAAATGCTTAATTGCTAGGGGTCAAGATAAAAAGAAGGCAATAACTAGAAAATGGATCCCTAAGGAATATTTAGTGAACCCCATAGGAAAGAATTTGTTTTGGGTTTCTAAATCCATCCTTAAGGGTTAGGAAAACCCTAGGATAGTCAACCATATGGATTTCACCTATATCATATTTTTGGTTGACTTAGGATGCCGGGACAAAATTTTTGAAATAGTGTTGGGTGATGATAATGCACCCTTAAATAGTTTAGATCATGCTCAACACTTAGTGTTATGTGATACTCATGACTTATACATTTTTAGCATAGTGTTGGGTGATGATAATGTGCCCATAAATTGATAATAATACTTAAATCATGATAGTTAATGTAATTGTAATATATGTTTGTAATCATGATTTATGATCTTGATATTTGACATATAATCATGGGCACTAAGGTTTAAATCATGCCTTTGGGTGATACTTTACTTTTTATCATAATTCATACCTAATGCACGATTATAAATTGATGAATACATTTGTTTCATGATCATAATGTAAAATTAATTCATATATATCTTTATGATCATGTGATATGTTAGGATGATACTTAACCTTGTATAGAATTGCATGAAATTAATGGTTAAGTATATACAAATACCTTTAGGATACATCTCACACTCACCATAGGCTACCTTGATTGAAAACTTAGCATGAGTGAGATGATAGGATGATACTAATGGTCCACTAATGCCTATGGCATTTAGATGGTCATTTAAGGTGTCAAATAGCAATAATAGACCAATCATGGGGAAGGCTTATGTTTAATTCATAGATATATTGCCCAAAGATCATGGTTGGATATTTCATATGTTTTCAAAACAATTTCTTACTTTAAAATCTATGTGTTCATGTTTTGAAACAATTTAAAGCAAAACTAGCTGTTAAAAGTGATACAAACTTGATCAAAAACCTAGTTGATTTTGAAACTTTTGGATTTTTAGCAAATATTTGAAAATATAATATTTTTTCATGGAAATCTATTTTTCACTAATAAAGGACCTTAAAAGAAATGTGTTCCCCAAATTTCATGATTTTTCAAATTTTATAGATTTTCTAATGCATTTTTGAAATTCACCCTGAAAATAAAAAAAATCCGAAATCAGAGTGCCAGTCGACTGGTAGTCTGAACTAGTCGACTGATCGACTAATAACATGCCCAATAACCTCTTTTATCCGATTTTAAGGCATGTTTTGGCTTTTGTTGAAGGTAGAAAACTTCGCTTCCCACTTCAACTCGGTCGCTTGTTCAAGGCGATCCCTTCTACGTCCCCAGATAAAAAAAATTTATCTTTGACAAGAGGGATTACCCAAGCTCCCGTTTTATCGTCGTACTATTCGATTAGAGTGGTCAATTGAACAAACTTGTTGTTCAAGCCACCAACCTCTATTCAACGAATAGCCACGGAATAGACAATGTACGGATCACCGGCTTTTATGTTTATATTCGGAGTCCAAGTTATTTTAGCCACAAAACAGAATATATAACATACATATGATTGAAGAACAAATATAGACATGTTACAAAAGAATATAAACAAATGTTATACCTCTTGATCTTCTATTGTATGTCCTTCCTCCTTTTGGACGTCGTGTGGGCGACGATCTTCCAAAAGTCGAAGCTCCTAGATTACCAATCTTCCTTCCTTGCTCGCTCCGAACAAGAGGAAGTATAGAAACAAAGCACTTCTCCTTTCAACCAACCACCAAGCTCCAAGCTTGGTGCTTTCCGCTGGCCAAGAAGGAGAACAAGGAGATGAAGAAGAGGGTCGGCCAAAAGCTTCAAGGGGAAGACCCTAAGCTCCGGCCAAGGATGAAGGGAGAAGGTTGGACGCCGGCAAAACCAAGGAGAGAAGAGGGAAGAAGGGCGCCGACCACCTAAGGAAGAAGAAGAAGGAAAAACTTTCCTTAATTGTGGCCGCCAAAAACCCTAAGCCTCCCTTGTCACCCAAAACCCTAGCCCCTCTTTCTCTTATTCTACTTGCCGCCCACCCTAGCCTCTCCTTTTATAGAGTTAGGGATAAGCCTTGTTTTAATCTCCACCATTGGTTCTAGGGATTTAATCTCAACCGTCGAATCTAAAGATTTAATCTCTACCGTCAGATCTAGAGATTTAATCTCTACCGTTGGATCTAAAGTTTTGTTTTCATCCATTGGATCTAGGCTTCATGAGGTTTTAATAGGCTACAATAGGGACCATGAGGAGGAGTTGGATCTTTGCCACCCAATGGATCAAGCCAATATAAAGTCAATCCATTAATGATAATCCAATCCACTAAAGGATTATCATTGATCTACCTCACCAACCCCCATAATTTAATATGGGCTCCATATATTATTTGTACATTTTCTCCCCATGTTTAAGATCTCGAATGTCCGTCAATTAATTAATTTACTGACAATTAATTAATCAACATCTAACTCTATGAGTAGTACCACTCAACTTTATCATCATGCCGGACCAAGTCCACCTGCCGAGTTTACATGATGAACCTTATGAGCTCCTCAAGGGGACGTCATCATCTTAATATATAGGACACAGTTTCCTTCTATAATCAACGACACACCATATAAATAATATCATTTTCCAACTTACCAAGCCTATCGATTTATTCTATAAATCTCGCCCATTGGTAAATCAAATAAATGAATACTAAGTATATGTGCCCATTATTATATTAGGATTAAGAACATGTACAATATAATATCTGAGGTCCGATTCAATTATGTAGTCAGCAATAAATCGAATCACCTCAAAGTCAGTCCTGCTCAACACACAAAAAATGTACTAGTGTAATTCTATGGTCAAGACAAACCAATACTAAATCACACTACAACCATATCAATGGTTTGTCCAAAGCCATCTAGGCTGTGAGCCTTTACTTATACTTTACAAGGAACCGATAACATGATCTCCTGTGTGACACTACACACCATGTTATCTACAATGTAATTTATTAAGCAATATACATAACCATAAATATACAAACAATGATCATGTGATTCTTATTTCAAAAATAAAGATGTTCATACAAATGATAGACTTTTCAATATACATCCCAACAATCTCCCAACTATACTAAAAGACTATGTTGTCCTCATACTGCCATACATCTGATTCCCATTCCCTCCACATGCCTATCAAAAGATCTCGCTTGAAGGGCCTTAGTGAAAGGATCTACTAGGTCATCCTCTGATGCAATCTAGGCGACAGCAACTTCTACCTCCTTTATGATCTCTCGTATCAGGTAGTATTTGCGCTCTATGTGTTTACTTGCCTTATGGGCTCGTGGTTCCTTCGAGTTTTCTACTGCACCACTATTATCACAATAAATTGTGATTGTTCTGGGAAAACCAAGAATCACATCCAAGTCTATCAAGAAGTTCCTGAGTCACACAGCTTCTTTGGCTGCCTCAGAGGCTGCCACATACTCAGCTTCCATAGTGGAGTCCGCCACGCATTTCTGCTTGACACTCCTCCATACAATGGCTCAACCTCCCAAAGTAAATACAAAACCTGAGGTAGACTTATTGTTATCCCTGTCTGATTGGAAGTCAGAATCTGTATAACTTATAGGGAGTAATTGGTCTGCCTGGTAAACTAGCATATAATCCCTAGTCCTTCTCAGGTACTTCAATATATGCTTCACCGTAGTCCAATGTCCCTGTCCTGGATTACTCTGATATCTGCTGACCATGCCCACGACAAAGCAGATATCTAGTCTCGTACATAGTATAGCATACATGAGGCTTCCTACTGCCGAAGCATAAGGAACCGCCTTCATCTCATCTATCTCCTCAGATGTTCTAGGACACATCTCCTTAGATAAAGGAACTCTATGCCTGAATGGTAGAAAAACTTTCTTGGAGTTTTGCATCCTAAAAGGATCCATAATAGTGTCTATGTATGAAGCTTGAGATAAGCACAACATCATTTTCTTGCCATCACTTATAACCTTGATCCCAATGATGTGTCCCACTTCTCCCAAGTCCTTCATATCAAACTGTTTGGACAACCATACCCTTACGTCCGATAACACCATGATATTGTTGTCAATTAGAAAAATGTCATCTACGTATAGTACAAGAAATATCACTACGTTTCCGTCAC
This sequence comes from Wurfbainia villosa, assembly GCA_025175895.1. NCBI lineage: Eukaryota > Viridiplantae > Streptophyta > Magnoliopsida > Zingiberales > Zingiberaceae > Wurfbainia > Wurfbainia villosa. The sequence goes on along the minus strand of CM045989.1, from coordinate 33,659,855 downwards.
ATCTCTTGTATACACAAGACTCATCCAGACTTTGATTAAATCCATAAGACTGGATTACCTCATCAAAGCGGATGTTCCAAGACCTCGAAACTTGCTTCAATCCATAAATGGACCGATTAAGCTTACACACAAGATGTTCTTTGCCCTTTGCAATGAATCCTTCTGGTTGCTTCATATAGATGTTTTCCTCAAGACTTCCATTAAGGAAAGCTATCTTGACATCCATCTGCCATACCTCATAATCCATATGAGCAGCAATGCATAAGAGAATCCGGATAGACTTAAGCATGGCTACCGGCAAAAAAGTCTCCTCATAATCGATACCCTCTTTCTGAGTATACCCTTTTGCAACAAACCTTGCTTTGAAGGTCTCAACCTTCCCGTCTATTCCTCTCTTTCTTTTGTAGTTCCACTTGCAACCAATGGTTTTTACACCATCGGGTAGTTCTACTAGCTCCCAGACCTGATTTGAATCCATAGATTCAATCTCAGTATTCATTACATTTTGCCAAGATATCGCATCTTTATCTTGGATTGCCTCGTCATATGTCCAGGGATTAGGTTCATGTTCACCAGGGACCAAATCAGAAGATTCTCTCAAGAACATGAATCTATCAGGCTGTCTCACAACCCTCCCACTATGAAGAGGTATCACTTGTGTATCATCTGTGACATGCAGTGCAGTGACTTGTGGTATATCCTCTTGTACCGGTGGTACTGAAGAAGTGACTTACCCTTTTAATTCCTCCAAAACAATCTTACTCATGCGCTTGTGGTTCATTACATAGTCTTCATCTAGAAATCTAGCATTCGTGCTAACGATCATCCTCTGATCTCTAGGACTATAGAACAAACAACCTTTCGTTCCTCTAGGATAGCCAACGAACATGCGCACTTCTGTACGAGGTTCCAACTTACCAGAATCTGCCTTCAGCACATGTGCTGGACTCCCCCAAATCCGAATATGTCTTAGACTAGGCTTTCGCCCAGTCCACAATTCTGTGGGAGTAGAAGGCACTGATTTAGATGGTACCAAGTTCAGAATATACACTGTAGTATCTAGAGCATATCCCTAGAATGAATCTGGCAACTCAGAATAACTCATCATCGATCTAACCATCTCCATAAGAGTCCTATTCCTTCGCTCTGATATACCATTCTGCTGGGGTGTGCCAGGTGCAGACAATTGGGAGTGAATCCCAGCCTCTGATAAGTAATTCCTAAACTCTCCCAAGAGGTACTCACCACCACGATCAGATCGTAGTGTCTTGATACTTTTACCTTGATGTTTCTCCACATCAGCCTTGAATTCTTTGAACTTGTCAAAGCATTCAGACTTGCGACGCATCAAGTAAATGTATCCATATCTCGAATAATCATCTATAAAAGAGACGAAATACTCAAAACCACCTCTAGCCTGGATAGACATAGGACCACACAAATCAGAATGAACCAATTCCAACACATCTTTGGCTCTATACCCCTTGGCCTTAAAAGGCCTCTTGGTCATTTTACCCTCCAAGCAGGATTCGCAGGTTGGGAAATCTTCCACCACTAATGAACCCAGAGGTCCATCAGCTATCAACCTTTGAATTCTGCTTAGGTTAATATGACCAAGTCTTAGATGCCAAAGATATGTTTGGTTCATCTTCGAAGGTTCTTTTCTCTTATTAGAATTAGAAGATGAGTTATTAACTTCTATTTGCATCGTGGGAGCTTTTGGTTATATAAATTTCCTATCAATGCACCCGAACATATAATCTCCCTATTCCTTTTTATAATAACTCTGTAATTAAAAGAAATAGAATATCTATCCATAAACAATTTAGAAACTGAAATTAAATTCTTTCTAAATAAAGGTACATAAAGGAAAATCTTAAAAACCAAAACTTTATTTTTCTCAAAAGATAAATAAACGTCTCCCACTGTAATAGCCGCCACCTTCGTAGCATTGGCCAAGTATACGGTAATCTCCCCCTCAGCCAGTCGTCTGGTTTCCTGGAACCCCTACAATGTATTGAAGACATGATCAGTGGCTCCTGTATCTACACACCAGGTGCTGGTAGATAACACCGCTAAACATGTTTCAATGACTAGACCAAAAGATATACCTTTGTTCTGCTTGTGGTTGGGGCAGTCCTTCTTCCAGTGTCCAGTCTGCTTACAAGTGAAGCACTTGCCTTTCGGCTTCTTCACTCCTCCCTGAGTTCCTCTCACCATCTTTGCCCCAGCTTGTTTCTTCTTCTTCTTGCCTTTCGGCTTAGAAGTAGAAACCTTTTGGGCAACCATGGCTTGTGCCTGAGCACTCTGACGAAAAAGCCCCTCTGTCGCCTGGAGTTCTGTCAGAAGCTCCGCTAATGAATACAAGCTCTTGTTCATGTTGTAGTTCAGGCAAAACTGCTCAAAACTCCTAGGTAGAGACTGGAGAATGATATCGACCTGGGTTTCCCCATCGATCTCAGCTCCGAGGACTTCCAGCTCATTCAAATGAGCCATCATCTTGAGAACATGATCCCTCACGGGTGTTCCCTCGATCTGGTGGTCGTCATCAAGTTCCTCATGGCTTCCTACCTAGCAGCCCGATTCTGGTGTCTGAAAAGCTCTTTGAGATTGAGCATCATATCATAAACAGTGGGCATGGCTTGATGCTGATGTTGCAGTACATTTGACATAGATGCCAAAATGTAACACCGCGCCATCTCATCAGCCTTAATCCACTTCTTATAACTCTCCTTCTCCTTTTCCCCAGAATCATCCGCAGGCTTAGGAGAGCACTCTTCGAGGAGTACATATTTGTATTCCTCAGCAGTCAAGACAATGTCAAGGTTCTTCTTCCAATCAACATAGTTGGGTCCAGTATGTTTATTTTCTTTCAGTATCACAACAAGCGGGTTGAAAATCATTTTGAAAGAAAACCTGAGAATCACATAGATCAAAACATTAGATTTCAAAAAATTATTGATTCCTCAAACAATAAAATTTTAAAATCAACCAACACCTCAAAACACCGAGAATGTCATATGCCATGATAGTGTGGACGTATACGAATTCTACATTTGTAAGAGGAGGTTTTACCCATTAATTTTACTATATTGTCAACCTAACCTTTTGACAAGTAAAATTAATAGTTGGTTCCTCTTCGGCCCTACAAATAAAAGCAGTGACTCCGATGGGGAGGATACTTATATTTGTATCTAAGTGTTCACTATTACTCGGTACCAAGGTAATTATCTCGAGTTATGTGCCTTACGATGGGAAAGTACACACGCTCCTTAATAATTTCCTATAACCATATTCAACCTTGTGATCTGCAAACAAACTCATCCGATGGGGAGGAAGGCACTCAGAGCCGACGCGCAAGTTTGTTTGCATCACATGTCAAATCGTAATGGAGGCCATGGGAATTTATAAAAATATCCCTCTCCCACTTAGTAATTTAAAATTGAGGAATTTTCTAGCCTACGACATGCATATCAAACAATAAGCAATAAATATGAAAAATAAATATTTTCCAACTATTATGGCTTTTTTCTTCAATATGTCTTCCGTCGTATTGCCATCTCGTTTGCTCCTCCCTACGCCATGTACAAGCCATCCGGAGATCCGAGTCGAGAGAAAAAAAACAATTTTAATTTACATCCATCGATCCTATACTCCACGAGGGTGTGTACATGAAATCTAGATCGAAAGTAAACTAAAATAAAAAGAGTGGCTAAACAATGTCGTATCTAATTACAAAAATTAAATACTAGCCTCGTCAACCACGAGGATTCAACAAAATATACAATTACACACATACAATCACATACACACATATGACCATAATAGTTAGATCCTATATCTGCAACCAAAGAGTTAACCTACGCACATCCTACTATTATCCGACACATATAATATATGAAAAGTGCATAAAAGTAACCGAATGCTAAACACACAAAACCGAAAACCGTGGCTCTGATACCACTTTAAGGTAGGAAACTTTTCTTCCCACTTCAACTCGGTTGATTGTTCATGGTGATCCCTTCTACATCCTCGGATAAAAACAATTTATCCTTGACAAGAGGGATTACCGAAACTCCCGTTTCATCGTCGTGCTATTTGATCAAAGTGGTCACTTGAAAAAACTTGTTGTTCAAGCCACCAACCTCTATTCTACGAATAGCCACGGAATAGAAGATGTACGGATCACCGGCTTTTGTGTTTATATTCGGGGTCCAAGTTATTTTATCTACAAAATAGAATATATAACATACATATGATTGAAGAACAAATATAGACATGTTACAAAAGAATATAAACAAACGTTATACCTCTTGATCTTCTATTGTATGTCCTTCCTCCTTTTTGACGTCGTGTGGGCGATGATCTTCCAAAAGTCGAAGCTCCTAGATCACCAATCTTCCTTCCTTGCTCACTCCGAACAAGAGGAAGTATAGAAACAAAGCACTTCTCCATCTTTAAACCAACCACCAAGCTCCAAGCTTGGTGCTTGCCACCGGCCAAGAAGGAGAACAAGGAGATGAAGAAGAGGGCTGACCAAAAGCTTCAAGAGGAAGACCCGGCAAAACCAAGGAGAGAAGAGTGAAGAAGGGCGCCGGCCACCAAAGGAAGAAGAAGAAGGAAAAACTTTCCTTAATTGTGGCCGCCCAAAACCCTAAGCCTCCCTTGCCGCCCAAAACCCTAGCCCCTCTTTCTCTTATTCTATTTGCCGCCTACCCTAGCCTCTCCTTTTATAGAGTATGGGATAAGCCTTATTTTAATCTCCACCATTGGTTCTAGGGATTTAATCTCAACCGTCGGATCTAGAGATTTAATCTCAACGGTCGGATCTAGAGATTTAATCTCTACCGTTGGATCTAGAGTTTTGTTTTCATCCATTGGTTCTAGGCTTCATGAGGTTTAATAGGCTATAATAGGGACCATGAGGAGGAGTTGGATCTTGGCCACCCAATGCATCTAACCCACAAAGTCCGATCCATTAATGATAATCCAATCCACTAAAGGATTATCATTGATCTACCTCACCAACCCCCATAAGTTAATATGGGCTCCATATATTATTTGTACATTTTTCTCCCCGTGTTTAAGATGTCGAATGTCACGCCCGCCCTTTCCAAGGGTCCGGAATCCGAAGGGGCGGCGCATGACGTGACCGTTCATACATACATTACTTACAGCGGAAGACTTTATACATATTTCGTACTTCTTACAGCGGAAGACTTTAGACATATTTTTTTTTTCTTTTAAAACATAAACATGCATTGACATATATATATACTTCTTCTTCTTAACATAGAGCATGCATCAAAATATATATAGATACTTCTTCTTACTTCTTCTTTACTTCTTCTTATTAACATAGAGCATGCATCATAACATATATAGATACTTAGTGCTTAGTTCAAGTTCTTAAACATCATTATCATAAGGAGACATAAGTAAGGACATCCATAGACATCAACATCATAGGTAAACATATATATATAGACCTAACGGATCTTCTCCACCATGCCACTACCACACACATTTGGCCCCTCCTGCTGCTCCCTTTAGTTTATCCATCCCTTACCCTTATCTGCAGTACGAGGGAAAGATAAACTATAAGCACATATGCTTAGTAAGATCCTTTCCTACTCACAAAAACCATACATCGACATTAATCATGGCATGTAACATTCATAACATATAAGCAATATAACATGTAACATACATGGCGTAATCAACTTAACATGTAGCATAAGTAACGTGAGTAAACATAACATGTATCATCCATAACATGGCAGCATAACATGTATCATCTATAACATAGCAGCATATCATGTAAATATATGACTTAATCAAACATAACATATAACATACGTAACATAGCAAATCAACATAACATACAACATATATGTATGACATATCAAACATAACATACATCATATGTAACATAGTGGCATAAACATGGCATATCAAACATAACATACATCATATGTAACATAGTGGCATAAACATGGCATATTAAACATAACATACATCATATGTAACATATCAACATAGCATGTGAACATAACAATCTAATCATGTAACATATGCAGGATGCTTTTGAAAACATATATTATAGGTACGTCAACATAAATCTCAACATATTTGGGCCCGGCATTGTACCACTTCTTCATTATCATAGCGCGCATCCCTAAATAGGCCCGAGGTAGCAAGTCTTGAACCTACTAGGTTACTAGGCCCGATCTTAGTCCGTCGACCTAGGGCAATCGTCATAGCGTAGAAGCCCATCCTAGGCCCGAGTCTTACTCCATCGACCTAGGGCATCTTGGAGCCCATCCCGTACTAGGCCCGAGTCTTATTCCATCGACCTAGGGGCAATCATACATAGAGGCCCATCCTAGGCCCGAGTCTTATTCCATCGACCTAGGGCATCTAAGGAGCCCATCCCTTACCTTGTTAAGGTCTTGGTACAAGTCATGCAGAAGGTAAAATACTTATATGCTTTTATTATAACATAGCTTATTTCATTTTGCAAACATAGCACACATCATTTCATAACATATCATGCTTCACTTCATGAACATATCATCTTTCATTTCATAAACATATCATACTTTATTTCATAACATATCATACTTCATTTCATCATCATATCATATTCATTTCGTGAACATATCATTTTTTTCATTTCATAATCTTATCGTATCTCATTTCATAACATATCTTAAGTATCACATACACATAGGGCATGGCATAAAGCATAAACATCAAGAGTAAGTGAACACTAACCTAAGGCATGTTATCTCCATCTAGCATCATTTAATATCACAAGTCAACATGAATTCACCCAAACATAAAACACATGTTAACCTAACCTAGAGCATGTTAAAGGACAATGGTTGGTCGAATGGTTCATGCAGGTTTTTAGGGCTAGTGTTTTGACCTAATCTAATTAACATACTACCAACATCATATGCATACAAAACATGGATTAAAACTTCATTTAATCACCAAAATATATGTTGGCCGAATGGTCCATAGGGGTTTCTAGGGTTATCTTTTAACCTAATTCATTTAACATAACAACAACTTCATATGCATATAGAACATGAATTAAACTTCATTTAATCACCAAAAATACATGATGGCCGAATGGTCCATAGGGGTTTCTAGGGTTATCTTTTAACCTAATTCATTTAACATAACAACAACTTCATATGCATATAAAACTTGAATTAAAACTTCATTTAATCATCAAAAACATATGTTGGCCGAATGGTTCATAGAGGTTTCTACGGTTATCTTTTAACCTAATTCATTTAACATAACAACAACTTCATTTGCATATAGAACATGAATTAAACTTCATTTAATCACCAAAAATACATGATGGCCGAATGGTCCATAGGGGGGGAGGGGTTCCTAGGGTTAACTTCTAACCTAAACCCTTTTACATCTTAACATCATCATATAGCATAGAACTTCATTGAAACATCCAAAACATGGCTTGGCCGAATGGATCATGGAGACTTTTAGGGTTAACTTTCAACCTAATCCCTTTTACCTCTTAACATCATCATATACTTACAAAACATAGCATAGAACTGTTGGGGTTGATCCATGAGGGGAAACTTCGCTTCCCCTTCGCCTCGGTTGCTTGACCATGGTGATCCCTTCAATGTCCCCGGATTAAATATTTAATCCTAGACAAAAGGGATTCCCAAAGCAACCAAGTCATCGTCGTGCTATTCGTTTAGAGAGGTCACTTGAACAAACTAGTTGTTCAAGCGACCATTCTCTATTCTACGAGTAGCCGCGGAATAGACGATGTCCGGATCGCCGGTTTTTGTGTTTATACTCGGGATCCAAGTATTATTTAGCCTATTTACAGAAATATAACATGCTTATATTTTGAAAAACAAACACAAGCAATGAATAAAAGAGATAGAAGAATAGTTATACCTCTTGGTCTTCTAATGTATGACCCTCCTCCTTTTGGACGTCGTGTGGGCGACGATCCACCAAAAGTCGAAGCTCCTAGATTGCAAAACTTCCTTCCTTGCTTTTCCCAAGCAAGAGGAAGAAGAGAAACAATGTTTTTCTCCTTCAAAAACTCAACCAACAAAGAACTATAGAAGTTCTTGCCACCGGCCAACTAGAAGGAGAAGAAGATGATGGAAAACTACCAAGACACCAAGGGAAACCCTATATCTTGTTTCCACCACCTAAGGAGAAGAGAGGGGAGTGTTTTGGGCCGCCAAGGGCTGGGAAGGGCTGGAATAGCTGCTGGACGTTGGCCACAAGGCAAGGAAGAAGAAGGAAAACTTGCCTTATTTGGTGCCACCCTTGCTTCCAAACCCTAACCCTAATTCCAATCCTATCTCAACTAGGATTGCCCTATTCTTGCCGCCCAAGCCTTGCTCCCTCTCTATCATGTTATCCACGACCACTTCCCATGCCCTCCTTTTATAGAGTTAGGGATAAGTCATGAATTAATCTCCTCCATTGGTTCTAGGGATTTAATCTCAACCGTCGGATCTAGAGATTTAATCTCAACCGTCGGATCTTAGAGATTTAATCTCTACCAATGGATCTTAGTGTTTTGTTTCTATCCATTGGATCTAAGCATCTTGAGGTGTTAATGGGCTACATTAGGGACCATGAGGAGGAGTTGGGTCTTGGCCACCCATGGATCAAGCCCACATAAAGTTCGATCCACTAATGATGGTCCAATCCACTAAAGGTCCATCATTGATCTACCTCACCAACCCCCATATGATAATATGGGCTCCATATATTATTTGTACATTTTCTCCCCGTGTTTAAGATCTCGAATGTCCGTCAATTAATTAATTTACTGACCATTAATTAATAGAAATCTAACTCCATGAGTAGTACCACTCAACCTTTTCATCATGCCGGACCAAGTCCACCTGCAGGGTTTACATGATGAACCTTATGAGCTCCTCAAGGGGACATCATCATCCTAATATATAGGACACGGTTTCCTCCTATAATTAACGGCACACCATATAAATAATATCATCTCCCAACTTACCGAGTCTATCGATTTAATCTATAAATCTCGCCCATTGGTAAATCAAAGAGATGAGTACCAAGTATATGTGCCCGTTATTATATCGGGATTAAGAGCATGTACTAAATAATATCTGAGGTCCGATTCGATTATGTAGTACGCAATAAATCGAATCACCTCTGTGTCGGTCCTGCTCAATACACACAAAGTGCACTAGTGTGAATCTATGGTCAAGACAAACCAATACTAAATCACACTACAACCATTCCGATGGTTTGTCCAAAGCCATCTCGGTTGTGAGCCTTTACTTATACTTTACAAGGAGCCGATAACATGATCTCCCATGTGACACCACACACTATGTTATCTACAATGTAACGTATTAGACAATATGCATAAATATATGCAAACAATGATCATGTGATTCTTATTTCAAAATAAAGATGTTCATACAAAAGAGCTAGGCTTTCAGTATACATCCCAACAATCTCCCACTTATACTAAAAGACTATACTGTCCTTATACTGCCATACATCTAATTCCCCTTCCCTCCACATGCCTATCAAAGCTCTCGCTAGAAGGGCCTTAGTGAAAGGGTCTACCAGGTCATCCTCTGATGCAATCTAGGCGACAACAACTTCTACCTCCTTTACGATTTCTCGTATCAGGTGGTACTTGCGCTCTATGTGTTTACTAGCCTTATGGGCTCGTGGTTCCTTCGAGTTTGCAACTGCACCACTATTATCACAATAAATTGTGATAGTTCTGGGCAAACCAGGAATCACATCCAAGTCCATCAGGAAGTTCCTGAGCCATAGGCCGCCACATACTCATACTCCCCATGGTGGAGTCCGCCACGCATTTCTCTGGGCACTCCTCCATACAATGGCTCCACCTCCCAAAGTAAACACAAAACCCGAGGTAGACTTCTTTGTATCCCTATCGATTGGAAATCGGAATCAGTGTAACCCAGGGGAGTAATTGGTGCCGAAACTAGCATATAATCCCTAGTCCTTCTCGGGCACTACAATATATGCTTTACCGTCAATATCCGTCTGGATTACTCGATCTCGACCATGCCCACGCAGCAGAGATCTGGTCTCATCTGAGCATCGCATACATGAGGCTTCCTATCACAAGCATAAGGAACCGCCTTCATCTCCTCTATCTCCTCAAATGATCTAGGACACATCTCCTTAGATAGAGGTACTCCATGCCTGAAAGATAGAAAACCCTTCTTGGAGTTCTGCATGCTAAAATGCTCCATAATCGTGTCTATGTATGAAGCTTGGGATAAGCACAACATCCTTTTCCTGCGATCCCTTATAACCTTGATCCCAAGGATGTGTCTCACCTCTCCCAAGTCCTTCATATCAAACTGTTTGGACAACCATACCCTTACGTCCGATAACACTTCGATGTTGTTGCCAACCACCAAAATGTCATCTACGTATAGTACAAGAAATACCACTACGTTTCCGTCACATCTCTTGTATACACAAGACTCATCCGGACTTTGAATAAATCCATAAGACTGGATTATCTCATCAAAGCGGATGTTCCAAGATCTTGAAGCTTGCTTCAATCCATAAATGGACCGATTAAGCTTACACACAAGATGCTCTTTGCCATTAGAAATGAATCCCTCTGGTTGCTTCATATAGATGGTTTCCTCAAGACTTCCATTAAGGAAAGCTTTCTTGATATCCATATGCCACACCTCATAATCCATATGAGCTGCTATGCATAAGAGGTCTCAAACCTGACTTGAATCCATAGATTCAATCTCAGTATTCATTGCACTTTGCCAAGATAGTGCATCTTTATCTTGGATTGCCTCGTCATATGTCCAGGGATCAGGTTCATGTTCGCCAGGGACCAAATCGAAAGATTCTCCCAAGAACATGAATCTATCAGGCTGTCTCACAACCCTCCCACTACGACGAGACATCACTTGTGTATCCTCTGTGACACGCGGTGCAGTGACATGTGGTATATCCTCTTGTACCGGTGGTACTAAAGAAGTGACTTCCCCTTTTAACTCCTCCAGAACAATTTTACTCTTGGGCTTGTGGCTCATCACATAGTCTTCCTCTAGAAATCTAGTGTTCGTGCTAACGATCACTCTCTGATCTCTAGGACTATAAAACAATCCACCCTTCGTTCATCTAGGATAGCCAACGAACAAGCGCACTTTTGTACGAGGTTCCAACTTACCATCATCTGCCTTCAGCACATGTCTTTGGACTCTCTCCCATATCGAATATGTCTTAGACTAGGCTTTCGCCGGTCCACAACTCTGTGGGAGTAGAAGGCACGATTTAGATGGAACCAAGTTGGAATGTACGCCGTATCTAGAGCATATCCCGAGCAGTGCAGCAAGTCGAATAACTCATCATTGATCTAACCATCTCTATAAGAGTCCTATTCCTTCGCTCTTCTACATCATTCTGCTGGGGTGTGCCAGGTGCAGACAATTAGGATTGAATCCCAACCTCTGATAGGTAATTCCTAAACTCTCCCAAGAGGTACTCGTCACCACGATCAGATCGTAGTGTCATCTTGAATAATTGTCTATGAAAAGATGAAATATTCAAAACTACCTCTTGCCGGGATAGACATAGGACCATCTGAATCAGAATGAACCATTTCTAACATATCTTTGGCTCTATACCCCTTGGCCTTGAAAGGCCTCTTGGTCATCTTACCCTCCAAGCAAGATTCGTAGGTTGGGAGATCCTCCACCACTAATGAACCCAAAGGTCCATCAGCTATCAACCTTTGAATTCTGCTTAGGTTAATGTGACCAAGACTAAGATGGCAAAGATATGTTTGGTTCATCTTCGAAGGTTCTTTTCTCTTATTAGACTTAGAAGATGAGTTAATAACTTCTATTTGCATCGTGGGAGCTAGTGGTTTAAGTTATAAATTTCCTATCTATGTACCTGAATAGATAATGTCCCTATTCCTTTTATAACAAATCTGTCATTAAAAGAAATAGATTATCCATCCATAATTTAGAAACCGAAATCAATTCTTTCTAAATAAATGTACATAAAGAAAATTCTTAAGAACCAAAAACCTTATTTTTCTCAAAAGATAAATGAACGTCTCCCACTGCAACAGCCGCCACCTTTGTGGCATCGCCCAAGTACACGGTAATCTCCCCTTGCATCGTCTTTTCTCGAACCCCGCAGTATTGCGAGACATGATCTGGGCTCTCGTGATCTACACACCGTGCCGTAGATAACACCGCTTAAACATGTTTCAACGACTAGTCCAAAAGATATACCTTTGTTCTAGCGCCCTTCTTCCAGTTGTCCACCGCTAAGTGAAGCACTTGCCTTCGCTTCTTCACTCTCCGAGTACCTCCCACCGCTTTGCCTTTTGTTTCTTCTTCTTCTTGCCTTCGGCTTAGAAACCTTCGGGTCATCACGCATGCACCCGAGCACTGACGAAAAATAGTCCCTCTCGCCACCGGAGTTCTCACGTAAGTTCCGCCAATGAATACAACCTCTTGTTCATGTTGTAGTTGAGGCAAACCGCCAAAACTCCTAGGCAGAGATCGAGTATGATATCGACTGGTTTCATCGATCTCAAACTCCTAGGACCTCCAAATCTCATTCAAATGAGCCATCATCTTGAGAACATGATCCTCACGTGTTCCTCGATCATGGTGGTCGCCATCAAGTTTCATGGCCTCTTGCCTCATGCCGATTCTGGTGTCCGAAAAGCTCCTTGAGATTGAGCATCATATCATAGGCAGTGGGCATGGCTTGATGCTGATGTTGGAGTACATTTGACATAGATGCCAAAATGTAACACCGTGCCATCTCATCGGCCTTGTTCCACTTCCTATAGCTCTCTCTCTCCTTTTCCCCAGAATTATCTGTAGGCTTGGGAGGCCACTCTTCGAGGAGTACATATTTGTATTCCTCAACAGTCAAGACAATATCTAGATTCCTCTCCAATCAACATTATTTGGGTACAGTAAGTTTATTTCTTTTAGTATCACAACAAGTGGACTGAAAGTCATTTTGAAAATCCTAAGAATCACATAGATCATTACTTTAGATTTCAAAAAATTATTGATTCCTCAAACAATAAAATTTTGATATCAACCAACACCTCAAAACACCGAGAATATCGCATGCCACGCAAAGGTGGACGATACTAATTCTACATTTGTAAGAGGAGGTTTTACCCATTAATTTTATTATCTTGTCAACCTTACTTTTTGACAAATAAAATTAATAGTTGGTTCCTCTTGGCCCTACAAATAAAAGCAAAGGACTGATGGGGAGGATACTTTTATTTGCATCTAAGTGTGCACCATTACACGATACTAAGGGAATTATTTCGGATTATGTGCCTTACCGCTGTGGAAGTACACACGCTCCTAGATAATTTCCTATAACCATTATTTGACCTAGTGATCCGCAAATAAACTCATCCGCAGGGAGGAAGGCACTCAGAGCCAACACGTAAGTTTGTTGCATCACACGTCAAATTGTAATGGAGGCCGCGGGAATTAATTAAAATATCCCTCTCCCACTTAGTAAATTAAAAATGAGGAATTTTCCTACGACATGCATATCAAACAAAAAGCAATAAATATGAAAAATAAATTATTTTCCAACTATTATGGCCTTTGTCTTCAATATGGCTCCGTCAGATCGCCATCTCGGCCCGCTCCTCCTACGCCATGTACAAGCCCTCCGAGATCCGAGCCGAGACTAAAACCTATTTTAATTTACATCCATCGATCCTATACTCCACGAGGGTGTGTACATGAATCTAGATCGAAAGTAAAATAAAATAAAGAGCGGCTAAACAATGCCGTATTTAATTTACAAAAAAACTAAATACTAGCCTCGTCAACCACGAGGATTCAACAAAATAAATATTTACACACATACAATCACATACACACACACGACCATAATAGTCGGATCTTATGCATGCAACCAAAGAGTTAAACTACGCATATCCTACTATTATCCGGCACATATAATATATGAAAAAGTGCATAAAATTAACCGAATCCTAAACACACAAAACCGGAATCCTTGGCTCGATACCAATTGTTGGGGTTGATCCGAGGGAAACTCTTCCCCTTCGCCTCGGTTGCTTGACCATGGTGATCCCTTCAATGTCCCCGGATTAAAAATTTAATCCTAGACAAAAGGGATTCCCAAAGCAACCAAGTCATCGTCGTGCTATTCGTTTAGAGAGGTCACTTGAACAAACTAGTTGTTCAAGCGACCATTCTCTATTCTACGAGTAGCCATGAATAGACGATGTCCGGATCGCCGGTTTTTGTGTTTATACTGGATCCAAGTATTATTTAGCCTATTTACAGAAATATAACATGCTTATATTTTGAAAAACAAAACACAAGCAATGAATAAAAGAGATAGAAGAATAGTTATACCTCTTGGTCTTCTAATGTATGACCTCCTCCTTGACGCCGTGTGGGCGACGATCCACCAAAAGTCAAGCTCCTAGATCGCAAAACTTCCTTCCTTGCTTTTCCCAAGCAAGAGGAAGAAGAGAAACAATGTTTTTCTCCTTCAAAACTCAACCAACAAAGAACTATAGAAGTTCCCTTGCCACGCCAACTAGAAGGAGAAGAAGATGATGGAAAACTACCAAGACACCAAGGGAAACCCTATATCTTGTTTCCACCACCTAAGGAGAAGAGAGGGGAGTGTTTTGGGCGCCGTCCAAGGGCTGGGAAGGGCTGGAATAGCTGCTGGACGTTGGCCACAAGGCAAGGAAGAAGAAGGAAAACTTGCCTTATTTGGTGCCACCCTTGCTTCCAAACCCTAACCCTAATTCCAATCCTATCTCAACTAGGATTGCCCTATTCTTGCCGCCCAAGCCTTGCTCCCTCTCTATCATGTTATCCACGACCACTTCCCATGCCCTCCTTTTATAGAGTTAGGGATAAGTCATGAATTAATCTCCTCCATTGGTTCTAGGGATTTAATCTCAACCGTCGGATCTAGAGATTTAATCTCAACCGTCGGATCTTAGAGATTTAATCTCTACCAATGGATCTTAGTGTTTTGTTTCTATCCATTGGATCTAAGCATCTTGAGGTGTTAATGGGCTACATTAGGGACCATGAGGAGGAGTTGGGTCTTGGCCACCCATGGATCAAGCCCACATAAAGTCCGATCCACTAATGATGGTCCAATCCACTAAAGGTCCATCATTGATCTACCTCACCAACCCCCATATGATAATATGGGCTCCATATATTATTTGTACATTTTCTCCCCGTGTTTAAGATCTCGAATGTCCGTCGATTAATTAATTTACTGACCATTAATTAATCGACATCTAACTCCATGAGTAGTACCACTCAACCTTTTCATCATGCCGGACCTAGTCCACCTGCAGGGTTTACATGATGAACCTTATGAGCTCCTCAAGGGGACATCATCATCCTAATATATAGGACACGGTTTCCTCCTATAATTAACGGCACACCATATAAATAATATCATCTCCCAACTTACCGAGTCTATCGATTTAATCTATAAATCTCGCCCATTGGTAAATCAAAGAGATGAGTACCAAGTATATGTGCCCGTTATTATATCGGGATTAAGAGCATGTACTAAATAATATCTGAGGTCCGATTCGATTATGTAGTCAGCAATAAATCGAATCACCTCTGTGTCGGTCCTGCTCAATACACACAAAGTGCACTAGTGTGATTCTATGGTCAAGACAAACCAATACCAAATCACACTACAACCATTCCGATGGTTTGTCCAAAGCCATCTCGGTTGTGAGCCTTTACTTATACTTTACAAGGAGCCGATAACATGATCTCCCGTGTGACACCACACACCATGTTATCTACAATGTAACGTATTAGACAATATGCATAAATATATGCAAACAATGATCATGTGATTCTTATTTCAAAATAAAGATGTTCATACAAAAGAGCTAGGCTTTCAGTATACATCCCAACAAGAACTTCATTGAAACATCCAAAACATAGCTTGGCCGAATGGATCATGGAGACTTTTAGGGTTAACTTTTAACCTAATCCCTTTTTACCCCTTAACATCATCATATACTTACAAAACATAGCATAGAACTTCATTGATACACCAAAAACATAGCTTGGCTGAATATAACATATGGATTTCTTTTACAAAACTTCAATCGAAGCTACTCGTATGTAGGTGAGGGATACTTACATCCTTCGCTTTGCTTTTAGTGGGAAGATGACCTAAGGACAAGCCAAACCTAGCCTTCTCCTTGCTTGGATGGGGTTCGGCCAAAGGATGAAGAGGGAGCTCTAGAATTCGGTGAGGAAGAAGAAGAGGAGGAGAAATGAAGTTTTGATAACTCATGCCCCCTCATTTCCCCTATTTATTCATTTGAAGAGTCCCTTGATCTCCCTTACACTTAACCATAATTTCCCCTATTCCTCTAATGATATAATCCTATTGGGCTTCTGGTTAGTGGGTGCATCTATAGGGCTTGGCTATCTCTAGAGGTTTGGGGTTCAATTCCTAGGCCTTGCATTCCTTTTTGGCTCCTTTTCTTTTATTTTTGAAAGAACCCACATAAAGTCTCTATAATCATACAAAATTTCTTATAAAATTTCTAGAGCTTGGGATGAAAAAGGAAGGAAGGGAAAGGGGGAATTCGGCCAAGGATGAGGAAGAAGGAGAATGAAGAAGGAAAGTGGGGTTTTACTTCCTCTCTTCTCTTAATTCTCCTCTTTAATACCTAGGGAATGAACACTCTTCATCCTTCCCATCTATATTCTTTGTATATTCTTTATATATCTTATCCATGAATCATCCTATGGTCTTGTACATTCTTTATATATCTTATCCATAAATTATCCTAGGGTCTAGTGGTGTCAAGGCTACCTCCCTATTAGGAGGTTCAGGGTTCAAATCCTACCTATAACCATTTTTTTATTTTATTTTATTTTAAACCTTTTATGGCCTTAAAACCTATATAATTACTTTGCATAGTTTAGAATTTTTACGGGCGTTACAATCCTTCATACCTATAAAAGTTTCGTCCTTGAAACTTAGAACAACTCTGGATATTTTTATTTCATGTCATCCTCACGTTCCTAAGTTGCTTCTTCAAACTTTTGGTTTATAAAATCAAGTGGCAACTTTGTTTCCACTCATCATTCGTACATTCCAATCTAACCGACATTGATCAACTATACCATATACACCCCATGCAATGAACTAATCACTAATTTCAAAGGAAACGAACTTATCATTTCTTATTCATACTTTCAGAAAAGAAAAGAAAATGTTAACATATAACATTCCTTATTTCTAATCTAAACAAAACTACTTGAGAAGATAGTTCATTACGACTCCCACTAGGACAAACCCTAGTGCAGTTGTAATTATTTTTAGTCCTATCTTCCTTGGCCTCACTAGGATAGTCTCAGGCTGGCCAATAAGTTGACTGTTTGTAGAACTCTCTTCATTCTTTTCGAGGCCAGCTACCACAGGATTCTCTACGACAGGATTCTCTTGAACCTTGTGCTCCAGTAGTTCCCAGCACAACTCAGCGTATGTTATCCGCCCTTCATAGCGGCCCCATACGTGATGTGCAACTACCATGAAATCATTTGGCAGAGAGCGTACCAAGGCCCATATCCGATAATTGTCCAGTAATGGAAACTCCTGCTGCTCAAGTCTCCTAAAAAGACCATCGAGCCTTCTCATGTGTCTGATGACCCCACCATCAGGTTTATAAACTATTTCTTCAATAGCTTCCCTCAATTGGTTTCGTAACACATCACGACGGGTCATCGTAGTGATTGTCCGTGCCATCTGAAATTGAAATAAATTAAGTCAGTACAAAACCGACTAACCAGTACGAAACCGACTTAATTCAATTTATATGAGCATAGACCTTACACAATTAATTATGAAAATCAATTTTTCGTAATTTTAGGAGTTTTTTGGTTGATGAGTTCAACTGAACAATCGACTCCCCTAGTTTTTATTCCGAATTCAAGTTGTACTAACAACTATTCGACACTTGGGTTATTATTTAAATTGACCATCGTCAAATTTTTTCGCTGATCAAATTTGATTTACCTAATTTGTCTACCTTTGACCAAATCACAAGCATTTCTTGTGAATCTAGTATAAGTTTTTTTTTTCGTTCGTTTCTCTACGCGTAATTAAACTAAAGCTAGCATAAAGCTATCATTTGTATATTCATGCATTACTTAAACTAAAGGCTAGGCTAGCATAAGATTATCCTACATGAATTCATGCATATTTAAGCTAAAAAAAAACATTTCTTATCATTCATGAACAAAATAAGCTAAAGGCATTTCATAAACAAAATAAGCTAAAGGCATTTCATATCATACATGAACAAAATAAACTAAAGGCATTTCATATCATACATGAACAAAATAAGCCATAGGCATTTTATATCATACATGAACATAATAAGCTAAAGGCATTTTATATCATACATGAATAAAATAAGCTAAAGGAATTTCATATTATACATGAACAAAATAAGTTGAAAGCATTTTATATCATACATGAACGAAATAAGCTAAAAGAATTTTATATCATACATGAACAAATAAGCTAAAGGCATTTTATATCATACATGAACAAAATAAGCTAAGGGCATTTCATATCATACATGAACAAAATAAGCTAAAGGCATTTCATATCATACATGAACAAAATAAGCTAAGGGCATCTCCTATCATACATGAACGAAATAAGCTAAAGGCATTTCATATCATACATGAACAAAATTAACAAAATTAGAGTAGACATAGAATTCTTACTTAGAGCGGTAGGATTTGGAGCTTGATGTGTGTGTAGTGGAAAGGCAGAT
Source organism: Wurfbainia villosa (assembly GCA_025175895.1). Taxonomy (NCBI): domain Eukaryota; kingdom Viridiplantae; phylum Streptophyta; class Magnoliopsida; order Zingiberales; family Zingiberaceae; genus Wurfbainia; species Wurfbainia villosa. The sequence continues at coordinate 33,640,948 of CM045989.1, read as the reverse complement.
CCGCTCTGATACCAACCTGTCACGCCCGCCCTTTCCAAGGGTCCCGAATCCGGAGGGGCGGCGCGTGACGCGACCGTACATACATACATTACTTACAGCGGAAGACTTTATACATATTTCGTACTTCTTACAGCGGAAGACTTTAGACATATTTTTTTTTCTTTTAAAACATAAACATGCATTGACATATATATATACTTCTTCTTCTTAACATAGAGCATGCATCATAATATATATAGATACTTCTTCTTACTTCTTCTTTACTTCTTCTTATTAACATAGAGCATGCATCATAACATATATAGATACTTAGTGCTTAGTTCAAGTTCTTAAACATCATCATCATAAGGAGACATAAGTAAGGACATCCAGAGACATCAGCATCATAGGTAAACATATATATATAGACCTAACGGATCTTCTCCACCATGCCACTACCACACACATTTGACCCCTCCTGCTGCTCCCTTTAGTTTATCCATCCCTTACCCTTATCTGCAGTATGAGGGAAAGATAAACTATAAGCACATAGGCTTAGTAAGATCCTGTCCTACTCACAAAAACCATACATCGACATTAATCATGGCATGTAACATTCATAACATATAAGCAATATAACATGTAACATACATGGCGTAATCAACTTAACATGTAGCATAAGTAACGTGAGTAAACATAACATGTATCATCCATAACATGGCAGCATAACATGTATCATCTATAACATAGCAGCATATCATGTAAATATATGACTTAATCAAACATAACATATAACATACGTAACATAGCAAATCAACATAACATACAACATATATGTATGACATATCAAACATAACATATATCATATGTAACATAGTGGCATAAACATGGCATATCAAACATAACATACATCACATGTAACATAGTGGCATAAACATGGCATATCAAACATAACATACATCATATGTAACATATCAACATAGCATGTGAACATAAGAATCTAATCATGTAACATATGCAGGATGCTTTCGAAAACATATATTATAGGTACGTCAACATAAATCTCAACATATTTGGGCCCGGCATTGTACCACTTCTTCATTATCATAATGCACATCCCTAAATAGGCCCGAGGTAGCAATTCTCGAACCTACTAGGTTACTAGGCCCGATCTTAGTCCATCGACCTAGGGCAATCGTCATAGCGTAGAAGCCCATCCTAGGCCCGAGTCTTACTCCATCGACCTAGGGCATCTTGGAGCCCATCCCGTACTAGGCCCGAGTCTTATTCCATCGACCTAGGGGCAATCATACATAGAGGCCCATCCTAGGCCCGAGTCTTATTCCATCGACCTAGGGCATCTTAGGAGACCATCCCTTTGGACCTTGTTAAGGTCTTGGTACAAGCCATGCAGAAGGTAAAATACTTATATGCTTTTATTATAACATAGCTTATTTCATTTTGCAAACATAGCACACTTCATTTCATAACATATCATGCTTCACTTCATGAACATATCATCTTTCATTTCATAAACATATCATACTTTATTTCATAACATATCATACTTCATTTCATCGTCATATCATATTCATTTTGTGAACATATCGTTTTTTTCATTTCATAATCTTATCGTATCTCATTTCATAACATTGTTAGTTAAAGCCCTAGAACCAATCATGTGATGGTTGAATAGGGAACATTTTGTTTCATATTCTATAAAGGAAAAGGATTGGTTATTATATTTACATCTTGCTTGTGCCAGCTAATTTAAATATAATAATGCCCTAGAAAAGTAGGTTCTTATCTACAGCACATCAATTGGCAGAATTGATTATGAGAGGCTGTAGAGAACACTTTCCTAAATGTTCCTAGTCGAGTATTAATATGCAAGGGCAATATTAATACATAAAGACTAGCATGTAGGTCAATTGATGACTTGATCTCACAAGTCATGGATATATGATATCAAGTTGACACATGGGTATATATTGGAGAATATATACTGAACTGACCCGCCATGAGAAAGTTTCATGGATCGTTATATGAGTGTCATAAACTTTCTCATGTGACTATTGGTATGAATAGTCCTTAGACACTGAAAGTCACTACGGTTCCCTACATAAGGAGTTATGTACTTTGGTATCGTCAAGCGTCACATGTAGGGTGGACCATAAAAGCGATTCTTGGGTATGTAACAAATTATGCGGAGGGATGTGAGTGATGTAGATGGGATCTATCCCTTCCATATGGCCAGGAGTGATATCGGTGGGCCCCTTGATTGAGTAGAACTACTAAAGCGCATGGCCATGCTCGAATGAGTCAATATGAGATATTGAGCTCATTTGTTTGAGTTAGTTTACTCGAGGATCAAAACACATAGATTGATCGAGGATGACGCGGTCTATGCCTCATTGATCAATCGATATCAGAGATAGAAGGACACGGTCATATATTATAGTAGTCACGGAAAGGTTAGTCGGATCTTGACTTATCTCGTAACTTGGGTAGCAATGATGTATTGCTAGATGCAGCTCATTGCTTGTGTATCTAAAGAGTTTAGGTCCTTTGCCAGCGTTATGAGAGCCTATATGGTCACACACCAAGAGCATGATAATTAGAGGAATTAGAGTATTCTAGTTTGACTAGAATAATATGGGAATAATATTAAGTACAAAATGGTTTTTGGACTTTAAGCTTAATGAGAATTTTAGCTAATTGATTTAATGAGATTAATTCAATATGTTACCTTATTGATTTAATAAGATTAATTCAATATGATAACATAAGCTTAATTGAATTAATAAGATTAATTCAACATGCATGAATGCCACATAAGAATGCCACATAAGCATGCCACATAAGCATGCCACCTAATCATCCACCTAAGCTAGTTAAGGTGGAAGGAAACAAAATGGTTTTGTCTCCTTAAGTGGCCGGCCAAACAAGGAAGCCAAATCCTTTTTGAGTGTGTCTCAATGCAATGGATTGCATTGAATGTGAAGGAGGTGGAAGGGTTTTTCCAACCCTATAAAAGGCTCCATGGAGTGGCCGGCCATAGTGAGTTTTTGGTGTTGTGGTTGTGAGAAAGCTTGGTGGAAGCTTTAGTTGTGTGGGTTTGTGAGTGTAGGCTAGCAAGAAGAGGAGTCTTCTTCTTCCTTTCTCCTTTTCCCTCTCTTCCTCTCCTTTAGGGACTTCTCTAGCAAGAAGTAAAGGAGAGCTCTTCTAGTTTTCCTTTTGTGAGACAAGAGCGTGCTCGTGTGGATACGTATAGAGGCACGGACACTTGAACGTGCTAAAGATCCAACAAACCGAAAGGAAAAGCGGGATTAACAAGGGCACGCAACAAAGGTAATCCTCTCCTATAAGATAGGTTTGGTTTAGAGAAATTTATTTTATACGAGTTTGCTTTCGCATGGATCACTTGGAAGGGATCCTATTTTCCGTTGCGCATATGCCATTTGGCATACGAGATTTCCCTACAAACATATCTTAAGTATCACATACACATAGGGCATGGCATAAAGCATAAGCATCAAGAGTAAGTGAACACTAACCTAAGGCATGTTATCTCCATCTAGCATCATTTAATATCACAAGTCAACATGAATTCACCCAAACATAAAACACATGTTAACCTAACCTAGAGCATGTTAAAGGACAATGGTTGGCCGAATGGTTCATGCAGGTTTTTAGGGCTAGTCTTTTGACCTAATCTAATTAACATACTACCAACATCATATGCATACAAAACATGGATTAAAACTTCATTTAATCACCAAAACATATGTTGGCCGAATGGTCCATAAGGGTTTCTAGGGTTATCTTTTAACCTAATTCATTTAACATAACAACAACTTCATATGCATATAGAACATGAATTAAACTTCATTTATTCACCAAAAATACATGATGTCCGAATCATCCATAAGGGTTTCTAGGGTTATCTTTTAACCTAATTCATTTAACATAACAACAACTTCATATGCATATAAAACTTGAATTAAAACTTCATTTCATCATCAAAAACATATGTTGGCCGAATGGTTCATAGAGGTTTCTAGGGTTATATTTTAACCTAATTCATTTAACATAACAACAACTTCATATGCATATAGAACATTAATTAAACTTCATTTAATCACCAAAAATACATGATGGCCGAATGGTCCATAGGGGGGGGGGGGGTTCCTAGGGTTAACTTCTAACCTAAACCCTTTTACATCTTAACATCATCATATAGCATAGAACTTCATTGAAACATCCGAAACATGGCTTGGCCGAATGGATCATGGAGACTTTTAGGGTTAACTTTCAACCTAATCCCTTTTACCTCTTAACATCATCATATACTTACAAAACATAGCATAGAACTTCATTGAAACATCCAAAACATAGCTTGGCCGAATGGATCATGGAGACTTTTAGGGTTAACTTTTAACCTAATCCCTTTTTACCCCTTAACATCATCATATACTTACAAAACATAGCATAGAACTTCATTGATACACCAAAAACATAGCTTGGCTGAATATAACATATGGATTTCTTTTACAAAACTTCAATCGAAGCTACTCGTATGCAGGTGAGGGATACTTACATCCTTCGCTTTGCTTTTAGTGGGAAGATGACCTAAGGACAAGCCAAACCTAGCCTTCTCCTTGCTTGGATGGGGTTCGGCCAAAGGATGAAGAGGGAGCTCTAGAATTCGGTGAGGAAGAAGAAGAGGAGGAGAAATGAAGTTTTGATAACTCATGCCCCCTCATTTCCCCTATTTATTCATTTGAAGAGTCCCTTGATCTCCCTTACACTTAACCATAATTTCCCCTATTCCTCTAATGATATAATACTATTGGGCTTCTGGTTAGTGGGTGCATCTATAGGGCTTGGCTATATCTCTAGAGGTTTGGGGTTCAATTCCTAGGCCTTGCATCCCTTTTTGGCTCCTTTTCTTTTATTTTTGAAAGAGCCCACATAAAGTCCCTATAATCATACAAAATTTTTTATAAAATTTCTAGAGCTTGGGATGAAAAAGGAAGGAAGGGAAAGGGGGAATTCGGCCAAGGATGAGGAAGAAGGAGAATGAAGAAGGAAAGTGGGGTTTTACTTCCTCTCTTCTCTTAATTCTCCTCTTTAATACCTAGGGAATGAACACTCTTCATCCTTCCCATCTATATTCTTTGTATATTCTTTATATATCTTATCCATGAATCATCCTATGGTCTTGTACATTCTTTATATATCTTATCCATAAATTATCCTAGGGTCTAGTGGTGTCAAGTCTACCTCCCTATTAGGAGTTTCAGGGTTCAAATCCTACCTATAACCATTTTTTTATTTTATTTTATTTTAAACCTTTTATGGCCTTAAAACCTATATAATTACTTTGCATAGTTTAGAATTTTTGCGGGCGTTACATCGAATGTTCATCGATTAATTAATTTACTGATAATTAATTAATCAACATTTAACTCCATGAGTAGTACCACTCAACTTTATCATCATGCCGGACCAAGTCCACGTGCAGGGTTTACATGATGAACCTTATGAGCTCCTCAAGGGAACATCATCATCCTAATATATAGGACATGGTTTTCTCCTATAATCAATGGCACACCATATAAATAATATCATTTCCCATCTTACCAAGCCTATCGATTTAATCTATAAATCTCGCCCATTGGTAAATCAAAGAAATGAATACTAAGTATATGTGCCCGTTATTATATCGGGATTAAGAGCATGTACAATATAATATCTGAGGTCCGATTCGATTATGTAGTCAGTAATAAATCGAATCACCTCAAAGTCGATCCTACTCAATACACACAAAGTGTACTAGTGTAATTCTATGGTTAAGACAAACCAATACCAAATCACACTACAACCATACCAATGGTTTGTCCAAAGTCATCTAGGTTGTGAGCCTTTACTTATACTTTACAAGGAACCGATAACATGATCTCCCGTGTGGCACTACACACCATGTTATCTACAATGTAATGTATTAGATAATATGCATAACCATAAATATGCAAACAATGATCATGTGATTCTTATTTCAAAAATAAAGATGTTCATATAAAAGATAGACTTTTCAGTATACATTCCAACATTTGTTTCCCTCTAAACTTGATTCTATGCTTATATAAACATTGTTTAATATTTTTGATGGTGTCAAAGGGGGACAAATATATATGTTTAAGTAAGGGGGAATTATATTTAGGGGGAGTTTCATGTATTAAGGGGGAGAGTTGCTAATCATGTTATTTACATGCTTTCTTACCTTAATATTTTTATCAAATGTTTTACCTAACTTAAACGGATTAAAGGGGGAGATTGTTAGTGCAATCAACCCGTGATATGGTTTTGATGTGTGTGGCAAAGGGTTTAAGTTAGGATGTTTGGATTTGATATGTACGTTGGAGTCTTGCAGGACTTAGTAATTCGCACATGGAGCCTTGGCGAGTTTCACATCTCATGACTCGGTCCTTAAGTCGGTGAAGTATGGCTTTGCGAAAGTCGTGCGCTTGGAGCATCCGAGGGACTGTCGGACGAGGAGCTTGGAGTGAAGCCGGATTAAGTAGACTTCAGGCCGAGACGCGAAGGAGGGTGCTGCAGAGTTGTGCGCTTGGCGCTTCCGAGGGATGTGACCGGACGAAGATAACTTCAAAGGCGAGGGACTCCAAGGGATGAGAGTGAGCGAATATAACCCGGGAAGGGGTAGTACTCTTAGGTGAAACTTAGCCATTTGACTAAGTGTCGGATGGGATTTTTCGACATCAGTCGACTGCCATGGTATGACAGTTGACTACTCTAAGTCGACTGTGACTCGACTAGTGTTCGAGTCCGGTTCAAGTGCCAACAGTCGACTGCTATGGAATGGCAGTCGACTGCGAGACCACCAGTAGACTGATGAAGGCATCAGTCGACTAGTCGCAAGGGTTTCGGGCACAGAAGCGAGTTGAGCTCGTGAGCACTCAACTGGAAGTCGATATCAGTCGACTGATGATGGAGTCATTTGGTGAAAGCCAACTTGGAAAGCAGCCGTTATTAGGCAACGACTACAGGACAAGTCGACTGATAGAGCCATCAGTCGACTGATCCTGTGTCAATGGGAAGAAACCCTCTTCCTCTATAAAGAGGAAGGGTGTGGGGCTTTGGGGGTCTAATGCTTATGCTCTAACCTTCTCCCAAAGTGCCCTAAAGAATTCCCACTTTCTTGCTTGCTATTATTTCATTCTATTGTAAGAAAAGGGATTGTAAAGAGGTTACCTCCACCTAGCTTGGTGCAAAGGAGAGAATAGTGAAAGCTTGCAGAGTGATTCACCGTGGATGAATCAGACCATGGATTAGCGGCGCAGCCGTGAACCACGTTACGACTTTGTGCTATTCACCCCCTATAGCCGGCCAACATATCGACCCTACAAAATACCCAAAAAATCTATAAAAATAGGAAATTTACATAAACTTACAGATCTATAATTTTTATACCTAATACAAAAACTACAAAATTAAAACACATACATGCTTCGTGGAAATCTCGGAAGTCGGCCACGGATCCGTGCGAAGGTAAATAAAACTGCATGTACGTTTTTAAAAACTTTAGATCTACTCTATATCTACATGTTAAGAGTTTACCCTCAATGCGATGCCCTTCGCTTATCCCGCTCATCTAAATGGCTTGCCAGAACTCAAGAGTGTCAAGTGTACACTCCTCTATTGGTATCCACACAAGCAATAGGTGGAGAAAAGCAACCTAGAGTGTGCTAGCACCCCTTGGAGGCTCACGGCAAGATGAGGAAGATTAGGGAGAGATCTTGAGGGAAGATCTAAGGAAGAAGATGATGAAGTTACACACTTAACTTCACACTTTGATAACCCATCAAAGTGGCCGACCACTATTTGGGGGGTTACATGCATGCATGTAACTCCAAGAGCCAATGACTCTTGGTCTCCCTCATGAGGTGGCACCCCATGATGAGTCCATGATGATGTGGAACATCATCATTGGCCAGGCCCCATGCCAAGTCACCATGACATGACAATTGGTCAAGTCAAAATTGACCATTCATCTTCCCTCTCAAGTCAAGTCAAATTTAACCTCTTATCTCCCATGGTTGATCAAATCCAACCATTTGATTCAAGTCAATTTGATTTAATGAATCTCTATTCATTATTTTAAATTGACTCAATAAATCAAATCTAAATTAGACTCATTCAACACTTGAATCAAATTGAGTCTAACTCAATTAGTCTAATTTGGATTACTCTTAATCCAATTTGGTTCATCCCATGAACCTAATCCTCATGGTCCATCATATGAACCTAATCTCAATCTAATTGCCCTTTGTGTGTCACCCTATAGGTTCTTGTAACATTGGCAATGCTCCTAAACCGATTTAGGAACATAAGCAATGAGCGGTATCTAGCAACACATCATTGCTACCCAAGTTACAAGAATGTTGAGATCCAACATCACCTTTGTGACTACTAATTGTGACTCTCACAATATGTGACAATGTCCCTCTATCCTTGACATCTAAACTGACTAACGAAGGAATAGACCGTGTCATCCTCGGTACAATCTATATCTTGAACTCCAAATAGACTCACTCTAATCAAATGAGCTCAATATCTCAAACTGACTCATTTGGTAATGGCCATGCACTTAGTGGTCTCACTCTATCAAGAATAACGATGTTACTCCCATCATATAGGAGGGATAGATCCCATCTACAACACTCACATCCTTTCGCATAATTTGTTACATACCCAGTAATCGCCTTTATAGTCCACCCATTTATGGGTGACATTTGACGAAGCCAAAGTATGCAACTCCTTATGTAGGGAACCATGGTGACTTCAGGTCCAAGGACTAGTAGTCATACTAATAGTCACATGAGAAAGTATATGACACTCATATTACGATCCATGATACTTTCACATAGTGGGTCATTCAGTATACATTCTCCAATGCATGCCCATGTGTCAACTTGATATCACATATCCATGACTTGTGAGATTAAGTCATCGAGTTGACCTACATGCTAGTCTCTTCGCATTAACATTGCCCCTGAATGTTAATACTTGACTAGGAATGATTAAGAGTAGTGTTCTCTATATCATCTCATTATCGATTCAACCAATCGATTGATATAGATAAGAACCTTCTACTCAAGGACGTTATTATACTTAGTTATTTGGCACCAATACAAGTAAGTATAATAAACATAAAGAAATGCCTTTATAAATAGGAATATGATACAACAAAGTCCGTACAACAATCATCACATGATTGGCTCTAGGGCTTTCACTAACAATGTATAGATTACCAAAGGCTAAACAAAGCAACAAGGAATGATCACTTCCCACTTGATGTGTGCAAAACATATAGGGTTTTAGGAGTAGTTTTTGCTCACATCTCGTTACATTTCATACTTGTTTCATCCATATTTCACTTTGTTTTGCATGCATTCCCTATTTTCTTGTTTAGAGATCTACCCTTTGTGCTTTTGTGTGCAGGACAACATTTTACAAGAAAAATGGCACACTTTTGGAGCAAAAGAAAGACATTTGGCAGGCGAAACGGAGGGAGACACGGCCTGGCCATGTGGATTCACACGGTCATGCCTAGATCACGCAGATAGCTAGCCCAGCGCCACACACGACCTGGCTGTGTGGATCCACAAGGTTGTGTGGCCTTGGGTTATTTCGACGTGACTAGGGTTTTTTTGTCCATTAGGCTAGTGTCAGCTTCAAGTCTTTAAAAGGAAAGTCATGCCCAAACCCTAAGAGGAGCATGACGGCTGGGACGACACACCGGTGCCCTAAAAAGCATTGAAAACTCGCAATAGGGAGGAAGGCGATGGCTAGAGGATCATAACCTGTGCTCCATCGTCGAAGAGAAGGACTAAGAGTATTTTAATTCAATTCCTATTCATCTTCTGCATTGTAATGATTGACTCTATTATGCCTTGTGTTCGTTCTTTTCCATCTATGGAGTAGAAATCTTTGATTCTAGGATTATGGAGTAACTTGTGTACGTAGAACATGCTACTTTGAATGTTAATTCTGTTTATGAATTTTTATTCGCAGTTCATGTTTGTTTGATTTGATGAAGATTGTGTTTTGGTTTTCTATCTATTGTGTATAGTCGATACAAGGGATGACATCCCTTATATCAAAGATCTAGGATAACTAAAGAGGAACCCAGCAGTTGTCCTCGTCTCTGATAACCGTAGGTAGAAGAGTATGATGGAGTAGGGAACGGGACACATTTCGACTCTTCATAGGGATTGATTTAGCATCCTCGTACCATCTATCCTATCTTAACAAAAGGGTGGCCTGGCTAGGAATAAGTAGTTTCCGATAGAAGGAAAGCTCATTGGGAAAGTATATGATGTCCCTTCTGCAAGACCATAATTAGAGAACCAGACAACATTTAATTGATAGCATGTTCCATGTCGCACAAGTGAAACTGAAGTCCTAGAATCCCTTTAGAACCTTGAACCAACCTTCCCTTCCTCTGTGTGACATCGTACTTGAGTTAGGACCACCGTCAACCTCGCAACCACAACCCTTAGAATTTAACTACGAACAATAACATCCACTGAACAATCGGTACTCGAATCTCAGTCTTTATGGGATCAATAATCTATTTATTACTTGATGACATCCGTGCACTTGCGGGTGTTGATCGCTAGTGCGCGCTTCGAGTCATTGATGGTTCCCGTCATATGATTTGAGGTCGTGTTCGCATGCATCAAGTTTTTGGCGACGTTGTCGGGGACTGGTTTATTCGATATCGAATCAAAAAGTGGATAGTTGGATCGGACTTAAGGTAGATTTGTTTTCTTGTTTTAATTAATCTCATTTTTTTCCCCTCAGTTTCAGATTTTTGCTATTCAATTTTCAGTTTAGATTAATTACAGCTCGCTTTATTTCAGTTTTAGTAGTTATCTTTTAGTTTAGTTCTTCTTAATTTAATTCAGTACATTAAATTACTTTATTTATTATTTTTTGTTAAGTAGTAGGTATACTCCTAATTTAGCAGCTCGGTTCTTCGTATGTATAGATGCTTACGATCGAAAAATCTATTTTTGATAGACCCCGAAATCGAAAGAACCTACCATTGCAGGAGAGCAGAAACGAAAGGCATGGAAGATCTAGATGCATTTGTGGTAAACTTAGGTAGCTGACCTTTGCGAGACTATGTAGTCCCAAGTGCTAGAGGATATAGGCCAACCATAACTGGACCATCAATCTTAACCAATAACTTTGAATTGAAACCTACCTTATACACATGGTCCGGTAGAGCCAATTCGGAGGTGCTACAATTGAAGACCCGAACAGGAACCTAGAGACATTTTTGGAGATATGCTCGACGATGAAATTCAATGGAGTACCAGTTGATACGATCCGTTTGAGCCTATTCCCATTCTCACTACAAGATAAGGCGAAAACATGACTCCACTCCCTTCCTTCAAGAAGCATCACCATGTGGGACTGATCAATACAATTTTATTGCATTATTTTGGTCCTTAATATCACAGTTTTTATCCTCTCTAGTGATTTATTATTGATTATTTGCATGTTTTATGAGTTGGATCATCTTTTGGACCTTATTGTAAATTCTCCTTAATTTTGGACTTATATGCAAAATGTGTCTTTATTTGTAGGAGATCGAGATGAGACAATAGACTAGACTCAAGTTGGATCAAATATGGCTTCATCTAGGATCATAATGGGCATTTCAAGATGATTTAATCTGAGACCTTCATCAAGATCAGAGGCAAGTCAATCAAGGGATCAGATCTGAGCATTATGGATCGTCCGATGAAAGTAGTTGATTCTGAGCCATCTATCCAAATCTAGAGAGATCAAGTCCGTACATTTAGATCTGGTCATCTGAGCTCTTCATCTAGATTCGACCGATCGTGATTATCCCGTCAGATGGATCAGATCCGTCCATCTAGAGTTGGATAAATCACCACCGTTGGATTGAACAGCCAAATTAAGCCAACTTAATTGATCAATCAAGCCCTAGCTTATTGGATGGCTGAGATTGAAGGGTGATTCAATCGGACGGTCACAGAAATTACCCCTTAAAAGCTACATCTCCATCGCGCAACGCAAAGAAAACATCGCGATTTCTTCCTGTGTGCGAGCGGCGGTGATGCTGCTTCCTCGCGGACGAGCCAGCAACCATCGATCCTCCATGCGGCGGCGGCAGGTTCGAGCATCTCTTCTGGCGGCCTCTTTCTATCCAAGCCAGTGACGATCCCCTTCTTCAATCGACGACGAGATGCTGGGATTCCGGCCAGCTCGTCGGCAACGAGCAGTGAAGGCGATTCTGGTGCTTTTCATCGACAAAACTTCCAATGCCAACTGTCGGAGCTGAGATGCAGTATTTGGATGAGATTTCGAAAGGTTGTGGTACTTGCTACTGCACCGATTGGGCAGAATCTATTCCAGCTCTCGGGCAATGATATCCCTTCTCCAATTTCTGACAACAACACTTCATTCCATCGTTGCCAAAGAGTTTCAGCTTCTACTCTGGTTCCATCCTCTCCATGCAACTCAGGCAGTTCCGTTGTAGTATAGTGGTGAGTATACTCGATTACAACCGAGAGACTCAGGTTCGGGTCCCGACGGCGGAACTATGGGATGCTCCACCTTCACAGAGTCATCCATAGACTGTCTGGTTTCGGTGTCGTTGTAGTATAGTGGTGAATATTCCCACCTATCACACAGGTGACCCGGGTTCGATCCCCGACAACGACGCCAAAATTTAATAATGAGTAATTGTCGCATGGTACCGTTTCCAAATTAATTATCAAACCCTCTCTACACTAATATAGTATAGGGAATGACCCGGATCATTTCCCAACGAGTGTAATCGATAGAATAGTAAACTTAGGATTTCTAATTATTGCTAATCCTACTGAATGAGGGTTTGGAATTTAAAAGATTAATTCTACTGAATGAAAGACAATGCAAGTAATTAAAGTATTAATCTAACTATCTATGATGACAATGAAATTAAAGAAGATCTAAACTGAGCATGTAAAGGAAAGCATTCAAAACAAGAGCATTAAAAACATAAAGAAAGTGCAGGAATTTGAAATGTAGAGTAAACTACAACTAAGCTCCTAATTAACTACAGAATAACAACTAAATTATGCACTGAAATTAAACATCAAAGTGAACAAGATAAACATCTAAATCAATGGACAAAATCCCCAAATATAACCACCGATCACTCCACGACGGTGATGACAATCCAAACGAGCTCCTCCAGCGGATGGGATGGCTAGATCCTTGCCGAAAATCCTCCGGCAAGTGCTGAATTAATGGATGAAGCAAGCCCTTTTCTCCGGTGGATGGTGCGGAACTGCCGAACCATCAACCGGAGAAAAGGGCTCGCTTCATCCATCAATTCAGCACTTGCCAGAGGATTTTCGGCAAGGATCCAGCCATCCCATCCACCGGAGGAGCTCATTTGGATTGTCATCACCGTCGTGGAGTGATCGGTGGTTATATTTGGGGATTTTGTCCATTGATTTGGATGTCTATATTGTGTACTTTGATGTTTAATTTTAGTGCATAATTCAGTAGTTATTCTGCATTTAATTAAAAGCTTAGTTGTAGTTTACTCTACATTTCAAATTCCTGCACTTTCTTTATGTTTTTAATGCTCTTGTTTTGAATGCTTTCCTTTACATGCTTAGTTTAGATCTTCTTTAATTTCATTGTCATCATAGTTAGTTAGATTAATTCTTTAATTACTTGCATTGTCTTTCATTCAGTAGAATTAATCTTTTAAATTCTGAACCCTCATTCAGTAGGATTAGCAATAATTAGAAATCCTAAGTTTACTATTCTATCAATTACACTCGTTGGGAAACGATCCGGGCCATTCCCTATACTATATTAGTGTAGAGAGAGTTTGATAATTAATTTGAAAATGGTACCACACAACAATTACTCGTTATCCAAGAGCAATGTGACAGCAGTCCCTAAATAAATTTTTCCCACCAAGTAAGACTGCTCACATGCGCCACTTGATCACTAGCTTCCGCTAGAAAGAAGGGGAGTCCTTGTTCGAAGCCTGGGATCGCTACAAAGGGCTACTCTACGAATGCCCCCATCATGGTCTAGAGAGGTGGCTGGTGATCTGCATATTTTATAATGGGATCACGTATGCCACTAAGGTGTCTCTTGATTCTGCTGCAGGAGGAGCATTAATGAATAAGACTATCGAGGAAGCAGAGGAGTTGATCGAAGAGGTGGCTCAAAACCACCATCAATGGGCTTCCGAGCGTAGTCACCCAGTGCCTCCAGCCAATCGATATGTTGTCAACTCCATCGACCACTTAGCGGCAAGAATGGACGTGTTAAGCAGACGGTTTGACTCTCTAACCCCTACATCTGCATGTGCAGCCAATACTTTTGGAGAGGGAGTAGCAGCATATTAGGAGGACTACTATGGAGAGCAGGGCAGCTACGAAGAGAAAATTGAGCAAGTTGACGCGGTTAGCGACCACAACCAAAGGGCCAACAACCCTTATTCAAGCACCTACAACCCTGGATGAAGGAACCACCCAAATTTTTCCTATAAAAAAAATACGAGGAATTTCCAACAATCGAGAGGATATGGGCAACAGCAGGGCAGTAGGCAGCAGCAACCACCCAAATCTAGACTGGAACTAATCATTGAAGACTTTATTGCCACCCAAACAAAGGCCAATGCAGAATTCTAGTGCCAACATCAAAGATCTGAATAGCCACTTGAGTTGAAGGCATCTATCGATGGGCTTACAAGTTGCACTAAAAATCTAGAAATGCAAGTGGCTCGAATAGCCCAGACCATATCACAAACCATGGATAGCTCTCCACCATCAACCGAGCAAAATCAGGTTAAGGAAGAGGGAGTATATACTGAGGAAGTAGGTCAGAAAAATAGATTCACTAAGGGGTGTGCAACCATGATTTCAACTTTGCCAAACTAAACTGAAATTGAAGATAAAATCCCACCCTTGCTGAAGGACCCTGGTGAATTTGTTATACCCTACATGATTTATGGTGAGAGCTTCGATGAAGCACTATGGGATCTAGGGTTATCAATTAGCATGATGCCCTACGCATCCTACCTAGAGACGGGATTAAGTGGTATACAACCGACGGGCCTGGGTATTCTTGTGGCGGATGACTCGATCAAGGAACCCGTTGGCATGCTAGAACATGTACCTGTGGTAGTTGAGAATTTTGTTATACCCACATATTTTATCATATTGGACACAGGACCAAACCCTCAGAATCCCATCATTTTAGGAAGACCCTTTCTGGCGATTACGGGAGCATGCATAGACGTGAAGGCGCATAAAGTCTCCTTGGAAGTAGATGACAAGATCATCATATTCAACCTAGCAGAGTGTAAGGCTCCTTTCTTAGACGGGTAACCTCGTGCAGGATAACGACTACCTCACCGGAATATATAGATTTCAAGATGAATGAAGGAAGGTTTACTGAGCCTCCGGAGTCGAGTTGAAATAATGAGTATGGTCGAGCTAAAAGACCTTAAATAAAGTGCTTCTTGGGAGGCAACCCAAGTTTAGTTTATGCGTTTTTAATCTTTCAGCATTCATGTGTATAATTTGGACTTTAATTTTTGTCCATTAGTATCTGTGCAAGTAGTTTAGGTTCAGAAAGAACGTGTTAGGTAGAAAATAGAACGTGTTAGGGTCATACATATAACAGCAGAAGCATTTGAAAAAAAAACTTTACAACTTTTAACTCTAATTACATTAACCCAATCAACCTAACAATTTAATCATGGCAAAAGGTCTTAGCAATTTATTTAACTAAACATGTATTAGCCATTTCAAGGTTCATAAAAATAAACATGAGTAACAACCATAGAAAGCATTAACGTCTCCTACCAGTTTACACATAAACTGAAAATCATGCATAAGTCCATATATGAAAAATGATCTCGTCCACCATGCCACTGCCACACACATCTTTGCCCCTTCTGCTGCTCTCTTTAATTTATCCATTCCTTGCCCTTTTCTGCAGTACAAAGAAAGTAAACTGTAAGCACATAGGCTTAGTAAAGTCCTTTCCTACTCACAAAAACATGCATCATAAATTAAACGTAAAGTAATGACATGTTCGTTCAAACAACATATGATCACAACATTTATTTAAAGTAGAGACATGATCAATTTAGGAAAAGAACATAAACTTAGCATTTTCATCGCAACAGTACATTGCCTCTAAACATGATAATTCGATGAACATAAATGGTATATGCAGGATGCTCTTTGAAAACATATAATTTATATACTTAAACATAATCTCAACATATTGGGTCCGACATTGTACCACATACATCATTCGCGCGCATCCTAAATAGATCCGAGGTAGCTAATCCGGAACCTACTAGGTTACTAGGTCCGTACTATGTCCGTCGACCTAGGGGAAACCTTGGAGCCCATCCCGTGGACCTTGTTAGGGTCCGGTACAAGCCATGCATAAAGTAAAATAACATACATGTTCTTTGTCCTAAAGAGTGTTCTTGTCCCCACTCTTAGGGAAACATTTCTTAGACATTTCATATACGTGAGTCATGCCTAACATGGGTGAAAACATAAGCATGTAGCATAACATAAATCGGCATGAGTACAATTTAACATTGCATAAGGTAGTGACATAAAGAAAATTAAGCTAACATAAATAGAAATCATCATCTAACATGCATAACGTGGAACAATTTCAACAAGAATAATTTCTCTAATCCTATTAGCCGAACCTTCTACACATAGTTCTAGATTCTTTCGTTCAAAATCAAGCATACAACATTACATCATAAGCACTTATACTGCAGGAGAGGGGATACTTACATCCTACACTTTTTCACCAATTTATACCGTTAGATTTCGTAAAGAAAAGATCTCCTACGTGTTTCCTTGCTTTAGCATGATCCTCTACCATGTCCCTCTTGAATATCCCCTCTTGAATTAATCCATGGTGGAGAAATTATAGAGGCTCTTTTTTTTTCTTTTGTTTTCGTCGGTGGAGAGAGGATCGACGTTTGGAAAAAAAATGAGAGAGAGATGAGAGGCGGTGGGAGAGAAGAGGAGGTGTGGGTGTTGGTCGTCGTTGGGAGAGAAGAGGAGGAGAGAGAGAGCATGGGTGGGCGGCTGGAAAAAAATGAGAGAGAAAAAAATAAAAGAAATCTATATATATAAATTAGGATTTTTTTTAACCTAATTACCCCTTTAAATAATTAGTCAAATTAACTAATCTCTTCTTTTTTTCTACCAATAGATATATTCTGTTATATCCTACTCATTGGTAATCTTATGACTTAGTGGTGGGAAGCCTATTCCCCCAAATCAACGGTTCATGGTTCAAGCCTCGACTACGAACTATTTATTCATTTTTTTTTATTCTTATTTCTATATATATATATATATATATTTCCTTTAAATAAAAATATAGTAACTAAAATTTGGGATGTTACAATCCCTTATACCTTATAAAAGTTTTGTTCTCAAAACTTAGAACAACTCGGGGTACTTTTGCTTCATGTCATCCTCACGTTCCCAGGTGGCTTCTTCGTATTGTTGACTTTGCCATAGGACCTTCACTAAGGGTACTTTTTTATTCCTTAGTCTTTTGACTTCTCGGTCTAGTATCCGGATAGGTCGACTTTCATAGCTTAGGTCCTCTTGAATTTGCACTGTCTGTGGCTCGACCACTTGGTCGGTACTGGAAATGCACTTCTTAAGCATCGAGACATGGAACACATTGTGAATAGAAAACATCTCCTGAGGTAGTCCTAGCTCATAAGCTACCTTGCCAACTCTTTTCAGGATCTTGTACGGTCCTACGTATCGCGGAGTTAGCTTTCCTTTCATCCCGAATCTCATTATTCCTTTCATAGGAGTTACCCGGAGAAATATCAAATCTCTGACATTGAATTCCAAAGGTCTACGTCGCTGATCCGCATAGTTCTTCTGTCGGCTCTGAGCAGTCTCTATTCTTTGGTGGATATTCTGTAATGCTCGGGTGGTGTCGTCGATGAAATCCGTCTGAAGTCCCATCTCTTTCTTCTCACCACCTTCGTACCAACAGATCAGAGACCTACATCTCCTCCCATATAATGCTTCATAAGGTGTCATTCCGATGGTAGCTTGGTACCTATTATTGTAAGCGAATTCCGCTAAACATAAGTAGCTGCACCAACTCCCTTTGAAATCCAAGGCACAAGCTCGTAACATGTCTTCCAGTACTTGGTTCACCCTTTCCGTTTGCCCATCTGTCTGAGGATGAAAGGTGGTACTGAAACGCAGCTTCGTGCCAAGTGCCTTATGAACGCATCCCGTAATCGAGAAGCGGTTACCATCCTTATCCTCAAATGATGGTCTTGGGAATACCATGCAGCTGATGATTTCTTAGCATATAATTGAGCAGTTGCTCAATCGAATATGTCATCTTGATCGCTAGGAAATGAGCTGACTTTGTCAATCTGTCAATGATAACCCATATAGCGTCATATCCGTTCGTAGTCCTGGGAAGACCTGAAATGATAGAGATGTCTTCCCATTTCCACTCCGGAATTTGGATCAGTTGCAGAACTCCTCCAGGCCTCTGGTGTTCTTCTTTAACTTGATGGCAGGTCGGTGTAATCGACGCGTCGAGCTACGCCCTCTCATACCTGACCACCGTAACTTCTCTTCGTGTCTTGATATATTTTGGTGGATCCCAGATGCATAGAATAGGGGGTTCCGTGAGCCTCCTCTAATATCTTTTTGCGTAGTTTCGGATCGTTAGGGATACATAACCGATCCCTAAGGTATAATACTCCGCTATTGGGGATACGGAAACCCTCGCCTTTTCCTTCTAGGATCTCCTGCTTGATCCTCTGGAGACTTGGATCATCACTTTGTTTTGCTAATATGTCATCGAATAGTGTTGGTATTATTACCATGGTCGAAAGCTGCCCAGAAATACCCTCGATTCCATAGCGCATAATTTCCTTCCCCAGCGGTCGAGACAATACCGATAAGGACATCAGGGTGGCACTGGACTTCCTGCTCAGTGCATCGACCACTTTGTTTGCCTTGCCAGGATGGTAAAATATCTCGCAGTCATAGTCCTTCACGAGCTCCAGCCATCTACGTTGTCTCATATTGAGGTCCTTCTGAGTGAAGAAATACCGCAGACTCCGGTGATTCGTATAAATCTTGCACTGTGCTCCATACAAATAGTGCCTCCATACCTTGAGAGCGAAGACCAAACCTGTTAGCTCTAAATCGTGAGTGGGATAGTTCTTTTCATGTTCCTTGAGTTGCCTAGAGGCATAGGCAATAACTTTACCCCTCTGCATAAGTACAACTCTGAGTCCCAATCCGGAAGCATCATTGTACATGCCGAAGCTCTTGTCGTTCTCTGGGAGAGTAAGGATTGGAGCACTTGTAAGTCTCCTTTTCAGCTCCAAGAAACTCTTCTCACATTCCTCCATCCATACATACTTCTTGTTCTTCCGGGTGAGAACTGTCATAGGTGCTGCTGTTCTGGCGAAGTCTTCTACGAATTTCCGATAATAGCCCGCTAATCTGAGAAAACTCCTCACTTCGCTAGCATTCTTTGGCCTGCTCCAGTTACTCACGGCTTCAATCTTTCTTGGGTCTACGATAACTCTGTCTTTGGATATAATATGACCCAGAAAAGATACTTGATCGAGCCAGAATTCACATTTGGAGAACTTGACATATAGTTGCTTTTCTCTAAGAGTCTGTAATACCATCTTCAGGTGTTCGGCATGCTCTTCCTGATTTCTCGAATAGACGAGGATATCGTCAATGAAGACGATCACGAACTTGTCAAGAAACGTCGAGAATACCCGATTCATCAGGTCCATGAACATAGCAGGAGCATTCGTCACTTCAAAAGGCATGACTACAAACTCATAATGTCTGTATCTTGTTCGGAAAGCTATCTTCGGTATATCATCTGGTTTCACTTTCACTTGATGATAGCCAGATCTGAGGTCAATCTTTGAAAAGACGGTGGCACCTTTTAACTGGTCGAACAGATCGTCAATCTGTGGTAAAGGGTACCTGTTCTTGATCGTCACATTATTTAGTGCTCGGTAGTCTATGCACATTCGCATAGACTCATCTTTTTTCTTTACTTATAGTACTGGAGCTCCCTATGGAGAGCAAAATACTGTCTCATCGACTCTATTACTACGTCTTCCATATATTACTGTGTCATCGACTCTATTACCACGTCTTCCATATATGCTTCTCATCGACTCTATTTTACTAAGGGGGAGAGCAAACTAACCCTAAAGGTCATATTACAAACCTTTAGATTATTTGTGCAGAGGGACACACCTCGAACCAATCCATCTAACTACTGCTAGACGCATGCTTGGACTCATAGTTGATTTATCTCGATGCATGCATATACGATATTGTTTTTAAAACCCTATTTTATACAAAAACCCCAACATTTTTTTGATTTATAGTAAAAGGGGGAGAAGAGCAAAAGTTAAGGGGGAGTAACACAAAATTTAATTTTGAAAATTAAATTATCTCTTTCAAAACTCACCTTGGGTTAAGGGGGAGTTTTGGTTAAGGGGGAGTTTTGGAAATGACATTCATCATTTACTATACTTGTTTTATGCTTTAATTTCCCTTAACTTTGTGTTGGTTTACCATAGATCAAAAAGGGAGAGATTATTGGTGCAGGGGCACCAGATAATCGAACCTGTGTTTTGATTATGGCAAAGACACAAAGTTAAGTTTACATCATTTTCTCACGAGCTAAATCAAGTGTGCAGAAAGGCTAAGCTAAGCCGAAGGTCAGCGACACCCACAGGGAGCTATGGTGGTCGAGCAACACCGAGGGAACTTCGTGGGAGTCGAAGAACCTAGGTGGAAGACCAAAATCAAAGTGACAGATCTTAAAGGACCAGAGGTAAGCTAATGTGAGTGAGAGATGGTAAGGTTGTGTCCTCTGTACGGGGACGACCGTAGGCAGCGATCCGACTAAGACTTCCTATGGAAGGTCTAGGTCGAGATCGGACGGTAAGAAACCGTTGCATATACCATTTTCTGTGCTAACCTTTTATTGCAGGGAAGTGGCCAGGCTGGCAGTCGACTACTGACCATTGGGCAGTCGACTGATGCTCATCAGTCGACTAATGGAAGGCATCAGTCGACTGATGGCAATGAGTCAGCCTTTTGTGCTAGGTCAAAACGGATAACGTTTGACGCAGCCACTTCACAATAAAATTTGGGACCACCTCATGATCTATTCCAAAAGACGAGAAGACTTATTATGAGGAAAAAATCTATAAAAGGAGGGGAGGACTCCAACCCAAACATCAATCAAGATTATTCTCAAGTGCTCCTACAATGCCAAAGCTCCAACACCGTCATAACGCCGACGCAACGCCAAGCTTACATCTTCTTCGTCAGCAATAGCAACAAGTAATATCTTTTGTATTCTTTGTTTTAATCGTAACGAGGTGAGGTAGGCTAGTTGCCTTATCCTCGTACTTTCGATTTTGTGATCGTTATCTCCTACCTACAATGAGGAGGAGATCTTATAGTGCTTTGCCCTCCGTACACGGTCTAGGACCATTAGGGCCTTGGAGTAGCAACCGCAGGGTTGTGAACCAAGTAAAAATAAACTAGTCTCTTTATTCTTTCCGCTGCGTAACTCAAGTATCGAAACGAATGAAAATTTTTACGCTCGCTATTCACCCCCTGTTAGTGGGAAACTTCACTTCCCACTTCAACCCGGTCGTTTGTTCATGGCGATCCCGTCTACGTCCCCGGATTAAAAAAATTAATCCTTGACAAAGAGGGATTAGCCAAGAAACAGTTCCATCGTCGTGCTATTCGATTAGAGTAGTCACTTGAACAAACTTGTTGTTCAAGCAACCAACCTCAATTCTATGATTTGCCACAGAATAGACGATGTAAGGATCGTCGGTTTTTGTGTTTGTATTCGGGATCCAAGTAAATTTAGCCACATAACAAAACATACAACATGCATATAATTGAAAACAATTATAGACATAATACAAAAGAATATAAACAAACATTATACCTCTCGATCTTCTATTGTATGTCCTTTCTCCATTTGGACGTCGTGTGGGCGACGATCTTTCAAAAATCGAAGACTCCTATATCACCAATCTTCCTTTCCTTGTTCACTCCGAACAAAGGAAGATCATAAAATAAAACTCTTCTCCTTCATTTAACCGACCACCATGTTCCAACCTTGATGCTTGCCGCCGGCCTAAAAGAGAATAGAGGAGGAAGTGGGTGCCGGCCAAGAGCTCCAAGGAATCACCCTAACCCTTGTTTCCACCGGCCAAGGAGAAGAGAGGAAGAGTTGGACGGCGGCCAAAGAGAGAAAAGGAGAGAATGGGCGCAGACCAAAGAGAGAAAAGGAGAGAAAGGGCGCCGGCCAAAATCCTAGGAAAAACTTCCATAAGTGTGGCCGCCCAAGCCTCCTCCAAAACCCTAGCTTCTTGCCGCCCAAGCCAAAAGAAACAAAAACCCTCATCTCTCTAATTGTGTTGCCGCCCAAGCCATAAGCCCTTATTTATAGAGTTAGGCTTAAGCCTCCTTTTAATCTCCACCGTCGGTTCTAGGAATTTAATCTCAACCGTCGGATCTAGAGATTTAATCTCAACCGTAGGATCTAGAGATTTAATCTCCACAGTCGAATCTAGAGTTTTATTTTCCATCATTGGATCTAGGCTGCATGAGGTTTTAATAGGCTACAATAGGGACCATGAGAAGGAGTTGGATCTTGGCCACCCAATGGATCAAGCCCACATAAAGTACGATCCATTAATGATAATCCATTCCACTAGAGGATTATCATTGATCTACCTCACCAACTCCCATAAGTTAATATGGGATCCATATATTATTTGTACATTTATCTCCCCGTGTTTAAGATCTCGAATGTCCGTCGATTAATTAATTTACTGACAATTAATTAATCAACATCTAACTCCATGAGTAGTACCACTCAACCTTATCATCATGTCGGACCAAATCCACATGCAGGGTTTACATGATGAACCTTATGAGCTCCTCAAGGGGACATCATCATCCTAATATATATGACACGGTTTCCTCCTATAATCAACGACACACCATATAAGTAATACCATTTCCCAACTTACCGAGCCTATCGATTTACTCTATAAATCTCGCCCATTGGTAAATCAAAGAAATAAATACTAAGTATATGTGTTCGTTATTATATCGGGATTAAGAGCATGTACAATATAATATCTGAGGTCTGATTTGATTATGTAGTCACCAATAAATAGAATCACCTCTAATTCAGAACCTCTCAATACACACAAAGTGTACTAGTGTAATTCTATGGTCAAGACAAACCAATACCAAATCATACTACAACCATACCAATGGTTTATCCAAAAGCATCTCAGTTGTGAGCCTTTACATATACTCTATAAGGAACTGATAACATGATCTCCCGTGTGACACTACACACCATGTTATCTAAAATGTAATGTATTAGACAATATGTATAATCATAAATATGCAAACAATGATCATGTGATTCTTATTTCAAAATAAAGATGTTCATACAAAAGATAGTCTTTTCAGTATACATCCCAACAATCTCCCACTTATACTAAAAGACTATGCTGTCCTCATACTGCCATACATCTGATTCTCATTACCTCCACATGCCTATCAAAAGCTCTCGCTGGAAGGGCCTTAGTGAAAGGATCTACTAGGTTATCCTCCGATGCAATCTTGGCCACAACAACTTCTCCTCTCTTTACGATTTCTCGTATCAGGTGCTACTTGCGCTCTATGTGTTTACTTGCCTTATGGGCTCTTGGTTCCTTCAAGTTTGCAACTGCACCACTATTATCACAATAAATTGTGATAGTTCTAGGCAAACCAGGAATCACATCCAAGTCCATCAAAAAGTTCCTGAGCCACACAACTTCTTTGGCCGCCTCAGAGGCTGCCATATACTCAGCTTCCACGGTGGAGTCTGCCACGCATTTCTGCTTGACACTTCTCCATACAATGGCTCCACCTCCCAAAGTAAACACAAAATCTGAGGTAGACTTACTGTTATCCCTGTCTGATTGGAAGTCGAAATCTGTGTAACCCACATGGAGTAATTGGTCTGCCTGGTAAACTAGCATATAATCCCTAGTCCTTCTTAGGTACTTCAATATATGCTTTACCTCAGTCCAATATCCCTGTCCTGGATTACTCTGATATCTGCTAACCATGCCCACGGCAAAGCAGATATCCAGTCTCATGCATAGCATCGCATACATGAGGCTTTCTACTACCGAAGCATAAGGAACCACCTTCATCTCATCTATCTCCTTAGATGTTTTAGGACACATCTCTTTAGATAAAGGAACTCCATACCTGAAAGGTAAAAAGCCTTTCTTGGAGTTTTGCATGCTAAAACGATCCATAATGGTGTCTATGTATGAAGCTTGAGATAAGCACAACATCCTTTTCCTGTGATCCCTTATAACCTTGATCCCAAGGATGTGTCCCACTTCTCCCAAGTCCTTCATATCAAACTGTTTGGACAACCATACCCTTATGTCCGATAACACCTTGACATTGTTGCTAATTAACAAAATGTCATCTACGTATAGTACAAGAAATATCACTACGTTTCTGTCACATCTCTTGTATACACAAGACTCATCCGGACTTTGAATGAATCCATAAGACTAGATTACCTCATCAAAGCAGATGTTCCAAGATCTCGAAGCTTGCTTCAATCCATAAATGGATCGATTAAGCTTGCACACAAGATGCTCTTTGCCATTTGCAATGAATCCCTCTGGTTGTTTCATATAGATGTTTTCCTCAAGACTTCCATTAAGGAAAGCTATCTTGACATCCATCTGCCATACCTCATAATCCATATGAGCAACAATACATAAGAGAATCCAGATAGACTTAAGCATGGCTACCGGCGAAAAGGTCTCCGCATAATCGATACCCTCTTTCTGAGTATACCCCTTCGCAATAAGCCTTGCTTTGAAGGTCTCAACCTTCCCGTCTATTCCTCTCTTTCTTTTGTAGATCCACTTGCATCAAATGGCTTTTACACTATTGGGTGGTTCTACTAGCTCCCAGACCTGATTTGAATCCATAGATTCAATCTCAGCATTCATTGCACTTTGCCAAGATACCACATCTTTATCTTGGATTGCCTCGTCATATGTCTAGGGATCAGGTTCATGTTCGCCAGAGACCAAATCAGAAGATTCTCCTAAGAACATGAATCTATCAGGTTGTCTCACAACCCTGCCACTACAACAAGGTATCACCTGTGTATCCTCTGTGACACGTGGTGTAGTAACTTGTGGTATATCCTCTTGTACCGGTGGTACTGAAGTAGTGACTTCCCCTTTTAATTCTTTCAGAACAATCTTACTCATGGGCTTGTGGTTCATCATATAGTCTTCCTCTAGAAATTTGGCGTTCGTGCTAACGATCACCCTCTAATATCTAGGACTATAAAATAAACCTCCTTCGTTCCTCTAGGATAGCCAACGAACATGCGTACTTCTGTACGAGGTACCAACTTACCAGCATCTGCCTTCAGCATATGTGTTGGACTCCCCCAAATCTGAATATATCTTAGACTAGGCTTTCGCCCAATCCATAATTCTATGAAAGTAGAAGGCACTGATTTAAATGGTACAAAGTTCAAAATATACACTGTCGTATCTAGAGCATATCCCCAGAACGAATTTGGCAACTTAGAATAACTCATCATCGATTTAACCATCTCCATAAGAGTCATATTCCTTCTCTCTGCTACACCATTCTGCTGGGGTGTGCCAGGTGCAGACAATTGGGATTGAATCCCAACCTCTGATAAGTAATTCTTAAAGTCTCCCAAGAGGTACTCACCACCACAGTCAGATCGTAGTGTCTTGATGCTTTTACCTTGACGTTTCTCCACATCATCCTTGAATTCTTTGAACTTGTCAAAGCATTCAGACTTGCGGCGCATTAAATAAATGTATCCATACCTTGAATAATCGTCTATAAAAGAGACGAAATATTCAAAACCATTTCTAGCCTGGATAGACATAGGACCACACAAATCAGAATGAACCAATTCCAACATATCTTTGGCTCTATACCCCTTGGCCTTGAAAGGCCTCTTGGTCATTTTACCTTCCAAGAAGGACTCGCAGGTTGGGTAGTCTTCCACCACTAATGAACTCATAGGTCCATCAGTTATAAACCTTTGAATTCTGCTTAGGTTAATATGACCAAGCCTTAGATGCCAAAGATATGTTTGGTTCATCTTCGAAGGTTCTTTTCTCTTATTGGAATTATAAGATGAGTTATTCACTTCTATTTGCATCGTGGGAGATTTTGGTTCGAGTGTTTACAAATTTCCTATCAATGCACCAGAACACATAATCTCCCTAATCTTTTTTTATAACAACTCTGTCATTAAAAGAAATAGAATATCCATCCATAAACAATTTAGAAACCGAAATCAAATTCTTTCTAAATAAAGGTACATAAAGGCAATTTTTAAGAACCAAAACTTTATTTCTCTCAAAAGACAAATAGACATCTTCCACTGCAACAGCTGCCACCTTCATGGCATCGCCCAATTGTATGGTAATCTCCCCCTCAGTCAGTCATCTGGTTTTCTGGAACCCCTACAAAGTATTGCAGACATGATCAGTGGCTCCCGTATCTACACACCAGGTGTCGGTAGATAACACCGCTAAACATGTTTCAATGGCTAGACCAAAAGATATACCTTTATTTTTCTTCCGGTTGGGGCAGTCCTTCTTCCAGTGTCCAGTCTGCTTACAAGTGAAGCACTTGCCTTTCGGCTTCTTTACTCCTCCCTGAGTTCCTCCCGCCACCTTTGCCCCAGCATGTTTCTTCTTCTTCTTGCCTTTCAGTTTAGAAGCAGAAACCTTTTGGGCAACCATGGCCTGTGCCTGAGCACTCTGACAAAAAAGCCCCTCTGCCGCGTGGAGTTCTGTTAGAAGCTCTGCCAATGAATACAACCTCTTGTTCATGTTGTAGTTCAGGCAAAACTGCTCAAAACTCCTAGGACTTCCAGCTCATTTAAATGAACCATCATCTTGAGAACATGATCCCTCACGGGTGTTCCCTCGATCATGGTGGTCGTCATCAAGTTTCTCATGGCTTCTTGCCTAGCAGCCCGATTCTGGTGTCCAAAAAGTTCTTTGAGATTGAGCATCATGTCATAAGCAGTAGGCATGGCTTGATGCTGATGTTGCAGTACATTTGACAAAGATGCCAAAATGTAACACCATGTCATCTCATCGGCCTTAATCCACTTCTTATAACTCTCCTTCTCCTTTTCCCCAGAATCATCCGCAGGCTTAGGAGGGCACTCTTCGAGGAGTACATATTTGTATTCCTCAGCAGTCAAGACAATGTCAAGATTCCTCTTCCAATCAACATAATTGGGTCCAGTATGTTTATTTTCTTTCAGTATCACAGCAAGCGGGTTGAAAGTCATTTTGAAAAAACCTAAGAATCACATAGATCAAAACATTAGATTTCAAAAAATTATTGATTCCTCAAACAATAAAATTTTAAAATCAATTAACACCTCAAAACACCAAGAATATCGTATGTCACGATAGTGTGGATGTATACGAATTCCACATTTGTAAGAGGAGGTTTCACCCATTAATTTTACTATCTTGTCAACCTAACTTTTTGACAAATAAAATTAATAGTTGGTTCCTCTTTGGCTTTACAAATAAAAGCAGTGACTTCGATGGGGAGGATACTTATATTTGTATCTAAGTGTTCACCATTACTCGGTACCAAGGTAATTATCTCGGGTTATGTGTCTTCCGATGGGGAAGTACACACGCTCCTTAATAATTTCCTATAACCATATTCGACCTTGTGATCTGCAAACAAACTCATCCGATGTGGAGGAAGGCACTCAGAGCCGACGCACAAGTTTATTTGCATCACATGTCAAATCGTAATGGAGGTCATGGGAAATTATAAAAATATCCCTCTCCCACTTAGTAATTTAAAATTGAGGAATTTTCTAGCCTACTACATGCATATCAAACAATAAGAAATAAATATGAAAAATAAATATTTTCCAACTATTATGGCTTTTGTCTCCAATACGGCTCCTGTCATATCGCCATCTCATCCACTCCTCCTTACGCCATGTACAAGCCATCCGGAGATCCGAGCCGAGAAAAACTATTTTAATTTACATCCATCAATCCTATACTCCACGAAGGAGTGTACATGAAATCTACATCGAAAGTAAACTAAAATAAAAAGAGTAGCTAAACAATGTTGTATTTAAATACAAAATTAAATACTAGCCTCGTCAACCCCGAGGATTCAAAAAATATACAATTACACACATACAATCACATACACATATACAATCACATACACACATTAATTTTACTATCTTGTCAACCTATCTTTTTGACAAATAAAATTAATAGTTGGTTCCTTTTCGGCCCTACAAATAAAAGAAGTGACTCCGATGGGGAGGATACTTATATTTGTATCTAAGTGTTCACCATTACTCGGTACCAAGATAATTATCTCGGGTTATGTGCCTTCAGATGGGGAAGTATACACGCTCCTTAATAATTTCCTATAACCATATTCGACCTTGTGATCCACAAACAAACTCATCCGATGTGGAGGAAGGCACTCAGAGCCAACGCGCAAGTTTGTTTGCATCACATGTCAAATCGTAATGGAGGCCGTGGGAATTTATAAAAATATCTCTCTCCCACTTAGTAATTTAAAATTGAGGAATTTTCTAGCCTACGACATGCATATCAAACAATAAACAATAAATATGAAAAATAAATATTTTCCAACTATTATGGATTTTGTCTCCAATACGCCTCCTGTCGTATCGCCATCTTGTCCGCTCCTCCCTACGCCATGTACAAGCCATCCGGAGATCCGAGCCGAGAAAAACTATTTTAATTTACATCCATCGATCCTATACTCCACGAAAGAGTGTACATGAAATCTAGATCGAAAGTAAACTAAAATAAAAAGAGTGGCTAAACAATGTCGTATTTAAATACAAAATTAAATACTAGCCTCGTCAACCTCGAGGATTCAAAAAATATACAATTACACACATACAATCACATACACACATATGACCATAATAGTTGGATCCTATGCCTGCAACCAAAAAGTTAACCTATGCATATCCTACTATTATTCGGCACATATAATATATGAAAAGCGCATAAAAGTAATTGAATCCTAAACACACAAAATCGAAAACCGTGGCTCTAATACCACTTGTTAGTGGGAAACTTTGCTTCCCACTTCAACTCGGTCGCTTGTTCATGGCAATCCCGTCTACATCCCCGGATTAAAAAAATTAATCCTTGACATAGAGGGATTACCCAAGCAACCATTCCATCATCGTGCTATTCAATTAGAGTAGTCACTTGAACAAACTTGTTGTTCAAACAACCAACCTCTATTCTACGATTTGCCGCGGAATAGATGATGTACGGATCGCCGGTTTTTGTGTTTGTATTCGGGATGCAAGTAAATTTAGCCACATAACAAAACATACATCATGCATATAATTGAAAACAATTAGAGACATAATACAAAAGAATATAAACAAGCATTATACCTCTCGATCTTCTATTCTATGTCCTTCCTCCTTTTGGACGTATTGTGGGCGACGATCTTCCAAAAGTCGAAGCCTCCTAGATCACCAATCTTCCTTTCCTTGTTCACTCCGAACAAAGGAAGATCATAAAATAAAACTCTTCTCCTTCCTTTAACCGACCACCAAGTTCCAACCTTGATGCTTGCCGCCGGCCTAAAAGAGAATAGAGGAGGAAGTGGGCGCCGGCCAAGACCTCCAAGGAATCACCCTAACACTTGTTTCCACCAGCCAAAGAGAAGAGAGGAAGAGTGGAACGCCGGCCAAAGAGAGAAAATGAGAGAAAGGGCGCCGGCCAAAGAGGGAAAAGGAGAGAAAGGGCACCAGCCAAAACCCTAGGAAAAACATCCAAAAGTGTGGACGCCCAAGCCTCCTCCAAAACCGTAGCCTCCGTTTTGTTTCTTGCCGCCCAAGCCAAAAGAAACAAAAACACTAATCTCTCTAATTGTGTTGCCGCCCAAGCCATAAGCCCTTATTTATAGAGTTAGGCTTAAGCCTCCTTTTAATCTCCACCGTAGGTTCTAGGGATTTAATCTCAACCGTCGGATCAAGAGATTTAATCTCAACCGTCGGATCTAGAGATTTAATCTCAACCGTCGGATCTAGAGTTTTATTTTCCATCATTGGATCTAGGCTCCATGAGGTTTTAATCGGCTACAATAGGGACCATGAGGAGGAGTTGGATCTTGGCCACCCAATGGATCAAGCCCACATAAAGTCTGATCCATTAATGATAATCCATTCCACTAGAGGATTATCATTGATCTACCTCATCAACCCCCATAAGTTAATATGGGCTCCATATATTATTTGTACATTTATCTCCCCGTGTTTAAGATCTCGAATGTCCGTCGATTAATTAATTTACTGATAATTAATTAATCAACATCTAACTCCATGAGTAGTACCACTCAACCTTATCATCATGCCAGACCAAGTCCACCTGCAGGGTTTACATGATGAACCTCATGAGCTCCTCAAGGGGACATCATCATCCTAATATATAGGACACGGTTTCCTCCTATAATCAACGGCACACCATATAAGTAATATCATTTCCCAACTTACCAAGCCTATCGATTTACTCAATAAATCTCGTCCATTGGTAAATCAAAGAAAAGAATACTAAGTATATGTGTCCGTTATTATATCGGGATTAAAAGCATGTACAACATAATATCTGAGGTCCGATTCGATTATGTAGTCAGCAATAAATCGAATCACCTCTAATTCGGTCCCGCTCAATACACACAAAGTGTACTAGTGTAATTCTATGGTCAAGACAAACCAATACCAAATCACACTACAACCATACCAATGGTTTGTCCAAAACCATCTCGGTTGTGAGCCTTTACTTATACTCTACAAGGAACTGATAACATGATCTCCCGTGTGACACTACACACCATGTTATCTACAATGTAATGTATTAGATGATATGCATAACCATAAATATGCAAATAATGATCATGTGATTCTTATTTCAAAATAAAGATGTTCATACAAAAGATAGACTTTTTAGTATACATCCCAACACCCCCCCCTCTAGCGACGCTTCTCGATCCAACAGAACATTGCCAAGATAGCCAAGTAGGAACTAGTGAAAGGGCTACCAAAAGTCAAGTACATCAATGACAAATTGTGTGATGCATGCCAATAAGGAAAGCAATCCAAATCATCACACAAGGGTAAAACTCTAACTAGCGCTTTATTACCTTTAGAACTTTTACATTTAGATCTTTTTGATTGTCATAGTACCCCCCCCCCCCCTCATTAGATGGTAATAAATATTGCTTAGTTATAATTGATGATTTTTCTAGATATACTTAGGTTTACTTATGAAACATAAAGATGATATCTTAAAAATAATCATAAGTTTTAGCAAACGAGTTGAAAATGAAAAGAATCTCAAAATCAACCGGATCAAAAGTGATAATGGTGGTGAATTTGAGAATTCTAACTTTTCAAAATTTTGCTTAGAACAAGGGTACAAGCATGAATTCTCTTGCTCTAAAACACCCCAACAAAATGGGATGGTGGAAAGGAGAAATCGTGACATACAAGAAGCCACTAGGACTATGCTTATTGCATATTCTTTACCTAGCTACTTGTGGGCAGAAGCGGTTAACACCGCTTGCTATATCCAAAATCGTGTCTTAGTCCACAGGTTTTTAGGTAAAACAACATTTGAATTATGGAATGATACAATTTCTACAATTCACTATTTTAATATCTTTGGTTGCAAAGTCTATATTTTAAATAGCAAAGACAATTTAGAAAAATTTGAGTCTAAGGCGGATGAAGAAATCCTAATTGGATACTTATCCACTAGTAGAGGTTATAGGGTATACAACAAAGAGGACTCAAAAAGTTGAAGAATCCTCTAATGTTGAATTTGATGAGTCTACTAGTACCTACCCTAGGAAATCCTCCGTTGACAAGGATATCAATGACAAAAATCAAGACATTATCCAAAGACTTCAAAATCTAAATTTAGGGGGTAATGTTTAAGGAGGAGGAAGAGGAGATTATTTTTGGGTCAACAAATGATGAACTTCTCCAAGACTTCATTAGGAATATGAAAAATGAATTAGAAATGAGTTTAGTAGGAGAGTTGACCTTTTTCTTAGCCTTACAAGTCAAACAAACTAGTGAAGGAACTCATGTCTATCAAGCCAAATATGCCAAGGAAATTATCAAGAAATTTTGTTTAGAAAATGATAAGGTAGTGTCTACTCCTATGACAACAAACACTAAGATTGACTCAAAACTTTATAGGAGTATGATTGGTAGCTTACTATACTTAACCCCTAGTAGACCCAATATTTTATTTGCGGTAGGTATGTGTGCAAGATACCAATCTTGTGCCAAAGAGTCTCACTTAGTAACAGTCAAAAGAATATTAAGATACATAAATGGCACTCTTAATGTAGATTTATGGTACTCTAGGACTCATACTTTTGATTTGATTGGTATGTCGATTCCGATTATGCGGGTTTCAAATTGGATCAGAATAGCACTAGTGGTGGATGTCAATTTCTTGGATCCTCCCTAGTGAGTTGGAGTAGTAGGAAGCAAACTTGTATTGTTCTACCCAAAATCGAGGCCAAGCATGTGGTCATGGGTGGTTGTGTAGCTCAATTACTTTGGATGAGATATACTTTAGAGGATTATGAGTTATGCTACTCCAAAGTTAAGGTTTATTGTGATAATGTGAGTACCATCAACTTGACTAAAAATTTGGTACATCACTCTAGAACAAAGCACATTGAAGTGAAGCATCACTTCATTAGAGATCGTGTGGTAAGAGAAGAAATTGAACTTAATTACATTGAATTCAAGTCGAACCTTGCCGATATTTTCACTAAGGCTCTCCCCAAAGCAAAATTTACATCACTTAGAAGAGAACTTGGAATGTGCTTTGTAGAGTAGTTGGTATAGATTTGCATAATCCCATAGCTAAAATCTAGAATTATATCTTGATACATCTCACAAAATACCTAAGAATCCATGATTTTTGTATTGAGCCACCTAGACATCATGTGAGATGTTAGGAAGATGCATTTGGTTCATCATGCTTGTTATGATGCATTACTTTGAACCAAATTGACATCTAGAGACATGAATCCTTCATTGGTCCAATCATTGGAAAGGTTTGTGTATAATTGATGTGTACATAGCTCTAAGAACATGGTTGAAAATTTCAAATAAAATAATTTTTAAATTGTGTTAATCGTATTTTGAAAAATAGTTTTTGGTTGTTAAGCAAAAATGGTACTAAGTTTGAAAAATCCATTAGAGTTTTTGTTCGTTTCAAAATTTGTATCAGTCTTGAAATTTAGAAGAGATATATTGTTCAAACTATTTTTCCTTGATAGAATATGGATTAACTAATGTGTCTAAAAAATTTCATAAATTTTTTATACTTCTAGATTTATTTATGCATTTTAGAATTTTAACTGAAAATCCAAACTACAACTTATAGCAGTTACTAGTTGACTACTGTAGAAACCAGTCGATTGGTCTTGACCCAGTCGACTGGTGTCTTTCTTAGTCGACTACTAATCCTATTTTTTGGTCCAAAAGCTTAACTTAGCCATCTAACATCAATTCTAGGGAATTCTAACCCAATGATATGATTAAAGGAATCTTTATATGATAATTTTTAAGGTAAAGGAGGAGAAAGGAAAAACTAGTGCCATGGTTAAGGGGGAGTTTTCCTATGAAATATATCTAAACCCAAGACCTATGTGCACATATTTTATTGTTGGTGCAAAGTTTGGACAATACCTTTATCTATGTTTTCATACTTTGCTCAACATGTTAAAGTTTGAATGTGTCTTAGATTAAGGGGGAGCCTTAAGTATATTTTATTCCTTAATTCAAGGCATAAAAACCTTACTCACACATGATTTCTTGAAAAATTACCTATCTCTTTTTTATGTGTGTCAAGGGGGAGAAGGGAAGATTTAAGTTAGATTTCATATTGTGACATATGATGTTCTTAATGCATATTTAAAGATCGAACTTAAATGATTGTCAAATATCAAAAAGGGGAAGATTGTTGGTGCATGCATGCTCCAAGTATTAATCTTTTGATATTTGGATAATCATTTATAGTTAGACAATATTTGTAATATAATATGGATATTGAGTGATAGGTACAAAGAAAGTCCAAGGGTGAATTCTTGGCAAGAAAAGTCCAAGAATGAGGACTTGGTGGTATAAGTCCAAGTTGTAGGAACTTCGGTGAGTGCTAGAGAGGGGAGGGGGTGAATGACGCGTTTTTTGTTCGTCGATGGAATTTGATCATGCTCGTCTACACAAACTTGTTAATCCACAGTGGAATATATAATAATGAAAATGCACAACAAGAATACACAAGCACACACACTATGCAAGATATACGAGGTTCGGATCCTTAAGTTCCTACTCTACGGGGCGAACTCAACGAGCTCTAGTGATGTACACACCACTAATAAATCTCCTTCTCGACAACAAGTCTGAGGTGGAGAAAACTCGTACAAGCATTTACAACAATAAATAAGAAATACAAGTAAACTACACAAATACAAGTAAAGAAAAATTTACAAATGTGTTTTTGAATGCTTGCTTGTTGATCGCCTTGGACTAGCCTTGAAGGACTGGAAAGCACCAACTATCCCCTTCAAATCGCCCAAGAAAATTGTTGTGGAAAACCTCCCCTCGAGCTCCTTTTATACCTCCATGTGACCTAGATTTTCGCCTAGCAGTCGACTGCTAAAAGGCCTCAGTCGACTGCCAACAGTGTTGTTGTCTCACAACGAACTTGATCTATGTTGGCATTCAGCCAACGGATACACTGGCAGTCAATTGCCAATTCCAGTAGTCGACTTCTCAAGCTCATAGCGACGCCGAATCGAGCCGCTCGTCTCACGACCAACGCAATGACTACCCTCCATGGTAGTCGACTGCTCATGGACAATCGATTTCCCTCCATGGCAATCGATTGCTCATGGCTACCGATTGCCCAATCGCCGCAAATAATCGCCAAGGCAACTTACCGCATTGAACGCCGCTGATTGACTCACTGATCGTCATAATCGATCGACTACTCAGTGTCGACTCGGCTACCAAGTGTCAAAATACTTGACCAGTCGACTACTACACCTCAAATATGAAGTTTACCCCAAGTATGATGCCCTCATACTTGCTAGACCACCCTTAGCCTAGACATAAGCCTTCTAGTCACCTCCATCAGCCTCACGCCTATCGGATCCCTCCAAGTTATCCATGACTTGTTCATCAATACGCTAGCCTTCAGGTGCTTCCATCGGCTATTGTCATGCTAAGCCGGTCTACACCGCCAAGGCATATTTGGGCTTAGGCTGTCAAGCCACACGTTTGGACTTTACGTCGCCAACCTTTGGACTTGTGCTGCCAAGACTCCACCCTTGGACTTTACGCCGCCAATATCAACCCTTGGACTTCCCAATTGCCAAGTACCCATGACTTGGACTTTCACCGCCAAGACTACACACTTGAACTTACGTGGCCAAGACTACACCCTTGGACTTTCCATGCCAACTCCATGTTGAACTTTCCAAATGCCAAGACTCATGCTTGGGCTTTCCATTTCGAAGTACACAAGACTTGGACTTTACCATTGTTAAGACACATGCTTGGACTTTCCATGCCAAGTGTCCCACTTGGACTTCTCCATCATATGGTCAATCTCATGTCAACCATATAGTCAACTCATTGTCAAACAATGGTCAACTCATCATCAAACATCAAAACATTATTCGAGTCAAACTCGAGTTTGGTCAACCATGACCTGGGTCAATTGTACCAACAATCTCTCCCTTTTTGATGTTTGACAAAAACAAAACACCTTTGAGTTAGAACACTAACTCAATCCAATCCTCCCAATTTTCCAAATTGAGAATTCTCACATTCTCTGATCAATTCTCCCATCAATTCTCTCCCTTTTTGACATACATCAAAAAGGCTCTCCCCAAGGGTGTCAATGTGTCATATCCCAATGAGATCTTACAATCTACCCCTTGGTAAAAAATTATCTAGGATGCCTTCACTCTTCCTAGTGATAAGTCACATATCACTAAAGAGAGGCAATCCTCACTTCTCTAAATTCTCCCCTTTATGAGGAAGAACACATCCATCATCCCATGCTTCCTCCCCCTTGACCATTGCACCAACAATGTCCTTGGAGAGTTCCTAAGCCTATAGGAATACTAAACCATCAAAATTAAGGTTGAAAGTTCAACCTTGAACTTTCACGCACCTTAAGATTTGATACATCACTCAAACAACTCTTCTAATCTATATCCAATGGATTTTCACCCTTTATAATGCTTTCCAAAGCATATCCTAGGGTTAGGAACAGTTAGGGTAGCCAAACATAACTGAATTCACACTAAACAAACCTTGTTTACCCGAAATTAACACTGGCAGTCGACTTTGTCAATCAACAGTTGACTTCCCTTGGTGCCAGTCAACTGCCATCCATGGCAGTCGATTGATTTCTACAAGTGCAGAAATTAGGTTCACAAATTGAAATTCAAAAATACATAAGTAATTATACGTAATTTGAAAAATAGTGAAACTTTATACGTATAATACTTAAGTCAATTAAAATGGGTGAAAAATATTTAAAAATAAAATACCCATTAAATATTGAGATTGATCCAAAATTCAAAATCATTGTGACTTCTATCAAAAGATAGACTACACCAAAGTTTTCTAAAATGATTTTAAAATAATTTTAAAATCTTATATTGAACCATGGTCTATAGGCTTAATGCACATGACTTGTACATAAACTTTCCTCATGATTCATCCATGGTATAAGATGAGTTTGAGTTCATATATATGCAAGAACTATGCACCTTGAACTTAACTCATTGCATAGCATCTCACATGTGTCTAGGGTGTATGAAAATACACACATGTCAATTTGATGTGAGATGTGGATTTTGTTCTTCCTAATCTAAGGTCTTATGCATTTTTCTTAGCAACTCTATTTGATTCCCTTATACATGAGACTTCAAATCATGTCATAGTCCTTACATCAATTTTAATTAGCCCTAAATGCATGAATGATGATTATGATATAAAAGATAGTATAAACAAGCATGTGCCAAAAATCATGATGTCATGGCATTAAATATAAACCTAAATATACATGACATAAAAACTAACCCTAAGCATGATCATGACATTTTAATGATACAAATAAGATATGATGTCATGACATGTTATATGGCAATCAAGGCATGACAAATGAAGTTTAAGGCATAAGAATACCTAAACTTTTAATATTAGTTGTCATTTGTTAGGATTAAGTTCATTTTTCCATATTGTCACTTATCTCAAGTGTGTCAAAGACCTAAAAATGACACACCAAGACCTCTAAACCTAATTGTACCAATTTGATTGATTTTTCAACTTCCATGAATTATATTGGCACATCCTAAAATCCTTTAGGATCAAATTCAACCTTATTTCCAAGGTATCCCATTACCTTGGATGTGACCTAAAGTACCAACACTACTATGGTTAGGTTAACTATCTATCCACTTAGGATTGACACACCCTAACCCATTTAGAGTGAATCAATCATGCTCCTAGGAACTTAAAACCTATTGGAGCTCCTTGGATTTACAAGGTATTCACTAAGGATGACTTCTCTTGATACCTTCCTAATAACCCTTCTAGGCTTTGAAGCCTTGGTCATTTTGTGTTGGTGCAATCGGCCCAGGTCATGATTGACCGGACTTGAGTTTGACTCGAGTAAATGTTTTGATGTTTGACATGGATGTCTGACATGTGTTGGGGAGATTGGAACAATCGACCCATGTTAGTATTTGATGTTTGACGATGGTTTGACCATTGTCATGGGAAAGTCCAAGTCTTGAGTACTTGGCATGTAAAGTCCAAGCATGGGTCTTGGCAAGGGGAAGTCTAACATGGGTTGGCAAAGGAAAGTTCAAGCATGGGTCTTGGCATGGAAAGTCTGTTGGGTTTTCGGCACCGCGGCGTGTGTGTGTTCGATCATGTTTCGTAAACATGAACACAGCGAAAGCAATAAAAATAATAAATACTCCTATTTATTACAACACACACAACACACGCATGCATATTACAACAAGTGTAGACATAACCGTAAATTTAAATTTGCAATAAAAGGAAATTTATCTACGTTATACCTTTCGTATGACGTGTAGCGGGAACGGCATCAACCGGAACGATCCTCGCTAGAATCGTCTCTATCCGTATCCACGCCGAGTTCCTCGGGATGACTTCGCTAAGCCACAAGCTTCGTCTTCGTAGGGGTTACTAGCCTCGTGTTGAAGACGACGTGATCGAGAGATGATCACGATCCGAATCCAAATTCGGATCCAAAACGAGTCCTCAAAACTCGCTTCTCCGGAGAGGTATTCGTCAACCGATTGACGAATCCTTCGTCCTCCACCTCAGAGGATTACCGGAGATCGAATCCCCGGTAAGTTATCCGCTGTCGGAGCTCTAACCGTCGTCCAAACGATGCTCCGACGAGAGGAGAAGAAGCTGTCCAGAAAACTGGACAGCTTGGTGGAGGAGTAGGCGCCGGCCAAAAACAAGGAAGCCAAGTGCTCACCTTTTCACCGAGGCCTAGGAAGATCACCGGAGGGTCGCCGGAGGATCACCGGTTGAAGCTTGGTCGCCGGCAAGGAGCTGGACGCCGGCACAAGGGGCTGGGCGGCCAAGAAGCTTGGGCGGCAACTCCTTCAATGGGGTTGGGCGGCAACTAGGTTTAGGGCTCTTTCAATTAGGGCTTAATTATCCATTAAGCCCTCTTTTATAGAGAACTAATTCTCTTAATGGTTATTGGATCATAACCATTAGGCCCCTTAACCCGCTCCATTAAGATAAGTTAAAATAAACCAAACCATGATGGTTTATTTTAAGTTAAAACGAACCGAACCAACTTTTGGTTCATTCGTTTAAAATAAACCAAACCCTTTGGTTTATTCTCATCCATTGGATCAGAACCAAACTATTTTGGTTCATCCATTACGTCTTCATAAG
This sequence comes from Wurfbainia villosa, assembly GCA_025175895.1. Lineage (NCBI taxonomy): Eukaryota > Viridiplantae > Streptophyta > Magnoliopsida > Zingiberales > Zingiberaceae > Wurfbainia > Wurfbainia villosa. The sequence continues at coordinate 33,601,618 of CM045989.1, read as the reverse complement.
ACTCGGCCCATCCACGCTTCCATTGCGACTGAAACGATTTCATGCTCGCTTTATGTTTGGTCCAACCAAACCTAGTTTCTCTCGGTCTGAGAATCTCATTCTCAAGCTCGTTTTAAATGCTTTGGATTACGCTCGTTGTGCGTGTGACCAAATAGGTTCTCAGTTTATGTTGGCCATCTATAATTAACCATTAATTATAGAATGATCATGAGTGGCACCTAGTAGTACATCATGATCCCCAATTAACCGAAAAGATCAACGGTTGATCCAGAACTATTTCTGAAACCCTTCAGCAGCTCGAATGATTCGTGCCCCATTCCCTTCACTCATCTTATACCCACTTGGTTCAGGACATGGTCTATTGTGTCAGTCCCCACTAGGCTGACTACGTCACACATAGCCCAAGTATTATTTCCTCGTCCTACGGATTCTAGTTACTCCACATTTATCGAAGAGTACCTTACTCTAAACATGTAATGCTTTGGCCAAAGACTTTAGTAACAATCCGACGAGAGGCCATGCGTATACATCTCCTCGCAAGGAGTGGTGAATCCTTTATAGGCTATTCAAACACCTTCGATCACTTTGACTTATACCCCAATCATCCCGAGTCCACATCTCCTTAGAGATGTTTGCTTAAGATGTCAAAGCATAAGTCTCCATGATCAAGATGACTTGAATACCGCAAGTCAAAGGAACATCGCACTTAAGCCACAGTAAGAACTTCATTGACATATCTATATATGCAGAGAACCATATGAAGTCTTACGGCTGGTCACTCCAATGAACTAGTTACCATAACTAGCATCCACGATTAACTCCGAACATCACAATGTCTCCAGCCAGTGAGAATCAGCTGCTTGGATACACCAAGGAGTATACCTCATGCTAGTCTCGACAGAATTGATGGTGTCCAAATCCATCAACTCATCGACTAGGGATAATTCCGATACATCAAAATTACACATGTAGAGATACTCACTAGTTGTGATCCAATCACAAATTCTCTCATGCTGTGAATCGCATCGTGGACATTCAGTAAATGAGTTTAAGATCCAATCAAATACATGAAACATGTATACTCAAATAGTAAATCTTCATTTATCATATAAATGGTTCACACATAAGGCGATTGTCTTAGGACATCTCTCATATATTTCTAACAGACTCCCACTTGGCCTAATGCCAATCACTACGGTATCCAATACCATAAGCTCTAACATGACCCTCAAACTTACTTTGAGGTAATGCCTTAGTCAAAGGATCCGCTAAGTTCCTTTCAGTGGGAATTTTCTCGATTTTTATTTCGTTCCTACTGATGATCTCTCTGATAAGATGATAGCGGCGAAGCACATGTTTGGATCATTGATGAGACCACATCAAGTTCAGAGATGAACTTCTTGATCCAAACCGCTTCCTTTGCTGCTTCTAAAGCTGCAATGTATTCTGCCTTAGTGGCAGAATCCGCTATAGTGTCAAGCTTGGAACCTTTCCAACTTATTGTGCCTCCATTCCAGGTGAATACATACCCAGACTTAGACATGAAATCATCCTTGTCTATCTGGAGTTGGCATCCGTATACCCACGTATCACCATGTACCCTTCTCCATATATTAGGAACACATCCTTAGTTCTTCTCAAGTACTTAAGGATCGTCTTAACAGCCGCCCAATGATCCATTCCTGGATCGGATCGCATTCTGCCGTGACACTCGTGAGCATACGATACATTGGGCCTCGTATAACATAGCATACATGATAGATCCTATTGCGGATGCATAGGGAATCTTACTCATGCAAATCCTCTCGCCTTCTCTTGCGGACACATAGACTTCGAAAGGTGTACCCCATGCCTGATGGGTAGGAAACCTTTCTTGGATTCCGACATGCTAAACCTCTTTAGCACTCGGTCTATATATGTAGACTGCGAAAGACCAAACAACCGTTTCGATCTATCTCTATAGATCTTAATCCCGAGGATGTAGGTTGCTTCTCCCAGGTCTTTCATGGAGAATGTCTTGGATAACCAAACCTTCACTGACTGTAAGATTGAAACATCGTTTCCTATAAGTAGTATGTCATCGACATACAATACTAGGAATACGACTGCACTCCCACTAACCTTCTTGTACACACAAGGTTCATCTGGATTTTGTGAGAAATCAAACATTTTGATTGTCTCATCAAAACGGATATTCCAACTCCTGGATGCTTGCTTCAATCCATAAATGGACCGTCGCAATTTGCATACCTTGGTTTTATCAACCGATGTGAAACCCTCAGGCTGTATCATATACACGTCCTCGAGCAGGTTTCCATTAAGGAAAGCTGTTTTCACATCCATCTGCCATATCTCATAATCATAATGAGCCGCTATGGCCAGGAGCATCCGAATGGATTTAAGCATAGCTACAGGCGAATAGGTTTCGTCATAATCAACACCTTGTTTTTGACGATATCCTTTCGCCACCAATCTAGCCTTATAGGTAATCACATTACCATCTATGTCGTTTTTCTTCTTGAAAACCCACTTGCACCCTATAGGTTTTATCCCTTCAGGTGGGTCAACCAAGTTCCAAACTTGGTTTTCATACATGGAATCCATTTCCGACTTCATGGCACCAAGCCACTTATCCCTTTCTGAACTTGTCAGCACTTCTTCATAACTGGTAAGCTTCTCATCATCAATGAGTAACACGTCATTTGATTCACTTACGAGAAATCTATATCTCTCAGGAATATTGCGTGTTCTACCAGATCTACGAAGATGTGGTGTTACAATAGGTCCAGCCGATTGCTCATCACTATGAGTTGTCGGCTGTTGTGCTTCACCAGGTATCTCATCAATGTCTATTTGAGACTCTCGAGCCTCCTCAAGCTCGACGACACTCCCACTGTTTTCTTGCAAGAGAAACACTTTCTCTAAAAACATATCATGCCATGAAACAAACACCTTTTGTTCCACAGGATGTTAGAATTGGTAACCCCTTGTTTCCTTAGGGTATCCAATAAATAGACATTTATCAGACTTAGCATCCAATTTGTCTGATACTGTCCGCTTCACATAAGCAGGACAACCCCATATCTTCAAGTAAGATACATGAGGTTTCTTACTATTCCATATCTCATATGGAGTAGTTGAGACTACCTTGGTAGGCATTCTGTTTAACAAGTAAACAATTGTCTGAAGTGCATAGCCCCAAAAGGACTTGGGAAGAGTCGCATGATTCATCATTGACCTGACCATGTCCAACAAGGTCCGGTTACGCCTCTCAGATACACCATTATGCTGTGGTGTATATGGCGGAGTCCATTGAGACAATATGCCATTGTCTCTTAGATAATCAAGAAACTCTTGACTTAAGTATTCACTACCTCGATCTGATCGAAGTATTTTAATACTCTTGTCATGTTGTTTCTCTACTTCATTTCTGAATTCTTTGAACCTTTCAAAGGCTTCAGACTTGTGTTTCATCAAGAACACATACCCAAACCGTGAGTGATCATCGGTGAAGGTAATGAAGTAGCTATAGCCTCCTAAAGCTTGAGTTGACATAGGTCCACATACATCGCTATGTATTAGGCCTAGCAACTCTCCCACTCGTTCACCTTTTCTTGTAAAAGGTAACTTAGTCATCTTGCCTTTTAAGCATGATTTGCATGTATCGTATGAATCCAATTCAAACGGTTCCAGAATTCCACATCGGTGTAATTTGGACATGCGTTTCTTGCTTACATGGCCAAGACGACAATGCCACATGTAGGAGTCTATTTGATTATCCTTTCGAGCACGCTTGTTGCTCACTTCGATATTGCAAATGTCACTGGATACGTCCAACGTATAAACACCATTGCTTAAAGTTCCAGTCCCATAAAGAACTCCATTCAAAGTTATGTAACAACAATTGTTACTAAAAGTCAAATGGTACCCATTTCTATTTAAACAATAAATAGAAATGATGTTCTTTATCAACGAAAAACATAAAAGCAATTGTCCAGTTCTAAGACAAGTCCTGCAGGGAGTTTCAACAAATACGTTCCGATGGCGAGTGCAGCAACCTTTGCTCCATTCCCAACACGTAAATTTGACTCTCCCTTGACGAGTCTTCTTCTATTCCTTAGCCCATGTATGTCATTACATATATGTGAGCCACACCCAGTATCCAATACCCAAGTGTTTGAGGAAATAGAATGACAATCAATAACGAAGATATCTAAAGAAGATGGGGCATCCGATGCCTTATTCTTCTTCACGGACTCAAGATAAATCTTGCACTTTCTTCGCAAATGGCTCTCCTTGCCATAATGATGGCAAGTTTCCTTTTGTGCTATGTTACAATCTTAGCCCTTCTCTTCTTTCCCTTCTACTGTTCCTTTGACTTCCTCTTAGAACCTTTCTTCGAGGAATCAACTAATAGCATCGTCCCCTGCTCATGCTTCTCAGAAGACTCCACAGTCTTCAGCATATTGAGAAGTACCACAGATGAACCATCTAGCATCTCAGAGGTGAAGAGGAGCTTTGAGACTTCGAACCTTTCGAATCTTACTTGCTCATCAACCAACTCACAAAGATGAAGGACTACGATATGAGCATCCATATGCTCATTCTGCTTTCGTAGCTTGGGTTCCATCGCGGCTAGCATGATGCAACTCATTTGTTCAGAATCACTCACATGTTTCTGATAGGCCAACAATTGGTCCAGAGTTGCATCGTCACTAGGACGGGCGGGAAGAGGCGCTTCGAGGACATACGCAAGCTTTTCCACCTTGAGAACAATTCTCAAGTTTCTAAGCTAGTCCAAGAAGTTCGGCCCAGTCAATTTATTTGAATCCAAAATGGAATGCAAATTCAAACACATCATGATCAATATATTAACTTAGAAATACAAAACAAGCATATATGAGAAAGATGATTTTAAAATGCATCAATATACATTTATAAATCCCATTCATTTTTCGAATTTCAAAAACCCCAAAATCACTTCGGGAGATCGTAGGTCCATCTCCGAATGGGCTGATATCCATCATAGTTATGAACAACCTTGGAGAGAGTCCAACAAGCCATTCATAAATACGACAGTAGGTATCTTCTATACCGATTGCATATCGCGTATATGCAACTATCACAATGTGCTATCAACTAATTGAATGTTCACACATACATCGGGTTGTTAACACATTAACAAGTATGCATCATATGCATAGCACCCAACTTCACCTCCCTTTACATCGACCTTGGAGAGAGTCCAACAAGCCGATGCTCCAGGTTAAAGCCAACCCATTAATCGGGAAATAGTTTTAATATGGTTAGAGCGTATTCAACCAATTAGACCAGCTTGGAGAGAGTCCAACAACCAAAGCTAACGATTGACCTCTGACTCTTACCATATTAGTATTAAACTATTCCATGGTTTGAACATGTTCGGGTTCGAGCCGGGCTTGGAGAGAGTCCAACAACCCAAACAAGAAACGGAACTCTGGTTCTAACCATATTAATGGAAGGTGTAGGCTTTAATATTGTTTAAGGGTTTTTATGTCTCATCCTCTTTGCATGCAAATAACTATTATCTACATGGCATGACATACATGGCATACATCTACATGTCACGACACGCATGGCATAATGTTATGCATCTAATGCAATTACATGGCATACAATTATGTCATGTATATATTTCCTTATATGTCATAACTATTTATGGAAATAAAATATGTTTAAGATTTGATTCTCCAAATCAAATCATAATTAAATTAGGAAACAAATTTCCAAATCTAATCACATATTTTATTCATGGAATTATTTGATTAAGGAAAATCTATTTAGGAAACCAATTTCCTAAATCATTAAAGCTACTTACGGAAATAAAATATTTTAAGATTTAATTTCCCAAATCAAATCATGATTAAATTAGGAAACAAATTTCCAGAATCTAATCAAATATTTTATTTATGGAAAATATCAATTTCCATAAATACTTCCAACTTTCCAAAAGTGGAAGATTTCCATAAATACTTCGAAACTTTCCAAAATTGAAAAATTTCCATAAATACTTCTAAATTTCCAAAATTAGAAAATTTCCAGAAATACATTATGACTATCGCAAAATCATTTTTACAATTATGTCGAAACACAACCTGGGCTCTGATACCACTGTTGCGTTTCCGGCACCGCGGCGTGTGTGTGTTCGATCATGTTTCGTAAACATGAACACAGCGGAAGCAATAAAAATAATAAATACTCCTATTTATTACAATACACACAACACACGCATGCATATTACAACAAGTGTAGACATAACCGTAAATTTAAATTTGCAATAAAAGGAAATTTATCTACGTTATACCTTTCGTATGACGTATAGCGGGAACGGCATCAACCGGAACGATCCTCGCTAGAATCGTCTCTATCCGTATCTACGCCGAGTACCTCGGGATGACTTCGCTAAGCCACGAGCTTCGTCTTCGTACGGGTTACTAGCCTCGTGTTGAAGACGACGTGATCAAGAGATGATCACGATCCGAATCCAAATTCGGATCAAAAATGAGTCCTCAAAACTCGCTTCTCCGGAGAGGTATTCGTCAACCGATTGATGAATCCTTCGTCCTCCACCCCAGAGGATTACCGGAGATCGAATCCCCGGTAAGTTATCCGCTGTCGGAGCTCTAACCGTCGTCCAAATGACGCTCCGACGAGAGGAGAAGAAGCTGTCCAGAAAACTGGACAGCTTGGTGGAGGAGTAGGCGCCGGCCAAAAACAAGGAAGCCAAGTGCTCATCTTTTCACCGAGGCCTAGGAAGATCACCGTAGGGTCGCCGGAGGATCACCGGTTGAAGCTTGGTCGCCGGCAAGGAGCTGGACGCCGGCACAAGGGGCTGGGCGGCCAAGGAGCTTGGGTGGCAACTCCTTTAATGGGGTTGGGCGGCAACTAGGTTTAGGGCTCTTTCAATTAGGGCTTAATTATTCATTAAGCCCTCTTTTATAGAGAACTAATTCTCTTAATGGTTATTGGATCATAACCATTAGGCCCGTTAACCCGCTCCATTAAGATAAGTTAAAATAAACCAAACCATGATGGTTTATTTTAAGTTAAAACGAACCGAACCAACTTTTGGTTCATTCGTTTAAAATAAACCAAACCCTTTGGTTTATTCTCATCCATTGGATCAGAACCAAACCATTTTGGTTCATCCATTACGTCTTCATAAGACTCGGCCCATCCACGCTTCCATTGCGACTGAAACGATTTCATGCTCGCTTTATGTTTGGTCCAACCAAACCTAGTTTCTCTCGGTCTGAGAATCTCATTCTCAAGCTCGTTTTAAATCCTTTGGATTACGCTCGTTGTGCGTGTGACCAAATAGGTTCTCGGTTTATGTTGGCCGTCTATAATTATCCATTAATTATAGAACGATCATGAGTGGCACCTAGTAGTACATCATGATCCCCAATTAACCGAAAAGATCAACGGTTGATCCAGAACTATTTCTGAAACCCTTCAGCAGCTCGAATGATTCGTGCCCCATTCCCTTCACTCATCTTATACCCACTTGGTTCAGGACATGGTCTATTGTGTCAGTCCCCACTAGGCTGACTACGTCACACCTAGCCCAAGTATTATTTCCTCGTCCTACAGATTCTAGTTACTCCACATGTATCGAAGAGTACCTTACTCTAAACATGTAATGCTTTGGCCAAAGACTTTAGTAACAATCCGACGAGAGGCCATGGGTAAACATCTCCTCGCAAGGAGTGGTGAATCCTTTATAGGCTATTCAAACACCTTCGATCACTTCGACTTATACCCAATCATCCCGGGTCCACATCTCCTTAGAGATGTTTGCTTAAGATGTCAAAGCATAAGTCTCCATGATCAAGATGACTTGAATACCGCAAGTCAAAGGAACATCACACTTAAGCCACAGTAAGAACTTCATTGACATATCTATATATGCAGAGAACCATATGAAGTCTTACGGCTGGTCACTCCAATGAACTAGTTACCATAACTAGCATCCACGATTAACTCCGGACATCACATTGTCTTGACCAATGAGAATCACCGCTTGGATACACCAAGGAGTATACTGTGCTAGTCTCGTGTAATTGATGGTGTCCAAATCCATCAATTCATCGACTAGGGATAATTCCGATACATCACAATTACACATGTAGAGATACTCACTAGTTGTGATCCAATCACAAATTCTCTCATGCTGTGAATCGCATCGTGGATATTCAGTAAATGAGTTTAAGATCCAATCAAATACATGAAACATGTATACTCAAATAGTGAATCTTCATTTATCATATAAATGGTTCACACATAAGGCGATTGCCTTAGGACATCTCTCATATATTACTAACAAAGTCCAACATGGGTTGGCAAGGGAAAGTTCAAGCTTGAGTCTTGGCAATTGAAAAGTCCAAGGGGTTTGATATTGGCGACGTAAAGTCCAAGCGGGAGTCTTGGCAGCATAAGTCTAATGGTTGCCGGTGTAAAGTCCAAGTGGGAGTCTTGGCAGCGTAAGTCCAATGTGCCTTAGCGGTGTAGACACCGTTAGCATGAAAATAGTCGATGAAAGCACCTGAAGGCTAGTGTATGGATGAAAAAGTCATGGATGACTTGGAGGGATCCAATATGCGTGAGGCTGATGGAGGTGGCTTGCAGGCTTAGGTCTAGGCTACGGGTGGTCTAGCAAGTATGGGGGCACGATATTTGGGTTAAAACCTCATGTTTGAGGTGTATTAGTCGATTGAGACCATGGGTCCGTCGACTGGTGTGAGTCAACTAGGGTTTAACTACAGAAAGTGCCCTAGCAATCAATTGCCAGAGGTGATCAGTCGACTGATGGCCAGAGCAGTCGACTGATCTTGTGATCAGTCGACTGGTGACCGAAATTTTGGGCACAGAATGTTCTCCAATCGAGTGATCGGCTCGACCACTTGACTGATTGAGCCATCAGTCGACTTATGGTGTATCCGTTGGATTTTTTCAGTGTGGAAGTAGCCATTGTCTCATGACAACAGTGGCACCAGTCGACTGATGGTCCCGAGCAGTCGACTGATAGGCAAATTCTAGCCCAGGCAGCAGCTTTAAATGGAGCTCGTGGAGGAGGATTTGACAATCAGTTCTTGAGGAGTTTTGGGGCGATTTGTTGCTGCAAATCAGGGTCTCCGAGTGCAATTCAAGCAACCACAAAGCAAGCATCCAAAAGAACATTTGTAAAGTGTTCTTTACATGTTCTTGTGTATTTCATTTGTATCTTGCTTGTATTTCATTCTTATTGTTGTAAGAATTGTTGTAAGAGGTTTCTCTGCCTCTGACTTGTTGTCGAGAAGGAGTTTATTTGATTTGTGGTGTTGTACGCATCGCTAGAGCTCGTTTGAGCTCGATCCGTGGAGTATGAACCATTCGGTTCCAAACCACATTATATCATGTTGTCTCTTTTGCTTGTGTTGTATTTACTTTTGTTATTATATATTTTGCTGCATTAACAAGTGTTGTAGAGACGAACGTGATCGTAATCCATCGACAAGCAGACGATGCTATTCACCCCCCCCTCTAGCGGGCGCAACGTTCCTAACAATTGGTATCATAGCCCGTGGCTCTTCTACGGATTAACAACCCAGAGCCAAGATGCTAGAGGGTGAAGAGGAACAAGATGGAAATTCAAGAGAATTTGGGTTGGGACATCAACACCCCAATCCCATATGCTTTCTATGGACGAGAAGGCTTCAACCAATGCAAGGCAAGGATTGAAGACTTCTTAATGATGAGAGACTTTAAGGAATGGTCCATTTTGATGGAAGGATTCGAATATCCAAGAGGACCAAAGGGAGGATTCCTCAAGAGGAAGAGATGGAGTGAGGAACAACTCCAAAGATTCGAGAAAAACACAAAGGTAATAAAATTATTGGTTGATTTGATTCCTAACGACATTGTGTGTATGTTAGTCAATTACATAGATGCCAAGGAGCTTTGGAGTGATTTGGCCAAGCTTCATGAAATCCATCACCGGTCCAAGAAGACTTGGAAGAGGAGGAGACCGAAGAAGAAGCTTCATCATCCTCATAAGAAAGTAAGGAGTCAACTTCTAGATCGGAGGAAGAAGAAGTAGAAGAGGTGGAAGAAGCCTCCACCTCTAGGATTGAGGGGGAGGAGAGGATTCCCACGTCGAAGCAAGAAGAAGAGCCTTCAACATCTGGTCAAGATGAAGAAGCTCAAAATCCGGTCGTCATTGACCTAGGTAACTCAAGCACATTATTTTCAAAATAAAATTCATATAATGTGTTTTGAGTGTAGGTAGTATGGGCACTACAAGAGAAAATGCCCAAAGAAGGTCAAGAAAAGTCCACCGGCACCTAAAAGTCAAGAAAAGTCAAAGGAAGCCGGTCTCCCAACCATCAAAAGCAAGGAGCACATCATATGCTTCAAATGTAATCAAAGAGGGAATTATAGGAGTCAATGCCCTAGGGGGAGCAAGAAGGTCAAAGAAGGAGCATCACAAGTAGGGGGAGCATTGAGAGCTAACCCTAAGGTAAAATCTATTAATGCACCTTCTAAAGTTTATAGGCAAAAGCATGCTAGAAATAATGTTAGAAACCTTACAATTTATCATAAAGAGCATGCTATAAATAGGGAATATTTTTTAGGAGCTAAGAAGGTCAACCTTAGGAATAAGGAGAAATTTGGGACTAATGTCCCTAAAAATATTTTACCTAAGGCATCTATTAGAAAAATTGAAGACCGCCTAGGGTTTAATCCTAAATGGACTAGACACATGCATAGGAAGAACAATTCCCAAAGGACATATGAAAAACCTAATTTGGGAAGATTAGAGCTAGAAAATCAAGTCTTGAGGTCAAGACTTGAAAAATTAGAGAATACCCTTAGGAATATACAAAATCAATTTAAGGGGTCAAATGTCCAAAGTCAAGGGCCTAAGAGACAAGAGTCATCCAAAGGCAAGAAAGGTTTGGGTCACAAACCTAAGCCTAAGGAGACTTACCACAATGTTCCATTTGATTATGGAACTCAAGATAGGTCTAGGAAGACCAAGGTTACTAGGAAAGCTATCCCTGAGGGTAACCAAGGTATGTGCCTAGTGGCTAGGGTTTCAAGGAAACCTAGGGAAGCCACTAAGAATGTTACAAGGGGAGTCACTCCTAGAATTAACCATGGCAAGACCACAATGACCAAGGCTAATAAGCCTAGAAGGGTCATTAGGAGGGTATCTAGGGAGGTCATCCCTAAGGAATACCTAGTAAATCCAAGGAGCTCAAATAGGTTTTGGGTCCTAAGAGCGTGATCGATTCATGGTAAATGGGTTTATGTGTGCCAACCTTGAATGGATGGGTAGTTAACCTAACCATAGTAAAGGTGGCGCTTTAGGTTATTTTCAAGGTTATAGATACCTTGGAAATAGGTTTAAATTTATAATCCTAAAAGATTTTAGGATGTGCCAATATATTTTTGGAAAAATCAATCAAATTAGCACAATTTAGGTTTAGAGGTCTTAGTGTGTCATTTTGGATTTTTGACACACTTGGGAGATTAGTAGCAATATTGCAAAATATACTTAATAATAACAAATGGCAATTAATATTAAATTTAGGTATTGTTATACCTATATATATTTTATTTGTCATGCTTTGTTTGCCATATAACATGTCATGACATCATGATTATGAGCATGTGTTTATTTATATCATCATTAATGACATAATCATTCATGCATTAATAAAAATTGAGTTAAGGACAATGACATGACTTGAAGTCTCATTTATAAGGGAATCAAGTAGTATTGTCTTAGAAAATGCATGAGGCCTTAGTTTAAGATAAACCAAAACCCACATCTCACATCTAAATTGATATGTATGTGTATTTATACACCCTAGATACATGTGAGATGATAGAATATGAGCTAAGTTCAATGTGCATAGTTTTTCCATCTAGAAGAACTCAAATTCATCTAAAATCAATTGGTGGATCATTGGGAAAGCTTATGCTCAAGTCATGTACATTAAGCCCAAAGAATATAATCCAATATAAGGTTTTAAAACTATTTTAAAAATTATTTTGAAAAACCTTGGTGAAGTCTATCTTTTGATAACAATCACCATTGATAAAGTTGATACAAAGTGAGCTCAAACATTGAAGTTTTTCTTCACTTTTGAACTTTGTGTCAATTTCACTATTTTATTGGTAAAATATTTTTCTAACATTTTTCACCCATTGTATTTGTCATATGTATTATACGTATGAAGTTTAATAATTTTTCAAATTACATATAATTATTTATGAATTTTTGAAATTCTATTCTTATAACTGAAATTCATAAATTTGATTATCGATCAGCCTTATTATGGGTCGATTGATGCTATGGCAATCGACTTTTGCCCGATAAAGTCGATCGCCTTCTTAATTTAGCTCAATTTCAACTATGGTAAGGTTCCCTAACCACTCCTAACCCAAGGATATGCTTTGGGAAACATTATAAAGGGTGAAAATCCATTGGATATGGATTAAGAGAGTTGTTAGGGTAATGTATCAAATTTAAGGTGTGGGAGAGTTCACTGTTGAACTTTGAACCTTATTTTTGATGGTTTAGAGTTCCTATTGGCTTAGGGACTTTCCAAGCACATTGTTGGTGCAATGGTCAAGGGGGAGCAAGCCTTTAGGGGGAGGTATCCATCATGGGATGATGAATCATATTTTTGCTCATGAGGGGGAGAAATGGGATTTGAGATACCCAATTTGGAAATTGGGGGAGATTGTAGTATTGCCTCTCTTGAGTAATATGGGACTTATCACTAGGAAGATTGTAGGCATCCTAGGTATTTTTGGACCAAGAGGGAGATTGTAAAATCTCATTGGGATATGAGACATTGACCTCCTTGGAGAGAACCTTTTTAATGTTAGTCAAAAAGGGGGAGAATTATTGGGGAGAATGTTAGAATTACCAATTTGGGATAATTGGTAAGGAAATTTAAGTTAGGGTCCTAACTCAAAGGTGTTTTTGTCAAACATCAAAAAGGGAGAGATTGTTAGTGCAATCAGCCTAGGTCACGATTGAGCGGACTCGAGTTTGACTCGAGTAAGTATTTTGATGTTTGACATGGATGTCTGACATGTGTTGGGGAGATTGACACAATCGACCCAGGTTAGTATTTGATGTTTGACGATGGTTTGACCATTGTCATGGGAAAGTCCAAGTCTTGAGTACTTGATGATGCGCACTGACACGACCTCAAATCTCGTGATGGATATCGTCGAGGACTCAAAGCATGCTCGCGCTCAACACTTGCAAGTGCACGGATGTCGTCAAGTAATAAAGATTATCGATCCCACAGGGACTAGGATTCGAATACCAATATACTCAGTGGTTGTAATTGTTCGGACGTGATCTCTAAGAGGTTTTGGTTGGCGAGGGCTGTCGGTGGACTCTACTCTATACGGTGTCACACGGAGGAGGAAAGGAGTGTGTCTAGGTCTTCAAAGGTGATTCTAGGACTTCGGTTTCGCTTGTGTATCACAGAACAATGTTGTCAATTGGCGTTGTCTAGATGTTTACCTACGGTTTTGTGGAAGGGACATCATACACTCTCCCACAGAGCCGCCGCATTCACCGGGAGCTTTCTTCGCCTAAAAGGATGGGATAGATGGTACGAGGATGCCAAATCAATCCCTATAGTGGACCATTTCCGATTCCACTGCACCCTTCTCCCCGCAGTTGCAGGACATCAGGTTTACCCCTAGGTTCCTTAATCAAACCTCCTAAATTGTAGATTGCGAGGGTTGTCACCCCTCGTATCGCCTAAGCGCAGCAAAAAGAAAGCCAAATAAACATAGATATAGTAAAGAGCAACTACCAATTGTCAAATCAAACTCATGGGCAGAATTTAACGTGAACCAACATTGTTTATGTATACAAGCTACTCCCTAATCCTAGAATCAAAAGTACTACTCCATGTATACGAAGGAAGAATCACAAAGCATGTCTAATATTGAATACATAAGGAATGAAACACAGAAATAGAGATATACAATGCTTCTGTGATCTTCTCTCTGGCGTTGAATTGCAAGGTGTTGACCTCCGGCGGCGTTCCTCCTCCCCGTTGTGAGTTACCGAAGCTTTTTAGAGCTTCGGCGTGCCATCCTAGCCGTCGTGCCTCCTCCTAGGGTTTGGACAGAGCCATCCTTATATAGACATCGCCTCGGACCGCTGCAAAATCCAGAAAAAGCCCTAGTTGCGCAAATCTGTCGGCCCGCCACACGGGCGTGTGTTTCCACATGACCAGACCGTGTGCGGCCCTAGGGTGTTGATCTCGTCCATTGGACACGACCGTTTGAATCCACATGCCTTACCCCTGTCCCACTCTGTGTCTAGCTACGAAATGTTCTTCTTTTGCTCAGAAAACGTATCTTTTTCACCCGAAAAGCTAACCTGCATACAAAAGTACAACGAGCTGACCTCCGAACTAGAAAATAGGAAATGCATGCAAAAATAGAGTAACATATACATGAAACTAACATAAAATGCAATGAGATGTGAGCGAAAACTGTTGGGAATTTGACGCCACTAGAGGAGGGTGAATAGAGTTTACTCTTGCGTAGATGGAAAACTTTCGCGTGCTTGTCTACAATTTTCGTTAGGACAGTGGAAACAAAGATAATAAAGCAATAACGAAAACACAAACTCACAAACGCAAGGATATAACGTGGTTCGGAACCGAACCAGTTCCTACTCCACGGATTGAGCTCTAAAGAGCTCTAGCGATGCCAATGCAATCACTAACCACAAATACTCCTTCTCAACACAAGTCGAAGGTGGAGAAACCTCTTACAAACTATTCTTACAACAATAAGAAATAGATACAAGCAATTACGACAATAAAATATAATGCAAGTAAAGAAAACTACTTTACAAGAGCACTTTGGTGGCTTGATCTTTGGTTGACTTGGGCTAGCCTTGAAGGACTGGAAGAGCACCAACAATTCCCATTCAAATCGCCCAAGAAAACCCTTTTGAACTGATGCCAAAAACCCTCCCGTCGAGCTTCTTTTATCCTTGCATGCGACCTGGATTTCCGTACATCAGTCGACTGCCATAAGTCACCAGTCGACTGATGCCACTATTGTCGTGAGACAACGGCTCGATCCACACTGGAAAAACTCCAACGAATCTCTTGGCGTGATCGTTACGCCAGCCGATCGTGCCCGGCTACGGAGCGAGCGTTCGTGCTCGACATTGGATCGGCGATCAATCGCGACCCTTGAAGTCGATCGTTGTCGACACCCGATCGCTTCCAATGAGCAATGACTAGTATTTCCAAATATGAGGTTTTAACCCAAGTATGGTGCCCCCATACTTGCTAGACCACCCTTAGCCTAGACCTAAGCCTTCTAGCCACCTTCATCAGCCTCATGCCTCTTGGATCCCTCCAAGTCATCCATGACTTGTTCATCCATCGCGCTAGCCTCTAGGTGCTTCCGTCGGCTATGGCATGCTAACGGTGTCTACACCGCCAAGGCACATTGGACTTACGCCGCCAAGACTCCGCTTGGACTTTACGCCACCAACCATTGGACTTATGCTGCCAAGACTCCCGCTTGGACTTTACGCAACCAATATCAAACCCCTTGGACTTCTCATGCCAAGACTCAAGCTTGGACTTTCCCTTGCCAACCCATGTTGGACTTTTACATTGCCAAGACCCATGCTTGGACTTTTCCCTTGCCAACCCATGTTGGACTTCTCAAATGCCAAGACCATGCTTGGACTTTCCCTTGCCAACCCATGTTGGACTTTTACATTGCCAAGACCCATGCTTGGACTTTTCATGTGCCAAGTGTCCCACTTGGACTTTTCATGCCAAGTACTCAAGACTTGGACTTTACCAAATGCCAAGTGTTCCACTTGGACTTTCCATGCCAAGTACTCAAGACTTGGACTTTACCAAATGCCAAGTGTTCCACTTGGACTTTCCATGCCAAGTACACAAGACTTGGACTTTCCCATGACAATTACATTGTCATATGTTTTTGTCAAAACATCAAAACATCACTTGTGTCAAACTCGAGTCCTGGTCAATCGTGACCTAGGCCGATTGCACCAACAATCTCCCCCTTTTTGATGTTTGACAAAAACCAAACAAATCATTTGAGTTAGACCACTAACTCAAATCCCTTACCAATTATCCCAAATTGGTAAACACTCTCCAAATGTTCTCCCCCAAACATTCTCCCCCTTTTTGACTAACATCAAAAAGGTTTTCTCTCCAAGGAGGTCAATGTCTCATGTCCCAATGAGATCTTACAATCTCCCCCTTGATCCAAAAATAAATACCTAGGATGCCTACCATCTTCCTAGTGATAATTCACATATCACTCAAGAGAGGCAATCCTATACTCTCTCCCAATTTCCAAATTGGGTATCAAAAACCCATCAATTTTTCCAATTGATGATACTCTCCCAATAACTTCTCCTCTTCAAGTAGAAAAACACATCCATCATCCCAAGATGGATACCTCCCCCTAAAGGCTTGCTTCCCCTTGACCATTGCACCAACAATGTCCTTGGGAAGCCCCTAAGCCAATAGGAACTCTAAACCATCAAAATTAAGGTTCTAAGTTCAACATAGAACTTTCACTCACCCTAAATTTGATACTTTGACCTAACACAACTCCTAATCCATATCCAATGGATTTTCACCCTTTATAATGCTTCCTAAAGCATATCCTAGGGTTAGGAGTGATTAGGAACCTTTTCCATAGCTGAACACGGGCTAAACAAACCTTGTTAACCCGAAATCAGACCTGGCAGTCGACTCTGACGATGTCACGATCACACCCTATATCGATGATCGCCACAAGCAAATGATCGATAGCTAAAATTTCTGAATTTCAACTATCAGAATCGAGATTTAGAAAAGCATAAGTAATTCTACGTAATTTGAAAAATCATAAAATTTGATACGTATATTACTTATAGTCATTACAATGGGTGAAAAATATTTGAAAATTATTTTACCCATAAAATAGTGAGTTTGATACAAAACTCAAAACCATTGAAATTTTTCAATGTTTTGGCCCTATTTTGTATCAACTTCATCAATGGTGATTGCTATCAAAAGATAGACTTCACCAAGGTTTTCTAAATTGATTTTAGAATGATTTCAAAACCATGTCTTGGATCATATTCCTTGGGCTCTATGTACATGACTTGTACACATGCTCTCCCAATGATCCACATTTGAAATTAGATGAGTTTTAGTTCATCTAGATGCAAAAACTATGCACCTTGAACTTAACTCATATCCTAGCATCTCACATGTATCTAGGGTGTATAAATACACATACATGTCAATTGGATGTGAGATGTGGGTTTTGGTTCATTTAAAACTAGGGTTTCATGCATCTTCTAAGGCAACCCTACTTGATTCCCTTATGAATGGGACTCCAAGTCATGCCATAGTCCTTAAATCAATTTCAACCAAATGTCTTAAATGCATGAATGATTATGGCATTAGAAATGATATAAATAAGCATATGCTCATAATCATGATGTCATGGCATAAGATGAAATCTAAAAACACATGACATTTGAAACCTTAATCCTAAACATGAACATGACATGTAAAATGATTAAAATAAACATGATGTCATGGCATGTTATATAGCAAACAAAGCATGACATATAAAATATATAGGTATAATAATACCTAAATTTTAATATTAATTGCCATTTGTTGGGATTAATCCTATTTTGCCATATTAACCTAATCTCCCTAGTGTGCCAAAAACCCAAAATGACACATTAACCTCTAAATCTAAATTGTGCCAATTTAATTGATTCTTCTTAATTTCAAAAAGTGAATTGTTACATCCTAAAAACTTTTAGGATATTAATTCAAATCTATTTCCAAGGTAACCATAACCTTGAAAATATCCTAAAGTGCCACCTTTACCATGGTTGAGTTACTACTCATCCAATCAAGGTTGGCACACCCTAAACCCATCTAGCATGAATCAATCACGCTCTTAGGAACCCAAAACCGATTTGAGCTCCTAGGGTTAATTAGGTATTCCTTAGGGATAACCTCCCTAGATACCTTCCTAATGACCCTTCTAGGCTTATTAGCCTTGGTCACTTGGGTCTTGCCTAGGTTGACTCTAGGGGTAACTCCCCTTGCAACCTTCTTAGTGGCCACCCTAGGTTTCCTAGAAACCCTAGCCACTAGGCACAACCTTTGGTCAACCTTAGGGATGACTTCCCTATTGACCTTGGTATTCTTAGACCTAGTTTGTGTTCCATAGTCAAATGGGACACTATGATAAGCCACTTTAGGCTTAGGTTTGTGACCCAAACCTTGCTTGCCCTTGGTTGACTTTTGACTCTTAGGTCCTAGGTGTTGACTTTGACTTTTGGACCCTTGATTTTGACCACTAGACCCTTTAAATTGATTTTGTATCTTATTTAGGGTCTTTTCAAGTTTTTCAAGCCTTGACCTCAAGACTTGATTCTCTAATTCTAATTTCCCAATTTTAGAATTTTGATTTAAACCATGGGCATGAGACTTTCTAGGCATATGCCTAGTCCATTTAGGATTTAGATCTAGATGTTCTCCTATTTTCCTAATTGATTCCTTAGGTAAAATATTTTTAGGGACATTAGTCCCAAATTTCTCCTTACTCCTAAGGTAAACATTTTTAGAACCTAAGCAAAATTCCTTACTTCTAGCATGCTCTTTATGAATTGCAAGGAATTAAAATTTCTAGCATGCTTTTGACTATTAAATCTAGAAGGTGCATTATTGAAATATACCTTAGGGTTTGCCTTGGAGGCTCCCCCTACATGTATAGCTCCTTCTTGGGTCTTTTTGCTCCCTAGGACATTGACTCAGTAATGCCCCTTTGAGTTGCACTTGAAGCATATGATATGCTCCTTGCTCTTTTGACTTAGGCATCGGCATCCTTGACTTTGGTGCGGTGGAGCTTTCCTAACCTTCTTTGGGCACTTGCTCTTGTAGTGCTTCTCTACACTCAAAACATATGATGTGATTTTTATTACAAATTGATATGTTTGAGTTACCTATGGTGGATGTGGTGATTGGAGTGGATTCTTCATTCCTCCCGGAGGTTGAGACTTCTTCTTGAATTTGTTCCGGCTCCGGTGTGGAAGTTCTCTCCTCCCCCTCAATCCTTGAGGTGGATGCCTCTTCCACCTCTTCTTTCTCCGATCCGGAAGTCGACTCCCTATCAACTTCCGACTCCTCAAGCTCTTTAGATGGGGATGTGCTTGCTTGAGCTTGAGAGGGTGATGGTCCTTCTTCTTGGACCGATGATAGACTTTCATGGAGCTTGGCCAAATCGCTCCATAGCTCCTTGGCATCCACATAGTCACCTAGACTACACAAGAGGTCATTAGGAATTAAATCAAAAATGAATTTGATTACCTTCTTGTTTTTATCGAATTGTTGGAGTTGCTCCTCACTCCACTTCTTCTTCTTGAGAAACCCTCCCTTTGGTCCCTTAGGATATTCAAATCCTTCCATCAACGCGGACCACTCCTCAAGGTCTCTCATCATCAAAAAATCTTCAATTCTTGCCTTCCAAGAATTGAAACCTTCTCGTCCATAGAAGGAATAGGGAATTGGGGTGTTGATGTCCCATCCCAATGGTTCTTCCATCTTCACCCTCTAGCCTCTTTGTCTTAGCTCCCGGCGGTTAGTCCGTAGAAGAGCCTCGGGCTCTGATAACACTTGTTGGGAATTTGACGCCGCTAGAGGGGGGTGAATAGTATTTACTCTTGCGTAGATGGAAAACGTTCGCGTGCTTGTCTACAATTTTTGTTAGCACAGTGGAAACAAAGATAATAAAGCAATAACGAAAACACAAACTCACAAACGCAAGGATATAACGTGGTTCGGAACCGAACCGGTTCCTACTCCACGGATCGAGCTCTAAAGAGCTCTAGCGATGCCAATGCAATCACTAACCACAAATACTCCTTCTCGACACAAGTCGGAGGTGGAGAAACCTTTTACAAACTATTCTTACAACAATAAGAAATAGATACAAGCAATTACGACAATGAAATATAATGCAAGTAAAGAAAACTACTTTACAAGAGCACTTTGGTTGCTTGATCTTTGGTTGCCTTGGACTAGCCTTGAAGGACTGGAAGAGCACCAACAATTCCCCTTCAAATCGCCCAAGAAAACCCTTTTGAACTTATGCCAAAAACCCTCCCGTCGAGCTCCTTTTATCCTTGCGCGTGACCTGGATTTCCGATCGGATCGGCCATAAGTCACCGGTCGGTGATGCCCTGTGAGACAACGGCTCGATCCACGCTGGAAAAACTCCAACGGATCTCTTGGCAGTCGACAGCCAACATTGGCAGTCGACTGCTAGCGCCCGTAGGTGACTGGCCAGTCGGCTACGGAGCATTCTGTGCTCGACATTGGACTAGCAGTCGACTGCCAGAGCATTTCCAGCTCTAAACTGGCAGTCGAACTCATGTCGACTCACGGCAAAATGAGGTTTTAACCCAAGTATGGTGCCCCCATACTTTCTAGACCACCCTTAGCCTAGACCTAAGCCTTCTAGCCACCTCCATCAGCCTCACGCCTCTCGGATCCCTCCAAGTCATCCATGACTTGTTCATAAATCGCGCTAGCCTCTAGGTGCTTCCGTCGGCTATGTCATGCTAACGGTGTCTACACCGCCAAGGCACATTGGACTTACGCCGCCAAGACTCTGCTTGGACTTTACATCGCCAACCATTGGACTTATGCTGCCGAGACTCCCGCTTGGACTTTACGCAGCCAATATCAAACCCCTTGGACTTCTCATGCCAAGACTCAAGCTTGGACTTTCCCTTGCCAACCCATGTTGGAATTTTACATTGCCAAGACCCATGCTTGGACTTTTCCCTTGCCAACCCATGTTGGACTTCTCAAATGCCAAGACCATGCTTGGACTTTCCCTTGCCAACCCATGTTAGACTTTTACATTGCCAAGACCCATGCTTGGACTTTTCATGTGCCAAGTGTCCCACTTGGACTTTTCATGCCAAGTACTCAAGACTTGGACTTTACCAAACGCCAAGTGTTCCACTTGGACTTTTCATGCCAAGTACTCAAGACTTAGACTTTACCAAATGCCAAGTGTTCCACTTGGACTTTCCATGCCAAGTACACAAGACTTGGACTTTCCCATGACAATTACATTGTCATATGTTTTTGTCGAAACATCAAAACATCACTCGAGTCAAACTCGAGTCCTAGTCAATCGTGACCTGGGCCGATTGCACCAACAAAAACTACTCCTAAAACCCTATATGTTTTGCTCACATCACTTCCCCCCGACTTAAATCTTTGCTTGTCCTCAAGCAAACCTTAGTGCCATGAAATTTTAAAAAGATATTGTTCCATAATTAGCATGTTAACTAAATTTATCAAGTGGTATTTACAATCAAAGCAAAACAAATATGTTCTAGAAGTTCACTAAGTTAGCTCCTCGTGCTCGTGCTAAGCGAACCATTCTTAGGGGATGCCCGTTCCATGGTGAGTTAAGTCGTCACCCCATAGCTTTCCTAAGATTTTTGGCTCTTAGGCACTTACCTGCTCAAAGCGAGGGTCGTTCCCTAGATCTAGCATAAAGTCTCAAAGGCATGCTCGGTATTGAGAGAAATTGGTAGGTGTTTCCCTAGTAACCTAACTCGGTCTCAAAGGGGCACCTAGCTATTTCCACCCACGACAACTATTTTTTATCCTTCATAATCTTTTTTTTTCTTCTCTTTTTTTCTTCTCATTTCTTTTTCTCCTTTTTTTTTCTTATTTCTCTTTTTCTTTTCTCACTTTATTTTTCATCTCACTGGGATTTTGATTTTTTTGAATGAGCTTACACAATCTGAGCATCTCCAGTAACTAAAATGTTAAACCTAGAGTCACCTATGGATTCCAAAGTACTAGACTACTGAAGTGAATCATAACTAGGTATGTACTAGATTCTCCCTTTCAGGATGTTCGACATGTGTAAGTGCAAAAACAAAGCTAACCAGTGTAAGTCTAGAACATTCAATAGAGCGAATAAAATAAAAGACCACAAGATAAATGGAGTTAAACTACCAATGGGAACAACTCATGCAAGCAATTTTCAAAAATACTACTGAGGTAGCTTCACAGACAACAAAAATCAAGTACTGAAAGAAACTCAAAAACTCAGGTATGAATAAATGAAAATACCAGAAAAGAAACTACTGCTAGGAAACAAAACAAAATAAACCTTGGGGTCTCCCCCCAGATGTAAACGAAAATATACCTCTAATATGGTGGATAAGGTGGAAAGTCAGGGAGCCTGGGCATCTCTGGATCCTGGGAGAACCTACTGTTGAGCCACTGATGCCACATATACATGTGGTCGATCTAAGAACTGGTGGATGCAGCAGCTGCTCGGTGCTCCTCCTCCCTATCCCATTGCGCCTGTTGGGCATGCATGTGCTGTTGCATCTCTCTGCGGTAGGTAGCCTCATCCTGACGACGAATAGCCTCCTCTTGGAAGTATATACGAGCCTCACGTAGAACTCTCAGCCCGCTGGAAATGCTCCCAGAATCCCTAGAACTCCACCTACTGGTAGGCGCTCTGCTCCTCTCATCGCTGCCTCTGCGTCTGTTTCTTAGTGTAAATGTCATCGAGGCACGATCGGAACTCTGAGAAATCATAGGCCGACGTACCTGTATCCTGCTCAAAAGTAGAAAAAGGTGGTGGTGCAGGTGTAGGCTCATGTCAACATGGACTAGGGTAGCTCCTATGCATGTGTGGACTGGAGGGAGAGTGATATAAAGGTAGAGAGATGGGCGCTGATGTGGATGGTCCCTCATGTGGAGGGGACTCCACTATCAGGTCTAAGCGCCAGTTGGTGCATATAGCGATGGTGGTATGATCTGGGTCGGGGAGCCTAAGGGTCGTCATATTTTTCCTTACAAAGCATAAGGAGTCTCCTTCTCTCACAATCATTTTCATGGCCATGCATACTCCTAGGTCGATCCTAGGGCTCCCCTATATACTCTCTAATGCTTTGTAATCGTACCCCATCCTATGACAAATATGGGTAAGTAGGCCTCCCACATTGATCTCTCCTCGTGCTGCTTTACCCATCTTCACTAAGTGTCTGATGAAGTGGGACCCTACATCGATGCTACTCCTTTCTTGTAGCATATCCCATAGGCAAAGCAGCTCGCTAGCTCTAACTACACCGTCACTCTCCCCACAACCAAATATAGTACTGGTCATGATGCGGTGAAGGTATCGAAAGACGGGATTTTGGAGGTGCAACGCTTTGGCCCTAGAAGGGTCATAAGCGTGCTCCCCATCAACTCGGTCCAACATTCCCGAGAGTTGAACCCAATAGGGGTTCTTCTCTCTCCCCCACTTGGTAAGCCAAAGCATGAGTTCCATTGGTGAAGGGTCCACTCATGCTCAATGTTAAAAAGCTTAAAAGTTATCCTATCCTCCTCGCTCTCTCTACCCGTTAAAATTTCCGCCTCTAAGAAACTCAAAAATTCCAAAACTATCCTAGGGTAGGTTAGGTGCTTTATTCTCATAATCTCTTCCCATCCCATTTTTGCAAATAGGGTTTGCATATCACCCAACAACCCTAAAGATTCTAGCAAATCCTCATCTAAGTACCTAGTAGCAGTAAGTTTACGAGTAGAGAGCATATTGTATCTATCTCTTTGTTCATTATTGCGAAAAAGTAGAGTGGGTAGGGCATTACCCTCCTCCGGAGCTTGAGGGGCATCGACTCTCCTTGTTCGTCGCTCTAAGGCACCGAATCGGGGTGCTACAGTCTTGGTCCTCCCCATCTTTGCTTCTTTTGGCTTATTTAAAGGTTCAAAATGCTTCTAGATGGTGGGGAAGACGAAATCACACGGCTAGGGCAAGAACTTTTGAAGCACACGGCGCAAATGGGGTGAAAACACATGGCTCACCCCTTTTAACCTCGCGCGCCATGACCGTGTGAAAACACATGGCCAGGTCATGTGCGCCTCTGGTCAATCAGGCACGACCGTGGGAAAACACACGACCAGGCTGTGTGTCCCCCTTTTTCATCCCATTTATGCACCACGATCCGAATTTTCTCATACTCTTCGCCGTGTAGGCTAATATGGATTTTATTTTTGCCTAGCAAAGTTCTTTTCTATTCCTAACTCTAAATGTGATGGAAATCAAAACAAGAATCAAACAAATGTATGCAATGCAATTAAAAAGGGAAATCTAAAACTAAACTTGGGTTGCCTCCCAAGAAGTGCTTTGTTTAAGGTCATTTAGCTCAACCACACTCTACTATCAACTCGGCTTTGGTGGTTCAGTGAACCTCCATTCATCCATCTCGGGATCTTCATCTGGAGGTTCCAGCTTAATTCTGCTAAATGTGAAGTCGTCGAGGTAGGAAGCTCTGTTCTCCGAAAGGCTAAAAAGGATGACCTCCCCGTCTACCCCCAGGGAGATCTGGTGTGCCTTCACATCTATGCACGCCCCTGCAGTCGCTAGAAAAGGCCTTCCCAGAATGATGGGATTCTGGGGATTTGGTCTTGTGTCCAGTATAATGAAGTTCATGGATATTACGAAATCCTCAATCATCACAGGTATGTGTGGTAGCAGGCCAATGGGCTCCTTGACTGAATCATCCCTCATACGAATACCAAGATTCGCTAGTTGGAGCCCGCTCAATCCAATCTTCAAATAGTATGCGTAGGGCATCACACTGACTGATGACCCCAAGTCGCATAACACTTTGTCGAAGCTCTCCCCATAAATTGAACAAGGAAGAACAAATTCACCACGGTCCTCAAGCTGTATGGGAATTTTTTCTTCAAACTCTGCTTGGTCAGGTAGGGTGGAAACCATGGACGCACACCCCTTGGCAAATTGGCTACTTTGCCCCACTCCTTCCTCTTTTCCTTGACTCGCCGGAGATCTCTTCACAGGTTGCGACATGGATTGGGCTATCTGGGCCACTTGCATCTCCAACATCCTGGTATGACTTGCAAGGCCGTCAACGGTGGCCTTCAAGTCTCTGAGTGATTCTTTAGACTTTTGATGTTGGCGACGAAATTCCTCATTGACCTTAGTTTGGGTAGCGATGAAGTCCTCCATCATCAGTTCCAGTCTGGACTTTTGTGGTCACTGCCCATTGCTCTGTTGCTGCTGCCCATACCTCCTAATGGTTGGGAGTTTCCCGAGTTATTCTTATAGGAGAAATTCGGGTGAGTCCTCCATCCGGGATTGTAGGTATTGGAGTATGGGTTGTGGGGCCTTTGGTCATAGTCCTCAATCGCATCACAATGCTCAATCTGCTCGTCCGAGGTCCCCGGCTCTCCAAAGTGGTCCTCTCGACACACTGCCACTCCCTCTCCAAAATCAATGGCCGCGCATGCAGATGAAGGATTTAAAGATTCAAAATGTCTGCTGAGCGCATCCATCCTTGATGAAAGGTGGTCCATGGAGTTGACAATGTATCGTCCCGCTGCAGGTGTAGGTTGACCACGTTCAGAAGCCCATTGATGGTGGTTCTAGGCCACCTCTTCGATAAGCTCTTTCGCTTCCCCTATGGTCTTATTCATCAGTGCTCCTCCTTCAGTAGAATCTAGGGACATCTTTATGGCGTAAGCGATCCCATTATAGAAAATGTTGATCACCAGCCACCTCTCCAGTCCGTAGTGGGGGAATTGGTAGAGTAGCCCCTTGTAGCGATCCCAAACCTCGTATAGGGACTCTCCCTCCTTCTAGCGAAAGCTCGTGATAAAATGGCACATGTGAGCAGTCTTACTTTGTGGGAAGTATTTATTCAGAAACTGTTGCTCACATTGCTCCCATGTAGTGATGTTGTCAGAAGATAAGGAGTGAAGTCATGCCTTAGCCTTATCCCGCAGTGAAAACGGGAATAGGCTCAGGCGGATCGCGTCAGTAGGGACTCCGTTCATTTTCATCATTGAGCAAATTTCAAGAAATTCCTCAAGGTGCCAGTTCGGGTCTTCAGTCGCAGCTCCCACGAATTAGCTCTGCTGAACCATATGTATAAGTGTCGGCTTGAGCTCAAAGTTATTTGCCGAAATAGACGGTCCAGCTATACTCGGCCTGAATCCTCTAGCATTAGGAGCTGCGTAGTCCCGCAGAGGTCGGCTACCTATGTTCACCTCGGATGCAGTTTGATCCTCCATCTATCACTGTTATGCTCTCCGACGGTGAAAAGTTTGCTCAATTTCTAAGTCGATCGAAATCAGACCTTCTGACTCTAATCGTCTAAGCATACGACGAACCAAACCACAAAGTTAAGAGTGCTAATCTAATTCTAAAAGTAGAAAATAAATTGATCTAGCAAATAAAAATCTAAGATGGAATAAGTATGTAGGAAATTACTGCTAAAAATAAAGACTAAATATAAATATGGAAAATATAGAATTAAAGCAAATAAGGTAAAATAGCAAGCAAATAATCTAATCCTAATTCTGATCTAATTTACTACTGTTCAATTTGATATCGAATCGATCAGTCCCCGGCAACGGCACCAAAAACTTGATGCGCACGAATGTGACCTCAAATCTCGCGATGGATATCATCGAGGACTCAAAGCGCACTTGCATTGAATGCCCACAAGTGCACGGATGTCATCAAGTAATAAAGATTATCAATCCCACTGGGACTGGGATTTGAATACCAATATACTCAGTGGTTGTAATTGTTCGGACGTGATCTCTAAGAGGTTTCGGTTGGTGAGGGTTGTCGGTGGACTCTACTCTATATGGTGTCACACGGAGGAGGTAAGGAGTGTGCCTAGGTCTTCAAAGGTGATTTTAGGACTTCGGTTTCGTTTGTGTATCAGAACAATATTGTCAATTGGCGTTGTCTAGATGTTTACCTACGATTTTCTGGAAGGGACATCATACACTCTCCCGCAGAGCCGCCGCATTCACCGAGAGCTATCTCCACCTAAAAGGATGGGATAGATGGTACGAGGATGCCAAATCAATCCCTACAGTAGAACGTTTCCGATTCCACTGTAGCCTTCTCCCCGCAGTTGCAGGACATCAGGTTTACACCTAGGTTCCTTAATCAAACCTCCTAAATTTTAGATTGCGAGGGCTGTCACCCCTCGTATCGCCTAAGCGCAGCGAAAAGAAAGACAAATACGCATAGATATAGTAAAGAGCAACTACCAATTGTCAAATCAAACTCATGGGCAGAATTTAACGTGAATCACCATTGTTTATGTACACAAGCTACTCCCTAATCCTAGAATTGAAAGTACTACTCCATGTATACGAAGGAAGAATCACAAAGCATGTCTAATATTGAATACATAAGGAATGAAACATAGAAATAGAGATATACAAAGCTTCCATGATCTTCTCTCCGGTGTTGAATAGCAAGGTGTGGACCTTCGACAGCGTTCCTCCTCCCTGTTGCGAGTTACGGAAGTTTTTTAGGGCTTCGGCGTGCCGTCCTAGCCATCATTCCTCCTCCTAGGGTTTGGTCGGAGCCATCCTTATATAGACATCGCCTCGAACTGCTATAAAATCTGAAAAAAGCCCTAGTCGTGCAAATCCATCGGGCCGCCACACGGTCCTGTGTTTCCACACAGCTAGGTTGTGTGCGGCCCTAGGGTGCTAATCTCACCCATTGGACACGGCCGTGTGAATCCACACACCCTACTTGTGTCTCACTCTGCGTCTAGCTACGAAATTTCCTTCTTTTGCCTTGAAAATGCATTTTTTTCACCTGAAAAGCTAACTTGCATACAAAAGTACAATGAGCAGACCTCCGAACCGGAAAATAGGAAATGCGTGCAAAAATAGAGTAACATATGCATGAAACTAACACAAAATACAGTGAGATGTGAGTGAAAACTACTCCTAAAACTCTCTATGTTTTGTTCACATCACTTGGCATGTAAAGTCCAAGCATGGGTCTTGGCAAGGGGAAGTCCAACATGGGTTGGCAAAGGAATATCCAAGCATGGGTCTTGGCATGAAAATTCCAACATGGGTTGGTAAGGGAAAGTCCAAGCTTGAGTCTTGGCAATTGAGAAGTCCAAAGGATTTGATATTGGCGACGTAAAGTCCAAGCGAGAGTCTTGGCAGCATAAGTCCAATGGTTGGCGATGTAAAGTCTAAGCGGGAGTCTTGACAGCGTAAGTCTAATGTGCCTTGGCGGTGTAGACACCGTTAGGATGACAATAGCCGATGGAAGCACCTGAAGGCTAGCATATGGATGAACAAGTCATGGATGACTTGGAGTGATCCGAAAGGCATGAGACTAACGGAGGTGGCTAGAAGGCTTAGGTCTAGGTTACGAGTGGTCTAGCAAGTATGGGGGCACCATACTTGGGTTAAAACCTCATGTTTGAGGTGTATCAGTCAACTGAGACTATGGGTCAATCGACTGGTGTAAGTCAACTAGGGTTTGACTACGGCAAGTTCCCTGGTAGTCGACTGATCTTGTGCTCAGTCGACTGGTGGCCGAGATTTTGGGCACAGAATGTTCTCTAGTCGAGTGATCTACCCGACCACTCGACTAATTAAGCCATCAGTCGACTGATGGTGTATCCGTTGGATTTTTCCAACGTGAATGTAGTCATTGTCTCACGACAACAGTGGCACCAGTCAACTGATGGTCCCGAGCAGTTGACTGATAGGTGAAATCCAGCCCAGGCAGCAGCTTTAAATGGAACTCATGGAGGAGGATTTGGCAATCGGTTCTTAAGGAGTTTTGGGGTGATTTGTTGCTGCAAATCAGTGTCTCCAAGTGCAATTCAAGCAACCACAAAGAAAGCATCCAAAAGCTTATTTGTAAAGTGTTCTTTACATGTTCTTGTGTATTTCATTTATATCTTGCTTGTATTTCATTCTTATTGTTGTAAGAATTGTTGTAAGAGGTTTCTCCACCTCCAACTTGTTGTCGAGAAGGAGTTTATTTGATTAGTGGTGTTGTACGCATCGCTAGAGCTCGTTTGAGCTCGATCCGTGGAGTAGTAACCATTCGGTTCCGAACCACGTTATATCGTGTTGTCTCTTTTGCTTGTGTTGTATTTACTTTTGTTATTATATATTCCGCTGCGTTAACAAGTGTTGTAGATACGAATGCAATCATAATCTATTGACAAGCCGACGACGCTATTCGCCCCCCCCCCCTAGCGGGCGCAACGTTCCTAACATTTTGGTCTTACCTAGGTTAACTCTAAGGGTAACTCCCCTTGTAACATTTTTAGTGGCTTCCCTAGGTTTCCTTGAAACCTTAGCCACTAGGCACACACCATGGTTACCCTTAGGGATAACTTCCCTAGTAACCTTGGCTTTCGTAGACCTAGATTGAGTTCCATAATCGAAGGGAACATGGTGATAGGTAAGCTTATCTACCTTGGACTTAGGCTTGTGGCTCAAGCCTTTCTATCCCATAGATCAGCCTTGCCTCCTAGACCCCAGGTTTTTGACTCCTAGACCCTTTAATTGAATGTGTCATTCTTGCAAGGGTCTTTTCAAGTTTCTCAAGCCTTGACGTCAAAGCTTGGTTTTCTAACTCTGATTTTCTCAATTTTGATTTTTCATTAATCTTTTGGAAAAAAAATTTTCTCTTAGGCATATGTCTACCCTTCTTAGGGTTAATGCCTAAATGCTCCTCTACCCTTCAAATAGTTTCCCTAGCTAGAATCGTTTTAGGGGTATTTGATCTAGATTTATCCTTATCCCCAAAATTATACGATTTTGTACCTAATCAATAAAATCTATTATTTCTAGCATGCACAATTGCAAGAGTATTAAAAGCATGCTTTTTAATATAAGGATTTGAAGGTGCATTACTAAAATATACCTTAGGGTTTGCTTTAGAAGCTCCCCTTATATTTGATGCTCCTTCTTGGTTTTCCTTCCTCCCCCTAGGGCATTGACTTTGGTAGTGTCCCCGTTGATTACACTTGAAGCACACAATGTGATCTTTGCTTTTAATTGTTGGGGCTCCGATCTCCTTGGCCTTTGGCACAACTTGTGTTGTCTTCTTTACCCGTTTCGGACACTTGCTCTTGTAGTGTCCGGTTTCCCTACACTCAAAGGATATAATATGAACTTTATTTTTGATTGAAATGCTTGAGTTACCTAGGGTGGTGGTAGGAAGAATTTTGTCCAATTCTTCATGGTCTCGGAGGTAGATGCTTTTTCTCTTCCGGAAGTAGAGGCTTCCTCTTGATTTTGCTTCAAGATAGAAGTTCTCTCCTCTCCCTCAATCCTAGAGGTGGAGGCTTCTCCTAATTCTTCCACCTCTTCTGATTCGGATATTGATTCCTTATCAACCTCCGAATCCTCACTTTCTTGTGAGGATGAGCTTTCTTCTTCGGGCTCTCTCTCTACTTGAGCCACGGATGATTCTTCATAGGGCTTGGCCAATTTATCCCATAGATCCTTAGCATCTTGATTGATATTCACCTAATCTAGACATGCCATCATTAGGTAATGAATTTAATATCAATTGTGCTACCTTATCATTTCTTTCGAAAGCTTGGATTTGCTCTTCGATCCATCTCTTCTTCTTGAGGTATCCACCATTTGGACCCCTTGGAACTTTGAATCCCTTCTTTAGAATGATCCAATCTTTGAAGTCCATCATGAAGAAATTCTCCATCCATGTCTTCTATTGATTGAACCCTTCTTGTCCATAGAAGGTGTATGGAATTAGAGTGTTGATGTCCCATCCAAGTCTATTGTTCAGAAACTCCATCCACTAGCGCGTTTGCTCCCGGTTGTTAATCCGTAGAAGAGCTACTAGCTCTGATACCAATTATAGGAACTTCTGTGAGCGCTAGAGGGGGGTGAATGGCACATTTTTCATTCATCGATGGAATTTGATCGTGCTCGTCTACACAAATTTGTTAATGCACAGTGGAATATATAATAATGAAAATGCACAACAAGAATACACAAGCACACACACTATGCAAGATATACGTGGTTCAGAACCTTAGGGTTCCTACTCCACGGGGATGTACACACCATTAATAAATCTCCTTCTCGACAATAAGTCGGAGGTGGAGAAACCTCGTACAAGTGTTTACAACAATAAACAAGAAATACAAGAAAATACAAGTAAACTACACAAATACAAGTAAAGAAAACTTTACAAATGTACTTTTGAATGCTTGCTTGTTGATCACCTTGGACTATCCTTGAAGGACTAGAAATCAACAACTATCCCTTTCAAATCGCCCAAGAAAATTGCTATGGAAATCCTCCCCGTCGAGCTGCTTTTATGCCTCTGTGCGACTTGTATTGCTGCCTGGCAGTCGACTGCCAATAGTGTCGTTATCTCACAATGGACTTAATCCATGTTGGCATTCAAGTCAACAGATACACTGACAATCATCTGCCAATTCCAGCAGCTGACTGCTTAAGCCTATAGTCGACTGCTCAATCGGCTACCGAGCGTTGTGTCCTCGCGACCAAAACCAGCAACAGTTGACTACCCTCCATGGCAGTCGACTACCCTCCATGGAAGTTGACTGCTCATGGACAATCGGCTGCACAATGCTAGCAGCCGACTGCCAAGGCAACTTGCCACAGTCAAATGCCAGTCGACTCTTAGCAGTCGACTGGTCATAATCCCAATCGACTACTCAGTGTCGACTCGGCTACCAAGTGTCAAAATACTTGACCAATCAACTATTCCATAACCCCAATCGACTACTACACCTCAACTATGAGGTTTACCCCAAGTATAATACTCTCATACTTGCTAGACCACCCTTAACCTAGACCTAAGCCTTCTAGCCACCTCCATCAGCCTCATGCCTATCGGATCCCTCCAAGTCATCCATGACTTGTTCATCTATATGCTAGACTTTAGGTGCTTCCATCAGCTATTGTCATGCTAAGCTGGTCTACACCACCAAGGTACATTTGAGCTTACGTTGCCAAGACACATGCTTAGACTTTATGTCGCCAACCATTGGACTTATGCTGCCAAGACTCCACCCTTGGACTTTATGCCGCCAATATTAACCCGTGGACTTCCCAATTGCCAAGTACCCATGACTTGGACTTTCACCGCCAAGACTACACACTTGGGCTTTCCATGCCAACTCCATGTTGGACTTTCCAAATGCCAAGACACATGCTTGGACTTTCCATTGCCAAGTACCCAAGACTTGGACTTTACCATTGCCAAGACCCATGCTTCGACTTTCCATGCCAAGTGTCCCACTTAGACTTCTCCATCATATAGTCAACCCCATGTCAACCATATAGTCAACCCATTGTCAAATAATGGTCAACTCATCGTCAAACATCAAAACACAACTATCAAAACACTACTCGAGTCAAACTCGAGTCTGGTCAATCGTGACCTAGGTTGATTGCACCAACACAAGCATGAAGTCTTGGCAGTATAAGTTCAAGTGGATCTTAGCAAGGAACTCCAAGGGTAAGATTTTGGTAGCATGAAATCAAAGTGTATCGTCTTGGTGGCATAAGTCCAAATGAACCTTGGCAAAGGGAGACTCTAAGCATGACCAAACTAAAGGAAGCTTTTGAAGTCAAGCACAATGATGAAGGAGTCACGGACTCAGAGGGATCCTGAAGGCACGAAGCTGATGGAGAAACTTGAAGGTGTTAGTCTAGGTTTAGGGTTGTTTTCAAATATGAAATAGTCATACTTGAAGTGTACCAGTCGACTAGATCTTGTACCAGTCGACTAGTCTCAAGTGTTCGGCACTCAAGAACTTAAATTGACTCAAGCAGTCGACTGAGATTATGACCTAGTCTACTAGTCGAGTAGTCGACTACAAGTCGACTGTCGACTATGGCTCTAGTAGTCGACTGGTGTTATATACCAGTAGACTGGCCACTAGCAGTCGACTGTCATGGATGGACAGTTGACCCATTTAAGTGGACACAAATACAGAAGCTTTTTGAGTCAACTATTCACTTAGAGCAATAGACTGTTGGCTTTAGCAGTCGACTACTGGTATGAGCAGTCAACTGATCAAGTGTTCGTCGAGTGGTGACAATTAGGCTTCGTCAGAAGTTGTTGGATCGTGTCAACAGTAACACCAATTAATTGATGGTATGCAACAGTAGATTGGTGTCAGGCTCAACTGAAAAAATGCCTATAAAGGGAGGCTTGGAGAGCTTGGAATAGGCTAGTGCTCTCATTATAATCTTTCTTCCTAAGCTCACCAAGCCTTCTTCTAAGCTTTCTAATTCTTTAACCTCTTCTTTCTTATCTCAATTCAATCATCTTGTAAAAAGAAGAGTGTGAATTGTAAAGAAGGCTTCTCCACCTTGGTGTTCTCATCAAAAGGAGGTTTTCTAGTGAAGGCTTTCAAGGGATGATCCACCTTAAGGATTATCACGAAGTAGGAGCGTCATCTTCAAACCACTTTAAACAACTTGTGTTAGCAATTATTTTCCTTGTTTTTCATTAATAAGCTTTCGATTTGTATTTGTTTTCGCTAATCATTTGTGTAGAAATTGAAAGAGGCTATTCATCCCCCTCTAGCCATACAAAGGAACCTCAACAAATATGAGGTATGGGACATCCATAATTATATGGAGTTTAGCATGAAGTCAAGTAGGTCAAGGTTGACCAGATACTTGATGAGTGAAAAATCTAAGTGGGTCAAGGATGATCTAACACTTGGCATGAAGAGGAAAAGTCTAAGCAAGTCAAAGAGGACCGGATGCTTGGTGACAGAAAAGTCCAAACATGTCAAGGAGGACCAGATGCTTGGTGTCGGAAAAGCCCTTGCTAGTCTGGAGACTGCGTACAAGGTAAGGAAAGTCTAAACAAGTCAAGAAGGACCA
Organism: Wurfbainia villosa; assembly: GCA_025175895.1. Classification (NCBI taxonomy): domain Eukaryota; kingdom Viridiplantae; phylum Streptophyta; class Magnoliopsida; order Zingiberales; family Zingiberaceae; genus Wurfbainia; species Wurfbainia villosa. The sequence goes on along the minus strand of CM045989.1, from coordinate 33,567,764 downwards.
TATGTTTGGTGATAGAAAGTCTTAGCAAGTCATGGTGACCGGATGAATTGGCAAGGGATGTCCTGACAGACCAATGTGACCGGATGCTAGGCAAGTGAAGTTTTGGCAGGTCAAGAAGATCGGATGACTATGGTAGTGAAGTCCCGATAGGTCAAGAGTGACTATGCTTGGCAAGTAAAGTCCAAGAAGGTCAAGAGACTGGATGACCAGGCAAGTGAAGTTTCGGTAAGTCAAGGTGAATGTGCTTAGCAGGTGAAGTCCCAGCAGGTCAAGGGTGACCGTTCTTGGCAACTAAAGTTCTATTGGGTCAAGGAAATCGGATGACTAGGCAGGCAAAGTCTCGGCAGGTCAAGGGTGATTGTGCTTGGCAAGTGAGGTCCTAGCAAGTCAGGGTGACAATGATTGGTAGATGAAGTCCTGATAGGTCAAGGTTGGTCATGCTTGGCAAGGGAAGTCTTGATAGGTTACGCTTAACCTGATACTAGGCAAGAGAAGTGTTGGATCGATTTGAAACGCTAGAGGGGGGGTGAATAGCGTTAAAACTTTTTTTTCATTCGTTCGTTCAAAATCCAAGTAGATAATTAATTTGCAGCGGAAAAGATAAGCAATAAGTAAAAGAGACAATTCTTTTTACTTGGTTTGTAGCCTTCGGCTACTACTCCAAGGCCCTAGTGGTCCTTGACCACGTACGGAAGGCAAAAGCACTAAAGGAACTCCTCCTCGTTGGAGGTAGGAGTTAATCGATACAAGAAGGAAAGAACTTGAGGTAGAGGGACACTCCCCCTCTCCTCGTATACGATAAAAGCTCCGAAAGATTTAAAGATATGAACTTAAAATAAAAGCTAAAGCCGACGTTACAATAAGAAAGAAATTAAGACCTAGACGTCGGAGAGAAAGCACTTCGTTGTCGGAAAGATTGTAGCTTGGCGGAGGCTTTTGGAAGCTTTTGAATTGATGATGAAACCCTAGGATTGGCCCTCCTTTTATAGCCTTTGAGCCCCTTTTCGAGAGGAACCCTAGCCAATCACAATTGAGCACCAATCTCCTTGAAATGGGGTGATAAGCCTTGACTCCTCGAATCTGATCATTGACCATCAGTCGACTAATGGCCATCATCAGTAGACTGATGGTAGCATCAGTCGAGTGTTGACCTCTGGCTGTCGTGATTGGCGGTCGAATGAGTCCTCAAGCCGGGCGATCGTGATGCTTGCTGCAAGTCAAAGTTAGCTCAACAAAAACATAATTTCGACGATCGTCGACCATCCGATCTCGACATAGACCATCTATAGGATGTCTTTGGTCGGATCTACCCTTAAGATCATCCCCGTAACGAGGATATGACCTCACTTACGCTCGCACACACGAGCTTACCTTGGTACTTACGTGTTTCTTTTGCTTCCGGCCTTCCACTCGATTCCTTCGGCTCCCTCCGAAGTCACTCGAGTGTCGCCCGACCATCGCGGCTTCCTCCGGGTGTCGCTAGCCTTCAGCTCCAGCTATAGCAATCTTCTGCACACTCGATTCAGCTCGTGAGATAACGACATGAGCTTAACTTTGTATCGTTTACTATAATCAAAACTCAGGTTCGACTTAGGTGCCTACTGCACCAACAATCTCCCCCTTTTTGATTTATGGCAAACCCACATACAAAGTTAAGTAAATAGCAAGCATGAAGAATAATGTGCATTAGAAACAAACAAGAAATAAAGAGGATTAAGTTGGAGTAGTAAGGATTTTCTTCAAGTACTCCCCCTTGAGGAAACCTCCCCCTTGACCGAGGGTGAGTCTTGAAGAAAGACCTTAATCCTCCCCTTTGAGGGTTTCTTTAGGTAATTAACATTACTTAAAGTTGGCCTTAGTAAAACGTTTAAGTTAAGAGTTCTTCTTAACTTGGCCCTTTCTCCCCCTTAAGTAAAACATTGACGGCACAAATAAGTTTAAGTTAAGAATTCTCTTAACTTTGCCTTTAATAAGTTTTCAAAACTTAGAGTTAACTTTTGGTTTAAATATAAAGTAAGAGTTAAGTTATCAAAAAAAATTTGACCCCTTAACTTTGGCCTTTTTCTCCCCCTTTTGCCATATATCGAAAAGAGTGAGGGTGTGTGTGGAAAACAAAAATAAGTGTTAAATTTAAAGTCCAAGCATGTTCCACATTATTTTGAAAATAATATACTAAAAATAAGTTCATCTATAAAATGTTCGACTCATATTTGGCTTGATTGATATGAAAGATCAACCAGTCCTGGTCAGAGTCGGTTAGTGTGTATGATTATACTCCGTGGTTCATAGCGATGCACTAGCTCTACATATGGAACCAGGAGTAAGGTCCTAACATCTCACGCCCATCTACATGGCTAAGTACACAAACACATTAGTCCTATGTGTTGTGAGATGTATTGGCTCCTTAAATCTATAGGTGCATGATATCTAAGGTATGTCCTATACTAGTTCCATAAAAAATGAAAATTAAGAAATAGTAGTAAGAAAATATAATTTGCAAGTTCCTATTCTACTACGCACATGCCCAATTTTCGTCTTAATAGACTAAATTCGGCTTCGGGTAGGGGTTTAGTAAATAGGTCTGCTAAGTTAGACTTTGATTCGACATATTCGAGTTGTATGGCTGCGTTGGCCACATGTTCTCGAATGAAATGGTGTTTGACCTCTATATGTTTGGTCCTAGAGTGACATATCAGATTCTTTGTAAGATTAATTGAACTAATGTTATCTACGTGAAGTTTAGTATTTGTAAAGTCTAACTTAAAGTCGCGGAGAGTGTGCTTCATCCAAAGAAGCTGCATGACACACTCACCCATCGCGATGTATTCAGCTTCGGTGGTAGATAAAGCAACACAGTGTTGCTTCCTACTTCACCAACTCACTAGACTCGAGCCGAGAAGTTGACAACAACCACTCGTACTCTTTCTATCGAGCTTACTACCGGCATAGTCTGAATCGGAGTAGCCGGTTAGTTCGAACTCGGTAGATCTAGGATACCAAATACCAACATTAAGTGTACCCTTAAGATATCTAAGAATATGCTTGACTAGAGTTAGGTGAGACTCCTTGGCACAGGTTTGAAACCTTGCACACATACTTACTGCAAATAAGATATCAGGTCGGCTTGCAGTTAAGTAAAGGAGACTCCCTATTATGCTCCTATAGTATTTTAAATCAATTGAATTTCCGATTACATCTTCTTCTATATTCACATTAGTTGCCATTGGGGTATTAATAATTTTAGCGTCTTGCATTCCAAAGCGTTTAATTAATTCCCTAGTATATTTGCATTAATGTAGGTATATTCCATCTTTAGTTTGTTTAATTTGTAGACCTAAAAAGAAACTTAACTCGCCTACTAAATTCATTTCAAATTCACTTTCCATAAGTGAAATGAACTCATTTAGTAGGATTGAGTTGGTGGTTCCGAAAATAATATCATCTACATAGATTTGGGCTATGAATATGTCTTTACCTAAGGTTTTTACGAAAAGGGTTGGGTCAACTATACCTTGGTTAAAGCCTTTGGACTTAAGATAAATCGAAAGTCTCTCGTACCAAGTTCGAGGAGCTTGTTTAAGTCCATAAAGAGATTTCTTTAACCTAAGGACATGATTGGGTTTGTCTAAACTTTCGAAACCGGGGGGTTGACTAACATAAACTTCTTCTTTAATGTATCCATTTAAGAATGCAGATTTCACATCCATTTGAAACAACTTAAATCCTCGATGTGCTGCATATGCTAATAGCATTCGAATGGACTCTAATCTAGCTACAGGGGTAGAGGTTGTTGGGTTTTCGGCACCGCGGCGTGTGTGTGTTCGATCATGTTTCGTAAACATGAGCACAGCGAAAGCAATAAAAATAATAAATACTCCTATTTATTACAACACACACAACACACGCATGCTATTACAACAAGTGTAGACATAACCGTAAATTAAAATTGCAATAAAAGGAAATTAAACTACGTTATACCTTCCGTATGACGTGTAGCGGGAACGGCATCAACCGGAACGATCCTCGTAAGAATCGTCTCTATCCGTATCCACGCCGAGCTCCTCGGGATGACTTCGCTAAGTCACGAGCTTCGTCTTCGTACGGGTTACTAGCCTCGTGTTGAAGACGACGTGATCGAGAGATGATCACAATCCGAATCCAAATTCGGATCCAAAACGAGTTCTCAAAACTCGCTTCTCCGGAGAGGTATTCGTCAACCGTTTGACGAATCCTTCGTCCTCCACCTCAGAGGATTACCGGAGATCAAATCCCCGGTAAGTTAGCCGCTGTCGGAGCACTAACCGTCGTCCAAACGACGCTCCGACGAGAGGAGGAGAAGCTGTCCAGAAAACTGGACAGCTTGGTGGAGGAGTAGGCGCCGGCCAAAACAAGGAGAGAAAAGCCTCACCTTGATGCCAAACCTATAGGAGATCACCGGAGGGTCGCCGGAGGTTCACCGGCTGGAGCTTGGACGCCGGCAAGGAGCTAGACGGCAGCACAATCAAGCTGGGCGGCACAACCAGGTTGGGCGGCAACTCCTTGGAGGCTAGGGTTTTGATTTTGGATTAGGGTTTAACAATCCCTTAAGCCCTCTTTTATAGAGAACTAATTCTCTTAATGGTTAATGGATCATATCCATAAAGCCCGTTAACCCGCTCCATTAGGATAAGTTAAAATAAACCAAACCATGATGGTTTATTTTAAGTTAAAACGAACCGAACCAACTTTTGGTTCATTCGCTTAAAATAAACCAAACCCTTTGGTTTATTCTTATCCATTGGATTAGAACCAAACCATTTTGGTCCATCCATTATGTCTTCATAAGACACTGCCCATCCACGCTTCCATTGCGACTGAAACAATTTCATGCTCGCTTTATGTTTGGTCCAACCAAACATAGTTTCTCTGCCCGAGAATCCCATTCTCAAGCTCGCTTTTAAATCCTTTGGATTACTGCTCGTGTGACCAAATAGGTTCTCGGTTTATGTTGGTCGCCTATAATTAACCATTAATTATAGAACGATCATGAGTGGCACCTAGTAGTACATCATGATCCCCAATTAACCGAAAAGATCAACGGTTGATCCGTAACTATTTCGAAACCCTTCAAGATGCTCGAATGAATCGTGCCCCATTCCCTTCACTCATCTTATACCCACTTGGTTCGACATGGTCTATTGTGTCTCCCTCACTAGGTCGACTCACGTCACACCTAGCCCATCATTTTTCGTCCCACGGATTCTAGTTACTCCACATGTATCAAGAGTACCTTACTCTAAACATGTAATGCTTTGGCCAAAGACTTTAGTAATAATCCGACGAGAGGCCATGGGTATACATCTCCTCGCAAGGAGTGGTGAATCTTTATAGGCTATTCAAACACCTTCGATCACTTCGACTTATACCCAATCATCCCGGTCCACATCTCCTTAGAGATGTTTGCTTAAGATGTCAAAGCATAAGTCTCCATGATCAAGATGACTTGAATACCGCAAGTCAAAGGAACATCGCACTTAAGCCACAAGAAGAACTTCATCGACATATCTATATATGCAGAGAACCATATGAAGTCTTACTGGTCACTCCAATGAACTAGTTACCATAACTAGCATCCACGATTAACTCCGACATCACTAATGTCTCCACCAAAGCTGAGAATCACCGCTTGATACACCAAGGAGTATACCTCGCGGTTAGTCTCTCGATGTAATCTGATGGTGTCCAAATCCATCAATTCATCGACTAGGATAATTCGATACATCACAATTACACATGTAGAGATACTCACTAGTTGTGATCCAATCACAAATTCTCTCATGCCGTGAATCGATCGTGGACATTCAAGAAATGAGTTTAAGATCCAATCAAATACATAAAACATGTATACTCAAATAGTGAATCTTCATTTATCATATAAATGGTTCATACATAAGGCGCATTGCCTTAGGACATCTCTCATATATTACTAACAGACTCCCACTTGGCCTAATGCCAATCGCTACGGTATCCAATACCATAAGCACTAACATGACCCTCAAACTTACTGAGGTAATGCTTAGTCAAAGGATCCGCTAAGTTCCTTTCAAAGGGGAATTTTCTCGATTTGTATTTCGCTCCTACCGATGATCTCTCCGATAAGATGATAGCGCGGCACATGTTTGGATCGCTTGATGAGACCTTGGCTCTTTCGAGCAATTGCTCCATTGTTGTCGCAGAGACCGGATTGCTTCAACAATGGCCGAATCACACCAAGTTCATGAACGAACTTTGATCCAAACCGCTCTTCACGCTCGCCGCAATATATTCTCGCTCAGGGTAGAATCCGCCATGCCTCTTGTTTCGAACTTTTCCAACTCATCGCGCCCATTCAAGGTGAACACGATCCGCATCGAGACATGAATCATCCTTGTCCGTCTCGAAGCCGCATCCGTATACCCACGTATCACCATGTCCCTTCTCCATATATTAGAACACATCCTTAGTTCTTCTCAAGTACTTAAGGATCGCCTTAATACCGCCCAATGATCCATTCTCGATCGACCGTATCCGCCGTGACACTCAGAGCATACGATACATCGGGCCTCGTACATAACATAGCATACATGATAGATCCTATCATGGATGCATAGGAATCTTACTCATGCAAATCCTCTCGCCTTCTCGGCGCGGACACATAGACTTTGAAAGGTGTACCCCATGCCCGATGGGCGATAACCTTTCTTGGATTCCGACATGCTAAACCTCTTAGCACTCGGCCTATATATGTAGATCGCGAAAGACCAAGCAACCGCTTCGATCTATCTCTATAGATCTTAATCCCAAGGATGTAGGTTGCTTCTCCTGTGTCTTTCATGGAGAATGTCTTGATAACCAAACCTTAATCGATCAGAAGATTGACACATCGCTTCCTATAAGTAATATGTCATCGACATACAATACTAGGAACACGATCGCATTCTACTAACCTTCTTGTACACACAAGGTTCGTCTGGATTTTGTGAGAAATCAAACTTTTTGATCGTCTCATCAAAACGGATATTCCAGCTCCTGGATGCTTGCTTCAATCCATAAATGGATCGTCGCAACTTGCATACCTTGGTTTTATCAACCGATGTGAAACCCTCAGGCTGTATCATATACACGTCCTCGAGCAAGTTTCCATTAAGGAAAGCCGCTTTTCACATCCATCCGCCATATCTCATAATCATAATGAGCCGCTATGGCCGGGAGCATCCGAATGGATTTAAGATAGCTAAGCAAAGTAATAGGTTTCGCCATAATCAACACCTTGCTTTTGACGATATCCTTTCGCCACCAATCTAGCCTTATAGGTAATCACATTACCATCCATGTCGGTTTTCTTCTTGAAAACCCACTTGCACCCTATAGGCTTTATGCCTTCAGGTGGGTCAACCAAATTCCAAACTTGGTTTTCATACATGGAATCCATTTCCGACTTCATGGCACCAAGCCATTTATCCCTTTCTGAACTTGTCAGCACTTCTTCATAACTGGTAGGCTCCTCATCATCAATGAGTAACACGTCGTTCGATTCACTTACGAGAAATCCATATCTCTCAGGAATATTGGTTCTACCATGATCTACGAAGATGTGGTGTTACAATAGGTCCAAATTGCTCATCACTATGAGTTGTACCGCTGTGCTTCACGTATCTCATCAATGTCTATTTGAGTCTCTCGAGCCTCCTCAAGCTCGACTCCCATCGCTTTCTTGCAAGAGAAACTCTTTCTCTAGAAACACAGCATGCCTTGAAACAAACACCTTTTGTTCCACAGGATGATAGAATTGGTAACCCCTTGTTTCCTTAGGGTATCCAATAAAAAGACATTTATCAGACTTAGCATCCAGTTTGTCTGATACAGTCCGCTTCACATAAGCAGGACAACCCCATATCTTCAAGTAAGATACATGAGGTTTCTTACTAGCCCATATCTCATATGGAGTAGTAGAGACTACCTTGGTAGGCATTCTGTTCAACAAGTAAACAGCTGTCTGAAGTGCATAACCCCAAAAGGACTTGGGAAGAGTCGCATGATTCATCATTGACCTGACCATGTCCAACAAGGTCCGGTTACGCCTCTCAGATACACCATTATGCTGTGGTGTATAGGGCGGAGTCCATTGAGACAATATGCCATTGTCTCTTCGATAATCAAGAAACTCTTGACTTAAGTATTCACCACCTCGATCCGATCGAAGTATTTTAATACTTTTGTCATGTTGTTTCTCTACTTCATTTCTGAATTCTTTGAACCTTTCAAAGGCTTCAGACTTGTGTTTCATCAAGAACACATACCCAAACCGTGAGTGATCATCGGTGAAGGTGATGAAGTAGCTATAGCCTCCTAAAGCTTGAGTTGACATGGGTCCACATACATCAGTATGTACTAGACCTAGTAACTCTCCCACTCGTTCACCTTTTCCAGTAAAAGGTAACTTAGTCATCTTGCCTTTTAAGCATGATTCACATGTATCGTATGAATCCAATTCAAACGATTCCAGAATTCCACATCGGTGTAATTCGGACATGCGTTTCTTGCTTATATGGCCAAGACGACAATGCCACATATAGGAGTCCATTTGATTATCCTTTCGAGCACGCGTGTTGCTCGCTTCGATATTGAAGATGTCACTGGATACGTCCAACGTATAAATGCCATTACTCAAAGTTCCAGTTCCATAAAGTATGCCATTCAAAGTTATATAACAACAATTGTTACTAAACGTTAAATGGAAACCATTTCTATTTAAGCAGGAAATAGAAACAATGTTCTTTATTAGAGAAGGAACATAATAGCAATTGTCCAGTTCCAAGACTAGTCCACTAGGAGCTTCAACAGAATAAGTTCCGATGGTGAAAGAACCTTTGCTCCATTGCCAACTCAACTTTGACTCCCCTCTGACAAGTCTTCTTCTATTCCTTAGCCCCTGTATGTCATTACATATATGTGAGCTACACCCAGTATCCAATACCCAAGTGTCTAAGGAAATAGAATGACAATCAATAACGAAGATACCTGAAGAGGATGGGGCATCGGATGCCTTCTTCTTCTTCATGGACTCAAGATAAGTCTTGCAGTTTCTTCGCCAGTGGCCTTCCTTGCCACAGTGATGGCAAGTGCCCTTTTGCGCTGGTTCCGCCTTCTTTGCCCTTTTCTTTCCTTTCTTCTGTTCTTTTGCCTTCCTCTTAGAACCTTTCTTTGAGGAATCAACTAACAGAACCGCCTTCTCCTCATGCTTCTGAAGGCTCCACGGTCTTCAAAGATATTGAGGAGCTCGAATGGTGGATTCCAATTTGTTCATCCGATAGTTCATCACAAATGAGAAGCTCTTGGGCAAACAATGCACTAAGTCAATACTTAACTCATGATCCATCACAAAACCGAGGGTAGCTAGCCGCTCGATGTACCCGATTCATCTTTAGCACAAACCGACTACTGACGATTTAACCTTCTTGCATCTTCGTAGTGAAGAGGAGCCTAGAGACCTCGAACCTTTCGGATCTCGCTTGCTCATCGAACAACTCATGAAGATGGAAGACCATAGTATTAACATCCATATGCTCATGCTGCTTTTGCACTGTACCAATTATCGCCGCTAGCATGATGCAACTCGCCACGAATCGCCACATGTTTCTCGATAGACCAACATTTGGTCCGAGTTGCATCGCCCTTAGGACGGATGAAGAGGCTCTTCAAGGACATATGCAAGCTTTTCCGCCTTGAGAACAATTCTCGTTTCTAAGCCAGAAGTTAGGCCCATCGGTTTTTGTTCGAATCCAAAATAGTGCGCAAATTCAAAGACGTCATGATCAATTTATTGACCTAGAAATACAAAACGAGCATATATGAGAAAATGATTTTAAAATGCATCAATATACATTTATAAATCTCATTCATTTTTCGAATTTCAAAAACCCCAAAATCACTTCGGGAGATCGTAGGTCCATCTCCGAATGGGCTGATATCCATCATAGATAAGAACAACCTTGGAGTGAGTCCAACAAGCCATTCTTAGCTATGATGGTGGGTATCAAATATACCGATTACATATCATGTATATGTAACTATCACAATGTGCTATCAACTAATTGAATGTTTACACATACATTGGGTTGTTAACACATTAACAAGTATGCATCATATGCATAGCACCCAACTTCACCTCTCTTCACATCGACCTTGGAGTGAGTCCAACAAATCGATGCTCCAAGTTAAAGCCGACCCATTAATCGCGAATAGTTTTAATATGGTTAGAGCGATTCAACCAATTAGCCAGCTTGAGAGAGTCCAACAACCCAAACTAACGATTGACCTCGACTCTTACCATATTAGAGTTAAACTATTCCAATGATTTGAACATGTTCGTTCGAGTGCTTGAGTGGAGTCCAACAACCCAAACAAGAAATGTAACTGGGTTCTAACCATATTAATGGAAGGTGTAGGCTTTAATATTGAGTTAGGGTTTTATGTCTCATCCTCTTTGCATGCAAATAACTATTATCTACATGGCATGGCATACATGGCATACATCTACATGTCACGACATGCATGGCATAATGTTATGCATCTAATGCAATTACATGGCATACAATTATGTCATGTATATATTTCCTTATATGTCATAACTATTTATGGAAATAAAATATGTTTAAGATTTGATTCTCCAAATCAAATCATAATTAAATTAGGAAACAAATTTCCAAATCTAATCACATATTTTATTCATGGAATTATTTGATTAAGGAAAATCTATTTAGGAAACCAATTTCCTAAATCATTAAAACTACTTATGGAAATAAAATATTTTAAGATTTGATTTCCCAAATCAAATCATGATTAAATTAGGAAACAAATTTCTAGAATCTAATCAAATATTTTATTTATGGAAAATATCAATTTCCATAAATACTTCCAACTTTCCAAAAGTGGAAGATTTCCATAAATACTTCTAGACTTTCCAAAATTGAAAAATTTCCATAAATACTTCTAAATTTCCAAAATTAGAAAATTTCCAGAAATACATTATGACTATCGCAAAACCATTTTACGATTATGTCTAAACACAACCTCGTGCTCGATACCATAGTTTTAAGCGCGCATGTAGGTGTGTGTTCGATCATGTTTCGTAAACATGAGCACAACGGAAGCAATAAAAATAATAAATACTCCTATTTATTACAACACACGCATGCTATTACAACAAGTGTAGACATAACCGTAAATTAAAATTGCAATAAAAGGAAATTAAACTACGTTATACCTTCCGTATGACGTGTAGCGGGAACGGCATCAACCGGAACAATCCTCGTAAGAATCGTCTCTATCCGTATCCACGCCGAGCTCCTCGGGATGACTTCGCTAAGTCACGAGCTTCGTCTTCATACGGGTTACTAGCCTCGTGTTGAAGACGACGTGATCGAGAGATGATCACGATCCGAATCCAAATTCGGATCCAAAACGAGTTCTCAAAACTCGCTTCTCCGGAGAGGTATTCACAACCGCTTGACAAATCCTTCGCCCCTCCACCTAGAGGATTACCGGAGATCAAATCCCCGGTAAGTTAGCCGCTGTCGGAGCACTAACCGTCGTCCAAACGACGCTCCGACGAGAGGAGGAGAAGCTGTCCAGAAAACTGGACAGCTTGGTGGAGGAGTAGGCACCGGCCAAAACAAGGAGAGAAAAGCCTCACCTTGATGCCAAACCTATAGGAGATCACCGGAGGGTCGCCGGAGGTTCACCGGCTGGAGCTTGGACGCCGGCAAGGAGCTAGATGGCAGCACAATCAAGCTGGGCGGCAAGGAGGTTGGGCGGCACAACCAGGTTGGGCGGCAACTCCTTGGAGGCTAGGGTTTTGATTTTGGATTAGGGTTTAACAATCCCTTAAGCCCTCTTTTATAGAGAACTAATTCTCTTAATGGTTAATGGATCATATCCATAAAGCCCGTTAACCCGCTCCATTAGGATAAGTTAAAATAAACCAAACCATGATGGTTTATTTTAAGTTAAAACGAACTGAACCAACTTTTGGTTCATTCGTTTAAAATAAACCAAACCCTTTGGTTTATTCTTATCCATTGGATTAGAACCAAACCATTTTGGTCCATCCATTATGTCTTCATAAGACACTGCCCATCCACGCTTCCATTGCGACTGAAACAATTTCATGCTCGCTTTATGTTTGGTCCAACCAAACATAGTTTCTCTCGGTCTGAGAATCCCATTCTCAAGCTCGTTTTAAATCCTTTGGATTACACTCGCGTGTGACCAAATAGGTTCTCGGTTTATGTTGGTCGCCTATAATTAACCATTAATTATAGAACGATCATGAGTGGCACCTAGTAGTACATCATGATCCCCAATTAACCGAAAAGATCAACGGTTGATCCGAACTATTTACAAACCCTTCAGCAGCTCGAATGAATCGTGCCCCATTCCCTTCACTCATCTTATACCCACTTGGTTCAGGACATGGTCTATTGTGTCAGTCCCCACTAGGCTGACTACGTCACACCTAGCCCAAGTATCATTTCCTTGTCCTACGGATTCTAGTTACTCCACATGTATCGAAGAGTACCTTACTCTAAACATGTTATGCTTTGGCCAAAGACTTTAGTAACAATCCGACGAGAGGCCATGGGTATACATCTCCTCGCAAGGAGTGGTGAATCCTTTATAGGCTATTCAAACACCTTCGATCACTTCGACTTATACCCAATCATCCCGGGTCCACATCTCCTTAGAGATGTTTGCTTAAGATGTCAAAGCATAAGTCTCCATGATCAAGATGACTTGAATACCGCAAGTCAAAGGAACATCGCACTTAGGCCACAGTAAGAACTTCATTGACATATCTATATATGCAGAGAACCATATGAAGTCTTACGGCTGGTCACTCCAATGAACTAGTTACCATAACTAGCATCCACGATTAACTCCGGACATCACTATGTCTCCAGCCAGTGAGAATCAGCTGCTTGGATACACCAAGGAGTATACCTCGTGCTAGTCTCAACAGAATTGATGGTGTCCAGATCCATCAATTCATCGACTAGGGATAATTCCGATACATCAAAATTACACATGTAGAGATACTCACTAGTTGTGATCCAATCACAAATTCTCTCATGCTGTGAATCGTATCGTGGACATTCAGTAAATGAGTTTAAGATCCAATCAAATACATAAAACATGTATACTCAAATAGTGAATCTTCATTTATCATATAAATGGTTCATACATAAGGCGATTGCCTTAGGACATCTCTCATATATTACTAACAGAGGTCTCGTCGTAATCTAAACCTTCGACTTGACTAAACCCTTTAGCAACTAGTCTAGCTTTATTTCTAACTACTTCACCTCTATCATCAATTTTATTTCTAAACACCCACCTTTTTCCAATGATTGTTTTATCTTTAGGTGGTGGTACTAATTCCCATACTTCGTTCCTAGTGAATTGAGCCAACTCTTCTTGCATTGCAATAATCCAATCGAGATCAAGAAGAGCTTGGTCAATAGTTTTGGGTTCAATTTTAGAAATCAAAGATATTTGACTAAGGTTTCTGTATGAGGCTCTAGTTCGAACTCCTAGACTTGGATCACCTATCACTTGGTCGATAGGATGATTCGTTTGAGTCCTAGTTGGATTTGGGTTTGAGTCTACAACTTGATCCATAGGATGACTCGTTTGAGTTCTAGTTTGGTTGGAGTCATCTATCACTTGGTCGATAGAGTGACTTGGTTGACTTAGGTTAGGATTAACACTAGACATGATTTCCGGATCAGAGTTAGGTCTAGTATGAGTCAGCTCGCTAATTGGGGTTGCCGGGGGTTTTGTAAGTCCGTGTCCTTCATCAAATACTACATTGATAGTCTCCTCGACTCTAAGGGTGTCGTGGTTATATACTCTATAAGCTCTGCTTGTAGTCGAGTATCCTAGAAAGATTCCGGTCATGGTTTTGGATGTAAATTTCCCTAGGTAATCCTTAGTGTTTAGGATATGTACCTTACACCCAAATACCCTAAAGTACTTGATGTTAGGTATTTTATCGTGATAAATCTTGTATGAGGTCTTAAGGTGGCTCTTTACCATAAGGATTCTATTTTGGACATAGCATGTCGTACTCACGGCTTCCGCCCAAAACCTATCGGGTAGGTTATACTCATTTAACATTGTCCTAGCGGCTTCTTGTAGGGTTCTATTTTTGCGTTCTACTAGGCCATTTTGTTGTGGAGTTCTAGGGCAAGAGAACTCGTAGTGGTATCCATTTAGGTTACAGAATTCTGTAAACCTATGGTTTTCGAATTCACCACCATGATCAGTCCTAAGTCTTTTGATTTTAATGCTTTGTTGATTTTCTATTAACTTAAATAGATTGATTAATTGATCTAGGGTATCACTTTTGTGTTTGATGAACCTAACCCAAGTAAATCTAGAATAGTCATCAATTATGACTAAGCAGAATTTACTTCCGTTAAGTGACTTAGCTCCGTGTGAATCAAATAGATCCATGTGTAGGAGCTCAAGCACACTTTTAGTTCGTTCTTGACTAGTTAGTTGATGTTGTGTCCTAGATTGTTTACCTTGTTGAAAAACATTACATATTTTATTATCCAAGTTATTGAGATTAGGCAAACCTCTAACTAAGTCACTCTGACTCATCTTGTGGATGAGTCTTGGGTGTGAGTGACCGAGTCGTCGGTGCCACAACCATGATTCCTCTTGCCGTGTCATAAGACACTTAGTTGAGGAGTTAGTTAAGTTGATAGTGTAAATATTGTTATTCCTAGTCCCTTTAAGAATTTTTTTAGAGGTTTCGTTTGTATTAATTACGCATTCATTTTCTAGAAATATGACCTTATAGTTATTATCACACAATTGGCTTACACTGAGAAGATTATATTGAAAATTTTCTACTAATAAAACATTTTGAATGGAAAAATTTGAGTTAAGCTCAATATCACCTAATCCGATGATTTTGAGCTTGCCGTTATTTCCGAAGGCTACCGATCCTTGTCGTTTGAATCGAAGCTTCGAAAACATGAGTTGATCCCCCGTCATGTGTCGGGAGCAACCACTGTCCAACATCCATTGATCCTACACGCAAGGTAGTTGGATCGGATATTGGATTTTAAAAAAATTGGTTGAAAATTATTAACCTAAATCATCTCACCCATGTCTACATGATCAAACATGTTAATCCTATATGTTCTTGTGAGATGACTTCCAATTTTAGTTGAATTAAATTTAATGACTTAAATACTTGTCAACCTTGCGTTAGATTCGGATTTGACCTTAGGCTCATCAAGTCACCTTTTCAAGATCATGGCTTCCAGGTCGTGGCGAGGCACAGAGGCCTTCTTTGATCGGAAAAATGACCACTTCCTTAGACAAAGCCATTTTCAAGAAAATAGAGACTTGACTCACCTAAGACCACTTCCTGGTCTAGCTAGTCTAGGATACGGTGAGGTAGCTTCAGCTAGTTCCGCTCGGTCAAGTGCACCGAACTAGATATGCCTTATCTAGCCTGAATACACAAGACTCCGCTTTCCTAGCGTACTATCATCTCGCCGTGTCCTGGTACTATGTTATCAAGTATTGACGAGTTATAGTCCTATCTAACCATTGTAAAAAGAAAAATCAAACTAAATAAAAACCTAAGCATGCAATTTCTAAGTTAAAACGCAAACAAATTTCGTACTAGCTCCCCCTGGCCCGTTGAATCGATTTGGTCTCTCCACATAGTGGATTTGGTCCTTGGGAACCCAGTACTGGTTTGATCCTAAGTTTGAAATCAAGGTGGTCTTAGGGACCCATGCTTAGACACGTTTTTTATGTCGACTTACAATCGACATATACGACTTATTGGTCGTGTTTGAGCTAAAACCTAGTCCGGCCTTGTTGTACACGGCCCTTTGCGATCCAAGTAGGAGGTCAAGTCCTTTGGATCCCAAAGTAAACCTTTCCAACGTATTCCTAAGATCTTCGACTTGACTTTTCAAGAGTGAGTTCTCAACTTCGAGTTTTTCAACCCGAGTTGAGTCCTTCTCTTGAACTCGACTAGTCGAAGAGGTTAGGGAGACCTTGTGTTTGAGGAGTTTAACTTCCTCAACCAGGGTCTCGACCTTGGACTCGGACTTATCTAACTTTTTATTTAAAAACTTAATTGCACTATAAAGAGTAGTAATAAGAGACCGACTCACCTTGAGTGTATCTTTTGAACCGGATGCGTATCCGTGGCTTGTCTTGAATAGTGTTTCGCAGTCCAACTCGTCTTCGGTTTGATTCGAGTTTGATTCGACTCGTCTCCGATTCCACAGTTAGCTTACAAGGACTCGATCGTTGTCTTCTTCCCCAAGCTTCTTCCCAAGTAGCTTGAGTGCCTTTTTATGTTTTGGTGCCTTGCTCTTGAGTTTTGGGCATTCGACTTAATGTGTCCAAACTCGCTGCATTCATAACATCTTATGTTTGAACTTTTAGGCTTACCTTCTGGGTCGAGTGATGGCTCATTTTCTGCCCTTGATTATCCTCCTAACTAGGTTGACTAGTTCGCTTCCATTTCAGTCGACCTCGAATCCGACTCATCCTCTTCTTCCTTCGGGGTGGCTTGCTTATGCGGTTTTCTTCCTCAACTCGCAAAAGTGCTATACCCTTCTCGGTTCCGAGTTAGACCGCTCATGAAGTTCAAATCGTAAAAAGAGTTCATCTAACCTAAGTTTAGAAAGATCCTTGGAGACCTTGTAGGCATCGACCATGGATGCCCACAAGGTAGTCCTCGGAAAAGAGTTTAGGACATACCTTATAAGGTCGCGGTTTTCGACCTTTTGCCCGATTGCGTGTAGGTTGTTGACTATGTCTTGGACACGGGCGTGGAGTTGCGTCGCGGACTCATGTTCCTACATTTTTAGGTTATATAGTTTATTGAATAGAAGATCACGCTTACATACCTTGGCTTCATCGGTCCCTTCGTGTAGCTCCACTAGTTTTGTCCAAAGGTCCTTTGCGCTTATGAAGGGGCCGACGCGATTTAACTCCTCCTTGGACAAGCCGCAGTGGAGGATTTGTGTTGCCTTGGTGTCGGCTTCGACTTGTCGTTTTGTCGCAATGGTCCATTGATCATAATCCAAGGAGTCACCCACTTCATTAGTCGGAAGTGTGAAACCCGTTTGGATTATGATCCACATCTCGATTTGGGTTTTGAGAAAGCATTCCATCCGACCCTTCCAATAATGGAAGTCATCTCCGTTGTAAAACGGAGGTAGGATGGTGCTAAAACCCTCGAGATGGGCCATTAGAACAAAAGACACAAGGAGACGAAGACGAAGAAACTAGCAACGACAAAAACACAAAAAAGGTACCAAGACTCGCGTCTTGGATTAGTAGTGCGGGAGTAAAAGTAACAAAGCGAAATAAATCTGAAATAAACAGAATTAAAAAAGAAAAAAAAATCTGTAAAATGTCTAGATTGGTGGTTTCACCAAAACTTAGCAACCCCTGGCTCTGATACCAATTTTTGGATCGATTTGAAACGCTAGAGGGGGGGTGAGTAGCGTTAAAACTTTTTTTCGTTTGTTCGTTCAAAATCCGAGTAGATAATTAATTTGCAGCGGAAAAGATAAGCAATAAGTAAAAGAGACAATTCTTTTTACTTGGTTCGTAGCCTTCGGCTACTACTCCAAGGCCCTAGTGGTCCTTGACCACGTACGGAGGGCAAAAGCACTAAAGGAACTCCTCCTCGTTGGAGGTAGGAGTTAATCGATACAAGAAGGAAAGAACTTGAGGTAGAGGGACACTCCCCCTCTCCTCGTATACGATAAAAGCTCCGAAAGATTTAAAGATATGAACTTAAAATAAAAGCTAAAGTCGACGTTACAATAAGAAAGAAATTAAGACCTAGACGTCGGAGAGAAAGCACTTCGTTGTCGGAAAGATTGTAGCTTGGCAGAGGCTTTTGGAAGCTTTTGAATTGATGATGAAACCCTAGGATTGGCCCTCCTTTTATAGCCTTTGAGCCCCTTTTTGAGAGGAACCCTAGCCAATCACAATTGAGCACCAATCTCCTTGAAATGGGGTGATAAGCCTTGACTCCTCGAATCTGATCATTGACCATCAGTCTACTGATGGCCATCATCAGTCGACTGATGGCAGCATCAGTCGAGTGCTGACCTCTGACAGTCGACTAATTGACGGCAGTCGAGTCCTCCAAGCTGGCAGTCGACTGATGCTTGCTGCAAGTCAAAGTTAGCTCAACAAAAACATAATTTCGACGGTCGTCGACCGTCCGATCTCGACCTAGACCATCTATAGGATGTCTTTGGTCGGATCTACGCTTAAGATCATCCCTGTAACGAGGATACGACCTCACTTATGCTCGCACACATGAGCTTACCTCGATACTTACGTGTTGCTTTTGCTTCCGGCCTTCCACTCGATTCCTTCGGCTCCCTCCGAAGTCACTCGAGTGTCGCCCGACCACCGCGGCTTCCTCCGGGTGTCGCTAGCCTTCAGTTCCAGCTATAGCAATCTTCTGCACACTCGATTCATCTTGTGAGATAATGACATGAGCTTAACTTTGTATCGTTTTCTATAATCAAAACTCAGGTTCGACTTAGGTGCCTACTGCACCAACAAGAAGTTTCGGTTGATCTAGAGTGATCGGATGCTAGAAAAGAAAAGTCCTGGTCGGTAGAGGTCAATTGAATACCAGGTGAAGTGAGAGTTGACTTGAAACTAAGCCAAGATTGAGGTATCGATCGATTGGTAACATCGTTCAGGTCAATCCAACTCGATTGAGTGTGGGACAGTTGACTATTGGTTGAGGGCAGTCAATTGGTACTCAGGTTGCGATGACAAAGCTACAGTGCTAAGTGTGCTCAGTCATTGGGAGTTGAGTGCTCAGGTGATGTGAGCAAAACATATAAGATTTTAGGAGTAATTTTTGCTTACATCTCATTACATTTTATATTTGTTTCATGCATATTCTACTTTGTTTTGCATGCATTTCCTATTTTTTGGTTCGGAGATATGCTCTTGTTGCTTTTTTGTGCAGGGCGACATTTTACAGAAAAAACGACACAATTTTGGAGCAAAAGGAAGACATTCAAAGGGTAGAATAGAGGCAGACACGACCGACCGTGTGAATTCCACACGGTCGTGTCCAAACCACGAAGACGGCCAGGCCCAGCGCCACACATGGTCGATCGTGTGGAATCCACACGGTCGTGTGGCGCTGGGCTATTTTGATGCAACTAGGGTTTTTCATGGGATTTCTAAGGAGCCATCTTCACATCTCTAAATAGGAAGGCACTCCCAAACCCTAGGGGTGTGGCTGGACTGCTAGGACGACAAGATGGTGCCCTAAAAAGCACTGAGACTCACACCAGGGAGGAAAGAAGCGGCTTGAGGATTGAAATCTATGCTCCAACGCCAAGGAGAATGACCAAGGGGTATTGTAATTTCATTCTTAGATATCTTTACATTGTAATGATTCATTCTATGATACCTTGTGTTTGTTCTCTTTTACCTATGGAGTAGATACTTCGATTCTAGGATTAGGGAGTAGCTTGTGTACATTAGACATGCTTGTTCGAATATAATTTATGTTCTTGAGTTTATATTTTCTAATGATGTTTTCTAGATCGATGAAAATTATGTTTTGATTCTATATCTAGTGTGCATAAATGATACAAAGGGTGATAGCCTTTGTATCAAAGATCTAGGGGAAACAATGAGGAACTTTGCAGGTGTCCTCCCTCCAATAATCATAGATAGTAGAATATGATAGATTAGGAGATAAAATATGTTTCGACTCTTCATCGGGATTATTAGGACATCCTCGTACCCAATAGCCTATCTCAGCAGAAGGACCAAAGTAGGAGAAATTAACTCTAGAAGGGTTGAGAGACCTTAGTGACAGAGGGCTCCCAACGGTACCAACCCCCTGAGCTCTGATGATCCGAAAGGTCAACTTGGTTAGGAATAGGTAGTTCCCGATAGAAGCAAAAGTTCAATGGGCAAATGTATGATGATCCTCCCACAAGATCGTAATTAGAGATTTAGGAAGCATTTAATTGATAGCATGTTCCAATAACACACAAGTGAAACTGAAGTCCTAGAATCGTCTTAGGGAACTTTGAACCTTCCTTCGCTTCCTCCGAGTGACATTGTACTAGTGTTAGGACTGCCATCAACCTCGCAACCCTCATCTTTAGGACATTCACTCTGAACAACAAGATCCATTGGACAAACGGTACTCGAATCTTAGTATCTGTGGGATCGATAATCTTTTATTACTTGATGACACCCGTGCACTTGCAGTCATTAAGCGTGAGCGCACGCTTTGAGTCCTCGACGCTTCCCGTCGGAGATTAGAGGTCGAGCTCATGCACATCAAGTTTTTGGCATCATTGATGGGGATTTTTGATTCGATATCAAATCGAAAGTGGATAGTTTGGATCGGACCTAGGCTAGATTTGTTTTCTTATTTTATTTTATTTCAGTTTTAGACTTTTTCTATTTAAATTTGATTTAGATTAATTTTAGTAGTTATATTACATCTTCCTTTAGTTTAGTCTTTCTTCATTTGGTTGGTACTTTAGATTACTTGATTTTCTTTTAATAAGTAGTAGATATACTCCCAATCGTGCAGATTAGCTCGTTGTATGCATAGACGATCAGGGTCAGAAAATCTGCTTTTGATAGACCCAGAAATCTAAAGAACCTACCATCGCAGGAGAGCTAAACAGAAAAGCATGGAAGACCCAGACGCCTCTCTAGTGAACTTGTTAATTATATATGAGAGATTTTCTAAGGCAATCGCCTTATGGTTGTACCATTTATTTGATAAATGAAAATTTACTATTTGAGTATACTTGTTTTCATGTATTTGATTGGATCTTAAACTCATTTACTGAATATTCGCAATATGGTTCACATGGTTCTCTGCATATATGGATATGTTAATGAAGTTCTTACTGCAACTTAAGTGTGATGTTCCTTCAACTTGCGGTATTCAAGTTATCTTGGTCATGAAGACTTATGCTTTGACATCTTAAGCAAGCATCTCCGAGGAGAATGTAGGGACGATGGTGGCCGGCTAGAGGGGGTGAATAGCCCTCTTTCGTCATATGATGAAAGTCATTCATTGATCATCTACAACTATCGTTAGCGCAAGCGAAAAATACAACTAAACAATAATAAAGATAAGCAAGATACCAAACAATGCTAACAAGAGATGTAACGTGGTTCACGGCCTCACCGCTAATCCACGGTCCGATTCGTCCAAGGTGAATCACACCTCAATCTATCCACTAGATCTCTCCTTTGCACCAAGCTAGGTGGAGGTAACCTTTTACACAAGAATCACTCTTCTTACAATAGAATGAAGATTAGCACAAGTAGAAGAGTGGAGAACGTTTAGGGCACTTTGGGAGTTGTTAGGAGTTCAAGCATTAGACTCCCAAAGTCCCTCACCCCTTCTCTTTATAGAGAAAGAGGATTTCTTCCCGTTAAAACAGCAGCAGTCGAATGATGCCCCGATCAGTCGACTGATCCTGTAGTCATTGCCCAATAACGACTTCTTCCACGTTGGATTCCAACCAACGGCTCCCACATTAGTCAACTGATTGTCCCATCAATCGACTGATGGAGCTATCAGTCGAGTGCCGAAAGCGAGCACTCAACTGCTCACCAATCTTTGCCCGAAACCCTTGTGACCCGGTCGGTGATGCCTTCATCGGATCGGTCTCTCGATCGTCAGCCAATCCATGGCAATGTTGGCTATGAACGGACTCGAACACTAGTCGTCACGGTCGACGATCGACAAGTGATCGACTACCATGACATGACACTCGACTGATGTCGGGAAATCCCATCCGACACTTAGCCAATTGGCTAAGTTTCACCTACGCGCACTACCCCTTCCCGGGTTACATTCGCTCACTCTCATTCCTTGAAGTCCCTCTTCTTTGAAGTTATCTTCGTCCGACCATGCCCCTCAGATGCGCCTAGCATACGACTCTGCAACGCCATTCTTAGCGTCTCGCCCTGAAGTCTACTTCCTCCGGCTTCACTCCAATGCTCCTCGTCCGGCGGTCCCTTGGATGCTCCAAGCGCACGGCTTCCGCAAAGCCATCCTTCACCGACTCAAGGATCGAGTCATGAGAGGTGAAACTCGCCAATGCTCCATGTGTGAATTACTAAGTCCTGCAAGACTCCAACGCACATATCAAATCCAATCATCCTAACTTAAACCCTTTGCCACATTACACATCAAAACCATATCACGGGTTGATTGCCCTAACAGAGAAGTGGACCCAGGATGATTGGGTATAAGTCAAAGTGGTCGAAGCTGTTTGAATAGCCTACAGAGGATTCACCACTCCTTGCGAGGAGATGTATACCCTATGGCCTCTCATCGGATTGTTCCTAAAGTCTTTGGCCAAAGCATTATATGTTTAGAGTATAGTACTCTTGGATACGTGTGCAGTAACTAGAATCCAGAGGATGAGGAAGTAATATTTGGGCTAGGTATGACATAGTCAGCCTAGTGGGGACTGACACAATAGACCATGTTCTGAACCAAGTGGGTGTAAGATGAGTGAAGGGAACAGGGCATGATTCACTGTAGCTGCTGAAAGGTTTCAGAAGTTGTTCTGGGGTCAATCGTTGATTTTCTGATTAATTGGGGATCATGTTGTACTACTAGGTGACACTCATGATCATTCTATAATTAATAGTTAATTATAGATGGCCAACATAAACCAGGAATCCATTTGGTCACACGCACTACGAGTGTTATCCGAAGGATTTAAAATTAGCTTGAGAATAGGATTCTTAGATCGAGAGAGACTTGGTTTGGTTGGACCAAACATGGAGCGACCATGAAATTATTTCAGTCGCATCGGAAGCATGGATGGGCCGAGTCTTATGAAGATATGATGAATGAACCAAATCGGTTTGGTTCTAATCTAATGGTGGAAAATAAACCAAAGTGGTTTAGTTTGTTTTAAACGAATGAACCAAAATTGGTTCGGTTCATTTTAACTTAAAATAGACCAACGTGGTTTGGTTTATTTTAACTTAAGTTAATGGAGCGGGTTAACGGGTTTTGGTTGAGAACCAATAACCCTTTGAAAAAAGGTTTAGAGAAAAGGTCTCTTAATGGTTAAGAGACACGTTCTCTATAAATAATGGGGTTGAGAGATAACCCGTGTTGGATTTTAGGTTTTTAAAACCCTAGCCTTTTCTCTTCTCTCCCTCTCTTGTACTTGTGCACCACCCTTGGTGTTGTCACCGCCCAAGCCCAGCCGCCGGCCACCTTCAGTCGTCGGCCACCCACCGAGCTGCCGACCATCTACTGGCCAGTAGTCTAGTCATCGGCCACTTATTTGGCCAGCCACCTCCTCCACCAACCTGCCCTCTTGGACAGCTTGTGTCCTTTGTGATGAAAGCATCATTTAGCCGGCGTTTGGAACTCTGGCATCGACCTCCTTGTTGAGGATTGGATCTTCGACAATCCTCTTTAGTGGAGGATCAAAGTTTCGTCAATTGGTTGACAAAAACCACTTTCGAGAAGTGAGTTTGAGAAACTCATTTTTTGGAATCGAATTGGATTCGAATTGTGATCGTCTCTCGAATCACAATGTCTTCAACATGACTAGTATCTCGCATGAAGACGGGGCTCGTAGCTTGTTGAAACTCTCCCGACGATACTCGGCGTGGATACAGATAGAGGTGAAACTTACGAGGGTCGCTAAGGTTGATGCCATTTTTGCTTCACATAATTCACCAGGTATACCTGGAGTAGTTTTCTCTATTGCAAAATTTGAAATGACGATTATGTCTACACTATTGTATCCTGCATGTGTGTGGTGTGTGTATTGTAATAAGTTAGTTATTACTTGTTTTTGCTTCCGTTGTGTACATATTTACGAAACATGTTCGAACACACAACCACGTCGGTGTTGGGGAAACCCTATAGTGGTATCAGAGCCCGATTGTGTTCCGACATAATGGTAAAATTATTTTGTGATAGTCATAATTATATTTTTGTAAATTTTCTACTTTTGGAAAGTTTTGAAATAATTATGGAAATTTTAATTAGTAAAAAAATTCAAATTGGAAATTTTCTATTGTGATTAGGAAATTTATTTCCCAAATTAAATTTGAATTTCCTTAATTAATATTTTCCATAAATAAAATATGTGATTGGATTTAGAAATTTGTTTCCTAATTTAATCAATATTTGATTTGAGAAATCAAATTTCAAACATATTTTATTTCCAAAATTAGTTATGACAAATAAGGAAACTATTTGTACATGTCATAATAGTATGTCATGTAATTGCATTAGATGCATATCATTATGGCAAGCGTGTCGTGACATGTGGATGCATTAGTTGCACATATGTATGTCATGTGTGCTATGTCATATTACGTATTGCTATTAAAGAATTTTCTAGTTTAAACAATAAAAGTTTCTTCTGTTCGATATTTGGAGGATTAGCAGGAGTTCCATTTCTTGTTTGGGTTGTTGGACTCTCTCCAAGCCTGGCTCGAACCTGAACATGTTCAAACCATTGAAATAGTTTATTACTAATATGGTAAGAGTCAGAGGTCAATCGTTAGTTTGGGTTGTTGGACTCTCTCCAAGCCTGGCTAATTGGTTGAATGAACTATAACCATATTAATTAAAACTATTTCGCGATTAATGGGTGATCTTTAACTTAGAGTATCGGTTTGTTGGACTCTCTCCAAGGTCAATGTGAAGGGAGGTGAAGTTGGGTTCTATGCATACATGTTAATTTGTTAACAACCCAATGTATGTGTGAACATTCAATTAGTTGATAGAACATTGTGATAGTTGCATATATGTGATATGCAATTGGTATACTTGATACCTACCATCGTAGCTATGAATGGCTTGTTGGACTCTCTCGGTTGTTCTTATCTATGTTGGATATCAACCCATTCGGAGATGGACCTACGATCTCCCAAATTGATTTTGAGGGTTTTTTATTTTTGAATTCGAAAAATGAATGGGATATATAAATGTATGTTGATGCATTTAAATCATCTTTCTCATATATGCTCGATTTGTATTTCTAGATTAATCGCTTGATCATGACGTCTTTGAATTTGCGATCTATTTTGGATTCGAATAAATTGACTGGGCCGAACTTCTTGGACTGGCTTAGAAACCTGAGAATTGTTCTCAAGGTGGAAAAGCTTGCATATGTCCTCGAAGAGTCTCTTCCCACCTGTCCTAAAGATGATGCAACTCTGGACCAATTGTTGGCCTATCAGAAACATGTGAATGATTTTGAACTGGCGAGTTGCATCATACTAGCTACAATGGTACCCGAGCTTCAAAAGAAGCATAAGCATATGGATGCAAATACTATAGTCTTTCATCTTCAAGAGTTGTTTGATGAGCAAGCGAGATCCGAAATGTTCGATGTCTCTAAGCTCCTCTTCACCTGTAAGATGCAAGAATGTTCATCTATAGTGCAATTTATGCTAGAGATGAATGGGTACATCGAGCGATTAGCAACACTCAGTTTTGTGATGGATCATGAATTAAGTATTGACTTAATTCTACATTGTTTGCCCAAGAGTTTCTCACAGTTTGTGATGAACTACCGGATGAACAAAATTAAAACCACAATTCTTGAGCTCCTCAACATGCTAAAGATTATGGAGCCTTCTATGAAGCATGAGGAGAAGATAACATTGTTAGTTGATTCCTCAAAGAAAGGTTCTAAGAGGAAGTCAAAGGAACAATGCAAGGGAAGAAGAAAAAGGCTAAGAAGACGGAACCAGCTCAAAAGGGCATTTGCCATCACTGTGGCAAGGAGGCCCATTGGCAAAGAAACTGCAAGATTTATCTTGAGTACGTGAAGAAGAAGAAGGTATCTGATGGCCCATCCTCTTCAGGTATCTTCGTTATTGATTGTCATTCTATTACCTCAGACACTTGGGTATTGGATACTGGGTGTGGCTCACATATATGTAATAACATACAGGGGCTAAGGAATAGAAGAAGACTCCTTAAGGGAGAATCAAATTTGTGAGTTGGCAATAGAGCAAAGGTTGTTGCACTCGCCATCGGAACATATTTGTTGAAGCTCCTTATAGGACTTGTCTTAGAACTAGACTATTGCTATTATGTGTTAGTGCAATCAACCCGTGATATGGTTTTGATGTGTGTAGCAAAGGGTTTAAGTTAAGATGTTTGGATTTGATATGTGCGTTGGAGTCTTACAGGACTTAGTAATTCGCACATGGAGCCTTGGCGAGTTTCACATCTCATGACTCGGTCCTTGAGTCGGTGAAGGATGGCTTTGCGGAAGCCGTGCGCTTGGAGCATCCGAGGGACCGCCGGACGAGGAGCTTGGAGTGAAGCTGGAGGAAGTAGACTTCAGGGTGAGACGTGAAGGATGGCACTGCAGAGCTGTGTACTTGGCGCATCTGAGGGACGTGGCCGGACGAAGATAACTTCAAAGGCGAGGGACTCCAAGGGATGAGAGTGAGCGAATGTAACCCGGAAAGGGGTAGTGCTCTTAGGTGAAACTTGGCCAGTCGACTGCCATGTTATGGCAGTCGACTACTCTAAGTCGACTGTGACTCGACTAGTGTTCGAGTCCAGTTCAAGTGCCAACAGTCGACTGCCATGGAATGGCAGTCGACTGTGAGACCACCAGTCGACTGATGAAGGCATCAGTTGACTGCGAGACCACCAGTCGACTGATGAAGGCATCAGTCGACTGGTCACAAGGGTTTCGGGCATAGAAGCGAGTCGAGCTCGTGAGCACTTGACTGAAAGTCGACATCAGTCGACTGATGAAAGAATCAATCGACTGATGATGGAGTCGTTGGTTGGAATCTAATGTGGAAGAAGCCGTTATTAGGCAACAACTACAGGACCAGTCGACTGATCCTGTGTTAACGAGAAGAAACCCTTTTCTTCTATAAAAAAAAGAGGTATGGGGCTTTGGGGGCCTAATGTTCATTCTCTAAACTCTCCAAAAGTGCCCTAAAGTTTTTCCATCCTCTTACTTGAGTTTATTTACATTCTATTTGTAAGAGGAGTGATTCTTGTGTAAAGAGGTTACCTCCACCTAGCTTGGTGCAAAGGAGAGAATAGTGAAAGTTTGCGGAGTGATTCACCATGGACGAATCGGACCGTGGATTAGCGGCGCAGCCATGAACCACGTTACATTGCGGTGTTAGCATTTGTATCTCTATCCTTTACTTTGTCTTTATTTGTGTGCATTTGCATATTCCGCTTGCGCTAATAGTTTTGTAGACGAGAAACGAACGAACGACTTCCACCGTCTACGACAAAGGATATTCACCCCCTCTAGTCAGCCAACATTGACCCTACAAGTGGTATCAGAGCCAAGGCACTTGTTGAGGACTAACCGCTAACACAAGCACTATATCAAGAGATGGCCAGCTCGAACATTCATCCACCGAAGTTTGAAGGAGAATTATCTTGGTGGAAAAAGAGATTGGAGGTATTTTTCGAAACCGATTTCGAAATTCTATTAATTATGGAATACGATTTTGAAATGCCTAGGGATGAAGAAGGGGAGCCATTGGAAAAATCAAGGTGGAGCAAGAGGCAAAGGGAGGAGTACTTGGCAAACTCAAAAGCCAAACATCACCTCTACAATGTACTCCCCCAACAAGAAGTCAACCGGATAGGAGAGTGTGTTAGCGCCAAGGAGATGTGGGAGAAACTCATAGAGATTCATGAAAGCACATCCGAGGCCAAGCTAGCAAGGAGAGATGTCCTTCGCTCCCAACTATTCAATATCAAACTCGAAAAGGGAGAGAAGGTAAAATCCCTACACTCTCGATTTAAGAAAATTTTAACCGGTTTGACAAGTGTAGGGGAAAAGCTTTCCAACTGGGATATGTTAATGAAGGCTATGGACGCCTTTCCCCGGTCCTCAAGATGGAGCTCTATGGTGGATTCTTTCTACATCTCCAAGAACCTAGAAGTTAGCACCTTGGAGGAATTCTTCTCGATCATGGAGCTCCATGAAACAAGGCTCGAAGGAGTAGTAGAAGAGTCAAGAGTTCAACCTTCAAGAGGAGTAGCCTTGATGGCCAACAAAGGGAAGAAGAAGATGGAGACTCCCTCCTCCTCCGATGAAGCATCCTCCTCCTCCTCCATGGATAGCACAGAAGAAGCTTACATGGTATGGAAGGTAAGACGTGCTTTGAAAAATTTTAAATTTAATAAATCTAATGATAGGAGGAGAAGACCAAGGGGGAAGATAATTTGCTATAATTGCCAAGGAGAGGGACACATAAGGGATAATTGTCCCCTCCTAAACAAGAGTAAAGAAGAGAGGAGAAAGAAAGAAGAAAAGAAGAAGAAGGGGAGCAAGAAGAAAAAGGAAGAGGAGAAGAAGATCAAAGAAAAAGGGAAGGCCAAGGCACTAAAGGCAAGAACATGAGATGACCCCTCTTCATCATCATCATCATCATCATCGGAAGAGGAGAATGCCTTTGTCACCAACCTTGCTTTGATGGCATTTGACGACCTAGACTCCTCCTCCTCCGAACATTAAGAAGCAAGCTCAAGTGAGGAGAGCTCGAGTGAAGGGGGAGCTTCTTCTACATCCTCATCATCGGAAGAGGATTTGGCAAGTGAGGTAGCAAATCTTTCTCCCAAGAAAATTATATCAATTATTTCTAGCCTTACTAAGGACTTGTTTAGGGCAAAGAAGAAAAATAAATGCATGCTTGATCAAATTAAGGACTTAGAAAATAAATTAGAAAAAGCAAGCTTAAATATTAATGATGATATTTCTTCTAGTCTTAATGATGCATGCTCACATGACTATATGACATTTGATGTTAATGATGCATGCATTGAAGAGAATAGGATGTTAAGGGAAAAGGTAGATCATTTGACCAAGGCCCTAGAAAAATTTACAATAGGCTCCAACACCCTTAACATGATCATAGAGAGCCAAAAGGCAAGCTTCAACAAGAAAGGCCTAGGATATAAGGAAAATAAAAATGAAAAGGTCTATAAATGCTTAATTGCTAGGGGTCAAGATAAAAAGAAAACAATTGCTAGAAAATGGATCCCTAAAGAGTATTTAGTGAACCCCATAGGAAATAACTTATTTTGGGTTCCTAAATCCATCCTTAAGGGTTAGGAAAACCCTAGGATAGTCAACCATATGAAATTCACTTATATCATATTTTTTGTTGACTTAGGATGGCGGGACTAAGTTTTTGGAAAAGTGTGTTGGGTTTCCGGCACCGCGGCGTGTGTGTGTTCGATCATGTTTCGTAAACATGAGCACAGCGGAAGCAATTAAAAATAATAAATCTATATTTATTACAACACACACAACACACGCATGCATATTACAACAAGTGTAGACATAACCGTAAATTAAAATTTGCAATAAAAGGAAATTAAACTACGTTATACCTTCCGTATGACGTGTAGCGGGAACGGCATCAACCAGAACGATCTTCGTAAGAATCGTCTCTATCCGTATCCACGCCGAGCTCCTCGGGATGACTTCGCTAAGTCACGAGCTTCGTCTTCGTACGGGTTACCAGCCTCGTGTTGAAGACGACGTGATCGAGAGATGATCACGATCCGAATCCAAATTCGGATCCAAAACGAGTTCTCAAAACTCGCTTCTCCAGAGAGGTGTTCGTCAACCGTTTGACGAATCCTTCATCCTCCACCTCAGAGGATTACAGGAGATCAAATCCCCGGTAAGTTAGCCGCTGTCGGAGCACTAACCGTCGTCCAAACGACGCTCCGACGAGAGGAGGAGAAGCTGTCCAGAAAACTGGACAGCTTGGTGGAGGAGTAGGCGCCGGCCAAAACAAGGAGAGAAAAGCCTCACCTTGATGCCAAACCTATAGGAGATCACCGGAGGGTCGCCGGAGGTTCACCGGCTGAAGCTTGGTCGCCGGCAATAAGTTGGACGGCGGCACAAGTGGTTGGGCGGCGGCACAAAGCTGTTGGCGCCGAATTCACCAAGGAGGTGGGCGACAACTATGTGTTGGGCGGCCAAAAATAGATTAGGTTTTAGGGTTAGGGTTTAATCCCTATTTTATAGAGAACTAATTCTCTTAATGGTTAATGGATCATATCCATAAAGCCCGTTAACCCGCTCCATTAAGATAAGTTAAAATAAACCAAACCATGATGGTTTATTTTAAGTTAAAACGAACCGAACCAACCTTTGGTTCATTCGTTTAATATAAACCAAACCCTTTGGTTTATTCTCATCCATTGGATTAGAACCAAACCATTTTGGTCCATCCATTATGTCTTCATAAGACACGGCCCATCCACGCTTCCATTGCGACTGAAACAATTTCATGCTCGCTTTATGTTTGGTCCAACCAAACATAGTTTCTCTCGATGCGAGAATCCCATTCTCAAGCTCGTTTTAAATCCTTTGGATTACACTCGTTGTCGTGTGACCAAATAGGTTCTCGGTTTATGTTGGCCGTCTATAATTAACCATTAATTATAGAAGCGATCATGAGTGGCACCTAGTAGTACATCATGATCCCCAATTAACCGAAAAGATCAACGGTTGATCGAACTATTTACGAAACCCTTGATGGCTCGAATGATTCGTGCCCCATTCCCTTCACTCATCTTATACCCACTTGGTTCAGGACATGGTCTATTGTGTCAGTCCCCACTAGGCTGACTACGTCACACCTAGCCCAAGTATCATTTCCTCGTCCTACGGATTCTAGTTACTCCACATGTATCGAAGAGTACCTTACTCTAAACATGTAATGCTTTGGCCAAAGACTTTAGTAACAATCCGACGAGAGGCCATGGGTATACATCTCCTCGCAAGGAGTGGTGAATCCTTTATAGGCTATTCAAACACCTTCGATCACTTCGACTTATACCCAATCATCCCGGGTCCACATCTCCTTAGAGATGTTTGCTTAAGATGTCAAAGCATAAGTCTCCATGATCAAGATGACTTGAATACCGCAAGTCAAAGGAACATCGCACTTAAGCCACAGTAAGAACTTCATTGACATATCTATATATGCAGAGAACCATATGAAGTCTTACGGCTGGTCACTCCAATGAACTAGTTACCATAACTAGCATCCACGATTAACTCCGGACATCACAATGTCTCCAGCCAGTGAGAATCAGCTGCTTGGATACACCAAGGATTATACCTCGTGCTAGTCTCGACAGAATTGATGGTGTCCAAATCCATCAATTCATCAACTAGGGATAATTTCGATACATCACAATTACACATGTAGAGATACTCACTAGTTGTGATCCAATCACAAATTCTCTCATGCTGTGAATCGTATCGTGGACATTCAGTAAATGAGTTTAAGATCCAATCAAATACATTAAATATGTATACTCAAATAGTGAATCTTCATTTATCATATAAATGGTTCATACATAAGGCGATTGCCTTAGGACATCTCTCATATATTACTAACATAGTGTTGGGTGATGATAATGCACCCTTAAATAGTTTAAATCATGCTCAACACTAAGTGTTATGTGATACTCATGACCTATACATTTTTAGCATAGTGTTGGCTGATGATAATTTGCCCATAAATTGATAATAATGCTTAAATCATGATAATTAATATAATTGTTATATATGCTTGCAATCATGATTTATGATTTTAACATTTGATATATAATCATGGGCAATAAGGTTTAAATCATGCTTTGGTTGATACTTGATTCATTATCATGATTTTATACCTAATGCATGATTACAAATTGATGAATACATTTGTTTCATGATCATAATATGAAATTCATACATATATGTCTTTATGATCATGAGGGATGTTAGGATGATACTTAACCTTGTGTAGAATTGCACGAAACTAATGGTTAAGTATATACAAATACCTTTAGGATACATCTCACACTCACCATAGGCTACCTTGATTGAAAACTTAGCATGGGTGAGATGATAGGATGATACTAATGGTCCACTAATGCCTATGGCATTTAGATGGTCATTTAAGGTATCAAATAGCAATAATAGACCAATCATGGGGAAGACTTATGTTTAATTCATAGACATATTTCCCAAAGATCATGGTTGGATATTTCATATGTTTTCAAAACAATTTCTTACTTTAAAATCTATGTGTTCATGTTTTGAAACAATTTAAAACAAAACTAGGTGTTAAAAGTGATACAAACTTGATCAAAAACCTAGTTACTTTTGAAACTTTTGGATTTTTGGCAAATACTTGAAAATATAATGATTTTTCATGGAAATCTATTTTTCTTTGATAAAGGACCTGAAAATAAATGTGTTCCCCAAATTTCATAATTTTTCGAATTTTATAGAATTTTTAACGCATTTCTGAAATTCACCCTGAAAATCAAAAAAATCCGAAATCATAGTGCCAGTCGACTGGTAGTCTGAACCAGTCGACTGATCATCTGATAACATGCCCAATAACCTTTTGTATCCAATTTTAAGGCATGTTTTGGCTTTTGTTTCCCTCTAAACTTGATGTCATGCTTATATAAACTTTGTTTAAAATTTTTGATGGTGTCAAAAGGGGGGAAATATATATGTTTAAGTAAGGGGGAATTGTATTTAAGGGGAGTTTTATGTATTAAGGGAGAGAGTTGCTAATCATGTTATTTACGTGCTTTCTTACCTTAATATTTTTATCAAATATTTTACCTAACTTAAACGGATTGCCACACATCAAAAAGGGGGAGATTGTTAGTGCAATCAACCCGTGATATGATTTTGATGTGTGTGGCAAAGGGTTTAAGTTACGATGTTTGGATTTGATATGTGTGTTGGAGTCTTGCAAGACTTAGTAATTCGCACATGGATCCTTGGCGAGTTTCACATCTCATGACTCGGTCCTTGAGTCGGTGAAGGATGGCTTTGCGGAAGCCATGCGCTTGGAGCATCCGAGGGACCGCCGGACGAGGAGCTTAGAGTGAAGCAGGAGGAAGTAGACTTCAGGGCGAGACACGAAGGATGGCGCTGCAGAGCCGTGCGCTTGGCGCATCCGAGGGACATGGCCGAACAAAGATAACTTCAAAGACGAGGGACTCCAAGGGATGAGAGTGAGCGAATGTAAGCCGGGAAGTGGTAGTGCTCTTAGGTGAAACTTGGCCATTTGGCTAAGTGTCGGATGGGATTTCCCAACACCAGTCGACTGCCATGTTATGGCAGTCGACTACTCTAAGTCGGCTATGACTCGACTAGTGTTCGAGTATGGTTTAAGTGCCAACAGTCGACTGCCATGGAATGGCAGTCGATTGCGAGACCACCAGTCAACTGATGAAGGCATCAATTGACTGGTCGCAAGGGTTTCGGGCACAGAAGCGAGTCGAGCTCGCGAGCACTCGACTGAAAGTCAACATCAGTCGACTAATGATGGAGTCATTGGTTGGAATCTAACATGGAAGAAGCCGTTATTGGGCAACGGCTACAGGACCAGTCGACAGATAGGGACATCAGTCGACTGATCCTGTGTTAATGGGAAGAAACCCTCTTCTTCTATAAAAAGAATAGGTATGGGGCTTTGTGTTGGGATGTATACTGAAAAGTCTATCTTTTGTATGAACATTTTATTTTGAAATAAGAATCACATGATCATTGTTTTCATATTTATAGTTATGCATATTGTCTGATACATTACATTGTAGATAACATGGTGTGTAGTGTCACACAGGAGATCATGTTATCGGTTCATTGTAAGTAAAGGCTCACAACCGAGATGGTTATGGACAAACCATTGGAATGGTTGTAGGACTGACTTAGAGGTGATTCGATTTATTGTTGACTACATAATCGAATCGGACCTCAGATATTATATTGTACATGCTCTTAATCCCGATATAATAATGGGCACATATACTTAGTATTCAATTCTTTGATTTACCAATGGGCGAGATTTATAGAGTAAATCGATAGGCTCGGTAAGTTGGGAAATGATATTATTTATATGGTGTGTCGTTGATTATAGGAGGAAACTGTGTCCTATATATTAGGATGATGATGTCCCCTTGAGGAGCTCATAAGGTTCATCATGTAAACCCTGCAGGTGGACTTGGTCCGGCATGATGATAAGGTTGAGTGGTACTACTGATGGAGTTAGATGTTGATTAATTAATTGTCAGTAAATTAATTAATCGACGAATATTCTAGATCTTAAACATAGGGAGAAAAATATACAAATAATATATGGAGCCCATATTAATTTATGGGGGTTGGTGAGGTAGATCAATGATAATCCTCTAGTGGATTGGATTATCATTAATGGATCGGACTTTATGTGAGCTTGATCCATTGGGTGGCCAAGATCCAACTCCTCCTCATGGTCCCTATTGTAGCCTATTAAAACCTCATGGATCCTAGATCCAATGGTTGAAAACAAAACTCTAGATCCGATGGTGGAGATTAAATCTCTAGATCTGACGGTTGAGATTACATCCCTAGAACCGACGGTGGAGATTAAAGAAGACTTAGGTTTAACTCTATAAAAGGAGGCAAGGGGGTGGGCGGCAAGAGAAATTGAAGAGGGGATAGGGTTTTGAGCGGCAAGGGAGGCTTGGAGGCTTGGGCGGCCACAATTAAGGAAAGTTTTTCCTTCTTCTTCCTTAGGTGGTCGGTGCCCATCCTTCCCTCTTCTCTCCTTGTTTTTGCCGGCATCCAACCTTCTTCCCTTCATCCTTGGCCGGAGCTTAGGGTCTTCCCTTGAAGCTTTTGGCCGGCCCACTTCCTCATCTCTTCTTCTTGTTAGCCGGTGGCAAGCATCTAGGTTGGTGCTTGGTGGTTGGCTAAAGGAAGGAGAAGGTTTTGTTTCTATACTTCCTCTTGTTCGGAGCGAGCAAGGAAGGAAGATTGGTGATCTAGGAGGCTTCGACTTTTGGAAGATCGTCGCCCACACGACGTCCAAAAGGAGGAAGGACATACAATTGAAGATCGAGAGGTATAATGCTTGTTTATTTTCTTTTGTAACATGTCTATAATTGTTTTTCAATCATATACATGTTGTATATTATGTTTTGTGGTTAAATTAACTTGGACCCCGAATACAAACACAAAAGTCGGTGATCCGTACATCGTCTATTCCACGGATATTCATAGAATAGAGGTTGGTGGCTTGAACAACAAGTTTGTTCAAGTGACTATTCTAATCGAATAGCACGACGATGAAACGGTAGCTTGGGTAATCCCTCTTGTCAAGGATAAATTTTTTTAATCAGGGACGTAGAAGGGATCGCCATGAACAAACGACCGAGTTGAAGTGGGAAGCGAAGTTTCCTACCTTCACTTTGGGGGCCTAATGTTCATGCTCTAAACTCTCCCAAAGGGCCCTAAAGTTTTTCCATCCTCTTACTTGAGTTTATTTACATTCTATTTGTAAGAGGAGTGATTCTTGTGTAAAGAGGTTACCTCCACCTAGCTTGGTGCAAAGGAGAGAATAGTGAAAGTTTGCAGAGTGATTCACCGTGGACGAATTAGACCGTGGATTAGCGGCATTACCCAAGCAGAAACAACACAACATAATACAATCCCACAGATTATTGCCTCTTATAATCTTGGAAGAACGAGATCTAGGTGGCTTCAATTCTTGGAAGATTGTTTCCCACACAACGTCCAAGAAGAGGATAGGTCATACAATAGAAGATCAAGAGGTAAACAAGAGATAAACACAAAAACCGACGATTTGTACATCATCTATTCCGTAGCTAGTCGAGGAAAAGAGGTAGGTTGATTGGGTGATCCTTCTTGGGTAATGCTGCTAATCCATGGTTTGATTCGTCTCCGGTGAATTACTCCAAAACCAATCCAATATGGTCTCTCCCTTTCACCAAAGCAAGGTAGAGGTAAACCTTCTTACAACACAAAACACTCCTTCTTACAATAAGATTGAAGTAAGAACAAGAAGAAGGAGTTTAAAGCTTGTGGGGCACTTGGATAATCATTTGAAGCATAAGCATTAGTCTCCCCAAGTGTCCAAAGGGCCCATTTTATAGAGAAGAAGTCATTCTTCCCATTGGGCACCTAGCAGTCGACTGATGCCCCGATCAGTCGACTGCTCCTTTAGCCGTTGCCCAATAACGACTTCTTCCACGTTGGATTTCATCCAATGGCTCCCACATCAGTCGACTGATCGTCCCATCAGTCGACTGATTGAGCTACCAGTCGAGTGCCGGAAGCGAGCACTCGACTGATCAACATTCTGTGCCCAAAACCCTTGCAACCAGTCGACTGATGCCATCATCCCGATCGGTAATTTCATCGATCGACTACCAATCCTTGGCCGATCGGTGATGATCAGATTTCGAACACCGCCGAGTCAGTCACGATCGACTGAGCCGATCGCCATGATATGACATGATCGATGTGATGTCAGGTAAACCTTAAACTTTACATCCATTTGAGCATCCGGCGGTCGGGTAAACCTCAACCCTCTCGGTCGAGCCTCCGACACTTAGCCATTTCGGCCAAGTTCACCTAATGAGCTACTTACATTTCACTCATTTTCTCATCTCACTTGAAGTCCCTTGCTGAAGCTCTCTTCGTTCGCCGCCACGTCCCTTGGCAGCACCAAGCGCACGGCTTTGCAATGCTCCTTCGCGTCTCTTGCCCTCGAAGTCTTCTTCCTTGGTTTCGCTTCAAGTCATCTCATCCAGTGGTCTCTCGGATGCATCAAGCGCACGGCTTCACAATGCTCCTTCGCCGACTCAAGCACGAGGTTGTGAGTTGGTGAAACTTGCAAAAGCTCCATGTGCGAATTACTAAGTCCAGCATGACTCCAATGCACATATCAAAACAATAACAACCTAACTTAAACCCTTTGCTGCACACATCAAAACCATATCACATGGGTTGATTGCCCTAACAATCTCCCCCTTTTTGATGTGTAGCAATCCGTTTAAGTTAGGTAAATAAATAACAATAACAATATAAGGCAAGAAAGCATGTAAATCATATGAGTATCAAACTCCCCCTTAAACATGCAACTCCCCCTTAAGACATGCTAAATTTTCCCCCTTAGCATGATTAACCTTAAACCTATCAATTCTCCCCCTTTGACACCATAAAAAACATTATCCAAATATTATTTATAATCCAAGGCATCAAAGTCTAAGGGTCGAAAAACCATCAAAATAACCTGAAAACACTGAAATCAGGCTGTGAACAGTGCCACCAGTCAACTGAATCAGACATAAGTCGACTGGCACACTGGTTTTAGCAATTTATGATTTTCGGACCGAAATTTAGAAATACACTAGAAATTCCAGAAAATTCAAAAAATTGTGAATTTTTGAAAACACATTTCTTTTAAAGTCCTTTATCAGTGAAAAATGATTTTTCATGAAAATTGCTTATATTTTCAATGATTTACCAAAAATCCAAAAGTTTCAAAAACAACTAGTATTTGATCAAGTTTGTATCAATTTTAACACCTAGTTTTGCTTTAGATTTTTTCAAAACATGAAAACACAGATTTTAAAGTAAGGAATGGTTTTGAAAACATATGAAATATCCAACCATTATCTTTGGGCAATATGTCTATTAATTAAATATATGCTTTCTCCATGATTGGTCTATTATTGCTCTTTTGATACTTTAAATGACCATCTAAATGTCATAGGCATTCGTGGACCATTAGTATCATCCTAACATCTCACCCATGCTAAGTTTTCAATCAAGGTTATCCTTATGGTGAGTGTGAGATGTTCCTAATGGTATTTATATACTTAACCTTCAAATTCATGCAATTCTACACAAGGTTAAGTATCACTTTAACATACCACATGATCATAAAGACATATATGCATTGATTTCACATTATGATCATGAAACAAGTGTATCAATCAATTTGTAATCATGCATTTGGTATAAGATCATGATAATAAGTCAAGTATCACCCAAAGCATTATTTAAGCTATTTATGGGTGCATTATCATCACCCAACACTATTTCAAAAATATAACTCCTACACCATCCTAAGTAAACCAATTAACATGATATAAGTTAAGTCCACTCTGGTTGACTATCCTAGGGTTTTCCTAACCCTTAAGGATGGATTTAGGAACCCAATACAAGTTCTTTCCTATGGGGTTCACTAAACATTTTTTAGGGATCCATTTTCTAGCTATTGTCTTATTTTTGGCTTGACCCCTAGCAATTAGGCAATGATAGGCCTTTTCATTTTTATTTCCCTTGTAACCTAGGCCTTTTCTATTGAAGCTTGCCCTTTGGCTCCCTATGATCATGTTCAAAGTATTGGAGCCTATGGTGAATTTCTCTAGGGCCTTAGTCAAATGATCTACCTTTTCTCTTAAAATCCTATTTTCCTCAATGCATGCATCATTAACATCAAAAGGAATATAATCATGTGAGCATGCATTATCAATACTAGAAACTTTATCATTAATATTTAAACATGCTTGTTCTAATTTTTCTCCTAGGGCCTTAATTTCATCTAGCATGCTCTTATTTTTCTTTTTATCCCTAAATAAACCCCTAGTTAAGCTAGAAATCATGGAAACTATTTTCTTGGGAGAAAGATTCGTTACCATAGTTTCTATGTCTTCTTCTTCCGATTCCGATGAAGATGAGGATGATACTCCCCCTTCACTAGAGCTCTCCTCACTCATGTTTATTTCTTCTTGCTCGGAGGAGGTGGAGTCTAGATCATCTATTGCCATTAGGGCAAGATTTGAGTAGACATGTTCTTCTTCTTCAGATGAGGATGAAGATGGATCATCTCATGTCCTTGCTTTGAGTGCTTTGGCCTTTCCCTTTTCTTTGGCCTTCTTCTCTTCTTCCTTTCTCTTACTCCCCTTCTTCTTTTCTTATTTCTTCCTCCTCTCTTCTTTGCTCTTGTTCAAGAGGGGACACTCATCTCTTATATGTCTCTTTTGTTGGCAATTATAGCAAATTATCTTCTTCTTGTGCCTTCTCCTATCATATGATTTGTTAAATTTTAAATTTCTTAAAGCACGCCTTACCTTCCTTATCATATAAACATCTTTATTGCTATT
Organism: Wurfbainia villosa; assembly: GCA_025175895.1. Lineage (NCBI taxonomy): Eukaryota > Viridiplantae > Streptophyta > Magnoliopsida > Zingiberales > Zingiberaceae > Wurfbainia > Wurfbainia villosa. The sequence goes on along the minus strand of CM045989.1, from coordinate 33,528,682 downwards.
CATGGAGGATGAGGAGGATGCTTCATCAGAGGAGGAGGGAGTCTCCATCTTCTTCTTCTTCCCCTTGTTGGCTACTAGTGCCACTCCCCTTGATGGCTTGATGCTTGATTCTTCAATTACTCCCTCAAGCCTTGTTTTGTGGAGCTCCATGGTTGAGAAGAATTCTTCTAGGGTGCTCACTTCTAGATTCTTCGAAATGTAGAAGGAGTCCACCATTGAGATCCATTTCGATGACCGGGGAAAGGCGTCGATCACTTTCATAAGCATATCCGGGTTCGAAAGTTTTTCTCCTAGACTCGTTAGTCCAATTAAAATTTCTTTAAAACGAGAGTGTAATGAGGTTACCTTTTCTCCCTTTTCAAGTTTGATATTTGTTAGTTGGGAGTGGAGGAGGTCTCTCCTTGCAAGCTTGCCCTCCGAGGTACCTTTATGAAGCTCTACTAGCTTCTCCCACATCGCTTTAGCACTTGCACACTCTCCAATCCGGTTGATCTCTTGTTGGGGGAGTACATTGTACAAATGATGCTTGGCCTTCGAATTCGCCAAGTACTCCTCTCTTTGTCTCTCTGACCATCTTGTCTTCTCTATTTGCTCCCCATCTTCATCCCTACGTATCTCAAAACCATTTTCCATTATCAATAAAATTTCGAAGTCGGTTTCGAAGAATACCTCCATTCTCTTCTTCCACCAAGAGAATTCCCCTTCAAACTTCGATGGGTGAATGTTGGAGTCGGCCATCCTTGATTGTGCTTGTTGCGGCGGTTAGTCCATGACAAGCAACCTAGCTCTAAAACCACTTGTTGGAACGTAGGTGGTCGGCTAGAGGGGGGTGAATAGGCCTCTTTCTTCGTACGGTGGAATTCGCTCTTAATCGTCTACAATTATCGTTAGCGCAAGCAGAAATATAAAGCTAAGACAATTAAGAACAACACAAAATAAAGAACAATGCTAACACCAATATGTAACGTGGTTCACGGCCTCACTGCTAATCCACAGTCTGATTCGTCTCCGATGAATCACTCCGAAACCAATCCAATATGGTCTCTCCCTTTAGCCAAAGCAAGGTGGAGGTAAACCTTCTTACAATCCAAAACACTCCTTCTTACAATAAGATTTAAGTAAGAACAAGAAGAAGGAGTTTAAAGCTTGTGGGGCACTTAGATGATAGTTTGGAGCATGAACATTGGCCATCCAAAATCCCACACCTTCTCTATAAATAGAGAAGGTTGTTTTCTTCCTGTTGGCCACTAGCAGTCGACTGATGCCCCGATCAGTCGACTGCTCCTGTAGCCATTGCCCAATAACAACTTCTTCCACATTGGATTTCATCCAACGGCTCCCACATCAGTCGACTGATCGTCCCATCAGTTGACTGATGGAGCTAACAGTCGAGTGCCGAAAGCGAGCACTCGACTAATCACCATTCTGTGCCCGAAACCCTCATGACCAGTCGACTGATGCCATTATTAGTCGACTGATGGTCTCAACAGTCGACTGCCAACCCGTGGTAGTCGACTGATGGCACAGAAACCAGACTCGAACACCAGTTGAGTCACAGTTGACTTGGAGTAGTCGACTACCATGACATGGCAATTGACTGATATCGGGTAAACCTCAAACTTTACATCCGTTTGAGCGTCCGACGGTCGGGTAAACCTCAACCCTTTCGGTCGAGCCTCCGACACTTAGCCATTCGGCCAAGTTCACCTAATGAGCTACTTACATTTTACTCATTCTCTCATCTCACTTGAAGTCTCTTGCCGAAGCTCTCTTTGTTCGCGACCACGTCCCTCGGCAACACTAAGCGCACGGCTTCGCAATGCTCCTTTGTGTCTCTTACCCTCGAAGTCTGCTTCCTTGTCTTCGCTTCAAGTCATCTCGTCCGACGATCCCTCAGATGCATCAAGTGCACGGCTTCGCAATGCTTCTTCTCCGACTCAAGCATGAGGTTGTGAGTTGGTGAAACTTGCCAAAGCTCTATGTGTGAATTACTAAGTCCTGCAAGACTCCAACACACATATTAAAATAATAACAACCTAACTTAAACCCTTTGCCACACACATCAAAATCATATCACATGGGTTGATTGCCCTAACAACCAGGGCTTCCACCTTCTTCCGGTCTGCCTGACCCAGCTGGACTTTTTGCCGATTGTCCGATCTCCTGACCCAACCGGTCTTCATGTCAGATGTCTGATCCACGTGACCCATCTGGACTTCATGCCTGGTGTCCGGTCCTCCTGATCTATCAAGATTCATGCCTAGTATTCGGTCAACAAGACCTACTAGGACTTCCTGTTAAGCCTGTACACTTAACACTTATATTAGATCACACGTGAGTCCTAACTGTTAACTGTGGTTGATACATCAAAACTAAGGAGTGATGCTTACTGCATCAACAATCTCCCCATTTTTGATGTATGACAACACATTAGTTAAAGTTAGGAGAATCAAATACCAATCTCCATTTTTAACATGTATAAGAAATGAACTTACAACTTTTGTAATGAATATAGATGCATAAATTTAACCATGTATGACATGCATTAATCCTTATCAAACTTTTACATCTTCTCTAATTTTATCTCTCTTCTTCTTAAATTTATACCTTATAATTTTATATCTCTTCTCTCCCCCTTTGGCATACATCAAAATAAGGGTGAAATCAAAGATATGAACTTAGTATATTATATTTTATCAAGACACATTTTCAAAAACTACCCTTGAACAATTTAACCTTTTCAAAAAAAAATTCAAGAATTAACAACTTTTCCTTGAATAATTAAAATTTTACACGTTTTTATTCAAAATTTTCAAACATTTTCAGAAACTCCCCCTGAAAAATTTAATAATTTTAAAATACTTCAAAAAATATTCACAAGTCCCCATGAAAAATTCAAAAAATTCAAGCATTTTTTAAAACTCCCCTTGAAAAATTTAAAAATTTTCAAAGTATTTCAAAACTCCCCTTGAATAATTTAAAAGTTTTCAAATTTTTCAATGTTTTTCAGACTCCCCCTGAATAATTTAAAAGTTTTCAAAATTTTCAAACTCTTTAAAGTTTTTCAAAACCTCCCCTTGAATTAAGTTTTATAATGTTTAATTCCCATACATCAAAACCCAAAGAGTAATTTTTAAAAAATCTTTAATTCTTTTAAGACTTAATAATCTTTTCAAAGTAAGTCTTTCTCCTCCTTAATTTAAGTCTAATAAACTTGAAACTATTTAAGCTTTTCAAAGATCATTCAAGCTTTGTCACGCCCGACCTTTTCATAGGGTCCGGAGGGGCGGCGTGTGACGCGACCGTACATGCATACATCGTACTACTTACAGTGGAAGACTTTAGACACATTTTTTTTTTCTTTTAACATAAACATGCATCGTCATTTTATAGATACTTCTTCTTAACATAGAGCATGCATCATTATTTCATAAGTACTTAGTGCTTAGTTCAAGTCCATAAACATCATCATCATAGGGGAAACATACATAAAGAACATAACAGATCTCCTCCACCATGCCACTACCACACACACTTTGCCCCTCCTGCTACTCCATTTAGTTTATCCATCCCATACCCTTATCTGCAGTCCAAGGGAAAAATAAATTATAAGCACATAGGCTTAGTAAGATCCTGTCCTACTCATAAAAACCATACATCGACATTAAGCATGGCATGTAACATTCATAACATATAAGCAACATAACATGTAACATATATGACGTAAGCAAACATAACATGTAGCATAAGTAACCTAAGCAACATAACATGTAACATATATAACATAGCAACATATCATGCACATAAATGGCATAATCAAACATAACATGCAACATATATATAATAGCAACATATCATGTACATATATGACATAATCAAACATAACATGCAACATATATATCATAGCAACATATCATGTACATATATGGCATAATCAAACATAACATGCAACATATATAACATAGCAACATATCATGTACATATATGACATAATCAAACATAACATGCAACATATATATCATAGCAACATATCATGTACATATATGGCATAATCAAACATAACATGCAACATGGCATGTAAACATAACAATCATAACATGTGAACATAACAATCATATCATGTAAACATATGCAGGATGCTCTTTGAAAACATATATTATAGGTACGTAAACATAAATCTTAACATATTGGGCCCGGCATTATACCACATAATCATCATCATAGCGCGCATCCCTAAATAGACCCGAGGTAGCAAGTCTCGAACCTACTAGGTTACTAGGCCCGATCTTAGTCCGTCGACCTAGGGGCCATCATCATAGCGTAGAAGCCCATCCTAGGCCCGATCTTAGTCCATCGACCTAGGGCATCTGGGAGCCCATCCAGTACTAGGCTCGATCTTAGTCCGTCGACCTAGGGGCAATCATACATAGAAGCCCATCCTAGGCCTGATCTTAGTCTGTCGGCCTAGGGCAACTTAGGAGCCCATCCCTTTGGATCTTATTAGGGTCCTGGTACAAGCCATGCAGAAGGTAAAATACTTATATGCTTTTTATAATAACATATCTTATTTCATTTCGCAAACATATCATACTTCATTTCATAACATATCATATTTCACTTCATGAACATATCATATTTCATTTCATAAACATATCATACTTCATTTCATAACATATCATATTTCACTTCATGAACATATCATATTTCACTTCATAACATATCATATTTCACTTCATGACATATCATATTTCATTTCATAACATATCATATTTCACTTCATGAACATATCATATTCCATTTCATAACATATCATATTTCACTTCATGACATATCATATTTCATTTCATAATCACATCATACTTCATTTCATAACATATAGGGCATGGCATAAGTCATAACATCAAGAGTAAGTAAACACTAACCTAGAGCATGTTATCTTCATCTAGCATCATTTAACATCACAAGTTATCATGAATTTACCTAAAGCATGGCATAAGGAACACATTTGGGGTCTTGGCCGAATGGTTCAAATGGGTTTCATGGATCAACCACTTAACTAACTCATCTAAAAGAAATCCCTCTTCATCATATTAATACAAGATATAGTATGAATCATCATGATAAGCCCTAGTTATGGTCTTGGCCGAATGTTTCATGGGGAATTTAGAGTTAAACTCTTAACCCAATCCACCTAGCATCCTAACATCATTATATTCATACAAGATATGGTATAGAACTTCATTGAAACTCAAGAACAAGGTTTGGCCGAATGGTTCATGGAGAGTTTAGGGTTAAACTCTTAACCTAATCCATCTAACATCCTAACATCATTATATTCATACAAGATATGGTATAGAACTTCATTGAAACTCAAGAACAAGGTTTGGCCGAATGGTTCATGGAGAGTTTAGGGTTAAACTCTTAACCTAATCCATCTAACATCCTAACATCATTATATTCATACAAGATATGGTATAGAACTCCATTGAAAACTCAAGAACAAGGTTTGGCCGAATGGTTCATGGAGAGTTTAGGGTTAAACTCTTAACCTAATCCATCCAACATCATTATATTCATACAAGTATAACATAGAACTTCATGGGAAACTTCAAGAAAAGGGTTTGGCCGAATGGTCAAGGAGGCTTTTAGGGTTAAACTCTTAACCTAATCCATCTAACATCCTAACATCATCATATTCATACAAGTATGGCATAGAACTTCATGGAGAACTCAATTAAAGGGCTTGGCCGAATGGATCATGGAGAATTGACACAAAAACTTCAATCAAAAAGCTACTTGTATGCAGGTGAGGGGATACTTACATTCTTCGCTTTGCTTTTTGATTGGAAGATGACCTAAGGGAAGCAACCTAGCCTTTCTTCTTGCTTGGATGACTTTCGGCCAAAGGATGGAAAGAAGGAGCTCTAGGGTTCGATGAGGAAGGAAAAGAGGAGGAGAAAAGCAATTTTGATAACTCATGTCTCCTCATTCCCCCTATTTATTCACTTGAAGAGTCCCTTAGTCTCCCTTACCCCTAACTATAATTTCCCACATTCCTCTAATAATAAAATCTTGTTGGGCTTCTGGTTATTGGATGCACCCTTAGGGCTTGGCTATCTCTAGAGGTTTGGGGTTCAATTCCTAGGCCTTGCATCCTTTTTGGCTTATTTTCTATTTTTTTTGAAAGAGCCCACATAAAGTCCATTATCATCAAGCCAAAAATTCTTGTAAAATTGCTAGAAATTTTACGGGCGTTACAATCCTTCATACCTTTTAAAAGTTTCATCCTTGAAACTTAGAAAAATTCTGGGTACTTCTGCTTCATGTCCTCCTCGCGTTCCCAGGTGGCTTCTTCGTACCATTGATTCTGCCACAGGACCTTTACTAAGGGCACCTCATTGTTCCTTAGTCTTTTGACTTCTCGGTCGAGTATCTGGATAGGCCGACTCTCATAACTCAAGTCCTCTTGAACTTGTACTGTTTGTGGCTCGATCACTTGGTCCACACTGGAAATGCATTTCTTGAGCACAGAGACATGGAACACGTTGTGAATAACCGACATCTCTTAAGGCAGCTCCAGCTTGTAAGCTACTTTGCCAACCCTTTACAATATCGGATACGGTCCAACATAGCGCGGACTCAGCTTACCCTTCCTTCCGAATCTCATCACTCCCTTCATAGGGGCCACTCTGAGGAATACTAGGTCCCCGACTTCAAATTCTAACGGTCTACGCCGCATATCCGCATAGCTCTTTTGTCGGCTCTGAGCAGTTTCAATTCTCTGACGGATGTTCTGTATAGCTCGGGTGGTGTCGTCGATGAAGTCCGTCTGGAGTCTCATCCCCTTCTTTTCGCCACCCTCGTACTAGCATATGGGAGATCTACATTTCCTCCCGTATAGAACCTCGTAGGGTGCCATTCCAATAGTAGCTTGGTAGCTATTGTTGTAGGCGAATTCTTCCAAACATATGTATCGGCACCAGCTACCTTTGAAATCCAGGGCGCAAGCTCGTAACATATCCTCCAGTACTTGATTTACTCTTTCGGTCTGTCCGTCCGTCTAGGGATGGAAGCGATCTTGAACAATAACCGTGCCTAGGGCCTTCTGAACACATTCCCAGAAATGGGAAATAAAGCGACCATCTCTGTCAGAAATGATGGTCTTAGGAATTCCATGTAGTCTGATAATTTCCCTAGCATATAACTGAGTCAGTTGCTCTGTCGAATAGGTCATCTTGATTGCTAAGAAGTGGGCAGACTTCGTCAATCTATCCACAATTACCCATATAGCATCATAACCGTTTGTCGTCTTGGGCAATCCTGAGATGAAATCCATAGAAATGTCTTCTCATTTCCATTCTGGAATCTGGATCGGCTGTAGTGTTCCTCCAGGTCTCTGGTGTTCTGCTTTAACCCTCTGGCAGGTCAGGCATGTATTGACATACTGAGCCACATCTCTTTTCATTCCGAACCACCAGAATTTTCTTTTTAGGTCTTGGTACATCTTGGTGGTTCTAGGATGCATCGCATAAGGAGTTCCATGAGCTTCCTCAAATATCTTCTTCTGTAATTTTGGATAGTCGGGAATACACAAGCGATCCCTGAGGTAGAGTACTCCACTATCAGAGATACGAAACCCGTCGTCCTTTCCTTCTATGACCTCTTGCTTGATCCTCTGAATGCTTGGGTCACGGGCTTGCTTTTCCAGTATATCATCGAACAGCGTCGGTGCTATCGTCATGGTCGAGAGCTGTCTGAAAATGATTTCAACCCCGTAACGCATAATCTTCTTTTCTAAGGGCTGAGATAACACTGATAGAGACATCAAGGTGGCGCAGGACTTCCTGTTGAGTGCATCATCCACCTTGTTTGCTTTCCCCGGATGGTAGAAGATCTCGCAGTCATAATCCTTGACGAGCTCGAGCCATCTGCGTTGTCTCATGTTCAGGTCCTTCTGTGTGAAGAAATATTTTAGACTCTGGTGGTCTATATAAATCCTACACTTAGCTCCATATAGATAATGCCTCCTGGTTTTGAGACCAAAGACCACGGCCGCTAGCTCTAAATCGTGGGTGGGATAATTCCTTTCATGTTCTTTGAGTTGCCTAGAGGCGTAGGCAATGACCTTGCCATTCTGCATGAGTACAGCTCTGAGTCCCAACTTGGAAGCGTCAATGTACATGTCGAAGCCTTCGTTACTATCCGAAAGAGCAAGGATTGGAGCGCTGGTCAGCCTCCTTTTCAATTCTGTGAAACTCCTCTCGCAGGCGTCCGTCCACTCATATTTCTTGTTCTTTCTGGTGAGGACTGTCATAGGGGCTGCAATCCTGGAGAAGTTCTCTACAAACTGTTAGGGATCGTTTGGAACGCTAGAGGGGGGGTGAATAGCGTCAATGGAATTCTTTCGCGTTCGTGTCTACAATTTCATTAGCACAGCGGAATATAGATATAATACAATAACAAAATGAACAAGCACACACAAAGACACGAAGATTTAACGTGGTTCGGAACCGCACAGTTCCTACTCCACGGATCGGGTTCGTATGAACCCTAGCGATGCCAATCACACACCACTATGAAATAACTCCTTCTCGACACGAGTCGGAGGTGGAGAAACCTCTTACAATTGTTTACAACAATAAACAAATAGCTACAAGCAAATACAATGAAATACAAAGCAAAACTAGTAAATAAAACACTTTACAAATGCTCTTGAATGCTTGATCGCTAGGTTGATCGAGTAGCACTTGGAGACCCTGAATTGCAGCAGCAACTCGCCCCAAATTACCTCAAAGAACCTTTTGGTTTTTCCTCCATCACGAGCTCATATATAGCTTCAACCTGTGCTGGAAAAAGTCGATCAGTCGACTGATCGGGACCATCAGTCGACTGATGCCATTGTTGTCGTGAGACAACGGCTAGATCCACGTTGGATAAGTCCAACGGATCCATCATCAGTCGACTGATTGTGACCATCAGTCGACTGATGGAGTCCTCACTCGACCAGTCGATTCTCGACTCCATTCTGTGGCCGATTTCTCGAGCACCAGTCGACTGATCACACGATCAGTCGACTGCTCGAGCCATCAGTCGACTGCCCACCTCTGGTAGTCGACTGCTAGGCCATAACCCGCAGTCAAACCCTAGTTGACTCGGTCCAGTCGACTGCCACATGGCACCAGTCGACTGGCACACCTCAAACATGAGGTTTTAACCCAAATATGGTTCCCCCATACTTGCTAGACCACCCTTAGCCTTGACCTAAGCCTTCTAGCCACCTCCATCAGCCTCACGCCTCTCAGATCCCTCCAAGTCATCCATGACTTGTTCATCCATCGCGCTAGCCTTCAGGTGCTTCCGTCGGCTATGTCATGCTAACGGTGTTTACACTGCCAAGGCACATTGGACGTACGCCGCCAAGACTCTGCTTGGACTTTACGCCGCCAACCATTAGACTTATGCTGCCAAGACTCCAGCTTGGACTTTACGCCGCCAATATCAAACCCTTGGACTTCTCAAATGCCAAGACTCAAGCTTGGACTTTCCCTTGCCAACCCATGTTGGACTTTTCATGCCAAGACCCATGCTTGGACTTTTCATGTGCCAAGAAGTGTCCCACTTGGACTTTCCATGCCATGTACTCAAGACTTGGACTTTACCAAATGACAATTACATTGTCATATATTTTTGTCGAAACATCAAAACATCACTCGAGTCAAACTCGAGTCCTGGTTAATCGTGACCTGGGTCGATTGCACCAACAATCTCCCCCTTTTTGATGTTTGACAAAAACCAAACAAATGATTGAGTTAGAACACTAACTCAAATCCTTTACCAATTATCCCAAATTGGTAATTCCAAATCTTCTCCAAATAACATTCTCCAAATGTTCTCCCCCAAACATTCTCCCCCTTTTTGACTAACATCAAAAAGGTCTTCTCTCCAAGGAGGTCAATGTCTCATGTCCCAATGAGATCTTACAATCTCCCCCTTGGTCCAAAAATACCTAGGATGCCTACCATATTCCTAGTGATAAGTCCCATATCACTCAAGAGAGGCAATCCTATACTCTCTCCCAATTTCCAAATTGGGTCTCTCAAAAACCCATCAATTTTCTAATTGATGATACTCTCCCAATTAACTTCTCCCCCTTCAAGAAGAGAAACACATCCATCATCCCATGATGGATAACTCCCCCTAAAGGCTTGCTCCCCCTTGACCATTGCACCAACAATGTCCTTGGGAAGTCCCTAAGCCAATAGGAACTCTAAACCATCAAAATTAAGGTTCTAAGTTCAACATAGAACTTTCACTCACCTTAAGATTGATACAAACCCTAAAACCTCTCCAAATCCATATCCAATGGATTTTCACCCTTTATAATGCTTCCCAAAGCATATCCTAGGGTTAGGAGTGGTTAGGGACCTTTACCATGGCTGAAATCGGGTTAAACAACCTTGTTTTCCCCGAAATCAGGCTACCAGTCGAGTGATTCAGAAATCAGTCGACTGACACCTCCATCAGTCGACTGCCACAAATAGCAGTTGACTGATAACTGAAATTTTCAAATTTCAGTTATCAGAGTTGAATTTCAGAAAATCATAAATAATTATTCGTATATCGAAAAATCACGAAAATTGATACGTATAATACCTATGACCAATACAATGGGTGAAAAAGTTTGAGAATTATTTTACCCATAAAATAGTGAGTTTGATACAAAACTCAAAACCATTGAACTTTTCAATGTTTTGGCCCTATTTTGTATCAACTCTATCAATGGTGATTGCCATCAAAAGATAGACTTCACCAAGGTTTTTCAAAATGATTTTAAAATGTTTTCAAAACCTTATCTTGGATCATATTCCTTGGGCTCTATGTACATGACTTGTACACATGCTCTCCCAATGATCCACAAATAGAATTAGATGAGTTTTAGTTCATCTAGATGCAAAAACTATGCACCTTGAACTTAACTCATATCCTAGCATCTCACATGTATCTAGGGTGTATAAATACACATACATGTCAATATGATGTGAGATGAGGGTTTTGTTCTCCCTAAGCTAGGGTTTCATGCATTTTCTAGGCAACCTTACATGATTCCCTTATAAATGGGACTCCAAGTCATGCCATTGTCCTTAAATCAATTTCAATCACATTAATGCATGAAATGATCATGGCATAATGATAGCAAAAATTAAAACATGGCCAATGATCATGATGTCATGATATATGATATACACTAAAAACTCATGACATTAACCTAAACCCTAAACATGATCATGACATTTTATATGATTAAAACTAAGCATGATGTCATGGCATGTTATATGGCAAAAAAAGCATGGCATATAAAATATATAAGTATAGTAATACCTAAATTTTAATATTAATTGCCATTTCATATAATTAATTATATTTTGCCATATTTCTATTTTTTTTTCTCTCTCAAGTGTGCCAAAAACCCAAAATGGCACACTAACCTCTAAACCTAAATTGTGCCAATTTTGATCATTTTATCAAACTTCTCAAGTAATATTGGCACATCCTAAACCCACCTAGCGTGAATCAATCACACTCTTAGGAACCCAAAACAGATTTGAGCTCCTAGGGTTAATTAGGTATTCCTTAGGGATAACCTCCCTAGATACCTTCCTAATGACCTTCCTAGGCTTATTAGCCTTGGTCATTTTGGTCTTGCCTAGGTTGACTCTAGGGGTAACTCCCCTTGCAACCTTCTTAGTGGCCACCCTAGGTTTCATAGAAACCCTAACCACTAGGCACAACCTTTGGTCAAACTTAGGGATGACTTCCCTATTGACCTTGGTCTTCCTAGACCTAGTTTGTGTTCCATAGTCAAATGGAACACTATGATAAGCCACTTTAGGCTTAGGTTTGTGACCCAAACCTTGCTTGCCCTTGGTTGACTTTTGACTCTTAGGTCCTACTTGTTGACTTTGATTATTTGACCTAAAAGTTTGACCAATTGACCCTTGCATTTGATTTTGCATAATGTTGAGGGTCTTTTCAAGTTTTTCAAGCCTTGACCTCAAGGCTTGATTTTCCTTTTCTAATATCTCAATTTTTGATTTTTCATTTTCTCTTGAGATATTTCTATTTCTAGGCATATGTCTAGATTTCTTAGCATTAAAGCCTAGATGTTCTCTTATTTTCTTAATGCTTTCCTTAGGTAATATATTTTTAGGGACATTAGTCCGAAATTTCTTCTTATTTCCTAAGTGAACACTCTTAGCACCTAAACAAAAGTATTTATTTCTATTAGCATGCTTTTCATGGCAAATTGCAAGAGAATTAAAATTCCTAGCATGCTTTTGACTTTTAAATTTAGAAGATGCATTATTGAAATATACCTTAGGGTTTGCCTTGGAGGCTCCCTCTACATGTATAGCTCCTTCTTGGGTCTTTTTGCTGCCCCTAGGACATTGATTTGAATGTCGGTTCTTGGCACTTGAAGCAAATGACTTGCTCCTTGCTTTTCTTGGCATTGGGAACACCAGCTTTATTGACTATTTGTGCCGGTGGAGCTTTCCTAATCTTCTTTGGACATTTGCTCTTGTAATGCCCATACTCCCTACACTCAAAGCACATTATATGAATTTTATTATTATTTGAAATGCTCGAGTTACCTAGGTCCGTGGTGGAAGGTGCCAGAGTTAGATTTTGAGCTTCTTCATCTTGACCGGATGTTGAAGGCTCTTCTTGAGGTTGCTCCGGTATAGAGGATGGTCTTTCCTCCTCAATCCTAGAAGTGGATGCTCCTTCCACTTCTTCCACCTCTTCTTTCTCCGATCCGGAAGTTGACTCCATCTCAACTTCCGATTCCTCACTTTCACTTGAGGATGAACTCTCTTCATGGAATCTTGTCAATTTCCTCCATAGCTCCTTGGCATACATGTAATCCCCTAGCTTGCACAAAATATCATTAGGAATTAAATCTTCCAAAAGTTTCGTTACCTTAACTTCGGTCTTGAGCTTTTGGCGTTGCTCTTGGGTCCACTTTTTCAATTTTAGGACATTTCCCTTCTTATCCCTAGGGGGTTCAAGGCCTTCAATAAGGATGAACCAATCTTCTATGTTCATCATCAAGAATGTTTCCATTCTTGATCTCCACATCGGAAAATCTTCTCGGTCGTATGGCGGTGGAGTGTTGATATCCCATCCAAGCTTGTCTTGAAATTCCATCTTCACCCTCTAGCGTCTTGCTCCCGGTTGTTAATCGGTTGAAGAGCTACCAGGCTCTGATACCACTTGTTAGGGATCGTTTGGAACGCTAGAGGGGGGGGAGAATAGCGTCAATGGAATTCTTTCGCGTTCGTGTCTACAATTTCGTTAGCGCAGTGGAATATAGATATAATACAATAACGAAATGGACAAGCACACACAAAGACACGAAGATTTAACGTGGTTCGGAACCGCACGGTTCCTACTCCACGGATCGGGTTCGTACGAACCCTAGCGATGCCAATCACACACCACTATGAAATAACTCCTTCTCGACACGAGTCGGAGGCAGAGAAACCTCTTACAATTGTTTACAACAATAAACAAATAGCTACAAGCAAATACAATGAAATACAAAGAAAAACTAGTAAAGAAAACACTTTACAAATGCTCTTGAATGCTTGATCGCTAGGTTGATCGAGTAGCACTTGGAGACCCTGAATTGCAGTAGCAACTCGCCCCAAATCGCCTCAAAGAACCATTTGGTTTTTCCTCCATCACGAGCTCCATATATAGCTTCAACCTGTGCTGGAAAAAGTCGATCAGTCGACTGATCGGGACCATCAGTCGACTGATGCCACTGTTGTCGTGAGACAACGGCTAGATCCACGTTGGATAAGTCCAACGGATCCATCATCAGTCGACTGATTGTAACCATCAGTCGACTGATGGAGTCCTCACTCGACCAGTCGAGTCTCGACTCCATTCTATGGTCGATTTCTCGAGCACCAGTCGACTGATCACACGATCAGTCGACTGCCCACCTCTGGCAGTCGACTGCTAGGCCATAACTCGCAGTCAAAACCTAGTTGACTCGGTTCAGTCGACTGTCACATGGCACCAGTCGACTGGCACACCTCAAACATGAGGTTTTAACCCAAATATGGTTCCCCCATACTTACTAGACCACCCTTAGCCTAGACCTAAGCCTTCTAGCCACCTCCATCAGCCTCACACCTCTCGGATCCCTCCAAGTCATCCATGACTTGTTCATCCATCGCGCTAGCCTTCAGGTGCTTCCGTCAGCTATGTCATGCTAACGGTGTCTACACCGCTAAGGCACATTGGACGTATGCCGCCAAGACTCTGCTTGGACTTTACGCCGCCAACCATTGGACTTATGCTGCCAAGACTCCAGCTTGGACTTTACGCCGCCAATATCAAACCCTTGGACTTCTCAAATGACAAGACTCAAGCTTGGACTTTCCCTTGCCAACCCATGTTGGACTTTTCATGCCAAGACCCATGCTTGGACTTTTCATGTGCCAAGTATCCCACTTGGACTTTCCATGCCAAGTACTCAAGACTTGGACTTTACCAAATGACAATTACATTGTCATATGTTTTTGTCAAAACATCAAAACATCACTCGAGTCAAACTCGAGTCCTGGTCAATCATGACCTAGGCCGATTGCACCAACACAAACTTCCTGTAGTAGCTTGCTAGCCCAAGAAAGCTTCTGATCTCGCTGGCATTCTTTGGTCGGTTCTAGTTACTCACGGCTTCAATCTTTATTGGGTCTACCATCACTCCGTGCTTGGATATAATGTGACCCAAAAACGATACTTGTTCGAGCCAGAACTCGCATTTGGAGAACTTTGCAAATAGCTACTTTTCCCGAAGAATATTCAATACCACATTCAGGTGTTCTGCATGCTCTTCTGTGGTTCTCGAATATATCAGTATGTCGTCGATGAAGACGATCACGAACTTGTCGAGGAATGCCAAGAATACCCGATTCATCAAATCCATGAACAGAGCAGGTGCATTCATCACTCCGAAGGGAATAACTACGAACTCGTAATGTCCGTATCTTGTTCGGAAGGTCGTCTTTGGTATATCATCTGATTTCACTTTTACTTGATGATAGCCAGACCTTAGGTCAATCTTAGAGAAGACGGTGGCACCCTTTAGTTGGTCGAACATGTCATCAATTCGCGGCAAAGGGTACCGGTTCTTGATCGTCACATTATTCAGTGCTCGGTAGTCTATGCACATTCGCATAGACCCATCTTTCTTCTTTACCAATAGCACTGGAGCTCCCCATGGAGAGCGACTTGGGCGAATAAGTCTCTTGTCGAGTAACTCCTGTAGCTGTCCCTGAAGTTCCTTCAATTCAGCCGGTACCATACGGTAAGGTGCTTTAGAGATCGGGTTAGTACTAGGAATCAGTTCGATCTCAAATTCAATTTCTCTATCTGGGGCTAACCCTGGTAGTTCATCTGGGAATACCTCTGGGTAGTTGCATACAACTTTGACATCTTCTAGCTTCTGATCCTCGGCTTGACTTGTATCAACTATATGTGCCAGAAACCCAATGCATCCACTGTCTAACTGTTAGTATGAGCCCTTAGTGCCAATTATGAGATGATTGGTGAGGGAGACTTTTGTATTATATTCTTGCATTAATAAAGGCAAAGATTGATTATTATATTTCTTTATGCGTGTGCCAGCTAAATAAATATAATAATGCCCATGAATAGTAGGTTATTATCTATAGTATATCAATTGGTAGAATTGATTATGAGAAACTATAGAGAACACTATTCTTAAATATTTCTAGTCGAGTATTGTATTAATAGACAAGGGCTATATTGATACATTGAGACTAGCATGTAGGTCAATGGATGACTTGATCTCACAAGTCATGGATATGTGATATCACATTGATACATGGGTATATATATTGGAGACTATATATACTGAATTGACCCACCATGAGAAAGTATCATGGATCGTTATATGAGTGTCATATACTTTCTCATGTGACTATTGGTGTGAATAGTCCTTAGACCTGAAGTCACTACGGTTCCCTACATAAGGAGTTATGTACTTTGGTATCGTCTAAAGTCACATCGTAATTGGGTGACTATAACGGCGATCACTGAGTATGTAACGAATTATGCGGAGGGATGTGAGTGATGTAGATGGGATCTATCCCTCCCATATGACGGGAGTGATATCTTTGGCCTCTTGATAGAGTAAGACCACAAAATGCATGGCCATGCTCAAATGAGTCAATATGAGATATTGAGCTCATTTGTTTGAGTGAGTCTACTTGGGGATCAAGAAACATAAAGATTGATAAGAGGGTGACACGGTCTATGCCTCATTGATCGATCTGAGATATCAAGGATAGAAGGACACTGTCATATGATAATAGTCACGGAAGAGGTTGTCGGATCTCGACATTCTCATCACTTGGGTAGCAATGATGTATTGCTAGATGCCGCTCATTGCTTATGTATCTAAAATGGTTTTGGATACATTGCCAACGTTATGAGAGCCTATAGGGTCACACACAAAGAACATATTATTTTGGAGAGAAAATCATTTTGGTTTGACTAAAATGAATTATTAGTTAATTGGATTAACTAGAATGAGTAAGACTCATTACTTGGCTAAATTTGAGTTGGACTCAAATTGGTTTATGTTGAGTTAGACTCAAGTCAAACCAAGAGAAGAAGGCTAAAATGATTAATCATAATTAATCATGTAATACACGAATTAATAATGTAATACACGAATTAATAAATGGGGTTTTAAATGGGATTTAAAAGCTCATTAATGTGCATTTAATGAGCATTAATTGACTTCCTTTCTTTTACCATGGAGAATAAGGAAGTGCATTTAATGTCTCATTAAGGTGTATTATTGTTTCTTCTTCTTCTTCAACGTGAGAATGAGAAAAACAAAATTGAATCTGATTTTGTTTTGTTCTCAAAAAGCCAAGTATAGAGTGAAAAGAGAGACCTTGGCGTGGTTGCTATCACAACCGAAAGGGTTTACCTCTTCTCTCCAAGATCGTGTGTGTGTGCACCGTAGAGGCGTGGACATTCTGACCACGCTGAGATCCGCAAGTGTTGCTGACTGGAATTCGAAGGGCATGCTTCGAATGTAATCTCGATTCCTATAGGATAGAATCGATAATAGAAACGAGTATGTTTTTTTTGCTTGGATCTCTGGAGGGATCCTAAGTTTTCCGCTGCAAATTTTGTTTATCGCTCGGGATCCCCACACTAACATCTTGCGTGCCTGTAGCACGGATAAAAATTTATTGTCTCTTCTCCTTGGCTCTCCAATAAATTCAAACATAGGTTCTGCCTCCGGCTGGAAGACCACTTTTCTTTTACGGCACTCGATCGAAGCACTGTACTTGCTCAAGAAATCCATGCCCAATATAATATCATAATCCTGCATGTCGAGCACTATCAGATCACAATAGAGTTCTCTGTCTGCAATTCTGATGGGTGCTGCTCGCAGCATATGAGTGGAGGGCATTACTTCTCTCAAGGGCAGAGTGGTTAAGAACTTGTGACCCAGAGCTTGTGGTGGTATGTCTATCTTTTCAGTAAAGTGTGTAGAAACAAACGAATGTGTTGCCCTAGTATCAAATAATGCAGTAGCATGCTGACAGAAAATAAATATCTGACCTGTGACAACGGTAGAAGCGTTCTCCACATCTTCTTGGGTGAGAGAATACCCTGGCATATGTCATAACTGGTGGGGCTTCTAGTCTCCCTTGGCTGATCGAGGTACCTTCGATTGCAGCCTGCATCTGGTGTAACTGTGGAGGAGCAATCCTGTCTTTGGGAATCTGCTGGGAGGTGCTCGAACTCTGAATAGGGCAGTTCCGACTCTATGTCCTTCCGTCCCACAGATTGTAACATCTATTTGTGCCTTGGTAGCATACCCGTGATGTATCTTTCCGCAGTAGTAGCACAGAGGGATCCTCGGGATGCTTTGTCGACCACCTTTAGGATCCTCCCATTGTTTTCTCTTGCCAGTGTGGTTCCCTTTCCAAGTACTTTGGTTTCTCTGACCTCCTGACTGGGCCTGACCCCTGCCTTCACTCAGTGTCTTCTTTTGCTGGTTAATGTTGTTCAGGTAATGCTCGGTAATCAAGGCACTACTAAACAACTCCTGGGTCATGGTCTATGAACTCCGGGCCACACATTCGTAGAGCTATTTCTGGCCTGAGAATCTTCAAAGATGAGTCCGATCCTTTTCTTTCCGTGGCTCGACCAACTCGACATAGGCGCATGAAGCCTCGGTTGAATCTCTTCACTACGACCGATAGGTCACCTTGTCGAACCTAGTGAACTCGTCAGTAATGCTTGTTGGTTACCATAATGTGGAAGAATTCTTCGAAAAATTCATACTCGAAATCTGTGCATCTCATCTGATTTACTTGTCTCTTTGCTTTGACCCGTTCCCACCACATCCGAGCATCTCCCGAAAGGCAGAATGATGCACACTTAATCTTCTCGCATTCAGGCCAGTCCAGTAGCTCCATGATGCTTTCCACTGTCTTGAACCAAGCCTAGGCATCCCATGGTTCACCAGTACCAGAGAAATTTTTCGGCGGCCTCACGCCATCGGATTAGGTAAGCTTCCGAACCATCGGCCAGCCGGTGGGGCGAGGGGTTTCTCGCCGATTCATTAGGGCATTTATTACTTGTCGCTCGTGACTTGTCGCTGGAGTTCAGTAACTACGTGTGTAAGGTCATGCGGGGGTGCTATCTCATCAGCTCTACTACTGCGTCTTCCAGACATGTTTACCTTCATATATTAAAGTAAAGCTAGTATAAGTTTTTCGTTCGTTTATCTATGCATAATTAAACTAAAAGCTAGCATAAAGCTATCATTCATGTTTTCATGCATAATTTGAGCTAAAGGCATTTCATATCATACATGAACAAAATTAACAAAATTAGAGTAGACATAGAATTCTTACTTGGAGCGGTAGGATTTGGACCTTGATGTGTGTGTAGTGGAAAGGTAGATCTACTCTGATACCAACCTGTCACGCCCGCCCTTTTCCTAGGGTCCGGAGGGGCGGCGCATGACGCAACCGTACATGCATACATTGTACTACTTACAGCGGAAGACTTTAGACACCTTTTTTTTTCTTTTAACATAAACATGCATCGTCATTTTATAGATACTTCTTCTTAACATAGAGAATGCATCATTATTTCATAAGTACTTAGTGCTTAGTTCAAGTCCATAAACATCATCATCATAGGGGAAACATACATAAACAATATAATAGATCTCCTCCACCATGCCACTACCACACACACTTTGCCCCTCCTGCTGCTCCCTTTAGTTTATCCATCCCTTACCCTTATCTGCAGTACAAGGGAAAAATAAACTATAAGCACATAGGCTTAGTAAGATCATGTCCTACTCACAAAAACCATACATCGACAATAAGCATGACATGTAACATTCATAACATATAAGCAACATAACATGCAACATATATAACGTAAGCAAACATAACATGTAGCATAAGTAACCTAAGCAAACATAACATGTACCATATATAACATAGCAACATATCATGCACATAAATGGCATAATCAAACATAACATGCAACATATATATCATAGCAACATATCATATACATATATGACATAATCAAACATAACATGCAACATATATATCATAGCAACATATCATGTACATATATGGCATAATCAAACAAAACATGTAACATATATAACATAGCAACATATCATGTACATATATGACATAATCAAACATAACATGCAACATATATATCATAGCAACATATCATGTACATATATGGCATAATCAAACATAACATGCAACATATGTATCATAGCAACATAGCATGTAAACATAACAATCATAACATGTGAACATAACAATCATATCGTGTAAACATATGCAGGATGCTCTTTGAAAACATATATTATAGGTACGTAAACATAAATCTCAACATATTGGGTCCGACATTGTACCACATCATCATCATAAAAGCGCGCATCCCTAAATAGACCCGAGGTAGCAAGTCTCGAATCTACTAGGTTTCTAGGCCCGATCTTAGTCCGTCGACCTAGGGGCCATCGTCATAGCGTAGAAGCCCATCCTAGACCCGATCTTAGTCCATCGACCGAGGGCATCTGGGAGCCCATCCCGTACTAGGCTCGATCTTAGTCCGTCGACCTAAGGGCAATCATACATAGAAGCCCATCCTAGGCCCGATCTTAGTCCGTCGGCCTAGGGAAACTTAGGAGCCCATCCCTTTGGACCTTATTAGGGTCCTGGTACAAGTCATGCAGAAGGTAAAATACTTATATGCTTTTTATCATAACATATCTTATTTCATTTCGCAAACATATCATACTTCATTTCATAACATATCATATTTCACTTCATGAAAATATCATATTTCATTTCATAAACATATCATACTTCATTTCATAACATATCATATTTCACTTCATGAACATATCATATTTCACTTCATAACATATCATATTTCACTTAATGACATATCATATTTCATTTCATAACATATCATATTTCACTTCATGAACATATCATATTTCATTTCATAACATATCATATTTCACTTCATGACATATCATATTTCATTTCATAATCACATCATACTACATTTCATAACATATAGGGCATGGCATAAGGCATAACATCAAGAGTAAGTAAACACTAACCTAGAGCATGTTATCTTCATCTAGCATCATTTAACATCACAAGTTATCATGAATTTACCTAAAGCATGGCATAAGGAACACATTTGGGGTCTTGGCCGAATGGTTCAAATGGGTTTCATGGATCAACCACTTAACTAACTCATCTAAAAGAAATCCCTCTTCATCATATTAATACAAGATATAGTATGAATCATCATGATAAGCCCTAGTTATGGTCTTGGCCGAATGTTTCATGGGGAATTTAGGGTTAAACTCTTAACCCAATCCATCTAGCATCTTAACATCATTATATTCATACAAGATATGGTATAGAACTTCATTGAAACTCAAGAACAAGGTTTGGTCGAATGGTTCATGGAGAGTTTAGGGTTAAACTCTTAACCTAATCCATCTAAAATCCTAACATCATTATATTCATACAAGATATGGTATAGAACTTCATTGAAACTCAAGAACAAGGTTTGGCCGAATGGTTCATGGAGAGTTTAGGGTTAAACTCTTAACCTAATCCATCTAACATCCTAACATCATTATATTCATACAAGATATGGTATAGAACTCCATTGAAAACTCAAGAACAAGGTTTGGCCGAATGGTTCATGGAGAGTTTAGGGTTAAACTCTTAACCTAATCCATCCAACATCCTAACATCATTATATTCATACAAGTATAACATAGAACTTCATGGAAAACTTCAAGAAAAGGGTTTGGCCGAATGGTCAAGGAGGCTTTTAGGGTTAAACTCTTAACCTAATCCATCTAACATCCTAACATCATCATATTCATACAAGTATGGCATAGAACTTCATGGAGAACTCAATTAAACGGCTTGGCCGAATGGATCATGGAGAATTGACACAAAAACTTCAATCGAAAAGCTACTTGTATGAAAGTGAGAGGATACTTACATCCTTCGCTTTGCTTTTTGGTTGGAAGATGACCTAAGGTAAGCAACCTAGCCTTTCTTCTTGCTTGGATGACTTTCGGCCAAAGGATGGAAAGAAGGAGCTCTAGGGTTCGGTGAGGAAGGAGAAGAGGAGGAGAAAAGAAATTTTGATAACTCATGTCTCCTCATTCCCCCTATTTATTCACTTGAAGAGTCCCTTAGTCTCCCTTACCCCTAACTATAATTTCCCACATTCCTCTAATAATAAAATCTTGTTGGGCTACTGGTTATTGGATGAACCCTTAGGGCTTGGCTATCTCTAAAGGTTGGGGGTTCAATTCCTAGGCCTTGCATCCTTTTTTGCTTATTTTCTTTTATTTTTGAAAAAGCCCACATAAAGCCCATTATCATCAAGCCAAAAATTCTTATAAAATTGCTAGAAATTTTACAGGCGTTACAAGCTTAATCTTTTCTCTCCCTTAAGAGTATTTCTTATCCAATTCCAGCATAATTTTAGAGAATATCAAAATTTGCACAATATTTTAGGTTCCCCCTAGACTCTTGATCTCCCCCTTAAAGTAACATTGTTATATTTATACTTAATTTCTTTTTTTAAAAAAAATTAAATGTTTAACTCCCGCTAGAATTATAATATATCTTAACTCCCCCTTAATTATGTTGATTCTTTTAGAATTTAAGTTGAGTTGTTTAGAATTGAGTTGAATATGTTGATTGGGGTTGAATTAGTTGATTAGGGTTGAATCAATTAAATTGGTTAGTCTAGGTTGGTTAGTTAAGTTTAGGTTAAGTTAAGTTTAATTGTTTAGTTAAGTTGTTATGTTTAGTTGTTTAGTTAAGTTATTATGTCACACCTCGAGAGCATGCTGTGCCGAAAAGCAAACGGACGACATCTCCCCTGTACGTGGCAACATTTCGGGTTAATACAAGGCCCGTAGGCCCACAATAACAACAACACATATAGAAATGTAACCAAACCACAACAACATAACAAACTAACTACAACAAATACACAGCGGAAACAACACAACACAACACAATACAATCCCACATACATGCATACCGGTATGACTAACACCAAAACTAAGAACCACTATAACAAAACCAGAAAGAAACATACAACAACAATAGTACATCACGAAAACTCCAAATACACTACACCCATGCGGAAAGCCCAAAACGAACACCAGAGTCTCGGAGATGAGATGAGATATCAGCCAGCGGTGCTCCAAGCCGTCACAAAGACTTCTACCTGTTACTTGGGCGACAGAAAAACCCAGGGTCCGTGGTGGTGGTGAGTAAAACTCAGCAGGTAATAGAAAAATATGTATATATCAAATATCACATGTAATTCAACAACATAATCTAGAGGTATAACAGGTATATCAGCATAGTATATAAATACAAGCATATACTGTCTAACCAAATGAACAACAAAAAATACAGACATACCTCAAGGTCTGCTACGCTACTCTGATCCAACCTGAGCATATATCCAATGTATATATAACAGGAAGAGTAATACCAACTCATAATCTACTCATGCTACAAGTCAAGGTATCTAATGGTCTGTCCAACACATATATAAGTATCTAACACAACCGTATAATAAATGCAAGAAGCATGCATGAATATGATGTATAACCAAATGCAGCAAGCATAGTACAATCAAATGCAACATCACAATAAGCATATATATATATAGACTGCATCTATATATATATATATATATATATATATATATATGGTAATATGCAAAGCATCATAAGATACAGCAATGCAGCATGCATGGTCATGCCTGCTCACCCCTACTCGCTACCACGACCCCAGTATGGCCTAGGTGGTACTACATGACAACTGTCCCAACTCAACACCAACCACCCCTCTAGAGTGGCCGAGTGGGCAGTATGATCAAGTAGCATATGAGCGTAAAGAGCTCGCTACACAATGGGGGTCCCTGCTGCTGGCCACTCCGACTGACACTACCAATGAGTGGTCGAGTGTCATGAAAGAGATTTGAGACCGCTAGAGGGGGGTGAATAGCGTCTCGTGATGGAATTCATTTCGTGTTCATCTACAAATTTCGTTAGTGTGCAGTGGAATAATAATGAAGCAATACGAAATAGACAAACACAAATATACAAGTGTTTAATGTGGTTCGGAACCGAACGGTTCCTACTCCACGGATCAGACTCTAAAAGCCCTAGCAATGCAAACACGCACTACTAATCACAATAACTCCTTCTCGACACAAGTCGGAGGTGGAGAAACCTCGTACAAACGATCTTACAATAGCAAGAATGAAATACAAGCAATATACAATGCAAATACGAAAGACAAGTAAATAAAAGACTTTACAACACTTGTTTTTGATTGCTTGAATGCTTGGTTGTTTGCTTGCACTTGGAGACCTGATTTGCAGCAACAAATCGCCCCAATAGCTCTCAAGAACCTGATGCATTTTTCTCCATCACGAGCTCCTTTTATAGCTTCAACTGTGTTGGAAAATGTCGATCGATCATTGCCGGGACCATCGATATCACACTGCATTCGTGAGACAATGATGTAATCCACGCTGAAAACTCCAACGGCTAGACATCTCGATCATGAGCATCGATCATGTTCGCTCATCACTCATTATCACGCTCATCCCAGCGGTCGAGTGAGACTTCATTCTGTGCCCCAAAATCCGAGCATCAGTCAACTGATCACAAGATCAATCGACTGCTATCCAATCAGTCGACTTCCCATCTATGACAGTCGACTGCTAGGGCAATTCCCATAGTCAAACTCTAGTTGACTACGCCAGTCGACTGCCACATGGCACCAGTCGACTGGCAAACCTCAAACATGAGGTTTTAGCCCAAGTATGGTGCCCCCATACTTGCTAGACCACCCTTAGCCTAGACCTAAGCCTTCTAGCCACCTTCATCAGCCTTATGCCTCTCGGATCCCTCCAAGTCATTCATGACTTGTTCATCCATCGCGCTAGCCTTCAGGTGCTTCCATCGGCTATGTCATGCTAATGGTGTCTACACCGCCAAGGTACATTGGACTTACGCCGCCAAGACTCCGCTTGGACTTTACGCCGCCAATATCAAACCCCTTGGACTTCTCAAATGCCAAGACTCAAGCTTGGACTTTCCCTTGCCAACCCATGTTGGACTTTCCATGACAAGACCCATGCTTGGACTTTCCCAAATGCCAAGTGTCCCACTTGGACTTTCCATGCCAAGTACCCATGACTTGGACTTTCCATAATCACATGGTCAACCCTAATCAACCATCAAAGTCTCCCTCGAGTCAAACTCGAGTCCAGTTAAACATAACCCGGGTTGATTGTATAAACAATCTCCCCAAAACATCAACAGACATTAATGTCAAACATCAATGTCAACTTACTTTGTCAAACATCAAAACATTACTCGAGTCAAACTCAAGTCTGGTCAATCGTGACCTGGGCCAATTGCACCAACAATCTCCCCCTTTTTGATGTTTGACAAAACAAATCTTGATTTAGGCCCCTAACTCAAATTCCCTTACCAATTTCATAAATTTTTAATCTTATGGTCTCCCCCTTTTTGACATACATCAAAAAGGTATACTCTCCAAGGAGGTCAATGTCTCATGTCCCAATGAGATCTTACAATCTCCTCCTTGGTCCAAAGATACCTAGGATGCCTACCATCTTCCTAGTGATATGTCTCATATCACGCAAGAGAAGCAATCCTATACTCTCTCCCAATTTCCAAATTGGGTATGTAAAAAATCTCATTTTTCCCTCTCATGAGGAAAATTACCATCCATCATCCCATGATGGATACCTCCCCCTAAAGGCTTGCTCCCCCTTGACCATTGCACCAACAATGTCTTTGGGAAGTCCCTAAGCCAATAGGAACTTTAAACCATCAAAAATAAGGTTAAAAGTTCAAACATGAACTCTCCCCACCTTAAATTGGATACAATATCCTAACACCTCTCCTAATCCATATCCAATGGATTTTCACCCTTTATAATGCTTCCCAAAGCATATCCTAGGGTTAGGAGTGGTTAGGGACCTTAACCGCAGCTGAACAAGGGCTAAACAAACCTTGTTTTCCCTAAATCAGCATTGGCAGTCGACTCCGTCAGATACCAGTCGACTGCCACCAAGGGCAGTCGACTGATAACTGAAATTTCCGAATTTCAATTATCAGAATCTAATTTCAAAAAATCATAAGTAATTCTACATATATCAAAAAATCATGAAATTTGATACGTATAATACTTATCACACATACAAATGGTGAAAAATCTTGGAAAAATATTTTAACCATTAAAATAGGAGATTGGTTCAAAGTTCAAAAACTGTTAAAACTTGAAAGTTTTTGATCTACTTTGTATCAACTTCTACAATGATGATGGCTATCAAAAGATAGACTTCACCAAGGTTTTCTAAAGTGATTTTAAAATGTTTTTGAAAACCTATTTTGAACCATGATTTATTGGCTAAATATACATAACTTGTATATTAGCTTTCCTCATAATTCTTAGTGATGATTGAAATAAGTTAAGTTCATCTAGATGCACTACCTATGGACCTTGAACCTAACTTATTATCCTAACATCTCGCATGTTACCTAAGGTGTATACACACACATACATGTCAATTTAGATGTGAGATGTGGAGTTTGTTGGGTTTCCGGCACCGCGGCGAGTGTGTGTTCGAACATGTTTCATAAACATATGCACAGCGGAAGAAACAAAAATAATAAATCTACTTTTATTACAACACACACATCACACGCATGCATAGTACAACATGTGTAGACATAACCATAAATTTAAATTTTGCATTAAAAGGAAATTTAACTACGTATACCTTACGTATCACGTGTAGCGGGAACGGCATCAACCGGAACGATCCTCGCTAGAATCGTCTCTATCCGTATCCACGCCGAGTATCCTCGGGATGACTTCGCTAAGTCACAAGCCTCGTCTTCGTATGGGTTACTAGCCTCATGTTGAAGACGACGTTATCGAGAGAGGATCACGATCCGAATCCAAATTCGGATCCAAAAATGAGTTCTCAAAACTCGCTTCTCCGGAGAGGTATTCGTCAACCGTTTGACGAATCCTTCGTCCTCCACCTCTGAGGATTACCGGAGATCGAATCCCCGGCAAGGCTACCGCTGTCGGAGCTCTAAACGTCGTCCAAACGACGCTTCGACGAGAGGGAAACAAGCTGTCCAGAAAACTGGAAAGCTTTGGTGGAGGAGTGGGCGTCGGCCAAAAAGGGTAAGATGAAGCTCACCTTGATGCTGAACCCAAAGGAGATCACCGGAGAGTTGCCGGAGGATCACCGGCTGAAGCTTGGACGCCGGCAACAATTTGGACGGCGGCACAAGGGGGTGGGCGGCGGCAATGAAGGTTGGCGCCGACTAGATGAAGAGGAGGGAGAGGTGGGTGGCCAAAACTAGGTTAGCGTTTTGGATTTGGGTTTAAGCCCTCTTTTATAGAGAACTAATTCTCTTAATGGTTATTGGATCATAACCATAAGGCTCGTTAACCCGCTCCATTAAGATAAGTTAAAATAAACCAAACATGATGGTTTATTTTAAGTTAAAACGAACCGAACCAACTTTTGGTTCATTCGTTTAAAATAAACCAAACCCTTTGGTTTATTCTCCTCCATTGGATTAGAACCAAACCATTTCGGTTCATCCATTATGTCTTCATAAGACATGGCCCATCCACGCTTCCATTGCGACTGAAACAATTTCATGCCCGCTTCTTGTTTGGTCCAACCAAGCCTAATTTCTCTCGGTCTGAGAATCTCATTCTCAAGCTCGTTTTAAATCCTTCGAATTACTCTCGTTGTGCGTGTGACCAAATAAGTTCTCGGTTTATGTTGGCCGTCTATAATTAACCATTAATTATAGAACGATCATGAGTGGCACCTAGTAGTACATCATGATCCCCAATTAACCGAAAAGATCGACGGTTGATCCAGAACTATTTCTGAAACCCTTCAGCAGCTCGAATGAATCGTGCCCCATTCCCTTCACTCATCTTATACCCACTTGGTTCAGGACATGGTCTATAGTGTCAGTCCCCACTAGGCTGACTATGTCACACCTAGCCCAAGTATCATTTCCTCGTCCTACGAATTCTAGTTACTGCACATGTATCGAAGAGTACCTTACTCTAAACATGTAATGCTTTGGCCAAAGACTTTAGTAACAATCCGACGAGAGGCCATGGGTATACTTCTCCTCGCAAGGAGTGGTGAATCCTTTATAGGCTATTCAAACACCTTCGATCACTTCGACTTATACCCAATCATCCTGGGTCCACATCTCCTCAGAGATGCTTGCTTAAGATGTCAAAGCATAAGTCTCCATGATCAAGATGACTTGAATACCGCAAGTCAAAGGAACATCGCACTTAAGCTACAGTAAGAACTTCATTGACATATCTATATATGCAGAGAACCATATGAAGTCTTACGGCTGGTCACTCCAATGAACTAGTTACCATAACTAGCATCCACGATTAACTCCGGACATGACAATGTCTCCAGCCAGTGAGAATCAGCTGCTTGGATACACCAAGGAGTATACCTCGTGCTAGTCTCGATAGAATCAATGGTGTCCTTATCCATTAATTCATTGACTAGGGATAATTTTGATACATCACAATTACACATGTAGAGATACTCAATAGTTGTGATCCAATCACAAATTCTCTCATGCTGCGAATCGTATCGTGGACATTCAGTAAATGAGTTTAAGATCCAATCAAATACATGAACACATGTATACTCAAATAGTGAATCTTCATTTATCATATAAATGGTTCATACATAAGGCGATTGCCTTAGGACATCTCTCATATATTAGTAACAGAGTTAGAATTAATATGGCCTCATGCATTTTCTAGGCAACCCTACTTGATTCCCTTATGAATGGGACTCCAAGTCATGCCATTGTCCTTAACTCAATTTTAATCAAGTTAAATGCATGAATGATCATGGCATAAATGATAACAATAATAAAGCATGGCAATGATCATGATGTCATGATATATCAATAAGCTTTTAAAAATAAATGGACATGACATCTACAAAAGTCCTAATCAACAGCATGACATGGTATATGAGAAAACATAATTAGATGTCATGACATAGTAAGGTTACACAAACAAACACATTTTAACCAAACATACAATCAGACACCAATAGTTTTAGAAACAAAATATTTCATTAAAAACTTCAAGTTTTTTACATCCAAAATATGAAATGTTCAAACAAAAAGACATCCTACATCGCTAAACATCCTAATATCGCTAGTCCTCTGCGGAAGGCGGAGGTGGAGGTGACTGCTGACTCAAGGTCCAGGCTCGCATCATCTCGTACATGTCCAGCTGACGCTGCTCAATGCGGCTCTGTGACTCCTCAATCCAAATGTGGCGCTCCTCCATCTGACTAAGGTGCTAACACATGGAGGATTGCCCCACTATAAGCTCTGACAGCCAAGAGTCAACTGTCTGCTGGTAGTCCTGGAATCTGGCCTCCAGTTGTCCAACCCGATCTGAAGGACCTGCTGCTGATGCATCTGCTGGCATCTGGTCCTCCTCATCAGCAGCATATGGATCCTCATATTCCTCTTCACCCTCTCTAGGCACTAGAGGTGGCTCCCCATGTGCCCTGGGCGGAGGTCGAGGTACCAGCTCCATCTGCTCATGTCCCATCCGCAGCTTCGCCAATGAGAAGTTACGAACTGATATACAGTCGTAAAATTCAGATAGCACCCTCAGAGAACCCCTGTTAATGTTAATGCCTATAGACTCTAACCGTGCAGTGATGACATGGCCAAAAGGCATATGCACTTTTCCTTGCACAGGGGATATGAAATGTACAATGCAATGAAACATGTTCAATGCAATGTTTATATCTAATCTATGACGCATGGCGTACAGGAGGAATAGATGGGGAGGCCGAATCTTGGCCAGACCCTGAGTCACAATCGGGAGAAAACACCTAACAATGACTTTGTAGAGTACATTGTCGGGCGCAGATAGCTCATTGATGGGAAATAAGTTCTGAGCTGGCGGGCGAGGGTGGCGAAAGACATGCTCATGCATGGAATCCAAAGAGATATGATCAAAAGGCTCAGGTAGAGGGACATCGAAGGTAGGGTAAAATATGAAAGTGTCATTTGATAGCCGACATTCAAGGAACTCCTGCAGGATTGCAGGAGTAAACTCTAGGTCACGTTTTGCGACCCGAGTGGTGTATATCGGACCATCATCAACTTTCTTCAGGTTTTGATAGAACTCCTTAAGGAGATCATCATTTATTGCATGAGTACATAATGCTATCTTCATGAGCTGATAATATGATAAAATTTCCATGACATCACTACAGTAACGCGTAAAGAAATCCCTATAAATGTACCTAACCAACATGGTTTGGTACAATCGTGATTCAACCTCAGTCGGGTCATTTCTACGGGATCGCCTATATGAATGCAATGCAGTGAAATGAAATGCAAAGACACAAATACACGATTAGATCACAATGAGTTATAATGAAAAATTAGGGTTTTAGAGGAGTAAAAAGTTATACTTTGGCGCCATTGAGAATGATGAGGAGAAGGTACTCAGACAATGCTGAAGAGAGCGCCGGAGAGTTCACCAGAGCAGAGGTTTTGTCGGAACCCTAATCGCAAGAAAAAAATCGCCGGAGATGAGTAGATTAGGGTTGTGAGATGCTAAAAATGTGAATGGAGGAGTTGAACGTCAAACCTAGGGCTTAGGTGGTCGGCGCGGTCGGAAGAGCTGGTCGGAGAAGGAGGCGACGATCGAAGAAGAAGAAGAAGATGAGGGAAATCAAGCGTGAAGACGCCGAACCCTAGCGGTTTGGCGTTATAAAATCGCGACGCCAGTCGACTGATGTGCAACATCAGTCGACTGATTACGGTTTATAAGCGATTTTATTGAACCGATAGTCGATTGCGCAGGCTCAAAGACTCGATCACGAGCATTCTCAGATTGCGGTTACAAGAATATCGGGCCGATCGATGCGATCATCATCATGATCGCCAATGACCACTCGACTGATGATCCTTCTGCCTCGATGAACAGTACCATCAGTCGACTAATATATCCGATCAGTCGATTGATGTACAAATAGTCGAGTCCTAAAAATAGCACTCGACTGTTGGACTCATCGTATCGGTTCTGAGTAGTAATGATCGATAAACCGTATTAGTCGATCGATGATCTCGATTTAATTTCAAATTGAGTGAATTTTGATTTCTTCACTCAATTTGTTTCATTTTATCATGTTTACTCTTGTATGTCGAATATATTAATGTTATGCTTATATTCATGTATTTGTTAATGTATTTTGGTATTTTATTTCATTTTAACAATCATTAGCATCCAATGATTTTAAAATTCTAACATCTCACCCTTTCTAAGTGTGGACATACACAATCAAGATGAATGACCTGTTTTGTGAGATGCAATATACCATAAACATTTCTTCCATGCAAACATATGGTAAAACACATGAAGCATGGTAAGTGTAAGACATCAAGGTGTGTGGCACTTAAATATCACTCTTGATGTGACTTATAAACTTTAAGCACTTCTCTTGATACATTAATTCCTAAAGTGTGTCAAAATCCTAAAATGGCACACCATGACCTCTAAATCTAGATTGTGCCAATTTTATTGATTTTTCATGATTCCAAAAATATATGACACATCTTAAAACCTTTTAGGATATAAGATCAAACCTATTTCAAGGTATCCATAACCTTGAAAATAACCTAAAATGTCAACTTTGCTATGGTTGAGTTAACTACCCATCCAATCAAAGTTGACACATCCTAACCCATTTAGCGTGAGTCAATCACGCTCCTTGGAACCCAAAATCTATTTGAGCTCATTGGATTAATTAAGTATTCCTTAGGGATGACTTCTCTAGATATCTTTCTAATGACCCTTCTAGGCTTGTTAGCCTTGGTCATTATGGTCCTGCCATGGTTAGCCTTAGGGATTGCCTCCCTAGTAACCTTCTTAGTGACTTCCTTAGGTTTCTTAGAAACCCTAGCCACTAGGCACATACTATGGTTGACCTTAGGGATAATTTCCCTAGAGACTTTGGTTTTCTTAGATTTAGGTTTAGTTCCATAATCAAATGGAACATTGTGATAAGTAGGCATTACTTTCTTAGACATAGGCTTGTGACCCAAACCTTGTCTCCTAGATGATTCTTGCCTCTTACACCCTTTTTGTTGACCTCTAGATCCTAGAGTTTGACAATTTGACCCTTTAAATTAATTTTGCATGCTTGCAAGGGTCTTTTCATATTTCTCAAGCCTTGACCTCAAGGCTTGATTTTCTAACTCTAATTGCACAATTGATTTTTGATTAGATTTTTGGGCATTACCATTCTCTTTAGGCATATGTCTACCTTTACTAGGATTGATGCCTAAATAGTTTTCGATTTTCTTAATTGCTTTCTTAGGAAGGACATTCCTAGGGACATTAGTCCCAAATTTCTCCTTCTTTGAAATAGGTCTCGAGTTATTATTTCTAGATTTCTCCTTAGTCCTAAAACCAACATGTTTAGCTTCTAGACAACCATAATTATTATTTCTAGCATGCTTTGATTCATGAGTAATAGCAAATTTATTTAAATTAATTCTAGCATGCTTTTGCTTATAATTTAAAGAATGAGCATTATGAAAATATACCTTAGGGTTAGTCTTAGAGACTCCCCCTACTTGTAAATCTCCCTCCTTTCTTCTAGGACATTGGCTCCTATAGTGTCCCGATTGTTGGCATTTGAAGCACACCACGTGCTCCTTGCTCTTCTTGGTGGGGACACCGACATCCTTGACTTTTTCATTGACTTTTGGTGTCGGAGGAGCTTTCTTAGCCCTTTTTGGACACTTACTCTTGTAGTGTCTAGATTCCCTACACTCAGAGCATATTATATGAATTTTGTTATTAATTGACATGCTTAAGTTACCTAGGGTGGTGGTGAGGTTCTCTTGAGCTTGCTCTTCTTCTCTACCGGATGTAGATGATTCTTCTTGAGATTGTTCAGATGAAGATGCTCTAATCTCCTCCCCCTCAATCCTAGAGGTGGAGGTCTCCTCTTCTTCCACCAATCCGGAAGTTGATTCCTTCTCAACTTCCGAGTCCTCACTCGCTTGTGAAGATGACGATGATTCTTCCTCGGCTTCTTCCTCTTCTTGAGCCAATGAAGATTCTTCTTCTTCTACTTGTGTCAAGTGAGGCTTCTCATGGAACTTGGCCAATTTGTCCCATAGCTCCTTGGCATCTTGAAATTCACCTAAACTAGACAAAATGTCATTAGGTATCAAATATTCTAAAAGCTTTGTTACCTTGACTTCGGTCTTGAACTTGAGACGTTGCTCTTGTGTCCACTTCTTCAATTTCAAGACATTTCCATTCTTATCCCGAGGAGGTTCAAAGCCTTCTACGAGGATGAACCAATCCTCTATATCCATCATCAAGAATGTCTCCATTCTTGTTCTCCACACCGAAAAGTCTTCTCGATCATATGGCGGTGGAGTGTTGATGTCCCATTAAGCTTGTCTTGGAATTCCATCTTCCCTCTAGCTTCTTTAGCTCCCGGCGGTTAATCCGTAGAAGAGCCCCTATGCTCTGATACCAATTGTAAGAGATTTGAGGCCGCTAGAGGGGGTGAATAGCGTCTCATGATGGAATTCGTTTCGCGTTCATCTACAAATTTCATTAGCGCGCATCGGAATAATAATGAAGCAATATGAAATAGACAAACACAAATACACAAGTGTTTAACGTGGTTCAGAACCGAATGGTTCCTACTCCACGGTTCGGGCTCTAAAAGCCCTAGCAATGTAAACACGCACTACTAATCACAATAACTCCTTCTCGATACAAGTCGGAGGTGGAGAAACCTCGTACAAACGATCTTACAACAGCAAGAACGAAATACAAGCAATATACAATTCAAATACGAAAGACAAGTAAAAAAAAGACTTTACAACATTTGTTTT
The DNA here is from genome assembly GCA_025175895.1 of Wurfbainia villosa. Taxonomy (NCBI): domain Eukaryota; kingdom Viridiplantae; phylum Streptophyta; class Magnoliopsida; order Zingiberales; family Zingiberaceae; genus Wurfbainia; species Wurfbainia villosa. Next base: position 33,494,979 of record CM045989.1, on the reverse strand, counting down.
TGATTGCTTGAATGCTTGGTTACTTGCTTCCACTTGGAGACCTGATTTGCAGCAACAAATTGCCCCAATAGCTCTCAAGAACTGGATGCATTTTTCTCCATCACGAGCTCCTTTTATAGCTTCAACCTGTGCTAGAAAATGTCGATCAGTCGACTGATCACACTGTTGTTGTGAGACAACAGTGTAATCCACGCTGGAAAAATCCAACGGCTAGGACATCAGTCGACTGATCATGAGCATCAGTCGACTGTTCAAGCCATCACTCGACTGCTCATCCCAGCGGTCGAGTGAGACTCCATTCTGTGCCCCAAAATCCGAGCATCAGTCGATTGATCACAAGATCAGTCGACTGCCCATCTATGGTAGTCGACTGCTAGGGCAATTCCCACAATCAAACCCTAGTTGACTACGCCAGTCGACTGCCACATGGCACCAGTCGACTGGCACACCTCAAACATGAGGTTTTAGCCCAAGTATGGTGCCTCCATACTTGCTAGACCACCCTTAGCCTAGATCTAAGCCTTCTAGCCACCTCCATCAGCCTTACGCCTCTCGGATCCCTCTAAGTCATTCATGACTTGTTCATCCATCGTGCTAGCCTTCAGGTGCTTCCATCGGCTATGTCATGCTAACGGTATCTACACTGCCAAGGCACATTGGACTTACGCCGCCAAGACTCCACTTGGACTTTACGCTGCCAACCATTGGACTTATGCTGCCAAGACTCTCGCTTGGACTTTACGCCGCAAATATCAAACCCCTTGGACTTCTCAAATGTCAAGACTCAAGCTTGGACTTTCCCTTGCCAACCCATGTTGGACTTTCCATGCCAAGACCCATGCTTGGACTTTCCCAAATGCCAAGTGTCCCACTTGGACTTTCCATGCCAAGTACCCATGACTTGGACTTTCCATAATCACATGGTCAACCCTAGTCAACCATCAAAGTCTCCCTCGAGTCAAACTCGAGTCCAATTAAACATAACCTGGGTTGATTGTATAAACAATCTCCCCAAAATATCAACAGACATTAATGTCAAACATCAATGTCAACTTACTTTGTTAAACATCAAAACATTACTCGAGTCAAACTCGAGTCTGGTCAATCGTGACCAGGGTCGATTGCACCAACATGTCACACACCTAGGACAACTGCACGCAACTCCAACTACCACCGTCTATAGTGGTAGAGTGCAGCTGTAACGCCCGTAAAAAGTCTCCAGCAATTTTACGAGGATTTTTGGCTTTACGATAATGGGCTTTATGGGGGTTTTCCGAAAATAAAAGGAAATAGCCAAAAAGAGATGCAAGGCCTAGGAATTGAACCCCAAACCTCTAGAGATAGCCAAGCCCTATAGATGCACCCACTAACCATAAGCCCAATAGGATTATATCATTAAGAGAAGAGGGGAATTATAGATAAGGGTGATGAGGGTAAATGAAGGGGCATGGAAAAGAAAAGAGGAACTTCCCTTCCTCCCTTTATAAAGAAGAAGGAAGTTCCCATTTGGCCACTTCTTCCTCTCCTCCTCATCCTCACCGAAACCACCTTGCTCCCCCTCTCCAATTGCACCTTTGGCCGAAATTCCTCCAAGCAAGAAGAAGGCTAGGGTTGGCTTCCATTAGGTCATCTTCCAACTAAAAAGCAAAGCGAAGGATGTAAGATTTCCTCACCTGCAGTATATTAGTTTTGTAGGATGAATTACATGAAAGAAATATGAGTTTGGAGCTTCATATGTTTCGGCCAACTAAGTCTTGGGCTAGGATTCATGAAATATGCTATTAGGGAAACCTTTTATATGTTGTATGCTCCAAGTAGGGATCCTTAGGTAACAAAAGTCCAAGGGTTTTAAACCCTATATGTTTCGGCCACCAAGGGTTTAGGGTTAGGGTTTCATGAAGAGCTCCCCCTTATGAAGTTAGGTTATGATATATGCCTACATGAATAGATTTAGGTGATAAAAATCCAAAGATCTTAACCCTACAAGTTTCGGCCAACCCATGAAATTAGGGTTAGGGTTGCATGAAAAATATTTCTAAGGATACTATGATAGGTTATAAGGCTTCATGAATGAATTTTAGGGGACAAACCCAAGCTTGAGCCCTTACAAGTTTCGCCAACCCATGAAATTAGGGTTAGGGTTGCATGAAAAATATTTCTAATGATGCTATGATAGGTTATAAGGCTTCATGAATGAGTTTTAGGACAAACCCAAGCTTGAGCCCTTCACAAGTTTCGCCAACCCAGGAAACTAGGTTAGGGTTGCAAGAAAAAGGCTTCTAAGGGAACTAGGGGATGTTGTATGCCTCATGTAGGAGTTTTAGGTGATGAACATGCTTTGTGATTAATATGCCATGAATATGCCAAAGAAATAGGCTTCATGTTATGATGTAATGTGCCATGAAATATGCTTAGGTGATGAACATGTTTTTTTTTATGATTTAATATGCCATGAATATGCCTAGGAAACATGCTATATGTCTATGATGTAATGTGCCATGAAATATGCTTAGGTGATGAACATGCTTTGTGATTTAATATGCCATGAATATGCCAAGGAAATATGCTTCATGTTTATGATGTAATGTGCCACGAAATATGCTTATGTGATGAACATGTTTTTGTGATTTAATATGCCATGAATATGCCAAGGAAATATGCTTCATGTTTATGATGTAATGTGCCACGAAATATGCTTATGTGATGAACATGTTTATACTTTAGGACCCCTTTAGGGTACTCTTATGTTATGAATGCATGTGTCCTTATGATAAGATGGAGATGCTTAACTTTAATGTAGGGATCAATAGCTATACTTATGATAAGATGGAAATGCTTCCCTTTCAAGTAGGGATCAAGAGCTCTCCTTAAGATAAGATAAAATGGAGATGCTTCCCTTTCAAGTAGGGATCAAGAGCTCTCCTTATGATAAGATAAGATTAAGATGCTTCCCTATTTATGTTGGGGATCAAGAGCATTCTTTATACTATGACAACAAAAGAAAGGAATTAAGTATTTTACTTTGTAAGAGGTTAAGTACCCGACCCGTCAGGTGGTCGTTAATCAAATCCATAGGAACATAAGAAGACGTAAGAGGTCTTGCCCTGGTAAGACGTAAGAGGTCTTGCTCTGGTAGGTCTGGTGGCTCGCTACCCCAGCCTATTAGGGAACGCGCATTATGTGGTACTTAACCTGGGGCCCCCCAAACAAGTTATGATGATGTTGAAGTATCTATATGTATATGTTTTGAAAAGAAAAGACTTTTATGAAATTGTGTATGCTTATGTTAAAGATTATGAATGCTTACGAACTCGTCCTTTATGCATTTTAGATGCTATGAAGTTAGGATGCTTACAGTAGTTTAAGAATACTTGTGATTATGTACCTTATGCATGTCTAGGATTTATGTCATTATAAATGTTTATGCTCAAGTTAAAAATGCTTATGATTATGTCCTTTATGCATGTTAGACTCTATGAAGTTATGATGCTTGCAGTAGTTTAAGAATACTTGTGATTATGTGCCTTATGCATGTGTAGGATTTATGTCATATTAAATGTTTATGCTCAAGTTAAAAATGCTTATGAGTATGTCCTTTATGCATTTTAGATGCTATGAAGTTAGGATGCTTACAGAGTTTAAGAATACTTGTGATTATGTACCTTATGCATGTTTAGGATTTATGTCATTATAAATGTTTATGCTGCTTAAAAATGCTTATGATTATGTCCTTTATGCATGTTAGACTCTATGAAGTTAGGATGCTTACAGAGTTTAAGAATACTTGTGATTATGTACCTTGTGCATGTTTAGGATTTATGTCATTATAAATGTTTATGCTCAAGTTAAAAATGCTTATGATTATGTTCTTGCAGTTAGATTTTACTAAGTTATGATGCTTATAGTAAGAACATTTGGGTTTATGTACTTTCCGCATGTCTAAGATTTATATCATGAATGCTTATGTTTAGAGTATGCCCGCTTGGTTTTAATTATGCTTAGCATGCTGATGTAAACTCTATGCCATGCTTAGGTTTCATTACATGGTATGTTGTTGATTAGTGTTACTATGGAATACTTAGGCCATTTATGCTAGCATGCTTATGTTTCTAATTGCTTGATGAAGTTCGTGGTTTTTTGTGAGTAGGCAAGAATCTTACTAAGCTTTATGCTTATAGTTTATGTTGTCCATATACTGCAGATCAAGAAAACCTGAACTAGAGGAAGTAGCAGGAAGGGCCCAGTGTGTGTGATAGTGGCATGGTGGAGAAAGACCCTATTACTATCTGCTTATATTTATATGCTCAATTAACAACTTAAGACATTGCTTCCGCTTATAAGACTTGTGAATTATTAGTACCATGCTGGATGTTGCTTAGTTATGTTATTGTTCAATTACTTAAGAAAGTTGATATGATAGAACTCACAAATGGATCCTTATGATGGGCATGTTATGAAATGAGATAAGATATGGTAACATGCTAACTATGAATAAGATAGGTGATGCATGTAGAAAAGAAGGTTTATGCCATGATAACATGCTTAAGTAAATGGTGAAATGATCCATATATGTTATGTTAAAAAAAAAAAAAAGGGGTCAAGTAGCGCATCGAGAGTAGATATATGGCGCATAAATGATAACAGATGCTCAGCCAAGACACCGCCTTACTCCTCGGGGAGTAATTTGGGAGGCAAGATGATTGACGATTCTCTCAACCCCAAGGGAGACTATGTCGTCAGAATGCATGCAAATGACATGAATGTGCTATCACACGTACAGACATCTACCACAGACTTTTTGTTCAACAAAGAGTCGTACCCATCTGATCAATACACTCTCTATCCTTTAGAGAGTCGTACTCAACTGATCGATGGACTCTCTATCCTGTAGAGAGTCATACTCAACTGATCATAACTCTCTATTTAATAGAGAGTCGTACTCAACTGATCGACACACTCTCTATCCTGTAGAGAGTCGTACTCGACTGATCATATTAAGCTGGGACCACCAGTTCATAGCGACACACTAATCACCCTTCACTTAACCATTACATAACACATGGTTAGTAATAAGTATGCAACATATGAGTATTAGAAATAAATCCAACATTTAGGGCATTACCTACCCATGGATGACCTTCTTGCCAATTTATAAATTGGGTCATCACCCGTACTCTAACATTTACACCCTACTAAACATCTAGGCCAATTTACATCACATCTATAATCCTAAATCATAATAAAGGAAATGTGATATCAACCTTTGAGTAAATATAGCCAACGACAAGTTCAAGCATATGATAATAAGAGCAGGGTCAAGATAATATGAACACCTAACATGCTCATATTTATGACTAAATCTGAATGCAATTACATCTACCTAACTAGGGTAGGAAATTATCCACCAGCTTTATAGACACCAATCGTCTTCACGTCCGCGAATATTTCAAACTAAAATCCTGTAAACAAAATGAAGGTTTGGTTTCATTGATCCGTGAGGGGAAACTTTGCTTCCCACTTCACCTCAGTTGTTTGTTCATGGCAATCCCATCGATGTCCCCGGATTAAAAAAAAATAATCCTAGACAAAAGGGATTGCTCAAACAACCAAGTCATCGTCATGCTATTCGTTTAGAGAGGTCACTTGAACAAACTTGTTGTTCAAGCGACCAACCTCTATTCTACGAGTAGTCGCGGAATAGACGATGTCCGGATCGCCAGCTTTCATGTTTATGATCGGGATCCAAGTATTATTTAACCACAAACAGATTATATCATGCTCATAATTGAAAAACAAAAACAAACATGTTACAAAAGAGAATAGAGAATTGATATACCTCTCGATCTTCTAATGTATGACCTTCCTCCTTTCGGATGTCGTGTGGGCGACGATCTACCAAAAGTTGAAGCTCCTAGATCGCCAATCTTCCTTCCTTGCTCATTCCAAGCAAGAGGAAGAATAGAAACAAGGCTCTTTTCCTTCTTTCAACGAACCAACAACCTCCAAGGATGGAGCTTGCCGCCGGCCAAGAAGGAAGAGGAGATTAATGGTTGCCGGCCAAAAGCTTCAAGGGGTAACCCTAAGCCTTTGTTCCACCGGCCAAGGAGAAAAAGAGGATCTACTTTGGACGTCGGCCAAGAGCTGGAAAGGCTTCAATGGGTGCCGACAGCTTGAGGAAGAAGAAGAAAGCAAGGAAAAACTTTCCTTATAGGTGCCACCAAGCCCAAACCCTAGCTCCAAGGTCTTGCCGCCAACCTCCAAATACCCTAGCTTCTCTTAATTGTCTCCACACCAACCCCTTGTTCTCCTTTTATAGAGTTAGGGATAAGCCTCCTTTTAATCTCTACCATTGGTTCTAGGGATTTAATCTCAACTGTCGGATCTAGAGATTTAATCTCAACCGTCGGATCTTAGAGATTTAATCTCTACCTTTGGATCTAGAGTTTTGTTTCTATCCATTGGATCTAAGCTTCATGAGGTGTTAATAGGCTACATTAAGAACCATGAGGAGGAGTTGGATCTTGGCCACCCATGAATCAAGCCCACATAAAGTCCGATCCATTAATGATAATCCAATCCACTAAATGATTATCATTGATCTACCTCACCAACCCCCATAATATAATATGGGCTCCATATATTATTTGTACATTTTCTCCCCGTGTTTAAGATCTCGAATGTCCGTCGATTAATTAATTTACTGACCATTAATTAATCGACATCTAACTCCATGAGTAGTACCACTCAACCTTTTCATCATGCTGGACCAAGTCCACCTGCAGGGTTTACATGATGAACCTTATGAGCTCCTCAAGGGGATATCATCATCCTATTATATAGGACACGGTTTCCTCCTATAATCAACGGCACACCATATAAATAATATCATCTCCCAACTTATTGAGCCTATCGATTTAATCTATAAATCTCGCCCATTGGTAAATCAAAGAAATGAATACTAAGTATATGTGCCCGTTATTATATCGGGATTAAGAGCATGTACCAAATAATATCTGATTATGTAGTCAGCAATAAATCGAATCACCTCTAAGTCGATCCTGCTCAATACACACAAAGTGCACTAGTGTGATTCTATGGTTAAGACAAACCAATACCAAATCACACTACAACCATTCCGATGGTTTGTCCAAAGCCATCTCGATTGTGAGCCTTTACTTATACTTTACAAGGAGCCGATAACATGATCTCCCGTGTGACACCACACACCATGTTATCTACAATGTAATGTATTAGACAATATGCATAACCATAAAAATATGCAAACAATGATTATGTGATTCTTATTTCAAAATAAAGATCTTCATACAAAAGATAGACTTTTCAGTATACATCCCAACAATCTTCCACTTATACTAAAAGACTATGTTGTCCTCAAACTGTCATACATCTGATCCCCATTCCCTCCACATGCCTATCAAAAGCTCTCGTCGGAAGGGCCTTAGTGAAAGTATCTGCCAAGTTATCCTCCGATGCAATCTTGGCCACAGCAACTTCTCCTCTCTTTACGATTTCTCGTATCTGGTGGTACTTGCACTCTATGTGCTTACTTGCCATATGGGATCGTGGTTCCTTCGAGTTTGCAACTGCACCACTATTATCACAATAAATTGTGATAGTTTTGGGCAAACCAGGAATCACATCCAAGTCCATCAGGAAGTTCCTGAGCCACACAGCTTCTTTGGCTGCCTCAGAGGCTGCCACATACTCAGCTTCCATGGTGGAGTTTGCCACGCATTTCTGCTTGACACTCCTCCATACAATGGATCCACCTCCCAAAGTAAACACAAAACCTGAGGTAGACTTACTGTTATCCCTATCAGATTGGAAGTCAGAATCCGTGTAATCCACAGGGAGTAATTGGTCTGCCTGGTAAACCAGCATATAATCCCTAGTCCTTCTCAGGTACTTCAATATATGCTTTACCGCTGTCCAATGTCCCTGTCTAAGATTACTCTGATATCTACTGACCATGCCCACGGCAAAATAGATATCTGGTCTCGTACATAGCATCGCATATATGAGGCTTTCTACTGTCGAAGCATAAGGAACCAACTTCATCTACTCTATCTCCTCAGATGTTTTAGGACATATCTCCTTAGATAAAGGAACTCCATGCCTGAAAGGTAGAAAACCCTTCTTGGAGTTCTGCATGCTAAAACGATCCATAATCGTGTCTATCTATGAAGCTTGGGATGAGCACAACATCCTTTTCCTGTGATCCCTTATAACCTTGATCCCAAGGATGTGTCGCACTTCTCCCAAGTCCTTCATATCAAACTGTTTGGACAACCATACCCATATGTTCGATAACACCTTGATATTGTTGCCAATCAATAAAATGTCATCTACGTATAGTACAAGAAATACCACTACGTTTCTGTCATATCTCTTGTATACATAAGACTCATCCGGACTTTGAATAAATCCATAAGACTGGATTACCTCATCAAATCGGATTTTCCAAGACCTCGAAGCTTGCTTCAATCCATAAATGGACCGATTAAGCTTACATACAAGATGCTCTTTGCCCTTTGCAATGAATCCCTCTGGTTGCTTCATATAGATGTCTTCCTCAAGACTTCCATTCAGGAAAGCTGTCTTGACATCCATCTGCCACACCTCATAATCCATATGAGCTGCTATGCATAAGAGAATCCGGATAGATTTAAGCATGGCTACCGACGAAAAGGTCTCCTCATAATCGATACCCTCTTTCTGAGTATACCCCTTCGCAACAAGCCTCTCTTTGAAGGTCTCAACCTTCCCATCTATTCCTCTCTTTCTTTTGTAGATCCACTTGCATCCAATAGTTTTTACACCATCGGGTGGTTCCACTAGCTCCCAGACCTGTTTTGAATCCATAGTTTCAATCTCAGTATTCATTGCACTTTGCCAAGATGTTGTATCTATATCTTGGATTGCCTCGTCATATGTCCAGGGATCAGGTTCATGTTAGCCAAGGACCAAATCAGAAGATTCTCCCAAGAACATGAATCTATCAGGCTATCTAACAACCCTCCTACTACGACGAGGTATCTCCTGTGTATCCTCTGTGACACGCGGTGCATTGACTTGTGGTATATCCTCTTGTACCGATGGTACTGAAGAAGTGACTTCCCCTTTTAATTCCTCCAGAAAAATTTTACTCTTGGGCTTATGGCTCATCACATAGTCTTCCTCTAGAAATCTGGCGTTCGTGCTAACGATCACCCTCTGATCTCTAGTACTATAAAACAAACCACCCTTCGTTCCTCTAGGATAGCCAACGAACATGCGTACTTCTGTACGAGGTTCAACTTACCAGCATCTGCCTTCAGCACATGTGCTGGACTCCCCCATATCCGAATATGTCCTAGACTAGGCTTTCGCCCAGTCCACAACTCTGTGGGAGTAGAAGGCACTGATTTAGATGGAACCAAGTTCAAAATGTACACCGCCGTATCTAGAGCATATTCCCAGAATGAATCTGGCAACTCAAATAACTCATCATCAATCTAACCATCTCCATAAGAGTCCTATTCCTTCGCTCTGCTACACCGTTCTGCTGGGGTGTGCCAGGTGCAAACAATTGGGATTGAATCCCAGCCTCTGATAAGTAGTTCCTAAACTCTCCCAAGAGGTACTCACCACCACGATCAGATCGTAGTGTCTTGATACTTTTACATTGATGTTTCTCCAAATCAGCCTTGAATTCTTTGAACTTGTCAAAGCATTCAGACTTGCGGCGCATCAGGTAAATGTACCTATATCTTGAGTAATTATCTATAAAAGAGACAAAATATTCCAAACTACCTCTAGCTTGGATAGACATAGGACCACACAAATCAGAATGAACCAATTCTAACACATCTTTGGCTCTATACCCCTTGGCCTTAAAAGGCCTCTTGGTCATTTTCCCCTCCAAGCAAGATTCGCAGGTTGGGAAATCTTCCACCACTAATGAACCCAAAGGTCCATCAGCTATCAACCTTTGAATTTTGCTTAGGTTAATATGACCAAGCCTAAGATGCCAAAGATATGTTTGGTTCATCTTCGAAGGTTCTTTTCTCTTATTGGAATTAGAAGATGAGTTATTAACTTCAATTTGCATCGTGGGAGGTTTTGGTTCAAGTGTGTATAAATTTCCTATCAATGCACCCGAACATATAATGTCCCTATTCCTTCTTATAACAACTCTGTCATTAAAAGAAATAGAATATCCATCCATAAACAATTTAGAAACCGAAATTAAATTCTTTCTAAATAAGGGTACATAAAGGCAATTCTTAAGAACCAAAAGTTTATTTTTCTCAAAAGTTAAATGAACATCTCCCACTGCAACAGCTGCCACCTTCGTGGCATTGCCCAAGTAAATGGTAATCTCTCCCTCAGCTCATCGTCGGGTTTCCTGGAACCCCTGCAAAGTATTGTAGACATGATCAGAGGCTCCTATATCTACAAACCAGGTGCCGGTAGATAACACCGCTAACCATCTTTCAACGACAAGACGAAAGGATATACCTTTGTTCTGCTTTGGATTGGGATAGTCCTTCTTCCAATGTTCATCCTGCTTGCAAGTGAAGTACTTGCCTTTCGGCTTCTTCACTCCTCCCTGAGATCCTCCCACCACCTTTTCTCCACCTTGTTTCTTCTTCTTCTTGCCTTTCGGCTTAGAAGTAGAAACCTTCTGAGCAACCATGGCCTGAGCCTGAGCAAGCCTTTCTGTCGACTAGAGAATGACATCGACCTGGGTTTCCCCATCGATTTCAGCTCCAAGGACTTCTAGCTCATTCGCGGACTTAGGAGGACACTCTTCGAAGAGTACATACTTGTACTCCTTAGCAGATAAGACAATATCTAGATTCTTTTCCAATCAACATTATTTGGGTACAGTAAGTTTATTTTCCTTTAGTATCATAGCAAGTGGACTGAAAGTTATTTTGAAAAATCTAAGAATCACATAGATCATTACTTTGGATTTCAAAAAATTATTGATTCCTCAAACAATAGAATTTTAAAATCAACCAACACCTCAAAACACCGAGAATATCGTATGCCACGATAGTGTGGACGTATACGAATTCTATATTTGTAAGAGGAGGTTTTACCCATTAATTTTACTATCTTGTCAACCTAACTTTTTGACAAGTAAAATTAATAGTTGGTTTCTCTTCGGCTCTACAAATAAAAGAAGTAACTCCGATGGGGAGGATACTTATATTTGTATCTAAGTGTTCACCATTACTCGGTACCAAGGTAATTATCTCAGGTTATGTGCCTTCCGATGGGGAAGTGCGCACGCTCCTTAATAATTCCCTATAACCATATTTGACCTTGTGATCCACAAACAAACTCATCCGATGGGGAGGAAGGCACTCAGAGCCGACGCGCAAGTTTGTTTGCATCACTTGTCAAATCGTAATGGAGGCCGTGGGAATTTATAAAAATTTCCCTCTCCCACTTTGTTATTTGAAATTGAGGAATTTTCCTAGCCTACAACATGCATATCAAACAAAAAACAATAAATATGAAAAATAAATTATTTTCCAACTATTATGGCTTTTGTCTTCAATATGTCTCCCATCGCATCGCCTTCTCGTCCGCTCCTCCTAAGCCATGTATGAGCCATCCGGAGATCCGAGCCGAGACTAAAATCTATTTTAATTTACATCCATCGATCCTATACTCCACGAGGGAGTGTACATGAAATCTATATCGAAAGTAAACTAAAATAAAAGGAGTGGCTAAACAATGTCGTGTCTAATTTACAAAAAAAATAAATACTAGCCTCATCAACCCCGAGGATTCAACAAAATAAACATTTACACACATACAATCACATACACACATATGGCCATAATAGTCGGATCTTATGCATGCAACCAAAGAGTTAACCTACGCATATTGTACTATTATCTGGCACATATAATATATGAAAAGTGCATAAAAATTAACCGAATCCTAAACACACAAAATCGCCTTGGCTCTAATACCAATTGAAGGTTTGGTTTCATTGATCCGTGAGGGGAAACTTCGCTTCCCACTTCACCTCGGTTGTCTGTTCATGGCGATCCCATCGATGTCCCCGGATTAAAAAAAATTTAATCCTAGACAAAAGGGATTGCTCAAACAACCAAGTCATCGTCGTGCTATTCGTTTAGAGAGGTCACTTGAACAAACTTATTGTTCAAGCGACCAACCTCTATTCTACGAGTAGCCGCGGAATAGACGATGTCCAGATCGCCCGCTTTCATGTTTATGATCGGGATCCAAGTATTATTTAGCCACAAACAGATTATATCATGCTCATAATTGAAAAACAAAAACAAACATGTTACAAAAGAGAATAGAGAATCGATATACCTCTTGATCTTCTAATGTATGACCTTCCTCCTTTCGGACGTCGTGTGGGCGACGATCTACCAAAAGTTGAAGCTCCTAGATCGCCAATCTTCCTTCCTTGCTCGTTCCGAGCAAGAGGAAGAATAGAAACAAGGCTCTTTTCCTTCTTTCAACCAACCAACAACCTCCAAGGATGGAGCTTGCCACTGGCCAATAAGGAAGAGGAGATTAATGGTTGCCGGTCAAAAGCTTCAAGGGAGGACCCTAAGCCTTTGTTCCACCGGCCAAGGAGAAGGAGAGGACCTACTTTGGATGCCAACCAAGAGCTGGAAAGGCTTCAATGGGCGTCGACAGCTTGAGGAAGAAGAAGAAGGCAAGGAAAAACTTTCCTTATTAGGTGCCGCCAAGCCCAAACCCTAGCTCCAAGGTCTTGCCGCCAACCTCCAAATACCCTAGCTTCTCTTAATTGTCACCACGCCAACCCCTTCTCCTTTTATAGAGTTAAGGATAAGCCTCCTTTTAATCTCCACCATTGGTTCTAGGGATTTAATCTCAACCGTCGGATCTAGAGATTTAATCTCAACCGTCGGATCTTAGAGATTTAATCTCTACCTTTGGATCTAGAGTTTTGTTTTTATCCATTGGATCTAAGCTTCATGAGGTGTTAATAGGCTACATTAGGGACCATGAGGAGGAGTTGGATCTTGGCCACCCATGGATCAAGCCCATATAAAGTCCGATCCATTAATGATAATCCAATCCACTAAAGAATTATCATTGATCTACCTCACCAACCCCCATAAGATAATATGGGCTCCATATATTATTTGTACATTTCTCTCCGTGTTTAAGATCTCGAATGTCCGTCGATTAATTAATTTACTGACCATTAATTAATCAACATCTAACTCCATGAGTAGTACCACTCAACCTTTTCATCATGCTGGACCAAGTCCACTTGCAGGGTTTACATGATGAACCTTATGAGCTCCTCAAGGGGACATCATCATCCTATTATATAGGACACAGTTTCCTCCTATAATCAACGGCACACCATATAAATAATATCATCTCCCAACTTATCGAGCCTATCAATTTAATCTATAAATCTCGCCCATTTGTAAATCAAAGAGATGAATACTAAGTATATGTGCCCGTTATTATATCGGGATTAAGAGCATGTACAAAATAATATATGAGGTCTGATTCGATTATGTAGTCAGCAATAAATCGAATCACCTCTAAGTCGGTCCTGCTCAATACACACAAAGTGCACTAGTGTGATTCTATAGTCGAGACAAACCAAAACCAAATCACACTACAACCATTCCGATGGTTTGTCCAAAGTCATCTCGATTGTGAGCCTTTACTTATACTTTACAATGAGCCGATAACATGGTCTCCCATGTGACACCACACACCATGTTATCTACAATGTAATGTATTAGACAATATGCATAACCATAAAAATATGTAAACAATGATTATGTGATTCTTATTTCAAAATAAAGATGTTCATACAAAAGATACACTTTTCAGTATACACCCCAACACAAAACATATATGATCCAATCATATACCAATTCTAATATTAGGATCAAATCATAATCCTACATCAACTTTATATCTTGATTCGTAGCCCAAACAAAACTACTGCTTCACAGCCATTACAACGACACAACAACCCATTTACCACTCAACTCCAGCCTTACAACTTCTCACACAGCCACCCACACTCAAGCACTAATTACCAGTCTTGAAATGGTGCTTAACAACCCACCAATCCGACAATTAATAGAACAAACGAATCCCTATCCAATCAGCATATAGACAAATCATGCACCAACACCTCAATATGCCAATAATCATCCATCGTCGACAAATCTCTAACTCACGGCCGATTCACCCCTTCGTGGCCAAGAACCGCATCATTAACAACCACACTAATTTAGGGATCTAACTATTTAAAATATTTCCTTAAAAACCATAGCTTAACTAATTCGTTCATTCACGGCTCTATCACAGCCCATGGTTACACTTACAGAACTTCACTGCCCCTTTTCGACTATTCACAGCCACACCTTTATCGTCGGCATAGCTTCATAGCCCCTCCCCATCTCCACAGAACACAAACAACACACAACTCAAATAAAAACCCAGTCGAGCAACTCCCACAGTACATCACTACCATTCAACCGAATGGAATTCACTGCACAAATAGGAAATCAATCTTGCTTACCCGAAGTTGAACCTCGTCGGCAGCAAAATCCCCAACAATCGGCAGCCACACCTTTCCCTATCCTCTGTTCGCCGGCACCAAATGATACTCAAACTATGGATCATGCTTAGCGAAAGGAAAATGCACCGTAGCCCTAAATCTAGTCCAAGGTAAGCCAAAAGCAAGTTCTTACCTAATTTCTGCATCAATTGGGGTAACGATGACAACAACGACGTTGCTGCTGATTCCTTGCTCAAGATGAACACTCGCCCGAATCACCTCGCAAATCCATTTGTTCGCCGAAAATCCTACTATCCTAGCCTTGCTCTGGCGACCACCGTGTGACCAACAGCGGTAGCTCTGTCGCGGCGATCACACCGTCAATCGGCTCCCGCAAAGGTATTGTCGAGAGCCCAGGGAAAAGGATCGGCTTGCCCTCCAATCGGATCTCCCACCGAGAGAAGGAGCTCAGCCTCTCGTTGATTCGGAGACAAAGGGGAGGCGATCGGCTGCATCACGCGGTGATCGGGCTGGATCGACACCGGCGGCAGTGGTTGATCCAACTCGCGGTGGCAGCGACGTGGGGACGGCGACCGACGATAGTGAGAGCACGAGCGACGATGAGTGAGGCACGTCAAGCTGGCCCACCGGCGGCGGTGAGCACGGAGAGGAGGAGTCGCGATCAGGAGAGGGAGAGAGCTCGCGGTTAAGTGATGAAATCAAGATTGGGAATGAAAAAGAAATGTCGGGATTTAAGTCGACGTCGGCTGAGCGTTACATGAGTGAAACGGATCGGGTCCAATAGATCGGGTCGGGTCCAATCCTATACGCCTATTAAATCTTTCTTCAAAAATACCTTATAAATTTCCATTTAAGTCCATAAAAATTTCTAAAAAATATGGAAAATTCCATAGGGTATTTTCCTAATTAACAAGTATTATTTTATTATTAATATTTTTTTCCGATATTTTACATTCTCCCCCAGTAATAAAAATTTGGTCCCCAAATTTCGTACTAACATACGAGAACCAACTCAAGAGATTTCTTGAACTACTACATGCCTCAAGTGAACAAATGACGATATCGAGCTTGGATAGTATCTTCCATCTCCCATATAGCCTCCTCATCAGTCGAATACTAACATCCAACCATTACGAGTCGGATGGTCTTGTTCTGCTACTGTCACTCCTTGCGCCCCAAATCGTTTCACCCCTTTCAAAGGTGAAACACGCAGAAATACTTATTCCCCAACTGAGAATTTCTAAAGGCCTTTGCCTCCGGTCTGCATAACTCTTCTGTCGACCCTGTGTCTCTTATAACCATCATCCCATGACGTGCACTAACTCTGCATCATGTTGGATACTCTGTGGCCCCCAATAACTGTCATTTCCCCGACTTCCTCCCACAACACGGGAGATTTTCAGAGTCTAACGTATAGGGTCTCAGAAGGATTCATCTGAATGGAGGAGTGATAACTGTCCTCATAGTTAAATTCCACTAAAGGAATGTGAACCTCCCAACTACTCTCATAATTCATGACACAAGATCTTAATAGACCTCCAGAGTCTGAATGTCATGCTCAGATAGTCCATCAGTCCACGGATGAAATGTTGCACTTAGCCGAATCTCTGTGCTCATATTCTGATGCAGACTCTGCCAAAATTGCAAGGTAAATCGCGGATCTCTATCCGATATGGTACTTAAAAGTACCCCACATAATCTGATAATCTTTCTGCGATACAACTCTGTCGGACGATCCAATGGGTACGACCCATGAATAGGAAGGAAATGAGCTGATTTGGTCAGTCAATCCACAATCACCCAAATCACATCACGTCCTTTACGGGTTCTAGGCAATCCCGTAATGCAATCAATCGTGATATGCTCCCACTTCCATTCCGGAATCGGAATTTTCTAGAGCAATCCAGTGGGTTTATGATGTTCAGCCTTCACCTGCTGGCATACTAGACATCGAGCAGCAAAATCTGCTATACCTCTCTTCATACCGTTCCAACCAGTATCAATGCTTCAAATCTTGGTACATACAAGTACCACCAGGATGTATAGCACTTCTCGAATGATGTGCTTCCTGTAGCAACTCTTCCTTAACTAGATGTGTGTCCGGAACACACTATCCTTATTAGAGACAGAAAATTATCTTCCCATAAGAGAAGTCCATCTACCGTCCAAAATCCACTCCACCACACACTCTGTAAGTGCATGAAAGAATATAGTGACCAATCTCACTTGTTGCAACTATTCGCATTCCAACAACTCTATAGTAGCTACCCGGTAGCTAGTCAAGATCCCATGAGCATTCCTGCTCCATACATCCACAAATCAAGATAATGACCACTAAAGTCATGTCATGTATATGACAGCTTATTTCGTAGTTTCTTAACTGTCGTAGGCGTAAGATACGTCTCATGTATCGGAATCACTCCGATTCCTGAAACGATGCATTTGCGTACAACGTCCTTTTATCCACTCCGGAAAGATTAACTAATACTCATGTAGAAGTTAATCGCCATCTAGGTCCTATAAACTGGTTTCACCAGCTTCTGACTAAATGATTTCCATCATCACTTTTGTCAAACAAGTCTGTGGTATAGTAATGCTAAAACATTCTATCCACATCTATAGTAGTAACCAAATCATACATGGCAAACCACCATCTACGGTGGTCGAGTACGCAACTCCAACTACCACAATCAATAGTGGCCAGGTTACGCAACTCCAACAACCACAAACTGATCCAATCATGTCCAGGATACATGATTCTCAAATCCAGTGGCGACTAAATCGTTAATTAGTCTAACAACTCATAAAATTCATACTAACTATGAAATTGTCGTCTTTACACACCTGCATCCCCTTTACTCTAAGCTGATGATATATAATAATCATCACAACGACAATGATAATTGTATGACACCACTACAATATCAATGCTCAAGTCGTAAATCGATCCTAGAGTATACACAGGTGTCCTTAACTGATCTAAATAGATCATCTATCCATAACAAAGGATATTTACTTTCAACAACTGTCGTATTCCATCATCGATAACCGATGCATAATCTCAAAGGTCCATCTCTCTTTTACAAAGAGTTCCGAATCTTCTCAAGGAGGAATACTGGGATAGATAAATATCCCTTCCAACATTTCCTATAATCACAACTTACATTCTTCCAATTCCCTTAGTATTTAGTAACACTTACACCAACAAAATTATCCCTCGTATGAGGTATTCAATATCGACACTATCTTCGAAATCACTCCGATCGCCTACTCCACTTGCCTATGCAGTGGCAAGCCTAGGAGTTCATCCGAAACTATATCCGAAGGCTCTCGGATTATACGCACATCCGAGAGACATATCATACCATAATCTCAATAATTTGACCATCCGTAAGGATATGTCTATCAGAGTCTAATGGCATCCCTTGACTTCTTAATTGTTGATCCACATTTCACCAGACGGTAGAGATACCATCGACCCACAAGTCGATGTAATCCATCTAATCCAAACTGAGAATGTTCTAGTGACAGATACCTGTAACTACAAGCATCTCTCAATATATTAACCTTGAGGGTAAACTAAAGTAATACCCTGAACAATCAATTATCTGTCGATTCGATCCAAGGCTCCTCTCAAGTCTCAGCCTTTCTCTGAAGAGAAGAAGATCAGATCCAACAGTCCGCGATAAAGCGGTCGCATTTCTACGACAAATGAACTGAGGATTTTCCCGGATCATCTGATCTCATCACTTAATCCTACGAGCTATAACTGTAGAATACCAAATAGATACGACCATCGTCGTATACTCTCTCCTCTGTACAAAGCAAATCACATCTGAAGGTAACTATTGTTGTCTGTATGAGTCTTCTGCGATGTCTTCTGTTGATGCTGCTTCTATGCTGAAGGGTAGTATCAAGGAACTCCAACAACGCCTGAGGTAGTAGGTTACTTCTGATGAGATAACACAATCTTCTGCGTTGATCTCTGCTATCGAGACGATGCATCTTCCTCCTAGAATACCATCGATAGTCTTCAACTAAGTCTTCAAAGTACACCTCCCCCACTGTACTGGTTGCTCACAATAGCAATAGATGAACTGATCCAACGGATAATCTGACTTCATGTGTCTTCGTGATCTGCACTGTATGCACACAATCCCTTCGAAGTCTTTATTTTGATTTTACTGATATCCACGAGAACATCCTGATGATCTGTGGTTGGTCTTCTATAATCGAAAAATAGCTCAAGGCATATGACTCCGATCTTGCTCCTTTTATCCAACAGTCAGAGACTTCTGACTCTATTAAGTTGACCTGCAATATTTGCTTATCGGTCTCCAACTCTTAAACCCTTGTACAGAGTCATTTCTAAACTCCTGTCTCAATTCAACGTCTTCCGGCAGGATCTGGTAGAAGATCCTGGCATCCTAATCCAACTATAAGCCAATAACTCTAGGTGGCTTAAATCATCCATTCATCTTCTTGAGCTATTAGGTGGTCGTAACCTTTGCAAGTCTCACGACTCTACATAGTACACTATTACTAACCGATCACCCTTTCTTGAAGCTCAAGAATTCCTTATAATGTGTCACTGAAAGTGACACGGGGAAATACTCTCTTTCTACATCACTAGACCATGATCAAGTGATATATTATTTATCGAAGATTATTTTCTGCATTTACCACCAAATACTGGCTTGATCTCGATAATGGTATGCAAATAACTCTACCTTTCTCTGTATAACCCGAGTTAAGTACTCAAAAGTACCATCAAAGTTATACAACCTAGTATGCACAACTCAGGGATAAAAATCCCTATGCAACACCGTAAACTAGCCTTCCGCTATCTGCATCAATAATAGTCTACTTGTCTTGTCCATTACCCAACAGGTAATGATCTGACTAGCATAATTAGTGAAAATCTCTAAGACTGTAGTCTCTGATTTCCACAAGAAATGTGACGACTTAACCCTTATTTTCCGACTCGGTATCAGTCGGCTCTCAAAGGTAAATCACCTTTTCGACATAGGTTCAAGACTCACAGACTTAACAAGTCATTTCCAAGGTCAACTCATACCACGATTATGAACAATAACCAACAAACTACAGGTTATTCCCTGTTATATACACTAAAAGCATAGCCAACAAAATCAGGAGTATAAAGCCTATCGGCAACTCCGGTTGGTCCCCTCGGAGGACGACCTCTATTACAAGTCTGCACAGGTAAAATATATCTAACTGTATACACTTGTTAATCAAGTCTAGATAAGTATCCAACTAGAAAATAAGTCATTAGGAATACTTACTTCGTGTTGCTTGGAGCTCAGGCCGCTGTCCATCACATCTTAGAAAACCAAAACCGAAATAAATCGACTCTCGAGAACCCAAGACTTGACACAAAAATAACATTGTATGACATCGTAGAACCTAGGGCTCTGTGAAGGGTTTTGCTTATCGAGTCTGTGAGGGGAAACTTTGCTTCCCACTTCACCTCGGTAGCTTGACCATGGCGATCCCTTCGATGTCCCCGGATTAAAAAAATTTAATCCTAAACAAAAGGGCTTGCCCAAACCACCAAGCCATCATCGTGCTATTTGTTTAGAGAGGTCACTTGAACAAACTAGTTGTTCAAGCAACCATCCTCTATTCTACGAGTAGCCGCGGAATAGACGATGTCCGGATCGCCAATTTTTGTATTTATACTCGGGATCCAAGTATTATTTAACCATTTACATATTTATAACAAGCTTATAATTGAAAAACAAATACAAGCAATAAACAAAAGAAGAAAGTAGAATAGGTATACCTCTCGATCTTCTAATGTATGACCTTACTCCTTTTGGACGTCGTGTGGGCGACGATCTACCAAAAGTCGAAGATCCTAGATCGCAAATCTTCCTTCCTTGCTCATCCAAAGAAAGAGGAAGAATAGAACCAAGGTTCATCTCCTTCCTATAGCCAACCAACAAGCAACAATAGAAATGTTTGCCGCCGGTCAACAAGGAGAAGGAGATAATGGTGGAAATCGGCCAAGACACCAAGGGAAAGCCCTATATCTTGTTTCCACCACCTAAGGAGAAGGAGAAGGGGTCTTTGGATGCCACCCAAGGGCTGGGATAGGGCTGTGGGTGCCGACCACCAAAGGATGAAGAAGAAAGAAAACTTTCCTTATTTGGTGCCACCCAAGCCTCCTAAACCCTAAGCCTCCAAACCCTAATCCTAGCTCTCCTTATGGCCGGCCATGGAAGAGGGGAAGAAGAATATGATGAGCTCATGCCAAGGTAGAGAGGAGAAGAATAGGGACCAGCCAACCTTTGGAAAAAGAAGGAACACCTCCTTGAGTTGCCGCCCACCCCTAGTTCCCAAAACCCTAACCCTAGCCACCACTCCCAATCCTAATCCAATTAGGATTGGTTGGCACTCAAGCTAATCCCCTCATCCATCCTTATTCTTGCCGCCCACTTCATGACTCTATTTATAGAGTTGGTCTAAAGCCATGATTTAATCTCCTCCATTGGTTCTAGGAATTAAATCTCAACCGTCGGATCTAGAGATTTAATCTCAATTGTCGGATCTTAGAGATTTAATCTCTACCTATGGATCTTAGAGTTTTGTTTCTATCCATTGGATCTAAGCATCATGAAGTGTTAATAGGCTACATTAGGGACCATGAGGAGGAGTTGGATCTTGGCCACCCATGGATCAAGCCCACATAAAGTCCGATCCACTAATGATAATCCAATCCACTAAAGGTTCATCATTGATCTACCTCACCAACCCCCATATGATAAAATGGGCTCCATATATTATTTGTACATTTTCTCCCCATGTTTAAGATCTTGAATGTCCGTCGATTAATTAATTTACTGACCATTAATTAATCGACATCTAACTCCTTGAGTAGTACCACTCAACCTTTTCATCATGCCGGATCAAATCTACCTGCAGGGTTTACATGATGAACCTTATGAGCTCCTCAAGGGGACATCATCATCCTAATATATAGGACACGGTTTCCTTCTATAATCAACGACACACCATATAAATAATATCATCTCCCAACTTACCGAGCCTATCGATTTAATCTATAAATCTCGCCCATTGGTAAATCAAAGAGATGACTACTAAGTATATGTGCCCGTTATTATATCGGGATTAAGAGCATGTACTAAATAATATCTGAGGTCCGATTCGATTATGTAGTCAGTAATAAATTGAATCACCTCTAAGTCGGTTCTGCTCAATACACACAAAGTGCACTAGTGTGATTCTATGGTCAAGACAAACCAATACCAAATCACACTACAACCATTCCGATGGTTTGTCCAAAGTCATCTCGGTTGTGAGCCTTTACTTATACTTTACAAGGAGCCGATAACATGATCTCCCATGTGACACCACACACCATGTTATCTACAATGTAATATATTAGATAATATTGCATAACTATAAAAATATGCAAACAATGATCATGTGATTCTTATTTCAAAATAAAGATGTTCATAGAAAAGATAGACTTTTCAGTATACATCCCTACAATCTCCCACTTATACTAAAAGACTATGTTGTCCTCATACTGCCATACATCTGATTCCCCTTCCCTCCACATGCCTATCAAAGCTCTCGCTAGAAGGGCCTTAGTGAAAGGGTCTACCAGGTCATCCTCTGATGCAATCTAGGTGACAGCAACTTCTACCTCCTTTACGATTTCTCGTATCAGGTGGTACTTGCGCTCTGTGTTTACTTATCTTATGGGCTCGTGGTTCCTTCGAGTTTGCAACTGCACCATTATTATCACAATAAATTATGATATTTCTGGGCAAACCAGGAAACACATCCAAGTCCATCAGGAAGTTTCCGAGCCATACAGCTTCTTTGGCCGCCTCAGAGGCCGCCATATACTCAGCTTCCATGGTGGAGTTCGCCATGCATTTCTGCTTAACACTCCTCCATACAATGGCTCCACCTCCCAAAGTAAACACAAAACCTGAGGTAGACTTACTGTTATCCCTATCTGATTGGAAGTCGCAATCCATGTAACCCACAGAGAGTAATTGGTCTGCCTGGTAAACTAGCATATAATCCCTAGTCCTTCTCAGGCACTTTAATATATGCTTTACCGCAGTCCAATATCCCTGTCCTAGATTACTCTGATATCTGCTGACCATGCCCACGGCAAAGCAGATATCTGGTCTCGTACATAGCATCGCATACATGAGGCTTCCTACTGTCGAAACATAAGGAACTACCTTCATCTCCTCTATCTCCTCAAATGATCTAGGAAACATCTCCTTAGATAAAGGAACTCCATGCCTGAAAGGTAGAAAACCCTTCTTGGAGTTCTGCATGCTAAAACGATCCATTATCGTATCTATGTATGAAGCTTGGGATAAGCACAATATCCTTTTCCTACGATCCCTTATAACCTTGATCCCAAGGATGTGTCCCACTTCTCCGAAGTCCGTCATATCAAATTGTTTGGACAACCATACCCTTACGCCCGATAACACTTTGATATTGTTGCCAATCACCAAAATGTTATCTACGTATAGTACAAGAAATACCACTACGTTTCCGTCACATCTCTTGTATACACAAGACTCATCCGGACTTTGAATAAATCCATAAGACTGGATCACCTCATAAAAGCGGATGTTCCAAGACCTCGAAGCATGTTTCAATCCATAAATGGACCGATTAAGCTTACATACAAGATGCTCTTTGCCCTTAGCAATGAATCCCTCTGGTTGCTTCATGTAGATGTTTTCCTCAAGACTTCCATTAAGGAAAGTTGTCTTGACATCCATCTGCCACACCTCATAATCCATATGAGCTGCTATGCATAAGAGAATCCGGATAGACTTAAGCATGGCTACTGGCGAAAAGGTCTCCTCATAATCGATACCCTCTTTTTGAGTATACCCCTTCGCAATAAGCCTCACTTTGAAGGTCTCAGCCTTCCCATCTATTCCTCTCTTTCTCTTGTAGATCCACTTGCATCCAATGGTTTTTACACCAACGGGTGGTTCTACTAGCTCCCAGACCTTATTTGAATCCATAGATTTAATCTCAGCATTCATTGCACTTTGCCAAGATATTGCATCTTTATCTTGGATTGCCTCGTCATATGTCTAGGGATCAGGTTCATGTTCGCCAAGGACCAAATCAGAAGATTCTCCCAAGAACATGAATCTATCAGGCTATCTCACAACCCTCCCACTACGACGAGGTATCACTTGTGTATCCTCTGTGACACGCGATGCAGTGATATGTGGTATATCCTCTTGTATCGGTGGTACTAAAAAAGTGACTTCCCCTTTTAACTCCTCCAAAACAATTTTACTCTTGGGTTTGTGGCTCATCACATAGTCTTCCTCTAGAAATCTAGTGTTCGTGCTAACGATCATCCTCTTATCTCTAGGACTATAAAACAATCCACCCTTCGTTCCCCTGGGATAGCCAATGAACAAGCATACTTCTGTATGAGGTTCCAACATACCAGCATCTGCCTTCAGCACTTGTGCTGGACTCCCCCATATCCAAATATGTCTTAGAGTAGGCTTTCGCCCAGTCCACAACTCTGTGGGAGTAGAAGGCACTGATTTAGATGGTACCAAGTTCAGAATGTATACCGCCGTATCTAGAGCATATCCCCAGAACGAATCTGGTAAGTCAGAATAACTCATCATCGATCTAACCATCTCCATAAGAGTCCTATTCCTTCGCTCTGCTACACCGTTCTGCTGAGGTGTGCCAGGTGCAGTCAATTGGGATTGAATCTCAGCCTCTAATAAGTAGTTCCTAAACTCTCCCAAGAGGTACTCACCACCACGATCAGATCATAGTGTCTTGATACTTTTACCTTGACGTTTCTCCACATCAGCCTTGAATTCTTTGAACTTGTCAAAGCATTCATACTTACGGCGCATTAGGTAAATGTATCCATATCTTGAGTAATCATCTATAAAAGAGACGAAATACTCAAAACCTCCTCTAGCCTGGATAGACATAGGACCACACAAATCAGAATGAACCAATTCTAACACATCTTTGGCTCTATACCCCTTGGCCTTAAAAGGCCTCTTGGTCATCTTACCCTCCAAGCAAGATTTGCAGGTTGGAAGATCCTCCACCACTAATGAACCCAAAGGTCCATCAGCTATCAACCTTTGAATTCTGCTTAGGTTAATGTGACCAAGCCTAAGATGCCAAAGATATGTTTGGTTCATCTTCGAAGGTTCTTTTCTCTTATTGGAATTAGAAGATGAGTTATTAACTTCAATTTGCATCGTGGGAGGTTTTGGTTCAAGTGTGTACAAATTTCCTATCAATGCACCCGAACAGATAATCTCCCTATTCCTTTTTATAACAATTCTGTCATTAAAAGAAATAGAATATCCATCAAAAAACAATTTAGAAACTGAAATTAAATTCTTTCTAAATAAAGGTACATAAAGGGAATTTTCTAGAACCAAAGTTTTATTATTCTCAAGAGACAAATAAAATTTCTCCCACTACAATAGTCGCCACCTTCATGGTATTGCCCAAGTAAATGGTAATCTCCCCTTTAGCTAGTCATCGGGTTTCCTGGAACCTCTGCAAAGTGTTGCAGACATGATTAGTGGCTCTCATATCTACACACCAGGTGCCGGTAGATAACACCGCTAATCATGTTTCAACGACTAGTCCAAAGGATATATCTTTGTTCTGCTTTGGATTGGGACAGTCCTTCTTCCAATGTCCATCCTGCTTGTGAAGTACTTGTCTTTCGGCTTCTTCACTCCTCCCTGAGATCCTCCTACCACCTTTGCTCCACCATGTTTCTCCTTCTTCTTGCCTTTCGGCTTAGAAGTAGAAACCTTTTTGAGCAACCATGGCTTGAGGACACTCTTCGAAGAGTGCATACTTGTACTCCTTAGCAGATAAGACAATATCTGGATTCTTTTCTAATCAACATTATTTGGATACAATAAGTTTATTTCCTTTAGTATCATAGTAAGTGGACTGAAAGTCATTTTTGAAAATCCTAAGAATCACATAGATCATTACTGTAGATTTCAAAAATTATTGATTCCTCAAACAATAAAATTTAAAATCAACCAACACCTCAAACACCGAGAATATTGTATGCCACGATAGTGTGGACATATACGAATTCTATATTTGTAAGAGGAGGTTTTACCCATTAATTTTACTATCTTGTCAACCTAACATTTTGACAAGAACAATTAATAGTTGGTTCCTCTTTGCCCCTACAAATAAAAGCAGTGACTCCGAAGGGGAGGATACTTATATTTGTATCTAAGTGTTCACCATTACTTGGTACTAAGGTAATTATCTCGGGTTATGTGCCTTACGATGGGCAAGTACACACGCTCCTTAATAATTTCCCATAACCATATTCGACCTTGTGATCCGCAAAAAACTCATCCGATGGGAAGGAAGGCACTCAAAGCCGACGCGCAAGTTTGTTTGCATCACTTGTCAAATCGTAATGGAGGTCGTGGGAATTTTAAAAATTCCCTCTCCCACTTAGTAATTTGAAATTGAGGAATTTTCCTAGCCTACGACATGCATATCAAACAAAAAGCAATAAATATGAAAAATAAATTATTTTCCAACTATTATGGCTTTTGTCTTCAATATGACTCTCGTCGCATCGCCATCTCGTCCGCTCCTCCTACACCATGTACGAGCCATCCGGAGATCCGAGCCGAGACTAAAGCCTATTTTAATTTACATCCATCGATCCTATACTCCATGAGGGAGTGTACATGAAATCTAGATCGAAAGTAAAATAAAATAAAGAGTGGCTAAACAATGTCGTATTTAATTTATAAAAACTAAATACTAGCCTCGTCAACCACGAGGATTCAACAAAATAAATATTTACACACATACAATCACATACACACATATGGCCATAATAGTCGGATCTTATGCCTGCAACCAAAGAGTTAAACTACACATATCCTACTATTATCCAGCACATATAATATATGAAAAAGTGCATAAAAATTAACTGAATCCTAAACACACAAAACCGGAAACCTTGGCTCTGATACCAATTGAAGGGTTTTGCTTATCGAGTCTTGAGGGGAAACTTCGCTTCCCACTTCACCTTGGTAGCTTGACCATGGCGATCCCTT
This sequence comes from Wurfbainia villosa, assembly GCA_025175895.1. Classification (NCBI taxonomy): domain Eukaryota; kingdom Viridiplantae; phylum Streptophyta; class Magnoliopsida; order Zingiberales; family Zingiberaceae; genus Wurfbainia; species Wurfbainia villosa. The sequence goes on along the minus strand of CM045989.1, from coordinate 33,468,249 downwards.
CGATGTCCCCGGATTAAAAAAATTAATCCTAGACAAAAGGGATTGCCCAAACCACCAAGTCATCGTCGTTCTATTCGTTTAGAGAGGTCACTTGAACAAACTAGTTGTTCAAGCAACCATCCTCTATTCTACGAGTAGCCGCGGAATAGACGATGTCCGGATCGCCGGTTTTCATGTTTATACTCAGGATCTAAGTATTATTTATCCATTTACAGATTTATAACAAGCTTATAATTGAAAAACAAATACAAGCAATAAACAAAAGAAGAAAGTAGAATAGGTATACATCTCGATCTTCTAATGTATGACCTTCCTCCTTTTAGACGTCGTGTGGGCGACGATCTACAAAAAGTCGAAGCTCCTAGATCCCAAATCTTCCTTCCTTGCTCATCCAAAGCAAGAGGAAGAATAGAAACAAGGCTCATCTCCTTCCTATAGCCAACCAACAAGCAACAATAGAAATGCTTGCCGTCGGCCAACAAGGAGAAGGAGATAATGGTGGAAATCGGCAAAGACACCAAGGGAAAGCCCTATATTTTGTTTCCACCACCTAAGGAGAAGGAGAAGGGGTCTTTGAATGCCACCCAAGGGCTGGGATAGGGCTGTGGGTGCCGGCCACCAAAGGATGAAGAAGAAAGAAAACTTTCCTTATTTGGTGCCACCCAAGCCTCCTAAATCCTAAGCCTCCAAACCCTAATCCTAGCTCTCCTTATGGTCGGACATGGAAGAGGGGAAGAAGAATAGGATGAGCTCATGCCAAGGTAGAGAAGAGAAGAATAGAGGTCGGCCAACCTTTGGAAGAAGAAGGAACACCTCCTTGAGTTTCCGCCCACCCCTAGCTCCCAAAACCCTAACCCTAGCCACCACTCCCAATCCTAATCCAATTAGGATTGGTTGTTGCCCAAGCTAATCCCCTCATCCATCCTTATTCTTGCCGCCCACTTCATGACTCTATTTATAGAGTTGGGCTCAAGCCATGATTTAATCTCCTCCATTGGTTCTAGGGATTTAATCTCAATCGTCAGATCTAGAGATTTAATCTCAACCGTCGGATCTTAGAGATTTAATCTCTACCTGTGGATCTTAGAGTTTTGTTTCTATCCATTGGATCTAAGCATCATGAGGTGTTAATAGGATACATTAGGGACCATGAGGAGGAGTTGGGTCTTGGCCACCCATGGATCAAGCCCACATAAAGTCCGATCCACTAATGATGATCCAATCCACTAAAGGTTCATCATTGATCTACCTCACCAACCCCCATATGATAATATGGGCTCCATATATTATTTTTACATTTTCTCCCCGTGTTTAAGATCTCAAATGTCCATCGATTAATTAATTTACTAACCATTAATTAATCAACATCTAACTCCTTGAGTAATACCACTCAACCTTTTCATTATGCCGGACCAAGTCCACCTGCAGGGTTTACATGATAAATCTTATGAGCTCCTCAAGGGGACATCATCATCCTAATATATAGGACACGGTTTCCTCCTATAATCAACGGCACATCATATAAATAATATCATCTCCCAACTTACCGAGCCTATCGATTTAATCTATAAATCTCTCCCATTGGTAAATCAAAGAGATGACTACTAAGTATATGTGCCCGTTATTATATCGGGATTAAGAGCATGTACTAAATAATATCTGAGGTCCGATTCGATTATGTAGTCAGCAGTAAATCGAACTACCTCTAAGTCAGTCCTGCTCAATACACACAAAGTGTACTAGTGTGATTCTATGGTCAAGACAAACCAATACCAAATCACACTACAACTATTCTGATGGTTTGTCCAAAGCCATCTCGGTTGTGAGCCTTTACTTATACTTTACAAGGAGCCGATAACATGATCTCCCATGTGACACCACACACCATGTTATCTACAATGTAATGTATTAGATAATATTGCATAACTATAAAAATATGCAAACAATGATCATGTGATTCTTATTTCAAAATAAAGATGTTCATAGAAAAGATAGACTTTTCAGTATACATCCCTACAATCTCCCACTTATACTAAAAGACTATGTTGTCCTCATACTGCCATACATCTGATTCCCCTTCCCTTCACATGCCTATCAAAGCTCTCGCTAGAAGGGCCTTAGTGAAAGGGTCTACCAGGTCATCCTCTGATGCAATCTAGGTGACAGCAACTTCTACCTCCTTTACGATTTCTCGTATCAGGTGGTACTTGCGCTCTATGTGTTTACTTATCTTATGGGTTTGTGGTTCCTTCGAGTTTGCAACTGCACCATTATTATCACAATAAATTGTGATATTTCTGGGCAAATCAGGAATCACATCCAAGTCCATCAGGAAGTTCCTGAGCCATATAGCTTCTTTGGCTGCCTCAGAGGCCGCCATATACTCAGCTTCCATGGTGGAGTCCGCCATGCATTCCTGCTTAACACTCCTCCATACAATGGCTCCACCTCCCAAAGTAAACACAAAACCTGAGGTAGACTTACTGTTATCCCTATCTGATTGGAAGTCGCAATCCATGTAACCCACAGGGAGTAATTGGTCTGCCTGGTAAACTAGCATATAATCCCTAGTCCTTTTCAGGCACTTTAATATATGCTTTACCTCAGTCCAATATCCCTGTCCTAGATTACTCTGATATCTGCTGACCATGCCCACGACAAAGCAGATATCTGGTCTCGTACATAGCATCGCATACATGAGGCTTCCTACTGTCGAAACATAAGGAACCGCCTTCATCTCCTCTATCTCCTCAGATGATCTAGGACACATCTTCTTAGATAAAGGAACTCCATGCCTGAAAGGTAGAAAACCCTTCTTGGAGTTCTGCATGCTAAAATGATCCATTATCGTATCTATGTATGAAGCTTGGGATAAGCACAATATCCTTTTCCTATGATCCCTTATAACCTTGATCCCGAGGATGTGTCCCACTTCTCCGAAGTCCGTCATATCAAATTGTTTGGACAACCATACCCTTACGCCCGATAACACTTTAATATTGTTGCCAATCACCAAAATATTGTCTACGTATAGTACAGGAAATACCACTACGTTTCCGTCACATCTCTTGTATACACAAGACTCATCCAGACTTTGAATAAATCCATAAGACTGGATCACCTCATCAAAGCGGATGTTCCAAGACCTCGAAGCTTGTTTCAATCCATAAATGGACCGATTAAGCTTACATACAAGATGCTCTTTGCCCTTAGCAATGAATCCCTCTGGTTGCTTCATGTAGATGTTTTCCTCAAGACTTCCATTAAGGAAAGTTGTCTTGACATCCATCTGCCACACCTCATAATCCATATGAGCTGTTATGCATAAGAGAATCCGAATAGACTTAAGCATGGCTACTGGTGAAAAGGTCTCCTCATAATCGATACCCTCTTTCTGAGTATACCCCTTCGCAATAAGCCTCACTTTGAAGGTCTCAGCCTTCCCATCTATTCCTCTCTTTCACTTGTAAATCCACTTGCATCCAATGGTTTTTACACCAACGGGTGGTTCTACTAGCTCCCAGACCTGATTTGAATCCATAGATTCAATCTCAGCATTCATTGCACTTTGCCAAGATACTGCATCTTTATCTTGGATTGCTTCATCATATGTCTAGGGATCAGGTTCATGTTCGCCAAGGACCAAATCAGAAGATTCTCCCAAGAACATGAATCTATCAGGCTATCTCACAACCCTCCCACTACGATGAGGTATCACTTGTGTATCCTCTGTGACACGCGATGCAGTGATATGTGGTATATCCTCTTGTACCAGTGGTACTAAAGAAGTGACTTCCCCTTTTAACTCCTCCAGAACAATTTTACTCTTGGGTTTGTGGCTCATCACATAGTCTTCATCTAGAAATCTAGCATTCGTGCTAACGATCACCCTCTGATCTCTAGGACTATAAAACAATCCACCCTTCGTTCCCCTGGGATAGCCAATGAACAAGCATACTTCTGTACGAGGTTCCAACTTACCAACATCTTCCTTCAGCACATGTGCTGGACTCCCCCATACAGAATATGTCTTAGAGTAGGCTTTCGCCCAGTCCACAACTCTGTGGGAGTAGAAGGCACTGATTTAGATGGTGCCAAGTTCAGAATGTATACCGTCGTATCTAGAGCATATCCCCAGAACGAATCTGGCAAGTCAGAATAACTCATCATCGATCTAACCATCTCCATAAGAGTCCTATTCCTTCGCTCTGCTACACCGTTCTGCTGGGGTGTGCCAGGTGCAGTCAATTGGGATTGAATCTCAGCCTCTAATAAGTAGTTCCTAAACTCTCCCAAGAGGTACTCACCACCACGATCAGATCATAGTATCTTGATACTTTTACCTTGATGTTTCTCCACATCAGCCTTGAATTCTTTGAACTTGTCAAAGCATTCATACTTATGGCGCATTAGGTAAATGTATCCATATCTTGAGTAATCGTCTATAAAAGAGACGAAATACTCAAAACCACCTCTAGCCTGGATAGACATAGGACCACACAAATCAGAATGAACAAATTCTAACACATCTTTGGCTTTATACCCCTTGGCCTTAAAAGGCCTCTTGGTCATCTTACCCTCCAAGCAAGATTTGCAGGTTGGAAGATCCTCCACCACTAATGAACCCAAAGGTCCATCAGCTATCAACCTTTGAATTCTGCTTAGGTTAATGTGACCAAGCCTAAGATGCCAAAGATATGTTTGGTTCATCTTCGAAGGTTCTTTTCTCTTATTGGAATTAGAAGATGAGTTATTAACTTCAATTTGCATCGTGGGAGGTTTTGGTTCAAGTGTGTACAAATTTCCTATCAATGCACCCGAACAGATAATCTCCCTATTCCTTTTTATAACAATTTTGTCATTAAAAGAAATATAATATTCATCCAAAAATAATTTAGAAACTGTAATTAAATTCTTTCTAAATAAAGGTACATAAAGGGAATTTTCTAGAACCAAAGTTTTATTATTCTCAAGAGACAAATAAAATTTCTCCCACTACAATAGTCGCCACCTTCATGGTATTGCCCAAGTAAATGGTAATCTCCCCTTTAGCTAGTCATCGGGTTTCCTGGAACCTCTGCAAAGTGTTGCAGACATGATTAGTGGCTCTCATATCTACACACCAGGTGCCGGTAGATAACACCGCTAATCATGTTTCAACGACTAGTCCAAAGGATATATCGTTGTTCTGCTTTGGATTGGGACAGTCCTTCTTCCAATGTCCATCCTGCTTGTGAAGTACTTACCTTTCGGCTTCTTCACTCCTCCCTGAGATCCTCCTACCACCTTTGCTCCACCTTGTTTCTCCTTCTTCTTGCCTTTCGGCTTAGAAGTAGAAACCTTTTTGAGCAACCATGGCTTGAGGACACTCTTCGAAGAGTCCATATTTGTACTCCTTAGCAGATAAGACAATATATGGATTCTTTTCCAATCAATATTATTTGGGTACAGTAAGTTTATTTCCTTTAGTATCATAGTAAGTGGACTGAAAGTCATTTTTGAAAATCCTAAGAATCACATGGATCATTACTGTAGATTTCAAAAATTATTGATTCCTCAAACAATAAAATTTAAAATCAACCAACACCTCAAACATCGAGAATATTGTATGCCACGATAGTGTGGACGTATACGAATTCTATATTTATAAGAGGAGGTTTTACCCATTAATTTTACTATCTTGTCAACCTAACATTTTGACAAGTAAAATTAATAGTTGATTCCTCTTTGGCCCTACAAATAAAAGCAGTGACTCCAATGGGGAGGATACTTATATTTGTATCTAAGTGTTCACCATTACTTGGAACTAAGGTAATTATCTCGGGTTATGTGCCTTACGATGGGAAAGTACACACGCTCCTTAATAATTTCCCATAACCATATTCGACCTTGTGATCCGCAAACAAACTCATCCGATGGGAAGGAAGGGACTCAGAGCCGACGCGCAAGTTTGTTTGCATCACTTGTCAAATCGTAATGGAGGCCGTGGGAATTTTAAAAATTCCCTCTCCCACTTAGTAATTTGAAATTGAGGAATTTTCCTAGCCTACGATATGCATATCAAACAAAAAGCAATAAATATGAAAAATAAATTATTTTCCAACTATTATGGCTTTTGTCTTCAATATGACTCCCGTCGCATCGCCATCTCGTCCGCTCCTCCTACTGTTGGGTTGCCGGCACCGCGGCGTGTGTGTGTTCGATCACGTTTCGTAAACATGAACACAGCGGAAGCAATAAAAATAATTAATCTACATTTATTACAACACACACAACACACGCATGCATATTACAACAAGTGTAGACATAACCGTAAATTTAAATTTACAATAAAAGGAAATTTATCTACGTTATACCTTTCGTATGACGTGTAGCGGGAACGGCATCAACCGGAACGATCCTCGCTAGAATCGTCTCTATCCGTATCCACGCCGAGTTCCTCGGGATGACTTTGCTAAGCCACGAGCTTCGTCTTCGTACGGGTTACTAGCCTCGTGTTGAAGACGATGTGATCGAGAGATGATCACGATCCGAATACAAATTCGGATCCTAATACGAGTTCTCAAAACCCGCTTCTCCGGAGAGGTATTCGTCAACCAATTGACGAATCCTTCGTCCTCCACCTCAGAGGATTACCGGAGATCGAATCCCCGGTAAGTTAGCCGCTGTCGGAGCTCTAACCGTCGTCCAAACGACGCTCCGACGAGAGGAGAACAAGCTGTCCAGAAAACTGGACAGCTTTGGTGGAGGTGATAAGCGCCGGCCAACCAAGGGAGATAGAGCTCACCTTGATGCCAAACTTGAAGGAGATCACCGGAGCACTAACCGGCAGCAGCTCGACGCCGGCGAGGGGGAAGGAAGCAGCCTTCTGGACGCCGGTTGGAGCCTCAAGGTGGGCGGCGGCAAGGAGGAGGAGAGTTAGCTCCGAATTTCTCCAAGGAGAGGTGGGCGGCAACTTAGGGTTGTGGATTAGGGCTTAATTATCCCTTAAGCCCTCTTTTATAGAGAACTAATTCTCTTAATGGTTATTGGATCATAACCATTAGGCCCGTTAACCCGCTCCATTAAGATAAGTTAAAATAAACCAAACCATGATGGTTTATTTTAAGTTAAAACGAACCGAACCAACTTTTGGTTCATTCGTTTAAAATAAACCACACCCTTTGGTTTATTCTCCTCCATTGGATTAGAACCAAACCATTTTGGTTCATCCATTATGTCTTCATAAGACACGGCCCATCCACGCTTCCATTGCGACTGAAACGATTTCATGCTCGCTTTATGTTTGGTCCAACCAAACTTAGTTTCTCTCGGTCTGAGAATCTCATTCTCAAGCTCGTTTTAAATCCTTCGGATTACGCTCGTTGTGCGTGTGACCAAATAGGTTCTCGGTTTATGTTGGCCGTCTATAATTAACCATTAATTATAGAACGATCATGAGTGGCACCTAGTAGTACATCATGATCCCCAATCAACCGAAAAGATCAACGGTTGATCCAGAACTATTTCTGAAACCCTTCAGCAGCTCGAATGATTCGTGCCCCATTCCCTTCACTCATCTTATACCCACTTGGTTCAGGACATGGTCTATAGTGTCAGTCCCCACTAGGCTGACTACGTCACACCTAGCCCAAGCATCATTTCCTCGTCCTACGGATTCTAGTTACTACACATGTATCGAAGAGTACCTTACTCTAAACATGTAATGCTTTGGCCAAAGACTTTAGTAACAATCCGACGAGAGGCCATGGGTATACATCTCCTCGCAAGGAGTGGTGAATCCTTTATAGGCTATTCGAACACCTTCGATCACTTTGACTTATACCCAATCATCCCGGGTCTACATCTCCTTAGAGATGTTTGCTTAAGATGTCAAAGCATAAGTCTCCATGATCAAGATGACTTGAATACCGCAAGTCAAAGGAACATCGCACTTAAGCCACAGTAAGAACTTCATTGACATATCTATATATGCAGAGAATCATATGAAGTCTTACGGCTGGTCATTCCAATGAACTAGTTACCATAACTAGCATCCACGATTAACTCCGGACATCACTATATCTCCAGCCAGTGAGAATCAGCTGCTTGGATACACCAAGGAGTATACCTCGTGCTAGTCTCGACAGAATTGATGGTGTCCAAATCCATCAATTCATCGACTAGGGATAATTTCGATACATCACAATTACACATGTAGAGATACTCACTAGTTGTGATCCAATCACAAATTCTCTCATGCTGTGAATCGTATCGTGGACATTCAGTAAATGAGTTTAAGATCCAATCAAATACATGAACACATGTATACTCAAATAGTGAATCTTCATTTATCATATAAATGGTTCATACATAAGGCGATTGCCTTAGGACATCTCTCATATATTACTAACACCTACGCCATGTACGAGCCATCCGGAGATCCAAGCCGAGACTAAAACCTATTTTAATTTACATCCATCAATCCTATACTCCACGAGGGAGTGTACATGAAATCTAGATCGAAAGTAAAATAAAATAAAGAGTGGCTAAATAATGCCGTATTTAAATTACAAAAACTAAATTATGCCTCGTCAACCTCGAGGATTCAACAAAATAAATATTTACACACATACAATCACATACACACATATGGCCATAATAGTCGGATCTTATGCCTGCAACCAAAGAGTTAAACTACACATATCCTACTATTATCCAGCACATATAATATATGAAAAAGTGCATAAAAATTAACCGAATCCTAAACACACAAAACCGGAAACCTTGGCTCTGATACCAATTGAAGGGTTTTGCTTATCGAGTCCTGAGGGGAAACTTCGCTTCCCACTTCACCTTGGTAGCTTGACCATGGCGATCCCTTCGATGTCCCCGGATTAAAAAAATTTAATCCTAGACAAAAGGGATTGCCCAAACCACCAAGTCATCGTCGTGTTATTCGTTTAGAGAGGTCACTTGAACAAACTAGTTGTTCAAGCGACCATCCTCTATTCTACGAGTAGCCGCGGAATAGACGATGTCCGGATCGCCGGTTTTCGTGTTTATACTCGGGATAAAAGTATTATTTATCCATTACAGATTTATAACAAGCTTATAATTGAAAAACAAATACAAGCAATAAACAAAAGAAGAAAGTAGAATAGGTATACCTCTCGATCTTCTAATGTATGATCTTCTAATGTATGATCCAATCCACTAAAGGTTCATCATTGATCTACCTCACCAACCCCCATATGATAATATGGGCTCCATATATTATTTTTACATTTTCTCCCCGTGTTTAAGATCTCAAATGTCCGTCAATTAATTAATTTACTGACCATTAATTAATCAACATCTAACTCCTTGAGTAGTACCACTCAACCTTTTCATCATGCCGGACCAAGTCCACCTGCAGGGTTTACATGATGAATCTTATGAGCTCCTCAAGGGGACATCATCATCCTAATATATAGGACACGGTTTCCTCCTATAATCAGAAAGAAGCATACAACAACAATAGTACATCCCAAAAACTCCAAATACACTACACCCATGCGGAAAGCCCAAAACGAACACCAGAGTCTCGGAGATGAGATGAGATGTCAGTCAGCGATGCTCCAAGCCGTCACAAAGACTGTAGGGTCGATCGATGTGGTTGTCCGGCTAGAGGGGGGGTGAATAGCCCTCAATCGTTCGATGGTGGAATTCGTTCATTCTCGTTGTGTTGCTTTCCTACGATTGTCGTTAGCGCAACGGAAACAATAGAAATAATAATAATACTAACAACAATACAAGCATACGCAAACACACACGATATACGTGGTTTGGAACCGAATGGTTCCTACTCCACGGGCGAACTCACCGAGCTTTAGTTATATGCACGTCACTAACTAAACTACTCCTTCTCGACAACACGTCGAAGGTGGAGAAACCTCTCACAAGCAATTACACTAAGTAATGAAATACAAGCAATACAAAGACAAATACAAAATACACGTAAAGAACACTTTACAATGCTTGCTTTGAACCCTTTGCTTATAGCTTGCTTTGGATGGCTCTTGAAGGACTGGAATGCAACATCAATTCCCCTCCAATAGCTTCCTTAAAGTCTTGGAGAAATCCTCTGATTTTTGATCAGCCAAAAGACCCGATCGGCCTCGTAGTCGTTGTCCCACGACGACTAGATTCACGTTAGATAAGTTCCAACGGATCACCTACCAGTCGAATGATGATGCCCATTAGTCGACTGGTGACCTAGTAGTGGACTGCCCAGTTGGCTACGAAGCGTTCTATGCTCGCGACATTCCCATCAATCGACTGTCATCCCTCAACAGTCGATTGTTGTCGACATCAGTCGACTGCCAGCCACAAAACTGCAGTCTAACACCAGTCAAACCCTAGTCGACTTGGATCAGTCGACTGACACCTATGTCAGTCAACTGATGTCGGGCAAAACCTCAAACACCAAGTTGTTTGAACATCCGACCGTCGGGTAAACCCTCAAACATCAAGTTTGAGCCTCCGACACTCAGTCTTAGCCACTTGGCCAAGTCCACCTTATCCCTCATGGAGTTCTCCACCGAAGCTCTCTTCCCTCGGCCCACGTCTCTCGGATGCACCATGCGCACGGCTTCGCAATGTCATCCTTCGCGTCTCATGCCCTCGAAGTATGCTTCCCTTGGGCCTCACTCCATTCGCTCCCCGTCCGATAGTCCCTCGGATGCACCAAGTGCACGGCTTCGCAATGTCATCCTTCACCAACTCAAGGACCCCGAGCCTAGTGAACTTGCCAAGTCCTCAAGACTTCCCACATGCACCAAGCGCACGGCTTCACAATGCTTTGGATTTTCCCACACCAAGCCCATGCTTGGATTTTCCATGCTAACTCCATGTTGGACTTTCCCACACCAAGCTCCATGCTTGGATTTTCCATGCCAACTCCATGTTGGACTTTCCCATGACAATCCCATGTCATGAGTTTTGTCTATCATCAAAATACTATCAAAGTACTGCTCTGGGCCGATTGCACCAACAATCTCTCCCTTTTTGATGATTGACAAAACTACCATCTCAAGTCTACCAATTCTCCCATATTGGCAATTCTCACATCCCAAATGAGAATTCCAAACCTAATTGGTAACATGGTAACTTCTCCCCCTTTTTGACATTACATCAAAAAGGTCCTCTCCAAGGGTATGAATGTCTCATATCCAAATGAGATCTTACAATCTCTCCCTTAGAGGAACACATGCCTACAATCTTTCTAGTGATCCCATATCACTTAAAGAGAAGCAACCCAATTTTCCTCCCATGAGGAATTACACATCCATCTTCCCATGATGGATACCTCCCCCTAGAGGCTTGCTCCCCCTTGACCATTGCACCAACAATGTCCTTGGAGAGTCCCTAAGCCAATAGAATCATTTAACCAATCAAAATTAAGGCAAAGTTCAACAATGAACTCTCATCCACCTTAAAATTGATACTCCCTAAACCCTTCTCCTAATCCATGTCCAATGGATTTCCACCCTTTCTAATGCTCTCCCAAGCATATACTAGGGTTAGGAGTGGTTAGGGGACCTTAACCTAGCTGAACATGGGCCTAACCAACAATCAGAATCGGCTGGCCAAATTCAATCTCGGCTACCACCCCACCATGGCGGTCGATCGATACATTCTTGATTTAATTCAAATGACTTTCCAAAATTCATAAGTAAATATACATAAGTTTAAAAATCTTGAAATTTGGTATGTATATTACTTATCATAAACACTATGGGTGAAAAATATTTGAAAATTATTTTACCCAACAAATTAGGAGATTGATACAAAGTCCAAAAGTTAAGAAAAGCTTCAATAAAGAGCCCTCTTTGTATCATCCCATTCAATGGTGATAGATATCAAAATATAGACTTCACCAAGGTTTTTCAAAATGTTTTTGAAACCTTTAATTTCTTTTTCCTAAACATCTCACTTATATCTAGATGTGTAAAACACATACAAGTCAAGTTTCTAGTGAGATGTGGGTTTTTGTTCTTTTAATGGTTTCATGCATATTTCTAGGCAATATTATTTGATTCCCATCAAATCATGCCATAGTCCTTAATTTCATTTTAGTTATATGCATGATGATAATTATGGCATAAATATAATTTAACTAAGCATGTGTCAAAATCATGATGTCATGGCATGTGAATGACATTTTAGCATACATGACATATAAAGATAAGTCTAAAAACATGATCATGACTTTTTTAGAGATAAAAATGAAAATGATGTCATGACATGGCGAGGCAAATAAATCATGGCAAGTAAAATATACTAAGGTATAAAATACCTAAGTGTTAAATCCAAATTGTCATTTCTAGGATTAAGTCCATTTTGCCTTAAAGCCATTTATCCCCCTAGTGTGCCATAAACCCAAAATGGCACACCAATACCTCTAAGACCTAATTGTGTCAATTTAATCATTTTTCAACTTCTTAAGGCATATTGGCACATCCTAATGTGTCAACTCACAATGGCTAGGTAACTACCCATCCACTTAGGGTTGACACACCCTAACCCATCTAGCGTTAATCGATCACGCTCTTAGGAACCCAATACCTATTGGAGCTCCTTGGGTTAACAAGGTATTCTCTAGGGATAACTTTCCTAGATATCTTTCTAATGACCCTTTTAGGCTTTGAAGCCTTAGTCAAATGGGTCTTTTCTAGGTCAACTCTAGAGGTGACTCCTCCTTTGACCTTCCTAGTGGCTACATTTGATTTCTTTGAGGTCTTAGCCACTAGACACATACCATGGCTAGACTTAGGGATGGCTTCCCTATTAGCCTTGGTTTTTCTAGACCTAGATGTTGTTCCATAATTAAATGGAACATTGTGATAGGACATAGGTTTGTGACCCAAACCTTTCTTGCCCTTAGACCGTTTTTGAACCTTAGGTCTTGACTTTTGGGCATTTGACCCTAGAATTGAATTTTCTATGATTCTAAGGGTCTTTTCCATTCTCTCAAGTCTTGACCTCAAGACTTGGTTTTCTAATTCTAATTTTCCCAATTTTGATTTATCATTGGATTTTTAGGAAGGCCTCTTTTTCTTAGGCATGTGTCTACCCTTCTTAGGGTTAATGCCTAGATGGTTTTCAACTCTTCTAATGGACTATTTAGGTAAACTAGGTCTAGTGTTTTGAGTCCTAGGTTTGTCTTTAGAGAAACTAACATGCTTAGCACCTAAACACACATATTTATTCATAATAATTCTTAGCATGCTTTTTAGCTTTAGGAATTAAAGGTGCATTATTTAAATATACCTTAGGGTTAGCTTTAGGAGCTCCCCCTACATGAGATACACCTTCTTGCCCTTTCTTCCTCCCTCTAGGGCATTGGCTTCGGTAGTGCCCCTTTTGATTGCATTTAAAGCACACAATGTGCTCTTTGCTTCTAGTTGTGGGGACTCCGGCATCCTTTGACTTTGGGTTGACTTTTGGTACCGATGCCTTTTCCTTAGCCAATTTAGGGCATTTGCTCTTGTAATGCCCTTTCTCCCTACACTCAAAGCATATTATGTAATTTTTATTTAAAATAACAACACTTGAGTTACCTAGGGAGGTGGAGGATTCTTCTTGATCACATCTTCCGGAGGTAGATGCTTCGTTTTGACTTTGCTCCAGAATAGAAACCCTTTCCTCCCCCTCAATGCTAGAGGTGGAGGTCTCCACCAAATCATCAACATCTTCAAATGTTGTGGGTGCTTCTTCCCCGACATTCTTCTCTTCTTGTGCCGGTTGGGAATTTTCTTGGAATTTTATTATCTTATTCCATAGCTCCCTTGCATCCCTATAGTCACCCAATCTAGACCAAATATTGTTAGGTAACAAATCACTAAGTAATTTTATTACCTTGAGATTTGTCTTGAAGTCCTTAATTTAATCTTGGGTCCATTTTGACTTCTCAATTGGCTTGTTGTCTTTGTCCCTAGGCATCTCAAAACCATTTTCTACAATAATCATAAAATCAAAATCGGTTTCGATATATACCTCCATCCATTTCTTCCACCAAGCAAAATCTCCATCAAATTTCGATGGATAGGTGTTGTAGCCGGCCATCTTGTAGTGCTTGTGTCGGCGGTTAGTCCTTGACAAGCTCTTGTGCTCTGATACCACTTGAAGGGTCGATCGATGTGGTTGGCCGGCTAGAAGGGGGTGAATAGCCCTCAATCGTTCGATGGTGAAATTCATTCGTTCTCGTTGTGTTGCTTTCCTACGATTGTCGTTAGCACAGCGGAAACAATAGAAACAATAATAATACTATCAACAATACAAGCATATGCAAACACACACGATATACGTGGTTTGGAACCAAATGGTTCATACTCCACGGGCGAGCTCACCGAGCTCTAGTTATGCGCACGACACTAACTAAACTACTCCTTCTCGACAACACGTCGGAGGTGGAGAAACCTCTCACAAGCAATTACACTAAGTAATGAAATACAAGCAATACAAAGACAAATACAAAATACACATAAAGAACACTTTAAAATGCTTGCTTTGAACCCTTTGCTTGTAGCTTGCTTTGGATGGCTCTTGAAGGACTGGAATGCAGCAGCAATTCCCCTCCAATAGCTTCCTTAAAGTCTTGGCAAAATCCTCCCCCTTGAGCTCCTTTTATAACCTGCATCAAGCTGATTTCGCGCCCAGCAGTCGACTGCCAAAAGGCCCCAATCGACTGCCCCTGTAGCCGTTGTCTCACAACGGCCAGATCCATGTTAGATAAGTTCCAACGGATCACCTACTAGTCGACTGATGATGCCCATCAGTCGACTGGTGACCTAGTAGTCGACTGCCCAGTCGGCTATGGAGCGTTCTGTGCTCGCGACATTCACATCAGTTGACTGCCATCCCTCGGCAATCGATTGTAGTCGACATCAGTCGACTGTCAATCCATGGCAGTCAACTGCCAGGCACAAAATTATAGTCAAACACCAGTCGAACCCTAGTCAACTTGGATTAGTCAATTGACACCTATGCCAGTCGATTGCTGTCGGCAAAACCTCAAACACCAAGTTGTTTGAGCATCCGACCGTCGGGTAAACCCTCAAACATCAAGTTTGAGCCTCCGACACTCAGTCTTAGCCACTTGGCCAAGTCCACCTTATCTCTCATGGAGTTCCCCACCGAAGATATCTTCCCTCGGCCCACGTCCCTCGGATGCGCCAAGCACACGGCTTCACAATGCCATCCTTCGCATCTCATGCCCTTGAAGTATGCTTCCCTTGGGCCTCACTTCATTCGCTCCCCGTCCGACGGTCCCTCGGATGCACCAAGTGTACAACTTCGCAATGTCATCCTTCACCGACTCAAGGACCCCGAGCCTAGTGAACTTGCCAAGTCCTCAAGACTTCCCACATGCACCAAGCTCACGGCTTCGCAATGCATTTCTCACCAAGCACCAAGCGCACGGCTTCGCAATGCTTTGAATTTTCCCACACCAAGCCCATGCTTGGATTTTCCATGCCAACTCCATGTTGGACTTTCCCACACCAAGCTCCATGCTTGGATTTTCCATGCCAACTCCATGTTAGACTTTCCCATGACAATCCCATGTCATGAGTTTTGTCTATCATCAAAATACTATTAAAGTACTGCTCTGGGCCGATTGCACCAACAAAGACTTCTACCTGTTACCTGGGCGACAGAAAAACCCAGGGTCCGTGGTGGTGGTGAGTAAAACTCAACAGGTAATAGAAAAACATGTATATATCAAATATCACATGTAATTCAACAACATAATCTAGAGGTATAATAGGTATATCAGCATAGTATATAAATACAAGCATATACCGTCTAACCAAATGAACAACGAAAAATACAGACATCCCTGAAGGTCTGCTACGCTACTCTGATCCAACCTGAGCATATATCCAATGTATATATAACAGGAAGAGTAATACGAACTCATAATCTACTCATGCTACAGGTCAAGGTATCTAATGGTCTGTCCAACACATATACAAGTATCCGACACAACCGTATAACAAATGCAAGAAGCATGTATGAATATGATGTACAACCAAATGCAGCAAGCATAGTATAATCAAATGCAATATCACAATAAGCATATATATATAGACTCCATCTAATATATATATATATATATATATATATATATATATTAATCACAACCATTCATATATATATATATACATGCATATATGTATATATATATGGTAATATGCAAAGCGCCATAAGATACGACAATGCAGCATGCATGGTCATGCTTGCTCACCCCTACTCGCTACCACGACCCCAGTGTGGCCTAGGTGGCACGACATGACAACTGTCCCAACTCAACACCAACCACCCCTCTAGAGTGGCCGAGTGGGCAGTATGTCAAGTAGCATATCAGCGTAAAGAGCTCGCTACACAACGGGGGTCCCTACTACTGGCCACTCCGACTGACACTACCAATGAGTGGTCGAGTGTCACGCACCCAGGACAACTGCACGCAACTCCAACTACCACCGTCTATAGTGGTAGAGTGTGGCACAATAGATGCTCTGCCCTCACACTAGTTACTCCTCGGGGAGTAACCTGGGAGGCAAGATGACTGACGACTCTCTCAACCCCAAGGGAGACTATGTCGTAAGAATGCATGCAAATGACATGAATGTGTTGTCACACGTACAGACATCTACCACAGACTCTTTGTTCAACAAAGAGTCGTACCCATCTGATCAATACACTCTCTATCCAGTAGAGAGTCATACTCAACTGATCGACGAACTCTCTATCCTGTAGAGAGTCATACTCAACTGATCATAACTTTCTATCCAATAGAGAGTCGTACTCAACTAATCGACACACTCTCTATCCTGTAGAGAGTTGTACTCGACTGATCATATCAAGCTGGGACCACCGGTCCGTAGCGACACACTAAACACTCTTCACTTAACCATTACACAACACATGGTTGGTAATAAGTATGCAACATACGAGTATTGGAAATAAATCCAACATTTAGGGCATTACCTACCCATGAATGACCTTCTTGCCAATTTATAAATTGGGTCATCACCCATACTCTAACATTTACACCCTACTAAACATCTAGGTAAATTTACATCACATCTATAATCCTAAATCATAATAAAGGAAATGTGATATCAACCTTTTAGTAAATATAGCCAACGACAAGTTCAAGCATAAGATAATAAGAGCAGGGTCAAGATAATATGAACACCTAATATGCTCATATTTATGACTAAATCTGAATGCAATTACATCTACCTGACCAGGGTAGAAAATTATCCACCAACTTTGTAGACACCAATCGTCTTCACGTTCGAGAATATCTCGAACTAAAATCCTGCAAACAAAACATATATGATCCTATCATATACCAATTCTAATATTAGGATCAAATCATAATCCTACATCAACTTTATATCTCGATTCGTAGCCCAAACAAAACTACTACTTCACAGCAATTACAATGACACAATAGCCCATTTACCACTCAACTCTAGCCTTACAACTTCTCACACAGCCACCCACACTCAAGCACTAATTACCAGTCTTGAAATGGTGCTTAACAACCCACCAATCCGACAATTAATAGAACAAATGAATCCCTATCCAATCAGCATATAGACAAATCACGCACCAACACCTCAATATACCAATAATCATCCATCGTCGACAAATCTCTAACTCACGGCCGATTCACCCCTTCGTGGCCAAGAATCGCATCATTAACAGCCACACTAATTTAGGGATCTAACTATTTAAAATATTTCGTTAAAAACCATAGCTTAACTAATTCGTTCATTCACGTCTCTATCACAGCCCATGGTTAGACTTACAAAACCTCAATGCCCCTTTTCGACTATTCACAGCCACACCTTTATCGTCGGCATAGCTTCACAGCCCCTCCCCATCGCCACAGAACACGCACAACTCAAATAAAAACCCAGTCGAGCAACTCCCATAGCACATCACAACCATTCAACCGAATGGAATTCACAGCACAAATAGGAAATCAATCTTGCTTTCCCGAAGTTGAACCTCGTCGGTAGCAAAATCCTGAACAACTGGCAGCCACACCTTTCCCTATCCCCTGTTCGTTGGCACCAAATGCTGCTTAAACCATGGATCATGCTTAGCGAAAGGAAAATGCACCATAGCCCTAAATCTAGTCCAAGGTAAGCCAAAAGAAAGTTCTTACCTAATTTCAGCATCAATTGGGGCAATGATGATAGCAACGACGTTGCTGCTGATTCCTTACTCGAGATGAACACTCGCCCGAATCACCCTGCAAATCCATTTGTTCGCCGGAAATCCTATTGTCCTAGCCTTGCTCCGGTGACCACTGTATGACCCACTCATGCCATCGATCGACTCCCACAAAGGTGTTGTCGAGAGCCCGGGGAAAAGGATCAACTTGCCCTCCAATCGGATCTCCCATCGAGAGAAGGAGCTCATCCTCTGGTCGATTCGGAGACAAAGGGGAGGCGATCGGCTGCATCGCGCGATGATCGGGCTAGATCGACTCTGGCGATAGCGACTGATCCAACTCGTTGTGGCAGCGACGTGGGGATGGCGACCGATGATAGTGAGAGCATGAGCGACGACGAGTGAGGCACAGCAAGCTGGCCCATCGGCGGCGATGAGCACGGAGAGGAGGAGTCGTGATCGGGAGAGGGAGAGAGCTCACGGTGAAGCGATGAAATCGCGACTGGGAAAGAAAAAGAAAAGTTGGGATTTAAGTCGACGTCGGCTGAGCGTTACACTAGTGAAACGGATCGGGTCCAACAGATTGGGTCGGGTCCAATCCTATACGCCTATTAAATCTTTCTCCAAAAATACCTTAGAAATTTCCATTTAAGCCCATGAAAATTTCTAAAAAAATCTTGAAAATTCCATAGGGTATTTTCCTAATTAACAAGCATTATTTATTATTAATATTTTTTTCCCGATATTTTACATTCTCCCCCACTAATAAAAATTTGGTCCCCAAATTTCGTACTAACATACGAGAACCAACTCAAGAAATTTCTTGAACTACTACATGCCTCAAGTGAACAAATGAGGATATCGAGCTCGGATAGTATCTTCCATCTCCCATATAGCCTCCTCATCAGTCGAATACTAACATCCAATCTTTACGAGTCGGATGGTCTTGTTTCGCTACTGTCGCTCCTTGCGCCCCAAATCATTTCACCCCTTTCGAAGGTGAAACACGCAAAAATACTTATTCCCCAACTGAGAATTTCTAAAGGTCTTCGCCTCCGATCTGCATAACTCTTCTGTCGACCCTGTGTCTCTTATAACCATCATCCCATGATGCGCACTAACTCTGCATCATGTTGGATACTCTGTGGGCCGCAATAACTGTCATTTCCCTGACTTCCTCCCACAACACGGGAGATTTTCAGAGTCTAACGTATAGGGTATTAGAAGGATTCATCTGAATGGAGGAGTGATAATTGTCCTTATAGTTAAATCCCACTAAAGGAATGTGAACCTCCCAACTACTCTCATAATTCATGACACAAGATCTTAATAGATCCTCCAGAGTCTGAATGTCATGCTCAGACAGTCCATCAGTCCGCGGATGAAATGTTGCACTAAGCCAAAGCTCTGTGCTCATATTCTGATGCAGACTCTGCCAAATCGCAAGGTAAATCGCGGATCTCTATCCGATATGGTACTTAAAAGTACCCCACGCAATCTGATAATCTTTCGGCGATACAACTCTACCAGATGATCCAATGGGTACGACCCACGAATAGGAAGGAAATAAGCTGATTTGGTCAGTCGATCCACAATCACCCAAATCGCATCACGTCCTTTACGGGTTCTAGGCAATCCCGTAACGCAATCAATCGTGATATGCTCCCACTTTCATTCCGGAATCGGAATTTTCTAGAGCAATCCAGCGGGTTTCTGATGTTCAGCCTTCGCCTACTGACATACTAGACATCGAGCAGCAAAATCTTCTATACCTCCCTTCATACCGTTCTAACCAGTATCAATGCTTCAAATCTTGGTACATACGAGTACCAATAGGATGTATAGCACTTCTCGAATGATGTGCTTCCTGTAGCAACTCTTCCTTAACTAGATGCGTATCTGGAACACACTATCCTTATTAGAGACGAAAAATTATCTTCCCATAAGAGAAGTCCATCTACCGTCCAAAATCCACTCCACCACACACTCTGTAAGTGTATGAAAGACTATAGCGACCAATTTCACTTGTTGCAACTATTCGCGTTCCAACAACTCTATAGTAGCTACCCGGTAGCTAGTCAAGATCCCATGAGCATTCCTGCTCCATACATCCACAAATCAAGATAATGACCACTAAAGTCATGTCATGTATATAACAGCTTATTTTGTAGTTTCTTAACTGTCGTAGGCGTAAGATATGTCTCATGCACTATATCGGAATCGCTCCGATTCCTGAAACGATGCATTTGCGTACAACGTCCTTTTATCCACTTCGGAAGGATTAACTAATACTTGTGTAGAAGTTAATCGCCGTCTAGGTCCTGTAAACTAGTTTCGATAGCTTCTGACTAAATGATTTCCATCATCACCTTTGTCAAACAAGTTCGTGGTATAGTAATGCTAAAACATTCTATCCACATCTACAGTAGTAACCAAATCATACATGGAAAACCACCATCTACGGTGGTCGAGTGCGTAACTCCAACTACCACAATCAATAGTGGCCAGGTTACGCAACTCCAACAACCACAAACTGATCCAATCATGTCCAGGATACACGATTCTCAAATCCAGTGGCGACTAAATCGTTAATTAGTCTAACAACTTAATCACAACTCATAAAATTCATACTAAGTATGAAATTATCGTCTTTACACACCTGCATCCCCTTTACTCTAAGCTGATGATATATATTAATTATCACAACGACAATGATAATTATATGACACCATGTCACTATAATATCAATGCTCAAGTCGTAAATCGATCCTAGAGTATACACAGGTGTCCTTAACTGATCTAAATAGATCATCTATCCATAATGAAGGATATTTACTTTCAACAACTGTTGCATTCCATCATCGATAACCGATGCATAATCTCAAAGGTCCATCCCTCTTTTATAAAGAGTTTCGGATCTTCTCAAAGAGGAATACTGGGATAGATAAATATCCCTTCCAACATTTCCTATAATCACAACTTACATTCTTCCAATTCCCTTAGTGTTTAATAACACTTACACCAACAAAATTATCCCTCGTATGAGGTATTCAATATTGACACTATCTTCAAAATCACTCCGATCGCCTACTCTACTTGCCTATGCAGCGACAAGCCTAGGAGTTCATCCGAAACTACATCCGAAGGCTCTCGGATTATACGCACATACGAGAGACATATCATACCATAATCTCAACAATTTGACCATCCGTAAAGATATGTCTACAATAAAGATACGTCTATCAGAGTCTAAGGGCATCCCTTGACTTCTTAATTGCTGATCCACATTTCACCAGAAGGTAGAGATACCACCGACCCACAAGTCGATGTAATCCATCTAATCCGAACTGAGAATGTTCTAGTCACAGATACCTATAACTACAAGAATCTCTCAATATATTAACCTTGAGGATAAACTAAAGTAATACCCTGAACAATCAATTATCTGTCGGTCCGATCCAAGGCTCCTCGCAAGTCTCTCCCTTTCTCCGAAGAGAAGAAGATCAGATCCAATAGTCCACGATAAAGCGGTCGCATTTCTATGACAAATGACCCGAGGATTTTCCCGGATTATTTGATCTCATCACTTAATCCTACGAGAAGCAAATATAGAATATCGAATAGATACGACCATCGTCGTATACTCTCTCCTCTGTACAAAGCAAATCACATCTGAAGGAAACTATTTGTTAGGGCAATCTCTTGCCATGATAAGGTTTTGATGTGTGTGGAAAAGGGTTTAAGTTAGATTGTTATTATGATTTGATATGTGCTTTGGAGTCTTGCAGGGCTTTGTAATTCGCACATGGAGCCTTGGCGAGTTTTTACCTCTCATGACTCGGTCCTTGAGTCGATGAAGGATGGCTTTGCGGAAGTCGTGCACTTAGAGCATCCGAGGGACCGCTGGACGAGGAGCTTGGAGTGAAGCTGAAGAAAGATAACTTCAAAGGCGAGGGACTCCGAGGGATGAGAGTGAGCGAATATAACCCGGGAAAGGGGTAGCGCTCTTTAGGTGAAACTTGGCCATTTGGCTAAGTGTCGGATGGGATTTCCCGACATCAGTTGACTACCATGTTATGGTAGTCGACTACTCTAATTCGACGGTGACTCGACTAGTGTTCGAGTCCGGTTCAAGTGCCAACAGTCGACTACCATGGAATGACAATGATCATGAGATTATACCGATCGTGATGAAGGCATCACGACCGGTCAGCAATGTTCGGCGCACGGAGTCGAGTCGAGCTCGCGGAGCACTCGACTGATCGAGCATCAGTCGACTGATGGCAATATCAGTCAACTGATGTCAGTGTCGTTGGATGGAATCCAACGTGGAAAGCAGTCGTTATTGGGCAACGGCTACAGGACCAGTCGATTGATAGGGACATCAGTCGACTGCTCCTGTGTTAACGGGAAGAAACCCTCTTCCTCTATAAAGAGGAATGGTGTGGGGCTTTGGGAACCTAATGCTTCAAATCATAACATCTCCCAAAGTGCTCTAAGGGTTTTTCCACTCTTCTTCTTGTGCTAATTCTCATTCAATTGTAAGAAGAGAGATTGTAAAGAGGTTACCTCCACCTAGCTTGGTGCAAAGGAGAGATTTAGTGGATTTGGCAAAGGAATGATTCACCTTGGACGAATCAGGATCGTGGATTAGCGGCGTAGCCGTGAACCACGTTACGACTTTGTGTTAGCATTGTTTGTTTCCTTTGTTTTGTCTTTCTTTGCTTGATTTGCTTGTCTTGTTGTTTCCGTTGCACTAATCTTGTTTGTAGACGAGCAAATTTCATTATCCAATGAAAGAGGGCTATTCACCCCCCTCTAGCCGGCCGATTGATCCCCTACAAGTGGTATCAGAGCCAAGGAAAGCTTGTCGAGGACTAACCACCACAACAAGCACATTCAAGAATGGCCGGCTCTATTATTCATCCACCAAAGTTCGAGGGAGAATTTTCTTGGTGGAAAAAGAGAATGGAGGTATTTTTCGAGACCGATTTTGAAATTCTTTTGATTATGGAAAACGGTTTCGAATTGCCTAGGAATGAAGAAGGGGAGCTATTGGAGAAATCAAGATGGAGTAAAAGACAAAGAGAGGAGTACTTGGCGAATTCAAAGGCCAAGCACCACCTCTACAATGTACTTCCCCAACAAGAGGTGAATAGGATAGGGGAATGCTCTAGTGCAAAGGAGATGTGGGAGAAACTAGTAGAGCTTCATGAAGGTACCTCGGAGGCCAAACTTGCAAGGAGAGACCTCCTCCGCTCCCAACTATCCAACATAAAATTAGAAAAAGGAGAAAAGGTAACCTCACTACACTCTAGATTTAAAGAGATAATAACCGGGTTATCTAGTGTAGGTGGAAAGATTTCAAATAGGGGCATGCTCATGAAGGCTATAGATGCCTTTCCTCGGTCCTCAAGATGGAGCTCTATGGTGGACTCATTTTATATCTCCAAGAACCTAGAATTTAGCACCTTGGAGGAATTCTTCTCAACAATGGAGCTCCACGAAACAAGGCTCGAAGGAATAGTAGAAGAGCCAAAGTTTCAACCTTCAAGAGGAGTAGCCTTGATGGCACATAAGGGGAAGAAGAAGATGGAGACTCCCTCCTCCTCCAACGAAGCATCCTCTTCCTCCTCCATGGATAGCACGGAAGAAGCCTATATGGTAAGGAGGGTAAGGCGTGCTTTAAAAGGTTTTCAATTTAATAAATCTAATGATAGGAGGAGAAGACCAAGGGGGAAGGTCATTTGCTACAATTGCCAAGGGGAAGGACACATAAGGGACAATTGTCCCCTCTTGAATAAAAGCAAGGAGGAGAAGAGAAAGAAGGAAGAAAAGAAGAAGAAGGGGAGCAAGAAGAAAAAGGAAGAAGAAAAGAAGGCCAAAGAAAAAGGGAAGGCCAAGGCACTAAAAGCAAGGACATGGGATGACCCCTCCTCATCATCTTCATCATCATCAGAAGAGGAGAATGCCTTTGTCACAAATTTGGCATTAATGGCTTTTGACGACCTAGACACTTCCTCCTCCGAGCAAGAAGAAAGATTAAGCTCAAGTGGAGAGAGCTCAAGTGAAGGGGGAGCCTCCTCTACATCCTCATCATCAGAAGAGGATTTGGTAAGTGAGGTAACAAATCTACCCCCTAAGCAAATAATGTCCATGATTTCTAGCCTCACTAAGGATTTATTTAGGGCAAAGAAAAGGAATAAATGCATGCTTGAGCAAATTAAGGATTTAGAACAAAAATTATAAAAATCATGTTT
Source organism: Wurfbainia villosa (assembly GCA_025175895.1). NCBI lineage: Eukaryota > Viridiplantae > Streptophyta > Magnoliopsida > Zingiberales > Zingiberaceae > Wurfbainia > Wurfbainia villosa. Next base: position 33,443,773 of record CM045989.1, on the reverse strand, counting down.
TAATGATGATAATGATGATGCATGCTCACATGATAACTATATGCCTTTGGATGTTAATGATGCATGCATAGAAGAAAATAGGGCTCTAAGGGAAAAGGTAGACTATTTGACCAAGGCCCTAGAAAAATTTACAATAGGCTCCAATACTCTTAACATGATAATTGGGAGCCAAAGAGCAAGCTTCAATAAGAAAGGCCTAGGATATAAGGAAAATAAAAATGAAAAGGCCTATAAGTGTCTAATTGCTAGGGGTCAAGACAAAAAGAAGGTAATAGCTAGAAAATGGATCCCTAAAGAATTTTTAGTGAACCCCATAGGAAAGAACTTATTTTGGGTTCCAAAATCCATCCTTAAGGGTTAGGAAAACCCTAGGATAGTCAACCATATGGACTTTACCTATATCATATTTTGGTTGACTTAGGATGGCGGGACAACATTTTTGAAATAGTGTTAGGTGATGATAATGCACCTATAAGTAGATAAATCATGTTTTAGGTGATATTTGCTTTATATCATGATGTAATACCTAATGCATGATCACAATTTGATGAATACATTTGTTTCATGGTCATAATGTGAAATTAATTCATATACATCCTTATGATCATATGGAATGATAGGATGATACTTAACCTTGATAGAATTGCATGAAAATAATGGTTAAGTATATACAAATACCTTTAGGATGCATCTCACACTCACCATAGGCTACTTTGATTGAAAACTTAGCATGAGTGAGATGTTAGGATGATACAAATGTCCACTAGTGCCTATGGCATTTAGATGGTCATTTAAGGTATCAAAATAGCAATAATAGACCAATCATGGGGAAGGCTTATGTTTAATTCATAGAAATATTGCCCAAAGATCATGGTTGGTTATTTCATATGTTTTCAAAACAATTTCTTACCTTAAAATATGTGTATTCATGTTTTGAAACAATCCAAAGCAAGACTAGGTGTTAAAATGGATACTTACATGATAAAAAAACCTAGTGGTTTTTAAAGCTTTTGGATTTTTGGCAAATACTTGAAAATACAATGATTTTTCATGGAAAACTATTTTCATTGATAAATATACTTACAAGAAATGTGTTCCTCAAATTTCATGATTTTTTGAATTTTATAGAATTTTTTACGCATTTCTGAAATTCACCCCGGAAAATCAGAAATCCTGAAATCCATGTGCGCGATCATTGTAACATCAGAATTTCTTTATCCAATTTTAAGGCATGTTTTGGTTTTTGTTTCTATCTAGATTTGATGTCATGCTATATAAACTTTGTTAATTATTTTTGATTATTAAGGAGAAATGTATATGTTTAAGTAAGGGGGAATATATTTAGGGGGAGTTTCATGTATTAAGGGAGAGAGTTGCTAATCATGTTATTTACATGCTTTCTTTCCTTAATAGTTTATCAAATGTTTTACCTAACTTAAACGGATTGCCACACATCAAAAAGGGGGAGATTGTTAGGGCAATCTCTTGCCATGATAAGGTTTTCATGTGTATGGCAAAGGGTTTAAGTTAGATTGTTATTATGATTTGATATGTGCATTGGAGTCTTGCAGGGCTTAGTAATTTGCACATGGAGCCTTGACGAGTTTTTACCTCTCATGACTCGGTCCTTGAGTCGGTGAAGGATGGCTTTGCGGAAGTCGTGCGCTTGGAGCATCCGAGGGACCGCCGGACGAGGAGCTTGGAGTGAAGCTGGAGGAAGATAACTTCAAAGGCGAGGGACTCCGAGGGATGAGAGTGAGAAAATGTAATCCAGGAAAGGGGTAGCGCTCTTTAGGTGAAACTTGGCCATTTGGCTAAGTGTCGGATGGGATTTCCCGATATCAGTTGACTACCATGTTATGGTAGTCGACTACTCTAAGTCAACGGTGACTCGACTAGTGTTCGAGTCCGGTTCAGTTCATGATCGCCATGAAATGGCAATGATCGCGAGATCACCGATCGATGAAGGCATCATCCATCGCGCAAGTGTTTCGAGCACAGAATGGAGTCGAGCTCGCGGAGCACTCGACTGATCGAGCATCAGTCGACTGATGGAAATATCAGTCGACTGATGTCAGTGTCGTTGGATGGAATCCAACATGGAAAGCAGTCGTTATTGGGCAACGGCTACAGGACCAGTCGACTGATAGGGACATCAGTCCACTGCTCCTGTGTTAACGGGAAGAAACCCTCTTCCTCTATAAAGAGGAATGGTGTGGGGCTTTGGGAACCTAATGCTTCAACTCATAACATCTTCCAAAGTGCTGTAAGGGTTTTTCCACTCTTCTTCTTGTGCTAATTCTCATTCAATTGTAAGAAGAGGGATTGTAAAGAGGTTACCTCCACCTAGCTTGGTGCAAAGGAGAGATTTAGTGGATTTGGCAAAGGAGTGATTCACCTTGGACGAATCGGGATCGTGGATTAGCGGTGTAGCCTTGAACCATGTTACAACTTTGTGTTAGCATTGTTTGTTTCCTTTGTTTTGTCTTTCTTTGCTTGATTTTCTTGTCTTGTTGTTTCCATTGCGCTAATCTTGTTTGTAGATGAGCAAATTTCATTATCCAACGAAAGAGGGTTATTCACCCCCCTCTAGTCGGCCGATCGATCCCCTACACTATTGTTGTCTCATGAGTCTTCTACGATGTCTTCTACTAATGCTGCTTCTGTGCTGAAGGGTAGTATCAAGGAACTCCAACCACGCCTAAGGTAGTAGGTTGCTGCTGATGAGATAACCCAATCTTCTGTGTTGATCTCTGCTGTCGAGACAATGCATCTTCCTCCTGGAATACAATCAATAGTCTTCAACTGAGTCTTCAAAGTACACCTCCTCTACTGTACTGGTTGCTCACAATAGCAATAGATGAACTGATCCAACAGATAATCTAACTTCATGTGTCTTCGTGATATGCACTGCATGCACACAATCCATTCGAAGTCTTTGTTCTGATTTTGATGATATCCACGAGAACATCTTGATGATCTGCAGTTGGTCTTCTATAATTGAAAAATAGCTCAAAGCCTATGACTCCGATCTAGCTCTTTTTATCCAACAGTCGAAGACTTCTGACTCTATTAAGTTGACCTGCAATATTTGCTTATCAGTCTCCAACTCTTAAACTCTTGTACGGAGTCATTTCTAAACTCCTGTCTCAATTCAACATCTTTCGGCAGGATCTAGTAGAAGATCCCGGCATCCTAATCCAACTATAAGCCAATAACTCTGGGTGGCTTAAATCATCCATTCATCTTCTTGAGCTATTAGGTGGTCGTAACCTCTGCAAGTCTCACGACTCTACACAGTACACTATTACTAACCGATCACCCTTTCTTGAAGCTCAAGAATTCCTTATAATGTGTCACTGAAAGTGACACGGGGAAATACTCTCTTTCTACATCACTAGACCATGATCAAGTGATATATTATTTCCCGAAGATTATTTTCTGCATTTCCACTAAATACCGGCTTGATCCCAATAATGGTATGCAAATAACTCTACCTTTCTTTGTATAACCCGAGTTATGTACTCAAAAGTACCATCAAAGTTATACAACCCAGTACGCACAACTCAGGGATAAAAATCCCTATGCAACACCGTAAACTAGCCTTCCGCTATCTTCATCAACAATAGTCTACTTGTCTTGTCCATTACCCAACATGTAATGATCTGACTAGCATAATTAGTGAAAATCTCTAAGACTGTAGTCTCTGATTTCCACAAGAAATGTGACGACTTGACCCCTATTTTCCGACTCGGTATCAGTTGTCTCTCAAAGGTAAATCACATTTTCGACACAGGTTCAAGACTCACAGACTTAACAGGTCATTTCCGGGGTTAACTCATACCACGGTTATGAACAATAACCAACAAACTACAGGTTATTCCCTGTTATATACACTAAAAGCATAGCCAACAAAACTGACAGTATAAACCCTATCGGCAACTCCGGTTGGTCACCTCGGTGGACGACCTCTACTACAAGTCTGCACAGGTATAATATATCTAACTGTATACACTTGTTAATCAAGTCTAGATAAGTATCCAACTAGAAAATAAGTCATCAGGAATACTTACTTCATGCTACTTGGAGCTCAGGTCGCTGTCCATCTCATCTCAGAAAAGCAAAACCGAAATAAATCGACTCCCGAGAACTCAAGACTTGACACAAAAACAACATTGTATGGCATCGCAGAACCTAGGGCTTTGATAACACTAAAGTTGTCACGCCCCGAGAGCATGTCGTGCCGAAAAGCAAACGGAAGACATCTCCCTTGTACGTGGCAACATTTCGAGTTAATACAAGGCTCGTAGGCCCACAATAACAACAACACATAGAAATGTAACCAAACCACAACAACATAACAAACTAACTACAACAAATACACAGCGTAAACAACACAACACAATACAATCCCACATACATGCATACCGGTATGACTAACACCAAAACTAAGAACCACCATAACAAAACCAGAAAGAAACATACAACAACAATAGTACATCACGAAAACTCCAAATACACTACACCCATGCGGAAAGCCCAAAACGAACACCAGAGTCTCGGAGATGAGATGAGATGTCAGCTAGCGGTCTCCAAGCCATCACGAAGACTTCTACCTGTTACTTGGGCGACAGAAAAACCCAGGGTCCGTGGTGGTGGTGAGTAAAACTCAGCAGGTAATAGAAAAACATGTATATATCAAATATCACATGTAATTCAACAACATAATCTAGAGGTATAATAGGTATATCAGCATAGTATATAAATACAAGCATATACCGTCTAACTAAATGAACAACGAAAAATACAGACATACTTGAAGGTCTGCTACGCTCCTTTGATCCAACCTGAGCATATATTCAACGTATATATAACAGGAAGAGTAATACCAACTCATAATCTACTCATGCTATAGGTCAAGATATCTAATGGTCTGTCCAACACATATACAAGTATCCAACACAACTGTATAACAAATGCAAGAAGCATGCATGAATATGATGTACAACCAAATACAGCAAGCATAGTACAATCAAATGCAACATCACAATAAGCATATATATATATATTGCATCTATATATATATTAATCACAATCATCCATATATATATATATATACATGCATATATGTATATATATATGGTAATATGCATAGCGCCATAAGATACGATAATGCAGCATGCATGGTCATGCCTGCTCACCCCTACTCACTACCATGACCCCAGTGTGGCCTAGGCGGCACGACAAGACAAGTGTCCCAACTCAACACCAACGACCCCTCTAGAGTGGCCGAGTGGGCAGTATGATCAAGTAGTATATGAGCGTAAAGAGCTCGCTACACAACGGGGGTCCCTGCTGTTGGCCACTCCGACTGACACTACCAATGAGTGGTCGAGTGTCACGCACCCAGGACAACTGCACGCAACTCCAACTACCACCGTCTATAGTGGTAGAGTGCGGCATGCTCGGCCCTCACAACAGTTACTCCTCAGGGAGTAACCTGGGAGGCAAGATGACTGATGACTCTCTCAACCCCAAGGGAGATTATGTCATCAGAATGCATGCAAATGACATGAATGTGTTGTCACACATACAGACATCTACCATAGACTCTTTGTTCAACAAAGAGTCGTACCCATTTGATCAATACACTCTCTATCCAGTAGAGAGTCGTACTCAACTGATCGACGGACTCTCTATCCTGTAGAGAGTCGTACTCAACTGATCATAACTTTCTATCCAATAGAGATTCGTACTCAACTAATCGACACACTCTCTATCCTGTAGAGAGTTGTACTCGACTGATCATATCAAGCTGGGACCACCGGTCCGTAGCGACACACTAAACACTCTTCACTTAACCATTACACAACACATGGTTGGTAATAAGTATGCAACATACGAGTATTGGAAATAAATCCAACATTTAGGGCATTACCTACCCACGGATGACCTTCTTGCCAATTTATAAATTGGGTCATCACCCGTACTCTAACATTTACACCCTACTAAACATCTAGGCAGATTTACATCACATCTATAATCCTAAATCATAATAAAGGAAATGTGATATCAACCTTTGAGTAAATATAGCCAACGACAAGTTCAAGCATAAGATAATAAGAGCAGGGTCAAGATAATATGAACACCTAACATGCTCATATTTATGACTAAATCTAAATGCAATTACATCTACCTGACCAGGGTAGGAAATTACCCACCTGCTTTGTAGACACCAATCGTCTTCACGTCCGCGAATATCTCGAACCAAAATCCTGCAAACAAAACATATATGATCCAATCATATACCAATTCTAATATTAGGATCAAATCATAATCCTAAATCAACTTTACATCTTGATTCGTAGCCCAAACAAAACTACTACTTCACAGCCATTACAATGACACAACAGCCCATTTACCACTCAACTCCAGCCTTACAACTTCTCACACAGCCACCCACACTCAAGCACTAATTACCAGTCTTGAAATGGTGCTTAACAACCCACCAATCCGACAATTAATAGAACAAACGAATCCCTATCCAATCAGCATATAGACAAATCACGCACCAACACCTCAATATGCCAATAATCATCCATCGTCGACAAATCTCTAACTCACGGCCGATTCACCCCTTCGTGGCCAAGAACCGCATCATTAACAGTCACACTAATTTAGGGATCTAACTATTTAAAACATTTCATTAAAAACCATAGCTTAACTGATTCGTTCATTCACAACTCTATCACAGCCCATGGTTACACTTACAGAACCTCATTGCCCCTTTTCGACTATTCACAGCCAAACCTTCATCATTGGCATAGCTTCACATCCCCTCCCCATCTCCACAGAACACGCACAACACACAACTCAAATAAAAACCCATCTGAGCAACTCCCACAGCACATCACAACCATTCAACCGAATGGAATTCACAGCACTAATAGGAAATCAATCTTGCTTACCAGAAGTTGAACCTCGTCGGTAGCAAAATCCCCAACAATCGACAGCCACACCTTTCCCTATCCCTTGTTCACCGGCACCAAATGCTGCTCAAACTATGGATCATGCTTAGCGAAAGGAAAATGCACCGTAGCCCTAAATCTAGTCCAAGGTAAGCCAAAAGCAAGTTCTTACCTAATTTCTGCATCAATTGGGGCAAGTGTGATAGCAACACCGTTGCTGCTGATTCCTTGCTCGAGATGAACACTCGCCCGAATCCCCCCCAAATCCATCTGTTAGTCGAAAATCCTGCTGTCCTAGCCTTGCTCCGGCGACCACTGTGTGACCCACGGCGGTAGCTCTGTCGCGGCGATCATGCCATCGATCGGCTCCCACAAAGGTGTTATCGAGAGCCCGTGGAAAAGGATCGACTTGCCCTCCAACCGGATCTCCCACCAAGGAGCTCAGCCTCTGGTCGATTCAGAGACAAAGGGGAGGCGATCACGCATCGCCGCGTGATCGGGCCGATCGACACCGCGGCGGCGATCCAACTCAGCGGTGGCGGCGACGTGGGGTCGCGGCGACAAGATGGAGAGCACGAATGACGACGAGTGAGGCAAGGCAAGCTGGCTCATCGGCGACAGTGAGCACGGAGAGGAGGAGTCGCGATCAGGAGAGGGAGAGAGCTCGCGGTGAAGCGATGAAATCGCGACTGGGAAAGAAAAATAAAAGTCAGGATTTAAGTCGATGTCAGCTGAGCGTTACACGAGTGAAACGGATCGGGTCCAACAGATCGGGTCGGGTCCAATCCTATATGCCTATTAAATCTTTCTCCAAAAATACCTTAGAAATTTCCATTTAAGTCTAAGAAAATTTCTAAAAAAATCTAGAAAATTCCATAGGGTATTTTCCTAATTAATAAATATTATTTTATTATTAATATTTTTTTCCTATATTTTACATATTAAGTTTAATTACATTGTTGTTAAGTTTAATTACATTATTGTTAAATTTAATTACGTTGTTGTTAAGTTTAATTAAGTTATTGTTAAGTTTAATTAAGTTATTATTAAGTTTAATTAAGTTATTGTTATGTTTAATTATGTTATTGTTAAGTTTAATTAAGTTATTGTTAAGTTTAATTACGTTGTTGTTAAGTTTAATTAAGTTATTGTTAAGTTTAATTACGTTGTTGTTAAGTTTAATTAAGTTATTGTTATGTTTAATTACATTGTTGTTAAGTTTAATTAAGTTATTGTTATGTTTAATTATGTTATTGTTAAGTTTAATTAAGTTTTAATTACGTTGTTGTTATGTTTAATTATGTTATTGTTAAATTTAATTAAGTAGGTTAATTAAGTTTAGTTTAGTGGGTCTATTAAGTTTTTTTTAATTTAACTAAATTAGGTTTAATTTAATTAAATTTAAACCATGTTATTAAGTTGTTTGTTAAGTTAAGTGAATTTAATTTATTTTAGTTAGGTATATTTATTTAGTTTATGTATAGTACATTAGGTTAAGTTAAGTTTAATTAAGGTAAGTTGTTAAGATAGATTTATTAATCTCGGTTTAAGTATATTAGGTTTAGTTAAGCTACATTAAACTAATTAAGATCTAAATCATCTCACCCAAGCTAGGTTTTCAATATACATATTCTTATGAGTTTTGTGAGATGAGAATTTCTTTTATCTCAGTTAAATTTAATGAGCAATTTCAAAGTATTTAAACTTGTGTTAGATTCAAGCTTGGTTTGAGCTAGTCAAGTAGGTTTTTCCAGTATTGACTTCTAGGTCGTGGCGAGGCACATGACCTTCTTGATTATCGGAGCAACGACCACTTCCTAGACAAAGTCAATAAAGGAATCAAGTACTTGATTCACTTTAGATTAAGCCTTGGTCTAACTAGTTAAAGACTTAGTGAGTTAGCTTCGGTCAGTTCCACTCGACTTAGTGCACCAGGTCGTGGTGAGGCACATAGCCTTCTTGATTATCAGAGCAACGACCACTTCCTATACATGCACTTCGAAGAGCTTCCCCAACTTACTATCAGTTCACTTATCTTAGTACTAGGTTGTTCAAGTTTAAGCTACTTTGTTTCCTATCTAGTTCATTCTAAATTAAGCAAGTAAACTAAAGCATGCAAGTATTTAACTAAACAAGGAAACAAGCAAAGTGTTAGCTCCCCCTAAATGGTAGCTAGATTGAGTTTTGTTCACTAAGTGAACTTGACTCTTGGGAACCCTAAATTGGTTCGGTCCAACTTGGTCAACTAAGCTAGTCTTAGGAACCCAAGCTTGGACTCGACCCTTAGCATTTCTATTAAACAAGGACATGTATCATCTATTTGTGTCCTTAGCCTTGTATCCGAGTCCGGACTTGTTGTACACGATGTTGGAATGTATACTGAATGCCTAGCTCTTTTTGTATGAACATTTTTATTTTGAAATAAGAATCATATGATCATTGTTTGCACTTTATATTTATTATATGTGTGCATATTGTCTAATATTTTACATTGTAGATAACATGGTGTTTGGTGTGGCACAGAAGATCATGTTATCAGTCCCTTGTAGAATATAAGTAGAGGCTCACAACCAAGATGGTTTTGGACAAACCATTGGCATGGTTGTAGTGTAGCTTGGTATTGGTTTGTCTTGACCATAGAGTTACACTAGTACACTTAGGTGTATTGAGCAGGACCAACATAGAGGTGATTCAATTTATTGCTGACTACATAATTGAATCGGACCTCGGATATTATATTGTACATGCTCTTAATCCCGATATAATAACGGACACATGTACTTAGTATTTATTTCTTTGATTTACCAAAGGGTGAGATTTCTATGGATTAAATCAATATGCCCGGTAAGTTGGGAAATGATATTAGTTACATGGTGTGTCGTTGATTATAGGAGGAAACTGTCCTATATATTTGGTTGATGATGTCCCCTTGAGAAGCTCATAAGGTTCATCATGTAAACCCTGCAGGTTGACTTAGTCAACATGATGATAAGGTTGAGTGGTACTACTCGAGGAGTTAGATGTTAATTAATTGATGGTCAGTAAATCAATTAATTGACAGACATTCGATATCTTAAACACGGGGAGATGGATGTACAAATAATATATGGAGCCCATATTATCATATGGGGGTTGGTGAGGTAATTCAATGATGATCCTCTAGTGGAATGGAACATCATTGATGGATCAAGTTTGTGTGGTTCCGATCCATCGGGTGGCCAAGATCCAACTCCTCCTCATGGTCCCTATCGTAGCCTAATATAAACCTCATGAACTCTAGATCCAATGATGGAAAACAAAACTCTAAAACCGACGGTTGGGATTAAATCCCTAGAACCGACGGTTGAGATTAAATCTCTAGATCCGACGGTTGAGATTAAATCTCTAGATCCGATGGTTGAGATTAAATCTCTTGATCCGACGGTTGAGATTAAATCCCTAGGTGGAGATTAAATCTCTAAGATCCGACGGTTGAGATTAAATCTCTAAGATCCGACGGTTGAGATTAAATCTCTAGAACCAATGGAGGAGATTAAACCTAGGCCTAAACCTAACTCTATATATATGGGAGAATGGGTTGGGCGGCAACAAGGATTTAATGTTTTGGAGATTAGGGTTTTGCCCATCAATGGCTTGGGCGGCAAGAAACCCTAAGGAGGAAACCCTAATTAGATTAGGGTTTGGCTCCTTTGGTTGGGCGGCAAGGTTTGGAAGGAGAGGGGCGGAAACTATAGGAGAAGAGCTCTTCTTCTTCCTAGGGAAGGTGGCCGGTTCCTAGATCTCTTCCTTCCACCTTGGTTGGGTGGCAAGAAAGCCTAAGGAGGAAACCCTAATTAGGGTTTGTCTCCTATGGTTGGGCGGCTAGGGTTTGCAAGAAGGTGGGCGGCAACTATAGGAGAGGAGCTCTTCTTCTTTCTAGGGTGTGGCTGGCTCCTTCCTCTATTCCCTCCACCTTGACCGGCGCCCAACATATTCCCTTTCTCCTCTTCACTCCATCTTGGCCGGCGGCACTAGAAGCTAGGGTTTGTCCCTAGTTTGGTTCCTTGGTGGTTTCCATTTTGTTCTCTCTATTCTTGGGGCCGGCGGCATCAATCCTTTGTGGATTGGTGGTTGGCTCAAGCAAGAAGGGAAGGAGAGTTCTTCTTTCTTTGGATTGAAGAAGATCTAGGAAGCTTCAACTTGTGGAGGATCTTCGCCCACACGAAGTCTACAAGGAGGTTAGGACATACGATAGAAGATCAAGAGGTATAAAAGTTTTATAACTTTTATTATTGATCTTTGCATGTTCTTATTATTTTGATTAGTATGTGTTGATTATACTAGTTTGCATGTGTATGTATTTGTATAATCATGGACCCCGAAGATAAATACAAAAACTGGCGATCCGTCCGTCGTCTCTTCCGTGGCTAACCGACTAGAAGAGTTTTATTGCTTGAACAACTAGTTTGTTCAAGCGATCGCTCAAGTCGTTAGCACGACGACGAATTGGTTGAGCTTAGGAAACTCATCCCATCCGGATTAGTTTTCATTTGTTGAAAATTTTAATCCGGGGACATGGGAGCCGATGAGTCTCCGAGAAGCCGATTCCCAACACACGACTCGTTGAGACCCAAGCATCATGTTGAGATACTTGGAGCCCGAAGTGAACCTTTCCAACAATCCGGTTAGATCTTCTATTTGCCTTTTTAGGACCGAGTTCTCTTTCTCAAGCTTTTCAACTCGAGTTGAGTCTCTGTCCTTAATTTGGCAAGTCGAAGTCTTCGAGTTGACTTGCTCCTTAAGTACTTGGACTTCCTCAAGAAGTGAGTCGACTCGATTTTCGGACTTTGCTAGTTTCCTACCTAAGCATGCAATAATGTTATACAATTTATCTTCTTGGGGAGAAGTTACCTTGTCAGAACCTTCGGAAATAGATGCGGATTCGTGGCTTCTCTCGGACTCAGACTCGGACTCGGACTCGGACTCAGAGTTTGTCTTGTCTTCAGACTCGTCGGCTGCCATGAGTGCTACGAAGTAATTCGTTGATATTTCCGCGTCCGACTCTTCCGACGATGACTTGTCCAATTTCACCTTAGATGCTTTCTTCCTTTTCCTCTTTCTTGATTTGGATTTCTTTCCTTTTGTGTTCGTTCCTGCCATCAAAACTAAACCATCCTCGGGTTGACTCAAGTTAGCCTGTTCATGTAAATTATTTAATTTATCCCATAACTCTTTTGAATTTTGAATGGACCCGACTCGATTTAGCTCCTCATTTGTAAGTCCGCATTGCAAAGTGTTTAAAGCCTTGTAATCGACTTGAGCCTTTTTTCTAAAGTTTGCGGTCCATTTCTTCGGATCTAACAATTTACCTGAGTCGTCTACCGGAGCTATGAACCCTTTTCTAATCGAGAACCAGACCTCTAGGTCGGTTTTCAAAAAACACTCCATTCGCCTCTTCCAAGAAGGAAAATTCTCTCCGTTAAAGAGAGGAGGGCAAACGGTGCTTAGACCCTCTAAATGTAACATTATCAATGAAATACTTTCTAAGGACAAAAATTAAATTAAATTAAATTAATCTAATATACAAAAAATAATCCTAATATGTAGAAAAATATTTTAATGAATTTTAAATATTCAGAAAATTAATTTAATATGCAAAAAATTATTTTAAGTGATTTTAAAATGCTAAAAATTAATATAATGTGCAGAAAATTATTTTAAGTAATTTTAAAATACTAGAAATTAATTTAATCAGTAGAAAATTATTTTAAAATGCTGGAAATTAATTTAATGTGCAGAAAATTATTTTAAATAATTTTAAAATGGTGGAAATTAATTTAATGTGCAGAAAATTATTTTAAGTAATTTTTAAAATGTTGGAAATTAATTTAATGTGCAAAAAATTATTTTAAGTAATTTTTAAAATGCTGAAAATTAATTTAATGTGCAAAAAATTATTTTAAGTAATTTTTAAAATGCTAAAAATTAATTTAATGTGCAGAAAATTATTTTAAATAATTTTTAAAATGATAAAAATTATTCTAAAGCAACAAAAATTATTCTAATGCAATAAAAATTATTCTAATACAATAAAAATTATACTAAAGAAATAAAAATTATTCTAATACAATAAAAATTATACTAAAGCAATAAAAATTATTCTAAAGCAATAAAAATTATGCTAAAGCAATAAAAATTTTGTTAAAGCAATAAAAAGCTCACGATGGTGGTTTCACCAACTCGGAGCGCCCCTGCTTTGATACCAATTGTAGGATCGAGTGAACCAAGAGAGGGGGGTGAATCTCAGTATTTTATAATTTTAAATTATTTTTATATTAATTAATCTAATCAAAATATACAGCGAAATATAAAGACAATTATCAACATAGGCAATTTACTTGGTTCACAACCCGGACTGGGTTGTTACTCCAAGGCCCGTAGCTCTCCCGCGAGCTACGTCTATGAAAAATTCACTAAATACCCTCCAACTCGAGAACTCTCGACTTCGAAGGGTTTCGCTTTTTACAAATAATGAAGAAGGGTAACACACTACCCACTCTTCTTAAAATTAAGTGCAGAAGCGAAATAAAATAAAGTACAAGGCTTTATACTGGCACTAAGAGTTTGTAGAGGTAGTTGCAGTGTGTCGTAAGGTTGCCTTGTTGTGGAATGAAAATTTAGTGGATGAGCAAGTATTTCAGTAGCACTTCGATGTTGATTGAATGTTATATCGAGTTCTGGTCAAGCACAACTTTTATAAACTCTTTCCAGTCGACTAGAATGCCTTCCAGTCGACTCCACATCAGTCCATCGATATGGTATTCGTGGTCTTCCAGTCGACTAAATCCCCTTCAGTCGACTCCACGTCACTCGGCTCCACATTGGAAAATTTCTCTCTTCAGTCGACTCAAACTCTTCAGTCGACTCAAGCTCATTCCATCTGCGTCGCACAATCTTTGATCGATCACCAGCTGATCCTGCCAAATAGGTATCCAGTTGACTGATACATCTCTAGTTGACTGGACTTCAGTCGACTTGAGTCCATTCAGTCGACTGATTCTTGCAAAATAGGATTAGCACAAAACAAATAATATGTAATGTAATAGCAGTAGTAATACTGCTCGATCTCAACTACTAAGTCCCACGCGGACTTTTTCGTCGGATCGACGCCTAGCTTTGTCCCCCTATAGAGGACTCAGCCTCACCTCTTCACTCCAGGCTTACCTGTCGGCTACCTATAGAACTTACCATCCTTGTCATCCGATCTGACTCACCAGGGCTTCCACCAGCTGTCCGGTCTGCCTGACCCAACTGGACTTTTTGCCAATTATCCGATCTGCTGACCCAACTGGTCTTCATGCCAGATGTCCGATCCACACGACCCATCTGGACTTCATGCCTGGTGTCTGGTCCTCCTGATCTGTCAAGATTCATGCCTAGTATCTGGTCAACAAGATCTACTAGGACTTCTTGTTAAGCTTGCACACTTAACACTTATATTAGATCACACGTGAGTCCTAACTGTTAACTGTGATTTATACATCAAAACTAAGGAGTGATGCTTACTACATCAACAACTCCCACCTAAGATAGAGTCTCCAAGAATATTGTTGATGAAGACCCTAACAAAAAGTGTAGTAATCCATCCCTAAGGTTGGATACTTTTTCTGATTCGCCTCCGACCACCAGAGAGTACATATGATGAGGCGATGATCATTTCGGAGGGAGCAGCATGGAACTACCCTGATCACAACAAGAGAGCACTCACCTTCATTCGATCCATCCCACTCCCAACCTGGATATTCTTACTGAACCGCCTCTAACTGCCACGACCTCAGGGGAGTTTGTTCTATCTCATCTACTTTTATTTTCATTGTATATACACTTCTTTTACTTTATTTTACTTTATTTGTTTTTGTTTTAGTTGTTAGGTTTCGTTTGTTGAGTTTTTATTTTGTTGGTGCTTTCAAATAAATTTCTTATGCATTCCTTTATATCATCTTAGAAGTCGTGAAAGCTAGTTAAATTTGATTGTCGAGTTTTGGGGATTTATTATCATGAATGGATTATTTGATTACATATGGTTACTCCTTGGTGATGGATTCTGTGTTGATAGATTTAGATGATTTTTTTCAGTCATAGTGAGGATTGTGCCTATTTTTATTGCATGTGTGTGGTGCACTTGTGGTTATTGTAACTCTAGAACTTGCTTTGATTCTTTCGAGACCACACAACCATAGGTTTGCATGACTACTATGAAGGCAATCTCACTTGTTTCCCTTTATTTTTTTTTTGTTGTCACATGCTATTTGAATAATTTTCTTATTACATGTCATGTCATTTTCATTATTTATTCCATTATCTTTTCTACATTTTCATCATGTCATTTCTCTTCCATTTCTATTCTTGGATGTGGAATATTGGATGTTCTATGATGAGTTTTTGCCCGAGACGGACAAAAGTTTAAGTGTGGGGGAGAGAGAGTAGCTCAGGAGAATTTAATGTAAGCATAGGCATGTCGTGCTTGATCACCATGGACAAGCCATATTTTTATTGTTATAGTTGAGCTTGATGGTTTTTAGAGCACAGGGAAGTGCACTACATGTCAAGAAAAAAAAATTGAAAAAAAAAATCATTTGACCAAAACAATAAAGGCAATAAAAAAAATCTTTGGCATGTTGTGCAGTTCTTTATTTATGTGATAGTATTTTGTGCTATACATCTCTTTTTTGTAACTTTTGAGAGATTTATTGTATATCATCTATGGATTTGTATTGTGAAAGTGATAGGGGTTGTTTACATGCTTAGTGAACTGTAAAAATCTTGCTTGGATGAAAACTTTTGGGGCATTGCTTTCTTGTACTCATTTATGTAACATTCCAATATTTCCATATCTTCTTGCATTTCTTTAGCTATTTCATTTCTTATCTTTCTTTCCTTTCACAAATATTTTCTTTTTTCTTGTATTCATGTTTCCCTTACATTCCTAATAAGCCTTCAGTGATTGTGCATTCTTATGTGTATATAGTGGTGAAGGTAGAAGAAAAGCAAGCATATGGTAGTGCATAAACCATGAGTAGCTTGAGTGAACTCCACTATTATCTACTTATGAGAGCGAAAGAAGCCACCACTTATCTTGTGAGGCTTAATCATTCATAGTCTATTCGGGATGGATTGAAGTCACCATGTTTGTTAACCTGTGTAAGATTTGAGTCCATGATTGCTTGAGTCTTTGAGAGTTGACAATCCTAGGTAACTTTCTTTCACGATCTTCTATATATGCTTGGGAATTGCTTGGGAAATATACTTTCAGTTTATTTTTAATTTTCTTTGCTTGCTCGGGACACGCAAGAATAAGTGTGGAAGAATTGATCACTATCATTTTATTGCATTATTTTGGTCCTTAATATCCATGTTTTTATCCACTCGAGTGATTTATTGTTAATTATTAACATGTTTTATGAGTTTGGATTTATTTTGGACCTTATTATAAATTCTCCTAAATTTATGGACTTATATGTAAATTTTATACCTTATTTGTAGGAGATCAAGATGAGCCAAGGACTAGAATCGAGTTAGATCAAATGTTGCCTAATCCAATGTTATAATGGGCATTTCAAACTGGATTAATCTGGACTCTTCATCCAGATCAGAGGCAATTCAATCAAGGGACCAGATCTGAGCAATATGGATCGTCCGATGAAAGTAGCCGATTCTGAGTCATCTATCCAAATCTTGAGCGATCCGGCCCATACATTAAGATCTACACATCTTGGTCGTTCATCTGGACCATTGGATCTCGATCTTCCCTTCAGATTTATCAGATCTGTTCATTCAAAAGTGGAGCAATCAGAGCCATTGGATTAAAAGAGGACCAGATCAGCGTTGGATTCAAATGGGATCAGCTGAGCTATTTAATTAAAAGAGGACCATATCAGTCAAGTAAATAATTAAAC
The DNA here is from genome assembly GCA_025175895.1 of Wurfbainia villosa. Lineage (NCBI taxonomy): Eukaryota > Viridiplantae > Streptophyta > Magnoliopsida > Zingiberales > Zingiberaceae > Wurfbainia > Wurfbainia villosa. Next base: position 33,426,870 of record CM045989.1, on the reverse strand, counting down.
CCTAACTTTAATTGAGGGCTGGGATTTAATTCTACTGCGATCGAACGGCGCAGGAAATTCGCCCTTAAATTCCACATCTTCCCAATCGCTCGATAGCTTTCTCCGAAATTGCACAGGGCAGAAATGCAGGACTTCTTCCTCGTGAGCGACGGTGACCTTTTCTTTTTCCTCGCACAGAAGTAGGAATCGCATAGGATTTGCCGGCGGCAACGCGCAGAAGAAGTTCCTCCAGAAATTGCAACACACAGAATGGGCGCGTCTTCTTCCCCTTTTCATGTGCGGCACCGGCGATTCCTCCATAGTTGCTTAGCGATTGTTCCGGTAGCTTCTCAGCTGGTCTACCTAACTAAAGCCTATTGTGAATTTTTCTAAGGCTTTAGTTAGGTGATCTACCTTTTCCCTTAAAGCCCTATTCTCCTTAATGCATGCATCATTAACATCAAAAGACATATAATGATCATGTGAGCATGCATCATCATCATTAATATTTAAACATGCTTTTTCTAGTTTATCTTCTAGAGCCTTAATTTGATCAAGCATGCACTTATTCCTTTTCTTAGCCCTACAAATCCCTAGTTAAGCTAGAAATCATGGCAACTACTTCTTGAGTGGGAAGATGTTTTACCATAGTTACCATGTCTTCTTCTTCGGATGATGAGGATGATGATGAGCCTCCCCCTTCACTTGAGTTTGTTTCTTCTTTTTCGAAGGAAGTGGTGTCCACATCTTCTATTGCCATTAAAGCTAGATTTGAGAAAAAAGCATTTTCTTCCTCCTGTCACGCCCCGAGAGTATGCCGTGCCAAAAATCAAACGGACGACATCTCCCCTGTACGTGTCAACATTTCGGGTTAATACAAGGCCCGTAGGCCCACAACAATAACATAATATAAACATAACAACCACAGCGGAAATAAAAACCACATACCCACAACAAATATACCAAAACATACAGGTGTACACCACCTGACAAGTCTAAATTACTAAAATCGTACATAAAGCATCGACACAAAATAAAGTCCATAACATAAAGACGAAGTCCATACATAAACTAGAGTCTATGACATAGAACAAAATCCATAACATAAACACAAATCCTCGGGAGACTCAGAAAAGCGGAGATGGGATGGATCATCGGCGCAGCTCCAAGCCGTCACGAAGACTTCAACCTGTTACCTAGGTGACAGAAAAATGCAAGGTCCGTGATAGTGAGTAAAACTCAGCAGGTAATAGAAAAACATGTATATATATTAATATCACATGTATTTCGATAGAAAATTCTACAGGTATCACTAGCATGATAACATATCCATGTATATACCTTCTAACCAAAAGCCAATATAAAATGCAGACATACCTGAACGTCTGCTACGCTACACCTATCCAACCTGAGCACATATCCACAACATAAGGTATAAAGAATAGTACTAACTCATACTACATCCTGATATAGGTCGAGGGTATCACAGTGAATAACCAACAAGTATAAAAGTATCGGCCTACTACCATACAGAAAATGCAATAGCATGTATGAATATGTATAAACAAATGTAACAAGCATAGTACATACAAATGCAGCATCATAATATGCATATATATATAGACTGCATCTATATATGTATACTAATCACAATCATCCATATATATATATATATATATATATATATATATATGGCAATATGCAAAAATGTCATAAGTCGGCAATGCAGCATGCATGGTTATATTGGCTCACCCTAAAGCTACCACGACCCCAGTGTGGCCTCGGTGGCTCGAGCATGACAACTGTCCCAACTCAACACCAACCACTACTCTCGAGTGGCCGAGTGGGCAGTATGATCGAGCAGCATATAAGCGTAAAGAGCAAGATACACGATGGGGGTCCCTGCTGTTGGCCACTCCGACAGTCACTACCCATGAGTGGTCGAGTGCCACACACGCAGGACTACGGCACGCAAATCCAACTACCACTGTCTATAGTGGTAGAGTGCGGCACCACAATGCTCTTCCCTCACACCGGTTACTCCTCCTATGAGTAACCATGGAGGCAGGATGACTGGCGACACTCTCAACCACAAGGGAGACCTCGTCGCCTGCGTGCATGCAAATGGCATGAATGCAATGTCTCACATACAGACATTCACCATAGACTCTCTATTCTACAGAGAGTCATACTAACCAGATCAACGCACTATCTATCATGTAGAGAGTCATATTCAAACTGATCATATCAGGCTAAGACCACCGGTCCATAGCGACACTGTCACGCCCCGGGGGCATCTTCGTCATCCAAATGATGGAGGAGCCCCTTAGTGACAATTATTCCGATATACATCGCTGGAACCAAATCAGATAAAAACTTTGAAATAATATAGAAATATTTTATTAACCGCATGCATGCACGACTAAAATATAAATCAATTAAAAGTAAATTAGTTTTATGACACCAAATAAAACTGCGACCAAAATCTAAAGTGCATAAACAAAATGCAATAACAAAAAGTAAATAAAACAGCATCTCGATGATGCAGTGGGACCAGCACAGCAAGGGACTCTCTGAGCGACGCGAATGTAAGCCAACTGGACACGTCCTCTACTAGCTAACCTGGAGGATCAAAGAAGAGGGGGTGAGTACAACCACTCAGTGGGTGGATAGAAAATAGTGCATAATCATAATGGACATAATGGAAGTCAAAGGAAACAAACTAGAGTAACCCAAACCTCAGAGTACCAATATCCGTCTGCAACTAACCTGATCAATAATATAACAAATACACCTACAACATATACAACCAACTGAAATCTACAAGCAATACATACCAAGATACCGCGACAAAGCCTCGTGGCTCTCGAGGTAATACAAAGACACTATCTGCGCGCAACCACATGCTACCACGTCCGGGACTCGTGGGCAGATAAGCAATAAAAGACTCCATGTCTGCGGGCAACGACATGCTACCACGACCTGGTCTCGTGGGCAGACAGAGTATATATCTATCTAGCTATGGACTGCACGCAACAACATGCTACCAGGGTCTCGTGCGAGGTAGCTATCTAGCTACATACGATACACGAATCCAACTATCACTAACTTCCGAGCGAGTAGTCCAAGAGTATAACTCGCGCATCCTCTCAACCACGAATGGGAGACATAAGCAACCACGGTATACAAAACAACCATAGTTCAAAGTAGAGAACTCTCTGCGGACCCTCTCAACCACGAATGGGAGACATAGCTAGCAGCCGAGATAGAAGAAAAGTTATAAATCCTCTACTGTAGACCCTCTCAACCACGAATGGAAGACATAGCTGGCAGTCGAGTCAGGAGAAAAGTTATATACCCTCTACTGCAGACCCTCTCAACCATGAATGGGAGACATAGCTGGCAGTCGAGTCAAGAGAAAAGTGATATGCCCTCTACTGCAGACCCTCTCAACCACGTATGGGAGACATAGTTGGCAGCCGAGATAGGAGAAAAATTATATATTCTCTAACAATTAATTTTATCTTAATGATACTATTTCACTAGTCCAACAAATAATAGGTAAGCATCTACCAGCACTATCTACCTATTTATATCTCAGCAATAAATAGGCACATATAACAGTAATATCAATCAATAACTATATGTTAATGATGAGCAAACAACCTAGAATCCAAGGGTTCAGCAAATATAGTATCAAAGCAATTCTAGCAATAACATAAGTAAACCACATAACCAATAAAACCATGCACTAAATTCTAAAGATGTTAAAGATCCACCCACCTCTGATGGCAAAGCGTCTTAATTATCTCTAAATCCGAGAATGTGCTTCCGCTTCCAACTCTGTTATAATTAATCCATTATTAACTCAACGATCAGTAAATTTCTAAATCTATTAGCTAATCGATTATGAATCTTTCCATTACTTTAACTAATAGATTAACACCACCACTCTATTTACATTACCCGATTAATCAAAGTATAATTAATTCCCCTAAACAGTTTAATTAATCCAGATTTTATTAGTCTAACAACAAATCAATTGAACTGTTTCATCAAACTTAAGCTAATTCAATTGTTTTCAATTAACAGATTAATCACCCAACCTTATTTAACTCACAGATATCCATTCAATAATTCTAGCCCAACTAAATCAATTGATCACAACTTTTGATTAATTAATCATAAGCTAATTAATTAAATAAATCTGGATTGATCAAGTGTTAACTACCTAAGTCACAAAACGAAAATCCTACGGCTAAATTAATTACTCACCTAAGTCAACTAAAGCCAATCGTCTCCTTCCTTGTGTTGCGATTTCCACCGGCGATCGCTGGATTCCGGTCCCAGCTGAGCGGGAGACAGCAGCGGGATTCCTGGCAGTGTCGGAAGCAACTTCGACAGCGAAGGCGACGACCCTCTGAGCGCACGCAGGCAATTTCGGGGTGGAATTAACGCGGTGGACGACACGGGGATCGCGGGTCGACAGTCGAGCTGCTGCCGCGACTTCGTCGGTGATCGTCTACGAGGGCGCCGCTGTCCGGAGGTGAGGCCGGCAATGCCAGAGACGACACCGTCGGCTAGCAGCGCGACAGCTGTAGCAAAGGCGGCGCGCGATCGAACTCTTCCGCGGTGGGGGCAAGGACAGGTCACGGTGGCGGCGGTTGGCCGGCGCTGTGGGCGGTGCATGACAGCAATGCACAAAGGCGGCAAGCAGCGGCGCTGTGTGCGTGGACAGTCGGAGGCGGCGGGTTGGGTTGTCGACGCGAGAAAAGGGCGAGCAGGGAATCGGGAAAAACAGGGAAAAAGAAAACGTAACTTCAGAAAAATTAACCTAGGCTTAATTATATATAACCTAAGTTTAATTGAATCAATCAATATTATGATTAATATTAATTAGACTTAGCCCAATCAAATAAAAATTTTATCCCAAAATTTCTAATAGATATTTAATAACTAAATTCGGCTTTTGAGACAATCAAATTTATTGTTGGATAAAGCTAATTAAACTTAGTCAAATATAAAAGTTTATCCCAAAATTATCAACAAAATACTAATAAATAACTAATTTCACTTTAATAAAATAGATAAATAAATTTACTTTATTTATCTCGTAATTAAATTATATTATTATTATTTTATATTATTTTATTTTTTTTTAATTTGTTATATATATATATATATATATATATATATATATATATATATATATATATATATATATTTCGATATATTACATTCTCCCCCACTAATAAAAATTTGGTCCCCAAATTTCCTACTCGATATACCCTGATGAAGATATCCTATCTACATGTCGTTCTTTTACTCTAAACAGTTGCTTCATCGGAATCTCGTTACCATCCAACTTCAATCCAGCAGATGCCCTTTCTTCATTCTTCACGCTTGGAATATACTCTGGAACTTCAACTATATCCTTCATAACATAAATAAATTGAGTACATACTCCCATATTAACAAAATATGAAAGTCATTATGTACTTCTATAGTTAGTTAACCCTAATTGTTACGTCACTCGTTTAGCTCATTCTAAACCTTCACATTCCAATTGTCATATCGTAACCCTCTCGGTGGGTTATGGACCCATCATGCTTCCACTGTGCCACTCTGATCCATATCCTAAATTGGTTACTAGTCCTCTCATCTTCAGCAGTGTGAGATCCAAGGTATTTGTCAAGTCTTTTACTCTAAGTTGATGGTAGACTAATCTAAAGTTAAGATATGTTTGTCTCAATCCAAGGAATACTCCTTTACTTCATAGCAGGACATTAGAGTCTTCCTTGGTAGTGTCATTATGACAATTCCACTAGGTTAAGGTATCAAAATTCTACTAATTCTTCCTAAGAACTATCGAGATAAAAGAATGTGAACTGTCAGTATATCAGCAAAGATAGAATAAACTGAATCGATACCTTATATACCAAATCCACTAGTTTTTTGCGCCTCCCCTCGAGTCATACCATGCACCCATCCCGTTTCAGGTCCAGCTTGCTTTTCAGGAGGGAGGATTATCGAATTTGACTCTGGTTGTGGTTGACTGCAAAGAGTTCGGGTCAACTAGTGAGACTGTGATGGAGGCAACAGGTAGGGTTGTTGTGGAGGTGATAGGTACTGTTGTGGTGGGCACGCTGGATAGTATTGGGAGGACAAAAATGGGTGTTGCATGAAATAGGGTGTCGATGAGTGCTCCAGGGCTGCACGTGGTACAAGCGTACTGTGGAGTACATTATTTCTAACGTGATGCTTGTGATACCTGGAATTCTCTTTGCTGTTGATGTTGCACGACCTGACCCTTCTGAGCTAATGTGTCTGTGGATTCCAACTGGGCTTTCAAAGGGCACTCCTTACTCATATGTCCTGGTAGTTTGCAATAAAAACATATCGATTGCTCTAATGGGCACTCCGACTTCATATGGCTTTGCGATCCACATTGATAACACCTTACCGAACCAGGGTTATATGATCGTTTCTGTTGAGTAGGCTCGGAGGATGTTCGCACTGACTTCCTCGATCGAGAGGCCCCTCCCGTGCTAGATCGTGACCCTTGGTTCTGGTTATGTGCTTTTTGGCTGCCATCCTGTTAGTTCTGTGGTTGAGATTTTATCCGTGATATTTGTTTCTCTGCCTCTTTCTCCTGGGATATCTGTTGTTGGGTCATCTCAATCAACAGGGCCCGATCTAATGCTTCTCGGTAGGTACCAATGGAGGATCCGGACATCCTAATCCGTATGTAGGCTGCAAGACCTTGGATGAACTGGAGCATCCGTTCGTAGTCCTGTACCACCAGGTGGGGGCAAAATTCCGCAAGTCCACTAAACTCTGCATTATAATCCATGACGCTTCGATTGCCTTGTTTAAGGTTTAGGAATTCCTGACGACGACCCATACAGAAAGAGGCGGGGAAATACTGTCTCTTAAAGGCCTCTCGGAACTGTCTCCAAGTGATGCTCTATCCCTCGAAAATCGTCCGCTGCATTTTCCACCAGGTGAGAGCCTGACCTCATAAGTGATACACCACAAGCTCCACTTTTTCTGCATCCATGCAGGTGATATATCCAAACGAGTCTTCTAGATTGTCTATCCACGCACGAGCAGTCCATGGATCGGTATCCCCGTGAAATAAGGTAAAGCGGTCCTTCATCATTTTAACCAATGCAGGTATACGCGCCTTATCCATGACCCAAGTGGTGGTGGTAGGGTTCGAGGCTCTCTGAGGGGTTACTCTTTGACCTCCAATGGGTGACTGACGGATCTGATCCTTCCCCTCTGACTGTACCTCGGTCGGCGGCTCTGAAGAGTCTACATTTTCGGCCTCGATGGAAGGTTCCGCAGCATCAGCAGGTCGTTTCCGAGGTCGACCTCATCCATGACCTTGAGTAGGGGAAGTCTCATTAGGTGGCATTTCCTACTAAGAGTAAATTGGTATCTAATAAGAATATTATGATAACTTCCTATAAGGAAAGTACAGTAACCACTAAAGACAATACTTTTCCTATAGCTCATAGATGTCCTTCAGCTTGCCTGGTCCCAAAATACAAGAGTCCAAAGGAAAAGAAAACCTCGAAACACGAAACCCACAAACCAAAATCGCAAACCTAAGCTCTGATACCAATAAAATTGTCACGCCCCGGGGGCATCTTCGTCATCCAAATGATGGAGGAGCCCCTTAGTGACAATTATTCCGATATACATTGAACCAAATCGAGTAAAACTTTGAAATAATATAGAAATATAAGTATTTTATTAACCGCATGCATCTACTAAAATATAAATCAATTAAAAGTAAATTAGTTTTATGACACCAAATAAAATCAATTAAAATCTAAAGTGCATAAACAAAATGCAATAACAAAAAGTAAATAAAACGGCATCTCGATGATGCAGTGGGACCAGAACAGCAAGGGACTCTCTGAGCGACGCGAATGTAAGCCAACTGGACACGTCCACTACTAGCTAACCTGGAGGATAAAAGAAGAGGGGGTGAGTACAACCACTCAGTGGGTGGATAGAAAATAGTGCATAATCATAATGGATATAATGGACATAATGGAAGTCAAAGGAACCAAACTAGAGTAACCCAAACCTCAGAGTACCAATATCCGTCTGCAACTAACCTGATCAATAATATAACAAATACACCTACAACGTATACAACCAACTGAAATCTACAAGCAATACATACCAAGATACCGCGACAAAGCCTCGTGGCTCTCGAGGTAATACAAAGACACTATCTGCGTTCAACCACATGCTACCACGACCGGGACTCGTGGGCAGATAAGCAATAAAAGACTCCATGTCTGCGGGCAACGACATGCTACCAAGACCTGGTCTCATGGGCAGACAGAGTATATAGCTATCTAGCTATGGACTGCACGCAACAACATGCTACCACGACCGGGTCTCGTGGGCAGTCAAGATATAAGATAGCTATCTAGCTACATACGATACACGAATCCAACTATCACTAACTTCGAACGAGTAGTCCAAGAGTATAACTCCGCGGCAGATCCTCTCAACCACGAATGGGAGACATAAGCGACCACAGGTATACAAAGCAACCATAGTTCAAAGTAGAGAACCTCTACTGCAGACCCTCTCAACCATGAATGGGAGACATAGCTAGCAGCCGAGATAGAAGAAAAGTTATAAATCCTCTACTGCAGACCCTCTCAACCACGAATGGGAGACATAGCTGGCAGTCGAGTCAGGAGAAAAGTTATATACCCTCTACTGCAGACCCTCTCAACCACAAATGGGAGACATAGCTGGCAGTCGAGTCAGGAGAAAAGTGATATGCCCTCTACTGTAGACCCTCTCAACCACGTATGGGAGAAATAGTTGGCAGCCGAGATAGGAGAAAAATTATATATTCTCTAATAATTAATTTTATCTTAATGATACTATTTCACTAGTCCAACAAATAATAGGTAAGCATCTACCAGCACTATCTACCTATTTATATCTCAGCAATAAATAGGCACATATAACAGTAATATCAATCAATAACTATATGTTAATGATGAGCAAACAACCTAGAATCCAAGGGTTTAGCAAATATAGTATCAAAGCAATTCTAGCAATAACATAAGTAAACCACATAACCAATAAAACCATGCACTAAATTCTAAAGATGTTAAAGATCCACCCACCTCTGATGGCAAAGCGTCTTAATTATCTCTAAATCCGAGAATGTGCTTCCGCTTCCAACTCTGTTATAATTAATCCATTATTAACTCAACAATCAGTAAATTTCTAAATCTATTAGCTAATCGATTTTGAATTTTTCCATTACTTTAACTAATAGATTAACACCACCACTCTATTTACATTACCCGATTAATCAAAGTCTAATTAATTCCCCTAAACAGTTTAATTAATCCAGATTTTATTAGTCTAACAACAAATCAATTGAACTGTTTCATCAAACTTAAGCTAATTCAATTGTTTTCAATTAACAGATTAATCACCCAACCTTATTTAACTCACAGATATCCATTCAATAATTCTAGCCCAACTAAATCAATTGATCACAACTTTTGATTAATTAATCATAAGCTAATTAATTAAATAAATCTGGATTGATCAAGTGTTAACTACCTAAGTAACAAAACGAAAATCCTACGGCTAAATTAATTACTCACCTAAGTCAACTAAAGCCAATCGTCTCCTTCCTTGTGTTTGGATTAAGCAACTTCGATAAATAAGGCGACCCTCCGAGCGAATGCAGAAATTTTGGGGTGGAATTAACGCGTGGGCGGCACGGGATCGCGGTCGACAATGAGGCCACGCGATTTCGCTTCGCGATCGCTCATGAGGGTGCCGCTGTCCGGAGGTGAGGCCGACAATGCCAGAGACGACACCGTCGGCTAGCAGCGCGACGGCTGTAGCAAAGGCGGCGCGCGATCGAACTCTTCCGCGGTGGGGGCAAGGACAGGTCACGGTGGCGTACCGGCCGGCCAGGGCGGTGCGTGAGAATGCACAAAGGCGCGGGGCGCCAGCGCGTGGACGTGGAGGCGGGTTGGGTTGTCGACGCGAGAAAAGGGCGAGCAGGGAATCGGGAAAAACATGGAAAAAGAAAACGTAACTTCAGAAAAATTAACCTAGGCTTAATTATATATAACCTAAGTTTAATTGAATCAATCAATATTATGATTAATAATAATTAGACTTAGCCCAATCAAATAAAAATTTTATCCCAAAATTTCTAATAGATAAATAACTAAATTCTGCTTTTGAGACAATCAAATTTATTGTTGGATAAAGCTAATTAGACTTAGTCAAATATAAAAGTTTATCCCAAAATTATCAACAAAATACTAATAAATAACTAATTTCACTTTAATAAAATAGATAAATAAATTTACTTTATTTATCTCGTAATTAAATTATATTATTATTATTTTATATTATTTTATTTTTTTTTAATTTGTTATATATATATATATATATATATATATATATATATATATATATATATATATATATATTTCGATATATTACAGACACAATAAATATCATTCACCTGACCATTTACATAATACATGGTCGGTAGTAAACATGCAAACTAAGGGTACAAGAACTAACCCTAGGTTCAAGACATTATCTATATACGGATGACCTTTTTTCCCAATTTACAATCAGGTTGTCATTCCGACTTTACTACTTGCACTTAACTTAAACAAATTCTAAGTTACTTACATCACCTATATATATAACTCCTAATCATGGTAAAATAAACATGATAGCAGCAATGGAGTTAATAGCCAAAGGTAAAGTCTCAAGCACAAGATAAATAAGAACAGAGTCAAGGTAACATGTTCATATAAGATGATCATGCATCTAAATCTGTACGCATTAAACTACCTGACCAGGGTAGCAATTACCCACCTGCTGTTAATGCTCGTAGTAATAGAGTCCTCACGTCCGTGGACCGGTCTCATATCCACATCCTGCACATTTCAAACATTGTGGTCATGTTCAAGCATACAACAATATATATATAAATTTGCTATTCTCCCATTTTTATATTCGCGTCCCTTAATCGAATACAAATTAGAAACCCCTATTAGCCAGACTTGACCATTTAATTTAAACCCATCGGTTTCAATTAACAAAAGTGCTAACTCCTTCATCCAATTCTATATCCAACTTAACAAAGTTAATCTCATAAAGATTTAACCTTTTACCCCCAACCTATTGTAATAGTATCACCAACAGAATCAGTTATAAATCTAATTCTTAAACACAACACTTAAATCACAGCTGCCCCCTACTATAATTAATTCTATAATTAACATCCATAATTAACATCCATCATTCCTGATTAACAAGTATGCTAACCTACAACCGTTTACAACCATTTCAATTAAGGATTTAACTATTGACACACTTCATCAAAACTAACACTCTTCAGTTCCTCCCCACACAATCCCAATCGGCCCAAAATTCCAACACCTATCGCAACAACATAGAACCATTCACAACACATCACAGCCAACAGCCCTCATATGTCGTTCAACACTTCATAGAACAAAACAAAGAAAAATTTCTCTTCCTTACCAGATGTTGAACCTCGTCGGTAGCCAAGTCCCTAACAACCGACAGCCAACCTTTCACTATCCCCTAATTTCCCTTACAGAACACCCACAACACTCATGCTCACATCCGCACAGAATGGAGGGCAACTATCGAATCATGATAACTAGAAATCCAATCAACAGTGGATGAATAGAAGGAGATGGATCAAACTATATCAGTGATTGGAACCTCCCCTAGGTAGCTCTCCTCCCCAATTGCTCGGTCTGCCGGAAAAACAAGGATCGCGAGAGGCAGAGACGCTGTGAGGGAGAGGAGTCGCTCGTGTGCGTGCAGTGAGGAAGTGGAGGTGCCGCCACGCGTGAGGAAGAAGAGGAAGTGAGGGCTTGGGAAAGGGCAGCGTCGAGCGGAGGAAGCGTTTTGCGGCATGCGCGAAATGCTCGGACGAGGCAAAATCGTCGGCGAGAATCGAAAAGATAGAAACGACAGCGTTTATTAGTTTAACGGGTCGGGGGATTTTTAACGGGTCAAATTTCAGACTCGTTAACCCCTTTAACCCCTTCTAAGCAAAGAGGGTCTTAGAAATCCCCATTCGAGTCCAGAAAAAAAAGATTTCGAAAAATTCCTGGAAAATTTCTTAGGGTATTCTCCTAATTACCCAACATTTATTATTTATATATATATAGATATATATATATATTTTCTCTGTGGTATTTTACATTCTCCCCCACTTATTAAAATTTGGTCCCCAAATTTCGTACTTATATGCAAAAAATTAATTTAAGTATATTCTGAAATATCCACATACCCTCAGGTAAACAGATGAGGGTATTGAGCTCGGATAGTATCTTCCATCTCCCATGTAGTCTCCTCATCCGTATGATGTTGTCATCCCACTTTTATGAGTCGGATGGTTTTGTTCCGCAATTGTCGCTCCTTACGACCCAGAATCTGCACCGGAGTCTCCTCGTAAGTCGCATTCGCCTGGAGTGGTATCGGAACCTCTTTCAGAACATGGTCAAATCATGGCACGTATTTCCGCAACATAGATACATGGAATACGTTGTGAACACCCACAAGTGTCGAAGGTAAAGCCAACCGATATGCTACACCTCCAATCCACTCCAATATCTCAAATGGACCAATGTAGCGGGGAGCTAATTTTCCTTTTAGCCCAAATCTCTTGACTCCTTTGATGGGTGACACTCGTAGGAATACATGGTCCCCGACTGAGAATTCCAGAGGCCTTCGCCTCCGGTCCGCATAACTCTTCATCCTGTGCCTCAGATAATCATCGTCTGATGACTCGTACCAACTCTGCATCATGCTGGATACTCTCAGGCCCTGATAGCTACATTTTTTATTGCGCTATTTTTACTTGTGGATTCGATATTTTAGGATGTTTGATGGGATAATTATTGTTATTCGGGATGTTTTTACATATTGAGCCTTTTTGTGATTAATTGCATTAATTCCTATAATTTCAGTATTTTTCATGAATTTCATGTGATTTTGTAGGAAACATATAATGAGGGTCTAATTGGAGCAATCGCAGTCGTCGATCAAGATCATATCTGAGCATTATGGACCGTCCGATGAATATAGCTGATACTAAGCTATCTATTCAGATATGGAGAGATCCAGTCCATACATTTCGATCTGAACATCTGAGCCCTTCCTCCAGATTCGACCGATCGTAATTATCCTTTCAGATGGATCAGATTCGTCCATTTGAAATAAGATTGATCACAGCCGTTTGATCACAGCCTTCTTAGGAGATTAATTGGATTCATTTAACCTAGCTCTATTTGGACGGCAGGGATCAGAGGAGGCTCCCATCGGACGGCTAAAAAAAATCACTTAATAAACCTTTACTCGAGCAGCATAGAAGCAGAACGCGCAACAGAACACGAGCGATGTCTTCTTCCTCTCGCGAGCGCGGCGATCGGCGACTACACGAGCGATAGACGATAGGACGGTAGTATTCCGGCGAGTTTCTCTCCGATAGCTGGCGGCGATCCCATCCGATCCTTGGCGGCAGATCCAGATGCCGTGATTCGGGCAGTTGATCCAAAGCGAGGCGAGGCGGGATTCCGGCGAGTTCATCCTTCACCGGCATTTTACTTCATTTCGGCGGCTGGGATAGGCCGTTCCATCACGCCGGAGTCACCCACTGGTTGTGCCGATTGGACAGCTCCATATTCACCACCGGTGAAGATTTCCATTTCACTGTCCGGTGAATCCAGATTCACCGGAGCAGTGATCGCAGTCATCCATCTCTCCTTCCTTCCTATTGCGCCGATCGGGCCAGCTTCGCATTCACCACCGGAGTGGCTGTTCGGTTTGTTGTGACCATCGTGTGGTTACCGATCGTTGTTTTATTTGGATCTTTAATGAGTGTGTTTGTGTGTTAAACACTCGTTTAGTTGGGATTTCATGTTATTTACATTCTGGCTTTTATTTCAATTCAGTTATGCAATTGTTAGTAGTTGATTATGTTTGTTTCGGTTAATTGTTGGTTTGTTTACATGCAATGTTATTTCTATCGGGTTGTTGTGCTTAGTTGTTTAATTTTGTTCATCCTGCATTTTTATTAGACTTAATACTTGTGTTCGTTATTTAGTTGTAGGTTAGTTTAATTTCTTGTTGCTGATGTACTAACCCCATCAATTAAAATTGTCCAATCAATGCATCGTATAGTGACAGTATGGTGTTTGGTTGGAGTGCTTTCATTATTAGGTTAGATTTCCTTTACATTCGACATTATAGTATAGTAATGATCTGATGTCTGGTTGAATTGCTTACTTTCTTTGCATTTAGTTTAGCTTTTCAGTGACTGTTTGATCACTATGTCGTATAGTGACAGTGCGGTACTTGGTTAAATTGTTCACCTTTGTTTCTTGACCACTGTACCGTATAGTGACAGTGCGGTGCTTGGTTGAGCTATTTTCTGTCTGTTAGTGTAGCTTTTTAGTGACTGTTTGATCACTGTGTCGTATAGTGACAGTGCGGTACTTGGTTGAATTGTTCACCTTTGTTTCGTGATCATTGTACCGTATAGTGACAGTGCGGTGCGTGATTACTTACTTTTGCGCATTAGGATAGTTACTTGTTAATTGTTATTTGGTAGTTAGATTTACTTCCTGCAGATTTTATTTCCATGTCTATTTACCAGAATTGTTTGGCCATTGCATCGTATAGTGACAGTGCGGTGCAAGGTTGAATCGTTCTTGCATTAGGTTAGCTTTGAATAATTGTTTTAATAAATTGTAAAAAACCCCAGTGTTTACTTCTGTTTAAAAATAAACGTCCAACCATTAGGTTCGTTGGGAGACGATCTGAGTCAGTTCTATACTGCATTAGTGTAGTTAAGGGGTTCGGTAAATAATTTGTAACGGTACCACGACATAAATAACCATCTATCAAATTTTGGCGCCGTTGCCGGGGAACTTTAATGGATTTGTTTGTCTTTAAACTGTAGTTTGTTTGTTTGTTTTCTTTTTTTTTTGTTATTATTGTCTTTCTTATCATTTATATTTGTTTCTCATTGTATTTGTTTGTGTGGATGACTAGGTCTTCAGGTGATAATCTACTTGAGTTTTTGCAGCAGTTTTTCTCTTCCCTCAGAGGCCCAGCCTAGGAAGGGGGTTGTTGAAGAAAAGACTAGGGAATTCCAAGAGCTAACAGATTCCCAAGTATGCCAAGTTTTTTTAAAGATCTGTGTGTTCACGAGAAGTTGTACTCTTTCTATGGAGGTAGGAGATACTGTAGTTTGGTTCAGTATTTTGGACGCTATGAGGTACCCGATGGAGGATCATTATATTCTTAGCGTGGTTATAGATGATGAGTTGGACTGCATGAACTTTATTTCTTAGTCTGTTTTTCATTTGGATATCTCTGCACCTTCTACATTTTGTTGTGATTTTATTGATTCTGTTGATTCTGATGTTGATAATGATTTGTCATTTGGACCTATCTGTGGGCCCTCTTTATGTAGACAGGGATATGGATTGTGTAGGGACTAGCTCTCTTCAGGCGACACCCCAAGAATCACTTCCATCAGATGTTTGTGAGAAATGTTATTTCATGGTCGAGCATGGGATAGTCCTAGGTCATATTATCTTTGTGCATGGTATAGAAGTAGATCCAGCTAAAATTCATGTTATTTCTGCTATATCTTACCCCGCTTCTGTGCAGGAAGTTCGTGCTTTTCTTGGACATGCAGGTTTCTACAGATGTTTCATCAGAGATTTCAGCAAGATTTCCCCTACCCTTGACCAACTTGTTGCAGAAGGAGGTGGTATTTCATCTTGACCAGGATTGTGATGGAGATCGAGTCCACCCCATAGCAGCTTCTTTTCTAGATGAGCAATTTTTTCACCTGTAGGGTAAGACACCATGGTATGCAGATCTTGCTATTTAATTAGTTGTCGTGTTGTACCTTCACATTTTACTCATGCACAAGTCCAGAAATTGAAAAGTGATGTTAAGTTTTATGTATGGGATGATCTTTATCTTTGAAAATTTTGTAGTGATCAGATCATTAGACGATGTGGACTTGATTATGAGTTTCATTCCATACTTACTTATTTTTTTTGTCATTCTCTGGCTTGTGGGGTGTATTTTGGACCCAAAAGGACTGCTAGAAAAGTTGTATAGTCTAGTTTGTATTGGCCCACCTTATTCATGATGCCTTTGAATTCTACAAGTCTTGTGAGTGAGGTCAACGAACAGGGAACATAGGACGTAGAAATGGAATGCCTCAACAACTTTTGTTATTCTGTGAGATTTTCGATATTTGGGGTATTGATTTTATTGGTTCGTGTCCTGTATCTTTTGGATTTTCATATATTCTTTTGGCATATGATTATGTTTCTAAATGAGTGGAGGTCATCCCCACCAGGACTGATGATTCTCTAGTTGTTGTGGATTTTGTTAGGTCTCACATATTTTGCAGATTTGGAGCTCCCAGGGCGATCATTAGCGATCAAGGATCTCACTTTTGCAACAAACTCATGAAGTGTCGAGCAAAGAGATCAAGTCTATTCTGGAGAATACGATGGAGCCAGATATGATGATGCTTTTTCTCCGACTTGAAAGGGGAGTGTGTTCTTTTATTTACTACATTTATTTTCTTCCTTTCATGTTCGGAATAATTTGTGTGGTTGATTGCTTGTTTGCCTGTTTACCTAGGTTTAGTGTTGTTGTTGAGTCAAATAATATTCCCTATGCATGCCTTAGTATCATTTCAGAGGTGGTAAAAATTAGTTAAGTTTGATCATCAAATTGTGGATTTTTTGTGTATGATAAGAAACTTCACTTGCATGCAGTTACTTGTTAGGATGGTGAATTTTTGTCAATAGACCAAGCTTGATTTTTATTCACCTAGTGAGGTTGTAAGCCATTTTCATCATTTACCCACTTTGGTGTGATACATGTGTGATACTTGTTACTCTAGAACTTGCTTTGAGTCTTTTCAAAACTACAAGAACATTTATTTGCATGAATATGATGAAGGATTTCACTCTTGATTCTTTTCCTTACTTGAATTGCTTGTTTAATCCAATTGATACTTTCATGTTGTCGTACTTGTCATTCCTATTCATTTATTTCCCATTGTCTTGTCGATTACCTCTACCCATATCTTTTGTTTCCACATTGGAAGAATAACTTGATAAGTTGCATTGTCCGAGATGGACAAAATTTTTAAGTGCGGAGGAAGAGATATTGGTTGTTTGAAGATTTACATGAATGAGAATTGTTCTGAATTTGAATCTAGAAATCTAGCTTTGTGAAGGGAGCAATACGAGAATACCAAGGAGGAAATTTATTGAAGTCATTCATAGAGCAGAGAAACCGAGAGGTGCTTGACTTAATTGAGTAGAAAATTTAATTGGCTCAGAATGTTGTATCAAAAATTCCACATGGCTATCGAAACGAAGGGCAACCTTGGTTCCAATGTGACTACTAATCACAAGCTCCAGTTGGCAAGTGATCAGGGGTCGACAAAGACCAGATTGAGAGAAGCATAAAAGAGTTCAAACTTGAGGATGGAATTGTAGGACAGAATATGCATCTAAATAGTTGGGTAGGGAAACAACATTGGAGACACTATTGGTGCCGGAGGTCAGGGTCCTCGAGTTGGGTTTTTCTCTTCTGGCAGGAATGATGGCCAAGGAAACTATATGGGAAAATTCTATACGGGAAAATTCTGGATCACAGTAGGGCCAAGATGGAAACAAAGGGTTCTCCACTATTCTTGAACATCAGTTGAGATTATGAAAAACAACAAGCTATTGATTCAGCTGTTGTTGCATTAATTCGGAAGGACCAGTGGGATGAATCACTTTCAATTGGTACACTTACTATTGCAGTTGCTGCCAGTTTCAACGCCAAACCAAATCCAATCTAACTGCTTATGCACAAGCTGCATCACAACTTCCTACTCGACAATGTTACTACCAGCAACAATAACAACATTATCAGAATTATGCCAGTATCAACAGCAGCCTCCCCTATGTGTGCAGCCCAATCTCGACTTCAACTTGGTGTGCAGCTCACACTAATCCAAGTATCACAACCTACCAGGCCTGTTCAGCAGAAGTAAATTGCAACAATTGGAAGGTCAACTATGTGAAAAAAAAATTTGAATGATGGCAAAATGAAATTGAAGAATGACGTTCCTTTGTCTCATGCCATGGATGCTACTGATACAGTGTCAGGCCAAGGGAATGATGTAACTGAAAAATGTTGAGGTAACTGAAAAATTTGCAGATCCTGCTAAATCTGCTATGTTGTCTGGGAATGAAAATGGACCTTGCTTGACAGAACAAAGCTATGCTTGCGGTAGTAGTGAGTTGTGCCAAGTACTCTGAAGCTTTCAGTTCCTTGGCTCTGGGATGACGATAAAGGGACAAAAACACATGCACATGCACTTCCATTGCCAACATTTGATGGAAATGCAGCTATAAGTTTTCGTTCTGGGCAAGGTGGCAATCATGTGGTTGCAAGGAATTTACTTTAGCAGACATCCACTCAATTTGGAGGAATTCTATAAGGATCGATGTAATCTAAATCATCTCAAGGAAGAAATGTCATTCTTTCGTTACAAAACGGATTCTGCAGAGAGAAAAAAAATTTCTGTTCAGTCTCGAACACCTCTGTTGTAGCAGTTTCAACAATTAGTAGAGGTCCAAGAATCTACAAGAATACTTTTGGACATTGAAAAAGGGAACAAACAACCCTCGGGAAGTTCAGGTGGCAATATAAGCAATATGTATGGTGAGCTCAAAGATATCCTTGAGACTTGGAGACTGCGCACACCTAATGAATGGGATAAGATGTCTGTTTGGTATGAACTACTGCAATGGAGAAATGAGATGTACAATGTTGTGATAGAGGCATTCAAAGACTATGCTCAGACCAATCCACCACATCATCTTGGTTATCGTGATAAGGCTTGGAATGTTAATAAACTCGCTCATGTAGCTCGTAAGCAAGGGCTTTATGATGTGTGTGTAAAAATCCTAGACATGATGTATGGCCATTCTACAATGGAAGTGCAGAAAGCATTTGTCAAGATAAGAGAGCAAGCAATGGCTTACTTGGAAATGAGAGGAGAATTAATCAGTGGCCTTAATTTGATCAATAATACTAATCTTGAATACTTTCCTGTAAAACACAAAGCAAAAATATTTCGTATCAAAGGTGATTTCTTATTGAAAATGAAAGACTGTGAGAATGCAAATCTTGCATATTCCAATGCCATAAGTCTATTTAAGCATTTGCCGAAAGGATGGATAAGTTGGGGAAACTACTGTGACATGGTTTACAAGGAGACACGTGATGAGTTGTGGTTAGAATATGTTGTGAGCTGCTTCTTTCAAGGCATAAAATATGGCTTTTCCAATTCGAGCAGCCATCTGGCACGTGTTCTATACCTCCTTAGTTTTGATACACCAAATGAATCTGTTGGGAAGGTATTGGATAAGTATTTGGACCAGTTACCACAATGGGTTAGGGTTTCTTGGATACCACAACTTTTGCTTTCTTTACAAAGAAATGAAGCTCCTCATTGCAAACTAGTTCTTATGAAAGTTGCTCAAGTTCATCCTCAGGCCTTATATTACTGGTTACGCACCTATTGAATGGAACGTCGTGATGTTGCCAATAAATCTCATCATGGGAGGTTACAATTAGCTCAGCAGCGTATGCAACAAGCTGCAATAGCAAATAATACTGGTTCCCAAAACTTGCTTGATGGAAATCAACGAGGGACCTCTCATCTCAGTGTTACTTCAAAAAGTCAGGCACATCAAGGTTCCCATTCCATCACTAGTGTTGGTTCACATGGTGGTGTAAATTCTCATGGACAAGAATTTGAAAGATCTAGAATTATGGAAGGTAATGCCAATAGTGTGCAGGACCAAACTCCACAAAATCCAATTGCTGCTGAAGGTGCTCATATACCTTTAAGACTAGCCAGTGAATTAGAGGTTTTACTGTCTGAAATTGGTTCAAGATTTGCATCGATTCCTGAAGAGCAGCTATTAGCAGTTGTTAATGCATTGCTGCATCGTTGTTACAAGTATCTTACAGCAACAACTTGGTGCTTGAAAAATTTTATCAAAGGAAGAACAAATTGATCCAGAATCAATACATCACCACAGTTTCTAGTAGCTTCTAAGTTGTCAACATAGCATCAAAGAGTAGGATAGATGAACTAAATCATGATATCTTCCTCCACACTCCTACATGCAATTTATCAGGTTTAGTCTTCCAATTCTTCTGTTGTTGCTTTTTCATTACATCTTGATCTTCTTTGTATTTCTCTATTGCAATCCACTTCTGATCATGTTTGATTGTCGATAAATCCTTTTGATTCATGTATGGATGTATTGATAACAGTAGAGAAATAGATGATAAGCAAGCATATGGTAGGACAAGATTACATGATGTTTTGAGGGTACCCCACTCCTACGATCATTATGTGAGCATGAGTGCATATATCCATTTGGGAGGTTTTGTATCAGGCTTGGTTTATTTGATTTGACTATAAATCATCATACATGTTGACTGTTGTAGGAGTCGGATCTTTTGAATACCCTAGATCCTGATGAATTTGGTGA
The DNA here is from genome assembly GCA_025175895.1 of Wurfbainia villosa. Classification (NCBI taxonomy): domain Eukaryota; kingdom Viridiplantae; phylum Streptophyta; class Magnoliopsida; order Zingiberales; family Zingiberaceae; genus Wurfbainia; species Wurfbainia villosa. Next base: position 33,406,207 of record CM045989.1, on the reverse strand, counting down.
TCCTAAGTAACTTATTTTTTCTGTTTCTGAATTATTGATCTGGGTATTGCTAGGGGAATGAGTTAGGGAGTTAGTGTGTCTTTGTTTTTGTTATTGTACGGGATGCACAAAAATAAGTGTGGGGGAATTTGATAGCTGCATTTTTTATTGCGCTATTTTTACTTGTGGATTCGATATTTTAGGCTCTTTGATGGGATAATTATTGTTATTCGGGAAGTTTTTACATATTGAGCCTATTTACGATTAATTGAATTAATTCCTATAATTTCAGTATTTTTCATGAATTTCATGTGATTTTGTAAGAAACATATAATGAGGGTCTAATTGGAGCAATTGCAGTCGTCGATCAAGATCAGATCTGAGCATTATGGATTGTCCGATGAATATAGTTGATTCTAAGCTATCTATTCAGATCTAGAGAGATCCAGTCTGTACATTTCGATCTGAACATATGAGCCCTTCCTCCAGATTCGACCGATCGTAATTATCCTTTCAGATGGATCAGATCCGTCCATTTGAAATCAGATTGATCATAGTCGTTGGATCACAGCCTTCTTAGGAGATTAATTGGATTTATTTAACCTAGCTCTATTTGGACAGTAGGGATCAGAGGAGACTCCCATCGGACGGCTCAGAAAAATCACTTAATAAACCTTCACTCGAGCAGCATAGAAGCAGAACGCGTGACAGAACACGAGCGGCGTCTTCTACCTCTCGCGAGCACGGCGATCGGCGACTACACGAGCGATCGACGATAGATCGATAGTATTCCGGCGAGTTTCTCTCCGACAGCTGGCGGCGATCCCATCCGATCCTTGGCAGTAGATCCAGATGTCGTGATTCAGGTAGTTGATCCAAAGCGAGGTGAGGCGGGATTCCGACGAGTTCATCCTTCACCGGCATTTTACTTCATTCCGGCAGCTGGGATAGGCCGTTCCATCTCATCGGAGTCACCCACTGGTTGTGCCGATTGGACAACTCCATATTCACCGTCGGTGAAGATTTCCATTTCACTGTCCGGTGAATCCAGATTCGCCGGAGCAGTGATCGCAGTCATCCATCTTTCCATCCTTCCTGTTGCGTCGATCGAGGCAGCTTCGCATTCATCGCTGGAGTGGTTGTTCGGTTTGTTGTGACCGCCGTGTGGTTACCGGTCGTTGTTTTATTTGGATCTTTAATGAGTGTGTTTGTGTGTTAAACACTCGTTTAGTTGGGATTTCATGTTATTTACATTCTGCTTTTTATTCCAGTTCAGTTATGCAATTGTTAGTAGTTGATTATGTTTGTTTCGGTTAATTGTTGGTTTGTTTACATGCAATGTTATTTCTATCGGGTTGTTGTGCTTAGTTGTTTAATTTTGTTCATCTTTCATTTTTATTAGACTTAATACTTGTGTTCGTTATTTAGTTGTAGGTTAGTTTAATTTCTTGTTGCTGATGTACTAACCCCATCAATTAAAATTGTCCAATCAATGCATCGTATAGTGACAGTATGGTGTTTGGTTGGAGTTCTTTAATTATTAGGTTAGATTTCCTTTACATTCGACCAGTGTGTCATATAGTGACAGTGCGGTGCCTGGTTGAATTGCTTACTTTCCTTGCATTTAGTTTAGCTTTTCAGTGACTGTTTGATCACTATGTCGTATAGTGACAGTGCGGTACTTGGTTAAATTGTTCACCTTTGTTTCTTGACCACTGTGTCGTATAGTGACAGTGAGGTGCTTGGTTGAGCTATTTTCTATCTATTAGTGTAGTTTTTTTAGTGACTGTTTGATCACTCTGTCGTATAGTGACAGTGCGGTACTTGGTTGAATTGTTCACCTTTGTTTCGTGATCATTGTACCATATAGTGACAGTGCGGTGTGTGATTAATTACTTTTGTGCATTAGGATAGTTACTTATTAATTGTTATTTGGTAGTTAGATTTACTTCCTACAGATTTTATTTCCATGTCTGTTTACCAGAATTGTTTGGCCATTGCTTCGTATAGTGACAGTGCGGTGCAAGGTTGAATCGTTCTTGCATTAGGTTAGCTTTGAATAATTGTTTTAATAAATTGTAAAAACCCCCAGTGTTTACTTTTGTTTAAAAACAAACGTCCAACCATTAGGTTCGTTGGGAGACGATCCGAGTCAGTCCTATACTACATTAGTGTAGTTAGGGGGTTCGGTAAATAATTTGTAACGGTACCACGACATAAATAATTGTCTATCAGGCCCCAATATATGTCGTTCCCCAACTTCCTCCCATAACACAGGAGATCTGCAGGGTCTGCCGTATAATGCCTCAAAAGGAGCCATCTGGATAGAAGAGTGGTAGCTGTTGTTGTAGGCAAAGTCCACTAAAGGAATGTGATCCTCCCAACTGCCACCGAAATCCATGACACAAGATCTCAATAGATCCTCTAGAGTCTGAATGTTACATTCGGACTGTCCGTCTGTCTGCGGATGAAAGGCTATACTGAGTCAAAGCTCTGTGCCCATGGCCTGCTGCAGACTTTGCCAGAATTGCGAAGTAAATCGCAAATCTCTATCAGATATGATACTCAATGGTACACCATGCAATCTGATGATCTCTCGGCAATACAATTCCGCTAGACGATCCAATGAGTCCGTCCTACGAATTGGAAGAAAGTGAGCAGATTTGGTCAACCGATCTACGATCACCCAAATCGCATCATGTCCTTTACGGGTTCTGGGTAGTCTCGTAACGAAATCCATCGTGATATTTTCCCACTTCCATTCCGGGATCGAAATTTCCTGAAGTAAGCCAGCAGGTTTCTGATGTTCAGCCTTCACTTGCTGGCATACTAGACATCATGCAACAAAGTTTGCAATATCCCGTTTCATACCGTTCCACCAGTATAAACGCTTCAAATCTCGGTACATCCGAGTACCACCAGGATGTATAGAAAATCTCGACTGATGTGCTTCCTGTAGCAATTCTTCCTTAACTGGGTGTGTGTCCGGAACACATAGTCATTCTCGGAAACAAAGTACACCATTCTCGTCACTCGAGAAATCCGTCTGACATTCTGAGTTTATCGTGCTGCTCAAGAACTGCAGATGTTGGTCACTAACTTGTGCTTCCTTGATCCTCTCAGCAATAGTGGACTGGGCAACCATAGATACCAATACTCCCCGAGAAGTTTGACCATGTTCTGACAATCCTAACTCTGAGAACTGTCGAACTAGATCAGTAATTGCTGTCAGATGACTGGCCAAAACTCCATGAGATTTCCTGCTCAGCGCATCTACTACCACATTAGTTTTTCTCGGATGATACTGGATTGTGCAGTCGTAATCTTTCAGATATTCCATCCACCGTCTCTGTCTCATATTCAGCTCTTTCTGTGTGAACAGATACTTCAGACTTTTATGGTCTTTGTAGATCTCAAAGGCAATCCCATACAAGTAGTGCCTTCATATCTTCAATGCGAAAATAATGGCGGCTAACTCCAGATCGTCCACTGGGTAATTTCTCTTGTGATCTTTTAGTTGACGGGAGGCATAAGATACCACACGTTTGGACTGCATCAAAACTGCACCCAACCCTTGGATAGAAGCATCCATATAGAGAACCATCCCATCAACACCAGAAGGAATCACTAAGACTAGTGCAGAAACTAGCCGTCGCTTAAGCTCTTGGAAGCTAGTTTCACAGGCCTCCGACTAGGTGAATTTGACCCCTTTCCGAGTCAGGCGAGTGAGTGGCATGGCGATACTTGAGAATCCCTCCATGAATCTCCAATAATACCCGACCAGACCAAAGAAACTACGGACCTCCTGCACTGATTTTGGCTGCTCCCAACTGGTAATCGCCTCAATCTTCTGGGGATCTACAGAAATACCTCTGTTGGACACTACATGTCCAAGAAAACCCACTGAGGATAACCAGAACGCACACTTGCTAAACTTGGCATACAACTGCTCCCATCGCAATGTCTCCAATACTATCCGCAGATGTTTTTCATGCTCTTCCTCAGATCGAGAATAAATCAATATATCGTCGATGAACACTATCATGAACTGATCTATATACCTCAAGAATACCCAGTTCATTAAGTCCATAAATGCAGCTAGGGCATTCGTGAGACCGAAAGACATCACTAGAAACTCGTAATGCCCATAATGGGTGCGGAAAGCTGTTTTCTGAACATCCTCATCTCTTATCCGAAGCTGATGATATCCTGAGCGCAGATCAATTTTAGAATACACACATGTATCCTTAAGCTGATCGAACAAATCTTCTATCATCGGTAGTGGATATTTGTTCTTAACTGTAACTGCATTCAGTTGCCGATAGTCAATACATAACTGCAACGATCCATCCTTCATTTTGACAAAGAGTACCGGTGCTCCCCATGGTGAAACACTAGGGCGGATGAATCCATTATCCAGCAACTCCTGCAATTGAACTTTAAGTTCATTCAGCTCCTTTGGCACCATCCGATAAGGAGGTTTCGATATAGGCACGGTTCCTGGAATCACCTCTATCGCAAATTCAACTTACCTAGGAGGTGGCAAGCCTGGAAGTTCATCTGGAAATACATCTGGATACTCTCGAACTACTCGCACATCAGAGAGGGGTGGTAGTTATTCGTTCTCAACTTTGACCAGAGATAGCAAATAACCTTGACAACCCTGGGCCAATAACTTCTGAGCTTGTAAAGCTGATATAATGAATAATCCATCGTCTCTAGTACCAAAAAATTCCCAAGCTGGTTGATTCGGTGGTCGAAATGTCACCACCCTTGCTCTACAATCCACCGTAGCATGATAAGCGGCCAACCAATCCATACCGAGAATAATATCGAACTCTATCATTTCCAACACCTGGAGGTCTACTGTAAGGGTATGCCCGTCAAAATCTAATGAGAAACCCTTGATTTCTTGGTGGCTAGTCAGCACCTCTCCTGATGGCAAGGATACTGCTAACCCACAAGAACGAACCATTGGGATCCTTCCGACTCTACCCAGAAATATTCTAGATACGAATGAATGAGAACTACCGGTATCAATCAAAGTATCAGCGTATATAGAATAAACTGAAACCATACCTCATATGACTGATCTCTCAGCCCGCTGTGCCTCATCTCTGGTGATGGCAAAAACTCGTCCTGTCTCGATATTTATCGGTTGCATCCCTAACGAAGAAGTAGTGTGCCTCCACTCGGGCTGAGTCTGACTCTGAGGTGCTGAAGACTGAGTCACTGGTGCAGGAATAAGATAACCCTGAGAGCTAGCTGGTAACATCGGCAGTCCAGATACCCCTGGATAGTAGATTACTGGAGATGTAGGATACTGGATAGCCGTTGGCATCACGGAAGGGGCACCCCCCTGTATCTGATACAACTGCGCCTACGGAGGTACTGGCTACCTCTGACCATAAGACTGCATCTGCGATGTTGTCCTCTGTTGTCCCTGCTGGTTGGACTTTCTTCCCCTATTAGAGCTATCAGAAAACTTCAGCTGTACTCTCAATGTACACTCTCGACTGGTATGTCCGGGTTGCTTGCAATAGTAGCAAACAGGCTGCTCCAAAGGGCACTCTGGAGCTCTATGACTTTCGGATCCGCATATATAACATCCAGTTTTGTTCTGACTCTTACGGTTCTTCTGAGAACCTCTAGCCTGTTCGAAAGCTGGGCGTTTTCCTTTTTGTGCCCTAGATGATCCCTCTATAGTACCTCGAGTATTGCCCTTCTGCTCTTGCTTCTTCTGAGTCTGATTCCCTGAATTTTGCTTCTGCTGCTTACTCTGGGACATCTGCCTCTCTATATCTTTTTCCTTGGAGATCTGTTGGGATGTCATTTCAATACAAATGGCTCGGTCCAATGCATCCCTGTAAGAGGCAATAGAAGATCCTGACATCCTCGCTCGGATATAAGCTGCTAGGCCCTGTGTGAACTGGTACATCCGATCTACATCCTGTGCTACCAGATGAGAGCAGAACTCTGATAGTCTGGTAAACTCTACATTGTACTCCATGACAGAATGGTCACCTTGCTTCAGACTCAGGAATTCCTGACGACGTGCCATAGCAAACGCGGAAGGAAAGTATTGCCTCTAGAAAGCATCTCGAAAAGTGGCCCAAGAAATCCCTCACTCCCCGAGTAGAGCCTTCTGCATTTTCCACCAAGTAACGGCCTGGTCTCTGAGGTGATACGCAGCAAGGCCCACCTTCTCATCGTCCATACAGTCCATATACTCAAAAGTATCCTCCAAATTCTCCAGCCATGCACGTGCGATCCATGGATCAGACTCCCCTCGGAATAAGGTAAATTTGTCCTTGGTCGAACGTGCTAATACGAGTATCCGTGCTTTAACATTGAGCCAACCAGAATCCATAGGTGCCGACCTAGTCGATGGTATATCCAGATTCTGAGGCTCTGTACCACCAATAGAGGATTGTTGAGGCTGTGCTTGAGTAGCTGGCTCAGTCGCTCGCCTGGATGGACGACCTCGACCATGAGTCTACACAGGTGTCATAACTCTGACAGTATACACCTGTTGAACAAGTCTAGATAAGTATCTAACTAAAGTATAAATTATTAGGAATACTTACTTCGTGCTGCCCCGAGCTTATGCCGCTGTCAATCCCATCTCACAAAAACCAAATCTGAAAAATATATCGACTCCCGAGAATCCAAGACTAAAAACAAAAATCATTGTATGGCATTGCAGAACCTTCGTCTCTGATACCAATAAAGTTGTCACGCCCCGAAAGTATGTCGTGCTAAAAATCAAACAGACAACATCTCCCCTGTACGTGGCAACATTTCGGGTTAATACAAGGCCCGTAGGCCCACAATAATAACATAATATAAACATAACAACCACAGTGGAAATAAAAACCACATGCCCACAACAAATATACCAAAACATACAGGTGTACACCACCTGACAAGTCTACAATACTAAAACTGTACATAAAGCATCGACACAAAACAAAGTCCACAACATAAAGACGAAGTCCATACATAAACTACAATCCATGACATAGAACAAAATCAATAACATAAACACAAATCCTCGGGAGACTCAGAAATGCGGAGATGGGATGGATCGCCGACGCAGCTCCAAGCCATCACGAAGACTTCAACCTGTTACCTGGGCGACAGAAAAACCCAGGGTCTGTGGTAGTGAGTAAAACTTAGCAGGTAATAGAAAAATATGTATATATTAATATCACATGTATTTCGATAGAAAAATCTACAGGTATCACTAGCATGATAACATATCAATGTATATACCTTCTAACCAAAAGCCAATATGAAATGCAGACATACAGGCGTGCGCTGCTACACCTATCCAACCTGAGCACATATCCACAACATAAGGTATAAAGAATAGTACTAACTCATACTACATCCTGATATGGGTCGAGGGTATCACAGTGAATAACCAACAAGTATACAAGTACCAACCTACTACCATATAGAAAATGCAATAGCATGTATTAATATGTACAAACAAATGCAACAAGCATAGTACATACAAATGCAGCATCACAATAAGCATATATATATAGACTGCATCTATATATGTATACTAATCACAATCACCCATATATATATATATATATATATATATATATATATATATATATGGCAATATGCAAAAATGTCATAAGTCGACAATGCAGCATGCATGGTCATGTCGGCTCACCCTAAAGCTACCACGACCCCAGTATGGCCTCGGTGGCTCGAGCATGACAACTGTCCCAACTCAACACCAACCACTACTCTCGAGTGGCCGAGTGGGCAGTATGATTGAGTAGCATATAAGCGTAAAGAGCAAGCTACATGATGGGGGTCCCTACTGTTGGTCACTCCGACAGTCACTACCCATGAGTGGTCGAGTGTCACACACACAAGACTACGGCATGCAAATCCAACTACCACCGTCTATAGTGGTAGAGTGCGGCACCACAATATTCTGCCCTTACACCGGTTACTCCTCCTATGAGTAACCGTGGAGGCAGGATGACTGGCGACACTCTCAACCACAAGGGAGACCTCGTCGCCAGCGTGCATGCAAATGACATGAATGCAATGTCTCACATACAGACATCCACCATAGACTCTCTATTCTACAGAGAGTCATACTAACCAGATCAACGAACTCTCTATCCTGTAGAGAGTCGTACTCAAACTGATCATATCAGGCTAGGACCACCAGTCTGTAGCGACACACTAAATACCATTCACCTGACCATTTACATAATACATGGTCGGTAGTAAACATGCAACCTAAGGGTACTAGAACTAACCCTAGGTTCAAGACATTATCTACATACGGATGATCTTTTTGCCCAATTTACAATCAGGTTGTCATCCGGACATTACTACTTGCACTTAACTTAAACAAATTCTAAGTTACTTACATCACCTATATATATAACTCCTAATCATAGTAAAATAAACATGATAGCAGCAATGGAGTTAATAGCCAAAGGTAAAGAATCAAGCGCAAGATAAATAAGAACAGAGTCAAGGTAACATGATCATATAAGATGATCATGCATCTAAATCTGTATGCATTAAACTACCTGACCAGGGTAGGAATTACCCACCTGCTGTCAATGCTCGTAGTAATAGAGTCCTCACGTCCGCGGACCGGTCTCGTATCCACATCCTACACATTTCAAACATTGTGGTTGTGTTCAAGCATACAACAATATATATATAAATTTGCTATTCTCCCGTTTCTATATTCGCGTCCCTTAATCGAATACGAATTAAAAACCCCAATTATCCAGACTTGACCATTTAATTTAAACCCATTGGTTTCAATTAACAAAAGTGCTAACTCTCTCATCCAATTCTATATCGAACTTAACAAAGTTAATCTCGTAAAGATTTAACCTTTTACCCCCAACCTATTGTAATAGTATCACCAACAGAATCAGTTATAAATCTAATTCTTAAACACAACACTTAAATCACAGCTGCCCCCTACTATAATTAATTCTATAATTAACATCCATCATTTCCGGTTAACAAGTATGCTAACCTACAACCGTTTACAGCCATTTCAATTAGGGATTTAACTATTGACACACTTCGTCAAAACTAACACTCTTCAGTTCCTCCCCACACAATCCCAATCGGCCTAAAATTCCAACACCTATCGCAACAACACAGAACCATTCACAATACATCACAGCCAACAACCCTCATATGTCGTTCAACACTTCACAGAACAAAACAAAGGAAAATTTCTCTTCCTTACCAGATGTTGAACCCCGTCGGCAGTTAAGTCTCTAACAACCGGCAGCCAACCTTTCACTATCCCCTAATTTCCCTTACAGAACACCCACAACACTCATTCTCACAGCCGCACAGAATGGAGTGCAACTATCAAATCATGATAACTAGAAATCCAATCAATAGTGGATGAATATAAGGAGATGAATCAAACTATACCAGTGATTGGAACCTCCCCTAGGTAGCTCTCCTCCCCAATTGCTCGGTCTGTCAGAAAAACCAACGCCAACGCCAACGCCCTAATTTCTGTAGCAATCTACGTTAAACACAAAAAATGTATTAACAGTTGGATTTCTTTCGAAATCGAGGGAGAACAAGGAAGTGCAACTCCTTACCTTGCTCTATCTTCGATCGGGAACAACAACTCCCGATTCGAACTGCCACCAACTCGATTTCCCGACCACGCGCGCTCGCTGTCGGCTCATCTGTGGAGATATTCGAGGACAGTTTGGTCACCACTGTTTGCCGTGAGGAAGCAAGAGCAAGAGAAGGGGCGAAGTCTGGGCGGTAGGAGTCGGAGAGAAGCGTCCAAAGGCGAGGATTGCGAGAGGCAGAGACGCTGTGAGGGAGAGGAGTCGCTCATGTGCGTGCGGTGAGGAAGTGGAGGTGTCGCCGCGCGTGAGGAAGAAGAGGAAGTGAGGGCTTGGGAAAGGGCAGTGCCGGGCAGCAGAGTCGACGGAAGCATTTCACAGCATGCGCGAAATGCTCGGACGAGGAAAAATCGTCGGCGAGAATCAAAAAGGGAGAAACGACAACGTTTATTAGTTTAGCAAGTCAGGGGATTTTTAACAGGTCGAATTTCAGACCCGTTAACCCCTTTAACCCCTTTTAAGCAAAGAGGGTCTTAGAGATCCCCATTCAAGTCCAGGAAAAAAATTCCAAAAAATTTCTGGAAAATTTCTTAGGGTATTCTCCTAATTATCCATATATATATATATATATATATATTCTCTATGGTATTTTACACCTCCGATGATGATGATGAAGGATCATCCCATGTCCTTGCTTTGAGTGTTTTTGCCTTCCCTTTTTCCTTGGCTTTCTTCACTTCTTCTTTCTTCTTGCTCTCCTTCTTCTTTTCCTCTTTCTTCCTCTTCTCTTCTTTGTTCTTATTCAAGAGAGGACAATCATCTCTTATATGCCCCTCTCCTTGGCAATTGTAGCATATGATCTTCCTCTTGTGCCTTCTCCTATCATAAGATTTGTTAAATTTTAAATTTCTTAAGGAATGCCTTACCTTCCTTGCCATATAAGCATCTTCATTACTATTTATGGAGGATGAGGAGGATGCTTCATCGGAGGAGGAAGGTGGTGTCTCCTTCTTCTTCTTCTTCCCCTTTTTGGCTATCAAGGCTACTCCTCTTGATGGTTGAATTCTTGGCTCTTCAATTACTCCTTCTATTGATGCAGTAAGCATCACTCCTTAGTTTTGATGTATGAACTACAGTTAACAGTTAGGACTCACGTGTGATCTAATATAAGTGTTAAGTGTGCAGGCTTAACAGGAAGTCCTAGTAGGTCTTGTTGATCAGATACTAGGCATGAATCTTAGGAGGACTGGACACCAGGCATGAAGTCAAGATGGGTCACGTGGACCGGACATCTAGCATGAAGACCGGTTAGGTCAGGAGACCGGACAGCTGGTGGAATCCCTAGTGGGTTAGATCGGATGTCAAGGATGGTAAGTCCGACAGGTAGCTGGCAGGTAAGCCTCGAGTGAAGTGGTAAGGCTGAGTCCTTTATAGGGGGACAAAGCTAGACGGCGATCCGATGAAAAAGTCCGCGTGGGACTTAGTAGTCGAGATCGAGTAGTATTACTACTACTATTACATTGCATATTTATTGTTTTGTGCTAATCTTGTTTTGCAGGAATCAACCGACTGAATGGGCTCAAGTCGACTGAAGTCCAGTCGACTGGATACCTATTTGGCAGGATCAGCTGGTGATCGATCAAAGATCATGCGATGCAGATGGAAAGGGCTTGAGTCGACTAAAGAGAGAAATTTCTTGATGCGGAGCCGAGTGACGTGGAGTCGACTGAAGGGGATTCAGTCAACTGGAAGACCACGAATACCATATCAACGAGCTAATGTGGAGTCGACTGGAAGGCATTCTAGTCGACTGGAAAGAGTTTATGTTAAATACCGGGAAAAAAAATTTAGCTAAAGGGATAATATTATGTTGGAGAATATATGGTTTAAGTGGATTTAGGTTTAGCTTATAGGGTTTTAAACTTGATTCGCTTCAATGCCGAACCCGACCCATTCCCTTCGTAATGCATGCACGCAACCTTTTCTTTCTCATTTCTTTCACGGCGCTCGACTCCTCTTCTCCTGAACCCGATTCCTCTTCTTTTTCTCTTCCCGATCGCCTCCTCTTCTTCTCATCTTCGTCCGATCTCCTTCCCCGCTCGCTACGCACGCCACTGAGCCATAGCCTCTGTCGCTCGCAGTCACGCGGTCAGACTCCATTGCCTCTTCTCCGCCCTAGGGCCGCCTCGTCGCCGCCCCGAGTTTGATGTTACTGTTGTCACAGCTCCTCCGGATCTCTTTTCTCTCAAGCAGCAAGTGTCGCGCCGCCTAAATCGCGATCTCCTCCCTTCACCGTCGCGGATTTGGGTTCTTTCCTCCATGCAAGCAACGCCGACGTCTCTGCCTCAATCGCTCGATTGCCGATCGCGAGACTTCTCAATCAATCCGGCCACCGCCATGCACAAGCCACCACACCACAACCTTCCCCTCTTCGTCAGCATCTTCAACCTTCCCGATCGTGCCGATTGCCACGCTGACAGTGCTACCCTTTGACTCGTGTGTCGCCGCAGCTGTGCATGCGACATCGCCGCTTACCTCTCCAGGTCACATGTTGTCCACCCCGGACAGCCCCACTGCCACTTCTGGATCTTTCATTCCAGTCGTCTTCGTCGGCAGCCAGGCCACCGATGGCTCAACCTCGTTGATCGCCTGCCTTGCATTGCAACCAATGATCACGATCATTGTCCTTCGGTGTTCAGATCTGTGGATCGATCAGTGAGTTCTTATAATCGATATGCCCTAATTTTTTGTAAGTCTATTGGTAATCCTTGTTATCCCTTTGCTTCATTAGTGTGTAGAATTTTGAGGTTGGTTGTAGTATTAACTAGATTGGCAGTTGGTTTACCTTTCAAATAGTTTTTGGGCAGTGGCTCTGATCTATCCGAATAGGTTGTGAGCAATTAAATCAATAGGAGGTAAGGTTTACGGATGTTAGATGATGAAGTGTACATCATTAAGTCACAATGGTTTTGATTGTGATGTTAGGTGGCGGCTATGGTTGAATTCATCTTGTTGTGATAGATTGCTACTTCAACGGTGAATCAAGAAGTCGGATGACTATGGAAGAGGATTGTTCTTCCAGATAAGCTATGGGAATTGATGCGATGTAAGGTACGTTCAAATGTGGATATTTACAGATGCATGCAGATATATGAGTTGGTTCATCTTATAGTATTAGATTATTTGGATGTGTAATAGGGATTAATATGGAGGATTGATTAGGTTAATTGGATAACTAGATCAATTTAGTTGATCAGGATATGAAGACGATGTAGGATTCGATTTAATCATTCGTTGTATGCTTGCACTTAATCATAATGTTTGATATGTGCAGGACGTGGAAACGAGACAGGACCGCGATAGTGAAGAAATTATTCTGAGCTTCTTAGAAGGTAGGTAATTCCTACCATGGTCAAGTAGTTTTAATGCATGCAGATTTAGATGCATGATCATCTTATATGATCATGTTACCTAGACTCTGTTCTATTTACTCTTGCGCTTGATACTTTACCGTTGGTTGTTAACTCCATTACTGCTATCATGTTTGATTTTATCATGATTAGGAGTTATATATATAGGTGATGTAAGTAACCTAGAATTTGTTTAGTTAAGTGCGAATAGTAAAGTCCGGATGACAACCTGACTATAAAATTGGGTAAAAAGGTCATCCATGGGTAGATAATGTCTTGAACCTAGGGTTAATTCTAGTACCCTTTGGTTGCATGTTTACCATTGACCATGTATTGTGTAAATGGTCAGGTGAATGGTACTTAGTGTGTCGCTACGGACCGGTGGTCCTAGCTTGATATAATCGGTTTGAGTATGACTCTCTATAGGATAGAGAGTGTGTCGATCAGTTAAGTACGACTCTCTACAGGATAGAGAGTGCATCCATCAGTTGAGTACAACTCTCTGCAGGATAGAGAGTGCGTCGATTAGATTGGTATGACTCTCTATAGGATAGAGAGTGTTATGATCAGTTGAGTACGATGCTCTGTAGGATAGAGAGTGCGTTGACCTGATTAGTATGACTTTCTGTCGAATAGAGAGTCTATGGTGGATGTCTGTATGTGAGACATTGCATTCATGTCATTTACATGCTGGCGATGAGGTCTCCCTTGTGGTTGAGAGGGTCGCCAGTCATCCTGCCTCCACGATTACTCATAGGAGGAGTAATTGGTGTGAGGGCAGAGTATTGTGGTGTTGGACTCTATCACTATAGACGGTGGTAGTTGGATTTGCGTGTCGTAGTCCTGCGTGTCTGGCACTCGAACACTCATGGGTAGTGACTGTCGGAGTGGCCAACAGCAGGGACCCCCATCATGTAGCTTGCTCTTCACGCTTATATGCTACTCGATCATACTGTCCACTCGGCCACTCGAGAGTAGTGGTTGGTGTTGAGTTGGCACAGTTGTCATGCTCGAGTCACCGAGGCCACACTGGGGTCGTGGTAGCTTTAGGGTGAGCCGACATGACCATGCATGTTGCATTGTCGACTGATGGCATTCACTACTAAAAAAGTTGCTTTTAACGACAGATTTTAACGACGGTATCAAATACCGTCGTTATTAGTGGGTCAATAGCGACCAAATTTAGTGCCCGTCGTTAATGAATACACATTAACGATGATATTTTATCCCGTCGTTGATACTCTGCCATCAATGACGGTTTTTTTTATTTTGGTCATTAATGTCATATTTTTAACGACGATATTTTCTTTCATCGTATAGTAAGGATTAAGAAAAAAAAATTATGATAAAAATTTAAATACAAAATTATGAGTTAAAAGTTTAATCGTTACTAAACCTAATGTTATCTCCGCTCGTTTCTCCCGATCCTTTCCTTCTCACCGCCGCTCCTCTCCTCCCTTCACCATCGCAAACCGCCCGCTTCCCTTTCATCGCCTACCTCCGTCGAGAGCAACAGTCGTCACCCTCTCCTTCCTCGGTCGACGGTTCCTCCGCCGCTAGTAGCGTCGTCGCTGCCCCTGTCCTTCCCACGACCGAACATCACTCTGCCACCCCTCTCCTTACCGCACCCCGTCCGTCTCGACGGTAGTGAGCGTCAATAGCTCTCTGTGCCGTGTTTCAACCATCTGCTTCAATCGTGAGCAACGATCTAGAGGTTTCTTGACGGCAAGGAGGATCACCACAATGATAGCTAGTGGTTTGCCGTCCTCCGTCACGACCCATGGTTACCTTCTCTGACCTTCCTCTATGAGTCACATCTCCAAAGGTCGAACAGCTCCGTCGCCCTCTCTTCACTGCAAACAAATAGACCAGGATCGAGACCAATTCTGACTCTGTCGCTATCCCTCTTCTTCCGGCACCCAATAGTTTAAGTTGAAAAGCAATTGCACTATTTCTATTCCAATTGTATGCCTGCTCTGCCTTTGTATAAACAGTTGGCTGCTAGAATTTAACAGACTAGAATTGACATGATTGGAGCAGCTTATGAGGCTACAGAGAAAGTCATATCTGACTGTCGTAAAGCTTATGGACTGGGATCTCATCAAGGACCAACACTTGTTCCAACCTTGGATAAGGTACAAGCTGCAAAAATTCAGGAGCAGGAGAATGTACTCAGAGCAGCGGTTAATTTTGGTTAAGGTGCTTATGTTCCATTACTCTTTACTATGAGAATTTCTAACTGGATTTACAAGACACAAGTTATTATGCCATGGCCTATCTATGCTTTCCTACTTTATATTTATCTGATTTAAAGAATCTCTTCAGGTTTCAGGATTTCCATTGATCAGAGGCAAGTTCCTACTTCTCTTCCTAGCCATTTGGCAAATGTTCTTTCATTTGGTGATGGTGCACAAAATTTGGGTGATAACGCTGGTATTTGGCATTAGCAGTTGTTATTTCAAACATAGTTTTGGTTCTTGATTACCATATGCAAGATATGTTCCTAGGATCTGTTGCTGAGGTTTACATTATGGGATGTCCTTAAGTCTATTGTCTGTTTGTAGATGCAACAAACTATGAACTAATGTTTAAGCATACTTATTTTACTTTTTCCATGTAGGTGCTTACGAAAAAAACAAATCCTCATTTTCATCTAACCAAGGAGTACTGCAAGTCATTACCCTGAGAACTTGGGTAATGAAGGGACTACATCGACTTCAGATATTATTCTTTTATCTTGATTCCTTTTTTACTGAAAGACTATGTCTGTTACTACGCATTGAATGGGAAAAAGCGGTATTTTGGTCTCTCCACTAAATAAATTTGGCTGTTTTGCCTCTGTGCATTTCCTGGAGGAGTATTGTGCTTGAGTTTACTTGAGTTTGAAACTTTTATTGCAAGAGACATTCACATGCTACACTACAAAAAAATTCCTGTGATCCTTGATAAATCTTATACTTGTGATTCTTTGTGTAGAAGTATACTTTACTGTTCCATATTGTTCAAATCTGTTTTCTGTTCTTACCTTCATGTGTATAAATCTCATATTAGTGATTCTTCTCATAGGAAGAATACTTTACTTGCCTATATTGGTTAAATCTATTTTCTGTTACAGCTTCTCAAGCATTTGCTTGAATTAACTTGAGTTTGATTGCAGGATACGCTTGCGTATTACACTGTTAAAACAACTTTTGAACGACCTTTGTTAAATGGGGTAGTATATGCTGAGAGAGTTGTTCATTCCCAAAGGGAAACCTTCGAGAGGGAAGCAACTTCAGAATATGAATTTAAAGCTTTTAAAGAGTTGATGCCGAAGAATTTACCTCGTAATGTGCAAGTGACTACATCGACTTCAGATATTATTGAAGGTTGAATTTGTTACTTTAAAATTTTAATTATTTATTTGCTATTATTTGATAATGAGAATGAGTAGTTTTGTTTATTTTGAGATGTTAATGCTTCATAGGCACACAAGCTCTTAGTGAGGAACAATAGAATGAAGGCTCATCTTAGCGATTGACCGGTATTTCCTAAAACACTTTTCTTACTTTGTTGTAATGTTATTTAATATATTGTTATAATATTAGACAACTATTGTTGCAATATTGGAAAATTGTTAAAATGTTGATAATATATTTCTATCCATCTCTCGTTTTATTATCTTTCTTGTCTGTTGAAATTTAATTTTAGATTTAATATTTTGTATATCAAGATTTCTAAATTCTTTTGAAGATCGTATTGTGATGCTCCTTCTTTTTGTCTATTTATTATAGGTATTGGAAATTTACAACGAAATAAATTTTTTTGGAGCTTTCGAGAATGTCAACGTTGGGCATATGAAGACTCTAGAGAAATGTTCTTTTTTGATGTAAATGGATGTTAATTTTGCAAGTTTAATGATGTACATACACTCATTTTTGAACTACTGGATGATATTTTAATATATATGGGGTTTTGATTTTTAATATATTATGTTTTGAATTTTATTAGCATTTATTAATATATATTGTAAATTGTGTATACATAATAATGATGAAATAACATATAACCGTCGTTGTTATTATTAACGACGGTACATATTACCGTCATTGTTGCTATTAACGATGGTAAATAAACCCGTCGTTACTATCAATAACGACGGTAGTGAATACCGTCGTTAAATTCTATTAACGACGGTATTTTTATTCCCGTCGTTAATCTTTTCCCGACGGGCCCTTTTAGCGACAACTTCCTACGGTATTTTTTACCGTCATTAAAACTCATTAACGACGGGAATTGACTTTTTAACGACGGGATTTCCCATCGTTAAAAGGTCCATTTTTAGTAGTGATTTTTTCATATTGGCATATATATACATATATGCATGTATATATATATATGGATGATTGTGATTAGTATACATATATAGATACAGTCTATATATATATGTTTATTGTGATGCTACATTTGTATGTACTATGTTTGTTGCATTTGTTTGTACATATTCATACATGCTATTGCATTTTCTGTATGGTAGTAGGCTGGTACTTGTATACTTGTTGGTTATTCACTGTGATACCCTCGACCCATATCAGGATGTAGTGTGAGTTAGTATTATTCCTTATACCTTATGTTGTGGATATATGCCCAGGTTGGATGAGGGTAGAGTAGCTGACTGTCAGGTATGTCTGCATCGTTTGTTGTTCAGTTTACTTAGTGTATGCATGCATGTATACTTGTTATGCTGATGTATACCTATTGTACGAGTAGATTAAACTGTTGAATGACATGTAATATTGATACATATATTTACATGTTCTATCTTATTACCTGCTGAGTTTTACTCACCATCATGGACCCTGGATTTTTTTGTTGCCCAGGTAACAGGTAGCCGACTTCGTGATGGACTTGGAGCACCGCTGGCTAGCATCGTCTCATCTCAACTCCGAGAGTCCGGGTTTTTTGGGTTTTCATTGGTGTTCCGATATTATTTGATTTATGTGATGTTTTGTAGTGATTGGACGCTGTAAAGGTTGTACCTTTCTTCTTCTGGTTTTGTTATGGTGTTCTGAGTCGGTGTTAGTCATACTGGTATGCATGTGTGTAGTTTGTGATGTTGTATTATGTTTCCGCTGTGTTTTGTGTATTTGTTGTGTTTACATATATATATGTTGTTGTTGTTGTGGCCTACGGGCCTTGTATTAACACGAGATGTTGCCACGTACAGGAGAGATGTCATCCGTTTGATTTTCAGATCGGCATACTCTCGGGGCATGACAACTTTAGTGGTATCAGAGCCCTAGGTTATGGGATGCCATACAATATTGTTTTGTGTCAAGTCTTGGATTCTCGGGAGTTGATTTGTTTCGGTTTTGGTTTTTGAGATGAGATGTGACAGCGGCTGAGCTCCAAGCAACACGAAGTAAGTATTCCTGATGACTTATTTTCTAGTTGGATACTTATCTGGACTTGATTAACAAGTGTATATAGTTAGAGTTATGACACCTGTGCAGACTTGTAGTAGAAGCCGCCCACCGTGGCGACCAACCGAAGTTGCCATTAGGGTTTATACTCTCGGTTTTGTTGACTATGTATTTAGTGTATATAACTAGGAATAACCGTAGTGTGTTGGTTATTATTCGTAATCATGGTTTGATTTAACCACGGGAATGACCTGCTGAGTCTAGGAGTCTTTAACCTGTGTCGAAAAGGTGATTTACCTTTGAGAGCCGACTGATACTGAGTCAGAAAATAGGGGTCAAGTCATCACATTTCTTGTGGAAATCAGAGACTACAGTCTTGGAGATTTTCGCTAACGGTGCTAGTCAGATCATTACCCGTTAGGTAATGGACAAGACAAGTAGACTATTGTTGATGCAGATAGCGGAAGGCTAGGTTATGATGTTTCATAGGGATTTTATCCCTGAGTTATTCATACTGAGTTGTATAGCTTTGAGAGTACTTTTGAGTACTTAACTCATGTTATACCGAGAAAGTAGAGTTATTTGTATACCATTATCGGGATTAAATCGGTATTTGGTGGTAAATACAGAAAATAATCTTCGGGAAATAATATATCACTTGATCATGGTCTAGTGATGTTGGAAGAGAGTATTTTCCCACGTCACTTTCAGTGACACATTGTAGGGAATTCTTGAGCTTCAAGTAGGGTGATCGTTGATAACGGGAATACCATGTAGAGTCATTAGACTTGCAAAGTTTATGCTCACCTAATAGCTCTGGAATGCGAATGGATGTTTTAAGCCACCCACGATTGTTGGCTTACTGTTGGATTAAGATGAAGGGATCTTCTATCAGATCCTACCGGAAGACGTTGGATTGAGTCAGGAGTTTAGAAATGACTCCGTACAAAGGTCTAAGAGTTGGAGATCGATAAGCAAATATTGTAGGTCAACTTAATAGAGTCAAAAGTCTCTGACTGTTGGATAAAAGAAGCAAGATCGGAGTCATAGGCTTTGAGCTATTTTCCGATTATAGAAGACCAACTACAGATCATTAGGATGTTATCGTGCACATCAGCGAGATCAGAACAAAGACTCCGAAGGGATTATGTGCGTGCAGTGCAGATCACGAAGACACGTGAAGTTAGATTATCCGTTGGACCAGTTCATTTGTTACTATTGTAAGCAACCAGTACATTTGAGGAATTGTATCTTGAACACTTAGTTGAAGACTACCAATGGTGTTCCGGGAGGATGATGTACCATCTCGACAGTAGATATCAACACCGAAGATTGGGTTATCTCATCAGTAGCAACCTACTACCTCAGGCATGGTTGGAGTACCTTGATACTACCCTTCAACAGAGATCAGCACAGAAGCAGCATCAGCAAAAGACATCGTAGAAGACTCATGCAGACAACAACAGTTACCTCCAGATGTGATTGGTTTGGTACAGAGGAGAGAGTATACGATGATGGTCGTATCTATTTTGTATTCTACAGTTGTAGCTCGTAGGATTTAGGGATGAGATCAGATGATCTAGGAAAAATCCCTGAGGCATTCGTCGCAGAAATGTGACCGCTTTATCCCGGACTGTTGGATCTGCTCTTTTTCTCTTCAGAGAAAGGTCGAGACCTGCATAGAGCCTTTGGATCAGATCGACAGATAATTGATCGTACAGGGTATTACGTTAGTTTACTCTCTAAGTTAATATATTGAGAGATGCTTGTATTTACAGGTATCTTTGTCTAGAACATTCTTAGTTCGGATTAATAGGGTTCCTATACATCGACTTGTGGGTCAATGGTATCTCTACCGTCAGGTGAGAAGTTGATCAACAATTAAGAAGTCAAGGGATGCCCTTAGACTTTGATAGACATACTGTTACTGTAGACATATCCTTACGGATGGTCAAATTATTGGAAGTATAGTATGATATGTCTCTCGAATGTGCAAATAATCCGAGAGTAGTCGGATGTAGTTTCGAATGAACTCCAAGGCTTACCGTTGCATAGGCAAGTGGGGTAGGCGATCGAAATGATTACAGAAATAGTTCTGGTATCGAAGATCACATACCGAGTGATAGTGTTGTTTGTATCAGTGTTGCTAAATACTATAGAAATTGGAAGAATATAAGTTGCGATTATAGGAGATGCTGGAGGGAATATTTATCTATTCCAGTATCTCTTTGAGAAGATCCGAAACTCTTTATTAAAAGAGAGATGGACCTTGAGATTATGGATCGATTATCGATGATGAAATACGGTAGTTGTGAAAAATTAATATCCTTCGTTGAGGATGAATGATCTATTTAGGTCAACCAATAACATCTATGTATACTCTAGGGTTGGTTTACGACTGGAGTATTGATATTGTAGTGACATGGCGTCATACAATTATCATTGTCGTTGTGATGATTGATATATCATCAACTTAGAGTAAATAGGATGTAGGTGTATGGAGGATGACAATTTCATACTTAGTATGAATTCTATGAGTTTTGATTATGTTGTTAGACTATTAAACAATTTAGTCATCCATGGATTTGAGAATCGTGTATCCTGAACACGATTGGATCCGTTTGTGATTGTTGGAGTTGCGTAACTTGAGCACTGTTGATTATGGTAGTTGGATGTTGCGCACTCAACCACCATAGATGGTGATTTGCCTTGTATGGTTTGGTTATTACGGTAGATGTGGATAGAATGTTTTAGCATTACTATACCACGAACTTGCTTGACAAAGGTGATGATGGAAATCATTTAGTTGGAAGCTGCTGAAACTAGTTGACAAGACCTAGACGGTGGTTAATTTGTACACGGGTATTAGTTAATCCTTTCGAGGTAGATGAAAGGAAGTTATACGCAGATGCGTCGTTTCAGGGATCGGAGCGATTCCGATGCAGTTGAATGAGGCATATCGTAAGCTAACGACAGTCAAGGAAACTACGAGATAGGCTATCATATACATGACGTGGCTTTAGTAGTTACTATCTAGATTTATGGATGTATGGAGCCAAAAATGCTCATTGAATTTAACTAGCTATTGGGTAGCTACAATGGAGTTCTGGAGCGCGAACAGTTGCAAAAATTGCAACAAGTGAGATTGATCGCTATAGTCTTCCACTTACAGCATGTGTGGAGTGAATTTTGGATGGTAGATGGATTTCTCTTGTGAGAAGATAATTTTCCGTCTCTAATATGAATATGTGTTCTGGACACACATCCACTTAAGATAGAGTTGCTACCGGAGGCACCTTATTTGAGATTTGTTACATCATGGTGGTATTGGGATGTACCGAAATTTGAAACATTTATACTAGTAGGAACGGTATAAAGAGAGATATAGCAGATTTTGCTGCTCGATGTTTAGTATACCAGCAGGGGAAGGTTGAACATCAGAAACCCGCTGGATTGCTCTAGGAAATTCCGATTTCGAAATGGAAGTGGGAGCATATCACTATTGATGTCGTTACGAGATTACCTAGAACCCAGAAAGGACATGATGTGATTTGGGTGATCGTGGATCGACTAACCAAATCAGCCCACTTCCTTCCTATTCGTGGGTCATACTCGTTGGATCATCCGGTAGAGTTGTATTGCCGAAAGATTATCAGATTGCACGGAGTGCCTTTGGGTATTATATCTGATAGAGATCCGCGGTTTACCTCGCGATTTTGGTGGAGTCTGCATCAGACTATGGGCATAGAGCTTCGGCTCGGTACAACATTTCATCCGCAGATGGAAGAACAGTCTGAGTGTATTATTCAGACGTTGGAGGATCTATTCAGATCTTGTGTCATGGATTATGAAGGTAGTGGTAAGGATCACATTCCTTTGGTAGAATTTGACTATAAGAACAGTTATCACTCCTCCATTCAGGTGGCTCCTTCAGGGGCCACAGAATATCTAGCATGATGCAGAGTTGGTGCGCGTCATCAGATGATGATTATTGGAGGTACAGGATCGATAGAAAAGTTACGCAGATCGGAGGCGAAGACCTTTGAAATTCTCAATTGGGGATTAGGTATTTCTGCGTGTTTCACCTACATGAGGGCGCGAAATGATTTGGGCTAAAAGGAAAGTTATCTCCACACTACATTGGTCCAGTTGAGATATTGGATCGGATTGGGGGTGTATCTTACCGGTTGGCTTTACCTTCGACACTTGTGGGTGTTCATAACGTATTTCATGTTTATATGCTGAGGAAATATGTTCCGCGCTCAGATCATGTTCTGAAAGAGGTTCCCACTCCACTTCAGCCTAATGCGACCTATGAGGAGATTCCAGTGCGAATTCTTGGTTGCAAGGAGCAATAGTTGCAAAACAAAACCATCCGACTTGTAAAGGTTGGATGGTAGCATCATACCGATGATGAGGCTATGTGGGAGCTGGAAGATACTATCCGAGCTTGATAGCCTCATCTGTTCACTTGAGGAATGTCTGTGGTCCTTTCAGAAACTTACTTGAAGTAATTTTTGCACGTTAGTACGAAATTTGGGGACCAAATTTTTATTAGTAGGGGAGAATGTAAAATATCGGGAAAAAAAAATTTGGCTAAAGGGATAATATTATGTTTGAGAATATATGGTTTAAGAGGATTTAGGTTTAGCTGATAGGGTTTTAAACCTGATCCGCTTCAATGTTGAACCCGACCCATTCCCTTCGTAATGCACGCACGCAACCGTTTCTTTCTCATTTCATTCACGGCGCTCGACTCCTCTTCTCTCGAACCCAATTCCTCTCCTTTTTCTCTTCCCGATCACCTCCTCTTCTTCTCATCTTCGCCCGATCTCCTTCCCCGCTCACTGTGCATGCCACCGAGTCGTAGCCTTTGTCACTCGCAGTCACGTGGTTGGACTCCATCGCCTCTTCTCCGCTCGGTGTCGGCCTAGGGCTGCCTCATCGCCGCCGCGAGTTTGATGTTGCTGCCATCACAGCTCCTCCGGCCCACTTTTCTGTCGAGCAGCAAGTGTCGTGCCGCCCAAATTTCAATCTCCTCCCTTCACCGTCGTGGATTTGGGTTCTTTCCTCCATGCAATCAACGCCGACATCTCTACCTTAGCCACTCAATTGTCGATCGCGAGCCTTCTCGATCGATCCGGCCACCGCCATGCTCAAGCCACCGCACCATAACCTTTCCCTCTTCGTCAGCATCTTCAACCTTCCTGATTGTGCTGATCACCACGCCGACAGCGCTACCCTCCGACTCGTGTGTCGCCGTAACTGTGCACGTGACGTGGTCGCTTACCTCTCCAGGTCGCATGCTGTCCACCCTGGACAGCCCCACTGCCACTACTGGATCTGTCAGGCTAGTCGTCTTCGTCAACAGCCAGGCCACTGATGGCTCAACCTCGTTGATCGCCTACCTTGCATTGCAACCAATGATCGTGGTCATTGTCCTTTGGTGTTCAGATCTGTGGATCGATCGGTAAGTTCTTATAATCGATATGCCCTAATTTTTGGTAAGTCTTGGTAATCCCTGTTATCCCTTTGCTTCATTAGTGTGTAGAATTTGGAGGTTGGTTGCAGTATTAACTGGATTGGCAGTTGGTTTACCTTTCAAATAGTTTGTGGGCAGTGGCTCTGATCTATCCGAATAGGTTATGAACAATTAAATCAGTAGGAGGTAAGGTTTTCGGATGTTGGATGATGAAGTGTACATGATTAAGTCACAATGGTTTTGATTATGATGTTAGGTGATGGCTATGGTTGAATTCATCTTGTTGTGATAGATTGCTACTTCAACGGTGAATCAAGAAGTCGGATGACTATGGAAGAGGATTGTTCTTCCAGATAAGCTATGGGAATTGATGCGATGTAAGGTACATTCAAATGTGGATGTTTACGGATGCATGCAGATATATGAGTTGGTTCATCTTATAGTATTAGATTATTTGGATATGTAATAGGGATTAATATGGAGGATTGATTAGGTTAATTGGATAACTAGATCAATTTAGTTGATCAGGATACGAAGACGATGTAGGATTCGATTTAATGATTCGTTGTATGCTTGCACTTAATCATAATGTTTGATATGTGCAGGACGTGGATACGAGATAGGACCACAACATTGAAGAAATTATTCTGAGCTTCTTAGAAGGTAGGTAATTCCTACCCTAGTCAGGTAGTTTTAATGCATGCAGATTTAGATGCATGATCATCTTATATGATCATGTTACCTTGACTTTGTTCTATTTACTCTTGTGCTTGATACTTTACCGTTGGCTATTAACTCCATTACTGCTATCATGTTTGATTTTGTCATGATTAGGAGTTATATATATAGGTGATGTAAGTAACCTAGAATTTATTTAGTTAAGTGCGAATAGTAAAGTCCGGATGACAACCTGACTGTAAAATTGGGTAAAAAGGTCATCCGTGGGTAGATAATGTCTTGAACCTAGGGTTAATTCTAGTACCCTTAGGTTGCATGTTTACCACTGACCATGTATTGTGTAAATGGTCAGGTGAATGGTACTTAGTGTGTCGCTACGGACCGGTGGTCCTAGCTTGATATAATCGGTTTGAGTACGACTCTCTACAGGATAGAGAGTGCATCTATGAGTTAAGTATGACTCTCTACAGAATAGAGAGTGCGTCCATCAGTTGAGTATGACTCTCTGCAGGATAGAGAGTACGTCGATTAGGTTGGTATGACTCTCTACAGGATAGAGAGTGTTATGATCAGTTGAGTACGACGCTCTGCAGGATAGAGAGTGCGTTGATTTGATTAGTATGACTTTCTGTAGAATAGAAAGTCTATGGTGGATGTTTATATGTGAGACATTGCATTCATGTCATTTACATGCACGCTAGCGACGAAGTCTCCCTTGTGGTTGAGAGAGTCGCAGTCATCTTGCCTCCACAGTTACTCATAGGAGGAGTAACCGGTGTGAGGGCAGAGCATTGTGGTGCCGCACTCTACCACTATAGACGGTGGTAGTTAGATTTGCGTGTCGTAGTCTTGCGTGTGTGGCACTCGGCCACTCATGGGTAGTGACTGTCGGAGTGGCCAATAGTAGGGACCCCCATCGTGTAGCTTGCTCTTCACGCTTATATGCTACTCGATCATACTGCCCACTCGTCCACTCGAGAGTAGTGGTTGGTGTTGAGTTGGGACAGTTGTCATGCTCGAGCCACCGAGGCCACACTAGGGTCGCGGTAGATTTAGGGTGAGCCGACATGACCATGCATGCTGCATTGCCGACTGATGGCATTTTTGCATATTGCCATATATATACATATATGCATGTGTATATATATATATATATATATATATATATATGTGGATGATTGTGATTAGTATACATATATAGATGCAGTCTATATATATATGCTTATTGTGATGCTGCATTTGTATGTACTATGTTTGTTGCATTTGTTTGTACATATTCATACATGCTATTGCATTTTCTGTATGGTAGTAGGCCGGTACTTGTATACTTGTTGGTTATTCACTGTGATACCCTCGACCCATATCAGAATTTAGTGTGAGTTAGTATTATTCCTTATACCTTATTTTGTGGATATATGCCCAAGTTGGATAAGGGTAGAGTAGTTGACTGCCAGGTATGTCAGCATCGTTTGTTCGTTCAGTTTACTTAGTGTATGCATGCATGTATACTTGTTTTGTTGATGTATACCTATTGTACGAGTAGATTAAACTGTTGAATGGCATGTAATATTGATACATATATTTACATGTTCTATCTTATTACCTGCTGAGTTTTACTCACCACCACGAACTCTGGGTTTTTCTGTGGCCCAGGTAACAGGTAGTCGTGTCACGCCCCGAGAGCATGTCGTGCCGAAAAGCAAACGGACGACATCTCACCTGTACGTGGCAGCATTTCGGGTTAATACAAGGCCCGTAGGCCCACAATAACAATAACACATATAAAAATGTAACCAAACCACAACAACATGACAAACTAACTACAAGAAATACACAGTGGAAATAACACAACAACAATACAATCCCACACATGCATACCGGTATGACTAACACATCACAACAACACGAAACCTCGATAAAATCTGAATCTACAACATAGTACATTACGAAAACTCCAAACACAATACACTTATACGGAAATCCCAACACGGCCACCAAAATCTCGGAGATGAGATGAGATGTCAGCCAGCGGTGCTCCAAGCCGTCACGAAGACTTCTACCTGTTACCTGGGCGACAGACAAACCCAGGGTCCGTGGTGGTGGTGAGTAAAACTCAGCAGGTAATAGAACAACATGTATATATCAAATATCACATGTAATTCAACCACATAATCTAGAGGTACAATAGGTATATCAGCATAGTATATAAATACATGCATATACCGTCTAACCAAATGGACAACGTAAAATACAGACATACCTGAAAGTCTGGTATGATACTCTAATCCAACCTGAGCATATATACAACATATATATAACAGGAAGAGTAATACCAACTAACGATATACTCATGCTACAGGTTAAGGTATCTAATGGTCTGTCCAACACATATACAAGTATCCGACACAACCGTATAACAAATGCAAGAAACATGCATGAATATGATGTCCAACCAAATGTAGCAAGCATAGTACAATCAAAAGCAACATCACAATAATCATATATATATAGACTACATCTATATATATATATATTAATCACAACCATCCATATATATATATATATATACATGAATATATGTATATATATGGTAATATGCAAAGCGACATAAGATATGGCAATGCAACATGCATGGTCATGCCTGCGCACCCCTACTCACTACCACAACCCCAGTGTGGCCTAGGTGGCACGACATGACAACTGTCCCAACTCAACACCAACCACCGCTCTAGAGCGGCCGAGTGGACAGTATGATTAAGTAGCATATGAGAGTAAAGAGCTCGCTACACAACGGGGGTCCCTGCTGCTGGCCACTATGACTGACACTATCAATGAGTGGTCGAGTGTCACGCACCTAGGACAACTGCATGCAACTCCAACTACCACCGTCTATAGTGGTAGAGTGCGGCACAATAGATGTTCTGCCCTCACACCAGTTACTCCTTGGGGAGTAACCTGGGAGGCAAGATGACTGACGACTCTCTCAACCCCAAGGGAGACTATGTCATCAGAATGCATACAAATGACATGAATGTGCTGTCACACGTACAGACATCTACCACAGACTCTTTGTTCAACAAAGAGTCATACCCATCTGATCAATACACTCTCTATCTTGTAGAGAGTCGTATTCAACTGATCGATGGACTCTCTATCCTATAGAGAGTCGTACTCAATTGATCATAATTCTCTATCTAATAGAGAGTCGTACTCAACTGATCGACACACTCTGTATCCTGTAGAGAGTCATACTCGATTGATCATATCAAGCTAGGACCACCGGTCCGTAGCGATACACTAATCACCCTTCACTTAACCATTACACAACACATGGTTGGTAATAAGTATGCAACATATAAGTATTGGAAATAAATCCAACATTTAGGGCATTACCTACCCACGGATGACCTTCTTGCCAATTTATAAATTGGGTCATCACTCGTACTCTAACATTTACACCCTACTAAACATCTAGGCCAATTTACATCACATCTATAATCCTAAATCATAATAAAGGAAATGTGATATCAACCTTTGAGTAAATATAGCCAACGACAAGTTCAAGCATGAGATAATAAGAACAGGGTCAAGGTAACATGATCATATAAGATGATCATGCATCTAAATCTATATGCATTAAAACTACCTGACCAGGGTAGGAATTAACCACCTGATATGTAGAGTATCCAATAAATCTCCACGTCCAAGAGTTTCTCACAATTTAAAATCATGCAAGAAAGAGCAAGGAACATATCTAAGTTCTTTATAAGTTCAACAGTGCTATCAATTCCAATATTAGGATTAAATCTTTATCCTACATCAACTTCGTATCCCCATAAACTAACTGAAAAGTTTCTTCCATTAGCTCTTAATCACAGTACCAAACTACCAATTTAATCATAGCTAATTAAGCTAACTAAATAACATCTCAATCTACAGTCAACATATGTTCATAAGCATTAAGATCCAGACTCACCTGGTTACGCTTCAATAGAACAACCTCCTTGTCCACCTAATAGCACCCAATCTGAATCAATTAACCTCATTCGTCCATACTAGTGAACTCGATCACATAACAAGCTACACCTATACAATTCATTAACAATTACTTACTGAGCTAACAATTAATTGTAGAACATAGCACACATCCATCATTTATTCGAATCCAAGCTTACCTAACACCACTTCATTCAACCATAGCTCCTTGCTTCAATCATACTGAAGTCCAATCAATTGAATTGAAGACAAACCCCATAATGGTCTGCCTTATCCCTGCTACACGCAAAATAGCCCAAATCCCTGTCCAAACACACCACAATCTATAACCTAGGAAACAACAAGATGGCTAAGAAATCACAGCAGCCTCTTAACTCAATCACAAAGTATCATCAGTCCAATTCCAACCTTACTCACCTCGCCCAAAGCTAGAACAGGGTAAGCATCAGCATCACTCAACACTAATATGAAGATCTGAGCTCCCAACCCACCAACATGCATCGAGCCTGTGAATCCTGATCGAATAAATTAGGACATCCCAAATTGTAAGATGGTTGGCTGTCAGCAATACCTATCCGATCCACATCAACAGAAATTTCAACAAGAGAGGAAAAGATCTCGAAATACCAGAAATGGAAGCTGCAACAATGGCATACCCTTCCTGTGCCAATCGTAGTTGTCAACCAATACAACTAACATGAATCCAAGCGGCTGTGATGGGGCAGCAACCATAAACCGTCGAGAGGGAAGTATCGAAGGAAGGAAGCAGTAGCTCCCTCTTAGACTCGAAATCTCCTCGTGAGATGTCGATGATGGCCGGAGGTGCTCGCTGCTGCCAAGATTAGAAGGAAGAAGGTGCGGCCATGGCGATTTGGATCGGAGTAAGGAAGCAGACGTGATCAGCTGGCTTGAGTTCACAGCAAATCCCCGACGGCAAGATCGAAGAACGACGAAGAGTGAGATCCGACTCGGGGCGCCAACAGCTCTCTCACGGCGGTGGCTAGTGGCGCGGCAAGCGGCGCGGCGAGCGACGTGGAGGTGAGTCGATGGTCAACGAGTAACCCGTCGCGATGTTGTCAATGGTCAGTCGCTCCGTCGGCGCTTGGAGGGAGAAACGAGGTGCGGCGGAAGATGGGTAGGTTTGCGATCAGGAGAGGGAGATGAATCGGTATCGAGGATGTGAATAGAAGAAGACGATCGGGCGGAGAAGGAAACATCGATCGCGTGAAGAAAAAAAATGGTTGGCCATTAAGGAGTCAATGATTGGGCCTGTTTTAGGTGGTTAAGCTAGCCCAAGTCTAACCCAATCACCTATTTAAGCCTTAATCTTCTCCGATTCGATCATATGAATTCAATTCAATTCCAGAAAAATTTCTAAAAACCCCTAAAAAATTCCACATGATAATTTATCAATTAACAAGGAATTTTTTTCCTGATATTTTACATTCTCCCCCACTAATAAAGATTTGGTCCCTAAATTTCATACTAACATGCAAAAATTACTTCAAGCAAGTTTTCGAAAGGACCACATACATTCCTCAGGTGAACAGATGAGGATATCGAGCTCGGATAGTATCTTCCAACTCTCACATAGCCTCCTCATCGATATAACGTTGCCATCCAACCTTTACGAGTCGGATGGTTTTGTTTCACAACTGACGCTCCTTGCGACCAAGAATCTGCACTGGAATCTTCTCATAAGTCGCATTAGCCTGAGGTAGAATTCGGAACCTCTTTCAGAACATAATCAATATGCGACACATATTTCCTCAGTATATAAACATGAAATAAGTTATGAACACCCGTAAGTGTCGGAGGTAAAGCCAATCGGCAATTCCACTAAATGAACGTGATCCTTCCAACTGCCTCCGAAATCTATGACACAGGATCTCCATAGATCCTCCAATGTCTGAATGGTATGCTCAGACAGTCCATCAGTCCGTGAATGAAATGTTGCACTAAGTCGAAGCTTTGTGCCCATAGTCTGATGCAGACTCTGTCAAAATCGCAAGGTAAAACATGGGTCTCTATCAGATATAGTACTCAAAAGTACCCCACGCAATCTGATAATCTTCCGGCGATACAACTCTGCCAGACAATCCAATGGGTATGACCCACGAATAGGAAGGAAATGAGCTAATTTGGTCAGTCGATCCACAATCAACCAAATCGCATCACGTCCTTTATGGGTTCTAGGCAATCCCGCAACGCAATCAATCGTGATATGCTCCCACTTCCATTCCAGAATCGAAATTTTCTAGAGCAATCCAGCGAGTTTTTGATATTCAGCCTTCACCTACTAGCATAATAAACATCGAGCAGCAAAATCTGCTATAACTCTCTTTATACTATTCCACCAGTATAAATGTTTCAACTCTCGGTACATCTAAGTACCATCAAGGTGAATAGCAAATCTCCAATGATATGCTTCCTGTAGCGACTCTTCCTTGACTGGAAGCGTGTCCGGAACACACTATCCTTATCAGAGACGGGGAATTATCTTCTCAAAAGAGAAGTCCATCAACCATTCAAAATCCACTCTACCACACACTCTGTAAGTGCATGGAAGACTATAGCAATCAATTACACAAGTTGCAACTGTTCGCATTCCAGCAACTCTATAGTAGCTAGTTAAAATCCCATGAGCATTCCTGCTCCATATATCTATAAATCCAGATAATAACTACTAAAGCCACGTCATGTATATGACAGCCTATCTCGTAGTTTCTTAACTGACGTAGGCATAAGATATGTCTCATGCAACTGCATCGGAATCGCTCTAATCCCTGAAACGATGCATTTGCGTACAACATCCTTTCATCCACCTCGAAAGGATTAACTAATACTCATGTAAAAGTTAACCGCTGTCTAGGTCTTGTAACTGGTTTCACCAGCTTCCTACTAAATGATTTCCATCATCACCTTTGTCAAACAAGTCCGTGGTATAGTAATGCTTAAAAGCATTTTATCCACATTCGTAGGAATAACCAAATCATGCAAGGAAAACCACCATCTACGGTGGTCGAGTGCGCAACTCCAACTACCACAATCAACAGTGGCCAGATTACACAACTCCAACAACCACAAACTGATCCAATCGTGTCCCGAATACACGATTTCTCAAATCCATGGATGACTAAATCGTTTAATACGTCTAATATCATTAACAACAGCTCGTAAATTCATACTAAGTATGAAATGTCGTCCTCCATACACCTGCATTCTCTTTACTCTACACTGATGATATATCAATCATCACAATGACAATGATAATTATATGACACTGTGTCACTACATTGTCAACACTCCAGTCGTAAATCAACCTTAGAGTTACACAGGTGTCCTTTGCTGATCTAAACAGATCATCTATCTCCAACGGAGGATATTCACTTTTAACAACTATCGCATTCCATCATCGATAATCGATGCATAATTTCAAAGGTTCATCCCTCTTTTAACAAAGAGTTCGGGATCCTTCTTAAGGAGAAATACTGGGATAGATAAATATCCCCTCTAACATCTCCTTTAATCGCAACTCACGTTCTTTTAATTTCCATAGTGTTTAACAACACTAATACCAACAAATTATCACTCGTATGAGGAATTCAATATCGACACTATCTTTGAAATCACTCTGATCGCGTACTCCACTTGCCTATGCAATGACAAGCCTTGGAGTTCATCCGAAACTACATCCGAATACTCTCAAATTATACGCACCTCCGAGAGACATATCGTACAATACTTCCAACAATTTAACTATCTGTAAGGATATGTCTACAGTGAAAGTATGTCTATCAAAGTCTAAGGGCATCCCTTGACTTCTTAATTGTTGATCCCCATCTCACTTGACGGTAGAGATACCACCGACCCACAAGTCGATGTATAGGAACCCAACTAATCTGAACTAAGAATGTTCTAGACAAAGATACCTGTAAATACAAGCATCTCTTAATATATTAACCCAAAGAGGTAAACTAACATAATACCCTGTACGATCAATTATTTGTCAATCCGATCCAAAGGCTCTACGCAAGTCTCAGCCTTTCTCCGAAGAGAAAAAGATCAGATCCAATAGTTTGTGACAAAGCGGTCGCATTTCTACGATGAATGATCCGAGGATTTTTCCTAGATCATCCAATCCTATCACTTAATCCTATGAGCTACAATTGTAGAATACCGAATAGATACGACCATCGTCGTATACTCTCTCCTTTGTACAAAGCAAATCACATCTAGAGGTAACAGTTGTTGTCAGCATGAGTCTTCTGCGATGCTGCTTCTGTACTGATCTCTGTTGAAGGGTAGTATCAAGGAACTCCAACCACGCCTGGGGTAGTAGGTTGTTGCTGATGAAATAACCCAATCTTCTGTACTGATCTCTGCTGTTGAGACGATGCATCTTCCTCCTGGAATACCATCGATAGTCTTCAACTGAGTCTTCAAAGTACACCTCCTCCACTGTACTGGTTGCTCACAATAGCAACAGATGAAGTGATCCAACGGATAATCTGACTTCACATGTCTTTGTGATCTGCACTGCACGCACACAATCCCTTCGAAGTCTTTGTTCTGATTTTGATGATATCCACGAGAACATCCTGATGATCTACGGTTGGTCTTCTATAATCGGAAAATAGCTCAAAGCCTATGACTCCGATCTTGCTCCTTTTATCCAACATCCGGAGACTTCTGACTCTAATAAGGTGACCTGTAATAACTGCCTATCGGTCTCCAACTCTTAAACACTTGTACGGAGTCATTTCTAAACTTCTATCTCAATCCAACGTCTTCCGGCAGGATCTGGTAGAAGATCCCGACATCCTAATCCAACTATAAGCCAATAACTCTGGGTGGCTTAAACCATTCATTCATCTTCTTGAGCTATTAGGTGGTCGTAACCTCTGCAAGTCTCACGACTCTGCATAGTACACTATTACTAACCGATCACCCTTTCTTGAAGCTCAAGAATTCCTTACAATGTGTCACTAAAAGTGACATGGGGAAATACTCTCTTTCAACATCACTAAACCATGATCAAGTGATATATTATTTCTTGAAGATTATTTTCTGCATTTATCACCAAATACTGGCTTGATCCCGATAATGGTATGCAAAGAACTCTTCTTTCTCGGTATAACATGAGTTTAGTAATCAAAAGCACTCTCAAAGTTATACAACTCAGTACGAACAACTCAGGGATAAAATCCCTATGAAACATCATAACCTAGCCTTATGCTATCTGCATCAACAATAGTCTATTTGTCTTGTCCATTACCCAACAGGTAATGATCTGACTAGCATAATTAGTGAAAATCTCTAAACTGTAGTCTCTGATTCCACAAGAAATGTGACGACCTGACCCTTATTTTCCGACTCGGTATCAGTCGGCTCTCAAAGGTAAATCACCTTTTCGACACAGGTTCAAGACTCACAGACTTAACAGGTCATTTCCGGGGTTAACTCATACCACGGTTATGAACAATAATCAACACACCACAGGTTATTCACTGTTATATACACTAAAAGCATAGCCAACAAAACCAGGAGTATAAACACTAAACGTAACTCTGGTTGGTCGCCTAGATGGACGACCCCTAATACAAGTCTGTATAGGTGTCATAACTCTAACTGTATACACCTGTTGAGCAAATTTAGATAAATATCTACCAACTATAAATTATCAGGAATTCTTACCTCGTGCTACTTGGAGCTCAGGTCGCTGTCCATCTCATCTCAAAAACCAAAACCGAATAAATTGACTCCTGAGAATCCAAGACTCGACACAAAAACAACATTGTATGGCATCGCAGAACCTAGGGCTCTGATACCACTAAAGTTGTCACGTCCTGAGAGAATGCCATGCCGAAAAGCAAACGGACGGCATCTCCCCTGTACGTGGCAACATTTCGGGTTAATACAAGGCCCGTAGGCCCACAATAACAACAACACATATAAAAATGTAACCAAACCACAACAAAATTACAAACTAACTACAACAAATACACAGTGGAAACAACACAACAACAATACAATCCCACACATGCATACCGGTATGACTAACACATCACAACAACATGAAACCTCGATAAAATCCGAATCTACAACATAGTACATCATGAAAACTCCAAATAGAATACACTCATACGGAAATCCCAACACGACCACCAGAATCTCGGAGATGAGATGAGATGTCAGCCAGCGGTGCTCCAAGCCATCACGAATACTTCTACCTGTTACCTAGGTGACAGAAAAACCCAGGGTTCATGGTGGTGGTGAGTAAAACTCAGCAGGTAATAGAACAACATGTATACATCAAATATCATATGTAATTCAACAACATAATCTAGAGGTATAATAGGTATATCAGCATAGTATATAAATACATGCATATACCGTCTAACCAAATGAACAACGTAAAATGCAGACATACCTGAAAGTCTACTATGCTACTCTGATCCAACCTGAGCATATATACAACATATATATAACAGGAAGAGTAATACCAACTAACAATATACTCATGTTACAGGTCAAGATATCTAATGGTCTGTCCAACACATATACAAGTATTCGACACAACCGTATAACAAATGCAAGAAACATGCATGAATATGATGTCCAACCAAATGCAGCAAGCATAGTACAATCAAATGCAACATCACAATAATCATATATATATATATATATATATATATATATACTACATCTATATATATATTAATCACAACCATCTATATATATATATATATATATATATATATATATATACACACATGCATATATGAATATATATGGTAGATACAAAGAATGAAAGATGCATGGTCATGCTCACAAGACTTCTACTCGCTACCACGACCCCAGTGTGGCCTAGGTGGCACGACATGACAATTGTCCCAACTCAACACCAACCACTGTTCTAGAGTATTCGAGTGGGCAGTATGATCAAGTAGCATATGAGCGTAAAGAGCTCGCTACATAATGGGGGTCCCTGTTGCTGGCCACTCCGACTGACACTACCAATGAGTGGTCGAGTGCCACGCACCCAGGATAACTACACGCAACTCCAACTACCACCATCTATAATGGTAGAGTGCGGCACAACAGATGCTCTGCCCTCACACCAGTTACTCCTCGGGGAGTAACCTGGGAGGCAAGATGACTGACGACTCTCTAAACCCCAAGGGAGACTATGTCGTCAGAATGCATGCAAATGACATGAATGTGTTATCACACGTACAAACATCTACCACAGACTCTTTGTTCAACAAAGAGTCATACCCATCTGATCAATACACTCTCTATCCTGTAGAGAGTCGTACTCAACTGATCGACGGACTCTCTATCCTATAGATAGTCGTACTCAACTGATCATAATTCTCTATCCAATAGAGAGTTGTACTCAACTGATCGACGCACTCTCTATCCTGTAGAGAGTCATACTCAACTGATCATATCAAGCTGGGACCACCGGTCCGTAGCGACACACTAATCACCCTTCGCTTAACTATTACATAACACATGGTTGGTAATAAGTATGCAACATACGAGTATTGAAAATAAATCCAACGTTTAGGGCATTACCTACCCACGGATGATCTTCTTGCCAATTTATAAATTGGGTCATCACCCGTACTCTAACATTTACACCCTACTAAATATCTAGGCCAATTTACATCACATCTATAATCCTAAATCATAATAAAGGAAATGTGATATCAACCTTTGAGTAAATATAGCCAACGACAAGTTCAAGCATAAGATAATAAGAGCAGGGTCAAGGTAACATGATCATATAAGATGATCATGCATCTAAATCTGTATGCATTAAAACTACCTGACCATGGTAGGAATTACCCACCTGATATGTAGAGTATCCAATAAATCTCCACGTCCAAGAGTTTCTCACAATTTAAAATCCTGCAAGAAAGAGCAAGGAACATATCTAAGTTCTTCATAAGTTCAACAGTGCTATCAATTCCAATATTAGGATTAAATCTTTATCCTACATCAACTTCGTATCCCCATAAACTAACTGAAAAGTTTCTTCCATTAGCTCTTAATCACAATACCAAACTACCAATTTAATCATAGCTAATTAAGCTAACTAAATAACATCTCAATCTACAGTCAACATATGTTCATAAGCATTAAGATCCAGACTCACCTAGTTACACTTCAATAGCACAACCTCCTTGTCCACCTAATAGCACCCAATCTGAATCAATTAACCTCGTTCATCCATACTAGTGAACTCGATCACATAACAAGCTACACCTATACAATTCATTAACAATTACTTACTGAGCTAACAATTGATTGTAGAACATAGCACACATCCATCATTTATTCGAATCCAAGCTTACCCAACACCACTTCATTCAACCACAGCTCCTTGCTTTAATCATATCGAAGTCCAATCAATTGAATTGAAGACAAACCCCACAATGGCCTGCCTTATCCCTGCTACACACCAAACAACCCAAATCCCTGTCCAAACACACCACAATCTATAACCTAGGAAACAACAAGATGGCTAAGAAATCACAGTAGCCTCTTAACTCAATCACAAAGTATCATCAGTCTAATTCCAACCTTACTCACCTCGCCCAAAGCTGGAAGAGGGTAAGCATCAGCATCACCCAACACTAATATGAAGATCTGAGCTCCCAACCCACCAACATGCATCGAGCCTGTGAATCCTGATCGAATAAATTAGGACATCCCAAATTGTAAGATGGTTGGCTGTCGGCAATACCTATCCGATCCACATCAACAGAAATTTCAACAAGAGAGGAAAAGATCTCGAAATACCAGAAATGGAAGCTGCAACAATGGCATACCCTTCCCGTGCTAATCGTAGTTGTCGACCAATACAACTAACATGAATCCAAGCGGCTGTGATGGGGCAGCAACCATAAACCGTCGAGAGGGAAGTATTGAAGGAAGGAAGCAGTAGCTCCCTCTTGGACTCAAAATTGCCTCATGAGATGCCGATGATGGTCGGAGGTGCTCGCTACCACCAAGATTGGAAAGAAGAAGGTGCGGCTGTGGCGATTTGGATCAGAGTAAGGAAGCAGACGCGATCAGCTGGCTTGAGTTCGCAGGAAATCCCCGACGGCAAGATCAAAGAGCGACGAAGAGTGAGATCCAGCTCGGGGCGACAACAACTCTCTCACGGCGGTGGCTAGTGGTGCGGCAAGCGGTGCGGCGAGTGACGTGGAGGTGAGTCGACGGTCGATGAGTAACCCGTCGCGATGTTGTCAATGGTCAGTCGCTCCGCCGGCGCTTGGAGGGAGAAACGAGGTGCGGCGGAAGATGGGTAGGTTTGCGATCGGGAGAGGGAGATGAATCAGGATCGAGGATGTGAATAGAAGAAGAGGATCGGTCGGAGAAGGAAACGTCGATCGGGTGAAGAAAAAAATGGCTAGCCATTAAGGAGTCACCTATTTAAGCCTTAATCTTCTCCGATTCGATCATATGAATTCAATTCAATTCCTGAAAAATTTTTAAAAACTCATGAAAAATTCCACATGATAATTTATCAATTAACAAGGATTTTTTTTCCCATTATTTTACAAGCCAACTTCGTGATGGACTTGGAGCACCGCTGGCTGGCATCGCTCATCTCAACTTCGAGAGTCCGGGTTTTTTGGGTTTTCATTTGTGTTCCGATATTATTTGGTTTATGTGATGTTTTGTAGTGATTGGACACTGTAAAGGTTGTACCTTTCTTCTTCTGGTTTTGTTATGGTGTTCTGAGTCGGTGTTAGTCATACCGGTATGCATGTGTATAGTTTGTGATGTTGTATTATGTTTCTGTTGTGTTTTGTGTATTTGTTGTGTTTACATTATATATGTTGTTGTTGTTGTGGCCTACGAGCCTTGTATTAACACGAGATGTTGCCATGTACATGGAAGATGTCGTCCGTTTGATTTTTGGACCGGCATACTCTCGGGGCATGACAGTTTATAAAAGTAGTGCTCGACTAGAACTCGATAGAACATTCAATCAACGTCGAAGTACTATCGAAATACTTGCTCATCCACTAAATTTTTATTCCACAACAAGGCAACCTTACGACACACTGCAACTACCTCTACAATCTTTTAGTGTTGGTATAAAGCCTTGTACTTTATTTTTGATTGATTATTTCGCTTCTGCACTTAATTTTAAGAAGAGTGGGTAGTGTATTACCCTTCTTCATTATTTGTAAAAAGAGAAACCCTCCGAAGTTGAGAGTTCTCGAGTCGGAGGATATTTAGTGAATTTCCCATCGAGGTAGCTCGTGGGAGAGCTACGGGCCTTGGAGTAGCAACCCAGTTCGGGTTGTGAAGCAAGTAAATTGCATGTGTTGATAATTATCTTTATATTCCGCTGCGTATTTTGATTAGAATAATTAATATAAGAATAATTTAAAATTATAAAATACCAAGATTCACCCCCTCTCTCGGTTCACTTAATCCTACAATTGGTATAACAGCAGGGGCGCTCCAAGTTGGTGAAACCACCATCGTGAGCTTTTTATTGCTTTAGTATAATTTTTATTGCATTAGAATAATTGTCATTGCTTTATGAATAAATTTTATTGCTTTAGTATAATTTTTATTGCTTTAGTATACTTTTTATTGCATTAGAATAATTTTTATTGCATTAGAATAATTTTTATTGCAATAGAATAATTTTTAAATTACTTAGAATAATTTTCTGGACATTAAATTAATTTCTTGCATTTTAAAATAACTTAGAATAATTTTCTACACATTAAATTAATTTCCTACATTTTAAAATTACTTAGAATAATTTTCTACACATTAAATAATTTCCTGCATTTTAATATTACTTAGAATAATTTTTTGCATATTAAATTCATTTCCTGTATTTTAAAATTACTTAGAATAATTTTTTGCATATTAAATTCATTTCCAGCAATTTAAAATTATTTAAAATCATTTTCTAAATATTAAATTAATTTCCAACATTTTAAAATTAATTAAAATAATTTTCTTCATATTAAATTCATTTCCAGCATTTTAAAATTACTTAAAATAATTTTTTGAATATTAAATTCATTTCTAGCATTTTAAAATTACTTAAAATAATTTTCTGCATATTAAATTCATTTTTAGAAATTTAAAATTACTTAAAATAATTTTCTGCATATTAAATTCATTTCCAACATTTTAAAATTACTTAAAATAATTTTCTGCATATTAAATTCATTTCTAGTATTTTAAAATTACTTAAAATAATTTTCTGCATATTAAATTCATTTTCAACATTTTAAAATTACTTAGAATAATTTTCTGCATATTAAGTTCATTTCCAGCATTTTAAAATTACTTAAAATAATTTTCTGCATATTAAATCCATTTTCAGCATTTTAAAATTACTTAAAATAATTTTCTACATATTAAATTCATTTTCAGCATTTTAAAATTAGTTAAAATAATTTTCTACATATTAAATTCATTTTCAGTATTTTAAAATTTGTTAAAATAATTTTCTGCATATTAAATTAATTTTTTCCATTTTAAAATTTGTTAAAATAATATTCACTATTTTAAATTCTTTTTCAGCATATTTAAATTCGGTAAATTAGTTTTCTACATATTAGATTCTTTTTAAAATCAATTTTTGTCCTTAAAAATATATATATATATATATATTTCATTGATAATGTCACACTTAAAGGGATACAGTACCGTTCATCCTCCTCTTTTTAACAGCGAGGACTTTTCCTACTAGAAAAGGCGAATGGAATGTTATCTGAAGATCGACCTAGAGGTCTGGTTTTCAATTAGGAAAGGATTTATAGCTCCGGTAAATGACTCGGGGGAGTTGTTAGAACTGAAGAAATGGACCTCGGATATTAGGAAGAGAGCTCAAGTCGATTACAAGGAACTTAACACCTTACAATGCAGACTTACTAAAGAAGAGCTAAATAGGGTAGGTCCATTTGAAAATTCTAAAGAATTATGGGAGAAGTTAATTGAATTGCATGAGGGTACAAATGACACTAGGATAGCTAAAAGGGACATGCTTTTAAATAAATTATTTTAATTGTAAAATGAACGAAAATGAAAATGCTAGTCAGCTTCATACTAGTATTAAGGATATATTAAATGGATTACATTTAATAGCACACCAAATAAAGAATAGGGACTTAATTAGGTATACCCTTAAGGCATTCCCGAGAAATGATTTATGGACATCGATTGTCGATGACTATAAGGTATCTAGGGATCTCTCCACAATTAGGTTAGATGAACTATTTTGTGAACTTGAACTACACGAACAAACTAACTCGGGTCAAACCGAGAATGGTATAGCTTTGATGGCAGGTTCAACTAAAAAGGAAAGAAAAGTGAAGGTTGAGTCCGAAGACAAGTCAGAGTCGGAAACAAACGGAGAAGAGGAGATTGTGAACATGGTAAGAAAAATGTTCAACCGAAAGAAGAGATTTACAAAGAAAGACGCCAAAAAGGTGGCCAACAACAAGCCGAGACCTCGATCGAAAGTAACCTGCTACGAATGTAACGGAAAAGGACATTACAAGTCGGAGTGTGCAAATTTGAAAAAGGAAGAAAAACCGAAAAAGGAAAAGAAGAAGAAGGATCTTAAGGCAACATGGGATGAGTCATCATCTGAGGAGTCGGATGCGGAAGAGACGAAGAGAAGCTTCGTCGCGTTTATGGCCGAATCAAGATTCGGAGCCGAGTCAAGTTCCAAATATGAGTCCGATTCTGAATCCGAGAGAAGCCACATATCTGTATCCGTTTCTGAAGGTTCAAATGAGGTAACTTCTCCATTAGAAGATAAATTATATAATATCATTGCATACTTAGGTAGGAAGTTAGCTAAGTCTGAAAATCGAGTCGACTCGCTACTTAAGGAAGTCCAAGTACTTAAGGAGCAAGTCAACTCGAAGACTTTGACTTGACAATTTAAGGATAGAGACTCAACTCAAGTTGGAAAGCTTGAGGAAGAGAACTCAGTCCTAAAAAGGCAAGTAGAAGATCTAACTGGATCTTTGGAAAAGTTCACTTCGGGTTCCAAGTATCTCAACATGATGCTTGGATCTCAGAGAGTTGTGTACAACAGATCCGGACTCAGGTATAAGGCTAAGTCCACCTATAAATCTTACATGTCATTACTTAGTCGAAATACTAAAAATCGAGTCCAAGCATGGGTTCCTAAGTCTAGCTTAGTCAATCAAGTTGAACCAAATCAATTTTGGGTTTCCAAGAGTCAAGTTCATTTAGTGAACAAAACTCAAACTAGCTACCATTTAGGGGGAGCTAACACCTTGCTTATTTCCATGTTTAGTTAAACACCTACATGTTTTAGTTAACTTTTCTTGTTTAAAACTTGATTGCTTTAGTGTACTTTCCTTGTTTTTAGTTAAATACTTGAATGTCTTAGTCTAGTTTACTTGCTTAATGTAGAATGGACTAGATAGGAAACAAAGTAGCTTAAACTTGAACAACCTAGTACTAAGACAAGTGAACTGATAGTAAGTTAGGGAAGCTCTTCGAAGTGCATGTCTAGGAAGTGATCGTTGCTCCGATAATCAAGAAGGTCATGTGGCTCGCCACGACCTGGTGCACTAAGTCGAGTGGAACTGACCGAAGCTAACTCACTAAGTCTTTGACTAGTTAGACCAAGGCTTAACCTAAAGTGAATCAAGTACTTGATTCCTTTATTGACTTTGTCTAGGAAGTGGTCATTGCTCCGATAATCAAGAAGGTCATGTGCCTCGCCACGACCTGGAAGTCAATACTGGAAAAACCTACTTGACTAGCTCAAAACCAAGCCCTAATCTAACACAAGTTTAAACACTTTGAAATTGCTCATTTAATTTAATAAAGATAAAAGAAATCATCATCTCACAAAACTCATAAGGATAAGTGTATTTAAAACCTAGCTTGGGTGAGATGATTTAGGATTAAAATACACTTCAACCAATTTTTTTTTAACAACATACTCTAGTTAACCTACCTTAATTAACTCAAACTAAACAAATATACCCAATTATGTTAACCTAATTTAAGTCAACTCAAGCTAATATACTATACTTTAACTGAATAAATGAAACTAAATAAATTTAATAGCCAAATTAATTGATCTACGAAATTTAAACAATAAGGATAATTAAACAATATTAAATCGTAAAAATGATAATTCAGTCGACTAAATTGTTGGATCGAGAAGCATCGCTAGAGGGGGGGTGAATAGCGATCGTAAATCTTTTCATTCGTTTCGTTCGAGTAGACAATTAAACGAGTAAGCACAGCGGAAAATAAAGAGACACGTTTATTTTACTTGGTTCACAACCCAGCGGTTGCTACTCCAAGGCCCTATCGGTCCTAGACCGCGTACGGAGGGCAAAGCACTATAACGTCTCCTCCTCGTTGAAGGTAGGAGACAACGATTACAAAACCAGAAGTACGAGGATGAGGCAACAAGCCTACCTCACCTCGTTACGATTAAAACAAAGAATACAATAAAAATAATTACTTGCTATTGCTGCTGACGAAGGAGATTTGAACTTGTCGTCGCGTCAGCGTTATGACGGCGTTGGAGCGTTGGCGTTGTAGGAGCACTTGATGAATAAACTTGATGATGTTTGGAGTTGGAATCCACCCCTCCTTTTATAGAGTTTGCCCTCTGAATATGTCTCCTCTTTTTTCGGAATAGATCACGAAGTTATATAATTTTTATCGCGAAGTGGCCGCGTCAAACCTTATCCATTTTGACCTAGCGTAAAGGCTGATTCGTTGCCATCAGTCGACTGATGCCTCCCATCACCGATCGATGAGCATCACGATCGCCTAATGTTCAAGAATGACCGACACCGCCACTTCGCAAAGTGAGAGGTTAGCTCGGAAAATGATAAATACGACGATTTCTAACCGTCCAATCTAGACCTAGACCTTCCACAAGAAGTCTTAGTCGGATCGCCGCCTATGGTCGTCCCCGTACAGAGGACACGACCTTACCATATCTCACTCACACGAGCTTACCTCGATTCTTATTGTGTCGCTTTCGTTTCCGGCCTTCCACTCGATCCCTTCGGCTCCCTCCGAAGTCACTTGAGTGTCGCCCGACCACTGCGGCTTCCTCCGGGTGTCGCTAGCCTTCAGCTCCAGCTTTAGTACTTTTCTGCACACTCGATTTAGCTCGTGAGATAACGATGTAAACTTAACTTTGTGTCTTTGCCATAATCAAAACACAGGTTCGATTATCTGGTGCCCCTGCACCAACATAAATTGTTTTCAGTCGACTCAATGAGAGTAGACTGAATCAAAATCAATTGCCTCCAAGTACCAGGAAGGTAAAACATAAATTCAGTCGACTAAAGTCAATTAAGTCGACTGAAATGAACCGGTAGATAAAGTTTAGGCGGCGATGTAAATGGTAATTGTAGGATCGAGTGAACCGAGGGAGGGGGGTGAATCTCGTTATTTTATAATTTTAAACTAATAAACGTATGCAGCGGAATATAAAAATAATTAACAACACAAGCAATTTTACTTTGTTCACAACCCGGACTGGGTTGCTACTCCAAGGCCCGTAGCTCTACCACGAGCTACCTCGATGGGCAATTCACTAAATACCCTCCGACTCGAGTGCTCTCGACTTCGGAGGGTTTCGCTTTTATAAATGATAGAGTTAGGTGCTTGGAGAATTAAGTATACAAGCGAAATAATAAAGTAAAGAGATTACAAGACTTTATACCATCACTTAATAATCGTAGAGGTAGTCATAGAGTGTCGGAGGAATGTCTTGTCGTGGAGTCAAAGTGTAGTGGACGAGCAAGTATTTTGGCAGCACTTCAATGTTAATTGAATTTCGATAAATGGATCTGATCGAGCACTACTTTTATAAACTCTTTCCAGTCGACTAGAATGGCTTCCATTCGACTCGATCTTCCACGATTTTCACCGACTCCACGCCACTTATCGAAATTCCTCTCATCAGTCGACTTAACATCTTCAGTCGACTCAAGCTCTTTCCATCTGCGTCGTACGATCTCCGATCGATCACAAGCTGATCCTGCCAAATAGGTATCCAGTCGACTGATACATCTTCAGTCGACTCGAATCCATTCAGTCGACTGGTCCCTACAAAACAGGATTAGTACAAAATAGATAGTGTGAATTATGTTAGCAGTAGTAATATTGCTCGAACTCGACTACTAAGTCCAACGCGGACTTTTCGTCGGATTGACGCCTAGCTTTGTCCCCCTACCGAGGACTCGGCCTTACCTCTTCACTCGAGGCTTACCTGCCGACTACCTATCGGACTTACCATTCTTGACATC
This sequence comes from Wurfbainia villosa, assembly GCA_025175895.1. Classification (NCBI taxonomy): domain Eukaryota; kingdom Viridiplantae; phylum Streptophyta; class Magnoliopsida; order Zingiberales; family Zingiberaceae; genus Wurfbainia; species Wurfbainia villosa. The sequence goes on along the minus strand of CM045989.1, from coordinate 33,361,330 downwards.
CGATCTGACCCACCGGCTTCCACCAGCTGTCCGGTCTGTCTGAGCCAGCTGGACTTTTTGTCGATTGTCCGGTCTCCGGACCCAATCGATCTTCATGCCAAATGCCCGGTCCACGCGACCCATCTGGACTTCATGCCTGGTGTCCGATCCTCCTGATCTATCAAGATACGTGCCTAGTATCCGGTCAACACGACCTACTAGGACTTCCTGTTAAGCCTGCACACTTAACACTTATATTAGACTACAAGTGAATCCTAACTTTTAACTGAGGTTCATACATCAAAACTTTGGAGTGATGCTCACTGCATCAATAATCTCCCCCTTTTTGATGTATGACAACACATCAGTTAAAGTTAGGAGAATTAAATACCAATCTCCATATATTGAAATGTATAAAAAATAAACTGACAGTTTTTGTCATGCATAAATTTAACCATGTATGAAATGCATAGTTCCTTATCAAATTTTTGAATCCTCTAAAGTTTATATCTCTTTTTAAGCTTATAATTTATATCACTTCTCTCCCCCTTTGGCATACATCAATATAAGAGTTAACTCAATGATATTGGAGAGTTATTATAATACTTAATCAAGAATCATTTTAAAAAATAAAATTTTCAAATTTTAAAACATTTTCAAAACTCCCCCTGACTAACTCAATGTATTCGGGAATATTTAACAATTTGCGAGAATTTTCAGAAACTCCACTTGAACAATTCAGAAATTTTTAAAAAAAAATTAAAACATTTTCTAAACTCCCCCTGACTAACTCAATATATTCGGGAATATTTAAAAGTTTAAATATTTGCAAAAGTTTTCAGAAACTTTCCTTAAATAATTCACAAGATTCAAAAGTTTTTGAAAAATTTTCAAAAATTTTTAAGGCCTTCCCCTGAATGATTGCAAAAAAATGATAGGGACTGAGTCAAAGCATGAGTTATAAAATAAATTAAAATTATATTTTGAAAATACACATCTAAAAATTATCCTTAAAGCAAATGTCCAACTCTTTATTAGCTCAAATGATATAGAATAAATCATTAAGCTTTGTTTTAGAGTTAGTCACCAAAGTGATCAATTTGCTCGTGTAAATCCCATATTGGTTCATGTTGATGCACTGAATCTATATTTGGAACCAGGGGTGCAGTCCTAACATCTCACGTCCATCTACGTGGCTCAATACACAAATAGGTGATCCTAGGTATTTGTGAGATGCAAAGGCTACTTAGTTCTATAGGATCATGAATTCTAGATTGACCTATTCTAGAACAATTTTTTTAATTTTCTTAGAAAAATAATAATAATAATATAATATTACTTTTCAAAATAAATTGGAATGGTAAGCAAAAAGAAAATCCCTAGTCTACCAAGCATAAACCACACAAGATTATATATATATATATATATATAATATTATTAATATTCAGTATTATTACAATCCTAATCAGTGGATGGGGGATGAGAAGGACCCATGCCTCAAGACCTAAGAAGATCCATCATCTGTCGATGATCCTCTCTCTGCTCTCGCATAATCTGCATCGTCTCAAGATGCTGCCGCTGCATCGTATCCTCCAACCTAGATAGTCTCTCTGCTACGGTCGGAGTTGCTGGAAACCCAAGAAATGGCGATAGGCTATCAAATCCCGGGGCTTCCTGATGCTCAGTATCAGAGTGGTGGTCGGGGTCTATATCTGGCTCAGGCTCCTACTCCGGATCAGGCTAGGGCTGAGGCTGAGGTCCATCTCTCTTCCATACAAGGATATTATTGTCATCTAAACCTACTTTTGCTAAACCAAACTGCAAAAGTATTGTGATGGGTCCCTCTCGTCCTCCGTCCGCTGATTAGGAGTATTGTGATACTGGAACTTAATGAAATTTTATTAATAAAATCTTGTGTATTGAATTGGATTGTGCTTGGTAGACTAGGAATTTTCTTTTTGCTTACCAGTCCGAATTATTTTGAAAAGTAATATTATATTATTTTTGTAAGAAAATTAAAAAATTATTCTAGAATTGGTCAATCTAGAATTCATGATTCTATAGATCTAGGTAGCCTTCGCATCTCACAAATACCTAGGTTTATCTGTTTGTGTACTGAGCCACGAAGATGGGCGTGAGATGTTAGGACTGCACCCCTAGGTTCCAGATGTAGATCAAGTGCATCGACATGAACCAACATGGGGTTTACCAAAGAAAATCGATCACTTCGGTGACTGACTGCAACTCAAAGCTTGATGATTTACTCTATATCATTTGAGCTAGAAAAAGTTGGATATTTGCTTTAATCACAATTTTTAGATGTGTATCTTCAAAAACTAAATGTAATAGGAATTCATGCTTGGGCTTACTCCCTATCATTTGTGCATCAAATTTTAAAAAAATATATTTGAAATTTTTTAAATTATTAAATTTTTCAGGGGAAGTTTGAAATTTTTTGAGGAGTTTTTAAATGTTTGAAAATTTTGAATGTGAACTTGTGAACACTTTGAAATTTTTAAGGGGGAGTTCTAATAATGTTTGAAAAATTTTGAATGAAAGTTTTTTTTAAATTGTTTGAAAATTTGAATTTTTCATGTGAACTTGTGAATACTTTGAAATTTTTAAAGGGGAGTTCTAAAAATGTTTGAAAAATTTTGAATGAATTTTTTTTTTTAAAATGTTTGAAAATTTTGAATTTTTCATGGGGACTTGTGAATACTTTGAAAAACTTTTTTAAATTATTAAATTTTTCAGGGGGAGTTTCTGAAAATGTTTGAAAATTTGTTATTCAAGGAAAAATTGTTAATTCTTGAAATTTTTTTGAAAAGGATAAATTCTTCAAGGGTAGTTTTTGAAAATGTGATAAATCTTTAATTTCACCCTTATTTTGATGTATGCCAAAGGGGGAGAGAAGAGATATAATTAGAGAGATAAAATTAGAAAAGATGCAAAAATTTGATAAGGATTAATGCATGTTATACATGGTTAAATTTATGCATCAATATTCATTACAAAAGCTATAAGTTCATTACTTATACATGTTAAATATGGAGATTGGTATTTGATTCTCCTAACTTTAACTGATGTGTTGTCATACATCAAAAAGAGAGAGATTATTGATGCAGTAAGCATCACTCCTTAGTTTTGATGTATGAACTACAGTTAATAGTTAGGACTCACGTGTGATCTAATATAAGTGTTAAGTGTGCAAACTTAACAGGAAGTCCTAATAGGTATTGTTGACCGGATACTAGGCATGAATCTTGACAGATCAGGAGGACCGGACACCAGGTATGAAGTCCAGATGGGTCGCATGGACCGGACATCTAGCATGAAGATCGGTTGGGTCAGGAGACCGGACAATCAGCAAAAAGTCCAGCTGGGTCAGGTAGACCGGACAGCTGGTGGAAACCCTGGTAGGTCAGATCAGATCTCAAGGATGGTAAGTCCAGCAGGTAAGCCTCGAGTGAAGAGGTAAGGCCGAGTCCTCTGTAGGGGGACAAAGCTAGGCATCGATCCGACGAAAAAGTCCGCGTGGGACTTAGTAGTCGAGATCGAGCAGTATTACTACTGCTATTACATTGCATATTATTTGTTTTATGCTAATCCTGTTTTGCAGGAATCAGTCGACTGAATGGACTCAAGTCGACTGGATACCTATTTGACAGGATCAGCTGGTGATCGATCAAAGATCGTGCGACGCAGATGGAAAGGGCTTGAGTCGACTGAAGAGTTTGAGTCGACTGAAGAGAGAAATTTCCCGATGCGGAGCCGAGTGACGTGGAGTCGACTGAAGGGGATTCAGTCGACTGGAAGACCACGAATACCATATCGATGGGTTGATGTGGAGTCGACTAGAAGGCATTCCAGTCGATTAGAAAGAGTTTATAAAAGTCGTGCTCGACCAGAACTCAATAGAACATTCAATCAACATCGAAGTGCTTCCGAAATACTTGCTCATCCACTAAATTTTCATTCCACAACAAGGCGACCTTACGACACACTACAACTACCTCTTCAATCTTTTAGTGTCGGTATAAAGCCTTGTACTTTATTTTTGATTTATTATTTTGCTTCTGCACTTAATTTTAAGAAGAGAGGGTAGTGTGTTACCCTTCTTCATTATTTGTAAAAAGCGAAACCCTCCAAAGTCGAGAGTTCTCGAGTCGGAGGGTATTTAGTGAATTTCCCATCGAGGTAGCTTGTAGGAGAGCTACGGGCCTTGGAGTAGCAACCCAGTCCGGGTTGTGAACCAAGTAAATTGCCTGTGTTGATAATTGTCTTTATATTACACTGCGTATTTTGATTAGAATAATTAATATAAAAATAATTTAAAATTATAAAATACCGAGATTCACCCCCCTCTCTCGGTTCACTCGATCCTACTCCTTCAAGCCTTGTTTCGTGGAGCTCCATGGTTGAGAAGAACTCCTCTAAGGTGCTAATTTCTAGGTTCTTTGAGATGTAGAAGGAGTCTACCATTGAGCTCCATTTCGATGACCGAGGAAAGGCGTCGATTGCTTTCATATCATATCCCAATTCGAAAGTTTTTCTCCTATACTCGTTAGTCCATTTAAAATTTCTTTAAAATGAGAGTGTAATGAAGTTACCTTTTCTCCCTTTTCAAGTATGATATTAGTTAGTTGGGAGCGGAGGAGGTCTCTTCTTGCAAGCTTGGCCTCTGAGGTGCCTTCATGAAGCTCCACTAGCTTCTCCCACATCTCTTTGGCACTTGCACACTCTCCAATCCGGTTGATCTCTTTTGGGGGAGTACGTTGTACAAGTGATGCTTGGCCTTCGAATTCGCCAAGTACTCTTCTCTTTGTCCATCTTGTCTTCTCTGTTTGCTCGCCATCTTCATCCCTAGGTATCTCGAAACTATTTTCCATTATCAATAGAATTTTGAAGTCGGTTTCGAAAAATACCTCCATTCGCTTTTTCCACCAAGCGAATTCCCCCTCGAACTTTAGCGAATGAATATTTGAGTCGATCATCCTTAATGTAGTGCTTGTTGGGTTTCTGACACCGCGGCGAGTGTGTGTTCGAACATGTTTCGTAAACATGTGCACAGCGGAAGAAATAAAAATAATAAATCTAATTTATTATAACACACACACCACACGCATGCATAGTACAACATGTGTAGACATAACCGTAATTTCAAATTTTGCAATAAAAGAAAATTTATACTACGTATACCTGACGTATCACGTGTAGCGGGAAAGACATCAACCGGAACGATCCTCACTAGAATCGTCTCTATCCGTATCCACGTCGAGTATCTTCAGGATGACTTCACAAAGTCACGAGCCTCGTCTTCGTACGAGTTACTAGCCTCGTGTCGAAGACAATGTGATCGAGAGAAGATCACAATCCAAATCAAAATTCGGATCCAAAATGAGTCCTCAAAAACTCGCTTCTCCGGAGAGGTATTCGTCATCCGTTTGACGAATCCTTCATCCTCCACCTATGAGGATTACCGGAGATCGAATCCCCGGCAAGGAAGCCGCTGTCGGAGCTCCAAACGTCGTCAAAACGATGCTCCGACAAGAAGGAAACAAGCTGTCCAGAAAACTGGACAGCTTTGGTCACTACTAAAAATGGATCTTTTAACGACGGGAAATCCCGTCGTTAAAAAGTCAATTCCCATCATTAATGAGTTTTAACGACGGTAATAAATACCATAGGAAGTTGTCGCTAAAAGGCCTTGTCGGGAAAAGATTAACGATGGGAATAAAAGTACCGTCATTAATAACATTTAACGACGGTATTCACTACCGTCGTTATTGTTAGTAACGACGGATTTATATACCGTCGTTATTGGCAATAACGACGGCCATATGTACCGTCGTTAATAACAACGACGACGGTTATTTATACCGTCATTAATAATTTAATATCATTTAATTGTTTAACGACGGTTAAACATACCGTCGTTAATGACATCAACGACGATCATCATATAGGTGTTATTTCATCATTATTATTTATACACAATTCACAATATATATTAATGAATACTAATAAAAATCAAAACACAATATATTAAAAATCAAAACATCATATATATTAACATGTCGTCCATCAATACATGTACATCATTAAACTTATAAAATTAACATCCATTTATATCAAAAGAGAATATTTCTCTAAAATCTTCATTTTAATGTTGACATTCTTAAAAGATCCAAAAAAATCTGTCCCCAATAGATATGTCATCCTCTTCGACTCTAGCATCTGGGAGTGAGTTTTTATCCTTTGTATCAACACTTCTCTGACGAGCTGGTGGTGGCATTTCTCTTTCTCGATGAGGCTTTCAAATATTAGTAGAGTGTTGGCTAAATTTCTCTTCATAATGACCATTAGCAATTCTAGAAATATTTCCTGTAAATCAAAGTACATAGAAAACAAAAGGTTTAGCACATCTAACACAACCAATCATAAAAAGGGTACTTTAACATAGAGAATTCAATAGTTTCTAACTCAGCATCAGCAAGTTATCGAGATAGCTGCTAGAATCAATTACAGTGAAAAAACATATGGTTAAGATCTTTCCACCTTTAGTTTCTTTGTCCCTTTTTTTCTTAAGAACCTTCCCTGAGGATTCAATACGAAGATAAGTGATGATTTTAGCAATTCATTCAAGAATAGAACTATCCATGCTGACATTGGCCATTTCCTACCGAACCAAAGGGACCCAACATTAGCTACCTAACAAATTCAAAATCAGAAAATAACAAGCTAGAGTGGAAGAAATTTACCTCTGGGAAGTATGCTTTGCTCCTATGAAGAGTGGTAGGGATATCATGTGATAAACCTTCCTCCTGGAGAAAAATACAAATCATAGTTACATATGTAAAAAAGACTAATAAACCAAAACTAGTTGAATAAGAAGCCAAGCCTTAAAAACCATATCCCAAAAATTCATTTATAAAGAAGTATAAGACCAAAAAGGCAAGGAAATAGGTGTTCTTTTCATATTAAATCCATGCATGTCTGGAAGAATGAAACCTGGAAATGAACCTATAGCTCCCCTTGCATTTTTTTTAAAAAAATTGAATAACCATCTAGATAACAAAAACAAACTTCGGCCAATGTAGATGTTCTCTCTCATGCAGCCCATGCCAAGAGTATACTGCATCACATCACACACTTCAATTAAATGAAAAAAATAATATAAAAAATAGATTTAGAAGCTAAAAACATTTACACAAAGCAATTAAAGATTTATAAACCTATCTCCTCATCTTTGATAACTATCTCCTCATCTTTGATAAGCTTCGTGGATATCATCTGTATCAATGGGCATTGAATCTCTCTCCGTTAACATATGATATGAGTATCGAGGATATGTCTTTGTCACTATGTGCCAACCTTTTGAAGTATTATCTTTTACATAAAACACTTGTGATGCTTGAGTGGCCAATACAAATTGCTCATTTGTTTTCAACAAACGTTGACAATTTACACTCACAAAACCATATTTATCCACTTTGATCCCCCTTTCTCTAGAATGCACATCAAACCACTTGCATTTAAAGACCACAATTCGCCTTTCACCAAGAAATTGCAATTCAATAATTTGTGACAATACTCCATAATAGTCAATATTTTCGGTGCCATAGTTTCCAACAACGAGAATACCACTATTTTGTGTCCTTAGGTCTTTGTTGTGTTCCTCAGTATGGAATTTATATCCATTTACTTTACAATACACAAATGACTTCCCATACTGTGTAGGCCCACGTGACAAAGAAAGTAGATCTTCCATTTTTTTGTTTTTGTCATTTTTATATAACCTCTCGACCTATATAATTTGAAAAAAAAATTCTTACTCTCAAGATATAATTTATTAGTAAAAACAAAGACATGTATATATATATTAAAAAATGTCACTTACTCTGACTCTGAACCACTTAATAAATTGTTTATCCCATTCCTCATCTGACAAAACCAAATTACTAGAAGCACGAATTTGCAAGTAGTCACTGCAAAAAAAAAATGGAGTTTAATCATAATTGAAACAACTATATAGAAGAATAAGTTTATAGTTTCATACTTGTAAAATGGTTGAACTTCTTCACAATTCTTTAATATGTATATGTGAGCTTGCTCTTGGTCAACACGATCTAAATTGCATGCTATCTGTTAGTGCTTATAAGCTCCACATATCTCCACAATGACATGATATTGTCCACTTTGGGTCTAAGCCCTCATGGTTTTATTTTTGGGCTTTACCCAAAAGGCCTCAAACCAATGGAGATATCTTTTTTCTTATAAGCACATGATCTTTTCCATGTCTTACCAATGTGGGACTTTGATTGTATTCCTCATACTCCCAACAATCCCCCCCTCAAACGAAGGACCACATTGGGCCCCCCCTCAAGCCTATCCCTCCTCGAAGGATTTTCTCTGCTTGATGTCCGATCTTCAACCCACCAGGACTTCCTGCCAGTTGTTCGGTCCCCCCGACCCAACTAGACTTCCTTCCTGATGTCTGGTTCTCTTGATCCGGACGTGGGAGCTCAACTTCCTTCGTTCGAGGTTCATGGCTTGACATGGACCATGGCTCTGATACCAATTGTTAGTGCTTATAAGCTCCACATATCTCCACAATGACATGATATTGTCCACTTTGGGTCTAAGCCCTCATGGTTTTATTTTTGGGCTTTACCCAAAAGGCCTCAAACCAATGGAGATATCTTTTTTCTTATAAGCACATGATCTTTTCCATGTCTTACCAATGTGGGACTTTGATTGTATTCCTCATACTCCCAACACTATCCCTACTGATAAATCTTCAATGGATGAAAATATGGGTAAACCGTCATTACTTTCCAAACATCCACAACCAGATGCAACGAAATATCTTGAACATAAATTGATACACTCATTTGCAATATAACCCTCAGCAATTGAAGCCTCTGGATGAGTTTTATTTCGAACATATGACTTGAAAGTATGTAACTTTTGTTCTATTGGATACATCCACCGATATTGAACAGGTCCCCCAAGCATAGCTTCCATCGCTAAATGAATCGGCAAATGTATCATGATATCAAAAAATGAGGGTGGAAATTTTTTTTCCAACTTACAAAGTGTGATAGGAATTTGTCTTTCAAGTTGTTTCAATTCTTCGATCTTGAGTGATTTGGAACACAAATTAGAAAAGAACATTGATAGCTCAACAAGAGCTTCATACACTAATTCTAAAAGTAATCCACGTGTTGCAAGAGGAATAAGATATTCTAGTAAGATGTGACAATCATGACTCTTTAAACCTGAAATCTTGTTCTCGTTAACATTTATACAATCAGTAATGTTTGAACAAAAGCCTTCAGGCATTTTTAATTCTTTAAGAAATAAACAAAGTTGATGTTTCTCGGCAAAGGACAATGTGTAAGGTGCAGCGAGAAACTCAAGATCATCTCCTATTGCAACAGGATGTAATTCAGGCCTTATATTCAAGAGTTGCAAATCGAGACGTGTTTTATGGTTATCTTTAGTCTTGCCTTTAATGTCCATAATTGTTCCAAGAACACTGTCACATATATTTTTCTCAATATGCATTACATCCAAATTATGTCTCAATAACAATGTTTCCCAATATGGTAGCTCAAAGAATATGCTCATCTTATTCCAATTATCACCTCGTTTGTCATGAGATATTTTTGTCTTTCTAGTAGTGTCCTTGCTTAAGATTATGCCTTTCAAATCTTGAATTTGACTTAAAATATCTTTTCCCGAAATTGATTTAGGTGGCAATCTCATTTCAACTGTACCATCAAAGGAATCCTTATCTTTACGCCATTTGTGGTTCAATGGGAGATAACGTCGATGTCCCATGTAGCACTCTTTACCACCATGTTTCAATCTCATTGAGCAAGTATCCTTATTACAACAAGGACATGCTAACTTCCCTTTTGTACTAAATCCAGATAAATTTGCATATGCCGGAAAGTCATTAATTGTCCACAACAAAGCAGCACGTAAAATAAAATTTTGAGAAGTTGATGTATCAAATGTTTCTACTCCAGTGTGCCACAATTCACTCAATTCATCGATCAACGGTTGCAGATAGATATCAATTGCATCTCCAGGACTCTCTGGACCAGGAATTAACATGTATAAAATGAAATTAGACAAGTTCATACACATCGATGGTGGTAAATTATAAGGAATAAGAATCACAAGCCAAATGCTATATGTTGTTTTTGCATTTGCGAATGGTTGAAACCCATCACTTGCGAGACCAAGTCTCACATTGCGAGAATCTGAGGAGAAATCTTTATATTTTTCATCAAATGATTTCCATGTCATAGAATCAGTCGGATGCCTTAGAACTTCATCATCAACCCTTGCATCATTGTTCCATCTCATGTAAGGAGCTGTTTTTGAACACATGAATAACCTTTGGAGCCTTGGTTTTAGTGGGAAATAACGTAATATCTTCTTCGGAATCTTCTTTCCATTGGCTTTAAATTGAGTTTCCCCACCATGTCTCTCCTCCTTCCATCTAGATATTCCACACACTTCACAGAAGTCTAAGTTCTTACGGTCTTTCCAAAATAACATACAATTATTTTTACATGCATCAATCTTTTCATAAGAAAGGCCGATATCTCTAATAAAATTTTTAGCATCATAATATGAATCTGGAAGATCAGAATTTTCTGGTAATATTTCTTCCTTCAACAATTTCAACAACATGCTAAATGATTTATTTGTCCATTGTCCAACATTCTTGAGATGAAGTAACTTTATTAATGCTGACAATTTTGAAACCTTTGATCCTTGGTACAAAGGTTCTTTTGAATCATTTAATAATATGTAAAAGTTTTTAGCTTCATCATTTGGTTCCTCACTAATATTGACACGGTTTGAATCATCATAATGTGGGTGTAGATCATTTAGAAGATCTTCCAAGAAGTCATCATTATCATCTACTTCATTTTCTGAATATTGTTGCTCCAAATCATCCCTTGGCTTTTCTCCATGATGATACCAAAATCTATAATTTTGAAGTATTCCATAAACAATCAAGTGCATTTTAACTAATTCCCTAGACCCAAAACATGCATTACCACATTTAACACATGGACATCGAATTTCATTTGCTGCACCTGTTCTCTCAAAAGCATAGTTCAAAAAATTTTCAATCCCCTGTTCATATGCTTCTCCAAGACGATCATTAATAAGATCCATCCATTTCTTATCGGGTGCCATTCTCTAAATGTCAAAAAGGTGAACAAACTTAACTACAAATAATTTTGGACCTGCAACCTTGTCGGGAATGAAAAGATACGTTAAAATGTTAAGTTCTCATGTCAAAATAAATAGCTACTATAAGTCCATATGACTAAGGCAGAGATAGCAAAAACTATAAGTCTATAGTATCATAGGTCAAGACCACCCTTCTCAGCCCCTAAAAGGAGTTGCTATAGTCTATTTAATTAGTACCATTAACTGAAGCAGGTTTTACAATCTTAGCACTTAAACATGATGATACCATTTAATTGATGTATACTGTTGATGCCACTTGATGTCAAATTCTTTGAACAATATTGTTTACTTGATGTATATCCTATGTGCTAGTCATGTACTTATGACTGAGTAGCATGTTTACGTATACTTGATGCAAACTCAATTTACTAGTGGAAAGAAGCCCCAGTTTGGTCAATTTCAAAAATGAAGTTTAAGATAGACAAACATAATATCAAACTTCATAAAAAATTATAATTAGTTAAACCTAGGTTGGTCACAAATACTTGAAATTAACAAGATGAAATTTGGTTAATCAGAAGTGCAAGGAAAGGATTTGTATAAAATGCTCTATTTCACACTAACATATATTTCACTAGCACACTTGCATTTTAAACCGATTGAATTAATGATTTTGTAGAGCACACAACATACAAAGCATCTTAGTAATAAAAATTATTATGCCAAAATTCAAATAAGCAAATGAATCTAACATGCAAAACAAACCTAAGAGTACAATGGATCGATTTAGCTAGGTAATCCAAGTAAATCAATCAAACCTACAATATAAATACCTGAACTATGTCAATAAAGTTTGCAACCCACACTCCCTAATGAACAACGATCAAGTTCTCCAGACAGTTCTAGCTCCGCCCAGTCGTCACGAGCAACACCCATCTTCCTCATTGCTTTCAGGCTTTGTCACCTCTATTGCGCCGCCGATCAAGTGACACCCTTCTCCGACGCCTTTTCTGCCACTGCAAACAGAAGTCCAAATCAATAAATGTCACACTAAACGATCAGGTATTCCTAAAAGAAATCAGTAATGTTTTTGTTGAAAAATAATTAAATGAATCGTACCCACGGCGGTGTCGGATTGCCCTAGAGAAAGAGGATGGAGCGGCGGCGGCGGAAGAGAACGATGGAGCGACAACGGAAGAGGGAGAAAAAAAACATCGGAGCGAAGCGATGGATGGAAACAAAAGATAAAGAAAAAAACCTAAGTTACGTTGATATGAGTTTAGGGGGGAAAATTAAGGGAAGAAAAATATAAAAAAGAAATCAAATAATATAAATAAAATAAAGATATTTTTAATGAAATAAAAATGGAAAAAAGCAAAACGGATATAAATAAAATTGAATTTCCAAATTTTATTTAAATATTTTGTTTTTATATTTAAAAAATCAGATTTCTACTCGGTAAAAAAATTGAGTTAGAGTTTCGACTTTATAAAAAATCAAAAAATTAATAACGACGGGAGAAAAAATCCGTCGTTGGAAGTCTTATAATAACAACGGAAGAAAATACCATCGTTAAAGGGATATCATTAACGACCAAAATAAAAAAAAACCGTCGTTAATGACAAAGTATCAACGACGGGACAAAATACCGTTGTTAATGCGTAATCATTAACGACGGACACTAAATGTGGTCGCTATTGAGCTACTAATAACGACGGTATTTTGATATCGTCATTAAAATCCGTCGTTAAAAGCAGGCTTTCTAGTAGTGGGTGGAGACCTTGGCCGGCCAAATAAGGAAAGCTAGATGCTAACCTAGTCGCCGGAGCCAAGGATGATCACTGGAGCTCCTCCGGCAACAGCTAGATGCCGGCAAGTGGGGAGGACGGCAGCTTCTGGACGCCAGTTGGAGAAGCTTGGGTGGCGGCAAGGAGTTGGGCGCCAACAAGATTAGGAGAAGAGAGGGAGGTGGGCGGCAATATTAGGGTTGCTTGGATTAGGGCTTAACAAAACCCTTAAGCCCTATTTTATAGAGAACAAATTCTCCTAATGGTTATCGGATCATAACCAAAAGCCCGTTAACCTGCTCCATTAATTTAAGTTAAAATAAACCAAACCATGTTGGTCTATTTTAAGTTAAAACGAACCGAACCAACTTTTGGTTCATTCGTTTAAAACAAACCAAACCCCTTTGGTTTATTCTCCTCCATTGGATTAAAACCAAACCAATTTAGTTCATCCATCATGTCTTCATAAGACACGGCCCATCCATGCTTCCATTGCGACTGAAATGATTTCATGCTCGCTCCTTGTTTGGTCCAACAAAAACTAGTTTCTCTCGGTCTGAGAATCTCATTCTCAAGCTCGTTTTAAATCCTTCGGATTACGCTCGTTGTGCGTGTGACCAAATAGGTTCTCGATTTATGTTGGTCGTCTATAATTAACCATTAATTATAGAACTATCATGAGTGACACCTAATAGTACATCATGATCCCCAATTAACTGAAAAGATCAACGGTTGATCCAGAACTATTTCTGAAACTCTTCAGCAGCTCGAATGAATCGTGCCCCATTCCCTTCACTCATCTTATACCCACTTGGTTCAGGAAATGGTCTATAGTGTCAGTCCCCACTAGGTTGACTACGTCACACCTAGCCCAAGTATCATTTCCTCGTCCTAAGAATTTTAGTTACTGCACATGTATCGAAGAGTACCTTACTCTAAACATGTATTGTTTTGGCTAAAGACTTTAGTAAAAATCCGACGAGATGCCATGGGTATACATCTCTCGCAAGGAGTGGTGAATCCTTTATAGGCTATTCAAACACCTTCGATCACTTTGACTTATACCCAATCATCCCGGGTCCACATCTCCTCAGAGATGCTTGCTTAAGATGTCAAAGCATAAGTCTTTATGATCAAGATGACTTGAATACCGCAAGTCAAAGGAACATCACACTTAAGCTACAGTAAGAACTTCATTGACATATCTATATATCCAGAGAACCATATGAAGTCTTATGGATGGTCACTCTAATGAACTAGTTACCATAACTAGCATCCACGATTAACTCCTGACATTACAATGTCTCCAGCCAGTGAGAATCAGCTGCTTGGATACACCAAGGAGTATACCTCGTGCTAGTCTCGACAGAATCAATGGTGTTCAAATCCATCAATTCATCGACTAGGGATAATTCTGATACATCACAATTACACATGTAGAGATACTCACTAGTTGTGATTCAATCACAAATTCTCTCATGCTGTGAATTGTATCGTGGACATTCAGTAAATGAGTTTAAGATCTAATCAAATACATGAAAACATATATACTCAAATAGTGAAACTTCATTTATCTTATAAATGGTTCAAACATAAGGCGATTGCCTTAGGACATCTCTCATATATTACTAACAAACTCCCACTTGGCCTAATGCCAATCGCTACGGTATCCAATACCATAAGCTCTAACATGACCCTCAAACTTACTTTGAGGTAATGCCTTAGTCAAAGGATCCGCTAAGTTCCTTTCAGTGGGGATTTTCTCGATTTGTATTTCCTTCCTACTAATGATCTCTCTGATCAGATGATAGCGGCGAAGCACGTGTTTGGATCGTTGATGAGACCTTGGCTCTTTCGCCTATGCAATTGCTCCATTGTTGTCGCAGTAGACCGGTATTGCTTCAACAATAGTTGGAACCACACCAAGTTCATAAATGAACTTCTTGATCCAAACCTCTTCCTTTACTGCTTCCGAAGCTGCAATGTATTCTGCCTCAGTAGTAGAATCCGTTACAGTGTCTTATTTGGAACTTTTCCAACTCACTGCGCCCCCATTCAAGGTGAACACGTATCCAGACTGAGACCTAGAATCATCCTTGTCTGTATGGAAGCTGGCATCCGTATACCCGCGTATCACCATGTCCCCTTCTCCATATATTAGGAACACATCCTTAGTTCTTCTTAAGTACTTAAGGATTGTCTTGACATCCACCCAATGATCCATTCCTAGATCAGACTGGTATCTACTCATAACACTCAGAGCATACGATACATTGAGCCTCGTACATAACATAGCATACATGATAGATTCTATTGTGGATGCATAGGAAATCTTACTCATGCAAATCCTCTCATCTTTTGTGCGCGGACACATAGACTTCGAAAGGTGTATCCCATGCCTGATGGGTAGGAAACCTTTCTTGGATTCCGACATGCTAAACCTCTTTAGCACTCGGTCTATATATATAGACTACGAAAGACCAAGCAACCATTTCGATCTATCTCTATAGATCTTAATCCCGAGGATGTAGGTTGCTTCTCCCAAGTCTTTCATGGAGAATGTCTTGGACAACCAAATCTTAACTGACTATAAGACTGAAACATCATTTCCTATAAGTAATATGTCATCAACATACAATACTAGGAACACGACTGCACTCCCACTAACCTTCTTGTACACACAAGGTTCATCTGGATTTTGTGAGAAATCAAACCTTTTGATTGTCTCATCAAAACAGATATTCCAGCTCCAGGATGCTTGCTTCAATCCATATATAGACCGTTGCAATTTGCATACCTTAGTTTTATCAATCGATGTGAAACCCTCAGGTTGTATCATATACACGTCCTCGAGCAGGTTTTCATTAATGAAAGCTATTTTCACATACATTTTCCATATCTCATAATCATAATGAGCCGCTATGGCCAGAAGCATCCGAATGGATTTAAGCAGAGCAACAGGTGAATAGGTTTCATCATAATCAACACCTTGTTTTTGATGATATCCTTTCGCCACCAGTCTAGCCTTATAGGTAATCACATTACCATCCATGTCGGTTTTCTTCTTGAAAACCCACTTCACCCTATAGGCTTTATGCCTTCAGGTGGGTCAACCAAGTTCCAAACTTGGTTTTCATACATGGAATCCATTTTCGACTTCATGGCTTCAAGCCACTTATCCCTTTCTGAACTTGTCAGAACTTCTTCATAACTGGTAGGCTCCTCATCATCAATGAGTAACACGTCGTTCGATTCACTTACGAGAAATCCATTTCTCTCAGGAATATTGCATGTTCTACCAGATCTACGAAGATGTGGTGTTTCAATAGGTCTAGCCGATTGTTCATCACTATGAGTTATCGACTATTGTGCTTCACCAGGTATCTCATAAATGTCTATTTGAGTCTCTCGAGCCTCCTCAAGCTCGATGACACTCCCATTGTTTTCTTGCAAGAGAAACTCTTTCTCTAGAAACACAGCATGCCTTGAAACAAACACCTTTTGTTCCACAGGATAATAGAATTGGTAACCCCTTGTTTCCTTAGGGTATCCAATAAATAGACATTTATCAGACTTAGCATCCAATTTTTCTGATACAGTCCACTCCACATAAGTAGGACAACCCCATATCTTCAAGTAAGATACATGAGGTTTCTTACTATTCCATATCTCATATGGAGTAGTAGAGACTACCTTGGTTGACATTCTGTTTAACAAGTAAACAGCTATCTGAAGTGCATAGCCCCAAAAGGACTTGGGAAGATTCGCATGATTCATCATTGACCTGACCATGTCCAACAAGGTCCGGTTACGCCTCTCAGATACACCATTATGTTGTGGTGTATATGGTGAAGTCCATTGAGACAATATACCATTGTCTCTTAGATAATCAAGAAACTCTTGACTTAAGTATTCACCACCTCGATCCAATCGAAGTATTTTAATACTCTTGTCATATTGTTTCTCTATTCATTTTTGAATTCTTTGAACCTTTCAAAGGCTTCAGACTTGTGTTTCATCAAAAACACATACCCAAATCGTGAGTGATCATCGGTGAAGGTAATGAAGTAGCTATAGCCTCCTAAAGCTTGAGTTGGCATAGGTTCACATATATCAGTATGTATTAGACCTAGCAACTCTCCCACTCATTCACCTTTTCCTGTAAAAGGTAACTTAGTCATCTTACCTTTTAAGCATGATTCGCATGTATCGTATGAATCTAATTCAAACGATTCCATAATTCCACATCGGTGTAATTCGGACATGCGATTCTTGCTTGCATGGCCAAGACGACAATGCCACATGTAGGAGTCTAATTGATTATCCTTTCGAGCACGCTTGTTGCTCGCTTCGATATTGAAAATATCACTGGATACGTCCAACGTATAAATACCATTGCTTAAAGTTCCAGTCTCATAAAGAACGCCATTCAAAGTTATGTAACAACAATTGTTACTAAAAGTTAAATGATGCCCATTTCTATTTAAACAAGAAATAGAAATGATGTTTTTTATCATCAAAGGAACATAAAAGCAATTGTCCAGTTCTAAGACAAGTCCTGTAGGGAGTCTCAACAAATACGTTCCGATGGCGAGTGCAACAACCTTTGCTCCATTCCCAACACGTAAATTTGACTCTCTCTTGACGAGTCTTCTTCTATTCCTTAGCCCATGTATGTCATTACATATATGTGAACCATACCCAGTATCCAATACCCAAGTGTTTGAGGAAATAGAATGACAATCAATAACGAAGATATCTGAAGAAGATGGGGCATCCGATGCCTTATTCTTCTTCACGAACTCAAGATAAATCTTGCAATTTCTTCACCAATGGCCCTCCTTGCCATAATGATGGCAAGTGCCCTTTTGAGCTGGTTCTGCCTTTTTAGCCCTTTTCTTCCCCTTCTGTTATTCCTTTGACTTCCTCTTAGAACCTTTCTTCAAGGAATCAACTCACAGCACCGTCCCCTGCTCATGCTTCTCAGAAGGCTCCACAGTCTTCAGCATGTTGAGCAGTACCACAGATGGACCTTCTTGCATTTCAGAGGTGAAGAGGAGCTTGGAGACTTCGAACCTTTCGAATCTCACTTGCTCATCAAACAACTCATAAAGATGAAAGACTATGGTATGAGCATCCATATGCTCATGCTGCTTCCGTAGCTCAAGTACCATCGCGGCTAGCATGATGCATCTTGCCAGTTCAGAATCAGTCACATGTTTCTGATAGACCAACAATTGGTCCGGAGTTGCATCGTCACTAGGATGGGCGGGAAGAGGCTCTTCGAGGACATACGCAAGCTTTTCACCTTGAGAACAATTCTCAAGTTTCTAAGTCAGTCCAAGAAGTTCGGCACAGTGAATTTATTTGAATCCAAGATAGAGTGCAAATTCAAAGAAATCATGATCAATCAATTATCCTAGAAATACAACTCGAGCATATATGAGAAAGATGATTTAAAATGCATCAATATACATTTATAAATCCCATTCATTTTTTGAATTTCAAAAACCCCAAAATCACTTCGGGAGATCGTAGGTCCATCTCCGAATGGGTTGATATCCAACATAGATATAAACAACCTTGGAGAGAGTCCAACAAGTCATTCATAACTACGATGGTAGGTATCAAATATACCGATTGCATATCACGTATATGCAACTATCACAATGTGCTATCAACTAATTGAATGTTCACACATACATCGGGTTGTTAACACATTAACAAGTATATATCATATGCATAGCACCCAACTTCACCTCCCTTCACATCGACCTTGGAGAGAGTCCAACAAGCTGATGCTCCAGGTTAAAGCCAACCCATTAATCGAGAAATAGTTTTAATATGGTTAGAGCGCATTCAACCAATTAGCCCGGCTTGGAGAGAGTCCAACAACCAAAGCTAATGATTGACCTCTGACTCTTACCATATTAGTATTAAACTATTTCATGGTTTGAACATGTTCGGGTTCAAGCCGGGCTTGGAGAGAGTCCAACAACCCAAACAAGAAACGGAACTCTGGTTCTAACCATATTAATGGAAGGTGTAGTTTTTAATATTGAGTAAGGGTTTTTATGTCTCATCCTCTTTGCATGCAAATAACTATTATCTACATGGCATGACATACATGACATACATCTACATGTCACGACATGCATGACATAATGATATGTATCTAATGCAATTACATGGCATACAATTATGACATGTACAAAATTTCCTTATATGTCTTAACTATTTATGAAAATAAAATATGTTTGAGATTTGATTCTCCAAATAAAATCATGATTAAATTAGGAAATAAATTTTCAAATCTAATCACATATTTTATTTGTGGAAAGTGTTGATTAAGGAAAGTCAATTTAAGAAATAAATTTCCTAAACCATCAAAACTTCTTATGGAAATAAAATATTTTAATATTTGATTTCCCAAATCAAATCATGATTAAATTAGGAAACAAATTTCCAAATCTAATCAAATATTTTATTTATGGAAAATATCAATTTTCATAAATACTTCTAACTTTCCAAAAGTAGAAGATTTCCATAAATACTTCTAGACTTTCCAAAATTAAAAATTTCCATAAATACTTCTAACTTTCCAAAAGTAGAAAATTTTTCCATAAATACTTCTAACTTTCCAAAAGTAGAAAATTTCCATAAATACCATTATGACTATTGCAAAACAATTTTACGATTATGTCGAAACACAACCTGGGCTCTGATACCACTATTGGGTTTCCGGCACCGCGGCGAGTATGTGTTCGAACATGTTTCGCAAACATGTGCACAGTGGAAGAAATAAAAATAATAAATATAATTTATTACAACACACACACCACACGCATGAATAGTACAACATGTGTAGACATAACCGTAATTTTAAATTTTGCAATAAAAGGAAATTTATACTACGTATACCTGACGTATCACATGTAGCGAGAAAGACATCAACCGGAATGATCCTCGCTAGAATCATCTCTATCCGTATCCACGCCAAGTATCTTCAGGATGACTTCACAAAGTCACGAGCCTCGTCTTCGTACGAGTTACTAGCCTCGTGTCGAAGACGATGTGATCGAGAGAAGATCACAATCCGAATCAAAATTCGCATCCAAAATGAGTCCTCAAAAACTCGCTTCTCCGGAGAGGTATTCGTCAACCGTTTGACGAATCCTTCGTCCTCCACCTATGAGGATTACCGGAGATCGAATCCCCAGCAAGGAAACCGCTGTTGGAGATCCAAACGTCGTCCAAACAATGCTCCGACAAGAAGGAAACAAGCTGTCCAGAAAACTGGACAGCTTTGGTGGAGACCTTGCGCCGGCCAAATAAGGAAAGCTAGATGCTCACCTGGTCGCCGGAGCCAAGGATGATCACCGGAGCTCCTCCGGCAATAGCTAGATGCCGGCAAGTGGGGAGGACGGCAGCTTCTGGATGGCAGTTGGAGAATCTTGGGCGGCGGCAAGGAGTTGGGCGCCGGCAAGACTAGGAGAAGAGAGGGAGGTGGGCGGCAATATTAGGGTTGCTTGGATTAGGGCTTAACAAAACCCTTAAGCCCTATTTTATAGAGAACAAATTCTCCTAATGGTTATCGGATCATAACAAAATGCCCGTTAACCCGCTCCATTAATTTAAGTTAAAATAAACCAAACCATGTTGGTCTATTTTAAGTTAAAACGAACCGAGCCAACTTTTGGTTCATTCGTTTAAAACAAACCAAACCCCTTTGGTTTATTCTCCTCCATTGGATTAAAACCAAACCAATTTGGTTCATCCATCATGTCTTCATAAGACATGGCCCATCCATGCTTCCATTGCAACTGAAATGATTTTATGTTCGCTCCTTGTTTGGTCCAACCAAACCTAGTTTCTCTCGGTCTGAGAATCTCATTCTCAAGCTCGTTTTAAATCCTTCGAATTACGCTCATTGTGCGTGTGACCAAATAGGTTCTCGGTTTATGTTGGCCGTCTATAATTAACCATTAATTATAGAACGATCATGAGTGGCACCTAGTAGTATATCATGATCCCCAATTAATCAAAAAGATCAACGGTTGATCCAGAACTATTTCTGAAACCCTTCAGCAGCTCGAATGAATCGTGCCCCATTCCCTTCACTCATCTTATACCCACTTGGTTCAGGACATCGTCTATAGTGTCAGTCCCCACTAGGTTGACTATGTCACACCTAGCCCAAGTATCATTTTCTCATCCTACGGATTCTAGTTACTGCACATGTATCGAAGAGTACCTTACTCTAAACATGTAATGCTTTGGCCAAAGACTTTAGTAACAATACGACGAGAGGCCATGGGTATACATCTCCTCGCAAGGAGTGGTGAATCCTTTATAGGCTATTCAAACAACTTCGATCACTTCGACTTATACCCAATCATCCCGGGTCCACATCTCCTCAGAAATGCTTGCTTAAGATGTCAAAGCATAAGTCTTTATGATCAAGATGACTTGAATACCGCAAGTCAAAGGAACATCGCACTTAAGCTGCAATAAGAACTTCATTGACATATCTATATATGTAGAGAACCATATGAAGTCTTACGGCTGGTCACTCCAATGAACTAGTTACCATAACTAGCATCTACGATTAACTTCGGACATCACAATGTCTCCAGCCAGTGAGAATCAACTGTTTGGATACACCAAGGAGTATACCTTATGCTCATCTCGACAGAATCAATGGTGTCCAAATCCATCAATTCATCGACTAGGGATAATTCTGATACATCACAATTACACATGTAGAGATTACTCACTAATTATAATCCAATCACAAATTCTCTCATGCTGTGAATTGTATCGTGGACATTCAGTAAATGAGTTTAAGATCTAATCAAATACATGAAAACATGTATACTCAAATAGTGAATCTTCATTTATCATATAAATGGTTCAAACATAAGGCGATTGCCTTAGGACATCTCTCATATATTACTAATAGTGCTTGTTGCGGTGGTGAGTCTGTTGACAAGCGACCTTGCTCTGATTCCACTTGTTGGAATGTCGGTGGCCGGCTAGAGGGGGGTGAATAACCCTAAGTCGTCGTAGAATGGAATTTGATCATTCGTTCATCTACACGTTAGGGTTAGCACAACGAAAATAAAAACTAAACAACAATAAAGATAAGCAAGACAAAATCAATGCTAACAAAAGATATAACGTGGTTCACGACCCTATGCCGCTAATCCACGGTCCGATTCATCTCCGGTGAATCACTCCGAAACCAATCCAATATGGTCTCTCCCTTTAGCCAAAGCAAGGTAAAGGTAAACCTTCTTATAACACAAAACACTCCTTCTTACAATAAGATTGAAGTAAGAACAAGGAGTTTAAAGCTTGTGGGGCACTTGGATGATCGTTTAGAGCATAAGCATTAGTCTCCCCAAGTGTCCAAAGGCCCCATTTTATAGAGAAGAACTCATTCTTCCCATTAGGTGCCTAGCAGTCGACTGATGCCCCAATCAGTCGACTGCTCCTGTAGTTGTTTCCCAATAACGGCTTCTTCCACGTTGTATTTCATCCAACGGCTCCCACATCAGTTGACTGATCATCCCATCAGTCAACTGATGGAGCTACCAGTCGAGTGTCGGAAGTGAGCACTCGACTGATCAACATTCTGTGCCCAAAACCCTTGCAACTAGTTGACTGATGCCTGTTGGAATGTATACTGAAAGCCTAGCTCTTTTTTGTATGAACATTTTATTTTGAAATAAGAATCACATGATCATTGTTTGCATTTTATATATTCATTATATATGTGTGCATATTGTCTAATATTTTACATTGTAGATAACATGGTGCTTGGTGTGGCACAGAAGATCATGTTATCAGTACCTTGTAAAATATAAGTAAAGGCTCACAACCAAGATGGTTTTGGACAAACCATTGGCATGGTTGTAGTGTAGCTTGGTATTGTTTTATCTTGAACATAGAGTTACACTAGTACACTTAGGTGTATTGAGTAGGACCGACATAGAGGTGATTCAATTTAGTACTGACTACATAATTGAATCGGACCTCGGATATTATGTTGTACATGCTCTTAATCCCGATATAATAACGGGCACATGTACTTAGTATTTATTTCTTTGATTTACGATGGGTGAGATTTAGATGGATTAAATCAATATGCATTAAGTTGGGAAATAATATTATTTACATGGTGTGTCGTTGATTATAGGAGAAAGCAGTGTCCTATATATTAGGTTGATGATGTCCTTGAGAGCTCATAAGGTTCATCATATAAGCCCGGTGGTTGACTTAGTCAACATGATGATAAGGTTGAGTGGTACTACTCGAGGAATTAGATGTTAATTAATTGATGGTCAGTAAATCAATTAATTGACGGACATTCGATATCTTAAACACGGGGAGATTAATGTACAAATAATATATGGAGCCCATATTGATTTATGGGGGTTGGTGAGGTAGTTCAATGATGATCCTCTAGTGGAATGGAACATCATTGATGGATCAAGTTTGTGTGGTTCCGATCCATCGGGTGGCCAAGACCTAACTCCTCCTTATGGTCCCTATCGTAGCCTAATATAATCCTTATGAAGTCTAGATCCAAGAATGTAAAACAAAACCTAGAACCAACGGTTGGGATTAAATCCCTAGATCCGATGGTTGGATGAAACCCTAGAACCAACGGTTGGGATTAAATCCCTAGATCCGATGGTTAGGATGAAATCCTAGAATCGACGGTTGGGATTAAATCCTTAGATCTGACAGTTGGGATAAAACCCTAGATCCGACGGTTGGGATGAAACCTTAGATCCGACGGTTGGGATGAAATCCTAGATCCGATGGTTGGGATTAAACCCTAGATCCGACGGTTGGGATAAAACCCTAGATCCGACGGTGGAGATTAAATCCCTAGATCCGACGGTGGAGATTAAAGGAGGCTTAAGCCCTATTCTATAAATAGATGGCTAGGGATGGGCGGCAAAAAAAAAAAAAAGATCAAGGTTTAGAATTGGAATTAGGGTTTGGCTCTTGGATAGTGGGTGACAACCATCTTCATCCAAAATTGTTGCCGGCGCCCACCTCCTTCAATCATTCCTTGGCCGACGCCCTTCATCTTAGCCACTCTCTTCTTCCTTTGCCGGCGGTTCTCCTCCCATTGGTGGTCGGTTCTCTTCCTCCTCCCTATTCTCCAAAGTGGTCGGCGGCAACTCTTCTTGAAGTTGGCCGGTGCATCATCCATTGCTCCTTGGCCGGCGGTTGCACCAAATTCCCTAATTTGGTGGCCGGTTCTAGATAGGAGAGGTATTTGCTAGTTCTTCTCTTTGTTCGCAGCGGATAAGGTAGAGAAGAAAGCGATCTAGAAGGCTTCTACTCGTGGAGGATCTTCGTCCACACGTCGTCCACGAGAAGGATAGGACATACGATAGAAGATCGTGAGGTATAAAGTTATTTTAACTTTATGTACAGATCTGAGCATGTTCTTATTTGTTTTGATTATGCATGTGTGTGTATGAATATATATTGTATAATCATGGACCCCGAAGACAAACACAAAAACCGGCGATCCATCCGTCGTCTCTTCCGCGGCTAACCAACTAGAAGAGTTGTGTTGCTTGAACAACTAGTTTGTTCAAGCGACCACTCAAGTTGTTAGCACGACGACGAAATGGTGTTGTTAAGGAAGCTCATCCCATCCGGATTAATCCTTTCATTAGTGAAAATTTTAATCCGGGGACATGGGAGCCAATGAGCCTCCGAAGCATTCACCCAACAATGCCATCATCAGTCGACTGGTGGTTTCATCAGTCGACTGATGTGATGCACTGCACTCAACACCACGAGTCACAATATCTTGATACTGATCGCCATGACATGGCAATGATCGACATCGGGTAAACCTCAAACTTTGCATCCGTTTGAGCATCCGGCGATCGGGTAAACCTCAACCCTCTCGGTCGAGCCTCCGACACTTAGCCATTTCGGCCAAGTTCACCTAATGAGCTACTTATATTTCACTCATTCTCTCATCTCACTTGAAGTCCCTCACCGAAGCTCTCTTTGTTCGCAACCACCTCCCTCGGCAGCACCAAGCGCACGGCTTCGCAATGCTCCTTCGCATCTCTTGCCCTCGAAGTTTGCTTCCTTGGCTTCTCTTCAAGTCATCTCGTCCAGTAGTCCCTCGGATGCATCAAGCGCACGACTTCGCTATGCTCCTTCGCCGACTCAAGCATGAGGTTGTGAGTTGGTTATACTTGTCAAAGCTCCATGTGCGAATTACTAAGTCCTGCAAGACTCCAACTCACATATCAAAATAATAACAACCTAACTTAAACCCTTTGCCACACACATCAAAACCATATCACATGGGTTGATTGCCCTAACACGCCGGCCAAGAGAGGTCTCTTGTTGCCACCGGCCAAAGGAGAGAAAGAGTGAGGATTCGCTAGCCAAGCTAGAGAGAGAGGGAGGCACCGCCCAAAACAAGGGCCAAACCCTAGGTTGTGTTGCCGCTACCCACAAGGAGAAGCCAAAACCTAAGTTGTCGCCCAAGCCTCCAAAGCCAACTCCAAACCCCTAAACACCAACTCTCATCCCTTTGCCGCCCAAGCCTTGAACCTTATTTATAGATTTTGTCCAAGCCTCCTTTTAATCGTGTCCATTAGATCTAGGCTTCATGAGGGCTTTAATAGGCTACGATAGGGACCATGAGGAGGAGTTGGATCTTGGCCACCCAATGGATCCGGCCCACAAAAAATCTGATCCATTAATGATAATCCACTCCACTAGAGGATTATCATTGATCTACCTCACCAACCCCCATAATTAAATATGGGCTCCATATATTAATTGTAAAAATATTTCTCCATGTTTAAGATATCGAATGTCCGTTAATTAATTAATTTACTGACAATTAATTAATCAACATCTAACTCCATGAGTAGTACAACTCAACCTTATCATCATGTAGGACCAAGTCCACCTGCAGGATTTACATGATGATCCTTATGAGCTCCTCAATGGGACATCATCATCCTAATATATAGGACACAGTTTTCTCCTATAATCAATGGCACACCATGTAAATAATATTATTTCCCAACTTACCGAGCCTATCAATTTAATCCATAAATCTCGCCCATTGGTAAATTAAAGAAATAAATATTAAGTACATGTGCCCGTTATTATATCGGGATTAAGAGCATGTACACCATAATATCTGAGGCCTGATTCAATTATGTAGTCAACAATAAATTGAATCACCTCTAAGTCGGTCCCGCTCAATACACACAAAGTGTACTAGTGTAATTCTATGGTCAAGATAAACCAATACCAAATTACACTACAACCATGCTAATGGTTTGTCCAAAACCATCTTGGTTGTGAGCCTCTACTTATACTCTACAAGGAACTGATAACATGATCTTCTGTGTGACACCACACACCATGTTATATACAATGTAAAGTATTAAACAATATGCTTAACTATAAATATACAAACAAAGATCATGTTATTCTTATTTCAAAAATAAAAATGTTCATATAAAGGCTAGGCTTTCAGTATACATCCCAACACTTTTAAAACTGCAACTCGAGCTGATTTTTGCCTAGCAGTCGACTGCTCCTGTAGCCGTTGTCTCATGATGACTTAATCCACGTCGACATTCCAGCTAGCGGATACACTGACAGTCGACTGCCATTACCAGCAATCGACTACCAAGCCTGTAGTCGACTGCTCAGTTGGCTATCGAGATTTCTATGCTCGTGACCAACCCAACAATCGACTACCCTCCATGGCAATTGACTGCTCAAGGGCAGTCGAGGTGGTGCCTCGACTGGGACTCTAGTTGAGGTGCCAATCGAGGCGCCTTGTGTCTGTGGTCACAACTCGACCGCAGTCGATAGCCAATCGACTCACGGCAATCGACTGGTCATAATCCTAGTCGACTACTCTGTGTCAACTTGGTTGCCAAGGGTCAAAACACTTGACCAGTCGACTGGTACAAAACCCCAGTCGACTGATAACCTCAAACATAAGGTTTAACCCCATGATCCCCTCATACTTGCTAGACCACCCTTAGCCTAGACCTAAGCCTTCTAGCCACCTTCGTTAGCCTCACGCCTATTAGATCCTTCCAAGTCATCCATGACTTGTTCATCCATACGCTAGCCTTCAGTGCTTCCATCGGCTATTGTCATGCTAACCGGGTCTACATCGCCAAGGCACATTGGGCTTATGCTGGCAAGACCAACACTTGGACTTTACGCCGCCAACCATTGGACTTATGCTACCAAGACTCCACCCTTGGACTTTACGCTGCCAATATCATACCCTTGGACTTCTCAAATGCCAAGTACCCTTGACTTGGACTTTCACCACCAAGACTACACACTTGGACTTTCCATGCCAACTCCATGTTGGACTTTCCAAATTCCAAGACCCATGCTTAGACTTTCCCTTGCCAAGACCCATACTTGGACTTTCCATGCCAAATAGACAAAACTTGGACTTTACCATTTCCAAGTACCGATGACTTGGACTTTCCATGCCAAGTGTCTAACTTGGACTTCTCCATCATATGGTCAACCATATAGTTAACCCATTGTCAAACAATGGTCAACTCATCGTCAAACATCAAAACACTACTCGAGTCAAACTCGAGTCTGGTTAATCGTGACCTGAGTCGATTGCACCAATAGTAGACATATGCCTAAGAGAAAGAACAATGCCCAAAGAATAAATGAAAATTCAAAATTTGAGGCATTAGTGGTAGAAAATCAAGTTTTTAGGTTAAAACTTGAGAAATTGGAGAAGACCCTTGTAACAATGACAAATTCAATTAATGTGTCTAATGATAAAAAATTAGGGTTTAGAAGGCAAGAACCATCTAGGAGCAAGAAAGATTTGGGTCACAAACCTAAGCCCAAGGAGACCTACCATAGTGTTCCATTTGACTATAGAATCATCCATAGGTCTAGGAAAACCAATGTTACTAGAGAAGTCATCCCTAAGGCTAACCATGGTAAGTGTCAAGTGACTAAGGCTTCGAAGAAGTCTAGGAAAGTCACTAGTAGGGTTACAAGGGGAGTTACCCCTAGAGTTGACCTTGACAAGACCAAAATGACCAAGGCTTCAAAGCCGAGAAGGGTCATTAGGAAGGTACTAAGAGAGAATATCCCTAGTGAGTACGTAGTTAACCCAAGGAGCTCAAATAGGTTTTGGTTTCGAAGGAGCGTGATTCCTACACGCTAGATGGGTTAGGTTGTGTCAACCTTGAATGGATAGGTAGTTAACCTAACCATAGCAAAGTTGGCATTTTAGGACATTTTCAAGGTTATG
This sequence comes from Wurfbainia villosa, assembly GCA_025175895.1. Classification (NCBI taxonomy): domain Eukaryota; kingdom Viridiplantae; phylum Streptophyta; class Magnoliopsida; order Zingiberales; family Zingiberaceae; genus Wurfbainia; species Wurfbainia villosa. Next base: position 33,333,013 of record CM045989.1, on the reverse strand, counting down.
GGATACCTTGGAAATAAGTTTGAATATATATCCTAAAGGATTTTAGGATGTGCCAATTAAAAAGGTTTTAAAAATTGATCACAATTGGTACAATTAGGTTTAGAGGTCATGGTCTGTCATTTTGAGTTTTTGGCACACTTGGGAAAATTATGATTATGGCAAATTGGATTTAATTCTAACAAATGGCAATTTAGGCTTTACACTTAGGTATTATATACCTTATATTTTATACTTATGCTTTGTTTGTCTTGATATGTCATGACATCATATCTCTCTTAATCATATAAAATGTCATGATTATTACTTAGGATAATATGTCATGTGTGTATTTAGGTTTATGTTTATGTCATGACACCATATCATTGGCACATGCTTTAATTATGCTATCATTTTATGTCATGATCATCATTCATGCATTTAGGTTAATTAAAATTGATTTAAGAACAATGACATGATTTGAAGTCCCATGTATAAGGGAATCAAATAGAGTTGCCTAGAAAAATACATGAAACCCTAAGAACCTAGACCCACATCTCACAAGAATATTGGATTGACTTGTGTGTGTTTTCATACACCTAGACACATGTGAGATGCTAGGAAATGAGTTAAGCTCATGTGCTTATTTAGTACATCATAATGAACTTAGAACTCATTAAATGATAATGATGAATCATGAGGAAAGCTTATGTACAAGTCATGTGCATTGAGCTCATAGACCATGGTTCAAAATAGGGTTTCAAAAACATTTTAAAATCATTTGGAAAACCTTGGTGAAGTTTATTTTTTTGATAGTTATCACCATTGATAAAGTTGATACAAAGTAGGTCTAAAATATTGAAGTTATCAATGATTTTGAACTTTGTATCAATCTCTCATTTTAATGGATATTTTTATACAAAACTATTTTTCACCCATTGTATTTGATATAAGTATTATACGTATGAATTTTTGTGATTTTTCAAATTACATATAATTACTTATAAAATTTTAAAATTCATTTCTAATTTTTGATTTCTGCATTTGCAAATATCAGTCAACTGATGTTAATGGCAGTCAACTGGTTGCTAACCAAGTCAACTGCTGGTGCTAATTTCGATTGAACAAGGTTTGTTTAGCCATGTATCAGCCATCTTATTGTACCCTAATGTCTCCTAACCCTAGAATATGCTTTGGAAAGCATTGGAAGTGTGCAAATCCATTGGAAATGAATTAAGAGAGGTGTTTAGGGTGAAAATCGAATTTTAAGGGAGATGAAAGTTCAATGTTGAATCTTTATCCTTAATTTCGATTGGTTAGAGTTCCTATTGGTTTAGGGTCTCTCTAAGGACATTGTTGGTGCAATAGTCAAGGGGGAGCAAGCCTTTAGGGGGAGGTTATCCATCAAGGGATGATGGATGAATTTTTCCTCAAAAGGGGAGAGTTGGAGTATACTGAGGATTGCCTCTCATTTAGTGATATGTGATTTATCACTAGGAAGAGTGAAGGAATTCAAAATAATTTTGGACCAAAGGGGGAGAATGTAAGATCTCATTGTTATATGAGATATTGATACCCTTGGAGAGAGTCTTTTTGATGTGTGCCAAAGGGAGAGAAGTGAGGTTTGAGTTAGGTAAACCTTCACTATGCTTTGGCATTGGAAGATTTAAGTTGGGGCTTATTGGTTAGCCTAACTTAAAGGTGTTGTCAAACATCAAAAAGGGAGAGATTGTTGGTGCAATTGGCTCAGGTTATGATTGACCGGACTCGAGTTTTACTCAAGTAATATTTTGATGTTTGACAAAATGATTGACAATGTAATTGTCATGGAAAGTCCAAGAATTTCTTGGCATTTGAGAAGTCCAAGTCATGTGCACATGACAAGGAAAGTCCAAGTCATGAATACTTGATAATTGGAAAGTCCAAGCATGGGTCTTGGCAAGGAAAGTCCAAAGGTATAGTTTTAGCGGCATAAGTCCAATTTATAGTCTTGCCAGCGTAAAGTCCAAGTGAACTTTGGCGGTGAAAGTCCAAGTATGGATATTTGGCATTTGGAAAGTCCAAGGGTGTGATATTTGCAGCATAAAGTCCAAGCTATAGTCTTGGCAGAATAAGTCCAATGTTTGGCAATGTAAAGTCCAAGTGTGTATCTTGGCAACATAAGTCCAAATGTACCTTGGCAAAGTAGACTCGGTTAGCATGACAATAGTCGATGGAAGCACCTGAAGGCTAGCATATGGATGAACAATTTATGGATGACTTGGATGGATCCGATAGGCGTAAGGTTGATGAAGGTGGCTAGAAAGCTTAGGTCTAGAGTAAGGATGGTCAATCAAGTATGAGGGGATCATACTTGGGTTAAACCTCATGGTTGAGGTTTATCAATCGACTGGGGTTATGGATCAGTCGACAAACCAAGTGTTTGACACTTGGTAGCCTAGTCAATTTGTACCAGTCGACTGGTCAAGTAGTCGACAGAGCTTCAAACTGCTCGGATGAAGCTTTGGCAGTCGACTGCCAGCTTTGGGTAGTCGACTAGCTTTGGGCAGTCAACTGATTTAAGTGGACACGAGTACAGAAGCTTTGGTAGTCGATTAGCTAGTTGACTGCGGGGCATCAGTCAACTGCTAGTAAGGTCAGTCGATTGATGAGGTATCCATTGTCCAAATTTCAATGTGGATAGAGTCATCGTGAGATGACAGCATGAAGGTCAGTCGACTATTCGATAAGAGCAATTGATTGGAAGGTGAAAATCAGCTCGAGTTACAGCTTTATAAGGAGCTCGAGAAGGAGGATTTTGGTCATGGATCTTAGGGTGATTTGAAGGGGAATTGTTGCTCCATTCCAGACCTTCAAGAGCATTCCAAAGCTACCAAAGATCAAGCATTCAAAAGCTTACATTTGTAAAGTGTTTTCTTTGCTTGTATTCATTTGCTTAGTATAATTTCTTGTATCTTGTTCTTATTGTTACAAGAATTATTGTAAGAGATTTTCTCCACCTCCGGAGTGTTTTCCCGAGAAGGAGAGGTATATTAGTGGCGGTGTGCATCACTAGAGCTTACTTGAGCTCGACCCGTAAAGTAGGAACCCTAGGTTTCAAACCACGTTATATCACTTGTGTTGTGCTTGTATTGTTGTTATCATTTGTATTTGTATTCCGCTACGCTAACAACAATTGTAGACAAGCAATCAAATGAATGCATATGAATTTCAAGAGACAAAGCGAATCACTATTCACCCCCCTCTAGTGACACCAACCGATCTCTAACAGAAAGAATCTTAAATTTGTTCTTAGTTTGCTTCGGAGGTAGATGGTTCCTCTTCTTGCTTTAGCTCTGGTGTTGAAGATTATCTCTCCTCCCCCTTAATCCTTGAGGTGGAGACTTCCTCCAACTTTTCTACTTCGGATGTTGAGCATCTCTCAACTTCCAAATCTCCACATTCTTGAGTCGATGAGCATTCTTCTTCGGCTTTCTCCTTATTTGTTCCGGTGAAGGTTTTTCGTGAAGCTCTACCAATTTTCTCCATATTTCCTTGGCATCCTTAAAATCTCCTAATTTTGACAAAATATCATTAGGTAACAAATTTACTAACATCTTTGTTACCTCATTGTTTATCTTGGATTTTTGGACTTGTTCCTCCGTTCACTTCTTTTCCTTGAGAATTCTCCCCTTCTTGTCCAAGGAAGTCACGAATCCATCTATCAAGATGAACCAATGCTCGATGTCTATCATGAGGAGCGTCTCCATCCTCGCACTCCATGCCGAAAAGTCTTCTTGATTGAACGGTGAAGGAATCTGAATGTCATAGCCGAATCCGTCGATAGGCTCCATTCTTCTACTCCTCTAGCACTTTTGCTTCTTTCGGCGGTTAGTCTTTGAAGAGTGGTCTCGCTCTAATACCACTTGTTGGTATCTTCCGAGTGAGCCTGGCTCTGATACCACTTGTTGGAGACCATTGAATCCGCTAGAGGGGTGAATAGCGTATCTGCAATTTCTTTGTGAAGGTTGAAGCTTCGCTTCAGTCACTTGTGCATGGCAATCCTATCATATGTCCCCAGATAAAAAAATTAATTCAGACGAAGATGGATTACCCAAGAAATCGATCCATCATTGTGCTATTCGATTTAAATAGTCGCTTAAACAAACTTGTTGTTCAAGCAACCTAACTCTTATCCTCGATTAGCCGCAGAATAGATGATGTACGGATCGTTGGTTTTTGTGTTTATCTTCGGGGTCCATGATCATACAATTACAAACAAATTGCATAGAACAAGAAAGAAACTTAAACAAGGATTATACCTCTTGTTTACCTCTTGATTTTCTATTGTATGACCTATCCTCTTCTTGGACGTTGTGTGGGCAACGATCTTCCAAGAAATGAAGCCACCTAGACCACCTTTTCTCCTTCTTGCTCGTTCCAACACAAGTTGTCCCCTTATCCTCCTCTTGGCCAAACACCCTTCTCCTTCTCCCTTGCTTGTGCCGGCCACCAAGGAGAGCTCCCCTTCCTTGTTGCCGCTGACCTAAGGGAGAACAAAGGGAAGAACCACCCACAAAGGGAGGTTGTTGCCGCTGGCCAAAGAAGAAGGGTGAAAGCACCCTAACCGCCAGTCACCAAGAGATGGAGAGGGCTGCCCTTTGCTTGTATCCACCGGCCCTTGCTTGAGAAAGAAGGGCGTCGACCACCAAAGGGAGGGAATGGAGGAGGCGCCGGCCAAAAACCCTAATGGTTGGGTATTTGTCGTCGGCCCTAGGAGGGGAGGAGGAGGAAAAATTAGATTCAAAACAAAACCCTTTTTTTTTTTTTTGTTTCACCCAAGCCTTGGAATCTATTTATAGATTTCGCCCAAGACACCTTTTAATCTTGTCCGTTGGATTTAGGCTTCATGAGGGTTTTAATAGACTACAATAGGGACCATGAGGAGGAGTTGGATCTTGGCCACCCAATGGATCCAAATCCGATCCATTAATGATAATCCATTCCACTAAAGCGATCATCATTGATCAAACCTCACCAACCCCATAATTATATATAGGCTCCACATATTAATTGTACAAAAATCTCTCCGTGTTTAAGATATCGAATGTCCATTAATTAATTGATTTACTGACAATTAATTAATTAACATCTAACTCCATGAATAGTACCACTCAACCTTATCATCATGCTGGACCAAGTCCACCTGCAGGATTTACATGATGATCCTTATGAGCTCCTCAAGGGGACATCATCATCCTAATACATAGGACACGGTTTCCTCCTATAATCAACGACACACCATGTAAATAATATCATTTCCCAACTTACCGGGCCTATTGATTTAAGCCATAAATCTCGCTCATTGGTAAATCAAAGAAATAAATATTAAGTACATGTGCCCGTTATTATATCGAGATTAAGAGCATGTACATCATAATATTCGAGGTCCAATTCAATTATATAGTCAGTATAAATTGAATTACCTCTAAATCAGTCCTGATCAATACACACAAAGTGTACTAGTGTAATTCTATGGTCAAGATAAACCAATACCAAATTACATTACAACCATGCCAATGGTTTATCCAAAACTATCTTGGTTGTGAGCCTTTACTTATACTCTACAAGGAACTAATAACATGATCTTCTGTGCGACACCACACACCATATTATCTGTAATGTAAAGTATTAGACAATATGCATAATTATAAATATACTAACAATGATCATGTGATTCTTATTTCAAAATGAAGATGTTCATACAAAAGGCTGTAGAGGAAATGTTGATGGCTAGAGAGGGGGTGAATAGTGTTGTGCTAGTACATGATGGAATTCGATTGCGTTCATCTACAAATCTCGTTAGCGTGCAGCGGAAATAGAAATAAAGTAATAATGAATGAGACAAACACGCAAACACAACTATTTAACATGGTTCGGAACCGAATGGTTTCTACTCCACGGATCGAGCTCTAAAGAACTCTAGCGATGCCAATCACACACCATTATGCAATAACTCCTTCTCGACACAAGTTGGAGGTGGAGAAACCTCTTACAATAGTTTACAACGATAAACTAATTACAACAAGCAAATACAATATGAAATACAACAAGAGATGCAAAGAAAACTTTACATAAAACTTTTTTGAATGCTTGCTTGCTAAGTTGATCGAGTAGCACTTGGAGACCCTGAATTACAGTAGCAACTCGCCCCAAAACACCTCAAAGAACCTTGTTGATTTCCTCCTCCATGAGCTCCATTTAAAGCTTCTGCCTGTGCTAGAAATCGACGATCAGTCGACTGATCGGGACCATCAGTCGACTGATGACACTGTTGCTGTGAGACAACGGTGTAATCCACATTAAAAAAATCCAACGGATAGGACATCAGTCGACTGATCATGTCCATCAGTCGACTGATTGAGCCTTCACTCGACTGCTAGCCCCAACAGTCGAGTGAGACTCCATTTTGTGCCCGAAATATCGAGCACCAGTCGACTGATCACATGATCAGTCGACTGCTTGGCCAATCAGTCGACTTCCCACCTCTGACAGTCGACTTCTAGGACACTTCCCACAGTCAAACCCTAGTTGACTCACACCAGTCGACTGCTATATGGCACCAATCGACTGGCACACCTCAAACATGAGATTTTAACCCAAGTATGGTGCTCTCATACTTGCTAGACCACCCTTAGACTAGACCTAAGCCTTCTAGCCACCTCCATCAGACTCACGCCTCTCGGATCCCTCCAAGTCATCCATGACTTGTTCATCCATTGCGCTAGCCTTCAGATGCTTCCATCGGCTATGTCATGCTAACAGTGTCTACACCACCAAGGCACATTGGACTTACGCTGCCAAGACTCCGCTTGGACTTTACGCCACCAATCATTGGACTTATGCTGCCAAGACTTTCGCTTGGACTTTACGCTGCCAATATCAAACCCCTTGGACTTCTCAAATGCCAAGACTCAAGCTTGGACTTTCCCTTGCCAACCCATGTTGGACTTTCCATGCCAAGACCCATGCTTGGACTTTTCCTTGCCAAGACCCATGCTTGGAATTTTCAAGACATGGTCAACCCCAATCAACCATCAGAATCCCCCTCGAGTCAAACTCGAGTCCGGTCAATCATGACCCGGGTCGATTGTATCAACAATCTCCCCAAAACATTACCAGGCATCAATGTCAAACATCAATGTCAAACCTCCATGTCCAACACTTCCATGTCAAACATCAACACATACCATTCCCATGTCAAACATCAAAACATCACTCGAGTCAAACTCGAGTCCGATCAATCGTGACCTGGGCCGATTGCACCAACAATCTCTCCCTTTTTGATTTCTGACAAAAACACATACCTTTGAGTTAGAACACTAACTCAAATCTCCTTACCAATTATCCCAAATTGGTAATTCCAAACATTCTTTCCAATTCTCCGAATTAACAATTGATAACATCAATTGATAACACTCTCCATAACATTCTCCCCCAAAACATTCTCCCCCTTTTTGACTAACATCAAAAAGGTTATCTTTCCAAGGAGGTCAATGTCTCATGTCCCAATGAGATCTTATAATCTCCCCCCTTGGTCCAAACATACCTAGGATGCCTACCATCTTCCTAGTGATAAGTCTCATATCACTCAAGAGAGGCAATCCTATACACTCTCCCAATTTCCAAATTGGGTATCTCAAAATTCTATTTTCCTCCTCATGAGAAAAAATATCATCCATCATCCTTGATGGATACCTCCCCCTAAAGGCTTGCTCCCCCTTGGCCATTGCACCAACAATGTCCTAGGGAAGTCCCTAAGCCAATAGGAACTTTAAACTATCAAAATTAAGGCCTAAAGTTCAACATTGAACTTTTCCTCACCTTAAAATTGATTCAAACCCTAAACAAATCTCCTAATCCATATCCAATGGATTTTCACCCTTTCTAATGCTTCCCAAAGCATATCCTAAGGTTAGGAGTGGTTAGGGAACCTTACCATAGTTGAAATGGGGTTAAACATCCTTGTTTTACCCGAAATCAGCATAGGCAGTCGAGTCCTTCAAAAATCAATCGACTGTCATGCCCATCAGTCGACTACCACCATGAGCAGTCGACTGATAACTGAAAATCTCGATTTTCAGTTATCAGAAATAAGATTTGAAAATTCATAAATAATTATGCGTATATCGAAAAATCATGAAAATTTATACGTATAATACTTATGACTAATACAATGGGTAAAAAATGTTAGAAAAATATTTTACCCATAAAATATCGAAATTGATAAAAAATTTAAAAGTGAAAAAAAACTACTAAGTTTTGGCTCACTTTGTATCAACTTCATCAATGGTGATTGCTATCAAAAGATAGACTTCACCAAGGTTTTCTAAAAGGATTTTAAAATGTTTTTAAAACCTTATTTTGAATCATATTCCTTGGGCTTAATGTACATGACTTATACACAAGCTTTCCCAATGATCCACATTTAGTTAAAGATGAGTTTTAGTTCATCTAGATGCAAAAACTATACACCTTGAACTTAACTCATATCCTAGCATCTCACATGTATCTAGGGTGTATAAAACACACACAAGTCAATGTGATGTGAGATGTGGGTTTTGTTCTCCTAATCTAGGGTTTCATGCATTCTCTAAGGCAACACTACTTGATTCCCTTATAAATGGGACTTCAAGTCATGTCATTGTCCTTAAATTAATTTTCATTAACTTAAATGCATGAATGATCATGGCATAAATGATAACATAACTAAACATTGCCAATGATCATGATGTCATGGCATATGATATATAGAAACACATGACATTTAAACCTTAATCCTACACATAATCATGACATATAAATGATAAAAATAAATATGATGTCATGACATGTTATATGGAAAATCAAGCATGACATATAAAATGTATAGGTATAATAATACCTAAATTTTAATATTAATTGTCATTTGATATAATTAAGTGTATTTTGCCATATTTGCTACTTTTCCCCAAAGTGTGTCAAAAACCCAAAATGGCACACTATAACTTTTAATCCTAAATTGTGTCAATTTAATTGATTTTTCATAATTCCAAAAATATGGCACATCCTAAAATCTTTTAGGATCATAATATCAAATATATTTCCAAGGTATCCATAACCTTGAAAAATACCTAAAGTATCACCTTTACCATGATTAGGTTAACTACCCTTCCATTTAAAGTTGGCACACCCTAAACCCATCTAGCGTGAATCGATCACGCTCTTGGGAACCCAAAATCTATTTGAGCTCCTAGGGTTAATTAGGTATTCCTTAGGGATGACCTCCCTAGATACCTTCCTAATGACCCTCCTAGGCTTAAAAGCCTTGGTCATTTGGGTCTTGCCTAGGTTAACTCTAGGGGTAACTCCCCTTGTAACCTTCTTAGTGGCCACCCTAGGTTTCTTAGAAATCCTAGCCACTAGGCACATACCTTGGTTACCCTTAGGGATGACTTCCCTAGTAACCTTGGTCTTCCTAGACCTAGGTTGTGTTCCATAATCAAATGGAACACTATGATAAGCCACCTTAGGCTTAGGTTTGTGACCCAAACCTTTCTTGCCCTGGGTTGACTTTTGTCTCTTAGGTCTTTGACTTTGACTATTTGACCCTAGGTTTTGACTTCTAGACCCTAAATGTTGACCATTTGACCTTTGCACTTGATGTTGGGGTTGATCCGTGAGGGGAAACTTCGCTTCCCCTTCACCTCGGTTGCTTGACCATGGTGATCCCTTTGATGTCCCCGGATTAAAAATTTAATCTTAGACAAAAGGGATTCCCAAAGCAACCAAGTCATCGTCGTGCTATTCATTTAGAGAGGTCACTTGAACAAACTAGTTGTTCAAGCGACCATCCTCTATCCTACGAGTAGCCGCGGAATAGACGATGTCCGGATCGCCGGTTTTTGTGTTTGTACTCGGGATCCAAGTATTATTTAGCCTATTTACAGAAATATAACATGCTTATATTTTGAAAAACAAACACAAGCAATGAATAAAAGAGATAGAAGAATAGTTATACCTCTTGGTCTTCTAATGTATGACCCTCCTCCTTTTGGACGTCGTGTGGGCGACGATCCACCAAAAGTCGAAGCTCCTAGATCGCAAAACTTCCTTCCTTGCTTTCCCAAGCAAGAGGAAGAAGAGAAACAATGTTTTTCTCCTTACAAAACTCAACCAACAAGGAATCAATCCCTTCCTTGCCGCCGGCCAAGTAAATGAAGGAGATGGTGGTGGGAAGCAACCAAGATACCTAGGGAAACCCTATATCTTGTTTCCACCACCTAAGGAGAAGAAGAAGGAGGCTTTGGGCATCGGCCAAGGCTGGAAAAAAGCTGGGAGAGGCTGCTGGACGTTGGCACAAAGAGGAAGAAGAAGAGAGAAAGAACCTTCCTTATTTGGTGCCACCCTAGCCTCAAAACCCTAACCCTAATTCCAATCCTATCTCAACTAGGATTGCCCTATTCTTGCCGCCCAAGCCTTGCTCCCTCTCTATGATGATCTTCACGCCAACCCCATGCCACCTTTTATAGAGTTTGGGGATAAGCCATGAATTAATCTCCTCCATTGGTTCTAGGGATTTAATCTCAACCGTCAGATCTGGAGATTTAATCTCAACCAATGGATCTTAGTGTTTTGTTTCTATCCATTGGATCTAAGCATCTTGAGGTGTTAATGGGCTACATTAGGGACCATGAGGAGGAGTTGGGTCTTGGTCACCCATGGATCAAGCCCACATAAAGTCCGATCCACTAATGATGGTCCAATCCACTAAAGGTCCATCATTGATCTACCTTACCAACCCCCATATGATAATATGGGCTCCATATATTATTTGTACATTTTCTCCCCGTGTTTAAGATCTCGAATGTCCGTCAATTAATTAATTTACTGACCATTAATTAATCGACATCTAACTCCATGAGTAGTACCACTCAACCTTTTTCATCATCATGACCAAGTCCACTGCGCAGGATTTACATGATGAACCTTATGAGCTCCTCAAGGGGACATCATCATCCTAATATATAGGACACGGTTTCCTCCTATAATCAACGGCACACCATATAAATAATATCATCTCCCAACTTACCGAGTCTATCGATTTAATCTATAAATCTCGCTCATTGGTAAATCAAAGAGATGAGTACCAAGTATATGTGCCCGTTATTATATCGGGATTAAGAGCATGTACTAAATAATATCTGAGGTCCGATTCGATTATGTAGTCAGCAATAAATCGAATCACCTCTGTGTCGGTCCTGCTCAATACACACAAAGTGCACTAGTGTGATTCTATGGTCAAGACAAACCAATACCAAATCACACTACAACCATTCCGATGGTTTGTCCAAAGCCATCTCGGTTGTGAGCCTTTACTTATACTTTACAAGGAGCCGATAACATGATCTCCCTTGTGACACCACACACCATGTTATCTACAATGTAAGGTATTAGACAATATTGCATAACCATAAAAATATGCAAACAATGATCATGTGATTCTTATTTCAAAATAAAGATGTTCATACAAAAAATAGACTTTTAAGTATACATCCCTACAATCTCCCACTTATACTAAAAGACTATCTTTGTCCTCAAGTGCCATACATCTTATCCCCATTCCTCCACATGCCTATCAAAGCTCTGGAAGGCCCTTAGTGAAAGGATCCGCAGTTATCCTCCGATGCAATCTTGGCCACAGCAACTTCTCCTCGCTTTACGATTTCTCGTATCAGGTGGTACTTGCGCTCTATGTGTTTACTAGCCTTATGGGCTCGTGGTTCCTTCGAGTTTGCAACTGCACCACTATTATCACAATAAATCGTGATAGTTCTGGGCAAACCAGGAATCACATCCAAGTCCATCAGAAAGTTCCTGAGCCATACAACTTCTTTGGCCGCCTCAGAGGCCGCCACATACTCAGCTTCCATGGTGGAGTCTGCCACGCACTTCTGCTTGACACTCCTCCATACAATGGCTCCACCTCCCAAAGTAAACACAAAATCTGAGGTAGACTTACTGTTATCCCTATCAGATTGGAAGTCGGAATCCGTGTAACCCACAGGGAGTAATTGGTCTGCCCGGTAAACCAGCATATAATCCCTAGTCCTTCTCAGGTACTTCAATATATGCTTTACCGCAGTCCAATGTCCCTGTCCTGGATTACTCTGATATCTGCTGACCATGCCCACGGCAAAGCAGATATCTGGTCTCATACAGAGCATCGCATACATGAGGCTTCCTACTGCCGAAGCATAAGGAACCGCCTTCATCTCCTCTATCTCCTCAGATGATCTAGGACACATCTCCTTAGATAGAGGTACTCCATGCCTGAAAGGTAGAAAACCCTTCTTGGAGTTCTGCATGCTAAAACGCTCCATAATTGTGTCTATGTATGAAGCTTGGGATAAGCACAACATCCTTTTCTTGCGATCCCTTATAACCTTGATCCCAAGGATGTGTCCCACTTCTCCCAAGTCCTTCATATCAAACTGTTTGGACAACCATACCCTTACGTCCGATAACACCTTGATATTGTTGCCAATCAACAAAATGTCATCTACGTATAGTACAAGAAATACCACTACGTTTCCGTCACATCTCTTGTATACACAAGACTCATCCGGACTTTGAATAAATCCATAAGACTGGATCACCTCATCAAACCGAATGTTCCAAGACCTCGAAGCTTGTTTCAATCCATAAATGGACCGATTAAGCTTACATACAAGATGCTCTTTTCCCTTAGCAATGAATCCCTCTGGTTGCTTCATGTAGATGTTTTCCTCAAGACTTCCATTAAGGAAAGCTGTCTTGACATCCATCTGCCACACCTCATAATCCATATGAGCTGCTATGCATAAGAGAATCCGGATAGATTTAAGCATGGCTACCGGCGAAAAGGTCTCCTCATAATCGATACCCTCTTTCTGAGTATACCCCTTCGCAACAAGCCTCGCTTTGAAGGTCTCAACCTTCCCATCTATTCCTCTCTTTCTTTTGTAGATCCACTTGCATCCAATGGTTTTTACACCATCGGGTGGTTCTACTAGCTCCCAGACCTGATTTGAATCCATAGATTCAATCTCAGCATTCATTGCACTCTGCCAAGATACTGCATCTTTATCTTGGATTGCCTCATCATATGTCCAGGGATCAGGTTCATGTTCGTCAGGGACCAAATCAGAAGATTCTCCCAAGAACATGAATCTATCAGGCTGTCTCACAACCCTCCCACTACGACGAGGTATCACCTGTGTATCCTCTGTGACACGTGGTGCAGTGACATGTGGTATATCCTCTTGTACCGGTGGTACTAAAGAAGTGACTTCCCCTTTTAACTCCTCCAGAACAATTTTACTCGTGGGCTTGTGGTTCATCACATAGTCCTCCTCTAGAAATCTGGCATTCGTACTCACGATCACCTTCTGATCTCTAGGACTATAGAACAAACCACCCTTCGTTCCCTTAGGGTAGCCAACAAACATGCACACTTCTGTACGAGGTTCCAACTTACCAGCATCTGCCTTCAGCACATGTGCTGGACTCCCCCATATCCGAATATGTCTCAAACTAGGCTTTCGCCCAGTCCACAATTCTACGGGAGTAAAAGGCACTGATTTAGATGGAACCAAGTTCAGAATGTATACCGCCATATCTAGAGCATATCCCCAGAACGAATCTGGCAAGTCAGAATAACTCATCATTGATCTAACCATCTCCATAAGAGTCCTATTCCTTCGCTCTGCTACACCATTCTGCTGGGGTGTGCCAGGTGCAGACAATTGGGATTGAATCCCAGCCTCTGATAAGTAATTCCTAAACTCTCCCAAGAGGTATTCACCACCACGATCAGATCGTAGGGTCTTGATACTTTTACCTTGACGGTTCTCCACATCAGCCTTGAATTCTTTGAACCTGTCAAAGCATTCAGACTTGCGGCACATCAAGTAAATGCATCCATATCTTGAATAATCATCTATAAAAGAGACGAAATATTCAAAACCACCTCTAGCCTGGATAGACATAGGACCACACAAATCAGAATGAACCAATTCTAACACATCTTTGGCTCTATACCCCTTGGCCTTGAAAGGCCTCTTGGTCATCTTACCCTCCAAGCAAGATTCACAGGTTGGGAGATCCTCCACCACTAATGAGCCCAAAGGTCCATCAGCTATCAACCTTTGAATCCTGCTTAGGTTAATGTGACCAAGCCTAAGATGCCAAAGATATGTTTGGTTCATCTTCGAAGGTTCTTTTCTCTTATTGGATTTAGAAGATGAGTTATTAACTTCAATTTGCATCGTGGGAGGTTTTGGTTCAAGTGTGTACAAATTTCCTATCAATGTACCCGAACAGATAATGTCCCTATTCCTTCTTATAACAACTCTGTCATTAAAAGAAATAGAATATCCATCCATAAACAATTTAGAAACTGAAATTAAATTCTTTCTAAATAAGGGTACATAAAGGCAATTCTTAAGAACCAAAAGTTTATTTTCCTCAAAAGATGAATGAACGTCTCCCATCGCAATACCACCTTTGTGGCATCGCCCACACGATAATCTCCCCTTCACCACTATCTGGTTTCGAACCTGCAGTATTGCGACATGATCGATGGCTCCCATATCTACACACCAGGTGCCGGTAGATAACACCGCTAAACATGTTTCAACGACTAGTACAAAAGATATACCTTTGTTCTTGCGGTTGGGGCAGTCCTTCTTCCAGTGTCCAGTCTGCTTACAAGTGAAGCACTTGCCTTTCGGCTTCTTCACTCCTCCCTGAGTACCTCCCACCGCCTTTGCCCCGGTTTGTTTCTTCTTCTTCTTGCCTTTCGGCTTAGAAGCAGAAACCTTCTGGGTCATCACGGCATGCACCTGAGCACTCTGACGAAATAGTCCCTCTGCCGCCTGGAGTTCTGTCAGAAGTTCCGCCAATGAATACAACCTCTTGTTCATGTTGTAGTTGAGGCGAACGCCAAAACTCCTAGGCAGAGGCTGGAGTATGATATCGACCTGGGTTTCCATCGATCTCACTCCTAGGACCTCTATTTCATTCAAATGAGCCATCATCTTGAGAACATGATCCCTCACGAGTGTTCCCTCGATCATGGTGGTCGTCATCAAGTTTCTCATGGCCTCTTGCCTCGCAGCCCGATTCTGGTGTCCGAAAAGCTCCTTGAGATTGAGCATCATATCATAGGCAGTGGGCATGGCTTGATGCTGATGTTGGAGTACATTTGACATAGATGCCAAAATGTAACACCGTGCCATCTCATCGGCCTTGTTCCACTTCCTATAGCTCTCTCTCTCCTTTTCCCCAAAATTATCTGTAGGCTTGGGAGGGCACTCTTCGAGGAGTACATATTTGTATTCCTCGTGATCAAGACAATATCTAGATTCCTCTTCCAATCTACATAGTTGGGTCCAAGAAGTTTGTTCTCTTTGATCACACAAGTGGGTTGAAAGTCATTTTGAAAGAAAACCTAAGAATCACATAAATCAAAACATTAGATTTCAAAAATTATTGATTCCTCAAACAATAAAATTTTGATATCAACCAACACCTCAATCCACCGAGAATATCGCATGCCACGCATGGACGATATCACAATTCTACATTTGTAAGAGGAGGTTTTACCCATTAATTTTATTATCTTGTCAACCTTACTTTTGACAAATAAAATTAATAGTTGGTTCCTCTTTGGCCCTACAAATAAAAGCGGTGACTGATGGGAGGATACTTTTAATTTGCATCTAAGTGTGCACCATTACACGATACTAAGGGAATTATTTCGGATTATGTGCCTTACCGCTGTGGAAGTACACATGCTCCTAGATAATTTCCTATAACCATTATTTGACCTAGTGATCCGCAAACAAACTCATCCGCAGGAGGAAGGCACTAGCCAACACGCAAGTTTGTTGCATCACATGTCAAATTGTAATGGAGGCCATGAATTAATTAAAATATCCCTCTCCCACTTAGTAAATTAAAATGAGGAATTTTCCTACGACATGCATATCAAACAAAAGCAATAAATATGAAAAATAAATTATTTTCCAACTATTATGGCCTTTGTCTTCAATATGGCTCGTCGCATCGCGCCATCTCGTCCGCTCCTCCTCGCCATGTACAAGCCCTTGAGATCCGAGCAGAGACTAAAACCTATTTTAATTTACATCCATCGATCCTATACTCCACGAGGGAGTGTACATGAATCTAGATCGAAAGTAAAATAAAATAAAGAGTGGCTAAACAATGCTGTATTTAATTTACAAAAAAACTAAATACTAGCCTCGTCAACCCCGAGGATTCAACAAAATAAATATTTACACACATACAATCACATACACACACGGCCATAATAGTGGATCTTATGCCGCAACCAAAGAGTTAAACTACGCATATCCTACTATTATCCGGCACATATAATATATGAAAAAGTGCATAAAATTAACCGAATCCTAAACACACAAAACCGAATCCTTGGCTCTGATACCAATTGTTGGGGTTGATCCGTGAGGGGAAACTTCGCTTCCTTCACCTCCTGCTTTGACCATGGTGATCCTTTGATGTCCCCGGATTAAAAATTTAATCTTAGACAAAGGAATTCCCAAAGCAACCAAGTCATCGTCGTGCTATTCATTTAGAGAGGTCACTTGAACAAACTAGTTGTTCAGCGACCATCCTCTATCCTACGAGTAGCCGCGGAATAGGCGATATCCGGATCGCACGGTTTTTGTGTTTGTACTGGATCCAAGTATTATTTAGCCTATTTACAGAAATATAACATGCTTATATTTTGAAAAACAAACACAAGCAATGAATAAAAGAGATAGAAGAATAGTTATACCTCTTGGTCTTCTAATGTATGACCCTCCTCCTTTTGGACGTCGTGTGGGCGACGATCCACCAAAAGTCGAAGCTCCTAGATCGCAAAACTTCCTTCCTTGCTTTCCCAAGCAAGAGGAAGAAGAGAAACAATGTTTTTCTCCTTCCAAAACTCAACCAACAAGGAATCAATCCCTTCCTTGCCGCCGGCCAAGTAAATGAAGGAGATGGTGGTGGGAAGCAACCAAGATACCTAGGGAAACCCTATATCTTGTTTCCACCACCTAAGGAGAAGAAGAAGGAGGCTTTGGGCATCGGCCAAGGCTGGAAAAAATCTGGGAGAGGCTGCTGGACGTTGGCACAAAGAGGAAGAAGAAGAGAGAAAGAACCTTCCTTATTTGGTGCCACCCTAGCCTCAAAACCCTAACCCTAATTCCAATCCTATCTCAACTAGGATTGCCCTATTCTTGCCGCCCAAGCCTTGCTCCCTCTCTATGATGATCTTCACGCCAACCCCATGCCACCTTTTATAGATTTTGGGGATAAGCCATGAATTAATCTCCTCCATTGGTTCTAGGGATTTAATCTCAACCGTCGGATCTGGAGATTTAATCTCAACCAATGGATCTTAGTGTTTTGTTTCTATCCATTGGATCTAAGCATCTTGAGGTGTTAATGGGCTACATTAGGGACCATGAGGAGGAGTTGGGTCTTGGTCACCCATGGATCAAGCCCACATAAAGTCCGATCCACTAATGATGGTCCAATCCACTAAAGGTCCATCATTGATCTACCTCACCAACCCCCATATGATAATATGGGCTCCATATATTATTTGTACATTTTCTCCCCGTGTTTAAGATCTCGAATGTCCGTCAATTAATTAATTTACTGACCATTAATTAATCGACATCTAACTCCATGAGTAGTACCACTCAACCTTTTCATCATGCCGGACCAAGTCCACCTGCAGGGTTTACATGATGAACCTTATGAGCTCCTCAAGGGGACATCATCATCCTAATATATAGGACATGGTTTCCTCCTATAATCAACGGCACACCATATAAATAATATCATCTCCCAACTTACCGAGTCTATCGATTTAATCTATAAATCTCGCCCATTGGTAAATCAAAGAGATGAGTACCAAGTATATGTGCCCGTTATTATATCGGGATTAAGAGCATGTACTAAATAATATCTGAGGTCCGATTCGATTATGTAGTCAGCAATAAATCGAATCACCTCTGTGTCGGTCCTGCTCAATACACACAAAGTGCACTAGTGTGATTCTATGGTCAAGACAAACCAATACCAAATCACACTACAACCATTCCGATGGTTTGTCCAAAGCCATCTCGGTTGTGAGCCTTTACTTATACTTTACAAGGAGCCGATAACATGATCTCCCGTGTGACACCACACACCATGTTATCTACAATGTAAGGTATTAGACAATATTGCATAACCATAAAAATATGCAAACAATGATCATGTGATTCTTATTTCAAAATAAAGATGTTCATACAAAAAATAGACTTTTAAGTATACATCCCTACACTTGATTGGTCATTTTTGCAAGGGTCTTTTCAAGTTTCTCAAGCCTTGACCTCAAGGCTTGATTTTCCAACTCTAATTGCCCAATTTTAGAATTTTGATTTAATCTTTGGGCATTGTCCTTTCTAGGCATATGCCTAGTCCATTTAGGATTAAAAACTATTTGATCCTCAATTTTCCTAATATATGCCTTAGGTAGAATATTTTTAGGGACATTAGTTTCAAATTTCTCCTTATTCCTAAGGTTGACTTTCTTGGCTCCTAAACAATATTCATTATTTCTAGCATGCTTTTCATTATAAATGGCAACATTATTAACATAACTCCTAGCATGCTTTTGCCTATTATTTAAAGAAAGAGCATTATTTAGGTGTACCTTAGAGTTTGCCTTAGAGGCTCCCCCTACTTGTGATGCTCCCCTTTGAATCTTCTTCTCCCCCTTTGGGCATTGATTTCGGTAGTGTCTCGGTTGCTGACATTTGAAGAAAATCACTTGCTCCTTGCTTTTGGTTGTTGGGGGACTGGCATCCTTTGACTTTTCTTGACTTGTAGGCACCAGAGGAGCTTTCTTGACTTTCTTAGGGCACTTACTCTTGTTGTGCCCGGATTCCCTACACTCAAAGCATATTATATGTTTTTTATTTAAAACCAAATTGCTTGAGTTACCTAGGCTGGTGGTGGAGTTTTGAGCTTCCTCATCTTGACCGGATGTTGAAGGCTCTTCTTGAGGTTGCTCCGGTGTAGATGGTCTCTCCTCCTCAATCCTAGAAGTGGATGCTTCTTCCACTTCTTCCACCGATTTGGAGGTTGACTCCCTATCAACTTCTGAATCCTCACTTGCTTATGAGGATGAGCTCTCTTCCTCCTCTTCCTTTTCTTCTTGAATTGAGTGAAGCTCTTCATGGAATTTTGCCAATTTTTCCCATAACTCCTTGGCGTCTAGATATTCACCTAGCCTAGATAAAACATCATTAGGTATCAAATCTTCTAAAAATTTTGTTACCTTGGCTTCGGTCTTGAATCTTAGTCGTTGCTCTTGGGTCCATTTCTTCAACTTTAGAACTTCTCCCTTCTTATCCCTAGGAGGTTCAAAGCCTTCTACGAGAATGAACCAATCTTCTATGTCCATCATCAAGAATGTCTCCATTCTTGCTCTCCACGTCGGAAAATCTTCTCGTTCATATGGTGGTGGAGTGTTGATGTCCCATCCAAGCTTGTCTTGGAATTCCATCTTCCCTCTAGCATCTTTTCTCCCGGTAGTTAGTTCGTAGAAGAGCCCCAGGCTCTAATACCAATTGTAGAGGAAATGTTGACCACTAGAGGGGGTGAATAGTGTCGTGCTAGTACATGATGGAATTCGATTGTGTTCGTCTACAAATCTCGTTAGTGCATAGCGGAAATAGAAATAAAGAAATAACGAAATAGACAAACACACAAACACAACTATTTAACGTGGTTCGGAACCGAACGGTTCCTACTCCACGGATCGAGCTCTATAGAGCTCTAGCGATGCCAATCATACACCAATATGCAATAACTCCTCGACACAAGTCGGAGGTGGAGAAACCTTTTACAATAGTTTATAATAATAAACTAAATACAACAAGCAAATACAATATGAAATACAACAAGAGATGCAAAGAAAACTTTACACAAAACTCTTTTGAATGCTTGCTTGCTAGGTTGATCGGGTAGCACTTGGAGACCCTGAATTGTAGCAGCAACTCGCCCCAAAACACCTCAAAGAACATTGTTGATTTCCTCCTCCATGAGCTCCATTTAAAGCTTCTGCCTGCGTTGGAAATTGCCGATCAGTCGACTGATCGGGACCATCAGTCGGCTGATGACACTGTTACTGTGAGACAACGGTGTAATCCACGCTGGAAAAATCCAACGGATAGGACATCAGGCGACTGATCATGTCCATCAGTCGACTGATCGAGCCTTCACTCGACTGCAAGCCCTAGTAGTCGAGTGAGACTCCATTCTGTGCTCAAAATACCGAGCACCAATCGACTGATCACATGATCAGTCGATTGCTCGGCCAATCAGTCGACTGCTAGGACACTTCCCGCAGTCAAACCCTAGTTGACTCATATCAGTCGACTGTCATATGGCACCAGTCGACTGGCACACCACAATTATGAGGTTTTAACCCAAGTATGGTGCTCTCATACTTGCTAGACCACCCTTAGCCTAGACCTAAGCCTTCTAGCCACCTCCATTAGCCCCACACCTCTTGGATCCCTCCAAGTCATTCATGCCTTGTTCATCCATTGCGCTATCCTTCAGGTTCTTCCATCAGCTATGTCATGCTAACGGTGTCTACACCGCCAAGGCACATTGGACTTACGCCGCCAAGACTCCGCTTGGACTTTACGTCGCCAACCATTGGACTTATGCTGCCAAGACTCCCACTTGGACTTTACGCCGCCAATATCAAACCCCTTGGACTTCTCAAATGCCAAGACTCAAGCTTGTACTTTCCCTTGCCAACCCATGTTGGACTTTCCATGCCAAGACCCATGCTTAGACTTTTCCTTGCCAAGACCCATGCTTGGACTTTTCATGACATGGTCAACCCTAGACAAACTCGAGTCCGGTCTATCATGACCCAGGTCGATTGTATCAACAATTTCCTCAAAACATTACCAGACATCAATGTTAAACCTCCATGTCCAACACTTCTGTTAGTGCAATTGGCCCAGGTTGACTCGAGTTTGACTCGAACAGTGTTTTGATGATAGACAAAACTCATGACATAGGATTGTCATGGAAAGTCCAACATAGAGTTGGAATGGAAAATCCAAGCATGGAGCTTGTGTGGGAAAGTCCAACATGGAGTTGGCATGGAAAATCCAAGCATGGAGCTTGGTGTGGGAAAGTCTAACATGGAGTTGGCATGGAAAATCCAAGCATGGAGCTTGGTATGGGAAATTCCAACTTGGAGTTGGCATGGAAAATCCAAGCATGGGGCTTGGTGTGGAAAAGTCCAAAGCATTGCGAAGCCGTGCGCTTGGTGCTTGGTGAGAAATGCATTGCGAAGCCATGCGCTTGGTGCATATGGGAAGTCTTGAGAACTTGGCAAGTTCACTAGGCTCGGGGTCCTTAAGTCGGTGAAGGATGGCATTGCGAAGTCATATGCTTGGTGCATCCGATGGACTGTCAAACGGGGACCGAATGGAATGAAGCCCAAGGGAAGCATACTTCGAGGGCAAGAGACGCGAAGGATGGCATTGCGAAGTTGTGCGCTTGGCGCATCCGAGGGACGTAGGACGAGGGAAGAGAGCTTCGGTGGGGAACTCCATGAGGGATAAGGTGGACTTGGCCAAGTGGCTAAGACTGAGTGTCGGATGCTCAAACAACTTGGTGTTTGAGGTTTTACCCAAAATCAGTCAACTGGCATAGGTGACAGTCAACTGCTCTAGGTGGTATGGGTTCGACCAGTCTTCGACTGAACAGGGTCTGGTTGATCCGTCGACTATTGACATCATCAGTTGACTGCTTAAGGGAAGCAGTCGACTGATCGCATTGTGCACGGGCACAGAAGCTAGTCGAGCTCGCCAGCACTCGACTGATTGGTTACCAGTTGACTGATGTGTGATTCGTTGGAACTTGACCAACGTGGATCTGGTCGTTGTGAGACAACGACTACAGGACTAGTCGACTGATGGTCACGATCAGTCGACTGATGCGCACGAAATCAGCTTGATGTAGGTTATAAATGGATCTCAAGATGGGGGATTTCGCCAAGGCTTTTGAGGTGACTTTGAAGGGGAATTGTTGTTTCATTCCAGACCTTCAAGAGCAAGCAAAACCAAGCAACAAGAAAGCGATCAAAATAATTGTGTAAAAGTTCTCTTTTGTATTGTCTTTGTATTTCTTGTTGTATTTCATATTACTTGTTGTAATAGCTTGTGAGATGTTTCTCCACCTCCGACGTGTAGTCGAGAAGGAGTTTAGTTAGTGTCGTGCGCATAACTAGAGCTCGGTGAGCTCGCCCATGGAGTAGGAATCATTCGGTTCCAAACCACGTACATCTTGGTGTATTGCATGTACTTGTATTGTTGTTATCGTTATTATTGTTTTTTTCACTGCACTAACGACAATTGTAGACGTGCACGCAACGAGAATGATCGTATTCCACCGTATGACGAAAGAGGGTTATTCACCCCCTTCTAGCCGGCCAACATATCGACCCTACAAGTGGTATCAGAGCCAAGGCGCTTGTCGAGGACTAACTGCCAACACAAGCACTACAAGATGGTCGGCTACAACATTCATCCACCGAAATTCGATGGAGATTTTGCTTGGTGGAAGAAAAGGATGGAGGTATACTTCGAAACCAATTTTGATTTCATGTTAATCATCAAAAATGGTTTTGATGTGCCTAGGGACAAAGAAAACAAGCCACTAGAAAATCAAGATGGACCAAGGACCAAATGAAGGAATTCAAGACAAATCTCGAGGTAATTAAATTGCTTAGTGATTTGATTCCTAACCATATTTGGTCTAGGCTAGGAAATTTTAGGGATGCAAAGGATTTGTGGAATAAGGTGGTTGAATTCCACAAGAATCCCGAATCGGCACAAGTGGAGGAGAACGCCGTGGAAGAATTACCATCCACATTCAAAGATATGGATGATTTGGTGGAAACCTCCACCTCTAGCATTGAGGGGGAGGAGAGGCAATCTTCCATCCCGGAGCAAGAACAAGAAACATCCACATCCGGGAGAAGTGAAGATCAAGAAGAGGCTTCCTCCACCACCCTAGGTAACTCAAGAATAATGATTTTAAATAAAGATCACATAATATGTTTTGAGTGTAGGAAGAAAGGACATTACAAGAGTAAATGCCCAAAATTGGCTAAGAAGAAAACACCGGCACCAAAAGTCAACCCAAATTCAAAGGATGTCGGAGTCCCCAAAATCAAAAGCAAAGAGCACATTGTGTGCTTCAAATGCAATCAAAAGGGGCACTACTAAAGCCAATGCCCTAGAGGGAGGAAGAAAGGGCAAGAAGGTGTATTTCATATAGGGGGAGCTCCCAAAGCTTACCCTAAGGTATATTTAAATAATGCACCTTCAATTCCTAAAGTTAAAAGGCATGCTAAGAATTATTTTAGCTCTCTTGCAATCATTAATGAAAAGCATGCTAGTAGGAATAAATATGTTTGTTTGGGTGCTAAGCATGTTAGTTTCTCTAAGGACAAACCTAGGACTAATAACACTAGACCAATCTTGCCTAGGGAGTCAATTAGGAGAATTGAAGAAAACTTGGGCATTAACCCCAAGAAATCTAGGCATATGCCTAAAAAGAAAAACAATTCCCAAAAATCAAATGATAAATCAAAATTGGGAAGATTGGAGGTGGAGAATCGAGCCTTGAGGTCAAGGCTAGAAAAATTGGAGAAGACCCTAGCAATAATCACAAATTCAGTTAAGGGGTCTAATGTACAAAAGTCAAGGCCTAGGAAACAAGAACGGTCTAAGGGCAAGAAAGGTTTGGGTCACAAACCTATGTCCTATCACAATGTTCCATTTAATTATGGAACAACATCTAGGTATAGAAAAACCAAGGCTAATAGGGAAGTTATCCCTAAGTCTAGTCATGGTGTTTGCTTAGTAGCTAAGACCTCAAAGAAATCAAATGTAGCCACTAGGAAGGTCAAAGGAGGAGTCACCTCTAGAGTTGACCTAGGAAAGACCCAAAAGACTATGGCTTTAAAGCCTAAAAGGGTCATTAGGAAGGTATCTAGGGAAGTTATCCCTAGGGAATACCTTGTTAACCCAAGGAGCTCTAATAGGTATTGGGTTCCTAGAAGCGTGATCGATTCACGCTAGATGGGTTAGGGTGTGTCAACCCTAAGTGGATGGGTAGTTAACCTAGCCATGGTGAGTTGAAACATTAGGATGTGCCAATATGCTTTGAGAAGTTGAAAAATAATTAAATTGGCACAATTAGGTCTTAGAGGTATTGGTGTGCCATTTTGGGTTTATGGCACACTAGGGGGATAAATGGCTTTAAGGCAAAATGGACTTAATTCCTAGAAATGGCAATTTGGATTTAACACTTAGGTATTTTATACCTTAGTATATTTTACTTTCCATGATTTATTTATCTTGCCATGTCATGACATCATTTTTATTTTTATTTCTAAAAATGTCATGATCATGTTTTAGACTTATTTTTATATGTCATGTATGCTAAAATATCATTCACGTGTCATGACATCATGATTTTGGCATATGCTTTCATTTATATCATATCTATGTCATAATCATCATCATGCATAAAATAAAATGGAATTAAGGACAATGACATGATTTGAAGTCCCATGCATAAGGGAATCAAATAAAGTTATCTTAGAATATGTATGAGACCATTAAAGAACAAAAACCCACATCTCACCAAAAATTTGACTTGTATGTGTTTTTACACATCTAGATACAAGTGAGATGTTTAGGAAAAAGGAATTAAAGGTTTTGAAAACATTTCAAAAACATTTTAGAAAATCTTGGTGAAGTCTATCTTTTGATAGCAATCACCATTGAATGGGATGATACAAAGAGGGATCTTTATTGAAGCTTTTCTTAACTTTTGGACTTTGTATCAATCTCCTAATTTAGTGGGTAAAATAATTTTCCAATACTTTTCACCCATAATGATTGTGATAAGTAATATACATACCAAATTTCAAGATTTTTCAACTTATGTATATTTATTTACGAATTTTAGAAATTCATTTACGAAATTCAAGAAATCAGAATGGAAGTATCAGATCACCGCCATGGAGACCTAATGATTGATTCCAAGTCCAATGACCGTGGTTAGGCCCATGTTCAGCTAGGTTAAGGTCCCCTAACCACTCCTAACCCTAGGACATGCTTGGGAGAGCATAAGAAAGGGTGGAAATCCATTGGATATGGATTAGGAGAAGTGTTTAGGGAGAGTATCAATTTTAAGGTGGATGAGAGTTCATTGTTGAATTTTGCCTTAATTTTGATTGGTTAAATGTTCCTATTGGCTTAGGGACTCTCCAAGGACATTGTTGGTGCAATGGTCAAGGGGGAGCAAGCCTCTAGGGGGAGGTATCCATTATGGGAAGATGGATGTGTATTTCCTCATGGGAGGAAAATTTGGGTTGCCTCTCTTTAAGTGATATGGGATCACTAGAAAGATTGTAGGCATGTGTTCCTCTAAGGGAGAGATTGTAAGGTCTCATTGGGATATGAGACATTCATACCCTTGGGGAGGACCTTTTTGATGTTATGTCAAAAAGGGGGAGAAGTTACCAAGTTACCAATTAGGGTTCGTTGGAATTCTCATTGGGATATGAGAATTGCCAATATGGAAGAATTGGTAGACTTGAGATGGTAGTTTTGTCAATCATCAAAAAGGGGGAGATTGTTGGTGCAATCGGCCCAGGTTGACTCGAGTTTGACTCGAGCAGTTTTTTGATGATAGACAAAACTCATGACATGGGATTGTCATGGAAAGTCCAACATGGAGTTGGCATGGAAAATCCAAGCATGGAGCTTGGTATGGGAAAGTCCAACATGGAGTTGGCATGGAAAATCCAAGCATGGAGCTTAGTGTGGGAAAGTCCAACATGTAGTTGGCATGGAAAATCCAAGCATGGAGCTTGGTGTGGGAAAGTCCAACATGGAGTTGGCATGGAAAATCCAAGCATGGGGCTTGGTGTGGAAAACTTCAAAGCATTGCAAAGTCGTGCGCTTGGTGCTTGGTGAGAAATACATTGCGAAGCCGTGCGCTTGGTGCATATGGGAAGTCTTGAGAACTTGGCAAGTTCACTAAGCTCGGGGTACTTAAGTCGGTGAAGGATGACATTGCGAAGTCGTGCGCTTGGTGCATCCGAGGGACTGTCGGACGGGGAGCGAATGGAGTGACGCCCAAGGGAAGCATACTTCGAGGGCAAGAGACGCGAAGGATGGCGTTGCGAAGCCGTGCGCTTGGCGCATCCGAGGGACGTAGGCCGAGGGAAGAGAGCTTCGGTGGGAAACTCCATGAGGGATAAGGTGGACTTGGCCAAGTGGCTAAGACTGAGTGTCAGATGCTCAAACAACTTGGTGTTTAAGGTTTTACCCGACATCAGTCGACTAGCATAGGTGCCAGTCGACTGCTCTAGGTCGTATGGGTTCGACCAGTGTTCGACTGAATAGAGTCTGGCTGATCAGTCGACTGCCATGGGAGGGCAATCGACTGTTGACATCATCAGTCAACTGCTTAAGGGAAGCAGTTGACTGATCGCACTGTGCACGGGCACAGAAGCTAGTCGAGCTCGCCAACACTCGACTGATTGGTTACCAGTCGACTGATGGGTACCATCAGTCAACTGATGTGTGATCCGTTGGAACTTGACCAACGTGGATCTGGCCGTTGTGAGACAACGGCTACAGGACCAGTCGACTGATGGTCATGATCAGTCGATTGATGCATGCGAAATCAACTTGATGTAGGTTATAAATGGAGCTCAAGATGGGGGATTTCGCCAAGGCTTTTGAGGTGACTTTGAAGGGGAATTGTTGTTGCATTCCAGACCTTCAAGAGCAAGCAAAACCAAGCAACAAGAAAGCGCTCAAAACAATTGTGTAAAAGTTCTCTTTTGTATTGTCTTTGTATTTCTTGTTGTATTTTATATTACTTGTTGTAATAGCTTGTGAGAGGTTTCTCCACCTCCGACGTATAGTCGAGAAGGAGTTTAGTTAGTGTCGTGAGCATAACTAGAGCTCGGTGAGCTCACCCGTGGAGTATGAACCATTCAGTTTCGAACCACGTACATCTTGGTGTATTGCATGTACTTGTATTGTTGTTATCATTATTATTGTTATTTCCGCTGTGCTAATGACAATTGTAGACGAGCACGCAACGAGAATGATCGTATTCCACTGTATGACGAAAGAGGGTTATTCACCCCCTCTAGCCGGCTAACATATCGACCCTACAACTTCGATGTCAAACATCAAAACATACCATTCCCATGTCAAACATCAAAACATCACTCGAGTCAAACTCGAGTCTGGTCAATCGTGTTGGTACAGGTGCACCAGATGATCGAACCTGTGTTTTGATTATGGCAAAGATGCAAAGTTAAGATTACATTGTTATCTCATGAGCTGAATCAAGTATGCAGAAATGCTAAGCTAAGTCGAAGGTCAGCGACACTCGGAGAAAACCGTAGTGGTCGGGCGACACTGGGAGGACTTCGGAGGGAGCCGAAGGAATCAGGTGGAGACCAAATGCAAAGCTTCAAAGGTAAATGTTGAGGTAAGCTCGAGTGAGTAAAGTCAAGTGAGGTCGTGTCCTTTGTATGGGGACGTCCTTAGGCGATGATCCGACCAAGACTTCCCATAGAAGGTCTATGTCGAGATCAGACGGCAAGTGGCCATCGAATTCACTTATATTTTGAGTTAACTTTTTATTGTAGTCAAAAATCCTAGCCATCAGTTCAACCGGGCCAGTTCAACTGGGCGATTCAACCGGCCCGATTCCAGTCGATTCAGCGGCCAGTTCAAAGCGGACGATTCAGAAAACTCATCTCTTTCTTCAAGGGTGAGGTAGCCATTGATGTAGGATCTTGATGTGCTCGAGGAGGGGGCTTCTAGGGCTATAAAAAGGGGTCCATTCCTCACCATTTCATCAATCCTAAGCTTCCAAAAAGCCTCTGCAACGCTACGACTCTCTAACAACGAAGTTTAAGTTCTCCAACGTCTAGGTTTAATTGTTTATATTTTTGTTTCATCGGTATAATCTTCATTTTCAATTTATATTTTTCATATCAATTGTCTCGGAGTTTTTATCGTTACGAGGAGAGGGGGAGTGTCCCTCTACCTCAAAGCTTTGTGATTTTTCTTGTACTCGATTAACTCCTACCTCTAACGAGGAGGAGTTTTTTAGTGTTTTGCCCTCTGTGCGTGGTCAAGGACCACTAGGGCCTTGGAGTAGTAGCCGAAGGCTACGAACCAAGTAAAAAACCATTTGTCTTTTATCTTTCCGCTGTGATTAATTATCTAATCAACGAACGGTTTCGAAAAAGTTTTATCTCTATTCACCCCCCCCCCCTCTAGCGATCCGCTTCGATCCAACAAATCGTGACCTGGGCCAATTGCACCAACAAAGGCTAGGCTTTCAGTATACATCCCAACACTTTGTTTGATCGCGTTCGTGCTCATCTACAACTTGTTAGTACGCTGTGGAATACAAAATACAAATACAAACAAATATAAAACACAAAAACAGATGCACAAGATAACAATTTTTACATGGTTTGAAACCCATGGTTCCTACTCCACGGCCGAGCTTTAGTGTCTACTCCACTAAATCTTGTCTCATTCTCGGCAACACGTCGGAGGTGGAGAAAACCTCTTACAATGAGATTACAACAACCAAATACAAGAAACACAAAAGTAAATACAAGAACAAGTGAAAAATACTTTACAACAATGATCTCTTGATTGCTTGCTTATTTGATTTCTTTAAATGCCTTGGAAGGTCTGGAATGCAATAGCAAACCCCCCCCCCCCCCCCAAATACTCAAGAGTTGGCTTTTTTTTATTCTCCCGCAACATGCATTTAAAGGCTTTACTCGGGCTGGATTTCTGCCTGACAGTCGAATGCCAAAAGACCCCAGTCAACTGCCCCCTTATATGTTAACGGACTATTCCATGTAGGATTCTTCTTAACGGACACCTGAGTAGCCGACTGTCATTACCATTAGTCAACTATGAGACCTTCTGTGCTCGTGTCCACTAATACTAGTCGACTGCCCATCCATGGTAGTCGACTGCCAATAGCCAGTCGACTGGTATAACCCACCAATCGACTGCTAGAGCCACAACAACAGCCGACTACACGACCAATCGACTGGGTCATAACCCCACTCGATTGCTCGAGTCAACTAAGTCTCCTGAGTATCATGCACTCGACTGGTCAACTGGTTCAAAGCCCTAGTTGGTTGCTAAATCTCAAACATGAGGTTTAACCTAAATATGAATCCCCTCATACTTGATACTCACCCTTAGCCTAGACCTAAGCCTTCTAGCCACTTCCATCAGCCTCACGCCCTCATGGTCCATCCGAGTCCTCCACGACTCATTTACCCTTCGCACTAGCCTTCAAGTGCTTCCATCAGCTATGTCATGTCATTGAGTTTACTTTTGCCAAGAGGTCACACCTCCGGGATTTCTCTATTGTTAAGCCTCAATACTTGGACTTTCACTATCAAAGACTACACACTTGGACTTACATGACCAAGATTGCACCCTTAGACTTTTCTTTTCCAAATATTCATATTTGGACTTTCACCACCAAGACTACACACTTGGATTTACATGGCCAAGATTACACCTTTGGACTTTTCCTTTGCCAAGTATCCTTTCCCTTGCCAAGATTTTACCCTTGGTATTTTCCTTGTCAAATATTCATACTTGGACTTCTTTATTGCCAAGAATCCAATCTTTGACTCTGATAACACATCGTCGCAATATGTCATATCAAAACCAATTACCAAATCCCCTAACTAATGCAGTATAGGGTAACTCAATCATCTCCCAACGAGTGTAATTGAGAGAATAGTAGTCTTAGGATTATTAATTATTGCTTTGGATTTTCTATTGAAAATGGAGGTTTGGAATTTAAAAGGATAATTCTACTAAACGGAAGACAATGCACGTAATCAAATTCTAATCTAACTAAACTATGATTGCGATGAAATTAAAGAAAACCTAAATGAAGCATTCAAACAATAGCATTTAAAAACATAAAGAAAGTGCAGGAATTTAAACAACAATTGAAATGCCAAATAACATGAGGGCAAAGCAAAACATGAAATTAAATATAACCTAACCAACTAAACCTCATTACTCAAAGAAACATTTTATCGAACACTAAATAGGCATGAAACAAAATAAATCGAGTACGTGCAAACTAAACATGGAAGCTAAATTTGATTGCAAGAATTCAATAAATTAAAGTGAAAATCATTCAACACATCGTTGAATCATTAGAAGAGCTTGCAATTGGCTGTCCGAAATCTAAAATAGGAGCTGGCCAGAGGCTAAAATGGTTGGTCGAGGTGCTGGAATTGCTTTAAAAAGTTGTAGAAGGTTGTGGAGCTACTGTCGGATGAAGAACTAAGCTGCCGAAGATGAAATAAGAATGCAGACTGCCGGAGATGAAAGAGATGGAGATGGTTGACGGTGGTAGGTTGTGGCAGGTTGAGGAACAGGGCTGCCGACCTAGGAGTTGTTGGATGAAGAAGTTGCAGTTACCAACGGTGGAGGAGGTGATGGAGGATACCACCGCCGGCCTTGGCGGAGGAGGAAGATGGTCGACGGTGCTTGGTGAAGAAGAAGAGTTGCGCCGATCGGGAAGGAAATCACATGAGAAGGAGTTATGTTCCCTAAGAAGAAGATAAATCAGCCTATTTCACCCCAAATTCCATATCTGATCTGACGGCCAGAATCGCTCCGAACCTAATGAATGGATCTGATCAATCTGAATGGATGGTCATGATCGATTTGATCCAGATGAAGGGCCAAGATGTCTAGATCTAAGTGTATGGATCGGATCGCTCCAGATCTAGATAGATGGCTCAGGATCAAGCCGATCACATCGGACGATCGAGATTGCTCAGATCTGATTCTTTGATTGAATTGCCTTCGATCTTGATGAACCGTTCAGATTGATCCAGCTTAAAATATCCCTTATGACCTTAGATGAAGTCTTATTTGATCTAACTCGAGTCTAGTCCATTGGCTCATCTCGATCTCCTACAAATAAGGTATAAAATTTGCATATAAGTCCAAAAATTTAGGAGAATTTATAATAAGGTCCAAAATAAATCCAAACTCGTAAAACATGATAATAATCAATAAATAATCATACGAGAGGATTAAAAACATCGAAATTAAGGATCAAAATAATATACTAAAATGTAGTTATCAAATTCTCCCACACTTATTCTTGCATGTCCTGAGCAAGTAAAGAAAACTAAAAGTAAATTGAAGATATATTTTTTAGCAATTCCCAATCATGCATAGAAAATCATGAAAACAAATTACCTAGGATTGTCAAATCTCAAAGACTAAATCATTCATGGCCTCAAATCTTACATAGGTCAATAAACATGGTAACTTTAATCCATCTTGAATAAACTGAGAATGACTGAGCCTCACAAGGTAAGTGGTGGTTTATCTCACTCTGATAAGCATGTAATAATGGAGTTCACTCAAGCTACTCATGGTTTATGCACTACCATATGCTTGCTTTTCTTCTACCTTCACCACTATATACACATAAGAATGCACAATCATTGAAGGCTTATTAGGAATGTAAGGGAAACATGAATAAAAGCAAATAATGGTATGTGTGTAAGGAAAAAAGGTAGGAAATGAAATAAATGAAAAAATACAAGAAGACATGGAAATACTTGAATGCTACATAGATGAGTACAAGAAAGCAATGCCCCAAAAGTTTTTATCAAAGCTAGCTTTCCTAAATTTACCAAATAAGATATAAACAACCTCTATCACTTTTTACAATATAAATACACACATGATATACAATAAATCTCTCAATAGTTGCAACAAGGGATGTTTATAAAAAAATACTGTCACACAAATAAAAAACTATACAACATGTTAAAGAATTTTTTTTATTGCCTTTATTTCTTTGCCCAAGTATTTATTTTTTTTCCACAATTTTTTTTCACTTTTTTTTCTTTTTTTTCAACAACAATTTTTTTTGACATGCAATACACTTCCCTATGCTCTAAAAAAATACATCAAGTTCAACTATAAAAATAAAAACATAGCTTGTTTGTGGTGATCAAACACGATTGCCTATGCTTACACTAAATTCTCCTAAGCTACTCTCTCCCCCACACTTAAACTTTTGTCCGTCCCGAGCAAAATACTCATCATGGAACATCCAATATTCCACATTCAAAAATAAAAATGGAGAAGAAAGTAATGAAAGGAAATAAAAATGACATGATGAACAACTAGAATATTATTCAGTAAGCATGTGATGACAAAAGAAGTAAAGGAAAACAAGTGAGAATGCCTTCATAATAATCATGCAAACCTATGGTTGTGTCGTCTCGAAAGAATCAAATCAAGTTCTACAATTACAATAACCACCAGTGCACCACACACAAGCAATAAAAATAGACAATCCTCACTAGGAATGAAAAAAAATCATCTCAATCTATCAATACAGAATCCATCACCAAGTAGCAACCATATGCAATCAACTAATCCATTCTTGACAATAAATCCTAAAACTCGACAATCAAATTTAACTAACTTTCACGACTTCTAAGAAGATATAAAAGAATGCATAGGGAATTTATTTGAAAAACCGACGAAACAAAAACTTAACAACTAAAATAAAAACAAATAAAGTAAAAGAAATGTATATATAAAGAAAAAAAGAGATGGAGAAAACTCCCCTGAGGTCCTGGCTATTGAAGAAGGTTCAGCAAAAGGAGCCACATAGGGCATGGAGTGCTCCAAAAGAAATTCCATCCTGGCGGTTGAAGAAGATTCAGCTTTAACATCCACGCTGGGAGTGGGATGGACTGAATGGAGGTGAGTGCTTTCTTGGTGTGATCAGGGTAGTTCCATGTTGCTCCCTCCGAAATGATCGCCTCCTCATATATTTTCTCTGGCAGTCTGAGGCGATTCAGAAAAAGTATCCAACCTTGGGCTGAATTATTGCATTTGTTATTAGGGCTTTCATCAGCATTGTTGTTGGAGACTTTGGTTGTGATGGAAGTGTCCAGTCTGGGGGCCTCCAGCTATCCACCACTTCCATTGAAATCAGTTCATCACAAATGCTTGTTGCCACTGTCTCATTTGTCTCCTGTTTTGGCTGGCGAGTCTTTGGCACTGAAATCTGGCAAAGGCTCTGAATGTAAATCATGTGGTTGCATAACTAAAAGAAATAATTCTGAGGGTGTTGCTTCTTCTGCAATATCTATAATAAAACTGCAAGCAAAATCAGTTGGCAACTCATCCACATCAAGAATAACAACAACTTCATCAAAATCTTCACATGCATGAGTATCCACAATAACATCACAACACAAAGAATCATAGGAATCCTATGGAGCAACTGAATCGTAGACATGTCTATCAC
Organism: Wurfbainia villosa; assembly: GCA_025175895.1. NCBI lineage: Eukaryota > Viridiplantae > Streptophyta > Magnoliopsida > Zingiberales > Zingiberaceae > Wurfbainia > Wurfbainia villosa. The sequence continues at coordinate 33,299,455 of CM045989.1, read as the reverse complement.
TCACCCCACAATCCATCTCCCTAAGCACGTCGATATCCATAGAAATAGTCTCTGATGGAGGTTGAATGAATACTTGTGCTTGAATCTGTTGGGATGTATACTGAAAAGTCTATCCTTTGTATGAACATCTTTATTTTTGAAATGAGAATCACATGATCATTGTTTGCATATTTATGGTTATACATATTGTCTAATACATTATATTGTAGATAACATGGTGTGTAGTGTCACACGATAGATCATGTTATCGGCTCCTTGTAAAGTATAAGTAAAGGCTCACAACCGAGATGGCTTTGGACAAACCATTGGTATAGTTGTAGTGTGATTTGGTATTGGTTTGTCTTAACCATAGAATCACACTAGTACACTTTGTGTGTATTGAGCAGGACCGACTTAGAGGTGATTTGATTCATTGCTGACTACATAATCGAATCGGACCTCAGATATTATATTGTACATGCTCTTAATCCCGATATAATAACGGGCACATATACTTAGTATCATTTCTTTGATTTACCAATGGGCGAGATTTATAGATTAAATCGATAGGCTCGGTAAGTTGGGAAATGATATTATTTATATGGTGTGCCATTGATTATAGGAGGAAACCGTGTCCTATATATTAGGATGATGATTCCCCTTGAGGAGCTCATAAGGTTCATCATGTAAACCCTGCAGGTGGACTTGGTCCGGCATGATGATAAGGTTGAGTGGTACTACTCATGGAGTTAGATGTTGATTAATTAATTGTCAGTAAATTAATTAATCGACGGACATTCGAGATCTTAAACACGGGGAGATAAATGTACAAATAATATATGGAGCCCATATTTATTTATGGGGGTTGGTGAGGTAGATCAATGATAATCCTCTAGTTGAATGGATTATCATTAATGGATCGGACTTTATGTGGGCTTGATCCATTGGGTGGCCAAGATCCAACTCCTCCTCATGGTCCCTATTGTAGCCTATTAAAACCTCATGAAGCCTAGATCCAATGGTTGAAAACAAAACTCTAGATCCGACGGTGGAGATTAAATCTCTAGATCCGACGGTTGAGATTAAATCCCTAGAACCGATGGAGGAGATTAAAGGAGGCTTAGGCCTAACTCTATAAAAGGAGGATAAGGGGTGGCCGGCAAGAAGCATTCATTGAAGAGGGGATTAGGGTTTGGGCAGCTAGGGTTTGGAGGCTTGGGCGGCCACAATTAAGGAAAGCTTTTCCTTTCTTTCTTCTTGGCCGGCGCCCTACTTGTTCCTCCTTCTCTTTGGCCGACGTCCAACCTCTTCATCCTCTTCTCCTTGGCTAGTGGAAACAAGGGTTAGGGTGATTCCTTGGAGCTCTTGGTTGGCGCCCACTTCCTCACCTCTTCTTCTTGTTGGCCGGCGGCAAGCATCAAGGTTGGTGCTTGGTGGTTGGCTAAAGGAAGGAGGAGAGTTTTGATTATATACTTCCTCTTGTTCGGAGCGAGCAAGGAAGGAAGATTGGTGATCTAGAAGGCTTCTACTTTTGGAATATCGTCGCCCACACGACGTCCAAAAGGAGGAAGGACATACAATAGAAGATCGAGAGGTATAACGTTTGTTTATATTCTTTTGTAACATGTCTATATTTATTCTTCAATCGTATATATGTTGCATATTCTTTTTTGTGGCTAAATTAACTTGGACCCCGAATACAAACACAAAATCCGGCGATCCGTACATCGTCTATTGCACGGCTAATCGTAGAATAGAGGTTGGTTGCATAAACAACAAGTTTGTTCAAGTGACCACTCTAATCGAATAGCACGATGATGAAATGGGAGCTTGGGTAATCCCTCTTGTCAAGGATAATTTTTTTTATCCGGGGACGTAGAAGGGATCGCCATGAACAAATGACCAAGTTGAAGAGGGAAGCGAAGTTTCCTCCGTTCAGAATCTACTGGAGATGTTGTGGTTGGTAAAACTGGGATGTGGTTGAGAACACGTTTGCTGCCATGGTCTCAATGAGTTCTCTAGCTTGAGTAGGAGTCTTATCAAGTAAGGCCTCTCCACTAGCTATATTGACCATACATCTATCCATGGGAAGTAATCCATCTTAAAAATATTGAATAAGTAGGTCATCACTGATTTGATGTCGAGGGCAACTAGCACAAAGTCCTTTAAATCTCTGCCAATACTCATGCAGAGTCTCTCCGGTCAATTGCTCCACACCACGAATACTTTTCTGCAACGCAAAAATATTTGGCTAGTTGGGGTGATATGTTGGGCAAGATTGATTCTGTTGTTGTTGCACGTTCCCATACTCAGAGTTTTGCTGACCCATCCATTCATAACTACTAAACTGAAACTGCTTAAAATTGCACTGTTGTGTCTTTCCATACCTAAAATCTGAATTGAAATCATATGTACCAGAAAATGAATTATACCTGTCCTACTAATAAGACTGATGATATTGATACTAATACTGACAATACTAATGTTCAGGCTGATAATACTCTTGTTGCCCAATGCCTGGATAGTAAGCATCACTAAGATCTCCAAATTGCTGATAATATGGATCCATGTTACAAGAGATTCCTAGTCTTTCCTGAAACACTAACAAACACAATCAAAGATATAGGAAATAGACATGACCAAGTACATGGATATACAAGAAATAAAAGAATTAAGCCCTAAACAAAAGTTTTAAATTTTATAATTTTTTTTTAAAGGATAGAAATGCAAACAATCCTAAGTCTACCAAACATCATTACACTCCCTGGCAACGTTGCCAAATTTGATAACGCATCATCGCAATACGTCATATCAAAACCAATTACCGAACCCCCTAACTAATGCAGTATAGGGTAACTCGGATAGTCTCCCAATGAGTGTAATTGAGAGAATAGTAGTCTTAGGATTATTAATTATTGCTTTGGATTTTCTATTGAAAATGGAGGTTTGGAATTTAAAAGGCTAATTCTACTGAATGAAAGACAATGCACGTAATCAAATTTTAATCTAACTAAACTATGATTGTAATGAAATTAAAGAAAACCTAAACTAAGCATTCAAACAATAGCATTTAAAAATATAAAGAAAGTGTAGGAATTTAAACAATAATTGAAATACCGAATAACATGAGAGCAAAGCAAAACGTGAAATTAAATCTAACCTAACCAACTAAACCTCATTACTCAAAGAAACATTTTATTGAACACTAAATAGGCATGAAACAAAATAAATCAAGTACGTGCAAACTAAATATAGAAGCTAAATTTTATTACAAGCACTCAACAAATTAAAGTGAAAATCATTCAACACATCGTTGAATCATTGGAAGAGCTTGCAATTGGCTATCCAAAATCTAAAATAGGAGCTGGTCGGAGGCTAAAATGGTTGGCCGAAGGTGCTGGAATTGAAGGTCGAAGCTTCGCTTCTAGCTTCGCTTCGGTCGCTTGTGCATGGCGATCCCATCTACGTCCCCGGATTAAAAAAATTAATCCAAAACGACGACGGATTACCCAAGCAACCGATCCATCATCGTGCTATTCGATTAGAGTGGTCACTTGAACAAAATTGTTGTTCAACCAACCTACCTCTTTTCTTCGATTAGCCACAGAATAGACGATGTACGGATCGCCGATTTTTGTGTTTATCTTCGGGGTCCAAGTAAATTAGTCACATACAATTACATACATCATACAAAGAAACAAAAGGAAACCAAAATAAGAATTATACCTCTTGTTTACCTCAAGGTCTTCTATCATATGTCCTATCCTCCTCTTGGACGTTGTGTGGGCAACGATCCTTCAAGAGATGAAGCCTCCTAGATCATGTATCTTCTTTTCTTTGTTCGCTCCGAACAAAGGAAGATAATAAGCTCCCTTCTTCTCCTATCTAGTTCCGGACACAATCCCTTTGGAGAAAGATCAAGCCACCTTCTCCTCTTTGTTGTTGCCGCCGACCACCAAGGAGAGAGAGAAGGAATAATGGGTGCTGGCCAAGAGCTCCAAAGGAAGAACCTTCACCCTTGTTGCCGCCGGCCAAGGAGAAGAATAGGAGGAGGTATGGGTGTCGGCCAAAGCAAGGAGGAAGAAGATGGACGCCGGCTACACCTTAGGAAGATAAGGAAACAAACCCTATGTAGGGTTGGTTTCGTTGATCCATGAGGGGAAACTTCGCTTACCACTTCACCTCGGTCGCTTGTTCATGGCGATCCCATTGATGTCCCCGGATTAAAAAAAAAATAATCCTAGACAAAAGGGATTGCCCAACCAACCAAGTCATCGTCGTGCTATTCGTTTAGAGAGGTCACTTAAACAAACTTGTTGTTCAAGCGACCAACCTCTATTTCACGAATAGCCGCGGAATAGACGATGTACGGATCGTCGGCTATTGTGTTTATGTTCGGGGTCCAAGTTTATTTAGCCACATACATAAAGTAAACAACCACATACAACATGCATATAATTGAAAAGCAATTATAAACATAATACAAAAGAATACTAATCAAAATAAACAAGATTATACCTCTTGATCTTCTATTGTATGTTCTTCCTCCTTTTGGATGTCGTGTGGGCGACGATCTTCCAAAAGTCGAAGCCTCCTAGATCACCAATCTTTCTTTCCTTGTTCACTCCAAACAAAGGAAGATCATCAAACAAAACTCTTCCTCCTATCTAGAACCGGCCACCAAGTCAATAGACTCGATGTTACCGCCGGCCAAGGAAGAGAACATGGAGCATAGGAACCGGCCAAAGGAGAATCAAAGAGGGCATGGGCACCGACCAACACTTGGAGAAGAGAAAGGAAAGCAATCCTCCTCCTTGTTGCCGCCCAAACCCTAAACTAAGCTCTCCTAATTTCCGGCCAAGGATGAAGGGAAGAAGAATAGGTTGAGCTCCGCCCAAGGTAGAGGGAAGAAGAATAGGGGCCGGCCAACCTTAGGAAGAAGAAGAAGAATCCTCCTCCTCTTGTTGCTGCCCACCCCAATCACCCAAAACCCTAACCCTAGCCGCCCACTCCTAATCCTATCCCAACTAGGATTGCTTGCTGCCCATAAGGAAGCAAACCCTAACCCTCATCCATCAAGTTGCTGCCCACCCTATCACCTCCTTTTATAGAGTTAGGGATAAGCCATGATTTAATCTCCTCCATTGGTTCTAGGGATTTAATCTCAACCGTCGGATCTAGAGATTTAATCTCAACTGTCGGATCTAGAGATTTAATCTCTACCTTTGGATCTAGAGTTTTGTTTTCATCCATTGGATCTAAGCTTCATGAGGTGTTAATAGGCTACAATAGGGACCATGAGGAGGAGTTGGATCTTGGCCACCCATGGATCAAGCCCACATAAAGTCCGATCCATAAATGATAATCCAATCCACTAAAGGATTATCATTGATCTACCTCACCAACCCCCATAAGATAATATGGGCTCCATATATTATTTGTACATTTTCTCCCCGTGTTTAATATCTCGAATGTCCGTCGATTAATTAATTTACTGACCATTAATTAATCAACATCTAACTCCATGAGTAGTACCACTCAACCTTTTCATCATGCCGGACCAAGTCCACCTGCAGGGTTTACATGATGAACCTTATGAGCTCCTCAAGGGGACATCATCATCCTAATATATAGGACACGGTTTCCTCCTATAATCAACGGCACACCATATAAATAATACCATTTCCCAACTTACCGAGCCTATCGATTTAATCTATAAATCTCGCCCATTAGTAAATCAAAGAAATGAATACTAAGTAAATGTGCTCGTTATTATATCGGGATTAAGAGCATGTACAATATAATATCTGAGGTCCGATTCGATTATGTAGTCAGTAATAAATCGAATCGCCTCTAAGTCGGTCCTGCTCAATACACACAAAGTGTACTAGTGTGATTCTATGGTCAAGACAAACCAATACCAAATCACACTACAACCATACCAATGGTTTGTCCAAAGCCATCTAGGTTGTGAGTCTTTACTTATACTTTACCAGGAGCCGATAACATGATCTCCCGTGTGACACCACACACCATGTTATCTACAATATATTAGACAATATTGCATAACCATAAATATACAAACAATGATCATGTGATTCTTATTTCAAAAATAAAGATGTTCATACAAAAGATAGACTTTTCAGTATACATCCTAACAATCTCCCACTTATACTAAAAGACTATGTTGTCCTCATATTGCCATACATCTAATTCCCCTTCCCTCCACATGCCTATCAAAGCTCTCGCTAGAAGGGCCTTAGTGAAAAGGGTCTACTAGGTCATCCTCTGATGCAATCTAGGCGACAGCAACTTCTACCTCCTTTACAATTTCTCGTATCAGGTGGTACTTGCGCTCTATGTATTTACTTACCTTATGGGCTCGTGGTTCCTTCGAGTTTGCAACTGCACCATTATTATCACAATAAATTGTGATAGTTCTGGGCAAACCAGGAATCACATCCAAGTCCATCAGGAAGTTCCTGAGCCACATAGCTTCTTTGGCTGCCTCAGAGACTGTCACATACTCAGCTTCCATGGTGGAGTCCGCCACGCATTTCTGCTTGACACTCCTCCATACAATGGCTCCACCTCCCAAAGTAAACACAAAACTTGAGGTAGACTTACTATTATCCCTATCAGATTGGAAATCGGAATCCGTATAACCCACAGGGAGTAATTGGTCTGCCTGGTAAACTAGCATATAATCCCTAGTCCTTCTCAGGTACTTTAATATATGATTTACGGCAGTACAATGTCCCTGTCCTGGATTACTCTGATATCTGCTGACCATGCCCACGGCAAAGCAAATATCTGGTCTCGTACATAGCATCGCATACATGAGGCTTCCTACTGCCGAAGCATAAGGAACCGCCTTCATCTCCTCTATCTCCTCAAATGTTCTAGGACACATCTCCTTAGATAAAGAAACTCCATGCGTGAAAGGTAGAAAACCCTTCTTGGAGTTCTGCATGCTAAAACGATCCATAATCGTGTCTATGTATGAAGCTTGGGATAAGCACAACATCCTTTTCCTGTGATCCCTTATAACCTTGATCCCAAGGATGTGTCCCACCTCTCCCATGTCCTTCATATCAAACTGTTTGGACAACCATACCCTTACGTCCGATAACACCTTGATATTGTTGTCAATCAACAAAATGTCATCTATGTATAGTACAAGAAATACCACTACGTTTCCGTCACATCTTTTGTATACACAAGACTCATTCGGACTTTGAATAAATCCATAAGACTGGATTACCTCATCAAATATGATGTTCCAAGACCTCGAAGCTTGCTTCAATCCATAAATGGACCGATTAAGCTTACATACAAGATGCTCTTTGCCCTTTGCAATGAATCCCTCTGGTTGCTTCATATAGATGTCTTCCTCAAGACTTCCATTCAGGAAAGCTGTCTTGACATCCATCTGCCACACCTCATAATCCATATGAGCTGCTATGTATAAGAGAATTCGATTAGACTTAAGCATGGCTACCGGCGAAAAGGTCTCCTCATAATCGATACCCTCTTTCTGAGTATACCCCTTCGCTACAAGCCTCGCTTTGAAGGTCTCACCCTTCCCATCTATTCCTCTCTTTCTTTTGTAGATTCACTTGCATCCAATGGTTTTTACACCATCGGGTGGTTCCACTAGCTCCCAAACCTGATTTGAATCCATAGATTCAATCTCGGTATTCATTGCACTTTGTCAAGATTCTGCATTTATATCTTGGATTGCCTCATCATATGTCCAGGGATCAAGTTCATGTTCGCCAGGTACCAAATCAGAAGATTCTCCCAAGAACATGAATCTATCAGGCTATCTAACAACCCTCCCACTACGATGAGGTATCTCCTGTGTATCCTCTGTGACACGCAGTGCAGTGACTTGTGGTATATCCTCTTGTACCAGTGGTACTGAAGAAGTGACTTCCCCTTTTAATTCCTCCAGAATAATTTTACTCTCGGCTTTGTGGCTCATCACATAGTCTTCCTTTAGAAATCTGGCATTCGTGCTAACGATCACCCTCTAATCTCTAGGACTATAAAACAAACCACCCTTCGTTCCTCTAAACTAACATGCACTGCACGAGGTTCCACTTACCAAAGATCCGCCTTCAAAGACATGTGTTGGACTCCCCCATATCCGAATATGTCTTAGACTAGGCTTTCGCCCAGTCCACAACTCTATGAGAGTAGAAGGTACTGGTTTAGATGGAACCAAGTTTAGATTGTACACCGTCATATCTAGAGCATATCCCTAGAATGAATCTGGCAACTCAGAATAACTCATCATCGATCTAACCATCTCCATAAGAGTCCTATTCCTTCGCTCTGCTACACCGTTCTGCTGGGGTGTGCCAGGTGCAGACAATTGGGATTGAATCCCAGCCTCTGATAAGTAGTTCCTAAACTTTCCCGAGAGGTATTCACCACCACGATCATATCATAGTATCTTGATACTTTTACCTTGACATTTCTCCACATCAGCCTTGAATTCTTTGAACTTGTCAAAGCATTCAGACTTGCGACGCATCAGGTAAATGTATCCATATCTTGAGTAATTGTCTATAAAAGAGACGAAATACTCAAAACCACCTCTAGCCTGGATATACATAGGACCACACAAATCAGAATGAACCAATTCTAACATATCTTTGGCTCTATACCCCTTGGCCGTAAAGGCCTCTTGGTCATTTTACCCTCCAAGCAAGATTCACAGGTTGGGAAATCCTCCACCACTAATGAACCCAGAGGTCCATCAGCTATCAACCTTTGAATTTTGCTTAGGTTAATATGACCAAGCCTAAGATGCAAAAGATATGTTTGGTTCATCTTCGAAGGTTCTTTTCTCTTATTGGAATTAGAAGATGAGTTATTAATTTCAATATGCATCGTGGGAGCTTTTGGTTCAAGTGTGTATAAATTTCCTATCAATGCACCCGAACAGATAATGTCTCTATTCCTTTTTATAACAACTCTGTAATTAAAAGAAATAGAATATCCATCCATAAACAATTTAGAAACTGAAATTAAATTCTTTCTAAATAAAGGTACATAAAGGCAATTCTTAAGAACCAAAAGTTCATTTTTCTCAAAAGATAAATGAACGTCTCCCACTGCAACAGCCGCCACCTTCATGGCATTGCCCAAGTAAACGGTAATCTCTCCCTCAGCTTGTCGTCGGGTTTCCTGGAACCCCTGCAAAGTATTGCAGACATGATTAGAGGCTCCCGTATCTACACACCAGTTGTCGGTAGATAACACCGCTAACCATGTTTCAACGACTAGACCAAAGGATATACCTTTGTTCTATTTCGAATTGGGACAATCCTTCTTCCAATGTCCATCCTGCTTGCAAGTGAAGTACTTGCCTTTCGACTTCTTCACTCCTCCCTGAGATCCTCCCACCACCTTTGCTCTACCTTGTTTCTTCTTCTTCTTGCCTTTCGGCTTAGAAGTAGAAACCTTCTGAGGAACCATGGCCTGAGCCTGAGCAAGCCTTTCTGTCGATTGGAGAATGATATTGACCTGGGTTTCCCCATCAATCTCAGCTCCAAGGACTTCCAGCTCATTCGCAGGCTTAGGAGGACATTCTTCGAAGTGTACATACTTGTACTCCTTAGCAGATAAGATAATATCTAGATTCTTTTTCAATCAACATTATTTGGGTATAGTAAGTTTATTTTCCTTTAGTATCATAGCAAGTGGACTGAAAGTCATTTTGAAAATACTAAGAATCACATAGATCATTACTTTGGATTTCAAAAAATTATTGATTCCTCAAACAATAAAATTTTAAAATCAACCAACACCTCAAAACACCGAGAATATCGTATGCCACGATAGTGTGGACGTATACGAATTCTACATTTGTGAGAGGAGGTTTTATCCATTAATTTTACTATCTTGTCAACCTAACTTTTTGACAAGTAAAATTAATAGTTGGTTTCTCTTCAGCCCTACAAATAAAAGCAGTGACTCCGATGGGGAGGATACTTATATTTGTATCTAAGTGTTCGCCATTACTTGGCACCAAGGTAATTATCTCGGGTTATGTACCTTGTGATGGGGAAGTACACACGCTCCTTAATAATTTCCTATAACCATATTTGTCCTTGTGATCTGCAAACAAACTCATCTGATGGGGAGGAAGGCACTCAGAGCCGACGCGCAAGTTTGTTTGCATCACTTGTCAAATCGTAATGGAGGCTGTGGGAATTTATAAAAATATCCCTCTCCCACTTAGTAATTTGAAAATGAGAAATTTTCTAGCCTACGACATGCATATCAAACAATAAGCAATAAATATGAAAAATAAATTATTTTCCAACTATTATGGCTTTTGTCTTCAATATGTCTCCCATCGCATCGCCTTCTCGTCCGCTCCTCCTACGCCATGTACGAGTCATCCGGAGATTTGAGCCGAGACTAAAATCTATTTTAATTTACATCCATCGATCCTATACTCCACGAGGGAGTGTACATGAAATCTAGATCGAAAGTAAACTAAAATAAAAGGAGTGGCTAAACAATGTCGTATCTAATTTACAAATCTAATTTACAAAAAATTAAATACTAGCCTCGTCAACCCCGAGGATTCAATAAAATAAACATTTACACACATACAATCACATACACACATATGGTCATAATAGTCGAATCTTATGCCTGCAACCAAAGAGTTAACCTACGCATATCCTACTATTATCCGGCACATATAATATATGAAAAGTGCATAAAGATTAACCGAATCCTAAACACACAAAATCGGAAACCTTGGCTCTGATACCAATTGTAGGGTTGGTTTCATTGATCCGTGAGGGGAAACTTCGCTTCCCACTTCACCTCGGTCGCTTGTTCATGGCGATCCCATCGATGTCCCCGGATTTAAAAAAAATTAATCCTAGACAAAAGGGATTGCCCAACCCACCAAGTCATCGTCGTGCTATTCGTTTAGAGAGGTCACTTGAACAAACTTGTTGTTCAAGCGACCAACCTCAATTTCATGAATAGTCACGGAATAGATGATGTACGGATTGCCGGCTATTGTGTTTATGTTCGGGGTCCAAGTTTATTTAGCCACATACATAAAGTAAACAACCACACACAACATGCATATAATTGAAAAGCAATTATAAACATAATATAAAAGAACACTAATCAAAATAAACAAGATTATACCTCTTGATCTTCTATTGTATGTCCTTCCTCCTTTTGGATGTCGTGTGGCCGACGATCTTCCAAAAGTCGAAGCCTCCTAGATCACCATTCTTCCTTTCCTTGTTCACTCCGAACAAAGGAAGATCATCAAACAAAACTCTTCTTCCTATCTAGAACCGGCCACCAAGTCAATAGACTCGATGTTACCGTCGGCCAAGGAAGAGAACATGGAGTATAGGAACCGGCCAAAGGAGAATCAAAGAGGGCATGGGCGCCAGCCAACACTTGGAGAAGAGAAAGGAAAGCAATCCTCCTCCTTGTTGCCGCCCAAACCCTAAACTAAGCTCTCCTAATTTCCGGCCAAGGATGAAGGGAAGAAGAATAGGTTGAGCTCCGGCCAAGGTAGAGGGAAGAAGAATAGGGGCCAGCCAACCTTAGGAAGAAGAAGAAGAATCCTCCTCCTCTTGTTGCCGCCCACCCCAATCACCCAAAACCCTAACCCTAGCCGCCCACTCCTAATCCTATCCCAACTAGGATTGCTTGCCGCCCATAAGGAAGCAAAGCCTAACCCTCATCCATCAAGTTGCCGCCCACCCCTATCACCTCCTTTTATAGAGTTAGAGATAAGCCATGATTTAATCTCAACCGTCGGATCTAGAGATTTAATCTCAACCGTCGGATCTAGAGATTTAATCTCTACCTTTGGATCTAGAGTTTTGTTTTCATCCATTGGATCTAAGCTTCATGAGGTGTTAATAGGCTACAATAGGGACCATGAGGAGGAGTTGGATCTTGGCCACCCATGGATCATGCCCACATAAAGTCCGGTCCATAAATGGTAATCCAATCCACTAAAGGATTATCATTGATCTACCTCACCAACCCCCATAAGATAATATGGGTTCCATATATTATTTGTACATTTTCTCCCCGTGTTTAAGATCTCGAATGTTCGTCGATTAATTAATTTACTGACCATTAATTAATCAACATCGAGTAGTACCACTCAACCTTATCATCATGCCGAACCAAGTCCACCTGCAGGGTTTACATGATGAACCTTATGAGCTCCTCAAGGGGACATCATCATCCTAATATATAGGACACGGTTTCCTCCTATAATCAACGGCACACCATATAAATAATATCATTTCTCAACTTACCGAGCCTATCCATTTAATCTATAAATCTCGCCTATTGGTAAATCAAAGAAATGAATACTAAGTATATGTGCCCGTTATTATATCGGGATTAAGAGCATGTACAATATAATATCTGAGGTCCGATTCGATTATGTAGTCAGCAATAAATCGAATCACCTCTAAGTCGGTCCTGCTCAATACACACAAAGTGCACTAGTGTGATTCTATGGTCAAGACAAACCAATACCAAATCACACTACAACCATACCAATGGTTTGTCCAAAGCCATCTAGGTTGTGAGCCTTTACTTATACTTTACAAGGAGCCGATAACATGATCTCCCGTGTGACACCACACACCATGTTATCTACAATGAATGTATGAGACAATATTGCATAACCATAAATATGCAAACAATGATCATGTGATTCTTATTTCAAAAATAAAGATGTTCATACAAAAGATAGACTTTTCAGTATACATCCTGACATCCTAATCCTTCCAACTTGTTGCCGCCCAAGCCCTTTCCCAACCCTAGCCGCCCAATCCAAAAACCCTAATCTCCAAGTATATTACACGCCCAAGCCCTTAGCCCTCCTTTTATTGAGCTAGGCTTAAGCCTCCTTTCAATCTCCACCGTCGGATCTAGAGATTTAATCTCCACCGTCGGATCTAGAGATTTAATCTTTACCGTCGGATCTAGGTTTCATGAGGTTTTTAATAGGCTACAATAGGGACCATGAGGAGGAGTTGGATCTTGGCCACCCAATGGATCTATCCCACATAAAGTCCGATCCATTAATGATAATCCATTCCACTAGAGGATTATCATTGATCTACCTCACCAACCCCCATAAATAATTATGGGCTTCATATATTAATTGTACAAATATTTTCCCGTGTTTAAGATCTCGAATATCCGTCAATTAATTAATTTACTGACAATTAATTAATCAACATCTAACTCCATGAGTAGTACCACTCAACCTTATCATCATGTCAGACCAAGTCCACCTGCAGGGTTTACATGATGAACCTTATGAGCTCCTCAAGGGGACATCATCATCCTAATATATAGGACATGATTTCCTCCTATAATCAACGGCACACCATGTAAATAATATCATTTCCCAACTTACCGAGCCTATCGATTTAATCTATAAATCTCGTCCATTGGTAAATCAAAGAAATAAATACTAAGTACATGTGCCCATTATTATATCGGGATTAAGAGTATGTACACCATAATATCCAAGGTCCGATTCAATTATGTAGTCAGCAATAAATTGAATCACCTCTAAGTCGGTCCTGCTCAATACACGCAAAGTGTACTAGTGTAATTTTATGGTCAAGACAAACCAATACCAAATCACACTACAACCATACCAATGGTTTGTCCAAAACTATCTCGGTTGTGAGCCTCTACTTATACTCTACAAGGAATTGATAACATGATCTCCCGTGTGACACTACACACCATGTTATCTACAATGTAATGTATTAGACAATATACATAACCATAAATATGCAAACAATGATCATGTGATTCTTATTTCAAAAATAAAGATGTTCATACAAAAGATAGACTTTTCAGTATACATCCCAATAATCTCCCACTTATACTAAAAGACTATGCTGTCCTCATACTGCCATACATCTGATTCTTATTCCCTCCACATGCCTATCAAAAGCTCTTGCTTGAAGGGCCTTAGTGAAAGGATCTACTAAGTCATCCTCTGATGTAATCTAGGCGGCAGCAACTTCTACCCGCTTTACAATCTCTCGTATCAGGTGGTACTTGCGCTCTATGTGTTTACTTGCCTTATGGGCTCGTGGTTTCTTCGAGTTTGCAACTGCACCACTATCATCACAATAAATTATGATAGTTCTGGGCAAACCAGGAATCACATTCAAGTCCATCAAGAAGTTCCTGAGCCATACAGCTTCTTTGGCTGCCTCAGAGGCTGCCACATACTCAGCTTCCATGGTAGAGTCCGCCACGAATTTCTGCTTGACACTCCTCTATACAATGGCTCCACCTCCCAAAGTAAACACAAAACCTGAGGTAGACTTACTGTTATCCATATCTGATTGGAAGTCGGAATCTGTGTAACCCACAGGGAGTAATTGATTTGCCTAGTATACCAGCATATAATCCCTAGACCTTCTCAGGTACTTTAATATATGCTTTACCATAGTCCAATGTCCCTATCCTGGATTACTCTGATATCTGCTAACCATGCCAATGGCAAAGTAGATATCCGGTCTCGTACATAGCATAGCATACATGAGGCTTCCTACTACCGAAGCATAAGGAACCGCCTTCATCTCCTCTATCTCCTTTGATGTTCTAGGACACATCTCTTTAGATAAAGGTACTTCATGCCTAAAAGGTAGAAATCCTTTCTTGGAGTTCTACATGCTAAAATGAGCCAAAATGGTGTCTATGTATGAAGCTTGAGATAAGCACAACATCTTTTTCCTGCGATCCCTTATAACCTTGATCCCAAGGATGTGTCCCACTTCTCCCAAGTCCTTCATATCAAACTGTTTGGACAACTATACCCTTACATCCGATAACACCTTGACATTGTTGCCAATTAACAAAATGTCGTCTACATATAGTACAAGAAATATCACTACGTTTCCATCACATCTCTTGTATACACAAGACTCATCCGGACTTTGAATAAATCTATAAGACTGGATTACCTCATCAAAGTGGATGTTCCAAGATCTCGAAGCTTGCTTCAATCCATAAATGGACCGATTAAGCTTGCACATAAGATTCTCTTTGCTCTTTGCAATGAATCCCTCTGGTTGCACCATATAGATGTTTTCCTCAAGACTTCCATTAAGGAAAGCTGTCTTGACATTCATCTGTCATATCTCATAATCCATATGAGCAGCAATACATAAGATAATCCGGATAGACTTAAGCATGGCTACCGGCGAAAAGGTCTCCTCATAATCGATACCCTCTTTCTGAGTATACCCTTTCGCAACAAGCCTTGCTTTGAAGGTCTCAACTTTCCCGTCTATTCCTCTCTTTCTTTTGTAGATCCACTTGCATCCAATGGTTTTTACACCATTGGGTGGTTCTACTAGCTCCCAAATCTGATTTGAATCCATAGATTCTATCTAGAATTCATCGCACTTTGCCAAAATACCGCATATTTATTTTGGATTGCCTCATCATATGTCCAGGGATCAGGTTCATGTTCGCCATGGACCAAATCAGAAGATTCATCCAAGAACATAAATCTATCAGGCTGTCTAACAACCCTCCCACTATGACAAGGTATCACGTGTGTATCCTTTGTGACACGCGGTGCAGTCACTTGTGGTATATCCTCTTGTATCGGTGGTACTGAAGTAGTGACTTCCCCTCTCAATTCCTCCATAACAATCTTACTCATGGGCTTGTGGTTCATCACATAGTCTTCCTCTAAAAATCTGGCGTTTGTGCTAACGATCACCCTCTGATCTCTAGGACTATAGAACAAACCACCTTTCGTTCCTCTAGGATAGCCTACAAACATGCGCACTTCTGTATGAGGTTCCAACTTACCAATATCTGCCTTCAGCACATGTATTGGACTCTCCCAAATCCGAATATGTCTCAAACTAGGCTTTCGCCCAGCCCACAATTCTGTGGGAGTAGAAGGCACTGATTTAGATGGTACCAAGTTCAAAATATACACTGTCATATCCAGAGCATACCCCCAGAATGAATCTGGCAACTCAGAATAACTCATCATCGATCTAACCATCTCCATAAGAGTCCTATTCCTTCGCTCCGCTACACCATTCTGCTGGGGTCTACTAAGTGCAGACAATTGGGATTGAATCCCAGCCTCTGATAAGTAATTCCTAAATTCTCCCAAGAGATACTCACCACCGCGATCAGGTTGTAGTGTCTTGATACTTTTACCTTGACGTTTCTTCACATCAGCCTTGAATTCTTTGAACCTGTCAAAGCATTCAGACTTGTGGTGCATCAAGTAAATGTATCCATATCTTGAATAATCATCTATAAAAGAGACAAAATATTCAAAACCACCTCTAGCCTGGATAGACATAGGACCACACAAATCAGAATGAACCAATTCCAACACATCTTTGGCTCTATACCCCTTGGCCTTAAAAGGCCTCTTGGTCATTTTACCTTCTAAGAAAGATTCGTAGATTGGGAAATCCTCCACCACTAATGAACCCAAAGGTCCATCAGCTATCAACCTTTGAATTCTACTCAAGTTAATATGACCTAACCTTAGATGCCAAAGATATGTTTGGTTCATTTTCGAAGGTTCTTTTCTCTTATTAGATTTAGAAGATGAGTTATTTACTTCTATTTGCATCGTGAGAGCTTTTAGTTCATGGGTATATAAATTTCCTATCAATGCACCAGAACAAATAATCTCCCTATTCCTTTTTATAACAACTCTGTCATTAAAAGAAATAGAATATCCATCCAAAAACAATTTAGAAACCGAAATTAAATTCTTTCTAAATAAAGGTACATAAAGGTAATTTCTCAGAACCAAAGTTTTATTTCTATCAAAAGATAAATAAACATCTCCCACTGCAACAGTCGCCACCTTCATGGCATCGCCAAAGTAAATGGTAATCTCCCCCTCAGCTAGTCGTCTGGTTTCCTAGAACCCCTGCAAAGTATTGCAGACATGATCAGTAGCTCCCGTATCTACACACCAGGTGCCGATAGATAACATCGCTAAACATGTTTCAATGACTAGACCAAAAGATATACCTTTGTTCTGCTTTTGGTTGGGGCAGTCCTTCCAATGTCCAGTCTGCTTACAAGTGAAGCGCTTGCCTTTCAGCTTCTTCACTCCTCCCTGAGATCCTCCCGCCACCTTTATGCCACCTTGTTTCTTCTTCTTCTTGTCTTGTCGGAAGTTGATAGGGAGTTGACTTCCGGATCGGAGAAAGAAGAGGTGGAAGAGGTGGAAGAAGCATCCACCTCAAGGATTGAGGGGGAGGAGAGAACTTCCATACTGGAGCAACAAGAAGAAGCTTCAACATCCGATCAAGATGAAGAAGCTCAAAATACAACTCCGGCACCTACCACCGAACTAGGTAACTCAAGCAATTTAGGTTTAAATAAAAATCATATAATTTGCTTTGAGTGTAGGGAAAGTGGGCATTACAAGAGCAAATGCCCAAAGAGAGTAAGAAAAGCTCCACCGGCACCAAAGATCAAGGATGCCAGTTCCCCAAATATCAAGAGCAAGGAGCATATCATATGCTTCAAGTGCAACTCAAAGGGGCACTATAGAAGCCAATGCCCTAGGGGGAGCAAAAAGACCCAAGAAGAAGCATCACAAGTAGGGGGAGCTAAGGCTAACCCTAAGGTATATTTTAGTAATGCATTTTCTAGTTTATATAGTCAAAAGCATGCTAGGAATAATTTCAATAGTCTTGCTATTTATCATAAAGAGCATGCTAGAAGTGAGGAATTTTGTTTAGGAGCTAAGAGAGTCCATGTAGGAAATAGGGAGAAATTTGGGACTAATGTCCCTAAAAACAACTTATCTAAGGACAAACCTAGGTCAAATAACTCTAGAAAAATTTTACCTAGGGAGACCATTAAAAAGGTACAAGAGCACCTAGGTTTCAATCCTAAATGGGCTAGGCATATGCCTAGGAAGTTCAATGCCCATGGTTTAAATCAAAACTCAAAAATTGGGCAATTAGAAAAGGAAAATCAAGTCTTGAGGTCAAGACTTGAAAAACTAGAAAAGACCCTTAGGAATATACAAAACCAATTTAAAGGGTCAAATGATCAAAAGTCTAGGTCCAAATCTCAAAGTCAACACTTAGGACCTAAGAGTCAAAAGTCAACCAAGGGCAAGCAAGGTTTGGGTCACAAACCTAAGCCTAAGGTGGCTTATCATAGTGTTCCATTTGACTATGGAACACAAACTAGGTCTAGAAAGACCAAGGTCAATAGGGAAGTCATCCCTAAGGTTGACCAAAGGTTGTGCCTAGTGGCTAGGGTTTCTAGGAAACCTAGGGAAGCCACTAAGAAGGTTGTAAGGGGAGTTACCCCTAGAGTCAACCTAGGTAAGACCCAAATGACCAAGGCTAACAAGCCTAGAAGGGTCATTAGGAAGGTATCTAGGGAGGTTATCCCTAAGGAATACCTAATTAACCCTAGGAGCTCAAATCGGTTTTGGGTTCCTAAGAGCGTGATTGATTCACGCTAGATGGGTTTAGGGTGTGCCAACCTTGATTGGATGGGTAGTTAACTCAACCATGGTAAAGGTGGCACTTTAGGATATTTTCAAGGTTATGGTTACCTTGGAAATAGATTTGAATTAATATCCTAAAATATTTTAGGATGTGCCAATGCATTTTTTTTTTAAATTAAGAAAAAATAATTAAATTGGCACAATTTAGGTTTAGAGGTTAGTGTGTCATTTTGGGTTTTTGGCACACTAGGGAGATTAATGATAATATGGAAAAATATATCTAATTATATCAAATGGCAATTAATATTAAAATTTAGGTATTACTATACCTATATATTTTATATGCCATGCTTTGTTTGCCATATAATATGCCATGACATCATGTTTATTTTAATCATTTTATATGTCATGTTCATATTTAGGTTTAAGGATTAATGTCATGTGTTTTAGATTTCATAATATGCCATAACATCATGATCATTGGCCATGATTTATTTTTGCTTTTATTATGCCATGATCATTTCATGCATTAACTTGATTGAAAATTGATTTAAGGACTATGACATGACTTGGAGTCCCATTCATAAGGGAATCAAGTAGGGTTGCCTTAGAAATGCATGAAACCCAAGATTAAATGAACCAAAACTCACATCTCACATCCAATTGACATGTATGTGTATTTATACACCCTAGATACATGTGAGATGCTAGGATATGAGTTAAGTTCAAGGTGCATAGTTTTTGCATCTAGATGAACTCAAACTCATCTTATATGATTAGTGGATCATTGGGAAAGCTTGTGTACAAGTCATGTGCATAGAGCCCAAGGAATATGATCCAAAATAAGGTTTTGAAAATGTTTTAAAATCATTGTGAAAAACCTTGGTGAAGTCTATCTTTTGATAGCAATCACCATTGATGAGATTGATACAAAGTGAGCTTAAACTTTAAAGTTTTTAGTCACTTTTGGATTTTGTATCAATTTCTCTATTTTATAGGTAAAATATTTTTATAAACATTTTTCACCCATTGTATTGGTCATAGGTATTATATGTATCAAATTTCGTGATTTTTCGATATACGTATAATTAGTTATGATTTTCTGAATCTCGATTCTGATAGCTGAAATTTGGAAATTTATTTCACCGATCGCCTTAGTGGCGGTCGGTGATATGGTGTGATCTGAGTTCTTGTCGAGTCGGTCTGATTTTGGGAAAACAAGGTTGTTTAGCCCGTGTTCAGCTATGGTAAAGGTTCCTAATCACTCCTAACCCTAGGATATGCTTTGGGAAGCATTATAAAGGGTGAAAATCCATTGGATATGGATTAGGAGCAGTGTTAGGTCAAAGTATCAAATTTAGGGTGAGTGAAAGTTCTATGTTGAACTTAGAACCTTAATTTTTGATGGTTTAAAGTTCCTATTGGCTTAAGGATTTCCCAAGGACATTGTTGGTGCAATGGTCAAGGAGGAGCAAGCCTTTAGGGGGAGTTATCCATCTTGGGATGATGGATGTGTTTCTCTTTTTGAAGGGGGAGAAGTTATTGGGAGAGTATCATCAATTGGGAAAATTGATGGGATTTTGAGAGCCCCAATTTGGAAATTGGGAGAGAATATAGGATTGCCTCTCTTGAGTGATATGAGACTTATCACTAGGAAGATGGTAGGCGTCCTAGGTATTTTTGGATCAAGGGGGAGATTGTAAGATCTTATTAGGACATGAGACATTGACCTCCTTGGAGAGATAACCTTTTTGATGTATGTCAAAAAGGGGGAGAAGATTAAATTACCAATTTTGAAAATTGGTAGGGGAATTTGAGTTAGGGGAATAACTCAAGGTTTGTTTTGTCAAACATCAAAAAGGGGGAAATTGTTGGTGCAATCGGCCCAGGTCACGATTGACCATACTCGAGTTTGACTCGAGTAATGTTTTGATGTTTGACATAGGATGTTTGACAAAGTGGTTTGACATTGATGTTGGACATTGATGTCGGTTAATATGTTGGGGAGATTGTTGGAGCAATCGGCCAGTTATAATTGACTAGACTCGAGTTTGACTCGAGGGAGACTTTGATGGTTGACTAGGGTTGACCATGTGATTAAGGGAAAGTCCAAGTCATGGGTACTTGGCATGGAAAGTCCAAGTCATGGGTACTTGGCATTTGGGAAAGTCCAAGTCTTGAGTACTTGGCACAAGGAAAAGTCCAACATGGGTTGGCAAGGGAAAGTCCAAGCTTGAGTCTTGGCATTTGAGAAGTCCAAGGGGATGGATATTGGCGGCGTAAAGTCCAAGCGGAGTCTTGGCGGCGTAAGTTCAATGTGCCTTGGCGGTGTAGACACCGTTAGCATGACATAGCCGAGGGAAGCACCTGGAGGCTAGCGCGATGGATGAACAAGTCATGGATGACTTGGAGGGATCCGAGGGGCGTGAGACTGATGGAGGTGGCTAGAAGGCTTAAGTCTAGGCTAAGGGTGGTCTAGCAAGTATGGGAGCACCATACTTGGGTTAAAACCTCATTTTTGAGGTTGGCAGTCGACTGGCATTATGGCCGGTTCGACTGACGTGAGTCGACTTGAGTTTGACTGCCGTTTAAGAGCTGGAATTGCTCTCAGCGATCGATTGCTCGATTGAGCGATCGGTGATGTCGGCAGGCGATCGTACCGGCCCCGAGTGTCGAGCATAGAGCGCTCAGTAGCCGACTAAGCGATCGACTCTGGCGGCGATCGCCAAGAGTCTCGTTGGAATTTTTCCAGCGTTGATAGAGTCGTTGTCTCACAGCTACAGTGTTGGCAGTCGATTGGTGACTTATGGCAGTCGACTGCCAGGCGGAAATCCAGCCCGATGAAGGATAAAAGCAGTTGTTCGTGGAAGGCTCAAGCAAGGTTTTTTCTTGGGCGATTTGAAGGGGAATTGTTGGTGCTCTTCCAGTCCTTCAAGGCTAGTCCAAGGCAACCAAAGATCAAGCAACCTAAGTGCTCTGGTAAAATAGTTTTTCTTTACTTGCATTGTATTTCACTATTATATTTGCTTGTATCTACTTAGATTATTGTTGTAATCTTTTGTACGAGATTTCTCCACCTCCGACTTGTATCGAGAAGGAGTATTTGTGATTAGTGAGTGCGTGTGCATCACTAGGGCTCTTTGGAGCTCGATCCATGGAGTAGGAACCGTTCGGTTCCGAACCACGTTAAACAATTGTGTTCGTGTGTGATTGCTTCATTTCGTTTTTACTTTTATTATTACTATTCTGCTGCGTACTAACGAAATTGTAGAGACGATCACGCGAATGATTTCCATCTACGTACGGTCACGTCGCTATTCACCCCCCCTCTAGCGGGCGCACAAGTCCCAACAAAGTCTTGGCAGTGTAAGTCCAATGTGCCTTGGTGGTGTAGACATCGTTAGCATGACATAGCCGATGGAAGCATCTGAAGGCTAGCGCAATGGATGAACAAGTCATGGATGATTTGGAGGGATCCGAGAGGCGTGAGGCTGACGGAGATGGTTAGAAGGCTTAGGTCTAGGCTAAGGGTGGTCTAGCAAGTATGGGGGCACCATACTTGGTTTAAAATCTCATGTTTGAGGTGTGTCAGTTGACTGGTGTCATATGACAATCGACTGGTGTGAGTCAACTAGTGTTTGACTGCGGGAATTAGCCTAGCAGTCGACTGCCAGAGGTGGGCAGTCGACTGATTGGCCGAGCAGTCGACTGATCTTGTGATCAGTCGACTGGTGCTCGATTTATCGGGCATAGAATGTAGTTTGACTCGACTGTTGGAGTTAGCAGTCGAGTGGAGGCTCTATCAGTCGACTGATGGTCATAATTAGTCGACTGATGATGGATCCGTTGGATTTTTCCAACGTGGATCTAGTCGTTGTCTCACGATAACAATGTCATCAATCGACTGATTATCCCGAGCAGTCGACTGATTGTCCCGAGCAGTCGACTGATCGGTGATTTCCAGCACAGGTTGAAGCTTTAAATGGAGCTCGTGAAAGAGGAAAAAGCTAGTGATTTCTTGGATGTTCTTGAGGCGATTTGCTGTTGCAAATCAGGGTCTTCAACCACAGTTCAAAGGATCAACAAGCATGCAATCTAAAGGCATTTGTAAAGTGTTTTCTTTACTTGTATTGCATTGTATTTCATCTTATTTGCTTGTTGTTTTTAGTTTATTGTTGTAAACTATTGTACGAGGTTTCTCCGCCTCCGACTTGTGTCGAGAAGGAGTATTTGTGATTAGTGATTGCATTGGCGTCGCTAGAGCTCGTTAGAGCTCGATCAGTGGAGTAGGAACCGTTCGGTTTCGAACCACGTTACATAGTTGTGTTTGCATGTTTGTTTATTGTGATTGTTGTATTATTTCTATATTCTGCTGCATACTAACAATCATAGGCAAGCGAACGCGATCGAATTCCATCAACGTATAGCACGATGCTATTCACCCCCCCCCCCTCTAGCATTCCAACGATCCCCTACAAGTGGTATCAGAGCGAGGCCGCTATTCAAAGTTTAACAACTGAGGGAGCACGCTAGAGGGTGAAGATGGAGTTGGAAGAACAATTGGGATGGGATATCAACACCCCAATTCCCTATGCCTTCTATGGATGAGAAGGTTTCAATTCTTAGAAGGCGAGAATTGAAAACTTTTTGATGATGAGAGACCTTGAGGAGTGGTCCATTTTGATGGAAGGAATATCCAAAAGGACCAAAGGGTGGCTTCCTCAAGAAGAAGAAATGAAGTGAAGATCAACTCCAAAGATTTGAGAAAAATAAGAAGGTAATCAATTTCATTTTTGATTTAATTCCTAATAACTTCTTGTGTAGCCTAGGTGAGTGCATGGATGCCAAGGAGTTATGGAGCGATTTGGCCAAGATTCATGAAAATTCATCATCAATCCAAGAAGAAGAAGAGGAGGAGGAGTGCTCACCCTCTCAAGCTCAAGCAAGTACATCGTCATCTAAAGAGCTTGAGGATTCGGAAGTTGATAGGGAATCAATTTCTGGATCGGTGAAAGAAGTGGAAGAAGCCTCCACTTCAAGGATTGAGGGGGAGGAGAGACCATCCACATCGGAGTCGGAGCAAAATCAAGAAGAAGCCTCAACCTCCGGGAGGGATGAGGAACCCACTCTGATCACCACCACAAATACCCTAGGTAACTCAAGCAATTTAGGTTTAAATAAAAATCATATAATTTACTTTGAGTGTAGGGAAAGTGGTCATTACAAGAGCAAATGACCAAAGAAAGTCAAGAAGACTCCTCCGGCACCAAAACCTCAAGAAAAATCAAAAGATGTCGGTGCCCCCACTAAAAGAAGCAAAGAGCACATCATTTGCTTCAAGTGCCAACAATCGGGGTATTTTAGGAATCAATTCCCTAGGGGGAGCAAGAGAGTCAAAGAGGGAGCTATACATGTAGGGGGAGCCTCTAAGGCAAACCCTAAGGTAAAATTTATTAATGAACCTTCAATTTCTAGGGATAAAAAGCATGCTAGGAATAATGTCAACAATCTTTCTATTGTACATGAAAAGTATGCTAGAAATAATAGATATATTTGTTTAGGTGCCAAAAATGTTAATATTTCAAAGAAGGAGAAATTTGGGACTAATGTCCCTAGAAAAGTTTTACCTAGGGAATCTATCAAGAAAATAGGAGAACACCTAGGTCTTAATCCTAAATGGACTAGGCATATGCCTAGAGAAAATGGTAATGCCCAAAAACTTAATCAAAAATCGAAAATTGGGCAATTGGAGATGGAAAATCAAGTCTTGAGGTCAAGACTTGAGAAACTAGAAAAGACCCTTAGGATTATGCAAAATCAAGTTAAAGGGTCAAATGGTTAAAGTCAAGAGTATAGGACCAAGAGTCAACACCTAGGACTTAAGAGACAAAAGTCAACCAAGGGCAAGAAGGGTTTGGGTCACAAACCTAAGCCTAAGGTGGCTTATCATAGTGTTCCATTTGATTATGGAACACAAACTAGGTCTAGGAAGATCAAGGTTACTAGGGAAGTTATCCCTAAGAGTGACCATGGTGTGTGCCTAGTGGCTAGGGTTTCAAGGAAACCTAGGGAAGCCACTAAGAAGGTTGCAAGGGGAGTTACCCCTAGAGTCAACCTAGGTAAGACCAAAATGACCAAGACTAACAAGCCTAGAAGGGTCATTAGGAAGGTATCTAGGGAGGTTATCCCTAAGGAATACCTAGTAAACCCTAGGAGCTCAAATAGGTTTTGGGTTCCTAAGAGCATGATTGATTCACGCTAGATGGGTTTAGGGTGTGCCAACCTTGATTGGATGGGTAGTTAACTCAACCATGGTAAAGGTGGCACTTTAGGTAATTTTCAAGGTTATGGGTACCTTGGAAATAGATTTGATTTTATGATCCTAAAAGAATTTAGGATGTGCCAATATATTTTTGGAATTATGAAAAATCGATTAAATTGGCACAATTTAGGTTTAGAGGTCAGTGTGCCATTTTGGGTTTTTGGGACACTTGGGAGATTAGTAGTAATATGGCAAAATATACATAATTATATCAAATGGCAACAAATATTAAAATTTAGGTATTATTATACCTATACATTCTATGTGTCATGCGTTGTTTGTCATATAACATGCCATGACATCATGTTTATTTTTATCATTTATATGTCATGATCATGTTTAGAATTAAGAATTAAATGTCATGTGTTTTTAGATTATATCGTATGCCATGACATCATGATCATTGGTCATGCTTAATTATTGTTATCATTATGCCATGATCATTTCATGAATTTAAATTGATTAACATTGATTTAAGGACAATGGCATGACTTGGAGTCCCATTTATAAGGAAATCAAGTAGAGTTGCCTTAGAAAAATGCATGAAACCCTAGATTAAGGAGAACAAAACCCACATCTCATATTAAATTGACATGTATGTGTATTTATACACCCTAGATACATGTGAGATGCTAGGATATGAGTTAAGTTCAAGGTGCATAGTTTTTGCATCTAGATGAACTCAAACTCATCTAAAATCATGTTGTGGATCATTGGGAAAGCTTGTGTACAAGTCATGTACATTGAGCCCAAGGAATATGATCCAAAATAAGATTTTGAAAACATTTTAAAATCAATTTAGAAAACCTTGGTGTAGTCTATCTTTTGATAGCAATCACCATTGATGAGATTGATACAAAGTGAGCTAAAACTTTGAAGTTTTTATTCACTTTTAGATTTTGTATCAATTTCGATATTTTATGGGTAAAATATTTTCTATTATTTTTCACCCATTGTATTGACTATAAGTAATATACGTATGAATTTTCATGATTTTTTGATATACATAGAATTACTTATGATTTTCCAAATTTCATTTCTGATAACTAAAATTCTGATATTTCAGTTATCAGTCGACTGCTCTGGGTGACAATCGACTGATGAGGGTGGCAGTCGACTGGTAGCTAAGAGAGTCGACTGTCAATGCTGATTTCGGGAAAACAAGATATGTTTAGCCCGTGTTCAGCTGCGGTTAAGGTCCCTAACCACTTCTAACCCTAGGATATGCTTTGGGAAGCATTATAAAGGGTGAAAATCCATTGGATATGGATTATGAGAGGTGTTAGGATAATGTATCAAATTTAAGGTATAGGAAAGTTCATGTTTGAACTTTGAACCTTAATTTTGATGGTTTAAAGTTCCTATTGGCTTAGGGACTTCCCAAGGACATTATTGGTGCAATGGTCAAGGGGGAGCAAGTTTTTAGGGGGAGGTATCCATCATGGGATGATGGATGGTATTTTTTCCTCATGAGAAGGAAAATGGAATTTTGAGGTACCCAATTTGGAAATTAGGAGAGTGAATAGGATTGCCTCTCTTGAGTGATATGGGACTTATCACTAGGAAGATGGTAGGCATCCTAGATATTTTTGGACCAAGGGGGAGATTGTAAGATCTCATTGGGACATGAGACATTGACCTCCTTGGAGAGAACCTTTTTGATGTTAGTCAAAAAGGGGGAGAATGTTATGGGGAGAACTTATTGAGAGAATGACATCAATTGGGAAAATTGATTGGGATGATTGGTTTGAGTTAGATGGTCTAACTCAATGGTTTGTTTGGTTTTTGTCAAACATCAAAAAGGGGGAGATTGTTGGTGCAATCGGCCCAGGTCACGATTGACCAGGACTCAAGCTTGACTTGAGAGATGTTTTGATGTTCGACAAAAACATATGACAATGTGATTGTCATGGAAAAAGTCCAAGTCTTGGGTACTTGGCATGGAAAGTCCAAGTGGGACACTTGGCATTTGGGAAAGTCCAAGCATGGGTCTTGGCAATGGAAAGTCCAACATGGGTGGCAAGGAAAGTCTAAGTCTTGAGTACTTGGCATGGAAAGTCCAACAAGGGTTGGCAAAGGAAAGTCCAAGCTTGAGTCTTGACATTTGAGAAGTCCAAGGGGTTTGATATTGGCGGCGTAAAGTCCAAGCGAGAGTCTTGGCAGCATAAGTCCAATTGTTGGCAGCGTAAAGTCCAAGAGGAGTCTTGGCAACGTAAGTCCAATGTGCCTTGGCGGTGTAGACACCGTTAGCATGACATAGTCTATGGAAGCATCTGAAGGCTAGCGCAATATATGAACAAGTCATGGATGACTTGGAGGGATCCGAGAGGCGTGAGGTTGACGGAGATGGCTAGAAGGCTTAGGTCTAGGCTAAGGGTGGTCTAGCAAGTATAGGGGCACCATACTTGGGTTAAAACCTCATGTTTGAGATGTGCCAGTCGACTGGTGCCATATGGCAGTCGACTGGCGTGAGTCAACTAGGGTTTGACTGCGGGAATTGGCCTAGCAGTTGACTGCCAAAGGTGGGCAGTCGACTGATTGGCCGAGCAATCAACAGATCTTGTGATCAGTCGACTGGTGCTTGGCTTTTCGAGCACAGAATGTAATCTGACTCGACTGTTGGAGTTAGCAGTCGAGTGGAGGCTCTATCAGTCAACAGATGGTCATAATCAGTCAACTGATGATGGATCCGTTGGATTTTTCTAGTGTGGATCTAGCCGTTGTCTCACGACAACAGTGTCATCAGTCGACTGATTGTCCCGAGCAGTCGACTAATCGGCGATTTCCAGTACAGGTTGAAGCTTTAAATGGAGCTCGTGAAGGAGGAAAAAGCTAGTGATTTCTTGGATGTTCTTGAGGCGATTTGCTGTTGCAAATCAGGGTCTTCAACCACGGTTCAAAGGATCAACAAGCATGCAATCTAAAGGCATTTGTAAAGTGTTTTCTTTACTTGTATTGCATTGTATTTCATCTTATTTGCTTGTTGTTTTTAGTTTATTGTTGTAAACTATTGTACGAGGTTTCTCCGCCTCCGACTTGTGTCGAGAAGGAGTATTTGTGATTAGTGATTGCATTGGTGTCGCTAGAGCTCGTTAGAGCTCGATCTATGGAGTAGAAACCGTTTGGTTCCGAACCACATTACATAGTTGTGTTTGCATGTTTGTTTATTGTGATTGTTGTATTATTTCTATATTCCGCTGCGTACTAACAATCATAGGCAAGCGAACGCGATCGAATTCCATCGACGTATAGCACGACGCTATTCACCCCCCCCCTTTCTAGCGTTCCAACGATCCCCTACATGGTGGTCGTCATCAAGTTCCTCATGGCTTCCTTCCTTGCAACCTGATTCTTGTGTCCGAAAAGTTCCATAAGATTGAACATCATGTCATAAGCAGTGGGCATGGCTTGATGGTGATGTTGCAATACATTTGACATAGAAGCCAAAATATAACACCACGCCATCTCATCAGCCTTAATCTACTTTTTATAACTCTCTTTCTCTTTTTCATCAGAATCATCTGCAGGCTTAGGAGGACACTCTTCGAAGAGTACATACTTGTACTCCTCAGCAGTCAAGACAATATCAAGATTCCTTTTCCAATCAACATAATTGGGTCCAGTAATTTTATTCTCTTTTAGTATCACAGCAAGCGGGTTGAAGGTTATTTTTGAAAAACCTATGAATCACATAGATCAAAACATTAGATTTCAAAAAATTATTGATTCCTCAAACAATAAAATTTTAAAATCAATCAACACCTTAAAACACCGAGAATATCGTATGCCACGATAGTGTGAACGTATACGAATTCTACATTTGTAAGAGGAGGTTTTACCCATTAATTTTACTATCTTGTCAACCTAACTTTTTGACAAATAAAATTAATAATTGGTTCCTCTTCGTCCCTACAAATAAAAGCAGTGGCTCCGATGGGGAGGATACTCCTATTTGCATCTAAGTGTGCACCATTACTTGGTACCAAGACAATTATCTCGGGTTATGTGCCTTCCGATAGGGAAGTACACACGCTCTTAAATAATTTTCTATAACCATATTCGACCCTGTGATCCGCAAAACAAACTCATCCGATGGGGAGGAAAGGCACTCAGAGTCGACGCACAAGTTTGTTTGCATCACATGTCAAATCGTAATGGAGGTCGTGGGAATTTAAAAAAATATCTCTCTCCCACTTAGTAATTTAAAATTGAGGAATTTTCCTAGCACACGACATGCATATCAAACAAGAAGCAATAAATATGAAAAATATATATTTTTCAACTATTATGGCTTTTGTTCTCCAATATGTCTCCCGTCGTATCGTCATCTCGTCCGCTCTTCCCTATGCCATATACAAGCCATCCGGAGATCCGAGCTGAGAAAAATTATTTTAATTTACATCCATCGATCCTATACTCCACGAAGGAGTGTACATGAAATCTAGATTGAAAGTAAACTAAAAATAAAAGAGTGGCTAAACAATATCGTACTTAATTACAAAAATTAAATACTAGCCTCGTCAACCCCGAGGATTCAAATAATAATACAATTACACACATCCAATCACATACACACACATATGGCCATAATAGTTGGATCTTATGCCTGCAACCAAAAAGTTAGCCTACGCACATCCTACTATCATCCAGCACATACAATATATGATAAGTGCATAAAAGTAACCGAATCGTAAACACACAAAATCGGAAATCGTGGCTCTGATACCACTTGAAGGTCGAAGCTTCGCTTCGATCGCTTATGCATGGCGATCCCATCTACGTCCCCGGATTACCCAAGCAAATGATCCATCGTCGTGCTATTCGATTAGAGTGGTCACTTGAACAAACTTGTTGTTCAAGCAACCTACCTCTTTTCTTCGATTAGCTGCGGAATAGACGATGTATGGATCGCCAGTTTTTGTGTTTATCTTCGGGGTCCAAGTAAATTAGCCACATGAAATTACATACATCATACAAAGAAACAAAAGTAAACCAAAACAAGAATTATACCTCTTGTTTACCTCAAGGTCTTCTATCGTATGTCCTATCCTCCTCTTGGACGTTGTGTGGGCAACGATCCTCCAAGAGATGAAGCCTCCTAGATCACGTATCTTCCTTTCTTTGTTCGCTCCGAACAAAGGAAGATAATAATCTCCCTCCTTCTCCTATCTAGCTCCGAACACAATACCTTTGGAGAAAGATCAAACCACCTTCTCCTCTTTGTTGTTGTCGCCGGCCACCAAGGAGAGGGAGAAGGAATAATGGGTGCCAGCCAAGAGCTCCAAAGGAAGAACCTTCACCCTTGTTGCCGCTGGCCAAGGAGAAGAATAGGAGGAGGTATGGGCGCCGACCAAAGCAAGGAGGAAGAAGATGGGCGCCGGCTACACCTTAGGAAGAGAAGGAAACAAACCCTAATCCTTCCAACTTGTTGCCGCCCAAGCCCTTTCCCAAACCCTAGCTGCCCAAGTCAAAAACCCTAATCTCCAAGTATATTACACGTCCAACCCCTTAGCCCTCCTTTTATAGAGCTAGGCTTAAGCCTCCTTTCAATCTCCACCGTCGGATCTAGAGATTTAATCTCCACCATCGGATTTAGTCTTCATGAGGTTTTTAATAGGCTACAATAGGGACCATGAGGAGGAGTTGGATCTTGGCCACCCAATGGATCTAGCCCACATAAAGTCCGATCCATTAATGATAATCCATTCCACTAGAGGATTATCATTGATCTACCTCACCAACCCCCATAAATAAATATGGGCTCCATATATTAATTGTACAAATATCTCCCCGTGTTTAAGATCTAGAATATCCATCAATTAATTAATTTATTGACAATTAATTAATCAACATCTAACTCCATGAGTAGTACCACTCAACCTTATCATCATGCCGGACCAAGTCCACCTGCAGGGTTTACATGATAAACCTTATGAGCTCCTCAAGGGGACATCATCTTCCTAATATATAGAACACGGTTTCCTCCTATAATCAACAGTACACCATGTAAATAATATCATTTCCCAACTTACCGAGCCTATCAATTTAATCTATAAATCTCGTCCATTGGTAAATCAAAGAAATAAATACTAACTACATGTGCCCGTTATTATATCGGGATTAAGAGCATGTACACCATAATATCCGAGGTCCGATTCAATTATCTAGTCAGCAATAAATTGAATCACTTCTAAGTCGGTCCTGCTCAATACACGCAAAGTGTACTAGTATAATTCTATGGTCAAGACAAACCAATACCAAATCACAATACAACCATACCAATGATTTGTCCAAAACCATCTCGGTTGTGAGACTCTACTTATACTCTACAAGGAACTGATAACATGATCTCCCGTGTGACACTACACACCATGTTATCTATAATGTAATATATTAGACAATATGCATAACCATAAATATGCAAACAATGATCATGTGATTCTTATTTCAAAAATAAAGATGTTCATACAAAAGATAGACTTTTCTGTATACATCCCAACAGGAATTGCTGTAAAAAGTTGTAGAAGGTTTTGGAGCTGCTGTCGGATGAAGAACTAAGCTCTGGGAGATAAAATAAGAATGCAGGCTTCTGGAGATGGAAGAGATGGATATGGTTGACCGTGGTAGGTTGTGGCGGGTCAAGGAACATGGATGTCGGTGTAGGAGCTATTGGATGAAGAAGCTGCAGCTATCAGCAATGGAGGAGGTGATGGAGGATACCATCGCCGACCTTGGAGAAGGAGGAAGATGGGCGACGGCGCTTGGTGAAGAAGAAGAGTTGCGCCGATCGGGAAGGAAATCGCGTGAGAAGGAGTTGTGTTCCCTGAGAAGAAGAGAAATCACCCTATTTCACCCTAATTTCCAGATCTGATATGACGGCTAGAATTGCTCCGAACCTTAATGAATGGATCTGATCAATCTAAATGGTTGGTCATGATCGGTTTGATCCGGATGAAGGGTCAAAATGTCTAGATCTAAGTGTATGGATCGGATCGCTCCAGATCTGGATAGATGGCTCAGGATCAAGCCGATTGCATTGGACGATCGAGATTGCTCAGATCTGATCCTTTGATTGAATTACCTTCGATCTTGATGAACCGTTCAAATTGATCCAGCTTAAAATATCCCTTATGACCCAAGATGAAGTCATATTTGTTGGTGCAATCGGCCGAGGACTCGAGTTTGACTCGAACTGTATTTTGATGTTAGACAAAACGCATGACATGGGATTGTCATGGAAAGTCCAACATGGGTTGGCCACGTAAGTCCAAGTGTGTAGCCTTGGCGGTGAAAGTCCAAGCATGGCATGGGAAATCCAAGCATGAGGCTTGGTGTGCGAAGTCTTGAGGACTTGGGAAGTTCACTAGGCTCGGGGTCCTTGAGTCGGTGAAGGATGGCATTGTGAAGTCATGCGCTTGGTGCATCCGAGGGACCGTCGGATGGGGAGCGAATGGAGTGAGGTCCAAGGGAAGCATACTTCGAGGGAAAGAGACGCGAAGGATGGCATTGCGAAGTCGTGCGCTTGGTGCATCCGAGGGACGTAGGCCGAGGGAAGAGAGCTTCAGTGGTGAACTCCATGAGAGGATGAGGTGGACTTGGCCAAGGGCTAAGACTGAGTGTCAGAGGCTCAAACGTGGTGTTTGAGGGTTTACCCGATGATCGGATGCTCAAACAACTTGGTGTTTGAGGTTTTACCCGACATCAGTCGACTAGCATAGGTGGCAGTCAACTACTCTAGGTCGATTGGACTCGACTGGTGTTCGATTGACCAAGTTCTGGTCGAATAGTCGACTACTGAGGGAGGGCAGTCGACTACCGATACCATCAGTCGACTAATGATGGAGATCTGTCGACTGATCGGGGTGTTTTTGGCCACAGAAGGCCTTCCAGTCGAGTGATTGCGATGACCACTCGACTTATGGGATCATCAGTCGACTGATGAGCATGATCAGTTGACTGATGATGGATCTATTGAAACTCGGCCAGCGTGGATCAAGTCGTTGTGAGACAACTACTACAGGACCAGTCGACTGATGGTCACGATCAGTCGACTGATGGGTACGGAATTAGCTCAATGCAGGTTATAAATGGAGCTCAAGATGGAGGATTTCACCAAGACTTTTGGGGAGGTTTTGGAGGGGAATTGCTGCTGCATTCTAGACCTTCAAGAGCAATCCAAAGCAAGCAACAAGCAAGTGATCAAAGTAATTATGTAAAAGTTTTCTTTTGTATTGTCTTTGTATTTTGGCTTGTATTTTTGTATTACTATTGTAATTGCTTGTACGAGGTTTCTCTACCTCCGACGTGTTGTCGAGAAGGAGTTTAGTTAGTGGTGTGCACATAACTAGAGCTCGTTGAGCTCGCCCCGTGGAGTATGAATCATTTGGTTCCGAACCACATATATCTTGTGTATGCTTGTATGTGTTGTTAGCATTTTCATTTGTATTACTATTCCGTTGCGCTAACAACAATCGTAGACAAGTGACACAAGAAGAACAAACAATTTCCATCGTCTATGCATATCGAGCTATTCACCCCCTCTAGCCGGCCACCAACGTTCCAACAAGTGGTATCAGAGCGGGTTGCTTGTCAAGGACTAACCACCGACACAAGCATGACGAGATGGTCGGCTACAACCTCCAACCACCAAAATTCGAAGGGGACTTTCAATGGTGGAGAAGAAAAATGGAGGTATATCTCGAAACTGATTTCAATTTCATGTTAATTCTAAAAAATGGTTTCGAAATGCCTAGGGATGAAAGCAATAGGCAAATTGAAAAGGCAAGATGGACCAAGGACCAAATGAAGGATTTCAGCACAAATCTCAAGGTAATCACATTGCTTAGTGATTTGATTCCTAACAACATTTGGTCTAGGCTAGGTGAATATAGGGATGCAAAGGAGCTATGGCATAAGGTGGTAAAATTAAATGAACATCCCGAATCGGCACAAGTAGAGGAAGAAGCCGAGGAAGAGTGCCCATCAACATCCGGATACGAGGATGTTGAAGAATTGCCATCCACATTCGAAGATGTGGATGACTTGGTGGAAACCTCCACCTCTAGTATTGAGGGGAAGGAGAGGTCTTCCATTCCGGAGCAAGGTCAAGATGAAGCATCTACCTCCAGAAGAAGTGATCAAGAGGCTTCCACCACCTCCCTAGGTAACTCATGCATTATAATTAAAGATAAAAAACACATAATATGCTTTGAGTGTAGGGAGCAAGGACACTATAAAAGTAAGTGTCCCAAGAAGGTGAAGAAAGCTCAACCGGTACCAAAAGTGAAAGATGTTGGAGTTCCCTCAACTAGAAGCAAGGAGCACATTGTGTGCTTCAAATGCAACCAAAGGGGACATTATAGAAGTCAATGTCCTAGGGGGAGGAAGAAAGGGCAAGGTGTATCACATGTAGGGGGAGCTTCCAAAGCTAACCCTAAGGTAAATTCAATCAATGCACCTCCAATTTCTAAGGTTAATAAGCATGCTAGGAATTATTTTAGCTCTCTTGCAATTATTAATGAAAATCATGCTAGTAGAAATAAATATGTTTGTTTAGGTGTCAAGCATGTTGACTTACCTAAGGACAAACCTAGACATCATAACACTAGAAAAATCCTACCTAAGGAGTCCATTAGGAGGATATAAGAAAATTTGGGCATTAACCCCAAAAAGTCTAGGCATATGCCTAAAAGGAAAAAACAATTCCCAAAAATCTTATGATAAATCAAAATTGGGAAAGTTAGAGTTAGAGAACCAAGCCTTGAGGTCAAGGCTTGAGAAACTTGAAAATACCCCAAAAATAATTACAAATTCATTTAAGGGGTCAAATGATCAAAATTTAAGACCTAGGAGACAAGAACCGGTAAAGGGCAAGAAAGATTTGGGTCACAAACCTAAGTTCTATCACAATGTTCCATTCAATTATGAAACTATTTCTAGGTCTAAGAAAACCAAGGCTAATAGGGAAGTTATCCCTAAGACTAGCCATGGTAAGTGTTTAGTGGCTAAGGACTTAAGAAAAACCAAGAAAGCCACTAAGAAGGTCAAAGGAAGAGTCACCTCTAGAGTTGACCTAGGAAAGACCCATTTGACTAAGGTATCAAAACCAAAAAGTGTCATTAGGAAGGTATCTAGGGAAGTTATCCCTAGTGAATACCTTGTTAACCCAAGGAGCTCCAATAGGTATTGGGTTCCTAGGAGCGTGATCGATTCACGCTAGATGAGTTAGGGTGTGTCAACCCTAAGTGGATGGGTAGTTAACCTAGCCATGGTGAGTTGACACTTTAGGATGTGCCAATATGGTTTGAGAAGATGAAAAATGATTAAGTTGGCACAAGTAGATCTTAGAAGTCATGGTATGCCATTTTGAGTTTTTGGCACACTAGGTGGATAAATGGCATTAAGACAAAAATGGATTTAATCTTAGAAATGACAATTTGAATTTAACACTTAGGTATCTCATACCTTAGCATTTTATAATTGCCATGCTTTATTTGCCTTGCCATGTCATGACATCATGTTTAGTTTTATCATATAAAATGGCATGATCATATTTAGGGTTATGTCATATATGCTTAGATTTCATTCACATGCCATGACATCATGATTTTGGCACATGCTCTTATCTTTGTATCATTTATGCCATAATCATCATTCATGCATAAATAAAATGGATTTAAGGACTAAAGCATGATTTAAAGGGAATCAAATATTGTTGCCTAGAGATATGCATGAAACCCTAAATAACAAAGACCCCACATCTCACTAATACTTGACTTGTATGTGTTTTACACATCTAGATACAAGTGAGATGTTTAGGAAAATTAAATTAAAGGTTTTAAAAACATTTCAAAAACATTTTGAAAAACCTTGGTGAAGTCTATCTTTTGATAGCAATCACCATTGAATGGGATGATACAAAGAGGGCTCAATATTGAAGCCTTTCTCAACTTTTGAACTTTGTGTCAATCTCACTATTTTGTGGATAAAATAATTTTCCAATATTTTTCACCCATAATGATTGGTATAAGTAATATACATACAAAATTTCATGATTTTTCACCTTATGTATATTTACTTATGAATTTCAGAACTTGGGTTCTGAAATCTGAAAACTGCACTTTGTAGTTATCAGTCGATTGCCATGGATGGCAGTCGACTGATGTGGGAAGGAGTCGACTGGTAGCTGAGAGAGTCGACTGATACTGCTGATTTCGGATAAACCTTGGTTGTTAGGCCCATGTTCAGCTATGTTTTGGTCCCCTAACCACTCTCAACCCTAGGACATGCTATAGAGAGCATTAGAAAGGGTGGAAATCCATTGATATTGATTAGGAGAAGTGTTTAGGGTGAGTATCAATTTTAAAATGGATGAGAGTTCATTGTTGAAATTTGCCTTAATTTTGATTGTTTAAATGTTCATATTGTCTTAGGGACTCTCCAAGGACATTGTTGGTGTCATGGTCAAGGGGGAGCAAGCCTTTAGGGGGAGGCATCCATCATGGGAAGATGGATATGTATTTTTTTCCTCATGGGAGGAAAATTGGGTTGCCTCTCTTAAGTGATATGGGACTTATCACTAGAAAGATTGTAGGCATGTGTTCCTTCAAGGGAGAGATTGTAAGATCTCATTGGGATATGAGATATTCATACCCTTGGGGAGAGACCTTTTTTATGTATGTCAAAAAAGGGGAGAAGTTACCAATTGGGATAGTTGGAATTCTCATTGGGATGTGAGAATTGCCAATTGGGGATAATTTATAGACTTGGGTTTGAGGTTTTGTCAAACATCAAAAAGGGAGAGATTGTTGGTACAATCAGCCCAGGACTCGAGTTTGACTCGAACTGTATTTTGATGTTAGACAAAACGCATGACATAGGATTGTCTTGGAAAGTCCAACATGGGTTGGCCACATAAGTCCAAGTGTGTAGCCTTGGTGGTGAAAGTCCAAGCATGGCATGGGAAATCCAAGCATGAGGCTTGGTGTGGGAAGTCTTGAGGACTTGGCAAGTTCACTAGGCTCGGGGTCCTTGAGTCGGTGAAGGATGGCATTGCGAAGTCGTGCGCTTGGTGCATCCGAGGGACCATCGGATGGGGAGCGAATGGAGTGAGGTCCAAGGGAAGCATACTTCGAGGGCAAGAGACGCGAAGGATGGCATTGCGAAGTCGTGCGCTTGGTGCATCCGAGGGGCGTAGGCCAAGGGAAGAGAGCTTCGGTGGGGAAATCCATGAGAGGATGAGGTGAACTTGGCCAAGTGGATAATACTGAGTGTCGGAGGCTCAAATGTGGTGTTTGAGGGTTTACCCGACGATCGGATGCTCAAACAACTTGGTGTTTGAGGTTTTACTCAACATCAGTCGACTGACATAGGTGCCAGTCGACTGCTCTAGGTCGATTGGACTCGATCGGTGTTTGACTGACCAAGTTCTGGTCGAACAGTTGACTGTCGAGGGAGGGCAGTCAACTATCGATACCATCAGTCGACTGATGATGGAGATCAGTCGACTGATCGGGGTGTTTTCGGCCACAGAAGGCCTTCTAGTCAAGTGATCGCGGCGACCACTCGACTGATGGGATCATCAATCGACTGATGGGCATGATTAGTCGACTGATGATGGATCCGTTGGAACTTGGCCAGTGTGGATCGAGTTGTTGTGAGACAATGGCTACAGGACCATTCGACTGATGGTCACGATCAGTTGACTGATAGGCACGGAATCAGCTCGATGGAGGATTTTGCCAAAACTTTTGGGGAGATTTTGGAGGGGAATTGCTGCTGCATTCTAGACCTTCAAGAGCAATCCAAAGCAAGCAACAAGCAAGTGATCAAAGCAATTGTGTAAAAGTTTTCTTTTGTATTGTCTTTGTATTTTGGCTTGTATTTTTGTATTACTATTGTAATTGCTTGTACGAGGTTTCTCCACCTCCAACGTGTTGTCAAGAAGGAGTTTAGTTAGTGTCGTGCACATAACTAGAGCTCGTTGAGCTCGCCCAATGGAGTAGGAACCATTTGGTTCCGAACCACATATATCTTGTGTATGCTTGTATGTGTTGTTACCATTTTCATTTGTATTATTATTCCGCTGCGCTAATGACAATCGTAGACAAGTGACACAAGAAGAACAAACAATTTCCATCGTCTACACATATCGGGTTATTCACCCCCCTCTAGCCAGCCACTGACGTTCCAACAATATTTGATCCAACGCGAGTCTAGTCCATTGGTTCATCTCGATCTTCTACAAATAAGGTATAAAATTTACATATAAGTCCACAAATTTAGAGAATTTACAATAAGGTCCAAAATAAATCTGAACTCGTAAAACATGATAATAATCGATAAATAATCATACGAGAGGATTAAAAATATCAAAATTAAGGATCAAAATAATATACTAAAATGTTATTATCAGACTCCCCTTGTCAAGCCTCCAAACATGGACTTCCACTCAAGTCTCATTTGAGCTTGGTCAACCTTTGACTTGAGACCAATTGCTCCAACAATCGCCTCCTAACAATCTCCCGCATATGAAATTAGATATCGCCAGCATCCACTTATCATATGGTCAACATATGGTCAAACCCATATTGTCAAACAATAGTTAACCCATTGTCAAACATCAAAACCCTACTCGAGTCCCACTCGAGTTTGGTTAATCGTGATTGGGGCGATTGCACCAACATATACAAGTCACAACCAAGCTCACCCGCCTAAGTCAAGATCGAGCTCACCCTTCTAAGTCACGACCGAGCTTATCCATCCAAGTCATGATTGAGCTCATCCTGCTAAGTCATGACCGAACTAACACATCCTAGTCACAATCGAGCCACTACGATGGAAGACACTATTGGAGATTCTGGGATCATGCGCAGTGGAATAAAGTGAATAAAATAAGTTTTATTCCATCCCAGACATCCCCTGGGGGCCAAGAAAACTTGCTTTGTCATAATCACATGAAAACACACAAGGAGAAGGAGAAGTTATACCTTCGAGATTCTCTTGAATCCGTCGAAACCACAAGCAAGATCAATGGGCCTTGCCTCTATCAATATCCACGTCGGGATCACCTGAGATAACTCCTAGAGCAGCAATCCTTTGTCTCTGATTGGTGCTAGCCAACCGACGGAGACAAGAGAAGAAGAGAGAGGAAAGACAGCTACCAAGGGAAAACCTAAAACCATTCTTAGCTGAAGACTATCAAGGGATCTATTTATAGATCTCTTGATTAGGTCATCTTATGAGGCTTAAACGGAACATATCTTACCATAATTATCCCATAATTAAGGTAAGAACAACCTAGGAAATTTCTATAAAGAGAAATCTTAAAAATCGATGGAACTACGACATGACCGTGTGGATTCACATGGCCAGGTCCTGCCAAAAGGCACGGTCATACCAGGACACACGGCCTGGTCGTGTGTCCTTCTGGACATAACCCAGTTCAGTCATTTTTTTGGCTAGAGCCAGGCACAACCCTTGCCAAGTTAGGCATGACTGTGTAAGGCTCTGTATGGTCAGTTTGACTTCGTTTAAGTGCGATATGGTTGTGTCATATCCAACAAAGCCATAGGAGGTTCCATAGCCTCCGTTTCTCACCCCCTTTGGTCTGGTCCAACCAGACATATCCTCTCTCAACGAGAATATCATTCTCAGACTTGTTTTACATCTCGAGATCACCCGTAGTGTGTGTGACCCAATAGGTTCCCGGTTGTGTTGACCATTCATAATTAACCCCTTAATTATGAATAGATCATGAGTGGCACCTAGCAGTACGTCATGACTCCCAATTGACCGAAAAGTCTAAATCGACTTCAGAACATTTTTTGAACCCTTCAGTAGCTTGAGTTGTTCATGTCTTGTTCGTTTCACTCATCCTATACCCACTTGGTTCAGAACATAGTCTCTATATTCATCCCCACTAGGATGACTACGTCACACCCAGCCCAAGTTAATTTCCTTGTCATGTGGATTCAAGTTACTCCTATATGTTCCCAAGAAAACCATCTTCTTAACATGTTTGCTTTGGCCAGAGACTTCTGAGTAATAATCCTGACAAATGACCTAGGGTATACATCTCCTTTATCAGAAGTGGTGAATTTTCTGTGGGCTATTCAAACACCTTCAATCACTTTGGCTTATACCCAATCATCCCAGAGTTACACCTACTATGTAGATGGCTACGAATAAGTCAAAGTATAAGGCACCATGATCAAGGTGACTTGAATACCTCAAGTCTAAGGAAGCTCGCACTCAAGCTGCAATGAGATCTTCAACGACATATAGAACCATATGAAGTCTCATAGCAAACCACTCTAATGAACTAGTTACCATAACTAGCATCCACATGTTCACTCTCAGCATCCCTATGCTTCCATTCAGTGAGTACCGAATGCTTGGATAAATCAAGGAGCAGGAGCATAACATGTGCTAGTCACACAGAATTGATGATGTCCAATCTTATCAGTTCATCGACTAGGGATAGTTTCAATACTTGCATATTTACACGTGATGACATACCCACTAATTGTAATCCGATCACAATTTCTCTCATGCTATGTATCTTATTGTGGACTTCAGTACATGAGTTTAAGATCCAATCAAATACACAGATAATGTATACTCAAATAGTAAATTTTATTAATATCTTCTAATGTGATTGCCTTAGGACACCTCTCAATTACATCAAACTCTCACTTGGCCTACAGCCAATCGCTTGGTATCTAATACCATAAGCTTATATATGTCTCTCGAACTTTTCTTGGGGAAGAGACTTTGTCAAGGGTGTTGGGGATCGATACGGCCGGCTAGAGGGGGGTGAATAGCCCTCGAACGTTGGATGTCGGTATTTGCTCGTCTACAAAGAGATTAGCGCAACGGAAACAATAAAGCAAGAAAAGCAAATAGAAATACAAGAAATCAAACGCTAACAAGATGGTGTAACGTGGTTCATGGCTACGCCGCTAATCCACGGTCCCCGATTCGTCCTCGGTGAATCACTCCGCCAAAACCAATCCACTAATGGTCTCTCCTTTGCACCAAGCTAGGTGGAGGTAACCTTTACAACCAAGATCACTCTTCTTACAATAAGATTGAAGTAAAGACAGGTAAGAAGAGTTTAAAGCTTGTGGGGCACTAGGAAGATCACTTAGAGCATGAGCATTAGCCTCTCAAAGGCTCACACCCTCTCTTTTTATAGAGAGGGATGATTTCTTCCCGTTGGCCGCCACCAGTTGACTGCTGCCCTTGGCAGTCGACTGTCGTCACTACAACGGCCTCCGAACACGTCAGATCCCGACCGTTGTAGTCCAACGGAATACTTGGCAGTCGACTGATGGACCTCACCAGTCCACTGCTACCTCCGTAGTCGACTGCCCAATCGGCTACGAGCGGTTCTGTGCCCGCGACATCCTCTGGTAGTCGACTGTCATTCCATGGCGATCATTGCTTATAAAACCATCGATCGGATACGGTCGAACCCTACTGACTTCGGATCGACCAACCGCCATTACATGGCAATGATCGGTGTGAAACTCAAACTTAACATAAGTTTGAGCTTCTGGCGGTCGGGTAAATCTTAACCCTTGCGGTCAAGTCTCCGACACTCAGCCATTCGGCCAAGTTCACCTAATGAGCTACTTACATTTCACTCATTCTCTCATCTCACTCGAAGTCCCTCGCCGAAGCTCTCTTCGTTCGCGGCCACGTCCCTCGGCAACATCAGGCGCACGGCTCTGCAATGCTCCTTCGCGTCTCTTGCCTCCGAAGTCTGCTTCCTTGGCTTTACTTCAAGTCATCTCGTCCGGCGGTCCCTCGGATGCTCCAAGCGCACGTCTTCCGCAAAGTCATCCTTCACCGACTCAAGGACCGAGGTTGTGAGGGTGAACCCGCCAAGGCTCCATGTGCGAATTACTAAGTCCTACAAGACTCCAACGCACATATCAAATAACAATACCAACCTAACTTAAACTCTTTGCCACACACATCAAAACCTTATCATGGCAAGAGATTGCCCTAACAAAGGGCTCTGCTAGATTTCTATCAGTGGAAACTTTCTCTATTTGTACGTCTCTTCTACCAATGATCTCTCTAATCAGATGGTAATGGCGTAGTACGTGTTTGGATCACTGATGAGACTGTGGTTCCTTCGCCT
Organism: Wurfbainia villosa; assembly: GCA_025175895.1. Lineage (NCBI taxonomy): Eukaryota > Viridiplantae > Streptophyta > Magnoliopsida > Zingiberales > Zingiberaceae > Wurfbainia > Wurfbainia villosa. The sequence continues at coordinate 33,257,476 of CM045989.1, read as the reverse complement.
GTGCAATGGCGCCATTGTTGTCGTAGTAAATTGGTAATGCTTCAATAATGCTCATAACTACTTGAAGTTCAATAATGAACTTCTTGATCCAGACCACCTCCTTTGCTGCTTCAGAAGTTGCAATGTACTCTGCCTCCGTAGTAGAATCAGCAACGGTGTCTTGCTTGGAACTCTTCCAACTCACCGCACCTCCATTCAAGATGAATATGTATCCAGACTGAGATTTAGAATCATCCTTATCTATCTGGAAGCTGGCATCAGTATACCCGCTTACTACCATATCACCTCCTCCATATGCCAAGAACAAATCCTTAGTCCTTCTCAAGTACTTAAGGATTTTCTTGACAGCTACCGAATGGCCCATACCAGGATCCGACTGGTATCTACTCATAATGCTCAAAGCGTATGATACATCGGGTCTTGTACATAATATATCATACATGATCGATCATATAGCTGACGCATATGGGATCTAACTCATGTGAATCCTCTCGTCTTCAGTGCATAGGCATATAGACTTCGAAAGGTGAATCCCATGCTTCATGAGAATAAAACCTTTCTTGGATTCTTCCATGCTAAACCATTTTAGCACTTTGTCTATATATGTAGACTGTGAAAGACCAAGCAACCAATTCGATCTATCTCTATAGATTTTAATCCCCAAAATATAGGTTGTTTTGTTGGTGCAATCGGCCCAGCAGTACCTTGATGGTATTTTGATGATAGACAAAACTCTGTTAGGACCCTTGGAATGGCTAGAGGGGGGGGTGATTAGCCTTTCTTGTTTTCTACAAAAAATGTTAGCGGAAGCAATACAAAATATAAACACAAATCAAAGCAAGAACAAAGCTAACACCCGATGTAACGTGGTTCGGAGATGACGCTCCTACTCCACGGTAATCCGTAAGGTGGATTAGCCCTAATCAACCTTCACTAGAACCTCCTTTGGATGAACCAAGGTGGAGAAACCTTTCTTACAATGCTCTCCTCTTCTTTACAATGATGGATGATCAAGAACAAGAGAAGAGGAGGATTTAAATCACTAAAAACACTTGGAAGGCTTGGTGAGCACGAGAGTATAGTTAGGAGCAAGAGCACTAGCTTCACCAAGCTCCCCATGGCCCCTTTTTATAGAAGAGGGGTTGTTTTTCCCGTTGGGCGTCGATCAGTCGACTGATGCATACCATCGATCGCTGGCCAACCGCCAAACGCGATCTCCGCGGAGATTCGTAGCCACAATTTCCAACGGCCAGGTGATCAGTCGACTGATCCCTCCATCAGTCGACTGATGGGGTGATCAGTCGAGTGATCAAGGCAGCAGTCGAGTGAGACTGCATTCTGTGGCGATATTTCCCTTGATCAGTCGACTGATGCCCTTGGCAGTCGACTGATCGCAGAATCAGTCGACTGCTCTGACCAAGGCAGTCGACTGATGGTCAGGGTTTCATCCTGACTATCGAGCGCCGACTACGATCGATACATCGTATCAGTCGACTGATACTCATCAAGTATGAGTAATTCATACTTGATTTTATACCCTAGACCTAGACTCAACCTTCTAGCTCCTCAATAAGCCTTGCGCCTTCAGGATCCCTCCGAGTCCGCGACTTGTTCATCCTTTGCGCTTTGCTTCCAAGAGCTTCCTTCGGTTTCGTCATGTCTTGGGTTGCCAAATGCTTGGACTTTACGCCGCCAAGACTACAAGCTTGGACTTATGCTGCCAAGACTTTACTTTGGACTTCCTTTGCCAAGGTTCACTTTGGACTTTATGCTGCCAAGACTACAAGCTTGGTCTTATGCCGCCAAGTCCATCCCTTGGACTTCCCTTTGCCAAGATCATACTTGGACTTCCTTTTACCAAGTCTTCATCCTTGGATTTCCCTGTCACTTAAACACATTCGTAATTAGATCACAAGATATTGCCTAACTTAGATGATTAGCCAAACATCAAAACATATAAATGCTTGGAGCATTGTTGCACCAACAATCTCCCCCTTTTTGATGTTTGACAATCATTTAAGTTAGGTCTTTAAAAATACACACATAATCATCTAACTTAAGCATTCCTTCTCCCCCTTTGACATACATCAAAAAGAGAAGGATGAAAGAATTAAGAATGTTGGATCTTGGACTAAGGTATTAGATTGAAATTAAGCTCCCCCTTAATCCAAGATAGGATGTAACTTACATTTGAAGCAAGGCATAATCTAAAATTCAAAAGTTAAATCCTAACTTTGCACCAACAATGGTTTTGGGGATAACAGGATAGAATTTATTGAAACTCCCCCTAAACCACTGTATTAAGCAGTCCTAAAACTCATTTATACGCAATATTATCATATTAGAGTGTTAGGACATCAAAAATACACCAAATATCAGAAAATGGAGCTTATTATCAGAAAACCCAGTGTATCGCATCGGTATCCGAACTACGATCACTACTAAATCGAAATTTTAGCCTTTTCAGCCCATTTTCAGAAATGCGGTAGAAATTCCAGAAATCTTGAAAAATCACGAAATTTTGCGTACACATTTCTGAAATCATACTTTATTAAGGAAAAATAATTTGAAAAATATATGTTTTCCAGATTTCAAGATTGATACAAATTTGGAAACTTACAAAAGTTCTAAAGAATTTTCAAACTTTGTATCACTTTTGTGATTCACTTGAAAACTGTTTTCCAAAATATAATGAACATAGTTTAAAATATATATGATTTGGAATTTCCAACCATGTTCTTAGAGCTATGTACTCATTACTTGAATACAAGCCTTCCCAATGGTTGGTCCATAAGGTATTTATGTCTCTAGGTGTGTCATTGGCTCATAGTAATGCATCATAACAAGCATGATGAGCCAAGTACACCTTCCCTATCATCTCACATGGTTCTAAGTGTCTCAATACAAAAATCAAGGTTTCTTAAGGCTTTTTGTGAGATGTATCAAGGTATAAAGATAACATATAAACATGGGATCATGCAAACCTAGAATTTTACTCTACAAAGCACATACCAAGCTCTCTCCTTAAAGATGAAAATTCATTTTTGGGAGGAGATTTGGTGAAGATATCGGCAAGGTTGGACTTAGATTCTACATAATTAAGTTCAATGTCCCCTCTTGCCACATGATCTCTTATGAAGTGATGTTTCACTTCAATGTGCTTGGTCCTAGAGTGATGTACCGGATTTTTGGTCAAGTTGATGGTACTCACATTATCACAATAAACTTTAATGTTAGAGTAGTGTAGCTCATAGTCCACAAGAGTATGCCTCATCCAAAGTAATTGAGCTACACAACCACCCATAGCCACATATTCGGCTTCGGTGGTTGATAAAGCAACATAATGTTGCTTCCTACTACTCCAACTAACTAGGGAGGACCCAAGAAATTGACATCCACCACTAGTACTTTTCCTATCTAATTTGCACCCGGCATAATCGGAATCGGTATAACCAAGTAATTCAAATGACCTAGTCCTAGGATACCAAAGTCCTACATTTAGGGTGCCTTTAATATACCTTAATATTCTTTTGACGGCTACCAAATGTGATTCTTTGGCACAAGATTGGTATCTTGCACACATACCTACCGCAAATAAAATTTCGGGTCTACTAGCGGTTAGGTATAGTAAGCTACCAATCATACTCCTATAAAGTTTGAGATCAATTGATTTACCTTCATGATCACTATCTATCCTAGTGCTAGTGGCCATAGGAGTGGTTACAATTTTGGCATTTTCCAAACCAAATTTCTTGATCATTTCATTTGCATATTTGGTTTGATAAATATGAATACCCTCATTGGTTTGTTTGACTTGTAAGCCTAGGAAAAAGGTAAGCTCTCCAACCAAACTCATTTCAAATTCATTTTCCATATTTTTTATAAAGTCTTGAAGAAGATCATCATTTGTTGACTCAAAGATGATATCATCAACATATACTTGGGCTATGAATATATCTTTTAACGTTGACTTTATAAACAAAGTTTGATCTACTTGGCCTCTTCTAAAATCCTTAGAAATTAAGAAGGATGACAATCTTTCATACCATGCCCGGGGAGCTTGTTTTAACCCATATAATGCTTTCCTAAGCTTACATACATGATTTGGATAATCTATGTTCTCAAATCCGGGTGGTTGCTCTACATATACTTCCTCCTTAATAAAACCATTTAAGAATGCCGATTTAACATCCATTTGGTAAAGTTTAAATCCCATGTAGGAAGCATACCCTAAGAGAATCCTAATAGATTCTAACCTTGCAACCGGGGCATAAGTCTCATCATAGTCAAGCCCCTCAACTTGATTGAATCCCCTAGCAACCAACCTAGCTTTATTTCTAGTGATATTTCCTTGATCATCTAGCTTATTCCTAAAGACCCATCTTGTAGTAATTATGGTGCTATCATTGGGTCTAGGTACTAATTCCACACTTGACTTCTCTCAAATTGAGCCAATTCATCTTGCATTGCCAAAATCCAATCCGGATCATGTAATGCATCATTGATCGATTTGGGCTCAATTTGTGAGATAAGAGCAACTTGACTAGTAGGAGGTCTATGAAATGACCTAGTTCTTACTCCGTGAGATAGATCTCCTACTACTTGGTCAAGTGGATGATCTTGATGAATTCTTAGGTTTCTAGAAGGGGTTTCAATTTGATCATTGTTATCTTCCACCCTTCTTTCATCATCGGAGTCTTCTCTTCCTCCCCCTTGATCATTACCCCTAATGGTCAAATTTTGAAGTTTTTGGGTAATGTCTTGATTATTGTCATTAATATCTTTATCAATGGAGGACTTTCTAGGGTAGGTACTAGTAGTTTCATCAAATTGAACATTGGAAGACTCCTCAATCCCTTTGGTTCTCTTATTGTAGACTCTATACCCCCTACTTGTGGATGAGTATCCAACTAGGATTCCCTCATCCGCTTTTGATTCAAATTTTCCTAAGTTATCTTTGGTGTTTAGAATATAAACTTTACATCCAAAGACTTTGAAATAATGAATTGTGGGTATAGTCTCATTCCATAATTCAAATGGTGTTTTTCCCAAAAACCTATGGATTTGAACCCTATTTTGGATATAGCAAGCGGTATTAACCGCTTCCTCCCACAAGTAGCTAGGTAGAGAATATGCATTAAGCATAGTCCTAGCCGCCTCTTGTATGGCACGATTTCTCCTTTCCACCACCCCATTTTGTTGGGGTGTTCTAGGACACGAGAACTCATGCTTGTACCCTTGCTCTAAACAAAATTGTGAAAATTTTAGATTTTCAAATTCACCACCATGATCACTACGGATCCGGTTGATTTTGAGACTCTTTTCATTTTCAACCCTTTTACTAAATCCTATGATTATTTCTAAGGTATCATCCTTATGTTTCATAAAATAGACCCAAGTATACCTAGAAAAATCATCTACTATAACCAAACAATATTTATTACCATTTAAAGATGGAGTACTATGGCAATCAAATAAGTCAAGATGCAATAATTCTAATGGTAAAGAGGTATTGGTTAGGGTTTTACCTTTGTGTGATGTCTTTGTTTGTTTTCCTTCTTGGCATGCATCACACAATTTGTTCTTGACATACTTGATCTTTGGTAGCCCTTTGACCAACTCCATCTTGGCTACCTTGGCTATGTTTTTCATGTTGATATGCCCCAATCTTCTATGCCATAGCCAACTTTCCTCTTCTTTTGCAACAAAACACTTAGTAGAAATGTTAGAAGCATATGAAAGATCAACATAATAGATGTTTGATTTCCTATATCCAACTAACATACAATCATTTAATTCCTTGTGTCTAATCATGCATTTAGAGGATTCAAAAGAGACATGATAGTTTGCATCACAAAGTTGACTCACACTTAATAAATTAAATTTCATATTTTCAACTAGCAATACTTTGTGAATAACAATTTTAGGGGATACCTCAATTGTACCTCTACCTAATATCTTGAGTTTTCCACTATTCCCAAAGGACACCGCTCCCTTCTTCACATATTTAATTGTGGAGAACTTGCTCACATCCCCGGTCATATGTGTTGAGCAACCGCTATCCACAATCCACATACCTCACTCTCCTACCTAAATCACATGAAAAACACAAGCTTTTGGTACCCAAACATTTGGACCGGTAACATTAAGTAAAAACTTCTTAGGTACCCAAGCTTTCTTAACCTTACCCTTAATGGTTGCTTTCCTATTAATTAATGAAATATAAGCAACTTCTTTTTCTTTTGGCTTATATCCTAACCCGGCCTTGTTATAAACCGCTCTTTGTCTACTAAGAATCATATCAAGACACTTTGAGCCATTTGAAAATTTTTCTAAACATGCTTTCAATTCACTAACCTCATCCTTAAGTTTGTCATTTTCTTCCCTAAGCATGCAAGAGTCAATATGTGAAGGCTTTTCATTCCTAATGGCCTTTAGTTCTATCTTCATGCTCTTAACCTTAGATTTTGACTTATCTAGAGCTTCTTTAAGATAAGCAATTGATTTATAGAGAAGCATAACCTTGGGAGAATTCATTACCTCATCGTCACTAGATGACGATTCATCACTTGAAGACTCTTCTTGACTTGATGTGCCGGAATCATCTTCTAATGTCATGAGTGCCACATGGTGTGTGATGTGGCAAAGCTCATCATCGGATGAAGAGTCTTCAACACTTGGTGTGTCCCATGTGGTTTGAGCCACCATGGCCTCCTTCTTCTTTTCCTTCTTGTCCTTCTTTTTCTTTTCCTTTTCCTCCTTCTTCTTTAGCTCCGGGCAATTCGGCTTTATATGCCCCTTCTTATTGCAAGCATGGCAAATCACATTATTACTAAAACTTGAATTACCATTAAATTTACCTTTTGAGGAATGAGACCCCTTCCTTGCTTCTCTATTCTTGAACTCTCTTGACTTTCTATAAAGCTTCTTGACGAAATTTGCCATTTCACTAGATGAGTCCCCATCGCTACTTGACTCATCCTCCGACTCGGATGATGATGATGCTTCTTTTCTTTCCTTCTTCTTCTTTTCTTTCTTGTCCTTCTTTTCAACAAATAGAGCTAAACCCTTTTCCTTAGAGGACATGTTAGTTTGCTCATGTAATTCAAACTCACAAAATAATTCATCAATTTTAATTTGAGATAAATACCTAGTTACCTTAATGGCATCAACTATTGAAGTCCATAAAGAATTTCTAGGAAATGCTTGTAAAATATACCTTACCAAATCCCGGTTGTCAACTCGCTCACCTATGATGTGGAGTCCGTTTACAATTTCCTTGAACCTTCCATGCATTTGACTTACGGTTTCATGCATCTTCATTTGGAAGGCTTGAAGTTGTCCAATTAATAGGTCCTTCTTGGCCCTCTTTGATTCCTTGGAACCTTCATTTAGCTCAATGAGCTTTTCCCATAGCTCCTTGGCGGATTCAAAAGGCCCCACCTTATTGAGTTGCTCCATTGTGACGCCGCATTGGATGGTGAGGATGGCCTTTGCATTTGATTCAAATTTCTTGTTTATTTCTCTTGTCCAATTCTTGCTTGGAATAGGATGTCCATGTTCATCCGCCGGTTCCTCGAAGTCATCTACAACACTATGCCAAATTTCAATATTACTCATAAGATAGTACTTCATCCTACCTTTCCAATACGCAAAATGACTCCCATCGAAAAGCGGTGGCTTGGCGATGCTATATCCCTCTTGAAGAGCCATTGATGTCTTGGTTGATGGTGAGATCTTCCAAGCTATCCGGGCTCTGATACCACTTGTTAGGACCCTTGGAATGGCTAGAGGGGGGTGATTATCCTTTCTTGTTTTCTACAAAAAATGTTAGCGGAAGCAATACAAAATATAAACACAAATCAAAGCAAGAACAAAGCTAACACCCGATGTACGTGGTTCGGAGATGACGCTCCTACTCCACGGTAATCCGTAAGGTGGATTAGCCCTAATCAACCTTCACTAGAACCTCCTTTGGATGAACCAAGGTGGAGAAACCTTTCTTACAATGCTCTCCTCTTCTTTACAATGATGGATGATCAAGAACAAGAGAAGAGGAGGATTTAAATCACTAAAAACACTTGGAAGGCTTGGTGAGCACGAGAGTATAGTTAGGAGCAAGAGCACTAGATTCACCAAGCTCCCCATGGCCCCTTTTTATAGAAGAGGGGTTGTTTTTCCCCTTAGCGCCGATCACCGACCGATGCATACCATCACGATTACACCGGCCAACGGCTTCTGAAACGCGATCTCCGCGGAGATTCATAGCCGTAATTTCCAACGGCCAGGTGATCAGTCGACTGATCCCTCCATCAGTCGACTGATTGTTAGTAATATATGAGAGATGTCCTAAGGCAATCGCCTTATGTATGAACCATTTATATGATAAATGAAGATTCACTATTTGAGTATACATGTTTAATGTATTTGATTGGATCTTAAACTCATTTACTGAATGTCCACGATACGATTCACGATGAGAGAATTTGTGATTGGATCACAACTAGTGAGTATCTCTACATGTGTAATTGTGATGTATCGGAATTATCCTAGTCGATGAATTGATGGATTTGGACACCATCAATTCCGAGACTAGCACGAGGTATACTCCTTGGTGTATCCAAGCGGTGATTCTCACCGACCGGAGACATAGTGATGTCCGAGTTGATCGTGGATGCTAGTTATGGTAACTAGTTCATTGGAGTGACCAGCCGTAAGACTTCATATGGTTCTCTGCATATATAGATATGTCAATGAAGTTCTTACTGTAGCTTAAGTGCGATGTTCCTTTGACTTGCAGTATTCAAGTCATCTTGATCATGGAGACTTATGCTTTGACATCTTAAGCAAACATCTCTAAGGAGATGTGGACCCGGGATGATTGGGTATAAGTCGAAGTGATCGAAGGTGTTTGAATAGCCTATAAAGGATTCACCACTCCTTGCGAGGAGATGTATACCCATGGCCTCTCGTCGGATTGTTACTAAAGTCTTTGGCCAAAGCAATACATGTTTAGAGTAAGGTACTCTTCGATACATGTGGAGTAACTAGAACTGTGAGGACGAGGAAATGATACTTGGGCTAGGTGTGGCGTGAGTCGACCTAGTGAGGGACACAATAGACCATGTCACGAACCAAGTGGGTATAAGATGAGTGAAGGAATGGGGCACGATTCATTCGAGCTCTTGAAGGTTTGAAATAGTTACGGATCAGTTGATCTTTTGTTAATTGGGGATCATGATGTACTACTAGGTGCCACTCATGATCGTTCTATAATTAATGGTTAATTATAGGCGGCCAGCATAAGCGAGAACCTATTTGGTCACGCTCGCTGCGAGTGTAATCCAAAGGATTTAAAGCGAGCTTGAGAATGGGATTCTCGGCCGAGAGAAACTATGTTTGGTTGGACCAAACATAAGCGAGCATGAAATTGTTTGATCGCAATGGGCGTGGATGGGCGTGTCTTATGAAGACATAATGGATGGACCAAAATGGTTTGGTTCTAATCAATGGATGAGAATAAACCAAAGGGTTTGGTTTATTTTAAGCGAATAGACCAAAAGTTGGTTGGTTCGTTTTAACTTAAAATAAACCATCATGGTTTGGTTTATTTTAACTTATCTTAATGGAGGCGGGTTAGGGCTTTATGGATATGATCCATTAACCATTAAGAGAATTAGTTCTCTATAAAATAGGGCTTAAACCTAACCTAAACCTAATCATCAAATCAAAACCCTAGCCTCCGGTTGCGCCCAACAGTTGTTGGCGCCCAACATCTTGTTGCCCGGACTTTGCGCCGTCCAAGCTTGTTGCGTCAAGCTTCAGCGGTGAACCTCCGGCGACCCTCGGTGATCTCCTAAAGGTTGGCATCAAGGTGAGCTTTTGTCTCCTTGTTTTGGCGGCGCCTATCTCCTCCACCAAGCTGTCCAGTTTTCTGGACAGCTTCTCCTTCGGGCGTCGTTTGGGCGGCGGTTAGTGCTCCGACAGCGGCTAACTCGATTTGATCTCGGTAATCCTCTGAGGTGGAGGGCGAAGGATTCGTCAAGCGGTTGTGAATACCTCTCGGAGAAGCGAGTTTTGAGAACTCGTTTTGGATCGATTTGGATTCGATCGTGATCATCTTCGATCACGCCGCCTTCAACACGAGGCTAGTAACCCGCAAGACGGCTCGTGGCTTAGCAAGTCATCCCGAGGAGCTCGGCGTGATACGGATAGAGACGATTCTACGAGGATCGCTCCGCTGATGCCGTTTCCCGCTACACGCCATACGGAAGGTATAACGAGTTTAATTTCCTTTATTGCAATTTTAATTTACGGTTATGTCTACACTTGTTGTAATAGCATGTGTGTGTGTGTGTTGTAATAAATAGGAGATTTATTATTTTTATTGCTTCACTGTGCTCATGTTTACGTAAACATGATCGAACACACACACGCCATGGTGCCAAAACCCAACAAAGGGTATCAGAGCTCAGTTGTGTTTCACATAATCGTAAAATGGTTTTATGATAGTCATAATGTATTTCTGTAAATTTTCTAAATTTTGAAATTTAGAAGTATTTATGGAAATTTTTCAATTTTGGAAAGTCTAGAAGTATTTATGGAAATCTTCCACTTTTGGAAAGTTGGAAGTATTTATGGAAATTGATATTTTCCATAAATAAAATATTTGATTAGATTCTGGAAATTTGTTTCCTAATTTAATCATGATTTGATTTGGGAAATCAAATCTTAAAATATTTTATTTCCATAAGTAGTTTTAAGGATTTAGGAAATTGGTTTCCTAAATAGATTTTCCTTAATCAAATAATTCCATGAATAAAATATGTGATTAGATTTGGAAATTTGTTTCCTAATTTAATTATGATTTGATTTGGAGAATCAAATCTTAAACATATTTTATTTCCATAAATAGTTATGACATATAAGGAAATATAGACATGACATAATTGTATGCCATGTAATTGCATTAGATGCATAACATTATGCCATGCGTGTCGTGACATGTAGATGTATGCCATGTATGCCATGCCATGTAGATAATAGTTATTTGCATGCAAAGAGGATGAGACCTTAAAAACCCTTAATCAATATTAAAGCCTACACCTTCCATTAATATGGTTAGAACCAGAGTTCTGTTTCTTGTTTGGGTTGTTGGACTCTCCAAGCCCTACTAACTCAATATGTTCAAACCATGGAATAGTTTAATACTAATATGGTAAGAGTCAGAGGTCAATCATTAGCTTTGGTTGTTGGACTCTCTCCAAGCTGGGCTAATTGGTTGAATGCGCTCTAACCATATTAAAACTATGTCCCGATTAATGGGTTGGCTTTAACCTGGAGCATCGGCTTGTTGGACTCTCTCCAAGGTCGATGTAAAGGGAGGTGAAGTTGGGTGCTATGCATATGATGCATACTTGTTAATGTGTTAACAACCCGATGTATGTGTGAACATTCAAATAGTTGATAGCACATTGTGATAGTTGCATATACGTGATATGCAATCGGTATAGATGATACCTACCGTCGTAGTTATGAATGGCTTGTTGGACTCTCTCCAAGGTTGTTCATAACTATGATGGATATCAGCCCATTCGGAGATGGACCTACAATCTCCCGAAGTGATTTTGGGGTTTTTGAAATTCGAAAAATGAATGGGATTTATAAATGTATATTGATGCATTTTAAAATCATTTTCATATATGCTCGCTTTTGTATTTCTAGGTCAATAAATTGATCATGACGCTTTGAATTTGCACTATTTTGGATTCAACAAACGACCGGGCCTAACTTCCGGATCGCTTAGAAACCCGAGAATTGTTCTCAAGGCGGAAAAGCTTGCATATGTCCTTGAAGAGCCTCTTCCCGATCCCCTAAGGACGATGCAACCTGCATCAAATGTTGGTCTATCAGAAGCATGTGGCAGATTCTGAGCTGGCGAGTTGCATCATGCTAGCGGCGATGGTACCTGAGCTGCAGAAGCAGCATGAGCATATGGATGCTAACACTATGGTCTTCCATCTTCATGAGTTGTTCGATGAGCAAGCGAGATCCGAAAGGTTCGAGGTCTCTAGGCTCCTCTTCACCACGAAGATGCAAGAAGGTTCTGCTCAGAGTACTTTGTGCTAAAGATGAACGGGTACATCGAGCGGCTAGCTACCCTCGGTTTTGTGATGGATCATGAGTTAAGTATTGACTTAATTCTGCATTGTTTGCCCAAGAGTTTCTCGCAATTTGTGATGAACTATCGGATGAACAAATTGGAATCCACCATTCCCGAGCTCCTCAATATGCTGAAGACTGTGGAGCCTTCTGTGAAGCATGAGGAGAAGGCGTTAGTTGATTCCTCAAAGAAAGGTTCTAAGAGGAAGGCAAAAGAACAAAGAAAGGAAAGAAAAAAAGGCAAAGAAGGCGGAACTAGTAAAAAGGGCACTTGCCATCACTGGGCAAGGAAGGCCACCGCGAAGAAACTGCAAGATTTATCTTGAGTCAATGAAGAAGAAGAAGGCATCCGATGCCCCATCCTCTTCAGGTATCTTCGTTATTGATTGTCATTCTATTTCCTTAGACACTTGGGTATTGGATACTGGGTGTAGCTCACATATATGTAATGACATACAGGGGCTAAGGAATAGAAGAAGACTTGTCAGAGGGGAGTCAAATTGAGTTGGCAATGGAGCAAAGGTCCGCGGTCGCCATCGAACTTATTTGTCAAGCTCCTAGTGGACTAGTCTTGAACGACAATTGCTATTATGTTCCTTCTCTAATAAAGAACATTGTTTCTATTTCGCTTAAATAGAAATGGTTTCCATTTAACGCTTAGTAACAATTGTTGTTATATAACTTTGAATGGCGACTTTATGGAACCGAACTTTGAGTAATGGCATTTATACGCTGGACGATTCAAAGGACATTTTCAATATCGACGCGAGCAACACGCGTGCTCGAAAGGATAATCACATAGACTCCTATATGTGGCATTGTCGTCTTGGCCATATAAGCAAGAAACGCATGTCCGAATTACACCGATGTGGAATTCCGGAATCGTTTGAATTGGATTCATACGATACATGCGAATCATGCTTAAAAGGCAAGATGACTAAGTTACCTTTTACTGGAAAAGGTGAACGAGTGGGAGAGTTACTAGGTTTAGTACATACTGATGTTTGTGGACCTATGTCAACTCAAGCATTAGGAGGCTATAGCTACTTCATTACCTTCACCGATGATCACTCACGGTTTGGGTATGTGTTCTTGATGAAACACAAGTCTGAAGCCTTTGAAAGGTTCAAAGAATTCAGAAATGAAGTAGAGAAAAAACATGACAAGAGTATTAAAATACTTCGATCGGATCGAGGTGGTGAATACTTAAGTCAAGAGTTTCTTGATTATCTAAGAGACAATGGCATATTGTCTCAATGGACTCCGCCCTATACACCACAAAAACAATGGTGTATCTGAGAGGCGTAACCGGACCTTGTTGGACATGGTCAGGTCAATGATGAATCATGCAACTCTTCCCAAGTCCTTTTGGGGTTATGCACTTAAAACTGTTTACTTGTTAAAATGTAATGCCTACCAAGGTAGTCTCAACTACTCCATATGAGATATGGAATGGTAAGAAACCTCATGTATCTTACTTGAAGATATGGGGTTGTCTCGCTTATGTGAAGCGGATCAGACGCATATAAACCGATGCTAAGTCTGATAAATGTCTATTTATTGGATACCCTAAGGAAACAAGGGGTTACCAATTCTATCATCCTGTGGAACAAAAGGTGTTTGTTTCAAGGCATGCTGTGTTTCTAGAGAAAGAGTTTCTCTTGCAAGAAAACAGTGGGAGTGTCGTCGAGCTTGAGGAGGCTCGAGAGACTCAAATAGACATTAATGAGATACCTGGTGAAGCACAACAGCCGACAACTCATAGTGATGAGCAATCGGCTGGACCTATTGTAACACCACATCTTCGTAGATCCGTAGAACACGCAACATTCCCGAGAGATATGGATTTCGTAAGTGAATCGAACGACGTGTTACTCATTGATGATGAGGAGCCTACCATTATGAAGAAGTCGACAAGTTCAGAAAGGGATAAGTGGCTTGGTGCCATGAAGTCGGAAATGGATTCCATGTATGAAAACCAAGTTTGGAACTTGGTTGACCCACCTGAAGGCATAAAGCCTATAGGGTGCAAGTGGGTTTTCAAGAAGAAAACCGACATGGATGGTAATGTGATTACCTATAAGGCTAGATTGGTGGCGAAAGGATATCGTCAAAAGCAAGGTGTTGATTATGACGAAACCTATTCGCCTGTAGCTATGCTTAAATCCATTCGGATGCTCCTGGCCATAGCAGCTCATTATGATTATGAGATATGGCAGATGGATGTGAAAACAACTTTCCTTAATGGAAACACCGCCGAGGACGGTATATGATACACCGAGGGTTTCACATCGGTTGATAAAACCAAGGTATGCAAATTGCGACGATCCATTTATGGATTGAAGCAAGCATCCAGAGTCGAATATCCGCTTTTGATGAGACGATCAAAAGTTTGATTTCTCACAAAATCCGCATTTAACCTTGTGTGTACAAGAAGGTTAGTGGGAGTGCAGTCGTGTTCCTAGTATTGTATGTCGATGACATATTACTTATAGGAAACGATGTGTCCATCTTACAGTCAGTTAAGGTTTGGTTATCCAAGACATTCTCCATGAAAGACCTGGGAGAAGCAACCTACATCCTTGGGATTAAGATCTATAGAGATAGATCGAAACGGTTGCTTGGTCTTTCGCAGTCTACATATATATAGACCGAAAAGTGCAAAGAGGTTTAGCATGTAATCCAAGAAAGGTTATCTACCCATCGTGCATGGGGTACACCTTCAAGTCTATGTGTCCGCGCACGTAAGACGAGAGGATTTGCATGAGTAAGATTCCCTATGCATCCGCAATAGGATCTATCATGTATGCTATGTTATGGACGAGGCCCGATGTATCGTATGCTCTGAGTGTCACGAGCAGATACCAGTCTGATCCAGGAATGGATCATTGGGCGGCTGTTAAGACGATCCTTAAGTACTTGAGAAGAACTAAGGATGTGTTCCTAATATATGGAGAAGGGGACATGGTGATACGGGTATACGGATGCGGCTTCCGCATGCAGACAAGGATGATTCCTGTGTCTCATCCGGATCGTGTTCACCTTGAATGGGGCGCAATGAGTTGGAAAAGTTCCAAACAAGAGATCAGAGCGGATTCTACCATCGAGGCGAGAATATATTGCTTCAAGCGAAAGGAAGCGGTTTGGATCAAGAAGTTCGCTCATGAACTTGGTGTGATTCCGCCATTGTTGAAGCAATACCGATCTCGCGACAACAATGGAGCAATCTGACGAAAGAGCCAAGGTCTCATCAACGATCCAAACATGTGCCGCCGCGCTATCATCTTATCGGAGAGATCATAAGTAGGAACGAAATACAAATCGAGAAAATTCCCACTGAAAGGAACTTAGCGATCCTTTGACTAAAGCATTACCTCAAAGTAAGTTTGAGGGTCATGTTAGAGCTTATGGTATTGGATACCGTAGCGATTGGCATTAGGCCAAGTGAGTCTGTTAGTAATATATGAGAGATGTCCTAAGGCAATCGCCTTATGTATGAACCATTTATATGATAAATGAAGATTCACTATTTGAGTATACATGTTTAATGTATTTGATTGGATCTTAAACTCATTTATCAATGTCCACGATACGATTCACGAAGATGAGAGAATTTGTGATTGGATCACAACTAGTGAGTATCTCTACATGTGTAATTGTGATGTATCGAATTATCCCTAGTCGATGAATTGATGGATTTGGACACCATCAATTCGCCGAGACTAGCACGAGGTATACTTGGTGTATCCAAGCAGCTGATTCTCACTGGCTGGAGACATTGTGATGTCCGGAGTTAATCGTGGATGCTAGTTATGGTAACTAGTTCATTGGAGTGACCAGCCGTAAGACTTCATATGGTTCTCCGCATATATAGATATGTCAATGAAGTTCTTCATCGTAGCTTAAGTGCGATGTTCCTTTCGACTTGCGTATTCAAGTCATCTTGATCATGGAGACTTATGCTTTGACATCTTAAGCAAACATCTCTAAGGAGATGTGGACCCGGATGATTGGGTATAAGTCAAGTGATCGAAGGTGTTTGAATAGCCTATAAAGGATTCACCACTCATGCAGGAGATGTATACCCATGGCCTCTCGTCGGATTGTTACTAAAGTCTTTGGCCAAAGCATTACATGTTTAGAGTAAGGTACTCTTCGATACATGTGGAGTAACTAAAATCTGTAGGACGAGGAAATGATACTTGGGCTAGGTGTGACGTAGTCAGCCTAGTGGGGACTGACACAATAGACCATGTCCTGAACCAAGTGGGTATAAGATGAGTGAAGGGAATGGGGCACGATTCATTCGAGCATCAAGGGTTTCGTAAATAGTTCGATCAACCGTTGATCTTTTCGGTTAATTGGGGATCATGATGTACTACTAGGTGCCACTCATGATCGTCTATAATTAATGGTTAATTATAGACGGCCAACATAAACCGAGAACCTATTTGGTCACACGCACAACGAGTGTAATCCAAAGGATTTAAAACGAGCTTGAGAATGAGATTCTCAGACCGAGAGAAACTATGTTTGGTTGGACCAAACATAAAGCGAGCATGAAATTGTTTCAGTCGCAATGGAAGCGTGGATGGGCTGCGTCTTATGAAGACGTAATGGATGGACCAAAATGGTTTGGTTCTAATCCAATGGATAAGAATAAACCAAAGGGTTTGGTTTATTTTAAACGAATGAACCAAAAGTTGGTTCGGTTCGTTTTAACTTAAAATAAACCATCATGGTTTGGTTTATTTTAACTTATCTTAATGGAGCGGGTTAACGGGCTTTATGGATATGATCCATTAACTATTAAGAGAATTAGTTCTCTATAAAATAGGGATTAAACCCTAACCCTAAACCTAATCATCAAGTTGCCGCCCAACACCTAGTTGCCGCCCAATCTATTGTGGCCGCCCAACATCTTGTTGCCGCCCAGCTTGGTGCAGCCTTCCAACTTGTTGCCGGCGACCAAGCTTCAGCCGGTGAACCTCCGGCGACCCTCCGGTGATCCCCTAAAAGGTTCGGCATCAAGGTGAGCTTTTGTCTCCTTGTTTTGGCCGGCGCCTATCTCCTCCACCAAGCTGTCCAGTTTTCTGGACAGCTTCTTCTCCTCTCGTCGGAGCGTCGTTTGGACGACGGTTAGTGCTCCGACAGCGGTTAACATACCAGGGATTTGATCTCCGGTAATCCTCTGAGGTGGAGGACGAAGGATTCGTCAAACGGTTGACGAATACCTCTTCGGAGAAGCGAGTTTTGAGAACTCGTTTTGGATCCGAATTTGGATTCGGATCGTGATCATCTCTCGATCACGTCGTCTTCAACACGAGGCTAGTAACCCGTACGAAGACGAAGCTCGTGACTTAGCGAAGTCATCCCGAGGAGCTCGGCGTGGATACGGATAGAGACGATTCTTACGAGGATCGTTCCGGTTGATGCCGTTCCCGCTACACGTCATACGGAAGGTATAACGTAGTTTAATTTCCTTTTATCGCAATTTTAATTTACGGTTATGTCTACACTTGTTGTAATAGCATGCGTGTGTTGTGTGTGTTGTAATAAATAGGAGTATTTATTATTTTTATTGCTTCCGCTGTGCTCATGTTTACGAAACATGATCGAACACACACACGCCGCTGATGCGAAACCCAACACCGATGAGGTGATCGATCCGAGTGATCAAGGGCGTGATCGAGTGAGACGTGCCGTGGCGATATTTCCCTTGATCGATCGGTGATGCCCTTGGCGATCGATCGATCGCGAATCGTCCGATCGCTCGACCAAGGCAATGATCGATGGTCGTGGTTTCATCGACTCGGGCCGAGCGCGACGGTCGACTGATACATCGTATCAATCGACTGATACTCATCAAGTATGAGTAATTCATACTTGATTTTATACCCTAGACCTAGACTCAACCTTCTAGCTCCTCAATAAGCCTTGCGCCTTCAGGATCCCTCCAAGTCTGCGACTTGTTCATCCTTTGCGCTTTGCTTCCAAGAGCTTCCTTCGGTTTCGTCATGTCTTGGGTTGCCAAATGCTTGGACTTTACGCCGCCAAGACTACAAGCTTGGACTTATGCTGCCAAGACTTTACTTTGGACTTCCTTTGCCAAGGTTCACTTTGGACTTTATGCTGCCAAGACTACAAGCTTGGTCTTATGCCGCCAAGTCCATCCCTTGGACTTCCCTTTGCCAAGATCATACTTGGACTTCCTTTTACCAAGTCTTCATCCTTGGATTTCCCTGTCACTTAAACACATTCGTAATTAGATCACAAGATATTGCCTAACTTAGATGATTAGCCAAACATCAAAACATATAAATGCTTGGAGCATTGTTGCACCAACAAACTCATGACATGGGATTGTCATGGGAAAGTCCAACATGGGTTGGCATGGAAAATCCAAGCATGGAGCTTGGTGTGGAAGTCCAAGGGGGAAGCCTTGGCATGGGAAAGTCCAAAGCATTGCGAAGCCATGCGCTTGGTGTTTGGCATGGGAAAGTCCAAAGCATTGTGAAGCCGTGCGCTTGGTGTTTGGCATGGGAAAGTCCAAAGCATTGCGAAGCCGTGCGCTTGGTGCATATGGGAAGTCTTAAGGACTTGGTAAGTTCACTAGGCTCGGGGTCCTTGAGTCGGTGAAGGATGGCATTGCAAAGCCGTGCGCTTGGTGCATCAGAGGACCGTCGGACGGGGCGAATGGAGTGAGCCCAAAGGGAAGCATACTTCTAGGGCATGAGCGAAGGATGGCATTGCGGCCGTGCGCTTGGCGCATCAGGGGCGTAGGCGAGGAAGAGAGCTTTGGTGGGGAACTCCGCGAGGATAAGGTGGACTTGGCCAAGTGGCTAAGGCGAGTGTCGGAGGCTCAAACTTGATGTTTGAGGGTTTACCCGACGGTCGGATGCTCAAACAACTTGGTGTTTGAGGTTTTGCCCGACATCAGTCGACTGGCATAGGTGTCGGTTCGACTGATCCAAGTCGACTAGAGTTCAATTTGTGTAAGGCTAGGGTTTTGTGCTTGGCGGTCATTTGCCATGGGTGCGATCGGCGTGATCGGCTGAGGATGGATCGGTGATGGGAATGTGCGAGCACGCAGCGCTCGTGTAGGGCGATCGACTCTTGGGTCACCGATCTTGATGGGCATCATTAGTTGACTGGTAGGTGATCTGTTGGAACTTGTCCAACGTGGATCTTGTGAGACAGCGATCGGGGGCCTTTTGGCGGTCATTGCTTCGATGTAGGTTATAAAAGGAGCTCGAGATGGAGGTTTTTGCCAAGCCTTTTGTGGAGCTATTGGAGGGGAATTGCTGCAGCATTCCAGTCCTTCAAGATCCAATCAAAGCAAGCAACAAGCAAAGCGATCAAAGCAATCGGTGAAAGTTTTCTTTTGTATTATATTTGTGTATTTGCTTGTATTTCTATATTACATTGTAATTTCTTGTGAGAGTTTTCTCCACCTCCGACGTGTTGTCGAGAAGGAGTGTTATAGTTAGTGTCGTGCGCATAACTAGAGCTCGGTGAGCTCGCCCGTGGAGTAGGAACCATTCGGTTCCGAACCACGTATATCTTGTGTTGTGTGATTGTGTATTGTTGTTAGTTTCATTATTATTGTTATTCCGCTGCGCTAACGACAATCGTAGACAAGCAACGCAAGAAGAACGAACAAATTATGACATCCATCGTAAGAGGGCTATTCACCCCCCTCTAGCCGGCCGTATCGATCCCTACAAGTGGTATCAGAGCCGAGGTCGCTCTTCAAGGACTAACCGCTGCGAGAGCACTACAAGATGGCCGGCTTCATCCATCCGCCAAAATTTGATGGAGATTTTTCTTGGTGGAGGAAACGGATGGAGGTATATCTCGAAACCGATTTTGATTTTATGATTATTATAGAAAATGGTTTTGAGATGCCTAGGGACAAACACAACAAGCCCATTGAAAAATCAAAATGGACCCGAGACCAATTCAAAGACTTTAAGACAAATCTCAAGGTAATCAAGTTGATTAGTGATTTGTTACCTAACACTATTTGGTCTAGATTGGGTGATTATAGGGATGCAAGGGAATTATGGAATAAGGTAATGAAATTCCAAGAAAATTCCCAATCAGCACAAGAAGAGGAGAATGCCGAAGAAGAACCCACAACATTTGAAGATGTTGATGATTTGGTGGAGACCTCCACCTCTAGCATTGAGGGGGAGGAGAGGCAATCTTCCATCCCGGAGCAAGAACAAGAAGCATCCACATCCGGGAGAAGTGAAGATCGGGAAGAGGCTTCCACCAACTCCCTAGGTGACTCATGTATTATAATTAATCGTAAAGACTATATTATTTGTTTTGAGTGTAGGGAGAAAGGGCATTACAAATGCAAATGCCCTAAATTGGCTAAGAAGAAGGCATCGACACCAAAAGTCAACCCAAAGTCAAACGATGCCGGTGTTCCCAAAATCAAGAGCAAAGAGCACATTGTGTGCTTCAAATGCAATCAAAAGGGACACTACCGAAGCCAATGCCCTAGGGGGAGGAAGAAAGGGCAAGAAGGTGCAACTCATGTAGGGGGAGCTCCTAAAGCTAACCCTAAGGTACATTTAGTTAATGCACCTTTAATTCCTAAAGTCAAAAAGCATGCTAAAAATTATTTTAGTTCTTTTGCCATTATTAATGAAAAGCATGCTAGGAGAAATAATAAGGTGTATTGTCTAGGTGCCAAGCATGTTAGTTTCTCTAAGGACAAACCTAGGACTCAAAACACTAGATCTATTTTACCAAAAGAGTCCATTAGGTGAGTTGAAAACCATCTAGGCATTAACCCTAAGAAGGCTAGGCATATGCCTAAGAAGAAGAACATTTCCCCTAAACCTAATAAAAATTCAAAATTAAGGAAATTAGAGCTAGAGAACCAAGCCTTGAGGTCAAGGCTAGAAAAATTGGAGAAGACCCTAGCAATAATATCAAACTCGGTTAAGGGGTCTAATGCACAAAAGTCAAGACCTAGGAAACAAGAAACATCTAAGGGCAAGAAGGGTTTGGGTCACAAACCTATGTCCTACCATAATGTTCCATTTAATTATGGAACTATTTCTAGGTCTAGGAAAACCAAGGCTAATAGGGAAGTCATCCCTAAGTCTAGCCATGGTATGTGTTTAGTGGCTAACACCTCAAAGAAATCAAATGTAGCCACTAAGAAGGTCAATGGAGGAGTCACCTCTAGAGTTGACCTAGGAACGACCCAAAAGACTATGGCTTCAAAGCCTAAAAGGGTCATTAGAAAGGTATCTAGGGAAGTTATCCCTAGAAAATACCTTGTTAACCCAAGGAGCTCCAATAGATATTGGGTTCCTAAAAGCGTGATCGATTCATGCTAAATGGGTTAGGGTGTGTCAACCCTAAGTGGATGGGTGGTTAACCTAGCCATTGTGAGTTGACACATTAGGGTGTGCCAATATGGTTTGAGAAGTTAAAAATGATTTAAATTGGCACAATTAGGTCATAGAGGTCGTGGTGTGCTATTTTGGGTTTTTGGCACACTAAGGAAATAATGGCATTAAGGCAAAATGAATTTAATCCCTAGAAATGGCAAATTGATTTTAACACTTAGGTATTTTATACCTTAGTATATTTTTCTTGCCATGCTTTATTTGCCTTGCCATGTCATGACATCATTTTCATTTTCATCTATAAAAATGTCATGATCATGTTTAGATTTATGTTTAGATGTCATGTATGCTTAAGTTTCATTCACATGCCATGACATCATGATATTGGCATATGTTTTTATCTATATCATATCTATGCCATAATCATATCATGCATGAATTAAAATGAAGTTAAGGACTATGGCATGATTTGATGGGAATCAAATAATATTGCCTAGAAATATGCATGAGACCATTTTTAAAGAACAAAAACCCACATCTCACTAGATTAATTGCCTTGAATGTGTTTTTACACATCTAGATATAAGTGAGATGTTTAAGGAAAAGAAAATAAAGGTTTGAAAAATATTTTGAAAATATTTTGAAAAACCTTGGTGAAGCCTATCTTTTGATAACTATCACCATTGAATGGGATGATACAAAGATGGCTCTTTATTGAAGCTTTTCTTAAATTTTGAACTTTGTATCAATCTCCTAATTTAATGGGTAAAATAATTTTTCAATATTTTTCACCCATAGTGTTTAGGATAAGTATTATACGTATGCATTTTCAAGATTTTTAAAATTACGTATATTTACTTATGGATTTCGAAAATCCAATTTTTTCGATGGCCGAAACTGCAAATGGCGATTTATCGATCGATCGCCATGGATTGGCAATGATCGAGTTGGTTAGGCCCATGTTCAGCTAGGTTAAGGTCCCCTAACCACTCCTAACCCTAGGATATGCTTGGGAGAGCATTAGAGAGGGTGGAAATCCATTGGATATGGATTAGGAGTTGGGTTGAGGGTGAGTATCAATTTTAAGGTGGATGTGAGTTCATTGTTGAACTTTGCCTTAATTTTGTTTGGTTTAATGTTCCTATTGGCTTAGGGACTCTCCTAGGACATTGTTGGTGCAATGGTCAAGGGGGAGCAAGCCTCTAGGGGGAGGTATCCATCATGGGAAGATGGATGTGTATTTCCTCATGGGAGGAAAATTGGGTTGCCTCTCTTTAAGTGATATGGG
Organism: Wurfbainia villosa; assembly: GCA_025175895.1. Classification (NCBI taxonomy): domain Eukaryota; kingdom Viridiplantae; phylum Streptophyta; class Magnoliopsida; order Zingiberales; family Zingiberaceae; genus Wurfbainia; species Wurfbainia villosa. The sequence goes on along the minus strand of CM045989.1, from coordinate 33,234,652 downwards.
ATCACTAGAAAGATTGTAGGCATGTGTTCCTCCAAGGGAGAGATTGTAAGATCTCATTGGGATATGAGACATTCATACCCTTGGGGAGGACCTTTTTGATGTAATTTCAAAAAGGGGGAGAAGTTACCAAGTTACCAATTAAGGTTCGTTGGAATTCTCATTGGGATATGAGAATTGCCAATATGGGAGAATTGGTAGACTTGAGATGGTAGTTTTGTCAATCATCAAAAAGGGGGAGATTGTTGGTGCAATCGGCCCAGCAGTACCTTGATGGTATTTTGATGATAGACAAAACTCATGACATGGTATTGTCATGGGAAAGTCCAACATGGGTTGGCATGGAAAATCCAAGCATAGAGCTTGGTGTGGAAGTCCAAGGGGGAAGCCTTGTCATGGGAAAGTCCAAAGCATTGCGAAGCCGTGCGCTTGGTGTTTGGCATGGAAAAGTCCAAAGCATTGCGAAGCCGTGCGCTTGGTGTTTGGCATGGGAAAGTCCAAAGCATTGCGAAGTCGTGCGCTTGGTGCTTGGCATGGGAAATCCAAAGCATTGCGAAGCCGTGCACTTGGTGCTTGGTGAGAAATGCATTGCGAAGCCGTGCGCTTGGTGCATTTGGGAAGTCTTGAGGACTTGGTAAGTTCACTAGGCTCGGGGTCCTTGAGTCGGTGAAGGATGGCATTGCGAAGCCGTGCGCTTGGTGCATCCGAGGGACCGCCGGACGGGGAGCGAATGGAGTGAGCCCAAAGGGAAGCATACTTCTAGGGCATGAGACGCGAAGGATGGCGTTGCGATGCCATGCGCTTGGCGCATCCGAGGGACGTAGGCCGAGGGAAGAGAGCTTTGGTGGGGAACTCCATGAGGGATAAGGTGGACTTGGCCAAGTGGCTAAGACTGAGTGTCGGAGGCTCAAACTTGATGTTTGAGGGTTTACCCGACGGTCGGATGCTCAAACAACTTGGTGTTTGAGGTTTTGCCCGACATCAGTCGACTGGCATAGGTGCCGGTTCGACTGATCCAAGTCGACTAGAGTTCGACTAGTGTAAGGCTAGGGTTTTATGCTTGGCGATCATTGTCATGGTGGCGATGACCGTCAAGTCGATTAGGGATGGCTGATCGTGATGGGGTGGCGAGCTGAGCGCTCGTAGCCGATCGGCGATCGACCTACTGGGTCACCGGATCGGTGATGGGCATCATCGATCGGCCATGTAGGTGATCCGTTGGAACTTGTCCAACGTGGATCTGGTCGTTGTGAGACAACAGCTCTGAGGGCCGATCGGGCCTTTTGGCGATCGCGCACCGATGTTATAAAAGGAGCTCGAGATGGAGGTTTTTGCCAAGCCTTTTGTGGAGCTATTGGAGGGGAATTGCTGCTGCATTCCAGTCCTTCAAGAGCCAATCAAAGCAAGCAACAAGCAAAGCGATCAAAGCAATCGGTGAAAGTTTTCTTTTGTATTGTATTTGTGTATTTGCTTGTATTTCTATATTACATTGTAATTTCTTGTGAGAGGTTTCTCGACCTCCGACGTGTTGTCGAGAAGGAGTGTTATAGTTAGTGTCGTGCGCATAACTAGAGCTCGGTGAGCTCGCCCGTGGAGTAGGAACCATTCAGTTCCGAACCACGTATATCTTGTGTTGTGTGATTGTGTATTGTTGTTAGTTTCATTATTATTGTTATTCCGCTGCGCTAACGACAATCGTAGACAAGCAACGCAAGAAGAACGAACGAATTACGACATCCATCGTAAGAGGGCTATTCACCCCCCTCTAGCCGGCCGTATCGATCCCTACATGTTTCTCCCATGTCTTTCATGGAGAACATTTTGGACAACCAGACCTTGACTGTTTGCAAAACAGGAATATCATTTCCTATAATTAATATGTCATCGACATACAATACTAGGAACACGACCGTATTACCACTTAACTTCTTATACACACAGGGCTCCTTAAGATTTTGTGAGAAATCAAACTGTTTGATTGCCTCATCAAAATGGATATTCCAACTCTTGGATGCTTGCTTTAATTCATAAATGGAACATTGAAGCTTGCATACTTTGTTCTTGTTAATGGATGTGAAACCCTCAGGTTGTATCATATATACATCCTCAGATAGGTTTCTGTTAAGAAAAGTTATTTTCACGTCCATCGGTCATATCTCATAATCAAAATGAGCTGCTATGGCTAGGAGTATTCGAATGGATTTAAGCATAGCTACTAGTGAAAAGGTTTCGTCATAGTCAACATCTTGTCTTTGGCGATAGCCTTTTGCCACTAATCTAGCTTTATAGGTAATAATATTACCATCCATGTCAGTTTTCTTCTTGAAAACCCACTTGCACCCTATAGGCATTATGCCTTTGGGTGGGTCTACCAAGTTCCAAACCTAGTTTTCATACATGGAATCCATTTCTGATTTCATGACTATTAGCCATCTTTCCCTGTCTGAACTATTCAGTGCCTCATCGTAACTAGTAGGTTCCTCATCAACTATGAGCAACACGTCATTAGATTCACTTATGAGAAATCCATATCTCTCAGGAATCCTACATGTCCTACTAGATCTACGAGGAGGTGGTGTATTATCAAGTTCATCTATTACCTCATCCGAATGAGTAATCAGCTGTGGTTCTTGAGTAGGCATCTCTTCTGTGTCTACCAGAGCTTCTTGAACTACACTTAGTTCAATCTCACTCCCACTATTTTTCTGTAAGAGAAACTTCTTTCTCTAGGAATACAGCATGCCTTGAAACAAACACCTTTTGTTCCAAGGGATGATAGAATTCGTAACCCCTTATTTCCTTAGGGTAACCAATAAATAGACACTTATCAAACTTAGCCTCCAGCTTGTCTGATATTGTCCTCTGTCCTCTTCACATAAGCAGGACAACCCCATATCTTCAAATAAGATAAATGAGGTTTTCTACTATTCCACATCTCATATGGAGTAGTAGAGATTGCCTTAGTAGGTGTGGGTGCAATCAGCCCAGGTCACGATTGACCGGACTCGAATTTGACTCGAGTAGTATTTTGATGTTAGACAAAACATATGACATGTGATTGTCATGGTAAGTCCAAGTGTGTAGCCTTGGTGATGAAAGCCCAAGCATGGGGCTTGGCAATTGGAAAGTCCAACATGGAGTTGGCAAGGGTAAGTCTAAGTGTGTAGCCTTGGCGGTAAAAGTACAAGCATGGGGCTTGGCATTGGAAGTCCAACATGGAGTTGACAAGGGAAGACCAAGTGTGTAGTCTTTGCCACGTAAGTCTAAGTGTGTATCCTTGGCGGTGAAAGTCCAAGTCATGCATAATTGGCATTTGGGAAGTCCAAGGGGTGGTTTGGCGGCATAAGGCCAAGCGGTAGTCTTGGGAGCGTAAGTATATATGTACTTTGGCAGTGTAGACACCAAGAGCATGACAATAGCCGAAGGAAGCACCTTGAGGCTAATGTATGGATGAATAAGTCATGGATGACTTGGAGGGATCCGCGAATGGATGAACAAGTCATGGATGACTTGGAGGGATCTGATAGGCGTGAGACTAGGAGAGGTGGCTAGAAGGCTTAGGTCTAGGATAAGGGCGTCTAGCAAGTATGAGGGCATCATACTTGGGTTAAACCTCATGTTTGAGGTTTATCAGTCGACTGGAATGATGTATTAGTCGATTGATGGGAGTCGACTGGCATTGGACTACATCGTATGGCTTGGCAGTAGACTGCTATGGAGGGCAGTCGATTGATAGTTGAGGAAACGACTACAAAAGCGAGGTACCTCGATCGGGGACTCGACTGACTGTGCATCAGTCGACTGCTAGGGTTTGGCAGTCAATTGATGGGCTATCTATTGGATTTTTCCAGCGTGGATCAAGTCATTGTCTCATAACGGCTACAGAAGCAATCGACAAATGGGTATGAGCAGTCGACTGCTAGGCACGGAATCAGCCCGAGACAAGCATAAAATGAGGAGCTTGGGGAGGATTTCTACAACGATTTTTGGTGAGATTTTGGAGGGGAATTGTTGTTGCATTCCAGACCTTCAAGAGCAAACCAAAGCAAGCAATAAGCAAGTGATCAAAGCAAAGTGTTGTAAAGTTTTTCTTTACTTGTATTTCATATTATCTTTGTATTTTGCTTGTACTTTTGTATTATATTTTGTAATTGCTTGTACGAGGTTTTTCCATCTCTGACTTATTGTCGAGAAGGAGTTTGAGTAGTGGTGTGTGCATCAGTCGAGCTCGTTGAGCTCGACCATGGAGTAGGAACCCTAAGGTTCCGAACCATGTATATCGATTGTCTCTTGTGTGTGTTGTATCTTTATTTTGTTTTATCATTATTTCGCTGCGCATATTAACAATCATTGTATACAAGCATGCAAGAACGATCGATTTCCATCAAGCATGTAATTGGGCTATTCAACCCCCCCCCCTTCTAGCCAAGCCACGATTTTCCAACAAGTGGTATCAAAGCCAGGTTCTTATCATCGGACTCGCCGCCGCGATAAGCAAATCAAATGGCCGGCATCAACATTCATCCACCGAAATTCGAAGGAGACTTTTCTTGGTGGAAGAAAAGAATGGAGGTATATTTCGAAATCAATTTTGATATGATACTGACAATTGAAGATGGTTTCGAAGTACCTAGGGATGAAGATAAGAAGCTAATCAAAAAATCAAAATGGACTGAGGAGCAACGGCAACAATTCAAGGCAACGGTTAAGGTAATGAAAATGTTAATTAAATTAATACCTAACAATATTTTGTGCAAGCTAGGTGAATACCGGGATGTTAAGGACCTATGGAATAAATTGGTAAAATTCCATGAAAACCCCGAACCGACACAATTAGAGAAGGAAGCCGTGGAGGAACGCCCATCAACATCCGAGGATGTGGAAGAATTGGAGGAAACCTCCATCTCTAGTATTGAGGGGGAGGAGAGATGTTCCATCCCAGAGCAAGAACAAGAAGTGTCCACCTCCGGATGAAGTGAAGAATCTTCCCATATTGCCTCCGCCACCCAAGGTAACTCAAATGCAATTCATAATAATAAGAGTCACAAAATTTGCTTTGAGTATAGGGAATCCAGGCATTACAAGAGCAAATGCCCAAAATTGGCTAAGGAGAAAGTGTCGGCACCAAAAGTCAACCAAAAAACTAAGGATGTCGGAGTCCCCGCTAGGAAAAGTAAAGATCATATTGTGTGCTTCAAATGCAACCAAAGAGGACACTACCGAAGCCAAAGCCCTAGGGGGAAGAAGAAAACTCAAGAAGGAGCTACACAAGTAGGGGGAGCTTGCAAAGCAAACCCTAAGGTATATTTTAATGCACCTTCTAGTTCTAAGGTTAAAAAGCATGAGAGAAATTATTTTAATACTCTTGCTATTGCTCATGAAAAGCATGCTAGTAGAAATAATAGATTTTACTGTTTAGGTGCCAAGCATGTAGATTTATCTAAGAACAAACCTAGGAACAATAACTCTAGACTCATTCTACCTAGGGAGTCCATTAGGAAGGTAGAGAACCACTTAGGCATTAATCCCAAAAATCATAGACATATGCCTAGGAAGTGTCATTCCCAAAAGATTAATGAAAAATCAAAATTAGAAAAATTAGAATTGGAAAACTAAGCCTTGAGGTCAAGGCTTGAAAAATTGGAAAAGACCCTAGCAAAAATGACAAATTCATTTAAGAGGTCTAATGGTCAAAATTTAGGTTCTAGGGAGCAAGAACCAACGAGGGGGAAGAAAGGTTTGAGTCACAAACCTAACCCCAAGAAGACCTATCACGATGTTCCATTCGATTATGGAACAATATCTAGTTCTAAGAAAACCAAGGTTAATAGGGAAGTCATCCCTAAGGTTAACCAAGGTAGGTGTCTAGTGGCTAAGGTTTCAAGGAAACCTAAGGAAGCCACTAAGAAGGTTACAAGGGGAGTTACCCCTAGAGTTAACCTAGGAAAGACCCAAATGACTAAGGCTTCAAAGCCAAAAAGGGTCATTAGGAAGGTATCTAGGGAAGTTATCCCTAGTGAATACCTTGTAAACCCAAGGAGCTCCAATAGGTATTGGGTTCCTAAGAGCGTGATCGATTCATGCTAGATGGGTTAAGGTGTGTCAACCCTAAGTGGATAGGTAGTTAACCTAACCATGGTAGAGTTGACACTTTAGGATGTGCCAATGTGCTTTGATAAGTTTGAAAATTGATCAAAATTGACACAATTAGGTTTAAAGGTCTTGGTGTGCCATTTTGGATTTTTGGGACACTTGGTAGAGTTGGGTAAAATGGCAAAATGAACTTAATTCTATCAAATGACAACTAATATTAAAAGTTAGGTATTCTTATGTCTTACATTTTATTTGTCATATTTTGTTTGTCATTACCATGCCATGACATCATATTTATTTTTATCATACAAAATGTCATGATCATGTTTAGGTTTATTTTTAGTGTCATGTTATGCTTAAGTTTATACCACATGCTATGACATCATGATTATTAGCACATGCTTTTATTTATTGTATCATTTATGCCATAATCATCATTCATGCATTAATTAAAATTGACTTAAGGACAATAGCATGATTTGAAGTCCCATGCATAAGGGAATCAAATAGTATTGCCTAGAAAAATACATGAAAATCTAAATAACCAAAATCCACATCTCACAAGAACACTCGACTTGTATGTGTTTCATACACTTAGATATAAGTGAGATGTTAAGAAAAGGAATTAAGGTTTTTAAAATCATTTCAAAACCATTTTGAAAAATCTTGGTGAAGTCTATCTTTTGATAGCAATCACCATTGAAGGAGATGATATAAAGTAGGGTCAAACATTGAAAATTTCAATAATTTTGAACTTTGTATCAATCTCACTAGTTTATGGGTATTTTATTTTTTAAATATTTTTCACCCATAATGATTGTTATAAGTAATGTACGTATGAATTTTCAAGATTTTTCAAAATATGTATTTTTACTTATGAATTTTTAAAATTCATTTCTAAAGTCTGATTTCTACACAGTGTAGAAATCAGTCGACTGCCATGGATGGCAGTCGACTGGCGTCAAAGTCAGTCGACTGATGACTGTTAGAGCTGATTTCGGATAAACAAGATTTATTTAGCCCATGTTCAGCTATATCTTGGTTCCCTAACTGCTCCTAACCCTAGGATATGCTTTGGAGAGCATTGGAAGGGTGAAAATCCATTGGATATGGATTACGAGAATTGTTTAGGGTGTGTATCGAATTTTAAGGGAGGTGAAAGTTCAATATTGAATTGTTGCCCTTAATTTCGATTGTTTAGTGTTCCTATTGGCTTAGGGACTCTCCAAGAACATTGTTGGTGCAATGATCAAGGGGGAGCAAGCCTTTAAAGGGAGGTTATCCATCTTGGGATGATTGATGTATTTCTCCTCATGGGAGGAGAATTGGGGGATTGCCTCTCTTAAGTGATATGGGACTTATCACTAGGAAGAGTGAAAGCATCCTAGATGTGTTTTTGGACCAAGGGGGAGATTATAAGATTTCATTGGGATAGAGACATTGACACCCTTGGGGAGGACCTTTTTGATGTATGTCAAAAAGGGGGAGAATGTACTAATTGGGATTAGTTGGAATTCTCACAAGATATGAGAATTGCCAATTGGGGATAATTTATAGATTTGAGTTATGTCACCCAACTCAAAGGTGTTTGTGGTTTTGTCAAACATTAAAAAGGGGGAGATTATTGGTGCAATCGACCCAGGTCATGATTGACCGGACTCGAGTTTGACTCGAGCAGTATTTTGATGTTAGACAAAACATATGACATGTGATTGTCATGATAAGTCCAAGTGTGTAGCCTTGGCGGTGAAAGTCCAAGCATAGGGCTTGGCAATTGGAAAGTCCAACATGGAGTTGGCAAGGGTAAGTCCAAGTGTATAGCCTTGGCGGTAAAAGTCCAAGCATGGGGCTTGGCATTGGAAGTCCAACATGGAGTTGGCAAGGGAAGACCAAGTGTGTAGCCTTGGCCACGTAAGTCCAAGTGTGTAGCCTTGGCGGTGAAAGTCCAAGTCATGGGTACTTGACATTTAGGAAGTCCAAGGGGTGGTTTGGCGGCATAAGGCCAAGTTGTAGCCTTGCGAGCATAAGTTCATATGTACCTTGGAAGTATAGACACTAAGAGCATGACAATAGCCGAAGGAAGCACTTGTAGGTTAGCGTATGGATGAACAAGTCAAGGATGACTTGGGAGGATCCGCGCATGGATGAACAAATCATGGATGACTTGGAAGGATCTGATAGGCGTGAGACTAGTAGAGGTGGCTAGAAGGCTTAGGTCTAGGCCAAGAGTGTCTAGCAAGTATGAGGGCATCATACTTGGGTTAAACCTCATGTTTAAGATTTACCAATCGACTGGGGTGATGTGTTGGGAATCGATACGTCGCTAGAGGGGGGTGAATAGCGTATAGTTCGTCGAAGATAGAAATTGTTCATGCTTGATCGTCTACAACACTTGTTAGCGCAATGGAATAATGACAATAAAAACAAATGCACAATACAAGCACAACACAATAACACGCCGATATAACGTGGTTCAGAACCATAGGGTTCCTACTCCACGGATTGAGCTCAAACGAGCTCTAGCGATGTCAAACACCACTAATAATCACAAACACTCCTTCTCGACAACAAGTCGGAGGTAGAGAAACCTCTTACAATGATTACAAAAGTAATACAAGAAATGAAGAAGCAAATACAAATGAAATACACAAAAGAATATAAAGAACACTTTACAAAAGATCTTTTGGAAGCTTGCTTGTTTATTGCTTGAACCGAGCTTGAAGACTCTGATTTGCACCAGCAAATCGCCCAAGAAATCGCTATCAAATCCTCCTCCACGAGCTACTTTTATAACCTGCATTTGGGCTGGATTCGCACATGGCAGTCAACTTCCATAAGGCCCCAATCGACTGCAACAGTACCATTGTCTCACAAAGGACTTAATCCACATCAGCATTCAAGTCAACAAATACACTGGCAGTCGACTGCCATTACCCAACAGTCGACTATCGAGGTCGTAGTCAACTGACCAGTCGGCTACCGAGCATTTTTCTCCCGTAACCTTGACCAGCAGTCAACTGTCATCCATGACAATCGACTGCTCAAGCCATCAGTCAATTGCCCAATGCTGGCAATCGACTACCTAGGCTTTTTGCCACAGTCGAACCCTAGTCGACTCACAGCAGTCGACTGGTCATATCCCTAGTCGACTGCCAAGAGTCAACTCGACTGCCAAGTGTCAAAACACTTGACCAATCGACTGGTCCAAAGCCCCAATCGACTGATAACCTCAACCATGGGATTTAACCCCAAGTATAATACCCTCATACTTGCTAGACCACCCTTAACCTAGACCTAAGCCTCCTAGCCACCTCTGTCAGCCTCACGCTTATCGGATCCCTCCAAGTCATCCATGACTTGTTCATCTATACGCTAGCCTTCAGGTGCTTCCATCGGCTATTGTCATGCTAAGCTGGTCTATACCGTCAAGGCACATTTGGACTTACACTGCCAAGACATACACTTGGACTTTACGCCGCCAAACCATTGGACTTATGCTGCCAAGACTCCACCCTTGGACTTTACGCCGCCAATATCAACCCTTGGACTTTCCAATTGCCAAGACTCAAGCTTGGACTTTCCCTTGCCAAGACCCATGCTTGGACTTTCCATGTCAACCCATATTGGACTTTCCAATTGCCAAGACTCAAGCTTAGACTTTCCCTTGCCAAGACCTTGTTTGGACTTTCCCTTGCCAAGACCCATGTTTGGACTTTCCATGCCAAGTACCCATGACTTGGACTTTCCCATGACAATCACATTGTCATACATTTTATCGAACATCAAAATACCGCTCGAATCAAACTTGAGTCTGGTCAATCGTGACCTGGGCCAATTGCACCAACAATCTCTCCCTTTTTGATGTTTGACAAAAACCACAAACACCTTTGAGTTAGGCCACCTAACTCAAATCTCCATACCAATTCTCCCAAATTGATAATCTCAAATTCTCCCATCAATTCTCCCTATTTTTGACATACATTAAAAAGGTTCTCTTCCCAAGGGTGGCAATGTCTCATATCCCAATGAGATCTTACAATCTCCCCCTTGGTCCAAAAACATCTAGGATGCCTTCACTCTTCCTAGTGATAAGTCTCATATCACTAAAGAGAGGTTATCCTCAAACTCTCCCAATTTCCAAATTGGGCATCTCACATTCTCCCATTTCCCAAAATTCTTCCTCTCATGAGGAAGAAAACATCCATCATCCCATGATGGACAACCTCCCCCTAAAGGCTTGCTCCCCCTTGACCATTGCACCAACAATGTCCTTAGAGAGTCCCTAAGCCAATAGGAACACTAAAACATCAAAATTAAGGTTAAAAGTTCAACCTTGAACTTTCACACACCTTAAAGTTGATACACACCCAAACAACTCTCCTAATCCATATCCAATGGATTTTCACCCTTCCAATGCTTTCCAAAGCATATCCTAGGGTTATGAGCAGTTAGGGTAGCCTAACATAGCTGAAATCAGACTAAACAAACCTTGTTTGCTCAAAATCATGCTTTCCAGTCAACTCTGTCATCCAACAGTTGACTGCCCTTGACGTCAGTCGACTGCTATAAGCGGCAGTTGACTGATTTCTGCAAATGCAAAAATCAGATTTCAGAAATCGAAATTGAGAAATACATAAGTAAAAATATGTATTTTGAAAAATCTTAAAAATTCATACATACATTACTTATAACAAATAAAATGGGTAAAAAATATTTGAAAATTAAATTACCCATTAAATAATGAGATTGACACAAAGTTCAAAACTATTAAAAAGTTCAATATTTTGGCCCTACTTTGTATCAACTCTATCAATGGTGATTGCTATCAAAAGATAGACTTCACCAAGATTTTCTAAAATGATTTTAAAATATTTTTGAAAACCTATATTGGATCATGATCAATGGGCTCAATGCACATGACTTGTACATTAGCTTTCCCCATGATCCACCATGGTATATGATGAGTTTCAGTTCATCTAGATGCAATAACTATGCACCTTGAACTTAACTCATTTCCTAGCATCTCACATGTGTCTAGGGTGTATCAATACACACACATGTCAATGTGATGTGAGATGTGAGTTTTGTTCATCCTAAACTAAGGTCTCATGCATTTTTCTAAGGCAACACTACTTGATTCCCTTATACATGGGACTTCAAGTCATGTCATAGTTCTTAAATCAATTTTAATTACCTTAAATGCATGAATGATGATTATGGCATATAATGATAGCATAAATAAGCATGTGCCAAAATCATGATGTCATGGCATAAAAATGAACCTAAGCACTCATGATATAAAAATAAAACTAAGCATGATCATGATATTTTATATGATTAAAGAGAAATATGATGTCATGACATGACATATGGCAAATAAAGCATGACAAATAAAAGGTATAGGTATAACAATACCTAAATTTCAATATTGATTGTCATTTGTTATTATTAAGTTCACTTTTCCATATAATCACTTACCTACAACTATGCCAAAAACCCAAAATAACACATCATGACTCTAAGACCTAACTTGTGTCAATTTGATTAGTTTTTCAAACTTCTTAAATGATATTGGCACATCCTAAAAATATTTTAGGATTAAAGATTCAAACTTATTTCCAAGGTACCCATAACCTTGAAAATGACCTAAAGTGTCAACTTTGCTATGGTTAGATTAACTACCCATTCATTCAAGGTTGACACAACTTTACCCATTTAGCGTGAATCAATCACGCTCCTAGGAACTCAATACCTATTTGAGCTCCTTGGGTTTACTAGGTATTCCTTAGAGATAACTTCCCTAGATACCCTTCTAATGACCCTTATAGGCTTGGTAGCCTTGGTCATTTGGGTCTTGCCCAGGTTAACTTTAGGGGTGACTCCCCTTGTAACCTTCTTAGTGGCTTCCCTAGGTTCTTTCGAAACCTTAGCCACTAGGCACTTGCCATGGTCAACCTTAGGGATGACTTCTCTAGTGACTTTGGCTCTCCTAGACCTAGGTTTAGTTCCATAGTCAAATGAAACATTATGATAAGTAGGCATTACCTTCTTGGACATAGGCTTGTGACCCAAACCTTGCCTCCTAGATGGTTCTTGCCTCTTACACCCTAGGTTTTGACTCTTAGACCCTTTGATTGAATTTGTCATTCTTGCAAGGGTCTTTTCAAGTTTCTCAAGTCTTGACCTCAATGCTTGATTCTCTAACTCCAATTTTTCTATTTTGGTGGGCTCATTGTTTCTTTGATCATTTTTGCCCTTCCTAGGCATATGTATAGATTTATTTTGATTAAAGCCTAGATGGTCTTCTATTTTCCTAATACTTACCTTAGGTAGAATTTTTTTAGGGACATTAGTCCCAAATTTCTCCTTAGTTAAAAAGTTACAACTCTTAGTACCTAAACAATACAATTTATTTCTACTAGCATGCTTTTCATGAGCAATGGCAAGTGAATTAAAAGCATATTTTTTAACATTAAAACTAGAAGGTGCATTGCTAAAATATACCTTAGGGTTTGCCTTAGAGACTCCCCCTACATGTGTAGCTCCTCCTTGCCCTTTGGTTTGCTTTCTCCCCCTAGGGTATTGACTCCTATAATGCCTCGGTTGTTGGCACTTGAAGCAAATTACATGCTCCTTGCTTTTCTTTATTGTGGCTCCGACATCCTTTGACTTTTCTTGAGGTTTTGGTGTTGGTTGACTTTTCTTGACTCTTTTAGGACATCTACTCTTGTAATGTCCTACTTGCCTACACTCAAAGCATATAATATGAATTTTATTTTTAAATGGAATGCTTGAGTTACCTAGGTCAATGGTAGTGAACTTTTGGACTTCTTCATCTTCTCGACCGGAGGTAGATGATTCCTCTTGAGTTGGCTCTAGTATTGAAGATGGCCTAGCCTCCTCTCCCTCAATCCTAGAGGTAGAGGCTTCCTCTACCTCTTCCACCTCTTCTGATCCGGATGTTGATTCCCTATCAACCTCTGAATCTGCAAGCTCTTGAGATGATGATGTGCTTGCTTCTTCTTGATCTTGAAAGGACGAGCACTCCACCTCGGACTCCTCTCCAGACTCCTCCTCGGACTTCTCCTCTACTACATGAGCCAGTGATGGGTTTTCATGATATTTCACCAACTTTATTCAAATGTCTTTGGCGTCTTTACAATCTCCTATCTTGATCAAAATATCATTAGGAATTACACTAAGTAATATACCCATTACCTTATTGTTTGTATTGAAGTATCGGAGTTGTTCTTGGCTCCAATTCTTCTTCTTGAGTTTTCTTCCTTCTTCGTCCTTTGAAGTGTCGATCCCTACTAGAACACTAATCCAATTATCATAATCGCACATTAGAAAATACATCATTCTACCTTTCCAAAATGCAAAATTTTTACGGTTGAAGGAAAGTGGAATGTTGATGTTGTCACCCAATTTCTCTTGAAGATCCATCTTGCCCTCTAGCGCATTTGCTCCTTGGCGGTTAGTCCAAATGAAGAGCAGCCTTGCTCTAATACCACTTGTTGGGAATCGGTATGTCGCTAGAGGAAGGGTGAATAGCATGTAGTTCGTCGAAGATGGAAATTGTTCATGCTTGATCGTCTACAACACTTGTTAGCGCAGCGGAATAATAACAATAAAAACAAATACACAATACAAGCACAACACAATAACATGTCGATATAACGTGATTCGGAACCTTAGGGTTCCTACTCCACGGATTGAGCTCAAATGAGCTCTAGCGATGCTAAACACCACTAATAATCATAAACACTCCTCGACAACAAGTTGGAGGCAGAGAAACCTCTTACAAATTATTACAAAAGTAATACAAGAAATGAACAAGCAAATACAAATGAAATACACAAAAGAATGTAAAGAACACTTTACAAAAGATCTTTTGGAAGCTTGCTTATTGATTGCTTGAACCGAACTTGAAGACCCTAATTTTCACCAGCAAATTGCCTCAAAATTGCCCAAGAAATCGCTGCTAAATCCTCCTCCACAAAATTCTTTTTAACTTGCATTCGAGCTGGATTCGTTCCTGGGAGTCGACTGCCAGAAGGCCTCAGTCGACTACAACAGTACCATGTCTCACAATGGACTTAATCCACGTCAGCATTCAAGTCAACGAATACACTGGCAGTCGACTGCCATTACTCAGTAGTCGACTGCCAAGGTCGTAGCCGACTAACCAGTCAACTATCGAGTGTTCTGCTCCCGTAACCTCAACCACCCATCATTATCCGATCGTTATCCATGGCAATCGATCGCCTAATGCTAGTGATCTTGCCCAATCGACTATTAAGAGTTAACTCGACTACCAAGTGTCAAAACACTTGACCAATCGACTGGTCCAAAGCCCCAGTCGACTGATAACCTCAACCATGAGGTTTAATCCCAAGTATGATGCCCTCATACTTACTAGACCACCCTTATCCTAGACCTAAGCCTTCTAGCCACCTCCATCAGCCTCACGCCTATCGGATCCCTCCAAGTAATCCATGACTTGTTCATCCATACGCTAGCCTTCAGGTGCTTCCATCGCCTGTTGTCATGCTAAGCTAGTCTATACCGTCAAGGCACATTAGGACTTACATTGCCAAGACACATGCTTGGACTTTATGCCGCCAAACCATTGGACTTATGCTGCTAAGACTTCACCCTTGGACTTTACACCGCCAATATCAACCCTTGGACTTTCCTTGCCAACCCATGTTGGACTTTCTAATTGCCAAGACTTAATCTTGGACTTTCCCTTGCCAAGACCCATGCTTTGACTTTTCATGCCAACCCATGTTAGACTTTCCAATTGCCAAGACTCAAGCTTGGACTTTCCCTTTCCAAGACCCATGCTTGGACTTTCCATGCCAAGTACCCATGACTTGGACTTCCCCATTGCCAAGTGTCCCACTTGGACTTTTCCATGGCAATCACATTGTCATATATTTTGTCAAACATCAAAATATCGCTCGAAGCAAACTGAGTCTGGTTAATCGTGACCTGGGCCGATTTCACCAACATGATGTACCAATCGACTGATGGGAGTCGACTGGCATTCGACTGGCATTCGACTGTGTCGCGTGGCTTAGCAGTCGACTACCATGGACGGCAGTCGATTGATGGTTGAGGAACAAACGCAGGCGAGGCACGACGAGACTCAACGAGTGTGCATCACCAAGTTTGATGGGCTATCCATTAGATTTTTTCAGCGTGGATCAACCCGTTGTCTTGCAACGGCTACAGGAGCAGTCGACTGATGGGTATGAGTAGTCTACTACTAGGCGCGGAATCAGCCCGAGACAAGCATAAAAAGAGGAGCTTGGGGAGGATTTCTACAGTAATTTTTGGTGAGATTTTAGAGGGTAATTGTTGATGCATTCCAGACCTGCAAGAGCAAACCAAAGCAAGCAACAAGCAAGTGATCAAAGCAAAGTGTTATAAAATTTTTCTTTACTTGTATTTCATATTGTTTTTGTATTTTGCTTGTACTTTTGTATTATGTTTTGTAATTGCTTGTACGAGGTTTCTCCACCTTTGATTTGTTGTCAAGAAGGAGTTTGAGAAGTGGTATGTGCATCACTCGAGCTCGTTGAGCTCACCCCATGGAGTAGGAACCCTAAGGTTCCGAACTATTGGTGCAGGGGCACCAGATGATCGAACCTAGGTTTTGATTATGGTAAAGACTCGAATTTAAGGTCTTATTGTTATCTCATGAGCTGAACTAAGTGTGCACGAAGTGTTTAAGCTGAGATGAAGGTCAGCGACACCTGAAAAATCTCGAGTCGAGAAACCATGGTGGTCGGGCGACACCACGAGAAATTCATGGGAGTCGAAGAACCTAGGTGGAAGACCAGAAGCAAAGCGTCATGTCATAAAGGATCAAAAGTAAGAACGAGTGTGGAGTAGTGGTAAGGTCATGTCTGTTAATTATATATGAGAGGTGTCCTAAGGCAATCGCCTTATGTTTAAACCATTTATATGATAAATGAAGATTCACTATTTGAGTATACATGTTTTCATGTATTTGATTAGATCTTAAACTCATTTACTGAATGTCCACAATACGATTCACAGCATGAGAGAATTTATGATTGGATTATAACTAGTGAGTATCTCTACATGTTTTCATGTGTAATTGTGATGTATTGGAATTATCCTTAGTTGATAAATTGATGGATTTGGACACCATCAATTCTATCGAGACTAGCACAAGGTATACTCCTTGGTGTATCCAAGCAGCTGATTCTCACTGGCTGGAGACATTGTGATGTCCGGAGTTAATCGTGGATGTTAGTTATGGTAACTAGTTCATTGGAGTGATCAGCTGTAAGACTTCATATAGTTCTCTGCATATATGGATATGTCAATGAAGTTCTTACTGCAGCTTAAGTGCGATGTTCCTTTGACTTGTGGTATTCAAGTCATCTTGGTCATGAAGACTTATGCTTTAACATCTTAAGCAAGCATCTCTGAAAAGATGTGGACCCAGGATGATTGGGTATAAGTCGAAGTGGCCGAAGGTGTTTGAATAGCCTATAAAGGATTCACCACTCCTTGCGAGGAGATGTATACCCATGGCCTCTCGTCGGATTGTTACTAAAGTCTTTGGCCAAAGCATTGCATGTTTAGAGTAAGGTACTCTTGGATACATGTGCAGTAACTAGAATCCATAGGATGAGGAAATGATACTTGGGCTAGGTGTGACATAGTCAGCCTAGTGGGGACTGACACTATAGACTATGTCCTGAACCAAGTGGGTATAAGATGAGTGAAGGGAATGGGGCACAATTCATTGTAGCTGCTGAAGGGTTTCAAAAATGGTTCTGGAATCAACCGTTGATTTTTTGATTAATTGGGGATCATGATATACTACTACATGTCACTCATGATCGTTCTATAATTAATGGTTAATTATAGACGACAAACATAAATCGGGAACCTATTTGGTCACACGCACAATGAGCGTAATCCGAAGGATTTAAAATGAGCTTGAGAATGAGATTCTTAGATCAAGAGAAACTAGGTTTGGTTGGACCAAACAAGGAGTGAGCATGAAATCGTTTCAGTCGCAATGGAAGCATGGATGGGCCGAGTCTTATGAAGACATGATGGATGAACCAAATTGGTTTGGTTCTAATCCAATGGTGGAGAATAAACTAAAGGGGTTTGGTTTGTTTTAAACGAATGAACCAAAGTTAGTTTGGTTCATTTTAACTTAAAATAGACCAACTTAGTTCGGTTTATTTTAACTTAAGTTATTGGAGTGGGTTAATGGGTTTTGGTTATGAACCAATAACTCTAAGGAGAAGGTTTCTTAATGGTTAAGAAACACGCGCTCTATAAAAGTGCGGTTAGAGGTTTGGAGAGCCCTAAGTTTATTTTGGAAAATACTCTTCCTCTCCTCTCCCTCTCTTCTCTTTGCTACCGCCAGCCCTTGTGTGTCGCCGTCCACCCTTGCTGTCGGCGTCTAGCTGATGCCGACCACTCCTCCGGCGACCCTCCGGCGACCTACCTTGGTTCCGACGACCAAGGATTAGCCGACCATCTCCTTTGGCCAGCACCAAGTCCTCCACCAAGCTGTCCAGTTTTTTAGACAGCTTGTTTCCTTCTTGTCGGAGCATCGTTTGGACGACGTTTGGAGCTCCGAAAGCGACTTCCTTACCGGGGATTGGATCTCTGGTAATCCTCATAGGTGGAGGACCAAGGATTCGTCAATCGGTTGACAAATACCTCTCCGGAGAAGCGAGTTTTGGGGACTCATTTTCAAATCCGAATTTGATTCGGATTGTGATCTTCTCTCGATCACATCGTCTTCGACACGAGGCTAGTGACTCCTACGAAGACGAGGCTCATAGCTTGGCGAAGCTATCCCGATGGTACTCGGTGTGGATACGGATAGAGACAATTCTAGCAAGAGTTGCTTAAGTTGATGTCATTCTCACTGCACGTGATACGTCAAGTATAACTAGCGTAATTTCCTTTTATTGTAAAATTTGAAACTGCGATTATGTCTACACATGTTGTACTATGCATGCGTGTGATGTGTATGTTGTAATAAATTAGATTTATTGCTTTTTAATTCTTCCATTGTGCACATGTTTACGAAACATGTTTGAACACACACTCACCGCGGTGCCGGAAACCCAACAATGTCCTCTGTACGGGGACGATCGTAGGCGGCGATCCGACTAAGACTTCTAGTGGAAGGTCTAGGTCGAATCAGACAATAAGAAACCATCGCATTTACCATTTTTCATGCTAACTCCTTATTGTAGGGAAGTAACCAGGCTGGCAGTTGACTGATGTCATTCGACTGATGAAGTACATCAGTCGACTGATGGCGACGAACCAGCCTTGTATGCTAGGTCAAAGAGATAACGTTTGATGATGTCACTTCGTGATAAGATAAGGTGTCACCTAGTGATAAGATCCACGAGTTGTGGATCTGGATCCGGACTTATTCCAAGGCACAAGTCTATAAAAGAAGGGGAGGACTCGAACCCTAAATCATCAATTCCTTGCTCCCAAGTGCTCCAACAACACTACGCTTCCATGACAACACTACGACACCAACACGTCGACGACAAGCTCTTCATCTCATATTCATATTCGTTGATAGTATTAGTTTGTTTCTTATTCAGTTTAATTTGTAATCGGAGTTTTCATCGTAATGAGGTGAGGTAGGCTTGTTGCCTCATCCTCGAGTTTTTGTCTCTCGGTTTTTGTGATCATTGTCTCCTACCTCCAACGAGGAGGCGACTCTATAGTGGATTGCCCCTTCGTACGCAGTCAAGGATCGAGGGGCCTTGGAGTAGCAATCATTGGGTTGTGAACCAAGTAAAAATAAAGTGTCTATTTATTTTTTTTTCTTTTACTTTCCACTGCGTTTAAGTTTTATCGAACGAAAAGAAAAGTTTTTCTAGCTCGCTATTCACCCCACCCCTCTAGCGCACTTTTTGATCCAACACGAACCATGTATATCGATTGTCTCTTGTGTGTGTTGTATTTTTATTTTGTTTTATCATTATTCCACTGTGCATATTAACGATCATTGTAGATAAGCACGCAAGAACGATCGATTTCCATCAAGCATGCAATTGGGCTATTCAACCCCCCCCCCCCTTTTAGCCGGGCCATGACCCTCCAATAGTCGGGACTCTATTTAACAAGTAAATAGCGGTCTCGAGTGCATAACTCCAAAAGGTTTTTAGAAGACTTGCATGCTGCATCATTGACCTAACCATGTCCAACAAGGTTCGGTTTCGCCTTTCAGCCACACCATTATGTTGTGGCGTGTAAGGTGGAGTCCTTTGGGACAAGATGCCATTATCCCTTAGATAATCTTGAAACTCTTGGCTTAAGTATTCACCACCTCGATCCGATCGAAGTACTTTAATACTTTTCCTAAGTTGTTTCTCTACTTCCTTTCTAAAATCTTTAAACCTTTCAAAGACTTCAGATTTGTATCTTAACAGATACAAATACTCATATCGTGAATAATCATCGATAAAGATGACGAAGTAGCTATAACCTCCTATGACATGAGTTGACATTAGTCTGCATACATCGGTATGTATAAAGCCCAATACCTCAACTGCTCGTTCACCCTTTCCTCTGAAAGGTAGTTTCAGATCTGGTGACCTCGAACCTTTTAGATCGCGCCTGCTCATTGAATAACTCTCGAAGATGAAAGACAATTGCATTAGCATCCATATGCTCATGTTGCTTCTGTAACTCAGGAGACATCGACGCTAGCATAATGCAACTCGTCATCTCAGAGTCAGCAACATGTTTCTGGTAAGCCAACTTTTGGTCACCAGATGCATTGTCTACAAGAGGTTTGGGAAGAACCTCTTCAAGGACATAAGCTAGCTTTTCAACCTTGAAAATATTTCTCAGGTTGCGAAGTCAGTCCAAGAAGTTTGGCCCAGTCAATTTGTTGTTGTCCAAAATCGAACGTAAATTAATGGAGGTTGACATTGCTGTTCTAATTAGTACCTAGACATACAAAAAGAGGTGTATAAGGGAGATGAATTTATAGTAATATAAACAATTTATATTAACAAAAAACTCCCACTATTTTTATCAAATTCAATAGCCCTCACTTTGAATGCGAGAGATGGTAGATGATCTCTTAGTGGGTTGATATCCATTATGACTAAGAACAACCTTGGAGAGAGTCCAACAAGTCATTTATAGTCATAATGTTAGGTATCAACAGTACCCATTATATATCAAATTATAACTATCACTTTATGCTATCAACTAATTGAATGTTCATATATACATTTGGTTGTTAACTCATTAACATATATACATCTAATGCATATCACCTAATTGCACCTCTATCCACATTGACCTTGGAGAGAGTCCAACAAATCAATGCTCTCAGTTAGGGTTGGCCTATTAATCGTGAGACCGAATTTAAATGATTTGAACACATCTAATTTACAAGCCAGGCTTAGAGAGAGTCCAATAACCCAAACTTGAAATTGACCTTTGGTCCTTACCATTTAAAATAAACATCGAATCTCATATGAATTAAACATGCTCGATGTCATTCCAGACTTGGAGAGAGTCCAACAACCCATACATGAAAAAGAACTCTGGTTCAACCATATTAATGGAAGGTGTTAGCCCTAATATTTGCACGAGGGATTTCATGTTATTATAGGTCTTATCTATAAAAGGAAATAAACCTAAATATGGAAAAACCAAGGACACTTTAGGAAATAAATTTCTCGATGTGAACATGAGTCTATGCTTAGGCTCTAACGATGCGGCCAACACCTTCGGTGTTTCTAGGCGCATCCTCAGTATTTCCTTTTAAGTTACAAACATATCCTATATGTAAAATCAAGCATACTCTAATCTATCATATAGATAAACATGGCACAGGTATATTAAAACATCAAACATGCTTTAAATATTCTCCTACAACATGCAATCTATGCCAAACGAATAAGGTGGCTCTGATACCACTTGTTGGAGATTCCGGGATGCGCAGCGGAATAAAGCGAATAAAACAAGTTTTATTCCATCCCAGACATCCCCTGGAGGCCAGAAAAACTTGCTTTGGCATAATCACATGAAAACATTGTTAGTGCTTATAAGATCCACATATCTCCACAATAGTATAATATTGTCCACTTTGGGCCTAAGTTCTCATAGTTTTATTTTTGGACTTTACCCAAAAGGCCTCATACCAATGGAGATATCTTTTTATCTTATAAGCACATGATCTTTTCCATGTCTTACCAATGTGGGACTTTGATTGTATTCCCCATACTTCCAACAAACATATAAGGAGAAGGAGAAGTTATATAAGATCGAGTAAACCGAGAGAGGGGGGTGAATCTCAGTATTTTCTAAATTTTTCTAAACAGAATATGCAGCGGAAATTAAATAAGTTAGATACAGCAATTTACTTGGTTTACAACCCGAACCGGGTTGCTACTCCAAGGCTCGTAGCTCTACCATGAGCTACCTCCATGGGCAATTCACTAAATACCCTCCGATTCAAGAACTCTCGACTTCGGAGGGTTTCGCTTTTTACAAATAATAGAGATGGGTAACACACTACCCACTCTTGAATTTAAGTACAATAGCAAAAAAGTAAATGAGCAAATACAAGACGTATACCGATACTAAGTAAATGGTAGAAGTGTGCTCGGAGTGTTGGAAGATCACCTTGTTGTGAGAGTTTAGCTTTAGTGCACGAGAATGGATTTCAACAGCACTTCGACGTGAAAAATAATTTGATACTGGGATTTGGTTGAGCACAACTTTTATAAACTGTTTTCAGTCAACTGGAATGCCTTCTAGTCGACTCCACATCAGCCCGTCGATATGGAATTCGTGGTCTTTCAGTCGACTGAATCCTCTTCAGTCGATTCCATGTCACTCAGCTCCACATCGGGAAATTTCCCTCTTCAGTCGACTCAAACTCTTCAGTCGACTCAAGCCCTTTCCATCTGCGTTGCACGATCTCCGATCAATCACCAGCTGATTCTGCCAAATAGGTATCCAGTCAACTGATACATCTCCAGTCGACTGGACTTCAGTCGACTAGAATCCACTCAGTCGACTGATCCCTGCAAAATAGGATTAGCACAAAACAGATAACATGAATGATAGTAGTAGTAATACTACTCGATCTCAACTACTAAGTCTCACGCGGACTTTTCATCGGATCGACGCCTAGCTTTGTCCCCCTACAGAGGACTCGACCTCACCTCTTTACTCAAGGCTTACCTGCCGACTACCTGTCGGACTTACCATTCTTGACATCCGATCTGACCCACTAAGACTTCTACCAGCTGTCCGGTCTGCCTGACCCAGCTAGACTTTTTGTCGATTGTCTGGTCTCCTGACCCAACCGATCTTCATGCCAAATGTCCGGTCCACGTGACCCATCTGGATTTCATGCCTGGTGTCCGGTCATCCTGATCTGTCAAGATTCATGCCTAGTATTCAGTTAACTCGACCTACTAGGACTTCCTGTTAAGCTTGCATACTTAACACTTATATTAGATCACACGTGAATCCTAACTCTTAACTATGGTTCATACATCAAAACTAAGGAGTGATGCTTACTGCATCAACAATCTCCCCCTTTTTGATGTATGACAACACATCAGTTAAAGTTAGGAGAATCAAATATCAATCTTCATATTTTGACATGTGTAAGAAATGAATTTAAAACTTTTGTCATGCATAAATTTAACCATGTATGAAATGCATTCAACCTTATCAATTTTTTGCATCCTTTTAAATTTATATCTTATTTTAAATCTATAATTTTATGTCTCTTCTCTCCCCCTTTGGCATACATCAAAATAAGGGTTAAGTTAAAGATATGAACATAATGTATTGGAGAGTTATTATGATATTTTATCAAGAAACATTTTCAAAACTCCCCTTGAACAATTCAAAAATTTTCAAAACTCCCCCTAAATAATTCAAAAGTTTTCAATACTCCCTCTGAACAATTCAACATTTTTAAAATTTTCAATTTTTCAAAATTTTCAAAACTCCCCCTGAATAATTTAAAATTTTCAAGTTTTTCAAAAATTTTAAAACATATTCAGAAACTCCCCCTGAATAATTCAAAATTTTAAAATTTCAAAATTTTTCAAAATTTTCAAAAAATCTAAACATTTTCAAAAATATTCAAAACTCCACTTGAATAATTCAAATTTTCAAAATTTTAATTTTTTAAAGTTTCGATGCAAAAAGCGATAGGGATTAAGGCCAAGCATTACTACCTAAAAATTAAAATTAAAATTTGAAAATACACATCTAAAAATTGTCCTTAAAGCAAATGTTCAACTCTTTTCTAGCTCAAATGATATAGAGTTAATCATCAAGCTTTGAATTAGAGTCAGTCACTGAAGTGATCGATTTGCTATTGTATACCCCATTTTGGTTCATTTCGATGCACTGGATCTACATCTTGAATCAGGGGTGCAGTCCTAATATCTCACGCCCATCTTCGTGGCTCAATACACAAATAGGTAATCCTAGGTGCTTGTGAGATGCAAAGGCTACTTAGTTTTATAGGATCATGAAGTCTAGATTGACCTAATCTAGATTAATTTTTAATTTTTTTTAAAAAATAATAATAATATAATATTACTTTTCAAAATACTTCGAAATGATAAGCATGAAAAATAATATTCCTAATCTACCAAACATAAACCTAATTGTCTTCTAAGCGTACTAAACTCTGCTTCCGGAAGTGGTTTAGTGAATATGTCAGCAAGGTTTGATTTGGACTCAACATAGTTGAGTTCAATATTACCTTTCGCCACATGATCCCTTACAAAATGATGTTTCACATCAATGTGTTTAGTACGTGAGTGATGAATTGGATTTTTTGTTAAATTTATTGAACTTATGTTATCAACTAAAGTCTTTACCTTTTTGTAATCTAGTTCAAAATCCTTTAAGTGTGTGCATCATCCATAATAGTTGTGCTACACATTCACCTAATGCTATGTATTCTGCTTCAGTTGTGGAAAGTGCAACACAGTGTTGCTTTCTACTGAACCAGCATACTAAGCAGGATCCTAAGAGCTGACATCCTCCACTAGTACTTTTCCTATGTAGTTTACATCCCGCATAGTCCGAGTCAGAATATCCTATTAACTCAAAGGTACTAGATCTTGGATACCACATTCTTACATTAATTGTTCCTTTAATATATCTTAATATTCTTTTAACATGTGTTAAATGTGACTCCTTAGCACATGTTTGATATCTGGCACACATGCTTACTGCAAATAGTATGTCGGGTCTACTTGCAGTTAAGTAAAGTAAACTACCTATGGCGCTTCTATAGTACTTTAGATCCATAGATTTTTCTTCTTTGTCTTCATTTAATATAACATTCGTAGCCATAGGTGTTTTAATTTCTTTTGTATTTTCCATACCAAATTTCTTAATTAACTCTCTTGCATATTTATTTTGGTATATATAATTACCGTCTCTTTTTTGTTTTATTTGTAAACCTAACAAGAAGTTTAACTCACCTACTAAACTCGTTTCGAATTCTTGTTCCATTAGGGTTATAAATTCCTTTAAAAAATTTGAATTTGTGGACCCAAAGACTATGTCATCTACATATATTTGAGCAATAAAAATATCTTTGTTTAACATTGTTACGAAAAGTGTTGAATCAATTTGACCTTGTCTGAACCCTTTAGAACTTAAGTATGATGATAGTCTTTCGTACCAGGCTCTAGGAGCTTGTTTTAGACCATATAATGCCTTTTTTAATCTATATACATGATTAGGATATTCTAAGCTTTCAAAGCCGGGAGGTTGACCTACGTATACTTCCTCTTTTATTACTCCGTTTAAAAATGCGGATTTTACATCCATTTGGTATAATTTGAACCCTTTATGTGCCGCATATGCTAGCAACATTCTAATTGACTCAAGTCTAACTACTGGTGCGTAAGTTTCATCATAATCTAGCCCTCCTACCTGACTGAACCTCTTAGCTACTAATCTAGCTTTATTCCTAACGATTTCTCCTTGGTCATTTAATTTATTTCTAAACACTCATTTAGTGTCTATTATTGATTTATTTGCAGGTGGAGGTACTAGGTCTCATACTTCATTTCTATCGAATTGTGCTAATTCTTCTTGCATGGCTATTATCCAATCAGTTTCTGGTAAGGCCTCCTCTATTGTTTTTGGTTCTATTTTTGATATTAATGTGATTTGACTTAAGTTTCTTAGAGCTGATCTGGTTTGAACTCCTAAATTTGGATTTCCTAATACTTGATCTATCGGATGAATAGGATTAATTCTAGATGTCTTTAAGTTTTCTTCACATTGGTTAGGATTAAGTTGTTCTTCTTCATCATGTGTAATTTTATTTAGATCATTTTGATTATTTTTCAATATATTTGATTATTTATTAGTGGTTTCTTCCTCATCAAATTTTACATTTGTTGTTTCTTCAATTTTTAGGGTCTTCTTATTATAAATTCTGTAGGCTCGACTAGTGTTAGAGTATCCTAAAAATATCCCTTCATCGGTTTTTGAAGAGAATTTTCCTAAATGGTCTTTCGTATTTAAAATAAATACTTTACATCCAAATACCTTAAAATATTTTATTCAAGGTATTTTATTGTTAAAAATTTCATAAGATGTTTTGTCATGTATTTTATTAATTATTACTCTATTTTGCACATAACATGCAATGTTTATTGCTTTGGCCCACAAGTAACTAGGTAGATTATATTCATTTATCATTGACCTAGCAGCTTCTTGTAAAGTTCTATTTTTTCTTTCTACTATGCCATTTTGTTGAGGTGTTCTATGACATGAATATTCATGATGATATCCATTTTTTAAACACATTATTGTAAATTTTTTATTTTTAAATTCTCCTCTGTTATCACTTCGAATTCTTTTTATCTTACGATCTTTTTCGTTTTCTATTTGTTTACTAAAATTTTTAAATACTTCAAATGTTTCATCTTTATGTTTTAAAAATTTTACCCATGTAAATCTAGAGTAATCGTCTACTATTACTAAACAATATAGATTACCATTTAATGATTTTACTCCATGTGAATCGGATAAATCTAAGTGGATTAAGTCAAGTATTGAGCTTGTTCTATCTTGATCAGTTAATTTATGTTGAGACTTGGTTTATTTTCCTTGTTGGCAAGCATTACAAACTTTGTTTTCAATATTTTTAAGTTTGGGCAACCCTCTAACTAGATTAGTTTCACTTAACTTCGATATATTCCTAAAGTTGGTGTGAGCAAGTCGCCTATGCCACAACCAACTCTCCTCTTGTCGTGTCATATGACACTTAATTGAGGATCTTTCTAAACTTATTGAATATATATTTTTATCCCTAACTCCTTTAAGTAATATTTTTTTAATTTTTAATATCGTTGATCAAACATTCATTAGATAAAAATTTTACTACATAACCAGCATCACACAACTGACTTATACTAAACAAATTAAATTTAAAATTATCTACTAGAAGAAATTTTTGTATAATAAAATTAGATTCTAATTCAATGTTACATGATCCAATTACCTTAAGTTTGCCATTGTTTCCAAGGGCAACTATTCCTAGGTTCTTGTAGCTTAGTTCCGAGAACTTTTGACTATCTCCAGTCATATGTCTGGAGCAGCCACTATCCAGAATCCATTGGTCCATTCTGGAGTCCTACATGGATTAAGATAATTCAAACCTTGAGTAGGATGAATTTTCTATTTAAGTTGTAAATTTGTCAAGCAGGTAAATTAGGTTGGGTTGAATTAAATTAAGTTAAGATAATTTGTTTAGTTAGGTATATTTGTTAAGTTTAGTTTAATTAAGGTAAGTTGTTGAAATACATTTGGTTTAAGTGTATTAGGTTTAATTCAGCTTGATTAAGATCTATATCATCTCACCCAAGCTAGGTTTTCAATACACTTATTCTTACAAGTTTTGTGAGATAAGAATTTCTTTTATCTTAATTAAATTTAATGAGCAATTTCAAAGTGTTTAAACTTGTGTTAGATTCAAGCTTGGTTTGAGCTAGTCAAGTAGGTTTTTCCAGTGTTGACTTCCAGGTTGTGGCGAGGCACATAGCCTTCTTGGTATCGGAGCAACGACCACTTCCTAGACAAAGTCAATAAAGGAATCAAGTACTTGATTCACTTTAGATTAAGCCTTGGTCTAACTAGTTAAAGACATAGTGAGTTAGCTTCGGTCAGTTCCACTCGACTTAGTGCACCACATCGTGGCGAGGCACATGACCTTCTTGATTATCGGAGCAACGACCACTTCCTAGACATGCACTTCGAAGAGTTTCCCCAACTTACTATCAGCTCACTTGCCTTAGTACTAGATTGTTCAAGTTTAAGCTACTTTGTTTCCTATCTAGTCCATTCTACATTAAGCAAGTAAAGTAAACTAAGACATTCAAGTGTTTAACTAAAACATGGAAGGTTAACTAAAGAAAGCAAGTGTTAGACTAAAACAAGGAAAGTTAACTGAAACATGCAAGTGTTTAACTAAACAAGGAAACAAGCGAGGTGTTAGCTCCCCCTAAATGGTAGCTAGTTTGACTTTTGTTCACTAAGTGAACTTGACACTTGGGAACCCAAAATTGATTTGGTTCAACTTTGTTGACTAAGCTAGACTTAGGAACCCATGCTTGGACTTGATTCTTAGCATTTCGGCTAAGTAATGAGATGTAAGATTTATAGGTGGACTTAGCTTTATACCCGAGTCCGGATTTGTTGTACATAGCTCGCTGAGATCCAAGCATCATGTTGAGATACTTGGAGCCTGAAGTGAACTTTTCCAAAGATCCAGTTAAATCTTCTACTTGCCTTTTTAGAACTGAATTCTCTTCCTCAAGCTTTACAACTTGAGTTGAGTCTCTATCCTTAAATTGGCAAGTCGAAGTCTTCGAGTTGACTTGCTCCTTAAGTACTTGGACTTCCTTAAGTAGCGAGTCGACTCGATTTTCGGACTTAGCTAACTTCCTACCTAAGCATGCAATGATATTATATAATTTATCTTCTAGGGGAGAAGTTACCTCGTCAGAACCTTCGAAAATGGATGCGGATCCATGGCTTCTCTCGGACTCGAAATCAGACTCATATTCAAAACTTGACTTGGCTCCGGATATTGATTCGGCCATAAACGCGACAAAGCTTCTCTTTGTCTCTTCCGTGCCCGACTCCTCCGATGACGACTCATCCCATGTAGCCTTAAGACCCTTCTTCTTCTTTTTCTTTTTTGGTTTTTCTTCCTTTTTTAAGTTTGCGCACTCCGACTTGTAATGTCCATTTCCGTTGCATTCGTAGCAAGTCACTTCCGATCGAGGTCTCGACTTGTTATCGACCACCTTTTTGGCGTCTTTCTTCGTAAACCTCTTCTTTCGGTTGAATATTTTTCTTACCATATTTACAATCTCCTCTTCTCCGTTTGTTTCCGACTCCGACTCGTCTTCGGACTCAACCTTCACTTTTCTTTCCTTTTTAGTTGAACCTGCCATCAAAGCTATATCGTTCTCAATTTGACCCAAGTTAGCTTGTGTTGGGGATCCTTGGAAGGCTAGAGGGGGGGTGAATAGCCTCTTTTCGAATTCTACAAGAAATGTTAGCAGAAGCAAAATGCTAAACAAAATTAAGAAGCTAAACACAAACGCTAACACGAAGGCTTTTACGTGGTTCGAAGATAAAGCTCCTACTCCACGGCGATCCTTAAGGTGGATCAACCCAAGCAATTCCACTAAGAAGCTTTCCTTACAAGACCCTCCTCTTCTTACAAAACATGAAGATGAAGATTAGAGAGGAGGGGAATGAAAAACACTTTGAAAGCTTAGGAAAAATGTGGGAGCTTGAGAGTATGGTTGGAATGTAAGCACTAGCCCACTCAAGCACCCCAAACCCTCTTTTTATAGAGAGAGGGTTATTTTTCCCATTGAGCCTCCATCAGTCGACTGATATCTGACATCGATCGTATTGTCGTCGCGACCAACGACTTGACAAAGCGAATCCATGGGGATCTGTGATCGTCATTTCAGCGGTAACTTTGATCGGTCGGTGATCACTTCATCGATCGTGATGAAGTCATCGATCGGCCCGATCCCCGTGAGGAGTCGAGTGAGACCCCATTCTATGTCAAATGTTGACTTGATCAGTCGACTGCCTAATCTTGGCAGTCGACTAATGACAGGGAACATTCGACTGCCAAGACTAGGCAGTCGATTGCTCGTCAGGTTTTTAGCCTAACTCAATCGAGCACCCTATCAATCGACTGCTACATCGTATCAGTCGACTGATACTCGTCAAGTATGAGTAATTCATATTTGAATTGACTCCCTAGACCTAGACTTAACCTTCTAGCTCTTCCTTTAGCCTTGCGCCTCCAGGATCCCTCCGAGTCCGTGACTTGTTCATCCTTTGCGCTTGCTTCCAAGAGCTTCCTTCGATTTCGTCATGTCTTGGGTCTCCCTTTGCCAAAGTACTGTCACGCCCCGAGAGTATGTCGTGCCGAAAAGCAAACGGACGGCATCTCCCCTGTACGTGGCAACATATCGGGTTAATACAAGGCCCGTAGGCCCACAACAACAATATATAAATGAACAATACCAAACAACATATCCACAACAACGCAAGAGGTGCGCACCGGTGCGACTCTAACATACTACACACAACAACGTACAAATCCACAGCCAGATACAACACTGATTATACATGGCCATAATACAAAATAACAGCAGAAGCAAATACGTGGAAAACCCTAAATGTTCGGTGTGAGATGGGATCTGCTGGCGGTGCTCCAAACATCCAAGGAATCTTCTACCTGTTATCTGGGCGACAGAAAACCCAGGGTCCAGGGGTGGTGAGTATAAACTCAAGGGTAATATATAGAAAGTGCATGAACATATAGGGTAAAGAAATCTACAAGTATACATGTGAAGATCTACAGGTATACAGCATGAGTCCAATAGACATACAGTCCTATCCAACTCTAATAACAAGTAACTACAGTAAAGTCATACGCAATGTATATACTAAACTGATCAACTGAACATAAAGTAATGTACCAACGTACCTGACGGTCTGCAACACCATAAGCTATATCATCCTGACAGATTTACAATAACATAACCCATATACTGTACCAGGTCAATCCCATACCTGACCAATACTACAACATATGAACAGTATATGATCACCTGTACTAACAACCAGGTCTGTACCACACAATGACATGATGCTAATCAAATGCATATAACAGTCTGAATCAATGCATGTATCATGCTCAACACATAGCAGTAAATAACAATGCAAATGGCATGTATCATGATGTACAAGCATGTGCAACAATCATAGCTCAATCAAATGCAGCATCTCACAGGCATATGTAAAACATATATCAAATACATGCATACATATATATCAGCAATGCATATGCATGGTCACTGTCTGCGGACCCGTCCAACCACGACCCCAGAGTGGCCAGGGTGGCACGACAAATGACAACTAGCCCGACTCCAGCTGCCACCACGCTCGAGTGGCCGAGTTGGGTAGTATGACTGAGTAGTGTATAAGCGTAAAAAGCTAACTACTCCTAGGGGCCCCTGCTGCAAGCCACGCTGTCCCTACCCATGAGTAGACAAACGCCGCACACAGGACAACTGCACCTCACACAACCACCGTCTATAGTGGGCGAGTGCTAACACCACTCTGCACAGTGGCCAAGTGCGCATCTCCAGCTACCACCATCCATAGTGGCCGAGCGCGGCACATCCAATGCTCTGCCCTCAACCCTGCTACCACTACCCCGAGTGGCCGGGGAGGCAGGATGACTGATGACACGTCTCATCCATAAGGGAGACCCAGTCGTCAGCATGCATGCAAATGTAATGATGCATAGCTCCATACATGTATCCTCGCGACACTCCCTATCCCACGGGGAGTCCTGGTCAACTAAAAGTCAACTATGCAAGGACTACAATCCATAAGACTCTCTCTATCGCATAAAGAGTCATACTCATCTGACAGTCAACCACGCGAAGACCTCTAGTCAGTAGCGATATACAATCGACCGTCCATATAACCATACACAGGCACATAATCCATAATGGATATACCATCGCGCTAGGACCTCTAGTCCATGGTCACATACTGACAACCATACACTTATCTATACACAAACAACGAGATCCATCATAAATGCACCACCAATACGGATATGATATAACGATTGACTCCATAATCCAATCCATCACCTAACCCTAGTGATGGAACATAGTAACCTAATCTGAGGTCACAAAGATAACCCTAACCACATGTACTTACTGAACGTCTATCAGCTAATACATAATAGGGTTTATAGTTCCTATCCGAGCTAGATAATCAATGAAGTACCAGAGTTTATATCTCAAAGGTCAAGGCAGTACAAGCATATGATTAACATGAGTGGATTTAAGGTAAACAGGTATAAACATATATATCCAAGATCATGCACAGGAATTTGATCAAAACTACCGGACCAGGTAGATATTACCCACCTGATACGAAGCTCGAATAATCCTCACGGCCGCGGACCCGCTTCGTATCCCAAACCTATACAATAGTAACAAATTACGGTTAAGTACAAGTCTCTAATAATCATACAACAAAATACCAATTCGTTCTATAATTCGCATTCTTTCCCGAATACGTGTTAAAACTCGACTATCCCAATCCAATCCATCATAACCAATCTGAACTCTGGAGCTCACGACCTATCATACACAATTTACCAAAAATTCAATAACATATAGGCTGCATCAACAATCTGTTGCTATAAGATGAATGAACTCATATATCAATCAATCTACCCCATTCATCCATATCAAATCCAAATTCACCTACCTCACTAATCCAATTTAGATCCAGCTTCTACCCAACCCATCAATGTCGATTAACTGCATATCTATGGCTATACAAATACACAACGCCACAACCAATCGACATCAATAATCAACCACAATCGAAATAAATGGAAGAAAGCGAGACCCATTAATGAACCCATCCATAACAACTCTGTGAACAAAATGCTCCAAGACTTACCTCATAACATCGGATCACAACATCAACCTCCAAAGGAAAATCAGAATTAACATTGAAGCGAAAGAGGGTATCAAGGCTTACCGAATCAAATCACTACCGATAGCCATCCCCTTCATCGTCCCCTGTTCACCGACAAGATTTCTGAATTTCAATCAGAAATTGCATCAAGAAGACAAATCCAATCCAACATCAAGGAGAAACAGCGACACTCACCTAGCTACGCAGAGATCACCGGTGAGATCGATCGCTGCCGATCCACAAGCTCCCAACCATCGCCGCTTTCACCGCTCCACCAAGCGATCGAGATGGTCATGATAACGCAAAATGCGCACTTCCAAACGACGATGGCAAGCCGACTCGAGAAGAGAAAAGCACGACGATCCGAGCTGGGGGAAGGAGAGAACGCGAGAAGGCTCCAGCCGGGCGAGACCGACGCAGGCAGCACGAGATCGGGCGACGATTTATAATCGGCGGCGATAATGGAGAGCTCCGACGACCTGGCGGCAAGGGCTGCCGCTTGTTGAAGACGATGGCGATCGGTACCAAGGTGATCGACACCGGGCCGAGATTGGCGCAAGGAAGGGAGGCAGAGAAATGAGATCGGATAATCGGATCGAGGTTTTAACCCTACCCCTGGGTTGGCTCAAGCTGACCCAACTCTAACCTAGGTTGAGTCCGAGTTAACTCAAGTCGAGCCAACTCCCCATTTACACTTAAATCTTCCTGATAGACTTTTACATCCGGAAAAACTTCTGTAAATTCCCGAAGAATTTATATAAGACAATTTCTCAACTAACAAGGGTTTTTTTTTTCCGTATTTTACATTCTCCCCCACTTATAAAAATTTGGTCCCCAAATTTCCGACTCATGTACAAGCGAGATGTCACAATAATCATCTCAAGTATCCAGAGCAAAGTCACACTTCAAGTGACTAAGTGGGGTACTGAGCTCGAATATTATATTTCCAGCTCTTATATACTCTCTCAACATATCGACCATCTATCAAAGATACATAACTGTACCAGAGTGGAGCTCTATACTCGTAACCGATGGGAGAATTTACCAGAATCGTAAGGTGAATCATGAATCACTATCAGAAATGATACCCAAGGATGCCCCATGGATATAATTCCATCAAGCGATCCAATGGAGTCCATCATA
Source organism: Wurfbainia villosa (assembly GCA_025175895.1). Lineage (NCBI taxonomy): Eukaryota > Viridiplantae > Streptophyta > Magnoliopsida > Zingiberales > Zingiberaceae > Wurfbainia > Wurfbainia villosa. The sequence goes on along the minus strand of CM045989.1, from coordinate 33,201,304 downwards.
CAGCTCAGAAGAAAATGAGCGAACCTAGCTAATCGATCATCGATTACCCAAATCCTATCAAGTCCTTTCCGATTTCTAGATAATCTCCCAACACAGTCTAACATACTAGGCTCCCACTTTTATCTCGGTACGTAACCCTACTGGTCACTAATCTTCCACCTTTGCTTGTTGGCATACCCAACACCAAAACTACGCAATCAACCGTGTCCCATATATCGTTCCACCAACCGGAACGTTTCAATACTCACTATTTTCGGATACACTCCGAATAAATCATCACTCTCGAATGAAGAGTCTCCCGAAACACACTTCCTAAAGCGAATGCAACTCTGGGAACCACTATCCTTCCCAGAGACGGAGATTTATTCTCACAAGAGAAATTAATCTAATATCCAAAATTCACTCACACACCACTATAAGTGACCGAAGACAAGATAATAACTAATCTCACTATTCCTCAATTGACGTAAGCATAAGACACGTCTCATACCACTGCATCGGAATCGCTCTAATCCCTGAAATGATGCATCTGCGTACAATACTCTTCCATCCATATCGGACAGATTAATTAACACTGACCCAAAAGTCAGTCACCTTCTAGGCCCTGAAACCTAGCTTCACAAACTTCCGACCAGGTGATTGCCATCACCTTCCTGGTCTCACAAGTCGACAGTATAGTATCGCTAAAACATCCTATCCTCATCTATGGTAAATACCAAATCAATCTAGGGAAACCACAACTTCCCTCAAGATTGAGAATATATCCATAAATATATCCTCCACAGATATGATGGCAATCGGTCTCAAATACTCCAAGAGTACTTGATTCCTCAAATTCATGAACGACTAAATCGTCGATAAGTCTAACAACATTATCAACATCTCCTAAAATTCATACCAAGTATGAAATGTCGTCTTCACACACCTGCATCCTTTTACTCTAAGCTACAGATAACTCAATCATTACACTGACAATGATAATTGTATGACACTAAGTCACTACAGTATCAAACCTCCAGTCGTAGGCCAACCCTAGGATATACACAGGTGTCATTTAGCTGATCTAAACAAATCATCTATCCACAACGAAGGATATTCATTCACAACAACTCGATTCCAATCAATCGATAATTGATGCATAGACTCAAAGTCTGACTCTCTTCTAACAAAAAGTTACAAGTCTTCTCAAGAAGAAACACTGAGGCCGATAAATCTCCCATAGTGTTTAGCAACACTGATACCCATAAAATCATCTCCCGGTATGAGGTCCCCAATATCAGGACTATTCCCGAAATCACCTCAATCACATATTCCACTTGCCCATGCAGTGGCAAGCCTAGGAGTTTATCCAAAACTATATCCGAATACTCTCGAATTATACGTACATCCGAGAGTCCTAGTATACCAACGCTCCAACAATCTAACTATCCATAAGGACATGTCTATAGTAGAGGTATGTCTAGCAAAGGCTAAGGGTATCCCTTGACTTTGATTGTTGATCAACATCTCAACTGACGGTAGAGAAAAATCACCAACCCACAAGTCGATAGGAACCCTTCGAACCCTATCCAAGAATGTTCTAGACAAAGATACCTGTAAACTACCAGTATCTCTCGATATATCCGCAAATAGGATAACCTAAAGTAATACCCCGAAGGACCGATCCTTCGGTCTTCTATACTTCTTCTCGAGTAATCATGTAAACTTGTCCAACATCTGTTCTGGACGGCTGAACTCATGTAGATGCAAAGACTATCATGGAGGAACTCAAGAACCGAGGTACAAATCAAACAATGCAATGGAGATGGGAAACCGTTATCGGCAAAAGATACACATCCGGTAAAATCAAGAATCAACATCGTAGCACGCTCCAACTCTGCGAAAGGTACAGCTGCAACTGAAGAATACCGCATAGATACGACCATCGTCGTATACTCCCTCTCCTCTGAACAAATCATAACTCGCTCGGGAAGGTAGCTTGTTGTCTGCGAAGGTAGCGATTGTTGTCAACGTCTCAATCTTCCGAGATGTCTTGGTATCGCCGAGTAACTTACTTCTTCCAGATGAAAGTATCAAAGAACTCCAACTATATCTGGGGTAGTAGATCGCTGCTGATGTGATAACCTAATCTTCTGTAATAATCTCGGCTTTCGAGGTTGTGGATCGTCTACTCGAAAGCATCATCCATAGTCTTCAACTGAGTCTTCAAAATACATACTCTCCTCGTAGATACCAGCTGCTTATAGTAGAAACAGATACAATGGTCCATCGAATAATCTGACTCTGTGTCTCGTCGTAACCCGCACTGCACACACATAATCTCCTTTCGGAGTCTTTCCTCTGAGTTCACTGATAAACATGAGAAGCTACTGACAATCTGCAATCGCTCTTCTATGATCGGAAAACTCTCCAATAGTCGCTCGTGACTTACGACTTTAATCTTGCTCCTTTTTATCCAACATTTGGAGATTTCGGATTCCAATAATTTGACTCGCAATATCTGCTTATCAAATCTCCAACTCTTTAAAACACTTACTACAGAGTAATTTCTATACACATGACTCGGTCTATACACTTCCGGTAGGATCTAGTAGGAGATCCAAACATCATGATCAAGATGTCAACCGATAACCCGTGGGTGGTCAAAACCAACCCAATCACATTCTTGGGCTATTAAATAGTCGTAACCTTCGCAAGTCTAACGACTCTGCATGGTACCTTCATAACCAAACGATTACCCTACTCGATGCCCAAGAATTCCCTGACAACGAGTCAAAGAAGATGACGTGGGAAAATACTATCTCACAACATCACTGAACTGTGACTAAGTGATACGTTATTTCCCGTAGGTTATTTCCTATATCTTACACCAATTACCGGCTAAATCCGGATAATGGTATGCAGCTAACTTAGCTTCTTCTGTATAACACGAGTTAAGTACTCAAAAGTACCTTCAACGTTATACATCCTAGAACGACCATCTCAGAGATTAAAATCTCTATAAATATCTCCAAACTAATCCTCTACTATCTGCATCAGCAATAGTGTACTCGCGCAGTTCATTACCCCATAGGTAATGATCTGACTAACATAATTAGTGGAAATCTTAAGACTGAAATCCTTGATCTCCACAAGAGATGTGACTACCTAATCTCTGCTTTCCGACTCGGTATTAGTCGGCTCTCAAAGGTAATTACCTTTTCGATAGCAGGTACATGTCTAATAACCTCAACATATCATTCCTGTGGTCATCTCAAACCACGGTTACGAATACTGATTAACATACTACAAGTCATGCACTGTTATAAGCAACTAAATGCATAGCCAACAGAAGGATATGTAATAATAGTTAACATACCTTAATCCTTGTAGCTCGGAGATGTCCGCAACAGCCAGATCCCATAACTCACGAACCAAAACCGAGTAAAGCAAAACTCGATGTCCGAACGAAATCAAATCCGAAAATGGACTTCGCAACCTAGGGCTCTGATACCAATAAAATTGTCACGCCCCGAGAGTATGCCGTGCCGAAAAGCAAACGGACGGCATCTCCCCTGTACGTGGCAACATATCGGGTTAATACAAGGCCCGTAGGCCCACAACAACAATATATAAATGAACAATACCAAACAACATATCCACAACAACGCAAGAGGTGCGCACCGGTGCGACTCTAACATACTACACACAACAACGTACAAATCCACAGCCAGATACAACACTGATTATACATGGCCATAATACAAAATAACAGCGGAAGCAAATACGTGGAAAACCCCAAATGTTCGGTGTGAGATGGGATCAGCTGGCGGAGCTCCAAACGTCCAAGGAATCTTCTACCTGTTATCTGGGCGACAGAAAACCCAGGGTCCAGGGGTGGTGAGTATAAACTCAGGGGTAATATATAGAAAGTGCATGAACATATAGGGTAAAGAAATCTACAAGTATACATGTGAAGATCTACAGGTATACAGCATGAGTCCAATAGACATACAGTCTTATCCAACTCTAATAACAAGTAACTACAGTAAAGTCATACGCAATGTATATACTAAACTGATCAACTGAACATAAAGTAATGTACCAACGTACACGATGCGCAACACCATAAGCTATATCATCTCATGATTTACAATAACATAACCCATATACTTTGTGCGGGTCAATCCATACGACCAATACTATAACATATGAACAGTATATGATCACCTGTACTAACAACCATGTCTGTACCACACAATGACATGATGCTAATCAAATGCATATAACAGTCTGAATCAATGCATGTATCATGCTCAACACATAGCAGTAAATAACAATGCAAATGGCATGTATCATGATGTACAAGCATGTGCAACAATCATAGCTCAATCAAATGCAGCATCTCACAGGCATATGTAAAACATATATCAAATACATGCATACATATATATCAGCAATGCATATGCATGGTCACTGTCATGCGGACCGTCAACTACGACCCCAGTGGCGGTGGTGGTACGACAAATGACAACTAGCCCGACTCCACCTGCCACCACGCCGCTCGAGTGGCCGTTGGGTAGTATGGTGAGTAGTGTATAAGCATAAAGCTAACTACTCCTAGGGGCCCTCTGCACGCCACTGGTCCCTACCTATGAGTAGACAAACGTCAGACACAGAACAATCAAGACTCTCACACAACCACTGCCTATAGTGGGCGAGTGCTAACACCACTGCGACAAGGCGCAGGGTGCGATCTCCAGCCTACCACCATCCATAGTACGAGCGCCAAGACATCCAATGCTCGCCTCAACCTCAAGTACCACTACCCCGAAAGTGGTCGGGAGGCAGGATGACTGATGACACGCCTCATCCAAAAGGGAGACTCAAATACAAGATGCATGCAAATGTAATGATGCATAGCTCCATACATGTATCCTCGCGACACTCTATCCCACGGGAGTCCCGTCAACTAAAAGTCAACTATGCAAGGACTACAATCCACAAGACTCTCTCTATCGCATAAAGAGTCATACTCATCTGACAGTCAACCACGCGAAGACCTCTAGTCAGTAGCAATATACAATCGACCGTCCATATAACCATACACAGGCACACAATCCATAATGGATATACCATCGCGCTAGGACCTCTATGTTGGGTTTCCGGCACCGCGGCGTGTGTGTGTTCGATCATGTTTCGTAAACATGAGCACAGCGGAAGCAATTAAAATTAATAAATCTATATTTATTACAACACACACAACACACGCATGCTATTACAACAAGTGTAGACATAACCGTAAATTAAAATTTGCAATAAAAGGAAATTAAACTACGTTATACCTTCCGTATGACGTGTAGCGGGAACGGCATCAACCGGAACGATCCTCGTAAGAATCGTCTCTATCCGTATCCACGCCGAGCTCCTCGGGATGACTTCGCTAAGTCACGAGCTTCGTCTTCATACGGGTTACTAGCCTCGTGTTGAAGACGACGTGATCGAGAGATGATCACGATCCGAATCCAAATTCGGATCCAAAACGAGTTCTCAAAACTCGCTTCTCCGGAGAGGTGTTCGTCAACCGTTTGACGAATCCTTCGTCCTCCACCTCAGAGGATTACCGGAGATCAAATCCCCGGTAAGTTAGCCGCTGTCGGAGCACTAACCGTCGTCCAAACGATGCTCCGACGAGAGGAGGAGAAGCTGTCCAGAAAACTGGACAGCTTGGTGGAGGAGTAGGCGCCGGCCAAAACAAGGAGAGAAAAAGCTCACCTTGATGCCGAACCTATAGGAGATCACCGGAGGGTCGCCGGAGGTTCACCGGCTGAAGCTTGGTCGCCGGCAATGACTTGGACGGCGGCACAAAGGATGGGCGGCGGCCACTTAGGGTTGGGCGCCGAATTCACCAACAAGGGTGGGCGGCAACTCTATGTTGGGCGGCAACTCTTGATTAGGTGTTAGGGTTAGGGTTTAAGCCCTATTTTATAGAGAACTAATTCTCTTAATGGTTAATGGATCATATCCATAAAGCCCGTTAACCCGCTCCATTAAGATAAGTTAAAATAAACCAAACCATGATGGTTTATTTTAAGTTAAAACGAACCGAACCAACCTTTGGTTCATTCGTTTAATATAAACCAAACCCTTTGGTTTATTCTCATCCATTGGATTAGAACCAAACCATTTTGGTCCATCCATTATGTCTTCATAAGACACGGCCCATCCACGCTTCCTCTGCGACTGAAACAATTTCATGCTCGCTTTATGTTTGGTCCAACCAAACATAGTTTCTCTCGGTCTGAGAATCCCATTCTCAAGCTCGTTTTAAATCCTTTGGATTACACTCGTTGTGCGTGTGACCAAATAGGTTCTCGATTTATGTTGGCCGTCTATAATTAACCATTAATTATAGAACGATCATGAGTGGCACCTAGTAGTACATCATGATCCCCAATTAATCGAAAAGATCAACGGTTGATCCAGAACTATTTCTGAAACCCTTCAAGATGCTTCGAATGAATCGTGCCCCATTCCCTTCACTCATCTTATACCCACTTGGTTCAGGACATGGTCTATTGTGTCAGTCCCCACTAGGCTGACTACGTCACACCTAGCCCAAGTATCATTTCCTCGTCCCACGGATTCTAGTTACTCCACATGTATCGAAGAGTACCTTACTCTAAACATGTAATGCTTTGGCCAAAGACTTTAGTAACAATCCGACGAGAGGCCATGGGTATACATCTCCTCGCAAGGAGTGGTGAATCCTTTATAGGCTATTCAAACACCTTCGATCACTTCGACTTATACCCAATCATCCCGGGTCCACATCTCCTTAGAGATGTTTGCTTAAGATGTCAAAGCATAAGTCTCCATGATCAAGATGACTTGAATACCGCAAGTCAAAGGAACATCGCACTTAAGCCACAAGAAGAACTTCATTGACATATCTATATATGCAGAGAACCATATGAAGTCTTACTACCGGTGGTCACTCCAATGAACTAGTTACCATAACTAGCATCCACGATTAACTCCGGACATCACTATGTCTCCAGCCAGTGAGAATCAGCTGCTTGGATACACCAAGGAGTATACCTCGTGCTAGTCTCAACAGAATTGATGGTGTACAGATCCATCAATTCATCGACTAGGGATAATTCCGATACATCACAACTACACATGTAGAGATACTCACTAGTTGTGATCCAATCACAAATTCTCTCATGCTGTGAATCGTATCGTGGACATTCAGTAAATGAGTTTAAGATCCAATCAAATACATAAAACATGTATACTCAAATAGTGAATCTTCATTTATCGTATAAATGGTTCATACATAAGGCGATTGCCTTAGGACATCTCTCATATATTACTAACAGACTCCCACTTGGCCTAATGTCAATCGCTACGGTATCCAATACCATAAGCACCAACATGACCCTCAAACTTACTTTGAGGTAATGCTTTAGTCAAAGGATCCGCTAAGTTCCTTTCAGTGGGAATTTTCTCGATTTGTATTTCGTTCCTACTGATGATCTCTCTGATAAGATGATAGCGTACACATGTTTGGATCGTTGATGAGACCTTGGCTCTTTCGCTGTGCAATTGCTCCATTGTTGTCGTACGATCGGTATTGCTTCAACAATGGCAGGAATCACACCAAGTTCATGAACGAACTTCTTGATCCAAACCGCCTTCACGCTTCCGCCGCAATATATTCTCGCCTCGGTGGTAGAATCCGCATGCCTCTTGTTTGGAACTTTTCCAACTCATCGCGCTTCATTCAAGGTGAACACGATCCAGATCGAGACCTGGAATCATCCTTGTCCGTCTCGAAGCCAGATCCGTATACCCGTATCACCATGTCCCCTTCTCCATATATTAGAACACATCCTTAGTTCTTCTCAAGTACTTAAGGATCGCCTTAACACCGCCCAATGATCCATTCTGGATCGACCGGTATCTGCCGTGACACTCAGAGCATACGATACATCGGGCCTCGTACATAACATAGCATACATGATAGATCCTATTTCGGATGCATAGGGAATCTTACTCATGCAAATCCTCTCGTCTTCTGTGCGCGGACACATAGACTTCGAAAGGTGTACCCCATGCCTGATGGGCAGATAACCTTTCTTGGATTCCGACATGCTAAACCTCTTTAGCACTCGGTCTATATATGTAGACTGCGAAAGACCAAGCAACCGTTTCGATCTATCTCTATAGATCTTAATCCCAAGGATGTAGATTGCTTCTCCCAGGTCTTTCATGGAGAATGTCTTGGATAACCAAACCTTAATCGATCAGAAGATTGACACATCGTTTCCTATAAGTAATATGTCATCGACATACAATACTAGGAACACGACTGCACTCCCACTAACCTTCTTGTACACACAAGGTTCGTCTGGATTTTGTGAGAAATCAAACTTTTTGATCGTCTCATCAAAACGGATATTCCAGCTCCTGGATGCTTGCTTCAATCCATAAATGGATCGTCGCAACTTACATACCTTGGTTTTATCAACCGATGTGAAACCCTCAGGCTGTATCATATACACGTCCTCGAGCAAGTTTCCATTAAGGAAAGCTGTTTTCACATCCATCTGCCATATCTCATAATCATAATGAGCCGCTATGGCCAGGAGCATCCGAATGGATTTAAGCATAGCTACAGGCGAATAGGTTTCGTCATAATCAACACCTTATTTTTGACGATATCCTTTCGCCACCAATCTAGCCTTATAGGTAATCACATTACCATCCATGTCGGTTTTCTTCTTGAAAACCCACTTGCACCCTATAGGCTTTATGCCTTCAGGTGGGTCAACCAAGTTCCAAACTTGGTTTTCGTACATGGAATCCATTTCCGACTTCATGGCACCAAGCCACTTATCCCTTTCTGAACTTGTCAGCACTTCTTCATAACTGGTAGGCTCCTCATCATCAATGAGTAACACGTCGTTCGATTTGCTTACGAGAAATCCATATCTCTCAGGAATATTGCGTGTTCTACCAGATCTACGAAGATGTGGTGTTACAATAGGTCCAGCCGATTGCTCATCACTATGAGTTGTCGGCTGTTGTGCTTCACCAGGTATCTCATTAATGTCTATTTGAGTCTCTCGAGCCCAAGCTCGACGACACTCCCACTGTTTTCTTGCAAGAGAAACTCTTTCTCTAGAAACACAGCATGCCTTGAAACAAACACCTTTTGTTCCACAGGATGATAGAATTGGTAACCCCTTGTTTCCTTAGGGTATCCAATAAATAGACATTTATCAGACTTAGCATCCAGTTTGTCTGATACAGTCTGCTTCACATAAGCAGGACAACCCCATATCTTCAAGTAAGATACATGAGGTTTCTTACCATTCCATATCTCATATGGAGTAGTTGAGACTACCTTGGTAGGCATTCTGTTTAACAAGTAAACAGCTGTCTGAAGTGCATAACCCCAAAAGGACTTGGGAAGAGTTGCATGATTCATCATTGACCTGACCATGTCCAACAAGGTCCGGTTACGCCTCTCAGATACACCATTATGCTGTGGTGTATAGGGCGGAGTCCATTGAGACAATATGTCATTGTCTCTTAGATAATCAAGAAACTCTTGACTTAAGTATTCACCACCTCGATCCGATCGAAGTATTTTAATACTCTTGTCATGTTGTTTCTCTACTTCATTTCTGAATTCTTTGAACCTTTCAAAGGCTTCAGACTTGTGTTTCATCAAGAACACATACCCAAACCGTAAGTGATCATCGGTGAAGGTAATGAAGTAGCTATAGCCTTCTAATGCTTGAGTTGACATAGGTCCACATACATCAGTATGTACTAAACCTAGTAACTCTCCCACTCGTTCACCTTTTCCAGTAAAAGGTAACTTAGTCATCTTGCCTTTTAAGCATGATTCGCATGTATCGTATGAATCCAATTCAAACGATTCCATAATTCCACATCGGTGTAATTCGGACATGCGTTTCTTGCTTATATGTCCAAGACGACAATGCCACATATAGGAGTCTATGTGATTATCCTTTCGAGTACGCGTGTTGCTCGCTTCGATATTGAAAATGTCACTGGATACGTCCAACGTATAAATGTCATTACTCAAAGTTCCAGTTCCATAAAGTACGCCATTCAAAGTTATATAACAACAATTGTTACTAAACGTTAAATGGAAACCATTTCTATTTAAGCAGGAAATAGAAACAATGTTCTTTATTAGAGAAGGAACATAATAGCAATTGTCCAGTTCCAAGACTAGTCCACTAGGGAGCTTCAAAGAAATAAGTTCGATGGCGCATGCAAACCTTTGCTCCATTGCCAACTCGCAAATTTGACTCCCTCCGACAAGTCTTCTTCTATTCCTTAGCCCATGTATGTCATTACATATATGTGAGCTACACCCAAGATCCAATACCCAAGTGTCTAAGGAAATAGAATGACAATCAATAACGAAGATACGAAGAGGATGGGGCATCGGATGCCTTCTTCTTCTTCATGGACTCGGCACTGGATGCCTTCTTTTCTTCTTCATGGACTCAAGATAAATCTTGCGCTTTCTTCGCCAAATGGCCTTCCTTGCACAAAGGATGGCAAGTGCCCTTTATACTGGTTCCGCCTTTCTTTGCCTTTTTGTTCTTTCCTTTCTTCTGCTCTTTTGCCTTCCTCTTAGAACCTTTCTTTGAGGAATCAACTAATGTAACCGCCTTTCTCTCATGCTTCACTGTAAGGCTCCACCTTTCAGATATTGAGGAGCTCTGAATGGTGGATTCCAATTTGTTCATCCGATAGTTCATCACAAATTGCGAGAAACTCTTGGGCAAACAATGCAGAATTAAGTCAATACTTAACTCATGATCCATCACAAAACCGAGGGTAGCTAGCCGCCGATGTACCCGCTCATCTTTAGCACAAACTGCATTACAGATTTAACCTTCTTGCATCTTCGTGGTGAAGAGGAGCCTAGAGACCTCGAACCTTCGGATCTCGCTTGCTCATCGAACAACTCATGAAGATGGAAGACCATAGTGTTAGCATCCATATGCTCATGCCGCTTCGCAGCTGTGTACCATCGCCGCTTAGCATGATGCAACTCGCCACGTAACCGCCACATGCTTCGATAGACCAACATTTGGTCCGAGTTGCATCGCCCTTAGGACGGTCGAAGAGGCTCTTCAAGGACATATGCAAGCTTTTCCGCCTTTGAGAACAATTCTCGTGTTTCTAAGCCACCAGAAGTTAGGCCCATACTTTGTTCAATCCAAAATAGTGCGCAAATTCAAAGACGCTATGATCAATTTATTGACCTAGAAATACAAAACGAGCATATATGAGAAAATGATTTTAAAATGCATCAATATACATTTATAAATCCCATTCATTTTTCGAATTTCAAAAACCCCAAAATCACTTCGGGAGATTGTAGGTCCATCTCCGAATGGGCTGATATCCATCATAGTTATGAACAACCTTGGAGAGAGTCCAACAAGCCATTCATAACTACGACGGTAGGTATCATCTATACCGATTGCATATCCCGTATATGCAACTATCACAATGTGCTATCAACTAATTGAATGTTCACACATACATCGGGTTGTTAACACATTAACAAGTATACATCATATGCATAACACCCAACTTCACCTCCCTTTACATCGACCTTGGAGAGAGTCCAACAAACCGATGCTCCAGGTTAAAGCCAACCCATTAATCAGGACATAGTTTTAATATGGTTAGAGCGCATTCAACCAATTAGCCCAGCTTGGAGAGAGTCCAACTGTTGGCAACCGTGCTATTTCTCGGAATGCTCATAGGCTCCCATGTCCCCGGATTAAAATTTTCACTAATGAAAACTAATCCGGATGGGATGAGTTTCCTAAGCACAACCAATTCGTCATCGTGCTAACGACTCGAGCGATCGCTTGAACAAACTAGTTGTTCAAGCAACACAACTCTTCTAGTCGGTTAGCCACGGAAGAGACGACGAACGGATCGCCGGTTTTTGTGTTTCTTATTCGGGGTCCATGATTATACAAATACATGCAAATGCAAACTAGTATAATCAACATATACTAACCTAAAGAACTTAAGCTAGCATATCAATTAAGAATAGAAACATGCAAAGATCATAAATAAAAGTTATAAAACTTTTATACCTCTTGATCTTCTATCGTATGTCCTAACCTCCTTGTAGACTTCGTGTGGACGAAGATCCTCCACAAGTTGAAGCTTCTTAGATCTTCTTCAATCCAAAGAATGAAGAACTCTCTTTCCCTTCTTGCTTGAGCCAACCACCAATCCACAAAGGATTGATGCCGCCGGCCCCAAGAATAGAGAGAACATAATGGAAACAACTACAAACCGAACTAGGGACAAACCCTAGCTCCTAGTGCCGGCCAAGAGGAAAACAAAGGGAAAAGAGGAATAGGTTGGGCACCACCAAAGGTATAGGAAAAAGGATAGGAACCGGCCAACACCCTAGGAAGAAGAAGAACACTTCCCCTATAGTTGCCACCTACCTTACCTTCCAAACCCTAGCAGCCCAACCAAGCTTCCTTTGGATTTCTTGCTGCCCAAGGTAGATGAAGAGAAGGTAGAGGCCGGCCAACCCTTAGAAGGAAGAAGATGAGCCCTTCCCCTATAGTTGCCGCCCAACCATAACTTCCAAACCTAGCCGCCTAATCCAAAGAGCCAAACCCTAATCTAATTAGGGTTTCCTCCATAGGTTTCTTGCCGCCTAAGCATGGTGGAGAGGAGAGATCTAGGAGCTATCCACCTCCAAGGAAGAAGACAAGCTCATCCATAGGTTGCCGCCCCCTCTAGCTCCACCACCTTGGCCGCCCAACCTAAGGAGCCAAAACCCTAATTAGGGTTTCCTCCTTGAGGTTGCTTGCCGCCCAAGTAATGCTAGGCAAAACCCTAATTTCCTTAGCATCCATCATGAACCCCTCAAAAACTTAGTTGCCGCCCAACCCATGCTCCCTTATATAGAACTTAGGAGAAAATTGGTTATTGATGAGGTAGCCAAAAATATAGGAACTAATTCCCAATTTTCTTGCCTCCCACCTTATCCAACCTTTCCTCTCCCTTTTATATAGAGTTAGGTTTAGGCCTTGGTTTAATCTCCATCGTCGGTTCTAGGGTTTTAATCTCAACCGTCGGATTTAGAGATTTAATCTCAACCATCGGTTCTAGGAAATAATCCCAACCGTCGGATCTAGAGATTTAATCTCAACCGTTGGTTCTAGGAAATTTAATCCCAACCGTCGGATCTAGAGATTTAATCTCCATCATTTGATCTAGACTTCATGAGGTTTATATTAGGCTACGATAGGGACCATGAGGAGGAGTTGGGTCTTGGCCACCCGATGGATCGGAACCACACAAACTTGATCCATCAATGATGTTCCATTCCACTAGAGGATCATCATCGAACTACCTCACCAACCCCCATAAATTAATATGGGCTCCATATATTATTTGTACATCCATCTCCGTGTTTAAGATATCGATGTCCACGAATTAATTGATTCGACCATCAATTAATTAACATCTAACTCTCGAGTAGTACCACTCAACCTTATCATCATGTTGACTAAGTCAACTGCAGGTTTACATGATGAACCTTATGAGCTCCTCAAGGGGACATCATCAACCTAATACACGACCTAATTCTCCTATAATCAAGCGCACACCATGTAAATAATATCATTTCCCAACTTACTGCATATTGATTTAATCCATAGAAATCTCACCTCTTAAATCAAAGAAATAAATATTAAGTACATGTGCCCAAGTTATTATATCGGGATTAAGAGCATGTACAACATAATATCCGAGGTCCGATTCAATTATGCACAAGAATAAATTGAATCACCTCTATGTCGGTCTGCTCAATACACCTAAGTGTACTAGTGTAACTCTATGTTCAAGATAAAACAATACCAAGCTACACTACAACCATGCCAATGGTTTGTCCAAAACCATCTTGGTTGTGAGCCTCTACTTATATTCTACAAGGGACTGATAACATGATCTTCTGTACCGCACCCAGGCACCATGTTATCTACAATGTAAAATATTAGACAATATGCACACATATAAATATAACGTGCAAACAATGATTGTGTGATTCTTATTTCAAAATAAAGATGTCCATACAAAAGAGCTAGGCTTTCAGTATACATCCCAACAATCTCCCACTTATACTAAAAGACTATGCTGTCCTCTTACTGCCATACATCTGATTCCCCTTCCCTCCACATGCCTATCAAAGCTTTCGCTAGAAGGGCCTTAGTGAAAGGGTCTACCAGGTCATCCTCTGATGCATGCTAGGCGACAGCAACTTCTACCTCCTTTACGATTTCTCGTATCAGGTGGTACTTGCACTCTATGTGTTTACTAGCCTTATGGGCTCGTGGTTCCTTCGAGTTTGCAACTGCACCATTATTATCACAATAAATTGTGATAGTTCTGGGCAAACCAGGAATCACATCCAAGTCCATCAGGAAGTTCCTGAGCCATACAGCTTCCATGGTGGAGTCCGCCACGCATTTCTGCTTGACACTCCTCCATACTATGGCTCCACCTCCAAAAGTAAACACAAACCCTGAGGTAGACTTACTGTTATCCCTATCTGATTGGAAATCGCAATCCATGCAACCCACAGGGAGTAATTGGTCTGCCCGGTAAACTAGCATATAATCTCTAGTCCTTCTCAGGCACTACAATATATGCTTTACCGTAGTCCAATGTCCCTGTCCTGGATTACTCTGATATTTGCTAACCATGCCTACGACAAAGTAGATATCTGGTCTCGTACATAGCATACATTAGGCTTCCTACTGTCGAAGCATAAGGAACTGCCTATATCTCTATCTTTTCAGATGATCTAGGACACATCTCCTTAGATAAAGGAACTCCATGCCTGAAGGGTAGAAAACCCTTCTTGGAGTTTTGTATGCTAAAACGATCCAAAACCATGTCTTTGTATGAAGCTTGGGATAAGCACAACAACCTTGATCCCCAAGGTTGTGACCCACTTCTCCCAAGTCCTTCATATCATACTGTTTGGACGACCATACCCTTACGTCTGATAACACTTCGATGTTGTCGCCAACCACCAAAATGTCATCTACGTATAGTACAAAAATACCACTATATTTCCGTCACATCTCTAATATACACAAGACCCATCCGTACTTTGAATAAATCCATAAGTCTGGATTTACCTCATCAAAGCGGATGTTCCAAGACCTCAAAGCTTGCTTCAGTCCATAAACAGACCGATTAAGCTTTCATACAATACGCTCTTTGCCCTTAGCAATGAATCCCTCTGGTTGCTTCATATAGATGTTTTCCTCAAGACTTCCATTAAGGAAAGTTGTCTTGACATCCATCTATCACACCTCATAATCCATATGAGCTGCAATGCATAAGAGCTCCCAGACCTGATTTGAATCCATAGATTCAATCTCAGTATTCATTGCACTTTGCAAAGATGCTGCATCTTTATCTTGGATTGCCTCGTCATATGTCCAGGGATCAGGTTCATGTTTGCTAGGGACCAAATCAGAAGATTCGTCCAAAAACATGAATCTAAGAGGCTGTCTAACAACCCTCCCACTACGACGAGGTGTCATCTGTGTATCCTCTGTGATATGTTGTGCAGTGACATGTGGTATATCCTCTTGTACCAGTGGTACTAAAGAAGAGACTTCCCTTTTAACTCCTCCAGAACAATTTTACTCTTGGGCTTGTGGCTTATCACATAGTCTTCCTCTAGAAATCTGGCATTCGTGTTAATGATCACCCTCTGATCTCTAGGACTACAAAATAAGTCAGAATAACTCATCATCGATCTAACCATCTCCATAAGAGTCCTATTCCTTCTGCATCGCTACACCGCTCTAGTGTCGGTCGTACTAATTGGGATTGAATCCCAACCTCTGATAAGTAGTTCCTAAACTCTCCCAAGAGGTTGTCACCACCACGATCAGATCGTAGTGTCATCCATATCTTGAATAATCATCTATGAAAGAGACGAAATATTCAAGATTACCTCTTGCCTAGATAGTCATAGGACCTCACAAATCAGAATGAACCATTTCTAACAAATCTTTGGCTCTATACCCCTTGGCCTTAAAAAGGCCTCTTGGTCATCTTACCCTCCAAGCAATATTCGTAGGTTGGGAGATCCTCCACCACTAATGAACCCAAAGGTCCATCAGCTATCAACCTTTGAATTCTACTTAGGTTAATGTGACCAAGCCTAAGAAGCCAAAGATATGTTTGGTTCATCTTCGAAGGTTCTTTTCTCTTATTGGAATTAGAAGATGAGTTATTAACTTCTATTTGCACCGTGGTAGCTTGTGGTTCAAGTTATAAATTTCCTATCTATGTACCTGAATAGATAATGTCCCTATTCCTTTTATAACAAATCTGTCATGAAAAGAAATAGATTATCCATCCAAAAACTATTTAGAAACCGAAATCAATTCTTTCTAAATAAGGGTACATAAAGGAAATTCTTAAGAACCAAAACCTTTATTTTTCTCAAAAGATAAATAAAACATCTCCCACTGCAATAGCCGCCATTTTCATGGCATTGCCCAAGTAAATGGTAATATCCCCTTTAGCTAGTTGTCGGGTTTCCTGGAACCCCTGCAAAGTATTGCAGACATGATTAGTGGCTCTCGTATCTACACACCAGGTGCCGGTAGATAACACCGTTAACCATGTTACAACAACTAGACCAAAAGATATACTTTTGTTCTGTTTTGGATTGGGACAGTCCTCCTTCCAATGTCCATCCTGCTTGTAAGTGAAGTACTTGTCTTTCGGCTTCTTCACTCCTCCCTGAGATCCTCCCACCACATTTGCTCCACCTTGTTTCTCCTTCTTCTTGCCTTTCGGCTTAGAAGTAGAAACCTTTTTGAGTAACCATGGCTTGAGGACACTCTTTGAAGAGTGTATACTTGTACTTCTTAGCAAATAAGACAATATCTAGATTCTTTCCAATCAACATTATTTGGGAACAGTAAGTTTATTTCCTTTAGTATCATAACAAGTGGACTGAAAGTCATTTTGAAAATCCTAAGAATCACAATGATCAAAACATTAGATTTCAAATTTTATTGATTCCTCAAAACAATAAATTTCCGAAATCAACCAACACCTCAAAACACCGAGAATATCGCATGCCACGCAGTGTGGACGTATACGAATTCTACATTTGTAAGAGGAGGTTTTACCCATTAATTTTATTATCTTGTCAACCTTACTTTTTGACAAATAAAATTAATAGTTGGTTCCTCTTTGGCCCTACAAATAAAAACAGTGACTCCGATGGGGAGGATACTTTTTATTTGCATCTAAGTGTGCACCATTACACGATACTAAGGGAATTATTTCGGATTATGTGCCTTACCGCTGTGGAAGTACACACGCTCCTAGATAATTTTCTATAACCATTATTTGACCTAGTGATCCGCAAACAAACTCATCCGCAGGGAGGAAGGCACTCAGAGCCGACACTCAAGTTTGTTGCATCACACGTCAAATTGTAATGGAGGCCGCGGGAATTAATTAAAATATCCCTCTCCCACTTAGTAAATTGAAAATGAAGAATTTTCAAGCACACACAACATGCTTATTATTACTGTAGATTTCAATAAAAATTATTGATTCCTCAAACAATAAAATTTTGAAATCCACCAACACCTCAAACACCGAGAATATCGCATGCCACGCTGTGTGGACGTATACGAATTCTACATTTGTAAGAGGAGGTTTAACCCATTAATTTTATTATCTTGTCAACCTTACTTTTGACAAATAAAATTAATAGTTGGTTTCTCTTCGGCCCTACAAATAAAACTACTTTTTATTTGCATCTAAGTGTGCACCATTACACGGTACTAAGGGAATTATTTCGGATTATGTGCCTTACCGCTGTGGAAGTACACACGCTCCTAGATAATTTCCTATAACCATTATTTGACCTAGTGATCCGCAAACAAACCCGTCCTCGGGGAGGAAGGCACTCAAAGCCGACACACAAGTTTGTTGCATCACACGTCAAATTGTAATGGAGGCCGCGGGAATTAATTAAAATATCCCTCTCCCACTTAGTAAATTGCAAATGAGGAATTTTCAAGCACACACAACATGCATATAAAACAAATCAGCAATAAATATGGAAAAATCAGAATTTTTCCCTCTATTATGGCATTGTTCTCTAATATGCTTCCCGTCGTGTCACACACAACTTTTCCCGTGCGCAAGTCACCAAAGAGTTCCGAGCCGAGATAAAACATTTTAATTTACATTCATCGATCCTATACTCCACAAAGGAGTGTACAAATAATCTAGATCGAAAGTAAACTAAAATGAGCGGCTAAACAATGCCGTATTTAATTACAAAAATTAAATACTAATCTAGCCTCGTCAACCCCGAGGACTAAAATAATATACAATCACACACACATGCAATCACATACACACATATATAGCCATAATAGTTGGATCTTATGCCTGCAACCAAAAAGTTAGCCTACGCACATCCTACTATTATCCGGCATACACAATATATGATAAGTGCATGAAAGTAACCGAATCCAAAACACACAAAACCGGAAACCGTGGCTCTGATACCAATTGTTGGCAACCGTGCTATTTCTCGGAATGCTCATAGGCTCCCATGTCCCCGGATTAAAATTTTCACTAATGAAAACTAATCCGGATGGGATGAGTTTCCTAAGCACAACCAATTCGTCATCGTGCTAACGACTCGAGCGATCGCTTGAACAAACTAGTTGTTCAAGCAACACAACTCTTCTAGTCGGTTAGCCACGGAAGAGACGACGAACGGATCGCCGGTTTTTGTGTTTCTTATTCGGGGTCCATGATTATACAAATACATGCAAATGCAAACTAGTATAATCAACATATACTAACCTAAAGAACTTAAGCTAGCATATCAATTAAGAATAGAAACATGCAAGATCATAAATAAAAGTTATAAAACTTTATACCTCTTGATCTTCTATCGTATGTCCTAACCTCCTTGTAGACTTCGTGGTGTCGAAGATCCTCCCCAAGTTGAAGCTTCTTAGATCTTCTTCCATCCAAAGAATGAAGATCTCTCTTTCCCTTCGTGCTTGAGCCACCCACCAATCCACAAAGGATTGATGCCGCCGGCCCCAAGAATAGAGAGAACATAATGGAAACAACTAGCAACCAACTAGGGACAAACCCTAGCTCCTAGTGCCACCGGCCAAGAGGAAAACAAAGGGAAAAGAGGAATAGGTTGGGCACCACCAAAGGTATAGGAAAAAGGATAGGAACCGGCCAACACCCTAGGAAGAAGAAGAACACTTCCCCTATAGTTGCCACCTACCTTACCTTCAAAACCCTAGCAGCCCAACCAAGCTTCCTTTGGATTTCTTGCTGCCCAAGGTAGAGGAAGAGAAGGTAGAGGCCGGCCAACCCTTAGAAGGAAGAAGATGAGCCCTTCCCCTATAGTTGTCGCCCAACCATAACTTCCAAACCTAGCCGCCTAATCCAAAGAGTCAAACCCTAATCTAATTAGGGTTTCCTCCATAGGTTTCTTGCCGCCTAAGCATGGTGGAGAGGAGAGATCTAGGAGCTAGCCACCTCCAAGGAAGAAGACAAGCTCATCCATAGGTTGCCGCCCCCTCTAGCTCCACCACCTTGGCCGCCCAACCTAAGGAGCCAAAACCCTAATTAGGGTTTCCTCCTTGAGGTTGCTGCCCAAGTAATGCTAGGCAAAACCCTAATTTCCTTAGCATCCATCATGAACCCTCAAAACTTAGTTGCCGCCCAACCCATGCTCCCTTATATAGAAATTAGGATAAAATTGGTTATTTATGAGGTAGCCAAAAATATAGGAACTAATTCCCAATTTTCTTGCCTCCCACCTTATCCAACCTTTCCTCTCCCTTTTATATAGAGTTAGGTTTAGGCCTTGGTTTAATCTCCACCGTCGGTTCTAGGGTTTTAATCTCAACCGTCGGATTTAGAGATTTAATCTCAACCATCGGTTCTAGGAAATAATCCCAACCGTCGGATCTAGAGATTTAATCTCAACCGTTGGTTCTAGGAAATTTAATCCCAACCGTCGGATCTAGAGATTTAATCTCCATCATTTGATCTAGACTTCATGAGGTTTATATTAGGCTACGATAGGGACCATGAGGAGGAGTTGGGTCTTGGCCACCCGATGGATCGGAACCACACAAACTTGATCCATCAATGATGTTCCATTCCACTAGAGGATCATCATCGAACTACCTCACCAACCCCCATAAATTAATATGGGCTCCATATATTATTTGTACATCCATCTCCCCGTGTTTAAGATATCGAATGTCCGTCAATTAATTGATTTACTGACCATCAATTAATTAACATCTAACTCCTCGAGTAGTACCACTCAACCTTATCATCATGTTGACTAAGTCAACCTGCAGGGTTTACATGATGAACCTTATGAGCTCCTCAAGGGGACATCATCAACCTAATACATAGGACACGAATTCCTTCTATAATCAACGGCACACCATGTAAATAATATCATTTCCCAACTTACCGGGCATATTGATTTAATCCATAGAAATCTCACCCTCTGGTAAATCAAAGAAATAAATATTAAGTACATGTGCCCGTTATTATATCGGGATTAAGAGCATGTACAACATAATATCCGAGGTCCGATTCAATTATGCAGTCAGCAATAAATTGAATCACCTCTATGTCGGTCCTGCTCAATACACCTAAGTGTACTAGTGTAACTCTATGTTCAAGATAAAACAATACCAAGCTACACTACAACCATGCCAATGGTTTGTCCAAAACCATCTTGGTTGTGAGCCTCTACTTATATTCTACAAGGGACTGATAACATGATCTTCTGTACCGCACCCAGGCACCATGTTATCTACAATATAAAATATTAGACAATATGCACACATATAAATATAACGTGCAAACAATGATCGTGTGATTCTTATTTCAAAATAAAGATGTCCATACAAAAGAGCTAGGCTTTCAGTATACATCCCAACACCAACAACCAAAGCTAACGATTGACCTCTGACTCTTACCATATTAGTATTAAACTATTCCATGGTTTGAACATATTCAGGTTCGAGCCGGGCTTGGAGAGAGTCCAACAACCCAAACAAGAAACAGAACTCTGGTTCTAACCATATTAATGGAAGGTGTAGGCTATAATATTGATTAAGGGTTTTTATGTCTCATCCTCTTTGCATGCAAATAACTATTATCTACATGGCATGGCATACATGGCATACATCTACATGTCACGACACGCATGGCATAATGTTATGCATCTAATGCAATTACATGGCATACAATTATGTCATGTATATATTTCCTTATATGTCATAACTATTTATGGAAATAAAATATGTTTAAGATTTGATTCTCCAAATCAAATCATAATTAAATTAGGAAACAAATTTCCAAATCTAATCACATATTTTATTCATGGAATTATTTGATTAAGGAAAATCTATTTAGGAAACTAATTTCCTAAATCATTAAAACTACTTATGGAAATAAAATATTTTAAGATTTGATTTCCCAAATCAAATCATGATTAAATTAGGAAACAAATTTCCAGAATCTAATCAAATATTTTATTTATGGAAAATATCAATTTCCATAAATACTTCCAACTTTCCAAAAGTGGAAGATTTCCATAAATACTTCTAGACTTTCCAAAATTGAAAAATTTCCATAAATACTTCTAAATTTCCAAAATTAGAAAATTTCCAGAAATACATTATGACTATCGCAAAACCATTTTATGATTATGTCGAAACACAACCTGGGCTCTGATACCACTGTTGGGTTTCCTACAAGGCAGGTGTGTTCGATCATGTTTCGTAAACATGAGCACAGCGGAAGCAATTAAAATTAATAAATCTATATTTATTACAACACACACAACACACGCATGCTATTACAACAAGTGTAGACATAACCGTAAATTAAAATTTGCAATAAAAGGAAATTAAACTACGTTATACCTTCCGTATGATGTGTAGCGGGAACGGCATCAACCGGAACGACCCTCGTAAGAATCGTCTCTATCCGTATCCACGCCGAGCTCCTCGGGATGACTTCGCTAAGTCACGAGCTTCGTCTTCGTACGGGTTACTAGCCTCGTGTTGAAGACGACGTGATCGTGAGATGATCACGATCCGAATCCAAATTCGGATCCTAAAACGAGTTCTCAATACTCGCTTCTCCGAGAGGTGTTCACAACCGCTTGACGTAATCCTTCGCCCTCCACTCAGAGGATTACCGAGATCAAATCCCGTAAGTTAGCCGCTGTCGGAGCACTAACCGCCGCCCAAACGACGCTCCCGATGAGGAGGAGAAGCTGTCCAAAAACTGGACAGCTTGGTGGAGGAGTAGGCGCCGGCCAAAACAAGGAGAGAAAAAGCTCACCTTGATGCCGAACCTATAGGAGATCACCGGAGTGTCACCGGAGTGTTCACCGGCTGAAGCTTGGTCGCCGGAAATGACTTAGACGGCGGCACAAAGGATGGGCGGCGGCACTTAGGGTTGGGCGCCGAATTCACCAACAAGGGTGGGCGCAACTCTATGTTGGGCGGCAACTCTTGATTAGGTGTTAGGTTAGGGTTTAAGCCCTATTTTATAGAGAACTAATTCTCTTAATGGTTAATGGATCATATCCATAAAGCCCGTTAACCCGCTCCATTAAGATAAGTTAAAATAAACCAAACCATGATGGTTTATTTTAAGTTAAAACGAACCTAACCAACCTTTGGTTCATTCGTTTAATATAAACCAAACCCTTTGGTTTATTCTCATCCATTGGATTAGAACCAAACCATTTTGGTCCATCCATTATGTCTTCATAAGACACGGCCCATCCACGCTTCCTCGGATCAAACAATTTCATGCTCGCTTTATGTTTGGTCCAACCAAACATAGTTTCTCTCTGGCCGAGAATCCCATTCTCAAGCTCGCTTTAAATCCTTTGGATTACACTCGTTGCGTGTGACCAAATAGGTTCTCGGTTTATGTTGGCCGCCTATAATTAACCATTAATTATAGAACGATCATGAGTGGCACCTAGTAGTACATCATGATCCCCAATTAACCGAAAAGATCAACTTGATCCGTAACTATTTCAAACCCTTCAATGCTTCGAATGAATCGTGCCCCATTCCCTTCACTCATCTTATACCCACTTGGTTCGGGACATGGTCTATTGTGTCGGTCCCTCACTAGGCCGACTACGCCACACCTAGCCCAAGTATCATTTCCTCGTCCTACTGGATTCTAGTTACTCCACATGTATCAAGAGTACCTTACTCTAAACATGTAATGCTTTGGCCAAAGACTTTAGTAACAATCCGACGAGAGGCCATGGGTATACATCTCCTCGCAAGGAGTGGTGAATCTTTATAGGCTATTCAAACACCTTCGATCACTTCGACTTATACCCAATCATCCGGTCCACATCTCCTTAGAGATGTTTGCTTAAGATGTCAAAGCATAAGTCTCCATGATCAAGATGACTTGAATACCGCAAGTCAAAGGAACATCGCACTTAAGCCACAGTAAGAACTTCATTGACATATCTATATATGCAGAGAACCATATGAAGTCTTACGGCTGGTCACTCCAATGAACTAGTTACCATAACTCGCATCCACGATTAACTCCGGACATCACAATGTCTCCAGCCAGTGAGAATCAGCTGCTTGGATACACCAAGGAGTATACCTCGTGCTAGTCTCAATGTAATTGATGGTGTCGGATCCATCAATTCATCGACTAGGATAATTCCGATACATCACAATTACACATGTAGAGATACTCACTAGTTGTGATCCAATCACAAATTCTCTCATGCCGTGAATCGACGTGACATTCAAGAAATGAGTTTAAGATCCAATCAAATACATAAAACATGTATACTCAAATAGTGAATCTTCATTTATCATATAAATGGTTCATACATAAGGCGATTGCCTTAGGACATCTCTCATATATTACTAACACTCTAGTCCATGGTCACATACTGACAACCATACACTTATCTATACACAAACAACGAGATCCATCATAAATGCACCACCAATACGGATATGATATAACGATTGACTCCATAATCCAATCCATCATTTAACCCTAGTGATGGAACACAGTAACCTAATCTGAGGTCACAAAGATAACCCTAACCACATGTACTTACTGAACGTCTATCAGCTAATACATAATAGGATTTATAGTTCCTATCCGAGCTAGATAATCAATGAAGTACCAGAGTTTATATCTCAAAGGTCAAGGCAGTACAAGCATATGATTAACATGAGTGGATTTAAGGTAAACAGGTATAAACATATATATCCAAGATCATGCACAGGAATTTGATCAAAACTACCGGACCAGGTAGATATTACCCACCTGATACTAAGCTCGAATAATCCTCACGGCCGCGGACCCGCTTCGTATCCCAAACCTATACAATAGTAACAAATTATGGTTAAGTACAAGTCTCTAATAATCATACAACAAAATACCAATTCGTTCTATAATTCGCATTCTTTCCCGAATACGTGTTAAAACTCGACTATCCCAATCCAATCCATCATAACCAATCTGAACTCTGGAGCTCACGACCTATCATACACAATTTACCAAAAATTCAATAACATATAGGCTGCATCAACAATCTGTTGCTATAAGATGAATGAACTCATATATCAATCAATCTACCCCATTCATCCATATCAAATCCAAATACACCTACCTCACTAATCCAATTTAGATCCAGCTTCTGCCCAACCCATCAATGTCGATTAACTGCATATCTATGGCTATACAAATACACAACGCCACAACCAATCCGATCGACATCAATAATCAACCACAATCGAAATAAATGGAAGAAACAGACCCATTAATGTAACCCATCCATAACAACCATCGTGAACAAAATGCTCCAAGACTTACCTCATAACATCGATTTATCACAACATCAACCTCCAAAGGAAAATCGAATTAACATTGAAAGGCGAAAGAGGGTATCAAGGCTTACCAATCAAATCACTACCGATAGCCATCCCTTCATCGCCCCGCTCACCGACAAGATTTCAATTTCAATCGAAATTGCATCAAGAAGACAAATCCAATCCAACATCAAGGAGAAACAATGACACTCACCTAGCGATCCAAGCTCCTAACCGCGCGCCTTCACCTACCGCGATCGAGATGGCCGGCGACAACGCAAATTCAGACCTCCAGCGCGACGATGGCAAGCCGACTCGGAGAAGAGAAAAGCACGACGATCTGAGCTTAGGGGAAGGAGAGAATGGCTACGGAGATAGCGGCTCCAGTTCGCGGTGAGACCGATCGGTGGGGCAGCGCGAGATCGGGCGACGATAATCGAAGTGGCGGCGACAATGGAGAGCTCTGATGACCCAGGGCGGCGGCGCTGCTGTCGTTTGCGTTGAAGACGATGGCGATCGGCACGGCATCGACACCGTCGAGATTGCACAAGGAAGGGAGGCAGAGAAATGAGATCGGGATAATCGGGATCGAGGTTTTAACCCTACCCGGTTCGGTTGGGTTGGCTCAAGCTTGACCCAACTCTAACCTAGGTTGAGTCCGAGTTAACTCAAGTCGAGCCAACTCCCCATTTACACTTAAATCTTCCTCGGATAGACTCCTTTTAAATCCGGAAAAACTTCTGTAAATTCTCGAAGAATTTATATAAGACAATTTCTCAACTAACAAGGGTTTTTTTTTTCCATATTTTACAAGTACGCTTGGACTTTACGCCGCCAAGATTACATGCTTGGACTTATTCTTCCAAGACTTGCCTTTGAACTTCCTTTGCCAAGGTATGCTTAGACTTTATGTCGCCAAGACTACATGCTTGGACTTACGCCACAAAGACATTTCCTTGGACTTCTCTTGCCAAGATCATACTTGGACTTTTCTTTTACCAAGTCTTCATACTTGGATTTTCTTGTCACTTAAACATGTTCATAATTAGATCATAAAGCATTGCCTAACTTAGATGATTGTCCAAACATCAAAACATATAAATGTTTGGGGCATTGTTGCACTAACAATCTCCCCCTTTTTGATGTTTGACAATCATTTAAGTTAGGTCTTTAACATATGCACATAATTATATTTTCATATACACATAATCATATTTCCAATATGAATTCTAACTTAAAGTTTCCTTCTCCCCCTTTGACATACATCAAAAAGAGAAGAATTCATGCAATACTAAGTTTCATGAAAGAATTAAATTTGTTATATCTTGAACTAAGGTATAAGATCGATATGAGACTCCCCCTTAATCCAAGATATGGTTCATGATGTGTGAATAACATGTAGAGCAAAGCATAACAAAAGATAGAAAATTAAGTCCTAACTTTGCACCAACAATATAAATTTAGGGGATGAAAAGATTTATATTATGAAGCTCCCCCTAAAACATTGCATCAAAACAATCCTATACCCTTTTAATTACTTAAGTTAACATATCATAATATTAGGACACTTAAGAGTACACTTAAGATCAATAAATAAGGTTGAATTGCAAAAAAACCAGGGTATCAGTCGACTGAATTCTGATTCAGTCGACTGCCACACCCGAAAGCCCTTTTTCAGGTTTTTCAGCCCAACTTCAGAAATGTGCTAAAAAATCAAGAAACATCGAAAAATCACGAAATTTTGTGTACAAATTTTTGAAATCATTTTCTATCAAGGAAAAATAATTTAAAAAATATATGTTTTCCAAATTTTGAAAATGATACAATTTTGAAACCTAGCAAAAGATTTAAGTATTTTACAAACTTTGTATCACTTTTGCTTAGCAATTGAAAACTGTTTTTCAAAGTATGATAAACATAGTTTAAATTATATTTTATTTGACATTTCCAATCATATTCTTGGAGCTATATGCACATTAATTGTGCATAAGTCTTCCTAATGATTGGTTCAATGAAGGATTAATGTCTCTAGATGACACTTTGGTCCATAGTAATGCATCATAACAAGCATGATGAACCAAGAGCATCTTCCTAACATCTTACATGTTGTCTAAGTAACTCAATACAAAAATCATGGTTTCTTAGGTCTTTTGTGAGATGCTTAGAGGTATAAATCCTAGATTTTCTATAGGTTCATACAAACCTAGACATCTATTCTACTAAGAACATTTCAAGTTCTCTCCTAAGTGATGAATATTCCGCTTCGGGGAGAGCCTTAGTAAAAATATCGGCTAAGTTGGACTTAGATTCTATGTAATTAAGTTCAATGTCCCCCTTAGTCACATAATCTCTAATGAAGTGATGCTTCACTTCAATGTGCTTAGTCCTAGAGTGATGTACCAGATTTTTGGTCAAATTTATGGTACTCACATTATCACAATAAACTTTGACATCGGAGTAGTGTAGCTCATAATTTTTTAATGTGTGTCTCATCCAAAGTAATTGAGCCAGACAGCCACCCATAGCCACATATTTGGCCTCGGTGGTTGACAAAGCAACACAATGTTGCTTTCTACTACTCCAACTCACTAGGGAGGATCCAAGAAATTGGCATCCACCGCTAGTACTCTTCTGATCCAACTTGCAACCTACATAGTCGGAATCGGTGTACCCAATTAAATCAAAAGATTTTATCCTAGGGTACCAAAGTCCTACATTTAGTGTGCCCTTGATATACCTTAAGATTCTCTTAACGACCACTAAATGAGACTCTTTGGCACATGATTAGTACCTTGCACACATACCTACCGCAAATAATATATCGGGTCTACTAGCGGTTAGGTACAAAAGGCTACCAATCATACTCCTATAGAGTTTAAGGTCAATTTGTTTTCCTTCATGATCATTATCTATTTTTGTATTAGTTGCCATTGGGGTTGAAACTACCTTAGAATTTTCCAAACCAAATTTCTTAATCATTTCCTTAGCATATTTAGTTTGGTATACATAAATTCCTTCATTTGTTTATTTGACTTGTAGACCTAGGAAGAAATTTAGTTCCCCGACTAGACTCATCTCAAACTCATTCTCCATATTTTTGATGAAGTCTTGAAGGAGCTCATCATTTGTTGACCCAAAGAAAATGTCATCTACATATACTTGGGCTACAAAAATGTCCTTAGATTTTGATTTAATGAAGAGAGTTTGGTCCTTCTAAACCCCTTAGAGACCAAGAAAGATGACAATCTTTCATACCAAGCCCGGGGAGCTTGTTTCAACCAGTATAAAACCTTTTTAAGCTTGAATACATGGTTTGGATAGTCTATGCTTTCAAACCTGGGAGGTTGTTCTACATATACTTCCTCCTTAATGAACCCATTTAGGAATGTCGACTTTACATCCATTTGATGGAGTTTAAAGCCCATGTAAGAGGCATATCCTAGTAGGATTCTAATCGACTCTAACCTAGCAACCGGGGCATATGTTTCATCATAATCAAGTCTTTCGACTTGATTGAAGCCCCTTGCAACTAACCTTGCTTTATTCCTAGTTATATTTCCTTGATCATCTAGTTTGTTCCTAAAAACCCATCTTGTAGTAATGATGGTACTATCATTAGGTCTAGAAACTAACTCCCATATTTGACTCCTTTCAAATTGAGTCAATTCATCTTGCATTGCTAAGATCCAATCCGGATCAAGTAATGCATCATTGATTGTTTTGAGCTCAATTTGGAAGATGAGGGCTATATGACTAGAGGGAGCTCTATGAAATGACCTAGTTCTAACACCTTGAGATAACTCCCCTACTACTTGATCTAGAGGATGATTTTGATGGACTCTTATAGTTCTAGGAGGTGTATTATATTGGTTTTGATCATGATTATCCTTAACCCTCCTTTCATCATCGGAATCACCTCTTACTCCCCCTTGATCATTACCACCTAAAGTTAAATCTTGAAATTTTTGGGTAATTTATTGATTTTTTTCATTGATATCATTATCAATGGGGGATTTCCTAGGGTAAGTATTAGAGGTTTCATCAAATTAGACATTTGAAGATTCCTCAATCTTTTGAGTTCTTTTATTATAAACTCTATACCCTACACTAGTGGATGAGTATCCAATTAGGATTCCCTCATCCAATTTGGATTCAAATTTACCAAGGTTGTCTTTGGTGTTTAAAATGTAGACTTTGCATCCAAAGACTTTGAAATAGTGAATTGTTGGAATTGTACCATTCCATAATTCAAATGGGGTTTTTCCTAAAAACCTATGAATTAAAACCCTATTTTGGATATAGCAAGCGGTATTGACCGCTTCCGCCCATAAGTAGCTAGGTAGAGAATATGCATTAAGCATAGTCCTAGCCGTTTCTTGTAGGGCACGATTTTTTCTTTCCACCATCCCATTTTGTTGGGGTATTCTAGGACATGAAAATTCGTGCTTGTACCCTTGTTCTAGGTAAAATTTTGAGAAGTTAGAGTTCTCAAATTCTCCACCATGATCACTACGGATCCGGTTGATTTTGAGATTATTTTCATTCTCTACTCTTTTGCTAAAGCCTATGATTATTCTTAGGGTTTCATCCTTATGTTTCATGAAGAATACCCAAGTGAATCTAGAAAAATCATCTACTATTACTAGACAATATTTACTACCAATCATGGAGGGAGTACTATGACAATCAAATAAATCAACATGCAAAAGTTCTAAAGGTAAAGTGGTACTAAGTAAAGTTTTATCTTTGTGTGATGATTTTGATTACTTTCCTTCTTGGCATGCATCACACATTTTGTCCTTAAGATACTTGACTTTTGGCAACCCCTTGACTAGCTTCATCTTGGCTATTTTGGCAATATTTTTCATGTTGATGTGCCCAAGCCTCCTATGTCATAGTCAACTTTCTTCTTCTTTTGCAATAAGATACTTAGTAGAAGCATTAGAAGCATAGGATAAATCAATATAGTATATATTTGATTTCCTAAAACATACTAACATGCAATCATTTAAATTTTTGTGTCTTATGAAGCATTTTGAAGAATCAAATTGAACATCAAAATTGGCATCACATAATTGACTTACACTAAGCAAATTAAATTTCATATTTTTAACTAATAATACTTTGTGAATTGCAAGGTTTGGGGATACCTAAATTGCCCCTTTTCCTAGGATCTTAAGTTTACCACTATTTCCAAAAGACACCTTCCCCTTGCTAGTGTGGTTGATTGTGGAAAATTTGCTCTCATCACCGGTCATGTGTTTTGAGCAACCACTATCAACAATCCATAAGCTCGGTCCTTCTACCTATACAACATGAAAAATGCAAGTCTTAGGCACCCAAATTTTAGGTCCGGTAGCATCAATTAAAAATTTCTTAGGGACCCAAGCCTTTCTAACCTTGCTCCTAACGGTTGATTTTCTACTAACAAGGTATGTAAAGGCTACCTCCTTCTCTTTAGGCCTATATCCTATTCCGACCTTGTTGTAAATAGCCCTTTGATCCTTAATTATCATATCTAGGTATTTAGAGCCATTTGTAAATTTTTCCAAGCATGCTCTTAGTTCACCTATTTCTTTTCTAAGTTCATCATTTTCATTCCTAAATGAACATGCATCATCACAAGAAATTTCTACATTCTTAATTGATTTAATTTCTACTTTTAAATCCTTAATCCTAGATTTTGATTTATTTAGAGCATTTTGAAGACATGCAATAGTTTTATATAGTAATTCTATTCTAGGGGAGTCCTTTACCTCATCATCACTAGATGATGATTCATCGCTTGAGGAGGAGGATGACTCTTCACTTGAGCTATCCTCCAAGGTCATGAGTGTCATGTTTCTTATGACATGGCAAAGTTCTTCATCATCGGAGGAATCTTCTGTGCTTTGTGTATCCCAAGTTTGGGCTATCATGGCCTTCTTCTTCTTCTTCTCCTTCTCCTCCTTCTTCTTTAGGTCCGGGCAATTTGGCTTGATATGCCCTTTCTTATTGCAACCATAACAAACAACATTAGGAGTAGAAATTGAACTACTAGAATTTTTACCTTTGGAGGATTGGAACATCCTTCTCACATCCTTCTTGGTGAGTTTCCTTGACCTCCCACCAAACTTCTTTACATAATGAGTCACCTCACTTGCCGATAGCTCTTCATCACTACTAGATGACTCCTCCTCGGATTCGAATGAGGAAGAGACTTCTTTCTTCTCCTTCTTCTTCTTGTTCTTCTTTCCTACAAAAAGAGCTACACCTTTCTCCTTGGACGAAGTGTTAGCTTGCTCATGCAACTCAAATTCACAAAAGAGTTCATCTAATTTAACCAAAGAAAGATCCCTAGACACCTTATAAGCATCTACCATTGATGCCCATAAGGTTGTTCTAGGGAAGGCTTGGAGAATATACCTCACAAGGTCTCAGTTTTCGACCTTCTCACCTATCACATGTAGTTCGTTGACTACCTCCTTGAAGCAACCATGCATTTGGCTCACGGTCTCATTGGTCTTCATTGCGAAGCTTTGGAGTTGGCCTTGTAAAATACCAGAAAAAAATATAAAATAAAATTATATTCCTCATTAATTGATAAATTATCTTGTGGAATTTTTCAGAAGTTTTTAGAAATTTTCTAAAATTTAATTGAGTTCCTATGATCGAATCGGAGGAAGATTAAGGCTTAAATAAGGGATTGAATTAGACTTGGGCTAGCTCGACCACCTTAAACAGCCGATCGTCGCTTTTATACCTGGATGTCTCTTCGGTTTTTTTTTCCTCACCGATCGACTCCTTCCTTATTTTTTTCCCGATCGTGACTTTTCTGATTCGCGATTTCTTCCCCTTGTTTCTCTCATCGCGTCTTCTTCTTCTTCTCCGCGACGCAGCCGATCACCCCTCTTCATCTCCGAAGCAACCAGAGGCCTTTCTCCTTCTCTTCGCCATCGCCGCCGAGCCCAAGCTCGATCTGCCACCGGAGTTGCAACCTTGCCGATGCCTCCTCATCTTCTCTGCAGGAGGTTCGGCCGGAAGCGAGGTCACCGAGCAACCTCCATCGTCGCCTTTAGTTGTGCCTTCCGATCCCTTCCTCCTGCTCCATTTCCTTCGGCGATTCAGCGACTGCCGATGATCAACCGATTTCTCTCCTCGGCTCGCCGCCTCTTCCCTTCGCCGTGAGAACCATCTACCATCGGTTTTTCCTCGAGACGGATCTCACTCCTCGGCGTGATCGATCGATGCTGTTCTTGTGCCTGATCATTACTGATGTCGTCCTTCTTCCTCTGACCATTGGCTTCTCTTTCAACTCGTTGCTCTCGACTCTCCGATTTCATGTTGTACCATTCTCTTGAGAGCCAACCGCCGCTGAGAGCAATTCGACACAGTGCCCAGCTTGTCCTCGCTGTGAGCGGCCTCTTTCACCCATCACAGCCAATTGGATTCGGGTCAGTGTATTGGTCGGCAACTGTGTTTGGCACAGGGAGGGTAGGTCATTGTTGCAGTTTCAATTTCTGGTATTTCGCAATCTCTTCCTCTCTTGTTGCAATTTTTGTTAATGTCGATTGGATGGGTACTGTCAACAGCCAACCATTTTTCAGATTCGGGATTTCCAAAGGATGGCAACGGTGTCGTCACGGCTGGAAAGAATGTAGCAATGTAGATCTTTGGTTTGAGGGTAGATCTATGAATTAATCATCTTCAATAGCTGGTAATATCCTTGTTCCTTGCTTGGTTGCTTGAATTTAGGGTTGAAGATGAGGAGAAACTATTGAACAGTGGATTTAGGTTAAGAAATTTGAGTTGGTGAGGATCAAGACTGAAATAACTCTGATTACATAATGATATGGATATTATGTTGTAGTTATGTGGTTATTAGGTTGTTAATAATAGCTAATGGAGGAAGGTTGTCCTTCTTGTAATGATCTAGTATATGTGATTAAGGGAATGGATTGATCAATAGATGTGAAGGCTTGATTAGGTCAAGTGGATAACTAGATCAATCTAATTGATCGGGATACGAAGTTGATGTAGAATTCGATTTGATTGTTCGTTGTATGCTTGCACTTAATCATAATGTTTGATATGTGCAGGATATGGATACGAGGTAGGCTCGCGGACGCAAATACAATCAGCACGAGCTACATATCAGGTGGGTAATTCCTACCATGGTCAGGTAGTTTTAATGCATACAGATTTAGAAGCATGATCATCTTATATAATCATGTTACCTTGACTCTGTTCTATTTACTCTTGCGCTTGATACTTTACCGTT
This sequence comes from Wurfbainia villosa, assembly GCA_025175895.1. Lineage (NCBI taxonomy): Eukaryota > Viridiplantae > Streptophyta > Magnoliopsida > Zingiberales > Zingiberaceae > Wurfbainia > Wurfbainia villosa. The sequence continues at coordinate 33,168,007 of CM045989.1, read as the reverse complement.
GGCTGTTAACTTCATTGCTGCTATCATGTTTGATTTTATCATGATTAGGAGTTATATATATATAGGTGATGTAAGTAATCTAGAATTCGTTTAGTTAAGTGCGAATAATAAAGTTTGGATGACAACCTGACTGCAAAATTGGGTAAAAAGGTCATCCGTGGGTAGATAAGGTCTTGAACTTAGGGTTAATTCTAGTACCCTTAGGTTGCATATTTACCACTGACCATGTATTGTGTAAATGGTCAGGTGAATGGTACTTAGTGTGTCGCTACGGACCGGTGGTCCTAGCTTGATAATCGGTTTGAGTATGACTCTCTACTTAATAGAGAGTGCATCGATCAGTTAAGTACGACTCTCTACAGGATAGAAAGTGCATCCATCAGTTGAGTACGACTCTCTGCAGGATAGAGAGTGCGTCGATTAGATTGGTATGACTCTCTACAGGATAGAGAGTGTTATGATCAGTTGAGTACGACTCTCTGCAGGATAGAGAGTGCGTTGATCTGGTTAGTATGACTCTCTGTAGAATAGAGAGTCTATGGTGGATGTCTGTATGTGAGACATTGCATTCATGTCATTTGCATGCACGCTGGCGACCAGGTCTCCCTTGTGGTTGAGAGGGTCGTCAGTCATCCTGCCTCCACGGTTACTCATAGGAGGAGTAACCGGTGTGAGGGCAGAGTATTGTGGTGCCGCACTCTATCACTATAGACGGTGATAGTTGGATTTGCGTGTCGTAGTCCTGCGTGTGTGGCACTCGACCACTCATGGGTAGTGACTGTCGGAGTGGCCAACAGCAGAGACCCCCATCGTGTAGCTTGCTCTTCACGCTTATATGCTACTCGATCATACTACCCACTCGGCCACTCGAGAGTAGTGGTTGGTGTTGAGTTGGGATAGTTGTCATGTTCGAGCCACCGAGGCCACACTGGGGGCGTGGTAGTTTTAGGGTGAGCCGACATGACCATGCATGTTGCATTGCCGACTTATGGCATTTTTGCATATTGCCATATATATACATATATGCATGTATATATATATATATGGATGATTGTGATTAGTATACATATATAGATGCAGTCTATATATATATATGCTTATTGTGATGCTGCATTTGTATGTACTATGCTTGTTGCATTTGTTTGTGCATATTCATACATGTTATTGCATTTTCTGTATGGTAGTAGGTCGGTACTTATATACTTGTTGGTAATTCACTGTGATACCCTCGACCCATATCAGGATGTAGTGTGAGTTAGTATTATTCCTTATACCTTATGTTGTGGATATATGCCCAGGTTGGATGAGGATAGAGTAGCTGATTGTCAGGTATGTCAGCATCATTTGTTGTTCAGTTTACTTAGTATATGCATGCATGTATACTTATTATACTGATGTATACCTATTGTACAAGTAGATTAAACTGTTGAATGACATGTAATATTGATACATATATTTACATGTTTTCCTATTACCTACTGAGTTTTACTCACCACCACCACGGACCCTGGGTTTTTCTGTCGCTCAAGTAACAGGTAGCTGACTTCGTGATGAACTTAGAGCACCGCTGGCTGGCATCGTCTCATCTCAACTCCAAGAGTTCGGATTTTTGGTGTTTTCATTGGTGTTCCGATATGGATTTGGTTTATGTGATGTTTTGTAGTGATTGGACATTGTAAATGTTGTACCTTTCTTTTTCCGATTTTGTTATGGTGTTCTGAGTCGGTGTTAGTCATACCGGTATGCATGTGTGTAGTTTGTGATGTTGTGTTTTATGTTTCTGCTATGTATTTGTTGTAGTTAGTTTGTTTACATATTTATTTGTTGTTGTTGTTGTGGCCTATGGGCCTTGTATTAACACGAGATATTGCCACGTACAGGGGAGATGTCGTCCGTTTGATTTTCGGATCGGCATACTCTCAGGGCGTGACAGGCCTATCAAGAGGTCCCTCTTGGCTCTCCTCGTCTCCTTTGATCCTTCATTCAATTCGATAAGCTTCTCCCAAAGCTCTTTAGCGGAGTTGAAGGGGCCGAATTTGGACAATTGCTCCTTTGATAGATCACATTGGAGTGTGGTCGTTGCCTTTGCATTTGCTTGCGTCTTCTTTGCCATCTCTCTTATCCAATACTTTATTGGTATTGGCGCTCCGAATTCGTCGACCGGCTTCTCGAAACCATCTACAATGTTAAACCAATTATCAATATCATTCATAAGGTAGTATTCCATCCTACCTTTCCAATATCCAAAGTCGTTACAGTCGAAGAATGGAGGCCTCGCCGTGTTATACCCCTCTTGAAATGTCATTATGCTCCGATTGATGGTTAGATCTTCCGACGCGATCCGGGCTCTGATATCACTTGTTGGGGATCCTTGGAATGCTAGAGGGGGGGGTGAATAGCCTCTTTTCGAATTCTACAAGAAATGTTAGCAGAAGCAAAATACTAAACAAAATTAAGAAGCTAAACACAAACGTTAACACGAAGGCTTTTACGTGGTTCGGAGATAAAGCTCCTACTCCACGGCGATCCTTAATGTGGATCAACCCAAGCAATTTCACTAAGAAGCTTTCCTTACAAGACCCTCCTCTTCTTACAAAAGATAAAGATGAAGATTAGAGAGGAGGGGAATGAAAAACACTTTGAAAGCTTAGGAAAAACGTGGGAGCTTGAGAGTATGGTTGGAATATAAGCACTAGCCCACTCAAGCACCCCAAACCCTCTTTTTATACAGAGAGGGTTATTTTTCCCGTTGAGCCTCGATCAGTCGACTGATGTATAGCATCAGTCGACTGCCGTCGCAGCCAACGACTTCTGACAAGGCGAATCCGCAGGGATACGCAGTCGTCATTTCCAACGGTAGCCTTATCAGTTGATTGATCACTTCATCAGTCGATTGATTAAGCGATCAATCGAGTGATCCCCGCGAGGAGTCAAGTGAGACCCCATTCTGTGCCCGATGTCGACTTGATCAGTCGACTGCCTAGTCTTGGCGATCGATGATGGCGGGACGATGATTGCCAAGACTAGCGATTGGCCGTCGCCGTTCGTTTCTCTAACTCGAGCACCCTTATCATCCCAATCTACATCGTATCAGTCGAGTGATACTCATCAAGTATGAATAATTCATACTTGAATTGACTCCCTAGACCTAGACTTAACCTTCTAGCTCTTCCTTTAGCCTTGCGCCTCCAGGATCCCTCCGAGTCCACGACTTGTTCATCCTTTACGCTTGCTTCCAAGAGCTTCTTTCAGTTTCGTCATGTCTTGGGTTTCCCTTTGGCAAAGTACGCTTGGACTTTACGCCGCCAAGACTACATGCTTGGACTTACGTTTCCAAGACTTACCTTTGGACTTCCTTTGCCAAGGTACGCTTGGACTTTACGCCGCCAAGACTACATGCTTGGACTTACGCCGCCAAGACCTTTCCTTGGACTTCTCTTGTCAAGATCATACTTAGACTTTTCTTTTACCAAGTCTTTATACTTGAATTTTCCTGTCACTTAAACATGTTCACAATTAGATCACAAAGCATTGCCTAACTTAGATGATTATCCAAATATCAAAACATATAAATGCTTGGGGCATTGTTGCACCAACAGCTTGTTCGTGTAGTTCAAGTTCACAAAATTGTTCATCTAACCTAATTGTAGAGAGATCCCTAGATATCTTATAGGCATCAACAATCGATGTCCATAAGACATTTCTCGGAAATGCCTTAAGGGTATACCTAATTAAGTCCCTATTCTCTATTTGGTGTCCTATTAAACGTAATCCATTTAATATATCTTTAATCCTAGTATAAAGTTGACTAGCGTTTTCATTTTAGTTCATTTTATAATTAAATAATTTATTTAAAAGCATGCCCCTTTTAGTTATCCTAGTGTCATTTGTACCCTCATGCAATTCAATTAATTTCTCCCATAATTGTTTAGAATTTTCAAATAGACCTACCCTATTTAGCTCTTCTTTAGTAAGTCCGCATTGCAAGATATTAAGTGTCTTATAATCGACTTGAGCTCTCTTCCTAACATCCGAGGTCCATTTCTCTGGTTCTAATAACTCCCCCGAGTCGTCTACGGGAGCTGTGAACTCTTCCTAATTGAAAACCAGACCTCTAGGTCGGTCTTCAGATAGCACTCAATTCGTCTTTTTCAGTAGGAAAAGTCCTCTCCGTTAAAGAGAGGAGGACGAACGGTGTTGTATCCCTCTAAGTGTGACATTATTAATGAAATATTTTCTAAGGACAAAAATTAACTTAACTGAAATAAATCTAGTATGCAGAAAATTCTAATATACAGAAAATTATTTTAATTAATTTAAATATGCTAAATATTAATTTAATATACAGAAAATTATTTTAATGAATTTTAAAATGAAGAAAATTAATTTAGTGATTTTTTTTAAATGCAGAAAATTATTTTAAAATGCAAAAAATTATTTTAGTGAATTTTTAAATGCAGAAAATTAATTTAGTGAATTTTAAAATGCAAAAAATTAATTTAAAATACAGAAAATTATTTTAGTGAATTTTGAGATGTAGAAAATTAATTTAGTGAATTTTAAAATGCAGAAAATTAATTTAAAATGCAGAAAATTATTTTAGTGAATTTTGAAATGCAGAAAATTAATTTAAAATGCAGAAAAATTATTTTAATGAATTTTAAAATGCAAAAAATTATTTTAATAAATTTTAAAATGCAAAAAATTATTTTAATAATTTTTAAAATACAGAAAATTATTTTAATACAATAAAAATTATTCTAATGCAATAAAAATTATTTTAATGAAATAAAAATTTATCTAAAGTAATAAAAATTATTTTAGAGAAATAAAAATTATTCTAGAACAATAAAAATTATTTTAAGGCAATAAAAATTATTCTAAGCAATAAAAATTATTCTAGTGAAAAAAATTATCTAAAGCAATAAAAATTATTCTAGAGCAATAAAAATTATTTTAAGGTAATAAAAAATATTCTAGAAAAATAATAAAAAATTATCTAATGCAACAAAAAATATTGTAAACTAATCTAAAGCTCACGATGGTGGTTTGACCAACTCGGAGCGCCCCTTGCTCTGATACCAATTGTAGGATCGAGTAAACCGAGAAAGGAGGGTAAATCTCGGTATTTTCTAAATTTTTCTAAATAGAATATGCAGCGGAAATTAAATAAGTTAGACACAGCAATTTACTTGGTTCACAACCCGAACCGGGTTGCTACTCCAAGGCTCGTAGCTCTACCATGAGTTACCTCGATGGGCAATTCACTAAATACCCTTCGATTCAAGAACTCTCAACTTCGGAGGGTTTCGCTTTTTACAAATAATAGAGAGGGGTAACACACTACCCACTCTTGAATTTAAGTACAATAGCGAAAAAGTAAATGAGCAAATACAAGATGTATACCGACACTAATTAAATGGTAGAAGTGTGCTCGGAGTGTCGGAAGATCGTCTTGTTGTGAGAGTTTAGCTTTAGTGGACGAGAATGGATTTCGACAACACTTCGACGTGAAAAATAATTTGATACTGGGATCTGGTCGAGCATAACTTTTATAAATTGTTTCCAGTCGACTAGAATGTCTTTCAGTCGACTCCATATCAGCCCGTAGATATGGAATTCGTGGTCTTTCGGTCGACTGAATCCTCTTTAGTCGACTCCACGTCACTCGGCTCTACATTGGAAAATTTCCCTCTTTAGTCGACTCAAACTCTTCAGTCGACTCAAGCCCTCCATCTATGTCGCACGTTCTCCGATCGATCACCAGCTGATCTTGCCAAATAGGTATCCAGTCGACTGATACATCTCCAGTCGACTAAAATCCATTCAGTCGACTGATTCCTGCAAAATAGGATTAGCACAAAATATATAACATGAATGATAGCAGTAGTAATACTGCTCGATCTCAACTACTAAGTACCACGCGGACTTTTTGTCGAATCGACGGCTAACTTTGTCCCCCTACAGAAGACTCGCCCTCACCTCTTCACTCAAGGCTTACCTGCCGACTACCTGCCGGACTTACCATTCTTGACATCCGATCTGACCCACCAGGGCTTCCACCAGCTATTCGGTCTGCCTGACCCAGCTAGACTTTTTGCCGATTGTCCAGTCTCCTGACCCAACTGGTCTTCATGCCAAATGTCCGGTCCACGTGACCCATCTGGACTTCATGCTTGGTGTCCGGTCCTCCTGATCTGTCAAGATTCATGCCTAGTATCTAGTCAACTCGACCTACTAGGACTTCTTGTTAAGCTTGCACACTTAACACTTATATTAGATCACACGTGAATCCTAACTCTTAACTGTGATTCATACATCAAAACTAAGGAGTGATGCTTACTACATCAACAAGTTATACCTTCGAGATTCTTTTGAATCCGTCAAAACCACAAGCAAGACCAATGGGCCTTGCCTCTATCAGTATCCACGCCGATTTCACCTGAGACAACTCCTAGAGCAACAAGCCTTTATCTCCGATTGATGCTAGCCAACCGACAGAGACAAGAGAAGAAGAGAGAGGAAAGACGACTACTAAGAGAAAACCTAAAACCACTCTTAGCCAAAGATTATCAAGGGATCTATTTATAGATCTCTTTATTAGGTCATCTTATGAGGCTTAAACGGAACATATCTTACTATAATTATCTCATAATTAAGGTAAGAATAACCCAGGAAATTTCTATAAAGAGAAATCTCCAAAATCGATAGAACCGCAACATGACCATGTGGATTCACATGGCCCGGCCATGCTAAAAGGCACGGTCGTTCCAGGATACATGACCTAGCCGTGTGTCCTTCTTGGCACAACCCAATTCAGTTGTTTTTCTGGCCAGAGCCAGGCATGACCCTTGCCAAGTTAAGCACGGTCGTGTGAGGCTCTGTATGGTCCGTTTGACTTCGTTTAAGTGTGATATGGTCGTGCCATGTCTAACAAAGTCATAGGAGATTCATAGCCTCCGTTTCTCACTCAGACTTGTTTTACATCTCGAGATCACCCATAGTGCGTGTAACCCAATAGGTTCCCGGTTATGTTGACTATTCATAATTAACCTCTTAATTATGAATAGATCATGAGTGACACCTAGTAGTAACATACCCCCCCATTTGACTGGAAAGTCTAAATCAACTTCAGAACATTTTCTGAACCCTTCAGCAGCTTCAGTTGTTCGTGCCTTGTTCCTTTCACTCATCCTATACCCACTTGGTTCAGGACATGGTCTATGTGTTCATCCCCACTAGGCTGACTGCGTCACACCTAGCCCAAGTTAATTTTCTTATCCTGTGGATTCAAGTTACTCCTACATGTTCCCAAGAAAACCATCTTCTTAACATGCTTGCTCTGGTCAAAGACTTCTGAGTAACAATCCTGACAAGAGACCTAGGGTATACATCTCTTTTATCAGGAGTGGTGAATATTCTGTGGGCTATTCAAACACCTTCGATCACTTTGGTTTATACCCAATCATCCCGGAGTTACACATACTATGTAGATGGCTACAAAGAAATCAAAATACAAGGCGCCATGATCAAGGTGACTTGAATACCTCAAGTCTAAGAAAGCTCGCACTCAAGATGCAATGAGATCTTCAACGACATATAAAACCATATGAAGTCTCATAACAGGTCACTCCAATGAACTAGTTACCATAACTAGCATCCACATGTTCACTCTTAACATCCCTATGCTTCCATTTAGTGAGTAGCGAATGCTTGGATAAATCAAGGAGTATAACATATGCTAGTCTCACAGAATTGATGATGTCCAATTTTATCAATTCATCGACTAGGGATAGTTTCAATACTTGTATATTTACACGTGATGAGATACCCACTAATTGTGATCCAATCACAATTTCTCTTATGCTATGCATCGTATTCTGGACTTCAGTACATGAGTTTAAGATCCAATCAAATACATAGATAATGTATACTCAAATAGTGAATTTTATTAATATTTTCTAAGGCGATTGCCTTAGGATACCTCTCAGTTACATCAGACACAATCCCTATTTTTCTCTCTAAAGAAGGCACAATCTCTAGTTTTATCTCTTTAACAATATTATCTTCAATCTTATCTCCATGAAAACACAATCTCTTATTTTATCTTACTAACGATATGATTTTCGATTTTATCTTCATAATGATTTGTCCTTTTCTCTATAAAAAGGGTAAAGAGGAGAAGGATAGGAATCAATTAATATATTAGGAAAAGAATTCAATTTTTCTCTACTTTCTTTATTTTTCTTCTTCTTTTATTCTCTCCATGACTTGAGCGTCAGAGGATTTCGCCGAGGTACACTTCAACCTCCTTCTAATCTGTTTTCAAGTTCCTCATTCCTAAACTAATAGCTCATGAATCTAACCTATTCAGATGTTCGATCTTGTCAGACACGTGCATGCCCCGACCTCTCGAAGTGAAGGTCATGTTCGATTTGTCGAAACACAAGGTACATCCGACCTCTCAAAGTGCAAGTCACGTCTGATCCCCTGAAGTAACGCATTATAGGAGCTTTACAAAATGAAGCCAATTCAAGACCGATTCAATTTATATCTAGTCAGTCAAAAATACTCAGGTGTGAACTCCTATTGAGTCATTTTATTTTTTGATTTCCGACCGGATTAAATTGCATGCTTCTCAACAACAATTTGACTAGAGCTGTCAAGTTGGGTTAGGCCCGCCGGGTTGGCCCGCCCCGCCAAACAATTTAAGCGGGTTGGATTGAATTTTTATTAACCCGCCATTTTGGCGGGCCTAAACGGAGCGACCCGCGCGGGTTGCGGGTCTAGACGGGTTAGCCCGCCATGGGACGGGTTGGCCCGCGGGTTGAGAAATATCAAAAGATAAATTTTTCACCATTATAATCGTCTTCTATCACACATACACCTCAACAAAGTATAAAAGAAGTTAAGAGTAAAGAACAAAAGAATATTTTTTATACTCTAATTGTTTTTTATTATCTTGTCACTACTATTCTAATCAATATAGAAAATAATAACATATCAAAATCAAATAATTACCCAAGTTAAAAAATCTCAATTGAATCTTTATTTGAAACAACAAAAATTTACATTTACATATTATCAAGATTTGATTATTTTAGAATATTGAAAAGGAATCAAAAACATCGATACTCAATTTTGTAAGTCGATAATTGAATCTCAATTATAAGATTTTAGTTACTTCAAATACTTATTTTTTTAATCATGGTACTTTATCTGTCTTACAAATCATTATCTCAAGCCCTCAACACCTCAGTAATTTTAGATATATTTTTTAAATTTGTGTGACCCGCGGATTGACTTGCCTAACCCGCAACCCGCTTTGGATTGGGTTGGATTGGAAATTTCTCAATCCGCTGAGATGACGGGTCGGCCCGCCCCTCTCTGCTAAATATTGAATTTACGATGGGTTAGCCCGTCCCGTCATAGATCGATCTGTTTGACAACTCTAAATTTGACAAATCAGTTGTGGTGAGGGTCACATGGCTACAAGCTCGACCGTCATGGGCTCATGGCAGCCGCAGCATGCCCACGCGCTTGCCCGCCGCCTGCCAGCCAACTAGGCGGTGGCTTGTTTGATTCCACTAAGGGAAAGATGGGACAAAGGAAGTAGAATTTATTTTCGTCCGGTTGGGAAGGAAAGAAAATTAAAATGGACTGTTTTTCGTCAATTTTTTTTTTCGTCTAGGTAGATCCAGCGTAAATTTCAATTTCACCCATAATTTATTTTTCAGAAATATGGACATAGAATTGTATTCCACACGGACAACGACGTGTTCAATGTTCTTTTAGGACAATTGCAGTGGGTTTGAATATTAATTTAGGGGTGTTTTTCTAAACTATAAAAATAACATGGATTCAAGGGCTACTCTGGTTTCCTAAAAGTCACACGCCGTGAATTACCAAATACATTCCTTTTTTTTAAATATCCTTGATGAAAAATTTAAAATATCATTTTTTTACCTCACTTTCTCTCCAGATGTTTTTTCTCTTTTCCTTTTCATTCGATCGACACAAATCGAACATATTATGTTGCATTCGATCGACTATGATCATACGAATCCTAATGTATTTGGCACATGACAATCGAATAGCTATTAACGTATTCGAACTAGGACCGAACGATATCAGAATACAATGACGTCGAATTCCAATCGCAATTTGTCTTTGCATTGTTGTTCCAATGATCACTATAACTAACCTTGAATTTGTCAAAGTCGCTGTCGCAATTTAACCAACCGAATTGTAGACAGATTGAGATTGAAATCCGACATTATTGTACTCGTTAGTGCTGCAGCGGTTGACAGTCGCAATTCGAATACGGTCGAATTGATATCAGAGTTCGATCAGATCATGATTAAATTTTGATCGAATTGTGACTGCAATTACCATGCTAACGATTGATTTCGATCCTAATTCGATTGTAATTTGTACGATTTAATTGGACTATAATGTTTGTTGGACTGCATATAATTTTGATTGGATTGGATTCTAATTGAATTGCAGGCCGAATTAATCAAGATTACGATTGACAGTAGCTCTGACGGGGAGCACGACACCGTTATTTGGAATGTGTCTATCCTGACTCTTTCCTAAATTGTCCGGGGAGCGGGAGTTGAAGATTGAGACACGCTGGGTCTCCCTTGATTGATAGCTTTCGAAGCCCACCTTCCATCCGTCGCTCCCCGACAAGGCTGAGACATGGCGATCTCAAATCCCTCATCGTCCGCTATCGATCCCGAACTGGTGATCTCCCACAGGTTCTCCGAGGTTCTTCTCCGTCCTGCTCTGATGCCCTTCGGTTCTGTGCTTTGTTTTTCCCCCCTTTTTTTTATTTCGTTTTCCTTTATTTCTCGCAGACCTTGTTTTGCTATACAGAAAGGTTAGTTCTGGAAGTTCTCAGATTCTTTATCTCCTTCCCGCTTCATGAAATCCGTTCATTTCGTTTCGTTTGACTTTTCTCGTTGTCTGTTTGTTCTTGTTAATAGGGATGTAGTGCTCTACGCTCTAGGCATCGGAGCTTGTTCTGGAGACGCGGTGGACGAGAAGGAACTCAGCTACGTTTACCATAAAAATGGGCAAAAGTTCATCAAGGTCAAAAGTTGAAGTTTTATGCATACATATACCAATCCAGTTATATTTTCAATTCTGCGCCTTTTAGTTTAATTCACAAGTTCTTCGCCTTGGCTTTTTTTTTTTGCCTGAAAAAGTCCTATTAATTGTTTTTCTCTGCTCTGTGAATATGCTAATTCTTAGTTGTATAACCTTTGGTAATGAACTTCCTAAGGAAAAAAGTCAATTGCCTTGTTATGATACATTCTTAATATAAATTATATTCGTGTCATGTGACCACTCGTATGAAATGTAACTTTCTCCCTGTGTCTTATGCATCAGTTTAATATTGCAAAGTATTATTTTCTTAGTTGTTACCAGAGCTATATGTTTGCCTCATGATGTTCTAGTTCATCCAATATGAGGGGAGAAACCATAGCGTGATGTACATCATGACTTCCCCTCCCCATCTCTCTACTTCATCATTGCATGAAATTTCTTTCCCTTCAATGTCTCAACTCATTGACCATCTCCACTTAGTATCAACTACGTTACCATTGAGAACAATTGTTATATCTTCATGGTCTCTCGTTGTCTCCTCCATTTGCTCTCCAAACTTATCTTGTCGTGTTTGCATTGCAATGCCTACGTGATCTTTTCACCCACTACCTAGGAATACTCATAGATGTCGCATTTGCTCTTGTTTCCTTGGAAGATGATAAAATAAAATGATAGACTTATATGAAAGACAAAAATTGAGGGAAGTGACAAATTTTTTTTTCTTGGACAAGTACGCATGGATAAATAATTTTCTAAACATTGTTAATGGTATAAATTGGTTGCTAGTGAATTAGAAATCAACTTATAGCAATGAACAATCTTGAAATGTGTGGTTGCTTCCTTTAGGCTTATTTCATCCTTACCAATTTTGTGCAATTTTGGTCTCGCAAATTTGGATTGACTTACATCCTGCCAAAGAAAAGTCTACCGTCCACCCTGCCCAAAATAAGGTTGTTAGAATTCACTCATCGAAATGCCAAGTTCGGTCATCAAACATGTATACAAGGAGGAAGAACCTTGCTATGAGGAAAGGATTTGAAGTGAATATGTTTAGCCCCCTCCTAGTTCTGATATAGAATAGTTTTTAACCCCTAGTTCTGATATGCCCTTGAATTTCTTGGATAACCCACATCACGCTATTCAAGGTACTAGTTCACTCACACCCATTGAGTCACATCGCTTGAGTCACAATCAAACTATTGCCATGTGCAAACCACAAGTCAATTGGTTGTCCCACATAGTGGCCTAGGTGATGTGTGTTGTTCCACATGACAATAAATTAAATACCATCTCACTGCATCTTGCAATGATGTGAATTGCAAAGCACACAAACAAATAGCCACATTGCACCTCATACACACCATGTAAGCCTCATTTACCATATGTGTGTGTGCGCGCCACATCAGTGCCGATTGCATATGTGTGTGATGTGGCCGTGTAATGCTTTGTGTCATGCCACACTACTTTTCTATGTTGCACATGAACTCTCATGTGTTCACATGATCTCACTATATGTAAAGCCCATGGTGCTTAATTGTAAACTTTTTCAAGACATATAATCTGTAACATATTTATATTTAAATGCCTCTTTCTCCCTCTAAAATTTGGACTTGAGCTTCCCATGAATTCTAAAAGTTTTTTTTCTTCCTTCTTCATGTTTTGAAAGGCCTTTTGCGTCAAGAAAGATGGCATTCAAATTCATACCTTGAATATCTCTCCTCTCTTTATAGTCATAAGAAAACAATGGAAAAATGATTCATTTACTGACTTATCCATTGCTCCTAATCTGTCGTTTAGCTTATCTGTCCAAGAAAAGAAACCTCAACTCACAGTCTCTCCCCAATCTATATCGTTGTCATTCATTTTAACATTATTGTCATGACAACTAAAATCCCCAGCCCATAGCTGTTAACCTTCACATGTTGAAGCAGTGAGTTATGCTGCCTAGCATGACTGATGCACATCGTTCCTCTCCTGCTCCAAGATATGAATGCTATCCATATCGACACATACATATACCTTATAATTCTACTCTTCTTTTTCTTTCTCCTCTTTAAGGTTGTTTCATATAGACAAAGTCGTGGTAGAGACGCAATTGCGAATTTTTCCTTTTCCCAATCATGCTAATTATATGTAATATAATTAATTAATTATACATAATTAATTGCATATAGATATATATTTTTTATATATGTAGTTTTATATCAATCCCGCCATGGCCGATCCCTAGCTTGGAAAATTCATTGACTGGATCCATCAAGTAATTTTATATCACTATAATTTGTTGGTGCAATCGGCCCAGGTTGACTCGAGTTTGACTCGAGCAGTACTTTGATGATATTTTGATGATAGACAAAACTCATGACATGAGATTGTCATGGGAAAGTCCAACATGAGGTTGACATGGAAAATCCAAGCATGGAGCTTGGTGTGGAAGTCCAAGGGGGAAGCCTTGGCATGGGAAAGTCCAAAGCATTGCGAAGCCGTGCGCTTGGTGCATTTGGGAAGTCTTGAGGACTTGGTAAGTTCACTAGGCTCGGGGTCCTTGAGTCGGTGAAGGATGACATTGCGAAGCCGTGCGCTTGGTGCATCCGAGGGACCGCCGGACAGGGAGCGAATGGAGTGAGCCCAAAGGGAAGCATACTTCTAGGGCATGAGACGCGAAGGATGGCGTTGCGAAGCCGTGCGCTTGGCGCATCCGAGGGACGTAGGCCGAGGGAAGAGAGCTTCGGTGGGGAACTCCATGAGGGATAAGGTGGACTTGGCCAAGTGGCTAAGACTGAGTGTCGGAGGCTCAAACATCGTTATGTTTGAGGTTTTAGCCGACATCGATCGACATAAAGCCGGCCGACCGCTTCTAGGTCGTATGGGTTCGACCGGTGTTCGAACAACCAAGTTCGGTGATCACCGACCGCCGAGGGAGGGCAATGATCGTTGAGAATCGGCCGATCGCCGCGGATGACAATGATCGTGGTGACACCGCACGCGGCATGAACGGAGTCGAGCTCGCCAAAGACTCGATCGATGGATGATCGATCGATGGGTGCCATCCGATCGATGTGTGATCCGTTGGAACTTAACCAACGTGGATCGGGCCGTTGTGAGAGACAACGGCCACGGGACTACCGATTGATGGTCACGATCGATCGTGATGGGCGCGAAAACGACCACGCAGTTATAAATGGAGCACGAGTTGGAGGATTTCGCCAAGGTTTTGTGGAGCTATCGAGGGGAATCACGCTGCATTCCAGCCTTCAAGAGCCAATCAGTAAGCAACAAACAAGTGATCAAAAGCAATCGGTGAAAAGTGTTTCTTTTGTATTGTATTTGTATTCTTGTTTGTATTTGTATATTCTTGTTGAATTTGAGAGGTTTCTCCACCTCCGGCGTGTAGTCGAGAAGGAGTTCGAGTATTGGTGCTGCATCTCTAAAGCTCGAGGAGCTCGCCATGAGTAGGAACCATTCGGTTCAACCACGATATGTCGTATTCGTGTGCTTGTATTGTTGTTAGTATTATTATTATTTCTATTGTTTCTCACTGTGCTAACGCATAATCGTGACATAAGCAACGCAACGAGAACGAGCGAATTACGACATCAAACGAACGAGGGCTATTCACCCCCCTCTAGCCGGCCAATCGATCCGTCCCAACAAGTGGTATCAGAGCCAAGGTCACTCTTCAAGGACTAACCGCCGCGAGAGCACTACAAGATGGCCGGCTTCATCCATTCATCGAAATTCGATAAAGATTTTTCTTGGTGGAGGAAACGGATGGAGATATATCTCGAAACCGATTTTGATTATATGATTATTATAGAAAATGGTTTTGAGATGCCTAGGGACAAACACAACAAGCCCATTGAGAAGTCAAAATGGACCCAAGACCAAATCAAAGACTTCAAGACAAATCTCAAGGCAATCAAGTTGATTAGTGATTTGTTACCTAACACTATTTGGTCTAGATTGGGTGATTATAGGGATGCAAGGGAATTATGGAATAAGGTAATGAAATTCCAAGAAAATTCCCAATCGGCATAAGAAGAGGAGAATGCCGAAGAAGAACCCACAACATTTGAAGATGTTGATGACTTGGTGGAGACCTCCACCTCTAGCATTGAGGGGGAGGAGAGGCAACCTTCCATCCCGGAGCAAGAACAAGAAGCATCCACATCCGGGAGAAGTGAAGATTGGGAAGAGGCCTCCACCACCTCCCTAGGTAACTCAAGTGTTATTATTTTAAATAAAAATCACATAATATGCTTTGAGTGTAGGGAGAAAGGGCATTATAAGAGCAAATGTCCTAAATTGGCTAAGAAGAAGGCATCGACACCAAAAGTCAACCCAAAGTCAAACGATGCCGGTGTTCCCAAAATCAAGAGCAAAGAGCACATTGTGTGCTTCAAATTCAATCAAAAGGGACACTACCGAAGCCAATGCCCTAGGGGGAGGAAGAAAGGGCAAGAAGGTGCAACTCATGTAGGGGGAGCTCCTAAAGCTAACCCTAAGGTACATTTAGTTAATGCACCTTTAATTCCTAGAGTTAAAAAGCATGCTAAGAGAAATAATAAGGTTTATTGCTTAGGTGCCAAGCATGTTAGTTTCTCTAAGGACAAACCTAGGACTCAAAACACTAGATCTATTTTACCTAGGGAGTCAATTAAGAGAATTGAAGAAAACTTGGGTGTTAATCCCAAGAAATCTAGGCATATGCCTAAGAAGAAGAACATTTCCCCTAAACCTAATGAAAATTCAAAATTGAGGAAATTAGAGGTGGAGAACCAAGCCTTGAGGTCAAGGCTAGAAAAATTGGAGAAGACCCTAGCAATAATATCAAACTCGGTTAAGGGGTCTAATGCACAAAAGTCAAGACCTAGGAAACAAGAAACATCTAAGGGCAAGAAGGGTTTGGGTCACAAACCTATGTCCTACCATAATGTTTCATTTAATTATGGAACCACATCTAGGTCTAGGAAAACCAAGGCTAATAGGAAAGTCATCCCTAAGTCTAGCCATGGTATGTGTTTAGTGGCTAACACCTCAAAGAAATCAAATGTAGCCACTAAGAAGGTCAATGGAGGAGTCACCTCTAGAGTTGACCTAGGAAAGACCCAAAAGACTATGACTTCAAAGCCTAAAAGGGTCATTAGGAAGGTATCTAGGGAAGTTATCCCTAGAGAATACCTTGTTAACCCAAGGAGCTCCAATAGATATTGGGTTCCTAAAAGCGTGATCGATTCACGCTAAATGGGTTAGGGTGTGTCAACCCTAAGTGGATGGGTGGTTAACCTAGCCATTGTGAGTTGACACATTAGGGTGTGCCAATATGGTTTGAGAAGTTAAAAATGATTTAAATTGGCACAATTAGGTCATAGAGGTCGTGGTGTGCTATTTTGGGTTTTTGGCACACTAAGGAAATAATGGCATTAAGGCAAAATGAATTTAATCCCTAGAAATGGCAAATTGATTTTAACACTTAGGTATTTTATACCTTAGTATATTTTTCTTGCCATACTTTATTTGACTTGCCATGTCATGACATCATTTTCATTTTCATCTATAAAAATGTCATGATCATGTTTAGATCTATGTTTAGATGTCATGTATTCTTAAGTTTCATTCACATGCCATGACATCGTGATATTGACATATGTTTTTATCTATATCATATCTATGCCATAATCATATCATGCATGAATTAAAATGGAGTTAAGGACTATGGCATAATTTGAAAAGAATCAAATAATGTTGCCTAGAAATATGCATGAAAACATAAACAAAACAAAACTCATATCTCACAAAAATTTGACTTGTATGTGTTCTACACATCTAGATATTGGTGAGATGTTTAGAAAAAAGAAAATAAAGGTTTGAAAAACATTTTGAAAACATTTTGAAAAACCTTGGTGAAGCCTATCTTTTGATAGCTATCACCATTGAATGGGATGATACAAAGATCGACTTTTATCAAGCTTTTCTTAAATTTTCAACTTCAGATAAATCTTCCTAATTTAATGGGTAAAATAAATTTTCAATATTTTTCACCCATAGTGTTTGATAAGTATTATACGATGCATTTTCAAGATTTTTAAAATTACGATATTTACTTATGGATTTCAAAATCCACAAATCAAAATCAGACGTAGATCAATGATCGATCGCTCATAGCGGCAATGATCGATGGTAAGTCCAATGACCGGTATCCGACGAGTCGATCGCACAGCCGATTTCGTGTAAACTCGATAGTTAGCCCATGTTTAGCTATGTTGTCCCCAACCACTCCTAACCCTAGGATACGCTGGGAGAGCATTAGAGGTGGAAATCCAATGGATATGGATTAGAGTCGGTTGAGTAGTATCAATTTTATGGACGAGAGTTCATCAGTCAACTTCGCTTAATTTTGATTCGATTAATGTTCCTATCGCTTAGTGGACTCTCCGGACATCGCTTGCAATCAAGGGAGCAAGCCTCAGTGGGAGGTATCCATCACGGGAAGATTTAATGTGTATTTCCTCAGGGAGGAAAATCGATCGCTTCTTTAAGTGATATGGGATCACTGTAAAGACGGTAGGTACGTGTTCCTCCAAGGAGAGATTGTAAGATCTCATCGATACGAGACATTCATACCGGGGAGGACCTTGATGTAATGTCAAAAGGGGGAGAAGTTACCAAGTTACCAATTAGGGTTCGTTGGAATTCTCATCGATACGAATCGCCAATACGGGAGAATCGGTAGATTGAGATTTATAGTTTTGTCAATCATCAAAAAGGGAGATTGTTGGTGCAATCGCCCAGTCGACTCGAGTTTGACTCGACTGAGCAAAGACTTGATGATAGACAAAACTCATGACATACGAGATTGTACGGAAAGTCCAATACGGGTCAGATAGAAAATCCAAGCAATGGAGCTCGCGAAGTCCAAGGGGGAAGCCTCGTACGGGAAAGTCCAAAGCATCATGGCCGCCAAGGCTGGGCTGTGTGAGAAATGATCATGGCGCGGCGCTTGGTGCATTGGGAAGTCTCGAGGACTCGTAAGTTCACTAGGCTCGGGGTCCTCGAGCCTGAAGGATGACATCGGGCCGCAAGGCTGCATCCGAGGGACCGCACGGACAAGGAGCGAATGGAGTGAGCCCAAAGGGAAGCATACTTCTAGGTACGAGACGCTGGATAGCGAAGCCGCGGCGCCAAGGCGATCCGAGGGACGAGCCGAGGGAAGAGAGCTCGGTGGGGAACTCCACGAGGATAAGGTGGACTTGGCCAAGTGGCTAAGATCGAGTGTCGGAGGCTCAAACATCGTTATGTTTCGAGGTTTTAGCCGACATCGGGCCGATCGACATAAAGTGCCGATCGCCAGGTCGATGGGTTCGACCGGTTCGATCAACTAAGTTCGTGATCACCGACCGCCGAGGGAGGGCAATGATCGTTGAGAACTACCGAGCGATGATGGGCCGATCGTGACACTGCACGGGCAGAATCGGAGTCGAGCTCGCCAAAGACTCGATCGATGGATGATCACGATCGATGGGTGCCATCACCGATCGATGTGATCTGGAACTTAACTAACGTGGATCGGGCCGTTGTGAGACAACGGCTACACGGACCGATCGATGGGTCACGATCACCGATGGGCGAAAACAAATACGCAGTTATAAATGGAGCACGAGTCGGAGGATTTCGCCAAGGTTTTGTGGAGCTATCGAGGGGAATCGCACGATTCCACTTCTTCAAGAGCCAATCAAAGCAAGCAACAAACAAGTGATCAAAAGCAATCGGTGAAAAGTGTTTCTTTTGTATTGTATTTGTATTCTTGTTTGTATTTGTATATTACTGTTGTAATTGCTTGTGAGAGGTTTCTCCACCTCCGACGTGTAGTCGAGAAGGAGTTTGAGTATTGCCGTGTGCATCTCTAAAGCTCGAGGAGCTCGCCCGTGGAGTAGGAACCATTCGGTTCCGAACCACGTATATGCTTGCGTATTTGGTGTGCTTGTATTGTTGTTAGTATTATTGTTATTTCTATTGTTTCCGCTGCGCTAACGACAATCGTAGACAAGCAACGCAACGAGAACGAGCGAATTACGACATCAAACGAACGAGGGCTATTCACCCCCCTCTAGCCGGCCAATCGATCCGTCCCAACATAATTGATAGTAACTATATATACAATCAGTATTAATAACAATTTTGTTACTTCAATATCATCCTGAATCTACTTTTATTTTTACCTTGAGAAATCTACTTCATCACTGCCATGATCTATGTTTGTTATGGCTTAAGTTAATAACTTTATTAGATCAATGTTTAAATATTGTGCTGCAGGTTTTTCCTACCTTTGCTGCTCTGTTTCCTTTTGCTAGAGGGCTTGGACTTGAAGGAATTCATGGACTGCAGTGAGTAATTGTCATGTGAAATAATTCTTTGATAGAATTACAGTTCTGCCTTTTAGCATCTACACAAATGTCCTCAACTTCTGGTTTATAAGCTAAATGTTGCCCTATCTACAGATATGATCCTAGGCTTCTATTGCATGGTCAACAATATATAGAAATCTACCGGCCTCTTCCTTCAAATAGCTGTGTAAGATTTTTGGCAATATTCTATCTTCTCTTTGTAATTCTTTCCTTCAAGTACCTGCAAAATTGTTTGCACAATGGTACATTTTTCTTTTTATGATTTTGTTCATATAGATGTATAGGATTTTGGAATGAGGGTGTACCTTTTTCCTATAATTCAGTCTCTCAAATAGCTTTATAAGTTGTTTTTGGCATGGTAGTACTTTTTCTTGTGATTGTCCTTGAGCTTTGAGGGCACAAGTAGCCAAGCCGAGTCAAGTTTTGTGTTGTTTAAGATTGATTGATAAGATAATCACGTCAAGCTAAAGTGAACTCAAAATTAACCAAGGTGCTAAAATGGATGTTTAAGCTTGACTTTTTTTTTTGAATTTGAACTTAGTTTGAGTTTGACTCGAGCTTGGTTCATTTAGATGTTATCAAGTCCTTAATTTGAGGTTGTTTGAAACTTTTACAATCTTGAGCTTATTTGGTTGGCTAGTGAGTATCTAAAGTTGTTCTTTTTAAGAGCTTCTTTGTTATTTTATAGTTCTATTTATGATACGAGCTTTGATTGACATAATTCACAAGCTTTGTTCGTGGACGTTGTTCATAAACATTATTTACAAACAGTTCATAATTTTTATTTATCAACATTAACAATTTGAACACATATGTGGTTAACTTTTTTCATTTGATTTAACAAATTGATCATACTTGAATATTTTATTGATCTTGCATATATTAAACCATCATAAAGAAGTTTTTACCAAATTGAACACCTTTACAACCCTACAAGAGTTGGCATATGATATATACCATCTTTTTAGGGGGGCAATCAATTATTCTTTCATCCTTTTTGGAAACGACAATACAATTGTGCATGGTGTTAAAATGTATTATTCTCACTGAGAGTAAATTCTTCTTTTAAACAAACTAATTTGGCACCCAAGTCTGTGGAAACCTTTGGCTTTGTTATGTGAGGATATAGAAAAATAGTTAGATAGATAGATAAAGAGGTGAGTATCATTAAACATGTTATCCAAATTGATTTCACATATTAACTTCATGATTTCTCTTGTATGCTTTATATGTTTCTTAAATTCAATGTAGTTGTCTCTTCTCTAGGTTCTATTACCATGTCATAAGGAGAGAATAACAACTCTCTAGAGTTCAGATAGATGGGCTATTATATTGTTGGTATACAAAGTTATAATTCATGTACTATAGCCCTTAGACATACTAATTATATCTAAACATAGGAATAAGAATAGACATACCTTATATTACATCTAATATTTTTATCTAACACTCCTCAAACTTGAGCATAGATATTATCAATATCAAGCTTATTACATAAACTAGATAAAAAATACAAAATTTGCTAAGAGATTTTATGACCATAAAAATATAAAAAAACATTATACTAGTGCAAAGATATGAAGATGCAAGGCTTTAAATTGATCCTCAAAGAATCAACGATTGGACTAAGATTGTGAAGAGAGATCTTCAAATGTTGAAGTTAGTGACAATCTTCAAAGGACATGATATGATATAATGTTGTTTTGTATCTCCATTTAAACTAAAGCAACTAGAAGAAATGGTAAATTATGCACATGTCTCCACAAGTGACTAAAAATGAGGAATCTAAAGTAGAGTCTCTGATTAATTTGAAACCTTTACAAAAGGCTCCACAACAATAAAAATAGGGGATGTAGTCTATGATTAATAAAATAAATAAATTAGGGTTCCAACATTTACTCTTGAAATGAGACAGTAATCTTAGCTAGGAAACTGAGTAAAGGTAGATATTACTTAGAAAAGGATGTCAGTGATAGATCTAAATAAAATGCACAGAGAAAGTGTCGTGGAAATAAGTGAGATTATCCAATCATTCGCTCTAAGAGGAGAAAACCCGGGAAGAGATTTAGGCCAAGTTTGACATTGCATTTTGTTAATTAATATCAAAAGAATTGCTTACTTTCTTTATAGACATGAGGTATATTTATATACAAACTAGGAATTAAACTTAGGAAAGAACCTAACTATGGAAAGTCTAATTATGCTAATTGACGACAGATAATACTCCCCCTCAAGTTGGAGCATAGATATTAATCATGCCCAACTTATTACAAAGATAATCAACCCGAACCCCATTTAACGCTTTTGTGAAGATATCTCCTAGTTTCTCTCCGGTCTTCACATATCTGGTGGAGATCAAGCCTTATTGAATTTTCTCACAAACAAAATGTCAATCAATCTCAATATGCTTAGTTCACTCATGAAACACATGATTCAATGCAATATGAAGAGCAGCTTGGTTATCACACCACAGTTTCGCCGGTATTGAACTTTTAAGACCCACTTTAGTTAGAAGTTGATATATCCATATTATCTCACATACCAACTGTGCCATAACCCTATATTCTGAGTCTACACTGGATCGTGACACAACGGTTTGCTTCTTACTTTTCCATGAGACTAAATTTCCTTCAACAAAGATATAATAACCTGAAATAGATCTTCTATCCATTTTGGAACTTGCTCAATCTGCATCTGAAAAACATTCAATATGAGGGTGCCCATGATTTGCATATAAGATTCCCCATCCGAGTGCTCCCTTCAAGTAACATAAAATTTGTTCCAACGCTGCCCAATGATGAACTGTTAGAGATGACATAAACTGACTAACAACACCAACTGAATTTGCAATATTTGGACGAGTCACGGTAAAGTAATTCAACTTCCCAATCAACTTTCAATATCTCTCAGGATGTTTAAATAGTTCCTATCTCCTGTGAGGTGCATGTTCTGAGTCATTGGAGCACTATAAGGCTTTGCCCCCAATTTTCCTATCTTAGTTAATGGATTGAGGACATATTTTCTCTGAGATAGAAATATACCTCTTTTACTCCTCATAACTTCAACTCCCAAGAAATACTTTAGCACCCCCAAGTCTTTCGTGTGAAACTGAGCACGAATGAAAGATTTAAGAGATGAGATTCCCATAGTATCACTTCCAGTGATAACAATATCATCCACATACACAACTAACAAAATGTTACTAACTTCTGACTGCTTGTAGAGGACAAAATGATCAGACTTGCTTTTCACTATACTAAATTTTCCATCAACTTGACTAAATTTTCCAAACCAAGCACGAGGACTTTGTTTCAAACCATACAAAGATTTTTGAAGACAACAAACTCGCCCTGATTTCCCCTGAGCAACAAAACCAGGAGATTGTTCCATATACACCTCCTCCTGAAAATCACCATGAAGAAAAGCATTCTTGATATCAAGTTGATGTAAAGGCCAATGATGAGTAACGGCCATTGAAATAAACAATCGAACAGATGTCAACTTTACAACAGGAGAAAAAGTGTTAGAATAATC
This sequence comes from Wurfbainia villosa, assembly GCA_025175895.1. Classification (NCBI taxonomy): domain Eukaryota; kingdom Viridiplantae; phylum Streptophyta; class Magnoliopsida; order Zingiberales; family Zingiberaceae; genus Wurfbainia; species Wurfbainia villosa. The sequence goes on along the minus strand of CM045989.1, from coordinate 33,144,953 downwards.
CACACCATAGGTTTGAGCATAACCTTTAGCAACAAGACGAACTTTTAATCTAGCAATTGATCCATCCAGATTGACTTTAACTGCGAATACCCATTTACATCCAATAGCCCGTTTCCCTGAAGGTAGATTAATCAAGTCCCAAGTGTCATTGTCATCTAAAGCAATCATTTCCTCTATCATTGTATCTTTCCAACCAGGATGAGAGATGACCTCACAGATAGTTTTAGGAATAGAGATAGAGTCAAGTGAAGCAATAAAGGAATAAGAGGAAGACGATAAGTCCTTATAAGAAACAAAAGAAGTAGGATAAGTACACTGGTGTTTACCTTTGCGTAGCGTAATAGGAAGATTTTTGCTTGGGACTAGATCTGATGACGAAGTAGTAGGTGCAGGACATGAAACAAGAGTTTGATGCCTGGAGTAGACTTGAATAACAGGAGGTTTGACAGGAGCTGGTTCCGGGACATATGCTGAGGATATGACAGAATACATTAACAAATCATCATCCTCCCTTTGATGAGTTGAAATAGGTGAGGACGGGTAATAAGGTGTTTCTTCCATGAAGGTAACATCAATTGAGATAAGATATTTGTTAATGCTGGGACAATAATACCTATAACCATTCTGAAGACGAGAATAACCAAGAAAGATACATTTCAAGGATTTGGAATCTAATTTAGTGATATGTGGATGAGCATCCCAAATAAAAAAAGTGCTACCAAATATCCTAGGATTAACAGGAAATAATGACTTATTGGGAAAAAGGATTTTGTAAGGGATTTCACCATGAAGAATAGAGGATGACATGCGGTTAATGAGAAAACAATGTAGACACCACATCAACCCAAAACAGTTTGAGAACATTCATATGAAATAAAAGGGCCCGGGTAGTTTCAAGAAGATGTATGTTTTTGCATTCAGCCACACTATTTTAGAATGAAGTATCAACACAAAGAGCTTTCATGAAGCATGCCATTTTGACTTATATAAGATTGAAATAAATCAGACGTATATTCTTTGGCATTATCACTTCGTTGAATTGAGTTTTAATCTTAGCAAAAAATGTACAAAACAGAGAGAATAACTCAGAATGACTTTTCATTAAGTATAATCAAGTTACACGAGAATAATCATCCACAAAAGTAACGAAGTACCTAAAACTAAGTTTAGACAAAACCGAACAAGGACCCTAAATATCAAAATGAACTAATTCAAAAGGAATAGTAGCCCGATTATTGTCCCTAGGGCTCGAACTAAGACGGTGATGTTTTGCGAATTAACACGACTCACAATCTAATGAAGGCACCTTACCATATTATGGACAAAGTTTTTTGAGCAAAGGGAGAGATGGATGTCCCAACCTACAATGAGCCTTGAAAGAAGTGATACTCGAGCACAATAGAATTTTGGAGTGGTGTGTCAAGAATGTAGAGGCCTCTAGATTTATATCCTTTACCAAAATCTTCTTCGTCAAAAGATCCTAAAATAAACAATGATTAGGAAAAAATGAGATACAACAATTAAGATTACGAGTTAGTTAACTAACAGAGAGAAGATTAAAGGATAAATTAAGTAAATATAAGACAGTGGACCGAGGAAGTAAAGAGGTAGGATTGATAGTGTCAGACCCACGAACACAAGATGAAGACCCATCAGCTAAAGTAATAGTAGAGGTGTTAGCTTTGGATTGAAAAGTAGAAAAAAGACCAGAATTACCTATTATATGATATGTGGCACCAGAATCGGTGGCACCAGAATTGATCACCCATTTGGTGGATGAGGAAAGAAGACATGCGTTTTGTTTACCTGAATCAACAATAGCAGTGACAGAGGGAGATGAAGACTTAAGTGATTCCTAATATTTTGAGAACTTGGCTAATTCATCTGCAGAGATAAGGATTAATTTGTCAGAGGTATTATTAGTGGACGCATTATATGCCAAGTGTTCTTGCTGATTTTTGTATTGAAGTTTTCTACACTCAAACTTTGTATGACAGGGTTTACGACAATAGTTGCATATAATTCCACCTGAATTTGGTGTTCGAGTTTCAACATCCTGTGCACCACTTCCTTTGTTTCCACTAGTGAATCTTCCAGGCACATAATTAGTATTTCGACTTACCAAAGCACCACTAAACAGAGCAGGTGCAACACTTTTTGTACGAAGAAGACGACTAAATACATCTTATAAAGAGGATGCCTCAGAGTCTAAGAGAATTTGTGACTTGGCAGACTCAAAGTCAGAAGATAGGACAGTAAGAAAGCTCATGATAGTCATTTGCTCTCATTGTGGTTGTTGACCTTTCACATCAGAGCTAAAGGGCAGCAGCATATTAAGCTCCTCGTATGTCTTCTTGAATGTCTTAAAGTAATTGATTAGAGGCTAATCTTGTTTTTTCCCACGGTAAAATGCTTTGCAAACTTCATACATGCGAGAGAGATTTCCTTTTCTAGAGTATAGAAATTCCAAGTGATCTATCAGTTCTTTAACAAATTCAAATGATTGATCAAATCAATTACCTCACTATCAATACAATTCCGAATCTGAAGTAACAAGTGAACATCTTCTCTAAGCCATGTTTGCTTTGAATCATTTTGAGGGGGATCATCAGTCAAATGATCGTCTTTGTCAATACTTTGTAAATATAGACGAATAGTCTTACTCCAATCTAAATAGTTCGAACCGTTTAATTTATAGTATGTGATTTTAGACATTATAGGCACCACATCCATCATAATAGAAGGTTTATTTTCAGCCATAACATCTTATCCCAAAGAAATTCAAGTAAGAAGAGAATTTGGTGAGTATATACAAACCCACGTGTGCGAGAAAGTACCCAACCAATATCAATGTTGGTTGTTGTCAGGCAAAGACTTCCCAGTGGTGTAGGAAACCTTGTCCAGGAGAAACACAACGTCTAGAGTACGACTCAGCTCACGGGACAACACGACCTGCAGTCGCGCGTAGGTGTTGATCGCGTTTAGAAAAGCAAGGTTGGAGCCAGTAATTGAGAGGCTGAGATCAGTGAAGAGGGCAAGAAAGGCGTCTAGGGTTAGACACCTTGTTGCATTGGGGTCGGAGGCGAATTTCGACGGAGACTTGGAGTTGCCTTGTCGCAATCGAGAGCGTCAAAGACGATCCCAAAGAGGACTGGGTCACAGGCATCGAGATTCGAGCGACACTAGGGTTGGGGACGCGTAGTGACCTCTGCGGCGAGAAACAGCGCTATCACTCGGGAGTGCTGTCTCACGTACACAAGAGAAATAAGAGGTGGAGATAGGAACCAAATTTCGAATCCCTAATTTCAAAGGCTCTGATACCATGTTAATTGATATCAAAAGAATTGCTTACTTCTTTATAGACATGAGGTATATTTATATACAAACTAGGAATTGAACTTAGGAAAGAACCTAACTATGGAAAGTCTAATTAGGCTAATTGACAACCAATAATACATTTCAAAAGTGTATTTAGAAAAAGAACTTTGCGATTAAGTGCATGGTGTAGAAGTAGTGTAATGCTTGGTTACTTGTATCTCAAAATTGCTTGTGAAAGCAATTTCACGATCTATAGTGTTTGGTAAAAATATTACCTAGAGGGCACTTTTCCCTTTATTTTAAACAATGATACTAATAATAAATTAGAATATAAATGTTATCAATTAAAGGACAGCTCGATGCATGAAACTTTCGCCATGTAGGATTATGGGGAAGAGTTTATTGTACGTAGTTTTATCCTGCTTTTTATAAAAGACTGCTTTCAAGACTCGAACTTGTGATCTAGGTCACAAGGCAATAACTTTACCATTGCAGCAAAGCTCCCCTTTAATATTATGTTATCAATTAAAAAACTAAAATAGGTTACATCTTTAAAAAAAGAAAACAAAGGACAGCACGGTGCATGAAGCTCCCGCTATGCAGGGTTCCGAGGAAGAATCCATTATACGCAGCCTTACCTTACTTTGCAAGAGGCTATTTCTAGGATTCGAACCCGTGACCTCTAGGTCACAACTCACAAGGCAACAACTTTACCATTGCGCCAAGGCTCCCCTTCTCCTTTTTTTTATTAATATAAAATACAATTTTATGTTTTTATATGTTGCCACTATTTTAAAATGTAAATAACTTTGCAATTTGGTTGTCAAAAGCACTTTAGCAAAAAAATTACAAACCCAACTTCAATTTTTAATCATTTTATTCTAAGCATAGAGACTAGAGTAAAGAAAAGAAACAAAAGATTATTAATGAAATTTGAATTCTAACGATCCTTTGAGATAAATAGAAGGGAGGAGGAAAGAGAAAACTTGAAGATCACTTTTTTCTTCTTATCGTTGCTTCTTTCTCTCACCTATCTTTTTTTGAGAGAGAAATGAAATATTTTATTATTATTATTGGGGATAGAAAATTTTGGTTCAATAGTGGTTGGAGGGATGAGAAAAAGGAAATTAAGTTTTATGATGGTAGAGAATAGGGAAAAAAAAAAGTTTATGATGGTGGAGAGAGGAAAGCGAGAAAATTAGGGTTTGTGATTGTGGACTGGAGTTGCACCACCAGAAATAACTTGCCACCTCTTCCTTATGGGATTAAAGAAGAAAAACCCGGCCCTGGAGAGGAGCCCACTCTAATACCAAGTTGAGAGATGGATATTATTTTGTTGTCGTATAGAGTTTCAATTCATATATTTATGCCCTTAGACATAACTAATTCTATCCAATACTTGGGCATGACACTATGTATGCCTTAGATTTGATTATATTTAATAAATTTATCTAACATTTGACATATTCTTTCCTTGAGATAACTTATTTATGCATTTTCAAATAACTTGACATCATTTACATTAAAAGTTCAAGAACATTGTGTAGGTTTCTATGTTGTTAATCTATTTTGTATGAATTAATTTGGTTAATTAATGCCATAATTTACACTGTATCTGCTCCAGATTCTCAACAAAGTCAAAGTTGCTGGCTTGCATGACAAAGGTCTGTTGTCCTCCTTCATTTATACTTCTATTATATATACTGTTTTGTCTTCTTCAAATTGAAAGTAATTGACTTTAAGCAAAACTGTTTTAATGTACTTGCTGACTTACAGAAAAATGATCTTTTCCTTCATATTCATCTTTATTTCTATTGTATATTCTTTCTTGAAAAATTGGAAGTTATTTAAATAAATCTGATGCAGGAAAAGCAACTCTCATTGAGCTTGAAACTACAAGTTACATAAAAGAGTCTGGTGAAGCGCTGTGCATGAACAGGTCAGTGACCAATATTGTATGTGCTAACATGTCGATACTTTATAACTAAATCTTCACTTTGCTTATTTTTGTAGGAGTTCATTATACTTGCGTGGTTCTGGAGGTTTTTCAAGCTCATCACAGCCATATTCGTACAAAACCTATTCGGATAGTCAGCCCTCTCGATTTTCAGTCCCTAAACATCAGCCTACTGCAATTTTTGAAGAAACAACCCAACTATCTCAGGTAGCTTTCTTTTTAAGTTCCATATAGATTCTCTATATTTCAAGGATAGTGATTTTTGTACTATACTGTCATTTATTGGATATGCTTCTCATAGGTTCAACAGGCATTGCTTACTGCATATTTCTTATTTCATCTTTGAAAGACCTCTTTTCTTTACATTATGCAAATTAAATTTCTTTTTTATGCTTCTATTTCATATTTCTATATTTTATATTTCTATATATACTTTTGGGATTGTATCAATCCCTTCTGTATAAATAATTCTTCGTGGAGCATGAATTATAGATTGCTCTGTAATTCCACATTCATTAATTGTTTCCATTGTTGCCAATGTTATTTCATGCAGGGGTGTCGGATTGAGTTCAAGGGAAATGAGTTCTTAGCTTTGGTTTGGTAATAGTTGAGGAAGAGCCCTCCCCCTCCTTTGGAAGCCACTGTCCCTATGGTCTTGGTGAACTGAAGGGGTGGGCTTGTGCAGTTCTATGGATGCAAATTGCACGGAATAAGCATTTCTTGTGAGATTGAGTTTAAATGACTAGTGGCTTGAGAATTCTTCTTGATCAGGAAACCCTTATAGGTTCCTTCTGGCATGGCGATGAGCTCGATGCCTCTAATCATGATTTGAAGCATGATGTCGAGCTGGAGTTGAACAATAGAAGGGCCACATAGGACCCTATCAATGTGAAGATGAGGTCAATGCTTCTAGTCATGATTTGAGGCATGATGTCGGACTGGAGTGATGATCAGCAGGAATGGTGGTGATGTCCCAACTTCTATAGTAGGAATGTTGTATGAAATTAGTGCTTATGGTGGTTCTGAGAGGTGGCAAGAGTGTTGGTTGTGATCATGAGAGAAATAGTTGGTTTCCATGGTAGCTAGAGATCAGGAAGAAGGATGCATGTTTCTTGTTGGTAAGAAGGGGTCTCTATATTTGTCTTGGTAATAAGCATTGATGCAATTTTTTATTTGTAAATGTCTTACCTTGAGTATTTGAGGGCGATCAGAGCATATTAGGAGCCAGAGACAATGTATTGATGAGGTGGAGGGGTTGTCGTTGAGGGGAGTTGGCTGTTGGATCGTAAAAGCGTCGCTAGAGAGGGGGAGGGAGGGTGAATAGCGAGCGTGAAATCTTCGTTTCTTTTCGTTCGTTCGATTAAGAATATGAGTAATGCAACGGAAAAATAAATATGACAAATTTATTTTTACTTGGTTCACAATCCAGCGGTTGCTACTAAGGCTCCGCGATCCTTGACCACGTACGAAGGGACAATCCACTATAGATTCTCCTCCTCATTGGAGGTAGGAGACAACGATCACAAAAATCGAGAGACAAAAACTCGAGGATGAGCAACAAGTCTACCTCACCTCGTTACGATAAAAATTTTGATTACAAATTAAATAAACTAATACTATCGACGAATATGAATCTGAGATGAAGAGCTTGTCGGCATGTTGGCGTCGTAATGTCGTCGTCGAAGCGTAGCGTTGTTGAAGTATTAGGGAGCAAAGAATTGATCATCTTTGGGTTCGAGTCCTCCCCTCCTTTTATAGACTCGTACCTTGGAATTAGTCCGGATCTAGATCCTCAATTTGTGGAACTTATCACGAGGTGTCACCTTATCTTATCGTGAAGTAGTGACATCAAACGTTATTCTTTTTGACATAGCGCACAAGGCTGATTCGTCGCCATCAGTCGACTGATGCTCTTCATCAGTCGACTGCCAATAGCCAATAAATGATCGCCACCACTTCCCTCGCAATAAGAGGTTAGCACGAATACGATAAATATACGGTTCCTTATCATTCGATCTCGACCTAGACCTTCCATTGAAGTCTTAATGATCGCCGCTACGTTGTCCCCGCATGCAGGACACGACCTTACCATCTCTTCGTGACTGCTTACCTCCGGGTCCTTTACGACTGCTCTTTGCTTCCGGCCTTCACCGGTTCTTCGACTCCCACGGTTCTCCGTCACCCGACCACCACTTCGGCTTCCGACTGGATTCTTCGGGTGTCGCTGACCTTCGGCTTAGCTTAATCATTTCCTGCACACTTAATTCAGCTCATGATTTAACAATATGACCTTAATTTTGGATCTTTGCCATAATCAAAACTTAGGTTCGATTATCTGGTGCCTCTGCACCAACAATCTACCCCTTTTTGATCTATGACAAACTGACATAAAGTTAAGGGAAATTTAAAACATAAAACAAGTAGAGTAAATGATAAATGCTATTTCAAAAACTCCCCCTTAACCCTAGGTGAGTTTTGAAAGAGATACTTTAATTTTTAAAATAAATTTTTTGTTACTCTCCCTTAACTTTCGCTCTTCTCTCCCTTTTGCCATAAATCAAAAAAAAAAAAGTGGGGGTGTTTATATAAAATAGAAGGTTAAAAACAACATGCGTCTAAAATTAGTAAGGATAAATCAACTATGAGTCCAAGCATGGGTTTAGCATTAGTTAGATAGATTGGCTCGAGGTGTGTCCCTCTGCACCAACAATTTAATAAGTTTTTGAAACATACTTTTCAAAATACTTATAAGTTTATTTTAAAAACAAAACTTCAAAGGTTTGTAATATAACCCTTAGGGTTAGTTTGCTCTCCCCCTTAGTCAAATATATGAAGTATAAGAGATTTAGGGGGCGCTAAACTTTGGCCTAGAGAGTTGTATACTTAGTATTGGCCAATCGAAGTTGAAAATAAGTAGCATTTTGAAAAAGTTAAGTGTATTTCAATTATCCTTAACATCTCACCCATTCTATGTGTCTCAAAAATGCGTTTGTCTTATATGTTTTGTGAGATGATTTTAACTTGATTAAAGTTAGTCAACCTTAGGTTAGATTCAGATTTAACCTTTAGTTCGTCAAGTAAACTTTTCAAGAAATTGGCTTCCAGGTCGTGGCGAGGCACAAGGGTCTTCTTTGATCGGAACAATGACCACTTCCTTAGACAAAGTCAAATTCAAGAAATTGATTACTTGAGTCACTTAAGATTACTTCTTGGTCTAACTAGTTTAGGATACGGCGAGGTAGCTTCAGCTAGTTCAATTTAGTCGAGTGCACCAAGCTAGATACGCCTTATTTAGTTCGGACACACAAGACTTCGTTTCCCTAACATACTATCATCTCGTCGCGTCCTGATACTATGTCATCAAGATTGATTAACTATTTGTCCTATCTAACCGTTCTAACAATTAAAACAAGGATTAATTAAGCATGCAAAGCTTTAACTAAGAAAGTGGGTACACTATTTTAGTACTAGCTCCCCCTAAACCATTGAACTAACATGGTCTATCCATATAGTGGACTTGATCCTGGGGAATCTAATACTTATTGGTCCTTATATGTGAATTTATTAAATTTTTTGGGACCCATGCTTGGACTCTTTGATGACTACGATTCACAATAGACATGTACGATTTGTTCGTAGTCGTTGACCTAAATCCGAGTCCGGCTTTGTTGTACATGACTCTTTGAGATCCAAGTAGTCGGTTAAGATTCTTGGATTCCAACGTGAACCTTTCCAACCTAGCCTCGACCTCTTGAACTCGTCCTTTCAAGAGAGAATTCTCCTCCTCAAGTTTTTCAACTTGAGTTGAGTTTCCCTCTTGAACTTGACTAGTTGAAGAGGTTAGAGTAGCCTTTTGCTTGAGGGTTTCAACTTCCTCAAGTAACGACTCAACTCTAGACTCGGACTTAGTCAATTTCCTATTTAGCAACTTAATTGCATGATATAAGTTTGCAATTAATGAACGATTTACCTTAATCTTTTCTTTTGATCCGACTTTGAGTCTTGACTCGAATTCATCCTCAGAGTTGGAGTCGGAATTGGATTCGTAGTCAGCTTCGCACTCGGACTCGAACTCTACTAGGTTTGCCATGAATGTTAAGTCATCGTCTTGATCTTTTTGTTCCTCCCACGTCGCTTGAAATGCTTGCTTTGGTTGCTTGTGTTTTGGCTTCATTTTTGGGCAGTCAGACTTGTAATGCCCCTTCTTATTGCTCCCATAGCATGTGTATGTTTGTGGGGGTTTCTTGCTCTTCAATTGCTCCCTTTTCTTTTTGATGATTCTCTGAACTAGATTGACTAGTTCGGCCTCCATCTCCTCTTCGGATTCCGATTTGGATTCACCTTTCGATTTGGATTCTTCTTCTTCGGGAGGTATCTTGCTATTTGCTTTTCGTCTTCGTCCTGCGAACAATGCTCCACCTTTCTCGACCAAGATCGCGTTAGTTTGTTCATGTAACCCAAATTCAGAAAAGAATTCGTCTAACCTAATCTTAGATAAATCTTTAGATACCTTGTAGGCATCAACCATGGATGCCCACAAGGTGGTCCTAGGAAATGCATTGAGTGCGTACCTTATTATGTCTCGATTGTCTACCTTTTGTCCGATGACATGTAGACCGTTCAAGATGTCTTGGATCTGCGCATGGAGTTGTGAAGCGGTCTCGTGATCCTGCATCTTTAGATTATATAATTTATTCAATAGTAAGTCTCTTTTGCATACCTTAACATCGGATGCCCCTTCGTGTAGCTCGATTAACTTGGTCCAGAGGTCTTTGGCGCTAATGAACGGTACAATTCGGTTGAATTCCTCCTTGGACAAGTCGCATTGCAGCATTTGGGTTGCTTTTGCATCGGCTTCGATTTGCCTCTTGGTTGAGTTGGTCCATTTGTCGAAGTCCAAAGGCTCCCCTTGATCATTGGTGGGTAGAGCAAAGTCGGTTTGGATTATTATCCAAGTCTCGACTTGTGTTTTCAAGAAACACTCCATCTGACCTTTTCAATAACGGAAATCATTTTCGTTAAAGAACGGAGGTCGGGTGGTGCTATACCCCTTAATATGAGACATTAATTATCTTGCAAAACACGAATAAAAATCAAAAGGAATTCCAAGACTTGGTCTTGGATTAGTAATGCAGGAAGTAATAAAAAGAAATAAACGAAAAAATAAAAAGCTAAACAAAAACTAGAAACTTACGACCTTCGATGTCCCTGAAAAGGTACTAAACGCCGTTTTTTGGGGATAAAAACAACTTGTTACGAGGGTAAACCCTGTAAAAAGTGTAGATCTCTGAGAGAGCTTCGATTTGGTGGGTAGCACGTTTTATGGTCCACTTATATGAAAAATTATGCCTGTTTTACCGTCGACTACTCCAAAAGTGAATAGTTCGATTGATCCTTGCAAACACACAACCAAAAAAAGGGTACCAAGACTTCGTCTTGGATTAGTAGTGCGGGAGAACAACTTAAAACAATAAATTCGAAAAGAAAACCAAAAAATGCTAGATTGGTGGTTGCACCAAATCTTAGCGCCCCCGCTCTGATACCAATTATTGGATTGTAAATGCGTCGCTAGAGGGGGGGGGGGTGAATAACGAGCGTGAAATCTTCGTTTCTTTTCGTTCGTTCGATTAAGAATATGAGTAATGCAGCGGAAAAATAAATATGACAAATTTATTTTTACTTGGTTCACAACCCAGCGGTTGCTACTAAGGCTCTGTGATCCTTGACCACGTACGAAGGAGCAATCCACTATAGAGTCTCCTCCTCATTAGAGGTAGGAGACAACGATCACAAAAATCGAGAGAAAAACTCGAGGATGAGCAACAAGCCTACCTCACCTCGTTACGATAAAAATTTTGATTACAAATTAAATAAACTAATACTATCGACGAATATGAATCTGAGATGAAGAGCTTGTCGGCATGTTGGCATCGTAATGTTGTCGTCGAAGCGTAGCGTTGTTGAAGTATTTGGGAGCAAAGAATTGATCATCTTTGGGTTCGAGTCCTCCCCTCCTTTTATAGACTCGTGCCTTGGAATTAGTCCAGATCCAGATCCTCAATTTATGGAACTTATCACGAGGTGACACCTTATCTTATTGTGAAATAGTGACATCAAACGCTATTCTTTTTGACCTAGCGCACAAGGCTGATTCGTCGCCATCAGTCGACTGATGCTCTTCATCAGTCGACTGCCAATAGCCAACAGTCGACTGCCAGCCTGGCCACTTCCCTGCAATAAGAGGTTAGCACGGAATATGATAAATATGACGGTTCCTTACCGTCCGAACTTGACCTAGACCTTCCACTGATAGTCTTAGTCGGATCGCCGCCTACGGTCGTTCCCGTACAGAGGACACGACCTTACCATCTCTCTTCGCACTCGTGCTTACCTCTGATTCTTTATGACCTGTTTCTTTGCTTCCGGTCTTCACCTGGGTTCTTCGACTCCCACGAAGTTCTTTCGGTGTCGCTCGACCATCACGGTTTCTTAACTCGGAATTCTCCGGGTGTCGCTGACCTTTGACTTAGCTTAATCATTTCCTGCACACTTAATTCAGCTCATGAGATAACAATATGACCTTAACTTTGGATCTTTGCCATAATCAAAACCTATGTTCGATTATCTGGTGCCCCTGCACCAACAATGACAAGGTGGTTGTGACAAGGAAGGTTATTGAGGAGGCAATTTATGAGGTGGCTATGGTGGAGAACAAGTGTTTGGATCAAGGGGAGGTTAAGTGAGTTGCTAAGTTCATAGAGTAAGGGGTTGAGAATATTGAGGAAGTAGGGATGTCGATAAGGAAAGATGTTAATGGAGACTATTGATGAGGGGACTAGACTAGAGAAGGGGTCCTATACTGAGGAAGTTGTTGAGTTGAACTAGTAGGTGAGACTAGTGAGGAGGCACATGCATTTTTAAGGTGAAGAAATTTGTCAAGAATGCGATGAGAGGGGGAGGGGGTTGTAGGGGCAACCATAATGGGAAGGCGGGTTGTGGGGTGGGTGGGTTAAGGTTAAACATCTTAGATGGCTTATGGGAATGTATTTGTTGTGTGGTGCATGATTGACAATCACACGTTGAACGAATATGTAACAACAAATAACATGCATGGCATATTTTAGTGCTTCTAAGAAAATGCCAAAATCAATAATGATATTTTTCAAAATGCACCTTACTATTAACTTTCTCAAAATATCCCCTTAGGTTTATTAATGTGTCAAAACATCTTCCAAGGTTTCCATTTTGCTATCATAATGCCTAAATTATTCGTTTGTTAATGGAGAGGGAGATTTTGACGACAAAATGGAAACCGGTACTTTGACACTAATTAAAACCTGGGGGCATTTTGAAAAATCTATTAAACATTGAGGCATTTTGATAAGTACCTTAAATAAAATCTCTTTATTTATTAATAACTTGATACATTTGAAAATTTGTTTCCCTATTATCTTACCAATCTTGATTAGTTTTCTATGTATATGTTAGGGTGTGTTATTGGGTTATTCTATGCAATTGTGGAAGAGTTGTACAAATTGTACACAGACCATTCGAAGCACTAGAAAGACTGCATTTTTTTTTACTGGATAGATTCTTCATTCTAATTTGCCTATCTCACTCTAGCTTGCTTTTCTATGTTTATGATTTTGTCATATTTTGAGGTAATTATTAGTGATCATGTAACCATTTGGGGAAATTGTAGCTAGATTAATCAAAGCACTAAAAAACATTATATATTTCGTCTACTCTTTCCTTGCTACATTTTTTTTACTTCAATCTGCCTATCTCATTATTATAGGTTGCTTCTTCATATTTATTTTTGATGAGTTCTGGAGATTGCTTTTATCAACACCAAAGAGTTGTACAATTTTTGATCCCTGCAATAGTTGAATATCAAGTATTGCCACAAGGCTCAGTTTTTGGGATCATTTCCTGCTTGCTAAACTGAATAAGAACAATACAAAATGCTTTTAAGTTTCGACTAATAAAATTTGTAATATGACAACAAAGCCTTTGATGGCCTTTTTTGTTTTGTGGATTTTGGGTTTTTAGTCCTTGGTGCTGTAATTATAAGTTCATTGGCAATACACTTTTGTCTAATGGTGCATTTGGTTCACTGGAATTCTCTAAAAATTCCAGCGGAACAACTATTCTAATGTTTGGTTACAAAATAAAGTTGGAATACCAATCGTCATTGAATTATATTTCTTGATCATGCTTCCTAGCTATTTCTTAATCTTTTCCAAGTACCTAATTCTACTTTATTCTATTCTCTAAATTATATATTTTCCTAGTTGCTTGATACTGGCAATACGAACTATTTTGCCGGAGAATTGGGTCACAAAATGACACCAATGCCCCTTCCTCTCAAGCTTCTTCTCCATCTCAAAACACTACCACCACTTCATCTCAAAACCATACTTCTGCTTCTTGAGCCATTTATCTCTATCCCAAGCTTCTTCTCCTCTTGAGCATGACTAGGTCCTCCAGCTGCTCCAGGTAAGTCAGGGATCTCCTCTTTTAGCTCTTTTTCTTCTCTTTATTCTTTCCTCTTATTCAGGGTCTTCTGCTTATTGACTTGTTCCTCTGTGTTAGGGGCACTGGCACCTATCTAGGCGTGTCCACATGACACCAAGACTATACCTATCTAGTTAGGGATGGATATCTCAGCTGAATGATAAATTAAACCTTGCATATATGTACTCTATTTAATTCTCTTGATAGCACAACTAAAGTAGTCGTGGGCTAAGTGTACTTGAAAGGTCAATTGTGCTGGACAGCTTGGGCGAGCTAGACTTAGCAAGCCAGGTGGGACTGGACTGAGTTGGATTGAATGGATTGAGTGAGCCATAGGGGGATCAAATAGGTCACAGCTTGATGGACCAAGCAAATTGGGTGTGCTCCATGGGCAGACAAGATCCTGCAGGCTGAGCTGAGTTCTTTAATTGAGCCACCAAGCAGATCACACACTGATCATTCGTACTAAATGGGTCTTACAGATCAAACCTATCAACCAAGTGGCCAGAGTGAGTTTAGTGGGCTAAGCCACTTGTGTGGATCTAATGAGCTGGTTTATAGGCCTACAGCCTACTTGAGTCATTGTGTTTTACTCAGGGTGGATAGTTATCATTGTGGTGATTTATTTATTGTTTATTACTTGCAATATTTCTGTAAACTAAATATAAGAATGAAAATGTTCCTCCCATTCCATTCCACAAAGTAAACTAAAGAATATTCTGATTCCATTCTCTAGGTATTAAGTGACATGGTGTAGAATTTAGGGGTACGAAAAAGAATACATTGATCAGATAATATATAAAAATGATAAAACTATCCCAAATTTTGGAATTTTCAAGGAGAGGATAAATTCACTATACTAATAACCCTATTAGTCAAAACTCCAACGTTACTCTTCCAGCAAGTGCATAGATACTATCTATGTCCAACCTATTTTATAAATTAGAAAAATTCTTCATTTATTGATAGAGTAGGAATGCTAATAGTGAAACAAAAACACAAAACTCGTACATATACATAACAAAGTTGGAGATAGCAGAGCACACGACCAATGTTCAATCTCAAATCATCATGTTGACAAAGAGAGACAGGATGAAGAGAAAAAAAATGAACTAAATAAGTTTAAAAATAACTCCACAACTAATTCCTTGAGTATGCTTCTCCCTCAAGCAGCAATTATATCAGTATGCAATGAACGAAGGAAAAGGAAAATCCTTGAGGTTTCAATAGAAAACATAGATCAGTTGATAGGTAGAATAGCTGGCACTTTGCTACATTTAGCAACATGATAATAAATATTTTCTCTTTTCTATAGAGAGCACAGCTCATCACTTGGCTATATTTAATAACATGAGAATGGTACATTTTTGTTGTTCATGTCTTGAGTGATGTTTAGGCAGCATATATACTACACGCAAAGGGAATAGAATGGAGATGAGATCGTAGTTGGATTATCCCTATAGGGCATACAACAAGTCAAACTTGACTAAATAAACGAGAAGGAAAACGCTTGATAAAGATCCTATGGTTGATGTGGCTCATCAACACGTGAACATAACCCTTAGGACAATAAATATGAAGCAGCAAAAGAAAAAAGAAAGATGTACTGAAAAATGAAAATGATATCACCTTATGATGGAAGAATTTGCTAGGGTCTAGAATCTAGCACAAATCTGTTGGATGGAGAAGATGATGAGCTCATCAATAATGGCATATATACCAGAAACACTCTGCTAATTTCAAAGGTCAAAATGGAAGTTATAGACCATTGTTGTGCCTTCCTCTCCTCCACAATGTTTTTTAGCATGGTGTCAGGGAATCAAGAAGAACGGAGTTAGTGGTGCAAATCTAGATAGGCGCTAATACTTGTGTCAAAGGGTTCTGCAAGAATTCAATCTGGAAGGAAGAAGACAGGGCACACTGGTAGAGAAGTCTTTGGCGGATTCACTTCTTGCATGTTGTAGAACAGAAATTCATATAGTGCATGCAGGTTGGAGGTTAATGCCCTCACAGCTTGGGGATGCGGTTGTGTGACTTGTGGTCCTCTGCTTTCGGTTATTCTAGGTTCTGGCTGTCTTGCAAGCTGTGATGGTTTGCTGGGAAAGGCGTCACAAATATCTGGCATTAGTGGTCTCCAGTATGTGGAGGGATGCTAGTCTAGAAAAAGTATAGAACCACGCCCTGGATGGTGATCTGGAAGGAAGTCTCACTTGGTGCTTGGAGTTAGTGTAGTAGGACTCAAAATCAAGGGGTGTGGGTTTCTGTTGACATTCTTCTATGTTTGCTGTGATGTGTCTGGAAACTAGCAAAGGAAGAGAGCTGAGGCAGAGGTTAGTGGATACCTCTTATTGAAAATCCTAAACTTAGGAAGGGGCTTTCATTGGGGATAGGCCCATTACATGGGCATATATACTCATGATAAAATCTTAAGTCAAAAACTGTTAATGTGGGAATAAGCCTCCCAGAGCAACAACTCTATTAATCTCACTTCTAACATATACGACTTGATGGACTAAAGGTCAACAACACAGATGGTTTCCAACTATAGAAACATATTGATGATGCTAAAAAAATTTGCAGCCTCAAAATTGAGGAACAATGAAAAGTCGAGAGAAGGATAGTCCTCTAAAGAAGTCTCCTCCTTTATATAGTGGGAGGTCCTTCAGGAACTAATCCATCTATGATATAACGGAATCTTGGATAAGACTTGATCTATTTTTTATGAGATTGGGTCATAGATAAGGGCAGTCCGGTGCATAAAGCCCCTGCCATACGAGGTCCCGGGGAAGGATCCATTGTACGTAACATTATTTTGCTTTGCAAGAGGCTATTTTTAGGATTTGAACTCATGACCTCTAGGTCACAAGGTAGCAACTTCACTGTTGCGCCAAGACTCTCCTTTTGGGTTGTAGATAAGATTTTATCTAAATGGTACCCTTATCTTATTTTCATTGATACAAGAGATCAAATTTCCTCCCAAGGAGACTTTTCTTTTTGCTCGGGCAAAATGAATCCTAATTCATCTTTAAGTGTGTATCTTGGCCCACAGTCTGATCCGAGATCTTGAAGTCCTCTTTTAGGCCAAGACAAGTAGACTCGAGATCTTGAGATTTTCCAAGTTAGCCGGACCGAGATCTCCACTTTCTAGCCGAGATCTTAATGACGCATGACACACTCTTATTATTTTAAATCATCTTTACAACTCGCCACAAGTTCATTATTATACTCCCAGGATCATTAGACCTTTCTCTCTAGTCAAGTCGATGAGTGAGACTTGAGTGTTGGTCTACTTGTGGCGAGAAATCATAATGCAGAGAATATCACAATCTACTTGGATTTATATGAAAAATCACACTTCGTGATCTGCATTTATCTAACGGTTAGTATTACACTTGATAGGGAGAGGAAGGTCAAGTCAATCCCTTAACTATGAGAAATAGCATGAATTCGATTCGAGATCCAACTTAGATCTTGGAGAGCAAAGGTTGAGTCAATCTCTCATTCATGAGGGAGAGCATACAGTCGCTTCGAGAGCTGACCTAGATCTCGGAGAACAAAGCCCGAGTTGATCCCTTAACTGTAAGAGAGATATTGAGCCTAGATCTCGGAGAGCAAAGGCTAAGTCAATCTCTCATCCGTGAGGGAGAGTACTGAGTCGATCCGAGACCCGGTCTAGATCTTGGAGAGTAAAGGTTGAGTCGATCCTTTATTCATGACAGGGAGTATTGAGTCGATCCGAAACTTGGCCTTGATCTCGGAGAGCAAAGGCTGAATCGATCCCTTAATCATAAGGGAGAGTATCGAGTCGATTTGAGACCTAGCTTAGATCTAGGAGAATAAAGGTCATGTCAATCCCTTTTCCATAAGGGAGAGTATCCAATCGATTCAAGACCTGACCTAGATCTCGGAGAATAAAGGCTAAGTTGATCCCTTATCTATAAGGGAGAGTAACTAGTTGATCTGAGACCTGGCCTAGATTTCAGAGAATAAAGGCCGAGTCGATCTCTTGTCCATAAGGGAGAGTAACTGTCGATTCGAGACCTACATTTCAGAGAATAAAAGCTGAGTCGATCCTAAGACGATAGTGGAGACTGTAACTGTTCAAAAGACAATAAATACCAAGAACTATTGTTGGAGTTGTCCATGTATTCTTGGTTCCCTTTGCATTTTGAGGCGAACTTTAACTTTATTCCATCACCTCAAGTGGTTATGATCTAGGCATAGGAGAAATTTGTAGCCACGGAATTTCTTTTGGTGTTCACATTTTGTGCGGGCAAATGGATGATAAAGCTAAAGTTTCCTTATTGTGTCCTTATGCACAAATTGGAACCTTGTTAATAACATAAATGATACAACTCGACTTGATCATCAAATGTGTCATCTTCATCAAATCTTCGTAACTGCCACTCTTAATCTCCATTGCTATTTGTACTAGTTTCTCATACATGTTGGAAAATCAAAATTGCAAGTAGAAAATTGAAGTAACATAATAAAAAGAGGGGTAGGTTGACCATGGATAGGTGATCTTGTAGTTTGTTGGGGTACTTGCTTGTTGTTTGACAAACTAAAAGCCAGTTCTACCAGAAGAAGCAAACAACCGTTGCGCCTATATTCGGTATGCCTATCGCCAATTCCCATCCTTGCAAGCCCTAGGCGAGCACCCATGAAGTTGATTTCTTGATAGGAGAGGTGTGTTGTTCGGCAATCACTAATAAAGGTTAGAAAGTACTAGAAAGAATGGTGATGAGCGATCTCCGAGGCTTCAAGGTTGACTGCTTGCTGTAGGAGGCTGGACCTAGGTTCATGCTTCTCCGAGATGACATGAATCAGGGAGTTGCCATTGGCGAGGAGGATGTTTGCATACCTCGACGCGGAACTCATCGTGGTCACCATTGAACTAGTTGAAGATGTAGTGTAGGGGGTGGTGATCTAGGTAGTCAATGTGACACAATATCGAAGTGAATCTCGAGGAGGTGGAAGGTCTCGGGGGCATAGTAGGGGACACCATTGCCATTGAAGTAGAGCAATGAATAGTACGTCGAGGTTCCAACTAAAGGTTGCTTCGTTGTCGATGACGAGTATATTGGGCCCAATTGGGCCCTCTAAAATTGTGATGCCCTTCTTGGAAACATATCGGGCCCAATTGCTATAGTGCGAGAATTTATGGTCAACAGAAGGGACATCGTTGGCGAGGGAAGGGGAGCCTCCTCAAGATCTCCCTCGATGGTTCGAGCGTTGGTGTTTTTCCAACTGCCCTGATATCCAATGCCATAGTAACCGAGGGAGTTGGCTACGGTGCGGCACTTGTAGTGCCATCTGGGTACATTGAGGGCCGATGAAGGCGCATTGTAGGCGTCAGAGGTAGTGCCGAAGGAGGACACTTTGAGCTTTTTAAGAAGGGTCAAGGGGGAGAGAAAAACTTTAGGATTTTGCCACCCTTGGTTTAGTGACGATTGCTTCCAACAACTTCTTTGCTTTGTTTACCTTATATATATATATATATATATATATAGCATATAGTTCGCTGTGGTCATTGACTTAGGTTGTGAGAGACGGTCACATGCTCTCTTCGCCAACTTAATTTTACAATGAATTCGACACGCGCTTAGGAGAGAACCCCAGGCTTGGCTCAGTCACATTCTTTCTATGATCTTTATCGCTTCATCAAGTTGGTCCTCATCGGTGAGTTATGCATGGTGAGTCCATGAATGCCATAGATTGACATCATGAAATTCCATGTCGCCACATCTTTTCCATTCGACATCTTGTGGAGGATTCTTCTACTCCTCTCCAAACTCCCACCTTTGCGTAATAGGAGTCTTGGCATGGAAACAATATTTAGAACAACTTGAAAGTCAGTTGCCATCATGTCATTGAAGAGCACCAGCGCATCAAAACATTGTTTATTCTTCTCATAGAAAGCGATCGTAGCACTCCAGGAGACCACATTTCTATTTGGCATCTCATCAAACACCTGCTTGGCATGCACTGTAGGGAATCCATGTGCCTTCGGAAACATTTTACAAGCACATAAACAGCGGAAAATAAGATCCCTCCAGAGATCTATGCGAAAACCATACTCGTTTAATCGATTCTATCTTATGAGAATCGTAGTTACCTTCGATGTGTGCCCTTCGCTATTCCGTCAGCAACACTTGCGTTCAAAGTGTCCGGATCTCAGCGCGGTCAGTATGTCCGTGCCTCCACGGTATCCACATGAACCATGAGATGAAGAGGAACCAAACCGTGGTGCTAACCACAAGGTTGGTTCGGCCAAGAAGGTAGAAGAAGAAGAGGAAGATCACACGAAAAACACACTCATCCCAAAGTCTCATCAAATCTCTTTTATATTTAACTATTGAATATGAAGGATTTGTGACTCTTGGTTTACATAGAATTAATAACTTATTAATTCCATCTTAATGATCATGCAAACCCCTCTTAATGGTGAGTCTCACTCAATCCGAATCTGACTTGAGTCTAACTCGAGTCAGATTCATTGGGTATACCTTGAGTCCTATTCAATCCGAATTTGACTTGATTCTAACTCGAGTCAGATTTATTGGGTATACCTTGAGCCATATTCAATCCGAATTTGACTTGAGTCTAACTCGAGTCAGATTCATTGGATATACCTTGAGTCCCACTCATTGAGTCTAATCTATATTAGACTCAACCCGATGGCCCAATGACTCATCACATGAGCCATCTCCAGCTCATATGTCCTAAGTGTGTGACCCAATAAGTTCTCGTAATGTTGGCAATGTTTCTGTTAGAATATTATATATGGCTAGGGAGAATTTGTCTGAATATCGTTAGGGATAATTATTTCCTAGGATAAAGTTTGAATTATTCCTAGGATAGGGTTTGATTTATTCCTTTGACTAGGCTCTAATTTTTGTATATAAATAGGGCTTCCTCTATGTAATAAGATATCTTTTTATGAAATAACATGGTATCAGAGCTTTAGGTTTTCGTGTTTTTTTTTCTCTCGCGTTTCTCTCCCGAACGCGCCTCTTCTCCTTTTTCCGCCGCTGCTTGCGTTCCTCTCCCGAACGACGCCGTTCCAAGCAGCTCGCGGACAGAAGAAACGTCGCGAACCTCTCCGTCGCCGACGACCATCCAGCGCTGCTCACATCCTTCATCTAGTGACACAAACTTCTTCCCGCGAAGGACGTCGCGGCTTTCCTCGCTCACGCGGACGCCCTCGTTCACGACATCCTCCAGCGCGTCGAGAGCGTCAAGCGCGTCAAGCGCCGCCTCGATAGCTCGTCGCCAAGATCGCCTCCAGCGTCAACAAGCCTCTCCAAGGACAGAGGCGGACTTCTCGATCTCGCCTCTGCACTGTCTTGACGCGCGCCGGCCTCGGGCGCCGACACTGCTTCATCGGCGCCCGTCGCCTTCCACTCCCGCTACCGAACATCACATTCTCTGAAAAATCCCACGGGTTGAGCAAAGGCTGCTTCTCCAGCACTTCAGGCAGCTTCCTTTCGGACCGTCCAGCCTTCCTCTATCATGGCTACCTCCAACACCTCGAAGCTAGATTTCCCAATTTTTACTAACCACGTTATGGCACCGCTCTCGTCCGAGTTCTTGGATGGTAAGAACTACTCCTCTTGGGCCTCTCACATTGAACTTTAGCTTGTTGGACAGGGCTATGAAACACATCTCATTCAAACTGAAGAGGATATTCAAGTCGCCGATCGTCCCTTATGAAAAAAGATTGATGCTCAGTTGTGTTGCATTGTCCGAACCACCATCCATCCATCTCTCAGGGATGTCTTCTGCACTCATAAGACCTGCAAGGATGTTTGGACACAGGCTCAACAACTTTTTACAAACACTTCTCAGCGTCTCTATCAAGTTTGTGACGACCTCATGACCATCCTTAATGCCCATCAGATCAAGGATTCTAAGTCAACTTATCTGGGATCAGTCTCTAGCCTCCTATGTGAGTTCAATGACCTGCTTCCATCTGCGGCCACTCCTGTTGCAGAGCTTGAAAATCGGAAGAAATTTTTTATGTCTCTGGCCTTATATGGTCTGCCCACAGATTACTCTCATATTCGTGATCAGATCCTGGGCAGCCCCATAGAGGCCACCATAGACTCTACCTGGGCGACTCTCCTTTATGTCCTTGCCAAAGTCTTGATAGTGCCATCTTCCATTCCTATTGACTCTTCAGCTTTGGTCTCTCGAAACAACAAACCTCCACCTCGTAAGGGTGGCAAAGGACGTCCTTGGTGTGATCGTTTATTGCACCGGACACGACGATTGATAAATGCTGAGTTAGTCGGTCGACCTACTCGTGTTGCTAAGATCGCCCAGAGTTCTGTCACTTCTTCAGCTTCCACTTCACAGTCGACATCAGATCCAACTCCACCGATCATATCACGGGTAATAAATCTCTGTTTTCTTCACTATCTTCTTCCGGTTATTTACCCTGTGTTACCATGGTAAATGGTTCTCAAACTCAGTCCCAAGATGTTGGTATTGTTCATCCTTCCCCATCTCTTCCCATTCATAATGTTCTTTATGTTCCTGGAGCTTCCTTTAATTTGTTATCAATAAGTCAACTTACTCGGTCTCTTGATTGTGTCATCTCGTTTACTAAATCTTCTGTTTCATTACAGGACCGGAGTACGGGGAAGATGATTGACTTCGGATGTGAGTCTCATGGCCTATATCGACTTTAACAAAACTCTCTTGTTGGTGCGGCGGCGGCATCTTCACTTGTTATTCATGCTCACTGACATCCCGTCACGATAAGTTAAAGCACATCCTAGCTTTGCCTCTCACTTAGAGTCTTTGTCTTGTGAGTCGTGTCAGTTAGGCAAGCATGTTCGTAGTTCGTTTTCTCCTCGCATTATAAGTCGGGCTACGTCCCCCTTTACTTTGGTTCATTCCGATGTCTGGGGTCCGAGTCGTGTTGCCTCTTTATTGGGATTAAGATATTTTGTTACTTTTATAGATGATTTTTCTCGTTGTACTTGGTTATATCTGTTGAAGGATCGTTTGGAATTGTTTTCTATTTTCCAATCTTTTTTTAATGAAGTAAAAACACAATTTGGTATCCCTCTTTGTTTCTTGCAGAGTAATAATGTATGTGAGTATCTATCTACTCCGTTTCGGACCTTCTTGGCATCTAATGGCGTATTACATCGGACGTCTTGTCCTCATATCCCCCAACAGAATGGAGTTGTAGAACATAAGAGTCGTCATCTTCTCGAGACCATCCGGACTCTTCTCCTTCACTCTCACGTTCCTCTTCGTTTTTGGGGTGACGCCCAGCATTTCATCGTGATGTTATCTTATTAATCGCATGCCTTCCTCCACTTTACAGGGTCAAATACCACATCATGTACTTTATCCGAAGCAGTCCCTTCATCCTTTACCATCTAGGGTCTTTGGTTCTATATGTTTTGCTCATGCTCTTGATCCTGACATTGATAAACTCTCTCCTCGGTCGCATAAATGTGTTTTTTTTGGATACCCACGGTCTCAGAAAGGGTATAAGTGTTATTCCTCTACACTCCGTCGGTATTTCATCTCTGTTGATGTCACGTTCTTTGATTCAGTTCCTTTCTTTGGGTCTTTAGAGTCATCGTCCGAGGTTCATCCTTCTATGTCTGTACCAGTTTTTGATCCTCCGGAGGATTCTCTATCACCCCAGCCTCAATTCCTCCTCCTTTGCAGGTTTATCAGCGTCGTCCTCATCCTACTTTGCTGCCGCCGAACACTGACTTTGCCATGGGATCATCTTCGGAGCCAGGTCCTCTGCTCCTTCCTCTGGTCCAGTCTTCTGACTCTAATATTCCCATTGCACTTCGGAAAGGTATACGTTCCACTCGTAATCCTTCCCCTCATTATATTTCTTTGAGTTACCATCGTCTTTCTCCTTCCTATTATTCTTGTCTTTCCTCCTTGTCGTCTGTTTCTCTTCCGAAGATTGCAGGAGATGCATTTGCCCATCCAAGATGGAAACAGGCTATGCTGGACGAAATGAGTGCCTTATGGAGTTGTGAGACTTGGGACCTCGTTCCTCTACCACCAGGAAAGTCAGTTGTTGGCTATCGATGGTTATATACGGTGAAGGTTGGTCCAGATGGATTGGTTGATCGGCTTAAGCCTCGTCTCGTTGCTAAAGGCTATACTCAGGTCTTCAGATTGGATTATGGGGACATATTTTATCTTGTTGCTAAGATGTCCTCTATACACTTATTCATGTCCATTGCTACGATTTAACACTGGCCTCTATATCAGTTGGA
The DNA here is from genome assembly GCA_025175895.1 of Wurfbainia villosa. Lineage (NCBI taxonomy): Eukaryota > Viridiplantae > Streptophyta > Magnoliopsida > Zingiberales > Zingiberaceae > Wurfbainia > Wurfbainia villosa. The sequence continues at coordinate 33,120,893 of CM045989.1, read as the reverse complement.
CATCAAGAATGCATTCTTACATGGTGACCTACTCGAAGAAGTCTACATAGAGCAACCTCCGTGTTTTGTTCGTGGGGAGTCTTCCGGTCTCATGCGCCGCACGAAAATCTTTATACGGTCTCAGTAGTCACCCGAGTACGGTTCGGTAGATTCAAGATTGTAATTCAGCTTCGGCATGACTCGAGCGAGGTCGACCATTCTGCCTTTTATCGCCACTCATCTACTAGTCAGATCTACCTAAGTGGTTTTATGTTGATGATATCACATCATAGTAGTGATCATCTCGATCTCACGGGTGAAACAACATCTTTCAAACATTTCCGCACAAAGGATCTCACCAGACTTAAATATTTCTTAGGATAAGAAGATACCCAAAATGGGATTATTATATCCCAAAGGAAGTATCATGGATATTCTGTAAGAAACAAAAATGTTAAACTCAAAGACAAACTGACAACCCTATGGATCTTAATATCAAGCTCCCGCCAAATCGTGGGAGTCTCTACCGATCCCGAACGATACAAAGCGACATTAGAGGAGATTCGTTACTTAAGTACTCGTCCAGATCTCATTCGGCAGAAGTGTAGTAAGTCACTCAACTCTCCATGTAAAGAACATTCGGATGTTGTGATTCGTGATTGCTCGATATATCGTGCGCTCCAGAACTCGAGTCATAGGATATTCGACGCAGATCGGCAGAATCTCTGATAGGAGATCTACTCGTTTTTATATATTTGCTTGAGGTAACCTTGTTTTTTGGAAAATCAAAGCGTAATGCGCGATGAAGATCCAACGCAGGCAGACATCGAGCTACGCCATAGCTAGTCAAGAGCTTATATGGCTCAAACAAATTGCTTCAGAGCTAAGGTTTGGAGATGTTACACAAACGCCACTTATACGTGATAACTGTGCCGTACGCATGCATATCGCCTCAAATCCATTTTTCACGAGAGAACAAAGCATATCAAGTCGATCATTACTGGCGAGAGAAAGTCATATCTGGAGAAATATCTACTAGTTTTGTTAACTCACATGATCAATTAGCAGATATATTTACTAAGTCACTAAGAGGTTTCCGAATTGACTACATATGTAATAAGCTGAGTGCATATAATTTATATTTTTCAGCTTGAGGGGGAGTGTTAGAATATTATATATGGCTAGGGAGAATTTGTCTGAATATCGTTAGGGATAATTATTTCCTAGGATAAAGTTTGAATTATTCCTAGGATAAGATTTAATTTAATATCTTTTTATGAAATAACAGTTTCTAAAACCCTTTTAGAGACATAAGCAATAAGCGGCATCTAGCAATACATTATTGCTATCCAAGTGACGAGAATGTCGAGATCCGATATAACCTTTCCGTGACTACTATCTTGTATGACTCAGTCCTTCTATCCTTGATATCTAGATTGATCAATGAGACATAGACTGTGTCATCCTCTTATCAATCATGAGTTTCTTGATCTCCAAGTAGACTACTCAACCAAATAAGCTCAATATCTCATATTGACTTATTTGAGCATGACTATGTATTTTAACAGTCCTACTCTATCAAGGGGTCCATAGATATCACTTCCGTTATATGGAAGGGATAGATTCCATCTACATCATTCACATCCCTCCGCATAACTTATTGCATACTCAGTGATCACCTTTATAGTCACCCTGTTATGGGTGACGTTTGACGAAACCAAAGTATACAACTCATTATGTAGGGAACCGTAGTGACTTCAGGTTTAGGGATTATTCATACTAATAGTCACATGAGAATGTTTATGACACTCATATAATGATCCATGAAATATTCTCATGACGGGTAAATTCAATACATAGTCTCTACAGACTCTTACTATCAATTCAAACAATTGATATGCTGTAAACCCGAACCTACTATTCAGGACACTACTATATTATTCATATAACACAGATAAGAAATAATATAATAAACAAACTTTGCCTGTTATTAATGAAATATGATACATATGATCCCTAATCAATCATCTCATGATTGACACTAAAGGCTGACGCTAACAATCTCTTACTAGCACTAGTGTCAATCACTATAATCTTTAAGACCCAGTTACCTAGTATGACCATCATGCTTCCTCTGTGCCAAAGCCTTGGTCAAGGGATCCGCAATGTTAGCATCAATATCTACTCTGCATATCCGCACATCTTCTCTATCGATGATCTCTCGAATAAGGTGATACCGCCGTAGTATATGTTTGGAACGCGGGTGAGAACAAGGTTCCTTAGCCTGTGCTATTGGCCCGTTGTTGTCACAATAAAGCTCTATAGGGCTCACGATGCTAGGAACTACACCAAGCTAAGAAACAAACTTCCCGATCCAAACAACCTCCTTTGCCGCATCTGAAGCAGTAATATACTCGGTCTCTGTAGTAGAATCTGCGATTGTGTCTTGCTTTGAACTCTTCCAGCTCACAACACCACCATTTAAACAAAAGACATACTCTGACTGTGATCTGTAATCGTCCTTGTTTGTTTGGAAGCTAACATCGCTGTAACCCTTTACAGCGAACTCCTCATTGCCTCCAAATATTAAGAAATATTCTTTAATTCTTCTCAAGTACTTAAGAATATTCTTAACGGTTGTCTAGTGACTGTCACCTGAATCTGATTGGTACCTGCTCGTCATGCTTAAAACATACGAGACATCAGGACGAGTGCATAGCATGTCGTACATAATAGATCCTATAGCAGATGCATAAAGGATCTGATCCATGCGTTCCCTTTCTTCCTTAGAAGAAGGGCATTGAGCCTTCGAAAGGCTCACACCATCCCTTCTTGGAATTCTGCATGACAAATCGTTTAAGCACCTTGTTAATGTATGCACTCTGACTTGAGCCAAACAATTTCTTAGATCTATCTCTATAAATCTTAATGCCTAAAATGTAGGCTGCTTCGCCTAAGTCCTTTATTGAGAAACAATTCCCAAGCCAAGTCTTTACAGACTGCAGCATAGGGATGTCGTTTCCAATAAAAAAGATAACTATGCTCCCACAAACCCTCTTGTAGACACATGGTTCATCTTTATTCTTGATGAAACCAAACTTTTTGATCGCATCATCGAATCGAAGATTCCAGCTTCTAGATGCTTGCTTTAAACCATAAATGGACTTTTGCAGCTTGCATACTTTACCAGCATGCTTTGGATCTACAAAACCCTCAGGTTGTGTCATGTATACATCCTCGAGTAGGTTTCCATTTAGAAACGCAGTTTTGACATCCATTTGTCAGATCTAATAATTGTGGTAAGCTGCAATAGCAAACATGATTCGAATGGACTTAAGCATCGCAACTGGTGAAAAAGTTTCATCATAGTCAATACCATGAATTTGCTCGAAACCTTTAGCTACCAATCACCCTTTTTAGGTATGCATAAGACTATCCATTTTCAGTCTTTCTCTTAAAGATCTACTTACACCCAATGGGTTTGACCCCTTCAGGTGGATCAACCAAAGTCCATACTTGGTTAGTGTACATGGATTCCATTTCGGACCTCATGGCTTCTAGCTATTTCTTAGAATCTGGGCTCATCACAACTTCCTAATAGGATGTAGACTCGTTCAACTCAACAAGCATAACATAATCATGATCAGACAAGAGAAATGAATATCTCTCAGGCCGACGACGTATCCTATCAGACCTGCGAAGAGGTTGATCTACTTGAACAGGTTGATGCTTCACAACTTCTTGTGCAACAATCTCATCATTCACAACACTTTGTGATGCCTGTTCAATTTCCATCTCAGTGCTATCTGTATCTTGAACTTCTTAAAGATGGATTTTACTTCCACTAGTTCTTGAAATGGACTCTCTTTCTAGAAATATGTCATTTCTTGCGACAAACACTTTGCCTTGTGTGGGATTGTAGAAGTAATATCCTTTCGTTTCCTTAGGATATCCTACAAAGCAGCACTTGTCTGATTTGGGGCCTAGTTTGTCGGAGACTTGACGTCGAACATAAGCCTCACAATCCCAAATCTTCATAAAAGATATCTTGGGACTCTTCCTAGTCCATATCGCATATGGTGTCTTTATGACTGCCTTAGATGAGACGTGGTTAAGTGTGAAAACAGTCGTCTCTAAAGCATATCCCCAGAAGAAAGGAGGAAGATTTGTGTGATTCATCATGGATCGTACCATATCTAATAATGTACGATTTCTCCTTTCAGATACTCCATTCCACTGTGGTATTCTAGGTGGAGTGAGCTGAGATCTAATCCCAAACTTAACGAGATAGTCACGAAAATCTTGGCTAAGGTATTCCCCACCTCGATCTAATCGAAGCACTTTAATATTTTTACCAAGTTGGTTTTGCTCTTGGCCTAATGGAAATCCCAATCTCTTTAGGTTCTCAACGTACCCAATCATCTTGAGTACATGAGTGCTTACGGGAGTTTCTTCTTGCATCTTGCATTGAAACAAGGCCTTTGATACTTCGTATCTCTCGTGCCTTGCTTGTCCCTGATATAGTTATTTCAGATGCTCAACCATACCATAGACATCCATGTTCTTATGTTGCTTTTGAAGCTCAGAGTTCATGGTGGCAAGCATAAGGCATGATACATCCAGTGCGTCATCTTGATGCTTCTTGTAAGCATCTCTGTTAGCACGAGTGGTCGTAGGGGTGGGTGGTTCAGGAATGAACTGCTCTAGGACGTACAGTTTGCGTTCTTGCTTGAGAACTATCCTCAAGTTCCTGTACCAGTCCAGGAAATTAGCTCCAGTGAGCTTATCCTTATTAAGGACAGATCGCAGAGAGAGTGTGTTTGACGTATTTGATGATATGGTGATCTACAATACAGAAATGCAGAAATGTATCATATTTCAATCATTTAATTAGGCCTTTAACTAAATGATTCTCCCACTGGTCACAAAGTGGGACAAGATCCATATTATACTGCATCTTGAATTAGCTTTGGTTAATCGCCCAAGACTCGTATAAGTTAGGTAGGTAACTTGTACCAATTACATCTAATGTAACTCTTGTATATCTATATGGACAACATTATTTGTTCATTGTGCCCATCGCATGAGATATCCTTCTAAATTACCACTCATCTTGAGTTAGCTTTGGCTAATCGCCCAAGATTTGTATAATGTAGGTAGATGTCTCTAAGTTCATCAATCTAATTGAGAGAGCATAGTTAAGTCAAACCCAAAGTTTAATAGTCGGACATCACAATTGTCCTGTCACACTTTACCGAGGTAAATCGAGTCACTTTGCTTTGACAAACGCCCTACGATTGAATAAGGTAATAGTAAGTATTAAACTTTGGTAGACATATAATAAGTGACCTAATTGTGTGACAACTAACTACACATGCATCACATACAAGCATCACATGCATCACATATAAACATAAAGAAATGTGACATGGTTATGACCCTTTTTTACGATCTTCTCAAGCCAATGAGAAGGGCGAATGGTCAACTTAGGGAATAACATCTTCTCCAAGTCTTCCATGGCCGTTATGTGTTGTTGGCTTCCTTCCTTTGCACCGTCCTCCAGTAGTCTAGAACTATTCTATATTGTACATTACAATTAAAAGAAACCTCGAGTTACATTCGAGGGTAATCTAATTTTACAACCGAAATAATGAAGGTGAAAGGCACGATACACAGGTTGTATTATGAATTACAACAAACACACACATATCCAATCACATTGGGTTAGGGGCCGTAACCATGCACCATGTCATATAACGTTCAAAACAGTAATGACAAAAAAATTTATTATGATCCTAAGCATGATATATGAGCCGCAACGCTACGACGGTCCCATCCGACCGACACCGATCGGGTCACCCCTCCTCGCCTACTTTGGGAAAAACCGCTGCCGGACTATCTTCTCTCGCCGACGCGAGCCAAGAACAACATGCAGATCATAATAAAACACGTTCTAACTTATAACACATATAACAACTAAAAACGGATATTGTTTTCACAAGTGGCTCTGATACCACTGTAGGGAATCCATGCGCCTTCGGAAATATTTTACAAGCATATAAGCAGCGGAAAAATAAGATCCCTCCAGAGATCCATGCGAAAACCATACTCGTTTAATTGATTCTATCCTATGAGAAACGCATATAAGCCAAAGTATACAACTCATTATGTAGGGAACCGTAGTGACTTCAAGTCTAAAGATTATTCATACCAATAGTCACATGAGAATGTTTATGACACTCATATAACGATCCATGAAACATTACCATGACGGGTCAATTCAGTACATAGTCTCTAATATGTACTCATGTGTCAACTTGATATCACATATTCATGACTTGTGATATTAAGTCATCAATTGACCTACATGTTAGTCTCTATGCATTAATATTGTCCTTGCATATTAATTCTCGACTAGGAATAGTTAAGAGTAGTGTTATATATATATAGACTCTTACTATCAATTCAAACAATTGATATGCTGTAAACTTGAACCTACTATTCAAGGACACTATTATATTTTCATATAGCACAGATAAGAAATAATATAATAAGAAAACCTTGCATGTTATTAATGAAATATGATACAAATGATCCCTAATCAATCATCTCATGATTGACACTAAGGACTGACACTAACATGCACAACATACCCAAGTTTGGCATAGCAATTGATGAGAGTTGTGGCAACATGGACTTGCATCTCAAGTCTGATCTTGATGGCGTGGACATGCACGTGACTTTCCTTTCTGGGGGCAAGCTCAGAGCTGGACGAGGTGACAATGCTAGCCTTGAGTGCATGGGAGAAGTGAAGTTGTCCACTGGCGTGCCAAGACGAGGCATGTCACTAAATAGGGCGAGTACGTTTTCTCCCTCACTGGCAAGTGTGAGGGCCTTAAGGAGGATGTTCCAAATGAAGGTGATCTTGTCAGGCATTTCGTTGAACACCTTGCGGACAATGTGGAGGTTGAGGTGGCCATGCCTATCAATGAGTTTGGTGGCAAGGGAGGAGTCCTGGTTGAAGCCATACAAAAAGAGGTGACGGTGGACAATAGCGGAGTGGGACGCAACGTTTTGGTGGTCATAGGTAAGATGGAAAGGAAGGGATGCACTGAAGGTGGAGGATGCATAAGCGACGGGCAATGATGAAGACAAGAGAAACTAGTTGATGATAGCAATCGATAGTGGCAATAGTTATGGTAGCACACGAAACAGTCGTGGGGATAAGCCACTTCAAGTAGGACAGAGATTGCATTTTGCATTAGAATTAGGCTTCAATTGTTGGATATTTCCCCTTGTTCCTCGTGATCTTTTGTTTCATCTCAAAATCTTTAGCTTATGTTCCTATAGACGATGTCAATTGATGCTACTAAAAAATTCAGTAGCTTCGAAATTGGAGAACAACGGAGAAGAAGTCATCTCCTTTATATAATGGGAGGTTTCTCAGGAACTAATCCATTTATAATATGACCGAGGCTTAGATAAGTCTTGATATATTTTTGATGAGATCGGGTCATAGATAATATTTTATCTGGATGGTACCCTTATCATATTTCCATTGATATAGGAGATCAAATTTTCTCACAAGGATGAGGTTTTCCTCTTACATGGGAAAAATGACAATTTATCCTTTAGACGTGTATCCTAACCCATGACCTGAGCCGAGACCTTGGGAGTCCTTTTTTAGGCCTAGACAAGCTGACCCAAGATCTCATAGCTGTGATCGAGTATCTATCTTCAAAGATTCTTCGAGACTAAGATCTTTGAGATTTTCTGACTAATGGTTAGCCAAAATGGGATCTCCACTTCCTAACTGAGATCTTAATGACACATGACACACTCTTGTTATTTTGTATCACCTTTATTTCTCGCCACAAGTCCATTACTATACTTGCAGGGTCACATATGATATTTCTGTACAGTCAGAAACATTGGAAACTTAACCCGATTATATTTTGTAGATTATATACATTTCCACATCTTGGGAAAACCATTGTTACATTAATATGGAGTCTTACACCTACATTCAGGAGTTGTATTGTGATATTTGTCACATTCTCACAACACTACGACATAAATTTTGTATTTATATCCCTCATATATTTCTTTGTGTCTCCATTATCTTTATGCTAAACTGGAGACTTGGACACTGAATTCTCATCTTCCCTTGTTTCAGTGACTATACTCTGCCTTTTAGCTAGTTCCTAAATCTTGCTCTGTTATAGTAACTACTAGATTTCACTGGAAAATTTGATCTGTTTGATGCACTTATATAGTCTCTTTTATGATCCAATTGCAGGCTCTATTGTATAGGCTATCAGGCGATTATAATCCTCTTCATTCAGACCCAACGATTGCACAGGTGGCAGGGTAAGCAATTAAAATATTTTGCCTTTTAGGTCTGGCATCATTGTTATTTCTGTTTTTTTCTTTGTTTTCTTGTTTCCTCTTTGTGTGCAGAAAGTGGGCTAGCATGCCCCACTTTGACCAACAACTCAAAACACTCTATCGATACAGGTGGTGCTTCTACTAAAGGAATGCTTCTCAACATACACTACAAAAAAAACAGTCCTTAGCGACGAATTTTAAAAAAAAATTCGTTGGAAAATAAATTAGTGACGAATTTTGCGACAAAAATATTTTTGTTGCGAATAAAGCGTCGCAAATAATAGCGACAAAATTTGCGACGAATTTTTGCGACGAATTTTAGCGACGAAAATTAGGACAATTTAAAATTTATGCTAATTTTATTTGCAGTTACCAAGATTTCAAAAATTAAGTCAAAAGGTTGCGAATTAATTAAAATTGTCGCAAATTTGCGATTTAATTATTTTTTTTTCGTTGGTAATTTTCGCGACGAAATAAGAAATTCGTTGGTAAATTGCGATGACAAATTGTCATTAAAATCGTAAAACCATATTTTTGCGGCAATTAATTTTTTCATGGTAATTTTTATGATTTAAATAAGAATTACGTTGGTAAATTTAAATTAATTTAAATTTTGCGATGAGTTCTTTTCGTTAAAATTTGCGATTTAATTTAATTTTCGTCGCAAAATTGCTAAAATTTGTCGCAGTTGGATTCGTTACTAAATTGTCGCTAATTTGCAATCGAAAATTTAATTCGCCGCAAATTTCTCGAATTTAGCAACGACTTTGTATTTTATCGCTAAATTTGTCGCTAAATAAAATTTTTTTAACAGATTTCATCCGTTTCGATATTCTATCGTATATACAAATTTTCACACACAACAAAACACAATAAGTTCTAATATCCAAATAAATACATTCAATACAAACAAAACACACACATTCAATACAACAAAATAATATTCAATCATATCCAAATAAATACAAAGCAACACAACCGATTAAGAACAATACAACATTCCAAATAAAAAGTTATATCCTACAACATTTGAAACATCAACATAGTTACGATATCCAAATAACAATGTCTACAAAAGATCTAAACACATGGGAAAGAAAAAGAAAAGAAAACTGTAGCGATCGACATTTTTCTACCCGTTAGAAAAGAAATAAACAAAAAGTATCATACATTAAAAAAACTATATAATAACACGAAAATAAATATCAAAGACTTACAATGATGTGCGTATTCAACCGCCATAAGGATTAACTTCATCGATCATTCCTGTTTAAAGCAAAATAAACAAAGTCAATAAACTAAAAATTTTAAAAGTACTAATTAAAAACATCATCTGATATCATCGTCATCGCCACCATCATCGTACTGACTGGAGGAATATGACTTGGACCGTAACTAAATTCTTTGAACGCGTAAGAAAGGCTTGTTGTCGTCGCGTTTCTATCATTTCTTGATCCCTTTGTGAGTTTTGTTGTTGTATTTCTAGAATTTCTTGATCTCTTTCATGTATTATGCCCTTCAAATTGCTAACCTCCTCGGTTAAGTTATGTATACATCTGCATTTAGAAATAGATCTACGAGGAGCATTACGATTCGCTCGAGAACCCATACCTAATATCCTTCCCCGATCCTCCACTCACTCAAGCCATAAATCCAAATTATTACTAACAGATGGCTCGGATCCTCAAGATCACCGTCGTCTCGAAATTCTCGAGATGAGGATAATCGATCATATCTCTCCTACACAAAATTAAAATTTTAATCGAGCATTTATATAACTAACATAATTAAAGTTATAAAGTAAGTTTAAAGATTAATTCAAACCTTAATAGCTCTATCTCCACTCCAAGTCTTATCTTTTTTTTTTGGAAAGTGCGAGCGAAAGTATCTATAAATTCCTCCTTTCCCAATTCCTTAGACTAAATATAAGAATGTTAGAAATAAAATAATAATCTGAAATATATTTAAAAACTAATTGTAGAATTTAAAATTACCAATCTACGTGAATGCTCCTCGATATTTATAGATCCTCCCGCGTATATTGCGGATAAGTCTCGAATTACATGCTTGATTTAATTTATTCTATTGACTTCTTTTTTGCTCTCGTCCGATTGCGATAATTGGAATTTTACTCCGATTTTCTGACGTGACAAGCGGTTTTTTCTAGTAGATTTGGCGTGACTCGTCATCTAGGATATGATCATGCATTTTTTTTAAAATTTTTTTAACTTCCAAGTCTTGAGTAGGGTCCCAAATAAATCTCCGCTGAGATGGAAAAAAAACAATTATTTATATAATCACTTATTTAATATATAAAATGAATCAATTATACCTGAAACTCGCACCACCATAATTCTTTTCAGAGGTCTGGCGTGCTTGAGTATGCAAAGAGTCTCTCTCGATAGTTATTCACGATTTTATTGATCTCGCGAATAACAGGTACAAAATTTTCAAACCTACGATAAAGTGAAAAAAAATTGAATAAATAATTAAGATAGTTTAAAAATTATAATACTTATATTACTTACGAATCTCCAATCGGAAATATATGGTCGACTTTCGATGTTCTCAGTAGAGGAGTGTCTGGCGGGTACAGGTGAATCAGAATGGGAAGGTCGTGCCGGCGAATGAGATGGTACTAGCGACTGATCATGTGAAGGTCCAGGCAGATCAGGAGGGCAAGTAGGTATAGTGGCCGGGCAAAGTGGATCACCCGCCACTACTAGTACTGTCGCCTCGGCCCACCACGAAACTATCAACCCAAAACAAAATTAGAATAAAGAAAATAAAACTTTTACGCTTAATGAAGAACAAAAACTTACAATATGCATAACGAAGATATGAGAGATCATGATCGCTTAAGCTACAATGATTTCACCAATCGATAACCTATAAGAACAAAATATACACAACATACAGAGACAAAAGATATAAATTTAACAATGAGACATTATATAAACAAATAATCGAGCTAAGAAAATTTGTAAAATTATAGTTTAAAACTAAAATTATATATAAAAACTTACCCTAGACGCCAAATTTCAAAGTCCTCATTATCATCTTCCTCATCCTCATCAAGATCCTCATCCCTGCCTTCTCCTCTTCCTCCTCGCCCCTCCTCCTCATCATTATCAACAGATCCACGCTTATCACTACTCCGCTAGATCTCGTGAACGCTGAATTATATATTCCTCATTTAAACATATTTGTAACTTTGTCTTGTTGATATGCAATGTCTCACAACTTTTCAATTTTTTCCGTGCTTTTGTTTTACAAATACCCACCATTCATTTTCACACGCCAAACTAGGATATGGAGCATGTAAAACTCAATCGCTTGTCACGCAAAATAAATAGTTCATATCTCTTATAGATGACCTTCATCCCTCCGACGGGTCAAACCAAATGACACATAAATAAGATAACTCGATTTCTGACCAGATAATCAATCTCTATAATTTCATCCAAAGAAACCATAAAATATTCATTACTTGCGCCTCCATCGTTGGAAGGGAACACATACTCCACTATTCGTTTGTACTCTTTCCATTTCCATATTCTTGAGTGTGGAAATTATATCCGTTATGAAATATCTTTGGCAGTGCGTACCATTGCTTTTGGACCCATGATAGATGGATTAGCAATTCTTCTTTGAGCGTGAGTTTGATTAGCATAAACCTATACTCAAATGAAAATGATATTTATTTAAAAGTTAAGATATGTGTAAACAAAAATGAGGTAATTAAAGCTATACATATGATTTGAACCGTAGTGCAAATTCACGATCGTAGTGATCAAAGTCACGTGTCGGGATTTGAGAATATAAGTTTTGGAAAATCCTATAATAAAAAATTGTATTATAACATAAACAAATTAACACTTGACGAAGAAATAGAAATATATACTAACTCGAAATATGGCGATACTTACGGACAATTAAGTAAAACATACGTCTGGCCGCCCGCCATTCTTGATCGATTAAGTATCGTTGCTTTACGGTCCACTAGATAATTAAAAATTGAGAATGAATTAAATTGGGATCAGACGGGACCTTCATCATTCCTTCGGATTTTCGTCTTTTGAGTGCGAGCGTGAGGCTCGAAAATAATATGATGCAAAAGTTGTTACTATTTCCTCCATAATATACGATTCACCAGAGGCTTCAACATGTGCCTTATTTTTCACTTTTTCTTCAAATGATATAAGAATCATCAGAATATAACAAATTGTATTAGAAATGAATATAAACAAATTAAACATTTTTATGCAATATTAACGGCATAGAATACGAATTATACCTTTCAAAAGGATACATCCATCGATAATGAATCGTCCTCCAACTTTGGCCTCATACGCAAGTGAACCAAAAGATGTTCCATCAATCAAAAACGCAGCGAAAAATCCTTTCTAAATCGCACAAATGATTGAATGTCTCTCTCTAACTTCTCCACGTGTGAATATCCCAAAATCGCTGAGCATATATCATGAAGAAAAATACTTAACTCAGTAATGGCACCCTGCATAAAATTCGTAAGAGTTCTTTAAAGGCAATAGAATTAGTCTTTCCATGAATATACGACAATCACGGCTTTTCAAACCCATCAATTTCAGATTCCTTCATATCGACACATCTCTCAAGATTAAACATACCCATCAGAAATCTCAACGACTTCAACCATTCACAAACAACACGCCTCTGCTCCTTATTCAACGATAAACCGCTTTCGTTTTCGTCCTCTACTATTTTCATCAACATCAAGGGTGGGTCGCTTACAAATAAGTCGATATCTTTTCTTGATTCAGATTATCTTTTGTTTTTCCTGATATCCATCATCAGTATTTATCGATTATCAAAAATATTCTTCTCAATACGCATAACATCGAGATTACGATGAATCAAATTACTAAACCAATACTAACTCCCAAAATATACTTCGCTTCGTCCATTTACGGTTGGTTCCATATTCATAAGTCAGACTACGTGGCTCTTCAATAACAGATGGAAAGTGAAGAACTCGCATCAAATATCTCGACCCAACTCAATGGCGAAGGTGTTCTTTCAATTCGATTCCTAGTGAATTCATCTTTATTCCTTTTCAAATTATGATTTAGTGGTAAAATTGTCATAATCAAAATAACTCGCTTCTACCATGCTCAATCTAATCGACTTTGATCTCTCCATACATATCGGGCATCCTAAGATCCTCGCAGATCTAACCCGATAAAGATACCATAAGCCGGAAAGTCATTTATGGGTCCAAAGAAGAGCAAATTTTCATTACAAAACATCCGATTAGTATGAACGTCAGATGTAGGAAAACCTTCATCCCATAGTTGTTTTAGCTCGCAATCAATGGTCGATATATAAACATCTATTAACTTCTTCGGATTTTTTGGGCAGTGCACAACCAATGTTAAAAACATATACGGTGTTTTCATGCACATCCCAAAGCGGAAGATTATACGAGTTAATATAATCGACCAACAAGAATAAGGTCTTCCTAATTTACCAAACGGAGCAACCGCCAAAGACAGAGACCTAACCTAATATTTCGAGTCTCCTTCGCAAAATCGTGATACGCTCTATCAAAATTTTTCCACGCCTCGATCGATGGATGACACATTAGTCCTCTTCTGTTCGATGATTCGCATGCCAAGTCATGTGTTCAAGATTGTCTTTGATGCATAAAGCCTTCAGAACCTAGGAGTTAAAGGCAAATAAAACAACGACTATATGATTTACGCGCTACGCTCCTACTAGTGCTCTTGTACCTATCTTGATTACATGTAATTTACAAACATCCACATCCGCATCATCTCCCCAATATAACATACAACCATCTCTCGCACACATCAATTCTTTCCACCGGGAGACCTAATTCTTTCATCGCTTTTTCATACTGCATAAATCATCAAGCAAGATACGATCACGCGACAATGCCTCTTCAAAAGCTTGAACAAAATTATTAAAACACTCTTCGCACATTATGCTCGCTTCGACATTCAACATTCTTGCGGTGAACGATAGTTTAGTGCGAGTCTCACAACCAAATATAAAGGTGCATCCGCAAAGACTCAACACCTCCTAATTCGAGATATGCTTCATTATTCATATTCGACCGATATCTGTTACTTGCACCTCTTCCAAGGCGATGATGCATTAGTAAACATTCTTAACTGTTGAGGACAACTCAAGTCGCACTCAGTGATCGGGGAATCAAATTCGCCCGCTACATCATATATCATCCTCCGATATGGATTTAATTGATTATAATCACTTTGATCCCTAGAGACTCAGGTGTTGTGTCTATCATAAACTTCATCGATATAAATGGTTCACCACATACGTCCGCTATAGTAATTGCAGAACGAATCCAAATCTACAAAGACGCTCTCAAACTTTGCTAGACGCAGAAAAATCTACCATCGTGACACTTTCGCACGGACACCTTATCCGATTACCATCCATAAACTCAACATTACTAGCTAAATTTAAAAACTCTCAGAACCCACTCATAAATTCATCGCTTAAACCCGACGCTCGTAAATTCCTATTATACATCCAACTCCTTTCACGCATTACGTCTGCTTTCAATCAATTATATTAATATAAACTCCTAGAAATTACAATAATACAAATATACAGCTTAATTCACATATGAATTCACTAAGTTTAACAATTTTTAAACATAACCCAAAAAGACAACAACAGATAGAGAGCTTATCGTTAATTTAGGTTTAAACATTTTGGGATGTTTAAGCTCAAACGTTAAACAACTTAAGTCAGATTGTGACAATTAATATCATAAACGAACACAATCCAAGGCATCGTGTGGTGTTAGAGATGGTCGCATGTGGATAGTGTGGCTACCATCGGGCCTCACATTCTACCGATTAGGAATGGTTCAAATTACGTGTTGGGTTTCGGCCTTAACGAGGACATCAAGACTTAAACTGGGGGTGATTGTGACACCCTAAATTTAGTGCCAAATTGTGAATCGGGCTAATAATATAGAGAAGCTTTATAAGCTTAGATGAGAGTTATTATTAACATAGGTCTAGAGTTTTGTTAATCGGCCAATTCTCTCATCTAAGCAAGCAAAGGATAACAAACTAATCAAATTTATCAATACATGAAAGATACTCATTGCAATTATGCCATTTAGGTCAAATTATTGTTGTAGATGTATAACAATCGTCAACGAGACAACCTATCGACACACGAGGTCCAAGCGTGGATCAAAATGTATCACCACAAGTTAATACTAATCTAAGCCTTAAACACTAGCTCCCCCACCACCATTGACTTTAAGATGCTTGTAATTACTCAGGTAGATGTGCATGATTTGCTCATCTAAGCCTTATAAACTGCTTGTTTTATCCCATAACTTCTTATATGTGACTAAACAAAATCATAAAATATTTCTTCCAACTTAAGTACTTAGCATTATTTGGTATGTGTATCTCTACGGCAAATTAGCCTTAAAGCTTCAGATTTTACGCTTAACTATATATAGTTACTATAAGTAGGATAAAGAAAGATAAAGCTTCAGAGTTACGGAGTTAAATATAGGAAAAAAATTATACCACTAGCGCCTCCGAGCGCGGCGATCACGGACCTCCTGACAGAGATCTAATCGTGCCTACGGCGATCGGGCGATCACGGCAGCCTTGATACCGTCACGTGGTCGCGTGGCTCGAATCGCGGACACCGGCGCTCGCTCGCGGCTGGCCGGTGGAGGCGGCCGATCGGCGGCCTGGACAATGGCGACGACGGTCGCGCCGGCAGAAGGCGGCGCCGGCACCGGGAGGCGGTGCTGGCGGCCGGGCAGGAGGCGTCGGCGGCGGCGAGGCGTGGCGGGCGGCGCGCGATCACCGGGGCACGCGATCGGACAAGGGGCGGCAGTTAGCGGGCGCCGCTGTCGGCGGCGGCGGCTGGCCGGGGCGCGGCGCCGCATGGCGCGGGCGCTGGGCGGCCGGACGAGGCGCCGGCGGGCTGGCGCCGGCCTCCGTGGCGCGGCTTGGTGCGGCGCGGCGCCGACGCGCCGGCGGGCTTACTGGCGGCGGGTTCGGTGGCGCGGGTCGGGTAGGGCGGCCAGGGCGGGTTGTAACGCGCAGCAGGGCGAGGCGAAGACCGGCGGCGGCGGAAGGGAAGATCACGCGTGAGGGGAAAGGTTAGGGCTGGCGCGCGATGAGGAGAGAAGGGAAAAAATTAGGTAGGGTAAGTTAATTAAATTTTGCAGAACTAATCTCGGGATTCGTCAGAAAATTTTAAAAAAAAAATTAAAGTTTTTAAAACGTTAAGTTTATTTTTTAATTTTAATTTAGCGTGGATTCGTTGCAAATTTGCAACGAATCCACGGATTCGTTGCTAAATTAAAATTAAAAAAATCAGCGCTCCATACCAACAAAGAACCGACACGCCCACCGACACGCCATGCGTGCAGCGCGCGGCGACACGCCTGCAAACGAGGCACAGCGTGTCACGCCGGTGAGAAATGTGCGACACGCTTTAATTTTTTTTTTAAAATTTTGCAACGAATCCAGGATTCGTTACAAATTTGCAACTAATCTCGAATTGCTGTTAAATTAAAATTAAAAATAAACTTAACGCTTTAAAACTTTAATTTTTTGTATTTATAATCCGTGATTCGTGTAAATTTTGCAACGAATCCCAAGAGATTCGCTGAAATTTGCAAATCTAATCGGATTCGCTGAAATTTAAAAAAAAATTTAAACTTTTTAAAACGTTAATTTATTTTTTAATATTAATATTAACTTTGCTGGATTCATTGCAAAATTGCAATGAATCCACGGATTCGTTGCAAAATTGCAACGAATCCAGGATTCGTTGCAATTTTAAAAAAAAAAATATTTTAAACATTTTAAAACGTTAATTTATTTTTTAATATTAATTTTGCAATGAATCTTTGATTCGTTGCTATTTTGCAACGAATCCTCGAATTCGTTGCAAAATATTTAAAAATTAACTCGTTCGGCAGAACTTGTTTTCTTTTTTTTTTTAAAATAAATTAAATATCTGCCGGCGATTTAATTGATTATCGCTAAATTATGCGACGAAAATTATTTCGTCAAATTAATGACGAAAAAATAAATTAAATCGCAAATATATTATAATTCATAATTAGATTCGAAATTTGCAACGAATTTATTTTTAAATGCAAATTAATTTAAAAATTTATTTCGTTACAAATTTCTGACGAAACCTAAAATTAAATTTGCTATATTTGGAAAATAATTAGTTGCTAAAATTAGGATAGTGACACCTTTGACTTGAAGAAGACTCCTTCATTTATTCTAAAGAAGATTAAAATGATACCTTGTAGTACCTGTGGGACCACTCTTCCCCAACATTGTCAAAATTCCCCTTGGTATTCAATGTGACAGACAAAAAATATAAACATATTATAGGATTTAAATTTAAAGTAAACATGAAATGGCTCAGTTGGACACCAAAATTTATATTTCCACTTTAGCAGAAACCTTAGGACTTTTATTCTCTTGTGGAACAGAAAGAAATAATGATTAGAGTTCTTCATTAGTTGTTTTACTTAGAGGGATTTGCCAACACCTTTAAATGGAGCCCTCTCATACATTTTGGATTTCTACGTCCCATTAGATGTTTTATAAAGTGCTCTACAAATTCTTGGCCAAACATGTGCGAGAACAAATATAGAAGAATTTCTCTATAATAATGAGCATGTTAAAATTCACTTTAACTTGCAGCAAGTAGTTGATCATTTGACATAATGGGATTATTCCTGCTGACCAAATTGTCTTACTCTTTTCCATTTTATTCTTAGTTTGTTTTCCGATCTCAATCATCTTTGAGATTTTGTTTGTTGGGTTGGGTAATTATATTCCTCTTCAGAGTTCAATATTTTCTAAACTGCTGCTAATTAGCTGCTGTCCTAGGGCTGTGTTTCAATTTTCTAATTGATGTCAACCTAAAGAAAAAAAATGTCTCATGAACCCCTAAAACATTGAATACAGAAATAAAAAAAATTTAAATCGATATGATGGATGATAGAACCTCGACCCAATGTTTAACCTTAGTATAGGAGATAGAAGAAGCCACAATCTTGGGATTTAGGTAACAATTGAGTGTCTAACCATGCTTTATATTTGAAAATAAGTTAAAAAATTATATGTGGTTGTCACTCCCTTTATTTATAGTTGCTACAAGGGGACTTAAAAATCCTAAGAGGTCAAAAGGAAGTTTATTTAGAAAAAGTCTTAGGTAAACTACATCATGGTTTAAAATCTCGACCCGTGCCGAATAGTACGGGTGAAATTTTTTGTTTCACCCGCCACTTGTCATTTCTAGCCTACCACTGAACACCGATACGAGGTCATGTTGCCCTCCGTGACCCTGCGAAGATCACACCTTTGACTTTTATTCTTTTTTAATATTTTTTTTATTTTTAATTAATATATTTTATATTTAAAAAATATCGAAATGTATCAGCACGACATGATACGATACCGAAATCGTATCGTTCCGATCATAGACCAAAATCTCGACACGGATTGAAATTTTAAACCATAGACTATGTAATTAGTTTGACTTAAATCACCATTACAACCTAAATAAAGGTCAAAATTGGGCCTACACATGAGAATTATCATTGCTACATAAATAAAAATGAGACTTAAGTAGCTAATTAAGTATATCTAAGGCTTGAATTAGGTTGATTAAGCTGCACACACTCTTTGTCAAATTATGCTTCAATTGTAGCTTTCCTTGACATCTTTAATTAGTATGTTTTCTTCATCTTTTTAGTCTTAGCCCTTGTAATTGGGCTTCCATTAATGTGTAATGGACCATCAAGAACATCTCGTTTTCTTCCATAACCTTAATTTAATCCCCATCATTAGCTTTTTGGGTCGCAACTTGATTTTTATCTTTGACTCCATCATTCCCCTTCTCGTCAAAAGGATTCACCCTTGAATCTTCATCACCCACATCAAAGGGAGAAAGATTAGAAACATTGATTATATCACTCACATTATACTCACTTGGCAAGTCAAGTTTGGAGTCACTATCACCGATTCAAGCAATGATTTGAAATGTTCCATCTCTTTGGGGATGTTTATTTTGATGTTGAGCTAGGAATCTATCATTTCTCATATAAACAGAAATCCATCCCTCGAGTTCAAAGATCACTATAGAAAACTCTTTGGGTATCAACTAATATTGCAAAGTCTCCAAGGTCTCTATCAAAGCATACATCTTCTTATCGTAAAGCTGCTTCGCTAAGCTTCCCACTATGTTAAGCAAAATGTTGGCCTTTTTGTATTAGCACAACTTCAATATTTATTCCTAAAGCATCATATTTAATTTCAAAAGATTTAGCAAAATCAAGTAGTGCAAATAATTGTGCAAAACTTAGTTTGTACTTAAGTGAATTGAAAGCTAAATATTACTTAGGACCCCAATAAACATTCTTAACAACTTCATTCAAGGGTATAGATAAAGTACTAAAATTCTTATTCAACCTTATATAGAAACTAGCCCACCCATAAAAACTACATCGATTATGGCTTTTGGTATCGACCATTTACAAATACTTTTAACTTTTTCTTCATCAATAATTGTTTCCTTAACTCTAACAATATTACTATAAAACACAATCTAAATAGTGCAAAAAGAATATTTTTGAATATTAGCATAGAACTTCCCATTTCGCAAAACAAGTTGAAGTCTCTTAAAATGATTAAGATGTTGATCTAAGTTTTTTTTATAAATCCAAATATCATCAACATATATTGAAGCAAACTTCTTAATATAGGCATGCAAAATATAGTTCATTTATCTAATGAAAATATTAGTTAACCAAAATGACATATCGAAACATTCATATATGTTAGTCTTTAAAGTAATTTTTCATTCGTTTCATTCGTCTCCCTCATGCATGCGAATTGGGTGATAATTAGACTTCAAGTATTTTTTAGAGAAAGTGCAAGAATCACGTAACATATCATCTAATCTAGAAAAATGATAACGATATTTTACCGTAATTTTGTTGATAGCTCTGCAATCAATGCACATTTTCTAAATTCTATCCTTTTTAGGCATAAGCAAAACAAGAATTGCACAAAGACTCAAATTTTCTTGTGCATGCCCATTTCTTATCAAGTCTTCAACATGTCTTTGAAACTTCTTTGTCTTTTCAAGATTGCTTCTATAGGCCGACCAATTAGGAATTGTTGCTCCAGTGATAAAATTAATCTGTGCTCTATTCCTCTTAAGTAGTGGCAATCCATTAGGAACTTCATCAGGAAATAGATCATCAAATTCCTACAAAAGTGATTGAACAACACTAGACAAAGTAAGGTTAAAATTATTAATGTTGAAATAAGTCTTCTTAAGGTTAAAATTATTAATGTTGAAATAAGTCTTCTTATATAAAAGTAAAATCATTGGTTGTTGAGAATAACAAAAGTCTCTTAATATCTCTTTCTTTTGCATAAAAATTTGCTATTTTCCTTTCTTGCTCTTGAAAATTTTCTTCCTTTTTTTTCATTCTTTTTCCACTCTCATTTTCACTTTTTCTTTTATTACACTCCTTTTCTTTTCCACATGTTTTCCTTTTTTCATTCTCTTTTTGCTTCTCAATTTTTTTCTCTCTCACAATCATTTATTTTTTCACTCTTATTTTTTATCCTCATTTATCTTTGTATATTTGCCTTGGAGTTAATGGTACAAGAGTGATATATTTGTCATATATCACAAAAGAATATTTATTTTTTGATCCATCATGCACTATCAACTACTATGACTTATCTAAAAGTAAATGAATTGCATGCTTTGACATTACTTCACAAAGCACCTTATCATGATACCTATTAATGAAAAATGAAATTAACACTTATTTGTTGACTTTAACTTCTCCACACTTATTTAGCCATTGTAGCTTATAAAATCTAAGATGTTTAGTAGTAGGTAAACATAACTTCTCAATGAAAACAATGTTAGCTGCATTGGTGCAACTTCCTCCATCTATAATCAAACTATATATCTTGTCTTTAATGTGACAATGAGTATAAAAGAGGTTGTCTCATTGTTCTTTATCTTCTTTCTTCACTTGCACATTTAGGACACACCTAGTGTGAAGGGCTTCATCTCCAATTGGATACTCCTCTCTATCATTCACATCACGACAATGTTGTCTAGCTAGTCTTGACACAGGAATTGCGGCATTTTGGCTCTTCAATCTATGTAAGATCTGACTAAATCTGATTTCTATGCGCTTTAAGTATTGTCTCAAGGTATTGTTCAAGTGATTCTCTAAGCCTTGCTTCTTCTCCCCTGGTCGCCATTAAAGTAATTTATTGTCACTCAATTATTTAACTCACTAAGGTTAGCTCTTTACAAAACTTATAATTGAGGCAATTTCTCGTAAGCATTTATTGATTAATCGAAAATTTTCAAGAAAATAAAATAACGATTAGAATAAAAGATAGGAATTGAAAAAATAATACAACTTAGCAGAACTGAAAAAAAATATCAGAATTAAATCTAGACAAGTGTCAAAATTGAATCTAGCCATAACTTAAAAGAAATGTGGAATTGAAATAAGTGTCGAAAGAAAATTTATCAAAATTTAATTTGGGCAGGTGTCATAATTGATCTAGACATAACTTAAGAGAAATACAAAACCGAAAGATAAAATTATTTGAACTGAAAAGAAATTTTGCCGAAATTGAATCTAAGTCGAATTTAAAATGCAGAATTGAAAGATAATGATTCTCTACGTAGGTATCAAAATTGAATTTAGACAAAACTTAAAACTTAAAAGAAATGCATAATTGAAAGTTAAAGATAAAATAAGTGTTGAAAGAAAATTTGTCATAATTTAAATTATGTATGTGCCAGAATTTAATCTAGGTAAATGCCATAATTTAATCTTGACAGAGCATGAAAAAAAAAGTATGAGATTGAGAGATAAAGGTCATTAGAAGAAATATTTCTACTCTTTTTTTTTTTTTCTTTTTTTTCTCTTTTTTCTAAATTTTGGTCTCCTTTCTTTTCTTTTTTTCCTCTTATTGCTTTTTTTTTGGCCAAAAATCACAAAAATTGATGTGAATCCAAAGGGAAGGATATCTTATGAACCCACGACAAAATGAAGAAAGAAACAAGAAAAGTCTAAATCCATGAAATAGATGAAATAACTTCGATTTAATGCTTAACAAAGTACGAACCTTTTAGTACAGGAGATGAAAGATACCCCAACTTTAGGATTTAGATTGATAAGTTTTTGAATGTCATAAAGGATAGCCTTGATAAGTCTAGTTCAATGAATAATTAATAAGTGAGAGAATCACCATGCTTTAAATTGAAAACAAGTTAAAAAATTATATGTATGACCACCACTCCCTTTATCTGTAGATATAGGATTACTTAAAAACTTTAAATAGGCAAAAGGAAGTTCATTTAAAAAAGGCATAGGTAGACTACATAATTAGTTTGGATTTAAATCACCATTACAACCTAAATAAAGGTCAAAATTGAATTTGCACACGAGAATTATCCTTACTACATAAAAATGAGACTTAAGTGACTAATTAAGCCCATCTAAAACTTAAATTAGGTTGACTAAGCCGCATAATTCATCTTTATCAAATTTGCTTCAATTGTAGTTTTGACTTTAGCATCTTCAATTAGCACATTAAGTGTTTCCTTTATCTTTGTAGCTTTAGTCTTTATAATTGGGCTTCCATTGATGTATAATGAATTATTTAAGAACCTAGAGAGGAATACTCGTTTTCTTCCATGGGCATAGCTTGATCCTCATCATTAGCTTATTGGGCCATAACTTGATCTTTATTTTCGATTCCATCACTAATGTCAATCCACAATCACTTTTTGAAGGTTTGCACGCCCAATACTTCATGGCTTATGTACTCTTGGCTTTGCGGTGAGAGCCATCATTAGATCCTTTTGCGATGGGGAAGCAACAGCTGTTAAAAGCATCTTTGGTCGTTTCCTTTTGCATGTATATCCTGGAGAAACTCTGGTCACAGAAATGTGGCTGGAAGGCTCGAGGTAAAGCTCCATTGCTTCCTTTTTCATTTTTGTCTTTGTGCACATCAAACTTGAACAGCAAACTGAATTTACATTTGCAGAGCTATTTATCAGACAAAGGCAAAGGAGCGAAATCGAGTTGTGCTCTCTGGTTATGTGCTAGTAAAGCAGAACTCTTCCCTGTAAAATCTGTTTCGGAGATCATGATGAACATAGACTATAGTTTCTTTAAATGATTGGTTGATGTTGAAAAATTCCTAACTCCTATTGAGAATCGGTGGATACACTTTGTCTGATGGTCTTGCACTATATCCTGTCATCTGGTCTCATGCCTAGTCCATTTGCTTTTCTTAATTATATTATTGTGAAAAAAATTCAATGTTACTAGGTTATTTCAGGGATATCTCATTATGACCTTACAAGCTCTTTGGGAATGACATTAAGCTCAATCTCTATGCATAGGGAACGATAGTGGAAAATTATATATTTTTGGTTTTTAATCATTAAATTTTCTTCAATTTTAGGCTTTAAAAGCAAGGCATGCTGAATGATAGATGAAGAAATTTTGAATTATGGCACAAAAATCAAGTTTCATGCCAGCAAGTGAGCTCGATTCTTTTATGCCATTAGAGCATAATAATATCTCGTCACTATAGTATTTACATTTAAATATATCTTATTTTATCATTATTAAGTCTTTTTTTTTATCCTTCTAGGTGTAATCTTAACTTTTTGAATTGTAACCTTTTTTTTTTCTCAATTACCCAGACTGGAGGTCAGCAATAGGGATGGTTCTACCAATGATAGTGTATTCCTAGCTTCACATATCATCAACGGAGACAACACATTTTTGGGAAGTGAGCACGTGTTTTTCTCCTGTGCTAATCCGATCGAAATATGGACTAAGGGAGGGTGAGATGGGTCAGGACAGGATGAGGGTGTAGTGGGAGCGTCAAGCATGCATTTCCGAAATTTAGGAAATTTTAAGGGTATTTGATTCGTAGAGAATTTTTTGTTTTTTGTTTTTATTTTTTTTTTCTTCTAAAAACAAAAAAACGATTTTTTTTTAATTTTTCAGTTTTTCAAAAAATACCCTTTTAATTTTTGAAAAACGAAAATGGAAACAGAAAACGATCGTTTTTCAGTTTTTTAGAAAATGTTCTTTTAGTTTTTGAAAAATGAAGATGGAAAATACGAATCAAACATGTTTTTTCATTTTTACAGAAAATGAAAATGAAAAATGAAGAAAAAAATATCTATCAAACGCTCCCTTAGGATTATTTTTTTCTCATTTCATCCATCTATGATTTCCAAAGAAATACAAAAAAGGTCCATTTCTCTCAAATTCTTTCTGCCTTTGCTATACTTTCTATTCCTTTGTTGATGGAGAAATCTCTGATCGTTAGCAACTCCATCCGATCTGAAATGCGATCAGCAATTTGTCCAGTTGGGACTCAAGTGGTGACTGTCGAGTGCCAGTGAATTCTGGAGCTCATCTCCTTGATCCAAGAACTACCAAGGGTGAAGTTACTGGTGCTGATGAAGCTGGATTGTTTACTTCTATGTCTACTGGATGAGTTCTCTGGCACTGAGTTTTGGAATGTGAATAAGATGTTGAAGGAAGCTATGGCCATGCGTCAAGGGATGCGTCCTAATAGTGAGATCTCTAGTTGTTTTTGTACTCCGGTTAATAAATACTATCGTGCAGCTTTTGGAAATTCTTATACCCATCATGTTATTTATAATCTCTTAAATCTATCATTTGGATTGTTAAATCTATTTGAACTCTATCTAACCGTTGTTAATTAAGTTGATTGTTAGGACCATGAAGCTGCTAGAGCAGGATAAATAGTTACACTTCGTTGTGCTTGTCTAGTAAACAATAGAAATATAGAAATAAAACAAAACAAATAATACAAATATAAACTAATTTTATGCAGTTCCAAAATTTTAATTTCTACTCTACATTCTAGCAATAACTTATTATATTTCATTCTTTTTAGATACCCTTCGGAGATAGAAAAATCTTTTATAACACTTGTTTTCTTACAAGTAACACAAACAAATATAAAAATAAAGATGAAAATTGAAGTGGCGTGTGAAATCCTCATCGAAACTCTCTTTTATAAGTTTCAAATCATGACTAAAAATTATCTGACAATCGATTGCTAGCACCATCAATCGATTAATCTGGTTGCTCAATGGTTCCATCTAGCTCAACATTGAGGATGACTATTGACTATTCTTTTTTATCAATCAATTGATAACATTCAGTCGAGTTGAACAATCAAGTTTTAAACATTCTATTTGCTCTAATATTGTCATCAATTGACTACTCTCTATTAATTGATTGATGGTGATCAATTGGGTTCTAAATATTTTGATTGCTCTAATAGTATCATCAGTCAATTGTTAACACCAATGGTTAATTGCTCACACTAAATTTGAATTTGTGCTTCTAAAACGACTTTCTAGTTCAACATCGGAGTCATTAGTTCATTGTTTTGAACCATCAGTCGATTATTATAGTAAAAGTTGAGTTTCTAGCTCGACTTCAAATCTTTTGTTTGCTCCTATAGTATCATTAGCTGAACACGCCACTCGACATATATAACAATGGGGTGTTGATCACAACAACCGATTGCTTGTACCCTAAACCTCGAACTTGTGCAATCGACTTGGGTGTTTTACTCGAGTAATTGATACTCATCCCCAACAACCAGAGCATCTCGAGCATGTTGAGCACCTTGACTACTTGGGAAATCGATTGCTTTTATCTAGCAGTCAGTTGCCGCCTAACTACTCGACTGCTCAACTACTTCAAGCATTCAACTCGATTTCATGGTCTATCAGTTGATTGTTGTTCTCATAGCAATTGGCTAATACGTCTGTTTTAACTTTACCTAAATTGAATACTCACTTTGTTTAGCATCTGGTTGACCCAACCTACTAGAATTGTTTCAGCCTAGCTTCTAATCAACATTGACTTGTGAGGATTTCTTTAGCTTAGCATCCGATCAACTTTGACTTGCCAAGACTTTACTCATCGAGCCTCTAGTCAACCTTGACCCTCTAGGACTTCATCTTAGCATCCGGTCTTTTTTGACTTGTTTGGACTTTTCTTTTCATATTTAGTATTTGATCAACCTTGACTCATCGAAACTTCAATATTGTCAAACATTCAATTCTCCTTTAACTATTTGAACTTTTCTTCTTATGTCTAACATCCGATCAGCCTTAACTTGTCGGGATTTCACTATTACTAAACATTTAATTTTCATTGACCTATTCAGACTTCATATCTCATGCCTAATATTTTGTCTTCCATGATTTATTAAGGCTTCTATCTACATGTGTAACATCCCCCTTTTTGTGACCTATTAGAACTTATAGATCCTGATGGGGTCAGGGTTTTTTCTGATCAAGATTAAGTTTTTCTCAAGCAGTTTATGTGAAAGCCCGAGCGGTTAGTGTATTTCCCGAGTCGTATGTTCATTACCTAAGTAGTATATATGTTTCCCGGGCAGTATGTACGATTCTCGAGCACAGTAGGGGTGAGTTGTGCAGTATTGTTCAGAGGTGAAGTATGGTATTAATAGAGTAGTAAGTACTTTTCCTGAGCAATATTTGTGTTTCCCGAGTAGTGTATGTGTTTCCCGAACAGTATATATGATTCCCAGTATAGTAGGGGTGAGTAGTGCAGTATTGTTCAGAGGTGAAGTATGGTATTAATAGAGTAGTAAGTATTTTTCCCGAGCAATATATGTGTTTTCTGAGCAGTGTATGTGTTTTCTAAGCAGTATGTATGATTCCTGAGCACAGTAGGGGTGAGCAGGGTAGTATTGTTCAGTGACTAAGTATGGTGCTAACAGAGCAGTCTATGGGAAATCCCAAACGGTTAGTGTGTTTCCCAAGCAGTATGTTTATTTCTCAAGCAGTGTGTTCATTCCCCGAGCGGTATGTTTATTTCCCATACAGTGTGTTCATTACCTGAGCAGTATGTTCATTTCTCAAGCCACTTATGAATTTTGGGGTTTCTTTCTGAATATGGTGAAATAAGGAAGAAAGAGTATGCTAGAGTATGAAAAGTGGTAGGAGGAGGTTGAAAATGATTAGTTTAATATATTTAATTATTTTTTTTGTATTTTGTTTAATTAATACATGGCAGGAAAGCATACGGTGTATAAGGCATCTGAAGCAGGTATTTTGAATTAAAGCAGGAAAAGCGGTTACAATGGACAGCTTGACAAAGAGCATTAAAGTAAATTCACCTCAAGGAGAAGGCAGGATGAACCATCTATAAAAGGGACAGAGGAGGAAAGGATTGGGGATGGTTGCTTCTTCGCTATTTGGTACCTCAAAGAACTTCTTCTCACTTCTTCTTCTACATTATTATTTTTCTTTATACTCTTACTGACTTGAGCATTGGAGTGGCCGCGCCGGGAAGCTGACCCGTCTCAAACACTCCTCACAAAGTGTCATATCTAGCTCTATTCCAAGGATCAGAGGTGAATCAAAAGGAAGATATCCCTTTATCTCATTTTTAACATTCTCTGGTGACAGATCCAACAATTCACAAGGAGGAGGGAGATCTTTGTAGGGGATCGGTACGACCGGCAACAAAACTAATTAGCGCAAGCGGAAGACTAATAAAGACAAGCAAATAGAAATACGAGAAAACAAGCGCTAACAAAGAATGTAACGTGGTTCACGGCTACGCCGTTAATCCACGATCCCGATTCGTCCGAGGTGAATCACTCCTCCAAAGCCAATCACTATTGGTCTCTCCTTTGCACCAAGCTAGGTGGAGGTAACCTTTACAATCAAGATCACTCTTCTTACAATAAGAATGGAGTAAAAACAAGTAAGAAGAGTTTAGAGCTTGTGGGGCACTAGGAAGATCACTTAGAGCATAAGCATTAGCCTCTCAAAGGCTCACACCCTCTCTTTTTATAGAGAGGGATGATTTCTTCCCGTTGGCCGCCACCAGTCGACTGCTGCCCTTGGCAGTCGACTGCCGTCACCACAACGGCCTCCGAACACGTCGAATCCCGACCGTTGTAGTCCAACGGAACTCTTGGCAGTCGACTGATGGACCTCACCCGATCACGCCTCCGTAGTCATCGCCGATCTACGGCTTCTGGCGGTCTGCGCGATATCCTCGGCGGTCAAATGCCATTCCATGCGATCGGCTGGGCATAAACCCATCAGTCGGATACCAGTCGAACCCACTCGACTCAGAGAAGTCGACTGCCATTCCATAGCAGTCGACTGTTGCCGTGTGAAACTCAAACTTAACATAAGTTTGAGCTTCCGGCGGTCGGGTAAACCTTAACCCTTACGGTCAAGTCTCCGACACTCAGCCATTCGGCCAAGTTCACCTAATGAGCTACTTACATTTCACTCATTCTCTCATCTCACTCGAAGTCCCTCGCCGAAGCTCTCTTCGTTCGCGGCCACGTCCCTCGGCAGCATCAGGCGCACGGCTCTGCAATGCTCCTTCGCGTCTCTTGCCTCCGAAGTCTGCTTCCTTGGCTTCACTTCAAGTCATCTCATCCGGCGGTCCCTCGGCAGCATCAAGCGCACGGCTCTGCAATGCTCCTTCTCCGACTCAAGGACCGAGGTTGTGAGGGTGAACCTGCCAAGGCTCCATGTGCGAATTACTAAGTCCTACAAGACTCCAACGCACATATCAAATAACAATACCGACCTAACTTAAACCCTTTGCCACACACATCAAAACCTTATCATGGCAAGAGATTGCCCTAACAATCTTCCCCTTTTTGATGTGTGGCAATCCGTTTAAGTTAGGTAAAAACATTTGATGAAAATTCTAAGGTAAGAAAGCATGTAAACATAAACATGATATAGTAACATGCAACTCCCCCTTAATCCATGAAACTCCCCATAAAAAAATTTTCTCCCCCTATCATGAGCATGATCATTTCTCCCACAAAATATATTCCCCGTTACTTAAACATACATTTCTCCCCCTTTGACACCATCAAAAAGATTAACACTAAGTTATAAATCCATGACATCAAGTTAAATAAAAAGAAAATACCAAAAACATGATTAAAATCTGAAATCAGAAAATATTGGGCTGTTTTTTAGGCTAGCAGTCGACTGCTATCAGTATGGCAGTCGACTGGCACAAAGGATTCCGAAATTTTGATTTTCTGCGTGAAATTCAGAAATGCATTAAAAATTCCAGAAAATTCGAAAAATCATGAAATTTGAGGAACATATTTCTTTTAAGTATATCTATCAATGAAAAATATTTTTTCACGAAAAATCATTATATTTTCCTAGATTAGCCAAAATTCTAAAGGCTTTAAAAAAACACTAGTTTTTGAGCATGTTAGTATCCATTTTAACACCTAGTTTTGTATCCAATTGTTTCAAAACATGAATACACAGATTTTAAAGTAAGAAATTATTTTGAAAACTCATGAAATATCCAACCATGATCTTTGGGCAATATGTCTATGAATTAAACATAAGCCTTCCCCATGATTGGTCTATTATTGCTATTTTGATACTTTAAATGACCATCTAAATGCCATAGGCATTAGTGGACATTTGTATCATTCTAACATCTCACTCATGCTAAGTTTTCAATCAAGGTAGTCTATGGTGAGTGTGAGATGCATCCTAGGGGGTATTTGTATATACTTAACCATTATATTCATGCAACTCTATCATGATTAAGAAACAACCTAACAATCCTCATGATCATAAAGGCATATATCAATTAATTCTACATTATGATCATGAAATACATGTATTCATTAAATAATAATCATGCATTAGGTATTATATGATGATAATAAACAAGATATCACCTAAAGCATGATTCAAACCTATTTCCCATGATTATATGCCAAATCACAATATCATAAATCATGATTGCAAATATACATAGCAATTTCATTAATCATCATGATTTAAGCATTATTATTTATTTATGGGCACATTATCATCACCCAACACTATTCTAAAAATGTTGTCCCGCCATCCTAAGTCAACCAAAATATGATATAGGTCAATTGCATATGGTTGACTACCCTAGGGGTTTTCTAACCCTTAAGGATGGGTTTTGGAACCCAAAATAAGTTCTTGCCTATTGGGTTCACTAGATACTCCTTGGGGATCCATTTCCTAGCTATTACCTTCTTTTTATCTTGTCCCCTAGCAATTAGGCATTTATAGGCCTTTTCATTTTTCTTTTCTTTGTATCCTAGGCCCTTTTTGTTGAAGCTAGCTCTTTGGCTCCCTAAGATCATGTTCAATGTGTTGGAGCCAATTGTGAATTTTTCTAGGGCTTTTGTTAGATAATCTACCTTTTCCCTTAAGACCCTATTTTCATTTATACATGCATCACTAACATCTAATGGCACATAAAGATCATGTGAGCATGCATCATTTAAGCTAGAAGAAATATTATCATTTAAGCATGCATTTTCTAGCTTATTTTCCAATGCCTTAATTTGATTAAGCATGCTTTAATTTTTCTTTTTCATTCCAAATAAGTCCTTAGTTAAACTAGAAATTATGGAAACTATTTTCTTAGGAGAGGCTTTCGTTACCATAGTTTCCATATCCTCTTCTTCTTCTTCGGATGAGGAGGATGTAGAAGCTCCCCCTTCACTTGAGCTCTCTCCTCTTGAGCTTGATCCTTCATTTTCGGATGAAGAGCAATCCAAGTCATCAAAGGCCATCAAGGACAAATTGGTGACAAAGGCATTCTCCTCATCCGATGATGATGAGGAGGATGAGGATGGGTCATCCCAAGTCCTTGCCTTTAGAGCTTTGGTCTTCCCCTTTTCTTTTGTCTTCTTCTCCTCTTCCTTCTTTTTCTTGCTCCCCTTTTTCTTCTTCTTTTCTTCTTTCTTTTTCTTCTCTTCCTTGCTCTTGTTTAGGAGGGGACAATTGTCCCTTATGTGCCCCTCTCCTTGGCAATTGTAGCATATGACCTTCCCCCTTGGTCTTCTATTCCTATCATGAGATTTATCAAATCTAAAATTCTTAAATGCACGTCTTACCTTCCTTACCATGTAGGCTTCTTCCGTGCTATCCATGGAGGAGGTAGAGGCTTCATCATCGGAGGAGGAGGGGATCTCTATCTTCTTCTTCCCCTTATTTGCCAACAATGCTACTCCCCTTGAAGGTTGTATTTTTGGCTCTTCTTGTATTCCTTCAAGCCTAGATTCATGTAATTCCATAGTGGAGAAAAATTCATCTAGAGTACTTACCTCTAGTTTCTTTGAAATGTAAAATGAGTCCACCATTAAACTCCACTTGGATGATCGGGGGAAAGCATCTATGGCCTTCATTATCATATCGCGATTGGAGAGCCTTTCTCCTACACTTGTTAGTCCATTTAAAATTTCTTTGAATCTAGAATGCAAAGAAGTTACCTTTTCTCCTTTTTCTAATTTAATGTTGGATAGTTGGGAGCGGAGGAGATCTCTCCTTGCTAGCTTCGCCTCGGATGTGCCTTCATGAAGCTCAATTAGCTTCTCCCACATCTCCTTGGTGCTTAGGCATTCTCCTATTCGGTTGATTTCTTGTTGGGGGAGCACATTGAAGAGATGATGCTTGCCTTTTGAATTTGCAAGGTGCTCTTCCCTTTGCCTTTTGGTCCACCTAGATTTCTCTATTGGCTTCCCTTCTTCATCCCTAGGCAAAACGAAACCGGATTCCATTGTAATCATAATATCAAAATTCGTTTCGAAAAATACCTCCATTCGCTTCTTCCACCAAGCGAATTCTCCTTCAAACTTCGGAGGATGGATGTTGGAGCCGGCCACTTTGAAAGTTGCTTGTTGTGGCGGTTAGTCCTCGACAAGATTTTCTTGGCTCTGATACCACTTGTAGGGGATTGGTACGGCCGGCTAGAGGGGGGGGGGTGAATAGCCCTTTTCGATGGATGCCGTTATTTGCTCGTCTACAAAACTAATTAGCGCAAGCGAAAGACTAATAAAGACAAGCAAATAGAAATACGAGAAAACAAGCGCTAACAAAGAATGTAACGTGGTTCACGGCTACGCCGCTAATCCACGATCCCGATTCGTCCGAGGTGAATCACTCCTCCAAAGCCAATCACTATTGGTCTCTCCTTTGCACCAAGCTAGGTGGAGGTAACCTTTACAATCAAGATCACTCTTCTTACAATAAGAATGAAGTAAAAACAAGTAAGAAGAGTTTAGAGCTTGTGGGGCACTAGGAAGATCACTTAGAGCATAAGCATTAGCCTCTCAAAGGCTCACACCCTCTCTTTTTATAGAGAGGGCTGATTTATTCGTCACGCCACTCCGATCACGCCTTGGCGATCGTCCGCCACTACAACGACCTCCAAACACATCGGATCCCGATCGTTGTAGTCCAACGGAACTCTTGGCAGTCGACTGATGGACCTCACCACGATCACCGCTTCCGTAGTCGATCGCCTGCGGCCACGAGCGGTTCTGCGTTCGCTGCGATATTCTTCGGCAATGATCGCCATTCCGATGATCACCGGGCATAAACCCATCACGGATACCAATGAACCCACTCGACTGAGCAATGACCGCCATTCCATGGCAATGATCATTGCCGGTGAAACTCAAACTTAACATAAGTTTGAGCTTCCGGTCGGGTAAACCTTAACCCTGCGGTCAAGTCTCCGACACTCACCATTCGCCAAGTTCACCTAATGAGCTACTTACATTTCACTCATTCTCTCATCTCACTCAAGTCCTCACCGAAGCTCTCTTCGCTCGCGCCACGCCCTCAAAGATCGGGACGACGACCGCAATGCTCCTTCGCGTCTCTTGCTTCCGAAGTCTGCTTCCTTAGCTTCACTTCAAGTCATCTCGTCCGGCGGTCCCTCGGCAGCATCAAGCGCACGACTATGCAATGCTCATTCTCCGACTCAAGGACCAAGGTTGTGAGGGTGAACCTGCCAAGGCTCCATGTGCGAATTACTAAGTCCTGCAAGACTCCAACGCACATATCAAATAACAATACCAACCTAACTTAAACCCTTTGCCACACACATCAAAACCTTATCATGGCAAGAGATTGCCCTAACAATCTCCCCCTTTTTGATGTGTGGCAATCCGTTTAAGTTAGGTAAAAACATTTGATGAAAATTCTAAGGTAAGAAAGCATGTAAACATAAACATGATATAGCAACATGCAACTCCCCCTTAATCCATGAAACTCCCCATAAAAAAATTTTCTCCCCCTATCATAAGCATGATCATTTCTCCCCCAAAATATATTCCCCGTTACTTAAACATACATTTCTCCCCCTTTGACACCATCAAAAAGATTAACACTAAGTTATAAATCCATGGCATCAAGTTAAATAAAAAGAAAATACCAAAAACATGATTAAAATATGAAATCAGAAAATATTGGGCTGTTTTTTAGGCTAGCAGTCGACTGCTATCAGTATGACATTCGACTGGCACAAAGGATTCCGAAATTCTGATTTTCTGCGTGAAATTCAGAAATGCATTAAAAATTCCAGAAAATTCGAAAAATCATTAAATTTGAGGAAAATATTTCTTTTAAGTATATCTATCAATGAAAAATAGTTTTTCATGAAAAATCATTATATTTTCCTAGATTAGCCAAAATTCTAAAGGCTTTAAAAAAACACTAGTTTTTGAGCATGTTAGTATCCATTTTAACACATAGTTTTGTATCCAATTGTTTCAAAACATGAATACACAGATTTTAAAGTAAGAAATTATTTTGAAAACTCATGAAATATCCAACCATGATCTTTGGGCAATATGTCTATGAATTAAACATAAGCCTTCCCCATGATTGGTCTATTATTGCTATTTTGATACTTTAAATGACCATCTAAATGCCATAGGCATTAGTGGACATTTGTATCATCCAAACATCTCACTCATGCTAAGTTTTCAATCAAGGTAGCCTATGGTGAGTGTGAGATGCATCCTAGGGGGTATTTGTATATACTTAACCATTATATTCATGCAACTCTATCATGGTTAAGTATCAACCTAACAATCCTCATGATCATAAAGGCATATATCAATTAATTCTACATTATGATCATGAAATACATGTATTCATTAAATAATAATCATGCATTAGGTATTATATGATGATAATAAACAAGATATCACCTAAAGCATGATTCAAACCTATTTCCCATGATTATATGCCAAATCACAATATCATAAATCATGATTGCAAATATACATAGCAATTTCATTAATCATCATGATTTAAGTATTATTATTTATTTATGGGCACGTTATCATCACCCAACACTATTCTAAAAATGTTGTCCCGCCATCCTAAGTCAACCAAAATATGATATAGGTCAATTGCATATGGTTGACTACCCTAGGGGTTTTCTAACCCTTAAGGATGGGTTTTGGAACCCAAAATAAGTTCTTGCCTATTGGGTTCACTAGATACTCCTTGGGGATCCATTTCCTAGCTATTACCTTCTTTTTATCTTGTCCCCTAGCAATTAGGCATTTATAGGCCTTTTCATTTTTCTTTTCTTTGTATCCTAGGCCCTTTTTGTTGAAGCTAGCTCTTTGGCTCCCTAAGATCATGTTCAATGTGTTGGAGCCAATTGTGAATTTTTCTAGGGCTTTTGTTAGATAATCTACCTTTTCCCTTAAGGCCCTATTTTCATTTATACATGCATCACTAACATCTAATGGCACATAAAGATCATGTGAGCATGCATCATTTAAGCTAGAAGAAATATTATCATTTAAGCATGCATTTTCTAGCTTATTTTCCAATGCCTTAATTTGATTAAGCATGCTTTAATTTTTCTTTTTCATTCCAAATAAGTCCTTAGTTAAACTAGAAATTATGGAAACTATTTTCTTAGGAGAGGCTTTCGTTACCATAGTTTCCATATCCTCTTCTTCTTCGGATGATGAGGATGTAGAAGCTCCCCTTCACTTGAGCTCTCTCCTCTTGAGCTTGATCCTTCATTTTCGGATGAAGAGCAATCCAAGTCATCAAAGGCCATCAAGGACAAATTGGTGACAAAGGCATTCTCCTCATCCGATGATGATGAGGAGGATGAGGATGGGTCATCCCAAGTCCTTGCCTTTAGAGCTTTGGTCTTCCCCTTTTCTTTTGTCTTCTTCTCCTCTTCCTTCTTTTTCTTGCTCCCCTTTTTCTTCTTCTTTTCTTCTTTCTTTTTCTTCTCTTCCTTGCTCTTGTTTAGGAGGGGACAATTGTCCCTTATGTGCCCCTCTCCTTGGCAATTGTAGCATATGACCTTCCCCCTTGGTCTTCTATTCCTATCATGAGATTTATCAAATCTAAAATTCTTAAATGCACGCCTTACCTTCCTTACCATGTAGGCTTCTTCCGTGCTATCCATGGAGGAGGTAGAGGCTTCATCATCGGAGGAGGAGGGGATCTCTATCTTCTTCTTCCCTTATTTGCCAACAATGCTACTCCTCAAGGTTGTATTTTTGGCTCTTCTTGTATTCCTTCAAGCCTAGATTCATGTAATTCCATAGTGGAGAAAAATTCATCTAGAGTACTTACCTCTAGTTTCTTTGAAATGTAAAATGAGTCCACCATTAAACTCCACTTGGATGATCGGGGGAAAGCATCTATGGCCTTCATTATCATATCGCGATTGGAGAGCCTTTCTCCTACACTTGTTAGTCCATTTAAAATTTCTTTGAATCTAGAATGCAAAGAAGTTACCTTTTCTCCTTTTTCTAATTTAATGTTGGATAGTTGGGAGCGGAGGAGATCTCTCCTTGCTAGCTTCGCCTCGGATGTGCCTTCATGAAGCTCAATTAGCTTCTCCCACATCTCCTTGGTGCTTAGGCATTCTCCTATTCGGTTGATTTCTTGTTGGGGGAGCACATTGAAGAGATGATGCTTGCCTTTTGAATTTGCAAGGTGCTCTTCCCTTTGCCTTTTGGTCCACCTAGATTTCTCTATTGGCTTCCCTTCTTCATCCCTAGGCAAAACGAAACCGGATTCCATTGTAATCATAATATCAAAATTCGTTTCGAAAAATACCTCCATTCGCTTCTTCCACCAAGCGAATT
Organism: Wurfbainia villosa; assembly: GCA_025175895.1. Lineage (NCBI taxonomy): Eukaryota > Viridiplantae > Streptophyta > Magnoliopsida > Zingiberales > Zingiberaceae > Wurfbainia > Wurfbainia villosa. Next base: position 33,084,408 of record CM045989.1, on the reverse strand, counting down.
CTCCTTCAAACTTCGGAAGATGGATGTTGGAGCCGGCCACTTTGAAAGTTGATTGTTGTGGCGGTTAGTCCTCGACAAGATTTTCTTGGCTCTGATACCACTTGTAGGGGATCGGTACGGCCGACTAGAGGGGGGGGTGAATAGCCCTTTTCGATGGATGCCGGTATTTGCTCGTCTACAAAACTAATTAGCGCAAGCGAAAGACTAATAAAGACAAGCAAATAGAAATACGAGAAAACAAGCGCTAACAAAGAATGTAACGTGGTTCACGGCTACGCCGCTAATCCATGATCCCGATTCGTCGGAGGTGAATCACTCCTCCAAAGCCAATCACTATTGGTCTCTCCTTTGCACCAAGCTAGGTGGAGGTATCCTTTACAATCAAGATCACTCTTCTTACAATAAGAATGGAGTAAAAACAAGTAAGAAGAGTTTAGAGCTTGTGGGGCACTAGGAAGATCACTTAGAGCATAAGCATTAGCCTCTCAAAGGCTCACACCCTCTCTTTTTATAGAGAGGGCTGATTTCTTCCCGTTGGCCGCCACTACCGATCATGCCTGGCGCCGATCGTCGTCACTACAACGACCTCAACACGCCGGATCCCGACCGCTGTAGTCCAACGGAACTCTTGGCGCAATGATCGATGGACCTCACCCGATCGGCCGCCTCCGTAGTCGATCGCTCGGCTACGAGCGGTCTGGCCCATGATATCCTCTCGGCCGATCGCCATTCCATGGCGATCACGGGCATAAACCCATCACGGATACGGTCGAACCCACTCGATTCGGAAGCCGAATGATCGCCATTCCATGGCGATCGTTGTTGCGTGTGAAACTCAAACTTAACATAAGTTTGAGCTTCCGTGATCGGGTAAACCTTAACCCTTGCGGTCAAGTCTCCGACACTCACCATTCGCCAAGTTCACCTAATGAGCTACTTACATTTCACTCATTCTCTCATCTCACTCAAGTCCTCGAAGCTCTCTTCGCTCGCCACGCCCTCTGCAAAGATCGTGACGCACGACCGCAATGCTCCTTCGCGTCTCTTGCCTCCGAAGTCTGCTTCCTTGGCTTCACTTCAAGTCATCTCGTCCGGCGGTCCCTCGGCAGCATCAAGCGCACGACTCTGCAATGCTCCTTCTCCGACTCAAGGACCGAGGTTGTGAGGGTGAACCTGCCAAGGCTCCATGTGCGAATTACTAAGTCCTGCAAGACTCCAACGCACATATCAAATAACAATACCAACCTAACTTAAACCCTTTGCCACACACATCAAAACCTTATAATGGCAAGAGATTGCCCTAACAATCTCCCCCTTTTTTATGTGTGGCAATCCGTTTAAGTTAGGTAAAAATATTTGATGAAAATTCTAAGGTAAGAAAGCATGTAAACATAAACATGATATAGCAACATGCAACTCCCCCTTAATCCATGAAACTCCCCATAAAAAAATTTTCTCCCCCTATCATAAGCATGATCATTTCTCCCCCAAAATATATTCCCCGTTACTTAAACATACATTTCTCCCCCTTTGACACCATCAAAAAGATTAACACTAAGTTATAAATCCATGGCATCAAGTTAAATAAAAAGAAAATACCAAAAACATGATTAAAATCTGAAATCAGAAAATATTGGGCTGTTTTTTAGGCTAGCAGTCGACTGCTATCAGTATGGCATTCGACTAGCACAAAGGATTCCGAAATTCTGATTTTCTGCGTGAAATTCAGAAATGCATTGAAAATTCTAGAAAATTCGAAAAATCATGAAATTTGAGGAAAATATTTCTTTTAAGTATATCTATCAATGAAAAATAGTTTTTCACGAAAAATCATTATATTTTCCTAGATTAGCCAAAATTCTAAAGGCTTTAAAAAAACACTAGTTTTTGAGCATGTTAGTATCCATTTTAACACAGTTTTGTATCCAATTGTTTCAAAACATGAATACACAGATTTTAAAGTAAGAAATTATTTTGAAAACTCATGAAATATCCAACCATGATCTTTGGGCAATATGTCTATGAATTAAACATAAGCCTTCCCCATGATTGGTCTATTATTGCTATTTTGATACTTTAAATGACCATCTAAATGCCATAGGCATTAGTGGACATTTGTATCATCCAAACATCTCACTCATGCTAAGTTTTCAATCAAGGTAGCCTATGGTGAGTGTGAGATGCATCCTAGGGGGTATTTGTATATACTTAACCATTATATTCATGCAACTCTATCATGGTTAAGTATCAACCTAACAATCCTCATGATCATAAAGGCATATATCAATTAATTCTACATTATGATCATGAAATACATGTATTCATTAAATAATAATCATGCATTAGGTATTATATGATGATAATAAACAAGATATCACCTAAAGCATGATTCAAACCTATTTCCCATGATTATATGCCAAATCACAATATCATAAATCATGATTGCAAATATACATAGCAATTTCATTAATCATCATGATTTAAGCATTATTATTTATTTATGGGCACGTTATCATCACCCAACACTATTCTAAAAATGTTGTCCCGCCATCCTAAGTCAACCAAAATATGATATAGGTCAATTGCATATGGTTGACTACCCTAGGGGTTTTCTAACCCTTAAGGATGGGTTTTGGAACCCAAAATAAGTTCTTGCCTATTGGGTTCACTAGATACTCCTTGGGGATCCATTTCCTAGCTATTACCTTCTTTTTATCTTGTCCCCTAGCAATTAGGCATTTATAGGCCTTTTCATTTTTCTTTTCTTTGTATCCTAGGCCCTTTTTGTTGAAGCTAGCTCTTTGGCTCCCTAAGATCATGTTCAATGTGTTGGAGCCAATTGTGAATTTTTCTAGGGCTTTTGTTAGATAATCTACCTTTTCCCTTAAGGCCCTATTTTCATTTATACATGCATCACTAACATCTAATGGCACATAAAGATCATGTGAGCATGCATCATTTAAGCTAGAAGAAATATTATCATTTAAGCATGCATTTTCTAGCTTATTTTCCAATGCCTTAATTTGATTAAGCATGCTTTAATTTTTCTTTTTCATTCCAAATAAGTCCTTAGTTAAACTAGAAATTATGGAAACTATTTTCTTAGGAGAGGCTTTCGTTACCATAGTTTCCATATCCTCTTCTTCTTCGGATGAGGAGGATGTAGAAGCTCCCCTTCACTTGAGCTCTCTCTCTTGAGCTTGATCCTTCATTTTCGGATGAAGAGCAATCCAAGTCATCAAAGGCCATCAAGGACAAATTGGTGACAAAGGCATTCTCCTCATCCGATGATGATGAGGAGGATGAGGATGGGTCATCCCAAGTCCTTGCCTTTAGAGCTTTGGTGTTCCCCTTTTCTTTTGTCTTCTTCTCCTCTTCCTTCTTTTTCTTGCTCCCCTTTTTCTTCTTCTTTTCTTCTTTCTTTTTCTTCTCTTCCTTGCTCTTGTTTAGGAGGGGACAATTGTCCCTTATGTGCCCCTCTCCTTGGCAATTGTAGCATATGACCTTCCCCCTTGGTCTTCTATTCCTATCATGAGATTTATCAAATCTAAAATTCTTAAATGCACGTCTTACCTTCCTTACCATGTAGGCTTCTTCCCATATCCATGGAGGAGGTAGAGGCTTCATCATCGGAGGAGGAGGATCTCTATCTTCTTCTTCCCCTTATTTGCCAACAATGCTACTTGAAGGTTGTATTTTTGGCTCTTCTTGTATTCCTTCAAGCCTAGATTCATGTAATTCCATAGTGGAGAAAAATTCATCTAGAGTACTTACCTCTAGATTCTTTGAAATGTAAAATGAGTCCACCATTAAACTCCACTTGGATGATCGGGGGAAAGCATCTATGGCCTTCATTATCATATCGCGATTGGAGAGCCTTTCTCCTACACTTGTTAGTCCATTTAAAATTTCTTTGAATCTAGAATGCAAAGAAGTTACATTTTCTCCTTTTTCTAATTTAATGTTGGATAGTTGGGAGCGGAGGAGATCTCTCCTTGCTAGCTTCGCCTCGGATGTGCCTTCATGAAGCTCAATTAGCTTCTCCCACATCTCCTTGGTGCTTAGGCATTCTCCTATTCGGTTGATTTCTTGTTGGGGGAGCACATTGAAGAGATGATGCTTGCCTTTTGAATTTTCAAGGTGCTCTTCCCTTTGCCTTTTGGTCCACCTAGATTTCTCTATTGGCTTCCCTTATTCATCCCTAGGCAAAACGAAACCGGATTCCATTGTAATCATAATATCAAAATTCGTTTCGAAAAATACCTCCATTCGCTTCTTCCACCAAGCGAATTCTCCTTCAAACTTCGGAGGATGGATGTTGGAGCCGGCCACTTTGAAAGTTGCTTGTTATGGCAGTTAGTCCTCGACAAGCTTTCCTTGGCTCTGATACCACTTGTAGGGGATCGATACGGCCGACTAGAGGGGGGGGGGTGAATAGCCCTTTTCGATGGATGCCGGTATTTGCTCGTCTACAAAACTAATTAGCGCAAGCGAAAAACTAATAAAGACAAGCAAATAGAAATACGAGAAAACAAGCGCTAACAAAGAATGTAACGTGGTTCACGGCTACGCCGCTAATCCACGATCCCGATTCGTCCGAGGTGAATCACTCCTCCAAAGCCAATCACTATTGGTCTCTCCTTTGCACCAAGCTAGGTAGAGGTAACCTTTACAATCAAGATCACTCTTCTTACAATAAGAATGGAGTAAAAACAAGTAAGAAGAGTTTAGAGCTTGTGGGACACTAGGAAGATCACTTAGAGCATAAGCATTAGCCTCTCAAAGGCTCACACCCTCTCTTTTTATAGAGAGGGCTAATTTCTTCCCGTTGGTCACCACCAGTCGACTGCTGCCCTTGGCAGTCGACTGCCGTCACTACAACGACCTCCGAACACGTCGGATCCCGACCGTTGTAGTCCAACGGAACTCTTGGCAGTCGACTGATGGACCTCACCAGTCGACTGCTGCCTCCGTAGTCGACTGCCGATCCGGCACGAGCTTGCCGTGATATCCTCCGGCAATGATCATTATTCCATGGCATCCCGGGCATAAACCCATCACGGATACCAATGAACCCACTCGACCAGCTGACCGCCATTCCATGGCGATCGATCTGCCGTGTGAAACTCAAACTTAACATAAGTTTGAGCTTCCGGCGGTCGGGTAAACCTTAACCCTTGCGGTCAAGTCTCCGACACTCATCCATTCGGCCAAGTTCACCTAATGAGCTACTTACATTTCACTCATTCTCTCATCTCACTCGAAGTCCCTCGCCGAAGCTCTCTTCGTTCGCGGCCACGTCCCTCGGCAGCATCAGATGCACGACTCTGCAATGCTCCTTCGCGTCTCTTGCCTCCGAAGTCTGCTTCCTTGGCTTCACTTCAAGTCATCTCGTCCGGCGGTCCCTCGGCAGCATCAAGCACACGACTCTGCAATGCTCCTTCTCCGACTCAAGGACCGAGGTTGTGAGGGTGAACCTGCCAAGGCTCCATGTGCGAATTACTAAGTCCTGCAAGACTCCAACGCACATATCAAATAACAATACCAACCTAACTTAAACCCTTTGCCACACACATCAAAACCTTATCATGACAAGAGATTGCCCTAACAATCTTGGTAGGATGAAGAAGTGAACACCATCAAATTGGCATCGCCTGTGAGAATCTGAACAAAAAGTCATGATGGTGAACACTAGAAGGACACTAAAGGAGCCGGTGGAGGAGGAGAAATCTATCTCCAGTACTTCCAAGGGAGGCACCAACAAAAGGCATCGTGAACACTTGTATAGAGAGGACCTTATGCAAATAATGGCCGAGATGGTGGATCAAATGTCACAAAGGGCCACCCCAAAGAAAATTAAAGAGGATGATGTATCTGATGATGACTCTGAAGAAGAGGTGGTTAGAGTCTCTCGTCCGAAGAATGATTCCTCTCATATCTGCAAACGATAAAAGGGGAAGAAGAAGAAGTGTGTAGCTCCTCTTGAAAATGCACAACCTGAGGGGGATGTACCTATTGAAAGCACCATTGTGAAAATAGAAGAGTCAAGTCCCTTTGCCCCCGCGGGAAGGGCCTAGTGGCTAGCGCATTCAGACATTGCATCATAGGACAACGGGTCAATCCCTCGCAAATGCGAGGGTGCCGTCACTCCATGCGTTAGTTACTAGTCTCAAGGGCCAAAGACCTACCGTAATTTACCTCCCTTACGATGGGTCGGGGGCGGGCTAGTAGGGGTCGCTAGGTTGGCGGATTCCAACCTTTGCATTATAAGAGTCAAGTCCCTTTACTGAGGATATATTGAATTAAGAATTACCCTGGCATTTTCGAATGCCTCAGATGCTTGAATATACTGGTTCTTCTGATCTAAGGATCATTTAAGTAGATTTAAAAATTCTATTTTGTTGTACCATTATACTGATGGAGTTAAGTGTCGGGTGTTCCTTACTACATTAATAGGGTTGGCACAATAATGGTTTAGTGATTTGAAGTTACAGAGTATTGCGTTGTTTAAGGATTTTTCAATATTATTTTTAAGGTATTTTTCTAGTTCTAAAAAATATTTGCCTCAACCGCTAAGTCTTTTTTATCTTAAATAGAGAGAAAAAGAAAGTTTGCGGCAATATGTGCAGAGATTTACATAGGCAGCAGGGAAATTCCCACTATGGGATCTGGTATGATGGTAAGAGCCTTCACTCAGGGGCTTAGAGAGGGGGACTTCTTTAAATCTTTGGCTAAAAGACCTCCTACAAGCTTTGATGATCTATTATCCTGGGCTGAAAATTTTATTAGTCTTGAAGATGTTCAGAAGTCTCGGCAAACTTCTCGGGATTTTAGAATAGTAGAAATGCCAGAAAGGAGGATTGAATGGGTAAGACCTACTCGACTTCTGAGGAAATATCTCTGTATGCTCCTCAGTTACAGTTTTCTAAGGAGAGAGCTATGAATATTTGTATAGAACAACAATTATTGAGAAGAACCTTTGGAACAGACAGAGGGCCTAGGAGATTATCGACTCCTACTTTCTGTGCTTATCATCAGGAGTACAAGCATAATACTTAGAATTGTCAGCAGTTAAACTTTGAGCTGCAAAGAATTATGGGGGCTCATCCCCACGTTCAAAATTTGGTTATGAATCCAACTCCTTATCAGCGGTGGTTTGGAGGAAGAAATTATGGTAGAGGAAATCCGGGGAGACTTCTTATAAACCGACCTATTTAGTCTGCTCAGATAAGGGAGATAGCCCTTGACCGGGTAGTGTCTACTAATCAGGCTCCTGTGAGAGGTTCTATTAATATGATTTCTGATAGTTCCACTAATGGAGACTCTAATAGAGTGTGGAAGAGATATAACAGAGAAGAATGTGCAGCTGTTATCGCTCTTCCTAGAACAAGATGACCCATGTTAGGTTTTGATTCTAATTACTTAGAGGGAGTAATGATCCCTCATACTGATGCCTTAGTCATCCGAGCTCTTATTGCCAATTTTGATGTGGGAAGAGTTTTTGTAGACTCGGACAGTTCAGTGGATATTCTGTATTGGTCAGTCTTAGAGCAAATAGGAGTTAATATCACTAATTTACAACTGGTCGACACTATGTGCAACCAATGGGCAAAATTAAATTACCTTTATCTTTAGGAGAAGAGCCAAGGAGAAGAACAATACTTATTAATTTTATGGTAGTTGATTTACTTTCTTCTTATAATGTTATTCTAGGTAGACCTATTTTGTGTAGTTTACAGGCTGTAACTTCTCCTTATCATCAGAAAATTAAGTTTCATGTTGGAAACGAAGTAGGAGAGGTTAAGGGTGATCAACAACTCTCTCGGAGATGTTATGTAGATGCTATCCGAACAGGACAGAAGGGGATATTTGTTAATAGGTCTTTTTGGAAGTCTAAGTATGGAGACAGTGTGTATCATTCAGAAGGGGGCTATTGAAGAAATAGGAGAGCCTGATAAAGAATCAATCGTATTGGATGATAAGTGTGCTGAGAATGTTACATTTATAGCTTGGGACCTTCCTCCACAGCTTAAAGTTGATTTAATACAATGTCTTATTAAAAATGTTGATATTTTTGCATGGTCACCGCAAGATTTATCCGAAATTGATTCTACTGTCATGGAGCATAAACTGTAATTTTACCTACTATAGCTTCGGTAAAATAGAAACATCGACACTTTGGAGCTAGGAAGGATGCTCCTGTAATATATCCTTTGAAGTAGTTGCAACCAATTTTTCATATTGAGTTAATAATTTATACTCATCAGAAGTAGTTACCTCCAGATGCATAATTCTTGTCCATTCATCTTCCATTCGGATCATATTGACTGCTTCTTCCTTTTCTTCTACAAGCCTTGAGAGTGAATCTGCGAAGATGTTTAATTTACCATCCACATGCTCGAAATTGACTTTTACCTCAATTCCAGTAATGTAATCTGTAAAGGCAAGCCATCTGACTCTTGATGGTTTATTCCTTGAAGTTTTGTTGTGAAAGCTAATAATAGCTTGACAGTCTGTGCATAGAGTAATTTCTTCTTTGTCCATGTAATGAATCTTCAAGGTACTCATTGTTTCCATTGCTGCATATATCTCCGCATCAATGGCTGATTTCACTGTTGAGAATTTCCCATGTGCGTATGCACATATTTTTTCAGAACTTCGGGAATCGAATTTAGCCTTTTTCCATTTGCATATTCCGCCCCAGCCGGTCATTGAACTGTCTATTTCTAATATAATATAACTCAATATGAAAAATTGGTTGTAGCTACATCAAAGGATATATTCCCTCCTGAGGAACATGACAAAAGGAGGAAAATGGCAGACATTGAAGAAGATGCCATCAATTAGCTCACTACCGCTTTTAAGGAGCTAGAGCTGATCCAGCAAGCAAAGGAATCCTACTTTATTTGCAGAAGACACTGGGAAGGGCCAAAACAAAGTTACTTCGCCACCAAGTCTCATGAAATAAAAGCAGGCATAGGACCATGGCCATAATTGTGCAGTCTGGCACATCTATTGATCCGGTAACAAAGAAAGAGTTGAAGGGCAAGGAAAGAATGATCTTCAATTATAAGACCATAAATGATAACACTTACAAAGATCAGTATAGTCTCCCGGGTATCAATACCATTCTTAAGAAAGTTGGAAATTCTAAAATATATTCCAAGTTTGATCTCAAGTCTGGCTTTCATCAAATTGCAATGGACCCTTCATCGGTGGAATGGACTACTTTTATAAGCCCTTCTGGACTCTATGAATGGTTGGTAATGACATTCGGATTAATTGATTATCTACTTGCAGAAAATCGAAGATTGATGATGGAAATTGATCGTCTAAACAAAAAGGCAGTTGAGGATGAAATATACCAAGATTTGGAAAAAGACTTTGAAGAGCTAAATAATGAAAAGGGGAAAGAGCAGATAAGCTACCTGGAGGAGCGAATTATTTCAAAAGTAAATGAAGAATACCATCCGAGGAGAATGATTAACAGACTCTATAATATGATGGTAATTTTGGAAATTCCCAATAATGCTCCTATAAAAGTTAGTGCTATTATGGATACAGGTGCTACCACATGCTGTATTGACAAAAGGGTTGTTCCCGAAAGAATACTGGAAAGGAACCCTTATACCATTGTAATCAATGGTGTCAACTCAAAACAGCTGACCAAATGGAAATTGAAGGGAGGACAAATGATCATAGGGGATAATAAGTTCAGAATCGCTTTCACATACTCCTTTGATATGGCTCTAGGAGATGGAATCCAGATGGTGATTGGCTGTAACTTCATCCGAAATATGCAGGGAGTCTTGAGGATTGAAGGTAATTTAATTATAATTTACAAAAATGTTACTTCAATCGCAACTAATGAAGCAGCTGTCCACGCCATACAAGAATTGGAAATGGATGAAGATGAATATTTAGATATTCAGGAGAAGGTATTTTATACCATGAGTACATCAGATCCAAGGATTTTGAGAAATCATGAAAACATGCTGGAAAGACTGAGGAACCAGGGGTTTATCGGAGAAGATCCATTGAAATATTGGTCTAAAAACAAGATTGTTTGCAAAATATTCAAAAGATCACGATCCATTTATGGTATCAGAGCCAATTTCTAAGATGAAGGCTTAATTCCTTCCCTATTCTAGGCTAAGGTAAGGGTTATCATCCATTTCTTTATTACTCAAATTATCATAAAATTTTAGTTAAGGGCATATGATAAGGCGAAAGATTTCGTTAATTGATTGCAAAAGGCCGCCGAGCACATAAGACTCCTGGAGAGCCGTTGGCCAGTCGGATGAGCAAGAAAATTCTACGATTTCCTAAGCCGTAAGTAAGCCTGAAAACTAGATGAGTGAAAAATTTGAGCAAAATATTAGAGATTGGTATGAAAAATCCCAAACCCGAACCCTAGAATACCTTGACCTTGCTAAGAATCCAGAACCAACAATCCCTCTTTTAGCCAACAACCTTGAAGTAATTTTTGATAGAATTTCACTTCTTTCGAAAGTCTCACTGAAACATTTCTTTCTATTGAGAGAAGAAAATAGTAAGTTAAGGGGAGAGATAGCCCAGTTGCGAGGTGTAGTCTCTACCCTTGAGCAGGAAATTGTCTATAACAAGAGTCCAAAGCTAGAGGAAATTAAAATTCTAATCCAACCAATCCTCGCAGAGGAGGAAGCTTTAGCCAAAGAGTTAAAAGCAAGTGTGAAGAAAGTAGAACAAGTCTTACAGGAGGTTAAAGGCTTAATTGGTGGATGAGTAATCTGGAGACTCCATATACTGATAGCTCATACCTAAAAGCCTTAAAAACAACTGATTTGTTAGAACAACCAGCTGTAGGTTTTGCAGTCCCATCCCAATACAAAACTGCTTTTGAATTCCAGAGAGTCCTAATTAAACAAAACAATACTTTGATAGCACTATTAATAGACATTAACAGACAAGTGCAGGACCTGAAAGTTCAAGTAAACCAGTTGAAGGCACAACCTACTACCCAAGTTGCTGGACCTTCGAAAGAACTGGAGGGAGCTATTGACGATCTTACAAAGAAGATTGCAGGTATCAACCTTGGAGAAAGTGCCATAATCCCAAAGAAGAAAGGATCTATTCTGGTGTTCAAGAACCCATCATAGATTCTCCAAAACGAGAGAACTAAATAATGTCTTCAAGCGCTAAACATTCAACCAGTAGCAGGCCACCAGCTACTGGTACATCAACTCTACAATTTCCAAGTTCTGAGAACCAAATTAGAGATTATTGACAAGGGTAGAGGATGTTGTATAATCTACAGAGAAGAATATTCCCAAATCAAAGAAGATTTAGAAGAACAATTGAAAGTCAAGTGGATCCAGAGGAGCAGCTTGAAATATCCCGAACTAGAAGAGCTAATATGGTTCTGGCGGAAATTCTATATTCAACAGGTTTTCAACCTTCCAATCATAGAGTATACCAACACTACTCTGAAGAAGATCTCTTATGCATAGAAGAAGAATAGGTGGATCTCCCACTTGTAACAGATGAAAGCCACCAAAGGCTTAGAGAAGCTGGGTTTCACCATATCCATATGGGATTGGTAATGATCCGTATTCATGCACTACATAGAAGAAACACAGGAGCTATGGTACTAGTGGTCCTCAGAGACACCAGGTGGATGGGCGATAGATCCATAATTGCAACAATGGAGATGGATCTAAGTAGAGGTACCCAAATGGTTTATGTTATTCCTGATCTTATGATCAACGTGGAGGACTTTGCTAATCATATAGAACTATCAATTCAAACCCATGGATATCAAGATTGGCAGGGTGGAACTAGCAACCTTCTTATTACTAGGATGATGGTGGGACACCTAACCAACACAAGTTTTACTAACTTCTCCTATAATGTCCAAAATGTTACAAATTATTTGGCAAGTAGGGGAGTCAATGCCATTCCCGGAACCAGATTTACAACTGAAGAACTGCAACAACAAAGATGGATATTAAGGCCATCTATCAGAAGAAATCCAATGGCTCCGTCAAGAGTGGAGACAAGAACACTACTAGATGGAAGTATTTCCTTACAATTTGAAGGATATGTTCCTACTTCTGAAAACAGAATAGTGGAAGTAAACCAAGATGATGTTGAACTAGGAGAAGCTGAACAAGAGATACTGGGAGTTCTTATAATTGAAGAACCAGTCCTAGAAGTCATGAAGACAAATCCAGACGCAAGAATACCCACAAGGAAGACCGAAGGTTCAGTGGGCTATGACCTCTCGATATGCTAGAATTATGAAATACAACCTCGGGGTCATGCACTGATCGAGATCGGTTTGGCTTTTGCTATGCCGGATGGCCATTATGGAAGGATAGCACCAAAATCTGGGATTTCATGGAAGAAAGGAATCCAAATCGGTGTTGGTGTCATTGATAATGATTACCGTGGACAGGTATATATTTTGGTTTTCAATATGACTGACAATACCTTAAAGTTGTCACAGGGAGAAACCATAGCACAACTTATTCTGGAAAAACTGAGTACTCCGCAGATACAGCAGGTTGAACAATTAGATGAAACATCAAGGAAGTTTCAAGGATTTGGGCAATCAAGTACCCAGGTGGGAACACTGGAATGGGATGCGTTAATGAAGAAACTTTGCCGTCCTGAAGTTCCACACCAACCAACTCACAGAGGATTCATCCAACGATGAAATCACAGACATACTTCGAAGATATTTGAAGTTGGACCAACTAGAGTCTTCATTGGTGCTGAATGATGAAAATGCTGAGGAATGGATCAATCCATTTGTGGAAGGTGGTGGAGATTTAGGAAATTTCAATTCTTCTAATTTAATTTCTGATGATGAGTATGCTAATTCTTCAAAACAAAAAGAAGTTGCTGATGAAGAAGAATTTTGGGATACTTTGGGGCAACCAAGAGGCAAATTTGATTATTATGTCCGCTATACACCACCAAAGATGCCAGACTGGGATATGAGTCAAATAACTCCATCTTGGGACTCTGACACAGAAGAACAATGTCAGGAGAAAGAAGAAAACAATAAACCAACAAACCAGGAACCAGAGGATGATGTCTATTTCTCCTCAAACACAACATTTGAGGAAGCGAAAGAAGTAATAAAGTCTGATGCTGAGACCGAGAATGAGGTCGAGGAAATGTTATCTGAGATGGATTATCCATTGTTGAGGAATATCCTAGCATCATTAGGAGCCACCTCTGCATATAATCCACCAGAGGATACAATGATGGGTCCTCCGCAATATGGACCGGCTACAAGGCAGGCCGTAAGAGCAAACCCTTATGGTACCATGGATCTTGCAAATACGAGAGTAGGGAGGTGGAGAGAAGGATATAATAACGAGCAATGACAGTTACCTCCTGCTCAACAATAATCAGGTGCTTTACTGGTCTTACCAACTAATATTGGTTTATATTCTGATGTGATTTCTAGGTGGGAGTCAATCACAAGAAATGTAATAGATTCAAAAATTTGGGCTGACAAAAGAGCAAAAGTCTTATACATTGAAAATTTACTGGGGGAAATCGAGAAGAAAACCTTCATCCAATGGAGAATGATGTTCCTAGACCAGAATGACAAATTGATAAATGCAGCTGACAAAACACAAAATGTTTTGTCTTAAATCCGAAGAATTATTACTCTTGAAGACCCAACGACCGGATCTACGACTGAACAGAATCAAGCCTATTTGGATTTGGAAAGGCTATCATGTCCAAATACCAAAGATATGGTCCAATACACAAATCAATACAAGGAGTTAGCTGCGAAGACCGGAAGAATGTTTATAAATGAAGAATTATCAAGTAAGTTCTATAGAAAGATGCCTCCATTAATTGGTAACTATCTTGAGCAAAAATTCCAGGAAAGATATCCAGGAAACACCATTAGCGTCTTACCAAGAATTCATCATGCATATCAAGAACTAACAGAGATGTGCAAGCAGGCTTCACTCCAAAGGAGTCTGAAGGACTTACAATTCTGTTCCCAAATTCCTCTCCCAAGTTATTACTAAGGGCAAAAGAAGTATGACCTGAGAAAAGCACAGAGTTATAGAGGCAAACCCCACAAGTCACACGTTCATGTGATTAAGAAGAAATACCAACATGATAGAACAAAGGTAAAAAAATGCAAGTGCTACATTTGTGGGGAAGAAGGCCATTTTGCCAGGGAATGTAGAAACTGTTGGGTTTCCGGCACCGCGGCGTGTGTGTGTTCGATCATGTTTCGTAAACATGAGCACAGCGGAAGCAATAAAAATAATAAATACTCCTATTTATTACAACACACACAACACACGCATGCTATTACAACAAGTGTAGACATAACCGTAAATTAAAATTGCAATAAAAGGAAATTTAAACTACGTTATACTTTCCGTATGACGTGTAGCGGGAATGGCATCAACCGGAACGATCCTCGTAAGAATCGTCTCTATCCGTATCCACGCCGAGCTCCTCGGGATGACTTCGCTAAGTCACGAGCTTCGTCTTCGTACGGGTTACTAGCCTCGTGTTGAAGACGACGTGATCGAGAGATGATCACGATCCGAATCCAAATTCGGATCCAAAACGAGTTCTCAAAACTCGCTTCTCCGGAGAGGTATTCGTCAACTGTTTGACGAATCCTTCGTCCTCCACCTCAGAGGATTACCGGAGATCAAATCCCCGGTATGTTAGCCGCTGTCGGAGCACTAACCGTCGTCCAAACGACGCTCCGACGAGAGGAGAAGAAGCTGTCCAGAAAACTGGACAGCTTGGTGGAGGAGATAGGCGCCAGCCAAAACAAGGAGACAAAAGCTCACCTTGATGCCGAACCTTTTAGGGGATCACCGGAGGGTCGCCGGAGGTTCACCGGCTGAAGCTTGGTCGCCGGAAACAAGTTGGAAGGCTGCACCAAGCTGGGTGGCAACAAGATGTTGGGCGGCCACAATGTGTTGGGCGGCAACTTGGTGTTGGGCGGCAACTAGATGATTAGGTTTAGGGTTAGGGTTTAATCCCTATTTTATAGAGAACTAATTCTCTTAATGGTTAATGGATCATATCCATAAAGCCCGTTAACCCGCTCCATTAAGATAAGTTAAAATAAACCAAACCATAATGGTTTATTTTAAGTTAAAACGAACCGAACCAACTTTTGGTTCATTCGTTTAAAATAAACCAAACCCTTTGGTTTATTCTTATCCATTGGATTAGAACCAAACCATTTTGGTCCATCCATTACGTCTTCATAAGACGCAGCCCATCCACGCTTCCATTGCGACTGAAACGATTTCATGCTCGCTTTATGTTTGGTCCAACCAAACATGGTTTCTCTCGGTCTGAGAATCCCATTCTCAAGCTCGTTTTAAATCCTTTGGATTACACTCGTTGTGCGTGTGACCAAATAGGTTCTCGGTTTATGTTGGCCGTCTATAATTAACCATTAATTATAGAACGATCATGAGTGGCACCTAGTAGTACATCATGATCCCCAATTAACCGAAAAGATCAACGGTTGATCAAGAACTATTTCTGAAACCCTTCAGTAGCTCGAATGAATCGTGCCCCATTCTCTTCACTCATCTTATACCCACTTGGTTCAGGACATGGTCTATTGTGTCAGTCCCCACTAGGCTGACTACGTCACACCTAGCCCAAGTATCATTTCCTCGTCCTACGGATTCTAGTTACTCCACATGTATCGAAGAGTACCTTACTCTAAACATGTATTGCTTTGGCCAGACTTTAGTAACAATCCAGACGAGAGGCCATGGAGTATACATCTCCTCGCAAGGTGGTGAATCCTTTATAGGCTATTCAAACACCTTGATCACCGACTTATACCCAATCATCCGGGTCCACATCTCCTTAGAGATGTTTGCTTAAGATGTCAAGCATAAGTCTCCATGATCAAGATGACTTGAATCATGCAAGTCGAAGGAACATCGCACTTAAGCTACGTAAGAACTTCATTGACATATCTATATATGCGAGAGAACCATATGAAGTCTTACGGTGGTCACTCGATGAACTAGTTACCATAACTAGCATCCACGATCAACTCGGACATCACTATGTCTCCGGCCGGTGAGAATCGGTGCTTGGATACACCAAGGAGTATACCTCGTGCTAGTCTCGGGAATTGATGGTGTCGAATCCATCAATTCATCGACTAGGGATAATTAGATACATCACAATTACACATGTAGAGATACTCACTAGTTGTGATCCAATCACAAATTCTCTCATCTTTGTGAATCGTATCGTGGACATTCAGTAAATGAGTTTAAGATCCAATCAAATACATTAAACATGTATACTCAAATAGTGAATCTTCATTTATCATATAAATGGTTCATACATAAGGCGATTGCCTTAGGACATCTCTCATATATTACTAACAGAAACAAGACGGGAAATAAAGAAAGGATAGTGATGCTGAATGAAATTGATTTGCCAGAAGAATTTGATGTTGTATTCGTTGACCAAGATGAAATGGAGAGTGATGCTATTTGCAGTGTATCTGAAGGAGAAATGGACACTGAACATCATTGTAATCTGGTAACGAACACCTTCCCTTCTCAAGAATTCCTTTTTGTATTATTTGGAGAAGAGAAAGGATGGCAGGTCCAGATTAACATTCCTGAAGAGCAAGCATACTTCGACCACACATGGCAGCATAATCAAGAAGTTCCAACAATATATGCAAGATGCAAGTTCTGTGACAGAGAGACCAAAATCAGGTCAAGAATTCATTGCAGTCATTGTAAGTTAACTGCATGTGCTCCTTGTGCAGATTACTATTTGAAACAGGAAGTTATAACTGCACCAACACCAGTTCAACATAATGATAAGGCATTGGTCAAAGAACTCCTGGAGTATGTTGATTATCTACTTGCAGAAAATCGAAGATTGATGATGGAAATTGACCGTCTAAACAAAAAGGCAGTTGAAGATGAAATATACCAAGATTTGGAAAAAGACTTTGAAGAGCTAAATAATGAAAAGGGGAAAGAGCAGATAAGCTACCTGGAGGAGCGAATTATTTCAAAAGTAAATGAAGAATACCATTCGAGGAGAATGATTAACAGACTCTACAATATGATGGTAATTTTGGAAATTCCCAATAATGCTTCTATAAAAGTTAGTGCTATTCTGGATACAGGTGCTACCACATGCTGTATTGACAAAAGGGCTGTTCCCGAAAGAATACTGGAAAGGAACCCTTATACCATTGTAATCAATGGTGTCAACTCAAAACAGCTGGCCAAATGGAAATTGAAGGGAGGACAAATGATCATAGGGGATAATAAGTTCAGAATCCCTTTCACGTACTCCTTTGATATGGCTCTAGGAGATGGAATCCAGATGGTGATTGGCTGTAACTTCATCCAAAATATGCAGGGAGGCTTGAGGATTGAAGGTAATTTAATTATAATTTACAAAAATGTTACTTCAATCGCAACTAATGAAGCAGCTGTCCACGCCATACAAGAATTGGAAATGGATGAAGATGAATATTTAGATATTCAGGAGAAGGTATTTTATACCATGAGTACATCAGATCCAAGGATTTTGAGAAATCATGAAAACATGCTGGAAAGACTGAGGAACCAGAGGTTTATTGGAGAAGATCCATTGAAATATTGGTCTAAAAACAAGATTGTCTGCAAAATAGATATTATAAATCCTGATATAACCATCCAGGATAAGCTATTGTCTCATGTTACTCCACTGATGAAGCAGACATTTGAGAAGCATATTAAAGCTCTACTTCAGCTGAAGGTAATAAGACCAAGTAAAAGCAGGCACAGGACCATGGTCATAATTGTGCAGTCTGGCACATCTATTGATCCGGTAACAAAGAAAGAGTTGAAGGGCAAGGAAAGAATGATCTTCAATTATAAGACCCTAAATGATAACACATACAAAGATCAGTATAGTCTCCCGGGTATCAATACCATTCTTAAGAAAGTTGGAAATTCTAAAATATATTCCAAGTTTGATCTCAAGTCCGACTTTCATCAAATTGCAATGGACCCTTCATCGGTGGAATGGACGGCTTTTATAAGCCCTTCTGGACTCTATGAATGGTTGGTAATGCCATTAGGATTAAAGAACGCGCCAGCAGTGTTCCAAAGAAAGATGGATAATTGCTTCCAAGGTACCAAAAATTTTATTGCAGTTTACATTGATGATATTTTGGTATTCTCTTCCTCGGAACAGGAACATGTAAAGCACTTGGAAGTGATGCTGAAGATATGTGAAGAAAATGGTTTAATATTGTCACCAACAAAATATAAGCTGGCGGTTCCTAAAATTGAATTCCTAGGCGCAGAAATAGGAGAAAGAAGATTAAAGCTTCAACCACATATAATCAAGAAAATCACGGATTTCAAGGAGGAACAGCTCAAGACCAAGAGCGACCTTAGATCTTGGCTTGGGATCTTGAATTATGCCATAACTTATATTCCTAACTTAAGCACTAAGTTAGGCCCCCTTTATGAGAAGACATCCCCACATGGGGATAAAAGAATGAAGACGTCTGATTGGGAGATCGTGAAGCAAATTAAAGCTCAAGTTCAACAATTACCAGATCTCGAAGTTCCACCCAAGAATGCATATATTATATTAGAAACAGACGGTTCAATGACCGGTTGGGGCGGAATATGCAAATGGAAAAAGGCTAAATTCGATTCCCGAAGTTCTGAAAAAATATGTGCATACGCACATGGGAAATTCCCAGCAGTGAAATCAGCCATTGATGCGGAGATATATGTAGCAATGGAAACAATGAGTGCCTTGAAGATTCATTACATGGACAAAGAAGAAATTACTCTACGCATAGACTGTCAAGCTATTATTAGCTTTCACAACAAAACTTCAAGGAATAAACCATCAAGAGTCAGATGGCTTGCCTTTATAGATTACATTACTGGAACTGGGGTAAAAGTCAATTTCGAGCATGTGGATGGTAAATTAAACATCTTCGCAGATTCACTCTCAAGGCTTGTAGAAGAAAAGGAAGAAGCAGTCAATATGATCCGAACGGAAGATGAATGGACAAGAATTATGCATCCGGAGGTAACTACTTCTGTTGAGTATAAATTATTAACTCAATATGAAAAATTGGTTACAGCTACTTCAAAGGATATATTCCCTCCTGAGGAACATGACAAAAGGAGGAAAATGGGAGACATTGAAGAAGATGCCTTCAATCAGCTCACTACCACTTTCAAGGAGCTAGAGCTGATCCAACAAGCAAAGGAATCCTACTTTATTTGCAGAAGACACTGGGAAGGGCCAAAACAAAGTTACTTTGCCACCAAGTCTCATGAAATTGAAAAACAAGAAGGGATATCTGGCGTGTCTCCAACACTCTGAATGACGTTTACAGGGACATAAGGCAGATTCCTCCCTAAAGAAAGCGTGGTGAGCCTAGTGAAAAGTCATATTGAAAGGACTGAGCCCCGGGGAGTCGTCCTCTCAATCAAGTAGATATTAGTTGTAAAGTAGAATTGTGTGCTGTAAAGCCTTCTATGATTAGAAAAGGGTACTGGAATCAAATGACTGATGGGGCCCCATGAGCACCCGCTTTGCTTCCAACACAACCATTTCTCTTCTATAAAAGGCTAATAGATATAGAGGTTTGACAGACTCGAGCAACACCGAGCAAGTCATTCCTACTTGTGAGTTTTAAGTTTGTGAGCTTGTTTGTGAGTTTGTTTGTGAGTTTGTGAGCTTTGAAGTTGTTGTTCTGGTTTGATCTCTAAATAAAAATTCTGGACAACGTTCCAGGTTTTTATTTTTAAAAGATCACGATCCATTTAGGACATATCAGAGAAGTACAGTATTTTGTTAGGGCAATCTCTTGCCGTAATATGGTTTTGATGGTGTGGCAAAGGGTTTAAGTTAGTTTGATATGTTGATTTGATATGTGCATTGAAGTCGTGCAGGACTTAGTAATTCGCACATGGAGCCATGGCGAGTTTCACATCTCATGACTCGTGCCTTGAGTCGGTGAAGGATAGCTTTGCGGAAGCCGTGCGCTTGGAGCATCCGAGGGACCGCCGGACGAGAAGCTTGGAGTGAAGCCGGAGGAAGTAGACTTCGAGGCAAGAGACGCGAAGGAGCATTGCGAGCCGTCGCTGATCGCCGAGGGCGTGGCAGAACGAAGAGAACCGGGCGAGGACTCGAGAGATGAGAGTGGCGATTGTAACGGGAAGGGTAGCTCTTAGGTGAAACTTGGCCATTTGGCCAAGTGTCGGATGGTTTTTCGACACGAGTCGATGCCATGTCGTCAGCGGCGATCGCTAGTCAGTGTTGTTCGACCGTATCCGGATCGATGGGTTTATGCCCGGTAGTCGATCGCATGGAATGGCGATACGCCGGAAGGATATCGCGGGCACAAAACCGCTCGTAGCCGATCGCGGGCGATCAGGGTCGACTCTCGTGATCGGTGAGGTCCATCGATCGATCGCCAAGAGTTCCGTTGGACTACTGGCCGGGATCCGACATGTTCGGAGGCCGTTGTAGTAACCCGATCGACTACCAAGGGCGTGATTGACCGCGTGGCGGCCAACGGAAGAAGTTAGCCCTCTCTATAAAGAGAGGGTGTGAGCCTTTGAGAGGCTAATGCTCATACTCCAAGCGATCTTCCTAGTGCCCCTGAGCTTTAAACTCTTCTTACTTGTCTTTACTTCAATCCTATTGTAAGAAGAGTGATCTTGGTTGTAAAGGTTACCTCCACCTAGCTTGGTGCAAAGGAGAGACCATTTAGTGGATTGGTTTAACGGAGTGATTCACCAAGGACGAATCGGGGACCATGGATTAGCGGCGTAGCCGTGAACCACGTTATACCATCGTGTTAGCGTTTGTTTTATTGTTTGTCTTTTGCTTTGTATTTGTATATTCCGCTTGCGCTAATCTTTTGTAGACGAGCAATTTACAACGTCCAACGTACGAGGGCTATTCACCCCCCTCTAGCCGGCCAATAGATCTTCAACAAGTGGTATCAGAGCCGAGGAAAGCTTGTCGAGGACTAACCGCCACAACAAGCAATTTTTAAAATGGCCGGCTCCAACATTCATCCTCCAAAATTTGAAGGAGAATTCGCTTGGTGGAAGAAGCGAATGGAGGTATTTTTCGAAACGAATTTTGATATAATGATTACAATGGAATCTGGTTTCGTTTTGCCTAGGGATGAAGAAGGGAAACCAATAGAGAAATCTAGGTGGACCAAAAGGCAAAGGGAAGATCACCTTGCAAATTCAAAAGCCAAACATCATCTCTTCAATGTGCTCCCCCAACAAGAGATCAACCGGATCGGAGAATGTGCTAGCGCCAAAGAGATGTGGGAGAAGCTTATAGAACTCCATGAAGGCACATCCGAGGCCAAGCTAGCAAGGAGAGACCTCCTCCGCTCCCAACTATCCAATATAAAACTAGAAAAGGGAGAAAAGGTAACCTCACTACACTCTAGGTTTAAAGAAATTTTAATTGGGCTAACAAGTGTAGGTGAGAAGCTATCAAACCGGGACATGCTCATGAAGGCTATAGATGCCTTTCCCCGGTCCTCAAAGTGGAGCTCCATGGTGGATTCGTTCTACATCTCCAAGAACTTGGAAGTAAGTACCTTGGAGGAATTTTTCTCAACAATGGAGCTCCACGAAACTAGGCTTGAAGGAATACAAGAGGAGCCTAGAATTCAACCCTCAAGAGGAGTAGCATTGTTGGCAAATAAGGGGAAGAAGAAGATGGAAATCCCCTCTTCCTCCGATGACGAAGCGTCTTCCTCCTCCTCCATGGATAGCACCGAAGAAGCCTATATGGTAAGGAGGGTAAGACGTGCATTTAAGAATTTTAGATTTGATAAATCTAATGATAGGAATAGAAGACCAAGGGGGAAGGTCATATGCTACAATTGCCAAGGAGAAGGGCACATAAGGGACAATTGTCCTCTCCTAAACAAGAGCAAGGAAGAGAGGAAAAAGAAAGAAGAAAAGAAGAAGAAAAATGGGAGCAAGAAGAAAAAGGAAGAGGAGAAGAAGACAAAGGAAAAGGGAAAGGCCAAAGCTCTCAAGGCAAGGACTTGGGATGACCCATCTTCATCCTCCTCATCATCATCGGATGAGGAGAATGCCTTTGTCACCAATTTAGCCTTGATGGCCTTTGATGACTTGGATTGCTCTTCATCCGAAAATGAAGGATCAAGCTCAAATGGGGAGAGCTCAAATGAAGGGGGAGCTTCTACATCCTCCTCATCCGAAGAAGAAGAAGAGGATATGGAAACTATGGTAACGAAAGCTTCTCCTAAGAAAATAGTTTCCATAATTTCTAGTTTAACTAAGGACTTATTTGGCATGAAAAAGAAAAATAAGAGCATGCTAGATAAAATTAAGGCATTGGAAAATAAGCTAGAAAATGCATGCTTAATTGATAATATTTCTTCTAGCTTAGATGATGCATGCTCACATGATTATATGCCTTTGAATGTTAATGATGCATGTATAAATGAAAATAGGGCTTTAAGGGAAAAGGTAGATTATTTAACCAAAGCCCTAGAGAAATTCACAATTGGCTCAAACACCTTAAATATGATCTTAGGGAGCCAAAGAGCTAGTTTCAACAAGAAAGGCCTAGGATACAAAGAAAAGAAAAATGAAAAGGCCTACAAATGCCTTATAGCTAGGGGACAAGATAAGAAGAAGGTAATAGCTAGAAAATGGATCCCCAAGGAATACTTAGTGAACCCAATAGGAAAGAACTTATTTTGGGTTCCAAAATCCATCCTTAAGGGTTAGGATAACCCTAGGGTAGTCAACCATATGGAATTAACCTATATTATATTTTGGTTGACTTAGGATGACGGGACAACATTTTTTTTAGATAGTGTTGGGTGATGATAACGTGCCCATAAATAGGTAATAATGCTTAAATCATGATGATTAATGTAATTGCTGTGTATGTTTGAAATCATGATTTATGATTTTAATATTTGGCACGTAATCATGAGAAATAGGGTTGAGTCATGCTTTAGGTGACACCTTGGTTATTATCATCATAAAATACCTAATGCATGACTATTATTTAATGAATACATGTATTTCATGATCATAATGTAGAATTCATTCATATATGTCATTATGATAATGTTAATTGTTAGGTTGATACTTAACCATGATAGAATTGCATGAATATATTGGTTAAGTATATACAAATACCCCCTAGGATGCATCTCACACTCACTATAGGCTAACTTGATTGCAAACTTAGCATAGGTGAGATGTTAGGATGATACATATGTCCACTAATGCCTATGGCATTTAGATGGTCATTTAAAGTATCAAAATAGCAATAATAGACCAATCATGGGGAAGGCTTATGTTTAATTCATAGACATATTGCCCAAAGATCAAGGTTGGATATTTCATAAGTTTTCAAAACAATTTCTTAATCTAAAATCTATGTATTCATGTTTTGGAACAATTCAAAGCAAGACTAGGTGTTAAAATGGATACTAACATGCTCAAAAACTAGTGGTTTTTCAAGTGTTTGGATTTTTGACAAATCTCGGAAAATATAATGATTTTTCATGAAAAACTATTTTTCCTTGATAGATATACTTAATAGAAATATGCTCCTCAAATTTCATGATTTTTCAAATTTTCTGGAATTTTTAATGCATTTATGAAATTCGCTAAAATCGTAATTTGAATCAATTGTGCGATCATTGCCATCGATAGCGATCATTTGCTCTAAAAATCAGCCTACAATTTTCTGATTTCATATCTTATTCATGTTTTTGGTATTTTCCCTCCATTATACTTGATGCCATGAGCTTATAATTTAGTGTTAATCTTTTTGATGGTGTCAAAGGGGGAGAAATAATTTATGTTTAAGTTAATTATTTTAGGGGGAGAAAATTTGCATAGAGAGTTTCATGGATTAAGGGGGAGTTGCATGTTGCTATATCATGTTTATCTTTACATGCTTTCTTATCTTAGAATTTATATCAAATGTTTTTACCTAACTTAAACGGATTGCCACACATCAAAAAGGGGGAGATTGTTAGGGCAATCTCTTGCCGTAATATGGTTTTGATGGTGTGGCAAAGGGTTTAAGTTAGTTTGATATGTTGATTTGATATGTGCGTTGAAGTCGTGCAGGACTTAGTAATTCGCACATGGAGCCGTGGCGAGTTTCACATCTCATGACTCGTGCCTTGAGTCGGTGAAGGATAGCTTTGCGGAAGCCGTGCGCTTGGAGCATCCGAGGGACCGCCGGACGAGAAGCTTGGAGTGAAGCCGGAGGAAGTAGACTTCGAGGCAAGAGACGCGAAGGAGCATTGCAGAGCCGTGCGCCTGATGCTGCCGAGGGACGTGGCCGAGAACGAAGAGAACTTCGAAGGCGAGGGACTCCGAGAGATGAGAGTGAGCGATTGTAACCCGGGGACGGGTAGCTCTTAGGTGAAACTTGGCCATTTGGCCAAGTGTCGGATGGTTTTTCCCGACACCAGTCGACTGCCATGTCATGGCAGTCGACTGCTCTGAGTCGAGTGTTGTTCGACTGGTATCCGACTGATGGGTTTATGCCCAGCCGATCGGCCATGGAATAATGATCGCCGAGGATATCGCGAAGGCAGCGCTCGTAAGCCGGCCAGAGCCGATCGGGCGCGACTACGGGTCGCTAGCCGATCGCTAAGAGTTCCGGACTACAGCGGTCGATCCGACGTGTTCGGAGGCCGTTAGCCCTCTCTATAAAAAGAGAGGGTGTGAGCCTTTGAGAGGCTAATGCTCATACTCCAAACGATCTTCCTAGTGCCCCACAAGCTTTAAACTCTTCTTACTTGTCTTTACTTCAATCCTATTGTAAGAAGAGTGATCTTGGTTGTAAAGGTTACCTCCACCTAGCTTGGTGCAAAGGAGAGACCATTTAGTGGATTGGTTTAACGGAGTGATTCACCAAGGACGAATCGGGGACCGTGGATTAGCGGCGTAGCCGTGAACCACGTTATACCATCGTGTTAGCGTTTGTTTTATTGTTTGTCTTTTGCTTTGTATTTGTATATTCCGCTTGCGCTAATCTTTTGTAGACGAGCAATTTACAACGTCCAACGTACGAGGGCTATTCACCCCCCTCTAGCCGGCCAATAGATCTTCAACATATTTGACTTGGTTATCTAATGTGGTGCTAGTGCCTAAGCCATCGGAAAAATGGAGAATGTGTGTGGACTTTAGAGATCTCAACAAAGCTTGTCCCAAAGATTGTTATCCTTGTTGGGATGTATACTGAAAAGTCTATCTTTTGTATGAACATTTTTATTTTGAAATAAGAATCACATGATCATTGTTTGCATATTTATGATTATGCATATTGTCTAATACATTACATTGTAGATAACATGGTGTGTAGTGTCACACGGTAGATCATGTTATCAGATCCTTGTAGAGTATAAGTAAAGGCTCACAACCGAGATGGCTTTGGACAAACCATTAGTATGGTTGTAGTGTGATTTGGTATTGGTTTGTCTTGACCATAGAATCACACTATTACACTTTGTGTGTATTGAGAAGGACCGACTTAGAGGTGATTCGATTTATTGCTGACTACATAATCGAATTGGACCTCAGATATTATATTGTACATGCTCTTAATCCCGATATAATAACGGGCACATATACTTAGTATTCATTTCTTTGATTTACCAATGATCAAGATTTATAAAGTAAATCGATAGGCTCGGTAAGTTGGGAAATGATACTATTTATATGGTGTGTCGTTGATTATAGGAGGAAACTGTGTCCTATATATTAGGATGATGATGTCCCCTTGAGGAGCTCATAAGATTCATCATGTAAACCCTGCAGGTGGACTTGGTTTGACATGATGAAAAGGTTGAGTGGTACTACTTATGGAGTTAGATGTTGATTAATTAATTGTCAGTAAATTAATTAATCGACGGACATTCGAGATCTTAAACACGGGGAGAAAAATGTACAAATAATATATGGAGCCCATATTAACTTATGGGGGTTGGTGAGGTAGATCAATGATAATACTTTAGTGGATTGGATTATCATTAATGGATCGGACTTTATGTGAGCTTGATCCATTGGGTGGCCAAGATCCCTTCTCCTCATGGTCCCTATTGTAGCCTATTAAAACCTCATGAAGCCTAGATCCAATGGATGAAAACAAAACTCTAGATCCAACGGTAGAGATTAAATCTCTAGATCTGACGGTTGAGATTAAATCCCTAGAACCAATGGTGGAGATTAAAACAAGGCTTATCCCTAACTCTATAAAAGGAGAGGCTAGGGTGGCCGACAAGTAGAATAAGAGAAATAGAGGCTAGGGTTTTGGGCGGCAAGGGAGGCTTAGGGTTTTGGGCGGCCACAATTAAGGAAAGTTTTTCCTTCTTCTTCTTCCTTAGGTGGCCGACGCCCTTCTTCCCTCTTCTCTCCTTGGTTTTGTTGGCGTCCAACCTTCTCCCCTTCATTCTTGGCCGGAGCTTAGGGTCTTCCCCTTGAAGCTTTTGGCCAACCCTCTTCTTCATCTCCTTGTTATCCTTCTTGGCCGGCGGCAAGCACCAAGCTTGGAGCTTGGTGGTTGTTTGAAAGAAGGAGAAGTGCTTTGTTTCTATACTTCCTCTTGTTCGGAGTGAGCAAGGAAGGAAGATTGGTGATCTAGGAGCTTCGACTAGCCGGCGATCCGTACATCGTCTATTTCGTGGCTATTCGTAGAATAGAGGTTGGTGGCTTGAACAACAAGTTTGTTCAAGTGACCACTCTAATCGAATAACATGATGATGAAACGGGAGCTTGGGTAATCCCTCTTGTCAAGGATAATTTTTTTTTATCCAGGGTCGTAGAAGGGATCGCCATGAACAAGCGACCGAGTTTAAGTGGGAAGCGAAGTTTCCTACCTTCAAGTGGTATCAGAGCCACGGTTTTCGTTTTTGTGTGTTTAGGATTCGGTTACTTTTATGCACTTTTCATATATTATATGTGCCGGATAATAGTAGGATGTGTGTAGGTTAACTCTTTGGTTGCAGGCATAGGATCCAACTATTATGGCCATATGTGTGAATGTGATTGTATGTGTGTAATTGTGTATTTTGTTGAATCCTCGAGGTTGACGAGGCTAGTATTTAATTTTTGTAATTAGATACGACATTGTTTAGCCACTCCTTTTATTTTAGTTTACTTTTGATCTAGATTTCATGTACACTCCCTCGTGGAGTATAGGATCGATGGATGTAAATTAAAATAGTTTTTTTTTCTCTTGGCTTGGATCTTCGGATGGCTTGTACATGGCGTAGGGAGGAGCAGACGAGATGACGATACGATGGGAGACATATTGAAGACAAAAGCCATAATAGTTGGAAAATATTTATTTTTCATATTTATTACTTATTTTTTGATATGCATGTCGTAGGCTAGAATATTCCTCAATTTTAAATTACTAAGTGGGAGAGGGATATTTTTATAAATTTCCACGACCTCCATTACGATTTGACATGTGATGCAAACAAACTTGCGCGTCGGCTCTTAGTGCCTTCCTCCCCCTCGAATGAGTTTGTTTGCATATCACAAGGTCGAATATGGTTATAGAAAATTATTAAGGAGCGTGTGTACTTCCCCATCGGAAGGCACATAATCCGAGATAATTACCTCGGTACCAAGTAATGGTGAACACTTAGATACAAATATAAGTATCCTCCCCATCGGAGTCACTGCTTTTATTTGTAGGGCCGAAGAGGAACCAACTATTAATTTTACTTGTCAAAAGGTTAGGTTGACAAGATAAGAAAATTAATGGGTAAAATCTCCTCTTACAAATGTAGAATTCGTATAAGTCCACACTATCGTGGCATACGATATTCTCGGTGTTTTGAGGTGTTGGTTGATTTTAAAATTTTATTGTCTGAGGAATCAATAATTTTTTGAAATCTAATGTTTTGATCTATGTGATTCTTAGGTTTTCTTTCAAAATGACTTTCAACCCGCTTGCTGTGATACTGAAAGAAAATAAACTTACTGGACCCAACTATGTTGATTGGAAGAAGAATCTTGACATTGTCTTGACTGCTGAGGAATACAAATATGTACTACTCGAAGAGTGCCCTCCTAAGCCTGTGGATGATTCTGGGGAAAAGGAGAAGGAGAGTTATAAGAAGTGGATTAAGGCCGATGAGATGACGTGGTGTTACATTTTGGCATCTATGTCAAATGTACTGCAACATCAGCATCAAGCCATGCCCACTGCTTATGACATGATGCTCAATCTCAAAGAGCTTTTCGAACACCAGAATCGGGCTGCTAGGCAGGAAGCCATGAGGAACTTGATGACGACCACCATGATCGAGGGAACACCTGTGAGGGATTATGTTCTCAAGATGATAGCTCATTTGAATGAGCTGAAAGTCCTCGGAGCTAAGATCGATGGGGAAACCCAGGTTGATATCATTCTCCAGTCTCTACCTAGGAGTTTTGAACAGTTTCGCCTGAACTACAACATGAATAAGAGGTTGTATTCGTTGGCGGAGCTTCTGACAGAACTCCAGGCGGCAGAGGGGCTTTTTTGTCAGAGTGTTCAGGCACAAGCCATGGTTGCCCAAAAGGTTTCTACTTCTAAGCCGAAAGGCAAGAAGAAGAAGAAACAAGCAGGGGCAAAGACGGTGGGCGGAACTCAGGGAGGAGTGAAGAAGCTGAAAGGTAAGTGCTTCACTTGTAAGCAGACTAGACACTGGAAGAAGGACTGCCCCAATCGCTGTAGGGAATTCTTTATGCCAAATGGCATATGCGCAACGGAAAAATTAGGATCCCTTCCAAGTGATCCATGCGAAAGCAAACTCGTATAAAATAAATTTCTCTAAACCAAGCCTATCTTATAGGAGAGGATTACCTTTGTTGCGTGCCCTTGTTAATCCCGCTTCTTCCTTTTGTTTGTTGGATCTTTAGCACGTTCAAGTGTCCGTGCCTCTATATGTATCCACACGAGCAAGCTCTTGTCTCACAAAAGAAAACTAGAGGAGCTCTCCTTTACTTCTTGCTAGAGAAGTCCCTAAAGGAGAGGAAGCTAGGGAAAAAGAGAAGGGAAGAAGAAGACTACTCTTCTTGCTACACTCACAAAAGCCACACAACAATAAGCTCTCAAGCTCTCTCCAAGCCTCAAGCTCCCAACAACCACACCAACCATTGCTTTGGCCGGCCACTCCATGGGGTCTTTTATAGGGTTGGAAAAACCCTTTCACCTCCACACATTCAATGCAATCCATTGCATTGGGACATTTGTTTGGCCGGCCACTTAAGGAGACAAAACCATTTTGTTTCCTTCCACCTTATCTAGCTTAGGTGGATGCTTAGGTGGCATGCTTATGTGGCATGCTTATGTGGCATTCTTATGTGGCATTCATGCATGTTGAATTAATCTTATTAATTCAATTAAGCTTATGTTATCATATTGAATTAATCTTATTAATTCAATTAAGCTTATGTTATCATATTGAATTAATCTTATTAAATCAATGAGGTAACATATTGAATTAATCTCATTAAATCAATTAGCTAAAATTCTCATTAAGCTTAAAGTCCAAAAACTATTTTGTACTTAAGCTTATTCCCAAATTATTCTAGTCAAACTAGAATACTCTAATTCCTCTAATCATCATGCTCTTTGTGTGTGACCCTATAGGCTCTCATAACGTTGGCAGTGGACCTAAACTCTTTTAGATACACAAGCAATGAGCGGCATCTAGCAATACATCATTGCTACCCAAGTTATGAGATAAGTCAAGATCCGACTAACCTTTCCGTGACTACTATAATATATGACCATGTCCTTCTATCCTTGATATCAGATTGATCAATGAGGCATAGACCGTGTCATCCTCGATCAATCTATGTGTTTCTTGATCCCTGAGTAAACTAACTCAAACAAATGAGCTCAATATCTCATATTGACTCATTCGAGCATGGCCATGCGTTTTAGTAGTTCTACTCAATCAAGGGGCCCACCGATATCACTCTCATCATATGAGAGGGATAGATCCCATCTACATCACTCATATCCCTCCGCATAATTTGTTATATACCCAGTAATCGCCTTTATGGTCCACCCTGTTACGGGTGACGTTTGACGATACCAAAGTACATAACTCCTTATGTAGGGAACCGTAGTGACTTCAGGTCTGAGGACTATTCATACCAATAGTCACATGAGAAAGTTTATGACACTCATATAACGATCCATGAAACTTTCTCATGGCGGGTCAGTTCAGTATATATTCTCTAATATATACCCATGTGTCAACTTGATATCATATATCCATGACTTGTGAGATCAAGTCATCAATTGACCTACATGCTAGTCTTTATGTATTAATATTGCCCTTGCATATTAATACTTGACTAGGAACATTTAGAAAGTGTTCTCTACAGCCTCTCATAATCAATTCTGCCAATTGATGTGCTGTAGATAAGAACCTACTTTTCTAGGGCATTACTATATTTAATTTAGCTGGCACAAGCAAGACTTAAATATAATAACCAATCCTTTGCCTTTATAGAATATGATACAAAATGTTCCCTATTCAACCATCACATGATTGGTTCTTAGGGCTATAACTAACAATCGCAAGCAGAACAAAGGTATATCTTTTTGTCTAGTCATTGAAATAATCTTTAGCGGTGTTATCTACCGGTACCTGGTGTGTAGATATAGGAGTCACTGATCATGTCTGCAATACTTTGCAGGGGTTCCAGGAAACCAGACGACTAGCTGAGGGAGAGATTACCGTATACTTGGGCGATGCCACGAAGGTGGCAGCTGTTGCAGTGGGAGACGTTCATTTATCTTTTGAGAAAAATAAAGTTTTTGTTCTTATGAATTTCCTTTATGTACCTTTATTTAGAAAGAATTTAATTTCAGTTTCTAAATTGTTTATTGATGGATATTCTATTTCTTTTAATGACAGAGTTGTTATGAAAAGGAATAGGGAGATTATCTATTCGGGTGCATTGATAGGAAATTTATATACACTAGAACCAAAAGCTCCCACGATGCAAATAGAAGTTAATAACTCATCTTCTAATTCCAATAAGAGAAAAAAACCTTCAAAGATGAACCAAATATATCTTTGGCATCTAAGACTTGGTCATATTAACCTAAGAAGAATTCAAAGGAAGATAGCTGATGGACCTCTGGGTTCATTAGTGGTGGAAGATTTCCCAACCTGTGAATCCTGCTTGGAGGGTAAAATGACCAAGAGGCCTTTTAAGGCCAAGGGGTATAGAGCCAAAGATGTGTTGGAATTGGTTCATTCTGATTTGTGTGGTCCTATGTCTATCCAAGCTAGAGCTGGTTTTGAGTATTTCGTCTCTTTTATAGACGATTATTCGAGATATGGATACATTTACTTGATGCGCCGCAAGTCTGATTGCTTTGATAAGTTCAAAGAATTCAAGGCTGATGTGGAGAAACGTCAAGGTAAAAGTATCAAGACACTACGATCTGATCGTGGTGGTGAGTACCTCTTGAGAGAGTTTAGGAATTACTTATCAGAGGCTGGGATTCAATCTCAATTGTCTGCACCTAGCACACCCCAGCAGAATGGTGTAGCGGAGCGAAGGAATAGGACTCTTATGGAGATGGTTAGATCGATGATGAGTTATTCTGATTTGCCAAATTCATTCTGGGGATATGCTCTAGATACGACAGTGTATATTCTGAACTTGGTACCATCTAAATCAGTGCCTTCTACTCCCACAGAATTGTGGACTGGGTGAAAGCCTAGTCTAAGACATATTCGGATTTGGGGGAGTCCAACACATGTGCTGAAGACAGATGCTGGTAAGTTAGAACCTCGTATAGAAGTGTGCATATTCGTTGGCTATCCTAGAGGAACGAAAGGTGGTTTATTCTATAGTCCTAGAGATCAGAGGGTGATCGTTAGCACGAACACCAGATTTCTAGAGGAAGACTATGTAATGAACCACAAGCCCATGAGTAAGATTGTTCTGGAGGAATTAAAAGGGGAAGTCACTTCTTCAGTACCACCGGTACAAGAGGATATACCATAAGTCACTGCACCACGTGTCACAGATGATACACAGGTGATACCTCGTCGTAGTGGGAGGGTTGTGAGACAGCCTGATAGATTCATGTTCTTGGGAGAATCTTCTGATTTGGTCCCTGGCGAACATGAACCTGATCCCTGGACATATGACGAGGCAATCCAAGATAAAGATGCGATATCTTGGCAAAATGCAATGAATACTGAGATTGAATCTATGGATTCAAATCAGGTATGGGAGCTAGTAGAACCACCCGATGGTGTAAAAACCATTGGTTGCAAGTGGATCTACAAAAGAAAGAGAGGAATAGATGGGAAGGTTGAGACCTTCAAAGCAAGGCTTGTTGCGAAAGGGTATACTCAGAAAGAGGGTATCAATTATGAGGAGTCTTTTTCGCCGATAGCCATGCTTAAGTCTATCCGGATTCTCTTATGCATTGCTACTCATATGGATTATGAGGTATGACAGATGGATGTCAAGACATCTTTCCTTAATGGAAGTCTTGAGGAAAACATCTATATGAAGCAACCAGAAGGATTCATTGCAAAGGGCAAAGAGCATCTTGTGTGTAAGCTTAATCGGTCCATTTATGGATTGAAGCAAGCTTCGAGGTATTGGAACATCCACTTTGATGAGGTAATCCAGTCTTATGGATTTATTCAAAGTCCGGATGAGTCTTGTATATATAAGAGATGTGATGAAAATGTAGTGGTATTTCTTGACTATACGTAGATGATATTTTGCTAATTGACAATAATATCAAGGTGTTATCAGACGTAAGGGTATGGTTGTCCAAACAGTTTGATATGAAGAACTTGGGAGAAGTGGGACATATCCTTGGGATCAAGGTTATAAGGGATCGCAAGAAAAGGATGTTGTGCTTATCTCAAGCTTCATACATAGACACTATTATGGATTGTTTTAGCATGCAAAACTCTAAGAAAGGTTTTCTACCTTTCAGGCATGAAGTTCCTTTATCTAAGGAGATGTGTCCTAGAACATCTGAGGAGATAGAGGAGATGAAGGCGGTTCCTTATGCATCAGTAGTAGGAAGCCTTATGTATGCGATGCTATGTATGAAACCAGATATCTACTTTGTCGTGGGCATGGTTAGCAGATATTGGAGTAATCCAGGATAGGGACATTGGACTACGGTAAAACATATATTGAAGTACTTGAGAAGGACTAGGGATTATATGCTAGTTTATCAGGCAGACCAATTACTCCCTGTGGGTTATACAGATTCTGACTTCCAATCAGATAGGGATAATAGTAAGTCTACCTCAGGTTTTGTGTTTACTTTGGGAGGTGGAGCCATTGTATGGAGGAGTGTCAAGCAGAAATGCTTGGCGGACTCTACCATGGAAGCTGAGTATGTGGCGACCTTTGAGGCGGCCAAAGAAGCTGTGTGGCTCAGGAACTTTCTGATGGACTTGGATGTGATTCCTGGTTTGCCCAGAACTATCACAATTTATTGTGATAATAGTGGTGCAGTTGCAAACTCGAAGGAACCATGAGCCCATAAGGCAAGTAAACACATAGAGCGCAAGTACCACCTGATACGAGAAATCGTAAAGAGAGGAGAAGTTGTTGTGGCCAAGATTGCATCAGAGGATAACCTGACAGATCCTTTCACTAAGGCCCTTCCAGCGAGATCTTTTGATAGGCATGTGGAGGGAATGAGGACAGCATAGTCTTTTAGTATAAGTGGGAGATTGTTGGGATGTATACTGAAAAGTCTATCTTTTGTATGAACATCTTTATTTTGAAATAAGAATAACATGATCATTGTTTGATTATTTATGATTATGCATATTGTCTAATACATTACATTGTAGATAACATAGTGTGTAGTGTCACATGATAGATCATGTTATTAGCTCCTTGTAGAGTATAAGTAAAGGCTCACAACCGAGATGACTTTGGACAAACCATTGGTATGGTTGTAGTGTGATTTGATATTGGTTTGTCTTGACCATAGAATCACACTAGTACACTTTGTGTGTATTGAGCAAGACCGACTTAGAGGTGATTCGATTTATTGCTGACTACATAATCGAATCGGACCTCAGATATTATATTGTACATTCTCTTAATTTCGATATAATAACGGGCACATATACTTAGTATTCATTTCTTTGATTTACCAATGGGCGAGATTTATAGAGTAAATCGATAGGCTTGGTTAGTTGGGAAATGATACTACTTATATGGTGTGTCGTTGATTATAGGAGGAAACCGTGTCCTATATATTAGGACGATGATGTCCCCTTGAGGAGCTCATAAGGTTCATCATGTAAATCCTGCAGGTGGACTTGGTCCGGCATGATGAAAATATTGAGTGGTACTACTCTTGGAGTTAGATGTTGATTAATTAATTGTCAGCAAATTAATTAATCGACGGACATTCAAGATCTTAAACACGGGGAGAAAAATGTACAAATAATATATGGAGCCCATATTAACTTATGGGGGTTGGTGAGGTAGATCAATGATAATCCTTTAATGGATTGGATTATCATTAATGGATCAGACTTTATGTGGGCTTGATCCATTAGGTGGCCAAGATCCCTCCTCCTCATGGTCCCTATTGTAGCCTATTAAAACCTCATGAAGCCTAGATCCAATGGATGAAAACAAAACTCTAGATCCAACGGTAGAAATTAAATCTCTAGATCCGACGGTTGAGATTAAATCTCTAGATCTGACGGTTGAGATTAAATCGCTAGAACCAATGGTGGAGATTAAAACAAGGCTTATCCCTAACTCTATAAAAGGAGAGGCTAGGGTGAACGGCAAGTAGAATAAGAGAAAGAGGGGCTAGGGTTTTGGGCAGCAAGGGAGGCTTAGGGTTTTGGGCGGCCACAATTAAGGAAAGTTTTTCCTTCTTCTTCTTCCTTAGGTGGCCGGCGCCCTTCTTCCCTCTTCTCTCCTTGGTTTTTCCGGCGTCCAACCTTCTCCCCTTCATCCTTGGCCAGAGCTTAGGGTCTTCCCCTTGAAGCTTTTGGCCGACCCTCTTCTTCATCTCCTTGTTCTCCTTCTTGGCCGATGGCAAGCACCAAGCTTGGAGCTTGGTGGTTGGTTGAAAGAAGGAGAAGTGCTTTGTTTTTATACTTCCTCTTGTTCGGAGCGAGCAAGGAAGGAAGATTGGTGATCTAGGAGCTTCGACTTTTGGAAGATCGTCGCCCACACGACGTCCAAAAGGAGGAAGGACATACAATAGAAGATCAAGAGGTATAACATTTGTTTATATTCTTTTGTAACATGTCTATATTTGTTCTTCAATCATATGTATGTTATATATTCTATTTTGTGGCTTAAATAACTTGGACCCCGAATATAAACACAAAAGTCGGCGATCCGTACATCGTCTATTCCGTGGCTATTCGTAGAATAGAGGTTGGTGGCTTGAACAACAAGTTTGTTCAAGTGACCACTCTAATCGAATAACACGATGATGAAACGGGAGCTTGGGTAATCCCACTTGTCAAGGATAAATTTTTTTTATCTGGGGACGTAGAAGGAATCGCCATGAACAAGCGACCGAGTTGAAGTGAGAAGCGAAGTTTCCTACCTTCAATCCTTTGCCTTGCATCGATCCGTTAGTAGATTCCATTGCAGGGCATCAATTTATCTCAATGATGGATGCTTATTAGGGGTACCATCAGATACTACTAGCTTTGGAAGATTAGAATAAAGTTAGTTTTATTACTGCAGAAGAAACTTTCTGTTATGTGGTTATACCTTTCGGGTTAAAAAATGTTGGGGCTACTTATCAAAGATTAATGGATAAATTTTTTGAGAAGCAGTTGGGGAGGAATGTAGAAGTATATGTGGATGATATCTTGGTGAAGACTTTATGTCCTGAGCAGTTAATATCAGATTTAGAAGAAACTTTTAGCACTCTGTGCAGGTATAAAATGAAATTGAATCCATAAAAATATGTATTTGGGGTTACTCAAGGTCGTTTCTTGGGGTATGTTATTATTGAGCAAGGTATAAAAGATAATCCTATTAAGATTGACGCTATTGAACAAATGCAACCTCCAAGAAATTTAAAAGGGGTACAAACATTATTGGGTAGAATTACTGCTCTATCTCGATTTATATCTTGGTCGACAGATAGAAGTCTTCCTTTCTTTAAGATTTTAAAGAGGGCCACTCGATTTCAATGGGATTAACACTGTGATGAAGCTTTTTAATCTTTGAAAGAATACTTAGTTGAGCCACCTTTCTTAGCTAAGCCTCAGCCTGGAGAAATGTTATGGATATATTTAGCTCTTTCCGAGGTTGCTGTGAGCTCAGTGTTAGTCCGAGAGGAAAAGGGTCAGCAACATCTAATTTATTATATTAGCTATCTGTTGAAGGGGCCTGAAATTTGTTATACTAATTTAGAAAAATTAACTTGGGGATTGGTTTTGACTGCTCGGAGACTACGACCTTATTTTCTATCACATCCTTTGGTGGTGCTCACTGATACTCCTTTGGGCAGAATACTTACTCATTTAAAAGCTATGGGAAAGCTTATTAAATAGGCTACTAAGCTTTGTGAGTATGATATTACTTATCAGCCTCGTACCTCTATTAAAGCTCAGGCATTAGCTGATTTTTTAGTAGAGACTATACATAAGGAGGAGTCTAAACCATGGATGATATACATAGATGGGTCTTCTAAAAAGGAAGGATGTAGAGTAGGAGTAATTCTAATTTCACCGTAGGGAGAAGAGGTTAAGTTGGCAGCTAGATTGCATTTCAGAGCCTCTAATAATAAAGTTGAATATGAAGCTCTACTTATTGCTTTACAAGCTGCTAAAAATATAGAAGTCGAACGGGTGATAGTGCAAATGGATTCTCAATTA
Organism: Wurfbainia villosa; assembly: GCA_025175895.1. Lineage (NCBI taxonomy): Eukaryota > Viridiplantae > Streptophyta > Magnoliopsida > Zingiberales > Zingiberaceae > Wurfbainia > Wurfbainia villosa. The sequence continues at coordinate 33,047,465 of CM045989.1, read as the reverse complement.
GTGGTACAACAGACCAGGGGAGGTTTTGAGGTTAAGGATGATAAATGTAGAAGTTATTGTGAGTTAGTAGAAAAGGCTAAGGGAGATTTCTAAGAGGTATTGATAAAAAAGATCACTAGAATAAAAAATCAGAAAGCTGATGAATGGCTCAGTTGGCTAGTTTTTTGGGGAATTGGAGTACTCATGAGGTAATTGCACAAGTTGAATTAATGCCTCAAAGGGAAGGAGTAAGAGAGTTAATAGAGGATGATTGGAGAAAGGAGTTAGTATCATTCTTTCAACATAAGAAGATGCCAAGTGATCCTGTAAGAGTTAGACAATTTAAATAGCAGATAGTTCATTTCTGTATGATAAAAGGAATTTTATATAAAAGAACTTGTGTCAAACTTTTATTGTGTTGTTTAGGAAAAGTAGAAGCAAGTTATGTTCTAAAAGAGGTGCATGTGGAAGTCATATAGGAGGTCGGGCATTGGCTCGGAAGGTGTTGTTAGGTGGATATTTTTGGCCTACCTTAATGAAAGATTCTATACAGTTGGTTCAGCAATGTGAAAGTTGTCAAAGACATCATAATTGACAGCATCAACCAACTGAGTATATGAAAGCAGTAGTATCGGCTTGTCCTTTCGATTAATGGGGTATGGATATAGTTGGGTCAATTTTCAGTTGGCAGGTCAAAAGAAGTTCTTGCTAGTAGCCATTGACTATTTTTTTAAGTGGGTGGAAGCTAAGCCTTGTTGGTGCAATCGGCCCAGGTCACGATTGACCAGGACTCGAGTTTGACTCGAGTGATGTTTTGATGTTTCGACAAAAACATATGACAATGTAATTGTCATTTGGTAAAGTCCAAGTCTTGAGTACTTGGCATGGAAAGTCCAAGTGGGATACTTGGCACATGAAAAGTCCAAGCATAGTCTTGGCATTTGAGAAGTCCAACATGGGTTGGCAAGGAAAAGTCCAAGCTTGAGTCTTGGCATTTGAGAAGTCCAACATGGGTTGACAAGGGAAAGTCCAAGCTTGAGTCTTGGCATTTGAGAAGTCCAAGGGTTTGATATTGGCGGCGTAAAGTCCAAGCGGGAGTCTTGGCAGCATAAGTCCAATGATTGGCGGCGTAAAGTCCAAGCGGAGTCTTGGCGGCGTAAGTCCAATGTGCCTTGGCGGTGTAGACACCGTTAGCATGACATAGCCAATGGAAGCACCTGAAGGCTAGCGCGATGGATGAACAAGTCATGGATGACTTGGAGGGATCCGAGAGACGTGAGGCTGATGGAGGTGGCTAGAAGGCTTAGGTCTAGGCTAAGGGTGGTCTAGTAAGTATGGGGGAACAATACTTTGGCTACAACCTCATGTTTGAGGTGTGCGGTCGGCCCAGTGCCATGTGGCGATCATTGGACTAAGTCAACTAAGTTTGGTATGGGTTATGGCCTAGCGATCATGCGCCGGAGGTGGGCGGTCGATGATGTCTCAGCGATCGGTGATCGCGTGATCGATCGGTGGCGCTGAAATCGACCACGATTGGGTCGAGACTCGGGGTCGAGTGAGGACTCCATCAGTCGACTGATGGTCACGATCAGTCGACTGATCGACCTTTTCCAGCACAGGTTGAAGCTATATAAAGAGCTCGTGATGGAGGAAAAGATAGCGATTTTCTTGGGCGAAATTGAAGGGGGAAGTTGGTGCTTTCCAGTCCTTCAAAGCTAGTTCAAGGCAATCAAAGATCAAGCAATCCAAAGCTCTTGTAAAGTGTTTTTCCTTTACTTGCATTTGTATTTCATATTGTATTTGCTTGTATCTAATTGATTATTGTTGTAATCATTATTGTACGAGGTTTCTCCGCCTCCGGATTGTTTTGAGAAGGAGTGTTTATTAGTGTTTGCATGTGCATCACTAGAGCTCGTAGAGCTCGATCCGTGGAGTAGGAACCGTGCGGTTCTGAACCACGTTATATCGTTGTGTTAGCGTGTTGTGCATTTCGTTATTGTTATTACTTTTCTATTTCCGCTGCGCTAACGAAATTGTAGAAACAAACGCGAAAGAATTCCATTGACGCTATTCACCCCCCTCTAGCCGTCACAATATTACTAACAAGTGGTATCAAAGCCCGGGGCTCTTCTACGGACTAACCGCCGGGAGCTAAGACAAAAGGCTAGAGGGTGAAGATGGAATTCCAAGACAAGCTTGGATGGGATATCAATACTCCACCTCCATATGATCCAAAAGATTTTTCGGCGTGGAGAGCAAGAATGGAAACATTCTTGATGATGAACATAGAGGATTGGTTCATCCTCATTGAAGGCCTTGAACCCCCTAGGGATAAGAAGGGGAATATCCTAAAATTGAAAAAGTGGACCCAAGAGCAACGCCAGAAGCTCAAGACCGAAGTTAAGGTAACGAAACTTTTGAAAGATTTAATCCCTAATGATGTTTTGTGCAAGCTAGGGGATTACATGTATGCAAAGGAGCTATGGAGAAAATTCGCAAGACTCTATGAGGAGAGTTCATCCTCAAGTGAAAGTGAGGAATCGGAAGTTGAGATGGAGTCAACTTCCGGATCGGAGAAAGAAGAAGTAGAAGAGGTGGAAGAAGCATCTACTTCTAGGATTGAGGAGGAGAGACCATCCTCTACACCGGAGCAACCTCAAGAAGAGCCTTCAACATCCGATCAAGATGAGGAAGCTCAAAATTCAACTCCGGCACCTACCACCACCCTAGGTAACTCAAACACTTTATTTTCAAATAAAAATCATATAATGTACTTTGAGTGTAGGGAGTATGGGCATTACAAGAGCAAATGCCCAAAGAAGGTTAGGAAAGCTTCTCCGACGCCCAAAAGTCAACAAAAGTCAAAGGATGCCGGTTCCCCAAGTCAAAAGAGCAAGGAGCATATTATATGCTTCAAGTGCCATCAAAAGGGGCATTATAGAAGCCAATGCTCTAGGGGGAGGAAAAAGACCCAAGAAGAAGCATCACAAGTAGAGGGAGCTAAGGCTAACCCTAAGGTACATTTTAGTAGTGCATCTTCTAATTTAAATGTTGAAAAGCATGCTAATAGGAATAAATGTTTTTGCTTAGGAACTAAAAGTGTCCATTTTAGTAATAAGGAGAAATTTGGGACTAATGTCCCTAGAAAAACCATACCTAGGGAATCTATTAAGAAAATACAAGAACATCTAGGTTTTAATCCAAAATGGACTAGGCATATGCCAAGAAAGTCCAATGCCCAAGATTTAAATCAAAATTCTAAAATTGGGCAATTAGAATTAGAAAACCAAGCCTTGAGGTCAAGGCTTGAAAAACTTGAGAAGACCCTCAACACTATGCAAAATCAATTTAAAGGGTCTAATGGTCAAACTCCTAGGTCAAGAAGTCAAAGTCAACATCTAGGACCTAAGAGTCAAAAGTCAACCAAGGGCAAGAATGGTTTGGGTCACAAACCTAAGTCCAAGGTGACTTATCATAGTGTTCCATTTGACTATGGAACACTAACTAGGTCTAGGAAGACCAAGGTCAATGGGAAAGTCATCTCTAGAGTTGACCAAGGTTTGTGCCTAGTGGCCAAGGTTTCGAAGAAACCTAGGGTGGCCACTAAGAAGGTTGTTAGGGAGGCAATCCCTAAGGTTAACCTAGGCAAGACCAAAATGACCAAGGCTAATAAGCCTAGAAAGGTCATTAGGAAGGTATCTAGGGAGGTTATCCATAAGGAATACCTAATTAATTCAATGAGCTCAAATAGATTTTGGGTTTCAAAGAGCGTGATTGATTCACGTTAAATGGATTAGAATGTGCCAACCATGATTGGATGAGTAGTTAACTCAACCATGGTAAAGATGACACTTTAGGTTATTTTCAAGGTTATGGGTGCCTTGGAAAAACATTTGAGCTTTAATCCTAAAGGATTTTAGGATGTGCCAATATAGTTTTTGAAAAACATGAAAATCAATAAAATTGGCACAATCTAGATTTAGAGGTCATAGTGTGTAACTTTGATTGTTTGACACACTTTAAAAGTTCATGTAAAAGTAACATCAAGAGTGATACTCAAGCGTCACACAACTTGATGTCTTGTACTCACCATGCTTCATATGTTTTACCATATGTTTACATGGAAGGAATGTCTAGGATGGATTGCATCTCACAAAACAAGTCTTTTACCTTGATTGTGTATCTCAACACTTAGAAAGGGTGAGATGTTAGGATTTGGAAATCATTGAATGTTAATGTTTGCAAAAATGAAATAAAACATTAAAATACATTAACGAATGCATGAGTGTAAGTATAACATCAATATGTTCGATATACAAGAATAAACATGATAAAATGGAATAAATTAGATGAAGAAATCGAGATTTTCAGAATTTCAGAACTGGAAATCAGATATCAGTCGACTGATACAGTTATCAGTCGACTGATAACACTGTAGCGCGATACGATACGGTCATCAGTCGAGTGCTGGCTTCATGACTCGACTGATGTTCAAGCAGTCGACTGATGGGATACATCAGTCGATAGTAATCTTATTCACCGGTGAGGTCATCGATGAGTGCTCAACGATCGATCGAGTGATGCGCACATCGATCGTGATGAGCAACATCGATCGATGATATTCTTGTAGCACATCCACGAAGGTTGTGATCGATTGCGGCGGATCAATCGATTGCCGGCTCGGTAAACCCGGTAATAAACCGTGATCAGTCGACTGATGCTCACATCAGTCGACTGCATCGCGATTTTATAACGCCGAACCGCTAGGGTTCGGCGTCTTCACACGGCGCGCCTTCAGTTTTTCTTCTCCTCTCCGATCGCTCTCCCCGTCTCCGACCAACCCTTCCGGACGTGCCAGCCGCCCAAGCTTTTAGGTTTGTTAGATAAGCCCTTTTTCCTTGCGTTTTTCACTTATTTCAAGCCGTAGTTCACTCGTTCTAGGGTTTATTTCCTTGTTTCCGATTAGGGTTCCGGCGTTTGAGTCCTCCGACGAACTTTCCGGCGACCCCTTCAGCGATATCTGAGCATCCCATCGTCACACCTCCAAATGGCGCCTAAGTAACACTCTTCTTACCCAAGCCCTAATTTGCCTTTCCACTATAATTTAGTTTTTATCTAATCATGTATTATTGTCCATGCATGTCATATCATTACATTGCATTCATAATAGGAGAGCCCGTAGGAATGATCCACCCGAGGGTGAATCTCGATTGTACCAACCTATGTTGGTTAGGTACATCGATAGGGATTTTTTCAATCGCCATTGTAGCGATGTCATGGAATTAATTGCATACTATAATCTCATGAAAATTGTTTTATGCACGCATCCCATTAATGATGACCTCCTCAAGGAGTTTTATCAGAACCTGAAAAAGGTAGACGACGGCCCTACCTACACTACTCGCATTGCAAAACACGAGTTAGAGTTCACTCCTGCGATACTGCAGGAGTTTCTCGAGTGTAGGCCCTCGGATGACACCTTTATTTTTTACCCTACCATGGATTTCCCTTTACCCGAGCCCTTTGACCATATCTCTATGGAGTCCATGCATGAGCATATCTTTGGTTATCCTCGTCCACCGACCCAGAATTTATTCCCTATCATCGGAGTTAACTTTACAATGTACTTTACAAGGTCATTGTTGGGTGTTTTCTTCCCATCGTCACTCGGGGTCTGGCCAAGATTCGGCCTCCTCATCTTTTTCTTCTATACGCCATGCGTCATAAGTTAGACATAAACTTTGCATTAAACATTTTCCACTGCATTGTGCATTTCATTTCCCCTGTACAAGGGAAAGTGCATATGCCATATGGCCATATCATCACAGCATGGCTAGAGTCCGTAGGCGTTAACATCCACAGGGGTTCTCTGAGAGCGCTATCTGAGGTGTACGACTGTATATCAGTTCATAACTTCTCGTTAGCAAAGCTATGGATGGGGCCTGGACAGATGGAGTTGGCGCCTCGACCACCACCCAGGGCACGCAGAGAGCCTCCTCCGGTACCCAGAGAGGCGACAGAGGACTATGAGGATACAGACGCCACTGATGAGAATGATCAGATGTCGGCAGATGCATCAGCGGCGGGTCCATCAGATCGTCGTGGCCAGCTGGAGTCCAAATTTCAGGACTATCAGCAGTTGATTGACTCTAGGCTGTCAGAGATATTGGCAGGCCAAGAATCCTTCGGCGCACGTCTTGATCGGATGGAGGAGTCCCAGAGCCGCATCGAGCAGCATCAGCTCGATATGTTAGAGATGATGCGGGCCTGGACCTTGATGTTGGTGAAATCGGCCCAGGTCACGATTGACCAGGACTCGAGTTTGACTCGAGTGATGTTTTGATGTTTCGACAAAAACATATGACAATGTAATTGTCATTTGGTAAAGTCCAAGTCTTGAGTACTTGGCATGGAAAGTCCAAGTGGGACACTTGGCATTGGGAAAAGTCCAAGAATGGGTCTTGGCAATGTAAAGTCCAACATGGGTTGGCAAGGAAAGTCCAAGCATGAGTCTTGGTAAATGGAAAGTCCAACATGGGTTGGCAAGGAAAGTCCAAGCATGGTCTTGGCATGAAAAGTCCAACATGGGTTGGCAAGGGAAAGTCCAAGCTTGAGTCTTGGCATTTGAGAAGTCCAACATGGGTTGGCAAGGGAAAGTCCAAGCTTGAGCCTTGGCATTTGAGAAGTCCAAGGGTTTGATATTGGCAGCGTAAAGTCCAAGCGGGAGTCTTGGCAGCATAAGTCCAATGGTTGGCGGCGTAAAGTCCAAGCGGAGTCTTGGCGGTGTAAGTCCAATGTGCCTTGGTGGTGTAGACACCGTTAGCATGACATAGCCGATGGAAGCACCTGAAGGCTAGCATGATGGACGAACAAGTCATGGATGACTTGGAGGGATCCGAGAGGCGTGAGGCTGATGGAGGTGGCTAGAAGGCTTAGGTCTAGGCTAAGGGTGGTCTAGCAAGTATGGGGGAACCATACTTGGGTTAAAACCTCATATTTGAGGTGTGCCAGTCGATTGGTGCCATGTGGCACTCGACTGGACCGAGTCAACTAGAGTTTGACTGCGGGTTGTGGCCTAGCGATCATTTCGCTAGAAGGTGGGCGATCGATGATGGCAAATGCGATCGTGATCATGTGATCGATCGGCTGGTGAAATCGACCAGAATGGAGTTGAGACTCGACTGGTCGAGTGAGGACTCCATCAGTCGACTGATGGTCACAATCAGTTGACTGATGAAGGTTCCGTTGGACTTATCCAACGTGGATCTAGCCGTTGTCTCATGGCAACAGTGGCATCAGTCGACTGATGGTCCCGATCAGTCGACTGATTGACTTTTTCCAGCACAGGTTGAAGCTATATATGGAGCTCGTGATGGAGGAAAAACTAATCGATTTCTTGGACGTCTTGAGGCGATTTGTTGTTGCAAATTAGGGTCTTCAACCACGATTCAAGCGATCAATAAGCAAGCAATCCAAAGGCATTTGTAAAGTTGTTTTCTTTACTAGTTTTGCATTGTATTATTATATATTGCTTGTATTTATATCTTATTGTTGTAAGATTACTTGTAAGGGGTTTCTCCACCTCCGACTTGTGTCGAGAAGGAGTATTTGTCATTAGTGAGTGCATGTGCATCACTAGAGCTCGTAGAGCTCGATCCGTGGAGTAGGAACCGTGCGGTTCCGAACCACGTTATATCGTTGTGTTAGCGTGTTGTGCATTTCGTTATCGTTATTACTTTTCTATTTTCGCTGCGCTAACGAAATTGTAGAAACAAACGCGAAAGAATTCCATTGATGCTATTCACCCCCCCTCTAGCCATTCCAACGATCCCTAACACTTGAGTCAGCAGCCTCCTCCACCGCCACCTCCTACAGACGATTAGATATTGAGGATGTTAGATTTTCTGTGGTTGTCAGTTTTTGTAGTGAGATTGAGCATAGCCAATCTCCATTTTGAATGTAAAAGACTACATTTTTCTTAAGTTAAATGAAATTTTTGTTTGTGAAAATCTTGTGTGTTTAGATGAGTATTTATATTATTGTATTGCTTATGAAACTTGATATATCATGACATGAAATTGCATCCTATCATATACCATGTCATGTCATTGCTTAGGATTATTTTAGATGTCATGTGTTCTTCAACTTCATCATATGTCATGACATCATGATCATTGGTCATGTTTTTATTTTGCCATCACTATGCCATGATCATTTCATGCATTAATTTGATTGAACATTGATTTAAGGAAAACGACATGACTTGAAGTCTCACTTGTAAGGGAATCAAGTAGGGTTTCCTAGGAAATGCATGAAACCCTAGATAAAGTGAATCAAAACCCACATCTCACATCACATTGACATGTATGTGTATTTATGCACCCTAGATACATGTGAGATGCTAGGATAATAAGTTAGGTTCAAGGTGCATGGGTAGTGCATCTAGATGAACTCAAACTTATTTTAATTATCACCAAGAATCATAAGGAAAGCTAATATACAAGCTATGTATATTTAGCCAATAAATTATGGTTCAAAATAGGCTTTCAAAAACATTTTAAAATCAATTTAGAAAACCTTGGTGAAATCTATCTTTTGATAGCCATCATCATTGTAGAAGTTGATACAAAGTGGATCAAAAACTTTAAAGTTTTTAATAGTTTTGAACTTTGTATCAATCTCTTATTTCAATGGTAAAAATATTTTTCCAAAATTTTTCACCCATTGTATTGGTCATAAGTATTATACGTACCAAATTTCGTGATTTTTCGATATATGTATAATTATTTATGATTTTCTGAAATTCAACTCTGATAACTGAAATTCGGAAATTTGATTTATCGATCGACGATATTGTGGCGGTGATCGATGGAAGTGCCGATCGTGATTTTTGAATCACTCATTGGCGACTATTCGGGGTAAACAAGGTTGTTTAACCCGATTTCAACTACGGTTATGGTCCCTAATCACTCCTAACCCTAGGATATGCTTTGGGTAGCATTATAAAGGGTAAAAATCCATTGGATATGGATTAGGAGAAGTGTTTAGGGTTTGTATCAATTTTAAGGTGTTGGAAAGTTCAATGTTGAATTTCTAACCATAATTTTGATGGTTTAGAGTTCCTATTGGCTTAGGGACTTCCCAAGGACATTGTTGGTGCAATGGTCAAGGGGGAGCAAGCCTTTAGGGGGAGGTATCCATCTTGGGATGATGGATGTGTTTTTTCTCCTTGAAGAGGAGAAGTTAATGGGAGAATATGACATCAATTGGGAAATTGATGGGACTTTTGAGAGACCCAATTTGGAAATTGGGAGAGTAAATGGGATTGCCTCTCTTGAGTGATATTGGACTTATCACTAGGAAGATGGTAGGCATCCTAAGTATTTTTGGACCAAGGGGGAGATTGTAAGATCTCATTGGGACATGAGACATTGACCTCCTTGGAGAGGAAACCTTTTTGATGTTAGTCAAAAAGGGGGAGAATGTTTGGGGGAGAACATTTGGAGAGTATTTACTAATTTGGGATAATTGGTATAATTTGTTTGGTTTTTGTCAAACATCAAAAAGGGGGAGATTGTTGGTGCAATCGGCCCAGGTCACGATTGACCAGGACTCGAGTTTGACTCGAGTGATGTTTTGATGTTTCGACAAAAACATATGACAATGTAATTGTCATTTGGTAAAGTCCAAGTCTTGAGTACTTGGCATGGAAAGTCCAAGTGGGATACTTGGCACATGAAAAGTCCAAGCATGGTCTTGGCATTTGAGAAGTCCAACATGGGTTGGCAAGGAAAAGTCCAAGCTTGAGTCTTGACATTTGAGAAGTCCAACATGGGTTGGCAAGGGAAAGTCCAAGGGTTTGATATTGGCGGCGTAAAGTCCAAGCGGGAGTCTTGGCAGCATAAGTCCAATGATTGGCGGCGTAAAGTCCAAGCGGTGTCTAGGCGGCGTAAGTCCAATGTGCCTTGGCGGTGTAGACACCGTTAGCATGACATAGCCGATGGAAGCACCTGAAGGCTAGCGCGATGGATGAACAAGTCATGGATGACTTGGAGGGATCCGAGAGACGTGAGGCTGATGGAGGTGGCTAGAAGGCTTAGGTCTAGGCTAAGGGTGGTCTAGCAAGTATGGGGGAACCATACTTGGGCTAAAACCTCATGTTTGAGGTGTGCGGTCAGTGCCATGTGACGGTCATTGGACCAAATCAACTAGGGTTTGTGCGGGTTATGGCCTAGCGATCGCGTGAAGGTGGCGGTCGGTGATGTCTCAGCGATCGGTGATCGTGTGATCGGTCGGTGGTGCTCGAAAATCGAGTCCGCGAGAATGGAGTCGAGACTCGACTGGTCGAGTGAGGACTCCATCAGTCGACTGATGGTCACGATCAGTCGACTGATCGACCTTTTCCAGCACAGGTTGAAGCTATATAAAGAGCTCATGATGGAGGAAAAGATAGCGATTTTCTTGGGCGAAATTGAAGGGGGAAGTTGGTGCTTTCCAGTCCTTCAAAGCTAGTTCAAGGCAATCAAAGATCAAGCAATCCAAAGCTCTTGTAAAGTGTTTTTCCTTTACTTGCATTTGTATTTCATATTGTATTTGCTTGTATCTAATTGATTATTGTTGTAATCATTATTGTACGAGGTTTCTCCACCTCCGGATTGTTCCGAGAAGGAGTGTTTATTAGTGGTTGCATGTGCATCACTAGAGCTCGTAGAGCTCGATCCGTGGAGTAGGAACCGTGCGGTTCCAAACCACGTTATATCGTTGTGTTAGCGTGTTGTGCATTTTGTTATTGTTATTACTTTTCTATTTCCGCTGCGCTAACGAAATTGTAGAAACAAACGCGAAAGAATTCCATTGACGCTATTCACCCCCCTCTAGCCGTCACAATATTACTAACAAGCCTTTGGCTCGTATTACTGAGCAGATAGTATTGAAATTTTTATGGAAAAATATTGTGTGTCATTTTAGTATTCCTAGGAGGTTGATATTTGATAATGATCGACAGTTTTAGGGTAAGAAGTTAGTAGAATGGTGTCTAGACTTTAAGATTGAACAAGTATTTACATCAGTAGCTTACCCTCAAAGTAATGGATAGACTGAAGTAACCAATAGAGAATTAGTACATGGACTGAAAACTAAGTTGGAACATGTGGGAGGTAGCTGGGTAGAGGAGTTACCTAGTGTACTTTGGTCTTTCTGAACTACTCCTAGGAGTGCTATGAGAGCAACTCCCTTTAGTATGATGTATGACTTAGAAGCAATACTGCCTGTGGAAGTGGGAGTGGAGTCTACCCAAGTAGTGACTTATTTCCCGAGTGATAATAGTGCGGCTCGACATATGGAACTAGACTTGATTCAAGAAAGGAGGGAGGTTGCTTTGTATAATGCTGAGAGGTATAGGTCGTAAGTAATTAAATCTTATAATAAGAAGGTAGTGCCTCGTTCTTTTCAGGTGGGAGACCTAGTGCTAAGGAAAGTGCTACCCGAGGGGTCTAAGGGGAAGCTGGGACTCAAATGGGAAGGACCCTTCCATGTGGAGAGCCGAGCAGGAATGAGAGATTATTACTTGAAGGATGCTCAGGGGAGGCTTTTAGCAAGACCCTGGAATGTGTATCACTTGTGCCCTTATTTTAGTGGATAAAACATTGTAAACTTTATGTTTTTTATTCTTTAAAACAATACAGTATAGAAAAAGTCATGTATTGTATTGCAAATGTTATGATAAATACAAGTTACATTTTTTTAGTATTGGAAGGGAAAGGAAAGGATAGTAAATCAGGAGCAGTGTGGTCAATTGTGTTGCAAATGTCCAAAAAGCTGGTAAAATGCCTGGGAGGTGGATAACCGACTGTTTTGAATTGATTGAAGGAAGGCAAAGCCTTTGTCCAAGAACATGTTGTTTATAGCAGCTGAAGTCCAGGAGTTTTCATAAGTACTGGTTCCTACTCGAAGAGGTCGGGCTTTTAAGATATCTAGAGTGTTCTTTAAATAAGAAGTCTGGAAGTGGAGGGCTGATAATTCTGCTTGGTTAGCTTGTGCCTTTATATTGGAAGCTTGCAGTTCTCGTTCAAGTCTTTGATAGGCTTGTTGTAATGCCAATTCTCTGATTTGACATTCTTGTAATTCTTTTTTGAGGTTATTAGTGTATTGCGCCCATTGTTGTTTAAGTGAGTTATGCTTGTGATACCCTGTAGAAATAGATGTTAATATCGAGAAAAATAAGCAAAAGAAATTGTATGTTGACCTCGTTAATACTGGATAATAAGGAATCTGACAGATCAGGTGTTGAGAAGGAAGAGAGAGGGGTCTGGGAAGTTTGATAAGTGGGTAAAGGTTGGATGGAAAGTGTTGGCTGTCGGGGATGGAGTTGAATAGGATTTATATGGGAAGGTGGTGGAGTATATTCGGCATCCTGTAGTAATAATGATTCTAAAAAAGAAACAAGTAAAAACTTACATGTGCCATAACAAGTATGTAGAGGTACAGTCAGAGGTGATTGTTACCGAGTGTGCCAGTTGACTATAGAGGGTGACTGGTCTTGATTAATGTCAGTGCTGATCTGGGTAATAGCTAGTTCAAGTTGAATCGTTCTTCTGATAATAATAATGTCATCATATGATATTCTTCATTATCTCGGTAAGAGCCTAGGGAAGGGCGAATAGGAAGAGTAGTTAACCATGTAGAGGAAAAAGAAAAGGGAGAGGGAGAGTGTACAAAAAAGTAATGTTCATTCCATCCTTTGTGTGAGGAAGGGATGCCGATGAGGAATTGAAAGTCCGACTAAGATTGGAAGTAAAAAATGCCTATTTTTGATGATTTTATTTGGAAGAAGCAGTGGAAAAGAAAGGCCGATGGTGTAATTGATAAAAAGGATGTGATAAGATAAAATCTTAGCATTAAACGGAAAGAGTTGGAGCTTAGTTGATTTAGGGGGGTAGAAAAATATTCAAAAACTTCCAAGAGGAAGGGATGAATGGGGAAAAAATAGACTGCCCTCTACTTGATCGGAGAAAAAGGCTTTGGTGCGTCCAGGAGGTAGGTGAGGGCGCTCGGTGGAGTTAGCTGCAATAATGTGGTAGTCGGAGGGAAGTTATATGCGGGAGGAAATGGTTCGACAGTGCTCTCCTGTCATTTTGGAGCGTGTGGAAGCGAACCATGGGCGAGGAATTGAGGAAAGAGGTTGCATTTTCTGGAACGTATGGGGTGATGGTCAATCTTGGAGAGTTTCTTTTTGTTTTGAAGAGGAAGGGATTGCTTTTGTATTTATAGGGGAGAAAGGGGCTGAGAAGGAGGAAAATAACAATGTTTCCCACTCAGTTTTGGAGAAGTGGGATTATGAAATCATATGATATAAGTTTGTTAGGGTGAAGATGATGGGTAATTGAAGAATTTAGCTTTTAATGAGGTGAGGTTTGGGTAGATCAGTTTTTGTTAAGAGATGACTAGTGGGAGTATTTTCTGAAATGGTAGATGAGGTATCAGTTTCTATGAGTTTCTTTAGAAGGAATATATTCAAATTATAAGAAGTTTGGAAAATAAATGATCATAGTATAAATTTGGAAGACACAAATAAGTGATAATCTGAGAAATTTCGTGCAGTATGTGCAGGACAGATTCAAGAAGGATATGGGGAAGTAAGTTAGGCATTACAGGGTGATATAAAACTAAGACATTCATTGCAAATATGGAGAGTTGAAACATTCATTGCAAAGCATGTTTAGATACGGTAAGTGTTACAAAAGTAATTTTTCTTTATAGATATTCATGAATTACAGAATGTTCATTACAAGGACTATTGCTCAAAATTAGTATCCGAGTCAATATTGCCTCTGGGGGAACTTCTTATAGGCTTCTCCTATGCTGAGCTCATGGTTGGGCAGACCTGGTATGAAGTATTTCCTTTCATTCGCTACTTGGAGTGCACCCTCGAACCCTTTTTAGAAGTATTTTCTATACTTCTTGGCTATTTTGGTTAGAATTCTGATTTGTGCATCTGTCCATCTTTCGACTTCTGTCTCCTTTGATTGGGACAACTCCTGGTTAAGATGACTGGCTCAGACAGTTTGTTCATTTGCAGTATTGGATAGTGCCTGAAAGTGATGCATCAATGTATGAAAGTGAAATTGGAACTCATCTAGGCTATTGAAGGTTGTCTTTGAGTTCGATAAAGGCATCTATGAGATCTTCCATAGGTTGGAAGCATTCGAGATGCCAGTCACTTTCCTTTTGTTCCCATTTCCGAATTTCTGATTGCTGGAAGGCTGTGGTCCAAGTTGATATTTCAGCACGTTCTCTTAGAAATCTGATATCAGTGTTTTGGAGGGAATTTTTTTTTTCATAGCTTGCATGTCTTGTTTGTGCTGAGCAGACATCTTCTTATTCTCTACTAGTAGTTGGTCCCGATCGATAGATAGAGTTTCTACTTGAAGTTGCAGCCATTGTATTTTTTGTTAAAGTTCAGTTTCTTTTGTTGATCGATCAGGAGAAGAAGGAACGCTAGTCTGTATGCCTAGGTTGAATATTGTGGATTCTCCAGGGGTAGTCTGGGTGCCTGTGGTGGAGGTTGAAGGAACAAATGGGCATTGTTGAGGGTTGTAGTGGTTTTGAATAGGAGGTGGATGGTTTGTATTGTTGATTCTGATGTTCAGATAACCACTGTTCGAAGGATTGCAATTTGGAGGTACTCTGAAAAATATAGGGAAGTACTATAAAATGAATTGTTTGCACAAGGAAATAATTAATGGGTAAAGAAACTTACTGTTCGAAGGCTTTCTTGTAATTCTTAAATGATGTGAGTGTTAGTGAAAGCCCTAGAGCCAATCATGTGATGATTGTTGTATGGACTTTATTGTATCATATTCCTATTTATAAAGGCATGGTTATTATATTTACTTGTATTGGTACCAAATAACTAAATATAATAATGTCCTTGAGTAGTAGGTTCTTATCTATATCAATCGATTGGTTGAATCGATAATGAGATGATATAGAGAACACTACTCTTAATCATTCCTAGTCGAGTATTAACATTCAGGGACAATGTTAATGCGTAGAGACTAGCATGTAGGTCAACAAGATGACTTGATCTCACAAGTCATGGATATGAGATATCAAGTTGACACATGGGTATGCATTGGAGAATGTATACTGAATGACCCGCCATGAGAAAGTATCATGGATCGTTATATGAGTGTCATATACTTTCTCATGTGGCTATTAGTATGACTATTAGTCCTTAGACCTGAAGTCACCATGGTTCCCTACATAATGAATTGCATACTTTGGCTTCGTCAAACGTCACCCGTAAATGGGTGGACTATAAAGGCGATTACTGGGTATGTAACGAATTATGCGGAGGGATGTGAGTGATGTAGATGGGATCTATCCCTCCTATATGACGGGGGTGACATCGATATTCTTGATAGAGTGAGACCACGAAGTGCATGGCCATGCCCAAATGAGTCAATATGAGATATTGAGCTCATTTGATTAGAGTGAGTCTACTTGGAGTTCAAGATTTAGATTGTTCCGAGGATGACACGGTCTATGCCTCGATTGGTCAATCTAGATGTCAAGGATAGAGGGACATTGTCACATATTGTGAGAGTCACAATTAGTAGTCACAAAGGTGATGTTGGAGCTCAACATTCTTGTAACTTGGGTAGCAATGATGTGTTGCTAGATACCGCTCATTGCTGATGTTCCTTTATCGGTTTAGGGACATTGCCAACGTTACAAGAACCTATAGGGTCACACACATAAGAGCAATTAGATGCAGATTAGGTTCATATGATGAACCATGAGGATTAGGTTCATGGGATGAACCAAATTGGATTAAGAGTAATCCAAATTAGACTAATTGAGTTAGACTCAAGTTGATTCAAGTGTTGAATGAGTCTAATTGAGATTTGATTCATCAAATCAATTTAAATTAATGAATAAAGATTCATTAAATTAAATTGACTTGAGTCAAGTGGTTAGATTTGATCAACCATGGGAGATTAGAGGTCAAGTTTGACTTGACTTGAGAGGGAAGATGAAAGGTCAAGTTTGACTTGACCAAATGCCATGTCATGGTGATGACTTGGCATGGGATGATGATGCTCCACATCATCATTGACTTTGTCAATTGATGCCACATCATGAGGGAGATCAAGGGTCATGGGAGTTACATGCATGCATGTAACCCCCCTCCATGAAGTGGCCGGCCACTCCATTAGATGGAGTATTGATTTTTGGTGGCTAATTGACTTCATCTTCAACCTTGGAACTTTTCCTCTCAAGCTCTCTCCCTCTCCTTCCTCATCTTGCCGAGACACCCTAGGAGTGCTAGCACACTCAAGTGTGTTTTTCTTCCACCTATTGCTTGTGTGGATACCATAGAGGAGTGTGCACTTGACACTCTCGAGTTCCGGCGGACTTTTGGACGAGCGGGATTTGCGAAGGGCATCGCATCGAGGGTAACGTTCTTATCTCTTAGATCTAAGGTAGATCTAGGGTTTTTATATAAGCACATACATGTTTTGTTTTAATACTTCTTCGCACGGATCCGTGGCCGGGGGCTTCCGAGGTTTCCGCAACGCAAAAAGCGGTTTTTGCGGCTCGGAAAAACCCAACAGTGAGGAATATCAGAGGAAGGGGGGAAGAAAGTAGGCTGCGGTAGGGAAGAATTTGATATGGTGGGAAGATTATCAGAAGGGATGATAGGTGAAGGAAGTGTAGGGAGAGAATTTGAAATAGACATAACAGGAGGGGAAGAAAAAAGATGGTTGGTGTAAGATTCTGACACTGCTTGTACTAGCAGGTCTAATGGTGAAGAGACTGTAAGTTCTGGATTAATTGGACTGGGAGGATGTGTGGATTGTTGTTGCTTATTGGGGAATAAGGAGGCTAAGGGTAGGTCATCTATGGAGGAAGAAGGGGAAGGAGATGAGGAGAGTTCAATGGGCTCGTTGAAGGTATTAGTAGGAGGACTATGGACAAGTGTGTTAGAAGGGGGCAGAGGTTCTAATAAAGGAGTTGAGGAAGATGGTTATGAGAAAGAGGAAGTGGTAAGGAAAGGAAAGAGGTTAGGAATTGGTGCTAGTGGAGGAGGGATAAGGTTAGAAGCTACTAAGGTAAGGGTTGGTTGATTCGGTTCAGTGATAATTGTGATTGGGGCTTCAGGATATTCAAGGGGAACCTGTGATAGAGAAGTATAAGTTATTTTTGGTGAAACTGAATCAAGATATTTAAAATAAGATATACTGGATAGGTGAGGGTTAGTTACTGAAGTGGATGGCTCGGGGATGGCAGTGGAAGTAGCTGCCAGTTCTGTTCTTTTCCTTTTCTTTTGTTGTTTGGCCAAGTTCTGAAAATGACTACACTCATGTAATGCCCGTAAAATTTCTAGAAATTTTATGAGAATTTTTGCATGATCATATGGGCTTTTATGTGGGCTCTTTCAAAAATAAAAGAAATAGAGTCAAAAAGGATGCATGGCCCAGGATTTGAACATTAAACCTCTAGTAGATAGCTAAACCCTAAGATGCATCCAATAACCAAAAGCCCAGTAGGGTTGTGCTATTAGAAGGGTATAAGAAATGATAGATAAGGGTAAGGGAGGCTAAGGGACACCTTCAAGTGAATAAATAGGGGAATGAGGAGACATGAGAAACCAAAGTTGGCATCCTCTCCTTCTCTTCTTCTTCCTCACCGAAACCCTACCCCTTCCCCTCTTCCATTTTTCGAAAACCTACCCAAGCAAGAAGAAGGCTATAGTTTGGCATCACTTAGGGTATTTTCCAACTATTAACAAGCGAAGGATGTAAGTATCCTCTCACATGCATACAAGTTGTTTCAATTGATGTTATTAAGAAAAAAAAGCTTCATGAACTTTCGGCCAAAACCATTCCTTATGCTTTCCATGATGATCCATGCTATACCTTGTATGAATATGATGATAATAGGTTTCTAAATAGGTTTGGTTGAGTGTTTGATCTTAAAAGCTTCATGAACTTTCGACCAAAACCATTCCTTATGTTTTCCATGATGATCCATGCTATACTTTGTATGAATATGATGATAATAGGTTTCTAAATAGGTTTGGTTAAGTGTTTGATCTTAAAAGCTTCATGAACTTTCGGCCAAAACCATTCCTTATGCTTTCCATGATGATCCATGCTATACCTTGTATGAATATGATGATAATAGGTTTCTAAATAGGTTTGGTTGAGTGTTTGATCTTAAAAGCTTCATGAACTTTCGGCCAAGATCATTCCTTATGTTTTTCCATGATGATCCATGCTATACTTTGTATGAATATGATGATAATAGGTTTCTAGATAGGTTTGGTTAATTGTTGGATCTTAAAAGCTTCATGAACTTTCGGCCAAGACCATTCCTTATGCTTTCCATGATGATCCATGCTATACTTTGTATGAATATGATGATAATAGATTTCTAGATAGGTTTGGTTAAGTGTTTGATCTTCAAACCTTCATGCAACTTTCGGCCAAGTCCCCTTTGGACCCCTAATGGTTTTTCTATGCTATGCTCTAGATGTGTTCATGCTATATTTTGATGTTAGATGAAGATAACATGTTGTAGCTAAACTAAATTTAAGTGGTTGATCTTTAAAACTCCTTGAAACATTCGGCCAAAACCCATTTAGGTCTATCATGCCATGATGTATAAGTTGTCATGCTATGTTTGAATGTAGATGAAGGTAACATGTTGATAGCTAAGCTAGATTTAAGAAATGGATCTTAGGATTCCTTGAAGCTCTCGGCCAAGGCTCAATTGAACTCCTAAGGGCCTTCCATGCCATGATTTATATGTGATAGAATTAATATGTGGCTAGTTAGATCATGTACAAGTTGTTTAGGGTTTAAAATTTTGGTAGAACTCCATGAAGTTTAGATCACACTATGTTATGCTTGTTCATGATGTTTATGCCATGCCCTATATGTGTGTGATGTTAGTAAGATGTTAAGTAGACCTTACACAAGTTTTTTAGCATGTAAACTCCTAAGAACCCTCCCTTAGGGTTTCGGCCAACCCATGTACATGCCCTCTACTAAGTCCTCCATGCCATGCTACATGTAGAAAAAGATGCAAATATGATGTTAGTTAGATTTTATGATAGCATGATTGGTTGATGTCACTACCTTATGTCCATGTTAATTATATGAATGTATGATTAGGTTATGCTCATAGTCCATGTTAATTGTATGAATGTACGATTAGGTTATGCTCCTTGCCATGTTAATTGTATGAATGTATGATTATGTTATGCTCATTGTCATGTTAATTGTATGAATGTATGATTATGTTATGCTCATTGCCATGTTAATTGTATGAGTATATGATATGTCATAAAGAAGGAACATGATATGATATGAAAAGAAATATGATATGTTATGAAGAAGGAAACATGATATGTTATAAAGAAGGAACATGCTATGTTATGAAAAGAAATATGATATGTTATGAAGAAGGAACACAATATGCTAAGAAGAAGAAACATGATAATGAACATGATATGTTTATGAAAAGAAATATGATATGTTATGATAAGGAACATGATATGTTATTTTACTTTTTGCATGGCTTGTACCAGGACCCTAATAAGGTCCAAGGGATGGGCTCCTACGTGCCCCTGGGTCGACTGTCGTAGTACGGACTCAGTACGGGATGGGCTCCCAGATGCCCTAGGCCGATGGTCATAAGTATGGGCTTAGAATGGGCTTCTATGTTATGTTGCCCCTAGGCCGACGGACATAGTACGAGCCTAGTACTCTAGTGGGTTCGGGATTAGCTACCTCAGGTCTATTAGGGATGTACGCTATGATGATGATGTATGTCATACAATGTCGGGCCCAATATGTTGAGATTATGTTTAAGTACCTATAATATTTATGTTTTCAAAGAGCATCCTGCATATGCCTTTATTTCATGTCTAGATCATTATGATGTTATATGCATGTTATGCTTGATTATGTTCTTGAATGTTTATATGAATGCTATGTTTATGTTCTGGTATGTTTATATGCATGTTATGCTTGCTTATGTTCTTGAATGTTTATATGAATGTTATGCTTATGTTCTGGTATGTTTATATGCCTTCTATGCTTGCTTATATGTTCGTGTATGTTTATATGAATGTTATGCTTATATGAGCTTATATGATCATGTCACTACTCTATGCTTAATGCTCGACGTATGGTTTTTGTGAGTAGGACAGGATCTTACTAAGCCTATGTGCTTATAGTTTTTATGTTCCCTTGTACTGCAGATAAGGGTAAAGAATGGCTAAACTAAAAGGAGCAGCAGGAGGGGCAAAGTGTGTGTGGTAGTGGCATGGTGGAGGAGATCTGTTTATGCTTTCCGTACTTATGCACGTTTTCTTTAAGTTGAATGTCATGAACTGGAACTAAGTATTAATGAAATGATGATGCATGCTTATGTTTAAAAGAAAGAAAGAAAAAAAAGGGTTTAAAGTCTTCCGCTGTAAGAAGTATATGTAGTCTTCCGTTGTAATGCATGTATGTACGATCGCGTCGCGCCGCCCCTCCAACCCCTGGAAAGGGCGAGCATAACAACTCATCATGTCTTCTGCAAAATAGAATATTGGTGAACATTTTAAAGTGAAATCAGTAAGTATGCATAGTATTGGTATATGTTGGAAAACAGAAAAGGTAACTATTTGGCACGGAGTGACAGTATCAAATCAGTGTTTGTGCAGGTCAGATGATTAAATAAATATAGTGGATATCTAAATCAAGACATCAGTATATTTCGTAGAGCAGTATGAGGTATTAATATATGTTTCAGATCAGTACGGTAAATGAGCAGGGTATGGTGCTAATATACAGATTATAAGGAACAAAATACAGTATTGTTATACATATAAAGACAATTGCAGTAAATGAAACTTACTAGTGGGGTATGCATTTGGTGATTGAACGGGTGATAGTCCATAATAGGACAAGTTAGGTTCTTGGAGTAGTTCGTTGATGCTGAAATGTTTGTTCTTAAGTTTGACTTCGATGGAAGGGAAGTTAATGGCATCTTTAACAGTCTTAAGGTCAGGAAGATCTCTAAGGGTGGCTCTCCAGTGGTAGGAAAATTGAAGGGAGGGGGGGGGGGATCCATGGGGACAAAGAAATATAATTCCTTCCAGCCCTTGTGGGAAGTGGGCATATCGGTCAGGAATTGATAACCTTGGCATGCCATGAAATAAAATACGCCTGAGTCAACAATTTTTAGTTGATAAAGGAAGTAAAATATGTGGGGAATTTGGGGAATGTCGAGGTGTTGAAATACGATGATGGTTCCGATGAGAATACAGATGGAGTTTGGGGTTAATTAGTTGATCGGGAGGGCGTAGTAGGTGAGAAAGTGAAAGAGAGGTTTTGGGACAGGAAGGCGGAGACCTCATTCTATCTACCCTGTGAAAAGGGTGCCGATGTCGAGCGGAGGAAGATGTGGGCATTAGTCGTGATTGGGGATGATAATGTAGGGATCTTTTTTATGCAAAAGAGCATATGCGCAACGGAAAAAATAGGATCCCTTCCAAGTGATCCTTGCGAAAGAAAACCTCGTACAAAAAAAAATAAATTTCTCTAAAAGAAAAACCTATCTTATAGGAGAATATTACCTTTGTTGCGTGCCCTTTTTAATCCCTCTTCTCCTTGGGTTTGTTGGATCTTTTAGCACGTTCAAATGTCCGTGCCTCTATATGTATCTACACGAGTAAGCTCTTGTCTCACAAAAGAAACTAGAAGAGCTCTCCTTTACTTCTTGCTAGAGAAGTCCCTAAAGGAGAGGAAGGTAGGTAAAAAGAGAAAGGAAGAAGAAGACCACCCTTCTTGCTAGCCTACACTCACAAAAGCCACACAACCAAAGCCTCTCACCACCAAGGTCTCTCCAAGCCTCAAGCTTCCACCCCCTTGGCCGACCACCCCATGGAGTGTTTTATACGATTGAAAAAATCTTTCACCTCCTATCACATTCAATGCAATCAATTGCATTGAAAAATAATCAAACAAGGAGTTACACTCTTTGTTTGGCCGGCCACATGTGGAGAAATTCCAAAGGTCAAAACCCTTTGTCTCCTTCCACCTCATCAAGCTTAGGTGGCATTCATGCATGTTGAATTAATCTTATTAATTCAATAAGCTTATGTTATCATATTGAATTAATCTCATTAAATCAATAAGGCAACATATTGAATTAATCTTATTAAATCAATTAAGCTTAGGCTATCATGATAACATATTTATTTAATCTTATTAAATTAATAAGCTTAGCATATTGAATTAATCTCATTAAATCAACAAGCTAAAATTCTCATTAAGCTTAAAGTCCAAAAACCATTTTGTACTTAAGCTTATTCTCAAATTATTCTAGTCAAACTAGAATGCACTAATTCTTCTAATCATCATGCTCTTTGTGTGTGACCCTATAGGCTCTCATAACGTTGGCAGTGGATCTAAACTCTTTTAGATACACAAGCAATGAGCGACATCTAGCAATACATCATTGCTACCCAAGTTACGAAATAAGTCAAGATCCGACTAACCTTTCCGTGACTACTATAATGTATGACCGTGTCCTTCTATCCTTGATATCAGATTGACCAATGAGGCATAGACCGTGTCATCCTCGATCAATCTATGTGTTTCTTGATCCCTGAGTAAACTAACTCAAACAAATGAGCTCAATATCTCATATTGACTCATTCGAGCATGACCATTCGTTTTAGTAGTTCTACTCAATCAAGGGGCCCACAGATATCACTCCCGTCATATGGGAGGGATAGATCTCATCTACATCACTCACATCCCTTCGCATAATTTGTTATATACCCAGTAATCGCCTTTATGGTCCACCCTGTTACGGGTGACGTTTGACGATACCAAAGTACATAACTCCTTATGTAGGGAACCATAGTGACTTCAGGTTTGAGGACTATTCATACCAATAGTCACATGAGAAAGTTTATGACACTCATATGACGATCCATGAAACTTTCTCATGGCGGGTCAGTTCAGTATATATTCTCTAATATATACCCATGGGTCAACTTGATATCATATATCCATGACTTGTGAGATCAAGTCATCAATTGACCTACATGCTAGTCTTTATGTATTAATATTGCCCTTGCATATTAATACTTGACTAGGAACATTTTAGGAAAGTGTTCTCTACAGTCTCTCATAATCAATTCTGCCAATTGATGTGTTGTAGATAAGAACCTACTTTTCTAGGGCATTATTATATTTAATTTAGCTGGCACAAGAAAGACGTAAATATAATAACCAATCCTTTGCCTTTATAGAATATGATACAAAATGTTCCCTATTCAACCATCACATGATTGGTTCTAGGGCTATAACTAACAGATAACAGTGAAACCCTCAGGGATGTTTTTGGGTTCACGAAGGAAGAACAAGTTGTTGAGGGTTAGGTGGCTGGGTGTGGTTTCATACCAGGGAACGGTGGAGGAGGAGGCCATGGATTAGAGTTAGTCACAGAAAGTTTGAAGATGTCGGAGAAGGGGGGATCTAGGGTTTCAAGCACGAGTGGAAGTTGAGCGGTGCGTTAATTAGGGCATGGGTTTTTAAGGAAAAATTGGAGAATAAGTATGATGGTTGGGGAATCGGAAGAATGAAGTTAGGAATTTTTATTGGCCATAATGTTGTTTTTTAAGAAATTTTGCCTCTTGTAGGAGAACTTCAAAATTTTTCTAAGGCACTTTGCGCCTATTACAGAGTTCTTGGTGTTAGGTTTCCGGCACCGCGGCGTGTGTGTGTTTGATCATGTTTCGTAAACATGAGCACAGCGGAAGCAATAAAAATAATAAATCTACATTTATTACAACACACACAACACACGCATGCAGAGTACAACAAGTGTAGACATAATTGTAAATTTAAATTTGCAATAAAAGGAAATTTAACTACGTTATACCTTTCGTATTACGTGTAGCGGGAACGGCATCAACCGGAACGATCCTCGCTAGAATCGTCTCTATCCGTATCCACGCCGAGTATCCTTAGGATGACTTCGCTAAGCCACGAGCTTCGTCTTCGTATGGGTTACTAGCCTCGTGTTGAAGACGACGTGATCGAGAGATGATCACGATCCGAATCCAAATTCGGATCCAAAACAAGTCCTCAAAACTCGCTTCTCCGGAGAGGTATTCATCAACCGATTGACGAATCCTTCGTCCTCCACCTCAGAGGATTACCGGAGATCGAATCCCTGGTAAGTTAGCCACTGTCGGAGCTCTAACCATCGTCCAAACGATGCTCCGACGAGAGGAGAACAAGCTGTCCAGAAAACTGGACAGCTTTGGTGGAGGAGATAGGCGTCGGCCAACCAAGGGAAGATAGAGCTCACCTTGATGCCAAACCTAAAGAAGATCACCGGAGCACTAGCCGGCAGCAGCTCGACGCCGGCGAGGGGAAGGAAGCTTCCTTCTGGACGCCGGTTGGAGGAGCAATGGGCGGCGGCAAGATGTTGGCGCCGAGAACTCCAATGAGGAGGTGGGCGGCAACTTCAACCTAGGGTTTTTGGATTAGGGCTTAATTATCCCTTAAGCCCTCTTTTATAGAGAACTAATTCTCTTAATGATTATTGGATCATAACCATTAGGCCCGTTAACCCGCTCCATTAAGATAAGTTAAAATAAACCAAACCATGATGGTTTATTTTAAGTTAAAACGAATCGAACCAACTTTTGGTTCATTCGTTTAAAATAAACCAAACCCTTTGGTTTATTCTCCTCCATTGGATTAGAACCAAACCATTTTGGTCCATCCATTATGTCTTCATAAGACACGGCCCATCCACGCTTCCATTGCGACTGAAACGATTTCATGCTCGCTTTATGTTTGGTCCAACCAAACTTAGTTTCTCTCAGTCTGAGAATCCCATTCTCAAGCTCGTTTTAAATCCTTCGGATTACGTTCATTGTGCGTGTGACCAAATAGGTTCTCGGTTTATGTTGGCCATCTATAATTAACAATTAATTATAGAACGATCATGAGTGGCACCTAGTAGTACATCATGATCCCCAATTAACCGAAAAGATCAACGGTTGATCCAGAACTATTTTTGAAACCCTTCAGCAGCTCGAATGATTCGTGCTCCATTCCCTTCACTCATCTTATACCCACTTGGTTCAGGACATGGTCTATAGTGTCAGTCCCCACTAGGCTGACTACGTCACACCTAGCCTAAGTATCATTTCCTCGTCCTACGGATTCTAGTTACTGCACATGTATCGAAGAGTACTTTACTCTAAACATGTAATGCTTTGGCCAAAGACTTTAGTAACAATCCGATGAGAGGCCATGGGTATACATCTCCTCGCAAGGAGTGGTGAATCCTTTATAGGCTATTCAAACACCTTCGATCACTTCGACTTATACCCAATCATCCCGGGTCCACATCTCCTTAGAGATGTTTGCTTAAGATGTCAAAGCATAAGTCTCCATGATCAAGATGACTTGAATACCGCAAGTCAAAGGAACATCGCACTTAAGCTATAGTAAGAACTTCATTGACATATCTATATATATGCAGAGAACCATATGAAGTCTTACGGCTAGTCACTCCAATGAACTAGTTACCATAACTAGCATCCACGATTAACTCCGGACATCACAATGTCTCCAGCCAGTGAGAATCAGCTGCTTGGATACACCAAGGAGTATACCTCGTGCTAGTCTCGACAGAATTGATGGTGTCTAAATCCATCAATTTATCGACTAGGGATAATTTCGATACATCACAATTACACATGTAGAGATACTCACTAGTTGTGATCCAATCACAAATTCTCTCATGCTGTGAATCGTATCGTGGACATTCAGTAAATGAGTTTAAGATCCAATCAAATATATAAAACATGTATACTCAAATAGTGAATCTTCATTTATCATATAAATGGTTCATACATAAGGCGATTGTCTTAGGACATCTCTCATATATTACTAACAGACTCCCACTTGGCCTAATGCCAATCGCTACGGTATCCAATACCATAAGCTCTAACATGACCCTCAAACTTATTTTGAGGTAATTCCTTAGTCAAAGGATCCGCTAAGTTCCTTTCAGTGGGAATTTTCTTGATTTGTATTTCGTTCCTACTGATGATCTCTCTGATAAGATGATAGCGGCGAAGCACATGTTTGGATCGTTGATGAGACCTTGGCTCTTTCGCCTGTGCAATTGCTCCATTGTTGTCGCAGTAGACCGGTATTGCTTCAACAATGGCCGGAATCACAACAAGTTCATAAACGAACTTCTTGATCCAAACCGCTTCCTTTGCTGCTTCTGAAGCTGCAATGTATTCTGCCTTAGTGGCAGAATCCGCTATAGTATCAAGCTTGGAACCTTTCCAACTTATTGCGCCTCCATTTTAGGTGAATACATACCCAGACTGAGACATGGAATTATCCTTTTCTGTCTGGAGCTGGCATCCGTATACCCACGTATCACCATGTACCCTTCTCCATATATTAGGAACGCATCCTTAGTTCTTCTTAAGTACTTAAGGATCATCTTAACAGCCACCCAATGATCCATTCCTGGATCAGACTGGTATCTGCTCGTGACACTCAGAGCATATGATACATCGGGCCTCGTACATAACATAGCATACATGATAGATCCTATTGCGGATGCATAGGGAATCTTACTCATGCAAATCCTCTCATCTTCTGTGCGCGGACACATAGACTTCGAAAGGCGTACCCCATGCCTGATGGGTAGGAAACCTTTCTTGGATTCCGACATGCTAAACCTCTTTAGCACTCGGTCTATATATGTAGACTGCGAAAGACCAAGCAATCGTTTCGATCTATCTCTATAGATCTTAATCCCAAGGATGTAGGTTGCTTCTCCCAGGTCTTTCATGGAGAATGTCTTGGATAACCAAACCTTAACTGACTGTAAGATTGAAACATCGTTTCCTATAAGTAATATGTCATCGACATACAATACTAGGAACACGACTGCACTCCCACTAACCTTCTTGTACACACAAGGTTTGTCTGGATTTTGTGAGAAATCAAACTTTTTGATGGTCTCATCAAAACGGATATTCCAGCTCCTGGATGCTTGCTTCAATCCATAAATGGACCGTCGCAATTTGCATACCTTGGTTTTATCAACCGATGTGAAACTCTCAGGCTGTATCATATATACGTCCTCGAGCAGGTTTCCATTAAGAAAAGCTATTTTCACATCCATCTGACATATCTCATAATCATAATGAGCCGCTATGGACAGGAGCATCCGAATGGATTTAAGCATAGCTACAGGCGAATAGGTTTCGTCATAATCAACACCTTGCTCTTGACGATATCCTTTCGCCACCAATCTTGCCTTATAGGTAATCACATTACCATCCATGTCGATTTTCTTCTTGAAAACCCACTTGCACCCTATAGGCTTTATGCCTTCTGGTGGGTCAACCAAGTTCCAAACTTGGTTTTCATACATGGAATCCATTTCTGACTTCATGGCACCAAGCCACTTATCCCTTTCTGAACTTGTCAACACTTCTTCATAACTGGTAGGCTCCTCATCATCAATGAGTAACACGTCGTTCGATTCACTTACGAGAAATCCATATCTCTCAGGAATATTGCGTGTTCTGCCATATCTACGAAGATGTGGTGTTACAATAGGTCCAGCCGATTGCTCATCACTATGAGTTGTCGGCTGTTGTGCTTCACCAGGTATCTCGTCAATGTCTATTTGAGTCTCTCGAGCCTCCTCAAGCTCGACGACACTCCCACTGTTTTCTTACAAGAGAAACTCTTTCTCTAGAAACACAGCTTGCCTTGAAACAAACATCTTTTGTTCCACAGGATGATAGAATTGGTAACCCCTTGTTTCCTTAGGGTATCCAATAAATAGACATTTATCAGACTTAGCATCCAATTTGTCTGATACTGTCCGCTTCACATAAGCAGGACAACCCCATATCTTCAAGTAAGATACATGAGGTTTCTTACTATTCGATATCTCATATGGAGTAGTTGAGACTACCTTGGTAGGCATTCTGTTTAACAAGTAAACAGCTGTCTGAAGTGCATAGCCCCAAAAGTACTTGGGAAGAGTCGCATGATTCATCATTGACCTGACCATGTCCAACAAGGTCCGGTTATGCCTCTCAGATACACCATTATGCTGTGGTGTATATGGCGGAGTCCATTGAGACAATATGCCATTGTCTCTTAAATAATCAAGAAACTCTTGACTTAAGTATTCACCACCTCGATCTGATCGAAGTATTTTAATACTCTTGTCATGTTGTTTCTCTACTTCATTTCTAAATTCTTTGAACCTTTCAAAGGCTTCAGACTTGTGTTTCATCAAGAACACATACCCAAACCGTGAGTGATCATCGGTGAAGGTAATGAAGTAGCTATAGCCTCCTAAAGCTTGAGTTGACATAGGTCCACATACATCAGTATGTATTAGACCTAATAACTCTCCCACTCGTTTACCTTTTCCAGTAAAAGGTAACTTAGTCATCTTGCCTTTTAAGCATAATTCGCATGTATCGTATGAATCCAATTCAAACGATTCCAGAATTCCACATCGGTGTAATTCGGACATGCGTTTCTTGCTTACATGGCCAAGACGACAATGCCACATATAGGAGTCTATTTGATTATCCTTTCGAGCACACTTGTTGCTGGCTTCGATATTGCAAATGTCACTGGATACGTCCAACGTATAAACACCATTGCTTAAAGTTTCAGTCCCATAAAGAACTCCATTTAAAGTTATGTAACAACAATTGTTACTAAAAGTCAAATGGTACCCATTTCTATTTAAACAAGAAATAGAAATGATGTTCTTTATCAACGAAGAAACATAAAAGCAATTGTCCAGTTCTAAGACAAGTCCTACAGGGAGTTTCAACAAATACGTTCCGATGGCGAGCGCAGCAACCTTTGCTCCATTCCCAACACGTAAATTTGACTCTCCCTTGACGAGTCTTCTTCTATTCCTTAGCCCATGTATGTCATTACATATATGTGAGCCACACCCAGTATCCAATACCCAAGTGTCTGAGGAAATAGAATGACAATCAATAACGAAGATATATGAAAAAGATGGAGCATCTTATGCCTTATTCTTCTTCACGGACTCAAGATAAATCTTGCAATTTCTTCGCCAATGGCCCTACTTGCCATAATGATGGCAAGTGCCCTTTTGAGTTGGTTTTGCCTTTTTAGCCTTTTTCTTCTTCCCCTTCTGTTGTTCCTTTGACTCCCTCTTAGAACCTTTCTTCGAGGAATCAACTAACAACACCGTCCCCTGCTCATGCTTCTCAGAAGGCTCCACAGTCTTCAGCATGTTGAGCAGTACCACAGATGAACCTTCTTGCATCTCAGAGGTGAAGAGGAGCTTGGAGACTTCGAACCTTTCGAATCTCACTTGCTTATCAAACAACTCATAAAGATGAAGGACTACGATATGAGCATCCATATGCTCATGCTGCTTTCGTAGCTTGGGTTCCATCGCGGCTAGCATGATGCAACTTGTCAGTTCAGAATCAGTCACATGTTTCTGATAGACCAACAATTGGTCCGGAGTTGCATCGTCACTAGGATGGCGGAAGAGCGCGAGGACATACGCAAGCTTTTCACCTTGAGAACAATTCTCAAGTTTCTAAGCCAGTCCAAGAAGTTTGGCCCAGTCAATTTATTCGAATCCAAAATGGAACGCAAATTAAAAGACAACATGATCAATTTTAGAAATACAAAACGAGCATATATGAAAAAGATGATTTTTAAAATGCATCAATATACATTTATAAATCCCATTCATTTTTCGAATTTCAAAAACCCCAAAATCACTTCAGGAGATCGTAGGTTCATCTCCGAATGGGCTGATATCCATCATAGATATGAACAACCTTGGAGAGAGTCCAACAAGCCATTTATAACTACGATGGTAGGTATCAACTATACCGATTGCATATCACGTATATGCAACTATCACAATGTGCTATCAACTAATTGAATGTTCACACATACATCGGGTTGTTAACACATTAACAAGTATGCATCATATGCATAGCACCCAACTTCACCTCCCTTTACATCGACCTTGGAGAGAGTCCAACAAGCCGATGCTCCAGGTTAAAGCCAACCCATTAATCAAGACATAGTTTTAATATGGTTAGAGTGCATTCAACCAATTAGCCCGGCTTGGAGGGAGTCCAACAACCAAAGCTAACGATTGACCTCTGACTCTTACCATATTAGTATTAAACTATTCCATGGTTTGAACATGTTCGGGTTCGAGCCGGGCTTGGAGAGAGTCCAACAACCCAAACAAGAAACGGAACTCTGGTTCTAACCATATTAATGGAAGGTGTATGCTTTAATATTGAGTAAGGGTTTTTATGTCTCATCCTCTTTGCATGCAAATAACTATTATCTACATGGCATGGCATACATGGCATACATCTACATTGTTGGTGCAATCGGCCCAGGTCACGATTGACCAGGACTCGAGTTTGACTCGAGTGATGTTTTGATGTTTTGACAAAAACATATGACAATTGTCATTTGGTAAAGTCCAAGTCTTGAGTACTTGGCATGACATTGGGAAAAGTCCAAGCATGGGTCTTGGCAATGTAAAGTCCAACATGGGTTGGCAAGGAAAGTCCAAGCATGGTCTTGGCATGAAAAGTCCAACATGGGTTGGCATGGAAAGTCCAAGCATGGTCTTGGCATGAAAAGTCCAACATGGGTTGGCATGGAAAGTCCAAGCATGGTCTTGGCATGAAAAGTCCAACATGGGTTGGCAAGGGAAAGTCCAAGCTTGAGTCTTGGCATTTGAGAAGTCCAAGGGTTTGATATTGGCAGCGTAAAGTCCAAGCGGGAGTCTTGGCAGCATAAGTCCAATGGTTGGCAGCATAAAGTCCAAGCGGAGTCTTGGAGGCGTAAGTCCAATGTGCCTTGGCGTTGTAGACACCGTTAGCATGACATAGCCGACGGAAGCACCTGAAGGCTAGTGCGATGGATGAACAAGTCATGGATGACTTGGAGGGATCCGAGAGGCGTGAGGCTAATGGAGGTGACTAGAAGGCTTAGGTCTAGGCTAAGGGTGGTCTAGCAAGTATGGGGGAACCATACTTGGGTTAAAACCTCATGTTTGAGGTGTGCCAGTCGACTGGTGCCATGTGGCAGTCGATTGGACTGAGTCAACTAGGGTTTGACTGCGGGTTATGGCCTAGCAGTCGACTGATGACTCGAGCAGTCGACTGATCGTGTGATCAGTCAACTGGTGCTCGAGAAATCGGCCACAGAATGGAGTCGAGACTCGACTGGTCGAGTGAGGACTCCATCAGTCGACTGATGGTCATAATCAGTCGACTGATGAAGGTTCCGTTGGACTTATCCAGCGTGGATCTAGCCATTGTCTCACGACAACAGTGGCATCAGTCGACTGATGGTCCCGATCAGTCGACTGATAGACTTTTTCCAGCACAGGTTGAAGCTATATAAGGAGCTCGTGATGGAGGAAAAGATAGCGATTTTCTTGAGCGAAATTGAAGGGGGAAGTTGGTGTTTTCCAGTCCTTCAAAGCTAGTTCAAGGCAATCAAAGATCAAGCAATCCAAAGCTCTTGTAAAGTGTTTTTCCTTTACTTGCATTTGTAATTCATATTGTATTTTCTTGTATTTACTTGTTTATTGTTGTAAACATTTGTACGAGGTTTCTCCGCCTCCGACTTGTTGTCGAGAAGGAGTTTATTGATTAGTGGTGTTTGTGGCATCGCTAGGGTTCGTACGAACCCGATCCGTGGAGTAGGAACCGTGTGGTTCCGAACCACATTATATCGTTGTGTTAGCGTGTTGTATATTTCGTTATTGCTTTCATTATCTATATTCCGCTGCGCTAACGAAATTGTAGAAACAAACGCGAAAGAATTCAATCGACGTACGGTCAACGCTATTCACCCCCCCTCTAGCCGTTCCAAATATTCCCAACAAGTGGTATCAGAGCCTGGGGCTCTTCTATGGATCAACAACCCGGAGTCAAGAAGCTAGAGGGAAGAATATGGAATTTGAGGAAAGATTGGGTGACGACGTCAACATCCCACCTTCCTTCAACCGCGAACATTTTGCGTATTGGAAAGGTTGGATAGAATATTTTCTAATGACGAATATAGAAAATTGGTTTGCTGTGACTATAGGTTTTGATGCTCCGAGAGGAGAAAATGACAAAATCCTCAAGATGAAGAGATGGACCGAGGAGCAACGGGAAAAATTCAAGACAACCGTTAAGGTAACAAAAATATTGATTGATTGGATACCTAACGATATTTTGTCCAGATTAGGAAGCTATAGGGATGCCAAGGAGTTGTGGAACAAGTTGATCAAGTTCCACTACAATCCCGAATCGGTCCAAAAAGACTTGGAAGAGGAGGAAACCGAAGAAGAATCATCATCATCCTCACAAGAAAGTGAGGAGTCAACTTCCGGGTCGGAAGAGGTGGAGGAAGTGGAAGAAGCATCCACCTCAAGGATTGAGGGGGAGGAGAGAACCTTCATACCGGAACATCGAGAAGAAGAAGCTTCGACATCCGGTCAAGATGAAGAAGCCCAAAGTCCAATTCCAGTCTCCACCACCATCGGTAACTCAAACACCTCAATTCAAAATAAAAATAACATTATGTGTTTTGAGTGTAGGAAATTTGGGCATTATAAGAGTAAGTGCCCAAAGAAAGTCAAGAAAGCTCCTCCAGCGCCTAAAAGTCAACAAAAGTCAACGGACGCCGGTTCCCCAAGTATCAACAGCAAGGAGCACATCATATGCTTCAAATGCAATGCAAAAGGACATTATAGGAATCAATGTCCTAGGGGAAGCAAAAAGACCAAAGAAGGAGCATCACAAGTAGGGGGAGCCACTAAGGCAAACCCTAAGGTACATTTAAATAATGCTCCGTCTAATTTAAACGTTAAAAAGCATGCTAGAACTAATTTTAGCAATTTTTCTATGTATCATAAAGAGCATGCTAGAAATAACAAACATATTTGTTTAGAAGCTAAGAATGTTCACCTTAAGAATAAGGAGAAATTTGGGACTAATGTCCCTAGAAAAA
This sequence comes from Wurfbainia villosa, assembly GCA_025175895.1. Lineage (NCBI taxonomy): Eukaryota > Viridiplantae > Streptophyta > Magnoliopsida > Zingiberales > Zingiberaceae > Wurfbainia > Wurfbainia villosa. The sequence goes on along the minus strand of CM045989.1, from coordinate 33,014,352 downwards.
TCATACCTAGGGAATCTATTAAGAAAATACAAGAACGTCTAGGTTTTAACCCTAAATGGACTAGGCATATGCCTAGGAAGTACAATGCCTATGGTTTAAATCAAAATTCTAAAATTGGGCAATTAGAAAAAGAAAATCAAGTCTTAAGGTCAAGGCTTGAAAAACTTGAAAAGACCCTTAACATTATGCAAAATCAATTTAAAGGGTCTAATGGTCAAACTCCTAGGTCAAGAAGTCAAAGTCAACATCTAGGACCTAAGAGTCAAAAGTCAACCAAGGACAAGAATGGTTTGGGTCACAAACCTAAGTCTAAGGTGACTTATCATAGTGTTCCATTTGACTATGGAACATTAACTAGGTCTAGAAAGACCAAGGTCAATGGGGAAGTCATCCCTAGAGTTGACCAAGGTTTGTGCCTAGTGGCCAAGGTTTCAAAGAAACCTAGGGTGGTCACTAAGAAGGTTGTTAGGAAGGCAATTCCTAAGGTTAACCTAGGCAAGACCAAAATGACCAAGGCTAATAAGCCTAGGAAAGTCATTAGGAAGGTATCTAGGGAGGTTATCCCTAAGGAATACCTAATTAACCCTAGGAGCTTAAATAGGTTTTGGGTTCCTAAGAGCATGATTGACTCACGCTAGGTGGATTTAGGATGTGTCAATGCTAATTGAGAAGTTTGATAAAATGATCAAAATTGGCACAATCTAGATTTAGAGATCATAGTGTGTAACTTTGATTGTTGGCACACTTCAAGAGTTCGTGTAAAAGTAACATCAAGAGCGATACTCAAGTGTCACACAACTTGATGTCTTGTACTCACCATGCTTCATATGTTTTGCCATATGTTTGCATGGAAGGAATGTTTAGGATGGATTGCATCTCACAAAACAAGTCTTTTACCTTGATTGTGTATTTTAACACTTAGAAAGGGTGAGATGTTAGGATTTGGAAATCATTGAATGTTAATGTTTGCAAAAATGGAATAAAACATTAAAAATACATTAACAAATATATGAATATAATTATAACATCAATACATTCGATATACAAGATAAACATGATAAAATGGAACCAATTAGATGAAGAAATCGAGATTTTTAGAATTTCAGAACTGGAAATCAGATATCAGTCGACTGATACAGTTATCAGTCGACTGATAACACTGTAGCGCGATACGATACGGTCATCAGTCGAGTGCTAGCTTCATGACTCGACTGATTGAACATCAGTCGACTGATGAGATACATCGATCGGCGTAGTCGCTCACCGAGGCCGAGGGTCATCGATCGAGTGCTCGACAAGCGGTCGGATGTGCACATCGATCGATGAGCAACATCGATCGACCGATGCTACACGTGTACGCCACGAAGGTTTAGCGATCGATTGCCGGCCGGATCGATCATTGCGACTCGGTAAACCCGGTAATAAACCGCGATCAATCGACTGATGCTCCACATCAGTCGACTGCATCGTGATTTTATAACGCCGAACCGCTAGGGTTCAGCGTCTTCACGCGACGCGACTTCAGTTTCTTCTTCTCCTCTCCGATCGCCCTTCTTCTCCGACCAAGTCTTAGTAGTGCCAGCCTTAAAGTGTTAGGTTTGATAGATAACCCTCTCCTCTTCCATTTTTTCACTTGTTTTGAGCCCTAGATCACATGTTTTAGGGTGTATTTTTCTTTGTTCCGATTAGGGTTCCCGCGTCTGAGCTCTTCGGCGAGTTTTCCGGTGACCCCCCAGTAACATCTAAGTTTTCTCTCCAGCCACACCTTCAAATGGCGCCTAAGTAACAATTTTTTACCCAAGCCCTAATTTTCATTTTCGTTATAACTTAGGTTTATCTAATCATGTATTATTGCCCTTGCATGTCATATCATACATTGCATTCATAATAGGAGAGCCCGTAGGAACGATCCACCTGAGGGTGAATCTCGATTGTACCAACCAATGTTGGTTAGGTACATCGACAGGGATTTTTTCAACCGTCATTGTAGTGATGTCATGGAGTTAATTTCATACTATAGTCTCATGAAAGTCGTCCTATGCACCCATCCTATTAACGACGACCTTCTTAAGGAATTTTATCAAAACCTAAAGAAAGTGGATGACGGACCTACTTACACTACTCGCATTGCAAAACGCGAGTTAGAGTTCACTCCTGCGATACTGCAGGAGTTTCTCAAGTGTAAGCCCTCAGATGACATTTTTATCTGTTACCCTACCATGGATTTTCCTTTACCAGAGCCCTTTGCCCATATCTCTATGGAGTCCATGCATGAGCACATTTTTGGTTATCCTCGTCCACCGGCCCAAAACTTATTTCCTATCACTGAGTTGTCTGCACCTGACAATGTCCTTTACAAGGTCATTGTTGGGTGTTTTCTTCCCATTGTCACTCGGGGTCTGGCCAAGATTTGGCCTCCCCATCTCTTTCTACTTTACGCCATGCGTCATAGGTTAGATATTAACTTTGCATTAAACATGTTCCACTGCATTGTGCATTTCATTTCCCCTATACAAGGGAAAGTGCATATGTCTTTTGGTCATATCATTACCGCATGGTTAGAGTTCGTAGGCGTCAACATCCACAGGGGTTCTCTGAGAGCGCTATCGGAGGTGTACGACTGTATATCAGTTCGTAACTTCTCGTTAGCAAAGCTACGGATGGGGCCTGACCAGATGGAGTTGGCGCCACGACCACCACCCAGGGCACACAGAGAGCATCCTCCAGTACCCAGAGATGCAGCAGAGGACTACGAGGATGTAGACGCCGCTGATGAGGACGATCAGATGCCTGCAGATGCATCGGTGAGTCCATCGGATGATAAATCGTGGTCTGAGTCGGTTCGAGACTATCGGCGGTCGGTTGGCGCTAAATCGAGAGTTATTGGCAGGTCAGGCTTCCTTCGGCGCACGTCTGGATCGGATGGAGGAGTCACAGAGCCGCATCGAGCAGCGTCAGCTCGATATGTTAGAGATGATGCGTGCCTGGACCCTGAGTCAGCAGCCTCCTTCACCTCCACCTCCTGTAGACGATTAGATATTTAGGATGTTAGATTTTCTTTTGTTGTCAGTTTCTGTAGTGAGATTGAGCATAGCCAATCTCGATTTTGAATGTAAAAGACTAAAATTTTTAAGTTAAATGAAATTTTTTTTTATGAAAATCTTGTGTGTTTGGATGAGTACTTGTATAATTGTATTGCTTATGAAAGTTGATATATCATGACATGAAATTGCATCCTATCATATACCATGTCATGTTATTGCTTAGGATTATTTTAGATGTCATGTGTTCTTAAATTTCATCTTATGCCATGACATCATGATTATGAGCATATGCTTATTTATATCATTTCTAATGTCATAATCATTCATGCATTTAAGGCAATGTGTTGAAATTGATTTAAGGACTATGGCATGACTTGAAGTCCCATTTATAAGGGAATCAAGTAGGGTTGCCTAGGAAATGCATGAAACCATAGATAAAGTGAACCCAAACCCACATCTCACATCACATTGACATGTATGTGTATTTATACATCCTAGATACATGTGAGATGCTAGGATAATAAGTTAGGTTCAAGATGCATGGGTAGTGCATCTAGATGAACTCAAACTTATTCTAATTACCACCAAGAATCATAAGGAGAGCTAATATACAAGCTATGTTATTTAGCCAATAAATTATGGTTCAAAATAGGCTTTCAAAAATATTTTAAAATCAATTTAGAAAACCTTGGTGAAATCTATCTTTTGATAGCCATCACCATTGTAGAAGTTGATACAAAGTGGATCAAAAACTTTAAAGTTTTTAATAGTTTTGAACTTTGTACCAATCTCCTATTTCAATGGTAAAAATATTTTTCCAAAATTTTTCACTGATTGTATGTGTGATAAGTAATATACGTATCAAGTTTTGTGATTTTTTGATTTACGTAGAATTACTTATGAATTTCCAAAAGTTGAGTCTGATTTCAAAATCGGTTTTCGATTATCGATCGGCCTTCTGATCTGATCGGTGATGGGCGCTGCTTGGACTCGACTACGGTGTTGTATCCTTTCATTGCCTCGTGCCGATCGATGATGGACATCACGATCGGCCGGCAGTATCGTAATCGTCGATGCTTTGATTGTGGTTACCAAAGTTGTTTAACCCGATTTCAGCTGCGGTTAAGGTCCCTAACCACTCCTAACCCTAGGATATGCTTTGGGAAGCATAATGAAGGGTGAAAATCCATTGGATATGGATTAGGAGACGTATTTAGGGTTTATATCAATTTTAAGGTGTTGGAAAGTTCTATATTGAATTTATAACCTTAATTTTGATGGTTTAGAGTTCCTATTGGCTTAGGGACTGCCCAAGGACATTGTTGGTCCAATAGTCAAGGGGGAGCAAGCCTTTAGGGGGAGATATCCATCTTGGGATGATGGATGTGTTTTTTCTCCTTGAAGAGGAGAAGTTATTGGGAGAATATGACATCAATTGGGAAATTGATGGAACTTTTGAGAGACCCAATTTGGAAATTGGGAGAGTAAATGAGATTGTCTCTCTTGAGTGATATTGGACTTATCACTAGGAAGATGGTAGGAATCCTAAGTATTTTTAGACCAAGAGGGAGATTGTAAGATCTCATTGGGACATGAGACATTGACTCTCTTGGGGAGAAAACCTTTTTGATGTTAGTCAAAAAGGGGGAGAATGTTTGGGGGAGAACATTTGGAGAGTTGGTAAAGGATTTGAGTTAGTGTTCTAACTCAATCATTTGTTTGGTTTTTGTCAAACATCAAAAAGGGAGAGATTGTTGGTGCAATCGGCCCAGGTCACGATTGACTAGGACTCGAGTTTGACTCGAGTGATATTTTGATGTTTTGACAAAAACATATGACAATTGTCATTTGGTAAAGTCCAAGTCTTGAGTACTTGGTATGGCATTGGGAAAAGTCCAAGCATGGGTCTTGGCAATGTAAAGTCCAACATGGGTTGGCAAGGAAAGTCCAAGCATGGTCTTGGCATGAAAAGTCCAACATGGTTTGGCATGGAAAGTCCAAGCATGGTCTTGGCATGAAAAGTCCAACATGGGTTGGCAAGGGAAAGTCCAAGCTTGAGTCTTGGCATTTGAGAAGTCCAAGGGTTTGATATTGGCAGCGTAAAGTCCAAGCGGGAGTCTTGGCAGCATAAGTCCAATGGTTGGCGGCGTAAAGTCCAAGCGGAGTCTTGGCGGCGTAAGTCCAATGTGCCTTGGCGGTATAGACACCGTTAGCATGACATAGCCGACGGAAGCACCTGAAGGCTAGAGCGATGGATGAACAAGTCATGGATGACTTGGAGGGATCCGAGAGGCGTGAGGCTGATGGAGGTGGCTAGAAGGCTTAGGTCTAGGCTAAGGGTGGTCTAGCAAGTATGGGGGAACCATACTTGGGTTAAAACCTCATGTTTTGCCATGTGGCGGTCGACCGACCGAGTCAACTAGGGTTTGATCGCGGGTTATGGCCTAGCGATCGATTGCGAGGTGGGCGATTGGTGATGAGCGAGCGATCGATCGTGTGATCAGTCGATTGGTGCTCGAGAAATCGGCCACAGAATGGAGTCGAGACTCGACTGGTCGAGTGAGGACTCCATCAGTCGACTGATGGTCATAATCAGTCGACTGATGAAGGTTCCGTTGGACTTATCCAACGTGGATCTAGCCGTTGTCTCACGACAACAGTGGCATAAGTCGACTGATGGTCCCGATCAGTCGACTGATCGACTTTTTCCAGCACAGGTTGAAGCTATATAAGGAGCTCGTGATGGAGGAAAAGATAGCGATTTTCTTGAGCGAAATTGAAGGGGGAAGTTGGTGCTTTCCAGTCCTTCAAAGCTAGTTCAAGGCAATCAAAGATCAAACAATCCAAAGCTCTTGTAAAGTGTTTTTCCTTTACTTGCATTTGTAATTCATATTGTATTTTCTTGTATTTACTTGTTTATTGTTGTAAACATTTGTACGAGGTTTCTCCGCCTCCGACTTGTTGTCGAGAAGGAGTTTATTGATTAGTGGTGTTTGTGGCATCGCTAGGGTTCGTACGAACCCGATCCGTGGAGTAGGAACCGTGTGGTTCCGAACTACGTTATATCGTTGTGTTAGCGTGTTGTATATTTCGTTATTGCTTTCATTATCTATATTCCGCTGCGCTAACGAAATTGTAGAAACAAACGCGAAAGAATTCAATCGACGTACGGTCAATGCTATTCACCCCCCCTCTAGCCGTTCCAAATATTCCCAACATACATGTCACAACACGCATGGCATAATGATATGCATCTAATGCAATTACATGGCATACAATTATGTCATGTACATAATTTCCTTATTTGTCATAACTATTTATTGAAATAAAATATGTTTAAGATTTGATTCTCCAAATCAAATCATGATTAAATTAGGAAACAAATTTCCAAATCTAATCACATATTTTACTTATGGAAATAGTTGATTAAGGAAAGTCAATTTAGGAAACCAATTTCCTAAATCATCAAAACTACTTATGGAAATAAAATATTTTAAGATTTGATTTCCCAAATCAAATCATGATTAAATTAGGAAACAAATTTTCAGAATCTAATCAAATATTTTATTTATGGAAAATATCAATTTCCATAAATACTTCCAACTTTCCAAAAGTGGAAGATTTCCATAAATACATCTAGACTTTCCAAAATTGAAAAATTTTCATAAATACTTCTAAATTTCCAAAATTAGAAAATTTCCAGAAATAACATTATGACTATCGCAAAATCATTTTACGATTATGTCGAAACACAACCTGGGCTCTGATACCACTGTTGGGTTTCCGGCACCGCGGCGTGTGTGTGTTCAATCACGTTTTGTAAACATGAGCACAGCGGAAGCAATAAAAATAATAAATCTACATTTATTACAACACACACAACACACGTATGCAGAGTACAACAAGTGTAGACATAACCATAAATTTAAATTTGCAATAAAAGGAAATTTAACTACGTTATACCTTTCGTATTACGTGTAGCGGGAACGACATCAATCGGAACGATCCTCGCTAGAATCGTCTCTATCCGTATCCACGCCGAGTATCCTTAGGATGACTTCGCTAAGCCACGAGCTTCGTCTTCGTACGGGTTACTAGCCTCGTGTTGAAGACGACGTGATCGAGAGATGATCACGATCCGAATCCAAATTCGGATCCAAAACGAGTCCTCAAAACTCGCTTCTCCGAAGAGGTATTCGTCAACCGATTGACGAATCCTTCGTCCTCCACCTCAGAGGATTACCGGAGATCGAATTCCCAGTAAGTTAGCCGCTGTCGGAGCTCTAACCGTCGTCCAAACGATGCTCCGACGAGAGGAGAACAAGCTGTCCAGAAAACTGGACAGCTTTGGTGGAGGAGATAGGCGCCGGCCAACCAAGGGAAGATAGAGCTCACCTTGATGCCAAACCTAAAGAAGATCACCGGAGCACTAGCCGGCAGCAGCTCGATGCCGGCGAGGGGAAGGAAGCTTCCTTCTGGATGCCGGTTGGAGGAGCAATGGGCGGCGGCAAGATGTTGGCGCCGAGAGCTCCAATGAGGAGGTGGGCGGCAACTTCAACCTAGGGTTTTTGGATTAGGGCTTAATTATCCCTTAAGCCCTCTTTTATAGAGAACTAATTCTCTTAATGGTTATTGGATCATAACCATTAGGCCCGTTAACCCGCTCCATTAAGATAAGTTAAAATAAACCAAACCATGATGGTTTATTTTAAGTTAAAACGAACCGAACCAACTTTTGGTTTATTCGTTTAAAATAAACCAAACCCTTTGGTTTATTCTCCTCCATTGGATTAGAACCAAACCATTTTGGTCCATCCATTATGTCTTCATAAGACACGGCTCATCCACGCTTCCATTGCGACTGAAACGATTTCATGCTCGCTTATGTTCGTCCAACCAAACTTAGTTTCTCCTCCGAGAATCCCATTCTCAAGCTCGCTTTAAATCCTTCGGATTACGCCGCTGTGCGTGTGACCAAATAGGTTCTCGGTTTATGTTGGCCGTCTATAATTAACCATTAATTATAGAACGATCATGAGTGGCACCTAGTAGTACATCATGATCCCCAATTAACCGAAAAGATCAACGGTTGATCCTGAACTATTTCTGAAACCCTTCAGCAGCTCGAATGATTCGTGCCCCATTCCCTTCACTCATCTTATACCCACTTGGTTCAGGACATGGTCTATAGTGTCAGTCCCCACTAGGCTGACTACGTCACACCTAGCCCAAGTATCATTTCCTCGTCCTACGGATTCTAGTTATTGCACATGTATCGAAGAGTACTTTACTCTAAACATGTAATGCTTTGGCCAAAGACTTTAGTAACAATCTGACGAGAGGCCATGGGTATACATCTCCTCGCAAGGAGTGGTGAATCCTTTATAGGCTATTCAAACACCTTCGATCACTTCGACTTATACCCAATCATCCCGGGTCCACATCTCCTTAGAGATGTTTGCTTAAGATGTCAAAGCATAAGTCTCCATGATCAAGATGACTTGAATACCGCAAGTCAAAGGAACATCGCACTTAAGATACAGTAAGAACTTCATTGACATATCTATATATATGCAGAGAACCATATGAAGTCTTACGGCTGATCACTCCAATGAGCTAGTTACCATAACTAGCATCCACGATTAACTCCGGACATCACAATGTCTCCAGCCAGTGAGAATCAACTGCTTGGATACACCAAGGAGTATACCTCGTGCTAGTCTCGACAGAATTGATGGTGTCCAAATCCATCAATTCATCGACTAGGGATAATTTCGATACATCACAATTACACATGTAGAGATACTCACTAGTTGTGATTCAATCACAAATTCTCTCATGCTGTGAATCGTATCGTGGACATTCAGTAAATGAGTTTAAGATCCAATCAAATACCTAAAACATATATACTCAAATAGTGAATCTTCATTTATCATATAAATGGTTCATACATAAGGCGATTGCCTTAGGACATCTCTCATATATTACTAACACTTGGGATATCTTGTATTCTTTGGCAAAATGTTGTATGATTTTTTCTAAGGTATTCTATGTTTCATGTAAACTAACTTAGGCTTTTACACCTCCTATAATAGCCTATGGGCTAGATAGCTATTTTCCTCCACGGGGAACTATAACGCTATTATATGACATATGTAAAATTTTCAAGGCTCCACGCCTACTATAACAGCCTATGGGCTAGATAGTTATTTTTCCCCATGGGGACTATAACGCCATTATATGGCATATGTAAAATGTTCTTAAGGCTCTTACGCCTCTTATAGCAGCCTATGGGCTATGTAGCTACCTTCCCCCATGGGGAACTATAACGCCAGCTATAATGAGTAGGTAAATTCCTAACAAGGCTTAACACCTCATACAGTATTCAATGCTTGGCGTTTCATATAATATTTAAGGCTAAAAGCCTCATACACTATCTAAGGCTCGGTGCCTCATGCAATATTTAAAGCATAGTTCCTAATATGGAAGTATAATAGGTTTGAGTGTTTAAGTTTGGTATAACAGTGTCTATGCATTCATAAGAACTTATAAAATTTCACTCGACTTTGCTCTTCAATTTTACTAAAGAGGAGGAACTTATGATGGGTGTAGAGTTTTTTCAGCTAAAGCAGAGAAATTTTTTGTTATAAGTACTTGTAAAACTTCACTCGACTTCGCTCTTCAGTTTTACTAAAGAGGGGAAACTTATGATGAGGGTGGAGTTTTTCTGATCATGATCAAGATTAAGCTTTTCCTGAGCAATTTATGTGAAAGCTCAAGCGGTTAGTGTATTTCATGAGTCGTATGTTCATTAAAGATATGTGTTTCTGGCGGTATATACGATTCGAAACACGGTGAGGGTGAGTAGATATTGATATTGTTGAAGTATGGTATTAACAGAGTAGTAAGTATTTTTCCCGAGCAATATATGTATTTCTCAAGCAGTGTATGTGTTTCCCGAGCAGTATACATGATTCTCGAGCACAGTAGGGGTGAGTAGTGCAGTATTGTTGAGAGATGAAGTATGATATTAACAGAGTAGTAAGTACTTTTCCTAAGCAATATATGTGTTTCCTGAGTAGTGTATGTATTTTTCGAGCAGTATGTATAATTTTCGAGCACAGTAGGGGTGAGCAGGGCAATGTTGTTCAATGACTAAGTATGATACTAACAGAGCAGTCTATGGCAAATCCCGAGCGGTTAGTGTGTTTGTCGAGTAGTATGTTTATTTCTCGAGCAGTGAGTTCATTCCTTGAGTGGTATGTTTATTTCCCGTACAGTGTGTTCATTACCGAGCCACTTATGGATTTTGGGGTTTTTTTTTTCTGAATATGGCGAAATAAGGAGGAAAGGGTATGTTGGAGTATGGGAAGTGGTAGGAGGAGGTTGAAAATAGTTTAATATATTTACTCATTTGTTTTCTATATTTTATTTAATTAATATGTGATAGGGAAGCATACGATGTATAAGGTATCTGAAGCAGGTATTTTGAATTAAAGCGGAAAAAATGGTTACAATGGACAGCTTGACAAAGGGCATTAAAGTAAATTCACCTCAAGGAGAAGGCGGGATGAATCGTCTATAAAAGGGACAAAGGAGTTTCTTCGCTATTCGGTACCTCAAAGATCTTCTTCTCACTTCTTATGCATTACTATTTTTCTTCATACTCTTACTGACTTGAGTGTCGGAGTGGTTGCACCGAGAAGCCGACCCATCTCTAACACTCCTTCTCACAAAGTGGTAGATCTAGCTCTATTCCAAGGATCCGAGGTGAATCAAAAGGAAGATATCTCTTTATCTCATTTTTAACCTTCTCTGATGATAGATTCAACAATTCACAAGAAGGGGGAGGGAGTTCTTGGCAGGCCGAAGAAGTGAACATTATTAGATCCAATTGAACTTCACTCTTTTTATACCAAATGTTTAGTCCTTTCTGATCCACTTAGTTGTTACCTCTCATATCAAGTGTATGCTCCTCTATAATCCACTTAGACTTCACCCTCGTCAAGTCTTTATTGGACTTATCATAGTCAAGTGTCTAGTTAATAGTGATATACTTGGACTTCTCTACTTGTCATTTTTTTTGTCAAATTTTCGATTGTCAAGTGTCCAATCAACAGTTAAATGTTGCATCAATCATATTCTATTTGGACCTCTTGCTCAATCATCGAAATATCCAACCAATCTTGATCAATCCTTGATCCAAGATTAATTGCGCCAATAATATTCCCTTTCAAATATCAAACATATTGATCAAATTAAATTTGGTCATACTTAATCAATAATATTTCTTAAACATCAAAATACAATTAACTTGAGTTTATTCAATTTTGATTAGAGATCAATTGCAATTGATAGCCTATTTGGTTCATGATGGCGCGAAACTAAATGTCACTCGATCTACTGATGGTTGCTACAATGTCAACAAATCAAGAAAAAAAGACGACTACCCATGGAAATCTCCTAGCAGAGTTAGAGGAGCATAGCAAGCAAAGGAGAACATTAGTGGAGAGAGCCAATCACGACTTGAACGCTCCATCTAGTTCATTCGAGCTGAAAACTCGCTTTACACAACTAACTCGATTTATCCATCTGCTTGATCATATATCACACAAGAGCTCAATCGTTCCACGCTATATGCCTAAATTGTCTGGATCAACTAATTGACTTGCTCATTTGACCTGACGACCTGCACCTCGCTTGACATATTCAATATGACCAAATCAGCTCCCGGACTAATTCAGTTGATAAATATAAAGAGATAATTTTTAAGTAGACATGAGTTAATTCTCAGAAAGGTCATAACTTTGGACTATCGACCGATCTCCTCTTTTCAATTACACTTGATATTTAGATTCCTGATTTACCTCTTCCACCGGTAGAGACAATCGGAGGAAGCTACTAATATGACGATTTTATATTTTTTCAATACGACCAAACCAACCAACAAGGTTGACCCATTTAGCCTAATCATGCTAACTAGCTTAATCAGAAATTTGATTGGCTTAACTAGCCCAAACATCGTAATTAGTCTAATGAACTCATGGCTATAACTATAAGAAAGTTATGATTTAACGATCGAATTAGTGATGAAATTTTAATTCCTTCGCTAATTAATGATCAAATATAATTTTTGATAGTAAATTAACGATCGACAATATAGAAATGCAATTTTATTTCCGTCGCTTATCATTTGTTAATTAACTATCGAAATATAAATCAGTCACTAATTAACAATCGAATTTTAAATCGGTTATTAAAATTTAGCGATCGATTTTAAATCGACTAATAAAATTTAGTGATCTATTTTAAATCGATCTTTAATTAGCGATCAAAATTTAAATCTATCGTTAATTAACGAATACAATTTAAATCGATCGTTAATTTTAAATTTAAATCTAAAATTTAGTGATTTTAAATTAACGATCAAATTTTAAATTGATCGTTAATTAGCTATCAAATTTTAAATTTGTCATTAAAATTTAAAATTTAACGATCAATTTAAAATTTATTTGTTAATTTCTCTAAATTTTCCTTCCGCCAGTTTCCCTTGCTCCTCGTCGTTTCCAGATTCCTGTAACTTACGATTTCTCCTCTCTGCGATTTGTCTTCCCAATTTCCAGATTTCTTTCTTTCCCTCCATCTTGTTTCTTCCCTCTCCCACCCATCTCTATCGCGAGGGCGCGGACTCGGGGCTCACTGCGAGGCCACTACACAGCGCAAGGCCGCGGGATCGCTGCGAGGCCGCGGCACGCCGCGAGGTCGGGGCACAACGCGAGGCCGCTAGCTCGCCGTGAGGCCGCTGGCTCGGCGCGAGGCTGCAGGCACGCCGCGAGGCTGCGAGCTCGCTGCGAGGCTGCAGGCACGCTGCGAGGCCGCGGGCTCACCGCGAGGCCGCAGCACACCGCGAGGCAGTCTCTTCCACGATTCACAGTTCATCTTGAAGCTGAAGAGCTTAGCTCCACGGGCAGACCGTGGTGTCTTTCTCTAGAGAGAATCACGGCCTGACTATACCTCTGGCCACACCCATGACAAGTTTTCTTCGTACGAGTCATTCCACACCCATGACAAGTTTTCTTCGTATGAGTCATTCTTCAACATTCAACATCCTATTAATCCTATAAAATTCTTAGCCTTCTATTAATCCTTTCCCTCATTTTCCTCGCATGTTCATCTGAGTTCTTTCTGTAATCATTTAATCTTGAATTTAAACAAAAAGTTAAGAACTGAGAATTCTCACTTGGCATACAGATGCTGATTGGTTGAAGGTTTTAGATTTTTTCACTTGCTCTCGCTGATTGTGCTATCTTCCTGGTCTTTATTCTTAAATATTGTCCAACATATATATATATTTCTGTATTTATAATTAAATTTTTAAAAAGGTGCATCGTACTTTTAAAATTCTCAAAATGCATATTTAATTCGTATGTTAAAATTGATTTTTTTTTCTCTTTCTCTTCTCTCATTTATATGGAACTCTTTTTTTCCTCTTAAATTAAATTAAATTTTCTCATTTTATAATAATACTGATAGAAATCAACACCGCACCATGATACTTATCTCTAAAGACCAACCCAGTGTTGATTTTTACCAACATCAATATCAGCGTTGTTGCCTCATTAAATTTATAAGAATGATAAGAGGTGATGCACAGGTTTGATTCGTATCTATCATAATAATCAAGGTTACGAGTCACGAAGAAGAGACCAACACTACCATGAAATACTGATGCTAACAAAAACTAATCCACTTGTACTAATCTTTAAAGACCAATACATGTGGAGCCCAGCACCTGATGCGGTCTTTAGAGACCAACATCACTCACCTGGTGTTGGTCACCTAGTGTTGGTCTCTAAAGACCAGCACTAGATGAGTAGTGTGGGTCATTAGAGACCACTACCAGGTATTGGTCTCTAAAGTAGAGACCCGCACCACTCACCTAAGTAGAGACTAGCATCTAAAGGTCAGCATCTATTATGGTGTTGGTCTCTGAAAGCCAACACCTGTTGTGTTGATTTTTATCAGTATTAATATCACAATGTGGTGTTAATTTATAGAGAACAATACTATTTTGGTGTTGATTTAAAAAAATCAACATCATGACAGTGATGTCTGTCAATTGTTTGTTTACGAAGTTGTAACTTTTGACTTGAATATCAGAACGAGACATAATTTTTTTTTAAATCGAAATTCATTTAGAGATGTATATTTTTACCAGGTGAAACTCGTAATAATCCAGTTTCAAGTCTGAAAAATAATATTTAATATCTTTTCGGATATATCAAGGGGATTCGATTAAAATTCATTGATGGATCTAGAGAGCTCTAATCGGCTTAAGTGTTGTGAACAGTTTTCCACTCCTCTTCTTTTTATAGAGAAGAGGGCTTTCTTCCCGTTGGGCATGCAGCAGTTGACTGCTGCATGTCACCAATTGACTATCGTCGTTCCAACGACCTCTGACCACGTCAGATCGTGATCGTTGTAGTCCAACGAGCCTGGCAATGATCGTTGCTATCGGTAGTCGATCGATGCCTACATAGCCGATCGATCGGCTTACGGAGATCTCGTGTCCACGACCACCTCAATCACCGATCCGATGTCCCTTGGCGATCGGCCGAGAGGCAACGATCGTATCATCCCTTGACGATCATGTAAACCCACTAGTCGAACACCAGTCGAGTGCCATCGACTCATAGCAGTCGACTGCTATCTATAGCAGTTCACTGATGTCGGGTAAAACCTCAAACAAATATTGTTAGGACCTTCGTGCCCGCTAGAGGGGGGTGAATAACGCATCAACGTTGCTTGATGGAATTTGATTGCGTTCGTCTCTACAACACTTGTTAACGCAGCGGAATATATAATAACAAAAGTAAATACAACACAAGCACAAGAGACAAGACGATATAACGTGATTTGGAACCGAATGGTTCATACTCCACGGATTGGGCTTGTAAGAGCCCTAGCGATGTAATCACACACCACTAATCCAATAAACTCATTCTCGGCAACAAATTGGAGGCGGAGAAAGCTCGTACAAGTATTCTTACAACAATAAAAATGAAATACAAGAAATTACAAATGAAATACAACAAAAGAAGTAAAGAACACATTACAAAAAATCTTTTGGATGCTTGCTTGTTTGGTTGCTTGAGTTGCACTTGGAGACCCCGATTTGCAGCAACAAATTTCCCCAAAACTTCTCAAAAATCGAAGGCGAAAACCTCCTCCACGAGCTCCCTTTAAAGCTTCTCCTTGGGCTGGATTCCGCCTAGCAGTCGATTGATCGGGACCATCAGTCGACTGCCCCTGTAGCTGTTATCTCACAATGGCATGAACCACGTCAGATAAGTCCAAGGGATAGACTATCAGTTGACTGATCATGCCCATCAGTCGACTGATCGAGCCTTCACTCGATTGCCAAACCCTAATCGACCAACAATGATCGCCTAATGTCGGCAATCAATCGCAGCCAATTCCTGCAGTCAAACTCCCATTGACTCACACCAGTCGCCTGACCATAATATCAGTCGATTGATAACCTCATCCATGAGGTTTTAACCCCAAGTATGGTGTCCCCATACTTGCTAGACCACCCTTAGCCTAGACCTAAGCCTTCTAGTCACCTCTATCAGCCTCACGCCTATCGGATCTCTCCAAGTCATCCATGCGCTAGCCTTCAGGTGCTTCCATCAGCTATTGTCATGCTAATGTGGTCTAAACCGCCAAGGTACATTGGACTTACGCTTCCAAGACTCCACTTGGACTTTACGCTGCCAACCATTGGACTTATGCTGCCAAGACTCTACCCTTGGACTTTATGCTGCCAATATTCCCCTTGGACTTCTCAATTGCCAACCCATGTTGGACTTTCCATGGCAAGACCAATGCTTGGACTTTCCCTGCCAAGTACACAAGACTTGAACTTTCCCAAATGCCAAGTGTCCCACTTGGACTTTCCATATCAAGTACTCAAGACTTGGACTTTCCCAATGCCAAGTGTCCCACTTGGACTTTCCATGACAAGTACCCATGACTTGGACTTTACCATGCCAATCACATTGTCATACGTTTTTTCGAACATCAAAACATCTCTCAAGTCAAACTCGAGTCTGGTCAATCGTGACCTAGGCCGATTGCACCAACAATCTCCCCTTTTTTAATGTTTGATAAAACCACATACTTTTGAGTTAGAATACTAACTCAATCCAATCATCCCAATTGTCTAAATTGGGAATCTTAACTTCTCCCCCTTTTTGACATACATCAAAATGGTTCTCCCCAAGGAGGTCAATGTCTCATATCCAATGAGATCTTACAATCACTCCCTTGGTCCAAAACATCTAGGATGCCTTCACTTTTCCTAGTGATAAGTCTCATATCACTTAAAAGAGACACTTCTATAAACGCTTCCAATTTCTAAATTGGACATCTCAAATTCCAATTTCTCCCCCTCATGAGGAAGAACACATCTATCATCCCATGATGGATACCTCCCCCTAAAGGCTTGCTCTCCCTTGATCATTACACTAACAATGTCCTTGGGAAGTCTCTAAGCCAATAGGAACACTAAACCATCAAAAATTAAGGTCCAAAGTTCAACATGAACTTTCACATGCCTTAAAATTGATACATCACCCTAACAACTCTCCTAATTTATATCCAATGGATTTTCACTCTTTCTAATACTTTTTAAAGCATATCCTAGGGTTATGAGCAGTTAGGAAACTCTAACATAGCTGAAACATGGAATAAACATCCTTGTTTATCAAAATCACTCGATAATCGACTCTCTCGATCACAACGATCATGCCACCAAGAGCGATCGATAATCGAAAACTCCGATTTTACATATCGTAAATGAAGTTTAGAAATGCATAAGTAACATAACTTGAAAAATTGTGAAACTTCATAAGTATAATACTTATAACCAATACAATGGGTGAATAATATTTGAAAAATAATTTACCCATAAAATAGCAAAATTGACACAAAGTTCAAAAGTGAAAAAAAATTTCAATGTTTGAGCTCACTTTGTATCAACTTCATCAATGGTGACTTCTATCAAAAGATAGACTACACTAAGGTTTTTCAAAATAATTTTAAAATATTTTTTAAAACCTTATATTGGATCATGTTCTTTGGGCTCAATGTACATGACTTGAACATAAGCTTTCCCAATGATCCATACATGATATAGATGAGTTTTAATTCATCTAGATGCAAAAACTATGCACCTTGAACTCAACTCATATCCTAGCATCTCACATGAATTTAGAGTGTATCAATACACATATATGTCAATGTAATGTGAGATGTGAGTTTTTGTTCATCCTAAACTAAAGTTTCATGCATTTTTCTAAGGCAACACTACTTGATTCTCTTATACATGAGACTTCAAGTCATGTCAATTGTCCTTAACTCAATTTTCATAAATGCATGAATTATTATGACATTAATGATGATATAAATTAACATGTGCTCATAATCATGATGTCATGACATAAAATGGAGTCTAAGCATACATGATATAAAACCTTAAGCCTAAATAATATCATGACGTTTTAAATGATTAAAATAAAACATGATGTCATGACATGTTATATGGCAAATCAAGCATGACAAATAAAATATAAAGGTATATAATACCTAAATTTTAACATTAATTGTCATTTGTTATTATTAAACCCATTTTGCCATATTACTAGCTTATTCCAAGTGTGCCAAAAATCCAAAATGGCACATCTCAACATCTAAACCTAAATTGTGCCAATTTGATTGATTTTTCATAGTCTTCAAAATATATTGGCACATCCTAAAAGCCTTTAGGATTATGATTCAAACCTATCTCCAAGGTATCTATAACCTTGAAAGTGACCTAAAGTGCCACCTTTACCATGGTTAGGTTAACTACCCATCCATTCAAGGTTGACACACCTAAACCCATCTAGTGCGAATCGATCACACTCCTAGGAATCCAATACCTATTGGAGCTCCTTGGGTTAACTAGGTATTCACTAGGGATAACTTCCCTAGATACCCTCTTAATGACCCTCCTAGGCTTAGAAGCCTTGGTCATTTGGGTCTTATTTAGGTTAACTCTAGGGGTAACTTCCCTTGTAACCTTCTTAGTGGCTTCTCTAGGTTTCTTCAAAACCCTAGCCACTAAGCACCTACCATGGTCAACTCTAGGGATGACTTCCCTAGTGGCCTTGGTTTTCCTAGACCTAACTTGAGTTCCATAATCGAATGGAACATTATGATAGGTCTTTTTGGACTCAAACTTTCCCTTAGGTGGGCCTTGCTTCCTAAAACTTAGGTTTTGACACTTAGACCTAGATTTTTGATCCTTTAATCCTTTGACCCTTGAATTTGATTTTGTATTTTTGCAAGGGTCTTTTCTAGTTTCTCAAGCCTTGACCTCAAGGCTTGATTTTCTAGCTCTAATTGTCCAAATTTTGATTTTTCATCTTTTCTTTGGACATTGTTCCATTTCTTAGCCATATGCCTACCCTTCTTAGGGTTAATGCCTAAATGGTCTTCTACTTTCCTAATGGATTCCTTAGGTAGGATTTTTCTAGGGATATTAGTCCCAAATTTCACCTTATTTGAAATGTTATATGATTTTGCACCTAGACAATAAAACCTATTTCTAGCATGCTCTTTATGATAAATAGCAACATTACTCCTAACATGCTTTTGCCTATCAATTAAGGAAGGAGCAAAATTAGAAGTAACCTTAGGGTTTGCCTTAGCTCCCCCTACATGTGTAGCTCTTCCTTCATGAGTCTTTTTCGCTCCCTTTGGGCATTGACTCCTATAGTTCCCCTTTCGATGACACTTGAAGCACACCACATACTTCTTGCTCTTTTTGGTGGGGACTCTGGCTTCATTGGTCTTTTTGTTGACTTTTGGTGTCGGAGGACTTTTCTTGACCTTTTTTGGGCACTTGCTCTTGTAGTGCTCGGATTCCCTACACTCAAAGCATATTATATAATTTTTATTATTAATTGAAATGCTTGAGTTACCTAGGTCAATGGTGGATGTTTGGGCTTCTTCATCTTCTCGACCGGAGGTAGAAGGTTCCTCTTGAGTTGGTTCCGGTATTGAAGATTGTCTCTCCTCCCCCTCAATCCTAGAGGTGAAAGTCTCTTCCACTTCTTCCACCTCTTCCGATCCGAATGTTGACTCTTTATCACCGTCCGAATCATCAAGCTCTTGTGATGAATATGTGCTTGCTTCTTCTTGAGCTTGAGAGAATGAACACTCCTCTTCTTCCTTTTCTTCTTGGACCGGTTGTAGGTTCTCATGGAATCTTGCTACTTGGCTCCATAGCTCCTTGGCATCCATGTAGTCCCCTAAACTAGACAAAACATTATTAGGTATTAAATCAATCAAAAATTTCATTACCTTCTTATTTTTCTCAAACCCTTGGAGTTGTTCCTCGGTCCATTTCTTCATTTTGAGGAAACCTCCCTTTGGCTTTCTTGGGTATTGGAATCCTTCCATTAAGATGGACCATTCTCCAAAGTCCCTCATCATGATGAAGTCTTCAATTCTTCCTTTCCATGAATTGAAGCCTTCTCGTCCATATAACGCATACGAAACCGACGTATTGATATTCCATCCTAGTTGTTCTTCAAAATCCATCTTGTTTCTCTTCACCCTCTAGCGTCTTTGCTCCCGGTTATTAATCCATAGAAGAGCCCCGGGCTCTGATACCAATTGTTAGGACCTCGGTGCCCGCTAGAGGGGGGGGGGGGTGAATAGTGCATCGACGTTGCTTGATGGAATTTGATCGTGTTTGTCTCTACAACACTTGTTAACACAGCAGAATATATAATAACAAAAGTAAATACAACACAAGCACAAGAGACAATACAATATAATGTGGTTCAGAACTGAATGATTCCTACTCCACGGATTGGGCTCGTAAGAGCCCTAGCGATGCAATCACACACCACTAATCCAATAAACTCCTTCTCGACAACAAGTCATAGGCGGAGAAATCTCGTACAAGTATTCTTACAACAATAAGAATGAAATACAAGCAATTATAAAATGAAATACAACAAAAGAAGTAAAGAACACTTTACAAAAAATCTTTTGGATGCTTGCTTGTTTAGTTGCTTGAGTTGCACTTGGAGACCCCGATTTGCAGCAACAAATCGCCCCAAAACTCCTCAAAAACCGATGGCGAAAACCTCCTCCATGAGCTCCCTTTAAAGCTTCTCGTTGGGCTAGATTCCGCCTAGCAGTCGACTGATCGACACCATTAGTCGACTGCTCCTGTAACCATTGTCTCACAATGGCATGAACTACTTTAGATAAGTCCAACGGATAAACCATCAGTCAACTGATCATGCCCATCAGTCGACTGATCGAGCCTTCACTCGACTGTCAAACCCTAATAGTCGACTTGGGAAGCTTCTATGCCCGAATACTCAACCAGCAGTCGACTGCCCAATGCTGGCAATCGACTGCTAGGCCAATTCCTGTAGGCGAACTCCCGTTGACTCACACAAGTCGACTGACCACAATATCAGTCGACTGATAACCTCATCCATGAGGTTTTAACCCCAAGTATGGTGTCCCCATATTTGCTAGACCACCCTTAGCCTAGACCTAAGCCTTTTAGTCATTTCCATCAGCCTCATGCCTATCTGATCCCTCCAAGTCATCCATGACTTGTTCATCCATACGCTAGCCTTCAGGTGCTTCCATTAGCTATTGTAATGCTAATGTGGTCTACAATGCCAAGGCACATTGGGCTTATGATGCCAAGACTCCACTTGGACTTTACGCCGCCAAACATTGGACTTATGCTACCAAGACTCCACCCTTGGACTTTAACCTGCCAATATTCCCCTTGGACTTCTCAATTGCCAACCCATGTTGGACTTTCCATGCCAAGATCCATGCTTGGACTTTCCCTGCCAAGTACACAAGACTTGGACTTTTCCAAATGCCAAGTGTCCTACTTGGACTTTCCATGCCAAGTATTCAAGACTTGGACTTTCCTAATGCCAAGTGTCCCACTTGGACTTTCCATGCCAAGTACTCAAGACTTGGACTTTCCTAATGCCAAGTGTCCCACTTGGACTTTCCATGCCAAGTACCCATGACTTGGACTTTATCATGACAATCACATTGTCATACGTTTTGTCGAACATCAAAACATTGCTTGAGTCAAACTCAAGTCTGGTCAATTGTGACCTGGGCCGATTGCACCAACAAATACTTGTTTGAGCATCCGACACTTGACTTAGCCATTCGGCCAAGTTCACCTATAAGCTATCCCATCCCGGGTTACATTCGCTCACTCTCATCTCCCATGAAGTCCCTCACATCGAAGCTCTCTTCGTCCGGCTACATCCCTCGGATGCACCAAGTGCATGACTTCAGCAATGCCATCCTTTACGTCTCGCCCTGAAGTTTGCTTCCTTTGGCTTCACTCTAATGCTCCTCGTCCGACGGTCCCTCGGATGCACCAAGCGCACGGCTTCCGCAATGCTATCCTTCACCGACTCAAGGACCCGAGCCATGAGATGGTGAATCCACCAATGCTATCATTAAGCTAACTCATGTGTCATTTACTAAGTCCAACACAACTTTAACACACATATCAAATCAACATAAACATCCTAAATTAAACCTTTGCCACATACATCAAAACCAAACCATACTTGGGTTGATTGCCCTAACAATCTCCCCCTTTTTAATGTGTGACAACATGTTTAAGTTAGGTAAAACAACATAAAAACACATAAGGAAGATAAGCATGTAAATCAAACTCTCCCCCTTAATACATGCAACTCCCCTTTAACACATGCTAATTTTTCCCCTAGCATGATTAACTTAAACTCAATATTTCTTCCCCTTTGACACCATCAAAAATATCTAACATATGTTATACAATATGACATCAAAGTCTAAAGGAAGAAAAATACCAAAATCATGTTGAAAATCACACAAAGTAGGTTACTGTTCACGTTTACAGTCCATCAGTCGACTGGTTCAGACTACGAATCGTCTGCCACCTGATTTCAACCTTTTCTGATTTCTGAACCCAAGTTTAGAAATCCACTAAAAATTCCAAAAAATTCGAAAAATCATGAAATTTGGGGAACACATTTATTATGAGTCCCTTTATCAATGAAAAAATGATTTTTCAAGAAAATTCTTTCTATTTTTCAAAATTAGGTGAAAACTCAAAAGTTGTAAAATGTCTCAATTTTGTACCAACTTTAAGACCTAATTTTGCCTTGAGTTGTTTTAAAGCATCAATTCACTGTTTGCAAAACATAGCATATTTTTAAAACATTTAAAATATCCAACTATGATCTATGGGCAATATGTCCATTGATTAAACATTTGTTTTCCCCATAGTTGGTCTATGATTGCTATGTTATGATACTTTGAATGACCCATCTAAATGCCATTAGCATTAGTGAATCAATTGTATCATCCTAACATCTCACCCATGCTATGTTTTCAATCAAGTTAGCCTTATGGTGAATGTGAGTTGTGACTAACATATTTATACTTAATCATCAATTTCATGCAATTTCTACCAAGGTTAAGTATTATTATAAAGCAAGTATATCATCCATCATGATCATAATACAAGTATTATCATTCAAATCATAAGTCACATATTATCATGATAAAAACAAGTATCACAAATCATGATTCATATAATTATCACGCAACATGCTCATGATAAATCAAATACTACCCAACTTCAACATAAGTCAACCATTTAGCATGATATAAAATAAGTTCAACTAGGTTGACTATCCTAGGTTTCTTTAACCCTTGAGGATTGACTTGGGAACCCAATATAGATTCTTTCCAATAGGGTTCACCAAGTACTCCTTTGTGATCCATTTCCTAGCTACCATTGTAGTCTTTGATTGCCCTCTAGCTATTAAACAATGATAAACTTTTTCATTCTTAGATCCCTTATATCCTAGGCCCTTCTTATTGAAACTAGCCCTTTGGCTCCCAATAATCATGTTTAGGGTGTTGGAGCCAATTGTGAATTTCTCTAGGGCCTTAGTTAAATAATCTACCTTTTCTCTTAAGGCCTTATTCTCTTCTACACATGCATCATTAACACTAGAAGAAATAGCATTATCATGTGAGCATGAATTTTTAAGTTTTTCTTCTAGGACCTTAATTTCATTTTGTATGCATTTGTTTTTCTTTTTCATGCTAAATAAGTTCTTAGTTAAACTAGTAATCATTGAAATAACCTTTTTGGGAGGGAGGTTTGTTACCTCACTTACCCAATCTTCTTGTTCCGAATCTGATGAGGATATGCTCCCCCTACACTTGAGCTCTCCTCCTCACTTGAGCTTGTTTCTTCTTGTTCGGATGAGGTGGAGGCTACGTCAGCTATCCCCATGAGCACTAGGTGTGTGAAAATTTCTTCCTCTGATGAGGATGGATCATCCCATGTTGCCTTTAGATTTTGCATTTTTGCCTTCCCCTTTTCTTTTGATTTCTTTTCTTCTTTCTTCTTCCCTTCTCTCTTCTTGTCCTTCTTCTTGTCTTCCTTTGCTTTGTTCAAGAGAGGACAATCATCCCTTATGTGTCTCTCTCCTTGGCAATTATAGCAAATAATCTTTCTCCTCCTATCATGAGACTTGTTAAATTTAAAATTTTTCAATGCATGTCTCACCTTTCTTACCATGTAGACTTCTTCATTGCTATTCATAGAGGAGGAAGATTTTTCATCCGATGAGGAGGGTGGAGTCTCCTTCTTCTTCTTTTCTTTGTTGGCCATTAGTGCTACTCCCCTTGATTGCTTGATTGGATCTTCAACTATTCCTTCAAGCCTAGTTTCATGCAATTCCATGGTAGAGAAAAATTCTTCTAGAGTACTTACCTCTAGAATCTTTGAAATATAGAAAGAGTCCACCATGGAGCTCCATTTGGATTGTTGGTGAAATCGGCCCAGGTCACGATTGACCAGACTCGAGTTTGACTCGAGTGATATTTTGATGTTTGACATAGTATGTTTGACATTGATGTCAGTTAATATTTTGGGGAGATTGTTTATACAATCGACTCAGGTTATAATTGACCAGACTCGAGTTTGATTCAAGGGACACTTTGATGGTTGACTAGGGTTGACCATGTGATTATGGGAAAGTCCAAGTCATGGGTACTTGGCATGGAAAGTCCAAGTGGGACACTTGGCATTTGGGAAAGTCTAAGTCTTGAGTACTTGACACAAGGGAAGTCCAAGCATGGGTCTTGGCATGGAAAGTCCAACATAGGTTGGCAAGGGAAAGTCCAAGCTTGAGTCTTGGCATTTGAGAAGTCCAAGGGGTTTGATATTGGCGGCGTAAAGTCAAAGGGTTGAGTCTTGGTGGTGTAAGTCCAAGCGGAGTCTTGGTGGTGTAAGTCCAATGTGCCTTGGCGGTGTAGACACCATTAGCATGACATAGACGATGGAAGCACCTGAAAGCTAGCGCGATGGATGAACAAGTCATGGATAACTTGGAGGGATCTGAGAGGCGTGAGGCTGATGAAGGTGGCTAGAAGGCTTAGGTCTAGGCTAAGGGTGGACTAGCAAGTATGGGGGCACCATACTTGGGTTAAAACCTCATGTTTGAGGTTGGCAGTCGATTGACATTATGGCCGGTTCGACTGCCCTGAGTCGACTAGAGTTTGATTGCTGTTTTAGAGCTGAAATTGCTCTGGCGATCATTGCTCATTGAGCGATCGTGATGTCGATGTGAATGACCGCTAAGGGACGATCATTCTTTGGGTTAGTCGCGAGCACAGAATGCTTTGTAGTCGTGAGGCGGTCGACGAAGTAGTCATCGCCAATGTTGCGATCGTGGTGAGAGTCCCGTTGGAACTTTTCCAGCGTGGATTGAGTCGTTGTCTCACAGCAACAGTGGCATCAGTCGACTGGTGACTTATGGTAGTCGACTGATCGATGGAAATCTAGCCCGATGCAAGTTAAAAAGAGGAGCTCATGGAGGATTTCAGCATTGGTTCTTTGGGAGCTTTATTGGGGCGATTTGAAGGCGATTTGCAAGTGCATTTCAGGGCCCTTTAACCTCATCCAAGCAATCAACAAGCAAAGCGCTCAAACCCTAGTTTTGTAAAGTTTTCTTTACATTTCTTTGTATTTTGCTTGTATTTTTATGTATTGCTTTTGTAATCATTGTACGAGGTTTCTCCACCTCCAGATTGTTTCGAGGAGTTATTTGTGATTAGTGGTTGCGTGTGCATCACTAGAGCTCGTTGAGCTCAACCGTGGAGTAGGAACCTTGAGGTTCCGAACCACGTTAAACAATTGTGTTTGTGATTGTGTTTTTTCGTTATTTATTTATTATCTTTGTTTCCACTGTGCTAACAAAATTTGTAGACGCGATCACGAACGAATTCCATCGATGCATAGCACGACGCTATTCACCCCCTCTAGCATCCAATTGATCCCCTACAAGTGGTATCAGAGCAAGGACGCTCTTCAAGGTTTAACAACTAAGGGAGCACGCTAGAGGGTGAAGATGGATTTCCAAGAAAGGTTGGGTGACAACGTCAACATTCCACCGTCCTTCGACCGCGAAGATTTCACATATTGGAAAGGTAGAATGATGCACTTTTTAATGTGTGACTTTGACAATTGGATTAGTGTCTTAGTAGGCTTTGACACTCCAAAAGACGACAAAGGAAGAAAAATCAAGAAGAAGAATTGGAGCCAAGACCAACTACGATATTACAATATCAATAATAAAGTAATGGGTATTTTGCTTAATGTAATCCCTAATGACATTTTGATCAAGATAGGGGATTGTAAAGACACCAAGGAGCTATGGAGCAAATTGACGAAACATTATGAAAACCCATCACCGGTCCAAGAAGACGAGTGCTCATCGGCTCAAGAGGAGAAGACCGAAGATGAAGAGAGTTCATCATCCTCACGAGCAAGTGAGGAGTCGGAAGTTGAAGAGGAGTCAACTTCTGGATCGATGGAAGAGGAGGTGGAAGAAGTAGAAGAAACCTCCACCTCTAGGATTGAGGGGGAGGAAAGAATTTCCACTCTGGAGCAACAAGAAGAAGCTTCCACATCCAGTCAAGATGAAGAAGCTCCAACTCCAGCACCTTCCACCACGGACCTAGGTAAATTAAGTAATGTAGTTTTAAATAAAAATCACATAGTTTGCTTTGAGTGTAGGGAAGTAGGACATTACAAGAGTAAATGTCCTAAAAGAGTCAAGAAGAGTCCATCCATGCCAAAAGTCAAGGAGACCGGTCCCCCAACTATCAAAAGCAAGGAGCAAGTCTTTTGCTTCAAATGTCGGCTACCGGGACACTACCGGAGTCAATGGCCAAGGGGGAAGAAGAAGGGACAAGATGGAGCATCACAAGTAGGGGGAGCCTCTAGGGCAAACCCTAAGGTATATTTAAACAATGCTTGTTTCTTAAATTATAGTAAAAAGCATGCTAGAAATAATTTTAGCAATCTTGCTATTTATCACCAAGAGCATGCTAGACATAGAGAATTTTGTTTAGGAGCCAAAAATGTCTACTTTTCAAAGAAAGAAAAATTTGGGACTAATGTCCCTAAAAATGTCATACCTAGGGAATCTATTAGGAAAATACAAGAGCACCTAGGTTTTAACCCCAAATGGACTAGGCATATGCCTAGGAAGAACCATGCCCAAGGATTAAATCAAAATTCTAAAATTGGGCAATTAGAATTAGAGAACCAAGCCTTGAGATCAAGGCTTGAAAAACTTGAGAAGACCCTTAAAATTATGCAAAATCAATTTAAAGGGTCAAGTGATCAAAAGTCTAGGTCCAAAAGTCAAAGTCAACACCTAGGACCTAAGAGTCAAAAGTCAACCAAGGGCAAGCAAGGTTTGGGTCACAAACCTAAGCCTAAGGTGGCTTATCATAGTGTTCCATTTAACTATGGAACACAAACTAGGTTTAGGAAGACCAAGGTTACTAGGGAAGTTATCCCTAAGAGTAACCAAGGTTTGTGCCTAGTGGCTAGGGTTTTTAGGAAACCTAGGGTGGCCACTAAGAAGGTTGCAAGGGGAGTTACCCCTAGAGTCAACCTAGGTAAGACCCAAATGACCAAGGCTAACAAGCCTAGGAGGGTCATTAGGAGGGTATCTAGGGAGATTATCCCTAAGGAATACCTAATTAACCCTAGGAGCTCAAATAGGTTTTGGGTTCCTAAGAGCGTGATTGATTCACGCTAGATGACTTTAGGGTGTGGCAACCTTGATTGGATGGGTAGTTAACTCAACCATAGTAAAGGTGGCACTTTAGGTAATTTTCAAGGTTATGGGTACCTTGGAAATAGGTTTGATACTTAATCTTAAAAGATTTTAGGATGTGCCAATGTATTTTTAGAATTATGAACAATCAATTAAATCGGCATAATTTAGGTTTAGAGGTTAGTGTGCCATTTTGGGTTTTTAGCACACTAGGGAGAAAAGTGATAATATGACAAAATATATTTAGTTATATGAAATGACAATTAATATTAAAATTTAGGTATTATTATACCTATACTTTTTATTTGCCATGCCTTGTTTGCCATATAATATGCCATGACATCATGTTTATTTTTATCATTTATATGTCATGATCATGTTTAGGATTAAGGATTAAATACCATGTGTTTTTAGATTTCATATTATGCCATGACATCATGATTATGAGCATATGCTTATTTATATCATCATTAATGCCATAATCATTCATGCATTTTATTAAAATTGATTTAAGGACAATGACATGACTTGGAGTCTCATTTATAAGGGAATCAAGTAGAGTTGCCTTAGAAGAATGCATAAAATCCTAGATTAGGAAGAACAAAACCCACATCTCACATCACATTGACATGTATGTGTATTTATGCACCCTAGATACATGTGAGATGCTAGGATATGAGTTAAGTTTAAGGTGCATAGTTTTTGCATCTAGATGAACTAAAACTCATCTTATTTCATTAGTGGATCATTGGAAAAGTTTGTGTACAAGTCATGTACATAGAGCCCAAGGAATACGATCCAAAATAAGATTTTGAAAACATTTTAAAATCATTTTATAAAACCTTGGTGAAGTCTATCTTTTGATAGCAATCACCATTGATGAGATTGATACAAAGTGAGCTAAAACTTTAAAGTTTTTATTCACTTTTGAATTTTATATCAATTTCGATATTTTATGGGTAAAATATTTTTCTATCATTTTTCACCCATTGTATTGGTCATAGGTATTATACGTATCAAATTTCATGATTTTTTGAATTATGTATAATTATTTATGCTTTTCCAAATCTCATTTCTGATAACTGAAAATCGAGATTTATTATCGATCGCTCTCTTAGTGGCAATGATCGATATGGGTGTCGATCATTGATCGTAAGTAGTCGACTGCCAAGCTGATTTCGAGAAAAACAAGGTTGTTTAGCTCATTTTCAGCCATGGTAAAGGTCCCTAACCACTCCTAACCTTAGAATATGCTTTGGGAAACATTATAAAGGGTGAAAATCCATTGGATATGGATTTGGAGAGGTGTTAGGTCAAAGTATCAAATTTAAGGGTGGAAGAGTTCATGTTTGAACTTTGAACCTTAATTTTGATGGTTTAGAGTTCCTATTGGCTTAGGGACTTCCCAAGGACATTGTTGGTGCAATGGTCAAGGGAGAGCAAGCCTTTAGGGGGAGTTATCCATCTTGGGATGATGGATGTGTTTTTCTTCTTAAAGGGGAGAAGTTATGGGAAGAATGTTATCAATTGGAAAAATTGATGGGATCTTGAGAAACCCAATTTGGAAATTGGGAGAGAGTATAGGATTGCCTCTCTTGAGTGATATGAGACTTATTACTAGGAAGATGGTAGACATCCTAGGTATTTTTGGGCTAAGGGGGAGATTGTAAGATCTCATTGGGACATGAGACATTGACCTCTTTGGTGAGATAACCTTTTTGATGTATGTCAAAAAGGGGGAGAAAGTGAAATTACCAATTTGGGAAATTGGTAAGGGAGTTTGAGTTAGGGGCCTAACTCAAGGTTTATTTTGTCAAACATCAAAAAGGGAGAGATTGTTGGTGCAATCGGCCCAGGTCACGATTGACCAGACTCGAGTTTGACTCGAGTGATGTTTTGATGTTTGACATAGTATGTTTGACATTGATGTTTGACATTGATGTCGGTTAATATTTTAGGGAGATTGTTTATACAATCGACTCAGGTTATAATTGACCAGACTCGAGTTTGACTCGAGGGAGACTTTGATGGTTGACTAGGGTTGACCATGTGATTATGGGAAAGTCCAAGTATGGGTCTTGGCAAGGTAAAGTCCAAGTCATGGGTACTTGGCATGGAAAGTCCAAGTGGGACACTTGCATTTGGGAAAGTCCAAGTCTTGAGTACTTGGCACAAGGGAAGTCCAAGCATGGGTCTTGGCATGGAAAGTCCAACATAGGTTGGCAAGGGAAAGTCCAAGCTTGAGTCTTGGCATTTGAGAAGTCCAAGGGGTTTGATATTGGTGGCGTAAAGTCCAAGGGTGGAGTCTTGGCAGCATAAGTCCAATGGTTGGCGGCATAAAGTCCAAGCGGAGTCTTGGCGGCGTAAGTCCAATGTGCCTTGGCAGTGTAGACACCGTTAGCATGACATAGCCGATGGAAGCACCTGAAGGCTAGCGCGATGGATAAACAAGTCATGGATGACTTGGAGGGATCCGAGAGGCGTGAGGCTGATGGCGGTGGCTAAAAGGCTTAGGTCTAGGCTAAGGGTGGTCTAGCAAGTATGGGGGCACCATACTTGGGTTAAAACCTCATGTTTGAGGTTGGCAGTCGACTGACATTATGGCCGGTTCGACTGCCGTGAGTCAACTGCTGTTTTTGAGATAATGCTCGACACATGATCGGCGATCCGATCGATGCTTGATCGATGCAGCCGATCGATGTCGATGTCGAATGCACCGATCGCCAAGGGACGGTAGTCGATTGCTGGGTTAGTCGTGAGCACAGAATGCTCCGTAGACGACTGGGCAGTTGACTGGTGAGAGTCTCGTTAGAACTTTTCTAGCGTGGATTGAGCCGTTGTCTCACAGCAACAGTGGTATCAGTCGACTGGTGACTTATGGCAGTCGACTGATCGGCGGAAATCCACCCCGATGCAGGTTAAAAAGAGGAGCTCGTGGAGGATTTCGGCATTAGTTCTTTGGGAGCTTTCTTGGGGCGATTTGAAGGCGATTTACAGGTGCATTTCAGGGCCCTTCAACCTCATCCAAGCAACTAACAAGCAAAGCGCTCAAACCCTAGTTTTATAAAGTGTTGTTTACATTTCTTTGTATTTTACTTGTATTTTTGTGTATTGCTTTTGTAATCATTATACGAGGTTTCTCCACCTTCGTATTGTTCTGAGAAGGAGTTATTTGTGATTAGTTGTTGCATGTGCATCACTAGAGCTCGTTGAGCTCAACCGTGGAGTAGGAATCTTGAGGTTCCGAACCACGTTAAATAATTGTGTTTGTGATTGTGTTTTTTTGTTATTGCTTTATTATCTTTGTTTTCGCTGTGCTAACGAAATTTGTAGTCGTGATCACGAACGAATTCCATCGACGCATAGCACGATGCTATTCACCCCCCTCTAGCATCCAATCGATCCCCTACTTGGATGACCGAGGGGATGCATCTATGACTTTCATTATCATGTCCCGGTTGGAGAGCTTCTCACCTACACTTGATAAACCGGTGATTATTTTCTTACATCTAAAATGCAAAGATAGTACCTTTTCTCTTTTTTCTAGCTTGATGTTGCTTAATTGCGATCGGAGAAGGTCTCGTCTTGCAAGCTTGGCTTCGGAGGTGCCTTCATGAAGCTCCACTAGCTTTTCCCACATCTCCTTGGCACTAGAACATTCTCCAATCCTATTAATCTCTTGTTGAGGAAGCACATTGTAGAGATGGTGCGTGGCTTTCGAGTTTGCAAGGTGCTCCTCTCTTTGCTTCTTAGTCCACTTTGATTTTTCAATTGGCTTCCCTTCTTCATCCCTAGGCACTTCAAAATCGCTTTCCATGATTAGCATAATGTCGAAGTCGGTTTCAAAAAATACCTCAATTCGCTTTTACCACCAAGAGAAGTCCCCTTCGAATTTAGGCGGATGGATGTTGGAGTCGGCCATTTCGTTGATTGTTGCGGCAGTGAGTCCGGTGACAATCTCCTCGCTCTGATATCACTTGTTGGAGGATCGAGGCCCGGCTAGAGGGGGGGGTTGAATAGCCTAGATGTACAATGGACTTCATTCGTCTAAGATAATCATTAGCGCAGCAGAATATGCTAATTAAGACAATTAAAACAAAACACAAAGTAAAGAAGATGCAAACTCAAACACGTCGATGTAACGTGGTTCACGACCCTTACCACTAGTTCACGGATGATTCGTTCGGCGAATCACTCCCTCAAATCCAATTACTAGTCTCTCCTTTAGCCCAAGCAAGGTGGAGATAAACCTTCTTACAAGAACTCACTCCCTCTTATAATAGAATAGAGGTAAGCACAAGAAGAGGAGTTGAAAACCGTTCACATCACTTAGGAGTATGATTGGGAGTTAAACATTAGCCTCCCAAAGCCACCCAAGTCCTCTTTTTATAGAGAAGAGGGCATTCTTCCCATTGGGCATGCTTGGATCGTCAGATGTCACCAATGACCGTCGCCATTCCGATGCCTCTCGACTACATCGATTGTGATCATTATAGGTCGATTAATGCTGCATAGCCGATCGATCACCGATCGACTACGGGAGGTTCTGTGCCCGCGACCACCCCCATTAGTCGAATGACGTCCCTTGGCAGTCAACTGTGTTAGGACCTGTGCGCCCACTAGAGGGGAGGTGAATAGCGATTCGATGTGTCGATGGAATTCTTTCACGTTTGATCATCTATAATCTTGTTAGCATAGTGAAATAGTAATAACAAAAACAAATAACAAGATACACAACCACAACGCAAAGATGTAACGTGGTTCGGAACCTCAAGGTTCCGACTCCACGGATTGGGCTCGTAAGAGCCCTAGCGATGCAGACACACACCACAAATCAAATACTCCTTCACAACAAGTCGGAGGCAGAGAAACCTCTTACAAGTGATTACACTAAGTAATACAAGGTAAAACAAGCAAATACAAGATGAATATACAAAACAACGTAAAGAAACTTTACAACTATTGCTTTGGAATGTTTGCTTGTTGATTGCTTGAACCGTGCTTGAAGACTCTGATTTGCACTAGAAAATTGCCTCAAAGATTCTCAAGAAATCGCTGCCAAATCCCTTCCTTCATGCTCTTTTTAAACTTGCAACTCGAGCTGGATTTCGCCTAGCAGTCGACTGATCGAAACCATCAGTCGACTGCTCCTGTAGCTGTTGTCTCACAACGACATGAGCCACGTTGGATAAGTTCCAACGGATAGACCATCAGTCGATTGATCGAGTCATCACTCGACTATCAAACCCTAACAGTCGACTCGAAAACATTCTGTCTGCAAAAACTCGACCAGTAGTCGACTGATCACCATACCAATCGATCGCCGTGCCATCAATCGACCGCCTAATTCGACAATCGATCACAGCCATTTCTTGCAACAAACATCCGATTTACATCACCGATCGATAATCATACTGCCGATCGATAAACCTCATCCATGAGGTTTAACACTAAGTATAATGCCCTCATACTTGCTAGACCACCTATAGCCTAGACCTAAGCCTTCTAGCCACCTCCATCAACCTCACGCCTATCGGATCCCTCTAAGTCATCCATGACTTGTTCATCCATATGCTAGCCTTCAGGTGCTTCCATCAGCAATTGTCATGCTAATGTGGTCTACACCGCCAAGGCACATTGTGCTTACACTGCCAAGAGTCCGCTTGGACTTTACGTCGCCAACCATTGGACTTATGCTGCCAAGACTCCACTCTTGGACTTTACGTTGCCAATATCACCTCTTGGACTTCCCTTTCCAACCCATGTTGGACTTTCTAATTGCCAAGACTCTAACTTGGACTTTCCCTTGCCAAGACCCTTGCTTGGACTTTCCTTGCCAACCCTTGTTGGCCTTTCCATTTGCCAAGACTCAAGCTTGGACTTTCCGTTGCCAAGACCCATGCTTGGACTTTCCATGCCAAGTACCAATGACTTGGACTTCTCCATTATATGGTCAACCCCATATAAACCATATAGTCAAACAATGATCAAACCATCGTCAAATAGTCAATCATGACCTGGGTCGATTACACTAATAATCTCCCCAACACATTGTCAAACATCAATGTCAAATATCAAAACACTACTCGAGTTTGGTCAATCGTGACCTGGGATGATTGCACCAACAATCTCTCTATTTTTGATGTGTGACAAAACCACATACCTTTGAGTTAGAACACTAACTCAATCCAATCATCTCAATTGTCCAAATTGGGAATCTTAACTTCTCCCCCTTTTTGACATACATAAAAAAGGTTCTCCCCAAGGAGGTCAATGTCTCATATCCCAATGAGATCTTACAATCTCCCCCTTGGTTCAAAAACACCTAGGATGCCTTCACTCTTCCTAGTGATAAGTCCCATATCACTTAAGAGAGGCTTCCTATAAACTCTCCCAATTTCCAAATTGGACATCTCACATTTCCATTTCTCCCCTTCATGAGGAAGAACACATCTATCATCCCTGATGGATAACTCCCCCTAAAGGCTTGCTCCCCCTTGACCATTACACCAACAATGTCCTTGGAGAGTCCCTAAGCCAATAGGAACACTAAACCATCAAGATTAAGGGTAAAAGTTCAATCTTGAACTTTCACACACCTTAAAATTGATACAACACCCAAACAACTCTCCTAATCTATATCCAATGGATTTTCACCTTTTCTAATGCTTTCCAAAGAATATCCTAGGGTTAGGAGCAATTAGGGTAGCCTAACCTAGCTGAAACATGGGCTAAACATCCTTGTTTACCCGAAATCAGCTCTGGCAGTTGACTTTGATAGTAATCAGTCGACTGATATCTACAAAACGCAGATATCAGATTTCAGAAATGAAAAATGAAAATGCATAAGTAATTATACGTAACTTGAAAAATCATGAAAATTCATGTGTAATACTGATAACTAATACAATGGGTGAAAAATATTTGAAAAATAATTTACCCACAAAATAGTGAAATTGATACAAAGATAAAAAATGAGAGAAACTTCATTGTTTGAGCTCATTTTGTATCAACATCATCAATGGTGATTGCTATCAAAAGATAGACTTCACCAAGGTTTTTCAACATGATTTTGAAACAGTTTTAAAACCTTATATTGAACCATGGTCTATGGGCTTGATGCACATGACTTGTATATAAACTTTCCTCATGATTCACCCATGGTATAAGTTGAGTTTAAGTTCATCTAGATGCAAAAACTATGCACCTTGAACTTAACTCATTTCCTAGCATCTCACATGTGTCTAGGATGTATCAATATACACACATGTCAATGTGATGTGAGATGTGAGTTTTGTTCATCCTAAACTAGGATTTCATGCATTTTCTAGGGAAACACTACTTGATTCCCTTATACATGGGACTTCAAGTCATGCCATAGTCCTTAAATCAATTTTAATTACATTAAATGCATGAATGATCATGGAATAAATGATAATATAAATAAGCATGACCAATGATCATGATGTCATGACATATGATTTAAATCTAAACATACATGACACTAAAAACATAACCTAAGTATGATCATGACATATAAATGGTAAAAATAGATATGATGTCATGACATGTTGTATGACAAATCAACATGATAAATAAAATGTAAAGGTATATAATACCTAAATTTTAATATTTGTTGCCATTTGTTAGAATTAAATTCATTTTTCCATATTACAACTAATTCCCCAAGTGTGTCAAAAACCCAAAATGACACACCATGACCTCTAAAACTAGTTTGTGCCAATTTGATTGATTTTTCATAATCTTCAAAATATATTGGTACATCCTAAAAACCTTTAGGATTATAATCAAAACACATTTCCAAGGTACCCATAGCCTTGAAAATGACCTAAAGTGCCACTTTTTTCATGGTTAGGTTAACTACACATCCATTTAAAGTTGGTACAACCTAACCCATTTAGCGTGAATCGATCACGATCCTAGGAACCCAAAACCTATTGGAGCTCCTTGGGATTACTAGGTATTCTTTAGGGATGACCTCCCTAGATACCCTCCTAATGACCCTCCTAGGCTTGGTAGCCTTGGTCATTGTAGTCTTTCCTAGGTTAACTCTAGGGGTAACTCCCCTTATAACCTTCTTAATGGCTTCCCTAGGTTTCCTTAAAACCTTAACCACTAAGCACCTACCTTGGTAAACCTTAGGGATGACTTCCCTATTAACCTTGGTTTTCCTAGACCTAGATTGAGTTCCATAATCGAATGGAACATTGTGATAGGTCTTTTTGGGCTTAGGCTTTCCCTTGGATGATTCTTGTTTCCTAGGCCTCTGACTTTGACTCCTAGACCTCTGACTTTGACTCTTAGACCTAGATTTTTGATCACTTAACCCTTGAAATTGATTTTATATTTTCTTAAGGGTCTTATCCAATTTCTCAAGTCTTGACCTCAAGACTTGATTTTCTAACTCTAGTTGCTCAAATTTTGTGGGCCCATTATTTCTTTGAGTATTTTTCCCTTTCCTAGTCATATGTCTAGTCCATTTGGGATTGATGACTAGGTGATCCTCTATCTTTCTAATGGTCTCCCTAGGTAAAATTATTTTAGGAACATTAGTCCTAAATTTCTCCTTATTCCTAAGGTTGACATGTTTCACTCATAAACAATAAAGCCTATTATTTCTAGCATGCCTTTCATGAATAATTGCAAGATTTCTTCTAGCATGATTTTGATAATTAATTAAAGAAGAAGCATACTTAAAAGTTACCTTAGGGTTTGCACCCCCCTCCCCCACATGTGTAGCTCTTCCTTAATGAGTTTTCTTCTCCCCCTTTGGGCATTGACTCCTATAGTGTTTCGGTTGTTGGCATTTGAAGCAAATGAAATGCTTCTTTCTCTTCTTAGCGGGGACGCCGATATCCTTGACCTTTAGCACCGGTGGAACCTTCTTAGGACACTTGCTCTTGTAGTGTCTGACTTCCCTACACTCAAAGCATATTATATAATTTTTAGTATTTATCGAAATGCTTGAGTTACCTAGGTCATCAGTGGATGTTTGGGCTTCTTCATCTCTTTCTGAAGTTGATGATATTTCTTGATTTTGCTCTTATTCCGGAGTAGATGGTCTCTCCTCCCCCTCAATCCTAGAGGTTGAGGTTTCTTCCAATTCTACCTCCACCTTGGACGTTGATGGCCTTTCAACCTCCAATTCTTTCACTTCTTCTTCCTCCTCGGACGTCGAACACTCCTCGACCTCCGAATCCTCACTTTCTTGTGAGGATGAGCTTTCTTCCTCTTCTTCGGGCTCTCTTTCCAATTGAGCCAATGATGGGTCTTCATGATATTTCGTCAATTTGCTCCATAGCTTTTTGGCATCTTTACAATCCCCTATCTTGATCAAAATGTCATTAGGGATTACATTAAGCAAAATACCTATTACCTTATTATTGATGTTGTAGTATCGGAGTTGTTCATGACTCCAATTCTTCTTCTTGATTCTTCTTCCTTCTTCGTCTTTTGGAGTGTCGAAACCTACTATGACACTAATCCAATTGTCAAAATCACACATAAGAAAGTGCATCATTCTACCTTTCCAATATGCGAAATCTTCACGGTCGAAGGAAGGCGAAAAGTTGATGTCGTCACCCAATCTCTCATTGAGCTCCATCTCCTCTAGCATTTTTGCTCTTGGGTGTTAGTCCATAAAAGAGCTCCAAGCTCTGATACCACTTGTTAGGACCTATGCACTCACTAGACAGGGGGAGGGGTGAATAGCGATTCGATGCGTCGATGGAATTCTTTCATGTTTGATCGTCTACAATCTTGTTAGCACAGTGGAATAGTAATAACAAAAACAAATAACAAGATACACAACCACAATGCAAAGCTGTAACATGGTTCGGAACCTCAAGGTTCCTACTTCACGGATTGGTCTCGTAAGAGCCCTAGCGATGCAGACACACACCACTAATCAAATACTCCTTCTCGACAACAAGTCGGAGGCGGAGAAATCTCTTACAAGTGATTACACTAAGTAATACAAGGTAAAACAAGAAAATACAAGATGAATATACAAAATAACATAAAGAAAACTTTACAACTATTGCTTTGGAATGTTTGCTTGTTGATTGCTTAAACCATGCTTGAAGACCCTGATTTGCACCAGTAAATCACCTCAAAGATGCTCAAGAAATCGTTGTCAAATCCCTTCCTTCATGCTCCTTTTAAACCTGCAACTCAGGTTGGATTTCGCTTAGCAGTCGACTGATCAAAACCATCAGTCGACTGCTCCTGTAGCCATTGTCTCACAACGACATGAGCCACGTTGGATAAGTTCTAATAGATAGACCATCAGTCGACTGATCGAGTCATCACTCGATTGTCAAACCCTAACAGTCGACTCGGAAATATTCTATCTATGAAAACTCGACCAGCAGTCGATTGATCACCATACCAGTCGACTGCTCAGGCCATCAGTCGACTGCCCAATTCTGGAAGTCAACTTCCAGGCCATTTCTTGCAATCGAATATCAGTTGACTCACATCAGTCGACTGATAATTATACCAGTTGACTGATAAACCTCATCCATGAGGTTTAACACCAAGTATAATGCCCTCATACTTGCTAGACCACCTATAGCCTAAACCTAAGCCTTCTAGCCACCTCCGTCAGTCTCATGCCTATTGAATCCCTCTAAGTCATCCATGACTTGTTCATCCATATGCTAGCCTTCAGGTGCTTCCATCAGCTATTGTCATGCTAATGTGGTCTACACCGCCAAGGCACATTAGGCTTATGCTGCCAAGACTCCGCTTGGACTTTACACTGCCAACCATTGGACTTATGCTACCAAGACTCCACCCTTGGACTTTACGCCGCCAATATCACCCCTTAGACTTCCCTTGCCAACACATGTTGGACTTTCTAATTGCCAAGACTCAAGGTTGAACTTTCCCTTGCCAAGACCCATGCTTGGACTTTCCTTGCCAACCCATTTTAGACTTTCCATTTGCCAAGACTCAAGCTTGGACTTTCCCTTGCCAAGATTCATGCTTGGACTTTCCATGCCAAGTACCCATGACTTGGACTTCTCCATCATATGGTCAACCCCATGTCAACCATATATTCAAACAATGGTCAAGCCATCGTCAAACAGTCAATCATGACCTGGGTCGATTGCAATAACAAGTTCCCCAACACATTGTCAAACATCAATATCAAACATCAAAACACTACTCGAGTCAAATTTGACTCTGGTCAATCGTGACCTGGGCAGATTGCACCAACAGACTGATGGTGCAGCAGTCGATTGTCATCCCTTGGCAGTCGACTGTTGGGCTAGAAACTCACCAGTCGAACACCAGTCGAGTGCCATCCACTCAGAGCAGTCGACTGCTATTTATAGCAGTCAACTGATGTCGAGTAAAACCTCAAACAAATACTTGTTTAAGTATCCGACGCTTGACTTAGCCATTCAGACAAGTTCACCTATGAGCTACCTCATCATGGGTTACATTCGTTCACTCTCATCTCCCATGAAGTCCCTCGCCTCGAAGCTTTCTTCGTCTGGCCACGTCCCTCAGATGCACCAAGCGCACGACTTTCGTAATGCTATCCTTCACGTCTCACCCTAAAGTCTACTTCCTTTGGATTCACTCCAATGCTCCTCGCCTGGCAGTCCCTCGGATGCACTAAGCGCACGACTTCCGCAATGCCATCCTTCACTGACTCAAGGACCAGAGCCATGAGATGGTGAATCCACCAATGCTATCATCAAGCTAACTCATCTGTGATTTACTAAGTCCAGCACAACTTAAACACACATATCAAATCAACATAAACATCCTAACATAAACCTTTGCCACACACATCAAAACCAAACCATAATTGGGTTGATTGCCCTAACACTAAAGTCGAGGGTTGCGAGGTTAACGACAGTCCTAACTCTAGTACGGTGTCACTCGGAAGAAGCGTAGGAAGGTTCAAAGTTCCCTAAGACGATTCTAGGACTTCGATTTCACTTGTGTGTTATCGAAACATTCTATCAATTAAATGCTTCCTATATCTCTAATTACGATCTTGCGGGAGGATCACCATACATTTGCCCAATGAACTTTTGCTTCTAATGGGAACTACCTATTCCTAACCAAGTTGACCTTTCGGATCATTAGAGCTCAGGGGGTTGGTACCATTGGGAGCCCTCTGTCACTAAGGTCCCTCAACCCTTCTAGAGTTAATTTCTCTTAATTTGGCCCTTCTGCTAAGATAGAATATTGGGTACGAGGATGTCCTAATAATCCCTATGAAGAGTCGGAATGTATTTCATCTCCTAATCTATCATATTCTACTATCTACGATTATTGGAGGGAGGACGCCTGCAAAATTCCTCCTTGTTTCCCCTAGATCTTTGATACAAAGGCTGTCCCCATTTGTATCAGCTATGCACACTAGATATAGAATCAAAACATAATTTTCATCGATCTAGAAAACATCAATTGCAAATATAAACTCAAGAACAGAAATTATATTCGAACTAGCATGTCCAATGTACACAAACTACTCTCTAATCCTAGAATGAAGTATCTACTCCATAGGTAAAAGAGAATAGACATAAGGTATCATAAAATTAATAATTACAATGTAAATATATCTAAGAATGAAATTATAGTATTGTTGGTCATTCTCCTTGGTGTTGGAGCACAGATTTCGGTCCTTGAGCCGCTTCTTTCCTCCCCGATACGAGTCTCCGGTGCTTTTTAGGGCATCGTCTTGTCGCCCTAGCCATCGAGCCTCCCTCCTAGGGTTTGGGCGTGCCTTTCTATTTATAGATGTGAAGCCGACTCAGAAATCCCATGAATAACCCTAGTCACGTCAAAACAACCCAGTGCCACACGACCGTGTGGATTTCACACGGCTGACCGTGTGTGGTGTTGGACCTGGCCATCTTCGTGGTTTGGACACGACCGTGTGGAATTCACATGGCCGACCGTGTCCGCCTCTGTTCTACCCACTGAATGTCTTCCTTTTGCTCCAAAAGTGTACCATTTTTCTTGTAAAATGCCGCCTTGCACACAAAAGCAACAAGTGCAGATCTCTGAACTAGAAAATAGGAAATGCATGCAAAACAAAGTAGAATATGCATAAAACAAGTATAAAATATAATGAGATGTGAGCGAAAACTACTCCTAAAATTCTATATGTTTTGCTCACATCAATCCCACCAGACTTAGATCATTGCTTATCCTCAAGCAAACCTCAGTGTAAAATAGATATGTTCTAAAAGTTCACTATGTTAGATTTTTGTGCATGTGCCGAGTGAATTTTTCTAAGGGATCCTCATTCCACAGTGAGTTAAGTCGCCATCTTATAGCTTTCCTAAGGTTTCCGGCTTTTAGGCACTTACCTGCCCTAAGCGAGGGTCATTCCCTAGATCTAGCACAAAGTCTCAAAGGCGTGCTCGGTATTGAGAGAAATTGGTAGGTGTTTCCCAAGTAACCTAACTCGGTCTCAAAGGGGCACTTAGTCATTTCCACTCACGACAACTATTTTTTTATCTCTCATATTTTTTTTTATTTTCTCTCTGTCTCTCTCTTTTTTCTTTTTTTTTTATTTTTTTCACAAAAAATATTTTTTTCTTCTCCTGCTCACAGGGATTTTGATTTTTTCGAATGGGCTTACACAATCCGAGCATCACCAGTAACTAAAATGCTAAATCTAGAGTCACCTATGAATTCCAAAGTACTAGACTACCGGGATGAATCATAACTATGTATGTAATAGATTTTCCTTTTCAGAATATTTGTCAAGTGTGAGTGAAATATAAAAGCTAACCAGTGCAAGTTTAGAACATTCATTAAAGCAACTAAAACAAATACCAAAAGATAAATGAAGTTAAGCTATCTATGAAAACAATTCGTGAAGAAATCTTAAAAATATTACTGAGGTAGCTTAATGATGGCAAAAACTAAGTGCTAAAAGGAAACTTAAACACTCTATGCTTGGACAAATGAATGCAAACTAAAACTAAACTTTTAATGTCGAGAAAGAAACTACTGCTAAAAATAAAGCATATCAAAATTTGGGGTCTTCCTCCCAGACTTAACCGAAACAGTACTGATGTGAGCAAAACATATAGGATTTTAGGAGTAGTTTTCGCTCACATCTCGTTGCATTTTATATTTGATTCTTGGATATTTTACTTTATTTTGCATGCATTTCCTATTTTCGGGTTCGGAGATCTGTTCTTTATACTCTTGTGTACAGGACAACATTCTACGGGGAAATGACGCACTTTTGGAATGAAAAGAAGGCAT
Source organism: Wurfbainia villosa (assembly GCA_025175895.1). Taxonomy (NCBI): domain Eukaryota; kingdom Viridiplantae; phylum Streptophyta; class Magnoliopsida; order Zingiberales; family Zingiberaceae; genus Wurfbainia; species Wurfbainia villosa. The sequence continues at coordinate 32,972,783 of CM045989.1, read as the reverse complement.
TTGGTAGCTAGAACAGAAGGACACACACCTTGGCCATGTGAATCCACACGACTCACACCCCAGCACCGCACACGACCTAGCTGTGTGAATCCACATAACCGTGTGGCGCTGGGTGATTTCGACGCAATTCTATTATTTTCCAGGTTTCGGGGGGATCCGACCTGATGTCTATATAAAGGAAGCTACGTCCAAACCCTAGAGGGGAGGCACGACGGTCGAGACAACACTCTAACTCTCTAAAAAGCTTTGGAAACTCACAATGGGGAGGAAGAGGGCCATTCGAGGATCAAGTTCTGCACATCAATGCTGGAGAGGAGAGCCAAAGTGCATTATAATTCATGTTATTTGCACACTTTACATTGTTTGTATGAATTCTAATATGCTTTGTGTTTCTCTTCCCGTATTTATGGAGTAGCTTCTCCTATTCTAAGATTAGGGAGTAGTTTGTGTGCGTAGAACATGATATTTCAAATATATTTCTGTTCTTGAAATCATATTTGCAATTGGTGATTGTTTAGATCAATAGCTATCTGTTTTGGTCTTCTGTTTACTGTGCGTAGCTGATACGAGGGGTGACAACCCTCGTATCAAAGATTTAGAAGAATTAAGGAGGAACCTAGGGGTTGGCCTCATCTTTGGTAACCGTAGATAGAAGGGTGTGATAGAGTCGGAAACGGGACACGTTCTGACTCGTCATAGGGATTGAATCGGCATCCTTGTACCACCTATCCCATCCAAAAACTAGGGGTCGACCTAGTATGACAAAGGTAGTTCCCGATAGATACGAAGGCTCATCGGGGAAGTGTATGATATCCCTTCCACAATACCATCGTTATACGTCTAGATAATACCCAATTGATAGCGTGTTCTGCGACACACAAGCGAAACTGAAATCCTAGAATTCCCTCAAAAGACTCGTAGCAACCCTTCTCTTCCTCCATGTCATACCGTACTAGAGTTAGGACCATCAACAACTCTCGTCATCACAACCATTAGAACGGAACTCCGAATAATAACGCCCACTAAACCAATCGGTACTCGAATCTTAGTCCCTATGGGATCGATAATCTTTTTATTACTTGACGACATCTGTGCACTTGCGGGCATTGAGTGCGAGCGCACGCTTTGAATCCTCGATGGTTCCAGTCACGAGATTTGAGGTCGTGTTCGCGTGCATCAAGTTTTTGGCGCCGTTGCCGGGGATTGTTGATTCGATATCGAATCGAAAGTGGACAGTTAGATAGGACCTAGTTTAGGTTTATTTCCCTAGTTTTTATTGTTTTCCAGTTTAATTTGGTTCTAATTTAGATTTTAGTTTTCTTCTAGCTTTAGTTATTTTCTAGCAGTTTTTCTTTTAGATTAATCATAGTTCTGGCAGCTTTAGTCTCTTGCTGTGGCACTGTCGTCCCTTTCCTTATTCATATTTTCTTGTAGATATACATGCATGCTTTTTCTCATGATTATGGTCAATTTAATGCTGTAAGTTTTGATAACATTTATTTTGAGCATTGTGGTGAAACATGGCATACCATTAACAATTGTCCGGATATATCTGAACCTTCACAATTTGAACAAGAAGATGTCACTTACAATTATAACCAGTGGCCACAAGATGATTCCTATTCATATAGTTATGACCCTAGCTACTTAAACCCTCAATATTATCTGCCTAAATCCTGACTTGAGCAGATGATGGAAAATTTCATTCAAACACAACAAGCGGCGAATACTGAATTTCGATGGTGACATTTGCAGACAGAGACTCGATATTGTTTCCCAAGTGAGAACAAGAGCTATGAATCACCATGTGAATTTTATCCAGAACCAAGTCCCCGCTTAGAAGCCTTGCTAGCCAATTTTACTAGGGAATACGTGGAGCACAGCAGACAACTTGCAAAGATTATGCAACGAGATCTAGCAAGAGAAGAAGCCAAATGACGAGAAGGTGGCTTTGATGACTGGATTACACCTAATATGGTGGATACTCACTTTGAGCGAATGGATGAGGAAGACGTAGATGACATAGGAAGTAAAGAAGGGCAATCCATGCAATCACCACTTGAAGGATAATTTGAGGATTATATAATTGATACGTTAATCGAAGAGTACATTGCTTCAATCAAAACACCTCATAACCTCAAGGGTCTAGAAGAGCCTACCTTAACCCTCACCGAAACTTTAGCTACTAATAACAAAGCACATTTAGTGATTTGTAATGATAAAATTTCATTTGACATAATAGAATCGGCTGATCAATCTTTTGGTGAGGATATTTGTGGTGAGTTATATTATTTACAACATTTAGACAAAATGGAATACTATGATAAAACTCCTAATAATTCTGTGAAGATAAGCATGTTCAATCTTGAACCAAGGAAGACAGCTAGTAAATATCTTACCTCTCTATGAGCAAGATTTAAGAGATGTGGTGATGGAGGATCATAAGGTAGGAGGGATAAAGAGAGTAAGTATCATGCCCCTCCACAAGCCAGATTTAAGAGATGTGGTGATGAGGGACCACAAGGGAGGAGGTGTAAAGTGAGCAAATATCTTGCTCCCCCACGAGCAAGATTCAAACGTATCAAGAAGGGGAGGAAGAAAAATCTCCTTGGGCCACTAGAGCCAAGATGAGACATAGGGGTACGGTTGAGCTAAAGACCTTAAACAAATGCTTCTTGGGAGGCAACCCAAGTTTAGATTTTATGTTTGTTTTCTATTAGTTTGTTGCATTTGTTTGTTTTAAACTTTGATTTATATTCATTTAGCATGTTGCATTTAAATTAGGGCTAGAAAGAACTTGCTAGGTAGCCACGAAAATCATTTTTGAACGTACACGACAGAGCATGTAAGGAGAATTCGGACCATTATGCACCATGGGAGAGAAACGGGTGGCACACGTCTCGACCGTGTGAAAACACACGACCCGACCATGTGTTTTCACACGGCCATGGCACGTGGGGTATAAGTAGGTCATGCCGTGCGTTTTGCCTCAAAACGCATCGTGTGCTTTGATTTCCTTTGCCCTATCCATGTAAAATCTTCTTCCCCACCACCTAGGAGCCTCTCCAACCCTCAAGGAAGCCCAATAGCAGCAAGGATGAGAAGGACAAGGCAAGTGCTACCCCAATCCGCTACCTCGGAGCGAAGAGGAAGAAGAAGAGATGCCCCACAAGCTCCGAAGGAAGGTGATGCTCTTCCAACCCTTCTTTTTCTCAATAATGAGCATAGAGATAGATATAATGTGCTTTCTACTCATAAAATCACTGCAACTAGATTTTTAGATGAAGAAATCATAGAAACCCTAGGCTTGTTGGGTGATTTTCATGCCCTATTTGCAAAAATGGAGTGGGGAGAGATCATGGGAATAAGAAACTCAACATACGCTAGGATAGTTTTAGAATTTTTGAGTTCTTTAGAAGCAGAGATTCTAACGGGAAGAGAGAGCGATGAGGGAAGGATCACATTTAGGTTATTTAATATCGAGCACATGTGGACTTTACACCAATGGAATAATTGTTTTGGATTGCCTAGTGGAGGAGAGCGGAGGACTCCTAATGGGTTCAATGCGTGAATCTTTTGGTCCGACTTAACGGGGGAACATAACTATGATCCCTCTAAGGCCAAAGCCTCACGCCTCCAAAACCCAATCTTCTGGTATCTTCACCGGGTCATGGCAAGCACCATCTTTGGGAGAGGAGAGAGTGATGGTGTAGTGAGGGCGAGTGAGTTGTTTTGCTTATGGGACTGAAGGTAGGAAAACTTCGCTTCTCACTTTAACTCGGTTGCTTATTCATGGTGATCCTGTCGTCGTCCCTGAATTAAAAAAATTAATCCATGACAATTAGGGATTACCCAAGCTACCGTTTCATCATCGTGCTATTCAATTAGAGTGGTCACTCGAACAAACTTGTTGTTCAAGCAACCAACTTCTATTCTACGATTAGCCGCAGAATAGACGATGTACGGATCGCCGGTTTTTGTGTTTGTATTTAGGATCCAAGTAAATTTAGCCATATAACAAAACATACAACGTGCATATAATTGAAAACAATTATAGACATAATACAAAAGAATATAACAAACATTATACCTCTCGATCTTTTATTGTATGTCCTTCCTCCTTTTGGACGTCGTGTGGGCGACGATCTTCCAAAGGTCGAAGCCTCCTAGATCACCAATCTTCCTTTCCTTGTCACTCCGAACAAAGGAAGATCATAAAACAAAACTCTTCTCGTTCCTTTAACCGACCACCAAGCTCCAAGCTTGATGCTTGCCGTCGGCCAAAGAGAGAATAAGGGAGGAAGTGGGTGTCGGCCAAGAGCTCCAAGGAATCACCCTACCCTTGTTTCCACCGGCCAAGGAGAGGAAGAGAAATAGGTTGAGCACCGGCCAAGGTAGAGGGGAGAAAGATGGGTGCCGGCAACACCTTAGGAAGAAGAAAGGAAGCCCTCTTGTGTTGCCGCCCAAGACACCTCCAAAACCATAGCCGCCAACTTCTTTCTTGCCGCCCAAGCCAAGGAAGCAAAAACCCTAATCTCCCTTCTCATTGTTGCCGCCCAAGCCATAAGCCCTTATTTATAGAGTTAGGTTTAAGCCTCCTTTTAATCTCCACCGTCGGTTCTAGGGATTTAATCTCAACCGTCGGATCTAGAGATTTAATCTCAACTATCGGATCTAGAGATTTAATCTCCACCGTCGGATCTAGAGTTTTATTTTCCATCATTGGATCTAGGCTCCATGAGGTTTTAATAGGATACAATAGGGACCATGAGGAGGAGTTGGATCTTGTCCACCCAATGGATCAAGCCCATATAAAGTCCGATCCATTAATGATAATCCATTCAACTAGAGGATTATCATTGATCTACCTCACCAACCCCCATAAGTCAATATGGGCTCCATATATTATTTGTACATATATCTCCCCGTGTTTAAGATCTCGAATGTCCGTCGATTAATTAATTTACTGATAATTAATTAATCAACATCTAACTCCATGAGTAGTACCACTCAACCTTATCATCATGCCGGACCAAGTCCACCTGCAGGGTTTACATGATGAACCTTATGAGCTCTTCAAGAGGACATCATCATCCTAATATATAGGACACGATTTCCTGCTATAATCAACGACACGCCATATAAGTAATATTATTTCTCAACTTACAGAGCCTATCGATTTACTCTATATATCTCGCCCATTGGTAAATCAAAGAAATGAATACTAAGTATATGTGCCTGTTATTATATCGGGATTAAGAGCATGTACAATATAATATCTGAGGTCCGATTCGATTATGTAGTCAGCAATAAATCGAATCACCTCTAAGTTAGTCCTGTGCAATACACACAAAGTGTACTAGTGTGATTCTATGGTCAAGACAAACCAATACCAAATCACACTACAACCATACCAATGGTTTGTCCAAAGCCATCTCGGTTGTGAGCCTTTACTTATACTCTTACTAGGAGCTGATAACATGATCTACCGTGTGACACTACACACCATGTTATCTACAATGTAATGTATGAGACAATATGCATAACTATAAATATGCAAACGATGATCATGTGATTCTTATTTCAAAATAAATATGTTCATACAAAAGATAGACTTTTAAGTATACATCCCAACAATCTCCCACTTATACTAAAAGACTATGCTGTCCTCAAACTGCCATACATCTGATTCCCATTCCCTCCACATGCCCATCAAAAGCTCTCGCCAGAGGGCTTTAGTAAAATGATCTGTCAGGTTATCCTCCGATGCAATCTTGGCCACAACAACTTCTCCTCTCTTTACGATTTCTTGTATCAGGTGGTACTTGTGCTCTATGTGTTTACTTGCCTTATGGGCTCATGGTTCCTTCGAGTTTGCAACTGCACCACTATTATCACAATGAATTGTGATAGTTCTGGGCAAACTAGGAATCACATCCAAGTCCATCAAGAAGTTCCTGAGCCATACAGCTTCTTTGGCCGCCTCAGAGGCTGCCACATACTCTGCTTCTATGGTGGAGTCTGCCACGCATTTCTGCTTGACACTCCTCTATACAATGGCTCCACCTCCCAAAGTAAACACAAAACCTTAGGTAGACTTACTATTATCCCTGTCTGATTGGAAGTCAGAATCTGTGTAACACACAGGGAGTAATTGGTCTTTCTGGTAAACTAGCATATAATCCCTAGTCCTTCTCAGGTACTTCAATATATGCTTTACCACAGTCCAATATCCCTGTCCTAGATTACTCTGATATCTGCTAACCATGCCAATGACAAAGCAGATATCTAGTCTCGTACACAACATAACATACATAAGGCTTCCTACTGCCGAAGCAAAGGAATTGCCTTCATCTCCTCTATCTCCTCAGATGTTCTAGGACACATCTCCTTAGATAAAGGAACTCCATGCCTGAAAGGTAGAAAACCCTTCTTGGAGTTCTGCATGCTAAAACGAGCCAAAATGGTGTCTATGTATGAAGCTTGAGATAAGCACAAGATCCTTTTCCTACGATCCCTTATAACCTTGATCCCAAGGATGTGTCCCACTTCTCCCAAGTCCTTCATATCAAATTGTTTGGACAACCATACCCTAACGTCCGATAACACTTTGACATTGTTGCCAATTAATAAAATGTCATCTACGTATAGTACAAGAAATACCACTACATTTCCATCACATCTCTTGTATACACAAGACTCATCCGGACTTTGAATAAATCCATAAGATTGGATTACCTCATCAAAGCGGATGTTCCAAGACCTCGAAGCTTGCTTCAATCCATAAATGGACCAATTAAGCTTGCACACAAGATGCTATTTGCCCTTTGCAATGAATTTCTCTAGTTGCACACAAGACTTCCATTAAGGAAAGCTGTCTTGACATCCATCTACCATACCTCATAATCCATATGAGCAGCAAAACATAAGAGAATCCGGATAGACTTAAGCATGACTACCGGGAAAAAAGTCTCCTCATAATCGATGCCCTCTTTCTGAGTATACCCCTTCGCAACAAGCCTTGGTTTGAAGGTCTCAACCTTCCCATCTATTCCTCTATTTCTTTTGTAGATCCACTTGCATCCAATGGTTTTTACATCATTGGGTGGTTCTACTAGCTCCCAGACCTGATTTGAATCCATAGATTCAATCTCAGCATTCATTGCACTTTGCCAAGATACCGCATCTTTATCTTGGATTGCCTCGTCATATGTCCAGGGATCAGGTTCATGTTCGCCAAGGACTAAATCAGAAGATTCTCCCAAGAACATGAATCTATCAGGCTATCTCACAACCCTTCCACTATGACGAGGTATCACCTGTGTATCCTCTGTGACACATGGTGTAGTGACTTGTGGTATATCATCTTGTACCGGTGGTACTGAAGTAGTGACTTCCCCTTTCAATTCCTCCAGAACAATCTTACTCATGGGCTTGTAGTTCATCACATAGTCTTCCTCTAGAAATCTGACATTCGTGCTAACGATCACCCTCTGATCTCTACGACTATAAAACAAACCACCTTTCATTCCTCTAGGATAGCCAACGAACATGCGCACTTCAGTACGAGGTTCCAACTTACCAGCATCTGCCTTCAGCACATGTGTTGGACTCCCCCAAATTCGAATATGTCTTAGACTAGGCTTTCGCCCAGTCTACAATTCTATAGGAGTGGAAGGCACTGATTTAGATGGAACCAAGTTCAGAATATACACTGCCATATCTAGAGCATATCCCTAGAACGAATTTGGCAACTCAGAATAACTCATCATCGATCTAACCATCTCCATAAGAGTCCTATTCCTTCGCTCCACTACACCATTCTGCTGGGGTGTGCTAGGTGCAGACAATTGGGATTGAATCCCATCCTCTGATAAGTAATTCCTAAACTCTCCCAAGAGGTACTCACTACCACGATCAGATCGTAGTGTCTTGATACTTTTACCTTAACGTTTCTCCACATCAGCCTTGAATTCTTTGAACTTGTCAAAGCATTCAGACTTGTGGTGCATCAAGTAAATGTATCCATATCTTGAACAATCATCTATAAAAGAGATGAAATATTCAAAACTACCTCTAGCCTGGATAGAATTAGTGTAGGGATTTTTATGCAAAATAGCATATGTGCAACGGAAAAATAGGATCCCTTCCAAGTGATCCTTGAGAAAGAAAACCTCGTACAAAAATAAATTTCTCAAAACCTATCTTATAGGAGAATGTTACCTTTGTTGCGTGCCCTTTTAAATCCAACTTCTCCTTGTGTTTGTTGGATCTTTTAGCACGTTCAAATGTCGGTGCCTCTATATGTATCCACACGAGAAAGCTCTTGTCTCACAAAAGAAACTAGAAGAGCTCTCCTTTACTTCTTGCTAGAGAAGTCCCTAAAGGAGAGGAAGGTAGGGAAAAAGAGAAAGGAAGAAGAAGACCACTCTTCTTGCTACACTCACAAAAGCCACACAACCAAAGCCTCTCACCACCAAGCTCTCTCCAAGCCTTAAGCTTCAACCAACACATTGGCCGGCCACCCCATGGAGTGTTTTATAGGATTCAAAAAACCTTTCACCTCCTATCACATTCAATGCAATCAATTGCATTGAAAGATAATCCTTGTTTGGCCTGCCACATGTGGACGAAATCCAAAGGTCAAAACCCTTTGTCTCCTTCCACCTCATCAAGTTTAGGTGGCATGCTTATGTGGCATTCATGCATGTTGAATTAATCTTATTAATTCAATAAGCTTATGTTATCATATTGAATTAATCTCATTAAATCAATAAGGTAACGTATTGAATTAATCTTATTAAATCAATTTAGCTTAGGATATCATGGTAACATATTTATTTAATCTTATTAAATTAATAAGCTTAGCATATTGAATTAATCTCATTAAATCAATAAGCTAAAATTCTCTTTAAGCTTAAAGTCCAAAAACCATTTTGTACTTAAGCTTATTCCCAAATTATTCTAGTCAAACTAGAATGCACTAATTCTTCTAATCATCATGCTCTTTGTGTGTGTCCCTATAGGCTCTCATAATGTTGGCAGTGGATCTAAACTCTTTTAGATACACAAGCAATGAGCGGCATCTAGCAATACATCATTGCTACCCAAGTTACGAAATAAGTCAAGATCCGACTAACCTTTCCGTGACTACTATAATGTATGATCGTGTCCTTCTATCCTTGATATCAGATTGACCAATGAGGCATAGACCGTGTCATCCTCGATCAATCTATGTGTTTCTTGATCCCTGAGTAAACTAACTCAAACAAATGAGCTCAATATCTCATATTGACTCATTCGAGCATGGCCATGCGTTTTAGTAGTTCTACTCAATCAAGGGGCCCACAGATATCACTCCCGTCATATGGGTGGGATAGATTCCATCTACATCACTCACATCCCTTCGCATAATTTGTTATATACCCAGTAATCACCTTTATGGTCTACCCTGTTACGGGTGACGTTTGACGATACCAAAGTACATAACTCCTTATGTAGGGAACCGTAGTGACTTCAGGTTTGAGGACTATTCATACCAATAGTCACATGAGAAAGTTTATGACACTCATATGACGATCCATGAAACTTTCTCATGGTGGGTTAGTTCAGTATATATTCTCTAATATATACCCATGTGTCAACTTGATATCATATATCCATGACTTGTGAGATCAAGTCATCAATTGACCTACATGCTAGTCTTTATGTATTAATATTGCCCTTGCATATTAATACTTGACTAGGAACATTTAGGAAAGTGTTCTCTACAACCTCTCATAATCAATTCTGCCAATTGATGTGCTGTAGATAAGAACCTACTTTTCTAGGGCATTATTATATTTAATTTAGCTGGCACAAGCAAGACGTAAATATAATAACCAATCCTTTGCCTTTATAGAATATGATACAAAATGTTCCCTATTCAACCATCACATGATTGGTTCTAGGGCTATAACTAACAATCTCCCACTAGCACTAGTACAAATCACTATAATATCTGATACCTAGTGACCTAGTGTGACCATCATGCTTCCTCTGTGCCAAGGCCTTGGTCAATGGATCTGCGATGTTAGCTTCTGTCGGTAGTCTGCATATCCTCACATCTCCTCTATCGATGATCTTGTTAGTGAAAGCCCTAGAGCCAATCATGTGATGATTGTTGTATGGACTTTATTGTATCATATTCTTATTTATAAAGGCATGGTTATTATATTTACTTGTATTGGTGCCAAATAACTAAATATAATAATGTCCTTGAGTAGTAGGTTCTTATCTATATCAATCGATTGGTTGAATCGATATTGAGATGATATAGAGAACACTACTCTTAATCATTCCTAGTCGAGTATTAACATTCAGGGACAATGTTAATGCGTAGAGACTAGCATGTAGGTCAACACGATGACTTGATCTCACAAGTCATGGATATGAGATATCAAGTTGACACATGGGTATGCATTGGAGAATGTATACTGAATGACCTGCCATGAGAAAGTATCATGGATCATTATATGAGTGTCATATACTTTCTCATGTGACCATTAGTATGACTATTAGTCCTTAGACCTGAAGTCACCATGGTTCCCTACATAAGGAGTTGCATACTTTTGCTTCGTCAAACATCACCCGTAAATGGGTGGACTATAAAGGCGATTACTGGGTATGTAACAAATTATGTGGAGGGATGTGAGTGATGTAGATGGGATCTATCCCTCCTATATGACGGAGGTGACATCGATATTCTTGATAGAGTGAGACCACGAAGTGCATGGCCATGCCCAAATGAGTCAATATGAGATATTGAGCTCATTTGATTAGAGTGAGTCTACTTGGAGATCAAGATTTAGATTGTACCGAGGATGACACGGTCTATGCCTCGATTGGTCAATCTAGATGTCAAGGATAGAGGGACATTGTCATATATTGTGAAAGTCACAATTAGTAGTCACAAAGGTGATGTTGGAGCTCAACATTCTTGTAACTTGGGTAGCAATGATGTGTTGCTAGATACCGCTCATTGCTTATGTTCCTAAATCCATTTAGGGACATTGCCAACGTTACAAGAACCTATAGGGTCACACACATAAGAGAAATTAGATGGAGATTAGGTTCATATGATGAACCATGAGGATTAGGTTCATGGGATGAACCAAATTGGATTAAGAGTAATCCAAATTAGACTAATTGAGTTAGACTCAAGTTGATTCAAGTGTTGAATGAGTCTAATTTAGATTTGATTCATCAAATCATTTTAAATTAAATGAATAGAGATTCATTAAATTAAATTGACTTGAGTCAAGTGGTTAGATTTGATCAACCATGGGAGATTAGAGGTCAAGTTTGACTTGACCAAATGCCATGTCATGATGATGACTTGGCATGGCCGACCAATGATGATGCTCCACATCATCATTGACTTTGTCAATTGGTGCCACATCATGAGGGAGACCAAGGGTCATGGGAGTTATATGCATGCATGTAACCCCCTTCCTTGAAGTGGCCGGCCACTTTAGGGGTTTCAAAGTGGGAATTCATTTTGTGAGTTACTATTTTCCATAATCTTCAACCTTGGATCATCTTCCTCTCAAGCTCTCCCTCTCCTTCCTCTTCTTGCCGAGATCTTCTAGGAGTGCTAGCACACTCAAGTTTGTCTCTTTCTCCACCTATTGCTTGTGTGGATACCAATAGAGGAGTGTGCACTTGACACTCTCGAGTTCCAGCGAACTTTTGGACGAGCGGGATAAGCGAAGTGCGTCGCTACGAGGGTAATGATCTAACCTATTAGATCTAAGGTAGATCTAGGGTTTTTAGTAAGCACATATATGTTTTATTTTAATATATCTTCGCACGGATCCGTGGCCGGGGATTCCGAGGTTTCCGCAACGCAAAAAGCGGTTTTTGCGGCTCGGAAAAACCCAACAGTGGTATCAGAGCCATGTGCGAAGCATGTATGTGTTTCATTTTTGTAATTTTTGTATTAGATATAAAAATTACAGATTTATATGTTTCTGTAAATTTCCTAATTTTATAGAATTTTTGGGTATTTTTCTCAAAGAGTCGAAGCAATGAGTGTTGGGACACTTGTATGCTTCAAAGAGTTCTCGCTTTAGGTTTTTGGGACAGCGACTTAAGTCACTGTAGGATCGCAGTAGGGACACTCGTAAAGTTAATTTTGTGAGTATGGGCGCTGCCCCTATCCCCGAAAGGGGCTTTGTCCCGCGATCGCGCCCGGAAACCGCTTAGCGGGACCGTTACGGAGAGGTGACTCATTAATTTGAAAAAAAATAGGAAAAATTATAGAAATTTCTGTAAAAATACATAATTTAGAATTATGTATAATTATGTGATTTTCATGGCCCAATGACCCCAATTTGATTGGACTATGTGTGTTGTAATTCATAATACGACCTGCGTGCCGTTTTGTGGTTGTGCGTGTTGTATAGTGTATGCGACCTGCGCGTCGTACCTCTTCTTTTGATATTCTAGTTGTAAATAGTTTTAGACTCGAATATAACTCGAGTTTCATATTTGTAATGTACAAAATGGAGCGGTGGAAAGTCCACTCGAAGACGAGATTACGAGAAGGGTGACGACGACACATGGCGGTCAAAGGAAGCGCTTGGAGAAGCTGCTAGCCTTAGGTTGACCGTCCGATCTTCTCATTGGCTTGAGAAGATCGTAGTAGGGCCATGACTATATCACATTTAATTATATATATATATGTTGATATATATATATATATACTTAATTGATTTTGCTTGTATGTATGTGATGCATGCTAGTAGAATAATGCTTGTATGTATATGATGCATGCTAGGATAATTTTCTTGTATGTATATGATGCATGCTAGAATAATGAATGTATGTATGCGATGCATGCTAATATAGGATAATAAAGGCCTAAATGCGTATAAGATACACATTACGATTAGATTAGATCATAATCGAATCAACTCGAAAATGCCTACCGAGCCTTGATACCCATCACTACTTCGATCATTTGTTGTTGTTGAATCTGCCAAAGAAGAGTAATGCATATTATCTTGGTAGGGTGCGGAGGGACAATCTTGGTCCCGCCTATCACGCTTGGTTTAGAGTAAGCTCAATTAGATTGAGCAAAACTAGTTAAACTCAATTGGATCGAGTAGAACTATAGGCGTATTCCAATCGTTGGAACGATAGGTCAAGATCGCATTTACACTAAATCTTGGACGATTTAGCCAAAGCTAACTCAAGGTCTTTTGTAAATGTGGGTCTTGATCCTATAAACAAGAGTTGCATAGAGATGTAATCGGTAATGTGTTACCCACCGATCATACTAAGTCTTGGGAGATTTAGCCAAAGCTAACTCAAGGCTTAGTATGATGTGGATCTTGTCCCGCAAGAATTATAGCTAGTTTGTATGAATCTAGTAATGTGGTTTGACCACATCCATAACTCGATTCTACAAAAATTCCTATAATTCAGTGGGAGCATCATTTGATTAAAGGCCTAATTAAATGATAAAAGGAATATGATATTAATTCTCTGCATTGTATGTTGTAGATAACTATGTCGATAAACACGAACACTCTCTCCTTGCGTTCTGTCCTTGAGAAGGACAAGCTCAATGGAGCGAATTTCCTGGACTGGTACATGAACCTGAGAATTGTTCTCACCCAAGAAAGGAAGTTGTATGTCCTGGAGCAGCCCATTCCAGAGGCACCTCCTGCCAGTGCCTCGCGAGCTGACAAAGATGCTTACAAGAAGCATCAAGATGATGCATTAGATGTGTCATGTCTAATGCTCGCGACCATGAACTCTGAGCTTCAGAAGCAACATGAGTTCATGAATGCTTATGATATGGTTGGACATATTCGTCAACTATATCAAGGACAAGCTAGGCATGAGAGATATGAAGTCTTTGAGGCATTATTTGGGTCTAAAATGCAAGAAGGGACTCCCGTAGGTACATATGTACTCAAGATGATTGGGTACGTAGAAAACCTACAAAGGCTGGGATTCCCACTTGGCCAAGAGCTGGCCACTGACCTGATCTTGCAATCTTTGCCACAAGCCTTCAATCAATTTGTCATGAATTATAACATGAATGAAATTGATAAGCCACTGCCTAAAATGCTCAGCATGTTGAGAACTGCTGAGCTTAACCTTAAGAAGGGAAAATCTGACACCATTTTGATGGTACAAAAGAAGAAAGGCAAGGGCAAGCCTAAAGGTAAGGGAAAGTCCCAAGCCAAGGGCAAAGGTAAAGAACTTAAACCCAAAGGAGGGGTAGCCAAGGAAGGGGCTTGCTTCCATTGCAAGGAAGCTGGACACTGGAAGCGTAACTGCAAAGCTTACCTGGAAGATCTTAAGAAGAAAAGAAGTGAGACTTCTACTTCAGGTATAAATGTTATAGAAGTCAATCTATCTATTTCTTCATCATGGGTATTAGATACCGGATGTGCATCTCACATTTGTACCAATGTACAGGCACTGAGAAATAGCAGGGCATTGACAAAGGGCGAGGTGGACCTACGAGTAGGCAATGGAGCAAGAGTTGCTGCTGTTGCTGTAGGAACTTATGATCTATCTTTGCCCTCTGGGCTTGTATTAGAATTAGATGAATGTTGTTATGTGCCTGCCTTAACCAAGAACATCATTTCATTTTCTTGTTTGGACAAGAAAGGATTTTCATTTATAATAAAGAACAAATGTTGTTCAGTTTATTTAAATGATATGTTCTATTGTAGTACACCTCTAATGAACGGACTCTATTTTCTAGACTTAGAGAGTCCTATCTATAACATAAGTACCAAGAGTTTCAAGACAAATGAGTTGAACCAAACCTATCTCTGGCACTGTCGCTTAGGTCACATAAATGAGAGTCGCTTATCTCAGTTCCATAAGGATGGGCTGCTAGACTCATTTGATTTTGAATCATATGAGACATGCGAGTCTTGCCTTTTAGGCAAGATGACCAAGACTCCCTTTAGTGGACACAACGAAAGAGCAACAGATTTGTTAGGACTTATACATAGTGATGTATGTGGTCCTTTCAATGTTGCTGCTAGAGGTGGTTACAGGTACTTCATTACATTTACTGATGACTTCAGTAGATATGGTTATGTGTATCTCATGACACACGAATCAGAATCCTTTGAAAAATTCAAAGAATTCAAGAATAAAGTACAAAACCATCTTGGCAAGAGTATTAAGATACTTCGATCAGATCGAGGTGGAGAATACCTTAGCCATGAGTTTCGTGACTATCTAGCTGAGTGTGGGATTCTATCCCAACTCACTCCTCCTGGAATACCACAGTGGAATGATGTATCTAAAAGGAGGAATCGTACCCTATTAGATATGGTACGATTTATGATGAGTCACACAGATCTTCCTATATCCTTTTGGGGATATGCTCTAGACACAACAGCCTTTACCCTTAACCGTGTACCATCCAAGGCTGTGATAAAGACACCATATACGATATGGACAGGGAGAAATCCCATGATGTCTTTCATGAGAATTTGGGGTTGTGAGGTTTACGTTCGACGTCAAGTCTCAGACAAACTGGGACCCAAATCCGATAGGTGCTATTTTGTTGGATATCCCAAGGATACTAAGAGATATTACTTCTACATTCCCAGTCAGCACAAAGTGTTTGTGGCAAAGACTGGGGTTTTTTTAGAAAGAGATTTTGTTTCTAGAAAAACTAGTGGGAGTACCTTCGATCTTGAAGAAATTCAAGATAAGGACCATAGCACTGAGGCCTTGATGGAGGTTGAACAGGAACCACAAAGTGTTGTGGGTGATGAGGTTGTTGCATAAAGAGTTGTGGAACAACCACCTGTTCAGGTAGACCTACCTCTTCGCAGGTCTGATAGGGTACGTCGTCAGCCTGAGAGATACTCATTTCTCTTGTCTGACCATGATGACATTATGCTCATTGAGAATGAGCCTACCTCCTATCAGGAAGCTATAATGAGCCCATATTTTGAGAAATGGCTAGAGGCCATGAGATCCGAGATGGAATCCATGTACACTAACCAAGTATGGACTTTGGTTGATCCACCTGAAGGG
Organism: Wurfbainia villosa; assembly: GCA_025175895.1. Classification (NCBI taxonomy): domain Eukaryota; kingdom Viridiplantae; phylum Streptophyta; class Magnoliopsida; order Zingiberales; family Zingiberaceae; genus Wurfbainia; species Wurfbainia villosa. Next base: position 32,956,718 of record CM045989.1, on the reverse strand, counting down.
GTCAAACCCATTGGGTGTAAGTGGGTCTTTAGGAGAAAGACTGACATGGATAGACTTACGCATACCTATAAGGGCCGATTGGTGGCTAAAGGTTTCAAGCAAATTCATGGTATTGACTATGATGAAACCTTTTCTCCAGTGGCGATGTTTAAGTCCATTCGGATCTTGCTTGCTATTGCAGCATACCACGATTATGAGATCTAGCAGATGTATGTCAAAACCGCATTTCTGAATGGAAACTTACTCGAGGATGTGTACATGACACAACCTGAGGGTTTTGTAGATCCACAACATACTGGGAAGGTATGCAAGCTGCAAAGGTCCATTTATGGGCTAAAGCAAGCTTCTCGAAGCTGGAATCTTCGATTCGATGATGCGATCAAACAGTTTGGTTTCATCAAGAATAAAGATGAACCCTGTGTCTACAAGAGGGTTAATGGGAACACAGTTGTCTTCCTTGTATTGTATGTGGATGACACACTGCTCATTGGGAATGACATCCCTTCGCTACAGTCTGTGAAGACTTGGCTCGGGACGTGCTTCTCAATGAAGGACTTAGGTGAAGCAGCCTGTATTCTAGGCATTAAGATATATAGAGATAGATCTAAGAGATTGCTTTGCCTAAGTCAGAGTATATACATTGACACGGTATTACTTTGGTTTGCCATGCAGAATTCCAAGAAAGGACTTCTGCCGATGTCACATGGTGTGAGTCTTTCGAAGACTCAAAGTCCCTCTTCTAGAGAGGAGAGAGACCGCATGGATAAGATCCCTTACGCATCTGCTATAGGATCTATCATATGCGCCATGCTTTGTGTACTTCACGATGTCTCGTATGCTTTGAGCATGGAGTAGATACGGTCGGATCGGTGGCGTCCTTTGGATAGCGATCAGAATATTCTTAAGTACTTGAGAAGGACTAAAGAATATTTCTTGATATTTGGGCGATGAGGAGCTAGGTAAAGGGTTCAACGATGCGGCTTCCAAAACCGAGGATGATTATAGATCGCGATGGTTCGTGTTTTGCTTGAATGGTGGCGCTGTGAGCTGGAAGAGTTCGAAGCAGGACACAATTGCTGATTCTACAACAGAAGCTGAGTATATCGCTGCATCTGAGGCAGCAAAGGAGGCAGTTTGGATCCGCAAGTTCATTACTGAGCTTGGGGTGGTTCCTAGCATTGCAGATCCCATAGAGCTCTATTGTGACAACCATGGAGCGATTGCACAGGATAAGGAACCTCGCTCACACCAGCGGACCAAACACATACTACGGCGCTTCCATCTCATTCGAGAGATTATCGATAGAGGAGATGTGAAGATTTGCAGAGTACCCACAGAGGCTAACATCGCAGATCCCTTGACCAAGGCTTTGGCACAGAAAAAGCATGATGGTCACACTAGGTCATTGGGTATTAGATACTACGGTGATTGACACTAGTGCTAGTGGGAGATTGTTAGTGAAAGCCCTAGAGCCAATCATGTGATGATTGTTGTATGGACTTTATTGTATCATATTCCTATTTATAAAGGCATGGTTATTATATTTACTTGTATTGGTGCCAAATAACTAAATATAATAATGTCCTTGAGTAGTAGGTTCTTATCTATATCAATCGATTGGTTGAATCGATATTGAGATGATATAGAGAACACTACTCTTAATCATTCCTAGTCGAGTATTAACATTCAGGGACAATGTTAATGCGTAGAGACTAGCATGTAGGTCAACACGATGACTTGATCTCACAAGTCATGGATATGAGATATCAAGTTGACACATGGGTATGCATTGGAGAATGTATACTGAATGACCCGCCATGAGAAAGTATCATGGATCGTTATATGAGTGTCATATACTTTCTCATGTGGCTATTAGTATGACTATTAGTCCTTAGACCTGAAGTCACCATGGTTCCCTACATAAGGAGTTGCATACTTTCGCTTCGTCAAATGTCACCCGTAAATGGGTGGACTATAAAGGCGATTACTGGGTATGTAACAAATTATGCGGAGGGATATGAGTGATGTAGATGGGATCTATCCCTCCTATATGACGGGGGTGACATCGATATTCTTGATAGAGTGAGACCACGAAGTGCATGGCCATGCCCAAATGAGTCAATATGAGATATTGAGCTCATTTGATTAGAGTGAGTCTACTTGGAGATTAAGATTTAGATTGTACCGAGGATGACATGGTCTATGCCTCGATTGGTCAATCTAGATGTCAAGGATAGAGGGATATTGTCACATATTGTGAGAGTCACAATTAGTAGTCACAAAGGTGATGTTGGAGCTCAACATTCTTGTAACTTGGGTAGCAATGATGTGTTGCTAGATACCGCTCATTGCTTATGTTCCTAAATCCATTTAGGGACATTGCCAAATTTACAAGAACCTATAGGGTCACACATATAAGAGCAATTAGATGAAGATTAGGTTCATATGATGAACCATGAGGATTAGGTTCATGGGATGAACCAAATTGGATTAAGAGTAATCCAAATTAGACTAATTGAGTTAGACTCAAGTTGATTCAAGTGTTGAATGAGTCTAATTTAGATTTGATTCATCAAATCAATTTAAATTAAATGAATAGAGATTCATTAAATTAAATTGACTTGAGTCAAGTGGTTAGATTTGATCAACCATGGGAGATTAGAGGTTAAGTTTGACTTGACTTGAGAGGGAAGATGAAAGGTCAAGTTTGACTTGACCAAATGCCATGTCATGATGATGACTTGGCATGGCCGGCCAATGATGATGCTCCACATCATCATTGACTTTGTCAATTGGTGCCACATCATGAGGGAGACCAAGGGTCATGGGAGTTACATGCATGCATGTAACCCCGTTCCTTGAAGTGGCCGGTCACTTTAGGGGTTTCAAAGTGGGAATTCATTTTGTGAGTTACTATTTTCCATCATCTTCAAACTTGGATCATCTTCCTCTCAAGCTCTCCCTCTCCTTCCTCATCTTGCCGAGATCTTCTAGGAGTGCTAGCACACTCAAGTTTGTCTCTTTCTCCACCTATTGCTTGTGTGGATACCAATAGAGGAGTGTGCACTTGACACCCTCGAGTTCCGGTGAACTTTTGGACGAGCGGGATAAGCGAAGGGCGTCGCTACGAGGGTAATGATCTAACCTATTAGATCTAAAGTAGATCTAGGGTTTTTAGTAAGCACATACATGTTTTATTTTAATATATCTTCGCACGGATCCGTGGCCGGGGATTCCGAGGTTTTCGTAACGCAAAAAGTGGTTCTTGTGGCTCGGAAAAACCCAACAGATCTCTCGAATGAGATGGAAGCGCCGCAATATGTGTTTGGTCCGCTGATGTGATCGAGGTTCCTTATCCTGTGCAATAGCCCCATTGTTGTCACAATAGAGGTCTATTGGATCTGTAATGCTAGGAACTACCCCAAGTTCACTGATGAACTTGCGGAGCCAAACAACCTTCTTTGTTGCATCAGACGCAGCAATATACTCGGCTTATGTTGTAGAATCAGCAACTGTGTCCTGCTTCGAACTCTTCCAGCTCACAGCTCCACCATTCAGGCAAAACACGTACCCCGATTGCGATCATAGTCATCCTTGTCTGTTTGGAAGCTTGCATCACTGTAATCCTTTACAGTTAGCTCCTCATTGCCTCCATATATCAGGAAATATTCTTTCGTTCTTCGTAAGTATTTAAGAATATTTTTAACTGCTATCCAGTGACTTTCACCTGGATCCGACTGGTATCTACTCGTCATGCTCAAAGCATACGAGACGTTCGGACGAGTACAAAGCATGGCGTACATGATAGACCCTATAGCAGATGCATAAGGGATCTTATCCATGCGATCTCTCTCCTCCTTAGAAGAGGGACATTGAGTCTTCGAAAGACTCACACCATGTGATAAAGGCAGAAATCCTTTCTTGGAATTTTGCATAGCAAAACGATCTAGCACTTTATCAATGTATGTACTCTGACTTAGGCCAAGTAATCTTTTAGATCTATCTCTATAGATCATGATGCCTAGAATATAGGCAGCTTCACCTAAGTCTTTCATCGAGAAACATTTCCCTAACCACATCTTCAAAGACTGGAGTGAGGGAATATCATTTCCGATGAGAAGTATGTCATCTACATACAAGACAAGAAATACAACTGTGCTCCCACTATTTCTCTTGTAGACATAAGGTTCATCTTCATTCTTGATGAAACCAAACTCCTTGATTGCATCATCGAATCGAAGATTCCAGCTTCGAGAGGCTTGCTTTAGTCCATAAATGGACCTTTGCAGTTTGCATACCTTTCCAGGATGCTTTGGATCTTCAAAACCCTCAGGCTGTGTCATGTACACATCCTCGAGTAGCTTTCCATTCAGAAAAGCGGTTTTGACATCCATCTGCCAGATCTCATAATCGTGGTAGGCTGCAATAGCAAGTATGATCCGAATGGATTTAAGCATCGCAACTGGTGAAAAGGTTTCATCATAGTCAATACCATGAATTTGTTTGAATCCTTTAGCCACCAATCTACCTTTATAGGTATGCTTATTACCATCCATGTCAGTCTTTACTTTAAAGACCCACTTACACCCAATGAGTTTTACCCCTTCAGGTGGATCAACCAAAGTCCATACTTGGTTAGTGTACATGGATTCCATTTCGGATCTCATGGCCTCTAGCCATTTCTCAGAATCTGGGCTCATCATAACTTCTTGATAGGATGTAGGCTCATCAAGATCGACAAACATTACTTCACCGTTGTCAGTCAAGAGAAAAGAATATCTCTCGGGTTGACAACGGATCCTATCAGATCTACGAAGAGGTTGGTCTACTTGAACAGGTGTTTGCTCCACAACCTTTTGGGCAACAATTTCCTCATCCACAACACTTTGTGGTGCCTATTCATTTTCCATCGAAGCCTTAGTGTTATCTTCATCTTGAATTTCTTCAAGATGAATTTTACTCCCATTAGTTTTTCTAGAAATAAATTCTCTTTCTAGAAAGACAGCATTTCTGGCAACAATCACCTTGCCAAGTGTGGGATTGTAAAAGTAATATCCCTTAGTTTCCTTGGGATATCCTACAAAATAACACTTATCTGATTTGGGTCCTAGTTTATCTGAGACTTGACGTCTAACATAAGCTTGACAACCCCAAATCTTTATAAAAGACATTTTGGGACTCTTCTCAGTCCATAACGTATATGGTGTCTTTTCTACGGCATTTGATGGGACACGATTAAGTGTGAAAGCGACTGTCTCTAGAGCTAAACCCCAAAAGGAAGTAGGTAGATCAGTCTGGCTCATCATTGATCGTACCATATCTAATAGAGTATGATTTCTCCTCTCAGATACACCATTCCATTGTGGTGTTCCAGGTGGAGTGAGTTGGGATATTATCCCACACTCAGCCAAGTGATCACGAAACTCTTGACTAAGGTATTCACCACCTCGATCTGATCGAAGTAGCTTAATATGCTTACCAAGTTGGTTTTGTACTTCATTCTTGAATTCTTTGAACTTTTCAAAGGATTCTGACTTATGTCTCATCAAATATAAGTAGCCAAATATACTCATATCATCAGTGAAAGTAATAAAGTACTTATAGCCTCCTCTGGCTTCGACATTGAAAGGGCCACATACATCAGTATGTATGAGTCCTAACAAGTCTGTCACTTTCTCGCCATGTCCACTAAATGGAGTTTTAGTTATCTTTCCTAAAAGACAAGATTCGCATACCTCATATGATTCAAAATCAAATGAGTTCAATAATCCATCTTTATGGAGTTGGGATATGCATTTTTCATTTATGTGACCTAGGCGACAGTGCCAGAGATATGTTTGGTTCAAATTATTCGATTTGAACCGTTTGATATTTATGTTATAAATTGGGTTTTCTAAATCTAGAACATAGAGACCATTCATAAGCGGTGCATTACAATAGAACATTTCATTCAAATAAATGGAACAACATTTGTCCTTTATTATAAAAGAAAAGTTTTTCTTGTCTAAACAAGATATAGAAATTATGTTCTTCGTTAATGCAGGTACATAAAAGCACTCCTCTAGTTCTAAGATAAGCCCAGTGGGCAAAGACAAAGAATATGTTCTTACAGCTACAGCAGCAACTTTTGCGCCATTGCCTACTCGTAGGTCCACTTCGCCCTTTGCCATTAGTCTACTATTTCTCAGTCCCTGCACATTAGTACAAATGTGAGATGCACATCCGGTATCTAATACCCATGTAGAAGAAATAGATAGATTAACTTCTATAACGTGTATACCGAGGCGTAAGTCCCACTTCTTTCTTCTTTACTTCCTCAAGGTAGCTTCGGTGTCTAGTCTCACCGCAATGGAAACAAATTCCCTTCCTTAGGTACTTAACCTTTACACTTTGAAGTGGATGAATTGGCCTTTCCTATGGCTTGGTCTTACCTTGCCTTTGCGCTTACCTTTGCCCTTCTTGACCATTAGTACGCATTAACTTCTTCTTGAGATTCTTCGCTAGCTTCTTAACATCCGAGAATCTCAGTAAAGGCTTATCAATTTCATTCATGTTATAATTCATGACAAATTGATTGAACGATTGCAGGATAACATCGGTTGCCAATTCTTGGCTCATTGGAAAACCTAGTCTTTCAAGGTTATCAACGTACCCTATCATTTTAAGTACGTGAGTTCCTACAGGTGTTCCTTCTTGCATCTTGCATGCAAAAAGAGCCTTAGACACTTCAAAATGCTCGTGTCTAGCTTGTCCTTGATATAGTTGTTTCAAATGCTCAACCATATCATAGGCATCCATGTTCTCATGTTGCTTCTGAAGCTCAGAGTTCATGGTGGCAAGTATAAGACATGACACATCTAATGCGTCATCTTGATGCTTCTTATAAGCATCTTTTTCAGCACGAGTGGCCGAAGGGGCGGGTGTTTCAGGGATAGACTGCTCTAGGACATACAATTTACATTCTTGCTTGAGGATAATCCTCAAGTTCCTATACCAGTCTAGAAAGTTAGCTCCATTGAGCTTGTCTTTCTCAAGGACAGATCACAAGTTGAGGGGGTGTGTCGTGTTAGATGACATGGTGATCTGCAACATTAAAATGCAAAATTAAGTATCATACCTAAGTCATTTAATTAGGCCTTTAATTAAATGAGGCTCCCACTAAATTCTCATAGCTTTGATATGAGCTAATCATTGATGTAGGCAAACACATTTTGCTTACATCATTAGCTTCTATTTAGCTATAAATTTATATAGGATAAAGATCCACATCATACTTCGTCTTGAGTTAGCTTTGGCTAATCGCCCAAGACGTAGTATGATTAGGTAGGCAATCTTTTGCCAATTACGTCTGATGTAACTCTTTAATAGCTTTGGTTAAGTTTAGATTAGTTTAGTGCTTATTCCTAAACCAGCTTCCAGGCTGTGGCGAGGCACAGAGGCCTTCTTTGATATCGGAGCAACGACCACTTTCTAAGACAAAGCTGATGTTCAGAAATCACACAAAACTAAATTTAAAACTTATGTTCAAAGCTAATATATGCCTCTACTTTCTTAATTAATTAAGAAAAACTTAATTAAGTCTTAACCAAGTTTGATAGCGGGACATCACGATTGTCCACTCGCACTCTTCCAAGATAAAATGCGTTGCTTTGCTTTGGCAAACCCAACAACAAATGATCGAGGAAGTAGTGAGTACCAAACTTTGGTAGGCATATCGTTTTTGACTTATTAAGAAATAAACTTAAACATGCATCACATATATTAGCATACATCACATATAAGCTAAATTAACATGCATCACATACATATTAACCTAAGCGTGTCATGGTTATGACCCTTATTCTACAATCTTCTCAAGCCAATGAAAAGATTGATTGGTCAACCTAGGGATAGCATCTTCTCCCAAGTGCTTCCTTTTGGTTGTCTTGTGTTGTTGACTTCCTCCTTGTAACGTCATCTTCCAATGGACCCTCCATCTTTATTTTGTATATTACAAAAGGATAAATACTCGAGTTACATTCGAGTCTAAAACTAATTTTACAACAAGAATTTTAGGAGAAAGGCATGACACACAGGTCGTATTAAGAATTACAACACACACATTCACAAACTTTTTGGGACTAGGCCATAACCATGCACCATGTCAATTTTAACTTTTAAAAGACATCGGATATTTTATTATGTTTGAAAAATTGCTAATGCAATTATCAACTCATAATAAAATTTATCCTACTTCTATATCATATATAAAATAGAGAAAAACTATTTTTATACGATCTTTCGCAAGTGGCTCTGATACCACTGTAGGGATTTTTATGCAAAATAGCATATGCACAACAGAAAAATAGGATCCCTTCCAGGTGATCCTTGCGAAAGAAAACCTCGTACAAAAATAAATTTCTCAAAACCTATCTTATAGGAGAATGTTACCTTTGTTGCGTGCCCTTTTAAATCCCGCTTCTCCTTGTGTTTGTTGGATCTTTTAGCACGTTCAAATGTCCGTGCCTCTATATGTATCCACACGAGCAAGCTCTTATCTCACAAAAGAAACTATAAGAGCTCTCCTTTACTTCTTGCTAGAGAAGTCCCTAAAGGAGAGGAAGGTAGGGAAAAAGAGAAAGGAAGAAGAAGACCACTCTTCTTGCTACACTCACAAAAGCCACACAACCAAAGCCTCTCACCACCAAGCTCTCTCCAAGCCTTAAGCTTCAACCAACACATTGGCCGGCCACCCCATGGAGTGTTTTATAGGATTGAAAAAACCTTTCACCTCCTATCACATTCAATGCAATCAATTGCATTGAAAGATAATGGCCGGCCACATGTGGAGGAAATCCAAAGGACAAAACCCTTTGTCTCCTTCCACCTCATCAAGCTTAGGTGGCATGCTTATGTGGCATGCATACATGTTGAATTAATCTTATTAATTCAATAAGCTTATGTTATCATATTGAATTAATCTCATTAAATCAATAAGGTAACATATTGAATTAATCTTATTAAATCAATTTAGCTTAGGATATCATGATAACATATTTATTTAATCTTATTAAATTAATACGCTTAGCATATTGAATTAATCTCATTAAATCAATAAGCTAAAATTCTCTTTAAGCTTAAAGTCCAAAAACCATTTTGTACTTAAGCTTATTCCCAAATTATTCTAGTCAAACTAGAATGCACTAATTTTTCTAATCATCATGCTCTTTGTGTGTGACCCTATAGGCTCTCATAACGTTGGCAGTGGATCTAAACTCTTTTAGATACACAAGCAATGAGCGGCATCTAGCAATACATCATTGCTACACAAGTTACGAAATAAGTCAAGATCCGACTAACCTTTCCGTGACTACTATAATGTATGACCGTGTCCTTCTATCCTTGATATCAGATTGACCAATGAGGCATAGACCGTGTCATCCTCGATCAATCTATGTGTTTCTCGATCCCTGAGTAAACTAACTCAAACAAATGAGCTCAATATCTCATATTGACTCATTCGAGCATGGCCATGCGTTTTATTAGTTCTACTCAATCAAGGGGCCCACAGATATCACTCCCGTCATATGGGAGGGATAGATCCCATCTACATCACTCACATCCCTCCGCATAATTTGTTATATACCCAGTAATCGCCTTTATGGTCCACCCTGTTACGGGTGACGTTTGACGATACCAAAGTACATAACTCCTTATGTAGGGAACCGTAGTGACTTCAGGTTTGAGGACTATTCATACCAATAGTCACATGAGAAAGTTTATGACACTCATATGACGATCCATGAAACTTTCTCATGGCGGGTCAGTTCAGTATATATTCTCTAATATATACCCATGTGTCAACTTGATATCATATATCCATGACTTGTGAGATCAAGTCATCAATTGATCTACATGCTAGTCTTTATGTATTAATATTGCCCTTGCATATTAATACTTGACTAGGAACATTTAGGAAAGTGTTCTCTACAGCCTCTCATAATCAATTCTGCCAATTGATGTGTTGTAGATAAGAACCTACTTTTCTAGGGCATTATTATATTTAATTTAGCTGGCACAAGCAAGACGTAAATATAATAACCAATCCTTTGCCTTTATAGAATATGATACAAAATGTTCCCTATTCAACCATCACATGATTGGTTCTAGGGCTATAACTAACACATAGGACCACACAAATCAGAATGAACCAATTCCAACACATCTTTGGCTCTATACCCCTTGGCCTTGAAAGGCCTCTTGGTCATTTTACCTTCCAAGCAGGACTTGCAGGTTGGGAAGTCTTCCACTACTAATGAACTCAGAGGTCCATCAGCTATCAACCTTTGAATTCTTCTTAGGTTAATATGACCAAGCCTTAGATTCCAAAGATATATTTGGTTCATCTTCGAAGGTTCTTTTCTCTTATTGGAATTAGAAGATGAGTTATTCACTTCTATTTGCATCGTGGGAGATTTTGGTTCGAGTGTATACAAATTTCCTATCAATGCACCATAACAAATAATCTCCCTATTCCTTTTTATAACAACTCTGTCATTAAAAGAAATAGAATATCCATCCATAAACAATTTAGAAACCGAAATTAAATTCTTTCTAAATAAAGGTACATAAAGGAAATTTTTAAGAACTAAAACTTTATTCCTCTCAAAAGACAGATAGACATCTCCCACTGCAACAACCGCCACCTTCGTGACATTGCCCAAGTGTATGGTAATCTCCCCCTCAGCCAGTTGTCTGGTTTTCTGGAACCCCTGCAAAGTATTGCAGACATGATCAGTGGCTCCCGTATCTACACACTAGGTGCTGGTAGATAACACTGCTAAACATGTTTCAACGACTAGACTAGAAAATATACCTTTGTTCTGCTTCCGGTTGAGACAGTCTTTATTCCAATGTCCAGTCTGCTTGCAAGTGAAGCACTTGCCTTTTGGCTTCTTCACTCCTCCCTGAGTTCCTCCTGCCGCCTTTGCCCCAGCTTGTTTCTTCTTCTTCTTGCCTTTCAGCTTAGAAGCAGAAACCTTTTGGGCAACCATGGCCTGCGCCTGAGCACTCTGACGAAATAGCCCCTCTGCCGCCTGGAGTTCTGTCAGAAGCTCCGCCAATGAATACAACCTCTTGTTCATGTTGTAGTTCTGGCGAAACTGTTCAAAACTCCTAGGTAGAGACTGGAGAATGATATCGACCTAGGTTTCCCCATCGATCTCAGCTCCGAGGACTTCCAACTCATTCAAATGAGCCATCATCTTGAGAACATGATCCCTCATGGGTGTTCCCTCGATCATGGTGGTTGTCATTAAGTTCCTCATGGCTTCCTGCCTAGCAGCCCGATTCAGGTGTCCGAAAAGTTCTTTGAGATTGTGAATCATGTCATAAGCAGTGGGCATAGCTTGATGCTGATGTTGTAGTACATTTGACATAGATGCCAAAATGTAACACCACGCCATCTCATTGGCCTTTATCCACTTCTTATAGCTCTCCTTCTCCTTTTCCCCAGAATCATCCGCAGGCTTAGGAGGGCACTCTTCGAGGAGTACATATTTGTATTCCTCAGCAGTCAAGATAATGTCAAGATTCCTCTTCCAATCAACATAATTGGGTCCAGTAAGTTTATTTTCTTTCAGTATCACAACAAGCGGGTTGAAAGTCATTTTGAAAAAAACCAAAGAATCACATAGATCAAAACATTAGATTTCAAAAAATTATTGATTCCTCAAACAATAAAATTTTAAAATCAACCAACACCTTAAAATACCGAGAATATCATATGCCACGATAGTGTGGATGTATACGAATTCTACATTTGTAAGAGGAGGTTTTACCCATTAATTTTACTATCTTGTCAACCTAACTTTTTGACAAATAAAATTAATAGTTGGTTCTTCTTCGACCCTACAAATAAAAGTAGTGACTCCGATGGGGAGGATACTCCTATTTGCATCTAAGTGTTCACCATTACTTGGTACCAAGGCAATTATCTCGGGTTATGTGCCTTCCGATGGAGAAGTGCACACGCTCCTAAATAATTTTCTATAACCATATTTGATCATGTTATTCGCAAAACAAACTCATCCGATGGGGAGGAAGGCACTCATAGCCGATGCGCAAGTTTGTTTGCATCACATATCAAATCGTAATGGAGGCCGTGAGAATTTATAAAATTATCCCTCTCCCACTTAGTAATTTAAAATTGAGGAATTTTCTAGCCTACGACATGCATATCAAACAATAAGCAATAAATATGAAAAAGAAATATTTTCCAACTATTATGGCTTTTGTCTCCAATATGCCTCCTGTCATATCGCCATCTCCTCCGCTCCTCCCTACGCCATGTACAAGCCATCCGGAGATCCGAGCCGAGAAAAACTATTTTAATTTACATCCATCAATCCTATACTCCTCGAAGGAGTGTACATGAAATTTAGATCGAAAGTAAACTAAAATAAAAGGAGTGGATAAACAATGTCGTACTTAATTAAAAAATTAAATACTAGCCTCATCAACCCCGAGGATTCAACAAAATATACAATTATACACATACAATCACATACACACATATGGCCATAATAGTTGGATCCTATGCCTGCAACCAAAAAGTTAACCTATGCACATCCTACTATTATCCGACACATATAATATATGAAAAGTGCATAAAAGTAACCGAATCCTAAACACACAAAACTGGAAACCGTGGCTCTGATACCACTTGAAGGTAGGAAAACTTCGCTTCCCACTTTAACTCGGTTGCTTATTCATGGCGATCTCGTTGTCGTCCCCGGATTAAAAAAATTAATCCATGAAAATTAGGGATTACCCAAGCTATCGTTTCATCATCGTCCTATTTAATTAGAGTGGTCACTTGAACAAACTTATTGTTCAAGCAACCAACTTCTATTCTACGATTAGACGCGGAATAGACGATGTACGGATCACCGGTTTTTGTGTTTGTATTCGTGATCCAAGTAAATTTAGCCACATAACAAAACATACAACATGCATATAATTGAAAACAATTATAGATATAATACAAAAGAATATAAACAAGCATTATACTTCTCGATTTTCTATTGTATGTCCTTCCTTCTTTTGGACGTCGTGTGGGCGACGATCTTCTAAAGGTCGAAGCCTCCTAGATCACAAATCTTCCTTTCCTTGTTCACTCCGAATAAAGGAAGATCATAAAAAAAAACTCTTCTCCTTCATTTAACCGACCACCAAGCTCCAAGCTTGATGCTTGCCGCTGGCCAAAGAGAGAATAAGGGAGGAAGTGGGTGCCGACCAAGAGTTCCAAGGAATCACCCTAACCCTTGTTTCCACCGGCCAAGGAGAGGAAGAGAAATAGGTTGAGCGCCGGCCAAGGTAGAGGGGAGAAAGATGGGCGCCGACAACACCTTAGGAAGAAGAAAGGAAGCCCTCTTGTGTTGCCGCCCAAGACACATCCAAAACCCTAACCGCCCACTTCTTTCTTGCCGCCCAAGCCAAGGAAGCAAAAACCCTAATCTCCCTTCTCATTGTTGCTGCCCAAGCCATAAGCCCTTATTTATAGAGTTAGGCTTAATCCTCCTTTTAATCTCCATCGTCAATTCTAGGGATTTAATCTCAACTGTCGGATCTAGAGATTTAATCTCAATCGTCGGATTTAGAGATTTAATCTCCACTGTCGGATCTAGAGTTTTATTTTCCATCATTGGATCTAGGCTCCATGAGGTTTTAATAGGCTACAATAGGGACCATGAGGAGGAGTTGGATCTTGGCCACCCAATGGACCAAGCCCACATAAAGTCCGATCCATTAATGATAATCCATTCCACTAGAGGATTATCATTGATCTACCTCACTAACCCCCATAAGTCAATATGGGCTCCATATATTATTTGTACATATATCTGTTGGGATCTCTTTATGCAAAATAGCATATGCGCAACGGAAAAATTAGGATCCCTTCCAAGTGATCCTTGCGAAAGAAAAACTCGTACAAAAATAAATTTCTCAAAAGAAAGCCTATCTTATAGGAGAATTCTACCTTTGTTGCGTGCCCTTTGCAATCCCGCTTTTCCTTGGATGTGTTGGATCTTTTAGCACGTTCAAATGTCCGTGCCTCTATATGTATCCACACGAGCAAGCTCTTGTCTCACAAAAGAAAACTAGAAGATCTCTCCTTTACTTCTTGCTAGAGAAGTCCCTAAAGGAGAGGAAGGTAGGGAAGAAGAGAAAGGAAGAAGAAGACTACTCTTCTTGCTAGCTTACACTCACAAAACCACACAACAAAAGCCTCTCCCACCAAACTCTCACCAAGCCTTAAGCTCCAACTCAACCCCTTTGGCCGCCAATTTATGGGGTGTTTTATAGGATTTGAAAAACCTTTCATCTCCTATCACATTCAATGCAATCAATGGCATTGAAAGATAATTAAACAAGGAGTTATCCTCCTTGTTTTGGCCGGCCACATGTGGAGGAAATCCAAGGGTCAAAACCCTTTGTCTCCTTCCAACTCATCAAGCTTAGGTGGCATGCTTATGTGGCATGCTTATGTGGCATTCATGGATGTTGAATTAATCTTATTAATTCAATAAACTTATGTTATCATATTGAATTAATCTCATTAAATTAATAAGGTAACATATTGAATTAATCTTATTAAATCAATTAAGCTTAGCATATTGAATTAATCTCATTAAATCAATAAGCTAAAATTCTCATTAAGCTTAAAGTCCAAAAACCATTTTGTACTTAAGCTTATTCCCAAATTATTCTAGTCAAACTAGAATGCACTAATTCTTCTAATCATCATGCTCTTTGTGTGTGACCCTATAGGCTCTCATAACGTTGGCAGTGGATCTAAACTCTTTTAGATACACAAGCAATGAGCGGCATCTAGCAATACATCATTGCTACCCAAGTTATGAGATAAGTCAAGATCCGACTAACCTTTCCGTGACTACTATAATGTATGACCGTGTCCTTCTATCCTTGATATCAGATTGACCAATGAGGCATAGACCGTGTCATCCTCGATCAATCTATGTGTTTCTTGATCCTTGAGTAAACTAACTCAAACAAATGAGCTCAATATCTCATATTGACTCATTCGAGCATGACCATGCATTTTAGTAGTTCTACTCAATTAAGGGGCCCACAAATATCACTCCCGTCATATGGGAGGGATAGATCCCATCTACATCACTCACATCCCTCCGCATAATTTGTTATATACCCAGTAATCGCCTTTATGGTCCACCCTGTTACGGGTGACATTTGACGATACCAAAGTACATAACTCCTTATGTAGGGAACCGTAGTGACTTCAGGTTTGAGGACTATTCATACCAATAGTCACATGAGAAAGTTTATGACACTCATATGACGATCCATGAAACTTTCTCATGGCGGGTCAGTTTAGTATATATTCTCTAATATATACCCATGTGTCAACTTGATATCATATATCTATGACTTGTGAGATCAAGTCATCAATTGACCTACATGCTAGTCTTTATGTATTAATATTGCCCTTGCATATTAATACTTGACTAGGAACATTTAGGAAAGTGTTCTCTACAGCCTCTCATAATCAATTCTCGCTTGATGTGTAGATAAGAACCTACTTTTCTAGGGCATTATTATATATTTAATTTAGCTGGCACAAGCAAGACGTAAATATATAATAACCAATCCTTTGCCTTTATAGAATATGATACAAAATGTTCCCTATTCAACCATCACATGTTTGGTTTTAGGGCTATAACTAACAATCTCCCACTAGCACTAGTACCAATCACTATGATATCTAATACCCAGTGACCTAGTGTGACCATCATGCTTCCTCTGTGCCAAAGCCTTGGTCAATGGATCTGCGATGTTAGCTTCTGTCGGTACTCTGTATATCCTCACATCTCCTCTATCGATGATCTCTCGAATGAGATGGAAGCGCCAAGATGTGTTTGGTCTCGATGTGATCGAGGTTCCTTAGCGCGCAATAGCCCCATTGTTGTCACAATAGGTCTATTGGATCTGCAATGCTAGGAACTACTCCAAGTTCATCGATGAACTCATGGAGCCAACACCTCCTTCACGTGCATCGACGCAAAGAATATACTACTCGCTCGTAGAATCAAGAATCGTGTCCTCGTCGAACTTTTCCACCACAGCCCACCATTCGTGCAAAACACGCACTCGATTGCGATCTATAGTCATCCTTGTCTGTTTGGAAGCTTGCATCACTGTAACCCTTTACAGTTAGCTCCTCATTGCCTCCAAATATCAGGAAATAGTCTTTCGTTCTTCGTAAGTATTTAAGAATATTTTTGACTGCTATCCAGTGACTTTCACCTGGATCCGAATGGTATCTACTCGTCATGCTCAAAGCATACCAGATGTCAGGACGAGTACAAAGCATGGCGTATATGATAGACCCTATAGCAGATGCATAAGGGATCTTATCCATGCGATCTCTCTCCTCCTTAGAAGAGGGACATTGAGTCTTCGAAAGACTCACACCATGTGATAAAGGCAGAAATCCTTTCTTGGAATTTTGCATAGCAAAACGATCTAGCACTTTATCAATGTATGTACTCTGACTTAGGCCAAGTAATCTTTTAGATCTATCTCTATAGATCTTGATGCCTAAAATATAGGCAGCTTCACCTAAGTCTTTCATCGAGAAACAATTCCCTAACCACATCTTCACAGACTGGAGTGAGGGAATATCATTTTCGATGAGAAGTATGTCATCTACATACAGGACAAGAAATACAACTGTGCTCTCACTATTTCTCTTGTAGACACAAGGTTCATCTTCATTCTTGATGAAACCAAACTCCTTGATTGCATCATCGAATCGAAGATTCCAGCTTCGAGAGGCTTGCTTTAGTCCATAAATGGACCTTTGCAGTTTGCATACCTTTCCAGGATGCTTTGGATCTTCAAAACCCTCAGGCTGTGTCATGTACATATCCTCGAGTAGCTTTCCATTCAGAAAAGCGGTTTTGACATCCATCTGTCAGATCTCATAATCGTGGTAGGCTGCAATAGCAAGTATGATCCGAATGGATTTTAAGCATCGCAACTGGTGAAAAGGTTTCATCATAGTCAATACCATGAATTTGTTTGAATCCTTTAGCCACCAATCTACCTTTATAGGTATGCTTATTACCATCCATGTCAGTCTTTACTTTAAAGACCCACTTACACCCAATAGGTTTTACCCCTTCAGGTGGATCAACCAAAGTCCATACTTGGTTAGTGTATATGGATTCCATTTCGGATCTCATGGCCTCTAGCCATTTCTCGGAATCTGGGCTCATCATAGCTTCTTGATAGGATGTAGGCTCATCAAGATCGACAAGCAATACTTCACCATTTTCAGTCAAGAGAAAAGAATATCTCTCGGGTTGACGACGGATCCTATCAGATCTACGAAGAGGTTGGTCTACTTGAACAGGTGTTTGCTCCACAACTCTTTGGGCAACAATTTCCTCATCCACAACACTTTGTGGTGCCTGTTCATTTTCCATCGAAGCCTTAGTGTTATCTTCATCCTGAATTTCTTCAAGATGAATTTTACTCCCACTAGTTTTTCTAGAAATAAATTCTCTTTCTAGAAAGACAAAGATTGCAACAAACACCTTGCCAAGTGTGGGATTGTAAAAGTAATATCCCTAAGTTTCCTTGGGATATCCTACAAAATAACACTTATCTGATTTGGGTCTAGTTTATCTGAGACTTGACGTCTAACATAAGCTTCACAACCCCAAATCTTTATAAAAGATATTTTGGGACTCTTCCCAGTCCATAACGTGTATGGTGTCTTTTCTACGGCTTTTGATGGGACGCGATTAAGTGTGAAAGCAACTGTCTCTAGAGCTAAACCCCAAAAGGAAGTAGGTAGATCAGTATGGCTCATCATTGATCGTACCATATCTAATAGAGTACGATTTCTCCTTTCAGATACACCATTCCATTGTGGTGTTCCAGGTGGAGTGAGTTGGGATATTATCCCACACTCAGCCAGGTGATCACGAAATTCTTGACTAAGGTATTCACCACCTCGATCTGATCGAAGTAGCTTAATACGCTTACCAAGTTGGTTTTGTACTTCATTCTTGAATTCTTTGAACTTTTCAAAGGATTCTGACTTATGTCTCATCAAATATAAGTAGCCAAATCTACTCATATCATCAGTGAAAGTAATAAAGTACTTATAGCCTCCTCTGGCTTCGACATTGAAAGGGCCACATACATCAGGATGTATGAGTCCTAACAAGTCCGTCGCTCTCTCGCCATGTCCACTAAATGGAGTTTTAGTCATCTTTCCTAAAAGATAAGATTCGCATATCTCATATGATTCAAAATCAAATGAGTCCAATAATCCATCTTTATGGAGTTGGGATATGCGTTTTTCATTTATGTGACCTAGGCGACAGTGCCAGAGATATGTTTGGTTCAAATTATTCGATTTGAACCGTTTGGTATTTACGTTATAAATTGGGTTTTCTAAATCTAGAACATAGAGACCATTCATAAGTGGTGCATTACAATAGAACATTTCATTCAAATAAATGGAACAACATTTGTCCTTTATTATAAAAGAGAAGTTTTTCTTGTCTAAACAAGATACAAAGATTATGTTCTTTGTTAATGCAGGTACATAAAAGCACTCCTCTAGTTCTAAGATAAGCCCAGTGGGCAAAGACAAAGAATATGTTCCTATGGCTACAACAGCAACTTTTGCGCCATTGCTTACTCGTAGGTCCACTTCGCCTTTTGCCATTAGTCTACTATTTCTCAGTCCCTGCACATTAGTACAAATGTGAGATGCACATCCGGTATCTAATACCCATGTAGAAGAAATAGATAGATTAACTTCTATAACGTATACCGAGGCGTAAGTCCTACTTCTTTTATTCTTTACTCTCAAGGTAGACTTCATAGCTTCCGCTCAAAGGTCCGGGCCTCACCGCAATGGAAACAGTCCCCTTCCTTAGGTACTTTACCTTTACCCTTTGAAGTGGATGAATTGGCCTTGCCTTTGGCTTGGGTCTTACCCTTGCCTTTGCGCTTACCTTTGCCCTTCTTGACTATTAGTACATTACTAACTTTCTTTTTGAGATTCGGTTCAACAGTTCTTAACATGCTGAGAATCTCAGGCAAAGGTTTATCAATTTCATTCATGTTATAATTCATGACGAATTGATTATATGCTTCCGGCAACGATTGCAGGATAACATCGGTTGCCAATTCTTGGCTCAATGGAAAACCTAGTCTTTCAAGGTTCTCAACGTACCCAATCATTTTAAGTATGTGAGTTCCTACAGGTGTTCCTTCTTGCATCTTGCATGCAAAAAGAGCCTTAGACACTTCAAAATGCTCGTGCCTAGCTTGTCCTTGATATAGTTGTTTTAAATGCTCAACCATATCATAGGCATCCATGTTCTCATGTTGCTTCTGAAGCTCAGAGTTCATGGTGGCAAGCATAAGACATGACACATCTAATGCGTCATCTTGATGCTTCTTATAAGCATCTTTTTCAGCACGAGTGGCCGCATGGGCGGGTGTTTCAGGGATAGACTGCTCTAGGACATATAGTTTACGTTCTTGCTTGAGGTTAATCCTCAAGTTCCTATACCAGTCTAGAAAGTTAGCTCCATTGAGCTTGTTTTTCTCAAGGACAGATCGCAAGTTGAGGGGGTGTGTCGTGTTAGATGACATGGTGATCTACAACATTAAAATGCAAAATTAAGTATCATACCTAAGTCATTTAATTAGGTCTTTAATTAAATGAGGCTCCCACTAAATTCTCATAGCTTTGATATGAGCTAATTATTGATGTAGGCAAACACATTTTGCTTACATCATTAGCTTCTATTTAGCTATAAATTTATATGGGATAAAGATCCACATCATAATTCGTCTTGAGTTAGCTTTGGCTAATCGCTCAAGACATAGTATGATTAGGTAGGCAATCTTTTGCCAATTACATCTGATGTAACTCTTTAATAGCTTTGGTTAAGTTTAGATTAGTTTAGTGCTTATTCCTAAACCAGCTTCTAGGCTGTGGCGAGGCACAGAGGCCTTCTTTGATATCGGAGCAACGACCACTTCTAAGACAAAGCTGATGTTCGGAAATCACACAAAATTAATTTTTAAAACTTATGTTCAAAGCTAATATATGCCTCTACTTTCTTAATTATGTCTTAACCAAGTTTGATAGTGGGACATCACGATTGTCCACTCGCACTCTTCCAAGATAAAATGCATTGCTTTGCTTTGGCAAACCCAATAACAAATGATCGAGGAAGTAGTGAGTACCAAACTTTGGTAGGCATATCGTTTAGACTTATTAAGAAATAAACTTAAACATGCATCACATACATATTAGCATACATCACATATAAGCTAAATTAACATGCATCACATACATATTAGCATACTAAGCGTGTCATGGTTATGGCCCTTATTCTACAATCTTCTCAAGCCAATGAGAAGATTGATTGGTCAACCTAGGGATAGCATCTTCTCCCAAGTGCTTCTTTTTGGTTGTCGTGTGTTGTTGACTTCCTCCTTGTAACATCATCTTCCAATGGACCCTCCATCTTTATTTTGTATATTACAAAAGGAGAAATACTTGAGTTACATTCGAGTCTAAAACTAATTTTACAACAAGATTTTTAGGAGAAAGGCACGACTCGCAGGCCGTATTAAGAATTACAACACACATTCACAAACTTTTTGGGACTAGGCCATAACCATGCACCATGTCATTTTAACTTTAAAAGACATCGGATATTTTATTATGTTTGAAAAATTGCTAATGCAATTATCAACTCATAATAAAATTTATCCTACTTCTATATCATATATAAAATAGAGAAAAACTATTTTTTTATACGATCTTTCGCAAGTGGCTCTGATACCACTGTTGGGATCTCTTTATGCAAAATAGCATATGAATAGCGGAAAAATTAGGATCCTTCCAAGTGATCCTTGAAAGAAAAACTCATACAAAAATAAATTTCTCTAAACCAAGCCTATCTTATAGGAGAGTTCTACCTTTGTTGCGTGCCCTTTGCAATCCCGCTTTTCCTTGGATGTGTTGGATCTTTTAGCACGTTCAAATGTCCGTGCCTCTATATGTATCCACACGAGCAAGCTCTTGTCTCACAAAAGAAAACTAGATCTCTCCTTTACTTCTTGCTAGAGAAGTCCCTAAAGGAGAGGAAGGTAGGGAAGAAGAGAAAGGAAGAAGAAGACTACTCTTCTTGCTAGCTTACACTCACAAAACCACACAACAAAAGCCTCTCCCACCAAGCTCTCACCAAGCCTTAAGCTCCAACTCAACCCCTTTGGCCGGCCACCCCATGGGGTGTTTTATAGGATTTGAAAAACCTTTCATCTCCTATCACATTCAATGCAATCAATGGCATTGAAAGATAATTAAACAAGGAGTTATCCTCCTTGTTTTGGCCGGCCACATGTGGAGGAAATCCAAGGGTCAAAACCCTTTGTCTCCTTCCAACTCATCAAGCTTAGGTGGCATGCTTATGTGACATGCTTATGTGGCATTCATGGATGTTGAATTAATCTTATTAATTCAATAAGCTTATGTTATCATATTGAATTAATCTCATTAAATCAATAAGGTAACATATTGAATTAATCTTATTAAATCAATTAGCATATTGAATTAATCTCATTAAATCAATAAGCTAAAATTCTCATTAAGCTTAAAGTCCAAAAACCATTTTGTACTTAAGCTTATTCCCAAATTATTCTAGTCAAACTAGAATGCACTAATTCTTCTAATCATCATGCTCTTTGTGTGTGACCCTATAGGCTCTCATAACGTTGGCAGTGGATCTAAACTCTTTTAGATACACAAGCAATGAGCGACATCTAGCAATACATCATTGCTACCCAAGTTATGAGATAAGTCAAGATCCGACTAACCTTTCCGTGACTACTATAATGTATGACCGTGTCCTTCTATCCTTGATATCAGATTGACCAATGAGGCATAGACCGTGTCATCCTCGATCAATCTATGTGTTTCTTGATCCTTGAGTAAACTAACTCAAACAAATGAGCTCAATATCTCATATTGACTCATTCGAGCATGACCATGCATTTTAGTAGTTCTACTCAATCAAGGGGCCCACAGATATCACTCCCGTCATATGGGAGGGATAGATCCCATCTACATCACTCACATCCCTCCGCATAATTTGTTATATACCCAATAATCGCCTTTATGGTCCACCCTGTTACGGGTGACGTTTGACGATACCAAAGTACATAACTCCTTATGTAGGGAACCGTAGTGACTTCAGGTTTGAGGACTATTCATACCAATAGTCACATGAGAAAGTTTATGACACTCATATGACGATCCATGAAACTTTCTCATAGCGGGTCAGTTCAGTATATATTCTCTAATATATACCCATGTGTCAACTTGATATCATATATCTATGACTTGTGAGATCAAGTCATCAATTGACCTACATGCTAGTCTTTATGTATTAATATTGCCCTTGCATATTAATACTTGACTAGGAACATTTAGGAAAGTGTTCTCTACAGCCTCTCATAATCAATTCTGCCAATTGATGTGCTGTAGATAAGAACCTACTTTTCTAGGGCATTATTATATATTTAATTTAGCTGGCACAAGCAAGACGTAAATATATAATAACCAATCCTTTGCCTTTATAGAATATGATACAAAATGTTCCCTATTCAACCATCACATGTTTGGTTCTAGGGCTATAACCAATTCGGGAGATCGTAGGTCAATCTCCGAATGGGCTGATATCCAATATAGATAAGAACAACCTTGGAGTGAGTTCAACAAGCCATTCTTAGCTATGATGGTGGGTATCAAGTATACCGATTACATATCATGTATATGTAACTATCACAATGTGCTATCAACTAATTGAATGTTTACACATACATTGGGTTGTTAACACATTAACAAGTATGCATCATATGCATAGCACCCAACTTCACCTCTCTTCACATCGACCTTGGAGTGAGTCCAACAAATCGATGCTCCAAGTTAAAGCCGACCCATTAATCGCGAAATAGTTTTAATATGGTTGGAGCGCATTCAACCAATTAGCCAGGCTTGGAGTGAGTCCAACAACCCAAACTAACGATTGACCTCTAACTCTTACCATATTAGAGTTAAACTATTCCAATGATTTGAACATGTTCAGGTTCGAGCCGAGCTTGGAGTGAGTCTAACAACCCAAACAAGAAACAGAACTCTGGTTCTAACCATATTAATGGAAGGTGTAGGCTTTAATATTGAGTTAGGGTTTTATGTCTCATCCTCTTTGCATGCAAATAACTATTATCTACATGGCATGACATACATGACATACATCTACATGTCACGACACGCATGGCATAATGTTATGCATCTAATGCAATTACATGACATACAATTATGTCATGTACATAATTTCCTTATATGTCATAACTATTTATGAAAATAAAATATGTTTAAGATTTGATTCTCCAAATCAAATCATGATTAAATTAGGAAACAAATTTCCAAATCTAATCACATATTTTATTTGTGGAAATATTTGATTAAGGAAAATCAATTTAGGAAACCAATTTCCTAAATCTTCAAAACTACTTATGGAAATAAAATATTTTAAGATTTGATTTCTCAAATCAAATCAAGATTAAATTAGGAAACAAATTTCCAAAATCTAATCTAATATTTTATTTATGAAAATATTAATTTCCATAAATACTTCCAACTTTCCAAAAGTGGAAGATTTCCATAAACACTTCTAGACTTTCCAAAATTGAAAAATTTCCATAAATACTTCTAACTTTCCAAAAGTAGAAAATTTCCAGAAATATCATTATGACTATCGCAAAACCATTTTACGATTATGTCGAAACACAACCTGGGCTCTGATACCACTGTTGGGTTTTCGGCACCGCGGCGTGTGTGTGTTCGATCACGTTTCGCAAACATGAGCACAGCGGAAGCAATAAAAATAATAAATCTACATTTATTACAACACACACAACACACACATGCATAGTACAACAAGTGTAGACATAACCGTAAATTTAAATTTGCAATAAAAGGAAATTTAACTATGTTATACCTTTCGTATCACGTGTAGCGGGAACGGCATCAACCGGAACGATCATCGCTAGAATCGTCTCTATCCGTATCCACGCCGAGTATCCTCGGGATAACTTCGCTAAGCCACGAGCTTCATCTTCGTAAGGGTTACTAGCCTCGTGTTGAAGACGACGTGATCGAGAGATGATCACGATCCGAATCCAAAATCGGATCCTAAGACGAGTCCTCAAAACTCGCTTCTCCGGAGAGGTATTCGTCAACCGATTGACGAATCCTTCGTCCTCCACCTCAGAGGATTACCGGAGATCGAATCCCCGGTAAGTTAGCCGCTGTCGGAGCTCTAACCGTCGTCCAAACGATGCTCCGACGAGAGGAGAACAAGCTGTCCAGAAAACTGGACAGCTTTGGTGGAGGAGATAGGCGCCGGCCAACCAAGGGAAGATAAAGCTCACCTTGATGCCAAACCTAAAGGAGATCACTAGAGGGTCGCCGGAGGATCACCGGCTTGGACGCCGGCAAGGAGCTGGACGGTGGCACAAGGGGCTGGGAGGCAATGGAGGTTGGCGCCAACTCTTAGAGGGGATGATGTGGGCGGCAACTATTGCTAGGGTTTGGATTAGGGCTTAATTATCCCTTAAGCCCTCTTTTATAGAGAACTAATTCTCTTAATGGTTATTGGATCATAACCATTAGGCCCGTTAACCCGCTCCATTAAGATAAGTTAAAATAAACCAAACCATGATGGTTTATTTTAAGTTAAAACAAACCGAACCAACTTTTGGTTCATTCGTTTAAAATAAACCAAACCCTTTGGTTTATTCTCCTCCATTGGATTAGAACCAAACCATTTTGGTCCATCCATTATGTCTTCATAAGACACGGCCCATCCATGCTTCCATTGCGACTGAAACGATTTCATGCTCGCTCCATGTTTGGTCCAACCAAACTTAGTTTCTCTCGGTCTGAGAATCCCTTTCTCAAGCTCGTTTTAAATCCTTCGGATTACGCTCGTTGTGCGTGTGACCAAATAGGTTCTCGGTTTATGTTGGCCGTCTATAATTAACCATTAATTATAGAACGATCATGAGTGGCACCTAGTAGTACATCATGATCCCCAATTAACCGAAAAGATCAACGGTTGATCCAGAACTATTTCTGAAACCCTTCAGCAGCTCGAATGATTCGTGCCCCATTCCCTCCACTCATCTTATACCCACTTGGTTCAGGACATGGTCTATAGTGTCAGTCCCCACTAGGCTGACTACGTCACACCTAGCCCAAGTAACATTTCCTCGTCCTACGGATTCTAGTTACTGAACATGTATCGAAGAGTACTTTACTCTAAACATGTAATGCTTTGTCCAAAGACTTTAGTAACAATCCGACGAGAGGCCATGGGTATACATCTCCTCGCAAGGAGTGGTGAATCCTTTATAGGCTATTCAAACACCTTCGATCACTTCGACTTATACCCAATCATCCCGAGTCCACATCTCCTTAGAGATGTTTGCTTAAGATGTCAAAGCATAAGTCTCCATGATCAAGATGACTTGAATACCGCAAGTCAAAGGAACATCGCACTTAAGATACAGTAAGAACTTCATTGACATATCTATATATGTAGAGAACCATATGAAGTCTTACGGCTGGTCACTCCAATGAACTAGTTACCATAACTAGCATCCACGATTAACTCCGGACATCACAATGTCTCCAGCCAGTGAGAATCAGCTGCTTGGATACACCAAGGAGTATACCTCGTACTAGTCTCGACAGAATTGATGGTGTCCAAATCCATCAATTCATCGACTAGGGATAATTTCGATACATCACAATTACACATGTAGAGATACTCACTAGTTGTGATCCAATCACAAATTCTCTCATGCTGTGAATTGTATCGTGGACATTCAGTAAATGAGTTTAAGATCCAATCAAATACATAAAACATGTATACTCAAATAGTGAATCTTCATTTATCATATAAATGGTTCATACATAAGGCGATTGCCTTAGGACATCTCTCATATATTACTAACACTCCTTGGTTCACTGTGCTTGTGTAGCACTCATATGCTGCCGAACCTTCTGACGATAGGCAGCCTCCTCCTGGAAATAGGCTTGGGCCTTGCCGTAGAACTCCTCTGCCCACTGGCAGTGCTCCTGTAGGCCTTGAAACTCTGCCTGCGTGTGAATGCTCTGCTCCTCCCATTGCTGTCTCTGTGTCTACTGCTCGACGTATATGTCGTCAAGGAACGATCGAAACTCAAAAAAGTCATAGGAAGACGTACCTGCATCCTGCTCAAAAGTAGAAAAAGAAGAGGGTGTAGGTGTAGGCCCTCGTCGTGGACTAGGGGACTCCTTGGAAAAAGTTCTAGATTCGGCACGACCATGTGAAATTCACACGGTTGGCTGTGTGCAACTTTGGATCTCTCCCAGAGTGCAACACAGTTCGAGACTTTCCACACGCCCCGCCATGTGCGCTTTTGATCATGGGGCACGACCGTGTGGGATCCACATGACCGCTTGTGCCTTTTTCTGCGGCTTTTAAAAAAAAGGAATGATGATTCTACCTAGCAAGTTCCTTTTGACTCTAAATTGTTTGCAAAGTCATTAATGACCATAAAGTAAAGTCTAAATTATACACACATCCATCCGTCTTAGTTTTTTCTCCTTCGCCTTCTGCTTTAGCTCTAGCTAAAATAACATACTTACCTAATGCGGGCCCCCGACCTGCCACACTAGCAAGCTCAAACTCTAGCTTATCATCTCCCACTGTCAATGTCAGCTTATGATTCTTGACGTCTATGACCATTCCAGTTGTGGCTAAAAATGGTCATTCAAGAATGACGGGGATCTTCGGGTTCTCTTCCATTTCCATGACCACAAAATCTATCGGAAGTGTAAAATTCCCCACTCTAACTAGAACATCTTTCAGAATCCCCAATGGGTATCTGTATGAGTGGTCGACAAGCTGTAACGTCATGGTGGTGATCTTCAAATCCCCCAACCCTAGCTTTTTACATAAGGTATAAGACATCAAGCTCACACTCACTCCCAAGTTGCAGAAGGCTTTGTTAATTAGGATTGTTCCTATATGGAACGGAATATAGAAACTCCCTGGATCTTTTAATTTCTGAGTGGTCTCATTCTGGAGGTAAGCACTCGATTACTCCGTGAGGGCCACTATCTCTGACTGCTCGACCTTCCTACGGTGTGCCAGAATATCCTTCATGAATCTTGAAAATTGAGGCATTTGGTGCAAAGCTTCAAGTATCGACACTTCCACTGAGATCGATTTTAACATGCTTAGAAATTTTTCGAACTCAGCATCTCTCCTTGCATGGGTCATCCACTGAGGGAAGGGTACTGTCAAGTGTGGTTGAGTTTTTGTGGCAGGCTTCCGATCTATGTTTTTGACTTCTTCCTTCCCGGTCTTCCTCGAAGGTTCCCTTACCTCGGGTCCTTGTTCAGGTTAGGCAACCAACCTGCTCGGCGTTTCCTTCAGAATCGTTCCGCTCCACAGTGTCACCGCCTTGCACTGCTCCACCGGGTTGGCCTATGACTTTCCTGGTAGTTGCCTCGGTGCTCTGGCAATCTGGTTGGCAATATGAGCCACTTGAATTTCTAGCATCTTTTGCCTATTGGAGAGATCCTTCAAAGACAATTTTAATTCTTAAATCATTGTATCTGTCTACGAATGTCACCGCTGGAATTTAGCGTTCGCCTCCCACTACATCTGAATGAAGTTTTCTATCATATTCTCCAGATGGGTGTTAGGTGGTTGCAGTTGCCCATTGCCTTATTGTTATCCATATCCTCCCGATTGTTAGAAATTCACCAGATTATTCCTATAGGAAAAGTTCAGGTGGTTCCTCCATCCGGGGTTGCAAGTGCCAGAATATGGGTTGTTGGGCCTTTGATTATGGTCGCCAACCACATCGACATGCTCAATTTGCTCCTCAGAGCTATCCTGCCTTTCATAGTAGTCCTCCTGATATGCCGCTACTCCCTCTCCAAAGGTATTGGAGGCACATGCAGAAGAAGGGGTTAGAGAGTCAAACCGTTTGCTCAGTGCATCCATTCTTGCCGCTAGGTGATCAATGGAGTTGACAACATATCTACCGACTGCAGGTGTTGGGTGACTATGCTCGGAAGCCCATTGGTGGTGGTTCTAGGACACCTCCTCGATCATCTCTTCTTCTTCCTTGATGGTCTTATTTATTAATGCTCCTCCTGCAGTAGAATCGAGAGAAACCTTAGTGGCATATGTGATCCCATAATAGAATATGTGGATCACCAACCACCTCTCTAGACCATGATGGGGGCATTGATCGAGTAGCCCTTTGTAGCGATCCCAGGCTTCAAATAAGGACTCCCCTTCCTTCTGACGGAAGCTAGTAATCAAATTGCGCATGTGGGCAGTCTTACTTGGCAGGAAGAATTTATTCATAAATTGCTGCTAACACTGCTCCCATATGGTGATGATTCCTGAGAGAAGGGAGTGTAGCCATTTCTTCGTCTTATCCCGCAGTGAGAACGGGAATAGGCTCAGATGGATTACATCAGTAGGCACTCCATTAAACTTTAATGTTGAGCATATCTTTAAAAATGTCTCTAAGTGCCGGTTTGAGTCTTCAGTTGCAGCTCCTCCAAATTGGCTCTGCTGGACCATGTGTATGAGTGCAGGTTTTAATTCAAAGTTATTGGCTGTGATGGATGGTTCAACTATACTCGACCTATACCCTCTAGCATTCGGGGCTGCATAGTCCTGCATAGGCCGACTACCTAGGTTCTGTAGGGTTTCCCCAGCACTGACGTGGGAGTGTGTTCGAACACATTTCGTAAACATGTACACAGCGGAAGCAAAAATAAGTAATAACTAACTTATTACAATACACACACCACATGCATGCAGGATACAACAGTGTGGACATAATCGTCATTTCAAATTTTGCAATAAAGAAAACTACTCTAGGTATACCTGACAGATTATGTGAAGCGGAAATGACATCAACCTTAGCGACCCTCGTAAGTTTTGCCTCTATCCATATCCATGCCGAGTATCATTGGGATAGCTTCAATAAGTTAAGAGCCCCGTCTTCACACGAGATACTAGTCTCGTGTCAAAGACGTTGTGATCCGAGAGACGATCACAATTCGAATCCAATTTGAATCCAAAAAATGAGTTTCTTAAACTCGCTTCTTGAAAGTAGTTTTCGTCAACCAATTGATGAAACTTTGATCCTCCACCAAAGAGGATTGCCGGAGATCCAATCCTCGGCAAGGAGGTCGATGCCAGAGTTCCAAACACTAGCTAAATGATGCTCTCATCATAAAGGACCCAAGCTGTCCAAGAGGGCAGCTTGGTGGAGGAGGTGGCCGACCAAACAAGTGGCCGACGATAGCCTTGTGGCCGGCGGCTGGAGGTGGCCGGCGGCTGGAGGTGGCAGCGGCTAGAATGCTGGCCGGTGGATGGCCAGCGGCTCGGTGGCTAGCCGAAAACTGAAGGTGGCCAGCGGCTGGGCTTGGGTGGAGGCAACACCAAGGGCGGCACACAAGCACAAGAGAGGGAGAGAAGAGAAAAGGCTAGGGTTTCAAAAATCTAAAATCCAACATGGGTTATCTCTCAACCCCATTATTTATAGAGAACGTGTCTCTTAACCATTAAGAGACTTTTTCTTAAGACCTTTTTTCAAGACCTTTTCTCTAAACCTTTTCTCAAAGGGTTATTGGTTCACAACCAAAATCCGTTAACCCGCTCCATTAACTTAAGTTAAAATAAACCAAATCGCATTGGCCTATTTTAAGTTAAAATGAACTAAACCAATTTCGATTCATTTGTTTAAAACAAACAAAACCACTTTGGTTTATTTTCCACCATTAGATTAGAACTAAACCGATTTGGTTCATTCATCATGTCTTCATAAGACTCGGCCCATCCATGCTTTCGATGCAACTGAAATAATTTCATGCTCGCTCCATGTTTGGTCCAACCAAACCAAGTCTCTCTCGATTTGAGAATCCTATTCTCAAGCTCGTTTTAAATTTTTCGGATAACACTCATAGTGCGTGTGATCAAATAGGTTCCTGGTTTATGTTGGCCATCTATAATTAACCATTAATTATAGAACGATCATGAATGACACCTAGTAGTACATCATGATCCCCATTTAATTAGAAAATCAACGGTTGATCCCAGAACAACTTTTGAAACTTTTCAGCAACTACAGTGAATCGTGCCCTGTTCCCTTAACTCATCTTATACCCACTTGGTTCAGGACATGGTCTATTGTGTCAGTCCCCACTAGGCTGACTATGTCACACCTAACCCAAGTATTACTTCCTCGTCCTCCAGATTCTAGTTATTGCACACGTATCCAAGAGTACCATACTCTAAACATGTAATGCTTTGGCCAAAGACTTTAGGAACAATCCGACGAGAAGCCATAGGGTATACATCTCCTCGAAAGGAATGGTGAATCCTCTGTAAGCTATTCAAACACCTTCGGCCACTTCGACTTATACCCAATCATCCCGGGTCCACATCTCCTCGGAGATGCTTACTTAATATGTCAAAGCATAAGTCTTCATGACCAAGATGACTTGAATACTGCAAGTCCAAGGAACATCACACTTAAGCTATAGTAAGAACTTCATTGACATATCCATATATGTAGAGAACTATATGAAGTCTTACAGCTAGTCACTCCAATGAACTAGTTACCATAACTAGCATCCACGGTTAACTCTGGACATCCCAATGTCTCCAGCCAGTGAGAAATAGGTGCTTGGATAAACCAAAGAATATAACTCGTGCTAGTCTCAACAGAATTGATGGTGTCCGAATGCATCAATTCATCGATTAGGAATAATTTCAATACATCACAATTATACATGTAGAGATACTCACTAGTTGTGATCCAATCACAAATTCACTCATGTTGTGAATCGTATTGCGGACATTCAGTAAATGAGTTTAAAATCCAATCAAATACATGAAAACATGTATACTCAAATAGTGAATCTTCATTTATCAAATAAATGGTACAACCATAAGGCGATTGCCTTAGGACATCTCTCATGTTGGGATGTATATTGAAAAGTCTATTTTTTGTATGAACATCTTTATTTTTGAAATAAGAATCACATGATCATTGTTTGCATATTTATGGTTATGAATATTGTCTGATACATTACATTGTAGATAACATGGTGTGTGGTGTCACACAGAAGATCATGTTATCAGTTCCTTGTAGAGTATAAGTAGAGGCTCACAACCAAGATGGTTTTAGACAAACCATTGGTATGGTTGTAGTGTAATTTGGTATTGGTTTGTCTTGACCATAGAATTACACTAGTACACTTTGTGTGTATTGAGCAGGACCGACTTAGAGGTGATTCAATTTATTGCTGACTATATAATTGAATCGGGCCTCGAATATTATGGTGTACATGCTCTTAATCCCGATATAATAATGGACACATGTACTTAGTATTTATTTCTTTGATTTACCAATGGGCGAGATTTATAGATTAAATCGATAGGCTCGGTAAGTTGGGAAATAATATTATTTACATGGTGTGTCATTGATTATAGGAGGAAACCATGTCCTATGTATTAGGATGATGATGTCCCCTTGAGGAGCTCATAAGGATCATCATGTAAAACCTACAGGTGGACTTGGTCCGGCATGATGATAAGGTTGAGTGGTACTACTCATGGAGTTAGATGTTGATTAATTAATTGTCAGTAAATTAATTAATTGACGGACATTCGATATCTTAAATACGGGGAGACATTTGTATAATTAATATATGGAGCCCATATTTATTTATGGGGGTTAGTGTGGTAGATCAATGATAATCCTCTAGTGGAATGGATTATCATTAATGGATCGGATTTTATGTTGGCCAGATCCATTAGGTGGCCAAGATCCAACTCCTCCTCATGGTCCCTATTATAGCCTATTAAAATCCTCATGAAACCTAGATCCAATGGACACGATTAAATGGAGGTTTGGTCTAGATCTATAAATAGAGGTTGGAAGAGGCTTGGGTGAGATATCCAAGTGCTAGGGTTTTTGGAGTTAGGCGGCAAGGCTTCTAGGGTTTGGGGTGGCATGCATTGGTTGCTAAGGTTTGCTCCTCCTAGGGTCGGTGGCAACAAAGTTGGAACCTTAGGTTTTGTTCTCCTTCTTCCTAACTTGGCCGGCGACTTCTTCCCTCAAGCTTTGGCCGGTGCTTCCACCTCCTCTTCCTTTTCTTAGAGTCGGTGGTTCCTTTCGATTGGAGAGGGCCGACGCCAATTCCTTCATCCTCTCCTTGGCCGGCGGCAACAACAAGTTTGGTGGCTTGGTGGTCGGCGCTAGATAGGAGAAGAAGTGTTGAGTATTCTTCCCTTTGTTTGGAGCGAACAAGGAAGGGAAGAACGAGATCTAGGAAGTTTCAACTCTTGGAGGATCGTTTCCCACAAAACGTTCAAGAGGAGGATATGTCATACAATAGAAGACCAAGAGGTAAACAAGAGGTATAATTCTTGTTTAAGTTTCTTTCTTGTTCTATGCAATTTGTATGTAATTGTATGTGGCTAATTTACTTGGACCCCGAAGATAAACACAAAAATCGGCGATCCGTACATCATATATTCCGCGGCTAAACGAGGAAAAGAGTTAGGTTACTTGAACAACAATTTTGTTCAAGAGACCACTCGAATCAAATAGCACGATGATGGATCGGTTGCTTGGGTAATCCGTCTTCGTCAAGGATTATTTTTTTTTTAATTCGGGTACGTAGATAGGATCTCCATGCACAAGCAACCAAGTTAAAAAGGGAAGCGAAGCTTTGACCTTCAACTGGTATTAGAGCCACGGTTTCTGGTTTTGTGTGTTTAGGATTCGGTTACTTTTATGTACTTATCATATATTGTATGTGCCGGATGATAGTGGGATGTGCATAGGCTAACTTTTTGGTTGCAGCCATAAGATCCAACTATAATGGCCATATGTGTGTATATGTGATTGGATGTGTGTAATTGTAATATTATTTGAATCCTCGGGGTTGACGATGCTAGTATTTAATTTTTATAATTAAGTACGTCATTTTTTAGCCACTCTTTTATTTTAGTTTACTTTCGATCTAGATTTTATGTACACTCCTTTGTGGAGGATAGGATCGATGGATGTAAATTAAAATAATTATTCTTGGCTCGGATCTCAAGATGGCTTGTACATGATATATGGAGGAGCAGACGAGATGGTGACACAACGGGAGGCATATTGGAAAACAAAAGCCATAATAGTTGGAAAATATTTTTTTCATATTTATTGCTTATTGTTTGATATGCATGTTGTGTGCTAGGAAAATTCCTCATTTTAAATTACTAAGTGGGAGAGGTATATTTTTTTAAAATTCCCATGGCCTCCATTACAATTTGACATGTGATGCAAACAAACTTGCGTGTCGGCTCTGAGTGCCTTCCTCACATCGGATGAGTTTGTTTTACGGATCACTAGGTCAAATATGGTTATAGAAAATTATTTAGGAGTGTGTGTACTTCCCCATCGGAAGGCACATAATCCGAGATAATTGCCTTAGTATCGGGTAATGGTGAACACTTAGATGCAAATAAAAGTATCCTCCCTATCGGAGTCACTGCTTTTATTTGTAGGGTCGAAGAGGAACCAACTATTAATTTTATTTATCAAAAAAAAAGGTTGACAGGATAATAAAATTAATGGGTAAAATCTTCTCTTACAAATGTAGAATTCGTATACGTCCACACTATCATGGCATACTATATTCTCGGTGTTTTGAGGTGTTGGTTGATTTTAAAATTTTATTGTTTGAGGAATCAATAATTTTTGAAATCTAATGTTTTGATCAATGTGATTCTTAGGTTTTTCAAAAATGACTTTCAACCCACTTGCTGTGATACTAAAGGAAAATAAACTTATTGGACCTAACTATGTGGATTGGAAAAGGAATCTAGATATTGTCTTGACTGCTGAGGAGTACAAGTATGTACTCTTCGAAGAGTGTCCTCCTTAGCCTGTGGATGATTCTGGGGAAAAGGAGAAAGAGAGTTATAAAAAATGGATTAAGGTTGATGAGATGGCACGGTGTTACATTTTTGCTTCTATGTCAAATGTATTGCAACATCAGCATCAGGCCATGCCTACTGTTTATGACATGATGCTCAATCTCAAGAAACTTTTCGGACACCAGAATCAGGTTGTGAGGTAGGAAGCCATCAGGAACTTGATGACGACCACCATGGTCGAGGGAACACCCGTGAGGGATCTTGTTATCAAGATGATGGTTCATTTGAATGAGCTAGAAGTCCTTGGAGTTGAGATCGATGGGGAAACCTAGGTCAATGTCATTCTCCAATCTCTACCTAGGAGTTTTGAGTAGTTTCGCCTGAATTACAACATGAATAAGAGGTTGTATTTGTTGGTGAAGCTTCTGACAGAACTCCAGGCGATAAAGGGGCTTTTTTGTCAAAGTGCTCAGGCTTAGGCCATGGTTGCTTAGAAGGTTTCGACTTCTAAGCCGAAAGGCAAGAAGAAGAAGAAACAAGGTGGAGCAAAGGTGGTGGGAGGATCTTAAGGAGGAGTGAAGAAGTCAAAAGGCAAGTGCTTCACTTGCAAGCAGATTGGACATTGGAAGAAGAACTGCCCCAACCGGAAGTAGAACAAAGGTATATCTTTTGGTCTGGTCATTGAAACATGTTTAGCAGTGTTATCTATCGGCACCTGGTGTGTAGATACAGGAGCCACTGATCATGTATGCAATACTTTGCAGGGGTTCCAGGAAACCCGACGACTAGCTGAGGGGGAGATTATCGTTTACTTGGGCGATGCTACTAAGGTGGCGGCTATTGCAGTGAGAGATGTTTATTTATCTTTTAATAGGAATAAAACTTTGGTTATGAAAAATTTCCTTTATGTACCTTTATTTAGAAAGAATTTAATTTTAGTTTCTAAATGTTTTTGGATGGATATTCCATTTCTTTTAATGATAGAGTTGTTATAAAAAGTTATAGGGAGATTATCTGTTCTGGTGCGTTGGTAGGCAATTTATATACACTTGAACCAAAAGCTCCCATGATGCAAATAGAAGTAAATAACTCATCTTCTAAATCTAATAAGAGAAAAGAACCTTCAAAAATGAACTAAACGTATCTTTGGCATCTAAGGTTAGGTCATATTAACCTGAGTAGAATTCAAAGGTTGATAGCTGATGGACCTTTGGGTTCATTAGTGGTGGAAGATTTCCCAACCTACGAATCTTGCTTGGAAGGTAAAATGACCAAGAGGCATTTTAAGGCCAAGGGGTATAGAGCCAAAGATGTGTTGGAATTGGTTCATTCTGATTTGTGTGGTCCTATGTCTATCCAGGCTAGAGGTGGTTTTGAGTATTTCGGCTCTTTTATAGACGATTATTCGAGATATGGATACATTTACTTGATGCGCCGCAAGTCTGAATTCTTTGACAAGTTTAAAGAATTCAAGGCTGATATGGAGAAACATCAAGGTAAAAATATCAAGACACTAGGATCTGATCGTGGTGGTGAGTACCTCTTGGGAGAGTTTAGGAATTACTTATCAGAGGCTGGGATTCAATCCCATTTGTTTTCACCTGGCACACCCCAGCAGAATGGTGTAGCGGAGCGAAGGAATAGGACTCTTATGGAGATGGTTAGATCGATGATGAGTTATTCTGAGTTACCAGATTTATTCTGGGGGTATGCTCTGGATACAACAGTGTATATTCTGAACTTGGTACCATTTAAATCAGTGCCTTCTACTCCCATAGAATTGTGGACTGGGCGAAAGCCTAGTCTGAGACATATTCAGATTTGGAGGAGTCCAGCACAGGTGCTGAGGATAGATGCTAGTAAGTTGGAACCTCATACAGAAGTGCGCATGTTCGTAGGCTATCCTAGAGGAACAAAATGTAGTTTGTTCTATAGTCCTAGAGATCAGAGGGTGATCGTTAGCATGAACACCAAATTTTTAGAGGAAGACTATGTAATGAACCACAAGCCCATAAGTAAGGTTGTTCTAGAAGAATTGAGAGGGGAAGTCACTACTTCAGTACCACCGGTACAAGAGGATATACCACAAGTAACTGCACCACGTGTCACAGAGGATACACAGGTGATACTTCATCGTAGTGGGAGGGTTGTTAGATAGCCTGATAGAATTATGTTCTTGGGAGAATCTTCTGATTTGGTCCCTGGCGAACATGAACCTGATCCCTTGACATATGACGAGGTAATCCAAGATAAAGATGTAGTATCTTGGCAAAGTGCAATGAATTCTGAGATAGAATCTATGGATTCAAATTAGGTCTGGGAGCTAGTAGAACCACCCAATGGTGTAAAAACCATTGGATGCAAGTGGATCTACAAAAGAAAGAGAGGAATAGACGGGAAGGTTGAGACCTTCAAAGCAAGGCTTGTTGCGAAAGGGTATACTCAGAAAGAGGGTATCGATTATGAGGAGACCTTTTCGCCGGTAGCCATGCTTAAGTCTATCCGAATTCTCTTATCTATTACTTCTCATATGGATTATGAGGTGTGGCAGATGGATATCAAGACAACTTTCCTTAATGGAAGTCTTGAGGAAAACATCTATATGGAACAACCAGAGGGATTCATTGCAAAGGGCAAAGAGCATCTTGTGTGGAAGCTTAATCGGTCCATTTATGGATTGAAGCAAGCTTCGAGATCTTGGAACATCCGCTTTGATGAGGTAATCCAGTCTTATGGATTTATTCAAAGTCCGGATGAGTCTTGTGTATACAAGAAATGTGACGGAAACGTAGTGGTATTTCTTGTACTATATGTAGATGATATTTTGTTAATTGGCAACAATGTCAAAGTGTTATCAGACGTAAGGGTATGGTTGTCCAAACAATTTGATATGAAGGACTCGGGAGAAGTGGGACACATTCTTGGGATCAAGGTTATAAGGGATCGCAGGAAAAAGATGTAGTGCTTATCTCAAGCTTCATACATAGACACCATTTTGTCTTGTTTTAGCATGCAGAACTCCAAGAAAGCTTTTCTACCTTTTAGGTATGAAGTCCCTTTATCTAAAGAGATGTGTCCTAGAACATCAAAGGAGATAGAGGAGATGAAGGCGATTCCTTATGCTTCGTCGGTAGGAAGCCTCATGTATGCTATGTTATGTACGAGGCCGGATATCTACTTTGCCATGGGAATGGTTAGCAGATATCAAAGTAATCCAAGATAGAGACATTGGACTGGGGTAAAGTATATATTGAAGTACCTGAGAAGGACTAGGGATTATATTCTTGTATAACAGACAGATCAATTACTCCATGTGGGTTACATAGATTTCGACTTCCAATCAGATAGGGATAACAATAAGTCTACCTCGGGTTTTGTGTTTACTTTGGGAGGTGGAGCCATTGTATGGAGGAGTGTCAAGCAGAAATGCATGGCGGACTCTACCATGGAAGCTGAGTATGTGGCAACTTCTGAGGCAGCCAAAGAAGCTGTATGGCTCAGGAACTTCTTGATGGACTTGGATGTGATTCCTGGTTTTCCCAGAACTATCACAATTTATTGTGATAACAGTGGTGCAGTTGCAAACTTGAAGGAACCACAAGCCCATAAGGCAAGTAAACACAGAGCGCAAGTACCACTTGATATGAGAGATCATAAAGCGAGGAGAAGTTGTTGTAGCCAAGATTGCATCAGAGGATAACCTGGCAGATCCTTTCACTAAGGCCCTTCCAGCGAGAGCTTTTGATAGGCATGTGGAGGGAATGAGAATCAGATGTATGACAGTATGAAGACAACATAATCTTTTAGTATAAGTGGGAGATTATTGGGATATATACTGAAAAGTCTATTCTTTGTATGAACATCTTTATTTTTGAAATAAGAATCACAAAATCATTGTTTGCATATTTATGGTTATGCATATTGTCTGATACATTACATTGTAGATAACATGGTATGTAGTGTCACACGGAAGATCATGTTATCAATTCCTTATAGAGTATAAGTAGAGGCTCACAACCGAGATGGTTTTGGACAAACCATTGGTATGGTTATAGTGTAATTTGGTATTAGTTTGTCTTGACCATAGAATTATTAGTACACTTTGTGTGTATTGAGCTGGACCGACTTAGAGGTGATTCAATTTATTGCTGACTACAAAATTGAATCAGACCTCGAATATTATGGTGTACATGCTCTTAATCCCGATATAATAACGGGCACATGTACTTAGTATTTATTTCTTTGATTTACCAATGGGCGAGATTTATAGATTAAATCGATAGGCTTGGTAAGTTGGGAAATAATATTATTTACATCGTGTGCCGTTGATTATAGGAGGAAACCGTGTCCTATGTATTAGGATGATGATGTCCCCTTGAGGAGCTCATAAGGATCATCATGTAAACCTTGCAGGTGGACTTGGTCCGGCATGATGATAAGGTTGAGTGGTACTACTCATGGAGTTAGATGTTGATTAATTAATTGTCAGTAAATTAATTAATTGATGAACATTCGATATCTTAAACACAGGGAGACATTTGTACAATTAATATATGGAGCCCATAATTATTTATGGGCGTTAGTGAGGTAGATCAATGATAATCCTCTAGTGGAATGAATTATCATTAATGGATCGGATTTTGTGTGGGCCAGATCCATTGGATGGCCAAGATCGAACTCCTCCTCATAGTCCCTACTATAGCCTATTAAAATCCTCATGAAACCTAGATCCAACGGACACGATTAAATGGAGGTTTAGCCTAGATCTATAAATAAAGGTTGGAAGAGGCTTGGGCGAGATATCCAAGTGCTAGGGTTTTTGGAGTTGGGCGGTGATAGACGGTGATAATGTCGTGGTACCGTTACAAATTAATTACCGAACCCCCTAACTGTTGGAATGTATACTGAAAGCCTAGCTCTTTTTGTAGGAACATTTTTATTTTGAAATAAGAATCACATGATCAATGTTTGCACTTTATATTTATTATATGTGTGCATATTGTCTAAAACTTTACATTGTAGATAACATGGTGCTTGGTGTGGCACAGAAGATCATGTTATCAGTCCCTTGTAGAATATAAGTAGAGGCTCACAACCAAGATGGTTTTGGACAAACCATTGGCATGGTTGTAGTGTAGCTTGGTATTGTTTTGTCTTGAACATAGAGTTACACTAGTACACTTAGGTGTATTGAGCAGGACCGACATAGAGGTGATTCAATTTATTGCTGACTACATTATTGAATCGGACCTCGGATATTATGTTGTACATGCTCTTAATCCCGATATAATAACGACACACGTACTTAGTATTTATTTCATTGATTTACCAAAGGGTAAGATTTATATTGATTAAATTAATATGCCCGGTAAGTTGGGAAATGATATTATTTACATGGTGTGCCGTTGATTATAGGAGGAAACCGTGTCCTATATATTAGGTTGATGATGTCCCCTTGAGGAGCTCATAAGGTTGATCATGTAAACCTTGCAGGTTGACTTAGTCAACATGATGATAAGGTTGAGTGGTACTACTCGAGGAGTTAGATGTTAATTGATTGATGGTCAATAAATCAATTAATTGACGGACATTCGATATCTTAAACATGGGGAGATAGATGTACAAATAATGTATGGAGTCCATATTAATTTATGGGGGTTGGTGAGGTAATTCAATGATGATCCTCTAGTGGAATGGAACATCATTGATGGATAAAGTTTGTGTGGTTCCGATCCATCGGGTGGCTAAGATCCAACTCCTCCTCATGGTCCCTATCGTAGCCTAATATAAACCTCATAAAGCCTAGATCCAATGATGGAAAACAAATCCCTAGATCCGACGGTGGAGATTAAATCTCTATATCCGACGGTTGAGATTAAATCTCTAGATCCGACGGTGGAGATTAAATCTCTAGATCTGACGGTTGAGATTAAATCTCTAGATCCGATGGTTGAGATTAAATCCCAAGATCCGACGGTGGAGATTAAATCTCTAGATTCAATGGTTGAGATTAAATCTCTAGATCCGACGGTGGAGATTAAATCTCTAGATCCGACGGTTGAGATTAAATCCCTAGAACCGACGGTGGAGATTAAAACAAGGCTTAAGCCCAACTCTATATAAGGAGGCTTAAGGTGGGTGGCAAGTGTGGTTGTTGGTTGGTTTTGGAGATTAGGGTTTTGCCTATCAATAGCTTGGGAGGCAAGAAACCCTAAGGAGGAAACCCTAATTTGATTAGGGTTTGGTTGGGCGGCTAGGGTTTGCAAGGAGAGTGGGCGGCAACAATAGGTCTTCTTCCTAAGGTGTTGGCCGGCTCCTTCCTCTCTTCCCTCTACCTTGGTCGGCGCTCAACTTATTCCTCTTCTCCTCTTCTTTTCCTCTTGGCCGGCGGCACAAAGGAGCTAGGGATTGTTCCCTTGTTCGGCTCCTTGGTTGGCCATCTTGTTTTCTCTATTCTTGGGGCCGGCGGCATCAATCCTTTGTGGATTGGTGGTTGGCTCAAGCAAGAAGGGAAGGAGAGTTCTTCTTTCTTTCGATTGAAGAAGATCTAGGAAGCTTCAACTTATGGAGGATCTTCGCCCACACGAAGTCTACAAGGAGGTTAGGACATACGATAAAAGATCAAGAGGTATAAAAGTTTTACAAGTTTTAT
Organism: Wurfbainia villosa; assembly: GCA_025175895.1. NCBI lineage: Eukaryota > Viridiplantae > Streptophyta > Magnoliopsida > Zingiberales > Zingiberaceae > Wurfbainia > Wurfbainia villosa. The sequence goes on along the minus strand of CM045989.1, from coordinate 32,915,915 downwards.
TATTTATCTTTGCATGTTCTTATTAATATGTTTATATGTGTTGATTATACATGTCTACATCCATATGTATTTGTATAATCATGGACCCCGAAGATAAACACAAAAACCGGCGATCCGTTCGTCGTCTCTTCCGCGGCTAACCGACTAGAAGAGCTTGGTTGCTTGAACAACTAGTTTGTTCAAGCGATCGCTCAAGTCGTTAGCACGACGATGAATTGGTTGAGCTTAGGAAACTTATCCCATCCGGATTAGTTTTCATTAGTGAAAATTTTAATCCGGGAACATGGGAGCCAATGAGCCTCCGAGCACAATGCCATCAATTTGGTATCAGAGTCACGGTTTCCGGTTTTGTGTGTTTGGATTCGGTTACTTTCACGCACTTATTATATATTGTGCATGCTGGATGGTAGTAGGATGTGAGTAGCATATATTTGGTTGGAGGCATAAGTTCCAACTATTATGGCTATATATGTGTGTATGTGATTGCATGTGTGTGTGATTGTATATTATTTGAATCCTCGGGGTTGACGAGGCTAAATTAGTATTTAATTTTTGTAATTAAATATGACATTGTTTAGCCACTCATTTTAGTTTACTTTCGATCTAGATTATTTGTACACTCCTTCGTGGAGTATATGATCGATGGATGTAAATTAAAATAGTTTGTCTTGGCTCGGATCTCTTTGGTGACTTGCGCACGGGAAAAGGTGGAGCGGACAAGGTGGCGACACGACGGGACGCATATTGGAGAACAATACCATAATAGTTGGGAAAATTCTATTTTTCTCCATATTTATTGCTGATTTGTTTTATATGCATGTTGTGTGTGCTTGAAAATTCCTCATTGTCAATTTACTAAGTGGGAGAGGGACATTTTAATTAATTCCCGCGGCCTCCATTACAATTTGACGTGTGATGCAACAAACTTGCGCGTCAGATTTGAGTACCTTCCTCCCCATCGGATGAGTTTGTTTGCGGATCACTAGGTCAAATAATGGTTATAGGAAATTATTTAGGAGCGTGTGTACTTCCCCATCGGTAAGGCACATAATCCAAGATAATTCCCTTAGTATCGTGTAATGGTGCACACTTAGATGCAAATAAAAAGTATCCTCCCCATTGGAGTCACTGCTTTTATTTGTAGGGCCAAAGAGGAACCAACTATTAATTTTATTTGTCAAAAAGTAAGGTTGACAAGATAATAAAATTAAAGGGTTAAACCTCCTCTTACAAATGTAGAATTCGTATACGTCCACACTATCGTGACATGCGATATTCTCGGTGTTTTGAGGTGTTGGTTGATTTCGAAATTTTATTGTTTGAGGAATCAATGATATTTGAAATCTAATATTTTGATCATTGTGATTCTTAGGATTTTCAAATGGCTTTCAACCCAATTGCTGTGATATTAAAAGAAAATAAACTTACTGGAACAAATTATATTGATTGGAAAAGAAATTTGGATATTGTCTTTATTGCAGAGGAGTACAAATTTGTACTCTTCGAGGTCTGTCCTCCTAAGCCCACCGATGACTCTGATGAAAAGGAGAAAGAGAGTTATAAGAAATGGATCAAGGCAGATGAGATGGCGGGTGTTACATTTTGGCATCTATGTCAAATGTGCTGCAACATAAGCATCAGGCCATGGCCACGACTTATGACATGATGCTCAATCTCAAGGAACTTTTTTGACATCAGAGTAGGACGGCCAGACAGGAGGCTATGAGGAACTTGATGACGACCACCATGATCGAGGGAACACCCGTCAGGGACCATGTTCTCAAGATGATGGCTCATATGAATGAGGTGGAAGTCCTCGGAGCTGAGATCGATAGGGAAACCCAGGTCGATATCATTCTCCAGTCTCTGCCTAGGAGTTTTTAGCAGTTCTACCTCAACAACAACATGAACAAGAGGTTGTATTCGTTGGCGGAGTTTCTGACAGAACTCCAGGCGGCAGAAGGGCTTTTTCGTCAAAGAGCTCAAGCCACGGTTGCTCAGAAGGTTTCTTCTTCTAAATCGAAAGGTAAGAAGAAGAAGAAGCAAGGTGGAGCAAAGAAATTGGCAATAGGACCTCAGGCAGGAGTGAAGAAGTCGAAAGGCAAGTGCTTCACTTGCAAGCAGACTGGACATTGGAAGGCGGACTGTCCTCGCCGAAAGAACAAAGGTATATCTTCTTGTTTAGTTGTTGAAACATGTTTAGCGGTGTTATCTACCAGCACCTGGTGTGTAGATACAGGAGCCACTGATCATGTCTGCAATACTGCGGGGTTCGAAATCGGCGACTAGTCGAGGAGAGATTATCATCTTCATGGGCAATGCTTCAAAGGTGGCGGCTATTGCAGTGGGAGACGTTTATTTATCTTTTGATAGCAATAAAGTTTTGGTTTTGAGAAATTGTCTTTATGTACCTACTTTTAGAAAGAATCTAATTTCAGTTTCTAAATTGTTTCTGGATGGATATTCTGTTTCTTTTAATGACAAAGTTGTTATAAAAAGGAATAGGGAGATTATCTGTTCTGGTACATTGGTTGGCAATTTGTATACTCTTGAACCGAAAACTCCCACGATGCATATAGAAGTGAATAACTCATCTTCTAAGTCTAATAAGAGAAAAGAACCTTCGAAAATGAACCAGACATATCTTTGGCACCTAAGACTTGGTCATATTAACCTGAGTGTAATTCAAAGGTTGATAGCTGATGGACCTTTGGGTTCATTAGTGGTGGAGGATCTCCCAACCTGCGAGTCTTGCTTGGAAGATAAGATGACCAAGAGGCCTTATAAGGCTAAGGGGTATAGAGCCAAAGATGTATTGGAATTGGTTCATTCTGATTTGTGCGGTCCTATGTCTATCCAGGCTAGAGGTGGCTTTGAATACTTTGTCTCTTTTATAGACGATTATTCAAGGTATAGATACATTTACTCGATGCGCCGCAAGTCTGAATGCTTTGACATGTTCAAAGAATTCAAGGCTGATGTGGAGAACCGTCAAGGTAAAAGTATCAAGACATTACGATCTGATCGTGGTGGTGAGTACCTCTTGGGAGAGTTTAGGAGTTACTTATCAGAGGCTGGGATTCAATCCCAATTGTCCGCACCTGGCACACCCCAGTAGAAATGGTGTGGCGGAGCGAAGGAATAAGACTCTTATGGAGATGGTCAGATCGATGATGAGTTATTCTGAGTTACTTGATTCGTTTTGGGTTTGCTCTGGAAACGACAACACACATTCTGAACTTGGTTCCATCTAAGTCAGTACCCTCTACTCCCATAGAATTGTGGACTGGGCGAAAACCTAGTCTAAGACATATTCGGATTTGGGGTAGTCCATCACATGTGCTGAAGGGAGATGCTGGTAAGTTGGAATCTCGTACAGAAGTACGCTTGTTTGTTGGGTACCCTAAGGGAATGAAGGGTGGTTTGTTCTATAGTCCTAGAGATCAGAAGCTGATCGTGAGTACGAATGCCAGATTTCTAGAGGAGGACTATGTGATGAACCACAAGCCCACGAGTAGGATTATTCTTGAGGAGTTGGCGAAGTCACTTGATCACCAACAAGAGGAAATACCACAAGTCACTGCACCGCGTGTCACAGAGCATACACAGGAGGCACCTCGTTGTAGTGGGAGGGTTGTTAGACAACCCGAGAGATTCATGTTCTTGGGAGAGTCTTCGGACTTAGTCCCTGGTAAACATGAACCTGATCCCTGGACATATGACGAGACACTCCAAGATAGAGATGCAGTATCTTGGCAAAGAGCGATGAATTCAGAGATAGAATCTATGGATTCTAATCATGTCTGGGAGCTAGTAGAACCACCCGATGGTGTGAAAGCCATTGGATGCAAGTGGATCTACAAGAGAAAGAGAGGAGTAGACGGGAAGGTTGAGACCTTCAAAGCTAGGCTTGTTGCGAAAGGGTATACTCAGAAAGAGGGTATCGATTATGACGAGACCTTTTCACCGGTAGCTATGCTTAAGTCTATCCAGATTCTTTTATCTATTGCTGCTCATGAGGATCAAGACATCTTTCCTTAACGGAAGTCTTGAGGAAAACATCTATATGAAGCAACCAAAGGGATTCATTGCAAAGGGTAAAGAACATCTTGTGTGTAAGATTAATCGGTCCATTTATGGATTGAAGCAAGCTTCTAGATCTTGGAACATCCACTTTGATGAGGTAATCTAGTCATATGGATTTATTCAAATTCCGGATGAGCCTTGTGTATACAAGAGATGTGATGGAAACGTAGTGGTATTTCTTGTACTATACGTAGATGACATTTTGTTAGTTGGCAACAATATCATAGTGTTATCAGACGTAAGGGTATGGTTGTCCAAACAGTTTGATTTGAAGGACTTGGGAGAAGTGGGACACATCCTTGGGATCAAGGTGATAAGGGATCGCAAGAAAAGGATGTTGTGATTATCTCAAGCTTCATACATTGACACTATCCTTGCTCGTTTTAGCATTCAGAACTCCAAGAAAGGTTTTCTACCTTTTAGGCATGGAGTAGCTTTATCTAAAGAGATGTGTACCAAAACATCAAAGGAGATAGAGGAGATGAAGGCGGTTCCTTATGCTTCGGCAGTAGGAAGCCTCATGTATGCTATGCTATGTACGAGACCAGATATCTACATTACCGTGGGCATGGTTAGCAGATATCAGAGTAATCCTGGATAGGGACATTGGACTGCGGTAAAGCATATATTGAAGTACCTGAGAAGAACTAGGGATTATATGCTGGTTTACCGGGCAGATCAATTAGTACCTGTGGGTTACACGGATTCTGATTTCCAATCAGATAGGGACAACAGTAAGTCTAACTCCAGGTTTGTGTTTACTTTTGGAGGTGGAGCCATAGTATGGAGGAGTGTCAAGCAGAAATACGTGGCGGACTCTACCATGGAAGCTGAGTATGTGGCAACCTCTGAGGCAGCCAAGGAAGCTGTATGGCTCAAAAACTTCTTGATGGACTTGGATGTGATTCCTGGTTTGCCCAGAACTATCACAATTTATTGTGATAACAGTGGTGCAATTGTAAACTCGAAGGACCCACGAGCCCATAAAGCGAGTAAACACATAGAGCACAAGTACCACCTGATACGAGAGATCGTAAAGCGAGGAGAAGTAGCTGTCGCCAAGATTGCATCAGAGGATAACCTGGCGGATCCATTCACTAAGGCCCTTCCAGCGAAAGCGTTTGATAGGCATGTGGAGGACATGGGGATCAGATGTATGGCAGTGTGATGACATCATAGTCTTTTAGTATAAGTGGGAGATTGTTGGAATGTATACTGAAAGTCTAGCTCTTTTTGTATGAACATTTTTATTTTGAAATAAGAATCACATGATCATTGTTTGCACTTTATATTTATTATATGTGTGCATATTGTCTAATACTTTACATTGTAGATAACATGGTGCTTGGTGTGACACAGAAGATCATGTTATCAGTGTAGGGATTTATTATGCAAAATAACATATGCGCAACGGAAAAATAGGATCCCTTCCAAGTGATCCTTGCGAAAGAAAACCTCGTACAAAAAATAAATTTCTCAAAACCTATCTTATAGGAGAATATTACTTTTGTTGCGTGCCCTTTTTTAATCCCGCTTCTCCTTGGGTTTGTTGGATCTTTTAGCATGTTCAAATGTCCGTGCCTCTATATGTATCCACACGAGCAAGCTCTTGTCTCACAAAAGAAACTAGAAGAGCTCTCCTTTACTTCTTGCTAGAGAAGTCCCTAAAGGAGAGGAAGGTAGGGAAAAAGAGAAAGGAAGAAGAAGACTACTCTTCTTGCTAGCCTACACTCACAAAAGCCACACAACCAAAGCCTCTCACCACCAAGCTCTCTCAAAGCCTCAAGCTTCACCAAGTTTGGTCGGCCACCCCATGGAGTGTTTTATAGGATTGAAAAAACCTCTCACCTCCTATCACATTCAATGCAATCAATTGCATTGCACTCCTTGTTTGGCCGCCCACATGTGGAGAAATTCCAAAGGTCAAAACCCTTGGTCTCCTTCCACCTCATCAGCTTAGGTGGCATGCTTATGTGGCATGCTTATGTGGCATTCATGCATATTGAATTAATCTTATTAATTCAATAAGCTTATGTTATCATATTGAATTAATCTCATTAAATCAATAAGGTAACATATTGAATTAATCTTATTAAATCAATTAAGCTTAGGCTATCATGATAACATATTTATTTAATCTTATTAAATTAATAAGCTTAGCATATTGAATTAATCTCATTAAATCAATAAGCTAAAATTCTCATTAAGCTTAAAGTCCAAAAACCATTTTGTACTTAAGCTCATTCCCAAATTATTCTAGTCAAACTAGAATGCACTAATTCTTCTAATCATCATGCTCTTTGTGTGTGACCCTATAGGCTCTCATAACGTTGGCAGTGGATCTAAACTCTTTTAAATACACAAGCAATGAGCGACATCTAGCAATACATCATTGCTACCCAAGTTACAAAATAAGTCAAGATCCGACTAACCTTTCCGTGACTACTATAATGTATGACCGTGTCCTTCTATCCTTGATATCAGATTGACCAATGAGGCATAGACCGTGTCATCCTCGATCAATCTATGTGTTTCTTGATCCCTGAGTAAACTAACTCAAACAAATGAGCTCAATATCTCATATTGACTCATTCGAGCATGGCCATGCGTTTTAGTAGTTCTACTCAATCAAGGGGCCTACAGATATCACTCCTGTCATATGGGAGGGATAGATCCCATCTACATCACTCACATCCCTCCGCATAATTGGTTATATACCCAGTAATCGCCTTTATGGTCCACCCTGTTACGGGTGACATTTGACGATACCAAAGTACATAACTCCTTATGTAGGGAACCGTAGTGACTTCAGGTCTGAGGACTATTCATACCAATAGTCACATGAGAAAGTTTATGACACTCATATGACGATCCATGAAACTTTCTCATGGCGGGTCAGTTCAGTATATATTCTCTAATATATACCCATGTGTCAACTTGATATCATATATCCATGTCTTGTGAGATCAAGTCATCAATTGACCTACATGCTAGTCTTTATGTATTAATATTGCCCTTGCATATTAATACTTGACTAGGAACATTTAGGAAAGTGTTCTCTACAGCCTCTCATAATCAATTCTGCCAATTGATGTGTTGTAGATAAGAACCTACTTTTCTAGGGCATTATTATATTTAAGTTAGCTGGCACAAGCAAGACGTAAATATAATAACCAATCCTTTGCCTTTATAGAATATGATACAAAATGTTCCCTATTCAACCATCACATGATTGGTTCTAGGGCTATAACTAACAATCTCCCACTAGCACTAGTACCAATCACTATAATATCTGATACCTAGTGACCTAGTGTGACCATCATGCTTCCTCTGTGTCAAAGCCTTAGTCAATGGATCTGCGATGTTAGCTTCTGTCGGTACTCTGCATATCCTCACATCTCCTCTATCGATGATCTCTCGAATGAGATGGAAGCGCCGCAGTATGTGTTTGGTCCGCTGATGTGATCGAGGTTCCTTAGCCTGTGCAATAGCCCCATTGTTGTCACAATAGAGGTCTATTGGATCTGCAATGCTAGGAACTACCCCAAGTTCACTGATGAACTTGCGGAGCCAAACAACCTCCTTTGCTGCATCAGACGCAGCAATATACTCGGCTTTTGTTGTAGAATCAACAACTGTGTCCTCCTTCGAACTCTTCCAGCTCATAGCTCCATCATTCAAGCAAAACACGTACCCCGATTGCGATCTATAGTCATCCTTGTTTGTTTGGAAGCTTGCATCACTGTAACCCTTTACAGTTAGCTCCTCATTGCCTCCAAATATCAGGAAATATTCTTTCATTCTTCGTAAGTATTTAAGAATATTTTTGACTGCTATCCAGTGACTTTCACCTGGATCCGACTGGTATCTACTCGTCATGCTCAAAGCATACGAGACGTTAGGACGAGTACAAAGCATGGCGTACATGATAGACCCTATAGCAGATGCATAAGAGATCTTATCCATGCGATCTCTCTCCTCCTTAGAAGAGGGACATTGAGTCTTCAAAAGACTCATACCATGTGATAAAGGCAGAAATCCTTTCTTGGAATTTTGCATAGCAAAATGATCTAGCACTTTATCAATGTATGTACTCTGACTTAGGCCAAGTAATCTTTTAGATCTATCTCTATAGATCTTGATGCCTAGAATATAGGTAGCTTCACCTAAGTCTTTCATCGAGAAACAATTCCCTAACCACATCTTCACAGACTGGAGTGAGGGAATATCATTTCCGATGAGAAGTATGTCATCTACATACAAGATAAGAAATACAACTGTGCTCCCACTATTTCTCTTGTAGACACAAGGTTCATCTTCATTCTTGATGAAACCAAACTCCTTGATTGCATCATCGAATCGAAGATTCTAGCTTCGAGAGGCTTGCTTTAGTCCATAAATGGACCTTTGCAGTTTGCATACCTTTCCAGGATGCTTTGGATCTTCAAAACCCTCAGGCTGTGTCATGTACACATCCTCGAGTAGCTTTCCATTCAGAAAAGCGGTTTTGACATCCATCTGCCAGATCTCATAATCGTGGTAGGCTGCAATAGCAAGTATGATCCGAATGGATTTAAGCATCGCAACTGGTGAAAAGGTTTCATCATAGTCAATACCATGAATTTGTTTGAATCCTTTAGCCACCAATCTACCTTTATAGGTATGCTTATTACCATCCATGTCAGTCTTTACTTTAAAGACCCACTTACACCCAATGAGTTTTACCCCTTCAGGTGGATCAACCAAAGTCCATACTTGGTTAGTGTACATGGATTCCATTTCGGATCTCATGGCCTCTAGCCATTTCTCGGAATCTGGGCTCATCATAGCTTCTTGATAGGATGTAGGCTCATCAAGATCGACAAGCAATACATCACCGTTGTCAGTCAAGAGAAAAGAATATCTCTCGGGTTGATGACGGATCCTATCAGATCTACGAAGAGGTTGGTCTACTTGAACAGGTGTTTGCTCCACAACTCTTTGGGCAACAATTTCCTCATCCACAACACTTTGTGGTGCCTGTTCATTTTCCATCGAAGCCTTAGTGTTATCTTCATCTTGAATTTCTTCAAGATGAATTTTACTCCCTCTAGTTTTTCTAGAAATAAATTCTCTTTCTAGAAAGACAGCATTTCTGGCAACAAACACCTTGCCAAGTGTGGGATTGTAAAAGTAATATCCCTTAGTTTCCTTGGGATATCCTACGAAATAACACTTATCTGATTTGGGTCCTAGTTTATCTGAGACTTGACGTCTAACATAAGTTCACAACCCCAAATCTTTATAAAAGACATTTTGGGACTCTTCCCAGTCCATAACATATATGGTGTCTTTTCTACGGCTTTTGATGGGACGCGATTAAGTGTGAAAGCGGCTGTCTCTAGAGCTAAACCCCAAAAGGAAGTAGGTAGATCAGTCTGGCTCATCATTGATCGTACCATATCTAATAGAGTATGATTTCTCCTCTCAGATACACCATTCCATTGTGGTGTTCCAGGTGGAGTGAGTTGGGATATTATCCCAAACTCAGCCAGGTGATCACGAAACTCTTGACTAAGGTATTCACCACCTCGATCTGATCGAAGTAGCTTAATACGCTTACCAAGTTGGTTTTGTACTTCATTCTTGAATTCTTTGAACTTTTCAAAGGATTCTTACTTATGTCTCATCAAATATAAGTAGCCAAATCTACTCATATCATCAGTGAAAGTAATAAAGTACTTATAGCCTCCTCTGGCTTCGACATTGAAAGGGCCACATACATCAGTATGTATGAGTCCTAACAAGTCCGTCGCTCTCTCACCATGTCCACTAAATGGAGTTTTAGTCATCTTTCCTAAAATACAAGATTCGCATACCTCATATGATTCAAAATCAAATGAGTCCAATAATCCATCTTTATGGAGTTGGGATATGCATTTTTCATTTATGTGACCCAGGCGACAGTGCCAGAGATATGTTTGGTTCAAATTATTCGATTTGAATCGTTTGGTATTTACGTTATAAATTGGGTTTTCTAAATCTAGAACATAGAGACCATTCATAAGTGGTGCATTACAATAGAACATTTTATTCAAATAAATGGAACAACATTTGTCCTTTATTATAAAAGAAAAGTTTTTCTTGTCTAAACAAGATACAGAAATTATGTTCTTCGTTAATGCAGGTACATAAAAGCACTCCTCTAGTTCTAAGATAAGCCCAGTGGGCAAAGACAAAGAATATGTTCCGACAACAAAGAAGAACTTTGCGCCATTGCCTACTCGTAGGTCCACTTCGCCCTTTGCCATTAGTCTACTATTTCTCAGTCCCTGCACATTAGTACAAATGTGAGATGCACATCCGGTATCTAATACCCATGTAGAAGAAATAGATAGATTAACTTCTATAACGTGTATACCTGAGGCAGAAGTCCCACTTCTTTTCTTCTTTACTTCCTCAAGGTAGACTTTAGCCCGCCTGTGGTCTAGTCTCACCGCAAGAATGGAAATTCCCCTTCCTTAGGTACTTTACCTTTACCCTTTGAAGTGGATGAATTGGCCTTGCCTTTGGCTTGGGTCTTACCCTTGCCTTTGCGCTTACCTTTGCCCTTCTTGACCATTAGTACGTTACTAACTCTCTTCTTGAGATTCGGTTCAGCAGTTCTTAACATGCTGAGAATCTCAGGCAAAGGCTTATAAATTTCATTCATGTTATAATTCCTGACGAATTGATTATATGCTTCCAGCAATGATTGCAGGATAACATCGGTTGCCAATTCTTGGCTCAGTGGAAAACCTAGTCTTTCAAGGTTCTCAACGTACCCTATCATTTTAAGTATGTGAGTTCCTACAGGTGTTCCTTCTTGCATATTGCATGCAAAAAGAGCCTTAGACACTTCAAAACGCTCATGCCTAGCTTGTCCTTGATATAGTTGTTTCAAATGCTCAACCATATCATAGGCATCCATGTTCTCATGTTGCTTCTGAAGCTCAGAGTTCATGGTGGCAAGCATAAGACGTGACACATCTAATGCGTCATCTTGATGCTTCTTATAAGTATCCTTTTCAGCACGAGTGGCCGCAGGGCAGGTGTTTCAGGGATAGACTGCTCTAGGACATACAATTTACATTCTTGCTTGAGGATAATCCTCAAGTTCCTATACCAGTCTAGAAAGTTAGCTCCATTGACCTTGTCTTTCTCAAGGACAGATCGCAAGTTGAGGGGGTGTGTCGTGTTAGATGACATGGTGATCTACAACATTAAAATGCAAAATTAAGTATCATACCTAAGTCATTTAATTAGGCCTTTAATTAAATGAGGCTCCCACTAAATTCTCATAGCTTTGATATGAGCTAATCATTGATGTAGGCAAACACATTTTGCTTACATCATTAGCTTCTATTTAGCTATAAATTTATATGGGATAAAGATCCACATCATACTTCGTTTTGAGTTAGCTTTGGCTAATCGCCCAAGACGTAGTATGATTAGGTAGACAATCTTTTGCCAATTACATCTGATGTAACTCTTTAATAGCTTTGGTTAAGTTTAGATTAGTTTAGTGCTTATTCCTAAACCAGCTTTCAGGCCATTGCGAGGCACAGAGGCCTTCTTTGATATCGGAGCAACGACCACTTTCTAAGACAAAGCCGATGTTCGGAAATCACACAAAACTAATTTTTAAAACTTATGTTCAAAGCTAATATATGCCTCTACTTTCTTAATTAAATAAGAAAAACTTAATTAAGTCTTAACCAAGTTTGATAGTGGGACATCACGATTGTCCACTCGCACTCTTCCAAGATAAAATGCATTGCTTTGCTTTGGCAAACCCAATAACAAATGATCGAGGAAGTAGTGAGTACCAAACTTTGGTAGGCATATCATTTTTGACTTATTAAGAAATAAACATGCATCACATACATATTAGCATACATCACATATAAGCTAAATTAACATGCATCACATACATATTAAACTAAGCGTGTCATGGTTATGACCCTTATTCTACAATCTTCTCAAGCCAATGAAAAGATTGATTGGTCAACCTAGGGATAACATCTTCTCCCAAGTGCTTCCTTTTGGATGTCTTGTGTTGTTGACTTCCTCCTTGTAACGTCATCTTCCAATGGACCCTCCATCTTTATTTTGTATATTACAAAAGGAGAAATACTCGAGTTACATTCGAGTCTAAAACTAATTTTACAACAAGAATTTTAGGAGAAAGGCACGACACGCAGGCTGTATTAAGAATTACAAGACACACATTCACAAACTTTTTGGGACTAGGCCATAACCATGCACCATGTCAATTTTAACTTTTAAAAGACATCGGATATTTTATTATGTTTGAAAAATTGCTAATGCAATTATCAACTCATAATAAAATTTATCCTACTTCTATATCATATATAAAATAGAGAAAACCTATTTTTTATACGATCTTTCGCAAGTGGCTCTGATACCACTGTAGGAATTTATTATGCAAAATAGCATATGCGCAACGGAAAAATAGGATCCCTTCCAAGTGATCCTTGTGAAAGAAAACCTCGTACAAAAAATAAATTTCTCAAAACCTATCTTATAGGAGAATATTACCTTTGTTGCATGCCCTTTTTTAATCCCGCTTCTCCTTGGGTTTGTTGGATCTTTTAGCATGTTCAAATGTCCGTGCCTCTATATGTATCCACACGAGCAAGCTCTTGTCTCACAAAAGAAACTAGAAGAGCTATCCTTTACTTCTTGCTAGAGAAGTCCCTAAAGGAGAGGAAGGTAGGGAAAAAGAGAAAGGAAGAAGAAGACTACTCTTCTTGCTAGCCTACACTCACAAAAGCCACACAACCAAAGCCTCTCACCACCAAGCTCTCTCCAAGCCTCAAGCTTCACCAAGTTTGGCCGGCCACCCCATGAAGTGTTTTATAGGATTGAAAAAACCTTTCACCTCCTATCACATTCAATGCAATCAATTGCATTGAAAAATAATCACTCCTTGTTTGGCCGGCCACATGTGGAGAAATTCCAAAGGTCAAAACCCTTTGTCTCCTTCCACCTCATCAAGCTTAGGTGGCATGATTATGTGGCATGCTTAGGTGGCATGCTTATGTGGCATTCATGCATGTTGAATTAATCTTATTAATTCAATAAGCTTATGTTATCATATTGAATTAATCTCATTAAATCAATAAGGTAACATATTGAATTAATCTTATTAAATCAATTAAGCTTAGGCTATCATGATAACATATTTATTTAATCTTATTAAATTAATAAGCTTAGCATATTGAATTAATCTCATTAAATCAATAAGCTAAAATTCTCATTAAGCTTAAAGTCCAAAAACTATTTTGTACTTAAGCTCATTCCCAAATTATTCTAGTCAAACTAGAATGCACTAATTCTTCTAATCATCATGCTCTTTGTGTGTGACCCTATAGGCTCTCATAACGTTGGCAGTGGATCTAAACTCTTTTAGATACACAAGCAATGAGCGACATCTAGCAATACATCATTGCTACCCAAGTTACGAAATAAGTCAAGATCCGACTAACCTTTCCGTGACTACTATAATATATGACCGTGTCCTTCTATCCTTGATATCAGATTGACCAATGAGGCATAGACCGTGTCATCCTCGATCAATCTATGTGTTTCTTGATCCCTTAGTAAACTAACTCAAACAAATGAGTTCAATATCTCATATTGACTCATTCGAGCATGACCATGTGTTTTAGTAGTTCTACTCAATCAAGGGGCCCACAGATATCACTCCCGTCATATGGGAGGGATAGATCCCATCTATATCACTCACATCCCTCCACATAATTTGTTATATATCCAGTAATCGCCTTTATGGTCCACCCTGTTACGTGTGACGTTTGACGATACTAAAGTACTTAACTCCTTATGTAGGGAACCGTAGTTAGTTTAGGTTTGAGGACTATTCATACCAATAGTCACATGAGAAAGTTTATGACACTCATATGACGATCCATGAAACTTTCTCATGGCGGGTCAGTTCAGTATATATTCTCTAATATATACCCATGTGTCAACTTGATATCATATATCCATGACTTGTGAGATCAAGTCATCAATTGACCTACATGCTAGTCTTTATGTATTAATATTGCCCTTGCATATTAATACTTGACTAGGAACATTTAGGAAAGTGTTCTCTACAGCCTCTCATAATCAATTCTGCCAATTGATGTGCTGTAGATAAGAACCTACTTTTCTAGGGCATTATTATATTTAAGTTAGCTGGCACAAGCAAGACGTAAATATAATAACCAATCCTTTGCCTTTATATAATATGATACAAAATGTTCCCTATTCAACCATCACATGATTGGTAATAGGGCTATAACTAACAATCAGTCCCTTGTAGAATATAAGTAGAGGCTCACAACCAAGATGGTTTTGGACAAACCATTGGCATGGTTGTAGTGTAGATTGGTATTGTTTTGTCTTGAACATAGAGTTACACTAGTACACTTAGGTGTATTGAGCAGGACCGACATAGAGGTGATTCAATTTATTGCTGATTACATAATTGAATCAGACCTCGGATATTATGTTGTACATGCTCTTAATCCCGATATAATAAAGGGCACATGTACTTAGTATTTATTTCTTTGATTTACCAAAGGGTGAGATTTATATGGATTAAATCAATATGCTCAGTAAGTTGGGAAATGATATTATTTACATGGTGTGCCGTTGATTATAGGAGGAAACCGTGTCCTATATATTAGGTTGATGATGTCCGCTTAAGGAGCTCATAAGGTTGATCATGTAAACCCTGCAGGTTGACTTAGTCAACATGATGATAAGGTTGAGTGGTACTACTTGAGGAGTTAGATGTTAATTGATTGATGGTCAGTAAATCAATTAATTGACGGACATTCGATATCTTAAACACGGGGAGATGGATGTACAAATAATGTATGGAGCTCATATTAATTTATGGGGGTTGGTGAGGTAATTCAATGATGATCCTCTAGTGGAATGGAACATCATTGATGGATCAAGTTTGTGTGGTTCCGATCCATCGGTTGGCCAAGATCCAACTCCTCCTCATGGTCCCTATCGTAGCCTAATATAAACCTCATGAAGCCTAGATCCAATGATGGAAAACAAATCCCTAGATTCGACGGTGGAGATTAAATCTCTAGATCCGACGGTTGAGATTAAATCTCTAGATCCGACGGTGGAGATTAAATCTCTAGATCCGAAGGTTGAGATTAAATCTCTAGATCCGACCGTTGAGATTAAATCCCTAGATTCGACGGTGGAGATTAAATCTCTAGATCCGACGATTGAGATTAAATCTCTAGATCCAGCGGTGGAGATTAAATCTCTAGATCCGACGGTTGAGATTAAATCCCTAGAACCGACGGTGGAGATTAAAACAAGGCTTAAGCCCAACTCTATATAAGGAGGCTTAAGGTGGGCGGCAAGTGTGGTTGTTGGTTGGTTTTGGAGATTAGGGTTTTGCCTAACAATAGCTTGGGCGGCAAGAAACCCTAAGGAGGAAACCCTAATTAGATTAGGGTTTTGTTGGGCGGCTAGGGTTTGCAAGGAGAGTGGGCGGCAACAATAGGTCTTCTTCCTAAGGTGTTGGCCGGCTCCTTCCTCTCTTCCCTCTACCTTGGTCGGATCTTAACCTATTCCTCTTCTCCTCTTCTTTTCCTCTTGGCCGGCGGCACAAAGGAGCTAGGGATTGTTCCCTTGTTCTTCTCCTTGGTTGGCCATCTTGTTCCCTCTATTCTTGGGGTCGGAGGCATCAATCCTTTGTTGATTGGTGGTTGGCTCAAGCAAGAAGGGAAGGAGAGTTCTTCTTTCTTTCGATTGAAGAAGATCTAGGAAGCTTCAACTTGTGGAGGATCTTCGCCCACACGAAGTCTACAAGGAGGTTAGGACATATGATAGAAGATCAAGAGGTATAAAAGTTTTACAAGTTTTATTATTGATCTTTGCATGTTCTTATTAATATGTTTATATGTGTTGATTATACTTGTCTACATCCATATGTATTTGTATAATCATGGACCCCGAAGATAAACACAAAACCGGCGATCCATCCGTCGTCTCTTTCGTGGCTAACCGACTAGAAGAGCTTGGCTTCATTGAACAACTAGTTTGTTCAAGCGATCGCTCAAGTCGTTAGCATGACGACGAATTGGTTGAGCTTAGGAAACTCATCCCATCCGGATTAGTTTTCATTAGTGAAAATTTTAATCCGGGGACATGGGAGCCAATGAGCCTCCGAGCACAATGCCATCAATTTGGTATCAGAGTCACGGTTTCCGGTTTTGTGTGTTTGGATTCGGTTACTTTCACTAACTTATCATATATTGTGTATGCCGGATGATAGTACGATGTGCATAGCATAACTTTTTGGTTGCAGGCATAAGTTCCAACTATTATGGCTATATATGTGTGTATGTGATTGCATGTGTGTGTGATTGTATATTATTTGAATCCTCGGGGTTGACGAGGCTAAATTAGTATTTAATTTTTGTAATTAATTATTACATTATTTAGCCACTCATTTTAGTTTACTTTCGATCTAGATTATTTGTACACTCCTTCGTGGAGTATAGGATCGATGGATGTAAATTAAAATAGCTTGTCTTGGCTCGGATCTCTTTGGTGACTTGCGCACGGGAAAAGGTGGAGCGGACAAGGTGGCGACACGACGGGACGCATATTGGAGAACAATACCATAATAGTTGGGAAAATTCTATTTTTTTTCCATATTTATTGCTGATTTGTTTTATATGCATGTTGTGTGTGCTTGAAAATTCCTCACTGTCAATTTACTAAGTGGAAGAGGGACATTTTAATTAATTCCCGCAGCCTCCATTACAATTTGACGTGTGATGCAACAAACTTGCGCGTCGGCTCTGAGTGCCTTCCTCCCCATCGGATGAGTTTGTTTGTAGATCACTAGGTCAAATAATGGTTATAGGAAATTATTTAGGAGCGTGTGTACTTCCCCATCGGTAAGGCACATAATCTGAGATAATTCCCTTAGTATCGTGTAATGGTGCACACTTAGATGCAAATAAAAAGTATCCTCCCCATCGGAGTCACTGCTTTTATTTGTAGGGCCAAAGAGGAACCAACTATTAATTTTATTTGTCAAAAATTAAGGTTGACAAGATAATAAAATTAAAGGGTTAAACCTCCTCTTACAAATGTAGAATTCGTATACGTCCACACTATCGTGGCATGCGATATTCTCGGTGTTTTGAGGTGTTGGTTGATTTCGAAATTTTATTGTTTGAGGAATCAATGATATTTGAAATCTAATATTTTGATCATTGTGATTCTTAGGATTTTCAAATGGCTTTCAACCCACTTGCTGTGATATTAAAAGAAAATAAACTTACTGGAACAAATTATATTGATTGGAAAAGAAATTTGGATATTGTCTTAACTGTAGAGGAGTAAAAATTTGTACTCTTCGAGGTCTGTCCTCCTAAGCCCACTGATGACTCTGATGAAAAGGAGAAAGAGAGTTATAAGAAATGGATCAAGGTAGATGAGATGGCGCGGTGTTACATTTTGGCATCTATGACAAATGTGCTGCAACATCAGCATCAGGCCATGGCCACGGCTTATGACATGATGCTCAATCTCAAGGAACTTTTCGGACATCATAGTAGGGCGGCCAGAAATGAGGCTATGAGGAACTTGATGACGACCACCATGATCGAGGGAACACCCGTCAGGGACCATGTTCTCAAGATGATGTCTCATCTGAATGAGGTGGAAGTCCTCGGAGCTGAGATCGATTGGGAAACCTAGGTCGATATCATTCTCCAGTCTCTGCCTAGAAGTTTTGAGCAGTTCCGCCTCAACTACAACATGAACAAGAGGTTGTATTCGTTGGCGGAGTTTCTGACAGAACTCCAGGCAGCAGAAGGGCTTTTTCGTCAAAGCGCACAAGCCATGGTTGCTCAGAAGGTTTCTTCTTCTAAATCGAAAGGTAAGAAGAAGAAGAAGCAAGGTGGAGCAAAGAAAGTGGCAGTAGGACCTCAGGCAGGAGTGAAGAAGCCAAAAGGCAAGTGGTTCACTTGCAAGCAGACTGGACATTGGAAGGTGAACTGTCCTCGCTGAAAGAACAAAGGTATATCTTCTTGTTTAGTTGTTGAAACATGTTTAGCGGTGTTATCTACCAGTACCTGGTGTGTAGATACAGGAGCCACTGATCATGTCTGCAATACTTTGCAGGGGTTCCAGGAAACCCGACGACTAGCTGAGGGAGAGATTACCATCTTCATGGGCAATGCTTCAAAGGTGGCGGCTATTGCAGTGGGAGATGTTTATTTATCTTTTGATAGGAATAAAGTTTTGGTTTTGAGAAATTGTCTTTATGTACCTACTTTTAGAAAGAATCTAATTTCAGTTTCTAAATTGTTTCTGGATGGATATTCTGTTTCTTTTAATGACAAAGTTGTTATAAAAAGGAATAGGGAGATTATCTGTTCTGGTACATTGGTTGGCAATTTGTATACTCTTGAACCGAAAACTCCCACGATGCATATAGAAGTGAATAACTCATCTTCTAAGTCTAATAAGAGAAAAGAACCTTCGAAAATGAACCAGACATATCTTTGGCACCTAAGACTTGGTCATATTAACCTGAGTAGAATTCAAAGGTTGATAGCTGATGGACCTTTGGGTTCATTAGTGGTGGAGGATCTCCCAACCTGCGAGTCTTGCTTGGATGGTAAGATGACAAAGAGGCCTTTTAAGGCTAAGGGGTATTGAGCCAAAGATGTATTGGAATTGGTTCATTCTGATTTGTGCGGTCCTATGTCTATCCAGGCTAGAGGTGGCTTTGAATACTTTGTCTCTTTTATAGACGATTATTCAAGGTATGGATACATTTACTTGATGCGCCGTAAGTCTGAATGCTTTGACAGGTTCAAAGAATTCAAGGATGATGTGGAGAACTGTCAAGGTAAAAGTATCAAGACACTACGATCTGATCGTGGTGGCGAGTACCTCTTGGGAGAGTTTAGGAGTTACATATCGGAGGCTGGGATTCAATCCCAATTGTCCACACCTTGCACACCCCAGCAGAATGGTGTGGCGGAGCGAAGGAATAGGACTCTTATGGAGATGGTCAGATCGATGATGAGTTATTCTGAGTTACTTGATTCGTTCTGGGTGTTTGCTCTGGAAATGACAACACACATTCTGAACTTGGTTCCATCTTAGTCAGTACCCTCTACTCCCATAGAATTGTGGACTGGGCGAAAACCTAGTCTAAGACATATTTGGATTTGGGGTAGTCCAGAACATGTGCTGAAGGGAGATGCTGGTAAGTTAGAATCTCGTAGAGAAGTACACTTGTTTGTTGGCTACCCTAAGGGAACGAAGGGTGGTTTGTTCTATAGTCCTAGAGATCAGAAGGTGATCGTGAGTACGAATGCCAGATTTCTAGAGGAGGACTATGTGATGAACCACAAGCCCACGAGTAGGATTGTTCTTGAGGAGTTAACAGGGGAAGTCCCGACTTCAGTACCACCGGTACAAGAGGAAATACCACAAGTCACTGCACCGCGTGTCACAGAGCATACACAGGAAGCACCTCGTCGTAGTGGGAGGGTTGTTAGACAACCTGAGAGATTCATGTTCTTGGGAGAGTCTTCGGACTTAGTCCCTGGCAAACATGAACCTGATCCCTGGACATATGACGAGGCACTCCAAGATAGAGATGCATAGAATCTATGGATTCTAATCATGTCTGGGAGCTAGTAGAACCACCCGATGGTGTGAAAGCCATTGAATGCAAGTGGATCTACAAGAGAAAGAGAGGAGTAGACAGGAAGGTTGAGACCTTCAAAGCTAGGCTTGTTGCGAAAGGGTATACTCAGAAAGAGGGTATCGATTATGAGGAGACCTTTTCACCGGTAGCTATGCTTAAGTCTATCCAGATTCTCTTATCTATTGCTGCTCATGAGGATTATGAGATTTGGAAGATGGATGTCAAGACATCTTTCCTTAACGAAAGTCTTGAGGAAAACATCTATATGAAGCAACCAGAGGGATTCATTGCAAAGGGCAAAGAGCATCTTGTGTGTAAGCTTAATCGGTCCATTTATGAATTGAAGCAAGCTTCTAGATCTTGGAACATCCGCTTTGATGAGGTAATCCAGTCATATGAATTTATTCAAAGTCCGGATGAGCCTTGTGTATACAAGAGATGTGATGGAAACGTAGTGGTATTTCTTGTACTATACGTAGATGACATTTTGTTAGTTGGCAACAGTATCAGAGTGTTATCAGACGTAAGGGTATGGTTGTTCAAACAGTTTGATATGAAGGACTTGGGAGAAGTGGGACACATCCTTGGGATCAAGGTGATAAGGGATCGCAAGAAAAGGATGTTGTGCTTATCTCAAGCTTCATACATTGACACTATCCTTGCTCGTTTTAGCATGCAGAACTCCAATAAAGGTTTTCTACCTTTTAGGCATGGAGTTCCTTTATCTAAAGAGATGTGTCCCAAAACATCAAAGGAGATAGAGGAGATGAAGGCGGTTCCTTATGCTTCGGTAGTAGGAAGCCTCATGTATGCTATGCTATGTACGAGACCAGATATCTGCTTTGCCGTGGGCATGGTTACAGATATCAGAGTAATCCAGGACAGGGACATTGGACTACGGTAAAGCATATATTGAAGTACCTGAGAAGTACTAGGGATTATATGCTGGTTTACCGGGCAGATCAATTATTACCTGTGGGTTACATGTATTCTGATTTCCAATCAAATAGGGACAAAAGTAAGTCTACCTCGAGGTTTGTGTTTACTTTTGGAGGTGGAGCCATAGTATGGAGGAGTGTCAAGCAGAAATACGTGGTAGACTCTACTATGGAAGCTGAGTATGTGGTAGCCTCTGAGACAGCCACGGAAGCTGTATGGCTCAGGAACTTCTTGATGGACTTGGATGTGATTCCTGGTTTGCCCAGAACTATCACAATTTATTGTGATAACAGTGGTGCAGTTGCAAACTCGAAGGAACCACGAGCCCATAAGGCGAGTAAACACATAGAGCGCAAGTACCACCTGATACGAGAGATCATAAAGCGAGGAGAAGTAGCTGTTGGCAAGATTGTATCAGAGGATAACATGGCGGATCCATTCACTAAGGCCCTTCCAGCGAAAGCGTTTGATAGGCATGTGGAGGACATGGGGATCAGATGTATGGCAGTGTGATGACAACATAGTCTTTTAGTATAAGTGGGAGATTGTTGGAATGTATACTGAAAGCCTAGCTCTTTTTGTATGAACATTTTTATTTTGAAATAAGAATCACATGATCATTGTTTGCACTTTATATTTATTATATGTGTGCATATTGTCTAATACTTTACATTCTAGATAACATGGTGCTTGGTGTGGCACAGAAGATCATGTTATCAGTCCCTTGTAGAATATAAGTAGAGGCTCACAACCAAGATGGTTTTGGACAAACCATTGGCATGGTTGTAGTGTAGCTTGGTATTGTTTTGTCTTGAACATAGAGTTACACTAGTACACTTAGGTGTATTGAGTAGGACCGACATTGAGGTGATTCAATTTATTGCTGATTACATAATTGAATCGGACCTCGGATATTATGTTGTACATGCTCTTAATCCCAATATAATAACCGGCACATATACTTAGTATTTATTTCTTTGATTTACCAAAGGGTGAGATTTATATGGATTAAATCAATATGCCCGGTAAGTTGGGAAATGATATTATTTACATGGTGTGCCGTTGATTATAGGAGGAAACCATGTCCTATATATTAGGTTGATGATGTCCCCTTGAGGAGCTCATAAGGTTCATCATGTAAACCCTACAGGTTGACTTAGTCAACATGATGATAAGGTTGAGTGGTATTACTCAAGGAGTTAGATGTTAATTGATTGATGGTCAGTAAATCAATTAATTGACGAACATTCGATATCTTAAACATGGGGAGATGGATGTACAAATAATGTATGGAGCCCATATTAATTTATGGGGGTTGGTTAGGTAATTCAATGATGATCCTCTAGTGGAATGGAACATCATTGATGGATCAAGTTTGTGTGATTCCGATCCATCGGTTGGCCAAGATCCAACTCCTCCTCATGGCCCCTATCGTAGCCTAATATAAACCTCATAAAGCCTAGATCTAACGGTTGAAAACAAATCCCTAGATCCAACGGTGGAGATTAAATCTCTAGATCCGACGATTGAGATTAAATCTCTAGATCCGACGGTGGAGATTAAATCTCTAGATCCGACAGTTGAGATTAAATCTCTAGATCTGACGGTTAAAATTAAATCCCTAGATCCGACGGTGGAGATTAAATCTCTAGATCCGACGGTTGAGATTAAATCTCTAGATCCGACGGTGGAGATTAAATCTCTAGATCCGACGGTTGAGATTAAATCCCTAGAACCGACGGTGGAGATTAAAACAAGGTTTAAGCCCAACTCTATATAAGGAAGCTTAAGGTGGGCGGAAAGTGTGGTTGTTGGTTGGTTTTGGAGATTAGGGTTTTGCCTATCAATAGCTTGGGCGGCAAGAAACCCTAAGGAGGAAACCCTAATTAGATTAGGGTTTGGTTGGGTGGCTAGGGTTTGCAAGGAGAGTGGGCGGCAACAATAGGTCTTCTTCCTAAGGTGTTGGCCGGCTCCTTCCTCTCTTCCCTCTACCTTGGTCGGCGCTCAACCTATTCCTCTTCTCCTCTTCTTTTCCTCTTGGCCGGCGGCACAAAGGAGCTAGGGATTGTTCCCTTGTTCGGCTCCTTGGTTGGACATCTTGTTCTCTCTATTCTTGAGGCCGGCGACATCAATCCTTTGTGGATTGGTGGTTGGCTCAAGCAAGAAGGGAAGGAGAGTTCTTCTTTCTTTTGATTGAAGAAGATCTAGGAAGCTTTAACTTGTGGAGGATCTTCGCCCACACGAAGTCTACAAGGAGGTTAGGACATACGATAAAAGATCAAGAGGTATAAAAGTTTTACAAGTTTTATTATTGATCTTTGCATGTTCTTATTAATATGTTTATATGTGTTGATTATACATGTCTACATCCATATGTATTTGTATAATCATGGACCCCGAAGATAAACACAAAAATCGACGACTCGTCCGTCGTCTCTTCCACAGCTAACCGACTAGAAGAGCTTGGTAGCTTGAACAACTACTAGTTTGTCTGCCGACGCTGTTGTTAGCACACGACGATGAATTGGTTGAGCTTAGGAAACTCATCCCATCCGGATTAGTTTTCATTAGTGAAAATTTTAACCGGGACATGGGAGCCAATGAGCCTCCAAGCAATGCCATCAACAATGGTATCGAGCCACTGGGTTTCCGATTTTGTGTGTTTTGGATTCTTAATTTTTATGCACTTATCATATATTGTGTATGCCGGATGATAGTAGGATGTACGTATCATAACTTTTTGGTTGCAGACATATGTTCCAACTTTTATGGCTATATATATGTGTAAGTGATTGCATGTGTGTGTGATTGTATATTATTTGAATCCTCGGGGTTGACGAGGCTAAATTAGTATTTAATTTTTATAATTAAATATGACATTGTTTAGCCACTCATTTTAGTTTACTTTCGATCTAGATTATTTGTATACTCCTTCGTGGAGTATAGGATCAATGGATGTAAATTAAAATAGTTTATCTTTGCTCGGATCTCTTTGGTGACTTGCGCACGAGAAAAGGTGGAGCGGACAAGGTGGCATCACGACGGGACACATATTGGAGAACAATACCATAATAGTTGAGAATATTCTATTTTTTTTCCATATTTATTGCTGATTTGTTTTATATGCATGTTGTGTGTGCTTGAAAATTCCTCACTGTCAATTTACTAAGTGGGAGAGGGACATTTTAATTAATTCCCGCGGCCTCCATTATAATTTGACGTGTGATGCAACAAACTTGCGCGTCGGCTCTGAGTGCCTTCCTCCCTATCGGATGAGTTTGTTTGTGAATCACTAGGTCAAATAATGGTTATAGGAAATTATTTAGGAGCGTGTGTACTTCCCCATCGGTAAGGCACATAATCCGAGATAATTCCCTTAGTATCGTGTAATGGTGCACACCTAGATGCAAATAAAAAGTATCCTCCCCATCGGAGTCACTGCTTTTATTTGTAGGGCCAAAGAGGAACCAACTATTAATTTTATTTGTCAAAAAGTAAGGTTGACAAGATAATAAAATTAAAGGGTTAAACCTCCTCTTACAAATGTAGAATTCGTATACGTCCACACTATCGTGGCATGCGATATTCTCGGCGTTTTGAGGTGTTGGTTGATTTCGAAATTTTATTATTTGAGGAATCAATGATATTTGAAATCTAATATTTTGATCATTGTGATTCTTAGGATTTTCAAATGGCTTTCAACCCACTTGCTGTGATATTAAAAGAAAATAAACTTACTGGAACAAATTATATTGATTGGAAAAGAAATTTGGATATTGTCTTAACTGTAGAGGAGTACAAATTTGTACTCTTCGAGGTCTGTCCTCCTAAGCCCACCGATGACTCTGATGAAAAGGAGAAAGAGAGTTATAAGAAATGGATCAAAGCAGATGAGATGGCACGGTGTTACATTTTGGCATCTATGTCAAATGTGCTACAACATCAGCATCAGGACATGGCCATGGCTTATGACATGATGCTCAATCTCAAGAAACTTTTCGGACATCAGAGTAGGGCGGCCAGATTGGAGACTATGAGGAACTTTATGACGACCACCATGATCGAGGGAACACCCTTCAGGGACCATGTTCTCAAGATGATGGCTCATCTGAATGAGGTGGAAGTCCTCGGAGCTGAGATCGATGGGGAAACCCAGGTCGATATCATTCTCCAGTCTCTGCCTAGGAGTTTTGAGCAGTTTCGCCTCAACTACAACATGAACAAGAGGTTGTATTCGTTGGCGGAGCTTCTGACAGAACTCCAGGCGGCAGAAGGGCTTTTTCGTCAAAGCGCTCAAGCCATGGTTGCTCAGAAGGTTTCTTCTTCTAAACCGAAAGGTAAGAAGAAGAAGAAGCAAGGTGGAGCAAAGAAAGTTGCAGTAGTACCTCCGGCAAGAGTGAAGAAGCCGAAAGGCAAGTGGTTCACTTGCAAGCAGACTGGACATTGGAAGGCGAACTGTCCTCGCTGAAAGAACAAAGGTATATCTTCTTGTTTAGTTGTTGAAACATGTTTAGCGGTGTTATCTACCATCACCTGGTGTGTAGATACAGGAGCCACTGATCATGTCTGCAATACTTTGCAGGGGTTCCAGGAAACCCGACGACTAGCTGAGGGAGAGATTACCATCTTCATGGGCAATGCTTCAAAGGTGGCGGCTATTGTAGTGGGAGATGTTTATTTATCTTTTGATAGGAATAAAGTTTTGGTTTTGAGAAATTGTCTTTATGTACCTACTTTTAGAAAGAATCTAATTTCAGTTTCTAAATTGTTTCTGGATGGATATTCTGTTTCTTTTAATGACAAAGTTGTTATAAAAAGGAATAGGGAGATTATCTGTTTTGGTACATTGGTTGGCAATTTGTATACTCTTGAACCGAAAACTCCCACGATGCATATAGAAGTGAATAACTCATCTTCTAAGTCAAATAAGAGAAAAGAACCTTCGAAAATGAACCAGACATATCTTTGGCACCTAAGACTTGGTCATATTAACCTGAGTAGAATTCAAAGGTTGATAGCTGATGGACCTTTGGGTTCATTAGTGGTGGAGGATCTCCCAACCTGCGAGTCTTGCTTGGAAGGCAAGATGGCCAAGAGGCCTTTTAAGGCTAAGGGGTATAGAGCCAAAGATATATTGGAATTGGTTCATTCTGATTTGTGCGGTCCTATGTCTATCGAGGCTAGAGGTGGCTTTGAATACTTTGTCTCTTTTATAGACGATTATTCAAGGTATGGATACATTTACTTGATGCGCCGCAAGTCTCAATGCTTTGACAGGTTCAAAGAATTCGAGGATGATGAGGAGAAGCGTCAAGGTAAAAGTATCAAGACACTACGATCTGATCGTGGTGGCGAGTACCTCTTGGGAGAGTTTAGGAGTTACTTATCAGAGGCTGGGATTCAATCCCAATTGTCCGCACCTAGCACACCCCCAACAGAATGGTGTGGCGGAGCGAAGGAATATGACTCTTATGGAGATGGTCAGATCGATGATGAGTTATTCTGAGTTACCTGATTCGTTCTGGGGGTTTGCTCTGGAAACGGCAACACACATTCTGAACTTGGTTCCATCTAAGTAAGTACCCTCTACTCCCATAGAATTGTGGATTGGGCAAAACCTAGTCTAAGACATATTCGGATTTGGGGTAGTCCAGCACATGTGTTGAAGGGAGATGCTGGTAAGTTGGAATCTCGTACAGAAGTACGCTTATTTGTTGGCTACCCTAAGGGAACGAAGGGTGGTTTGTTCTATAGTCCTAGAGATCAGAAGGTGATCGTGAGTACGAATGCAAGATTTCTAGAGGAGGACTATGTGATGAACCACAAGCCCACGAGTAGGATTGTTCTTGAGGAGTTGACAGGGGAATTCCCGACTTCATTACCACCGGTACAAGAGGAAATACTACAAGTTACTGCACCGCGTGTCACATAGCATACACATGAGCCACCTCGTCGTTGTGGGAGGGTTGTTAGACAACCCGAGAGATTCATGTTCTTGGGAGAGTCTTCGAACTTAGTCCCTGGTAAACATGAACCTGATCCCTGGACATATGACGAGGCACTCCAAGATAGAGATGCGGTATCTTAGCAAAGAGCGATGAATTCAGAGATAGAATCTATGGATTCTAATCATGTCTGGGAGCTAGTAGAACCACCCGATGGTGTGAAAGCCATTGGATGCAAGTGGATCTACAAGAGAAAGAGAGGAGTAGACGGGAAGGTTGAGACCTTCAAAGCTAGGCTTGTTGCGAAAGGGTATACTTAGAAAGAGGGTATCGATTATGAGGAGACCTTTTCACCGATAGCTATGCTTAAGTCTATCCAAATTCTCTTATCTATTGCTGCTCATGAGGATTATGAGATTTGGAAGATGGATGTCAAGACAGCTTTCCTTAACGGAAGTCTTGAGAAAAACATCTATATGAAGCAACCAGAGGGATTCATTGCAAAGGGCAAAGAGCATCTTGTGTGTAAGCTTAATCGGTCCATTTATGGATTGAAGAAAGCTTCTAGATCTTGGAACATCCGCTTTGATGAGGTAATCCAGTCATATGGATTTATTCAAAGTCCGGATTAGCCTTTTGTATACAAGAGATGTGATGGAAACGTAGTGATATTTCTTGTACTATACGTAGATGACATTTTGTTAGTTGGCAAAAATATCAGAGTGTTATTAGACGTAAGGGTATGGTTGTCCAAACAGTTTGATATGAAGGACTTGGGAGAAGTGGGACACATCCTTGGGATCAAGGTGATAAGGGATCGCAAGAAAAGGATATTGTGCTTATCTCAAGCTTCATACATTGACACTATCCTTGCTCGTTTTAGCATGCAGAACTCCATGAAAGGTTTTCTACCATTTAGGCATGGAGTACCTTTATCTAAAGAGATGTGTCCCAAAACATCAAAGGAGATAGAAGAAATGAAGGCGGTTCCTTATGCTTCGGCAGTAGGAAGCCTCATGTACGCTATACTATGTACGAGATCAGATATCTGCTTTGCCATGGGCATGATTAGCAGATATCAGAGTAATCCTGGACAAAGACATTGGACTGCGGTAAAGCATATATTGAAGTACCTGAGAAGGACTAGGGATTATATGCTGGTTTACTGGGCAGATCAATTAGTACATGTGGGTTACACGGATTCTGATTTCCAATCAGATTGGGACAACAGTAAGTCTACCTCGAGGTTTGTGTTTACTTTTGGAGGTGGAGCCATAGTATGGAGGAGTGTCAAGCAGAAATACGTGGCGGACTCTATAATGGGAGCTGAGTATGTGCAGCCTCTGAGGCAGCCAAGGAAGCTGTATGACTCAGGAACTTCTTGATGGACTTAGATGTGATTCCTGGTTTACCCAGAACTATCATAATTTATTGTGATAACAGTGGTGCAGTTGCAAACTCGAAGGAACCACGAGCCCATAAGGCGAGTAAACACATAGAGCGCAAGTACCACCTGATACGAGAGATCGTAAAGCGAGGAGAAGTAGCTGTTGCCAATATTGCATCAGAGGATAACCTGGCGGATCCATTCACTAAGGCCCTTCCAGCGAAAGCGTTTGATAGGCATGTGGAGGACATGGGGATCAGATGTATGACAGTGTGATGACAACATAGTCTTTTAGTATAAGTGGGAGATTGTTGTAATGTATATTGAAAGCCTAGCTCTTTTTGTATGAACATTTTTATTTTGAAATAAGAATCACATGATCATTGTTTGCACTTTATATTTATTATATGTGTGCATATTGTCTAATACTTTACATTGTAGATAATATGGTGCTTGGTGTGGCACAGAAGATCATGTTATCAGTCTCTTGTAGAATATAAGGAGAGGCTCACAACCAAGATGGTTTTGGACAAACCATTGGCATGGTTGTAGTGTAGCTTGGTATTATTTTGTCTTGAACATAGAGTTACACTATGTAACGCCCGTAAAATCTCTAACCATTTTACGAGAATTTTTGGCTTGACGATAATGGGCTTTATGTGGGTTTTTTCAAAAATAAAAGAAAATAAGCCAAAAAGGGGTGCAAGGCCTAGGAATTGAACCCCAAACCTCTAGAGATAGCCAAGCCCTATAGATGCACCCACTAACCAGAAGCCCAATAGGATTATATCATTAGAGGAGTAGGGGAAATTATGGTTAAGTGTAAGGGAGATCAAGGGGCTCTTCAAATGAATAAATAGGGGGGAATGAGGGGGCATGAGTATCCAAACTTCATTTCTCCTCTTCTCTTCTTCTTCCTCACCGAAAACCATCCCTCCCCCTCTCCATTTTCATCTTTGGCCGAACCCCATCCAAGCAAGGAGAAGGCTAGTTCTTGGCTTCCATAAGGCCATCTACCAACTAAAAGCAAGCGAAGGATGTAAGATTCCCTCACCTGTAGTATATTAGTTTTGTAGGACATGTTACATGAAAGAAATATGAAGCTTTGAGCCCTACATGTTTCGGCCAACAAAGTTTTTGGGCTAGGGTTTCATGAAAATGCTACTAAGGAAATTTTTGTAGGTTGTAAGCTTCATGTAGGAGATTTTAGGTGTCAAAAATCCAAGTTTATAGTCATACATGTTTCGGCCAACCTTGGGGTTACGGTTAGGGTTCCATGAAAATACCCCCTTATGAAGTTATGTTATGTAGTATGCCTTCATGAATGAATTTATGTGACAAGAATCAAATTTTAGTACCCCCTACATGTTTCGGCCAACCTTGGGGTTAGGGTTAGGGTTCCATGAAAATACCCCCTTATGAAGTTATGTTATGTAGTTTGCCTTCATGAATGAATTTATGTGACAAGAATCAAATTTTAGTACCCCCTACATGTTTCGGCCAACCTTGGGGTTAGGGCTAGGGTTTCATGAAAACACCCCCTTATGAAGTTATGTTATGTGGACGATTATAATATGCCATGAATTATGCTTATGTGATGAACATGTTTATGATGTAATATGCCATGAAATATGCCTATGAGATGAACATGTTTTATGATTTAATATGCCAAGAAATATGTTTATGAAATATGCCTATGTGATGAACATGTTGTATGATTTAATATGCCAAGAAATATGTTTATGAAACATGCCTATGTGATGAACATGTTTATGATGTAATATGCCATGAAATATGCCTATGAGATGAACATGTTTTATGATTTAATATGCCATGAATATGCCTATGAAATATGCTTATGTGATAAACATGTTTATGCTTTAGGACCCCTTTAGGGTACTCTTATGTTATGAATGCATGTATGCTATGAAATGCCTAAGATGGAGATGCTTCCCTTTCAAGTAGGGATTAAGAGCTCCCTTATGATAAGATAAGATGGAGATGCTTCCCTTTCAAGTAGGGATTAAGAGCTCTCCTTATAATGAGATAAGATGGAGATGCTTCCCTTTCAATTAGGGATTAATAGCTCTCCTTATGATAAGATAAGATTGAGATGCTTCCCTTTTTATGTTGGGGATTAAGAGCATTCTTTATGATATGACAAGAAAGAAAGGAATTAAGTATTTTACTTTGTAAAAGGTTAAGTACCTGACCCGTCAGGTGGTCGTTAATCAAATCCATAGGGACATAAGAAGACGTAAGAGGTCTTGCCCTGGTAAGACGTAAGAGGTCTTGCTCTAGTAGGTCTGGTGGCTCGCTACCCCAACCTATTAGGGAACGCGCATTATGTGGTACTTAACCTGGGGCCCC
The DNA here is from genome assembly GCA_025175895.1 of Wurfbainia villosa. NCBI lineage: Eukaryota > Viridiplantae > Streptophyta > Magnoliopsida > Zingiberales > Zingiberaceae > Wurfbainia > Wurfbainia villosa. The sequence continues at coordinate 32,885,422 of CM045989.1, read as the reverse complement.
CCATTCAAGTTATGATTATGTTGAAGTACCTATATGTATATGTTTTGAAAAGAAAGGACTTGTATGAAATTATGAATGCTTATGTCAAGTTTAAGAATGCTTATGATTATGTCCTTGATGCTTGTCTATGATTGATGAAATTATGAATGCTTATGTCAAGTTTAAGAATGCTTATGATTATGTCCTTGATGCTTGTCTATGATTGATGAAATTATGAATGCTTATGTCAAGTTTAAGAATGCTTATGATTATGTCCTTGATGCTTGTCTATGATTTATGAAATTATGAATGCTTACGTTAAGTTTAAGAATGCTTAGGACTATGTCCTCTATGCATGTTAGGGTTGATGGTATCATGAATGCTTATGTTTAATTTATGCCCTGCTTAGATTTAATTATGTTTAGCATGCTTATGTAAATTGTATGCCATGCTTATGTTTTCATTGCGTTGGTAAGTTGATACATAGTGTTGTTATGAAATACTTATGCTATTTATGCTAGTATGCTCCTGTTTTTCTAATTGTTCGATGAGGTTTGTGGCTTTTGTGAGTAGGCAAGAATCTTACTAAGCTATATGATTATAGTTTATGTTATCCATATACTGCAGATAAAGGAAACATGAACTAAGAGGAAGTAGCAGGAGGGGCCAAGTGGGTGTGATAGTGGCATGGTGGAAAAAGACCTTATTACTATCTGCTTATATTTATATGCTCAGTAAACACCTTAAGACATTTCCTTCCGCTTATAAGACTTGAGATTTATTAGTACCATGTTGAATGTTGCTTAGTTATGTTACTGTTCAGTTACTTATAAAAGTTTGATATGCTAGAACTCATGAATGGATATTTTATGTTATGCATGTTATAAAAAGAGATAAGAGATGTTAACATGCTTATTACGAATATGATAGGTAATGCATGTATAAGAGAAGGTTTATGCCATGAAAGCACGTTAAGTACATAGATTGTGAAATGATCCCTATATGTCATGTTATAAAAAAAAAAAAAAAAGTAGTGCCGCCCTGAGAGCAGATAAGGGCGGGCGTTACACACTAGTACACTTAGGTGTATTGAGCAAGACCGACATAGAGGTGATTCAATTTATTGCTGATTATATATTGGAATCGGACCTCGGATATTATGTTGTACATGCTCTTAATCCCGATATAATAACGGGCACATGTACTTAGTATTTATTTCTTTGATTTACCAAAAGGTGAGATTTATATGGATTAAATCAATATGCCCGGTAAGTTGGGAAATGATATTATTTACATGGTGTGCCATTGATTATAGTAGGAAACCATGTCCTATATATTAGGTTGATGATGTCCCCTTGAGGAGCTCATAAGATTCATCATGTAAACCTTACAGGTTGACTTAGTCAATATGATGATAAGGTTGAGTGGTACTACTCGAGGAGTTAGATGTTAATTGATTGATGGTCAGTAAATCAATTAATTGATGGACATTCGATATCTTAAACACGGGGAGATGGATGTACAAATAATGTATGGAGCCCATATTAATTTATGGGGGTTGGTGAGGTAATTCAATGATGATCCTCTAGTGGAATGGAACATCATTGATGGATCAAGTTTGTGTGGTTCGGATCCATCGGTTGGCCAAGATCCAACTCCTCCTCATGGTCCCTATCGTAGCCTAATATAAACCTCATGAAGCCTAGATCCAATGATGGAAAATAAATCCCTAGATCCGACGGTGGAGATTAAATCTCTAGATCCAACGGTTGAGATTAAATCTCTAGATCCGATGGTAGAGATTATATCTCTAGATCCGACGGTTGAGATTAAATCTCTAGATCCAACGGTTGAGATTAAATCCCTAGATCCGACGGTGGAGATTAAATCTCTAGATCCGACGGTTGAGATTAAATCTCTAGATCCGACGGTGAAGATTAAATCTCTAGATCCGACGGTTGAGATTAAATCCCTAGAACCGACGGTGGAGATTAAAACAAGGCTTAAGCCCAACTCTATATAAGGAGGCTTAAGGTGGGCGGCAAGTGTGGTTGTTGGTTGGTTTTGGAGATTAGGGTTTTGCCTATCAATAGCTTGGGCGGCAAGAAATCCTAAGGAGGAAACCCTAATTAGATTAGGGTTTGGTTGGGTGGCTAGGGTTTGCAAGGAGAGTGGGCGGCAACAATAGGTCTTCTTCCTAAGGTGTAGGCCGGCTCCTTCCTCTCTTCCCTCTACCTTGGTCGGCGCACAACCTATTCCTCTTCTCCTCTTCTTTTCCTCTTGGCCGGCGGCACAAAGGAGCTAGGGATTGTTCCCTTGTTCGGCTCCTTGGTTGGCCATCTTGTTCTCTCTATTCTTGGGGCCGGCGGCATCAATCCTTTGTGGATTGGTGGTTGGCTCAAGCAAGAAGGGAAGGAGAGTTCTTCTTTCTTTCGATTGAAGAAGATCTAGGAATCTTCAACTTGTAGAGGATCTTCGCCCACACAAAGTCTACAAGGAGGTTAGGACATATGATAGAAGATCAAGAGGTATAAAAGTTTTACAAGTTTTATTATTGATCTTTGCATGTTCTTATTAATATGTTTATATGTGTTGATTATACATGTCTACATCCATATGTATTTGTATAATCATGGACCCCAAAGATAAGGACAAAAATCGGCGATCCATCCGTCGTATCTTCCGCGGCTAACCGACTAGAAGAGCTTGGTTGCTTGAACAACTAGTTTGTTCAAGCGATCGCTCAAGTCATTAGCACGACGACGAATTGGTTGAGCTTAGGAAACTCATCCCATCCGGATTAGTTTTCATTAGTGAAAATTTTAATCCGGAGACATGGGAGCAAATGAGCCTCCGACCACAATGCCATCAATTTGGTATCAGAGTCACAGTTTCCGATTTTGTGTGTTTGGATTCGGTTACTTTCACGTACTTATCATATATTGTGTATGTCGGATGATAGTAGGATGTGCGTAGCATAACTTTTTGGTTGCAGGCATAAGTTCCAACTATTATGGCTATATATGTGTGTATGTGATTGCATGTGTGTGTGATTGTATATTATTTGAATCCTCGGGGTTGACGAGGCAAAATTAGTATTTAATTTTTGTAATTAAATATGACATTGTTTAGCCACTCATTTTAGTTTACTTTCGATCTAGATTATTTGTACACTCCTTCGTGGAGTATAGGATCGATGGATGTAAATTAAAATAGTTTGTCTTGGGTCGGATCTCTTTGGTGACTTGCGCACGGGAAAAGGTGGAGCGGACAAGGTGGCGACACGACGGGACGCATATTGGAGAACAATGCCATAATAGTTGGGAAAATTCTGTTTTTTTCCATATTTATTGCTGATTTGTTTTATATGCATGTTGTGTGTGCTTATGACAGGAGGCTATGAGGAACTTGATGATCACCACCATGATCGAGGGAACACCCATCAGGGACCATGTTCTCAAGATGATGGCTCATATGAATGAGGTGGAAGTCCTCGGAGCTGAGATCGATGGAGAAACCCAGGTCGATATCATTATCCAGTCTCTGCCTAGGAGTTTTGAGCAGTTCTGCCTCAACAACAACATGAACAAGAGGTTGTATTCGTTGGCGGAGCTTCTGACAGAACTCCAGGTGGCAGAAGGGCTTTTTCGTCAAAGAGCTCAAGCCACGGTTGCTCAGAAGGTTTCTTCTTCTAAATCGAAAGGTAAGAAGAAGAAGAAGTAAGGTGGAGCAAAGAAAGTGGCAGTAGGACCTCAGGCAGGAATGAAGAAGTCGAAAAGCAAGTGCTTCACTTGCAAGCAGACTGGACATTGGAAAGCGGACTGTCCTCGCCGAAAGAACAAAGGTATATCTTCTTGTTTAGTTGTTGAAACATGTTTAGCGGTGTTATCTACCAGCACCTGGTGTGTAGATACAGGAGCCACTGATCATGTCTGCAATACTTTGCAGGGGTTCCAGGAAACCTGACGACTAGCTGAGGGAGAGATTACCGTCTTCATGGGCAATGCTTCAAAGGTGGCGGCTATTGCAGTGGGAGACGTTTATTTATCTTTTGATAGGAATAAAGTTTTGGTTTTGAGAAATTGTCTTTATGTACCTACTTTTAGAAAGAATCTAATTTCAGTTTCTAAATTGTTTCTGGATGGATATTCTGTTTCTTTTAATGATAAAGTTATTATAAAAAGGAATAGGGAGATTATCTGTTCTGGTACATTGGTTAACAATTTGTATACTCTTGAACCGAAAGCTCCCACGATGCATATAGAAGTGAATAACTCATCTTCTAAGTCTAATAAGAGAAAAGAACCTTCGAAAATGAACCAGACATATCTTTGGCACCTAAGACTTGGTCATATTAACCTAAGTGTAATTCAAAGGTTGATAGCTGATGGACCTTTGGGTTCATTAGTGGTGGAGGATCTCCCAACCTACGAGTCTTGCTTGGAAGGTAAGATGACCAAGAGGCCTTATAAGGCTAAGGGGTATAGAGCCAAAGATGTATTGGAATTGGTTCATTCTGATTTGTGCGGTCCTATGTCTATCCAGGCTAGAGGTGGCTTTGAATACTTTGTCTATTTTATAGACGATTATTCAAGGTATGGATACATTTACTTGATGCGCCGCAAGTCTGAATGCTTTGACAGGTTCAAAGAATTCAAGGCTGATGTGGAGAACCTGTTGGTGCAATCGGCCCAGGTCACGATTGACCAGGACTCGAGTTTGACTCGAGTGATGTTTTGATGTTTTGACAAAAACATATGACAATTGTCATTTGGTAAAGTCCAAGTCTTGATTACTTGGCATGGCATTGGGAAAAGTCCAAGCATGGGTCTTGGCAATGTAAAGTCCAACATGGGTTGGCAAGGAAAGTCCAAGCATGGTCTTGGCATGAAAAGTTCAACATGGGTTGGCATGGAAAGTCCAAGCATGGTCTTGGCATAAAAAGTCCAACATGGGTTGGCAAGGGAAAGTCCAAGCTTGAGTCTTGGCATTTGAGAAGTCCAAGGGTTTGATATTGGCAGCGTAAAGTCCAAGCGGGAGTCTTGGCAGCATAAGTCCAATGGTTGGCGGCGTAAAGTCCAAGCGGAGTCTTGGCGGCGTAAGTCCAATGTGCCTTGGCGGTGTAGACACCGTTAGCATGACATAGCCGACGGAAGCACCTGAAGGCTAGCGCGATGGATGAACAAGTCATGGATGACTTGGAGGGATCCGAGAGGCGTGAGGCTGATAGAGGTGGCTAGAAGGCTTAGGTCTAGGCTAAGGGTGGTCTAGCAAGTATGGGGGAACCATACTTGGGTTAAAACCTCATGTTTGAGGTGTGCCAGTCGACTGGTGCCATGTGGCAGTCGACTGGACCGAGTCAACTAGGGTTTGACTACGGGTTATGGCCTAGCAGTCGACTGCCAGAGGTGGGCCGATCGATCGATGGCTCGAGCATCGGTGATCGATCGTGATCACCGACTGGTGCTCGAGAAATCGGCCACAGAATGGAGTCGAGACTTGACTGGTCGAGTGAGGACTCCATCAGTCGACTGATGAAGGTTTCGTTAGACTTATCCAGCGTGGATCTAGCCGTTGTCTCACGACAACAGTGGCATCAGTCGACTGATGGTCTCGATCAGTTGACTGATCGACTTTTTCCAGCACAGGTTGAAGCTATATAAGGAGCTCGTGATGGAGGAAAAGATAGCGATTTTCTTGAGCGAAATTGAAGGGGGAAGTTGGTGCTTTCCAGTCCTTCAAAGCTAGTTCAAGGCAATCAAAGATCAAGCAATCCAAAGCTCTTGTAAAGTGTTTTTCCTTTACTTGCATTTGTAATTCATATTGTATTTGCTTGTATTTACTTGTTTATTGTTGTAAACATTTGTACGAGGTTTCTCCGCCTCCGACTTGTTGTCGAGAAGGAGTTTATTGATTAGTGGTGTTTGTGGCATCGCTAGGGTTCGTACGAACCCGATCCGTGGAGTAGGAACCGTGTGGTTCCGAACCACGTTATATCGTTGTGTTAGCGTGTTGTATATTTCGTTATTGCTTTCATTATCTATATTCCGCTGCGCTAACGAAATTGTAGAAACAAACGCGAAAGAATTCAATCGACGTACGATCAACGCTATTCACCCCCCCTCTAGCCGTTCCAAATATTCCCAACAAGTGGTATCAGAGCCCGGGGCTCTTCTACGGATTAACAACCCGGAGTCAAGAATCTAGAGGGAAGAATATGGAATTTGAGGAAAGATTGGGTGACGACGTCAACATCCCACCTTCCTTCAACCGCGAACATTTTGCGTATTGGAAAGGTAGGATGGAATATTTTCTAATGACGAATATAGAAAATTGGTTTGTCGTGACTATAGGTTTTGATACTCCGAAAGGAGAAAACGGCAAAATCCTCAAGATGAAGAGATGGACCGAGGAGCAACGGGAAAAATTCAAGACAACCGTTAAGGTAGCAAAAATGTTGATTGATTTGATACCTAACAATATTTTGTCCAGATTAGGAAGCTATAGGGATGCCAAGGAGTTGTGGAACAAGTTGATCAAGTTCCATGACAATCCCGAATCGGTCCAAGAAGACTTGGAAGAGGAGGAGACCGAAGAAGAATCATCATCATCCTCACAAGAAAGTGAGGAGTCAACTTTCGGGTCGGAAGAGGTGGAGGAAGTGGAAGAAGCATCCACCTCAAGGATTGAGGGGGAGGAGAGAACCTTCATACCGGAACATCGAGAAGAAGAGCCTTCAACATCCGATCAAGATGAGGAAGCTCAATATTCAACTCCGGCACCTACCACCACCCTAGGTAACTCAAACACTTTATCTTCCAATAAAAATCATATTATGTGTTTTGAGTGTAGGGAATTTGAGCACTATAAGAGCAAGTGCCCAAAGAAGGTTAGGAAAGCTCCACCGGCACCAAAGGCCAAGGATGCCGGTCCCTCAAGTCAAAAGAGCAAGGAGCATATTAAAGTGCAACTCAAAGGGACATTATCGGAGTCAATGTCCAAGGGGAAAGAAGAAAGGGCAAGAAGGAGCAACACAAGTAGGGGGAGCCTCCAAGGCAAACCCTGAGGTACAATTTATTAATGCACCTTCAATTTCTAGGGATAAGAAGCATGCTAGGAATAATTTTAATAGTCTTGCTATTGTGCATGAAAAGCATGCTAGAAATAATAGATATATTTGCCTAGGAGCTAAGAGTGTTCACTTAGGAAATAAGAAGAAATTTAGGACTAATGTCCCTAAAAATATATTACCTAAGGAAAGCATTAAGAAAATAGGAGAACATCTAGGCTTTAATGCTAAGAAATCTAGACATATGCCTAGAAATAAAAATATCTCAAGAGAAAATGAAAAATCAAAAATTGAGATATTAGAAAAGGAAAATCAAGCCTTGAGATCAAGGCTTGAAAAACTTGAAAAGACCCTTAAGGTTATGCAAAATCAAATGCAAGGGTCAATTAGTCAAACTTCTAGGTTCAAAAGTCAAAATCAACACCTAGGACCTAAGAGTCAAAAGTCAACCAAGGGCAAGCAAGGTTTGGGTCACAAACCTAAGCCTAAGGTGGCTTACCATAGTGTTCCATTTGATTATGGAACACAAACTAGGTCTAGGAAGACTAAGGTCAATAGGGAAGTCATCCCTAGAGTTGACCAAGGGTTGTGCCTAGTGGCTAAGGTTTCTAGGAAACCTAGGGTGGCCACTAAGAAGGTTGCAAGGGGAGTTACCCCTAGAGTCAACCTAGGTAAGACCCAAATGACCAAGGCTAACAAGCCTAGGAGGGTCATTAGGAAGGTATCTAGGGAGGTTATCCCTAATGAATACCTAATTAACCCTAGGAGCTCAAATCGATTTTGGGTTCCTAAGAGCGTGATTGATTCATGCTAGGTGGGCTTAGGATGTGCCAACCTTGAGTGGATGGGTAGTTAACTCAACCATGATAAAGGTGACATTTTAGGTTATTTTCAAGGTTATGGATACCTTGGAAATAGATTTGAATTATCATCCTAAAAGATTTTAGGGTGTGCCAATATTATTTGAGAAGCTTGATAAAATGGTCAAATTGGCACAATTTAGGTTTAGAGGTCGTAGTGTGCCATTTTGGGTTTTTGGCACATTTGGGAAAATTTAGGTTAATATGGCAAAATATACTTAATTATATTAAATGACAATTAATATTAAAATTTAGGTATTACTATATCTATATATTTTATATGCCATGCTTTGATTGCCATATGCCATGTCATGACATCATGCCTAGTTCTATGATTTTATATGTCATGATTCATGTTTAGGATTAAGGTTTCAAATGTCATGTGTTTTTAGATTTCATCTTATGCCATGACATTATGATTATGAGCATATGCTTATTTATAACATTTCTAATGCCATAATCACTCATGCATTTAAGATAATTTGATTGAAATTGATTTAAGGACTATGACATGACTTGAAGTCCCATTTATAAGGGAATCAAGTAGGGTTGCCTTAGAGAATGCATGAAACCCTAGATTAGGATGAACAAAACCCACATCTCACATCCAATTGACATGTATGTGTATTTACACACCTTAGATACATGTGAGATGCTAGGATATGAGTTGAGTTCAAGGTGCATAGTTTTTTGCATCTTGATGAACTAAAACTCATCTTGTTTCATTTGTGGATCATTGGGAAAGCTTGTGTACAAGTCATGTGCATAGAACCCAAGGAATATGATCCAAAATAAGGTTTTGAAAACATTTTAAAATCATTTTGAAAAACCTTGGTGAAGTCTATCTTTTGATAGCAATCACCATTGATGAAGTTGATACAAAATAGGGCCAAAACATTGAAAATTTCAATGGTTTTGAGTTTTGTATCAAATTCACTATTTTATGGGTAAAATAATTTTAAAATATTTTTCACCCATTGTATGTGTTATAGGTATTATACGTATCAAATTTCATGATTTTTCGATATACGTATAATTATTTATGATTTTCTGAAATTCATGTCTGATAATTGAAATTCAGAAATTTCAGTTATCAGTCGACTGCTATTGGTGGCAGTCGACTGATGGAGGTGCCAGTCGACTGATTTCTGAATCACTCGACTGATTGCCTGATTTCGGGATAACTAAGGTTGTTTAACCCGATTTCAGCTGCGGTTAAGGTCCCTAATCACTCCTAACCCTAGGATATGCTTTGGGAAGCATTATAAAGGGTGAAAATCCATTGGATATGGATTAGGAGAGCTGTTTAGGGTTTGTATCAATGTTAAGGTGTTGGAAAGTTCAATGTTGAATTTATAACCGTAATTTTGATGGTTTAGAGTTCCTATTGGCTTAGGGACTGCCCAAGGACATTGTTGGTGCAATGGTCAAGGGGGAGCAAGCCTTTAGGGGGAGATATCCATCTTGGCATGATGGATGTGTTTTTTCTCCCTGAAGAGAAGAAGTTATTGGGAGAATATGATATCAATTGGGAAATTGATGGAAATTGGGAGAGTAAATGGGATTGTCTCTCTTGAGTGATATTGGACTTATCACTAGGAAGATGGTAGGCATCCTAAGTATTTTTGGACCAAGGGGGAGATTGTAAGATCTCATTGGGACATGAGACATTGACCCTCTTGGGGAGAAAACCTTTTTGATGTTAGTCAAAAAGGGAGAGAATGTTTGGGGGAGAACATTTGGAGAGTTGGTAAAGGATTTGAGTTAGTGTTCTAACTCAATCATTTGTTTGGTTTTTGTCAAACATCAAAAAGGGGGAGATTGTTGGTGCAATCGGCCCAGGTCACGATTGACCAGGACTCGAGTTTGACTCGAGTGATGTTTTGATGTTTTGACAAAAACATATGACAATTGTCATTTGGTAAAGTCCAAGTCTTGAGTACTTGGCATGGCATTGGGAAAAGTCCAAGCATGGGTCTTGGCAATGTAAAGTCCAACATGGGTTAGCAAGGAAAGTCCAAGCATGGTCTTGGCATGAAAAGTCCAACATGGGTTGGCATAGAAAGTCCAAGCATGGTCTTGGCATGAAAAGTCCAACATGGGTTGGCAAGGGAAAGTCCAAGGGTTTGATATTAGCAGCGTAAAGTCCAAGCGGGAGTCTTGGCAGCATAAGTCCAATGGTTGGCGGCGTAAAGTCCATGCGGAGTCTTGGCGGCGTAAGTCCAATGTGCCTTGGCGGTGTAGACACCGTTAGCATGACATAGATGACGGAAGCACCTGAAGGCTAGCGCGATGGATGAACAAGTCATGGATGACTTGGAGGGATCCGAGAGGCGTGAGGCTGATGGAGGTGGCTAGAAGGCTTAGGTCTGGGCTAAGGGTGGTCTAGCAAGTATGGGGGAACCATACTTGGGTTAAAACCTCATGTTTGAGGTGTGCCAGTTGACTGGTGCCATGTGACAGTCGACTGGACCGAGTCAACTAGGGTTTGACTGCGGGTTATGGCCTAGCAGTCGACTGCCAGAGGTGGGCAGTCGACTGATGGCTCAAGCAGTCGACTGATCGTGTGATCAGTCGACTGGTTCTCGAGAAATCGGCCACAAAATGGAGTCGAGACTCGACTAGTCGAGTGAGGACTCCATCAGTCGACTGATGGTCATAATCAGTCGACTGATGAAGGTTCCGTTGGACTTATCCAGTGTGGATCTAGCCGTTGTCTCATGACAACAGTGACATCAATCGACTGATGGTCCCGATCAGTCGACTGATCGACTTTTTCCAGCACAGGTTGAAGCTATATAAGGAGCTCGTGATGGAGGAAAAGATAACGATTTTCTTGAGCGAAATTGAAGGGGGAAGTTGGTGCTTTCCAGTCCTTCAAAGCTAGTTCAAGGCAATCAAAGATCAAGCAATCCAAAGCTCTTATAAAGTGTTTTTCCTTTACTTGCATTTGTAATTCATATTGTATTTGCTTGTATTTACTTGTTTATTGTTGTAAACATTTGTACGAGGTTTCTCCGCCTCCGACTTGTTGTCAAGAAGGAGTTTATTGATTAGTGGTGTTTGTGGCATCGCTAGGGTTCGTACGAACCCGATCCGTGGAGTAGGAACTGTGTGGTTCCGAACCACGTTATATCGTTGTGTTAGCGTGTTGTATATTTCATTATTGCTTTCATTATCTATATTCCATTGCGCTAACAAAATTGTAGAAACAAACGCGAAAGAATTCAATCGACGTACGGTCAACGCTATTCACCCCCCTCTAGCCGTTCCAAATATTCCCAACAGAACCGTCAAGGTAAAAGTATCAAGACACTACGATCTGATCATGGTGGCGAGTACCTCTTGGAAGAGTTTAGGAGTTACTTATCAGAGGCTGGGATTCAATCCCAATTGTCCGCACCTGGTACACCCCAGCAGAATGGTGTGGCGGAGCGAAGGAATAGGACTATTATGGAGATGGTCAGATCGATGATGAGTTATTCTGAGTTACTTGATTCGTTATGGGGATTTGCTCTGGAAACGACAACACACATTCTGAACATGGTTCCATCTAAGTCAGTACCCTCTACTCCCATAGAATTGTGGACTGGGCGAAAACCTAGTCTAAGACATATTCAGATTTGGGGTAGTCCAGCACATGTGCTTAAGGGAGATGTTGGTAAGTTGGAATCTCGTACAGAAGTACACTTGTTTGTTGGCTACCCTAAGGGAACGAAGGGTGGTTTGTTCTATAGTCCTAGAGATCAGAAGGTGATCGTGAGTACGAATGCCAGATTTTTAGAGGAGGACTATGTGATGAACCACAAGCCCACGAGTAGGATTGTTCTTGAGGAGTTTACAGGGGAAGTCCCGACTTCAGTACCACCGGTACAAGAGGAAATACCATAAGTTACTGCACCGCGTGTCACATAGCATACTCAAGAGGCACCTCGTCATAGTGGGAGGGTTGTTAGACAACCTGAGAGATTCATGTTCTTGGGAGAGTCTTCGGACTTAGTCCCTGGTAAACATGAACCTCATCCCTGGACATATGACGAGGCACTCCAAGATAGAGATGCGGTATCTTGGCAAAGAGCGATGAATTCAGAGATAGAATCTATGGATTCTAATCATGTCTGGGAGCTAGTAGAACCACCCGATGGTGTGAAAGCCATTAGATGCAAGTGGATCTACAAGAGAAAGAGAGGAGTAGACGGGAAGGTTGAGACCTTTAAAGCTAGGCTTGTTGCGAAAGGGTATACTCAGAAAGAGGGTATCGATTATGAGGAGACCTTTTCACCGGTAGCTATGCTTAAGTTTATCCGGATTCTCTTATCTATTGTTGCTCATGAGGATTATGAGATTTGGAAGATGGATGTCAAGACAACTTTCCTTAACGGAAGTCTTGACGAAAACATCTATATGAAGCAACCAGAGGGATTCATTGCAAAGGGCAAAGAGCATCTTGTGTGTAAGCTTAATCGGTCCATTTATGGATTGAAGCAAGCTTCTAGATCTTGGAACATCCGCTTTGATGAGGTAATCCAGTCATATGGATTTATTCAAAGTCCGGATGAGCCTTGTGTATACAAGAGATGTAATGGAAACGTACTGGTATTTCTTGTACTATACGTAGATGACATTTTGTTAGTTGGCAACAATATCAGAGTGTTATCAGACGTAAGGGTATGGTTGTCCAAACATTTTGATATGAAAGACTTGGGAAAAGTGGGACACATCCTTGGGATCAAGGTGATAAGGGATCGCAAGAAAAGGATGTTGTGCTTATCTTAAGCTTCATACATTTACACTATCCTTGCTCGTTTTAGCATGCAGAACTCCAAGAAAGGTTTTCTACCTTTTAGGCATGGAGTACCTTTATCTAAAGAGATGTGTCCCAAAACATCAAAGGAGATAGAGGAGATGAAGGCGGTTCCTTATGCTTCGGCAGTAGGAAGCCTCATATATGCTATGATATGTACGAGACCAGATATCTGCTTTGCCGTGGACATGGTTAGCAGATATCAAAGAAATCCTGGACAGGGACATTGGACTGCGGTAAAGCATATATTGAAGTACCTGAGAAGGACTAGGGATTATATGCTGGTTTCCCGGGCAGATCAATTAGTACCTGTGGGTTACACGGATTCTGATTTCCAATCAGATAGGGACAACAGTAAGTCTACCTTGGGGTTTGTGTTTACTTTTGGAGGTGGAGCCATAGTATGGAGGAGTGTCAAGCAGAAATGTGTGGCGGACTCTACCATGGACGCTGAGTATGTGGCAGCCTCTGAGGCAGCCATGGAAGCTGTATGGCTCAGGAACTTCTTGATGGACTTGGATGTGATTCCTGGTTTGCTTAGAACTATCACAATTTATTGTGATAACAGTGGTGCAGTTGCAAACTCGTAGGAACCACGAGCCCATAAGGCGAGTAAACACATAGAGCGCAAGTACCACCTGATACGAGAGATCGTAAAGCGAGGAGAAGTAGCTGTTGCCAAGATTGCATCAGAGGATAACCTGGCGGATCCATTCACTAAGGCCCTTCTAGCGAAAGCGTTTGATAGACATGTGGAGGACATGGGGATCAGATGTATGGCAGTGTGATGACATCATAGTCTTTTAGTATAAGTGGGAGATTGTTGGAATGTATACTGAAAGCCTAGCTCTTTTTGTATGAACATTTTTATTTTGAAATAAGAATCACATGATCATTGTTTGCACTTTATATTTATTATATGTGTGCATATTGTCTAATACTTTACATTGTACATAACATGGTACTTGGTGTGGCATAGAAGATCATGTTATCGGTCCCTTGTAGAATATAAGTAGAGGCTCACAACCAAGATGGTTTTGGACAAACCATTGGCATGGTTGTAGTGTAGCTTGGTATTGTTTTGTCTTGAACATAGAGTTACACTAGTACACTTAGGTGTATTGAGCAGGACCGACATAGAGGTGATTCAATTTATTGCTGACTACATAATTGAATCAGACCTCAGATATTATGTTGTACATGCTCTTAATCCCGATATAATAACCGACACATGTACTTAGTATTTATTTCTTTGATTTACCAAAGGGTGAGATTTATATGTATTAAATCAATATGCCCGGTAAGTTGGGAAATGATATTATTTATATGGTGTGTCGTTGATTATAGGAGGAAACCATGTCCTATATATTAGGTTGATGATGTCCCCTTGAGGAGCTCATAAGGTTCATCATGTAAACCCTGCAGGTTGACTTAGTCAACATGTTGATAATGTTGAGTGGTACTACTCGAGGAGTTAGATGTTAATTGATTGATGGTCAGTAAATCAATTAATTGACGAACATTTGATATCTTAAACATGGGGAGATGGATGTACAAATAATGTATGGAGCCCATATTAATTTATGGGGGTTGGTTAGGTAATTCAATGATGATCCTCTAGTGGAATGGAACATCATTGATGGATCAAGTTTGTGTGGTTCTGATCCATCGGTTGGCCAAGATCCAACTCCTCCTCGTGGTTCCTATCGTAGCCTAATATAAACCTCATAAAGCCTAGATCCAATGATGGAAAACAAATCCCTAGATCCTACGGTGGAGATTAAATCTCTAGATCCGACGATTGAGATTAAATCTCTAGATCCGACGGTGGAGATTAAATCTCTAGATCCGACGGTTGAGATTAAATCTCTAGATCCGACGGTTGAGATTAAATCCCTAGATCCGACGATGGAGATTAAATCTCTAGATCCGACGGTTGAGATTAAATCTCTAGATCCGACGGTGGAGATTAAATCTCTAGATCCGACGGTTGAGATTAAATCCCTAGAACCGACGGTGGAGATTAAAACAAGGCTTAAGCCCAACTCTATATAAGGAGGCTTAAGGTGGGCGGCAAGTGTGGTTGTTGGTTGGTTTTGGAGATTAGGGTTTTGCCTATCAATAGCTTGGGCGGCAAGAAACCCTAAGGAGGAAACCCTAATTAGATTAGGGTTTGGTTGGGTGGCTAGGGTTTGCAAGGAGAGTGGGCGGCAACAATAGGTATTCTTCCTAAGGTGTTGGCTGACTCCTTCCTCTCTTCCCTCTACCTTGGTCGGCGCTCAACCTATTCCTCTTCTCCTCTTCTTTTCCTCTTGGCCGGCGGCACAAAGGAGCTAGGGATTGTTCCCTTATTCGGCTCCTTGGTTGGCCATCTTGTTCTCTTTATTCTTGGGGCCGGCGGCATCAATCCTTTGTGGATTGGTGGTTGGCTCAAGCAAGAAGGGAAAGAGAGTTCTTCTTTCTTTCGATTGAAGAAGATCTAGGAAGCTTCAACTTGTGGAGGATCTTCGCCCACACGAAGTCTACAAGGAGGTTAGGACATACGATAGAAGATCAAGAGGTATAAAAGTTTTACAAGTTTTATTATTGATCTTTTCATGTTCTTATTAATATGTTTATGTGTTGATTATACATGTCTACATCCATATGTATTTGTATAATCATGGACCCCGAAGATAAACACAAAAACCGGCCATCCGTCCGTTGTCTCTTCCGCGGCTAACCGACTAGAAGAGCTTGGTTGCTTGAACAACTAGTTTGTTCAAGCGATCGCTCAAGTCGTTAGCACGATGACGAATTGGTTGAGCTTAGGAAACTCATCCCATCCGGATTAGTTTTCATTAGTGAAAATTTTAATCCGGGGACATGGGACCCAATGAGCCTCCGAGCACAATGCCATCACTAACTACACTAATGCAGTATAGGACTAACTCGGATCGTCTCCCAACGAACCTGATGGTTGGACGTTTGTTTTTAAACAGAAGTAAACACTGGGTTTTTTTTTACAATTTATCAAAACAATTATTTGAAAGCTATCCTAATGCAAGAACGATTCAACCCTGCACCGCACTGTCACTATACGATACAATGGTCAAACATTTCTAATTAACAAATATGGAAATTAAACATGCAAAAAGTAAACCTAACTATCAATTATTAATTCCCGGGAAGCTAACCTAATGTGCAAAAGTAAGTAATCACGCACCGCACTGTCACTATACGGTACAATGATCAAGCAACAAATGTGAACAATTCAACAAAGAACCGCACTGTCACTATACGACACAATGATCAAACAGTCACTAAAAACTAAACTAACAAACATAAAACAATTCAACCAAGCACCGCACTGTCATTATACGGCACAGTGGTCGAAGACTAACTAAAAACTAAATGCAAGGAAAGTAAGCAATTCAACTAGGCACCGCATTGTCACTATATGGTACGCTGGCCAAATGTAAATGAAATCTAAACTAATAATGAAAGCAATTCAACGAAGCACCGCATTGTCACTATACAGTACATTGGTCAAATGTAGATGAAAACTAAACTAAACATAATCAAACATAATAGACAAAACTAAACATGATAAACATAACATAACAAATTAACTGTAACCGAACAAACATAACAAAGTAAACTATCCAATTAAATGGAATAAATCCAAATATAAGCAATCGGTAACCCCACGATGGTGACAATAACCCGAACAACCCTCTCCGACGGTGGATTACAAATGCAGTCCTAATCCCGACACCGCGGAAAGGGGCTGAATGCGGAGGTATGCTAACACTGTTCTGGCAGCTGTGAATTGTCAGACAGTGGAGGAATCTTCACCAGCGTTGGAGATAGAGCTATCATAATCCCGGCACAGCTTGTGTGTGGCTCCGGCGAGATGGAATGACCTATCCCAATCGTTGGAATGGAGTGGAATGCCGGTGAAGGATGTACTCACCGGAATCGCTGCCTCTACTCGCTTCTGATCAGCTTTCCGAATCACGACATCTGAATCTACCGGCGAGGATCAAATGGGATTACCGTTGGCTGTCGGAGGGAAGGTCACCAGAAAGGAGCTGCCGAACTGTCGCCGCCGCTCGTGGGGAAGAAGAACGCTCCGTCGCGCATGAAAAGGGGAAAAAAACACTGTGACTCGAGTTTGCACTGCACTGAGGATCTTCTTCCTTCTTCTCCGCCAGCGATGCCTGTGCAATCCCACTTCCGTGCGTGGGAGCAGAAGAGGCGACCGTCGCCCGCGAGGAAGAAGACCACTCCGCCGTTTGTCGCGCTGCTCTCTATTCTGTGTTGCATTTTTTTTCTATTTAGGAAAGGTAGGTTGATTAAGTGAAAAACCTTAGCCGTGCGATCGCACGCCCATTGATCTCAGCCGTCCATTAGAGCTAGGGTTTAATGAGTCCAATTAATCTCTCCGGAAGTAGGTTGATCAAGCAAATCCGATGGCTGCAATCAATTTGATCCGGATTGACGGTTCCGATTGCTTCAATTAGACCCTCATTACATGTTTCCTACAAAATCACATGAAATTGGTGAAAAATATTAAAATTATAGGAATTAACGCAATTAATCACAAATAGACTCAATATGTAAAAACATACTGAATAACAATAATGATCTCATCAAAGAGCCTAAAATATCTAATCCACAAATAAAAACAGCACAATAAAAAATGCAGCTATCAAATTCCCCCACACTTATTTTTGCGCGTCCCATGCAATAACAAAAACAAAGACACACTAACTCCCTCACTCATTCCCCAAACAATACCCAGATCAATAATCCAGAGACAGGAAAAATAAGTTACTTAGGATCACCAAATCGATCCGGATTCTAGGTAGTCAAAAGATCCGACTCCTACAACAGTCAACATGTATGATGATTTACAGTCAAATCAAAAAGACTAAGCCTGATACAAAACCTCTCAAAATGGATAAATGCATTAATGATCACATAATAAATATAGGAGTGGGGCACCCTCAAAACAACATGCAATCCTGTACTACCATATGCTTGCTTATCATCTACTTCTCTACTGCTATCAATACATCTCATACATGAATCAAAAGGATTTATCAAGAATCAGAATGAGATCAACAGTAGACTACAGATAAAGTATACAAAGAGAAGTACAAGACAAAGGTACAATGAATAGGAAACAATAGAAGAATTGGAGAAATAAACCTGATGAGTTGCTCTGGGAAATGCTCAGTAACCAATAATATGGGAAGAGGCTAAGACAATTGGAAACTTTAGAATTAGATTCAGGATCAAATGATTCTATCCAACACATTGCAATTCCATTTGCCTGCATTACAATTGCACATTTTTTTTCTTTTTTTTTAACAAAAGAAACATCAATGGCACCATTTTTTTTTTGTGTGCAGAAAATCAAGTACTAGTCACAGACAAATACATCTCAGGACCAATGACCTCTGAAAACTATGCCTTCCATATCATGATTCCAACAAAAATAATATAGCTCCTCCCCCACACTTAAAAGTTTTGTCCGTCTCGGACAATAAAACCCATCAAACTATTCCTTCAATATGGAAAATAATAGATATGAAAAAGATAATCCACAAAGATACAAATACAATGGATAACAAATGAAGAGATATGACAAGTGAGACATGGAATAAGTAAGTATCACGTGGATTAGACAAGCAAACTAAGTCAGAAAAGAGTCAAGAATGAAATCCTTCATCATATTCATGCAAGTAAATGTTACTGCAGTTTTGAAAAGATTCAAAGCAAGTTCTAGAGTAACAAGAATCACATGTGTTATCACACAAAAGTGGGTAGATGATAAGAATGCTTATAACCTCACTAGGTGAATCAAACATCAAGCTTAGTCTATCAATAAACAGTTCACCCTCATAACAAGTGACTGCAAGTGAAGTCTCCTATCAAACACAAAAATCCACAATTTGATGATCAAACTTAACTAATTTTTACCACCTCTGAAATGATACTAAGGCATGCATAGGGAATATTATTTGACTCAACAATAGACAAACAAACCTAGGTAAACAGGCAAACAAGCAATCAACCCATACAAATTATTCCGAACATGAAAGGAAGAAAATAAACATAGTAAATAAAAGAACACACTCCCCTTTCAAGTCAGAGAAGAAGCATCATCATGTCTGGGCCCACCATATTCTCCAGTATAGACTTGATCTCTTTACTTAAAATGGCCTGCATCTATTACGAAAGTGAGACCCTTGATCACTAATGATCGCCTTGGGTACTCTAAATCTGCAAAATATGTGAGACCTAACAAAATCCATAACAACTAGAGAATCATCAATCCTGGTGGGGATGGCCTCCACCCATTTAGAAACATAATCATATGCCAAAAGAATATATGAAAATCCAAAAGATATAGGACACGGACCCATAAAATTGTTGGGAGATCAGTTGGCCGACTAGAGGGGGGTGAATAGCCCTAATTCGTTGTTCGTCGTATTTTGTTCGTTCTCGTCTACAATTCTTGTTAGCGCAGCGGAATAACAATAATAATACTAACAAGAAACATAAATACACACAACCAAAACACAACGATATACGTGGTTCGGAACCGAATGGTTCCTACTCCACGGGTGAGCTCCTTGAGCTCTAGTTATGCTCACGGCACTAACTATAACACTCCTTTTCGACAACACGTCGGAGGTGGAGAAACCTCTCACAAGCTATTACACTAAGTAATGAAATACAACAAGAAATACAAAGACAATACAAAAGAGAACTTTTACACCGATTGCTTTTGATCGCTTTCTTGTTGCTTGCTTTTGCTTGCTCTTGAAGGTCTGGAATGCAACAGCAATTCCCCTTCAAAGTCACCCAAAAAGCCTTAGCGAAATCCTCCAACTCGTGCTCCATTTATAACCTGCATCAAGCTGTTTTCGCGCCCATCAGTCGACTGATCGTGACCATCAGTCGACTGGTATTGTAGCCGTTGTCTCACAACGGCCGGATCCACGTTGGTTAAGTTCCAACGGATCACACATCGGGATGGCACCCATCACCGATCCGTGATCATCCATCGATCGAGTCCGTGCGAAGCTCGACTCCATTCTGCGTCTGCAGACGGTGTCATCGATCGACTAGTCCCTTGGCGGTCCGATCGGTCATCCCATCGATCGGCTCCCTCGCTTCGATCGATCGATCACAGTGTTCCGAACACCGGGTCGAACCTATTCGACCTAGAGCAGTCGACTGGCACCTATGTTACCGATCGATGTCGGCTAAAACCTCAAACATTACCATGTTTGAGCCTCCGACATTCAGTCTTAGCCACTTGGCCAAGTCCACACGGAGTTCCCCACCGAAGCTCTCTTCCCTCGGCCTACGTCCCTCGGATGCGCCAAGCGCACGGCTTCGCAACGCCATCCTTCGCGTCTCATGCCCTAGAAGTATGCTTCCTTTGGGCTCACTCCCTTCGCTCCCCGTCCGGCGGTCCCTCGGATGCACCAAGCGCACGGCTTCGCAATGCCATCCTTCACCGACTCAAGGACCCCGAGCCTAGTGAACTTACCAAGTCCTCAAGACTTCCCAAATGCACCAAGCGCACGGCTTCGCAATGCATTTCTCACCAAGCACCGAGCGCACGGCTCCGCAATGCTTTTCTCACCAAGCACCGAGCGCACGGCTCCGCAATGCTTTGGATTTCCCATGCCAAGCACCGAGCGCACGGCTCCGCAATGCTTTGGACTTCCCATGCCAACCCCATGTTGGACTTTCCATGTCATGAGTTTTGTCTGTCATCAAAATACCATCGGGAGTCTACCTGGGACGATTGCACCAACAATCTTCCAACAATCTCCCCCTTTTTGATGATTGACAAAACTACCATCTCAAGTCTACCAATTCTCCCATATTGGCAATTCTCATATCCCAATGAGAATTCCAACGAACCCTAATTGGTAACTTGGTAACTTCTCCCCCTTTTTGACATTACATCAAAAAGGTCCTCCCCAAGGGTATGAATGTCTCATATCCCAATGAGATCTTACAATCTCTCCCTTGGAGGAACACATGCCTACAATCTTCCAAGTGATCCCATATCACTTAAAGAGAGGCACCCCAATTTCCTCCCATGAGGAAATACAAATCCATCCTCCCATGATGGATTCCTCCCCCTAGAGGCTTGCTCCCCCTTGACCATTGCACCAACAATGTCCTTGGAGAGTCCCTAAGCCAATAGGAACATTAACCAAATCAAAATTAAGGTAAAGTTCAACAATGAACTCTCTTCCACCTTAAAATTGATACTCACCCTCAACCCAACTCCTAATCCATATCCAATGGATTTCCACCCTCTCTAATGCTCTCTCAAGCATATCCTAGGGTTAAGAGTGGTTAGGGGACCAAAAACTTGGCTAAACATGGGCCTAACTATCCGGATAACGATCATTGGGCTTACTTATCATCGATCGTAGCATACAGCGATCGGTGATAACTGAATTTTCAGTTTTTCAGATTTCAGAAATGAATTTCCGAAATCCATAAGTAAATATACATACATAGATAAATCTTGAAATTTGGTATGCATAATACTTATTACAATCATTATGGGTGAAAATTATTGGAAAATTATTTTACCCATTAAATTAGGAGATTGATACAAAGTTCAAAAGTTTAGAAAAGCTTCAATAAAGAGCCCTCTTTGTATCATCCCATTCAATGGTGATAGCTATCACAAGATAGTCTTCACCAAGGTTTTGCAAAATGTTTTCAAAATGTTTTCAAAACCTTTAATTTCATTTTCCTAAACATCTCACTAATATCTAGATTTGTAAAACACATTCAAGGCAATTAACATAGTGAGATGTGGGTTTTTGTTCTTTTCTTGGTCTCATGCATATATCTAGGCAATATTTATTTGATTCCCATCAAATTGTGCCATAGTCCTTGAATTCATTTTATTATGCATGATGATTATGGCATAGATATGATTTAGATAAAAACATATGCCAATATCATGATGTCATGGCATGTAAATGAAACTTAAGCATACATGACATCTAAAAATAACATTAAACATGATCATTTTTATAAATAAAAAAATGAGAATGATGTCATGACATGGCAAGACAAACAAATCATGGCAAGTAAAATATACTAAGGTATAGAATACCTAAGTGTTAAAATCAATTTGCCATTTCTAGGAATTAAATTCATTTTGCCTTAATGCCATTCATTTTTCTAGTGTGCCAAAAACCCAAAATGGCACACCAATAACTCTAAGTCCTAATTGTGCCAATTTAAATCATTTTAAACTTCTCAAGCATATTGGCACATCCTAATGTGTCAACTCTTCTATGGATAGGTTAACTACCCATCCATTTAGGGTTGACACACTTAACCCCCATTTAGCGCGGAATCGACGCTTTTAGGAACCCAATACCTATTGGAGCTCCTTGGGTTAACAAGGTATTCTAGGATAACTTCCTAGATACCTTCCTAATGACCCTTTTAGGCTTTAAAGCCATAGTCTTTTGGGTCTTACTTGGGTCAACTCTAGAGGTGACTCCTCCATTGACCTTCTTAGTGGCTTTCTTGGTTTTCCTTAGGTCCTTAGCCACTAAGCAAACACCATGGCTAGACTTAGGGATAACTTCCCTATTAGCCTTGGCTTTCCTAGACCTAGAAATAGTTCCATAATCAAATGGAACATTATGATAAGTCTTCTTGGCTTAGGTTTGTGACCCAAACCTTCCTTGTCCTTAGACCGCTTTTTGAATCTTAGGTCTTGACTTTTGGGCATTTGACCCTAGAAATGAATTTTCTATGATTCTAAGGGTTTTCTCCATTCTCTCAAGTCTTGACCTCAAGACTTGGTTCTCTAGCTCTAATTTTCCCAATTTTGAATTTTCATTAGGTTTTTGGGAAAGGTTCTTCCTCTTAGGCATGTGCCTAGATTTCTTGGGATTAATACCCAAGTTTTCTTCAACTCTCCTAATTGACTCTTTAGGTAAAATTGATCTAGAATTGTGAGTCCTAGGTTTGTTCTTAGAGAAACTAACATGCTTAGCACTTAAACAAACATGTTTATTCCTACTAGCATGCTTTTCATTAATCATAGCAAGAGAGCTAAAATAATTCCTTTTGGCATGCTTTTTGACTTTAGGAATTAAAGGTGCATTAAGTAAATTTACCTTAGGGTTAGCTTTAGGAGCTCCCCCTACATGAGTTGCACCTTCTTGCCCTTTCTTCCCCCCTAGGGCATTGGCTTCGTAGGGTCCATTTTGATTGCATTTGAAGCACACAATGTGCTCTTTGCTTCTAGTTGAGGGAACACCGGCATCCTTTGACTTTGGGTTGACTTTTGGTGTCGATGCCTTCTTCTTAGCCAATTTAGGGCATTTGCTTTTGTAATGCCCTTTCTCCCTACACTCAAAGCATATTATGTGATTTTTATTCAAAATGATAACACTTGAGTTACCTAGGAGGTGGTGGAGGCCTCTTCTCGATCTTCACTTCTCCGGATGTAGATGCTTCTTGTTCTTGCTGGGATGGAAGATTGCCTTTCCTCCCCCTCAAAGCTAGAGGTGGAGGTCTCCACCAAGTCATCAACATCTTCAAATGTTGTGGGTGCTTTTTCCTCGGCATTTTCCTCTACTTGTGCCGATTGGGAATTTTCTTGGAATTTCATTACCTTATTCCATAATTCCCTTGCATCCCTATAATCACCCAATCTAGACCAAATAGAGTTAGGTAATAAATCACTAAGTAATTTTATTACCTCAAGATTTGTCTTGAAGTCCTTAATTTGGTCTTGGGTCCACCTTGACTTCTCAATTTGCTTGTTGTTTTTATCCCTAGGCATCTCAAAACCATTTTCTACAATAATCATATAATCAAAATTGGTTTCGAGATATACCTCCATCCGTTTCCTCCACCAAGAAAAATCTCCATCGAATTTTGGTGGATGGATGAAGCCGGCCATTTGTAGTGCTCTCGCGGCGGTTAGTCCTTGAAGAGACCTCGCTCCGATACCACTTGTTGGGAGATCGGTTGGCTAGAGCTAGGGGGTGAATAGCCCTAATTCGTTGTTCTTCAGATTTTGTTCGTTCTCGTCTACAATTCTTGTTAGCGCAGCGGAATAACAATAATAATACTAACAAGAAACATAAATACACACAACCAAAACACAACGATATACGTGGTTCGGAACCGAATGGTTCCTACTCCACGGGTGAGCTCCTTGAGCTCTAGTTATGCTCACGGCACTAACTATAACACTCCTTTTCGACAACACGTCGGAGGTGGAGAAACCTCTCACAAGCTATTACACTAAGTAATGAAATACAACAAGAAATACAAAGACAATACAAAAGAGAACTTTTACACCGATTGCTTTTGATCGCATTCTTGTTGCTTGCTTTTGCTTGCTCTTGAAGGTCTGGAATGCAACAAAGAATTCCCTTCAAAGTCACCCAAAAGCCTTAGCGAAATCCTCCAACTCGTGCTCCATCGGTCGTGATCGTGACCATCACGATCGGTATTGTAGCCGTTGTCTCTCACAACGGATCCACGCTGGTTAAGTTCCAACGGATCAATCGATATGGCATCACCGATCGTGATCATCCATCACCAGTCTTTGGCGAAGCTCGACCATTCGCGTGCACGGTGTCATCGATCGGCTGCATCCGTCCCTTGGCGGTCGCCGATCATCATCCCATCGATCGATTGCCCTCCTCGGCGATCGAGACCGATCCGGTTCATCGAACACCGGGTCGAACCTATTCGACCTAGAGCAGTCGACTGGCACCGAAGCCAGTCGACTGATGTCGGCTAAAAACTCAAACATTACCATGTTTAGCCACTTGGCCAAGTCCACACGGAGTTCCCCACCGAAGCTCTCTTCCCTCGGCCTACGTCCCTCGGATGCGCCAAGCGCACGGCTTCGCAACGCCATCCTTCGCGTCTCATGCCCTAGAAGTATGCTTCCTTTGGGCTCACTCCCTTCGCTCCCCGTCCGGCGGTCCCTCGGATGCACCAAACGCACGGCTTCGCAATGCCATCCTTCACCGACTCAAGGACCCCGAGCCTAGTGAACTTACCAAGTCCTCAAGACTTCCCAAATGCACCAAGCGCACGGCTTCGCAATGCATTTCTCACCAAGCACCGAGCGCACGGCTCCGCAATGCTTTTCTCACCAAGCACCGAGCGCACGGCTCCGCAATGCTTTGGATTTCCCATGCCAAGCACCGAGCGCACGGCTCCGCAATGCTTTGGACTTCCCATGCCAACCCCATGTTGGACTTTCCATGTCATGAGTTTTGTCTGTCATCAAAATACCATCGGGAGTCTACCTGGGACGATTGCACCAACAATCTTCCAACAAAAATCAATACCCCAAACATCGAAAATCTCACAGAATAACAAGGATTGGTGAGGCATTTCATTTCTATGTCCTATGCTCCCTGTTCGTTGACATCGCTTACAAGACTTGTAAAATTTAGAGGCATTATGAAATAGGGTGGGTCAGTACAGACCAGACTCTAAAACTTTCTTAGCAACCCTTTGGGGTCCAAAATGCCCCCCACAAGCCAGAGAATGACAAAAAATAAGTAAGTATGGAATGAAACTCATAATCAAGTCTACATCGTCTAATGATATGATCACTACAAAATTTTCAAAGATAAGGATTATCCCACACATAGTACTTAACATCATGTTTTAATTTCTAGACTTGTGCATGAGTAAAAATTTAAGGTATAACACGACAACTAAATAAATAGCAAGATCTGCATACCATGGTGTCTTACCCTACAGGTGAAAAAGTTGCTCATCTAGAAAAGAAGCTACTATGGGGGTGGACTCGATCTCCATCACAATCTTGGTCAAGCTGAAATACCCCTCCATCTGCAACAAGTTAGTCAAGGGTAGGGCAATCTTACTGAAGTCTCTGATAAAACGTCTGTAGAAACCTGCATGGCCTAGAAAAGAACAAACTTCCCGCACAGAAGCGGGGTAAGATAAAGAACATATAATATGAATTTTAGCAGGATCTACTTCAATATCATACACAGAGATAATATGACATAAGATATCCCATGCTCGACCATGAAATGACATTTCTCACAAACATCTGAGGGAAGTGATCCCTGGGCCGTTGCCTGAAGAGCGCAAGTCCCTACACATTCCATATCCCTGTCCACAATAAAGAGGGCCCACAGATAGGTCCTAACAACAAATCATCATCAACATCAGAATCAACAAAATCAATAAAATTACAACAAAATGTAGAAGGTACAGAGATATCCAAATGAAAAACAAACTAAGAAATAAAGTTCATGCAGTTCAACTCATCAGTTATATCCACGCTAAGAATAGAATGATCTTCAATCGGGTGCTTCAAAGCATCCAAGATACTGAATCGAACTACAGTATCTCCTACCTCCATATCCAGAATATAAAAATCTGCAAGAAATTCTTTCAGCTTCTTCTTGTGAATACATAAATCTTTCAGAACCTCGGCATACTTAGGAATATACTAGCTCCTGGAATTCCCTAGCCTTTTCTTCAACAACCCTTTTCCTAGGCTAGGCTTCTGAGGGAAGAGAAAAATTGCTGCATAAAAATCAAGTAGATTATCGCCTGAAGACCTAGTCATCCACACAAACAAATACAATGAGAAACAAATAGAAATGATAAGAAAGACACTAATAACAAAAGAAAAAGAAAACAAACAAATAAACTACAGTTTAAAGACAAACGAATGCCATTATAAAAAGTTCCCCGGCAACGGCGCCAAATTTTGATAAACGATGATTATGTCATAATACCGTTCCCAAATTATTTACCGAACCCCCTAACTACACTAATACAGTATAGGACTAACTCAGATCGTCTCCCAACGAACCTAATGGCTGGACGTTTGTTTTTAAATAGAAGTAAACACTGAGTTTTTTTTTTACAATTTATCAAAACAATTATTTGAAAGCTATCCTAATGCAAGAACGATTCAACCCTACACCGCATTGTCACTATAAGATACAATGGTCAAACAATTCTGATTAACAAATATGGAAATTAAACATGAAAAAAGTAAACCTAACTATCAATTATTAATTCCCAGGAAGCTAACATAATATGAAAAAGTAAGTAATCACGCACCACACTGTCACTATACGGTACAATGATCAAGAAACAAATGTGAACAATTCAACCAAGCACCACACTGTCACTATACGTCACAGTGATCAAACAGTCACTAAAAACTAAATTAACAAACATAAAACAATTCAATCAAGCACCGCACTGTCACTATACGACACAGTGGTCGAAGACTAACTAAAAACTAAATGCAAGGTGTTGGTGCAGTAGACACCTAAGTCGAACCTGAGTTTTGATTATAGCAAACGATACAAAGTTAATCTTATATTGTTATCTCATGAGCTAAATCGAGTGTGTAGAAAAGTGTCAACGCTGGAGCTGAAGTCTAGCGACACCCGGAGGAAGCCGCGGTGGTCGGGCGACACTCGAGTGACTTCGGAGGGAACCGGAGGGATCGAGTGGAAGGCCGAAAGCAAAAGTGACATAGTAAGTATCGAGGAAAGCTCTGTGTGTGCGAGTGTAAGTGAGGTTGTATCCTCTTTACGAGGATAGACTTAAGCGTAGATCTGACCCAAGACATCCAATCGGTGGTCTAGGTAAAGATTGTTGGGATGTATACTGAAAAGTCTATCTTTTGTATGAACATCTCTATTTTGAAATAAGAATCACATGATCATTGTTTGCATATTTTTATGGTGATGCATATTGTCTAATACATTACATTGTAGATAACATGGTGTGTGGTGTCACACGGGAGATCATGTTATCGGCTCCATGTAAAGTATAAGTATAGGCTCACAACCGAGATGACTTTTGACAAACCATTGGTATTGTTGTAGTGTGATTTGGTATTGGTTTGTCTTGACCATAGAAATCACTCTAGTACACTTTGTGTGTATTGAGCAGGACCGACTTAGAGATGATTCGATTTATTGCTGACTACATGATCGAATCGGACCTCAGATATTATATTGTACATGCTCTTAATCTCGATATAATAACGGGCACACATACTTAGTATTCATTTCTTTGATTTGCCAATGGGCGAGATTTATAGATTAAATCGATAGGCTCGGTAAGTTGGGAAATGATATTATTTATATGGTGTGTCATTGATTATAGGAGGAAACCGTGTCCTATATATTAGGATGATGATGTCCCCTTGAGGAACTCATAAGGTTCATCATGTAAACCCTGCAGGTGGACTAGGTCTTGCATGATGAAAAGTTTGAGTGGTACTACTCATGGAGTTAGATGTTGATTAATTAATGGTCAGTAAATTAATTAATCGACGGACATTCGAGATCTTAAACATGGGGAGAAAATGTACATATAATATATGGAACCCATATTAACTTATGGGGGTTGGTGAGGTAGATCAATGATAATCCTTTAGTGAATTGGATTATCATTAATGGATCGGACTTTATGTGGGATTGATCCATTGGGTGGCCAAGATCCAACTCCTCCTCATGGTCCCTATTGTAGCCTATTAATACCTCATGAAGCTTAGATCCAATGGATGAAAACAAAACTCTAGATCCAAAGGTAGAGATTAAATCTCTAGATCTGACGGTTGAGATTAAATCTCTAGATCCGACGGTTGAGATTAAATCCCTAGAACCAATGGTGGAGATTAAAACAAGGCTTATCCCTAAACCTATAAAAAGGGACTTAAGGGTTGGCATGGAGAAGAATTAGAGTCAAGGGAGTTTTGAAGTTGGCGGCAAGAGGCTTGGAGTTAGGGTTTGGAGTTGGCGGCACCAAATAAGGAAATCTTTTCCTTATCTTCTTCCTTCTTCCTTGGTGGCCGGCATCCATACAGCTCTCCCCTCCTTTGGCTGGCGTCCAAACCAACTTCTTCTCCTCTCCTTGGATAGTGGAAACAAGGCTTAGGGTCCTCCCTTGGAGCTCTTTGCCGGCATCCATCATTCTCATCCCTTTTCCTTGTTGGCCGGCGGCAACAACTTGCTTGGTGCTTGTTGGTTGGATAAAGGAAGGAGAAGAGTCTTGTTTCTATTCTTTCTCTTGCTCAGAACGAGCAAGGAAGGAAGACTGGTGATCTAGGAGCTTCAACTTTTGGTAGATCGTCGCCCACACGACATCCGAAAGGAGGAAGGTCATACAATAGAAGATCGAGAGGTATAACACTTATCTATCTTCATATGTAACATGATATATTCTGTTTTGTGGCTAAATATACTTGGACCCCGAACATAAACACAAAAGTCGGCAATCCGTACATTGTCTATTCCGAGGCTACTCGTAGAATAGAGGTTAGTTGCTTGAACAACAAGTTTGTTCAAGTGACTACTCTAATCGGATAGCACGACGATGACACGGTTGCTTGGGTAATCCCTCTTATTGAGGATAAAATTTTTTTTACCCGGGGACGTAGAAGGGATCACCATGAACAAGTGACCGAGTTGAAGTGAGAAGCAAAGTTTCCTACCTTCAAGTGGTATCAGAGCCACGATTTTCGGTTTTGTGTGTTTAGGATTCGGTTACTTTTATGCACTTTTCATATATTATATGTGCCGGATAATAGTAGGATATGCGTAGGTTAACTCTTTGGTTGCAGGCATAGGATCCAACTATTATGGCCATATGTGTGTATGTTATTGTATGTGTGTAATTGTATATTTTGTTGAATCCTCGGGGTTGACGAGGCTAGTATTTAATTTTTATAAATTAGATACGACATTGTTTAGCTACTCTTTCCATTTTAGTTTACTTTCGATCTAGATATCATGTACACTCTCTCGTGGAGTATAGGATCGATGGATGTAAATTAAAATATTTTTTCTCGTCTCGTATCTCCGGATGGCTCGTACATGACGTAGGAGGAGCGGACGATATGGCGATACGACGGGAGACATATTGAAGACAAAAGCCATAATAGTTGGAAAATTTTTATTTTTCATATTTATTGCTTATTGTTTGATATGCATGTCGTAGGCTAGAAAATTCCTCAATTTCAAATTACTAAGTGGGAGAGGGATATTTTTATAAATTTCCACAGCCTCCATTACGATTTGACATGTGATGCAAACAAACTTGCGCATCGGCTCTGAGTGCCTTCCTCCCCATCGGATGAGTTTGTTTGCGGATCACAAGGTCAAATATGGTCATAGGAAATTATTGAGGAGCGCGTGTACTTCCCCATTGGAAGGCACATAACCCGATATAATTACCTTGGTACCGTGTAATGGTGAACACTTAGATACAAATATTAGTATCCTCCCCATCGGAGTCACTGCTTTTATTTGTAGGGCCAAAGAGGAACCAACTATTAATTTTACTTGTCAAAAAGTTAGGTTGACAAGATAGTAAAATTAATAGGTAAAACCTCCTCTTACAAATGTAGAATTCGTATACGTCCACACTATCGTGACATACGATATTCTCGGTGTTTTGAGGTGTTGGTTGATTTTAAAATTTTATTATTTGAGGAATCAATAATTTTTTGAAATCTAATGTTTTGATCTATGTGATTATTAGGTTTTCTTTCAAAATGACTTTCAACCCGCTTGCTGTGATACTGAAAGAGAATAAACTTATTGGACCCAACTATGTTGATTGGAAGAGGAATCTTGACATTGTCTTGACTACTGAGGAATACAAATATGTACTCCTCGAAGAGTGCCCTTTTAAGCCTATGGATGATTCTGGGGAAAAGGAGAAAGAGAGTTATAAGAAGTGGATAAAGGCCGATGAGATGGCGCGGTGTTACATTTTGGCATCTATGTCAAATGTACTGCAACATCAGCATCAAGCCATTCCCACTGCTTATGACATGATGCTCAATCTCAAAGAGCTTTTCGGACACCAGAATCGGGCTGCAAGGCAGGAAGCCATGAGGAACTTGATGACGACCACCATGATCGAGGAAACACCCGTGAGGGATCATGTTCTAAGATGATGGCTCATTTGAATGAGTTGGAAGTCCTCGGAGCTAAGAATGATGGGGAAACCCAGGTCGATATCATTCTCTAGTCTCTACCTAGGAGTTTTGAGCAATTTCGCCTTAACTACAACATGAACAAAAGGTTGTATTCATTGGCGAAGCTTTTGACAGAACTCTAGGCGACAGAGGGGCTATTTCGTCAGAGTGCTCAGGCGCATGCCATGGTGACCCAAAAGGTTTCTACTTCTAAGCGAAAGGCAAGAAGAAGAAGAAACAAACTGGGATGAAGGCGGTGGGAGGAACTCAGGGAGGAGTGAAGAAGCCGAAAGGCAAGTGCTTCACTTGTAAGGAGACTAGACACTGGAAGAAGGACTGCCCCAACCGCAACCAGAACAAAGGTATATCTATTGGTCTAGTCATTGAAACATGTTTAGCGATGTTATCTACCGGCACATGGTGTGTATATATGGGAGCCACTGATCATGTCTGCAATACTTTACAGGGGTTCCAGGAAACCAGACGACTGGTTGAGGGGGAGATTATCGTATACTTGGGCGATGCCACGAAGGTGGCGGCTGTTGCAGTGGGAGACGTTTATTTATCTTTTGAGAAAAATAAAGTTTTGGGTCTTAAGAATTGCCTTTATATACCTTTATTTAGAAAGAATTTAATTTCAGTTTCTAAATTGTTTATGGATGGATATTCTATTTCTTTTGATGACAGAGTTGTTATAAAAAGGAATAGGGACATTATCTGTTTGGGTGCATTGATAGGAAATCTATATACACTTGAACCAAAAGCTCCCATGAAATAAATAGAAGTTAATAACTCATATTCTAATTCCAATAAGAGAAAAGAACCTTCGAAGATGAACCAAACATATCTTTGGCATCTTAGGCTTGGTCATATTAACCTAAGAAGAATTCAAAGGTTGATAGCTGATGGACCTCTGGGCTCATTAGTGATAGAAGATTTCCCAACCTGCGAATCTTGCTTGGAGGGTAAAATGACCAAGAGCCTTTTAAGGCCAGTGGCTATAGAGCCAAAGATATGTTAGAATTGATTCATTCTGATTTGTGTGGTCCTATGACTATCCAGGCTAGAGGTGGTTTTGAGTATTTCGTCTCTTTTATAGATGATTATTCGAGATATGGATACATTTACTTGATGCACCGCAAGTCTGAATGCTTTGACAAGTTCAAAGAATTCAAGGCTGATGTGGAGAAACGTCAAGGTAAAAGTATCAAGACACTACGATCTGATCGTGGTGGTGAGTACCTCTTGGGAGAGTTTAGGAATTACTTATCAGAGGCTGGGATTCAATCCCAATTGTCTGCACTTGGCACACCCCAGCAGAATGGTGTAGCAGAGTGAAGGAATAGGACTTTTATGGAGATGGTTAGATTGATGATGAGTTATTCTGAGTTGCCAAATTCGTTCTGGGGATATGCTCTAGATATGACGGTGTACATTCTGAACTTGGTTCCATCTAAATCAGTGCCTTCTACTCCCACAGAATTGTGGACTGGGCGAAAGCCTAGTCTAAGACATATTCGGATATGGGGAAGTCCAGCACATGTGCTGAAGGCTGATTTTGGTAAGTTGGAACCTCATACAGAAGTACACATGTTCGTTGGCTTTCCTAGAGGAACGAAAGGTGGTTTATTTTATAGTTCTAGAGATCAGAGGGTGATCGTCAGCACGAACGCCAGATTTCTAGAGGGAGACTATGTGATGAACCACAAGCCCATGAGTAAGATTATTCAGGAGGAATTAAAAGGGGAAGTCACTTCTTTAGTACCACCGATACAAGAGGATATACCACAAGTCACTGCACCGCATGTCACAGAGGATACACAGGTGATACCTCGTCGTAGTGGGAGGGTTGTGAGACAGCCTGATAGATTCATGTTCTTGGGAGAATCTTCTGATTTAGTCCCTGGCGAACATGAACCTGATCCCTGGACATATGAAAAGACAATCCAAGATAAAGATGTAGTATCTTGGCAAAGTGAAATGAATGCTGAGATTGAATCTATGGATTCAAATCAGGTCTGGGAGCTAGTAGAACCACCCGATGGTGTGAAAACCATTGGATGCAAGTGGATCTACAAAAGAAAGAGAGAAATAGATGGGAAGGTTGAGACCTTCAAAGCGAAGCTTGTTGCGAAGAGGTATACTCAGAAAGAGGGTATCGATTATGAGGAGACCTTTTCGCCGGTAGTCATGCTTAAGTCTATCCAGATTCTCTTATGCATTGCAACTCATATGGATTATGAGGTGTGGCAGATGGATTTCAAGACTGCTTTCCTTAATGAAAGTCTTGAGGAAAACATCTATATGAAGCAACTAGAGGGATTCATTGCTAAGGGCAAAGAGCATCTTGTATGTAAGCTTAATTGGTCCATTTATGGATTAAAGCAAGCTTCGAGGTCTTGGAACATCCGCTTTGATGAGGTAATCCAGTCTTATGGATTTATTCAAAGTTTGGATGAGTCTTGTGTATACAAGAGATGTGACGGAAACGTAGTGGTATTTCTTGTACTATATGTAGATGACATTTTGTTAATTGGCAACAATGTCAAGGTGTTATCGGACATAAGGGTATGGTTATCCAAATAGTTTGATATGAAGGACTTGGGAGAAGTGGGACACATCCTTGGGATCAAAGTTATAAGGGATCGCAGGAAAAGGATGTTGTGCTTATCTCAATCTTCATACATAGACACTATTATGGATCATTTTAGCATGCAAAACTCCAAGAAATGTTTTCTACCTTTCAGGCATGGAGTTCCTTTATCTAAGGAGATGTGTCCTAGAACATCTGAGGAGATAGAGGAGATGAAGGCGGTTCCTTATGCCTCGGCAGTAGGAAGCCTCATGTATGCGATGCTATGTACGTGACCAGATATCTACTTTGCCATGGGCATAGTCAGCAGATATCAGAGTAATCCAGGACAGGGACATTGGACTGCAGTAAAGCATATATTGAAGTACCTGAGAAGGACTAGGGATTATATGCTAGTTTACTAGGCAGACCAATTACTCCCTGTGGGTTACACAGATTCCGACTTCCAATCAGATAGGGATAACTGTAAGTCTACCTCATGTTTTGTGTTTACTTTGGGAGGTGGAGCCATAGTATGGAGGAGTGTCAAGCATAAATGCGTGGCAGACTCCACCATGGAAGCTGAGTATGTGGCATCCTCTGAGGCGGCCAAAGATGTTGTGTGGCTCAGGAACTTCCTGATGGACTTGGATGTGATTCCTGGTTTGCCCAGAACTATCACAATTTATTGTGATAATAGTGGTGCAGTTGCAAGCTCGAAGGAACCACGAGCCCATAAGGCAAGTAAACACATAGAGCGCAAGTACCACCTGATACGAGAAATCGTAAAGAGAGGAAAAGTTGTTGTGGCCAAGATTGCATTGGAGGATAACCTGGCAGATCCTTTCACTAAGGCCCTTTCTGCGAGAGCTTTTGATAGACATGTGGAGGGAATGGGGATCAGATGTATGACAGTTTGAGGACAGCATAGTCTTTTAGTATAAGTGGGAGATTGTTGGGGTTTATACTGAAAACTCTATCTTTTGTATGAACATCTCTATTTTGAAATAAGAATCACATGATCATTGTTTGCATATTTTTATGGTGATGCATATTGTCTAATACATTACATTGTAGATAACATGGTGTGTGATGTCACACGGGAGATCATGTTATCGACTCCTTATAAAGTATAAGTATAGACTCACAATCGAGATGGCTTTGGACAAACCATTGGTATGGTTGTAATGTGATTTGGTATTGGTTTGTCTTGACCATAGAATCACTCTAGTACATTTTTTGTGTATTGAGCAGGACCGACTTAAAGGTGATTCGATTTATTGCTGACTACATGATCGAATCGGACCTCAGATATTATATTGTACATGCTCTTAATCCCGATATAATAACGGGCACATATACTTAGTATTCATTTCTTTGATTTGCCAATGGGCGAGATTTATAGATTAAATTGATAGGCTCGGTGAGTTGGGAAATGATATTATTTATATGGTGTGCCATTGATTATAGAAGGAAACCGTGTCCTATATATTAGGATGATGATGTCCCCTTGAGGAGCTCATAAGGTCCATCATTTTTTTTTGATGAAAGGTAAATATATATCATCAAAGATTGCACGTACATACAAAATCCTGGGATGCATTCTCATGTCATGTTTGACAATGTGTCAGATCTGAGATGCATGCAGGTGGTGTACATGTGCTCTCATGGGTATCTCAACTCTCATGTATACTACATCTCTCATGACTACATAGCCCCATACATGTGTCCATATTCCGCCCTTTCACTTGCACAGTGCAAGTGTATCTCCTGTGTTTCCTTCTCTCATCCACACTATCTCTTTGCGTCCGCCGCTTCATGTGTTCCTTCTCGCATTGTCTATCCATGTCCATCTTCGCCGCGAAGTTTGTGTACTCAATCGTCAAATATTTGTCGCTTTTGGTAAGTGACCAACCATCAATGGATTTGCCTTGTCTTTACCGTAGCCGTTTGCTACGGACTAGATAGGCCATTTAGGTGGGCCTATTCACCTCTACTTGGCTTATTGGCCAAGCCTCAGCCATAAACGGATTTAGAGTGTCTTTACCGTAGTCGTTTGCTACGGACTAGATAGACTATTATAGGTTGGCCTATTCACCATTCTTTTTTCCAATCTGTCCTGACGTTACACCCGCTTCATCTTGATAAAATTGGCCTGGTGTCTTGAATCCTTGGAGATGAGACTAGTCTGGTCTGCATTTGGGAAGGTTGATCTGGTCCAACCACCCTGAAGTTGAAAGTCCTCTGCTCTTTGCGCGGGTCCGCCCTGTTGACCCTGGGCTTGAGGGAAAGGGCAGTTCAAAACCGCCCTGGTCTTCCTGCTCCTTGCATAAACCTGCCCTGGCAACCCCCTCAAAAACTACCCTGGAGTTGAGCAGACCGCCCTGGGGTTGCAACAAACCGCTCTGGCGCCATACCACTCTGATTGCTCTGGATTTGGGGAAGGCACGCTCGAAATTTGCTTTGACGCCACCTTTGAAAACCGCCCTGGGAGGTTACTCTATGTGCAAAACCTCCCTGGGCCAATACCGCCCTGAGAGGTTTGTCTTTGCGCAAAACCACCCTGGGTCAAAACCGCCGTGGGGCAATACCACTCTGATTGCTCTGGAGTTTGGCTAAGCACCCTGGAGTTGAGAAAAACCACCCTGGTGCTTTGCGCAAAACCGCCCTGGGACAATACCGCCCTGGGACAATACCTCCCTGGGATAATACCGCCCTGGGAGGTAACTTCTCTGCGCAAAACCACCCTGAATAATACTACTCTGCCAATACCGCTCTGATTGCTATGATTGCTCTGATTGCTCTGAAGTTGGGCAGACCGCCCTGGCTTTGAGAAATCCGCCCTGGCGCCCGCTCGAAGACCCCTCTGGCTTTGAGAAAAACTGCCCTGGCTTTGACAAAACCGCCCTGGGACAATACCGCCCTGGGAGGTAACTTCTCTGTGCAAAACCACCCTGAATAATATCGCTCTGCCAATACCGCTCTGATTGCTCTAAAGTTGGCAGACTGCCCAAGCTTGAGAAAATCGTCCTGGCGCCCGCTCGAAGACTCCCCCTGTCTTTGAGGAAACTATTTTATTTTTTGAAACACATCGCCCTGGAGTTGAGCAAACCGTCCTGAAATTGAGATAGGAAATAAAGAAAAGAAAGAAGAGGAATTGCCCTGGCCTTGGCTTGGGGTTGATGGAAGGGATTGTAGTATAGGAGACGGTTTGCCCTGGAACTGGAGTAGAGAATAGGATAGGAAACAGACATCCTGGGATTGGAATAAATAGAGGAACTGCTCTGGGATTAAGTAGAAGCTTTGTGGAGTGGGGTGTTTTGGAGTTAGGAAGTAACCCAGATGTAAGGAGAGGCAATGCGGATGATGTGCCTTGGACAGGAACTTCAAGTTTTTTTGAGTAGGGGGTGAGAGATTATGAGGCGGGTGGGGTGGAGGCAGGTGAATTATTACCTTTGTTTCATGTGATCTCTACTGGCAGTGATATGTTGTTGTCCTCCATCGTCCTATACACATGGATCTGCACCTTGCGAAAGATTAGGTCTCCATCAAACTTCGTATCTTCAAATCTGCTTGAGTTTCTCTGCCTCCAGACTATGTGGATTAGTGCTGACATTGCTAGGTGTCGGGCTCGATTCATAGGCGTATCTTTCTTGTACCGCGATCTGAAAATTCTGAACATACATCGGTAAGTTACCATCGCTCCTGTCATCCTTAGCCATCCTCTAATCCTTCTCCATAGAAGCCGTATTTGTTCACATTTGAAGAAAATGTGTTCCATGGTTTCCTCCTCCTATTTACAGAAAATGCATTGTTTGTCCTCCATATATTCTTTTCCTGCTCTGACTAGTAATTTGCCATTGCCCAGCATCCACAGTGTGAATCTGTGACTAGGTTGTATATCTTTCTGCTAAATTGTTATTGTCCAAGGCTTTTTGTCTCCACTTTGCCTGAAGTAGTCATATGCCTTCTTAACGCCTAAACCATCTTTATTAACGCTTGCTCCCATGCGATTTGTGGTGCCTAGGATGGTGTTTTTGATCCATATTAATTTTTTCATGAGCGGTGAGTATATCTGTTTACTTTTCCATCCCCAGATGTCTCCTCCCTGTATGTACGCATGATGAACCCACCGTATCCACAGCGTGTCTTGCTTCTCTTGTATCCGCCATAGGACCTTGGCTAGTAATGCCATATTCCATGCCTTCAGGTCTCTTAGTCCTAATCCTCCTTCATCCTTGGGTTTGCACATTATCTTCCAGGCTACCGGAGGATTCTTTGTATTCCACATAAGTGATCGGCAGATACCATATATCTTTTCTATTACTCCTATCGGGATTGGCAGGATTGACATCCAATAGCATTCTATTCCTTGTAAAACTGAGGCTATTAGCTGGATTTTCCCTGCATATGACAATGTGGCTTTTGGCCATGAGTTGACTTTCTTCATGAGGCTGTCCAGTAATGTGCAATAATCAGTGACTTTCAGTTTCTTGGAGGCAATTGGTATCCCTAAGTACCTAAATGGCATCTCCCCTACTTTGAACCCAGTGATATGAATCAAACTTTCATGTGTGCTCGGATCCACTCCTGCCATATAGATGCTTGATTTAGCCATATTAGCACTCAGGCCTGCCATGTTGGCAAATTGTGTTAGACAGTCTTTCAAAACATCCAACGATGATATATCCCCACGGCTAAGGAGCAAGAGATCATCAGCGTACATTAGGTGAGATATTCTGAGTTCCTTACACTTGGGGTGAAACTGAAAATCCGATCTACTGGTGTACTTGGCTATCATTCGTGAAAAGTATTCCATGCATAAACCAAACAAATATGGGGAGAGAGGATCCCCCTGTCTAAGTCCCCTGCGGCCTTTGAAGAACCCGTGCATGTAGCCATTAATTGCGACCAAGAATGTCAGACTGGTGATGCTTTCTCTAATCCATGCTGTGAATTTGTCTGGGAACTGCAACGATGAGAGGATATCTTGAAGGAACCCCCAGTGTACTGAGTCAAAAGCTCTTTGTAGATCAACTTTAAGTATACACCGTGGAGAAATTCTTTTCCTGGTGTAATTA
This sequence comes from Wurfbainia villosa, assembly GCA_025175895.1. Classification (NCBI taxonomy): domain Eukaryota; kingdom Viridiplantae; phylum Streptophyta; class Magnoliopsida; order Zingiberales; family Zingiberaceae; genus Wurfbainia; species Wurfbainia villosa. Next base: position 32,847,032 of record CM045989.1, on the reverse strand, counting down.
CGCATAATCTCTTGAGCTAGATGTATGTTATCTGCAATGCTTCGCCCTTGCACAAATGCAGCTTGTTCTTTATGTAGCAAATGATCCATAACTTCTGATAGTCTGCCTGCTAGGAGCTTAGCAATAATCTTGTACACCACTGTGCAGCAGGATATTGGTCTATATTCATGGACCTTATGTGCATGCGGAGATTTCGGAATCAAGGTGATTACTGTATGATTCTAGGATTTCAGGAGTTTACCATTGATAAAGAATTCCAGGATTGCTGCTACTACATCGTGCTTGACTAGATCCCATGAGTGCTTGAAAAATTTTGAATTGTATCCATCTGGTCCTGGGGCTTTGAGGTCTCCAATGTCAAATAAGGCTGTCCGAATTTCTTCTTCAGTTGGTAATCTGGTTATTTGGCTCTTCTGAATTTCAGTGAGTTTCCTTCCAAACTGCATGCATTCTTCTTTGAAATCAGTTCTTGTTTCTTCTACTCCTAGTTGATTCTGAAAATATGTTAGGAATTCCTTTGTTATTTCCTCCGCTGAGCTTGTATGTTCCCCATTAGTCTTCTCTATAGCTACTATTTCTCTTTTCTTGTTATTTCTCTTTACCAGTGCATGAAAGAAAGATGTGTTTCTGTCTGTTCCCCGGTAATATTCATGTTTTGCTCTATGTAGGTAGAATAGGTATTCTGCTCTCTCAAGTAGTTCCACTTTCCTCCTTATGGCTTTATAATTCTCATCCATATGTCCTCTTTGTTGCCTTTGCCTCCAGATGTTCTTAGTACCGGCTGACCCTCTCTTGAATGTGTTGGTAGTGGAGACGGTTGAACTGTCTGAAATGTGGTTTGAGGAGCGCGAGTTTCTATCTTAGCTTATACTGCATTGTGCCATTCATAGTGTTGGGGATAGCTGTTTGCCACTTTTCTTGCAGTATTTGCCCGTAGTCAGGATGAGTCATCCACATATTATAAAATCTGAATGGTTTGGCTTTTTGCTTTGGGGTTCCAAGGACAGAAACAACACATGCTGCATGATCCGAGATTGTTCCTAGCGTTCAGAAATCGGCATAACTTCTCTGATTCTGTTCCATCCATATTCTATTACCCATTGCTCGGTCTAATTTGCTCACTATGTGCCCGTTTGTCCATGTGAATTGACACCCTATGGAGTGTAAATCTTCAATACCAGTCTCCATTATAAAATCCTGAAAATCAGCTGTGGCGTAGGATGTGACGGGCATGCCTCCTTGCTTGTCTGCCGGGGAAAGAGGTGAGTTGAAATCTCCTAATATTAGCCATGGTATCTGTGTTGTACTGGCAATCTGTGAGAGTGCTACCCACATGGCTTTCCTACTTGTGATTGAGAGTTGACCGTATATGAATGTGACTGCATAAATGCACCCTGTGGTTTTGCATTTTATCCTGGTGTGTATCAATTGCTCTTCCCACCTCTCAACAGTAAGTTCAATGAGTTGCGGTTCCCATATGAGTAGCATTCTGCTCCTTAGAGAGTTACCTAATCTCTGCTCGATCTCCCATTTATGAAACCTTCCATTCTTTAACTTCAGGTAGTATTGCTGTGTTAGTTTTGTCTCCAGTACACATAGAATACCCATCTTTTGTTGCAGAAGGAGGTCTGCCACCGCCTTCTGTTTGAGGCCTTTATTGAGGCCTCTTATATTCCATGATCCAATCTTCATGGTTTTGTAGCCGGCTTCCGCCGTCTAGCATTAGTGGTCTTCCCTTGCTTTTCATGTTTCTGTGTCATGTTCGATCCTTTTCCTTTCTCTGCTTTCTTTTTCTCTGGTTCTTCTTGGGTATCCTCAAGATATTCCTCCTGTATTTCTTTATCTCCAACTGTTTTTGTTGATGTCTCTTTCTTACCCCATCGATCAGCTGGTAACCCTAGGATGATCATCGGGAGGTTACTTACTGGCCTGTCTTGCAATTCTGCTTCCCCACTATTCATCTCGTCACCGTCATGCTGCTCCTGTGATTTGCTGTTGAATGTTGTCTCATGTTCTCCCGCTTCTTCATTTGGACTGTATGAAGTTCTTGTGTTGTTTCCTCTCGATGCTTTTGCTTTTTTGTCTGTACCACTGGTCTCTGAAAGCTCTTTTCCGTCATTATCTATATCCCCTGCTCTTGATCTTATCCTTTGTGGTGTAACTGACGATAGCTTTAGTGTTCTGTTCTTATGTTGTGTAGGCAGCTGTTGTGTTCTTACGTTGTGCAGGCATCTACTACTCTTGTCCATTTCTTTCTGTTCGTCATTCTGTTCCTCATTATTTCCCCCTTGCTTTCTGGTACTCCGTCTGAGACTGACCTGTTTATTGTTCATCTCTCCCAAACCTGTTATTTCAATGTCCCTGTTGCTGTCATCTAGCGTGCCAATTTGTGTGCCACTCTTCGTTGTTCCGTCTGCCATAATGGTTGCTGGCTGGCCTCTTATTATGTTGACCCCATCTCCTATTTTATGCCCTGCCTGGTCATGTACTTCAAGTTCCATTCTGATATACCTTATATTTTCTGTGTTAGTCCTAGCCGATACCACGGGTTCCTTCATAGCTTCCCCATCAATGTTTGATTTTTGCTTCCTGGGGGTCCTCTCTTTCGCTTGTGGCTTACTACTGTCATGCATGGCAGTTTTTGTGCCAGCTTGAGCTTTATCTGATGCTATTGCTTCCAAACCTACTTCTTGATCTGATTTCTCCTTGATGCTTATCATCTGCCTTCTCCCCTGATTTCCTGTACTTCTTTCCCCATCTTGTGTTCTATCCTCTGGATGGTATTCGTATGTGCGGAATTTCGTACCAGTCTCCACCATGTTGTTTGCATCATTCTTGGCTCTTGTCTGATTTTTATTCTGGTCCTGGATCAATTGCTTCACTGATAATGGACTGATTGGTACATGCAATGATGCGTGCCCATTCTGCTCATTCTGCTCTTGCTGGCTTTGCTCCTTCCCCTTATTTCTTTTTTGCCCTTGTTTTTGTTTCCCTTGGCCTCCTTGGCTGCATGAACTCCCTGTTACCTCTATTCTTGGCCGTCTTAGTTGCATTCCTTCATGATGTTGTTTCCTCCTCTTTCCATTATATTGCCACTCTCCTTTATCGGTGTTGCTGTGTTCCGGTGCCTGCCCCTCTTCTGGTGTACTTGTTTTTGTATTTCCCCCTGCTTCATCTTCCCCCCCTATCATCATTCCCTTTACTGCAGCATCCATGTATACTATTATTTGATGGTCCATTGCCTCCATAGGCGCTGTTGATTGTTGCTCCCTCACAATCATTGGACAGTTTCCTTGGTAGTGGCCCATTTGTTTACAAAAGCTACAAATTTTCAAGATGGATTCGAATTTAACCTCTAGATCAGTGTTTGTGCCATCCGATAGGGTGACGCCTATAACTGTGGGTAGTTCCTTTGAGATATCCACTTCTACCAAGACTCTGGCATAATTAACCCGCTCCCTTACCTTGGTGTACCTATCTGTGTATAGCGGTGTGCCAACTTGCGAGGCGACTTTGCTTAGCCCTGAGGTGGACCAGCAATCCAAAGGCAATCCGCGAATTTACATCCACACTGGTATTTGAGCTTGAGCTTCCACCCCGAAAGAGAAGCACGTTGGTAATGTTTTGAGGTACAGGGGACTTCCATATGCAATGTATGGTCCTCCTTCTAGTACTGCATCCCGTGACTCCTTACTTGTAAATTTGAACACCATCCATAGTGAGTTATGCGTGAGTAGCTTATGTGGTGCCCTCCATCTTGTTGTGATCCCTTTCAGCGCCCTCCATCCTAGGAATTTCCCTAAGAACCTGCCAATCAGACAAAATCCAACTGATTCTTCTATTGCCTCTAAGTCCTCAGCACCTAATTTTGCCCACCCTTCTTGTTTCTAGAATTGTTTCAGGGCAGTGTCTAAAGTATATACTCTATTCTCCCTGAAAAGATCAGCCCATTTGTTTGTCTTGCGTATTTGCTTTTGTGGTAGGTCCGCTCCTCGTGTGGTGGTACATGATATCCTTCTTCTTTCCCCTTGCCCGTGTCTCTATTTGTTGCCTCCCCTTGTTGAGCGTTCCCAGTTTCCTTTCCAGGCCCATTTCCTTCCTCTGTTGGTACACCTTCCGGCACCAGGTTCCCTTTGCCGATTTCTATCTTGTCCAGCTGTAAGACTTTCCATTGTCATTTCATGTTCTTCCCCATTCCTTTTCGTCACAGGTGCCCTAAGCTAACCGGGTTAGCGGGTGCGGAAAAAAATAAACTTAAGTGAATGGGTTGCCGGGTTCGGAGAAAACTAGGAATAGTGGTCCCGGGCGAAGCTTCGTTGGATTCGGAATTTTGAAAACAGCAACGTTCCTTTTGTCGTCTCGTTGACCGCGCCTTCCGTATAGTACGGTGGCCTGGTGTTCACCTACCACTATCCTTGCTTTTCGTCTTCCTCCCATCGCCGGTGAACTTCGAGTTTGAAACCCTAGGCCACTGGAGAAGGCATTGCACGCACCAGTGTCCTTTGGGACTTTAAGGTCCAGCAACCTTAGAGGCTTTGGTTTCTCGTGCTCCCAGGTTGTGCGCCACCTTCACTCTATTCCATCGCAGTCTTCGTTCTTTCCTTCGCTCCTCCTCAGTTGCTCATTCCTGCCTTCCTTTACCTGTATTATTTATTTAGTTGCGTGCACATACCTCGTATTCGCCAGAATAGGTTCCTTTCCTTGTCCGGTGGTAACCACAGCGCCGCACCAATCTCATATGCTTCCTTGATTTGTTGATTCCCCCATGGATCCACAGTCTTGAGTACCTCCACCAATTCCAGTGAACACAGGAGGTTTTGGTTTGCGTCCTGCAGGTGGACTAGGTCCGACATGATGAAAATGTTGAGTGGTACTACTCATGGAGTTAGATGTTGATTAATTAATGGTTAGTAAATTAATTAATCGACGGATATTCGAGATCTTAAATACGGGGAGAAAATATACATATAATATATGGAGCCCATATTAACTTATGGGGGTTGGTGAGGTAGATCAATGATAATCCTTTAGTGGATTGGATTATCATTAATGGATCAGACTTTATGTGGGCTTGATTCATTGGGTGGCCAAGATCCAACTCCTCCTCATGGTCACTATTGTAGCCTATTAATACCTCATGAAGCTTAGATCCAAAGGTAGAGATTAAATCTCTAGATCCGACGGTTGAGATTAAATCTCTAGATCCGACGGTTGAGATTAAATCCCTAGAACCAATTGTGGAGATTAAAACAAGGCTTATCCCTAAACTTATAAAAAGGGGTTTAAGGGTTGGCGTGAGGAAGAATTAGAGGCAAGGGAGTTTTGAAGTTGGCGGCAAGAGGCTTGGAGTTAGGGTTTGGAGTTGGCGGCACCAAATAAGGAAATATTTTCCTTATCTTCTTCCTTCTTCCTTGGTGGCCGGCGTCCATATAGCTCTCCCCTCCTTTGGCTGGCATCCAAACCAGCTTCTTCTCCTCTCCTTGGCTGGTGGAAATAAGGCTTAGGGTCCTGCCTTGGAGCTCTTGGCCGACATCTATTATTCTCATCCCTTTTCCTTGTTGGCCGGCGGCAACAACTTGCTTGGTTCCTGTTGGTTGGCTAAAGGAAGGAGAAGGGTCTTGTTTCTATTCTTGCTCTTGCTCGGAACGAGCAAGGAAGGAAGATTGGTGATCTAGGAGCTTCAACTTTTGGTAGATCGTTGCCCACACGACATCGGAAAGGAGGAAGGTCATACAATAGAAGATCGAGAGGTATAACACTTATCTATCTTCATATGTAACATGATATATTCTGTTTTGTGGCAAAATATACTTGGACCCCGAATATAAACACAAAAACCGGCGATCCGTACATCGTCTATTCCGTAGCTACTCGTAGAATAGAGGTTGGTTGCTTGAACAATAAGTTTGTTCAAGTGACTACTCTAATTGAATAGCACGATGATAACACGGTTGCTTGGGTAATCTCTCTTGTCGAGGATACAATTTTTTTTATACGGGGACGTAGAAGGGATCGCCATGAACAAGCGACCGAGTTGAAGTGGGAAGCAAAGTTTCCTACCTTCAGAGATCGGACGGCCGGAGGCCGTCGAAATAATGTTATTGTTCAGCTAACTTGTCATTTCAGCTAGCATCAGTCGACTGCCAGCTTGGAGGACTCGACTGCTTTCAATCAGTCGACTATCTGCAGTCAGCATTCGTCTGATGTTGCCATCAGTCGACTGATGATGGCCATCAGTCGACTGATGGTCAAGGATCAGCCTTGAGGAGTCAAGCCTTATCACCATTTTTCAAGGAGCCATGTGCCTAGTTTCCATTGGTTGAAGGTCCTCTCGAAAAGGGGCTCAGGGGCTATAAAAGGAGGGCCTCTCCTAGGGTTTCATCATCAATTTTAAGCTTCCAAAAGCCTCCGCAATGCTACAACTCTCTGACAACAAAGTGCTACCTCTCCAACGTCTAGGTTTATTTTGTTTTTATTTTGTTACGTCGGTATAAGATTTATATCAGTTTGTTTCTTTACTTTTTCGGAGCTTTTATCGTAACGAGGAGAGGGGGAGTGTCCCTCTACCTCAAGCTTTTGGTGTGTTCTTATATCGATTAACTCCTACCTCTAACGAGGAGGAGTTCTTTAGTGTTTTGCCCTCCGTATGTGGTCAAGGACCACTATGGCCTTGGAGTAGTAGCCGAAGGCTACGAACCAAGTAAAAAAACATTTGTCTCCTTTAATTTATCGCTTATCTCTCCGCTGCAATTAATTGTTTACGTGGGTTTTAACGAATGAACGAAAAGAAAGAAAAAGAAAAGGTTTTATCGCTATTCACCCCCCTTCTAGCGATCCGCTTCGATCCAACAATTGGTATCAGAGGCAGGAGTGCTAAGATCTGGTGAAACCACCAATCTAGCATTTTTACAGAATTTTTTTCCTTTTTTATTCTGTTTATTTTGAATTTATTTCATTCGTTTAGTTTTTCTCCCGCACTACTAATTCAAGACGTGAGTCTTGGTACTTTTCGATTGTTTGTGTTGTTGTTAGATTTTTCGTCTTTGTTCTCTTGTTTCTTTTGTTTTAATGGCCCATCTCGAGGGTTTTAGCACCGTCCTGTTGGTGCAGTAGGCACCTAAGTCGAACCTGAGTTTTGATTATAGCAAACGATACAAAGTTAAGCTCATGTCGTTATCTCACGAGCTGAATCGAGTATGCAGAAGATTGATATAGCTGGAGCTGAAGGCTAGAGACACCCGGAGGAAGCCGCGGTGGTTGGGCGACACTCGAGTGACTTCGGAGGGAGCCGAAGGAATCGAGTGGAAGGCCGGAAGCAAAAGCAACATGTAAGTGTCGAGGTAAGCTCGTGTGTGCGAGCGTAAGTGAGGTCGTATCCTCTTTATGGGGATGATCTTATGCGTAGATCCGACCAAAGACATCCTATAGATGGTCTAGGTCGAGATCGGATGGGCGACGATTGTCGAAATTATGTTTTTGTTGAGCTAACTTTGACTTGCGAAGCATCACCGAGCACTGAGGATTCGATCGCGCCAATCACCGATTGTCGGAGGTCAAGACTGATCGAGCCGCCATCACCGACCGATGATAGCCATCAGTCGACTGATGATAGCCATCAGTCGACTGATGGTCAATGATCAGATTCGAGGAGTCAAGGCTTATCACCACATTTCAAGGAGATTGGTGCTCAATTGTGATTGGCTAGGGTTCCTCTCGAAAAGGGGCTCAAAGGCTATAAAAGGAGGGCCAAACCTAGGGTTTCTTCATCATTCTAAAGCTTCCAAAAAGCCTCTACCAAGCTACAACTTTTCGACCACGAAGTGCTTTCTCTTCGACGTCTAGGTCTTAAATTCTTTCTTATTGTAACGTCGGTTTTTTTAGCTCTTATTTAAGTTCATTTCTTTTCGGAGCTTTTATCGTATACGAGGAGAGGGGGAGTGTCCCTCTACCTCAAGCTTTTTCCTTCTTGTATCGATTAACTCCTACCTCCAACGAGGAGGAGTTCCTTTAGTGCTTTTGCCCTCCGTACGTGGTCAAGGACCACTAGGGCCTTGGAGTAGTAGCCAAAGGCTACGAACCAAGTAAAAACTTCATTGTCTCTTTTTACTTTACATTTCTGCTGCAATTAATTATCTCTCGAGTTTTAACGAACGTAAAAAAAAAGGTTTTTCGCTATTCACCCCCCCTCTAGCAAACCGCATCGATCCAACAATTGGTATCAGAGCCGGGGGCGCTTAGATTTGGTGAAACCACCAATCAAACATTTTTTTACAGATTTGTTTTTCATTCGCTTAAATTTTTTCCCGCACTACTAATCCAAGACGAAGTCTTGGTACTCTTCGTTTGGTTTTGTTTTGCAAGTATTCGCTTTTGGAGTAGCCGACGGTCAAACGGGCATAACTTTTCGTACAAGTTGACCCATGACACGGTCTACTTACCAAATCGAAGCCCTCGCAGAGATCTACACTTCTTACAAGGGTTTACCTCCGTAATAAGTTGTTTTCATCCTCAAAAATCGACGTTTATTAGCCTTTCGGGGACATCGAAGGTTGTGAGTACTTACATTTTATTTAGGTTCTTATTTCTTTGCTTAACTTTCTATTTTTCGTTTGTTTCTTTTTATTTCCCACACTACTAATCCAAGACGCAAGTCTTGGTACTTTCGTGTGTTTTTGTCGTTGCTAGGTCTTCTTTTCAGTCTCCTTGTTTTTTGTTCTAATGGCCCATCTCGAGGGTTTTAGCACCGTCCGACCTCCGTTTTACAACGGAGATGACTTCCGTTATTGGAAGGGTCGGATGGAATGCTTTCTCAAAACCCAAATCGATATGTGGATCATAATCCAAACGGGTTTCACACTTCCGACTAATGAAGTGGGTGACTCCTTGGATTATGATCAATGGACCATTGCGACAAAACGACAAGTCGAAGCCGATGCCAAGGCAACACAAATCCTCCAATGCGGCCTATCCAAGGAGGAGCTAAATCGCGTCGACCCCTTCATAAGCGCAAAAGATCTTTGGACAAAACTAGTGGAGCTACACGAAGGGACCGATGAAGCCAAGGTATGTAAGCGTGATCTTCTTTTCAATAAACTATATAACCTAAAAATGCAGGAACACGAGTCCGCGACGCAACTCCACGCCAGGGTCCAAGACATAGTCAACAACCTACACGCAATTGGGCAAAAGGTCGAAAACCGTGACCTTATAAGGTATGTTCTAAACTCTTTTCCGAGGACTACCTTGTGGGCATCCATGGTCGACGCCAACAAGGTCTCCAAGGATCTTTCTAAAATTAGGTTAGATGAACTCTTTTCAGATTTCGAATTACATGAGCAGTCCAACTCGGAACCCGAGAGGGGTATAGCCTTGTTTGCATGTTCAAAGAAGAAGAAAATCGCAAGCAAGCCACCACCAACTGAGGAGGAAGACGAGTCCGAAGAAGAAGTTGACCCGGAGTTGACTGCCGAACTAATGAACCTAGCTCGAAAGATAACCAAGGGACGAAAGCGAACCACGACTCGACCCAACCAAGGTAAGCCTAAAAGTTCTAATATTAGGTGTTATGAGTGTAACAGGTTTGGACATATCAAGTCCGAGTGCCCCAAGCTCAACCACCAAGCACCTAAGCACAAGAAGGCCCTCAACGCGACATGGGAAGAAGCGTCATCCGAAGAAGACGAAGACCACGCCTTCATGGCGAAATCGATTGAGTCAGACACGGAGACCGAACCTGAACTTGAGTCAGAACCTGAGGATGACTCGGACTACGAAGCTACCTTCAAGTCAAGCCACGGATACGCATCCGGTTCAAAAGATACCCTTAAAGTGAGTCGAACTTTATTTAATACTTTACATAATACGGTTAGGTTTTTGTCTAGGAAATTAGTTAAGTCCGAGTCCAAGGTCGAGACCCTGATTGAGGAGGTCAAACTCCTCAAACACAAGGTCTCCCTAACCTCTTCGACTAGTCAAGTTCGAGAAGAGGACCCAACTCGAGCTGAAAAGCTCGAAGTTGAGAACTCTCTCTTGAAAAGTCAAGTTGAAGATCTTAGGAACACGTTGGAAAGGTTCACTTCGGGATCCAAAGGACTTGACCTCCTACTTGGATCTCAAAGGGCCGTGTACAACAAGGCTGGACTAGGGTTTAACTCAAACACGACTAATAGGTCGTATATGTCGATTGTAAGTCGACATAGGAAACATGTCCAAGCATGGGTCCCTAAGAACTTTTTGATTTCAACTCTAGGATCCAACCCGTACTGGGTTCCCAAGGACCAAATCCACTATGTGGATAGACCGAACCGATTCAACGGTCTAGGGGGAGCCAGTACAAAATATGTTTGTGCTTTAACTTAGAAATTGCATGCTTTAACTTAAAAAGTTTGTGCTTTAACTTAGAAATTACATGATTTAACTTAGAAAGTTTGTGCTTTAAAACTTGTGAACTCACTTAGAACACGTACATAACCAACTAAAATCCTTCGAAAAGATTGAGCCTCGGGGAGCCTCTTTTCAAAAATAACCAGTTAGACTAGGAAATAGTCTTAGGTGAGTCAAGTCATCATTTTCTTGAAAATGGCTTTGTCTAAGGAAGTGGTCGATTATCCGATAAAAGAAGGCCCCTGTGCCTCGCCACGACCTGGAAGCAATGATCTTGAAAAGGTAAACTTGACAAGCCTAGGGTCAAATCCAAATCTAACATAAAATTACTTGAACCTAAATGCACTTAATCAACTTAATTGGAAGTCATCTCACAAAAAAACACATAAGTATAACATGCTTGATCATATAGACACAGGTGAGATGACCTAGGTTTAACAACTTACAACCAATTTTTTTTTTAAAAAAAAAATCTAACATCCAATCCAACCACCTTGTGTGTAGGATCAATGGATGTTGGACAGCGGTTGCTCCCGACACATGACCGGGGATCAACTCAAATTCACGAAGCTTCGATTCAAACGACAAGGATCGGTAGCCTTTGGGAATAACGACAAGCTCAAAATCATCGGATCAGGTGATATCGAGCTTAACTCGAATTTTGTTATTAAAAATGTATTACTTGTAGAGAATTTTGAATATAACCTGCTTAGCGTAAGCCAATTATGTGACAATAACTATAAGGTCGTATTTTTAGAAAATGAATGTGTAATTAAAACAAATAAAACAGCTAAAACAATACTCAAAGGAACTAGGACAAATAACATTTATACAATTAACTTAATCAAATCCTCAGCCAAATGTCTTATGACACAGGAAGAGGAATCATGGTTGTGGCACCGATGACTCGGTCACTCGCACCCAAGACTCGTCCACAAGATGAGTCAGAGTGGCTTAGTCAGAGGCTTACCCAACCTAAACAATTTGGTTAATAAAATCTGTAATGCTTGTCAACAAAGAAAACAACCTAGGACACAACACAAGTTAACTAACCAAGAACGAACCTCAAGTGTACTTGAGCTCCTGCATATGGATCTATTCGATTCACATGGAGCCAAGTTACTCAATAGAAGTCAATATTGCTTAGTCATAATTGATGACTACTCCAGGTTTACCTGGGTTAGGTTCATCAAACATACCCTAGATCAATTAATCAATCTATTCAAATTAATCGAGAATCAAAAAAACCTTAAGGTTAAAAGACTTAGAAGCGATCATGGTGGTGAATTCGAAAATCAAAGGTTCACCGACTTCTGTAACCTAAACGGATACCACCATGAATTCTCTTGCCCTAGGACCCCTCAACAAAATGGCCTAGTGGAGCAGAAAAACCGAACTCTACAAGAAGCCGCTAGGACCATGTTGAACGAATACGACCTATCCGATAGGTTTTGGGCAGAAGCCGTTAGCACGGCTTGCTATGTCCAGAATAGGATCCTTATGGTAAAGAGGCACCTTAAGACCTCCTACGAGATTTATCACAATAAAGTGCCCAACATCAAGTACTTTAGGGTATTTGGATGTAAGGTACATATCTTAAACACTAAGAACCACCTAGGGAAATTCAAATCCAAAACCTCCACCGGAATCTTCTTAGGATACTCAACCACGAGTAGGGCCTATAGGGTATATAACCACGATACCCTTAAAGTCGAAGAGACAATTAATGTAGTGTTCGATAAAGTACCCGAACCTACAAAACCCTTAATGACCCCAAGTGTTCAGCCCACTGATACCAAACTCGTCTCTGACCCTGAGATTGAGTCTAATCCACATCAACCAACTTCTCTTGTCAACCAAGTGACAAGTGATCCGAGTCAAACTAGTGTTCAACCAAGTCACCCCATTGATCAAGCATTAGGTGACACAAACTCAACCCAATCTAGGATTCAGACTAACCACCCTATCGATCAAGTGATAGGAGATCCTAATCTAGGAGTTCGAACTAGAGCATCCTATAGGAACCTTAGTCAAATTTCCTTAATTTCAAAGATAGAACCCAAATCAATTGAACAAGCTCTTCTTGATCCCGATTGGATTATTGCAATGCAAGAAGAGCTAGCTCAATTTACTAGGAATGAAGTGTGGGAATTAGTACCACCACCTAAAAACAAAACGATAATTGGAACAAGGTGGGTGTTTCGAAATAAGCTTGATGATAAAGGTGAAGTAGTTAGAAACAAGGCTAGGTTAGTCGCTAAAGGGTTTAGTCAAGTCGAAGGCTTAGATTATGACGAAACCTATGCCCCAGTAGTTAGACTCGAATCCATTCGAATGTTGCTAGCTTATGCCGCACATCGAGGATTTAAGCTGTTTCAAATGGATGTTAAGTCGGCATTCCTAAATGGATACATTAAAGAAGAAGTTTATGTTAGCCAACCCCCCAGATTCAAAAATCTAGATAAACCCGACCATGTTCTAAAACTTAAGAAAGCTCTCTATGGACTTAAACAAGCTCCTCGAGCTTGGTACGAGAGACTTTCAATCCATCTTAAGTCAAAAGGGTTTAACCAAGGCTTAGTTGACCCAACTCTCTTCGTAAAAACCTTAGGTAAAGAAATATTCATAGCTCAAATTTACGTAGACGATATAATTTTTGGAACCTCTAACTCAGCCTTACTAAACGAGTTCGTTTCACTCATGGAAAGTGAGTTCGAAATGAACTTGGTAGGCGAGTTAAGTTTCTTTTTAGGTCTACAAATTAAACAAACTAAGGATGATATATACCTATATCAACAAAAATACACTAAGGAGTTAATTAAAAGATTTGGAATGCAAGACGCTAAGGTAATAAACACCCCAATGACGATTAATGTTAACATAGGAGAAGACCTAGAAAGTAAGTCCATTGACTTAAAGTACTATAGGAGAGCGATAGGAAGTCTCCTATACTTAACTGCGAGTCGACCTGACATCCTATTCGCAGTAAGTATGTGCACCAGGTTTCAAACTTGTGCTAAGGAGTCTCACCTAACCCTAGTTAAGCGTATCCTTAGATATCTAAAGGGTACACTTAATGTCGGTATTTGGTATCCTAGATCTACCGAGTTCGAACTAACCGGCTACTCCGATTTGGACTATGCCGGTAGTAAGCTCGATAGAAAAAGCACGAGTGGTTGTTGTCAACTTCTCGGCTCGAGTCTAGTGAGTTGGTGCAGTAGGAAGCAACACTGTGTTGCTTTATCTACCACCGAAGCCGAATACATCGCGATGGGTGAGTGTGTCACGCAGCTTCTTTGGATGAAGCACACTCTCCGCGACTTTAAGTTTGACTTTACGAATACTAAACTTCACGTAGATAACATTAGTTCAATTAATCTTACAAAGAATCCGATATGTCACTCTAGGACCAAACATATAGAGGTCAAACACCATTTTATTCGAGAACATGTGGCCAACGGAGTCATACAACTTGAATACGTCGAATCGAAGTCTAACTTGGCAGACCTATTTACTAAACCCCTACCCGAAGCCGAATTTAGTCTATTAAGACGAAAATTGGGCATGTGCGTAATAGAATAAGTACTTGCAAATTATATGTTCTTACTACTATTTCTTTAATTTCATGGAACTAGAATAGGACATACCTTAGATATCATGCACCTATAGATTTAAAGAGCCAGTACATCTCACAACACATATGACTAATGTGTTTGTGTACTTAGTCACGTAGATGGGCGTGAGATGTTAGGACCTTACTCCTGGTTCCAGATGTAGAGCTAGTGCATCGCTATGAACCACGGAGTATAATCATACATACTAACCGACTCTGACCAGGACTGGTTGATCCTTCATATCAATCAAGCCAAATATGAGTCGAACATTTTATAGATGAACCTATTTTTAGTATATTATTTTCAAAATAATGTGGAACATGCTTGAACTTTAAAATTAAAACTTATTTTTTATTCCACACACATCCTCACTCTTTTCGATATATGGCAAAAGGGGGAGAAAAAGGCCAAAGTTAAGGGATCAATTTTTTTATGGCCAAGGCTTACTTAACTTTAAGTTAACAAACTTAAACACATTTAGTTAACTTGTTTTCGTTAACAATACAATAATTTACTTAACTCTTACTTAACTTGTTAACAAAAAGTAATTTACTTAACTTGTTAACAAAATAGAAGTAAAGGCCAAGGTTAAGAAATCAATTTTTTCTTAACTTAAAACTTATTTTAAACACTATGGCCAATATTAAGTAATTTCGGTCACTTAATTCTTTTTTAGTAGCAAATATCAAGGGGGAGAGTTAAAACCCTTTCTCAAGTACTCACCCTCGGTCAAGGGGGAGGATTCCTCAAGGGGGAGCACTTGAAAAAGAGTTTTTACTCCTACACATTCATGCATATCTCTTGCTCATTTTACTTAATGCACTTAATTTGTTTTTCTTAACTTTGTATGTGGGTTTGCCATAAATCAAAAAGGGGGAGATTGTTGGTGCAGTAGGCACCTAAGTCGAACCTGAGTTTTGATTATAGCAAACGATACAAAGTTAAGCTCATGTTGTTATCTCACGAGCTGAATCGAGTATGCAGAAGATTGATATAGCTGGAGCTGAAGGCTAGCGACACCCGGAGGAAGCTGCCGTGGTCGGGCAACACTCGAGTGACTTCGGAGGGAGCCGAAGGAATCGAGTGGAAGGCCGGAAGCAAAAGCAACATGTAAGTGTCGAGGTAAGCTCGTGTGTGCGAGCGTAAGTGAGGTCGTATCCTCTTTATGAGGATGATCTTAAGCGTAGATCCGACCAAAGACATCCTATAGATGGTCTAGGTCGAGATTGGACGGTCGACGACCATCAAAATTATGTTTTTGTTGAGGTAACTTTGACTTGGCATCACCGACCGCTACTTGAGGACTCGACGCCGCCAATCACCGATCACGGAGGTCAAGATCGATCGATGTCGCCATCACCGATCGATGGTCAATGATGAGATTCGAGGAGTCAAGGCTTATCACCACATTTCAAGGAGATTGGTGCTCAATTGTGATTGGCTAGGGTTCCTCTCGAAAAGGGGCTCAAAGGCTATAAAAGGAGGGCCAAACCTAGGGTTTCTTCATCATTCTAAAGCTTCCAAAAAGCCTCTGCCAAGCTACAACTTTTCGACCACGAAGTGCTTTCTCTTCGACGGTTAGGTCTTAAATTCTTTCTTATTGTAACGTTGGTTTTTTAGTTCTTATTTAAGTTCATTTCTTTTCGGAGCTTTTATCGTATACGAGGAGAGGGGGAGTGTCCCTCTACCTCAAGCTTTTTCCTTCTTGTATCGATTAACTCCTACCTCCAACGAGGAGGAGTTCCTTTAGTGCTTTTGCCCTCCGTACGTGGTCAAGGACCACTAGGGCCTTGGAGTAGTAGCCGAAGGCTACGAACCAAGTAAAAACTTCATTGTCTCTTTTTACTTTACATTTCCGCTGCAATTAATTATCTCTCGAGTTTTAACGAACGTAAAAAAAAAGGTTTTTCGCTATTCACCCTCCCTCTAGCGAACCGCATCGATCCAACACGTCCGACCTCCATTTTATAATGGAGATGACTTCCTTTATTGGAAGGGTCGGATGGAATACTTTCTCAAAACTCAAATCGAGATGTGGATCATAATCCAAATGGGATTCACACTTCTGACTAACGAAGTGGGTGAATCCTTGGATTATGACCAATGGACCATTGCGACAAAAAGACAAGTCGAAGCCGATGCCAAGGCGACTCAAATCCTCCAATGCGGCTTGTCCAAGGAGGAGCTTAATCGCATCGGCCCCTTCATCATCGCAAAGGACCTTTGGACAAAGCTAGTGGAGCTACACGAAGGAACCGATGAAGCCAAGGTATGTAAGCGCGATCTTTTATTTAATAAATTATATAATCTAAAAATGCAGGAACATGAAACGGCGACTCAACTTCATGCCCGTGTTCAAGACATAGCCAATAATCTACACGCGATCGGGAAAAATGTCGAAAGTCATGACCTTATAAGGTATGTTCTTAACTCCTTTCCGAGGACTACCTTGTGGGCATCCATGGTTGATGCCTACAAGGTCTCCAAGGATCTTTCGAAACTTAGGTTAGATGAATTATTTTCCGATTTTGAGCTTCATGAGCAGTCTAACTCGGAACCCGAGAAGGGTATAGCACTTTTTGCAGGTTTAAGGAAGAAAACCGCAAGCAAGCCACCCTCATAGGAAGAAGAGGATGAGTCCGATTCGGAGGTCGACTCGGAAATGGAGGCTGAACTAGTCAACCTAGTTCGAAGGATAGTCATGGGCAGAAAATGAACTGTCACTCAACCCAACGAAGGTAAGCCTAAAAGTTGAAATATTAGATGCTACGAATGCAACAGGTTTGGACATATCAAGTCTGAATGCCCAAAACTCAAGAGCAAAGCACTAAAACACAAAAAGGCACTCAACGCTACTTGTGAAGAAGCATCCGAGGAAGAAGATAATGATCGTGTTCTCATGGATAAACCGGTGGAATCGGAGACAGAGTCGGAACCGGAACATGAATCGAAAACCGAAGACGAGTCGGACTGTGAAGCACTATTCAAGACAAGCCACAGATACGCATCCAGTTCAAAAGATACAGTCAAGGTAAATCGATCCCTCATTAGTACACTTTATAGTGCAATTATGTTTTTAAATAGAAAATTAGCTAAGTCCAAGGTCGAGACCCTGGTTGAGGAAATTAAACTCCTCAAACACGAGGTCTCCCTAACCTCTTCGACTAGTCGAGTTCGAGAAGAGGACTCAACACGGGTTAAAAAGCTCGAAGTTGAGAACTCACTCTTGAAGAGTCAAGTCGAAGATCTTAGGAACACGTTGGAAAGGTTTACTTTGGGATCCAAAGGACTTGACCTCCTACTTGGATCGTAAAGGGCCGTGTACAACAAGGCTGGACTAGGGTTTAGCTCAAATACGACCAACAAGTCGTATATGTCGATTGTAAGTCGACATAAAAAATGTGTCCAAGCATGGGTCCCTAAGACCACCTTGATTTCAAACTTAGGATTGAACCAGTACTGGGTTCCCAAGGACCAAATCCACTATGTGGAGAGACCGAACCGATTCAACGGTCCAGGGGGAGCTAGTACGAAACTTGTTTGTATTTTAACTTAGAAATTGCATGCTTAGGTTGTTATTTAGTTTGATTTTTCTTTTTAGAATGGTTAGATAGGACTATAACTCATTAATACTTGATAACATAGTACCAGGACGTGGCGAGATGATAGTATGCTAGGAAAACGGAGTCTTGTGTATTTGGGCTAGATAAGACGTATCTAGTTCGGTGCACTTGACCGAGCGGAAATAGCTGAAGCTACCTCACCGTATCCTAGACTAGTTAGACCAGGAAGTGGTCTTAGGTAAGCCAAGTCTCTATTTTCTTGAAAATGGCTTTGTCTAAGGAAGTGGTCATTGTTCCGATCAAAGAAGGCCTCTGTGCCTCGCCACGACCTGGAAGCCATGATCTTGAAAAGGTAACTTGATGAGCCTAAGGTCAAATCCGAATATAACGCAAGGTTGACAAGTGTTAAAGTCATTAAATTTAATTCAAGTAAAATTGGAAGTCATCTCACAAGAACATATAGGGTTAACATGTTTGATCATGTAGACATGGGTGAGATGATTTAGGTTAATAATTTTCAATCAATCTTTAATAAATCCAATATTTGATCCAACTACCTTGCGTGTAGGATCAATGGATGTTGGATAGTGGTTGCTCCCGATACATGACCGGGGATCAACTCAAGTTTTCGAAGCTTCGATTCACACGACAAGGATCGGTAGCCTTCGGAAACAACGACAAGCTCAAAATCATCGGATCAGGTGATATTGAGCTCAACTCTAACTTTATTATTCAAAATGTGTTATTGGTAGAATATTTTCAATATAATTTACTTAGTGTAAGCCAATTGTGTGATAATAACTATAAGGTCATATTTCTAGAAAATGAATGCATAATTAATACAAATGAAACCTCTAAAACAATCCTTAAGGGAACTAGAAATAACAATATTTACACCATTAACTTAACTAACTCCTCAACCAAGTGTCTTATGACACGGCAAGAGGAATCATGGTTGTGGCACCGACGACTCGGTCACTCACACCCAAGACTCATCCACAAGATAAGTCAGAGTGACTTAGTCAGAGGTTTGCCTAACCTCAATAACTTGAATAATAAAATATGTAATGCTTGTCAACAAGGTAAACAATCTAGGACACAACATCAGCTAACTAATCAAGAATGAACCAAAAGTGTTCTTGAGCTCCTACACATGGATCTATTTGATTCACACGGAGCTAAGTCACTTAATGGGAGTAAATTCTGCTTAGTCATAATTGATGACTATTCTAGATTTACTTGGGTTAGGTTCATCAAACACAAAAGTGATATCCTAGATTTAAACTAATAGAAAATCAACAAAACCTTAAAATCAAAAGACTTAGGACTGATCATGGTGGTGAATTCGAGAATCACAGGTTTACAAAATTCTGTAACCTAAATGGATACCACCATGAGTTCTCTTGCCCTAGCACCCCACAACAAAATGGCCTAGTAGAACGTAAGAATAGAACCCTACAAGAAGCCGCTAGGACCATCTGAAACGAGTATAACCTACCAGATACGTTTTAGGCGGAAGCTGTGAGTACGACATGCTATGTCCAAAATAGGATCCTTATAGTAAAGAGGCACCTTAAGACCCCATACAAAATTTATTATGATAAAATACTTAACATCAAGTACTTTAGGGTATTTGGGTGTAAGGTACATATTCTAAACACTAAGGATCATCTAGGGAAATTTACATCCAAAACCTCGATCGGGATCTTTCTAGGATACTCGATTACAAGTAGAGCTTATAGAGTATATAACCATGACACCCTTAGAGTTGAGGAGACTATCAATGTAGTATTTGATGAAGGACACGAACCTATAAAACCCTCGGCAACCCCAGTTAGCGAGCCGATTCATACTAGACCTAACTCTGATCCGGAGATCAGGTCTAGTATTAATCCTAACCTAAGTCATCCATGTCACTCTATCGACCAAGTGATAGATGACTCTAACCAAACTAGAATTCAAACGAGTCATCCTATTGATCAAGTTGTAGACTCAAACCCAAATCCAACTAGGACTCAAACGAATCATCCTATCGACCAAGTGATAGGTGATCCAAGTCTATAGGAGTTCGAACTAGAGACTCATACAGAAACCTTAGTCAAATCTCCTTGATTTCTAAAATTGAAACCAAAACTATTGACCAAGCTCTTCTTGATCCCGATTGGATTATTGCAATGCAAGAAGGGCTGGCTCAATTCACTAGGAAAAAAGTATGGGAATTAGTACCACCACCTAAAGATAAAACAATCGTTGGAACAAGGTGGGTGTTTAGAAATAAACTTGATGATAAAGGTGAAGTAGTTAGAAATAAAGCTAGACTAGTCGCTAAAGGGTTTAGTCAAGTCGAAGGTTTAGATTACGACGAGACCTATGCCCCAGTAGCTAGATTAGAGTCCATTAGAATGCTATTAGTGTATACTTCACATCGAAGATTTAAGTTGTTTCAAATGGATGTGAAATCTGCATTCTTGTATGGATACATTAAAGAAGAGGTTTATGTTAGTCAACCCCCCGGTTTCGAAAGTTTAGATAAACCCGACCATGTCCTTAGGTTAAAGAAAGCCCTCTATGGACTTAAACAAGCTCCTCGAGCTTGGTACGTGAGACTTTCGGTGTATCTTAAGTCCAAAGGATTTAACCAAGGTGTAGTTGACCTAACCCTTTTCGTAAAAACCTTAGGTAAAGACATATTCATAGCCCAAATCTACGTAGATGATATTATTTTCGGAACCACCAACTCGATTCTACTAAATGAATTCATTTCACTTATGGAAAGTGAATTTGAAATG
The DNA here is from genome assembly GCA_025175895.1 of Wurfbainia villosa. Classification (NCBI taxonomy): domain Eukaryota; kingdom Viridiplantae; phylum Streptophyta; class Magnoliopsida; order Zingiberales; family Zingiberaceae; genus Wurfbainia; species Wurfbainia villosa. The sequence continues at coordinate 32,826,683 of CM045989.1, read as the reverse complement.
AATTTAGTAGGCGAGTTGAGTTTCTTCTTAGGTCTACAAATTAAACAAACTAAAGATGGAATATACCTACATCAACGCAAATATACTAGGGAATTAATTAAACGCTTTGGAATGCAAGACGCTAAAATTATTAATACCCCAATGGCAACGAATGTAAATATAGAAGAAGATGTAATCAGAAATTTAATTGATTTAAAATACTATAGGAGCGTAATAGGGAGTCTCCTTTACTTAACTGCAAGTCGACCTGATATCCTATTTGTAGTAAGTATATGCGCAAGGTTCCAAACTTGTGCCAAGGAGTCTCACCTAACTCTAGTTAAGCATATCCTTAGATATCTAAAGGGTACACTTAATGTCGGTATTTGGTATCCTAGATCTACCGAGTTCAAACTAACCGACTACTCCGATTCGGACTATGCTGATAGTAAGCTCGATAGAAAGAGTACGAATGGTTGTTGTCAACTTCTCGGCTCGAGTCTAGTAAGTTGGTGCAGTAGGAAGCAATATTGTGTTGTCTTATCTACCACCGAAGTCGAATACATCGCGATGGGTGAGTTTGTCACTCAGCTTCTTTGGATGAAGCACACTCTCCGCGACTTTAAGTTAGACTTTACAAATACTAAACTTCACGTAGATAACATTAGTTTAATTAACCTTACTAAGAATCTGATATGTCACTCTAGGACCAAATATATAGAGGTCAAACACCATTTCATTCGAGAACATGTGACCAACGGAGCCATACGACTCGAATACGTCGAATCAAAGTCTAACTTGGCATACCTATTTACTAAACCCCTACCCGAAGCCGAATTTAGTCTATTAAGACAAAAATTGGGTATGTGCGTAGTAGAATAGGAACTTGCAAATTATATTTTCTTACTACTATTTCTTACTTTTCATGGAACTAGCATAGGACATACCTTAGATATCATGCACCTATAGATTTAAGGAGCCAATGTTAGTTATAGCCCTAGAACCAATCATGTGATGGTTGAATAGGGAACATTTTGTATCATATTCTATAAAGGCAAAGGATTGGTTATTATATTTACGTCTTGCTTGTGCCAGCTAAATTAAATATAATAATGCCCTAGAAAAGTAGGTTCTTATCTACAACACATCAATTGGCAGAATTGATTATGAGAGGCTGTAGAGAACACTTTCCTAAATGTTCCTAGTCAAGTTTTAATATGCAAGGGCAATATTAATACATAAATACTAGCATGTAGGTCAATTGATGACTTGATCTCACAAGTCATGGATATATGATATCAAGTTGACACATGGGTATATATTAGAGAATATATACTGAACTGACCTGCCATGAGAAAGTTTCATGGATCGTCATATGAGTGTCATAAACTTTCTCATGTGACTATTGGTATGAATAGTCCTCAAACCTGAAGTCACTACGGTTCCCTACATAAGGAGTTATGTACTTTGGTATCGTCAAACGTCACCCGTAACAGGGTGGACCATAAAGGTGATTACTGGGTATATAACAAATTATGCAGAGGGATGTGAGTGATGTAGATGAGATCTATCTCTCCCATATGACGGGAGTGATATCTGTGGGCCCCTTGATTGAGTAGAACTACTAAAATGCATGGCCATGCTCGAATGAGTCAATATGAGATATTGAGCTCATTTGTTTGAGTTAGTTTACTCAGGGATCAAGAAACACATAGATTGATCGAGGATGACACGGTCTATGCCTCATTGGTCAATCTGATATCAAGAATAGAAGGACACAGTCATACATTATAGTAGTCACGGAAAGGTTAGTCGGATCTTGACTTATTTCGTAACTTGGGTAGCAATGATGTATTGCTAGATGTCGCTCATTGCTTGTGTATCTAAAAGAGTTTAGATCCACTGCCAACGTTATGAGAGCCTATAGGGTCACACACAAAGAGCATGATAATTAGAAGAATTAGTGCATTCTAGTTTGACTAGAATAATTTTGGAATGAGCTTAAGTACAAAATGGTTTTTGGACTTTAAGCTTAATGAGAATTTTAGCTTATTGATTTAATGAGATTAATTCAATATGCTAAGCTTACTAATTTAATAAGATTAAATAAATATGTTATCATGATAGCCTAAGCTTAATTGATTTAATAAGATTAATTCAATATGTTACCTTATTGATTTAATGAGATTAATTCAATATGATAACATAAGCTTATTGAATTAATAAGATTAATTCAACATGCAAGCATGCCACATAAGCATGCCACCTAAGCTTGATGAGGTGGAAGGAGACAAAGGGTTTTGACCTTTGGAATTTCTCCACATGTGGCCGGCCAAACAAGGTGATTATTTTTCAATGCAATTGATTGCATTGAATGTGATAGGAGGTGAAAGGTTTTTTCAATCCTATAAAACACTCTATGGAGTGGCCGGCCAAACAAGGTGAAGCTTGAGGCTTGGAGAGAGCTTGGTGGTGAGAGGCTTTGGTTGTGTGGATTTTGTGAGTGTAGGCTAGCAAGAAGAGTGGTCTTCTTATTCCTTTCTCTTTTTCCCTACCTTCCTCTCCTTTAGTGACTTCTCTAGCAAGAAGTAAAGGAGAGCTCTTCTAGTTTCTTTTGTGAGACAAGAGCTTGCTCGTGTGGATACATATAGAGGCACGGACATTTGAACGTGCTAAAAGATCCAACAAACCCAAGGAGAAGTGGGATTAAAAAGGGCACGCAACAAAGGTAATATTCTCCTATAAGATAGGTTTTGAGAACTTTATTTTTGTACGAGGTTTTCTTTCGCAAGGATCACTTGGAAGGGATCCTATTTTTTCGTTGTGCATATGCTATTTTGCATAAATAAATCCCTACAGCTAATACATCTCACAACACATAGGACTAATGTGTTTGTGTACTTAGCCACGTAGATGGGCGTGAGATGTTAGGACCTTACTCCTTGTTCCAGATGTAGAGCTAGTGAATCGCCATGAACCATGGAGTATAATCATACATACTAACCGACTTTGACCAGGACTGGTTGATCTTTCATATCAATCAAGTCAAATATGAGTCGAACATTTTATAGATGAGCTTATTTTCAGTATATTATTTTCAAAATAATATGGAGCATGCTTAGACTTTAAATTTAATACTTATTTTTTGTTGTTTTCCATACACCCACACTCTTTTCGATATATGGCAAAAGGGGGAGAAAAAGGCCAAAGTTAAGGGATCAAATTTTTTTGATGACTTAACTTCATATTTATTCACATGGCCAAAGGTTAAGTAATTGTTTACTTAACTTTAAGTTGTTTTTGTTAACAAAAAGGAAGTAAAGGCCAAGTTAAGAGAATTATTAACTTAAACTTATTTTCAACACTATGGCCAAACATTAATGTTTTACTTAAATAAGGTGAGAAAGGCCAAGGTTAAGACATCAATTCTTTGATTTCTTAACTTAAACTTATTTTTAAACACTATGGCCAATATTAAGTAATTTTGGTTACTTAATTATTTTTAAGTAGCAAACATCAAGGGGGAGAGTTAAAACTCTTTCTCAAGTACTCACCCTCGGTCAAGGGAGGGATTCCTCAAGGGGGAGCACTTGAAAAAGAGTTTTTATATACTCCTGCTCATTCATGCATATCTCATACTCATTTTGCTTAATGCACTTAGTTTATTTTACTTAACTTTGTGTTGGTTTGCCATAAATCAAAAAGGGGGAGATTGTTGGTGCAGTAGGCACCTAAGTCGAACCTGAGTTTTGATTATAGCAAACGATACAAAGTTAAGCTTATATTGTTATCTCACGAGCTAAATCGAGTGCGCAGAAAAGTGTCAATGCTGGAGCTAAATGCTAGTGACACTCGGAGGAAGCCGCGGTGGTCGGGCGACACTCGAGTGACTTCAGAGGGAGCCAAAGGAATCGAGTGGAAGGCCGAAAGCAAAAGTGACACAGTAAGTATCGAGGTAAGCTCGTGTGTGTGCGAGTGTAAGTGAGGTCATATCCTCTTTACGGGGATAGACTTAAGCGTAGATCTGACCCAAGACATCCCATCAGTGGTCTAGGTCGAGATCGGATGGCCGGAGGCCGTCGAAATAATGTTATTGTTCAGGTAACTTGTCATTTTTAGCATCACCAAGCTGCCACCTTGGAGGACTCGATTTGTCAATTAGTCGATCGTGTCAGCGTAAGATTCGACATTCGGCCGATCGCCATCGACTGATGATGGCCATCAGTCGACTGATGGTCAAGGATCAGCCTCAAGAAGTCAATTCTTATCGCCATTTTTTAAGGAGCCATGTGCCTAGTTTCCATTGGTTGAAAGTCCTCTCGAAAAGGGGCTCAAGGGCTATAAAAGGAGGGCCTCTCCTAGGGTTTCATCATCAATTTTAAGCTTCCAAAAGCCTCCGCAAAGCTACAACTCTCCGACAACGAAGTGCTTCCTCTCCGACGTCTAGGTTTATTTTGTTTTTATTTTGTTATGTCGGTATAAGCTTTATATCAGTTTGTTTCTTTACTTTTTCGGAGCTTTTATCATAACGAGGAGAGGGGGAGTGTCCCTCTACCTCAAGCTTTTGGTGTGTTCTTGTATCGATTAACTCCTACCTCTAACGAGGAGGAGTTCTTTAGTGTTTTTCCCTCCGTACGTGGTCAAGGACCACTATGGCCTTGGAGTAGTAGCCGAAGGCTACGAACCAAGTAAAAAAACATTTGTCTCCTTTTATTTATCACTTATCTTTCCACTGCAATTAATTGTCTACTCGGGTTTTAACGAACGAACGAAAAGAAAGAAAAAGAAAAGGTTTTATCGCTATTCACCCCCTCTAGCGATCCACTTCGATCCAACACAAGGAAAGTAAGCAATTTAACCAGGCACCACACTGTCACTATACGGTACGCTGGCTAAATGTAAATGAGATCTAAACTAATAATGAAAGCAATTCAACCAAGAACTGCACTCTCACTATATGGTACATTGGTCAAATGTAGATGAAAACTAAACTAAACATAATCAAACATAATAGACAAAACTAAACATGATAAACATAACATAAAAAATTAATCGTAACTGAACAAACATAACAAAGTAAACTATCAAATTAAATGGACTAAATTCAAATATAAGAAATCGGTAACCCCACGATGGCGACAATAACCCGAACAACCCTCTCCGACAGTGGATTATGAATGCAGTCTTAATCCCGACACCGCGGAAAGGGGCTGAATGCGGAGGTATGCAAACATTGTTCCGGCAGCTATGAATTGCTGGACAGTGAGGAATCTTCACCAGCGATGGAGATGGAGTTGTCCTAATCCCGGCACAACTTGTGGGTGGCTCCGGCGAGATGGAACGGCCTATCCCAATCGTCGAAATGGAGTGGAATGATGGTGAAGGATGCACTCGCCAGAATCGCTGCCTCTACTCGCTTCTGATCAGCTGTCCGAATCACTACATCTGAATCTTCCAGCGAGGATTGGATGGGATAGTCGCCGGTTGTCGAAGGGAAGGTCGCCGGAAAGGAGCTACCGGACTGTTGCCGCCGCTCGTGGGGAGGAAGAACGCTCCGTCGCGCATGAAAAGGGGAAAAAAAATACCGCGTCTCGAGTTTGTGCTGTGCTGAGGATCTTCTTCCTGCTTCGCCGCCAGCGATGCATATGCGATTCCGCTTCCACGCACGGAAGAAGAAGAGGCTGCCGTCACTCGTGAGGAAGAAGACCACTCCACCGTTTGTCGCGCTGCTCTCTGTTCTATGTCACATTTTTTTTTTGTTTAGGAAAGGTAGGTTGATTAAGTGAAAAACCTTAGCTGTCCGATTGCACGCCCATTGATCTCAGCCATCCATTAGAGCTAGGGTTTAATGAGTCCAATTAATCTCTCCCTAAGTAGGCTGATCAAGCAAATCCGATGGCTGCAATCGATTTGATCTGGATCGACGGCTGTGATTGCTCAAATTAGACCCTCATTATATGTTTCCTACAAAATCACATGAAATTCATGAAAAATACTTAAATTATAGGAATTAATGTAATTAATCACAAATAGACTCAATATGTAAAAACATACCGAATAACAATAATTACTTCATCAAAGAGCCTAAAATATCTAATCCACAAGTAAAAATAGTGCAATAAAAAATGTAGCTATCAGGCGGCAAGGCTTCTAGGGTTTAGGGCGGAAAGCATTGAGTGATAGGGTTTGCTCCTCCTAGGGCCGGCGGCAACAAAGTTGGAAGCTTAGGTTTTGTTCTCCTTCTTCCTAACTTGGCCGACGACTTCTTCCCTCAAGCTTTGGCCGGTGCTTCCACCTCCTCTTCCTTTTCTTAGAGCTGACGGTTCCTTTCCATTGGAGAGGGCCGGCACCAATTCCTTCATCCTCTCCTTGGCCGATGGCAACAACAAGTTTGGTGTCTTGGTGGTCGACGCTAGATAGGAGAAGAAGTGTTGAGTATTCTTCCCTTTGTTCGGAGCGAACAAGGAATGGAAGAACGAGATCTATGAAGTTTCAACTCTTGGAGGATCGTTACCCACACAACGTTCAAGAGGAGGATAGGTCATACAGTAGAAGACCAAGAGGTAAACAAGATGTATAATTCTTGTTTAAGTTTCTTTCTTGTTCTATGCAATTTGTATGTAATTGTATGTGGCTAATTTACTTGGACCCCGAAGATAAACACAAAAACTAGCGATCCGTACATCATCTATTCCACGGCTTATCAAGGAAAAGAGTTAGGTTACTTGAACAACAAGTTTGTTCAAGAGACCACTCAAATCGAATAACACGATGATGGATCAGTTGCTTTGGTAATCCATTTTCGTCAAGGATTATTTTTTTTTAATCCGGGGACGTAGATAGGATCACCATGCACAAGCGACCAAGTTGAAAAGGGAAGCGAAGCTTCGATCTTCATCTCATATATAACTAACAAACTCCCACTTGGCCTAATGCCAATCGCCATGGTATCCAATACCATAAGCTCTAACATGACCCTCAAACTTACTTTGAGGTAAGGCTTTAGTTAAAGGATCTGCTAAGTTCCTTTCAGTGGGAATCTTCTCGATTTGTATTTCCTTCATACTGATGATCTCTCTGATCAAATGATAGTGGCGAAACACATGTTTGGATCATTGATAAGACCTTGGCTCCTTTTCCTATGCAATCACTCCTGGTTAGTCGACTATAGGCTTGGCAGTCGACTGATGGGTAATGGCAGTCAACTGTCAGTGTATCCGTTGGCTTGGATGCCGACATGGATTAAGTCATTGTGAGACAACGACATTGTTAGCGGTTGATTGTCAGGCGTGAAATCAGCCCATTGCAGGTTATAAAAGAAGCTCGAAATGGAGGATTTTGCTATGGTTCTTTGAGGTGATTTGGAGGGGATTTGCTACTGCAATCCAGACCTTCAAGGCTGCTCTCAAACAACCAAAAGAAAGCATTCATGTTCACATTTTGTAAAGTTCTCTTTACTTGTATTTGTATAGTTTACTTGTATTTGCTTGTATTTCTTTCTTATGTTTGTAAGAATCCTTGTACGAGATTTCTCCGCCTCTGACTTGTTGTCGAGAAGGAGTATTATTATTTAGTGGTGGTGTTTGCATCGCTAAGGCTCATTCGAGCCCAACCTGTGGAGTAGGAACCTTAAGGTTCCGAACCATGTTATATCTTGGTGTTATTGCGTGTGATTGTGTTATTTGTCTTTGTTTTAGTTTGTGCTTTTATTTTTCGCTGCGCACTAATCATTTTATAGAGACAAGCACGATCGAAGACGCGACATTCACCCCCCTCTAGAGCCGTTCAATTCCTAACAAGTGGTATCAGAGCGAGGCTGCTCTTCAAGGTTTAACAACTAAGGGAACACGCTAAAGGGAAGAAGATGGAGTTTGAAGAAAAATTGGAATGAGACATCAACACCCCAATTCCATACACCTTCTATGGACAAGAAGGGTTTGAGCAATGGAGGGCACGAATGGAGAACTTCTTCATGATAGACTTTGAAGATTAGATGATCCTAGTGAAGGGGTTTGAAATTCCAAGACGTCCAAATGGTGGATACCTCAAGAAGAAAAGATGGACCGAAGAGCAAGTTCAAGATTTCGAAAGAAATGGTAAGGTAACACAATTAATATTAAATTCAATAACTAACAATATTGTGTCTAGGTTAGCTGAATTTCAAGATGCCATGGAGCTATGGGATAAATTGACCAAGCTCCATGAAGAGCCATCCGTGGCTCAAGTAGAAGGAGAGCCCGAAGAGGAGTGTTCATCCTTATAAGAAAGTGAAGATTTGGAAGTTGAGAAGGAGTCAACATCCGGATCGGAGGTCGAGGAGTGTTCGACATCTAAGGAGGAAGAAGAGGTGGAAGAAGTAGGAGAAGCCTCCACCTCTAGGATTGAGGGGGAGGAGAGAATTTCCTCACCAGAGCTAGAGCAAAATCAAGAAGTAGCTTCAACCTCCGGGAGAAGTGATGAACAAGCTCAAGAGGCTTCCACCACCGACCTAGGTAACTCGAGCACTTTAATAAATAATAAAAAATCATATTATGTGTTTTGAGTGTAGGGAATATGGGCACTATAAGAGTAAGTGCCCGAAAAGAGTCAAGAAGCCTCAATCGGCGCCAAAGGTCAAGGATGTCGGTGGCCCAATTAGGAAGAGCAAGGAGCACGTGGTGTGCTTCAAGTTCCAACAACCGAGGCATTATAGGAGTCAATGCCCTAGGGGGAGGAAGAAAGTCCAAGAAGGAGCATCACATGTAGGGGCAGTTTCTAAAGCTAACCCTAAGATATATTTCAATAATGCATCTTCTAAGTTTAATGTTAAAAAGTATGCTTTTAATACTCTTGCAATTGTGCATAATCATAAGGAGCATGCTAGAAATAATAGACTCTATTGCTTAGGTGTCAAATCATATAATTTTGGAAATAAGGAGAAATTTAGGACTAATATCCCTAAAACAATCCTACCTAAGGAAAGTATTAGGAAGGTAGAGGACCATTTAGGCATTAACCCTAAGAAGGGTAGGCATATCCCTAAAAGAAATGGTAATGCCCAAAGACTCAATCAAAAATAAAAAATTGGGCAATTAGAATTAGAAAATCAAGTTTTGAGGTCAAAACTTGAGAAACTTGAAAAGACCCTTAGGAAAATACAAAATCAAATGCAAGGGTCAAATAGTCAAAACTTAGGATCTAGAAGTCAAAGCCTAAGGTCTAGGAAGCAAGATCCACCCAAGGGCAAGAGAGGTTTGGGGCACAAACCTAAGCCCAAGGAGACCTATCATAGTGTTCCATTCGATTATGGAATACAATCTAGGAAGGCCATGGTTACTAGGGAGGTTATCTCTAAGGCTAACCATGGAGTGTGCATAGTGGCTAAGGTTTCAAGGAATCCTAGGGAAGCCACCAAGAAGGTTACAAGGGGAGTCACCCCTAGAGTTAACCTAGGCAAGACTACAATGACCAAGTCTACCAAGCCTAGAAGGGTCATTAGGAGGGTATCTAGGGAAGTTATCCCTAAGGAATACCTAGTGAACCCAAGGATCTCCAATAGGTTTTGGGTTCCTAGGAGCGTGATAGATTTACGCTAAATGAGTTAGGTTGTGTTAACCTTGATTGGATGGGTAGTTAACCCAACCACAACAATGTAGACACTTTAGGTCATTTCCAAGGTAATGGAATACTTTGAAAATGTGATTTGAATTTAATCCTAAAAGATTTTAGGATGTGCCAATATATTTTGAGAACTATGGAAAATTGATCAAATTGGCACAATCTAGGTTTAGAGGTCATAGTGTGTCATTTTGGATTTTTGGCACACTTGGGAGAAGGGTGATAATATGGAAAAATGCAATTAATCCTAACAAATGACAACTAATATTAAAATTTAGGTATTCTTATGCCTTATATCTTATTTTCCATGCATTGATTGCCATATACCATGTCATGACATCATATTTCATCTTTATCATATAAATGTCATGATTATGCTTAGGGCTTATCTAACTCAAAGATGTTGGTTTTTGTCAAACATTAAAAAGGGAGAGATTGTTGGTGCAATCAACCTAGGCCACGATTGACCAGACTCAAGTTTGACTCGAGTAGTGGTTTGATGTTTGACATTGATGTTTGATAATGAGTTGACCATTGTTTGACAATGGGTTGACTATATGGTTGACATAGGGTTGACCATATGATGGAGAAGTCCAAGTGGGACACTTGGCAATGGAAAGTCCAAGTCTTGTGTACTTGGCATGGAAAGTCCAAGTCTTGGGTACTTGGCATGGAAAGTCCAAGCATGGGTGTTGGCAAGGGAAAGTCCAAGCTTGAGTCTTGGCAATTGGAAAGTCCAACATGGGTTGACATGGAAAGTCTAAGCATGGGTCTTGGCAAGGGAAAGTCCAAGGTTGAGTCTTGGTAAATGGAAAGTCCAACATGTTGGTGCAGGAGCACTAGATAATCGAACCTAGGTTTTGATTATGGAAAAGATCCAAAGTTAAGGTCATATTATTATCTCATGAGCTGAATTAAGTGTGCAGGAAATGGTTAAGTTAAGCCGAAGGTTAGCGACACCCAGAGAATCCCGAGTCGGGAAAACGTGGTGGTCGGGTGACGCCGAGGGAACTTCGTGGGAGTCGAAGAACCTAGGTGGAAGACCGGAAGCAAAGTGATAGGTCATAAAGGACCAAAGGTAAGCTCGTGTAAGTGAGAGATGGTAAGGTCGTGTCCTTTGTACGGGGACGACCGTAGCCCACGATCCGACTTAGACTTCCCGTGGAAGGTCTAGGTCAAGATCGGACGATAAGAAACCATCGCATTTACCATTTTTCATGCTAACCTCTTACTGCAGGGAAGTGGCCAGGCTGGCAGTCGACTGATGGACATCAGTTGATTGATGGAAGGCATCAGTCGATTGATGGAGACGAATCAGCCTTTTGCACGAGGTCAAAACGAATAATGTTTGACGCGACCACTTCGCGATAAAATATAGTACCACCTCATGGTCAGTTCCAAAAGATGAGGAGACTTATTCCAAGGTAAAACTCTATAAATGGAGGGGAGCACTCCAACCCAAAAATGAATCAAGATTATTCTTAAGTGCTCCTACAACGCCAAAGCTCCAACACTATCATAACGCCGATGCAACGTCAAGCTTTCATCTTCTTCATCGACAACAATAGCAAGTATTTTTGTTTACTGTATTCTTTGTTTTAATCATAATGAGGTGAGGTAGGCTTGTTGCCTCATCCACGTGCTTTCGGTTTTGTGTTCGTTGTCTCCTACCTTCAACGAGGAGGAGACCTTATAGTGGATTGCCCCTTCATACGTGGTCAAGGAGCACGGGGCATTGGAGTAGCAACCGCTGGATTGTTAACCAAGTAAAAATAAACTTGTCCTTTTTTTTTCCACTGTGCTTGCTTGTATATCGAACGAACGAAAAGAAAAGTTTTACATTCGTTATTCACCCCCCCTCTAGTGACACTTCTTGATCCAACACAACATGGGTTGGCAAGGGAAGTCCAAGGGTTGATATTGACGGCATAAGGTCCAAGCGGGAGTCTTGGTAGCATAAGTGCAATGGTTGGAGGCGTAAAGTCCAAGCGTGTGTCTTGAAAGCGTAAGCTCAATGTACCTTGACAGTGTATACTAGTTTAGCATGACAATAACCGATGGAAGCACCTGAAGGCTAATGCATGGATGAATAAGGCATGGATGACTTGGAGGGATCTGATAGGCGTGAGGCTTACGGAGGTGGATAGAAGGCTTAGGTCTAGGATAAGAGTGGTCTAGCAAGTATGAGGGCATCATACTTGGGATAAATCTCATGGTTGAGGTGTAGCAGTCGACTGGAATCATTGACCAGTCAACTGGTCAAGTGTTTTGACACTTGATAGCCGAGTCGACTTGTAGCAGTTGACTTGGATTATGACCAGTCGACTGCCATGAGTCGACTGGCGATCAACTGCGGTTGGGCCACTGTCACATACGCAAGGCACCTTGATTGACGCCTCGACTGGTGTCCCAGTTAAGGCGACACCTCGATTGGCCCCGACTGTGATGACCAAATATGCAAGGCACCTCGATCGGTGCCTCAACTACTTGATTAGTCGACTTCCAATGAAGGACAGTCGACTGATGGGTTGGTTACGGGAGCAGAATGCTCGATAGCCGACTGGTCAGTCGGATACAGGCTTGGCAATCGACTGATGGGTAATAGAAGTCAACTGCCAGTGTATCCATTGGCTTGGATGCCAACGTGGATTAAGTCATTGTGAGACATTGGCATTGTTGGCAGTCAACTGGGGTCTTATGACAGTCGACTGCTAGGCTTGAAATCAGCACATTGCAGGTTATAAAAGCAGCTCGAAGTGGAGGATTTCGCTATGGTTCTTTGAGGCAATTTGGAGACGATTTGCCGTTGCAATCCAGACCTTCAAGGCTACTCTCAAGCAACCAAAAGAAAGCATTCAAGTTCACATTTTGTAAAGTTCTATTTACTTGTATTTGTGTAGTTTACTTGTATTTTCTTGTATTTCTTTCTTATTGTTGTAAGAATCCTTGTACGAGGTTTCTTCACCTCCGACTTGTTGTCGAGAAGGAGTATTATTGTTTAGTGGTGGTGTTTGCTTCACTAGGGCTCATTCGAGCCCAACCCGTGGAGTAAGAATCCTAAGGTTCCAAACCATGTTATATCTTGGTGTTATTGTGTGTGATTGTGTTGTTTGTCTTTGTTTTAGTTTGTGCTTTTATTTTCTACTGCGCACTAATCATTTTATAGAGACAAGCACAATCGAATTACGTTAAGCGATCAAAGACACACCATTCACCCCCCTCTAGCGACATCCAATTCCTAGCACACTACACTCTTATTATTCTGTGCCTGATACTTAGCCTTTGCACTTTGAGATGCACTATTGTTGATGTTATATTTCATTCATCGTTGTTATGAATTACCGACGCTATGATATGTGGACCTATAGATGCTTAACTATATGTATGTAGCTAAGTATGGTTGTAGGCTCGACTTGTGTCATCAGGATTAATCATCCGGGGGTGGGGGATGTCCTTAATGTAGAGTTGATGGTCGTTTATCTTCTTTTCATTGTATATCTACTATGAATCATGTATTTGTGTATGGTTGTGTGGGTTGTCGATCGTGTGTCGCTACGGACTAGAGGTCCTAGTGTGGTCGACTGTCAGTTGTGTACGACTCTCTATGAGATAGAGTGTGTTGTGGATGTATGTATGTGTGGTTGTGCATTCATTCCATTTACATGCATGCTGACGACTTGGTCTCCCTTGTGGTTTAGAGGGTTGTCAGTCATCTTGCCTCCGCGGTTACTCGTGGTAGTAGTAGCTGGTGTGAGGGCAGATCATTTATTGTGCTGCACTCGACCACTATTGATGGTGGTAGTTGGAGTTGCGTGAAGTTGTCCTGCACGTGTGACACTCGACCACTCATGGGTAGTGACAGTCGGAGTAGCCAGTAGCACGGACCCCCATTGTATAGCTTATAGCTCTTTATCTTATCGCTACTTATTCATACTGCCCTCCTCGGCTACTCAATAGTAGTGGTTGTTGTTGAGTTGGGACAGTTGAGGTGTGCAGGCATGACCATGCATATGCATTGCCATGTGTGATGGCGTTTGCACACACACACACACACACACACACACACACACATATATATATATATATATATATATTGTGTGTGTGTGTGTGTGTGTGCGCGTTTAGTGTATATAGATACAATCTATATATATGCTTCCTATGTTGTTTCATTTGTTTGAGCTATGCTTGCTGCATTTGGTTGTACATCATCTTGCATGTCAATTGCATGATCTATACTGTCGTGTGTGGAATACCAGTGTATGAATTGACTAGACGGTTGTACGCATCTGACCGGTATCATCATGTTGAGTAGGTTGGACCAGGTTCGATGTTGTATATGTTATAGAATGTTTGTGAGGCTGTTGTTGATTATAGAGGTAGTATTGTTCTTCCATATTGTATGTGTTATATTGTGGTGTATGTGCTCAGGTTGTTTGAGTTGTAGCGTTGCAGATCTCCAAGTATGTCAGTACCTTGTGTTATTCAGTTGATCTTTTAGCATACACATTGGTTATATTATATTGGTGGTTATTTGTATACCTTTAGACTGTTTATCGTTGACTCTCATGTGATATATGATATGCATGCACTATTTTCCATATGACCGCTAAGTTTTATACTCACCACCACATACCTTGGGTCTTCTTGTTGCCAGGTGGTAGGCAGAAGACTTTGCGATGGGCTTGGAGCATCGCTAGTTGATACCATCTCATCACACTTCTGAGGGTCCTGATTTTTGGATTATCGTATGTTTCTTGTTATGCATTTTGATTCATATGGTGGTTTGTATTGTGGACTTTTATTGATGTACACACATGTTGATCCGGATTTATGACGGTGCTTTCTTATTTTATGGTCAGTCATACCGGTATGCAGTTTTGTTGAGTCTATAACTCTTATGTGATAGTCTTCCGCTGTTCGTTTCCTTATATATATATATATATATATATATATATATTCTTGATGTGCTAGCTGCGACTAGATGCCTATGTATTGATTGCATTCTAAAATTATCATAAGGGAGGGGTACCATCCATTGGCCAGACATGGTACACCTCTGGGGTGTGACACATAGACTATAGTTCAATATAAGGTTTCAAAATCATTTTGAAAAATTTTGGTGTAGTTTATCTTTTGATAGAAGTCACCATTGAAGAAGTTGATACAAAATAGGTCAAAAACATTGAAGTTATCAATGGTTTTGAATTTTATATCAATCACAATATTTAATGGGTATTTTATTTTTTCAAATATTTTTCACCCATTATGATTGTTATAAGTATTATATGTATAAAGTTTCACTAATTTTCAAATTACGTATAATTGCTTATGTATTTCACAATCTCGAATTCTAAAAACTAGATTTCTGCACTTGCAGAAATCAGTTGGCTGTCATGGATGACAGTCGACTGGTGTCAAGTGCAGTCGACTAGTTGCTAACTGAGTCGACTGTCAAATTCTAATTTCGGGTAAACAAGAATCTTTATAGCCTATGTTTCAGCCATGTTAGGCTATCCTAACTGCTCATAACCCTAGGATATGCCTTGGAAAGCATTGGAAGGGTGAAAATCCATTGGATATGGATTAAGAGAGTTGTTTAGGGTGTGTATTAATTTTAAGGTGCGTGAAAGTTCAAGTTTGAACTTTCAACCTTAATTTTGATGGTTTAGTGTTCCTATAGGCTTAGGGACTCTCCAAGGACATTATTGGTGATTGGTCAAGTGGGAGCAAGCCTTTAGGGGAAGGTTATTCATCATGGGATGATGGATGTGTTCTTTCTCATAAGGGGGATAATTTGGAGAATTGAGAGAAATTGAAGGATTGCTTCTCTTTAGTGATATGAGACTTATCACTATGAAGAGTGAACCTATCCTAGATGTTTTTGGACCAAGGGGGAGATTTTAAGATCTCATTGGGATATGAGACATTGATACCCTTGGGGAGAGCCTTTTTAATGTATGTTAAAAAGGGGGAGAATGTGAGAATTCCCAATTTGGACAATTGGGAGGATTGGATTGAGTTAGTGTTCTATCTTAAAGGTGTTTGTTTTTTGTCAAACATCAAAAAGGGAGAGATTATTCGTGCAATCAGCCCATGTCACGATTAACCAGACTCGAGTTTGACTTGAGTAGTGTTTTAATGTTTGACGATGAGTTGACCGTTGTTTGACAATGGGTTGACTATATGATTGACATGGGGTTGACAATATGATTGAGAAGTCCAAGTGGGACACTTGGCAAGGAATGTCTAAGTCATGGGTACTTGGCAATGGTAAAGTCCAAGTTCTATGTACTTGGCATGGAAAGTCCAAGCATGGGTCTTGGTAAGGGAAAGTCCAAGCAAGGGTCTTGGCATTTGGAAAGCCAACATGGAGTTGGCATGGAAAGTCCAAGGGTGTAGTCTTGGCCACGTAAGTTCAAGTGTATAGTCTTGGCGGTGAAAGTCCAAGTCATGGATACTTGACATTTGAGAAGTCCAAGGATATGATATTGACAGCGTAAAGTCCAAGGGTGGAGTCTTGGCAGCATAAGTCCAATAGTTGGCAGTGTAAAGTCCAAGCGTTGGTCTTCGCAGCGTAAGCCCAATGTGCCTTGGCGGTGTAGACCCGGTTAGCATGACAATAGCTGTTGGAAGCACCTGAAGGCTAGCATATGGATGGACAAGTCCTGGATGACTTGGAGGGATCCAATAAGCATGAGGCTGATGGAGTTGGCTAGAAGGCTTAGGTCTAGGCTAAGGGTGGTCTAGCAACTATGAGGGCATCATACTTGGGGTTAAACCTCATGTTTGAGGTTATTAGTCGACTGGAGTTTTGTACCAGTTGACTGGTCAAGTGTTTTGACACTTGGCAGCCGAGTCGACACAGAGCAGTCGACTGGGATTATGATCAATCGATTTCCATGAGTCGATTGGCGATCGACTACATCCGAGTTGTGACCACAGATGTAAGGTGCCTCGACTGCCCTTGAGCAGTCGACTGCCATGGAGGGCAATCGACTGCTGGGTTTGTTGGGAGCATAGAAAGCTCGGTAGTCAACTGAGCAATCAGTTATGTGCTTGGCAGTCGACTGTTGGTAATGGTAGTTGACTGCTAGTGTATTCGTTGGTTGGAATGTCGACGTGGATTAAGTCATTGTGAGACAACGACTACAGGAGCAGTTGACTGATGGGTATGAGAAATCTACTGCTAGGCGGAAATTAGCCCGAGTTGCATCTTTAAAAGGAGCATGAAGGGGAGGATTTTTGCAGTGATTTCTTAGGCGATTTGAGGCGATTTGCTGGTGCAAATCAGGGTCTTCAAGTGCAGCTCATGCAATTAAATAAGCAAGCATTCAAAACAATTGTTGTAAAGTTTTCTTTATTTGTATTTCATTATTGTCTTTGTATTTTCTTATATTTTATTGTATTACTTTTGTATTCACTTGTACGAGGTTTCTCCACCTCCGGTGTGTCACCGAGAATGAGATTTATTAGTGGTGTGTGCATCCCTAGAGATGGTTGAGCTCGCCCCGTGGAGTAGGAACTCTAAGGTTCCGAACCACGTATATTGTTGTGTATTGTGAGTGTTTGTTGTGTTTTATTCTTGTTATTATTATTTCCGCTGCGCTAACAAGTCTTGTAGACAAACACGAATAAAATCGATCAAAGCGATAATTTTGCTATTCACCCCCCTCTAGCGACGTCATCGATCCTCCTACATCAACCCTTCTTAGGGTTAATGCCTAAGTGATTCTCTATCTTCCTAATAGCTTCCTTAGAAAGAATTGTTCTTGAGTTATTGATTCTAGATTTGTCCTTAGGTACATCAACATGTTTAGCCCTTAAGCAATAAGATCTATTTTTAGCATGCTTTTCATGATTATGCACAATTGCAATAAAATTGCTAGCATGCTTCCTATCATTTCGTAAAGTAGGAGAATTATTTAAATTTACCTTAGGGTTTGCTTTAGAAACTCCCCCTACATGTGATGCTCCTCCTTTGCCCTTGGTTTGCTTCTTTCCCCTAGGGCATTGGCTTCTATAATTTCCCCTTTGACTGCACTTGAAGCAAATAATATGCTCCTTGCTCTTGATTATTGGGGATCCAACATCCTTAGGCTTTTCATTGACTTTTGGTGTCGGTCGAGCTTTCTTGACTCACATTGGACACTTACTCTTATAATGTCCATTTTCCCTACACTCAAAACACATAATATGATTTTTATTTTTATTCATTGCACTTGAGTTATCTTCCACGGTAGAGAAATTTTGAACTTCATCGTCTCTCCCAGATGTTGATAGTTCTTCTTCTTACTCCGACATGGAAGGCCTAATCTCCTCCCCCTCAATCCTAGAGGTGGAGACTTCTTCTACTTTTACTACCTCTTTTCCTTCGGACATTGAGCACCTCTCAACTTCTAACTCCACAAGCACTTGAGATGATGATGTACTCTCTTTTTTTTTTAGCTTGAGAGGATGAACACTCCTCTTCTTCCTTATCTTGGACCGGTGCGGGCTCTTCATGGAGCTTGGCTAGCTTGCTCCATAGTTCTTTAGCATCTTTATATTCACCTATCTTATACAAAATGTTACTAGGCATGAAGTTAGTCAAAATTAACATTACCTTTTTATTGATTTCGTATTTCTTATTTTGCTCCTCGATCCACTTCCTCTTGAGGACTCTTCCTTTATTGTCCTTGAAAGGATCAAACCATCTACAACACTACACTAATAATCTATATTTTTCATTAAAAAACATTCCATTTTACCTTTCCAAACTACGAAATCTTTACTGTCAAAGAAAAATCGAACCGTGATGTCATCCCACAATCTTTCTTGAAACTCCATCTACTTCACCTCTAGCAATGCTCCCTTGGTCGTTAAGCCTTGAAGAGTGACCTGCTCTGATACCACTTGTTAGAGATCGATTGGCATCACTAGAGGGGGGGGGGGAGGGGAAATAGCGATTCACTTCGTCGCTTGGAATTCGTTTGTACGTTCGATTGCTTGTCTACAATTGTTGTTAGCGAAGCGAAATACAAATACAAATACAAATGATAACAACAATACAAGAACAACATAAGTGATATAATGTGGTTCGAAACCTAGGGTTCCTATGTAGGGAATCTAAGCGCACTCAAAAATATTTTACAAGCACTAAGTAGTGGAAAAATAAGATCCCTCCAGAGATCCATGCGAAAACCATACTCATTTGATCGATTCTATCCTATGAGAATCATAGTTACCTTCGATGCGTGCCCTTCGCTATCCCATCAGCAACACTTGCATTCAAGGTGTCCGAATCTCAGCGCAGTCAGTATGTCCGTGCCTCCACGGTATCCGCACGAACCGTGAGATGAAGAGGAACCAAACTGTGGTTCTAGCCACAAGGTTGGTTGACCAAGAAGGTAGGAGAAGAAGAAGAGGAAGATCACACGAAAAACACACACATCCCAAAGTCTCATCAAATCCCTTTTATATTCAACCATTGAATATGAAGGGTTTGTGACTCTTGGTTTCCATAGAATTAATAACTCATTAATTCCATCTTAATGATCATGCAACCCCTCTTAATGGTGAATCTCACTCAATCCGAATCTGACTTGAGTCTAACTCGAGTTAGATTCATTGGGTATACCTTGAGTCATACTCAATCCGAATTTGACTTGAGTCTAACTCGAGTCAGATTCATTGGGTATACCTTGAGTCCTACTCAATTCGAATTTGACTTGAGTCTAACTCGAGTTAGATTCATTGGATATACCTTGAGTCCCACTCATTGAGTCTAATCTATATTAGACTCAGCCCAATGGCCCAATGGCCCAATGGCTCATCACATGAGCCATCTCCAACTCACATGTCCTAAGTGTATGACCCAATAGGTTCTCGTAATGTTAGCAATATTTCTAAAACCCTTTTAGAGACATAAGCAATGAGCGACATCTAGCAATACATCATTGCTACCCAAGTGACGAGAATGTCAAGATCCAACATAACCTTTTCGTAACTAGTATCGTGTATGACTCAGTCCTTCTATCCTTGATATCTAGATTGATCAATGAGGTATAGACTCTGTCATCCTCTTATCAATCATGAGTTTCTTGATCTCCAAGTAGACTACTCAACCAAATAAGCTCAATATCTCATATTGACTTATTCGAGCATGGTCATGTATTTTAGTAGTCTTACTCTATCAAGGGGCCCATAGATATCACTTCCATTACATGGAAGGGATAAATCCCATCGACATCACTCACATCCCTTCGCATAACTTATTGCATACCTAGTGATTGCCTTTATAGTCACCCTATTACGGGTGACGTTTGACGAAGCTAAAGTATACAACTCATTATGTAGGGAACCATAGTGACTTCAGGTCTAAGGATTATTCATACAAATAGTCACATGAGAATGTTTATGACACTCATATAACGATTCATGAAACATTCTCATGGCGGATAAATTCAGTACATAGTCTCTAATCTGTTCCCATGTGTCAACTTGATATCAAATATCCATGACTTGGGAGATTAAGTCATCAATCGTCCTACATGTTAGTCTCTGTGCATTAATATTGTCCTTGCATATTATATATATATATATATATATGTCTACAGATTCTCACTATCAATTCAACCATTTGATATGTTGTAAACCTGAATCTACTGTTCAAGGACACTATTATATTATTCATATAACACATATAAGAAATAATATAATAAGAAAATCTTGCCTGTGATTAATGAAATATGATACATATGATCCCTAATCATTCATCTCATGATTGACACTAAGGGTTGACATTAACATCCTACTCCACGAGTTGAGCTCAATTGAGCTCTAGTGATGCACACCACCACTAACCTCTCTTTATTGGAAAAACACTCCGGAGGTGGAGAAAATCTCTTACAATAATAAGAACAAGATACAAGCAATTACACTAAGAAAATGAATACAAGTAAAGAAAACACTTTACAAATGTGAGCTTTTGAATGCTTGATCTTTAGTTGCTTTGAAATGCCCTTGAAGATCTGGAATGCAGCAGCAATTCCCTTTCAAATTGCCTTAAGAATCATGGCCAAAATCCTTGTTCTCGAGCTCCTTATAAAGATGCAACTTGGGATGATTTTCACCTTCCAGTTAACTGCTCTTACCCAGCAGTTGACTAACCTTCATGCTATTGTCTCATAACAGCCCTATCCACATTGGAATTTGGCCAACGAATACCTCATTAGTCAATTGTCCTTACCAACAGTCAATTGATGTCCGATAGTCGATTGGACAGTCTACTACCAAAGCTTCTATGCTCGTGTCCACTTAAATCAATCGACTGCCTTTCATGGCAGTCGACTGCCAAATGCTAGTCGTTTTTCCAAAGTTGCCAGTTAACTACCAAAGCTTCATTCGAGCAGTTTGAAGCTTAGTCGATTGGTCATAATCCCAATCGATTGATGCAAGTTGACTAGGCTGCCAAGTGTCAAACACTTGGCCAGTCGACTAGTCCATAACCCCTGTCGACTGATAAACCTCAACCATGAGGTTTAACCCAGTCTAGACCTAAGCCTTCTATCCACCTCCATCAACCTCATGCCTATCGGATCCCTCCAAGTTATCCATGACTTGTTCATCCATACGCTAGCCTTTAGGTGCTTACATCAGCTATTGTCATGCTAACTGGGTCTACTTTGCCAAGGTATATTTAGGCCTATGCTGCCAAGACACACGCTTAGACTTTACGCCGCCAAACATTGGACCTATGTCGCCAAAACTATAGCTTGGACTTTATGCCGCCAATATCACACCCTTGGACTTTTCAAATGCCAAGTATCCATACTTGGACTTTTACCGCCAAAGTTCTCTTGGAATTTATGCTGCCGCGACTACAACTTGGACATATGCCACTAAGATTATACCTTTGAACTTTCCTTGCTAAGACCCATGCTTGGACTGTCCAATTGTCAAGTATCCATGACTTGGACTTCTCAAATGCCAAGACAAATCTTGTATTTTTTATAACAATCATATTGTCAAACATCAAAATACTACTCGAGTCAAACTCGAGTCCGATAAATCGTGACTTGAGCCGATTACACCAACACTTTCTACCACCCCTATAGGTAACTCTATCGTAGGTATTAAAAATAAAAATCACATAATATATTTTGAGTGTAGAGAAGTAGGGCATTACAAGAGAAAATGCCCAAAGAGAGTCAAGAAGGCAATTCAAGTGCCAAAGGTTAAAGAAAAGTCAAAGGAGGTCGGAGTCCCGATAAGGAAGAGCAAGGAGCACATAGTGTGTTTCAAATACCAACAAAAAGGGCATTACCAAAGCCAATGTCGGAGGAGGAGTCACCCTAGGAAGGATAAAGAGAAGAGCTCATGTGTAGGAAGAGCTCCAAAGGCTAAGGTAATTGTTAACAATGCACCTTCATTATCTCACATTGAAAAGCATGTTCATAATTTACTTTTTCATAAGAAGCATGCTAGCAATAAATATTTCTAGTTAGGTGATAAATCTCATAATATTAGGTCTAAGGATAACCCACGAACTACCCCACCTAAGAATGTCAACAATCTAGTCATTAATTTAAAAAGAACTAGACATGTGCCTAGGAGAAAGAAAAATGTCCATAGATGTAATTATTGGATCGATTTAAGCGCTAGAGGGGGGGGGGGGTGAATAGCATGCGAAAAAACTTTTTGAGAACGTTCGATTAAGAAAAGTGATAAGAGTAAAGTGCAGCGGAAAATAAATAAGACACTCTTTGTTTTTACTTGGTTTACAACCTTCGACTACTAATCCAAGGCCCTAATGGTCTGTGACCACGTACGGAGGGCAATGCACTAAAATAATCTCCTCCTCGTTGGAGGTAGGAGACAACGGAATACTAAAATCTTGAAAGAGATTAAGGTAGAGGGACACTCCCCCTCTCCTTGTTACGAAAGAAAGCTCCGAGAAAATGAAGGAAATACAATAGACGACTTTAAGTAAAACTTATACCGACGAGGAAGGGATGAGAGCTTGAGCTTAATCGTCGGAGTAGTAGAGCTTCATAGTCGTAGAGTTATCAGAGAGTCGAGGCATTGCGGAGGCTTTTTGGAGAGCTTTTGATAATAGAAATGGGGTGGAGAACACCTTCTTTTATAGCCTTGAGAAATCCTAATCATTGAGATGAGGTTTCATGAGGTAATGCCACCTAGCCCTTGAGAAATGGTGATAAGCTTTGACTCTCCCCGAGGCTGATCCTTGACTAGAAGTCGACTGATCAACCCTAGCGATCGGTGATGGAAGCGTGATCGGCCGCCAGCGGTAAACAATGATTGTTGTTAGAGTTTCCAACTGCAATAGAAGGTTAGCTCGAAAATAATTGATTTCGACGACCACCAACCATCCGATCTTGACATAGACCTTCCTTTGGAAGTCTTTAGTCGGATCATCACCTAAGGATGTCCCCATACAGAGGACACGACCTTACTTACACTCACTCACATGAGCTTACCTCAACCTTTACCTCTAAAGCTTCACTTCTAGTCTTCACCTAAGTTCTTCGGCTCCCTCCGAAGTACTCCCGGTGTCGCCCGACCACCACGGTTCCCTCTGGGTGTCGCCAACCTTCTGCTTAAGCTTAGCATTCCTACACACTTAATTCAGCTCGTGAGATAAGAAAATGAACTTAACTTTGTGTATTTTCTATAATCAAAACTCAGGTTTGATTCAGGTGCCCACTGCACCAACAATCTCCCCCTTTTTGATCTATGGTAAACCCACACAAAGTTAAGGAAATAAATTAAGTGAATTGAATATTATGAAGCATGCATATGAAATCTGAAAGAGTATTCTTAACTTCTCAAATTAAGTAGGAGTATGAGAAAAACTCTTTTTAAAGTGCTCCCCATTGAGGAATCCTCCCCCTTGACCAAGGGTGAGTACTTTAAAAGGGTCTTAATCCTCCCCCTTGATATTTGCTACTTTAAAAAGAGTTACGTAATCAAAATTACTTAATATTGGCCTTAGTGTTTAAAATAAGTTTAAGTTAAGAGATTAAAAATTTATTTCTTAACCTTGGCCTTTCTCCCCTTATTTAATTAAGAAGGTTAAGTTCTAAACGTTAAGTAAACATTTACTTAACTTGGACCATTAGAATGATATAAGATATGTACTAAGTTAAGTTACCAAAAAGAAATTGATCCCTTAACTAAGTTGAGTAAACATTTACTTAACTTGGACCATTAGAATGATATAAGATATGTACAAAGTTAAGTTACCAAAAAGAAATTGATCCCTTAACTTTGGCCTTTTCTCCCCATTTTTCCATAAATCAGAAAGTGGGGGGTTTTGCAAAACATAGTTTTTGAATTTAGTTTTAAGTCCAAGCATGCTCCAAATAAATTTTGAAAATAGTAGTTTTAATATAAGCTCATCTATTTGTATGTTCAACTCTATTTGACTTGATTGATAAGGAATGATCAACAAGTCCTGATTAGAGTTGGTTAATTTGTGTAATTATACTCCGTGGTTCATGTCGATGCACTAAATCTACATCTAGAACCAGGAGTAAGGTCCTTGTTGGGATGTATACTAAAAGCCTAGCCTTTATATGAACATTTTCATTTTGAAATAAGAATCACATGATCAATGTTTGCATTTTAGATTTATGCATATTGTCTAATACTTTACATTGTAGATAACATGGTGTATAGTGTCGCACAAAAGATCATGTTATCAATTCCTTGTAGAGTATAAGTAGAGGCTCACAACCAAGATGGTTTTGGACAAACCATTGACATGGATGTAGTGTAATTTGGTATTGGTTTATCTTGACCATAGAATTACACTAGTACACTGTGTGTGTATTGAGCTGGACCAATTCAGAGGTGATTCAATTTATACTGACTATATAATTGAATCAGACCTCAGGTATTATGGTGTACATGCTCTTAATCCCGATATAATAACGGGCACATGTACTTAGTATTTATTTCTTTGATTTACCAATAGGCGAGATTTATGTGTTAAATCGATAAGCCTCGTAAGTTGGAAAATAATATTATTTATATGATGTACCATTGATTATAGGAGGAAACCGTATCCTATATACCAGGATGATTATATCCCTTTGAGGATCTCATAAAGTTCATCATGTAAATCCTGTAGGTGGACTTGGTCCAACATGATGATAAGGATGAGTGGTACTACTCATGGAGTTAGATATTAATTAATTAAATTGTCATTAATTTAATTAATTAATGGACATTCAATATCTTACACACGGGGAGATATTTTGTACAAATAATATGTGGAGCCCATATTTAATTATGGGGGTTGGTGAGGTAGATCAATGATGATCCTCTAGTGGAATGGATCATCATTAATGGATCGGGTTATATGTGGTTCGGATCCATTGGGTGGCCAAGATCCAACTCCTCCTCATGGTCCCTATTGTAGCCTATTATAAATAACTCATGAAGCCTAGACCTAAGGGATGATTGTTGGTTGGCATTGGAGAGGCTTCGGCGGCAAGGGAGAAAGGGTGTGCTAGGTTTTTGCATCACTTTGGCCGGCGACAACAAGGGCTAGGGTTTCTCCTCCTCCCTCCTTGGCCGGCGCCTCCTTTCCCTTTCCTATAGCCGGCGGTGCCTCTTCTCCCTTTCCAAGGGCCGACACCACCTTTTCCTCAATCTCCTCTCTTATCCTAGGGCCGACGGACACCACCTCTTGGAGTCTTGGTGGTCGGCACAAGCAAGGAGAAGAGGAGATTTTGTGTTCGGCATGAGATATGAGAAGAAGGGAGGGTTTTCTTTCCTTGTTCGGAGTGAGCAAGGAAGGGAAGATACGTGGTCTTGGAGGCTTCGATTCTTGGAAGATTGTCGCCCACACGATGTCCAAGAAGAGGATAGAAATACAATAGAAGATCAAGAGGCAAAACAAGAGGTATAATCTTGTTTAATTTTGATTCTTGTTCTTTTGTATTTTTTATGTTATTGATTGACATGGACCCCGATAATAAACACAAAAACCGGTGATCTGTTCATCATCTATTCCGTGACTAATCGAGGAAAAGAGTTAGGTTGCTTGAACAACAAGTTTGTTCAAGCGACCCCTCAAATCGAATAGCACGATGATGAATCGGTTGCTTGGGTAATCCATCTCCATCTAGATTAGTTTTAATTAATGAAATTTTAATCTGGGGACATGAGACAGGATCACCATACACAAGTGACCAAAGAGAAGAAGTGAAACGTGACTTTCCCTTCAAGTGGTATCAGAGCCATGGTTTTCGATTTTGTGTGTTTTAGATTCGGTTACTTTCATGCATTTATCATATATTGTTTATGCAGGATAATAGTAGGATGTGCTTAAGCTAACTTTTTGCTTGCAGGCATAAGATCCAACTATTATGGCTATGTGGATGTATGTGATTGTAATTAATTGTTTGAATCCTCGGGGTTGACGAAGCTAATTATTATTTAATTTTTGTAATTAAATATGACACTGTTTAGCCCTCATTTTAATTTACTTTCGATCTAGATATGTTGTACACTCCTTCGTGGAGTATAGGATCGATGGATGTAAATTAAAATAGTTTATCTTGGCTTGGTTCCCCTTGTGGCTTGCACATGGTAAAGGGAGGAGCAGACGAGGTGGCGACACGACGAGAAGCATATTGGAAAACAAAATCCATAATAGTTGGATTTATTTTCATATTTATTGCTTATTGTTTGATATGCATGTTGTGTGTGTTTGAAAATTCCTCAATTTTAAATTACTAAGTGGGAGAGGGATATTTTCTAATTCTCGGGCCTCCATTACAATTTGACATGTGATGCGAACAAACTTACGTGTTGGCTCTGAGTGCCTTCCTCCATATTGAATGAGTTTGTTTTGTGGATCACTAGGTCAAATATGGTTATAGAAAATTATTTAGGAGCGTGTGTACTTCCCCATCGGAAGGCACATAATCCGAGGTAATGGTAAACACTTAGATGCAAATAAAAGTATCCTCCCCATCGGAGTCACTACTTTTATTTGTAGGGCCAAAGAGGAGCCAACTATTAATTTTATTTGTCAAAAAGTAAGGTTGATAGGATAATAAAATTAATGGGTAAAACCTCCTCTTACAAATGTAGAATTCGTATACGTCTACACTATCGTGGCATACGATATTCTCAGTGTTTTGAGGTGTTAGTTGATTTTAAAATTTTATTGTTTGGGGAATCAATAAATTTTTGAAATCTAATATTTTGATCACTGTGATTCTTAGGTTTTTCAAAATGGCTTTCAACCCACTTGCTGTGTTTCTAAAAGAAAACAAACTTACTGGACCTAACTATGTTGATTGGAAAAGGAATCTGGACATTTTCTTGACTGTTGAAAAGTACAAATATGTACTCTTCGAAGAATGTCCTCCTAAGCCTACAGATGATTCTAGTGAAAAGGAGAAAGAGAGTTATAGGAAGTGGATTAAGGCAGATGAGATGGGGCGGTGTTACATTTTGGCTTCTATGTCAAATGTATTGTAACATCAACATCAGGCCATAACTACTGCCTATGACATGATGCTCAATCTCAAGGAACTTTTCAGACACCAGAATCGGGCTACTAGACAGGAAACTATGAGGAACTTGATGACGACCACCATGATTGAGGGAACACCCGTGAGGGATCATGCTCTCAAGATGATGGCTCATTTGAATGAGCTGGAAGTCCTTAGAGCGGAGATCGATGGGGAAACCCAGGTCGATATCATTCTCCAATCTCTACCTAGAAGTTTTGAGCAGTTTCGCCTGAACTACAACATGAATAAGAGGTTGTATTCATTGGCGGAGCTTCTGATGGAACTCCAGTCGGCAGAGGGGCTTTTTCATCAGAGTGCTTAGGCTATGGTTGCCCAAAAGGTTTCTACTTCTAAGCCGAAAGGCAAGAAGTGTAGGGGATCGGTATGGCCGGCTAGAGGGGGGTGAATAGCCCTCGTACGTTGGACGTCGTAAATTGCTTGTCTACAAAAGATTAGCGCAAGCGGAATATACAAATACAAAGCAAAAGATAAACAATAAAACAAACGCTAACACGATGGTATAACGTGGTTCACGGCTACGCCGCTAATCCACGGTCCCTGATTCGTCCTCGGTGAATCACTCCGTTAAACCAATCCACTAAATGGTCTCTCCTTTACACCAAGCTAGGTGGAGGTAACCTTTACAACTCAAGCACACTCTTCTTACAAATAGAATGGAGTAAGAACAGGTAAGAAGAGTTTAGAGCTTGTGGGGCACTAGGAAGATTGTTTGGAGTATGAGCATTAGCCTCTCAAAGGCTTACACCCTCTCTTTTTATAGAGAGGGCTAACCACCTCTTGGCGGTCGGCCGATCCTTCCATAGTCCGGTCATTGCCACCCTCATCTACGATCGCCTGATCATGATCGACGATCCACGCTACCGAAACCTTATTGACGAAGAATTGACCTTGTGTCGGCCCGATATCTGGCGATCGCGCCACGTATGGCGATGATCGCTGCTACAATCCGATCGATTGTATACCGGTCGAACTCACTCGACTCGAGCGATCGGCCGACATGACATGGCAATGACCGGTGTCGGAAAACCCATCCGACACTTGGCCAAATGGCCAAGTTTCACCTAAACTACCCTTCCCGGGTTACAATCGCTCACTCTCATTTCTCGAGTCCCTCGCCTTGAAGTTCTCTTCATTCTCGGCCCGTCCTCGCGGCATCGGTAGCGCGGCTCTGCGATGCTCCTTCGGCGTCTCTTGCCTCGAAGTCTACTTCCTCCGGCTTCACTCCAAGCTTCTCGTCCGGCGGTCCCTCGGATGCTCCAAGCGCACGGCTTCCGCAAAGCTATCCTTCACCGACTCAAGGCACGAGTCATGAGATGTGAAACTCGCCACGGCTCTATGTGCGAATTACTAAGTCCTGCACGACTTCAACGCACATATCAAATCAACATATCAAACTAACTTAAACCCTTTGCCACACCATCAAAACCATTTTACGGCAAGAGATTGCCCTAACAATCTCCCCATTTTTGATGTGTGGCAATCTGTTTAAGTTAGGTAAAAACATTTGATATAAATTCTAAGGTAAGAAAGCATGTAAAGATAAACATGATATAACAACATGCAACTCCCCCTTAATCCATGAAACTTTCTATGCAAATTTTCTCCCCCTATCATATATTTCTCCCCCTAAAATAATTAACTTAAACATAATTATTTCTCCCTCTTTGACACCATCAAAAGATTAACACTAAGTTATAAGCTCATGGTATCAAGTATAATGGAGGAAAAATATGACAAGTTGATTTAAAATTGGGTACCACTTGTTGATGGCATCAAGTATATTTCTACCACTTGTTGTAGGTTTACAAACTGAATTTGGCCTTCAATGTTCTGATTTACAGGCCACCCGATCATTATCGATATATGGCGATCGGTAGCACAAAGGAATCCGAATTTTTGATTTTCTGGACGAATTTCAGAAATGCATTATAAATTCCAGAAAATTTGAAAAATCATGAAATTTGAGGAACATATTTATTTTAAGTATATCTATCAATGAAAAATAGTTTTTCATGAAAACTCATTATATTTTCTTGTTTTTGCCAAAAATCCAAAAGCTCTAAAAACCACTAGGTTTTTGATCATTCTAGTATCAAGTTAGCTACCTAGTTTTGCATCCAATTGTTTCAAAACATAAATACATGTATTTTAAGGTAAGAAATTGTTTTGAAAACATATGAAATATCCAATCATGATCTTTGGGCAATATGTCTATGAATTAAACATAAGCCTTCCCCATGATTGGTCTATTATTGCTATGTTGATACTTTAAATGACCATCTAAATGCCATAGGCATTAGTGGACATTTGTATCATCCTAACATCTCACCCATGCTAAGTTTGCAATCAAGTTAGCCTATAGTGAGTGTGAGATGCATCCTAGGGGGTATTTGTATATACTTAACCAATATATTCATGCAATTCTATCATGGTTAAGTATCAACCTAACAATTAACATGATCATAATGACATATATGAATGAATTCTACATTATGATCATAAAAGACATGTATTCATTAAATAATAGTCATGCATTAGGTATTTTATGATGATAATAACCAAATTATCACCTAAAGCATGATTTAAACCTATTTCTCATGATGATGTGCCCAATATCATAAATCATAAATCATGATTGTACATATGTGTAACAATTACATTAATCATTATGATTTAAGCATTATTACCTATTTATGAGCACGTTATCATCACCCAACACTATCTAAAAAATGTTGTCCCGTCATCCTAAGTCAACCAAAATATGATATAGGTCAAGTTCATATGGTTGACTACCCTAGGGGTTTTCTAACCCTTAAGGATGGATTTTGGAACCCAAAATAAATTCTTTCCTATTGGGTTCACTAAATACTCCTTGGGGATCCATTTCCTAGCAATTACTTTCTTTTTATCTTGTCCCCTAGCTATTAGGCATTTATAGGCCTTTTCATTTTTCTTTTCTTTGTATCCTAGGCCTTTCTTGTTGAAACTAGCTCTTTGGCTCCCTAAGATCATATTTAAGGTGTTGGAGCCAATTGTGAATTTCTCTAGGGCTTTGGTTAAATAATCTACCTTTTCCCTTAATGCCCTATTTTCCTCTATGCATGCATCATTAACATTCAAAGGCATATAATCATGTGAGCATGCATCATCTAAGCTAGAAGAAATATTTTCATTTAAGCATGCATTTTCTAGCTTATTTTCTAAATTCTTAATTTTATCTAGCATGCTCTTATTTTTCTTTTTCATGCCAAATAAGTCCTTAGTTAAACTAGAGATTATGGAAACTATTTTCTTAGGAGAAGCATTTGTTACCATAGTTTCCATGTCTTCTTCTTCTTCTTCGGATGATGAGGATGCAGAAGCTCCCCCTTCACTTGAGCTCTCTCCTCTTGAGCTTGATCCTTCATTTTCGGAAAAAGAGCAATCCAAGTCATCAAAGGTCATCAAGGCCAAATTGGTGACAAAGGCATTTTCCTCATCTGATGATGATGAGGAGGATGAGGATGGATCATCCCAAGTCCTTGCCTTGAGAGCTTTAGCCTTTCCCTTTTCCTTTGTCTTCTTCTCCTCTTCCTTCTTTTTCTTGCTCCCCTTTTTCTTCTTCTTTTCTTCCTTCTTTTTCTTTTCTTCTTTGCTTTTGTTTAGGAGGGGACAATTATCCCTTATGTGCCCTTCTCCTTGGCAATTGTAGCATATGACCTTCCCCCTTGGTCTTCTATTCCTATCATTAGATTTATCAAATCTAAAATTCTTAAAGGCACGTCTTACCCTCCTTACCATATAGGCTTCTTCGGTGCTATCCATGGAGGAGGAGGAAGACGCTTCGTCATCGGAGGAGGAGGGGATTTCCATCTTCTTCTTCCCCTTGTTTGCCATCAAGGCTACTCCTCTTGAGGGTTGAATTCTAGGCTCCTCTTGTATTCCTTCAAGCCTAGTTTCGTGAAGCTCCATGGTTGAAAAGAATTCCTCCAAGGTGCTCACTTCTAGGTTCTTGGAGATATAAAATGAGTCCACCATGGAGCTCCATTTTGAGGACCGGGGAAAGGCATCTATGGCCTTCATTACCATATCCCGGTTTGATAGCTTCTCACCTACACTTGTTAGCCCAATTAAAATTTCTTTAAACCTAGAGTGTAGTGAGGTTATCTTTTCTCCCTTTTCTAGTTTTATATTGGATAGTTGGGAGCGGAGGAGGTCTCTCCTTGCTAGCTTGGCCTCGGATGTGCCTTCATGGAGTTCTATAAGCTTCCCCACATCTCTTTGGCGCTAGCACATTCTCCGATCCGGTTAATCTCTTGTTGGGGGAGCACATTGAAAAGATGGTGTTTTGCCTTTGAGTTTGCAAGGTGCTCTTCCCTTTGCCTTTTGGTCCACCTAGATTTCTCTATTGGCTTCCCTTCTTCATCCCTAGGCAAAACGAAACCGGATTCCATTGTAATCATTATATCAAAATCCGTTTCGAAAAATACCTCCATTCTCTTTTTCCACCAAGAGAATTCTCCTTCAAACTTCGGAGGATGGATGTTGGAGCCGGCCATTTTGAATGTTGCTTGTTGTGGCGGTTAGTCCTCGACAAGCTTTCCTTGGCCCTGATACCACTTGTAGGGGATCGGTATGGCCGGCTAGAGGGGGGTGAATAGCCCTCGTACGTTGGACGTCGTAAATTGCTTGTCTACAAAAGATTAGCGCAAGCGGAATATACAAATACAAAGAAAAAGACAAACAATAAAACAAACGCTAACACGATGGTATAACGTGGTTCACGGCTACGCCGCTAATCCACGGTCCCTGATTCGTCCTCGGTGAATCACTCCGTTAAATAAATCCACTAAATGGTCTCTCCTTTGCACCAAGCTAGGTGGAGGTAACCTTTACAACTCAAGCACACTCTTCTTACAAATAGAATGGAGTAAGAATAGGTAAGAAGAGTTTAGAGCTTGTGGGGCACTAGGAAGATTGTTTGGAGTATGAGCATTAGCCTCTCAAAGGCTTACACCCTCTCTTTTTATAGAGAGGGCTAACTTCTTCCGTTGCCGCCACCCGATCGCCGCCCTTGGCGATCATGCCTACAACGCGGCCTCCGAACACGTCGGATCCCGGCCGTTGTAGTCCAACGGAACTCTTGGCGATCGATGGACCTCATCACGGATCAGCCGCCTCCGAGTCGATCGCTACGGCCACGAACCCTGCGGGGTCAAACCTTATTGACCGATCAATCGCTGCCGGCCGACGATCGATGATTCTGGCGATTGCCCACGTATGGCGCCGATCACTGCGCACAATCAATCGATCGTATACCGATGAACTCACTCGATTAGAGCGATCGGCCCCGCCATGACATGGCGCGATCGGTGCTCGAAACCCATCCGACACTTGGCCAAATGGCCAAGTTTCACCTAAGAGCTACCCTTCCCCGGGTTACAATCGCTCACTATCATTTCTCGGAGTCCCTCGCCTTCGAAGTTCTCTTCATTCTCGGCCACGTCCCTCGGCAGCATCAGGCGCACGGCTCTGCAATGCTCCTTCGCGTCTCTTGCCTCGAAGTCTACTTCCTCCGGCTTCACTCCAAGCTTCTCGTCCGGCGGTCCCTCGGATGCTCCAAGCGCACGGCTTCAAAGCTATCCTTCACCGACTCAAGGCACGAGTCATGAGATGTGAGCGGCTCTATGTGCGAATTACTAAGTCCTGCACGACTTCAACGCACATATCAAATCAACATATCAAACTAACTTAAACCCTTTGCCGCACCATCAAAACCATTTTACGGCAAGAGATTGCCCTAACAAGAAGAAGAAGAAACAAGGTGTAGCAAAGATGGGGGCAGGATCTCAAGTAGGAGTGAAGAAGCCGAAAGACAAGTGTTTCACTTGCAAGCAGACTGGACATTGGAAGGTGGACTGTCCTAACCGAAAATAGAACAAAGGTATATCTTTTAATTTAGTCGTTGAAACATGTTTAATGTTGTTATCTACCAGTACATGGTGTGTAGATACAGGAGCCATTGATCATGTTTGCAATTCTTTGCAGGGGTTCTAGGAAACCAGACTACTAGCTGAGGGAGAGATTACCGTCTACATGGGCAATGCTACAAAGGTGGCGACTATTATAGTGGGAGATGTTTATTTATCTTTTGATAGAAATAAAACTTTGGTTCTGAGAAATTGCCTTTGTGTACCTACATTTAGAAAGAATTTGATTTCAGTTTCTAAATTGTTTATGGATGGGTAATCTATTTCTTTTAATGACAGAGTTGTTATAAAAAGGAACAGAGAGATTATCTGTTCTGGTGCGTTGGTAGGAAATTTATACACTCTTGAACCAAAAACTCCCACGATGCAAATAGAAATAAATAACTCATCTTCTAAATCTAATAAGAGAAAGGAACCTTCAAAAATGAACCAAACATATCTTTGGCATCTAAGGTTAGGTCATATTAACCTGAGTAGAATTCAAAGGTTGATAGCTGATGGACCTTTGGGTTCATTGGTGGTGGAAGATTTCCCAACCTGTGAATCTTGCTTGGAAGGTAAAATTACCAAGAGGCCTTTTAAGGCCAAGGGGTATAGAGCCAAAGATGTGTTGGAATTGATTCATTCTTATTTGTGTGGTCCTATGTCTATCCAGGCTAGAGGTGGTTTTAAATATTTCATCTCTTTTATACACGATTATTCAAGATATGGATACATTAACTTGATGCACCGTAAGTCTGAATGCTTTGTCAGGTTCAAAGAATTCGAGTTGATGTGGAGAAATGTCAAGGTAAAAGTATCAAGACACTACGATCTGATCGTGGTGGTGAGTACCTCCTAGGAGAGTTTAGGAGTTACTTATCAGAGGCTGGGATTCAATCCCAACTGTCTGCACCTGTACACCCCAATAGAATGGTGTGGCGGAGTGAAGGAAAATGACTCTTATGGAGATGGTTAGATCGATGATGAGTTATTCTGAGTTACCAGATTCATTCTAGGGGTATGCTTTGGAAACGACAATGTATATTATGAACTTGGTAGCATCTAAATCAGTACCTTCTACTCCCACAAAATTATGGACTGGGCAAAAGCCTAGTCTGAGACATATTCGAATTTGGGGTAGTCCAAACCATGTGCTGAAGGGAGATACTGGTAATTTGGAACCTCGTATAGAAGTGTGCTTGTTCGTAGGCTATTCCAGAGGAATGAAAGGTGGTTTGTTCTATAGTCCTAGGGATCAGAGGGTGATCGTTAGCACGAATGCCCGATTTTTAGAGGAAGACTATGTGATGAACCACAAGCCCATGAGAAAGATTATTCTGGAGGAATTAAGAGGGGAAGTCACTACTTCAGTACCAACGGTACAAGAGGACATACCACTAGTGACTGTACCTCGTGTCATAGAGGATACACAAGTGATACCTCATCGTAGTGGGAGGGTTGTTAGACAACCCGATAGATTTATATTCTTGGGAGAATCTTCTGATTTGGTCCCTAGAAAATATGAACCTGATCCATGGACATATGATGAGGCAATCCAAGATAAAGATGCGGTATCTTGGAAAAGGGCGATGAATTCTGAGATAGAATCTATGGATTCAAATCAGGTTTGGGAGTTAGTAGAACCACACAATGGTTTAAAACCATTGGATGCAAGTGGATCTACAAAAGAAAGAGAGGATCAGACGAGAAGGTAGAGACCTTCAAAGCAAGGCTTGTTGCGAAAGGGTATACTCAGAAAGAGGGTATCGATTATGAGGAGACCTTTTTGTCGGTAGCCATGCTTAAGTCTATCCGAATTCTCTTGTCTATTGCTGCTCATATGGATTATGAGGTTTGGCAGATGGATGTCAAGACAACTTTCCTTAATGGAAGTCTTAAAGAAAATATCTATATGGAGCAACCAGAGGGATTCATTGCAAAGGGCAAAGAGCATCTTGTGTGCAAGCTTAATTGGTCCATTTATGGATTGAAGCAAGCTTCGAGATCTTGGAACATCCGCTTTGATGAGGTAATCCGGTCATATGAATTTATTCAAAGTCTAGATGAGTCTTGTGTATACAAGAGATGTGACGGAAACGTAGTGGTATCTCTTGTACTATACGTAGATGACATTTTGCTCATTGGCAACAATGTCAAAGTGTTATCAGACATAAGGGTATGGTTGTCCAAACAATTTGATATGAAGGACTTGGGAGAAGTGGGACACATCCTTGGGATCAAGGTTATAAGGGATCGCAAGAAAAGGATGTTGTGCTTATTTCAAGCTTCGTACATAGAAACTATTCTAGCTCGCTTTAGCATGCAGAACTCCAAGAAAGGTTTTCTACCTTTTTGGCATGGAGTACCTTTATCTAAAGAGATGTGTCCTAAAACATCAAAGGAGATAGAGGAGATGAAGGCGGTTCCTTATGCTTCGGTGGTAGGAAGCCTCATGTATGCTATGTTATGTACAAGACCGGATCTGCTCTGTCGTGGGCATAGTTAGCAGATATCAGAGTAATCCAGGACAGAGACATTAGACTATGGTAAAACATATATTAAAGTACCTGAGAAGGACTAGGGATTATATGCTGGTATACCAAGCAGATCAGTTACTCCCTATGGGTTACACAGATTTTGACTTCCAATCAGATAGGGATAACAGTAAGTTTACCTCGGGTTTTGTGTTTACTTTGGGAGGTGGAGCCATTATATGGAGGAGTGTCAAGCAGAAATTCATGACAGTCTCTACCATAGAAGCTGAGTATGTGGCAGCCTCTGAGGCAGCTAAAGAAGTTGTAT
Source organism: Wurfbainia villosa (assembly GCA_025175895.1). NCBI lineage: Eukaryota > Viridiplantae > Streptophyta > Magnoliopsida > Zingiberales > Zingiberaceae > Wurfbainia > Wurfbainia villosa. The sequence goes on along the minus strand of CM045989.1, from coordinate 32,790,799 downwards.
GGCTCAGGAACTTCTTGATGGACTTGGATGTGATTCCTGGTTTGACCAGAACTATCACAATTTATTGTGATAATAGTGGTGCATTTGCAAACTCGAAGGAACCACGAGCCCATAAGGCAAGTAAACACAGAGAGCGCAAATACCACTTGATACGAGAGATCGTAAGCGAGGAGAAGTTGATGTTTCCAAGATTGTATCAGAGGATAACCTGGCAGATCCTTTCACTAAGGTCCTTCCAATGAGAGCTTTTGATAGGCGTGTAGAGGGAATGGGAATAAGATGTATGACAGTTTGATGGCATCATAGTCTTTTAGTATAAGTGGGAGATTGTTGGGATGTATACTGAAAGCCTAGCCTTTGTATGAACATCTTCATTTTGAAATAAGAATCACATGATTATTATTTGCATTTTATATTTATGCATATTGTCTGATACTTTACATTGTAGATAACATGGTGTATGGTGTCACACAGAAGATCATGTTATCAGTTCCTTGTAGAGTATAAGTAGAGGCTCGCAATTAAGATGGTTTTGGACAAACCATTGGCATGGTTGTAGTGTAATTTGGAATTGGTTTATCTTGACCATAGAATTACACTAGTACACTTTGTGTGTATTGAGAAGGACCGATTCAGAGGTGATTCAATTTATATTGACTAAATAATTGAATCAGACCTCAGATATTATGGTGTACATGCTCTTAATCTCGATATAATAACGGACACATGCACTTAATATTTATTTCTTTGATTTACTAATGGGCGAGATTTATGTGTTAAATTGATAGGCCTAGTAAGTTGGGAAATAATATTATTTACATAATGTACCGTTGATTATAGGAGGAAACCGTGTCCTATATACTAGGATGATGATGTCCCCTTGAGGAGCTCATAAAGTTCATCATGTAAATCCTGCATGTGGACTTGGTCCAACATGATGATAAAGATGAGTGGTACTACTCATGGAGTTAGATATTAATTAATTAAATTATTAGTAATTTAATTAATTAATGGACATTCGATATCTTACACACGGGGAGATATTTTGTACAAATAATATGTGGAGCCCATATTTAATTATGGGGGTTGGTGAGATAGATCAATGATGATCCTCTAGTGGAATGAATCATCATTAATGGATCGGGTTATATGTGGTTCGGATCCATTGGGTGTCCAAGATCCAACTCCTCCTCATGGTCCCTATTATAGCCTATTATAAATACCTCATAAAGCCTATACCTAAGGGGTGATTGTTAGTTGGCATTGGAGAGGCTTGGGCGGCAAGGGAAAAAGGGTGGTTTTGCATCACTTTGGGCGGTGGCAATAAGGGCTAGGGTTTCTCCTCCTCCCTGGTTGGCCGGTGCCTCCTTTCCCTTTCCTATAGCTTGCGATGCCTCTTCTCCCTTTCCAAGGGCCAGCACCACCTTCTCCCTCTCCTAGGGCTAGCAACAACACAAGGAGGAAGGCTCTCTTCCTCAATCTCCTCTCTTATCCTAGTGCCGACGGACACCACCTCTTGGAGTCTTGGTGGTTGGCACAAGCAAGTAGATGAGGAGGTTTTGTGTTCGGCTCGAGATAGGAGAAGAAGGGAGGGTTTTCTTCCCTTGTTCGGAGCGAGCAAGGAAGGGAAGATACGTGGTCTAGGAATCTTCGATTCTTGGAAGATCGTCGCCCACACGATGTCCAAGAAGAGGATAGGAATACAATAGAAGATCAAGAGGTAAAACAAGAGGTATAATCTTGTTTAATTTTGATTCTTGTTCTTTTGTATTTTGTATGTTATTTATTAACATGGAGCTCGATGATAAACACAAAAACTGGAGATTTGTTCATCATCTATTCCGCGGCTAATCGAGGAAAAGGGTTAGGTTGCTTGAACAATAAGTTTGTTCAAGCGACCACTCAAATCGAATAGCACGATGATGAATCGATTTCTTGGGTAATCCATCTCCGTCCAGATTAGTTTTAATTAATGAAATTTTAATCCAGGGACATGAGACAGGATCGCCATGCACAAGCGACCGAAGCAAAGAAGCGAAATGTGACTTTCCCTTCAGTCCTAACATCTCACGGCCATCTACATGGCTAATTACACAATCACATTAGTCCTATGTGTTGTGAGATGTATTGGCTCCTTAAATCTATAGGTACATGATATCAAGGGTAAGCCCTAAGCTAGTTCCATTAACATGAAAAGTAAATCATAGAGTATATATATATATATATATATATATATATATATATATATATATATATATATATATATATATATATATATATATATGTAAGTCCTACTCTATTACGCACATGCCCAATTTTTGTCTTAGTAGACTAAATTCGGCTTCGGGTAGCGGCTTGGTAAAAAGATCAACTAGGTTTGACTTGGATTTCACATATTCAAGTTGAATGGTTCCGTTAGCTATGTGTTCTCGAATAAAGTGGTGTTTAACTTCTATATGTTTGGTCCTAGAGTGACATATAGGATTTTTGGTTAAGTTGATTGAGCTAATATTATCTATGTGAGTTTTAATATTGTTGAAGTTTAAGTTAAAGTCTTAGAGAGTGTGCTTCATCCAAAGAAGCTGAGCCACACACTTACCCATCGCGACGTATTCGACTTCGGTGGTAGATAAGGCAACACAGTGTTGCTTCCTACTATACCAACTCACTAGACTTGAGTCGAGAAGTTGACAGCAACCACTCGTGCTCTTCCTATTGAGTTTACTACTGGCATAGTCCGAGTCGGAGTAGCCGATTAGTTCGAACTCGGAAGATCTAGGGTACCAAATACCTATGCTTAGTGTGCCCTTTAGATACCTAAGGATACACTTAACTAATGTTAGATGAGACTCCTTAGCACAGGGTTGGAACCTTGCGCACATACTTGCTGCGAATAGTATGTCAGGTCGACTCGCAGTTAAGTAAAGGAGACTCCCTATTGCGCTCCTATATTATTTTAGGTCAATAGGTTTTCCGTCTACTTCTTCTCCTATATTAATATTTGTTGCCATGGGTGTATTAATGATTTTAGCATTTTGCATTATGAATCAGTTAATTAATTCCTTAACATATTTTTGTTGATGTAAATAAATTCCTCCCTTAGTTTGTTTAATTTGTAATCCTAGAAAGAAATTTAATTCTCCTACTAAGTTCATTCCAAATTCACTTTCCATGAGTGAAATGAACTCGTTTAGTAGGATTGAATTAGTGGTTCCAAAAATTATGTCATCTATGTAGATTTGGTCTATAAAAATTTCTTTGCCTATGGTTTTTACGAAAAGGGTTGGGTCGACTAAGTCTTGGCTAAACCCTTTAGACTTAAGGTATACAGAAAGTCTCTCATACCAAGCTCTAGGAGCTTGTTTTAGTCCATATAAAGCTTTCTTGAGTCTAAAGACATGGTTGGATTTGTCTAGGCTTTCGAATCCTAGGGGTTGACTAACGTACACTTCTTCCTTAATAAGTCCATTCAAGAATGCCGACTTGACATCCATTTGAAATAATTTAAATCCTTGATGTGCAACGTATGCCAACAACATTCGGATGGATTCTAATCTAGCTATGGGGGCATAGGTTTCATCGTAATCTAACCCTTCTACTTGACTAAACCCTTTTGCGACCAATCTCGCTTTGTTCCTAACTACTTCACCTTTGTCATCAAGTTTATTTCGGAAGACCCACCTTGTTCCTATCATTGATTTATCTTTAGGTGGGGTATTAATTCCCAAACTTCATTCCTAGTAAATTGAGCTAGCTCTTCTTGCATTGCAATAATCCAATCAGGATCAAGAAGAGCTTATTCAATGGTTTTGGGTTCGATTCTCGAAATCAAGGAGATTTGACTAAGATTTCTATATGATGATCTAGTTCGAACCCCTAGGCTAGGATCACCTATCACTTGGTCAATAGGATGATTCGATTGAATCCTAGGATGACTTGGGTTAGGGTCATCTATCACTCGGTCGATAGGATGACTCGATTGAATCCTAGACAAGCTCGGATTAGGATTGATACTAGACTCGATTTCAAGGTCAGAGTCGAGTCTAGTATGAATCGGTTCGCTAGTTGGTTTTACTATAGGTTTTGTAGGTTCATGTCCTTCGTCGAATACTACATTAATGGTTTCCTCAATTTTAAGGGTGTCATTGTTATATACCCTATAGGCTCTGCTTGTAGTTGAGTATCCTAGAAAGATACCGGTGGAGGTTTTGGATGTGAACTTTCATAGTAAGTCCTTAGTGTTTAGGATATGTACCTTACATCTAAATACACTAAAGTATTTAATGTTAGTTACTTTGTCATGGTAGATTTCGTATGACGTCTTAAGGTGCCTTTTTACCATTAGGAATCTATTTTGGACATAACAAGTCGTACTAATGACTTTTGCCCAAAACCTATTGGGTAGGTTGTATTCGTTGAACATGGTCCTAGCGGCTTCTTGTAGAGTTCTATTTTTTCGCTCGACTAGGCCATTTTGTTGTGGGGTTCTAGGACATGAGAATTCATGGTGGTATCCGTTTAGGTTACAGAAATCTGTGAACCTATGGTTTTCGAATTCACCACCATGATCACTTCTAAGTCTATTAATTTTAAGGTTCTTTTGGTTTTCGATTAATTTAAACAAGTTGATGAGTTGATCTAAGGTATCACTTTTGTGTTTAAGGAACCTAACCCAGGTAAACCTAGAATAGTCATCAATTATGACTAAGAAAAATTGACTCACATTAAGTTACTTGGCTCCATGAGAATCGAATAGATCCAAATGAATGAGCTCAAGAACACTTTTGGTTCATTCTTGGTTAGTTAGTTGATGTTGTGTCCTAGGTTGTTTACCTTGTTGACAAGCATTACAAATTTTATTGTCTAAGTTGAGGCAAACCTCTGACTAAGCCACTCTGACTCATCTTGTGAATGAGTCTTGGGTGCGAGTGACCAAGTCATCGTTGCCACAATCAGGATTCTTCTTGTTGTGTCATAAGACACTTGGTTGAGGAATTGGGTAAGTTAATTGTGTAGATGTTGCTATTCCTAGTTCCTTTAAGTATTATTTTAGATGTTTCATTTGTTTTAATTAAGCATTCATTTTCTAAGAATATAACCTTATAGTTTTTATCATACAATTGACTTACACTAAGTAAATTATATTGAAAATCTTCAACTAATAAAACATTATGAATTGTGAAATTTGAATTTGGCTCAATATCACCTGAACCGATGATTTTGAGCTTGCCATTGTTTCCGAAAGCTACCGATCCTTGTCATTTGAATCTAAGATTCGAAAATTTAAGTTGGTCTCCGGTCATATGTCGGGAGCATCCACTGTTCAATATCTATTGATTCTACACACAAGGTAGTTGGATCGAATTTTGGAATTTTAAGGGTTGGTTGAAGATTATTAGTCCTAGATCATCTCACCCATTTCTACATGATCAAACACGTTATCCATATGTGTTCTTGTGAGATGACTTCAATTTTACTCGATTAATTTTAATGAATTTAAACTAGTCAACCTTGAGTTAGATTCGGATTTAACCTTAAGCTTACCAAGTCACCTTTTCAAGAAATTGACTTCCAGGTCGTGGAGAGGCACAGAGGCCTTCTTTGATCGGAACAATGACCACTTCCTTAGACAAAGCCATGTTTGAGAAAATAATAACTTGATTTACCTAAGATCACTTCCTGGTCTAACTAGTTAAGGATACGGTGAGGTAGCTTCAGCTAGTTCCACTTAGTCAAGTGCATCGAGCTAGATATGCCTTATCTAACTTGGACACACGAGACTTTGCTTTCCTAGCATACTATCATCTCCCCGCGTCCTAGTACTATGTTGTCAAGAATTGACAAGTTATAGTTCCTATCTAACCATTCTAAAAATAAAAAGAAAAAGACCTAAGCATACAAATTCTAAGTAATAGAACAAACAAATTTTGTACTAGCTTCCCTTGGACCATTGAATCGGTTCGGTCTTTCCACGTAGTGGATTTGGTCCTTGGGAACCCAGTACTTATTAGATCCTAATTGAGAAATCAATGTGGTCTTAGGGACCCATGCTTGGACATGTTTTCTATTTCGACTTACAATTGACATATACGACTTGTTAGTCATATTTGAGCTAAACCCAAGCCCGACCTTATTGTACACGGCCCTTTGCAATCCAAGTAAAATGTCAAGTCCCTTGGTGAACCTTTCCAACGTATGCCTAAGGTCTTCGACTTGACTTTTCAAAAGTGAGTTCTCAACTTCGAGCTTTTCAACTCGAGTTGAGTCCTCCTCTTGAACCTGACTAGTCGAAGAGGTTAGGGAGACCTTGTGTTTAAGGAGTTTAACCTCCTCAACTATGGTCTCGACCTTGGACTCGGAATTAGCTAACTTTCTAGTTAAGAATTTAATTGCATTGTATAAAGTGCTAAGCAAAGATTGACTTACCTTAAGTGCTTTTGAACCTGATGCGTATCCGTGGCTTGTCTTGAATAGCGACTCATCATCGGATTCACACTCGGACTCTTCCTCGGGTTTGGACTCTTGATCGGGCTCGGTCGGCTTGGCCATAAAGACGAGATCATCGTCTTCCTCTTCCGATGATTCTTCCCAAGTAGCGGTAAGCGCTTTCTTGGGTGTTTTGTTCTTTAGTTTCGGACACTCTAACTTGATGTGTCCGAACCTATTGCATTCAAAATATCTAAAATTAGAATTAGATTTAGATTTAGATTTACCTTGATTGATGGGTCATCTTCGACTCTTGATCATCTTCCAAACTAGATTTACTATTTCGGTTTCCATTTCGGAATCTGCCTCCTACTCATACTCGTCCTCTTCCTTGGGGGGGGGGGGGTGATTTGTTTGCAGCCTTCTTCTTCGAACCTGCAAGTAAGGCAATACCTTTCTCGGGAACCGAATTAGACTGTTCATGGAGTTCAAATTCAAAAAATAACTCATCTAATCTAATTTTTGAAAGGTCCTTAGAAACCTTGTAGGCATCGACCATGGATGCCCACAAGGTAGTCCTAGGGGAATCATTTAAAGCATACCTTATAAGTTCTCGATTCTCGACCTTTTGTCCGATGGCGTGCAGGCTATTGATGATGTCTTGAATACGGGCATGTAGTTGTGTTGCCGTCTCATGTTCCTGCATCTTAAGGTTATACAACTTATTGAAAAGCAAGTCATGTTTACATACCTTCGCGTCATCAGTTCCTTCATGTAGCTCTACGAGTTTAGTCCATAGATCTTTCACGCTAATGAAGGGGCTGACGTGGTTTAGCTCTTCTTTGGACAAGCCGCATCGAAGGATTTGGGTCGCCTTGGGGTCGTCTTCCACGTGTCTTTTCATGACATTAGTTCATTGATCATAATCCAATGATTCACCCACTTCATTAGTAGGAAGCGTGAATCCGGTTTGGATTATGATCCACATCTCAATTTGGGTCTTTAGGAAGCACTCCATCCGACCCTTCCAATAACGGAAGTCATCTCCATTGTAAAGTGGAGGTCGGATGGTGCTAAACCCTTCGAGATGGGCCATTTAGACAAAAGAAAGAAAACGAGTACCTCGCAAAAACAAAAACAACCAAAATGTACCAAGACTTTCGTCTTGGATTAGTAGTGCGGGAGAACAAATTTAATTTAAATGAAAATCTTGCAAAACTAAAAATAATAAAAAAAAATATGTAAGAAATTGCTAGACTAGTGGTTTCACCAAATTGTAGCACCCCCGGCTTTGATACCACTTGTTGGATCGATTTGAGCGCTAGAGGGGGGGGGGTGAAAAGCGTGCGATAACTTTTCGAGAACGTTCGATTAAGAAAAGAGATAAGAGTAAAGTGCAATGGAAAATAAATAAGACACTCTTTGTTTTTACTTGGTTCACAGTCTTTGGCTGCTAATCCAAGGCCCTAATGGTCCGAGACCACGTACGGAGGGCTATGCACTAAAACAATCTCCTCCTCGTTGGAGGTAGGAGACAACGGAATAAAAAAAGCTCGAAAGAGATTAAGGTAGAGGGACACTCCCCCTCTCCTTGTTACGAAAGAAAGCTCCAAGAAAATGAAAGAAATACAATAGACGACTTTAAGTAAAACTTATACCGACGAGGAAGGGATGAGAGCTTGAGCTTAATCATCGGAGTAGTAGAGCTTCGTCATTGTAGAGTTGTCAGAGAGTCAAGGCATTGCGGAGGCTTTTTGGAGAGCTTTTGATAATAGAAATGGGGTGGAGAACACCTTCTTTTATAGCCTTGAGAAACCCTAATCGTTGAGATGAGGTTTCATGAAGTGATGCCACCTAGCCCTTGAGAAATGATGATAAGCTTTGACTCTCATCGAGTCTGATCCTTGACTAGTAGTCAACTGATCAACCCTAGCAGTCGACTGATGGAGGCAGCAGTCGACTGCCAACAGCCAACAGTCGACTGTTGTTAGACTTTCCAGCTGCAATAGAAGGTTAGCTCGAAAATAAGTGATTTTGATGCCCACCAACCGTCCGATCTCGACATAGACCTTCCTTTGAAAGTCTTTAGTCGGATCATCACCTAAGGATGTCCCCGTACAGAGGACACGACCTTACTTACACTCACTCACACAAGCTTACCTCAAGCTTTACCTCTGAAGCTTCGCTTTCGGTCTTCACCTGAGTTCTTTGGCTCCCTCCGAAGTCCTCCCGGTGTCACCCAACTACCATGGTTCCCTCTGGGTGTCACCGACCTTCTGCTTAAGCTTAGCATTCCTGCACACTTGATCAGCTCATGAGATAACAAAATGAACTTAACTTTGTATATTTGCTATAATCAAAACTCATGTTTGATTCAGGTGCCTACTGCACCAACAGTAATGGATGATCAAAAGTTAAGAAGTTAGAAGTAGAAAATCTAGCTTTGAGATCAAAGCTTGAGAAATTATAAAAGACTCTTAGGAAAATGAAAAATATTATTCAATGTTCAAATAGGCAAAATCTAGATTCTTGGAGGCAAGACCTACTTATGGACAAGAAGGGTTTGGGTCACAAACCAAAGGCCAAGGTAGATAAGCCTACCTATCATAATGTTTCATTTAACTATGGAACAAATCCTAGGTCTAGGAAAGTCTAAGTCATAAGGGAAGTTATCCCTAAGGTTGACCGTGATAGGTGTCTAGTGGCTAAGATTTCCAAGGAGCCTAGGAAAGTCACTAAGAAGGTCACAAGGGAAGTCATTCCGAGAGTTGACCTAGACAAGACCCTCTAAGCCTAGGAGGGTCATTAGGAAGGTATCTAGGGAGGTTATCCCTAGTGAGTACCTTGTAAACCTAAGGAGCTCCAATATGTATTGGATTCCTAGGAGCGTGATTCCTTCACGCTAAATGGGTTTAGGGCGTGTCAACCCTAAACGGGTGGGTAGTTAACCTAACCATGGTAGAGTTGACACTGTAAGACATTTTCAAAGTTATGTGATACCATGGAAATGAGTTTAGAAATTAATCCTAATGGAATTTAGGATGTGCCAATAGAAATTATGAAGTTTGAAAATTGATCATAATTGACACAAGTAGGTTTAGAGTTAAAATTGTGTTATTTTGGGTTTTAGCACACTTGGGAGTTTGAGTCGTTATGGAAAATTGGTATAAGTTTTAGAAAATGACAATTAAACTTTAAATTTTGGTATTTCTATACCTTATACTTTATAAATTTATCATGCTTTGTTTGCTATATGTTATGTCATGATATCATGCTCATATTATTGTTTAAAATATCATGATAATGCTTAGGTTAATTTGTATTATGTCATGATATCATGCATCATTGGAAAATATGCTTAAATTATGCAAATTATTTATGTCATGATCATATTCATGCATTAGGATGCATTAAAATTAAATTTAAGGACAATGACATTATTTGATGTCCTAGATAAAGGAATCAAATGGATATGCCTAGATATAATGCATGAACCCTTAGATTTAGGAAAAAACCAAATTACATTTCACAAAACCCATAGGATGACATGTATGTGTATTGATACACCATAGACTTTGTAACGCCCGTAAAATTTCTAGCAAACATTATAAGAATTTTGCATGATTATAATGGACTTTTATGTGGGCTCTTTCAAAAATAAAAGAAAATAGAGGCAAAAAGGATGCATGGCCTAGGGTTTGAATCCTGAACCTCCAAGAAGGTAATTAAACCCTAAGGTGCATGTGATAACCAGAAGCCCAGCAAGGGTGTGCTATTAGAAGGGTAAGGGAAATGATAGATAAGAGTAGGGGAGACAAAGGGACACCTTCAATTGAATAAATAGGAGTATGAGGAGACAAGAGAACAACAAGTTGTCATTCTCTTCTTCCCTTCTTCTTCTTCCACCGAAACCCCCTCATCTCCTTCTCCCATTTCCGAAAACTCAAGAAGGAAGGAAGAGGTTTTGTCTTGGCACCACCTAGGGTATATCCTTATACTAAACAAGCGAACGGATGTAAGTAATCCCCTCACCTGCAGTACAAGTTGTTTCGATTGTTGATTTCTTAAGATCATGCTTTGAAAGTTTCGGCCAATCCATGTTCATGTCCTCTAATGATCTTCCATGCCATGTTTTATATGTATATGATGATAACATGTTGTTAGATAAGCTTTGTACAAGTTGTTTGAGTGTTTGATTTCAAACCCCTCTTTGAAAGTTTCGTCCAACCTATGTTCATGTCCTCTAATGATCTTCCATGCCATGTTTTATATGTATATGATGATAACATGTTGATAGATAGGCTTTGTACAAGTTGTTTGAGTGTTTGATTTCAAATCTCTCTTTGAAAGTTTCGGCCAAACCATGTTTGGGTTACTAATGATTCTCCATGCTATGATCTATATATATTTGATGTTAACATGTTGATAGTTAGGCTTTGTACAAGTTGTTTGAGCATTTGAATCCGTAAAAACCTCCATTAGGGTTTCGGCCAAACCATGGTTGGGCAACTAATGATTCTCCATGCCATGATTTATATGTATATGATGTTAACATGTTGATAGATAGGATTTGTACAAGTTGTTTGGGTGTAGATTTCCTAAGAACCTTCCTTAGGGTTTCGGCCAAGACATGCTCATGCTCACCAATGATTCCCCTTGCCATGTTTTATATGTATATGATGTTAACATGTTGATAGTTAGACTTGAAGGTAGGAAACTTCGCTTCTCACTTTGACTCGGTCGCTTGTTCATGGCGATCCCTTCTACGTCCCCAGATAAAAAAAAATTATCCTAGACAAGAGGGATTGCCCAAGCTCCCATTTCATCGTCGTGCTATTCGATTAGAGTGGTCACTTGAACAAACTTGTTTTTCAAGCCACAAACCTCTATTCTACGAATAGCCGCGGAATAGACGATGCACGGATCACCGACTTTTGTGTTTATATTTGGGGTCCAAGTATATTTAACCACAAAAACAGAATACACAACATGTATATGATTGAAAAATAATTATAGACATGTTACAAAAGAAAATAGACAAGCGTTAATCCTCTCGATCTTCTATTGTATGTCCTTCCTACTTTTGGACATCGTGTGGGCGACGATCTTCCAAAAGTCGAAGCTCCTAGATCACCAATCTTCCTATCCTTGTTCTCTCCGAACAAAGGAAGATCAATAACAAAACTCTTCCTCTCCTTACTTGCGCCAACCACCAAACACCAACTTGGTGTGCGCCGGCCAAAGGAGTGGATGAAGGAGATGGATGCCGACCAAGAGCTCTAAGGGAAGACCCTAAGCTTTGTTTCCACCAGCCAAGGAGAAGAGAAGGAGGTGGTTTGGACACCGACCAAGGGAGGGAAGTAGATAATGGGCGCCGGCCACCTTGAGAAAGAAGAGAAGAAAAGAAATTCTTTCCTTAATTGTGGCCGCCCAACACCCCTTGCTCCTTGCCGCCCAAAACCCTAGCCCCTCCTTTGATTTCTTGTCGTCCAAGCCCTAAGCCCCCTTTTATAGAGTTGGGCTCAAGCCTCCCTTTAATCTCCACCTTCGGTTCTAGGGATTTAATCTCAACCGTCGGATCTAGAGAATTAATCTCAACCGTCGGATCTAGAGATTTAATCTCTACCATTGGATCTAGAGTTTTGTTTTCTACCATTGGATCTAGGCTTCATGAGATTTTAATAGGCTACAATAGGGACAATGAGGAGGAGTTGGATCTTGGCCACCCAATGGATCAAGCCCGCATAAAGTCCGATCCATTAATGATAATCCAATCCACTAAAGGATTATCATTGATCTACCTCACCAACCCCTTAAGTTATTAGGGGCTCCATATATTATTTGTACATTTTTTCCCCGTGTTTAAGATCTCGAATGTCCGTCGATTAATTAATTTACTGACAATTAATTAATCAACATCTAACTCCATGAGTAGTATCACTCAACTTTATCATCATGTCGGACCAAGTCCACCTGCAGGGTTTATATGATGAACCTTATGAGCTCCTCAAGGGGACATCATCATCCTAATATATAGGACACGGTTTTCTCCTATAATCAACGACACACCATATAAATAATATCATTTCCCAACTTACTGAACCTATCGATTTAATCTATAAATCTCGATCATTGGTAAATCAAAGAAATGAATACTAAGTATATGTGCCTGTTATTATATCGAGACTAAGAGCATGTACAATATAATATCTGAAGTTTAATTCTATTATGTAGTCAGCAATAAATCGAATCACCTCGAAGTCGGTCCTACTCAATACACACAAAGTGTACTAGTGTGATTCTATGGTCAAGATAAACCAATACCAAATCACACTACAACCATACCAATGGTTTGTCCAAAGCCATCTAGTTTGTGAGCCTTTACTTATACTTTACATGGAGCTGATAATATGATCTACTGTATGACACTACACACCATGTTATCTACAATGTAATGTATTAGACAATATGCATAATCACAAATATGCAAACAATGATCATGTGATTCTTATTTCAAAATAAAGATGTTCATACAAAAGATAGACTTTTCATTATACATTCCAAAAATCTCCCACTTATGCTAAAAGACTATGTTGTCCTCAAACTGCCATACATATGATCCCCATTCCCTCCACATGCCTATCAAAAGCTCTTGCTAGAAGGGCCTTAGTGAAAGGATCTGCCAGGTTTTCCTCCGATGCAATCTTGGCCATAGCAACTTCCCCTCTCTTTACGATTTCTCGTATCAGGTGGTACTTGCGTTCTATGTGTTTACTTGCCTTATGGGCTCGTGGTTCCTTCGAGTTTGCAACTGCACCACTATTATCACAATAAATTGTGATAGTTCTGGGCAAACTAGGAATCACATCCAAGTCCATCAAGAAGTTCCTGAGCCATATAACTTCTTTGGCCACCTCAGAGGTTGCCACATACTCAGCTTCCATGGTAGAGTCCGCCACGCATTTCTGCTTGACACTCCTCCATACAATGGCTCCACCTCCTAAAGTAAACACAAAACCTGAGGTAGACTTACTGTTATCCCTATCTGATTGGAAGTCGAAATCCGTATAACCCACAGGGAGTAATTGGTCTGCCTAGTAAACTAGCATATAATCCCTAGTCCTTCTCAGGTACTTCAATATATGCTTTACCGCAGTCCAATATCCCTATCCTGGATTACTCTGATATCTACTGACCATGCCCACGGCAAAGCAGATATCTAGTCTCATGTATAGCATCACATACATGAGACTTCCTATTGCCGAAGCATAAGGAACCGCCTTCATGTCCTCTATCTCCTCAGATGTTCTAGGACACATCTCCTTAGATAAAGGAACTCCATGCCTGAAAGGTAGAAAACCTTTCTTGGAGTTCTGCATGCTAAAACGATCCATAATGGTGTCTATGTATGAAGCTTGAGATAAGCACAACATCCTTTTCCTGCGATCCCTTATAACCTTGATCCCAATGATGTGTCCCACTTCTCCCAAGTCCTTCATATCAAACTGTTTGGACAACCATACCCTTATGTCCGATAACACCTTGACATTGTTGCCAATTAACAAAATGTCATCTACGTATAGTACCAGAAATACCACTACGTTTCCGTCACATCTCTTGTATACACAAGACTTATCCGGACTTTGAATAAATCCATAAGACTGGATTACCTCACCAAAACGGATGTTCCAAGACCTCGAAGCTTGCTTCAATCCATAAATGAACCGATTAAGCTTGCACACAATATGCTCTTTGCCCTTTGCAATGAATCCCTCTGCTTGCTTCATATAGATGTTTTCCTCAAGACTTCCATTAAGGAAAGTTGTCTTGACATCCATCTGCCATACCCCATAATCCATATGAGCAGCAATGCATAAGAGAATCCAGATAGACTTAAGCATGACTACTGGTAAAAAGGTCTCTTCATAATCGATACTCTCTTTCTGAGTATACCCCTTCACAACAAGCCTCGCTTTGAAGGTCTCAACCTTCCCGTCTATTCCTCTCTTTCTTTTGTAGATCCACTTGCATCTAATGGTTTTTACACCATCGGGTGGTTCTATTAGCTCCCAGACCTGATTTGAATCCATAGATTCAATCTCAGTATTCATTGCACTTTGCCAAGACACTGCATCTTTATCTTGGATTGCTCATCATATGTCCAGGGATCAGGTTCATGTTCGCCAGGGACCAAATCAGAAGATTCTCCCAAGAACATGAATCTATCAGGTTGTCTCGCAACCCTCCCACTACGACGAGGTATCACCTGTGTTTCCTCTATGACACGCGGTGTAGTGACTTGTGGTATATCCTCTTGTACTGGCGGTACTGAAGAAGTGACTTCCCCTTTTAATTCCTCCAGAACAATCTTACTCATGGGCCTGTGGTTCATCACATAGTCTTCCTCTAGAAATCTGGTGTTTGTGCTAACGATCACCCTCTGATCTTTAGGACTATAAAACAAACCACCTTTCGTTCCTCTAGGATAGCCAATGAACATGCGCACTTCTGTACGAGGTTCCAACTTACCAACATCTGCCTTCAGCACATGTGCTGGACTCCCCCAAATTCGAATATGTCTTAGACTAGGCTTTCGCCCAGTCCACAATTCTGTGGGAGTAGAAGGCACTGATTTAGATGGTACCAAGTTCAGAATATACACTGTCGTATCTAGAGTATATCCCCAGAACGAATCTGGCAACTCAGAATAACTCATCATCGATCTAACCATCTCCATAAGAGTCCTATTCCTTCGCTCTGCTACACCATTCTGCTGGGGTGTACCAGGTGCAGACAATTGGGATTGAATCTCAGCCTCTGATAAGTAATTCCTAAACTCTCCTAAGAGGTACTCACCACCACGATCAGATCGTAGTGTCTTGATACTTTTACCTTGACGTTTCTCCACATCAGCCTTGAATTCTTTGATCTTGTCAAAGCATTCAGACTTGCGGCGCATCAAGTAAATGTATCCATATCTTGAATAATCGTCTATGAAGGAGACTAAATATTCAAAACCACCTCTAGCCTGCATAGACATAGGACCACAAAAATCAGAATGAACCAATTCCAACACATCTTTGGCTCTATAACCCTTGGCCTTAAAAGGCCTCTTGGTCATTTTACCCTCCAAGCAAGATTCGCATGTTGGAAAATCTTCCACCACTAATGAACCCAGAGGTCCATCAACTATCAACCTTTGAATTCTGCTTAGGTTAATATGACCAAGTCTTAGATGCCAAAGATATGTTTGGTTCATCTTCGAAGGTTCTTTTCTCTTATTGGAATTAGAAGATGAGTTATTAACTTCTATTTGCATCGTGGGAGCTTTTGGTTCCAGTGTATATAAATTTCTTATCAATGTACCAGAACAGATAATCTCCCTATTCCTTTTTATAACAACTCTGTCATTAAAAGAAATAGAATATCCATCCATAAACAATTTAGAAATCGAAATTAAATTCTTTCTAAATAAAGGTACATAAAGGCAATTCTTAAGAACCAAAACTTTATTTTTCTCAAAAGACAAATAAACATCTCCTACTGCAACAGCCGCCACCTTCGTGGCATCGCCCAAGTAAACGATAATCTCCCCCTCAGCTAGTCATCGGGTTTCTTGGAACCCCTGTAAAGTATTGCAGACATGATCAGTGGCTCCTATATCTAGACACCAGGTGTCGGTAGATAACACCGCTAAACATGTTTCAATGACTAGACTAAAGGATATACCTTTGTTTTGCTTCCGATTGGGACAATCCTTCTTCCAATTTCCATCATGCTTGCAAGTGAAGCACTTGCCTTTCGGCTTCTTCACTGCTCCATGAGATCCTCCACCACCTTTTCTCCACCTTGTTTCTTCTTCTTCTTGCCTTTCGGCTTAAAAGTAGAAAACTTCTGAGCAACCATGGCCAGAGCCTGAGCAAGCCCTTCTGCTGCCTGGAGTTCTATTAAAAGCTCCGCCAACGAATACAACCTCTTATTCATGTTGTAATTCAGGAAAAACTGCTCAAAGCTCTTAGGTAGAGACTAGAGAATGATATCGACCTGGGTTTCCCCATCGATCTTAGTTCCAAGGACTTCCAGCTCATTCTCAGGCTTAGGAGGACACTCTTCGAAGAGTACATACTTGTACTCTTCAGCAGTTAAGACAATATCTAGATTCTTTTCCAATCAACATTATTTTGGTACAGTAAGTTTATTTTCCTTGTATCACAGCAAGTGGACTGAAAGTCATTTTTGGAAAACCTAAGAATCACATAGATCATTACTTTAGATTTCAAATAATTATTAATTCCTCAAACAATAAAATTTTAAAATCAATAAACACCTCAAAACACCGAGAATATCGTATGCCACGATCGTGTGGACGTATACGAATTCTACATTTGTAAGAGGAGGTTTTACCCATTAATTTTACTATCTTGTCAACCTAACTTTTTGACAAATAAAATTAATAGTTGGTTTCTCTTCGGCCCTACAAATAAAAGCAGTGACTCCGATGGGGAGGATACTCCTATTTGCATCTAAGTGTTCACCATTACTTGATACTAAGGAAATTATCTCGGGTTATGTGCCTTCTGATGGGGAAGTACACACGCTCCTTAATAATTTCTTATAACCATATTCGACCTTGTGATCCGCAAACAAACTCATCCGATGGGGAGGAAGGTACTCAGAGCCGACGCGCAAGTTTGTTTGCATCACATGTCAAATTGTAATGGAGGCCGTGGGAATTTATAAAAATATCCCTCTCCCACTTAGTAACTTAAAATTGAGGAATTTTCTAGCCTACGACATTCTTATCAAACAATAAGCAATAAATATGAAAAATAAATATTTTTCAACTATTATGGATTTTGTCTTCAATATGTCTCTCGTCGTATCACCATCTCGTCCGCTCCTCCCTACGCCATGTATAAGCCATCCAGAGATCCGAGCCGAGAAAAAACTATTTTAATTTACATCCATCGATCCTATACTCCACGAGGGAGTGTACATGAAATCTAGATCGAAAGTAAACTAAAATAAAAGGAGTGGCTAAATAATGTCGTATCTAATTATAAAAATTAAATACTAGCCTCGTCAACCCCGAAGATTCAACAAAATATACAATTACACACATACAATCACATACACACATATGGCCATAATAGTTGGATCCCATGCCTGCAACCAAAAAGTTAACCTGCGCACATCCTACTATTATCCGACACATATAATATATGAAAAGTGCATAAAAGTAACCGAATCCTAAACACACAAAACTGGAAACCGTGGCTCTGATACTACTTGAAGGTAGGAAACTTTGCTTCCCACTTCGACTCGGTCGCTTGTTCATGGAGATCCCTTCTATGTCCCCGGATAAAAAAAAAATTATCCTTGACAAGAGGGATTACCCAAGATCCATTTCAACGTCGTGCTATTCGATTAGAGTGGTCACTTGAACAAACTTGTTGTTCAAGCCACCAACCTCTATTCTACGAATAGCCGCGGAATAGACAATGTATGGATCGTCAGCTTTTGTGTTTATATTCGGGGTCCAAGTATATTTAACCATAAAAATAGAATACACAACATGTATATAATTGAAAAATAATTATTGACATGTTACAAAAGAAAATAGACAAGCGTTATACCTCTCGATCTTCTATTGTATGTCCTTCCTTCTTTTGGACGTCGTGTGGGCGACGATCTTCCAAAAGTCAAAGCTCCTAGATCACCAATCTCCTATCGTTGTTCTCTCCGACCAAAGGAAGATCAATAACAAAACTCTTCCTCTCCTTACTTGCGCCAACAACCAAACATCAAATTGGTGTGCGCCGGCCAAAGGAGTGGATGAAGGAGATGGATACCGACCAAGAGCTCTAAGGGAAGACCCTAAGCTTTGTTTCCACCAGACAAGGAGAAGAGAAGGAGGTGGTTTGGATGCCGGCCAAGGGAGGGAAGTAGATAATGGGCGCCGACCCACTTGAGGAAGAAGAGAAGAAAGGAAACTCTTTCCTTAATTGTGGCCGCCCAACACCCCTTGCACCTTGCCGCCCAAAACCCTAGCCCCTCCTTTGATTTCTTGTCGTCCAAGCTTTAAGCCTCCTTTTATAGAGTTGGGCTCAAGCCTCCCTTTAATCTCCACCTTCGGTTCTAGGGATTTAATCTCAACCGTCGAATCTAGAGAATTAATCTCAACCTTCGAATCTAGAGATTTAATCTCTACCATTGGATCTAGAGTTTTATTTTCTACCATTGGATCTAGGCTTCATGAGGTTTTAATAGGCTACAATAGGGACCATGAGGAGGAGTTGGATCTTGGCCACCCAATGGATCAAGCCCGCATAAAGTCCGATCCATTAATGATAATCCAATCCACTAAAGGATTATCATTGATCTATCTCACCAATCCCCATAAGTTAATATGGGCTCCATATATTATTTGTACATTTTTTTCCCCGTGTTTAAGATCTCGAATGTCCGTCGATTAATTAATTTACTGACAATTAATTAATCAACATCTAACTTCATGAGTAGTTCCACTCAACTTTATCATCATGCCGGACCAAGTCCACCTGCAGGGTTTACATGATGAACCTTATGAGCTCCTCAAGGGGACATCATCATCCTAATATATAGGACACAGTTTCCTCCTATAATCAATGACACAACATATAAATAATATCATTTCCCAACTTATCGAGCCTATCGATTTAATCTATAAATCATGCCCATTGGTAAATCAAAGAAATGAATACTAAGTATATGTGCCCGTTATTATATCGGGATTAAGAGCATGTACAATATAATATCTGAGGTCTGATTCGATTATGTAGTCAGCAATAAATCGAATCAGCTCGAAGTCGGTCCTTCTCAATACACACAAAGTGTACTAGTGTGATTCTATGGTCAAGATAAACCAATACCAAATCACACTACAACCATACCAATGGTTTGTCCCAAGCCATCTAGGTTGTGAGCCTTTACTTATACTTTACAAGAAGATGATAACATGATCTACTGTGTGACACTACACACCATGTTATCTACAATGTAATGTATTAGACAATATGCATAATCACAAATATGCAAACAATGATCATGTGATTCTTATTTCAAAATAAAGATGTTCATACAAAAGATAGACTTTTCAGTATACATCCCAACAAGACCTTGTACAAGTTGAATTAGGGTTTGAATTCTTAAGATTCCCCCTTGGAATTTTCGACCAAACCTTGTTCATGCTCACCCATTATCTTCCATGATATATCTATATATGATGTTAACATGTTGATAGTTCGACTTTATGATAGCATGATTTGTTTATGCCACTACCTTATGTTCATGTTAATTGTATGAATGTATGATTATGTTATGCTCATTGCGTCATGATGAACAAGTATGTATGATGAAATGCCTAATAGATGCTTCCCTATGAATGGGGACTAAGAGCACTCTTTATGTTATGAAAAGGAACATGATATGTTATGAAAAGGAACATGATATGTTATGATAAGGAACATGATATGTTATGATAAGGAATATGATATGTTATGATAAGGAACATGATATGTTATGATAAGGAACATGATATGCTATTTTACTTTTGTATGGCTTGTACTGGACCCTAACAAGGTCCACGGGATGGACTCCTACATGCCCCTAGGTCGACGGTCATAGTACGGACCTAGTACGGGATGGGCTCCTAAGTTGCCCTAGGCCGATGGTCGTAGTACGGGCCTAGGATGGGCTTCTATGTTATGTTGCCCCTAGGTCTATGGTCATAGTACGGGCCTAGTACCCTAGTAGATTCGGGATTACCTACCACGGGTCTATTTAGGGATGTGCGCAAAGATGATGATATATGTGGTACAATGTCGGGCCCTCCATGTTGAGATTATGTTTAAGTACCTATAAAGTATATTTTTTCAAAGAACATCTTGCATATACCCATTTCATGTCTATGTGATTATGATATTTATATGAATGCTAAGCTTATATGTTCTTAAATGATCATGTCACTACTTTTATATGAATGCTATGCTTATATGTTCTTAAATGATCATGTCACTACTTTTATATGAATGCTATGCTTATATGTTCTTAAATGATCATGTCACTACTTTTATATGAATGCTATGCCTATATGTTGTCTTGATGAACATGTCACTACTCTATGTCTAATTCTTGATGTATGACTTTAGTGAGTAGGAAAGGATCTTACTAAGCCTATGTGCTTATAGTTTTATGTTTCCCTTGTACTGCAGATAAGGGTAAAGAATGGCTAAACTAAGGGGAGCAGCAGGAGGGGCAAAGTGTGTGTGGCAGTGGCATGGTGGAGGAGATCTGTTTTTATGTTCCAAGACTTATGCATGTTTTAAAGTTTGCATAGTAGTAGTTAAGAGTGGATCACTACTTGATGTTTAGATGGTTGCTACTTAGTGTCCTTATGAAATGATTATTCATGCTCCATGTTTCATGCTTTATGTTTTAAAAAGAAAAAAAAAAGAAGTTTAAATTCTTCCGCTGTAAATGCATGTATGTATGATCGCGTCGTGCCGCCCTTCCTCCCCCTCTAGGGTACGAGAAGGGGCGGGCGTGACCGACTTGAAGGTAGGAAACTTCGATTCCCACTTCAACTCGATCGCTTGTTCATGGCGATCCCTTCTACGTCCCCAGATAAAAAAAATTATCCTCAACAAGGAGGGATTACCCAAGCTACCGTTTCATCATCGTGCTATTCGATTAGAGTAGTCACTTAAACAAACTTGTTGTTCAAGCAACCATCCTCTATTCTACGATTAGCCACGGAATAGACGATGTACGGATCGCCGGTTTTTATGTTTGTATTCGGGGTCCAAGTTAATTTAGCCACATGTCATTCATACAATATACAAAAGAAACAAAAAGGAAAGCAAAACAAGATTTATACCTCTTGTTTACCTCTAGGTCTTCTATCGTATGTCCTATCTCCTTTTGGACGTCATGTGAGTGACGATCTTTCAAAAGTTGAAGCCTCCTAGATCACCAATCTTCCTTTCCTTGCTCGCTCCAAACAAGAGGAAATATAGAAACAAAACTCTCCTCTATCTAGGACCAACCAACAAGCTCCCAACTTGAAGCTTGCCGCCGGCCTAAAGAGAGGGGAAGGTTGACACCTGCCAAGAGCTCCAAGGAATCATGCTAACCCTTGTTTCCACCGGCAAAGGAGAAGAGAAAGAAGAGCTTTGGATGCCGGCCAAGGAGAGGAGAGGAGAGGATGGGTTCCATCCACCTAAGGAAGAAGAAGGAAAAACTTTCCAAGTTTGTGGCCGCCCAAGCCTCCAAGCCTCCTTGCCACCCAAAAACCCCAATCCCCTTCTATATCTCTTGTTTCCCACCTTAAGCCCTTTATTTATAGAGTTAGGCTTAAGCCTCATTTTAATCTCCACCATCAGTTCTAGGGATTTAATCTCAATCATCAGATCTAGAGATTTAATCTTAACTGTCTCTTGACCCCTAGCAATTAAGCATTTATAGGTCTTTTCATTTTTATTTTCCCTATATCCTAGGCCTTTCTTGTTGAAGCTTGCCCTTTGGCTCCGTATAATCATGTTAAGGGTGTTGGAGCCTATGGTGAATTTTTCTAGGGCTTTGGTTAAATGATCTACTTTCTCTCTTAAAGCCCTATTTTCATCCATACATGCATCATTAACATCAAAGGGCATATAGTCATGTGAGCATGCATCATCATTATCAACATTTAAACATGTTTTTTCTAGTTTTCCTTCTAAGTCCTTAATTTGATCTAGCATGCATTTATTTTTCTTCTTTGCCCTAAACAAGTCCTTAGTGAGGCTAGAAATGATTGACATAATTTTCTTGGGGGAAAGATTTGATACCTCACTTACCAAATCCTCTTCCAATGATGAGGATGTAGAAGAAGCTCCCCCTTCACTTGAGCTCTCCTCACTTGAGCTTGCTTCTTCATTTTCGGAGGAGGAGGAGTCTAGGTCGTCAAATGCCATCAAAGAAAGGTTTGTGACAAATGTGTTTTCTTCCTCCGATGATGATGATGAGGAAGAGGGGTCATCCCATGTCCTTTCTTTTAGTGCCTTGGCCTTCCCTTTTTCTTTGGCCTTCTTCTCTTCTTCCTTCTTCTTGCTCCCCTTCTTCTTCTTTTCTTCCTTCTTTCTCTTCTCCTCTTTGCTCTTGTTCAAGAGGGGACAATTATCCCTTATGTGTCCCTCTTGTTGGAAATTGTAGAAAATCACCTTCCCCCTTGGTCTTTTTCTCCTATCATTTGATTTATTAAATTTAAAATTTTTCAAAGAACACCTTACCTTCCTTACCATGTATGCTTCTTCCATGCTATCCATGGAGGAAGAGGAGCATGCTTCATCGGAGGAGGAGGAAGTCTCTATCTTCTTCTTCTTCCCCTTATTTTCTACTAGGGTTACTCCTCTTGATGGCTTGATACTTGATTCTTCAATTACTCCCTCAAGCCTTGTTTCATGGAGCTCCATGGTTGAGAATAACTCCTCCAAGGTGCTCACTTCTAGGTTTTTTCGACATGTAGAAGGAGTCCACCATTGAGCTCCATTTCGATGACCAGGGAAAAGCATCGATTGCTTTCATAAATCCTGGTTCGAAAGTCTTTCTCCTACACTTGTTAGCCCAATTAAAATTTCTTTAAATCGAGAGTGTAGTGAGGTTACCTTTTCTCCCTTTTCAAGTTTGATATTCGTTAGTTGGGAGAGAAGGAGGTCTCTCCTTGCAAGCTTGGCCTCCGAGGTAGCTTCATGAAGCTCTACTAGCTTCTCCCACATCTCCTTGGCACTTGCACACTCCCCTATCCGATTCACTTCTTGTTGGGGGAGTACATTGTAAAGGTGATGTTTGGCTTTTGAGTTCGCCAAGTACTCTTCCCTTTGCCTCTTACTCCACCTTGATTTCTCCAATGGCTCCCCTTCTTCATTCCTAGGCATTTCGAAACCATTTTCCATAATTAATAGAATTCAAAATCAGTTTCGAAAAATACCTCCATTCTCTTTTTCCACCAAGAGAATTCTCCTTTAAACTTCGGTGGATGAATGTTCGAGCCGGCCATCTCTTGATATAGTACTTGTGTTGGCGGTTAGTCCTCAACAAGTGGCTTGGCTCTAATACCACTTGTAGGGTCGATGTTGGCTGGCTAGAGGGGGGGGGGTGAATAGCCTTTGTCATAGACGGTGGAAGTCATTCGTTCGTTGCTCGTCTACAAAACTATTAGCGCAAGCGGAATATACAAATACACACAAATAAAGACAAAGGAAGAATATAAAAACAAACACTAACACCGCAATGTAACGTGGTTCACGGCTGCGTAGCTAATCCACGGTCCGATTCGTCCACGGTGAATCACTCCGCAAGCTTTCACTATTCTCTCCTTTGCACCAAGCTAGGTGGAGGTAACCTCTTTACACAAGAATCACTCCTCTTACAAATATGATGTAAATAAACTCAAGTAAGAGGATGGAAAACCTTTAGGGCACTTTGGGAGAGTTTAGAGCATAAGCATTAGGGCCCCAAAGCCCCACACCTCTTCTTTTTATAGAAGAAGAGGGTTTCTTCCCATTGACACAGGATCAGTCGACTGATGCCCAGATCAGTCGACTGGTCCTGTAGTCGTTGCCCACTAACAGCTTCTTCCATGTTAGATTTCACCCAATGGCTCCTACATCAGTCGACTGATGCTTTCATTAGTCGATTGATATCGACTTCCAGTTGAGTGCTCGCGAGCTTGACTAGCTTCTGTGCCCGAAACCCTTGCGACCGATCGGTCGTGATGCCTTCATCGACCGATCAGGTGGTCTTCTGATCATTGTCATTCCATGGCGATTATTTGGTAACACTGAATCGACTCGAACACTAGTTGAGTCATAGTCGACTTAGAGTAGTCGACTGCAATAACATGGCAGTCGACTAATGTCAGGAAATCCCATCCGAAACTTAGCCAAATGGCCAAGTTTCACCTAAGAGCACTACCCCTTTCCGGGTTACATTCGCTCACTCTCATCCCTTGGAGTCCCTCGCCTTTGAAGTTATCTTCATCCTTATCTTCATGGCCATGTCGGTCAGAGCGACTCTCTGACTTCATCGCCAGCGTCTCACCACAGAAGTCTACTTCCTCTGGCTTCACTCCAAGCTCCTCGTCCGGTGGTCCCTCGGATGCTCCAAGCGCATGGCTTCCACAAAGCCATCCTTCACCGACTAAAGGACCGAGTCATGAGATGTGAAACTCGCCAAGGCTCCATGTGTGAATTACTAAGTCCTGCAAGACTCCAACGAACATATCAAATCAAAACATCCTAACTTAAACCCTTTGCCACACACATCAAAACCATATCACATGTTGAAGTGCAGAATTTGGATCTCCGGCGACTTTCTTCCTCCCCCGATGCGAGTTTCCGAAGCTTTTTAGGGCATCGGAGTGTCATCCCAGCCATTGTGCCTCCTCCCTAGGGTTTGTTCGTAGCCTCCTTTATATATACATGAGGCCAGATCTTTGCGAAATCTGGAAAAAAAAACCCTGATTGTGTCAAGTTGTCTGGTCACCACACGACCGTGTGAAAACACACAGCCAGGCCATGTGTGAGGATGTGGTGGCCATTTTCGAACCCTGGACATGGCCATGTGTAGCCACATGCTCTGGTCGTGTCCCCTTCTACGTCCAGCTGCAAAATGCCCTTCTTTTGCTCTGAAAGTGCATCGTTTCCCCATTGAAATGCTATCCTGCACACAAAAGTACAAAGAGCAGATCTTCGAACTAGAAAATATGAAATGCATGCAAAACAAAGTAAAATATGCATGAAACAAACATAAAATGTAATGAGATGTGAGTGAAAACTACTCCTAAAATCCTATATGTTTTGCTCACATTAATTCCCCTAGACTTAAGTCTTTGCTTGTCCTCAAGCAAACCTCAGTGCCATAAAATTTTAAAAAGCTATTGTTCCATACTTAGCATGTTAACTAGATTTATCAAGTGGTATTTTCAATAAATGCAAAATAGATATATTCTAAAAATTCACTAAGTTAGTTTCTCGTGCTCGTTCTAAGTGAATCTTCTTAGGGGATACTCGTTCCATGGTAAGTTAAGTCGTCATCTTATAGCTTTCCTAAGGTCTCCGACTCTTAGGCGTACCTACCCAAAGCGAGGGTCGTTCCCTAGATCTAGCACAAAGTCTTAAAGGCATGCTCGATATTGAGAGAAATTGATAGGTGTTTCCTCAATAACCTAACTCGGTCTCAAAGGTGCACCTAACCATTTTCACCCACGACAACTATTTTTTATCCCTCAAATATTTCAAAAACTTTTTTTCTTACTCTCTTTTTTCTTTCTCCCTTTTTTTTTTCTTATTCCATTTTTTTTCTCTCTCTTGGGATTTTGATTTTTCCAAATGGGCTTCTACAATTCGAGCATCTCCAGTAACTAAAATGCTAAATCTAGAGTCACTTATGGATTCCAAAGTACTAGACTACTAAGATGAATCATAACTAGGTATGTACTAGATTTTCCGTTTCAAAATATTCATCATGTGTAGGTATAAAAATAAAAGCTAACCAGTGTAAGACTAGAACATTCATTAGAGTAAATAAAATAAAATACCACAAGGTAAATAAAGTTAAGCTACCCATGAAAACAACTCATAAAAAAAACTCTAAAAATACTACTAAGGTAGCTTAAAGATAGCAAAAATTAAGTACTAACAAAACTAAAAACTCTATGTATGAACAAATGAATGCTAACTAAAACAAATGTAAATGACAGAAAAGAAACTATTGCTAGAAACAAAATAAATCAAAACCTAGAGTCCCCCAGACTTAAGTGAAGCAATACCTCTAATATGGTAGACGAGGTGGAAAGTCTGGTATCCTCGACATCTCGAAATCTTGGAAGAATCTGGTGCTAAGCTGCTGATGTCATATGTACATGTGGTCGATCTGAGAGCTGGTGGATGCAGCGGACGCTCTATGCTCCTCCTCTCGGGTCCACTGTGTCTGCTGGGCACGCATGTGCTGCCGCATCTCCTGACGGTAGGTGGCCTCATCCTGGCGACGGGCAGCCTCCTCTTGGGAGTAGACACGGGCCTCGTCGTAGAACTCTTCGGCCCACTGGAAGTGCTCCCGGAAGCCATGAAACTCTACCTGCATGTAAGCACTTTTCTCCTCCCATCGCTGCCTCTGCATCTGTTGCTCGACATATATGTCATCGAGACGCGATCAGAACTCTGAAAAATCATAGGCAAATGTACCTGCATCCTGCTCAAAAGTAGAAAAAGGTGGTGGCGCAGGTGAAGGCTCTTGTCTATGTGGACTAGGCGGGCTCCTATGAATGCATGGACTGGAGGGAGAGTGATGTAAAGGGGGAGAGATGGGTACTGATGTAGATGGTCCCTCATATTGCGGGGACTCCACTATCAGGTCTAAGCGCCAGTTGACACGTGTGGTGATGGTGGTACGATCGGGGTCGGGGGGCCTAAGGGATGATAGGTTTTTCCTTACAAAGCACATGGAGTGTCCCTCTCTCACTATCATCTTCATGGTCGTATACACTCCTAGGTCGATCCTAGGGCTCCCCTCTATGCTATCTAGTACAGTGTAGTCATACCCCATCCTATGGCAAATGTGGGTAAGTAAGCCCCCCACAATGATCTCTCCTCTTGCTACTTTGCCCATTTTCACTAGGTGTCTAATGAAATGAGACCCTACATCAATGTAACTCATTTCTTGTAGCATGCCCCACAAGCAAAGCATCTCACTAGTTCGCACTACACCGTCGCTCTCCCCACAATAAAAAGTAGTACTTGCCATGATTCGGTGTAGGTACCGAAAAATGGGGTTTTGGAGGTGCAACTCTTTGTCCCTAGAAGGGTCGTACGCGTGCTCTCCTATCAATTCAGCCCAAAAGATCCGAGAGTTAACCCAATAGGGGTTCTTCTCTCTCCCCCACTAGGCAAACCAAAATATGTGTTCCACTGGTGTAGTGTCCATTCATGCTCAATGTTAAATAACCTAAAGGTAATCCTACCCTCTTCGCTCTCTCTACCCGTTAAAACCTCAGCTTCTAAAGAACTTAAAAACTCTAATACTATCCTAGGGAAAGTTGGGTGTTTTATCCCCATTATCTCTCCCCACCCCATTTTTACAAACAGGGCTTGGATATCACCAAATAAACCTAGGGATTCTAGTAAATCTTCATCAAGATACCTAGTTGCGGTGATTCTTCTAGTAGCAAGCATGTTATATCTATCCCTATGCTCATTATTTCGAAAAAGGAGGGTTGGAAGAACATTACCTTCCTCCGGAGCTTGAGGGGCGTCCATTCTCCTTGTCCTTCGCTGCTAAGCACCGGATCGAGATGTCACTTGCTTGGTTCTCCTCATCCTTACTTTTTCTTGTTGGTGCAATCGGCCCAGGTCACGATTGACCAGGACTCGAGTTTAACTCGAGTGATGTTTTGATGTTTCGACAAAAATATATGACAATGTAATTGTCATTTGGTAAAGTCCAAGTCTTGAGTACTTGGCATGGAAAGTCCAAGTGGGACACTTGGCATTGGGAAAAATCCAAGCATGGGTCTTGGCAATGTAAAGTCCAACATGGGTTGGCAAGGAAAGTCCAAACATGGGTCTTGGTAATGTAAAGTCCAACATGGGTTGGCAAAGAAAGTCCAAGCATGGTCTTGGCATGAAAAGTCCAAGCATGGTCTTGTCATGGAAAGTCCAACATGGGTTGGCATTTGAAGTCCAAGGGGTTTGATATTGGCGGCGTAAAGTCCAAGCGGGAGTCTTGGCAGCATAAGTCCAATGGTTGGCGGCGTAAAGTCCAAGCGGAGTCTTGGCGGCGTAAGTCCAATGTGCTTTGGCGGTGTAGACACCGTTAGCATGACATAGCCGATGGAAGCACCTGAAGGCTAGCGCGATGGATGAACAAGTCATGGATGACTTGGAGGGATCCGAGAGGCGTGAGGCTGATGGAGGTGGCTAGAAGGCTTAGGTCTAGGCTAAGGGTGGTCTAGCAAGTATGGGGGAACTATACTTGGGTTAAAACCTCATGTTTGAGGTGTGCCAGTCGACTGGTGCCATGTGGCAGTCGACTGGACCGAGTCAACTAGGGTTTGACTGTGGGTTATGGCCTACCGCCGATGCGGGCCGATCGAGTGAGCGAGCGGTGATGCTCAGCCGATCGTGGTGATCGTGATCGGTCGTGCTCGAAATCGACCCGCATGGAGTCGAGACTCGACTGGTCGAGTGAGGACTCCATCAGTCGACTGATGGTCATGATCAGTCGACTAATGAAGGTTCCGTTGGACTTATCCAGCGTGGATCTAGCCGTTGTCTCACGACAACAGTAGCATCAGTCGACTGATGGTCCCGATCAGTCGACTGATCGACTTTTTCCAGCACAGGTTGAAGCTTTATAAGGAACTCGTGATGGAGGAAAAACCAAGGGTTCTTTGAGGCGATTTGCTGTTGCAAATCAGGGTCTCCAAGTTGATATCAAGCAACCAAGCAATCAAGCAATCCAAAGGCAATTGTAAAGTAGTTTTCTTTACTTTCATTGTATTTCATTATTGTAATTGCTTGTATTAGTATCTTATTGTTGTAAGATTACTTGTAAGGGGTTTCTCCACCTCCGACTTGTGTCGAGAAGGAGTATTTGTGATTAGTGAGTGTGTGTGCATCACTAGAGCTCGATCCGTGGAGTAGGAACCATGCGGTTCCGAACCACGTTATATCGTTGTGTTAGCGTGTTGTATATTTCGTTATTGCTTTCGTTATCTATATTCCGCTGCGCTAACGAAATTGTAGACACGAACGCCAAAGAATTCCATTGACGCTATTCACTCCCCCTCTAGCCGTTCCAAAATATCCCTAACAAGTGGTATCAGAGCCCGGGGCTCTTCTACGGACTAACCGCCGGGAGCTTAGACAAAAAGCTAGAGGGTGAAGATGGAAGGGCAATTAGGATGGGACATCAACACACCGGTCCCTTATTCATTCTATGGACGAGAAGGTTTCAATTCTTGGAAGGCAAGAATTGAAGAGTTTTTTATCATGAGAGACCTTGAGGAATAGTCCGCCTTGATGGAAGAATTTGAATATCCTAAGGGACCAAAGGGAGAATGTCTCAAGAAGAAGAAATGAAGTGAAGAACAACTACGACAATTCAAGAAAAATAAGAAGGTAATCAAATTTATATTTGATTTAATTCCTAATGACATCTTGTGTAGCCTAGGTGACTATGGGGATTGTAAAGACGCCAAAGAGGTATGGAACATATTGACAAAATTCCATGAAGAGCCTCATTCAATCCAAGAAGACAAGGAGGATGAAGAGGAGAGCTCATCTTCAAGTGAGAGTGAGGAATCGGAAGTTGAGATGGAGTCAACTTCCGAATCGGAGAAAGAAGAAGTAGAAGAGGTGGAAGAAGCATCTACTTCTAGGATTGAGGGGGACGAAAGGATCTCCACTCCGGAGCGACAAGAAGAAGCTTCCACATCCGGTCAAGATGGAGAAGCTCCAACTCCGGCACCCACCACCACAAATACCCTAGGTAACTCAAACACTCAAGGTTCAAATAAAATTCATATTATGTGTTTTAAGTGTAGGGAATTTGGGCACTATAAGAGCAAGTGCCCAAAGAAGATTAGGAAAGCTCCACCGGCACCAAAGGTCAATGAAGCCAGTGTTTCCAATGCCAAGAAAAGCAAGGAGCAAGTCATTTGCTTCAAGTGCCGGCAACCGGGGCATCACCGAAATCAATGTCCTAGGGGGAGCAAAAAGACCCAAGAAGGAGCTATACATGTAGGGGGAGCCTCCAAGGCAAACCCTAAGGTATATTTAAATAATGCATCTTCTAAATTTAAAAGTCAAAAGCATGCTAGGAATTTTAATTCTCTTGCAATTTGCCATGAAAAGCATGCTAATAGAAATAAATACTTTTGTTTAGGTGCTAAGAGTGTTCACTTAGGAAATAAGAAGAAATTTGGGACTAATGTCCCTAAAAATATATTACCTAAGGAAAGCATTAAGAAAATAGGAGAACATCTAGGCTTTAATGGTAAGAAATCTAGACATATGCCTAGAAATAGAAATATCTCAAGAGAAAATGAAAAAGGAAAAATTGAGATATTAGAAAAGGAAAATCAAGCCTTGAGGTCAAGGCTTGAAAAACTTGAAAAGACCCTCAACATTATGCAAAATCAAATGCAAGGGTCAATTGGTCAAACTTTTAGGTCAAATAATCAAAGTCAACAAGTAGGACCTAAAAGACTAAAGTCAACCAAAGGCAAGAAGGGTTTGGGTCAAAAACCTAAGCCTAAGGTGGCTTACCATAGTGTTCCATTTGATTATGGGACACAAACTAGGTCTATGAAGACCAAGGTCAATAGGGAAGTCATCCCTAAGGTTGACCAAAGGTTGTGCGTAGTGGCTAAGGTTTCTAGGAAACCTAGGGTGGCCACTAAGAAGGTTGCAAGGGGAGTTACCCTTAGAGTCAACCTAGGTAAGACCCAAATGACCAAGGCTAATAAGCCTAGGAGGGTCATTAGGAAGGTATCTAGGGAGGTTATCCCTAAGGAATACCTAATTAACCCTAGGAGCTCAAATCGGTTTTGGGTTCCTAAGAGCGTGATTGATTCACGCTAGATGGGTTAGGGTGTGCCAACCTTAAATGGATGGGTAGTTAACTCAACCATGGCAAAGGTGGCACTTTAGGTTATTTTCAAGGTTATGGATACCTTGGAAATATATTTGAATTATCATCCTAAAAGATTTTAGGGTGTGCCAATATTATTTGAGAAGCTTGATAAAATGGTTAAATTGGCACAATTTAGGTTTAGAGGTCGTAGTGTGTCATTTTGGGTTTTTGGCACATTTGGGAAAATTTAGGTTAATATGGCAAAATATACTTAATTATATCAAATGACAATTAATATTAAAATTTAGGTATTACCATACCTATATATTTTATTTGCCATGCCTTGATTGTCATATGCCATGACATCATATTTCTTTTTAATCATTTTTATATGTCATGATTATGCTTAGGTTTAAGGCTTTAAATGTCATGTGTTTTTAGATTTCATCTTATGCCATGACATCATGATTATGAGCATGTGTTTATCTATATCATCTCAAATGCCATAATCACTCATGCATTTAAGATAATTTGATTGAAATTGATTTAAGGACAATGGCATGACTTGGAGTCCCATTTATAAGGGAATCAAGTAGGGTTGCCTTAGAAAAATGCATGAAACCCTAGATTAAATGAACCAAAACCCACATCTCACATCCAATTGACATGTATGTGTATTTATACACCCTAGATACATGTGAGATGCTAGGATATGAGTTAAGTTCAAGGTGCATAGTTTTTGCATCTAGATGAACTAAAACTCATCCAATTTTATTGGTGGATCATTGGGAAAGTTTGTGTACAAGTCATGTACAATGAGCCCAAGGAATATGATCCAAAATAAGGTTTTGAAAACATTTTAAAATCATTTTGAAAAACCTTGGTGAAGTCTATCTTTTGATAGCAATCACCATTGATGAAGTTGATACAAAATAGGGCCAAAACATTGAAAATTTCAATGGTTTTGAGTTTTGTATCAAATTCACTATTTTATGGGTAAAATAATTTTAAAATATTTTTCACCCATTGTATGTGTCATAAGTATTATACGTATGAACTTTCAGGATTTTTCGATAAACGTATAATTATTTATGAATTTCCAAAACTCGATTCTGATAACTGAAATTCGAAAATTTGATTATCGATCAGCCCTAAGTGGCGATCGATGATGTGTGATCGGTAGTATGAGTCGACCGCAAGGCTTATTTCGGGAAAACTAAGTTTGGTTAGCCCGTGTTCAGCCATGGTAAAGGTCCCTAATCACTTCTAACCCTAGGATATGCTTTGGAAAGCATTATAAAGGGTGAAAATCCATTGGATATGGATTAGAAGAGTTGTTTAGGGTTTGTATCAATGTTAAGGTGTTGGAAAGTTCAATGTTGAATTTCTAACCTTAATTTTGATGGTTTAGAGTTCCTATTGGCTTAGGGACTGCCCAAGGACATTGTTGGTGCAATGGTCAAGGGGGAGCAAGCCTTTAGGGGGAGGTATCCATCTTGGGATGATGGATGTGTTTTTCTCCTTGAAAAGGAGAAGTTATTGGGAGAATATGACATCAATTGGGGAAATTAATGGGACTTTTGAGAGACCCAATTTGGAAATTCGGAGAGTAAATGGGATTGTCTCTCTTCAGTGATATTGGACTTATCACTAGGAAGATGGTAGGCATCCTATGTATTTTTGGACCAAGGGGGAGATTGTAAGATCTCATTGGGACATGAGACATTGACCCTCTTGGGGAGAAAACCTTTTTGATGTTAGTCAAAAAGGGGGAGAATGTTTGGGGGAGAACATTTGGAGAGTATTTACCAATTTGGGATAATTGGTAAGGAATTTGAGTTAGTGTTCTAACTCAATGTTTTGTTTGGTTTTTGTCAAACATCAAAAAGGGGGAGATTGTTGGTGCAATCGGCCTAGGTCACGATTGACCAAGACTCGAGTTTGACTCGAGTGATGTTTTGATGTTTCGACAAAAACATATGACAATGTAATTGTCATTTGGTAAAGTCCAAGTCTTGAGTACTTGGCATGGAAAGTCCAAGTGGGACACTTGGCATTGGGAAAAGTCCAAGCATGGGTCTTGGCAATGTAAAGTTCAACATGGGTTGGCAAGGAAAGTCCAAGCATGGGTCTTGGCAATGTAAAGTCCAACATGGGTTGGCAAAGAAAGTCCAAGCATGGTCTTGGCATGGAAAGTCCAACATTGGTTGGCAAGGGAAAGTCCAAGCATGGTCTTGGCATGAAAAGTCCAAGCATGGTCTTGGCATGGAAAGTCCAAGCATGGTCTTGGCATGGAAAGTCCAACATGGGTTGGCATTTGAAGTCCAAGGGGTTTGATATTGGTGGCGTAAAGTCCAAGCGGGAGTCTTGGCAGCATAAGTCCAATGGTTGGCGGTGTAAAGTCCAAGCGGAGTCTTGGTGGCGTAAGTCCAATGTGCCTTGGCGGTGTAGACACCGTTAGCATGACATAGCCGACGGAAGCACCTGAAGGCTAGTGCGATGGATGAACAAGTCATGGATGACTTAGAGGGATCCGAGAGGCGTGAGGCTGATGGAGGTGGCTAGAAGGCTTAGGTCTAGGCTAAGGGTGGTCTAGCAAGTATGGGGAAACCATACTTGGGTTAAAACCTCATGTTTGAGGTGTGCCAGTCGACTGGTGCCATGTGACAGTCGACTGGACCGAGTCAACTAGGGTTTGACTGCGGGTTATGGCCTAGCCGAGCGAGGTGGCGATCGATGATGGCTCGAGCGTGATCGATCGTGTGATCACCACCGGGTGCTCGAGAAATTGGCCACAGAATGGAGTCGAGACTCGACTGGTCAAGTGAGGACTCCATCAGTCGACTGATGGTCATGATCAGTCGACTGATGAAGGTTCTGTTGGACTTATCCAGTGTGGATCTAGCCGTTGTCTCACGACAACAGTGGCATCAGTCGACTGATGGTCCCGATCAGTCGACTGATTGACTTTTTCCAGCATAGGTTGAAGCTTTATAAGGAGCTCGTGATGGAGGAAAAACCAAGGGTTCTTTGAGGCCATTTGGGGCGATTTGCTGTTGCAAATCAGGGTCTCCAAGTTGATATCAAGCAACCAAGCAATCATGCAATCCAAAGGCAATTGTAAAGTAGTTTTCTTTACTTGCATTGTATTTCATTATTGTAATTGCTTGTATTAGTATCTTATTGTTGTAAGATTACTTGTAAGGGGTTTCTCCACCTCCGACTTGTGTCGAGAAGGAGTATTTGTGATTAGTGAGTGTGTGTGCATCACTAGAGCTCTTTAGAGCTCGATCCGTGGAGTAGAAACCGTGCGGTTCCGAACCATGTTATATCATTGTGTTAGCGTGTTGTATATTTCGTTATTGCTTTCGTTATCTATATTCCGCTGCGCTAACGAAATTGTAGACACGAACGCCAAAGAATTCCATTGACGCTATTCACCCCCCCTCTAGCCGTTCCAAAATATCCCTAACATTTTTGAGCTTCCTTGAAGGTTGAAAAGGCTTCTAGGTTGTGGGGAAGAAGGATTCACACGACTAGGGCAAGAGGAACCAAAGCACACAACACATTTGGGGTGAAAATGCACGGCTTGGCCATTTAACCCTACACGACACGGCCATGTGAAAACACACGGCTAGGTCATGTGCGTCGCTGAAAGAAGGGACATGGTCATGTGAAAACACATGGCCAAGCCGTGTGTCCTCCATTTCCTTCTCACGGTACAGAACAGTCTGCATTCTTCTTACTCGCTCAGTCGTGTAGGTTCAAAATGTTTTTTGTTTCCACCTAGCAAGTCCATTCTAGTCCTAATTCAAATGCAACATGCTAAACGAATATAAATCAAAGTTCAAAACAAATGAATGCAACAAACTAATAAGAAATAAACACAAAATCTAAACTTGGGTTGCCTCTAAAAAGTGCTCGTGTATGGTCTTTACATCGACTATACCGTTATGCTTCAGCTTGGCTTTGATGGCCAAAGGAGATCTTTCTCCCTCCCCTGATGTGTTTGAATCTTGCTCGTGGGGGAGCAAGATACTTGCTCACTTTTCACCTCTTGCCTTTTGGTCCTCCATTACTATCTCCCTTAAATCTTTCTCGTGGAGGGGCAAGATACTTGTTAGCTGCTTTCCTTGGCTCGAGATTAAGCATGCTTAGCCTCAAAGAATTTTTAGGAGTTTGATCATAATATTTCATTTCATCCATATGCTGTAAATAATGTAACTCACCACAAATATTCTCACCAAAATATTGATTAGTAGATTCTATTAGGTCGAATGAAATTTTATCATCACAAATCACTAGATGGGCTTCATTATTAGTAACTAAAGTTTTGGTAAGGGTTAAGACAGACTCTTTTAGATCCTTGAGGTTAGAAGGTGTTTTGATTGAAGCAATGCACTCCTCGATTAAAGTATCAATTATATAATCCTCAAGTTCTCCTTCTAGTGGTGATCGAATGGATTGTCCTTCTTCACTTCCTGGTAATCGACTCGGTGTTCTAGCAAACTGACTGGTGATCTGTGCTATCTAAATCTCCATCTTCTTTTGTCGGCTAGCAATGTCATTCACAGATGACCTTAATTCTTTAATCATCGTTTCTGTCTGTGAATGTCGTTGCTGAAATTCAGCGTTCACCTCTTGTTGCGTCTGAATAAAGCTTTCTATCATCTACTCTAGTCGAGATTTAGGCGGACATTATTGAGGGTTTAAGTAGCCAGGGTCATAACTATATGAATAGGAATCATCTTGTGGCCACTGGTTGTAATCTTAGGTGATATCTTCTTGTTCAAATTGTGAAGGTTCAAATATATCCGGACAATCATTAATGTTATGACATGTTTCACCACAATGCTCACAATAAATGTTACCAAAATTAACAGCATTAAATTGACCATAATCATGAGTAAAAGCATGCATTGTTATATGCAGAAAATTATAAATAAGGAAAGAGCAACAAAATGAACAAAACAAGCAAAGTAAATCTAGCCTAGGTCTGATCAAACTATCCACTTCTTGATTCGATATCGAATCAATCAGTTCCCCGACAACGATGCCAAAAACTTGATGCATGCGAACATGACCTCAAATCTCACGACGGAGACCGTCGAGGACTCGAAGTGCACGCTCACACTCAATGCCCGCAAGTGCACAGATGTCGTCAAGTAATAAAAAGATTATCGATCCCACAGGAACTGAGATTCGAGTACCGATTTGGTAAGTAGAGGTTTTTGTTTAGAATTCAGATTTAAGAGTTGTAAATGTGAGGGTTGAGGGTGGTCCCAACTCAATACGGTTTCACACGGAAGAAGAAAGAAACTATGTTGCGAGATTTTGGAAGGGATTCTAGGATTTCGGTTTTGTTTTTGTGTCGTAGAACACGTTGTCATTTGGGTTTCATCTAGGGTTCTAGCTATGGTTTTGTGGAAAGGACATCATACACTCCCCGGAAGCTACCTCTGCCATTACCAGGTTGACCTTTGGACTTAGGACAGGATAGTCAGTACGAGGATGCCGAATCGATCCCTATGACGAGTCAAAAAGGGGGCACGTTTTCTACTCTATCGCATCCTTCTACCCACGATTACGGGAGATGAGGTCAACCTCTAGGTTCCTCCTTAATTCTTCTAAATCATGGATACAAGGGTTGTCACCCCTCATATCGGCTAGCATAGTAGATAGAAAACCAAAACAATAACTATAGCTCTAAAACCAAATGCCAATTGCAAATAGAAATTCAAGAACATAATTTAAATTTAGAATAACATGTTCTACGCACAGAAACTACTCCCTAATCCTAGAATCGGAGAGTCTACTCCATAGATAAGAAAGGAGAAACACAAAGCACGATCATGTTCGTATAAACCATAGAAATTAAGCAAGGAACAGAAATTACAATGCAATGTGACTCTTCTCTCCAGCGTTAAAGTGCAGAATTTGGATCTCCGACGACTTTCTTCCTCCCCAATGCGAGTTCTCGAAGCTTTTTTGGGCGTCAGAGTGTCGTCCCAGCCATCGTGCCTCCTCCCTAGGGTTTGGGCGTAGCCTTCATTATATAGACATCAGGCCAAATCTTCATGAAATCTGGAAAAAAAAACCCTGATTGCGTCAAGTTGTCTGACCACCACACGACCGTGTGAAAACACACGGCCATGCCATGTGTGAGGTTGTGGCAGCCATTTTCGAACCCTGGACACGGTCGTGTGTAGCTACACGCCCTGGCCATGTCCCCATCTGTGTCCCACTACAAAATGCCCTTCTTTTGCTTCGAAAGTGCATCGTTTTCCCATTGAAATACTATCCTGCACACAAAAGTACAAAGAGCATATCTCCGAACCAGAAAATAGGAAATACATGCAAAACAAAGTAAAATATGCATGAAACAAACATAAAATGTAATGAGATGTGAGCGAAAACTACTCCTAAAACCATATATGTTTTGCTCACATCAACAACAACCAAGACCTCCAATTCATAGCGACACTGTATAGACAAATCACATGTACATACACGACTACATGATCCATAGTAGATATATATACAACATCAGGATATGATATGAAAATCAACTTTACATATAGAATATCACTCACCCCCCGGATGATTTATCTAAATTGCATAATTCGGATCTACAACCTAATTTATCTATGTACACATAGGTAAACCACTATAGGTCCACTTACCATAACCTTTATAATTCATAACAATGATGAATGAATATATAACAACAATGACAGAGCATTTAAAGTGCAAAGGCAAGTATCAAGTAACAGAAAACTAGAGTGGAGTCAAGATCTAAGTGACAACTATATGCAATCACATGCATCAGGGTTTAGCTACTACTTGACAAGGGTAGGAAATATTACCCATCTGATGTGTAGAACACTAATTGTCTTCACGTTCGCGAACTTTGCCTCAAATTAAAGTCCTGAAACAGTAGAATACCAATATTGTTAGGGCAATCAACCCATGTATGACGTGGTTTTGATGTGTGTGGCAAAAGGTTTAAGTTAGGTTGATTATGTTTATTTGATATGTGTGTTTAAGTTGTGCAGAACTTAGTAAATCACACATGAGTTAGCTTGATGAAAGAATTGGTGAGTTCACCATCTTATGTCTCAGGTCCTGAGTCGGTGAAGGATGACATTGCGGAAGTCATGCATTTGGTACATCCGAGGGACCTTCGGATGAGGAGCATTAGAGTGAAGCCAAAAAAAGCAGACTTTAGAGTGAGACACGAAGGATGGCATTGTGAAAGACGTGCACTTGGTGTATCCGAGGGGCGTGGCCGAATGAAGAGAGCTTCAGTGAGAGACTCCAAGGGAGATGAGAGATTGAGCGAATGTAACGATAGCTCATAGGTGAACTTGGCCAAATGGCTAAGTCAAGTGTTGGATGCTCAAACTTAGGTTTGAGGTTTTACCCGACATTTGGTTAAGTCGGATGCTCAAATAAGTGTCTTGTTTGAGGTTTTACCCGACGTCAATCGACTACTATAGATAATAGTCGACTACTCTGGTCGATGGTGTTGGTGCAGTGGGCACCTAAGTCGAACCTAAGTTTTGATTATAGCAAACGATATAAAGTTAAGCTTATATTGTTATCTCAGGAGCTAAATCAAGTGTGCAGAAAAGTCTCAATGTTGGAGCTGAAGGCTAGCGACACCCGGAGGAAGCCGTGGTGGTCGGGCGACACTCGAGTTACTTCGGAGGGAGCCAAAGCAATCGAGTGGAAGGCCGGAAGCAAAAGTGACACGTAAGTATCGAGGTAAGCTCGTGTGTGCGAGCGTAAGTGAGGTTGTATCCTCTTTACGGGGATGATCTTAGGCAACGATCTGACCCAAGACTTCCCATGGAAGGTCTATGTTGAGATCGGACGGCAAGTGGCCGTCGAATCCACTTATATTTTGAGCTAACTCTTTATTGTAGTCAAAAATCCTGGCCATCAGTTCAACCGGCCAGTTCAACCGGTAGTCAAAAATCAGCCTCGAGGAGTCAAGCTTTATCACCATTTTTCAAGGAGTTTTGTGCCCATTTGTGATTGGTTTAAGACCCATTCATTGAGGGGCTTAAAGGCTATAAAAGGAGGGCCAAACCTAGGGTTTCATCCTCAATTCTAAGTGCTCAAAAGCCTCCGTTACGCTGCAACTCTCCGACGACTCTACAACAACGAAGTGCTGCGAACAACCCTAGCTTAAAGTTTCTTTTGTTTAGTTGTTGGTATAATCTTAATTTGTTATTGCTTTCAATATTGCAATTCTTTTTAATCGAGGCTTTTCGTTGCATTTTACTTTAATAGAAGAGAGGGTTTGTCTCTCTATCTTTTTGCTTCGAAGGCTTTTGTAATCGTAAAACTCCTACCTCCAACGAGGAGGCATATTTTAGTGAATTGCCCTCCGTACACAGTCTAGGACCGTTAGGGCCTTGGAGTAGTAGCCGAAGGCTACGAACCAAGTAAAAAAACTATTTCTCTCATTTAGTTTTTATTTACATTTCCGCTGCATTTAATTGTCTGTCGAACGATTTAAAAGAAAAGTTTTTATCGCTATTCACCCCCCCTCATGCGATCCGCTTTGATCCAACAAAACATGTTCCCAAGGAACACTTTGATTTCAACTCTAGGATCCAACTCGTACTGGGTTCCCAAGGACCAAATCCACTATGTGGATAGACCGAACCGATTCAACGGTCTAGGGGGGGCCAGTACAAAACATGTTTGTGTTTTAACTTAGAAATTGCATGCTTAGATTTTTTTTTGTTTTTTTTTCTTTCGTGAACTCACTTAGAACACGTAAATAACCAACTAAAATCCTTCGAAAAGATTGAGCCTCGGGGAGCCTCTTTTCAAATAACCAAC
This sequence comes from Wurfbainia villosa, assembly GCA_025175895.1. NCBI lineage: Eukaryota > Viridiplantae > Streptophyta > Magnoliopsida > Zingiberales > Zingiberaceae > Wurfbainia > Wurfbainia villosa. The sequence continues at coordinate 32,750,866 of CM045989.1, read as the reverse complement.
TAAAATCCTTCGAAAAGATTGAGCCTTGGGGAGCCTCTTTTCAAATAATCAACTAAAATCCTTCGAAAAGATTGAGCCTCGGGGAGCCTCTTTTCAAAAATAACTAGTTAGATGAGGAATAATTTTAGGTGAGTCAAGTCATCATTTTCTTGAAAATGGCTTTGTCTAAGGAAGTGGTCGATGATCCGATAAAAGAAGGCCCCTGTGCCTCGCCACGACCTGGAAGCCATGATCTTGAAAAGGTAAACTTGACAAGCCTAGGGTCAAATCCAAATCTAACATTACTTAAACATAAATGCACTTAATCAACTTAATTGGAAGTCATCTCACAAAGAACACATAAGTATAACATGCTTGATCATATAGACTCCGGTGAGATGACCTAGGTTTAACAACTTACAACCAATTTTTTTTTTTTAAATATAATAATCTAACATCCAATCCAACCACCTTGTGTGTAGGATCAATGGATGTTAGGCTGATTACTCCGACACATGGGGGATCAACTCAAATTCACGGCTTCGATTCAAGCGACAAGGATCGGTAGCCTTTGGGAATAAGAAGCTCAAAATCATCGGATCGGTGATATCGAGCTTAACTCGAATTTTGTTATTAAAAATGTATTACTTGTAGAGAATTTTGAATATAACACCTTAGCGTAAGCCAATTATGTGACAATAATTATAAGGTCGTATTTTTAGAAAATGAATGTGTAATTAAAACAAATGAAACAGCTAAAATAATACTCAAAGGAACTAGGACAAATAACATTTATACAATTAACTTAATCAAATCCTCAGCCAAATGTCTTATGACACAGGAAGAGGAATCATGGTTGTGGCACCGACGACTCGGTCACTCACACCCAAGACTCGTCCACAAGATGAGTCAGAGTGGCCTAGTCAGAGGCTTACCCAACCTTAACAATTTGGTTAATAAAATCTGTAATGCTTGTCAACAAGGAAAACAACCTAGGACACAACACAAGTTAACTAACCAAGAACAAACCTCAAGTGTACTTGAGCTCCTGCATATGGATCTATTCGATTCACATGGAGCCAAGTCACTCAATAAAAGTCAATATTGCTTAGTCATAATTGACGACTACTCTAGGTTTACCTGGGTTAGGTTCATCAAACATAAAAATGATACCCTAGATCAATTAATCAATTTATTCAAATTAATCGAGAATCAAAAAAACCTTAAGGTTAAAAGAATTAGAAGCGATCATGGTGGTGAATTCGAAAATCAAAGGTTCACCGACTTCTGTAACCTAAACGGATACCACCATGAATTCTCTTGCCCTATGACCCCTCAACAAAATGGCCTAGTGGAGCGAAAAAACCAAACTCTACAAGAAGCCACTAGGACCATGTTGAACGAATATGACCTTCCCGATAGGTTTTGGGCAGAAGCCGTGAGTACGACATGCTATGTCCAAAATAGAATCCTTATGGTAAAGAGGCACCTTAAGACCTCATACGAGATTTATCACGATAAAATACCTAACATCAAGTACTTTAGGGTATTTGAGTGTAAGGTACATATCCTAAACACTAAGGATTACCTAGGGAAATTTACATCCAAGACCACGACCGGAATCTTTCTAGGATACTCGACTACAAGTCGAGCTTATAGAGTATATAACCACGACACCCTTAGAGTCGAGGAGACTATCAATGTAGTATTTGATGAAGGACATGAACCTACAAAACCCCCGGCAACCCCAATTAGCGAGCCGATTCATACTAGACCTAACTCTGATTCGGAGATCAGGTCTAGTGTTAATCCTAACCTAAGTCAACCAAGTCACTCTATTGATCAAGTGATAGATGACTCCAACCAAACTAATGTTCAACCAAGTCACCCCATTGATCAAGCATTAGGTGACACAAACCCAACCCAATCTAGGATTCAGACTAACCACCCTATCGATCAAGTGATAGGAGATCCTAATCTAGGAGTTCGAACTAGAGCATCCTATAGGAACCTTAGTCAAATTTCCTTAATTTCAAAGATAGAACCCAAATCAATTGAACAAGCTCTTCTTGATCCCGATTGGATTATTGCAATGCAAGAAGAGCTAGCTCAATTTACTGGAATGAAGTGTGGGAATTAGTACCACCACCTAAAGACAAAACGATAATTGGAACAAGGTGGGTGTTTCAAAATAAGCTTGATGATAAAGGTGAAGTAGTTAGAAACAAGGCTAGGATAGTCGCCAAAGGGTTTAGTCAAGTCGAAGGCTTAGATTACGACGAAACCTATGCCCCAGTAGCTAGACTCGAATCCATTCGAATGTTGCTAGCTTATGCCGCACATCGAGGATTTAAGCTGTTTCAAATGGATGTTAAGTCGGCATTCTTAAATGGATACATTAAAGAAGAAGTTTATGTTAGCCAACCCCCCAGATTCGAAAATCTAGATAAACCCGACCATGTTCTAAAACTTAAGAAAGCTCTCTATGGACTTAAACAAGCTCCTCGAGCTTGGTACGAGAGACTTTCAATCCATCTTAAGTCAAAAGGGTTTAACCAAGGCTTAGTTGACCCAACTCTCTTCGTAAAAACCTTAGGTAAAGAAATATTCATAGTTCAAATTTATGTAGATGATATAATTTTTGGAACCTCTAACTCAGCCTTACTAAACGAGTTCGTTTCACTCATGGAAAGTGAGTTTGAAATGAACTTGGTAGGCGAGTTAAGTTTCTTTTTAGGTCTACAAATTAAACAAACTAAGGATGGTATATACCTATATCAACAAAAATACACTAAGGAGTTAATTAAAAGATTTGGAATGCAAGACGCTAAGATAATAAACACCCCAATGACGATTAATGTTAACATAGGAGAAGACCTAGAAAGTAAGTCCATTGACTTAAAGTACTATAGGAGCGCGATAGGAAGTCTCCTATACTTAACTGCGAGTCGACCCGACATCCTATTCGCAGTAAGTATGTGCGCCAGGTTTCAAACCTGTGCTAAGGAGTCTCACCTAACCCTAGTTAAGCGTATCCTTAGATATCTTAAGGGTACACTTAACGTTGGTATTTGGTACCCTAGATCTACAGAGTTCGAACTAATCGGCTACTCCGATTCGGATTATGCCGGTAGTAAACTCGATAGAAAGAGCACGAGTGGTTGTTGTCAACTACTCGGCTCAAGTCTAGTGAGTTGGTACAGTAGGAAGCAACATTGTGTTGCCTTATCTACCACCGAAGCCGAATACGTTGCGATGGGTGAGTGTGTAACTCAGCTTCTTTGGATGAAGCACACTCTCCGAGACTTTAGGTTGGACTTCACCAAAACTAAAATTTTTGTAGACAACATAAGTTCGATAAATCTAACTAAGAACCCTATATGTCATTCAAGGACAAAGCATATAGAGGTAAAACACCATTTCATTCGAGAACATGTAGCCAACGGCTCCATACAACTCGAATATGTTGACTCGAAGTCTAACCTAGCAGACATATTTACTAAACCACTACCCGAAGCCGAATTTAGTCTCTTGAGACGAAGATTAGGCATGTGCGTAATAGAATAGGAACTTGCAAATTATATTTTCTTACTACTATTTCTTACTTTTTTTTCATGGAACTAGCATAGGACATACCTTAGATATCATGCACCTATAGATTTAAGGAGCCAACACATCTCACAACACATAGGACTAATGTGTTTGTGTACTTAGCCACGTAGATGGGCGTGAGATGTTAGGACCTTACTCCTGGTTCCAGATGTAGAGCTAGTGCATCGCTATGAACCACGGAGAATAATCATACATACTAACCGACTCTGACCAGGACTGGTTGATCCTTCATATCAATCAAGCCAAATATGAGTCGAACATTTTATAGATGAACTTATTTTCAGTATATAATTTTTAAAAATAAAAATGTGGAACATGCTTGGACTTTAAATTTAACATTTATTTTGTTTTACACACACCCCTTACTCTTTTCGATATATGGCAAAAGGGGGAGAAAAAGGAGAAAAAGGACAAAAGTTAAGGGGTCAAAAAATTTTTTTTTGATAACTTAACTCTTACTTCATAATTAAACCAAAAGTTAACTTTAAGTTTTGAAAACTTATTTAACTTTTAACAAAAGGCCAAGGTTAAGAAATCATTTGGTTTAATTATGAAGGGGGAGAGTTACTTTTAACTTAAAACTTATTTTAAACACTATGACCAATATTAAGTAATTTCGGTTACTTAATTCTTTTTCTTAGTAGCACATATCAAGGGGGAGAGTTAAAACCCTTTCTCAAGTACTCACCCTCGGTCAAGGGGGAGGATTCCTCAAGAGCACTTGAAAAAGAATTTTTATATACTCCTACTCATTCATGCATAATCTCATACTTATTTTTGTCTTAACTTTGTATGTGGGTTTGCCATAAATCAAAAAGGGGGAGATTGTTGGTGCAGTGGGCACCTAAGTCGAACCTAAGTTTTGATTATAGCAAACGATATAAAGTTAAGCTTATATTGTTATCTCACGAGCTAAATCAAGTGTGCAGAAAAGTCTCAATGCTGGAGCTGAAGGCTAGCGACACCCGGAGGAAGCCGCGGTGGTCGGGCGACACTCGAGTTACTTCGGAGGGAGCCGAAGGAATCGAGTGGAAGGCCGGAAGCAAAAGTGACACATAAGTATCGATGTAAGCTCATGTGTGCGAGCGTAAGTGAGGTCGTATCCTCTTTACGGGGATGATCTTAGGCGACGATCCGACCCAAGACTTCCCATGGAAGGTCTATGTTGAGATCGGACGGCAAGTGGCCGTCGAATCCACTTATATTTTGAGCTAACTCTTTATTGTAGTCAAAAATCCTGGCCATCAGTTCAACAGGCCAGTTCAACCGGCCAGTTCAACCGGTGGTCAAAAATCAGCCTCGAGGAGTCAAGCTTTATCACCATTTTTCAAGGAGTTTTGTGCCCATTTGTGATTGGTTGAAGACCCATTTGTTGAGGGGCTTAAAGGCTATAAAAGGAGGGCCAAACCTAGGGTTTCATCCTCAATTCTAAGTGCTCAAAAGCCTCCATTACGCTGCAACTCTCCGACGACTCTACAACAACGAAGTGCTGCCAACAACCCTAGCTTAAAGTTTCTTTTGTTTAGTTGTTGGTATAATCTTAATTTGTTATTGCTTTCAATATTGCAATTCTTTTTAATCGAGGCTTTTCGTTGCATTTTACTTTAATAGAAGAGAGGGTTTGTCTCTCTATCTTTTTGCTTCAAAGGCTTTTGTAATCGTAAAACTCCTACCTCCAACGAGGAGGAGTGTTTTAGTGAATTGCCCTCCGTACACAGTCTAGGACCGTTAGGGCCTTGGAGTAGTAGCCGAAGGCTACGAACCAAGTAAAAAAACTATTTGTCTCATTTAGTTTTTATTTATATTTCCGCTGCGTTTAATTGTCTGTCGAACGATTTAAAAGAAAAGTTTTTATCGCTATTCACCCCCCCTCTAGCGATCCGCTTCGATCCAACAGATGGCACTCGACTGGTGCTCGATCGGTGTTCGACTGTTGGTTTTTGGCCCAGCAATCGGCTGCTAGGGTTTGGCGATCTCTTCTTGCACCATCGATCATTGCCAAGTGTGATTAAGCTATGAAGATGGTCGCACAAAACCTTTTGTAGGTGGTGATCGATCGACGATCGTGATGGGACAATCAGTTGACTTCTAGGAGTATCGTTGGATAGTGACAACGGTAAGTCAAAAGTCATTGTAAGTCGGTCGTTAGAGGGGCAGTCGACTGATGACATGCATCAGTCGATTGTCGCATGCCCAATGGGAATAAACCCTTCTTCTCTATAAAAATAAGGGTTGGGGGCTTTTGGGAGGTTAATGCTTAACTCCTAAACATACTCCCAAGTTCCCTAAACATTTTCTACTCCTCTTACTTATTCTTATCTCAATTCTATAGTAAGAGGAAGAGATTGTGCAAGAAGGTTTACCTCCACCTTGAAAGAGAGATTAGTGCTTTGGTTGAGGGAGTGATTCGCCATACGAATCGTCCGTAGACTAGCGGCAAGGGTCATGAATCACGTTACATCTCGGCATTAGCATTTGCTCTTCTTTACTTCTTGCTTTGTCTTAATTGTTTTTGTTTAGCTTCTATTTCCGCTGCGCTAATAACTTTAGTAGACAATTAAGCGACCAAATTCCATCTATGATCATTGGGGCTATTCAACCCCCTTCTAATCGGGCCACGATCCTCCAACAAGTGGTATCATAGCCAAGGTTGCTTGTCACCGAAATCACCGCCACAACAAGCACAACAAAAATGGTCGACTCCAACATCCATCCGCCTAAATTCGGAGAGGACTTCGCTTGGTGGAAAAAGCGAATGGAGGTATTTTTCGAGATTGATTTTGAAATTATACTTATCATGGAAAATGGTTTCGAGATACCTAGGGATGAAGAAGGAAGGCTAATAGAAAAATTGAGGTGGACTAAGAAGAAAAGAGAGGAGCACCTTGCAAATTCAAAAGCCAAGCACCGTCTCTACAACGTGCTCCCTCAACAAGAGATCAACCGAATAGGAGAATGCGCAAGCGCCAAGGAGATGTGAGAAAAATTGGTAGAGCTTCATGAAGACACCTCCGAAGCCAAGCTTGTAAGACGGGACCTTCTCCACTCTCAATTAAACAACATCAAGCTTGACAAAGGGGAGGAGGTATTATCTTTGCATTCTCATTTTAAGGAAATAATCACTGGTATATCAAGTGTAGGTGAGAAGCTATCAAACCGGGTTATGATAATGGAGGCTATTGATTCATTCCCCCGGTCATCAAAGTGGAGCTCAATAGTGGACTCCTTCTACATATCAAAGAATCTAGAGGTAAGTACTCTAGAAGAATTTTTCTCTACTATGGAGCTTCATGAAACTAGACTTGAAGGTATAGTAGAAGAACCAAGGAGTTAACCAAGGGGAGTAGCGCTTATGGCCGACAAAGAAAAGAAGAAGAAGGAGACTCCACCCTCCTCATCGGATGAAGAATCTTCCTCATCAATGGATAGCAATGAGGAGGCCTACATGGTATGAAAGGTGAGACATGCTCTTAAGAGATTTAAATTTAACAAGTCTCATGATAGGAGAAGGCCAAGAAGAAAGGTTATTTGCTATAATTGCCAAGGAGAGGGACACATGAGGGATGAATGTCCCTTGTTAAACAAAGCAAAGGAAGAAATAAAGAAAGACAAGATGAAAGGAAGCAAGAAAAAGGAAAAAAAGAAATCAAAAGAAAAGGGGAAGACAAAAGCCCACAACTTGAAAGCCACATGGGATGATCCATCCTCATCGGAGGAAGAAGAAGCATTCACAAGCTTGCACTTATGGCGATAGAAGAGTTGGACTCCACCTCATTCGAGCAAGAAGGAAGCACAAGTGACGAGGAGAGCTCAAGTGTAGGGGGTGCATCATCATCTTCATCGGAATCGAAAGAAAAAGATATGGTAAGAAATCTCCCTACTCAAGAAATTGTTTCCATGATTTCAAGTCTTACTAGAGATTTATTTAGGAGTAAGAAGAAAAATAAATGCATGCTTGATGATATTAGGAAACTAGAAGAAAAACTTGAAAAAGCATGTTCACATGATGATTGTATTTCTTCTAATATTAATGATGCATGTATTGAAGAAAACAAGGTCCTAAAAGAAAAGGTAGAATTCCTTACTAAGGCCCTAGGGAAATTCACAATTGGTTCCAATACCCTAAATATGATCATTGGGAGCTAAAGGGCTAGTTTCAACAAGAAGGGCCTAGGTTATAAGGGATTAAAGAATGAGAAGGTCTACCATTACTTAATTGCTAGAGGTCAATCTAAAACAACAATGGTAGCTAGAAAATGGATCCCTAAGGAGTACTTGGTGAACCCCATTGGAAAGAATTTATATTGGGTTCCCAAGTCAATCCATAAGGGTTAGGAAAACCCTAGGATAGTCAACCATAAGTGAATTTATCTTATATCATATTATTTGGTTGACTTATAAGCATGGTGGATGATTTGGGTGATATTTGATTCATGATCATAATATGTAATATTTTGATAATACTTGATTTATGATCATGATATGCAATTATGATAATACTTGTGTTATGATCATGTTGGTTGATACTTAACCTTGGTAGAAATTAGCATGAAATTGATGGTTAAGTATAATACCTTAGGTACATCTCACATTCACCATAAGGCTAACTTGATTGAAAACATAGCATGGGTGAGATGTTAGGTTGATATAAATGACTCACTTATGCTTATGACATTTTTGATGGGAAATTAGGTGTATCATAACATAGAGCAATCATAGACCAACTATTTGGAAAGTAAATGTTTAATCAATGGACATACTACCCATAGATCATAGTTGGATATTTTAAATGATTTAAAATCATTTTATGTTTTGCAAACAGTTAATTTATGTTTTAAAACATTTCAAGGCAAAACTAGGTCTTAAAGTTGATACAAAATTGCGACATTTTATAACTTTTGAGTTTTTGCCTAATTTTAGAAAATTGAATGTTTTTTCTTGAAAAGTCATTTTTCATTGGTAAAGGGATTCATAAGAAATGTTTTCCCCAAATTTCATGATTTTTTGAATTTTTTGGAATTTTTATTGCATTTCTGAACTTGAGTTCGGAAATTAGAAAAGGCTGATTTTCAGGTGTCAGTCGACTGGTTATCAGACCAAGTCAACTGATGGAACTGTGCACAGCCTTTTTTGGGTGTTTTCAGTATGTTTTGGTATTTTTGTTCCTTTGGACTTTGATGTCATATTGTATAACATGTGTGTAATATTTTTGATGGTGTCAAAGGGGGAGAAATGTAGAGTTTAAGTTAATCATGTTAGGGGAAAAATTAACATGTGTTAAGGGGGAGTTGCATGTATTAAGGGGGAGTGTTTGATACTCATATTTGATTTACATACTTATCTTCCTTATGTATTTTTGTTAATGTTTTACCTAACTTAAACGGATTGTTACACATCAAAAAGGGGGAGATTGTTAGTGCAATCAACCCATGTATGATGTGGTTTTGATGTGTGTGGCAAAGGGTTTAAGTTAGGTTGATTATGTTTATTTGTTATGTTTGTTTAAGTTGTATAGGACTTAGTAAATCACACATGAGTTAGCTTGATGAAGGCATTGGTAAGTTCACCATCTCATGGCTCAGGTCCTTGAGTCAGTGAAGGATGACATTGGGGAAGCCGTGCGCTTGGTGCATCCGAGGGATTGCCAAACGAGGAGCATTGGAGTGAAGCCAAAGGAAGCAGACTTCAGGGCAAGACGCAAAGGATGACATTGCGGAAGTCGTGCGCTTGGTGCATCCGAGGGACGTGGCCGGACGAAGAGAGCATCGGTGAAGGACTCCAAGGGAGATGAGAGATTGAGCGATTGTAACGATAGCTCATAGGTGAACTTGGCCGAATGGCTAAGTCATGTGTCGGATTCTCAAACATAGGTTTGAGGTTTTACCCGGCGTTTGGTTAAGTCGGATGCTCAAAAAAGTGTCTTGTTTGAGGTTTTACCTGACGCTAGCCAACATCTATAGATAGCAGTCGACTGCTCTGGGTCGATGGCAATCGATTAGTGCTCGATCGGTATTCGACTGCTGGTTTCTGGCTGAGCAATTGATTGCTAGGGTTTGGTAGTCATTCTTTGCACCATCGATCGGCGACCAAGATGTGATGGCTACTTTGAAGATGGTAGTGAACCTGAGAACCTCCCTTAGCCGACTGATCAGTCGGCTACGCATGCATCAATCAACTAATGAGACAATCAGTTGACTGCCAGGAGTACCATTGGACGGTGACAACGACAAGTCAGAAGTCATTGTACGTCGATCGTTAGAGGGGTAGTTGACTGATGACATGCATCAATCGACTGTCGCCTGACCAACGGGAAGAAACCCTTCTTCTCTATAAAAAGAAGAGTTGGGGGCTTTTGGAAGGTTAATGCTTAACTCCTAAACAAACTCCCAAGTGCCCTAAACATTTTCTACTCCTCTTATTTACTTGTTTTTATCTCAATTATATTGTAAGAGGAAGAGATTATGTAAGAAGGTTTACCTCCACCTTGAAGGAGAGATTAGTGCTTTGGTTGAGGGAGTGATTCACCATACGAATCGTCCGTGGACGACAAGGGTTGTGAACCACGTTACATCTCGGCGTTAGTGTTTTCTCTTCTTTACATCTTGCTTTGTCTTAATTGTTTTTGTTTAGCTTCTATTTCTGCTACACTAACAACTTTCATAGACAATTAAGCGACCAAATTCCATCTACGATCATTGGGGATATTCAACCCCCCTTCTAGTCAGGCCACGATCCTCCAACAAATATAACCAAAATAAAACTAATCTCCACTAATCACCGATATAATCCAAAAATAACGCTACTATAGCAATACTCATTGAACAATACCATTAGTGTACAATTATGCCACATTTAGATCGGGACTTACCTCATGCTGATTCAATCACATGGGCCTCTTGATCCGGTGTTGGACATTGAATCTGCATAATCCAACCCACAACCTTCATTCAGATCCAAACCTAATTCATCTATAAATTGAATTCCAACCAATAAGAAACGATTAATCACAAAAATCATAATATGTAACCTATTAAATGTTTTTTCCCTCACCTTTATCACCTTACCATCACCCAATCCCTCTGACACATCTCTATGTTGAGTTCGTCCTCCTTGGTTGCAATGGCAGCACCATCTCGCGCCGATGGCTTCACTTATGCTCTCGGAAAACCTCAAATTAATGAAAATGGTGATGATGTACTCTGGATCGAGAACCATGATAGAAACACAGTGATGATCATCATGTGCAGGGCTAGCGACACTGCGGAAACACAAGATAAAATGATGATAGCATCATCGATTTGAGCTCATAGAAAGGAAAGGTCGGCGAAGTTGTAGCTATGGTAGAAGAAACGACGGCTAAATCACAACTAGTCACCATTGTTGCCGAAGGTGAGCCGAGCTCGCGATGCTCAACCCAAGCATGCAATCAGAAGGCTGAAGACGCCAGCGTTGTTAATTCCGTCGATGATTGCTGCTGTGATCCAGATACCACAGAGGCGCCGTACGATCGGGATTAGAGGAAGGAATCAAACTCAAGGGTAAGCTCAGATTGAGATCAAGATGAGCTCGCAGATGGGGCACGGGGAAAAAGAAAATCGCGAGTGGGAAAGGATGCACGATCGGGAGAGGGGAGAAGGATTGGGATCGGTAGAAGAAAAATAAGTGGAGAAGTCGCAGCGAAGAGAAGGGATAAATCGCGATGAGGAAATTAGGTATCAGGATTTAAAAGTCGATCAAATTGGTTGAGCTAGCCCAAGTTTAACCTAAGGCTAACCTAGGTTAACCCAATCACTCATTTAGACTTTAATCTTCCTCCTAAAAGGTCTTATGAACTCCTTCTGAATCAAGAAAAATTTCTGAAAATTCCTGTAAAATTCTATAAGATAATCTCTTCATTAACGAAGGGTAATTATTATTATTTTATTTTTTGATATCTTACATTCTTCCCCACTACTAAAATTTGATTCCCAAATTTCCTACTAAGTACGATGAGTAAGCAATACCGCACTGCACGACTCAAGTAATTAGAGAAAAATCACACACCTCGAGTAACTAAGTGGGGTACTGAGCTTGAATTTTATTTTCAGCTCTTACATAGCCTCTAACATCTATCACGTATACTCTCAACAGGCCTTCTAAAGTATGACCAACACAGATCAATATTGACCACCTGTCAAAAAGGAACTGTACCAAAGTGAAGCTCTATATCCGTGACATGTCGGAGACTTTTCCAGGGTTCGTGAGGTGAACCATGAATCTCTATCAGATATGACATGTAAGGATACTCCATAAAATATGGAAACCCCCCTGCAGTATCATTCCCTCAAGAGATCCAACAAATTCATCTTATGGATGAGAAGACAATGAATGGACTTGGCTAATCGATCACCAATTACACAAATTGCATCAAGTCCTTATCGAATTCTAGATAATATCCCAACACTATCCATCGTACTAGACTACCACTTCCATCTTGGTACGTAACTCTACTAGTCACTAATATTCCACCTTTACTAGTTGGCACACCAACACCAAACTATGGAATCAATCATGTCCCATATATTGTTCCACCAACAAGAACGTTTCAACACTCACTATTTTTCGAATATAATCCGAATAAATTACCAATCTCGAATGACGAGTCTCCTGGAACAACTCTTCTTGAAACTAATGCAACTCCAGAACCCACTATCCTTATCAGAGATGAGGAATTATCTTCTCACAACAGAAGTCCATCTACCATCCAAAATCCACTCCACCACACACTCTGTAGTGCATGGGAGACTATAGCGACCAATCTCCCTTATTGCAACTGTCCGTGTTCCAGCAACTCTATAGTAGCTACCTAGTAGCTAGTCAAAACTCCATGAGCACTTCTACTCCATACAGCTACTATGCAAAATCATATGTGCTAAAACCACGTCACATATATAGCAGCTTATCTCGTAGTTTCTTAACTGACGTAAGCATAAGATACGTCTAATGCAACTACATTAGAATCATTCCAATCCCTGAAATGATGCATCTGCATACAATACCTTTCCATCCACACTGGAAGGATTAACTAACACTGATGTAAACGTCAGCCACCGTCTAGGCTCTGAAACTATTTTCACCAGCTTCGGACCGAGTGAATTCCATCACCCTTTTGGTCAAACAAATCTGTGGTATAGTAATGCTAGAAGCATCCTATCCACATCCGCGAGAATAACCAAATCAATATAAGGAACCCACCATCTATGATAATAATCAAATCAATCCAGGGAAACCACCAGCTACGGTGGCCAAGTTACGCAACTCCGACAACCACAAACTGATCCAATCATGTCTAGAATACACGATTTCTCAAATCCATGGACGACTAAATTGTTAAATACGTCTAACAATATTATCAAAATCTCATAAAATTCATATCAAGTATGACATCATCTTTTACACACCTGTATCCTTTTTACTCTAAGCTGGTGATATCTCAATCATCACACAGATAATGATAACTATATGATGCCAAGTCACTACAATATCAACACTCCAATCATAAATCAATCCTAGAGTATATACAGGCGCCCTTTAGCTGATCTAAACAGATCATCTTTCCAAAATGAAGGATATTTATTCTCAACAACTACTACATACCATAATCGATCCATAAACTCAAAGGTTCCTCTCACTTTTAACAAGAGTTCCGGATCTTCTCAAGAAGAATTACTGAGACAGATAAATCTCTCATCCAACACCTCCTATAATCGCAACTTACATTCTTCCAATTTCCATAGTGTTTAACAACATTGATACCAATAAAATTATCTCATGGTAAAAATCGTCATTCTAACAAATACCTCCTATGCATCATCAACCTTGCCAACTTTGCAAAACCGATCAATGAGGGTATCAAACAACTTGATTAGGCTCACAACCAAATGAATGACATTGCATTGAGTAAATCACGAGCTTCAACTACTTTGTGTGCTTTACACCAACCCTCAGCCAATGCACCATAAGTAAAAACATTTGGATCTACAATATCATTACCTCAATTGGTAAAGTAATCATCAAAAATGTTCTCCCGATATGAGGTCTTCAGTATCGAAACTATTCCTGAAATTACTTCGATCGTATACTCCACTTTCCTATGCAATGGTAAGCCTAGGAGTTCATCCGAAACTACATCCGAATACTCTCGGATTATATGCACATCCGAGAGACATATCATACCATAATTTCAACAATTTAACTATCTGTAAGGATATATCTACAGTAAAGGTATGTCTATCAAAGTCTAAGGGCATCCCTTGACTTCTTGGTTCTTGGTCAACATCTCGCCTAACGGTATAGAAACCACCACCCCACAAGTCGATGTATAGTAACCCTTCTAATCCGAACTAAGAATGTTCGAGACATAGATACTTGTGCACTACCAATATCTTTCAATTTATCAACCGAGAGGGTAAACTAAAGTAATACCCCAAACGATCAATCCTTTGACCCTCTGTGTCTTCTCTCTAGTAATCATATAAACTCGTCAAATGATGTGAGCAAAACATATAGGGTTTTAGGAGTAGTTTTCGCTCACATCTTGTTATATTTTGTGTTAGTTTTATGCATATGTTAATCTATTCTTGCACGCATTGCCTATTTTCTAGTTCGGAGGTTTGCTCATTGTACTTTTGTGTGTAGGTTAGCTTTTCTGGTGAAAAAGAAGCATTTTCAAAGCAAAAGAAGGACTTTTGCAGCTAGACGTAGAGTGGGACACGGCCAGGGCGTGTGGATTCACAGGACAGTGTCCAATGGGTGGAAAAAGCACCCCAGCGCCGCACACGGCCTGGCCATGTGGAAACACACGGTCGTGTGGCGGCCCGATGGATTTGCGTGACTAGGGATTTTTTCGGATTTTGCAGCGGTCCGAGGCGATGTCTATATATGGATGGCTCCGCTCAAACCCTAGGGAGGAGGCACGATGGCTAGGATGGCATGCTGAAGCCCTTAAAAGCTTCGCTAACTTGCAGCGGGGAGGAGGAACATCGCCGGAGGTCCACAACTTGCAATACAATGCTAGAGAGAAGATCACGAAGCATCGTATATCTCTATTTCTGCACTTTATTTCTATTGTATTCAAACTTAAACATGTTTTGTGATTCTTCCTTCGTATTTATGAAGTAGTACTTTCGATTCTAGGATTAGGGAGTAGCTTGTGTACATAAACAATGTTGGTTCATAATAAATTCTGGCCTAAAGTTTGATTTGACAATTGGTACTTTCTTTCTATTATATCTGTGTGTTTGGCTTTTTTTTCCACTGTGCTTAGGCGATACGAGGTGGTGACAGTCCTTGCAATCTAAATTTAGGAGGTTTGATCCAAGGAACCTAGGGGTAAACCTGACCTCCCGTAACTGTAGGGAGAAGGGAGCCGTAGAATCGAAGAACGAAATCGTAACTTCGTACTCTCTATCCCATCCTTTTGGGTGGAGATAGCTCTCGATGAATGCGGTAGCTCTACGGGAGAGTGTATGATGTCCCTTCCCCAAAATCGTAGGTAGACGTTTAGACGACTCCAATTGACAACATTATTCTGTAGTACACAAGCGAAATCGAAGTCCTAGAATCGCCTTTTAAGACCCTGGCACACTCTTTTCCTCCTCCGTGTGACACCGTACAGAGTAGGGTCCACTGATAGTCCTCACCAACCGACTCTCTCAGAGATTACGTTCGAACAATCGCAACCACTTAGTGTATTGGTATTCGAATCCTAGTCCCTGTGGGATCGATAAATCTTTATTACTTGTCGACATCCGTGCACTTGCGAGCGTTGAGCGCGAGCGTGCGCTTTGAGTCCTCGACGGTATCCATCACGAGATTCGAGGTCACATCCATGTGCATCAAGTTTTTGGAGCCATTCTCGGGGACTGTCGATTCGATATCAAATATAAAGGTGGTAAATATGATAAGACTTAGGATTAGATTATTTACTTGCCTTATTTTCTTATAGTTTATCTTATTTGCTTTAGTTCTATTTTCCATATTTAGTTTTTATTTTCAGCAGTAGATTTTTTATTTACTTATTGCATCTTAGATTTTTATTTGCTAGACTTATTTATTTCCTTCTATTAGCATTAGGATAGAACTATTAACTTTGTGGTTTGGTTCGTCGTATGCTTAGATGATTAGGGTCGGAAGGTCTAATTCCGATCGACTTAGAGATTGAGCGAACCTTTCACCGTCGGAGAGCAGTATAATGAAAGATGGAAGATCAAGCTGCATTCGAGGTGAACATAGAAAGCCGACCTCTGCGAGACTACGCAGCTCCTAGCGCTAGAGGATTTAGGCCAAGCATAGTTGGACCCTCTATTTCAGCAAATAACTTTTGAGTTGAAGTCGACACTTATACATATGGTCCAACAAAGCCAATTCGGGGGAGCTGCGACTGAAGACCCGAGTCGGCATCTTGAGGCTTTTCTCGAAATTTGCTCAACTATGAAACTGAACATAGTCCCTTCTGACGTGATCTGCTTGAGCCTATTCTCGTTTTCACTGTGGAATAAGGCTAAGGCTTGGCTTCACTCTCTACCCTCTAGCAGCATCACCACATGGGAGCAGTGTGAGCAACAGTTTCTGAATAAATACTTCCCACCAAGTAAGACTACTCACATGCGCCACCATATCACAAGCTTTCTCCAGAAGGAGGGGGAGTCCTTGTTCGAAGCATGGGATCACTACAAGGGGCTACTTTGTCAATGCCCCCACCATGGACTGGAGAGGTGGCTGGTGATCCACATTTTCTATAATGGGATCGCTTATGCCACAAAGATGTCTCTAGAGGAGGACAAACAAGACCATAGAGGAGGCAGAGCAACTTATCGAAGAGGTGACAGAAAAACCACCATCAATGGGCTTCTGAACATGGTCAACCCACGCCTGCAGCAGGATGATACACTGTCAACTCCATGGACCACCTTTCGTTAAGGATGGACGCACTCAGTAGACGGTTTGAATCTTTGAATCCTTCATCTGCATGCACGACCATTGATTTTGGAGAAGTAGCGGCAGCGTATTGTGAGAACCACTATGGAGGGCAGGAGACCTCAGACGAGTAGATTGAGCACTATGACATGATTGGGGACTATGATCAAAGGCCCCACAACCCATACTCTAATACCTACAATCCCGGATGGAGGAGTCACCCAAATTTCTCCTACAAAAATAACTCAGGAAACCCCCAACCATCCGGAGGGTATGGGCAGCAGCAGGGTAATGGGCAGCGACCATAGAAGTCCAGACTGGAACAGATGATGGAGGACTTCATCGCTACCCAAACTAAGGCCAATGAGGAATTTCATCACCAACATCAGAAGTCTGAAGAAGCACTGAGAGACTTGAAGGCCACCATTGACGGCCTTGCAAGTCATACCCGGATGTTGGAGACACAAGTGGCCCAAATAGGCCAATCCATGTCACAACCTATGAAGAACTCTCCGGTGAGCCAAGGAAAAGAGGAAGGAGTGGGGCAGTGTAGCCAATTCTCCAAGGGGTGTGTAGCCATGATTACCACCCTACATGACCAAGCTGAGTTTGAAGAGAAGATTCCAGTACAGCTTGAAGACCTTGGTAAATTTGTTATCCCATGCTCGATTTATGGGGAGAGCTTCAACGAAGAACTATGTGACTTGGGGTCATCAGTCAGTGTGATGGCCTATGTATATTTTCTGAAAATGGAACTGGGTGGGCTCCAACTAGTGAATCTTGCTATTCGTATGGGGGATGATTCAGTGAAGGAGCCCGTTGGCCTTCTACCACACGTTCCTATGATGATTGAGTATTTCGTGATACCCACGGACTTCATCATACTGGACACAGGACCGAATCCCTAGAATCCCATCATTCTGAGAAGGCCCTTTCTAGCAACCGCAGGGGCGTGCATAGATGTGAAGGCACATTAGATCTCCCGGGAGGTAGACGGGGAGATCATCCTTTTCAGCCTTTCGGAGCACAGAGCTCCCTACTTTGATGGCTTCACGATTAACAAAATGAAGTCGGAACCTCCAGATCAAGATCCCGAGACGGATGAATGGAGGTTCACTGAACCACCAGAGTCGAGTTGATAGAAGAGTGTGGTCGTGCTAAACGATCTTAAACAAAGCGCTTCTTGGGAGGCAAACCAAGTTTAGTTTTAGATTTCCCTTTTTGATTGCATTGCATACATTTGTTGAATTTTTGTTTTGATTTCCATCATATTTAGAGTTAGGAATAGAAAAGAACTTTGCTAGGCAAAAATGAGACCCATATTATCCTACACGACGAAGTATATGAGAAAATTTGGGCCATGGTGCATGAATGGGCGAAAAATGGGGACACACGGCCGTGGCGCACGAGGTTAAAAGGGGCGAGGCGTGTGTTTTCACCCCATTTGCACCGTGTACTTCAAAAGTTCTTGCCCTAGAATTGTGATTTTGCTTTCCCCTTCCTCTAGAAGCATTTCTAACCTCTAAAGAAGCCAAAAGGAGCAAGGATGAGGAGAACCAAGACTGTAGCATCCCGATCCGGTGCCTCGGAGCAACGAACAAGGAGAGCCGACGCCCCTCAGGCTTCGGAAGAGGGTAACGCCCTACCCCCTCTACTTTTTCACAATAATGAACATAGAGATAGGTACAATATGCTCTCTACCCGCAAACTTACTGCTACTAGATACTTAGATGAGGATTTGCTAAAATCTTTAGGTTTGTTGGGTGACATGCAAACCCTATTTGCAAAAATAGGGTGGGAAGAGATTATGGGAATAAAGCACCTAACCTACCCTAGGATAGTTTTGAAATTTTTGAGTTCTTTAGAGGCAGAAGTTTTAAAGGGGCAGAGAGAGCGAGGAGGGTAGGATAACTTTTAGGCTTTTTAACATAGAGCATGAGTGAACCCTTCACCAATGGAACTCATGCTTTGGCTTACCAAGTGGGGGAGAGAGAAGAACCCATATTGGGTTCAACTCTCGGGAATGTTGGACTGAGTTGATAGGGGAGCACACTTATGACCCTTCTAGGGCCAAATCGTCTCGCCTCCAAAACCCCGTCTTTCGATACCTTCACCGCATCATGGCCAATACTATATTTGGTCATGGGGAGAGTGACGGTGTAGTTAGAGCTAGTGAGCTGCTTTGCCTATGGGATATGCTACAAGAGAGGAGTAGCATCGATGTAGGGTCCCACTTCATCAAACACTTAGTGAAGATGGACAAAGTAGCACGCGGAGAGATCAATGTGGGAGGCCTACTTACTCACATTTGCTATAGGATGGGGTACGATTACACAGCTTTGGAGAGTATAGAGGGGAGCCCTAGGATCGACCTAGGAGTATGCATGGCCATGAAGATGATTGTAAGAGAAAGAGACTCCTTATGCTTTGTAAGGAAAATTCTTACGGCTCTTAGGCTCCCCGACCCGGATCGTACCACCATCGCTATACGCGCTAATTTGTGCTTAGACCTAATAGTAGAGTCCCCTCCACATGAGGGACCATCCACATCAGTGGCCATCTCTCCACCTTTGTATCACTCTCCCTCCAGTCCACACATGCACAGGAGCCAACCTAGTCCATGCCGACATGAGCCTACACCTGCACCACCACCTTTTTCTACCTTTGAGCAGGATGCAGGTACATCGGCCTATGATTTCTCGATGTTCCGATCGTGCCTAGACGACATTTACACTGAGCAGCAGATGCAAAGGCAGCGATGGGAGCAGCAGAGCGCCTTCCAGTAGGCGGAGTTTCAGGGATTTCGAGAGCATTTCCAGCGGACTGAGGAGTTTTACGATGAGTCCCGCATATACTTCCAGGAGGAGGTTGCTCGTCGCCAGGATGAGGTCGCCTACCGCAGGGAGATGCGACAGCATATGCATGCCCAGCAAGCACAGTGGGCTAAGGAGGAGGAGCATCGAGCAGCCGCTGCATCCACCAGTTCCCAGGTCGACCTCATGTATATGTGGTATCAGCGACTCAGCAGTAGGTTCTCTCAGGATCCAGAGAAGCCGAGGCTCCCAAACTTTCCACCTCGTCCACCATATTAGAGGTATATTTTTCTTTAAGTCTGGGGGGGACCCCAAGATTTATTTTGTTTTGTTTCCTAGCAGTAGTTTCTTTTCTGGTATTTTCATTCATTTGTTAATTCATGCATGAGTTGTTGAGTTTCTTTCAGTACTTAATTTTTGGTGTCTGTAAAGCTACCTCAGTAGTATTTTTGAAAGTTGCTTGCATGAGTTGTTCCTATAGGTAGCTTAACTCCATTTATCTTGTGGTATTTTATTTTATTCGCTCTATTGAATGTTCTAGACTTACACTGGTTAGCTTTGTTTTTGCACTTACATATGTCGAACAGTCTGAAAGGGAGAATCTAGTACATACCTACTTATGATTCACTTCAGTAGTCTAGTACTTTGGAATTCATAGGTGACTCTAGGTTTAGCATTTTAGTTACTGGAGATGCTCAGATTGTGTAAGCCCATTCGAAAAAATCGAAATCCCTGTGAGCGCAAAAAATAAAAGAGAAAAAAAAAGAAAAGAGATTGAGAAGGATAAAAAAATAGTTGTCGTGGGTGGAAATTGCTAGGTGCCCCTTTTAGACCTAGTTAGGTTATTGAGGAAACACCTCCTAATTTCTCTCAATACTGAGCACGCCTTTGAGACTTTATGCTAGATCTAGGGAACGACCTTCGCTTTGGGCAGGTAAGTTCCTAAGAGTCGGAAACCTTAGGAAAGCTATGGGGTGATGACTTAACTCACCATGGAATGGGCATCCCCTAAGAATGATTCACTTAGCACGAGCATGAGGAGCTAACTTAGTGAATTTTTAAAACATATCTATTTTGCTTTGATTGCAAATACCACCTGATAAATTTAGTTAGCAAGCTAATTATGGAACAATATCTTTTTAAAATTTTATGGCACTGAGCTTTGCTTGAGGACATGCAAAGATTTAAGTCTGGGGGAAGTGATGTGAGCAAAACATATAGGGTTTTAGGAGTAGTTTTCGCTCACATCTTGTTACATTTTGTGTTAGTTTCATGCATATGTTACTCTATTCTTGCACGCATTGCCTATTTTCTGGTTCGGAGGTCTTCTCGTTGTACTTTTGTGTGCAAGTTAGCTTTTCTGGCGAAAAAGACACATTTTCGGAGCAAAAAGAAGGACTTTCGCAGCTAGACGCAGAGTAGGACATGACCAGTGCATGTGGATCATATGGTCATGTCCAATGGGTGAAGAACAACACCCCAGGGGCGCATACGACCTGGCCGTGTGGAAACACACGGCCGTGTGGCAGCCCGACGGATTTGCACGACTAGGGCTTTTTTCGGATTTTACAGTGGTCCGAGGCAATGTCTATATAAGGATGGCTCCGCCCAAACCCTAGGGGGGAGGCACGACATCTAGGACGACACACTGAAGCCCTAAAAAGCTTCAGTAACTCACAGCGGGGAGGAGGAATGCCACCGGAGGTCCACAACTTGCAATACAACACCGGAGAGAAGATTACGAAGCATCGTATATCTCTATTTCTGCGCTTTATTTTTATTGTATTCAAACTTAAACATGTTTTGTGACTCTTCCTTCGTATTTATGGAGTAGTACTTTTGATTCTAGGATTAGAGAGTAGCTTGTGTACATAAATATTGTTGGTTCATATTAAATTCTGGCCATAAGTTTAATTTGACAATTGGTTGTTGCTCTCTATTATATCTACATGTGTTTGACTTTCTTTCCGCTGTGCTTAGGCGATACGAGGTGGTGACAGCCCTCGCAATCTAAATTTAGGAGGTTTGATCCAAGAAACCTAGGGGTAAACCTGACCTCCCGTAATTGTGGAGAGAAGGGAGCGGTGGAATCGAAAACGGTCCACCGCAAGGATTGATTTGACATCCTCATACCCTTTATCTCGTCCTTTTGGGCGGAGATAGCTCCCGGTGAATGCGGCGGCTCTGCGGGAGAGTGTATGATGTCCCTTCCCCAAAACCATAGGTAAATGTTTAGATGGCGCCAATTGACAATATTGTTCTGTGGTACACAAGCGAAACTGATGTCCTAGAATCGCTTTTTAAGACCCTAGCACACTCTTTTCCTCCTCCGTGTGACACCGTACAGAGTAGGGTCCACCTATAGTCCTCACCAACCGACTCTCTCAGAGATTACGTCCGAACAATCGCAACCACTTAATGTATTGGTATTCGAATCCCAGTTCCTATGGGATCGATAAATCTTTATTACTTAATGACATCCGTGCACTTGCGGGCATTGAGCGCGAGCATGCGCTTTGAGTCCTCGACTGTATTCGTCGCGAGATTCGAGGTCGTGTCCGTGTGCATCATCCAACTTTTTCTCATGGCGGTTGATCTTATGTAGGTGCAATAGACTACCTTGGAGGAACTAAAGTCAACTGCCAAAAAAAAGACGCAAATCGACACGGCTGCAATGGAGGTGGTAACACTGTTGTACTGGTAATGAGTACACCACCAACTGTAAGGTACTGAAGAACTGCTAATCTCATAGCATGCTCCAACTCTACAAATAATATAGCTGCAACTGAAGGATACAGAATATATACACCCATCGTCGTATACTCTCTCCTCTGTACAAAGCAAATCCACATCTGGGGCGGTAACAATTGTTGTTGTCTGCATGAGTCTTCTAAGATGTCTTCTGCTGATACTGCTGAGTAAATCACTTCCCCTAGAGGGAAGTATCAAGGAACTCCAACCATGCCTGAGGTAGTAAATCACTGTTGGTGTAATAACTTAATATTCTGTGATGATCTCTACTGTCGAGATTGTGCATCATCCTCTCGAAACAACATCGACAGTCTTCAACTGAGTTTTCGAAGTACACTCTCTCCTCATATGTACTATTTTCTTATAGTAAAAGCAGATAAAATGATCCATCGAATAATTTGACTTTGTATGTCATCGTGTCCCACACTACACACACATAATCCCTTCGGAGTCTTTCTTCTGATTTCGCTGATAACATGAGACAGTTCTGATGATCTGCGGTTGGTTTTCTATGATCATAAACTCTCCAATAGTAGCTTGTGGCCTATGACTCCGATCTTGCTCCTTTTTATCCAACATTTGGAGACTTCTGATTCTAATAATTTGACCTATAATATCTACTTATCGATCTTCAACTCTTAAACACTTGTAGTCATTTCTAAACTTATGACTCGATCGAATGACTTCCGGTAGGATCTGATAGAATATCCAAACATTCTAATCCAAATATAAGCCAATAAACCGTAGGTGGCTTAAAACATCCATTCACATTCTTGATCTATTAGGTGGTCGTAACCTCTGCAAGTCTAACAACTCAGCATGGTACTCTCATTACCAACTTATCACCCTACTTGAAGCTCAAGAATTCCTTGACAACGAGTCAAAGGAAATAACACGGGGGAAAAACTCTCTCCCAACATCACTAAACTGTGACTAAGTGATATCCTATTCCCCGAAGGTTATTTCCTACATCTTCCACTAAATATCGACTTAATCCCGATAATGGTATGGTACTAACTCTACTTTCTGTGCACATACAGGTTAAGTACTCAAAAGTACCTTCAAAGTCATAAAACCCAACATGACCATCTCACGGATCAAAATCCCTATGAAACACCATATACTAATCCTCCGCTATCTGCATCACACTTGCATACACGCCCTATCCATTACCCAATAGGTAATGATCTGACTAACATCATTAGTGAAAATCCCTAAGACTATAATGTCTGATCTCCACAAGAAATGCAACAAACTGACCCCTACTAACTGACTCGGTATCAGTCGACTCTCAAAGATAATTCACCTTTTCGATAGGAGGTTCAAGTCTCACAGATTCAACAAGTTGTTCCTGTGGTCAACTCATACCACGGTTACGAATAGTGACTAACACACTACATGTCTTTCTCTGTTATAATCACTAAATACATAGCCAACAAAACCCAGAGTATAAACATTAAAGGCAACTCCGGCTAGTCACCTTGGTGGATGACCCCTACTATGAGTCTGCACAGGTGCCATAACTCTGTCTGTATACACCTATTGAACAAGTTTAGATAAGTATCTAACTAGAATATAAGTTATCAAGAATTTCTTACTTCGTGCTGCTCGAAGCTTATGTTGTTTTCAATCCCATCTCACAAAACCAAAACCAAAACAAATCGACTCCTGAGAATCCAAGACTCAATGAAAAAAATATTATTGTATGGCATCGCAAAGCCTAGGGCTTTGATACCAATAAAATTTTCATGCCCTGAGAGTATGGCTAGCCGAAAAACAGATAGCCTCTCCCCTATACGTGACACAATATCTTATTGATACAAGACCTTTTGGCCATAATCACACAACATATACATATATGTATAAGAAAAATCATAGCGAAAATCATCAGATAGAGTAAAAGAACTCGACATCATTGCATACCGGTATGACTTACCACAACATAAAGAAAGTATTGTCAAAACCCGAATCAACAAGTGCGTACATCAATAAAAGACCAACACCACAATCCACCATATGAAACCAAGGTTATATCAAGAGATACATGGAAAAACCCAAAAGTCAGGACCCTCAGATGTGAGAAGAGATGATGTCAGCCAGCGATGCTCCAAGCCCATCACGAAGTCGGCTACCTGTTACCTGGGCAACAAGAAACCCAGGGTCTATGGTGGTGAGTATAAAACTCAACGGTAATAAGAAAAGAAGTGCATGCATAATATATATATCACATGAGAGTCAACAATATATTGTCTAAAGCTATAATAGATATACACTAGTATGATATAACAACTGTATAACCAACTGATCAACAATAACAACATAAGGTACTGACATACCAAGAGATCGGCAACAATGCAACTCATACAACTAGAGTATAAGTACCATAATACAACACCTACAACATGGTAGAATAATACTAACTCTGTAATTAACAAAACATCCATACTAACATTCTATGTCAAATACACAATGAACCGGGTCCATCCCATATCACATCAGGATACTGGTCAAAGGTATACAACAGTCTGACCAACTCAACACTGGTAATCCACACATGACCATATAGAATATGCAAGCAGAATGCATGATGATATATAATCAAATGCAGCAAGCATAGCTCAAACAAATGCAACATCACAACGATCATATATATAGACTATATCTATATATATTCTCATCACACTCACCTATATATATATATATATATATATATATATATATATATATATATATATATATATATATATATATAATGCAGATGCATGTTCATTCTTGTGCACCCTACTTGCTACCACGACCCCAGTGTAGCCTAGGTGGCACGACATGACAACTGTCCAAACTCAATAACAACCACTGCTCTTGAGTGGCTGAGTGGGCAGTATGAATAAGTAGCAATAAGCTAAAAAACTATAGGCAACACAACGGAGGTCCCTGATGATGGCCACTCCAACTATCACTACCCATGAGTAGTCGAGTGTCACGCACCCAAGACAATACACGCTACTCCAACAACCACTATCAACAGTGGGGCGAGTGCGACACAACAAATGCTCTGCCCTCACACCAGTTACTCCTCCACGAGTAACCTGGGAGACAGGATGACTGACGACCCTCTCAACCACAAGGGAGGCCAAGTCGCTAGCATGCATGTAAATGGAATAAATGCACGACAACACATACATATGTCCACAACACACTCTCTACTCTATAGAGAGGCATATACAACTGACAACAACACAACTAGGACCTCCAGTCCATAGCGACACTGTATCGACAAATCACATGTCCATACACGACTACATGATCCATAGTAGATATATATACAACATCAGGATATGATATGAAAATTAACTTTACATCTAGAACATCACCCACCCCCAGATGATTTATCTAAATTGTACAATTCGGATCTACAACCGAATTTAGCTACCTACAAGTAGGTAATCCACTATAGGTCCACTTACCATAACCTCTATAATTCATAACAATGATGAATGAATAGATAACAACAATGACAGAGCATTTGAAGTGTAAAGGCAAGTATCAAACAGCAGAAAACTAGAGTGGAGTCAAGATCTAAGTGACAATAATATGCAATCACATGCATAAGGGTTTAGCTACTACCTGACTAGGGTAGAAAATATTACCCACCTGATGTGTAGAACACCAATTGTCTTCACGTCCATGAAATCTGCCTAAATCAAAGTCCTGAAATGGTAGAATACCAATATAACCAAAATAAAACTAGTCTCCACTAATCATCGATATAATCCAACAATAATGCTACTACAGCAATACTCATGGAACAATACCATTAGTGTACAATTATGCCACATCTAGATCAAGACTTACCTCACTCTGATTCAATCACATGGGCCCCTTGATCTAGTGTAGGACATTGAATCTGCACAATCCAACCCACAACCTTCATTTAGATCCAAACCTAATTCATTTATAAACTGAATTCCAACCAATAACAAATGATTCATCACAAAATTCATAATCTGTAACCTATTAAATCTATTTTTCCTCGCCTTTATCGCCTTACCATCACCCAATCCCTCTAACGTAGCTCTATGTTGAGTTCGTCCTCCTTGGTTGCAATGGCAACACCATCTCACGCCAATGGTTTCACTTGAGCCCTCGGAAAACCTCAAATCAATGAAAATGGTGATGATGTACTCTGGATCGAGAATCATCACAGAAACTTAGCGACGATCATCATTTGTAGGGCTAGCGATAGTGCGGAAACACAATATAAAATGATGATAGCATCGTTAACTTGAGCTCAGAGAAAGGAAAGGTCGGTGAAGCTACAACTATGGTAGAAAAAATGGTGGCTAAACCACAACCAGTCACCATTGTTGTCAGAAGCCAGCCAAGCTCGCAACACTCAACCCAAGCACACAATCAGAAGGCTGAAGATGTCAGCGTTGTTACTTCTGTTGATGATTGCTACTGTGATCTAGATGCCACAATGGCGCCGCACGATCAGAATTAGAGGAAGGAATAAAACTCAAGGGGAAGCACAGATCGAGATCAAGATGAGCTCGCAGATGGGGCACGGGGAAGAAGAAAATCGCGAGTGGGAAAGGTTGCACGATCGGGAGAGGGAAGAAGAATCGAGATCGGTAGAAGAAAAAGAAGAGAGAAATTGCGGCGAAGAGATCACGATTAGGAAATTAGGTATCATGATTTAAAGGCCGATCAAATTGGTTGAGTCAATCACTCATTTAGACTTTAATCTTCCTCCTAAATGGTCTTACGAACTCCTTCTAAATCTAGATTTTTTTTTGAAAATTCCTATAAAATTCTATAAGATAATTTTTTCATTAACAACGGGTAATTATTATTATTTTATTTTCCAATATCTTACACTCAGCATGTCGGGCTCGTGGGAAAGTCGTGTGCTCATCCACTGATGCCACATGTATATACATGTGGTCAATCTGGGAACTAGTGGATACAATGGTGACTTTGTACTCTTCCTCTCTGGCCCACTGTGAATGTGAATCTCACATGAATTGTCGAACCTCCTGTCAGTAGGTGGCCTCCTCCTGAAAATAGTGTCCTAGCCGTAGAACTCGTCAGCCCATTGGAAATGGTCTCGTAGTCCATAAAACTCGGTCTGCATGTAGGTGTTGTGCTCCTCCCATCGCTGCCTCTGTGTTTGTTGTTCCATGAAGATGTCATCGAGGCACGATCAGAACTCCGAGAAGTCGTAAGCAAATGATCCTATGTCCTGCTCAAAAGAATGAAAGGTATACAGTGCAGACGTAGGATTAGGGCATGGACTACGAGGGCTCCTATACATGGGTGGACCCGAGGGTGAGTGATGTGAAGGTGATGAAGGAGGTGCATGGGTAGAGGGACCCTCATGTGGAGGGGACTTCACTGCCCTATCCAACAGCCAATTGCATGGTTGGTGATGGTGGTATGATCAATATCGGGGAGCCTAACGGGTGTCAAGTTCTTCCTCATAAAACAAAAATAATTACCCTCTCTCACTATCATCTTCATTGCCATGCACACCCCTAGGTCTATGCTAGGGCTCCCCTCTACTTTATTCAATCCCTCACAATCGTACTCTATCATATCACATATGTGGGTCAACAAAACCCCTAAATAATGCCCCCCCTTTGGTGCTTTACCTACCTTAACTAGATGTCTAATAAAATGGGACCCCACATCAATAGTATTTTTCTCTTGCGACATGCCCCATAGGCAAAGAAGTTCACTCAACCTCATGACTCCATCACACTCTCCCCTAGAAAAAATAGTAGTCACCATGACCCAGTGAATATATCAAAAAATAGAGTTTTGAAGACGTGAGGCTTTAGATCTAGACAGGTCATATGCATTATCCCCTGTCAAATCAAACAAAAATAATCTTGCATTAAATTTGTTAGGGGTTCTCCATTCTCCCCCACTAGGTAATACGAAATAGAGGTTTCATTAGTTTAGGGTCCACTCATGTTCAATGTTAAATAACCTAAAAGTGATTTTTCCCTCTAGACTATCTACTCTAGATAAGATCTCCGCATCCACCGAACACAAGAATTCTAGAACTACCCTAGGGTAAGTTGGGTACCTAAATCCCATGATCTCCTCCCAACCTACTTTTGCAAGCTATCCTTGCATATCCCCAAATATACCTAGGGTTTCTAATAAAGGCACACAGTTATCTTGCAAGTAGAAAGCATGTTAAATCTATTCCTATGTTCATCATCTCGAAATATTATGCCTAGAATGGCATTACCTTCCTCTGGTTCTTGTTGGGCATTTCTTCCCCTTGACCTTGGCCTTGAAGAGGCATCCCTTGTTGCGGTGTGCTTTGTCCTCTTCATTGTTGCTTCTTGAAGGCTTTTTTGAAGGTCGAAGATGGTTGTTTGGAGGTTAGAGACAAGGAAAATAGAGGCTTAGGGCAAGGGTTTTGAGTCACACGACCAATTTCGGGTCACTACATGGCCCATGCCCCTTTTAAAGGAGAGCAACACAGTCGTGTCAAATTCACATGGGTGGACGTGTTAGGTGTAGGGGATCGATATGGCCGGCTAGAGGGGGGTGAATAGCCCTCGTACGTTGGACGTCGTAAATTGCTCGTCTACAAAAGATTAGCGCAAGCGGAATATACAAATACAAAGCAAAAGACAAACAATAAAACAAACGCTAACACGATGGTATAACGTGGTTCACGGCTACGCCGCTAATCCACGGTCCCCGATTCGTCCTCGGTGAATCACTCCGCCAAAACCAATCACTATCGGTCTCTCCTTTGCACAAAGCTAGGTGGAGGTAACCTTTACAACCAAGATCACTCTTCTTACAATAGGATTGAAGTAAAGACAAGTAAGAAGAGTTTAGAGCTTGTGGGGCACTAGGAAGATCGTTTGGAGTATGAGCATTAGCCTCTCAAAGGCTCACACCCTCTCTTTTTATAGAGAGGGCTAACTTCTTCCCGTTTGCCGCCATCAGTCGACTGCCGCCCTTGGCAGTCGACTGCCGTCACTACAACGGCCTCCGAACACGTCGGATCCCGACCGTTGTAGTCCAACGGAACTCTTGGCGATCGGCCCGATGGACCTCATCGGTCATTCTTTCGCCTCTATCGTCGGCCCGATCGGCTACGAAGCGGTTCTATGGCTAGAACCCTTATTGACGATCATTCGCGCCTTGGCGATCGGTGATGGCGATCGGCCCTTGCGTATCCGACACTTGGTCAAATGGCCAAGTTTCACCTAAGAGCTACCCTTCCCTGGGTTACAATCGCTCACTCTCATTTCTCGGAGTCCCTCGCCTTCGAAGTTCTCTTCGTTCTCGGCCACGTCCCTCGGCAGCATCAGGCGCACGACTCTGCAATGCTCCTTCGCGTCTCTTGCCTCGAAGTCTACTTCCTCCGGCTTCACTCCAAGCTTCTCGTCCGGCGGTCCCTCGGATGCTCCAAGCGCACGGCTTCCGCAAAGCTATCCTTCACCGACTCAAGGCACGAGTCATGAGATGTGAAACTCGCCACGGCTCCATATGTGAATTACTAAGTCCTGCACGACTTCAACGCACATATCACATCAACATATCAAACTAACTTAAACCCTTTGCCACACCATCAAAACCATATCACGGCAAGAGATTGCCCTAACAATCTCCCCCTTTTTGATGTGTGGCAATCCGTTTAAGTTAGGTAAAAACATTTGATATAAATTCTAAGGTAAGAAAGCATGTAAAGATAAACATGATATAGCAACATGCAACTCCCCCTTAATCCATGAAACTCTCCATGCAAATTTTCTCCCCCTATCATATATTTCTCCCCCTATAATATATTTCTCCCCCTAAAGTGATTAACTTAAACATACTTATTTCTCCCCCTTTGACACCATCAAAAAGATTAACACTAAGTTATAAGCTCATGGCATCAAGTATAATGGAGGGAAAAATATGACAAGTTGATTTAAAATTGGGTACCACTTGTTGATGGCATCAAGTATATTTCTACAACTTGTTGTAAGTTTACAAACTGAATTCGGCCTTCAATGTTTTGATTTACAGGCCACCCGATCAAGCTATCGTATGGCGGTCATTAGCACAAAGAATCCAAATTTACGATTTTACGGGCCAATTTCAAATGCATTATAAATTCGAAAATTTGAAAAATCATGAAATTTGGGAACATATTTCTATTAAGTATATCTATCAATGAAAAATAGTTTTTCATGAAAACTCATTATATTTTCTTGTTTTTGCCAAAAATCCAAAACTTCTAAAAACCACTAGGTTTTTGATCATTCTAGTATCAAGTTAGCTACCTAGTTTTGCATCCAATTGTTTCAAAACATGAATATATGTATTTTAAGGTAAGAAATTGTTTTGAAAACATATGAAATATCCAACCATGATCTTTGGGCAATATGTCTATGAATTAAACATAAGCCTTCCCCATGATTGGTCTATTATTGCTATTTTGATACTTTAAATGACCATCTAAATGCCATAGGCATTAGTGGACATTTGTATCATCCTAATATCTCACCCATGCTAAGTTTGCAATCAAGTTAGCCTATAGTGTGTGTGAGATGTATCCTAGGGGGTATTTGTATATACTTAACCCATATATTCATGCAATTCTATCATGGTTAAGTATCAACCTAACATTCTATATGATCATAATGACATATACCAATCAATTCTACATTATGATCATGAAACTCATGTATCCATCAAATAATAGTCATGCATTAGGTATTATACGATGATAATAAACAAATTATCACCTAAAGCATGATTTAAACCTATTTCTAGTGATAACGTGCCAAATTTCAAAATCATAAATCATGATTTAAAACATACATAGCAATTACATCAATCATTATGATTTAAGCATTATTACCTATTTATGGGTACGTTATCATCACCCAACACTAT
The DNA here is from genome assembly GCA_025175895.1 of Wurfbainia villosa. NCBI lineage: Eukaryota > Viridiplantae > Streptophyta > Magnoliopsida > Zingiberales > Zingiberaceae > Wurfbainia > Wurfbainia villosa. The sequence continues at coordinate 32,719,835 of CM045989.1, read as the reverse complement.
CTAAAAAATGTTGTCCCGTCATCCTAAGTCAACCAAATTATGATATAGGTCAAGTTCATATGGTTGACTACCCTAGGGGTTATTCTAACCCTTAAGAATGGATTTTGGAACCCAAAATAGATTCTTTCCTATTGGGTTCACTAAATATTCCTTGGGGATCCATTTTCTAGCTATTGCTTTCCTTTTATCTTGTCCCCTAGCTATTAGGCATTTGTAGGCCTTTTCATTTTTCTTTTCCTTGTAGCCTAGGCCTTTCTTGTTGAAACTAGCTCTTTGGCTCCCTAAGATCATATTTAATGTGTTGGAGCCAATAGTGAATTTCTCTAGGGCTTTGGTTAAATAATCTACCTTTTCCCTTAAAGCCCTATTTTCCTCTATGCATGCATCATTAACATTTAAAAGCATATAATCATGTGAGCATGCATCATCTAAGCTAGAAGAAATATTATCATTTAAGCATGCCTTTTCTAATTTGTTTTCTAGGTCCTTAATTTGTTCAAGCATGCATTTATTTTTCTTCTTTGCCCTAAATAAATCCTTAGTTAAGCTAGAAATCATGGAAACTATTTTCTTAGGGGTTAGATTTGTTACCATAGTTTCCATGTCCTCTTCTTCGGATGAGGAGGATGTGGAAGCTCCCCCTTCATTTGAGCTCTCCCCATTTGAGCTTGATTCTTCATTTACGGATGAAGAGCAATCCAATTCATCAAAGGCCATCAAGGCCAAATTGGTGACAAAAGCATTCTCCTCATCCGATGATGATGAGGAGGATGAGGATGGGTCATCCCAAGTCCTTGCCTTGAGAGCCTTAGCCTTTCCCTTCTCCTTTGTTTTCTTCTCCTCTTCCTTCTTTTTCTTGCTCCCCTTTTTCTTCTTCTTTTCTTCTTTCTTTTTCCTTTCTTCCTTGCTCTTGTTTAGGAGAGGATAATTGTCCCTTATGTGCCCTTCTCCTTGGCAATTATAGCATATGACCTTCCCCCTTGGTCTTCTCATCCTATCATTAGATTTATCAAATCTAAAATTCTTAAATGCACGTCTTACCCTCCTTACCATGTAGGCTTCTTCGGTGCTATCCATGGAGGAGGAGGAAGATGCTTCGTCATCAGAGGAGGAGGTGATTTCCATCTTCTTCTTCCCCTTACTTGCCAATAGTGCTACTCCTCTTGAGGGTTGAATTTTAGGCTCCTCTTGTATTCCCTCAAGCCTAGTTTCGTGGAGTTCCATTGTTGAGAAGAACTCCTCCAAGGTGCTCACTTCTAAATTCTTTGAGATATAGAATGAGTCCACCATGGAGCTCCACTTTGAGGACCGGGGAAAGGCATCTATGGCCTTCATTACCATATCCCAGTTTGATAGCTTCTCACCTACACTTGTTAGTCCATTTAAAATTTCTTTGAATCTAGAATGCAAAGAAATTACCTTTTCTCCCTTTTCTAATTTGATGTTGGATAGTTGGGAGCGGAGGAGATCTCTCCTTGCTAGCTTTGCCTCGGATGTGCCTTCATGAAGCTCAATTAGCTTCTCCCACATCTCCTTGGCACTTAGGCATTCTCCTATTCGGTTGATTTCTTGTTGGGGGAGCACATTGTAGAGATGGTGCTTGGCTTTGGAGTTTGCAAGGTGCTCCTCTCTTTGCCTCTTGGTCCACCTAGATTTCTCTATTGGCTTCCCTTCTTCATCCCTAGGCAAAACGAAACCGGATTCCATTGTAATCATTATATCAAAATCCGTTTCGAAAAATACCTCCATTCGCTTCTTCCACCAAGCGAATTCTCCTTCAAACTTCGGAGGATGGATGTTGGAGCCGGCCATTTTTGATGTAGGGCTTGTTGCGGCGGTTAGTCCGGTGACAAGCAACCTCGGCTCTGATACCACTTGTAGGGGATCGATATGGCCGGCTAGAGGGGGGTGAATAGCCCTCGTACGTTGGACGTCGTAAATTGCTCGTCTACAAAAGATTAGCGCAAGCGGAATATACAAATACAAAGCAAAAGACAAACAATAAAACAAACGCTAACACGATGGTATAACGTGGTTCACGGCTACGCCGCTAATCCACGGTCCCCGATTCGTCCTCGGTGAATCACTCCGCCAAAACCAATCACTATCGGTCTCTCCTTTGCACAAAGCTAGGTGGAGGTAACCTTTACAACCAAGATCACTCTTCTTACAATAGGATTGAAGTAAAGACAAGTAAGAAGAGTTTAGAGCTTGTGGGGCACTAGGAAGATCGTTTGGAGTATGAGCATTAGCCTCTCAAAGGCTCACACCCTCTCTTTTTATAGAGAGGGCTAACTTCTTCCCGTTTGCCGCCATCAGTCGACTGCCGCCCTTGGCAGTCGACTACCATCACTACAACGGCCTTCGAACACGTCGGATCCCGACCGTTGTAGTCCAACGGAACTCTTGGCAGTCGACTGATGGACCTCATCGATCGGCCGATCACCTCCGTAGTCGATCGCCTACGGCTACGAACGGCTGTGGTCAACCCTTATTGACGATCATTGCGCTTGGCCGTGATCGATGGTCTTGGCGATCGGCCCACGTATGGCGTCGATCACGCCACAATCCGATCGATCGTATACCTCGAACTCACTGATTCGAGAGCGATCGACTCCCATGACATGGCTCGACACTTGGTCAAATGGCCAAGTTTCACCTAAGAGCTACCCTTCCCTGGGTTACAATCGCTCACTCTCATTTCTCGGAGTCCCTCGCCTTCGAAGTTCTCTTCATTCTCGGCCACGTCCCTCGGCAGCATCAGGCGCACGGCTCTGCAATGCTCCTTCGCGTCTCTTGCCTCGAAGTCTACTTCCTCCGGCTTCACTCCAAGCTTCTCGTCCGGCGGTCCCTCGGATGCTCCAAGCGCACGGCTTCCGCAAAGCTATCCTTCACCAACTCAAGGCACGAGTCATGAGATGTGAAACTCGCCACGGCTCCATGTGCGAATTACTAAGTCCTGCACGACTTCAACGCACATATCACATCAACATATCAAACTAACTTAAACCCTTTGCCACACCATCAAAACCATATCACGGCAAGAGATTGCCCTAACATTAGGCTCTTCCCTAAGCACTCGTGAAAAGTTCGGAAATAGGCATGGTCGTGTGAAATTTACATGGTCGACCGTGTATGACTTTGAAATTCTCCTAGAGTGCAACACAGTTCGAGACTTTCCACACGCCTTACCAAGTGTTCGTCTGCCCATTGGACACAGCCGTGTCAAATCCACATGGCCGCCCATGCTTCCTTCTAATGTTCTAAAAAAAATCTTTCTTCTACCTAGCAAGTTCTTATATGATCCTAAACACTTGTAAGGATTATAATGGATAAAAACTTATGCCTAAGCCTAGCATGCGTGAATGCAAGGAGATTAAAAACACATAAAGTTAAACTTGGGTTGCCTCTCAAGAAGCACTTGTTTAAGGTCTTTAGCTCGACAATACTCCTGTACTTCAACTTGGCTCGGGGGGCTCCGTAAAGCTCCACTCCTGTACTTCAACTTGGCTCGGGGGGCTCCGTAAAGCTCCACTCATCGACGTTGGATTTTTCAACTCTACTCTATGCCTTAGCTCTTACAGGAATAACATACTTGCTTAGTGTGGTTCTTACCCCATTGTGCCAGCAAGCTTGAACTCCAATCAATTATCTCCTATCGTTAGAGTCAGCTTATGATTCTTCATGTCAATGACCATTTCTACTATGGCTAAAAATAGCCTTCCAAGAATTACCGAGATTTTTGGGTCTTCTTCCATTTCTAAAACTACAAAATATGTCGGTAGTGTAAAATCTCCTACCCTAATGGGAGCATCTTCCAAAATCCCCAGTGGGTATCAGTATGAATGGTCCACCAGTTGTAATGTCATAGTTGTCAACATTAGATTTTCTAGACCTAATTTCTTGCATAATGTGTATGGCATCAAGGTCACACTGGTGCCCAAGTTACAAAATATCTTACTAATCATGGTCGTTCCTATATGACACGGAATATAGAAACTTCCTGGATCTTTTAGTTTTTAAGTGGTCCCGTTTTGGAGATATGCACTGGATTCCTCTATAAGGGACACTGTCTCTGACCACTCGACCTTCCTACAGAGTGCCAAAATACCTTTCATAAACTTTTCAAATTGGAGAATTTGGTGCAAGGCTTCAAGTATCAGTACTTCTACTGAGATTGATTTCAATATGTTTAAGAATTTACCAAACTCAGCATCTCTCTTAGCGTTGGTTAGCCGATGTGGGAAAGGTACTTGTTGGATCGAAGAGACACACTTCATCGAAAACATGAGTATGCACAGCGGAAAGTAAAAACAATAAAGGAAAACAACACTCTTTCTTTTTACTTGGTTCACAACCAAAAGGTTGGTAATCCAAGGTCCCACGATCCTAGACCGTGTACGATGGGACAATTGACTATCAATAGTCTCTTCCTCATTGGAGGTAAGAGACGACGAATACAAGTAAAAAGATAGAGGAAGAGGCAATAAGATTACCTCTCCTCTTAGAAACGAAAGTACAACAAAAACAAAACAACTTTAAATTGAAACTACCGACGAAGGATTTGGAAGCCCGGCAAGTCGTCGACGTTACGACGACATAGTGTTGTCGTTTGATGCTTGGCGTTGTTGGAGCACTTTGGGAGCACACTTAGATGATCCAAAGAGGTGAAAAGCCTCTTCTTTTATAGCCTTTTGAGCCCTGGTTCATTGAGATCCAGATCTGGGTCAAAGCTCCTCATCTCCCCCACTTTTGGTGGAGCTTATCTTGACTATCTTCAAGATGATCAGCTTGACCATTAGTCGACTGATTCCCCTCAATAGTCGACTGATGGTAGGATCAGTCTACTGCTAGCTTGATCACTCACCTGCAACACAGAATTAGCACAAAAATGATAAAATCGATGATCCCTCACCGTTCGATCTCGACCCAGACCTTCCTCCGGAAGTCTTAGTCGGATTGCCGCCTACGATCATCCCCATATGGAGCACACGACCTTACCATCACTCCACACTCAGTGTTTACCTATGGTCCTCCTAACTTGTCACTTAGCTTTCGGTCGCCACTGAGGTTCCTCGACTCCCCAAGGTTCTCCTGGTGCCACCCTGTTGGACTTTCCGAGCCGCAAAAACCGCTTTTTGCATTGCGGAAACCCCGGAAGTCCGGCCACGGATCCGTGCGAAGATGTATTAAAACTAAAAAATGTATGTGTTTGTATAAAACCCTAGATCTACCTTAGATCTACATGATAAGGACGATACCCTTGATGCGACGCCCTTCGCAAATCCCGCTCGTCCATAAGGTTCGTCGGAACTCGAGAGTGTCAAGTGTACACTCCTCTACAAGTATCCACACGAACAAATGGTGGAGAAAAACACCTTAGAGTGTGCTAGCACCCCTTGGACGTTCATGGCTAGATGAGGAAGAGAGAGCTTGAGGGATCAGATGAGGAAGAAGATGAAGTTACACACTTAACTTCACATCATCCATAACCCACTATAAGGGGGTTACATGCATGCATGTAACTCCAAGAGCCAATGGCTCTTGGTCTCCCTCATGAGGTGGCACCCCATGATGTGTCCATGATGATGTGGAACATCATCATTGGCCGGCCATGCCAAGTCATCATCATGACATGGCATTTGGTCAAGTCAAACTTAACCTTTCATCTTCCCTCTCAAGTCAAGTCAAACTTGACCTCTTATCTCCCATGGTTGATCAAATCCAACCATTTGATTCAAGTCAATTTAATTTAATGAATCTCTATTCATTTAATTTAAATTGATTTGATGAATCAAATCTAAATTAGACTCATTCAACACTTGAATCAACATGAGTCTAACTCAATTAGTCTAATTTGGATTACTCTTAATCCAATTTGGTTCATCCCATGAACCTAATCCTCATGGTTCATCATATGAACCTAATCTCCATCTAATTGCCCTTATGTGTGTGACCCTATAGGTTCTTGTAACGTTAGCAATGTCCCTAAACCGATTTAGGAACATAAGCAATGAGCGGTATCTAGCAACACATCATTGCTACCCAAGTTACAAGAATGTTGAGCTCTAACATCACCTTTGTGACTACTAATTGTGACTCTCACAATATGTGATAATGTCCCTCTATCCTTGACATCTAGATTGACCAATCGAGGCATAGACCGTGTCATCCTCGGTACAATCTAAATCTTGAACTCCAAGTAGACTCACTCATACCAAATGAGCTCAATATCTTATATTGACTCATTTGGGCATGGCCATGTACTTCGTGGTCTCACTCTATCAAGAATATCGATGTCACTCCCGTCATATAGGAGGGATAGATCCCATCTACATCACTCACATCCCTCCGCATAATTTGTTACACACCCAGTAATCGCCTTTATAGTCCACCCATTTACGGGTGACGTTTGACGAAGCCAAAGTATGCAACGCCTTATGTAGGGAACCATGGTGACTTCAGGTCTAAGGACTAATAGTCATACTAATAGCCACATGAGAAAGTATATGACACTCATTTAACGATCCATGATACTTTCTCATGGCGGGTCATTCAGTATACATTCTCTAATGCATACCCATGTGTCAACTTGATATCTCATATCCATGACTTGTGAGATCAAGTCATCGTGTTGACCTACATGCTAGTCTCTACGCATTAACATTGTCCCTGAATGTTAATACTTGACTAGGAATGATTAAGAGTAGTGTTCTCTATATCATCTCATTATCGATTCAACCAATCGATTGATATAGATAAGAACCTACTACTCAAGGACATTATTATATTTAGTTATTTGACACCAATACAAGTAAATATAATAACCATGCCTTTATAAATAATAATATGATACAATAAAGTCCATACAATAATCATCACATGATTGGCTCTAGGGCTTTCACTAACAATCTCCCACTAGCACTAGTGCCAATCACCGTAGTATCTAATACCCAATGACCTAGTGTGACCATCATGCTTTTTCTGTGCCAAAGCCTTGGTCAAGGGATTTGCGATGTTAGCCTCTGTGGGTACTCTGCAAATCTTCACATCTCCTCTATCGATAATCTCTCGAATGAGATGGAAGCGCCGATATACTCGGCCTCTTGTTGTAGAATCAGCAACTGTGTCCTACCTGGAACTCTTCCAGCTCACAGCGCCACCATTCAAGCAAAACACGAACCCTGACTACGATCTATAATCATCCTGGTCAGTTTGGAAGCTGACATCGCTGTAACCCTTTACAACTAGCTCCTCATCGCCTCCAAATATTAAGAAATATTCTTTAGTCCTTCTCAAGTACTTAAGAATATTCTTGACTACTATCCAGTGACTCTCACCTGGATCTGACTAGTATCTACTCGTCATGCTCAAAGCATACGAGACATCAGGACGAGTACATAGCATGGCGTACATGATAGATCCTATAGCAGATGCGTAAGGGATCTTATCCATGCGGTCTCTCTCCTCTCTAGAAGAGGGACTTTGAGTCTTCGAAAGACTCACACCATGTGACATCGGCAGAAGTCCTTTCTTGGAATTCTGCATGGCAAACCGAAGTAATACCGTGTCAATGTATGTACTCTGATTTAGGCCAAGCAATCTCTTAGATCTATCTCTATAGATCTAGAATACAGGCTGCTTCACCTAAGTCTTTCATTGAGAAGCACATCCCGAGCCAAGTCTTCATAGACTGTAGCGAAGGGATGTCATTCCAAATGAGCAGTATGTTATCCATATACAATACAAGGAAGACAACTGTGTTCCCATTAACCCTCTTGTAGACACAGGGTTCATTTTCATTCTTGATGAAACCAAACTGTTTGATCGCATCATCGAATCAAAGATTCCAGCTCCGAGAAGCTTGCTTTAGCCCATAAATGGACCTTTGCAGCTTGCATACCTTCCCAGTATGCTGTGGATCTACAAAACCCTCAGGTTGTGTCATGTACACATCCTCGAGCAAGTTTCCATTCAGAAACGCAGTTTTGACATCCATCTGCCAGATCTCATAATCGTGGTATGCTGCAATAGCAAGCAAGATCCGAATGGACTTAAACATCGCCACTGGAGAAAAGGTTTCATCATAGTCAATACCATGAATTTGCTTGAAACCTTTAGCCACTAATCGGCCCTTATAGGTATGCATAAGTCTATCAATGTCAGTCTTTCTCCTAAAGACCCACTTACACCCAATGGGTTTGACCCCTTCAGGTGGATCAACCAAAGTCCATACTTGGTTGGTGTACATGGATTCCATCTCGGATCTCATGGCCTCTAGCCATTTCTCTAACTGCTCATCACACCTCGATAGGAGGTAGGCTCATTCTCAATGAGCATTACGTCATCATGGTCAGACAAGAGAAATGAATATCTCTCAGGCTGACGACGTACCCTATTAGATCTGCGAAGAGGTAGGTCTACATGAACAGGTGGTTGTTCCACAACTCTTTGTGCAATAACCTCATCACCCACAACACTTTGTGGTTCCTGTTCAACCTCCATCAAGGCCTCAGTGCTATGGTCCTTATCTTGAATTTATTCAAGATCGAAGGTACTCCCACTAGTTTTTCTAGAAACAAAATCCCTTTCTAGAAAAACTCCAGTCTTTGCCACAAACACTTTATGCTAACTGGGAATGTAGAAGTAATATCCCTTTGTATCCTTGGGATATCCAACAAAATAGCACCTATCGGATTTGGGTCCCAGTTTGTCTGAGACTTGACGTCGAACGTAAGCCTCACAACCCCAAATCCTCATGAAAGACATCATGGGATTTCTCCCTGTCCATATCGTATATGGTGTCTTTATCACAGCCTTGGATGGTACACGGTTAAGGGTAAAGGCTGCTGTGTCTAGAGCATATCCCCAAAAGGAAATAGGAAGATCTATGTGACTCATCATAGATCGTACCATATCCAATAGGGTACGATTCCTCCATTCTGATACACCATTCCACTGTGGTGTTCTAGGAGGAGTGAGTTGGGATAGAATCCCACACTCAGCTAGATAGTCACGAAACTCATGGCTAAGGTATTCACCACCTCGATCTAATCGAAGTATCTTAATACTCTTGCCAAGCTGGTTTTGTACTTCATTCTTGAATTCTTTGAACTTTTCAAAGGATTCTGATTTGTGTGTCATGAGATATACATAACCATATCTACTGAAGTCATCAGTAAATGTAATGAAGTACCTGTAACCACCTCTAGTAGCAACATTGAAAGGACCACATACATCACTATGTTTAAGTCCTAACAAATCTGTTGCTCTTTCGCTGTGTCCACTAAAGGGAGTCTTGGTCATCTTGCCTAAAAGGCAAAACTCGCATGTCTCATATGATTCAAAATCAAATGAGTCTAGCAGCCCATCCTTATGGAGCTGAGATAAGCGACTCTCATTTATGTGACCTAAGTGACAATGCCAGAGATAAGTTTGGTTCAACTCATTTGACTTGAACCTCTTGGTACTTATGTTATAGATAGGGCTCTCTAAGTCTAGAAAGTAGAGTCCGTTCATTAGAGGTGCACTACAATAGAACATATCATTTAAATAAACTGAACAACATTTGTTCTTTATTATAAATGAAAATCCTTTCTTGTCCAAACAAGAAACTGAAATGATGTTCTTGGTTAAGGCAGGCACATAACAACATTCATATAATTCTAATACAAGCCCAGAGGGCAAAGATAGATCATAAGTTCCTACAGCAACAGTAGCAACTCTTGCTCCATTGCCTACTCATAGGTCCACCTCGCCCTTTGTCAATGCCCTGCTATTTCTCGACACATTGGTACAAATGTGAGATGCACATCCGGTATCTAATACCCATGATGAAGAAATAGATAGATTGACTTCTATAACATTTATACCTAAAGTAGAAGTCTCACTTCTTTTCTTCTTAAGATCTTCCGTAAGCTTGCTACGCTCAAGTGTCCACTTCCTTGCAAAGGGAAGCAAGCCCTTCCTCGCTACCCCTCCTTTGGGTTTAAGTTCTTTGCCTTTGCCCTTGGCTTTTGGGACTTTCTCACCTTTAGGCTTGCCCTTGCCTTTCTTCTGCACCATCAAAATGGTGTCAGATTTTCCCTTCTTAAGGTTAAGCTCAGCAGTTCTCAACATGCTGAGCATTTCAGGCAGTGGCTTATCAATTTCATTCATGTTATAATTCATGACAAATTGATTGAAGTCTTGTGGCAAAGATTGCAAGATCGTCAAGGCGCTCTTGGCCAAGTGGGAATCCCACCTTTGTAGGTTTTCTACGCACTAATCATCTTGAGTACATATGTACCTACGGAGTCCCTTCTGCATCTTGGACCCAAATAATGCCTTAGAGACTTCATATCTCTCATGCCTAGCTTGTCCTTGATATAGTTGACGAAGATGTCCAACCATATCATAAGCATTCATGAACTCATGTTGCTTCTAAAGCTCAGAGTTCATGGTCGCGAGCATTAGACATGACACATCTAATGCATCATCTTGATGCTTCTTGTAAGCATCTTTGTCACCACGAGGCAATCCGGGCAGGAGGTGCCTCCGAATGGCCGCCCAGACGACATACTTCCTTTCTTGGGTGAGAACTCTCAAGTTCCCGCATCACCAGAAATTTGCTCCATTGAGCTTGTCCTTCTCAAGGATGTAACGCAGAGAGAGAGTGTTCGTGTTTGTCGACATAGTTATCTACAACATACAATGCAGAGAATTAATATCATATTCCTTTTATCATTTAATTAGGTCTTTAATCAAATGATGCTCCCACTGAATTATAGGAATTTTGTAGAATCGAGTTATGGATGTGGTCAAACCACATTACTAGATTCAAACAAACTAGCTATAATTTTATGGGACAAGATCCACATCATACTAAGCCTTGAGTTAGCTTTGGGCCAATCGCCCAAGACTTAGTAATATCGACGGGTAACACATTACCGATTACATCTCTATGCAACTCTTGTTTATAGGATTAAGACCTACATTTACAAAAGACCTTGAGTTAGTTTTGGCTAAATCGTCCAAGATTTAGTGTAAATGCGATCTTAACCTAACTTTCCAACGATTGGAATATGCCTATAGTTCTACTCGATCCAATTGAGTTAACTAGTTTTGCTCAATCTAATTGAGCTGACTCTAACCTGAGTCGTGATAGGCGGGACCAAGATTGTCCCTCCGCACCCTACCAAGATAATATGTGTTGCTCTGCTTTGGCAGATTCAACAACGACAAATGATCGAGGTAGTGATGGGTATCAAGGCTCGGTAGGCATTTTCGAGTTGATTCGATTATGATCTAATCTAATCGTAATGTGTATCTTATACGCATTTAGGCCTTTATTATCCTATATTAGCATGCATCATATACATACATTAATTATTCTAGCATGCATCATATACATACAAGAAAATTAACCTAGCATGCATCATATACATACAAACATTTTTCTACTAGCATGCATCACATACATACAAGCAAAAAATCAATTAAATATATATATATATATATCAACATATATATATATATTTAAATGTGATATATTCATGGCCCGACTACGATCTTCTCACGCCACTGAGAAGATCTGTCGGTCTACATAAGGCTCGCGGGTTCTCAAAGAGCTTCCTTTGACCGCCATGTGTCGTCGTCACCCTTCTCGTAAGCTCGTCTTCAAGTGGACTTTCCACCGCTCCATTTTGTACATTACAAATACGAAACTCGAGTTACATTCGAGTCTAAAACTATTTACAACTAGAATATTAAAAGAAGAGGTGCGACGCGCAGGTCGCAAACACTTTACAACACGCACAACCACAAAACGGCACACAGGCCGTATTATGAATTACAACACACATAATCCAATCCAATTGGGTTATTGGGACATGACAATCATAGAATTATACATAATTCTAAATTATGTATTTTTACAGAAAATTTCTATAATTTTTCCTAATTTATTTTGAATTTATGAGTCACCCCTCCGAAACGGTCCCGCTAAGCGGTTTCCGGGCGCGATCACGGGACATGGCCCCTTTCGGGGATAGGGGCAGCGCCCCTACTCGCAAAATAAACTTCGCGAGTGTCCCTACAATGATCTTACAGCGACTTAAGTCGCTGTCCCAAAAACCTAAAGCGAGAACTCACCGATTCGGAGAGTTTTTCTCGACGGTTGAAGCCTATGAGTGTCCCAACACTTGTTGCTTCGACTCTACGAGAAAAATACCCAAAATTATATAAAATAAGAAAATTTATAGAAACATATAAATCTATAATTTTTATATCTAATATAAAAACTACAAAAAACGAAACACATACATGCTTCGCACGTGGCTCTGATACCACTGTTGGACTTTCCGAGCCGCAAAAACCGCTTTTTGCATTGCGAAAACCCCGGAAGTCCTGCCACGGATCCGTGAAAAGATGTATTAAAACTAAAAAATGTATGTGTTTGTATAAAACCCTAGATCTACCTAAGATCTACATGATAAGGACGTTACCCTCGATGTGACGCCCTTCGCAAATCCCGCTCGTCCAAAAGGTTCGCCGGAACTCGAGAGTGTCAAGTGTACACTCCTCTACAAGTATCCACACGAACAAATGGTGGAGAAAAACACCTTAGAGTGTGCTAGCACCCCTTGGACGTTCATGGCTAGATGAGGAAGAGAGAGCTTGAGGGATCAGATGAGGAAGAAGATGAAGTTACACACTTAACTTCACATCATCCATAACCCACTATAAGGGGGTTACATGCATGCATGTAACTCCAAGAGCCAATGGCTCTTGGTCTCCCTCATGAGGTGGCACCCCATGATGTGTCCATGATGATGTGGAACATCATCATTGGCCGACCATGCCAAGTCATCATCATGACATGGCATTTGGTCAAGTCAAACTTGACCTTTCATCTTCCCTCTCAAGTCAAGTCAAACTTGACCTCTTATCTCCCATGGTTGATCAAATCTAACCATTTGATTCAAGTCAATTTAATTTAATGAATCTCTATTCATTTAATTTAAATTTATTTGATGAATCAAATCTAAATTAGACTCATTCAACACTTGAATCAACATGAGTCTAACTCAATTAGTCTAATTTGGATTACTCTTAATCCAATTTGGTTCATCCCATGAACCTAATCCTCATGGTTCATCATATGAACCTAATCTCCATCTAATTGCCCTTATGTGTGTGACCCTATAGGTTCTTGTAATGTTGGCAATGTCCCTAAACCGATTTAGGAACATAAGCAATGAGCGGTATCTAGCAACACATCATTGCTACCCAAGTTACAAGAATGTTGAGCTCTAACATCACCTTTGTGACTACTAATTGTGACTCTCACAATATGTGACAATGTCCCTCTATCCTTGACATCTAGATTGACCAATCGAGGCATAGACCATGTCATCCTCGGTACAATCTAAATCTTGAACTCCAAGTAGACTCACTCATACCAAATGAGCTCAATATCTTATATTGACTCATTTGGGCATGGCCATGCACTTCGTGGTCTCACTCTATCAAGAATATCGATGTCACTCCCGTCATATAGGAGGGATAGATCCCATCTACATCACTCACATCCCTCCGCATAATTTGTTACATACCCAGTAATCGCCTTTATAGTCCACCCATTTATGGGTGACGTTTGACGAAGCCAAAGTATGCAACGCCTTATGTAGGGAACCATGGTGACTTCAGGTCTAAGGACTAATAGTCATACTAATAGCCACATGAGAAAGTATATGACACTCATTTAACGATCCATGATACTTTCTCATGGCGGGTCATTCAGTATACATTCTCTAATGCATACCCATGTGTCAACTTGATATCTCATATCCATGACTTGTGAGATCAAGTCATCGTGTTGACCTACATGCTAGTCTCTACGCATTAACATTGTCCCTGAATGTTAATACTTGACTAGGAATGATTAAGAGTAGTGTTCTCTATATCATCTCATTATCGATTCAACCAATCGATTGATATAGATAAGAACCTACTACTCAAGGACATTATTATATTTAGTTATTTGGCACCAATACAAGTAAATATAATAACCATGCCTTTATAAATAATAATATGATACAATAAAGTCCATACAATAATCATCACATGATTGGCTCTAGGGCTTTCACTAACACACCCGACCACCACGGTTTCTTGTCCCGAGATTCTCTGAGTGTCATTGACCTTGACATAGCTTAAATCATTTCCTGTACACTCAACCCAACACATGAGATAACAATAATAACTTAACTTTGAACCTTTGCTATAATCAAAACCTAGGTTCGATTATCTGGTGCCCCTGCACCAACAATCTCCCCCTTTTTGATCTATGGCAAACCGATTCAAAGTTAAGAAAAATTAAGGATAAATAAGCATGAGTAAGCATGTAGTAAACATGTAGTGAGCATGTAGTAAACATGTAGCAAGTATGTAGTAAACATGTAGTAAACATGTAGTAAGCATGTATTAAACATGTAGTAAGGATGAGTAAGTTCTTTTTCAAACCCTCCCCCTCAAGGTTACCTCCCCCTTAACCTTAGGTGAGTTTTTGAAAAAGAAACTTATGAGTTTTAACTTAAAAAAACATTGAAAAAGAAACTTTGAGTTTTAACTCTGTTCCTTAACTTTTAGTCTCTTCTCCCCCTTTTACCATATATCGAAAAACAAGGAGTATATTTATAAGATTCAAGAGAAAAGAAATTCCATTTTTAACAAAAAAAATAGAAGAAATAAGTATAAAAATCCAAGCATGTGTCTATTTAAGGTTAACTCTTGACTTATTAATTTGAGTCCTAAGGATCGTATAGCATCCAAGGTGTAGGATTAATGGAAGTTTTTCCTATCCCTTTGCACTAACAATATTAAACTAGCTTTTCATGACAAAGTGTGTAAAGTAAAATTTTGAAAACTACTACAAACATAATCTAAGATTTCAAAAATACTTAAAAGTTATAATCATAAGTATGTTTTCAAAATAACTTGAAGATTTTAGTAATTTTAAAAGAGTTGTATACAAATTTTAACCTTTAAGATTAGTATTTTCCCCTTAACTTATCACTAAGGTTAATCACACGAAACCTAGAGGGTTTAGGGATCTAAATTTGGCCTAAAGGTTATATGTATAGTATTGGCCAAGTAACTATAGATATTTAAAGAATAAACCCATCAATCATGAAGATAAATATTCTTATAGGGTTTGAGCATATTTCGAATATTATGTTTTTTTTTTAATTGTCCTTAGCATCTCACCCATTGTATGTGTCTCAAAGCATGTTCACCTTATATGTTTTTGTGAGATGATTTCAATTTTTACTTAGTTAAATTTTAGTGATTTGAAGATTAATAAACCTTGGGTTAGATTCAGATTTAACCTTTAGTTAGTTAGGTGAACATTTTAAAAAATGGCTTCTAGGTCGTGGCGAGGCACAGGGACCTTCTTTGATCGGAACAACGACCACTTCCTTAAATAAAGACAATTTTAAGAAAATGCTCACTTAATTCACTTAGGGTTACGCCCTGGTCAAACTAGTTTAGGATGTGGTGAGGTAGCTTCAGTTAGTTCCACTTAGCCAAGTGCACCAAGCTAGATACTCCTTATCTAACCCAGATACATAAGACTTCATTTCCCTAATGTACTATCATCTCACCACGTCTTAATACTATGATGTCAAGGTTGATTAAACATTGCTCCTATCTAGACGTTCTAAAACTTAAAAAAAAACTAAGCATGTAAAGTTACACTAAGTGATCGAACACACAAATTTAGTATTAGCTCCCCCTAGATCATTGAACCGATGCAGTCTATCCACATAGTGCATTTGATCCTTGGGAATCCAATACTTAGTAGTGCTTATATGTGAATTTAACAATATCTTAGGGACCCATGTCTGGACTCTTCGATTACTATGATTGACAATTGACATATATGATTTATTCGTAGTTGTTGTCCTAAACCCGAGTCCAGCCTTATTATACACGGCTCTTTGCGATCCAAGAAGTAGGTCAAGACCCTTGGATCCCAATGTGAACCTTTCCAACCTAGACTTAAGCTCTTGAACTTGTCCTTTCAAGAGAGAATTCTCTTCCTCAAGTTTTTCAACTTGAGTTGAGTTTCCCTCTTGAACTTGACTCGCGGAAGAGGTTAGGGTAGCCTCATGCTTGAGGAGTTTAACCTCCTTAAGCAACGACTCGACCCTAGACTCGGACTTAGCTAAGTTCTTATCTAACAATTTAATTGCACGATATAAATTACCAATTAGTGAACAACTTACCTTGATCTTTTCCTTTGAGTCGGATTTGGATTTGTAGTTGGCTTCAGACTCGGACTCGGACTCTGTCGGTTTCGCCATTAAAGCCAAGTTGTCACCTCGGTATTCTTCTTCTTACCAAGTTACTAAGAATGCCTTCATTGGTTGTTTTTGTCTTGGCTTCATTTTTGGGCAGTCCGACTTTAAATGCCCCTTCATGTTGCACTCATAACACTTGTAGCTTTGTGGGGGTTTTCTGTCCTTCGATTGCTTTGGATACTTTCTCCCTTTTTTGATCATTCTCTGAACTAGGTTGACTAGTTTGGTCTCCATTTCTTCTTCCAATTCCAACTCGGATTCGAACTCGGATTCGAACTCTTCATCTTCGGGAGGTGGCTTGCTCTTTCCCTTTCTTCTTGGACTTGCAACCAAGGCAACACTTTTCTTGACCAGGGCCGAGTTAGACTGCTCAAGCAACTCAAATTCCGAAAATAACTTGTCTAATCTAATTTTTGAAAGGCCTCTAGATACTTTTTAGGCATCAACCATGGATGCCCACAAAGTGGTCCTTGGAAATGCATTTAACGCGTACCTTATTACATCGCGGTTCTCCACCTTTTGCCCAATTGAATGGAGACCATTCATTATGTCTTGGATCCTTGCATGGAGTTGCGTTGTCGTCTCATTTTCTTGTATCTTTATATTAAACAACTTATTCAAAAGAAGGTCTCATTTACATACCTTTGTATCGGTCGTCCCTTCGTGTAGTTCGATGAGTTTGTTCCATAGGTCCTTTGTGTTGATGAAGGGACCGACGCAGTTGAGTTCTTTCTTGGAGAGGTCACACTGTAGGATTTGCGTGGCTTTCTAATCGGCCTCTACTTGCCGCTTCATGGAATTCGTCCACTTGTCGCAATCCATGAACTCATCGTCTAAATTAGTTGGTAGAGTAAAGCTCGTCTGGATGACTATTCACATCTCGACTTGGGTCTTGAGGTAGCATTCCATTCGACCCTTCCAATAACGGAAGTCATCTCCATTGAAGAACGGAGGTCGGGCGATGCTATACCCCTCGAAATGGGCCATTAATTATCTTGAAAAAACAAAAATACAAACCAAAAGGAAAATTCCAAGGCATGATCTTGGATTAGTAATGCAAGAAATAAGAAGAAATAAATGAGAAATAAAAAGGTGAACAAAGAGCTAAGCACTTACGACCTTCGATGTCCCCGAAAAGGTACTAAATACCATTTTTAGGGTTGAAAATAACTCGTTACGAGGGTAAACCCCCATATGAAATATAGTTCTTCGAGAGAGCTTCGAATTGGTGGGAGCACTTTTTGTGGGTCCACTTGTATCAAAAGTTATGCCTGTTTTACAGTGAGCTACTCTAGAAGCGATTAGATCGGTTGTAGGACTTTAGATACTTGCAAATACACAACAAAAAAATAATGTACCAAGACTTGGTCTTGGATTAATAGTGCGGGAATAAAAAAATTTAAATGATAATGCAAAAATATGAAAAGAAATTTGCCCAACCGGTGGTTGCACCGGATCTGAACACCCCCGTCTTGATATAAATTGTTGGATCGAAGAGACATGCTTGAGGGGGGTGAATAGCATACGTAAATCCTTTTTCATTTTGTCAAAAACACGAGTATGCACAGAAGAAAGTAAAAAACAATAAAGGAAAATAAGACACTTTCTTTTTAACTTGGTTCACAACCAAAAGGTTGTTAATCCAAGGCCCTACGATCCTAGACTGTGTACGATGGGGCAATGCACTATCAATAATCTCTTCCTCATTGGAGGTAAGAGACGACGAATACAAGTAAAAAAGATAGAGGAAAAGGCAACAAGTCTATCTCTCCTCTTAGCAACGAAAGTATAAGTAAAACAAAACAACAACTTTAAATTGAAACTACCGACGAAGGATTTGGAAGCTCGGTGTGGCGTCGGTGTTACGATGGCGTAGTGTTGTCATTTGATGATTGCCATTGTTGGAGCACTTTTGGAGCACACTTAGATGATCCAAAGAGGTGAAAAACCTCTTCTTTTATAGCCCTTTGAGCCCTGATTCATTGAGATCCAGATCTGGGTCAAAGCTCCTCATCCCCCCCACTTTTGGTGGAGCTTATCTTGCCTATCTTCGAGATGATTAGCTTGACCATCAGTCGACTAATTCCTTTCAGCAATCGACGGATGGTAGGATCAGTCGACAGCCAGAGCCTTCAGTCGACTGCTAGCTTGATCACTCACTTACAATACAGAATTAGCACAAAAATGATAAAACCAATGATCCTTCATCGTCCGATCTCAACCTAGATCTTCCTTCGAAAGTCTTAGTCGAATCGCCGCCTACGGTCATCCCCATACGGAGGACACAACCTTACCATCACTCAGCACTCAGTGCTTACCTCTGGTCCTCCTAACCTATCGCTTAGCTTTCGGTCACCATCGAGGTTTCTCGACTCCCCGAGGTTCTCCTCGTGCCGCTTGACCAACACAATTTCTCATCCCGAGATTCTCCGGGTTTTGTTGACCTTGTCATAGCTTAAATCATTTCCTGCACACTCAACCCAACACATGGATAACAATAATAGCTTAAATTTGAACCTTTTCTATAATCAAAACCGAGGTTCCATTATCTAGTGCCCCTGCACCAATAGTATTGTCATGGATGGTTGCTTCCTTGGTGGAGATTCATGCTTCGTTTTATCAACTCTATCCCTTATGGTCTCCTCAGGTGGTTCTTTCTCTTCCAAGCCTTGTTCTGGCTCGGCAACTAATACGCTCGGTGATTCCTTTATAATCCTCCGACTCCGTAGTGTCACCACATTGTATTGCTCTACTAGATAGTCTTTAGATTTGCCTTGAAGTCGGCCCGGTGTTCTAGCGGATTGGCTGGCGATCTGTGCTATCTGAATTTCCAGCGTCTTTTTGTCGACTAGCAAGGCCACTCACAGATGATTTTAACTCTTTTAGCATCTCTTTTTCCTGTGAATCTTGATGCTAGAATTCGGTGTTCACCTTCTGTTGTGTCTGAATGAAGTTCTCCATCATCTACTCAAGTCGGGATTTCGGTGGCTGCTGCTGCCCACCATGCTGCAGTCCGTACCCACCCGATTGTTGGAAATTTCCTGAATTATTCTTATATGAAAATTTCGATCGGTTCCTCCATCCAAGATTGTACGTGCTAGAGTATGGATTGTTGGGCCTCTGATTATAGTCGCTCACCACATCGACATGATCAACTTGCCCTTCCGAAATGCATGCCACCCATAGTGGTAGTCCTCTGGATTTTCTGGCACTCAATCACTAGAAGAACTGGTTGCACATATAGAAGTAGGGGTTAGCGAATCGAACCATCTGCCCAGTGCATCCATCCTTGCTACCAGGTGATCGATGGAGTTGATAGCATATTTACCCACTGCAGGTGCTGGGTGACTATGTTCGGAAGCCCACTGATGATGGTTTTGGACCATCTCATCAATAAGCTCCTCTACCTCCTCGATAGTCTTATTCATTAAGGCTTCTCCTATGGTAGAGTCTAGGGAAACCTTCGTGGCATACGTGATCTCATTGTAGAATATGTGGATCACAAGCCACCGTTCAAGACCGTGGTAGGGTCACTGATGAAGCAACCCTTTGTAGTGATCCCAAGCTTCAAACAACGACTCTCCTTCCTTCTAGTAGAAGTTAGTGATAAGGTGATGCATGTGAGCTATTTTTGTAGGTGGGAAAAACTTGTTCAGGAACTGGAGCTCACATTGTTCCCATGTGGTGATGCTTCCTGAAGGCAAGGAGTGTAGCCACGTTTTCGCCTTATCCCATAGTACGAATAGGAATATGCTCAAATGGATTGCATCGCGGGTACTCCATTAAATTTCAATGTTAAGCATATCTTCAAAATCATCTCCAGGTGTCGGTTGGGATCCTCAGTTGTTGCTCCTTTAAATTGGTTCTGCTGGACCAAGTGTATGAGTGTCGGCTTAAGTACAAAGTTATTAGAAGTAATGGATGGTCCGACTATACTAGGTCTATATCCTCAGGCTTTAGAAGCTGCAAAATCCTGCAAGGAGCAGTTACCTACATTTGTGAGAGGAGACACGTGTTCCTCCATCTCTTTCTATTCTGTCGTACGACGATGGTAGGTACGGTCTATCTCATGGTTGATCGGAAGTAGATTTTTTGATCTTATGTGTCTGTGCATAAGATAGCTACCACAACCAAGTAAGAGTATCTATGCTTCTCACTAAAAAGGAAATGAAATAGATTGAAAGTAGTGAACTAAATAAAAAATACTAATAAATTAAAACTTAATTGAATTGACAGTAGATTATGATTAATGAAATAAATTTAAAAGAACTAAAAAGAATAACCAAAAACCTAAAACTGAAATAAAATAAGAGCAAATCTAAAACTAGGTCCGATCAAATATTTTCACTTTTGATTCAATATCGAATATACAGTCCCCGACAACGGTGCCAAAAACTTGATACACGCGAGCACGACCCCAAATCACTGGTATACTCAATGAGCGCACTCGCACCCAATTCCCGCAAGTACACGACTGTCGTCAAGTAATCAATTATGTATCGATCCCAGAGGGATTGTGATTCGACTACCATTTGTCCAGTGAATGTTGTTTGTTCGGATTAAGTCTCTTGTGAGCTTGAAGTGAGGATGACAAAGGTCCTAACTCATGTATTGTTGGAATGTATACTAAAAGCCTAGCTCTTTTTTGTATGAACATTTTTATTTTTAAATAAGAATCACATGATCATTGTTTGCACTTTATATTTATTATATGTGTGCATATTGTCTAATATTTTACATTGTAGATAACATGGTGCTTGGTGTGGCACAGAAGATCATGTTATCAGTCCCTTGTAGAATATAAGTAGAGGCTCACAACCAAGATTGTTTTGGACAAACCATTGGCATGGTTGTAGTGTAGCTTGGTATTGTTTTGTCTTGAACATAGAGTTACACTAGTACACTTAGGTGTATTGAGCAGGACCGACATAGAGGTGATTCAATTTATTGCTGACTACATAATTGAATCGGACCTTGGATATTATGTTGTACATGCTCTTAATCCCGATATAATAACGGGCACATGTACTTAATATTTATTTCTTTGATTTACCAAAGGGTGAGATTTAGATGGATTAAATCAATATGCCTAGTAAGTTGGGAAATGATATTATTTACATGGTGTGTCGTTGATTATAGGAGGAAATCGTGTCCTATATATTAGGTTGATGATGTCACCTTGAGGAGCTCATAAGGTTCATCATGTAAACCCTGCAGGTTGACTTAGTCAACATGATGATAAGGTTGAGTGGTACTACTCGAGGAGTTAGATGTTAATTGATTGATGGTCAGTATATCAATTAATTGATGGACATTCGATATCTTAAACATGGGGAGATGGATGTACAAATAATATATGGAGCCCATATTAATTTATGGGGGTTGGTGAGGTAATTCAATGATGATCCTCTAGTGGAATGGAACATCATTGATGGATCAAGTTTGTGTGGTTCCGATCCATCGGGTGGCCAAGATCTAACTCCTCCTCATGGTCCCTATCGTAGCCTAACATAATCCTCATGAAGCCTAGATCCGATGACGGAAAATAAATCTCTAGATCCGATGGTTGAGATTAAATCTCTAGATCCGACGGTTGAGATTAAATCTCTAGAACCGACGGTTGAGATTAAATCCCTAGAACCGATGGTGGAGATTAAATCTCTAGATCCGATGGTTGAGATTAAATCTCTAGATCCGACGGTTGAGATTAAATCCCTAGAACCGACGGTGGAGATTAAATCTCGAAATCTGATGGTTGAGATTAAATCTCTAGATCCGACGGTTGAGATTAAATCCCTAGAACCAACGGTGGAGATTAAACAAAGGCTTATCCCTAACTCTATAAAAGGGTGGCTTAGGGTGGGCGGCAAAAAAAGGTTGGTTTGGTTTTGGAGATTAGGGTTTTGCCAATCCTAAGGTGGGCGGCAAGAAACCCTAAGGGAGTTAGGGTTTTGCCTATCTTAAGGTGGGCGGCAAGAAATCCAAGGAAGCTAGGGTTTGCTTGGGCGGCTAGGGTTTGGAAGATGGGAAGATGGAGTGGGCGGCAACTATAGGAGGAGATCTCTTCTTCTTCCTTAGGTGTTGCTGGCACCTATCTGTTTTCCCTCAACCTTGGTCGGAGCTCAACCTATTCCTCTTCTCCTCTTCTTTTCCTCTTGGCCGGCGGCACAAAGGAGCTAGGGTTTGTCCCTTGTTTGTTTCCTTGGTTGGCCATCATGTTCTCTCTATTCTTGGGGTCGGCGGCATCAAGCATTTGTGGCTTGGTGGTTGGCTCAAGCAAGAAGGGAAGGAGAGTTCTTCTTTCTTTTGATTGAAGAAGATCTAGGAAGATTCAACTTGTGGAGGATCTTCGCCCACACGAAGTCTACAAGGAGGTTAGGACATACGATAGAAGATCGAGAGGTATAAAACTTTTACAAGTTTTATTATTGATCTTTGCATGTTCTTATTTATATGTTTGTATGTGTTGATTATACATGTCTACATCCATATGTATTTTATAATCATGGACCCCGAAGATAAACACAAAAACCGGCGATCCGTCCGTTGTCTCTTCCGCGGCTTACCGACTAGAAGAGTGTTGTTGCTCGAACAACTAGTTTGTTCAAGCGATCGCTCAAGTTGTTAGCACGATGACAAATTGGTTGATCTTAGGAAACTCATCCCATCCGGATTAGTTTTCATTAGTGAAAATTTTAATCCGGGGACATGGGAGCCAATGAGCCTCCGAAGCAATTCCATCAAATGGTATCAGAGCCACAGTTTCTGATTTTGTGTGTTTTGGATTCAGTTACTTTCACGCACTTATCATATATTGTGTATGCCGGATAATAGTAGGATGTGCGTAGGATAACTTTTTGGTTGCAGGCATAAGATCCAACTATTATGGTTATATATGTGTGTATGTGATTGCATGTGTGTGTGATTGTATATTATTTGAATCCTCGGGGTTGACGAGGCTAAATTAGTATTTAATTTTTGTAATTAAATATGACATTGTTTAGCCACTCATTTTAGTTTACTTTCGATCTAGATTATTTGTACACTCCTTCATGGAGTATAGGATCGATGGATGTAAATTAAAATAGTTTATCTCGGCTCGGATCTCTTTGGTGACTTGCGCACGGGAAAAGGTGGAGCGGACGAGGTGGCGACACGATGGGACGCATATTGGAGAACAATGCCATAATAGTTGGGAAAATTCTGATTTTTTCCATATTTATTGCTGATTTGTTTTATATTCATGTTGTGTGTGCTTGAAAATTCCTCACTTTCAATTTACAAAGTGGGAGAGGGACATTTTAATTAATTCCCGCGGCCTCCATTACAATTTGACGTGTGATGCAACAAACTTGCGCGTCGGCTCTGAGTGCCTTCCTCCCCATCGGATGAGTTTGTTTGCGGATCACTAGGTCAAATAATGGTTATAGAAAATTATTTAGGAGTGTGTGTACTTCCACATCGGTAAGGCACATAATCCGAGATAATTCCCTTAGTATCGTGTAATGGTGCACACTTAGATGCAAATAAAAAGTATCCTCCCCATCGGAGTCACTGCTTTTATTTGTAGGGCCAAAGAGGAACCAACTATTAATTTTATTTGTCAAAAAGTAAGGTTGACAAGATAGTAAAATTAATGGGTAAAACCTCCTCTTACAAATGTAGAATTCGTATACGTTCACATTATCGTGGCATGCGATATTCTTGGTGTTTTGAGGTGTTGGTTGATTTTGAAATTTTATTGTTTGAGGAATCAATAATTTTTTGAAATCTACAGTAATGATCTATGTGATATGCATGTTGTGTGTGCTTGAAAATTCCTCATTTTCAATTTACTAAGTGGGAGAGGGATATTTTAATTAATTCCCGCGGCCTCCATTACAATTTGACGTGTGATGCAACAAACTTGCGCGTCGGCTTTGAGTGCCTTCCTCCCCATCGGATGAGTTTGTTTGTGGATCACTAGGTCAAATAATGGTTATAGGAAATTATTTAGGAGCGTATGTACTACCACATCGGTAAGGCACATAATCCGAGATAATTCCCTTAGTATCGTGTAATTGTGCACACTTCGATGCAAATAAAAAGTATCCTCCCCATCGGAGTCACTGCTTTTATTTGTAGGGCTAAAGAGGAACCAACTATTAATTTTATTTGTCAAAAAGTAAGGTTGACAAGATAATAAAATTAATGGGTAAAACCTCCTCTTACAAATGTAGAATTCGTAAAAGTCCACACTATCGTGGCATGCGATATTCTCGGTGTTTTGAGGTGTTGGTTGATTTCAGAATTTTATTGTTTTGAGGAATCAATAATATTTGAAATCTAATATTTTGATCATTGTGATTCTTAAGATTTTCAAAAATGACTTTCAGTCCACTTACTATGATATTAAAAGAAATAAACTTACTGTACCCAAATAATGTTGATTGGAAAAGAATCTAGATATTGTCTTAACTGCTAAGGAGTACAAGAATGCACTCTTCAAAGAGTGTCCTCAAGCCATTGTTGCTCAAAAAGGTTTCTACTTCTAAGCTGAAAGGCAAGAAGAAGAAGAAGAAACAAGGTGGAGCAAAGGTGGTGGGAGGATCTCAGGGAGGAGTGAAGAAGCCGAAAGGTAAGTACTTCACTTACAAGCAGGATGGACATTGGAAGAAGGACTGTCCCAATCCAAAACAAAACAAAGGTATACCCTTTAGACTAGTCATTGAAACATGATTAGCGGTGTTATCTACCGGCACCTGAAGTGTAGATACGGGAGCCACTGATCATGTCTGCAATACTTTGCAGGGGTTCCAGGAAACCCGACGACAAGCTGAGGGAGAGATTACCATTTACTTGGGCAATACCACTAAGGTGGTGGCTATTGCAGTGGGAGAAGTTTTATTTATCTCTTCAGAAAAATAAAACTTAGGTTCTAGAAAATTCCCTTTATGTACCTTTATTTAGAAAGAATTTAGTTTCAGTTTCTAAATTATTATGGATGGATATTCTATTTCTTTTAATGACAGAGTTATTATAAAAAGGAATAGGAAGAATATATGTTCAGGTACATTGAAAGGAAATTTGTATACAAAGCCTCCCATGATGTAAATTGAAGTTAATAACTCATCTTCTAATTCCAATGAGAGAAAAGAACCTTCGAAGATGAACCAAACATATCTTTGGCTTCTTAGGCTTGGTCACATTAACCTAAGCAGAATTCAAAGGTTGATAGCTGATGGACCTTTGGGTTCATTAGTGGTGGAGGATCTCCCAACCTACGAATCTTGCTTGAAGGGTAAGATGACCAAGAGGTCTTTTTAAGGCCAAGGGGTATAGAGCCAAAGATGTGTTAGAAATGGTTCATTCTGATTTGTGTGGTCCTATGGCTATCTAGGCAAGAGGTTGTCTTGAATATTTCATCTCTTTCATAGATAATTATTCAAGATATGGATGACACTACGATCTGATCGTGGTGGAGAGTACCTCTTGGGACAGTTTAGGAACTATTTATTAGAGGCTGGGATTCAATCCCAATTGTCTGCACCTGACACACCCCAGCAGAATGGTGTAGCAAAGCGAAGGAATAGGACTCTTATGGAGATAGTTAAATCGATGATGAGTTATTCTGACTTGCCAGATTCGTTCTGGGGATATGCTCTAGATACGGCGGTGTACATTCTGAACTTGGATCCATCTAAATCATTGCCTTCTACTCCGACAGAATTGTGGACTGGGCGAAAGCCTAGTCTAAGACATATTCAGATATGGGAGTCCAGCACATATGCTGAAGGCAGATACTGGTAAGTTGGAACCTTATACAGAAGTATGCATGTTCATTAGCTATCCTAGGGGAATGAAGGGTGGATTGTTTTATAGTCCTAGAGATCAGAGGGTGATTGTTAACACAAACGCCAGATTTCTAGAGGAAGACTATGTGATGAGCCACAAGCCCAAGAGTAAAATTGTTTTGAAGGAGTTAAAAGGGGAAGTCACTTCTTTAGTACCACCGGTACAAGAAGATATACCACATGTCACTGGACCGCGTGTCACAGAGGATACACAGATGATACCTCGTCGTAGTGGGAGGGTTGTGAGACAGCCTCTTAGATTCATGTTCTTAGGTGAATCTTCTGATTTGGTCCCTGGCAAACATGAACTTGAAACCTAGACATACGACGAGGCAATCCAAGATATAGATACAACATCTTGGTAAAGTGAAATGAATACTGAGATTGAATCTATGGATTCAAGTCAGGTCTGGGAGTTCTTATGCATAGCAGGTCTGGGAGTTCTTATGCATAGCAGCTCATATGGATTATGAGGTGTGATAGATGGATGTCAAGATAGCTTTCCTTAATGGAAGTCTTGAGGAAAACATCTATATGAAGCAACCAGAGGGATTCATTGCCAAGGGAAAAAGAGCGTATTGTATGTAAGCTTAATCGGTCCATTTATGGATTGAAGCAAGCTTCGAGGTCTTGGAACATCCTCTTTGATGAGGTAAATCCAGACTTATGGATTTATTCCAAGTCCAGATGAGTCTTGTGTATACAAGATATGTGACGGAAACATAGTGGTATTTCTTGTACTATACGTAGATGACATTTTGTTAGTTGACAATAATATCAGAGTGTTATCAGACGTAAGGGTATGGTTGTCTAAACAGTTTGATATGAAGGACTTGGGAGAAGTGGGACACATCCTTGGGATCAAGGTTAGTGTGCTAATCCCAAGCTTCATACATAGACACGATAATGGATCATTTTAGCATGCAAAACTCCAAGAAAGGTTTTCTACCTTTCAGGCATGAAGTTCCTTTATCTAAGGAGATGTGTCCTAGATCATCTGAGGAGATTGAGGAGATGAAGGCGGTTCCTCATGCTTCGGCAGTAGGAAGCCTCATGTATACGATGCTATGTACGAGACCCTATATCTGCTATGTCGTAGGCATGGTCAGCAGATATCAGAGTAATCCAGGACAGGGACATTGGACTGCGATAAAGCATATATTGTAGTGCCTGAGAAGGCCTAGGGATTATATGCTAGTTTACTGGGCAGACCAATTACTCCCTGTGGGTTACACGGATTCCGATTTCCAATCTGATAGGGATAACAGTAAGTCTACCTCAGGTTTTGTGTTTACTTTGGGAGGTGGAGCCATAGTATGGAGGAGTGTCCAGTAGAAATGCGCGACGGACTCCACCATAGCAGCTGAGTATGTGGCAGCCTTTTAGGCAGCCAAAGAAGCTGTGTGGCTCAGGAACTTCCTGATGGACTTGGATGTGATTCCTGGTTTGCCCAGAAATATCACAATTTATTGTGATAATAATGGTGCAGTTGCTAACTCGAAGGAACCACGAGCCCATAAGGTAAGTAAATGCATAGAGCGCAAGTACCACCTGATACGAGAAATCGTAAAGGAGGTAGAAGTTGCTGTCACCTAGATTGCATCAGAGGATGACCTGGTAGACCCTTTCACTATGACCCTTCTAGCGAGAGCTTTGATAGGCATGTGGAGGGAAGGGGAATCAGATGTATGGCATTGTGATGACAGTATAGTCTTTTAGTATAAGTGGGAGATTATTGGAATGTATACTGAAAGCCTAGATCTTTTTTGTATGAACATTTTAATTTTGAAATAAGAATCACATGATCATTGTTTGCACTTTATATTTATTATATGTGTGCATATTGTCTAATATTTTACATTGTAGATAACATGGTGCTTGGTGTGGCACAGAAGATCATGTTATCAGTCCCTTGTAGAATATAAGTAGAGGCTCACAACCAAGATGGTTTTGGACAAACCATTGGCATGGTTGTAGTGTAGCTTGGTATTGTTTTGTCTTGAACATAGAGTTACACTAGTACACTTAGGTGTATTGAGCATGACCGACATAGAGGTGATTCAATTTATTGTTGACTACATAATTGAATCGGACCTCGGATATTATGTTGTACATGCTCTTAATCCCGATATAATAACGGGTACATGTACTTAGTATTTATTTCTTTGATTTACCAAAGGGTGAGATTTAGATGGATTAAATCAATATGCCCGGTAAGTTGGGAAATGATATTATTTACATGGTGTGTCATTGATTATAGGAGGAAACCGTGTCCTATATATTAGGTTGATGATGTCCCCTTGAGGAGCTCATAAGGTTCATCATGTAAACCCTGCAGGTTGACTTAGTCAACATGATGATAAGGTTGAGTGGTACTACTCGAGGAGTTAGATGTTAATTGATTGATGGTCAGTAAATCAATTAATTGACGGACATTCGATATCTTAAACACGGGGACATGGATGTACAAATAATATATGGAGCCCATATTAATTTATGGGGGTTGGTGAGGTAATTCAATGATGATCCTCTAGTGGAATGGAACATTATTGATGGATCAAGTTTGTGTGGTTTCGATCCATCGGGTGGCCAAGATCCAACTCCTCCTCATGGTCCCTATCGTAGCCTAACATAATCCTCATGAAGCCTAGATCCGATGATGGAAAGTAAATCTCTAGATTCGCTGGTTGAGATTAAATCTCTAGATCTGACGGTTGAGATTAAATCTCTAGAACCGACGATTGAGATTAAATCCCTAGAACCGACGGTGGAGATTAAATCTCTAGATCCGATGGTTGAGATTAAATCTCTAGATCCGACGGTTGAGATTAAATCCCTAGAACCAACGGTGGAGATTAAACCAAGGCTTATCCCTAACTCTATAAAAGGGTGGCTTAGGGTGGGCGGCAAAAAACGGTTGGTTTGGTTTTGGAGATTAGGGTTTTGCCAATCCTAAGGTGGGCGGCAAGAAACCCTAAGGGAGTTAGGGTTTTGCCTATCTTAAGGTGGGCGGCAAGAAATCCAAGGAAGCTAGGGTTTGCTTGGGCGGCTAGGGTTTGGAAGATGGGAAGATGGAGTGGGTGGCAACTATAGGAGGGGATCTCTTCTTCTTCCTTAGGTGTTGCCGGCACCTATCTCTTTTCCCTCAACCTTGGTCGGAGCTCAACCTATTCCTCTTCTCCTCTTCTTTTCCTCTTGGCCGGCGGCACAAAGGAGCTAGGGTTTGTCCCTTGTTTGGTTCCTTGGTTGGCCATCATGTTCTCTCTATTCTTGGGGCCGGCGGCATCAAGCATTTGTGGCTTGGTGGTTGGCTCAAGCAAGAAGGGAAGGAGAGTTCTTCTTTCTTTTGATTGAAGAAGATCTAGGAAGCTTCAACTTGTGGAGTATCTTCGCCCACACGAAGTCTACCAAGAGGTTAGGACATACGATAGAAGATCGAGAGGTATAAAACTTTTTCAAGTTTTATTATTGATCTTTGCATGTTCTTATTTATATGTTTGTATGTGTTGATTATACATGTCTACATCCATATGTATTTGTATAATCATTGCCCCCGAAGATAAACACAAAAACCAGCGATCCGTCTGTCGTCTCTTCCGCGGCTAACCGACTAGAAGAGTGTTATTGCTTGAACAACTAGTTTGTTCAAGCAATCGCTCAAGTCGTTAGCACGACGATGAATTGGTTGAGCTTAGGAAACTCATCCCATCAGGATTAGTTTTCATTAGTGAAAATTTTAATCTGGGGACATGGGAGCCAATGAGCCTTCGAAGCAATTCCATCATGTATGACATCACTTTGAGAAAGCGAAGGGAGGATCAAAGTTGCTTAAAGGATTCCAAAATTTCGATTTCACTCGTGCTTTATTGAACATGGTATCAATTTAATTCTCTTAAAATCTCTAGTTATAATCTTGTGGGAGGATCATTATGTGTGATGGGGTCGGTCTTTTTCCTAATCAGATTAAGCTTTTCCCGAGCAGTATACGTGTTTTTCCCGAGCAGTATATGTGTTTCCCGTGTAGTGCATGTGTTTTCCGAACCCAGTAGAGAAGAATAATGCAGTTTGTTCAAAAGTGAAGTATAATGTTGATAGAGCAATAAGAGTTCTTCTCGAGCAGTCTATATGCTTCCCGAGCAGTGTATGTGGTTTCTGAGTCTAGTAGGGATAAGTAATGTTCAGAAGTAAAGTTGGCAGAGCAGTAAGAGTACTTCCCGAGCAATCTATATGTTTCCCAAGTAGTGTATGTGGTTTCTGAGCCTAGTAGGCATAAGTAGTGCAGTGATGTTCAGAAGTGAAGTTGGTAGAGAAGTAAGAGTACTTCCCGAGCAGTTTATGTTTGTCCCGAGCAGTGTATGTGGTTTTCGAGCCCAATAGGGGTAAGTAGTGTAGTGATATTCAGAAGTAAAATATGAGTATTGACATAGCAGTGTTTGCATTTTTCGAGAAGTTTATGTTTCCCGAGCAGTATGTATAATTCTCGGGCTCAGTAGAATGAGTAGTTCAATATTACTCAAGTATAGTTTTCCCGAGCAGTATGTATAATTCTCGGGCTCAGTAGGGTGAGTAGTGCAATATTAATCAAGTATAGTATTGGCAGAGCAGTGTATGCTTTTCCCCAGCGGTCTATGTGTTTCCTGGGAAATATGCCTATTTCTTGTGCAGTATGTTTATTTCCCAAGTCATATGAGGGTTGCAATGATTCTTTCTGTACATAGTGAAATAAGGAGGAATGAGTATGCTGAAGTATTGGGAATATCAGGGAGAGTTTGAGGAAGATAAATGTTATTAATATAAGATATTTTGTCATTTTTTATTTAATTAATACTTGACAGGGAAATATAGAGCATATAAGAGATTCAAAGAAGATATTTTGAAAATAAGCGGGAAAAGCAATTACATTGGACAACTTGGCAAAGGGTATTAGAGTAAATTCACTTCAAGGAGAAAGCGGGACGAATCATCTATAAAAGGGGTAGAGGTAGAAGGAAGAAGGTGTTAGGAATATTGGAACGGCTAGAGGGGGGGGGGTGAATAGCGTTTCACCCGATCGTGGATGGAATTCAATCTCGTTCGTGTCTACAATTTCGTTAGCGCAGCGGAATATATATAATAATAAAAGCAATAACGAAATGGACACAACACAAATCACAACAAGAGCATATAACGTGGTTCGGAACCGAACCGGTTCCTACTCCACGGATTGGGTTCGTACGAACCCTAGCGATGCCACAAACACCACTAACCAATAAAACTCCTTCTTGACACAAGTCAAGGGTGGAGAAACCCCTTACAAGTAATCTTACAACAATAAGATACAAATAAAAGCAATTACAATAATGAATATGAAATACAAGTAAAGAAAAGACTTTACAACACTTGTTTTGATTGCTTGAATGCTTGGTTGCTTGCTTGCACTTAGAGACCTGATTTGCACCAACAAATCAACCCAATAGCCCTCAAGAACTGATGGTTTTTCCTCCATCATGAGCTCCATATATAGCTTCAACCTGTGCTGGAAAAAGTCGATCAGTCGACTGATCGGGACCATCCGTCGACTGATGCCACTGTTGTCGTGAGACAATGACTAGATCCACGCTGGATAAGTCCAACGGAACCTTCATCAGTCGACTGATTGTGACCATCAGTCGACTGATGGAGTCCTCACTCGACCAGTCGAGTCTCGACTTCATTCTGTGGCCAATTTCTCGAGCACCCGGTCGGTGATCACACGATCGATCGGCTCGCTCGAGCCATCGATCATTGCCCACCTCGCGATCGCTAGGCCATAACCCGCAGTCAAACCCTAGTTGACTCGGTCCAGTCGACTGCCACATGGCACCAATCGACTGACACACCTCAAACATGAGGTTTTAACCCAAGTATGGTTCCCCCATACTTGCTAGACCACCCTTAGCCTAGACCTAAGCCTTCTAGCCACCTCCATCAGCCTCACGCCTCTCGGATCCCTCCAAGTCATCCATGACTTGTTCATCCATCGCGCTAGCCTTCAGGTGCTTCCGTCGGCTATGTCATGCTAACGGTGTCTACACCGCCAAGGCACATTGGACTTACGCCGCCAAGACTCCGCTTGGACTTTACGCCGCCAACCATTGGACTTATGCTGCCAAGACTACCGCTTGGACTTTACGCTGCCAATATCAATCCCCTTGGACTTCAAATGCCAATCCATGTTGGACTTTCCATGCCAAGACCATGCATGGACTTCTCAAATGCCAAGACCATGCTTGGACTTTCCCTTGCCAACCAATGTTGGACTTTTACATTGCCAAGACCATGCTTGGACTTTCCCTTGCCAACCTATGTTGGACTTTTCATGCCAAGACCATGCTTGGACTTTTCCCAATGCCAAGTGTCCCACTTGGACATTCCATGTCAGGTACTCAAGACTTGGACTTTACCAAATGACAATTACATTGTCATATGTTTTTGTCGAAACATCAAAACACATCAAAACATCACTCGAGCCAAACTCGAGTCCTGGTCAATCGTGACCTGGGCCAATTGCACCAACAATCTCCCCCTTTTTGATGTTTGACAAAAAAAACAAAACAAATGATTGAGTTAGAGTACTAACTCCAATCCTTTACCACTCTCCAAATGTTCTCCCCCAAACATTCTCCCCCTTTTTGACTAACATCAAAAAGGTTTTCTCTCCAAGGAGGTCAATGTCTCATGTCCCAATGAGATCTTACAATCTCCCCCTTGATCCAACAATACTTAGGATGCCTACCATCTTCCTAATGATAAGTCCCATATCACTCAAGAGAGGCAATCCTATACTCTCTCCCAATTTCCAAATTGGGTCTCTCAAAAACCCATCAATTTTCCAATTGATGATATATTCTCCCAATAACTTCTCCTATTCAAGGAGAAAAACACATCCATCATCCCAAGATGGATACCTCCCCCTAAAGGCTTGCTCCCCCTTGACCATTGCACCAACAATGTCCTTGGGAAGTCCCTAAGCCAATAGGAACTTTAAACCATCAAGATTAAGGTTAGACATTCAACATTGAACTTTCCAACACCTTATCATTGATACAAACCCTAAATCCATATCCAATGGATTTTCACCCTTTATAATGCTTCCCAAAGCTTATCCTAGGGTTAGGAGTGATTAGAGACCTTTACCATGGCTGAACACGGGCTAACCAAACCTAGTTTTCCCGAAATCAGCCTTGGCAGTCGACTCTGTCAGCTACCAGTCGACTACCACACTCATCAGTCGACTGCCACTCAGGGCAGTCGACTGATAACTGAAATTTCCGAATTTCAGTTATCAGAATCGAATTTCAGAAAATCATAAATAATTATACGTATATCGAAAAATCACGAAATTTGATACGTATAATACCTATGACCAATACAATGGGTGAAAAATATTTCAAAATTATTTTACCCATAAAATAGTGAATTTGATACAAAACTCAAAACCATTGAAATTTTCAATGTTTTGGCCCTATTTTGTATCAACTTCATCAATGGTGATTGCTATCAAAAGATAGACTTCACCAAAGTTTTTCAAAAAGATTTTAAAATGTTTTCAAAACCTTATTTTGGATCATATTCCTTGGGCAACTCTACTTGATTCCCTTATAAATGGGGGTCCAAGTCATGCCATAGTCCTTAAATCAATTTCAATCAAAATTTTCTTAAATGCATGAATGATTATGGCATTAATGATGATATAGATAAACACATGCTCATAATCATGATGTCATGGCATAATATGAAATCTAAAAACACATGACATTTAATCCTTAATCCTAAACATGTAAATGACATATAGAATGATTAAAAATAAGCATGATGTCATGGCATGGTATATGGCAAACAAAGCATGGCATATAAAATATATAGGTATAGTAATACCTAAATTTTAATATTAATTGCCATTTCATATAATTAATTATATTTTGCCACATTTCTATTTTTCTCCCAAGTGTGCCAAAAACCCAAAATGGCACACTAACCTCTAAACCTAAATTGTGCCAATTTTGATCATTTTATCAAACTTCTCAAGTAATATTGGCACATCCTAAAAACTTTTAGGATTAAGACTTAAATGTATTTCCAAGGCAACCATAACCTTGAAAATAACCTAAAGTGCCACCTTTATTATGGTTGAGTTAACTACCCATCCAATCAAGATTGGCACACCCTAAACCCATCTAGCGTGAATCAATCACGCTCTTAGGAACCCAAAACCTATTGGAGCTCCTAGGGTTAATTAGGTATTCCTTAGGGATAACCTCCCTAGATACCTTCCTAATGACCTTCCTAGGCTTATTAGCCTTGGTCATTTTGGTATTGCCTAGGTTAACCTTAGGGATTGCCTCCCTAACAACCTTCTTAGTGGCCACCCTAGGTTTCTTCGAAACCTTGGCCACTAGGCACAAACCTTGGTCAACTCTAGGGATGACTTCCCCATTGACCTTGGTCTTCCTAGACCTAGTTAGTGTCCCATAGTCAAATGGAACACTATGGTAAGCCACCTTAGGCTTAGGTTTTTGACCCAAACCCTTCTTGCCTTTGGTTGACTTTTGTCTTTTAGATCCTACTTGTTGACTTTGATTATTTGACCTAAAAGTTTGACCAATTGACCCTTGCATTTGATTTTGCATAATGTTGAGGGTCTTTTCAAGTTTTTCAAGCCTTGACCTCAAGGCTTGATTTTCCTTTTCTGATATCTCGATTTTTAATTTTTCATTTTCTCTTGAGATATTTCTATTTCTAGGCATATGTCTAGATTCCTTAGCATTAAAGCCTAGATGTTCTCCTATTTTCTTAATGCTTTCCTTAGGTAATATATTTTTAGGGACATTAGTCCCAAATTTCTTCTTATTTCCTAAGTGAACACTCTTAGCACCTAAACAAAAGTATTTATTTCTATTAGCATGCTTTTCATGGCAAATTGCAAGAGAATTAAAATTCCTAGCATGCTTTTGACTTTTAAATTTAGAAGATGCATTATTGAAATATACCTTAGGGTTTGCCTTGGAGGCTCCCCCTACATGTATAGCTCCTTCTTGGGTCTTTTTGCTCCCCTAGGGCATTGATTTTATAATGTCCCTGCTGTTGCACTTGAAGCAAATGACTTGCTCCTTGCTTTTCTTGGCATTGGGAACGCCGGCTTTATTGACTATTTGTGCCGGTGGAGCTTTCCTAATCTTCTTTGGGCACTTGCTCTTGTAGTGCCCGATTTTCCTACACTCAAAACATATTATATGCATTTTATTATTAACACATATGTTTGAGTTACCTAGGGTAGTGGTGGAGGCCGGAGTTGGATTTTGAGCTTCCTCATCTTGACCGGATGTTGAAGGCTCTTCTTGAGGTTGCTCCGGTATAGAGGATGGTCTTTCCTCCTCAATCCTAGAAGTGGATGCTCCTTCCACTTCTTCCACCTCTTCTTTCTCCGATCCGGAAGTTGACTCCATCTCATCTTCTGATTCCTCACTTTCACTTGAGGATGAACTCTCTTCATGGAATCTTGCCAATTTCCTCCATAGCTCCTTGGCATACGTGTAATCCCCTAGCTTGCACAAAATATCATTAGGAATTAAATCTTCCAAAAGTTTCGTTACCTTAACTTCGGTCTTGAGCTTTTGGCGTTGCTCTTGGGTCCACTTTTTCAATTTTTGGACATTTCCCTTCTTATCCCAAGGGGGTTCAAGACCTTCAATGAGGATGAACCAATCCTCTATGTTCATCATCAAGAATGTTTCCATTCTTGCTCTCCACGCCGGAAAATGTTCTCGGTCGTATGGTGGTGGAGTGTTGATATCCCATCCAAGCTTGTCTTGAAATTCTATCTTCACCCTCTAGCATCTTGCTCCCGGTTGTTAATCCGTTGAAGAGCCACCAGGCTCTGATACCACTTGTTAGGAATATTGGAACGGCTAGAGGGGGGGTGAATAGCATTTCGCCCGATCGTGGATGGAATTCAATCTCGTTCGTGTCTACAATTTCGTTAGCGCAGCGGAATATATATAATAATAAAAGCAATAACGAAATGGACACAACACAAATCACAACAAGAGCATATAATGTGGTTCGGAACCGAATCGGTTCCTACTCCACGGATTGGGTTCGTACGAACCCTAGCGATGCCACAAACACCACTAACCAATAAAACTCCTTCTTGACACAAGTCAAGGGTGGAGAAACCCCTTACAAGTAATCTTACAACAATAAGATACAAATACAAGCAATTACAATAATGAATACGAAATATAAGTAAAGAAAAGACTTTACAACACTTGTTTTGATTGCTTGAATGCTTAGTTGCTTGCTTGCACTTGGAGACCTGATTTGCACCAACAAATCGCCCCAATAGCCCTCAAGAACCGATGGTTTTTCCTCCATCACGAGCTCCATATATAGCTTCAACCTGTGCTGGAAAAAGTCGATCAGTCGACTGATCGGGACCATCAGTCGACTGATGCTACTGTTGTCGTGAGACAACGACTAGATCCACGCTGGATAAGTCCAACGGAACCTTCATCAGTCGACTGATTGTGACCATCAGTCGACTGATGGAGTCCTCACTCGACCAGTCGAGTCTCGACTCCATTCTGTGGCCAATTTCTCGAGCACCAGTCGACTGATCACACGATCAGTCGACTGCCCACCTCTGGCAGTCGACTGCTAGGCCATAACCCGCAGTCAAACCCTAGTTGACTCGGTCCAGTCGACTGCCACATGGCACCAGTCGACTGGCACACCTCAAACATGAGGTTTTAACCCAAGTATGGTTCCCCCATACTTGCTAGACCACCCTTAGCCTAGACCTAAGCCTTCTAGCCACCTCCATCAGCCTCACACCTCTCGGATCCCTCCAAGTCATCCATGACTTGTTCATCCATCGCGCTAGCCTTCACGTGCTTCCGTCGGCTATGTCATGCTAACGGTGTCTACACCGCCAAGGCACATTGGACTTATGCCGCCAAGACTCCGCTTGGACATTACGCCGCCAACCATTGGACTTATGCTGCCAAGACTACCACTTGGACTTTACGCCGCCAATATCAATCCCCTTGGACTTCAAATGCCAACCCATGTTGGACTTTCCATGCCAAGACCATGCTTGGACTTTCCCTTGCCAACCCATGTTGGACTTTTACATTGCCAAGACCATGCTTGGACTTTCCCTTGCCAACCTATGTTGGACTTTTCATGTCAAGACCATGCTTGGACTTTTCCCAATGCCAAGTGTCCCACTTGGACTTTCCATGCCAGGTACTCAAGACTTGGACTTTACCAAATGACAATTACATTGTCATATGTTTTTGTCGAAACATCAAAACACATCAAAACATCACTCGAGCCAAACTCGAGTCCTGGTCAATCCTGACCTGGGCCGATTGCTCCAACAGAAGGGATGGTTGTTTCTTCTCTATTCGGTATCTCAAAGATCTTCTTCTCACTTCTTCTTCATCCTTCCTTTTGCATTGCTATTTCTTCATACTGTTACTAACTTGAGCGTCTGAGTGACTGCGTTGGGAAGCTGGCCTATCTATAACATTCCTTCTCAAAGTGGTAGATCTAACTATACTCCCAAGATCCGAGGTGATTCAAGAAGAAGATATCTCTTTATCTCATCTTTAACCCTCTTTAGTAACAGATCCGGCGATTCACAAGAAGGGGGAGGGGGGTCTTGGCAGGCCGAAAAAGTGAACACCATCAAATTGGCACCATCTGTGAGAATTTTAATAAAAAGTCGTGATGGTGAACACTAGAAGGACATTGAAGGAGTCGGTGGAGGAGGAGAAATCTATCTTCAGTACATCCAAGGGAGGCACTAGCAAAAGGCATCGCGAGCCCTTTTACAGGGAAAATCTTATGCAAATAATGGCCGAGATGATGGATCAAATGTCACAAAAGGCCACCCCAAAGAAGATTAAAGAGGATGATGTATCCGATGATGACTCTGAAGAAGAGGTGGTCAGAGTCTCTCGTCCGAAGATTGATTCCTCTCATGTCTGTAAACAAGAAAAGGGGAAGAAAAAGAAGTGTGTTGCTCCTCTTAAGAGTGCACAACCTGAGGGGGTTGTTCCTATTATAAGCACTATTGTAAAAGTAGAAGAGTCAAATCCTTTTACTAAAGATATCTTGAACGAAGAATTACCTCGGCATTTCTGACTTCCTCAGATGCCCGAATATGTTGTATCCTCTGATCCTAAGGATCATTTGAGTAGGTTTGAAAATTCTACTTTATTGTATCGTTATACTGATGGAGTTAAATGTCAAGTGTTTCTTACTACATTAGTAGGACTAGCTCAACAATGGTTTAATGATTTGAAAGCCTAAAGTATTGCTTCGTTTAAGGATTTCTCGACATTATTTGTAAGACATTTTTCTAGCTCTAAAAAATATTTACATCAATCGTTGAGTCTCTTTGATCTTAAACAAAGAGAACAAGGAAGTCTTCGACAATATGTGCAGAGATTTACACAGGCAGCATAGGAAATTCCTGCTATGAGATCTGGTATAATGGTAGGAGCCTTCACTCAAGGGCTTCGAGAGGGGAACTTCTTAAAAATCTTTAGCTAAAAGGCCCCTATAAGCTTTGAAAATTTATTATCCCGGGCTGAGAAATTTATTAATCTTGAAGATGCTCAAAAGTCTCGAAAAACTTCCCAAGATTATAGAATGGTAGAAATCCAAGAGGGGAGGGATGAATCGGTAAGACATGCCCGACCTTTAGAAGATAGATCTATATGCGCTCTTCGGTTCAGGTTTTCTAAGGAGTGGGATATGCATATCTGTGAGCAACATCAGTTATTGAGAAGACCTTTTGAAGCTGCTAGGGGGATTAAGAGGTTGCTGGTGCACACGAGAGCGACCTCAAATCTTCGACGAGGATGGTCGAGGACTCGAAGTGTGCGCTCGCGCTCAACGCCCGCAAGTGCATGAATGTCGTCAAGTAATAAAAGATTATCGATCCCATAGAGACTGAGATTTGAATACCATTTGTTCAATGGATATTTTTGTTTGGAGTTAATATCCTAAGAGTATGAGTTGCGAGGTTGATGGTATTCCTAACTCAAGTATGGTGTCACTCGAAGGAAGAGAAGGTTGGTTCGAAGTTCTCTAAAAGGATTCTAGGACTTCGATTTCACTTGTGCGTCATGGAACATGCTATCAATTAGATGCGTTGAGATATCTAATTATGACCTTGAGGGAGGATCATCATGCATTTGCCCGATGAACTTTTGCTTCTACCGAGAACTACCTATTCCTAACCAAGTTTCCCTTTCGGATCGTCAAAGCTCAAGGGGTTGATACCATTGGGATTCCTCTGTCACTAAGGTCTCTCAACCCTTCTAGAGTTAATCTCTCCTACTTTGGGCCTTCTGCTAAGATAGGTTATTAGAGTACGAGGACATCCTAATAATCTCTACGAAGAGGCGGATAACATTTCATATCCTACTCTTGGCGATTACAGGAGGTAGGATGACCACAAGGCTCATCCTTGGTTCTCCTAGATTTTAGATACAAAGGTTGTCACCCTTTGTATCGTCTATGTTTAATATAAATAGAATCAAGACGTAATCCTCATCAATCTCAACAACACACAATCGCAAATAGAATCAAAAGAGATGACTAATTATTTGATCTAGCATGTCCACATACACAAGTTACTCCCTCATCCTAAAATTGAAGTATCTACTCCATAGACAAATATGAATAAACACAAGACATCTTAAGAAAAGTAATTACAATGCAAGTAAAATGAGAAAATAAAGAGACTACTTTCTGTCCTATCCAATTTATGTGTCTTGATTGTTCTCCACGGTGCTGGAGCGTCACTAGGGATCTTCAAGCAGCTTCCTTCCTCCCCATTGCGAGTCTCCGGTGCTTTTTAGGGCACCTTCTTGCCGTCCTATCCGTCGATCCTCCTCCCTAGGGCTTGGACATGTCTTCCTATTTATAAAAGAGGAGCCAACTTTCATTAAATCCCCATAAAATCCTAACTTGTGCCAGGTCAGGCTAACGCCACTCGACGATGTAGAATCCACACTACCAGCCATGTGGGGCACTGATATTTTGGACACAGTCGTGTGGGATTCACACAACCAGACTGTATCGACCTCTGAACTATCTGGTGAATTCCTTCTTTTGCTCCGGAGCATGCCTGTGTTTTGGGAGAAACACGGCCAGAGCATGCTCGCCTTCGTTTGGCTCTAAAAATGTGTCGTTTTACCTCCAAAATGTCATCTTGCACATAAAAATAGTGAGAGCAAATCTCCAAACAAGAAGATAGGAAATGAATGCAAAAATAGGAATAATATGCATGAAATAAGTACAAAATACAATGAGATGTATGCTAAAACTACTCCTAAAATCCTATATGTTTTGCTCAGTTCAGTTGCCATCTCCTACTTTTTGTTCCTATCATCAAGAGTATGGGCACAATACTCTGGACTGCCAATAGTTAGACTTTGAATTACAAAGAATTAGGGGGGCTCATCCCCATATTCGAAACATGGTTATGAATCTGACTCCTTATCATAAGAGGTTTGGAGGAAGAAATTATGGTAGAGGAAATCCGGGGAGACCTCTTATAAACCATCCTATAAAGTCTACTCAGCTAAGGGAAATAGCCCCTAACAGGGTAGTGCCTGCTAATCAGCCTCCTGTGAGAGGTTATATTAATATGATTTCCGGGGGTTACACTAATGGAGATTCTTATAGAGCACCGAAGAGACATAGTAGAGAAGAATGTGCAGCTATTATCATTCTTCCTAGAGCAAGAGATACCATGTTGGTTTTTAATTCTAGTGACTTACAAGGAGTAATGACCCCTCATACTGATGCCTTAGTCATTCGGACCCTTATTGCTAATTTTGATGTAGGAAGAGTTTTTGTAGACCCAGGCAGTTCTGTGGATATTCTCTATTGGTCAACTTTTGAGCAAATGGGAGTTGATATTATTGATTTACAGATAGTCAACACCTCTTTATTTGGGTTTTCTGGTCATGAGGTGCAACCAATGGGTTAAATAAAATTACCTCTATCTTTAGGGGAGGAGCGGAGGAGAAGGACAACACTTATTAATTTCACAATAGTTGACATGTCTTCTTCTTATAACGATGTCCTAGGTAGACCTATTCTGAGCAGTTTGCAGGTTGTGGCTTTCCCTTATCATCAAAAAATTAAGTTCCCTATTGTAAATGAGGTAGGAGAGGTTAGGGGTGATCAACAGGTATCTCGGAGGTGTTATGTGGATTCTATTCGAACGGGTCAGAAGGGAAAAGCTATTAATAAATCTTTTCAGAAGTTTAATCAGTATGAAGATCATGTATGTATCATTTAAAAGGGGGGTGTTGAAGAAATAAAAGAATCTGATAAAGAATCAATTGTATTAGATGATAAATGTACTGAATATGTTACATTTATAGCTCAGGACCTTCCTTTATAGTTTAAAGCTGGTTTAACTCAATGCCTTATTAAAAGTGTTTATATTTTTGCATGGTCACCACACGACTTATCAGGGATTGATCTTACTATCATGGAGTATAAATTGTATATTCTGCCTATTGTATCTCCTGTAAAATAGAAATGTGACATTTTGGAGTTGGGAAGGATGTTATTATTAAGTAAGAAGTATATAAGTTGTTGAAAGTTGGACATATCAAAGAAATACAGTATCCGACCTGGTTATCTAATGCAATATTGGTGCCTAAGCCCTTGGGAAATTGGAGGATGAGTGTGGATTTCAGAGATCTTAATAAGGCTTGTCCCAAAGATTATTATCCTTTACCATGCATTGATCAGTTAGTAGATTCCACTGCAGAACATCAATTTATTTCAATGATGGATGCTTATCAAGGGTATCGTCAGATACCATTAGCTGTGGAGGATCAAAATAAAGTTAGTTTTATTACTGCAAAAGGGACTTTCTATTATGTGGTTATGCCTTTTGGGTTAAAAAATGCAGGGGCTACTTATCAGAGATTAATGGATAAAATTTTTGAGAAACAGTTGAGGAGGAATATAGAAGTATATGTGGATGATATCTTAGTTAAAACTTTATATCCCGAGCAGTTAATAACTGATCAAGAAGAAACTTTTGGCACTTTGCATAAGTATAGAATGAAGTTAAATCTAGAAAAGTCTGTATTTGGCGTAACTCAAGGTCGCTTCTTGGGGTATGTTGTTACTGAGCAGGGTATAAAGGCTAATCCTATTAAAATTGATGTTATTTAGCAGAGGCAGCCTCCAAAATTTTTTAAAGAAGTACAGTGGTTATTGGGTAGAATTACTGTTATATCTTGATTTATATCCTAGTCGGTAGATAGAAATCTTCCTTTCTTTAAGATTTTAAAGAGAGTCACTTGATTTCAATGGGATGAGCACTGTGATAAAGCTTTTCATTCTTTGAAAGAATACTTAGTTGAGCCACCTTTCTTAGCTAAGCCTCAGCCTGAAGAAATGTTATGGATATATTTAGCTCTTTCGGAGGTTGTTGTGAGCTAAGTGTTAGTACGAGAGGATAAGGGTCAGCAACATCCAATTTATTATATCAGCTATCTATTGAAGGGGCTTGAAATTCGTTATACTAATTTTGAAAAGTTAACTTGGGGATTGGTTTCGACTGCTCGGAGACTACGATCTTATTTTCTATCACATCCTTTTGTGGCACTCACTGATACTCCTTTGGGAAGAATATGTAAGGGCAATCAACCCATGTGATATGGGTTTGATGTGTGTGGAAAAGAGTTTAAGTTAGGATGATTGGATTTGATATGTGCGTTGGAGTCTTGCACGACTTAGTAATTCGCACATGGAGTTTGGCAAGTGTCACCACTCACAACCTCATGCTTGAGTCAGCGAAGGAGCATTGCAGAGCCGTGCGCTTGATGCATCCGAGGGACTGTCGAACGAGATGACTTGAAGCGAAGCCAAGGAAGCAGACTTCGAGGGCAAGATACGCGAAGTAGCATTGCAGAGTCGTACGCTTGATGCTGCCGAGGGACGTGGCCGCGAACGAAGAGAGCTTCGGCGAGGGACTTCAATTGAGATGAGAGAATGAGTGAATTGTAAGTAGCTTATTAGGTGAACTTGACCGAATGACTGAGTGTCGGAGGCTCGACCGCAA
This sequence comes from Wurfbainia villosa, assembly GCA_025175895.1. Classification (NCBI taxonomy): domain Eukaryota; kingdom Viridiplantae; phylum Streptophyta; class Magnoliopsida; order Zingiberales; family Zingiberaceae; genus Wurfbainia; species Wurfbainia villosa. Next base: position 32,676,525 of record CM045989.1, on the reverse strand, counting down.
GGGTTGAGGTTTACCCGACCGCCGAAAGCTCTAACGGATGTAAGGTTTGAGTTTTACCCGACACCAATCGACTGCCATGTCATGGCAGTCCACTGATCCAAGTCGATCGGCAATCGACTGGCGTGGTTGATGAGTCAAGTCGACATCAGTCGACTGATAGCACTGTGCAGGGGCACAGAAGCTTGTCGAGCTCGTGGGTCACTCGACTGGAAGTCGACATCAGTCGACTGATGATATCATCAGTCGACTGATCATATGACTGTTGGAAAATCGGCCACGGATCCCACGAATTTGGCCTGGTTAGGAGTCGTTGGAGTTGACATCAGTCGACTGATGAAGGCATCAGTCGATTGATAGTGGCCAACGGGAAGAATTTCTTCCTCTCGATAAAAAGAGAGGGTGAGGGCTTGTAGATGGGTAATCTTCATGCTCCAAACATCTTACTAAGTACCCCACAAAGCATAGACTCCTTCTAGTTTCTTTCACATCTATTGTAAAAGGAGTGTTCTTGAGTTGTAAAGGTTTACCTCCACCTTGCTTGGGCTAAAGGGAGAGACCAATAGTGGATTGATTTCGTGGTGATTCACCGGAGAAGAATCAGACCATGGATTAGCGGCGAGGTCGTGAACCATGTTATATCTTGTTTGTTAGCATTGTTTATCTTTTGTTTGTTCTTAATTATCTTTTCATTATATTTTTTCGCTTGTGCTAACGTTAATTGTAGACGATTAAGAACGACTTTCGCTCATACGATGAAAGAGGGCTATTCACCCCCCTCTAGCCGGCCACCAATGTTCCTACAAGTGGTATCAGAGCCAAGGAAGCTTGTCGAGGACTAACAGCCGCAACAAGCACAATCAAGGATGGCCGGCTCTAACATTCACCCACCGAAGTTTGAAGGAGAATTCTCTTGGTGGAAGAAGAGAACTAAGGTATTTTTCGAAACCGATTTTGAAATTTTATTAATAATGGAAAATGGTTTCGAGATACCTAGGGATGAAAATGGAGAGCAAATAGAGAAGACAAGATGGACCAAGAGACAAAGGGAGGAGTACTTGGCAAACTCAAAGGCAAAGCACCACCTCTACAACGTACTCCCCCAACAAGAAGTAAACCGGATAGGGGAATGTGCAAGCGCCAAGGAAATGTGGGAGAAACTCATAGAACTCCATGAAGGCACTTCCGAGGCCAAGCTTGCAAGGAGAGACCTTCTTCGCTCCCAACTAACAAATATCAAAATTGAAAAGGGAGAAAAGGTAACCTCTTTACACTCTAGGTTTAAAGAAATTTTAATTGGGTTAACAAGTGTAGGAGAAAGACTTTCAAACTGGGATATGTTTATGAAAGCAATCGACGCTTTTCCCTGGTCATCGAAATGGAGCTCAATGGTGGACTCCTTCTACATGTCGAAGAACCTAGAAGTGAGCACCTTGGAGGAGTTCTTCTCAACCATGGAGCTCCATGAAACTAGGCTTGAGGGAGTAATTGAAGAATCAAGTATCAAGCCATCAAGAGGAGTAGCCCTAGTAGCAAACAAGGGGAAGAAGAAGAAGATAGAGACTCCTTCCTCATCCGATGAAGCATCCTCATCATCCTCCATGAATAGCAATGAAGATGCTTATATGGTAAGGAAGGTAAGGCGTGCTTTAAAGAATTTAAAATTTAACAAATCTTATGATAGGAGAAGGCACAAGAGGAAGATCATATGCTACAATTGCCAACAAGAGGGACATTTAAGAAATTATTGTCCCCTCTTGAACAAAAGTAAAGAAGAGAGGAAGAAGAAAGAGGAAAAGAAGAAGGGGAGCAAGAAGAAAAAGGAAGAAGAGAAGAAGGTCAAAGAAAAAGGGAAGGCCAAAACACTCAAAGCAAGAACTTGGGATGACCCTTCCTCCTCATCATCATCATCGGAGGAAGAAAATGTCTTTGTCACAAATTTGGCTCTAATGGCATTTGATGATCTAGACACCTCCTCTTCCGAACAAGAAAGATCAAGCATAAGTGAGGAGAGCTCTAGTGAAGGGGGAGGCTCATCATCATCCTCTTCATCCGAAGAAGAAGACATGGAAACTATGGTTACGAATCTCTCACCTAAGAAATGTTGGGTTTTCCGAGCCGCAAAAACCGCTTTTTGCGTTGCGGAAACCTCGGAAGCCCCGGCCACGGATCCGTGCAAAGTATAAAATATAAAACTAACATGTATGTGTTTAATAACTTTAGATCTACTCTAGATCTACATGATAAGAAGTTATTCTCGATGCGACACCCTTCGCAAATCCCGCTCGTCCAAAAGGTTTGCCGAAACTTGAGAGTGTCAAGTGCACACTCCTCTATTGGTATCCACACAAGCAATAGGTGAAGAAAAAAAACCTTAGAGTGTGCTAGCACCCTTTAGGAATTTCGGCCAAGGAGGTTGGGAGAGCTTGAGAGGGTGATCGAAGGATGAAGATGAAGTTGTGTAACTCACAAAATGAATTCACCATCTAATGGTAATAGTGGCCGGCCACTTTCTTAGGGGGGGGGGGGTTACATGCATGCATGTAACTCCTCCAAGAGCCAATGGATCTTGGTCTCCCTCATGAGGTGGCACCACATGCTAAGTCAATGATGATGTGGACATCATGACATGTCATTTGGTCAAGTCAAACTTGACCTTTCATCTTCCCTCTCAAGTCAAGTCAAACTTGACCTCTTATCTCCCATGGTTGATCAAATCCAACCATTTGATTCAAGTCAATTTAATTTAATGAATCTCTATTCATTAATTTAAATTGATTTGATGAATCAAATCTAAATTAGACTCATTCAACACTTGAATCAAATTGAGTCCAACTCAATTAGTCTAATTAGGATTACTCTTAATCCAATTTGGTTCATCCCATGAACCTAATCCTCATGGTTCATCATATGAACCTAATCTCCATCTAATTGCCCTTAGTGTGTGACCCTATAGGTTCTTGTAATGTTGGCAATGTCCTTAAACTGATTTAGGAACATAAGTAATAAGCGGTATCTAGCAACACATCATTGCTACCCAAGTTACAAGAATGTTGAGCTCCAACATCACCTTTGTGACTACTAATTGTGACTCTCACAATATGTGACAATGTCCCTCTATCCTTGACATCTAGATTGACCAATCGAGGCATAGACCGTGTCATCTTCGATACAATCTATATCTTGAACTCCAAGTAGACTCACTCTAATCAAATGAGCTCAATATCTCATATTGACTCATTTGAGCATGGTCATGCACTTCGTGGTCTCACTCTATCAAGAATATCGATGTCACCCCCGTCATATAGGAGGGATAGATCCCATCTACATCACTCACATCCCTCCGCATAATTTGTTACGTACCCAGTAATCGCCTTTATAGTCCACCCATTTACGGTTGACATTTGACGAAGCCAAAGTATGCAACTCCTTATGTATAGAACCATGGTGACTTCAGGTCTAAGGAGTAATAGTCATACTAATAGCCACATGAGAAAGTATATGACACTCATATAACGATCCATGATACTTTCTCATGGCGGGTCATTCAGTATACATTCTCTAATGTATACCCATGTGTCAACTTGATATCTCATATCCATGACTTGTGAGATCAAGTCATCGAGTTGACCTACATGCTAGTCTCTACGCATTAACATTGTCCCTGAATGTTAATACTTGACTAGGAATGATTAAGAGTAGTGTTCTCTATATCATCTCATTATCGATTCAACTAATCGATTGATATAGATAACAACCTACTACTCAAGGATATTATTATATTTAGTTATTTTGCACCAATACAAGTAAATATAATAACCATGCCTTTATAAATAGGAATATGATACAATAAAGTCCATACAACAATCATCACATGATTGACTCTAGGGCTTTCACTAACAATCTCCCACTAGCACTAGTGCCAATCACCGTAGTATCTAATACCCAATGACCTAGTGTGACCATCATGCTTTTTCTGTGCCAAAGCCTTGGTAAAGGGATCTGCGATGTTAGCCTCTGTGGGTACTCTGCAAATCTTCACATCTCCTCTATCGATAATCTCTCGAATGAGATGGAAGCACCGTAGTATGTGTTTGGTCCGCTGGTGTGAGCGAGGTTCCTTAGCCTATGCAATCGCTCCATTGTTGTCACAATAGAGCTCTATAGGATCTGCAATGCTAGGAACCACTCCAAGCTCAGTAATGAACTTACGGATCCAAACTGCCTCCTTTACTGCCTCAGATGCAACGATATACTCGGCTTATGTTGTAGAATCAGCAACTATGTTCTACTTCGAACTCTTCTAGCTCACAGCGCCACCATTCAAGTAAAACACGAACCCTGACTGCGATCTATAATCATCCTGGTCAGTTTGGAAGCTGTCATTGCTGTAACCCTTTACAGCTAGCTCCTCATCGCCTCCAAATATCAAGAAATATTCTTTAGTCCTTCTTAAGTACTTAAGAATATTCTTGACTGCTATCCAGTGACGCTCACCTGGATCTGACTGGTATCTACTCGTCATGCTCAAAGCATACGAGACATCAGGACGAGTACACAACATGGCATACATGATAGATCCTATAGAAGATGCGTAAGGGATCTTATCCATGCGGTCTCTCTCCTCTCTAGAAGAGGGACTTTGAGCCTTCGAAAGACTCACACCATGTGACATCGGCAGAAGTCCTTTCTTGGAATTCTGCATGGCAAACCGTAATAATACCGTGTCAATGTATGTACTCTGACTTAGGCCAAGCAATCTCTTAGATCTATCTCTATAGATCTTGATGCCTAGAATACAGGATACTTCACCTAAGTCCTTCATTGAGAAGCACATCCCCAGCCAAGTCTTCACAGACTGTAGCGAAGGGATGTCATTCCCAATGAATAGTATGTCATCCACATACAATACAAGGAAGACAACTGTGTTCTCATTAAACCTCTTGTTGACATAGGGTTCATATTCATTCTTGATGAAACCAAACTGTTCGATCGCATCATCGAATCAAAGATTCCAGCTCCGAGAGGCTTGCTTTAGTCCATAAATGGACCTTTGTCGCTTCCATACTTTCCCAGTATGCTGTGGATCTTCAAAACCCTCAGGTTGTGTCATGTACACATCCTCGAGTAAGTTTCCATTCAGAAATGCAGTTTTGACATCCATTTGCCAGATCTCATAATCGTGGTATGCTGTAATAGCAAGCAAGATCCGAATGGACTTAAACATCGCCACTGGAGAAAATGTTTCATCATAGTCAATACCATGAATCTGCTTGAAACCGTTAGCCACCAATCGGCCCTTATAGGTATGCGTGAGTCCATCCATGTCAGTCTTTCTCCTAAAGACCCACTTACACCCAATGGGTTTGACCCCTTCAGGTGGATCAACCAAAGTCTGTTGGATCGATGCGGTTCGCTAGAGGGGGGGTGAATAGCGATAAAAACTTTTTCGTAATCGTTCGTTAAGGTACGAGTAAAACGCAGTGGAAAGATAACAATAAATAAATAAAAACACGAGGGTTTTTACTTGGTTCGTAGCCTACGGCTACTACTCCAAGGCCCTAGTGGTCCTTGACCACGTACGGAGGGCAAACTACTAAAGAACTCCTCCTCGTTGAAGGTAGGAGTTAAACGAATACAAAACTCGATAAAGACTCAAGGTAGAGGGACACTCCCCCTCTCCTTGATATGATTTAAAGCTTTACTAAAAGAAATAAACTGAAATACAATTTAGAACTTTCGTTACCGACGACTTTAAAGGTTGGAGGTTGAAGCTCTAGTCGTCGTCTCGGCAGCGCTTCGTCGTAGGGATGTCGGAGAGTCGAAGCGTATCGGAAGCACTTGGAAGATTTTTTAATTGATGAAAAACCCTAGGTTTGGCCCTCCTTTTATAGCCTTTGAGCCCCTCATCGAATGGGTCTTTAGCCAATCACAAATGAGCACAAAACCCCTTGAAAAATGGTGATAACTCTTGACTACTCGAGGCTGATCCTTTGACCAAGAATGATCGATGGCCATCACCGCTGATCGATGGCAAGATCAATCGAAAGTGCTAGCCATAGTCACTGACCGATGGACGCGATGAGTCCTTCAGTTGGCAATGATCGATGTTGGCAAGGTAAGGTTAGCTCAAGAAAAACATAATTTCGATGGTCGTCGACCATCCGATCTCGACCTAGGCCATCTATAAGAAGTCTTTGGTCGGATCTATGCTTAAGATCATCCCCGTAAAGAGGATATGACCTTACTTACGCTCGTACACACGAGCTTACCTCAGTACTTACGTGTTGCTTTTGCTTCCGGCCTTCCACTCAATTCCTTCGGCTCCCTCCGAAGTCTCTTGAGTGTCGCCCGACCACCGCGGCTTTCTCCGGGTGTCGCTAGCCTTTAGCTCTAGCGTTGAGACTTTTCTGCACACTTGATTTAGCTCATGAGATAACAATATATGCTTAACTTTGTATCGTTTGCTATAATCAAAACTTAGGTTCGACTTAGGTGTCTACTGCACCAACAATCACCCCCTTTTTGATTTATGGCAAATCCACATACAAAGTTAAGTAAATAGCAAGCATGAAGAGTAATAATGTGCATGAGAAACAAAGATATGAAGATTAAGTTGGAGTAGTAAGGATTTTCTTCAAGTACTCCCCCTTGACCGAGGGTGAGTCTTGAAGAAAGACCTTAATCCTTTCCCTTGAGGGTTACTTTAAGTAATTAACATTACTTAAAGTTGGCCTTAGTAAAACGTTTTAGTTAAACCCTTTCTCCCCCTTAAGTAAAACATTAACGACATAAAGTTTTAAAATAAGTTTAAGTAAAACTTAGACGGCACAAATAAGTTTAAGAATTATTTGGCCTTTTGGTAAAAGTTAACTAAGTTTTAACTTTTGGTTTAAATATGAAGTAAAAGTTAAGTTATCAAAAAATATTTTGACCCCTTAACTTTGGCTGACCCCTTAACTTTGGCCTTTTTCTCCCCCTTTTGCCATATATCGAAAAGAGTAAGGGGTGTGTGGAAAAAAAAAAGTGTTAAATTTAAAGTCCAAGCATGTTCCCCATTTTTTTATATAAAAAAAATAATATACTGAAAATAAGCTCATCTATAAAATGTGCGACTCATATTTGACTTGATTGATATGTAAGATCAACCGTCTGAGTATGTATGATTATACTCCGTGGTTCATAGCGATGCACTAGCTCTACATCTGGAACCAGGAGTAAGGTCCTAACATCTCACGCCCATCTACGTGCCTAAGTACACAAACACATTAGTCCTATGTGTTGTGAGATGTACTGGCTCCTTAAATCTATAGGTGTATGATATCTAAGGTATGTCCTATACTAGTTCCATAAAAATGAATTTAAAGAAATAGTAGTAAGAACATATAATTTGTATGTACCTATTCTATTACGCACATGCCCAATTTTCGTCTTAATAGACTAAATTCGGCTTCGGGTAGGGGTTTAGTAAATAGATCTGCCAAGTTAGACTTCGATTGGACGTATTCGAGGTGTATGGCTCTGTTGGCCACATGTTCTCGAATGAAATGGTGTTTGACCTCTATATGTTTGGTCCTAGAGTGACATATCGGATTCTTTGTAAGATTAATTGAACTAATGTTATCTACGTGAAGTTTAGTATTCGTAAAGTCTAACTTAAAGTCGCGGAGAGTGTGCTTCATCCAAAGAAGTTGCGTGATACACTCACCCATCGCGATGTATTCGGCTTCGGTGGTAGATAAAGCAACACAGTGTTGTTTCCTACTGCACCAACTCACTAGACTCGAGCCGAGAAGTTGACAACAACCACTCGTGCTCTTTCTATCGAGCTTACTACCGACATAATCCGAATCGGAGTAGTCGATTAGTTCGAACTTCGTAGATCTAGGGTACCAAATACCAACGTTAAGTGTGCCCTTAAGATATCTAAGGATACGCTTAACTAGGGTTAGGTGTGACTCCTTAGCATAGGTTTGAAACCTGGCGCACATACTTACTGCGAATAGGATGTCGGGTCGACTCGCAGTTAAGTATAGGAGACTCCCTATTACGCTCCTATAGTATTTTAAGTCAATGGACTTACTTTCTAGGTCTTCTCCTATGTTAACATTTATCGCCATTGGGGTGTTTATTACCTTAGCGTCTTGCATTCCAAATCTTTTAATTAACTCCTTAGTGTATTTTTGTTGATATAGGTATATACCATCCTTAGTTTGTTTAATTTGTAGACCTAAAAAGAAACTTAACTTGCCTACCAAGTTCATTTCGAACTCACTTTCCATGAGCGAAACGAACTCGTTTAGTAAGGCTGAGTTAGAGGTTCCAAAAATTATATCGTCTACATAAATTTGAGCTATGAATATTTCTTTACCTAAGGTTTTTACAAAGAGAGTTGGGTCAACTAAGCGTTGGTTAAACCCTTTTGACTTAAGATGGATTGAAAGTCTCTCGTACCAAGCTCGAGGAGCTTGTTTAAGTCCATAGAGAACTTTCTTAAGCTTTAGAACATGGTCGGGTTTATCTAGATTTTTGAATCCGGGGGGTTGGCTGACATAAACTTCTTCTTTAATGTATCCATTTAGGAATGCCGACTTAACATCCATTTGAAACAGCTTAAATCCTCGATGTGCGGCATAAGCTAGCAACATTCGAATGGATTCGAGTCTAGCTACTGGGGCATAGGTTTCGTCGTAATCTAAGCCTTCGACTTGGCTAAACCCTTTGGCGACTAACCTAACCTTGTTTCTAACTACTTCACCTTTATCATCAAGCTTATTTCGAAACACCCACCTTGTTCCAATTATCGTTTTGTCTTTAGGTGGTGGTACTAACTCCCACACTTCATTCCTAGTAAATTGGGCTAGCTCTTCTTGCATTGCAATAATCCAATCGGGATCAAGAAGAGCTTGTTCAATTGATTTGGGTTCTATCTTTGAAATTAAGGAAATTTGACTAAGGTTCCTATAGGATGCTCTAGTTCGTACTCCTAGATTAGGATCTCCTATCACTTGATCGATAGGGTGGTTAGTTTGAATCCTAGATTGGGTTAGGTTTGTGTCACCTAATGCTTGATCAATGGGGTGACTTGGTTGAACACTAGTTTAGTTGGAGTCATCTATCACTTGATCAATAGAGTGACTTGGTTGACTTAGGTTAGGATTAACACTAGACCTGATCTCGGGATCAGAGTTAGGTCTAGTATGAATCGGCTCGCTAATTGCGGTTGCCGGGGGTTTTGTAGGTTCGTGTCCTTCATCGAACACTACATTAATGGTTTCCTCGACTCTAAGGGTGTCGTGGTTATATACTCTATAAGCTCTACTTGTAGTCGAGTATCCTAGAAAGATTCCGGTCATGGTTTTGGATGTAAATTTCCCTAGGTAATCCTTAGTGTTTAGCATATGTACCTTACACCCAAATACCCTAAAGTACTTGATGTTGGGTACTTTATCGTGATAAATCTCGTATGAGGTCTTAAGGTGCTTTTTTACCATAAGGATCCTATTTTGGACATAGCATGCCATACTCACGGCTTCTGCCCAAAACCTATCGGGTAGGTCGTATTTGTTCAACATGGTCCTAGCGGCTTCTTGTAGAGTTCGGTTTTTCCGTTCCACTAGGCCATTTTGCTGAGGGGTCCTAGGGCAAGAGAATTCATGGTGGTATCCGTTTAGGTTACAGAAGTCGGTGAACCTTTGATTTTCGAATTCACCACCATGATCGCTTCTAAGTCTTTTAACCTTAAGGTCTTTTTGATTCTCGATTAATTTGAATAGATTGATTAATTGATCTAGGGTATCATTTTTATGTTTGATGAACCTAACCCAGGTAAACCTGGAGTAGTCGTCAATTATGACTAAGCAATATTGACTTCTATTGAGTGACTTGGCTCCATGTGAATCGAATAGATCCATATGCAGGAGCTCAAGTATATTTGAGGTTCGTTCTTGGTTAGTTAACTTGTGTTGTGTCCTAGGTTGTTTTCCTTGTTGACAAGTATTACAGATTTTATTAACCAAGTTGTTGAGGTTGGGTAAGCCTCTGACTAAGCCACTCTGACTCATCTTTGTTAGAGATCGTTTGGAAGCTAGAGGGGGGGGGGTGAATAGCGTAGATGAAATTCGATCCCGTTCGTGTCTACAATTTCGTTAGTGCGCAGCGGAAATAGAAATAATAAAAGCAATAACGAAATGGACACAACACAAATCACAACAAGAGCATATAACGTGGTTCGGAACCAAACCGGTTCCTACTCCACGGATTGGGTTCGTACGAACCCTAGCGATGCCACAAACACCACTAACCAATAAAACTCCTTCTTGACACAAGTCAAGGGTGGAGAAACCCCTTACAAGTAATCTTACACCAAAAAGATACAAATACAAGCAATTACAATAATGAATACGAAATGCAAGTAAAAAAGACACTTTACAACACTTGTTTTGATTGCTTGAATGCTTGGTTGCTAGCTTGCACTTGGAGACTTGATTTGCACCAACAAATCGCCCCAATAGCCCTCAAGAACCGATACGAAAATCCTCCATCACGAGCTCCTTATAAAGCTTCAACCTGTGCTGGAAAAAGTCGATCAGTCGACTGATCGGGACCATCAGTCGACTGATGCCACTGTTGTCGTGAGACAATGGCTAGATCCACGCTGGATAAGTCCAACGGAACCTTCATCAGTCGACTGATCATGACCATCAGTCGACTGATGGAGCCTTCACTCGACCAGTCGAGTCTTGACTCCATTATGTTCCCGAAATACCGAGCACCAATCGACTGATCACACGATCGATCGCTCGAGCCCATCGATCATTGCCTACCTATGGCGTGATCGCTAGGCTATAACCCGCAAACCCTAGTTGACTCGGTCCGATCATGGCAAACATGAGGTTTTAACCCAAGTATGGTTCCCCCATACTTGCTAGACCACCCTTAGCCTAGACCTAAGCCTTCTAGCCACCTCCATCAGCCTCACGCCTCTCGGATCCCTCCAAGTCATCCATGACTTGTTCCTCCATCGCGCTAGCCTTCAGGTGCTTCCGTCGGCTATGTTATGCTAACGGTGTCTACACCGCCAAGGCACATTGGACTTACGCCGCCAAGACTCCGCTTGGACTTTACGCCGCCAACCATTGGTCTTATGCTGCAAAGACTCTCGCTTGGACTTTACGCCGCCAATATCAAACCCTTGGACTTCTCAAATGCCAAGACTCAAGCTTGGACTTTCCCTTGCCAACCCATGTTGGACTTTTACATTGCCAAGACCATGCTTGGACTTTCCAGTCCAAGAACTCAAGACTTGGACTTACCATGACAATTACATTGTCATATGTTTTTGTCAAAACATCAAAACACATCAAGACATCACTCGAGCTAAACTCGAGTCCTGGTCAATCGTGGCCTGGGCCGATTGCCCCAACAATCTCCCCCTTTTTGATGTTTGACAAAAACCAAACAAACTATTGAGTTAGAACACTAACTCAAATCCCTTACCAATTTTCCCAAATTGATAAATACTCTCCAAATGTTCTCCCCCAAACATTCTCCCCCTTTTTGACTAACAGCAAAAAGGTTGTCTCCCCAAGAGGGTCAATGTCTCATGTCCCAATGAGATCTTACAATCTCCCCCTTGGTCCAAAAAATACTTAGGATGCCTACCATCTTCCTAGTGATAAGTCCCATATCACTCAAGAGAGGCAATCCTATTCACTCTCCCAATTTCCAAATTTTGGTATCAAGAATCCCATTTTCCTCCTTATGAGGAAAAACAAACACCATCCATCATCCAATGATGGATACCTCCCCCTAAAGTACTTCGTTCGGTGCATGTTGCTCAACGATGTCGCCAGGAAGTCCCTAAGCCAATCGAAACTCTAAACCATCAAAATTAAAGGTTAGAAATTCAACATTGAACTTTCCTACACCTTAAATTGATCTGAAACCTAAACAACTCTCTAATCCATATCGGTAGCGCACTGCCTTTATAATGCTTTGAAAGCATATCACAGGAGTTAGGAGTAGTTGAGGACCTTTGCCGTGTTTGGTGCGGACTAACTAAACTTAGTTTTCCAGAAATCGGCCTTGGCGATCGACTCTGTCGACTACGGTCAATGCCGCACTCCATCGATTATTGCCACTCGAGGCGGTCGTTGATATGAAATTTCGAATTTGATTATGGAGAAATAGTTTTGAGAAAATCATAACTAATTACTCGATCTTTCCGAAAAATCACGAAATTGTCATTATAATACCTATAACCAATATAATGGGTGAAAAATGTTTGGAAAAATATTTTTACCATTGAAATAGGAGATTGGTACAAAGTTCAAAACTATTAAAAACTTTAAAGTTTTTGATCTACTTTGTACCAACTTCTACAATGATGATGAGTATCAAAAGATAGATTTCACCAAGGTTTTCTAAATTGATTTTAAGATGGTTTTTGAAAACCTATTTTGAACCATAATTTATTGGCTAAATATACATAGCTTGTATATTAGCTTTCCTTATGATTCTTGGTGATAATTAAAATAAGTTTAAGTTCATCTAGATGCACTACCTATGCACCTTGAACCTAACTTATTATCCTAGCATCTCATATGTATCTAGGATGTATAAATACACATACATGTCAATGTGATGTGAGATGTGGGTTTGAGTTCACTTTATCTATGGTTTCATGCATTTCCTACTTGAGGCAACCCTACTTGATTCCCTTATAAATGGGACTTCAAGTCACGCCATAGTCCTTAAATCAATTTCAATCAAGTTAATGCATGAATGTATGATCATGGCATAAATAATAGCATTATTAAAACATGGCCAATGATCATGATGTCATGACATATGATGAAATTTAAGAACACATGACATCTAACATAACCCTAAACAATGTCATGACATGGTATATGATAGGATGCAATTTCATGTCATAATATATCAACTTTCATAAGAAATACAATTATACAAATATTCATCCATACACACAAGATTTTTCAGAAACAAAGATTTCATTTAACTTAAAATTTGTCTTTTACATTCAAAATGGAGATTGGCTATGCTCAATCTCACTACAAAAATTGACAACCACAGAACATCTAATATCCTCTAATTGTCCGCAGGAGGTGGCGGTGGAGGAGGTCGACTCGTGGTCCAGGCGCGATCATCTCTAGCATATCGAGTGATCTTTGCTCTATGCGGCTCGGGACTCTCCATCCTATCGAGACGTCGCGGCCGAAGGATGCTCGCCCGCCAATATCTCTCGACACTTAGAGTCCACCGATCGATAGTCCTGAAATTGGACTCAGGCCACGGCGATCGATGGACCCGGCCACGATGTGTCCGCCGGGCATCCGTCATCCTCATCAGTGGTATCCGCATCCTCATGGTCCTCTGTCGCCTCTCTGGGTACCGGAGGATGCTGTCTGCGTGCCCTGGGTAGTGGTTGTGGCGCCAAATCCATCTGTCCAGCGCCCATCCGTAGCTTTGCTAACGAGAAGTTACGAACTGATATACAGTCGTACACCTCCGATAGCGCTCGCAGAGAGCCCCTGTGGATGTTGACGCCTACGGAGTCTAGCCATGCTATGATGATATGACCAAATGGCATATGCACTTTCCCTTGTACAGGGAAAATGAAGTGCACAATGCAGTGGAAAATGTTTAATGCAAAGTTTATATCTAACTGATGACGTATGGCATATAGAAGAAAAAGATGGGGAGGCCGAATCTTGGCCAGACCCCGAGTGACAATGGTAAGAAAACACCCAACAATGACCTTGTAAAGGACATTGTCAGGTGCAGACAACTCAGTGATAGGAAATAGATTCTGGGCCGGTGGACGAGGATAACCAAAGATATGCTCATGCATGGACTCCATAGAGATATGGTCAAAAGGCTCAGGTAAAGGAAAATCCATGGTAGGGTAAAAGATAAAGGTGTCATCTGAAGGCCTACACTCGCGAAACTCCTGCAGTATCGCAGGAGTAAACTCTAACTCGTGTTTTGCAACGCGAGTAGTGTAAGTAGGGTCGTCATCCACCTTTTTAAGGTTTTGATAGAATTCCTTAACAAGGTCATCATTAATTGGATGCGTGCATAAGACGATTTTCATTAGATTGTAGTATGCAATTAATTCCATGACATCACTACAATGTCGATTGAAAAAATCTCTATCGATGTACCTAACCAACATAGGTTGGTACAATCGAGATTCACCCTCGGGTGGATCATTCCTACGGGCTCTCCTATTATGAATGCAATGTAATGATATGACATGCAATGGCAATAATACACGATTAGATAAACCTAAATTGTAATGGAAATGAATTTTAGGGCTCGGAAAAAAAATCGTTACTTAGGCGCCATTTGAAGATGTGGCCGGAGGGAAGACTCAAATGTTGCTGGGGGTCGCCGGAAAAGTCACCGGAGAACTTCAGACGCCGGAACCCTAATCGGAACAAGGAAAAATAAGCCCTAAATCACGTGAACTAGGGCTCCAAATAGGTGGAAAATGGAAGATGAGAAGCTCGTCTATCAAACCTAACACTTGGGAGGTTGGCACGGCCGGAAGAGTTGGTCGGAGAGGGAGACGGCAATCGGAGAAGGAAGGGAGAAGAAGGGCTCGTCGCGTGAAGACGCCGAACCCTAGCGGTTCGGCGTTATAAAAACATGATTGATCGGTGATGAGCATCGTGATCGATAGCGGTTTATTACCGAGTTTACTGAGCCGTGATCGGCCCGATCTAGCTCGGCAATCGATTGAACCTTCTATAACGTGCTCTGTAGATCCGATCGTGATGTTGCTCATCGATCCGATCGATGAGCACATCACTCGACTGCTCGTCGAGCACTCAACTGATGGCCCTCGGCCTCGGTGAACAGTACCATCAGTCGACTGATGGACCTCATCAGTCGACTGATGTTTAATCAGTCGAGTCATGAAGCTAGCACTCGACTGATGGCCGTATCGTATCGCACTAGGTTACGGTCGATCGATAATCGTATCGCCGATCGATATCGATTTCGTCAAAATCAGAAGATCTCGATTTCATCATCTTAATTATTCCATTTTATCACGTTAGATCTTGTATATCGAATGTATTGATGTTATACTTTTATTCATGTATTTGTTAATGTATTTTAATGTTTTATTTCATTTTTGCAAACATTAACATTCAATGATTTCCAAAACCTAACATCTCACCCTTTCTAAGTGTTAAAATACACAATCAAGGTAAAAGACTTGTTTTGTGAGATGTAATCTATCCTAGACATTCCTTCCATGCAAAAATATGGTAAAACATATGAAGCATGGTGAATACAAGACATCAAGTTGTGTGACACTTGAGTATCACTCTAGATGTTACCTTTACATCTTAACCACACATCTCTTGATACATGACCTTCCAAAGTGTGCCAATAATCAAAGTTACACACTATGACCTCTAAATCTAGATTGTGTCAATTTTATTGATTTTCATGTTTTCAAGATATATATTGACACATCCTAAAATTCTTTGAAGTTAAGGCTCAAAGATATTTCCAAGGTAACCATAACCTTGGAAGTAACCTAAGGTGCCACCTTTATCATGGTTGAGTTAACTACCCATCCAATCAAGGTTGGCACACCCTAAACCCATTTAGCGTGAATCAATCACGCTCTTAGGAACCCAAAACTGATTTGAGCTCCTAGGGTTAATTAGGTATTCCTTAGGGATAACCTCCCTAGATACCTTCCTAATGACCCTCCTAGGCTTATTAGCCTTGGTCATTTTGGTCTTGCCTAGGTTAACCTTAGGGATTGCCTCCCTAACAACCTTCTTAGTGGCCATCCTAGGTTTCTTCGAAACCTTGGCCATTAGGCACAAACCTTGGTCAACTCTAGGAATGACTTTCCCATTGACCTTGGTCTTTCTAGACCTAGTTAGTGTCCCATAGTCGAATGGAACACTATGGTATGTCACCTTGGACTTAGGTTTGTGACCCAAACCATTCTTGCCCTTGGTTGACTTTTGACTCTTAGGTCCTAGAGTTTGACAATTTGACCCTTGAAATTGATTTTGTATCTTGTTTAGGGTCTTTTCCAATGTCTCAAGCCTTGACCTCAAGGCTTGGTTCTCTAATTCTAATTGCCCAATTTTAGAATTTTTATTTAAATCTTGGGCATTGGACTTTCTTGGCATATGCCTAGTCCATTTTGGATTAAAAACTAGATGTTCTTGTATTTTCTTAATAGATTCCCTAGGTATTGTTTTTCTAGGGACATTAGTCCCAAATTTCTCCTTATTCTTAAGGTGAACATTCTTAGCTCCTAAACAAATATGTTTGTTATTTCTAGCATGCTTTTTATGATACATAACAAAATTGCTAAAATTAGTTCTAGCATGCTTTTTAATGTTTAAATTAGACGGAGCATTATTTAAATATACCTTAGGGTTTGCCTTAGTGGCTCCCCCTACTTGTGATGCTCCCCTTTGCCCCTTCTTCTTCTTCTTTGGGCATTGACTCTGGTAATGACCCGGTAGTCGACATTTGAAGCAAATGACATGATCCTTGCTCTTTTGACTTGGAGAACCGCGTCCGTTGACTTTTGTTGACTTTTAGGTGTCGGAGGAGCTTTCTTGATCATCTTTGGGCATTTGCTCTTGTAATGCCCATACTCCCTACACTCAAAGCACATAATATGATTTTTATTTGAAAGTAAAGTGTTTGAGTTACCTAAGGTGGTGGTAGGTGCCGGAGTTGAATTTTGAGCTTCCTCATCTTGATCGGATGTTCAAAGCTCTTCTTGAGGTTGCTCCGGTGTAGAGGATGGTCTCTCCTCCTCAATCCTAGAAGTAGATGCTTCTTCCACCTCTTCTACTTCTTCTTTCTCCGATTCGGAAGTTGACTCCATCTCAACTTCCGATTCCTCACTTTCACTTGAGGATGAACTCTCCTCATGGAATCTTGCCAATTTTCTCCATAGCTCCTTGGCATACATGTAATCCCCTAGCTTGCACAAAACATCATTAGGGATTAAATCTTCCAAAAGTTTCGTTACCTTAACTTCGGTCTTGAGCTTTTGGCGTTGCTCTTGGGTCCACTTTTTCAATTTTAGGACATTCCCCTTCTTATCCCTAGGGGGTTCAAAGCCTTCAACGAGGATGAACCAATCCTCTATGTTCATCATCAAGAATGTTTCCATTCTTGCTCTCCATGCCGGAAAATCTTCTGGATCATATGGAGGTGGAGTGTTGATTTCCCATCCAAGCTTGTCTTGGAATTCCATCTTCACCCTCGAGCCTTTTGCCTTAGCTCCCAGTTGTTAATCCGTAGAAGAGCCCCGGGCTCTGATACCACTTATTAGAGATCGTTTGGAAGCTAGAGGGGGGGGGGTGAATAGCGTAGATGAAATTCGATCCCGTTCGTGTCTACAATTTCGTTAGTACGCAGCGGAAATAGAAATAATAAAAGCAATAATGAAATGGACACAACACAAATCACAACAAGAGCATATAACGTGGTTCAGAACCAAACCGGTTCCTACTCCACGGATTGGGTTCGTACGAACCCTAGCGATGCCACAAACACCACTAACCAATAAAACTCCTTCTTGACACAAGTCAAGGGTAGAGAAACCCCTTACAAGTAATCTTACACCAATAAGATACAAATACAAGCAATTACAATAATGAATATGAAATGCAAGTAAAGAAGACACTTTACAACACTTGTTTTGATTGCTTGAATGCTTGGTTGCTTGCTTGCACTTGGAGACCTGATTTGCACCAACAAATCGCCCCAATAGCCCTCAAGAACCGATACCAAAATCCTCCATCATGAGCTCCTTATAAAGCTTCAACCTGTGCTGGAAAAAGTCGATCAGTCGACTGATCGGGACCATCAGTCGACTGATGCCACTGTTGTCGTGAGACAACGGCTAGATCCACGTTGGATAAGTCCAACGGAACCTTCATCAGTCGACTGATCATGACCATCAGTCGACTGATGGAGCCTTCACTTGACCAGTCGAGTCTTGACTCTATTCTGTGCCCAAAATATCGAGCACCAGTCGACTGATCACACGATCGTCCGATCGCTGAGCCATCGACCGATCGCCAACCTATGGCGATCGCTAGGCCATAACCCGCAGTCAAACCCTAGTTGACTCGGTCCAGTCGACTGCCACATGGCACCAGTCGACTGGCACACCTCAAACATGAGGTTTTAACCCAAGTATGGTTCCCCCATACTTGCTAGACCACCCTTAGCCTAGACCTAAGCCTTCTAGCCACCTCCATCAGCCTCACGCCTCTCGGATCCCTCCAAGTCATCCATGACTTGTTCATCCATCGCGCTAGCCTTCAGGTGCTTCCGTCGGCTATGTTATGCTAACAGTGTCTACACCGCCAAGGCACATTGGACTTACGCCGCCAAGACTCCGCTTGGACTTTACGCCGCCAACCATTGGTCTTATGCTGCCAAGACTCCCGCTTGGACTTTATGCCGCCAACCATGGTCTTATGCTGCCAAGACTCCCGCTTGGACTTTACGCCGCCAATATCAAACCCTTGGACTTCTCAAATGCCAAGACTCAAGCTTGGACTTTCCCTTGCCAACCCATGTTGGACTTTTACATTGCCAAGACCATGCTTGGACATTCCAGTCCAAGAACTCAAGACTTGGACTTACCATGACAATTACATTGTCATATGTTTTTGTCAAAACATCAAAACACATCAAGACATCACTCGAGCCAAACTCGAGTCCTGGTCAATCGTGACCTAGGCCGATTGCACTAACAATCTTGTGGACGAGTCTTGGGTGCGAGTGACCGAGTCGTCGGTGCCACAACCATGATTCCTCTTCCTGTGTCATAAGACATTTGGCTGAGAAATTGATTAAGTTAATTGTATAAATGTTATTTGTCCTAGTTCCTTTGAGTATTGTTTTAGCTGTTTTATTTGTTTTAATTACACATTCATTTTCTAAAAATACGACCTTATAGTTATTGTCACATAATTGGCTTACGCTAAGCAGGTTATATTCAAAATTCTCTACAAGTAATACATTTTTAATAACAAAATTCGAGTTAAGCTCGATATCACCTGATCCGATGATTTTGAGCTTGCCATTATTCCCAAAGGCTACCGATCCTTGTCGTTTGAATCGAAGCTTTGTGAATTTGAGTTGATCCCCGATCATGTGTCGGGAGCAATCATTGTCCAACATCCATTGATCCTACACACAAGGTGGTTGGATTGGATGTTAGATTTTTTAAATTGGTTGTAAGTAGTTAAACCTAGGTCATCTCACCTGTGTCTATATGATCAATCATGTTATACTTCTGTGTTTTGTGTGAGATGACTTCCAATTAAGTTGATTAAGTGTATTTAGGTTCAAGTAATTTTATGTTAGATTTGGATTTAAACCTAGGCTTGTCAAGTTTACCTTTTCAAGATCATGGCTTCCAGGTCATGGCGAGGCACAGGGGCCTTCTTTTATCGGATCATCGACCACTTCCTTAGACAAAGCCATTTTCAAGAAAATGATGACTTGACTCACCTAAGACTATCTCCTAGTCTAACTGGTTATTTTTGAAAAGAGGCTCCCCGAGGCTCAATCTTTTCGAAGAATTTTAGTTGGTTATATTTTTGAAAAGAGGCTCCCCGAGGCTCAATCTTTTCGAAGAATTTTAGTTGGTTATGTTTTTGAAAAGAGGCTCCCCGAGGCTCAATCTTTTCGAAGAATTTTAGTTGGTTATGTTCATGTTCTAAGTGAGTTCACAAGTTTTAAAGTACAAACTTTCTAAGTTAAAGCATGCAATTTCTAAGTTAAAGCACAAACATGTTTTGTACTGGCTCCCCCTAGACCGTTGAATCGGTTCGGTCTATCCACATAGTGGATTTGGTCCTTGGGAACCCAGTACGGGTTGGATCCTAGAGTTGAAATCAAAAAGTTCTTAGGGACCCATGCTTGGACATGTTTCTTATGTCGACTTACAACCGACATATACGACCTATTAGTCGTGTTTGAGTTAAACCCTAGTCCAGCCTTGTTGTACACGGCCCTTTGAGATCCAAGTAGGAGGTCAAGTCCTTTGGATCCCGAAGTGAACCTTTGCAATGTGTTCCTAAGATCTTCGACTTGACTTTTCAAGAGAGAGTTCTCAACTTCGAGCTTTTCAACTCGAGTTGAGTCCTTCTCTTGAACTCGACTAGTCGAAGAGGTTAGGGAGACCTCGTGTTTGAGGAGTTTAACCTCCTCAACAAGGGTCTCGACCTTGGACTCGGACTTAGCTAACTTCCTAGACAAAAACCTAACCGTATTATGTAAAGTATTAAATAAAGTTCGACTTACTTTAAGGGTATCTTTGAACCGGATGCGTGTCAGTGGCTTGACTTGAAGGTAGCCAGAGTCCGAGTCATCCTCGTGGTTGACTCAAGTTCAGCTGGGCTCCGTGTCCGACTCAATTGATTTCGCCATGAAGACGTGGTCTTCGTCTTCTTCGGATGACGCTTCTTCCCATGTCGCGTTGAGGGCCTTCTTATGCTTAGGTGCTTGGTGGTTGAGCTTGGGGCACTCGGACTTGATATGTCCAAACCTGTTGCACTCATAACACCTAATATTGGAACTTTTAGGCTTACCTGGGTTGGGTCGAGTCGTGGTTCGCTTTCGTCCCTTGGCTATCCTTCGAGCTAGGTTCATTAGTTCGGCAGTCAACTCCGGGTCAACTTCTTCTTCGGACTCATCTTCCTCCTCGGTTGGTGGTGGCTTGCTTGCGATTTTCTTCTTCTTTGAACCTGCAAACAAGGCTATACCCCTCTCGGGCTCCGAGTTAGACTACTCATGAAGTTCAAAATCCAAAAAGAGTTCATCTAACCTAATTTTAGAAAGGTCCTTGGAGACCTTATAGGCATCGACCATGGATGCCCATAAGGTAGTCCTCAGAAAAGAGTTTAGGACATACCTTATAAGGTCGTGGTTTTCGACCTTTTGCCCGATTGCGTGTAGGTTGTTGACGATGTCCTAGACTCGGGCGTGAAGTTGTGTCGTGGACTCGTGTTCCTGCATTTTTAGGTTATATAGTTTATTGAAAAGAAGATCACGCTTACATACCTTGGCTTCGTCGGTCCCTTCGTGTAGCTCCACTAGTTTTGTCCAAAGATCTTTTGCGCTTATGAAGGGGCCGACGCGATTTAGCTCCTCCTTGGATAGGCTGCATTGAAGAATTTGCGTTGCCTTAGCGTCGGCTTCGACTTGTTTTTTTGTTGCAATGGTCCATTGGTCATAATCCAAGGAGTCACCCACTTCATTAGTCGGAAGTGTGAAACCCGATTGGATTATGATCCACATCTCGATTTGGGTTTTAAGAAAGCATTCCATCCGACCCTTCCAATAACGGAAGTCATCTCCGTTGTAAAATGGAGGTCGAACGGTGCTAAACCCTTCGAGATGGGCCTTTAGAACAAAGAACACAAGGAGACGAAGGAAAAAAAACTAGCAACGACAAAAACACACAAAAAGTACCAAGACTCGCGTCTTGGATTAGTAGTGCGGGAGTAAATTTAACAAAGCGAAATAAATCTGAAATAAACAGAAATAAAAGAAAAATAAATCTGTGAAAAATGGCTAGATTGGTGGTTTCACCAAATCTTAGCAACCCCCGGCTCTGATACCAATTGTTGGATCGATGCGGTTCGCTAGAGGGGGGGGGTGAATAGCGATAAAAACTTTTTCGTAATCGTTCGTTAAGGTACGAGTAAAATGCAGCGGAAAGATAACAATAAATAAATAAAAACACGAGGGTTTTTACTTGGTTCGTAGCCTACGGCTACTACTCCAAGGCCCTAGTGGTCCTTGACCACGTACGGAGGGCAAACTACTAAAGAACTCCTCCTCGTTGGAGGTAGGAGTTAAACGAATACAAAACTCGATAAAGACTCAAGGTAGAGGGACACTCCCCCTCTCCTTGATATGATTTAAAGCTTTACTAAAAGAAATAAACTGAAATACAATTTAGAACTTTCGTTACCGACGACTTTAAAGGTTGGAGGTTGAAGCTCTAGTCGTCGTCTCGGCAGCGCTTCGTCGTAGGGATGTCGGAGAGTCGGAGCGTATCGGAAGCACTTGGAAGCTTTTTTAATTGATGAAAAACCCTAGGTTTGGCCCTCCTTTTATAGCCTTTGAGCCCCTCATCGAATGGGTCTTTAGCCAATCACAAATGGGCACAAAACCCCTTGAAAAATGGTGATAACTTGAATCCATCACCGGTCGTGATGGCGACATCGATCGAGTGCTAGCCGTAGTCACTCGACTGATGGACGGCAGTCGAGTCCTTCAGTTGGCGATCGTGATCGGGCAAGGCAAGGTTAGCTCAAGAAAAACATAATTTCGATGGTCGTCGACCATCCGATCTCGACCTAGGCCATCTATAAGAAGTCTTTGGTCGGATCTACGCTTAAGATCATCCCCGTAAAGAGGATACGACCTTACTTATGCTCGCACACACGAGCTTACCTCAGTACTTACGTGTTGCTTTTCCTTCCGGCCTTCCACTCAATTCCTTCGGCTCCCTCCGAAGTCTCTTGAGTGTCACCCGACCACCGCGGCTTTCTCCGGGTGTCGCTAGCCTTTAGCTCCAGCGTTGAGACTTTTCTGCACACTTGATTTAGCTCATGAGATAACAATATATGCTTAACTTTGTATCGTTTGCTATAATCAAAACTTAGGTTCGACTTAGGTGCCTACTGCACCAACAAAGTCGATACTTGGTTGGTGTACATGGATTCCATCTCGGATCTCATGGCCTCTTGCCATTTCTCAAAATCTAGGCTCATCACAGCTTTCTGATAGGAGGTAGGCTCATTCTCAATGAGCATAACGTCATCATGGTCAGACAAGAGAAATGAGTATCTCTCAGGCTGACGACGTACCCTATCAGACCTGCGAAGAGGTAGGTCTACCTGAACAGATGGTTGTTCCACAACTCCTTGTGCAACAACCTCATCACCCACAACACTTTGTGGTTCCTTTTCAACCTCCATCAAGGCCTCAATGCTATGGTCCTTATCTTGAATTTCTTCAAGATCGAACGTACTACCACTAGTTTTTCTAGAAACAAAATCCCTTTCTAGAAAAACCCCAGTCTTTGCTACAAACACTTTGTGCTGACTGGGAATGTAGAAGTAATATCCCTTTGTATCCTTGGGATATCAAAAAAATAGCACCTATTGGATTTGGGTCCCAGTTTGTCTGAGACTTGACGTCGAACGTAAGCCTCACAACCCCAAATCCTCATGAAAGGCATCTTGGGATTTCTCCCTGTCCATATCGTATATGGTGTCTTTATGACAGCCTTGGACAATACACGGTTAAGGATAAAGGCTGCTGTGTCTAGAGCATATCCCCAAAAGGATATAGGAAGATCTGTGTGACTCATCATAGATCGTACCATATCTAATAGGGTACGATTCCTCCTTTCGGATACACCATTCCACTGTGGTGTTCCAGGAGGAGTGAGTTGGGATAGAATCCCACACTCAGCTAGATAGACATGAAACTCATGGCTAAGGTATTCACCACCTCGATCTTGGCCACCCGATGGATCGGAACCACACAAACTTGATCCATCAATGATGTTCCATTCCACTAGAGGATCATCATTGAACTACCTCACCAACCCCCATAAATCAATATGGGCTCCATATATTATTTGTACATTCATCTCCCCGTGTTTAAGATATCGAATGTCCGTCAATTAATTGATTTGCTGACCATCAATTAATTAACATCTAATTCCTCGAGTAGTACCACTCAACCTTATCATCATGTTGACTAAGTCAACCAGCTGGGTTTACATGATGAACCTTATGAGCTCCTCAAGGGGACATCATCAACCTAATATATAGGACACGGTTTCCTTCTATAATCAACGACACACCATGTAAATAATATCATTTCCTAACTTACCGGGCATATTGATTTAATCCATCTAAATCTCACCCTCTGGTAAATCAAAGAAATAAATACTAAGTACATGTGTCCATTATTATATCGGGATTAAGAGCATGTACAACATAATATCCGTGGTCCGATTCAATTATGTAGTCAGCAATTAATTGAATCACCTCTATGTCGGTCCTGCTCAATACACCTAAGTGTACTAGTGTAACTTTATGTTCAAGACAAAACAATACCAAGCTACACTACAACCATGCCAATGGTTTGTCCAAAACCATCTTGGTTGTGAGCCTCTACTTATATTTTACAAGGGACTGATAACATCATCTTCTGTGCCACACCAAGCACCATGTTATCTACAATGTAAAATATTAGACAATATGCACACACATATAATAAATATATAAAGTGCAAACAATGATCATGTGATTCTTATTCCAAAATAAAATGTTCATACAAAAAGAGCTAGGCTTTCAGTATACATTCCAACAATCTCTCACTTATACTAAAAGACTATGCCGTCATTACACTGTCATACATCTGATCCCCATGTCCTCCACATGCCTATCAAACGCTTTCGCTGGAAGGACCTTAGTGAATGGATCCGCCAGGTTATCCTCTGATGCAATCTTGGCGACAGCAACTTCTCCTTGCTTTACGATCTCTCGTATAAGGTGGTACTTGCGCTCTATGTGTTTACTCGCCTTATGGGCTCGTGGTTCCTTCGAGTTTGCAACTGCTCCATTGTTATCACAATAAATTGTGATAGTTCTGGGAAAACCAGGAATCACATCCAAGTCCATCAAGAAGTTCCTGAGCCATACAACTTCTTTGGCTGCCTCAGAGGCTGCCACATACTCAGCTTCCATGGTAGAGTCCGCCACGCATTTCTGCTTGACACTCCTCCATACTATGGCTCCACCTCCAAAAGTAAACACAAACCCCGAGGTAGACTTACTCTTGTCCCTATCTGATTGGAAATCCGAATTCGTGTAACCCACAGGGACTAATTGATCTGCCCGGTAAACCAGCATATAATCCCTAGTCCTTCTCAGGTACTTCAATATATGCTTTACCGCACCCAATGTCCTCGTCTCAGATTACTCGATATTCGCTAACCATGCCCACGCAAAAGGTATATCCGGTCTCGTACATAGCATAGCATACATAAGGCTTCCTACTGCCGAAGCATAAGGAACCGCCTTCATGTCCTCTATCTCCTTTGATGTTTTGGGACACATCTCTTTAGATAAAGGAACTCCATGACTAAAAGGTAGAAAACCTTTCTTGGAGTTCTGCATGCTAAAACGAGCAAGGATAGTGTCAATGTATGTAGCTTGAGATAAGCACAACATCCTTTTCTTGCGATCCCTTATTACCTTGATCCCAAGGATGTGTCCCACTTCTCCCAAGTCCTTCATGTCAAACTGTTTGGACAATTATACCCTTACGTCTGATAACACTTTGATATTGTTGCCAACTAATAAAATGTCATCTACGTATAGTACAAGAAACACCACTACGTTTCCATCACATCTCTTGTATACACAAGGCTCATCCGGATTTTGAATAAATCCATATGACTGGATTACCTCATCAAAGTGGATGTTCCAAGATCTAGAAGCTTGCTTCAATCCATAAATGGACCGATTAAGCTTACATACAAGATGCTCTTTGCCTTTAGCAATGAATCCCTCTGGTTGTCGCATAAAGATGTTCTCCTCAAGACTTCCGTTAAGGAAAGCTGTCTTGACATCCATCTGTCAAATCTCATAATCCATATGAGCAGCTATAGATAAGAGAATTCGGATAGACTTAAGCATAGCTACCGACGAAAAGGTCTCCTCATAATCGATACCCTCTTTCTGAGTATACCCTTTCGCAACAAGTCTAGCTTTGAAGGTCTCAACCTTCCCGTCTACTCCTCTCTTTCTCTTGTAGATCCACTTGCATCCAATGGGTTTTACACCATCGGGTGGTTCTACTAGCTCTCAGACTTGATTAGAATCCATAGATTCTATCTCTGAATTCATCGCTCTTTGCCAAGATACCACATCTCTATCTTGTAGTGCCTCGTCATATGTCAAGGGATCAGGTTCATGTTCACCAGGGACTAAGTTCGAAGACTCTCCCAAAAACATGAATCTCTCGGGTTGTCTAACAACCCTCCCACTACGACGAGGTGCCTTTTGTGTAAGCTCTGTGACACGCGGTGCAGTGACTTATGGTGTCTCCTCTTGTACCGGTGGTATTGAAGTCGGGACTTCCCCTGTCAATTCCTAAAGAACAATCCTACTCTTGGGCTTGTGGTTCATTACATAATCCTCCTCTAGAAATCTGGCGTTCGTGCTAACGATCACCCTCTGATCTCTAGGATTATAAAACAAACCACCTTTCGTTCCCTTAGAGTAGCCAACAAACATGCACACTTCTGTACGAGGTTCCAACTTACCAGCATCAGCTTTCATCACATGTGCTGGACTCCCCCATATTCGAATATGTCTTAGACTAGGCTTTCGCCCAGTCCACAATTCTACAGGGGTAGAAGGTACTAATTTGGATGGAACCAAGTTCAGAGTATACATTGTCGTATCCAGTGCATACCCCCAGAACGAAACAGGTAACTCAGAATAACTCATCATCAATCTGACCATCTCCATAAGAGTCCTATTCCTTCGCTCCGCTACACCATTCTGCTGGGGTGTGCCAGGTGCAGACAATTGGGATTGAATCCCAGCCTCTGATAAGTAATTCCTAAACTCTCCCAAGAGGTACTCGCCACCACGATCAGATCATAATGTCTTGATACTTTTACCTTGACGGTTCTCCACATCAGCCTTGAATTCTTTGAACCTGTCAAAGCATTCAGACTTGCGGCGCATCAAGTAAATGTATCCATATCTTGAATAATCATCTATAAATGAGATGAAATATTCAAAACCACCTCTTGCCTGGATAGACATAGGACCGCACAAATCATAATGAGCCAATTCTAACACATCTTTGGCTCTATACCCCTTGTCCTTGAAAGGCCTCTTGGTCATTTTACCTTCCAAGCAAGATTCGCAGGTTGGGAGATCCTCCACCACTAATGAACCCAAAGGTCCATCAGCTATCAACCTTTGAATTCTGCTTAGGTTAATATGACCAAGCCTTAGAAGGCAATGATATGTCTGGTTCATTTGCGAAGGTTCTTTTCTCTTATTAGACTTAGAAGATGAGTTATTGATTTCTATATGCATCGTGGGAGTTTTCGGTTCAAGAGTATATAAATTGCCAACCAATGTACCAGAACAGATAATCTCCCTATTCCTTTTTATAACCACTTTGTCATTAAAAGAAACAGAATATCCATCCATAAACAATTTAGAAACTGAAATTAAATTCTTTCTAAAAGTAGGTACATTAAGACAATTTCTCAAAACCAAAACTTTATTCCTATCAAAAGATAAATAAACATCTCCCACTGCAATAGCCGCCACCTTTGAAGCATTGCCCATGAAGACGGTAATCTCTCCTCTAGTCGGGTTTCTGGAACCCCGCAAAGTATTGCAGACATGATCATGGCTCCTGTATCTACACACCGTAATCGTAGATAACACCGTTAAACATGTTTCAACAACTAAACAAGAAGATATACCTTTGTTCTTTCGGCGAGGACAGTCCGCCTTCCAATGTCCAGTCTGCTTGCAAGTGAAGCACTTGCCTTTCGGCTTCTTCACTCCTGCCTGAGGTCCCACTGCCACCTTCTTCGCTCCACCTTGCTTCTTCTTCTTCTTACCTTTCGGTTTAGAGGAAGAAACCTTCTGAGCGACCATGGCTTGAGCACTTTGACGAAAAAACCCCTCTGCCGCCTGGAGTTCTGTCAGAAGCTCCGCCAACGAATACAACCTCTTGTTCATGTTGTAGTTGAGGCGAATCGCCAAAACTCCTAGGCAGAGACTGGAGAATGATATCGATCTGGGTTTCCCCATCGATCTCAGCTCCGAGGACTTCCATCTCATTAAGATGAGCCATCATCTTGAGAACATGATCCCTAACGGGTGTTCCCTCGATCATGGAGGTCGTCATCAAGTTTCTCATCGCCTCCTGTCTAGCTGCCCTACTCTAATGTCCAAAAAGTTCCTTGAGATTGAACATCATGTCATAAGCTGTGGCTATGGCCTAATGCTGATGTTGCAACACATTTGACATAGATGCCAAAATGTAACACCGCGCCATCTCATCTGCCTTGACCCATTTCTTATAACGTTCTTTATCCTTTTCATCAGAGTCATCGGAGGGCTTAGGAGGACAGACCTCGAAGAGTACAAATTTGTACTCCTCTGCAGTTAAGACAATATCCAGATTTCTTTTCCAATCAATGTAGTTTGGTCCAGTAAGCTTATTTTCTTTTAAAATCACAGCAAGTGGGTTGAAAGCCATTTGAAAATCCTAAAAATCACAATGATCAAAATATTAGATTTCAAATATTATTGATTCCTCAAAACAATAAAATTCCGAAATCAACCAACACCTCAATTCACCGAGAATTTCGTATGCCACGCTATGTGGACGTATACGAATTCTACATTTGTAAGAGGAGGTTTTACCCATTAATTTTATTATCTTGTCAACCTTACTTTTTGACAAATAAAATTAATAGTTGGTTCCTCTTTGGCCCTACAAATAAAAGCAGTGACTCCGATGGGGAGGATACTTCTATTTGCATCTAAGTGTGCACCATTACATGATACTAAGGGAATTATTTCGGATTATGTGCCTTACCGCTATGGAAGTACACATGCTCCTAGATAATTTCCTATAACCATTATTTGACCTAGTGATCCGCAAACAAACCCGTCTGCAGGGAGAAAGTCACTCAGAGCCCACACACAGGTTTGTTGCATCACACGTCAAATTGTAATGGAGGCCGCGGGAATTAATTAAAATGTCCCTCTCCCACTTAGTAAATTGAAAATGAGGAATTTTAAAACATACACAACATGCATATAAAACAAATAAGCAATAAATATGGAAAAAATAGAATTTTTCCAACTATTATGGCATTGTCCTCCAATATGCATCCCGTCGTGTCGCCACCTCGTCCGCTCCATCTTTTCCTGTGCGCAAGTCACCAAAGAGATCCGAGCCGAGATTAAGCTATTTTAATTTACATCCATCGATCCTATACTCCACGAAGGAGTGTACAAATAATCTAGATCGAAAGTAAACTAAAAATGAGCGGCTAAGAAATGTCGTATTTAATTACAAAAATTAAATACTAATCTAGCCTTGTCAACCCCGAGGATTTAAATAATAAATATTTACACACATCCAATCACATACACACATATGTCCATAATAGTCGGATCTTATGCCTGCAACCAAAGAGTTAAACTACGCATATCCTACTACTATCCGGCACATATAATATATGAAAAAGTGCATAAAAATTAACCGAATCCCAAACACACAAAACCGGAAATCGTGGCTCTGATACCACTTGCAGGGGGATGCTACGGAGGCTCATTGGCTCCCATGTCCCCGGATTAAAATTTTCACTAATGAAAGAATTAATCCGGATGGGATGAGTTTCCTTAGCACAACCTATTCGTCGTCGTGCTAACAACTTGAGTGATCGCTTGAACAAACTAGTTGTTCAAGCAACTCAACTCTTCTAGTTGGTTAGCCGCGGAAGAGACGACGGACGGATCGCTGGTTTTTGTGTTTGTCTTCGGGGTCAAAGATTATACAAAATATATACATATGCATAATTGTATAATCAACAAATAAAAGAGCATGCTCAGATCTGAAAATAAAGTTGTAAAACTTTATACCTTACGATCTTCTACCGTATGTCCTTTCCTCCTCGTGGACGACGTGTGGACGAAGATCCTCCACGAGTAGAAGCCTTCTAGATCGCGTTCTTCCCTTCCTTGTCCACTGCGAACAAAAAGAAGAACCAACAATACCTTTCCTTTCTAGAAGCGGCCACCAAGCTAGGGAGTTTGATGCAACCGCCGGCCAAGGAACAATGGATGAAGCGCCGGCCACCAATGCAAAGGGAACCGCTGGCCACCTTGGAGATTGGAGAAGTGTCGGCCACCAAGGAGAAAGGGAGGAGGAAGAGCGCTGGCCTAGGAATAGAGGAGGAAGATAGATAGGTGTCGGCAATCTTAGGATGAAGAAGGGTTCTTCTTCTCTTGATGCCGCCCAAGCTCCTTCCAAAACCTAGCCGCCCAAGCCCTTGTTCTCCTAGGGTTTCTTGCCGCCCAAGATTGGAGAGGTAAAACCCTAATTTTTCCTTGAACCAATTATCCCCTCGCCGCCCAACCTAAGCTTTCCTTTTATAGAGTTAGGCTTAGGACTCCTTTAATCTCCACCGTCAGATCTAGGGATTTAATCTCCACCGTCGGATCTAGGGTTTTATCCCAACCATCGGATCTAGGGTTTCATCCCAACCGTCGAATCTAGGATTTCATACCAACCGTCAGATCTAGGGTTTCATCCCAACCGTCGATTTAGGATTTCATCCTAACCATCGGATCTAGGGATTTAATCCCAACCGTTGGTTCTAGGATTTCATCCTAACCATCGGATCTAGGGATTTAATCTCAACCGTTGGTTCTAGGGTTTCATCCCAACCATCGGATCTAGGGATTCATCCCATCCGTCGGTTCTCAGTTTTGTTTTACATCCTTGGATCTAGACTTCACGAGGATTATATTAGGCTACGATAGGGACCATAAGGAGGAGTTGGATCTTGGCCACCCGATGGATCGGAACCACACAAACTTGATCCATCAATGATGTTCCATTCCACTAGAGGATCATCATTGAACTACCTCACCAACCCCCATAAATCAATATGGGCTCCATATATTATTTGTACATTCATCTCCCCATGTTTAAGATATCGAATGTCCGTCAATTAATTGATTTGTTGACCATCAATTAATTAACATCTAATTCCTCGAGTAGTACCACTCAACCTTATCATCATGTTGACAAAGTTAACCAGCTGGGTTTACATGATGAACCTTATGAGCTACTAGAGGGGACATCACCAACCTAATATATAGGACACGGTTTCCTTCTATAATCAACGGCACACCATGTAAATAATATCATTTCCCAACTTACCGGGCATATTGATTTAATCCATCTAAATCTCACCCTCTGGTAAATCAATGAAATAAATACTAAGTACATGTGTCCGTTATTATATCGGGATTAAGAGCATGTACAACATAATATCCGAGGTCCGATTCAATTATGTAGTCAGCAATTAATTGAATCACCTCTATGTCGATCCTGCTTAATACACCTAAGTGTACTAGTGTAACTTTATGTTCAAGACAAAACAATACCAAGCTACACTACAACCATGCCAATGGTTTGTCCAAAACCATCTTGGTTGTG
The DNA here is from genome assembly GCA_025175895.1 of Wurfbainia villosa. Lineage (NCBI taxonomy): Eukaryota > Viridiplantae > Streptophyta > Magnoliopsida > Zingiberales > Zingiberaceae > Wurfbainia > Wurfbainia villosa. The sequence continues at coordinate 32,645,172 of CM045989.1, read as the reverse complement.
AGCCTCTACTTATATTTTACAAGGGACTGATAACATGATCTTCTGTGCCACACCAAGCACCATGTTATCTATAATGTAAAATATTAGACAATATGCACACACATATAATAAATATATAAAGTGCAAACAATGATCATGTGATTCTTATTCCAAAATAAAATGTTCATACAAAAAGAGCTAGGCTTTCAGTATACATTCCAACAGTGGCACCACATGCTAAGTCAATGATGATGTGGAGCATCATCATTGGCCGGCCATGCCAAGTCATCATCATGACATGGCATTTGGTCAAGTCAAACTTGACCTTTCATCTTCCCTCTCAAGTCAAGTCAAACTTGACCTCTTATTACCCATGGTTGATCAAATCCAACCATTTGATTCATGTCAATTTAATTTAATGAATCTATAATCATTAATTTAAATTGATTTGATGAATCAAATCTAAATTAGACTCATTCAACACTTGAATCAAATTGATTCCAACTCAATTAGTCTAATTAGGATTACTCTTAATCCAATTTGGTTCATCCCATGAACCTAATCCTCAAGGTTCATCATAGGAACCTAATCTCCATCTAATTGCCCTTAATGTGTGACCCTATAGGTTCTTGTAACGTTGGCAATGTCCCTAAACCGATTTAGGAACATAAGCAATGAGCGGTATCTAGCAACACATCATTGCTACCCAAGTTACAAGAATGTTGAGATCTAACATCACCTTTGTGACTACTAATTGTGACTCTCACAATATGTGACAATGTCCCTCTATCCTTGACATCTAGATTGACCAATCGAGACATAGACTGTGTCATCCTTGGTACAATCTATATCTTGAACTCCAAGTAGACTCACTCTAATCAAATGAGCTCAATATCTCATATTGACTCATTTGGGCATGGACATGCACTTCGTGGTCTCACTCTATCAAGAATATCGATGTCACCCCCGTCATATAGGAGGGATAGATCTCATCTACATCACTCACATCCCTCCGCATAATTTGTTACATACCCAGTAATCGCCTTTATAGTCCACCCATTTACGGGTGACGTTTGACGAAGCCAAAGTATGCAACTTCTTATGTAGGGAACCATGGTGTCTTCAGGTCTAAGGACTAATAGTCATACTAATAGCCACATGAGAATGTATATGACACTCATATAATGATCCACGATACTTTCTCATGGTGGGTCATTCAGTATACATTCTCTAATGTATACCCATGTGTCAACTTGATATCTCATATCCATGACTTGTGAGATCAAGTCATTGAGTTGACCTACATGCTAGTCTCTACGCATTAACATTGTCCCTGAATGTTAATACTTGACTAGGAATGATTAAGAGTAGTGTTCTCTATATCATCTCATTATCGATTCAACCAATCGATTGATATAGATAAGAACCTACTACTCAAGGATATTATTATATTTAGTTATTTGGCACCAATACAAGTAAATATAATAACCATGCCTTTATAAATAGGAATATGATACAATAAAGTCCATACAACAATCATCACATGATTGGCTCTAGGGCTTTCACTAACAAGAAAATAGTTTCCATGATTTCAAGCTTAACTAAGGACTTGTTTAGGGCCAAAAAGAAAAATAAGAGCATGCTAGATCAAATTAAGGCCTTAGAAAATAAATTATAACAAGCATGTTTAAATTTAATGATGATGCATGCTTACATGATAACTATATGCCTTTGGATGTTAATGATGCGTGCATTGAGGAAAATAGGGCTTTAAGGGAAAAGGTAGACCATTTGACTAAGGCCCTAGAAAAATTTACAATAGGCTCAAATACCTTGAACATGATTATAGGGAGCCAAAGGGAAAGCTTCAATAAGAAAGGCCTAGGATATAAGGGAAAGACAAATGAAAAGGCCTATAAATATTTGATTGCTAGGGGTCAAAGCAAGAACAAGACAATTGCTAGAAAATGGATCCCTAAGAAATATTTAGTGAACCCCATATGAAAGAACTTGTATTGGGTTCCTAAATCCATCCTTAAGGGTTAGGAAAACCCTAGGATAGTCAACTATAAGGATTTTATTTATATCATATGTTTGGTTGACTTAGGATGGCGGGACTTAATTTTTGAAATAGTGTTGGGTGATGATAATGTGCCCATAAATTGATAATAATGCTTAAATCATGATAGTTAATGTAATTTTTATATATGTTTGCAATCATGATTTATGATCATGACATTTAATATATATTCATGGGCAATAGGGTTTAAATCATGCATTTGGTAATACTTGAATTCTTTATTATGATTTTATACCAATGCATGATCACAATTTGATTAATACATTTGTTTCATGATCATAATGTGAAATTAATTCATATATATTTTTATGATCATATAGTATGTTAGGATGATACTTAACCATGGGTAAGAATGCATGAATTTGAAGGTTAAGTACATAAATACCTTTAGGAACATCTCACATTCACCATATGGATAACTTTGATTGAAAACATAGTATGGGTGAGATGATAGGATGATACAAATGGTCCACTAATGCCTATGACATTTAGATGGTCATTTTAAGTATCAAAATAGCAATAATAGACCAATCATGGGGAAGGCTTATGTTTAATTCATAGACATATTGCCCAAAGATCATGGTTGGATATTTCATATATTTTTAAAACAATTTATTATTTTAAAATCTGTGCTTTCATGTTTTGAAACAATCTAAAGCAAAACTAGGTGTTAACATTGACACAAATTTGATCAAAAATTAGTTGCTTTTGAAACTTTTGGATCTTTGGAAAATCATTGAAAATATAAGTAATTTTCATGAAAACTCATTTTTCAATGATAAAGGACATTAAAAGAAATGTGTTTTCAAAATTTCATGATTTTTTGATTTTTCTGGAATTATTATTGCATTTCTGAATTTCGTCCAGGAAAATTAGAAAACTTGTAATCTGCGTGCCAGTCGACTGATGTACTGTGCATGAGCACAGTAACCTATTTTTATCAGGTTTTATTTAGTTTTTGGTATTTTTCCTTCTTAGAGATGATGTCATGTGTGTATAACATTTAGAAAATATTTTTGATGGTGTCAAAGGGGGAGAAATAGAAAAGTTTAAGTTAATCATGCTAATTGGGAAAATTTAGCATGTCTTAAGGGGGAGTTGTTGTTGGGTGTCCGGCACCGCAGCGAGTGTGTGTTCGAACATATTTCGTAAACATGTGCGCAACAGAATAAATAAAAAAAGCAATAAATCTAATTTAATATCACACACACACCACACACATGCATAGTACAACATATGTAGACATAACCATAGTTTCAAATTTTGCAATAAAAGGAAATTTATTCTACGTATACCTGACGTATCACGTGTAGCGGGAAAGGCATCAACCGGAGCGACCCTCGCAAGAATCGCCTCTATCCGTGTCCACGTCGAGTATCTTCGGGATGACTTCACAAAGTCATGAGCCTCGTCTTCGTACGAGTCACTAGCCTCGTGTCAAAGACGATGTGATCGAGAGAAGAACACAATCAGAATAAAAATTCGGATTCAAAATCGAGTCCCCAAAACTTGCTTCTCCGGAGAGGTATTCGTCAACCGTTTAATGAATCCTTCCTCCTCCACCTATGAGGATTATCGGAGATCGAATCCCCTACAAGGAAGCCGCTGTCAGAGCTCCAAACGTCGTCCAAATGACATTCCGACAAGAAGGAAACAAGATGTCCAAAAAACTAGACAGCTTTGGTGGAGGATGTTGCGCCGGGCAAATAAGGAAATCTAGATGCTCACCATGTCGCCGGAGCCAAGGAAGATCACCGGAGGGTCACCGGAGGATCGCCTGTAGGAGCTTGGACGCCGGCAACAAATTGGATGGCGGCACAAGGGGTGGGCGGCGACAAGGGCTTGGGTGCCGACTACAAGGAGAGGAGGGAGAGGGGCGGCAAGATTAGATTAGGTTTTCACAAAATCCTTAAGCCCTATTTTTTTAGAGAACAAATTCTCCTAATGGTTATTGGTTCATAACCAAAAACTCGTTAATCCGCTCCATTAATTTAAGTTAAAATAAACCAAACCGATTTGGCCTATTTTAAGTTAAAATGAACTTAACCAACTTTGGTTCATTCGTTTAAAACAAACCAAAACCTTTTGGTTTATTCTCCACCATTGGATTAAAACCAAACTAATTTGGTTCATCCATCATATCTTAATAAGAAACGGCCCATTCACGCTTCCATTGCGACTGAAACGATTTCATGCTCGCTCCTTGTTTGGTCCAACCAAACCTGGTTTCTCTCGGTCTGAGAATCTCATTCTCAAACTCATTTTAAATCCTTCATATTATGCTCGTTGTGCGTGTGACCAAATAGGTTTTTTGTTTATATTGGTCGTCTATAATTAACCATTAATTATAGAACAATCATGAGTGACACCTAGTAGTACATCATAATCCCCAATTAATCGAAAAGATCAACGGTTGATCCAGAACTATTTCTGAAATCCTTCAGCAACTATAATAATTCATGCCCCATTCCCTTCACTCATTTTATACCCACTTGGTTCATGATATGGTCTATAGTGTCAGTCCCCACTAGGTTAACTACGTCACACCTAGCCCAAGTATCATTTCCTCCTCCTACAGATTCTAGTTACTGCACATGTATCCAATAGTACCTTACTCTAAACATATAATGCTTTGGCCAAAGAATTTAGTAACAATCCGACGAGAGGCCATGGGTATACATCTCCTTGCAAGGAGTGGTGAATCCTTTATAGACTATTCAAACACCTTCAATCAATTCGACTTATACCCAATCATCCCGGGTCCACATCTCCTCAGAGATGCTTGCTTAAGATGTTAAAGCATAAGTCTTCATGATCAAGATGACTTGAATACCGCAAGTCAAAGGAACATCGCACTTAAGTTGCAGTAAGAACTTCATTGACATATCTATATATGCAGAGAACCATATAAAGTCTTACGACTTGTCACTCCAATGAACTAGTTACCATAACTAGCATCCACGATTAACTCCAGACATCACAATGTCTCCAGCTAGTGAGAATCAGCTGCTTGGATACACCAAGAAGTATACCTCGTGCTAGTATCGACAGAATTGATATTGTCTAAATCCATCAATTCATCGACTAGGGATAATTCCAATACATCACAATTACACATGTAGAGATACTCACTAGTTGTGATCCAATCACAAATTCTCTCATGCTGTGAATCGTATCGTGGACATTTAGTAAATGAGTTTAAGATCTAATCAAATATATGAAAACATATATACTCAAATAGTGAATCTTCATTTATCATATAAATGGTTCAAACATAAGGCGATTGCCTTAGGACATCTCCCATATATTACTAACAAACTCCCACTTGGCCTAATGTCAATCGCTACTGTATCCAATACCATAAGCTCTAACATGAACCTCAAACTTACTTTGAGGTAATGCCTTAGTCAAAGGATCTTCTAAGTTTCTTTCAGTGGGAATTTTCTCGATTTGTATTTCCTTCCTACTAATGATCTCTCTGATCAAATGATAGCGGGGAAGCACATGTTTGGATCATTGATGAGACCTTGGCTTTTCGCTTGTGCAATTGCTCCATTGTTGTCGCAGTAGACCGGTATTGCTTCAACAATGGCTGGAACGACACCAAGTTCACAAATTAACTTCTTGATCCAAACTGCTTCCTTTGCTTCTTTCAAAGCTGCAATGTATTCTGCCTCAGTGGTAGAATCTGCTACAGTGTCTTGTTTGGAACTTTTCCAACTCACTGCACCCCCATTCAAGGTGAACACGTACCCAGACTGAGACCTGGAATCATCCTTATCTGTCTGGAAGCTGACATTCGTATACCCGTGTATCACCATGTCCCCTTCTCCATATATCAGGAATACATCCTTAGTTCTTCTTAAGTACTTAAGGATCGTCTTAACAACCACCCAATGATCCATTCCTAGATCAGACTGGTATCTACTCATGACACTCAGAGTATACGATACATTGGGCCTGGTACATAACATAGCATATATGATAGATCCTATTGTGAATGCATAGGGAATCTTACTCATATAAATCCTCTCGTCTTCTGTGCGCGGACACATAGACTTCGAAAGGTGTATCCCATGCCTAATGGGTAGAAAACCTTTCTAGGATTCCCACATGCTAAACTTCTTTAGCACTCGGTCTATATATGTAGACAGCGAAAGACCAAGCAACTGTTTCGATCTATCTCTATAGATCTTAATCCCGAGAATGTAGGTTGCTTCTCCCAGGTCTTTCATGGAGAATGTCTTGGACAACCAAATCTTAACTAACTGTAATACTGAAAAATCGTTTTCTATAAGTAATATGTCATCAACATACAATACTAGGAACATGACTGCACTCCCACTTGTTGGGTTTCCGGCGCCGCGGTGAGTATGTGTTCGAACATGATTCGCAAACATGTGCACAGCGGAAGAAATAAAAATAATAAATCTACATTTATTACAACACACACATCACATGCATGCATAGTACAACATGTGTAGACATAACCGTAAATTTAAATTTTGTAATAAAGGAAATTTAACTACGTATACCTTTCGTATCACGTGTAGCGGGAACGACATCAACCGGAACGATCCTCGCTAGAATCGTCTCTATCCGTATCCATGCCGAGTATCCTTAGGATGACTTCGCTAAGCCACGAGCTTCGTCTTTGTACGGGTTACTAGCCTCGTGTTGAAGACGACGTGATCGAGAGATGATCACGATCCAAATCCAAATTCGGACCCAAAGACGAGTCCTCAAAACTCGCTTCTCCGGAGAGGTATTCGTCAACCGTTTGATGAATCCTTCGTCCTCCACCTCAGAGGATTACCGGAGATCGAATCCCCGGTAAGTTAGGCGCTGTCGGAGCTCTAACCGTCATCCAAACGATGCTCCGACGAAGAAATGCTGTCCAGAAAACTGGACAGCTTTGGTGGAGGAGTAGGCGCCGGCCAACCAAGGGAAGCCAAGTGCTCACCTTATCGCCACACCCAAGGGAGATCACTGGAGCACCAACTGGCAGCAGCTCGACGCCGGCGAGGGGAAAGGAAAGCACCTTCTAGACGCCGGTTGGAGGCGAAGAAGGGGCGGCAATGGAGTTGGCGCCGACTCCTTCAATGGGGTGGGCGGCAACTAGGTTTAGGGCTTTTGGATTAGGGCTTAACAATCCCTTAAGCTCTCTTTTATAGAGAACTAATTCTCTTAATGGTTATTGGATCATAACCATGAGGCCCGTTAACCTGCTCCATTAATATAAGTTAAAATAAACCAAACCATGATGGTTTATTTTAAGTTAAAATGAACCGAACCAACTTTTGGTTCATTCGTTTAAAATAAACCAAACCCTTTGGGTTATTCTCATCCATTGGATTAGAACCAAACCATTTTGGTTCATCCATTATGTCTTCATAGGACACGGCCCATCCATGCTTCCATTGCGACTGAAATGATTTCATGCTCGCTTCTTGTTTGGTCCAACCAAACCTAGTTTCTCTCGGTTTGAGAATCCCATTCTCAAGCTCGTTTTAAATCCTTCGGATTACGCTCGTTGTGCGTGTGACCAAATAGGTTCTCGGTTGATGTTGACCGTCTATAATTAACCATTAATTATAGAACGATCATGAGTGGCACCTAGTAGTACATCATGATCCCCAATTAACCGAAAAGATCAACGGTTGATCCAGAACTATTTCTGAAACCCTTCAGCAGTTCGAATGAATCGTGTCCCATTCCCTTCACTCATCTTATACCCACTTGGTTCAGGACATGGTCTATACTGTCAGTCCCCACTAGGCTCACTACGTCACACCTAGCCCAAGTATCATTTCCTCGTCCTACGGATTCTAGTTACTGCACATGTATCGAAGAGTACCTTACTCTTAACATGTAATGCTTTGGCCAAAGACTTTAGTAACAATCCGACGAGAGGCCATGGGTATACATCTCCTCGCAAGGAGTGGTGAATCCTTTATAGGTTATTCAAACACCTTCGATCACTTCGACTTATACCCAATCATCCTGGGTCCACATCTCCTTAGAGATGTTTGCTTAAGATGTCAAAGCATAAGTCTCCATGATCAAGATGACTTGAATACCGCAAGTCAAAGGAACATCGCACTTAAGCTACAGTAAGAAATTCATTGACATATCTATATATGCAGAGAACCATATGAAGTCTTACGGCTGGTCACTCCAATGAACTAGTTACCATAACTAGCATCCACGATTAACTCCGGACATCACAATGTCTCCAGCCAGTGAGAATCAGCTGCTTGGATACACCAAGGAGTATACCTCGTGCTAGTCTCGACAGAATCGATGGTGTCCAAATCCATCAATTCATCGACTTGGGATAATTCCGATACATCACAATTACACATGTAGAGATACTCACTAGTTGTGATCCAATCACAAATTCTCTCATGCTGTCAATCGTATCGTGGACATTCAGTAAATGAGTTTAAGATCCAATCAAATACATCAAAACATGTATACTCAAATAGTGAATCTTCATTTATCATATAAATGGTTCATACATAAGGTGATTGCCTTAGGACATCTCTCATATATTACTAACAGACTCCCACTTGGCCTAATGTCAATCGCTACGAATACCAATACCATAAGCTCTAACATGACCCTCAAACTTACTTTGAGGTAATGCCTTAGTCAAAGGATCCGCTAAGTTCCTTTCAGTGGGGATTTTCTCGATTTGTATTTCATTCCTACTGATGATCTCTCTGATAAGATGATAGCGGTGAAGCACATGTTTGGATCGTTGATGAGACCACATCAAGTTCAGAGATGAACTTCTTGTTCCAAACCGCTTCCTTTGCTGCTTCCAAAGCTGCAATGTATTCTGCCTTAGTGGCAGAATCCGCTATAGTGTCAAGCTTGGAAACTTTCCAACTTATTGCACCTCCATTCCAAGTGAATACATACCCAGACTAAGACATGGAATCATCCTTATCTGTCTGGAGCTGGCATCCGTATACCCACGTATCACCATGTACCCTTCTCCATATATTAGGAACACATCCTTAGTACTTCTTTAGTACTTAAGGATCATCTTAACAGCCACCCAATGATCCATTCCTGGATCAGACTGGTATATGCTCGTGACACTCAGAGCATACGACACATTTGGCCTCGTACATAACATAGCATACATGATAGATCCTATTACGGATGCATAGGGAATCTTACTCATGCAAATCCTCTCGTCTTCTGTGCGCGGACACATAGACTTTGAAAGGTGTACCCCATGCCTGATGGGTAGGAAACCTTTCTTGGATCCGACATGCTAAACCTCTTTAGCACTCGGTCTATATATGTAGACTGCGAAAGACTAAGCAATCGTTTCGATCTATCTCTATAGATCTTAATCCCGAGGATGTAGGTTGCTTCTCCCAGGTCTTTCATGGAGAATGTCTTGGATAACCAATCCTTAACTGACTGTAAGATTGAAACATCGTTTCCTATAAGTAATATGTCATCGACATATAATACTAGGAACACGACTGCACTCCCACTAACCTTCTTGTACACACAAGGTTCGTCTGGATTTTGTGAGAAATCAAACTTTTTGATTGTCTCATCAAAACGGATATTCCAGCTCCTGGATGCTTGCTTCAATCCATAAATGGACCGTCACAATTTGCATACCTTGGTTTTATCAACCGATGTGAAACCCTCAAGCTGTATCATATACATGTCCTCGAGCAGGTTTCCATTAAGGAAAGATGTTTTCACATCCATCTGCCATATCTCATAATCATAATGAGCCACTATGGCCAGGGGCATCCGAATGGATTTAAGCATAGCTACAGGCGAATAGGTTTCGTCATAATCAACACCTTGCTTTTGACGATATCTTTTCGCCACCAATCTAGCCTTATAGGTAATCACATTACCATCCATGTCAGTTTTCTTCTTGAAAACCCACTTGCACCCTATAGGCTTTATGCCTTCAGGTGGGTCAACCAAGTTCCAAACTTGGTTTTCATACATGGAATCCATTTCCGACTTCATGGCACCAAGCCACTTATCCCTTTCTGAACTTGTCAGCACTTCTTCATAACTGGTAGGCTCCTCATCATCAATTAGTAACACGTTGTTCGATTCACTTACGAGAAATCCATATCTCTCAGGAATATTGCGTGTTCTACCAGATCTACGAAGATGTGGTGTTACAATAGGTCCAGCCGATTGCTCATCACTATGAGTTGTCGGCCGTTGTGCTTCACCAGGTATCTCATCAATGTCTATTTGAGTCTCTCGAGCCTCCTCAAGCTCGATGACACTTCCACTGTTTTCTTGCAAGAGAAACTCTTTCTCTAGAAACACAGCATGCCTTGAAACAAACACCTTTTGTTCCACAGGATGATAGAATTGGTAACCCCTTGTTTCCTTAGGGTATCCAATAAATAGACATTTATCAAACTTAGCATCCAATTTGTCTGATACTGTCTGCTTCACATAAGCAGGACAATCCCATATCTTCAAGTAAGATACATGAGGTTTCTTACTATTCCATATCTCATATGGAGTAGTAGAGACTACCTTGGTAAGCATTCTGTTTAACAAGTAAACAGTTGTCTGAAGTGCATAGCCCCAAAAGGACTTGGGAAGATTCGTATGATTCATCATTGATCTGACCATGTTCAACAAGGTCCGGTTATGCCTCTCTGATACACCATTATACTGTGGTGTATATGGCGGAGTCCATTGAGACAATATACCATTGTCTCTTAGGTGATCAAGAAACTCCTGACTCAAGTATTCACCACCTCGATCCGATCGAAGTATTTTAATACTCTTGTCATGTTGTTTCTCTACTTCATTTCTGAATTCTTTGAACCTTTCAAAGGCTTCAGACTTGTGTTTCATCAAGAACACATACCCAAACCGTGAGTGATCATCAGTGAAGGTAATGAAGTAGCTATAGCCTCCTAAAGCTTGAGTTGACATAGGTCCACATACATCACTATGTATTAGGCCTAGCAACTCTCCCACTTGTTCACCTTTTCCTGTAAAAGGTAACTTAGTCATCTTGCCTTTTAAGCATGATTCGCATGTATCATATGAATCCAATTCAAACGATTCCAGAATTCCACATTGGTGTAATTCGGACATGCGTTTCTTGCTTACATGGCCAAGACGACAATGCCACATGTAAAAGTCTATTTGATTATCCTTTCGAGCACGCTTGTTGCTCGCTTCGATATTACAAATGTCACTGGATACGTCCAACGTATAAACACCATTGCTTAAAGTTCCAGTCCCATAAAGAACTCCATTCGAAGTTATGTAACAACAATTGTTACTAAAAGTCAAATGCTACCCATTTCTATTTAAACAAGAAATAGAAATGTTGTTCTTTATCAACGAAGAAACATAAAAGCAATTGTCCAGTTCTAAGACAAGTCCTGCAGGGAGTTTCAACAAATACGTTCCGATGACGAGTGCAGCAACCTTTGCTCCATTCCCAACACGTAAATTTGACTCTTCCTTGACGAGTCTTCTTCTATTCCTTAGCCCATGTATGTCATTACATACATGTGAGCCACACCCAGTATCCAATACCCAAGTGTCTAAGGAAATAGAATGACAATCAATAAAGAAGATTTCTAAAAAAGATGGGGCATCCGATGCCTTATCCTTCTTCACGGACTCAAAATAAATCTTGCAATTTCTTCGCCAATGGCCCTCCTTGCCATAATGATGGCAAATGCCCTTTTGAGCTGGTTCTGCCTTTTTAGTCCATTTCTTCCCCTTCTGCTATTCCTTTGACTTCTTCTTAGAACCTTTCTTCGAGGAATCAACTAACAGCACCGTCCCCTGCTCATGCTTCTCAGAAGGCTCCATAGTCTTCAGCATGTTGAGCAGTACCACAGATGAACCTTCTTGCATCTCAGAGGTGAAGAGGAGCTTGGAGACTTCGAACCTTTCGAATCTCACTTGCTTATCAAACAACTCATAAAGATGAAGGACTACGATATGAGCATCCATATGCTCATGCTGCTTTCGTAGCTTGGGTTCCATCGTGGCTAGCATGATGCAACTCACCATTTCAGAATCATTCACATGTTTCTGATAGGCCAACAATTGGTCCAGAGTTGCATTGTCACTAGGACAGGCGGGAAGAGACACTTCGAGGACATTCGCAAGCTTTTCCATCTTGAGAAAAATTCTCAAGTTTCTAAGCTAGTCCAAGAAGTTCGGCCTAGTCAATTTATTCAAATCCAAAATGGAACGCAAATTTAAAGACATCATGATCAATCTTAGAAATACAAAATGAGCATATATGAGAAAGATTATTTTAAAATGCATCAATATACATTTATAAATCCCATTCATTTTTTTAATTTCAAAAACCCCAAAATCACTTCGGGAGATCGTAGGTCCATCTCCGAATGGGCTGATATCCATCATAGATATGAACAACCTTGGAGAGAGTCCAACAAGTCATTCATAACTACGACGGTAGGTATCAACTATACCGATTGCATATCACGTATATGCAACTATTACAATGTGCTATCAACTTATTGAATGTTCACACATACATCGGTTTGTTAACACATTAACAAGTATGCATCATATGCATAGCACCCAACTTCACCTCCCTTTACATCAACCTTGGAGAGAGTCCAACAAGCCGATGCTCCAGGTTAAAGCCGACCCATTAATCGAAAAATAGTTTTAATATGGTTAGAGCGCATTCAACCAATTAGCCCGGCTTGGAGAGAGTCCAACAACCAAAGCTAACGATTGACCTCTGACTCTTACCATATTAGTATTAAACTATTCCATGGTTTGAACATGTTCGGGTTCGAGCCGGGCTTGGAGAGAGTCCAACAACCCAAACAAGAAACGGAACTCTTGTTCTAACCATATTAATGGAAGGTGTAGGCTTTAATATTGTTTAAAGGTTTTTATGTCTCATCCTCTTTGCATGCAAATAACTATTATCTACATGGCATGGCATACATCTACATGTCACGACACACATGACATAATGATATGCATCTAATGCAATTACATGACATACAATTATGTCATGTAAATAATTTCCTTATATGTCATAACTATTTATGGAAATAAAATATGTTTAAGATTTGATTCTCCAAATCAAATCATGATTAAATTAGGAAACAAATTTCCAAATCTAATCACATATTTTACTTATGGAAATAGTTGATTAAGGAAAGTCAATTTAGGAAACCAATTTCCTAAATCATCAAAACTACTTATGGAAATCAAATATTTTAAGATTTGATTTCTCAAATCAAATCAAGATTAAATTAGGAAACAAATTTCCAAAATCTAATCAAATATTTTATTTATGGAAAATATCAATTTCCATAAATACTTCCAACTTTCCAAAAGTGGAAGATTTCCATAAATACTTCTAGACTTTCCAAAATTGAAAAATTTCCATAAATACTTCTAAATTTTCAAAATTAGAAAATTTCCAGAAATAACATTATGACTATCGCAAAACCATTTTACGATTATGTCGAAACACAACCTGGGCTCTGATACCACTGTTGGGTTTCCGGCACCGCGGCGAGTGTGTGTTCGAACATGTTTCGTAAACATGTGCACAGCGGAAGAAATAAAAATAATAAATCTACATTTATTACAACACACACATCACACGCATGCATAGTACAACATGTGTAGACATAACCGTAAATTTAAATTTTGCAATAAAGGAAATTTAACTACGTATACCTTTCGTATCACGTGTAGCGGGAACGGCATCAACCGGAACGATCCTCGCTAGAATCGTCTCTATCCGTATCCACGCCGAGTATCCTTAGGATGACTTCGCTAAGCCACGAGCTTCGTCTTCGTACGGGTTACTAGCCTCGTGTTGAAGACGACGTGATCGAGAGATGATCACGATCCGAATCCAAATTCGGACCCAAAGACGAGTCCTCAAAACTCGCTTCTCCGGAGAGGTATTCGTCAACCGTTTGACGAATCCTTCGTCCTCCACCTCAGAGGATTACCGGAGATCGAATCCCCGGTAAGTTAGGCACTGTCGGAGCTCTAACCGTCGTCCAAACGACGCTCCGACGAGAGGAAAACAAGCTGTCCAGAAAACTGGACAGCTTTGGTGGAGGAGTAGGCGCCGGCCAACCAAGGGAAGCCAAGTGCTCACCTTATCGCCACACCCAAGGGAGATCACCGGAGCACCAACCGGCAGCAGCTCGATGCCGGAGAGGGGAAAGGAAAGCTCCTTCTGGACGCTGGTTGGAGGAGAAGAAGGGGCGGCAATGGAGTTGGCGCCGACTCCTTCAATGGGGTGGGCGGCAACTAGGTTTAGGGCTTAACAATCCCTTAAGCCCTCTTTTATAGAGAACTAATTCTCTTAATGGTTATTGGATCATAACCATGAGGCCCATTAACCCGCTCCATTAATATAAGTTAAAATAAACCAAACCATGATGGTTTATTTTAAGTTAAAATGAACCGAACCAACTTTTGGTTCATTCGTTTAAAATAAACCAAACCCTTTGGTTTATTCTCATCCATTGGATTAGAACCAAACCATTTTGGTTCATCCATTATGTCTTCATAAGACACGGCCCATCCACGCTTCCATTGCGACTGAAATAATTTCATGCTCGCTTCTTGTTTGGTCCAACCAAACCTAGTTTCTCTCGGTCTGAGAATCCCATTCTCAAGCTCGTTTTAAATCTTTCGGATTACGATCGTTGTGCGTGTGACCAAATAGGTTCTCGGTTTATGTTGGCCATCTATAATTAACCATTAATTATAGAACGATCATGAGTGGCACCTAGTAATACATCATGATCCCCAATTAACCGAAAAGATCAACGGTTGATCCAGAACTATTTCTGAAACCCTTCAGCAGCTTGAATGAATCGTGCCCCATTCCCTTCACTCATCTTATACCCACTTGGTTCAGGACATGGTCTATAGTGTCAGTCCCCACTAGGCTGACTACGTCACACCTAACCCAAGTATCATTTCCTCGTCCTACGGATTCTAGTTATTGCACATGTATCGAAGAGTACCTTACTCTTAACATGTAATGCTTTGGCCAAAGACTTTAGTAACAATCCGACGAGAGGCCATGGGTATACATCTCCTCGCAAGGAGTGGTGAATCCTTTATAGGCTATTCAAACACCTTCGATCACTTCGACTTATACCCAATCATCCTGGGTCAACATCTCCTTAGAGATGTTTGCTTAAGATGTCAAAGCATAAGTCTCCATGGTCAAGATGACTTGAATACCGCAAGTCAAAGGAACATTGCACTTAAGCTACAGTAAGAACTTCATTGACATATCTATATATGCAGAGAACCATATGAAGTCTTAGGCTGGTCACTCCAATGAACTAGTTACCATAACTAGCATCCACGATTAACTCCGGACATCACAATGTCTCCAGCCAGTGAGAATCAGCTGCTTGGATACACCAAGGAGTATACCTCGTGCTAGTCTCGACAGAATCGATGGTGTCCAAATCCATCAATTCATCGACTTGGGATAATTCCGATACATCACAATTACACATGTATAGATACTCAGTAGTTGTGATCCAATCACAAATTCTCTCATGCTGTGAATCGTATCGTGGACATTCAGTAAATGAGTTTAAGATCCAATCAAATACATCAAAACATGTATACTCAAATTATGAATCTTCATTTATCATATAAATGGTTCATACATAAGGCGATTGCCTTAGGACATCTCTCATATATTACTAACACCACTAACCTTCTTGTACACACAAGGTTCGTCTAGATTTTGTGAGAAATCAAACTTTTTTATTGTCTCATCAAAATGGATATTCCAGCTTTTGGATGCTTGCTTCAATCAATATATGGACCGTCGCAATTTGCATACCTTGGGTTTATCAACCGATGTGAAACCCTCAGGCTGTATCATATACACGTCCTCGAGCAGGTTTCCTTTAAGTAAAGTTGTTTTCACATCCATCTGTCATATCTCATAATCATAATGAGCTGCTATGGCCAGGAGCATCTGAATAGATTTAAGCATTGCAACAGGCGAATAGGTTTCGTCATAATCAACACCTTGCTTTTGACGATATTCATTCACCACCAATCTAGCATTATAAGTAATCACATTACCATCCATGTCGGTTTTCTTCTTGAAAACCCACCTGTACCCCATAGGCTTTATTCCTTCAGGTGGGTCAACCAAGTTCCAAACTTGGTTTTCATACATGGAATCCATTTCCGACTTCATGGCTTCAAGCCACTTATCCCTTTTTGAACTTGTCAGAACTTCTTCATAACTGGTAGGCTCCTCGTCATCAATGAGTAACACGTCTTCGATTCACTTACGAGAAATCCATATCTCTCAGGATTATTGCGTGTTCTACCAGATCTACGAAGATGTGGTGTCTCAATAGGTCTAGCCGATGGCTCATCACTATGAGTGATTGGCTGTGATACTTCACCAGGTATCTCATCAATGTCTATTTGAGTCTCTCGAGCCTCCTCAAGCTCAACGACACTCCCACTGTTTTCTTGCAAGAGAAACTCTTTCTCTAGAAACACAACATGCCTTTAAACAAACACCTTTTGTTCCATAGGATGATAGAATTGGTAACCCCTTGTTTCCTTAGTGTTGGCAATCGTGCTATTTCTCGGAATGCTCATAGGCTCCCATGTCCCCGGATTAAAATTTTCACTAATGAAAACTAATCCGGATGGGATGAGTTTCCTAAGCACAACCAATTCGTCGTCGTGCTAACGACTTGAGCGATCGCTTGAACAAACTAGTTGTTCAAGCAACACAACTCTTCTAGTCGGTTAGCCGCGGAAGAGACGACGGACGGATTGCCGGTTTTTGTGTTTCTTATCCGAGTCCATGATTATACAAATACATACTAGTATAATCAACATATACTAACATAAAGAACATAAGCTAGCATATCAATAAAAACATGCAAAGAACAATAATAAAAGTTATAAAACTTTTATACCTCTTGATCTTCTATCGTATGTCCTAACCTCCTTGTAGACTTCGTGTGGCGAAGATCCTCCACAAGTTGAAGCTTCCTAGATCTTCTTCAATCCAAAGAAAGAAGAACTCTCTTTTCCTTCTTGCTTGAGCCAACCACCATTCCACAAAAGGATTGATGCCGTCGGCCCCAAGAATAGAGAGAACATAATGGAAACAACTAAGGTACCGAACTAGGGACAAACCCTTGTTTTGGTGCCGCCGGCCAAGATGGAGTGAAGAGGATAAAGGGAATATGTTGGGCGCCGGCCACGGTGGAGGGAATAGAGGAAGGAGCCGGCCACAACCTAGGAAGAGGAAGAGCTCCTCTCCTATAGTTGCCGCCCACCTTCCTTGCATACCCTAGCCGCCCAACCATAGGAGCCAAACCCTAATTAGGGTTTCCTCCATAGGTCTTCATGCCGCCCATCCAAGGTGGAAGGAGGAGATCTAAACCGGCCACCTTTCCTAGGAAGAAGAAGAACTCTTCCACAAGATGCCGCTTACCCTCCTTCCAAACCTTGGCCGCGCATGCAAAGGAGCCAAACCCTAATCAAATTAGGGTTTCTTGCCGCCCAACCATGGTGGAGAGAAGAGATCTAGGAGCAAGCCACCTTCAAGGAAGAAGAAGAGATCTTCCTCAAGTTGCCGCCCACCCTTCTTTCCTTACCTTGGCCGGCCAACCCAAGGAGCCAAACCCTAATTAGGGTTTTCTCCTTAGGGTTACTTGCCGCCCAATCAAAGAGAGGCTAAACCCTTATTTCCATCATCCAACATCAACCACTCTCTCCACTCTCTCTTCCGCCCAACCCATAGCCACCCTTTTATAGAACTTAGGAGAAAATTGGTTATTGATGAGGTAGCCAAAAATATAGGAACTAATTCCCAATTTTCTTGCCGCCCACCTTATCCAACCTTTCCTCTCCCTTTTATATAGAGTTAGGTTTAGGCTTTGGTTTAATCTCCATCGTCGGTTCTAGGGTTTTAATCTCAACCGTCGGATTTAGAGATTTAATCTCAACCGTCGGTTCTAGGGTTTTAATCCCAACCGTCGGATCTAGAGAATTAATCTCAATCGTCGGTTCTAGGGATTTAATCTTAACTGTCGGATCTAGAGATTTATTTTCCATCATTTGATCTAGACTTCATGAGGTTTATATTAGGCTACGATAGGGACCATGAGGAGGAGTTGGGTCTTGGCCACCCGATGGATCGGAACCACACAAACTTGATCCATCAATGATGTTCCATTCCACTAAAGGATCATCATCGAACTACCTCACCAACCCCCATAAATTAATATGGGCTCCATATATTATTTGTACATCCATCTCCCCGTGTTTAAGATATCGAATGTCCGTCAATTGATTGATTTACTGACCATCAATCAATTAACATCTAACTCCTCGAGTAGTACCACTCAACCTTATCATCTTGTTGACTAAGTCAACCTGCAGGGTTTACATGATGAACCTTATGAGCTCCTCAAGGGGACATCATCAACCTAATACATAGGACACGGATTCCTCCTATAATCAACGGCACACCATGTAAATAATATCATTTCCCAACTTACTCGGCATATTGATTTAATCCATAGAAATCTCACCCTCTGGTAAATCAAAGAAATAAATACTAAGTACATGTGTCCGTTATTATATCAGGATTAAGAGCATGTACAACATAATATCCGAGGTCCGATTCAATTATGTAGTCAGCAACAAATTGAATCACCTCTATGTCGGTCCTGCTCAATACACCTAAGTGTACTAGTGTAACTCTATGTTCAAGATAAAACAATACCAAGCTACACTACAACCATGCCAATGGTTTGTCCAAAACCATCTTGGTTATGAGCCTCTACTTATACTCTACAAGAGACTGATAACATGATCTTCTGTGCCACACCCAAGCACCATGTTATCTAAAATGTAAAGTATTAGACATTATGCACACATATAAATATAAAGTGCAATCAATGATCATGTGATTCTTATTTCAAAATAAAATGTTCATGCTAAAGAGCTAGGCTTTTCAGTATACATCTCAACAATCTCCCACTTATACTAAAAGACTATGCTGTCCTCATACTGCCATACATCTGATTCCCCTTCCCTCCACATGCCTATCAAAGCTCTCGCTAGAAGGGCCTTAGTGAAAGGGTCTACCAGGTCATCCTCTGATGCATGCTAGGCGACAGCAACTTCTACCTCCTTTACGATTTCTCGTATCAGGTGGTACTTGCACTCTATGTGTTTACTAGCCTTATGGGCTCGTGGTTCCTACGAGTTTGCAACTGCACCATTATTATCACAATAAATTGTGATAGTTCTGGGCAAACCAGGAATCACATCCAAGTCCATCAGAAAGTTGCTGAGCCACACAGCTTCTTTGGCCGCCCGAGGGCTGCCAGATACTCAGCTTCCATGGTGGAGTCCGCCACGCATTTCTGCTTGACACTCCTCCATACTATGGCTCCACCTCTAGAAGTAAACACAAACCCTGAGGTAGACTTACTGTTATCCCTATCAGATTGGAAATCAGAATCCGTGTAACCCACAGGGAGTAATTGGTCTGCCCGGTAAACTAGCATATAATCCCTAGTCCTTCTCAGGCACTACAATATATGTTTACCGCAGTTTAATGTCCCTATCCTGGATTACTCTGATATCTGCTGACCATGTCTACGGCAAAGCAGATATCTGGTCTCGTACATAGCATACATTAGGCTTCCTACCGCCGAAGCATAAGGAACTGCCTATATTTCCTCTATCTCCTCAGATGATCTAGGACACATCTACTTAGATAAAGGAACTCCATGCCTGAAGGGTAGAAAACCCTTCTTGGAGTTTTGTATGCTAAAACGATCCAAAACCATGTCTATGTATGAAGCTTGGGATAAGCACAACAACCTTGATCCCCAAGGTTGTGACCCACTTCTCCCAAGTCTTTCATATCATACTGTTTGGACGACCATACCCTTACGTCTGATAACACTTCGATGTTGTCACCAACCACCGAAATGTCATCTACGTATAGTACAAAAATACCACTACGTTTCTGTCACATCTCTGATATATACAAGACCCATCCGAACTTTGAATAAATCCATAAGACTAGATTTACTTCCTCAAAGCGGATGTCCCAAGACTTCAAAGCTTGCTTCAGTCCATTAACGGACCGATTAAGCTTATATACAATACGCTCTTTGCCCTTAGCAATGAATCCCTCTGGTTGCTTCAAATAGATGTTTTCCTCAAGACTTCCATTAAGGAAAGCTGTCTTGACATCCATCTATCACACCTCATGAGCTGCAATGCATAAGAGCTCCCAGACCTGACTTGAATCCATAGATTCAATCTCAGTATTCATTGCACTTTGCAAAGATGCTGTATTTATATCTTGGATTACCTCGTCGTATGTCTAGGGATCAGGTTCATGTTTGCTAGGGACCAAATCAGAAGATTTGTCCAAAAACATGAATCTAAGAGGTTGTCTAACAACCCTCCCACTACGATGAGGTATCTTCTGTGTATCCTCTGTGACACGCGGTGCAGTGACATGTGGTATGTCCTCTTGTACCGGTGGTACTAAAGAAGTGACTTCCCTTTTAACTCCTCCAGAACAATTTTACTCTTGGGCTTGAGGCTTATCACATAGTCTTCCTCTAGAAATCTGGCATTCATGTTAACGATCACCCTCTGATCTCTAGGACTACAAAACAAGTCAGAATAACTCATCATCGATCTAACCATCTCCATAAGAGTCCTATTCCTTCGTACTGCTACACTGTTCTGTTGGGGTATGCCAGGTGCAGTCAATTGGGATTGAATCCCAACCTCTGATAAGTAGTTCCTAAACTCTCCCAAGAGGTACTCACCACCACAATCAGATCGTAGTGTCATCTTGAATAATTGTCTATAAAACAGACGAAAATATTCAAGACCACCTCTTGCCTAGATAGTCATAGGAGCATACGAATCAGAATGAACCAATTCCAACACATCTTTGGATCTATACCCCTTGGCCTTGAAAGGCCTCTTGGTCATCTTACCCTCCAAGCAAGATTCGTAGGTTGGGAGATCTTCCACCACTAATGAACCCAAAGGTCCATCAGCTATCAACCTATTGAATTCTACTTAGGTTAATGTGACCAAGCCTAAGATGCCAAAAGATATGTTTGGTTCATTTTCGAAGGTTCTTTTCTCTTATCGGAATTACAAGATGAGTTATTAACTTCTATTTGCACCGTGGGAGCTTGTGGTTCAAGTTATAAATTTCCTATCTATGTACCTGAATAGATAATTTCCCTATTCCTTTTATAACAAATCTGCCATGAAAAGAAATAGATTATCCATCCAAAAACTATTTAGAAATCGAAATCAATTCTTTCTAAATAAGGGTACATAAAGGAAATTCTTAAGAACCAAAAACCTTTATTTTTCTCAAAAGATAAATAAAACATCTCCCACTGCAATAGCCGCCATCTTCATGGCATTGCCCAAGTAAATGGTAATATCCCCTTTAGCTAGTTGTCGGGTTTCCTGGAACCCCTGCAAAGTATTGTACACATGATTAGTGGCTCTCGTATCTACACACCAGGTGCCGGTAGATAACACCGCTAACCATGTTACAACGACTAGACCAAAAGATATACTTTTGTTCTGCTTTGGATTGAGACAGTCCTCCTTCCAATGTCCATCCTGCTTGTAAGTGAAGTATTTGCCTTTCGGCTTCTTCACTCCTTCCTGAGATCCTCCCACCACATTTGCTCCACCTTGTTTCTCCTTCCTCTTGCCTTTCGGCTTAGAAGTAGAAATCTTTTTGAGCAACCATGGCTTGAGGATACTCTTCGAAGAGTGTATACTTGTACTCCTTGCAGATAAGACAATATTTGGATTCATTTCCAATCAATATAATTTGGGTACAGTAAGTTTATTTCCTTTAGTATCATAATAAGTGGACTGAAAGTCATTTTGAAAATCCTAAGAATCACAATGATCAAAACTTTAGATTTCAAATTTTATTGATTCCTCAAAACAATAAAATTCTGAAATCAACCAACACCTCAAAACACCGAGAATATCGTATGCCACTCTGTGTGGACGTATATGAATTCTACATTTGTAAGAGGAGGTTTTACCCATTAATTTTATTATCTTGTCAACCTTACTTTTTGACAAATAAAATTAATAGTCGGTTCCTCTTTGGCCCTACAAATAAAAGTAGTGACTCCTATGGGGAGGATACTTTTATTTGCATCTAAGTGTGCACCATTACACGATACTAAGGGAATTATTTTAGATTATGTGCCTTACCTCTGTGGAAGTACACATGCTCCTAGATAATTTCCTATAACCATTATTTGACCTAGTGATCCGCAAACAAACCCGTCCTCGGGGAGGAAGACACTCAGAGCCGACACACAAGTTTGTTGCATCACACGTCAAATTGTAATGGAGGCCGCGGGAATTAATTAAAATGTCCCTCTCCCACTTAGTAAATTGAAAATGAGGAATTTTCAAGCACACACAACATGCATACAAAACAAATCAGCAATAAATATGAAAAAATCAGAATTTTTCCAACTATTATGGCATTGTTCTCCAATATGCTTCCCGTCGTGTTGCCACCTCGTCCGCTCCATCTTTTCCCATGCGCAAGTCACCAAAGAGTTCCAAGCCGAGATTAAACATTTTAATTTACATCCATCGATCCTATACTCCACGAAGGAGTGTACAAATAATCTAGATGAAAAGTAAACTAAAATGAGTGGCTAAACAATGTCGTATTTAATTACAAAAATTAAATACTAATCTAGCCTCGTCAACCCCGAGGATTCAAATAATATACAATCACACACACATGCAATCACATACACACATATATAGCCATAATAGTTGGATCTTATGCCTGCAACCAAAAAGTTAGCCTACGCACATCCTACTATTATCCGACATACACAATATATGATAAGTGCGTGAAAGTAACCGAATCCAAAACACATAAAACCGGAAATCGTGGCTCTGATACCAATTGTTGGCAATCGTGCTATTTCTCGGAATGCTCATAGGCTCCCATGTCCCCGGATTAAAATTTTCACTAATGAAAACTAATCCGGATGGGATGAGTTTCCTAAGAACAACCAATTCGTCGTCGTGCTAACGACTTGAGCGAT
Organism: Wurfbainia villosa; assembly: GCA_025175895.1. NCBI lineage: Eukaryota > Viridiplantae > Streptophyta > Magnoliopsida > Zingiberales > Zingiberaceae > Wurfbainia > Wurfbainia villosa. The sequence continues at coordinate 32,621,931 of CM045989.1, read as the reverse complement.
CGCTTGAACAAACTAGTTGTTCAAGAAACACAACTCTTCTAGTCGGTTAGCCGCGGAAGAGACGACGGACGGATTGCCGGTTTTTGTGTTTCTTATCGGGGTCCATGATTATACAAATACATACTAGTATAATCAACATATACTAACATAAGGAACATAAGCTAGCATATCAATAAGAACATGCAAAGAACAATAATAAAAGTTATAAAACTTTTATACCTCTTGATCTTCTATCGTATGTCCTAACCTCCTTGTAGACTTCGTGTGGGCGATGATCCTCCACAAGTTGAAGCTTCCTAGATCATCTTCAATCCAAAGAAAGAAGAACTCTCTTTTCCTTCTTGCTTGAGCCAACCACCATTCCACAAAAGGATTGATGTCGTCGGCCCCAAGAATAGAGAGAACATAATGGAAACAACCAAGGTACCGAACTAGGGACAAACCCTTGTTTTGGTGCCGCCGGCCAAGATGGAGTGAAGAGGATAAAGGGAATATGTTGGTTGCCGGCCACGGTGGAGGGAATAGAGGAAGGAGCCGGCCACAACCTAGGAAGAGGAAGAGCTCCTCTCCTATAGTTGCCGCCCACCTTCCTTGCATACCCTAGCCGCCCAACCATAGGAGCCAAACCCTAATTAGGGTTTCCTCCTTAGGTCTTCTTGCCGCCCATCCAAGGTGGAAGGAGGAAATCTAAACCGGCCACCTTTCCTAGGAAGAAGAAGAACTCTTCCACAAGATGCCGCTTACCCTCCTTCCAAACCTTGGCCGCCCATGCAAAGGAGCCAAACCCTAATCAAATTAGGGCTTCCTCCTTAGGGTTTTTTGCCGCCCAACCATGGTGGAGAGAAGAGATCTAGGAGCTAGACACCTTCAAGGAAGAAGAAGAGATCTTCCTCAAGTTGCCGCCCACCATTCTTTCCTTACCTTGGCCGGCCAACCCAAGGAGCCAAACCCTAATTAGGGTTTGCTCCTTAGGGTTACTTGCCGCCCAAGCAAAGAGAGGCTAAACCCTTATTTCCATCATCCAACATCAACCACTCTCTCCACTCTCTCTTCCGCCCAACCCATAGCCACCCTTTTATAGAACTTAGGAGAAAATTGGTTATTGATGAGGTAGCCAAAAATATAGGAACTAATTCCCAATTTTCTTGCCGCCCACCTTATCCAACCTTTCCTCTCTCTTTTATATAGAGTTAGGTTTAGGTTTTGGTTTAAACTCTACCGTCGGTTCTAGGGTTTTAATCTCAACCGTCGGATTTAGAGATTTAATCTCAACCGTCGGTTCTAGGGTTTTAATCCCAACCGTCGGATCTAGAGATTTAATCTCAACCGTCGGTTCTAGGGTTTTAATCCCAACCGTCGGATCTAGAGATTTAATCTCAACCGTCGATTCTAGGGATTTAATCCTAACTGTCGGATCTAGAGATTTGTTTTCCATCATTTGATCTAGACTTCATGAGGTTTATATTAGGCTACAATAGGGACCATGAGGAGGAGTTGGGTCTTGGCCACCCGATGGATCGGAACCACACAAACTTGATCCATCAATGATGTTCCATTCCACTAGAGGATCATCATCGAACTACCTCACCAACCCCCATAAATTAATATGGGTTCCATATATTATTTGTACATCCATCTCCCCGTGTTTAAGATATCGAATGTCCGTCAATTGATTGATTTACTGACCATCAATCAATTAACATCTAACTCCTCGAGTAGTACCACTCAACCTTATCATCATGTTGACTAAGTCAACCTGCAGGGTTTACATGATGAACCTTATGAGCTCCTCAAGGGGACATCATCAACCTAATACATAGGACATGGATTCCTCCTATAATCAACGACACACCATGTAAATAATATCATTTCCCAACTTACCGGGCATATTGATTTAATCCATAGAAATCTCACCCTCTGGTAAATCAAAGAAATAAATACTAAGTACATGTGTCCGTTATTATATCGGGATTAAGAGCATGTACAACATAATATCCGAGGTCCGATTCAATTATGTAGTCAGCAACAAATTGAATCACCTATATGTCAGTCCTGCTCAATACACCTAAGTGTACTAGTGTAACTCTATGTTCAAGATAAAACAATACCAAGCTACACTACAACCATGCCAATGGTTTGTCTAAAACCATCTTGGTTGTGAGCCTCTACTTATACTCTACAAGGGACTGATAACATGATCTTCTGTGCCACACCCAAACACCATGTTATCTACAATGTAAAGTATTAGACATTATGCACATATATAAATATAAAGTACAATCAATGATCATGTGATTCTTATTTCAAAATAAAATATTCATGCCAAAGAGCTAGGCTTTTCAGTATACATCCCAACACTTAGGGTATCCAATAAATAGACATTTATCAGACTTAGCATCCAATTTATCTGATACAGTCCGCTTCACATAAGCAGGACAACCCCATATCTTCAAGTAAGATACATGAGGTTTCTTACTATTCCATATCTCGTATGGAGTAGTGGAGACTACCTTGGTTGACATTCTATTTAACAAGTAAACAGCTGTCTGAAGTGCATAGCCCCAAAAGGACTTGAGAAGATTCGCATGATTCATCATTGACCTGACCATGTCCAACAAGGTCCAGTTACGCCTCTTAGATGCACCATTATGTTGTGGTGTATATGGCGGAGTCCATTGAGACAATATACCATTGTCTCTTAGATAATTTAAAAACTCTTGACTTAAGTATTCACCACCTCGATCCGATCAAAGTATTTTAATACTCTTGTCATGTTGTTTCTCTACTTCATTTCTGAATTCTTTGAACCTTTCAAAGGCTCCAGACTTATGTTTCATTAGAAACACATACCCAAACCGTGAGTGATCATCGGTGAAGGTAATGAAGTAGCTATAGCCTCCTAAAGCTTGAGTTGACATAAGCCCACATACATCAGTATGTATTAGACCTAACAACTCTCCCACTCGTTCACCTTTTCCTGTAAAAGATAACTTAGTCATCTTGCCTTTTAAGCATGATTCGCATGTATCGTATGAATCCAATTCAAACAATTCCAGAATTCCACATCTGTGTAATTCGGACATGCATTTCTTTCTTACATGGCCAAGACGACAATGTCACATGTAAGAGTCTAATTGATTATCCTTTTGAGCGCGCTTGTTGCTCGCTTCGATATTGAAAATGTCATTGGATACGTCCAACATATAAATACCATTGCTTAAAGTTCCATCCCCATAAAGAATGCCATTCAAAGTTATGTAACAACAATTGTTACTAAAAGTTAAATGGTACACATTTCTATTTAAACAAGAAATAGAAATGATGTTCTTTATCATCGAAGGAACATAAAAGGAATTGTCCAGTTCTAAGACAAGTCCTATAGGGAGTCTCAACAAATACGTTCCGATGGCGAGTGCAGCAGCCTTGGCTCCATTCCCAACACGTAAATTTGACTCTCCCTTGACGAGTCTTCTTCTATTCCTTAGCCCATGTATTTCATTACATATATGTGAGCTATACCCAAGTGTTTGAGGAAATAGAATGACAATCAATAACGAAGATATCAGAAGAAGATGGGGCATCCGATGCCTTACGGACTCAAGATAAATCTTGCAATTTCTTCGCCAATGGCCCTCCTTGCCACAATGATGGCAAGTGCCCTTTTGTTCTGGTTCTGCCTTCTTAGGCTTTTTCTTCCCCTTCTTCTATTCCTTTGACTTCCTCTTAGAACCTTTCTTCGAGGAATCAACTAACAGCACAGTCCCCTACTCATGCTTCACAAAAGACTCCACAGTCTTCAACATGTTGAGCAGTACCACATATGAACCTTCTTGCACCTCAGAGGTGAAGAGGAGATTGGAGACTTCGAACCTTTCGAATCTCACTTGCTCATCAAACAACTCATAAAGATGAAAGACTATGGTATGAGCATCTATATGCTCATGCTGCTTCCGCAGCTCAGGTACCATCACGGCTAGCATGATGCAACTCATCATTTCAGAATCAGTCACATGTTTCTGATAGGCCAACAATTGGTCCGTAGTTGCATTGTCACTAGGACGGGTGGGAAGAGGCGCTTCGAGGACATTCGCAAGCTTTTCAACCATGAGAATAATTCTCAGGTTGAATCCAAAAGTCAGTCCAAGAAGTTCGACCCAGTCAATTTATTTGAATCCAAAATAGAGTGCAAATTCAAAAACATCATGATCAATCAATTAACCTAGAAATACAAATCAAGCATATATGAGAAAATGATTTTAAAATGCATCAACATACATTTATAAATTTCATTCATTTTTTGAATTTTAAAAACCCCAAAATCACTTCGGGAGATCATAGGTCCATCTCCGAATGGGCTGATATCCAACATAGATATGAACAACCTTGGAGAGAGTCCAACAAGTCATTCACAACTATGATGGTAGGTATCAAATATACAGATTACATATCACATATATGCAACTATCATAATGTGCTATCAACTAATTGAATGTTCACACATACATCGGGTTGTTCACTCATTAACAAGTATGCATCATATGCATAACACCCAACTTTACCTCCCTTCACATCAACCTTGGAGAGAGTCCAACAAGCCGATGCTCCAAGTTAAAGTCAACCCATTAATCAAGACATAGTTTTAATATGGTTATAGTACATTCAACCAATTAGCCCGACTTGGAGAGAGTCCAACAACCAAAGCTAACGATTGACCTCTAACTCTTACCATATTAGTATTAAACTATTCTATGGTTTGAACATGTTCGGGTTCAAGCCGGGCTTGGAGAGAGTCCAACAACCCAAACAAGAAACGGAACTCTTGTTCTAACCATATTAATTGAAGGTGTAGGCTTTAATATTGAGTAAGGGTTTTTATGTCTCATCCTCTTTGCATGCAAATAACTATTATCTACATGACATGACATACATGGCATACATCTACATGTCACCACACACATGACATAATGATATGCATCTAATGCAATTACATGGCAAACGATTATGAGTTCGTATTGCTCGGTGTTCTTGAGAAATGCTAAAGTTCTAGCGGAAGGATTCTGGAGAGATTCTCTAAATCAAATCATGATTAAATTAGGAAACAAATTTCCAAATCTAATTACATATTTTATTTGTGGAAAGTGTTAATTAAGGAAAGTCAATTTTAATTTAGGAAACAAATTTCCTAAATTGTCAAAACTATTTATTGAAATAAAATATATTTAAGATTTGATTCCCAAATCAAATCATGATTAAATTAGGAAATAAATTTCCAAATCTAATCAAATATTTTATTTATGGAAAATGTTAATTTCAATAAATACTTCTAACTTTCCAAAAGTAGAAGATTTCCATAAATACTTTTAGACTTTCCAAAATTAAAAATTTCTATAAATACTTCTAACTTTTCAAAAGTAGAAAATTTTCATAAATACAATTATGACTATCACAAAACAATTTTACGATTATGTCGAAACACAACTTGGGCTTTGATACCATTGTTAGGTTTCCGGCACCACGGCGAGTGTGTGTTCGAACATGTTTCGTAAACATGTGCGTAGTGGAATAAATAAAAAAAGCAATAAATCTAATTTATTACATCACACACACCACACACATGCATAGTACAACATGTGTAGACATAACCGTAGTTTTAAATTTTGCAATAAAAGGAAATTTATTCTACGTATACATGACGTATCACGTGTAGCGGGAAAGGCATCAACCGGAGCGACCCTCGCTAGAATCGCCTCTATCCGTATCCACGCCGAGTATCTTCGGGATGACTTCACAAAGTCATGAGCCTCATCTTCGTACAAGTAACTAGCCTCGTGTCGAAGACGATGTGATCGAGAGAAGATCACAATCTGAATCAAAATTCAGATTCAAAATCGAGTCCCCAAAACTCGATTCTCCGGAGAGGTATTCATCAACCGTTTGATGAATCCTTCATCCTCCACCTATGAGGATTACCGAAGATCGAATCCCCGACAAGGAAGCCACTGTCGGAGCTCCAAACATCGTCCAAATAATGCTTCGACAAGAAGGAAACAAGCTGTCCAGAAAACTGGACAGCTTTGGTGGAGGATGTTGTGCCGGCCAAATAAGGAAAGCTAGATGCTCACCTTGTCGCCGGAGCCAAGGAAGATCACCGGAGGATCACCGGCAAAAGCTTGGATGTTGGCAACAACTTGGACGGCGGCACAAGGGGTGGGCGGCGGCAAGGGCTTGGGCGCCGACTACAAGGAGAGGAGGGAGATGGGCGGCAGGATTAGATTAGTTTTTCACAAAACCCTTAAGCCCTATTTTTATAGAGAACAAATTCTCCTAATGGTAATTGGTTCATAACCAAAAACCCGTTAACCCGCTCCATTAATTTAAGTTAAAATAAACCAAACTGATTTGGCCTATTTTAAGTTAAAATGAACCGAACCAACTTTGGTTCACCGTTTAAAACAAACCAAACCCCTTTGGTTTATTCTCCACCATTGGATTAGAACCAAACCAATTTGGTTCATCCATCATGTCTTCATAAGCACGACCCATCCACGCTTCCACTGCGTCTGAAACGATTTCATGCTCGCTCCTTGTTTGGTCCAACCAAACCTAGTTTCTCTCGGTCTGAGAATCTCATTCTCAAACTCGTTTTAAATCCTTCGAATTACGCTCATTATGCGTGTGACCAAATAGGTTCTCGGTTTATATTGGTCGTCTATAATTAACCATTAATTATAGAACGATCATGAGTGGCACCTAGTAGTACATCATGATCCCCAATTAACCGAAAAGATCAACGGTTGATCCAGAACTATTTCTGAAACCCTTCAGCAGCTATAATGATTCGTGCCTCATTCCCTTCACTCATCTTATACCCACTTGGTTTAGGACATGGTCTATAGTGTCAGTCCCCACTAGGTTGACTACGTCACACCTAGCCCAAGTATCATTTCCTCCTCCTTCGGATTCTAGTTACCGCATATGTATCCAAGAGTACCTTACTCTAAACATGTAATGCTTTGGCCAAAGACTTTAGTAACAATCCGACGAGAGGCCATGGGTATACATCTCCTCGCAAGGAGTGGTGAATCCTTTATAGGCTATTCAAACACCTTTGATCACTTCGACTTATACCCAATCATCCCGGGTCCACATCTCCTCATAGATGCTTGCTTAAGATGTCAAACATAAGTCTTCATGATCAAGATGACTAAAATACCACAAGTCAAAGGAACATCACACTTAAGCTGCAGTAAGAACTTCATTGACATATCTATATATGTAGAGAACCATATGAAGTCTTACGGTTGGTCACTCCAATGAACATTGTTGGATCGAAAGTGTCGCTAGAGGGGGGGGTGAATAGCGATACGATGTCGTTAAAAAACTTTTGCAATAAGTAAAAAGCAAGTAGAGAGTGCACAGCGGAAATATAAAGTAGACAAGATATTTTTACGTGGTTCACAATCTTTCGATTGCTAATCCACGGCCCTAGTGATCCTTGATCACGTACGGAGGGCAATTCACTAAAACCACTCCTCCTCGTTGGAGGTAGGAGCAACGATTACAAAAAGAAATCAAGGCAAAGGGACACTCCCCCTTTCCTTGTTACGATTAAAGCACAAAGACAATTTAAAGAAGTAGAACTTAAATAAATATACCGACAACTCTTATAAGTAGAAGATGTAGCTTTCGTTGTCGGCGGCACTTTGTCGTAGCAAATGTGAGTAGTAGTAGCGGCGTTACGACGGCGTGTTGAGAGCTCTTGAATTCTTGTTATTTGCTTGGCTTGAACATGTCTATTTATGGATATTGATCTATGAATTTAGACATAGGTAGTGTCCAAGGTGAGGTTCTTATCTCCCAAGACTTGTTCATCCACATCCTTTGCGCCAACTCAAGGATGAGGTGTTTCATCCAACCACCTTGTGCCACCTCCAACCTCCTTGTGCGCCAACTTGATGGAGCCATTCAACTTGTGCCACATCATGGGAGCCAACCATCTTGTGCCAACTCACCTTATTTTGGGCGTCCACCACAAGGAAGCTTGGTGATGGTTTGGATGTCCACCTTGATGCCACATCACCCTTTGTACCAAAACACGAGTCAAGTCCAAATTCACCCCCTTGAAATTCGAGCTCTTCTCGAGGTCGGGAACTTGACTAGCGATTGGCTATGTAGTCAAAGGGTTTTGGCTTAAAATATAAAGTACGATGGTTCTAACCATCCGATCTCGACCTAGACCTTCCATTGGAGGTATTGGGTGATCTCGCTTAACGACCTTGCTTCGCTTTCACACGAGCTTACCTTGTAGCCTCGCTCGGTCTTCACCCGAGTACCTCGGCTTCCTCCAAGTCCCTCTGGCGTTGCCCGACCACCTCTTCCCACCGGTGTCGCACCTTCCGCTCAACTTTAGCATTTCTCGCACACTTAATTGAGCTCGTAAGATAACAAATATACCCTTAACTATTGAGCCTTTTGCCATAATCAAAATACGGTTCGACTTTGGTGCCCATCGCATAACAATCTCCCCTTTTGATTCATGGCAAACCACAAAAGTTAAGGAAAAATTAACATAACAAGAAGCTAGCATAATGATTAAGCATGAATGAGCTAGCATAAAGATTAAATATGAATGAGCTAGCATAATGATTAAGCATGAATGAGCTAGCATAAAGATTAAATATGAATGAGCTAGCATAAAGATTAAATATGAATGAGCTAGCATAATGATTAAATATGAATGAGCTAGCATAATGATTAAGTATGAATGAGCTAGCATAAAGATTAAGCATGAGTGAGAAATATTATTGTTTCAAGTTCTCCTTTGAGGTAACCTCCCCTTGACCGAAGGTGAGTTCTTGAAAATAATTTTACTCCCCTTAATAGTTGCTTAAGTAAACGGAATTACTTAATATAAAAGGTAATAATTTTGTTTACTTTCTTCCTTACTTTTGTGACTTTCTCCCCTTTTGCCTTAACTCAAAAAGTTTGTAAATATATTTTAGGGTTTGTAAGTCCAAGCAAGTTCCCAATATAAATATATTTTTTTTAAAATAATAATAAGCTTGAAAATATGTTCATCTAAAATGTACAACTCCGGTTGGACTTGATTGATATAGAATGATCAATAAGTCTTGAAGGAGCTGATTAATTTTAAATAATTATACTCCATGGTTCATGTCGATGCACCAATCTACGTCGGAACTGTGAGTAAGGTCCTAACATCTCACGCCTGCTCATTGGCTAAGTACACAAACACATTAGTCCTATGTGTTGTGAGATGTGTTGGCTCCTTAAATCTATAGGTATATGATTTCTAAGGTAAGACTTAGGCTAATTTCATAAAAGAAGCAAAAGTAGAGTACATATATAGAAAAATTTAAATCCTACTCTATTACGCACATACCTAACTTTCGTCTTAATAAACTAAATTCGGCTTGGTGGTAGTGGTTTGGTGAAGATGTCCGCTAGGTTTGATTTGGACTCAACATACTCTAGTTGTATAGTTCCATTAGTTACATGTTCCCTAATGAAGTGGTGTTTAACTTCTATATGTTTTGTCCTAGAATGACATATTGGATTTTTAGTTAAGTTAATTGAACTAATGTTATCTATGTAGGTTTTAATGTTGTTAAAGATTAAGCTAAAGTCTTGGAGAGTGTGCTTCATCCACAGAGCCGAGAGACACACTCACCCATCGCAACGTATTCTGGCCGGTGGTAGATAAGGCAACGCAATCTTTGCTTCCTCTGCACTAACTTACTAGACTCGAGCCGAGGATTTGACAACAACCACTCGTGCTCTTTCTATCGAGTTTACTACCGCATAGTCGGAGTCGAGTAGCCGATTAGATTAAACTCGGTAGATCTAGGGTACCAAATACCTACGTTTAGCGTGCCCTTTAGATATCTAAGGATACGCTTGACTAGGGTTAGGTGAGACTCCTTGGGGTTTATAACCTTGCGCATACTACTTACCGAATAAAATGTCGGGTCGGCTCGTGGTTAAGTATAGGAGACTTCCTATTGCGCTCCTATAGTATTTTAGGTCAACGGGTTTTCCTTCTACATCTTCGTTTATATTAACATTAGTTGCCATAGGTGTATTGATTATTTTAGCATCTTGCATTCCAAATCGATTTATTAAGTCCTTAGTATATTTTTGTTGATGTAAATATATTCCATCTTTAGTTTGTTTAATTTGTAAACCTAAGAAGAAACTTAACTCTCCCACTAAATTCATTTCAATTTCACTTTCCATAAGTGAGATGAATTCGTTTAGCAGGATCGAGTTGGTAGTTCCAAAAATTATATCATCTACATAGATTTGGGCTATAAAGATTTCTTTTCCTACGGTTTTAACGAATAAGGTTGGGTCGACTAAACCTTGGTTGAATCCTTTGGACTTAAGATAGATCGAAAGCCTTTCGTACCAAGCTCTTGGGGCTTGTTTGAGTCCATATAGGGCTTTCTTAAGTCTAAGGACATGGTCAGGTTTATCTAGATTTTCGAATCCGGGAGGTTGGTAGCGTAAACTTCTTCCTTAATGTATCCATTCAAAAATGCTGACTTGACATCCATTTGAAACAATTTAAAACCTCGATGTGCGATATGCTAACAACATTCGGATGGACTCTAGTCCAGCTCACGGGCGTAGGTCTCATCGTAATCTAAACCTTCGACTTGACTAAACCCTTTTGCGACTAACCTAGCTTTATTTCTAACTACTTCACCTTTATCATCAAGTTTATTTCGAAATACCCACCTTGTTCCAATAATTGATTTTTCTTTAGGTGGTGGTACTAATTCCCAGACTTCATTTCTAGTGAATTGAGCTAGCTCTTCTTGCATAGCAATAATCCAGTCGGGATCAAGAAGTGCTTGTTCAATAGTTTTGGGTTCAATTTTGGAAATTAATGAGATTTGACTAAGGTTTCGATATGAAGCTCTAGTTCGAACCCCTAAATTTGGATCACCTATAACTTGATTGATAGGATGATTTGTTTGAGTCTTAGTGTGACTCGGGTTAGGGTCATCTATCACTTTGTCGATAGGATGACTTGGGTGAGTTCTAGTTTGACTTGGGTTAGAGTCATCTATCACTTGGTCGATAGGATGACTTGGGTTAGGACGAGATTCAAGTTCAAGATCAGAGTCGGGTTCGCTATAAGTTGATTTGCTAGTTGGTTTTGTTAAGGATTGAACGGGTTCGTGTCCTTCGAAAACTATATTAATGGTTTCTTCGACTCTAAGAGTGTCGTGATTGTATACCTATAAGCTCTCGGTGGTTGAGTATCCTAGAAAGGTTCGATGAGGTTTTGGATTTGAATTTCCTAGGTAATCCTTAGTGTTTAAGATATGTACCTTGCATCCAAATACCCTAAAGTACTTGATGTTCGGTATTTTATCGTGATAAATCTCGTCTGAGGTCTTTTGGTGCCTCTTTACCATAAGGATCCTATTTTGGACATAGCAAGCCGTACTAACGGCCTCGCCCAAAATCTATCGGGTAGGTTATACTGTTTAACATTGTCCTAGCGGCTTCTTGTAGGGTTCTATTTTTCCGCTCGACTAACCCATTTTGTTGTGGGGTTCTAGGACATGAAAACTCATGGTGGTATCCGTTTAGGTTACGAGATCTGTAAACTGTGGTTTTCGAATTCACCACCATGATCGCTTCTAAGTCATTTAATCTTAAGGTTCTTTTGATTTTCGATTAACCTACAAAGATTGATTAGTTGGTCTAGGTATCATTTTTATGTTTGATAAACCTAACCCAAGTAAATCTAGAATAGTCGCAATTATGACTAAGCAAAATTGACTACCATTGAGTGACTTAGCTCCATGTGAATCAAATAGATCCATGTGTAGGAGCTCAAGAACACTTTTGGTTCGTTTCTTGATTAGTTAATTGATGTTGTGTCCTAGATTGTTTACCTTGTTGACAAGCATTACATATTTTATTATCCAAGTTGTTTAGTTTAGGCAAACCTATAACCAAGCCACTCGACTCATCTTGTGGACGAGTCTTGGAGTGCAGTGTCCGAGTCTTGATTGCCATAACCAAGATTCCTCTTCTGTGTCATAAGACACTTGGTTGAGGAGTTGGGTAAATTTATTGTGTAGATGTTGCTACTCCTAGTTCCTTTAAGTATTATTTTAGATGTTGCATTTATTTTGATTACGCATTCATTTTCTAGAAATATGACCTTATAATTGTTATCACACAATTGGCTTACACTAAGTAAATTATATTGAAAGTTTTCTACTAATAAGACATTTTGAATTGTAAAGTTAGAGTTGAGCTCAATATCACCCGATCCGATGATTTTGAGCTTGCCGCTTATTTCCGAAGGCTACCGATCCTTGTCGCTTGAATCGTAACAAAATTTGAGTTGATCCCGGTCATGTGTCGAGCAACCATCGCCCAACATCCATTGATCCTACATATAAGGTAGTTGGATCGGATATTGGAATTACTAAAGGGTTGTTTGTAAGTTTTAAACCTAGATCATCTCACCAATATCTACATGATCAAAACATGTTATTCCTATGTGTTATTGTGAGATGACTATCAATTTTACTTGATTAATTTTAATGAATTTAAATTAACCAACATTAGGTTAGATTCGATTTAGTCTAAGCTCATCAAGTAATCTTTTCAAGAGATTAGCTTCGTGTCGTGGCGAGGCAGAGGCCTTCTTTGATCGAACAACGACCACTTCCTTAGACAAAGCTAATTTCAAGAAATTGATAACTCGACTTACTTGAGACTACGCCTTGGTCTAACTAGTTATTTTTGAAAAGAGGCTCCCGAGGCTCAATCTTTCGTAGGATTTTAGTTGGTTTATTTTTTGAAAAGAGGCTCCCGAGGCTCAATCTTTCGCAGATTTTAGTTGGTTATGAGTCCTATCTAACCATTCTAAAAATAAAGGAAAAACTAAGCATGCAATTTCTAAGACTTAACAAAAATAAATTTTGTATTGGCTCTCGGACCATTGAATCGAGTGGGTCTATTCACATAGTGAATTTGGTCCTGGGAACCCAATACATGTTAGATCCTAAAGTTGAAATCAAAGTGGTCTTAGGGACCCATGCTTGGACATTTTTCTTATGTTGGTTTACTATAGACATATATGACTTATTGGTTGTATTTGAGTTAAACCCGAGTCCGGCCTTGTTGTACACGGCCCTTTGTGATCCAAGTAAGAGGTCAAGTCCCTTGGATCCCAAAGTGAACCTTTCCAACGTGTTCCTAAGGTCTTCGACTTGTGTTTTCAAAAGCGAGTTCTCAACTTCAAGCTTTTCAACTTGAGTTGAGTCCTCCTCTTGAATACGAGTAGTCGAAGAGGTTAGGAGACCTCATGTTTGAGAAGGTTAACCTCCTCAATTAGGGTCTCGACCTTGGACTCGGACTTAGCTAGTTTCTTATTTAAAAATTTAATTGCACCATACAAAGTATTAAGTAACGACCGACTTACCCTTAATGATTCTTTTGAACCGGATACGGATCCGTGGCTTGTCTTGAATGGAAGCTCATCATCGGATTCGGACTCGGACTCTTCTTCGGTTTCGGAGTCGTGCTCGGTCGGCTTGGCCATTAGAGCTTGGATATCGTCTTCTTCCTCCGACAACCTCCCAAGTAGCGTTAGCGCTTTCTTGGTCTTTGATGCGTTATTCTTTAGCTTTGGGCACTCGGACTTGATGTGACCGAACTCGCTGCACTCATAGCATCTAAAATTAGAAGTATTTGAATTAGGTTTAGGCTTACCTTGAGTTGTTGGTCGCTTTCGTCCTCTTGATCATCTTCGAACTAGATTGACTAGTTCGGATTCTATTTCGAGTCTACTTCCGATTCGGACTCGCCTTCTTCCTTCGGGGTGGCTTGCTTGGGCTTCTTCTTCTTGGAACTCGCAACTAACGCAATACTCTTCTACCGACCACGTTAGTTTGCTCATGTAATTCAAGTTCAAAACAATTGCCTAACCTAATTTTAGAAAGGTCTGGAGACCTTGTAGGCATCGACCATGGATGCCCACAAGGTGGTCCTAGGAAACGAGTTAAGAGAATACCTGATAAGGTCGCGATTCTCGACCTGTTGTCCGCTGGCAGGGAGTTGGTTGACGATGTCGTGGATACGAGCATGTAGTTGAGTTCGCGGTCTCATTTTCCTGCATTTTCAAGTTATACAATTTATTTAAAAGTAAATCTCTTTTACATACCTTCGTGTCGTCGGTGCCTTCGTGTAGTTCCACTAGCTTGGTCCATAAGTCCTTTGCACTAATGAAGGGGCCGACGCGGTTGAGCTCTTCCTTGGACAACCCACATTGCAAGATTTGAGTTGCCTTGGCATCGGCTTCTACTTGTTTTTCATGGAATTTGACCATTGATCGTAACCCAAAGATTCACCATCTTCATTAATAGGAAGTGTGAAACCGGTTTGGATTACGATCCACATCTCGATTTGGGTTTTAAGAAAGCATTCCATCCGACCCTTCCAATAACGAAAGTCATTACCGTTGTAAAACGGGTGGTGATGCTAAACCCTTCGAGATGGGCCATTTAAAAACAAGAAGAAGAACGACGAAAAGAATCTTGCAAAACACACACGGAAAGAATATTCCAAGACTTTCGTCTTGGATTAGTAGTGCGGGAAGTAAAAAAGATATATAAAATGTAACTTGCAAAAAGAAATAAACAATCAAATGCGAATGTCGTTGAAGTTCCGGAGGACAACCTTACTCGGGATCTAACCCGAAGGACAACCTTATCCGGATCCTAAAGCCTCTAATGCAATTCTATATGTAGGAGAAGATAAGCAAGTGAAATAATTATACGAAAACAGAAATAAATAAATAAAAAGCAAGTGAAACAAAGCTAGCTTGGTGTTTTAAACTAATCTTCGCGCCCCCGGCTCTGATACCAATTGTTGGATCGAAAGTGTCGCTAGCGGGGGGGGGGGGTGAATAGCGATACGATGTCGTTAAAAAACTTTTGCAATAAGTAAAAAGCAAGTAGAGAGTGCACAGCGGAAATATAAAGTAGACAAGATATTTTTACGTGGTTCACAATCTTTCGATTGCTAATCCACGGCCCTAGTGATCCTTGATCACGTACGGAGGGCAATTCACTAAAACCACTCCTCCTCGTTGGAGGTAGGAGCAACGATTACAAAAAGAAATCAAGGCAAAGGGACACTCCCCCTTTCCTTGTTACGATTAAAGCACAAAGACAATTTAAAGAAGTAGAACTTAAATAAATATACCGACAACTCTTATAAGTAGAAGATGTAGCTTTCGTTGTCGGCACTTCGTCAGAGCAAATGTGAGTAGTAGTAGCGTTCTACGACGCGTGTTGAGAGCTCTTGAATTCTTGTTATTTGCTTGGCTTGAACATGTCTATTTATGGATATTGATCTATGAATTTAGACATAGGTAGTGTCCAAGGTGAGGTTCTTATCTCCCAAGACTTGTTCATCCACATCCTTTGCGCCAACTCAAGGATGAGGTGTTTCATCCAACCACCTTGTGCCACCTCCAACCTCCTTGTGCGCCAACTTGATGGAGCCATTCAACTTGTGCCACATCATGGGAGCCAACCATCTTGTGCCAACTCACCTTATTTTGGGCGTCCACCACAAGGAAGCTTGGTGATGGTCTGATGTCCACCTTGATGCCACATCACCCTTTGTACCAAAACACGAGTCAAGTCCAAATTCACCCCCTTGAAATTCGAGCTCTTCTCGAGGCTGGAACTTGACTAGCAGTTGACTGTAGTCAAAGGGTTTTGGACTGCAGTACAAGTTAGCTTAAAATATAAAGTACGATGGTTCTAACCATCTGATCTCGACCTAGACCTTCCATTGGAGGTATTGGGTCGGATCTACGCTTAACGACCTTGCTTCGCTTTCACACGAGCTTACCTTGTAGCCTCGCTTCCGGTCTTCACCCGAGTACCTCGGCTTCCTCCGAAGTCCCTCTGGCGTTGCCCGACCACCTCGGTTCCCACCGGGTGTCGCAGACCTTCCGCTCAACTTTAGCATTTCTGCACACTTAATTGAGCTCGTAAGATAACAAATATACCCTTAACTATTGAGCCTTTTGCCATAATCAAAATACCGGTTCGACTTTGGTGCCCACTGCACCAACAAACTAGTTACCATAACTAGCATCCACGATTAACTCCAAACATCACAATGTCTCCAGCCAGTGAGAATCAGCTGCTTGGATACACCAAGGAGTATACCTCATGCTAGTCTTGACATAATTAATGTTTTCCAAATCCATCAATTCATCGACTAGGGATAATTCCGATACATCACAATTACACATGTAGAGATACTCACTAGTTGTGATCCAATCACAAATTCTCTCATGTTGTGAATCGTATCGTGGACATTCAGTAAATGAGTTTATGATCTAATCAAATACATGAAAACATGTATACTCAAAAAGTGAATCTTCATTTATCATATAAATAGTTTAAACATAAGGCGATTGTCTTAGGACATCTCTCATATATTACTAACAGTTGCATGTTTAAGGGAGAGTTGTTATACTCATGTTTTTACTTACATGCTTTCCTTGCTTATGTTTATTGTTATTTGTTTACCTAACTTAAACGGATTGCCACACATCAAAAAGGGAGAGATTGTAAGGGCAATCAACCCATGTGATATGGTTTTGATGTGTGTGGAAATGGGTTTAAGTTAGGATAATTGGATTTGATATGTGCGTTGGAGTCTTGCAGGACTTAGTAATTCGCACATGGAGTTTGGAAAGTGTCACAACTCACAACCTCATGCTTGAGTCGGCGAAGGAGCATTGTAGAGTAGTGCGCTTGATGCATCCGAGGGACCGCCAGACGAAATGACTTGAAGCGAAGCCAAGGAAGTAGACTTCGAGGGCAAGAGACGCGAAGGAGCATTGCAGAGTCGTGCGCTTGATGCTGTCGAGGGACGTAGCCACGAACGAAAAGAGCTTCGGCATGGGACTTCAAGTGAGATGAGAGAATGAGTGAATTGTAAGTAGCTCATTAGGTGAACTTGGGCGAATGGCTGAGTGTTGGAGGCTTAACCGCAAGGGTTGAGGTTTACCCGACCGCCGGAAGCTCAAACGGATATAAGGTTTGAGTTTTACTCGGCACTAGTCGACTGCCATGTCATGGCAGTCGACTGATCCAAGTCGATCAGCAATCAACTGGTGTGGCTGATGAGTCAAGTCGACATCAGTCGACTGATAGCACTGTGCACGGGCACAGAAGCTAGTCGAGCTCGCGGGTCACTCGACTAGAAGTCGACATCAGTCAACTGATCATATGACTATTGGAAAATCAGTCACGAATCCCGCGAATCCGACCTGGTCAAGAGCCGTTGGAGTCAACATCAGTCGACTGATGAAGGCATCAGTCGACTGATAGTGGCCAACGGAAAGAATTGCTTCCTCTCTATAAAAAGAGAGGGTGGGGACTTGTAGATGGTTAATCTTCATGCTCCAAACATCTTACTAAGTACCCCACCAAGCATAGACTCCTTCTTCTAGTTTCTTTCACATCTATTGTAAAAGGAGTGTTCTTGAGTTGTAAAGGTTTACCTCCACCTTGCTTAGGCTAAAGGGAGAGACCAATAGTGGAGTGGTTTCGAGGTGATTCACCGGAGATGAATCGGACCGTGGATTAGCAGTGAGGTCGTGAACCACGTTATATCTTATTTGTTAGTATTATTTATCTTTTTTTTGTTCTTAATTGTCTTTGCTTTATATTTTTCCGCTTGCGCTAACGTTAATTGTAGATGATTAAGAATGACTTCCGCTCATACGACAAAAGAGGCCTATTCACCCCCCTCTAGCCGGCCACCAACGTTCCTACATAATACTTACTCATCTAGAGGTTATGGGAAAGCTTATTAAATGGGCCACTAAACTTAGTTAATATGATATTACTTATCAGCTTTATACTTCTATTAAAGCTTAGGCATTAGTAGACTTCTTAGTGGATACTATGCATAAAGAAGAATCTAATCCATGGGTGATATATGCTGATGGGTCCTCTAAAAAGGAAGGTAGAGAAGGTCAGGGGGAATTTCTCATAAGTAGGAGTTATTGTGAGTTGGTAGAGAAGGTCAGGGGGAATTTCTCATAAGTATTGATAAAAAAGATTACTTGAGCAAAAAATCAGAAGGTTGATGAATTGGCTCAATTGGCTAGCTCTTTGGGAAATTGGAATACTCGTGAGGTGATTGAGCAGATTGAATTACTGCCTCAGGGAGCGAAATCAGTAGAGTTAATAGAATATGACTGGAGGAAGGAGTTAGTTTCATTTTTTCAAGATAAGAAGATGTTGAGTGATTTTATAAGGGCTCAGCAATTTAAACAGCAGGTAATTCAGTTTTGTATGATAAAGAGAATTCTATATAAAAAAACTTGTGTCGAACCTTTATTGCACTATTTAGGAAAAGCAAAAGCAAGCTATGTTTTAAAAGAGGTGCATGGAGGAGCTTGTGAGAGTCATATAGAAGGTCGGGCATTGGCTCGGAAGGTGTTGTTAGCTGAATATTTTTGGCCTACCTTGATGAAAGATTCTATACAATTGGTACAACAATGTGAGAGTTGTCAAAGGCATCATAATTGGCGGCATCAGCCAGCAAAATATATGAAGGAAGTAGTAGCAGCTTGTCCTTTTGATCATTGGGCTATGGATATAGTAGGGTCATTTCTAGTTGGGACAGGTCAAAAGAAGTTCTTGTTAGTAGCTATTAACTATTTTTCTAAGTGGGTAGTGGCTAAGCCCTTGGCTCGTATTACTAAGAAGATGGTATTAAAATTTTTATGGAAAAACATTGTGTGTCATTTTAGTATTCCGAGGAGGTTGATATCTGATAATGGTTGATAGTTTCAGGGTAAGAAGTTAGCAAAATGGTGTGAAGACTTTAAAATTGAACAAGTATTTACATCAGGGCTTATCCCTAGAGTAATGGACAAACTAAGGCAACCAAGAGAGAATTAGTGCATGGATTAAAGACTAAGTTGGAACATGTAGGAGGTAGCTAGGTGGAGAAGTTACCTAGTATACTCTAGTCTTTCTGTACCACTCCTAGGAGGGCTACAGGAGCAACTCCCTTTAGTATGGTGTATGGCTCATAAGCAGTGTTGCCTATAGAAGTTGTGATGGAATCTGTCCGAGTGATGACTTATTTCCCAAGCGATAACAAGGTGGCTCGGTGTATGGAGTTAGACTTGATTCAAGAAAGGAGGGATGCTGCTTTATATAATGCTAAAAGGTATAGATCGCAAGTAATTAAATATTATAATAAGAAGGTAGTGCCTCGTTCTTTTTAGGTAGGAGACTTAGTGCTAAGGAAGGTGCTACCCGAGAGATCTAAGGGTAAGTTGGGACCCAAATGGCAAGGACCCTTCCATGTGGAGAGCCGAGTAGGAACAGGGGCTTATTACTTGAAGGGTGCTCATGGGAGGCTTTTAGCAAGACCCTGGAATGTGTATCATTTGTGCCCTTATTTCAGTGGATAAGGCATTGTAAAATCTATGTTTTTATTTTTTTTTAAGAATAGTACATTATAGACAAGTCATGTATTGTATTGCAAATATTCTAGAAAAATACAAGTTACATTTTTTAACATTGGAAGGGAAAGGAAAAGATAGTAAATCCAGAGGAGTGCGGTCAATGGTGTTGCCAATGTCTACGAAGTTGGTAGAGCGCCCGGGAAGTGGATAGTCGACTGTCTTGAATTGATCGATACAATCTTGGAAGCCCCATTGAAGGAAGGCAAAGCCTCTATCTAAGAACATATCATTGATAGCAGCTAAAGTCCAAGAGTTTAATGGGATGTGCTAGTTCCTTCTTGGAGTGGTCGGGCTTTTAAAATATCTAGAGTGTTCTGTAAGAAAGAAGTCTGGAAATGAAGGGTTGATAGTTCTGCTCGGTCGGCTTGTGCTTTTATACAGGAAGCTTGTAGTTCTTGTTCAAGTCTTTGATAAGCTCATTGTAATGCCCGTACTCTAGTTTGGCATTCTTATAATTCTTTTTGTGAGATTATTAGTGTATTACACCCATTGATTGTTTAAGTGAGTTATTCTTGTGATACCCTACAGAAATAGATGTCAATATCGAGAAAAATAAGTAAAAGAAATTGTATGATGACCTCGTTAATACTGGATAATAAGGAATCTGCCAGATCGGGTATTAAGGAGGAAGAAAGAGGGGTTGGTGGAGTTTGATAAGTGGGTAAAGGTTGGATGGAAAGTGTTGGCTGTCAGGGATAGAGTTGAATAGGATTTATACGGGAAGGTGGTGGAGTATGTTCGGTAGCCTGCAGTAATAATGATTCTGGAAAAAAATAAGTGAAAACTTACATGTGTCATAGCAATTATGTAGAGGTACAGTCAGAAGCGATTGTTACCGAGCATGCTAGTCCACTGTAGAGGATAACTGGTCATGATTAATGACAGTGCCAATCTGGTAAATAGCTGGCTCAAGTTGAATCATTCTTCTGATAACAATAAAGTTATCATATGGTACTCTTCATTATCTTGGTAAGAACCTAGGGAAGGGCGAGGAGGAAGAGTAGTTAACCATGTGGAGGAAAAAGGAAAGGGAGAAGGAGAGTGTACAAAGAAGTAATGTTCCTTCCATCCTTTATGGGAGGAAGGGATGCCAGTAAGGAATTGAAAGTCCATCCGAGCTTGGAATTAAAAAATGCCTATTTCTGATGATTTTACTTGGAAAAAATAGTGGAAAAGAAAGGCCGAAGGAGTAATTGATAAAAAGGACATGATAAGATAAAATCCTAGCATGAAGCGGAAGGAGATGGGGCTTAGTTGATTTAAAGGGATAGAAAAGTATTCCAAAACTTCTAAAAGGAAAGGATGAATAGGGAAGAATAGGTCAGCTTCTGTTTGCTCTAAGAAAAAGGTTTGGGTGCATCCAGGAGGTAGATGAGGATGCTAGGTGGAGTTAGCTGCAATCATATGAAATCTTGCAGAAAGTTGTAGTCGAGAAGAAATAAATCGGCAGTGTTCTTCTATCATTTTGGAGCGTGTGGAGGCAAACTATGGATGGGGAATTGAAGAAAGGGGTTGCATTTTCTTGAAGGTAAAGGGTAATGATTAGTGAAGATTGTTTATATATTTATAAGTGGAGAAGGGGACTGAAAAAAGGAGGGAGATAACAAATTTTCCCGTTCAATCGTGGAGAAGTAGAATTATGGAATCATTTGACATTAGTTTGTTAGGGTAAAAATGATGGGTAAGTGAAGATTTTAGTTTTTAATGAGGTAAGATTGGGGTATATCAGTTTCTGTTAGGGAAGGAGCAGTGTGGGTCATTTCTGATACGGTAGATGATGTATCATTATCTTGAGAATTTCATTATAGGACATATATACATATTCGGAGATAAAATTTAGAAAATTGATTGATCATAATATAGATAAGGAAGGGAATTTACCGTAGATGGAGGATAATTTGAAAAAAGTATGTGCAGTATGTGTTGGGCAGGATCAGAAGAGACCCATGCAGGTTGTGATGTGGGAATATAGAAATAGTGTTTATAGGATATCAATAGAATGTGAAAGTGAATTTTAATGGCAAAATTATATAAAAGCAGACACAGTGTAAATTTGAAAGCAATAGGAAGAAGCATCCATTGCAGAATATGTTTGAATACATGTAATGTTTACAGGAGAAGTGGTTCTTCATTACAAGTCATTAGGAATTACAGATTGTCCTTTACAAAAATTATGACTCTAAATCAATATCAGAGTCAGTATTGAAAGCCTCCGGGGTAGATTTTTTGTAAGCTTCTTCTATGTTCAGTTCATGGTTGGGCAGGCATGTAG
Source organism: Wurfbainia villosa (assembly GCA_025175895.1). Lineage (NCBI taxonomy): Eukaryota > Viridiplantae > Streptophyta > Magnoliopsida > Zingiberales > Zingiberaceae > Wurfbainia > Wurfbainia villosa. The sequence goes on along the minus strand of CM045989.1, from coordinate 32,600,086 downwards.
GAAAAGTTTCTTTTCATTTGCAACCTGTAAAGCACCTTCGAACCCTCTATGAAAGTATTTGCTATATTTTTTGGTCGTCCGAGTTAGGATTCTAGTTTGCTCAGTGGCCCATCTTTCAGCTTCTATTTCTTTTAGGTTGGACAACTCTTGGTTAAGGTGATTGGCTCGTTTAGTTTGTTCATTAGCAACATTTGCCAGCCCATAGAAATGTTGCAGCAATATGTCGAAACAAAAGTGGAATTCATCTAGACTATTGAAAATTGTGTTTTTAAGGTCAATGTGAGCATCTATGAGATCTTCCATGGGCTGGAAAGACTCGCCTGACTGGAGATGCCAGTCACTTTTCTTTTGTTCTCATTTTCGAATTTCTGACTATTGGAAGGTTATAATCCAGGTTGACACTTCAGCACGTACTTATAGCCATCTGATGTGTGTATTTGTAAGGGAGAGTTCTTTTTTCATTTGTTGTATATCTTTCTTGTGTTGTGCAGAAACTCTTTCTTTTTCTGCTATTAATTGATCTCGATCGGTAGATAGAGTTTCTACCTAAAGTTGTAGCCATTGTATTTTCTATTGAAGTTCAGTTTCTTTTGCTGCCTGGATGGGAGAGGGAGGAAGGCTGGTCTGTATTCTCAGATTGAGTGTTGCAAATTCTTCAGTACTGGTCTGGGTGCATATGGTGAAGGTTGAAGGAGAAGATGACATTGAAGAGGGTTGTGGTGGCTCTGAGTATGATGTAGATGGTCTGCATTGTTGTCTTTGGTATTCAGATAACCACTGATCAAAGGATTGAAGCTTAGAAGTACTCTGAAAATTAATGAAAGTAGCATGAAATAAGCTATTTGTACAGGGAAAAAGTTAGTAAATAAAGAAACTTATTGTTTGGAGGCTTGTTTGGAGTTCTTGTAAGACCAGGGGAATATCATAAGAAGGGAGAAAGAGAGTAGTCTGCAGTAAAGTGGAATCTGATATGGAGGGAAGAGTATCAAAGGGAATGACAGTTGAAGGAAATGTAGGAGGAGATTCTAGAATGTAAGGGGGTGTAGGCATAATAGGAAGAGAAGAGAGATGATGGCTGGGGTACGAGTCTGACACTACTTGTACCAATAGGTCTAAGGGTGAAGAGGTTGTAAGTACTGGAGCTTTGGGACTGAAAGGAGGTATAGGTTTTTGTTGCCTAGTGGGGAATAAGGAGATTAAGGGAAGGTCATCTGCGGAGGAGGAAGAGGAAGGGGATGAGGAGAGTTCAATGGGTTCAGTGTGAAGGTAGGAAACTTTGCTTCCCACTTCAGCTCGGTAACTTGTTCATGGCGATCCCTTCGACGTCCCCGGATTAAAAAAAAAATAATCCTAGACAAAAGGGATTACCCAAGCTCCCGTTTCATTGTCGTGCTATTCGATTAGAGTGGTCACTTGAACAAACTTGTTGTTCAAGCCACCAACCTCTATTCTACGAATATCCGTGGAATAGATGATGTACTGATCACCGGCTTTTGTGTTTATATTCGGGGTCCAAGTTATTTTAGCCATAAAAACAGAATACAACATGCATATATAATTGAAAAAAAAATTATAGACATGTTACAAAAGAAAATAGACAATCGATATACCTCTCAATCTTCTATTGTATATCCTTCCTCCTTTTGGACGTCATGTAGGCGATGATCTTCCAAAAGTCGAAGCTCCTAGATCATCGATCTTCCTTCCTTGCTTGCTCCGAACAAGAGGAAGTATAAGAAACAAAGCACTTCTCCTTCTTTCAACCAACCACCAAGCTTCAAGCTTGGTGCTTGCCGCCAGCCAAGAAGAAAAACAAGGAGATGAATGCTGGCCAAAACTCTAAGGGAAGAGACCCTAGACTTTTTTCCACTGGCCAACGAGAGGAGAAGGATGATGTTTGGATGCCGGCCAAAGGAGGGGAGAAGAAGAAGGGCGCCGACCACCAAGGAAGAATAAGAGGAAAGGAAAAAATTCCTTATTTGTGGCCGCCTAAGCCTCCAAACCCTAAGCCTCCCAAACCCTAATCCTATCTCTTTTCTAATTCTCCTTGCCACCCACCCTAAAGCCCCTTTTTATAGAGTTAGGGATAAGCCTTGTTTTAATCTCCACCATTGGTTCTAGGGATTTAATCTCAACTGTCGGATCTAGAGATTTAATCTCAACCGTCGGTTCTAGAGATTTAATCTCTACCGTTGGATCTAGAGTTTTATTTTCATCCATTGGATCTAGGCTTCATTAGGTTGTAATAGGCTACAATAGGGACCATAAGGAGGAGTTGGATCTTAGCCACCCAATGGATCAAGCCCACATAAAGTCTAATCCATTAATGATAATCCAATCCACTAAAGGATTATCATTGATCTACCTCACCAACCCCCATAAGTTAATATGGGCTCCATATATTATTTGTATATTTTTCTCCCCATGTTTAAGATCTCGAATATCCATCGATTAATTAATTTACTAACAATTAAATAATCAACATCTAACTCCATGAGTAGTACCACTCAACCTTATCATCATGCCGAACCAAGTCCACCTGCAGGGTTTACATGATGATCTTTATGAGCTCCTCAAGGGGACATCATCATCCTAATATATAGGACACGGTTTCCTCCTATAATCAATGACACACCATATAAATAATATCATTTCCCAACTTACCGAGCCTATCGATTTAATCTATAAATCTCGCTCATTGGTAAATCAAATAAATGAATACTAAGTATATGTGCCCGTTATTATATCTGGATTAAGAGAATGTACAATATAATATCTGAGGTCCAATTCGATTATGTAGTCAGCAATAAATCGAATCACTTCTAAGTCGGTCCTGTTCAATACACACAGAGTGCACTAGTGTGATTCTATGGTCAAGAAAAAACAATATCAAATCACACTACAACCATACCAATGGTTTGTCCAAAGTCATCTCAGTTGTGAGCCTTTACTTATACTTTACAAGGAGCCGATAACATGATCTCTCATGTGACACCACACACCATGTTATCTACAATATAATCTATTAGACAATATGCATAACCATAAATATGCAAACAATGATCATGTGATTCTTATTTCAAAATAAAAATGTTCATACAAAAGATAGACTTTTTAGTATACATCCCAACAATCTCCCACTTATACTAAAAGACTATGTTGTCCTCAAACTGGCATACATTTGATCCTCATTCCCTCCACATGCCTATCAAAAGCTCTCGCCGGAAGGGCCTTAGTGAAAGGATCTGCAGGTTATCCTCCGATGTAATCTTGGCCCAGGAACTTCTCCTCTCTTTATGATTTCTCGTATCAGGTGGTACTTGCGCTCTATGTGTTTACTTGCCTTATGGGCTCGTGGTTCCTTCGAGTTTGCAACTGCACCACTATTATCACAATAAATTGTGATAGTTCTGGGCAAACCAGGAATCACATCCAAGTCCATTAAAAAGTTCCTGAGCTACACAACTTCTTTGGCCACCTCAGAGGCCGCCACATACTCAACTTCCATGGTAGAGTCCGCCACGCATTTCTGCTTGACAATCCTCCATACAATGGCTCCACCTCCCAAAGTAAACACAAAATCTGAGGTAGACTTACTGTTATCCCTATCTGATTGGAAGTCAAAATCTGTATAACCCACAGGGAGTAATTGGTCTGCCTGGTAAACTAGTATATAATCCCTAGTCCTTCTTAGGTACTTCAATATATGCTTTACCGCAGTCCAATGTCTCTGTCCTAGATTACTCTGATATCTGCTAACCATGCCCACGATAAAGCATATATCTAGTCTCGTACATAGCATCACATACATGAGGCTTCCTATTGCCGAAGCATAAGGAACCGCCTTCATCTCCTCTATCTCCTCAGATGTTCTAGGACACAGCTCCTTAGATAAAGGAACTCCATGCCTGAAAGGTAGAAAACCTTTCTTGGAGTTCTGCATGCTAAAACAATCCATAATGGTGTTATGTATGAAGCTTTAGATAAGCACAACATCCTTTTCCTGTGATCCCTTATAACCTTGATCCCAAGGATGTGTCCTACTTCTCCCAAGTCCTTCATATCAAACTGTTTGGACAACCATACCCTTACGTCCGATAACAACTTGATATTGTTGCCAATTAGCAAAATGTCATCTACATATAGTACATGAAATACCACTACATTTCCGTCACATCTCTTGTATACACAAGATTCATCCAGACATTGAATAAATTGTAGGGGATCGATTGGGCGCTAGAGGGGGGTGAATAGCATCATGCTATGCGACAATGGAATTCGTTCGTGATTGCATCTACGAATTTCATTAGCGCTGCGGAAACAAAGATAATAAAGAAATAATGAAAACACAATTACAAACACAATTGTTTAACGTGGTACAGAACCTCAAGGTTCCTACTCCACGGGTTGAGCTCAACGAGCTCTAGTGATGCACATGCAACCACTAATCACAAATAACTCCTTCTCGGAACAATCTAGAGGTGGAGAAACCTCGTACAATGATTACAAAAGCAATACAAGAAAATACAAGCAAAATAAAAAGAAATGTAAAGAACACTTTACAAAACCAGGGTTTGAGCACTTTGCTTGTTTGTTGCTTGGATGAGGTTGAAGGGCCCTGAAATGCACTTGCAAATCGCTTTCAAATCGCCCCAAGAAAGCTCCCAAAGAACCAAAGCCGAAATCCTCCTTGAGCTCCTCTTTTTAACCTGCATCGAGCTGGATTTTCGCCGATCAGTCGACTACCATAAGTCACCAGTCGACTGATGCCACTGTTGCTGTGAGACAACGGCTCAATCCACGCTGGAAAAGTTCCAATGAGACTCTCACGATCGCCAACATTGGCGCCGATCGCTATAGGTCGGCCCGTACTCTACGGAGCATTCAGTGCTCGCTACTCAACTGGCAGTCGACTATCATCCATGGCAGTCGACTGCTTCAATGAGCAGTCGACTGCCAAGGCAATTTCAGCCCTAAATGGCAGTCGAGCTCTAGTCAACTCACGACAGTCGAACCGGCCATAATGCCAGTCGACTGCCAACCTCAAACATGAGATTTTAACCCAAGTATGGTGCCCCCATACTTGCTAAACCACCCTTAGCCTAGATCTAAGCCTTCTAGCCACCTCCATCAGCCTCATGCCTCTTGAATCCCTCCAAGCCATCCATGACTTGTTCATCCATCGCGCTATCCTTCAGGTGCTTTCATCGGCTATGTCATGCTAACGGTGTCTACACCGCCAAGGCACATTGGACTCACGCCGTCAAGACTCCGCTTGGACCTTATGCCGCCAACCATTGGACTTATGCTGCCAAGACTCCACCCTTGGACTTTATGCTGCCAATATCAAACCTCTTGGACTTCTCAAATGCCAAGACTCAAGCTTGGACTTTCCCTTGCCAACCCATGTTGGACTTTCCATGCCAAGACCCATGCTTGGACTTCCCTTGTGCCAAGTACTCAAGACTTGGACTTTCCCAAATGCCAAGTGTCCCACTTGGACTTTCCATGCCAAGTACTCATGACTTGGACTTTACCTTGCCAAGACCCATGCTTGGACTTTCCCATAATCACATTGTCAACCCTAGTCAACCATCAAAGTCTCCCTCGAGTCAAACTCGAGTCTGGTCAATTATAATCTGGGTCGATTGTATAAACAATCTCCCCAAAATATTAACCAACAACAATGTCAAACATCAATGTCAAACGTACTATGTCAAACATCAAAACATCACTCGAGTCTGGTCAATCGTGACCTGGGCCGATTGCACCAACAATCTCCCCCTTTTTGATGTTTGACAAAACAAACCTTGAGTTAGGCCCCTAACTCAAACTCCCTTACCAATTTCCCAAATTGGTAATTTTACTCTCCCCCTTTTTGAAATACACCAAAAAGGTTCTCCCCAAGGAGGTCAATGTCTCATATCCAATGACATCTTACAATCTCCCCCTTGGTCCAAACATACCTAGGATGCCATCAATCTTCCTAGTGATAAGTCCCATATCACTCAAGAGAGGCAATCATATACACTCTCCCAATTTCCAAATTGGGTATCTTAAAATCTCATTTTCCCCCTCATGAGAAAAAAATATCATCCATCATCCCATGATGGATACCTCCCCCTAAAGGCTTGCTCCCCCTTGACCATTGCACCAACAATGTCCTTGGGAAGTCCCTAAGCCAATAGGAACTCTAAACTATCAAAATTAAGATTCAAAGTTCAACATAGAACTTTTCTTCACCTTAAAATTGATACATTATCCTAACACCTCTCCTAATCCATATTCAATAGATTTTCACCCTTTATAATGCTTCCCAAAGCATATCCTAGGGTTAGGAGTGGTTAGGGACCTTTACCATAGCTGAACACGGGCTAAACAATCCTTGTTAACCCAAAATCAGCCTAGCATACTCTGACGAAGCGAATCGCGCTTCAGATCACCGATCGCAACAAGTGGCTGATCGATAATCGAAATTCCCAAATTTCAGCTATCAGAATCGAATTTTGAAAAAAAACATAAGTAATTCTACGTATTTTGAAAAATCGTGAAAATTCATACGTATATTACTTATAGTCAATACAATGGGTGAAAAATGTTTGAAAAATATTTTACCTATAAAATATCGAAATTGATACAAAATTCAAAAGTGAAGAAAAACTTCAAAGTTTTAGCTCACTTTGTATCAACTTCATCAATGGTGATTGGTATCAAAAGATAGACTTCACCAAGGTTTTCTAAATTTATTTTAAAACGATTTCAAAACCTTATTTTGGATCATATTCCTTGGGCTCTATGTACATGACTTGTACACAAGCTTTCCCAAAGATCCACAATTGAAATTAGATGAGTTTTTAGTTCATCTAGATGCAAAAAGTATGCACCTTGAACTTAACTCATATCCTAACATCTCACATGTATCTAGGGTGTATAAATACACATACATGTCAATGTAATGTGAGATGTGGGTTTTGTTCTCCCTAATCTAGGGTTTCATGCATTTTCCAAGGCAACACTACTTGATTCCCTTATAAATGGGACTCCAAGTCATGCCAAAGTCCTTAAATCAATTTTCATTAATTTAAATGCATGAAGTATGATCATGGCATAAATGATAGCATAATAGAGCATGGCCAATGATCATGATGTCATGGCATATAATTAAATATAAAAACATATGACATTAAAAACCTTAATCCTAAACATGATTACGACATATAAATGATAGAAATAAGCATGATGTCATGACATGACATATGACAAGTCAAAGCATGGCAAATAAGATATAAAGGTATATAATACCTAAATTTCAATATTAGTTGCCATTTGATATAATTAGGTTTATTTTTCCATATTACTATTAATCTCCCATGTGAGCCAAAAACCCAAAATGTCACACAAACCTCTAAACCTAAATTGTGTCAATTTAATTGATTTTTCAATCTTCTTAAATGATATTGGCACATCCTAAAATCTTTTAGGATTTATCATCAAATCTATTTCCAAGATATCCATAACCTTGGAAATGACCTAAAATGCCACCTTTACCATGGTTAGGTTAACTACCCATCCATTTAAGGTTAGCACACCCTAACCCATCTAGCGTGAATCAATCACGCTCTTAGGAACCCAAAATCTATTTGAGCTCCTAGGGTTAATTAGGTATTCCTTAGGGATAACCTCCCTAGATACCCTCCTAATGACCCTCCTAGGCTTGTTAGCCTTGGTCATTGTGGTCTTACCATGGTTAACCTTAGGGATTGCCTCCCTAGTAACTTTCTTAGTCGCCACCCTAGGTTTCCTTGAAACCCTAGCTACTAAGCACAAACCTTGGTCAACCTTAGGGATGACTTCCCTATTTACCTTGGTCTTCCTAGACCTAGATTGTGTTCCATAATCAAATGGAACACTATTATAAGTCACCTTAGGCTTAGGTTTGTGACCCAAACCATTCTTGCCCTTGGTTGACTTTTGTTTCTTGGGTACTAGATGTTGACTTTGACCATTAGACCCTTGAAATTGATTTTGCATCTTATTGAGGGTCTTTTCTAATTTTTCAAGCCTTGACCTCAAGGCTTGGTTTTCCAACTCTAATTGCCCAATTTTAGAATTTTGATTTGGTTTTTGGGCATGGAACTTCTTAGGCAAATGCCTAGTCCATTTAGGGTTGAGACCTAGATGCTCTTGTACCTTTCTAATGGTCTCCCTAGGTAGGATTTGTCTAGAATTGTTTGACCTAAGAAGGACATTTCTAGGGACATTAGTCCCAAATTTCTCCTTCTTTGAAAGGTAGACATTTTTGGCTCCTAAACAAAATTCCCTATGTCTAGCATGCTCTTTGTGATAAATAGCAAGATTGCTAAAATTATTTCTAGCATGATTTTTACTATAATTTAAGAAACGAGCATTGTTTAAATATACCTTAAGATTTGCCCTAGAGGCTCCCCCTACTTGTGATGCTCCATCTTGTCCCTTCTTCTTCCCCCTTGGGCATTGACTCCAGTAATGTTCCGGTAGTCGGCATTTGAAGCAAATGACTTGTTCCTTGCTTTTGATAGTTGGGGGACCGGTCTCCTTGACTTTTGGCATGGGTGGACTCTTCTTGACTCTTTTAGGACATTTACTCTTGTAATGTCCTACTTCCCTTCACTCAAAGTAAACTATGTGATTTTTATTTAAAACTACATTGCTTGAGTTACCTAGGTCCATGGTGGAAGGTGCCGAAGTTGGAGCTTCTTCATCTTGACCGGATGTGGAAGCTTCTTCTTGTTGCTCCGGAGTGGAAATTCTTTCCTCCCCCTCAATCCTAGAGGTGGAGGTTTCTTCTACTTCTTCCACCTCCTCTTCCACCGATCCGGAAGTTGACTCCTCTTCAACTTCCGACTCCTCACTTGCTTGTGAGGATGATGAACTCTCTTCATCTTCGGTCTCCTCTTGAGCCAATGAGCACTCATCTTCTTGGACCGGTGATGGATTTTCATAATGTTTCGCCAATTTGCTCCATAGCTCCTTGGCGTCTTTACAATCCCCTATCTTGATCAAAATGTCATTAGGGATTACATTAAGTAAAATACCCATTACATTATTATTGATATTGTAATATCATAGTTGGTCTTGGCTCCAATTCTTCTTCTTGATTTTTCTTCCTTCGTCGTATTTTGGAGTGTCAAAGCCTACTAAGACACTAATCCAATTGTCAAAGTCACACATTAAAAAGTGTATCATTCTACCTTTCCAATATGCGAAATCTTTACGGTCGAAGGACGATGGAATGTTGACGTCGTCACCCAACCTTTCTTGGAAATCCATCTTCACCCTCTAGTGTGCTCCCTTTGTTGTTAAACTTGAAGAGCGGCCTCGCTCTGATACCACTTATAGGGGATCGATTGGACGCTACAGGGGGGGTGAATAGCGTCGTGCTATGCGTCGATGGAATCACAAATAATATTCGTTAGCGCATCGGAAACAAAGATAATAAAACAATAACGAAAAACACAATCACAAACACAATTGTTTAACGTGGTTTGGAACCTCAAAGTTCCTACTCCACGGTTGAGCTCAATGAGCTCTAGTGATGCACACGCAACCACTAATCACAAATAACTCCTTCTCGGAACAATTCGGAGGTGGAGAAACCTCGTAAAATGATTACAAAAGAAATACACGAAAATATAAGCAAAATACAAAGAAATATAAAGAACACTTTACAAAACTAGGGTTTGAACGCTTTGCTTGTTTGTAGCTTGGATGAGGTTGAAGGGCCCTGAAATGCACCTGCAAATCGCCCCAAGAAAGCTCCCAAAGAACCAATGCCGAAATCCACCTTGAGCTCCTCTTTTTAACCTGCATCGGGCTGGATTTTCGCCGATCAGTCGACTATCATAAGTCACCAGTCGACTGATGCCACTGTTGCTGTGAGACAACGGCTCAATCCACGCTGGAAAAGTTCCAATGAGACTCTCACCACGATCGCAACATTGGCGATCGCTAACCTCCGTAGTCGACTACGAGTCGCCATGAGCATTCGCTTCTCGCTACTCAATGGCGATCGACATCCATCCATGGCGATCGCCGATCATCATAATCCAATGAGCAGTCGACTACCAAGGCAATTTCAGCCCTAAATGGCAGTCGAGCTCTAGTCAAATCACGACAGTCGAACCGGCCATAATGTCAGTCGACTGCCAACTTCAAACATGAGGTTTTAACCCAAGCATGGTGCCCCCATACTTGCTAGACCACCCTTACCTTAGCCTAGACCTAAGCCTTCTAGCCACCTCCATCAGTCTCACGCCTCTCAGATCCCTCCAAGTCATCCATTACTTGTTCATCCATCACGCTAGCCTTCAGGTGCTTCCATCGGCTATGTCATTCTAACGGTGTCTACACTGCCAAGGCACATTGGACTTACACCGCTAAGACTCCGCTTGGACTTTACGTCGCCAACCATTGGACTTATGCTGCCAAGACTCTACCCTTGGACTTTACACTGCCAATATCAAACCCCTTAGACTTCTCAAATGCCAAAATTCAAGCTTGGACTTTCCCTTGCCAACCCATGTTGGACTTTCCATGCCAAGACTCATGCTTGGACTTCCCTTGTGCCAAGTACTCAAGACTTGGACTTTCCCAAATGCCAAGTGTCCCACTTAGACTTTCCATGCCAAGTACCCATGACTTACTTTACCTTGCCAAGATCCATGCTTGGACTTTCCTATAATCACATGGTCAACCCTAGTCAACCATCAAAGTCTCCCTCGAGTCAAACTCGAGTCTGGTCAATTATAACCTGGGGCGATTGTATAAACAATCTCCCCAAAATATTAACCGACATCAATGTCAAACATACTATGTCAAACATCAAAACATCACTCGAGTCAAACTCGAGTCTGGTCAATCGTGACCTGGGACGATTGCACCAACATAAATCCATAAGACTGGATTACCTCATCAAAGCAGGTGTTCCAAGACCTCGAAGCTTGATTCAATCCATAAATGGACCGATTAAGCTTACATACAAGATGCTCGTTGCCCTTTGCAATGAATCCCTCTGGTTGCTTCATATAGATGTTTTCCTCAAGGCTTCCATTAAGGAAAGCTATCTTGACATCCATCTTCCATACCTCATAATCCATATAGCAGCATTGCATAAGAGAATCCGGATAGACTTAAGCATGGCTACCAGCGAAAAGGTCTCCTCAAAATCGATACCCTCTTTCTGAGTATACCCTTTCGCAACAAGCCTTGCTTTGAAGGTCTCAACCTTCCCGTATATTACTCTCTTTCTTTTGTAGATCCACTTGCAACCAATGGTTTTTACACCATCGGGTGGTTCTACTAGCTCCCAGACCTGATTTGAATCCATAGATTCAATCACAGTATTCATTGTACTTTGCCAAGATACCGCATCTTTATCTTGGATTGCTCGTCATATGTCCAGGGATCAGGTTCATGTTCGCCACGGACCAAATCAAAAGATTCTCCCAAGAACATGAATCTATCAGGCTGTCTCACAACCCTCCCACTACTATGAGGTATCACCTGTGTATCCTCTATGATACGCGGTACAGTGACTTGTGGTATATCCTCTTGTACTGATGGTACTGAAGAAGTGACTTCCCCTTTTAATTCCTCAAGAACAATCTTACTCATGGGCTTGTGGTTCATTACATAGTCTTCCTATAGAAATCTAGCGTTCATGCTAACGATCACCATCTGATCTCTAGGACTATAAAACAAACCTTCTTTCGTTCCTCTAGGATAGCCAACGAACATGCGTACTTCTATTTGAGGTTCCAACTTACCAGCATCTGCCTTCAGCACATGTGTTGGACTCCCCCAAATTCGAATATGTCTTAGGCTTGACTTTCGCCTAGTCTATAATTCTTGGGTGTAGAAGGCACTGATTTAGATGGTATCAAGTTCAGAATATACACTATCATATCTAGAGCATATCCCCAGAACGAATCTGGCAACTCAGAATAACTCATCATCGATCTAACCATCTTCATAAGAGTCTTATTCCTTCGCTCTGCTACACCATTCTGCTGGGGTGTGCCAGGTGCAGACAATTAGGATTGAATCCCAGCCTCTGATAAATAATTCCTAAACTCTCCCAAGAGGTACTCACCACCACGATCAGTTCATAGTGTCTTGATACTTTTACCTTGACGTTTCTCCACATCAGCCTTGAATTCTTTGAACTTGTCAAAGCATTCAGACATGCGGCGCATCAAGTAAATGTATCCATATCTCGAATAATCATCTATAAAAGAGACGAAATACTCAAAACCACCTCTAGCCTGGATAGACATAGGACCACACCAAATCAGAATGAACCAATTCTAACACATCTTTGGCTCTATACCCCTTGGCCTTAAAAGTCCTCTTGGTCATTTTACCCTCCAAGCAAGATTCGCAGGTTGGAAAATCTTCTACCACTAATGAACCTAGAGGTCCATCAGCTATCAACCTTTGAATTCTGCTTAGGTTAATATGACCAAGTCTTAGATGCCAAAGATATGTTTGGTTCATCTTCGAAGGTTCTTTTCTCTTATTGGAACTAGAAGATGAGTTATTAACTTCTATTTGCATCATGGGAGCTTTTGGTTCAAGTGTATACAAATTTCCTATCAATGCACCTGAACAGATAATCTCCCTATTCCTTTTTATAACAACTCTGTCATTAAAAGAAATAGAATATTCATCCATAAACAATTTAGAAACTGAAATTAAATTCTTTCTAAATAAAGGTACATAAAGGCAATTCTTAAGAACTAAAACTTTATTTTTCTCAAAAGATAAATAAACGACTCCCACTGCAACAGTCGCCACCTTCGTGGCATCGCCCAAGTATACGGTAATCTCCCCCTCAACTAGTCGTCTGGTTTTCTGGTGTTGGGTTGATCCGTGAGGGGAAACTTCGCTTCCCACTTCAACTCGGTCACTTGTTCATGGCGATCCCATCGATGTCCCTGGATTAAAAATTTAATCCTAGACAAAAGGGAACACCTAAGCAACCTTGTCATCATCGTGCTATTCGTTTAGAGTGGTCACTTGAACAAACTTGTTATTCAAGCGACCTACCTCTATTCTATGAGTAGCCGTGGAATAGACGATGTACGGATTGTCAGTTTTTGTGTTTATGTTCGGGATCCAAGTATATTTAGCCACATACATAAAGTAAACATCCACATAAAACATGCATATAATTGAAAAGCAATTATAAATATAATACAAAGGAAGACTAATCAAAATAAACAAGATTATACCTCTTGTTATACCTCTTGACCTTCTATTGTATGTCCTTCCTCCTTTTGGACGTCGTGTGGGCGACGATCTTCCAAAAGTCGAAGCCTCCTAGATCACCAATCTTTCTTTCCTTGTTCACTCCGAACAAAGGAAGATCATCAAACAAAACTCTTCTTCCTATCTAGAACCGCCCACCAAGTCAATAGACTCGATGTTACTGCCGGCCAAGGAAGAGAACATGGAGTATAGGAACCGGCCAAAGGAGAATCAATGAGGGCATGGGCGACACCCAACACTTGGAGAAGAGAAAGGAAAGCAATCCTTCTCCTTGTTGCCGCCCAAACCCTAAACCTAGCTCTCCTAATTTTCGGCCAAGGATGAAGGGAAGAAGAATAGGTTGAGCTCCGGCCAAGGTAGAGGGAAGAAGGATAGGTGCCGGCCAAACCTTGGAAAAAGAAGAAAAGGTCTTCTCCTCATGTTGCTGCCCACAACCAACACCCAAACCCTAACCCTAGCCGCCCACTCCTAATCCTAATCTAATTAGGATTGCTTGCCGCCCAAGGGAAGCAAACCCTAACCCTCATCCATCATCTTGCCGCCCAAGCCATAACCCTATATTTATAGAGTTGGGCTCAAGCCTCCTTTTAATCTCCACTATTGGTTCTAGGGATTTAATCTCAACCGTCGGATCTAGAGATTTAATCTCAACCGTCGGATCTAGAGATTTAATCTCTACATTTGGATCTAGAGTTTTGTTTTCATCCATTGGATCTAAGCTTCATGAGGTATTAATAGGCTACAATAGGGACCATGAGGAGGAGTTGGATCTTTGCCACCCATGGATCAAGCCCACATAAAGTCCGATCCATTAATGATAATCCAATCCACTAAAGGATTATCATTGATCTACCTCACTAACCCCCATAAGTTAATATGGGCTCCATATATTATTTGTACATTTTCTCCCTGTGTTTAAGATCTCGAATGTCTGTCGATTAATTAATTTACTGACCATTAATTAATCAACATCTAACTCCATGAGTAGTACCACTCAACCTTTTTATCACGCCGGACCAAGTCCACCTGCAGGGTTTACATGATAAACCTTATGAGCTCCTCAAGGGGACATCATCATCCTAATATATAGGACACGGTTTCCTCCTATAATCAACGACACACCATATAAATACTATCATTTCCCAACTTACCGAGCCTATCGATTTAATCTATAAATCTCGACCATTGGTAAATCAAAGAAATGAATACTAAGTATATGTGCCCATTATTATATCGGGATTAAGAGCATGTACAATATAATATCTGAGGTCCGATTTGATTATGTAGTCAGCAATAAATCGAATCACCTCTAAGTCAGTCCTGCTCAATACACACAAAGTGCACTAGTGTGATTCTATGGTCAAGACAAACCAATACCAAATCACATTACAACCATTCCAATGGTTTGTCCAAAGCCATCTCGGTTGTGAGCGTTTACTTATATTTTACAAGGAACCGATAACATGATCTCCCGTGTGACATCACACACCATGTTATCTACAATGTAATGTATTCGACAATATGCATAACCATAAAAATATGCAAACAATGATCATGTGATTCTTATTTCAAAAATAAAGATGTTCATACAAAAGATAGACTTTTCAGTATACATCCCAACACCTGGAACCCCTGCAAAGTATTGCAGACATGATCAGTGGCTCCCGTATCTACACACCGGGTGCTGGTAGATAATACCGCTAAACATGTTTTAATGACTAGACCAAAAGATATACCTTTGTTCTACTTGCGATTGGGGCAGTACTTCTTCCAGTGTCCAGTCTGCTTTCAAGTGAAGCACTTGCCTTTCGTCTTCTTCACTCCTCCTTGAGTTCCTCCCACTACCTTTCCCCCAGCTTGTTTCTTCTTCTTCTTGCCTTTCGGCTTAGGAAGTAGAAACCTTTTGGGTCACCATGGCTTGTGCCTAAGCACTCTGACGAAATAGCCCCTCTGTCGCCTGGAGTTCTGTTAGAAGCTCCGCCAACGAATACAACCTCTTGTTCATGGTGTAGTAAAGGTGAAACTGCTCAAAACTCCTAGGTAGAGACTGGAGAATGATATCAACCTGGGTTTCCCCATCGATCTTAGCTCTGAGGACTTCCAGCTCATTCAAATGAGCCATCATCTTGAGAACATGATCCCTCACGGGTGTTCCCTCGATCATGGTGGTCGTCATCAAGTTCCTCATGGCTTTCTGCCTAGCAGCCCGATTCTGGTGTCCGAAAAGCTCTTTAAGATTGAGCATCATGTCATAAGCAGTGGGTATGGCTTGATCTGACATGATGCTGATGTTGCAGTACATTTGACATAGATGCCAAAATGTAACACCGCGCCATCTTATCGACCTTAATCCACTTCTTATAACTCTCCTTCTCCTTTTCCCCAGAATCATCCGCAGGCTTAGGAGGGCACTCTTCGAGGAGTACATATTTGTATTCCTCAACAGTCAAGACAATGTCAAGATTCCTCTTCCAAACAACATAGTTGGGTCCAGTAAGTTTATTTTCTTTCAGTATCACAGCAAGCGGGTTGAAAGTCATTTTGAAAGAAAACCTAAGAATCACATAGATCAAAAACATTAGATTTCAAAAAATTATTGATTCTCAAACAATAAAATTTTAAAATCAACCAACACCGAAAATATCGTATGCCACGATAGTGTGGACGTATACGAATTCTACATTTGTAAGACAAGGTTTTACCCATTAATTTTACTATCTTGTCAACCTAACTTTTTGACAAGTAAAATTAATAGTTGGTTCCTCTTCGACCATACAAATAAAAGCAGTGACTCCGATGGAGAGGATACTTATATTTGTATCTAAGTGTTCACCATTACTCGGTACCAAGTTAATTATCTCGGGTTATGTGCCTTCCGATAGGGAAGTACACACGCTCCTTAATAATTTCCTATAACCATATTCGACCTTGTGATCCGCAAACATACTCATCCGATGGGGAGGAAAGCACTCAGAGTTGACGCGCAAGTTTGTTTGCATCACATGTCAAATCGTAATGGAGGTCGTGGGAATTTATAAAAATATCCCTCTCCCACTTAGTAATTTAAAATTGAGGAATTTTCTAGCCTACGACATGCATATCAAACAATAAGCAATAAACATGAAAAATAAATATTTTCCAACTATTATTGCTTTTGTCTTCAATATGTCTCTCGTCGTATCGCCATCTCGTCCGCTCCTCCCTACGCCATGTACAAGCCATCCGGAGATCCGAGCCAAGAAAAACTATTTTAATTTACATCCATCGATCCTATACTCCACGAGGGAGTGTACATGAAATCTAGATTGAAAATAAACTAAAATAAAAAGAGTGGCTAAACAATGCCGTATCTAATTATAAAAATTAAATACTAGCCTCGTCAACCCCGAGTATTCAACAAAATATACAATTACGCACATACAATCACATACACACATATGACAATAATAGTTGGATCCTATGCCTGCAACCAAAGAGTTAACCTAAGCACATCCTACTATTATCCGACATATATAATATATGAAAAGTGCATAAAAGTAACCGAATCCTAAACACACAAAATCGAAAACCGTGGCTCTGATACCAATTTGAAGGTAGGAAACTTCGCTTCCCACTTCAACTCGGTCGCTTGTTCAGGGCGATCGCTTCGACGTCCCTGGATTAAAAAAAAATTAATCCTTGACATAAGGGATTACCCAAGCTCCTGTTTCATCGTCGGGCTATTCGATTACAGTGGTCACTTGAACAAACTTGTTGTTCAAGCCACCAACCTCTATTCTATGAATAGCTGCGGAATATATGATGTACGGATCACCAACTTTTGTATTTATATTCGGGGTCCAAGTTATTTTAGCCATAAAAACTGAATACAACATGCATATATAATTGAAAAACAATTATAGACATGTTATAAAAGAAAATAGACAATCGATATACCTCTCAATCTTTTATTGTATGTCCTTCCTCCTTTTGGACGTCATGTGGGCGACAATCTTCCAAAAGTAGAAGCTCCTAGATCACCGATCTTCCTTCGTTGCTCACTCCAAACAAGACGAAGTATAAGAAACAAAGCACTTCTCCTTCTTTCAACCAACCACCAAGCTCCAAGCTTGGTGCTTGCTGCCGGCCAAGAAGAAGAACAACGAGATGAACGGCGGCCAAACCTCTAAGGGAAGAGACCCTAGACTTTTTTCCTCTGGCCAAGGAGAGGAGAAGGATGATGTTTGGATGTCGTCCAAAGGAGGGGAGAAGAAGAAGGGCGCCGGCCACCAAGGAAGAAGAAGAGGAAAGGAAACAAATTCCTTATTTGTGGCCGCCCAAGCCTACAAACCCTAAGCCTCCCAAACCCTAATCCTATCTCTTTTCTAATTCTCCTTGCCGCCCACCCTAAAGGCCCTTTTTATAGAGTTAGGGATAAGCCTTGTTTTAATCTCCACCATTGGTTCTAGGGATTTAATCTCAACTGTCGGATCTAGAGATTTAATCTCAACCGTCGATTCTAGAGATTTAATCTTTACCGTTGGATCTAGAGTTTTATTTTCATCCATTGGATCTAGGCTTCATTAGGTTTTAATAGGCTACAATAGGGACCATGAGGAGGAGTTGGATCTTGGCCACCCAATGGATCCAGCTCACATAAAGTCCGATCCATTAATGATAATCCAATCCACTAAAGGATTATCATTGATCTACCTCACCAACCCCCATAAGTTAATATGGGCTCCATATATTATTTGTAAAATTTTCTCCCCATATTTAAGATCTTGAATGTCCGTCGATTAATTAATTTACTGACAATTAATTAATCAACATCTAACTCTATGAGTAGTACACTCAACTTTATTATCATGCCGCACCAAGTCCACCTGCAAGGTTTACATGATGATCCTTATGAGCTCCTTAAGGGGACATCATCATCCTAATATATAGGACACGGTTTCCTCGTATAATCAACAACACACCATATAAATAATATCATTTCCCAACTTACCGAGCCTATCGATTTAATCTATAAATCTCTCCCATTGGTAAATCAAAGAAATGAATACTAAGTATATGTGCCCGTTATTATATCGGGATTAAGCGCATGTACAATATAATATCTGAGGTCCGATTCGATTATGTATTCAGCAATAAATCGAATCACCTCTACATCGGTCCTACTCAATACACACAGAGTGCACTAGTGTGATTCTATGGTCAAGACAAACGAATACCAAATCACACTACAACCATACCAATGGTTTGTCCAAAGTCATCTCGGTTGTGAGCCTTTACTTATACTTTACAAGGAGTCGATAACATGATCTCCCATGTGACACCACACACCATGTTATCTACAATGTAATGTATTAGACAATATGCATAACCATAAATATGCAAACAATGATCATGTGATTCTTATTTCAAAATAAAAATGTTCATACAAAATATAGACTTTTCAGTATACATCCCAACACATTGAAGGTATCAAAAGATGGACTATGGATAGTTGTGTCAGAAGGAGATAGGGATTCCGATTGAGGAGTTGAGCAAGAAGGCTCTGGGAAAGATGAGGTGACATGAAAAGGAAAGAGGTTGGGAATTGGTGATGGTGGAAGAGGGATAAGATTAGAAGCTACTAGGGTAAGGGTTGGCTGATTTCGGTTCAGTGATAATTGTGATTGGGGCTTCAGGATATTCAAGGGGAACCTGTGATAGAGAAGTATAAGTTACTTTTGGTGAAATTGAATCAAGATATTTAAAATATGATATAGTAGATAGGTGAGGGCTAGTTACTGAGGTGGGTGGCTCGGAGATGGAGGAAGAGGTAGCTGCTAGTTCTACTATTTTCCTTTTCTTTTGTTGTTTTGCCAAAGTCCTTATGATGGCTATACTTATCATATCCTCTGCTAAACAGGAAATTTGTAAGCATTTTAAAATGAAATCAGTAAGTATCTAGAGTATGATATGGGTTACATTGGAAAGTTGAAATTGTAACTGTTTGGCATGGGATGGTAGTATCAGTTTAGTGCTTGTGCAGGTCAGGAGATTAGTGGATATGCAAAAGTTATTACAGCAGGTATGTAAAATAAGACATTCATATATTTTTGAGATAGATATGTGGAATGAAGTATTAGTATGTGTTTCCAGATCAAGATGTTAAATATGTAAGGTGAGGTGTTAATATGCAGATTACAATAAACATAGTGCAGTATCACTCTGTATATAGGGGCAAATACAGTAAATGAAACTTATCAATTGGATGGGCTTCTGTCGATTGAATAGGTGATAATCCATAGTAGGATAGGATGGGTTCATGGAGGAGCTCGGTGATGTTGAAGTGTTTGATTTTAAGGAGGGCTTTGATAGAAAGAAAATCAATGGCAGTTTTCACAGTTTTAAGGTCAGGAAGATTTCGAAGTGTGGTTTTCTAGGAAGTGGAGAATTGAAGGATGGGTTCTAGGGGGACATAGAAGTAAAGGTCCTTCTAGCCCTTGTGAGAAGTGTAGGGATCTTGTGCGAAAAACAATCGCAAAAAGCAGCGAAAAAATTAGATCCCTCTAGAGATTCATATGTATACATAAAACTAATCGTTCTTACAATTACATTTAGTTGAGAGATTACCCTTGATGCGTAGCCCTTCGCAATCCCGGCAGCAACTTTTCTTCGAAGGATCTCAGCGCGATCAGGATGGTCGTGCCTCTATGGTATCCACACGAACACACAATTTTGGAGAATCAAAGTTGTGCTAGCAACACCACACAAGGGGTCTAGGCCAAGAAGGATTTTTGGCCAAGAAGATGAAGAAGAACAACAAAGGAAATCCCTACTAAGCATCATGATCCAAAGCCCCCTTTTTATATTCATCCTATGAATATGAAAGGTTTTTTACATCCTTTTGTATTCCCTCTTCAATGCATGATTATTCCACATTAATCATGCATGATAAGAGGTTTCATCCAACCTTTGGTTTTCCCTCTTCCATGCATGATTAATTAACATTAATCATACATAATCAATTCATGATGAATCCATAACCCTTCATCTTCTTCAATTGATTTGATTTGAGTCTACCTCAAATTAATCCAACTTGAGTGTAACTCAAGTTTTGGCCCAATCAATGAGTCTAACTCAATGAATCCAATTCAATAGCCTAATGGTTCATTTAGTCAAACTAAAATAAACCCTATCTTCTAAACAACATGTTCTTAGTGTGTGACCCAATAGGTTCTCATAACATTGGCAATGTCTCTAAAACCCCTTTTAGAAACATAAGCAATGAGTAGCATCTAGCAATGCATCATTGCTACCCAACTGACTAGAATGTCGAGATCTGACATAACCTTTCTGTGACTATTATCTTGTATAACTCAGTCCTTCTGTCCTTGATATCTAGATTAATCAATGAGGCATAGCTTGTGTCATCCTCTTATAAATCTTTGTGTTTCTTGATCCCCAAGTAGACTACCCCAATCAAATGAGCTCAATATCTCATTTTGACTTATTTGAGCATGGTCATGCATTTTAGTAGTCCAACTTTATTAAGGGGCCCACAGATATCACTTTCGTCATATGGAAGGCATAGTCCCATCTACATCACTCACATCCCTCCGCATAACTCATTGCATATCCAATGGTCGACTTTATAGTCCACCTTGTTACAGGTGACATTTAACGACACCAAAGTATACAACTCCTTATGTAGGAAACCATAGTGATTTCAGGTCTAAGGACTATTCATACCAATAATTACTATGAGAATGATTATAATACTCATATGACGATCCATGAAGCATTCTCATGGCGGGTGAATTCAGTACATATTCTCTAATATATACCCATGTGTCAGCTTGATATCCTATATCTATGACTTGTGAGATTAAGTCATTAGTTGACCTACATGCTAGTCTCAATATATTAATATTATCCTTGTATATTAATACTTGACTAGGAATAGTTATGAGTAGTGTTCTATATATCTATAGTATCCTACTTGTTGGGTTTCCCTGGCACCGATATGGGTGTGCGTTCGAACATGTTTCGTAAACATGCACACAATAAACTAATTTATTACAACACACACACACAACACACATGCAAGGATACATCAAGTGTAGACATAATCGCTATTTCAAATTTTACAATAAAGAAACTAATCTAGGTATACCTGACAAATTACGTGAAGCAGAAATGACATCAACCAAGCGACCCTCGCGAGTTTCGCCTCTATCAATATCCACACCGAGTATCATCGGGATAGCTTCACAAAGCCACGAGCCCTGACTTCACGAGAGGTACTAGCTTCGCGTTGAAGTCATTGTGATCCGAGAGACAATCACAATCTGAATCAAATTCGGATCCAAAAATCGAGTTCCACGAACTCGCTTCTCGGAAGCAGTTTTCGTCAACCAATTGACGAAACCTTAACCCTCCACCTATGCGGATTGTAGGAGATCCAATCTCCGGCAAGTAAGTCGCTGTCGGAGCACTAAAGGTCGACCAAATGACCTCTTCACAAAGAGGAGAACAAGTTGTCCAAAACTGGACAGCTTGTTTAGGTGGAAGAGATGGCTGGCCAAAGCTTCGCCTGTCACGCCCCGAGGGAGTCCCCGCCAGAGAAAAATCGGGCAACATCTTCCTTGTATGGGTGACAATATGAAACTTGCATACAAGGCCCAAACGGCCTACTATACATCGGTCAACACGACCAGAACAAAACCACACATGCAGGTCATAAATAGGCCTCATGCCAACAATCAAATTAAATATCAAATAGTCTACAATATCTAGACTTAACCCTTTTGCCATCTGAGCAGGAATACACAACCAAATCCAATCGAATAAAAATCCGAATAGAAGTCCATAAGGACATAACAAATACGACCAAAACATCCACAAGTCCTACACATTTCATCTAGTCAAAAATCGAAACCATAAGACCAACAAAAAACAACTCCACTTCAACGAGGGGGATTGGCAACTGGACTCTCCTGGCAATTTCATCCTGAAAAAAAAGTATAAAGAAACGAGGTAAGTTCAATGAACTCAGCGGATAATAGTCGATATGCATAGTAAGATATAACTAACAATAAAAATCATGCCAGTACAGTCTACTAATCAATAATAGGAAATGCAAGAAAGAAATGCAGAAAGACTATACTTACCTGAATCTCCTATCCTGACATAGGAGCATATGTCATACTAGCAGAAATAAAGTCGTCTGACCAAATACAAAAATGTATCCTGTATGCATGCCAATCATATACAACATTCAAGGCAGCAACCAAAATGCAGCAAACACAATACAAATGTCATCCATGCAAAATGCATGCAATACAAATGACATGGTCACCCTTGAAGCCAGTCAACCACCTCACACGTGATGGTGAAGCCGAGTGGGTAGGGCTATGACAACTGTGCACTCTGCCATCACTGCTCCTGAGTGACTGAGTGGACAGGATGCTGTTGGAGTACACCTATCCTCCTGCCCCAAACAGAGTGGGGGAGCAATGCTCTCATCTCCCGGTGTCGTAGACCAGAGGAGGGATCCCTGCCCGCTACCACGCTGCCTCACCGCTACCCATGAGCGGACCAACAGAGCCTGACAGAGCTACTACACACACCCTCCTGATGTACCACTAACCCATGAGTGGTAGCGTGTGCAGATCATGTAACTGGTTGCAGGCTCCACTACAAAGGAACCCCGTCCAGCTAGCATGCAATCATGCAAAATGGTGCATGACACTACAACATGTAACACCAACTAAAATATGTCTCCGAATAATATGCACAACAAATAGGTACATATCAATGACCTAAGTAAAATAGGGAAGGTATAACTAAAAGTTGATCAAATGCATGTATTAAGTAGGCACAATAACATACAAGGCGGTTAAACATAAAAATTATTACAAGCTATAATTAACTAAGCATATCAATATGACATTATCTAAAAGATAAGTCAAAATACCCACCTGATAAAATGCTCAAAAAATAAAATCTTTACGCCCGTGGACCTGTCTCATGACCGAAACCTGCATACAACATAATATAATCAGATTATATAGCCAACACTAATATCAAGTCCAAAACCTAACTGATCACTCACTGACGTATCAAAACATAATTCCTTCCCAAATCAACTCTTAATTTCACAAATTATCTAACCCATTAACAGCCGGCCAAAACCCCAAAATCAACCCATTCACAACCAATCCAGTCTCTCCTCTCACTCACCGCCACCACAGCCGTGCAAACCCGCAATTTACAGCCCCTAATCGACCACAACTCTGACTCACAGTCGTGCACTGCCCACCCACAGATGTTCACAGCCCTTACAGCCGACCTTGCACAACCACCTCCATCACCAACCGCACGACACCCCCAAATAGACCCTCATAACTCTCTCAGCTAGCAACCCCCTAAATTCACAGTTGTTCATATTCACCGAAGGGAAAAATCCACCCACACCACCGATCATTCTCACCCAAAGCAGATCCACAGCAACAACCGGACTGAACAGACAAAAGAAAAAGGAAAACAATATATATACCAGAAATTTTGAAGCTCCACTCGGCAGTATCTCCTCGATGCGGGCCGATCACGGTGGCGGAGACTGGCCGGAGGATGGTCGGCACTGGCAGAGGAGGGCACGCGGTGTTGAGTGTGGGAGACTGACCGAACTGCGGCGAAGAGGGCACCCGCAGTGGCCTGGCCACCGGGAAGGGTGAAAGGTTGTTGGCTCTTGCGGAGGAGTGGCCGATCGCAAGGGCTCGGGCTGCGGCATCGGTGACTGCAGCTGTGGTAGATGCTTGCTGTGGCGTGGTGGGGGAAAAAGAAAGAGGTTGAGGCACGGGGAGAAGAAAGAAGGGGTGGTCTTGTGGCCGCGGACGCAAGGAAGAAATCCGGCACTGGGAAAAGAAAGAAGCGACGATCCTATGGCCGCAGACGCGAGGAAGAGAAGGCTCACGGGAGAGGAAGAAACCGAACGGCGTCGCGTGGAGAAAAGATGTGTCGCGAGGGGAAACCGACGGTGTGGCGCGATCGGGAAAACTAAACCTAGGTTTAGGTATTTGAAACTTTAGGTTAATGTCGCCTATTAACACCCTTAAATAGATTCTACCAAAGCCTATTTTTTTTATCCCCGTAATTATCTCGTACAGACCCCGTTTAAATCCAAAAAAATTCCTAAAACTCCCTAAAAATCTCAAAAAAATTCTAGGAATATTTTTTCTTAATTTTTCTCCATTTAATTTAGTATTTTAAATTTTTCGTATTTAACATTCTCTCCCACTAATAAAAATTTGATCCCCAAATTTCCTACTCATATGCATAATGAGTAAGAGATACCACAAGTACTGAAAATATATCTCACGTACCTTAAGTAAATAGGTGGGGGTATTGAGCTTTGATCTTTTCCTCAAGCTCCTAAGTAGCCTCCTCATCGATGTGGTGACTCCACCTGACCTTAACAAGTCACACAATCTTGTTCCACAACTGTCGTTCCTTATGATCCAAAATCCATACCGGAACCTCTACGTAAGTAGCATCAGGTTGAATGGAACCTGACACATCTGATAGAATATGTGTAGAGTCTGGCACATGCTTCCTCAGCATCGACACATGAAACACATCATGGATACCAGCCAAGGACGGTGGTAGCGCTAGGCAGTAAGCGACTGCTCCAATCCTCTCCAAAATCTCAAACGGACCAATGTACCTAGGAGTTAGCTTACCACGGAGGCCAAATATCTTCACCCCTTTCGTGGGTGAGACTCGTAGGAATATATGGTCACCAATAGAGAACTCCAGAGGTCTTCGTCTCTGATCTGCATAACTCTTCTGATGATCCTGTGCCTCTGCCATCCAACGTCTGATAGTACGGACCAACTCTGCCTCATACTGAGCTCTCTGTGGTCCTAGCAACTGGGCATCCCCAACCTCCTCCCAGAGGGTGGGTGTATGACATTGTCTACCATACAATGCTTCAAATGGGGTCATTTAGATAGTCGAATGATAGCTGTTATTGTAGGCAAATTCCACTAATGCCAAGTGGTCCCCCCAATTGCCCCCGAAATCCATAACACAGGACCTCAGCAAGTCCTCTAGTGTTTGAATGGTCCGCTCAAACTGTCCATCTTCCTACGGATGGAATGCAGTACTAAAACGAAGCTGTGTGCCTAAGGCCTACTGTAGACTCTGCCAGAACCGAGATGTGAACTGGGGATCTCTATCTAATATAATGCTCAAAGGAACACCATGCAATCTGATGATCTCCCGACAATATAACTCTGCCAAACGATCCAAAGAGTCGGTCTTCTGAATCGCTAAGAAGTGCGCGAATTTGTTTAGTCGGTCAATGACTACCCAAATCGTGTCATGACCTTGACGTGTCCTAGGCAAACCCACCACAAAATCCATGGTAATGTGATCCCACTTCCACTCGGGAATTGGAATCCTCTGAAGTAGTTTGGCTGCTCTCTAGTGCTCAACCTTTACCTGTTGACAAACTAGACATCTAGCTACAAAATCTATGATGTCTTTCTTCATGCTGTTCCACCAATACAAATGCCTTAAATCTCGATACATGCGGGTTCCGCCTGGGTGGATCGTAATTCGAGAGCGATGAGCCTATTGAAGTAACTCCTCCATGACCGGGTGAGACTGAGGTACGCATAATCTGCCCCGAAAATAAATAATACCTCCGGCATCTCAAGTGAACTCAGTCTGCTGTCCAGAGGTTATCTGACTGCCAATGAACTGTAAGTGCTGATCACTAGCCTAAGCTTGTCGGACTCTCATCCGGATAGATGACTGAGCAACCATGGTAACAAGAACGCCCTACTCTGTCGGTCCCTACTCCTAAGCCCCAACTCAAAGAAACCCTGAATCAAATCCATGACTAAAACTTGGTAGGAAGCTAAAGTCCCTCGGGACTTCTGGCTAAGTGCATAGGCAACCACATTAGCTTTCCCTAGGTGGTAGCTAATAGTTCAGTCATAATCCTTCAGAAACTCCATCCATATCCTCTGTCGGAGATTGAGTTCCTTTTGTGTAAATAGATATTTGAGACTCTTATGATCAGTGAGAATCTCAAAGGTAATACCATACAGATGATGCCTCCAAATCTTCAAGGCAAAGATAATAGCAGCTAACTCTAGATCATGTACTGGGTAGTTTTTCTCATGCTCCTTCAACTGGCGAGAAGCATAAGAGACCACCCTGCTGTGCTGCATCAGTACTGTGCCTAAACCCTGGAGAAATGCATCGGTATAAAGGAAGAAACCGTCATCCCCTGATGGCAATACTAGAATCGGTGCTAACACCAATCTCTTCTTCAACTCCTGGAAACTAGTCTCGCACGCCTCTGACCACGTGAACTTCACGCCCTTCCTGGTAAGGCATGTCAACGGCATAGCAATGCTTGAGAAACCCACAATGAACCGTCTCTAATAACTGGCCAAGCCTAAGAAACTGTGAACCTCCTGAACTGATTTCCGCTGCTCCCAACTAGTAACAACGTCGATCTTCTGGGGGTCAACTGAAATGCCTCTACTAGAAACCACATGTCCTAGAAAACTAACTAAGGATAACCAGAATGCGCATTTACTAAATTTGCATATAGTCACTTCTGTCGGAGCCTATCCAAAACAAGGCGAAGATGCTACGCGTGTTCCTCTTCAGAATGAGAATAGACCAGAATGTCGTCAATAAAGACAATGACGAACCGATCTAGGAAATTCATAAATTCATGGTTCATCAAATTCATGAATATTGTTGGAGCATTGGTAAGCCCAAATGGCATTACCAAAAACTCATACTGTCCATATCTAGTATGGAACGTTGTCTTCTAAATGTCTAAGTCTCTAACCCTTAGTTGATGATATCCGGACCACAAATCAATCTTAGAATACACTGATATACCTCTGAGCTGATCAAACAAGTCTTCAATACGTGGCAGGGGATACTTATTCTTGATGGTGACAACGTTCAATTGCTTGTAGTCAATGCATAATCTCATCGAACCGTCTTTCTTTTTTACGAAGAGAACCGGAGAACCCCAGGGAGATATGCTAGGGCGAATAAAACCTCTGTCCAAAAGCTCCTGGATTTGGACCTTTAACTCATCCAACTCTCTCAGGGACATATGATAATGAGTTTTCGATGCTGGTGATGTCCCAGGAATTAACTCAATTGTAAACTCCACTTGCCTTCTGGGAGGCAGGCCAGGTAACTCCTCTTGAAAGATATTTGGATATTCTCGGACAATAGGAATTTCCACATTCTGAGAGTCACCACTGTCTTCTACATTGATCAATGATAATAGAAAACCCTGACAACCGTGTGATAGAAGCTTCTGAGCCTGAATCTAAAAAATGGTCGATATGTCATCGTCTCGGATGCCAGTGGAATCCCACGAGGGTTGGTTCGGAGGTCGGAATGTGACCACCCTCGTCTGGCAATCAACGGTGGCATGATATTTTGACAGCCAATCCATGCCAAGGTTAATGTCGAACTCGACCATGTCCAGTACCAATAAATCTACAGTAAGTATAATGTTACCAAAATCTAAGGGACAACCTCGGACCTCTTGGGTAACATCCAACGTATCACTGGACGGTAGGGAGACGGTTAATCGTTGTGATCTAATAGTAGGTAGTCTACCAATCCCCCTCATAAATGCACGAGAAATAAATGAATGCAAACTGCCAATATCAATTAGCATAATAGCTGAAAATGCATAAAGTGAAACCGTACCATGGAAAACGGATTCGTTGGCTCGCTGTGTATCCTCTCTAGTAACCGCATGAATCCGTCCAGTCTCCGACGGAGGTGGAGGTGATAGCACTGCCAGAGGTGTCTGTGTCTGGGCCTGTGACTGATACAAAGGCTGATACAAATGTTGATACGAAGGTTGCGACTGGTACTGTACATGTAGCTACGACTGGTCCGAAACTGATCTTGGGTCGATTGATCAATCATGGTAGGCGCAACTAATCTTGCATGAACAATGTGACATCGTCACGTCCATGCATGCCATATCATTGTTGTAGGGAAGGCATCCTCTCTTTGGCGTTGTCAAGGTTTGGTTGTATGGCCCCCTCTCTGAGTCCCAGACTGACGAAACTATCCTCCCTGGAAAGAAACCCCAGAAGCCACATGCTGAGCCTTCAACGAATAATCTCGGCTCAGGTGTCCAGGCTATTTGCAATAATAGCAAACTGACTGTTCCAAGGTGTAGCATGAGATGGTATGCTCTCTGGACCCTCAACGAGTACAGTATGTGTCACTAGTGTGCGGCTTCCAATTTTGCTGAGAAGACTGGGAGGGTACAGCTGAAGATCGTCCTGATTTTTGAGGCCTACTAGATGCCCCAGAGTGACTCTGACTCGACTGACTGCGACCACTTTACTGTTTTCCAGTAGTCTGTGGCTGCTGGGTCTGTCCTGTGGTTCCTTCTGTCTGTTTCCTCTTCCTATCAGAATTAGCTCTCTGTTGAGCTGACTCGATCAACAAAGCTCTATCTAATGCCTCTCGGTAGAAAGAACTACCAAAACCTGCCATCTTGACCTGAAGATGCCCATCTAGTCACTAAACAAATTGAATCATGTGCGACATGTCCTCAGCAACTAACTCTGGACAAAATCTAGCTAACCGATTAAATTCTGTATTATACTCCATCACTGTGCGATTATTCTGCCAAAGACTCAGAAAATCCTGACGGCGCATCATCTGATATGATCGTGGGAAGTACTGACTCTCAAAGGCCTCTCTGAATCTCTCCCAGGTAATCTGCTACTCGTCGATAATCGAACGATGCGTGTCCCACAAGACCTCGACCTCGCCTTGTAAATGAAAGGCCGCCAACTCTGCCTTCTCCCACTTGAAGCAAACCATATAAAGGAAAGTACGCTCCATAGTATCGATCCAAGACTGAGCCATGCTCGGATCAGTCTCTCCGCAGAATAATGTGAACCGGCTTTTCATCGACTTTGCTAAATTGGGAATCCGAGCTCATGCTGCAGGCACATCAGTAGGATGAGTAGGGGTAGTCGCAGGAGCTGGCGGAACTACTATAGATAGTGCAGCTTCATGAGCAGGTGCAGATACCGAGTGAGGGCTGACCGACACCATTAATGGGTCTGTCGGGTCTGCAGTAGCAAGCCCTACTGGCGGGGGTGTCTGGTGTGTAGCAACAGGGTCTCCCGATGGTACATCAGATACCCCAGAAGTAGGTATCTCTGGAGGAGGAACCGCCGAGGACTGAGGATCCACGACCCCCACAGCACCATGTTGAATCTGACCCTGATCAATATGTTCACCCTCAGTAGATCTTTCTGGCAACTCCGTTGCCAAAGATCTCAATGTCCTCTGGTGTGGCCACCCCGCACCACGTCTCGGTGCAGGAGCACGCCCACCTCATCTCATATCTGTTAAATTATTACCCAGATGTTACTATAAGTAAAAATATATAAAATTAATCATCTTACCTATTTGCCGCTAGGAGAGGTCCCGTCGCCACCAAATCCCCAAATTCTCCTCATCATAATACCTCGAATTTCTGAAACATAAAAATCGTCGGAAATTCGTATAAATTTGAAAATACTCAAGTTAACCTACCAAACGTGGCAAACTCCGAAAATCCAAAAACCCTTAGGAACTCGAAAACCTAGGCACTCTGATACCATATAAATTGTCACGCCCCGAGGGAGTCCCCTCCAGACAAAAATTCGGTAGCATCTCCCCTGTACGGGTGACAATATGAAACTTGCATACAAGGCCCACACGACCTACTATACATTGGTCAACACGACCGGAACAAAACCACACATGCAGGTCATAAATAGGACTCAGGCCAACAATCAAAGTAAATATCAAATAGTCTACAATATCTAGACCTACCCCTTCTACCATCTGAGTAGGAATACACAACCAAATCCAATCGAATAAAAATTCGAATAGAATTCCATAAGGACATAACAAATACGACCAAAACATCCACAAGACCTACACATTTCATCTAGTCAAAAACCGAAACCATAAGACCAACAAAAAACAACTCCACTTCAACGAGGGGGATTGGCAGCTAAACTCTCCTGGCAATTTCATCTTGAAAAAAAAGTATAAAGCAACGGGGTAAGTTCAATGAACTCAGCGGATAATAGTCGATATGCATAGTAAGATATAACTAACAATAATAATCATGCCAATATAGTCTACTAATCAATAATAGGAAATGCAAGAAAGAAATGTCAAACCACTATACTTACCTGAATCTCCTATTCTGACATAGGAGCATGTGCCATACTAGCAGAAATAAAGTCGTCAAACCAAATACAAAAATGTATCCTGTATGCATGGCAATCATATGCAACATCCAAGGTAGCAACCAAAATTCAGCAAACACAATACAAATGTCATCCATGCAAAATGCATGCGATGTAAATGACATGGTCACCCCTGACGCCAGTCAGCCGCCTCACACGCGATGGTGAAGCCGAGTGGGTAGGGCTATGACAACTGTGCACTCTGCCATCACTGCTCCTGAGTGACCGAGTGGACAGGATGTTGTCGAAATACACCTATCCTCCAGCCCCAAATAGAGTGGGAGAGCAATGCTCTCATCTCCCGGTGTCGTAGACCAGAGGAGGGATCCCTGCCCGCTACCACGCTGCCTCACTGCTACCCATGAGCGGTCAAATGCATGTATCAAGTAGGCACAATAACATACAAGGTAGTTAAACATAAAAATTATTGCAAGCTAAAACCAACTAAGCATATTAATATGACATTATCTAAAAGATAAGTCAAAATACCTGCCTGATAAAATGCTCGAAATAATGAAATCTTCATGCCCATGGACCTGTCTCGTGACCAAAACCTGCATACAACATAATATAATCAGATTATATAGGCAACCCTAATATCAAGTCCAAAACCTAATGGATTCAGCTCTCCCCTTAACCGATCACTCACTGACGTATCAAAACATAATTCCTTCCCAAATCAACTCCTAATTTCACAAATTATCTAACCCATTCACAGCTGGCCAAAACCCCAAAATCAGCCCATTCACAACCAATCCAGTCTCTCCTCTCACTCACCGCCATCACAACCATGCAAACCCCCAATTTACAGCCCCTAATCGACCACAACTCTGACTCACAGCTATGCACTACCCACCCACAGTTGTTCACAACCCTTACAACCGACCTTGCATGACCACCTCCATCACCAACCGCACGACACCCCCAAATAGACCCTCACAGCCCTCTCAGCCAGCAACCCCCCAAATTCACAGCCATTCATCTTCACCGAAGGGAAAAATCCACCCACAGCACCAATCATTCTCACCCAAAGCAGATCCACATCAACAACTGGACTAAACTGACAAAAGAAAAAGGAAAACAAGATATATACCAGAAATTTAGGAGCTCCCCTCGGCGGTATCTCCACGGTGCGGGCCGATCACGGCGACGGAGACTGGCCGACGCTGGCAGAGGAGGGAGCACGTTGTTGAGCATGGGAGACTGACCGAACTGTGGCAAAGAGGGCCCCCACGGTGGCTTGGCCACCTAGAAGGGAAAAAGGTTGTCGGCGCTTGCGGAGGAGTGGCTGACCGCAAGGGCTCAGGCAATGGCGTCGGTGAATCTGGCTACGATAGATGTTGTCTGCGGCACAGTGGGGGAAAAAGAAAGATGGTGAGGTGTGGGGAGAAGAAAGAAGAGGCGGTCCTATGGCCGCAGACACGAGGAAGAAATCTAGCGTGGGGAAAAGAAAGAAGCGGCGATCCTGTGGCCGCGGACGCGAGGAAGAGAAGGCTCGCGGGAGAGGAAGAAACCTAACGGCGTCGCGTGGAGAAAAGATGTGTCGCAAGGGGAAACCGATGGTGTGGCGCGATCGGGAAAACTAAACCTAGGTTTAGGTATTTGAAACTTTAGGTTAATGTTGCCTATTAACTCCCTTAAATAGATTCCACCAAAGCCTATTTATTTTATCCCCGTAATTATCTTGTACAGGCCCCGTTTAAATCCGAAAAAATTCCAGAAAAATTCCTAAAATTCACGAAAAATTTCCAGGATTATTTTTTCTTAATTTTTGGCCATTTAATTTAGTATTTTAAATTTTTCGTATTTAACATCGCCACCTGCTCCTTTGTCGCCGACCGCCAATGGAGGATCGCCGGAGGAGTCATCGGCGGCTGGTTGATGGCCAGCGTCAAGGAGGAGATGGTGGCAACACCAATGGGCAACCACAAAGGGGTTAGGCTGTAGCTCCTCTCCAAGGTGGGCAGCAACTCCTCTCCTAGGGGGTTGGGTGGCCACACAACCAGATTAGGGTTTTCAAAACCCTTAAGCCGTGTTTTATAGAGAGCATATTCTCATAACGGTTATTGGTTCATAACTAAAACCCGTTAACCTTCTCCAATAACTTATGTTAAAATAAACCGAACTGCGTTGGTCTATTTTAAGTTAAAACGAACCGAATAAATTTCGGTTCATTCGTTTAAAACAAACCAAACCCCTTTCGTTTATTTTCCACCATAGGATTAGAAACAAACCGATTTGGTTCATCCATCATGTCTTCATAAGACTCGGCCCATCCACGCTTCCGTTGCGACTGAAATAATTTCATGCTCGCTCTTTGTTTGGTCCAACTAAACCAAGTCTCTCTCGATCTAAGAATCCTATTCTCAAGCTCATTTTAAATCCTTCGGATAACACTCGTAGTGCGTGTGACCAAATAGGTTCCCAGTTTATGTGGGTCATCTATAATTAACCATTAATTATAGAACGATCATGAGTGGGACCTAGTAGTACATCATGATCCCCAATTAATCAAAAAATCAACGCTTGATCCCAGAACGCTTCTGAAACCCTTCAGCAGCTACAGTGAAACGTGCCTCGTTCCCTTTACTCATCTTATACCAACTTGGTTCATGACATGGTCTATCGTGTCGGTCCCCACTAGGTTTACTACGTCACACCTAGTCCAAGTATTACTTCCTCGTCCTATGGATTCTAGTTACTTCACATGTATCCAAGAGTACCATACTCTAAACATGTAATGCTTTGGCCAAAGACTTTAGTAACAATTCGACGAGAGGCTATAGGGTATACATCTCCTTGCAAGGAGTGGTGAATCCTCTATAAGCTATTCAAACACCTTCGACCACTTCAATTTATACCCAATCATCTTGGGTCCACATCTCCTCGGAGATTTTTGCTTAAGATGTCAAAGCATAAGCCTACATGATCAAGATGACTTGAATACCGCAAGTCGAAGGAACATCACACTTAAGCTACAGTAAGAACTTCATTGACATATCCATATATGTAAAAAACTAGACCTGGCAAATCGGATAATGGATCAGATTCGTATCTTGACATGATCTAGACACGATCCGAAAATGTTAATCCATATCCAATCCGTTTAATTTTTCGTGTCGATGGGTTCAATCCGAATACGAACCACTTAATTTCAGGTAGACACAACCCGATCCGTTTAACATGAAAAAATATGTATAAAACGGATTGCAAGACATGATCTGAACTAATAAGACATGAAACGATTCATAATTACACAAAAATACAATAACTTAAATAAAATATAAAATAGATTACTAGACATAATCTAAACCAATTAATAGACTCGAAAAGATCCATAAATACACGATAATGTAATAACTTAAACAAAAGAGCTTACAAAAAATTAACAATCCCCACAATCCACGCTATCCAATTGGGATTACAAATACATTAACCCTAGAATTATTGTAAAAATACAAAATGAATTTCAAATATTGTCATCATCATTCAAACTTGTAGAGATTGCATAAATGTCATCCATCTCCTTTCTTTTTCATGTCTAGATTTTTTTTAAGTACAATAAAAAAATAAATGGGTCTAATGGATCTAACAGATCCAGAAGACAAGACACTAATCCGACATACAATTTTTTCATGTTTGACGGATAGACACAAAATAGATACGAATCCAAAAATGCACGATCCAAATACGAAAAAAGCGGATCGTATTTGTGTTGTGTTTTCGTGTCGTGTCCAGATTTGCCAGGTCTATAGAGAACCATATGAAGTCTTACAACTAGTCACTCTAATGAACTAGTTACTATAACTAGCATCCACGATTAACTCCAGACATCCCAATGTCTCCATCCAGTGAGAAATAACTGCTTGGATAAACCAAAGAGTATAACTCGTGCTAGTCTCAACAGAATTGATGGTGTCCGAATACATCAATTCATTGACTAGAGATAATTTCAATACATCACAAATACATATGTCGAGATACTCACTAGTTGTGATCCAATCACAAATTCTCTCATGCTATGAATCGTATTGTGGATATTCAGTAAATGAGTTTAAGATCTAATCAAATACATGAAAACATATATACTAAAATAGTGAATCTTCATTTATCAAATAAATGGTACAACCATA
This sequence comes from Wurfbainia villosa, assembly GCA_025175895.1. Lineage (NCBI taxonomy): Eukaryota > Viridiplantae > Streptophyta > Magnoliopsida > Zingiberales > Zingiberaceae > Wurfbainia > Wurfbainia villosa. The sequence goes on along the minus strand of CM045989.1, from coordinate 32,565,336 downwards.
TGGTGATTTCCTTAAGACATCTCTCATATATCACTAACAAGCTCCCACTTGGTTTAATGCCAATCGCCACGGTATCCAAACCATAAGCTCTAACATGACCCTCAAACTAACTTTGAGGTAAGACCTTAGTTAAAGGATCCGCTAAGTTCCTTTCAGTGGGAATCTCCATGATTTGTACTTCCTTCCTACTTATGACCTCTCTGATCAAATTATAGCAGCGAAGCACATGTTTGGATCGTTGATGAGACCACATGAAGTTCAAAGATGAACTTTTTGATCAAAACCGCTTCCTTTGCTGCATCCGAAGCTGCAATGTATTCTGCCTCAGTGGCAGAATCCACTATAGTGTCTTACGTGGAACCTTTCCATCTTATTGCGCTTCCATTTAAGGTAAATACGTAACCAGACTGAGACTTAGAATCATCCTTGTCTATCTGGAAGCTGGCATCCGTATACCTGCATATTACTATATCACCCTCTCCATATATTAGGAACACATCCTTAGTTCTTCTTAAGTACTTAAGGATTGTCTTAACAGCCGCCCAGTGATCTATTCCTAGATCAGACTGATATCTGCTCATGACACTCAGAGCATAAGATACATCGGGCCTTGTACATAACATAGCATACATGATAGATCCTATTACGGATGCATAGGAAATCTGACTCATGCAAATCCTCTCGTCTTCTATGCGCGGACACATAGACTTCAAAAGGTGTATCCCATGCCTAATGGGAAGGAAACCTTTCTTGGATTCTGACATGCTAAACCTCTTTAGAACTCGGTCTATATATATATACTATGAAAGACCAAGCAACCGTTTCGATCTATCTCTATAGATCTTAATCCCGAGGATGTAGGTCACTTCTCCCAGGTCTTTCATGGAGAATGTTTTGGATAACCAAATTTTGGCTAACTCTAAGACAGATATATCGTTTTCTATAAGTAATATGTCATTGACATATAACACTAGGAACATGACTGCACTCCCACTAATCTTCTTGTACACACAGGGTTCATCTGGATTTTGCGAGAAATCAAACCTTTTGATTGTCTCATCAAAACGGATATTCCATCTCCTGGATGCTTGCTTAAGTCCATAAATGGATCGTCGAAGTTTGCATACCTTGGTTTTATCAACCGATTTGAAACCCTCAGGTTGTATCATATAAATGTCCTCGAGGAGGTTTCCATTAAGGAAAGGCATTTTCACATCCATCTGTCATATCTCATAGTCATAATAAGCTGCTATGGCCAGGAGCATCCAAATGGATTTAAGAATAGCTACTGGTGAATAGGTCTCGTCATAATCAACACCTTACTTTTGACGATTGCCTTTCGCTACTAATATAGACTTAAAGGTAATCACATTACCATCCATGTTGGTCTTCTCCATGAAAACCCACTTGCACCCTATAGGCTTAATGCCTTCAGGTAGGTCCACCAAGTTCCAAACTTGATTTTCATACATGGAATTCATTTCTAACTTCATGGCTTCAAGTCATTTGTCCCTTTCTGAATTTTTCAGAACTTCTTCATAACTGGTAGGCTCCTCATCATCAATGAGTATCACGTCGTTCGATTCACTTACGAGAAATCTGTATCTCTCAGGAATGGTGCGTGTCCTACCAGATCTACGAAGATTTTCTGTCATAATAGGTTCAGTCGATGTCTCATCACTATAAGTTATCAGTTGAGTTGCTTAACTAGGTATCTCCTCAATGTCTACTGGAGTCTCTTGAACCTCATGTTCAACTACCCTCCCACTGTTTTCCTGCAAGAGAAACTCTTTCTCTAGAAACACAGCATGCCTTGAAACAAACACCTTTTGTTCCACAGGATGATAGAATTGGTAACCCTTCATTTCCTTAGGGTATCCAATAAATAGACATTTATCAGACTTAGCATCCAGTTTGTCTGATACAGTCTGCTTTACATAAGCAGGACAACCCCATATCTTCATGTAAGATAAATGAGATTTCTTACTATTCCATATCTCATATGGAGTAGTAGAGACTACCTTGGTCGGAACTCTGTTTAGCAAGTAAACAGTTGCCTGAAGTGCATAGCCCCAAAAGGACTTGAAAGATTTGCATGATTCATCATTGACCTAACCATGTCCAACAAGGTTCGGTTTTACCTCTTAGACACACCATTATGTTGTGGTATATACGGTGGAGTCCATTGAGACAATATTGTAGGAAATCCTATGTGATAAATAATAAAATCGCAGCAGAAAAAGGATCCCTTGAGCGATCCATGTGAAAGAAAACTCATACAAAGTATAGATCAAAAAGGCCCTATCCTATAGAATATACCTCTGATGCGTGCCCTTTGCATATCCCTCTCGTCCACGGTTCGCCGGATCTTAGCGCGATCAGAATGTCCACGCCTCTACGGTATCCACATGAACACTATCTTAGAGAAGGAGATGGAACCTTTGGTTGTGCTAGCAACCATACAAAGGCTCTCCACACAAGACTTTGGCCAAGAAGAAGGAAGAAAGGAAAAAGGGATGCTTGGCTAAAAATGAGATCACACACCCAAATGAGATCACATACCCAAATGAGATCACATTCCTCATTCACGTTGAAGAGCAACATTTATCCCATTTGCATCCATTAAATCCCATTGCATGCAATTAATCACATTTGCTTGCAATAACCTCAAATTGCATGAAACGTTGAGTGGCCTTATGAAATCACATTGCATGTAATTAATCCATTTGCATGCATTAATCCATTTACATGCAACTTCCCAAATTCCATTTGCATGCATTAATCCATTTGCATGCAACATTGAGAAAAACTTCTCAAATTTCATTTGCAAGAAATAATCCATTTGCATGTATTAATTCATTTGCATGCAACAACTCCCATTTGCATGCATGGTTAATCATCACTAATAATGATAACCTTCTTCAATTGGTTTCACTTGAGTCTAACTCAAATTAAACCAATTTGAGTCCAACTCATTCTAGTCCACTCAATTAACTAATGGTTCATTTAGTCAAACTAAAATGAACCCCATCTCCAAAACATGTTCTTTGTGTGTGACCATATAGTTTTTCGTAACGTTGGCAATGTCACTAAACCACTTTAGACACATAAGCAATGAGCGGGATTTAACAATGCATCATTGTTACACAAGTTATGAAAATGTCAAGATCCGACAAAACTTTCTGTGGCTACTATCTTGTATGACCTTTTCCTTCTATCCTTGATTTCTAGATTGATCAATGAGGCATAGACCATGTCATCCTCTTATCAATCTTTGTGTTTCTTAATCCCCAAGTAGACTCACTCAAATAAATGAGCTCAATATCTCATATTGACTCATTTGAGCATGATCATGCATTTCGTGATCCTACTTTATCATGAGGCCTAAAGATATCACTCCCATTATATGGGAGGGATAAATCCTATCCATATCACTCACATCCCTCCGCATAATTTATTATATACCCAGTGATCACCTTTATAGTCCACCCTGTTATGAGTGACATTTGACGATACCAAAGTATATAACTCCTTATGTAGGGAACCGTAGTGATTTCAGGTCTAAGGACTATTCATACTAATAGTCACATGAGAAAGTGTATGACACTCATATAACAATCCATGAAACTTTCTCATGACGGGTCAATTCAGTATATAGTCTCTAAAATGTACCCATGTGTCAACTTGATATCGCATATCCATGACCTGTGAGATCAAATCATCAATTGACCTACATGCTAGTCTCAATGCAATAATATTGCGCTTGTATATTAATACTTGACTAGGAATATTTAAGAATACTATTCTCCACTGCTTCTCACAATCAATTCTATCAATTGATATGTTGTAAATAAGAACCTACTTTCTAGGGTATTATTATATTTATTCAGTTGGCACAAGCATGAAGTAAATATAATAACCAAACTCTGCCTTTATTATTAATGAAGTATGATACATATGATCCCTAATCAATCATCCGATGATTGGCACTAAGGGCTGACACTAATAATCTCCCACTAGCACTAGTGTCAATCACTGTAATCTCTAAGATCCAGTGACCTAGTATGACCATCATGCTTCCTCTGTGCCAAAGCCTTGGTCAAGGGATCTGCAATGTTAGCATTAGTATCTACTCTATATATCCGTACATCTCCTCTATCAATGATCTCTTGAATGAGGTGATATCGCCGTAGTATATGTTTGGAACGTGAAGGGTTTTGCTTATTGAGTCCGTGAGACGAAATTTCACATCCTACTTCACCTTGGTTGTTTGTTCATGGCGATCCCCTCGATGTCCCCGGATTAAAAAAAAAATTAATCCTAGACAAAAGGGATTGCCCAAACAACCAAGTCATCGTCATGCTATTCGTTTAGAGAGGTCACTTGAACAAACTTGTTGTTCAAGCGACCATCCTCTATTCTACGAGTAGCCGCGGAATAGACGATGTCCGGATTGCCGGTTTTTGTGTTTATGCTCGGGATCAAAGTATTATTTAGCCATATACAGAATTATATCATGCTCATAGTTGAAAAACAAAACAAGCAAGTAATAAAAGAGAATAGAGAATAGGTATACCTCTCGATCTTCTAATGTATGACCTTCCTTCTTTAGGACGTCATGTGGGCGACGATCTACCAAAAGTCGAAGCTCCAAGATCGCAAATCTTCCTTCCTTGCTCTTCCAAAGAAAAAGAAAGAATAGAAACAAGGTTCTTCTTCTTCCTAAAACCAACCAACAAGGAACAAAAGGAATCCTTGCCGCCGGCCAACTAGGAAGAGGAGATGATGATGGAAACCGACCAAGACAACAAGGGAGACCCCTAAGTCTTGTTTCCACCACTCAAGGAGAAGAGAAGAGAGTATTTCGGCGCTGACCAAGGGCTGGAAAAGGGTTGGAGAAGCTGCTGGACGCCAACCACTTTGAAGGAAGAAGAAGAAAAGGAAAAACTTCCTTATTTGGTGCCGCCCAAGCCTCCAAAACCCTAAGCCTCCAAACCCTAATCCTATCTCAATTAGGATTCCTCTCTTGCCTCCCAAAACCCTAGCTCCCCTTGGATTAATTCCCACGCCAACCCCTTGCCCTCCTTTTATAGAGTTAGGGATAAGCCTCCTTTTAATCTCCACCATTGGTTCTAAGGATTTAATCTCAACAGTCGAATCTAGAGATTTAATCTCAACCGTCGGATCTAGAGATTTAATCCCTACCTTTGGATCTATAGTTTTGTTTCTATCCATTGGATCTAAGCTTCATGAGGTGTTAATAGGCTACATTAGGGACCATGAGGAGGAGTTGGATCTTGGCCACCCATGGATCAAGCCCACATAAAATCCAATCCACTAATGATAATCCAATCCACTAAAGGATCATCATCGATCTACCTCACCAACCCCCATAAGTTAATATGGGCTCCATATATTATTTGTACATTTCCTCCCTGTGTTTAAGATCTCGAATGTCCGCTGATTAATTAATTTACTAACCATTAATTAATCAACATCTAACTCCATGAGTAGTACCACTCAACCTTTTCATCATGTCGAACCAAGTCCACCTGTAGGGTTTACATGATGAACCTTATGAGCTCCTCAAGGGGACATCATCATCCTAATATATAGGACACGATTTCCTCCTATAATCAACGGCACACCATATAAATAATATCATCTCCCAACTTACCGAGCCTATCGATTTAATCTATAAATCTCGCCCATTGGTAAATCAAAGAGATGAGTACTAAGTATATGTGCCAGTTATTATATCGGGATTAATAGTATGTACAATATAATATCTGAGGTCTGATTCGATTATGTAGTCAGCAATAAATCGAATCACCTCTAAGTCGGTCCTGCTCAATACACACAAAGTGCACTAGTGTGATTCTATGGTCAAGACAAACCAATGCCAAATCACACTACAACCATTCCGATGGTTTGTCCAAAGCCATCTCGGTTGTGAGCCTTTACTTATACTTTTCAAGGAGCCGATAACATGATCTCCCATGTGACACCACACACCATGTTATGTACAAGGTAAAGTATTAGACAATATGCATAACCATAATAATGTGCAAACAATGATCATGTGATTCTTATTTCAAAAATAAAGATGTTCATACAAAAGATAGACTTTTCAGTATATATCCCTACAATCTCCCACTTATACTAAAAGACTATGATGTCCTCATACTGCCATACATTTGATTCCCCATCCCTCCACATACCTATCAAAGCTCTCGCTAGAAGGGCCTTAGTGAAAAGGGTCTACTAGGTCATCCTATGATGCAATCTAGGCGACAGCAACTTCTACCTCCTTTACGTTTTCTCGTATCGGGTAGTACTTGCGCTCTATGTGTTTACTAGCCTTATGGGCTCGTGGTTCCTTCAAGTTTGCAACTGCACCACTATTATCACAATAAATTGTGATAGTTTTGGGAAAACCAGGAATCACATCCAAGTCCATCAGGAAGTTCCTGAGCCACACAGCTTCTTTGGCCGCCTCAGAGGCTACCACATACTCAGCTTCCATGGTGGAGTCCGCCACACATTTCTGCTTGACACTCCTCCATACAATGGCTTGACCTCCCAAAGTAAACACAAAACCTGAGGTAGACTTACTGTTATCCCTATCATATTGGAAGTTGGAATCCGTGTAGCCCATAGGGAGCAATTGGTCTGCCCGGTAAACCAACATATTATCCCTAGTCCTTCTCAGGTACTTCAATATATGCTTTACCGTAGTCCAACGTCCCTGTCCTGGATTACTCTGACATTTGCTGACCATGCCCACGGCAAAGCAGATATCCGGTCTCGTACATAGCATCACATACATGAGGCTTCCTACTGTCGAAGCATAAGGAACCACCTTCATCTCCTCTATCTCCTCAGATGATCTAGGACACATCTCCTTAGATAAAGGAACTCCATGCCTGAAAGGTAGAAAACCCTTCTTGGAGTTCTGCATGCTAAAACGATCCATAATTGTGTCTATGTATGAAGCTTGGGATAAGCACAACATCCTTTTCCTGCGATCACTTATAACCTTGATCCCAAGGATGTGTCCCACTTCTCCCAAGTCCTTCATATCAAACTGTTTGGACAACCATACCCTTACGTCCGATAACACCTTGATATTGTTGCCAATCAACAAAATGTCATCTACGTATATTACAAGAAATACCACTACGTTTCCGTCACATCTCTTGTATACACAAGACTCATCCGGACTTTGAATAAATCCATAAGACTAGATTACCTCATCAAAGCGGATGTTTCAAGACCTCGAAGCTTGCTTCAATCCATAAATGGACCGATTAAGCTTACACACAAGATGCTCTTTGCCTTTAGTAATGAATCCCTCTGGTTGTTTCATATAGATGTTTTCCTCAAGACTTCCATTAAGGAAAGCTGTCTTGACATCCATCTGTCACACCTCATAATCCAAATGAGCTGCTATGCATAAGAGAATCCGGATAGACTTAAGCATGGCTATAGGCGAAAAGGTCTCCTCATAATCGATACCCTCTTTCAGAGTATACCCCTTCGCAACAAGCCTCGCTTTGAAGGTCTCAACCTTCCCATCTATTCCTCTCTTTCTCTTGTAGATCCACTTGCATCCAATGGTTGTTAACCATCGGGTGGTTCTACTAGCTCCCAGACCTGATTTGAATCCATAGATTCAATCTCAGCATGTTAGTAATATATGAGAGATGTCCTAAGGCAATCGCCTTATGTATGAACCATTTATATGATAAATGAAGATTCACTATTTGAGTATACATGTTTTATGTATTTGATTGGATCTTAAACTCATTTACTGAATGTCCACGATACGATTCACGGCATGAGAGAATTTGTGATTGGATCACAACTAGTGAGTATCTCTACATGTGTAATTGTGATGTATCGGAATTATCCCTAGTCGATGAATTGATGGATTTGGACACCATCAATTCTGTCGAGACTAGCACGAGGTATACTCCTTGGTGTATTCAAGCAGCTGATTCTCACTGGCTGGAGACATAGTGATGTTCGGAGTTAATCGTGGATGCTAGTTATGGTAACTAGTTCATTGGAGTGACCAGTCGTAAGACTTCATATGGTTCTCTGCATATATAGATATGTCAATGAAGTTCTTACTGTAGCTTAAGTGCGATGTTCCTTTGACTTGCGTTATTCAAGTCATCTTGATCATAGTGACTTATGCTTTGACATCTTAAGCAAACATCTCTAAGGAGATGTGGACCCGGGATGATTGGGTATAAGTCGAAGTGATCGAAGGTGTTTGAATAGCCTATAAAGGATTCACCACTCCTTGCGAGGAGATGTATACCCATGGCCTCTCATCGATTGTTACTAAAGTCTTTGCCAAAGCATTACATGTTTAGAGTAAGGTACTCTTCGATACATGTGGAGTAACTAGAATCCGTGGGGACGAGGAAATGATACTTGGGCTAGGTGTGACGTAGTCACCTAGTGGGGTGACACAATAGACCATGTCCGAACCAAGCGGTATAAGATGAGTGAAGGGAATGGGGCACGAATCATTCGAGCGAAGGGTTTGAAAATAGTTCTGGATCAACCGTTGATCTTTTCGGTTAATTGGGGATCATGATGTACTACTAGGTGCCACTCATGATCGTTCTATAATTAATGGTTAATTATAGATGGCCAACATAAACCGAGAACCTATTTGGTCACACGCACAACGAGCGTAATCCAAAGGATTTAAAACAAGCTTGAGAATGAGATTCTCAAACCGAGAGAAACTAAGTTTGGTTGGACCAAACATAAAGCGAGCATGAAATCGTTTCAGTCGCAATGGAAGTGTGGATGGGCCAAGTCTTATGAAGACGTAATGGATAAACCAAAATGGTTTGGTTCTAATCCAATGGAGGAGAATAAACCAAAGGGTTTGGTTTATTTTAAACGAATGAACCAAAAGTTGGTTCGGTTCGTTTTAACTTAAAATAAACCATCATGGTTTGGTTTATTTTAACTTATCTTAATGGAGCGGGTTAACGGGCCTAATGGTTATGATCCAATAACCATTAAGAGAATTAGTTCTCTATAAAAGAGGGCTTAATGGATAATTAATCCCTAATCCAAAACCCTAGTTGGAGTTGCCGCCCAACCTAGTTGTGCCGCCCAACCTAGGTGTGCCGCCCAAGCTCCTTGGCCGCCCAGCCCCTTGTGCCGGCGTCCAGCTCCTTGCCGGCAACCAAGCTTCAGCCGGTGATCCTCCGGCGACCCTCCGGTGATCTTCCTAGGCCTCGGTGAAAAGGTGAGCACTTGGCTTCCTTGTTTTTGGCCGGCGCCTACTCCTCCACCAAGCTGTCCAGTTTTCTGGACAGCTTCTTCTCCTCTCGTCGGAGCGTCGTTTGGACGACGGTTAGAGCTCCGACAGCGGATAACTTATCGGGGATTCGATCTCCGGTAATCCTCTGAGGTGGAGGACGAAGGATTCGTCAATCGGTTGACGAATACCTCTCCGGAGAAGCGAGTTTTGAGGACTCGTTTTGGATCCGAATTTGGATTCGGATCGTGATCATCTCTCGATCACGTCGTCTTCAACACGAGGCTAGTAACCCGTACGAAGACAAAGCTCGTGGCTTAGCGAAGTCATCCCGAGGAACTCGGCGTGGATACGGATAGAGACAATTCTAGCGAGGATCGTTCCGGTTGATGTCGTTCCCGCTACACGTCATACGAAAGGTATAACGTAGATAAATTTCCTTTTATTGCAAATTTAAATTTACGGTTATGTCTACACTTGTTGTAATATGCATGCGTGTGTTGTGTGTGTTGTAATAAATAGGAGTATTTATTATTTTTATTGCTTCCGCTGTGTTCATGTTTACGAAACATGATCGAACACACACGCCGCGGTGCCGGAAACCCAACAGTGGTATCAGAGCCCAGGTTGTGTTTCGACATAATCGTAAAATGGTTTTGCGATAGTCATAATGTATTTCTAGAAATTTTCTAATTTTGGAAATTTAGAAGTATTTATGGAAATTTTTCAATTTTGGAAAGTCTAGAAGTATTTATGGAAATCTTCCACTTTTGGAAAGTTGGAAGTATTTATGGAAATTGATATTTTCCATAAATAAAATATTTGATTAGATTCTGGAAATTTGTTTCCTAATTTAATCATGATTTGATTTGGGAAATCAAATCTTAAAATATTTTATTTCCATAAGTAGTTTTAATGATTTAGGAAATTGGTTTCCTAAATAGATTTTCCTTAATCAAATAATTCCATGAATAAAATATGTGATTAGATTTGGAAATTTGTTTCCTAATTTAATTATGATTTGATTTGGAGAATCAAATCTTAAACATATTTTATTTCCATAAATAGTTATGACATATAAGGAAATATATACATGACATAATTGTATGTCATGTAATTGCATTAGATGCATAACATTATGTCATGCGTGTCGTGACATGTAGATGTATGTCATGTATGTCATGCCATGTAGATAATAGTTATTTGCATGCAAAGAGGATGAGACATAAAAACCCTTAAACAATATTAAAGCCTACACCTTCCATTAATATGGTTAGAACCAGAGTTCCGTTTCTTGTTTGGGTTGTTGGACTCTCTACAAGCCCGGCTCGAACCCGAACATGTTCAAACCATGGAATAGTTTAATACTAATATGGTAAGAGTCAGAGGTCAATCGTTAGCTTTGGTTGTTGGACTCTCTCCAAGCTGGGCTAATTGGTTGAATGCGCTCTAACCATATTAAAACTATGTCCCGATTAATGGGTTGGCTTTAACCTGGAGCATCGGCTTGTTGGACTCTCTCCAAGGTCGATGTAAAGGGAGGTGAAGTTGGGTGATATGCATATAATGCATACTTGTTAATGTGTTAACAACCCGATGTATGTGTGAACATTCAATTAGTTGATAGCACATTGTGATAGTTGCATATACGTGATATGCAATCGGTATAGAAGATACCTACCGTCATAGTTATGAATGGCTTGTTGGACTCTCTCCAAGGTTGTTCATAACTATGATGGATATCAGCCCATTCGGAGATGGACCTACGATCTCCCGAAGTGATTTTGGGGTTTTTTGAAATTTGAAAAATGAATGGGATTTATAAATATATATTGATGCATTTTAAAATCATCTTTCTCATATATGCTCGTTTTGTATTTCTAAGATTGATCATGATGTCTTTGAATTACGTTCCATTTTGGATTCGAATAAATTGACTGGGCTGAGCTTCATGGACTGGCTTAGAAGCTTGAGAATTGTTCTCAAGGTTGAAAAGCTTGCAAATGTCCTCGAAGCGCCTCTTCCCGCCCATCCTAGTGACGATGCAACTCTGGACCAATTGTTGGCCTATCAGAAACATGTGAGTGATTCTGAACAAATGAGTTGCATCATGCTAGCCGCGATGGAACCCAAGCTACGAAAGCAGCATGAGCATATGGATGCTCATATCGTAGTCCTTCATCTTTGTGAGTTGGTTGATGAGCAAGTGAGATTCGAAAGGTTCGAAGTCTCAAAGCTCCTCTTCACCTCTGAGATGCTAGAAGGTTCATCTGTGGTACTGCTCAATATGCTGAAGACTGTGGAGTCTTCTGAGAAGCATGAGCAGGGGACGGTGCTGTTAGTTGAGTCCTCGAAGAAAGGTTCTAAGAGGAAGTCAAAGGAACAGCAGAAGGGAAAGAAGAGAAGGGCTAAGAAGGAGAACTAGCACAAAAGGAAACTTGCCATCATTATGGCAAGGAGAGCCATTTGCGAAGAAAGTGCAAGATTTATCTTGAGTCCGTGAAGAAGGAAAAGGCATCGGATGCCCCATCTTCTTCAGAAATCTTCTTTATTGATTATCATTCTATTTCCTCAGACACTTGGGTATTTGATACTGGGTGTGGCTCACGTATATGTAATGACATACATGGGCTAAGGAATAGAAGAAGACTCGTCAAGGGGAGAGTCAAATTTACGTGTTGGGAATGGAGCAATGGTTGCTGCACTCGCCATCGGAACGTATTTGTTGGAACTCCCTGTAGGACTTGTCTTAGAACTGGACAATTGCTTTTATGTTCCTTCGTTGATAAAGAACATCATTTCTATTTCTTGTTTAAATAGAAATGGGTACCATTTGACTTTTAGTAACAATTGTTGTTACATAACTTTGAATGGAGTTCTTTAAGGGACTGGAACTTTAAGCAATGGTGTTTATACGTTGGACGTATCCAGTGATATTTTCAATATCGAAGTGAGCAACAAGCCTGCTCGAAAGGATAATCAAATAGACTCCTATATGTGGCATTGTCGTCTTGGCCATATAAGCAAGAAACGCATGTCCGAATTACACCGATGTGGAATTCTGGAATCGTTTGAATTGGATTCATACGATACATGCGAATCATGCTTAAAAGGCAAGATGACTAAGTTACCTTTTACTGGAAAGGGTGAACGAGTGGGAGAGTTACTAGGACTAATACATACTGATGTATGTGGACCTATGTCAACTCGAGCATTAGGAGGCTATAGCTACTTCATTACCTTCACCGATGATCACTCACGGTTTGGGTATGTGTTCTTGATGAAACACAAGTCTGAAGCCTTTGAAAGGTTCAAAGAATTCAGAAATGAAGTAGAGAAACAACATGATAAGAGTATTAAAATACTTCAATCGGATCGAGGTGGTGAATACTTAAGTCAAGAGTTTCTTGATTATCTAAGAGACAATGTTATATTGTCTCAATGGACTCCGCCATATACACCACAGCATAATGGTGTATCTGAGAGGCGTAACCGGACCTTGTTGGACATGGTCAGGTCAATGATGAATCATGCGACTCTTCCCAAGTACTTTTGGGATGACCATTTTTACTTGTTAAACAGAATGTCTACCAAGGTAGTCTCAACTACTCCATATGAGATATGGAATGGTAAGAAACCTCATCTATCTTACTTGAAGATATGGGGTTGTCCTGCTTATGTGAAGCGGACTGTATCAGACAAATTGGATGCTAAGTCTGATAAATGTCTATTTGTTGGATACCCTAAGGAAACAAGGGGTTACCAATTCTATCATCCTGTGGAACAAAAGGTGTTTGTTTCAAGGCATGCTGTGTTTCTAGAGAAAGAGTTTCTCTTGCAAGAAAACAGTGGGAGTGTCGTAGAGCTTGAGGAGGCTCGAGAGACTCAAATAGACATTGATGAGATACCTGGTGAAGCACAACAGTCGACAACTCATAGTGATGAGCAATCGACTGGACCTATTGTAACACCACATCTTCGTAGATTTGGTAGAACACGCAATATTCCTGAGAGATATGGATTTCTCGTAAGCGAATCGAACGACGTGTTATTCATTGATGATGAGGAGCCTACCAGTTATGAAGAAGTGCTGACAAGTTCAGAAAGGGATAAGTGGCTTGGTGCCATGAAGTCGAAAATGGATTCCATGTATGAAAACCAAGTTTGGAACTTGGTTGACCCACCTGAAGGGATAAAGCCTATAGGGTGCAAGTGGGTTTTCAAGAAGAAAATCGACATGGATGGTAATGTGATTACCTATAAGGCTAGATTGGTGGCGAAAGAATATTGTCAAAAACAAGGTGTTGATTATGACGAAACCTATTCGCCTGTAGCTATGCTTAAATCCATTCGGATGCTCCTGGCCATAGCGGCTCATTATGATTATGAGATATGGCAGATGGATGTGAAAATAGCTTTCCTTAATGGAAACCTGCTCGAGGACGTGTATATGATACAGCCTGAGGGTTTCACATCGGTTGATAAAACCAAGGTATGCAAATTGCGACGGTCCATTTATGGATTGAAGCAAGCATCCAGGAGCTGGAATATCCGTTTTGATGAGACAATCAAAAGGTTTGATTTCTCACAAAATCCAGACGAACCTTGTGTGTACAAGAAGGTTAGTGGGAGTGCAGTCGTGTTCCTAGTATTGTATGTCGATGACATATTACTTATAGGAAACGATGTCTCAATCTTACAGTCAGTGAAGGTTTGGTTATCCAAGACATTCTCCATGAAAAACCTAGGAGAAGCAACCTACATCCTCGGGATTAAGATCTATAGAGATAGATCGAAACGGTTGCTTGGTCTTTCGCAGTCTACATATATAGACCGAGTGCTAAAGAGGTTTAGCATGTCGGAATCCAAGAAAGGTTTCTTACCCATCAGGCATGGGGTACACCTTTCGAAGTCTATGTGTCCGCGCACAGAAGACGAGAGGATTTGCATGAGTAAGATTCCCTATGCATCCGCAATAGGATCTATCATGTATGCTATGTTATGTACGAGGCCCGATGTATCGTATGCTCTGAGTGTCACGAGCAGATACCAGTCTGATCTAGGAATGGATCATTGGGTGACTGTTAAGATGATCCTTAAGTACTTAAAAAGAACTAAGGATACGTTCCTAATATATGGAGAAGGGTACATGGTGATACGTGGGTATACGAATGCCAGCTCCAGACAGACAAGGATGATTCCATGTCTTTGTCTGGGTATGTATTCACCTGGAATGGAGGCACAATAAGTTGGAAAGGTTCCAAGCTTGACACTATAGCGGATTCTGCCACTAAGGCAGAATACATTGCAGCTTTGGAAGCAGCAAAGGAAGCGGTTTGGATCAAGAAGTTCATCTCTGAACTTGATGTGGTCTCATCAATGATCCAAACATGTGCTTTACCGCTATCATCTTATCAGAGAGATCATCAGTAGGAACGAAATACAAATCGAGAAAATTCCCACTGAAAGGAACTTAGCGGATCCTTTGACTAAGGCATTACCTCAAAGTAAGTTTGAGGGTCATGTTCAAGCTTATGGTATTGGATACCGTAGCGATTGGCATTAGGCCAAGTGAGAGTCTGTTAGTAATATATGAGAGATGTCCTAAGGCAATCACCTTATGTATGAACCATTTATATGATAAATGAAGATTCACTATTTGAGTATACATGTTTTATGTATTTGATTGGATCTTAAACTCATTTACTGAATGTCCACGATACGATTCACAGCATGAGAGAATTTGTGATTGGATCACAACTAGTGAGTATCTCTACATGTGTAATTGTGATGTATCAGAATTATCCCTAGTCGATGAATTGATGGATTTGGACACCATCAATTCTGTCGAGACTAGCACGAGGTATACTCCTTGGTGTATTCAAGCAGCTGATTCTCACTGGCTGGAGACATAGTGATGTTCGGAGTTAATCGTGGATGCTAGTTATGGTAACTAGTTCATTGGAGTGACCAGCCGTAAGACTTCATATGGTTATCTGCATATATAGATATGTCAATGAAGTTCTTACTGTAGCTTAAGTGCGATGTTCCTTTGACTTGCGGTATTCAAGTCATCTTGATCATAGAGACTTATGCTTTGACATCTTAAGCAAACATCTCTAAGGAGATGTGGACCCGGGATGATTGGGTATAAGTCGAAGTGATCGTAGGTGTTTGAATAGCCTATAAAGGATTCACCACTCCTTGCGAGGAGATGTATACCCATGGCCTCTCGTCGGATTGTTACTAAAGTCTTTGGCCAAAGCATTACATGTTTAGAGTAAGGTACTCTTCGATACATGTGGAGTAACTAGAATCCGTAGGACGAGGAAATGATACTTGGGCTAGGTGTGACGTAGTCATCCTAGTGGGGACTGACACAATAGACCATGTCCTGAACCAAGCGGGAATAAGATGAGTGAAGGGAATGGGGCACGAATCATTCGAGCTGCTGAAGGGTTTCAGAAATAGTTCTGGATCAACCATTGATCTTTTCGGTTAATTGGGGATCATGATGTATTACTAGGTGCCACTCATGATCATTCTATAATTAATGGTTAATTATAGATGGCCAACATAAACCGAGAACCTATTTGGTCACACGCACAACGAGCGTAATCCAAAGAATTTAAAACGAGCTTGAGAATGGGATTCTCAGACCGAGAGAAACTAGGTTTGGTTGGACCAAACATAAAGCGAGCATGAAATCGTTTCAGTCGCAATGGAAGCGTGGATGGGCCGAGTCTTATGAAGACGTAATGGATAAACCAAAATGGTTTGGTTCTAATCCAATGGAGGAGAATAAACCAAAGGGTTTGGTTTATTTTAAACGAATGAACCAAAAGTTGGTTCGGTTCGTTTTAACTTAAAATAAACCATCATGGTTTGGTTTATTTTAACTTATCTTAATGGAGCGGGTTAATGGGCCTAATGGTTATGATCCAATAACCATTAAGAGAATTATTTCTCTATAAAAGAGGGCTTAATGGATAATTAATCCCTAATCCAAAACCCTAGTTGGAGTTGCCGCCCAACCTAGTTGTGCCGCCCAACCTAGGTGTGCCGCCCAAGCTCCTTGGCCGCCCAGCCCCTTGTGTCAGCGTCCAGCTCCTTGCCGGCGACCAAGCTTCAGCCGGTGATCCTCCGGCGACCCTCCAGTGATCTTCCTAGGCCTCGGTGAAAAGGTGAGCACTTGGCTTCCTTGTTTTTGGCCGGCGCCTACTCCTCCACCAAGCTGTCCAGTTTTCTGGACAGCTTCTTCTCCTCTCATCGGAGCGTCGTTTGGATGACGGTTAGAGCTCCGACAGCGGATAACTTACCGGGGATTCGATCTCCGGTAATCCTCTGAGGTGGAGGACGAAGGATTCGTCAATCGGTTGACGAATACCTCTCCGGAGAAGCGAGTTTTGAGGACTCGTTTTGGATCCGAATTTGGATTCGGATCGTGATCATCTCTCGATCACGTCGTCTTCAACACGAGGCTAGTAACCCGTACGAAGACGAAGCTCGTGGCTTAGCGAAGTCATCCCGAGGAACTCAGCGTGGATACGGATAGAGATGATTCTAGCGAGGATCGTTCCGGTTGATGCCGTTCCCGCTACACGTCATACGAAAGGTATAACGTAGATAAATTTCCTTTTATTGTAAATTTAAATTTACGGTTATGTCTACACTTGTTGTAATATGCATGCGTGTGTTTTGTGTGTTGTAATAAATAGAAGTATTTATTATTTTTATTGCTTCCGCTGTGTTAATGTTTACGAAACATGATCGAACACACACACGCCGCGGTGCCGGAAACCCAACACAGCATTCATTGCACTTTGCCAAGATACTACATCTCTATCTTGGATTGCCTCGTCATATGTCCAGGGATCAGGTTCATGTTCACCAAGGATCAAATCAGAAGATTCTCCCAAGAACATGAATCTATCAGGCTGTCTCATAACCCTCCCACTACGATGAGGTATCACCTGTGTATCCTCTGTGACACATGGTGCAGTGACATGTGGTATATCCTCTTGTACCGGTGGTACTAAAGAAGTGACTTCCCCTTTTAACTCCTCCAGAACAATTTTACTCTTGGGCTTGTGGCTCATCACATAGTCTTCCTCTAGAAATTTGGCGTTCATGCTAATGATCACCCTCTGATCTCTAGGACTATAAAACAAACCACCCTTCGTTCATCTAGGATAGCCAACGAACATGCGTACTTCTGTACGAGGTTCCAACTTACCAGCATCTGCCTTTAGCACATGTGCTGGACTCCCCCATATCCGAATATGTCTTAGACTAGGCTTTCGCCCAGTCCACAACTCTGTGGGAGTAGAAGGCACTAATTTAGATGGAACCAAGTTCAGAATGTACACTGTCGTATCTAGAGCATATCCTCAGAACGAATCAAGCAATTTCGAATAACTCATCATCGATCTAACCATCTCCATAAGAGTCCTATTCCTTCGCTCTGCTACACCATTCTGCTAGGGTGTGCCAAGTGCAGTCAATTGGGATTGAATCCCAGCCTCTGATAAGTAATTCCTAAACTCTCTCAAGAGGTACTCGCCACCATGATCAGATCATAGTGTCTTGATACTTTTACCTTGACGTTTCTCCACATCAGCCTTGAATTCTTTGAACTTGTCAAAGCATTCAGACTTGCAACGCATCAGGTAAATGTGTCCATATCTTGAGTAATCGTCTATAAAAGAGACGAAATACTCAAAACCACCTCTAGCGTGGATAGACATAGGACCACACAAATCAGAATGAACCAATTCTAACACATCTTTGGCTCTATACCCCTTGGCCTTAAAAGGCCTCTTGGTCATTTTACCTTCCAAGCAGGATTCGCAGGTTGGGAGATCCTCCACCACTAATGAACCCAAAGGTCCATCAGCTATCAACCTTTGAATTCTGCTTAGGTTAATGTAACCAAGCCTAAGATGCCAAAGATATGTTTGGTTCATCTTTGAAGGTTCTTTTCTCTTATTGGAATTAGAAGATGAGTTATTAACTTCAATTTGCATCGTGGGAGGTTTTGGTTCAAGTGTGTATAAATTTCCTATCAATGCACCCGAACATATAATGTCCCTATTCCTTCTTATAACAACTCTGTCATTAAAAGAAATAGAATATCCATCCATAAACAATTTAGAAACTGAAATTAAATTCTTTCTAAATAAGGGTACATAAAGGTAATTCTTAAGAACCAAAAGTTTATTTTTCTCAAAAGATAAATGAACATCTCCCATCAGAATACCGGCCACCTTCGTGGCACGCCTAAGTACACTAGTAATCTCCTTCACCACTGTCTCTGTTCCTGGAACCCTTGTAAAGTATTACAGATATGATCAGTGGCTCCCGTATCTACACACCAGGTGCTGGTAGATAAAACCGCTAAACATGTTTCAACGACTAGACCAAAAGATATACCTTTGTTCTTGTGATTGGGGCAGTCCTTCTTCCTGTGTCTAGCCTACTTACAAGTGAAGCACTTGCCTTTCGGCTTCTTCACTCCTCCCTGAGTACCTCCCGCCGCCTTCGCCCCCGTTTGTTTCTTCTTCTTCTTGCCTTTCGGCTTAGAAGTAGAAACCTTTTGGGTCACCATGGCATGTGCTTTGAGCACTCTGACGAAATAGCCCCTTTGTCGCCTGGAGTTCTATCAGAAGTTCCGCCAACAAATACAACCTCTTGTTCATGTTGTAGTTCAGGAAAAACTGCTCAAAACTCCTAGGTAGAGACTGGAGAATGATATCGACCTGGGTTTCCCCATCGATCTCAGCTCCGAGGACTTCCAACTTATTCAAATGAGCCATCATCTTGAGAACATGATCCCTCACGGGTGTTCCTTCGATCATGGTGGTCGTTATCAAGTTTCTCATGACTTCTTGCCTCGCAGCCCGATTCTGGTGTCTGAAAAGCTCTTTGAGATTGAGCATCATGTCATAAGCTGTGGGCATGACTTGATGCTGATGTTGCAGTACATTTGACATAGATGCCAAAATGTAACACCACGCCATCTCATCGGCCTTTACCCACTTCTTATAACTCTCTCTCTCCTTTTCCCCAGAATCTTCTACAGGCTTAGGAGGGCACTCTTCGAGGAGTACATATTTGTATTCCTCAGCAGTCAAGACAATGTCTAGATTCCTCTTCCAATCAACATTGTTGGGTCCAGTAAGTTTGTTCTCTTTCAGTATCACAGCAAGTGGGTTGAAAGTCATTTTGAAAGAAAACCTAAGAATCACATAAATCAAAACATTAGATTTCAAAAAATTATTGATTCCTCAAACAATAAAATTTTAAAATCAACCAACACCTCAAAACACCGAGAATATCGTATGACACAATAGTGTGGACGTATACGAATTCTACATTTGTAAGAGGAGGTTTTACCCATTAATTTTACTATCTTGTCAACCTAACATTTTGACAAGTAAAATTAATAGTTGGTTCCTCTTTGGCCCTACAAATAAAAGCAGTGACACCGATGGGGAGGATACTTATATTTGTATCTAAGTGTTCACCATTACTCGCTACCAAGGTAATTATCTCGGGTTATGTGCCTTCCGATGGGGAAGTACACACGCTCCTTGATATAACCATATTTGACCTTGTGATCTGCAAACAAACCCATCCGATATGGAGGAAGGCACTCAGAGCCAACACGCAAGTTTGTTTGCATCACTTGTCAAATCGTAATGGAGGCCGTGGGAATTTTAAAAATTCCCTCTCCCACTTAGTAATTTGAAATTGAGGAATTTTCCTAGCCTACGACATGCATATCAAACAAAAAGCAATAAATATGAAAAATAAATTATTTTCCAACTATTATGGCTTTTGTCTTCAATATGTCTCCCGTCGCAACGCCTTCTTATCCGCTCCTCCTATACCATTTACAAGCCATCCGGAGATCCGAGCCGAGACTAAAACCTATTTTAATTTACATCCATCGATCCTATACTCCATGAGGGAGTGTACATGAAATCTAGATCGAAAGTAAAATAAAATAAAGAGTGGCTAAACAATGCCGTATCTAATTTACAAAAAATCAAATACTAGCCTTGTCAACCCCGAGGATTCAACAAAATACACACATACACATATATAGTCATAATAGTCGGATCTTATGCCTACAACCAAAGAGTTAAACTACGCATATCTTACTATTATCCGACACATATAATATATGAAAAGTTCATAAAAAATTAACCGAATCCTAAACACACAAAACCGGAAACCTTGGCTCTGATACCAATTGAAGGGTTTTGCTTATCGAGTCCGTGAGAGGAAACTTCGCTTCCTACTTCACCTTGGTCGTTTTTTCATGGCGATCCCCTCGATGTCCCCGGATTAAAAAAAATTTAATCCTAGACAAAAGGGATTGCCCAAACAACCAAGTCATCGTCGTGCTATTCGTTTAGAGAAGTCATGTTGGGTTTCCGGCACCGCGGCGTGTGTGTGTTCGATCATGTTTCGTAAACATGAGCACAACGGAAGCAATTAAAAATAATAAATCTACATTTATTACAACACACACAACACATGCATGCATATTACAACAAGTGTAGACATAACCGTAAATTAAAATTTGCAATAAAAGAAATTATCTACGTTATACCTTTCGTATGACGTGTAGCGGGAACGGCATCAACTGGAACGATCCTCGTAAGAATCATCTCTATCCGTATCCACGCCGAGCTCCTCGGGATGACTTCGCTAAGTCACGAGCTTCGTCTTCGTACGGGTTACTAGCCTCGTGTTGAAGACGACGTGATCGAGAGATGATCACGATCCGAATCCAAATTCGGATCCTAAAACCGAGTTCTCAAAACTCGATTCTCCGGAGAGGTATTCGTCAACCGTTTGACGAATCCTTCGTCCTCCACCTCAGAGGATTACCGGAGATCAAATCCCCGGTAAGTTAGTCGCTGTCGGAGCACTAACCGTCGTCCAAATGACTCTCCGACAACAAAGAAACAAGCTGTCCAGAAAAAATGGACAGCTTTTGGTGGAGGAATAGAGGCCGGCCAAAGGAGATGTGGAGCTCACCTTATCACCGAACCCACAAGAGATCACCGGAGGGTCGCCGGAGCATCGCCGGCTGAAGCTTGGATGCCGGCGGCAAGGAGGTGGCAGCAGCTCCATGAAGTTGGCGGCAACACCATGTTGGGCGGCAACAACATGTTGGGCGGCTACAACTTGTTGGGCGGCAACAACTTCATTAGGGTTTTAGGATTAGGGTTTAAGCCCTATTTTATAGAGAACTAATTCTCTTAATGGTTAATGGATCATATCCATAAAGCCCGTTAACCCGCTCCATTAAGATAAGTTAAAATAAACCAAACCATGATGGTTTATTTTTAAGTTAAAACGAACCGAACCAACCTTTGGTTCATTCGTTTAATATAAACCAAACCCTTTGGTTTATTCTCATCCATTGGATTAGAACCAAACCATTTTGGTCCATCCATTATGTCTTCATAAGACACGGCCCATCCACGCTTCCATTGCGACTGAAACAATTTCATGCTCGCTTTATGTTTGGTCCAACCAAACATAGTTTCTCTCGGTCTGAGAATCCCATTCTCAAGCTCGTTTTAAATCCTTTGGATTACACTCGTTGTGCGTGTGACCAAATAGCTTCTCGGTTTATGTTGGCCGTCTATAATTAACCATTAATTATAGAACGATCATGAGTGGCACCTAGTAGTACATCATGATCCCCAATTAACCGAAAAGATCAACGGTTGATCCAGAACTATTTCTAAAACCCTTCAGTAGCTCGAATTAATCGTGCCTCATTCCCTTCACTCATCTTATACCCACT
Organism: Wurfbainia villosa; assembly: GCA_025175895.1. NCBI lineage: Eukaryota > Viridiplantae > Streptophyta > Magnoliopsida > Zingiberales > Zingiberaceae > Wurfbainia > Wurfbainia villosa. The sequence goes on along the minus strand of CM045989.1, from coordinate 32,543,215 downwards.
TGGTTCAGGACATGGTCTATTGTGTCAGTCCCCACTAGGCTGACTACGTCACACCTAGCCCAAGTATCATTTCCTCATCCTACGGATTCTAGTTACTCCACATGTATCGAAGAGTACCTTACTCTAAACATGTAATGCTTTGGCCAAAGACTTTAGTAACAATCCGACGAGAGGCCATGGGTATACATCTCCTCGCAAGGAGTGGTGAATCCTTTATAGGCTATTCAAACACCTTCGATCATTTCGACTTATACCCAATCATCCCGGGTCCACATCTCCTCGGAGATGTTTGCTTAAGATGTCAAAGCATAAGTCTCCATGATCAAGATGACTTGAATACCACAAGTCAAAGGAACATCGCACTTAAGCCACGGTAAGAACTTCATTGACATATCTATATATGCAGAGAACCATATGAAGTCTTACGGCTGGTCACTCCAATGAACTAGTTACCATAACTAGCATCCACGATCAACTCCGGACATCACTATGTCTCCAGCCAGTGAGAATCAGCTGCTTAGATACACCAAGGAGTATACCTCGTGCTAGTCTCGACAGAATTGATGGTGTCCAAATCCATCAATTCATCGACTAGGGATAATTCCGATATATCACAATTACACATGTAGAGATACTCACTAGTTGTGATCCAATCACAAATTCTCTCATGCTGTGAATTGTATCGTGGATATTCAGTAAATGAGTTTAAGATCCAATCAAATATATTAAACATGTATACTCAAATAGTGAATCTTCATTTATCATATAAATGGTTCATACATAAGGCGATTGCCTTAGGACATCTCTCATATATTACTAACAGGTCACTTGAACAAACTCGTTGTTCAAGCGACCATCCTCTATTCTACGAGTAGCTGCGAAATAGACGATGTTCGGATCGCCGGTTTTTGTATTTATGCTCGGGATCCAAGTATTATTTAGCCATATACAGATTTAAATCATGCTCATAGTTGAAAAAAAAAACAAGCAAGTAACAAAAGAGAATAGAGAATAGGTATACCTCTCGATCTTCTAATGTATGACCTTCTCATTTCGGACGTCGTGTGGGCGACAATCTACCAAAAGTCGACGCTCCAAGATCGCAAATCTTCTTTCCTTGATCTTCCAAAGCAAAAGGAAGAATAGAAACAAGGTTCTTCTTCTTACTAAAACAAACCAACAAGGAACAAAAGGAATCCTTGCCGTCGGCCAACTAGGAAGAGGAGATAATGATGGAAACCGACCAAGACACTAAGGGAGACCCCTAAGTCTTGTTTCCACCACTCAAGGAGAAGAGAAGAGAGTCTTTGGGTGCTGGCCAAGGGCTAGAAAAGGGTTGGAGAAGCTGCTGGACACCGGCCACTTTGAAGGAAGAAGAAGAAAAGGAAAAACTTTCTTATTTGGTGCCGCCCAAGCCTCCAAAACCCTAAGCCTCCAAACCCTAATCCTATCTCAATTAGGATTCCTCTCTTGCTGCCCAAAACCCTAGCTACCCTTGGATTAATTCCCACGCGCAACCCCCTTGCCCTCCTTTTATAGAGTTAGGGATAAGCCTCCTTTTAATCTCCACCATTGGTTCTAGGGATTTAATCTCAACCGTCGGATCTAGAGATTTAATCTCAACCGTCAGATCTAGAGATTTAATCTCTACCTTTGGATCTAGATTTTTTGTTTCTATCCATTGGATCTAAGCTTCATGAGGTGTTAATAGGCAACATTAGGGACGATGAGGAGGAGTTGGATCTTGGCCACCCATGGATCAAGCCCACATAAAGTCCGATCCACTAATGATAATCCAATCCACTAAAGGATCATCATCGATCTACCTCACCAACCCCCATATGATAATATGGGCTCCATATATTATTTGTACATTTCTTCCCCATGTTTAAGATCTCGAATGTCCGCCGATTAATTAATTTACTCACCATTAATTAATCAACATCTAACTCCATGAGTAGTACCACTCAACCTTTTCATCATGCCAGACCAAGTCCACCTGCATGGTTTACATGATGAACCTTATGAGCTCCTCAAGGGGACATCATCATCCTAATATATAGGACACGATTTCCTCCTATAATCAACGGCACACCATATAAATAATATCATCTCTCAACTTACCGAGCCTATCGATTTAATCTATAAATCTCGCCCATTGGTAAATCAAAGAGATGAATACTAAGTATATGTGCCCGTTATTATATCGGGATTAAGAGTATGTACAATATAATATCTGAGGTCCGATTCGATTATGTAGTCAGCAATAAATCGAATCACCTCTAAGTCGGTCCTGCTCAATACACACAAAGTGCACTAGTGTGATTCTATGGTCAAGACAAACCAATGCCAAATCACAGTACAACCATTCCGATGATTTGTCCAAAGTCATCTCGGTTGTGAGCCTTTACTTATACTTTTCAAGGAGCCGATAACATGATCTCCCATGTGACACCACACACCATGTTATGTACAAGGTAAAGTATTAGACAATATGCATAACCATAATAATGTGCAAACAATGATCATTTGATTCTTATTTCAAAAATAAAGATGTTCATACAAAAGATAGACTTTTCAGTATATATCCCTACAGAACGTTTGTGAGAATGAGGTTCCTTAGCATGTGATATTGCCCCGTTATTGTCACAATAAAGCTCTATAGGGCTCACGATGCTGGGAACTACACCAAGCTCAGAAACAAACTTCGTGATCCAAACAACCTCCTTTGTCGCATCTGAAGCAGCAATATACTCGGCCTCTGTAGTAGAATCCGCGACTGTGTCTTGCTTTAAACTCTTCCAGCTCACAGCACCACCATTTAAACAAAAGACATACCATGACTGCAATCTGTAATCTTCCTTGTCCGTTTGGAAGCTAACTGAAGGGTTTTTCTTATCGAGTCCGTGAGGGGAAACTTCGCTTCCCACTTCATCTCGGTCGCTTGTTCATGGCGATCCCATCGATGTCCCCGGATTAAAAAAAAAATAATCCTAGACATAAGGGATTGCCCAACCAACCAAGTCATCGTCGTGCTATTCATTTAGAGAGGTCACTTGAACAAACAAGTTGTTCAAGCGACCAAGCTCTATTCCACGAGTAGCCGCGAAATAGACGATGTTCGGATCACCGGTTTTCGTGTTTATACTCGGGATCCAAGTATTATTTAGCCATTTACAGATTTATAACATGTTTATAATTGAAAAAAAAACAAGCAACAAACAAAAGAAGAAAGTAGAATAGGTATACCTCTCGATCTTCTAATGTATGACCTTCCTCCTTTTGGACATCGTGTGGGCGACGATCTACCAAAAGTCGAAGCCCCTAGATCACAAATCTTCCTTCCTTGCTCTTCCAAAGCAAGAGGAAGAGTAGAAACAAGCTTTTTCTCCTCCCTAAAACCAACCAACAAGGAGCACACAATCTCCTTGCCACCGGCCGACTAGAAGGTGGAGAAGATGATGGAAAACAATCAAGACACCAAGGGAAGCCCTATATCTTGTTTCCACCACCTAAGGAGAAGGAGAAGGGAGCTTTTGGGCACCGGCCAAGGGCTGGAAAGGGGCTGGAAAGAAGCTGGACTCCAGCCAATGGACAAGGAAGAAGAAAGGAAACCTTGCCTTATTTGGTGCCGCCCTAGCCTCCAAACCCTAACCCTGATCCTATCTCAACTAGGATTCACCTTCTTGCCACCCAAACCCTAGCTCTCTTCAATGATGTTCACGCCAACTCCCATGCACTCCTTTTATAGAGTTAGGGAAAAGTCATGAATTAATCTCCTCCATTGGTTCTAGGGATTTAATCTCAACTGTCGGATCTAGAGATTTAATCTCAACCGTCGAATCTTAGAGATTTAATCTCTACCAATGGATCTTAGAGTTTTGTTTCTATCCATTGGATCTAAGCTTCATGAGGTGTTAATAGGCTACATTAGGGACCATGAGGAGGAGTTGGATCCTGGCCACCCATGGATCAAGCCCACATAAAGTCCGATCCACTAATGATGATCCAATCCACTAAAGGATCATCAATGATCTACCTCACCAACCCCCATATGATAATATGGTCTCCATATATTATTTGTACATTTTCTCCCCGTGTTTAAGATCCCGAATGTCCGTCAATTAATTAATTTACTGACCATTAATTAATCAACATCTAACTCCTTGAGTAGTACCACTCAACCTTTTCATCATGCCAGACCAAGTCCACCTGCAGGGTTTACATGATGAACCTTATGAGCTCCTCAAGGGGACATCATCATCCTAATATATAGGACACGGTTTCCTCCTATAATCAACGGCACACCATATAAATAATATCATCTCTCAACTTACCGAGCCTATCGATTTAATCTATAAAACTCGCCCATTGATAAATCAAAGAGATGAGTACTAAGTATATGTGCCCGTTATTATATCGGGATTAAGAGCATGTACTAAATAATATCTGAGGTCCGATTCGATTATGTAGTCAGCAATAAATCGAATCACTTCTGAGTCGGTCCTACTCAATACACACAAAGTGCACTAGTGTGATTCTATGGTCAAGACAAACCAATACCAAATCATACTACAACCATTCTGATGGTTTGTCCAAAGCCATCTCGGTTGTGAGCCTTTACTTATACTTTTCAAGGGGCCGATAACATGGTCTCCTGTGTGACACCACACACCATGTTATCTACAATATAAAGTATTAGACAATATTGCATAACCATAAAAATATACAAACAATGATCATGTGATTCTTATTCCAAAATAAAGATGTTCATACAAAAGATAGACTTTTCAGTATACATCCCTACACTAACATAGTTGTAAACCTTTCAGCGATCTCCTTATTGCCTCCAAATATCAAGAAATATTCTTTAGTTCTTCTCAAGTACTTAAGAATATTCTTGACGGCTATCCAGTGATTGTCATGTTGGTGCAATTGGCCCAGGTCACGATTGACCGGACTCGAGTTCGACTCGAGTGATGTTTTGATGTTTAATATGGAAATGGTATGTTTTGATGTTTGACATGGAAGTGTTGGACATAGAAGTTTGACATTGATGTTTGATATTGATGTCTAATAATATTTTGGGAAGATTGTTTGTACAATCGACCCGGGTCATGTTTGACTCGAGGGGGATTTTGATGGTTGACTAGGGTTTACCATGTGATTATTGGAAAGTCCAAGCATGGGTCTTGGCAAGGAAAAGTCCAAGCATGGGTCTTGGCATGGAAAGTCCAACATGGGTTGGCAAGGGAAAGTCCAAGCTTGAGTCTTGGCATTTGGAAAGTCCAAGGGGTTTGATATTGGCGACATAAAATCTAAGTGGGAGTCTTGGCAGCATAAGTCCAATGGTTGGTGGCATAAAGTCCAAGTGGAGTCTTGGCAGTGTAAGTCCATGTTGCCTTGGCGGTGTAGACACCGTTAGCATGACATAGCCGATGGAAGCACCTGAAGGGCCACTACAATAAATTTGGCTTTTCGTAGAGCGCAAATATGTTATCCGCAATGCGCAACGCATGTTGCATAATACCAAGCTATTGAAAGTCATAAGACATCGATAGTGTGCGGGTGCACGCTGTGCTTAAGTGCATTCGCAGCGCGCGAATGCATGCTGCGCTTAATTGCATTCGCAGCGCGTGGGTGCACGCTGCGCTTAAGTGCATCCGCAGCATGCGGGGGCACGCTGCGATTAAGTGCATCCGTAGTGTGCAGACGCATGCTGCGATTAAGTGCATTCGCAGTGCGCAGACATGCACTGCGATTATGTGCATCCACAGTGCACGGACACGCGCTGTTATTAAGTGCATCCGCAGTGTGTAGACGTGCGCTGCGATTAAGTGCATCCGCAGTGCGCGGACGCGCGCTGTGATTAAGTGCATTCTCGAGATACAAATAATTATAAAATCAAAATTCAAACAATTATAATACAATACACAAATATCATGTAGTTATAATACCACAAACAAATACTACACAAAATTATAAGATCGCATACACATTAGCCGAAAGACTTTGTTCATTATGTAGATTTATTATTTCTACAGTAGATGAAAGACTTTATTCTTTAATCAGTCTGTTGTTTTCCTCCTAGACCTTCTATAGTTTTTCATTTAAGCTCAAATTAGACAGCTTTATCTCCTTCAGCTTCTCATATAGACTCTTCGAATCCTCCTGGGACTCGCGATACTGCTTCTCGATATACTCCAACTTCTTCAAATGTACAATCTTTTCAGACTCCATTTAAGCATTAACATCTTGAATTTGCTTCTTAAGCAGGTGCTGCATTTTCTCTAAATTGTTTTAGACTTCTTTGATTTCACAGAGCTCCTGATACTGCAGCTTCTTTTCCTCCTTACACATATTCACCATACCGAAAAAGAGCATCTTCTTTCTCAGCTTTCTCCTTGGAGAAACTTCTTACATGCACGAGAAGAAACACTTCAATTAGAAGTAGTTTTAACAGTCAAGAATAAGAAGTTAACTGGAACAATGAAAGCACTGCAAATGTCAGCTATGAAAATTTACTGTTGAATCATTTTCATCAAATATTTCACCAACAATCTATTCAACAACACCTTCTAGGATTACAATATGTCCAATTAAATTATACATAAATGAGCAATAATGCTAGAGATAGATCAAAACTAAAATAAAGTAGACATATCTGGAATGATGTATCAAGTTGCTTTTGTTTCTGAATTCAGCTATTTGGCAACTACTAAAAGATTATGTTATTTGATAACTATGGATTGCTCAAGGGCAATCATTAGAAGAGTTTTAACAAAATGTACACCAACTGTTCCACCATATTCATTAAGCACTACAGCCATATGAACCTGCCTTATGTGAAACTCTGTTAGCATATTCCAGACGGACATTGAATCTGTAGTGTGAAAAAAGAATGAACTATATAAGAATGCTCTAGCAATGTATCATATCTCTAACTGTGTAGCAATGTTTCAATAATGTATCATAGCTCCATCGATACAAACACTGATAACTACTGAAACAAAAAGTAGAAAGATCAAAAAGTAAAATTATAGGCCATAAATTAAATGAAACAATGAAGAGCTAGAAACTAAAATAGGCGACAATGGAACAAAGACAACTCAATGATGATGAGGGCAATGAAAGGAAGCAAAACTCACTATTTCACATCTTTGTAAATGGTGCTGAGCAAAAAGAAATGGTTAAATCAAATTTTAGAAATAAATTGTTGGAGTAGTGGAGAATGATAGAATTTATCATCCTTTCATTCAAGATACACATATCTCATATATATTTAGGACCCACTTAACAAAAACACTTAGATGGGTCCTAACTAAACTAATCACCTAAAAGTTTTAACACTAAGCAATTGCTTTAGTATATAAAGTAACAAACAAACGTAACAGGGATAAGGACGATGAGATAGAAATAATACCTTAAATGTCCCCCTTGAACCAAATGCACCCTAAGAGTAGAGCAACTCGCTCGTGAAGTTCAATTCAAGATCTCCAAAATTCAGTCATCAAAAGTTAACCATTCCAAACTATGTAGGCATAATTTTTAACTGACTGATATCTATACAACTGAGTTCAAACCAGAGTTCACGGCTTGGCAACACCCCTACAACCAATTTGCTATGGCATTTTTAGACACTAGGAAACTTTACATGATATGATACCAAGGCAGCAACTGAAAATGCCAAACATTATGTACACAAATGCACAGAGTATACAAATCCCTCTTATACCAAGAAGTAATACAGAACCTTTTGAAGGGTGGTCAACGAAGATACTCATACATCATCTTTTTGGTAAAACATTGATTTTTATTGTTACTTCAAAACAGGTATGTGTGTTTATAGTGATAACACAAACAAGACAGTCTCTTCGGTGGAAGATGAATTGAACTGAGAGTTCGATTAGCAAGTGATTTCTAAGACAACATAGACCAAAACTGGATATATGAATTAAATACATCACTTTTTTTTCAAAAAAAAAAGTCTTTTGGAGCAGTAGAATAAAATCAACAAGACGAATACCCTACTAGACTGCGTTGGGTCTCGGTGCGTTGGACCATCCACTCGGCGGCCTTCCGGAGCTTCCTCTCCGCCGCGCTCTCCTGCATGAAGAATCAGAGAAAAGGAGTAGAAGAGTCGGATCCGCTGGGTGAGTGGAGGAAGGGCTCCTCGGTGACGCCAATGGCCCTTTGGACCTCGGCGATGATGGGCAGCCTCTTCTTGTGGGGCAGCAAGAGTTTTCTTGCTGGGAGACCACATGGCCTTGTAGGCGAGAATGACGACAGATAGAAGACAACGAAGAAGATCTTACAACTGCGAAAACCCTCCATGAGCCCTCCTCTCCTCCCTTTCTGCTCCATGCACTCGAAATTTATTTCGGTTAGCTTTAGATACGATGCAGATATTAAAGTCGCGACGAACGAAGGGCGATGGATGGTGACAGAAGGAGGGCGAAGGAAGAAGGGGGTGCGGCGTGCGTGAAATCGCAGCGAAAAGGGTAGGATGGAGGTTTAATAGAAATAATTTTTCCATATTAAACTAATATGACTTGGCATAATCGCTGTGTAATATTATCCGCAGTGCGCTTAATTAACGTGCTGCAAAATAATAGGATAATTTTATTCACAGCACGCTTAATTGACGTGCTGCGGAATCATAGGATAATATTATCTGTAATATGTTAGATTCGAGCATTGATATTTATAAAAATTAAATTAAATTCATTTGAATAATAAAAGTGAAATTTTTTTAAATTGGAGAAGTTCATCGAGTGATTGGTTTGTAATTTTTTTTTTTAAATTTTTTAGTTCTCATTTTCTATTTTTTAAATTGTTTAATACTAATAGCAAATGTGTTGTTAAATTTTAAAAATTTTATTTTTGTAATCATACAAATATAGTATTATTATCTACAGTGCACTGGATTGGTGCGCTACGGAAAATTTAATTTTTTATATTGAGACTTTTAACAACGTGCAAAATGTACGCTGCAGATAATATTAACAAATCTAATATTATCTGCAACACACTTGATTGGCACGTTGCAAATATTTTATTTTTTTATAATGAGACTTCTAATGGAGTGCAAATTGTACGATGTTATTATTTCATATTACCAAACGTAGTATTATCCGTAGCGCACTTGATTGGCACGCTGTGAAAAATTTAATTTTTTATAATGAGACTTTTAACGACGTGCAAAACACACGCTGCTGATAATATTAACAAACTTAATATTATCCACAGCGTACTTGATTGGTGCACTGTGAAAAATTTATTTTTTTTATAATGAGACTTTTAATGGCGTATAAATTGTACGCACTGTTATTATTTAATATTAACAAACATAGTATTATCCGCAGCACACTTGATTGACGCATTGTGAAAAATTTAATTTTTTATAATCAGACTTTTAACGATGTGCAAAATGCACACTGCAGATAATATTAACAAAACTAATATTATCCGCAACGTACTTGATTAATGTGCTACGAAAAATTTATTTTTTTTATAATGAGACTTTTAATAATGTGTAAATTGTATGCTATTATTATTTCATATTAACAAATATAGTATTATCCACAACACACTTGATTAGCGCACTGTGAAAATTTAATTTTTTATAATGAGACTTTTAACGGTGTGCAAAAAGCACACTATTATTATTTCATATTAACAAACCTAATATTATCCGTAGCACACTTGATTGGTGTGCTGCGAAAAGTTTAATTTTTTATAATGAGATTTTTAACAGCATGCATTGCACACTATTAAATTGAGTATTGACAGCATATTATTTTTGCATGCTATTGTTTGTAAAAATATAATATTATCCGTAGCGTACAAGATTGAGCACGTTGTAAAAACTATTATTAACAGCATGCTATAATTGTGTGTTGTTGATAACGCGCTGTGTTAAGTCATATTTGTTGTAGTGGCTAGCGCATGGATGAACAAGTCATGGATGACTTGGAGGGATCCGAGAGGCGTGAGGCTGATGGAGGTGGCTAGAAGGCTTAGGTCTAGGCTAAGGGTGGTCTAGCAAGTATGGGGCACCATACTTGGGTTAAAACCTCATGTTTGAGGTGTGCCAGTCGACTGGTGCCATGTAGTAGTCGATTGGTGTGAGTCAACTAGAGTTTGACTGCGGGAAGTATCCTAGCAGTCAACTGTCAAAGGTGCCAGTCGACTGGTGCTCGAGAATTTCGGCATAGAATGGAGTCGAGACTCGACTACGGGCTTAGCAGTCGAGTGAAGGCTCCATCAGTCGACTGATGGACATGATCAGTCGACTGATGTCATATCCATTGGATTTTTCCAACGTGGATTACACCGTTGTCTCACAGTAACAATGTCATCAGTCGACTGATGGTCCCGAGCAGTCGAATGATCGGCGATTTCTAGCCCAGGCAGAAGCTTTAAATGGAGCTCGAGGAGGAGGAAATCAACCATGGTTCTTGAGAGCTTTTGGGGTGATTTGTTGCTGCAAATCAGGGTCTCCAAGTGCAAGTCAAGCAACCAAGCATTCAAGTAATCAAAAGCAGAGTGTTGTAAAGTTTTCTTTACTTGTCTTTTGTATTTTTAGTGTATCTTGCTTGTATTTATTTCTTACTGTTGTAAGATCACTTGTACGAGGTTTCTCCGCCTCCGGATTGTTCCGAGAAGGAGTTATTTGTGATTAGTGGTTGCATGTGCTTCACTAAAGCTCTTTAGAGCTTGATCTGTGGAGTAGGAATCATTCGATTAAGAACCACATTAAATACTTGTGTAATTGTGTGTTTGTCTATTTCGTTATTGCTTTATTATTATTCCGATGTGCGCTAACAAAGATTGTAGAGACAAGCACGAACGAATTCCATCAACGTACTAGCACGATGCTATTCACCCCCCCCCCCCTCTAGCGGTCAACATTTCCTCTACAATTGGTATCAGAGCCTGGGGCTCTTTTACGAACTAACCGTTGGGAGCTAAAGACGCTAGAGGGTGAAGATGAAAGTTGAAGAACAACTTGGATGGGACATCCATACACCGATTCCGTATGCTTTCTATGGACGAGAAGGCTTCAATTCTTGGAAGAGAAGGATTGAAGATTTTTTGATGATGAGAGATTTTGAGGAGTGGCCCATCCTAATAGAAGGATTCCAATACCCAAGAGGACCAAAAGGTGGCTTCCTTAAGAAGAAGAGATGGAGTGAGGAGCAACTCCAACAATTCGAGAAAAACAAGAAGGTAATCAAATTTATCTTTGATTTAATTCCTAATGACCTCTTGTGTAGCCTAGGTGATTGCATGGATGCCAAGGAGCTTTTGAGGAAATTGGTCAAGCTCCATGAAGACCCATCACCGGCTCAAGAAGAGGAGGCCGAAGATGAATCCTCATCCTCAAGTGAGGATTTGAAAGTTGAGAAGGAATCAACTTCCGGATCGATGGAAGAAGAGGAGACCTCCACCTCTAGGATTGAGGGGGAGGAGATTAGGGCATCTTCAATATCGGAGCAATAAGAAGAACCATCTACATTCGGTAGAGAGGAAGAGAAAGCTCAAGAGACCCTCACCACCAACCTAGGTAACTCAAACACATCGTTTTAAAATAAAATGCATATAATGTGTTTTGAGTGTAGGGAATCCGGACACTACAAGAGTAAGTGTCCGAAAAGGATAAAGAAAGCTCCACCGGTGCCAAAGCTCAAAAATGCCGGTGCCCAAAATCAAAGGAGCAAGGAGCACATCATTTGCTTTAAGTGCCATCAAAAGGGGTGTTGGGATGTATACTGAAAGCTTAGCTTTTTTGTATGAACATTATTATTTTGAAATAAGAATCACATGATCATTGTTTGCACTTTATATTTATTATATGTGTGCATATTGTCTAATATTTTACATTGTAGATAACATGGTGCTTGGTGTGGCACAGAAGATCATGTTATCAGTCCCTTGTAGATTATAAGTAGAGGCTCACAACCAAGATGGTTTTGGACAAACCATTGGCATAGTTGTAGTGTAGCTTGGTATTGTTTTGTCTTGAACATAGAGTTACACTAGTACACTTAGGTGTATTGAGCAGGACCGACATAGAGGTGATTCAATTTATTGCTGACTACATAATTGAATCGGACCTTGGATATTATGTTGTACATGCTCTTAATCCCGATATAATAACGGGCATACATGTACTTAGTATTTATTTCTTTGATTTACCAAAGGGTGAGATTTCTATGGATTAAATCAATATGCCCGGTAAGTTGGGAAATGATATTATTTACATGGTGTGTCGTTGATTATAGTAGGAAACCATGTCCTATATATTAGGCTGATGATGTCCCCTTGAGGAGCTCATAAGGTTCATCATGTAAACCCTGCAGGTTGACTTAGTCAACATGATGATAAGGTTGAGTGGTACTACTCGAGGAGTTAGATGTTAATTGATTGATGGTCAGTAAATCAATTAATTGACGGACATTCGATATCTTAAACATGGGGAGATGGATGTACAAATAATATATGGAGCCCATATTAATTTATGGGGGTTAGTGAGGTAATTCAATGATGATCCTCTAGTGGAATGGAACATCATTGATGGATCAAGTTTGTGTGGTTCCGATCCATCAGGTGGCCAAGATCCAACTCCTCCTCATGGTCTCTATCGTAGCCTAATATAATCCTCATGAAGTCTAGATCCAAGGATGGAAAACAAAACTCTAGAACAGACGGTTGAGATTAAATCTCTAGATCCGACGGTGGAGATTAAATCCCTAGAACCGACGGTTGAGATTAAATCCCTAGAACCGACGGTGGAGATTAAATCCCTAGATCCGACGGTTGGGATGAAACCCTAGATCCGACGGTTGGGATGAAACCCTAGATCCAATGGTTGGGATGAAACCCTAGATCCGACGGTTGGGATGAAACCCTAGATCCAACGGTTGGGATAAAAACCCTAGATCCGACGGTGGAGATTAAAGGAGGCTTAAGCCTAACTCTATAAATAGAGGGCATTGGCTTGGGCGGCAACCTAATGCTAAAAGGTTAGGGTTTTGGGAGAGACCTTGGGCGGCATCATTAGGGTTTAGAACCCTAATGCTTGGGCGGCAAGATTAGGGTTTAGAACCCTAATCTTTGGGCAGCGCCCATGGTCCATGGAGTGTGGCCGGCGGCAAGAAGGTAAGGGATTAGCTTCTCATCTTCCTCTCTTGGCCGGAGCATTCTCTCCTCTTCTCTATCAAGGTTGGCCGGTGGCAACCTTCTTCAAGGTTGGTCGGCAATTCCTTTTATTCTCTTTGGGCCGGTGGCAAACATCATGCTTGGAGCTTGATGGTTGGTCCTAGATAAGAGATGAGTTATGTTTCTATACTTCTTCTTGTTCGGAGCGAGCAAGGAAAGAAGATCGTGATCTAGGAAGCTTCAACTTGTGGAGGATCTTCGCCCACACAAAGTCTACAAGGAGGTTAGGACATACGATAGAAGATCGAGAGGTATAAAACTTTCACAACTTTTATTATTGATCTTTGCATGTTCTTATTAATATGCTAGCTTATGTTCATTATGTTAGTATGTGTTGATTATACTAGTTTACATTTGCATGTATTTGTATAATCATGGACCCCGAAGATAAACACAAAAACCGGCAATCCGTCCGTCGTCTCTTCCGCGGCTAACCGACTAGAAGAGTTATGTTGCTTGAACAACTAGTTTGTTCAAGCGATCGCTCAAGTCGTTAGCACGACGACGAATTGGTTGTGCTTAGGAAACTCATCCCATCCGGATTAGTTTTCATTAGTGAAAATTTTAATCCGGGGACATGGGAGCCGATGAGCCTCTCCGAGAAGCATGAGTTACCAACAAGGGGCACTATAGGAGTCAATGCTCTAGGGGGAGCAAGAAGCCTCAAAATGAAGCATCACATGTAGGGGGAGCTAAGGCTAACCCTAAGGTAAAATTTAGTAATGCTCCTTCTTTAGTTAATAGACAAAAGCATACTAGGAATTTCAATGCACTTGCTATTTATCATGAAAGGCATGCTAGAAATAACAAATATTTTTGCCTAAGAGCTAAGAATATTCACTTTGAAACTAAGAAGAAATTTGGGACTAATGCCCCTAAAAATATCTTATCTAAAGACAAATCTAGGTCAAACAATTCTAGACCAATTTTACCTAGAGAGACAATTAGAAAGGTACAAGAGCACCTAGGTTTCAACCCTAAATGGACTAGGCATTGTTGGGATATATACTGAAAGCCTAGCTTTTTTGTATGGACATCTTTATTTTGAAATAAGAATCACATGATCATTGTTTGCACGTTATATTTATATGTATGCATATTGTCTAATATTTTACATTGTAGATAACATGGTGCCTGGGTGCGGCACAGAAGATCATGTTATCAGTCCCTTGTAGAATATAAGTAAAGGCTCACAACAAAGATGGTTTTGGACAAACCATTGGCATGGTTGTAGTGTAGCTTGGTATTGTTTTGTCTTGAACATAGAGTTACACTAGAACACTTAGGTGTATTGAGCAGGACCGACATAGAGGTGATTCAATTTATTGCTGACTACATAATTGAATCAGAACTCGGATATTATGTTGTACATGCTCTTAATCCCGATATAATAACGGGCACATGTACTTAATATTTATTTCTTTGATTTACCAGAGGGTGAGATTTCTATGGATTAAATCAATATGCCCAGTAAGTTGGGAAATGATATTATTTACATGGTGTGTCGTTGATTATAGGAGGAAACCGTGTCCTATATATTAGGTTGATGATGTCCCCTTGAGGAGCTCATAAGGTTCATCATGTAAACCCTGCAGGTTGACTTAGTCAACATGATGATAAGGTTGAGTGGTACTACTCGAGGAGTTAGATGTTAATTGATTGATGGTCAGTAAATCAATCAATTGACGGATATTCGATATCTTAAATACGGGGAGATGGATGTACAAATAATATATGGAGCCCATATTAATTTATGGGGGTTGGTGAGGTAGTTCAATGATGATCCTCTAGTGGAATGGAACATCATTGATGGATCAAGTTTGTGTGGTTCCGATCCATTGGGTGGCCAAGACCCAACTCCTCCTCATGGTCCCTATCGTAGCCTAATATAAACCTCATGAAGTCTAGATCAAATGATGGAAAACAAATCTCTAGATCCAACGGTTAGGATTAAATCCCTAGAACCCACGGTTGAGATTAAATCTCTAGATCCGACGGTTGGGATTAAATTCCTAGAACCGACGGTTGAGATTAAATCCCTAGAACCGATGGTTGAGATTAAATCTCTAAATCTGACGGTTGGGATTAAAACCCTAGAACCGACGGTTGAGATTAAATCTCTATATCCGACGGTGGAGATTAAATCCCTAGATCCGATGGTGGAGATTAAAGGGGAGGGAAAGGAAAGGGAGAGGAAAGGTTGGATAAGGTGGGCGGCAAGTTTAAAAGATTGATAAATTTTTTTTTTCCTAATTCTATGCCACCTTGGGTGGCAAGATTAGAATTAGTTAAAAAAAAAAAATTTAAGATTAGAATTGGTGAAAAAAAATTTTTCCTATGCCACCTTGGGCGGCAAGATTATAGGAAGAAAAATTTTACTAATTCCATGCTACCCTTGGGCAGCAAGAAAATTGGGAATTAGTTCCTATATTTTTGGCTACCTCATCAATAACCAACTTTCTCCTAAGTTCTATAAATAGGGGCTTAGGCTTGGGCGGAAGAGAGATATGGATTAGGGTTAGGGTTTGGTTGATGGGGTTGGGCGGCTAGGGTTAGGGTTTTGGGATTAGGTTGGGCGGCAACATGGAGATGAAGATCTTCTTCTTCTTCCTTCTAAGTGTTGGCCGGCCACTATCCATGTTCCCTATACCTTGGCCGGAGCTCAACCTATTCTCCTTCCCTTCATCCTTGGCCGGAAATTAGGAAAGCTTTGTCTAGGGTTTGGGCGGCAACAAGGAGGAGGATTGTTTTCCTTTCCTTTCTCCAAGTGTTGGACGGCGCTGTAGGGAAATCTCGTATGCCAAATGGCATATGCGCAACGGAAAATAGGATCCCTTCCAAGTGATCCATGCAAAAGCAAACTCGTATAAAATAAATTTCTCTAAACCAAACCTATCTTATAGGAGAGGATTACCTTTGTTGCGTGCCCTTGCTAATCCCGCTTTTCCTTTCGGTTTGTTGGATCTTTAGCACGTTCAAGTGTCCGTGCCTCTATACGTATCCACACGAGCACGCTCTTGTCTCACAAAAGGAAAACTAGAAGAGCTCTCCTTTACTTCTTGCTAGAGAAGTCCCTAAAGGAGAGGAAGAGAGGGAAAAGGAGAAAGGAAGAAGAAGACTCCTCTTCTTGCTAGCCTACACTCACAAATCCACACAACTAAAGCTTCCACCAAGCTCTCTCACAACCACAACACCAAAAACTCACTATGGCCGGCCACTCCATGGAGCCTTTTATAGGGTTGGAAAAACCCTTCCACCTCCTTCACATTCAATGCAATCCATTGCATTGAGACACACTCAAAAAGGATTTGGCTTCCTTGTTTGGCCGGCCACTTAAGGAGACAAAACCATTTTGTTTCCTTCCACCTTAACTAGCTTAGGTGGATGCTTAGGTGGCATGCTTATGTGGCATGCTTATGTGGCATTCTTATGTGGCATTCATGCATGTTGAATTAATCTTATTAATTCAATTAAGCTTATGTTATCATATTGAATTAATCTTATTAATTCAATTAAGCTTATGTTATCATATTGAATTAATCTTATTAAATCAATAAGGTAACATATTGAATTAATCTCATTAAATCAATTAGCTAAAATTCTCATTAAGCTTAAAGTCCAAAAAACCATTTTGTACTTAAGCTTATTCCCATATTATTCTAGTCAAACTAGAATACTCTAATTCCTCTAATTATCATGCTCTTTGTGTGTGACCCTATAGGCTCTCATAACGTTGGCAGTGGATCTAAACTCTTTTAGATACACAAGCAATGAGCGGCATCTAGCAATACATCATTGCTACCCAAGTTACGAGATAAGTCAAGATCCGACTAACCTTTCCGTGATTACTATAATGTATGACCGTGTCCTTCTATCCTTGATATCAGATTGATCAATGAGGCATAGACCGTGTCATCCTCGATCAATCTATGTGTTTCTTGATCCCTGAGTAAACTAACTCAAACAAATGAGCTCAATATCTCATATTGACTCATTCGAGCATGGCCATGCGTTTTAGTAGTTCTACTCAATCAAGGGGCCCACCGATATCACTCCCGTCATATGGAAGGGATAGATCCCATCTACATCACTCACATCCCTCCGCATAATTTGTTACATACCCAGTAATCGCCTTTATTGTCCACCCTGTTACGGGTGACGTTTGACGATACCAAAGTACATAACTCCTTATGTAGGGAACCATAGTGACTTCAGGTCTAAGGACTATTCATACCAATAGTCACATGAGAAAGTTTATGACACTCATATAACGATCCATGAAACTTTCTCATGGCGGGTAAGTTCAGTATATATTCTCCAATATATACCCATGTGTCAACTTGATATCATATATCCATGACTTGTGAGATCAAGTCATCAATTGACCTACATGCTAGTCTTTATGTATTAATATTGCCCTTGCATATTAATACTCGACTAGGAACATTTAGGAAAGTGTTCTCTACAGCCTCTCATAATCAATTCTGCCAATTGATGTGTTGTAGATAAGAACCTACTTTTCTAGGGCATTATTATATTTAAATTAGCTGGCACAAGCAAGATGTAAATATAATAACCAATCCTTTGCCTTTATAGAATATGATACAAAATGTTCCCTATTCAACCATCACATGATTGGTTCTAGGGCTTTAACTAACAATCTCCCACTAGCACTAGTACCAATCACTATGATATCTAATACCTAGTGACCTAGTGTGACCATCATGCTTCCTCCGTACAAAGCCTTGGTCAATGGATCTGCGATGTTAGCTTCTCGATACTCTGCATATCCTCACATCTCCTCTATCGATGATCTCGAATGAGATGGAAGCGCTTGTATGTGTTTGGTCCGCTGATGTGATCGAGGTTCCTTAGCCTGTGCAATAGCCCCATTGTTGTCACAATAGAGGTCTATTGGATCTGCAATGCTAGGAACTACCCCAAGTTCACTGATGAACTTGCGGAGCCAAACAGCCTCCTTTGCTGCATCAGATGCTGCAATATACTCGGCTTCTGTTGTAGAATCAGCAACTGTGTCCTGCTTCGAACTCTTCCAGCTCACAGCTCCACCATTCAGGCAAAACACGTACCCCGATTGCGATCTATAGTCATCCTTGTCATTTGGAAGCTTGCATCACTGTAACCCTTCTGATTAGCTCCTCATTGCCTCCAAATATCGGAAATATTCTTCGTTCTTCGTAAGTACTTAAGAATATTTTTGATCGCTATCGATGACTCTCACCGATCTCAGTATCTACTCGTCATGCTCAAAGCATACGAGGCGTCGAGCAGTACAAAGCATGGCGTACATGATAGACCCTATAGCTGATGCATAAGGGATCTTATCCATGCGATCTCTCTCCTCCTTAGAAGAGGGACATTGACTCTTGAAAGACTCACACCATGTGATAAAGCGAAAAACCCTTTCTTAGAATTTTGCATAGCAAAGCGATCTAGCACTTTATCAATGTATGTACTCGACTTAGGCCAAGTAATCTTCTAGATCTATCTCTATAGATCTTGATGCCTAGAATATAAGCGACTTCACCTAAGTCCTTCATCGAAACAATTCCCTAACCACATCTTCACATTTGGAGTGAGGGAATATCATTTCCGATGAGAAGTATGTCATCTACATACAAGACAAGAAATACAAGCTGTGCTCCCACTATTTCTCTTGTAGACACAAGGCTCATCTTCATTCTTGATGAAACCAAACTCTTTGATTGCATCATCGAATCGAAGATTCCAGCTTCGAGAGGCTTGCTTTAGTCCATAAATGGACCTTTGCAGTTTGCATACCTTTCCAGGATGCTTTGGATCTTCAAAACCCTCAGGCTGTGTCATGTACACATCCTCGAGTAGCTTTCCATTCAGAAAAGCGGTTTTGACATCCATCTGCCAGATCTCATAATCATGGTAGGCTGCAATAGCAAGTATGATCCGAATGGATTTAAGCATCGCAATCGGTGAAAAGGTTTCTTCATAGTCAATACCATGAATTTGTTTGAATCCTTTAGCCACCAATCTACCTTTATAGGTATGCTTATTACCATCCATGTCTTTACTTTAAAGACCCACTTACACCCAATGGGTTTTACCCCTTCAGGTGGATCAACCAAAGTCCATACTTGGTTAGTGTACATGGATTCCATTTCGGATCTCATGGCCTCTAGCCATTTCTCGGAATCTGGGCTCATCATAGCTTCTTGATAGGATGTAGGCTCGTCAAGATCGACAAGCAATACTTCACCGTTGTCAGTCAAGAGAAAAGAATATCTCTCGGGTTGACGACGGATCCTATTAGATCTACGAAGAGGTTGGTCTACTTGAACAGGTGTTTGCTCCACAACTCTTTGGGCAACAAATTCCTCATCCACAACACTTTGTGGTGCCTGTTCATTTTCCATCGAAGCCTTAGTGTTATCATCATCTTGAACTTCTTCAAGATGAATTTTACTCCCACTAGTATTTCTAGAAATAAATTCTCTTTCTAGAAAGACAGCATTTCTGGCAACAAACACCTTGCCAAGTGTGGGATTGTAAAGTAATATCCCTTAGTTTCCTTGGGATATCCTACAAAATAACACTTATCTGATTTGGGTCCTAGTTTATCTGAGACTTGACGTCTAACGTAAGCTTCACAACCCCAAATCTTTATAAAAGACATTTTGGGACTCTTCCCGGTCCATATCGTATATGGTGTCTTTTCTACGGCTTTTGATGGAACGCGATTAAGTGTGAAAGCGGCTGTCTCTAGAGCTAAACCCCAAAAGGAAGTAGGTAGATCAGTCTGGCTCATCATTGATCGTACCATATCTAATAGAGTACGATTTCTCCTCTCAGATACACCATTCCATTGTGGTGTTCCAGGTGGAGTGAGTTGGGATATTATCCCACACTTAGCCAGGTGATCACGAAACTCTTGACTAAGGTATTCACCACCTCGATCTGATCGAAGTAGCTTAATACGCTTACCAAGTTGGTTTTGTACTTCATTCTTGAATTCTTTGAACTTTTCAAAGGATTCTGACTTATGTCTCATCAAATATAAGTAGCCAAATCTACTCATATCATCAGTGAAAGTAATAAAGTACTTATAGCCTCCTCTGGCTTCGACATTGAAAGGGCCACATACATCAGTATGTATGAGTCCTAACAAATCCGTCGCTCTCTCGCCATGTCCACTAAATGGAGTTTTAGTCATCTTTCCTAAAAGACAAGACTCGCATACCTCATATGATTCAAAATCAAATGAGTCCAATAATCCATCTTTATGGAGTTGGGATATGCGTTTTTCATTTATGTGACCTGGCGGCATGCGAAGATATATGTTCAAATCATTCGATTTGAACCGTTTGGTATTTACGTTATAAATTGGGTTATCTAAATCTAGAACATAGAGACCATTCATAAGTGGTGCATTATAATAGAACATTTCATTTAAATAAATGGAACAACATTTGTCCTTTATTATAAAAGAAAAGTTTTTCTTGTCTAAACAAGATACAGAAATTATGTTCTTTGTTAATGCGGGTACATAGAAGCACTCCTCTAGTTCTAAGATAAGCCCAGTGGGCAAAGACAAAGAATATGTTCCCTACGACTACTTTGCGCCATTGCCTACCTTAGGTCCACTTCACCCTTTGCCATTATTCTACTATTTCTCGGTCCACGCACATTAGTACAAATGTGAGATGCACATCCGTATCTAATACCCATGTAGAAGAAATAGATAGATTAACTTCTATAACGTGTATACAGGCGAAGTCCCACTTCTCTTGTTCTTTACTTCCTCAAGGTAGACTTTGCGGTTCCGCTTCCGTGTCGATCTCACCGCAATGGAAGCGGTCCCTTCCTTAGGTACTTTACCTTTACCCTTTGAAGTGGATGAATTGGCCTTGCCTTTGGCTTGGGTCTTACCCTTGCCTTTGCGCTTACCTTTGTCCTTCTTGACCATTAGTACATTACTAACTTTCTTCTTGAGATTTGGTTGTGATTCTCAACATCTTTGAGAATCTCAGAAAGGTTTATCAATTTCATTCATGTTATAATTCATGAATTGATTGTATGCTTAAGAACGATTGCGAGGATAACATCGATTGCCAATTCTTGGCTCGATGGAAAACCTAGTCTTTCAAGGTTCTCAAGCGTACCCAATCATTTTGAGTACGTGAGTTCCTACAGTGTTCCTTCTGGCATCTTGCATGCAAAAAGAGCCTTAGACACTTCAAAACGCTCGTGCCTAGCTTGTCCTTGATATAGTTGTTTCAAATGCTCAACCATATCATAGGCATCCATGTTCTCATGTTGCTTCAAGCTCGAGTTCATGGTGGCAAGCATAAGACACACATCTAATGCGCCATCTTGATGCTTCTTATAAGCATCCTTTTCAAAGACGAGTGGCCGAGGGCGGTATTTCAGTGGGTAGCTGCTCTAGGACATATAGTTTATGCTCTTGCTTGAGGATAATCCTCAAGTTCCTATACCATAAGAAAGTTTGCTCCATTGAGCTTGTCCTTCTCGATGATCGCAAGTCGAGGGGGTGTGTCGTGTTAGATGACATGGTGATCTACAACATTAAAATGCAAAGTTAAGTATCATACCTAAATCATTTAATTAGGCCTTTAATTAAATGAGGCTCTACTAAATTCTCATAGCTACTATTTAGCTATAAATTTATATGGGATAAAGATCCACATCATAATTGCCTTGAGTTAGCTTTGGCTAATCGCCCAAGACGTAGTATAATTAGGTAGGCAATCTTTTGCCAATTACATCTGATGTAACTCTTTAATAGCTTTGGTTAAGTTTTAGATTAGTTTAGTGTTTATTCCTAAACCAACTTCGTGTGGCGAGGCACGAGGGCCTTCTTGATATCGGAGCAACGACCACTTCTAAGACAAAGTCGATGTTCGAAATCACACAAAACTAATGTTAACACTTATGTTCAAAGCTAATATATGCCTCTACTTTCTTAACCAATTAAGAAAACACTTAATTAAGTCTTAACTAAGATAGAAGGACATCACGATTGTCCACTCGCACTCTCCAAGATAAAATGCATTGCTTTGCTTTGGCCCAATAACAAATGATCGAGGAAGTAGTGAGTACCAACTTTGGTAGGCATATCGCTTAGACTTATTAAGAAATAAACATGTATCATATACATATTAGCATACATCACATATAAGCTAAACTAATCATGCATCACATACAAGCTAAACTAACATGCATCACATACATATTAAACTAACGTGTCATGGTTATGGCCCTTATTCTACAATCTTCTCAAGCCAATGAAAAGATTGATTGGTCAACCTAGGGATAGCATCTTCTCCTAAGTGCTTCCTTTTGGTTGTCTTGTGTGTTGACTTCCTCCTTGTAACCTCATCTTCCAATGGACCCTCCATCCTTGTTTTGTACATTACAAAAGGAGAAATACTCGAGTTACATTCGAGTCTAAAACTAATTTTACAACAATAATATTATGAGAAAGTCACGACACGCTTTACTTATTAAGAATTACAACACACAATCACAAACTTTTTGGGACTAGGCCATAACCATGCACCATGTCATTTTAACTTTTAAAGACATTGGATATTTTATTATGTTTGAAAATTTGCTAATGCAATTATCAACTCATAATAAAATTTATCCTACTTCTATATCACATATAAAATAGAGAAAACCTATTTTTATACGATCTTTCGCAAGTGGCTCTGATACCACTGTAGGGAAATCTCGTATGCCAAATGGCATATGCGCAACGGAAAATAGGATCCCTTCCAAGTGATCCATGCGAAAGCAAACTCGTATAAAATAAATTTCTCTAAACCAAACCTATCTTATAGGAGAGGATTACCTTTGTTGCGTGCCCTTGTTAATCCCGCTTTTCCTTTGGGTTTGTTGGATCTTTAGCACGTTCAAGTGTCCGTGCCTCTATACGTATCCACACGAGCACGCTCTTGTCTCACAAAAGGAAAACTAGAAGAGCTCTCCTTTACTTCTTGCTAGAGAAGTCCCTAAAGGAGAGGAAGAGAGGGAAAAGGAGAAAGGAAGAAGAAGACTCCTCTTCTTGCTAGCCTACACTCACAAATCCACACAACTAAAGCTTCCACCAAGCTCTCTCACAACCACAACACCAAAAACTCACTATGGCCGGCCACTCCATGGAGCCTTTTATAGGGTTGGAAAAACCCTTCCACCTCCTTCACATTCAATGCAATCCATTGCATTGAGAAACTCTCAAAAAGGATTTGGCTTCCTTGTTTGGCCGGGCCACTTAAGGAGACAAAACCATTTTGTTTCCTTCCACCTTAACTAGCTTAGGTGGATGCTTAGGTGGCATGCTTATGTGCATGCTTATGTGGCATTCTTATGTGGCATTCATGCATGTTGAATTAATCTTATTAATTCAATTAAGCTTATGTTATCATATTGAATTAATCTTATTAATTCAATTAAGCTTATGTTATCATATTGAATTAATCTTATTAAATCAATAAGGTAACATATTGAATTAATCTCATTAAATCAATTAGCTAAAATTCTCATTAAGCTTAAAGTCCAAAAACCATTTTGTACTTAAGCTTATTCCCATATTATTCTAGTCAAACTAGAATACTCTAATTCCTCTAATTATCATGCTCTTTGTGTGTGACCCTATAGGCTCTCATAACGCGTTGGCAAGTGGATCTAAACTCTTTAGATACACAAGCAATGAGCCATCTAGCAATACATCATTGCTACCCAAGTTACGAGATAAGTCAAGATCCGACTAACCTTTCCGTGACTACTATAATGTATGTTGTGTCCTTCTATCCTTGATATCAGATTGATCAATGAGGCATAGACCGTGTCATCCTCGATCAATCTATGTGTTTCTTGATCCCTGAGTAAACTAACTCAAACAAATGAGCTCAATATCTCATATTGACTCATTCAAGCATGGCCATGCGTTTTAGTAGTTCTACTCAATCAAGGGGCCCACCGATATCACTCCCGTCATATGGAAGGGATAGATCCCATCTACATCACTCACATCCCTCCGCATAATTTGTTACATACCCAGTAATCGCCTTTATGGTCCACCCTGTTACGGGTGACGTTTGACGATACCAAAGTACATAACTCCTTATGTAGGGAACCATAGTGACTTCAGGTCTAAGGACTATTCATACCAATAGTCACATGAGAAAGTTTATGACACTCATATAACGATCCATGAAACTTTCTCATGGTGGGTCAGTTCAGTATATATTCTCCAATATATACCCATGTGTCAACTTGATATCATATATCCATGACTTGTGAGATCAAGTCATCAATTGACCTACATGCTAGTCTTTATGTATTAATATTGCCCTTGCATATTAATACTCGACTAGGAACATTTAGGAAAGTGTTCTCTACAGCCTCTCATAATCAATTCTGCCAATTGATGTGCTGTAGATAAGAACCTACTTTTCTAGGGCATTATTATATTTAAATTAGCTGGCACAAGCAAGATGTAAATATAATAACCAATCCTTTGCCTTTATAGAATATGATACAAAATGTTCCCTATTCAACCATCACATGATTGGTTCTAGGGCTTTAACTAACAGGCGCCCATACCCTTGGTGTTTTTCTTTCGGTTGGCTTCTATACTCCATTCCATCTTCTCTTTGGACCGGCGGCAAACATCATGCTTGGAGCTTGATGGTTGGTCCTAGATAAGAGATGAGTTTTGTTTCCATTTTGTTCTCTCTATTCTTGGGGCCGGCGGCATCAATCCTTTGTGGATTGGTGGTTGGCTCAAGCAAGAAGGGAAAGAGAGTTCTTCTTTTTTTGGATTGAAGAAGATCTAGGATGCTTCAACTTGTGGAGGATCTTCGCCCACACGAAGTCTACAAGGAGGTTAGGACATACGATAGAAGATCAAGAGGTATACAAGTTTTATAACTTTTATTATTGTTCTTTGCATGTTCTTATTGATATGCTAGCTTATGTTCTTTATGTTAGTATATGTTGATTATACTAGTTTACATTTGTATGTATTTGTATAATCATTGACCCTGAATAAGAAACACAAAAACCGGCAATCCGTCCGTCGTCTCTTCCGCGGCTAATCGACTAGAAGAGTTTGGTTGCTTGAACAACTAGTTTGTTCAAGCGATCGCTCGAGTCGTTGGCACGACGACGAATTGGTTGTGCTTAAGAAACTCATCCCATCCGGATTAGTTTTTATTAGTGAAAATTTTAATCCGGGGACATGGGAGCCTATGAGCATTCCGAGAAATAGCACATTGCCAACAGGCATATGCCTAAGAAAAACAATGCCCAAAGACCAAATGAAAAATCAAAAATTGGGCAATTAGAGGTTGAAAATCAAGCCTTGAGAAAATGGAAAATACCCTTAGGATTATGCAAAACCAAATAAAAGGGTCAAATGGTCAAAGTCAAGGGTCTAGGTCCAAGAGTCAACACCTAGGGCCTAAGAGACAAGAGTCAACCAAGGGCAAGAAAGGTTTGGGTCACAAACCTAAGCCTAAGGTGGCTTATCATAGTGTTCCATTTGATTATGGAACACAAGCTAGGTCTAGGAAGACCAAGGTTACTAGGGAAGTCATCCCTAAGGGTAACCAAGGAATGTGCCTAGTGGCTAGGGTTTCTAGGAAACCTAGGGAAGCCACTAAGAAGGTTACAAGGGGAGTCACCCCTAGAGTTAACCTAGGCAAGACCCAAATAACCAAGGCTAACAAGCCTAGAAGGGTCATTAGGAAGGTATCTAGGGAGGTTATCCCTAAGGAATACCTAATTAACCCTAGGAGCTCAAATAGATTTTGGGTTCCTAAGAGCGTGATCGATTCACGCTAGATGGGTTTAGGGTGGGCCAACTTTAATTGGATTGGTAGTTAACTCAACCATGGTAAAGGTGGCATTTTAGGTTTCAAGGTTATGGATACCTTGGAAATAGATTTGATATTATGGTCCTAAAAGATTTTAGGATGTGCCAATACATTCTTGGAATTATGAAAAATCAATTAAATTGGTACAATTTTGGTTTAGAGGTCTTGGTGTGCCATTTTGGGTTTTTGGCACACTTTGGGAAATTTAGGTAATATGACAAAATATACTTAATTATATCAAATGGCAACAAATATTAAAATTTAGGTATTCTTATACCAATACCTTTTATTTGTCATGCTTTGTTTGCCATATAACATGTCATGACATCATCTTTATTTTTATCATTTATATGTCATGATTATGTGTAGGAGTAAGGTTTAATGTCATGTGTTTTTATATTATATCATGTGTCATGACATCATGATCATTGGTCATGTTTAATTATGTTATCATTTATGTCATGATCATTCATGCATTTAAATTGATTTAAGGACAATGGCATGACTTGAAGTCCCATTTATAAGAGAATCAAGTAGGGTTGCCTTAGAAAAATGCATGAAACCCTAGATTAGGATGAACCAAAAACCCACATCTCACATCACATTGACATGTATGTGTATTTATACACCCTAGATACATGTGAGATGCAAGGATATGAGTTAATTTCAAGGTGCATAGTTTTTCCATCTAGATGAACTAAAACTCATCTTATCTTAATGGTGGATCATTAGGAAAGCTTGTGTACAAGTCATGTACATTGAGCCCAAGGAATATGATCCAAAATAAGGTTTTAAAAATATTTTAAAATCCTTTTAGAAAACCTTGGTGAAGCCTATCTTTTGATAGCAATCACCATTGATAAAGTTGATATAAAGTGAGCTAAAACTTTGAAATTTTTCTTCACTTTTGAATTTTGTATCAATTTTGATATTTTATTAGTAAAATATTTTTCCAATATTTTTCACCAATTGTATGTGTCATAAGTATTATAGTATGAATTTTCATGATTTTTCGATATACGTATAATTATTTATGTTTTTCTGAAATTTGACTCTGATAATTGAAATTCAGAAATTTTAGTTATCAGTCAACTGCCCTTGGTGGCAGTTGACTGATGAGAGTGACAGTCGACTGATCTCTGATAGAGTCGACTGACAAGGCTGATTTTGAGAAAAACAAGGATGTTTAACCCCATTCCAACTATGGTAAGGTTCCCTAACCACTCCTAACCCTAGGATATGCTTTGGGAAGCATTAGAAACGGTGAAAATCTATTGGATATGGATTAGGAGAGTTGTTTAGGGTTTGTATCAATTTTAAGGTGAGGAAAAGTTCAATGTTGAACTTTAGGCCTTAATTTTTATGGTTTAAAGTTCCTATTGGCTTAGAGACTTCCCAAGGACATTGTTGGTGCAATGGTCAAGGGGGAGCAAGCCTTTAGGAGAGGTATCCATCAAGGGATGATGGATGGTATTTTTTCCTCATGAGGGGGAAAATGGGATTTTGAGATACCCAATTTGGAAATTGAGAGAGTGTATAGGATTGTCTCTCTTGAGTGATATGGGACTTATCACTAGGAAGATGGTAGGCATCCTAGGTATTTTTGGACCATGGGGGAGATTGTAAGATCTCATTGGGACATGAGACATTGACCTCCTTGGAGAGATAACCTTTTTGATGTTAGTCAAAAAGGGGGAGAATGTTTTGGGGGAGAATGGTATGGAGAGTGTTATCAATTGATGTTATCAATTGTCAATTCGGAGAATTGGGGAGAATGTTTGGGATTACCAATTTGGGATAATTGGTAAGGATATTTGAGTTAGTGTTTTAACTCAAAGGTATGTGTTTTGTCAAACATAAAAAAGGAGGAGATTGTTGGTGCAATCGACCCAAGTCACGATTGACCGGACTCGAGTTTGACTCGAGTGATGTTTTGATGTTTGACATGGAAATGGTATGTTTTTATGTTTGACATGGAAGTGTTGGACATGGAAATTTGACATTGATATTTGACATTGATGTCTGATAATGTTTTGGGAAGATTGTTTGTACAATCGACCCGGGTCATGATTGATCGGACTCGTGTTTGACTCGAGGGGGATTTTGATGGTTGACTAGGGTTGACCATGTGATTATTGGAATGTCCAAGCATAGGTCTTGGCAAGGAAAAGTCCAAGCATGGGTCTTGGAAAGGAAAAGTCCAAGCATGGATCTTGGCATGGAAAGTTCAACATGGGTTGGCAAGGGAAAGTCCAAGCTTGAGTCTTGGCATTTGGAAAGTCCAAGGGGTTTGATATTGGCGACGTAAAGTCTAAGCGGGAGTCTTGGCAGCATAAGTCCAATGTTTGGTGGCATAAAGTCAAAGCGGAGTCTTGGCAGTATAAGTCCAATATGCCTTAGCGGTGTAGACACCGTTAGTATGACATAGCTGATGGAAACACCTAAAAGCTAGCGCATGGATGAACAAGTCATTGATGACTTGGAGGGATCCGAGAGGTGTGACGCTGATGGAGGTGGCTAGTAGGCTTAGGTCTAGGCTAAGGCTGGTCTAGCAAGTATGGGGGCACCATACTTGGGTTTAAACCTCATGTTTGAGGTGTGCCAGTCGACTGGTGTCATATGGCAGTCGACTGGTGTGAGTCAACTAGGGTTTGACTGTGGGAAGTGTCCCAGAAGTTGACTGCTAGAGGTGGGCAGTCGACTGCTGCCTCGAGCAGTGTACTGATCATGTGATCAGTCGACTGGTGCTCGAGAATTTCGGTATAGAATGGAGTCGAGACTCGACTGCGGGGTTAGCAGTCGAGTGAAGGCTCCATCAGTCGACTGATGGACATGATCAGTCGACTGATGTCCTATCTGTTGGATTTTTCCAACGTGGATTACATCGTTGTCTCACAGCAATAATGTCATCAGCCGATGACTGATCGGTGATTTCCAGCCCAGGCAGAAGCTTTAAATGGAGCTTGAGGAGGAGGAAATCAATCATGGTTCTTGAGAGCTTTTGGGGTGATTTGTTGCTGCAAATCAGGGTCTCCAAGTGCAAGTCAAACAACCAAGCATTCAAGCAATCAAAAGCAAAGTGTTGTAAAGTTTTCTTTACTTGTCTTTTGTATTTGTAGTGTATCTTGCTTGTATTTATTTCTTACTGTTGTAAGATCACTTGTAGGAGGTTTCTCCGCCTCCAGATTGTTCCGAGAAGGAGTTATTTGTGATTAGTAGTTGCGTGTGCATCACTAGAGCTCTTTAGAGCTCGATCTGTGGAGTATGAACCATTCTATTCCGAACCACATTAAATACTTATGTAATTGTGTGTTTGTCTATTTTGTTATTTCTTTATTATTATTCTGTTGTGCACTAACGAAGATTGTAGAGACAAACACAAACGAATTCCATCAACGTACTAGCACGACGCTATTCACCCCCCCTTTAGCGGTCAACATTTCCTTTACATGTCACCTGGATCTGATTGGTACTTGCTCGTCATGCTTAAAGCATACTAGACATCAGGATTAGTGCATAGCATGGCGTACATAATAGACCCTATAGCAGATGCATAAGGGATCTCATCCATAGGTTCCCTTTCTTCCTTAGAAGAAGGGCATTGAGCCTTCGAAAGGCTCATACCATGTGACATTGGCAGAAATTCCTTCTTGGAATTCTGCATGGAAAAATGTTTAAGCACCTTGTCAATGTATGCAGTTTGACTTAAGCCAAACAATCTCTTAGATCTATCTCTATAGATCTTAATGCCTAAAATGTAGGCTGCTTCACCTAAGTTCTTCATTGAGAAACAATTCCCAAGCCAAGTCTTCACAGACTGCAACGTAGGGATGTCGTTTCCAATGAGAAGTATGTCATCAACATACAAGATAAGAAAGATAACGATCCTCCAACTAACCCTCTTGTAGACACATGGTTCATCTTCATTCTTGATGAAACCAAACTGTTTGATCGCATCATCGAATCAAAGATTCCATCTTCAAGATGCTTGCTTTAAACTATAAATGGACCTTTGCAGCTTGAATACCTTGCCAGCATGCTTTGTGTTAGGATCTATACGTCTGCTAGAGGGGGTGAATAGCATTGTCATTGGTTCGATGGAATTCGTTCGCATTTGATCATCTACAATCTTGTTAGCATAGCGGAATAATAATAACAAAGACAAATAACAAGATAACACAATCACAACACCAAAATATAACTTGGTTTGGAACCTTAAGGTTCCTACTCCATGGATTGGGCTCGAAAGAGCCCTAGTGATGCAAACACACACCACTAATCAAATACTGCTTCTCGACAACAAGTAGGAGGCAGAGAAACCTCTTACAAGTGATTACACTAAGTGATACAAGGTAAAACAAGAAAATACAAGATGAATATACAAAATAATGTAAAGAAAACTTTACAACTATTGCTTTGGAATGTTTTCTTGTTGATTACTTGAACTGTGTTTGAAGACCTTGATTTGCGTTAGCAAATTGCCTTAAAGTTGCTCAAGAAATCGTTGTCAAATCCCTCCTTTCGTGCTCCTTTTAAACCTGCAACTCGGGCTGAATTTCGCCTAGCAATAGACTGATCGAGACCATCAGTCGACTACTCTTGTAGTTGTTGTCTCACAACGGCATGAGCCACGTTGGATAAGTTCCAACGGATAGCCCATCAGTCGATTGATTGAGTCATCACTCGACTGTGAAACCCTAATAGTCGATTTGGAAATATTCTATCCCTGAAAACTCGACCAGCAATCAACTGATCACCATACCACGATCGCCAGCCATCGCTTGATCGCCTAATGCTGTCTTGATCGCCAAGCCATTTCGCAATGATCGAATATCGGTTGATTCACATCGATCGATAATCATACCGATCGATAAACCTCATCCATGAGGTTTAACACCAAGTATGATAGTCTCATACTTGCTAGACCACCCATAGCCTAGACCTAAGCCTTCTAGCCACCTCCGTCAGTCTCACGCCTATCGGATCCCTCCAAGTCATCCATGACTTGTTCATCCATACGCTAGCCTTCAGGTGCTTCCATCAGCTATTGTCATGCTAATGTGGTCTACACTACCAAGGCACATTGGACATACGCTGCCAAGACTTCGCTTGGACTTTACGCTACCAACCACTGGACTTATGCTGTCAAGACTCCTCCCTTGGACTTTACGCCGCCAATATCACCCCTTGGACTTCCCTTGCCAACCCATGTTGGACTTTCCATTTGCCAAGACTCAAGCTTGGACTTTCCCTTGCCAAGACCCATGCTTGGACTTTCCTTGTCAATCCATGTTGGACTTCTCCATCATATGGTCAATCCCATGTCAACCATATAGTCAAATAATAGTCAAACCATCGGCAAGCATCAAAATACCCCTCGAGTCAAACTCGAGTCCGGTCAATCATGACCCGAGTCGATTGCACCAACAATATCCCCAAAATATTGTCAAACATCAAAACACTACTCGAGTCCAATTCGAGTCTAGTCAATCGTAACCTGAGCCGATTGCACCAACAATCTCCCCCTTTTTGATGTTTGACAAAAACCCCAAAACCATTGAGTTAGGCTACCTAACTCAAATCTCCTCACCAATTCTCCCAAATTGGTAATTTCATAAATTCTCCCCCTTTTTGACATACATCAAAAAGGTTCTCCTCAAGGAGGTCAATGTCTCATATCCCAATGAGATCTTACAATCTCTCCCTTGGTCAAAAACACCTAGGATGCCTTCACTCTTCCTAGTGATAAGTCTCATATCACTTAAGAGAGGCTTCCTATAAACTCTCCAAATTTCCAAATTGGGCATCTCACATTCCCATTTCTCCCCCTCATCAGGAAGAACACATCCATCATCCCATGATGGATACCTCCCCCTAAAGGCTTGTTCCCCCTTGACCATTACACCAACAATGACCTTGGAGAGTCCCTAAGCCTATAGGAACACTAAACCATCAAAATTAAGGTTAAAAGTTCAAATTTGAACTTTCACACACCTTAAAATTGATACAACACCCAAACAACTCTCCTAATCCATATCTAATGGATTTTCACCCTTTGTAATGATTTCCAAAGCATATCCTAGAGTTAGGAGCAGTTAAGGTAGCCTAACATAGATGAAACATGGGCTAAACATCCTTGTTTACTTGAAATCAGCTCTGGCAGTCGACTTTGATAGTCAACAGTCGACTGCCCTATGCATCAATTGACTGCCATCAAGTGGTAGTCAACTGATATTTGCAAAACGCAGATATTAGATTTCAGAAATGAAAAATGAAAATGCATAAGTAATTATAAGTAACTTGAAAAATCATGAAAATTCATACGTATAATACTTATAACCAATAAAATGGGTGAAAAATATTTGAAAAATAATTTACCCACAAAATAGAGAAATTGATTCAAAGTTAAAAAATGAGAAAAAGTTCATTGTTTGAGCTCACTTTGTATCAACATCATCAATGGTGATTGCTATCAAAAGATAGACTTCACCAAGGTTTTTCAAAATGATTTTGAAATAATTTTAAAACCTTATATTGAACCATGGTCTATGGGCTTGATGCGCATGACTTGTACATAAGCTTTCCTAATGATTCACCCATGGTTTTAGATGAGTTTAGTTCATCTAAATGCAAAACCTATGTACCTTGAACTTAACTCATTTCCTAGCATCTCACATGTGTCTAGGGTGTTTGAAAATATACACATGTCAATTTGATGTGAGATGTGGGTTTTGTTCATCCTAATCTAAGGCCTCATGCCTTTTTTAAGGCAACTCTACTTGATTCCCTGATACATGAGACTTCAAGTCATGTCATAGTCCTTGAATCAATTTTATTAATGCATGAATGATCATGGAATAATTGATAACATAAATAGGCATGGCCAATGATCATGATGTCATGACATACGATTAAATTTAAATACATATGACATAAAAGATAAACCCTAAGCATAATCATGACATTTATATGATTTAAATGAATATGATGTCATGATATGATATATGGCAATCAATACATGACAAATAAAATATAAAGGTATATAATACCTAAATTTTAATATTAGTTGTCATTTGTTATTATTAAACTCATTTTGTCATATTACTACTAATCCTCCAAGTGTGCCAAAAACCCAAAATGACACACTTGTTGGGAGTATGGGGAATACAATCAAAGTCCCACATTGGTAAGACATGGAAAAGATCATGTGCTTATAAGAAAAAAGATATCTCCATTGGTGTGAGGCCTTTTGGGTAAAGCCCAAAAACTAAACCATGAGGGCTTGGGCCCAAAGTGGACAATATCATACCATTGTGGAGATATGTGGATCTTATATGCACTAACAATTGGTATCAGAGCCATGGTCCATGTCAAGCCATGAACCTCGAACGAAGGAAGTTGAGCTCCCACGTCCGGATCAAGAGAACCAGACATCAGGAAGGAAGTCTAGTTGGGTCGGGGGGACCGAACAACTGACAGGAAGTCCTGGTGGGTTGAAGATCGGACATCAAGCAGAGAAAATCCTTCGAGGAGGGATAGGCTTGAGGGGGGGCCCAATGTGGTCCTTCGTTTGAGGGGGGGATTGTTGGGAGTATGGGGAATACAATCAAAGTCCCACATTGGTAAGACATGGAAAAGATCATGTGCTTATAAGAAAAAAGATATCTCCATTGGTGTGAGGCCTTTTGGGTAAAGCCCAAAAACAAAACCATGAGGGCTTGGGCCCAAAGTGGACAATATCATACCATTGTGGAGATATGTGGATCTTATATGCACTAACAACACTATGACTTTAAGACCTAAATTGTGCCAATTTGATCAATTTATCAAACTTCTTAAATAATATTGGCACATCCTAAAATCTTTTTGGATTAAGTTCCAACCACATTTCCAAGGTACCCATAACCTTGAAAATGACCTAAGGTGCAACCTTTACCATGGTTAGATTAACTGCCCATCCATTTAAAGTTGGCACAACCTAACCCATTTAGCGTGAATCGATCATGCTCCTAGGAACCCAATACCTATTGGAGCTCCTTGGGTTTACTAGGTATTCCTTAGGGATAACATCCCTAGATATCCTCCTAATGACCCTCCTAGGCTTAGAAGTCTTGGTCATTTGGATCTTACCTAGATTAACTCTGGGGGTAACTCCCCTTGTAACCTTCTTAATGACTTCCCTAGGTTTCCTTGACACCTTAGCCACAAAGCACCTACCTTGGTCAACCTTAGGAATGACTTCCCTATTGACTTTGGTTTTCCTAGACCTAGATTGAGTTCCATAATCAAATGGAACATTGTGATAGGTCTTTTTGGGCTTAAGCTTGCCCTTAGATGGTTCTTGTTTCCTAGGCCTTTGACTTTGACTCCTAGACCCAAGATTTTGGCAATTTGACCCTTGCATTTGGTTTTGCATAATGCTAAGGGTCTTTTCCATTTTCTCAAGCCTTGACTTCAAGGCTTGATTTTCAAATTCTAATTTTCTAATTTGGTGGGCCCATTATTTCTTTGAGTATTATTGCCCTTCCTAGGCATATGTCTAGAATTCTTTGGATTAAAGCCTAGATGGTTTTCTATCTTCCTAATAGACTCCTTAGGTAGAATTTTTCTAGGGACATTAGTCCAAAATTTCTCCTTAGTTCTAATATCAATATGTTTAGCACATAGACAATAAAATCTATTATTTCTACTAGCATGCTTTTCATGATGAATTGCAAGTGAATTAAAATCATGCTTTTGCCTATAAATTAAAGAAGGTGCATTAATAAATTTTACCTTAGGGTTTATCTTAGAGGCTCCCCCTACATGTGTAGCTCCCTCTTTGGTGGCACTTGAAGCACACCACGTACTCCTTGCTCTTAATGGTTGGGGGACCGACATCCTTCGCCTTTTCATGAGATTTTGGTATCGGTTGACTTTTCTTGACTTTCTTGGGGCACTTGCTTTTATAATGCTCATATTCCCTACACTCAAAATATATTATATGATTTTTAATTTTAACTACAATGTTTGAGTTACCTAGGGTGGTGGAAGTTTGGACTTCTTCCTCTTCTTGACCGGAGGTGGATGGTTCCTCTTCTTCTTGCTTCGGTATGGAAGATGACCTAATATCCTCCCCCTCAATCCTAGAGGTGGAGGCTTCCTCTACTTCTTTTTCCTCTTCCAATCTGGATGTTGATTCCCTATCAACCTCCGAATCCTCAAGCTCTTGGGATGAAGATGTGCTTGCTTCTTCTTGAGCTTGAGAGGATGAGCACTCCTCTTCTTCTTGGACCGGTGATGGACTTTCATGATACTTTGTCAATTCGCTCCAAAGCTCCTTGGCATCCTTGTATTCACCTAAGCTACGCAAGATATCATTAGGAATTAAATCAACCAAGAACTTAATTACCTTATTACTTCTCTCAAATTCTTGGAGTTGTTCCTCGGTCCTCTTTTTCATTTTGAGGAATCCTCCCTTTGGCCCTTATGGAAATTTGAATCCTTCCATCAAAGTGGCCCAATCCTCGATATCCATCATCATCACGAAGTCTTCAATCCTTGTCTTCCATTGGTTGAAGCCTTCTCGTCCATAGAATGCATATGGGACCGGAGTGTTGATGTCCCATCCAACTTTTCTTCAAATTCCATCTTCTTCCTCTAGCGGTGCTCTCTTGGTTGTTAATCCTTGAAGAGCGGCCTCGCTCTGATACCACTTGTTAGGACCTATGCACTCGCTAGAGTGGGGGTGAATAGCGATGTCGTTGGTTCGATGGAATTCGTTCGCATTTGATCATCTACAATCTTGTTAGCACAGTGGAATAATAATAACAAAGACAAATAACAAGATAACACAATCACAACACCAAAATATAACGTGGTTCGGAACCTCAAGGTTCCTACTCCATGGATTGGGCTCAAAAGAGCCCTAGCGATGCAAACACACACCACTAATCAAATACTCCTTCTCAACAACAAGTCAAAGGTGGAGAAACCTCTTACAAGTGATTACACTAAGTAATACTAGGTAAAACAAGCAAATACAAGATGAATATACAAAACAATGTAAAGAAAACTTTACAACTATTGCTTTGAAATGTTTGCTTGTTGATTGCTTGAACCATGCTTGAAGACCTTGATTTGCACCAGCAAATCACCTGAAAGATTCTCAAGAAATCGCTGTCAAATCCCTCCTTTCATGCTCCTTTTAAACTTGTAACTCGGGCTAGATTTCACCTAGTAGTAGACTGATCGAGACAATCAGTTGACTGCTCCTGTAGTCGTTGTCTCACAACGGCATGAGCTACGTTGGATAAGTTCCAACGGATAGACCATTAGTCGACTGATCATGCCCATCAGTTGACTGATCATGCCCATCAGTCGATTGATCAAGTCATCACTCGACTGTCAAACCCTAACAGTTAACTTGGAAATATTCTGTCCCCGAAAACTCGACCAACAGTCGACTAATCACCATACCAGTCGACTTCTCAGGTCGTCAGTCGACTACCCAATGCTGTCAGTCAATTGCCAAGCCATTTCCTACATCAAACATCAGTCGACTCACATCAGTCGACTGATAATCATACCAGTCGACTGATAAACCTCATCCATGAGGTTTAACACCAAGTATGATGCCCTCATACTTGCTAGACCACCCATAGCCTAGACCTAAGCCTTCTAGCCACCTCCGTCAACCTCACGCCTATCGGATCCCTCCAAGTCATCCATGACTTATTCATCCATACGTTAGCCTTCAGATGCTTCCATCAGCTATTGTCATGCTAATGTGGTCTACACCGTCAAGGCATATTGGACTTACGCTGCCAAGACTCCACTTGGACTTTACGCCGTCAACCATTGGACTTATGCTGCCAAGACTCCACCCTTGGACTTTACGTCGTCAATATCACCCCTTGGACTTCCCTTGCCAACCCATGTTGGACTTTCCATTTGCCAAGACTCAAGCTTGGACTTTCCCTTACCAAGACCCATGCTTAGACTTTCCTTTCCAATCCATGTTGGACTTCTCCATCATATGGTCAATCCCATGTCAACCATATAGTCAAATAATGGTCAAACCATCGTCAAACATCAAAATACTCCTCGAGTCAAACTCGAGTCCAGTCAATCATGACCCGGGTCAATTGCACCAACAATCTCCCAAAAATATTGTCAAACATCAAAACACTACTCGAGTCCAACTCGATTCTGGTCAATCGTGACTGGGTCGATTACACTAACACTTTGGATCTACAAAACCCTCAGGTTATGTCATATACACATCCTCGAGGAGGTTTTCATTCAGAAATGCAATTTTGACATCCATTTGCCAGATCTCATTATCGTGGTAAGCTGCAATAGCAAGCATGATCCGAATGGACTTAATCATCGCAACTGGTGAAAAAGTTTCATCATAGTCAATACCATGAATCTGTTTGAAACCTTTAGCTATCAATTGCTCTTTATAGGTATGCATAAGTGAAGGGTTTTGCTTATCGAGTCCATGAGGGGAAACTTCGCTTCCCACTTCACCTCGGTAGCTTGTCCATGGAGATCCCTTCGATGTCCCCGGATTAAAAAATTTAATCCTAGACAAAAGGGATTGCCAAAGCAACCAAGTCATCGTCGTGCTATTCGTTTAGAGAGGTCACTTGAACAAACTAGTTGTTCAAGCGACCATCCTCTATTCTACGATTAGCCGCGGAATAGACGATGTCTGAATCGCCGGTTTTTGTATTTATGCTCGGGATCCAAGTATTATTTATCCATTTACAGATTTATAACATGCTTATAATTGAAAAACAAAAACAAGCAACAAACAAAAGAAGAAAGTAGAATAGGTATACCTCTCGATCTTCTAATGTATGACCTTCCTCCTTTTGGACGTCGTGTGGGCGACGATCCACCAAATGTCGAAGCTCCTAGATCGTAAATCTTCCTTCCTTACTCTTCCAAAGCAAGAGGAAGAATAGAAACAAAGTTCTTCTCCTCCCTAAAACCAACCAACAAGGAGCTAAGAAGATCTTTGTCGCCGGCCAACAAGGAGAAGGAGTTTAAGAGTGGTCAGCCAAAAGCTTCAAGGGAGGACCCTAAACCTTTGTTCCACTGGCCAAGGAGAAGGAGAAGACTTGTTTTGGATGCTGGCCAAGGGCTGGAAGGAACTCCAAGGGTGCCTGCAGCTTTGGGAAGAAGAACAACTTAAGGAAAAAATTTCCTTAATAGGTGCCGCCCAAGCCCAAACCCTAATTCCTAGCCTTGCCGCCAACTCCAGAAACCCTAGCTCTCTTTCAATGAATTCCATGCCAACTCCCATGCCCTCCTTTTATATAGTTAGGGATAAGTCATGAATTAATCTTCTCCATTGTTTCTAGGGATTTAATCTCAATCGTCGGATCCAGAGATTTAATCTCAACCGTCGAATCTTTGAGATTTAATCTCTACCTATGGATCTTAGAGTTTTGTTTCTATCCATTGGATATAAGCATCATGAGGTGTTAATAGGCTACATTAGGGACCATGAGGAGGAGTTGGGTCTTGGCCACCCATGGATCAAGCCCACATAAAGTCCGATCCACTAATGATGATCCAATCCACTAAAGGTTCATCATTGATCTACCTCACCAACCCCCATATGATAATATGGGCTCCATATATTATTTGTACATTTTCTCCCCGTGTTTAAGATCTCGAATGTCCATCGATTAATTAATACACTGACCATAAATTAATCAACATCTAACTTCTTGAGTAGTACCACTCAACCTTTTCATCATGTCGGACCAAGTCCACCTGCAGGGTTTACATGATGAACCTTATGAGCTCCTCAAGGGGACATCATCATCCTAATATATAGGACACGGTTTCCTCCTATAATCAATGGCACACCATATAAATAATATCATCTCCCAACTTACCGAGCCTATCGATTTAATTCTATAAATCTCGCCCAGTGGTAAATCAAAGAGATGAGTACTAAGTATATGTGCCCGTTATTATATCAGGATTAAGAGCATGTACTAAATAATATCTAAGGTCCGATTCGATTATGTAGTCAACAATAAATCGAATCACCTCTAAGTCGATCCTGCTCAATACATACAAAGTCCACTAGTGTGATTCTATAGTCAAGACAAACCAATACCAAATCACACTACAACCATTCCGATGGTTTGTCCAAAGCCATCTCGGTTGTGAGCCTTTGCTTATACTTTTCAAGGGGCCGATAACATGGTCTCTTGTGTGACACCACACACCATATTATCTATAATGTAAAGTATTAGACAATATTGCATAACCATAAAAATATACAAACAATGATCATGTGATTTTTATTCCAAAATAAAGATGTTCATACAAAAGATAGACTTTTCAGTATACATCCCTACAATAAGACCATCCATGTCAGTCTTTCTCTTAAAGGCCCACTTACACCCAATGAGTTTGACCCCTTCAAGTGGATCAACCAAAGTTCGTACTTGGTTAGTGTACATGGATTCCATTTCAGACCTTATGACCTCTAGCCATTTCTCAGAATCTGGGCTCATCATAGCTTCCTAATAGGATGTAGGCTCGTTCAACTCAACAAGAATAACATCATCATTGTCAGACAAGAGAAATGAATATCTCTCAGGCTGACAACGTATCCTATCAGACCTACGAAGAGGTTGGTCTACTTGAGCAGGTTGTTGCTTCAAAACTTCTTGTGCAACAATGTCATCATCCACAACACTTTGTGGTGTCTGTTCAATTTCTATCTCAGTGCTATGTTTATCTTGAATTTCTTCAAAATGTATTTTACTACCACTAGTTCTTCTAGAAATGGACTCTCTTTCTAGAAATACTCCATTTCTAGCGATAAACACTTTGTCTTGCATGGAATTGTAGAAGTAATATCCTTTCATTTCCTTAGGATATCCTACAAAGTAGCACTTGTCTCATTTAGGGCCTAGTTTGTCGAAGACTTAACGTCGAACATAAGCCTCACAATCCCAAATCTTCATAAAAGACATCTTGAGACTCTTCCTAGTCCATATCGCATATGGTGTCTTTATGACTGACTTAGATGGGATGCGGTTAAGTGTGAAAGAAGCCGTCTCTAAAGAATATCCTCAGAAGAAAGAAGGAAGATTTGTGTGACTCATCATGGACCGTACCATATCTAATAATGTACGATTTCTCCTTTCTGATACACCATTCTACTGTGGTGTTCCAGGTGGAGTGAGTTGAGATCTAATCCTAAACTCAACGAGATAGTCACGAAAATCTTGGCTAAGGTATTCCCCAACTCGATCTAATTGAAGCACTTTAATACTCTTACCAAGTTGGTTTTGTACTTCATTCTTGAATTCTTTGAACTTTTCAAAGGATTCAGATTTGTGTCTCATAAGATACACATATCCATATCTACTGAAATCATCAATAAAACTAATGAAATACTGATAGCCTCCTCTAGCTGCTACATTGAAAGGCCCACATACATCAGTATGTGTGAGTTCTAACAAATCAGTAGCTCATTCGCCATGTCCACTAAATGGAGTCTTGGTCATCTTGCCTAGAAGACAAGATTCGCATGTCTCATATGATTCAATATCAAATGAGTCTAGTAATCCATCCTTATGGAGCTGGGATATGCGACTCTCATTTACGTGACCCAGGCGACAATGCCAGGGATATGTTTGGTTCAGATTATTAGATTTGAACTGTTTCAAGATCTAGAAGATAGATACCATTCACAAGGTGTGCACTACAAAAAAATATATCATTTAAATAAACAGAACAACACTTGTCCTTTATTACAAATGAGAAACCTTTCTTGTATAAATAAGAAACAAAGATAATGTTTTTAGTCAAGGCAGCCACATAACAACATTCTTCTAGTTCTAAGATAAGCCAAGTGAGCAAAGAC
The DNA here is from genome assembly GCA_025175895.1 of Wurfbainia villosa. NCBI lineage: Eukaryota > Viridiplantae > Streptophyta > Magnoliopsida > Zingiberales > Zingiberaceae > Wurfbainia > Wurfbainia villosa. Next base: position 32,502,208 of record CM045989.1, on the reverse strand, counting down.
AAGGAATATGTCCCTACAGTGATGGCGGCAACTTTTGCTCCATTGCCTACCCGTAGGTCCACTTCGCCCTTTGTCAATGATATAGTCTTTCGAAGGCCTTGCACATTGGTACAAATGTGAGAAGCATATTTGGTATCTAATACCCAAGAAGACGAGATAGATAAATTGACTTCGATAACATATATACCTGAGGAAGAATTCTCACTTCTCTTCCTTTTCACCTCTTCCGGGTATAGCTTGCAGTTTCTCTTCCAATGCCCAGTCTCACCGCAATGGAAGCATTCCCCTTCCTTAGACACCCCTCCTTTATGTTTCAATGCATTTGCCTTGCCTTTGGCTTGGGTCTTACCCTTACCTTTAGGCTTCTGCTTGCCTTTGCTTTTGTTCACCATCAAAATGGTACTAGGCTTTGCCTTCTTAAGGTTGAGTTCAGCAGTTCTCAACATGCTCAACATCTCAGGTAAAGGCTTGTTAATTTTATTCATGTTGTAGTTCAAGACAAATTGACTATAGCCTTCTGAAAGTGACAGCAGAACAAGGTCAGTGGCCAGCGCTTAGCCCAATGAAAATCCCAATCTCTCTAGGTTCTCAACGTACCCAATCATTCTGAGTACATGAGTGCCTATAGGAGTTCCTTCTTGCATCTTGCATTGAAATAAGGCCTTTGATACTTTGTATCTCTTGTTCCTTCCTTGTCCTTGATATAGTTGTTTCAGATGCTCAACCATACCATAGGCATCCATGTTCTCCTGTTGCTTCTGAAGATCAGAGTTCATGGTGGCAAGCATGAGGCATGACACATCCAGTGCGTCATCTTGATTCTTCTTATAAGCATCCCTGTCAGCACGAGTGATCATAGGGGTGGGTGGTTCAGGAATGGACTGATCTAGGATCTACAATTTGCGTTCTTGCTTGAGGACTATCCTCAAGTTCCTGTACCAGTCCAGGAAATTAGCTCCAATGAGCTTGTCCTTATCAAGGACAGATCGCAGAGAGAGTGCGTTTGACGTATTTGATGACATGGTGATCTACAATACAGAAATGCAGAAATGTATCATATTTCAATCATTTAATTAGGCCTTTAACTAAATGATTCTCCCACTGATCAAAAAGTTAGATAAGATCCATATTATACCGCATCTTGAGTTAGCTTTGGCTAATCGCCCAAGACTCATATAAGTTAGGTAGGTAACTTGTACCAATTACATCTAATGTAAATCTTGTATATCTATATGAACAACATTATTTGTTCATTGTGTGCATCGCATAAGATATCTTTCTAAATGACCACTCATCTTGAGTTAGCTTTGGTTAATCGCCCAAGATTGATGACCCTCTAAGTTCATCAATCTAATTGAGAGAGTTTAGTTAAGTCAAACCCAAGGTTTAATAGTCAGACATCACAAATGTCCTGTCGCACTTTACCGAGGTAAATCGAGTCACTTTGCTTTGGAAAACGCGCTACGATTGAACAAGGTAATAGTGAGTATTAAACTTTGGTAGGCATATATTAAGTGACCTAATTATGTGACAACTAACTACGCATGCATCACATATAAGCATAATATATATCAACATATAAGTTTAAACGTGACATAGTTATGACCCGAATCTACGATCTCCTCAAGCCAATGAGAAGAGCGATGAGTCAACCTAGGGGAAGCATCTTCTCCGAGTGCATCCTTTGGTTGTTATGTGTCCTCGGCATCCTTCTTGTAACTTAATTCTCCAATGGACTTTCCACTCATCATTTTGTACATTACAAAATAAGAATACTCAAGTTACATTCGAGTCTAGATCTATTTTACACTTAGAAAAATAGGGAGGTTGTATTATAAATTACAACATGCACACACAACACAACCACAATCACATTGGGTTTAAGGGACATAACCATGCAACATGGCATACATCGTTCACATAGATCTATAACGTGTAGATTTTATTATGATGCTATGCACGACTTATAAGTCGCAACGACACAGCGGTCCCGCTAGCTGATTAGCGGGCGGGGTCAAGAGGCAGTGCCTCTTGAGGGGTTTGCAGGGGCTTCACCCCGGAGTAAAATCTTATTTTAACGACTCTTTGAATGAGTCACTGCCCTTAGTCCATCATAATGAACCCAAGACCCTTTCTTGCCACTATTCGTAACAATTTTGGGTGATAGATCCGAACGACAAACATGCTTGTTCGATCAAAAATTATGCCATGCATATCTTGTTGCACAAAATCACCCAAACAATCATACATGCACTCATAATAAACTTCTTAAACAAATTTTTTTATCATATATAAAATGACCTACGACGATCTTTATGTATGATCTTTCACAAGTGGCTCTGATACCACTGTAGGGAATCCAATGCGATAAATAATAAAATTGCAGTGGAAAAAGGATCCCTTGAGTGATTCATGCGAAAGAAAACTCATACAAAGTATAGATAAAAAATGTCCTATCCTATAGAGTATACCTTTGATGTGTGCCCTTTGCGTATCCCGCTAGTCCACGGTTCACTGGATCTTAGCCGATCAAAATGTTCGCGCCTCTACGGTATCCACACAAACACTATCTTGGAGAAGGAGATGAAACCTTTGGTTGTGCTAGCAACCATACAAAGGCTCTCCACACAAGACTTTGGCCAAGAAGAAGGAAGAAGGGAAAAAGGGATGCTTGGCTAAAAATGAGATCACACACCGAAATGAGATCACATACCCAAATGAGATCACATTCCTCATTCACGTTGAAGAGCAACTTTTATCCCATTTGCATCCATTAAATCCCATTGCATGCAATTAATCACATTTGCATGCAATAACCTCCAATTGCATGAAACGTTGAGTGGCCTTATGAAATCACATTGCATGTAATTAATCCATTTGCATTCATTAATTCATTTACATGCAACTTCTCAAATTCCATTTGCATGGAATAATCCATTTGAATGAATTAATCCATTTGCATACAACATTGAGAAAAACTTCTCAAATTTAATTTGCACGCATTAATTCATTTGTATGCAACAACTCCCATTTGCATGCATGATTAATCATCATTAATCATGCTAACCTTCTTCAATTGGTTTCACTTGAGTCTAACTCAAATTAAACCAATTTGAGTCCAACTCAAGTTTGGCCAAGCAATGAGTCCAACTCATTCTAGTCCACTCAATTAACTAATGGTTCATTTAGTCAAACTAAAATGAACCCCATCTCCAAAACATGTTCTTTATGTGTGACCCTATAGATTTTCGTAACGTTGGCAATGTCTCTAAACCACTTTAGACACATAAACAATGAGCGACATCTAGCAATGCATCATTGCTACTCAAGTTATGACAATGTCAAGATCCGACAAAACCTTTCTGTGGCTACTATCTTGTATGACCTTGTCCTTCTATCCTTGATACCTAGATTGATCAATGAGGCATAGATCATGTCATCCTTTTATCAATCTTTGTATTTTTTGATCCCCAAGTAGACTCACTCAAACAAATGAGCTTAATATCTCATATTGACTCTGATACTGCCAATACCTAATTCAACGATTAAAATGAAAGAATCCACATGGAAGACACTGTCTGAGCTGAGGGACTAGTTCAGTAAAGCAGGTCTGGGGGAATGATTCGGTAAAGCAGGTCTGGGGGAATGGTTCGGTAAAGAAGGTCTGCAAGAATTGGTTTGGTAAGGCTGGTCTGGGGAATTGACTCATTGAAGTAGGTCATGGGAATCGGCTCGGCATAATAAGTCTGGGAACTAGGTTGATTGAGTGAGTGAGGGAATTGGCTCAGCAAAGCGAGTTTGGAGAGTGGCTCTGTAAGGAGAGTCCAGGAATTGGCTCGGGCTATTATAGGTAGTCTGAGGTATGGAGTCTAAGAACTATACTAAGCCTAAGTGTTAGGCTTAGGCTAACCTTACAAAGGGTGAAAGGGTGAAAAGTAAAGGTTAGAATATTTTCCGAAATGTGTGCAGGAGTTTGTTACATAACAGACTAGGACTCCACATAATATTCAGAGGAGTCTCCATTCCCTATCTCTTTAACAGAATGATTCTCCAAGTAAACGAGAGGGCCACGTGTACGATGATGGAAGGGGTTTGTTACGTGATAGCTGGAAAAGAAAGAGGAGGAGGATAAAAGGTAGAGGAGGGGCAAGAGAGAAGGGATCCAACTTCCAAGTGAGAGAGACAAAGGCACAGAAGAAGGAAGAGCGAACACATCACTGGAGAAGAAGAAGAAGAGGAAGAAAGGGAAGAGGAGACAATGAGGGTAGTGAGCTCCATTATTTTAGTCTTTGTACACTAAATTAAATTGTAAGAGGTTTTCCCTCCACCTTTGGAAACTCTTTCCACAAAGGAGGAATTTTATGGTGAAAGTGTCTTGGCACCGTAACTCGTGAGAGAGCTCACCCCGTGGAGTAGCAATCTTTATTCCGAACCACGTAAAACTCTATGTCTTGACTCTCTATTTTGGTTGTTCACATTTTCTACTCGTGTTCTATTACTATCATGGCTAGAGAGAACCCTAAGCCTCCTGTACACATCTTGGCATTGAAAGAAGGTGAGAAAATCCATCTACGACTGCATCAGTTGGCGCCATCTGTGGGAACTTACAAAGCAAGATGTTGAGATGCAGCCAGAGGAGATACAATATCCTGTAGCCTCCTCTATTGAGGAGAACCCCATTACATTGCTACCATCACTGTTGAGGGCCATGGTGGACATAACTATGGCTGATGCCTTAGCCAAAGAAAGGAGGAGAACAGGATATCTCCATCTCCATTAATACGAACCCTCTCCTTGAGGACAGCAGCAGGAGATGCCTCCTCCACTTTATACAACCATAAATGTCGAGGTATTGCCTGAGGATGGGCTAGGAGGGAGAATGCATCAGAATAACATATCAGTGACACAAATCAGGTGAGAAGAGCAGGGAGAGAGCCAATCAATCAGGGCTCCGAAGGCTTACGAGCCTAATCCCTTCACCATCGACATTCTTTCTGAACTGCCACCTTCATATTTTGTAAATCCTCAGGTGAGCAAGTATGATGGCACAGCAGACCCGGAAGAACATTTGTCACAATTTACAGAAGACACCTCGCTTCACTGCTATACTGATGCTCTTAAGTGTTGGATCTTCCGTACCACTTTAATCGACTTCACGCAGAAGTGGTTCGATACTCTCCCTCCGGGATCCATTACATGTTTTGCTAATTTTTAGGGGGTGTTCCACCAAGAGTTTTCCAGTTCCAAGACATATAAGCATGATGCTTCAATCCTACTGCATATTAGGCAGGAGCCCTCAGAATCACTCAGAGGGTATCTTCATCGATTCACTTCTACCGCTCGGGATATTCCTTCGGCCAAGTCAGATGCTCTGAGCGTGGCCATCCCTCATGGGCTGAGGGAGGGGCCTTTCCTCAACTCCTTGTTGAGAAAGCCGAAAGCTAGCTACGAGGAATTGCTAAGCCGCGCTGATAAATACATAAATGAGGAGGAAGGGTAGAAAGTTCGGCAGGCTGAACAGGCATCTGCGATGGCCCCTGCCGAAAGATGTCATCCCGTAGCCCCCCGAGCTCCTCCCCGAAGAGAATATGTGCGGCCCTTCATACCAGAAGCTCCTAGGCCCCATTTATTGATGTCAGGAGCTCGCCCCACCCCTTCTTTACAGATCATGGCTACCGATGCCCTCCCTCCCTTGAGAACCTGGAAAGAGTTGGAGATGGAATGTTATGACCAACAGGTCCTCCTTCAGCACTGATGGGGTATAGGGGAGTGCCTCATAACCCTCCAGCTCCCTTCTTCTGTCAGTATCACATGGAGTATGGACACGCCAATGGTCGGTGTTTCAAATTACAAGAGGAGTTAGAGTGCATTCGAGTCGCTTACCCACATCTGCGGTCCCAGATGGGAGGGCCAACAAAGGGAGGTCAGCGACCTAATATAGCTCGTTAAGGGCCCTATAACCGGAGACCTCAGGTTACCTTCCCTGTGGACCAGTAAATTCCTGCACATGAGGGTACTTCACAAGGAGGGCCATCAGGGGAAGGCCCATCATCTGATCTGAATGACATCCCCACACGGGGAGTTATTCACGTTATTGCGGGAGGACCTACTGACGGGGACTCCAATAGGGCTCGGAAGTCCTATGCTCGCCTCATGGAAAGCTTAGCCATTGTAATAGAGCAGGCTATCCAAGCCACGACACCAATAACTTTCAGGCCAGAAGATCTCCGAGGCATCCTACTATCTCATACGGATGCTCTAGTAATCCGTATTTCTCTCACCAATTATGAGGTAGCCCGGGTCCTAGTCGACTCGAGAAGCTCAGTTAACATCCTCTTCTAGGAGGCCTTCGGACAGATGCAATTGGGGAATGCACAATTAGAGGATGTGGTTACTCCTCTGTTTGGATTTGTGAGACATATGGTGCATCCCGTGGGGCAAATCTCGTTGCCTCTCACTCTAGGAACAAAGCCCAGGCAAAAAACCAATATTGTTCCATTTCTCATAGTGGATACTCCATCCACCTATAATGCAATTTTGGGTCATCCTTTTTTGTCTATTTTCTATGCGGTGGCTTCCCCCTATCATCAGAAGGTGAAGTTTTTGATCGGGCAGCTGATTGGGGAAGTAAGGGGAGAACAGAAGGCTACTAGAAGCTGTTATGTGCAAATGGTCAAGGATGACCAGAAGAAAGCTAGAGTCGACGACCCCAAGGGGAAAGTCGTCATGATTTCTGAGGAATGAGTGCTGGAAGAGTCCCCTCCCAGAGCTGAAAAAATAGAAGAAGGGGAATCTGTAGAGATAGCCCCTAGAAAAGTCACTCGGGTGGCTCAACAGCTCGAAATTAAGGAAGAGCTAGTGGCCTGCTTGAAAAAGAATGAAGATATCTTTGCCAAGGATGTGCACAACCTGATGGGAATAGATTCTCACATTGTTGAACATCATCTCAACATTACCAGAGGAGTTCGACCCGTTCAGTAGAAGCGGCGGCACTTCGGGCCTGAGAAGGATAAAGTTATAGATGAAGAAGTAGATAAATTGTTACAAGAAGATTATGTTAAAGAAGTTTAATTCCCTGAGTGGGTGTCTAATGTAGTTCTGGTCCCCAAGCCTTCTGGGCAGTGGAGGATGTGTATTAACTTTCATGATTTAAATAAAGTGTGCCCTAAAGACTACTACCCTTTGCCTCATATTGATCAGTTGGTTGATTCCACCGTGGGGTATGAAGTGGTATCCCTTATGGATGCTTACCAACGATATCATCAAATACCGCTAGCAAAAAAATGACCAGAAGTGTGTCAGTTTTGTGATGGAAGGAGGGTTGTATGCATACATAGTGATGCCTTTTGGCTCAAGGAACACTGGAGCCACATATCAACGACTCATGGACAAAATTTTTGCAGAACAAAAGGGTAAGAATGTGGAAGTTTATGTTGATGACATCCTCGTCAAGTCAAAAACCACTCAGGATCTAGTTACAGATATGGGCGAGACTTTTGCCACTTTGAGGCGATACAACATGAAGTTGAACCCCAAAAAGTGTCTGTTTGGCATAAAGAGTGGGAAATTTCTAGGGTATATTATAACTAAGAAGGGACTACAAGCTAATCTAGAGAAAGTGAAAGCATTGTGCAATATGAAGTCACCTACTAATCTATGAGAGACTCAAAAGTTCGTAGGAAGAATAGTTTCCCTATCTTGATTTATAGCAGATCGACGGACAAGAGCCTACCTTTCTTTCGGATTCTGCGCAAAATCGCTAAGTTCCAATGAGACAATCAGTGTGAGCAGACCTTCAAAGAGTTGAAGAAGTATTTAGCTGAACTACCTCTGCTAGCCAAACCAGTCTCAGGGGAGCCATTATGGATGTATTTATCTGTTTCAGAAGGAGCCATCAGTTCAGTATTGTTGAAGTAAGAAGGTTCTCTACAGTAGCCCATTTACTACAGTAGTCATATCTTAAAAGGAGCAGAGTCACTGTATACCGAGTTGGAGAAGTTGGCATATATTCTAGTTTTGACAGCCCACAAGCTGAGGCCATATTTTCTAGCCCATCCAATCAACGTTTTGACTCACAGTGAACTAGGTAAGGTGGTGACTAAGCCTAATTTTTCAAGGAGGCTCGCTAAGTGTGCTGTGGAACTAAGTGAATATGACATTCACTATCATCCCCGAATAGCTATCAATGCTCAGTCTTTAGCTGATTTCCTGGCAGAGGTACCTATTGGTTTGGCAAACAGCTCGGCTGAGAAAGGAGAAGAGTTGGAGGCATGGAATGTCTTTGTGGATGAGTCTTCTGGATCTACGGGAAGTGAAGTGGGAGTACTGTTGGTATCCTCTGAAAAAATAAGAAACCTGCATCGCCGTCCGCCTTGGATATCAGGCGTCTAATAATGAAGCAGAATATGAAGCCATCCTAGCAGGGTTGCAAGCTAACAGAGCCAAGGGTGCAACTTCTGTCATGATCCATTCGGATTCTCAGTTGGCAGTATCACAGTTTCAAGGTGCTTTTGTGGTTCGGGAAGAAAGATTGCAGAAATATTTGATGGCTTTTGAAAAAGAAAAGACTCATTTTCAGCAAGTCCTTCTGCAGCAGATTCCAAGAGAAAATAACCGGAAGGCGGATGAATTGGCTCGGCTAGCTAGCGTTTTGGAAAAGGTCAAATAACCCAGGGCGGTCTCCTTGGAAGTTCCCTGGTAGTGTATGATGTGGAGGAGGCAATACTAGGAATGGATCAGATCCTTGATTGGAGAACTGACATCATGGCGTATTTACAGCAAGGGAAGGTCTCGGAATAAAGAGGAGCGGCATCTGTTTTGATGACCAGAGCAAAGCGGTTCACAATTGTGGATGGGGTCATATATAAGATGTCTTTTGGGTGTCCCCTATTGAAATGCTTGGGGAAGGAGGATGTCGAGTGGGTACTTCAAGAAATACATGAGGGTTGTTGCAGTAACCATCTATGAGGAAGAGCCTTGGCGAGGAAAGTGTTGTTAGCTGGGTATTTTTGGCCCACTCTTCAGCAAGATGTAGCCCATATAGTGCAGATTTGTTCAGCCTATCAAAAGCACGACAATCGGTCCGAGCGACCAGCCGAGCTTATGAAAGCTATCATTTCTTCCTGTCCCTTTGATCAGTGGGGAATGGATATAGTGAATCCCATGCCTACGACACCCTTACAGAAGAAATTTTTATTAGTGGCAGTAGATTACTTCTCCAAGTGGGTGGAAGCTCAGCCTCTGGCTAAAATCACTGAAAATGCGGTAATACATTTTCTGTGGAAGAACATCATCTGCCAGTTAGTCAGTGATAATGGGCGGCAGTTTAAGGGAAAGAAAATTAGAGAATGGTGTCAAAGTCTCAATATCCAGTAGGCTTTCACCTCCGTAGCCCACCCTCAGGCTAATGGGAAGGCAGAGGTGACTAATAGATTTCTCATTCAAGGGTTAAAGACTAAACTGGGTGCTCAAAGGAGAAATTGGGTGGATGAACTGCCAGGGATCTTATGGGCTTACTGAACTACTCCTAAAACGGCGATGGGAGAAACCCCCTTCAGCTTGGTGTACGGAATGGAAGCTATTATCCTAGTGGAAGCCCTTCTGAGTAGTGCTCGAGTTGAAGCTTATGAGCCAGAACACAACCAAATTATCCAAGGAACCGAGCTGGATTTGCTAGAGGAGAAATGGGAACAAGCACGAAGGTGAGTAGAATTTTATAAGCGAAGAGTACAGCAAGCCTTTAATAAAAGGGTGGTGCCCCGAAGATTTCGAGAAGGGGATCTGGTTTTACACAAGGCCAACCCTGCAGGAGACCCAGGGAAGTTAGCTCCGAACTGGGAAGGACCCTACATAGTCTCTCTCCGTGTGGCGGGATCGGCTTATTATTTAAAAGATGACCAGGGAAAGGAATTCTCTCGGCCCTGGAATGTTATACATTTGAAATATTTTCATACCATGTAAGAAAAGATGGTTGGAGAGAGGAGTTTGTTATATTCCCTATGAAATACACGTGATATTCAACATGTTATCTAGCATATGATGAACACAAGCAAAGGTGATAAATCATTATCAACAAAAATAGCTCCCCTCTTATAGAATAGAGAACATCAAAAATAAGGTTAGGAAGGGACGATAGGTTGTAACCAGCATCCCTTATCAATAGCTATTTCAGAGTAGCGCAACAGATTATAATCTGAAGTGATCTGGAGGATAACGCTTGAAGCCAACCTCCCAATGCAGAAAGAGTGCGAGTTGGGTAGCAGGAGGCATCCCTTGATCGACATATTACCGAACCGCTTCGTTGAAGCCGTCCTAATAGGTGGCCCGTATCAAAGATATCAGACGCTCTTGTTGGCTCGGTTCATTGGGGTGTCGATCTTGATGGAACCTGCGACAGTGTTCTTGGTGTTCTCGAAGGGATTGGCACATTTCACAATATCGGTGAGATATTTGAAGGATGGCATCGGCCAAAAGTGGATATATCGTCAGCCCGAGAAGTTTGATCTTATTGTAGGACCCTTGTCATCTCCCCCATGTCTTAGCATATGGAGACAAAAATCCCTTCCACGGCCTCTGTATGAGATATGGTGCGGATAATTTAATTGCCCAGTTGCTGAAGGGAGGCTTCCTGCCTGCGTATTCGAGCATGAGCGTACACCCTAGATGTTATTAAGGAGGAATTTTCTTGTACCTCCTTGCATAGTCGTGTGTGGAGGTCAGCTATTTTGTCAACATCTCTTTGATGTCGAGCTTGAAGGCCTAGTATGGTTTCAACATCTTTCTACCTCTCGTAGAGGATTTCAGCTAGCTGTTCCTGATAGCTAGCCAACTCTTGGGATGTGGAAGCGGTTCTGTCAGCATCCTTCTATTGGGTACTTTGAAGAGCGGATATGAGTTCTGTATGTGTTTGCAGTTGTGCCTGTAATGCCGCTATTGTCTTAGCATCCTCATGTCGTTGGCGGTGAGCCTCAGCTAGTTGATCCCGGCAGTGCGCCAATTCCTATAGTAAAAGATGCTCCCGACCCTTGGCGACAGTTTAATCCTCCATCTATTGTTGGGCCTACTGCTGAAACTGAGCTTGGTATTGTAAGAAAGAACGCTCCAATTCTTGATAATTTACTAATGCCTGTGGGTCACCAATAAAGAAGAAATTGTTATGGAGGAGAAACCAGCAGAATCAATTTAAGGAACTCACCAGTTCCAAAACATGGTGCAGGCTTTCCATCCTCGGAACTAGCTCTTCCAGGTTGAGAATTTGAGTAGCCCAGCTAGAGGAAGAAGAGGGGATAGAGGCTACTAAAGGAGAGGGTTCACTCATAATGAGTTTGAAGGAAGTTGGGACGGAAGATGGTATTGCCGATCCGGGGAGGGGATGTTAGTGTTAACCCATAGTGCCAATCATGAGATGATTGATTAGGGATCATGTGTATCATATTTCAATTAATAAAAGGCAAAGATTGTTTATTATATTTACTTTATGCATGTGCCAGCTAAAATAAATATAATAATGTCCTTGAATAGTAGGTTCTAATCTACAGTATATCAATTAGTAGAATTGATTATGAGAAGTTGTAGAGAACATTATTCTTAATATTCCTAGTCAAGTATTAATATACAAGGGCAATATTAATACATTGAGACTAGCATGTAGGTCAATGGATGACTTGATCTCACAAGTCATGGATATGTGATATCACATTGACACATGGTTATATATATTGGAGAATATATATACTGAAATGACCCACCATGAGAAAGTATCATGGATCGTTATATGAGTGTCATATACTTTCTCATGTGACTATTGGTATGAATAGTCCTTAGACCTGAAGTCACTATGGTTCCCTACATAAGGAGTTATGTACTTTGGTATCGTCTAACGTCACGCCGTAACAGGGTGACTATAACGACGATCACTGGGTATGTAACAAATTATGTGGAGGAATATGAGTGATGTAGATGGGATCTATCCCTCCTATATGATAGGAGTGATATCTTTGGCCTCTTGATAGAGTAGGACCACGAAATGCATGGTCATGCTCAAATGAGTCAATATGAGATATTGAGCTCATTTGTTTGAGTGAGTCTACTTGGGGATCAAGAAACATAAAGATTGATAAGGGGATGACACGGTCTATGCCTCATTGATCGATCTAAGATATCAGAGATAGAAACACACCATCATACATGATAATAGTCACGGAAAGGTTGTCGGATCTCGATGATCTTGTAACTTGGGTAGCAATGATGTATTGCTAGATGTCGCTCATTGCTTATGTATCTAAAAGGGGTTTTAGATACATTGCCAACATTACAAGAGCCTATAGGGTCACACACAAATGGCATTCTATTTTGGAGATGGTTTCTTTTAGTTGGACTAAAAGGACAATTGAGCATATGGCCAAGATTTGAGTTAGACTCAAACATGGTTAAACTTGAGTTAGACTCAAGTTCAACCATGGAAGATGATTCATCATCATGCATGATTAATTTGATTAATCATGCATGGGAATACCAAGAGCCTTGGTATTCATGATGAGAATTCATGAAGGAGAATACCAAGAGTCTTGGTATTAAGAGATGTCTTAATGGGAGTTAATGGCAATGGTTGCTATGGGATTAAAAGGCTTGTCTTTTGGGTTTTAATGGGGACAACACTTGTTGGTAGGTGTTTTGTTTGGGCGTGAAAACAAAAGAAGGCCAAGAGAGAAAGTGCTCTCTCATCTCCTCCTTCCTCTCCTTCTTCTTCCAAAGAAGTCTTGGCATTTTGCTAGGGGTTGCTAGCACAACATAACTCCAAAGCTAGTGTGGGTGTCAGTGTGGATACCATAGATATACGGTTACCCTTACCATATTGAGATCCAACAGCGTTTGAAAAAGCGGGATTGCGAAGGGCACACACCGAAGGTATATTCCTCCTCTAGATAAGATCTAGACTAGATAGAAAATGATTTATATAGTTTTGTATGGATCTCTAGAGGGATCCGATTTAAATTATTATTTCCGCTGCGATTGTGAGAAGTATTTGCCCGTGACGTTGTGAACGTCAGATCTGGACCAGTTTCCCAACAGGGGAAGGGTGATGTTCAACGGAGTGGAAGGGGTCCTGGAGATGGCAGAATATGTCGAAGGGGTTGCAAATGGAGCTGTTGCCGGTAGGCTTGAGGAAGCAGGAGAAGAAAAAGGGGAAATAGATGGCGGTTGCAAATTGTCAGAAATCACTTGTTGTCTGACAGGTGAAGGGGAATCTTCAGGGGATAATTCACCCGATAAAGTGCCTGATAACATGGGTGCATGGGGAGCCGATGAAAGGTTAATGGTCGAGGGGGACACCGGGGTGAAGGGCTCCCGGCTGGTAAGGGGAAGGACACCGGAGTCATGATCTGTGCTCAGTTGAGGAGAAATGCTTCACGAACTTCGGATGGATGGGGTAGACGGCGTGTATGTGAGCAGAATGTGTGAAGGTGAAGATGAAGGAGTTATAGATGAAATGAATCCTAATGTTGAGGGGAGCTCCGAGGGAGGAGAAAGATCAGAAGGGAGGATATCCTCCGCCTGCAGACGTGGGTGTGCAGCACCCCTCAATTCAACTTGATTCTGTAAAAAAGGAGGGGGCGACTTATGGATGCCCAGGATAGAAGGCAAAGAGATGAGTGAGCTAGGGTTTTTCGGTGGTACTAAAGAAGAAGGAGGAGAGGATGATAACGATGGAAGGGTTGCGTTGGGCGCATGTGACTCCACGGGGGAGGAAGTTACAGAGAAATGAGGAGGAGAAGTGGATACCAAAACAAGGTCGGTGGGGGCGGATGAAGATGAAATGGGGGGTGGAAGTGGCGCAACATTAGTTTGTTGATCTTTGCTTCGCCTAGATCCTTGATGGTATTACGCTAGCAGTTGTTTAAAGAAGGAATGCATCTTGACTTTCAAGGAGGAGAGAGAACGCGAAAGTTGTCTACCGGGAACAGGAAGGTCGGAACTGGCGAAGAGGAAGAAGAAGGTTGAAAATGGGATGGGGCAGACGTGAAGAAGAGGGAAGGCGAAGAATCTTATATGGGGAGCAGGGTGTGCTTATGGTGTTAATTGGGCTACAAATCAAAGATGTGGGCCCTTAGGAGGTGTGGAATTGTAATCCATCTTTTTTACGGCCCATTATCAGCTAGTGTTGTTATCCCCGCGTGGCAGAAGAATGAAGAAATAGGGCTTCAAAGCAGAGATGTTGCCCATGGAGATTTACAGTCTATCCTTCTTAAGGACTGGCCATAGCCAGAGTCGTCATCCCCATGCGGTGGTGGAATGGGGGAGTAGGGTTTAAGGTAAGAATACATGTGAAGAATGGCAGAGTGAAAAAAATCCTTCCGACTTGATGAGGCAAAGCCCTAGATCAGGTCATCACACAATTTTATGGCTCGGTGTTAGCCGAAGTCGTCATCCCCGTGCGATGGTGGAACAGAGGAGTAGGGTTTAAGGTAAGAAACACATGTGAAGAATGGCAGAGTGAAAAAATCCTTTTGACCTGATGGGGCAAAGCCCTAGATCAGGTCGTCACACTTTTTATGGCTCGGCATTAGCTGAAGCTGTCATCCCCATGCGGTGGTGGAACAGAGGAGTAGGGTTTAAGGTAAGAACACATGTGAAGAAGGGCAAAGTGAAAAAATCCTTCCGACCTGATGGGGCAAAGCCCTAAATTGGGTCGTCACACTTTTTTATGGCTTGGCATTAGTCGAAGTCGCCATCCTCGAGCTGTGGCGGAACGGAGGAGTTGGGTCTGAATGCACAGCATCATGCAATGGAGGAGTAAAAAATTCTTCGAACCTGACCAAGTGAAGCCCTCGGTTAGGGCGTCACTATTCTCTTTGCTTGTCTTCCAGGCAAGCAAATATCCTCATATGGTGGAGGATCGGAGGAGTTGGGTTTAAGGTAGATGCACTCTCGAATAAATATAACTACGAAGTAAAAAATTCTTCCGACCTGACCAGGTTAAGCCCTCAATGACATCATCACTATTCTTTTTGCTTGTCTTCCAGGCAAGCAGATATCCCCGTATGGTGGCAGATCAGAGGAGTGGAGTTCAAGTTAGATGCACAGAAGAAAATAACGGCAGAGTAAATAAAATTTTCCCGACCCGACTAGGCGAAGCCCTAGGTCAAGTCGTCACTATTCATTTTGATTGTCTGTAGGGCAGGCAGGTATCCCCATGTGGTGGTGGATCGAAAGAGCTGAGTTTTCCCTCAACTATATATTATTTTTATCCCTGTGTGGTGGTGGAGCGGAAGAGCTGAATCTGCATGTAGTTATATATTATTTGTATCCCCATGTGGTGGTGGATCAGAAGAGCAGAGTTTTTCCTCAGCTATATATTATTTTTATCCCCATGTGATGGTTGATCGGAAGAGCTGAATTTTCACTCAGCTATATATTATTTTTATCCCCGTGTGGTGGTGGATCAGAAGAGCTGAGTTTCCCCTCAGCTATATATTATTTTTATCCTCGTGTGGTGGTGGATCGGAAGAGCTGAATTTCTACTCAGCTATATATTATTTTTATCCCCATGTGGTGGTGGATCGGAAGAGCTGAGTTTTCGCTCAGCTATATTTTATTTTTATCCCCGTGTGGTGGTGGATCGGAAGAGTTGAATTTGTAGGATATTTGACGCCGCTAGAGGGGGGGTGAATAGCGCGTGACCCGTATGTAGATGGAAATCGTTCGTGATCGCGTTTGTTTCTACAATTTCGTTAGTACGCAGCGGAATGATAATAATAAAACAATAACGAAGTAAGATACACATGAACACACCGATACACAAATATTTAACGTGGTTCGGAACCGTACGGTTCCTACTCCACGGATCGAGCTCTAACGAGCTCTAGCGATGCCAATGCAATCACTAATCAATAAACTCCTTCTCGACAACAAGTCAAAGGCGGAGAAACCTCGTACAAACGTTTACAACAATAAACGAAAGAAATACAAGCAAATACAAAAGAAATGTAAAGAACACTTTACAAAACTAGGGTTTGAGCGCTTTGCTTGTTGGTTGCTTGGATGAGGTTGAAGGGCCCTGAAATGCACTTGCAAATCACCTTCAAATCGCCTCAAGAAAGCTCCCCAAGAACTGATAACCGAGCCTTCCATGAATAACTGCTTTTATCCTCCATCGGGCTGGATTTCCGCCTGGCAGTCGACTGCCATAAGTCCCCAGGCGACTGCCAACACTATAGCTGTGAGACAACGGCTCAATCCATATCGGACAAGTTCCAACGGGACTCTTGGAAGTCGACTGCCAACATTGGCAGTCGACTGACAGCGCCCGTAGTCGACTGCCCAGTCGACTACGAAGCATTTTGTGCTCAACACTCAACTGGCAGTCGACTGCCGTCCCTTGGCAGTCGACTGTAGTCGACATCAATCGACTGCTCCAATGAGCAGTCGACTGACAGAGCAATTCCATCTCTTAAACGACAGTCGAACTCAAGTCGACTCACGGCAGTCGAACCGACCATAATGTCAGTCGACTTCCAACCTAAAAAATGAGGTTTAAACCCAAGTATGGTGCCCCCATACTTGCTAGACCACCCTTAGCCTAGACCTAAGCCTTCTAGCCACCTCCATCAGCCTCACGCCTCTCGGATCCCTCCAAGTCATCCATGACTTGTTCATCCATCACACTAGCCTCCAGGTGCTTCCCTCGGCTATGTCATGCTAACGGTGTCTACACCGCCAAGGTACATTGGACTTACGCCGCCATGACTCCGCTTGGACTTTACGTCGCCAATATCAATCCCCTTGGACTTCTCAAATGCCAAGACTCAAGCTTGGACTTTCCCTTGCCAACCCATGTTGGACTTTCCATGCCAAGACCATGCTTTGACTTTTCTTTGTGCCAAGTACTCAAGACTTGGACTTTCCCAAATGCCAAGTACCCATGACTTGGACTTTCCATGCCAAGTATCCATGACATGGTCTTTACCTTACCAAGACCCATGCTTGGACTTTCCCTTAATCGCATGGTCAACCCTAGTCAACCATCAAAGTCTCCCTCGAGTCAAACTCGAGTCCGGTCAAACATAACCCGGGTCGATTGCTCCAATAATCTCCACATCAAATTAACCGACATCAATGTCCAACATCAATGTCAAACCACTTTGTCAAACATCCTATGTCAAACATCAAAACATTACTCGAGTCAAACTCGAGTATGATCAATCGTGACCTGGGCCGATTGCACCAACAATCTCCCCCTTTTTGATGTTTGACAAAAACAAACTTTGAGTTAGGCCCCTAACTCAAATTCCCTTACCAATTTTCCAAATTAGTAATTTTATCTTCTCCACCTTTTTGACATACATCAAAAAGGTTATCTCTCCAAGGAGGTCAATGTCTCATGTTCCAATGAGATCTTACAATCTCCCCCTTGATCCAAAAATACCTAGGATGCCTACCATCTTCCTAGTGATAAATCTCATATCACTCAAGAGAGGCAATCCTATACTCTCTCCCAATTTCCAAATTGGGTCTCTCAAAATCCCATCAATTTTTATCAATTGATGATACTCTCCAAATAACTTCTCCCCCTTCAAGAAGAGAAACACATCCATCATCCCAAGATGGATAACTCCCCCTAAAGGCTTGCTCCCCCTTGACCATTGCACCAACAATGTCCTTGGGAAGTCGTCCCTAAGCCAATAGAAACTCTAAACCATCAAAATTAAGGTTCTAACTTGAACTTTCCATACCCTAAATTTGATACTTTGACCTAACACTTCTCCTAATCCATATCCAATGGATTTTCACCCTTTATAATGCTTCCCAAATCATATCCTAGGGTTAGAAGTGGTTAGGGACCTTTACCATGGCTGAAAATGGAATAAACAATCCTGTTTCCCCGAAATCAGACACAGCAATCGACTCTGACAGATAACGATCATGCCACCATATCGATCATTATTACCAAAGGCGATCAAGCGATAGTAAATTTCCAAATTTTTCGAATCGAGATTCAAAAAATCATAACTAATTATATGTATATCGAAAAATCACAAAATTTGATACGTATAATACCTATGACCAATACAATGGGTGAAAAATGTTTTTAAAATATTTTACCCGTAAAATAGCAAAATTGATA
Organism: Wurfbainia villosa; assembly: GCA_025175895.1. Taxonomy (NCBI): domain Eukaryota; kingdom Viridiplantae; phylum Streptophyta; class Magnoliopsida; order Zingiberales; family Zingiberaceae; genus Wurfbainia; species Wurfbainia villosa. The sequence goes on along the minus strand of CM045989.1, from coordinate 32,484,084 downwards.
AAAAATTCAAAAATGACTAGAAACTTTAAAGTTTAAGCTCACTTTGTATCAATCTCATCAATGGTGATTGCTATCAAAAGATAGACTTCACCAAGGTTTTTCGCAATGATTTTAAAATATTTTCAAAACCTTATTTTGGATCATATTCCTTGGGTTCTATGCACATGACTTGTACACAAGCTTTCCCAATGATCCACTAATCATATAAGATGAGTTTGAGTTCATCTAGATGCAAAACCTATGCACCTTGAACTTAACTCATATCCTAGCATCTCACATGTATCTAGGGTATATAAAATACACATACATGTCAATTTAATGTGAGATGTGGGTTTTGTTCATTCTAATCTAGGGTTTCATGCATTTCCTAGGCAACCCTACTTGATTCCCTTATAAATGGGACTTCAAGTCATGCCATAGTCCTTATATCAATTTTAATCAATTAAATGCATGAAATGATCATGGCATTTAGAGATGATATAGATAAACACATGCTCATAATCATGATGTCATGGCATAATATGAAATCTAAAAACACATGACATTTGAAACCTTAATCCTAAACATGAACATGACATATAAAATGATTAAAATAAACATGATGTCATGGCATGTTATATGGCAAACAAAGCATGACATATAAAATATATAGGTATAGTAATACCTAAATTTTAATATTAATTGCCATTTGATATAATTAGATATATTTTGCCATATTATCATTAATCTCCCTAGTGTACCAAAAACCCAAAATGACACACTAACCTCTAAACCTAAATTGTGCCAATTTAATTGATTTTTCTTAATTTCAAAAATGCATTGGCACATCCTAAAATCTTTTAGGATATTAATTCAAATCTATTTCCAAGGTCACCATAACCTTGAAAATATCCTAAAGTGCCACATTTACCATGGTTGAGTTAACTACCCATCCAATCAAGGTTGACACACCCTAAACCCATCTAGCGTGAATCAATCACGCTCTTAGGAACCCAAAACCGATTTGAGCTCCTAGGGTTAATTAGGTATTCCTTAGGGATAACCTCCCTAGATACCTTCCTAATGACCCTCCTAGGCTTGTTAGCCTTGGTCATTTGGGTCTTACCTAGGTTGACTCTAAGGGTAACTCCCCTTGCAACCTTCTTAGTGGCCACCCTAGGTTTTCTAGAAACCCTAGCCACTAGGCACAACCTTTGGTCAACCTTAGGGATGACTTATTGACCTTGGTCTTCCTAGACCTAGTTTGTGTTCCATAGTCAAATGGAATATTATGATAAGCCACCTTAGGCTTAGGTTTGTGACCCAAACCTTGCTTGCCCTTGGTTGACTTTTGACTCTTAGGTCCTAAGTGTTGACTTTGAGATTTGGACCTAGACTTTTGATCATTTGACCCTTTAAATTGGTTTTGTATATTCCTAAGGGTCTTTTCTAGTTTTTCAAGTCTTGACCTCAAGACTTGATTTTCCTTTTCTAATTGCCCAATTTTTGAGTTTTGATTTAAACCATGGGCTTTGAACTTCCTAGGCATATGCCTAGCTCATTTAGGATTGAAACCTAGGTGCTCTTGCACCTTTTTAATGGTCTCCCTAGGTAAAATTTTTCTAGAGTTATTTGACCTAGGTTTGTTCTTAGATAAGTTGTTTTTAGGGACATTAGTCCCAAATTTCTCCCTATTTCCTACATGGACTCTCTTAGCTCCTAAACAAAATTCCTCACTTCTAGCATGCTCTTTATGATAAATAGCAAGACTATTGAAATTATTCCTAGCATGCTTTTGACTATATAAACTAGAAAATGCATTACTAAAATATACCTTAGGGTTAGCCTTAGCTCCCCCTACTTGTGATGCTTCTTCTTGGGTCTTTTTGCTCCCCCTAGGGCATTGGCTTCTATAGTGCCCCTTTGAGTTGCACTTGAAGCATATGATATGCTCCTTTCTCTTGATATTTGGGGAACCGGCATCCTTGATCTTTGGTGCCGGTGGAGCTTTTCTTACTCTCTTTGGGCATTTGCTCTTGTAATGCCCACTTTCCCTACACTTAAAACAAATTATATGATTTTTATTTAAACCTAAATTGCTTGAGGTACCTAGTTCAGTGGTAGGTGCCGGAGTTGTATTTTGAGCTTCCTCATCTTGATCGGATGTTGAAGCTTCTTCTTGTTGCTCCGGTATGGAAGTTCTCTCCTCCCCCTCAATCCTTGAGGTGGATGCTTCTTCCATCTCTTCCACCTCTTCTTTCTCCGATCCGGAAGTCGACTCCCTATCAACTTCCGACTCCTCAAGCTCTTTAGATTGGGATGTGCTTGCTTGAGCTTGAGAGGGTGAGCACTCCTCTTCTTCTTCTTGGATTGATGATGGATTTTCATGAAGCTTTGCCACTTGGCTCCACAACTCCTTAGCATCCATATAGTCCCCTACCAAACACACAATCTCATTAGGGACCAAATCAAGGATAAATTTTATTACCTTCATGTTTTTCTCAAAAGCTTGGAGTTGATCTTCACTCCACTTCTTCTTCTTGAGGAACCCTCCCTTTGGTCCTATTGGATAGCTATATCCCTCCATTAAAATGGACCATTCTTCGAAGTCCCTCATCATTAAGAAATCTTCGATCCTTGCCTTCCATTATCTAAAACCTTCTTGTCCATAGAAGGTATATGGGATAGGTGTGTTGATATTCCATCCCAATTGTCCTTGGACTTCCATCTTTTACCCTCTAGCGTCTTGACTCCGGGTTGTTAATCCGTAGAAGAACCCCGGGCTATGATACCAATTGTAGGATATTTGACGCCGCTAGAGGGGGGTGAATAGCACGTGACCCGTACGTAGATGGAAATTGTTCGTGATCGCGTTCGTTTCTAAAATTTTGTTAGTACGCAGCGGAATGATAATAATAAAACAATAACGAAGTAAGATACACACGAACACACCGATACACAAATATTTAACGTGGTTCGGAACCGCACGGTTCCTATTCCATGGATCGAGCTCTAACGAGCTCTAGCGACGCCAATGCAATCACTAATCAATAAACTCCTTCTCGACAACAAGTTGGAGGCAGAGAAACCTCGTACAAACATTTACAACAATAAACGAAAGAAATACAAGCAAATACAAAAGAAATGTAAAGAACACTTTACAAAACTAGGGTTTGAGTGCTTTGCTTGTTGGTTGCTTGGATGAGGTTGAAGGGCCCTGAAATGCACCTGCAAATCGCCTTCAAATCGCCTCAAGAAAGGTCCCAAAGAACTGATAACCGAGCCTTCCACGAACAAATACTTTTATCCTCCATCGGGCTGGATTTCTGCCTGGCAGTCGACTGCCATAAGTCCCCAGTCAACTACCAACACTGTAGCTGTGAGACAACGGCTCAATCCACGTCGGACAAGTTCCAATGAGACTCTTGGCGATGGCCGATCGCCAACATTGGCGATCGATCGACGCGTAGTCGATCGCCCGGCCACTACGGAGCGCGCTTGCTCGACACTCACCGGGCAATCGACTCGTCTGACAATGATCGTCCTCGACATCAATCGACTACTCCAATGTGTAGTCGACTACCAAAGCAATTCCAGCTGTTAAACGACAGTCGAACTCAAGTCAACTCATGACAGTCGAACCGGCCATAATGCCAGTCGACTGCCAACCTTAAAAATGAGGTTTTAACCCAAGTATGGTGCCCCCATACTTGCTAGACCACCCTTAGCCTAGACCTAAGCCTTCTAGCCACCTCCATCAGCCTCACGCCTCTCGGATCCCTCCAAGTCATCCATGACTTGTTCATCCATCGCATTAGCCTCCAGGTGCTTCCCTCGGCAATGTCATGCTAACGGTGTCTACACCGCCAAGGCACATTAGACTTACGCTGCCGAGACTCCGCTTCGACTTTACGCCGCCAATATCAATCCCCTTGGACTTCTCAAATGCCAAGACTCAAGCTTGGACTTTCCCTTGCCAACCCATGTTGGACTTTCCATGCCAAGACCATGCTTGGACTTTTCTTTGTGCCAAGTACTCAAGACTTGGACTTTCCCAAATGCCAAGTACCCATGACTTGGACTTTCCATGCCAAGTATCCATGACTTGGACTTTACTTTACCAAGACCCATGCTTGGACTTTCCCTTAATCGCATGGTCAACCCTAGTCAACCATCAAAGTCTCCCTCGAGTCAAACTCGAGTCCAATCAAACATAACCCGGGTCGATTGCTCCAACAATCTCCCCATCAAATTAACCGACATCAATGTCCAACATCAATGTCAAACCACTTTGTCAAACATCCTATGTCAAACATCAAAACATTACTCGAGTCAAACTCGAGTATGATCAATCATGACCTGGGCCGATTGGACCAACAGAGTTTTCCCTCATCTATATATTATTTTTATCCCTATGTGGTGGTGGATCAGAAGAGCTGAATTTCCACTCAGCTATATATTATTTTTATCCCCATGTGGTGGTGGATTGGAAGAGCTGAGTTTTCTCTCAGTTATATATTATTTTTATCCCCGTGTGATGGTGGATCGAGAGAGCTGAATTTCCCTGTAGCTATATATTATTTTTATCCCCATGTGGTGGTGGATCGGAAGAGTTGAGTCTTCACTCAGCTATATATATTATTTTTATCCTCGTGTGGTGGTGGATTGGAAGAACTGAGTTTTCACTCAGCTATATATTATGTTTATCCCCGTATGATGGGGGATTGAGAGTGTTGTATTTTTACTTGATTTTTGTACAGTGAAGAGGGGACTCAAGCGGAAGACGAAAGGCTAGAGGGATGGATGGGTTGAGAAGAGTAGTGGCGAAAACTCAAGACACATGCAATCTGTGGTGATGAAAATTTCATTGATAAAGAAGGGTTACATAACGCAGCCTTCCTAGAAGGGAAGATAACAGATGAAGTCCCTCTTTAAGGGGAATTATAGTTCTTCCCGATTGGGTACCGAAGGTGCTTCTTTATGCGTCTGTGGCTGGCGGCACAGTTGTTGAAGGTAGAATTGTTGTATGAATATGTGCTTAGACAAATTCCTTTGAGATACCGCCATCTCTTGACGCAAAGATTAGTTGTGAGTAGAGGCTATCCGCAGGCGTCACTTCAGGTCTTGGATCTATTCCTCTAATTCCTCAATATGACATTGTTCTTCAGTCTGTCTCTCCGGAGGAGAGTTACTATCCTGCTCAGATAGGTGTTCCATGGTGCAAGAAGGAGGAGGGAGAAATGTGCATTAACAGGGCAGTAGTTGGGGTTTTTATATATAAAAAGGGGGATAGTAATTGACCCTCTTGGGAAGTTGAGGCAGTAAATGTAGATGAAGGAGGGAAGACGTAAGGGCAGTAGTGGGGGTTGTTGAACGTAGTAATTCTGAAAAGACTGTTCGTGTTTCACGAAAAGGGTAAGTATGAAGTCAATTTAGCTGATGTGGAGAACGATCCTTTTCTGAAAATATTCCTCAGTTTGATTATGCGAAGTCAACCTAGTCCAAAAAAGGTTATTGTCATCGAAGGTTTTTGCTAAAATGGTTTGGAGTCTGCGAAACATAAAAATGACATGTACAAACACCCATTCCTTTTTACTAATATGCTAAATGGTGGTTACAGTAAATAAACTCTTATTCATATAGGCTTATTGCTATCGTTATTACTAGGGGAGCTGGCGGATGACTCCTCTGATCGGAGGGGCCCCAGAAAGACCCTGTAAAGGTTGCCTTGGGCCCCAGGTGAAGTAGGCAAAGTTTCGGCTGGGGGGAGCGGAGGAACCTCATTCGGAGGGACTGGAAGGAAAGCTAGGGCGGGAGGAATCTCAGCTGGAGCCCGAGGATCTCCCACTGTGTATTCCCAAGTCATGGGGGGGGGAGGGGTTCTAGACCCGGTTGCGGAAAGAAGGGAAATGAGCTCGAAAGGATCTCCTCACATTGGGAGCCAAAACATTGGCTGGTGCAGGAGGAGGACGAGGCCAGTATGCTGAAGTGGCTATGGATCGGGTAGCAGATCCTTCGGAGGATCCTGCATCAAGATCATACAGCTCAAAGGAGTTAGAGTCGGAGGTTATGTTGATGGGGTGTCCAGCGGAAGCCATGAAGGTAGGATGGGAAATAGATAGGACTCACAGTAACAATTTATAGTTGGGGGAGGGGGGAGGTTTGTATTCCTCCTTGGGAAGTGGAGGAGAAGGTGATGGGGCAAGGGAAGTAATGGCATCAATATGGGGAATAATCGAGATATTAGTCCTGAAGCGGGTAATTACCTCCTCATTTGATGAGACGAATTGGCGGGGCTTGGTAAAGTTTAATATTTTTTACTGTGTGAAAGTTTGTGTTGGTGCAATCGGCCCAGGACTCGAGTTTGACTCGAACTGTATTTTGATGTTAGACAAAACGCATGACATGGGATTATCATGGGAAGTCCGACATAGGGTTGTCCACGTAAATCTAAGTGTGTAGCCTTGGTGGTTAAAAGTCCAAGCATGGGGCTTGACATGGAAAATCCAAGCATGAAGCTTGGTGTGGGAAGTCTTGAGGACTTGGCAAGTTCACTAGGCTCGGGTTCCTTGAGTTGGTAAAGGATGGCATTACGAAGACGTGCGCTTGGTGCATCCGAGGGACTGCCAGATGGGGAGCGAATGGAGTGAGGCCCAAGGGAAGCATACTTCGAGGGCAAGAGACGTGAATGATGACATTGTGAAGCCATGTGCTTGGTGCATCCGAGGGACGTAGGCCGAGGGAAGAAAGCTTCGGTGGAGATTTCCATGAGAGGATGAGGTGGACTTGGACAAGTGGCTAAGACTGAGTGTCGAAGGCTCAAACGTGGTGTTTGAGGGTTTACCCGACGGTCGGATGCTCAAACAACTTGGTGTTTGAGGTTTTACCCGACATCAGTCGACTGTTATAGGTACCAGTCGACTACTCTAGGTTGATTGGACTAGACTAGTGTTCGATTGACTAAGTTCTGGCCGAACAATCGACTACCGAGGGAGGGCAGTCGATTGTCGATGCCATCAGTCGACTAATCGAGGCGAATTTGAGCACAGAATGTTTTCCAGTCGAGTGATTGCACCGAGCACTCGACTGATGGGGTTACCAGTCGATTGATGGGTAGGATTAGTTGACTAATGGTTATCCGTTGGGTTTTTGCCAACGTGGATTTGGCTGTTGTGAGACAACGACTACAACAACAGTCGACTGGAGGTCACGATCAGTCGACTGATCGACGTGAAATCAGCCCGAGGCAAGCATAAAAGGAGGAGCTTGGGGGAGGATTTCAACATGAGTTTTTGGGGAGATTTTGGAGGGGAATTGTTGTTGCATTCCAGACTTTCAAGAGCCAAACTAAAGCAAGCAACAAGCAAAAGCGATCAAATCCATTTGTGTTCTTTGTATTTTGCTTATATTTTTATATTACCATTGTAATTGCTTGTACAAGGTTTCTCCACCTCCGACGTGTTGTCGAGAAGGAGTTTGAGTATTGTCGTGTGCATCTCTAGAGCTCATTGAGCTCGCCCCATGGAGTAGGAACCGTAAGGTTTTGAACCACATATATTGTTGTCTCTTGTGAGCTTGTGTGTATTTATATATCTTGTTAGTATTATTATTGTTATTCCGCTGTGCTAACAAGATTGTAGATGCAAGAACAATCGAATTCCACCGTACAACGATTAGGGCTATTCACCCCCCTCTAGCCGGCCACCGACGTTCCAACAGTTGGCCCCGACCCGAGGAGAATGAAGACTGTGGTAGCCCGAACGGATTCCTGAGTGGAAGATTTTAGCAGTCAACTGCCACTCTGAAGGGTGGAGAATCCACAGCAATAGACGAAGGAGTAACCCAGAAATGACTTTGAAAATTTCTGATCAATAATAATTCATACATAGAGAGCAACACTTGGCATTACAATTTCCAAAAAATCTTTGTCAATAGAGGTTGATCAATACAACGAGAAAGATGTGACAATTACAGTTCGAAAAGTTCCGGGGGACATCTGGCTAGAGCCACTTCGGGATTAAGATAACTTATGTCGACGCCTGGTGGAGGGTAGCCTTTGGCGTCGTTAAAAGAGGAAGATCCTCGAAGCCTAGCAGGAATAGCTGCACGCCTTTCTGAGCATATCTCATCTTTAGATCAGCCTCTTTCTCTTTCAACCGAGCCTGGCATTCAGCTAATTGGACGGCCAAGGCATCTATCTCTTTTGCCACCATCACAGCTTGATGACCCAGAGAAGCTAGGGCTTCAAAGTGCTCCTTTTGGAGTTCATGTTGTTGGGTGGTTACTGAAGTTAGCATCCCTGGAAGCATGGACACCTTCAAAGAGAGGTCTTCCTGGTGATGCCGGCAAGACTCCAAACTGGTTTTCCAAACTTGGGATGTAGGGAATCTCGTATGCCAAATGGCATATGCGCAACGGAAAATAGGATCCCTTCCAAGTGATCCATGCGAAAGCAAACTCGTATAAAATAAATTTCTCTAAACCAAACCTATCTTATAGGAGAGGATTACCTTTGTTGCGTGCCCTTGTTAATCCCGCTTTTCCTTTCGGTTTGTTGGATCTTTAGCACGTTCAAGTGTCCGTGCCTCTATACGTATCCACACGAGCAAGCTCTTGTCTCACAAGAGAAACTAGAAGAGCTCTCCTTTACTTCTTGCTAGAGAAGTCCCTAAAGGAGAGGAATCTAGGGAAGAAGAGAAAGGAGGAAGAAGACTACTCTTCTTGCTAGCCTACACTCACAAAGCCACACAACCAAAGCTTCCACCAAGCTTCTCAAGCTCTCTCTCCCAACCACACCACAATCACAATCCAAAATGATGCTTTGGCCGGCCACTCCATGGGGCCTTTTATAGGGTTGGCAAAACCCTTTCACCTCCTACAATTTAATGCAATCCATTGCATTGAGACCCCTTTGTTTTGGTCGCCACTTAAGGAGACAAAAACCATGTTGTCCCCTTCCACCTTATCTAGCTTAGGTGGATGCTTAGGTGGCATGCTTATGTGGCATGCTTATGTGGCATTCATGCATGTTGAATTAATCTTATTAATTCAATTAAGCTTATGTTATCATATTGAATTAATCTTATTAATTCAATTAAGCTTATGTTATCATATTGAATTAATCTTATTAAATCAATAAGGTAACATATTGAATTAATCTCATTAAATCAATTAGCTAAAATTCTCATTAAGCTTAAAGTCCAAAAACCATTTTGTACTTTAAGCTTATTCCCAAATTATTCTAGTCAAACTAGAATACTCTAATTCCTCTAATTATCATGCTCTTTGTGTGTGACCCTATAGGCTCTCATTACGTTGGCAGTGGATCTAAACTCTTTTAGATACACAAGCAATGAGCGGCATCTAGCAATACATCATTGCTACCCAAGTTATGAGATAAGTCAAGATCCGACTAACCTTCGTGACTACTATAATATATGACCGTGTCCTTCTATCCTTGATATCGATTGATCAATGAGGCATAGACCGTGTCATCCTCGATCAATCTATGTGTTGATCCCCGAGTAAACTAACTCAAACAAATGAGCTCAATATCTCATATTGACTCATTCGAGCATGGCCATGCTGCTTTAGTAGTTCTACTCAATCAAGGGGCCCACCGATATCACTCCCGCCATATGGAAGGGATAGATCCCATCTACATCACTCTCATCCCTCCGCATAATTTGTTACATACCCAGTAATCGCCTTTATGGTCCACCCTGTTACGGGTGACGTTTGACGATACCAAAGTACATAACTCCTTATGTAGGGAACCGTAGTGACTTGTGTCTAAGGACTATTCATACCAATAGTCACATGAGAAAGTTTATGACACTCATATAACGATCCATGAAACTTTCTCATGGCGGGTCAGTTCAGTATATATTCTCCAATATATACCCATGTGTCAACTTGATATCATATATCCATGACTTGTGAGATCAAGTCATCAATTGACCTACATGCTAGTCTTTATGTATTAATATTGCCCTTGCATATTAATACTCGACTAGGAACATTTAGGAAAGTGTTCTCTACAGCCTCTCATAATCAATTCTGCCAATTGATGTGCTGTAGATAAGAACCTACTTTTCTAGGGCATTATTATATTTAAATTAGCTGGCACAAGCAAGATGTAAATATAATAACCAATCCTTTGCCTTTATAGAATATGATACAAAATGTTCCCTATTCAACCATCACATGATTGGTTCTAGGGCTTTAACTAACATGGGATTCCTGTTGAAGTTGGAGTATAGTTGTAGAAGAGTCAGAAGCCCGGAACTCCGCCTCTGTAAGCTGCCTCTTATGTTCCTCTAGTTCTTGAGTGAGGAGGGTGATCTGTTGAAGCTGGATGGATTGTAGGAACAATTGTTGTTGAAAATCATCGTTCTTTTTCTGGAGATCCTCTTTTTCACTCCGAGCCACCGCCAATTGTGTCATCAGATCATCACATTGAGCGATCAGGGAGGACTCCCTTTGTTTGTCTTCATTCAGTTATTGGGTCATCTTTTTCTGCTGAGTAAGGGAGGTAGTGTGGTGAGCAGCCATCGTGGATTGGTAATTCACTATGCCCGGCGTGGTTTCATTGCAAGTTTTAACTATCTAGGACGAGAAATAGAATGTTAGGGGAATAAGTGCTAGCCTATACACCTTAGGTATGAAAGAGAGGAAAGCTTATCTCAGCCAAGGATTTGCATAAATGCTAATAAGGGCTCTGCATCTGGGACTTATTAAAGAGCCGCACCTCTTCAGTACTTCGGATCCTAAGGGAGGATCTTAAAGAAGTGGATGGGGGATCTAGAGGGGGAAGATTCCTCCCAGTCAAAAAAGGCTCCGCCATGGATGTGGGGGGTATAGAAGGGTCCATAAATAGAGTATGATGGGGAGAAGGAGGTAAATCTATATGGGTAGCTATAGTGAGAGAGTCAACTGGAGAGTTAATCCTCTGGTCAGGTTGGAAAGGGGATGAAACAGCGAAAGGAGAAGGAGAAAGTTCTTCTTGTGGGGAAGAGATAGGGGCGGCCAAGGCGGTTTCTTCCTCACGGGGTTCGTAGATAATTAAGCATCGGTGCCTATTTAGTTTTAGGGGAGAAGGTGGAGGAGAAGAATGCGAGTAAGATGATACGGGAATAGAAGAGGAACTGGGGGTTCCCTCCTTTCGAGGACGAAGTTTCTTGTGGGGAGAAGAAGGAATAGTCGGGGATTTGCCCTTGCTTTGTTTCTTGGAAGGCTTCTTCTTCACTGTGGCAATCTCCTCCCCTTTGATTATGGCATCCTGCATCAAGTTGTCTGCAAAATCAACCTTTAGAAAGTATGTTGGCAACAAAAGATATTTTGTATCAGAGTACGAGCAACGTCCTACCTATGGCGTCAGGATCGGTCAGGGAGAAAGAGGACAGCTCATAGAGACTAAAGAGGAGAGGTTTCATCAAATGATCTGAACTATAATGGTATTCTCTCAACATGCGGTAGACCTCTGGGAAGGGACACTGAGTCCTACTCTTATGGAAGAAAGATAGTTCGGGGAGATCCAATTTCCAAGTATCAGAATAGGGGAGAGGCATCGGAAGTTGAGCGAAAAATAGAGAACTTACCACCCCTTATGGGAAGAGGGCATGTTTACTAGGAATTGGCAATCCAGATGGCTAGAAAGGTAAAAGAGGCCCTCCTTAGAAGACTTCAGTTGGGAGAAGCAATGAAATATCAATGGAGACAGAGGAAGACCTAGATGTCGGAATACTATAATTGCCCCCGATAATATACGGAAAGAGTTGGGGGCAAATTGATTGATGGGTAGTTTATAAAAGTATAATATCTCCAGGTAGGCAGGGGGCACGTGCAAATACAGACCATTTAGAAACTGTTCATAGAAGAAGCAATGGAAGCTCGGTGGAGGAAGATGAGGTCGATAAGAGGTAGTGTTGAAGCGGTAGGGTATAGAGGGGTATATGTGTTGGTGCCTACAGTTAAAGAAATAATGTTGGTTGTTTAAATGGGTGATGGTGTGTTTGTACCAGGGGCGTGAGGTAGGGTTCTTCAGGGCCATAGGTGCGAAAGGAGGAGGAGCACTTACTTGAGGGTTGAGGATGAAACACTGTCAAAAAAAGAGGCTAGGGCAACGGACCACCGTCGAAGAGAATCACCGGAAGAGGGAGAGGAAAAGGCTAAGTCGCTAAAGCTTAAGTTGTGTGTAAAGAGGGGAAGAGGGGAATTTATATAGGGTTTTTGCGACTCTTCAACTGCTTAACAAGAGGAAGAAAAGTGGGGCCCATGGGCCCAATAAGCTGCGTCGAGCATATAGGGTAAGGTAATAGGAAAAGGTAAATCAGAATTAATAAAGGGGAGGATAGATGAGAAATGTTGCACTCAGAAAGTCAAACTTAGCATTTCATTTGACTATTTTTAGGGGGTGGCTAATGATACTGCCGCTACCTAATTCAGTGATTAAAATGAAAGAATCCACGTGGAAGACACTGTCTGAGCTGAGGGACTGGTTCGGTAAAGTAGGTCTGAAGGAATGATTCGATAAAGCAGGTCTGGGGGAATGGGTCGGTAAAGTAGGTCTGCGAGAATTGGTTGGGTAAGGCAAGTCTGGGGAATTGACTAGTTGAAGTAGGTAGGGGGAATCAACTCAGCATAGTAAGTCTGGGAACTGGGTTGATTGAGTGAGTGGGGGAATTGGCTAGACAAAGCGAGTTTGGAGAGTGGCTCTGTAAGGAGAGTCCAGGAATTGGCTCGGGCTATTATAGGAAGTCTGAGATATGGAGTCTAAGAGTTATACTAAGCCTAGGTGTTGGGCTTAGGCTAACCTTGCAAAGGGCCAAAGGGTGAAAAGGAAAGGTTAGAATATTTCTCGAAATGTGTGTAGGAGTTTATTACATAACAGACTAGGACCCCACATAATATTCGGAGGAGTATCCATTCCCTATCTCTTTAACAGAATGATTCTCCAGGTAAACAAGAGGGCCACGTGTACAATGATGGAAGGGTTTGTTACGTGATAGCTGGCAAAGAAAGAGGAGGAGGATAAAAGGCAGAGGAGGGGCGAGAGAGAAGGGATCCAACTTCCAAGAGAGAGAGACAAAGGCACAGAAGAAGGGAGAGCGAACACATTGCCGGAGAAGAAGAAGAAGAGGAAAAAGGGAAGAGGAGACAACGAGGGTAGTGAGCTCCATTCTTTCAGTCTTTGTACACTGAAGTAAATTGTAAGAAGTTTTCCCTCCACCTCTGAAAACTCTTTCCATGAAGGAGGAATTTTATTGTGAAATTGCCTTGGCACCGTAGCTCATGAGAGCACTCACCCCGTGGAGTAGGAATCTTTATTCCAAACCATGTAAAACTCTGTGGCGTGACTCTCTATTTTGGTTATTCGCATTTTCTACTCGTGTTTTATTACTGTTGTGGCCAGAGAGAACCCTAAGCCTCCTATATGCATCTTGGCATTGAAAGGAAGTGAGAAAATCCGTCTACTACCGCATAAGACTCATTTGAGCATGGTTATGCATTTCGTGGTCCTACTCTATCAAGAGGCCTAAAGATATCACTCCCGTCATATGGGAGGGATAGATCCCATCTACATCACTCACATCCCTCCGCATAATTTGTTACATACCCAGTGATCACCTTTATAGTCCACCCTGTTACGGGTGACGTTTGTCGATACCAAAGTACATGACTCCTTATGTAGGGAACCGTAGTGATTTCAGGTCTAAGGACTATTCATACTAATAGTCAAATAATAAAGTTTATGACACTCATATAACGATCTATGAAACTTTCTCATGGCGGGTCAATTCAGTACATAGTCTCTAATATGTACCCATGTGTCAACTTGATATCACATATCCATGACCTGTGAGATCAAATCATCAATTGACCTACATGCTAGTCTCAATGCATTAATATTGCCCTTGTATATTAATACTTGACTAGGAATATTTAAGAATAGTGTTCTTCACAGCTTCTCACAATCAATTCTATCAATTGATATGTTGTAGATAAGAACCTACTTTCTAGGGCATTATTATATTTATTCAGCTGACACAAGCATGAAGTAAATATAATAATCAAACTTTGCCTTTATTATTAATGAAGTATGATATATATGATCTCTAATCAATAATCCCATGATTGACACTAAGGGCTGACACTAACAAATATACCATTTCCCTTAGATAATCCAGAAACCCTTGACTCAAGTATTCACCACCTCGATCCGATCGAAGTATTTTAATACTCTTGCCAAGTTGTTTCTCTACTTCATTTCTAAATTCTTTGAACCTTTCAAAGGCTTCAAACTAGTGTTTCATCAAGAACACATACCCAAACCATGAGTGATCATCGGTGAAGTTAATGAAGTAGTTATAGCCTCCTAGAGCTTGAGTTGACATAGGTACGCATACATCAGTATGTATTTGACCAAGCAACTCTCCCACTGGTTCACCTTTTCTAGTAAAAGGTAACTTGGTCATCTTGCCTTTTAAGCATGATTCTTATATATCATATGAATCTAATTCAAACGATTCAAGAATTCCACATTGGTGTAATTCAGACATGCATTTCTTGCTCATATGGCCAAGACGATAATGCCACATGTAGGAGTCTAATTGATTATCTTTTCAAGCACGCTTGTTGCTTGATTCGATATTGAAAATGTCACTCGATATGTCCAACATATAAATACAATTGCTTAAAGTTCCAATCCCATAAAGAACGTCATTCAAAGTTATGTAACAACAATTGTTACTAAAAGTTAAATGGTACCCATTTCTATTTAAACAAGAAATAGAAATGATGTTCTTTATCAATGAAGGAACATAAAAGCAATTGTCCAGTTCTAAGACAAGTCCTATAGGGAGTTTCAACAAATACGTTGCGATGGCGAGTGCAACAACCTTTGCTCCATTCCTAACACGTAAATTTAACTCTCCCTTGACGAGTCTTCTTCTATTCCTTAGCCCATGTATATTATTATATATATGTCAACCACACCCAGTATCCAATACCCAAGTGTCTAAGGAAATAGAATGACAATCAATAACGAAGATATCTGAAGAAGATGGGGCATCGGATGCCTTCTTCTTCTTCACGGGCTCAAGATAAATCTTGCAGTTTCTTCGCCAATGGCCTTCCTTACCGCAATGATAGCAAGTGCCCTTTTGAGTTAGTTCTACCTTTTTAGCCCTTTTCTTCTTCCCCTTCTTCTTTTTGTTTGACTTCCTCTTATAACCTTTCTTCGAGGAATCAACTAACAACACCGTCCCTTGCTCATGCTTCACAGAAGGCTCCATAGTCTTCATCATGTTGAGCAGTATCATAGATGAACCTTCTTGCATCTCAATGGTGAAGGGAAGCTTGGAGACTTCGAACCTTTCGGATCTCACTTGCTCATCAAACGACTCATAAAGATGAAAGACTATGGTATGAGCATCCATATGCTCATGCTGCTTCCACAGCTCGGGTACCATCGCGGCTAGCATGATGCAACTCACTAGTTTAGAATCACTCACATATTTCTGATGGGCCAACAATTGGTCCGGAGTTGCATCATCACTAAGACGGACAGGAAGAGGCGCTTCAAGGACATACTCAAGCTTTTCAGCCTTAAGAATAGTTCTCAAGTTTCTAAGCCAGTCCAAGAAGTTCGGCCCAGTCAATTTATTCGAATCCAAAATAGATCGCAAATTCAAAGACATCATGGTTAAGCGACTAACCTAGAAATACAAATCGAGCATATATGAGAAAATGATTTTAAAATACATCAACATATATTTATAAATCTCATTCATTTTTCGAAATCAAAACCTTCAAAATCAATTCGGCAGATCATAGGTCCATCTCCGAATGGGTTGATATCCAACATAGATAAGAAGAACCTTAGAGAGAGTCCAACAACTAATTGAATGTTAACACATACATCGGGTTGTTAACTCATTAACAAGTATGCATCATATGCATAGTACCCAACTTTACCTCCCTTCACATCGACCTTGGAGAGAGTCCAACAAACCGATACTCCAAGTTAAATTCGACCCATTAATCACGAAATAGTTTTAATATGGTTAGAGTCCAATCAACCAATTAGCTAGGCTTGGAGAGAGTCCAACAACCCAAACTAACGATTGACCTCTGACTCTTACCATATTAGTAATAAACTATTTCAATGGTTTGAAAATGTTCAGGTTCGAGCCGAGCTTGGAGAGAGTTCAACAACCCAAACAAAAAATGGAACTCTAGTTCTAACCATATTAATGGAAGGTGTAGGCTTTAATATTGTGTAAGGGTTTTAATGTCCCATCCTCTTTGCATGAAAATAACTATTATCTACATGGTATGACACACATGGCATACATCTACATGTCACGATATGCATGGCATAATGATATGCATCTAATGTAATTACATGACATACAATTATGGCATGTACTAATAGTTTCCTTATTTGTCATAACTAATTTTGAAACTATAATATGTTTGCGATTTGATTTCCCAAATCAAATCCCGATTAAATTAGGAAACAAATTTCCAAATTTAATCACATATTTTATTTATGGAAAATATTAATTAAGGAAATTCAAATTTAATTTAGGAAACAATTTTCCTAAATTGTAATTTTATAATCACATTAAAAAATTTCCAATTTGAATTTCTTTATTCATTAAAATTTCTATTATTATTTCTAAACTTTCCAAAAGTAAAAAATTTTCAAAATACAATTATGACTATCGTAAAATAAATTTACGATTATGTCGAAACACAGTCGGGCTCTAATACCATTGTTGGGTTTCCTCGGCACCAACGTGGGTGTGCGTTCAAACATATTTCGTAAACATGCACACAGCGGAAGAAAAAATAAGTAGTAAACTAATTTATTACAAAAAACACACCACACGCATGCAAGGATACATCAAGTGTAGACATAATCGCTATTTCAAATTTTGCAATAAAAAAACTAATCTAGGTATACCTGACGAATTACGTGAAGCAAAAATGACATCAACCAAGCAATCCTCGCGAGTTTCGCCTCTATCCATATCCACGCCAAGTATCGTCGGGATAGCTTCACAAAGCCACGAGCTCCGACTTCACGAGAGGTACTAGCTTCGTGTTAAAGTCGTTGTGATCCGAGAGACAATCAAAATCTGAATCAAATTCGGATCCAAAAATCGAGTTCCACGAACTCGCTTCTCAGAAGTGGTTTTCGTCAACCAATTGACGAAACCTTAACCCTCCACCTATGAGGATTGCCGAAGATCCAATCCTAGGCAAGTAGGTCATTGTCGGAGCTCAAAATGTCGATCAAATGACCTCTCCACAAAGAGGAGAACAAGCTGTCCAAAACTGGACAGCTTGTTTAGGTGGAAGAGATGGTCGGCCAAAGCTTGGTCGGCTGCTTCTTTGTCACCAGTAGCCAAAGGAGGATCTCCAGAGGAGTCGACAGCAGTTGGTTGATTGTCGGCATCAAGGAGGAGGTGACGACAACACCAATGAGCAGCCGCAAAGGGGTTAGGCGGCAGCTCCTCTCCAAGGTGGGCAGCTGATAGGTAACTCATAATGTGTCGCACCGCTACAATGTATCAAAACAAAATTTATAATTAAACCGAACCCCTTCTACACTAATGCAGCATAGAGTTGACTTGGGTCGTCTCCCAACGAATGCAATCGGTAGAATGGTTTTCTTAAGATCGTTTCCATTATTGATTGGGGTTTTCTAATGTAAATTGGGGGGTTTGTGATTTGAGTTCTGACCTACTATTACAAGTTAATTAAAATGTTAATCTAACAATGCAAGTAATTAAAGCATTCAACAAGTAAAGCAATGCAAGATTTAAAAGAACAAAACTATAAAAAGCATTAAATCAAACACCTAATGTGCACAAATGTAAAACTACCATAAATGTAAGGAGAAATTTAACAAACAATTGACATGCATACAAATTAATGTCCTCTATGCTAAAACAAGAAAATAAATGATCAAATCAACCCAAGATAGGCCCAGTGAATGAACAAGTTCCTCCGGCTAAGTCCAACGGAGCTCGATCGAGACTCCACAAACGGTGGTGGATGTGGGATGACACAAACTCTTGAATCCAGTAGCTTGATGGATGCTCTGAACTCTCACGGATCTAGTTGAGCTCGAATAAGTGTCGTCGGGGCAGAACTCCTCCTCAAATCCGAAAGAGAAGGTGGATGAGCTGTGGAGATAGAAGACATCACCGAAATCCCATGATGAAGTGGTTCCTCCTCGAATCCGTGGAGGAAAATGGATGGAAGGGAGGTGGAGGCAGCTGCTAGGGCTCAAGGAAAAAAGAGATGCCCTCCAAAACTCCTAAAAATCCATTTTATAGTTGCCCAAACGAGGGGGTTTCACCACGACACGACCGTGTCAAAAGACACGGTGGCCGTGGCATGCAAGAAATTTTTCTTTGCTGATGATTTAACTATAGCTACGATTATTTTATCAGAGCTACAGATCGAGTCGTGCCAAAAGGCACACCCATGTGTCGCTCGATCTTCCGCGTTACTATAGTGATTGATTTCACTTGTAGCTACGACGTTGCTACAATAATCACATCTGATGTCAACGCTATTAATCTACTACATTACTTTTGCTACAGTAAAATCCCTAATTTTCACTTGACATCCCCTACAAAAACAAAGTATACAACAATTAGTGCTAAGGATGTCAAATTAGCATGTATTTGCATTAAAGCTCTAAAATGATCCATATTCGTAAAATATGATAAATATGTCGAATTACGCATACAAATGGATCAAAACATCGAGGAATGAATATAAAATATCATGTCAAAATATGAGTTATCAATTCCCCTACACTTATTCTTGCGCGTCTCGTACAAGTAAACAAAACTACGAAAAAGACTAAAAATGCATTCCCTTGGCAATTCCCAATCATGTAGAGAAAATTGTGAAAGAAAGTTACCTAGCATCGTCAATTCTTAAAGACTCAAGGAATCATGGACTCAAATCTTACATAGGTTAACAAACAAGGTAACTTCAATCCATTATGAATAGACTGAGAATGACTATGCCTCGCAAGGTAAGTGGTGGTTTCTCTCGCTCACATAAGCATGTAATAGTGGAGTTCACTCAAGCTACTCATGGTTTATGCACTACCATATGCTTGCTTCTCTTCTACTCTTCACCACTATTATATACATAAGAATGCACAATCTTTGAAGGCTTATTAGGATGTAAGGGAAACATGAAATAAAAGTAATAATGGTGTGTATGCAAGGGAAATAAATGAAAGAGACAAAGTAAATAGTGGAGGATATGGAAATAATGGAATGCTACATAGATGAGTACAAGAAAGCATTGCCCTAAAAAAAATTTCTTCAAACCCAATAAACATGTAAACAACCCTTATCACATTCTTCAATACAAATCTACTCATAATACAATAAATCTCTCAATGGTTGCAACAAGGGATGTCACTAACAAAAATTCTATCACACAAATATAAAAAATGGCACAACATGTCAAAATTTTCACAATACTTTTTTTTTATTTCATGGGCACCCAAATGTTTATTCTTTTTTTTCCAACTTCTTTTTTTTCAAACTCTTTTTTTTCAACATGTAGTGCACTTTCCTATGCTCCAACATCAAGCTCATGTAAAAAGATAAAAAGCATGGCTAGCTCATGGTGATCAAGCACGACTTGCCTATGCTTACACTAAATTTCCTTGAGCTACTCCTCTCCCCCACACTCAAACTTTTGTCCCTCCTAAGCAAAACACTCATCATGGAACATCCAAGTATTCCACATCTAGAAATAGAAATGGAAAAGAAAGTAATGGAAGGAAAGAAAAATAGAATGATGAACGACTAGAATGTTATTCAATAAGCATGTGGCGATAAAAGAAGTGAAGGAAAACAAATGCGTTTACCTTCATAATAATCATACAAACCTATTGTTGTGTGGTCTCAAAAGAATCAAAGAAAGTTCTAGAGTTACAATAACCACAAGTGCACCACACACAAGCAATAAAAATAGGCTCAATCTTCACTAGGTAAACAAAAATAATCAACTCAATCTATCAACACATAATCCATCACCAAGTAGTAACCACATGCAATCGAATAATCCATTCATGACAATAAATCACAAAATTTTGTTAGGGCAATCTCTTGCCGTAATATGGTTTTGATAGTGTGGCAAAGGGTTTAAGTTAGTTTGATATGTTGATTTGATATGTGCGTTGAAGTCGTGCAGGACTTAGTAATTCGCACATGGAGCCGTGGCGAGTTTCACATCTCATGACTCGTGCCTTGAGTCGGTGAAGGATAGCTTTGCGGAAGCCGTGCGCTTGGAGCATCCGAGGGACCGCCGGACGAGAAGCTTGGAGTGAAGCCGGAGGAAGTAGACTTCGAGGCAAGAGACGCGAAGGAGCATTGCAGAGCCGTGCGCCTGATGCTGTCGAGGGACGTGACCGAGAACGAAGAGAACTTCGAAGGCGAGGGACTCCGAGAGATGAGAGTGAGCGATTGTAACCCGGAGAAGGGTAGCTCTTAGGTGAAACTTGGCCATTTGGCCAAGTGTCGGATGAGTTTTCCGACACGGTCATCGCCATGTCATGGCAATGATCGCTCAATCGAGTGTAGTTCGTGGTATACGACTTAACGGATTGTGGCAGCGATGACGCCATACGGGGCGATCATTGCCAGTCATCGATCGGGCGCAATGATCGTCAATAGGGTTTTGCCAGACCGTTCGTAGCCGGGCCGATCGACTACGGAGGCAACAGTCGACTGATGAGGTCCATCAGTCGACTGCCAAGAGTTCCGTTGGACTACAACGGTCGGGATCCGACGTGTTCGGAGGCCGTTGTAGTGACGACAGTCGACTGCCAAGGGCGGCAGTCGACTGATGGCGGCCAACGGGAAGAAATCAGCCCTCTCTATAAAAAGAGAGGGTGTAAGCCTTTGAGAGGCTAATGCTAATGCTCCAAGTGATCTTCCTAGTGCCCCACAAGCTCTAAACTCTTCTTACTCGCTTTTACTCCATTCTATTTGTAAGAAGAGTGATCTTGATTGTAAAGGTTACCTCCACCTAGCTTGGTGCAAAGGAGAGACCATTTAGTGGATTGGTTTAGCGGAGTGATTCACCGAGGACGAATCGGGGACCGTGGATTAGCGGCGTAGCCGTGAACCACGTTACATTCTTTGTTAGCGTTTGTTTTCTTGTATTTCTATTTGCTTGTCTTTATTAGTCTTCCGCTTGCGCTAATTAGTTTTGTAGACGAGCAAATACCGGCATCCAAACGAAAAGGGCTATTCACCCCCCTCTAGCCGGCCAATCGATCCCCTACAAATTTGACAGTCAAATTTAACTAGCTTTCACGACTTTTAAGAAGATATAAAGGAATGCATAAAAAATTTATCTGAAAAACCCGACAAAATAAAAACTCAACAAACAAAACATAACAAATAAAATAAAAACAAATGAAGTAAAAGAAATGTATATACAAAGAAAAAGAAAAGAAGATGAGATGGAGCAAACTCCTCTGAGATCCAGGTGGTTGGAGAAGGTTCAATAAGAGAAGTCACTCAGGCAGTGGAGTGCTCCAAAAGAAATCCAATATCAATGGTTGAAGAAGATTCAGAGTAAGCATCCATGCCGAGAGTGGGATGGATAGAATGGGGGTGAGCGACTTAATCGTGTTATCATGATAGCTCTATGTTGCTCTCTTCAATACCATTGCCTCATCATATGTAATCTCTAGTGGTCGGAGGCGATTCTGGAAAAGTGTCCAACCTTGGGACTAGATTATTGCATTTTCTATCAAGGCTTTCATCAATAGATTTGTTGGAGACTCTGGCTGTGATGGGAGTGTCCAATTTGGGGGAAAAGTCTAGCTATCCATCACTCCTAGTTCAGGCTGGCAACTCTTAACATCATCCTCAACCCATTTTTCAGACCCTATTTCCTCTGTAGATTTCTCACTGTCAGTAGCAAAAATAGTATCACAAAGTAAGTCCAAGCCACTGGTATCATCATCCACACTATCTGCCATGGCAACAACTTCATCAATATCTGGAGCATCAACAACTACATCATCACGATACAAATTAGTAGAGGAGTCCTGTAGAGCCACAGAAGGAGAAACATATCTATCACTAGCTCTGCAATCCATCTCCTCAAGCACATCAATGCCATCAAAAATGATCTATGAGGAAAACTCAAAGGAATCTTGTGCTTGTGTCTGACTGATAGATGATGCAATTTGATCTAGCTGAATTTGCAAACTTTTTATCCTTTCTTGTTGTTGCTGATGATTATCACTGATTTGTTGTTGGTGTTGCTGCAGCAATGATGCTAGCTGCAAAAGATTTTCTAGTGTCTGTTCTGAATTGTTGGATTGAGGCTGAGGAATGTTTTATGGTGTGTTTCCATACTCGAACCGTGAATGATCCATCCAACCAAAATTATAGGTATTTGAAAATGATTCATACCTATCTTGTTGTTGAGGCTGAAAGTACTCATGCTGCTCTGAAATTTGTTGGGACTGATAATACTGAATTGAAGGATCTCCCCAATCATAATTATAGGAACTAGGAGTTGGATCATATATGTTCTGATATTCTCGTGGGTAACTCTGAGGATCAATAGGAAATACACTCTGTTGCTCACTTTGATCTGAATAATAAGAATGATTGAAGTCTTCAAATCGTTGATAATAAGGCTCTATGTTTAAAGAAATTTCCTGTTCTTTCCTGAAATACTAACAAACAATATCAAAAGACACAGGAAGTATACATGATAAAATATGTGGATATATAAGAGAATAAAAGAATGAAGCCCTAAACAAAATTTTTGATTTTTTGATTTTTTTTTTCCAAAAAAATGGTTAAACAATCCTAAGTCTACCAAGCACCATTACACTCCCCGGCAACAGTGCCATTTTTTGATAGCTAACTCGTAACGTGTTGCACCACTACAATGTATCAAAACAAAATTTAAAATTAAACCGAACCCCCCTACACTAATGTAGCATAGAGCTGACTCGGGTCGTCTCCCAACGAATGCAATCGGTAGAATGGTTTTCTTAGGATCGTTTCCATTATTGCTTGGGGTTTTCTAATGTAAATTGGGGGGTTTGTGATTTGAGTTCTAACCTACTATTACAAGTTAATTAAAATGCTAATCTAACAATGAAAGTAATTAAAGCATTCAACAAGTAAAGCAATGCAAGATTTAAAAGAACAAAACTATAAAAAGCATTAAATCAAACACCTAATGTGCACAAATGTAAAACTACCATAAATGTAAGGAGAAATTTAACAAACAAGTGACATACATACAAATTAAAGTCCTCTATGCTAAAACAAGAAAATAAAAGATCAAATCAACCCAAGATAGGCCTAGTGAATGAACAAGTTCCTCCGGCTAAGTCCAACGGAGCTCGATCGAGACTCCACAAATGGTGGTGGATGTGGGATGACACAAACTCTTGAATCCAATAGCTTGATGGATGCTCTGAACTCTCACGGATCTAGTTGAGCTCGAATAAGTGTCGTCGGGGCGGAACACCTCCTCGAATCCGAAAGATAAGGTGGATGAGCTGTGGAGATAGAAGACATCACCGAAATCCCGTGATGAAGTGGTTCCTCCTCGAATCCGTGGAGGAAAATAGATGGAAGGAGGTGGAGGCAGCTGCTAGGGCTCAAGGAAAAAAGAGATGCCCTCCAAAACTACTAAAAATCCATTTTATAGCTGCCCAAACGAGGGGGTTTCACCGCGACACAACCGTGTCAAAAGACACGGCCAAGCCGTGTGGCATTCTGTGCAAGAAAATTTTTGCTGCTACAGTAATTTTACTGCAGTAATTTCATTGTAGCTACAGTGATTTTACTGTAGCTGCAATACCGAGCCGTGTCAAAAGGCACGGACAGGTCGTGTGTTGTTCTGATCTTCCCCCGCATTGCTACAGTGATTTCACTATGGCTACAGTACACTGCTACAGTGTCGCTGCTATAGTACTTTTGCTACAGTAAACTCCCTAATTTTCACTTAACATCCCCTACAAAAACAAAGTATACAACAATTAGTGCTAAGGACATCAAATTAGCATGTATTTGCATTAAATCTCTAAAATGATCCATATTCATAAAATATGATAAATATGTCAAATTACACATACGAATGGATCAAAACATCGAGGAATGAATATAAAATATCATGTTAAAATATGAGTTATCAGCGGCAACTCCTCTCCAAGGGGGTTGGGCGGCCACACAACAAGATTAGGGTTTCCAAAACCCTTAAGTCATGTTTTATAGAGAGCATATTCTCCTAAAGATTATTAGTTCATAACCAAAACCAGTTAACCCGCTCCAATAACTTAAGTTAAAATAAACCATACTGCATTGGTCTATTTTAAGTTAAAATGAATCGAACCAATTTCGGTTCATTCGTTTAAAACAAACCAAACCCCTTTAGTTTATTTTCCACCATAGGATTAGAACCAAACCGATTTGGTTCATCCATCATGTCTTCATAAGACTTGACCCATCCACGCTTCCATTGTGACTGAAATAATTTTATGCTCGCTCTTTGTTTGGTCCAACTAAACCAAGTCTCTCTCGATCTGAGAATCCTATTCTCAAGCTCGTTTTAAATCCTTCGAATAACACTTGTAGTGCGTGTGACCAAATAGGTTCTCAGTTTATGTTGGTCGTCTATAATTAACCATTAATTATAGAGTGATCATGAGTGGCACCTAGTAGTACATCATGATCTCCAATTAATCGAAAAATCAACGGTTGATCCCAGAATGCTTCTGAAACCCTTCAGCAGCTATAGTGAAACGTGCCCCATTTCCTTCACTCATCTTATGCCCACTTGGTTCAAGACATGGTCTATCGTGTCAGTCCCCACTAGGCAGACTACATCACACCTAGCCCAAGTATTACTTCCTCGTCCTACGGATTCTAGTTACTGCACATGTATCCAAGAGTACCATACTCTAAACATGTAATTCTTTGGCCAAAGACTTTAGTAACAATCCGATGAGAGGCCATAGGGTATATATCTCCTTGCAAAGAGTGGTGAATCCTTTATAGGGTATTCAAACACCTTCGGCTACTTTGACTTATACCCAATCATCCTGGGTCCACATCTCCTCGGAGATGTTTGCTTAAGTTGTCAAAGCATAAGTCTACATGACCAAGATGACTTGAAAACCGCAAGTCAAAGGAACATCGCACTTAAGCTATAGTAAGAACTTCATTGACATATCCAAATATGTAGAGAACCATATGAAGTCTTACAGCTAGTCACTCCAATAAACTAGTTACCATAACTAGCATCCACAATTAACTCTGGACATCCCAATATCTCCATCCAGTGAGAAACAACTGCTTGGATAAACCAAAGAGTATAACTCATGCTAGTCTCAACAGAATTTATGGTGTTCGAATACATCAATTCATTGACTAGAGATAATTTCAATACATCACAATTACACATGTAGAGATACTCACTAGTTGTGATCCAATCACAAATTCTCTCATGTTGTGAATCGTATTGCGAACATTCAGTAAATGAGTTTAAGATCCAATCAAATACATAAAAACATGTATACTCAAATAGTGAATCTTCATTTATCAAATAAATGGTACAACCATAAGGCGATTGCCTTAGGACATCTCTCATATATCACTAACACCACTATCAAGTCACCAACTTGATATGTCGTAGACTAGAACCAACTACCCTAGGATATTATTATATTTATTCAAACGGCACATCAATGAAGTAAATATAATAGCCGTAAACTTTTCCTTTATTATGAAATATGATACAAAAGTTCCCTTACCAATCATCTCATAATTGACACTTAGGGCTAATACTAACAAGAAGTGGGTATATCGGTTAGAAATTGGTAGCCTTGGTGTGCCATGAAGTAAAACACACCTGAGTCAACCATTTTTAATTATAAAAGGCAGTGGAAAATGTGGGGTTTTGGGGAATGTTGAGGTGTTGAAATACGATGAGGGTACCAACCAAAATGTGAATGGAGTTTGGGATCAATTGATTGATGGGTAGGTCTTAGAAGGTTAGGATGTGGAAAAGGGGCTTCGGCATGGGAAGGCAGAGACCTCCTTCTAGTTGGCCCATAAAGAGGGTGTTGGTGTCGGTCGGAGGTTGATGGGGGCGTTGATTGGGGGTTGGGATGATGGCGGTGAAGCCCTCGGGGATATATTTTGGTTCATGAAGGAAGAAAGGATGGTTGAGGGTCAGTTTGTTGGGAGTCGTTTAGTACCAAGGAACAGTGGAGGAGGATGAAGCCATGGAGAAGAGTTGGTTGCAGAGAGTTTGGAGGTGTCGGAGAAGGAGGGATCTAGGGTTTCAAGCGCAAGTAAAGGTTTAACGATAAAGTGTTAATGAGGGCAGTGACTTTTAAGAGGGAAATAGGGAATAAGTATGATGGTCGGGATGTTGAGAAAATGTGGTTCAGAAATTTTATAAGCCCGAGTATTTTTCTTAAGGAATTTTTTCTCTTGCAGAGGTTATAAGTATTTTTTTCCTAAGGCATCTTGTGCCTAATACACAATTCAAAGGTTATCTAATGTTCTTTTGCAAATAAGGGTTACCAATATTTCTAACGCATTTTATGCCTAAGGGTTTTAGGCTATCAATGTTCTTTGGCAAAAGGCTATATGGTTTTTTCTAAGGCATTCTACGTCTCCCGCAAAATTTGAAGGCTATCAAATTTTTCTAAAGGAATTATATGACTAGAATAGAGCAGGATTAACTAAAACTCTTATACAAAGGGTTATTGGTATTTCTAAGGTTTGTGGTATCTACTCAAATTCTTTATAGCAGTTGTTAAGACATTTATGCTAAGGGTTTCTATGCTTAATCGGAATTTCATCTTTCTTATTTCAGTGGTAGTTTTTCTAAGGTATGTCAAATTTTTTATAATTTTCTTGCAAGATTAGTAGTATTTTTTCTACGTGTTGAAAACTAACTCAGACTTTATGCCTACTATAACAGGCTATGGGCTAGGTAGCTACATTCCCCCACGGGGACTAAAATGCCACTATATGGCATATGTAAAATGTTCTTAAGGCTCTTATGCCTCTTATAACAGCCTATGGGCTATGTAACTACCTTCCCCCAGGGGGAACTATAGTGTCAACTATAATGTGCAGGTAAATGCTAACAAGGTCCTGCGCCTCACATGAGAGTTTAAGGCCTAGCGCCTCACATGAGAGTTTAAGGCTCAATGCCTCACATGAGAGTTTAAGGTCCTGCGCCTTTTTTGAGGGGTTTTACTATGACACCTTGTGGTTTATGGCATAATCTATATCAATAAACACTTGTGAAACTTCATTAGACTTTGGTCTTCAGTTTCACTAAAGAGGGGGAACTTATGATGGGTGTGGAGTTTTCAGCTAAGGCAGAGAAATTTTTTGTTATAAGTACTTGTAAAATTTCACTCAACTTTGCTCTTCAGTTTTACTAAAGAGGGGGAACTTATGATGGGGTCGAGGTTTTTCTGATCAAATTAAGCTTTTCCCGAGGAGTATATGTGTGTTTACTGAGCAGTATATGTGTTTCCCGAGTAGTGCATGTGTTTTTCGAACCCAGTAGAGAAGAATAATGCAGTGTTGTTCAGAAGCGAAGTATAATATTGGCAGAGAAGTAAGAGTACTTCCCGAGCAGTCTATATGCTTCATGAGCAGTGTATGTGATTTCTGAGCCTAGCAGGGATAAGTAGTGTAATGATGTTCAGAAGTGAAGTTGGTAGAGCAGTAAGAGTACTTCCCAAGCAATCTATATGCTTTCCGAGCAGTGTATGTGATTTCTGAGTCTAGCAGGGATAAGTAGTGTAGTGATGTTCAGAAGTGAAGTTGGCATAGCAGTAAGAGAACTTCCCGAGCAGTTTATGTTTGTCCCAACCAGTGTATGTATTTATCAAGCAGTTTATTTATTTCCCGAGTAGTATGTATAATTCTCGGGCTCAGTAGGGTGAGTAGTGCAATATTACTCTATTGGCAGAGCAGTGTATGCTTTTCCCGAGCAGTCTATGTGTTTCTCATATAGTATGCCTATTTCCTGAGTAGTATGTTTATTTCCTGAGCCATATGAGGGTTACTGTAATTCTTTTTGTACATGGTGAAATAAGGAGGAATGGTTATACTGAAATATTGGGAATAGTAGGGAGAGTTTGAGGAAGATAAATGTAATTAATATAAGATATTTTGTCATTTGTTTATTTAATTAATACTTGACAGAGAAATATATAGCATATAAGAGATTCAAAGAAGATATTTTGAAAAGAAGCAGGAAAAGCGGTTACATTGGACAGCTTGGTAAAGGGTATTAGAGTAAATTCACTTCAAGGAGAAAGCAGGACGAATCATCTATAAAAGGGGCAGAGGTAAAAGGAAGAAGGGATGATTGTTTATTCGCTATTCGGTACCTTAAAGATCTTCTTACTTCTTCATCATCATTCCTTTTGCATTGCTATTTTTCTTCATACTGTTACTAACTTGAGCGTCAGAGTGGCAGCATCGGGAAGCCGCCCTATCTCTAACATTCCTTCTCAAAGTAGAAGATCTAACTCTACTCCCAAGATCCGAGGTGATTCAAGAAGAAGATATCTCTTTATCTCATCTTTAACCCTCTTTGGTAACAGATCTAGCGATTCACAAGAAGGGGGAGGGAGGTCTTGGCCGACCGAAGAAGTGAACACCATCAGTGTGTAATCCCGATGAACTTTTGCTTCTATTGGGAATTACCTATTCCTATCCAAGTCTCCCTTTCGGATCGTCAGAGCTTAGGAGGGTGATATCTTTGGGAACCCCCTATCACTGGGGTTCCTGAACCCGTCTAGATTTGATGTCTCTCCTACTTTGGGCCTTCTGCAAGGGTAGGTTCATTAGGTTCTAAGATGTCCTATTGATCTCTATGAATAAGTGGATCATATTTCATATCCTACTTCCTACGGTTATGGGAGGAAGGATGACTGTAAGGTTCCTCCTTGGTTCTCCTAAATTTTGATACAAAGGTCTTTCTCCCTTGTATCTACTACATGCGATAGAAATAGAATCAATACATAGCTTTCCTTGATCTAAATAACATAAATTGTAAACATAATTCAAAAGCAATGAAAGAATATTTGAACTAGCATGTCTAACATACACAAGTTACTCCCTAATCCTAGAAACGAAGTATCTACTCCATGAATAAGATAAAACCAACACAAGACATCTTTTTATGAATCATTACAATCCAAATAGAATTAAGAATAGAAGTAATACACTTTGTTGGATCCAATGTGATGTCTTGGTTGTTCTTCAAGGTGTTGGAGCATCGATTCGGGTCTTTGAGCCGCTTCCTCCCTCCCCCGTTGTGAGCCTCGGTACTTTTTAGGGCACGTTCTTGTTATCCCAGTCGTCAAGCCTCCTTCCAGGGATTGGACGTGCCTTCCCTTTTATCGAAGTAAATCCAGATTTCCTTATCCGCCCACAAAACCTTAAACTACATAAGTTGTGCGATTGCCACACAGTCATGTGGAATCCACACGGCTACCCGTGTGGCAGGCTAGAAGTTAAGCTCGGAATCTAGATTCTAGAATAGGCATGGTCGTGTGAGATTCCACACTGTTGGTCGTGTCCTCCTCTGGAGCTCTAAACTAACTTCATCCTCTGGTCTAAAATGTGCTCGTGTCTCCGAGACACAACCAGAGCATGCTTGCATTCCTTTAGCTCCATTTATTTAGCTATTTTGCCTCCAAAACACCGCTTCTTATGCAAAAATAACAAACGCATATCTCCGAACTAAGAAATAGTAAATGGATGCAAAATGAGGGAAAATATGCATGAAACAAGTATGAAATGCAATGAGATGTGTGCTAAAACTACTCCTAAAATTCTATATGATTTGAACACATCAAAATCCCCCAGACTTAGATCTTTGCTTGTCCTCAAGTAAACCTCAGTGGCATGAGTTTTAAAAGCATTGTTCCCATACTTAGTATGTTTACAAAACTTTTCAAATTGTACTTTCAATCAAAGAAAATACATATGTTCTAAAAGTTTACTATGTTAGCTTTTCGTGCATGTGCCAAGAAAATTTCCTAGGGGATTCACATTTCATGTTGAGTTAAGTCGTAATACTATAACTTTCCTAAGGTCTTCGGCTTTTTGGCACTTACCTGCCCCAAGTGAGGGTTGTTCTCTAGAGTTACCATAAAGCCTCAAAGGCGTGCTCGGTATTGAGAGAAATTGGTAGGTGTTTCCCCAATAACCAAACTCAATTTCAAAGGGGCACCTAACCATTTTCCACCCATATGTTTTTTTTCTTCTTCTTCTTTTTTCTCCTTTTTTTTTTATCCTCACTAGCATTTTCATTTTTCTGAATGGGCTTGCACAATCCAAGCATCTCCAGTAACTAAAATGTTAATTCTAGAGTCACCTATGGATTCCAAAGTACTAGACAATTGGAATGAATTATAACTACGTATGTACTAGATTCTCTCTTTCAGAATATTCAATGAGTATAAATGAGAGTAAAATCTAACAAGTAAAAATTTAGGACATTCAATAAAGCATCTCAAAATTAAGTACCAAGAGATAAAAGAAAGTAAACTACCTATGGCATGGGAATATAATCTCAAGGGTTTCAAAAATATTACTGAGGCAACTTACATGAACAAACGACTAAGTGTTGAAAGAAACTAAATAATAAATGCAAACAATCTAGCAAAGAAAATGAACAAAGCAAATGAATGCTAAACCTAGATGTCATAAAACTACACTAGTAGAAGAATATAGCAAAATTTAGGGGTCCCCCATAATGAAATAGTAATTGTACCTCTAGTGTGGCGGCTTGGATGGGAAGTCCGGTAGTCTCGACATGTCGAGCTCGTGGGAGAGTCACGTGCTCAACCGCTGGTGCCACATATACATGTGGTCAATCTAGAAACTGGTGGACACTGTGGCTACTCTATGCTCTTCCTCCCTGGACCACGTGAACATACATCTCGCATGAACTACCGAAATCTTAATGATAGGCAACCTCCTCTAGAAAATAGAGTTGGGACTGACCGTAGAACTCCTCAGCCCACTGGAAATGGTCTCGTAGGCCCTGAAACTCGGTTTCCATGTAGGTGTTGTGCTCCTCCCATCGCTACCCCTGTATCTGCTGCTCTGTGAAGATGTCATCGAGGCACAATCGGAACTATGAGAAGTCGTAAGCATACAATCTTGTATCCTGCTCAAAAGAATGAAAGGTATGCGGTGCAGGCGTAGGATCAAGACGTGGAATACAAGGGCTCCTATACATGGGTGGACCCGAGGGTGAGAGATGTGAAGGTGGTGAAAAGGGTGCATGGGTAGAGGGTCCCTCGTGTGGTGGGGACTTCACTACCCTATCCAACCGCTAATTGGCATGGTTGGTGATGGTGGTACGATCGGTATCGGAGAGCCTAAGGGGTGGCAAGTTCTTCCTTACAAAACAAAAAAAATTACTCTCTCTCACTATCATCTTCATTGTCATGCACACCCCTAGGACTATGCTTGGGCTCCTCTCTACTCTATTCAATCTCTCATAATTGTACCCCATCGTATCACATATGTGGGTCAACAAAACCCCTAAGATAATGCCCCCCTTCGGTGTTTTACCTACCTTAACTAGATGTCTAATAAAATGGGACCCCACATCAATAGTATTTCTCTATTGCAACATGTCCCATAGGCAAAGAAGTTTGCTCAACCTCACGACTCCATCACTCTCTCCCCTACCAAAAATAGTATTCACCATGACCCGACAAAAATATCAAAAAATAGGGTGTTGAAGATGGGAGGCTTTAGCTCTAGACGGGTCATATGTGTTTTCCCCTGTCAAATCAAACAAAAATAATCTTGCATTGAATTTGTTAAGGGTTCTCCTTTCTCCCCCACTAGGTAATTCAAAACAAAGGTTCCATGGTTTAGGGTCCACTCATGTTCAATGTTAAATAACCTAAAAGTGATTTTTCCCTCTAGACTATCTACTCCAGATAAGATCTCCGCATCCACCAAACTCAAGAATTCTAGAACTACCCTAGGGTAAGTTGGGCACCTAACTCCAATGATCTCCTCCCAACCTACTTTTGCAAGCAATCCTTGCATATCTCAAAACTGACCTAGGGTTTCTAATAAAGGCACGTCTAGATAAAAGGTAGCAGTTATCTTGCGAGTATAAAGCATGTTAAATCTATTCCTATGTATATCATCTCGAAATATTATGCCTAGTGGGGCATTACCTTCCTCCGGTTCTTGTTGGATGTTTCTTCCCCTCGACCTTGGCCTTGAAGAGGCAACCCTTGTTGTGGTGTGCTTTGTCCTCTTCATTTTTGCTTCTTGAAGGCTTTTTTTATGCTTGGAGATGTTTGTTTAGAGGTTGGAGACAAGGGAAATAGAGGCTTAGGGCAAGGGTTTTGAGTCACATGGCCGATTTGGAGTCACCACATAGTTCATTCCCCTTTTAAAGGAGCGTGACACGGTCGGTCGTATTAGGCTCTACCCTAAGTGCTCAGGAAAAGTTCGAAAATAGGCATAACTGTGTGAAATTCACACGGTCGACTGTGTGCGACTCTGGAATTCTCCTGGAGTGTCACACTATCCGAGACTTTCCACACGCCCTGTCATGTGTTCTTCTGCACATTGGCCACAGTCATGTCAAATCCACACCGCCGCCCGTGCTTCCTTCTGATGTTCTAAAAAAAATCTTCCTTCTACCTAACAAGTTCTTATATGACCCTAAAACACTTGTAAGGATTATAATGGACAAAAACTTATGCCTAAGCCTAGCATGCATGAATGCAAAGAGACTAAAAACACATAAAGTTAAACTTGGGTTGCATCCAAAGAAACGCTTGTTTAAGGTCTTTAGCTCAATCATATTCATGTACTTCAACTTGGCTCCGGGGGTCGTAAACCTCCACTCATCGACATTGGATTTTTTAACTCCACTTTATGGCTTAGCCCTTGCAGGAATAACATACTTACCCAGTGCGGGTTCTAACCCCATTGTGCTAGCAAACTTGAACTCCAATCAATTATCTCCTACCGTTAAACTCAGCTTATGATTCTTCACATCGATGACCATTCCTACAGGGGCTAAAAATGGCCTTCCAAAAATTACCAAAATTTTTTGATCTTCTTCCATTTCTAAAACTACAAAATCCGTGGGTAGTGTAAAATCTCCTACCCTAATGAGAACATCTTCCGAAATCCCCAGTGGGTATTGGTACGAATGGTTCGTAAGCTGTAACGTCATAGTTGTCAACTTTAGATTTCCTAGCCCTAATTTCTTGCATAATGTGTATGGAATCAAACTCACACTCACACCCAAGTCACAAAATGGCTTATTAATCATGGTCATTCCTGTATGACACTGAATATAGAAACTCCTTGGATCTTTTAGTTCCTGAGTGGTCCCATTTTGGAAATAAGCAGTGGATTCCTTTGTAAGGGCTATTGTCTCTGACCACTCAACCTTCCTACAGTGTGCCAAAATACCTTTCATAAACTTTTCAAATTGGGAATATAGTGCGAGGCTTCCAGTATCGGTACTTCCACTGAGATTGATTTCAAAATGTTTAAGAATTTACCAAACTAAACATCTCTCTTGGTGTTGGTTAGCCGTTGTGGAAAAGATATTGTGATTGGTTGTTGTTTCCTTGGTGGAGATTCATGCTTCATTTTATCATCTCTGTCCCTTATGGTCTCCTCAGGTGGTTCTTTCTCCTCCGAGCCTTGTTCCTACTTAGAAACTAATCTTTTTGGTGATTCCTTTATAATCCTCCCACTTCATAGTGTGACCACATTGCATTGCTCTACTGGATTATATTCAGATTTGCCTGGAAGTCGGCCCGGTGTTCTAGCGGATTGGCTTGTGATCTGTGCTTTCTGAATTTCCAACGTCTTTTTTCAACTAGCAAGGACACTCACAGATGATTTTAACTCTTTCATCATCTCCTCTATCTATGAATGTCGATGCTGGAATTTGGTGTTCACCTTCTGTTGTGTCTGAATGAAGTTCTCCATCATCTGCTCAAGTCGGGATTTAGGTGGATGTTGCTCCCCACCGCTCTGCTGTCCGTACCCACCCAATTGTTGGAAATTTTCTGAATTATTCTTATATGTAAAGTTTGGCTGATTCCTCCATCCGGGATTCTACGTGCTATAGTATGTATTGTTGGGCCTCTAATTATAGTCACTCACAGCATCGACATGGTCAACTTGCTCTTTCGAAATGCACTGCCACCCATAGTGGTAGTCCTCTGGATTTCCTGCCACTCCATCACTGGCTACACATATAGAAGCAGGGGTTAATGAATAGAACCGCCTGCTCAGTGCATCCATCCTTGATGCCAAGTGATCGATAGAGTTGCCAACATATTTACCCACTGTAGGTGTTAGGTGACTACGTTTGGAAGCCCACTGATGGTAGTTTTGGGCCACCTCCTCGATAAGCTCCTCTGCCTCCTTGATAGTATTATTCATTAAGTTTCCTCCTATAGTAGAGTCCAAGGAAACCTTCATGGCGTACGTGATCCCATTATAGAATATGTGGATCATAAGCCACCGTTAAAGACCGTGGTGGGGGCACTGATGAAGCAACCCTTTGTAGTGATCCCATGCTTCAAACAACGACTCTCCTTCCTTCTGGCAGAAGCTAGTTATGAGGTGACACATGTGAGTTGTTTTGCTAGTTGGGAAAAACTTGTTCAGGAACAAGAGCTCACATTGTTCCCATGTGGTGATTAGATCTGTCAAACGGGTCAACCCATGACGGGGGTGGACTAACCCGTTGTAAACTCAATATTTAGCAGAGAGGGACGGGCCAACCCGCCATCTCGGCGTGTTGAGAAATCTCTAACCCAATCCAACCCAAGGCGGGTTGCGGATTAGGCGGGCCAACCCGCGGGCCAAAAAATTAAAAATATATATATCTAAAATTACTGAGGCATTGAGGGCTTGAGACAATGATCGGTAAGGCAGATGGGGTACTATGATTAAAAAAATAAGTATTCAAACTAACTAAAATCTTATAATTGAGATTCAATTATCGACCTATAAAGTTGAATACTGATGTTTTTTATTCCTTTCCAATATTCCAAAATATCCAAATCTTGATAATATGCAAATGTAAATTTTTGCTCTTCCAAATAGTGATTCAATTGAGATTTTCTAGTCCTTGTAATTATTTGATTTTGATATGTCATTATTTCTTACATTGATTAGAATAGTAGTGAAAAGATAATATAAAATAATTAGAGTATAAAAAAAATAGAGTACTTCATCAAATATTCTTTAGTTCTTTCCTCTTAACTTTTTTTATACTTTGTTGAGGTGTATGTGTGATAGAAGAAGATCGTGATGGTGAAAAACTTGTCTTGTTAATATTAAAATATTGGTTAAAAAACTTATACAATTTTATTTTCACATGTTCCATCTTTTGATATTTCTCAACACGCTGGCCAACCCGTGCCCACGGCGGGCCGACCCGTCTAAACCCTCAACCTGCACAAGTTGAACCGTTTAAGCCCGCCAAAATGGCGTGTTGATAAAATTTCAACCTATCCCACTTAAATTATTTGGCGGGGTGGGCCAACCCGACGGGCCCAACCCAACTTGACAGCTTTAGTTGTGATGCTTCCCGAAGGCAAAGAGTGTAGCCACATTTTTGCCTTATCCCTTAGTGAGAATGGGAATAGACTCAAATGGATCGCATCGTTGGGTACTCCATTAAATTTCAGCATTGAGAAAATCTCCAAAAACGTCTCCAGGTGTCGGTTGGGATCCTTAGTCGCTGCTCCTCTAAATTGATTCTGCTTAACCATGTGTATGAGTGTCGGCTTAAGTTCAAAGTTATTAGTAGTAATAGATGGTCCAGCTATACTAAGTCTTTATCCTCGGGCGCTATGAGCTGCAAAATCCCACAGGGGGGGGGGGCAGTTATCTACGTTTGCGAGAGTAGCCACGTGTTCATCCATCTCTTTCTGTTCTTCCCTACGACGATGGTAGGTACTCCCTATCTCTAGGTCAATCGGAAGTAGATTTTCCGATCTTATGTGTCTATGCATAAGATAGCTACCGTAGCCAAGTAGGAGTATCTACGCTCTACGCTACTCATTAAAAAGGAAATAAAGCAGAATGAAAGTAGTGAACTAAATAAAGAAAATTTACTAATAAAATAAAACTAAACTGAATTAACAATAGATTATGATTAATGAAATAAATCTAAAAAAACTAAAAAGAATAACCAAAAACCTAAAATTGAAATAAAATAAGAGCAAATCTAAAACTAGGTCTGATCCAATCTTTTCACTTTCGATTCCATATCGAATCTACAGTCCCTGAAAATGATGCCAAAAACTTGATGCACATGAGCACGACCCTAAATCACCAGTAGACTTGATGCTCATGCTCGCACTCAATGCCTGCAAGTGCACGACTATCATTAAGTGATAAATTATGCATCGATCCCACAGGGATTGTGATTCGAGTATCGTTTATCCAATGAGTGTTGTTTGTTCGGATTAAGTCTCTTGCGAGTCAGAAGTGAGGTCGACGACGGCCCTAACTAAGGTACGGTGTCACTTGAAGAAAGCAATGGGAGGCTTAAAGTTTCTTAAAGGATTCCAGGATTTTGATTTCACTTGTGCATTGTTGAACATGCTATCAATTTAATGCTCTTAAGATCTCTAGTTATAATGTTGCGGGAGGATCATCATGTGTAATCCCGATGAACTTTTACTTCTACTAGGAACTATCTATTCCTAGCCAAGTTTCCCTTTCAAATCGTCAGAGCTCAGGGGGTTGATAACTTTGGGAGCTCCCTATCACTAGGGTTCTTCAACCCTTCTAGAGTTGATGTCTCCTACTTTGGGCCTTTTGTAAGGGTAGGCTCATTAGGTTCTAAGATATCCTATTGATCCCTATAAACATGTAGATCATATTTCATATCCTACTCTTTCATATCCTACTTCCTACAGTTTTGGGAGGGAGGACGACGTAAGGTGATGCACGCGAATGCGACTTCAAATCTCGCGACGGAGACCATCGAGGACTCGAAGCGTGCGCTTGTGCTTAACGCCCGCAAGTGCACGGATGTCGTCAAGTAATAAAAAGATTATCAATCCCACAGGGACTGAGATTCAAGTATCGATTTGTTAAGTGGACATAATTGTTCGGAATTCAGTTCTAATGGTTGTGATTGCGAGGGTTGTCGGTGGTCCTAACTCAGTACGGTGTCACACGAAAGAAGAAAAGGCTTGCTGCGAGTCTTTGGAAGGAATTCTAGGATTTTGGTTTCGCTTGTGTGTTGCAAAATATGCTATCAATTGGGTGTTATCTAAACGTCTAACTATGTCCTTGTGGAAGGGACATCATACACTCCCCCGATGAGCCTTCGTATCTATCGGGACCTATCTCTGCCTTACTAGGTCGACCTGGCATTAGGACGGGATAGGTGGTACGAGGATGTCAAATCAATCCCTGCGATGAATCGTTTCCAATTCTATCGCACTCTTCTATCCACAATTATAGGAGATGAGACCAACCCCTAGGTTCCTCCTTAATTCTCCTAAATATTAGATACGAGGGTTGTCACCCCTCGTATCGGCTAGCACAGTAGATAGAAAACCAAAACACATAGATATCAGTCTAAACTAATACCAATTGCAAATACAAACTCAAGAACAGAATTTAATTTGGAATAACATGTTCTACCCACACAAACTACTCCCTAATCCTAAAATCGAAGAATATACTCTATAAATATGAGAGGAGAAACACAAAGCATGATGATATTCGTATAAACAATGGATATTATGCAAAGAACAGAAATTACAATGCAATGTGGCTCTTCTCTCCAGCGTTGAAGTATAGAACTTGGATCTCTGGCGGATTTCTTCCTCCCCGTTGTGAGTTCTTGAAGCTTTTTAGGGCGTCAGAGTGTCGTCCCAATCGTCGTGCCTCCTCCTAGGGTTTGGGTGTAGCCTTTTTTATATAGACATCAGCCTGGATCTCCCCGAAACCTGGAAATAATCGAATCACATCGGAATCGAACAGCGCCACACGACCATGTGGATCCACATGGTCAGGCCATGTGTGGTGCTGTGGCACAGGCCGTGTGTTTTCATAGGGCCAGGGTGTCCGTCATTCTGTTCTAGCTGCCAAATGTCTTCTTTTCGCTCCAAAAGTGTGTCATTTCCCCCGTATAATGTTGTCCTGCAAACAAAAGTACAATGAGCATATCTCCAAACCAAAAAATAAGAAATTCATGCAAAATAAAGTAAAATATGCAAGAAACAAACATAAAATGAAATGAGATGTGAGTGAAAACTACTCCTAAAACCCTATATGTTTTGCTCACATCAATTTCCCTAGACTTAGATCTTTGCTTGTCCTCAAGCAAACCTCAGTGCATGAAATTTTAAAAAGGTATTGTTCCATATTTAGCATATTAACTAAATTTATCAAGTGGTATTTTCAATCAAAGCAAAATAGATGTGTTCTAAAAATTCACTAAGTTAGCTGCTCATGCACGTGCCTAGCAAATCTTCTTAGGGGATACTTGTTCCATGATAAGTTAAGTAGTCATCCTATAACTTTCCTAAGGTCTCTGACTCTTAGGAACTTACCTGCCCAAAGCGAGGGTCGTTCCCTAGATCTTGCACAAAGTCTCAAAGGGTGCTCGGTATTGAGAGAAATTGGTAGGTGTTTCCCCAGTAACCTAACTTGGTCTCAAAGGGGCACCTACCCATTTCCACCAACGACAACTATTTTTCTATCCCTCATAATCTTTTTTTCAGGGGGATTTTGATTTTTTTCGAATGGGCTTACACAATCTGAGCATCTCCAGTAACTAAAATGCTAAACTTAGGGTCACCTATAGATTCCAAAGTACTAGACTACTGAGATGAATCATAACTATGTACGTACTAGACTCTCCCTTTCAGAATGTTCATCATGTGTAGGTGTAAAATTAAAAGCTAACCAGTGTAAGACTAGAACATTTATTAGAACAAATAAAATAAAATACCACGAGGTAAATGAAGTTAAGCTACTCATGAAACAACTCATGAAGAAAACTTTAGCAATACTACTAAGGTATCTTAAAGATAGCAAAAATTAAGTACTGAAGAAACTAAAAACTCTATGTATGAACAAATGATTGCTAACTAAAAATGCAAATGACAGGAAAGAAACTACTGCTAGAAACAAAATAAATATAGACTTGGCTCCCCCCCCAGACTTTAGCGAAGCATACCTCTAGTATGGTGGATGAGGTGGAAAGTCTGGTAGCCTCGGCATCTTGGGGTCCTGGGAGAATCTAGTGTTGAGCCACTGATGCCACATGTACATGTGGTCGATCTGAGAGCTGATGGATGCAGCAGCTGCTCGGTGCTCCTCCTCCCTAGCCCACTGTGCCTGCTAGGCATGCATGTGTTGCTGCATCTCCTGGCGGTAGGTGGCCTCGTCCTGGCGATGGGCAGCCTCCTCCTGGAAGTAGATGTGGGCCTCATTGTAGAACTCCTCAGCCCACTGGAAGTGCTCCCAAAAGCCCTGAAACTCTGCCTACGTGTAAGCACTCTACTCCTCCCATCGCTGCCTCTATGTCTGCTGCTCGAAATATATGTCGTCAAGGCGTGATCGGAACTCCAAAATATCATAGGCAGATGTACCTGCATCCTACTCAAAAGTAGAAAAAGGTGGCGGTGCAGGCTCATGTCGACATGGACTAGGTGGGCTCCTATACGTGTGTGGACTAGAGGGAGAGTGATGTACAGGGGGAGAGATAGATACCAAAGTGAATGGTCTATCATATGGTGGGGACTCCACTATCATGTCTAAATGCCAGCTGGCGCGTGTTGTGATGGTTGTACGATCAGGGTCGGGGAGCCTAAGGGTTGTTAGGTTTTTCCTTACAAAGCATAAGGAGTGTCCTTCTCTTACAATCATCTTCATGGTCATACACACTCCTAAGTCAATCCTAGGGCTCCCCTCTATACTATCTAGCGCGATGTAGTCATACCCCATCCTATGGCAAATGTGGGTAAGTAGGTCGCCCACAATAATCTCTCCTCTCGCCGCTTTGCCCATTTTCACTAAGTGTCTAATGAAATGGGACCCTACATCAATGCTACTCCTCTCTTGTAGCATGTCCCATAAGTAAAGCAGCTCACTAGCTCTCACTACACCGTCACTCTCATCACTCCCAAAAATAGTACTTGCCATAATTCAGTGCAGGTACCAGACAATGGGGTTTTGGAGGCGCGATGCTTTGTCCCTAGAAGAGTCGTACGTGTGCTCTCCTGTCAATTTGGTTCAAAAGATCTGAGAGTTAAACCCAATAGGGATTCTTCTCCCCCCCCCCCTCTCCCCCTCTAGGCAAGCCAAAACATGTGTTCCATTGGTGTAATGTCCATTCATGCTCAGTGTTAAATAACCTAAAGGTAATCCTACCCTCTTCGCTCTCTCTATCCGTTAAAACCTCAGCTTCTAAAGAACTTAAAAACTCTAAAACTATCCTAGGGTAGGTTGGGTGTCTTATCCCCATTATCTCTCCCCACCCCATTTTTACAAATAGGGATTAAATATCACCCAGCAAACCTAGGGATTCTAATAAATCTTCATCAAGATACCTAGTTGTGGTGATTCTTCTAGTATCAAGCATGTCATATCTATCCTTATGCTCATTATTTCGAAAAAGAAGGGTTGGAAGAGCGTTACCTTCCTCCGGAGCTTGAGGGGCGTTCGTTCTCCTTGTTCTTCGCTCTGAAGCACCGGATCGAGATGCCACTTGCTTGGTCCTCCTCATCCTTACTTCTTTTGGGCTTCCTTAAAGGTTGGAAAGGCTTCTAGGTGGTGGGGAAGAGGGATTCGCACGGCTAGGGAAAAAGGAATCAAAGCACATGGCACATTTGGGGCAAAACACCACAGTGCGTTGTATTTAACTCGTGCGCGACATGGTCGTGTGAAAAGCACACAACCATGCAGTGTGCGTTCTATTTAACTTGATGCACATGAACGTGACCTCAAATCTCAAGATGAACACCGTCGAGGACTCGAAGCGTGCACTCGCGCTCAACGCCCGCAAGTACACGGATGTCGTCATATAATAAAAAGACTATCGATCCCACAAGGATTGAGATTCAAGTACCAATTTGTTAAGTGGACATAATTGTTTGGAATTTAGTTTTAATGGTTGTGATTGCGAGGGTTGTCAGCAGTCCTAACTCAATACGGTGTCACACGGAAGAAGAAAAGGCTTACTACGAGTCTTTGGAAGGAATTCTAGGATTTCGATTTCGCTTGTGTGTCACAAACATGCTATCAATTGGGTGTTATCTAAATGTTTAACTATGGCCTTGTGGAAGGGACATCATACACTCCCCCAATGAGCCTTTGCATCTATCAGGAGCTATCTCTGCCTTACCAAGTCAACCCCTAGCGTTAGGATGGGATAGGCGGTACGAGGATGTCAAATCAATCCCTGCGACGAATCATTTCCATTTCTATCGCACCCTTCTATCCACAATTACAGGAGATGAGGCCTACCCCTAGGTTCCTCCTTAATTCTCCTAAATCTTAGATACGAGGGATGTCACCCCTCGTATCGGCTAGCACAGTAGATAGAAAACCAAAACACATTGATATCGGTCTAAACTAATACCAATTGCAAAT
This sequence comes from Wurfbainia villosa, assembly GCA_025175895.1. Lineage (NCBI taxonomy): Eukaryota > Viridiplantae > Streptophyta > Magnoliopsida > Zingiberales > Zingiberaceae > Wurfbainia > Wurfbainia villosa. The sequence goes on along the minus strand of CM045989.1, from coordinate 32,442,379 downwards.
ACAAACTCAAGAACAAAATTTAATTTGGAATAACATGTTCTACGAACAAAAACTACTCCCTAATCCTCGAATCGAAGAATCTACTTCATAAATATGAGAGGAGAAACACATAGCACGATCATATTCGTATAAACAATGGATATTATGCAAAGAACAGAAATTACAATGCAATGTGGCTCTTCTCTCCGGCGTTGAAGTATAGAACTTGGATCTTTGGTGACTTTCTTCCTCCCCATTGTGAGTTCCTGAAACTTTTTAGGGCATCAGAGTGTTGTCCCAGCTGTCGTGCCTCCTCCTAGGGTTTGGGCGTAGCCTCCTTTATATAGACATAAGCCTGGATCTCCTCGAAACCTAAAAAACTGAATCGCACATCGCCACACGATCGTGTGGATCCACATGGCCAGGCCGTGTGTGGCGCTGTGGCGCAGGCCGTGTGTTTTCATAGGGCCAGGGTGTGTGTCATTCTGTTCTAGCTGCCAAATGTCTTCTTTTCGCTCCAAAAGTGCGCCATTTCGCCCATATAATGTTGTCCTACACACAAAAGTACAACGAGCAGATCTCCGAACTAGAAAACAAGAAATGCATGTAAAATAAAGTAAAATATGCATGAAACAAACATAAAATGAAATGAGATGTGAGCGAAAACTACTCCTAAAACCCTATATGTTTTGCTCACATCATAAGATTCCTCCTTGGTTCTCCTAAATTTCGATACAAAGGTTTTTCTCCCTTGTATCTAATATGTGTGGTAGAAATAGAATCAAGACATATCTTTCATTGATCTAAATAATATAAATTGCAAACATAATTCAAAAGAATGAATGAATATTTGAACTAGCATGTATAACATTCATAAGTTACTCCCTAATCCTAGAATCGAAGTATCTACTCCATGAATAAGATAAAACGAACACAAGACATCTTTTTATGAATCATTACAGTTTAAATAGAATTAAGAATAGATGCAATATGCTCTGTTGGATCCAATGTGATGTCTTGGTTGTTCTTAAAGGTGTTGGAGCTTCGATTCGGGTCTTTAAGCCACTTCCTTCCTCCCCGTTGTTGTTGGTGTAGGGGTACCAGATAATTGAACCTGTATTTTGATTATGGCAAAGACATAAAGTTAAGTTTACATTGTTGTCTCACGAGCTAAATTAAGTGTGCAGAAAGGCTAAGCTAAGCTAAAGGTCAGCGACACCCAGAGGGAGTTGTGGTGGTCGGGCAACACCGAGGGAACTTCGTGGGAGTCGAAGAACCTAGGTGGAAGACCGGAAGCAAAGCGACAAATCTTAAAAGACCAGAGGTAAGCTCGTGTGAGTGAGAGATGGTAAGGTAGTGTCCTCTGTACGGGGACGACCGTAGGCGACGATCCGACTAAGACTTCCTGTGGAAGGTCTAGGTCGATATCGGACGGTAAGAAACCGTCGCATTTACCATTTTATGTGCTAACCTCGTATTGCATGTGAGTGGCTAGACTGGCAGTCGACTGTTGACCATTGGGTAGTCGACTGATAGTGACGAATCAGCCTTTTGCACTAGGTCAAAATGGATAACATTTGACACGGTCACTTCGTGATAAAATTTGATACCACTTCATGATCTGTTCCAAAATATGAGGAGACTTATTCTGAGGCCAAACTCTATAAAAGGAGGGGAGGATTCCAACCCAAACATCAATCAAGATTATTCTCAAGTGCTCCTACAACGCCAAAACTCCAACATCGTTATAATGCCGACGCAACGATAAGTTTAAATCTTCTTCGTCGGCAGCAGCAGCAAGTAATTATTTTTGTTATTGTATTCTTTGTTTTAATCGTAACGAGGTGAGGTAGGCTTGTTACCTCATCCTCGTACTTTCGGTTTTGTGATCGTTGTCTCCTACCTTCAACGAGGAGGAGATCTTATAGTGCTTTGCCCTCCGTACGCGGTCTAGGATCGTTAGGGCCTTGGAGTAGCAACCGCTGGATTGTGAACCAAGTAAAAATAAACTTGTCTTTTTACTTTTCTACTGTGCTTGCTCGTATATCGAACGAACGAAAAGAAAAGATTTACGGTCACTATTTCCCCCCCCCCTAGCGATGCTTCTCGATCCAACAGTTACGAGCCTCCTGTGTTTTTTAGGGCACCTTCTTATCGTCTCAGTCATCAGGCCTCCTTCCAGGGTTTGGACTGTTGGGATGTATACTTAAAAGTCTATCTTTTGTATGAACATCTTTATTTTGAAATAAGAATCACATAATCATTGTTTGCATTTTTTTATGACTATGCATATTGTCTAATACATTACATTGTAGATAACATGGTGTGTGGTGTCACAGGGGAGATCATGTTATCAGCTCCTTGTAAAGTATAAGTAAAGGCTCACAACAGATATGACTTTGGACAAACCATCAGAATGGTTGTAGTGTGATTTGGTATTGGTTTGTCTTGACCATAAAATCACACTAGTGCACTTTGTGTGTATTGAACAAGACCGACTTAGAGGTGATTCAATTTATTGCTGACTACATAATCGAATTGGACCTCAGATATTATTTTGTACATGCTCTTTATCCCGATATAATAACGGGCACATATACTTAGTATTCATCTCTTTGATTTACCAATGGGAGAGATTTATAGATTAAATCGATAGGCTCGGTAAGTTGGGAGATGATATTATTTATATGGTGTGCCGTTGATTATAAGAGGAAACTGTGTCCTATATATTAGGATGATGATGTCCCCTTGAGGAGCTCATAAGGTTCATCATGTAAACTCTGCAGGTGGACTTGGTCCGGTATGATGAAAAGGTTGAGTGGTACTACTCATGGAGTTAGATGTTGATTAATTAATGGTCAGTAAATTAATTAATCGATGGACATTTGAGATCTTAAACACGGGGAGAAAATGTACAAATAATATATGGAGCTCATATTATCTTATGGGGGTTGGTGAGGTAGATCAATGATAATCCTTTAGTGGATTGAATTATCATTAATGGATCGGACTTTATGTGGGCTTGATCCATGGGTGTCCAAGATCCAACTCCTCCTCATGGTCCCTATTGTAGCCTATTAACACCTTATGAAGCTTAGATCCAATGGATAGAAATAAAACACTAGATCCAAAGGTAGAGATTAAATCTCTTAGAACTGACAGTTGAGAATAAATCTCTAGATTCGACGGTTGAGATTAAATCCCTAGAACCAATGGTGGAGATTAAAAGGAGGCTTATCCCTAACTCTATAAAAGGAGAACAATGTTAGTTATAGCCCTAAGAACCAATCATGTGATGGTTGAATAGGGAACATTTTGTATCATATTCTATAAAGGCAAAGGATTGGTTATTATATTTAAGTCTTGCTTGTGCCAGCTAAATTAAATATAGTAATGCCCTAGAAAAGTAGGTTCTTATCTACAACACATCAATTGGCAGAATTGATTATGAGAGGCTGTAGAGAACACTTTCTAAATGTTCCTAGTCAAGTATTAATATGCAAGGGCAATATTAATACATAAAGACTAGCATGTAGGTCAACTGATGACTTGATCTCACAAGTCATGGATATATGATATCAAGTTGACACATGGGTATATATTAGAGAATATATACTGAACTGACCCGCCATGAGAAAGTTTCATGGATCGTTATATGAGTGTCATAAACTTTCTCATGTGACTATTGGTATGAATAGTCCTCAGACCTGAAGTCACTACGGTTCCCTACATAAGGAGTTATGTACTTTGGTATCGTCAAACGTCACCCGTAACAGGGTGGACCATAAAGGCAATTACTGGGTATATAACAAATTATGCGGAGGGATGTGAGTGATGTAGATGGGATCTATCCCTCTCATATGACGAGAGTGATATCGGTGGGCCCCTTGATTGAGTAGAACTACTAAAATGCATGGCCATGCTCGAATGAGTCAATATGAGATATTGAGCCCATTTGTTTGAGTTAGTTTACTCAGGGATCAAGAAACACATAGATTGATCGAGGATGACACGGTCTATGCCTCATTGATCAATCTGATATCAAGGATAGAAGGACACGGTCATATATTATAGTAGTCACGGAAAGGTTAGTCGGATCTTGACTTATCTCGTAACTTGGGTAGCAATGATGTATTGCTAGATGCCGCTCATTGCTTGTGTATCTAAAAGAGTTTAGGTCCACTGCCAACGTTATGAGAGCCTATAGGGTCACCTTGAAAGAGCATGATGATTAGAGGAATTAGAGTATTCTAGTTTGACTAGAATAATTTGGGAATAAGCTTAAGTACAAAATGGTTTTTGGACTTTAAGCTTAATGAGAATTTTAGCTAATTGATTTAATGAGATTAATTCAATATGTTACCTCATTGATTTAATAAGATTAATTCAATATGATAACATAAGCTTAATTGAATTAATAAGATTAATTCAATATGATAACATAAGCTTAATTGAATTAATAAGATTAATTCAATATGATAACATAAGCTTAATTGAATTAATAAGATTAATTCAACATGCATGAATGCCACATAAGCATGCCACATAAGCATGCCACCTAAGCATCCACCTAAGCTAGATAAGGTGGAAGGAAACAAAATGGTTTTGTCTCCTTAAGTGGCGGAATGAATGTCCTGTAAATGCAATGGATCACATTGAATGTGTGGAGGTGAAAGGGTTTTTCCAACCCTATAAAAGACCCCATGGAGTGGCCGGCCAAAGCAATGGTTGGTGTGGTTGTTGAGAGCTTGAGGCTTGGAGAGAGCTTGAGAGCTTATTGTTGTGTGGCTTTTGTGAGTGTAGCAAGAAGAGTAGTCTTCTTCTTCCCTTCTCTTTTCCCTAGCTTCCTCTCCTTTAGGGACTTCTCTAGCAAGAAGTAAAGGAGAGCTCCTCTAGTTTTCTTTTGTGAGACAAGAGCTTGCTCGTGTGGATACATATAGAGGCACGGACACTTGAACGTGCTAAAGATCCAACAAACAAAAGGAAGAAGCGGGATTAACAAGGGCACGCAACAAAGGTAATCCTCTCCTATAAGATAGGCTTGGTTTAGAGAAATTTATTTTATACGAGTTTGCTTTCGCATGGATCACTTGGAAGGGATCCTAATTTTTCCGTTGCGCATATGCCATTTGACATAAAGAATTCCCTACAAAGGGTATCAGAGCCACTTGCGAAAGATCGTATAAAATAGGTTTTCTCTATTTTATATGTGATATAGAAGTAGGATATATTTTATTATAAGTTGATAATTGCATTAGCAATTGTCAAACATAATAAAATATCCAATGTCTTTTAAAAGTTAAAATGACATGGTGCATGGTTATGGCCTAGTCCCAAAAGGTTTGTGAATGTGTGTGTGTTGTAATTCTTAAATACGGCCTGCGTGTCGTGCCTTCCTCCTAAAATTCTTGTTGTAAAATTAGTTTTAGACTCGAATGTAACTCGAGTATTTCTCCTTTTGTAATGTACAAAACAAAGATGGAGGGTCCATTGGAAGATGAGGTTACAAGGAGGAAGTCAACACACAAGACAACCAAAAAGGAAGCACTTAGGAGAAGATGCTGTCCCTAGGTTGACCAATCAATCTTTTCATTGGCTTGAGAAGATTGTAGAATAAGGGCCATAACCATGACACGCTTAGTTTAATATGTATGTGATGCATGTTAGTTTAGCTTGTATGTGATGCATGATTAGTTTAGCTTATATGTGATGTATGCTAATATGTATATGATACATGTTTATTTCTTAATAAGTCTAAACGATATGCCTACCAAAGTTGGTACTCACTACGTCCTCGATCATTTGTTATTGGGTTTGCCAAAGCAAAGCAATGCATTTTATCTTGGAAGAGTGCGAGTGGACAATCGTGATGTCCCGCTATCAAACTTGGTTAAGACTTAATTAAGTTTTCTTAATTAGTTAAGAAAGTAGAGGCATATATTAGCTTTGAACATAAGTTTTAAAATTAGTTTTATGTGATTTCCGAACATCAGCTTTGTCTTAGAAGTGGTCGCTGTTCGATATCCAAGAAGGCCCTCGTGGCCTCGCCATACCGAAGTGGTTTAGGAATAAACACTAAACTAATCTAAAACTTAACCAAAGCTATTAAAGAGTTACATCAGATGTAATTGGCAAAAGATTGCCTACCTAATTATACTACGTCTTGGGCGATTAGCCAAAGCTAACTCAAGACGAATTATAATGTGGATCTTTATCCCATATAAATTTATAGCTAAATAGTAGCTATGAGAATTTAGTGGGAGCCTCATTTAATTAAAGGCCTAATTAAATGATTTAGGTATGATACTTAACTTTGCATTTTAATGTTGTAGATCACCATGACATCTAACACGACACACCCCCTCAACTTGCGATCCGCCCTTGAGAAGGACAAGCAATGGAGCGAACTTTCTTGGTATATAGGAACTTGAGGATTATCCTCAAACAAGAACGCAAACTATGTCCTAGAGCAGCTACTCTCGAACACTCCATGCGGCCACTGCTGGCCGAAAAGGATGCTTATAAGAAACATCAAGATGACGCATTAGATGTGTCATGTCTTATGCTTGCCACCATGAACTCTGAGCTTCAGAAGCAACATGAGAACATGGATGCCTATGATATGGTTGAGCATTTGAAACAACTATATCAAGGACAAGCTAGGCACGAGCGTTTTGAAGTGTCTAAGGCTCTTTTTGCATGCAAGATGCAAGAAGGAACACCTGTAGGAACTCACGTACTCAAAATGATTGGGTACGTTGAGAACCTTGAAAGACTAGGTTTTCCACTGAGCCAAGAATTGACAACCGATGTTATCCTGCAATCGTTGCCGGAAGCATATAATCAATTCGTCATGAATTATAACATGAATGAAATTGATAAACCTTTGCCTGAGATTCTCAAAGATGTTAAGAATCACAACCGAATCTCAAAAGAAAGTTAGCAACGTACTAATGGTCAAGAAGGGCAAAGGTAAGCGCAAAGGCAAGGGTAAGACCCAAGCCAAAGGCAAGGCCAATTCATCCACTTCAAAGGGTAAAGGTAAAGTACCTAAGGAAGGGGACTGCTTCCATTGCGGTGAGATCGACACCGGAAGCGAATCGCAAAGTCTACCTTGAGGAAGTAAAGAATAAAAGAAGTGGGACTTCGCCTCGGTATACACGTTATAGAAGTTAATCTATCTATTTCTTCTACATGGGTATTAGATACGGATGTGCATCTCACATTTGTAATAATGTGCGTGGACCGAGAAATAGTAGACAAATGGCAAAGGTGAAGTAGACCTACGAGTAGGCAATGGCGCAAAAGTTGTCACGTAGTCAGAGGAACATATTCTTTGCCTTTGCCCACCGGGCTTATCTTAGAACTAGAGGAGTGCTTATATGTACCGCATTGACAAAGAACATAATCTCTGTATCTTGTTTAGACAAGAAAAACTTTTCTTTTATAATAAAGGACAAATGTTGTTCCATTTATTTGAAATGTTCTATTGTAATGCACCACTTATGAATGGTCTCTATGTTCTAGATTTAGAAAACCCAATTTATAACGTAAATACCAAGCGGTTCAAATCGAATGATTCAACCAAACATATCTCTCGCATCGCCGCTAGGTCACATAAATGAAAACGATATCCCAACTCCATAAAGATGGATTATTGGACTCATTTGATTTTGAATCATATGAGGTATGCGAATCTTGCCTTTAGGAAAGATGACTAAAACTCCATTTAGTGGACATGGAGAGCGACGAGACTTGTTAGGACTCATACATACCGATGTATGTGGGCCTTTCAATGTCGGGCCAAAGGAGGCTATAAGTACTTTATTACTTTCGATGATATGAGTAGATTTGGCTACTTATATTTGATGAGACATAAGTCAGAATCCTTTGAAAAGTTCAAAGCATTCAAGAATGAAGTACAAAACCAACTTGGTAAGCGTATCAAAGCTACTTCGATCAGATCGAGGTGGTGAATACCTTAGTCAAGAGTTTCTTGATCACCTGGCTGAGTGTGGGATAATATCCCAACTCACTCCACCTGGAACACCACAATGGAATGGTGTATCTGAGAGGAGAAATCGTACTCTATTAGATATGGTACGATCAATGATGAGCCAGACTGATCTACCTACTTCCTTTTGGGGACTAGCTCTAGAGACAGCCGCTTTCACACTTAATCGCGTCCCATCAAAAGCCGTAGAAAAGACACCATATACGATATGGACTGGGAAGAGTCCCAAAATGTCTTTTATAAAGATTTGGGGTTGTGAAGCTTATGTAAGACGTCAAGTCTCAGATAAACTAGGACCCAAATCAGATAAGTGTTATTTTGTTGGATATCCCAAGGAAACTAAGGGATATTACTTTTACAATCCCACACTTGGCAAGGTGGTTGTTGCCAGAAATGCTGTCTTTCTAGAAAGAGAATTTATTTCTAGAAAAACTAGTGGGAGTAAAATTCATCTTGAAGAAGTTCAAGATGACGATAACACTAAGGCTTCGATGGAAAATGAACAAGAACCACAAAGTGTTGTGGATGAGGAAATTGTTGCCCAAAGAGTTGTGGAACAAACACCTGTTCAAGTAGACCAACCTCTTCGTAGATCTGACAGGATCCGTCGTCAACCCGAGAGATATTCTTTTCTCTTGACTGACAATGGTGATGTATTGCTTGTCGATCTTGACGAGCCTACATCCTATCAAGAAGCTATGATGAGCCCAGATTCCGAGAAATGGCTAGAGGCCATGAGATCCGAAATGGAATCCATGTACACTAACCAAGTATGGACCTTGGTTGATCCACCTGAAGGGGTAAAACCCATTGGGTGTAAGTGGGTCTTTAAAGTAAAGACTGACATGGATGGTAATAAGCATACCTATAAAGGTAGATTGGTGGCGAAAGGATTCAAACAAATTCATGGTATTGACTATGATGAAACCTTTTCACCAGTTGTGATGCTTAAATCCATTCGGATCATACTTGCTATTGACCTACCACGATTATGAGATCCGGCAGATGGATGTCAAAACCGCTCAATGGAAAGCTACTCGAGGATGTGTACATGACACTGAGGGTTTTGAAGATCCAAAGACATCTGGAAAGGTATGCAAACCGCAAAGGTCCATTTATGGACTAAAGCAAGCCTCTCAAGTCGGAATCTTCGATTCGATGATGCAATCAAAGAGTTTGGTTTCATCAAGAATGAAGATGAACCTTGTGTCTACAAGAGAAATAGTGGAACAAGTTGTATTTCTTGTCTTGTATGTAAATGACATACTTCTCATCGGAAATGATATTCCCTCACTCCAGTCTGTGAAGATGTGGTTAGGGAATTGTTTCTCGATGAAAGACTTAGGTGAAGCTGCCTATATTCTAGGCATCAAGATCTATAGAGATAGATCTAAAAGATTACTTGGCCTAAGTCGAGTACATACATTGATAAAGTGCTAGATCGCTTTGCTATGCAAAATTCCAAGAAAGGATTTCGCCTTTATCACATGGTGTGAGTCTTTCAAGACTCAATGTCCTCTTCTAAGGAGGAGAGAGATCGCATGGATAAGATCCCTTATGCGTGCGCCATAGGGTCTATCATGTACGCCATGCTTTGTACTGCTCACGACATCTCGTATGCTTTGAGCATGACGAGTAGATACCGGATCCGGTGAAAGTCATCGATAGCAAATAAAAATATTCTTAAATACTTACGAAGAACGAAAGAATATTTCGATATTTGGAGGCAATGAGGAGCTAGTCAGAAGGGTTACGATGATGCAAGCTTCCAAATGCATAAGGATGACTATAGATCGCAATCGAGTGGTTTTTGCCTGAATGGTGGAGCCGTGAGTCGGAAGAGTTCAAAGCAGACACAGATTGCCGATTCTACAATGAAGCGAGTATATCGCATCCGATGCAAAGAAAGGAGGCTGCTTGGCTCCGTAAGTTCATCGCTGAACTTGGGGTAGTTCCTAGCATTGCAGATCCAATAGACCTCTATTGTGACAACAATGGGGCTTGTGCTGTGCTAAGGAACCTCGATCACATCACGGACCAAACACATCTCGTGGCGCTTCCATCTCATTCGAGAGATCATCGATAGAGGAGATGTGAGGATATGCAGAGTACCGACAGAAGCTAACATTGCAGATCCATTGACCAAGGCTTTGGCACAGAGGAAGCATGATGGTCACACTAGGTCACTAGGTATTAGATATCATAGTGATTGGTACTAGTGCTAGTGGGAGATTGTTAGTTATAGCCCTAAGAACCAATCATGTGATGGTTGAATAGGGAACATTTTGTATCATATTCTATAAAGGCAAAGGATTGGTTATTATATTTAAGTCTTGCTTGTGCCAGCTAAATTAAATATAGTAATGCCCTAGAAAAGTAGGTTCTTATCTACAGCACATCAATTGGCAGAATTGATTATGAGAGGTCAGAGAGAACACTTTCTAAATGTTCCTAGTCAAGTATTAATATGCAAGGGCAATATTAATACATAAAGACTAGCATGTAGGTCAATTGATGACTTGATCTCACAAGTCATGGATATATGATATCAAGTTGACACATGGGTATATATTAGAGAATATATACTGAACTGACCCGCCATGAGAAAGTTTCATGGATCGTTATATGAGTGTCATAAACTTTCTCATGTGACTATTGGTATGAATAGTCCTCAGACCTGAAGTCACTACGGTTCCCTACATAAGGAGTTATGTACTTTGGTATCGTCAAACGTCACCCGTAACAGGGTGGACCATAAAGGCGATTACTGGGTATATAACAAATTATGCGGAGGGATGTGAGTGATGTAGATGGGATCTATCCCTCTCATATGACGAGAGTGATATCGGTGGGCCCCTTGATTGAGTAGAACTACTAAAACGCATGGCCATGCTCGAATGAGTCAATATGAGATATTGAGCCCATTTGTTTGAGTTAGTTTACTCAGGGATCAAGAAACACATAGATTGATCGAGGATGACACGGTCTATGCCTCATTGATCAATCTGATATCAAGGATAGAAGGACACGGTCATATATTATAGTAGTCACGGAAAGGTTAGTCGGATCTTGACTTATCTCATAACTTGGGTAGCAATGATGTATTGCTAGATGCCGCTCATTGCTTGTGTATCTAAAAGAGTTTAGGTCCACTGCCAACGTTATGAGAGCCTATAGGGTCACACGCAAAGAGCATGATGATTAGAGGAATTAGAGTATTCTAGTTTGACTAGAATAATTTGGGAATAAGCTTAAGTACAAAATGGTTTTTGGACTTTAAGCTTAATGAGAATTTTAGCTAATTGATTTAATGAGATTAATTCAATATGTTACCTCATTGATTTAATAAGATTAATTCAATATGATAACATAAGCTTAATTGAATTAATAAGATTAATTCAATATGATAACATAAGCTTAATTGAATTAATAAGATTAATTCAATATGATAACATAAGCTTAATTGAATTAATAAGATTAATTCAACATGCATGAATGCCACATAAGAATGCCACATAAGCATGCCACATAAGCATGCCACCTAAGCATCCACCTAAGCTAGATAAGGTGGAAGGAAACAAAATGGTTTTGTCTCCTTAAGTGGCCGGCCAAACAAATGTCCCAATGCAATGGATTGCATTGAATGTGTGGAGGTGAAAGGGTTTTTCCAACCCTATAAAAGACCCCATGGAGTGGCCGGCCAAAGCAATGGTTGGTGTGGTTGTTGGGAGCTTGAGGCTTGGAGAGAGCTTGAGAGCTTATTGTTGTGTGGCTTTTGTGAGTGTAGCAAGAAGAGTAGTCTTCTTCTTCCCTTCTCTTTTTCCCTAGCTTCCTCTCCTTTAGGGACTTCTCTAGCAAGAAGTAAAGGAGAGCTCCTCTAGTTTTCTTTTGTGAGACAAGAGCTTGCTCGTGTGGATACATATAGAGGCACGGACACTTGAACGTGCTAAAGATCCAACAAACAAAAGGAAGAAGCGGGATTAACAAGGGCACGCAACAAAGGTAATCCTCTCCTATAAGATAGGCTTGGTTTAGAGAAATTTATTTTATACGAGTTTGCTTTCGCATGGATCACTTGGAAGGGATCCTAATTTTTCCGTTGCGCATATGCCATTTGGCATAAAGAATTCCCTACAAATAAGGGGTTGGTGTGGAGACAATGAAGAGAAGCTAGGGTATTTGGAGGTTGGCGGCAAGAGCTTGGAGCTAGGGTTTGAGCTTGGCGGCACCTAATAAGGAAAGTTTTTCCTTGCCTTCTTCTTCTTCCTCAAGCTACCGGCGCCCATTGAAGCCTTTCCAGCTCTTGGCCGGCATCCAAAGTAGGTCCTCTCATTCTCCTTGGCCGGTGGAACAAAGGCTTAGGGTCCCCCCTTGAAGCTTTTGGCCGCCAACCATTAATCTCCTCTTCCTTCTTGGCCGGAGGCAAGCTCCATCCATGGAGGTTGTTCGTTGGTTGAAAGAAGGAAAAGAACCTTGTTTCTATTCTTCCTCTTGCTCGGAACGAGCAAGGAAGGAAGATTGGTGATCTAGGAGCTTCAACTTTTGATAGATCATCGCAACACGACGTCCAAAAGGAGGAAGGTCAAACATTAGAAGATCGAGAGGTATATCGATTCTCTATTCTCTTTTGTAACATGTTTGTTTTTGTTTTTCAATTATGAGCATGATATAATCTGTTTGTGGCTAAATAATACTTGGATCTTGATCATAAACATGAAAGCCGGCGATTCGGACATTGTCTATTCTGCGGCTACTCGTAGAATAGAGGTTGGTCGCTTGAACAACAAGTTTGTTCAAGTGATCTCTCTAAACGAATAACACGACGATGACTTGGTTGTTTGAGCAATCCCTTTTGTCTTGGATTAAATTTTTTTAATCCGGGGACATCGATGGGATCGCCATGAATAAACAACCGAGGTGAAGTGGGAATCGAAGTTTCCCCTCACGGATCAATGAAACCAAACCTTCAATTGGTATTAGAGCCAAGGTTTCCGGTTTTGTGTGTTTAGGATTCGGTTAATTTTTATGCACTTTTCATATATTATATGTGTCAGATAATAGTAGGATATGCGTAGGTTAACTCTTTGGTTGCAGGCATAAGATCCGACTATTATGGCCATATGTGTGTATGTGATAATATGTGTGTAAATGTTTATTTTGTTGAATCCTCGGGGTTAACGAGGCTAGTATTTAATTTTTTTATAAATTAGATACGACATTGTTTAGCCACTCTTTTTATTTTAGTTTACTTTCGATCTAGATTTCATGTACACTCCCTCGTGGAGTATAGGATCGATGGATGTAAATTAAAATAGATTTTAGTCTCGGCTCGGATCTCCGAATGGCTCGTACAAGGCGTAGGAGGAGCGGACGAGAAGGCGTTGCGACGGGAGACATATTGAAGATAAAAGCCATAATAGTTGGAAAATAATTTATTTTTCATATTTATTGCTTTTTGTTTGATATGCATGTCGTAGGCTAGGAAAAATCCTCAATTTCAAATTACTAAGTGGGAGAGGGATATTTCATAAATTCTCACGGCCTCCATTACAGTTTGACATGTTATGCAAACAAACTTGTGCGTCGGCTCTGAGTGCCTTCCTCCCCATCGGATGAGTTTGTTTGCGGATCACAAGGTCAAATATGGTTATAGAGAATTATTAAGGAGCGTGTGCACTTCCCCATCAGAAGGCACATAACCCAAGATAATTACCTTGGTACCGAGTAATGGTGAACACTTAGATACAAATATAAGTATCCTCCCAATCGGAGTCACTGCTTTTATTTGTAGGGCCAAAGAGGAACCAACTATTAATTCTACTTGTTAAAAAGTTAGGTTGACAAGATAGTAAAATTAATGGGTAAAATCTCCTCTTACAAATGTAAAATTTGTATACGTCCACACTATTGTGGCATACGATATTCTCAGTGTTTTGAGGTGTTGGTTGATTTTAAAATTTTATTGTTTGAGGAATCAATAATTTTTTGAAATCTAATGTTTTGATTTATGTGATTCTTAGGTTTTCTTTCAAAATGACTTTCAACCCACTTGCTGTGATACTGAAAGAGAACAAACTTACTGGACCCAACTATGTTGATTGGAAGAGGAATCTAGACATTGTCTTGATTGCTGAGAAATACAAATATGTACTCCTCGAAGAGTGCCCTCCTAAGCCTGCAGATGATTCTGGGGAAAAGGAGAGAGAGAGTTATAAGAAGTGGGTAAAGGCCGATGAGATGGCGCGGTCTTACATTTTGGCATCTATGTCAAATGTACTGCAACATCAGCATCAAGTCATGCCCACAGCTTATGACATGATGCTCAATCTCAAAGAACTTTTCGGACACCAGAATTGGGCTGCGAGGCAAGAAGCCATGAGAAACTTGATGACGACCACCATGATCGAGGGAACACCCGTGAGGGATCATGTTCTTAAGATGATGGCTCATTTGAATGAGCTGGATGTCCTAGGAGCTGAGATTGATGGGGAAACCCAGGTCGATATCATACTCCAGTCTCTACCTAGGAGTTTTGAGCAGTTTTGCCTGAACTACAACATGAACAAGATGTTGTATTCGTTGGCGGAACTTCTGACAGAACTCCAGGCGGCAGAGGGGCTATTTCGTCAGAGTGCTCAGGCACATGTCATGGTGACCCAAAAGGTTTCTACTTCTAAGCCGAAAGGAAAGAAGAAGAAGAAATAAACTAGGGCGAAGGTGGTGGGAGGTACTCAAGGAAGAGTGAAGAAGCCGAAAGGCAAGTGCTTCACTTGTAAGCAGACTGGACACTGGAAGAAGGACTGCCCCAACCACAAGAACAAAGGTATATCTTTTGGTCTAGTCGTTGAAACATGTTTAGCGGTGTTATCTACCGGCACCTGGTGTGTAGATACGGGAGCCACTGATCATGTCTACAATACTTTACAGGGGTTCCAGGAAACCAGACGACTGGCTGAAGGGGAGATTACCGTGTACTTGGGCGATGCCACAAAGGTGGCGCCTATTGTAGTGGGAGACGTTCATTTATCTTTTGAGAAAAATAAACTTTTAGTTCTTAAGAATTGCCTTTATGTACCTTTATTTAGAAAGAATTTAATTTCGATTTCTAAATTATTTATGGATGGATATTCTATTTCTTTTAATGACAGAGTTGTTATAAAAAGGAATATGGACATTATCTATTCGGGTGTATTGATAGGAAATTTATACACACTTGAACCAAAAGCTCCCACGATGCATATTGAAATTAATAACTTATCTTCTAATTCCAATAAGAGAAAAGAGCCTTCTAAGATGAACCAAACATATCTTTGGCATCTTAGGCTTGGTCATATTAACCTAAGAAAAATTCAAAGGTTGATAGCTGATAGACCTCTGGGTTCATTAGTGGTGGAGGATTTCCCAACCCATGAATCTTGCTTGGATGGTAAAATGACCAAGAGGCCTTTTAAGGCTAAGGGGTATACAGCCAAAGATGTGTTAGAATTGGTTCATTCTGATTTGTGTGGTCCTATGTCTATCCAGGCTAGAGGTGGTTTTGAGTATTTCGTCTCTTTTATAAACGATTACTCAAGATATGGATACATTTACCTGATGCGCCACAAGTCTGAATGCTTTGACAAGTTCAAAGAATTCAAGGCTGATGTGGAGAAACATCAAGGTAAAAGTATCAAGACACTACGATCTGATCGTGGTGGTGAGTACCTCTTAGGAGAGTTTAGGAACTACTTATCAGAGGCTAGGATTCAATCCCAATTGTCTACACCTGGCACACCCCAGCAGAACGGTGTAGCAGAGCGAAGGAATAGGACTCTTATGGAGCTGGTTAGATCGATGATGAGTTATTCTGAGTTGCCAGATTCGTTCTGGGGATATGCTCTAGATACGGCGGTGTACATTCTAAACTTGGTTCCATCTAAATCAGTGCCTTCTACTCCCAATGAGTTATGGACTAGGCGAAAGCCTAGTCTAAGAGATATTCGGATATGGGGGAGTCCAGCACATGTGCTTAAGGCAGATGCTGGTAAGTTGGAACCTCATACAAAAGTACACATGTTCGTTGGCTATCCTAGAGGAACGAAGGGTGGTTTGTTTTATAGTCCTAGAGATAAGAGGGTGATCATTAGCACGAACGCCAGATTTCTAGAGGAAGACTATGTGATGAGCCACAAGCCCAAGAGTAAAATTGTTCTGGAGGAATTAAAAGGGGAAGTCACTTCTTCAATACCACCGGTACAAGAGGATATACCACAAGTCACTGCACCGCGTGTCACAGAGGATATACAGGAGATACCTCGTCGTAGTTGGAGGGTTGTTAGACAGCCTGATAGATTCATGTTCTTGGAAGAATCTTCTGATTTGGTCCCTGGCGAACATGAACCTTATCCCTGGACATATGATGAGGCAATCCAAGATAAAGATGCAGCATCTTGGCAAAATGCGATGAATACTGAGATTGAATCTGTGGATTCAAATCAGGTCTGGGAGCTAGTAGAACCACCCGATGGTGTAAAAACCATTGGATGCAAGTGGATCTACAAAAGAGAGAGAGGAATAGATGGGAAGGGTGAGACCTTCATGAAGGGTTTTGCTTATCGAGTCCGTGAGGGGAAACTTTGCTTCCCACTTCACCTCGGTTGCTTGATCATGGCGATCCCTTGGATGTCCCCGGATTAAAAAATTTAATCCTAGACAAAAGGGATTGGCCAAACAACCAAGTCATCGTCGTGCTATTCGTTTAGAGAGATCACTTGAACAAACTCATTGTTCAAGCGGCCATCCTCTATTCTACGAGTAGCTACGGAATAGACGATGTCCGGATCGCCGGTTTTTGTGTTTATGTTCGAGATTCAAGTATTATTTAACCACAAAACAGAATATATAAAGTAAACAACCTAATATAACATGCATATAATTGAGAAACAATTATAAACATAATACAAAAGAACACAAATCAAAATAAACAAGATTATACCTCTTGTTATACCTCTTGATATTCTATTGTATGTCCTTCCTCCTTTCGAACGTCGTGTGGGCGACGATCTACCAAAAGTTGAAGCCTCCTAGATCGCCAATCTTCCTTCCTTGTTCACTCCGAACAAAGGAAGATCAAAAAACAAAACTCATCTTCCTATCTAGAACCGGCCACTAAGTCAATAAACTAGATGTTGCCGCTAGCCAAGGAAGAGAACATGGAGTATAGAAACCGGCCTAAGGAGAATCAATGAGGGCATGGGCACCGACCAACATTTGGAGAAGAGAAAGGAAAGCAATCCTTCTCCTTGTTGCGGCCCAAACCCTAAACTAAGATCTCCTAATTTCCAGCCAAGGATGAAGGGAAGAAGAATAGGTTGAGCTCCGGCCAAGGTAGAGGCAAGAAGAAGAGGGGTCGGCCAACCTTAGGAAGAAGAAGATGAATCCCTCTACCACTTGTTGCCGCCCACCATCAACCCCCAAAACCTAACCCTAGCCGCCCACTCCTATTCCTATCCCAACTAGGATTGCTTGCCACCCAAAGGAAGCAACCCTAATGCCATCCATCATAAGCCATAGATGAAAGGGAGAAGCTTAGGTGCCAGCCAAGCCAAGGAGAGATGAGGAGAGAATGGTGTCGGCCACAAAAGGAAGAAGAAGAAGAAGAACATCTTTCCTTAATTGTGGCCACCCAAAACGCTAATCCTCCCTTGCTCTTGCCACCCAAAACCCCAGCTCCCTTTTTTCTATTCTCCTCTTTGCCGCCCACCCCTAGTCCACACTTTTATAGAGTTAGGGATAAGCCTTGGTTTAATATCCACCATTGGTTCTAGGGATTTAATCTCAACCGTCGGATCTAGAGATTTAATCTCAACCGTCGAATCTTAGAGATTTAATCTCTACCTTTGGATCTAGAGTTTTGTTTTTATCCATTGGATCTAAGCTTCATGAGGTGTTAATAGGCTACAATAGGGACCATGAGGAGGAGTTGGAACTTGGCCACCCATGGATCAAGCCCACATAAAGTCCGATCCACTAATGATAATCCAATCCACTAAAGGATTATCATTGATCTACCTCACCAACCCCCATAAATTAATATGGGCTCCATATATTATTTGTAGATTTTCTCCCCGTGTTTAAGATCTCGAATGTCCGTCGATTAATTAATTTACTGACCATTAATTAATCAACATCTAACTCCATGAGTAGTACCACTCAACCTTTTCATCATGCCAGACCAAGTCCACCTGTAGGGTTTACATGATGAACCTTATGAGCTCCTCAAGGGGACATCATCATCCTAATATATAGGGCATGATTTCCTCCTATAATCAACGGCGCACCATATAAATAATATCATCTCCAAACTTATTGAGCCTATCGATTTAATCTATAAATCTCGCCCATTGGCAAATCAAAGAGCTGAATACTAAGTATATGTGCCCGTTATTATATCGGGATTAAGAGCATGTACATAATAATATCTGAGGTCCGATTTGATTATGTAGTCAGCAATAAATCGAATCACCTCTAAGTTGGTCCTGCTCAATACACACAAAGTGCACTAGTGTAATTCTATGGTCAAGACAAACCAATACCAAATCACACTACAACCATACCGATGGTTTGTCCAAAGCCATCTCGGTTGTGAGCCTTTACTTATACTTTACAAGGAGCCGATAACATGATCTCCCGTGTGACACCACACACCATGTTATCTACAATGTAATGTATTGGACAATATTGCATAACCATAAAAATGCAAACAATGATCATGTGATTCTTATTTCAAAAATAAAGATGTTTATACAAAAGATAGACTTTTCAGTATACATCCCTACAATCTCCCACTTATACTAAAAGACTATGCTGTCCTCATACTGTCATACATCTGATTCCCCTTCCCTCTACATGCCTATCAAAGCTCTCGCTAGAAGGGCCTTAGTGAAAAGGGTCTACCAGGTCACCCTCTGATGCAATCTAAGTGACAGCAACTTCTACCTCCTTTACGATTTCTCATATCAGGTAATACTTGCGCTTTATGTGTTTACTAGCCTTATGGGCTCGTGGTTCCTTCGAGTTTGCAACTGCACCACTATTATCACAATAAATTGTGATAGTTCTAGGCAAACCAGGAATCACAACCAAGTCCATCAGGAAGTTCCTAAGCCACACAGCTTCTTTGGCCGCCTCAGAGGTTGTCACATACTCAACTTCCATTGTGGAGTCTGCCAAGCATTTCTGCTTGACACTCCTCCATACAATGGCTCCACCTCCCAAAGTAAACACAAAACCTGAGGTAGACTTACTGTTATCCCTATCAGATTGGAAGTCGAAAATCCGTGTAACCCACAGTGAGTAATTGGTCTGCCCAGTAAACCAGCATATAATCTCTAGTCCTTCTTAGGTACTTCAATATATGCTTTACCGCAGTCCAATGTCCCTGTCCTGGATTACTCTGATATCTGCTGACCTTGCCCACGGTAAAGCAGATATCTGGTCTCGTACGTAGCATTGCATACATGAGGCTTCCTACTGTCGAAGCATAAGGAATCGCCTTCATCTCCTCTATCTCCTCAGATGTTCTAGGACACATCTCCTTAGATAAAGGAACTCCATGCCTGAAAGGTAGAAAACCCTTCTTGGAGTTCTGCATGCTAAAATTATTCATAATCGTGTCTATGTATGAAGCTTGGGATAAGCACAACATCCTTTTCCTGCGATCCCTTATAACCTTGATCCCAAGGATGTGTCCTACCTCTCCCAAGTCCTTCATATCAAATTGTTTGGACAACTATACCCTTACGTCCGACAACACCTTGATATTATTGCCAATCAACAAAATGTTATCTACGTATAGTACAAGAAATACCACTATGTTTCCATCACATCTCTTGTATACACAAGACTCATCCGGACTTTGAATAAATCCATAAGACTGGATTACCTCATCAAAGCAGATGTTCCATGACCTCGAAGCTTGCTTCAATCCATAGATGGACCGATTAAGCTTAGATACAAGATGCTCTTTGCTAAGATACTGTATCTTTATCTTGAATTGCCTCGTCAAATGTCCAGGGATCAGGTTCATGTTCGCCAGGGATTAAATCAGAAGATTCTCCATAGAACATGAATCTATTAGGTTGTCTCACAACCCTCCCACTACGACGAGGTATTACCTGTGTATCCTTTGTGACACGCGGTGCAGTGACTTGTGGTATATCCTCTTGTACCAGTGGTATTGAAGAAGTGACTTCCCCTTTTAATTCCTCCAGAACTATTTTACTCTTGGGCTTGTGGTTCATCACATAGTCTTCCTCTAGAAATCTAGCGTTCGTGCTAACGATCACCCTCTGATCTCTAGGACTATAAAACAAACCACCCTTCGTTCCTCTAGGATAGCCAACGAACATGCATACTTCTGTACGAGGTTCCAACTTACCAGCATCTGCCTTCAGCACATGTGATGGACTCCCCATATCCGAATATGTCTTAGACTAGGATTTCGCCCAGTCCACAATTCTGTGGGAGTAGTAGGCACTGATGGAACCAAGTTCAGAATGTATACCGCCATACCTTGAGCATATCCCCAGAACGAATTCGGCAACTCAGAATAACTCATCATCTAACTAACCATCTCCATAAGAGTTCTATTCCTTCGCTCTGCTACACCATTCTGCTGGGGTGTACCAGGTGCAAACAATTAGGATTGAATCCTAGCCTCTGATAAGTAATTCCTAAACTATCCCAAGAGGTACTTACTACCACGATTAGATCGTAGTGTCATCCATATCTTGAATAATCATCTATGAAAAAGACGAAATATTCAAAACTACCTCTTACTTGGATAGACATAGAACCATACGAATTAGAATGAACTAATTCTAACACATCTTTTGCTCTATACCCCTTGGCCTTAAAAGACCTCTTGGTCATCTTACCCTCCAAGCAAGATTCGCAGGTTGGGAAATCTTCCACCACTAATGAACCCAAAGGTCCATCAGCTATCAACCTTTGAATTCTGCTTATGTTATTATGACCAAGCCTAAGATGCCAAAGATTTGTTTGGTTCATCTTTGAAAGTTCTTTTCTCTTATTGGAATTAGAAGATGAGTTATTAACTTCTATTTGCATCGTGGGAGCTTTTGGTTCGAGTGTATACAAATTTTCTATCAATGTACCTGAACAGATATTCTCCCTATTCCTTTTTATAACAACCCTGTCATTAAAAGAAATAGAATATCCATCCATAAATAATTTAGAAGCTAAAAATAAATTCTTTCTAAATAAAGGTACATAAAGGGAATTTTCCAGAACCAAAGTTTTATTTTTCTCAAAAGATAAATAAAACATCTCCCACTGCAATAGCCGCCACCTTCATGGCATTTCCCAAGTAAATGGTAATCTCTCCCTCAGCTCATCATCGGGTTTCCTGGAACCCCTGCAATGTATTGCAGACATGATCAGAGGCTCCCATATCTACACACCAGGTGCTGGTAGATTACACCGCTAACCATGTTTCAATGACTAGACCAAAGGATATACCTTTGTTCTATTTTGGATTGGGACAGTCCTTCTTCCAATGTCTATCCAGCTTACAAGTGAAGCACTTGCATTTCGGCTTCTTCACTCCTCCCTGAGATCCTCCAACCACCTTTGCTCCAGCTTATTTCTTCTTCTTCTTACCTTTCGGCTTAGAAGTAGAAACCTTCTGAGCAACCATGGCCTTAGCCTGAGTAAGCCTTTCTATCAACTGGAGAATGATATCAACCTGGGTTTCCCCATCAATCTTAGCTCCAAGGACTTCCAGCTTATTCGCGGGCTTAGGAGGATACTATTCGAAAAGTACATATTTGTACTCCTCAGCAGTTAAGACAATATCTAGATTCTTTTCCAATCATCATAATTTGGGTATAGTAAACTTATTTTCCTTTAGTATCACAACAAGTGGACTGAAAGTCATTTATGAAAATCCTAAGAATCACATAGATCATTACTTTAGATTTCAAAAATTATTGATTCCTCAAACAATAAAATTTTAAAATCAACCAATACCTCAAAACACCGAGAATATCGTATGCCACGATAGTGTGAACGTATACGAATTCTACATTTGTAAGAGGAGGTTTTACCCATTAATTTTACTATCTTGTCAACCTAACTTTTTGACAAGTAAAATTAATAGTTGATTTCTCTTCGGCCCTACAAATAAAAGCAGTAACTCCGATGGGGAGGATACATATATTTGTATCTAAGTGTTCACCATTACTTGGTACCAAGGTAATTATCTCGGGTTATGTGCCTTACGATGGGGAAGTACACACGCTCCTTGATAATTCCCTATAACCATATTTGACCTTGTGATCCGCAAACAAACTCATCCAATGGGGAGGAAGGCACTCAGAGCCGACGCACAAGTTTATTTGCATCACTTGTCAAATCGTAATGGAGGCCGTGGGAATTTAAAAAAAATTTCTTCTCCCACTTAGTAATTTGAAATTGAGGAATTTTCCTAGCCTACGACATGCATATCAAACAAAAAGCAATAAATATGAAAAATAAATTATTTTCCAACTATTATGGCTTTTGTCTTCAATATGTCTTCCGTCGCATCGCCATCTCGTCCGCTCCTCCTACGCCATGTACAAGCCATCCGGAGATCCGAGCCGAGACTAAAACCTATTTTAATTTACATCCATCGATCATATACTCCATGAGGGAGTGTACATGAAATCTAGATCGAAAGTAAAATAAAATAAAGAGTGGCTAAACAATGTCGTATCTAATTTACAAAAAATCAAATACTAGCCTAGTCAACCCTGAGGATTCAACAAAATATACACATACAATCACATACACACATATGGCCATAATAGTCGGATCTTATGCCTGCAACCAAAGAGTTAAACTATGCATATCCTACTATTATCCGACACATATAATATATGAAAATTGCATAAAAATTAACCGAATCCTAAACACATAAAATCGGAAACCTTGGCTCTGATACCAATTGAAGGGTTTTTCTTATCTAGTTCGTGAGGGGAAACTTCACTTCCCACTTCACCTCGGTTGCTTGATCATGGTGATCCCTTCGATGTCCCAGGATTAAAAAATTTAATTCTAGACAAAAGAGATTGCCCAAACAACCAAGTCATCATCGTGCTATTCGTTTAGAGAGGTCACTTGAACAAACACGTTGTTCAAGTGACCATCCTCTATTCTACGAGTAGCCGCGGAATAGACGATGTCTGGATCGCCGATTTTTGTATTTATGTTCAGGATCCAAGTATTATTTAACCACAAAATAGAATATATATAAAGTAAACAACCTCATATAAAAAGCATATAATTGAGAAACAATTATAAACATAATACAAAAGAATACTAATCAAAATAAACAAGATTATACCTCTTGTTATACCTCTTGATCTTCTATTGTATGTCCTTCCTCCTTTCGGACATCGTGTGGGCGACGATCTACCAAAAGTTGAAGCCTCCTTGATCGCCAATCTTCCTTCCTTGTTCACTCCGAACAAAGGAAGATCATAAAACAAAACTCATCTTTTTATCTAGAACCGGACACCAAGTCAATAAACTCGATGTTGCCGCCGGCCTGTTGGGTTTCCGGCACCGCGGCGTGTGTGTGTTCGATCACGTTTCGTAAACATGAACACAGCGGAAGCAATAAAAATAATAAATCTACATTTATTACAACACACACAACACACGCATGCATATTACAACAAGTGTAGACATAACCATAAATTTAAATTTGCAATAAAAGGAAATTTATCTACGTTATACCTTTCATATGACGTGTAGCGGGAACGGCATCAACCGGAACGATCCTCGCTAGAATCGTCTCTATCCGTATCCACGCCGAGTTCCTCGGGATGACTTCGCTAAGCTACGAGCTTCATCTTCGTATAGGTTACTAGCCTCGTGTTGAAGACGACGTGATCGAGAGATGATCACGATCCGAATCCAAATTCGGATCCTAATACGAGTTCTCAAAACTCGCTTCTCCGGAGAGGTATTCGTCAACCAATTGACGAATCCTTCGTCCTCCACCTCAAAGGATTACCGGAGATCGAATCCCCGGTAAGTTAGCCGCTGTTGGAGCTCTAACCGTCGTCCAAACGACGCTCCGACGAGAGGAGAACAAGCTGTCCAGAAAACTGGACAGCTTTGGTGGAGGAGATAGGCGCCAGCCAACCAAGGGAAGAAAAGGCTCACCTTGATGCCAAACCTATAGGAGATCACCGGAGGGTCGCCGGAGGATCACCGGCTGAAGCTTGGTCGCCGGCAAGGAGCTGGACGGCGGCACAACAAGCTGGGCGGCAATGGAGGTTCGGTGGCAATGAAGGTTGGGCGGCAACTCCAAGCTAGGGTTTTGGATTTGGGCTTAATTATCCCTTAAGCCCTCTTTTATAGAGAACTAATTCTATTAATGGTTATTGGATCATAACCATTAGGCCCGTTAACCTGCACCATTAAGATAAGTTAAAATAAACCAAACCATGATGGTGTTTTTTAAGTTAAAATGAACCGAACCAACTTTTGGTTCATTCGTTTAAAATAAACCAAACCCTTTGGTTTATTCTCCTCCATTGGATTAGAACCAAACCATTTTGGTTCATCCATTATGTCTTCATAAGACTCGGCCCATCCACACTTCCATTGCGACTGAAACGATTTCATGCTCGCTTTATCTTTGGTCCAACCAAACCTAGTTTCTCTCGATCTGAGAATCCCATTCTCAAGCTCGTTTTAAATCCTTTGGATTACGCTCGTTGTGTGTGTGACCAAATAGGTTCTCGGTTTATGTTGGCCGTCTATAATTAACCATTAATTATAGAACGATCATGAGTGGCACCTAGTAGTACATCATGATCCCCAATTAACCGAAAAGATCAACGGTTGATCCAGAACTATTTCTGAAACCTTTCAGCAGCTCGAATGATTCGTGCCCCATTCCCTTCACTCATCTTATACCCACTTGGTTCAGGAAATGGTCTATAGTGTCAGTCCCCACTAGGCTGACTACGTCACACCTAGCCCAAGTATCATTTCCTCGTCCTACGGATTCTAGTTACTGCACATGTAACGAAGAGTACTTTACTCTAAACATGTAATGCTTTGGCCAAAGACTTTAGTAACAATCCGACGAGAGGCCATGGGTATATATCTCCTCGCAAGGAGTGGTGAATCCTTTATAGGCTATTCAAACACCTTCAATCACTTCGACTTATACCCAATCATCCCGGGTCCACATCTCCTTAGAGATGTTTGCTTAAGATGTCAAAGCATAAGTCTCTATGATCAAGATGACTTGAATACCGCAAGTCAAAGGAACATCGCACTTAAGTCACAGTAAGAACTTCATTGACATATCTATATATGCAGAGAACCATATGAAATCTTACGGCTGGTCACTCCAATGAACTAGTTACCATAACTAGCATCCACGATCAACTCCGGACATCACAATGTCTCCAGCCAGTGAGAATCAGCTGCTTGGATACACCAAGGAGTATACCTCGTGCTAGTCTCGACAGAATTGATGGTGTCCAAATCCATCAATTCATCGACTAGGGATAATTTCAATACATCACAATTACACATGTTGAGATACTCACTAGTTGTGATCCAATCACAAATTCTCTCATGCTGTGAATCGTATCGTGGACATTCAGTAAATGAGTTTAAGATCCAATCAAATACATAAAACATGTATACTCAAATAGTGAATCTTCATTTATCATATAAATGGTTCATACATAAGGCGATTGCCTTAGAACATCTCTCATATATTACTAATAGACTCCCACTTGGCCTAATGCCAATCGCTACGGTATCCAATACCATAAGCTCGAACATGACCCTCAAACTTATTTTGAGGTAATTCCTTAGTCAAGGGATCCGCTAAGTTCCTTTCAGTGGGAATTTTCTCGATTTGTATTTCGTTCCTACTGATGATCTCTCTGATAAGATGATAGCGGCGAAGCACATGTTTGGATCATTGATGAGACCACATCAAGTTCAAAGATGAACTTCTTGATCCAAACCGCTTCCTTTGTTCCTTCCAAAGCTGCAATGTATTCTTCCTTAGTGGCAGAATCCGCTATAGTGTCAAGCTTGGAACCTTTCCAACTTATTGTGCCTCCATTCCAGGTGAATACATACCAAGACTAAGACATGGAATCATCCTTGTCTATCTGGATCTAGCATCCGTATACCCACGTATCACCATGTACCCTTCTCCATATATTAGGAACACATCCTTAGTTCTTCTTAAGTACTTAAGGATCGTCTTAACAGCCGCCCAATGATCCATTCCTGGATCGGACTGGTATCTGCTCGTGACACTCAGAGCGTACGATACATCGGGCCTTGTACATAACATAGCATACATGATAGATCCTATTGCGGATGCATAAGGAATCTTACTCATGCAAATCCTCTCATCTTTTGTGCGCGGACACATAGACTTCAAAAGGTGTACCCCATGCCTGATGGGTAAGAAACCTTTCTTGGATTCCGACATTCTAAACCTCTTTAGCACTCGGTCTATATATGTAGACTGCGAAAGACCAAGCAACCATTTCGATCTATCTCTATAGATCTTAATCCTGAGGATGTAGGTTGCTTCTCCCAGGTCTTTAATGAAGAATGTCTTGGATAACCAAACCTTCACTGACTGTAAGATTGAAACATCGTTTCCTATAAGTAGTATGTCATCGACATACAATACTAGGAACACGACTGCACTCCCACTAACCTTCTGGTACACAAGGATCGTCTGGATTTTGTGAGAAATCAAACTTTTTGATTGTCTCATCAAAACGGATATTCCAGCTCCTGGATGCTTGCTTCAATCCATAAATGGACCGTCGCAATTTGCATACCTTGGTTTTATCAACCGATGTGAAACCCTCAGGTTGTATCATATACACGTCCTCGAGCAGGTTTCCATTAAGGAAAGTTATTTTCACATCCATCTGCCATATTTCATAATCACAATGAGCTGCTATGGCCAGGAGCATCCGAATGGATTTAAGCATAGCTACAGGCGAATAGGTTTCGTCATAATCAACACCTTGTTTTTGACGATATCCTTTCGCCACCAATCTAGCCTTATAGGTAATCACATTACCATCCATGTCGGTTTTCTTCTTGAAAACCCACTTGCACCCTATAGGCTTTATGCCTTGGTGGGTCAACCAAGTTCCAAACTTGGTTTTCATACATGGAATCCATTTCCGACTTCATGGCACCAAGCCACTTATCCCTTTCTGAACTTGTCAGCACTTCTTCATAACTGGTAGGCTCCTCATCATCAATGAGTAACACGTCGTTCGATTCACTTACAAGAAATCCATATCTCTCAGAAATATTGCGTGTTCTGCCAGATCTACGAAGATGTGGTGTTACAATAGGTCCAGTCGATTGCTCATCACTATGAGTTGTCGGCTGTTGTGCTTCACCAGGTATCTCGTCAATGTCTATTTGAGTCTCTCGAGCCTCCTCAAGCTCGACAACACTCCCACTGTTTTCTTGCAAGAGAAACTCTTTCTCTAGAAACACAGCATGCCTTGAAACAAACACCTTTTGTTCCACAGGATGATAGAATTGGTAACCCCTTGTTTCCTTAGGTAATCCAATAAATAGACATTTATCAGAATTAGCATCCAATTTGTCTGATACTATCCGCTTCACATAAGCAGGACAACCCCATATCTTCAAGTAAGATACATGAGGTTTCTTACTATTCCATATCTCATATGGAGTAGTTGAGACTACCTTGGTAGGCATTCTGTTTAACAAGTAAACAGCTGTCTGAAGTGCATAACCCCAAAAGGACTTGGGAAGAGTTGCATGATTCATCATTGACCTGACCATGTCCAACAAGGTCCGGTTATGTCTCTCAGATACACCATTATGCTGTGGTGTATAGGGCGGAGTCCATTGAGACAATATACCATTGTCTCTTAGGTAATCAAGAAACTCCTGACTCAAGTATTCACCACCTCGATCCGATCGAAGTATTTTAATACACTTGTCATGTTGTTTCTCTACTTCATTTCTGAACTCTTTGAACCTTTCAAAGGCTTCAGACTTGTGTTTCATCAAGAACACATACCCAAACCGTGAGTGATCATCGGTGAAGGTAATGAAGTAGCTATAGCCTCCTAATGCTTGAGTTGACATAGGTCCACATACATCAGTATGTTTTAGACCTAGTAACTCTCCCACTCGTTCACCTTTTCCAGTAAAAGGTAACTTAGTCATCTTGCCTTTTAAGCATGATTCGCATGTATCGTATGAATCCAATTCAAACGATTCCAGAATTCCACATCGGTGTAATTCGGACATGCGTTTCTTGCTTATATGGCCAAGACGACAATGCCACATATAGGAGTCTATTTGATTATCCTTTCGAGCACGCGTGTTGCTCGCTTCGATATTGAAAATGTCATTGGATACGTCCAACGTATAAATGCCATTACTCAAAGTTCCAGTTCCATAAAGTACGCCATTCAAAGTTATATAACAACAATTGTTACTAAACGTCAAATGGGAACCATTTCTATTTAAGCAGGAAATAGAAACAATGTTCTTTATTAGAGAAGGAACATAATAGCAATTGTCCAGTTCTAAGACTAGTCCACTAGGGAGCTTCAGTAAATAAGTTCTGATGGCGACCGCAGCAACCTTTGCTCCATTGCCAACTCGCAAATTTGACTCCCCTCTGACAAGTCTTCTTCTATTCCTTAGCCCCTGTATGTCATTACATATATGTGAGCCACACCCAGTATCCAATACCCAAGTGTCTAAGGAAATAGAATGACAATCAATAAGATACGAAGAGGATGGGGCATCGGATGCCTTCTTCTTCTTCATGGACTCAAGATAAATCTTGCAATTTCTTCGCCGGTGGCCTTCCTTGCCACAAATGATGGCAAGTGCCCTTTATACTGTTACGCCTTCTTTGCCTTTTCTTCTTTCCTTTCTTCTGTTCTTTTGCCTTCCTCTTAGAACCTTTCTTTGAGGAATCAACTAACAGAACCGCCTTCTCCTCATGCTTCACAGAAGGCTCCACAGTCTTCATCATATTGAGGAGCTCGGGAATGGTGGATTCTAATTTGTTCATCCGATAGTTCATCACAAATTGTGAGAAACTCTTGGGAAAACAATGCAGAATTAAGTCAATACTTAACTCATGATCCATCACAAAACCGAGGGTGGCTAGCAGCTCGATGTACCCGTTCATCTTTAGCACAAACTGCACTACAGACGAACCTTCTTGCATCTTCGTGGTGAAGAGGAGCCTAGAGACCTCGAACCTTTCAGATCTCGCTTGCTCATCGAACAACTCATGAAGATGGAAGACTATAGTATTAGCATCCATATGTTCATGCTGCTTTTGCAGCTCAGGTACTATCGCCGCTAGCATGATGCAACTCGCCAGCTCAGAATCTGCCACATGCTTCTGATAGACCAACATTTGGTCTGGAGTTGCATCGTCCTTAGGACGGTCAGGAAGAGGCTCTTCAAGGACATATGCAAGATTTTCTGCCTTGAGAACAATTCTCAGGTTTCTAAGCCAGTCCAGGAAGTTAGGCCCAGTCAGTTTGTTCGAATCCAAAATAGTGCGCAAATTCAAAGACGTCATGATCAATTTATTGACCTAGAAATTCAAAACGAGCATATATGAGAAAATAATTTTAAAATACATCAATATACATTTATAAATCCCATTCATTTTTCGAATTTCAAAAACCCCAAAATCACTTCGGGAGATCGTAGGTCCATCTCCGAATGGGCTGATATCCATCATAGTTATGAACAACCTTGGAGAGAGTCCAACAAGCCATTCATAACTACGACGGTAGGTATCAACTATACCGATTACATATCACGTATATGCAACTATCACAATGTGCTATCAACTAATTGAATGTTCACACATACATCGGGTTGTTAACACATTAACAAGTATGCATCATATGCATAGCACCCAACTTCACCTCCCTTTACATCGACCTTGGAGAGAGTCCAACAAGCCGATGCTCCAGGTTAAAGCCAACCCATTAATCGGGAAATAGTTTTAATATGGTTAGAGCGCATTCAACCAATTAGCCCAGCTTGGAGAGAGTCCAACAACCAAAGCTAACAATTGACCTCTGACTCTTACCATATTAGTATTAAACTATTCCATGGTTTGAACATGTTCGGGTTCGAGCCGGGCTTGGAGAGAGTCCAACAACCCAAACAAGAAACGGAACTCTGGTTCTAACCATATTAATGGAAGGTGTAGGCTTTAATATTGTTTAAGGGTTTTTATGTCTCATCCTCTTTGCATGCAAATAACTATTATCTACATGGCATGGCATACATGGCATACATCTACATGTCACGACACGCATGGCATAATGTTATGCATCTAATGCAATTACATGGCATACAATTATGTCATGTATATATTTCCTTATATGTCATAACTATTTATGGAAATAAAATATGTTTAAGATTTGATTCTCCAAATCAAATCATAATTAAATTAGGAAATAAATTTCCAAATCTAATCACATATTTTATTCATGGAATTATTTGATTAAGGAAAATCTATTTAGGAAACCAATTTCCTAAATCATTAAAACTACTTATGGAAATAAAATATTTAAAGATTTGATTTCCCAAATCAAATCATGATTAAATTAGGAAACAAATTTCCAGAATCTAATCAAATATTTTATTTATGGAAAATATCAATTTCCATAAATACTTCCAACTTTCCAAAAGTGGAAGATTTCCATAAATACTTCTAGACTTTCCAAAATTGAACAATTTCCATAAATACTTCTAAATTTCCAAAATTAGAAAATTTCCAGAAATACATTATGACTATCGCAAAACCATTTTTACGATTATGTCGAAACACAACCTGGGCTCTAATACCACTGTTGGGTTTCCGGCACCGCGGCGTGTGTGTGTTCGATCATGTTTCGTAAACATGAACACAGCGGAAGCAATAAAATAATAAATCTACATTTATTACAACACACGCATGCATATTACAACAAGTGTAGATATAACCGTAAATTTAAATTTGCAATAAAAGGAAATTTATCTACGTTATACCTTTCGTATGACGTGTAGCGGGAACGGCATCAACCGGAACGATCCTCGCTAGAATCGTCTCTATCCGTATCCACGCCGAGTTCCTCGGGATGACTTCACTAAGCCACGAGCTTCGTCTTCATACGGGTTACTAGCCTCGTGTTGAAGACGACGTGATCGAGAGATGATCACGATCCGAATCCAAATTCGGATCCTAATACGAGTTCTCAAAACTCGCTTCTCCGGAGAGGTATTCATCAACCAATTGACGAATCCTTCATCCTCCACCTTAGAGGATTACCGGAGATCGAATTCCCGGTAAGTTAGCCACTGTCGGAGCTCTAACCGTCGTCCAAATGACGCTCCGACGAGAGGAGAACAAGCTGTCCAAAAAACTGGACAGCTTTGGTGGAGGAGATAGGCGCCGGCCAACCAAGGGAAGAAAAGGCTCACCTTGATGCCAAACCTATAGGAGATCACCGGAGGGTCGCCGGAGGATCACCGGCTGAAGCTTGGTCGCCGGCAAGGAGCTGGACGGCGGCACAACAAGCTGGGCGGCAATGGAGGTTGGGAGGCAACTCCAAGCTAGGGTTTTGGATTAGGGCTTAATTATCCCTTAAGCCCTTTTTTATAGAGAACTAATTCTCTTAATGGTTATTGGATCATAACCATTAGGCCCGTTAACCCGCTCCATTAAGATAAGTTAAAATAAACCAAACCATGATGGTTTTTTTTAAGTTAAAACGAACCGAACCAACTTTTGGTTCATTCGTTTAAAATAAACCAAACCCTTTGGTTTATTCTCCTCCATTGGATTAGAACCAAACCATTTTGGTTCATCCATTACGTCTTCATAAGACCTCGCCCATCCACGCCCATTGCGATCAAACGATTTCATGCTCGCTTATGTTTGGTCCAACCAAACCTAGTTTCTCTGGCCCGAGAATCTCATTCTCAAGCTCGCTTTAAATCCTTTGATTACGCTCGCGGTGACCAAATAGGTTCTCGGTTTATGTTGGCCGCCTATAATTAACCATTAATTATAGAATGATCATGAGTGGCACCTAGTAGTACATCATGATCCCCAATTAACCGAAAAGATCAACGGTTGATCCGTAACTATTTCTCAAACCTTCAAAGAGCTCGAATGATTCGCGTGCCCCATTCCCTTCACTCATCTTATACCCACTTGGTTCAGACATGGTCTATAGTGTGTCACCTCACTAGGTCGACTACGCCACACCTAGCCCAAGTATCATTTCCTCGTCCCTACGGATTCTAGTTATCGCACATGTATCGAAGAGTACTTTACTCTAAACATGTAATGCTTTGGCCAAAGACTTTAGTAACAATCCGACGAGAGGCCATGGGTATACATCTCCTCGCAAGGAGTGGTGAATCCTTTATAGGCTATTCAAACACCTTCAATCACTTCGACTTATACCCAATCATCCCGGGTCCACATCTCCTTAGAGATGTTTGCTTAAGATGTCAAAGCATAAGTCTCTATGATCAAGATGACTTGAATACCGCAAGTCAAAGGAACATCACACTTAAGCCACAGTAAGAACTTCATTGACATATCTATATATGCAGAGAACCATATGAAGTCTTACGGCTGGTCACTCCAATGAACTAGTTACCATAACTAGCATCCACGATCAACTCCGGACATCACAATGTCTCCAGCCAGTGAGAATCAGCTGCTTGGATACACCAAGGAGTATACCTCGTGCTAGTCTCGACAGAATTGATGGTGTCCAAATCCATCAATTCATCGACTAGGGATAATTTCGATACATCACAATTACACATGTAGAGATACTCACTAGTTGTGATCCAATCACAAATTCTCTCATGCTGTGAATCGTATCGTGGACATTCAGTAAATGAGTTTAAGATCCAATCAAATACATAAAATATGTATACTCAAATAGTGAATCTTCATTTATCATATAAATGGTTCATACATAAGGCGATTGCCTTAGGACATCTCTCATATATTACTAACACGGCCAAGGAAGAGAACATGGAGTATAGAAACCGGCCTAAGGAGAATCAATGAGGGCATGGGCACCGGCCAACACTTGGAGAAGAGAAAGGAAAGCAATCCTTCTCCTTGTTGCCGCCCAAACCCTAAACTAAGATCTCCTAATTTCCAGCCAAGGATGAAGGGAAGAAGAATAGGTTGAGCTCCATCCAAGGTAGAGGCAAGAAGAAGAGGGGTTGGCCAACCTTACGAAGAAGAAGATGAATCCCTCCTCCACTTGTTGCCGCCCACCATCAACCCCCAAAACCTAACCCTAGCCGCCCACTCCTATTCCTATCCCAACTAGGATTTCTTGCCACCCAAAGGAAGCAAACCTAATGTCATCCATCATAAGCCATAGATGAAAGGGAGAAGCTTGGGTGCCGGCCAAGCCAAGGAGAGATGAGGGGGGGAGGGTGCCGGCAACCAAAGGAAGAAGAAGAAGAAGAACATCTTTCCTTAATTGTGGCCACCCAAAACCCTAGTCCTCCCTTGCTCTTGGCGCCCAAAACCCTAGCCCCCCTTTTTTTTATTCTCCTCTTTGCCACCAACCCCTAGTCCACCCTTTTATAGAGTTAGGGATAAGCCTTGGTTTAATCTCCACCATTGGTTCTAGGG
The DNA here is from genome assembly GCA_025175895.1 of Wurfbainia villosa. Classification (NCBI taxonomy): domain Eukaryota; kingdom Viridiplantae; phylum Streptophyta; class Magnoliopsida; order Zingiberales; family Zingiberaceae; genus Wurfbainia; species Wurfbainia villosa. The sequence goes on along the minus strand of CM045989.1, from coordinate 32,408,636 downwards.
ATATAATCTCAACCATCGGATCTAGAGATTTAATCTCAACCGTCGGATCTTAGAGATTTAATCTCTACCTTTGGATATAGAGTTTTGTTTATATCCATTGGATCTAAGCTTCATGAGGACGAGTTGGATCTTGGCCACCCATGGATCAAGCCCACATAAAGTCCGATCCACTAATGATAATCCAATCCACTAAAGGATTATCATTGATCTACCTCACCAACCCCCATAAATTAATATGGGCTCCATATATTATTTGTACATTTTTTCCCCGTGTTTAAGATCCCGAATGTCCATCGATTAATTAATTTACTGACCATTAATTAATCAACATCTAACTCCATGAGTAGTACCACTCAACCTTTTCATCATGCCGGACCAAGTCCACCTGCAGGATTTACAAGATGAACCTTATGAGCTCCTCAAGGGGACATCATCAACCTAATATATAAGACACGGTTTCCTCCTATAATCAACGACACACCATAGAAATATATTCATCTCCCAACTTTCCGAGTCTATCGATTTAATCTATAAATCTCGCCGATTGGTAAATCAAAAAGATGAATACAAAGTATATGTGCCCGTTATTATATAGGGATTAAGAGCATGTACATAATAATATCTAAGGTCCAATTCGATTATGTAGTCAGCAATAAATCGAATCACCTCTAAGTCGGTCCTGCTCAATACACACAAAGTGCACTAGTGTAATTCTATGGTCAAGATAAACCGATACCAAATCACACTACGACCATTCCGATGGTTTGCCCAAAGTCATCTCTGTTGTGAGCCTTTACTTATACTTTACAAGGAGCCGATAACATGATCTCCCTTGTGACACCACACACCATGTTATCTACAATGTAATGTATTGGACAATATTGCATAACCATAAAAATGCAAACAATGATCATGTGATTCTTATTTCAAAAATAAAGGTGTTTATACAAAAGATAGACTTTTTAGTATACATCCCTACACTTCAAAGCGAGGCTTGTTGCGAAGGGGTATACTCAGAAAGAGGGTATCGATTATGAGGAGACCTTTTCGTCGGTAGCCATGCTTAAGTCTATCCGGATTCTCTTATGCATAGCAGCTCATATGGATTATGAGGTGTGGCAGATGGATGTCAAGACAGCTTTCCTTAATGGATGTCTTGAGGAAAACATCTATATGAAGCAACCAGAGGGATTCATTGCGAAGGGCAAAGGGCATCTTGTATGTAAGCTTAATCGGTCCATTTATGGATTGAATCAAGCTTCGAGATCTTGGAACATCCGCTTTGATGAGGTAATCCAGTCTTATGGATTTATTTAAAGTTCAGATGAGTCTTGTGTATACAAGAGATGTGACGAAAATGTAGTAGTATTTCTTGTACTATACGTAGATGACATTTTGTTGATTGACAACAATATCAAGGTGTTATCGGACGTAAGGGTATGATTGTCCAAACAGTTTGATATGAAGGACTTGGGAGAAGTTGGACACATCCTTGGGATCAAGGTCATAAGGGATCGCAAGAAAAGGATGTTGTGCTTATCCCAAGCTTCATACATAGACACGATTATGGAGCATTTTAGCATGTAGAACTCCAAGAAGGAGATGTGTCCTAGAACATCTGAGGAGATAGAGGAGATGAAGGCGGTTCCATATGCTTCGGCGGTAGGAAGCCTCATGTATGCGATGCTATGTACAAGACCAGATATCTGCTATGCCGTGGGCATGGTTAGCAGATATCAGAGTAATCCAGGACAGGAACATTGGACTGCGGTAAAGCATATATTGAAGTACCTGAGAAGGACTAGGGATTATATGCTAGTTTATCAGGCAGACCAATTACTCCCTGTGGGTTACACGGATTCCGACTTCCAATCTGATAGGGATAACAGTAAGTCTGCCTTAGGTTTTGTGTTTACTTTGGGAGGTGGAGCCATTGTATGGAGGAGTGTCAAGCAGAAATGCATGGCAGACTCCACCATGGAAGCTGAATATGTGGCAGCCTCTGAGGCGGCCAAAGAAGTTGTGTGGCTCAGGAACTTCCTGATGGACTTGGATGTGTTCCTGGTTTGCCCAGAACTATCACAATTTATTGCGATAATAGTGGTGCAGTTGCAAACTCGAAGGAACCATGAGCCCATAAGGCTAGTAAACACATAGAGCGCAAGTACCACCTGATACGAAAAATCGTAAAGAGAGGAGAAGTTGTTGTGGCTAAGATTGCATCGGAGGATAACCGGGCAGATCCTTTCACTAAGGCCCTTCCAGTGAGAGCTTTTGATAGGCATGTGAAGGGAATCGGGATCAGATGTATGGCAGTTTAAAGACAGCATAGTCTTTTAGTATAAGTGGGAGATTGTTGGGATGTATACTGAAAAGTCTATCTTTTGTATGAACATCTTTATTTTTGAAATAAGAATCACATAATCATTGTTTGCATATTTTTATGACTATGCATATTGTCTAATACATTATATTGTAGATAACATGGTGTGTGGTGTCACACGGGAAATCATGTTATCAGCTCCCTGTCAAGTATAAGTAAAGGCTCACAACCGAGATGGCTTTGGACAAACCATCGGAATGATTGTAGTGTGATTTAGTATTGGTTTGTCTTGACCATAGAATCACACTAGTGTACTTTGTGTGTATTGAGCAGGACCGACTTAGAGGTGATTGATTTTTTGCTGACTACATAATCGAATCGGACCTCAGATATTATTTTGTACATGCTCTTAATCCCGATATAATAACGGACACATATACTTAGTATTCATCTCTTTGATTTACCAATGGGCGAGATTTATAGATTAAATCGATAGGCTCGGTAAGTTGGGAGATGATATTATTTATATGGTGTGTCGTTGATTATAGGAGGAAACCGTGTCCTATATATTAGGATGATGATGTCCCCTTGAGGAGCTCATAAGGTTCATCATGTAAACCCTACAGGTGGACTTGGTCCGGCATGATGAAAAGGTTGAGTGGTACTACTCATGGAGTTAGATGTTGATTAATTAATGGTCAGTAAATTAATTAATCGACAGATATTTGATATCTTAAACACGGAGAGAAAATGTACAAATAATATATGAAGCCCATATTATCTTATGGGGGTTGGTGAGGTAGATCAATGATAATCCTTTAGTGGATTGGATTATCATTAATGGATCGGACTTTATGTGGGCTTGATCCATGGGTGGCCAAGATTCAACTCCTCCTCATGGTCCCTATTGTAGCCTATTAACACCTCATAAAGCTTAGATCCAATGGATATAAACAAAACTCTAGATCCAAAGGTAGAGATTAAATCTCTAAGAACCGACGGTTGAGATTAAATCTCTAGATCCGACAGTTGAGATTAAATCCCTAGAACCAATGGTGGAGATTAAAAGGAGGTTTATCCCTATCTCTATAAAAGGAGAACAAGGGGTTGGCGTGGAGACAATGAAGAGAAGCTAGGGTATTTGGAGGTTGGCGGCAAGAGCTTGGAGCTAGGGTTTGGGCTTGGCGGCACCTAATAAGGAAGGTTTTTCCTTGCCTTCTTCTTCTTCCTCAAGCTGTCGACGCCCATTGAAGCCTTTCCAGCTCTTGGCCGGTGTCTAAAGTAGGTCCTCTCCTTCTCCTTGGCCAGTGGAACAAAGGCTTAGGGTCCTCCCTTGAAGCTTTTGGCCGGCAACCATTAATCTCCTCTTCCTTCTTGGCCGGCAACAAGCTCCATCCTTGGAGGTTGTTGGTTGGTTGAAAGAAGGAAAAGAGCCTTGTTTCTATTCTTCCTCTTGCTCGAAACGAGCAAGGAAGGAAGATTGGCGATCTAGGAGCTTCACTTTTCGTAGATCGTCGCCCACACGACGTCCGAAAGGAGGAAGGTCATACATTAGAAGATCGAGAGGTATATCAATTCTCTATTCTCTTTTGTAACATGTTTGCTTTTGTTTTTCAATTATGAGCATGATATAATCTATTTGTGGCTAAATAATACTTGGATCCCGAACATAAACATGAAAGCCGATGATCCGGACATCGTCTATTCCGCGGCTACTCGTAGAATAGAGGTTGGTCGCTTGAACAACAAGTTTGTTCAAGTGACCTCTCTAAATGAATAGCACGACGATGACTTGGTTGTTTAAGCAATCCCTTTTGTCTAGGATTAAATTTTTTTAATCCGGGGACATCGATGGGATCGCCATGAACAAACAACCGAGGTGAAGTGGGAAGCGAAGTTTCCCCTCACGGATCAATGAAACCAAACCTTCATGGACATGCCTTCCCTTTTATAGGAATACATTCAGCTTTCCTTATCCACCCATAAAACCCTAAACTTCATAAGTTGGCAATCGCCACACGGCCGTGTGGAATCCACACGGCCGATCGTGTGGTAGGATGGATGTTTTTCTTGGAATCTAGCATTTGGAATTGGCATGACTGTGTGAGATTTCACACGACCGCCCATGTCCTCCTCTGGAGGTCCAAACGAACTTCATCCTCTGGTCTAAAATGAGCCCGTGTCTCTGGGACACGGCCAGAGCATGCTTGTCTTCCTTCAGCTCCATTTATTTAGCTATTTTGCCTCTAAAATGTAGCTTTGCATGCAAAAATAACAAAAGCATATCTCCGAATTAGGAAATAGTAAATGGATGCAAAATGAGGAAAAATATGCATGAAACAAATATGAAATGTAATGAGATGTGTGTTAAAACTACTCATAAAATATTATATAATTTGCACACATAACTCCCGGAGGTAGATGGCTCCTCTTGTTTCGACTCCGGGATTGGTTGCCTAATCTCTTCCCTCTCAATCCTCGAAGTCGAGGCTACCAAGACCTCTTCTACCTCGGACGTTGAGCACCTCTCAACCTCTGATTCTTTACTCTCTTGAGCCGATGAACTGAAGGTAGGAAACTTCGCTTCCCACTTCAACTCGGTCGCTTGTTCATGGCGATCCCTTCTACGTCCTCGGATAAAAAAAAATTATCCTTGACAAAGAAAGGATTACCCAAGATACCATTTCATCGTCGTGCTATTCGATTAGAGTGGTCACTTGAACAAACTTGTTGTTCAAGCTACCAACCTCTATTCTACGATTAGCCGCAGAATAGACGATGTACGGATCACCAGTTTTTGCGTTTGTATTCGGGGCCCAAGTAAATTTAACCACATGCCATTCATACAATATACAAAGAAACAAAAAGGAAAGAAAAACAAGATTTATACCTCTTGTTTACCTCTAGTTCTTCTATCGTATGTCCTATCTCCTTTTGGACGTCGTGTGGGCGACGATCTTCCAAAAGTTGAAGCCTTCTAGATCACCAATCTTCCTTTCCTTGCTTGCTCCGAACAAGAGGAAATATAGAAACAAAACTCTCCTCTATCTAGGACCAACCAACAAGCTCCCAACTTGAAGCTTGATGCCGGCCTAAAGAGAGGGGAAGGTGGGCAACGGCCAAGAGCTCCAAGGAATCACCCTAACCCTTGTTTCCACCGGCCAAGGAGAAGAGAAAGAAGAGCTTTGGATGTCGGCCAAAGAGAGGAGAGGAGAGGAGAGGATGGGCGCCAACCACCTAAGGAAGAAGAAGGAAAAACTTTCCAAGTTTGTGGCCGCCCAAGCCTCCAAGCCTCCTTGCCGCCCAAAAACCCTAATCCCCTTCTCTATCTCTTGTCGCCCACCTTAAGCCCTTTATTTATAGAGTTAGGCTTAAGCCTACTTTTAATCTACACCGTCGGTTCTAGAGATTTAATCTCAACCGTCGGATCTAGAGATTTAATCTCAACCGTCGGATCTAGAGATTTAATCTCCACTGTCGGATCTAGAGTTTTATTTTCCATCACTGGATCTACGGTCTATGAGGTTTTAATAGGGTACAATAGGGACCATGAGAAGGAGTTGGATCTTGGCCACCCAATGGATCAAGCCCACATAAAGTCTGATCCATTAATGATAATCCATTCCACTAGAGGATTGTCATTGATCTACCTCACCAACCCCCATAAGTTAATATGGGCTTCTTATATTATTTGTACATTTATCTCCCCGTGTTTAAGATCTCCAATGTCCGTCGATTAATTAATTTACTGACAATTAATTAATCAACATCTAACTCCATGAGTAGTACCACTCAATCTTATAATCATGTCGGACCAAGTCCACCAGCAGGGTTTACATGATGAACCTTATGAGCTCCTCAAGGGGACATCATCATCCTAATATATAGGACAAAATTTCCTCCTATAATCAACAGCACACCATATAAATAATATCATTTCCCAACTTATCGAGCCTATCGATTTACTCTATAAATCTCGCCCATTGGTAAATCAAAGAAATGAATACTAAGTATATGTGTCCGTTATTATATCGGGATTAAGAGCATGTACAATATAATATCTGAGGTCCGATTCGATTATGTAGTCAACAATGAATCGAATCACCTTTAAGTCGGTCTTGCTCAATACACACAAAGTGTACTAGCCTGATTCTATGGTCAAGACAAACCAATACCAAATCACACTACAACCATACCAATGGTTTGTCCAAAGTCATCTCGGTTGTAAGCCTTTACTTATACTCTACAAGAAGCTGATAATATGATCTTACCGTGTGACACTACACACCATGTTATCTACAATGTAATGTATGAGACAATATGCATAACCACAAATATGCAAACAATAATCATGTGATTCTTATTTCAAAACTAAAGATGTTCATACAAAAGATAGACTTTTCAGTATACATCCCAACAATCTACCACTTATACTAAAAGACTATATTGTCCTCATACTGCCATACATCTGATTCCCATTCCCTCCACATGCCAATCAAAAACTCTCATGGAAGGGCCTTTGTGAAAGGATCTGCCAAGTTATCCTCTGATGCAATCTTGGCTACAACAACTTCTCCTCGCTTTACGATTTCTCGTATCAGGTGGTACTTGTGCTCTATGTGTTTACTTGTCTTATGGGCTCGTGGCTCCTTCTAGTTTACAACTGCACCACTATTATCACAATAAATTATGATAGTTCTGGGTAAACCAGGAATCACATCCAAGTCCATCAAGAAGTTCCTGAGTCACCATCTTCTTTGGCCGCCTCAGAGGCTACCACATACTCAGCTTCCATGGTGGAGTCCGCCACGCATTTCTTCTTGACACTCACCATACAATGGCTCCACCTCCCAAAGTAAACAAAAAACCTAAGGTAGACTCACTGTTATCCCTATCTGATTGGAAGTCGGAATCTGTGTAACCAACAGGGAGTAATTGGTCTGCCTGATAAATTAGCATATAATCCCTAGTCCTTCTCAGGTACTTCAATATATGCTTTACCACAGTTCAATGTCCCTATCCTGGATTACTCTGATATCTGCTAACCATTCCGATGGCAAAGCAGATATCTAGTCTCGTACATAGCATCGCATACATGAGGCTTCCTACTGCCGAAGCATAAGGAACTGCCTTCATCTCCTCTATTTCCTCAGATGATCTAGGACACATCTCTTTAGATAAAGGAACTCCATGCCTGAAAGGTAGAAAACCTTTCTTGGAGTTCTGCATGCTAAAATGATCCATAATGATGTCTATGTATGAAGCTTGAGATAAGCACAACATCCTTTTTCTGCGATCCCTTATAACCTTGATCCCAAGGATGTGTCCCACTTCTCCCAAGTCCTTCATATCAAACCATACCCTTACATCCGATAACATCTTGATATTGTTGTCAATTAACAAAATGTCATCTACATATAGTACAATAAATACCACTATGTTTCCGTCACATCTCTTGTATACACAAGACTCATCCGGAATTTGAATGAATTCAAAAGACTAGATTACCTCATCAAAGCGGATGTTCCAAGACCTCGAAGCTTGCTTCAATCCATAAATGGACCGATTAAGCTTTCACACAAGATGCTCTTTGCCCTTTGCAATGAATCTTTCTGGTTGCTTCATATAGATGTTTTCCTCAAGACTTCCATTAAGGAAAGCTGTCTTGACATCCATCTACCATACCTCATAATCTATATGAGCAGCAATGCATAAGAGAATCCGGATAGACTTAAGCATGGCTACCGACAAAAAGGTTTCCTCATAATCGATACCCTCTTTCTGAGTATACCCCTTCGCAACAAGCCTTGCTTTGAAGGTCTCAACCTTCCCATCTATTCCTCTCTTTCTTTTGTAGATCCACTTGTATCCAATGGTTTTTACACCATCGGGTGGTTCTACTAGCTCCCAGACCTGGTTTGAATCCATAGATTCAATCTCAGCATTCATCGCACTTTGCCAAGATACCACATCTTTATCTTGGATTGCCTCGTCATATGTCCAGGGATCTGGTTCATGTTTGCCAGGGATCAAATCAGAAGATTCTCCCAAGAACATGAATCTATCAGGCTCTCACAACCCTCCCACTACGACGAGGTATTACCTGTGTATCCTCTATGACACGTAGTGTAGTGACTTATGGTATATCCTCTTGTACCGGTGGTACTGAAGTAGTGACTTCCCCTTTCAATTCCTCTAAAATAATCTTACTCATGGGGTTGTGGTTCATCACATAGTCTTCCTCTAGAAATCTGGCATTCGTGCTAACGATCACCCTCTGATCTCTAGGACTATAAAACAAACCACCTTTCATTCCTCTAGGATATCCAACTAAAATGCGCACTTCTGTATGAGGTTCCAACTTACCACCATCTTCCTTCAGCACATGTGCTGGACTCCCCCAAATCCGAATATGTCTCAGACTAGGCTTTCGCCCAATCCATAATTCAGTGGGAGTAGAAGGCACTGATTTAGATGGTACCAAGTTCAAAATATACACTGTCGTATTTAGAGCATATCCCCAGAACAAATCTGGCAACTCAGAATAACTCATCATCGATCTAGCCATCTCTATAAGAGTCTTATTCCTTTGCTCTGCTACACCATTCTGCTGGGGTGTACCAGGTGTAGACAATTGGGATTGAATCCCAGCCTCTGATAAGTAAATCCTAAACTCTCCCAAGAGGTACTCACCACCACGATCAGATCGTAGTGTCTTGATACTTTTACCTTGACGTTTCTCCACATCATCCTTGAATTCTTTGAACTTGTCAAAACATTCAGACTTGCGGCACATCAAGTAAATGTATTCATATTTTGAATAATTGTCTATGAAGGAGACGAAATACTCAAAACCACCTCTAGCCTAGATAGACATAGGACCACACAAATCAAAATGAACCAATTCCAACACATCTTTGGATCTATACCCCTTGGCCTTAAAAGGCCTCTTGGTCATTTTACCCTCCAAACAAGATTTACAGGTTGGGAAATCTTCCACCACTAATGAACCCAGAGGTCCATCAACTATCAACCTTTGAATTCTGCTTAGGTTAATATGACCAAGTCTTAGATGCCAAAGATATGTTTGGTTCATCTTCGAAGGTTCTTTTCTCTTATTGGAATTAGAAGGTGAGTTATTAACTTCTATTTACATCGTGGGAGCTTTTGGTTCAAGTGTATATAAATTTCCTATCAATGCACCAGAATAGATAATCTCCCTATTCCTTTTTATAACAACTCTGTCATTGAAAGAAATAGAATATCCATCCATAAACAATTTAGAAACCGAAATCAAATTCTTTCTAAATAAACGTACATAAAGGCAATTCTTAAGAAAGAAAACTTTATTTTTTTCAAAAGACAAATAAACATCTCCCAATGCAACAGCCGCCACCTTCGTGGCATCACCCAAGTATACGATAATCTCCCCCTCAGCCAGTCGTCTAGTTTCCTGGAACCCCTGCAAAGTATTGCAGACATGATCAGTGTCTCTCGTATCTACACACCAAGTACCGGTAGATAACACCGCTAAATAGGTTTCAACGACTAGACCAAAAGATATACCTTTGTTCTGCTTCCGGTTGGGGCAGTCCTTCTTCCAGTGTCCGGTCTGCTTGCAAGTGAAGCACTTGCCTTTCATCTTCTTCACTCCTCCCTAAGTTCCTTATGCCACCTTTGCCCCATCTTGTTTCTTCTTCTTCTTGCCTTTCAGCTTAGAAGTGAAACCTTTTGGGCAACCATGGCCTGTGCCAGAGCACTCTGACGAAATAGCCCCTCTGTCGCCTGGAGTTCTGTCAGAAGCTCCGCCAATAAATACAACCTCTTATTCATGTTGTAGTTCAGGCGAAACTACTCAAAACTCCTAGGTAAAGACTGGAGAATGATATCGACCTGGGTTTCCCCATCGATCTCAGCTCCGAGGACTTCCAACTCATTCAAATGGGCCATCATCTTGAGAACATGATCTCTCACGGGTGTTCCCTTGATCATAGTGGTCGTCATCAAGTTCCTCATGGCTTCCTGCCTAGCAGCCCGATTCTGGTATCCGTAAAGCTCTTTGAGATTGAGCATCATGTCATAAGCAGTGGGCATGGCTTGATGCTAATGTTATAGTAGATTTGACATTGATGCCAAAATGTAACACCGCGCCATCTCATCGGCCTTGATCCAGTTCTTATAAGTCTCCTTCTCCTTTTCCCCAGAATCATCTGTAGGCTTAGGAGGACACTCTTCGAGGAGTACATATTTGTATTCCTCAGCAGTCAAGACTATGTCAAGATTCCTCTTCCAATCAACATAATTCGGTCCAATAAGTTTATTTTCTTTCAGTATCACAGCAAGCGGGTTGAAAGTCATTTTGAAAAAACCTAAGAATCACATAGATCAAAACATTAGATTTCAAAAAATTATTGATTCCTCAAACAATAAAATTTTAAAATCAACCAACACCTCAAAACACCGAGAATATCGTATGCCACGATAGTGTGGACGTATACGAATTCTACATTTGTAAGAGGAGGTTTTATCCATTAATTTTACTATCTTGTCAACCTAACTTTTTGACAAATAAAATTAATAGTTGGTTCCTCTTCGGCCCTACAAATTAAAGAAGTGACTCCGATGAGGAGGATGATCTTATTTGCATCTAAGTGTTCACCATTACTCGGTACCAAGGTAATTATCTCAGGTTATGTGCCTTCCGATGGGGAAGTGCACACGCTCCTTAATAATTTCCTATAAGCATATTCGAACTTGTGATCCATAAACAAACTCATCCGATGGGGAGGAAGGTACTCAGAGCCGACGCACAAGTTTGTTTGTATCACTTGTCAAATCGTAATGGAGGCTGTGAAAATTTATAAAAATATCCCTCTCCCACTTAGTAATTTAAAATTGAGGAATTTTCTAGCCTACAACATGCATATCAAACAATAAGCAATAAATATGAAAAAGAAATATTTTCCAACTATTATGGCTTTTGTCTCCAATATGCCTCCCGTCGTATCGTCATCTCGTCCGCTCCTCCCTCTGCCATGTACAAGTCATCCTGAGATCCGAGCCGAGAAAAACTATTTTAATTTTCATCCATCGATCCTATACTCCACGAGGGAGTGTACATGAAATCTAGATCGAAAGTAAACTAAAATAAAAAGAGTGGCTAAATAATGTCGTATCTAATTATAAAAATTAAATACTAGCCTCGTCAACCCCGAGGATTCAACAAAATATACAATTACATACATACAATTACATACACACATATGGCCATAATAGTTGGATCCTACGCCTACAACCAAAAAGTTAACCTATGCACATCCTACTATTATCCGACATATATAATATATGAAAGGTGCATAAAAGTAACCGAATCCTAAACATACAAAATCGAAAACCATGGCTCTGATACCACTTGAAGGTAGGAAACTTCGCTTCCCACTTCAACTCGGTCGCTTGTTCATGGTGATCCCTTCTACGTCCCCGGATAAAAAAAATTTATCCTTGACAAGAAAGGATTACCCAAGCTACCGTTTCATCGTCAGGCTATTCGATTAGAGTGGTCACTTGAACAAACTTGTTGTTCAAGCAACCAACCTCTATTCTACGATTAGCCACGGAATAGACGATGTACGAATCGTCGGTTTTTGCATTTGTATTCGGGGCCCAAGTAAATTTAACCACATGCCATTCATACAATATACAAAGAAACAAAAAAAGAAAGCAAAACAAGATTTATACCTCTTGTTTACCTCTAGGTCTTCTATCATATGTCCTATCTCCTTTTGGACGTCGTGTGGGCGACGATCTTCCAAAAGTCGAAGCCTCCTAGATCACCAATCTTCCTTTCCTTGCTCGGTCCGAACAAGAGGAAATATAGAAACAAAACTCTCCTCTATCTAGGACCAACCAACAAGCTCCCAACTTAAAGCTTGATGCCGGCCTAAAGAGAGGGGAAGGTGGGCGCCAGGCAAGAGCTCCAAGGAATCACCCTAGCCCTTGTTTCCACCGGCCAAGGAGAAGAGAAAGAAGAGCTTTGGACGCCGGCCAAGTGTTGGGTTCATCCGTGAGGTGAAACTTCACTTCCCACTTCACCTCGATCGTTTGTTCATGGCGATCCCATCGATGTCCCCAGATTAAAAATTTAATCCTAGAAAAAAGGAATTACCCAAACAACCAAGTCATCGTCGTGCTATTTGTTTAGAGAGGTCACTTGAACAAACTTGTTGTTCAAGAGACCAACCTCTATTCTACGAGTAGCCACGGAATAGACGATGTCTGGATCGTCGGCTTTTGTGTTTATGTTCGGGATCGAAGTATTATTTAGCCACAAACAGAATATATCATGCTCATAATTAAAAACAAAAACAAACATGTTACAAAAGAGAATAGAGAATCGATATACCTCTCGATCTTCTAATGTATTACCTTCCTCCTTTCGGACGTCGTGTGGGCGATGATCTACCAAAAGTTGAAGCTCCTAGATCACCAATCTTCCTTCCTTGCTCTTTCAAAGCAAGAGGAAGAATAGAAACAAGGCTCTTCTCCTTTCTATAGCCAACCAACAAGCAACAAGGAGAATCCTTGTCGCCGGCGAACAAGGAGGAGGAGATTATGCAGGAAACCGGCCAAGACACCAAGGGAAAGACCTAAGTCTTGTTTCCACCGTCCAAGGAGAAGGAGAGGAGCTACTTTGGATGCCGGCCAAGAGATGGAAAGACTTCAATGGGCCCCGGCCACTAATGGAGAAGGAGAAGACAAGGAAAATCTTTCCTTATTAGGTGCTGCCAAGCCCAAACCCTATCTCCAAGCTCTTGCCGCCAAGCTCCAAAACCCTAGCTTCCCTCAATTATTCTCCACGCCAACCCCTTGTTATCCTTTTATAGAGTTTGGGATAAGCCTCCTTTTAATCTCCACCATTGGTTCTAGGGATTTAATCTCAACCGTCGGATCTAGAGATTTAATATCAACCGTCGGATCTAGAGATTTAATCTCTACCTTTGGATCTAGAGTTTTGTTTCTATCCATTGGATCTAAGCTTCATGAGGTGTTAATAGGCTACATTAGGGACCATGAGGAGGAGTTGGATCTTAGCCACCCATGGATCAAGCCCACATAAAGTCCGATCCATTAATGATAATCCAATCCACTAAAGGATTATCATTGATATACCTCACCAACCCCCATAAGATAATATGGGCTCCATATATTATATGTACATTTTCTCCCCGTATTTAAGATCTCGAATGTCCATCGATTAATTAATTTACTGACCATTAATTAATCAACATCTAACTCCATGAGTAGTACCACTCAATTTTTTCATCATGTCGGACCAAGTCCACCTGCAGGGTTTACATGATGAACCTTATGAGCTCCTCAAGGGGACATCATCATCCTAATATATAGGACACGGCTTCCTCCTATAATCTACGGCACACCATATAAATAATATTATCTCCCAACTTATCGAACCTATCGATTTAATCTATAAATCTCACCCATTGGTAAATCAAAGAGATGAATACTAAGTATATGTGCTCGTTATTATATCGGAATTAAGAGTATGTACAATATAATATCTAAGGTCTGATTCGATTATGTAATCAACAATAAATCGGATCACCTCTAAGTCTGTCCTGCTCAATACACACAAAGTGCACTAGTGTGATTCTATGATCAAGACAAACCAATCTCAAATCACATTACAACCATTCCAATGGTTTGTCCAAAGCCATCTCGGTTGTGAGCCTTTATTTATACTTTACAAGGAACCGATAACATGATCTCCCGTGTGACACCACACACCTTGTTATCTACAATGTAATATATTAGACAATATGCATAGCCATAAAAATATGCAAATAATGATCATGTGATTCTTATTTCAAAATAAAGATGTTCATACAAAAGGTAGACTTTTCAGTATACATCCCAACAATCTCCCAATTATACTAAAAGACTATGCTGTCCTCAAACTGCCATACATCTGATCCTCATTCCCTCCACATTCCTATCAAAAGCTCTCTCCAGAAGGGCCTTAGTGAAAGGATCTGCCAGGTTATCCTCTGATGCAATCTTGGCCACAACAACTTCTCCTCTCTTTACGATTTCTCGTATCAGGTGGTACTTGCGCTCTATGTGTTTACTAGCCTTATGGCTCGTGGTTCCTTCGAGTTTGCAACTGCACCACTATTATCACATTAAATTGTGATAGTTCTGGGCAAACCAAGAATCACATCCAAGTCCATTAGGAAGTTCCTGAGCCACACAGCTTCTTTGGTCACCCCAGAGGCTGCCACATACTCAACTTCTATGGTGGAGTCTGCCATGTATTTCTCCTTGACACTCCTCCATACAATGGCTCCACCTCCCAAAGTAAACACAAAACATGAGGTAGACTTACTGTTATCCCTATCAGAATGGAAGTCAGAATCTGTGTAACCCACAGGGAGTAATTGGTCTGCCTGGTAAACTAGCATATAATCCCTAGTCCTTCTCAGGGAGTAACCACCCTTCGTTCCTCTAGGATAGACAACGAACATGCGTACTTCTTTATGAGGATCCAACTTACCATCATCTACCTTCAGCACATGTGATGGAGTCCCCCATATCCGAATATGTCTTAGACTAGGATTTCGCCCAGTCCACAACTCTGAGGGAGTCGAAGGCACTAATTTAGATGGAACCAAGTTCAGAATGTACACCGTCATATCTAGAGCATATCCCCAATCTGGCAACTCAAAATAACTCATCATCGATCTAACCATCTCTATAAGAGTCCTATTCCTTCGCTCTGCTACACTGTTCTGCTGGGGTGTGCTCCGTGCAGACAATTGGGATTGAATCCCAACCTCTGATAAGTAGTTCATAAACTCTCCCAAGAGGTACTCGCCACTACGATCAGATTGTAGTGTCTTGATACTTTTACCTTGACGTTTCTCCACATCAGCCTTGAATTCTTTGAACTTGTCAAAGCATTCAGACTTGTGGTGCATCAATCTTGAGTAATCATCTATAAAAGAGGCGAAATACTCAAAACCACCTCTAACTTGGAAAGACATAGGACCACACAAATCACAATGAACCAATTCTAACACATTTTGGCTCTATACCCCTTGGCCTTAAAAGGCCTCTTGGTCATTTTTCCCTCCAAGCAAGATTCACAGGTTAGGAAATCCTTCACCACTAATGAACCCAGAGGTCCATCAGCTATCAACCTTTGAATTCTACTTAGGTTAATATGACCAAGCCTAAGATGCCAAAAATATGTTTGGTTCATCTTCGAAGGTTCTTTTCTCTTATTGGAATTAGAAGATGAGTTATTAACTTCTATTTGTATCGTGGGAGGTTTTGGTTCAAGTGTGTATAGATTTCCTATCAATGTACTTGAACAGATAATGTCTCTATTCCTTTTTATAACAACTCTGTCATTAAAAGAAATAGAATATCCATCCATAAACAATTTAGAAACCGAAATTAAATTCTTTCTAAATAAAGGTACATAAAGGCAATTCTTAAGAACCAAAAGTTTATTTTTCTCAAAAGATAAATGAACGTCTCCCACTGCAATAGCTGTCACCTTCATGGCATCGCCCAAGTACACGGTAATCTCTCCCACAGCCAGTCGTCTGGTTTCCTGGAACCCATGCAAAGTATTGCTGACATGATCAGTGGCTCCCGTATCTACACACCAGGTGTCGGTAGATAACACCGCTAAATATGTTTCAATGACTAGACCAAAAGATATACCTTTGTTCTGCTTGCGGTTGGGGCAGTCCTTCTTCCAGTGTCCAGTCTGCTTACAAGTGAAGCACTTGCCATTCGACTTCTTCACTCCTCCCTGAGTACCTCCCACCGCCTTTGTCCCACTTTGTTTCTTCTTCTTCTTGCCTTTCGGCTTAGAAGTAGAAACCTTTTGGGTCACCATGGCATGTGCCTGAGCACTCTGACAAAATAGCCCCTCTGCCGCCTGGAGTTCTGTCAGAAGCTCCGCCAATGAATACAACCTCTTGTTCATGTTGTAGTTGAGGTGAAACTACTCAAAACTCCTAGGTAGAGACTGGAGTATGATATCGACATGGGTTTCCCCATCGATCTCAGCTCCAAGGACCTCCAGCTCATTCAAATGAGCCATCATCTTGAGAACATGATCCCTTACGGGTGTTCCCTCGATCATGGTGGTCGTCATCAAGTTTCTCATGGCTTCTTGCCTCGCAGCCCAATTCTGGTGTCCGTAAAGCTCTTTGAGATTGAGCATCATGTCATAAGCTGTGGGCATGGCTTGATGCTAATATTGCAATACATTTGACATAGATGTCAAAATGTAACACCACGTCATTTCATCGGCCTTTACCCACTTCTTATAACTCTCTCTCTCCTTTTCCCCAGAATCTTCTACAGGATTAGGAGGGCACTCTTCAGGGAGTACATATTTGTATTCCTCAGCAGTCAAGACAATGTCTAGATTCCTCTTCCAATCAACATAGTTGGGTCCAACAAGTTTATTCTCTTTCAATATCACAGCAAGCGGGTTGAAAGTCATTTTGAAAGAAAACCTAAGAATCACATAGATCAAAACATTAGATTTCAATAAATTATTGATTCCTCAAACAATAAAATTTTAAAATCAACCAACACCTCAAAACACAGAGAATATCATATGCTACGATAGTGTGGACGTATATGAATTCTACATTTGTAAGAGGAGATTTTACCCATTAATTTTACTATCTTGTCAACCTAACTTTTTGACAAGTAAAATTAATAGTTGGTTCCTCTTTGGCCCTACAAATAAAAGCAGTGACTCCGATGGGGAGGATACTTATATTTGTATCTAAGTGTTCACCATTACTCGGTACCAAGGTAATTATCTCGGGTTATGTGTCTTCTGATGGGGAAGTTCACACGCTTCTTAATAATTTCCTATAACCATATTTGACCTTGTGATATGCAAACAAACTCATCTGATGGGGAGGAAGGCACTCAGAGCCGATGTGCAAGTTTGTTTGCATCACCTGTCAAATCATAATGGAGGTCATGAGAATTTATAAAAATATCCCTCTCCCACTTAGTAATTTGAAAATGAGTAATTTTCTAGCCTACGACATGCATATCAAATAATAAGCAATAAATATGAAAAATAAATTATTTTCCAACTATTATGGCTTTTGTCTTCAATATTTCTTCCGTCACATCGCCTTCTCGTCCGCTCCTCCTATGCCATGTACGAGTCATCCGGAGATCCGAGCGGAGACTAAAAGCTATTTTAATTTACATCCATCGATCCTATACTCCACGAGAGAGTGTACATGAAATCTAGATCGAAAATAACTAAAATAAAAAGAGTGACTAAACAATGTCGTATCTAATTTACAAAAAATTAAATACTAGCCTCGTCAACCCCGAGGATTCAACAAAATAAATATTTACACACATACAATCACATACACACATATGGCCATAATAGTCGGATCTTATGCCTGCAACCAAAGAGTTAAACTACGCATATCCTACTATTATCCGACACATATAATATATGAAAAGTGCATAAAAATTAACCGAATCCTAAACACACAAAACCAGAAACCTTGGCTCTGATACCAATTGTTGGGTTCATCCGTGAGGGGAAACATCGCTTCCCACTTCACCTCGGTCGTTTGTTCATGGTGATCCCATCGATGTCCCCGGATTAAAAATTTAATCCTAGACAAAAGGGATTACCCAAACAACTAAGTCATCGTCGTGCAATTTGTTTAGAGAGGTCACTTGAACAAACTTGTTGTTCAAGCGATCAGCCTCTATTCTACGATTTGCCGTGGAATAGACGATGTCCGGATCACCGGCTTTTGTGTTTATGTTCGGGATCCAAGTATTATTTAGCCACAAACAGAATATATCATGCTCATAATTGAAAAACAAAAACAAACATGTTACAAACGAGAATAGAGAATCGATATACCTCTCGATCTTCTAATGTATGACCTTCCTTCTTTCAGACGTCGTGTGGGCGATGATCTACCAAAAGTTGAAGCTCCTAGATCGGCAATATTCCTTCCTTGCTCTTTCAAAGCAAGAGGAAGAATAGAAACAAGGCTCTTCTACTTCCTATAGCCAACCAACAAGCAACAAGGAGAATCCTTTCCGCCGGCTAACAAGGAGGAGGAGATTATGATGGAAACCGACCAAGACACCAAGGGAAAGCCCTAAGTCTTGTTTCCACCGGACAAGGAGAAGGAGAGGAGCTACTTTGGATTCCAGCCAAGATCTGGAAAGACTTCAATGGATGGCAGCCACCAATGGAGAAGGAGAAGACAAGGAAAATCATTCCTTATTAGGGGTCGCCAAGCCCAAACCCTAGCTCCAAGCTCTTGCCGCCAACCTCCAAAACCCTAGATTCTCTAAATTATTCTCCATGCCAACCTCTTGTTCTCCTTTTATAGAGTTAGGGATAAGCTTCATTTTAATCTCCACCATTGGTTCTAGGGATTTAATCTCAACCGTCGGATCTAGAGATTTAATCTCAACCGTCGGATCTAGAGATTTAATCTCTATCTTTGGATCTAGAGTTTTGTTTCTATCCATTGGATCTAAGCTTTATGAGGTGTTAATAGGCTACATTAGGGACCATGAGGAGGAGTTGGATCTTGGCCACCCATGGATCAAGCCCACATAAAGTCCGATCCATTAATGATAATCCAATCCACTAAAAGATTATCATTGATCTACCTCACCAACCCCCATAAGATAATATGGGCTCCATATATTATATGTACATTTTCTCCCCGTGTTTAAGATCTCAAATATCCATCGACTAATTAATTTACTGACCATTAATTAATCAACATCTAACTCCATGAGTAGTATCACTCAACCTTTTCATCATGCCGGACCAAGTCCACCTGCAGGGTTTACATAATGAACCTTATGAGTTCCTCAAGGGGACATCATCATCCTAATATATAGGACACGATTTCCTCCTATAATCAACGGCACACCATATAAATAATATCATCTCCCAATTTACGGAACCTATCGATTTAATCTATAAATCTAGCCCATTGGTAAATCAAAGAGATGAATACTAAGTATATGTGCCCGTTATTATATCGGGATTAAGAGTATGTAAAATATAATATCTGAGGTCCGATTCGATTATGTAGTCAGCAATAAATCGAATCACCTCTAAGTCAGTCCTGCTCAATACACATAAAGTGCACTAGTGTGATTCTATGATCAAGACAAACCAATCCCAAATCACACTACAACCATTCCAATAGTTTGTCCAAAGTCATCTCGGTTGTGAGCCTTTACTTATACTTTACTAGGAACCGATAACATGATCTCCCGTGTGACACCACACACCATGTTATCTACAATATAATGTATTAGACAATATGCATAGCCATAAAAATATGCAAACAATGATCATGTGATTCTTATTTCAAAACTAAAGATGTTCATACAAAAGGTAGACTTTTTAGTATACATCCCAACACCAAGGAGAGGAGAGGAGAGGATAGGCGTCGTCCACTTAAGGAAGAAGAAGGAAAAACTTTCCAAGTTTGTGGCTGCCCAAGCCTCCAAGACTCCTTGCCGCCCAAAAACCTTAATCCCCTTCTCTATCTCTTGCCACCCACCTTAAGTCCTTTATTTATAGAGTTAGGCTTAAGCCTCCTTTTAATCTCCACCGTCGGTTCTAGGGATTTAATCTCAATCGTCGGATCTAGAGATTTAATCTCAACCGTCGAATCTAGAGATTTAATCTCCACCGTTGGATCTAGAGTTTTGTTTTCCATCATTGGATCTAGGTTCCATGAGGTTTTAATAGTCTACAATAGAGACCATGAGGAGGAGTTGGATCTTGGCCACCCAATGGATCAAGCCCACATAAAGTCCGATCTATTAATGATAATCTATTCCACTAGAGGATTGTCATTGATCTACCTCACCTACCCCCATAAGTTAATATGGGCTCCTTATATTATTTGTACATTTTTCTCCCCATGTTTAAGATCTCGAATGTCCGTCGATTAATTAATTTACTAATAATTAATTAATCAACATCTAACTCCATGAGTAGTACCACTCAACCTTATCATCATGTCGGACCAAGTCCACCTGCAGGGTTTACATGATGAACCTTATGAGCTCCTCAAGAGGACATCATCATCCTAATATATAGGACACGGTTTCCTCCTATAATCAACGGCACACCATATAAATAATATCATTTCCCAACTTACCGAGCTTATCGATTTACTCTATAAATCTCGCCCATTGGTAAATCAAAGAAATGAATACTAAGTATATGTGCCCGTTATTATATCGGGATTAAGAGCATGTACAATATAATATCCGAGGTCCTATTCGATTATGTAGTCAGCAATGAATTGAATCACCTCTAAGTCGATCCTGTTCAATACACACAAAGTGTACTAGTCTGATTCTATGGTCAAGACAAACCAATACCAAATCACACTACAACCATACCAATGATTTGTCCAAAGTCATCTCGATTGTGAGCCTTTACTTATACTCTACAAGGAGTTGATAACATGATCTTATCGTGTGACACTACACACCATGTTATCTATAATGTAATGTATGAGACAATATGCATAACCATAAATATGCAAACAATGATCATGTGATTCTTATTTCAAAACTAAAGATGTTCATACAAAAGATATACTTTTCAGTATACATCCCAACATGAACAATTTGATTCTTCTTCGACTTTCTCCTCTACTTCTTGGGCCGGTGAGGGATTCTCATGGAGCTCAATCAACTTTCTCCATAAATCTTTAGCATATCTATAGTTACCTAACTTGGATAAGATATCATTAGGTACCAAATTTATTAACATTTTGGTTATCTTTTCATTAGTCTTGAAAGTTTGAATTTGATCCTCCGTCCATTTCTTCTTCTTGAGAATCCTTTGCTTCTTGTCCATCGGAGCTTCGAACCCTTTTACCAAGATAATCCAATTTTCTAAATTACAGATAAGAAAATATTTCATTCTACCTTTCCAATACGTGAAATCTTCACATACAAAGGAAGGTGGATCCATGATGTCGTGGCCTAGTTTATCTTGAAGCTTCATTCTTCTACTACTCTAGCGCTTTGCTCCCTCGTGTTGAAGATCTTTGGAAAGCTAGAGGGGAGGTGAATAGCTTCTTTTCATTTCTACACAAATGGTTAGCATAAGTACGTATTGCTAGTACATTAAGGTTTCGTGACATGAATTAAGTACAGGCCCGATGTATCTCCTGCAATCGTTCTTAGGGAAGCATACTAATCAATTCATCATAGTTATAACATTTTCAAGGTCGTAGATCTTGTCATCTAATGAACTCAACACTCTCCTCTTCTTTACAATTGATGAAAATGAAGTTTAGAGAAGAGAAGGATTTAAAACTCTTAGAAAGCTTAGGAATTCGTAGGGAGCTTGAGAGTAAGGTTGGAAGATAAGCACAAGCCCCTCAAGCACCCCATGGCCTCTTTTTATAGAGAAGAGGTTGTTTTTCCTGTTGAGCCTCGATCAGTCGACTGATGCCTCCATCAGTCGACTATTGTTGTAGCTGAGGCAATCCAACGGCTTCTAAAGAGCCGGATTCGCAATCGTCACTGTCCAACGGGAAGCTGATCAGTCGATTGATTTAGCGACCAGTTGAGTGCTCCAAGAGATCACTCGACTGACTATCTTTCTATGCCAAAATTCACTTACAATAGTCCACTGCTAGGTATAGCAGTCGATTGATGGGTGGACGATCATTGCCAAACCCTAGCGATCAATAACCCGAACTCGCCAACTTCTCGTGACTCGCGAATGATCGATGAAGCACTAGTCGACTGATACACTTCAAGTATGAATAAATCATACTTGAATTAACCCCCTAGACCTAGACTTAACCTTCTAGCTCTTCCTTCAGCCTTGCGCCTTCAAGATCCCTCCGAGTCCGTGACTCTTTCATCCTTGCGCTTGCTTCCAAGAGCTTCCATTGGTTTTGTCATGTCCTGGGTTTGTCTTTTGCCAAAGGACCGCTTGGACTTTACACCACCAAGACTACATGCTTGGTCTTACACTGCCAAGACCTTGCCTTTGGTCTTCCTTTTCCAAGGTCTGCTTGGACTTTATACCGCCAAGACTACATGCTTGGTCTTACGCCGCCAAGACTTTCCCTTGGACTTTCTTTGCCAAGATCATGCTTGGACTTTCCTTTACCAAGTCTTCACACTTGGATTCCCTGTCACTTAATAAGTTCACGGTTATATCACAAAACATTGCCTAACTATAGATGATTATCCAAACATCAAAACATATAAATGCTTGAGGCATTGTTGCACCAACAATCTCCCCCTTTTTGATGTTTGGCAATCATTTAAGTTAGGTCTTAACATATGCATATAATGAAAACATCATATTTCCAATATAACTTCTAACTTAAAGTTTCCTTCTCCCCCTTTGACATACATCAAAAAGAGAAGAATTCATACAATGATAAGTTCATGAAAGAATTGAATTGGTTATGTCTTGAACTAAGGTATAAGATAGATATGGGGCTCCCCCTTAATCTAAGGCATGGTTTATGATGTGTAAACATGTTGAGCAAAGCATAATATGAAAATATGTCCTAACTTTGCACCAACAAAATAAATTTAGGGAATGAAAAGATTTCACTATGAAGCTCCCACTAAAAACAATGCATAAATCAGTCCTATACCCTTCTAATTACTTGAGTTAGCATACCATAGGGTTAGAGCACTTAAGATTACACTTAAGTCAAGAAAGAAAGCTGATTTGTAGAAAAATCAGAGTGGCAGTCGATTGATATCTGAATTAGTCGACTGCCAAGCCTGAAACGTTAATTTCAGCCTTTTTAGCCCAACTTCAGAAATGCACCAAAAATTCCAAAAACATCAAAAAATCACGGAATTTTGTATACACATTTCTGAAATCATTATTTATCAAGGAAAAAAAATTTAAAAAATATAAGTTTTTTAGATTTTGAAAAAGATACAAATGTAAAAACTAGCAAAAGCTTTAAGGATTTTGTAAACTTTGTATCACTTTTGCTTAGTATTTGAAAACTGTTTTTCAAAATAGGATGAACATAATTTAAAATATATTTTATTTGACATTTTCAATCATGTTCTTAGAACTATATGCACATCAATTGTACATAAGCCTTCCCAATGATTGATCCAATAAAGGATTAATGTCTCTTGATGACATTTTGGTTCATAGGAATGCATCATAACAAGCATGATGAACCAAATGCATCTTCCTAACATCTCACATATTGTCTAAGTGGCTAAATACAAAAATCATGGTTTCTTAGGTTTTTGTGAGATGCTTAGATGTATAGTCCTAGATTTTCTATGGGATCATGCAAACCTCTACTCTACTAAGCACATTCCAAGTTCTCTCCTAAGTGATGAATACTCCGCTTCGGGGAGAGCCTTGGTGAATATGTCGGCTAGGTTGGACTTGGATTCTATGTAATTGAGTTCAATGTCCCCGTTAGCCACATGATCTCTAATGAAGTGATGCTTCACTTCAATGTGCTTTGTCCTAGAGTGATGTACCGGATTTTCGGTCAAATTTATGGTACTCACATTATCACAATAAACCTTGACATTGGAGTAGTGTAGCTCATAATCCTCTAATGTGTGTCTCATCCAAAGTAGTTGAGCTACACAACCACCTATAGCCACATATTCGGCTTCGGTGGTGGACAAAGCAACACAAGGTTGCTTTCTACTACTCCAACTAACTAGAGAGGATCCAAGAAATTGGCGTCCACCACTAGTACTCTTCCTATCCAACTTGCAACCGACATAGTCGGAATCGGTGTACCCAACCAAATCAAAAGATTTTGTCCTAGGGTACCAAAGTCCTACATTTAATGTGTCTTTGATATATCTTAAAATTCTCTTAACGGCCACTAAATGGGACTCTTTGGCACAAGATTGGTATCTTGCACACATACCTACCGTAAATAAAATGTCAGGTCTACTAGTGGTTAAGTATAAAAGACTATCAATCATGCTCCTATAAAGCTTAAGGTCAATTGATTTTCCTTCATGATCATTATCTATTTTTGTATTGGTTGCCATAGGAGTTGAAACTACCTTAGCATTTTCCAAACCAAATTTCTTGATCATTTCTTTGGCATATTTGGTTTGGTATACATAGGTTCCTTCATTAGTTTGTTTGACTTGTAATCCTAAGAAGAACTTTAATTCTCCAACTAGACTCATTTCAAATTCATTCTCCATATTTTTGATGAAATCTTGAAGGAGTTCGTCACTGGTTGACCCAAAAATTATGTCATCTACATATACTTGGGCCACAAAGATGTCCTTAGACTTTGATTTAATGAAGAGAGTTTGGTCTACTTGATCTCTTCTAAACCCCTTAGACACTAAGAAAGATGACAATCTTTCATACCAAGCCCGGGGAGCTTGTTTTAACCCGTATAGAGCTTTTCTAAGCTTGTATACATGGTTTGGATAGTCAATACTCTCAAACCTAGGAGGTTGTTCTACATATACCACTTCCTTAATGAACCCATTTAGGAATGCCGATTTTATATCCATTTGATGGAGTTTAAAGCCCATGTAAGAGGCATATCCTAATAGGATTCTAATGGATTCTAACCTAGCAACCGGGGCATAGGTTTCATCATAATCAAGTCCTTCAACTTGATTGAAGCCCCTTTCTACTAACCTTGCCTTATTCCTAGTTATAATACCTTGATCATCTAATTTGTTCCTAAAGACCCATCTAGTAGTAATAATGGTGCTATCATTTGGTCTAGGAACTAGCTCCCATACTTGCCTTCTTTCAAATTGAGCCAATTCATCTTGCATTGCTAAGATCCAATCCGGATCAAACAATGCATCATTGATTGATTTGGGCTCAATTTGATGTTAGTTAAAGCCCTAGAACCAATCATGTGATGGTTGAATAGGGAACATTTTGTATCATATTCTATAAAGGCAAAGGATTGGTTATTATATTTACATCTTGCTTGTGCCAGCTAATTTAAATATAATAATGCCCTAGAAAAGTAGGTTCTTATCTACAGCACATCAATTGGCAGAATTGATTATGAGAGGCTGTAGAGAACACTTTCCTAAATGTTCCTAGTCGAGTATTAATATGCAAGGGCAATATTAATACATAAAGACTAGCATGTAGGTCAATTGATGACTTGATCTCACAAGTCATGGATATATGATATCAAGTTGACACATGGGTATATATTGGAGAATATATACTGAATTGACCCGCCATGAGAAAGTTTCATGGATCGTTATATGAGTGTCATAAACTTTCTCATGTGACTATTGGTATGAATAGTCCTTAGACCTGAAGTCACTATGGTTCCCTACATAAGGAGTTATGTACTTTGGTATCGTCAAACGTCACCCATAACAGGGTGGACCATAAAGGCGATTACTGGGTATGTAACAAATTATGCGGAGGGATGTGAGTGATGTAGATGGGATCTATCCCTTCCATATGACGGGAGTGATATCGGTGGGCCCCTTGATTGAGTAGAACTACTAAAACGCATGGCCATGCTCGAATGAGTCAATATGAGATATTGAGCTCATTTGTTTGAGTTAGTTTACTCAGGGATCAAGAAACACATAGATTGATCGAGGATGACACGGTCTATGCCTCATTGATCAATCTGATATCAAGGATAGAAGGACACGGTCATATATTATAGTAGTCACGGAAAGGTTAGTCGGATCTTGACTTATCTCGTAACTTGGGTAGCAATGATGTATTGCTAGATGCCGCTCATTGCTTGTGTATCTAAAAGAGTTTAGGTCCACTGCCAACGTTATGAGAGCCTATAGGGTCACACACAAAGAGCATGATAATTAGAGGAATTAGAGTATTCTAGTTTGACTAGAATAATATGGGAATAAGCTTAAGTACAAAATGGTTTTTGGACTTCAAGCTTAATGAGAATTTTAGCTAATTGATTTAATGAGATTAATTCAATATGTTACCTTATTGATTTAATAAGATTAATTCAATATGATAACATAAGCTTAATTGAATTAATAAGATTAATTCAATATGATAACATAAGCTTAATTTAATTAATAAGATTAATTCAACATGCATGAATGCCACATAAGAATGTCACATAAGCATGCCACATAAGCATGCCACCTAAGCATCCACCTAAGCTAGTTAAGGTGGAAGGAAACAAAATGGTTTTGTCTCCTTAAGTGGCCGGCCAAACAAGGAAGCCAAATCCTTTTTGAGTGTGTCTCAATGCAATGGATTGCATTGAATGTGAAGGAGGTGGAAGGGTTTTTCCAACCCTATAAAAGGCTCCATGGAGTGGCCGGCCATAGTGAGTTTTTGGTGTTGTGGTTGTGAGAAAGCTTGGTGGAAGCTTTAGTTGTGTGGGTTTGTGAGTGTAGGCTAGCAAGAAGAGGAGTCTTCTTCTTCCTTTCTCCTTTTCCCTCTCTTCCTCTCCTTTAGGGACTTCTCTAGCAAGAAGTAAAGGAGAGCTCTTCTAGTTTTCCTTTTGTGAGACAAGAGCGTGCTCGTGTGGATACGTATAGAGGCACGGACACTTGAACGTGCTAAAGATCCAACAAACCGAAAGGAAAAGCGGGATTAGCAAGGGCACGCAACAAAGGTAATCCTCTCCTATAAGATAGGTTTGGTTTAGAGAAATTTATTTTATACGAGTTTGCTTTCGCATGGATCACTTGGAAGGGATCCTATTTTCCGTTGCGCATATGCCATTTGGCATAAAGAATTTCCCTACACAAAGGGTATCGAGCCACTTGAAAGATCGTATAAAAATAGGTTTCTCTATTTTATATGTGATATAGAAGTAGGATAAATTTTATTATGAGTTGATAATTGCATTAGCAAATTTTCAAACATAATAAAATATCCAATGTCTTTTAAAAGTTAAAATGACATGGTGCATGGTTATGGCCTAGTCCCAAAAAGTTTGTGATTGTGTGTTGTAATTCTTATTACGGCCTGCGTGTCATGCCTTTCTCCTAATATTCTTGTTGTAAAATTAGTTTTAGACTCGAATGTAACTCGAGTATTTCTCCTTTTGTAATGAACAAAACAAGGATGGAGGGTCCATTAGAAGATGAGGTTACAAGGAGGAAGTCAACACACAAGACAACCAAAAGGAAGCACTTAGGAGAAGATGCTATCCCTAGGTTGACCAATCAATATTTTCATTGGCTTGAGAAGATTGTAGAATAAGGGCCATAACCATGACACGTTAGTTTAATATGTATGTGATGCATGTTAGTTTAGCTTGTATGTGATGCATGATTAGTTTAGCTTATATGTGATGTATGCTAATATGTATATGATACATGTTTATTTCTTAATAAGTCTAAACTATATGCCTACCAAAGTTGGTACTCACTACTTCCTCGATCATTTGTTATTGGGTTTGCCAAAGCAAAGCAATGCATTTTATCTTGGAGGGGTGCGAGTGGACAATCGTGATGTCC
Source organism: Wurfbainia villosa (assembly GCA_025175895.1). NCBI lineage: Eukaryota > Viridiplantae > Streptophyta > Magnoliopsida > Zingiberales > Zingiberaceae > Wurfbainia > Wurfbainia villosa. The sequence continues at coordinate 32,380,786 of CM045989.1, read as the reverse complement.
CGCTATCAGTCTTGGTTAAGACTTAATTAAGTGTTTTCTTAATTGGTTAAGAAAGTAGAGGCATATATTAGCTTTGAACATAAGTGTTAACATTAGTTTTGTGTGATTTCCGAACATCAGCTTTGTCTTAGAAGTGGTCGTTGCTCGATATCCAAGAAGGCCCTGTGCCTCGCCACACCGAAGCTGGTTTAGGAATAAACACTAAACTAATCTAAAACTTAACCAAAGCTATTAAAGAGTTACATCAGATGTAATTGGCAAAAGATTGCCTACCTAATTATACTACGTCTTGGGCGATTAGCCAAAGCTAACTCAAGATGAATTATGATGTGGATCTTTATCCCATATAAATTTATAGCTAAATAGTAGCTATGAGAATTTAGTGGGAGCCTCATTTAATTAAAGGCCTAATTAAATGATTTAGGTATGATACTTAACTTTGCATTTTAATGTTGTAGATCACCATGTCATCTAACACGACACACCCCCTCAACTCTCATGATCTGCCCTGAGAAGGACAAGCTCAATGGAGCAAACTTTCTTGATCGGTATAGGAACTTGAGGATTATCCTCAAGCAAGAACGCAAACTATATGTCCTAGAGCAGGCTACCCTCGAAATACCCGCCTACGGCCACGTCTTTGAAAAGGATGCTTATAAGAAGCATCAAGATGACGTATTAGATGTGTCATGCCTTATGCTTGCCACCATGAACTCTGAGCTTCAGAAGCAACATGAGAACATGGATGCCTATGATATGGTTGAGCATTTGAAACAACTATATCAAGGACAAGCTAGGCACGAGCGTTTTGAAGTGTCTAAGGCTCTTTTGCATGCAAGATGCAAGAAGGAACACTGTAGGAACTCACGTACTCAAAATGATTGGAGTACGCTTGAGAACCTCAAAGACTAGGTTTTCCACTGAGCCAAGAATAGGCAACTGATGATATCCTGCAATCGTTGCCGGAAGCATACAATCAATTCGTCATGAATTATAACATGAATGAAATTGATAAACATTTGCCTGAGATTCTCAGCATGTTGAGAACTGCTGAACCAAATCTCAAGAAGAAAGTTAGTAATGTACTAATGGTCAAGAAGGACAAAGGTAAGAAAGGCAAGGGTAAGACCTAAGCCAAAGGCAAGGCCAATTCATCCACTTCAAAGGGTAAAGGTAAAGTACCTAAGGAAGGGACCGCTTCCATTCCGTGAGATCGACATCGAAGCGGAACCGCAAAGTCTACCTTGAGGAAGTAAAGAACAAGAGAAGTGGGACTTCGCCGGTATACACGTTATAGAAGTTAATCTATCTATTTCTTCTACATGGGTATTAGATAATGGATGTGCATCTCACATTTGTACTAATGTGCGTGGATCGAGAAATAGTAGAATAATGGCAAAGGGTGAAGTGGACCTACGAGTAGGCAATGGCGCAAAAGTTGCTGCTGTAGCTGTAGGAACATATTCTTTGTCTTTGCCCACTGGGCTTATCTTAGAACTAGAGGAGTGCTTCTATGTACCCGCATTAACAAAGAACATAATTTCTGTATCTTGTTTAGACAAGAAAAACTTTTAAAGGACAAATGTTGTTCCATTTATTTAAATGAAATGTTCTATTGTAATGCACCACTTATGAATGGTCTCTATGTTCTAGATTTAGATAACCCAATTTATAACGTAAATACCAAACGGTTCAAATCGAATGATTTGAACCAGACATATCTCTGGCACTGTCGCCTAGGTCACATAAATGAAAAACGCATATCCCAACTCCATAAAGATGGATTATTGGACTCATTTGATTTTGAATCATATGAGGTATGCGAGTCTTGTCTTTTAGGAAAGATGACTAAAACTCCATTTAGTGGACATGGCGAGAGAGCGACGGATTTGTTAGGACTCATACATACTGATGTATGTGGCCCTTTCAATGTCGAAGCCAGAGGAGGCTATAAGTACTTTATTACTTTCACTGATGATATGAGTAGATTTGGCTACTTATATTTGATGAGACATAAGTCAGAATCCTTTGAAAAATTCAAAGAATTCAAGAATGAAGTACAAAACCAACTTGGTAAGCGTATTAAGCTACTTCGATCAGATCGAGGTGGTGAATACCTTAGTCAAGAGTTTCGTGATCACTGGCCGAGTGTGGGATAATATCCCAACTCACTCCACCTGGAACACCACAATGGAATGGTGTATCTGAGAGGAGAAATCGTACTCTATTAGATATGGTACGATCAATGATGAGCCAGACTGATCTACCTACTTCCCTTTGGGGTTTAGCTCTAGAGACAGCCGCTTTCACACTTAATCGCGTTCCATCAAAAGCCGTAGAAAAGACATCATATACGATATGGACCGAAGAGTCCCAAAATGTCTTTTATAAAGATTTGGGGTTGTGAAGCTTACGTTAGACGCCAAGTCTCGGATAAACTAGGACCCAAATCGATAAGTGTTATTTTGTAGGATATCCCAAGGAAACTAAGGATATTACTTTTACAATCCCACACTTGGCAAGGTGTTTGTTGCGAAATCTTTGTCTTTCTAGAAAGAGAATTTATTTCTAGAAATACTAGTGGGAGTAAAATTCATCTTGAAGAAGTTCAAGATGACGATAACACTAAGGCTTCGATGGAAAATGAACAGGAACCACAAAGTGTTGTGGATGAGGAAATTGTTGCCCAAAGAGTTGTGGAACAAACACCTGTTCAAGTAGACCAACCTCTTCAGATCCGACAGGATCCGTCGTCAACCCGAGAGATATTCTTTTCTCTTGACTGACAATGGTGATGTATTGCTTGTCGATCTTGACGAGCCTACATCCTATCAAGAAGCTATGATGAGCCCAGATTCTGAGAAATGGCTAGAGGCCATGAGATCCGAAATGGAATCCATGTACACTAACCAAGTATGGACCTTGGTTGATCCACCTGAAGGGGTAAAACCCATTGGGTGTAAGTGGGTCTTTAAAGTAAAGACTGACATGGATGGTAATAAGCATACCTATAAAGGTAGATTGGTGGCGAAAGGATTCAAACAAATTCATGGTATTGACTATGATGAAACCTTTTCACCAGTTGCGATGCTTAAATCCATTCGGATCATACTTGCTATTGCAGCCTACCACGATTATGAGATCTGGCAGATGGATGTCAAAACCGCTCAATGGAAAGCTACCGAGGATGTGTACATGACACAACCCGAGGGTTTTGGAGATCCAAAGCATCTGAAAGGTATGCAACCGCAAAGGTCCATTTATGGACTAAAGCAAGCCTCTCGAAGCTGGAATCTTCGATTCGATGATGCAATCAAAGAGTTTGGTTTCATCAAGAATGAAGATGAGCCTTGTGTCCACAAGAGAAATAGTGGGAGCACAGTTGTATTTCTTGTCTTGTATGTAGATGACATACTTCTCATCGGAAATGATATTCCCTCACTCCACCAGTGAAGATGTGGTTAGGGAATTGTTTCTCGATGAAGGACTTAGGTGAAGTCGCTATATTCTAGGCATCAAGATCTATAGAGATAGATCTAGAAGATTACTTGGCCTAAGTCGAGTACATACATTGATAAAGTGCTAGATCGCTTTTGCTATGCAAAATTCTAAGAAAGGGTTTCGCGCTTTATCACATGGTGTGAGTCTTTCAAGACTCAATGTCCCTCTTCTAAGGAGGAGAGATCGCATGGATAAGATCCCTTATGCATCGCTATAGGGTCTATCATGTACGCCATGCTTTGTACTGTCTCGACGCCTCGTATGCTTTGAGCATGACGAGTAGATACATGATCGGTGAGAGTCATCGGATAGCGAAAAATATTCTTAAGTACTTACGAAGAACGAAAGAATATTTCGATATTCGAGGCAATGAGGAGCTAATCAGAAGGGTTACAAAGTGATGCAAGCTTCCAAACAGACAAGGATGACTATAGATCGCAATCGGTATGTGTTTTGCTCGAATGGTGGAGCCGTGAGTCGAAGAGTTCAAGCAGACAAAGTTGTCGATTCTACAACAGTATTTAGCATATTGCAAAGATCTCGATGCAAAGAAAGGAGGTCAAGTTTGGTCCGCAAGTTCATCGCTGAACTTGGGGTAGTTCCTAGCATTGCAGATCCAATAGACCTCTATTGTGACAACAATGGGGCTATTGCAGCTAAGGAACCTCGATCACATCACGACCAAACACATATGCGGCGCTTCCATCTCATTCGAGATCATCGATAGAGGAGATGTGAGGATATGCAGAGTACCGAAGCGCTAACATCGCAGATCCATTGACCAAGGCTTTGGCACAGAGGAAGCATGATGGTCACACTAGGTCACTAGGTATTAGATATCATAGTGATTGGTACTAGTGCTAGTGGGAGATTGTTAGTTAAAGCCCTTGAACCAATCATGTGATGGTTGAATAGGGAACATTTTGTATCATATAAAGGCAAAGGATTGGTTATTATATTTACATCTTGCTTGTGCCAGCTAATTTAAATATAATAATGCCCTAAAAAAGTAGGTTCTTATCTACAGCACATCAATTGGCAGAATTGATTATGAGAGGCTGTAGAGAACACTTTCCTAAATGTTCCTAGTCGAGTATTAATATGCAAGGGCAATATTAATACATAAAGACTAGCATGTAGGTCAATTGATGACTTGATCTCACAAGTCATGGATATATGATATCAAGTTGACACATGGGTATATATTGAGATATATCTTGACCCGACCATGAGAAAGTTTCATGGATCGTTATATGAGTGTCATAAACTTTCTCATGTGACTATTGGTATGAATAGTCCTTAGACACAAGTCACTATGGTTCCCTACATAAGGAGTTATGTACTTTGGTATCAAAACGTCACCCGTGCAGGTGGACCATAAAGGCGACATCTTGGGTATGTAACAAATTATGCGGAGGGATGTGAGTGATGTAGATGGGATCTATCCCTTCCATATGACGGGAGTGATATCGGTGGGCCCCTTGATTGAGTAGAACTACTAAAACGCATGGTCATGCTCGAATGAGTCAATATGAGATATTGAGCTCATTTGTTTGAGTTTACGGTGGATCAAGAAACACATAGATTGATCGAGGATGACACGGTCTATGCCTCATTGATCAATCGATATCAAGGATAGAAGGACACGGTCATATATTATAGTAGTCACGGAAAGGTTAGTCGGATCTTGACTTATCTCAGAACTTGGGTAGCAATGATGTATTGCTAGATGCCGCTCATTGCTTGTGTATCTAAAAGAGTTTAGGTCCACTGCCAACGTTATGAGAGCCTATAGGGTCACACACAAAGAGCATGATAATTAGAGGAATTAGAGTATTCTAGTTTGACTAGAATAATATGGGAATAAGCTTAAGTACAAAATGGTTTTTGGACTTCAAGCTTAATGAGAATTTTAGCTAATTGATTTAATGAGATTAATTCAATATGTTACCTTATTGATTTAATAAGATTAATTCAATATGATAACATAAGCTTAATTGAATTAATAAGATTAATTCAATATGATAACATAAGCTTAATTTAATTAATAAGATTAATTCAACATGCATGAATGCCACATAAGAATGCCACATAAGCATGCCACATAAGCATGCCACCTAAGCTAGTTAAGGTGGAAGGAAACAAAATGGTTTTGTCTCCTTAAGTGGCCGGCCAAACAAGGAAGCCAAATCCTTTTTGAGTGTGTCTCAATGCAATGGATTGCATTGAATGTGAAGGAGGTGGAAGGGTTTTTCCAACCCTATAAAAGGCTCCATGGAGTGGCCGGCCATAGTGAGTTTTTGGTGTTGTGGTTGTGAGAAAGCTTGGTGGAAGCTTTAGTTGTGTGGGTTTGTGAGTGTAGGCTAGCAAGAAGAGGAGTCTTCTTCTTCCTTTCTCCTTTTCCCTCTCTTCCTCTCCTTTAGGGACTTCTCTAGCAAGAAGTAAAGGAGAGCTCTTCTAGTTTTCCTTTTGTGAGACAAGAGCGTGCTCGTGTGGATACGTATAGAGGCACGGACACTTGAATGTGCTAAAGATCCAACAAACCGAAAGGAAAAGCGGGATTAGCAAGGGCACGCAACAAAGTTAATCCTCTCCTATAAGATAGGTTTGGTTTAGAGAAATTTATTTTATACGAGTTTGCTTTCGCATGGATCACTTGGAAGGGATCCTATTTTCCGTTGCGCATATGCCATTTGGCATACGAGATTTCCCTACATTTGAGAGATAAGAGCTATTTGACTAGAGGGAGCTCTATGGAAGGACCTAGTTCTAACCCCTTGAGATAATTCCCCTACAACTTGATCTAGAGGATTTTTTTGATGAAATCTTATGGTTATAGGAGGTGTATTAACTTGATTTTGATCTTGGATATCTTCAAATCTCCTTTCATCATCTGAATCCCCTCTTGCTCCCCCTTGATTGTTACTCACTAATCCTCCCCCTTGATTATTACCCCCTAAAGTCATGTTTTGAAATTTTTGGGTAATTTCTTGATTTTTGTCATTGATATCTTTATCAATGGGGGATTTCCTATGGTAAATGGTAGAGGTTTCATCAAATTGAACATTTGAAGACTCCTCAACTATTTGAGTCCTTTTATTGTAGACTCTATACCCTCTACTAATGGATGAGCATCCAACTAGGATTCCCTCATCCGCTTTGGACTCAAACTTCCCTAAATTGTCTTTTGTGTTTAAGATATAAGCTTTGCATCCAAAGACTTTAAAGTAATGAATTGTTGGAATTGATCCATTCCATAATTCAAATGGAGTTTTTCCTAAAAAACCTATGAATTTGGACTCTATTTTGGATATAGCAAGCGGTATTAACCACTTCCGCCCACAAGTAGCTAGGTAATGAGTATGCATTAAGCATAGTCCTAGCGGCTTCTTGTAGGGCACGATTTTTCCTTTCCACCACCCCATTTTGTTGAAGTGTTCTAGGACAAGAAAATTCGTGCTTGTACTCTTGTTCTAAGAAAAATTTGGAGAAATTAGAATTCTCAAATTCTCCACCATAATCACTACGGAACCGGTTGATTTTGAGATTTCTTTCATTCTCTACTCTTTTGCTAAAATCTATAATTATTTCTAGGGTATTGTTCTTATGTTTCATGAAGTACACACAAGTATATCTAGAAAAATTATCTACTATAACTAAATAACATTTACTACCATTCAATGAAGGAGTACTATGACAATCAAATAAATCTACATGCAAAAGTTCTAATGGTAAGGAAGTACTAATTAAATTTTTACTCTTGTGTGATGACCTTGATTGTTTCCCTTCTTGGCATGCATCACACATCTTATCCTTCATGTACTTCACTTTTGGCAATCCCTTCACTAGCTTCAATTTAGATACTTTGGCTATGTTCTTCATGTTAATATGCCCTAATCTCCTATGCCATAGCCAACTCTCTTCTTCTTTTGCCATAAGACACTTAGGGGAAATGTTAGAAGCATAGGATAAATCAACATAATAAATATTTGATTTCCTATATCCTACTAACATGCAATCATTTAATTTCTTATGTCTTATCAAGCATTTTGAAGAGTTAAATTGCATATCAAAATTTGCATCACATAATTGACTTACACTAAGCAAGTTAAACTTCATGTTTTCAACCAATAATACTTTATGAATGACAAGATTTAGGGATACCTCAATTGTGTCTTTTCCTAGAATCTTAAGCTTTCCACTATTTCCAAAAGATACTTTCCCCTTGCTAATGTGGTTGATTGTGAAAAATTTGCTCTCATCACCGGGCATGTGTTTTGAGCAACCACTATCAACAATCCACAATCTTGGTCCTTCTACCTATACAAATGAAAATGCAAGTCTTAGGCACCCAAATCTTAGGACCGGTAGCATTAACTACATAGCTCTTAGGAACCCATGCCTTTCTAACCTTGCTTTTAATGGTTGATTTCCTACTAACAAGGGAGATAAAGGCTACTTCCTTTTCTTTCGGCCTATATTCTATTCCGGCCTTGTTGTAAATAGCCCTTTGATCCCTAAGTATCATATCTAGGTATTTGGAGCCATTTATAAATTTTTCTAAGCATGCTCTTAGTTCACCTATTTCTTTTCTTAGTTCAGCATTTTCATTCCTAAGTGAACATGCATCATCACAAGAAGTTTTTACATTCTTAATTTTCCTAATCTCTACTTTCAAATCCTTAATCCTAGATTTTGATTTATTTAGTGCATTTTGAAGACATGCAATGGTTTCATAAAGTAAGTCTATACTAGGGGAGTCTTTTACCTCATCGTCACTAGAGGACGATTCGTCGCTTGAAGATGATGATGACTCTTCACTTGAGCTTCCGGATTCATCCTCCATGGCCATGAGTGCAAGATTGCGGGTGACGAGGCAAAGATCATCCTCATCCAATGTATCTTCCAAGCTTTGTGTATCCCACGTTTGGGCTACCATGGCCTCCTTCTTCTTCTTTTCCTTCTCCTCCTTCTTTTTTAGGTCCGAGCAATTTGGCTTGATGTGCCCTTTCTTGTTGCAACCATAACAAATTACATTAGTAGTAGAAGTTAAACTACTAGAGGTTTTATCTTTGGAGGATTGGAACATCCTCCTTGTAGGGTTTTGCTTATCGAGTCCGTGAGGGGAAACTTTGCTTCCCACTTCACCTCGGTCGTTTGTTCATGGCGATCCCATTGATGTCTCCGGATTAAAAAATTTAATCCTAGACACAAGGGATTGCCCAAACAACCAAGTCATCATCGTGGTATTCGTTTAGAGAGGTCACTTGAACAAACTCGTTGTTCAAGCGACCATCCTCTATTCTATGAGTAGCTGCGAAATAGACGATGTCCAGATCGCCGGTTTTTGTGTTTATGTTCGGGGTCCAAGTATATTTAACCACAAACAGAATATAACATGCTCATAATTAGAAAAACAAATACAAGCAAGTAACCATCCACACAAAACATGCATATAATTGAAAAGCAATTAAAAACATAATACAAAAGAACACTAATCACAATAAACAAGATTATACCTCTTATTATACCTCTTGATCTTCTATTGTATGTCCTTCCTTTTTTTGGACGTCGTGTGGGCGACGATCTTCCAAAAGTCGAAGCTCCTAGATTGCCAATCTTCCTTTCCTTGTTCACACCGAACAAAGGAAGATCATAAAACAAAACTCATCTTCCTATCTAGAACCGGCCACCAAGTCAATAAACTCGATGTTGCCGCCGGCCAAGGAAGAGAACATGGAGTATAGAAACTGGCCTAAGGAGAATCAATGAGGGCATGGGCACCGGCCAACACTTGGAGAAGAGAAAGGAAAGCAATCCTTCTCCTTGTTGCCGCCCAAACCCTAAACTAAGATCTCCTAATTTCCGGCCAAGGATGAAGGGAAGAAGAATAGGTTGAGATCCAGCCAAGGTAAAGGGAACAAGGATAGTGGCCGGCCAACCTTAGGAAGAAGAAGAAGAAGCTTCCTCCACTTGTTGCCGCCCACCACCAACACCCAAACCCTAACCCTAGTCGCCCACTCCTAATCCTATCCCAACTAGGAATACTTGCCGCCCAAGGGAAGCAACCCTAATGTCATCCATCATTAGCCATAGATGAAGGGGAGAAGGTTGGGCCCCGGCCAAACCAAGGAGAGAAGAAGAAAGAAGGGTGTCGGCCACCTAAGGTAGAAGAAGAAGAAAAAACATCTTTCCTTAATTGTGGCCACCCAAAACCCTAAGCCTCCCTTTCTCTTGCCGCCCAAAACCCTAGCCCCCTTTCCTCTAATTGTGTCTTGCCGCCCACCCCTAGTCCACCCTTTTATAGAGTTAGGGATAAGCCTTGGTTTAATCTCCACCGTCGAATCTAGAGATTTAATCTCAACCGTCGGATCTAGAGATTTAATCTCAACCGTCGGATCTTAGAGATTTAATCTCTACCTTTGGATATAGAGTTTTGTTTATATCCATTGGATCTAAGCTTCATGAGGTGTTAATAGGCTATAATAGGGACCATGAGGAGGAGTTGGATCTTGGACACCCATAGATCAAGCCCACATAAAGTCCGATCCACTAATGATAATCCAATCTACTAAAGGATCATCATCGATCTACCTCACCAACCCTCATATGATAATATGTGCTCCATATATTATTTGTATATTTTCTCCCCGTGTTTAAGATCTTGAATGTCCGTCGATTAATTGATTTACTGACCATTAATTAATCAACATCTAACTCCATGAGTAGTACCACTCAACCTTTTCATCATGTCGGACCAAGTCCACCTGCAGGGTTTACATAATGAACCTTATGAGCTCCTCAAGGGGATATCATCATCCAAATATATAGGACACGGTTTCCTCCTATAATCAACGATACACTATATAAATAATATCATTTCCCAACTTACCGAGCCTATCGATTTAATCTATAAATCTCGCCCATTGGTAAATCAAAGAGATGAATACTAAGTATATGTGCCCGTTATTATATCGGAATTAAGAGCATGTATTAAATAGTATCTGAGGTTCGATTCGATTATGTAGTCAGCAATAAATCGAATCACCTCTAAGTCGGTCCTGCTCAATACACACAAAGTGTACTAGTGTGATTCTATGGTCAAGACAAACCAATACCAAATCACACTACAACCATTCCGATGATTTGTCCAAAGTCAACTCGGTTGTGAGCCTTTACTTATACTTTACAAGGAGCCGATAACATGATCTCCCGTGTGACTCCACACACCATGTTATCTATAATGTAATGTATTAGACAATATTGCATAACCATAAAAATGCAAACAATGATCATGTGATTCTTATTTCAAAAATAAAGATGTTCATATAAAAGATAGACTTTTCAGTATACATCCCTATAATCTCCCACTTATACTAAAAGACTATGCTGTCCTCAAACTGCCATACATCTGATTCCCCTTCCCTCCACATGCCTATCAAAGCTCTTGCTAGAAGGGCCTTAGTGAAAAGGGTCTACCAGGTCATCCTCTAATGCAATCTAGGCGACAGCAACTTCTACCTCCTTTACAATTTCTCGTATCAAGTAGTACTTGCGCTCTATGTGTTTACTAGCCTTATGAGCTCGTGGTTCTTTCGAGTTTGCAACTGCACCACTATTATCACAATAAATTGTGATAGTTCTGGGCAAACCAGGAATCACATCCTAGTCCATCAAGAAGTTCCTAAGCCACACAGTTTCTTTGGCCGCCTCAGAGGCTGCCACATACTCAGTTTCCATGGTGGAGTCCACCACGCATTTCTGCTTGACACTCCTCCATACAATGGCTCCACCTCCCAAAGTAAACACAAAACCTGAGGTAGACTTACTATTATCCCTATCAGATTGGTCGTCGGAAATCCGTGTAACCCACAGTGAGTAATTGGTCTGCCCGGTAAACCAGCATATAATCCTTAGTCCTTCTCAGGTACTTCAATATATGCTTTACCGCAGTCCAATGTCTCTGTCCTGGATTACTCTGATATCTGCTGATCCTGCCTACGGCAAAGCAGATATCTGGTCTCGTATATAGCATTGCATACATGAGGCATCCTACTGTCGAAGAATAAGGAACCGCCCTCATCTCCTCTATCTCCTTAGATGTTCTAGGACACATCTCCTTAGATAAAGGAATTCCATGCCTGAAAGGTAGAAAACCCTTCTTGGAGTTCTGCATGCTAAAATGATTCATAATCGTGTCTATGTATGAAGCTTGGGATAAGCACAACATCCTTTTCCTGCGATCCCTTATAACCTTGATCCCAAGGATGTGTCCTACCTCTCCCAAGTCATTCATATCAAATTGTTTGGACAACCATACCCTTACGTCCGATAACACCTTAATATTGTTGCCAATCAATAAAATGTCATCTACGTAAAGTACAAGAAATACTACTATGTTTTCGTCACATCTCTTGTATACACAAGACTCATCCGGACTTTGAATAAATCCATAAGATTGGATTACCTCATCAAAGCGGATGTTCCAAGACCTCGAAGCTTGCTTCAATCCATAGATGGACCGATTAAGCTTAGATACAAGATGCTCTTTGCTAAGATATTGTATCTTTATCTTGAATTGCCTCGTCATATGTCTAGGGATCAGGTTCATGTTCGCCAGGGATCAAATCAAAATATTCTCCCAAGAACATGAATCTATTAGGATGTCTCACAACCCTCCCACTACGATGAGGTATCACCTGTGTATCCTCTGTGACACACGGTGCAGTGACTTGTGGTATATCCTCTTGTACCGGTGGTACTGAAGAAGTGACTTCCCCTTTAAATTCCTCCAGAACTATTTTACTCTTGGGCTTGTGGTTCATCACATAGTTTTCCTCAAGAATTACGCACGTTCGTGCTAACGATCACCCTTTGATCTCTAGGACTATAAAACAAACCACCTTTCGTTCCTCTAGGATAGCCAACGAATATGCGTACTTCTGTATGAGGTTCCAACTTACCAGCATCTGCCTTTAGCACATGTGTTGGACTCCCCCAAATCCGAATATGTCTTAGACTAGGCTTTCGCCCAGTCCACAACTCTGTGGGAGTAGAAGGCACTGATTTAGATGAAACCAAGTTCAAAATGTACACCGCCGTATCTAGAGCATATCCCCAGAACGAATCTGGCAACTCAGAATAACTCATCATCGATCTAACCATCTCCATAAGAGTCATATTCCTTCGCTCTGCTACATCATTCTGCTGGGGTGTGCCAGGTGCAGACAATTGGGATTGAATCCCAGCCTCTGATAAGTAATTCCTAAACTATCCCAGGAGGTACTTACTACCATGATCAGATCATAGTGTCATCCATATCTTGAATAATCATCTATGAAAAAGATGAAATATTCAAAACTATCTCTTGCTTTGATAGACATAGGACCATTAGAATGAACCAATTCTAACACATCTTTAGCTCTATACCCCTTGGCCTTAAAAGGCCTCTTGGTCATTTTACCCTCCAAGCAAAATTCACAAGTTGGGAGATCCTCCACCACTAATGAACCCAAAGGTCCACCAGCTATCAACCTTTGAATTCTGCTTAGGTTAATGTGACCAAGCCTAAGATGCCAAAGATATGTTTGGTTCTTCTTCGAAGGTTCTTTTCTCTTATTGGAATTAGAAGATGAGTTATTAACTTCAATTTGCATCTGGGAGGTTTTGGTTCAAGTGTGTACAAATTTCCTATCAATGCACCCGAACAGATAATGTCCCTATTCCTTCTTATAACAACTCTGTCATTAAAAGAAATAGAATATCCATCCATAAACAATTTAGAAACCGAAATTAAATTCTTTCTAAATAAGGGTACATAAAGGCAATTCTTAAGAACCAAAAGTTTATTTTTCTCAAAAGATAAATGAACATCTCCCACTGCAACAGCCGCCACCTTCGTGGCATCGCCCAAGTACACGGTAATCTCCCCCTCAGCCAGTCGTCTAGTTTCCTGGAACCCCTGTAAAGTATTGCAGACATGATCAGTGGCTCCCGTATCTACACACCAGGTGCCGGTAGATAACACTGCTAAATATGTTTCAACGACTAGACCAAAAGATATACCTTTGTTCTGTTTTGGATTGGGACAGTCCTTCTTCCAATGTCCATCCTGCTTACAAGTGAAGCACTTATCTTTCGGTTTCTTCACTCCTCCCTGAGATCCTCCCACCACCTTTGCTCCAGCTAATTTCTTCTTCTTCTTGCCTTTCGGCTTAGAAGTAGAAACCTTCTGAGCAACCATGGCCTTAGGCTGAGCAAGCCTTTCTGTCGACTAGAGAATGATATCGACCTGGGTTTCCCCATCGATCTCAGCTCCAAGGACTTCCAGCTTATTCGCGGGCTTAGGAGGATACTTTTCGAAAAGTACATATTTGTACTCCTCAGCAATTAAGACAATATCTAGATCCTTTTCCAATCAACATAATTTGGGTACAGTAAATTTATTTTCCTTTAGTATCACAAGTGGACTGAAGGTCATTTATGAAAATCCTAAGAATCACATAGATCATTACTTTAGATTTCAAAAAATTATTGATTCCTCAAACAATAAAATTTTAAAATCAACCAACACCTCAAAACACCGAGAATATCGTATGCCACGATAGTGTGGACATATACGAATTCTACATTTGTAAGAGGAGGTTTTACCCATTAATTTTACTATCTTGTCAACCTAACTTTTTGACGAGTAAATTTAATAGTTGGTTTCTCTTCGGCCCTACAAATAAAAGCAGTGACTCCGATGGGGAGGATACTTATATTTGTATCTAAGTGTTCACCATTACTTGGTACCAAAGTAATTATCTCGGGTTATGTGCCTTACGATGGGGAAGTAGACACGCTCCTTGATAATTCTCTATAACCATATTTGACCTTGTGATCAGCAAACAAACCCATCCGATATGGAGGAAGGCACTCAGAGCCGACGCGCAAGTTTGTTTGCATCACTTGGCAAATCGTAATGGAGACCGTGGGAATTTTAAAAAAAATATCCCTCTCCCACTTAGTAATTTGATATTGAGGAATTTTCCTGGCCTACGACATGCATATCAAACAAAAAGCAATAAATATGAAAAATAAATTATTTTTCAACTATTATGGCTTTTGTCTTCACTATGTCTCCCGCCGCATCGCCATCTCGTCCGCTCCTCCTACGCCATGTACGAGCCATCCAGAGATCCGAGCCGAAACTAAAACCTATTTTAATTTACATCCATCGATCCTATACTCCACGAGGGAGTGTACATGAAATCTAGATCGAAAGTAAACTAAAATAAAGAATGTCTAAACAATGTTGTATCTAATTTACAAAAAATTAAATACTAGCCTCGTCAACCCCGAGGATTCAACAAAATAAACATTTACACACATACAATCATATACACACATATGGCAATAATAGTCGGATCTTATACCTGCAACCAAAGAGTTAACCTACGCATATCCTACTATTATCCGGCACATAAAATATATGAAAAGTGCATAAAAATTAACCGAATCCTAAACACACAAAACCGAAAACCTTAGCTCTGATACCAATTGAAGGGTTTTGCTTATCGAGTCCGTGAGGAGAAACTTAAATTCCCACTTCACCTCGGTCGTTTGTTCATGGCGATCCCATTGATGTCCCCGGATTAAAAAATTTAATCCTAGACACAAGGGATTGCACAAACAACCAAGTCATCGTCGTGCTATTCGTTTAGAGAGGTCACTTGAACAAACTCGTTGTTCAAGCAACCATCCTCTATTCTACGAGTAGCCGCGGAATAGACGATGTCCGGATCGCCGGTTTTTGTGTTTATGTTCGGGGTCCAAGTATATTTGACCACAAACAGAATATAACATGCTCATAATTGGAAAAACAAATACAAGCAAGTAACCATCCACACAAAACATGCATATAATTGAAAAGCAATTATAAACATAATACAAAAGAACCCTAATCACAATAAACAAGATTATACCTCTTGTTATACCTCTTGATCTTCTATTGTATGTCCTTCCTCCTTTTGGACGTCGTGCGGGCGACGATCTTCCAAAAGTCGAAGCTCCTAGATCGCCAATCTTCCTTTCCTTGTTCACTCCAAACAAAGGAAGATCATAAAACAAAACTCATCTTCCTATCTAGAACCGGCCACCAAGTCAATAAACTCGATGTTGCCACCGGCCAAGGAAGAGAACATGGAGTTTAGAAACCGGCCTAAGGAGAATCAATGAGGACATGGGCACCGGCCAACACTTGGAGAAGAGAAAGGAAAGCAATACTTCTCCTTGTTGCCGCCCAAACCCTAAACTAAGATCTCCTAATTTCCGACCAAGGATGAAGGGAAGAAGAATAGGTTGAGCTCCGGCCAAGGTAGAGGAAAGAAGGATAGTGGCCGGCCAACCTTAGGAAGAAGAAGAAGAAGCTTCCTCCACTTGTTGCCGCCCACCACCAACACCCAAACCCTAACCCTAGCCGCCCACTCCTAATCCTATCCCAACTAGGAATACTTGCCGCCCAAGGGAAGCAACCCTAATGCTATCCATCATTAGCCATAGATGAAGGGGAGAAGGTTGGGTCCCGGCCAAACCTAGGAGAGAAGGAAGAAGGGTGCCAGCCACCTAAGGAAGAAGAAGAAGAAAAAACATCTTTCCTTAATTGTGGCCACCCAAAACCCTAAGCCTCCCTTCCTCTTGCCGCCTAAAACCCTAGCCCCCTTTCCTCTAATTGTGTCTTCCCACCCACCCCTAGTCCACCCTTTTATAGAGTTAGGGATAAGCCTTTGTTTAATCTCCATCATTGGTTCTAGGGATTTATTCTCAACCGTCGGATCTAGAGATTTAATCTCAACCATCGGATCTTAGAGATTTAATCTCTACCTTTGGATCTAGAGTTTTGTTTCTATCCATTGGATCTAAGCTTCATGAGGTGTTAATAGGCTACAATAGAGACCATGAGGAGGAGTTGGATCTTGTCCACCCATGGATCAAGCCCACATAAAGTCCGATCCACTAATGATAATCCAATCCACTAAAGGATCATCATCGATCTACCTCACGAACCCCCATTTGATAATATGGGCTCCATGTATTATTTGTACATTTTTCTCCCCATGTTTAAGATCTCGAATGTCCGTCGATTAATTAATTTAATGACCATTAATTAATCAACATCTAACTCCATGAGTAGTACCACTCAACCTTTTCATCATGCCAGACCAAGTCCACCTGTAGGGTTTACATGATGAACCTTATGAGCTCCTCAAGGAGACATCATTATCCTAATATATAGGACACGATTTCCTCCTATAATCAATGGCACACCATATAAATAATATCATCTCCCAACTTACCGAGCCTATCGATTTAATCTATAAATCTCACCCATTGGTAAATCAAAGAGATGAATACTAAGTATATGTGCCCGTTATTATATCGGGATTAAGAGCATGTACTAAATAATATCTGAGGTCCGATTCGATTATGTAGTCTGCAATAAATCGAATCACCTCTAAGTCGATCCTGCTCAATACACACAAAGTGCACTAGTGTGATTCTATGGTCAAGACAAACCAATGCCAAATCACACTACAACCATTCCGATGGTTTGTCCAAAGTCATCTCGGTTGTGAGCCTTTACTTATACTTTACAAGGAGTCGATAACATAATCTCCCGTGTGACACCACACACCATGTTATCTACAATGTAATGTATTACACAATATTGCATAACCATAAAAATGCAAACAATGATCATGTGATTCTTATTTCAAAAATAAAGATGTTTATATAAAAGATAGACTTTTCAGTATACATCCCTACACTCCTTACATCCTTCTTGGTGAGTTTTTCTGACCTCCCACCAAACTTCTTTACATAGTGAGCTACCTCACTAGCCGATAGCTCCTCATCACTACTTGAAGATTCTTCCTCCGACTCGGATGATGAAGAAGCTTCCTTCTTTTCCTTTTTCTTCTTGTCATTCTTTCCTACAACAAGAGCTATACCCTTTTCTTTTGAAGAGGTGTTAGCTTTCTCATGCAATTCGAATTTACAAAAAAGTTCATCTAATTTAACTAATGAAAGATCCCTAGACACCTTATAAGCATCTACCATTGTTGCCCATAAAGTTGTTCTAGGGAAAGCTTGAAGAATATACCTCGAAAGGTCTCATTTTTTGACCTTTTCACCTATCACATGCAGTTTGTTGACTACCTCCTTGAAGCGACCGTGCATTTGGCTCATGGTCTCGTTGGTCATCATGGCGAAGCTTTGGAGTTGGCCTATCAAGAGATCCCTCTTGGCTCTCCTCGTCTCCTTTGATCCTTCATTCAATTCAATGAGCTTCTCCCAAAGATCTTTAGCAGAGTTGAAGGGGCCGACTTTGGATAATTGGTCCTTTGATAGACCACATTGGAGTGTGGTCGTTGCTTTTGCATTTGCTTGTGCCTTATTTACAATTTCTCTTGTCCAATCCTTTGTTGGTATTGGCCCTCTGAATTCGTTGACCAGCTTCTCGAATCCATCTACAACACTAAACCAATTTTTAATATCGTTCATAAGATAGTATTCCTTCCTACCTTTCCAATATCCGAAATTGTTGCTGTCGAAGAATGGAGGCCTCGCCATGCTATACCCCTCATGGAAAGCCATCGTGCCCCAGTTGATTCTTAGATCCTCCGATGCGATCCGGGCTTTGATACCACCTGTTAAAGATCTTTGGAAAGCTAGAGGAGGTGAATAGCTTCTTTTCGTTTCTACACAAATGGTTAGCGGAAGAAAAACAAAAGGTAAACGAAATTAAGAAACTAACAAAGCAATCGCTAACAAAGAAGAGTTTACGTGGTTCAGATATTAAGCTCCTACTCCACGGTGATCCTTAAGGTGGATCAATCCAAACAATTTTCCACTAGAAAGCTTCCTTTACAAACACTCTCCTCTGTAGGGATGTATACTGAAAAGTCTATCTTTTGTATGAATATCTTTATTTTGAAATAAGAATCACATGATCATTGTTTGCATATTTTTATAGTTATGCAATATTGTCTAATAAGGTTTAGGGTCCTCCCTTGAAGCTTTTGGTCGGCCACTCTCAAACTCCTTCTCCTTGTTGGCCGGCGGCAAGGATCTTCTTAGCTTCTTGTTGGTTGGTTTTAGGGAGAAGAAGAACTTTGTTTCTATTCTTCCTCTTGCTTTGGAAGAGCAAGGAAGAAATATTTGTGATCTAGGAGCTTCGACTTTTGGTGGATCGTCGCCCACACGACGTCCAAAAGGAGGAAGGTCATACATTAGAAGATCGAGAGGTATACCTATTCTACTTTCTTCTTTTGTTTGTTGCTTATTTTTGTTTTTCAATTATAAGCATGTTATAAATCTGTAAATGGATAAATAATACTTGGATCCCGAGCATAAACACAAAAACCGGCGATCCGGACATCGTCTATTCCACGGCTACTCGTAGAAAAGAGGATGGTCGCTTGAACAACTAGTTTGTTCAAGTGACCTCTATAAACAAATAGCACGATGATGACTTGGTTGCTTTGGCAATCCCTTTTGTCTAGGATTAAATTTTTTTAATCCAGGGACATCGAAGGGATCACCATGGACAAGCTACCGAGGTGAAGTGGGAAGCGAAGTTTCCCCTCACGGACTCGATAAGCAAAACCCTTCAATTGGTATCAGAGCCAAGGTTTCCGATTTTGTGTGTTTAGGATTCGGTTAATTTTTATGCACTTTTTCATATATTATATGTGTCGGATAATAGTAGGATATGCGTAGTTTAACTCTTTGGTTGCAGGCATAAGATCCGACTATTCTGGTCATATGTGTGTATGTGATTGTATGTGTGTTAATATTTATTTTGTTGAATCCTCGGGATTGATGAGGCTAGTATTTAGTTTTTGGTAAATTAAATACGCCATTGTTTAGCCGCTCTTTATTTTATTTTACTTTCGATCTAGATTTCATGTACACTCCCTCGTGGAGTATAGGATCGATGGATGTAAATTAAAATAGATTTTAGTCTCAGCTCGGATTTCCGGATGGCTCATACATGGCGTAGGAGGAGCGGACGAGATGGTGATGCGACAGGAGTCATATTGAAGACAAAAGTCATAATAGTTGGAAAATAATTTATTTTTCATATTTATTGCTTTTTGTTTGATATGCATGTCGTAGGCTAGGAAAATTCCTCGATTTCAAACTACTAAGTGGGAGAGGGATATTTTTTAAAATTTCCACGGCCTCCATTACGATTTGACAAGTGATGCAAACAAACTTGCGCGTCGGCTCTGAGTGCCTTCCTCCATATCGGATGGGTTTGTTTGCGGATCACTAGGTCGAATATGGTTATAGGAAATTATTAAGGAGCGTGTGTACTTGTCCATCGTAAGGCACATAACCCGAGATAATTACCTTGGTACCGAGTAATGGTGAACACTTAGATACAAATATAAGTATCCTCCCCATCGGAGTCATTGCTTTTATTTGTAGAGCCAAAGAGAAATCAACTATTAATTTTACTTGTCAAAAAGTTAGGTTGACAAGATAGTAAAATTAATGGGTAAAACCTCCTCTTACAAATGTAGAATTTGTATATGTCCACACTATCGTGGCATACGATATTCTCGGTGTTTTGAGGTGTTGGTTGATTTTAAAATTTTATTGTTTGAGGAATCAATAATTTATTGAAATCTAATGTTTTGATTTATGTGATTCTTTGGTTTTCTTTCAAAATGACTTTCAACCCACTTGTTGTGATA
Organism: Wurfbainia villosa; assembly: GCA_025175895.1. Taxonomy (NCBI): domain Eukaryota; kingdom Viridiplantae; phylum Streptophyta; class Magnoliopsida; order Zingiberales; family Zingiberaceae; genus Wurfbainia; species Wurfbainia villosa. The sequence continues at coordinate 32,360,540 of CM045989.1, read as the reverse complement.
CTGAAAGAGAACAAACTTACTGGACCCAACTATGTAGATTGGAAGAGGAATCTAGACATTGTCTTGACGGCTGAGGAATACAAATATGTACTCCTCAAAGGGTGCCCTCCCAAGCCTACAGATAATTCTGGGGAAAAGAAGAGAGAGAGCTATAAGTGGATCAAGGCCGATGAGATGGCGCAGTGTTACATTTTGGCATCTATGTCAAATGTACTGCAACATCAGCATCAAGCCATGTCCACTGCTTATGATATGATGCTCAATCTTAAGGAGCTTTTCGGACACCAGAATCGGGTTGTGAGGTAAGAGGCCATGAGAAACCTGATGACGACCACCATGGTCGAAGGAACACCCGTGAGGGATCATGTTCTCAAGATGATGGCTCATCTGAATGAGCTGGAGGTCCTAGGAGTTGAGATCGATGGGGAAACCTAGGTCGATATCATACTCCAGTCTCTACCTAGGAGTTTTGAGCAGTTTCGCCTCAACTACAACATGAACAAGAGGTTGTATTCGTTGGCAGAACTTCTGACAGAACTCCAGGCGATAGAGGTACTATTTCATCAGAGTGCTCAGGCGCATATCGTGGTGACCCAGAAGGTTTCTACTTCTAAGCCGAAAGGTAAGAAGAAGAAGAAACAAACTGGGGCGAAGGCGATAGGAGGTACTCAGGGAGGAGTGAAGAAGCTGAAAGGCAAGTGCTTCACTTGTAAGCAGACTGGACACTGGAAGAAGGACTGCCCCAACCACAAGAACAAAGGTATATCTTTTGGTCTAGTCGTTGAAACATATTTAGCAGTGTTATCTACCGGCACCTGGTGTGTAGATACGGGAGCCACTGATCATGTCTGCAATACTTTACAGGAAACCGCATTTGATCGGGCCGAGGGGAGATTATCATGTACTTGGGCGATGACACGAAGGTGGCGCAAGGTAAAGGAAGGGGAGATGTTCATTTATCTTTTGAGAAAAATAAACTTTTGGTTCTTAAGAATTGCCTTTATGTACCCTTATTTAGAAAGAATTTAATTTCGGTTTCTAAATTGTTTATGGATGGATATTCTATTTCTTTTAATGACAGAGTTGTTATAAGAAGGAATAGGGACATTATCTGTTCGGGTGCATTGATAGGAAATTTGTACACACTTGAACCAAAACCTCCCATGATGCAAATTGAAGTTAATAACTCATCTTCTAATTCCAATAAGAGAAAAGAACCTTCAAAGAAGAACCAAACATATCTTTGGCATCTTAGGCTTGGTCACATTAACCTAAGCAGAATTCAAAGGTTGATAGCTGATGGACCTTTGAGTTTATTAGTGGTGGAGGATCTCCCAACCTGTGAATTTTGCTTGGAGGGTAAGATGACCAAGGAACTTTTAAGGCCAAGGGGTATAAAGCCAAAGATGTGTTAGAATTGGTTCATTATGATTTGTGTGGTCCTATGACTATCCAGGCTAGAGGTGGTTTTGAGTATTTCGTCTCTTTTATAGATGATAACTCAAGATATGGATACATTTACCTGATGCTCCGCAAGTCTGAATGCTTTGATAAGTTCAAAGAATTCAAGGCTGATGTGGAGAAACGTCAAGGTAAAAGTATCAAGACACTACGATCTAATCATGGTGGTGAGTACCTCTTGGGAGAGTTTAGGAACTACTTATCAAAGGCTGGGATTCAATCCAAATTGACTGCACCTAGCACACCCCAACAGAACGGTGTAGCAGAGCGAAGGAATAGGACTCTTATGGAGATGGTTAGATCGAGGATGAGTTATTCTGAGTTGCCAGATTCGTTCTGGGGATATGCTCTGGATACAGCGGTGTACATTCTGAACTTGGTTCCATCTAAATCAGTGTCTTCTACTCCCACAGAGTTGTGGACTGGGCGAAAGCCTAGTCTAAGACATATTTGGATATGGGAGAGTCCAGCACATGTGCTGAAGGCAGATGCTGGTAAGTTGGAACCTCGTACAGAAGTACGCATGTTCGTTGGCTATCCCAGGGGAACGAAGGGTGGATTGTTTTATAGTCCTAGAGATCAGAGGGTGATCGTTAGCACGAATGCCAGATTTCTAGAGGAAGACTATGTGATGAGCCACAAGCCCAAGAGTAAAATTGTTCTGGAGGAGTTAAAAGGGGAAGTCACTTCTTTAGTACCACCGGTATAAGAGGATATACCACATGTCACTGCACCGCGTGTCACAGAGGATACACAGGTGATACCTCGTCGTAGTGGGAGGGTTGTGAGATAGCCTGATAGATTCATGTTCTTGGAAGAATCTTCTGATTTGGTCCCTGGCGAACATGAACCTAATCTCTGGACATATGACGAGGCAATCCAAGATAAAGATGCAGTATCTTGGCAAAGTGCAATTAATGCTGAGATTGAATCTATGGATTCAAATCAGGTCTGGGAGCTAGTAGAACCACCCGATGGTGTAAAAACCATTGGATGCAAGTGGATCTACAAGAGAAAGAGAGGAATAGATGGGAAGGTTGAGACCTTCAAAGCGAGGCTTGTTGCGAAGGGGTATACTCAGAAAGAGGTTATCGATTATGAGGAGACCTTTTCACCGGTAGCCATGCTTAAGTCTATCCGAAATCTCTTATGCATAGCAGCTCATATGGATTATGAGGTGTGGCAGATGGATGTCAAGACAACTTTCCTTAATGGAAGTCTTGAGGAAAACTTCTATATGAAGCAACCAGAGGGATTCATTGCTAAGGGCAAAGAGCATCTTGTATGTAAGCTTAATCGGTCCATTTATGGATTGAAACAAGCTTCGAGGTCTTGGAACATCCGCTTTGATGAGGTGATCCAGTCTTAAGGATTTATTCAAAGTCCGGATGAGTCTTGTGTATAGAAGAGATGTGTTGGAAACGTAGTGATATTTCTTGTACTATACATAGATAATATTTTAGTGATTGGCAACAATATCAAGGTGTTATCGGGCGTAAGGGTATGGTTGTCCAAACAATTTGATATGAAGGACTTGGGAGAAGTGGGACACATCCTTGGGATCAAGGTTATAAGGGATCGCAGGAAAAGGATATTGTGCTCATTCCAAGCTTCATACATAGACACGATTATGGATCATTTTAGCATGCAGAACTCCAAGAAGGGTTTTCTACCTTTCAGGCATGGAGTTCCTTTATCTAAGGAGATGTATCGTAGATCATCTGAGGAGATAGAGGAGATGAAGGTGGTTCCTTATGCTTCGGCATTAGAAAGCCTCATGTATGTGATGCTCTGTACGAGACCAGATATCTATTTTGCCATGGACATGGTCAGCAGATATCAGAGTAATCCAGGACAAGGACATTGGACTGCGGTAAAGCATATATTGAAGTACCTGAGAAGGACTAGGGATTATATGTTGGTTTATCGGGCAAACCAAATTACTCCCTGTGGGTTACACGGATTTAGACTTCCAATCTGATAGGGATAACAATAAGTCTAACTCAGGTTTTGTGTTTACTTTGGGAGGTGGATCCATTGTATGGAGGAGTGTCAAGCAGAAGTGCGTGGCGAACTCCACCATGGAAGCTGAGTATGTGGCGGCCTCTGAGGCGGCCAAAGAAGTTGTATGGCTCAGGAACTTTCTGTTGGACTTGGATGTGATTCCTGGTTTGCACAAAACTATCAAAATTTATTGTGATAATAATGGTACAGTTGCAAACTCGAAGGAACCACGAGCCCATAAGGCTACTAAACACATAGAGCGCAAGTACCACCTGATACGAGAAATCGTAAACAGAGGAGAAGTTGTTGTGGCAAAGATTGCATCAGAGGATAACCTGGCAGATCCTTTCACTAAGGTCCTTCCGACGAGAGCTTTTGATAGGCAAGTGGAGGGAATGGGGATCAGATGTATGGCACTTTAAGGACAGCATAGTCTTTTAGTATAAGTGGGAGATTGTAGGGATGTATACTGAAAAGTCTATCTTTTGTATGAACATCTTTATTTTGAAATAAGAATCACATGATCATTGTTTGCATATTTTTATGGTTATGCAATATTGTCTAATACTTTACATTGTAGATAACATGGTGTGTGGTGTCACACGGGAGATCATGTTATCGGCCCCTTGAAAAGTATAAGTAAAGGCTCACAACCGAGATGGCTATGGACAAACCATCGGAATGGTTGTAGTGTGATTTGGTATTGGTTTGTCTTGACCATAGAATCACACTAGTGCACTTTGTGTGTATTGAGCAGGACCGACTTAGAGGTGATTCGATTTATTGCTAACTACCTAATCGAATCGGACCTCAGATATTATTTAGTACATGCTCTTAATCCCGATATAATAACGGGCACATATACTTAGTACTCATCTCTTTGATTTACCAATGGGCGAGATTTATAGATTAAATCGATAGGCTCGGTAAGTTGGGAAATGATATTATTTATATGGTGTGTCATTGATTATAGGAGGAAACCGTGTCCTATATATTAGGATGATGATGTCCCCTTGAGGAGCTCATAAGGTTCATCATGTAATCCCTGCAGGTGGACTTGGTCCGGCATGATGAAAAGGTTGAGTGGTACTACTCAAGGAGTTAGATGTCGATTAATTAATGGTCAGTAAATTAATTAATTGACGGATATTCGAGATCTTAAACACGGGGAGAAAATGTACAAATAATATATGGTGCCCATATTATCATATGGGGGTTGGTGAGGTAGATCAATGATGAACCTTTAGTGGATTGGATCATCATTAGTGGATCGGACTTTATGTGGGCTTGATCCATGGGTGGCCAAGACTCAACTCCTCCTCATGGTCCCTAATGTAGCCTATTAACACCTCATGATGCTTAGATCCAATGGATAGAAACAAAACTCTAAGATCCATAGGTAGAGATTAAATCTCTAAGATCCGACGGTTGAGATTAAATCTCTAGATCCGACAGTTGAGATTAAATCCCTAGAACCAATGGAGGAGATTAATTCATGACTTATCACTAACTCTATAAAAGGAGGGCATGGGAGTTGGCATGGAGATCATTGAAAGAGAGCTAGGGTTTTTGGAGTTGGCGGCAAGGCTAGGAATTAGGGTTTGGGCTTGGGGGGCACCTATTAAGGAAATTTTTTCCTTAAGTTGTTCTTCTTCCCCAAGCTGTCGGCGCCCTTGGAGTTCCTTCCAGCCCTTGGCCGGCATCCAAAACAATTCTTCTCCTTCTCCTTGGCTGGTGGAACAAAGGTTTAGGGTCCTCCCTTGAAGCTTTTGGCCGGCCACTCTCAAACTCCTTCTCCTTGTTGGCCGACGGCAAGGATCTTCTTAGCTCCTTGTTGGTTGGTTTTAGGGAGGAGAAGAACTTTGTTTATATTCTTCCTCTTGCTTTGGAAGAGCAAGGAAGGAAGATTTGCGATCTAGGAGCTTCGACTTTTGGTGGATCGTCGCCCACACGACGTCCAAAAGGAGGAAGGTCATACATTAGAAGATCCAGAGGTATACCTATTCTACATTCTTCTTTTGTTTGTTGCTTGTTTTTGTTTTTCAATTATAAGCATGTTATAAATCTTTAAATGGCTAAATAATACTTGGATCCCGAGCATAAACACAAAAACCGGCGATCCAGACATCGTCTATTCTGCGGCTACTCGTAGAATAGAGGATGGTCGCTTGAACAACTAGTTTGTTCAAGTGACCTCTCTAAACGAATAGCACGACGATGACTTGGTTACTTTGGCAATCCCTTTTGTCTAGGATTAAATTTTTTTAATCCGGTGACATCGAAGGGATCTCCATGGACAAGCTACCGAGGTGAAGTGGGAAGCAAAGTTTCCCCTCACGGACTCGATAAGCAAAACCCTTCATCCTCTTCTTTACAATTGATGAAAATGAAGTTTAGAGAAGATAAGGATTTAAAACTCTTAGAAAGATTAGAAATTCATGGGGAGCTTGGGAGTAAGGTTGGAAGATAAGCACTAGCCCCCTCAAGTACCCCCCATGGCCACTTTTTTATATATAAGAGGTTGTTTTTCCCATTGAGCCTCGATTAGTCGACTGATGACCTCCATCAGTCGACTGTTGTTGTAGCCGTGGCAATCCAACGGCTTCTGATGAGCCGGATTCGCAATCATCACTCTCCAACGGGAAGCTGATCAGTCGACTGATCATATCGTCAGTCGACTGATTTAGCGACCAGTCGAGTGCTCCAAGCGATCACTCGACTGACGATCTTTCTATGCCAAAATTCACTTACAACAGTCAACTGCTAGGTATAGAAGTCGACTGATGGGTGGAACAGTCGACTACAAAACCCTAGCAGTCGACTGTTGGCCACCGAACTCGGCCAACTTCAGTCGAGTGACCGAGCAGTCGACTGGAAAGAAGCACCAGTCGACTGATATACTTTAAGTATGAATAAATCATACTTGAATTAACCCCCTAGTCCTAGACTTAACCTTCTAGCTCTTCCTTCAGCCTTGCACGTCCAGGATCCCTCCGAGTCCGCGACTCTTTCATCCTTGTTCTTGCTTCCAAGAGTTTCTATTGGTTTTGTCATATCTTGGGTTTCTCTTTTGCCAAAGGACCGCTTGGACTTTATGCCGCCAAGACTACATGTTTGGTCTTACGTTGCCAAGACCTTGCCTTTGGTCTTCCTTTGCTAAGGTCCGCTTGGAATATATGCCACCAAGAATACATGCTTGGTCTTACACCGCCAAGACTTTCCCTTGAACTTTCTTTGCCAAGATCATACTTGGACTTTCCTTTACCAAGTCTTCTCACTTGGATTTTCTATCACTTAATAAGTTCATGGTTAGATGATAAAACATTGCCTAACTATAGATGATTATCTAAACATCAAAGCATATAAATGTTTGGGGCATTGTTGCACCAACACCTCGATTGTTAATCTGACGAAGAGTGCCCTCTGATGCCTCTTGTTGAGTTGGTAATCAGGGTGATTTGTTCTTCTGAGTGCACCGAGCTCTGATACTACTTGTTAGAGATCGGTTGTCACGCTAGAGGGGGTGAATAGTGATTTTTAATTTTGCTCATTCGTATGCTCATCTACAAAACTTTTTAATGTGTAGTAGAATATACAATAATAGAAATGCACAACAAGAATAAAAATAAGCACACACATAACAAGAGTATTTTATGTGGTTCGAAACTAGGGTTCCTACTCCACGGGTCAAGCACCAGTTGAGCTCTAGTGATGCACACCACCACTATCAAACTTCTCCTTCTTGGTATGACACCGGAGGTGGAGAAACCTCTTACAATATGTTTACAGTAATAAACAATCAAATACAAGAATAAAATACAACACTAAGTAAAGAAAATTTTACAAGAAGAACTTTTGATTGCTTGCTTGTTGATTGATTTGGATTGCTCTTAAAGGTATGGAATTCAACAACACTTCCCCTTCAAAATATCCCCAAAAATTGCTTCAAAATCCACCCCAAGTTGCTCCTTTTATAACTTGTTGGTGGTTGATTTCACGCCTAGTAACCGACTGACAAAAGGCACCAGTCGACTGCTCGCCTATCCGTTGTCTCACAACGGCTCAATCCATGTTGGAATCTACCCAACGTATACCTCAGCAGTAGACTGCCCTTATCAACAGTCAACTACCCTTACCAACAGTCAACTACTGGCCTTAGTCGACTGGTCAGTCGACTACACAATAATCTGTGCACTATTATAGTGCCACCAGTCGACTACTAGTGACACACAATAGCAGTCGAGCTATAGTTGATTATTTACCAGTTGATTGGTCATAACCCTACCTGACTGCTGTGAGTCAACTAAGCTCCCGAGTGCTAAACACTCTGCTAGTCGACTGGTCTATAATCTCAGTGGACTAGTAAACCTCAAACATAAGGTTTAACCCAAGTATGATTCTCTCATACTTGATCGACACTCATAGCCTAGACCTGAGCCTTCTAGCCATCTTCATCAGCCTCATGCCTCTTCATCCTTCGTGTTAACCTTCAAGTGCTTCAATCGGCTATGTCATACTAACCGAGTCATTTGTTAAGGTTCATTTGGACTTATGCTGCCAAGACTACACGCTTGGACTTTACGTTGCCAAAACCTCACCCTTGGACTTCCTTGCCAAGATCCATTTGGACTTACGCCGCAAAGACTACATGCTTAGACTTTACGCTACAAAAACTACATCCTTGTGTTGGTAGTATGGGGAATACAATCAAAGTCCCACATTGGTAATACATGGAAAACATCATGTGCTTATAAGATGAAAAGATATCTCTATTGGTATGAGGCCTTTTGGGTAAAGCCTAAAAATAAAATCATGAGGGCTTAGGCCCAAAGTGGACAATATCATACCATTGTGGAGATATATGAATCTTATAGGAACTAACAATTGGTATCAGAGTCACGGTCATGTCAAGCCATGAACCTCGAACGAAGAAAGTGGAGCTCCCATGTCCGAATCAAGAGAACCAGACACCAGGTGGGAATTCCAGTTGGGTCAGAAGGACCGAACAACTGGTAGGAAGTCCAGTTGAGCCAGAAGGACTAGACAACTGGTAAGAAGTCCAGCTGGGTCAGGATGACCAGACAGTTGACAGGAACTTCTAGTGGGTTGAGGATCGAACATCAAGCAAAGCAAGTACTTCGAGGACTGATAGGCTTGAGGGGGGCCAATGTGGTCCTTCATTTAAGGGGGGATTGTTGGGAGTATGAAGAATACAATCAAAGTCCCACATTGGTAAGACATAGAAAAGATCATGTGCTTATAAGATACAAAAATATCTCCATTGGTATGAGGCCTTTTAGGAAAAGCCCAAAAATAAAATCATGAGGGCTTGGCCCAAAGTGGACAATATCATACCATTGTGGAGATATATGAATCCTACATGCACTAACAATTGCTATCAGAGTCATGGTCCATGTCAAGCCATGAACCTTAAACGAAGGAAGTGGAGCTCTCGTGTCCGAATCAAGAGAACTATACACCAGACATAAAGTCCAGTTGGGTCGGGAGGACCGAACAACTGGCAGGAAGTCTAGTTGGGCCAGAAGGGTCGGACAATTGGCAGGAAGTCCAATTGGGCCAAAAGGGTCAGACAGTTGGCAAGAAGTCCTGGTGGGTTGAGGATCGGGCATCAAGCAGAGGAAGTCCTTCAAGGACGGATAGGCTTGAGGGGGGTTCAATGTAGTCCTTCGTTTGAGGGGGGGATTGTTGGAAGTATGGGAAATACAATCAAAGTCTCACATTGATAAGACATGGAAAAGATCATGTACTTATAAGATAAAAAGATATCTCCATTGGTATGAGGCCTTTTGAGTAAAGCCCAAAAACAAAACTATGAGGGCTTAGGCCCAAAGTGGACAATATCATGTCATTATGGAGATATATGAATCTTATAGGCACTAACACCTTGGACTTCCCATTGCTAAAGTTCATTTGGACTTTATGCCACCAAGACTACACACTTGGACTTATGCTGTCAAAAATTTGCCTTTGGACTTTCCAATTGTCAAGTACCATTTGGACTTATAATTGCCAAGTACCCATGACTTGGACTTTCCTTGCTAAGATCATTATTGGACTTTCTAATTGTCAAGATCATGCTTAGACTTTCACATGCCAAGACCATGCTTAGACTTTTCAATTGCTAAGTACCCATGACTTGGACTTGTAGGATCGAGAAAGACGCTAGAGGGGGGTGAATAGTATTTTAAAAAAATCTTTTCTTTCTTTTGTAAAACATATAAAACACAAAGTATATCACAACTGAATAAGCAAAAGATAAAACCAAAATCACAAGTTTTTTTTTACATGGTTCACAGTCAATCGCCTGCTAGTCCAAGGCCTAGCAATCCATGATCACCTTCGAAGGGCAATTCACTAAAACTCTCTTCCTCGTTGGAGGTAAGAGATACGAAGCAATACACAAATGTAAAGGAGGAGGTAACACTCCTACCTCTCCTCTTAGTAAGTAATAAGTAAATAAATGAAAGTACCGACTTAAGAAGTGAAAGATGAGAGCTTTGCCAGCATTACGACATTGTTGCGTGGAGACGAGAGCTTTGGATTGATGGAGCACTTTGGGAGATTTTTAATTGATGAATAGGGGGTGCCTCACCCCTTCTTTTATAGCCTTCCAAACCCTAGCACATCGATATCTAGATCTGGATCAAGATCTAGATAGAAGTTTATCCACAAATCTTATCCTTGAGGTGGCACTTGGCTCTTCACGCGCACACCAGTCAACTTCTCCTATTGGCAGTCGACTGGCCCTAGTCGACTACCGAACCTTATAGTCGACTGCTATACTTGAGGTTCAAATTTGACACCTACAACACAAGATTAATATAATGTATACAAATATATTAATAGTGACAGTCCTTTGACCGTCCGATCTCGACTTCTATCTTCCTCCGAAAGTCTTAGTCGGATCGATTCATACAGTTGTCCCTATACTGAAGACGCGACCTGCCCTCTCTGCACAAGATTCTTACCTTGCTTACCTTTGGTCCTTCTAACCTGTGGCTTAGCTTCCGGTCACTCGACCACTGAGGTATCTCAACCCGAGATTCTCCTGGCATCTTTGACCTTAGCAAAGTCTAACACATTACCTGCACACTCAACAAAGCACATGAGATAACAAAATAACTTAACTTTGAATCTTTGTCATTATCAAAACCTAGGTTCAATTATCTGGTACCCCTGCACCAACAGAACTTTCCTTACCAAGACCATTCTTGGACTTTCTAATTGCCAAGACCATGCTTGGACTCCGAGGTTGATTGCTCCAACAATCTCCCCCATATGACTTTGGATATCCCAATCATCCACTAGTCATATGGTCAATATATAGTCAAACCAATATAGATAACCAATGGTCAAACCCATTTTCAATCCATTGTCAAACATCAAAACCCTACTCGGGTCCCACTCAAGTTTGGCCAATATTGCCCTAGGGCCTATTGCACCAACACCCTTCTCTTAGATAAGATCTTGGTGTTTCTTGCCTTGCCATGACTAGAGTCTCCTCTTGGTTTAACCCAAATAAAGAAAGCTCTAAATCTAGGCTAGTGACACACGGTCGGATAGAATAGATGCAACACACAAAAACCAATAACGATTGAGAATGTGTCATAAATACAATAGAATCAATGCATTAAATCACTAAAATAATACACCAAGTTACTCCCTAATCCTAGAGTTTAGAAGACTACTCCATGAAGGAGTTATAAAACAGAGACGATAGAAAAGAAATGTTGGGACCGATTTGTATGTGTTCGAGGGGGGTGAATAGCAGTTTCTTGATTTGGTGTTTGATTGTGCTAGTCTACAAAACTCATTAGTGCAGAGTGAAATATACAAAAATAAATAGCACAAACAAAGACAAGAACACAATCACAAACACACACGATTTAACATAGTTCGGAACTTTAGTTCTTACTCAACGATTGAACTCTAGAGTGAGCTTTAGTGATGCACACCACCACTAAAATCTTCTCCTTCTCAGTAACACGCCGGAGATGGAAAAACCTCTTACAAGATATTTACAAAAATAAACAACCAGATACAATAAATACAAAAGCAAATAAGAAGTACAAGTGAAAACACTTTACAAATGAGATCTTTCTTGCTTGATGATTTGGTTTCTTTAGGATGTCTTTGAAGACTTGAAATGCAGCAGCACTTCACCTCAAAATCGCCATAGAACCACTACTGAAATCCTCCATCTTGAGCTTCATTTAAAGAATGTTGTTGGTTGATTTCACGCCTAGCATTCGACTGTCAAAAGGCACCAGTCGACTGCTCTCTTATCCGTTGTCTCACAATTGACTAATCCACTAGGTTTTCATCCAACAGATACCCTAGCAGTCGATTGCCCTTACCAATAGTCGATTGCCCATACTAGAAATAGACTTCCAATCCGATGATCGTATCGATCGACGAGATTCTCTGCCCTATCCACTTACGGCGATTTGCCCATACATGGCGATGACGCGATGTGATCGATTGGTACAACACATCAGTCGATTGCCAGAGCCACAATAATAGTCGAGCTACAGTCGACTACTCTGCCAATCGATTGGATCATAACCCCAGTCGACTGATCAAGTCAAATAGGCTTCCCTAGTGCTGAACACTTGACCAGTCGACTAATAAATCTCAACCATGAGGTTTAACCCAAATATGATCCCCTCATACTTGATCAACCACCCTTGGTCTATATCTGAGCCTTCTAGCCACCTCTATCAGCTTCACACCCTCAGGGTCCATCCGAGTCCTCCTCGACTCATTCACCCTTCGCGCTAGCCTTCAGATGCTTCCATCGACTATGACATGCCTTCCGATACCCTTATCCTAGACCTAAACCTTCTAGCCACCTCCATCAGTCTCATGCCCTCAGGGTCCATCCAAGTCCTCCATGACTCCTTCACCCTTCGCCTTAGCCTTCAAGTGCTTCCATCGGCTATGTCATGCTAACTGAGTTTCCTTTGCCAAGAGGTCGTGCCTCCGTGAATTCTCCATTGCCAATCCTCAATGCTTGGACTTTTCACCACCAAGACTACACACTTGGACTTACAAGGCCAAGACTTGTATTTCTGCTAAGTTCTTTTCAGTAGAAATCTTCTCGATTTGTATTTACACTTGAACTGCTGCTAGGATAAGGGACGGTGAATAGGCCCACCTATAATGGCCTATCTAGTCCGTAGCAAATGGCTACGGTAAAGACGTTGCAAATCCATTTATGGCTGAGGCTTGGCCAAAAAGCCTAGCAGGGGTGAATAGGCCCACCTGAATGGCCTATCTAGTCCGTAGCAAATGGCTACGGTGAAGACATGCCAAATCTGTTATCAGTTGATCACTTGCTAAAAGTGACAAACATTGGAGGACACGTAGCTAGGTGGACATTGGAGGATAAACATTGCACTGCATGACACAAGGACGTACGCAGGAGGAGTTGAGTACACATGGACGATACGCATAAGTGTAGTGAGACATGGATTGTACACATGCGCTAGTGGCAAGAGTTGGACGTGAGGAGGAGAGGAACGGAGGTATCTAGAGAGAGCGGTAGTTCCCATGAGAGCATATGTACGTCGAACCTCGGATACATCTCAGATCTGACACTTCGTCAGACATGACATGAGCATGAATCTAAGGCTATTGTATGATTGTGCTTTTCTTTGATGATATATATTTACCTTTCATCAAAAAAAAAAAGAGTACCTTACTCTAAACATGTAATGCTTTGGCCAAAGACTTTAGTAACAATTTGACGAGAGGCCAAGGGTATACATCTCCTTGCAAGGAGTGGTGAATCCTTTGTAGGCTATTCAAACACCTTCGGGCACTTAGACTTATACCCAACCATCTCGGGTCCACATCTCCTTGGAGATGCTTGCTTAAGATGTCAATGCATAAGTCTCCATGACCAAGACAACTTGAATACTGCAAGTCAAAGGAACATCGCACTTAAGCTGCAGTAAGAACTTCATTGACATATCCATATATGTAGAGAACTATATGAAGTCTTACAGCTAGTCACTCCAATGAACTAGTTACCATAACTAGCATCCACGATTAACTTCGGACATCCTAATGTCACTAGCCAGTGAAAACAGCTGCTTGGATAAACCAAAGAGTATAACTCGTGCTAGTCTCAACAAAATCGATGGCGTCCATATGCATCAATTCATCGACTAGGGATAATTTCAATACATCAAAATTACACATGTAGAGATACTCACTAGCTGTGATCCAATCATAAATTCTCTCATGATGTGAATCGTATTGTGGACATCTAGTAAATGAGTTTAAGATCCAATAAAATATAAGAAAATATGTATATTCAAATAGTGAATATTCATTTATCAAATAAATGGTTCGACCATAAGGCAATTACCTTAGACCACCTCTCATATATCTCTAACAAACTCCCACTTGGCTTAATGTCAATCACCACGGTATCCAATACCATAGGCCCTAACATGGCCCTCAAACTTACTTTGAGGTAAGGCTTTAGTTAAAGGATCCACTACGTTCTTTTCAGTGGAAATATTCTCGATTTGTGTTTCCTTCCTACTGATGATCTCTCTGATCAGATGATAGGGGTGAAGAACATGTTAGGATCATTGATGAGACCACATCAAGTTCAGAGACAAACTTCTTGATTCAAACCACTTCCTTTGCTGCTTCCAAAGATGCAATGTATTCTGCCTCAGTGGCAGAATTCGCTATAGTATCTTACTTGGAACCTTTCCAACTTATTGCACCTCCATTTAAGGTAAATACGTAACCAGACTGAGACCTGGAATCATCCTTGTTTGTCTGGAAGCTGACATCCATATACCCACGTATTAACATATCACCCTCTCCATATATTAGGAACACATCCTTAGTTCTTTTTAAGTACTTAAGGATTGTCTTAATAGCCGCCCAATGATCCATTCTTGGATCAGATTGGTATCTACTCGTGACACTCAGAGCATATGTTACATCGGGCCTCGTACATAACATAGTATACATGAAAGATCCTATTGCGGATGCATAGGGAATCTTACTCATGTAAATCCTCTCGTCTTCTGTGTGCGGATACATAGACTTCGAAAGGTTTATCCCATGCCTGATGGGAAGAAAACCTTTCTTGGATTCCCACATGCTAAACCACTTTAGCACTCGGTCTATATATGTAGACTGTGAAAGACCAAGCAACCGTTTCGATCTATCTCTATAGATCTTAATCCCGAGGATGTAGGTCGCTTCTCCCAGTTCTATCATGGAGAATGTTTTGGATAACCAAATTTTGACTGACTGTAAGATAGATATATTGTTTCCTATAAGTAATATGTCATCGACATACAACACTAGGAACACGACTGCACTCTCACTAAGCTTCTTGTACACACAAGGTTTGCCCGGATTTTGTGAGAAAACAAACCTTTTGATTGCCTCATCAAAATGTATATTCCAGCTCCTGGATGTTTGCTTCAATCCATATATGGACCGTTGAAGTTTGCATACCTTGGTTTTATCAGCCGATGTGAAACCCTCAGGTTGTATCATATATACATCCTCGAGTAGGTTTCCATTAAGGAAAGTTGTTTTCACATCCATCTGTCATATCTCATAATCATAATGAGCCGCTATGGCCAGGAGCATCCGAATGGATTTAAGCATAGCAACTGGTGAATAGATTTCGTCATAATCAAAACCTTGCTTTTGACTATAGCCTTTCGCCACTAATCTAGCCATATAGGTAATCATATTACCATCCATGTCGGTTTTCTTCTTGAAAACCCTCTTGCACCCTATAGGCTTAATGCCTTCAGGTGGGTCAACCAAGTTACAAACTTGATTTTCATACATAGAATCCATTTCCGACTTCATGGATTCAAGTCATTTGTCCCTTTCTGAACTTTTCAGAACTTCTTCATAACTGGTAGGCTTCTCATCATCAATGAGTAACATGTTGTTCGATTAACTTACGAGAAATTCATATCTCTCGGGAATATTTCGTGTTCTACCAAATCTACGAAGATGTGGTGTCATAATAGGTTCAGTCGATGTCTCATCACAATGAGTTATCAGTTAAGGTGCTTAACCAGGTATTTCTTCAATGTCTATTGGAGTCTCTTGTGTTAGTGCTTATAAGCTCCACATATCTCCACAATGGCATGATATTGTCCACTTTGGGTCTAAGCCCTCATGGTTTTATTTTTGGGCTTTACCCAAAAGGCCTCATACCAATGGAGATATCTTTTCATCTTATAAGCACATGATCTTTTCCATGTCTTACCAATGTGGGACTTTGATTGTATTCCCAATACTCCAACAATCCCCCCCTCAAACGAAGGACCACATTGGGCCCCCCCTCAAGCCTATCCCTCCTCGGAGGATTTTCTCTGCTTGATGTCCGATCTTCAACCCACCAGGACTTCCTGTCAGTTGTTCGGTCCTCCCGACCCAACTAGACTTCCTGCCTGATTTCTAGTTTTCTTGATCCGGACGTGGGAGTTCAACTTCCTTCGTTCGAGGTTCATGGCTTGACATGGACCATGGCTCTGATACCAATTGTTAGTGCTTATAAGCTCCACATATCTCCACAATGGCATGATATTGTCCACTTTGGGTCTAAGCCCTCATGGTTTTATTTTTGGGCTTTACCCAAAAGGCCTCATACCAATGGAGATATCTTTTCATCTTATAAGCACATGATCTTTTCCATGTCTTACCAATGTGGGACTTTGATTGTATTCCCAATACTCCAACATCTTGAACCTCCACAAGTTCAATGGCACTCCCACTATTTTCTTGCAAGAGAAACTCTTTCTCTAGAAACACAACATGCCTTGAAACAAACACCTTTTGTTCCACAGGATGATAGAATTGGTAACCCCTCGTTTCCTTAGGGTATCCAATAAATAGACATTTATCAGACTTAGCATCCAGTTTATCTGATAAAGTCTGCTTCACATAAGTAGGATAACTCCATATCTTTAAGTAAGATAAATGAGGTTTCTTACTATTCCATATCTCATATGGAGTAGTAGAGACTACCTTGGTCGGAATTCTGTTTAGCAAATAAACAGCTATCTGAAGTGCATAGCCCCAAAAGGACTTGGGTAGATTTGCATGATTCATCATCGACCTAACCATGTCCAAGAAGGTTCGATTTCGCCTCTCTAATACACCATTCAGCTGTGGTGTATACAGCGGAGTCCATTGAGACAATATACCATTGTCTCTTAGATAATCTAGAAACTCTTGACTTAAGTATTCACCACCTCGATCCGATCAAAGTATTTTAATACTCTTGCCAAGTTGTTTCTCTATTTCATTTCTAAATTCTTTGAACCTTTCAAAGGCTTCAGACTTGTGTTTCATCAAGAACACATACCTAAACCATAAGTAATCATCGGTGAAGGTAATGAAGTAGTTATATCCTCCTAGAGCTTGAGTTGAAATAGGTTCGCATACATTAGTATGTATTAGACCAAGCAACTCTCCCACTGGTTCACCCTTTCCAATAAAAGGTAACTTGGTCATCTTGCCCTTTAAGCTTGATTCACATGTATCGTATGAATCTAATTCAAACGATTCCAGAATTCCACATTGGTGTAATTCGGACATGTGTTTCTTGCTCACATGGCCAAGACGGCAATGTCACATATAGGAGTCTAATTGATTATCTTTTCGAGCATGCTTGTTGCTCGCTTTGATATTGAAAATGTCATTGGATACGTCCAACGTATAAATACCATTTCTTAAAGTACCAATTCCATAAAGAACTCCATTCAAAGTTATCTAACAACAATTGTTACTAAAAGTTAAATGGTACCCATTTCTATTTAAACAATAAATAGAAATGATGTTCTTTATCAATGAAGGAACATAAAAGCAATTGTCTAGTTCTAAGACAAGTCCTGTAGGGAGTTTCAACAAATATGTTCCGATGGCGAGTGCAGCAACCTTTGCTCCATTCCCAACACGTAAATTTGACTCTCCCTTGACGAGTCTTCTTCTATTCCTTAGCCCATGTATGTTATTACATATATTTGAACCACACCCAGTATCCAATACCCAAGTGTCTAAGGAAATAGAATGACAATCAATAACGAAGATATCTGAAGAAGATGGGGCATCAGATGCCTTATTCTTCTTTACATACTCAAGATAAATCTTGTAGTTTCTTCACCAATGGCCCTCCTTACCATAATGATTGCAAGTGCCCTTTTGAGCTGGTTCTGCCTTTTTAGTCTTTTTCTTCTTCCCCTTCTACTGTTCCTTTGACTTCCTCTTAGAACCTTTCTTCGAGGAATCAACTAACAGCACCGTCCCCTGCTCATGCTTCATAGAAGGCTCCACAGTCTTTAGTATGTTGAGAAGTACCATAGATGAACCTTCTTGCATCTCAGAGGTGAAGAGGAGCTTGGAGACTTCGAACCTTTCAGATCTCACTTGCTCATCAAACAACTCATAAAGATGAAAGACTATGGTATGAGCACCATATGCTCATGCTACTTCCGTAGCTTGGGTACCATCATGGCTAGCATGATGCAACTCACTAGTTCAGAATCACTCACATGTTTCTGATGGGCTAATAATTGGTTTGAAGTTGCATCATCACTAGGACTGGCGTGAAGAGGTGCTTCGAGGACATACTCAAGGTTTTCAAGCTAGAGAATAGTTCTCAAGTTTCTAAGCCAGTCCAAGAAGTTCTGCCCAGTCAATTTATTTGAATCCAAAATGGAACACAAATTCAAAGACATCATGATCAATCGATTAACCTAGAAATACAAATCGAGTATATATGAGAAAGATGATTTTAAAATGCAGCAACATACATTTATTAGTTCCCATTCATTTTTCGAAATCAAAACCCTCAAAATCAATTCGGGAGATCGTAGGTCCATCTCTGAATGGGTTGATATCCAACATAGATAAGAACAACCTTGGAGAGAGTCCAACAAGTCATTCTTAGCTACGATGGTAAGTATCAAGTATACCGATTGCATATCACATATATGCAACTATCACAATGTGCTATCAACTAATTGAATGTTCACACATACATTGGGTTGTTAACACATTAACAAGTATGCATCATATGCATAGCACCCAATTTCACCTCCCTTCACATCGACCTTGGTGAGAGTCCAACAAGTCGATGCTCCAGGTTAAAACCAAACCATTAATCGAGAAATAGTTTTAATTTAGTTAGAGCGCATTCAACGAATTAGCCAGGCTTGGAGAGAGTCCAACAACCCAAGCTAACGATTGACATCTGACTCTTACCATATTAGAATTAAACTATTTCATGGTTTGAACATGTTCAAGTTCGAGCCGGGCTTGGATAGAATCCAACAACTCAAACAAGAAACAGAATTCTAGTTCTAACCATATTAATGAAAAGTGTAGGCTTTAATATTGTATAAGGGTTTTGTGGTCTCATCATTCTTTTCATGCAAATAACTATTATCTACATGGCATGGCGCACATGGCATGGCACACATGGCATACATAAGTGCATCTACATGTCACAACACGCATGGCATAATGATATGCATCTCAATACAATTACATGGCATACAATTATGGCATGTACAAAAATTTCCTTATTTGGCATAACTATTTTGGAAATATAATATGTTTTAGATTTGATTTCTCAAATCAAATCATGATTAAATTAGGAAACAAATTTCCAAATCTAATCACATAATTTATTTATGGAAAATGTTAATTAAGGAAAGTCAAATCTAATTTAGGAAACAAATTTCCTAAATTGTAATTTCCTAATCATATTAGGAAACTTCCAATTTGAATTTATTTACAAAGTAAAATTTCCATAAATACTTCTAAACTTTCCAAAAGTAGAATATTTCGATATATATAATTATGAATATTGCAAAACAATTTTATGATTATGTCGAAACACAACCTGGCTCTGATACCACTGTTGGATTTCCCTGACACCGATGTGGGTGTGTGTTCGAACATGTTTCGTAAACATGCATACAGCGGAAGCAAAAAGAAGCAATAAACTAACTTTATTACAACATACACACCACACGCATGGAGGATACAACAAGTGTAGACATAATCGTTATTTTAAATTTTACAATAAAAGGAAATTTATTCTAGTTATACCTGACGTATCACGTGTAGTGGGAATGACATCAACTGTAGCAACCCTCGCTAGAATCGCTTCTATCCGTATCCATGCCGAGTATCTTCGGGATATCTTTACAAATCCATGAGCCCCATCTTCGCAAGAGTTACTAGCCTCATGTTGAAGACGTTGTGGTCCAAGAGATGATCACAATCCAAATCAAAATTCGGATCTAAAAATGAGCTCCACGAACTCGCTTCTCGGAAGCGGTTTTCGTCAACCAATTGACGAAACCATGGTCCTCCACCTATGAGGATTGCCGAAGATCCAATCCCCGGTAAGTAGGTCACTGTCGGAGCACAAAATGTCAACCAAACGACCTCTCTACGAAGAGAGAAACAAGCTGTCCAAAACTGGACAAATTGTGTTGGTGGAGAAGATGGCCGGCCAATCAATGGTTGGTTGCTCCTTGGTCACCGGCGCCAAGGGAGGATGGTCGGAGGAGTCACTGGCGGCTGGTGGGTGGCCGACGGCGAGGAGGAGGAGCTGTTGTAGCAAGGTTGGGCAGCAGCAACCTTTGGGCGGCAAGGAGACCCTCATTTGGTTGGGCAGCAAGAAGAGGAAGAGGAGAAGAGAAGTGGGCGGCAACTCTTAGGGCTTCATTAGGGTTTCCAAAAACCCTTAAGCCGTATTTTATAGAGCGCGTGTTTCTTTACTATCAAGAAACCTTCTCCTAGTGGTTATTGGTTTATAACCAAAACCCATTAACCCGCTCCAATAACTTAAGTTAAAATAAACCAAAATACATTGGTCTATTTTAAGTTAAAACGAACCGAACCAACTTTGGTTCATTCGTTTAAAACAGACCAAACCCCTTTGGTTTATTTTCCACCATTGGATTAGAACCAAACCAATTTGGTTCATCCATCATGTCTTCAAAAGACACAGACCATCCATGCTTCCGATGCGACTGAAACCATTTCATGCTCGCTCTATATTTGGTCCAACCAAACCAAGTCTCTCTCGATCTGAGAATCCCATTCTCAAGCTCGTTTTAAATCCTTCGAATAACACTCATTGTACATGTGACCAAATAGGTTTCCGGTTTATGTTGATCATATATAATTAACCATTAATTATAGAACGATCATGATTGGCACCTAGTAGTACATCATGATCCCCAATTAATCGAAAAGATCAACGGTTGACCCCAGAACATCTTTTGAAACCTTTCAACAGCCACAGTGAATCATGCCCCATTTCCTTCACTCATCTTATACCCACTTGGTTCAGGACATGGTCTATAGTGTCAGTCCCCACTAGGCTGACTAGGTCACACCTAGCCCAAGTATCATTTCCTCGTCCTGTGGATTCTAGTTACTGCACATTGTTGGTGCAATCGGCCCAGGTCACAATTGACCGGACTCGATTTTGACTTGAATAGTATTTTGATGTTAGACAAAACGTATGACATGTGAGTGTCATGGGACGTCCAACATGGGTTGGCCACCTAAGTCCAAGTGTGTAGCTTTGGCGATGAAAATCCAAGCATGGGGCTTGGTGTTGGTAAGTCCAAGTGTGTAGCCTTGTCAATGGGAAGTCTCGAGGACTTGACAAGGTCACTAGTCTCATAGGCTCGGGGTCCTTGAGTCGGTGAAGGATGGAATTGCGAAGTCGTGCGCTTGGTGCATCCAAGGGACCGCCGGACGAGGAGCATTAGAGTGAAGCTAAGGAAGCAAACTTCAGAGCGAGACGTGAAGGATGGCATTGCGAAGCCTTGTGCTTGGTGCATCCGAGGGACATGGCCAGACGAAGAGAGCTTCGGCGAGGGACTTCAAGGGAAATGAGAGAATGAGTGATTTGTAAATGATAGCTTATAGGTGAACTTGGTTGAATGGCTAAGTCAAGTATCAGATGCTCAATCGAGTAGGTTGAGGTTTACCCAACAAGTCGGATGCTCAAACTTATGTTTGAGGTTTTACCCAATGTTTGGTTTAGTCAGATGCTCGAACATTAGTTTGAGATTTCTACCTGACAAATGGGAGTGTCGAATGCTCAATCGAGTGAGTTGAGATTTTACCCGACCATCGAATGCTCAAACAAATGTTTATTTGAGGTTTTACCCGACACCAGTCGACTGATATAGATATCAGTCGACTGATCTGGGTCGATGGCACTTGACTAGTTCTCGATCGGTGTTCGACTGAAGCTCTTTTGGCCCAACAGTCGATTGCTAGGGTTTGGCAGTCGACTGCTTGACCATCAATCGACTGTCAAGGGACGGCAGTCGACTGATCGAGGTGAATTCGAGCACAGAAGATTTTGGAGTCGACTGATCGCTTCGGTCACTTGACTGATGGCTCCATCAGTTGACTAATGGGGATGATCAGTCAACTGATGTGGGAGCCATTGGCTAGAAGCCAACGTGGATGAAACCATTGCGAGGCAACGGCTACAGCAACAGTCGATTGATTGCTGCATCAGTCGACTGCTCGCTGCCCAACGGGAAGAATGGCCTCTTCCCTATAAGAAGAGGCCTTGGGTGCTCTTGGGAGGCTAATGCTTCTACTCAAAACTTCTCCCAAGTGCCCAAAATGTTTCCACTCCTCTTCCTTGTGTTTATTTCAATTATATTGTAAGAGGAAGTGATCTTGTAAGAAAGGTTTACCTCCACCTTGAAGGAGAGATTAGTGAAGATTTAGGAGTGATTCACCTGGAACGAATCGGTCCGTGGATTAGCGGCAACGGTCGTGAACCACGTTACATTGTTTGTTAGCATTGTTCTTTATTTTACTTCTTGTGTTTTATCTTAATTACTTTGTTTAGCATATTTCCACTGCGCTAACCTAATCGTAGATAATCAAGAAGCTATCGAACGCCATCATCCATCAAATTGGGCTATTCATCCCCTCTAGTCGGCCACTGATCCTCCAACAAGTGGTATCAAAGCGAGGAGGTTGTCATCGAACTCACCGCCGCGACAATCAACAAGATGGTCGGCATCAACATTCATCCACCGAAATTTGAAGGAGACTTTTCTTGGTGGAAGAAAAGAATGGAGGTATATTTCAAAATCGATTTCGATATGATACTAACAATTGAAAACGGTTTTGAAGTACCTAGGGGTGAAGACAACAAGCCGTTAGTAAAATCAAGATGGACCGAGGAACAACGGCAATAATTCAAGACAACGGTTAAGGTAACAAAATTGTTAATTAAATTAATACCTAACCATATCTTGTGCAAGCTAGATGAATATGGGGGTGCTAAGGAGTTGTGCGATAAGGTTGTCAAATTTCACGAAAATTTCGAACCGACACAAGTAGAGAAGGAAGCCGAAGTAGAATGTCCATCAATATCCGGATCCGAGGATGTTGAAGAATTGGAGGAAACCTCCACCTCTAGCATTAAGGGGGAGGAGAGTGTTGGGGATCGAAACGGCCGGCTAGAGGGGGGTGAATAGCCCTCGATCGTTGGATGTCGGAATTCGCTCATTCTCGTTGCGTTACTTGTCTACGATTGTTGTTAGCGCAGTGGAATAACAATAATAATGAAACTAACAACAATACACAATCACACAACATAAGATATACGTGGTTCGGAACCAAATGGTTCCTACTCCACGGGCGAGCTCACCGAGCTCTAGTTATGCGCACGACACTAACTAAACTCCTTCTCGACTACATGTCGGAGGTGGAGAAACCTCTCACAAGCAATTACAACAGTAATATACAAATACAAAAAAAAAATACAAATACAATACAAAAGAAACACTTTTCACCGATTTCTTTTGATCACTTGTTTGTTGCTTGCTTTGATTGGATCTTGAAGGACTGGAATGCAGCAGCAATTCCCCTCCAATAGCTCCATAAAACCCATGGCAAAAACCTCCATCTCGAGCTCCTTCTATAACCTGCATCGAGCTATTTTCGCGCCTATCAGTCGACTGCCAAAAGGCCCTGGCCGATCGTCTCAGAGCCGCTTGTCTCACAACGGCCAAATCCACGCCGACAAGTTCCAACGGATCACCTACGATCGATGATGCCCCCATCGCCGACCGCCATCCTCGGAGGCCGCTAGCCGCTCGCTTTATCGATCAAGCGCCCATGATCCATGGCGATCGCTAAGCACAAAACCCTAGCCTTACACCAGTCGAACCCTAGTCGACTTGGATCAGTCGAACCGGCACCTATGCCAGTCGACTGATGTCGGTAAAAACCTCAAACACCAAGTTGTTTGAGCATCCGACCGTCGGGTAAACCCTCAAACATCAAGTTTGAGCCTCCGACACTCAGTCTTAGCCACTTAGCCAAGTCCACCTTATCCCTCATGGAGTTCCCCACCGAAGCTCTCTTCCCTCGGCCTACGTCCCTCGGATGCGCCAAGCGCACGGCTTCGTAACGCCATCCTTCGCATCTCATACCCTAGAAGTATGCTTCCCTTTGGGCTCACTCCATTCGCTCCCCGTCCGGCGGTCCCTCGGATGCACCAAGCGCACGACTTCACAATGTCATCCTTCACCGACTCAAGGACCCCGAGCCTAGTGAACTTACCAAGTCCTCAAGACTTCCCAAATGCACCAAGCGCACGGCTTCGCAATGCTTTGGATTTCCCATGCCAAGCACCAAGCGCACGGCTTCGCAATGCTTTGGACTTTCCCATGCCAAGCACCAAGCGCACGGCTTCGCAATGCTTTGGACTTTCCCATGCCAAGGCTTCCCCCTTGGACTTCCACACCAAGCTCCACGCTTGGATTTTCCATGTCAACCCCATGTTGGACTTTCCCATGACAATCCCATGTCATGAGTTTTGTCTATCATCAAAATACTGTCAAGGTACTGCTCGAGTCAAACTCGAGTCAACCTAGGCCGATTGCACCAACAATCTCCCCCTTTTTGATGATTGACAAAACCACCATCTCAAGTCTACCAATTCTCTCATATTGGCAATTCTCATATCCCAATGAGAATTCCAACGAACCCTAATTGGTAACTTGGTAACTTCTCCCCCTTTTTGACATCACATCAAAAAGGTCCTCCCCAAGGGTATGAATGTCTCATATCCCAATGAGATTTTACAATCTCTCCCTTGGAGGAACACATGCCTACAATCTTTCTAGTGATCCCATATCACTTAATGAGAGGCAACCCAATTTTCCTCCCATGAGGAAATACACATCTATCTTCCCTTGATGGATACCTCCCCCTAGAGGCTTGCTCCCCCTTGACCATTGCACCAACAATGTCCTTGGAGAGTCCCTAAGCCAATAGGAACATTTAACCAATCAAAATTAAGGCAAAGTTCAACAATGAACTCTCTTCCACCTTAAAATTGATACTCACCCTCAACCCAACTCCTAATCCATGTCCAATGGATTTCCACCCTCTCTAATGCTCTCCCAAGCATATCCTAGGGTTAGGAGTGGTTAGGGTACCAAAACACAGCTGAACATGGGCCTAACCAACAAGGTTTACCCGAAATCAGCATTGTCAGTCGACTGCGTCAGAAACCAGTCGACTGACACACTCATCAGTCGACTGGCCTCCCTGGCAGTCGACTGATAACTGCATTTGCAGTTTTCTGAATTTCAGAAATGACTTTCCGAAATTCATAAGTAAATATACATAAATTGATAAATCTTGAAATTTGGTATGTATATTACTTATCACAATCATTATGGGTGAAAAATATCGGAAAATTATTTTACCCATTAAATTAGGAGATTGATACAAAGTCCAAAATTTAAGAAAAGCTTCAATAAAGAGCCCTCTTTGTATCATCCCATTCAATGGTGATAACGATCAAAAGATAGGCTTCACCAAGGTTTTTTTTTTTCAAAATGTTTTTCAAACCTTTATTTTCTTTTTCCTAAACATCTCACCAATATCTAGATGTGTAAAACACATACAAGTCAAAAAAAATTTGTGAGATGTGGGTTTTGTTTTGTTTATGTTCTCATGCATATTTCTAGGCAACATTAATTTGATTCCCTTCAAGTTGTGTCATAGTCCTTAACTCCATTTTAAACTATGCATGATATGATTATGGCATAAATATGATTTAGATAAAAACATATG
The DNA here is from genome assembly GCA_025175895.1 of Wurfbainia villosa. Lineage (NCBI taxonomy): Eukaryota > Viridiplantae > Streptophyta > Magnoliopsida > Zingiberales > Zingiberaceae > Wurfbainia > Wurfbainia villosa. Next base: position 32,334,896 of record CM045989.1, on the reverse strand, counting down.
CCAATATCATGATGTCATGGCATGTGAATGAGAACTAAGCATACATGACATCTAAAAATAATTCTAAACATGATCATGACATTTTATAGATAAAAATGAAAATGATGTCATGACATGGTAAGGCAAACAAATCATGGCAAGTAAAATATACTAAGGTATAGAATACCTAACTGTTAAAATCAATTTGCTATTTCTAGGGATTAAATACATTTTGCCTTAATGCCATTATTTCCTTAGTGTGCCAAAAACCCAAAATGGTACACCAATACCTCTAAGACCTAATTGTGCCAATTTAAATCATTTTAAAACTTCTCAAACCATATTGGCACATCCTAATGTGTCAACTCATCATGGCTAGGTTAACTACCCATCCACTTAGGGTTGACACACCCTAACCCATTTAGCATGAATCGATCACGCTTCTAGGAACCCAATACCTATTGGACCTCCTTGGGTTAACAAGGTATTCCCTAGGGATAACTTCCCTAGATACCTTCCTAATGACCCTTTTTGGCTTTGAAGCCATAGTCTTTTGGGTCTTACTTGGGTCAACTCTAGAGGTGACTCCTCCATTGACCTTCTTAGTGGCTACATTTGATTTCTTTGAGGTTTTAGCCACTAAACACATACCATGGCTAGACTTAGGGATGGCTTCCCTATTAGCCTTGGTTTGTCTAGACCTAGATGATGTTCCATAATTAAATGGAACATTATGGTAGGACATAGGTTTGTGACCCAAACCCTTCTTGCCCTTAGATGTTTCTTGTTTCCTAGGTCTTGACTTTTGGGCATTTGACCCTAGAATTAAATTTTCTATGATTCTAAGGGCTTTCTCCATTCTCTCAAGTCTTGACCTCAAGACTTGGTTCTCTAGCTCTAATTTTTCCATTTTTGAATTTTCATTAGGTTTTTGGGAAGGCCTCTTCTTCTTAGGCATGTGCCTAGACTTTTTGGGATTAATACCCAAATTTTCTTCTACTCTCCTAATTGACTCCCTAGGCAAGATATTTCTAGAATTATGAGTCCTAGGTTTGTCTTTAGTCATATGAACATGCTTGGCACCTAAGCAATAAACCTCATTATTTCTCTTAGCATGTTTTTCATTTATAATGGCAAGAGAACTAAAGTAATTCTTAGCATGCTTTTTGACTTTAGGAATTAAAGGTGCATTAAAAGAATTTACCTTAAGGTTAGCTTTAGAAGCTCCCCCTACATGAGTCACACCTTCTTGCCCTTTCTTCCTCCCCCTAGGGCATTGGCTTCGGTAGTGTCCCCGTTGGTTGCACTTGAAGCACACAATGTGCTCTTTGCTCTTAATTGAGGGAGCACCGGCATTGTTTGACTTTGGGTTGACTTTTGGTGTCGATGCCTTCTTCTTAGCCAATTTAGGGCATTTGCTCTTGTAATGCCCTTTCTCCCTACACTCAAAGCATATTATGTGATTTTTATTTAAAATAATAACACTTGAGTTACCTAGGGAGGTGGTGGAGGCCTCTTCCCGATCTTCACTTCTCCCGGATGTGGATGCTTCTTGTTCTTGCTCCGGGATGAAAGATTGCCTCTCCTCCCCCTCAATGCTAGAGGTGGAGGTCTCCACCAAGTCATCAACATCTTCAAATGTTGTGGGTTCTTCTTCCTCGGCATTTTCTTCTACTTGTGCCGCTTGGGAATTTTCTTGGAAATTTATTATCTTATTCCATAGTTTCCTTGCATCCCTATAATCACCCAATCTAGACCAAATAGTGTTAGGTAACAAATCACTAATCAATTTAATTACCTCGAGATTTGTCTTGAAGTTCTTGATTTGGTCTTGGGTCCACTTTGATTTTTCAATGGGCTTGTTGTGTTTGTCCCTAGGCATCTCAAAATCATTTTCTATAATAATCATATAATCAAAATCGGTTTCGAGATATACCTCCATCCGTTTCCTCCACCAAGCAAAATCTCCATCAAATTTCGGACGATGGATGAAGCCGGCCATTTTGTAGTGCTCTCGCGGCGGTTAGTCCTTGAAGAGCGACCTTCGGCTCTGATACCACTTGTTGGGGATCGAAACGGCCGGCTAGAGGGGGGTGAATAGCCCTCGATCGTTGGATGTCGGAATTCGCTCATTCTCGTTGCGTTGCTTGTCTACGATTGTTGTTAGCGCAGCAAAATAACAATAATAATGAAACTAACAACAATACACAATCACACAACACAAGATATACATGGTTCGGAACCAAATGGTTTCTACTCCACGGGTGAGCTCACCGAGCTCTAGTTATGCGCACGGCACTAACTAAACTCCTTCTCAACTACACGTCGGAGGTGGAGAAACCTCTCACAAGCAATTACAACAGTAATATACAAATACAAACAAGAATACAAATATGTTGGGATTTCCCAAGCCGCAAAAACCGCTTTTTGCATTGCGGAAACCTCAGAAGCCCCGGCCACGGATCCGTGCGAAGTATAAAAATTATAATTACATGTATGTGCTTACAGAAATCCTAGATCTACCTTAGATCTAAGAGGTTAGAATGTTACCCTCGTAGCAACGCCCTTCGCTTATCCCGCTCGTCCAAAAGTTCGCCGGAACTCGAGAGTGTCAAGTGCACACTCCTCTATGGTATCCACACAAGCAATAGGTGGAGAAAACTCAACCTTGAGTGTGCTAGCACTCCTTGGTTGGTTCGGCCAAAGAGAGGGATGGGAGAGGGAGAGCTTGAGAGAAAAAGTTCCAAGGAAGAAGATGAAGTTAAGAGTGTAACTCACCAAAATGAATTCACCACCCATAACCCCAAAGTGGCCGGCCACTTCATGGAAGGGGGGGTTACATGCATGCATGTAACTCCCATGACCCTTGGTCTCCCTCATGATGTGGCACCAATTGACCAAGTCAATGATGATGTGGAGCATCATCATTGGCCGGCCATGCCTAGTCATCATCATGACATGGCATTTGGTCAAGTCAAACTTGACCTTTCATCTTCCCTCTCAAGTCAAGTCAAACTTGACCTCTAATCTCCCATGGTTGATCAAATCTAACCACTTGACTCAAGTCAATTTAATATAATGAATCTCTATTCATTAATTTAAATTGATTTGATGAATCAAATCTCAATTAGACTCATTCAACACTTGAATCAACTTGAGTCTAACTCAATTAGTCTAATTTGGATTACTCTTAATCCAATTTGGTTCATCCCATGAACCTAATCCTCATGGTTCATCATATGAACCTAATCTCCATCTAATTGCTCTTATGTGTGTGACCCTATAGGTTCTTGTAACGCTGGCAATGTCCCTAAACCGATTTAGGAACATAAGCAATGAGCGGTATCTAGCAACACATCATTGCTACCTGGGTTACAAGAATGTCGAGCTCCAACATCACCTTTGTGACTACTAATTGTGACTCTCACAATATGTGACAATGTCCTCTATCCTGACATCTAGATTGACCAATCGAGGCATAGACCGTGGTCATCCTCTGACAATCTAAATCTTGAACTCCAAGTAGACTCACTCTAATCAAATGAGCTCAATATCTCATATTGACTCATTTGGGCATGGCCATGCACTTCGTGGTCTCACTCTATCAAGAATATCGATGTCACCCCCGTCATATAGGAGGGATAGATCCCATCTACATCACTCACATCCCTCCGCATAATTTGTTACATACCCAGTAATCGCCTTTATAGTCCACCCATTTACGGGTGACGTTTGACGAAGCCAAAGTATGCAACTCATTATGTAGGGAACCATGGTGACTTCAGGTCTAAGGACTAATAGTCATACTAATAGCCACATGAGAAAGTATATGACACTCATATAATGATCCATGATACTTTCTCATGGCGGGTCATTCAGTATACATTCTTCAATGCATACCCATGTGTCAACTTGATATCTCATATCCATGACTTGTGAGATTAAGTCATCTTGTTGACCTACATGCTAGTCTCTACACATTAACATTGTCCCTGAATGTTAATACTCGACTAGGAATGATTAAGAGCAGTGTTCTCTATATCATCTCATTATCGATTCAACCAATCAATTGATATAGATAAGAATCTACTACTCAAGGACATTATTATATTTAGTTATTTGGCACCAATACAAGTAAATATAATAACTATGCCTTTATAAATAGGAATATGATACAATAAAGTTCATACAACAATCATCATATGATTGGCTCTAGGGCTTTCACTAACAAAATACAATACAAAAGAAACACTTTTCACTGATTGCTTTTGATCACTTGTTTGTTGCTTGCTTTGATTGGCTCTTGAAGGACTAGAATGCAGCAGCAATTCCCCTCCAATAGCTCCACAAAAACCATGGCAAAAACCTTCATCTTGAGCTCCTTTTATAACCTGCATCGAGCTATTTTCGCGCCTATCAATCGACTGCCAAAAGGCCCCAGTCGACTGCCCCTGTAGCCATTGTCTCACAACGGCCAAATCCACGTCAGACAAGTTCCAACGGATCACCTACCAGTCGACTGATGATGCCCATCAGTCGACTGGTGACCTAGTAGTCGACTGCCCAGTCGGCTACGGAGCATTCTATGCTCGCGACACTCCCATCAATCGACTGCCATCCCTCGTGATCATTGTCGACATCAATGACCGCCACCCATGGCAATGATCGGGCAAGCACAAAACCCTAGCCTTACACCAGTCGAACCCTAGTCGACTTGGATCAGTCGAACCGGCACCTATGCCAGTCGACTGATGTCGGGCAAAACCTCAAACACCAAGTTGTTTGAGCATCCAACCATCGGGTAAACCCTCAAACATCAAGTTTGAGCCTCCGACACTCAGTCTTAGCTACTTGGCTAAGTCCACCTTATCCCTCATGGAGTTCCCCACCGAAGCTCTCTTCCCTCGGCCTATGTCCCTCGGATGTGCCAAGCGCACGGCTTCGTAACGCCATCCTTCGTGTCTCATACCCTAGAAGTATGCTTTCCTTTGGGGTCACTCCATTCGCTCCCCGTCCGGCGGTCCCTCGGATGCACCAAGTGCACGGCTTCACAATGCCATCCTTCACCGACTCAAGGACCCTGAGCCTAGTGAACTTACCAAGTCCTCAAGACTTCCCAAATGCACCAAGCGCACGGCTTCGCAATGCTTTGGATTTCCCATGCCAAGCACCAAGCGCACGGCTTCGCAATGCTTTGGACTTTCCCATGTCAAGCACCAAGCGCACGGATTCGCAATGCTTTGGACTTTCCCATGCCAAGGCTTCCCCCTTGGACTTCCACACCAAGCTCCACGCTTGGATTTTCCTTGCCAACCCCATGTTGGACTTTTCCATGATAATCCTATGTCATGAGTTTTGTCTATCATCAAAATACTGTCAAGGTACTGCTCGAGTCAAACTCGAGTCAACCTGGGCCGATTGCACCAACAGAGAGGCATTCTTCTATGCCGGAGAAAGAACGAGAAGAAGTATCTACATCCGGGAGAAGTGAAGATCAAGAGGCTTCCACCACCCTAGGTAACTCAAATGCAATTCTTAATAATAAAGATCACATAATTTTCTTTGAGTGTAGGGAGAAAGGGCATTACAAGAGTAAATGTTTAAAATTTGCTAAGGAGAAAGCACCATCAACCAAAAGTCAAAGGATATCGCAGTCCTCGCTAGGAAAAGCAAAGAGCACATTGTGTGCTTCAAATGCAACCAAAGGGGACACTATAGAAGCCAATACCCTAGGGGGAGGAAGAATGGGCAAGAATGAGCCACACAAGTAAGGGGAGCTTCCAAAGCAAACCCTAAGGTATATCTTAATGCACTTTCTAGCTCTATGGTTAAAAAGCATGCTAGAAGTTATTTTAGTACTCTTGCAATTGTTAATGAAAATCATGCTAGTAGGAATAGATATGTTTGCTTAGGTGCTAAGCATGTTAATTTATCTAAGGATAAACCTAGGACCAATAACACTAGACCTATTTCACCTAGGGAGAGTATTAAGAGAATAGAAGAAAATTTAGTCATCAACCCTAAGAATGGTAGGCACATGCCTAAGAAGAAGAGTCCTTCCCAAAAGATTAATGAAAAATCAAAATTGAGAAAATTAGAATTAGAGAACCAAGTCTTAAGGTCAAGGCTTGAAAATTTTGAGAAGACCCTAGCAAGAATTACAAATTCAATAAGGGGTGAAATGGTCAAAATTTAAGACCTAGGAGACAAGAACCGGTTAAGGGCAAGAAAGGTTTGGATCACAAACCTAAATCCTACCACAATGTTCCATTTGATTATGGAACTAAATCTAGGTCTAGAAAAACCAATATTAATAGGGAAGTAATCCCTAATATTAACCATGGTGTGTCTCTAGTGGCTAAAAATTCAAGAAAATCTAAGGTACCCACTAAGAAGGTTACTAGGGAGGCAATCCCTAAGGTTAACCTAGGAAAGACCCAAATGACTAAGGCTTCAAAGCCAAAAAGGGTCATTAAGAAGGTATCTAGGAAAGTTATCCCTAGTGAATACCTTGTTAACCTAGGAGCTCCAATAGATATTGGGTTCCTAGGAGCGTGATCAATTCACGTTAGATGGGTTAAGGTGTGTCAACCCTAAGTGGATGGGTAGTTAACCTGGTCATGGTAGAGTTGACACTTTAGGATGTGTCAATGTACTTTGAGAAGTTGAAAAATGATTAAATTGGCACAATTAGATCTTAGAAATCATGGTGTGCCATTTTTGGTTTTTGGCACACTAGGGGGATGGTTGGCATTAAGGCAAAATGGATTTAATCTTAGAAATGGCAAGTTGGGCTTAACACTTAGGTATTTTATACCTTAGTATTTTATACTTACCATGCTTTATTTGCCTTGCCATGTCATGACATCATATATATTTTTATCATATAAAATGTCATGATAATACTTAGGGTTAGCTAAATGTCATGTTATGCTTAAGTTTGTATCACATGTCATGACATCATAATTTTGGCACATGCTTTTATTCTTGTTATAAATTATGTCATAATCATCATTCATATATTAATTAAAATTGAGTTAAGGACTAAGGCATGATTTGAAGTCTCATGCATAAGGGAATCAAATAGTGTTGCCTAGAAAAATGCATAAGACCCTAAATGAATAAAACTTACATCTCACTAGAACACTTGACTTGTATGTGCTTCATACACCTAGATACAAGTGAGATGTTTAGGAAAATGAATTTAAAGATTTTAAAAACATTTCAAAATCATTTTGAAAAACCTTGGTGAAGTCTATCTTTTGATAGCAATCACCATTGAATGAGGTGATACAAAGTAGGACTAAACATTGAAAATTTCAATGGATTTGAACTTTGTGTCAATCTCACTAGTTTATGGGTATTTTATTTTTCTAATATTTTTCACCCATAATGTTTGTAATAAGTAATGTACGTATGAATTTTTCAAGATTTTTCAAATTATGTATTTTTACTTATGAATTTCAGAATTTTGTTTCTGAAATCTGATTTATGCACTATGCAGAAATCAGTCGACTGTCATCCATGGCAGTCGACTGGAGTCAAAATCAGTCGACTGGTAGCTGAAGGAGTCGACTGATAATGCTGATTTCGGGTAAACAATATTTGTTAGGTCCATGTTCAACTATGTTTTGGTTCACTAACTACTCCTAACCGTAGGACATGCTTTGCAGAGCATTAGAAAGGGTGAAAATCCATTGGACATGGATTAGGAGAAGTGTTTAGGGTGTGTATCGAATTTTAAGGGAGGTGAAAGTTCAATGTTGAATCTTTTCCCTTAATTTCGATAGTTTAGTGTTCCTATTGGCTTAGGGACTCTCCAAGGACATTATTGGTGCAATGGTCAAGGGGGAGCAAACCTTTAGGGGGAGGCATCCATCATGGGAAGATAGATGTGTATTTTTCCTCATGAGAGAAAAATTGGGGGATTGCCTCTCTTAAGTTATATGGGACTTATTACTAGGAAGATTGAAGGCATCCTAGATGTTTTTGTACCAAAAGGAAATTTGTAAGATCTCATTGGGATATGAGACATTGACACCCTTGAGGAGGACCTTTTTGATGTATGTCAAAAAGGCGAAGAAGTTACCAATTGGGGTTAGTTGGAATTCTCATTGGGATGTGAGAATTACCAATTGGGGATAATTGGTAGACTTGAGTTTGAGGTTTTGTCAAACATCAAAAAGGGAGAGATTATTGGTGCAATCGGCCCAGGTCATAATTGACCAGACTCGAGTTTGACTCGAACAGTATTTTGATGTTAGACAAAACATATGACATGTGAGTATCATGGGAAGTCCAACATGGGTTGGCCACGTAAGTCCAAGTGTGTAGCTTTGGCGGTGAAAATCCAAGCATAGGGCTTAGTGTTGGTAAGTCCAAGTGTATAACCTTGGCAATAGGAAGTCTTGAGGACTTGGCAAGGTCACTAGTCTCGTCGGCTCAGGGTCCTTGAGTCGGTGAAGGATGACATTACGAAGTCATGCGCTTGGTACATCCGAGGGACTGCCCGATGAGGAGCATTGGAGTGAAGCCAAGGAACCAGACTTCAGGGCGAGACGTGAAGGATGGCATTGCGAAGCCGTGCGCTTGGTGCATCCGAGGGACGTGGTCGGACGAAGAGAGCTTCGGCGAGGGACTTCAAGGGAGATGAGAGAATGAGTGATTTGTAAACAGTAGCTCATAGGTGAACTTGGACGAATGGCTAAGTCAAGTGTTGGATGCTCAACCGAGTAAGTTAAGGTTTACTCGACAAGTCAGATACTCAAACATATGTTTGAGGTTTTACCCGATGTTTGGTTAATTCGGATACTCAAACATTAGTTTGAGGTTTCTACCCGATGAATGGGAGTGTCGGATGCTCAACCGAGTGGGTTGAAATTTTACCCAACCATCGGATTCTCAAACAAATGTTTGTTTAAGGTTTTACCCGACACCAATCGACTGATATAGATATCAGTCGACTGATCTGGGTCGATGGCACTTAACTAGTGCTCGACTGAAGCTCTTCTGGCTCAACAGTCGACTACTAGACTTTAGCAGTCGACTGCTCGACCATCAGTCGACTGCCAAGTAACGGTAATCGACTGATCAAGGTGAATTCGGGCACAAAAGGTTTTAGAGTCGACTGATCGCTTCGGTCACTCGATTGATGGCTCCATCAGTCGACTGATGGGGATGATCAGTCGAATGATGTGGGAGCCATTGGAAGGAAGCCAACGTGGATGAAGTCGTTGCAAGGCAATGACTACAGCAGCAGTCAACTGATTGCTACATCAGTCGACTGTTCGCTGCCCAACGGGAAGAATGGCCTCTTCCCTATAAGAAGAGGCCTTGGGTGCTCTTAAGAGGCTAATGCTTCTACTCAAAACTTCTCCCAAATGCCCAAAACATTTCCACTCCTCTTCCTTGTGTTTATTTCAATTATATTGTAAGAGGGAGTGATTCTTGTAAAAAAAAGTTTACCTCCACCTTGAAGGAGAGATTAGTGAAGGTTTAGGAGTGATTCACCTAGAACGAATCGGTCCGTGGATTAGCGGCAAGGGTCGTGAACCACGTTACATCGTTTGTTAGCATTATTCTTTCTTTTACTTCTTGTGTTTTGTCTTAATTACTTTGTCTGCGTTAACCTAATTGTAGACAATCAAGAACCGATCGAATTCCATCATCCATTGAATTGAGCTATTCACCCCCCTCTAGCCGGCTACCGATCCTCCAACACACATGTATCTAAGAGTACCTTACTTTAAACACGTAATGTTTTGGCCAAAGACTTTAGTAACAATTCGACGAGAGGCCGAGGGTACACATCTCCTCACAATGAGTGGTGAATCTTTTGTAGACTATTCAAACACCTTCAGTCACTTCTACTTATACCCAACCATCTCGAGTCCACATCTCCTTGGAGATGCTTGCTTAAGATGTCAAAGCATAAGTCTCCATGACCAAGACGACTTGAATACCGCAAATCGAAGGAAAATCGCACTTAAGCTGCAGTAAGAACTCCATTAACATATCCATATATGTAGAGAACCATATGAAGTCTTACATCTGGTCACTCTAATGAACTAGTTACCATAACTAGCATCCACTATTAACCCCGGACATCCCAATGTCACCAGCCAGTGAGATACAGCTGCTTGGATAAACCAAAGAGTATAACTCGTGCTAGTCTCAACAGAATCGATGGCGTTCGTATGCATCAATTGATCGACTAGGGATAATTCCAATACATCATAATTACACATGTAGAGATACTCACTAGTTGTGATCCAATCACAAATTCTCTCATGCTGTGAATCGTATTGCAGACATCCAGTAAATGAGTTTAAGATCTAATCAAATACAAGAAAATATGTATACTCAAATAGTGAATATTCATTTATTAAATAAATGGTTCGACCATAAGGCGATTGTCTTAGGCCACCTCTCATATATCTCTAACATCTCCCCCTTTGTCAAAAATCATCATAAACCCCTTCATTCTCTCTAGTGATACATCCCTTATCACTAAATGAAGGCAATTCTCACTTCTCCTTCTTTTTATCAAAAGGTTATCCATCATCCCTTGATGGACACACTCCCCCTAAAGGCTTACTCCTCCTTAACCATTGCACCAACAATGTCCTTGAAAAGTTCCTAAGCCTATAGGAAATCTAAACAATCAAAAATAAGGGTAAAAGTTCAAACTTGAACTTTAACCTCCCTTAAAATTTGATAATCCACCCGAAACAACTCTCCTATTCAATTTAACTGAAATTCTTACCCTTCCAATGCTTGTCCAAGCATACCAAAGGGTTAGAAGCAGTTAGGGCAACCTAGGGTTGATGATAATTAGCCAAACAAATCTTTGTCAGCCAATATCAGACATGGTAGTCGATTAAATTCAGATACCAATCGACTGCACTACCACCAGTCAACTGTCATCCCTAGCAATCGACTGATTTCTGTAGTTACAAAAAATAGTTTTCAGAAATGAAATTTTGAAAAGCATACAAAATTATACGTATTTTTAAAAATCATGAAACTTCATACATACATTACTTACATGAAATGCAATGGGCAAAAAATAATTTTATATGAAAATATCTATTAAATTGAAAGAATGATACAAAGTTCAAAAGCATTGAAATCTTTCAATGTTTTTTCTAACTTTGTATCAATATTATCAATGGTGATTGCTATCAAAAGATAACTTCACCAAGGTTTTCTAAAATAATTTTAAAATATTTTCAAAACCTTAATTTCAATCATGGTCTATAGGCTAGATGTATATGACTTGTACATTAGCTTTTCTCATAATTTATCATTATCATTTAATGACTTCTAAGTTCAATGATGTACAATTCAAGTACCTTGAACTTAACTCATTTTCCTAATATCTCACATGTATCTAGGGTATATGAAAACACACACAAATCATCCTTATAGTTTTTGTGAGATGTTAATTGATTTTTCCTAATCCAAGGGTTCATGCATTATATCCAGGCATATCCAATTTCATTCCTTTATTTAGGACATCAAATCAATGTCATTGTACTTAGTTTCAAATTGATTAACCTAAATGCATGAATATGATCATGGCATAAATGATTGCATAAATTAAGCATATTTTCCAATGATGCATGATTTCATAGCATGATATAATTAAGTTAAACATTATCATGACATTTAAAATAATAATATGAGCATGATGTAATAACATGACATATGCCAAACAAAGCATGGCAACTATTATAATATCAAGGTATAAAATACCTAAGTTTTAAGCCTAATTGCCATTTACTAAATTTATACCAATTTTTCATAATAAATTAATCTCCCAAGTGTGCCAAAAACAAAAATTGCACACTTTTGACTCTAATCCTATTTGTGCCAATTTTGATCAATTTTTTAACTTTTATAATTTCTATTGGCACATCCTAAATTCCTTTAGGATTAAAATTCTTATCCCATTTTCAAGGTATCACATTACCTTGAAAATGTCCTAAAGTGACAACTCTACCATAGTTAGGTTAATTGCCCATCCATTTAGAGTTGACACACTCTAAACTCATCTAGCATGAAGGAATCACACTCCTAGGAACCCAATACCTATTAGAGCTCCTTGGGTTTACTAAGTACTCACTAGGGATAACTTCCCTTAGTACCTTCCTAATGACCCTCCTAGGCTTGGAAGCCTTGGTCATTGTGGTCTTGTCTAAGTCAATTCTAGGGATGGCTTCTCTTGTGACCTTCTTAGTGGATTTCCTAGGTTTCATGGAATCCTTGGCCACTAGATACTTACCATGATCAACTCTAGGGATGACTTCCCTTGTGACCTTGGTTTTTCTAGACCTAGGACTTGTTCCATAGTTAAATAGAACATTGTGGTAGGTTGGCTTGACTTCTTTGGACTTAGGCTTGTAACCCGAACGTTTCTTTCCCTTAGAAGGTTCTTGTCTCCTAACTCCTAAATTTTGCCCACTAGACCCATTAATCATGTTTTCAATTTTTCTAAGGGTCTTCTCTAATTTCTCAAGCTTAGACCTTAAAGCTTGAATTCCTACCTCTAACTTGTCTAATTTTGATTGTCCATTATATTTTTGGACATGGTTCTTCTTCCTAGACATATGTCTGTCTTTCTTAGGGTTAATGTCTAGGTTCTCTACCTTCCTATTTTGGCATGGCGTGTGTGTGTTCGATCATGTTTAGCCTACATTTATTGCCGCAGGGCGGATGAACTTTTATCGATTTACAGCGGATGATCTTTTTTATCATTTATATAAATTGGGTCATCTACTGTCTTAACACGCTACCGTTTAAATTTGCAATAAAAGGAAATTTAACTACTTTATACCTTTCGTATTACGTGTAGCGGGAACGGCATCAACCGGAACAATCCTCGCTAGAATCGTCTCTATCCGTATCCACGCCGAGTATCCTTAGGATGACTTCGCTAAGCCACGAGCTTCGTCTTCGTACGGGTTACTAGCCTCGTGTTGAAGACGACGTGATCGAGAGATGATCACGATCCGAATCCAAATTCGGATCAAAAAACGAGTCCTCAAAACTCGCTTCTCCAGAGAGGTATTCGTCAACCGATTGACGAATCCTTCGTCCTCCACCTCAGAGGATTACCGGAGATCGAATCCCCGGTAAGTTAGCCGCTGTCGGAGCTCTAACCATCGTCCAAACAACGCTCCGACGAGAGGAGAACAAGCTGTCCAGAAAACTGGACAGCTTTGGTGGAGGAGATAGGCGCCGGCCAACCAAGGGAAGATAAAGCTCACCTTGATGCCAAACCTAAAGGATGTCGCCGGAGGATCACCGACCGAAGCTTGGACGCCGGCAACAACTTGGACGGCGGCACAAGAGGTTGGGTGGCAATGGAGGTTGGTGCCAACTCTTAGAGGGGATGAGGTGGGCGACAACTTGAGCTATGGTTTTTGGATTAGGGCTTAATTATCCTTAAGCCCTCTTTTAAAGAGAACTAATTCTCTTAATGGTTATTGGATCATAACCATTAGGCCCGTTAAACCGATCCATTAAGATAAGTTAAAATAAACCAAACCATGATGGTTTATTTTAAGTTAAAATGAACCGAACAAACTTTTGGTTCATTCGTTTAAAATAAACCAAACCCTTTGGTTTATTCTCCTCCATTGGATTAGAACCAAACCATTTTGGTTCATCCATTATGTCTTCATAAGACACGGCCCATCCACGCTTCCATTGCGACTGAAACGATTTCATGCTCGCTTCATGTTTGGTCCAACCAAACCTAGTTTCTCTCGGTCTGAGAATCCCATTCTTAAGCTCGTTTTAAATCCTTTGGATCACGCTCGTTATGCGTGTGACCAAATAGGTTCTCAGTTTATGTTGGCCGTCTATAATTAACCATTAATTATAGAACGATCATGAGTGGCACCTAGTAGTACATCATGATCCCCAATTAACCGAAAAGATCAACGGTTGATCCAGAACTATTTCTGAAACTCTTCAACAGCTCGAATGATTCGTGCCCCATTCCCTTCACTCATCTTATACCCACTTGGTTTAGGACATGGTCTATAGTGTCAGTCCCCACTAGGCTGACTATGTCACACCTAGCCCAAGTATCATTTCCTCGTCCTACGGATTCTAGTTACTGCACATGTATCGAAGAGTACATTACTCTAAACATGTAATGCTTGTTGGTGCAATCGGCCCAGGTCACGATTGACCAGGACTCGAGTTTGACTCGAGTGATGTTTTGATGTTTCGACAAAAACATATGACAATGTAATTGTCATGGGAAAGTCCAAGTGGAACACTTGGCATTTGGTAAAGTCTAAGTCTTGAGTACTTGGCATGAAAAGTCCAAGTGGGACACTTGGCACATGAAAAGTCCAAGCATGGGTCTTGGCAATGTAAAAGTCCAAGCATGGGTCTTGGCAATGTAAAGTCCAACATGGGTTGACAAGGAAAGTCCAAGCATGGTCTTGGCATGAAAAGTCCAACATGGGTTGGCAAGGAAAGTCCAAGCATGGTCTTGGCATGGAAAGTCCAACATGGGTTGGCAAGGGAAAGTCCAAGCTTGAGTCTTGGCATTTGAGAAGTCCAAGGGTTTGATATTGGCAGCGTAAAGTCCAAGCGGGAGTCTTGGCAGCATAAGACCAATGGTTGGCGACATAAAGTCCAAGTGGAGTCTTGGCGGCGTAAGTCCAATGTGCCTTGGCGGTGTAGACACCGTTAGCATGACATAGCCGAGGGAAGCACCTGGAGGCTAGCGCGATGGATGAACAAGTCATGGATGACTTGGAGGGATCCGAGAGGCGTGAGGCTGATGGAGGTGGCTAGAAGGCTTAGGTCTAGGCTAAGGGTGGTCTAGCAAGTATGGGGGCACCATACTTGGGTTAAAACCTCATCCTTGAGGTTGGCAGTCGACTGGCATTATGGCCGGTTCGACTGCCATGAGTCGACTTGAGTTCGACTGCCGTTTAAGAGCTGGAACTGCTCTGGCAGTCGACTGCTCATTGGAGCAAATAATCGATGATACTGACGATCGCCAAGGGCCAGAGTCGACTACTAGTTCACCGCGAGCATTAGACTCGTAGCCGATCAAGCGATTACGCGGGCAATGATCACAATGTTGGCGATCGCCAAGAGTCCCGTTGGAACTTGTCCAACGTGGATTGAGCCGTTGTCTCATGACAACAGTGGCATCAGTCGACTGGGGACTTATGGCAGTCGACTGATAGGCGGAAATCCAGTCCGACGCAGGATAAAAGGGAGATGTTCATGGAGATTGCGGCATCAGATTTTTGGGAGCTTTGGTGAGGCGATTTGAAGGCGATTTGCAGGTGCATTTCAGGGTCTTTCAAGCTCATCCAAGCAACCAACAAGAAAGCGCTCAAAACCCTAGTTTGTAAAGTGTTCTTTACATTTCCTTTGTATTTGCTTGTATTTCTTTCGTTTATTGTTGTAAACGTTTGTACGAGGTTTCTCCGCCTCCGACTTGTTGTCGAGAAGGAGTTTATTGATTAGTGATTGCATTGGCATCGCTAGAGCTCATTAGAGCTCGATCCGTGGAGTAGGAACCGTGTGGTTCCGAACCACATTATATCGTGCGTGTTGTGATTGTATCTTTTCGTTATTGCTTTTATTATTTCTATTCCGCTGCGCATAACGAGTTTTGTAGAGACGATCACGAACGAATTTCATCTTCCTATGGGCACATCGCTATTCACCCCCCCCCCTCTAGCAGCCTCAAATCCCCAACAAGTGGTATCAGAGCACGGGGCTCTTCTACGGATTAACAACCCGGAGTCAAGACGCTAGAGGAAAAGATGGAAGTTCAAGGACAATTGGGATGAGACATCAACACCCTAATTCCCTATTCCTTCTATGGACGAGAAGGTTTCAATTCTTGGAAGGCGAGAATTGAAGATTTTTTGATGATGAGAGACCTTGAGGAGTGGTCCGCGTTGATGGAAGGATTTGAATATCCTAAGGGACCAAAGGGAGGGTTTCTCAAGAAGAAGAAATGGAGTGAGAAGCAACTCCAACAATTCGATAAAAACAAGAAGGTAATCAAATTCATTTTTGATTTAATTCCTAATGACCTCTTGTGTAGCCTAGGTGACTATGTGGATGCTAAGGAGCTATGGAGCGATTTGGCCAAGCTCCATGAAAGTCTATCATCGGTCCAAGAAGAAGGACCATCACCCTCTCAAGCTCAAGAAGAAACATCTAAAGAGCTTGAGGATTCGGAAGTTGATAGGGAATCAACATCCGGATCGGAGAAGGAAGTAGAGGAGGAAGTGGAAGAAGCATCCACCTCAAGGATTGAGGGGGAGGAGAGAACCTTCATACCGGAGCAACCTCAAGAAGAGCCTTCAACATCCGATCAAGATGAGGAAGCTCAAAATTCAACTCTGGCACCTACCACCACCCTAGGTAACTCAAACACCTCAATTCAAAATAAAAATAACATTATGTGTTTTGAGTGTAGGAAATTTGGGCATTATAAGAGTAAGTGCCCAATGAAAGTCAAGAAAGCTCTTCCGGCGCCTAAAAGTCAACGGACGCCGGTTCCCCAAGTATCAAGAGCAAGGAGCACATCATATGCTTCAAATGCAATGCAAAAGGACATTATAGGAATCAATGTCCTAGGGGGAAGAAGAAAGGGCAAGAAGGAGCAACACAAGTAGGGGGAGCCTCCAAGGCAAACCCTAAGGTAAAATTTATTAATGCACCTTCAATTTCTAGGGATAAGAAGCATGCTAGGAATAATTTTAATAGTCTTGCTATTGTGCATGAAAAGCATGCTAGAAATAATAGATATATTTGCCTAGGAGCTAAGAGTGTTCACTTAGGAAATAAGAAGAAATTTGGGACTAATGTCCCTAAAAATATATTATCTAAGGAAAGCATTAAGAAAATAGGAGAACATCTAGGCTTTAATGCTAAGAAATCTAGACATATGCCTAGAAATAGAAATATCTCAAGAGAAAATGAAAAATCAAACTTTGAGATATTAGAAAAGGAAAATCAAGCCTTGAGGTCAAGGCTTGAAAAACTAGAAAAGACCCTTAGGAATATACAAAATCAATTTCAGAGGTCTAATGGTCAAACTCCTAAGTCAAAAAGTCAAAGTCAACATCTAGGACCTAAGAGTCAAAAGTCAACCAAGGGCAAGAAAGGTTTGGGTCACAAACCTAAGCCCAAGGTGACTTACCATAGTGTTCCATTAGATTATGGGACACTAACTAGGTCTAGGAAGACCAAGGTCAATAGGGAAGTCATCCCTAAGGTTGACCAAAGGTTGTGCCTAGTGGCTAGGGTTTCAAGGAAACATAGGGTGGCCACTAAGAAGGTTGCAAGGGGAGTTACCCCTAGAGTCAACCTAGGTAAGACCCAAGTGACCAAGGCTAACAAGCCTAGGAGGGTCATTAGGAAGGTATCTAGGGAGGTTATCCCTAAGGAATACCTAATTAATCCTAGGAGCTCAAATCGGTTTTGGGTTCCTAAGAGCGTGATTGATTCACGCTAGATGGGTTTAGGGTGTGCCAACCTTGATTGGATGGGTAGTTAACTCAATCATGGTAAAGGTGGCATTTTAGGTCATTTTCAAGGTTATGGTTACCTTGGGAATGTGGTTTGATTTGGATCCTAAAAGATTTTAGGATGTGCCAATGCACTTTTGAATTTAAGAAAAATCAATTAAATTGGCACAATTTAGGTTTAGAGGTTAGTGTGTCATTTTGTGTTTTTGGCACACTAGGGAGATTAAGGTTAATATGGCAAAATATATCTAATTGTATCAAATAGCAATTAATATTAAAATTTAGGTATTACCATACCTATATATTTTATATGTCATGCCTTGATTGTCATATGCCATGTCATGACATCATGCCTATTTCTATGATTTTATATGTCATGAGTATGCTTAGGTTTTAGGTTAATATCATGTATGCTTAGTTTTATATCTTATGCCATGACATCATGATTATGAGCATATACTTATTTATATCTTCATTAATGCCATAATCATTCATGCATTTGATTAAAATTGAGTTAAGGACTTTGGCATGACTTGGAGTCCCATTTATAAGGGAATCAAGTAGACTTGCCTTAGAAAAATGCATGAAACCCTAGTTTAGGGAGAACAAAACCCACATCTCACATCCAATTGACATGTATGTGTATTTATACACCCTAGATACATGTGAGATGCTAGGATATGAGTTGAGTTCAAGGTGCATAGTTTTTGCATCTAGTTGAACCAAAACTCATCTAATTTTATTAGTGGATCATTGGGAAAGCTTGTGTACAAGTCATGTGCATAGAGCCCAAGGAATATGATCCAAAATAAGGTTTTGAAAACATTTTAAAATCATTTTGAAAAACCTTGGTGAAGTCTATCTTTTGATAGCAATCACCATTGATAGAGTTGATACAAAATAGGGCCAAAACATTGAAAATTTCAATGGTTTTGAGTTTTGTATCAAACTCACTATTTTATGGGTAAAATAATTTTCAAATATTTTTCACCCATTGTGTGTGTCATAAGTATTATACGTATGAATTTTCACGATTTTTCGAATTACGTATAATTATTTATGAATTTTCAAAATTCATTTCTGATAGCTGAAAATCGAGATTTTCAGTTATCAGTCGACTGCCCTGTGTGGCAGTCGACTGATGTGGTCGGCAGTCGACTGATTACTGTCAGGAGTCGACTGCCAGGTCTGATTTCGGGTTAACAAGGTTTGTTTAGCCCGTGTTCAGCTATGGAAAAGGTTCCTAATCACTCCTAACCCTAGGATATGCTTTAAAAAGCATTATAAAGGGTGAAAATCCATTGGATATGGATTAGGAGATGTGTTAGGTCAAAGTATCAAATTTAGGGTGAGTGAAAGTTCTATGTTGAACTTAGAACCTTAATTTTGATGGTTTAGAGTTCCTATTGGCTTAGGGGCTTCCCAAGGACATTGTTGGTGCAATGGTCAAGGGGGAGCAAGCCTTTAGGGGGAGTTATCCATCTTGGGATGATGGATGTGTTTTTCTCCTTGGAGAGGAGAAGTTATTGGGAGAGTATCATCAATTGGGAAAATTGATGGGTTTTTGATACCCAATTTGGAAATTGGGAGAGATTATAGGATTGCCTCTCTTGAGTGATATGGGACTTATCACTAGGACGATGGTAGGCATCCTAGATATTTTTAGGTCAAAAAGGGGGAGATTGTAAGATCTCATTGGGACATGAGACATTGACCTCCTTGGAGAGATAACCTTTTTGATGTTAGTCAAAAAGGGGGAGAATGTTTGGGGGAGAACATTTGGAGAGTGTTTACCAATTTGGGATAATTGGTAAGGGATTTGAGTTAGTGGTCTAACTCAAATGATTTGTTTAGTTTTTGTGAAACATCAAAAGGGGGGAGATTGTTGGTGCAATCGGCCCAGGTCACGATTGACCAGGACTCGAGTTTGACTCGAGTGATGTTTTGATGTTTCGACAAAAACATATGACAATATAATTGTCATGGGAAAGTCCAAGTGGAACACTTGGCATTTGGTAAAGTCCAAGTCTTGAGTACTTGGCATGAAAAGTCCAAGTGGGACACTTGGCACATGAAAAGTCCAAGCATGGGTCTTGGCAATGTAAAAGTCCAAGCATGGGTCTTGGCAATGTAAAGTCCAACATGGGTTGGCAAGGAAAGTCCAAGCATGGTCTTGGCATGAAAAGTCCAACATGGGTTGGCAAGGAAAGTCCAAGCATGGTCTTGGCATGGAAAGTCCAACATGGGTTGGCAAGGGAAAGTCCAAGCTTGAGTCTTGGCATTTGAGAAGTCCAAGGGTTTGATATTGGCAGCGTAAAGTCCAAGCGGGAGTCTTGGCAGCATAAGACCAATGGTTGACGGCATAAAGTCCAAGCGGAGTCTTGGCGGCGTAAGTCCAATGTGCCTTGGCGGTGTAGACACCGTTAGCATGACATAGCCGAGGGAAGCACCTGGAGGCTAGCGCGATGGATGAACAAGTCATGGATGACTTGGAGGGATCCGAGAGGCATGAGGCTGATGGAGGTGGCTAGAAGGCTTAGGTCTAGGCTAAGGGTGGTCTAGCAAGTATGGGGGCACCATACTTGGGTTAAAACCTCATCCTTGAGGTTGGCAGTCGACTGACATTATGGCCGGTTCGACTGCCGTGAGTCGACTTGAGTTCGACTGTCGTTTAAGAGCTGGAACTGCTCTGGCAGTCGACTGCTCATTGGAGGCGATCAATCGGGATCTGACGATCGCCAAGGGTCGTGATCGACTACTAGTTCAGCGCGAGCAGAATGCTCCGTGAGCCGATGGCGATCGACTACGCGGGCCGATCGGCCAATGTTGGCAGTCGACTGCCAAGAGTCCCGTTGGAACTTGTCCAACGTGGATTGAGCCGTTGTCTCACGACAACAGTGGCATCAGTCGACTAGGGACTTATGGCAGTCGACTGATAGGCGGAAATCCAACCCGACGCAGGATAAAAGGGAGCTGTTCATGGAGATTGCGGCATTAGATTTTTGGGAGCTTTGGTGAGGCGATTTGAAGGCGATTTGCAGGTGCATTTCAGGGTCCTTCAAGCTCATCCAAGCAACCAACAAGCAAGCGCTCAAAACCCTAGTTTGTAAAGTGTTCTTTACATTTCCTTTGTATTTGCTTGTATTTCTTTCGTTTATTGTTGTAAACGTTTGTACGAGGTTTCTCCGCCTCCGACTTGTTGTCGAGAAGGAGTTTATTGATTAGTGATTGCATTGGCGTCGCTAGAGTCAGTTGCATGTGCTAGTTACTATAATGTGGAACATGTGGTTGAACCACGTTATATCGTGCGTGTTGTGATTGTGTCTTTTCGTTATTGCTTTTATTATTTCTATTCCGCTGCGCATAATGAGTTTTGTAGAGACGATCGTGAACGAATTCCATCTTCCTACGGGCACATCGCTATTCACCCCCCCTCTAGCGGCCTCAAATCCCCAACAATGCTTTGGCCAAAGACTTTAGTAACAATCCGACGAGATGTCATGGGTATACATCTCCTCGCAAGGAGTGGTGAATCTTTTATAGGCTATTCAAACACCTTCGATCACTTCGACTTATACCCAATCATCCCGGGTCCATATCTCCTTAGAGATGTTTGTTTAAGATGTCAAAGCATATGTCTCCATGATCAAGATGACTTGAATACCGCAAGTCAAAGGAACATCGCACTTAAGCTACAGTAAGAACTTCATTGACATATCTATATATGCAGAGAACCATATGAAGTCTTACGGCTGGTCACTCCAATGAACTAGTTACCATAACTAGCATCCACGATCAACTCTGGACATCACTATGTCTCCAGCTAGTGAGAATCAGCTGCTTGGATACACCAAGGAGTATACCTCGTGCTAGTCTCGACAGAATTGATGGTGTCCAAATCCATCAATTCATCGACTAGGGATAATTCCGATACATCACAATTACACATGTAGAGATACTCACTAGTTGTGATCCAATCACAAATTCTCTCATGATGTGAATCGTATCGTGGACATTCAGTAAATGAGTTTAAGATCCAATCAAATACATGAAACATGTATACACAAATAGTGAATCTTCATTTATCATATAAATGGTTCATACATAAGGCGATTGCCTTAGGACATCTCTCATATATTTCTAACACCTATCCCTAGGTGTGGTAGTCCTAGAGTTAATGGATCTAGATTTGTCCTTACATTTGATGTTATAAGATTTAGCACCTAAACAAAAATATTTATTGGTAGATTGATCCTTAGGCTTACTACTCGCATGCTTTTATCATGAACAATTGCTAGTAAATTAAAATCATTCCTAGCATGCTTTTTATCCTTGCATAAAGAACGAGCATTATTGAAATATACCTCAGGGTTTACCTTAGCTCCTCTACATAGGAAGCTCCTCCTTTGTCCTTGCTAGAGTCCCCCCCCCCCCTACGACATTGGCTTCTATAATACCCTTTTTGATTGCATTTGAAGCACACAATGTACTCCTTGCTCTTGTGAATTGGAGCTTTGGCTTCCTTAGTCTTCTCCTTCGCCTTTGATGTCAGTTGAGCCTTCTTGAATCTTTTTGGGCATTTACTCTTATAATTCCCTACTTCCCTACACTCAAAGGCATGTTATGTGATTTTTATTTTTATAGACCATGCTAGAATTACATTCTTGGATGGTAGTAGGGAATTTTTGAGCTTGTTCTTCACTTCTCTTGGATGTTGAAGGCTCTTCTTGATCTAGCTCTAGTATCGGTTGCCTATCCTCTCCCTCAATCCTTGAAGTTGAGGCTTCACAGACTTCTTCTACCTTGGACGTTGAGCACCTCTCAACTTTCGATACTTCACGCTCTTGAGAGGATGATAAACTTGCTTCTTCGATCTTATCATCATCTCTACTTTGGGTCGGTGAGAAGTTTTTATGAAATTTTGCCAATTCGCTCCAAAACTCCTTAGCATCCTTATAATTACCTAATCTATATAGGACATCATTAGGAATTAAATTACTTAGCATTTTAATTACCTTAATATTTGTCTTGAATTTCTCATGTTGTTCCTTGGTCCATTTTTCCACCGTGAGGATTCCTCCCTTCTTGCCCCTTGGAAGTTCGACACTGTCTGTTAGAGCACTCCAATATTTGATGTTCATCGTGAGGAAGATCTCTATTCTCACCTTCCATTGATCAAATCCTTCAAATCCATAGATTTCGTAAGGAATGGGAGTGTTGATGTTGTGTCCTAGTCCATCTTGAAGCTCCATGTTCTCTAGTCCTCTAGCGCTTGCTCTCTTGGTGGTTAATCCTTGAAGAGCAGCCTCGTTGATACCAATTGTAGGTCTTTTGAGCGAGCCTGACTCTGATACCAATTGTTGGGACCAATTTGTATACGCTAGAGGGGTGAATAGTAGTTTCTTGATTTTGTGTTCGATCGTGCTCGTCTACAAAACTCATTAGTGCATAGCGGAATATACAAAAAAAATAACACAAACAAAGACAAGTACACAATCAAAAAATACACTATTTAACATGGTTCGGAACTGTTGGGTTTCCCTGGCACCGCAGCGAGTGTGTGTTCGAACACGTTTCGTAAACATGCACATATCAGAAGCAATAAATCTAATTTATTACATCACACGCAAGTAGGATACAACATGTGTAGACATAATCGCTATTTAAAATTTTGTGATAAAAGAAAATTACTCTAGTTATACCTGATGTATCACGTGTAGCGGGAATGGAATCAACCGAAGCAACTCTCGCTAGAATTGCCTCTATCCATATCCACGCCGAGTATAGTCGGGATAGCTTCTCCAAGCTACGAGTCTCATCTTCATAGGAGTTACTAGCCTCGTGTCGAAGACAATGTGATCTGAGAGAAGATCACAATCCGAATAAAATTCGGATCCAAAAATTGAGTTTCGCAAACTCGCTTCTTGGAAGCGATTTTCGTCAACCGATTGACGAAAACTTAACCCTCCACCTATGAGGATTGCCCGAGAACCAATCCTCGGAAAATAAGATGCTGTCGGAGCGCAAAACACCGACCAAATGACCTCTCCATAAAGAAGAGAACAAGCTGACCAGAATCTGGACAGCTTGTTTGGTAGAAGATATGGCCGGCCAATCAATGGTCGACTGCTCCTTGGTCGCCAACAGCCAAGGGAGGATGGCCGAAGGAGTAGTTGGCGGCTAGTGGGTGCCTGGCAGTGACTTGGGCAGTAGCAAAACCTGGGCGGCAGCTCCTCTTGGGCGGCAAAAGCTCTTGGGGGGAAAGAAGCAAGGAGGAGGGCTTGGGTGGCTAGGATTTCCAATAACCAAAAGTTCTCTACAAAAAACCCTAAAGTCGTGTTTTATAGAGAGCATATTTCTTGACCATCAAGAAACCTTCTCCTAGCACTTATTGGTTCATAACCAATAATCCGTTAACCCGCTCTAATAACTTAAGTTAAAATAAACCAAACCGCATTGGTCTATTTTAAGTTAAAATGAACCGAACCAACTTTGGTTCATTCGTTTAAAACAAACCAAACCACTTTGGCTTATTTTCCACCATTGGATTAGAACTAAACCAATTTGGTTCATCCATCATGTCTTAAAAAGACATGGCCCATCCATGCTTCCGATGCGACTAAAACCATTTCATACTCTCTATTTGTTTGGTCCAACCAAACCAAGTCTCTCTCGATCTGAGAATCCTATTCTCAAACTCATTTTAAATCCTTCGGATTACACTCGTTGTGCGTGTGACCAAATAGGTTCTCGGTTTATGTTGGTCGTCTATAATTAACCATTAATTATAGAATGATCATGAGTGGCACCTAGTAGTACATCATGATCCCCAATTAATCGAAAAATCAATGGTTGATCCCAGAACCATTTCTGAAACCCTTCAGCAGCTACAATGAATCATGTCTCATTCCTTTCACTCATCTTATACCCACTTGGTTCAGGACATGGTCTATTGTGTCAGTCCCCATTAGGCTGACTACGTCACACCTAGCCTAAGTATTTACTTCCTTGTCCTCCAGAATCTAGTTACTGCACATGTATCCAAGAGTACCATACTCTAAATATGTAATGCTTTGACCAAAGACTTTAGTAACAATCCGATGAGAGGCCATAGGGTAAACATCTCCTCGCAAGAAGCGGTGAATCCTCTGTAGGCTATTCAAACACCATCGGCCACTTGGACTTATATCCAATCATCCCGGGTCCACATCTCCTCGGAGATGCTTGCTTATGTGTGTAAATTGTGCTACGTTTTCACTACTCCATATGTATGCATTTTATCTCATTTCATGTCCTAGGCATGTATTTTGTCATGATTCAGTTAAGTTTAGCATATTTTGGATGAATAGACTGTTTTTGGGTGTTTTTCGTGTTAACAGGGTGAAGAAGCAGGCGTATCAAAACAACACAGGCGAGTTATCAGTGACACGTCCATGTCAGGAGTTCCAGCGCTCAACACGCCCTGGTTCAGCAACCGGCACGCCCCGTTCAAGCGCTGGCATGGCCGGTGAGAAATGTGCGACACGCCTGTGCCCTCATTTGGCACGGGCATGTTGGCCTGTTGGGTTTCCGGCACCGCGGCGTGTGTGTGTTCGATCATGTTTCGTAAACATGAGCACAACGGAAGCAATAAAAATAATAAATACTCCTATTTATTACAACACACACAACACACGCATGCTATTACAACAAGTGTAGACATAACCATAAATTAAAATTTGCAATAAAAGGAAATTAAACTACGTTATACTTTCCGTATGACGTGTAGCGGGAACGGCATCAACCGGAACGATCCTCGTAAGAATCGTCTCTATCCGTATCCACGCCGAGCTCCTCGGGATGACTTCGCTAAGTCACGAGCTTCGTCTTCGTACGGGTTACTAGCCTCGTGTTGAAGACGACGTGATCGAGAGATGATCACGATCCGAATCCAAATTCGGATCCAAAACGAGTTCTCAAAACTCGCTTCTCCGGAGAGGTGTTCGTCAACCGTTTGACGAATCCTTCGTCCTCCACCTCAGAGGATTACCGGAGATCAAATCCCCGGTAAGTTAGCCACTGTCGGAGCACTAATCGTCATCCAAACGACGCTCCGACGAGAGGAGGAGAAGCTGTCCAGAAAACTTGACAGCTTGGTGGAGGAGTAGGCGCCGGCCAACCAAGGAAAGAAAAGCCTCACCTTGATGCCAAACCTATAGGAGATCACCGGAGGGTCGCCGGAGGTTCACCGGCTGGAGCTTGGACGCCGGCAAGGGTCTTGGACGGCGGCACAAAGCTGGGCGGTGGCAGCTTGTAGTTGGGCGCCGAAATCACCAACAAGGGGTGGGCGGCAACTAGGTTGGGCGGCCAAAAATAGATTAGCCTTAGGGTTAGGGTTTAAGCCCTATTTTATAGAGAACTAATTCTCTTAATGGTTAATGGATCATATCCATAAAGCCCGTTAACCCGCTCCATTAAGATAAGTTAAAATAAACCAAACCATGATGGTTTATTTTAAGTTAAAACGAACCGAACCAACCTTTGGTTCATTCGTTTAATATAAACCAAACCCTTTGGTTTATTCTCATCCATTGGATTAGAACCAAACCATTTTGGTCCATCCATTATGTCTTCATAAGACACTACCCATCCACGCTTCCATTGCGACTGAAACAATTTCATGCTCGCTTTATGTTTGGTCCAACCAAACATAGTTTCTCTCGGTCTGAGAATCCCATTCTCAAGCTCGTTTTAAATCCTTTGGATTACACTCGTTGTGCGTGTGACCAAATAGGTTCTCGGTTTATGTTGGCCGTCTATAATTAACCATTAATTATAGAACGATCATGAGTGGCACCTAGTAGTACATCATGATCCCCAATTAACCAAAAAATCAACAGTTGATCGAAACTATTTACGAAACCCTTGATAGCTCGAATGAATCGTGCCCCATTCCCTTCACTCATCTTATACCCACTTGGTTGGACATGGTCTATAGTGTCACCCCCACTAGGTCGACTCACGTCATACCTAGCCCAAGTATCATTTCCTCGTCCTACGGATTCTAGTTACTCCACATGTATCGAAGAGTACCTTACTCTAAACATGTAATGCTTTGGCCAAAGACTTTAGTAACAATCCAACGAGAGGCCATGGGTATACATCTCCTCGCAAGGAGTGGTGAATCCTTTATAGGCTATTCAAACACCTTCGATCACTTCGACTTATACCCAATCATCCCGGGTCCACATCTCCTTAGAGATGTTTGCTTAAGATGTCAAAGCATAAGTCTCCATGATCAAGATGACTTGAATACCGCAAGTCAAAGGAACATCGCACTTAAGCCACAGTAAGAACTTCATTGACATATCTATATATGCAGAGAACCATATGAAGTCTTACAGCTGGTCACTCCAATGAACTAGTTACCATAACTAGCATCCACGATTAACTCCGAACATCACTATGTCTCCAGCCAGTGAGAATGAGCTGCTTGGATACACCAAGGAGTATACCTCGTGCTAGTCTCGACAGAATTGATGGTGTCCAAATTCATCAATTCATCGACTAGGGATAATTCTGATACATCACAATTACACATGTAGAGATACTCACTAGTTGTGATCCAATCACAAATTCTCTCATGCTGTGAATCGTATCGTGGGCATTCAGTAAATGAGTTTAAGATCCAATCAAATACATAAAACATGTATACTCAAATAGTGAATCTTCATTTATCATATAAATGGTTCATACATAAGGCGATTGCCTTAGGACATCTCTCATATATTACTAACAGATGGCCTGATTCCAAACTTCCTTTTATGCGAGCAACTCGACGAAGCCGCGATCTTCGTCTCAATTAAAGGAAAATATTTTGCCTTAATTTAAGAGGAGGCCAAGGCTATAAAAGAGGAGATATTCTAACCCTAAAAGGGGGAGGCGGCTGGGTAAAGAGGACGACAGAAGAACGAGGAGAACGAAGGAGTCGACGACAGAGGAACACATATGGCACTAAGTATTGTAATTTCTTTCTCTAGCAATTCTTGTCTGACTATGGAGTAGTGTCCTATAATCTTAGGATGGGGGGGTAGCCCTTGACGATTTATGATGGATGATGTAATCTATACTACTTGAATTATTGTTTGTTTTGATCTGGTTTTTGGATTCTTATTGATAAACCTAAGGAGCTAAGGGGAAGTACCTAACAGTGAACCCAAGTTCCCGAAACCTAGAACCAACTAGAGATTAACTCCTGTCAAGTAGTGGTAGTGTATCTATGAGGGCTTGTAGGGGTCTCGTGACAGGTCCCCTTAGCTGATTATGGTCCCGTGTGCAAACCTATCGTGAAAAGGAAATTTAGACTCTAAAGGAACTCTTATGGACTTAATGGATCTATCAAATCCAATTTTTACCAAGTAACGGTGGTAAGACTAGGGAGGTTTGCGGGGGTCTCGTGACAGGTCCCCTTAGCTGATTATGATCCCCTACGCTCGAATACCGTGACAGGAAAATTAAGTTTGATAGGTACAGTTGGCGTAGACCTCGAAAGGGGTCGTTGATTTACCTTAGGATAGGTTCCATCAAAACAACTCTAACAGGGGTAGGAAAGAATTAAATCACCTTATAAATCATCGACGTGGTGAAACCCATATCCTGAGATTCTTCTCAACTATTGACTTTTAGCTCGTTCTTCTCATTCGTTGTTCTTGACTGCTCAGTTTCTTTGCTTAATCCACAAATTGATTGACTAGATAACTTGGTATCACGATCATTCGGTAATTGTCCCAATCCCTGTGGGATCGATATTTTTATTACTTGACGACAACCGTGCACTTGCGAAAAATAACACATCAAGTTTTTGGCGTCGTTGCCGGGGATTGGCACTCAATATTGAATTGAGCATGATTTAGTTAATCTAGATTTCTATTTTTGTTCCTATTCTTTGTGTCTATTCTGAATTCTTATTTTGGGAGCCTCTCTTGTTGTTGCATGCATAGATTTAATAGGGAAATTCTCGATATTGATCCTGAGATAGAGAGAACGTTCCTTGCTAGAAGACGATTTCAGCAACGTCAGGAAGAAAATCTGACCTCCAACATGGCTGATCAGAACGAGAATAAACCTTTAAGGGATTATGCAGCACCTAGTACAAGGGGATTGAGATCGAGTATTAGAAGACCCCCTATTGAAGCGAACAATTTTGAATTGAAACCGGCTCTACTATCCATGGTCCAACAGCATCAATTTGGAGGAGCACCCACTGAAGATCCAAATCTGCACTTGGAAGTATTTTTGGAATTTTGCGAAACTTTAAAACTGAATGGAGCCTCAGCTGATGCTATTAGATTGCGCTTGTTTCCTTTCTCATTGTGGGACAAAGCTAGAGCTTGGCTACACTCTCTTCCAGCAGATTGCATAACTACCTGGGATCAGCTAGAGCAAAGATTTTTAGACAAGTATTTTCCACCGAGCAAAACTGCAAGTCTTCTTCATCATATCACTAATTTTGCGCAAAAGGATGGAGAAACATTATTTGGAGCCTGGGACAGATTTAAGGGATTACTACAGCAATGCCCTCATCATGGGCTGGAGTAGTGGCTCATTGTTCATACTTTCTATAATGGAATCTCGTATGCTACTAAAGTTTCTCTTGATTATGCTGCAGGAGGAGCTCTTATGAACAAAATGTTGGATGAAGCATTTGAGATCATCGAGAATGTGGCAATGAATTCTCACCAATGGGCTACAGAACGAGGATATCCAATTAAAACGCCAGGTAAGTTTGAGGTAAGTACCCTTGATCTACTCAGTGCAAAAGTTGATGCGTTAACTCAAAAGCTCGAACATTTTAATGTATCAGTTGTAAACTCATCTAATGTCACTTGCAAGATTTGTGGTGTAACAGGACATGTAGCGATAAATTGCCAAATCCTACACGCACCATCATCGGGAGCTGGGATTGAGCAAGTAGATGCGCTAAATAATTTTAATCAGAAGCCCAATGATGGCAACCCTTATTCGAACACGTACAATCCCGGTTGGAGGAATCATCCCAACTTTTCGTATAGAGCCAACCAAAATTCTTCCCGAATGCAGGTTTTGGAGCACCTTGGGATTTCAGACCCAAGTCAAGCTTAGAAAAGATGATGGAGAATTTTATTACGTCGTGGGAAGATAAATGATGAATTTCGACAGCATATTGTAGAATCAAATCGGCAACATCAAAATAATACCGAGGCAATCAAGCAATTGGGAAGCAAGGTTGATAATTTGACTAATCACACAAGAATGCTGGAAAATCAAATTTCTCAAATTTCCAGCTCAGCATCAAGGATGCCCGGCAGATTTCCTAGAAATTCAGAAGTAAACCCAGCCGAGCATTGTAATTCCATAAGTTTGAGAAGTGGAAGGATTTTAGAAGGAGACAGAGCTCAACAAGTGGCCCCTGTGCTAAAGGATACGAGCGTGTCAGAGTTGGAAGAAGACAACAGCACGCCTGGGTTGAATAGCAAAGGAAACCGACAACACACCCTTACCCAGGGCGTGTTGTTCAACACACCTGAGGAAGAGAATGCCTACGAGCGCGTGTCAGCTGACACACCCGTGTCAGGTCACTCCAGCAGCCAACACGACCAGCCTATGTCGAACGACACAGGCGTGTTGAAACAAGGAACCAAGAACGTATAAGCCCCCTATCCCGTTCCCTCAGAGGCTGATTAAGGAAAAATTGGATGAACAATTTAGTAAGTTCCTTAAGGTAATTAGGAAGCTATATATCAATATACCTTTTACAGAAGCTCTTCAACAAATGCCTACATACTCCAAGTTCTTGAAGGATATCTTAACCAACAAAAGAAAAGTCGAGGAGCATGTAACAGTGGCTCTTACTAAGGAGTGCAGCGCTTTAATTAAGAACATGGTACCTCCCAAACTAAATGATCTAGGTAGCTTTTCTATCCCTTGCATAATTAATTACTCCAATTTTGATA
Organism: Wurfbainia villosa; assembly: GCA_025175895.1. NCBI lineage: Eukaryota > Viridiplantae > Streptophyta > Magnoliopsida > Zingiberales > Zingiberaceae > Wurfbainia > Wurfbainia villosa. The sequence continues at coordinate 32,304,418 of CM045989.1, read as the reverse complement.
AGGCTTTTTGCGATTTGGGCGCTAGTGTCAATCTGATACCTCTTTCCATATGCAAGAAATTAGATCATGATACCAAGTTATCTAGTTAATCAATTTGTGGATTAAGCAAAGAAACTGAGCAGTCAAGAACAACGAATGAGAAGAACGAGCTAAAAGTCAATAGTTGAGAAGAATCTCAGGATATGGGTTTCACCACGTCGACGATTTATAAGGTGATTTAATTCTTTACTACCCCTGTTAGAGTTGTTTTGATGGAACGTATCCTAAGGTAAATCAATAGCCCCTTTCGAGGTCTATGCCAACTGTACCTATCAAACTTAATTTACCTGTCACGGTATTTGAGCATAGGGGATCATAATCAGCTAAGGGGACCTGTCACGAGACCCCCGCAAACCTCCCTAGTCTTACCACCGTTACTTGGTAAAAACTGGATTTGATAGATCCATTAAGTCCATAAGAGTTCCTTTAGAGTCTAAATTTCCTTTTCACGATAGGTTTGCACACGGAACCATAATCAGCTAAGGGGACCTATCACGAGACCCCCGCAAGCCCTCATAGATACACTACCACTACTTGACAGGAGTTAATCTCTAGTTGGTTCTAGGTTTCGGGAACTTGGGTTCACTGTTAGGTACTTCCCCTTAGCTCCTTGGGTTTATCAATAAGAATCCAAAAACCAGATCAAAACAAACAATAATTCAAGTAGTATAGATTACATCATCCATCATAAATCGTCAAGGGCTACTCCCCCATCCTAAGATTACAGGACACTACTCCATAGTCAGATAAGAATTGCTAGAGAAAGAAATTACAATACTTAGTGCCATCTGTGTTCCTCTGTCGTTGACTCCTTCGTTCTCCTCGTTCTTCTGTCGTCCTCTTTACCCAGCCGCCTCCCCCTTTTAGGGTTAGAATATCTCCTCTTTTATAGCCTTGGCCTCCTCTTAAATTAAGGAAAAAGATTTTCCTTTAATTGAGACGAAGATCGCGGCTTCGTCGAGTTGCTCGCAGAAAAGGAAGTCTGGAATAAGGCCAACACGCCCGTGCCAAATGAGGGCACAGGCGTGTCGCACATTTCTCACCGATCGTGCGGTAGCAACGGGCATCTTGGGTTCTTGAACGAGGCGTGTTGAGCTGGAACTCCCGCGGACGTGTCGCGATGCTAACACCTTTGTGTTGTTTAGATACGCCTGCTTCTTCACCCTGTTAACACGAAAAACACCTAAAAGCAGTCTCTTCGTCCAAAATATGTTAAACTTAACTGAATCATGACAAAATACATGCCTAGGACATGAAATGAGATAAAATGCATGCATATGGAGTAGTGAAAACGTAGCACGATTTACACACATCACTTGCTTAAGATGTCAAAGTATAAGTCTTTATGACCAAGATGACTTGAATACCGCAAGTCGAAGAAACATCGCACTTAAGCTGCAGTAAGCACTTCATTGACATATCCATATATGCAAAGAACTATATAAAGTCTTACAGCTAGTCACTCCAATGAACTAGTTACCATAACTAGCATCCATTATCAACTCCGGACATCCCAATGTCACCAGCCAGTGAGAAACAGCTGCTTGGATAAGCCAAAGAGTATACCTCGTGCTAGTCTCAATAGAATCGATGGCATCCGAATCCATCAATTCATCGACTAGGGATAATTCCAATACATCACAATTACACATGTAGAGATACTCACTAGTTGTGATCCAATCACAAATTCTCTCATGTTGTGAATCGTATTGCGGACATTCAGTAAATGAGTTTAAGATCCAATCAAATACATGAAAATATATATACTCAAATAGTGAATCTTCATTTATCAAATAAATGGTACAACCATAAGACAATCGCCTTAGGACACCTCTCATATATTACTAACAAACTCTCACTTGGCCTAATGTCATTCGCCACGGTATCTAATACCATAAGCTCTAACATGACCCTCAAACTTATTTTGAGGTAAGGCCTGTTAAAGGGTACACTAAGTTCCTTTCATTGGGAATCTTCTCGATTTGTATTTCCTTCCTACTTATTATCTCTCTGATCAAATGATAGTAGTGAAGCACATGTTTGGATCGTTGATGAGACCACATCAAGTTCAGAGACGAACTTCTCGATCCAAACCACTTTCTCTGTTGCTTCCAAAGCTACAATGTATTCTTCCTCAGTGGTAGAATCCGCTATAGTGTTTTGCTTGGAGCTTTTCCAACTTATAGCGCCTCCATTTAAGGTAAATACGTAACCAAACTAAGACCTGGAATCATCCTTGTCTGTCTGGAAGCTGGCATCCGTATACCCACGTATTACCCTATCACCTTCTACATATATTAGGAACACATCCTTAGTTCTTCTTAAGTACTTAAGGATTGTCTTAACAGATACCCAATGATCCATTCCTGGATCAGACTGATATCTGCTCATGGCACTCAGAGCATACGATACATCGGGCCTCGTACATAATATAGCATACATGATAGATCATTTTTCAGATGTATAGGGAATCTTACTCAGGTAAATCCTTTCGTCTTCTGAGCGCAGACACATAGACTTCCAAAGATGTATCCCATGCCTGATGGGAAGAAAACCTTTCTTGGATTCCGACATGCTAAACCTCTTTAGCACTTCTATATATGTAGACGGCGAAAGACCAAGCAACCGTTTTGATCTATCTCTAATGATCTTGATCCCGAGGATGTAGGTCGCTTCTCCCAGGCCATTCATGGAGAATGTTTTGGATAACCAAATCTTAATCGACTGTAAGACAGATATAACATTTCCTATAAGTAATATGTCATCAACATACAACACTAGGAACACAACTGCACTCCCACTAACCTTCTTGTACACACAAGGTTCGTCCGAATTTTGTGAGAAATCAAACCTTTTGATAATCTCATCAAAACGGATATTCCAGCTCCTGGATGCTTGCTTCAATCCATAAATGGACCGTCGAAGTTTGCATACCTTGGTTTTATCCACCGATATGAAACCCTCAGGTTGTATCATATACACATCCTCGAGTAGGTTTCTGTTAAGGAAAGTCATTTTCACATCCATCTTCCATATCTTATAATCATAATGATCCGCTATAGCCAAAAGCATCCAAATGGATTTAAGCATAGCTACCGGTGAATAGATCTCGTCATAATCAACACCTTATGTTTGACGATAGTCTTTCTCCACTAATCTAGCCTTAAAGGCAATCACATTACCATCCATGTTAGTTTTCTTCTTGAAAATCCATTTTCACCCTATAGGCTTAATGCCTTTAGGTGGGTATGTTGGTGCAATTGGCCCAGGCCACGATTGACCGGACTCAAGTTTGACTCGAGTGATGTTTTGATGTTTGACATAGAGAGTTGACATTGATGTCTAATAATTTTTTGGGAAGATTGTTGGAACAATCGACCCGGGTCATAATTGACCGGATGAGTTTGACTCGAGGGAGACTTTGATGGTTGACTAGGATTGACCATGTGATTATTAAAAAGTCCAAGCATGGGTCTTGGCAAGGTAAAGTCCAAGTCTTGAGTACTTGGCATGGAAAGTCCAACATGGGTTGACAAGGGAAAGTCAAAGCTTGAGTCTTGGCATTTGAGAAGTCCAAGGGGTTTGATATTGGCGGCGTAAAGTCCAAGCGGGAGTCTTGGCAGCACAAGTCCATTGGTTGACGGCATAAAGTCCAAGCAGAGTTTTGGCAGCATAAGTCCAATGTGCCTTGGTGGTGTAGACACCATTAGCATGACATAGCCGATGGAAGCACCTGAAGGCTAGTGAAATGGATGAACAAGTCATGGATGACTTGGAGGGATCCGAGAGGTGTGAGGCTGACAGAGGTGGCTAGAAGGCTTAGGTCTAGGCTAAGGGTGGTCTAGCAAGTATGGGGGAATCATACTTGGGTTAAAACCTCATGTTTGAGATATGCCAGTCGACAGTGTCATGTGGCAGTCGACTGGCGTGAGTCAACTAGGGTTTGACTGTGGGAATTGGCCTAGTAGTCAACTACTAGAGGTGGGCAGTCGATTGATTGGCCAAGCAGTCGACTGATCTTGTGATCAGTCGACTGGTGCTCAAGAATTCGGGCACAGAATAGAGTCGAGACTCGACTGCAGGGCTAGCAGTCGAGTGAAGGCTTCATCAGTCGACTGATGATGGATCCGTTGGATCTTTCCGGCGTGGATCTAACCGTTGTCTCACGACAACAATGGCATCAGTCGACTGATGTCCCGAGCAATCGACTGATTGGCGATTTCCAGCCTAGGTTGCAGCTTTAAATGGAACTCATGGAGGAGGAAATCACCACCGATTTTCTTGGACGTTTTGAAGCGATTTGCTGCTGCAAATCAAGGCCATCAACTACTAGTCCAAGGCAATCAACAAGCAACCTTCCAAAAAATTTGTGTAAAGTTTTCTTCGCTTTCTTTTGTTGTATTCACTTGTAATTGCTTGTTGTTTACTTGTATTACTGTTGTAATATTTTGTAAGAGATTTCTCCACCTCCGACTTGTGTCGAGAAGGAGTTATTGCATAGTGATGTGTTTGTGGCATCGCTAGAGCTCTTTAGAGCTTGATCCGTGGAGTAGGAACCATTCGATTCCGAACCACGTTAAATACTTGTGTAATTGTGTTTGTATTGTTTCTTTATTGCTATTATTTCTATTTCCGATGTGCTAACGAAATTTGTAGACAAACACGAACGAATTCCATCTCGCAACTAGCACGACGCTATTCACCCCCCCCCCTCTAGCGGTCACATTTCTTCTACAGGGTCCACCAAGTTCCAAACTTGATTTTCATACATGGAATCCATTTCTGACTTCATGGCTTCAAGCCATTTGTCCCTTTCTGAACTTTTCAAAACTTCTTTATAATTGGTAGGCTCCTTATCGTCAATGAGTAACACGTCATTCGATTCACTTATGAGAAATTCATATCTCTCAGGAATGTTGCGTGTCCTACCCGATCTACGAAGATGTGGTATCACATTTCTTCTACAATTGGTATCAGAGCCCGGGGCTCTTCTACGGACTAACCGCCAGGAGCAAAAGACGCTTGAGGGAAGATGGAATTCCAAGACAAGCTTGGATGGGACATCAATGTTGGATCGAAAGTGTCGCTAGAGGGGGGGGTGAATAGCGATACGGTGTCGTTAAAAACTTTTGCAATAAGTAAAAAGCAAGTAGAGAATGCACAGCGGAAATATAAAGTAGACAAGATATTTTTACGTGGTTCACAATCTTTCGATTGCTAATCCACGGCCCTAGTGATCCTTGATCACGTACGGAGGGCAATTCACTAAAACCACTCCTCTTCGTTGGAAGTAGGAGCAACGATTACAAAAAGAAATCAAGGCAAAGGGACACTCCCCCTTTCCTTGTTACGATTAAAGCACAAAGACAATTTAAAGAAGTAGAACTTAAATAAATATACCGACAACTCTTATAAGTAGAAGATGTAGCTTTCGTTGTCGGCGGCACTTCGTCGTAGCAAATGTGAGTAGTAGTAGCGGCGTTACGACGGCGTGTTGAGAGCTCTTGAATTCTTGTCTTGTTTTGCTTGGCGTGAACATGTCTATTTATGGATATTGATCTATGAATTTAGACATAGGTAGTGTCCAAGGTGAGGTTCTTATCCCAACTCAAGGATGAGGTGTTTCATCCAACCACCTTGTGCCACCTCCAACCTTCTTGTGCGCCACCTCAAGGATGAGGTGTTTCATCCAACCACCTTGTGCCACCTCCAACCTCCTTGGGCGCCAACTCAAGGATGAGGTGTTTCATCCAACCACCTTGTGCCACCTCCAACCTCCTTGGGCGCCAACTTGAGGATGAGGTGTTTCATCCAACCACCTTGTGCCACCTCCAACCTCCTTGGGCGCCAACTTGTTGGAGCCATTCAACTTGTGCCACATCATGGGAGCCAACCATCTTGTGCCAACTCACCTTATTTTGGGCGTCCACCACAAGGAAGCTTGGTGATGGTTTGGATGTCCACCTTGATGCCACATCACCCTTTGTACCAAAACACGAGTCAAGTCCAAATTCACCCCTTGAAATTCGAGCTCTTCTCGAGTGGAACTTGACTAGATCAGTCAAAGGGTTTTGACTATGATACAAGTTAGCTTAAAATATAAAGTACGATGGTTCTAACCATCCGATCTCAACCTAGACCTTCCATTGGAGGTATTGGGTGGATCTACGCTTAACGACCTTGCTTCTTTCACACGAGCTTACCTTGTAGCCTCGCTTCCGGTCTTCACCCGAGTACCTCGGCTTCCTCCGAAGTCCCTGGCGTTGCCCGACCACCTCGGTTCCCACCGGGTGTCGCAGAACCTTCCGCTCAACTTTAGCATTTCTGCACACTTAATTGAGCTCGTAAGATAACAAATATACCCTTAACTATTGAGCCTTTTGCCATAATCAAAATACCGGTTCGACTTTGGTGCCCACTGCACCAACAATCTCCCCCTTTTTGATTCATGGCAAACCGACACAAAAGTTAAGGAAAAATTAAGCATAACAGTAAGCTAGCATAATGATTAAGCATGAATGAGCTAGCATAAAGATTAAATATGAATGAGCTAGCATAATGATTAAGCATGAATGAGCTAGCATAAAGATTAAGCATGAGTGAGCTAGCATAAAGATTAAGCATGAGTGAGAAATATTATTGTTTCAAGTTCTCCCCTTTGAGGTAACCTCCCCCTTGACCGAAGGTGAGTTCTTGAAAAATAATTTTTACTCCCCCTTTTTTTACTCCCCCTTAATAGTTGCTTAAGTAAACGGAATTACTTAATATAAAAGGTAATAATTTTGTTTACTTTCTTCCTTACTTTAATTTTGGTAATAATTTTGTTTACTTTTGTGACTTTCTCCCCCTTTTGCCTTAACTCAAAAAGTTTGTAAATATATTTTAGGGTTTGTAAGTCCAAGCAAGTTCCCAATATGATTTCTAAGGTAAGACTTAGGCTGATTTCATAAAAAGAAGCAAAAGTAGAGTACATATATAGAAAAATTTAAATCCTACTCTATTACGCACATACCTAACTTTCGTCTTAATAAACTAAATTCGCCGGGTAGTGGTTTGGTGAAGATGTCCGCTAGGTTTGATTTGGACTCAACATACTCTAGTTGTATAGTTCCATTAGTTACATGTTCCCTAATGAAGTGGTGTTTAACTTCTATATGTTTTGTCCTAGAATGACATATTGGATTTTTAGTTAAGTTAATTGAACTAATGTTATCTATGTAGGTTTTAATGTTGTTAAAGATTAAGCTAAAGTCTTGGAGAGTGTGCTTCATCCACGTGAGCCGAGAGACACACTCACCCATCGCAACGATTCGCCGGTGGTAGATAAGGCAACGCAATGTCGCTTCCTCGCACCAACTTACTAGACTCGAGCCGAGGATTTGACAACAACCACTCGTGCTCTTTCTATCGAGTTTACTACCGGCATAGTCGGAGTAGCCGATTAGATTAAACTCGGTAGATCTAGGGTACCAAATACCTACGTTTAGCGTGCCCTTTAGATATCTAAGGATACGCTTGACTAGGGTTAGGTGAGACTCCTTGGCACAGGTTTGTAACCTTGCGCACATACTTACCGCATGAATAAAATGTCGGGTCGGCTCGCGGTTAAGTATAGGAGACTTCCTATTGCGCTCCTATAGTATTTTAGGTCAACGGGTTTTCCTTCTACATATTCGTTTATATTAACATTAGTTGCCATAGGTGTATTGATTATTTTAGCATCTTGCATTCCAAATCGATTTATTAAGTCCTTAGTATATTTTTGTTGATGTAAATATATTCCATCTTTAGTTTGTTTAATTTGTAAACCTAAGAAAAACTTAACTCTCCCACTAAATTCATTTCAAATTCACTTTCCATAAGTGAGATGAATTAGTTAGCGAGGATCGAGTTGGTAGTTCCAAAAATTATATCATCTACATAGATTTGGGCTATAAAGATTTCTTTTCCTACGGTTTTAACGAATAAGGTTGGGTCGACTAAACCTTGGTTGAATCCTTGACTTAAGATAGATCGAAGCCTTCGCATCAAGCTCTTGGGGCTTGTTTGAGTCCATATAGGGCTTTCTTAAGTCTAAGGACATGGTCAGTTTATCTAGATTTTCAATCCGGAGGTTGACTGACGTAAACTTCTTCCTTAATGTATCCATTCAAAAATGCTGACTTGACATCCATTTGAAACAATTTAACACCTCGATGTGCAAAGATATGCTAACAACATTCGGATGGACTCTAGTCTGCTACGGGCGAGGTCTCATCGTAATCTAAACCTTCGACTTGACTAAACCCTTTGCGACTAACCTAGCTTTATTTCTAACTACTTCACCTTTATCATCAAGTTTATTTCAAATACCCACCTTGTTCCAATAATTGATTTTTCTTTAGGTGGTGGTACTAATTCTGACTTCATTTCTAGTGAATTGAGCTAGCTCTTCTTGCATAGCAATAATCCAGTCGGGATCAAGAAGTGCTTGTTCAATAGTTTTGGGTTCGATTTTGGAAATTAACGAGATTTGACTAAGGTTTCGATATGAAGCTCTAGTTCGAACCCTAAATTTGGATCACCTATAACTTGATTGATAGGATGATTTGTTTGAGTCTTAGTGTGACTCGGGTTAGGGTGATCTATCACTTGGTCGATAGGATGACTTGGGTGAGTTCTAGTTTGACTTGGGTTAGAGTCATCTATCACTTGGTCGATAGGATGACTTGGGTTAGGACGAGATTCAAGTTCAAGATCAGAGTCGGGTTCGCTATAAGTTGATTTGCTAGTTGGTTTTGTTAAGGATTGAACGGGTTCGTGTCCTTCGTCGAAAACTATATTAATGGTTTCTTCGACTCTTATGTGTAGGATCAATGGAATTACTAAAGGGTTGTTTGTAAGTTTTTAAACCTAAATCATCTCACCAATATCTACATGATCAAAACATGTTATTCCTATGTGTTATTGTGAGATGACTTTCAATTTTACTTTATTAATTTTAATGAATTTAAATTAACCAACATTAGGTTAGATTCGGATTTAGTCTAAGCTCATCAAGTAATCTTTTCAAGAGATTAGCTTCCAGGTCGTGGCAAGGCACAGAGGCCTTCTTTGATCGGAACAACGACCACTTCCTTAGACAAAGCTAATTTCAAGAAATTGATAACTCGACTTACTTGAGACTACGTCTTGGTCTAACTAGTTATTTTTGAAAAGAGGCTCCCCGAGGCTCAATCTTTTCGTAGGATTTTAGTTGGTTTATTTTTGAAAAGAGGCTCTCCGAGGCTCAATCTTTTCGCAGGATTTTAGTTGGTTATGAGTCCTATCTAACCATTCTAAAAATAAAGGAAAAACTAAGCATGCAATTTCTAAGACTTAACAAAAATACATTTTGTATTGGCTCTCGACCATTGAATCGAGTGGGTCTATTCACATAGTGAATTTGGTCCTTGGGAACCCAATACATGTTAGATCCTAAAGTTGAAATCAAAGTGGTCTTAGGGACCCATGCTTGGACATTTTTCTTATGTTGGTTTACTATAGACATATATGACTTATTGGTTGTATTTGAGTTAAACCCGAGTCCGGCCTTGTTGTACACGGCCCTTTGTGATCCAAGTAAGAGGTCAAGTCCCTTGGATCCCAAAGTGAACCTTTCCAACGTGTTCCTAAGGTCTTCGACTTGTGTTTTCAAAATCGAGTTCTCAACTTCAAGCTTTTCAACTTGAGTTGAGTCCTCCTCTTGAATACGAGTAGTCGAAGAGGTTAGGAGACCTCATGTTTGAGAAGGTTAACCTCCTCAATTAGGGTCTCGACCTTGGACTCGGACTTAGCTAGTTTCTTATTTAAAAATTTAATTGCACCATACAAAGTATTAAGTAACGACCGACTTACCCTTAATGATTCTTTTGAACCGGATACGGATCCGTGGCTTGTCTTGAATGGAAGCTCATCATCGGATTCGGACTCGGACTCTTCTTCAGTTTCGGAGTCGTGCTCGGTCGGCTTGGCCATTAGAGCTTGGATATCGTCCTTCTCCTTCGGGGTGGCTTGCTTGCGGGCTTCTTCTTCTTGGAACACTCGCAACTAACGCAATACTCTTCTCGGCTGGACCACGTTAGTTTGCTCATGTAATTCAAGTTCAAAACAATTGCCTAACCTAATTTTAGAAAGGTCTTGGAGACCTTGTAGGCATCGACCATGGATGCCCACAAGGTGGTCCTAGGAAACGAGTTAAGAGAATACCTGATAAGGTCGCGATCCTCGACCTTTTGTCCGATGGCATGGAGTTGGTTGACGATGTCTTGGATACGAGCATGTAGTTGAGTTGCGGTCTCGCTTTTCCTGCATTTTCAAGTTATACAATTTATTTAAAAGTAAATCTCTTTTACATACCTTCGTGTCGCCGGTGCCTTCGTGTAGTTCCACTAGCTTGGTCCATAAGTCCTTTGCACTAATGAAGGGCCGACGCGGTTGAGCTCTTCCTTGGACAACCCACATTGCAAGATTTGAGTTGCCTTGGCATCGGCTTCTACTTGTTTTTCATGGATTTTGACCATTGATCGTAACCCAAAGATTCACCATCTTCATTAGGAAGTGTGAAACCGGTTTGATTACGATCCACATCTCGATTTGGGTTTTAAGAAAGCATTCCATCCGACCCTTCCAATAAGGAAAGTCATTACCGTTGTAAAACGGGTCGGTGCTAAACCCTTCGAGATGGGCCATTTAAAAACAAGAAGAAGAACGAAAAAGAATCTTGCAAAACACACAGAAAGAATATTCCAAGACTTTCGTCTTGGATTAGTAGTCTTGAAGTAAAAAGATATATAAAATGTAACTTGCAAAAAGAAATAAACAATCAAATGCGAATGTCGTTGAAGTTCCGGAGGACAACCTTACTCGGGATCTAACCCGAAGGACAACCTTATCCGGATCCTAAAGCCTCTAATGCAATTCTATATGTAGGAGAAGATAAGCAAGTGAAATAATTATACGAAAACAGAAATAAATAAATAAAAAATCTGTAAAAAAAAAGAAAAACAAAGCTAGATTGGTGGTTTCACCGAATCTTAGCGCCCCCGGCTCTGATACCAATTGTTGGATCGAAAGTGTCGCTAGAGGGGGGGGGTGAATAGCGATACGGTGTCGTTAAAAACTTTTGCAATAAGTAAAAAGCAAGTAGAGAATGCACAGCGGAAATATAAAGTAGACAAGATATTTGTACGTGGTTCACAATCTTTCGATTGCTAATCCACGGCCCTAGTGATCCTTGATCACGTACGGAGGGCAATTCACTAAAACCACTCCTCCTCGTTGGAGGTAGGAGCAACGATTACAAAAAGAAATCAAGGCAAAGGGACACTCCCCCTTTCCTTGTTACGATTAAAGCACAAAGACAATTTAAAGAAGTAGAACTTAAATAAATATACCGACAACTCTTATAAGTAGAAGATGTAGCTTTCGTTGTCGGCGGCACTTCGTCGTAGCAAATGTGAGTAGTAGTAGCGGCGTTACGACGGCGTGTTGAGAGCTCTTGAATTCTTGTCTTTTTTGCTTGGCGTGAACATGTCTATTTATGGATATTGATCTATGAATTTAGACATAGGTAGTGTCCAAGGTGAGGTTCTTATCCCAACTCAAGGATGAGGTGTTTCATCCAACCACCTTGTGCCACCTCCAACCTTCTTGTGCGCCACCTCAAGGATGAGGTGTTTCATCCAACCACCTTGTGCCACCTCCAACCTCCTTGGGCGCCAACTCAAGGATGAGGTGTTTCATCCAACCACCTTGTGCCACCTCCAACCTCCTTGGGTGCCAACTTGAGGATGAGGTGTTTCATCCAACCACCTTGTGCCACCTCCAACCTCCTTGGGCGCCAACTTGTTGGAGCCATTCAACTTGTGCCACATCATGGGAGCCAACCATCTTGTGCCAACTCACCTTATTTTGGGCGTCCACCACAAGGAAGCTTGGTGATGGTTTGGATGTCCACCTTGATGCCACATCACCCTTTGTACCAAAACACGAGTCAAGTCCAAATTCACCCCCTTGAAATTCGAGCTCTTCTCGAGGCTGGAACTTGACTAGCAGTTGACTGTAGTCAAAGGGTTTTGGACTGCAGTACAAGTTAGCTTAAAATATAAAGTACGATGGTTCTAACCATCTGATCTCGACCTAGACCTTCCATTGGAGGTATTGGGTCGGATCTACGCTTAACGACCTTGCTTCGCTTTCACACGAGCTTACCTTGTAGCCTCGCTTCCGGTCTTCACCCGAGTACCTCGGCTTCCTCCGAAGTCCCTCTGGCGTTGCCCGACCACCTCGGTTCCCACCGGGTGTCGCAGACCTTCCGCTCAACTTTAGCATTTCTGCACACTTAATTGAGCTCGTAAGATAACAAATATACCCTTAACTATTGAGCCTTTTGCCATAATCAAAATACCGGTTCGACTTTGGTGCCCACTGCACCAACAATCAACACTCCACCACCATACGACTGAGAGGACTTTTCGCCATGGAGGGCTAGAATGGAGAATTTCTTGATGATGGACATAGAGATTTGGTTCATCATCATGGAAGGCTTTGAACCTCCTAGGGACAAGAAGGGAGATGTTCTCAAGTTAAAAAGGTGGACTCAAGAGCAACGCCAAAAGTTCAAGACCGAAGTCAAGGTAACAAAACTTTTAGAATATTTGATACCTAATGATGTATTGTGCAAGTTAGGTGAATTTCAAGAGGCCAAGGAGCTATGGGACAAATTGGCCAAGTTCTATAAGAAGCCTCACTTGGCACAACTAGAAGAAGATAAGGAAGAGGAAGAAGAGAGCTCATCCTCAAGTGAAAGTGAGGAATCAGAAGTTGAGATGGAGTCAACTTCTGGATCAGAGGAAGAAGAAGTAGAAGAGGTGGAAGAAGCATCCACCTCTAGGATTGAGGGGGAGAGACCATCCACACCGGAGCCGGAACAAAATCAAGAAGAAGCCTCAACCTCTGGGAGGGATGAAGAACTTACTCCGATCACCACCACCCTAGGTAACTCAAGCATTTTGGTTCAAAATAAAATTCATATAATTTTCTTTGAGCATAGGGAAACCGGGCACTATAAGAGAAAGTGCCCAAAAAGAGTCAAGAAAGCTCTACCGGCACTAAAGATCAAGGATGTCGGTCCCCCAACTATCAAAAGCAAGGAGAAAATCATTTGCTTCAAGTGTCGACAACCAGGACACTACCGGAGCCAATGCCCAAAGGGGGAGAAGAAGGCTCAAAAGGGAGCATCACAAGTAGGGTGAGCTAAGGCTAACCCTAAGGTACATTTTAGTAATGCTTATTCTAACTTAAATATCAAAAAGCATGCTAGGAATTTTAATTCTCTTGCAATTTATGATGAAAAGCATGCTAGAAACAATAAATATTTTTGTTTAGAAGCTAAGAATGTCAACTTTTCAAATAAGGAGAAATTTGGGACTAATGTCCCTAGAAAGACCTTGTCTAGAGAATCTACCAAGAAAATAGAAGACCACCTAGGCTTAAATCCTAAATGGACTAGGCATATGCCTAGGAAAAATAATGTCCAAAGAATAGATTAAAAATCAAAAATTGGACAATTAGAATTTGAAAATCAAGCCTTGAGGTCAAGGCTTGAGAAACTTGAGAAGACCCTTAAGATTATGCAAAACCAAATAAAAGGGTCAAATGGTCAAAGTCAAGAGTCTAGGACCAAGAGTCAAGGCCTAAGGCATAGGAGACAAAAGTCAACCAAGAGCAAGAAAGGTTTGGGTCACAAACCTAAGCCTAAGGTGGCTTATCATAGTATTCCATTTGATTATGGAACACAAACTAGGTTTAGAAAGACCAAGGTCAATAGGGAAGTCATCCCTAGAGTTGACCATGGTGTGTGCTTAGTGGCCAAGGTTTCCATGAAACCTAGGAAGACCACTAAGAAGGTTACTAGGGAGGCAATCCCTAAGGTTAACCTACTCAAGACTAAAATTACCAAGGCTAACAAGCCTAGAAGGGTCATTAGGAAGGCATCTAGGGAGGTTATCCCTAAGGAATACCTAGTAAACCCTAGGAGATCAAATATATTTTGCGTTCCTAAGAGCGTGATCGATTCACGCTAGATGGGGTTAGGGTGTGCCAACTTTAAATGGAATGGTAGTTAACCTAACCATGGTAAAGGTGGCACTTTAGGTCATTTTCAAGGTTATGGTTGCCTTGGAAATGTGTTTTGATCTTGAATCCTAAAGGCTTTTAGGATGTGCCAATATTAACTAAGAAGTTTGATAAATTAATCAAATTGGCACAACTTAGATCTAGAGGTCATAGTGTGACATTTTGGGTTTTGGCACACTTTGGGAATTAGTGTATCAAAAAAATTGTCTTAAGGCTTAGAAATTATATTTAAGATTGATACTCAAGTACTACACATCTTGATGTCTCATACTTACCATGCTTCATGTGTTTTACCATATGTTTGCATGGAAGGAATGTTTATGGTGTAGTGCATCTCACAAAATAGGTCATTCACCTTGATTGTGTATTTCAACACTTAGAAAGGGTGAGATGTTAGGATTAGAAACTATTGGATGTTAATGCTTGTGAAAATGAAATAAAATACCAAAATATATTAGCAAATACATGAACATAGGCATAACATTAATATATTCGATATACATGAATAAACATAGTAAAATGAAAACAATTGAGTGAAGAAATCGAAATTCGAGTCAGTGGCTCGTCCAACGATCAGTGCTGGTCACATCGATCGACTAACGACCACTATCGGTCACCATCCGATGTTACCGTAGCTCACCGCGAGAATGTTGCGAGCGCGGGAGCCGAGCAATCACGGTTCGATGAACCACTCAATAACCGCCATCACCGATCGGTGATGTCACACATCAGTCGACTGGAGTCGTGATTTTATAATGCAGAACCACTAGGGTTCGGCGTCTTCACGCTTTCTTCACGCGATTTTCTTCTTCGATCATCTCCAAACTTCTCCGACCAGCCTTCCCGCGTCCACGTCGGTGACCAAAAGCCTTAGGTTTGAAAACTATCCTTCTCATTTGTGTTTTGGTCGCTCTAATGGTGTCTCACAGTCTTAGGTTTCTTCTCCGACGATCTTTCTTGTGTTAGGGTTCCGGCGAGATTCTTCTTCCGGTGATCTTTCGGCGTTCTCTCCGGCAAACCGACTACCCAGTTAGGCCCTCACCACCATCAATCTAGTAATGGCACCAAAGTATATCTCTATACCCTTTAAACCCTACACCACATTTTGATCTAATCATGTATTTGTGTCATTACATTGCATTGCATTGCATTCATCATATAATCATATAGAAGATAGAGTAGGAATGACTCAAATGAGGGTGGATCACATTTGTATCAACCGATGGCGGTCAGGTACATCGATGACCCATTTTTTAGACACTACTGTAGCGATATCATTGAGATCCTACTACACTATCAGCTCATGAAGATCGCTCTGTGTACTCATGCTATTAATGATGATCTCCTCAAAGAGTTTTACCAAAACTTGAGGAATGTAGATGATGGCCCTACCTACACCACTCGCGTTGCAAAACGCAACTTGGAGTTCACTCCTGTGATCTTGCAGGAGTTCCTGGAGTGTAGGCCATCGGATGATACCTTCATCTTTTATCCTACCTTTGATGCACCTCTTCCTGCTCCTTTTGACCACATTTCATTAGATTCCATGCATAAGCACCTCTTCCGCCATCCTCGCCCACCAGCTCAAAACCTTTTTCCTATCAATGAGTTATCTGTACCTAACAATGTTCTTTACAAAGTCATTGTTGGGTGCTTCCTTCCTATTTTGACTTGGGGTTTGGCCAAGATTCGGCCTCCCCATCTCTTCCTCATGTATGTCATGCGCCATAGGTTAGATGTGAACATTGCATCAAATATGTTTCATTGCATTGTCCATTTCATATCCCCTGTACAAGAGAAAGTTCATATGCTTTTTGTGTTGATTTTCCGGCACCGCAGCGTGTGTGTGTTTGATCACGTTTCGTAAACATGAACACAGCGGAAGCAATAAAAATAATAAATCTACATTTATTACAACACACACAACACACGCATGCATATTACAACAAGTGTAGACATAACCGTAAATTTAAATTTGCAATAAAAGGAAATTTATCTACGTTATACCTTTCGTATGACGTGTAGCGGGAACGGCATCAACCGGAACGATCCTCGCTAGAATCGTCTCTATCCGTATCCACGTCGAGTTCCTCGGGATGACTTCGCTAAGCCACGAGCTTCGTCTTCGTACGGGTTACTAGCCTCGTGTTGAAGACGACGTGATCGAGAGATGATCACGATCCGAATCCAAATTCGGATCCTAATACGAGTTCTCAAAACTCGCTTCTCCTGAGAGGTATTCGTCAACCAATTGACGAATCCTTCTTCCTCCACCTCAGAGGATTACCGGAGATCGAATCTCCGGTAAGTTAGCCGCTGTCGGAGCTCTAACCGTCATCCAAACGACGCTCCGACGAGAGGAGAACAAGCTGTCCAGAAAACTGGACAGCTTTGGTGGAGGTGATAGGCGCCGGCCAACCAAGGGAGATAGAGCTCACCTTGATGCCAAACTTGAAGGAAATCACCGGAGCACTAACCGGCAGCAGCTCGACGCCGGCGAGGGGGAAGGAAGCAGCCTTCTGGACGCCGGTTAGAGGAGCTTTGGGCGGCGGCAATAGGTTGGCGCCGAGAGCTCCAAGGAGGAGGTGGGCGGCAACCTTAGGGCTAGGGATTTTTGGATTAGGGTTTAATTATCCCTTAAGCCCTCTTTTATAGAGAACTAATTCTCTTAATGGTTATTGGATCATAACCATTAGGCTCGTTAACCCGCTCCATTAAGATAAGTTAAAATAAACCAAACCATGATGGTTTATTTTAAGTTAAAACGAACCGAACCAACTTTTGGTTCATTCGTTTAAAATAAACCAAACTCTTTGGTTTATTCTCCTCCATTGGATTAGAACCAAACCATTTTGGTCCATCCATTATGTCTTCATAAGACACGGCCCATCCACGCTTCCATTGCGACTGAAACAATTTCATGCTCGCTTTATGTTTGGTCCTATCAAATTTAGTTTCTCTCGGTCTGAGAATCTCATTCTCAAGCTCGTTTTAAATCCTTCGGATTACGCTCGTTGTACGTGTGACCAAATAGGTTCTCAGTTTATGTTGGCCGTCTATAATTAACCATTAATTATAGAACGATCATGAGTGGCACCTAGTAGTACATCATGACCCCCAATTAACCGAAAAAATCAACGGTTGATCCAGAACTATTTCTGAAACCCTTCAGCAGCTCGAATGATTCGTGTCTCATTCCCTTCACTCATCTTATACCCACTTGGTTTAGGACATGGTCTATAGTGTCAGTCCCCACTAGGCTGACTACGTCACACCTAGCCCAAGTATCATTTCCTCGTCCTACGGATTCTAGTTACTGCACATGTATCGAAGAGTACCTTACTCTAAACATGTAATGCTTTGGCCAAAGACTTTAGTAACAATCCGACGAGAGGCCATGTGTATACATCTCCTCGCAAGGAGTGGTGAATTCTTTATAGACTATTCAAACACCTTCGATCATTTCGACTTATACCCAATCATCCCGGGTCCACATCTCCTTAGAGATGCTTGCTTAAGATGTCAAAGCATAAGTCTCCATGATCAAGATGACTTGAATACCGAGTCAAAGGAACATCGCACTTAAGCCACAGTAAGAACTCCATTGACATATCTATATATGCAGAGAACCATATGAAGTCTTACGGCTGGTCACTCCAATGAACTAGTTACCATAACTAGCATCCACGATTAACTCCAGACATCACTATGTCTCTAGCCAGTGAGAATCAGCTGCTTAGATACACCAAGGAGTATACCTCGTGCTAGTCTCGACAGAATTGATGGTGTCCAAATCCATCAATTCATCGACTAGGGATTATTTCGATACATCACAATTACACATGTAGAGATACTCACTAGTTGTGATCCAATCACAAATTCTCTCATGCTGTGAATCGTATCGTGGACATTCAGTAAATGAGTTTAAGATCCAATCAAATACATAAAACATGTATACTCAAATAGTGAATCTTCATTTATCATATAAATGGTTCATACATAAGGTGATTGCCTTAGGACATCTCTCATATATTACTAACAGACTCCCACTTGGCCCAATGTCAATCACTACGGTATCCAATACCATAAGCTCTAACATTACCCTCAAACTTATTTTGAGGAAATGCCTTAGTCAAAGGATCCGCTAAGTTCCTTTCAGTGGGAATTTTCTCGATTTGTATTTCGTTCCTACTGATGATCTCTCTGATAAGATGATAGCGGCGAAGCACATGTTTGGATCGTTGATGAGACCACATCAAGTTCAGAGATGAACTTCTTGATCCAAACCGCTTCCTTTGCTGCTTCCAAAGCTGCAATGTATTCTACCTTAGTGGTAGAATCCGCTATAGCGTCAAGCTTGGAACCTTTCCAACTTATTGCGCCTCCAATCTAGGTGAATACATACCCAGACTGAGACATGGAATCATCCTTGTCTGTCTGGAGCTGGCATCCGTATACCCACGTATCACCATGTACCCTTCTCCATATATTAGGAACACATCCTTAGTTCTTCTCAAGTACTTAAGGATCGTCTTAACAGCCACCCAATAATCCATTCCTAGATCAAAATGGTATCTGCTCGTGACACTCAGAGCATACGATACATCGGGCCTCGTACATAACATAGCATACATGATAGATCCTATTGCGGATACATAGGGAATCTTACTCATGCAAATCCTCTCGTCTTCTGTGCGCGGACACATAGACTTCGAAAGGTGTACCCCATGCCTGATGGGTAAGAAACCTTTCTTGGATTCCGACATGCTAAACCTCTTTAGCACTCGGTCTATATATGTAGATTGCGAAAGACCAAGCAACCGTTTCGATCTATCTCTATAGATCTTAATCCCGAGGATGTAGGTTGCTTCTCCCAGGTCTTTCATGGAGAATGTCTTGGATAACCAAACCATCACTGACTGTAAGATTGAAACATCGTTTCCTATAAGGAGTATGTCATCGACATACAATACTAGGAACACGACTGCACTCCCACTAACCTTCTTGTACACACAAGGTTCGTCTGGATTTTGTGAGAAATCAAACTTTTTGATTGTCTCATCAAAACGGATATTTCAGCTCCTGGATGCTTGCTTCAATCCATAAATGGACCATCGCAATTTGCATACCTTGGTTTTATCAACCGATGTGAAACCCTCAGGCTGTATCATATACACGTCCTCGAGCAGGTTTCCATTAAGGAAAGCTGTTTTCACATCCATCTGTCATATCTCATAATCATAATGAGCCGCTATGGCCAAGAGTATCTGAATGGATTTAAGCATAGCTACAGGCGAATAGGTTTCGTCATAATCAACACCTTGTTTTTGACGATATCCTTTCGCCACCAATCTAGCCTTATAGGTAATCACATTACCATCCATGTCGGTTTTCTTCTTGAAAACCCACTTGCACCCTATAGGCTTTATGCCTTGGTGGAGTCAACCAAGTTCCAAACTTGGTTTTCATACATGGAATCCATTTAGACTTCATGGCACCAAGCCACTTATCCCTTCTGAACTTATCGGCACTTCTTCATAAGCTGGTAGGCTCCTCATCATCAATGAGTAACACGCTCGCTCGATTCACTTACGAAAATCCATATCTCTCGGGAATATTGCGTGTTCCGCGGATCTATGAAGATGTGGGCTCATCACTATGAGTTATCGGGTCATTGTTTCACTGGTATCTCGTCAATGTCTATTTGAGTCTCTCGAGCCTTCTCAAGCTCGACGACACTCCCACTATTTTCTTGCAAGAGAAACTCTTTCTCTAGAAACACAGCATGTCTTGAAACAAACACCTTTTGTTCCACAGGATGATAGAATTGGTAACCCCTTGTTTCCTTAGGGTATCCAATAAATAGACATTTATCAGACTTAGCATCCAGTTTGTCTGATACAGTCCGCTTCACATAAGCAGGACAACCACATATCTTCAAGTAAGATACATGAGGTTTCTTACTATTCCATATCTCATATGGAGTAGTTGAGACTACCTTGGTAGGCATTCTGTTTAACAAGTAAACAGTTGTCTGAAGTGCATAGCCCCAAAAGGACTTGGGAAGAGTCGCATGATTCATCATTGACCTGACCATGTCCAACAAGGTCCGGTTACGCCTCTCAGATACACCATTATGCTGTGGTGTATATGGCGGAGTCCATTGAGACAATATGCCATTGTCTCTTAGATAATCAAGAAACTCTTGACTTAAGTATTCACCGCCTCGATCTAATCGAAGTATTTTAATACTCTTGTCATGTTGTTTCTCTACTTCATTTCTGAATTCCTTGAACCTTTCAAAGGCCTCAGACATGTGTTTCATCAAGAACACATACCCAAACCCTGAGTGATCATCGGTGAAGGTAATGAAGTAGTTATAGCCTCCTAAAGCTTGAGTTGACATAGGTCCACATACATCAGTATGTTTTAGACCTAGTAACTCTCCCACTCGTTCACCTTTTCCTGAAAAAGGTAACTTAGTCATCTTTCCTTTTAAGCATGATTCACATGTATCGTATGAATCCAATTCAAAACGATTCCAGAATTCCACATCGGTGTAATTCGGACATGCGTTTCTTGCTTACATGGCCAAGACGACAATGTCACATGTAGGAGTCTATTTGATTATCCTTTCGAGCACGCTTGTTGCTCGCTTTGATATTGCAAATGTCACTGGATACGTCCAACGTATAAACACCATTGCTTAAAGTTCCAGTCCCATAAAGAACTCCATTCAAAGTTATGTAACAACAATTGTTACTAAAAGTCAAATGGTACCCATTTCTATTTAAACAAGAAATAGAAATGATGTTATTTATCAATGAAGAAACATAAAAGCAATTGTCCAGTTCTAAGATAAGTCCTGTAGGGAGTTTCAACAAATACGTTCCGATGGCGAGTGCATCAACCTTTGCTCCATTCCCAACACATAAATTTGACTCTCCCTTGACGAGTCTTCTTCTATTCCTTAGCCCATGTATGTCATTACATATATGTGAGCCACACCCAGTATCCAATACCCAAGTGTCTGAGGGAATAGAATGAAAATCAATAACGAAGATATATGAAAAAGATGGAGCATCTTATGCCTTATCCTTCTTCACGGACTCAAGATAAATCTTGCCATTTCTTTGCCAATGGCCCTTCTTGCCATAATAATGGCAAGTGCCCTTTTGAGCTAGTTCTGCCTTTTAGCCTTTTTCTTCTTCCCCTTCTGTTGTTCCTTTGACTCCCTCTTAGAACCTTTCTTCAAGGAATCAACTAACAGCACCGTCCCCTGCTCATGCTTCTCAGAAGGCTCCACAGTCTTCAGCATGTTGAGCAGTACCACAGATGAACCTTCTTGCATCTCAGAGGTGAAGAGGAGCTTGGAGACTTCGAACCTTTCGAATCTCACTTGCTTATCAAACAACTCATAAAGATGAAGGACTACGATATGAGCATCCATATGCTCATGCTGCTTTCGTAGCTTGGGCTCCATCGCGGCTAGCATGATGCAACTTGTCAGTTCAGAATTAGTCACATATTTCTGATAGACCAACAATTGGTCCGGAGTTTCATCGTCACTAGGATAGGCGGGAAGAGGCACTTCGAGGACATACACAATCTTTTCACCTTGAGAACAATTCTCAAGTTTCTAAGCCAGTCCAAGAAGTTCGGCCTAGTCAATTTATTCGAATCCAAAATGGAACGCAAATTCAAAGACATCATGATCAATTTTAGAAATACAAAATGAGCATATATGAGAAAGATGATTTAAAATGCATCAACATACATTTATAAATCCCATTCATTTTTCGAATTTCAAAAACCCCAAAATCACTTCGGGAGATCGTAGGTCCATCTCCGAATGGGCTGATATCCATCATAGATATGAACAACCTTGGAGAGAGTCTAACAAGTCATTCATAGCTACGACGGTAGGTATCAACTATACCGATTGCATATCACGTATATGCAACTATCACAATGTGCTATCAACTAATTGAATGTTCACACATACATCGGGTTGTTAACACATTAACAAGTATGCATCATATGCATAGCACCCAACTTCACCTCCCTTTACATCAACCTTGGAGAGAGTCCAACAAGCCGATGCTCCAGGTTAAAGCCAACCCATTAATCGGGAAATAGTTTTAATATGGTTAGAGCACATTCAACCAATTAGCCCAGCTTGGAGAGAGTCCAACAACCAAAGCTAACGATTGACCTCTAACTCTTACCATATTAGTATTAAACTATTCCATGATTTGAACATGTTCGGGTTCGAGCCGGGCTTGGAGAGAGTCCAACAACCCAAACAAGAAACGGAACTCTGGTTCTAACCATATTAATGGAAGGTGTAGGCTTTAATATTGTTTAAGGGTTTTATGGCTCATCCTCTTTGCATGCAAATAACTATTATCTACATGGCATGGCATACATGGCATACATCTACATGTCACGACACGCATGGCATAATGTTATGCATCTAATGCAATTACATGACATACAATTATGTCATGTATATATTTCCTTATATGTCATAACTATTTATGGAAATAAAATATGTTTAAGATTTGATTCTCCAAATCAAATCATAATTAAATTAGGAAACAAATTTCCAAATCTAATCACATATTTTATTTATGAAATTATTTGATTAAGGAAAATCTATTTAGGAAATCAATTTCCTAAATCATTAAAACTACTTATGGAAATAAAATATTTTTAAGATTTGATTTCCCAAATCAAATCAAGATTAAATTAGGAAACAAATTTCCAAAATATAATCAAATATTTTATTTATAGAAAATATCAATTTTCATAAATTCTTCCAACTTTCCAAAAGTGGAAGATTTCCATAAATACTTCTAGACTTTCCAAAATTAGAAAATTTCCATAAATACTTCTAAATTTCCAAAATTAGAAAATTTCCAGAAATAACATTATGACTATCGCAAAACCATTTTACGATTATGACGAAACACAACCTGGGCTCTGATACCACTGTTGGTTTTCCGGCACCGCGGTGTGTGTGTGTGTTCGATCACGTTTCGTAAACATGAACACAGCAGAAGCAATAAAAATAATAAATCTATATTTATTACAACACACACAACACACGTATGCATATTACAATAAGTGTAGACATAACCGTAAATTTAAATTTGCAATAAAAGGAAATTTATCTACGTTATACCTTTCGTATGACGTGTAGCGGGAACGGCATCAACCGGAACGATCCTCGCTAGAATCGTCTCTATCCGTATCCACGCCGAGTTCCTCGGGATGACTTCGCTAAACCACGAGCTTCGTCTTCGTACGGGTTACTAGCCTCGTGTTGAAGACGACGTGATCGAGAGATGATCAAGATACGAATCCAAATTCGGATCCTAATACGAGTTCTCAAAACTCGCTTCTCCGGAGAGGTATTCGTCAACCAATTGACGAATCATTCGTCCTCTACCTCAGAGGATTACCGGAGATCGAATCCCCGGTAAGTTAGCCGCTGTCGGAGCTCTAACCGTCGTCCAAACGACGCTCCGACGAGAGGAGAACAAGCTGTCCAGAAAACTGGACAGCTTTGGTGGAGGTGATAGGCGCCGGCCAACCAAGGGAGATAGAGCTCACCTTGATGCCAAACTTGAAGGAGATCACCGGAGCACTAACCGGCAGCAGCTCGACGCCGGCGAGGGGGAAGGAAGCAGCCTTCTGGACGCCGGTTGGAGGAGCTTTGGGCGGCGGCAATAGGTTGGCGCCGAGAGCTCCAAGGAGGAGGTGGGCGGCAACCTTAGGGCTAGGGGTTTTTGGATTAGGACTTAATTATCCCTTAAGCCCTCTTTTATAGAGAACTAATTCTCTTAATGGTTATTGGATCATAACCATTAGGCCCGTTAACCCGCTCGATTAAGATAAGTTAAAATAAACCAAACCATGATGATTTATTTTAAGTTAAAACGAACCGAACCAACTTTTGGTTCATTCGTTTAAAATAAACCAAACCCTTTGGTTTATTCTCCTCCATTGGATTAGAACCAAACCATTTTGGTCCATCCATTATGTCTTCATAAGACACGGCCCATCCACGCTTCCATTGCGACTGAAACGATTTCATGCTCGCTTTATGTTTGGTCCTACCAAACTTAGTTTCTCTTGGTCTGAGAATCTCATTCTCAAGCTCGTTTTAAATCCTTCGGATTACGCTCATTGTGCGTGTGACCAAATAGGTTCTCGGTTTATATTGGTCGTCTATAATTAACCATTAATTATAGAACGATCATGAGTGGCACCTAGTAGTACATCATGACCCCCAATTAACCGAAAAAATCAACGGTTTATCCAGAACTATTTCTGAAACCCTTCAGCAGCTCGAATGATTCGTGCCTCATTCCCTTCACTCATCTTATACCCACTTGGTTCAGGACATGGTCTATAGTGTCAGTCCCCACTAGGCTGACTACGTCACACCTAGCCCAAGTATCATTTCCTCGTCCTATGGATTCTAGTTACTGCACATGTATCGAAGAGTACCTTACTCTAAACATGTAATGCTTTGGCCAAAGACTTTAGTAACAATTCGACGAGAGGCCATGGGTATACATCTCCTCGCAAGGAGTGGTGAATCCTTTATAGGCTATTTAAACACTTTCGATCATTTCGACTTATACCCAATCATCCCGGGTCCACATCTCCTTAGAGATGCTTGCTTAAGATGTCAAAGCATAAGTCTCCATGATCAAGATGACTTGAATACCGCAAGTCAAAGGAACATCGCACTTAACCCATAGTAAGAACTTCATTGATACATCTATATATGTAGAGAACCATATGAAGTCTTACGGCTGGTCACTCCAATGAACTAGTTACCATAACTAGCATCCACGATTAACTCCAGACATCACTATGTCTCCAGCCAGTGAGAATCAGCTGCTTGGATACACCAAGGAGTATACCTCGTGCTAGTCTCGACAGAATTGATGGTGTCCAAATCCATCAATTCATAAAACATGTATACTCAAATAGTGAATCTTCATTTATCATATAAATGGTTCATACATAAGGCGATTTCCTTAGGACATCTCTCATATATTACTAACATTTTGGAAATATTATCACTGTATGGTTAGAGTCCATAGGCATTAATATATCTAGGGGATCACTGAGGGAGCTTTCCAAAGTATACGACTGCATCTCAGTGCGTAACTTCACTTTAGCTGGGCTACAGACTAGAGATGGACAGATAGAGATGATACCTCGGCCTCAGCCCATGGCATGTGGGGAGCCACCTCTAGTGCCTGGAGAGCCTGCAGGACAGTATAAGGGGCCCGATGTTGCTGATGAGGATGACCATATGCTAGCAGATGCACCAACAGCAGGTCTTTCAGATCGTGTTGCACAGCTGGAGGTCAGATTCGGGGATTACCAGCAATCTGTTGACTCACGACTAATGGAGATCATATCGGGGCAGTCCTCCATAAGTCAACAGCTTAGTCAGATGGAGGAGCACCACAGTAGGATGGAGGAGCGCCAGAGCCGGATGAAGCGACGCCAGATCAATATGTACGAGATGATGAGGACCTGGAAGTTGAGCCAGCATCCTCCTCCGCCTCCACCATCTACCGAGGGTGACAGCTATAGGATGTTTAGAGATTCTGTTTTTAGTTTCTTAGTGAGATTGAGCGTTGCAGACTTCTATTTTGCTTGTAAAAACTAAAGTTATCTTTGAATGAAATATTTTGCTTAAAAAAAATGTGTTTTTGTCTGATTATGTGTGTGTTAATGTTTTTATACAAATTTGTCATATCATGACATCAAATTCTATCTTATCATATGGCATATCATGATATTGTCTAGAATTATTTTCTATGTCATATTTAGAGCCTATTCATATGTCATGACATCATGATCATTGGTTATGCTTATTTTTTATTATCATTTATGCCATGACCATTCATGCATTAATTAAAATTGAGTTAAGGATTATGGCATGATTTGAAGTCTCATCTATAAGGGAGTCAAATAGAGTTGCCTAGAAAATGCATGAGGCTATAATAACCCTAATCCCACATCTCACAATTACTTTGACTTGTGTGTGCTTAATACATCTTAGATACATGTGAGATGTTAGGAAAATAAGTTAAGTTCAAGGTGCATAGGTAGTGCATCTAGATGAACTTAAACTTATCTCAATCATCAATATGAATCATGAGGAAAGCTAATGTACAAGTCATGTACATCTAGCCAAGAGTCCATGGTTCAAAATAGGTTTTCAAAAACATTTTAAAATCACTTTAGAAAGCCTTGGTGAAGTCTATCTTTTGATAGCAATCACCATTGAAGAAGTTGATACAAAGTAGATCAAAAAATATTGAAGTGTTAATGGATTTTGAACTTTGTATAATCTCCTATTTTAATGGGTAAAATATTTTTTCCAATATTTTTCACCAATTGTATGTGTTATAAGTATTATACATATGAAATTTTATGATTTTTCAAACTATATATAATTACTTATGATTTTTCAAACTCTGATTCTAATAACTAAAAAATTGAGTTTTCAGTTATCGACCGCCACCGCTTGGCGCTGACTAATGGGGCGTGAGTCGCTCGGCAGAATCGCTCAGCGCAAAACCGCTCGCAAATCGCAGTGCACGGCAGCACTACCCTGGCGGAAACAACCTTGGCGAAAGTGCCCTAGCAGAACTGCTCTGGCGCAGTTATCAGTCGACTACTTCTTGGTGCCAGTTGACTGATGGGCATGGTAGTCGACTAATTTCTGAAGCACTCGACTGTCTATGCTGATTTCGAGTAAAACAAGGATGTTTAACCTCATTTCAGCTATGCTGAGGTTCCCTAACCACTCCTAACCCTAGGATATGCTTTGGGAAGCATTAGAAAGGGTGAAAATCCATTGGATATGGATTAGGAGAGTTTTTTAGGGTTTGTATCAATTTTAAGGTGAGGAAAAGTTCAATGTTGAACTTTAGGCCTTAATTTTGATGGTTTAAAGTTTCTATTGGCTTAGGGACTTCCCAAGGACATTGTTGGTGCAATGGTCAAGGGGGAGCAAGGCTTTAGGGGGAGGTATCCATCAAGGGATGATGGATGTTATTTTTCCTCATGAGGAGAAGAAATGGGATTTTGAGATACCCAATTTGGAAATTGGGAGAGTATATAGGATTGCCTCTCTTAAGTGATATGAGACTTATCACTAGGAAGATGGTAGGCATCCTAGGTATTTTTGGACCAAGGGGGAGATTTTAAGATCTCATTAGATATGAGACATTGACCTCTTTGGGTGAACCTTTTTGAAGTATATCAAAAAGGGGGAGAAAGGTAAGATTATCAATTTGGGAAATCGGTAAGGGAATTTGAGTTAGTGTTCTAACTCAAAGGTATGTGTTTTTGTCAAACATCAAAAAGGGAGAGATTATTGGTGCAATCGACCCTGGTCGCGATTGATCGGACTCAAGTTTGACTCGAGTGATGTTTTGATGTTTGACATAGAGAGTTGACATTGATGTTTGACATTGATGTCTAATAATGTTTTGGGAAGATTGTTGGAACAATCGACCTGGGTCATGATTGACCAGACTCGAGTTTGACTCGAGGGAGACTTTGATGGTTGACTAGGGTTGACCATGTGATTATTGGAAAGTCCAAGCATGGGTCTTGGCAAGGTAAAGTCCAAGTCTTGAGTACTTGGCAAGGAAAGTCCAAAATGGGTTGGCAAGGGAAAGTCCAAGCTTGAGTCTTGGCATTTGAAAAGTCCAAGGGGTTTGATATTGGCGGCGTAAAGTCCAAGCGGGAGTCTTGGTAGCATAAGTCCAATAGTTGGCAGCATAAAGTCTAAGCGGAGTCTTGGCAGTGTAAGTCCAATATGCCTTAGCGGTGTAGACACCATTAGCATGACATAGCTGATGGAAGCACCTGAAGGCTAGCGCAATGGATGAATAAGTCATGGATGACTTGGAGGGATCCGAGAGGCGTAAGGCTGACGAAGGTGGCTAGAAGGCTTAGGTCTAGGCTAAAGGTGGTCTAGCAAATATGGGGGAATCATACTTGGGTTAAAACCTCATATTTGAGGTGTGCCAGTCGACTGGTGCCATGTGGCAGTCGACTTACGTGAGTCAACTAGGGTTTGACCGTGGGAATTGGCCTAGCAGTCGACTGCCAGAGGTGAGCAGTCGACTGATTAGTCGAGCAATCGACTGATCTTGTGATCAGTCGACTAGTGCTCAAGAATTCGGACACAGAATGGAGTCAAGACTCGACTGCGGGACTAGCAGTCGAGTGAAGGCTTCATCAGTCGACTAATGATGGATCCATTGGATCTTTCCAGCGTGGATCTAGCCATTGTCTCACAACAACAGTGGCATCAGTCGACTGATGGTCCTGAGCAGTCAACTGATCGGTAATTTCCATCCCAGGTTGCAGCTTTAAATGGAACTTGTGGAGGAGGAAATCACCACCGGTTTTCTTGGACATTTTGAAGTGATTTGCTGCTGCAAATCAGGGCCTTCAACTGCTAGTCAAGGCAATCAACAAGCAACCTTCCAAAAGATTTGTGCAAAGTTTTCTTCGCTTTCTTTTGTTGTATTCACTTGTAATTGCTTGTTGTTTACTTGTATTACTGTTGTAATATTTTGTAATATGTTTCTCCACCTCCGACTTATGTCAAGAAGGAGTTATTGCATAGTGGTGTGTTTGTGGCATCGCTAGAGCTCTTTAGAGCTCGATCCATGGAGTAGGAGTCATTCAGTTCCGAACCACGTTAAATACTTGTGTAATTGTATTTTTATTGTTTCGTTATTACTATTATTTCTATTTCCGATGTGCTAATGAAATTTGTAGACAAACACGAACGAATTCCATCTCGCACCTAGCACGACGCTATTCACCCCCCCCCCCCCCTCTAGCGGTCACATTTCTTCTACAGGGTCCACCAAGTTTCAAACTTGATTTTCATACATGGTCCATTTCTGACTTCATGGCTTCAAGCCATTTGTCCCTTTCTGAACTTTTCATAACTTCTTCATAATTGGTAGGCTCCTTATCGTCAATGAGTAACACGTCGTTCGATTCACTTACGAGAAATCCATATCTCTCAGGAATGTTGCGCATCCTACCAGATCTACGAAGATACGGTGTCACAATAGGTTCAGCCGATGTCTCATCACTATGAGTCATCAATCGAGGTACTTGACCAGGTATCTTCTCAATGTCTACTAGAGCCTCTTGAACCTCCTCAAGTTCAACGGCACTCCCACTATTTCTTACAAGAGAAACTCTTTCTCTAGAAACACAACATTCCTTGAAACAAACACCTTTTGTTCCAAGGGATGATAGAATTGGTAACCCCTCTTTTCCTTAGGGTATCCAATAAATAGATATTTATCAGATTTAGCATCTAGTTTGTCTGATACAGTCTGCTTCACATAAGTAGGACAACCTCATATCTTCAAGTAAGATAAATGAGGTTTCTTACTATTTCATATCTCATATAGAATAGTAAAGACTACCTTGGTCGGGACTCTGTTTAACAAGTAAACAGCAGTCTGAAGTGCATAGCCCCAAAAGAACTTGGGAAGATTCGCGTGATTCATCATCGACCTAACCATGTCCAACAAAGTTCAATTTTTCCTCTCAGATACACCATTATGCTGTGGTGTATACGGCGGAGTTCATTGACACAATATACCATTGTCCCTTAGATAATCCAGAAACTCTTAACTCAAGTATTCACTAACTCGATCTGATCAAAGTATTTTAATATTCTTGCCAAGTTGTTTTTCTACTTCATTTCTAAATTCTTTGAACCTTTCAAAGGCTTCATACTTGTGTTTCATTAAGAACACATACCCAAACCGTGAGTGATCATTGGTGAAGGTAATGAAGTAGTTATAGCCTCCTAGAGCTTGAGTTGACATAGGTCTGCATACATCAGTATGTATTAGACCAAGCAACTCTCCCACCGGTTCACATTTTCCAGTAAAAGATAACTTGGTCATCTTACCCTTTAAGCATGATTCCCATGTATCGTGTGAATCTAATTCAAATGATTCCAGAATTTCACATCGATGTAATTCGAATATGTGTTTCTTGCTCACATGGCCAAGATGACAATGCCACATGTAGGAGTTTAATTGATTATCTTTTTGAGCACGCTTATTGCACGCTTCGATATTGAAAATGTCATTGGATACGTCCAACGTATAAATACCATTGCTTAAAGTTCCAGTCCCATAAAGAATACCATTCAAAATTATGTAACAATAATTGTTACTAAAAGTTAAATGGTACCCATTTCTATTCAAACAAGAAATAGAAATGATGTTCTTTATCAACGAAGGAACATAAAAGCAATTGTCTAGTTCTAAGACAAGTCCTGTAGGGAGTTTCAACAAATACATTCTGATGGCGAGTGCAGCAACCATTGCTCCATTCCCAACACATAAATTTGACTCTCCTATGACGAGTCTTCTTCTATTCCTTTGCCCATGTATGTCATTATATATTTGTGAGCCACACCCAGTATCTAATGCCCAAGTGTCTGAGAAAATAGAATGACAATCAATAACGAAGATATCTGAAGAAGATGGGGTATCAGATGCCTTTTTTTTTTCTTCACAGACTCAAGATAAATCTTGCAGTTTCTTCACCAATGACCCTCCTTGCCTTAATGATGGCAAGTGCCCTTTTGAACTGGTTCTGCCTTCTTCTTCCCCTTGTGTTGTTTCTTTGATTTCCTCCTAGAACCTTTCTTTGAAGAATCAACTAACAACACCGTCCCTATCTCATGCTTCACAGAAGGCTCCACAGTCTTCAGCATGTTGAGCAGTACCACAGATGAACCTTCTTACATCTCAGAGGTGACGAGGAGCTTGGAGACTTCGAACCTTTCAAATCTCACTTGCTCATCAAACAACTCATAAAGATGAAAGACTATGGTATGAGCATCCCTATGCTCATGTTGCTTCTGCAGCTCGGGTACCATCACGGCTAGTATGATGCAATTCACTAGTTCAGAATTGCTCACATGTTTCTGATGGGCCAATAATTGGTCCAGAGTTGCGTCATCACTAGGACGGGCGAGAAGATGCGCTTCGAGGACTTACAAAAGTTTTTCAGCCTTGAGAACAATTCTCATGTTTTTAAGACAGTCCAAGAAGTTTGACCCAGTCAATTTATTCGAATCCAAAATAGAGTGCAAATTCAAAGACATCATGATCAAGCGATTAACCTAGAAATACACAGCGGAAGCAATAAAAGCAATAAATCTAATTTATTACAACACACACATCATACGCATGCAGGATACAACATGTGTAGACATAATCGCTATTTAAAATTTTATGATAAAAGAAAATTACTCTAGTTATACATGACGTATCACGTGTAGTGGGAATGAAATCAACCGAAGCAACTCTCGCTAGAATTGCCTCTATCCATATCTACGCCAAGTATCGTCGGGATAGCTTCACCAAGCTATGAGCCTCATCTTCATAGGATTTACTAGCCTCGTGTCGAAGACGATGTGATCCGAGAGAAGATCACAATCCGAATAAAATTCGGATCCAAAAATTGAGTTTTGCAAACTCGCTTCTCGGAAGCGGTTTTCATCAACCGATTGACGAAAACTCAACCCTCCACCTATGAGGATTGTCGGATAACCAATCTCCGGCAAATAGGTCATTATCGGAGCACAAAACGCCGACCAAATGACCTCTCCACAAAGAGGAGAACAAGCTGTCCAGAATCTGGACAGCTTGTTTGGTGGAAGATATGGTTGGCCAATCAATGGTCGGCTGCTCCTTGGTCCCCGGCGGCCAAGGGAGGATGGCCGGAGGAGTCGCTGGCGACTGGTGGTGTTAGTGCAGGGGCACCAGATAATCGAACCTGTGTTTTGATTATGGCAAAGACACCAAGTTAAGTTTACATCGTTATCTCATGAGATAAATCAAGTGTGCAGAAAGTGCTAAAGCTAGAGCTGAAGGTCAGCGACACCCGGAGGGAGCCATGGTGGTCGGACGACACCGGGATGACTTCGAAGGGAGCCGAAGGAATCAGGTGGAAGACCGGAAACAAAAGCTACAAGGTAAATGCTGAGGTGAGCTCGTGTGAGTGAGCGCAGGTAAGGTCGTGTCCTTTGTACAGAGACGACCGTAGGCGACGATCCGACTAAGACTTCCTGTCGAAGGTCTAAGTCGAGATCGGACGATATGAAACCGTCGCATTTACCAATTTCCGTGCTAACCTCTTATTGCAGGGAAGTGGTCAGGCTGACAGTCGACTACTGACCATTAGGCAATCGACTGATGCTCATCAGTCTACTGATGGAAGGCATCAGTCGACTGATGGTGACAAATCAGCCTTTTGCGCTAGGTCAAAACGGATAATGTTTGATGCGGCCACTTCGCGATAAAATATGGTACCACTTCGTGATCAGTTCCAAAAGATGAGGAGACTTATTCCAAGGCCAAACTCTATAAAAGGAGGGGAGGATTCCAACCCAAACATCAATCAAGATTATTCTCAAGTGCTCCTACAATGCCTAAGCTCCAACACCGTCATAACACCGACGCGACGACAAGATCTTCTTCGTCGGCAGCAGCAGCAAGTAATTGTTTTTGTTATTGTATTCTTTGTTTTATCATAACGAGTTGAGGTAGGCTTGTTGCCTCTTCCTCGTACTTTCGGTTTTGTGATCGTTGTCTCCTACCTCCAATGAGGAAGAGATCTTATAGTGTTTTGCCCTCCGTACGCAGTCTAGGACTGTTAGGGCCTTGGAGAAGTAACTGCTGGGTTATGAACCAAGTAAAAATAAACTTGTCTCTTTATTCTTTCCGCTGCATAACTCAAGTATCGAAACGAACGAAAAGATTTATGCTCGCTATTCACCTCCCCCCCTCTTGTCACGCCCGTCCTTTTTTAACGACGGCGCGACGCGATCATACATACATACATCTACAGCGGAAGACTACATGCATTTACAGTGAAAGAATTTAGACTTCTTTTTTTTTCTTAAAACATAGAACATGAAACATGGAGCATGCATCATCATTTCATAAGTACTTAGTTCAAGTTCATGATAATCAACTTAAAGGACACCAAGTAGCAACCATCAACATCAAGTAGAGTTCAACTCTTAACAACTAGCATGCAAAATTTAAAGGGAAACATGCATAAGTTTGTGAACATAAACAGATCTCCTCCATCATGCCACTACCACACACACTTTGCCCCTCCTGCTGCTCCCTTTAGTTTAGCCATTCTTTACCCTTATCTGCAGTACAAGGGAAACATGAAACTATAAGCACATAGGCTTAGTAAAATCCTTTCCTACTCACAAAAACCATACATCAAGACTTATACATGGAGTAGTGACATAATCATTTAAGAACATATAAGCATAACATTCATATAAACATTCAAGAACATAAAAGTATAGCATCCATATAAACATACAAGATCATATAAGCATAGCATTCATATCATCATACAAAAACATATAAGCATATCATTCATATAAACGTACAAGAACATATAAGCATAGCATTCATATAAACATACAAGAACATATAAGCATAGCATTCATATAAACATACAAGAACATATAAGCATAGCATTCATATAAACATACAAGAACATATAAGCATAGCATTCATATAAACATACAAGAACATATAGACATGGAAAGGGGTATATGCAAGATGCTCTTTGAAAACATATATTTTATAGGTACTTAAACATAATCTCAACATATTGGCCCCGGCATTGTACCACATTCATCATCATCATTGCGCGCATCCCTAAATAGACCCGAGGTAGCTAATCCCGAATCTACTAGGTTACTAGGCCCGTACTATGTCCGTCGACCTAGAGACAATCATAACATAGAAGCCTATCCTAGGCCCGTACTATGTCCGTCGGCCTAGGGCAACTTAGGAGCTCATCCCGTACTAGTTCCGTACTATGACCGTTGACCTAGGGGCGATCATAACATAGAAGCTCATCCTAGGCCCGTACTATGTCCGTCGGCCTAGGGCAACTTAGGAGCTCATCCCATACTAGGTCTGTACTATGACCGTCGACCTAGGGGCACATAGGAGCCCATCCCTTGGACCTTGTTAGGGCCCGGTACAAGCCATGCATAAAGTAAAATAACATATCATGTTCCTTCTTCATAACATATCATATTTCTTTTCATAACATATCATGTTCCTTATCATAGCATATCATGTTCCTTCTTCATAGCATATCATATTTCTTTTCATAACATAAAGAGTGCTCTTAGGGAAGCATCTCTTAGGCATTTTCATCATACATACTTGTTCATCATGATGCAATGAGCATAACATAATCATACATTCATACAATTAACATGGCAATGAGCATAACATAATCATACATTCATACAATTAACATGGCAATGAGCATAACATAATCATACATTCATACAATTAACATGGACATAAGGTAGTGACATAAACCAATCATGCTATCATAAAATCCAACTAACATCATATTTGTATTTTTTTTTTTTCTACATGTAGCATGGCATGGAGGATTTAGTAGAGGGCATATACATGGGCTGGCCAAAACCCTAAGGGAGGGTTCTTAGGAGTTTACATGTTAAACAACTTGTGTAAGGTCTACTTAACATCATACTAACATCACACACATATAGAGCATGGCATAAACATCATGAACAAGTATAACATGGTGTGATCTAAACTTCATGGGGTTCTAACAAAATTTTAAACCCTAAACAACTTGTACAAGATCTAACTAACCACATGTTAATCTCCATCACATATAGATCATGGCATGGAAGGCCCTTAGGGGACTAAATAGGTCTTGGCTGAGAGTTTCAAGAGGCTTAAAGATCCAACACTTAGATCTAGCTTAGCTATCAACATATTATCTTCATCTACATTCAAAACATAACATGACTACATATAGATCATAGCATAGAAGACCATTAGGAGCCTAAATGGGTCTTGGCCGAGAGTTTCAAGAGGCTTAAAGGTCCAACACTTAAATCTAGCTTAGCTATCTACATATTATCTTCATCTACATTCAAAACATAACATGACTACATATAGATCATAGCATGGAAGTCCATTAGGAGCCTAAATGGGTCTTGGCCGGGAGTTTCAAGAAGCTTAAAGATCAAACACTTAACTCAAGCCTATCTAGAAACATATTATCATCATATTCATACAAAAACATAGCATGGACAATCATGGGAAGCATGAAGAAGGTATTGGCCGATAGTTTCAAGAAGCTTGAAGATCAAGCACTTAAACCAAGCCTATCTAGAAACATGTTATCATCATATTCATACAAAACATAGCATGGACAATCATGGGAAGCATGAAGAAGGTATTGGCCGAGAGTTTCAAGAAGCTTGAAGATCAAACACTTAAACCAAGCCTATCTAGAAACATGTTATCATCATATTCATACAAAACATAGCATGGACAATAATGGGAAGCATGAAGAAGGTCTTGGCCGAAACTTTCATAAAGGATTTTCTTAACAACCATCAACCGAAGCAACTTGTACTGCAGGTGAGGGGATACTTACATCCTCTCGCTATTGTACTAGTATACCGCTAGGGTTTTTAGGAGATGAAGACCTTCCCTTGTTCCTTAGCCTTAGGAGTGATCCTCTAGCATATACTAAGCCTTTGTATCCCCTTGAAACCCTCTCAAAAACACCAAACAAGGGCATTAGGGTCTCGGTGAAGGAGGAAGGAGGAGGGAACATTTCGGTGGAGTTGGATCTTCTAGCAATACTAAGACTTGTGGGAACTCCTCTTGGAAAACCCCTCTTGAGAATCCCTACACAAGAAGCCCTAGAGCTTGGGATGAAAAGGGGAGGAAGGAGAATAAGAAATTCGGCCAAGGATGAGGAAGAAGGAGAATGAAGAAGGAAAGTGGGGTTTTTCTTCCTCTCTTGTCTTAATTCTCCTCTTTAATACCTAGGGAATGAACACTCTTCATCCTTTCATGGGAGGATGAACCAACTCCTTGTTGGGTTTTTCCGAGCCGCAAAAACCGCTTTTTGCGTTGCGGAAACCTCGGAAGCCCCGGCCACGGATCTGTGCAAAGATATATTAAAACTAAAACATGTATGTGCTTATATAAAACCCTAGATCTACCTTAGATCTATATGATAAGGACGTTACCCTTGATGCGACGCCCTTCGCAAATCCCGCTCGTCCAAAAGGTTCGTCGGAACTCAAGAGCGTCAAGTGCACACTCCTCTATTGGTATCCACACAAGCAAAAGGTGGAGAAAAGCAATCTTGAGTGTGTTAGCACTCCTTAGATGCTCGGCAAGATGAGGAAGGAGAGAGGGAGAGCTTGAGGGAAGTTGATCCAAGGAAGAAGATGAAGTTGTGTGTAACTCACCCAAAATGAATTCAACCATCAAAACTCCTAAAGTGGCCAGCCACTTCAAGGCTTGGGAGGTTACATGCATGCATGTAACTCCCATGGCTCTTGGTCTCCCTCATAAGGTGGCACCAAATGATAAGTCAATGATGATGTAGACCGTCCATGCCAAGTCATCATTATGACATGGCATTTGGTCAAGTCAAAGTTGACCTTTCATCTTCCCTCTCAAGTCAAGTCAAACTTGACCTCTAATCTCCCATGGTTCATCAAATCTAACCACTTGACTCAAGTCAATTTAATTTAATGAATCTCTATTCATTAATTTAAATTGATTTGATGAATCAAATCTAAATTAGACTCATTCAATACTTGAATCAACTTGAGTCTAACTCAATTAGTCTAATTTGGATTACTCTTAATCCAATTTGGTTCATCCCATGAACCTAATCCTCATGGTTCATCATATGAACCTAATCTCCATCTAATTACCCTTATGTGTGTGACCCTATAGGTTCTTGTAATGTTGGCAATGTCCCTAAACCGATTTAGGAACATAAGCAATGAGCGGTATCTAGCAACACATCATTGCCACCCAAGTTACAAGAATATTGAGCTCCAACATCACCTTTATGACTACTAATTGTGACTTTCACAATATGTGACAATGTCCCTCTATCCTTGACATCTAGATTGACCAATCGAGGCATAGATCGTATCATCCTCGGTACAATCTATATTTTGAACTCCAAGTAGACTCACTCTAATCAAATGAGCTCAATATCTTATATTGACTCATTTGGGCATGGCCATGCACTTCGTGGTCTCACTCTATCAAGAATATCGATGTCACCCCCGTCATATAGGAGGGATAGATCTCATCTACATCACTCACATCCCTCCGCATAATTTATTACATACCCAGTAATCACCTTTATAGTCCACCCATTTACGGGTGACGTTTGACGAAGCCAAAGTATGCAACTCCTTATGTAGGGAACCATGGTGACTTCAGGTCTGAGGACTAATAGTCATACTAATAGCCACATGAGAAAGTATATGACACTCATATAACGATCCATGATACTTTCTCATGGCGGGTCATTCAGTATACATTCTCCAATGCACACCATGTGTCAACTTGATATCTCATATCCATGACTTGTGAGATCAAGTCATCGTGTTGACCTACATGCTAGTCTCTACGCATTAACATTGTCCCTGAATGTTAATACTCAATTAGGAATGATTAAGAATAGTGTTCTCTATATCATCTCATTATCGATTCAACCAATCGATTGATATAGATAAGAACCTATTACTCAAGGACATTATTATATTTAGTTATTTGGCACCAATACAAGTAAATATAATAACCATGCCTTTATAAATAGGAATATGATACAATAAAGTCTATACGACAATCATCACATGATTGGCTCTAGGGCTTTCACGAACAATCTCCCACTAGCACTAGTGTCAATCACCGTAGTATCTAATACCCAATGACCTAGTGTGACCATCATGTTTTTTCTGTGCCAAAGCCTTGGTCAAGGGATCTGCGATGTTAGCCTCTGTGGGTACTCTGCAAATCTTCACATCTCCTCTATCGATAATCTCTCGAATGAGATGGAAGCACCGTAGTATGTGTTTGGTCCGTTGGTGTGAGCGAGGTTCCTTAGCTTGTGCAATCGCTCCATTGTTGTCACAATAGAGCTCTATAGGATCTGCAATGCTAGGAACCACCCCAAGCTCAATAATGAACTTGCAGATCCAAACTACCTCTTTTGCTGCCTCAGATGCAATGATATACTCGGCTTCTGTTGTAGAATCAGCAACTGTGTCCTGCTTCAAACTCTTCCAGCTCACAGCGTCACCATTCAAGCAAAACATGAACCCTGACTACGATCTATAATCATCCTGGTCAGTTTGGAAGCTGACATCGCTGTAACCCTTTACAGCTAGCTCCTCATCACCTCTAAATATCAAGAAATATTCTTTAGTCCTTCTCAAGTACTTAAGAATATTCTTGACTGCTATCCAGTGACGCTCACCTGGATCTGACTGGTATCTACTCGTCATGCTCAAAGCATATGAGACATCAGGATGAGTACACAGCATGGCATACATGATAGATCCTATAGCAGATGCATAAGGGATCTTATCCATGCGGTCTCTCTCCTCTCTAGAAGAGGGACTTTGAGTCTTCGAAAGACTCATACCATGTGACATCGGTAGAAGTCCCTTCTTAGAATTTTGCATGGCAAACCGTAGTAATACTGTGTCAGTGTATGTACTCTAACTTAGGCCAAGCAATCTCTTAGATCTATCTCTATAGATCTTGATGCCTAGAATACAGGCTGCTTCACCTAAGTCTTTCATTGAGAAGCACGTCCCCAGCCAAGTCTTCACAGACTGTAGCGAAGGGATGTCATTCCCAATGAGCAGTATGTCATCCACATACAATACAAGGAAGACAACTGTGTTCCCATTAACCCTCTTGTAGACACAGGGTTCATCTTCATTCTTGATGAAACCAAACTGTTTAATCGCATCATCGAATCGAAGATTCCAGCTCCGAGAGGCTTGCTTTAGCCCATAAATAGACCTTTGCAGCTTGCATACTTTCCCAGTATGCTGTGGATCTTCAAAACCCTCAGGTTGTGTCATGTACACATCCTCGAGTAAGTTTCCATTCAGAAATGCGGTTTTGACATTCATCTGCCAGATCTCATAATCGTGGTATGCTGCAATAGCAAGCAAGATTCGAATGGACTTAAACATCGCCACTGGAGAAATGGTTTCATCATAGTCAATACCATGAATTTTATTGAAACCTTTAGCCACCAATCGGCCCTTATAGGTATGCGTAAGTCCATCCATGTCAGTCTTTCTCCTAAAGACCCACTTACACCCAATGGGTTTGACCCCTTCAGGTGGATCAACCAAAGTCCATACTTGGTTGGTGTACATGGATTCCATCTCGGATCTCATGGCCTCTAGCCATTTCTCAGAATCTGGGCTCATCACAGCTTCCTGATAGGAGGTAGGCTCATTCTCAATGAGCATAACGTCATCATGGTCAGACAAGAGAAATGAGTATCTCTTAGGCTGACGACGTACCCTATCAGATCTGCGAAGAGGTAGGTCTACCTGAACAGGTGGTTGTTCCACAACTCTTTGTACAACAACCTCATCACCCATAACACTTTGTGGTTCCTGTTCAACCTCCATCAAGGCCTCAGTGTTATAGTCCTTATCTTGAATTTCTTCAAGATCGAAGGTACTCCCACTAGTTTTTCTAGAAACAAAATCCCTTTCTAGAAAAACCCCAGTCTTTGCCACAAACACTTTGTGCTAACTGGGAATGTAGAAGTAATATCCCTTTGTATCCTTGGGATATCCAACAAAATAGCACCTATCGGATTTGGGTCCCAGTTTGTATGAGACTTGACGTTGAACGTAAGCCTCACAACCCCAAATCCTCATAAAAGACATCTTGGGATTTCTCCCTATCCATATCGTATATAGTGTCTTTATCACAGCCTTGGATGGTACACGATTAAGGGTAAAGGCTGCTGTGTCTAGAGCATATCCCCAAAAGGATATAGGAAGATCTGTGTGACTCATCATAGAGCGTACCATATCTAATAGGGTACGATTCCTCCTTTCGGATACACCATTCCACTGTGGTGTTCCAGGAGGAGTGAGTTGGGATAGAATCCCACACTCAGCTAGATAGTTACGAAACTCATGGCTAAGGTATTCACCACCTCGATCTGATCGAAGTATCTTAATACTCTTGCCAAGCTGGTTTTGTACTTTATTCTTGAATTCTTTGAACTTTTCAAAGGATTCTGATTTATGTGTCATAAGATACACATAACCATATCTACTGAAGTCATTAGTAAATGTAATGAAGTACCTGTAACCACCTCTAGCAGCAACATTGAAAGGACCACATACATCACTATGTATAAGTCCTAACAAATCTGTTGCTCTTTCGCTGTGTCCACTAAAGGGAGTCTTGGTCATCTTACCTAAAAGGCAAGACTCGCATGTCTCATATGATTCAAAATCAAATGAGTCTAGCAGCCCATCCTTATGGAGATGAGATAAGCGACTCATTTATGTGACCTACTGGCGACAATGCCAGATAGGCTCGTTCAACTCATCTGACTTGAACCTCTTGGTACTTATGTTATAGATAGGGCCTCTAAGTCTAGAAAGTAGAGTCTGCTCATTAGAGGTGCACTACAATAGAACATATCATTTAAATAAACTCAACAACATTTGTTCTTTATTATAAATGTAAATCCTTTCTGTCCAAACAAGAAATCAAATTATGTTCTTAGTTAAAGTACATAACAACATTCATCTAATTCTAGTACAAGCCTGAGGGCGTAGATAGATCATAAGTTCCTACAAAGAATAAAGAAAGAACCCTTGCTCCATTGCCTACTCAGAGGTCCACCTCGCCTTTGTCAATGCCCTCGCTATTTCTCACTGCACATTGGTACAAATGTGAGATGCACATCCTGATCTAATACCCATGATGAAGAAATAGATAGATTGACTTCTATAACATTTATACCAAGTAGAAGTCTCACTTCTTTCTTCTTAAGATCTTCCAAAGGGAAGCAAGCCCTTCCTCGCTACCCCCTCCTTGGGTTTAAGTTCTTTGCCTTTGCCCTTGGCTTGGGACTTTCCCTTACCTTTAGGCTTGCCTTGCCTTCTTTTTGTGCACCATCAAAATGGTGTCGATTTTCCTTCTTAATTCAGCTCAACATGCTGAGCATCTCAGGCAGTGGCTTATCAATTTCATTCATGTTGTAATTCATGACAAATTGATTGTAGGCTTGTGGCAAAGATTGGAAGATCGGGTCAGTGGCCAGCTCTTGGCCAAGTGGGAATCCCAGCCTTTGTAGGTTTTCTACGTACCCAATCATCTTGAGTACATATGAACCTACGGGAGCCCCTTCTTGCATTTTGGACCCAAACAATGCCTTATAGACTTCATATCTCTCGTGCCTTGCTTGTCCTTGATATAGTTGACGAAGATGTTTAACCATATCATAAGCATTCATGAACTTGTGTTGCTTCTGAAGCTCAGAGTTCATGGTCGCGAGCATTAGACATGACACATCTAATGCATCATCTTGATGCTTCTTGTAAGCATCTTTGTCAGCTCGCGAGGCAGTGGCAGGAGGTGCCTCCGGAATAGGCTGCTCTAGGACGTACAGCTTCCTTTCTTGAGTGAGAACAATTCTCAGGTTCTTGTACCAGTTTAAAAAATTTGCTCCATTGAGCTTGTCCTTCTCAAGGATAGAATGCAGAGAGAGAGTTCGTGTTTGTCGACATAGTTATCTACAACATACAATGCAGAGAATTAATATCATATTCCTTTTATCATTTAATTAGGCCTTTAATCAAATGATGCTCCCACTGAATTATAGAAATTTTGTAGAATCGAGTTATGGATGTGGTCAAACCACATTACTAGATTCATACAAACTAGCTATAATTCTTGCGGGACAAGATCCACATCATACTAAGCCTTGAGTTAGCTTTGGCTAAATCACCCAAGACTTAGTACGATCGGTGGGTAACACATTACCGATTACATCTCTATGCAACTCTTGTTTATAGGATCAAGACCCACATTTACAAAAGACCTTGAGTTAGCTTTGTCTAAATCGCCCAAGATTTAGTG
This sequence comes from Wurfbainia villosa, assembly GCA_025175895.1. Lineage (NCBI taxonomy): Eukaryota > Viridiplantae > Streptophyta > Magnoliopsida > Zingiberales > Zingiberaceae > Wurfbainia > Wurfbainia villosa. The sequence continues at coordinate 32,262,119 of CM045989.1, read as the reverse complement.
TAAATGTGATCTTATCCTATCTTTCCAACGGTTGGAATATATCTATAGTTCTACTCGATCCAATTGAGTTAATTAGTTTTGCTCAATCTAATTGAGCTTACTCTAACCCAAGCATGATAGGCGGGACTAAGATTGTCCCTCCGCACCCTACCAAGATAATATACGTTGCTCTGCTTTGGCAGATTCAACAACAACAAATGATCGAGGTAGTGATGGGTATCAAGGCTCGGTAGGCATTTTCGAGTTGATTCGATTATGATCTAATCTAATCGTAATGTGTATCATATACGCATTGAGGCATTTATTATCCTATATTAGCATGCATCACATACATACATACATTATTCTAGCATACATCATATACATACAAGAAAATTATCCTAGCATGTATCATATACATACAAGCATTGTTCTACTAGCATGCATCACATACATACAAGCAAAATCAAATATATATATATATATATCAACATATATATATATATATATATATATATATATATATATATATATATATATATACATTTAACTGTGATGTAGTCATGGCCCTACTACGATCTTCTCAAGCCAATGAGAAGATTGGACGGTCAACCTAAGGCTAGCGGCTTCTCCAAGCGCTTCCTTTGACCGCCATGTGTCGTCGGCACCCTTCTCGTAACCTCGTCTACAAGTGGACTTTCCACCGCTCCATTTTGTACATTACAAATATGAAACTCGAGTTACATTCGAGTCTAAAACTATTTACAACTAGAATTTCAAAAAAAGAGGTATGACGCGCAGGTCGCATACACTATACAACACGCACAACCACAAAAACGACACGCAGACCGTATTATGAATTACAACACACATATTCCAATCAAATTGGGGTCATTGGGCTATGACAATCACAAAATTATACATAATTCTAAATTATGTATTTTTACAGAAAATTTCTATAATTTTTTCTAATTTTTGTTTTCAAATTTATGAGTCACCTCTCCGTAACGGTCCCACTAAGCGGTTTCCGGGCGCGATCGCGGGACAAGGCCCCTTTCGGGGATAGGGGCAGTGCCCATACTTACAAAATTAACTTCGTGAGTGTCCCTATTACGATCCTACAGTGACTTAAGTCGCTGTCCCAAAATCCTAAAGCGAGAACTCGCCGTTTCGGAGAGTTTTTCTCGACGGTTGAAGCCTACAAGTGTCCCAACACTCGTTGCTTCGACTCTTTGAGAAAAATACCCAAAAATTCTATAAAATTAGGAAATTTACAGAAACATAAAAATCTGTAATTTTTATATCTAATATAAAAACTACAAAAATGAAGCGCATACATGCTTCGCACGTGGCTCTGATACCACTGTTGGGTTTTTCCGAGCCGCAAAAACCGCGTTTTGCGTTGCAGAAATCTCAGAAGCCCTGGTCACGGATCCGTGCGAAGATGTATTAAAACTAAAACATATATGTGCTTATATAAACGTTCAATTTACGTATTGCTGACACTTCTATATAGTAAAGCCTGATTTCCACGATTGCGGAAATCTCTGGGTGAGATTAAAGCTTGAACTCAAAAAGTGTCAAGTGCACACTCCTCTATTGGTATCCACACAAGCAAAAGGTGGAGAAAAGCAATCTTGAGTGTGCTAGCACTCCTTAGATGCTCGACAAGATGAGGAAGGAGAGAGGGAGAGCTTGAGGGAAGTTGATCCAAGGAAGAAGATGAAGTTGTGTGTAACTCACCCAAAATGAATTCAACAATCAAAACTCCTAAAGTGGCCGGCCACTTCAAGGCTTGGGAGGTTACATGCATGCATGTAACTCCCATGGCTCTTGGTCTCCCTCATGAGGTGGCACCACATGATAAGTCAATGATGATGTGGACCGGCCATGCCAAGTCATCATCATGACATGGCATTTGGTCAAGTCAAACTTGACCTTTCATCTTCCCTCTCAAGTCAAGTCAAACTTGACCTCTAATCTCCCATAGTTGATCAAATCTAACCACTTGACTCAAGTCAATTTAATTTAATGAATCTCTTTTCATTAATTTAAATTGATTTGATGAATCAAATTTAAATTAGACTAATTCAACACTTGAATCAACTTGAGTCTAACTCAATTAGTCTAATTTGGATTACTCTTAATCCAATTTGGTTCATCCCATGAACCTAATCCTCATGGTTTATCATATGAACCTAATCTCCATCTAATTGCCCTTATGTGTGTGACCCTATAGGTTCTTGTAACGTTGGCAATGTCCCTAAACCGATTTAGGAACATAAGCAATGAGCGGTATCTAGCAACACATCATTGCTACCCAAGTTACAAGAATGTTGAGCTCCAACATCACCTTTGTGACTACTAATTGTGACTTTCACAATATGTGACAATGTTCCTCTATCCTTGACATCTAGATTGACCAATCGAGACATAGATCGTATCATCCTCGGTACAATCTATATCTTGAACTCCAAGTAGACTCACTCTAATCAAATGAGCTCAATATCTCATATTGACTCATTTGGGCATGGCCATGCACTTCGTGGTCTCACTCTATCAAGAATATCGATGTCACCCCCGTCATATAGGAGGGATAGATCTCATCTACATCACTCACATCCCTTCGTATAATTTGTTACATACCCAGTAATCGCCTTTATAGTCCACCTATTTACGGGTGACGTTTGACGAAGCCAAAGTATGCAACTTCTTATGTAGGGAACCATGGTGACTTCAAGTATAAGGACTAATAGTCATATTAATAGCCACATGAGAAAGTATATGACACTCATATAACGATCCATGATACTTTCTCATGGCGGGTCATTCAGTATACATTCTCCAATGCATATCCATGTGTCAACTTGATATCTCATATCCATGACTTGTGAGATCAAGTCATCGTGTTGACCTACATGCTAGTCTCTACGCATTAACATTGTCCCTGAATGTTAATACTCGACTAGGAATGATTAAGAATAGTGTTCTCTATATCATCTCATTATCGATTCAACCAATCGATTGATATAGATAAGAACCTACTACTCAAGGACATTATTATATTTAGTTATTTGGCACCAATACAAGTAAATATAATAACCATGCCTTTATAAATAGGAATATGATACAATAAAGTTCATACAACAATCATCACATGATTGGCTCTAAGGATTTCACTAACACTCCTCATCTTCCCATCTATAATTTTTGTATATTCTTTATATATTTTATCCATGAATCATCCTATGGTCTAGTGGTGTCAAGGTTACCTCCCTATTAGGAGGTTCATGGTTCAAATCCTACCTATACCCATCTTTTATTTTATTTTATTTTAAACCTTTTATGGGCGTTAAAACCCATATAACTACTTTGAATGGTTTAGAATTTTACGGGCATTACACCTCTAGCGACACTTCTCGATCCAACAGGTGGGTGGCTGACAGCGACTTGGGTAGCAGCAAAACCTGAGTGGCAGCTCCTCTTAGACAGCTAAAGCTCTTGGCCGGCAAGAGCTCTTGGGCGGCAAGAAGCAAGGAGGAGGGCTTGGGTGGCTAGGGTTTCTAATAACCAAAAGTTCTCCACGAAAAACCCTAAAGTCGTGTTTTATAGAGAGCATATTTCTTGACCATCAAGAAACCTTCTTCTAGCACTTATTGGTTCATAACCAATAACCCGTTAACCCGCTCAAATAACTTAAGTTAAAATAAACCAAACCGTGTTGGTCTATTTTAAGTTAAAACAAACCGAACCAACTTTGGTTCATTCTTTTAAAATAAACCAAACTACTTTGGCTTATTTTCCACCATTGGATTAGAACCAAACCAATTTGGTTCATCCATCATGTCTTCAAAAGACACGGCCCATCCATGCTTTCGATGCGACTGAAACCATTTCATACTTTCTCTTTGTTTGGTCCAACCAAACCAAGTCTCTCTCGATCTGAGAATCCTATTCTCAAACTCGTTTTAAATCCTTCGGAATACACTCATTGTGCGTGTGACCAAATAGATTCCCGATTTATGTTAGCTGTCTATAATTAACCATTAATTATAGAATGATCATGAGTGGCACCTAGCAGTACATCATGATCCCCAATTAACCGAAAAATCAACGGTTGATCCCATAACCATTTCTGAAACCCTTCAACAGCTACAATGAATCATGCCTCATTCCTCTCACTCATCTTATACCCACTTGGTTCAGGACATGGTCTATTGTGTTAGTCCCCACTAGGCTGACTACGTCACACCTAGCCCAAGTATTTACTTCCTCGTCCTCCGGATTCTAGTTACTACACATGTATCCAAGAGTATCATACTCTAAACATGTAATGTTTTGGCTAAAGACTTTAGTAACAATCCGACGAGAGGTCATAGGGTATACATCTCCTCGCAAGGAGCGGTGAATCCTCTGTAGGCTATTCAAACACCTTCGGCCACTTCGACTTATACCCAATCATCCCATATCCACATCTCCTCAGAGATGCTTGCTTAAGATGTCAAAGCATAAGTCTTCATGATCAAGATGACTTGAATACTGCAAGTCAAAAGAACATCGCACTTAAGTTGCAGTAAGAACTTCATTGACATATCCATATATGCAGAGAACCATATGAAGTCTTACAGCTAGTCACTCCAATGAACTAGTTACCATAACTAGCATCCACAATCAACTCTAGACATCCCAATGTCACCAGCCAGTGAGAAACAGCTGCTTGGATAAACCAAAGAGTATACCTCGTGCTTGTCTCAACAGAATCGATGGGGTTCAAATCCATCAATTCATCGACTAGAGATAATTTCAATACATCACAATTACACATGTAGAGATATTCACTAGTTGTGATCCAATCACAAATTCTCTCATGCTGTGAATCCTATTGCGGACATTCAGTAAATGAGTTTCAGATCCAATCAAATACATGAAAACATGTATACTCAAATAAATGGTACAACTATAAGGTGATTGCCTTAGGACACCTCTCATATATTACTAACAGGAACCCTAGTTCCTACTCTATGGTTGAGCTATAGAGTGTGCTTTAGTGATGCACACCACCACTAACAAACTTCTCCTTCTCGGAAACATGTCGGAGGTGGAGAAACCTCTTACAAGATGTTTACAACAATAAACAACAACCAAATGCAATAAATACAAAAGAAAATAAGAAATACAAGTGAAAACACTTTACAAATGAGAGCTTGTTTGCTTGATAATTTGGTTGCTTTGGGATGCCTTTGAAGAACTGAAATGCAGTAGCACTTCGCCTAAAAATCTCCCTAAAACCATTGTCAAAATCTTCCATCTAGAGCTCTATTTAAAGCATGCTACTAGCTAATTTTGCGCATGGCAGTTGACTGTAAAAAGGCATCAGTCGACTGCTCCCTTATCCGTTATCTCACAACGGACTATTTCGCTTTGGCTTTCATCTAACAGATACCCTAACAATCGATTTCCCTTACCAAAGAGCCGACCAAGCCAATAGTCGATCGCCTGACTATGAGACCTTCTGCGGCTCGCGTCCACTTACCCGCTTGAGTGCACATACATGCTACCGACTTACCTGACTACGACCGGGTATAATACATCACTGATCGCCAGAGCCACAATAGTAGTCGAGCTACAGTCGACTACTCTGTCAGTCGACTAAGTCATAACCCTAGTCGACAAATCGAGTCAACTAGGCCTCTCGAGTGTTGAACACTCAATCAGTCGACTGGTCTAAAGCCTCAGTCGATTGATAAACTTCAACCATGAGATTTAACCCAAGTATGATCCCCTCATACTTGATCAACCACCCTTGGCCTAGACCTAAGCTTTCTAGCCACCTCCATCAACCTCGCACCCTCAGGGTCTGTCCAAGTCCACCACGACTTCTTCATCCTTTGCGCTAGGCTTCAGGTGCTTTCATCGGCTATGTCATGCCTTCGGGTACCCTTAGCCTAGACCTAAGCCTTCTAGCCACCTCCATCGCCCTCACACCCTAAGGGTCCATCCCAGTCCTCCACTACTTCTTCACCATTCGCGTTAGCCTATAGGAGCTTCCATCGGCTTTGTCATGTTAACCGGGTCTCCTTTGCCAAGAGGTCATGCCTCTGGGACTTCTCTATTGCCAAGCCTCAATGTTTGGACTTTTTACTGTCAAGACTATACACTTGGACTTACATGGCCAAGCCTACACCCTTAGACTTTTCCATTTGCCAAGTATTCAAACTTGAACTTTCACCGTCAAGACTACACACTTGAACTTACGTGGTCATGACTACACCCTTGGACTTTCCATTTGCCAAGTATCCAAACTTGGACTTTCACCATTGCCAAGAGTCTAATCTTGGACTTTCCATTTCTAAGTATCCATACTTGGGTGTTTCCTTGAGTCTCACTCGAGCTTGATCAACTATGACCTGAGGTCGATTGCTCCAACAATTGCCTCCTAATATTCTCTCCCATATGACCTTGGATAACCCAAACATCCACTTGTTATATAGTGAAATCCATGTTGTCAAACAATGGTCAAACCCATGTTAGGACCCTTGGAATGGCTAGAGGGGGGGGGGGGTGATTAGCCTTTCTTCTTTTCTACAAAAAATGTTAGCGGAAGCAATACAAAATATAAACACAAATCAAAGCAAGAACAAAGCTAACACCCAATGTACGTGGTTCGGAGATGACGCTCCTACTCCACGGCAATCCGTAAGGTGGATTAGCCCTAATCAACCTTCACTAGAACCTCCTTTGGATGAACCAAGGTGGAGAAACCTTTCTTAAAATGCTCTCCTCTTCTTTACAATGATGGATGATCAAGAACAAGAGAAGAGGAGGATTTAAATCACTAAAAACACTTGGAAGGCTTGGTGAGCACGAGAGTATAGTTAGGAGCAAGAGCACTAGCTTCACCAAGCTCCCCATGGCCCCTTTATGATCACCGACCGATGCATACCATCACGATCGCCGCCGGCCAACAGCCTCGAACGCGATCTCCGCGGAGATTCGTAGCCGCAATCTCCAACGGCCAGGTGATCACGATCGATCCTCCATCACCGATCGATGGGGTGATCACCGAGTGATCCAGCAGCAATGAGTGAGATCGATTCGCGTGGCGATATTTCCTTGATCACCGATCGATGCCCTTGCGCACGATCGATCGCGATCACCAATCGCTCGACCAAGGCAAATGATCGATGATCAAGGTTTCAACTGACTCGCGCCTCGACTCTCGGCCGATCGACATCGATCGCCGATCGATACTCATCAAGTATGAGTAATTCATACTTGATTTTATTCCCTAGACCTAGACTCAACCTTCTAGCTCCTCATTAAGCCTTGCGCCTTCAGGATCTCTCCGAGTCCGCGACTTGTTCATCCTTTGCGCTTTGCTTCTAAGAGCTTCCTTCGGTTTCGTCATGTCTTGGGTTGCCAAATGCTTGGACTTTACGCCTCCAAGACTACAAGCTTGGACTTATGCTGCCAAGACTTTACTTTGGACTTCCTTTGCCAAGGTTCACTTTGGACTTTATGCTGCCAAGACTACAAGCTTGGTCCTATGCCGCCAAGTCCATCCCTTGGACTTCCTTTGCCAAGATCATACTTGGACTTCCTTTTACCAAGTCTTCATCCTTGGATTTCCCTGTCACTTAAACACATTCGTAATTAGATCACAAGATATTGCCTAACTTAGATGATTAGCCAAACATCAAAACATATAAATGCTTGGAGCATTGTTGCACCAACAATCTCCCCCTTTTTGATGTTTAACAATCATTTAAGTTAGGTCTTTAAAGATACACACATAATCATCTAACTTAAGCATTCCTTCTCCCCCTTTGACATACATCAAAAAGAGAAGGATGAAAGAATTTAGAGTGTTGGATCTTGGACTAAGGTATTAGATTGAAATTAAGCTCCCCCTTAATCCAAGATAGGATGTAAATTACATTTGAGGCAAAGCATAATCTAAAATTCAAAAGTTAAATCCTAACTTAGCACCAACAATGGTTTTGGGGATAAAAGGATAGAATTTATTGAAACTCCCTAAACCATCAGATTAAGCGGTCCTAAAACTCGCTTATACGCAAATATTATCATACTAGAGTGTTAGGACATCAAAAATACACCAAATATCAGAAAATTGAGCTTATTATCAGAAGTATCACTGACTGGTATTCAATACTGATCACACCAAATCGAAATTTCACTTTTCAAATTCCATTTTCAAAAATGCGGTAGAAATTCCAGAAATCTCGAAAAATCACGAAATTTTGCGTACACATTTTTGAAATCATACTTTATTAAGGAAAAATGATTTGAAAAATATATGTTTTCCAGATTTCAAGATGGATACAAATTTGGAAACTTACAAAAGTTCTAAAGAATTTTCAAACTTTGTATCACTTTTGTGATTCACTTGAAAACTGTTTTCCAAAATATAATGAACATAGTTTAACATATATATGATTTGGAATTTCCAACCATGTTCTTAGAGCTATGTACTCATTACTTGAATACAAGCCTTCCCAATGGTTGGTCCATAAGGTATTTATGTCTCTAGGTGTGTCATTGGCTCATAGTAATGCATCATAACAAGCATGATGAGCCAAGTACACCTTCCCTATCATCTCACATGGTTCTAAGTGTCTCAATACAAAAATCAAAGTTTATTAAGGCTTTTTGTGAGATGTATCAAGGTATAAAGATAACATATAAACATGGGATTATGCAAACCTAGAATTTTACTCTACAAAGCACATACCAAGCTCTCTCCTTAAAGATGAAAATTCATTTTCGGGAAGAGCTTTGGTGAAGATATCGGCAAGGTTGGACTTAGATTCTACATAAGTTAGTTCAATGTCCTCTCTTGCCCCATGATCTCTTATGAAGTGATGTTTCTCGTCTATGTGCTTGGTCCTAGAGTGATGTACCGGATTTTTGGTCAAGTTGATGGTACTCACATTATCACAATAAACTTTAATGTTAGAGTAGTGTAGCTCATAGTCCACAAGAGTATGCCTCATCCAAAGTAATTGAGCTACACAACCACCCATAGCCACATATTCGGCTTCGGTGGTTGATAAAGCAACACAATGTTGCTTCCTACTACTCCAACTAACTAGGGAGGACCCAAGAAATTGGCATCCACCACTAGTACTTTTCCTATCCAATTTGCACTGCATAATCGAATCGTATAACCAAGTAATTCAAATGACTTAGTCCTAGGATACCAAAGTCCTACCTTTAGGGTGCCATTAAGAGATCTTAATATTCTTTTGACGGCTACTAAATGTGATTCTTTGGCACAAGATTGGTATCTTGCGCACATACCTACCGCAAATAAAATGTCGGGTCTACTAGCGGTTAGGTATAGTAAGCTACCAATCATACTCCTATCGCTTTAAGATCAATTGATTTACCTTCATGATCACTATCTATTCTAGTGCTAGTGGCCATAGGAGTGGTTACAATTTTGGCATTTTCCAAACCAAATTTCTTGATCATTTCATTTGCATATTTGGTTTGATAAATATGAATACCCTCATTGGTTTGTTTGACTTGTAAACCTAGGAAAAAGGTAAGCTCTCCAACCAAACTCATTTCAAATTCATTTTCCATATTTTTTATAAAGTCTTGAAGAAGATCATCATTTGTTGACCCAAAAATGATATCATCAACATATACTTGGGCTATGAATATATCTTTTAACGTTGACTTTATAAACAAAGTTTGATCTACTTGGCCTCTTCTAAAATCCTTAGAAATTAAGAAGGATGACAATCTTTCATACCATGCCCGGGGAGCTTGTTTTAACCCATATAATGCTTTCCTAAGCTTACATACATGATTTGGATAATCTATGTTCTCAAATCCGGATGGTTGCTCTACATAGACTTCCTCCTTAATAAAACCATTTAAGAATGTCGATTTAACATCCATTTGGTAAAGTTTAAATCCCATGTAGGAAGCATACCCTAAGAGAATCCTAATAGATTCTAACCTTGCAACCGGGGCATAAGTCTCATCATAGTCAAGCCCCTCAACTTGATTGAATCCCCTAGCAACCAACCTAGCTTTATTTCTAGTGATATTTCCTTGATCATCTAGCTTATTCCTAAAGACCCATCTTGTAGTAATTATGGTGCTATCATTGGGTCTAGGTACTAATTCCCACACTTGACTTCTCTCAAATTGAGCCAATTCATCTTACATTGCCAAAATCCAATCCAGATCATGTAATGCATCATTGATCGATTTGGGCTTAATTTGTGAGATAAGAGCAACTTGACTAGTAGGAGGTCTATGAAATGACCTAGTTCTTACTCCTTGAGATAGATCTCCTACTACTTGGTCAAGTGGATGATCTTGATGAATTCTTAGGTTTCTAGAAGGGGTTTCAATTTGATCATTGTTATCTTCCACCCTTCTTTCATCATCGGAGTCTCCTCTTCCTCCCCCTTGATCATTACCCCTAATGGTCAAATTTTGAAGTTTTTGGGTAATGTCTTGATTATTGTCATTAATATCCTTATCAATGGAGGACTTTCTAGGGTAGGTACTAGTAGTTTCATCAAATTGAACATTGGAAGACTCCTCAATCCCTTTGGTTCTCTTATTGTAGACTCTATACCCTCTACTTGTGGATGAGTATCCAACTAGGATTCCCTCATCCGCTTTTGATTCAAATTTTTCTAAGTTATCTTTGGTGTTTAGAATATAAACTTTACATCCAAAGACTTTGAAATAATGAATTGTGGGTATAGTCCCATTCCATAATTCAAATGGTGTTTTTCCTAAAAACCTATGGATTTGAACCCTATTTTGGATATAGCAAGCGGTATTAACCGCTTCCACCCACAAGTAGCTAGGTAGAGAATATGCATTAAGCATAGTCCTAGCCGCCTCTTGTAGGGCACAATTTCTCCTTTCCACCACCCCATTTTGTTGGGGTGTTCTAGGACAAGAGAACTCATGCTTGTACCCTTGCTCTAAACAAAATTGTGAAAATTTTAGATTTTCAAATTCACCACCATGATCACTACGAATCCGGTTGATTTTGAGACTCTTTTCATTTTCAACCCTTTTACTAAATCCTATGATTATTTCTAAGGTATCATCCTTATGTTTCATAAAATAGACCCAAGTATACCTAGAAAAATCATCTACTATAACCAAACAATATTTATTACCATTTAAAGATGGAGTACTATGGCAATCAAATAAGTCAAGATGCAATAATTCTAATGGTAAAGAGGTATTGGTTAGGGTTTTACCTTTGTGTGATGCCTTTGTTTGTTTTCCTTCTTGGCATACATCACACAATTTGTTCTTGACATACTTGATCTTTGGTAGCCCTTTGACCAACTCCATCTTGGCTACCTTGGCTATGTTTTTCATGTTGATATGCCCCAATCTTCTATGCCATAGCCAACTTTCCTCTTCTTTTGCAACAAAACACTTAGTAGAAATGTTAGAAGCATATGAAAGATCAACATAATAGATGTTTGATTTCTTATATCCAACTAACATACAATCATTTAATTCCTTGTGTCTAATCATGCATTTAGAGGATTCAAAAAAGACATGATAGTTTGCATCACAAAGTTGACTAACACTTAATAAATTAAATTTAATATTTTCAACTAGCAATACTTTGTGAATAACAATTTTAGGGGATACCTCAATTGTACCTCTACCTAATATCTTGAGTTTTCCACTATTCCCAAAAAACACCGCTCCCTTCTTCACATATTTAATTGTGGAGAACTTGCTCACATCCCCGGTCATATGTGTTGAGCAACCGCTATCCACAATCCACATACCTCGCTCTCCTACCTAAATCACATGAAAAACACAAGCTTTTGGTACCCAAACATTTGGACCGGTAACATTAAGTAAAAACTTCTTAGGTACCCAAGCTTTCTTAACCTTACCCTTAATGGTTGCTTTCCTATTAATTAATGAAATATAAGCAACTTCTTTTTCTTTTGGCTTATATCCTAACCCGGCCTTGTTATAAACCGCTCTTTGTCTACTAAGAATCATATCAAGACACTTTGAGCCATTTGAAAATTTTTCTAAACATGCTTTCAATTCACTAACGTCATCCTTAAGTTTGTCATTTTCTTCCCTAAGCATGCAAGAGTCAATATGTGAAGGCTTTTCATTCCTAATGGCTTTTAGTTCTACCTTCATGCTCTTAACCTTAGATTTTGACTTATCTAGAGCTTCTTTAAGATAAGTAATTGATTTATAGAGAAGCATAACCTTGGGAGAATTCATTACCTCATCGTCACTAGATGACGATTCATCACTTGAAGAATCTTCTTGACTTGATGTGCCGGAATCATCTTCTAATGCCATGAGTGCCACATGGCGTGTGATGTGGCAAAGCTCATCATCGGATGAAGAGTCTTCAACACTTGGTGTGTCCCATGTGGTTTGAGCCACCATGGCCTCCTTCTTCTTCTTTTCCTTCTTGTCCTTCTTTTTCTTTTCTTTTTCCTCCTTCTTCTTTAGCTCCGGGAAATTCGGCTTTATATGTCCCTTCTTATTGCAAGCATGGCAAATCACATTATTGCTAAAACTTGAATTACCATTAAATTTACCTTTTGAGGAATGAGACCCCTTCCTTGCTTCTCTATTCTTGAACTCTCTTGACTTTCTATAAAGCTTCTTGACGAAATTTGCCATTTCACTAGATGAGTCCCCATCGCTACTTGACTCATCCTCCGACTCGGATGATGATGATGCTTATTTTCTTTCCTTCTTCTTCTTTTCTTTCTTGTCCTTCTTTTCAACAAATAGAGCTAAACCCTTTTCCTTAGAGGACATGTTAGTTTGCTCATGTAATTCAAACTCACAAAATAATTCATCAATTTTAATTTGAGATAAATCCCTAGTTACCTTAATGGCATCAACTATTGAAGTCCATAAAGAATTTCTAGGAAATGCTTGTAAAATATACCTTACCAAATCCCGGTTGTCAACTCGCTCACCTATGATATGGAGTCCATTTACAATTTCCTTGAACCTTCCATGCATTTGACTTACGGTTTCATGCATCTTCATTTGGAAGGCTTGAAGTTGTCCAATTAATAGGTCCTTCTTGGCCCTCTTTGATTCCTTGGAACCTTCATTTAGCTCAATGAGCTTTTCCCATAGCTCCTTGGCGGATTCAAAAGGCCCCACCCTGTTGAGTTGCTCCATTGTGACGCCGCATTGGATGGTGAGGACGGCCTTTGCATTTGATTCAAATTTCTTGTTTATTTCTCTTGTCCAATCCTTGCTTGGAATAGGATGTCCATGTTCATCCACCGGTTCCTCGAAGCCATCTACAACACTATGCCAAATTTCAATATTACTCATAAGATAGTACTTCATCCTACCTTTCCAATACGCAAAATGACTCCCATCGAAGAGCGGTGGCTTGGCGATGCTATATCCCTCTTGAAGAGGCATTGATGTCTTGGTTGATGGTGAGATCTTCCAAGCTATTCGGGCTCTGATACCACTTGTTAGGACCCTTGGAATGGCTAGAGGGGGTGATTAGCCTTTCTTCTTTTCTACAAAAAATGTTAGCGGAAGCAATACAAAATATAAACACAAATCAAAGCAAGAACAAAGCTAACACTGATGTACGTGGTTCGAGATGACGCTCTACTCCACGGCAATCCGTAAGGTGGATTAGCCCTAATCAACCTTCACTAGAACCTCCTTTGGATGAACCAAGGTGGAGAAACCTTTCTTACAATGCTCTCCTCTTCTTTACAATGATGGATGAACAAGAACAAGAGAAGAGGAGGATTTAAATCACTAAAAACACTTGGAAGGCTTGGTGAGCACGAGAGTATAGTTAGGAGCAAGAGCACTAGCTTCACCAGCTCCCATGGCCCCTTTTTATAGAAGAGGGGCTGTTTTCCGTTAGCGATCGATCGGTCGTGATGCATACCATCGATCATTGCTGCCAACCCGCCAAACGTAATCTCCGCGGAGATTCGTAGCCGCAATCTCCAATGGCTAGGTGATCAGTCGACTGATCCCTCCATCAGTCGACTGATGGGGTGATCAGTCGAGTGATCAAGGCGATCGAGTGAGCGCGCATTGGCGATATTTCCCTTGATCGATCGATGATGCCCTTAGCGATCGATCGCGGATCGCCGATCATTCGCTCGACGAAGGCCGGATCGATTGTCGAGTTTCACCGACTAACGCTGCGGACCGGTGATACATCGTATCAGTCGATTGATACTCATCAAGTATGAGTAATTCATACTTGACTTTATTCCCTAGACGTAGACTCAACCTTCTAGCTCCTCATTAAGCCTTGCGCCTTCAGGATCACTCCGAGTCCGCGACTTGTTCATCCTTTGCGCTTTGCTTCCAAGAGCTTCCTTCGGTTTCGTCATGTCTTGGGTTGCCAAATGCTTGGACTTTACGCCGCCAAGACTACAAGCTTGGACTTATGCTGCCAAGACTTTACTTTGGACTTCCTTTGCCAAGGTTCACTTTGGACTTTATGCTGCCAAGACTACAAGCTTGGTCTTATGCCGCCAAGTCCATCCCTTGGACTTCCTTTGCCAAGATCATACTTGGACTTCCTTTTACCAAGTCTTCATCCTTGGATTTCCCTGTCACTTAAACACATTCGTAATTAGATCACAAGATATTGCCTAACTTAGATGATTAGCCAAACATCAAAACATATAAATGCTTGGAGCATTGTTGCACCAACAATCTCCCCCTTTTTGATGTTTGACAATCATTTAAGTTAGGTCTTTAAAGATACACACATAATCATCTAACTTAAGCATTCCTTCTCCCCCTTTGACATACATCAAAAAGAGAAGGATGAAAGAATTTAGAGTGTTGGATCTTGGACTAAGGTATTAGATTGAAATTAAGCTCCCCCTTAATCCAAGATAGGATGTAAATTACATTTGAGGCAAAGCATAATCTAAAATTCAAAAGTTAAATCCTAACTTAGCACCAACAATGGTTTTGGGGATAAAAGGATAGAATTTATTGAAACTCCCCCTAAACCACTGTATTAAGCAGTCCTAAAACTCGTTTATACGCAATATTATCATACTAGAGTGTTAGGACATCAAAAATACACCAAATATCAGAAAATTGAGCTTATTATCAGAAAACCCGATTGTATCGGTCGGTATATCAAGCCGATCAAGCTACTGAAATCGAAATTTCAAATTTTCACCATTTTCAAAAATGCGGTAGAAATTTCAGAAATCTCGAAAAATCACGAAATTTTGCATACACATTTCTGAAATCATACTTTATTAAGGAAAAATGATTTGAAAAATATATGTTTTCCAGATTTCAAGATGGATACAAATTTGGAAACTTACAAAAGTTCTAAAGAATTTTCAAACTTTGTATCACTTTTGTGATTCACTTGAAAACTGTTTTCCAAAATATAATGAACATAGTTTAACATATATATGATTTGGAATTTCCAACCATGTTCTTAGAGCTATGTACTCATTACTTGAATACAAGCCTTCCCAATGGTTGGTCCATAAGGTATTTATGTCTCTAGGTGTGTCATTGGCTCATAGTAATGCATCATAACAAGCATGATGAGCCAAGTACACCTTCCCTATCATCTCACATGGTTCTAAGTGTCTCAATACAAAAATCAAGGTTTCTTAAGGCTTTTTGTGAGATGTATCAAGGTATAAAGATAACATATAAACATGGGATCATGCAAACCTAGAATTTTACTCTACAAAGCACATACCATGCTCTCTCCTTAAAGATGAAAATTCATTTTCGGGAAGAGCTTTGGTGAAGATATCGGCAAGGTTGGACTTAGATTCTACATAATTAAGTTCAATGTCCCCTCTTGCCACATGATCTCTTATGAAGTGATGTTTCACTTCAATGTGCTTTGTCCTAGAGTGATGTACCGGATTTTTGGTCAAGTTGATGGTACTCACATTATCACAATAAACTTTAATGTTAGAGTAGTGTAGCTCATAGTCCACAAGAGTATGCCTCATCCAAAGTAATTGAGCTACACAACCACCCATAGCCACATATTCGGTGGTTGATAAAGCAACACAATGTTGCTTCCTACTACTCCAACTAACTAGGGAGGACCCAAGAAATTGACATCCACCACTAGTACTTTTCCTATCCAATTTGCACCTGGCATAATCAGAATCGGTATAACCAAGTAATTCAAATGACTTAGTCCTAGGATACCAAAGTCCTACATTTAGGGTGCCTTTAATATATCTTAATATTCTTTTGACGGCTACCAAATGTGATTCTTTGGCACAAGATTGGTATCTTGCACACATACCTACCGCAAATAAAATGTCGGGTCTACTAGCGGTTAGGTATAGTAAGCTACCAATCATACTCCTATACAGTTTAAGATCAATTGATTTACATTCATGATCACTATCTATTCTAGTGCTAGTGGCCATAGGAGTGGTTACAATTTTGGCATTTTCCAAACCAAATTTCTTGATCATTTCATTTGCATATTTGGTTTGATAAATATGAATACCCTCATTGGTTTGTTTGACTTGTAAACCTAGGAAAAAGGTAAGCTCTCCAACCAAACTCATTTCAAATTCATTTTCCATATTTTTTATAAAGTCTTGAAGAAGATCATCATTTGTTGACCCAAAAATGATATCATCAACATATACTTGGGCTATGAATATATCTTTTAACGTTGACTTTATAAACAAAGTTTGATCTACTTGGCCTCTTCTAAAATCCTTAGAAATTAAGAAGGATGACAATCTTTCATACCATGCCCGGGGAGCTTGTTTTAACCCATATAATGCTTTCCTAAGCTTACATACATGATTTGGATAATCTATGTTCTCAAATCCGGGTGGTTGCTCTACATAGACTTCCTCCTTAATAAAACCATTTAAGAATGTCGATTTAACATCCATTTGGTAAAGTTTAAATCCCATGTAGGAAGCATACCCTAAGAGAATCCTAATAGATTCTAACCTTGCAACCGGGGCATAAGTCTCATCATAGTCAAGCCCCTCAACTTGATTGAATCCCCTAGCAACCAACCTAGCTTTATTTCTAGTGATATTTCCTTGATCATCTAGCTTATTCCTAAAGACCCATCTTGTAGTAATTATGGTGCTATCATTGGGTCTAGGTACTAATTCCACACTTGACTTCTCTCAAATTGAGCCAATTCATCTTGCATTGCCAAAATCCAATCCGGATCATGTAATGCATCATTGATCGATTTGGGCTCAATTTGTGAGATAAGAGCAACTTGACTAGTAGGAGGTCTATGAAATGACCTAGTTCTTACTCCTTGAGATAGATCTCCTACTACTTGGTCAAGTGGATGATCTTGATGAATTCTTAGGTTTCTAGAAGGGGTTTCAATTTGATCATTGTTATCTTCCACCCTTCTTTCATCATCGGAGTCTCCTCTTCCTCCCCCTTGATCATTACCCCTAATGGTCAAATTTTGAAGTTTTTGGGTAATGTCTTGATTATTGTCATTAATATCCTTATCAATGGAGGACTTTCTAGGGTAGGTACTAGTAGTTTCATCAAATTGAACATTGGAAGACTCCTCAATCCCTTTGGTTCTCTTATTGTAGACTCTATACCCTCTACTTGTGGATGAGTATCCAACTAGGATTCCCTCATCCGCTTTTGATTCAAATTTTCCTAAGTTATCTTTGGTGTTTAGAATATAAACTTTACATCCAAAGACTTTGAAATAATGAATTGTGGGTATAGTCCCATTCCATAATTCAAATGGTGTTTTTCCTAAAAACCTATGGATTTGAACCCTATTTTGGATATAGCAAGCAGTATTAACCGCTTCCGCCCACAAGTAGCTAGGTAGAGAATATGCATTAAGCATAGTCCTAGCCGCCTCTTGTAGGGCACAATTTCTCCTTTCCACCACCCCATTTTGTTGGGGTGTTCTAGGACAAGAGAACTCATGCTTGTACCCTTGCTCTAAACAAAATTGTGAAAATTTTAGATTTTCAAATTCACCACCATGATCACTACGGATCCGGTTGATTTTGAGACTCTTTTCATTTTCAACCCTTTTACTAAATCCTATGATTATTTCTAAGGTATCATCCTTATGTTTCATAAAATAGACCCAAGTATACCTAGAAAAATCATCTACTATAACCAAACAATATTTATTACCATTTAAAGATGGAGTACTATGGCAATCAAATAAGTCAAGATGCAATAATTCTAATGGTAAAGAGGTATTGGTTAGGGTTTTACCTTTGTGTGATGCCTTTGTTTGTTTTCCTTCTTGGCATACATCACACAATTTGTTCTTGACATACTTGATCTTTGGTAGCCCTTTGACCAACTCCATCTTGGCTACCTTGGCTATGTTTTTCATGTTGATATGCCCCAATCTTCTATGCCATAGCCAACTTTCCTCTTCTTTTGCAACAAAACACTTAGTAGAAATGTTAGAAGCATATGAAAGATCAACATAATAGATGTTTGATTTCCTATATCCAACTAACATACAATCATTTAATTCCTTGTGTCTAATCATGCATTTAGAGGATTCAAAAAAGACATGATAGTTTGCATCACAAAGTTGACTAACACTTAATAAATTAAATTTAATATTTTCAACTAGCAATACTTTGTGAATAACAATTTTAGGGGATACCTCAATTGTACCTCTACCTAATATCTTGAGTTTTCCACTATTCCAAAAGACACCGCTCCCTTCTTCATATATTTAATTGTGGAGAACTTGCTCACATCCCCGGTCATATGTGTTGAGCAACCGCTATCCACAATCCACATACCTCGCTCTCCTACCTAAATCACATGAAAAACACAAGCTTTTGGTACCCAAACATTTGGACCGGTAACATTAAGTAAAAACTTCTTATGTACCCAAGCTTTCTTAACCTTACCCTTAATGGTTGCTTTCCTATTAATTAATGAAATATAAGCAACTTCTTTTTCTTTTGGCTTATATCCTAACCCGGCCTTGTTATAAACCGCTCTTTGTCTACTAAGAATCATATCAAGACACTTTGAGCCATTTGAAAATTTTTCTAAACATGCTTTCAATTCACTAACCTCATCCTTAAGTTTGTCATTTTCTTCCCTAAGCATGCAAGAGTCAATATGTGAAGGCTTTTCATTCCTAATGGCCTTTAGTTCTACCTTCATGCTCTTAACCTTAGATTTTGACTTATCTAGAGCTTCTTTAAGATAAGTAATTGATTTATAGAGAAGCATAACCTTGGGAGAATTCATTACCTCATCGTCACTAGATGACGATTCATCACTTGAAGAATCTTCTTGACTTGATGTGCCGGAATCATCTTCTAATGCCATGAGTGCCACATGGCGTGTGATGTGGCAAAGCTCATCATCGGATGAAGAGTCTTCAACACTTGGTGTGTCCCATGTGGTTTGAGCCACCATGGCCTCCTTCTTCTTCTTTTCCTTCTTGTCCTTCTTTTTCTTTTCTTTTTCCTCCTTCTTCTTTAGCTCCGGGAAATTCGGCTGTATATGTCCCGTCTTATTGCAAGCATGGCAAATCACATTATTGCTAAAACTTGAATTACCATTAAATTTACCTTTGAGGAATGAGACCCTTCCTTGCTTCTCTATTCTTGAGCTCTCTTGACTTTCTATAAAGCTTCTTGACGAAATTTGCCATTTCACTAGATGAGTCCCCATCGCTACTTGACTCATCCTCCGACTCGGATGATGATGATGCTTATTTTCTTTCCTTCTTCTTCTTTTCTTTCTTGTCCTTCTTTTCAACAAATAGAGCTAAACCCTTTTCCTTAGAGGACATGTTAGTTTGCTCATGTAATTCAAACTCACAAAATAATTCATCAATTTTAATTTGAGATAAATCCCTAGTTACCTTAATGGCATCAACTATTGAAGTCCATAAAGAATTTCTAGGAAATGCTTGTAAAATATACCTTACCAAATCCCGGTTGTCAACTCGCTCACCTATGATATGGAGTCCATTTACAATTTCCTTGAACCTTCCATGCATTTGACTTACGGTTTCATGCATCTTCATTTGGAAGGATTGAAGTTGTCCAATTAATAGGTCCTTCTTGGCCCTTTTTGATTCCTTGGAACCTTCATTTAGCTCAATGAGCTTTTCCCATAGCTCCTTGGCGGATTCAAAAGGCCCCACCTTGTTGAGTTGCTCCATTGTGACGCCGCATTGGATGGTGAGGACGGCCTTTGCATTTGATTCAAATTTCTTGTTTATTTCTCTTGTCCAATCCTTGCTTGGAATAGGATGTCCATGTTCATCCACCGGTTCCTCGAAGCCATCTACAACACTATGCCAAATTTCAATATTACTCATAAGATAGTACTTCATCCTACCTTTCCAATACGCAAAATGACTCCCATCGAAGAGTGGTGGCTTGGCGATGCTATATCCCTCTTGAAGAGGCATTGATGTCTTGGTTGATGGTGAGATCTTCCAAGCTATTCGGGCTCTGATACCACTTGTTAGGACCCTTGGAATGGCTAGAGGGGGGTGATTAGCCTTTCTTCTTTTCTACAAAAAATGTTAGCGGAAGCAATACAAAATATAAACACAAATCAAAGCAAGAACAAAGCTAACACCCGATGTACGTGGTTCGGAGATGACGCTCCTACTCCACGGCAATCCGTAAGGTGGATTAGCCCTAATCAACCTTCACTAGAACCTCCTTTGGATGAACCAAGGTGGAGAAACCTTTCTTACAATGCTCTCCTCTTCTTTACAATGATGGATGAACAAGAACAAGAGAAGAGGAGGATTTAAATCACTAAAAACACTTGGAAGGCTTGGTGAGCACGAGAGTATAGTTAGGAGCAAGAGCACTAGCTTCACCAAGCTCCCCATGGCCCCTTTTTATAGAAGAGGGGTTGTTTTTCCGTTGTCGATCACCGACCGATGCATACCATCACGATCGCCGCCAACACAACGTAATCTCGCGAGATTCGTAGCCGCAATCTCAACGGCCGGTGATCGATCGATCCCTCCATCACTCGGTGATGGGGTGATCGATCAGTGATCAAGCGTGAGCGAGATCGTGATTCGTGGCGATATTTCCTTGATCCGATCGATGCCCTTGGGCTCGGTGATCGCGGCTGATCACCGATCGCTCGACTAAGGCCGATCGTGATGGTCGGTTTCACCGACTTCAACTTTCTAGCTCCTCATTAAGCCTTGCGCCTTCAGGATCTCTCCGAGTCTGCGACTTGTTCATCCTTTGCGCTTTGCTTCCAAGAGCTTCCTTCGGTTTCGTCATGTCTTGGGTTGCCAAATGCTTGGACTTTACACCGCCAAGACTACAAGCTTGGACTTATGCTGCCAAGACTTTGCTTTGGACTTCCTTTGCCAAGGTTCACTTTGGACTTTATGCTGCCAAGACTACAAGCTTGGTCTTATGCCGCCATGTCCATCCCTTGGACTTCCTTTGCTAAGATCATACTTGGACTTCCTTTTACCAAGTCTTCATCCTTAGATTTCCCTGTCACTTAAACACATTCGTAATTAGATCACAAGATATTGCCTAACTTAGATGATTAGCCAAACATAAAAACATATAAATGCTTGGAGCATTGTTGCACCAACAACCCATTGTCAAGCAATGAACAAACCCATTGTCAAACATCAAAACCCTACTTGAGTTTGGTCAATCATGACCTGGGTCAATTGCACCAATAAGAAAGAATTAATCTGGCATCCTATGCCTTGAGTGTCTTCTCCTCGATGGCTCCCCAAGATGGATTGCTATCACCGATCCTTGGATCCTTGCACGTCGACCTCCCATAAACTTCCATATTTCTTAGATGATCATTGCTATTGGGTTTCCCCGGTACCGCGGCGAGTGTGTGTTCAAACACGTTTCGTAAACATGCACACAACGGAAGTAATAAAAGAAATAAATATAATTTATTACAACACACACATCACACGCATGCAGGATACAACATGTGTAGATATAATTGTTATTTAAAATTTTGCAATAAAAGGAAACTTATACTAGGTATACCTGACGGATCATGTGTAGCGGGAATGACATCAACTATAGCGACCCCTCACTAGAATCGCCTCTATCTGTATCCACGCCGAGTATCGTCGGGATAGCTTCACAAAACCACGAGCCTCATCTTTGCAAAATTCCCTAGCCTCGAGTCGAAGACGATGTGATCCGAGAGACTATCACAATCCAAAATAAATTCGGATCCCAAAAATGAGTTTCACAAACTTGCTTGTCGGAAGCGGTTTTCGTCAACCGTTTGACGAAAACTTAACCCTCCACCTATGAGGATTTCCGGAGATCCAATCCCCGGCAAGTAGACCGCTATCAGAGCATAAAACGTCGACCAAACGGCCTCTCCACACAGAGGAGAACAAGCTGCCCAAAACTGGATAGCTTGTATAGGTGGAAGAAGTGGTCGACCAAAGGCTTGGCTGGTTACTCCTTTGTCGCTGGCGGCCAAAGGTGGTTGGCCGGTGACTAAGGGTGGCCCAAGGGATGTCGGCGGCTGGTGGATGGCCAGCGGCGAGGAGAGGCAGCAGCTCCAATGGGCGGCCGCGGCACAAAGGTGGGCGACAACCACCCTGCCTTAGGCAGCAAGAAGGAAGAGAAGGAGGAAAGGAGGCTAGGGTTTCCAAAACCCTTGAACCAATTAATTCTCCATGAAAAACCCTTAAGCCGTATTTTTATAAAGAACACATCCTCCTAACGGTTATTGGTTCATAACCAAAACTCGTTAACCCAACCCAATAACTTAAGTTAAAATAAACCAAACCGTGTTGGTCTATTTTAAGTTAAAATGAACCGAACCAACTTTGGTTCATTTATTTAAAACAAACCAAACCACTTTGGTTTATTTTCTACCATTAGATTAGAACCAAACTAATTTGGTTCATCCATCATGTCTTCAAAAGACACGGCCCATCCATGCTTCCGATGCGACTAAAACCAATTTATATTCACTCTTTATTTGGTCCAACCAAACCTAGTCTCTCTCCATCTGAGAATCCTATTCTCAAACTCGTTTTAAATCCTTCAGATTACGCTCATTGTGCATGTGACCAAATAGGTTCCCAGTTTATGTTGATCGTCTATAATTAATAATTAATTATAGAACGATCATGAGTGGCACCTAGTAATACATCATGATCCCCCAATTAATCGAAAAATCAACGATTGATCCTAGAACATTTTCTGAAACCCTTCAGCAGCTACAATGAATCGTGCTCCATTCCTTTCACTCATCTTATACCCACTTGGTTCAGGACATGGTCTATTGTGTCAATCCCCACTAGGTTGACTACGTCACACCTAGCCCAAGTATTACTTCCTCGTCCTCCGGATTCTAGTTACTGCACATATATCCAAGAGTATCATACTCTAAACATGTAATGCTTTGGCCAAAGACTTTAGTAACAATCCGACGAGAGGTCATAGGGTATACATCTCATCTCAAGGAGCGGTGAATCCTCTATAGGTTATACAAACACCTTCGGCCACTTCGACTTATACCCAATCATTCTGAGTCCACATCTCCTCGGAGATGTTTGCTTAAGATGTCAAAGCAAAAGTCTTCATGACTAAGATGACTTGAATACAGCAAGTCGAAGGAACATCGCACTTAAGCTGCTGTAAGAACTTCATTGACATATCCATATATGCAGATAACCATATGAAGTCTTACAACTGGTCATTCCAATGAACTAGTTACCATAACTAGCATCCACGATTAACTCTGAACATCCCAATGTCTCCAACCAGTGAGGAACAGCCGCTTGGATAAACCAAAGAGTATACCTCGTGCTAGTCTCAATAGAATTGATGGCGTCCGAATCCATCAATTCATCGACTAAGGATAATTCCAATACATCATAGTTAGAGATACTCACTAGTTGTGATCCAATCACAAATTCTCTCATGCTATGAATTGTATTGCGGACATTCAGTAAATGAGTTTAAGATCCAATCGAATACATGAAAATATGTATACTCAAATAGTGAATCTTCATTTATCAAATAAATGGTACAACCTATAAGGCGATTGTCTTAGGACACCTCTCATATATTACTAACAAACTCCCACTAGGCCCAATGTCAATCGCTACAGTATCCAATACCATAAGCTCTAACATGACCCTCAAACTTACTTTGACGTAAGGCCTTAGTTAAAGGGTCCGCTAAGTTCTTTTCAGTGGGAATCTTCTCGATTTGTATTTCCTTCATACTTATAATCTCTCTGATCAAATGATAGTGGCGAAGCACATGTTTGGATCGTTGATGAGACCACATCTAGTTCAGAGATGAACTTCTTGATCCAAACCGCTTCCTTTGTTGCTTCCTAAGCTGCAATGCATTCTACCTCAGTGGTAGAATCTGCTACAGCGTCTTGCTTGGAACCTTTCCAACTTATTACGCCTCCATTTAAGGTAAATACGTACCCAGACTGAGACCTGGAATCATTTTTATCTGTCTGGAAGCTGGTATTCGTATATCCACGTATTACCATATCACCTTCTCCATATATTAGAAACACATCCTTAGTTCTTCTTAAGTACTTAAGGATTGTCTTAACAATCGCCCAATGATCCATTCCTAGATCAGACTGATATCTGCTCATGACACTTAGAGCATACTGTTAGTAATATATGAGAGATGTCCTAAGGCAATCGCCTTATGTATGAACCATTTATATGATAAATGAAGATTCACTATTTGAGTATACATGTTTTATGTATTTGATTGGATCTTAAACTCATTTACTGAATGTCCACGATACGATTCACAGCATGAGAGAATTTGTGATTGGATCACAACTAGTGAGTATCTCTACATGTGTAATTGTGATGTATTGAAATTATCCCTAGTCGATGAATTGATGGATTTGGACACCATCAATTCTGTCGAGACTAGCACGAGGTATACTCCTTGGTGTATCCAAGCAGCTGATTCTCACTGGCTGGAGACATTGTGATGTCCGGAGTTAATCGTGGATGCTAGTTATGGTAACTAGTTCATTGGAGTGACCACCGTAAGACTTCATATGGTTCTCTGCATATATAGATATGTCAATGAAGTTCTTATCGTGGCTTAAGTGCGATGTTCCTTCGACTTGCGGTATTCAAGTCATCTTGATCATGGAGACTTATGCTTTGACATCTTAAGCAAACATCTCCGAGGAGATGTGGACCCGGGATGATTGGGTATAAGTCGAAGTGATCGAAGGTGTTTGAATAGCCTATAAAGGATTCACCACTCCTTGCGAGGAGATGTATACCCATGGCCTCTCGTCGGATTGTTACTAAAGTCTTTAGCCAAAGCATTACATGTTTAGAGTAAAGTACTCTTCGATACATGTGCAGTAACTAGAATCCGTAGGACGAGGAAATGATACTTGGGCTAGGTGTGACGTAGTCAGCCTAGTGGGGACTGACACTATAGACCATGTCCTGAACCAAGTGGGTATAAGATGAGTGAAGGGAATGGGGCACTATTCATTCGAGCTGCTGAAGGGTTTCAGAAATAGTTCTGGATCAACCGTTGATCTTTTCGGTTAATTGGGGATCATGATGTACTACTAGGTGCCACTCATGATCGTTCTATAATTAATGGTTAATTATAGACGGCCAAAATAAACCGAGAACCTATTTGGTCACACGCACAATGAGCGTAATCCAAAGGATTTAAAACGAGCTTGAGAATGGGATTCTCAGACTGAGAGAAACAAGGTTTGGTTGGACCAAACATGAAGCGAGCATGAAATCGTTTCAGTCGCAATGGAAGCGTGGATGGGCCGTGTCTTATGAAGACATAATGGATGAACCAAAATGGTTTGGTTCTAATCCAATGGAGGAGAATAAACCAAAGGGTTTGGTTTATTTTAAACGAATGAACCAAAAGTTGGTTCGGTTCGTTTTAACTTAAAATAAATCATCATGGTTTGGTTTATTTTAACTTATCTTAATGGAGCGGGTTAATGGGCCTAATGGTTATGATCCAATAACCATTAAGAGAATTAGTTCTCTATAAAAGAGGGCTTAAGGGATAATTAATCCCTAATCCAAAACCCCTAGGTTAAAGTTGCCGCCCACCTCCTTATTGGAGTTTTTGGCGCCAACCTCTTGCCGCCGCCCATAGCTCCTCCAACCGGCGTCCAGAAGGTAGCTTCCTTCCCCCTCGCCGACGTCGAGCTGCTGCCGGTTAGTGCTCCGGAGATCTCCTTCAGGTTTGGCATCAAGGTGAGCTCTATCTTCCTTGGTTGGCCGGCGCCTATCACCTCCACCAAAGCTGTCCAATTTTTTGGACAGCTTGTTCTCCTCTCGTCGGAGCGTCGTTTGGACGACGGTTAGAGCTCCGACAGCGGCTAACTTACCGGGGATTCGATCTCCGGTAATCCTCTGAGGTGGAGGAATAAGGATTCGTCAATCGATTGACGAATACCTCTTCGGAGAAGCGAGTTTTGAGGACTCGTCTTGGGATCCGAATTTGGATTCGGATCGTGATCATCTCTCGATCACGTCGTCTTCAACACGAGGCTAGTAACCCGTACGAAGACAAAGCTCGTGGCTTAGCGAAGTCATCCCGAGGAACTCGGCGTGGATACGGATAGAGACGATTCTAGCGAGGATCGTTCCGGTTGATGCCGTTCCCGCTACACGTCATACGAAAGGTATAACGTAGATAAATTTCCTTTTATTGCAAATTTAAATTTACGGTTATGTCTACACTTGTTGTAATATGCATGCGTGTGTTGTGTGTGTTGTAATAAATGTAGATTTATTATTTTTATTGCTTCCGCTGTATTCATGTTTACGAAACGTGATCGAACACACACACGCCGCGGTGCCGGAAACTCAATAGTGGTATCAGAGCCCAGGTTGTGTTTCGACATAATCGTAAAAATGGTTTTGCGATAGTCATAATGTATTTCTGGAAATTTTCTAATTTTGGAAATTTAGAAGTATTTATGGAAATTTTTCAATTTTGGAAAGTCTAGAAGTATTTATGAAAATCTTCCACTTTTGGAAAGTTGGAAGTATTTATGGAAATTGATATTTTCCATAAATAAAATATTTGATTAGATTCTGGAAATTTGTTTCCTAATTTAATCATGATTTGATTTGGGAAATCAAATCTTAAAATATTTTATTTCCATAAGTAGTTTTAATGATTTAGGAAATTGGTTTCCTAAATAGATTTTCCTTAATCAAATAATTCCATGAATAAAATATGTGATTAGATTTGGAAATTTATTTCCTAATTTAATTATGATTTGATTTGGAGAATCAAATCTTAAACATATTTTATTTCCATAAATAGTTATGACATATAAGGAAATATATACATGACATAATTGTATGCCATGTAATTGCATTAGATGCATAACATTATGTCATGCGTGTCGTGACATGTAGATGTATGCCATGTATGTCATGCCATGTAGATAATAGTTATTTACATGCAAAGAGGATGAGACATAAAACCCTTAAACAATATTAAAGCCTACAGCTTCCATTAATATGGTTAGAACCAGAGTTCCGTTTCTTGTTTGGGTTGTTGGACTCTCTCCAAGCCCGGCTCGAACCCGAACATGTTCAAACCATGGAATAGTTTAATACTAATATGGTAAGAGTTAGAGGTCAATCGTTAGCTTTGGTTGTTGGACTCTCTCCAAGCTGGGCTAATTGGTTGAATGCGCTCTAACCATATTAAAACTATGTCTTGATTAATGGGTTGGCTTTAACCTGGAGCATCGGCTTGTTGGACTCTCTCCAAGGTCGATGTAAAGGGAGGTGAAGTTGGGTGCTATGCATATGATGCATACTTGTTAATGTGTTAACAACCCGATGTATGTGTGAACATTCAATAAGTTGATAGCACATTGTGATAGTTGCATATACGTGATATGCAATCGGTATAGTTGATACCTACAGTCGTAGTTATGAATGGCTTGTTGGACTCTCTCCAAGGTTGTTCATAACTATGATGGATATCATCCCATTCGGAGATGGACCTACGATCTCCCGAAGTGATTTTGGGGTTTTTAAAATTCAAAAAATGAATGGGATTTATAAATGTATATTGATGCATTTTAAAAATCATCTTTCTCATATATGCTCATTTTGTATTTCTAAAATTGATCATGTTGTCTTTTAATTTGCGTTCCATTTTAGATTCGAATAAATTGACTGGGCCGAACTTCTTGGACTGGCTTAGAAACTTAAGAATTGTTCTCAAGGTGAAAAGCTTGCGTATGTCCTCGAAGTGCCTCTTCCCGCCCATCCTAGTGACGATGCAACTCCGGACCAATTGTTGGTCTATCAGAAACATGTGACTGATTCTGAACTGACAAGTTGCATCATGCTAGCCGCGATGGAACCCAAGCTACGAAAGCAGCATGAGCATATGGATGCTCATATCGTAGTCCTTCATCTTTGTGAGTTGGTTGATGAGCAAGTGAGATTCGAAAGGTTCGAAGTCTCAAAGCTCCTCTTCACCTCTGAGATGCTAGAAGGTTCATCTGTGGTACTGCTCAATATGCTGAAGACTGTGGAGTCTTCTGAGAAGCATGAGCAGGGGACGGTGCTATTAGTTGATTCCTCGAAGAAAGGTTCTAAGAGGAAGTCAAAGCAAAAGGGAAAGAAGAGAAAGGCTAAGAAGGTAGAACTAGCACAAAAGGAAACTTGCCATCATTATGGCAAGGAGAGCCATTTGCGAAGAAAGTGCAAGATTTATCTTGAGTCAGTGAAGAAGAATAAGGCATCGGATGCCCCATCTTCTTCAGATATCTTCGTTATTGATTGTCATTCTATTTCCTCAAACACTTGGGTATTGGATACTGGGTGTGGCTCACATATATGTAATGACATACAAGGACTAAGGAATAGAAGAAGACTCGTCAAGGGAGAGTCAAATTTGCGTGTTGGGAATGGAGCAAAGGTTGCTGCAGTCGCCATTGGAACGCATTTGTTGAAACTCCCTACAGGACTTGTCTTAGAACTGGACAATTGCTTTTATGTTCCTTTGTTGATAAAGAACATCATTTCTATTTCTTGTTTAAATAGAAATGGGTACCATTTGACTTTTAGTAACAATTGTTGTTACATAACTTTGAATGGAGTTCTTTATGGGACTGGAACTTTAAGCAATGGTATTTATACGTTGGACGTATACAGTGACATTTTCAATATCGAAGCGAGCAACACGCATGCTCGAAAGGGTAATCAATTAGACTCCTATATGTGGCATTGTCGTCTTGGCCATGTAAGCAAGAAATGCATGTCCGAATTACACCGATGTGGAATTCTGGAATCGTTTGAATTGGATTCATACGATACATGTGAATCATGCTTAAAAGGCAAGATGACTAAGTTACCTTTTACTGGAAAAGGTGAACGAGTGGGAGAGTTACTAGGTCTAATACATATTGATGTATGTGGACCTATGTCAACTCAAGCATTAGGAGGCTATAGCTACTTCATTACCTTCACCGATGATCACTCACGGTTTGGGTATGTGTTCTTGATGAAACACAAGTCTGAAGCCTTTGAAAGGTTCAAAGAGTTCATAAATGAAGTAGAGAAACAACATGACAAGTGTATTAAAATACTTCGATCGGATCGAGGTGGTGAATACTTGAGTCAGGAGTTTCTTGATTACCTAAGAGACAATGGTATATTGTCTCAATGGACTCCGCCCTATACACCACAGCATAATGGTGTATCTGAGAGGCGTAACCGGACCTTGTTGGACATGGTCAGGTCAATGATGAATCATGCGACTCTTCCCAAGTCCTTTTGGGGTTATGCACTTGATACTTTACTTATTAAATGAATGCCAACCAAGGTAGTCTCAACTACTCCATATGAGATATGGAATAGTAAGAAACCTCATGTATCTTACTTGAAGATATGGGGTTGTCCTGCTTATGTGAAGCGGACTGTATCAGACAAATTGGATGCTAAGTCTGATAAATATCTATTTATTGGATACCCTAAGGAAACAAGGGGTTACCAATTCTATCATCCTGTGGAACAAAAGGTGTTTGTTTCAAGGCATGTTGTGTTTCTAGAGAAAGAGTTTCTCTTACAAGAAAACAGTGGGAGTGTCGTCGAGCTTGAGGAGGCTCGAGAGACTCAAATAGACATTAATGAGATACCTGGTGAAGCACAACAGCCGACAACTCATAGTGATGAGCAATCGGCTGGACCTATTGTAACACCACATCTTCGTAGATATGGTAGAACACGCAATATTCCTGAGAGATATGGATTTCTCGTAAGTGAATCGAACGACGTGTTACTCATTGATGATGAGGAGCCTACCAGTTATGAAGAAGTGCTGACAAGTTCAGAAAGGGATAAATGACTTGGTGCCATGAAGTCGGAGATAGATTCCATGTATGAAAACCAAGTTTGGAACTTGGTTGACCCACCTGAAGGCATAAAGCCTATAGGGTGCAAGTGGGTTTTCAAGAAGAAAACCGACATGGATGGTAATATGATTACCTATAAGGCTATATTGGTGGCGAAAGGATATCGTCAAAAGCAAGGTGTTGATTATGACGAAACCTATTCGCCTGTAGCTATGCTTAAATCCATTCGGATGCTCCTGGCCATAGCGGCTCATTATGATTATGAGATATGACATATGGATGTGAAAACAGCTTTCCTTAATGGAAACCTTCTCGAGGACGTGTATATGATACAGCATGAGGGTTTCACATCGGTTGATAAAATCAAGGTATGCAAATTGCGACGGTCCATTTATGGATTGAAGCAAGCATCCAGGAGCTGGAATATCCGTTTTGATGAGACAATCAAAAAGTTTGATTTCTCACAAAATCCAGACGAACCTTGTGTGTACAAGAAGGTTAGTGGGAGTGCAGTCGTGTTCCTAGTATTGTATGTCGATGACATATTACTTATAGGAAATGATGTCTCAATCTTACAGTCAGTGAAGGTTTGGTTATCCAAGACATTCTCCATGAAAGACCTGGGAGAAGCAACCTACATCCTCGGGATTAAGATCTATAGAGATAGATCGAAATGGTTGCTTGGTCTTTCGCAGTCTACATATATAGACTGAGTGCTAAAGAGGTTTAGCATGTCGGAATCCAAGAAAGGTTACCTACCCATCAGGCATGGGGTACACCTTTCGAAGTCTATGTGTCCGCGCACAGAAGACGAGAGGATTTGCATGAGTAAGATTCCCTATGCATCCGCAATAGGATCTATCATGTATGCTATGTTATGTACGAGGCCCGATGTATCGTATGCTTTGAGTGTCACGAGCAGATACCAGTCTGATCCAGGAATGGATCATTGAGTGGCTGTCAAGACGATCCTTAAGTACTTGAGAAGAACTAAGGATGTGTTCCTAATATATGGAGAAGGGTACATGGTGATACATGGGTATACGGATGCCAGCTCCAGACAGACAAGGATAATTCCATGTCTCAGTCTGGGTATGTATTCACCTAGAATGGAGGCGCAATAAGTTGGAAAGGTTCCAAGCTTGACACTATAGCGGATTCTGTCACTAAGGTAGAATACATTGCAGCTTTGGAAGCAGCATAGAAAGCGGTTTGGATCAAGAAGTTCATCTCTGAACTTGATGTGGTCTCATCAATGATCCAAACATGTGCTTCGCCGCTATCATCTTATCAGAGAGATCATCAGTAGGAACGAAATACAAATCGAGAAAATTCCCACTGAAAGGAACTTAGCGGATCCCTTGACTAAGGCATTACCTCAAAATAAGTTTGAGGGTCATGTTAGAGCTTATGGTATTGGATACCATAGCGATTGACATTAGGCCAAGTGGGAGTCTGTTAGTAATATATGAGAGATATCCTAAGGCAATCGCCTTATGTATGAACCATTTATATGATAAATGAATATTCACTATTTGAGTATACATGTTTTATGTATTTGATTGGATCTTAAACTCATTTACTGAATGTCCACGATACGATTCACAGCATGAGAGAATTTGTGATTGGATCACAACTAGTTAGTATCTCTACATGTGTAATTGTGATGTATCGAAATTATCCCTAGTCGATGAATTGATGGATTTGGACACCATCAATTCTGTCGAGACTAGCACGAGGTATACTCCTTGGTGTATCCAAGCAGCTGATTCTCCGTGGAGACATTGTGATGTCCGAGTTAATCGTGGATGCTAGTTATGGTAACTAGTTCATTGGAGTGACCGGTAGTAAGACTTCATATGGTTCTCTGCATATATAGATATGTCAATGAAGTTCTTACTGTAGCTTAAGTGCGATGTTCCTTTGACTTGCGGTATTCAAGTCATCTTGATCATGGAGACTTATGCTTTGACATCTTAAGAAAACATCTCTAAGGAGATGTGGACCCAGGATGATTGGGTATAAGTCGAAGTGATCGAAGTTGTTTGAATAGCCTATAAAGGATTCACCACTCCTTGCGAGGAGATGTATACCCATGGCCTCTCGTCGGATTGTTACTAAAGTCTTTGGCCAAAGCATTACATGTTTAGAGTAAAGTACTCTTCGATACATGTGCAGTAACTAGAATCCGTAGGACGAGGAAATGATACTTGGGCTAGGTGTGGCGTGAAGTCGGCCTAGTGAGGTGACACTATAGACCATGTCCTGAACCAAGTGGGTATAAGATGAGTGAAGGGAATGGGGCACGAATCATTCGAGCTGCTGAAGGGTTTCAGAAATAGTTCTGGATCAACCGTTGATCTTTTCGGTTAATTGGGGATCATGGTGTACTACTAGGTGCCACTCATGATCGTTCTATAATTAATGGTTAATTATAGATGGCCAACATAAACCGAGAACCTATTTGGTCACACGCACAATGAGCGTAATCCAAAGGATTTAAAACGAGCTTGAGAATGAGATTCTCAGACCGAGAGAAACAAGGTTTGGTTGGACCAAACATGAAGCGAGCATGAAATCGTTTCAGTCGCAATGGAAGCGTGGATGGGCCGTGTCTTATGAAGACATAATGGATGAACCAAAATGGTTTGGTTCTAATCCAATGGAGGAGAATAAACCAAAGGGTTTGGTTTATTTTAAACGAATGAACCAAAAGTTGGTTCGGTTCGTTTTAACTTAAAATAAATCATCATGGTTTGGTTTATTTTAGCTTATCTTAATGGAGCGGGTTAACGGGCCTAATGGTTATGATCCAATAACCATTAAGAGAATTAGTTCTCTATAAAAGAGGGCTTAAGGGATAATTAATCCCTAATCCAAAACCCCTAGGTTAAAGTTGCCGCCCACCTCCTTATTGGAGTTTTTGGCGCCAACCTCTTGCCGCCGCCCATAGCTCCTCCAACCGGCGTCCAGAAGGTAGCTTCCTTCCCCCTCGCCGGCGTCGAGCTGCTGCCGGTTAGTGCTCCGGAGATCTCCTTCAGGTTTGGCATCAAGGTGAGCTCTATCTTCCTTGGTTGGCCGGCGCCTATCACCTCCACCAAAGCTGTCCAATTTTCTGGACAGCTTGTTCTCCTCTCGTCGGAGCGTCGTTTGGACGACGGTTAGAGCTCCAACAGCGGCTAACTTACCGGGGATTCGATCTCCGGTAATCCTCTGAGGTGGAGGAATAAGGATTCGTCAATCGGTTGACGAATACCTCTCCGGAGAAGCGAGTTTTGAGGACTCGTCTTGGGATCCGAATTTGGATTCGGATCGTGATCATCTCTCGATCACGTCGTCTTCAACACGAGGCTAGTAACCCGTACGAAGACAAAGCTCGTGGCTTAGCGAAGTCATCCCGAGGAACTCGGCATGGATACGGATAGAGACGATTCTAGAGAGGATCGTTCCGGTTGATGTCGTTCCCGCTACACGTCATACGAAAGGTATAACGTAGATAAATTTCCTTTTATTGCAAATTTAAATTTACGGTTATGTCTACACTTGTTGTAATATGCATGCGTGTGTTGTGTGTGTTGTAATAAATGTAGATTTATTATTTTTATTGCTTCCGCTGTGTTCATGTTTACGAAACGTGATCGAACACACACACGCCGCGGTGTCGGAAACTCAACACATACAATACATCCAGCCTCGTACATAACATAACATACATGATAGTTCCTATTGCGGATGCATAGAGAATCTTACTCATGCAAATCCTTTCATCTTCTGTGCACGGACACATAGACTTCGAAAAGTGCATCCCATGCCTAATGGGAAGAAAACCTTTCTTGGATTCCGACATGCTAAACCTCTTTAGCACTCGGTATATATGCAGACTATGAAAGACCAAGCAACTGTTTCGATCTATCTCTATAGATCGTAATCTCGAGGATGTAGGTTGCTTCTCCCTGGTCTTTCATGGAGAATGTCTTGGATAACCAAATTTTAACTGATTGTAAGACAAAAATATCGTTTCCTATAAGTAATATGTCATCAACATACAATGCTAGGAACACGACTGCACTACAACTAACCTTCTTGTACACCCAATGTTCGTTTATCTTTTATGAGAAATCAAACCTTTTGATTGCCTCATCAAAATGGATATTCCAGCTTCTGAATGCTTGCTTCAATCCATATATGGACCGTCGAA
Organism: Wurfbainia villosa; assembly: GCA_025175895.1. Taxonomy (NCBI): domain Eukaryota; kingdom Viridiplantae; phylum Streptophyta; class Magnoliopsida; order Zingiberales; family Zingiberaceae; genus Wurfbainia; species Wurfbainia villosa. The sequence continues at coordinate 32,227,546 of CM045989.1, read as the reverse complement.
GTTTGTATACCTTGATTTTATCAACCGATGTGAAATCCTCAGGTTGTATCATATTGACGTCCTAGAGTAGGTTTCCATTAAGGAAAGTCATTTTCACATTCATCTGTCATATCTCATAATCATAATGAGCCGCTATGGCCAGGAGCATCCGAATGGATTTAAGCATAGCAACTAGTGAATAGGTTTTGTCATAATAAACACCTTGCTTTTGACGATAGTCTTTCGCCACTAATCTAACCTTGTAGGTAATCACATTACCATCCATGTCGGTTTTCTTCTTGAAAACTCACTTGCACCCTATAGGCTTAATACCTTTAGGTGGGTCCACCAAGTTCCAAACTTGATTTTCATACATGAAATCCATTTTCGACTTCATGGCTTCAAGTCATTTGTCCCTTTCTGAACTTTTCAGAACTTCTTCATAATTGGTAGGCTCCTCATCGTCAATGAGTAACACGTCATTCAATTCACTTACGAGAAATCCATATCTCTCAGGAATATTGCGTGTCCTACCAGATATATGAAGATGTAGTGTCACAATAGGTTCAACTGATGTCTTATCACTATGAGTCATCGGTCGAGGTGCTTGACTAGGTATCTCATCAATGTCTATTGGAGTCTCTTGAACCTCCTCAAGTTCAACAACGCTCGCACTGTTTTCTTGTAAGAGAAACTCTTTCTCTAGAAACACAGCATCCCTTGAAACAAACATCTTTTGTTCCACAAGATGATAGAATTAGTAATCCCTCGTTTTCTTAGGGTATCCAATAAATAGACATTTATCATACTTAGTATCCAGTTTGTCTGATATAGTCCGCTTCACATAATCAGGACAATCCCATATCTTCAAGTACGATAAATGAGGTTTCTTACTATTTCATATCTCATATGGAGTAGTAGAGACTACCTTGGTCGGGACTCAGTTTAACAAGTAAACAACAGTCTGAAGTGCATATCTCCAAAAGAACTTGGGAAGATTCGCGTGATTCATCATCGACCTAACCATGTCCAACAAGGTTCGATTTTACCTCTCAAAAACACCATTATGTTGTAGTGTATATGGTGGAATCCATTGAGACAATATATCATTGTCTCTTAGATAATCTAGAAACTCTTGACTAAGTATTCACTACCTCGATCCGATCAAAATATTTTAATACTCTTGCCAAGTTGTTTCTCTACTTCATTTCTGAATTCTTTGAACCTTTTCAAAGGCTTCAGACTTGTGTTTCATCAAGAACACATACCCAAACTGTGAATGATCATTGGTGAAGGTAATGAAGTAGTTATAGCCTTCTAGAGCTTGAGTTGACATAGGTCCGCATACATCAGTATGTATTAGACCAAGCAACTCTCCCATCGGTTCACCTTTTCCCGTAAAAGGTAACTTAGTCATCTTGTCTTTTGAGCATGATTCGCATGTATCGTATGAATCTAATTCAAACGATTCTAGAATTCCACATCGGTGTAATTTAGACATGCATTTCTTGCTCACATGCCCAAGACGACAATGCCACATGTACAAGTCTAATTGATTATCTTTTCGAGCATGCTTATTGCTCGCTTCGATATTGAGAATGTCACTGGATACATCTAACATATATATATCATTGCGTAATGTTCCAACCCCATAAAGCATGTTATTCAAAGTTATGTAACTACAATTGTTACTAAAAGTCAAATGGTGTCCATTTCTATTTAAACAAGAAATAGAAATGATGTTCTTTATCAACGAAGGAACATAAAAGCAATTGTCTAGTTCTAAGACAAGTCCTGTAGAGAGTCTCAATAAATACGTTCCGATGGCGAGTGCAGCAACCTTTGCTCCATTCCCAACACGTAAATTTGACTCTCCCTTGACGAGTCTTCCTCTATTCCTTAGCCCATGTATGCCATTAAATATATGTGAGTCACACCCAATATCCAATACTCAAGTGTTTGAGGAAATATAATGACAATCAATAACGAAGATATCTGAAGAAAATAGGACATCTGATGCTTTATTCTTCTTCATGGACTCAAGATAAATCTTACAGTATCTTCGCCAATGACCCTCCTTCCCACAATGATGGCAAGTGCCTTTTTGAACTGGTTCTGCCTTTTTCTTCTTCCCTTTCTACTGTTCCTTTGACTTCCTCTTAGAACCTTTCTTCGAGGAATCAACTAACAACACCGTCCCCTGCTCATGCTTCACAAAAGGCTCCACAGTCTTCAGCATGTTGAGCAGTACCACAGATGAACCTTCTTGTATCTCATAGGTGAAGAGAAGCTTGGAGACTTCGAACCTTTCGGATCTCACTTGGTCATCAAATAATGCATAAAGATGAAAGACTATGGTATGAGCATCCATATGCTCATGCTGCTTCTGCAGCTCGGGTACCATCGCGGCTAGCATGATGCAACTCACTAATTTAGAATCACTCACATGATTTTGATAGGTCAACAACTGGTCCAGAGTTGCATCATCACTAGGACGGCCGAGAAGAGGCTCTTCGAGGACATACGCAAGCTTTTCCGGCTTGAGAACAATTCTCAAGTTTCTAAGTCAGTCCAAGAAGTTCGGCCCAGTCAATTTATTCGAATTCAAAGACATCATGATCAAGTGATTAACCTAGAAATACAAATCAAGCATATATGAGGAAGATGATTTAAAATATATCCACATACATTTATAAAATCCCATTCATTTTTCGAATTTCAAAAACCCTCAAAATTAATTCAGTAGATCGTAGGTTCATCTCCGAATGACTTGATATCCAACATAGATAAGAACAACCTTGAAGAAAGAACAACAAGCAGTTGCCGATGGCGGTTGGCCGATTGCGGGCAGGAACCGACGACCAATCCCAATCGGCTACATGACCGACGCCTGACCGCGACCTACGGCGGAACACGACAGACGACAGGCGACGACCGATGGTCGATCGGCGCCCGACGGCCAACCGACCAGTCAACGGGTAGGCGACGCCTGTCGACTGGAGGGCGACGATCGATCGATTGGCGGACTGGCGATGGCTTGTCGATCGGTGTGCGACGACTGACTGGCAAGCGGGCGACAACTAATCGCTCGATGGATGATGATCGACTGACGAGTGACGACGGATCGATGGGTGGGCCGCGACTGACCGACGAGAGGGCGACGATCGATCGACGACGAACTACGGAAAATAAAACAATACGTGAATCAATTATTTTAAATCTCGACTATTTAAAAATAAAAAAAAACACGAAATCAAAAAAAAAAAAAAACTAATCAAATCACGATAATGTACGATTAAAAAATAAAAAAAATTCATTGTCGAAATTTGAAAATTAAAAAAAAATTAATCTGAAATTTAAATCTCCACGATTCATCCTTCTCATCTATTTTTATAAATAATTTATAATTTATTTATTTTCTAATATGTTTACCGTTTATATCTATTTTAAAAAATTCTCTACGGATTCTAGAAAAGAAATCCAAAATTAAGTTCATTTCTTTTAAGTTCTATTATCACCACGTCTTTTATTAATTAGTCTGACAAACAGATTGTTAACCAAAAGTTCATCAATTGTCAAAGAGTCTGTTTGAATTCACCCAGAGAGCTAATAACATTAAAAGGTTAAAAAAAAAAAGACATCTCTCTTTCGCATATCTCATGATATGATTAGAAACAGATATGAAAAGACATTTCTAATATACAGATATTCTTTTGTCAAACGCTCTTGTTTATTTCTATCCATATCTTATGTATACAGCTTTTAACAAAATCTTAATTTTCATTTGAAAAAATTATTCCAAATAAAGGCACATAAATAGCTTCCCCTCTCCTTCAAGTTCACCAAGAGAGTGACACCGAAGCGAGAGTTCGTCGGCTCTTCCTCGAGGTCTTCTCTCTGTTACTCTACTATTCTGTGCGTTAGATTCTGTTCGTTGCATAAAGAAACTTAGCTTAGCGCTTTGTAGTTTTGTCACCTTAATATTTTCGAATTTTGCTGATGGTACTGCGTTTATTTGGATGCAAAATATATAGGAACATCTCACTCTGATCTGCATGGCCAATCTTAATCTTAATCCCCACGCCGCTGTCTACGTTCCGATGTCTAATTTTACTCCCATCTACGGTTACTCTGCTCTAATTCCTCCACCCAATCGTCTACTGGTTGTGCTTTGCAATGGCGCGCCTTGCAATTTTGAGCTCTGCTTCCAGAGCTACCATCCTCCACTTCCTCTTCCTCCTCCTGTTTTTAACGCCTACTATAAGCCTTCTCCACCATCCGTTCATCTTCCTAAAGCCACTCTGACATTGATAGACCAGGCAGAAGAGGCGATGCAGCCATTGGAGCAACTCTGCATTATTGATCAAGCCAAAATGGAAGAAGAGGTTGGAGATGAGAACATTGATGCAGCCTGTAGTAAGGGTTTGACAGTGAGGTCCGGAGGTGGTCCTCCTGGAGCTTCTGCGCTTGTTTGGAGAAGGAAGAGTAAGCATCGGATGCGGAAGGTCGATAAGAAGGTTAAGGCAGTGAATTTCGAGTTCGAGTTCAAGAAAGGGGAGGGTGATGCAGTTGGGAAAATTGACCAAGGAAAAACTACTGTCATGATCAGGCATCTGCCTAATAAATTCAAGTACGTAGAACTCTTATCCTATTTTTAATGCTTTCGTTTTTTAAAAAAGGAAAAAAAAACAAATCAATCTCGTATCGTAGGAAGGAGAATTTGATAAGCATATTGGATAAACACTGCATGGAGGAAAACCAAAAGATAGCGAAGGATGGCGTGGAGGAGAATGGGAATCTTTCAGAGTTTGACTTTTTGTATCTGCCGATGGATTTCAAGTGAGTCTGTCTATTTTATGTTTGTAACTCGAAGAATAATATTCATCTTTTATGTTACGAGGGGAGTTGTGACATAGGACTGGAAGCAACTTGGGTTATGCGTTCGTCAATTTCACCAGTGCAATTGGCGCATGCAGACTCTACGATTTCCTGAACAACTTCGACTGGAAATCGGTTGGATCCTGCAAGAAATGTGCCGTGGCCTACGCGAGAATTCAGGTCTCATTTGCCTGTGTCCGCCATCATCAAATGGGAAGCTATGTTTTTATTGCAATTTTTGTTTGTGTAGGGTTTGGGTGCACTGCAGAAGCACTTTCAGAGCTCGACTTTTGTGTGCCAAAGCGACGAGCTCCTTCCGGTGTGCTTTGCGCCACCGCGCGATGGCGTGCGCGAGACACAGCAGCAGTGCGTCGGCAAGCGTTTGCCGCTAACACCGCGCTAGCGCCGCAGCACTAGACGGGGGGAAACCTGAGACGCAGGGTTCATGGAGCTAATTAAGCTCACGTCGTCTCTACGGGAAAATTGTCTCTAGGGTTTGGTATCTCTCTCTCTCTCTTGCTTTCGTTCTCTCACTCGTATCACTGAAGGAGAGCTAAAAAGGGAGCAAGAAACGTCTGGGCCATGGCGACTGCTAAAAGTTCTTGTAAAGATCACAGTAATTGTGGTTATCTTTTGCGTATATGTATGATTTTGGACTAGTCTCTGTTCAGCAATTAATTGTAGTTCTGGTTAATCCGTTGTCAATATCCTTGCTAAACATGCATGGATTCAAGCAAAAGAGAAAGGTAACATGGAGGTTTGATTAAGATGTGCATCGATCAAATATGACTCAAGCGTATCAACACTGTACGCTAAGATATATAATCTCTGAAATTACCTGACAAACCGGGAGGGGACAAAAAGGCTTGGAAATGCAATGAAATGATGAGGTGAAAGAGAGGCACGGATCATACAACTGCCACTGTCAACTGCTGCAGGCAGTGGAGTGCACTAAGGATATAATTCCTTTAATGGGATGGGAAAGGAATTAATGTGGGAGTGGACAGGTAAGGTCCATGCCCTAATGGCTATGTTCCGGGGGAGGAGGGATATAGTGATAGCAGGTATATATATGCGCTAGAGAAGGGAGATGAAGGAGATGAAGGCAGAGAACGGAACACTAGAACAGAAGTAGCCACAGTTCATCGTATCTTTCTGCTCTGCTGTTACATTATACTGATTGATACGTGATTGGACGTGATCCGACGTGCCATGCATTTAATGCATGGCAAGGCCATGCCAATGCCATGCACAGCTCCACGCCCCTCTACTCTCAATAGCATTAGAGCTCTAGAAAAAGCAAATCATGCTGTATGCCGCCTAACAGCTCACGGATGCGCAGTTTGTTGGGATTTAAAGTTAATTTTAAAGTTATTTGAAATTGATCGTCGATTATTTTACGAAATGGTTATTCCTCCAAAAAATAGCGTCCGCCTCGCTACCTATTATTTTATCAATAGTCTGTCAAATAGTCTGCACTTATACGATCAAAAATTTTTTATTGAATACAAAATTAAAAAAATACATTACTTTTAACAGTAGAATTTTGAAATGGTTATTCCTCCGAAAAATAGCGTCCGCCTCGCTACCCACTTATTATTTTATGAATCCTCTTCCAAATAGTCAGCACTTGTACGATCAAAAAAAATTTATTAAATAAAAATTAGATTACTTTTAACAGTAGAATTTTTATTTGTTACGGAATAAGAAAAGACGAGATGCTGCACAAAGGAAGAGACAATGTGATGTATAAATTTAGCATTATAATAAATTTGACGGTGTATTATGCGCACGTATATAATATGCTGTTAATATTATTTTTTACGATATACTTAATCAAGCACGTTGTAAATAGTAATTTAATTTTATAAATAACAGTGTATATTAAAAGATATAATATTAAAAATTTATTATTGCAGATTAATATATGCTATTAAAAATTTACTATTCACAACGCCCATTGATATATATTATTAAAGGTCAACTTATTTGTCATGCACATTGATGTATGTTGTTAAAAAGTATATTATTCACGGTGCGTGTTATATTAAAAAATTATTATTTACAGTACGTAATATTAAAAATATAAATTTTTAATTAATTAATTAATTATATATAAAGAAATATATATTAAAAAAGTATATAAAATGTTAGGTCAAATGAAATCACTGTTCACGCAGGTTTCCGTGCACAGACGCTTGTGCACGGTCCTATATATATATATAGGACCGTGATCAACTGGGCGTCAGATCCGTCCGCGTGCTGCGTGAAACTGCGTGAACACAGTGATTTCACTGATCGCTCAGTAAACGCTGAACAATTGAAATCACGTATATATATATATATATATATATATATATATATATATATATATATATATATATATATATAAAAGGGTATATATTATAAGGGGGATATGTAATGTCGTCGTGGGAAGGGGAATTAACCTAAACTATTAAATTTGTTTCTTTTTTTTCTCCGATAGCTATTCTCAATTTCCCATCTCAAACCCTTCTTTCGCCGCGATACTTTCCCTTCTCTCGTCGCCTTCCTCTTTGCCGCAATACTCGGCACCTTCTCTGATACTCGTTGCCTTCTCATCAGCCTCACGTCGCTTTTCTGTCGGTCACCCTTTCTGCGTTGCTTTCCTCTCCGCCGCGATACTTGGTGCCACCTCCCTCCCCACCTCCACAGAATCCAGGGTCTACTTTCGATAAGCTTCCATCTGCAGTATTAAATCTGTCAAGCATGTTAATCTCGACTTTCCGGACTTACCATTCTCTCCATATGCACGCATTACCTTGTCTTTCTCATTAGTCGCTGATAGAAGTGAGAAACCTGTACTAGCTTCATTTTTTATGATATCTCAACAGTGAATAATGTGATTGTTAGTCTCAAGAACTTAAACATGCAACAATCGGAGTACCATCAGATTTTTCATTATTATCATCGCAAGTGAATATTAGCAAAGTCCTGTGCACTTGCTAAACTAAGTCCTGTGATAACAAATTTCTGCCGACAACAATTATTTTGGATTGTTCAATAAGATAACTACCTCTATCTTCATATTTCTTTGATGCCTGTCCACTTGCAATATTAGTCGATGTTTAATTTATGTCAATGACTTCTGCATTAATTATGTGAACTCGAAGAATCATGAGAATGTTGGAGAAAACTTTGAACTTAATTTTCAGATTGCAAAATTTCTTTATCATTGGCTGATTGTTCCATTGCAAGCATTATTTTCAATTTCCTAAAACTTTATGGAAGCATCAAAAGAAAATGCTAAAAGCTCCATTGACTCTTGTAATGCTAAAAGCTCTCCAACATCAATAGAATGATCCACCACAAACTTTGGTCATCCTTGTTGAAAAGCTGATAGAGGAACTTCGGTGAGTGCTAGAGGAGGAGTGAATGACGCATTCTCATTGGCGTGAAAGAATTCGATTGTGCTTGTCTACAATTATGTTAGCACGCAACGAAAATAGAAAATACAATATGAATACAAACAAACAAACACAAAGATAAGCGATATAATGTGGTTCGGAACCTTAAGGTTCCTACTCCACGGATTGAGCTCGAGTAAGCTCTAGTGATGTACACACCACTACTAATCAAAATACTCCTTCTTGGTGACACATCGGAGGTGGAGAAATTTCTTACAATGATTACACAAGAAAATACAAGAAATTACAAATGAAATACATAAAACAACATAAAGGAAACTTTACAACAATTGCTTTGGATGCTTACTTGTTTGATTGCTTGAACCGCACTTGAAAACCCTGATTTGCACTAGCAAATCGCCTCAAATCGTCCAAGAAATCATTGTAAAAATTCTCCCCTTCGTGCTCCTTTTAAAGCTGCAACTCGGGCTGATTTCCGTCTAATAGTCAACTCCTCATACCCATCAATCGACTGCTTCTGTAGTCGTTGTCTTACAATGACTTAATCCACGCTGGAAAAGTTCCAACTGATACTTAGCAGTCGACTGCTCATAGCTTTCAGTTGACTGCCCTTGCTCAGCAGTCGATTCAAAAACATTCTGTGTCCGTGTCCTCGATCAGCAATCGACTGCCCTCCATAGTAGTTGACTGATTAAGGCCAGTCGATTGCTAAACCCTAGCAGTTGACTAATGGACCATAGAATAGCAGTCGAGCGTCAGTCGATTTCCATCAGTCGATTGGTCATAATCATAGTCGACTGCCCATAGTCGACCCGGCTGTCAAGTGTCAAAACACTTGACCAGTCGACTACTAAACCTCAACCATGAGGTTTACCCCAAGTATGATGCCCTCATACTTGCTAGATCACCCTTAGCCTAGACCTAAGCCTTCTAGCCACCTCCATCAATCTCATGCCTATCGGATCTCTCCAAGTCATCCATGACTTGTTCATCCATATGCTAGCCTTCAGGTGCTTCCACCGGCTATTGTCATGTTAAGTTGGTCTACACCGTCAAGGCATATTGGACTTACGCTGCCAAGATACACGCTTGGACTCTACGCTGTCAACCATTGAACTTATGCTGCAAAGACTCTACCCTTGGATTTTACACCATCAATATCAACCCTTGGACTTCTCTTGCCAATCTTGGACTTCTATTTGCCAAGACTCAAGATTGGACTTTCCCTTACCAAGTCCAATGCTTGGACTTTCCATGCCAAGTACTCAAGAATTGGACTTTACCATTGCCAAGACCCATGCTTGGACTTTCCATGCCAGGTGTCCCACTTGGACTTCTCTATTATATGGTCAACTTCATGTCAATCATATAGTCAATCCATTGTCAAACAATAGTCAACTCATCGTCAAACATCAAAACACAACATCAAAACACTACTCGATTCAAATTCGAGTCTGGTCAATCGTGACCTGGGCCGATTGCACTAACAATCTCTCCTTTTTTGATGTTTGACAAAAACTAAATACCTTTGAGTTAGAAACCTAACTTAATCCAATTATCCCAATTGTCCAAATTAGGAATTCCAAATTCTCACTCAATTTTCCCAAAATTTTCTCCCTTTTTGACATACATAAAAAATGTTCTCCCCAAGGGTATTAATGTCTCATATCCCAATGAGATCTTACAATCTACCCATTAGTTCAAAAACATCTAGAATGCCTTCATTCTTCCTAATGATAAGTCTCATATCTCTAAAGAGAGACAATCATTCAAACTCTAAAAACTCAAAATTCTCCCCATCATGAGGAAGAACACATCCATTATCCCATGATGGATTATCTCTCCCTAAAGGTTGCTCCCCCTTGACCATTGCACTAACAATGTCTTTGGAGAGTCCCTAAGCCTATAGGAATACTAACCCATCAAAATTAAGGTTAAAAGTTTAAATTTGAATTTTCACACACCTTAAAATTGATACATCACCCAAAAAACTCTCTTAATCCATATCCAATGGGTTTTCACCCTTTTCAATGTTTTTCCAAAGCATATCCTAGGGTTATGAGCAGTTAGGGTAGCCTAACACAGCTGAAACATGGGCTAAATATCCTTGTTTACCCAAAATCAACATTGGCAGTCGACTCTGTCAGGAAGCAGTCGACTAACCTTGACTCCAGTCGACAACCCTAAACGGCAGTCAATTGATTTCTGTGAATGCAGAAATTCAGTTTCAGAAATGATTTTCGAAAAATCATAAGTAATTATACATAATACGAAAAATCATGAAATTTCATATGTATAATACTTATGCCAAACATTATGGGTAAAAATATTTAGAAAATAAAATACTCATAAAATAATGAGATTGATATAAAATTCAAAACCATTAATAAATTCAATATTTTTCAACTATTTTGTATCAACTTCTACAATAGTGATTGCTATCAAAAGATAGACTTCACCAAGGTTTTTCAAAATGATTTTAAAAATATTTTTAAAACCTTATATTGAACCATGGTATATGAACTTAATGCACATGACTTGTATATAAGCTTTTCTCATGATTTATCCATGGTATAAGATGAGTTTGAGTTCATTTAGATGCAAAAACTATGCACCTTGAACTTAACTCATTTCTTAGCATCTCACATGTGTCTAGGGTGTTTGAAAACACACACATGTCAATTTGATGTGAGATGTGGATTTTGATTATTCCTAGTCTAAGGTCTTATGCATTTTCCTAGGCAACACTATTTGATTCCCTTATACATGAGACTTTAAATCATGTCATTGTCCTTAAATCAATTTTAATTAACTTAAATGCATGAATGATGATTATGACATAATTGATAACATTAATAGACATGTTTCAATAATCATGATATCATGACATTAAATATGAGCCTAAATATACATGACATAAAATCTTAACCCTAAGCATTATCATGACATATTATATGATTTAAAAGAGATATGATGTCATGACATGACATATCACAATTAAAGCATGACAAATAAAATATAAGGCATAAGAATACCTAAATTTTTAATATTAGTTGTCATTTGTTAGGATTAAATTTATTCTGCCATAATACTATTTATCTCTCAAGTATGCCAAAACTCCAAAATGACACACTATGACCTCTAAACCTAATTGTGTCAATTTGATCAATTTTTCATAGTTCTCAAAATATATTGGCACATCCTAAAATCTTTTAGGATTAAATCTCAATCTCTATTTCCAAGGTAGCACATAACCTTGAAAATGACCTAAAGTGTCAACTTTGCTATGGTTGAGTTAACTACCTATCCAATCAAGGTTGACATGACAGAATCAGTCAGTCTTCTCGTGTTCATTTGAAGAACTTTAAACTCCTCTTAGAAAAATGTCAGGCTCTAGAAAAAGAAGTCCAAAAACTTAAAACTGCTCTGAAAAACTTAACTATTGTCTACCCCTTACAAAGCAAGAAGTTCGTGAGCTTGTTGCCGAAACAACAAAGCAGTCAATACTTGTTGAAAGGGAGGCCTTAAGGTTAACTGAGAACCTTAACGAGAAGATTGATAGAGTAGAAGGACTTCTTTGCAGGCTGGAAAGGTGGACTGCTTTATGAGTGATCATATTCTGACAAGAAACACTCAAGCCTACAGAAGTGTCATCAAAGTTACTGAGCAAATTGAATCGCCAGCAGTAGGGTTTGCCAAACCAAGTGAATTCCAGGGACCCAATTCTGGAAATTATGCTATTATCTGCCAAAACAATACACAAATCCAACTATTAGTTCAAATAGTGGAAAGCATAAGAAATATCCACACAGATCTTAAAACCCTCCTGGAACAAACCAAAATCGGAGTCCCAACAACCACCATCTCAGACGAATTGGTGGACAAACTGAAGAATTTATCCTTAGGCCCTTCAGAAAATCCTAAGGAAGGAAGAGGTAAACTCTGGGTTTTTAAAGATCCTTATAAAATTATTGTTTTGGCGGATGATAGCAGAATTTCCAGAATTGGGTCCCTGGAATTCACTTGATTTAGCGAACCCTACTGCTGGCGATTCAATTTGCTCAGTAGCTTTGACGACACTTCTGTAGGCTTGAGTGTTTCTGACACCGAGACAGAACAACAAGAGCCAATACAACAACAACAAATCTACTCCACCAGTATGGTAAATTCCCCTTATACTCCACCTCAGGATACAACTATGGGCCCCCCTAGTTATCCTCCAGCAACAAGGAATGATGCAGGACCCTCACGACCAGCACCACCTATATTTGAGCAAAGGGCCCCAGCTCCAAGATTCCGCGGAGGTATGAATAATGAAATGTGGACACTCCCTTCGGCTCAGCAACAATGGGGGGGGGGGGCAATATTTGTTATTCCTGTAGAAATATGAGTGCCAACAAAGGAGCACTAAGGATAATTGGTGGTTTGATTGGTATCCAGCCACTAAACAGGTGGATGACCAACTGGAGCAAACCACCAACCTACTACAGGATGCTTGCAGAAGGATGGCTTCTTTCAAACTGTAACAGCACATGATACTTTACGGAAGTAGTGGACCCGTAAAGAACAAGGCTTTGACCACTAGTTATCAACATTCCCAATTAAAACACTTCAAACAGAGATAAACACTGAGTAGACAATGCTTGAAATGCTTAAAAGAAAAGACTTACAAAATACAGAGCTAGCTTGATTGCGGACACGAATGTGAACACAAGGAGAACTCTAAGTAGAACTTGTAGGGATTTGCCCTGTGTGTTCTGCAAAGAAAACTAGGGTGTTTATATAGAAGGGGAAAGAGAGATCGAGTACTCGTTGGACCCCATCGACGTCTTATCTTTTTCCCTGCTATCACACCTTTACAGTTATCTTACCAAACCAGGGGCGCCAAACCAGGGGGCGCTCATGGTTTATCTTACCAAACCAGGGGCGCCAACCAGGGGGCACTCATGGTTTTGTAATAGTAGTAAGGACGGCTCCCCGAGACTCAGTTCTTCTTTACAACTCATACATAACCTTTATAGTACATGTTGATAACTAGTGGTTAAAGCCTTGTTCTTTACTGGTCCACCACTTCCGCAAAGTATCATGTGGTATTACAGTTTGAAAGAAGCCATCCTTCTACAGGCATCCTGTAGTAGGTTGGTGATTTGCTCTAGTTGGTCATCTACCTGTTTAGTGGTTGGATACCAATCAAACCACCAATTATCCTTGGTGCTCCTTTGTTGGCACTCATATTTCTTTATTGAGTGCAGAATTTTAAGTTGTTGCAGGGCATTTGTGGCTTGTACTGCTACTTGCTATTATAGAACAATTGCACTTATTTCATAATGTATTTTCAAGATGGGAATCCATCACTCTAACCCGTGTTGCAACCCAAGGATTCACTGACCCAAGAGATAAGGTTGAATATATGAAAAATCTTCTCGGAGAGATAGAAAAGCTAACATAGATACAATGGAAAATGATGTACCCCACTTAATATGATGTGTTAGTCACTATAGCTGAAGGCAGGTGAGGGATGCAAAATGTTCTATCACAAATGAGAAGAATATCCTAACCCATTTATCATGAATCGATCACGCTCCTAAGAACCCAATACCTATTGGAGCTCCTTGGGTTTACTAGGTATTCCTTAGGGATAACTTCCTTAGATACCCTCCGAATAACCCTTCTAGGCTTAGAAGCCTTGGTCATTGTAGTCTTGCCTAGGTTAACTCTAGGGGTAACTTTCCTTGTAACCTTCTTAGTGGCTTCCCTAGGTTTTTTTGAAACCTTAGCCATTGGGCACCTACCATGGTTACCCTTAGGGATGACCTCCCTAGTAACCTTAGTTTTCTAGACTTAGATTGAGTTCCATAATCGAATAGAACATGGTGATAGGTAGACTTATCTACCTTGGACTTAGGCTTGTGACTCAAACCTTTCTTGCCCATAGATGAGCCTTGCCTCCTAGACCCTAGGTTTTGACTCTTAGACCCTTGGTTTTGACTCTTAGACCCTTTAATTGAATTTGTCATTCTTGCAAGGGCCTTTTCAAGTTTCTCAAGCTTTGACCTTAAGACTTGATTTTTCAATTCTAATTGCCCAATCTTTGAATTTTCATTTAGTCTTTGGGTGTGGTTCTTCATTTTAGGCATATGCCTACCCTTCTTAAGGTCAATGCCCAAATGACTCTCTATCTTCCTAATTGAATTCCTAGGTAGGATTTTTCTAAGGTTATTAGTCCCAAATTTCTCCTTAGTTCTAAAATCGTATGATTTGATACCTAAACAAAAAAAAAAAATCTATTTTTAGCATGCTCTTTATGAACAATAGCAAGATTACTTCTAGCATGCTTTTCATTATAAAATAGGGAAGGTGCATTACTAAATTTTACTTTAGGGTTTGCTTTAGAAGCTCCTCCTACATGTGATGCTCCCTCTTGTCCCTTGGTTTGCTTTCTCCTAGGGCATTGGCTTTCTATAGGGTCCCTTTTGATGGCATTTGAAGCAAATGATGTGCTTCTTGCTCTTTTGACTTTGGGCACTAGTTTCCTTGGTCTTTAGCACGACTTGTGTCATCTTCTTGACCCATTTAGAACATTTACTCTTGTAGTGTCCTTGCTCCCTACACTCAAAATATATAATATAGTTTTTATTATTTATTAGGGTGCTTGAGTTACCTAGGTCAATGGTGGTAGAAGCCTCTTGATCTTTTTCATCACTTCTTCTGGAGATAGAGGCTACTTCATGATTTTGCTATTACTCCGGTGATCTAATATCCTCCCCCTCAATCCTAGAGGTGGAGGCTTCCTCCAATTCTACTTCTTCCACCGATCTGGATGTTGACTCCTTCTCAACTTCCGAATCCTCACTTTCTTGTGAGGAAGAGCTTGCTTCTTCGGTCTCCTTGTCCAATTGAACCGAAGAGCATTCTTGTTCCTTGGGCTCCTCTATCTCTTGAGCCATTGAGGGTTCTTCATGGAACTTAGCAAGCTTGCTCCAAATCTCCTTGGCATCCTTACAATCTCCTAATCTACACAAAACATCATTAGGGATTACACTAAATAATATACCCATTACCTTGTTATTTATGTTGTAGTATCGGAGTTATTCTTTGCTCCACTTCTTCTTCTTAAGTCTTTTTCCTTCTTCATCTTTTGGAGCGTCAAACCCTACCATCACACTAATCCAATTATCATAATCGCGCTTAAAGAAATATTTCATCCTTACCGCCCATATCTCAAAAACTTTTGCTCCATAGAGTTCATATGGTGGTGGCACATTGATATCATCCCCCAATCTTTCTTCAATCACCATCTTCTTCTTCTAGCGTGCTCCCTTGGATATGAAGCCAGTGAAGAGCATCCTTGTTTTGATACCAATTGTTGGAACTTCAGTGAGCACTAGAGGGGGGGGGGGGGTGAATGGCGCATTCTCGTTGGTTTGATAGAATTTGATCATGCTTGTCTACAATTATATTAGTATGCAGCGGAAATAGAAAATACAATATGAATACAAACACACAAGCACAAAGACAAGAGATATAACGTGGTTCAGAATCTTAGGATTCCTACTCCATGGATTGAGCTCAAGTGAGCTCTAGTGATGCACACACCACCACTAATCAAAAACACTCCTTCTCGGTGACACACCAGAGGTGGATAAACCTCTTACAATAATTACACAAGTAATATAAGGAAATACAAGTAATTACAAATGAAATGGACAAAACAACGTAAAGAAAACTTTACAACAATTGCTTTGGATGCTTGCTTGTTTGATTGCTTGAACCACACTTGAAGACCCTGATTTGCACTAGCAAATCACCTCAAATCGCCCAAGAAATCGTTGCAAAAATCCTCCCCATTTGTGCTCCTTTTAAAGTTGCAACTCGGGTTGATTCCCGCTTAGCAGTCGATTTCTCATACCCATCAGTCGACTGCTCCTGTAATCGTTGTCTCACAATGACTTAATCCACACTGAAAAAGTTTCAATGGATACCTAGCAGTCGACTGCCCTTACTCAGCAGTCGACTCGGAAACATTCTATACCCGTGTCCTCGACCAATAATTAACTGCCCTCCAAAGAAGTCGACTGCTAAACCCTAGTAGTCGACTGATAGACCACAGAATAGCAGTCGAGCGTCAGTCGACTCCCATCAGTCGATTGGTCATAATCTTAGTTGACTACCCAGAGTCGACTCGACTGTCAAGTGTCAAAACACTTGGTCAGTCGACTGGTCTATAACCCTAGTCGATTGTTAAACCTCAACCATGAGGTTTACCCCAAGTATGATGCCCTCATACTTGCTAGACCACCCTTAGTCTAGACCTAAGCCTTCTAGCCACCTCCATCAGCCTCACGCCTATCAGATCCCTCCAAAGTCATCCATGACTTGTTCATCCATATGCTAGCCTTCAGGTGCTTCCATCGGCTATTGTCATGCTAAGCTGGTCTACATCGCCAAGGCACATTGGACTTACTCTTCCAAGACACTCGTTTGGACTCTACGCCGCCAACCATTTGACTTGTGCTGCCAAGACTCCTCCCTTGGACTTTACACCGTTAATATCAACCCTTGTACTTCCCTTGCCAACCCATGTTGGACTTCCATTTGCCAAGACTCAAGCTTGAAATTTCCCTTGCCAATATTCTTCTTTTGATGCTTCAATAGCATTTTAAGTTTTAGGAAACTGAAACTGTTATGATCCAAAAGAAAATAATGCTCTAGTGACTTTTGTAAATGTTAAAAGCTCTCCAATATCAATAGAATGATCCTCCACAAACTTTGACCATTTTTCTTGAAAAGCTGATAGACCATCAATCTTGGATACTTTGGCGAACTACATATAGTTGTTAATCTAGTTATAAGTAAACTTTGGTGAAGTACATATAGTTGTTAAAATAAAGAGAGAAAAAAATAGATGAGTATCAAAAGGTAGGTTATTGATGCTTTTCTTTAATATGTTAATATAGTTTTGGATTTATGTTTCATATTATTTTTATTATTATACAATTTTAAATGAAGAGAACTATATGAAGTTTAGATAGCTATCAATTGTATATATCTTTTCTCCTATTCAACCATAGATATATTAATCTAATTATATAAAATAAGAATAACTTACATTGTAGGATTTTGGTTATTTACGAAATGGATGTGTTTGCCTTCAAGGCTTGTACTGGAATATGAAGAAGGGGTTTAGAAATTTCTTGCACAAGCTAGGAACTATGTCAAAACACGTGAAGTAATTTTATATCCTTGTAAGCGTTGTCAAAATAAGAAATATATGAAATTTGACCAAGTGTACGAGCACTTAATTATGAAGGGGATAGATCATTCTTACACTATTTGGGTCTTCCATGGTGAAACTTATACATCACAATTTCAAAGTGAAGATAGTTCAAGAAGAGTTCAAGAAGAAGAGGATGAAAGTAAAGAGGCATATCACTTATATAGAGATGTCTTTGTGGCGGAAGAAGAGGTTGATCGCACTATGTCTGAAACAAAAGACTATGAGTTTGTTAATTTACTAGAAGATGCAGAAACTCCTTTCTTCCTTGGTTGTACAACTTACACAAAATTATCAGCAGTTGTCACATTATACAATTATAAGTCTACTAATGGTCACAATGACAATAGTTTTAATGAGCTTCTTAAGATCTTAGATGACATGCTTCCAAAAAAAAAAATACTCTTCCAGAAAATGTTTACTCAATGAGAAAGTTGTTGAAACCATTTGATTTAGAATATGAGAAGATTCATGCTTGCCCGAACGATTGTTGTCTATTTACAAAGGAACTTAAAGATTTAGACTCATGCCCAAAGTGTGGTTTCTCGAGATGGAAGGTTGACAAAATCTTTACTAAAGATCGTAAAGGAGTTCTAGAAAAGGTGCTTTGGTATTTTCCATTGATACCTAGATTGAAAAGGATGTTTAAATTAGAAGACAAGGTCGAAGACTTGATTTGGCACTCCAACCACAAATGTCAAGATAATATGATGCGTCATCCAGTTGATTCAGTAGCTTGGGATACAATAAATCATAAGTGGTCAATTTTTGCATCGGATCCTAGAAATCTGCACCTTGGTCTTGCAATAGATGGATTCTTTTGGTGACCTTAGTTCAAGATATAGTTGTTGGCCGATTATTTTGATTAATTATAACCTTCCTCCATTGATGTGCATGGAGAAGGAAAATCTTATGCTAACATTACTGATTCTAGGCCCAAAGCAACCAGGAAATGATATAGATGTATACTTGGAACCCCTTATCGAGGAATTGAAGGAGTTGTGGGACATAGGTGTGGAGGCATTTGATGCATTTAGTAAGTCAATGTTCAATCTTAAAGCTATTTTGATGTGGACTATCAATGATTTTTCAACATATGAAAACCTATCTAGATGTGTCACAAAAGGAAAATTTGGTTGCCTGATATATGGTAAAGACATATGTTCTATTTGGCTTAAATACAGTAGAAAGTTTGCATACTTGGGTCATAGGAGATTCCTTGCTCTGTAGGGTCGATGTTGGCCGGCTAGAGGGGGGTGAATAGCCTTTGTCGTAGACGGTGGAAGTCGTTCGTTCGTTGCTCGTCTACAAAACTATTAGCGCAAGTGGAATATGCAAATACGCACAAATAAAGACAAAGTAAAGAATAGAAATACAAACGCTAACACCGCAATGTAACATGGTTCACGGCTGCGCTGCTAATCCACGGTCCGATTCGTCCACGGTGAATCACTCCGTAAACTTTCACTATTCTCTCCTTTGCACCAAGCTAGGTGGAGGTAACCTCTTTACACAGGAATCACTCCTCTTACAAATAGAATGTAAATAAACTCAAGTAAGAGGATGGAAAACCTTTAGGGCACTTTGGGAGAGTTTAGAGCATGAACATTAGACCCCCAAAGCCCCACACCTCTTCTTTTTATAGAAGAAGAGGGTTTCTTCCCGTTGACACAGGATCAATCGACTGATGCCCTGATCAGTCGACTGGTCCTATAGCCGTTGCCCAATAACGACTTTTTCCACATTAGATTCCAACCAACAGCTCCTACATCAATCGACTGATGTCGACTTTCAGTCGAGTGCTCGCGAGCTCGACTCGCTTCTGTGCCCGAAACCCTTGCGACCAGTCGACTGATGCTTTCATTAGTCGACTGGTGGTCTCGCAATGATCATCATTCCATGGCGGTCATTCGTTGCACTTGAACGGACTCGAACACTAGTCGATCGACAGAGTAGTCGAATAACATCCACACTTAGCCAAATGGCCAAGTTTCACCTAAGAGCACTACCCCTTCCCGGGTTACATTCGCTCACTCTCATCCCTTGGAGTCCCTCGCCTTTGAAGTTATCTTCGTCTGACCACATCTCTCGGATGCGCCAAGCGCATGGCTCTGCAGCGTCATCCTTCCCGTCTCGCCCTAAAGTCTACTTCCTTCGGCTTCACTCCAAGCTCCTCGTTCGGCGGTCACTCGGATGCTCCAAGCGCACGACTTCCGCAAAGCCATCCTTCACCGACTCAAGGACCGAGTCATGAGATGTGAAACTCGCCAAGGCTCCATGCGCGAATTACTAAGTCCTGCAAGACTCCAACGCACATATCAAATCCAAACATCTTAACTTAAACCCTTTGCCACACACATCAAAACCATATCACGGGTTGATTGCACTAACAATCTCCTCCTTTTTGATGTATGACAATCCGTTTAAGTTAAGTAAAATATTTGATAAAAATATTAAGGTAAGAAAGCATGTAAATAACATGATTAGCATCTCTCCCCCTTAATACATGAAACTCCTCCTAAATACAATTCCCCCTTACTTAAACATGTATATTTCTCCCTCTTTGACACCATAAAAAATGTTAAACAAAGTTTATATAAGTATAACATCAAGTTTAGAGGGAAACAAAAACCAAAACATGCCTTAAAATCAGATAAAAGAGGTTATTGGACATGTTATCAGTCGATCAGTCGATTGGTTCAGACTACCAGTCGACTGACACTCTGATTTTCAGGGTGAATTTCAAAAATGCGTTAAAAATTCTATAAAAGTCAAAAAATCATGAAATTTGGGGAACTCATTTATTTTAAGGTCCTTTATCAGTGAAAAATAGTTTTCCATGAAAAATCATTATATTTTCAAGGATTTTTTAAAAATCCAAAAGTTTCAAAAGTAACTAGGTTTTTGATCAAGTTTGTATCACTTTTAACACCTAGTTTTGTTTTTAAATTGTTTCAAAACATGAACACACAGATTTTAAAGTAAGAAATTATTTTGAAAACATATGAAATATTCAACCATGATCTTTGGGCAATATGTCTATGAATTAAACATAAGTCTTCCCCATGATTGGTCTATTATTGCTATTTGATACCTTAAATGACCATCTAAATGTCATAGACATTAGTGGATCATTAGTATCATCCTATCATCTCACCCATGCTATGTTTTCAATCAAGGTAGCCTATGGTGAGTGTGAGATGTATCCTAAAGGTATTTATATATACTTAACCATTAATTTCATGCATTTATACCCATGGTTAAGTATCATCCTAACATCCCACATGATCATAAAGATATATATGCATTGATTTTACATTATGACCATAAAACAAATGTATTTATCAAATTATAATCATGCATTAGGCATGAATTATGATACAAAGTAAAGTATCACCCAAAGACATGATTTAAACCCTAATGCCCATGATTATATGTCAAATATCAAGATCATAAATCATGATTGCAAGCATATATAACAATTATATTAAAACATCATGATTTAAGCATTATTATCAATTTATGGGTACATTATCATCACCCAATACTATGCTAAAAATGTATAGGTCATGAATATCACATTACACTAAGTGTCGAACATGATTTAAACTATTTAAGGGTGCATTATCATCACCCAACACTATTTTAAAAACTTAGTCCCGTCATCTTAAGTCAACCAAAATATGATATAGATAAATTCTATATGATTGACTATCCTAGGGTTTTCCTGACCCTTAAGGATGGATTTAGGAACCCAAAATAAGTTCTTTCCTATGTGGTTCACTAAATATTCCTTAGGGATTCATTTTCTAGCTATTGTTTTCTTTTTATCTTGACCCCTAGCAATTAAGCATTTATAGACCTTTTTATTTTTATTCTCCTTATATCCTAGGCCTTTTCTATTGAAGCTTGCTCTTTGGCTCCCAATTATCATGTTAAGGGTGTTGGAGCCTATGGTGAATTTTTCTAGGGCCTTGGTTAAGTGATCTACCTTTTTTCTTAGGACCCTATTTTCTTCAATGCATGCATCATTAACATCAAATGACATATAGTCATGTGAGCATGCATCATTAAGACTAGAGGAAATATTTTCATTAATATTTAAGCATGTTTTTTCTAGTTTTTCTTCTAAGTCCTTAATTTGATCTAGCATGCATTTATTTTTCTTCTTTTCCCCAAACAAGTCCTTAGTGAGGCTAGAAATAATTGACATAATTTTCTTGGGGGAAAAATTTATTACCTCACTTACCAAATCCTCTTCCGATGATGAGGATGTAGAAGAAGCTCCCCCTTCACTCGAGCTCTCCTCATTTGAGCTTGCTTCTTCATTTTCGGAGGAGGAGTCTAGGTCATCAAACGCCATCAAAGCAAAGTTGGTGACAAAGGCATTCTCCTCTTCCGATGATGATGATGATGATGATGATGATGATGAAGAGGGGTCATCCCATGTCCTTGCCTTTAGTGCCTTGGCCTTCCCTTTTTCTTTAGCCTTCTTCTCCTCTTCCTTCTTCTTGCTCCCCTTTTTCTTCTTTTCTTCTTTTCTTCTTTCTTCTTCCTCTCTTCTTTGCTTTTGTTCAAGAGGGGACAATTATCCCTTATATGTCCCTCTCCTTGACAATTGTAGCAAATAACCTTCCTCCTTGGTCTTCTCCTCATATCATTAGATTTATTAAATTTGAAATTTTTCAAAGCACGTCTTACCTTCCTTACCATGTAAGCTTCTTCCGTGCTATTCATGGAGGAGGAGGAGGATGGTTCATCGGAGGAGGAGGAAGTCTCTATCTTCTTCTTTTTCCCTTTATTTGCTACTAGGGCTACTCCTCTTGATGGCTTGATACTTGATTCTTCAATTACTCCCTCATGCCTTGTTTCGTGGAGCTCCATGGTTGAGAAGAATTCCTCCAAGGTGCTAACTTCTAGGTTCTTGGAGATGTAAAAAGAATCCACCATAGAGCTCCATCTTGAGGACTGGGGAAAGACATCTATAACCTTCATTACTATATCCCGGTTGGAAAGCTTTTCCCCTACACTTGTCAAATCGGTTAGAATTTTCTTAAACCTAGAGTGTAGGGATTTTACCTTCTCTCTTTTTTCGAGTTTGTTATTGGATAGTTGGGAGCGAAGGACATCTCTCCTTGCTAGCTTGGCCTCGGATGTGCCTTCATGAATCTCTATGAGTTTCTCCCACATCTCCTTGGCGCTAGCACATTCCTCTATCCGATTCACCTCTTGTTTGGGGAGTACGTTGTAGAGGTGATGTTTGACTTTTGAGTTCGCCAAGTACTCTTCCCTTTGCCTCTTACTCCACCATGATTTCTCCAATGGCTCCCCTTCTTCATTCCTAGGCATTTTGAAACCGTTTTCCATAATTAATAGAATTTCGAAATCGGTTTCAAAAAATACCTCCATTCTCTTTTTCCACCGAGAGAATTCTCCTTCAAACTTCGGTGGATGAATGTTCGAGTCGGTCATCTCTTGATATAGTGCTTGTGTTGGCGGTTAGTTCTCAACAAGCACCTTGGCTCTGATACCACTTGTAGGGTCGATGTTGGCCGGCTAGAGGGGGTGAATAGCCTTTGTCGTAGATGGTGGATCGTTCGTTCGTTGCTCATCTACAAAACTATTAGCGCAAGCGGAATATGCAAATACACACAAATAAAGACAAATTAAAGAATAGAAATACAAATGCTAACATCGCAATGTAAAGTGGTTCATGGCTGCACCGCTAATCCACGGTCCGATTCGTCCACGGTGAATCACTTCGCAAACTTTCACTATTCTCTCCTTTGCACCAAGCTAGGTGGAGGTAACCTCTTTATACAAAAATCACTCCTCTTACAAATAGAATGTAAATAAACTCAAGTAAGAGGATGGAAAACCTTTAGGGCACTTTGGGAGAGTTTAGAGCATGAACATTAGACCCCCAAAGCCCCACACCTCTTCTTTTTATAGAAGAAGAGAGTTTCTTCCCGTTGACACAGGATCAATCGACTGATGCCCTGATCAGTCGACTGGTCCTATAGCCGTTGCCAAATAATGACTTTTTCCACATTGGATTCCAACCAACGGCTCCTACATCAATCGATTGATGTCGACTTTCAGTCGAGTGCTCGCGAGCTCGACTCGCTCATCGAAACCCTTGCGACGATCGATGATGCTTTCATCACCGATCGTGGTCTCGCAATGATCGCCATTCCATGGCACGATCATACTTGAACCGGACTCGAACACTAGTCGAGTCACAGTCGACTTAGAGTAGTCGACTTTCATAACATGGCAGTCGACTGATGTCGAGAAATCCCATCCGACACTTAGCCAAATGGCCAAATTTCACCTAAGAGCACTACCCCTTCCCGGGTTACATTCGCTCACTCTCATCCCTTGGAGTCCCTCGCCTTTGAAGTTATCTTCGTCCGACCACGTCCCTCGGATGCGCCAAGCGCATGGCTCTGCAGCGTCATCCTTCCCGTCTCGCCCTAAAGTCTACTTCCTTCGGCTTCACTCCAAGCTCCTCGTTCGGCGGTCCCTCGGATGCTCCAAGCGCATGGCTTCCGCAAAGCCATCCTTCACCGACTCAAGGACCGAGTCATGAGATGTGAAACTCGCCAAGGCTCCATGCGCGAATTACTAAGTCCTGCAAGACTCCAACGCACATATCAAATCCAAACATCTTAACTTAAACCCTTTGCCACACACATCAAAACCATATCATGGGTTGATTGCACTAACAATCTCCTCCTTTTTGATGTATGACAATCCGTTTAAGTTAAGTAAAATATTTGATAAAAATATTAAGGTAAGAAAGCATGTAAATAACATGATTAGCATCTCTCCCCCTTAATACATGAAACTCCCCCTAAATACAATTCCCCCTTACTTAAACATGCATATTTCTCCCTCTTTGACACCATCAAAAATGTTAAACAAAGTTTATATAAGTATAACATCAATTTTAGAGGGAAACAAAAACCAAAACATGCTTTAAAATCAGATAAAAGAGGTTATTGGACATGTTATCAGTCGATTGGTTCAGACTACCAGTCGACTGACACTCTGATTTTCAGGGTGAATTTCAAAAATGCGTTAAAAATTCTATAAAAGTCAAAAAATCATGAAATTTGGGGAACTCATTTATTTTAAGGTCCTTTATCAGTGAAAAATAGTTTTCCATGAAAAATCATTATATTTTCAAGGATTTTTCAAAAATCCAAAAGTTTCAAAAGTAACTAGGTTTTTGATCAAGTTTGTATCACTTTTAACACCTAGTTTTGTTTTTAAATTGTTTCAAAACATGAACACACAGATTTTAAAGTAAGAAATTATTTTGAAAACATATGAAATATTCAACCATGATCTTTGGGCAATATGTCTATGAATTAAACATAAGTCTTCCCCATGATTGGTCTATTATTGCTATTTGATACCTTAAATGACCATCTAAATATCATAGACATTAGTGGATCATTAGTATCATCCTATCATCTCACCCATGCTATGTTTTCAATCAAGGTAGCCTATGGTGAGTGTGAGATGTATCCTAAAGGTATTTATATATACTTAACCATTAATTTCATGCATTTATACCCATGGTTAAGTATCATCCTAACATCCCACATGATCATAAAGATATATATGCATTGATTTTACATTATGAACATAAAACAAATGTATTTATCAAATTATAATCATGCATTAGGCATGAATTATGATACAAAGTAAAGTATCACCCAAAGACATGATTTAAACCCTAATGCCCATGATTATATGTCAAATATCAAGATCATAAATCATGATTGCAAGCATATATAACGATTATATTAAAACATCATGATTTAAGCATTATTATCAATTTATGGGTACATTATCATCACCCAATACTATGCTAAAAATGTATAGGTCATGAATATCACATTACACTAAGTGTCGAACATGATTTAAACTATTTAAGGGTGCATTATCATCACCCAACACTATTTTAAAAACTTAGTCCCGTCATCTTAAGTCAACCAAAATATGATATAGATAAATTCTATATGATTGACTATCCTAGGGTTTTCCTGACCCTTAAGGATGGATTTAGGAACCCAAAATAAGTTCTTTCCTATGTGGTTCACTAAATATTCCTTAGGGATTCATTTTCTAGCTATTGTTTTCTTTTTATCTTGACCCCTAGCAATTAAGCATTTATAGACCTTTTTATTTTTATTCTCCTTATATCCTAGGCCTTTTCTATTGAAGCTTGCTCTTTGGCTCCCAATTATCATGTTAAGGGTGTTGGAGCCTATGGTGAATTTTTCTAGGGCCTTGGTTAAGTGATCTACCTTTTTTCTTAGGACCCTATTTTCTTCAATGCATGCATCATTAACATCAAATGACATATAGTCATGTGAGCATGCATCATTAAGACTAGAGGAAATATTTTCATTAATATTTAAGCATGTTTTTTTTCTAGTTTTTCTTCTAAGTCCTTAATTTGATCTAGCATGCATTTATTTTTCTTCTTTTCCCTAAACAAGTCCTTAGTGAGGCTAGAAATAATTGACATAATTTTCTTGGGGGAAAAATTTGTTACCTCACTTACCAAATCCTCTTCCGATGATGAGGATGTAGAAGAAGCTCCCCCTTCACTCGAGCTCTCCTCATTTGAGCTTGCTTCTTCATTTTCGGAGGAGGAGTCTAGGTCATCAAACGCCATCAAAGCAAAGTTGGTGACAAAGGCATTCTCCTCTTCCGATGATGATGATGATGATGAAGAGGGGTCATCCCATGTCCTTGCCTTTAGTGCCTTGGCCTTCCCTTTTTCTTTGGCCTTCTTCTCCTCTTCCTTCTTCTTGCTCCCCTTTTTCTTCTTTTCTTCTTTTCTTCTTTCTTCTTCCTCTCTTCTTTGCTTTTGTTCAAGAGGGGACAATTATCCCTTATATGTCCCTCTCCTTGGCAATTGTAGCAAATAACCTTCCTCCTTGGTCTTCTCCTCATATCATTAGATTTATTAAATTTGAAATTTTTCAAAGCACGTCTTACCTTCCTTACCATGTAAGCTTCTTCCGTGCTATTCATGGAGGAGGAGGAAATCTCTATCTTCTTCTTTTTCCCTTTATTTGCTACTAGGGCTACTCCTCTTGATGGCTTGATACTTGATTCTTCAATTACTCCCTCATGCCTTGTTTCGTGGAGCTCCATGGTTGAGAAGAATTCCTCCAAGGTGCTAACTTCTAGGTTCTTGGAGATGTAAAAAGAATCCACCATAGAGCTCCATCTTGAGGACTGGGGAAAGACATCTATAGCCTTCATTACTATATCCCGGTTGGAAAGCTTTTCCCCTACACTTGTCAAATCGGTTAGAATTTTCTTAAACCTAGAGTGTAGGGATTTTACCTTCTCTCTTTTTTCGAGTTTGATATTGGATAGTTGGGAGCGAAGGACATCTCTCCTTGCTAGCTTGGCCTCGGATGTGCCTTCATGAATCTCTATAAGTTTCTCCCACATCTCCTTGGCGCTAGCACATTCCCCTATCCGATTCACCTCTTGTTTGGGGAGTACATTGTAGAGGTGATGTTTGACTTTTGAGTTCGCCAAGTACTCTTCCCTTTGCCTCTTACTCCACCATGATTTCTCCAATGGCTCCCCTTCTTCATTCCTAGGCATTTTGAAACTGTTTTCCATAATTAATAGAATTTCGAAATCAGTTTCAAAAAATACCTCCATTCTCTTTTTCCACCGAGAGAATTCTCCTTCAAACTTCTGTGGATGAATGTTCGAGTCGGCCATCTCTTGATATAGTGCTTGTGTTGGCGGTTAGTTCTCAACAAGCACCTTGGCTCTGATACCACTTGTAGGGTTGATGTTGGCCGGCTAGAGGGGGTGAATAGCCTTTGTCGTAGATGGTGGATTGTTCATTCGTTGCTCATCTACAAAACTATTAGCGCAAGCGGAATATGCAACTTCTGATCATCCATTTCGAGAGAAAAAGAAGTGGTTTAATGGGAAAAAAGAGAGAAAAGGGAAACCAAAGCCTTTAACTGGGTTAGAAATTCTTAATGCAGTGAAAGACATTGAAAATGATTGGGGTAAAAAACAAAAGGGTGAGACTACCAACACTACAAAGCAAAAGAGGAAGAAGTATGATAATTCAAAAAAAGTACACCAACCAATTCAAATGTGGAAGAAAAAGTCCATCTTTTTTAATTTGTCATACTGGAGTGTAAGTCATTTGATTCTATTCATTATCTTTTAATGAATTTGTTATATTACTGAACTAATACTATAACATCTATTGATGTTTTCTTGTAGGACTCTTGTTACGCCATAATTTAGATGTGATACATGTTGAAAAGAATATTTACGAGAATATCATAGGCACATTGTTAAATGTGAAGAGAAAAAAATTAAAGATGGTGCTAATGCCCGCAAAGATTCGATGCACTTAAAAATTAGAGAAGAATTACATCCTAAATAAAAGAGAAAACATGTATCACTTGTCTACTGCACCTTACACATTGTCTAAAAAAGAAATGGATATATTTTACACTAGGCTGAAGAAAATAAAGTTATCAGATGGTTATAGCTCAAATATTGGTAATTGTGTTTCTTTAGAAGAGCGTAAGCTTATTGGCCTGAAATCGAATGACTGTCATGTTCTAATGCAACAATTGCTTTCAGTTGCATTGAGAAGTCTTTTATCGAAAGGTCCATGCAATGTTCTATTTCTTCTTTGTGCATTTTACAATGAATTATGTCAAAGAGTGTTAGATAGGAACCGTTTAGAACAACTCGAGGAGAATATTGCTGAAACTTTATGCATGTTAGAAAGGTATTTTCCACCCACTTTCTTTACCATTTTCGGTTCATTTGATAATGCATTTAGCAAGAGAGGCTCGCTTGTGTTGACCAGTCCACTTCCACTGGATGTATCCATTTGAAAGGTAATAATTGTTACACAACAAATTATATTTTGCTATCAACAATCCTTGATTGTGATTTTTTTATTTAGATTTATGAAAATACTTAAATCGTATGTGAAGAACCGAGCAAGGCCAGAGGGTTGCATAGCTGAGTGTTATCTCGCAAAAAAAAGAATGTGATTTTGTAGTGCATATTTTCAAAAAGCTACTAGTATTGATGTCCGTTCTAATCGAAATGAGGATTTGGAGAATGGATTAGTGGAAGATCGCCCATTTTCTAAAGGAAATGAAAGGATTTTAGATAATCAGGTGTTGGAAGCCGCACATCGATATGTCACTTTTTCCACCCGATGAGCCGGAGAGGTTATGCGCGATTGTCTAGCATGTTGGTATGTATTATTATTTATAAAAAAATTATATATATATATATATATATATATATATATATATATATATATATATATATTTATATATATATATATATATATATATATATATATATATATATATATATATATATATATATATATATATATATATATATATATATATATATATATATATATATATATATATATATAAATCTTCTCCTCGAGCTCCTTTTAAGGCTGATTCCATGCTTGGCAGTCGACTGCCATAAGACCCCAGTCGACTGTCAACAGTGTCGTTGTCTTACAACGGACTTAATCCACGTCGACATTCAAGCCAACGGATACACTAATAGTCGACTTCCATTACCCATCAGTCGACTGCCAAGCCTGTATCCAACTGACCAGTCGGCTACTGAGCATTCTACCCTCGCGACCAACCCATCAGTCGACTTCCCTTCATGGCATTCAACTGATCAAGCAGTCGAGGCGCCGATCGAGAAACCTTGCATCTGTGGTTGCCACAAGCAAGGCGATCGAGCGCCTTGCATGCGTCGACGACTCGGCCGTAGTCGATCGCCCGGTCGACTCACGACGACGATCGATCATAATCCTAATCGATCGCTACATAAGTCCGACTCTTACCACATGTATCAAACACTTGACTACCAACCGTCCGAATAACCCTGCTTGATCGACAAACCTCAACCATGAGGTTTAACCCCAAGTATGATGCCCTCATACTTACTAGACCAACCTTAGCCTAGACCTAAGTCTTCTAGCCACCTCCATCAGCCTCACGCCTATTGGATCCATCCAAGTCACCCCATAACTTATCCATCCATACGCTAGCCTTCAAGTGCTTCCATCGGTTATTTTTATGCTAAGCTGGTCTACACCGCCAAGACACATTGGGCTTACGCTGCCAAGACATACGCTTGGACTTTACGCCGCCAACCAACCATTGGACTTATGCTGCCAAGATTCCACCGTTAGACTTTACACCGCCAATATCAACTCTTGGACTTCTCTTGCCAACCCATGTTGAACTTTCCATTTGCCAAGACTCAAGCTTGGACTTTCCCTTGCCAAGACCCATGCTTGGACTTTCCATGTCAACCCATGTTGGACATTCCAATTGCCAATACTCAAGCTTAGACTTTCCCTTGCCAACCCATGTTGGACTTTCCAAATGCCAAGACTCAAGCTTGAACTTTCCATGCCAAGTACACAAGACTTGGACTTTCCATTGCCAAGTGTCCCACTTGGAATTCTCTATTATGGTCAACCCAAAGTCAACAATCTAGTCAATCCATTGTCAAACAACGATCAACTCCTTTGTCAAACATCAAAACACTACTCGAGTTCAACTCGAGTCTGGTCAATCGTGACCTGGGCCGATTGCACCAACAAGAGCGCCGTCGACAACAAACCGAGACCTCGATCGGAAGTGACCTGTTACGAATGCAACGGCAAATGACACTACAAATCTGAGTGTGCAAATCTAAAAAAAGGAAGAAAAACCAAATAAGAAAAAGAAGAAGAAAGCACTTAAGGCAACTTGGGATGAATCATTCTCAGATGAGTCAGACGCAGAAGAGATGAAGAGAAGCTTTGTGGCGTTCATGGCCGATTCAAGCTCCAGAGCCGAGTCAAGTTCCGAGTACGATTCGATTCCGAGTCTGAGAGAAATCACGGATCCGCATCCATTTTCAAAGGACTAGACGAGGTAACTTCTCCCTTAGAAGATAAGTTGTATAATATAATTGCATGCCTATGTAGGAAGTTAGCTAAGTCCGAGAATCGAGTCGACTCTCTTCTTAAGGAAGTTCAACTACTTAAGGAGAAAGTCAACTCAAAGACTTCGACTTTCCAAACTAAGGATAGAGACTCAACTCAAGTTGAAAAGCTTGAGGAAGAAAACTCGGTCCTAAAAAGACAAGTAGAAGATCTAACCGGATCTTTGGAAATGTTCACTTCGGGTTCCATGTATCTCAATATGATGCTTGGATCTCAACGAGCCATTTACAATAAGTCCGAACTCGGACACAAAGCTAGATCCTCTTATAAATTATACATGTCACTACTTAGTCGAAATGCTTCCAAGCATGAGTTCCTAAGTCTAGCTTAGTCAACCAAGTTGGATCAAATCAATTTTGGATTCCCAAGAGTCAAGTTCACTTAGTGAACAAAACTCAACCTAGCTATGACTTAGGGGGACCTAAAACTTTGCTTGTTTCCTTATTTAGTTAAACTCTTGCATGCTTTAGTTTACTTTACTTGCTTAATTAAGAATGGACTAGATAGGAAATAAAGTAGTTTAAACTTGAACAACTTAGTACTAAAACGAAGTGAATTGATAGTAAATTAGGGAAGCTCTTCAAAGTGCATGTCTAGGAAGTGGTTGTTGCTCTGATATCCAAGAAGGCCATGTGTCTCGCCACGACTTGGTGCACTAAGTTGAGTGAAACTAACCGAAGCTAACTCACTAATTCTTTGACTAGTTAGACCAAGACTTAGTCTAAAGTGAATCAAGTACTTGATTCCTTCATTGACTTTGTCTAGGAAGTGGTCGTTGCTCCAATATCCAAGAAGGTCATGTGCCTCACCACGACCTGGAAGTCAATACTGAAAAAACCTATTTGACTAGCTCAAGCTAAGCTTGAATCTAACACAAGTTTAAAAGCTTTGAAATTGCTCATTAAACTTAATTAAAATAAAAAGAAATCCTCATCTCACAAAACACATAGGAGTAACGTGTATTGAAAACCTAATTTGGGTGAGATGATTTAGAATTTAATTAAGCTTAATTAGTTTAATACAATTCACCTAGCTTAACAATTTACTTAATAATTTTACTTAAACTTAAGTAAACTAAACTTAACAAATTTAACTAAACTCAAATTAAACTAAACAAACTTACTTAAACTAAATTTAACTTAACAAAGTTACAACACAAATCAAGATAATTCATCTTATTCAAGGTGTGAATTATCTTAAAGTTTTTAATTCATGTTGGACTTCAGAATAGACCAATGGATTCTGGATAGCGGCTGCTCTAGACATATGATTGGAGATAGTCAAAAGTTTTCAAAATTAAGATACAAGAATCTAGGTTCAGTCACCTTTAGAAACAATGGCAAACTTAAGGTAATTGGATCAGGTAACATTGAGTTAGAGTCAAATTTTATTATACAAAAAGTCTTGCTTGTAGAAAATTTTAAATTTAACTTGCTTAGTATAAGTCAGTTATGTAATGCTGATTATGAAGTGAAATTTTTATCGAGTGAATGCTTGATTAACAATATTGAAAACACAAAAATATTACTTAAGGGAGTTAGGAATAAAAATATATATTCAATAAATTTAGAAATATCCTCAATTAAGTGTCACATAACACAGCAAGAGGAAAGGTTGTTGTGGCATAGACAACTTGCTCACACCAACTTTAGGAATATAATAAGGTTAAGTGAAACTAACCTAGTTAGAGGTTTGCCCAAACTTAAAAATATTGAAAACAAAGTTTGTAATACTTGCCAACAAGGAAAACAAACTAAGTCCCAACATAAATCAACTAATCAAGGTCGAACAAGTTCAATACTTGAGTTAATTCACTTAGACTTGTTCGATTCAGATGGGGTAAAATCACTAAGTGGAAATTTATACTGTTTAGTAATAATTGATGATTACTCTAGGTTTACATGGGTGAAATTCCTAAAATAAAAAGATGAAACATTTGAAGTATTTAAAAACTTTAGTAAACAAATAGAAAACGAAAAAGACCTTAAGATAAAAAGAATACGAAGTGATAATGGAGGAGAGTTTAAAAATGAAAAATTTATAAACATGTGCCTAGAAAATGGATATCGCCATGAATATTCATGCCCTAGAACCCCCCCAACAAAACGGAATAGTAGAAAGAAAAAATAGAACCCTACAAGAAGTTGCTAGGTCAATGTTAAATGAATACAACTTACCTAGTTACTTATGAGCTGAAGCTATAAACACTGCATGTTATGTGCAAAATAGAATAATAATTAATAAATTATATAATAAAACATCTTATGCAATTTTTAATACTAAAATACCATCAATAAAATATCTAAAAGTATGTGGATGTAAAGTATTTATTTTAAATACGAAAGACCATCTCGGAAAATTCTCTTTGAAAATCGATGAAAGGATATTTCTTGGATATTCAACCACTAGTAGGGCCTATAGGATTTATAATAAGAAAACCCAAAAAATTAAAGAAACAACTAATGTAAAGTTTGATGAAGAAATTACCATAAATACATTAAAAGATAATCAAAATGAGCTAAATGAAATTACACATGAGGAAGAGGACCAAACCCAATGTGAAGAAACCTTAAAGACATCTAGAATTAATCCTAATCACCCACTTGAACAAGTACTAGAAAATCCAACTCTAGGAGTTCAGACTAGATCAACCTTAAGAAACTTAAGTCAAATCACATTAATATAAAAAATAGAATCAAAATCAATAGATGAGGCTTTACCTGAACCTGATTGGATAATAGTCATGCAAGAAGAACTAGCGCAATTCGCCATGTTAGAGTCATGGTGATTTACGATAATAGATCTAATTGACCAAGAGGGCCAAAGGGAGGATTCCTCAAGATGAAGAAGTAGATCGAGAAAGAACTCCAAGAATTCGAGAAAAATAAAAAGGTAATAAAATTCTTGGTTGATTTAATACCTAATGATATTTTATGGAAGCTAGGGGATTACATGGATGCCAAGGAGCTATAGAGCAAGTTGGCAAGATTTCATGAGAAGCCTCAACCGGTCCAAGAAGATAAGGAAGAAGACGAGTGCTCATCCTCCCAAGCTCAAGAAGAATAAAAAACATCATCGTCATCTCAAGAGCTTGAGGATTCGAAGGTTGAAAGGGAATCAACATTCGGATCGATAGAAGAGGTGGAAGAAGTAGGAGAATCCTCCACCTCTAGGATTGAGGAGGAGGAGAGAATTTTCACACCGGAGCAAACTCAAGAGGAACCATCTACCTTCGGTCGAGAAGAAGAGGAAGTTCGAGATTTCCCTATCATGGAAGGTAACTCAAGAACTTTAATTAATAATAAAAATCATATTATGTATTTTGAGTGTAGGGAATATAGGCACTATAAGAGCAAGTGCCCTAAGAAGGTCAAGAAGGCTCAACCGATGCCAAAGGTCAAGGATGTCAGTGTCCCCACTAGGAAGAGCAAGGAGCACATAGTATACTTCAAATGTCATCAAAAAGGACATTATAGGAGTCAATGCCTTAAGGGAATACAAGCCTACAAGGTCCAAGAAGGAGCATCACATGTAGGGGGAGCTTCTAAAGCAAACCCTAAGGTATATTCTATTAATGCACCTTCAAATCTTAATGTTAAAAAGCATGCTTTTAATTCAAGTACTTACAATTGTGCATAATCATAAGGAGCATGCTAGAAATAATAGTTTTTATTGCTTATGTGCAAAATCTAGTAATTTTGGGGCTAAGGACAAACCTAAATCAAATACCCCTAAAACAATTCTACTTAGGGAAACTATTAGGAAGGTAGAAGAGCATTTAAACATTAACCCTAAGAAGGGTAGACATATATCTAAAAGAAAGAACAATTCCCAAAGATTAAATGAAAATTCAAAAATTGGGCAATTAGAGTTAGAAAATCAAGTTTTGAGATCAAAGCTTGAGAAATTAGAGAAGACCCTTAGGAAGATGCAAAATCAAATTCAAAGGTCAAATGATAAAAAATTAGGGTCTAGAAAACAAGAATCATCAAGGGGCAAGAAAGGTTTGGGTCACAAACTTAAGCCCAAGGAGACCTACCACAATGTTCCATTTGATTATAGGACTAAATCTAGGTCTAAGAAAACCAAGGTTACTAGGGAAGTCATCCCTAAGGTTAACCATGGTGTGTGCCTAGTGGCTAAGGTGTCAAGAAAACCTAGGAAAGCCACTATGAAGGTTACAAGGGGAGTTACCTCTAGAGTTAACCTAGGTAAGACCACAATGACCAAGGCTTCTAAGCCTAGGAGGGTCATTAGGAGGCTATATAGGGAAGTTATCCCTAGTGAATACCTTGTTAACCCAAGGAGCTCCAATAGATATTGGGTTCATAGAAACGTGATTCCCTCACGCTAAATGGGTTAAGTTGTGTTAACCTTGATTAGATGGGTAGTTAACTTTACCATAGCAAAGTTGGCACTTTAGGGCATTTCCAAGGTAATGGGATACTTTGGAAATAAGTTTAAATTTATATCCTAAAGAATTTTAGGATGTGCCAATGAATTTTTGAGAGTTTTGAAAAATTAATTAAATTGGTACAATTAAGGTTTAGAAATCATAATGTGCCATTTTGGATTTTTGGCACACTTGGGAGATAAGTGGTAATACAACAAAAATGAATTTAATGTAGAATCGCGATACTCCGAGAGAGGGGGGTTAATCTCAGAGGTTATAATTTTCTTTAAATTTAAAAAACTTATTTTTATATTTTGAAATTAATTAAGAGTATGCAGCGGTAATAAAATAAAATAAAATGGGGGCAATTTCTTTTACTTGGTTAACAACCCTAACTGGGTTTCTACTCCAAGGCTCGTAGCTTTTCCGAGAGCTACCTTGATGGACAATCACTATATACCCTCTGACTCGAGAACTCTCGACTTCGGAGGGTTTCTATTTTTACAAAAATAAAAGATGGGTAACACACTACCCTCTCTTGAAGTTATGTACACAAGCGAAAAATAAATAAAGAAATTTACAAGCTAATTATACCGACACTAGTAGGATCTTTGAAGTAGGCACGGAGTGTCGAAAAATCGCCTTGATGAGGAATGAGAGCTCTTATGGACGAGAATGAATAGTGACAACACTTTGACATTGTAGTTCTCTTCTTTCTGATCTGGTTGAGCACTTGTTTTATAAACCTTTTCTAGTCAACTGGAATGACCTCCAATCGACTCAACATCAGCCCGTCTATATGGAACTTCTGATCTTCCAGTCGACTGAAAATGCCCCAGTCGACTCCACGTCACTCGACTCCGCATCTGAAAGTTTGCAACTTCAGTCGACTGAAACTCACTAGTCGACTGAAACACTTTCCAACTACAGTGATCTTTGATCGATCACCAGCTAATCCTGCCAAGTGTGTATCCAGTCGACTGAACCAACCTCAGTCGACTGGAATCCATTTAGTCAACTGATCCTGCAAAACGAGATTAGCACAAAAATCAAATATGATAGTAGTAGTAATACTGCTCAATCTCGACTTCTAAGTCCCACACAGACTTTCCGTCGGATCAACGCCTAGCTTTGTCCCCCTACAGAGGACTCGGCCTCACCTCTTCAATCGAGGCTTACCTGTCGGCTACCTACCAGACTTACCACTCTTGACATCCGATCTGATCCACCATGACTTCCACCAGCTGTCTAGTCTACCTGACTCAGCTAGATTTTTTGCTGATTGTCCAGTCTCCTGACCCAACCGGTCTTCTTGCCAATTGTTTGGTCCACACGATCCATTTGGACTTCATGCCTGGTGTTCGGTCCTCCTGATCTGTCAATTCATTTGCCTAGTATTCGGTCAACAGGACCTACTAGGACTTCCTGTTAAGTTTGCACACTTAACACTAATATTAGAACACAAGTAATCCCTAACTTTAACTATTCATACATCAAAACTAAGGAGTGATGCTCACTGCATCAACAATCTCCCCTTTTTTGATGTATGACAACACATCAGTTAAAGTTAGGAGAATAAGACAACAATATTTAAATTTTGACATATATAAGAAATGCATTAAGTTAAACATGTATGAGATGCATATATAAATTTATATATCTCCCTTTCAATAAGTCTCTTATTTCTAACTTTATATCTCCTCTCTCCCCCTTTGACATACGTCAAAATCAAAATTAAGTTTAAAATGCCACAACTTTAAAGCTGAGAGTTAAAGTGTTTGAAACATGAGAATTAAATATTAAGCTCAAAAGTGCTAAAATTTTGAAATCAATCCTCTCCCTATATTCAATAAGGTTTTCTTCATTTAAAAATAAGACCTCTCCATTTATTAAAATTTTTAAAAGATTAAATTTTCAAATAAAAACATTTTTCTAAAATTTTAATTTTCAAAATTCTAACTCCCCCTAAACATATTACTAAATTCCAAGATTATAACCCCCCCTAAAAACATATTTTCAAATTTCAAAATTATAACTCCCCCTGAATAAAAATATATTTTCAAATTACAAAATTTAAAATTATAACTCCCCCTAAATAAAAACATATTTTCAGATTCCAGAATTTTAAAAAGCTTTTCAATTTTTTTTCAAAATTTTCTAACTCCCCCTTTAAAAATAGCTAAAAAAATTTAAATGAATCTTAAAATTTTCAAGATGATGCAAATGTGATAGAAAATATGTCCAAGCATAAATTCCTAGATATTACTTTTATATTTAAAAATACACATCTAAAAATCAATCCTTAAAGCAAATGTTCAACTCTTTACTAGCTCAAGTGATATAGAACTTATCATCAAGCTTTGAATTAGAGTTAGTCACCAAAGTGATTGATTTGCTCTTGTAAACCCCGTGTTGGTTCATGTCGATGTACTAGATCTACATATGGAACTAGGGGTGCAATCCTAGCATCTCATGCCCATCTTCGTGACTTAATACACAAACAGGTAATCCTAGGTGTTTGTGAGATGTGAAGACTTACTTAGATCTATAGGATCATAAAATCTAAATTGACCTCTTACTTAGATCTATGGGATCGTACTTCTCATGGAAATTAACTTCGCCATGAGAAGTTAATTGCCATAAAGGGCGGTTGACTGCTGCTGGCGTTGGTCGTGAAGGCAGAATGCTCAATAGCCGACTGTGCAGTCGGTTAAGGGCTTGAGCAGTCGACTGCTGGGAATGACAGTCGACTACCAGTGTATCCGTTAGCTTGAATGTCATTGTGGATCAAGTCCGTTGTGAGATAATGACACTATTGGCAGTCGACTGGGGCCTTTTAGCAGTCGACTACCAAGCAAAAATCCAGGTCACACATGTTAGTGCCTATAAGATCCGCATATCTCCACAATGGTATGATATTGTCTACTTTGGGCCTAAGCCCTCATGGTTTTATTTTTGGGCTTTACCCAAAAGGCCTCAAATCAATGGAGATATCTTTTTTATCTTATAAGCATATGATCTTTTCCATGTCTTATCAATGTGGGACTTTGATTGTATTCCCCATACTCCTAACAGTCCCCCCCCTCAAACGAAGGACCATATTGAGCCCCCTCAAGCCTATCCATCCTCGAAGGACTTCCTCTGCTTGACGTCCGATCCTTAACCCACCAGGACTTCCTACCAACTGTCTGATCCTCCTAACCCAGCTGAACTTCCTGCCAATTGTCCATCCTTTTGGCCCAACTAAACTTCCTGCCAGTTGTTTGGTTCTCCTGACCCAACTGGACTTCCTGCCTAGTGTCTGGTTCTCTTGATCCGAATATGAGAGCTCTACTTCCTTCGTTCGAGGTTCATGGCTTGACATGGACCATGACTCTAATACCATTTGTTAGTGCCTATAAGATCCACATATCTCCATAATGGTATGATATTATCCATTTTGGGCTTAAGCCCTCATGGTTTTATTTTTGGACTTTACCCAAAAAGCCTCAAATCAATGGAAATATCTTTTTTTATCTTATAAGCACATGATCTTTTTCATGTCTTATCAATGTGGGACTTTGATTGTATTCCCCATACTCCTAACAGCACGGAGACTTAAAAGGAGCTCAACGGAGAGCATTTCAGCAGCGATTTCTTGAGCGATTTGTTAGTGCAAGTTAGGGTTTTCAAGTGCGGCTCAAGCAATCAACCAAGCAAACATTCAAAAGAGTTTTTGTAAAGCTTTCTTTACATCTTTTGTTGTATTTCATTTGTATTTTCTTGTATATTCTTGTATTATTTTTGTAATTGCTTGTAAGAGGTTTT
Source organism: Wurfbainia villosa (assembly GCA_025175895.1). NCBI lineage: Eukaryota > Viridiplantae > Streptophyta > Magnoliopsida > Zingiberales > Zingiberaceae > Wurfbainia > Wurfbainia villosa. Next base: position 32,188,739 of record CM045989.1, on the reverse strand, counting down.
CTCCACCTTCCGAGTGTTTTTCAAGAATGAGAGATTGATTAGTGGTGTTTGGCATCGCTAGGGCTCATTTGAGCTTAACACATGGAGTAGGAACCCTAAAGTTCCGAACCACATTATATTGCTTGTTGTTTGTGTGTGCTCGTATCTTTGTATTTGTGTTAGTATTATTTTTATTCCGCTGCACTAACAAGTGTTTTAGACGATCAAGCATGAACGAATTCCATCGACAAATGAATGCGCCATTCACCCCCGCTCTAGCGCTCACCGAAGTTCCTACAAGTGGTATCAGAGCTAGGAGCTCTTCTACGGATTAACAACCGGGAGCAAACGTGCTAAAGAGCAAGATGGACCTTCAAGAGAAATTGGGTGACGACATCAATATTCCGCCTTTCTTCGACTGCAAAGATTTTGAATATTGGAAAGGTAGAATGATGTATTACCTTATGTGTGATTATGACAATTGGATTAGTATTATAGTAGGTTTTGATGATCCTAAGGATGAGAATGGGAAAATACTCAAGAAGAAGAAGTGGAGCGAGGAGCAAATCCGATACTTCAACATAAACAATAAGGTATGGGTATATTAGTTAATGTAATTCCTAATGATATATTGTGTAGATTAGGAGATTGTAAGGATGTCAAGGAGATTTGGAGAAAGCTAGCTAAGCTCTATGAAGAATCCTCGATGGATCAAGAAATAGAGGAGCCCAAGGAACAAGAATGCTCTTCGGCTCAATTGGACAAGGAGGCCGAAGAAGCAAGTTCATCATCCTCACAAGAGTGTGAGGATTTGGAGGTTGAAAGGCCATCAACATCCAAGGTAGAAGAAGAATTGGATGAAAGACTTTCCACTCCAGAACAAGAGCAAAATCAAGAAGAACCATCAACCTCTAGTCAAGAAGAAGAGGAAGTTTAAGATTCCCCTACCATGGAAGGTAACTCAAGTATTTCAATCAAAAATAAAAATCATATTGTATGCTTTGAATGTAGGGAAAATGGACACTACAAGAGCAAATGTCCTAATAAAGTCAAGAAGGCTCAACCGGTGCCAAAGGTCAAGGATGTCGGTGCCCCAACACATAAGAGCAAGGAGCACGTAGTGTGCTTCAAATGCCAACAACCGGGGCATTATAGGAGTCAATGCCCTAAGGGAAGAAAGAAGGTCCAAGAAGAAGCATCAAATGTAGGGGAGCTTACCCTAAGTTAAAATTTAGTTATGCACCTACTAGTTTTCATGATAAAGCATGCTAGGAGTAATCTTGCTATTGTTTATGAAAAGCATGCTAGAAATAATAAATTCTATTGTTTAGATGCTAAGAGTTGTAATTTTAGAACTAAGAAGAAATTTGGGACTAATAACTCTAGACCAATTCTGCCTAGGGAGTCAATTAGGAAGGTAGAGGAGTATTTAGGCATTAACCCTAAAAAGGGTAGACATATGTCTAAGAAGAAAAATAATGCCCATAGAATAGATGAAAAATCAAAAATTGGGCAATTGGAGTTAGAGAACCAAGCCTTGAGGTCAAGGCTTGATAAATTGGAAAAGACCCTTAGAAAGATACAAAATCAAATTCAAGGGTCAAATAGTCAAAATTTAGGATCAAGGAGTCAAAACCAACGGTCTAGGAAGCAAGGTCCATCTAAGGGCAAGAAAGGTTTGAGTCACAAACCTAAGCCCAACGAGACCTATCATAGTGTTCCATTCGATTATGTAACCATTCATAGGTCTAGGAAGATCAAGGTTACTAGGAAAGTCATCCCTAAGGGTAACCATGGTGTGTGCCTAGTGAGTAAGGTTTCAAGGAAATCTAGGGAAGCCACTAAGAAGGTCACAAGGGGAGTCACCCCAAGAGTTAACCTAGGCAAGACCCAAATGACCAAGACTTCTAAGCCTAGGAGGGTCATTAGGAAGGTATCAAGGGAAGTTATCCTTAGTGAATACCTAGTAAACCCAAGGAGCTCAAATAGATATTGGGTTCCTAGGAGCGTGATCGATTCACGCTAAATGAGTTAGGTTTTGTCAACCTTGAATGGATGTGTAGTTAACTCAACCATAGCAAAGTTGACACTTTAGGACATTTTAAAGGCTATGTGATACCTTGGAAATAAAGTTTAATTTTATATCCTAAAGGATTTTAGGATGTACCAATATAATTCATGGAAATTGAAAAATCAATCAAATTGGCACAATCTAGGTTTAGAGGTCATAGTGTGTCATTTTGAATTTTTGGCACACTTGGGAGATAAGTAGTAATATGACAAAATGAATTTAATCATAACAAATGACAATTAATACTAAAATTTAGGTATTTTTATACCTTTATCCTTTATTTGTCATATCTTGTTTGCCATTTCCATGTCATGACTTTCATTTAAATCATATTATATGTCATGACAATGCTTAGGTTTAAGTTTTTATGTCATGTATGTTTAGATTAAATCATATGTCATGACATCATGATTATTGACATATATTTTATTTATGCTATCACTTATGCCATAATCATCATTCATGCATTTAGGATTAATGAAAATTGATTTAAGGACAATTGACATGATTTGAAGTCCCATGTATAAGGGAATCAAATAGTATTTCCTTAGTAAAATGCATGAGACCTTAGTTTAGGATGAACAAAACTCACATCTCACATCAAATTGACATGTGTGTGTTATCATACACTCTAGACACATGTGAAATGCTAGGAAATAAGTTAAGTTTAAGGTGCATAGATGTTGCTTCTAGATGAACTCAAACTCATCATATATCATGGATGAATCATGAGGAAAACTTATGTACAAGTCATGTGCATTAAGCCCATAGACCATGGTTAAATATAAGGTTTTAAAATCATTTCAAATTTTTTTGAAAAAACCTTGGTGTAGTCTATCTTTTGATAGAAGTCACCATTGAAGAAGTTGATACAAAATAGGTCAAAAGCATTGAAGTTATCAATGGTTTTGAATTTTGTATCAATCTAACTATTTTATGGGTATTTTGTTTCTCAAATATTTTTCACTCATAATGATTGACTTAAGTATTATACATATGAAATTTCATGATTTTTCGATTATGTATAATTACTTATGCTTTTCACAAATTCATTTTTTGAACCTAATTTCTGAACTTGCAGAAATCAGTTGATTGTCATGGATGGAAGTCGACTGCCAATATTGATTTCGAGTAAACAAGGATGTTTAGCCTGATTTCAGCTATGTTAGGCTACCCTAACTGCTCCTAACCATAGGATATGCTTTGGAAAGCATTATAAAGGGTGAAAATCCATTGGATATGGATTAGGAGAATTGTTTAGGGAGTGTATCAATTTTAAGGTGTGTGAAAGTTCAAGTTTAAACTTTTGCCTTTAATTTTGATGATTTAGTGTTCCTATAGGCTTAGGGACTCTCCAAGAACATTGTTAGTGCAATGGTCAAGGGGGAGCAAGCCTTTAGGGGGAGGTTATCTATCATGGGATGATAAATGTGTTCTTCCTCATGAGGGGGAGAACTTTGAAAATTGAAAGAGTTTGAAAGATTGTCTCTCTTTAGTGATATAAGACTTATTGTCATGCCCCGAGAGTATAATTGTCCCATGACTGGACGGTATCCTATTGTGGCAATATAGATAAACTACTGATACATAGCCAGAATAGCTGCCATCACAGATAAGCCATAAAACACAGCAGAATACACCACCAAATAATAAAGATATAAAGACTCAACATGTGCTTACCAGTACGACTTTGACACAACAAGAAATATAGTCGAAACCAACATCCCAAATTAAATCCAAAGTAAAGGTAAAATACATACAACACAACCGTACACTCCAAATACGGATACAACATAGAATAAAATCTCCAAAACAAACAATCCAAAATAATACAAAAATATGGACTAAAACCATACACTTGGTGTGAGATGGGATCAGCTGACGGAGCTTCGAGCACTCAAGGAAACTTCTACCTGTTACGTGGGCGATAAGAAAACCCAGGGTTTGTGGTGGTGAGTATAAAAATCTCAGCGGTAATATGAAAGATAGTGCATGAACAATATATATCATAAGGAGATCAACAATATACAGATGAAGATCAACAGACATACATAGGGAGATCAATGAACACACAGTCTTAAAGGAAACAACGAATAACTAACAGTATAATACTAATCGGTGCATTTACTAAACTAATCAACTATACATAACATAATGTACTGACATACCTGAAAGGTCTGCAACTACAACTTATACAACCTGAACAAGTATACAACAATATAACACGTACAACATGTATGAACAATAATATATCTGTACTCAACACATAGTCATATGATCAACACATAAACAAGTACATAACGAACCTGGTCCATCCTATACAACAATATGACGCTGATCATATGCGTAGAACAGTCCGATCCAACTCGTACTCTGTACTCCACACACAATAACATAGAATATGTAAATAGTATGCAGAATGATGAACAAACATATGCAACAAGCATAGCTCAAACAAATGCATATAGATCATAACTATATATACCGATCACACACACACACACACACACCCACACACACACACACACACACACACACACACACACACACACATATATATATATATATATATATATGTAGACCCCATCACACATGGTAATGCAGAATGTATGGTCATGCCTGCTCACCCCACTCACTACCACGACTCCAGTGTGACCTAGGTGGTACGAAATGATAACTATCCCAACTCAACAACAACCACTACTCTCGAGTGGCCGAGTGGGTAGTGTGAATAAGAAGCGATAAGCTAAAGAGCTATAAGCTATAGAACGGGGTCTCTACTGCTGGACACTTCGACTATCACTACCCATGAGTGGTCGAGTACCACACACCCAGGATAAACTGCACGCAACTCCAACTACCACCATCAATAGTGGCTGAGTGCGACACAACAGTTGATCTTCCCTCACACCATCTACCACTACAACGAGAAATCGTGGAGGCAAGATGACTGACGACTCTCTCAACGACGAGACCAAGTCGGCAGCATACAAGCAAATGTGATGAATGCACAACTACACATACATACATCCACAACATACTCTCCATTTCATAGAGAGTCATACTACACATACATACATCCACAACATACTCTCTATCTCACAGAGAGTCATACTACAGCTGACAGTCAACCATGCTAGGACATCCAGTCTGTAGCATCCCACTATTGACAATCAACCATTCTAGGACCTCTAGTCTGTAGCAACCCACTATCGACAATCCATACAATCATACACAGATCCATGATCCATAACAGACACACAACGTAAAGGAATATGAAACGACCACCAACTCTACATTAAGGACATCACCCACCCTCGGATGATTTATCTTGACGACACAAGTCAAGTCTACAACCATACTCAACTACGTAGATAGAGTTAAGTATCTATAGGTCCACATACCATAGCGTTAGTAATTCATAACAACGATGAATGAAATATGACATCAACAACAGTGTATCTTAAAGTGCAAAGACTAAGTATCAAGCATGGAATAACAAGAGTGGAGTCAAGGTAATGAAGTCATCAATATAAAATATCATGGACTAAGATTATCGACTACCAGACCAGGGTAGAAATATTACCCCCCTGATATGTAAAATACCAATTGTCTTCAAGTCCAAAAGTCTACCTTGAATCAAAATCCTGTACACAATACAGAATACAATTTGGTTCTATCGTACATCGAATGATCGAATTGAATCCTATATCGACTTTACATCCCAATTAATTATTCATTCATCCTAATCCAACTACAGATTAGCTGTAATACAGTATGCATCCATAAAACATCAAAATATGGACTTACCCAGCTTAAATTCGCTTGCACAATCTTTTGATCCAAGGTTAGAATATTAGATCTACTCAACCGCCAAAAAAAAATACTATATGTAAATCCACAATTAACACCACTATATCAATGATCATGAATAAATATGATTGCTTTTGCACAAATGAATAAATATGATTGCTCTCCAACTATATCACCACTAGATCAAAGCTTACCTATTTTTGTTTCAATCGCCCACACCGGACTTGGAATCAAGCCTCTTGCCCAATATGAGCAATTCCACCTAGCTCACTTCATCACCTGAAGTCAATCACCAATCCCCTCTAAAAAAATTATTTACATCTCCAATTCGTAGAACAGAAATCTAAACAAGCTTACCAGGAATCAACTGTGGACGAATCGTAAAACCATGCTCGAACCACCCATAATTGCATTGGTGGTGTGCTTCCTAGTTATGACAATGGTGGTTGCTCACAGAGCAAACCTAGCTCGCATCAACCAAAAGAAAATCGACCATTAACAACAACATAGGTTGTTGGTGATGAGACACAAAGCAGAGCGGTTACAGTGGCCGACCATGGTGGTTGAAAGCAGGCGACAACGAATCTGCTCACCGTTAGGCAACACAGGAAGGAGAATCCAGACGGAAGATCGGAACCTCTGAAAGAGAGGATTGCAGGATAATGGTATAGCTGACTGGAGTAGGCAGCTGACGGAGATGAGGAAGGCGACGACGATTGCGTGCGTGGCCACTACAACGCTAGAGGAGCTCACGGTGGTGGTTGACGGAAATGGCTGAGCTGCGGCAATGGAGAGCTCTGGCAGCGACGGTCGGAAGCAAGTTGAGCTCGCGATGGTGACAGCGCAAGGAGAGATCACGACAAGATGGGAAGAGATGGGAAGAGCTACATGATCGGAAGTCGAGCGGCGGAGGAAGAGGAGTCACGATCGGGAATTTCAACGGTGAAAAAGGGAAATAAAAATAGGGTTGACTTTTATAAGCAAATCAACTTAGGGTTAAGTTTAATTAATATTTAATCACTCATTCCTTAACCCAATAATCCTTTATAATGTTTTTCTCCATAAATAACTATAATAATTCCATTTAAGTCCAAAAATTTTTCTAAAATTTTGGAAAATTGTTTATGTGATTTTTTTTCCTAATTAACAAGTATTATTTTATTTTTTTCGATATCTTACATTCTCCCCCACTAATAAAAATTTGGTCCTCAAATTTCCAACTTATGTACAAGTAAGTAATATCATACTGCTCAACTCAAGTACTTGAAGAAAAATCACACACCTCAAGTAACTAAGTGGGGATACTGATAGCCTCTAAAATCTATCACGTATGCTTTCAACATCTCTTCTAAAGTATGAATAGTACCTTCATATCGACCACCTATAAAAAGGTAAATAACCATACCGGAGTGAAGCTCTATATTCGTGACATGTTGGAGACTTTGTCAGAATCATAAAGTGAACCATGAATCACTTTCGGAAATGATATTCAAGGATATTCCATCAAAATGGAAATCTCCTCAAAATATATTTCCATCAAGCCATCCAATGATATCCATCTTACGGCTCGGTAGAAAATGAGCGGACTTGGCTAATCGATCACCGATCATCCAAATCGCATCAAGTCCTCTCCGAATTCTAGATAATCTCCCAACACAGTCCATCATACTAAGCTACCACTTCCATCTTGGTATGTAACCCTACTGGTCACTAATATTTCACCTTTACTTGTTGGCACATCAAACTATGAAATCAACCATGTCCCATATATCGTTCCACCACTAAGAATGTTTCAACACTCACTATTTTCCTGATACAAACCGAATAAATCATCGATCTCGAATGACGAGTCTCCTGAATCAACTCTTCCTAACTCGAATGCAACTCTATAACCCACTATTCTCCTCGGAGATGGAGAATTATTTTCTCACAAGAGAAATCTACTGTCCAAAATCCACTCTATCACACAGAACTGGAAGTGACTGGGAGACTATAGTGACCAATCTCCCTTGTTGCAACTGTTCGTATTCTAGTAACTCTATAGTAGCTACCCAGTAGCTAGCCAAAATCCCATGAGCATTCCTGCTCTATACACCTACAAATCAAGATAATAACTACTAAGTCCGCGTCATACGTATAATCGCTTATCTCATAATTCCTTAACTAGCGTAAGCTTATGATACGTCTCATTCAACTATATTGGAACCGCTCCAATCCCTATAATGATGCATTAGTGTACAGTATGTTGGGGGATCGAAACGGCCGGCTAGAGGGGGTGAATAGCCCTCAATCGATGGATGTCGGATTTTGCTCGTCTACAAAACGTTAGCGCAAGCAGAATATGCAAATATAAATAAAGACAAAGCAAAAGATAAACAAACAATACAAACACTGAGATGTAACGTGGTTCACGGCTACGCCGCTAATCCACGGTCCGATTCATCCACGATGAATCACTCCGTCAAAGCCAATCACTATTGGTCTCTCCTTTGCACCAAGCTAGGTGGAGGTAACCTTTACAATCAAGATCACTCTTCTTACAATAAGATTGAAGTAAAAGCAAGTAAGAAGAGTAGGGAATCGTGTATGACACTTTGGGAGAAGTTTAGAGCTCAAGCATTAGCCTCCCAAAGCCCCATCCTCTTCCTTTTTATAGAGGAAGAGAGTTTCTTCCCGTTGACACAGGAGCATTCGACTGATGCCCTTGATCAGTCGACTGGTCCTGTAGCCGTTGCCCAATAACGGACGCTTTCCACATTGGATTCCATCCAACGGCACTGGCATCAGTCGACTGATATTACCATCAGTCGACTGGTGCTCGATCAGTCGAGTCCTCAATGAGGTCGACTCCATTCTGTGCCCGTGCACAGTGCCATCAGTCGACTGCTCCCCATGAGCAGTCGACTGATCAAGCCATCAGTCGACTGACCGTTGCCGGCAGTCGACTGATCAACTTGATCCAGCCACATTAGACCAGTCGATCGAACCATCGACTCAGAGCAGTCGACTGCCATGACATGGCAGTCGACTGGTGTCGGGAAAACTCATCCGACACTTGGCCAAATGGCCAAGTTTCACCTAAGAGCTACCCCTTCCCGGGTTACATTCACTCACTCTCATCCCTCGGAGTCCCTCACCTTCGAAGTTCTCTTCGTTCACGACCACGCCCCTCGGCAGCATCAGGCGCACGGCTCTGCAATGCTCCTTCGCGTCTCTTGCCTCGAAGTCTACTTCCTCCGGCTTCACTCCAAGCTTCTCGTCCGGCGGTCCCTCGGATGCTCCAAGCGCACGACTTCCGCAAAGCAATCCTTCACCAACTCAAGGATCGAGTCATGAGAAGTGAAACTCGCCACTGCTCCATGTACGAATTACTAAGTCCTGCACGACTTCAACACACATATCAAATCGACATAACAAACTAACTTAAACCCTTTGCCACACACATCAAAACCTAATCATGGCAAGAGATTGCCCTAACAATCTCCCCCTTTTTGATGTGTGGCAATCCGTTTACGTTAGGTAAAAACATTTGATAAAAATTTCTAAGGAAAGAAAGCATGTAAACATAAGCATGATATAGCAACATGCAACTCCCCCTTAATCCATGAAACTCCCCATACAAATTTTCAAAGTAAATTTTCTCCCCTTATCATAATTTACTTAAACATAATCAATTCTCCCCCTTTGACACCATCAAAAAGATTAACACTAAGTTATAAACTCATGGCATCAAGTATAATAGAAGGAAAATACCAAAAATTAGTCTAAAACCTGAATTCGGCCTTAACTAGTCTGATTTTCAGGCCACCATAGTTCAGGACTACCGGTCATCGATAGCACGCGAATTTAGAATTTTCGATTGATCAATTTCAGAAATGCATTAAAAATTCCATAAAATTCGAAAAATCATGAAATTTGGGGAACATATTTCTTGTAAGATTCTTTATCAATGAAAAATATGTCTTCATGAAAAATCATTATATTTTCACATATTTGCCAAAAATTCAAAAGGTTTAAAAACCACTAGGTTTTTGATCATGTGAGTATCAAGTTTAACACCTAGTTTTGGTTCCAATTGTTTCAAAACATGAATACATAGATTTTAGATTAAGAAATTGTTTTGAAAACATATGAAATATCCAACCATGATCTTTGGAAAATATGTCTATGAATTAAACATAAGCCTTCCCCATGATTGGTCTATTATTGCTATTTTGATACTTTAAATGACCATCTAAATGCCATAGACATTAGTGGACATTTGTATCATCCTAACATCTCACCCATGCTAAGTTTTCAATCAAAGTAGCCTATGGTGAGTGTGAGATGCATCCTAGGGGGTATTTGTATATACTTAACCATTATATTCATATAATTCTATCAAGGTTAAGTATCATCCTAACACTCAACATGATCATAAAGATATATATGACTTAAATTCATATTATGATCATGAAACACATGTATTCATTGAATTGTTATCATACATTAGGTATTATATCATGATAATAAGCAAAATATCACCTAAGGCATGATTTAACCCTATTTCTCATGATGATGTGCCAAATTTCAAAATCATAAATCATGATTGCACATATACATAGCAATTACACTGATTATCATGATTTAAGCATTATTATCTATTTATGGGCACATTATCATCACCCAACACTACTTCTAAAAGTGAGGTCCCACCATCCTAAGTCAACCAACATATGATATAGGTGAAATGCATATGGTTGACTATCTTAGGGTTTTCCTAACCCTTAAGGATGGATTTTGGAACCCAAAATAAGTTCTTGCCTATGAGGTTCACTAGATACTCCTTGGGGATCCATTTTCTAGCTATTACCTTCTTCTTATCTTGTCCCCTAGCAATTAGGCATTTATAGGTCTTTTCATTTTTCTTTTCTTTGTATCCTAGGCCTTTCTTATTGAAGCTAGCTCTTTGGCTCCCTATAATCATGTTCAATGTATTTGAGCCTATTGTAAACTTTTCTAGGGCTTTGGTTAAATAATCTACTTTCTCTCTTAAAGCCCTATTTTCCTCTATGCATGCATCATTAACATCAAAAGGCATATAGTTATCATGTGAGCATGCATCATTTAAGCTAGAAGAAATATTATCATTTAAGCATGCTTTTTCTAGCTTATTTTCTAAATCCTTAATTTTATCTAGCATGCTCTTATTCTTCTTCTTAGCTCTAAATAAATCCCTAGTTAAGCTAGAAACCATGGAAACTATTTTCTTAGGAGTTAGATTCGTTACCATAGTTTCCATGTCCTCTTCTTCTTCTTCGGATGAGGAGGATGTAGAGGCTCCCCCTTCACTTGAGCTCTCTCCACTTGAGCTTGATTCTTCATTTTCGGTGGAGGAGCAATCCAAGTCATCGAAAGCCATCAATGCAAGGTTGGAGTAGACATGCTCTTCTTCATCGGATGAGGAAGAGGAAGAAGGGTCATCCCATGTCTTGGCCTTGAATGCTTTGGCCTTCCCCTTTTCCTTTGCCTTCTTCTCCTCTTTCTTCTTGCTCCCCTTTTTCTTCTTCTTTTCTTCTTTCTTCTTCCTCTCTTCTTTGCTCTTGTTTAGGAGAGGACAATTGTCCCTTATGTGCCCCTCTCCTTGGCAATTGTAGCATATGACCTTCCCCCTTGGTCTTCTATTCCTATCATTAGACTTATTAAATCTAAAACCTTTTAATGCACGCCTTACCCTCCTTACCATATACGCTTCTTCCGTGCTATCCATGGAGGAGGAGGAAGAGGCTTCATCATCATCGGAGGAGGAGATCTCTATCTTCTTCTTCCCCTTGTTTGCCATCAAAGCTACTCCTCTTGAAGGTTGGATTCTTGGCTCTTCTCGTATTCCTTCAAGCCTCGTTTCGTGGAGCTCCATTGTTGAGAAAAACTCCTCCAAGGTACTTACTTCCAAGTTCTTGGAGATGTAAAACGAATCCACCATGGAGCTCCATCTTGAGGACCGGGGAAAGACATCTATGACCTTCATTACCATATCTCGGTTGGAGAGCTTTTCACCTACACTTGTCAAACCGGTTAGAATTTCCTTAAATCTAGAGTGTAGGGATTTTACCTTCTCTCCCTTTTCGAGTTTGATATTGGACAATTGGGAGCGAAGGACATCTCTCCTTGCTAGCTTCGCCTCGGATGTGCCTTCATGAATCTCTATTAATTTGTCCCACATTTCCTTAGCGCTAGCACACTCTCCTATCCGGTTGACTTCTTGCTGGGGGAGGACATTGTATAGGTGATGCTTGGCCTTTGAATTTGCCAAGTATTCTTCTCTTTGCCTCTTGCTCCACCTTGATTTCTCCAATGGCTCTCCATTTTCGTTCCTAGGCAACTCGAAACCGTTTTCCATAATTAAGAGAATTTCAAAGTCGGTTTCGAAGAATACCTCCATTCGCTTCTTCCACCAAGCGAATTCCCCTTCGAACTTCGGCAGATGAATGTTCGAGCCGGCCATCTTTTGATGAAGATCTTGTTGCGGCGGTTAGTCCGGTGACAAGCAACCTCGCTCTGATACCAGTTGTTGGGGGATCGAAACGACCGGCTAGAGGGGGGTGAATAGCCCTCAATCGATGGATGTCGGATTTTGCTCGTCTACAAAATGTTAGCGCAAGCGAAATATGCAAGTATAAATAAAGACAAAGCAAAAGATAAACAAACAATACAAACACCGAGATGTAACGTGGTTCACGGCTACGCCGCTAATCCACGGTCTGATTCGTCCACGGTGAATCACTCCGTCAAAGTCAATCACTATTGGTCTCTCCTTTGCACCAAGCTAGGTGGAGGTAACCTTTACAATCAAGATCACTCTTCTTATAATAAGATTGAAGTAAAAGCAGGTAAGAAGAGTAGGGAATCGTGTATGGCACTTTGGGAGAAGTTTAGAGCTCAAGAATTAGCCTCCCAAAGCCCCATCCTCTTCCTTTTTATAGAGGAAGAGGGTTTCTTCTCGTTGACACAGGAGCAGTCGACTGATGCCCTCGATCAGTCGACTGGTCCTGTAGTCATTGCCCAATAACGGTCGCTTTCCACGTTGGATTCCATCCAACGACACTGACATAAGTCGACTGATATTACCATCAGTCGACTGGTGCTCGATCAGTCGAGTCCTCAACGAGGTCGACTCCATTCTGTGCCCGTGCACAGTGCCATCAGTCGACTGCTCCCCATGAGCAATCGACTAACCATTGCCGACAGTCGACTGATCAACTTGATCCAGCCACATTAGACCAGTCGATCGAACCATCGACTCAGAGCAGTCGACTGCCATGACATGGCAATCGACTGGTGTCGGGAAAACTCATCCGACACTTGGCCAAATGGCCAAGTTTCACCTAAGAGCTACCCCTTCCCGGGTTATATTCGCTCACTCTCATCCCTCGGAGTCCCTCGCCTTCGAAGTTCTCTTCGTTCGCGGCCACGCCCCTCAGCAGCATCAGGCGCACGGCTCTGCAATGCTCCTTCACGTCTCTTGCCTCGAAGTCTACTTCCTCCGGCTTCACTCCAAGCTTCTCGTCCGACGGTCCCTTGGATGCTCCAAGCGCACGGCTTCCGCAAAGCAATCCTTCACCGACTCAAGGACCGAGTCATGAGATGTGAAACTCGCCACAACTCCATGTGCGAATTACTAAGTCCTGCACGACTTCAACGCACATAACAAATCAACATAACAAACTAACTTAAACCCTTTGCCACACACCAAAACCTAATCACGGCAAGAGATTGCCCTAACACAGTACCCTTCCATCCACACCAGAAGGATTAACTATCATTGGTGCAAAAGTTAATCATCGTCTAGGCCCTGTAAACTAGTTTCACAAGCTCCTAACCAAGTGAATTCCATCACCTTCTTGGTCAAACAAATCTGTGGTATAGTAATGCTAAAAACATCCTATCCACATCTGCGGTAATAACCAAATTAATCCAGGGAACCACAACTTCCCTTAAGATTGTGAATATATTAAAAAGTATCGTCTAAGATGACAACCACCAACTGGTCCAATCGCTTCATGAATGACTAAATCGTTAATAAGTCTAACAATATCCTCAATAGCTTATAAAATTCATACCAAGTATGAAATATCATCTTCAACACACCCACATAAATTAACCCTAGAGTATACACATGTGTCCTTTAGATGATCTAAATAGATTTTCTATCCATAATGAAGGAAATTCATTTTCAACAGCTACTATACTCATCATCGATAATCGATGCATAACCTCAAAGGTCTGTCTCCCTTTTAACCAAGAGTTTCAGATCTTCTCAAGAAGAAGCATTGGAACAAATAAATCTCACATCCAACAACTCTTATAATCGCAACTTACGTTCTTCCAAATTTCATAGTGTTTAGCACTCTTATACCAATAAAATTGCCATGCCCCGAGAGTATAATTGTCCCTTGATCGGACGGTACCCTCTTATAGCAATATAGATAAACTACCGATACATGGCCCGAATGTTGGGAGTATAGGGAATACAATCAAAGTCCCACATTGGTAAGACATGGAAAAGATCATGTGTTTATAAGATAAAAAAATATCTTCATTTGCATGAGGTCTTTTAGGTAAAGCCCAAAAATAAAACCATGAGGGCTTGAGCTCAAAGTGTACAATATCATACCATTGTGAAGATATGTGAATTTTATAGGCACTAACAATTGGTATCAGAGTCATGGTCCATGTCAAGCCATGAACCTTAAACAAAGGAAGTGGAGTTCCCATGTCCGGATCAAGAGAACCAGACACCAAGCAAGAAGTCCAATTGGGTCGGGAGAATCGAACAACTGACAGGAAGTCCCATTGGGCCAGAAGGGATGGACAACTGGCAGGAAGTCCAACTGGGTCAGGAGGACCAGATAGTTGGCAGGAAGCCTGGTGGGTTGAGAATCGGACATCAAGTAGAGGAAGTCCATCGAGGACGGATAGACTTAAGGGGGACTCAATGTAGTTCTTCGTTTGAGGAGGGGGATTGTTAAGAGTATGGGGAATACAATCAAAGTCTCACATTGATAAGATATGGAAAAGATCATGTGCTTATAAGATAAAAAGATATCTCTATTGGTATGAGGCCTTTTGGGTAAAGCCCAGAAATAAAACTATGAGGACTTGGGCCCAAAGTGGACAATATCATACCATTATGGAGATATGTGGATCTTATAGGCACTAACACCGAATAGCTGCTATCACAGATAAGCCATAAAATATAGTAGAATACACCAACAAATAATAAAGATATAAAGACTCAACATGTGCATACCGGTACGACTTTGACACAACAAAAACATAGTCGAAACCAACATCCCAAATCAAATCCAAAGTAAAGGCCAAATACATACAACACAATCGTACACTCCAAATATGGACACAACATACAATAAAATATCCAAAACAAACAATCCAAAATAATACAATAATATGGACTAAAACCATACACTCGGTGTGAGATGGGATCAGCTGGCGGAGCTTCGAGCACTCAAAGAAACTTCTACTTGTTATCTGGGCGACAAGAAAACCCAAGTTCTATAGACGTGAGTATAAAACTCTGCGGTAATATGAAAGATAGTGCATGAACAATATATATAAGATATGAAATAATAATAATAATAAATAAATAATATGAATTAATTTAATGATATAGATTAACCCTTTAATGAGTTAATTAGGGGTTTAATTCCGTTCCAGTTACGTATTTATGGATTGGAGTCGAAGCAGGTTTGTTAGGGTTGCTGAGCTAGCCTAACCACATTGGAATGTCCCTTATAAGCCACCGAATAACCCGATCAAGCCATTCCCTTCTCCCCTCGCGATCGGCATCTCTTTCTTCTATCTCGCACGAGCGATTCCATCTCCTCTCCTCTTCGCGAGCCAGCTGCTACCGACGGTGGGAGATCCGACCGACGAAAGAGGCACAGAGCAGCCAAAATCGGGTGAAGGTTTGGGATTGGTGAGCTGGAACTGCCGGGGAATTAGCCATCGAGAGTGGAGAGCTGGTTGTCGCGTGTCGCCGGAGCTAGGTAAGTGTCGATCTCTTTCTTTCTTTGATATGTGAGTTGAGATTTGGTTGCGGGTGGTTTGTTGAGCTTGGATCTATGGTATGTCAGTGATTGGAGCTCCGATTTTTCGTCAGTAAACAGGGGACGAGGAAGGAGGGTTGCTAGTGGAGTGCTGAGACCAGTAAGTTTGATTTCTTTATTTTGCTTGTGATGTATATAATTGCTATGAATGAGATGATCTTGTCTGATGAGGTTGATATGGGGTGTGAATGTTGATATATGTGTCGGCTGTGGGTGGAAGGAAGAGGCAGACTGGATTCGTTTGATGTCTATTCTTGCGGTGATTGTCTTCGGCTGATGGTCTTCAAAGGGTAGCGGATCGTTGTAGGAAGAAAGGGCAGCAATAGATCCGGTGAACTGAACTTTTTATTACCTTTATCTTATTCTGTTTGTGGTGCTCCAGAGCTGTGTCGTGGAGTGAAGGGCAAAGGAGGTGGTATGAGATGTATCCTGTTTGATGGGTTTGAGTTGGTGGTGGATGTCGGTCGATTGTTGCTAATCGGTTAGGGATAATCAGAGTTGTTAACATGTATTTGGAAAAGAACGTGGATATAGAAACGACGTAATAGTTAGTTGTGTATTGTGGGATATTTGTGCTTAATCATAATTTGCAATTATATACAGGTTTGGGGTACGAGTCAGGTCCCCGGGCTTGAGTATCATTATTTCGAGCTTCGTATCAGGTGGGTAATATCTACCCTGGTCAGGTAGTTTCGATTAATTCCGGTGCATGAATTTAGATTTATGATGAATTCTTTTACCTTGACTCCACTATTATTTAATCATGTGCTTGTACTTAGCCTTGACCTTTGAGATATATTGTTGTTACTTCATTGATTATCTATCACGGATATGAACTACAAATCTTATTGTGTGTTAGCTGATGGATGTTCAGTAAGTACAGGTGGTTAGAGTTATCTTTGTGACCTCAGATTGGGTTACTGTGTTACATCACTAGAGTTAGGTGATGGATTAGATTATGGAGTCGATTGTTGTATCGTACACATATTAGTTGTGCATCTATGGTGGATCTAGTTGTCTGTGCATAAATAAGTATATGGTTGTCAGTATGTGGCTATGGACTGGAGGTCATAGCGTGATTGCATATCCATTATGGATTGTGTATCTGTGTATGGTTATATGGATTGTCGATAGTATATCGCTACGGACTGGAGGTCTTAGAGTGGTTGACTGTCAGTTGTGTATGACTCTCTGTGTGATAGAGAGAGTGTCTTGTGGATTAGTAGTCCTTGCATAGTTGACTTTTGGTTGACCAGGACTCCCCGTGGGATAGGGAGTGTTGCAAGGATACATATGTGGAGCTATGCATCATTATATTGCATGCATGCTAGCGATTAGGTATCCCTTGTGGTTGAGAGGGTCGTCAATCATCTTGCCTCCTCGACCACTCGGGATAGTGGTAGCAGGGTTGAGGGCAGAGCATTGGATGTGTTGTGCTCGGCCACTATAGACGATGGTAGCTGGAGTAGCGTGCAGTTTGTCCTGTCGTGCAACACTCGGCCACTCATGGGTAGTGGTAGCTAGAGTCGCTTGCAGCAGGGACCCTTAGGGTAGCATATAGCTCTATGGCGGCTAGCTACCAGTCATACTACTCAACTCGGCCACTTGAGAGTAGTGGTAGCTGGAGTTGGGATAGTAGTCATGTCGTGCCACCTTGGCCACTTTGGGGTCATGGTTGGACGGGTCCGTAGACATGGTCATGCATATGCATTGCTGATATATATATGTATGCATGTATTTGATATATGTTTTACATATGCCTGTGAGATGCTGCATTTGATTGAGTTATGTTTGCTGCATATGCTTGTTCATCATGATACATGTCATTTGCATATTATATACTGCTGTGTGTTGAACATGATATATGTGTTGGTCCAGACTATTGTATGCATTTGATTAACATCATGTCATAGTGTAGTATGGACCGGGTTATTATTACATGTGATTATATACTGTTCATATGTCTGAGTGTTGGTCAGATATGGGATTGACATTATACGTTATATGGGTTATGTTATTGTATACCTGTTCAGGATGATATAGCTTATGGTGTTGCAGACCGTCAGGTACGTGAGTACATTACTTCATGTTCAATTGATCCATTTAGTATATGCACTGAGTATGACTATACTGTGGTTACTTGTTAGTATATTTAGGAGTGCATTTCTATTGGACTAATTCTGTATACCTGTAGATCTTCACATGTATACTTGTAGATCTCTATATCCCTATATGTTGTTCATGCATTTTTTAGATATTACCCCTGAGTTTATACTCACCACCCCGGACCCTGGGTTTCCTGTCGCCCAGGTAACAGGTAGAAGATTTCTTGAATATTCGGAGCTCCGCCAGCTGATCCCATCTCACACCGAACAATTGGATATTATTTCCATATTGTTGTATTTTATTGGATTGTTGTTATGGGATTTCATTTTATATCGTTTCCGTATTTATGGTATACGGATGTGTTGTATGTATTTGGCCTTTGATGTAGTTTCTATTATGATTCTTGTTGTGTCAAGTCAGTCCGGAGTGCATAGTTAAGTCTTTGTATCTTTTGTCAGTATATTTCCACTGTGTTTTATGGATTATGTCTATATATATGTTATGTGATTGTGGTCGAAAGGCTTTATGTATATCAGGGAATTGTATCATGTATAGGGGAGATACTGTCCGATTATTTTCAGCTCGGCATACTCTCGGGGTGTGACAATTTTATTGGTATCAGAGCCCTAGGTCGCGAAGTCCTCTTTCGAATTTTATTTCGTTTGGACATCGAGTTTTTCTTTACTTGGTTTTGGTTTTGTGAGTTCTGGGATCTAACAGTTGTAAACATCTCTGAGCTATAAGAATTAAGGTATGTTAGTTGTTATCATATATCCTTCTATTGGTTATGCATTTAGTTGCTTATAACATGGATGACTTGCAGTGTGTTAGTCATTATCCGTAACCGTGGTTTGAGATGATCAAGGGAACGACTTGTTGAGGCATGTACCTGCTTTCGAAAAGGTGAATTACCTTTTTGAGCCGACTGATACCGAGTCAGATAGCAGTGGTCAGGTAGTCACATTTCTTGTGGAGGTCAAAAATTACGATCTTAGGGATTTTCACTAACTATGCTAGTCAAATCATTACCTGTGGGGTAATGGACAGGCATGTATGCTATTGTTGATACAGATAGGGAAGGTTTAGTATATGGTGTTTCAAAGGGATTTTGATCCTTGAGTTGGTCGTACTAAGTTGTATAACATTGAGGATACTTTTTAGTACTTAACCCGTGTTATACAAAGGAAGTTGAGTTAGCTGCATACCATTAGTGGGAATAGGCCGGTACTTGGTGGAAGATGTAGGAAATAACATTCGGGAAATAATATATCACTTGGTCACAGTTTAGTGATATTGTGAGAGAGTATTTCCCCACATCACCTTCTTTGACTTATTGTCAGGGAATTCTTGAGCTTCAAGTAGGGTGATTGTTTGGTAACGAAGGTACCATGCAAAGTCATTAGACTTGCGAAGGTTACAACCACCTAATAGCTCAAGGATGTGATTGGATTGGTTTCGGCCACTCACGGTTTATTGGATGACATATTGATCATGATATTTGGATCTCCTACTAGATCCTACCGAAAGGCATTAGACCGAGTCATGTGTATAGAAATGACTCCGTAGCAAGTGTTTTAAGAGTTGAAAATTTGATAAGTAGACATTGCAAGTCAAATTATTGGAATCAGAAGTATCCGTATGTTGGATAAAAGGAACAAGATTGGAGTCGTGGGTCACGAGCAACTATTGGAGAGTTTTTCGATCATAGAAGAACGACTGCGGATCATCAGCATCTTCTCCTGTTTGTCAGCGAACTCAGAAGAGAGACTCCGAAGGGATTGTGTGCGTGCAGTGCGGGTCACGACGACACGCAGAGTCAGATTATTCGATATATTATTTTATCTGCTTCTACTATAAACAACCAGTATCTACGAGGAGAGTATGTACTTTGAAGACTTAGTTGAAGACTATGGATGATGTTTTCGAGAGGAGGATCCACAACCTCGAAAGTCGAGATCATCACAGAAGAATGAATTATCACATCAGCAACAATCTACTACCTCAGATATAGTTGGAGCTCTTTGATACTTCTATCCGATTGAAGCAATTTACTCAGACGTCCAGAAAACAACTATTACTTTCCCAAGCGTGGTTATGTTTTATACAGAGGAGAGAGTTTACGACGATTATCGTATCTATGTTGTATTCTCTAGTTGCAGCTATACTATTTGCAGAGTTGGAGTGTGCTATGATGTTGGCAGTTCTTCAGTATTTTACAGTCGATTGTGTACCCTTTGCCAGTACAACAGTGTTTACCCTCTCCATTGCAACCATTTTGGGTATTGTATCTCAGTTCAATAGTTGATTTCAGTTCCTCCATGGTAGTCCTTTGCACCTACATGAGCTCAACCGTCAGGAACAGATGTTGGGCGAGTTTTCATGGTTACTCGAGAAGAGGTATAGAAGACCGAAGAATTGGTCATGCGGGGTATTACTTTAGGTTACCCTATTTACGAATGTATCGAGAGATACGGGTAGTTTTAGGTATCTTTGTCTAAAACATTCTTAGATAGGATTAGAAGGGTTCCTATCGATTTGTGGGTTGGTGATTGTTCTCTACCGTCAGGTGAGATATTGATCAACAACCAAGAAGTCAAGGGATACCCTTAGCCTTTGCTAGACATACCTCTACTACGGATATATCCTTACGGATAGTTAAATTGTTGAAATGATGGTATACTATGTCTCTCGGATGTGTGTATAATCCGAGGGTATTCCGATGTAGTTTCGGATGAGCTCCCGGGCTTGCCACTACATGGGCAAGTGGAGTAAGCGATTGGAGTGATTTCGGAAATAGTTTCGATATTGAAGACCTCATACTGGGAGATGATTTTATTGGTATAAGTGTTGCTAAACACTGTGAAAATCGGAAGAACATAAGTTGCAAGTATAGGAGGTATTGGAGGGAATATTTATCCATCCTGGTATTTCTCTTGAGGAGATCTGGAACTCTTTGTTAAGGAGAGATGGACCTTTGAAGTTATGCATCGATTATCGATGTTAGAACGCGGAAGCTATTGGAAATGGATATATTTCATTGTGGATAGATGATCTATTTAGTTCAGCTGAAGGACACATGTATATACTCTAGGGTTGATCTATGATTGGAGTGTTGAAATTGTAGTACTTGGTATCATACAATTATCATTGTTGGTGTAATGATTAATATATCATCAGCGTAGAGTAAAAGGATATAGGTGTGTAGAAGACAACATTTCATACTTTGTATGAATTTTATGATATGTTGATAATGTTGTTAAACTTATCGACGATTTAGTTGTTCATGGATTTGAGGAATCAAGTACTCTTAGTTTTTTAGATCGATTGTCATCATATCTGTGGATGATATATTTTTGGGATATATTCACAATCTTAAGGGAAGTTGTGATTTCTCTAGATTGATTTGATGTTTACCGTAGATGTGGATAGGATGCTCTAGCGTTACTATACCGCTGACTTGTTGGACCAAGAAGGCGATGAGAATCACTTGGTTAGAAGTTTATGAAATTAGGTTTCACGAGCCTAAATGATGATTGACTTCGTAGTTCGATGTTGGGTGTGCCAACAAGTAAAGATGGAATATTAGTGACCAGTAGGGTTACATACCGTGATGAAGTGGGTGAAGGTAGGAAACTTCGCTTCCCACTTCAACTCGGTTGCTTATTCATGGCGATCCCTTCTATGTCCCCGGATAAAAAAATTTATCCTTGACAAAGAGGGATTACCCAAGCTACCATGTCATCGTCGTGCTATTCGATTAGAGTCGTCACTTGAACAAACTTGTTGTTCAAGCCACCAACCTCTATTCTATGAATAGCTGCGGAATAGACGATGTACGGATCGCCGATTTTTGTGTTTGTATTCGGGATCCAAGTAAATTAGCCATATCACAAAACATACAACATGCATATAATTGAAAAATAATTATAGACATAATATAAAAGAATATAAACAAGCATTATACCTCTCGATCTTCTATTGTATGTCCTTCCTCCTTTTGGACGTCGTGTGAGCGACGATCTTCCAAAAGTCGAAGTCTCCTAGATCACCAATCTTCCTTTCCTTGTTCACTCTGAACAAAGGAAGATGATAAAACAAAACTCTTCTCCTTCCTTTAACCGACCACCAAGCTCCAACCTTGATGCTTGCCGCCGGCCAAAAAGAGAATAGAAGAGGAAGTGGGCGCCGGCCAAGAGCTCCAAGGAATCACCCTAACCTTGTTTCCACTGGCCAAGGAGAAGAGGAAGAAGAGGTTGGGCGCCGGCCAAGGTTGAGAGAAGGAAAGGGGCACCGACCAAAATCCTAGGAAAAACCTTCCAAAAGTGTGGCCGCCCAAGCCTCCAAGCCATAGCCGCCCAAACCCTAATCCCCTCTTCAAAATTGCTCTTGCCGCCCACCCCTTAAGCCATATTTATAGAGTTAGGCTTAAGCCTCCTTTAATCTCCATTGTCGGATCTAGGGATTTAATCTCAACCGTCGGATCTAGAGATTTAATTTCAACCGTCGGATCTAAAGATTTAATCTCCACCGTCGGATCTTAAAGATTTAATCTCCACCTTTGGATCTAGAGATTTGATCTCCACCGTCAGATCTAGAGTTTCATTTTCAACCATCGGATCTAGGCTGCATGAGGTTTTAATAGGCTACAATAGAGACTATGAGGAGTTAGATCTTGGCCACCCAATGGATCAAGCCCACATAAAGTCCGATCCATTAATGATAATTCATTCCACTAGAGGATTATTATTGATTTACCTAACCAACCCCCATAAGTTAATATGAGCTCCATATATTATTTGTACATTTATCTCCCCGTGTTTAAGATCTCAAATGTCCGTCGATTAATTAATTTACTGACAATTAATTAATCAAAATCTAACTCCATGAGTAGTACCACTCAACCTTATCATCATGCTGGACAAGTCCACCTGCAAGGTTTACATGATGAACCTTATGAGCTCCTCAAGGGGACATCATCATCCTAATATATAGGACACGGTTTCCTCCTATAATCAACGACACACCATATAAGTAATATCATTTTCCAACTTACCGAGCCTATCGATTTATTCTATAAATCTCGCTCATTGGTAAATCAAAGAAATGAATACTAAGTATATGTGCCCATTATTATATCGAGATTAAGAGCATGTACAATATAATATCTGAGGTCCGATTCGATTATGTAGTCAGCAATAAATCGAATCACCTCTAAGTCGGTTCTGCTCAATACACACAAAGTGTACTAGTGTAATTCTATGGTCAAGACAAACCAATACCAAATCACACTACAACCATTCCAATGGTTTGTCCATAACCATCTCAGTTGTGAGCCTTTACTTATACTTTACAAGGAACTGATAACATGATCTCCCGTGTGACACCACACACTATGTTATCTACAATGTAATGTATTAGACGATATGCATAACCATAAATTTGCAAATAAAGATCATGTGATTCTTATTTCAAAAATAAAGATGTTTATACAAAAGATAGACTTTTCAGTATACATCCCAACAATCTCCCACTTATATTAAAAGACTATGCTGTCCTTATACTACCATACATCTGATTCTCATTCCCTCCACATGTCTATCAAAGCTCTCGCTAAAAGGGCCTTAGTGAAAGGATCTACCAGGTCATCCTCTTATGCAATCTAGGCGACAACAACTTCTACCCACTGTACGATCTCTCATATCAGGTGGTACTTGCGCTCTATGTGTTTACTTGCCTTATGGGCTTGTGGTTCCTTCGAGTTTGCAACTGCACCATTGTTATCATAATAAATTGTAATAGTTCTGGGCAAACTAGGAATCACATCCAAGTCCATCAAGAAGTTCCTGAGCCATACAACTTCTTTGGCTGCCTCAGAGGCTGCCACATACTCAGCTTCCATGGTGGAGTCCGCCATGCATTTCTTTTTGACACTCCTCCATACAATGACTCCACCTCCCAAAGTAAACACAAAACCTGAGGTAAACTTACTGTTATCCCTGTCTAATTGGAAGTCAAAATCTGTGTAACCCACAGGGAGTAATTGATCTGCCTAGTAAACTAGTATATAATCTCTAGTCCTTCTCAGGTACTTCAATATATGCTTTACCGCTGTCCAATGTCCCTGTCCTGGATTACTCTGATATATACTAACCATGCCCACGGCAAAGTAGATATCCGGTCTCGTACATAGTATAACATACATGAGGCTTCCTACTACCGAAGGAACCACCTTCATCTCCTCTATCTCCTTAGATGTTCTAGGACACATCTCTTTAGATAAAGGAACTCCATGCCTAAAAGGTAAAAAACCTTTCTTGGAGTTTTGCATGCTAAAACGATCCATAGTGGTGTCTATGTATGAAGCTTGAGATAAGCACAACATCATTTTTCTGCGATCCTTTATAACATTGATCCCAAGGATGTGTCCCACTTCTCCCAAGTCCTTCATATCAAACTATTTGGACAACCATACCCTTACGTCCGATAACACCTTGACATTGTTGCCAATTAACAAAATGTCATCTATGTATAGTACAAAAAATACCGCTATGTTTTCGTCATATCTCTTGTATACACAAGACTCATCCAGACTTTGAATGAATCCATAAGACTGAATTACCTCATCAAAGCGGATGCTCCAAGATTTCGAAGTTTGCTTCAATCCATAAATGGATCGATTAAGATTGCACACAAGATGCTCTTTGCCCTTTGCAATGAATCCCTCTGGTTGCTTCATATAGATGTTTTCCTCAAGACTTTCATTAAGGAAAGTTGTCTTGACATCCATCTGTCATACCTCATAATCCATATGAGCAGCAATACATAAGAGAATCCGGATAGACTTAAGCATGACTACCGGTGAAAAGGTCTCCTCATAATCGATACCCTCTTTATGAGTATACCCCTTCTCAACAAGCCTTGCTTTGAAGGTCTCAACCTTCCCGTCTATTCCTCTCTTTCTTTTGTACATCCACTTGCATCCAATGACTTTTATACCATTGGGTGGATCTACTAGCTCTCAGACCTGATTTGAATCCATAGATTCAATCTCAGCATTCATTGCACTTTTGCCAAGATACCGCATCTTTATTTAGGATTGTCTCGTCATATGTCCAGGGATCAGGTTCATGTTCGCCAGAGACCAAATCAGAAGATTCTCCCAAGAACATGAATCTATCAGGCTGTCTCACAACCCTCTCACTACGACGAGGTATCACCTGTGTATCCTCTGTGACACATGGTGCAGTGACTTGTGGTATATCCTCTTGTACCGGTGGTATTGAAGTAGTGACTTCCCCTTTCAATTTCTTCAGAACAATCTTACTCATGGACTTGTGGTTCATCATATAGTCTTCCTCTAGAAATCTAGCGTTCGTGCTAATGATCACCCTCTGATCTCTAGGACTATAAAACAAACCTTCTTTCGTTCCTCTAGGATAGCCAATGAACATGCGTACTTCTGTATGAGGTTCCAACTTACCAGTATCTACCTTCAGCACATGTGCTAGACTCCCCCAAATCCGAATATGTCTTAGACTAGGCTTTCGCCCAGTCCACAATTCTGTGGGAGTAGAAGACACTAATATAGATGGTACCAAGTTCAGAATATACACGACCGTATCTAGAGCATATCCCCAGAATGATTATGACAACTCAGAATAACTCATCATCGATCTAACCATCTCCATAAGAGTCTTATTCCTTCGCTCTGCTACACCATTCTGCTGGGGTGTGCCAGGTGAAGACAATTGGGATTGAATCCCAGCCTCTGATAAGTAATTCCTAAACTCTCCCAAGAGGTACTCACCACCATGATCAGATCGTAGTGTCTTGATACTTTTACCTTGACGTTTCTCAACATCAGCCTTGAATTCTTTGAACTTGTCAAAGCATTCAGACTTGCGGCGCATCAAGTAAATGTATCCATATATTGAATAATCGTCTATGAAAGAGATGAAATACTCAAAACCACCTCTAGCCTGGATAGACATTGGACCACACAAATCAGAATGAACCAATTCCAACACATCTTTGGCTCTATACCCCTTGGCCTTAAAAGGCCTCTTGGTCATTTTACTCTCCAAGCAAGATTCGCAGGTTGGAAAATCTTCCACCACTAATGAACCTAGAGGTCCATCAGCTATCAACCTTTGAATTATACTTAGGTTAATATGACCTAGCCTTAGATGCCAAAGATATATTTGGTTCATCTTCGAAGGTTCTTTTCTCTTATTAGAATTAGAAGATAAGTTATTTACTTTTATTTGCATCGTGGGAGCTTTTGGTTCAAGGGTATACAAATTTCCTATTAATGCACCAGAACAGATAATCTCCCTATTCCTTTTTATAACAACTCTGTCATTAAAGGAAATAAAATATTCATCAATAAATGATTTAGAAATCGAAATCAAATTCTTTCTAAATAAAGGTACATAAAGGCAATTTTTCAGAACCAAAAATTTATTCCTCTCAAAAGGAATATAAACATCTCCTACTGCAATAGTCGCCTCCTTCATAGCATTGCCCAAGTAAACGGTAATCTCCCCCTTAGCTAGTCATCTAGTTTCCTGGAACCCCTGCAAAGTATTGCAGACATGATCAGTGGCTCCTGTATCTACACACCAGGTGATGGTAGATAACACTGCTAAACATGTTTCAACGACTAAACCAAAGGATATACCTTTGTTCTGCTTCCAGTTGGGACAATCGTTCTTCCAATGTCCAGTCTGCTTGCAAGTTAAGCACTTGCCTTTCGGTTTCTTCACTCCTCCCTGAGATCCTCCCACTTCTTTTGCTCCACCTTATTTCTTCTTCTTCTTGCCTTTCGGCTTAGAAGTAGAAACCTTCTGAGCAACCATGGCCTGAGCCTAAGCAAGCCCTTTTGTCGTCTGGAGTTCTGTCAGAAGCTCTGCCAATGAATACAACCTCTTATTCATGTTGTAATTTAGGCGAAATTGCTCAAAACTCCTAGGTAGAGACTGGAGAATGATATCGACCTGGGTTTCCCCATCGATCTCAGCTCCAAAGACTTCTAGCTCATTCGCAGGCTTAGGCGGACACTCTTCGAAGAGTACATACTTGTACTCCTCAGCAATCAAGACAATATCAAGATTCCTTTTCCAATCAACATAATTGGGTCTAGTAAGTTTATTCTCTTTTAGTATCACAGCAAGTGGACTGAAAGTCATTTTTGAAAAACCTAAGAATCACATAGATCAAAACTTTAGATTTCAAAAAATTATTGATTTCTCAAATAATAAAATTTTAAAATCAACCAACACCTCAAAACACCGAGAATATCATATGCCACGATAGTGTGGACGTATACGAATTATACATTTGTAAGAGGAGATTTTACCCATTAATTTTACTATCTTGTCAACCTAACTTTTTGACAAATAAAATTAATAGTTGACTCCTCTTTGGCCCTACAAATAAAAGCAGTGACTCCGATGGGGAGGATACTCTTATTTGCATCTAAGTGTTCACCATTACTCGGTATCAAGGCAATTATCTCGAGTTATGTGCCTTCCGATGGAGAAGTACACACGCTTATTAATAATTTCCTATAACCATATTCGACCTTGTGATTCGCAAACAAACTCATCCGATGGGGAGGAAGACACTCAGAGCCGACGCGCAAGTTTGTTTGCATCACATGTCAAATCGTAATGGAGGCCGTGGAAATTTATAAAAATATCCCTCCCACTTAGTAATTTAAAATTGAAGAATTTTCCTAGCCTACGACATGCATATCAAACAAGAAGAAATAAATATGAAAAAAAATATTTTCCAACTATCATGACTTTTGTCTCCAATATGTCTCCTGTCGTATCGTCATCTCGTCCGCTCCTCCCTACGCCATGTACGAGCCATCCGGAGATCCAAGCCGAGACTAACTATTTTAATTTACATCCATCGATCCTATACTCCATGAAGGAGTGTACATGAAATCTAAATCGAAACTAAACTAAAATAAAATGAGTGGCTAAACAATGTCGTACTTAATTACAAAATTAAATATTAGCCTCGTCAATTCGGAGGATTCAAAAAAAATATATACAATTACACACATACAATCACATACACACATATGACCATAATAGTTGGATCCTATGCCTGCAACCAAAAAGTTAACCTATGCACATCCTACTATTATCCGGCACATAAAATATGAAAAATGCATAAAAATAACCGAATCCTAAACACACAAAACCAAAAATCGTGGCTCTGATACCACTTGAAGGTAGGAAACTTCGCTTCCCACTTCAACTCGGTTGCTTATTCATGGCGATCCCTTCTATGTCCCCGGATAAAAAAATTTATCCTTGACAAAGAGGGATTACCCAAGCTACCGTGTCATCGTCGTGCTATTCGATTAGAATGATCACCTGAACAAACTTATTGTTCAAGCCACCAACCTCTTCTACGAATAGCCGCAGAATAGACGATGTACGGATCGCCAGTTTTTGTGTTTGTATTCGGGGTCAAAGTAAATTAGTCACATCACAAAACATACAACATGCATATAATTGAAAAAAAAATATAGACATAATACAAAAGAATATAAACAAGCATTATACCTCTCGATCTTCTATTGTATGTCCTTCCTCCTTTTGGACGTCATGTGAGCAACGATCTTCCAAAAGTCGAAGCCTCCTAGATCACCAATCTTCCTTTCCTTGTTCACTCCGAACAAAGGAAGATGATAAAACAAAACTCTTCTCCTTCCTTTAACCGACCACCAAGCTCCAACCTTGATGCTTGCCGTCGGCCAAAAAGAGAATAGAAGACGAAGTGGGCGCCGGCCAAGAGCTCCAAGGAATCACCCTAACCCATGTTTCCACCGGCCAAGGAGAAGAGGAAGAAGAGGTTGGATGTCGGCCAAGGTTGAGAGAAGGAAAGGGGCGCCAGCCAAAACCCTAGGAAAAACCTTCCAAAAGTGTGGCCGCCCAAGCCTCCAAGCCCTAGCCGCCCAAACCCTAATCCCCTCTTCAAAATTGCTCTTGTCGCCCATGCCTTAAGCCATATTTATAGAGTTAGGATTAAGCCTCCTTTAATCTCCACCGTCGGATCTAGGGATTTAATCTCAACTGTCGGATCTAGGGATTTAATCTCAACCGTCGGATCTAGAGATTTAATCTCCACCGTCGGATCTTAAAGATTTAATCTCCACCTTTGGATCTAGAGATTTGATCTCCACCGTCGGATCTAGAGTTTCATTTTCAACCATCGGATCTAGGCTCCATGAGGTTTTAATAGGCTACAATAGGGACCATGAGGAGGAGTTGGATCTTGGTCACCCAATGGATCAAGCCCACATAAAGTCCGATCCATTAATGATAATCAATTTCACTAGAGGATTATCATTGATCTACCTCACCAACCCCCATAAGTTAATTTGGGCTCCATATATTATTTATACATTTATCTCCCCGTGTTTAAGATCTCGAATGTCCGTCAATTAATTAATTTACTGACAATTAATTAATCAACATCTAACTCCATGAGTAGTACCACTCAACCTTATCATCATGCCGGACCAAGTCCACCTGTAGGGTTTACATGATGAACCTTATGAGCTCCTCAAGGGGACATCATCATCCTAATATATAGGACACGGTTTCCTCCTATAATCAACGACACACCATATAAGTAATATCATTTCCCAACTTACCCAGCCTATCGATTTACTCTATAAATCTCGCCCATTGGTAAATCAAAGAAATGAATACTAAGTATGTGTCCGTTATTATATTGGGATTAAGAGGATGTACAATATAATATCTGAGGTCCGATTTGATTATGTAGTCAGCAATAAATCGAATCACCTCTAAGTCGTTCATGCTCAATACACGCAAAGTGTACTAGTGTAATTCTATGGTCAAGACAAACCAATACCAAATCACACTATAACCATTCCAATGGTTTGTCCATAACCATCTCGGTTGTGAGCCTTTACTTATACTTTACAATGAACTAATAACATGATCTCTCGTGTGACACCACACATCATGTTATCTACAATGTAATATATTAGACAATATGTATAACCATAAGTATACAAATAATGATCATGTGATTCTTATTTCAAAAATAAAGATGTTCATACAAAAGATAGACTTTTCAGTATACATCCCAACAGTGGGAGCCTAGTACGATGGGTTGCTTTGGGAGATTATCTAGAATTCGGTAAGGATTTGATGCAATTTAAGTAATCGGTGAACGATTAGTCAAGTTCACTCATTTTCTTCCGAGCCGTAAGATGGACTTCGTTGGATCGCTTGACGAAATTATATCCATGGAGTATCCTTGAGTATCATTTTTGATAGTGATTTGCGATTAATCTTACGATTCTAACAAAGTCTCCAACAGGTCATGGGTATAGAGCTCCGCTCTGGTGTGATTATTTATTTTTTTGATAGATGGTCCATAGGAAGGTGGTATTCTGACTTTCAAAGGGTATGTTGAGAGTATCCATGATAGATTTTGGAGACTATCAGTACCCCCACTTAGATACTTGAGATGGTTATTGTGATATCTCATACTCGTACATGAGTCGGAAATTTGGGGACCAAATTTTTATTAGTGGGGGAGAATGTAAGATATGAAAAAAAATAATAATAATAAATAAATAATATGAATTAATTTAATGATATGGATTAACCCTTTAATGAGTTAATTAGGGGTTTGATTAGGTTAAGTTAAAAATGGGGATTGGGTCATCTTGAGTAGCGTGCAGTTTGTCCTGTCGTGCAACACTCGACCACTCATGGGTAGTGGTAGCTAGAGTCGTTTGCAGGAGGGACCCCTAGGGTAGCATATAACTCTATGGAAGCTAGCTACCAGTCATACTACCCAACTCAGTCACTCGAGAGTAGTGGTAGTTGGAGTCGGGATAGTAGTCATGTCGTGCCACCCTGGACACTCTGGGGTCGTGGTTGGACAGGTCCGCAGACATGGCCATGCATATGCATTGTTGATATATATATATATATACATGTATTTGATATATGTTTTACATATGCCTGTGAGATGTTGCATTTGATTGAGCTATATTTGCTGCATATGTTTGTTCATCATGAAACATGTCATTTGCATATTATATACTGCTGTGTGTTGAGCATGATATATGTATTTGTCCAGACTGTTGTATGCATTTAATTAACATCATGTTATAGTGTAGTATGGACCCAGTTGTTATTACATGTGATTATATATTGTTCATATGTTTGAGTGTTGGTCAGATATGTGATTGACATTATACGTTATATGGGTTATGTTATTGTATACCTGTTCAGGATGATATAGCTTATGGTGTTGCAGATCGTTAGGTACGTAAGTACATTACTTCATGTTCAGTTGATCAGTTTACTATATACATTGAGTATGATTATACTGTGGTTACTTGTTAGTATATTTAGGATTGAATGTCTATTGGACTCATTCTGTATACCTGTAAATTTTCACATGTATACTTGTAGATCTCTATATCCCTATATGTTGTTCATGCACTTTCTACATATTACCCCTGAGTTTATACTCACCACCCCGGACCCTGGGTTTCCTGTCGCCCAAGTAATAGGTAGAAGATTCCTTGGATGTTCGGAGCTCCGCCAGCTGATCTCATCTCACACCGAACAGTTGAATATTATTTCCATATTGTTGTATTCTATTGGATTGTTATTTTGGGATTTCATCCTGTATCGTTTCTGTATTTATGGTATACAGATGTGTTGTATATATTTGGCCTTTGATGTAGCTTCTATTATGATTCTTGTTGTGTCAAGTCACTCAGGAGTGCATAGTTAAGTCTTTGTATCTTTTGTCAGTATATTTCCGCTGTGTTTTATGGATTATGGCCATATATATGCTATGTGATTGTTGCCGAAAGACTTTATGTATATCAGGGAATTGTATCACGTAAAGGGGAGATGCTATCCGATTATTTTCGGCTCGGCCTACTCTCGGGGCGTGACAATATATATCATAAGGAGATCAACAATATACATATGAAGATCAAAAGGTATACATAGGGTGATCAACAAACACACGGTCTTAAAGGAAACAACGAATAACTAACAGTATAATACTAATCGGTGCATATACCAAACTGATCAACTATACATTATATAATGTACTGACATACCTGAAAGGTCTGCAACGACAACTTATACAACCTGAATAAATATACAACAATATAACACGTACAACATGTATGAACAATACTATACGTGTACTCATCACACAGTCATATGATCAACATATAAACAAGTACATAACAAACCTAGTCCATCCTATACAACAACATGACACTGATCAAATGCGTACAACAGTCTGATTCAACTCATACTCTGTACTCCACACACAATAACATAGAATATGCAAATAGTACGCAAAATAATCAACAAACATAGCTCAAACAAATGCAGCATCACAAAAAGCTTATAATGTACACACACACACATAGATGCCATCACACATAGTAATGCAGATGCATGGTCATGTCTGCTCACCCCACTCGCTACCACGACCCCAGTGTTGGTGCAATCGGGCCAGGTCACGATTGACCAGGACTCGAGTTTGACTCGAGTGATGTTTTGACAAAAACATATGACAATGTAATTGTCATGGTAAAGTCCAAGTCATGAGTACTTGACATGGAAAGTCCAAGTCTTGAGCACTTGGCATGTAAAGTCCAACATGGGTTGGCAAGGGAAAGTCCAAGCATGGTCTTGGCATGGAAAGTCCAACATGGGTTGGCAAGGGAAAGTCCAAGCTTGAGTCTTGGCATTTGAGAAGTCCAAGGGGATTGATATTGGCGGCGTAAAGGCCAAGGGTGAAGTCTTGGCAGCATAAGTCCAATGGTTGGCAGCGTAAAGTCCAAGGGTGAAGTCTTGGCAGCATAAATCCAATGGTTGGCGGTGTAAAGTCCAAGCGGAGTCTTGGCGGTGTAAGTCCAATGTGCCTTGGCGGTGTAGACACCGTTAGCATGACATAGTCGAGGGAAGCACCTGGAGGCTAGCGCGATGGATGAACAAGTCATGGATGACTTGGAGGGATCCGAGAGGCATGAGGCTGATGGAGGTGGCTAGAAGGCTTAGGTCTAGGCTAAGGGTGGTCTAGCAAGTATGGGGGCATCATACTTGGGTTAAAACCTCATTTTTTAGGTTGACAGTCAACTGGTATTATGGCCGGTTCGACTGCCGTGAGTCGACTCGAGTTCATTTACCGCCGTTTAAAAGGAATTGCTCTGGCGATGAAGCATCCGAGCGATCGGTGATGATGTTGACAGCGATCGCTAAGAGACAACGATCATTGCGGTTGAGTTGCGAGCATAGAACACTCTGTAGCCGACTGGGCAGTCGACTCCCAATGTTGGCAGTCAACTGCCAAGAGTCCCGTTGGAACTTGTCCAACGTTGATTGAGCCGTTGTCTCACGGCTCGATGTTAGCGATCATGAGGACTTATGGCGGATCGGCTCGAAAATCCAGCCCAACGCAAGATAAAAAGGGGAGCTCGTGGAGGATTTCATCATTAGTTCTTTGGGAGCTTTGGTGAGGCGATTTGAAGGCGATTTGCAGGTGCATTTCAGGGTCCTTCAAGCTCATCCAAGCAACCGACAAGCAAGCGCTCAAAACCCTAGTTTGTAAAGTATTCTTTACATTTTCACTTGTATTTGCTTGTTTACTTTGTATTACTTGTTGTAATTCATTGTACGAGGTTTCTCCACCTCCGACTTATTGTCGAGAAGGAGTTTTATTGCTTAGTGGTGTTTGTGGCATCGCTAGGGTTCGTACGAACCCAATCCATGGAGTAGGAACCGTTTTGGTTCCGAACCACGTTATATCGTGCGTGTTGTGATTGTGTCTTGTGTTTGTATTTGTTATTATTTATTCCGCTACGTACTAACAAGATTGTAGACAAGCAACGCGAACGAATTCCATCATCGTACGGTCACGCACTATTCACCCCCCCCTCTAGCTTCCAAACGATCACCAACAAGTGGTATCAGAGCCCGGGGCTCTTCTACAGACTAACCGCCGGGAGCTAAGACAAAGACGCTAGAGGGTGAAGATGGAAGTCCAAGAACAATTAGGTTGGGACATCAACACACCGGTGCCCTACACCCTATACGGATGAGAAGACTTCAATTCTTGGAAGAGAAGAATTGAAGATTTTCTTATGATGAGAGACTTTGAGGAATGGTTCATTTTGATGGATGAATTTGAATATCCAAGAGGACCAAGAGGTGGATTTCTCAAAAAGAAGAGATGGACCGAAGAGCAAGTTCAAGAATCCGAGAAAAATGATAAGGTGATAAAATTTTTAATTGATTTATTGCCTAACAATATCTTGTGTATGTTAGGTAATTATGTAGATGCTAAAGAGTTATGGAGCCAAGTGGCAAAGCTCCATGAAAACTCATCATCGGTCCAAGAAGAAGAAGAAGAAGAGGAGGGATCACCCTATCAAGCTCAAAAGAAAGCAAGTACATCGTCATCCAAAGAGCTTGAGGATTCGGAAGTTGATAGGGAATCAACCTCCGGATCGGTGGAGGAAGTGGAAGAAGCATCCACTTCTAGGATTGAGGAGGAGATTAGAGTATCCTCAACAACGGAGC
This sequence comes from Wurfbainia villosa, assembly GCA_025175895.1. Classification (NCBI taxonomy): domain Eukaryota; kingdom Viridiplantae; phylum Streptophyta; class Magnoliopsida; order Zingiberales; family Zingiberaceae; genus Wurfbainia; species Wurfbainia villosa. Next base: position 32,154,039 of record CM045989.1, on the reverse strand, counting down.
AACAAGAGGAGTCATCCACATCTAGTCGAGAGGAAGAAAAGACTCAAGAGACCATCACCACCGAACTAGGTAACTCAAGCAATTTGGTTTTAAACAAAAATAATATTATATGCTTTTAGTGTAGGGAGCAAGGACACTACAAGAGTAAGTGTCCTAAAAGGATCAAGAAAGCTCCACCGGCACCAAAAGTCAAGGACGCCGGTTCCCCAAGTCAAAAGAGCAAGGAGCACATCATATGCTTCAAGTGAAATTCAAAAGGACATTATAGGAATCAATGTCCTAGGGGGAGCAAAAAGACCCAAGAAGGAGCATCCCAAGTAGGGGGAGCTACTAAGGCTAACCCTAAGGTATTTTTAAATAAAGTTCCTTCTAATTCAAATGTTAAAAAGCATGCTAGGAATTTTAATTCTCTTACAATTTATGAAAAGCATGCTAATAGAAATAAATACTTTTGTTTAGGAGCTAAGAATGTCCACTTAGGAAATAAGGAGAAATTTGGGACTAATGTCCCTAAAAACAATTTATTTAAGGACAAACCTAGGTCAAATAACTCAAGGCCAATTTTACCTAGGGAATCTATCAAGAAAATAGGAGAATATCTAGGTCTTAATCCTAATTGGACTAGGCATATGCCTAGAAAGTCCCATGCCCAAGAATTTAATCAAAAATCAATTGGGCAATTAGAGGTTGAAAATCAAGCCTTGAGGTCAAGACTTGAAAAACTTGAAAAGACCCTTAAGGTTATGCAAAATCAAATTCAAGGGTCTAATGGTCAAAGTCTAGGATCCAAAAGACAAAAGTCAACCAAAGGCAAGAAAGGTTTGGGTCACAAACCTAAGCATGAGGTGGCTTACCATAGTGTTCCATTTGATTATGGAACACAAACTAGGTCTAGGAAGACCAAGGTCAATAGGGAAGTCATCCCTAAGGTTGACCAAAGGTTGTGTCTAGTGGCTAAGGTTTCTAGGAAACCTAGGGTGGCCACTAAGAAGGTTGCAAGGGGAGTTACCCCTAGAGTCAACCTAGGTAAGACCACAATGACCAAGGCTAACAAGCCTAGGAGGGTCATTAGGAAGGTATCTAGGGAGGTCATCCCTAAGGAATACCTAATTAATCCTAAGAGCTCAAATAGGTTTTGGGTTCCTAAGAGCATGATTGATTCACGCTAGATGGGTTAGGGTGTGTCAACCTTGATTGGATGGGTAGTTAACCCAACCATCATAAAGGTGGCATTCTAAGTCATTTTCAAGGTTATGGTTACCTTGGGAATGTGGTTTGATTTGAATCCTAAAGGCTTTTAGGATGTGCCAAAATTAATTATGAAGTTTGATAAAATGATCAAATTGGCACAATTTAGGTTTAGAGGTCTTAATGTGTCAATTTGGGTTTTTGGTACATTTGGGAGAACTTAGGTTAATATGGCAAAATATATCTAATTATATCAAATGACAATTAGTATTAAAATTTAGGTATTACCATACCTATATATTTTATATATCATGCTTTGTTTGCCATATAACATGTCATGACATTATGTTTATTTTAATTATTTTATATGTCATATTCATGTTTAGGATTAAGGTTATAAATGTCATGTGCTTTATTTTTATATCATATGCCATGACATCATGATCATTGGCCATGATTTATTTTTGCTATTATTATTCCATGATCATTTCATGCATTTAATTGATTAAAATTGATTTAATGACAATGGCATGACTTGGAGTCTTATTTATAAGGGAATCAAGTAGAGTTGTCTTAGAAAAATACATAAAACCCTAGTTTAGGGAGAACAAAACCCACATCTCACATTACATTGACATGTATGTGTATTTTATACACCCTAGATATATGTGAGATGCTAGGATATGAGTTGAGTTCAAGGTGCGTAGTTTTTGCATCTAGATGAACTAAAACTCATCTAATTTCAATGGTGGATCTTTGGGAAAGCTTATGTACAAGTCATGTACATAGAGCCCAAGGGATATGATCCAATATAGGTTTTCAAAAACATTTTAAAATTCTTTTAGAAAACCTTAGTGAAGTCTATCTTTTGATAGCAATCACCATTGATAGAGTTGATACAAAATAGGGCCAAAACATTGAAACTTTCAATGGTTTCGAGTTTTGTATTAAACTCACTATTTTATGGATAAAATAATTTTCAAATATTGTTCACACATTGTTTTTCTTATAAGTAATATACGTATTCAATTTCGTGATTTTTTGATATATGTAGAATTACTTATGCTTTTTCAAAATTCGATTCTGATAGCTGAAATTCGAGAATTTCAGTTATCAGTCGACTGCAGCATGATGGCAGTCGACTGATGTGAGTGACAGTCGACTAATTACTGTAAGTAGTCGACTGCCAAGCTAATTTCGGGAAAACTAAGTTTGGTTAGCCCGTGTTCAGCTGCAGTTAAGGTCCCTAACCACTCCTAACCCTAGGATATGCTTTGGGAAGTATTATAAAGGGTGAAAATCCATTGGATATGGATTAAGAGAATTGTTTAGGATTTGTATCAAATTTAAGGTGGGGAGAGTTCATATTTGAACTTTTAACCTTATTTTTAATGATTTAGAGTTCCTATTGGCTTAGGAACTTCCCAAGGACATTGTTGGTGTAATGGTCAAGTGGGAGCAAGCCTTTAGGGGGAGTTATCCTTCTTGGGATGATGGATGTGTTTCTCTTCTTGAAGGGGGAGAAGTTTTTGGGAAGTATCATCAATTGGGAAAATTGATGGGATATTGAGAAACCCAATTTGGAAATTGAGAGAAAGTATAGGATTGCCTCTCTTGAGTGATATGGGACTTATCACTAGGAAAATGGTAGGCATCCTAGGTATTTTTAGACCAAGGGGGAGATTGTAAGATCTCATTGGGACATGAGACATTGACCTCCTTGGAGAGATAACCTTTTTGGTGTTAGTCAAAAAGGGGGAGAATGTTTGGGGGAGAAGTTTTAGAAAATGTTTGGGATTACCAATTTGGAATAATTGGTAAGAGTTGAGTTAGTGTTCTAACTCAATGGTTTGTGTGATTTTTGTCAAACATCAAAAAGGGAGAGATTGTTGGTGCAATCGGCCCAAGTCACGATTGACCAGGACTCGAGTTTGACTCGAGTGATGTTTTGATATTTCGACAAAAACATATGACAATGTAATTGTCATAGTAAAGTCCAAGTCATTAGTACTTAACATGGAAAGTCCAAGTCTTGAGCACTTGACATGTAAAGTCCAACATGGGTTGGCAAGGGAAAGTCCAACATGAGTTGGCAAGGGAAAGTCCAAGCATGGTCTTGGCATGGAAAGTCCAACATTGGTTGGCAAGGAAAAGTCAAAGCATGGTCTTGGCATGGAAAGTCCAACATGGGTTGACAAGGGAAAGTCCAAGTTTGAGTCTTGGCATTTGAGAAGTCCAACGGGATTGATATTGGCGGCGTAAAGTCCAAGGGTGAAGTCTTGGCAGCATAAGTCCAATGGTTGGCGGCGTAAAGTCCAAGCAGAGTCTTGGCGGCGTAAGTCCAATGTGCCTTGGCGGTGTAGGCACCGTTAGCATGACATAGCTGAGGGAAGCACCTGGAGGCTAGCGTGATGGATGAACAAATCATGGATGACTTGGAGGGATCCGAGAGGCGTGAGGCTGATGGAGGTGACTAGAAGGCTTAGGTCTAGGCTAAGGGTGGTCTAGCAAGTATGGGGGCACCATACTTGGGTTAAAACCTCATTTTTGAGGTTGGAAGTCGACTGACATTATGGTTGGTTTGACTGCCGTGAGTCGACTCGAGTTCAACTGTTGTTTAAGAGCTGAAATTGCTCGCAATCATCGCTCACTGGAGCCGATCGTGATGTCGACGCCACCAATCGCCAAGGGACTGCGATCGGCGATTGAGTTGCGAGCACAGAACGCTCCGTAGTCGATTGGGCAGTCGACTACGGGCGTTGGTAGTCGACTGCTAAGAGTCCCGTTGGAACTTGTCCAACGTGAATTGAGTCGTTGTCTCACAGCTACAGTGTTGGCAGTCGACTGGGGACTTATGGCAGTCGACTGCCAGGCGGAAATCCAGCCCGACGCAAGATAAAAAGGGGAGCTCATGGAGGATTTCATCATCAGTTCTTTGGGAGCTTTGGTGAGGCAATTTGAAGGTGATTTGCAGGTGCATATTAGGGTCCTTCAAGCTCATCCAAGCAACCGACAAGTAAGCGCTCAAAACCCTAGTTTGTAAAGTGTTCTTTACATTTTCACTTGTATTTTCTTGTTTACTTTGTATTACTTGTTGTAATTCATTGTACGAGGTTTCTCCACCTCCGACTTGTTGTCGAGAAGGAGTTTATTGCTTAGTGGTGTTTGTGGCATCGCTAGGGTTCGTACGAACCCAATCCGTGGAGTATGAACCGTTTTGGTTCCGAACCACGTTATATCGTGCGTGTTGTGATTGTGTCTTGTATTTGTATTTGTTATTATTTATTCCGCTGCGTACTAACAAGATTGTAGACAAGCAACGCAAACGAATTCCATCATCGTACGGTCACGCGCTATTCACTCCCCCTCTAGCTTCCAAACGATCACCAACACCCAGTGTGGCCTAAGTGGCACGACGTGACAACTGTTCCAATTCAACAACAACCACTACTCTCGAGTGACAGAGTGGGAAGTATAAATAAGTAATGATAAACTAAAGAGCTATAAGCTACACAACGGGGGTCCCTACTGTTGGCCACTCCGACTGTCACTATGCATGAGTGGTCGAGTGTCACACACCCAGGACAAACTGCATGCAACTCCAACGACCACCATCAATAGTGGCTAAGTGGGGTACAATAGATAATTTATCCTCACACCAACTACTACTACAACGAGTAACCGTGGAGGCAGGATGACTGACGACCCTCTCAACCACAAGGGAGAACAAGTTAACAACATGCATGCAAATGTGATGAATATACAACTACACATACATACATCCACAACATGCTCTCTATCCCACAGAGAGTCATACTACACATATATACATCCACAACACACTCTCTATCCCACAAAGAGTCATACTATAGCTGACAGTCAACCATGCTAGGACATCCAGTCCGTAGCATCCCACTATCGACAATTAATCATGCTAGGACCTCCAGTCTGTAGCAACCCATTATTGAAAATCCATACAATCATACACAGATCCATGATCCATAACAGACATACAATGTAAAGAAATATGAAACGACCATCAACTTTACATTAAGGACATTACCCACCCCCGGATGATTAATCCTGACGACACAAGTCAAGTCTACAACCATACTCAGCTACGTATATATAGTTAAGCCTCTATAGGTCCACATACCATAGCATTGGTAATTCATAACAACGATAAATGAAATATGACATCAACAATAGTGCATCTCAAAGTGCAAAGACTAAGTATCAAGCACGAAATAACAAGAGTGGAGTCAAGGTAATGAAGTCATCAATATAAAATATCATGCACTAAGATGATCAACTACCTAACCAGAGTAGAAATATTATCCACCTGATATATAGAATACCAATTGTCTTCAAGTCCAAGAGTCTACCTCGAATCAAAATCCTGTACACAATACAGAATACAATTTAGTTCTATCATACATTGAATGATCGAATTGAATCTTACATCGACTTTATATCGCAATTAATTATTCATTCATCCTAATCCAACTACAGATCAGCTGAAATATAGTATGCATCCATAAAACATCTAAATATGGACTTACCCAACTTAAATTCACTTGCACAACCTCTTGATCCAAGGTTAGAATATTAGATCTACTCAACCGCAAAAAAAATACTATATGTAAATCCACAATTAACACCACTATATCTTGATCATAAATAAATACTATTTGATTGATTGATGATTTCCTCCCCTCCGCTGGAATCAGCCCGTCAAAGGCCATAGGCTTGCCCCGTGATTTACCCCTTCGCGATTTCCTCTTGGGACGGGGGGCCGGAGGCTGCTAGGTTGGCAGTTCCAACCTTTTTGCAGATAAATAAATATGATTGCTCTCCAACTATATCACCACTAGATCAAAGCTTACCTATTCTTGTTTCAATTTCCCACACCGGACTTGGAATCAAGCCTCCTACCCAAAATGAGCAACTCCACCTAGCTCACTTCATCACCTAAAATCAATCACTAATCCCCTCTAAAATAACTGTTTATATCCCTAATTCATAGAATAAAAATCTAAACAAGCTTACCAGGAATCAATTGTGGCCGATTCACAAAACCATGCTTGAACCACCAATAATTGCATCAGTGGTGTGCTTCCCAGTTATGACAATGGTGGTTGTTCACAGAGCAAAACCAGTTCGCATCAACCAAAAGAAAATCGACCATTAACAACAACATAGGCCGTTGGCGATGAGACACAGAGCAGAGCGGTTACAGTGATCGACCATGGTAGTCGAAAGCAGGCGACAATGAATCTGCTCACGGTTAGGCAACACAAGAAGGAGAAGCGAGACACGAGATCAAAACCTCTGAAAGAGAGGATCGCAGGCTGATGGTATAGCTGACTGGAGTAGGCTGCTAACGGAGATGAGGAAGGTGACGACGATCACGTGTGTGGCCACTACAGTGCTGGAGAAGTTCGTAGTGGTGGCTGACAGAAATGGCCGAGCTGCAGCGATGGAGAGCTCTGGCAGCGACGGTGGGAAGCAAGTTGAGCTCACGATGGCGATAGTGGAAGAAGAGATCACGACCGAGATGGGAAGAGTTGCGCAATCGGAAGTCGAGTGGCGGAGGAAGAGTCGTGATCAAAGCCGAGCGGCGAAGGAAGAGGAGTCGCGATCGGGAATTTCAGTGGTGAAAAAGGGAAATAAAAATAGGGTCGGCTTTTATAAGCAAATCAACTTAGGGTTAAGTTTAATTAATCTTTAATAACTCATTCCTTAACCCAATAATCCTTTATAAAGTCCCCCCCCCACCCATAAATAACTATAATAATTCCATTTAAGTCCAGAAAATTTTCTAAAATTCTGGAAAAAAAATTATGTGGTTTTTTTCCTAATTAACTAGAAAGAGTGAAGGCATCCTAGATGTTTTAGGACCAAATGAGAGATTGTAAGATCTCATTGAAATATGAGACATTGATAACCTTGGGGAGAACCTTTTTCATGTATGTCAACAAGGGAGAGAATTGATGGGAGAATTTGGAATTCCCAATTTGGACAATTTGGAGAATTGGATTGAGTTAGTATTCTAACTCAAAGATGTTTGGTTTTTGTCAAACATCAAAAAGGAGGAGATTGTTGGTGCAATCGACCTAGGTCACGATTGACCAGACTCGAGTTTGACTCGAGTAGTGTTTTGATGTTTGACAATGAGTTGATCATTATTTGATAATGGATTGACAATATGATTGACGTGGGGTTGATCATATGATGGATATGTTTAAGTGGGACACTTGGCATGGAAAGTCGAAGGGTGTAGTCTTGGCTACGTAAGTCCAAGTATGTAGTCTTGACGGTAAATGTCTAAGTCATGGGTACTTGGGTATAATATTGGCGGCGTAAAGTCCAAGGGTGGAGTCTTGGTAACATAAGTCCAATGGTTGACTGCGTAAAGTCCAAGCGTGGGTCTTGGTAGCGCAAGCCCAATGTGTCATGGCGGTGTAGACCAACTTAGCATGACAATAGCTGATGGAAGCATCTGAAGGCTAGCGTATGGATGAAGAAGTCATGGATGACTTGGAGGGATCTGATAGACATGAGTCTGATGGAGGTGGCTAGAAGGCTTAGGTCTAGGCCAAGGGTGGTCTAGTACCTCATGGATGAGGTTTAGTAGTCGACTTGGGCTATGGACCAGTTGACTGGTCAAGTGTTTGACACTTGACAGTCGAGTCGACACTGAGTAGTCGATTGAGATTATGACCCGATCTCGCCGTGAGTCGGTGACGTTCAAGCTGCGGCAAGTGGCCTGCGGTCGCCAACATTAGGCGATCGCCATGGAAAGCGATCGCTATTGGTGTTGGTCGCGAAGACAGAATGCTTAAGCCGTGAGCGATCGACGGCTTGAGCTAATGATGGTATTGGGAATGATCGATCATTGTCGGTGTATCCGGTGGATCAAGTCCGTTGTGAGACAATGACACTGTTGGCAATCGACTGGGGCCTTTTGGTAGTCGACTGCCAGACAAAAATTCAGATCACACGGAGGTTTAAAAGGAGCTCAACGAAGAGGATTTCAGCAGCGATTTCTCGGGCGATTTGTTGGTGCAAGTCAGGGTCTTCAAGTGCGGCTCAAGCAATCAACCAAGCAAGTATTCAAAAGAGTTTTTGTAAAATTTTCTTTACATCTTTTGTTGTATTTCATTTGTATTTTCTTGTATATTCTTGTATTACTTTTGTAATCGCTTGTAAGAGGTTTTCTCCACCTCCGGAGTGTTTTCCGAGAATGAGAGGTTGATTAGTGGTGTTTGGCATCGCTAGGGCTCATTTGAGCTCAACCCGTAGAGTAGAAACCCTATGGTTCTGAACCACGTTATATCGTTTGTCGTATGTGTGTGCTTGTATCTTTGTATTTGTGTTAGTATTATTATTATTCCACTGTTCTAACAAGTGTTGTAAATGACCAAATATGAACGAATTCTATCGACGAACGAACACGTCATTCACCCCCTCTAGTGCTCACTGAAGTTCCTACATCCCCTTCGTGTTCCTTTTAAAGATGCAACTTGGGCTGATTTTCGCCTAGCAATTGACTGCTCCTACCCATCAGTCGACTTCTCCTGTAGCCATTGTCTCACAATGACTTAATCCATGTTGCCATTCCAACCAATTAATACACTGGCAGTCGACTGCCATTACCATCAGTCGACTGTCGAGCTCGTAGCCGACTGCTCAGTCGTCTACCGAGCTTCATGTGCTCGCGACCACAATCAGCAGTCGACTGCCCTCCATGGCAATCGACTGCTCAAGGCCAATACTGGGACTCCATTCGAGGCGCCAATCGAGTTGCCTTGCATTTGTGGCCACAACTCGACTGCAGTCAATCACCAGTCAACTCACAGTAGTCGACTGGTCATAATCCTAGTCGACTGCTCAATGTCGACTCGGCTACCAAGTATCAAAACACTTGATCAATCAACTAGTCTATAACCCTAGTCAACTGATACATCTCAACCATGAGGTTAAACCCAAGTATGATACTCTGATACTTGCTAGACCACCCTTAACCTAGACTTAAGTCTTCTAACCACCTCCATCAGTCTCACGCCTATTGGATCCCTCCAAGTCATCTATGACTTATTCATCCATACGCTAGCCTTCAGTGCTTCCACCGGCTATTGTCATGCTAACCGGATCTCCACCGCCAAGGTACATTTGAGCTGACACTGCCAAAATACACGCTTGGATTTTACGCCACCAAATATTGGACTTATACTGCCAAGACTATCGCTTGGACTTTACGTCGCCAATATCATACCCTTGGACTTCCCAAATGCCAAGTACTCATGACTTACTTTCACCGTCAAGACTACATACTTGGACTTACGTGACCAAGACTACACCCTTGGACTTTTCTTGCCAACTCTATGTTAGACTTTCCAAATGCCAAGTACCCATGACTTGGACTTTCTATGCCAAGTGCCCATGACTTGGACTTTCTATGCCAAGTACCCATGACTTTGACTTTCCATGCCAAGTGTTCCAGTTGGACTTCTCCATCATATGATCAATCTCATATCAATCATATAGTTAACTCATTGTCAAACAATGGTCAACTCATCGTCAAACATCAAAACACTACTCGAATCAAACTCGAATATGATCAATCGTGACCTGGACCGATTGTATCAATAAATTCCACTATTTAGGAATGATTACGTGGATACCACTAGTACTATTAAGAATCATATTATATGACTTTTATTTATTTTTTATTAATTTCCTTGGAAATATTGTTCTCGGAAACTTGACAATTCAATATTTGTTCAAGAATTATGCAGTTTGTTTTTGCTCATTTAAATATAGATTTTTCCCCCAAATTTAAGAATTATCAAGGACCAAGACAATATAGAGTTTGATGATGGTAGTGTCACAATTGTGTGATTATGAGTATGCAATGATATATGCTCCTTCTTGTCCATCGCCATTTTATGATATCCACCCCATGCCATTCTTTATATGGTAATATCATGGGCTTTTCTTTTAGTCTTGCTTATCACCATCCCAGCTTATTCTTATTAAAATGAATTATGTTTCCAACAAAAGACATATTTGCCTACCAGGCTACAAAATGGCAGTCTTATATTTTGAACATAAAGCAGCTTTCTGTCCTTAATTTCTATAACATATTTTAATCCAAAATGCAAAATTTTAAGTTCTCGACAATTTAAGCTGGAAAAGCCATAATGAATAGGCAACTATTACATTTACTTGTATCACCTAAAATAACTTTGTCAGGAAATGTTTCTGTTCTTTGAGATTGCATAAAATTTATTTACAGGGAAATTTGCTGATGTTAAGGATATGCATTATTAATTTTGGCTGACATGATGTTTGTTGTTCACGATCACGTCCTTGAATGAAGTGCCCTAGCTAGTTGTAAGTTCACTTTCCTGTTCTAAAAATCCTACGTTTTCATTTGGGGAGTTTCAGAAAACAACTTAATCCACTCTAGACTAGTTACCTACCATGTGTAGACTAGTTACCTACCTTGTTACACATGGTGACTTAAGATCCCCTTTGATCTTGGCATAGTGATCCTCAAATATGTAGGAACGTTGGTGACCGTTAAAGGGGGGAGATTGAATAGCACGTATGTTACGTCGATGGAAATCGTTTGTATTTGATCATCTACAACACTTGTTAGCACAGCGGAATAATAACAATAAAAATAAATGCACAATACAAGCACAACACAATAACACACCGATATAACGTGGTTCGGAACCTTAGGATTCCTACTCCACAGATTGAGCTGAAATGAGCTCTAGCGATGTCAAACATCACTACTAATCAAATACTCTTTCTCGACAATAAGTTGAAAGCGGAGAAACCTCGTACAAAGGTTCTTACAACAATAAAAAATAAAATACAAGCAAATATAAACGAAATACACAAAACAACGTAAAAAATGTTACAACTATTGCTTTGGATGCTTGCTTGTTGATTGCTTGACCCGTGCTTGAAGACTCTGATTTGCACCAGCAAATCGCCTCAAAAATGCCCAAGAAATCGCTGTGGAAATCCCTCCCGTCAAGCTCCTTTTAAGTCTCCTCGCAATCTGGATTTTCATCTGACAGTCGACTGTCAACATATTGTTGTGAGACAATGGCTACACTTGCAGTCGACTGCCATTATCCAGCAGTCGACTGCTACGGTTGTAGCCGATTGACCAGTCAGCTATCGAATATTCTGCTCCCGCAATCCCGACCAACAGTCGACTATCATCCATGACAGTTGATTGCCCAATGCTGGCATTCTACTACCAGGTCATTTCCTGCAGTCGAACACCAGTCGACTCTGATCAGTTCGACTGACCATAATCTCAGTCGACTACCAAGAGTCAACTCGGCTGCCAAGTGTCAAAACACTTGACCAATCAACTGATCCAAAGCCCCAATTAACTGATAACCTCAACCATGTGGTTTAACATCAAGTATGATGCCCTCATACTTGCTAGACCACCCTTAGCCTAGACCTAAGCCTTCTAGCCACCTCCATCAGCCTCACGCCTATCGGATCCCTCCAAGTCATCCATGACTTATTCATCCATATGCTAGCCTTCATGTGCTTCCATCGGCTATTGTCATGCCAAGCTGATCTATATCACCAAGGCACATTGGGCTTACACTGCCAAGACTACCGCTTGGACTTTATGTCGTCAACCATTGGACTTATACTGCCAAAACTCTCGCTTGGACTTTACGCCCTTAATATCAACCCTTGGACTTCCCTTACCAACCCATATTGGACTTTCTATTTGCCAAGACTCAAGCTTGGATTTTCCCTTATCAAGATCCATGCTTGAACTTTCCCTTGCCAAGACTCATGCTTGGACTTTTCATGTCAACCCATGTTGGATTTTCTAATTGCCAAGACTAAAGCTTAGACTTTCCCTTACTAAGACTCATGCTTGGACTTTCCATATCAAGTATCCATGACTTGGACTTTCCCATTGTCAAGTGTCCCACTTGGACTTTCCATGCTAAGTACTCAAGACTTGGACTTTCCCATGACAATCACATTGTCATATATTTTGTTGAACATCAAAATACTGCTCGAGTCAAACTCGAGTCCGGTCAATCGTGACCTGGGTCGATTACACCAACAATCTCTCCCTTTTTGATATTTGACAAAAACCACAAACACCTTTGAGTTAGGCCACCTAACTCAAATCTCCTTACCAATTCTCCCAAATTGGTAATTCAAATTCTCCCATTAATTCTCTCGTTAATTCTCCCCCTTTTTGACATACATCAAAAAGGTTCTCCTCAAGGATATCAATGTCTCATATCCCAATTAGATCTTACAATCTCCCCCTTGATCCAAAAACACCTAAGATGCCTTCACTCTTCCTAGTGATAAGTCTCATATCACTCAAGAAAGACAATCCTATAAACTCTCCCAATTTCTAAATTGGACATCTCATATTCTCAAAATTCTCTCCCTCATGAGGAAGAACACATCTATCATCCCACGATGGATAACCTCCCCCTAAAGACTTGCTCCCCCTTGACCATTGCACTAACAATGTCCTTGAAGAGTCTCTAAGCCTATAGGAACACTAAACCATCAAAATTAAGATTAAAAGTTTAACCTTGAACTTTCACATACTTTAAAATTTGATACACTCCCAAACAACTCTTCTAATCCAATCCAATGGATTTTCACCCTTTCTAATATTTTTCAAAGCATATCATAGGGTTAGGAGCAGTTAGGGTAGCCTAACATAGTTGAAATCAGGCTAAACAAATCTTGTTTACCCGAAATCAAGCCTGACAAATGACTCGATATCGTGATCAGCCGCCATAAGCGACACAAATTTCGCAAAATGCAATAAATTCAATTTCAGAAATCGATTTTTCGAAAATCATAAGTAATTATACATAAATCAAAAAATCATGAAAATTCATATGTATAATACTTATGTCAAACATTATGAGTGAAAAATATTTGAAAAATTAAATACCTATAAAATAATGAGATTGACACAAAGTTCAAAACCATTGAAAAGTTAAATGTTTTGGCCCTACTTTGTATCAACTATCTCAATGGTGATTCCTATCAAAAGATAGACTACACTAAAATTTTCTAAAATGATTTTAAAATATTTTTGAAAATCTATATTGGATCATGATCGATTGCTCAATGCACATCACTTGCATATTAGCTTTCCCTATGATCCACACATGATATAAGATGAATTTGAGTTCATTTAGATGCAAAAACTATGCACCTTGAACTTAACTCATTTCCTAACATCTCACATGTGTCTAGAGTGTATGAAAACACAAACAAATCAATGTGATGTGAGATGTGGGTAATGTTCATCCTAAACTAAGTCCTCTTACATTTTCTAAGACAACACTACTTGATTCCCTTATACATGGGACTTCAAGTCATGTCATAGTCCTTAAATCAATTTTAATTACCTTAAATACATGAATGATGATTATGACATATATGATAATATAAGTAAGTATTGTCAAAAATCATGATGTCATGACATATGATTAAATCTAAATACACATAACAGAAAACTAAACCCTAGAAATTAATCATGACATTTTATATTATTCAAATGAATATGATGTCATGATATGGTATATGACAAATAAAGCATAGCAAATAAAAGGTATAGGTATAACAATACCTAAATTTTAATATCAATTGTCATTTATTATTATTAAGTTTATTTTGCCATATAATCACTTATCCCCTAAGTATGTCAAAAACCCAAAATGACACACCATGACTCTAAGACCTAACTTGTGTCAATTTGATTAGTTTTTTAAACTTCTTAAATGATATTGGCACATCCTAGAAATCCTTTAGGATTATAGATCAACCTCCATTTCCAAGGTACCCATGACTTTGAAAATGACCTAAAGTGCCACCTTTACTATGGTTAAGTTAACTACCCATCTATTTAAAGTCGGCACAACCTAACCCATTTTTGCATGAATCGATCACGCTCCTAGGAACCCAATACCTATTGGGGCTCCTTGGGTTTATTAGGTATTCCTTAGGGATAACCTCTCTAGATATCCTCATAATGACCCTTCTAAACTTGATAGACTTGGTCATTTAGGTCTTACCTAGGTTAACTCTAGGGGTGACTCCTTATAACCTTCTTAGTGGCCTCCCTAAGTTTCTTTGAAACCTTAGCCACTAGGAGCCTACTATGGTCAACTCTAGGGATGAGTTTCCTTGTGACCTTGGTTTTCCTAGACCTAGTACTAGTTCCATAATCGAATGAAACATTGTAATAAGTAGGCTTATCTACCTTGGACCTAGGCTTGTGGCTCAAGCGTTTCTTGCCCATAGATGAGCCTTGCCTCCTAGACTCTAGACTTAGACCATTTGACCCCTTAATTTAATTTTTCATATTCCTAAGGATCTTTTCTAGTTTCTCAAGCCTTGACCTAAAGACTTGATTTTCCTTTTCTAATATCTTAATTTTTTATTTTTCATTAACTTTTGAGATATTCTTCTTTCTAAGCATATATCTAGTCCATTTAGGATTGATGCCTATGTTATCCTCTATCTTCCTAATTGTCTCCCTATGTAGAATAGGTCTAGAGTTTTTGTTTCTAGATTTGTTCTTAAGTGAAGTAGGCCTAGTATGATCCTTAGGCCTATAATTGCAACTCTTAACACCTAAGCAAAAATATTTATTTCTATTAGCATGCTTTTGTTCATGAGAAATAGCAAGAGTATTTAAATTATTTCTAGCATGCTTTTGCCTATTAATTAAGGAAGGAACATAATTAAAGGTTACCTTAGGGTTTACCTTAGCTCCCCCTACATGTGATGCTCCTTCTTGACCCTTGGTTATCTTCCTCTTAGGGCATTGACTCCTATAGTGCCCCGGTTGTTGGCACTTGAAGCACACCACGTGCTCCTTGCTCTTCCTAATTGTGGCTCCGGCTTCATTGGTCTTAGATTAAACTTTTGGCGCTGGTTGAGTCTTCTTGACCTTCTTAGAACACTTGCTCTTATAGTGCTCATATTTCCTACACTCAAAGCACATAATGTGATCTTTATTACTAATGCATGTGTTTGAGTTATCTTCCACGGTAGGAAAATTTTGATCGGATTCTTCATGGCTCTTGGAGGTAGAGGCTTCCTCTTGTTGCTCCGACATCAAGGATAACCTAATCTCCTCCCCCTCAATTCTAGAGGTGGAGGCTTTCCCCAATTCTTCCTCTTCCACTGATCCGGAAGTTGACTCCTTCTCAACTTCCGACTCCTCACTTTCTTGTGAGGAAGATGAATATTCCTCTTCTTCCTCTTCTTCTTGGACCGGTGATGGATTTTCATGATATTTCGCCAACTTTCTCCAAAGGTCCTTGGCGTCTTTACAATCTCCTATCTTGATCAAAATATCATTAGGAATTACACTAAGTAATATACCCATTACCTTATTGTTTGTATTGAAGTATCGAAGTTGTTCTTAGCTCCAATTCTTCTTCTTGAGTTTTCTTCCTTCTTCATCCTTTAGAGTGTAGAACCCTACTAAAACACTAATCCAATTTTCATAATCGCACATTAGAAAATATATCATTCTACCTTTCTAATATGCAAAATCTTTGCGGTGGAAGGGAGAATACTGATGTATTCACCCAATTTCTCTTGATGATCCATCTTGCCCTCTAGCTCGTTTTCTCCTTGGCGGTTAGTCCAAATGAAGAGCGGCCTCACTCTGATACCAATTGTAGGAACGTTGGTGACTGCTAGAGGGAGGGGTGAATAGTGCGTACATTGCGTCAATGGAAATCGTTCGTGCTTGATCGTCTACAACACTTATTAGCGCAGCAGAATAATAACAATAAAAACAAATGCACAATACAAGCACAACATAATAACACGCCGATATAACGTGGTTCGGAACCTTAGAGTTTCTACTCCACGGATTAAGCAAAAATGAGCTCTTGCGATGCTAAACACCACTAATAATCAAATACTTCTTCTCGACAACAGGTCGGGGGGGGGGGGTGGAGAAACCTCGTACAAAGGTTCTTACAACAATAAGAAATAAAATACAAGAAAATATAAATGAAATACACAAAACAACGTAAAGACAACTTTACAACTATTTCTTTGGATGCTTGCTTATTGATTGCTTGAACCGTGCTTGAAGACCCTGATTTGTACTAGCAAATTGCCTCAAAACACCCAAGAAATTACTGTGAAAATCCCTCTAGTCGAGCTCCTTTTAAGCCTCCTTGCGACTTGGATTTCTACTTGACAGTCGACTGCCATAAGTCCCTAGTCAACTGCCAACAGTACCGTTGTGAGAGACCAACTTAATCCACGTCGACATTCAAGCCATGATTACACCGATACCGATCATTACGATAGTTGATCGCTAGGGCCATAGTTGATCGACCAATCGACGACTACCGAGCATTACGCTTCGCCGACTGACGACGCTCGAAGCCATCGATCAATTGTCCATCTTTGGCTGATCATTATCGGGCCATTTTCTCGCAATGAACACCACTCGACTCTGATCAATTCAACTGGCTATAATCTTAGTCGACTGCCAAGAGTCAACTCGATTGTCAAGTGTCAAAACACTTGACCAATCGACTAATCCAAAGTCTTAGTCGACTGATAACCTCAACCATGAGGTTTAACACCAAGTATGATGTCCTCATACTTGCTAGATCACCCTTAGCCTAGACCTAAGCCTTCTATCCACCTCCATCAGTCTCATGCCTATCGGATCCCTCCAAGTCATTCATGACTTATTCAGCTATACACTAGCCTTCAGATGCTTCCATCGGCTATTGTCATGCTAAGCTGGTCTACACCGCCAAGGTACATTGGACTTATGCTGTCAAGACTACCGCTTGGACTTTACGTCGCCAACCATTGGACTTATGCTGCCAAAACTCCTGCTTGGACTTTACGCCGCCAATATCAACCCTTGGACTTCCCTTGCAAACCCATGTTGGACTTTCCATTTGCCAAGACTCAAGTTTGGACTTTTCCTTGCCAACCCATGTTGTACTTTCCAATTGCCAAGACTCAAGCTTGGACTTTCCCTTGCTAAGATCCATGCTTGGACTTTCCATGCCAAGTTCCCATGACTTGGACTTTCCCATTACCAAGTATCCCACTTGGACTTTCCATGTCAAATATTCAAGACTTGAAATTTCCCATGACAATCACATTGTCATACATTTTGTCGAACATCAAAATACCGCTCGAGTCAAATTCGAGTCTGGTCAATCGTAACCTGAGCCGATTACACCAACAAAATATTGATAATTGTGTTTCTTTAAAATAGTGTAAGTTTATTGGCCTGAAATTTCATGATTGTCATATTCTATTACAACAATTTCTTTCAGTTGTATTGAGAAGTCTTTTACCGAAATTATTGCAATAGAATATAACAATCATGAGATTTTAGACTAATAAACTTACGCTCTTCTAAAGAAATATAATTACCAATATTTGAAGATCACTGTACCAAGATCAAAGAGGATCTGAAGTCACCATGTGTAACAAGGTAGGTAACTGGTCTAGAGTGGATTAAGTTGTTTTCTAAAACTCCCCAAATGCGACAGCCAATGTAAATAAGTGTAAGAACCTACTAGTATAATTATTAATCATATCAAGCGATGAAATGCAAATAGACAACCAAAACAATTGAGAATAACTCAAGTTGATTATAATGATGATGAAGCGGTATGGTTTACAAAGTTAAAGCAAACTTTTCTGCACCATATACAGACATGGAAGGCAAACAATTCCCTGCTGAATTACACAACAGAGAGACTACTGTTTTGAAGAAAGCTGTTTTAACATATTAATCTGTTCTTTTTCACTCTGTAGGTTTATATTTTGAAGAAACATGAATATCTTTTCTTGCATTTCTTATTAAAGATTATGCACTATACTTTTGAGATGTTTAACAATTTCATATTTTTCAACTTTTGATGGTTTAACTCCAAAGCCCATTCCACATACTCTACCTCGAGATTCCTTGCCAAATATAAGACTAATTGCATCATCTGCAAGATTAGTTGTGTTTAAAGATTCAGGTGGGTATTCTTCAATTTCTTTATGCAAATAATAAGATATAACTTTTGTAAAATAATAAATTTAAGTAACTAGTGTTGTAATAGGTATAATAACAAGAGATTGACTTATTACTATTTTATCTCCAATAGCTTGACTAATAGGTTGTCTATTTTTCTTCTTGTGACATTCAATCAAAACTTTTCCTTATATATATACACACACAAATATTTTCATAATTTTTTATAAATAATAATACTTACCATCATGCTAGCCAATCGCGCATAATCTCTCCGGCTCATCGGGTGGAAAAAAGCGACATCGATGTGCAACTTCCAACACCTGATCTTCTAAAATCCTTTCATTTCCTTTAGAAATTGGGTGACCTTCCATTAATCCATTCTCTAAATCCTCATTCCGATTAGAACAGACATCAATACTAGTAGCTTTTTGAAAATATACACTACAAAATCGCATTCTTTCTTCTACGAGATAACACTCAGTTATGCAACCCTCTGGCCTTGTTCGGTTCTTCACATACCCTTTAAGTATTTTCATAAATCTAAATTAAAAAACTCACAATCAAGGATTGTTGATAGAAAAATATAATTTGTTGTGTAATAATTATTACCTTTCAAATGGATACATCCAGCGGAAGTGGACTGGTCCACACAAGCGAGCCTCTCTTGCTACATGCATTTTCAAATGAACCGAAATGGTAAAGAAAGTAGGTGGAAAATACTTTTCTAACATGCATAAAGTTTCAGCAATATTCTCCTCGAGTTGTTCTAAACGGTTCATGTCTAACACTCTTTGACATAATTCATTGTAAAATGCACAAAGCAGAAATAGAGCATTGCGTGGACCTTTCGGTAAAATACTTCTCAATGCAACTGAAAGCAATTGTTGCATTAGAACATGACAATCATGAGATTTCAAGCCAATAAGCTTACGCTCTTCTAAAGAAATATAATTGCTAATATTTGAGCTATAGCCATCTAATAACTTTATTTTCTTCAACCTAGATAAAAATATATCCATTTCTTTTTTAGACAATGTGTAAGGTGCAGTAGGCAAGTGATACATGTTTTCTCTTTTTTTTTAGGATGTAATTCTTCTCTAATTTTTAAGCACATCAAATCTTTGCGGGCATTAACACCATCTTTATTTTTTTTCTTCACATTTAACAATGTGCCTATGATATTCTCACAAATTTTTTTTTCAACATGCATCACATTTAAATTATGGCGTAATAAGAGCCCCTACAAGAAAACATCAATAGATGTTATAATATTAGTTTAGTAATATAACAAATTCATTAAAAGATAATGAATAGAATCAAATGACTTACACTCCAATATGACAAATTGAAAAAGATGGACTTTTTTTTTCCACATTTGAATTGGTTGGTGTACCTTTTTTGAATGATCATACTTCTTCCTCTTTTGCTTTGTAGTGTTGGTAGTCTCACTCTTTTGTTTTTTACCCCAGTCATTTTCAATGTCTTTCACTGCATTAAGAATTTCTAACCCAGTAAAAGGTTTTGGTTTCCCTTTTCTCTCTTTTTCCCATTAAACCACTTCTTTTTCTCTCGAAATGGATGATCAGGAGCAAGGAATCTCCTATGGCCCAAGTATGAAAACTTTCTGCTGTATTTAAGCCACATAGAACATATGTCTTTACCACGTATCGGGCAACCAAATTTTCCTTTTGTGACACATCCAGATAGATTTCCATATGCTGGAAAATCATTGATAGTCCACATCAAAATAGCTTTAAGATTGAACATTGACTTACTAAATGCATCAAATGCCTCCACACATGTGTCCCACAACTCTTTCAATTCCTCCACAAAGGGTTCCAAGTATACATCTATATCATTTACTGATTGCTTTAGGCCTGGAATCAATAATGTTAGCATAAGATTTTCCTTCGCTATGCACATCATGTTGGTGCAATCGGCCCAGGTCACGATTGACCAGGACTCGAGTTTGACTCGAGTGATGTTTTGATGTTCGACAAAAACATATGATAATGTAATTGTCCAAGTCATGGGTACTTGGCATTTGGGAAAGTCCAAGTCTTGAGTACTTGGCATGAGAAGTCCAAGTCTTGAGTACTTGGCATGAGAAGTCCAAGCATGGGTCTTGGCAAATGAGAAGTCCAAGCATGGGTCTTGGCAAATGGAAAGTCCAAGCATGGGTCTTGGTATGGAAAGTCCAACATGGGTTGGCAAGGGAAAGTCCAAGCTTGAGTCTTGGCATTTGGGAAGTCCAATGGGATTGATTTTGGCAGCGTAAAGTCCAAGCGGAGTCTTGGCGGCGTAAGTCCAATGTGCCTTGGCGGTGTAGGCACTGTTAGCATGACATAGCCGAGGGAAGCACCTGGAGGCTAGCGCGATGGATGAACAAGTCATGGATGACTTGGAGGGATCCAAGAGGCGTGAGGCTGTTGGAGGTGGCTAGAAGGCTTAGGTCTAGGCTAAGGGTGGTCTAGCAAGTATGGGGGCACCATACTTGGGTTAAAACCTCACCGCAATATGGTCGTCTGACCGCCGTGAGTCGACTTGAGTTCAACCGCCCAATTTAGAGCCGAATTGCTCGCGCCGATCGCTTCATTGGAGCAATGATCGATGTCTACGCGGGCCGATCGCTAAGGGTCGAATCGATCGCTAGTTCTCGTGTCGAGCACGTAACGCGTAGCCGATCGCTAGTCGACTTACGCGCATTGCGATCGATCGCCAATGTTGGCCCGATCGCTAAGAGTCCCGTTGGAACTTGTCCAACGTGGATTGAGCCGTTGTCTCACAGCTACAGTGTTGGCAGTCGACTGGGGACTTATGGCAGTCGACTGCTAGGCGGAAATCCAGCCCGATGGAGGATAAAAGCAGTTGTTCGTGGAAGGCTCAAGCATCAGTTCTTTGGGGGCTTTGGTGAGGCGATTTAAAGGCGATTTACAGGTACATTTCAGTGTCCTTCAAGCTCATCCAAGCAACCGACAAGCAAGCGCTCAAAACCCTAGTTTGTAAAGTGTTCTTTACATTTTCACTTGTATTTGCTTGTTTACTTTGTATTACTTGTTGTAATTCATTGTACGAGGTTTCTCCACCTTCGACTTGTTGTTGAGAAGGAACTTTATTGCTTAGTGGTGTTTGTGGCATCGCTAGGGTTCGTACGAACTCAATCCGTGGAGTAGGAACCGTTACAGTTCCGAACCACGTTATATCGTGCGTGTTGTGATTGTATCTTGTGTCTGTATTTGTTATTGTTTATTCCGCTGCGTACTAATAAGATTGTAGACAAGCAACGCGAATGAATTCCATTTACGAACAGTCAAACGCAATTCACCCCCCCTGTAGCGACGTCAAATCTTCAACTATTGGTATCAGAGCCCGGGGCTCTTCTACGGACTAACCGCCGGGAGCTAGGACAAAGAAGCTAGAGGGTGAAGATGGAAGAACAATTGGGATGGAATATTAACACACCGATCCCTTACTCCTTCTATGGACAAGAAGGGTTTAAGAAATGGAAGTCAAGAATTGAAGACTTCCTAATGATGAGGGACTTCGAAGAATGGTCTATCTTAATGGAAGGATATAGCTATCCAAGAGGACCAAAAGGTGGATTCCTCAAGAAAAAGAGATGGACCGAAGAGCAAGTCCAAGCCTTCGAAAAGAATGAGAAGGCAATGAAGTTGTTAATTGATTTAATACCTAATAATATCTTGTGTATGTTAGGTGATTATGTAGATGCAAACGAGCTATGGAGCCAAGTGGCCAAGCTCCATGAAAGTCCATCAATGGTCCAAGAGGAAGAGACCGAAGAGGCTAATGCATCACCCTCACAAGGAAGTGAGGACT
This sequence comes from Wurfbainia villosa, assembly GCA_025175895.1. Classification (NCBI taxonomy): domain Eukaryota; kingdom Viridiplantae; phylum Streptophyta; class Magnoliopsida; order Zingiberales; family Zingiberaceae; genus Wurfbainia; species Wurfbainia villosa. The sequence continues at coordinate 32,131,940 of CM045989.1, read as the reverse complement.
TGGAGGTTGAGAGATCATCAACATCCAAAGAGGAAGAGGAAGTAGAATCGGAAGTTGATAGGGAGTCAATTTCCGGGTTGGTGGAGGAAGTAGAAGAAGCATCCACTTCTAGGATTGAGGAGGAGATTAGAGTTTCCTCAACACCGGAGCATCAAGAAGAAGCTTCTACATCCAGTCAAGGTGAAGAAGTGTCAATTCCGAACTCCACCACTAACCTAGGTAACTCAAACGCTCTAATTTTAAATAAAAATAATATTATGTGTTTTGAGTGTAGGGAATTTGGGCACTATAAGAGCAAGTGCCCAAAGAAGATTAGGAAAGCTCCACCGGCACCAAAAGTCAAGGATGCCGGTTCCCCAACACCTAAAGGCAAGGAGCACATCATATGCTTCAAGTGCAATTCAAAGGGGCATTATCGGAGTCAATGCCCTAGGGGAAAGAAGAAGGGGCAAGGAGGAGCTATACATGTAGGGGGAGCCTCCAAGGCAAACCTTAAGGTATATTTCAATAATGCACCTTCTAGATTTAATAGTTAAAAGCATGCTAGGAATTTTAATTCCCTTGCAATTCATAAAGAGCATGCTAGAAGTAAAGAATTTTGCTTAGGTGCTAAAAATGTTTACCTTAGGAGTAAGGAGAAATTTGGGACTAATGTCCCTAAAAATATTTTACCTAAGGAATCAATTAAGAAAATAGAACACCTAGGTCTAAACCCTAAATGGACTAGACATATGCCTAGGAAGTCTCATGCCCAAGAATTTAATCAAAAATCAATTGGGCAATTAGAATTAGAAAACCAAGCCTTGAGGTCAAGGCTTGAGAAACTAGAAAAGACCCTTAGGAATATACAAAACCAATTTAAAGAGTCTAATGGTCAAAGTCAAAGGTTCAAAAGTCAAAGTCAACACCAAGGACCTAAGAGTCAAAAGTCAACCAAAGGCAAGCAAGGTTTGGGTCACAAACCTAAGCCTAAGGTAGGTTTCCATAGTGTTCCATTTGATTATGGGACACAAACTAGGTCTAGGAAGACCAAGGTCAATAGGGAAGTCATCCCTAGAGTTGACCAAAGGGTGTGCCTAGTGGCTAGGGTTTCTAGGAAACCTAGGGTGGCCACTAAGAAGGTTGCAAGGGGAGTTACCCCTAGAGTCAACCTAGGTAAGACCCAAATGACCAAGGCTAACAAGCCTAGGAGGGTCATTAGGAAGGTATTTAGGGAGGTTATCCCTAAGGAATACCTAATTAACCCTAGGAGCTCAAATCGGTTTTGGGTTCCTAAGAGCGTGATTGATTCACGCTAAGATAGGTTTAGGGTGTGCCAACCTTGATTGGATGGGTAGTTAACTCAACCATGGCAAAGGTGGCATGTTAGGTCATTTTCAAGGTTTTGGTTACCTTGGGATGTGGTTAGATTTGAATTCTAAAGGATTTTAGGATGTGCCAATATTAATTAAGAAGTTTTGATAAAATGATCAAATTGGCACAAGTTGGGTTTAGAGGTTAGTGTGTCATTTTGGGTTCTTGGCACACTAGGGAGATTAGGTTAATATGGCAAAATATATCTAATTATATCAAATGGCAATTAATATTAAAATTTAGGTATTACTATACCTATATATTTTATATGTCATGCTTTGATTGTCATATGCCATGTCATGACATCATGCCTATTTCTATGATTTTACATGTCATGAGTATGCTTAGGTTTTAGGTTAATGTCATGTATGCTTAGTTTTATATCATATGCCATGACATCATGATTATGAGCATATGCTTATTTATATCATTTCTAATGCCATAATCATTCATGCATTTAAGACAATTTGGTTGAAATTGATTTAAGGACTATGGCATGACTTGAAGTCTCATTTATAAGGGAATCAAGTAGGGTTGCCTAGGAAATGCATGAAACCCTAGATTAGGATGAACAAAACCCACATCTCATATTAAATTGACATGTATGTGTATTTTATACACCCTAGATACATGTGAGATGCTAGGATATGAGTTAAGTTCAAGGTGCATAGGTTTTGCATCTAGATGAACTCAAACTCATCTTATATGATTAGTGGATCATTAGGAAAGCTTGTGTACAAGTCATGTGCATAGAGCCCAAGGAATATGATCCAAGACATGTTTTTGAAATCATTTTAAAATCAATTTAGAAAACCTTGGTGAAGTCTATCTTTTGATAGCAATCACCATTGATAAAGTTGATACAAAATAGGGCCAAAACATTGAAAATTTCAATGGTTTTGAGTTTTGTATCAAACTCACTATTTTATGGGTAAAATAATTTTCAAATATTTTTCACCCATTGTAATGACTATAAGTAATATACGTATCAAATTTTATGATTTTTCAAATTACGTAGAATTACTTATGTTTTTCCAAATCTCGACTATCGATCAGCTATCAATTAGTGATCGGTGATGAAGTGTGATGGCAGTTCTTCGATAGAGTCATTTGCGCTGTGTCTGATTTTGGATTAACAAGGTTTGTTTAGCCCATCTTCAGCCATGGTAAAGGTCTCTAACCACTTCTAACCCTAGGATATGCTTTGGGAAGCATTATAAAGGATGATAATCCATTGGATATGGATTAGGAGAGGTGTTAGGTCAAAGTATCAAATTTAGGGAGAGTGAAAGTTCTATGTTGAACTTAGAACCTTAATTCTGATGGTTTAGCGTTCCTATTGGCTTAGGAACTTCCCAAGGACATTGTTGGTGCAATGGTCAAGGGGGAGCAAGCCTTTAGGGGGAGTTATCCATCTTGGGATGATGGATGTGTTTCTCTTCTTGAAGGGGGAGAAGTTTTTGGGAGAATATCATCAATTGGGAAAATTGATGGGATTTTGAGAAACCCAATTTGGAAATTGGGAGAGAGGATAGGATTGCCTCTCTTAAGTGATTTGAGACTTATCACTAAGAAGATGGTAGGCATCCTAGGTATTTTTGGACAAAGGGGGAGATTGTAAGATCTCATTGGGACATGAGACATTGACCTCCTTGGAGAGATAACCTTTTTTATGTTAGTCAAAAAGGGGAAGAATGTTTGGGGGAGAACATTTGGAGAGTGTTTACCAATTTGGGATAATTGGTAAGAGATTTGAGTTAGTGTTCTAACTCAATGGTTTGTTTGGTTTTTGTCAAACATCAAAAATGGGGAGATTGTTAGTGCAATCGGCCCAGGTCACGATTGACCAGGACTCGAGTTTGACTCGAGTGATGTTTTGATGTTCGACAAAAATATATGATAATGTAATTGTCCAAGTCATGGGTACTTGGCATTTGGGAAAGTCCAAGTCTTGAGTACTTGGCATGAGAAGTCCAAGTCTTGAGTACTTGGCATGAGAAGTCCAAGCATGAGTCTTGGCAAATGAGAAGTCCAAGCATGGGTCTTGGCAAATGGAAAGTCCAAGCATGGGTCTTGGTATGGAAAGTCCAACATGTGTTGGCAAAGGAAAGTCCAAGCTTGAGTCTTGGCATTTGGGAAGTCCAAGGGGATTGATTTTGGCAGCGTAAAGTCCAAGCGGAGTCTTTGCGGCGTAAGTCCAATGTTCCTTGGCGGTGTAGACACCGTTAGCATGACATAGCCGAGGGAAGCACCTGAAGGCTAGCGCGATGGATGAACAAGTCATGGATGACTTGGAGGGTTCCGAGAGGCGTGAGGCTGATGGAGGTGGCTAGAAGACTTAGGTCTAGGCTAAGGGTGGTCTAGCAAGTATGGGGGCACCATACTTGGGTTAAAACCTCATGTTTGAGGTTGCCAGTCGACTGGAAATATGGCCGGTTTGACTGCCGTGAGTCGACTTGAGTTCGACTGCCAATTTAGAGCCGAATTAGCTCAGCGATCGCTTCATTAAATGATCGGATCGATGACGGCCGATCGCCAAGGGTCGGCAGTCGATTGCTAGTTCTGTGTCAAGCACAGAACGCCGTGAGCCGACCGCCGCCGACGACATTGGCGTGCCGATCGCGCCAATGTTGGCGATCGCGCTAAGAGTCCCGTTGGCACTTGTCCAACGTGGATTGAGCCGTTGTCTCACGCCTGATCGGCAATGATCGGGACTTATGACAGTCGACTGCTAGGCAGAAATCCAGCCCGATGGAGGATAAAAGCAGCTGTTCGTGGAAGGCTCAAGCATCAGTTCTTTGGGGGCTTTGGTGAGGCGATTTAAAGGCGATTTACAAGTGCATTTCAGGGTCCTTCAAGCTCATCCAAGCAACCGACAAGCAAGCGCTCAAAACCCTAGTTTGTAAAGTGTTCTTTACATTTTCACTTGTATTTGCTTGTTTACTTTGTATTACTTGTTGTAATTCATTGTACGAGGTTTCTCCACCTCCGACTTGTTGTCGAGAAGGAGCTTTATTGCTTAGTGGTGTTTGTGGCATCGCTAGGGTTCGTACGAACCCAATCCGTGGAGTAGGAACCGTTACGGTTCCGAACCACGTTATATCATGTGTGTTGTGATTGTATCTTGTGTTTGTATTTGTTATTGTTTATTCCGCTGCGTACTAACAAGATTGTAGACAAGCAACGCGAACGAATTCCATCTACGAATGGTCAAACGCTATTCACCCCCCCTCTAGCGGCGTCAAATCTCCAACACATCAATGGAGGAAGGTTATAATTAACCAAAATAACTAGCCAACAAATATATCTTGAACTAAGGTCACCAAAAGGATTGAAACCATCTGTTGCAAGACCGAGGCACATATTTCTAGGATTTGATGCAAAAGCTAGCCACTTATGATTTATTGTATCCCAAGCTACTGAATCAATTGGATGACGCACCATATTATCTTGACTTTTGTGGTTGGAGTGCCAAATCAAGTCTTCGACCTTGTCTTCTTATTTAAACATCCTTTTCAATCTAGGTACCAGGGGAAAATATCAAAGCACCTTTTCTGGAACTCCTTTACGAACTTTAGTAGAGATTTTGTCAACCTTCCATCTCGAGGAACCACACTTTGGGCATGAGTCCAAATCTTTAAGTTTCTTTCTAAATAGACAACAATCATTCGAGAAAGCATGAATCTTCTCATATCCTAAATCAAATGGTTTCAAGAACTTTCTCATTGAGTAAACATTTTCTAGAAGCGTTTTTTTTTTGAAACATGCCACCTAAGATCTTAAGAAGCTCATTAAAACTATTGTCAGTGTGACCATTAGTAGACTTATAATTGTATAATGTGACGACTGTTGATAATTTTGTGTAAGTTGTATAACCAGGGAAGAGAGGAGTTTCTGCATCTTCTAGTAAATCAACAAACTCATAGTCTTTTGTTTCAGACATAGTGTGGCCAACCTCTTCTTCCGCCACAAAGACATCTCTATATAAGTGATATGCCTCTCTACTTTCATCCTCTTTGTCACGCCCCGAGAGTATATATATCCATCAACCGGACGATACCCTCTTGTGACAATATAAAATACAATGCCAATACACTACCCAAATAGCTACTATCACAAATAAACCATAAATCACAGCGGAATATACTGACAAATAATAAAGATACAAAGACTCAAATAGTTACGTACCGATACGACTTGACACAATAAGGAATCATAATCGGAACAACATCCATCCAAATCCATGATAAAAGGGAAATACATACAACACAACTATAAACCAAAAATGTTGAACAACATAGAATAAAATCCCAAAACGCACAATCCAAATACTCAACGTGAGATAGGATCAGCTAGCGATGCTTTGAGCATCCAAGGAACCTTCTACATATTACCTGGGCGACAAGAAAACTCAGGGTCTGTGGTGGTGAGTACAAGACTTAGCGGTAATATAAAAGATAGTGCATGAACAACATATAACATATGGAGAGCAACAAATATACAAATGAAGATCTACAGGTATACATACGGAGATCAATGGATATACATATGGAGCTCAACAAGTATATATATAGTCTTAAAGGATACAACGAATAAATATCAGTATAATACTAATCGGTGCATATACCAAACTAATCAACTGTACATAACATAATATACTGACATACCTGAAAGGTCTATAACGACACAACCTATACAACCTGAATAAGTATACGACAATATAACATGTACAATATGTATGAACAATACTACACCTGTAATTAACACACAGTATATGATCAACATATAAACAAATACATTACTTATCTGGTCCATCCTATACCACAACATAACACTGATCAAACGCGTACACCAGTTTGATCCAACTCGTACACTGTACTCCACACACAACAGTATAAAATATGCAAATAGCATGCGAGATGATGAACAAACATATGCAGCAAGCATAGCTCAAACAAATGCATATATATATATATATATATATATATATATATATATATATATATATATATATATATATATATATATATATATATATATATATATATATATATATATATATATATGTATGTGCCGGGTCATGCCTGCACACCCTACTCGCTAGCATGACCTCAATGTAGCCTAGGTGGCACGACATGATAATTGTCCCATCTCACTACTCTCGAGTGGCGAGTGGGCAGTATGAATAAGTAACGATAAGCTAAAGAGTTATAAGCTACACAACGGGAGTCCCTACTGCTGGTCACTCCGACTGTCACTACCCATGAGTGGTCGAGTGTCATACACCCAGGACAAACAACACGCAACTCCAACTACCACCATCAATAGTGGTCGAGTGCGACACAACATATGCACTGCCCTCACACCAGCTACTACTATCACGAGTAACCGTAGATGCAGGATGACTGACAACCCTCTCCACCATAAGGCAGACCAAGTCGCCAACATGCATGTAAATGGAATGAATGCACAACCACACATACCAACCTCCGCAACACACTCTCTATCCCACAGAGAGTCATACACAACTGACGATCAACCAAGCCAGGACCTCCAGTCCGTAGCAACACCATATCGACAACCCACACAACCATACACAGATACTTGATCCTTAGTGGATATACAATAAAATAAAGATGAAATGACCATCAACTCTACATTAAGGACATCATCCATCCCTAGATGATTAATCCTGACGACACAAGTCAAGTCTACAATCATACTCAGCAATGTACATATAGTTAAACATCTATAGGTCCACATACCATAGCATCGATAATTCATAACAATGATGAATGAAATATAACATAACAACCGTGCATCTCAAAGTGCAAAGACTAAGTATCAAGTATAGATTAACAAGAGTGGAGTCAAGGTAATGAAGTCATCAACATAACATATCATGCACTAAGATTATCAACTACCTGACCAGAATAGAAATATTACCCACTTGATTCGAAGACTTATCTGAGCATCTCCACGTCCAAAAGACCATCCTAAATCCAAGTCCTGCAATTAACATACAACATAACTAAACACTAACATAAATAATTTGTAGGAAAAGGAATCTAACCCAATCCTAATCCCTGATCGATCAACCAAATCCCATAGTGGTACAATCTCATACCATTCATTAATTAGCAATCAATTCTCCAATTAACACTACTACATCAACCTATTACATAACTATCATATACAAATCAAGACTTACCCAGCTCCGAACCCATGGCATCAGCTTCATGATCCAAGTTCCTGAAATTAAACTAAATCCATCACAACAACACATAATCCATAATTCAACACAAAAGCATACTTCCATCCCATCATACTGACAACCACCCAGCGGTGAATCTAATACTACTTCTATAACCACACAAATCTACACATACCTTACCTTAATACAACTTCCCATAGCTTATCTGGAAGAACAATTTGCTGCCGATATACAATCCAACCAATTCCATTGAACTAGAGATGTCCTCCAAATCCTAAACACCTGCAAATACATAGTATCTAAGCTTCCTTTTTAACCTACCATTCTGTGAATACCAAATCTATAGAAACAGAAGGATTACCCAAAACAAAATCAGGTATATGGTCGATGAACACAACTAATTGACAACTTTGCCCAATCACTCCGAACACTCACACTGCAACTCATGGTGGAAGCCTATTCTGTTGAACTCCAAGCAAATCCCATCATAGGCATCCAATCTAAATCATTCGATTGAACCAACACTGTTCCATCTGCCCATAGCAAATCCGGAAGCACATCCCACTGCCACAACGATGACAAGTACATAGAAACAATGGTGATGACCTTGGCAGTGGTCATGGCAGATTGCATCGTCGATCTGGCCACAAACTCGCGATGGTGATGGCATCGCCGAACTAGCTTGTGTGAGGAGATCCTTCTCTGAGAAGGGCAACCGGAGAAACTAGCTACAGACGGATCGACGACCAGAAGGGGCAAATCGGCTTGCTGACGAGGTAGGCGGCGATGGAGTAGCAGTGGATCCAACTCACGACGGCAGCGGCGACTAGCGTGGTGACTTGTTGCGATGATCGAAGGTAAGCCACGAATGGGTAGAGCGGAGGCAGGTCGATCGGTGCGCCAAGTTGGCTTGGGGCGTCTGCGATCGAAGAGTAAAAGAGAGCTCGCGGCGAGTGATTTGGGTGGTGTCGATGAAGAGAAGGAGAAGAGGGAAATCGCGATGGAAGAGAAGAAGAAAACGCGATCGGGAAAGGAAAAGGAGTTGCGTCGTGAAAATAGAAATAGGGAGAAATAGGTTAAGGTATTTAAACTTTATGTTAATTAACCTAATTAACTCCTCAATAATAGATAACTTAAACAGGCTTCTTTAAAGCCTATTAAATCTTTTCCTATAAAATATTATAAGAATTCCATTAAATTCAAGAAAATTTTCTAAAAATCCTAAAAAAATCTATAAAACAATTCCTTAATTAACAAGGGTTATTCTATTATTATTTTATTTTCCGATATCTTACACTCTTCTTGAATTACCTTCACTTTGAAATTGTGATGTATAAGTTTCACCATGGAAGACCCAAATAGTGTAAGAAGGATCTATCCCCTTCATAATTAAGTGTTCGTACACTTGGTCAAATTTCATATATTTTTTATTTTGACAACGCTTGCAAGGACATAAAATTACTTCACGTATTTTGGCATAGTTCCTAGCTTGTGCAAGAAATTTTTGAACCCCTTTTTCATATTCTGGTACAAGCCTTGAAGGCAAACACATCCATTCCTTATCCATTTCATAAATGACCAAAATCCTATAATGTAAGTGATACTGATGTGACCTAATTTAGGGATTAAGAGGAAGGTCATGCGTGAAACACTGTCTGAACTGGTGGAACCCGACCCGAGAGGGGATCGACTGGGCCGACAAGGTGAAGATATATGATCAAAAAGATAAGCTCTAGGGTTAAGAGGAGACCAGAGGAGCAACCCGAGATACAAGTCGGGGGTCCGACTCAGTAAGTGAGTCGGGGATTGACTCGGGGAGTCATGAAAAGCAGGAGGCACTAGATCTCATAGTCAGAGTGGGTTTAGATATTATCATGGCAAGGTAAAATGGGTAGTATATACCTTAGTTCAGATGAACAAGGAGGGTCTGGTTAAGGCGGGCCGACAGAGTGAAGATTAGATTCAGCGAGGGAAGAGAAGGTGAAATGTGGGGGTAGAATGTTTCCCGATGAAGTAGTTTACGAGAGTTTGTTACATGATATAACAAACTGGGATCCCACGGAATATTCGAAGGAGTTTCCATTCCTTATCTTCCTAACAGAATTACTCTCCAAGAGGGAGCCTTCCACGTGGACGATGATTAGGGCAGTTTGTTACGACACTAGGGGCAAGAAAAGACGAGGAGGATAAAAGGGGGGCCTTCTTCATTTTCATGGAGGGCTTTTTCTGGAGTTTCTTCTACGGCTTCCTCTTTTTAGGATTGGGATGAGGCATCGCCCTCACTGGGATTTCCATAGCAAGAAGAGGAAGACATTGTCATTGAAGGAGTAAAAGATTAAGGGAAGAAGAAGAAGATAGAGGGGAAGCTGGGGCTGCTCATACTCTAGTTCTTTGTATTGTACATCGTTAAAATTTTAAGGGGTTTCCTCCACCTCTAGAAATATTTCCAAGAAGGAGAGGTTTTATAATAAAAGTGTTTTAGCACCGCAACTCGCTACAGGGCTCACCCTATGGAGTAGAAATTAGGATTCCAAACCATGTTAAACTTGGTGTCTCTGTTCTCTATGTTATTTTTCTTATCATCTATTCATTTTCTATTATTGTTGCGGTTGGAGAGAACCTTGAGTCTCTTGGATGCTCTTTCGCGTTAAAAGGAGGTGAGAAAATCTACGCACACTCATATATCAGTTGGCGCCGTCTGTAGGAACTTTGTTGAGCAAGACGTCGAGATGTCGTTAGAGGAAATACAACATCCAGCAGCTTCTTCTATAGAAGAGAACCCCATCACACTGCTACCTGCGCAGCTACAAGCTATGGTGGATGCCACCGTGGGCGATGCTCTGACTAAAGAGAGGAGAAGGGTGGGGTATCCTCTTCCCCATTCCGGTGAGCCCTCTCCTCGAGAACCAATCCTGGAAGTACCTCCCCAGGCCCATCCCATTGCTCTACAACAGACTGAAGTCTTGCTAGGCAATGTACTTATGGGGAGGATGTATCAACCTACTATACCCATGACACAAATAAGGCGAGAAGAGCAAGGAGAAAGTCAGTCCACTAGGGCTCCAGAAGTTTATGAGCCTAGTCCATTCACCGCTGAGATTCTCTCTGAGCTGCCACCATCATATTTCAGAAATCCCCAAGTGGAGAAGTACAATGGCACAACTGATCCGGAAGAACATCAGTCGCAATTTGCAGGAACTGCCTCTCTTCATTGCTACACATATGTCCTTAAGTGCCGAGTTTTTCGTACCACATTAACAGGCTCCGCACAGAGATGGTTTGGTGTTCTGCCTTTCAGATCTATCACCTGCTTTGCCAATCTTCAGGGAGTTTTCCGCCAAGAGTTTGCTAGCTGTAAGACTTACAAACATGATGCTTCAATCTTACTGCATATTAAGCAAGAACCCTCAGAATCTCAAATAGGTTATCTTCATCGGTTCACCTCCACTACTAGGAATATCCCTTCAATAGGGTCAGATATTTTGAGGGTGGCTATCCCTCATGGGCTAAGAGAGGGACCTTTCCTCAACTCCTTATTGAGAAAACCAGTGGCCAGCTACGAGGAATTGCTAAGCCGTGCCGAGGAATACATAAATGAGGAAGAAGGGTTGAAAGTTAGGCGAGCTGAACAGATGCTTATGGCAGCCCTAGCTAAAAGAAGTCGTCCTATTGCCCCTCGAGCACCTCCCTGAAGAGAGTATGTTAGGCCTTTCATACCAGAAGCACCTAGGCCCATATTACTACTGCCCGAGGCTCGTCCGACCCCTCCCTTACAGATCATGACTGTCAATGTCATCCCTTCCTCACGAACATGGAAGGAGCGAGAAATGGAGGCATATGATCAGCAGGGCGTTCTTCAGCGCCCAATTGGATACCGAGGAGTTCCCCAGAATACCCCCACCCCTTATTTCTGCTCGTACCATATGGATTACGACCATACCAATGGTCGCTGTTTCAAATTGCAAAAGGAATTAGAGTGCATTCGAGCTACTTATTCACAACTACGGCCTCAGATGGGAGGACAGACAAGAAGAGGTTGTTGACCCGATATGGCTCGCCCAGGACCCTACAACGGAAGGCCTCAAGCTCCTCTCCTCCCGGGCCAGCAAGTATCTACTCAGGAGGGTACTTCTCGAGGAGGCTCAGCCAGTGAAGGCCCTTCATTTGCCCCGAATAACATCCCCACTCGGGGAGTTATTCATGTCATTGCGGGAGGACCCACTGACAGGGATTCTAACAGAGCCAGAAAATCATATGCCCGCTTAATGGAAAGCTTGGCCATTGAAACAGAGCAAGCCATCCAGAGTGCGCCACAGATATCTTTTGAACCTGAAGACCTGCAAGGCGTTCTATTACCTCATACTGACACTCTGGTAATTCGAATTTTTTTAGCCAACTATGAGGTAGCCGGAGTCCTAGTTGACTCGGGAAGTTTAGTCAATATCCTTTTCTAGGAAGCATTTGCACATATGCAACTGGGGAATGTGCAACTGAAGGATATGGCTACTCCTTTATTTGGATTCGCGGGACACATGGTGCATCTCGTGGAGCAGATCTCCTTGCCTCTCACTCTGGGTGCCAAACCCGGCCAAAAAACTAATATTACTCTTTTTCTCATAGTGGATGCTCCATCCACTTATAATGCTATTTTGGGTCATCCTTTTCTATCCATTTTTCAGGCGGTGGCCTCCTCCCCCCATCATCAAAAAGTGAAATTCCCAGTCGGATAGTTGATCGAGGAAGCACGAGGAGAGCAGAAAGTGGCTCGGAGTTGTTATGTGCAAATGGTCAAGGACGATAAGAAGAAGACAAGGGTGGATGACCCCAAGGGGAAAGCTATCATCACCTATGATATCTACGTTCTGGAAGAGCCCCCATCAAGAGCTAAAAAAATAGAAGAAGGTGAACTTGTGGAGATAGCTCCTGGAAAGGTCACTTGGGTGGCCCAACAGTTGGAGACAAAGGAAGAACTTGTGAATTGCCTGCGCAAGAATGAAGATATCTTCGCCAAGAATGTACATGACCTCATAGGGATAGACCCTAAAGTTGCTGAGCACCATCTTAACATCACTCGGGGAGTTCAGCCTGTCCAGCAAAAAAGGTGACACTTCGAGCCCGAGAAGGATAAAGTCATTGCTGAAGAAGTAGATAAATTACTGCAAACTGGTCATGTTAAAGAAATTCAATTCCCTGAGTGGGTTTCTAATGTAATTCTGGTCCCCAAGCCCTCTGGGCAGTGGAGGATGTGTATCGACTTTTGTGATTTGAATAAAGCATGCCCTAAAGACTGCTACCCCTTGCCTTGTATTGATCAGTTAGTTGACTCTACTGTGAGGCACGAAGTTGTATCTCTCATGGATGCCTATCAAGGGTATCATCAAATCCCACTAGCGAAGGATGATCAGAAGCGTGTCAGTTTTGTGATGGTAGGAGGGTTGTACACTTATGTAGTGATGTCTTTTGGCTTAAAGAACGCGGGAGCTACTTATCAACGACTCATGGACAAAATTTTTGTGGAACAAAAGGCAAGAATGTGGAAGTATATGTTGATGACATTCTTGTCAAATCAAAAACCACTCGGGATCTAGTTATGAATTTGGAAGAGACCTTCGCCACCCTTAGGCAGTACAACATGAAGTTAAATCCCAAGAAGTATCTGTTCGAGGTAAAGAGTGAGAAATTTCTGAGATATATTATGATAGAAAAGGGATTGCAAGCTAACCTGGAGAAAGTGCAAGCATTGTGTAACATGAAATCACCTACTAATCTGCGGGAGACTCAAAAGTTAGTGGGAAGAATAGTTTTCTTGTCTCGTTTTATAGCCAGATCGGCAGATAAAGGGGCTACCCTTCTTTCGGGTTCCGCGCAAGGCCACTCGATTCCAGTGGGATGATGAGTGTGAGCAAGCTTTCTAGGAACTAAAGACGTATTTAGCTAAACTACCTCTGTTAGCCAAACCAATCTCAGGAGAACCATTATGGATGTATTTAGCAGTTTCAGAAGGAGCTATTAGTTCAGTATTGTTGAAGCAGGAAGGTTCTCAACAACAACCCATTTATTATACCAATCATATCTTGAAAGGAGCAGAATCACGGTACACTGAGTTGGAGAAATTGACATACATCCTAGTTTTGACGGCTCGTAAATTGAGGTCGTATTTTCTAGCCCATCCGATCAATGTCTTGACTTACAGTTAATTAGGTAAAGTAGTTATAAAACCTAATTTTTTAGGAAGATTAGCTAAGTGGGCTATGGAGCTAAGTGAATATGACATCCACTACCATCCCTGAATTATTGTCAAGGCTCAGTCGTTAGCTGATTCCCTAGCAGAGGTACCCACAGGGTTGGATAATAGTTCAGCCGAAGAAGAAGAAGGGAAGAAGGTGTGGAATGTTTTTGTGGATGAGTCTTTTGGATCTACAGGCAGCGGAGTAGGGGTGTTGTTGGTATCACCTGAAGAGGAAGAAACCCGCATAGCCGTTCACCTTAGATACAAGGCGTCCAACAATGAGGCAGAGTATGAGGCCATCCTGGTCGGATTGCAGGTAGCCAAAGCTGTTGGGGCAACTTCAATCATTATGCATTCATATTCCCAGTTAGCTGTATCGCAACTCCAGGGTACTTTTATTGTTAGGGAAGAGAGATTGCAAAAATATCTGATAGCTTTTGAAAAGGAAAAAAGCTCATTTCCAAGAGGTCATCCTATAACAGATTCCAAGAGAAAACAACTGAAAGGCGAATGAATTGGCTCAGCTAGCTAGTGCCCTAGAAGGGATAATGCAGCAAGGCTCTATTTGCATGGAAGTCCCCAATTCCTTGGCAATATGTAACATGGAAGAGGTGATGCCGGAAACTGATCCGATTCTCGATTGGAGAACTACTATTATGACATATTTACAGCAAGGGAAGATCCATGAGGAAAGAGGAACGACATCTATCTTGGTGACCAGAGCGAAAAGGTTGACAATTGTCAATGGAATTCTATATAAGATGTCTTTTGGGTGCCCTCTATTGAAATGCTTGGGGAAGGAAGATGCCGAGTGAGTGCTTCGAGAGGTCCACGAAGGATGTTGCAGTAATCATTTGAGAGGAAGAGCCTTGGCAAGGAAAGTACTACTAGCTGGGTATTTCTGACCAACTCTTCATCAAGATGCAACCCGCCTGGTGCAGGCTTATTTAGCCTGTCAGATACACAGCAATCGATCCGAGCGACCGACCGAGTTGATGAGGGTTGTAGTTGCTTCCTGCCCCTTTGATCAGTGGGGAATGGATATAGTGGGTCTCATGCCTATTGCACCTTTACAGAAGAAGTTTTTATTGGTAGCGGTGGATTACTTTTCTAAATGGGTAGAAGCTGAACCTTTAGCTAAAATCACAGAAAACGTAGTAATACAGTTTCTGTGGAAGAACATTATATGCCGGTATGGAATCCAACGAAGGTTAGTAAGCGATAATGGGCGACAATTTCAGGTGTCAAAGCCTCAATATTCAGAAAGCTTTCACCCATGTAGCTCACCCTCAAGCTAATGGTCAAGTGGAGGTAACTAACATAATCCTCATTCAGGGGTTGAAGACTAAAGTAGTCGCTCATAGAGGAAATTGGGTAGATGAATTGCCTAGATTTTATGGGCCTACTGAACTGCTCCCAAAACGGCCACAGGGGAATCTCTGTTTAGCCTGGTGTATGGAAGCGAAGCAGTTATTCTGGTAGAAGTCATCCTGAGCAGTGCCCAAATCGAAGCCTATGAGCCAGAACAGAATCAGATCATCAGAAGAACTGAGCTGGATTTGCTGGAAGAAAAGTGGGAGCAAGCCCGAATGTGACCTGGATTTTACAAGCAAAGAATACAGCAGACCTTTAACAAAAAGGTGGTACCCAAGAGGTTTCAAGAGGGTGACCTAGTCTTACGCAAGGTCAACCCGGCAGGAGATCTTGAAAAGCTAGCTCCTAATTGGGAAAAGCCTTACATTGTTACTCGCCGAGTGACTGGGTCAGCCTATTACCTAAAAGACGATAAGGGCAAGGAGTTACCCCGACCCTGGAATGCTATACACTTGAAATATCTCCATACAATGTAGAAAAAGGCTGTGGAAGGGAGAAATGTGGCCTATTTTCTGTGGGTTTTATGTGACCCTCAGTATATAACATCATGAGTAATAAAACATGAGTAGGGGCGAGAAAGAAGCATCATTGAAAAATAGCTTCTTGTTTGCAGGGTAAAGAAAGTTAAGAACAATGTACAAGATAGATAATTCGTTGATGCAATTTTCCACAAGTAGTGACAGTTCTAAAATGTCAAAGCCCATCTGAAAAGTATAATTTAAAATGATCTGAGGGATAATGCCTGAAGCCAGTTTCCCAATGAAGAAAAAGAGCAGGACGATCGGCCCGAGGGAATCCTTGGTCAGCATACTGTCGAACCGCTTCGTTGAATCCATCCTGATATGTAGCTCGCATTAAAGATAGCAGACGCTCTTGTTGGTTCGGGTCAGTTGTGCGTGTATCCTGATGAAACTTAGTATAATACTCCCGATGCTCCCTAAGAGCCTGACAGATTTGATAATATCACTAGGATACTTGAATGATAGCATCGGTCAGAATGGATATATCATCGGAGCAGGAAGTCTGACCCTGCTGCAGGATCGTTGACATTTCCATCATATCTCTGCGTATTGAAGCTGAAATTCCCTCCGCCACCTCAGTATAAGTCCTGGTCCAAATAATTTCACTACTCAGCTGCTGTAAGGAGGTTTCTTGGCGACGGAGTCGAGAATGAGCATGAGCTCTAGAGGTTATTAAAGTTGAATTTTTCGTGTACCTCCTTACTTAATCGAGTCTGGAGGTCGGATATGGTATTCTCATCTTTTTGTTTCTCACACCGAAGAATGGATATAGTCTCTGTATCCTTCTCTTGCTGGCGCTGAAGTGCTGCTATTGTTTTGACATCTTTCTGCTTCTGCCGCTGAAGCTCAATTATTTGATCCTGGTAGCTTGCCACTTCTTGTAAGATGGAATTTTCTCTATCAATAGGGGTCGGGGCATTTTCAGTTTCTTGCTGGACACCCTGAAGAGCAGATATGGTTTCAACATCCCTCCGTTGCTAATCTTGGAGGGCAGCGATAGTCTCCACATCCTTCTGTTTTTGAGAAAGGGTTTCGGCCATTTGATTCTGGTAATGAGCCAGTTCTTGTAACAAAAAACTCTCTTTTTCTTGGGAAGTAGTGTGGTCCTCCATCTGTTGTTGAATCTGTTGTCGTAATTGAATATGATAATGGTAGAAGGAGCGGTTCAGCTCCTGATTGTTACCGCCCAAATTTTTGTATACTTTTTATTTAGAAGAAAAAAAAAATAGAAATAAGAATAGGAATATAAAAAAAAATCTAATAAACGATTCGTTAGCCGAGTCTCGAACCATGAACCGTTGGTTTGAGGGAATAGACTTTCTACCACTAAGTCATAAGATTACCAATGAGTAGGATATAACATAATATATCTATTGACGGGAAAAAGAGAGAAATTAGTTAATCTGGCTAAACATTTAAAGGGGTAATTAAATTAAAGAAATCCTAATATATATCATCTCTTCTCTCTTTTCCCTAAACTCCTTCACGCCGAAATCCCAGCCGTGAGCACCAAATGCCTCCTCTCCTCCTCTTCTCTCCCAACACCGACCAACACCCTTCCCTTTTCGTTTTTTTTTTCAAGCCGCCGAACTCTCATCTCTCTCTCGTTCTTCCACCGAGGAAAACAAAAAAAAAAAGCTTCTATAATTTTTCCCACCGTGAGATAATTCAAGAGGAAATTTTTAAGAGGGATCTCCTCAAAGACTTGATAGAGGATCACGCTAAAGCAAAGGAACACGTAAAAGGTCTTCTCTTTACGAAATCTAACGGTATAAATTAGTAAAAAAATGTAGGAGGTAAGTATTGCTCACCTGCAGTATAAGTAGTTATCGTATGTCATTGATATATTTTTTTTGTGCTTGTTATTTCCAGTTACATGGTTGAGCAGTTTATACTCATGTATATGAGCTAGTTATGCATGATATTTTTAGTTACATAATTTTTATCCGTTATGTCATATTTGATTTAGTATCATGTTTAGATCCATGAAAAGAATGTGATTTATGATCATGCATATTGTAGATAAGTTGTAGCTTACAATTATATGCATGATTTAGAGTAAGATGTAAAAATATTTTCTTTATAAAGAAAATTTAAAGATACTCTCTGTTCGAATTGGGGATTAAGAGCACAATGATCTTCAGTATACTCCCCATTTCAGTTTTAGGGGTCAAGAGCATAATGATCTTTATGGATGGTACTCTCCATTCGTGGTTTAGAGGATTAAGAGCACTTTTTCAGAGGAAGTATTTTACTTTTGACAGGGCATTTACTGGGCAGTTTCGCCAATGGGCCAAGGTCCTCAGTTTCAGTTACCCTAGTAGGTTTGATGGTTAGCCACCCTGACCTATTAGAAAAGCGCGCATTGGTACTATGTTGGACCCATATTCAGAATGATTATTAATTTGAAGTATCAGTATAAATATAAGTAAAAATTTTCAAAGTTAATCATTTCAGTTCAGATACACTATTTACAAATTTTAAAATATTTAAGAGCATGGTTCATACAAGAGACGTATAATCAGAGTTATAATTTTTAGTTATGCTTGCATGTATATCAATGTATCAAGGGTAAGAGAACTAGTTGCATGATTTCATACAGTGCATGTTTTTGTGAGCATAGAAAGTACTTACTAAGCGTTATTGCTTACAATTTTCATTTCCTTATACTGCAGATAAAGGTAAAGAAAATCTTCAGTAAGGTGGCATAGCGGATCAAGTGCTTAGAGTGTGTGGCGATGGAACAGTAGAAATAAAAGATCCTAAGTGCAGATGTCTAAATCAAATTTTTTGTCTCTAATTGTTTTTTTTTATATTGTTGATGTTCAACTGGATTGCTTATGGTTGAGACCAAAGAATGCTAGTCATGTTGGGTTAATCTTAATACTTGCATGTTATGTGATGATTAAAGTACAACATCAGAGTAAGAGTAGAAAGTACAAAATCTATAATGATCTCTCCATTATGGGAGGGGTGGTACAGTTGGTATCAGAGTAAGATAAGGAAGAATTAAAGAATAAGACAGTAAAGTAGTGATATCTCCTCTAGTAGAGAGTGGTAAGGCTAGGGGGGTGTTACAAGATGGTATTAGAGTGGGTTCCGCCCTTCCGTCACACACACATCGAGCATCAATCCTGTCGCCTCAAAGTAAGCAAGTATTTATTTGCTTTATTTACTTTATGAGTATTAAGGAATGCTTCTTTTAAGTTAAACATGCTCACATAGAATGTTCTCTTTGAGTTAAACATGCTTTTATATATATATATATATATATATATATATATATATATATATATATATATATATATATATATATATATATATATGAAGATGATAGACAGTAAGTAATAGAGCATAGTGGAATTACTAGACTGGCCTGAGAATGAGAAAGTTAAGTGTGCCTCGTTCTGTCTGACCGAAGATGCCAGAATGTGGTGGGAGCGAGTAAAGGCCAAGAGGGTGGTGAACCAAATGTCATGGACGGACTTTGAGACGGAGTTCTTCCATATGCGAGTCACCAATAAGCATTATGACGAGTTTACGGAGTTCCGATAAGGGGATTTATCAGTAGATGAAGTGGTAAAGAAGTTCAATAGGTTGGCTCGCCTATGTCCGAAACTGGTCAGTACTGAGAAGGAAAGAGTTAAGTTGATGCTAAAGATGTTGAGACCGAAGATAGCTCTGAATGTAGCTAGTGGAATTAATAGACCACAGACCACTGAAGAGCTAGTCAGTAGTGCCCTAATCACGGAGCATTACATGAATAGTATCAAGCACCAAAAGCTAGCCTCGACAGAAAGCAAAAGCTAGGGAAGTTTAGGAGGTCAGAAACCTCAAAGCGGTAATTCGAACTGGAATCGAAACAATAATGGCAAGAGGAAACAGTGGAATAATGCAAAGGGAGGTTCAGCCAGTAAGCAACCTACGTATTTTACATGTTCCAAGTGTGGGAGGAAGCATCCAGGAGTTTGCCGTCAGGGCGTGAGTGGGTGTTATATATGTGGTGTCGAGGGACACTTCGCCAAACAATGCCCCACCAAGACCAATCTACCTCCGTCACAATCTACTCAGTATAAAGGTAGACCAGCTCAGCTACATCAGATGCAGGGAGCACTGGAGGGTCCTTACATCAGCCAAGGAAGATTGGAGGCCCCATCAGTTACACCTAATGCCCGAATCTTCTCCCTCACCAAGGAAGAGGTAGCAAATGATTCTACGGTAGTCACAGGTCAGATATATATCCTTAGTCAGCATGCTACCGTACTGTTTGATACTGGGAAATCCATTCTTTCATGTCTATGATATTTGCTAAGAAGATAGATATAACTCTGGATATCTTAGATATTCAGTTTTTAACAACTCTACCTTCGGGTGAAATAATGATATCTACACACTGGTTGCGTGTCGTGCCAGTCAGAATTTCAGACAGAGAGCTTTATAGTGATCTAATCTTGCTAGACAACTCGAGGACTACGAAAAGAATTACCCCACTCATGACCTTGAGTTGGCAGCAGTGGTCTTTGCTCTGAAAGTTTGGAGACATTACTTATATGGAGTCCAATGCAAGATTTACACAGATCACCAGAGTCTGAAGTATTTCTTCACTCAGAAGGATCTGAATATGCGACAGCGCAGATGACTTGAGCTAATAAAGGACTATGACTGTGAAATCCACTACCATCCTGGAAAGGCAAACAAAGTAGTAGACGCGCTGAGTAGAAAGTCATGCGCCACTTTGATGTCCCTAGCAACACTATCCTAACAACTAGAGAAAGAGATAATGAATTTTGGAGTTGAGATCATTTTTGGACAGCTCTCCGCCTTAACCATAGTACCTACACTGTTTGGGGATATATTAACAAGATAGGACAAAGATCCTAGCCTCCAAAGGATCAAGCAAGAGTATACATCGCTTACAAATTTTAAAATACTTAAGAGCATGGTTCATACAAGAGACATGTAATCAGAGTTATGATTTCCAGTTATGCTTGCATGTGTATCAATGTATCAAGGGTAAGAGAACTAGTTGCATAATTTCATACAGTGCATGTTTTTGTGAGCATAGAAAGTACTTACTAAGCGTTATTACTTACAGTTTGCATTTCCTTATACTGCAGATGAAAATAAAGAAAAGCTTCAGTAATGTGGCATAGCGGATCAAGTGCTTGGAGTGTGTGGCGACGGAACAGTGGAAATAAAAGATCCTAAGTGCAGATGTCTAAACTAGATTTTTAGTCTCTAATTGTTTTTTTTTATATTGTTGAAGTTCAACTGGATTGCTTATAGTTGAGACCAAAGAATGCTAGAGTCATGTTGGGTTAGTCTTAATACTTGCATGTTATGTGATGATTAAAGTATAGTGTCAGAGTAAGAGTAGAAAGTATAAAATCTATAATGATCTCTCCCTTATGGGAGGGGTGGTACAGTTGATATCGGAGTAAGATAAGGAAGAATTAAAAAATAAGACAGTAAAGTAGTGACATCTCCCCTAGTAGAGAGTGGTAAGGCTAGGGGGGGTGTTACACTGATAGTTCACCAGTGCCTGAAAATAGAAAATAGGAAGGGATATCATGGCTATAAATATATGCCAAAGTAGTCAAGAGGCTTACTAGCTCCAAGGTATGATGCATACTCTCCATCCTCAGAAGGAGCTCTTCTAAGTTGAGTATTCGAATATTCCTATCAGAAGAGGAAGGAATGGAAGCAACTAGGGGAGGAGACTCACTCATGATGGGTATGAAGGGGGGCAGCCCGGAGGATTGTTCCAATAATCTTAGAGGGGGAAAGATGACACTCTGAGAAATCGAGGGGGTTCCTGAGGAGAAAGAAGATGTCGAAGTGGAAACAAAAAGAGCCGTCACCAAAGGGCTCAGGGAAGCAGGACAGGAAGAGGTGGAGGTTGATGGTGGCGACAGAATGTCAGAAACCACCTGATGGATGATGGAGGACGGTGAACCACCAGGAGAAGGAAAGGAGGAGAAGACAGGGGGAATAAATGTGTCTGATGATGTGGGCCCAGATAGAGTAGATGAAGTTGAGGGAAGATTGGTGACTGAAGGGAGCATTGTTATTAGTGGCTCTTCATTGGTAGGGGGGAAGGTGCCAAAATCAAGTTCTAAACTAGGCTAGGGAGAAAAACTTTTCGTGTTAGGGGTTGATGGGGAAGATGATGGGAACATAGGCAGAATTTGTAATGGCGAAGATGGAAGAGATGTAGCTAAAACTGGTTCTAATTCTGGGGGGAGCTCAGAAGAAGAAGAAGAGTCGAGGGAAGTGATATTCTCTACCTGCAGCCGTTGGTGCGCGACTCCTCTCAATTCGACTTGGCTCTGTGAAAAAAGGAGGGGGTGATATATGGCCACCCAAAATTGAAGGTGGAGAGACGGACGGGCTAGGGTTTGGCGATAATGGTGAAGAAGGGAGGGGAGAAGATTGTAATGATTGAGGGTTTACATGGGGCGAAGATGAAACAGTTGGAGATGACGGTGCAGAGGAACGAGGAGAGGAGGTGGATGTTGGAGCAAGGGCGGGGGGTACCGATGTAAAATACCATAAAGAAATGGTGAAAGGGCAATATTATTATTGGGAGAAATTAAAGAAATAAAGCATGGTTAGGGATTTAATTAAATCTAACCTTAGCTTAATTTAAATGGGTGTTAGTGGATCTAGGATTTAGTCTTATAAGATTTAAACCCTACCCGTTTTCTCTTAAACCCAAACCCGATCTGTTTTTCCCATTAACGCGAGCCACCTTATTATTTTCGTTCTTCCGTTTCTCATCGCGGTTTTAACTCCGAGAGTTTGCCTTCTCCCATTTCTTCTCGACGCGAGTTCTTCCCTCACTGCGACATCGGTTTCTCTCCCTCACCCCACGCGACTCATCTTCTTTTCACTGCTCGCCTTCTCTTCTTCCTATCGACGTCTACCTTTACTGCAAGCGACAGCAAGCGAGTTCCTCGCCAGTACCCACGGATGAGCTAGAGCAGCTGTGATCCCTGTCGAGCGTCCTTCTCCTTCTTCGAGGCAAGCGACAGAGAGAGGAGCAGCCTCCACGAACTCCACGGATGAGTCGACGACAATCGTACGATTGGAGGCTTGCGCCAGCGACTTTCCGGTTGAAATCTGCCTTGCGATTTTCTACCGGAACAAGGTAAGAGCTGCTCTTTTCCTCAATCCTAGATGAGATCTATACCTAGCTGTGGATTTCCTCATTCAGTTTGAATCTATGATTTTGGGCAGTAATTGTGAGTGTCGGTGGTGCCGATGAACAAAGATTTGGGGAGGATTACTGTCGGTGGAGTCCTAGGGCTGGTAAGATTGATCTATCCTCTTCCTCTTAGTGGTAGATTGCTGAATGGTTGTTGTGTATAAATGTATTGTGATTTGGGAGGGGGATTCATTTCTGTGCACGACTGTGAGTTGGAGATTGAGGATGGGGAGGTTTGTAATGGATTATGTGCGGATGTGACTAAGAGGAGAAGACGCGAGTGGGCTATTCCGGTGAATATAACAGGTTGTATTAGCTGGATGTGCGACTGTGAGCAAGGAATTGCCGACTGTGAATGGTTGGTTTCGGAGTTTGCTCGGTTGTGGCTAAGTGAGAAAGGGCTGGGTGGAACGAAGTGTGTCAATTAGGGTGGTTAGATCTCTAATTTGGTATAATTATGGGTTGTGATGCGTCGTTTCTAGGCTGTGAATAGAGTCAGTATTTACTCTACCATATTATAGGTGTTGTACTATGGTACTTATACTCAGGTTGTATGAGATACATCGTTGTCGATCTTCAGGTACGTCAGTACTTATGTTGTTATTGTTGATCAGTTTAGGTATACAGTTGTTATATTTATGCTGGTGTATACTTGTTATACATTTAGACAGTATATTATTGATTCACATGTGATATATATATATAAATATATTATGCAAGCACTTCTATTCTTATTACCGCTGAGTTTTGTACTCACCACCACAGACCCTGGATTTTCTTGTCGCCTAAGTAACAGGTACTCGACTCCGTGATCGGCTTATAGCAACGCTGGCTGACAACCTCTCATCTTACATCCGAGGGTCCCGGCTTTGATTTATGTTTCCTTTTGTTTTCGGATGTTTCGTATATTGATCCGGATTTATATGATGGATGTTGTGTTTGACTTTGTTGATGTCCTCACTTGTTGATTCGTGTTTTGACAATGCTTTCTTTATGTTGTGTTAGTCATACCGGTATGCATAGTGTGTAGATTGTTATGTTGTTGTGTTAGTTTACGCTATGTTTTGTTATATTTACATTTATGTATGTTATTGTGGTTGTGGCCGAAAGGCTTGTATAAATAGGATATGTTGTCACGTACAGGGGAGATGTTGTCTGTTTGCTTTTCGACTTGGCATGCTCTCGGGGTGTGACAACCAAAGAAGATGAAACTAGGTGCAGGGATGTTGTGGTAGCAGATGGTTGATTTCTACTTTCCCTGAGCTCCTGATGGTACTCCGCCATCAGTTGTTGAAGAAGAGAGTGCATCTTGGCTCTCCAAAAGCAAGGAGAATAAGGAGGTCGTTTGAAAGACGCAAGGAAGTTTTTGTCGGTGGAGAAAAGAGGAAAAGGGTTGAAAACTAAAGGGGGGCGAAGATGAAGAAGGGGGAAGATGAAGAGTCTTATATAGGGTTCAGGGTGTGCTTATGGTGCTAATTGGGCTTCAGAGCGGAGATGTGGGCCTGATAACTATCATTTTGTCGTGTTATTTTGGTCCTTAATATCACTGTTTTTATGCTCTCTAGTGATTAATTATCTATTAATTGCATGTTTTATGAGTTGGATCTATTTTTTGGACCTGATTATAAATTCACTTAAATTTTGGACTTATATACAATTTTACATCTTAATTGTAGGAGATCGAGATGAGCCAATGGATTAAGACTCGAGTTGAATCAAATATGACTTCATCTAAGGTCATAATGGGCATTTCAAGCTGGATTAATTTGAGTCCTTTATCGAGATCTGAAGCAATTTAAGCAAGGGACAAGATCTGATCAATCTGGATCATCCACTGTGATTGGCTTGATCTGAGCCATTAACCCGTATCTGGAGCGATCCGGTCCATACATTTAGATCTGGACATCTTAGGCCTTCATCCAGATTCGACCGATCATGATTATTCATTCAGAGTGATCAGATCCATCCATTCAAAGTCGGAGAATTCTCAGTCGTTGGATGCATAGCCCTTAATTGGATTAATCAGATTCATTTAGCCCTAGGTTTAATGGACGGCCAAGATTGTAGGTCGATTGGATCGGACGGTCATGAAAATTGCCTTTAAAAACCAACATTTTCACCCTTTCCTTCATTGCACGAGATAGAGCCGGCTCCATATTCTTCATGCGTGCGCGAGCAGCCGACACCATCTCCACCTTCCTTGTCGATCGCCGGAGAGGAAAGGGGATTCCCTCCTTCTCCAGTGACCGGTGCACTCCACCTCTGTTATCGCCGCCAACCATCTCCTTCTCCACCGACTGCAGCTCCGCCAGCCCTTACCAAGCTCTGTTGCCGCCGATCACGGGAGTGAGGATTCCCCTCCGTTATCACCTTTATCCACCACCAGCTCCAGCAGCGTTCCACCTTTGCAACCAGCACCTTCACGGCAGCGCCGACATCAACTTCATCCATCTCTACCGCCGGCAACCATCTTCCACAGCTCCGATTAGCATCTCTGATCAGCCATTGTTTCCGGACGACAGCCTATGCCAAGTCCTGTTGATTGTTTCTCCATCTTATTTGTTAAATGTTTGTAATTAACTTTGGTTATATATTTGGAATTGCATGCACTTGATTTTGGTTCCTTCATGCTCATATAGTGTTTGATTAAATGTTTAAATGGGTTAGTTTAATGTCTTACAAGTTTTAATGTCTCTTTAGTAATTAGGATGCAGTTAGATTAGGATACTTAGTTTATGTTGTCCTTAATTTCATCGCAATCGTAGTTTAGTTAGTTGCTTACTTTACATCATGTTCATTCATTAGATTCCGTTGATGCATTGCTTATTTCATTTGGTTGTTAGTTAAATCTCTTCTTCCCTTGAGCCCTAGTAGCCGCCTTCACCTTCCTTCCATCCATTTTCCTCCATGGATTCGAGGAGGAATCGCTTCATCGAGAGATTTCGGCGACGTCCTCCATCTCCACAGCTCATCCACCTTCTCCTTCGGATTCGAGGAGGAGTTCCGCCCCGACAACACTTCTTTGAGCTCAACCGGATCCGCGAGAGTTTGGAGCATCCATCAAACTACTGGATTTAGAAGTTTGTACCATCCCACATCCACAGTGGTTTGCGGAGTCTCAATCGAGCTTCGTTGGACTTAGTCGGAGGAACTTGTTCATTCACCGGGCCTATCTTGGGTTGATTAGATCATGTATTTCCTCTTCCAGTTTTTGTTGATTTACTTCCTGCATTGTTTGATTTAGTTACTGCATGTTAGTTTAGGGTTTTAATTAGTTTGCAGGGCCCCAACGAGATTCCGAATCATGACTTGTCTTTTTCACAGCTCGTTATCGGATGGAACCATCATCCCCGTGCGGTGGCGAAACAGAGGAGTAGAGTTTAAGGTAAAAACACCTGTGAAGAATGACGGAGTAAAGCATTATTCCGACCCGATTGGGCAATGCCCTAGATCAGGTCGTCACATTTTTTACGCCATGGTATTATCCAGAGTCATCATCCCTGTGTAGTAGCGGAACAGAGGAGTAGAGTTTAAGGTAAAAACATCTGTGAAGAACGACGGAGCAAAATATTATTCTGACTCGATTGGGCAATGCCCTAGATCAGGTCGTCACATTTTTTATGGCATGGTATTATCCAGAGTCATCATCCCCGTGTTAGTATGAGCCCTCAGTGCCAATTATGAGATGATTGGTGAGAGAGACTTTTGTATTGTATTCTTGCATTAATAAAGGCAAAGATTGATTATTATATTTCTTTATGCGTGTGCCAACTAAATAAATATAATAATGCCCATGAATAGTAGGTTGTTATCTACAGTATATCAATTGATAGAATTGATTATGAGAAGCTGTAGAGAACACTATTCTTAAATATTCCTAGTTGAGTATTGTATTAATAGACAAGGGTTATTTTGATACATTGAGACTAGCATGTAGGTCAATGGATGACTTGATCTCACAAGTCATGGATATGTGATATCACATTGATACATGGGTATATATATTGGAGACTATATATACTGAATTGACCCACCATGAGAAAGTATCATGGATCGTTATATGAGTGTCATATACTTTCTCATGTGACTATTGGTATGAATAGTCCTTAGACCTGAAGTCACTACGGTTCCCTACATAAGGAGTTATGTACTTTGGTATCGTCTAACGTCACACCGTAATTGGGTGACTATAACGGCGATCACTGAGTATGTAACGAATTATGCGGAGGGATGTGAGTGATATAGATGAGATCTATCCCTCCCATATGATGGGAGTGATATCTTTGGCCTCTTGATAGAGTAGGACCACGAAATGCATGGTCATGCTCAAATGAGTCAATATGATATATTGAGCTCATTTGTTTGAGTGAGTCTACTTGGGGATCAAGAAACATAAAGATTGATAAGAGGGTGACACGGTCTATGCCTCATTGATCGATCTGAGATATCAAGGATAGAAGGACACTGTCATATGATAATAGTCACGGAAGAGGTTGTCAGATCTCGACATTCTCATCACTTGGGTAGCAATGATGTATTGCTAGATGCCGCTCATTGCTTATGTATCTAAAATGGTTTTTGGATACATTGCCAACGTTATGAGAGCCTATAGGGTCACACACAAAGAACATATTATTTTGGAGAGGAAATCATTTTAGTTTGACTAAAATGAATTATTAGTTAATTGGATTAACTAGAATGAGTAAGACTCATTACTTGGCTAAATTTGAGTTGGACTCAAATTGGTTTATGTTGAGTTAGACTCAAGTCAAACCAAGAGAAGAAGGCTAAAATGAATAATACACGAATTAATAATATAATACACGAATTAATAAATGGGGTTTTAAATGGGATTTAAAACTCATTAATGTGCATTTAATGAGCATTAATTGACTTCCTTTCTTTTACCATGAAGAATAAGGAAGTGCATTTAATGTCTCATTAAGGTGTATTATTGTGGCTTCTTCTTCTTCAACGTGGACAATGAAAAAGAAATCAGATTTTATTTTTTTCGTACACAACACAAGAGGGCCAAGTACCGAGTGAAAAAGTGAGACCTTGGAGTGGTTGCTAGCACAACCGAAAGGGTTTACCTCTTCTCTCCAAGATCGTGTGTGTGTGCACCGTAGAGGCGTGGACATTCTGACCACGCTGAGATCCGCAAGTGTTGCTGACTGGAATTCGAAGGGCACGCTTCGAAGGTAATCTCGATTCCTATATGATATAATCGATAATAGAAACGAGTATATTTTTTTTGCTTGGATCTCTGGAGGGATCCTAAGTTTTCCACTACGAATTTTGTTTATCGCTCGGGATCCCTACACCCCGTGCGGTGGCGGAACGGAGGAGTAGGGTTTAAGATAAAAACACCTGTGAAGAACGGCGGAGTAAAACATTATTCTGACCCGATTAGGCAACGCCCTAGATCAGGTTGTCACATTTTTTATGACATGGTATTATCCAGAGTCATCATCCCCGTGCGATGGCAAAACGAAGGAGTAGGGTCTAAGGTAGAAACACCTGTGAAGAACGGCGGAGTAAAAAATGCATTCCAAATTGATGGGGCGACGCTCTAGGTCAAATTGTCACATTTATTACGGCTCAGTGCTGACCGAAGCCATCATCCCCCGTGAGGTGGAGGAATGGAGGATTTGGTGGTTCAAATCTAATGCACTAATGACAAACGACGGAGTAAAAAATTATTCCGGCTTGATTAGGCAAAGCCCTGAGTCAAGTCGTCACTATTCTTCCTGCTTGTCTCTGAGACAAGCCACTATCCCTGTATAGTTGCGGAACGGAGGAGTTGAGTTTAAGGTAGATGTACTGTTGAACAACAAATGACGGAGTAAAAAATTCTGACCTGACCAGGCAAAGCCCTAAGTCAGATCGTCACAATTCTTTCTGCTTCCCTACAAGTCAAGCAAGTATCCCCGTATGGTGGTGGAAATGAGGAGTTGGGTTTAAGGTAGATGCACTGGAGAAATATAACGACGAAGTAAAAAATTTCAACCTGACCAGGCGAAGCCCTAAGTCAGGTCATCACAATTCTTTCTGCTTGCCTACAAGTCAAACAATTATCCCGGTATGGTGGTGGAACGAAGGAGTTGGGTTCAAGGTAGATGCACTAGAGAGATACAACGGCAGAGTAAAAAATTTCGACTTGACCAGGCGAAGCCCTAAGTCAGGTCATCATAATTCTTTCTTCTTGCCTACAAGTCAAGCAATTATCCCCGTATGGTGGTGGAGCGGAGGAGTTGGGTTCAAGGTAGATGCACTGAAGAAATACAATGGCAGAGTAAAAAATTCCGACCTGACCAGGCGAAGCCATAAGTCAGGTCATCACAATTCTCTCTGCTTGCCTATAAGTCAAGCAATTATCCCCATGTAATGGTGGATCGAAAGAGTTGAGTCTTCACTCGGCTATATTATTACTATCCACGTGTGGTGGTGGATCGGAAGAGTTGAGTCTTCACTCAGCTATATTATTATTATCCCCGTGTGGTGGTAGATCGGAAGAGTTGAATCTTCACTCAGCTATATTATTACTATCTCTGTGTGGTGGTGGATCGGAAGAGTTGAGTCTTCACTCAACTATATTATTATTATCCCCGTGCGATGGTGGATTGGAGGAGTTGAGTCCTCACTCAGCTATATTATTATTATCCCCGTGTGGTGATGTTTCGAAAGAGTTGAGTCTTCACTCATCTATATTATTATTATTCTCATGTGGTGGTGGATCGGAAGAACTGTGTCTTCACTCGGCTATATTATTATTATCCCCATGTGGTGGTGGATCGGAAGAGTCGAGTCTTCACTCAGCTATACTATTATTATCCTCGTATAGTGAGGGGTCGAAAGATATGATGGTAGATTGAAAGAGCTGAGTAATTACTCATATGTGTTATTATTACCCTCATATGGGGGTGGATTGAAGGAAGGGGGTTTAAAGTTTATCCGTCCGAGATCATATGCAAGAGGGATGGCAGCTAAGTTGATAGAGGAAGCGAAGGGGATATTAATATGACATTGGTAAGTTTTTGTTTACCACTGATGCTGGGATACTTTATCCATTTCAAAAGGATCTTCGTTTAGCAAGAAGGGACATACGTAGTTTCTAAAAAGAAGATTTTTATTAACAAATAGAAGGATTACAAAATGCAGCCTTCTACAAGAAATAGGACGAAAGTTCACTCTGAGGAGAGCTAAGGTGTTTCACGGATGATCTTCTCTGGAAGTCATACTGGGGCTTGTCGGCCACTAGACTTGACGTTGAGAAGTTGTCTATGGTAGGATTATTGCATGAAGTTGTGTTTTGACAAGGCCTTTGGGCTACAACCAGCTCTTGGCGCAGGGTATAGTTACGGGTGGAAGATGACTATAGGCACTTCCTCAGGTCCATGACCTACTCTTCCAGTTTTTCTATGCGGCGTTGCTCTTTGGTCTTTCAGGCGAGAGAAGGAGCGTTGCTGCCCTGCTCTGATATGTCTTCCATGATGAAGGTGGAGGAAGGGAGAAACACACTGGCAGAAGTAGGAGAATAGAGGGGTGTGCTGGATGAAGGTAGTGTCGAGGGTTTTTATAGGAAGAAAGGGAGGTATTAATTACTCCTCTTGGGAAACAGAGGTAGTAAATATAGATGGGATGGGAAAATGCAAGAATGGTAGCAGGGGTAGTTGGATGCATTAACACTGAAGAGACTAGTCGTATTCCGTAGAGAGAAGCAGATACGAAGCGGATCTTGTTTGATTCATATCTAATAATTTTCTGGCGCCATTCGGTAATATTGCTATGTGGGGTCAACCCTAGAGAGCAGGTCAAGTGTTATCCAAGGTGTCTTGATCAGAACACCCGAAGCAAGCAAATGGAAAATTAACAAGACACGTTTAAATATTTCATTCTTTTTATATCTAAAAAGCAGTAGTTATATTAGTGAAACTATTGTTTATACAGGTTTGTTATTATTAGTATTATTAGAGCCGATGGAGGACTCCTCTACAGGAGGAGGTGCCAAGATGACCCTGTGGAAGCTACCCTGCGCCCGGGGTGAAGGAGGTGGAGCTCCGACGGGATGGAGTGCAGGAACCTCAGCCGGAGGGACTGGAAGGAAGGCGATGGCTGGGGGAAGAGGAGGAAGTTCGACTGAGGCCTGGGGATCTCCTACGGTGTACTCCCAAGTTATCAGAGGGTTCCAGACTCGGTTACCGACGGAGAGGAAAGGAGCTCGAAACGACCTTCTCGCGTTGGGAGCCAGAGGAAAGGGAGGCTAATACGCGGACGTGGTTGTAGATTGAATATCAGAATCGTCGGAGAAGCTCGTGCCAGAATAACGTAAATCAAGGGATTCGGAGCCCGAGCTTATGTTGATGGGGTGTCCTTCAGAAGCCATGGATATAAGATAGGAATGAACAAGGCTCATAGTGGTAATTTATAGAAGAGTACCGAGATTCCTAGCCCTCCTGGGGAAATGAAGGAGAAGGTGAAGGGTCGAAGGATGTAATTGCATTAGTATGGGGAATAATAGATGTATTAATCCTGAAGTAGGTTATTGCCTCCCTATCTAGGATAGGAGAGGTGATTTGACTCAGTAAATCGTAACTCATCTCTATCACACGGGAGGTGACTCTGAGTTATGAGGAATAGTGGCTATTGTAGTCCGAATGAATCCTAAGTGGAAGGAAACGACAGTCGACTGACACTGTAAAGGATAGGTGATCTTGGGTGGTAGAAAAGTTAAGTTCCATTCATTTTAAGAAAAAAGGAAGAACACAAGAGTGGCCCCTGAATGCTTCTCATCAGTAATAATTGTTCATACATCACCTGTATTTGCACCTCAGGGTCCAAGTGGTTTGTATTTGCACCTGGTGGAGGGTAGCCCTTAGCAGCATTCAGAGTAGAAGACCCTTCAAAGCCCAGAATGAATAGTTGCACTCCTTTTCGGGCGTATTGCATCTTCAGATCCTCTTCTCGCTCTTTCCACTGGGCCTGATGTTCAGATAGTTGGGCGGCCATGGTGTCTCTATCCTTGGCAACTGTTATAGCTTGCTAGCCCAAGGAAGTCAGGGCCTCAGACTGCTCCCTCTGAAGTTCATGCTGTCGTTCTGCAATTGTAGCCAATATCCCAGGAAGAGTGAAGGTAGAGAAGTTCTCCAATTGTTGTCGATAGGATGTCAAAGTAGTCTCTAATGTTTGGTTCTTTTCTTGAATTTGATGGAGAGTTGTCGAAGACTGAGAAGCTTGGGTCTCTGCCTCTTTAAGTTGCATTCTCTGCTCCGCTAGTTCCTGGGTAAGGAGGTCAACCTATTGGAGCTGACTGGATTGTAGAAATAGTCGCTGGTGGAAGTCAGCATTCTTTTCTAAAAATTCTTCTTTTTCACTCCGAGCCATCGCTAGTTGCGTCATCAAGTCCTCACATTGCGTGGTTAGAGAGGTCTCCTTTTGTTTGCTCTCGGTCAATTGTTGAGTTAATTTTTTCTACTGAGCGAGGGAGGTCGTGTGGCGGGCAACCATGGTGGACTGATAGTTTACTATGTTAGGTGTTGTCTCATTACAAGCAGTAACTATCTAGGGAGGAAAACAGGGTGTTACAAAAATAAGCGCTAGCATATATCAAATGTGAAGGAAAGGAGAACTTACCTCAGTCAAGAGCTTGCAAATGCGTTCATAGGGGCCCTGTAGATGAGATTGATTGAAGAGTCGTACTTCCTCTGTACTGTGGATCCTAAGAGAGGATCCTAAGGAAGTAGACGGAGGGTTTAAGGGGGGGATATTCCCCCCAATCAAAAAAAGGCTCTTCTGCAGATATGTGCAGAGCGGAAGAGTCCATGGTAGGAATAGGAAGATGTGAAGAAGATAAGTTTGTACAATCAAGCAGAGGAGGTGAAGAGGTAGGAGAGTCAATTCTCTTGCTAGGTAGAGATGGGAATGAAGGAAGAAAAGGGGAAGGAGAAAGTTCTTCTTGAGGGAAGGGAGTAGGGGGTTTAAAGGAACAGCCTCCTCCTCCGGGGGCTCAGAGATGATTAGGCGTCAATGCCTATTTAGTTTTAGAGGAGGAGAAGAGTGTGAGGAAGAAGATACAGGAAGGGCAGAGGAACTAGGGGCATCCTCCCTACGAGGGCGAAGCCTCTAATGGGGAGAAGAAGGAATAATAGGGGATTTGACCCTAGTTCGCTTCTTGGAAGGTTTCTTCTTGGCCGTCACAATCTGCTCCCCTCTTACCCTGGCATCTTGCATCATACCTTCTGCGATACCAAATAGTGAGAACAATGGTTAGCAGTAGTGAAAGATGTGGTATGTAATATATTCGGACAAGAGCAGCCCCTACTTATGACGCTCACGTCAATCAAGGGGAAAGGAGATAACTCATAGCGTCTTACGAGAGGGGGCTTTAGTAGGTAATTAGAATCGTAGTGGCATTCCCTCAGTACCTGGTAAATCTCCTGAAGGGGACATTGAGTCCTACTCTCTTGAAAGGGAGGTAGGTCTGGAAGAGTGGTTTTCCAGGTCTCTGAGTGGGGTAGCGGGGCAGGCAATTGGGAGAAAAAGTAGGAATCCTCCCAACCCTTATGGGAGGATGGCATATTCACCAGAAATTGACAATCATGTCGGCTGGTAAAGTAGAAAATGCCCTCTTTAGAGGACTTTAACTGGAATAAGCAATGAAATAATAAGGGGGACAGGAGGAGATCTAGGTGTCTGAAAACTATGATCGACCCTGTTAATATGCATAAGGCATTAGGGGCTAGTTGGTTGATGGGTAGTTTATAAAAATCTAGTATAGCAAAGTATACGGGAGGAATAGGTAGATGCAGACCATTTATCAGTTGTTTGGAGAAGAAACCGTGGTAATCGAGAGGGGGTTTATGCGGTCTAAAAGAAGCAGTGGCGAAGCGACATTTGACGAAAGAACCTATGTACTCACTCTTCCTAGCAAAGAAAGGGCTTTGAGCATTTAGGCGAGTAATGGTTTTCTCATACCAGGAGATTGGTTTAGGGCTTTTCGAGGCCATGACCATGGAAGGGAAGGACAACTAGGGTTGAAGGAAAGGTAAACAAGATAAGCTGGGGAGGATGAACTCACTTGGGGTCCAGGAGGGACACTTGAGAAGGAAAGAGAACTCTTAGGTGTCGGGAGTTAGAGCTGAAGAGTCGTCATCAACAGGAGTTACCGAAGAGAGAACAAGAGGAGTCGAAGCTAAGAGGTTGAAGGGGTTGCAGGGAAAATAGGTTAGGCAGGGTTTTCGGCTTCTAAACTTTCCTTGGAAGGCAAGAAGGCGGGGCCCATGGGCCCAATAAGCCGCTCTATGCGAATATGATAAAAGGAATGAGGACGACGACTTAGATTTAGTGGAACTGATGGGGAGGAAGATAGAGTGAAGTGTTCCACTTGAAAAGTTAAACTCAACGCTTCGTTTGACTATTTTTAGGGGGTGGCTAATGATACCGCTGTGACCTAATTTAGGGATTAAGAGGAAGAAGGTCATGCATGAAACACTGACTGAGCCGGTGGAACCCAACCCGAGAGGGGATCGATCGGGCCGACAGGGTGAAGATATAGGATCGAAAAGATAAGCTCTAGGGTTAAGAGGAGACCGAAGGAGCAACCCGAGATACAATTTGGGGGTCCGACTCGGTAAGTGAGTCGGGGATTGACTCGGAGAGTCATGAAAAGCAAGAGGCACTGGATCTCATAGTTAGAGTGTGTCTAGATATTAGAATGGCAAGGTAAAATGGGTAGTATATACCTTGGTCCGGATGAAAAAGGAGGGTCTGGTTAAGGCGGGCCGACAGAGTAAAGATTAGATTCAACGAGGGAAGAGAAGGTGAAAAGTGGGGATAGAATGTTTCCTGAGACAGTAGTTTATGAGAGTTTATGACATGATATAACAAACTGGGACCCCACAAAATATTCGGAGGAGTTTCCATTCCTTATCTCCCTAACAAAATTATTCTCCAAGAGGAGGGAGCCTTCCACGTGGATGGTGATCAAGGCAGTTTGTTACGGCACTAGGGGCAAGGAAAGACAAGGAGGATAAAAGGGGGGCCTTCTTCATTTTCATGGAGGGGTTTTTCTGGAGTTTCTTCTACGGCTTCCTCTTTTTAGGATTGGGACGAGGCATCAACCTCACTGGGATTTCCACAACAAGAAGGGGAAGATGTCGTCATCGGAGGAGTAGAAGATTAAGGGAAGAAGAAGAAGATAGAGGGGAAGCTGGGGCTGCTCATACTCTAGTTCTCTGTATTGTACATCGTTAAAGTTGTAAGGGGTTTCCTCCACCTCTGAAAATATTTCCAAGAAGGAGAAGTTTCATAGTAAAAGTGTTTTGGCACCGCAGCTCGTTACAGGGCTCACCCCGTGGAGTATAAATTAGGATTCCGAACCACGTTAAACTTGGTGTCTCTGTTCTCTGTGTTGTTTTCCTTATCATATATTCATTTTCTGTTACTGTTGCGGCCGGAGAGAACCCTGAGCTTCTTGGATGCTCTTTCACATTAAAAGAAGGTGAGAAAATCTGCGCACACTCGTATCAGTAAGTTATTCTTATTTTATATAATTAGATTAATATTTCTACAGTTGAATACGAGAAAAGATATATACAACTGATAGCTTTCTAAACTTCATACAGTGCTCTTCAGATAAAACTGCATAATAATAAAAATAATATGAAACAAAAATCCAAAACTATATTAACATATCAAAAAAAGCATCAATAACCTACCATTTGATACTCATCTATTTTTTTTCTCTCTCCATTTTAACAACTATACTAGTTCGCCAAAGTTTACTTGTAATTAGATTAACAACTATATGTAGTTCACCAAAGTATTCAAGATTGATGGTCTATCAACTTTTCAAGAAGGATGACCAAAGTTTGTGGCGGATCATTCTATTGATATTGGAGAGCGTTTAGCATTTACAAAAGTCACTAGAGCATTATTTTCTCTTGAATTATAACAGTTCCAGTTTCAGAAAACTTAAAATGTTATTGAAGCATCAAAAGAAGAATATGGCGCTTCTAGTAAAGATTCAGAAATTATAAATGAGCTTTCTAATTCTTGCACTAAAACAATCAGCCAATGATAAAGGAATTTTGCAATCTGGAAATTAAGTTCAAAGTTTTCTCCAACATTCTCAAGATTCTGCGAGTTCACATAATTAATGCAGAAGTCATTGACATATATTAAACATCGACTAATATTGCAAGTGGATAGGCATCAAAGAAATATGAAAATAGAGGTAGTTATCTTATTGAACAACCCAAAATACCTGTTGTCGGCAAAAATTTGATATCACAGGACTTAGTTTAGCAAGTGCACAGGACTTTGCTAAGATTCGCTTGTGATGATAATAATGAAAAATCTGATGGTACTCCGATTGTTGCATGTTTAAGACTTAAGACTAACAATCACATTGTTCACTGTTGAGATATCATAAAAAATGAACCTAGTGCAGGTTTCTCACTTCCATTAGTGACTAATGAGAAAGACAAGGTAATGCATATATGCATATGGAGAGAATGGTAAGTCCGGAAAGCCGAGACTAACATGTTTGATAGATTTAATACTGTAGATGGAAGCTTACCGAAAAGTAGGCCCTGGATTCTATGGAGGCGGAGAGGGAGGTGGCATAAAGTATCATGACAGAGAGGAAAGCAACGCAGAAAGGGCGACTGATAGAAAAGTGACACGAGGTTGATGAGAAGGCACCGAGTATCAGAGAAGGCACCGAGTATTGTGGCGGAGAGGAAGGCGATGGTAGAAGGGAAAGTATCGCGGTGGAAGAAGGGTTTGAGTCTTTGAGATGGGAAATTGGGAATAGGTATCGGAGAAAAAATAAATAAATTTAATAGTTTAGGTTAATTCCCCTTAACACGGCGATGTTACATATCCCCTTGTAATATATACCCCTTTATATATATATATATATATATATATATATATATATATATACCCTTAACACGGCATTTTATATCCCCTTATAATGTATACCCCTTTATATAATTAATTAATTAAAAATTTATACTTTTAACCGCGTACAGTATTACACGCTACGAATAATAGATTTTTAACAGTATATATTAATGCACGCTGCGAATAATATATTTTTAACAGCATACATCAATGTGCACTGCGAATAGATGACTTTTAACATCATATATTAATGCGCATTGCGAATAGTAAACTTTTAACAACAGACATTAATGTGCGATGTGAATAGTAAATTTTTAACAGTATACCTTTTAATGTGCGCTGTTATTTATAAAATTAAACTACTATCTGCAGTGCGTTTGATTATGTGTGCCGTAAAAATTAGTATTAACAACACGCTATATATGTGCACTATTGATAACGCACTACGGAAAGTCAAATTTATTATAGTATGTTCTAAGTAATCAACTTTGATTTCTAATAAGATATTGCTAGCAAGTTGTAATTCTTAAAAAATATGATTCCAAGAATCAATTTTAATTTCCAATACTCCCTTTTAATGTGATTCTTTGGGAATTGATCAAATTTACTATGAAGTAACTCAAATTGTCCTCTCAGAAGTATTTTAATGAATATATTTGTAATATTTTCACTGCTATGAATTTTCATTACATCAATAATACTATCAATATTTTTTTCAAGTGAAGTGATGTTCTAGTTCAATATGTTTAATTCTTACGTGATACATAGATTTATTTGTAATATAACCCATTAATTATTTCCAAAAATTACCATTGGCTTATGTATAAGAACACATGATCATTAATAAATCTTTATGACTAGTTAATAAAGACACTAAATTTTTTTTGTTATATCAAGATACATTTATATCACCGCTATAACCTATTGTAGATCTTCTATTATTAAAATCTTCACTAAAGTTAGCATTTGTGAAACTAAGGAATTATTGACCATCTTTTTGAAGAATATGCTCAAGTCTAATATGGAGTTTACATATTTCAAAATCTTCTTTGTAGTTTCAAAGTAAGATTTTTGTGGAAATTACATAAATCTAGTGACATAGTCAACTAAAAAAAATCAATATCTAACTTTGTAATAGTTAGATATAAAATACTTCCAACAAGAACATGATAAAGTGTAGAATCTAGAATGAGTGATCCTTCATCATATCTTAGCTTTATATTTGGATTAAAAGGAATATAACATCATTTGCTTTGATTTAATCCAAATGGCACAACTAACTTTTTGGAATAGCTTATGGCATGATAAAATTTTCATTGTCCATATTCTATCACTTCTGAACCAAGAAAATGATTCAACTCTCATAGTTTTTATGTCAACTCTTATAACAAGCTTTTTAAAAACAATATTGTTCAACTTCCATTTTGACATTTCCTATTATTATCATATTATTTACATATAGAAGAACAATTATATACATATTTTCTTCCTTTTAATAAATAAAATGGAATTAAGTATTGAGAAATTTTTTCATACCATATGCATGGAGCTTGTTTGAGCTTGTAAAAAGCTTTCCTAAGTTTGCGAATATAATCAAAATTCACATATCTCCATTATAATATAATATTGTTCACTTTGGATTTAAATCTTATTTATTTTTAGACTTTACCCAAAAGACTTCGTACTAATGGAGATATCTTTTTTATTTTATAAGTCCATGATCTTTTCTATGTCTTATCAACATAGAACATTAATTATACTTTCAATAATCTCAATAATCCTCCCTAAAAAAAAGGACCACATCGAACCCCCTCAAATCCATTTGTCCTCGAATAACTTTTTCTACTTGATATTTACTTCTCAATCCACCAGGTATTCCTACCAGTTGTCTGGTCTTTCTGACCCAACTAGACTTCATGTTTGGTGTCACACCAAGTCTTTCATACTAGTTGTTCGATCCTCCTAACCCAATTAGACTTTCTACTTTGTATCATATTAGGTATCCCTGTTAACTGTTCAATCCTTCTAACCCAATTGAACTTCTTGTCTGGTGCATGATTCTCTTGATTCGCCCATGGAAGCCCTTTCTTTGTTCAAGGCTCATGGTCCGACTTGGATCATTGGCTCTGATACCACTTGTTAGGTACGATGAAATTCATATATCTCTACAATGATATGATATTGTCCATTTTGAATCTAAATCCTCATGAATTTATTTTTGGACTTTATGCAAAAACTCTCATTTTTTATTTCCTTTTGCTTCTTCAAATGCGAAAGGTTCTTCATCATTAATTGAACCTTCAAGTAGTTGATGTTAATAAAATTTTGATCTCTATAACATGTTGGCTTAATAATGGTTAATGGTTCTTTTTGGCCTTTGCAAGGAGCACTTCAGGTGAATCATTTATTTTTTGATAAGTTAGTATATTGAGAATTTGAACTCCTCTTTCACTTTGCTCTCGATAGTTAATGAAGATGAGTTAATTGAAGGAGAAGAATCAATAGGAGGTTCCCTACTAACCACATATTTTTCATAATATAAGGGTATTTCATCAAAGATAACATCTCTCAAAACAACAATGGGGATAACTAACACTACAAAAATATATCAAAATAGTGATGAATTTTAGTAACGAAAATAATTTGTTGTAAATTTGCAACAAACTTTGTGATGAATTGTTAAATTCGTCGCAAATTAGTAACAAAATATTCAACAAAAACTTTTTTGTTGTAAACATAAAAATATTTGTAACAAATTAAATTTCGTCGCAATTTTACAATGAATTCAATTTTCGTCACAAATTTGCGACGAAAAATTGATTTCGTTGCAAACTTTTGCAACAAAATATAAATTCATCGCAGAATTTACAATGAAATTGGGATTACATGCAAACTCTGCGATGAAATCTATTTTCGTTGCAAAATTTTCAATGAATCTGAAAATTCGTTGCAAATATTCCGACAAATTTGGTGACGAAATATTTTCATCGTACATTTTCAATATTTTGGCGGAAGGGACGGAGGCGAGAATTAAGAAATTTGCAATGGATTTAATATTCGTTGGTAATTTGGTAACGAATTTAATTTTCGTCGCCAATTTTTGCAATGAACAATAAAATTCATCGTAGAATTTGAAACGATTTAATTATTCGTTGCAAATTTTGTGATAAATTTAGCGACGAAAATTTTTTGTTCGAATTTTTAATTGGCGACGAGTATTGTATTCGTCGCCAATTTTGTGACATATATTATATTCGTCACCAATTCGACGATGAATATTGCAACGAATTATATATCGTCATCGATTTCTCCTAATTAGCAGCGCCTTCTCCTTTCCTCCCTCCTCACGCGCTCCTCCCCGCTCAGTCGATCTCGGTACGCCTCATCTCCACTTCCCCTCTTCCACCGCCAGAGCAGCGGCGTCGCTGCGCACGGTAGCTACCGCGAAGCGAGATCGCGACAGCTACCGCGAAGTGAGATCGCGGTAGCTACCGCGATCTCGCGCGGCAGTTGCCAGTTGTAGTGAGCACACATCGTAGGGGCACGACGCGACAAGGGGGTTCATCGTTGACCCCTGGATCGCACACCTAGTTGGTTCATCACCGCCCCAACTGGAGCGTTTGTTCCAGGCTCCACCATGCCCCAGTTGGGTGGTTCATCGCCGCCCCTAGATCACGCATAACTATTGTGGCGACCCCATCCCTTCGCATCATGTACTCGGCTACAACAGAGTCAATATGTTATTCAAATTAAATCAGTAATGTGTAATATAAATACAAAACTAATATTTTTTTTCATAGGTTTATTGTACTTCGTCCTTCATGTGATCCGTGTGTTCATAAAATCTTTAACTATGAGCTCATCCATTGCTTCCACCTGGACAGGTATATTGTATATTCAAAAATTTATAGCATTATAATTATATAATATATATAATTAATGTTTGATTTTATGTATTTTTTTACTGTAAATATATATTATTTGTTTGATATGTTATAGTTTGTAATTCAATATAATACAAAAAATAAGTAAGCACTAGAAGAATTTATTTTGAGTATAAATTTATTGTTAAATTAATATGGAAAAGAAATAGAATTAATCCTTGATATAAATTTGAAAATAGGATAAATGGAGAGAGAGAAAGAAGTTGTATGTATAAAAAGAATTTACCAGAACGTCATGGTTTAATCAATGAATTTATTATTGGGCTGAAACAATTTTTGAATTTTGCTGGTAGCAATATTGAGTTTATGGATGGGAATAAATTAAGGTGTCCGTGAAAAAAATATCATAATGGTAAATTTTTCCAGTGTGATAAAGTTTGAGAACATCTTTGTAGATTTGGTTTTACTCCAAATTATTATAATTGGACATATCATGGTGAACCGTTCATATCCGATGATGACGTTGGACGAAACACACAAAAGATAGTTAGTGGAAATTAAAGATATTATGATCAATTCAATCCATATCAGAGAATGATAGTTGATGCAGTTGATCATAATTTGAATACTGAATCGAACGCTACAAGTTCTAGTTATCCTCAAACATTTAAACATATGTATACCAATTATTCATCGCCGTTGGAGGAGGAAGAAGTAACTAGTGTTCATGAAAATGTATACAATAAACCATATCTCAAATTTCAAGAAGTGTTGAGAGCTGTAGATGAACCTGTATGGTCTGGTTGTGACAGTTACACTAAATTATCTCTCACCGCAAAATTATTGAATGTTAAAGCTGAGCATAATATGTACGAAGATTATTTTAATGATTTCGTTCAAGTTATTGGAGAAGTATTGCCACGTGATCACATAATGTCAAACGATTTTTACAGTATGAAAAAACTTGTGAAAGATTTAGGTCTTCCGGTGCAAAGAATTGATGTTTGTAGAGATGGTTGTATGCTATATTAGGGAGATAATGCAGATTTAGAGATTTGTAAATTATGTAATCAATGTAGGTACAAGAGTACCACGAGATCGAATCATAATAAGCGATGTAAATTATACAGACAAATGTTTTATTTGCCTTTAATTCCTATATTGCAAAGGATTTATGCATCAAAGGTCACTGCTGAATGTTGGTGCAATCAACCCAGGTCACGATTAACCAGACTCGAGTTTGACTTGAGTAGTGTTTTGATATTTGTGTTTTGATGTTTGACGATGAGTTGACCATTGTTTGATAATGGGTTAACTATATGGTTGACATGGGGTTGACCATATGATGAAGTCCAAGTGGGACACTTGGCATGGAAAGTCCAAGCATGAGTCTTGGCAACGGTAAAGTCGAGTCTTGGGTACTTGGCATTTGGAAAGTCCAACATGGGTTGGCATGGAAAATCTAAGGGTGTAGTCTTGGCCATGTAGTTCAAGTGTGTAGTTTTGACGGTGAAAGTCCAAGTCATGGGTACTTGGCAATTGAGAAGTCCAAGGGTATGATAGTGGCAGCGTAAAGTCCAAGGGTGGAGTCTTGGCAATATAAGTCTAATGGTTGATAGAGTAAAGTCCAAGTGTGGGTCTTGGCAGTGTGAGCCCAATATGCCTTGGCGGTGTAGACACCGTCAGCATGACAATAGCCGATGGAAGCACCTGAAGGCTAGCGTATAGATGAACAAGTCATGGATGACTTGGTGGGATCTAATAAGCATGAGGCTGATAGAGGTGACTAGAAGGCTTAGGTCTAAGCTAAGGGTGGTCTAGCAAATATGAGGGCATCATACTTGGGTTAAACCTCATGGTTGAGGTGTATCAGCCGATTGGGGTCATAGACCAGTC
This sequence comes from Wurfbainia villosa, assembly GCA_025175895.1. NCBI lineage: Eukaryota > Viridiplantae > Streptophyta > Magnoliopsida > Zingiberales > Zingiberaceae > Wurfbainia > Wurfbainia villosa. The sequence continues at coordinate 32,089,354 of CM045989.1, read as the reverse complement.
GACTGGTCAAGTGTTTTGACACTTGACAGCCGAGTCAACATTGAGCAGTCGACTGGGATTATGATCAGTCGACTGGTGATCGATTGCGGTCGAGTTGTGGCAACAGACACAAGGGGCCTCAATTGGCGCCTCAATTGGAGTCCCAATCGAGGCGGCGCCTCGACTGCGGCCGAGCACACAAGGTGCCTTGACTAGCGCCTCGACTGGAGACCTAGTCGAGGCAGTGCCTCGACTGCCCTTGAGCAGTCGACAACCATGGAGGGCAGTCAACTGCTAGTTGTGGTCACGGATTTAGAACCTTCGATAGGCGACAGATCAGTCGGCTACCGAAGCATCAGTCAACTGATGAGGTATCCGTTGGAGTTTTTCCAACATAGATTAAGTTGTTGTGAGACAATGGCTACAAGAGCAATCGACTGATGGGTATGAGCAGTCGACTGGTAAGAAAAAATCAGCCCGAGTTGCAGCTTTATAAGGAGCTCAAAGGGGAGATTTTTGGCCATGGTTCTTGGGGCGATTTGAAGGGGAATAGTTGGTGCTTTCCAGTCCTTCAAAGCTAGTCTAAAGCAATCAACAAGCAAGCATTCAAGTTCACATTTGTAAAGTTTTCTTTATGTTGTTTTGTGTATTTCACTTGTATTTGATTGTATTTCTTTCTTATTGTTGTAAGAACTGTTGTGAGAGGTTTTCTCCTCCTCCAGAGTATTTTTCGAGAAGGAGAGGTTGAGTAGTGGTGTGTACATCACTAGAGCTCATTATTGATCTCGCCCCGTGGAGTAGGAACTAGGGTTTCGAACTACGTTACATCGTGTGTATTGTTGTGCTTTTTATATTTCTGCTGCACTAATGATATTGTAGACAAGCGACACGATCGAGTTTCGTCAAGTAATGAAAACGTGCCATTCAACCCCCTCTAACGCTCACCGAAGTTCCTACAAGTGGTATCAGAGCGAGGCCGCTCTTCAAGATTTAACAACTAAGGGGGCATGCTAGAGAAGAAGATGGAGCTCAACGATAAATTGGGCAATGACATAGCAATTCTACTCGCCTTCGACTATGAAGATTTCGTGTATTGGAAAGGTAGGATGGAATATTTCCTAATGTCCAATATAGAAAATTAGTTTGTCGTGATTATAGGATTCGATGCTCCGAGAGGGAAGAACGGAGAAATCCTCAAGATGAAGAGGTGGACCGAGGAGCAATGACAAAAAATCGAGATAACCATTAATGTAACAAAAATATTAGTAAATTTGATACCTAACGATATTTTGTCTAGGTTAGGAAGTTATAGGGATGCTAAGGAGTTTTGGAACAAGTTGCTCAAGTTCCAAGAAAATCTCGAACTGGCACAAGAAAAAGAAGAAGAAGAGTGCTCCTCATCTTAAGCTCAAGAAGACTCAGAAGAGGAAGAATCATTATCATCCTCACAAGAGCTTGAGGAATCGGAGGTTGAACAACCATCAACATCTGAGGAAAAGGAAGAATTGGAGGAAGCCTCCACCTCAAGGATTGAGGGGGAGGAGAGAATTTCCACTCTGGAGCAAAATCAAGAGGAAGCATCAACCTTCGGAAGAGATGAAGAACCAATTCCGACCACCATCGACCTAGGTAACTCAAACATTTCAATTAAAAATAAAAATCATATTGTATGCTTTGAGTGTAGGAAAATCGGACACTACAAGAGCAAGTGCTCGAAACGGGTCAAGAAAACGACACAAGTTGTGCTAAAGGTCAAGGAACCCTGTGCCCCAACAATTAAGAGCAAGGAGCACGTGGTGTGCTTCAAATGCCAATAATGGGGACACTACCGAAGTCAATTCCCTAGGGGGAGAAAGCAAATCAAGGACATGGGAGGACAAATGTAGAGGGAGCTAAGGCAAACCCTAAGGTAACCTTTAATTATGCTCCTTCCTTGATTAAAAGTCAAAAGCATGCTAGCAATTTTATTGCAATTGCTTATGATTATAAGGATCATGCTAGAAATAATAGATTTTATTGCTTAGGTGCAAAATCTTATAATTTTGGGGCTAAGAACAAATCTAGATCAAATACCCCTAAAACAATTCTACCTAGGGAAACTATTAGAAGGGTAGATGAGCATTTAGGTATTAACCCTAAGAAGGGTAGGCATATGTCTAGGAAGAATCTTTCCCAAAGGGTTAATGAAAAATCAAAATTGGGAAGGTTAGAGTTAGAAAACGAAGCCTTGAGGTCAAGGCTTAAGAAACTTGAAAAGACCCTTGCAAGAATGACAAATTCAATTAAAGGGTCTAGGAGTCAAAACCTATGGTCTATGAGGCAAGGTCCACCCAAGGGCAAGAAAGATTTGGGTCACAAACCTAAGCCCAAGGAGACCTACCACAATGTTCCATTCAATTATGGAACTCAACCTAGGCCTAGGAAAACCAAGGTTACTAGGGAGGTCATCCCTAAGATTAACCATGGTGTGTGCCTAGTAACTAAGGTTTCAAAGAAACCTAGGGAAGTCACTAAAAAGGTTACAAGGGGAGTCACCCTTAGAGTTAACCTAGGCAATACCACAATAACCAAGGCTTCTAGGCCTAGAAGGGTCATTAGGAGGGTATCTTGGGAAGTTATCCCTAAGGAATACCTAGTGATCCTAAGGAGCTCCAATAGGTATTGGGTTCCTAGGAGCGTGATCAATTCACACTAAATGGGTTAGGTTGTGTCAACTTGAATTGGTGGGGTAGTTAACCTAACCATAGCAAAGTTGGCCCTTTAGGTCATTTCCAAAGTAATGTGATACTTTGGAAAGGTGGTTAGAATTTAATCCTAAAGGAGTTTAGGATGTGCCAATATAATTCATGGAAATTGAAAAATCAATCAAATTGGCACAATTATATTTAGAAGTCTTGGTGTTCCATTTTTGAGTTTTTGGCACACTTGGGATAAGTGGTAATATGGAAAAAAAGAACTTAATCATAACAAATGGCAATTAATACTAAAACTTAGGTATTATATACCTTTATATTTTGTTTGCCATGAGTTGTTTGTCATATGCCTTGTCATGACATCATATCTCATCTTAATCACTAAATGTCATTGTAATGTTTAGGTCTAAGTTTTTATGTCATGTTAGTTTTTAGATTTCACCTAATGCCATGACATCATGATTATTGTCACATGTTCTTAATTATGCTATCATTTATGCCATAATCATCATTCATGCATTTAGGATTAATGACAATTGATTTAAGGACTATGACATGATTTGAAGTCCCATGTATAAGGGAATCAAGTAGTATTGCCTTAGAAAAATTCATGAGACCTTAGTTGAGGATGAACAAAACCCACATCTCACATCAAATTAACTCATGTGTGTTTTCATACACCCTAGACGCATGTGAGATGCTAGGAAATGAGTTAAGTTCAAGGTGCATAGTTCTTGCATCTAGATGAACTCAAACTCATCTTATACCATGGATGAATCATCAGGAAAGCTTATGTACAAGTCATGTGCATCAAGCCCATAGACCATGGTTCAATATAAGGTTTTTAGATCATTTCAAAATCATTTTGAAAAACCTTGGTGCAGTCTATCTTTTGATAGAAGTCACCATTGATGAAGTTGATACAAAGTAGGCTTAAAACAATGAAGTTTTTCTTGTTTTTGAACATTGTATCAATCTCAATATTTAATGGGTATTTTATTTTTCAAATATTTTTCACCTATTATGATTGTTATAAGTATTATACGTATGAAGTTTCACTATTTTTCAAACTACGTATAATTACTTATGCTTTTCACAAATTCATTTTTTGAACTTGATTTCTGCACTTGCAAAAATTAGTTGACTACCATGGATGGCAGTCGACTGGTGTCAAGGGCAGTCGACTATTGACTGACAGAGTAGACTTTCAATGCTAATTTGGGATAAACAAGGATGTTTAGCCCATGTTTCAATTATGTTAGGATCTCTAACTGCTCCTAACGTTAGGATATGCTTTAAAAAGCATTGGAAGGGTGAAAATCCATTGGATATGGATTAGGAGAGTTGTTTAGGGTGATGTATCAAATTTTAAGGTGTGTGAAAGCTCAAGTTTGAATTTTCAACCTTAATTTTGATGGTTTAGTGTTCCTATAGGCTTAGGGACTCTCTAAGGACATTGTTGGTGCAATGGTCAAGGGGAACCAAGTCTTTAGGGGGAGGTTATCCATCATGGGATAATGGATGTGTTCTTCCTCATAAGGGGGAGAATTTGGAGAAGTGAGGATTGCCTCTCTTTAGTGATATGGGACTTATCACTAGGAAGAGTGAAGGCATCCTAGATGTTTTGGGACCAAGGGGGAGATTGTAAGATCTGATTGGGATATAAGACATTGATATCTTTGGGGAGAGCCTTTTTGACGTATGTCAAAAAGGGGGAGAATTGATGGAAAAATGATGGGAGAATTTGGTATTCCCAATTTGGATAATTAGGAGGATTGGTTTGAGTTAGTGTTCTAACTCAAAGGTGTTTGGTTTTTGTCAAACATCAAAAAGGGGGAGATTGTTAGTGCAATCAGCCTAGGTCATAATTGACCAGACTCGAGTTTGACTCGAGTGGTATTTTAATGTTTGATGATGAGTTGACCATTGTTTGATAATGGATTGACTATATGGTTGACATGGGATTGACCATATGATGGAGAAGTCCAAGTGGGACACTTGGCATAGAAAGGCCAAGCATGGGTCTTGGCAATGGTAAAGTCCAAGTTTTGGGTACTTGGCATTTGGAAAGTCCAACATGGGTTGGCATGGAAAGTCCAAGGGTGTAGCCTTGGCCACGTAAGTTCAAGTGTGTAGTCTTGATGGTGAAAGTCTAAGTCATGGGTACTTGGAAATTGAGAAGTCCAAGGGTATGATATTGGCAGCGTAAAGTCCAAGGGTGGAGTCTTAGTAGCATAAGTCTAATGATTGATAGAGTAAAATCCAAGCGTGGGTCTTGACAGCGTAAGCCCAATGTGTCTTGGCGGTGTAGACACCATTAGCATAACAATAGCCAATGAAAGCACCTGAAGGCTAGCGTATGGATGAACAAGTCATGGATGACTTGGAGGGATCCAATAGGCGTGAGGCTGATAAAGGTGGCTAGAAGACTTAGGTCTAGGCTAAGGGTGGTCTAGCAAGTATGAGGGCATCAAACCTAAGTTAAACCTCATGGTTGAGGTGTATCAGTCGACTGGTCAAGTGTTTTGACACTTGGCAGTCGAGTCGACACTAAACAGCCGACTGAGATTATGATTAGTCGACTGATGGGAGTTGATTGCGATCGACTTGCGACCATAGACGTAAGGCAACTCGACTGACGCCTCTGTTGGTGCAATCGACCTAGGTCATGATTGACCGGACTCAAGTTTGACTCGAGTAGTATTTTGATGTTAGACAAAACATATGACATGTGATTGTCATAGGAAGTCCAAGTGTGTAGCCTTGGTCACGTAAGTCCAATTGTGTAGCCTTGGCGGTGAAAGTCCAAGCATAGGGCTTGCCATTGGAAGTCTAACATGGAGTTGGCAAAGGAAGACCAAGTGTGTAGCCTTGGCAGTGGAAGTCCAAGCATGGGGCTTGGCATTGGAAGTCCAATCTGAAGTTGGCAAGCGAAAACTAAGTGTGTAGCCTTGGCCACTTAAGTCTAAGTGTATAGCCTTGGCAGTGAAAGTCCAAGTCATGGGGACTTGGCATTTGGGAAGTCCAACGGGTGATTTGGCGGCGCAAGGCCAAGCGATAGTCTTGGGAGCGTAAGTCCATATGTACCTTGGCAGTGTAGACACCAAGAGCATGACAATAGCCAAAGGAAGCACCTGGAAGCTAGTATATGGATGAACAAGTCATGGATGACTTGGAAAGATCCGCGCATGGATGAATAAGTCATGGATGACTTGGAGGAATCCGGTAGGCGCGAAGCTAGTAGAGGTGGCTAGAAGTCTTAGGTCTAGGCTAAGGATGGTCTAGCAAGTATGAGGGCATCATACTTAGGTTAAATCTCATGGTTGAGGTTTACTAGTCGACTAGGGTGATGTACCGATCGGTGGAGCCGACCGCGCGCTCATCGCATCGCGGTCATAATAGTTATTGCCGACCGCCATTGGGCGATCGATGGAGTTGATCACCGATTGCTATGAAGGGCAGTCGACTGATGGTGATTGGTCGCGAGCGCAGAACGCTCGATAGCCGACTTATCAGTCGACTATAGGGTTTGCAATCGATTGATGGTAATGGGCAGTCGACTGCCAGTGTATCTGTTGGCTGGATGCCAATGTGGATTAGGTCGTTGTCTCATAACGACTACAGGAGCAGTCAACATGGGCCTTATGGCAGTTGGCTGCTAGGCGCGGAATCAACCTGAGACAACCATAAAAGGAGGAGCTTGGGGAGCATTTACACAGTAATTTTTGGTGATATTTTGGAGGGGAATTGCTGCTGCATTTCAAGCCTTCAAAAGAAACCAAAGCAAGCAACAAGAAAACATTCAAAGCAAAGTGTTATAAAGTATTTCTTTACTTGTATTTCTTATTGTCTTTGTTCTTGCTTGTATCTTGTACATTACTATTGTAATTGCTTGTACGAGGTTTCTCCACTTCCGACGTATTGTCGAGAAAGAGTTTTATTAATGGGGTGTTCATCACTAGAGCTCGTTGAGCTCACCCCGTGGAGTAGGAATCTTAAGGTTCCGAACCATGTATATTGCGTGTCTATTGTGTGTGTTTGTGTATTCATTTTTGTATTCGCATTTGTACATTGTATTTCTGCTGTGCTAACGAATATTGTAGATAAACGAACAAATTCTAACGAACAACGCACACGGGCTATTCAACCCCCCTTCTAGCCGAGCCACGATTTTCCAACAAGTGGTATCAGAGCGAGGAGCTCGTCATCGGACTCACTGCCGTGACAAGCAAATCAAATGACCGGCATCAACATCCAACCACCGAAATTCGAAGGAGAATTCTCATGGTGGAAGAAAAGGATGGAGGTATATTTCGAAATCGATTTTGATATGATGCTAATCATTGAAAATGGTTTTGAAGTGCCTATGGGTGAAGACAACAAGCCGTTAGTAAAATCAAGATGGATCGAGGAGCAACGACAACAATTCAAAATAAATGTTAAGGTAACAATTATGTTAGTAAAATTAATACCTAATAATATTTTGTGCAAGCTAGGTGATGTTGGGTTTCCGGCACCGCGGTGTGTGTGTGTTCGATCATGTTTCGTAAACATGAGCACAGCGGAAGCAATTAAAAATAATAAATCTATATTTATTACAACACACACAACACACGCATGCTATTACAACAAGTGTAGACATAACCGTAAATTAAAATTTGCAATAAAAGAAATTATCTACGTTATACCTTTCGTATGACGTGTAGCGGGAACGGCATCAACCGGAATGATCCTCGTAAGAATCGTCTCTATCCGTATCCACGCCGAGCTCCTCGGGATGACTTCGCTAAGTCACGAGCTTCGTCTTCGTACGGGTTACTAGCCTCGTGTTGAAGACGACGTGATCGAGAGATGATCACGATCCGAATCCAAATTCGGATCCTCAAACGAGTTCTCAAAACTCGCTTCTCCGGAGAGGTATTCGTCAACCGTTTGACGAATCCTTCGTCCTCCACCTCAGAGGATTACCGGAGATCAAATCCCCGGTAAGTTAGCCGCTGTCGGAGCACTAACCATCGTCCAAACGACGCTCCGACGAGAGGAGGAGAAGCTGTCCAGAAAACTGGACAGCTTGGTGGAGGATATAGGCGCCGGCCAACCAAGGAAAGAAAAGCCTCACCTTGATGCCAAACCTATAGGAGATCACCGGAGGGTCGCCGGAGGTTCACCGGCTGAAGCTTGGTCGCCGGCAACAAGTTGGAAGGCTGCACCACAAGCTGGGCGGCAACAAGATGTTGGGCGCCGAATTTTCCAACAAGGGGTGGGCGGCAACTAGGTTTAGGGTTTTGGATGATTAGGGCTTAACAATCCCTTAAGCCCTCTTTTATAGAGAACTAATTCTCTTAATGGTTAATGGATCATATCCATAAAGCCCGTTAACCCGCTCCATTAAGATAAGTTAAAATAAACCAAACCATGATGGTTTATTTTAAGTTAAAACGAACCGAACCAACCTTTGGTTCATTCGTTTAATATGAACCAAACCCTTTGGTTTATTCTCATCCATTGGATTAGAACCAAACCATTTTGGTCCATCCATTATGTCTTCATAAGACACGGCCCATCCACGCTTCCATTGCGACTGAAACAATTTCATGCTCGCTTATGTTTGGTCCAACCAAACATAGTTTCTCTCGGTCTGAGAATCCCATTCTCAAGCTCGTTTTAAATCCTTTGGATTACACTCGTTGTGCGTGTGACCAAATAGGTTCTCGGTTTATGTTGGCCGTCTATAATTAACCATTAATTATAGAACGATCATGAGTGGCACCTAGTAGTACATCATGATCCCCAATTAACCGAAAAGATCAACGGTTGATCCAGAACTATTTCTGAAACCCTTCAGTAGCTCGAATGAATCGTGTCCCATTCCCTTCACTCATCTTATACCCACTTGGTTCAGGACATGGTCTATTGTGTCAGTCCCCACTAAATTTGACTCGTCACACCTAGCCAAGTATCATTTCCTCGTCCTCTGATTCTAGTTACTCCACATGTATCGAAGAGTACCTTACTCTAAACATGTAATGCTTTGGCCAAAGACTTTAGTAACAATCCGACGAGAGGCCATGGGTATACATCTCCTCGCAAGGAGTGGTGAATCCTTTATAGGCTATTCAAACACCTTCGATCACTTCGACTTATACCCAATCATCCCGGGTCCATATCTCCTTAGAGATGTTTGCTTAAGATGTCAAAGCATAAGTCTCCATGATCAAGATGACTTGAATACCGCAAGTCAAAGGAACATCGCACTTAAGCCACAGTAAGAACTTCATTGACATATCTATATATGCAGAGAACCATATGAAGTCTTACGACTGGTCACTCCAATGAACTAGTTACCATAACTAGCATCCACGATTAACTCCGGACATCACTATGTCTCCAGCCAGTGAGAATCAGCTGCTTGGATACACCAAGGAGTATACCTCGTGCTAGTCTCGACAGAATTGATGGTGTCCAAATCCATCAATTCATCGACTAGGGATAATTCCGATACATCACAATTACACATGTAGAGATACTCACTAGTTGTGATTAAATCACAAATTCTCTCATGCTGTGAATCGTATCGTGGACATTCAGTAAATGAGTTTAAGATCCAATCAAATACATTAAACATGTATACTCAAATAGTGAATCTTCATTTATCATATAAATGGTTCATACATAAAGCGATTGCCTTAGGACATCTCTCATATATTACTAACAGACTCCGCCCTTGGCCTAATGTCAATCGCTTCATCGATACCATAAGCTCTAACATGACCCTCAAACTTACTTTGAGGTAATGCTTTAGTCAAAGGATCCGCTAAGTTCCTTTCAGTGGGAATTTTCTCGATTTGTATTTCGTTCCTACTTATGATCTCTCTGATAAGATGATAGCGGCGAAGCACATGTTTGGATCATTGATGAGACCACATCAAGTTCATAGATGAACTACTTGATCCAAACCGCTTCCTTTGCTGCTTCCAAAGCTGCAACGTATTCTGTCTTAGTGGCAGAATCCGCTATAGTGTCAAGCTTGGAACCTTTCCAACTTATTGCGCCTCCATTCTAGGTGAATACATACCTGCAAAGACATGGAATCATCCTTGTGCATGCGGTGCATCCGTATACCCACGTATCACCATGTACCCTTCTCCATATATTAGGAACGTATCCTTAGTTCTTCTTAAGTACTTAAGGATCGTCTTAACAGTCACCCAATGATCCATTCCTGGATCAGACTGGTATCTGCTCGTGACACTCAGAGCATACGATACATCGGGCCTCGTACATAACATAGCATACATGATAGATCCTATTGCGGATGCATAGGGAATCTTACTCATGCAAATCCTCTCGTCTTAATGCGGCGCGGACACATAGACTTGAAGGTGTACCCATGCACGATGGTAGAAACCTTTCTTGGATTCACATGCTAAACCTCTTTAGCACTCGGTCTATATATGTAGACCGCGAAAGACCAAGCAACCGCTTGATCTATCTCTATAGATCTTAATCCCAAGGATGTAGGTTGCTTCTCCCGTGTCTTTCATGGAGAATGTCTTGGATAACCAAACCTTAATCGATCAGAAGATTGACACATCGTTTCCTATAAGTAATATGTCATCGACATACAATACTAGGAACACATTTGCACTCCCACTAACCTTCTTGTACACACAAGGTTAAATGCGGATTTTGTGAGAAATCAAACTTTTTGATCGTCTCATCAAAACGGATATTCCAGCTCCTGGATGCTTGCTTCAATCCATAAATGGATCGTCGCAATTTGCATACCTTGGTTTTATCAACCGATGTGAAACCCTCAGGTTGTATCATGTACACGTCCTCGAGCAGGTTTCCATTAAGGAAAGCTGTTTTCACATCCATCTACCATATCTCATAATCATAATGAGCCGCTATGGCCAAGAGCATCCGAATGGATTTAAGCATAGCTACAGGCGAATAGGTTTCGTCATAATCAACACCTTGTTTTTGACGATATCCTTTCACCACCAATCTAGCCTTATAGGTAATCACATTACCATCCATGTCGATTTTCTTCTTGAAAACCCACTTGCACCCTATAGGCTTTATGCCTTCAGGTGGGTCAACCAAGTTCCAAACTTGGTTTTCATACATGGAATCCATTTCCGACTTCATGGCACCAAGCCACTTATCCCTTTCTGAACTTGTCAGCACTTCTTCAAAACTGGTAGGCTCCTCATCATCAATGAGTAACACGTCGTTCGATTCACTTACGAGAAATCCATATCTCTCGGGAATATTGCGTGTTCTACTGCGGATCTCTGAAGATGTGGTGTTACAATAGGTCGACATTATGAGTTATGTTGTTGTGCTTCACCTATCTCATCAATGTCTATTTGAGTCTCTCGAGCCTCCTCAAGCTCGACGACACTCCCACTTGTTTTCTTAAGAGAAACTCTTTCTCTAGAAACACACATGCCTTGAAACAAACACCTTTTGTTCCACAGATGATAGAATTGGTAACCCCTTGTTTCCTTAGGGTATCAATAAATAGACATTTATCGGACTTAGCATCCAATTTGTCCGATCTGATCGCTTCACATAAGCAGGACAACCCCATATCTTCAAGTAAGATACATGAGGTTTCTTACTATTCCATATCTCATATGGAGTAGTTGAGACTACCTTGGTAGGCATTCTGTTTAACAAGTAAATAGCTGTCTGAAGTGCATAGCCCCAAAAGGACTTGGGAAGAGTTGCATGATTCATCATTGACCTGACCATGTCCAACAAGGTCCTAAGATTCGCCTCTCGGATACACCATTATGTTGTGGTGTATAGGGCGGAGTCCATTGAGACAATATGTCATTGTCTCTTAGATAATCAAGAAACTCTTGACTTAAGTATTCACCACCTCGATCCGATCGAAGTATTTTAATACTTTTGTCATGTTGTTTCTCTACTTCAATTCTGAATTCTTTGAACCTTTCAAAGGCTTCAGACTTGTGTTTCATCAAGAACACATACCCAAACCGTGAGTGATCATCGGTGAAGGTAATGAAGTAGCTATAGCCTCCTAAAGCTTGAGTTGACATAGGTCCACATACATCGGTATGTATTAGACCTAGTAACTCTCCCACTCGTTCACCTTTTCCGTAAAGGTAACTTAGTCATCTTGCCTTTTAAGCATGATTCGCATGTATCGTATGAATCCAATTCAAACGATTCCAGAATTCCACATCGGTGTAATTAGGACATGTGTTTCTTGCTTATATGGCCAAGACGACAATGCCACATGTAGGAGTCTATTTGATTATCCTTTCGAACGCAGCGTGTTCCTCGCCCGATATTAAAATCGTCCGATCGTCAGCGTATAAACACCATTGCTTAAAGTTCCAATCCCATAAAGAACTCCATTCAAAGTTATGTAACAACAATTGTTACTAAAAGTCAAATGGAACCCATTTCTATTTAGACAAGAAATAGAAATGATGTTCTTTATCAACGAAGGAACATAAAAGCAATTGTCCAGTTCTAAGACAAGTCCTACAGGGAGTTCTAACAAATACGTTCCGATGGCGAGTGGAGCAACCTTTGCTTCATTCCCAACACGTAAATTTGACTCTCCCTTGACGAGTCTTCTTCTATTCCTTAGCCCATGTATGTCATTACATATATGTGAGCCACACCCAGTATCCAATACTCAAGTGTCTAAGGAAATAGAATGACAATCAATAAAGAAGATTTCTGAAGAAGATGGGGCATCCGATGCCTTATCCTTCTTCACGGACTCTTGATAAACCTTGCAATTTCTTCGCCAATGACCCTCCTTGCCATAATGATGGCAAGTGCCCTTTTGAGCTAGTTCTGCCTTTTAGCCTATTTCTTCTTCCCCTTCTGTTGTTCCTTTGACTCCCTCTTAGAACCTTTCTTCGAGGAATCAACTAACAACACTGTCCCCTACTCATGCTTCTCAGAAGGCTCCACAGTCTTCAGCATGTTGAGCAGTACCACAGATGAACCTCCTTGCATCTCAGAGGTGAAGAGGAGCTTGGAGACTTCGAACCTTTCGAATCTCACTTGCTCATCAACCAACTCACAGAGATGAAGGACTACGATATGAGCATCCATATGCTCATGCTGCTTTCGTAGCTTGGGTTCCATCGCGGCTAGCATGATGCAACTCATTTGTTCAGAATCACTCACATGTTTCTGATAGGCCAACAATTGGTCCAAAGTTGCATCGTCACTAGGACAGGCGGGAAGAGGCGCTTCGAGGACATACACAAGCTTTTCACCTTGAGAACAATTCTCAAGTTTCTAAGCCAGTCCAAGAAGTTCGGCCCAGTCAATTTATTTGAATCCAAAATGGAACGCAAATTCAAACACATCATGATCAATATATTAACTTAGAAATACAAAACGAGCATATATGAGAAAATGATTTTAAAATGCATCAATATACATTTATAAATCCCATTCATTTTTCGAATTTCAAAAAACCCCAAAATCACTTCGGGAGATTGTAGGTCCATCTCCGAATGGGCTGATATCCATCATAGATAAGAATGACCTTGGAGTGAGTCCAACAAGCCATTCTTAGCTATGATGGTGGGTATCTAGTATACCGATTACATATCATGTATATGTAACTATCACAATGTGCTATCAACTAATTGAATGTTTACACATACATTGGGTTGTTAACACATTAACAAGTATGCATCATATGCATAGCTTCACCTCTCTTCACATCGACCTTGGAGTGAGTCCAACAAATCGATGCTCCAAGTTAAAGTCGACCCATTAATCGCGAAATAGTTTTAATATGGTTAGAGCGCATTCAACCAATTAGCCAGGCTTGGAGTGAGTCCAACAACCCAAACTAACGATTGACCTCTGACTCTTACCATATTAGAGTTAAACTATTCCAATGATTTGAACATGTTCAGGTTCGAGCCGGGCTTGGAGTGAGTCCAACAACCCAAACAAGAAACAGAACTCTGGTTCTAACCATATTAATGGAAGGTGTAGGCTTTAATATTGAGTTAGGGTTTTTATGTCTCATCCTCTTTGCATGCAAATAACTATTATCTACATGGCATACATCTACATGTCACGACACGCATGGCATAATGTTATGCATCTAATGCAATTACATGTCATACAATTATGTCATGTATATAATTTCCTTATATGTCATAACTATTTATGGAAATAAAATATGTTTAAGATTTGATTCTCCAAATCAAATCATAATTAAATTAGGAAACAAATTTTCAAATCTAATCACATATTTTATTCATGGAATTATTTGATTAAGGAAAATCTATTTAGGAAACCAATTTCCTAAATCATTAAAACTACTTATGGAAATAAAATATTTTAAGATTTGATTTCCCAAATCAAATCATGATTAAATTAGGAAACAAATTTCCAGAATCTAATCAAATATTTTATTTATGGAAAATATCAATTTCCATAAATACTTCCAACTTTCCAAAAGTGGAGGATTTCCATAAATACTTCTAGACTTTCCAAAATTGAAAAATTTCCATAAATACTTCTAAATTTCCAAAATTTAGAAAATTTCCAGAAATACATTATGACTATCGCAAAACCATTTTACGATTATGTCGAAACACAACCTGGGCTCTGATACCACTGTTGGGTTTCCGGCACCGCGGCGTGTGTGTGTTCGATCATGTTTCGCAAACATGAGCACAGCGGAAGCAATTAAAAATAATAAATCTATATTTATTACAACACACAACACACGCATGCTATTACAACAAGTGTAGACATAACCGTAAATTAAAATTTGCAATAAAAGAAATTATCTACGTTATACCTTTCGTATGACGTGTAGCGGGAACGACATCAACCGGAACGATCCTCGTAAGAATCGTCTCTATCCGTATCCACGCCGAGCTCCTCGGGATGACTTCGCTAAGTCACGAGCTTCGTCTTCGTACGGGTTACTAGCCTCGTGTTGAAGACGACGTGATCGAGAGATGATCACGATCCGAATCCAAATTCGGATCCTCAAACGAGTTCTCAAAACTCGCTTCTCCGGAGAGGTATTCGTCAACCAATTGACGAATCCTTCGTCCCCCACCTCAGAGGATTACCGGAGATCAAATCCCCGGTAAGTTAGCCGCTGTCGGAGCACTAACCGTCGTCCAAACGATGCTCCGACGAGAGGAGGAGAAGCTGTCCAGAAAACTGGACAGCTTGGTGGAGGATATAGGCGCCGGCCAACCAAGGAAAGAAAAGCCTCACCTTGATGCCAAACCTATAGGAGATCACCGGAGGGTCGCCGGAGGTTCACCGGCTGAAGCTTGGTCGCCGACAACAAGTTGGAAGGCTGCACCACAAGCTGGGCGGCAACAAGATGTTGGGCGCCGAATTTTCCAACAAGGGGTGGGCGGCAGCTTTTTGTTGGGCGGCAACTAGGTTTAGGGTTTTGGATGATTAGGGCTTAACAATCCCTTAAGCCCTCTTTTATAGAGAACTAATTCTCTTAATGGTTAATGGATCATATCCATAAAGCCCGTTAACCCGCTCCATTAAGATAAGTTAAAATAAACCAAACCATGATGGTTTATTTTAAGTTAAAACGAACCGAACCAACCTTTGGTTCATTCGTTTAATATAAACCAAACCCTTTGGTTTATTCTCATCCATTGGATTAGAACCAAACCATTTTGGTCCATCCATTATGTCTTCATAAGACACGGCCCATCCACGCTTCCATTGCGACTGAAACAATTTCATGCTCGCTTTATGTTTGGTCCAACCAAACATAGTTTCTCTCGGTCTGAGAATCCCATTCTCAAGCTCGTTTTAAATCCTTTGGATTACACTCGTTGTGCGTGTGACCAAATAGGTTCTGTGTTTATGTTGGCCGTCTATAATTAACCATTAATTATAGAACGACCATGAGTGGCACCTAGTAGTACATCATGATCCCCAATTAACCGAAAAGATCAACGGTTGATCCAGAACTATTTCTGAAACCCTTCAGTAGCTCGAATGAATCGTGCCCCATTCCCTTCACTCATCTTATACCCACTTGGTTCAGACATGGTCTATTGTGTCATCCCCACTAGGTCGACTCGTCACACCTAGCCCAAGTATCATTTCCTCGTCCCACGGATTCTAGTTACTCCACATGTATCGAAGAGTACCTTACTCTAAACATGTAATGCTTTGGCAAAGACTTTAGTAACAATCCGACGAGAGGCCATGGGTATACATCTCCTCAAGGAGTGGTGAATCCTTTATAGGCTATATTCAAATAATTATCACTTCAACTTATACCCAATCATCTCGGTCCACATCTCCAGAGATGTTTGCTTAAGATGTCAAAGCATAAGTCTCCATGATCAAGATGACTTGAATACCGCAAGTCAAAGGAACATCGCACTTAAGCCACAAAGAAGAACTTCATTGACATATCTATATATGCAGAGAACCATATGAAGTCTTACTACCGGGTCACTCCAATGAACTAGTTACCATAACTAGCATCCACGATTAACTCCGACATCACAATGTCCAAAGGAGAATCACCGCTGGATACACCAAGGAGTATACCTCGTTGCTCGTAATCTGATGGTGTCCAAATCCATCAATTCATCGACTAGGATAATTCCGATACATCACAATTACACATGTAGAGATACTCACTAGTTGTGATCCAATCACAAATTCTCTCATGCCGTGAATCGATCGTGACATTCAAGAAATGAGTTTAAGATCCAATCAAATACATTAAACATGTATACTCAAATAGTGAATCTTCATTTATCATATAAATGGTTCATACATAAGGCATTGCCTTAGGACATCTCTCATATATTACTAACAGACTCCCACTTGGCCTAATGCCAATCGCACGTATCCAATACCATAAGCTCTAACATGACCCTCAAACTTACTTTGAGGTAATGCTTTAGTCAAAGGATCCGCTAAGTTCCTTTCAAAGGGGAATTTTCGATTTGTATTTCGCTCCTACCGATGATCTCTCGATAAGATGATAGCGGCGAAGCACATGTTTGGATCATTCGATGAGACCACATCAAGTTCGAGATGAACTTCTTGATCCAAACCGCTTCTTTGTTGCTTCCTAAAGCTGCAATGTATTCTCGCCTTTAGTGGCGTAATCCGCTTATAGTGTCAAGCTTGGAACCTTTCCAACTTATTGCGCCCCATTCCGTGTGAATACATACCTGCATAAAAGACATGGAATCATCCTTGTCATCCTTCGAGTCCGCATCCGTATACCCACGATCACCATGTACCCTTCTCCATATATTAGGAACACATCCTTAGTTCTTCTTAAGTACTTAAGGATCGCCTTAATACCACCCAATGATCCATTCCTCGATCGACCGTATCCGCCGTGACACTCGAGCATACGATACATCGGGCCTCGTGACATAACATAGCATACATGATAGATCCTATGCGATGCATAGGGAATCTTACTCATGCAAATCCTCTCGTCTTCTGTGCGCGGACACATAGACTTCAAAAGGTGTACCCCATGCCTGATGGGTAAGAAACCTTTCTTGGATTCCGACATGCTAAACCTCTTTAGCACTCGGTCTATATATGTAGACTGCGAAAGACCAAGCAACCGTTTCGATCTATCTCTATAGATCTTAAGCCCAAGGATGTAGGTTGCTTCTCCCAGGTCTTTCATGGAGAATGTCTTGGATAACCAAACCTTAATCGATCAGAAGATTGACACATCGCTTCCTATAAGTAATATGTAATTGACATACAATAATAGGAACACGACTGCACTTACAATAACCTTCTTCAACACACAATGTTCGTCTGGATTTAGTGAGAAATCAAACTATTTGATCGTCTCATCAAAACGGATATTCCAGCTCATGGATGCTTGCTTCAATCCATAAATGGACCGTCGCAATTTGCATACCTTGGTTTTATCAACCGATGTGAAACCATCAGGTTGTATCATATACACGCCCCTCGAGCGTGTTTCCATTAAGGAAAGTGTTTTCACATCCATCTACCATATCTCATAATCATAATGAGCCGCTATGGCCAGAGCATCCGAATGGATTTACAGTAATAGGTTTCGTCCATAATCAACACCTTGTTTTTGACGATATCCTTTCGCCACCAATCTAGCCTTATAGGTAATCACATTACCATCCATGTTTTTTCTTGAAAACCCACTTGCACCCTATAGGCTTTATGCCTTCAGTGGGTCAACCAAGTTCCAAACTTGGTTTTCATACATGGAATCCATTTCGACTTCATGGCACCAAGCCACTTATCCCTTTCTCAACTTGTCGACTTCTTCATAACTGTAGGCTCCTCATCATCAATGAGTAACACGTCGTTCGATTCACTTACGAGAAATCCATATCTCTCAGGAATATTGCGTGTTCTACCAGATCTACGAAGATGTGGTGTTACAATAGGTCCAGCCGATTGCTCATCATTATGAGTTGTCGGTTGTTGTGCTTCACCAGGTATCTCATCAATGTCTATTTGAGTCTCTCGAGCCTCCTCAAGCTCGACGACACTCCCACTGTTTTCTTGCAAGAGAAACTCTTTCTCTAGAAACACAGCATGCCTTGAAACAAACACCTTTTGTTCCACAGGATGATAGAATTGGTAACCCCTTGTTTCCTTAGGGTATCCAATAAATAGACATTTATCAGACTTAGCATCCAATTTGTCTGATACAGTCCGCTTCACATAAGCAGGACAACCCCATATCTTCAAGTAAGATACATGAGGTTTCTTACTATTCCATATCTCATATGGAGTAGTTGAGACTACCTTGGTAGGCATTCTGTTTAACAAGTAAATAGCTGTCTGAAGTGCATAGCCCCAAAAGGACTTGGGAAGAGTTGCATGATTCATCATTGACCTGACCATGTCCAACAAGGTCCGGTTACGCCTCTCAGATACACCATTATGTTGTGGTGTATAGGGCGGAGTCCATTGAGACAATATGTCATTGTCTCTTAGATAATCAAGAAACTCTTGACTTAAGTATTCACCACCTCGATCCGATCGAAGTATTTTAATACTTTTGTCATGTTGTTTCTCTACTTCAATTCTGAATTCTTTGAACCTTTCAAAGGCTTCAGACTTGTGTTTCATCAAGAACACATACCCAAACCGTGAGTGATCATCGGTGAAGGTAATGAAGTAGCTATAGCCTCCTAAAGCTTGAGTTGACATAGGTCCACATACATCGATGTATTAGACCTAGTAACTCTCCCACTGCTCACCTTTTCCGTAAAGGTAACTTAGTCATCTTGCCTTTTAAGCATGATTCGCATGTATCATATGAATCCAATTCAAGCGATTCGAATTCCACATCGGTGTAATTCGGACATGCGTTCTTGCTTACATGGCCAAGACGACAATGCCACATGTAGAGTCTATTTGATTATCCTTTCGAGCACGCTGTTCCTCGCTCGATATTAAAATCGTCATCGGATACGCCCAACGATAAACACCATTGCTTAAAGTTCCAAACCCATAAAGAACTCCATTCAAAGTTATGTAACAACAATTGTTACTAAAAGTCAAATGGAACCCATTTCTATTTAGACAAGAAATAGAAATGATGTTCTTTATCAACGAAGGAACATAAAAGCAATTGTCCAGTTCTAAGACAAGTCCTACAGGGAGTTCTAACAAATACGTTCCGATGGCGAGTGGAGCAACCTTTGCTTCATTCCCAACACGTAAATTTGACTCTCCTTGAGTCTTCTTCTATTCCTTAGCCCATGTATGTCATTACATATATGTGAGCCACACCCAGTATCCAATACTCAAGTGTCTAAGGAAATAGAATGACAATCAATAAAGAAGATTTCTGAAGAAGATGGGGCATCCGATGCCTTATCCTTCTTCACGGACTCTTGATAAACCTTGCAATTTCTTCGAATGACCTCCTTGCCATAATGATGGCAAGTGCCCTTTTGAGCTAGTTCTGCCTTTTAGCCTATTTCTTCTTCCCCTTCTGTTGTTCCTTTGACTCCCTCTTAGAACCTTTCTTCGAGGAATCAACTAACAACACTGTCCCCTACTCATGCTTCTCGAAGGCTCCACAGTCTTCAAAGATGTTGAAAAGATACCACAGATGAACCTCCTTGCATCTCGAGGTGAAGAGGAGCTTGAGACTTCGAACCTTCAATCTCACTTGCTCATCAACCAACTCACAAGAGATGAAGGACTACGATATGAGCATCCATATGCTCATGCCGCCAGAGCTTGGGTTCCATCGCGGCTAGCATGATGCAACTCATTTGTTCGTAATCACTCACATGTTTCGATAGGCCAACAATTGGTCCAAAGTTGCATCGTCACTGGGGAGCGGTGAAGAGGCGCCGAGGACATACACAAGCTTTTCACCTTGAGAACAATTCTCAAGTTTCTAAGCCAGTCCAAGAAGTTCGGCCCAGTAAATTTATTTGAATCCAAAATGGAACGCAAATTCAAACACATCATGATCAATATATTAACTTAGAAATACAAAACGAGCATATATGAGAAAATGATTTTAAAATGCATCAATATACATTTATAAATCCCATTCATTTTTCGAATTTCAAAAAACCCCAAAATCACTTCGGGAGATTGTAGGTCCATCTCCGAATGGGCTGATATCCATCATAGATAAGAACAACCTTGGAGTGAGTCCAACAAGCCATTCTTAGCTATGATGGTGGGTATCAAGTATACCGATTACATATCATGTATATGTAACTATCACAATGTGCTATCAACTAATTGAATGTTTACACATACATTGGGTTGTTAACACATTAACAAGTATGCATCATATGCATAGCACCCAACTTCACCTCTCTTCACATCGACCTTGGAGTGAGTCCAACAAATCGATGCTCCAAGTTAAAGTCGACCCATTAATCGCGAAATAGTTTTAATATGGTTAGAGCGCATTCAACCAATTAGCCAGGCTTGGAGTGAGTCCAACAACCCAAACTAACGATTGACCTCTGACTCTTACCATATTAGAGTTAAACTATTCCAATGATTTGAACATGTTCAGGTTCGAGCCGGGCTTGGAGTGAGTCCAACAACCCAAACAAGAAACAGAACTCTGGTTCTAACCATATTAATGGAAGGTGTAGGCTTTAATATTGTTTAAGGGTTTTTATGTCTCATCCTCTTTGCATGCAAATAACTATTATCTACATGGCATACATCTACATGTCACGACACGCATGGCATAATGTTATGCATCTAATGCAATTACATGTCATACAATTATGTCATGTATATAATTTCCTTATATGTCATAACTATTTATGGAAATAAAATATGTTTAAGATTTGATTCTCCAAATCAAATCATAATTAAATTAGGAAACAAATTTTCAAATCTAATCACATATTTTATTCATGGAATTATTTGATTAAGGAAAATCTATTTAGGAAACCAATTTCCTAAATCATTAAAACTACTTATGGAAATAAAATATTTTAAGATTTGATTTCCCAAATCAAATCATGATTAAATTAGGAAACAAATTTCCAGAATCTAATCAAATATTTTATTTATGGAAAATATCAATTTCCATAAATACTTCCAACTTTCCAAAAGTGGAGGATTTCCATAAATACTTCTAGACTTTCCAAAATTGAAAAATTTCCATAAATACTTCTAAATTTACAAAATTTAGAAAATTTCCAGAAATACATTATGACTATCGCAAAACCATTTTTACGATTATGTCGAAACACAACCTGGGCTCTGATACCACTGTTGTGTTTCCGGCACCGCGGCGTGTGTGTGTTCGATCATGTTTCGTAAACATGAGCACAGCGGAAGCAATTAAAAATAATAAATCTATATTTATTACAACACACACAACACACGCATGCTATTACAACAAGTGTAGACATAACCGTAAATTAAAATTTGCAATAAAAGAAATTATCTACGTTATACCTTTCGTATGACGTGTAGCGGGAACGGCATCAACCGGAACGATCCTCGTAAGAATCGTCTCTATCCGTATCCACGCCGAGCTCCTCGGGATGACTTCGCTAAGTCACGAGCTTCGTCTTCGTACGGGTTACTAGCCTCGTGTTGAAGACGACGTGATCGAGAGATGATCACGATCCGAATCCAAATTCGGATCCTCAAACGAGTTCTCAAAACTCGCTTCTCCGGAGAGGTATTCGTCAACCAATTGACGAATCCTTCGTCCCCCACCTCAGAGGATTACCGGAGATCAAATCCCCGGTAAGTTAGCCGCTGTCGGAGCACTAACCGTCGTCCAAACGATGCTCCGACGAGAGGAGGAGAAGCTGTCCAGAAAACTGGACAGCTTGGTGGAGGATATAGGCGCCGGCCAACCAAGGAAAGAAAAGCCTCACCTTGATGCCAAACCTATAGGAGATCCGGAGGGTCGCCGACAACAAGTTGGAAGGCTGCACCACTAGCTGGGCGTCAACAAGATGTTGGGCGACGAAATTTCCAACAAGGGGTGGTCGGCAGCTTTTTGTTGGGCGGCAACTAGGTTTAGGGTTTTGGATGATTAGGGCTTAACAATCCCTTAAGCCCTCTTTTATAGAGAACTAATTCTCTTAATGGTTAATGGATCATATCCATAAAGCCCGTTAACCCGCTCCATTAAGATAAGTTAAAATAAACCAAACCATGATGGTTTATTTTAAGTTAAAACGAACCAACCAACCTTTGGTTCATTCGCTTAATATAAACCAAACCCTTTGGTTTATTCTCATCCATTGGATTAGAACCAAACCATTTTGGTCCATCCATTATGTCTTCATAAGACACGGCCCATCCACGCTTCCATTGCGACTGAAACAATTTCATGCTCGCTTATGTTTGGTCCAACCAAACATAGTTTCTCTCGAGAATCCCATTCTCAAGCTGCTTTTAAATCCTTTGGATTACACTCGTTGTGCGTGTGACCAAATAGGTTCTCGGTTTATGTTGGCCGTCTATAATTAACCATTAATTATAGAACGATCATGAGTGGCACCTAGTAGTACATCATGATCCCCAATTAACCGAAAAGATCAACGGTTGATCCAGAACTATTTCTGAAACCCTTCAGTAGCTCGAATGAATCGTGTCCCATTCCCTTCACTCATCTTATACCCACTTGGTTCAGGACATGGTCTATTGTGTCAGTCCCCACTAGGCTGACTACGTCACACCTAGCCCAAGTATCATTTCCTCGTCCTACGGATTCTAGTTACTCCACATGTATCGAAGAGTACTTTACTCTAAACATGTAATGCTTTGGCCAAAGACTTTAGTAACAATCCGACGAGAGGCCATGGGTATACATCTCCTCGCAAGGAGTGGTGAATCCTTTATAGGCTATTCAAACACCTTCGATCACTTCGACTTATACCCAATCATCCCGGGTCCATATCTCCTTAGAGATGTTTGCTTAAGATGTCAAAGCATAAGTCTCCATGATCAAGATGACTTGAATACCGCAAGTCAAAGGAACATCGCACTTAAGCCACAGTAAGAACTTCATTGACATATCTATATATGCAGAGAACCATATGAAGTCTTACAGCTGGTCACTCCAATGAACTAGTTACCATAACTAGCATCCACGATTAACTCCGGACATCACTATGTCTTCAGCCAGTGAGAATCAGCTGCTTGGATACACCAAGGAGTATACCTCGTGCTAGTCTCGACAGAATTGATGGTGTCCAAATCCATCAATTCATCGACTAGGGATAATTCCGATACATCACAATTACACATGTAGAGATACTCACTAGTTGTGATTAAATCACAAATTCTCTCATGCTGTGAATCGTATCGTGGACATTCAGTAAATGAGTTTAAGATCCAATCAAATACATTAAACATGTATACTCAAATAGTGAATCTTCATTTATCATATAAATGGTTCATACATAAGGCGATTGCCTTAGGACATCTCTCATATATTACTAACAGGTGAATATCGGGATGCTAAGGACCTATGGAATAAATTGGTAAAATTCCATGAAAATCCTGAACCAGCACAATTAGAGAAGAAAGTCATGGAGGAATGTCCATCAACATCTGAGGATGTGGAAGGATTGGAGGAAACCTCAACCTTTAGCATTGACGGGGTGAAGAGATGTTCCATCCCTGAGCAAGAACAAGAAGAAGCATCCACCTCTGGAAGAAGTGAAGAATCTTCCCATATCGCCTCCACCACCCTAGGTAACTCAAATGCAATTCATAATAATAAGAGTCACATAATTTGCTTTGAGTGTAGGGAAGCTAGGCATTATAAGAGAAAATGCCCAAAATTGGCTAAGGAGAAAGTGTCGGCGACAAAAGTTCTAGTAAAATCAAAGGATGTCAGAGTCCTCGCTAGGAAAAGTAAAGAGCACATTGTGTGCTTCAAGTGCAATCAACAGGGACACTACCGAAGCCAATGCCCTAGAGGGAGGAAGAAGGAGCTATACAAGTAGGGGGAGCTTCCAAAGCAAACCCTAAGTTATATTTTAATGCACCTTCTAGTTCTAGGGTTAAAAAGCATGTTTTTAGTACTCTTGCAATTGTTAATAATCATGAAAAACATGCTAGTAAAAACAAATACTATTGTTTAGGTGCTAAGCATGTAGATTTATCTAAGAACAAACCTAGAACCAATAACACTAGACATATTTTACCTAGGGAGAGTATTAGGAGGATAGAAGAAAATTTAGGCATTAACCCTAAGAAGGGTAGACACATGCCTAAGAAGAAGAGTCATTCCCAAAGGATTAATGAACAATCAAAATTAGGAAAGTTAGAATTAGGAAATCGAGCTTTAAGGTCAAGTCTTGAAAAATTAGAAAAAAAAACCTAGCAAAAATGACAAATTCATTTATGGGGTCTAATGGTCAAAATTTAAGTTCTAGGGGGCAAGAACCATCAAGGGAGAAGAAAGGTTTGGGTCACAAACCTAACCCCAAGAAGACCTACCATGATGTTCCATTCGATTATGGAACAATATCTAGGTCGAGAAAAGCCAAGGTTAATAGGGAAGGTCATCCCTAAGATTAACCAAGGTAGGTGTCTAGTGGTTCTTAGGGAAGTCACTAAGAAGGTTACAAGGGGAGTTACCCCTATAGTTAACTTAGGAAAGACCCAAATGACTAAGGCTTCAAAGCCAAAAAGGGTCATTAGGAAGGTATTTAGGGAAGTTATTCCTAGTGAATACCTTGTTAATCCAAGAAGCTCCAATAGGTATTAGGTTCCTAGGAGCGTGATCGATTCACGCTAGATGGGTTAGGATGTGTCAACCCTAAGTGGATAGGTAGTTAACCTAACCATGGTAGAGTCGACACTTTAGGATGTGCCAATATGATTTGAGAAGTTAAAAATTGATTAAATTGACAAAATTAGGTCTTAGAAGTCATGGTGTGCAATTTTGAGTTTTTGGCACACTTGGGGGATAAGTATTATTAAGGCAAAATGGATTTAATTCTAATAATGACAATTTGGGCTTAACAATTAGGTATTTTATAGCTTAGTATTTTATACTTGTCATGATTTATTTGCCTTGCTATGTCATGACATCATATTTATTTTTAATCATAAAAAATGTCATGATTTATGCTTAGGAATGTCACGTTATGCTTAAGTTTATATCACATATCATGACATCATGATTATTGACACATGCTTTTATTTATTGTATCATTTATGCCTTAATCATCATTCATGCATTAATTAAAATTGAGTTAAGGACAATGACATGATTTGAAGTCCCATGCATAAGTGAATCAAATAGTGTTATCTAGAAAAATGCATGAAAACCTAAATAACCAAAACCCACATCTCACAAGAACACTTGACTTGTATATGTTTCATACACTTAGATACAAGTGAGATGTTAGGAAAAGGAATTAAGGTTTTTAAAATAATTTCAAAACCATTTTGAAAAACCTTGGTGAAGTCTATCTTTTGATAGCAATCACCATTGAATGAGGTGATACAAAGTAGAGCAAAACATTGAAACTTTCAATAGTTTTGAACTCTGTATCAATCTCACTAGTTTATTGGTATTTTATTTTCTAACTATTTTTCACCCATAATGTTTGTTATAAGTAATGTACGTATGAATTTTCAAGATTTTTCAAAATATATATTTTTACTTATGAATTTTCAAACTTCATTTCAGAAGTCTGATTTCTGCACAATGCATAAATCAGTCGACTACCATGGATGGCAGTCGACTGTCGTCAAGGGCAGTCGATTGGTGACTATCAAAGTCGACTGTCAAGTGCTAATTTAGGATAAACAAGGTTTGTTAGGCCCTTGTTCAACTATTTCTTGGTTCCCTAACTGCTCCTAACCCTAGGATATGCTTTAGAGAGCATTGGAAGGGTGGAAATCCTTTGAAAATGGATTAGGAGAATTGTTTAGGGTTGTATCGAATTTTAAGGGAAGTGAAAGTTTAATGTTGAATCTTTGCCCTTAATTTTGATTGTTTAGTGTTCCTATTGGCTTAGAGACTCTCCAAAAATATTATTGGTACAATGGTCAAGGGGGAGCAATCCTTTAGGGGGAGTTTATCCATCTTAGGATGATGAATGTATATCTCCTTATGGTAGGAGAATTGGGGGATTGCCTCTCTTAAGTGATATGAGACTTATCACTTGGAAGAGTGAAGGCATCCTAGATGTGTTTTTTGACCAAGGGGGAGATTGTAAGATCTCATTGGGATATGAGACATTGACACCCTTGGAGAGGACCTTTTTGATGTATGTCAAAAAGGGGGAGAAAGTGCCAATTGGAGTTAATTGAAATTCTCACAAGGTGTGAGAATTGTCATTTGGGATAATTAGTAGACATGAGTTAAGTCACCTAACTCAAAGGTGTTTGTGGTTTTGTCAAACATCAAAAAGGGGGAGATTTTTGGTGCAATTGGCCTAAGTCATAATTGACCAGACTCGAGTTTGACTCGAGCAGTATTTTGATATTAGACAAAACATATGAGATGTGATTGTCATGGAAAGTCCAAGTGTGTAGCCTTGGCGGTGAAAGTCCAAGCATGGGGCTTGGCATTGGAAGTCCAACATGGAGTTGGCAAAGGAAAACCAAGTGTGTAGCCTTAGTAATGGAAGTCCAAGCATGGGGCTTGGCATTGGAAGTCCAATCTGGAGTTGGCAAGGGAAGACCAAGTGTGTAGCCTTGGCCACGTAAGTCCAAGTGTGTTACCTTGGCGGTGAAAGTCCAAGTCATGGGGACTTGGCATTTGGGAAGTCCAAGGGGTGATTTGGCAGCATAAGGTCAAGCGGTAGTCTTAGGAGCATAAGTCCATATGTACCTTGGTAGTGTAGGCACCGAGAGCATGATAATAGCCGAAGAAAGCACCTGGAGGTTAGCGTATGGATGAACAAGTCATGGATGACTTTGAGGGATCCACGCATGGATGAATAAATCATGGATGACTTGGAGGTATCCAGTAGGCACGAGGCTAGCAGAGGTGGCTAGAAGGCTTAGGTCTAGGCTAAGGGTGGTCTAGCAAGTATGAGGACATCATACTTGGGTTAAACCTCATGGTTGAGGTTTACCAGTCGACTGGTGAGAGCCGATTGGCGCTCGGCGATCATCGCGAGCATAGCGATCATTGCCAACATTGGCGATCGGCCGATTGCTTGATCGATCATTCGTGAAAGGCGATCGTTATGATTGGTCGTGAGCGCAGAATGCTCGGTAGTCGACTGATCAGTTAACTATAGGGTTTGTAGTCGACTTATGGTAATGGGCAGTCAACTGCCAGTGTATCCGTTGGCTGGATGCCAAGGTGGATTAGACCATTGTCTCACAATGGCTACAGGAGCAGTCGACTAGGGCCTTATGGCAGTCGATTGCTAGGCACAGAATCGACCCGAGACAAGCATTAAAGGAGGAGCTTGGGCAAGATTTCCTCAGCAATTTTTGGTGAGATTTTGAAGGAGAATTGCTGCTTCATTTCATACCTTCATGAGCAAACCAAAGAAAGCAATAAGAAATCATTCAAAGCAAAGTGTTGTAAAGTGTTTCTTTACTTGAATTTCTTATTGTCTTTGTTCTTGCTTGTATCTTGTATATTACTTTTGTAATTGCTTGTACGAGGTTTCTCCACCTCTGACGTGTTGTCGAGAAGGAGTTTTATTAGTGGTGTGTTCATCACTAGAGCTCGTTGAGCTATCCCCATAGAGTAGGAACCCTAACGTTCCGAATCACGTATATCGCATGTCTATTGTTTGTGTTTGTTTATTCGTCTTTGTATTCACATTTGTATATTGTATTTCCACTGTGCGAACAAATATTGTAGACTAACGAATGAATTCCAATGAACAACACACACAGGCTATTCAACCCCCTTCTAGCCGGACCACGATCCTCCAACAGCCTCGACTGGAGTCCTAATCGAGGTGGCACCTCGACTGGCCTCGACTACGGCCGAGCAGATGCAAGGCTCCTCAACTGACGCATCAACTGGAGACCCAGTCGATACAAAGCCTCGACTGCCCTTGAGCAGTCGACTCCAATGGAGGGCAGTCGACTGTTGATTGTGGTCACGGACTTAGAACCATCGGTAGACCACTAATCAATAGGCTACCGAAGCATCAATCGACTGCTGGTAAGGGAAGTCGACTGATGAGGTATCCGTTGGTGTTTTTCCAATGTGAATTAAGTCGTTGTGAGACAATGGTTATAGGAGTAGTCAACTGATGGGTATGAGCAGTAGACTTCTAGGCAGAAATCAGCTTGAGTTGTATCTTTATAATTAGCTCGAAGGGAAGGTTTTTGGCCATGGTTCTTGGGGCGATTTGAAGGGGAATAGTTAGTGCTTTCTAGTTCTTCAAAGCCAGTCCAAAGCAATCATCAAGCAAGCATTTAAGTTCACATTTGTAAAATTTTCTTTACATTGTTTTGTGTATTTCACTTGTATTTCTTTCTTATTATTGTAAAAACTATTGTAAGAGGTTTTCTCCACCTCCAAAGTATTTTTCGAGGAGAGGTTGAGCAGTGGTGTGTACATCGCTAGAGCTTGTTATCGATCTCGCCCTATAGAGTAGGAACTAGAATTCCAAACCACGTTACATCGTGTGTATTGCTGTGCTTGTATTTTTGTTGTGCTTTTTGTATTTCCGCTGCACAAATGACATTGTAGACAAGCTACACGATCAAGTTCCGTCAAGCAATGGAAATGCGCCATTCACCCCCTCTAGCGCTCACCGAAGTTCCTACACTGAACACATGACTTGACATGCAAATCATGAAATAGAGGAGGGGCTAATGTGTCATCCATCAGATGCAGAGGCGTAGAAAATTTTTGATAGAACAAATCTTGAGTTTGCGAATGAGATCGAAACATCAGGTTGGGTCTATGTGCTGATGGATTTGCTCCATTTGGCAAATCAGGAAGAACTTCTTCTTGCTGGCCAATTATCTTAAGTCCGTATAATCTTCCACCCGATATGTGTATGAAAACACCGTATATATTTTTAAAGTTGATTGTGCTTGGCCCTCATAATCCCAAGAAGTTAATAGATGTTTATATGCAACCACTGATTGCGGAGCTGAAACAACTATGGGATAAGGGTGTTTCTACATATGATGTTCATACTAATCAGATGTTCACAATGAGAGCTATGCTTCTTTGGTCCATAAATAATTTTCCTGCTTATGGTATATTATCGGGATGGAGTATTGCTGGGATTTAAGGATGTCCAATATATATGGAGAGATCAAAGTCATTCAGATTGAAACATGAAAAGAAACCGAGTTATTTTGATTATCATAGATAATTTTTACCGCCAAATCATAAATTCATAAGAAATAAAGAAGAATTCACTAAGAATAAAATTGAAAGAACACCTCCACCATTAAGATTTACCGGTCAATTCTTATGGCATAGAGTGCTTAACTTTTCATCTGTTATTGAAGAACCAAATGTTACAACATATGACTATGGAATTACACATAAATGGACTAAATGAAGTATATTTTGGGATTTACCGTATTGACAGAGTAATTTGATCCATCACAATCTTGATGTAATGCATATTGAGAAGAATATTTTTGATAATTTGATAAATATGGTGATGGATATTACTGGAAAAACAAAAGATAATCTGAATGTAAGAAAAGATATGCGTCTCATATGTAAACGACCCGCCCTTGATGTTGATGAAAATAGTAGGGGACCAAAACCAAAAGCAATTTATACATTGAATAAGAATTATAGATGGATTGTTTGTGAATGGTTGAAAATATTGAGATTTCCTTATAGTTATGTCTCTAATCTTGGCAGATGCATTGATTTGAAGGAATGCAAATTGATTGATTTAAAAAGTCATGACTGTCATATATTCATGGATAGACTAATTCCTATTGCTTTTAAGGAATTGTTACCAAATTTTGTATGGGGTGCAATTACGGAATTAAGCATTTTCCTTTGTGATATTTGCTCGATAGTATTGAGTCACTCACACATGGAGACATTAGAGAGAGACATTCCAATCATTTTGTGTAACTTAGAAAGAATATTTCCACAGATATTTTTTGATTCCATGGAACATCTTTTGATTCACTTGCCATATGAGGCTAAAGTTGGAGGTCCTGTTCAACTTCGATGGATGTATCTGTTTGAAAGGTGAACATTTTCTTTTATCATTGTTAGTGCATTTGATTAATTTTAGTATAAATTAATTTCTAATACATTAAGTTTTATTACTATTAGATTCCTCTATCACTTGAAAAAAAGGTAAAAAATAAGGCTAATGTTGAGGCTTCTATTGTTAATGCATATATTATGGAGGAAGTTATAACTTTTGCATCATATTATTTTGAACCTCACATTCAATGCAAAAGTTGGAGAGCAGAAAGAAATGATGAGGGTCCTATTGATCTCAATTTGAAGTCATTCTCAATTTTTAACTACCTTGGTCGACCGAGTGGATCTTGTACAAGTAGATACTTAATTGGTCAAGAGTGGCGAGCAACCCACACATATATTTTACTGAACTGTCCAGAAGTAACGTCGTATTTTGAGTGAGTATATAAATGTTATATTATATATTTCATACATCGTAAATTATTATTCATGTTATATTTAATTTTATGGTAGGATTTTTTCCAAACCCTATATTTTGAGCTTCCGAAGCATGAGTTTGATCGTATCTGCGATGAAGAATTTGCACCATGGTTCAAAAAATATGTAAGTAGTCTATGATAATAAATTGGATAAATCTTGACTTTAACACATACTTATTTGACTTTAGGTTCTTGATAATCACATTCACATTGAGCAAGAATTAGTAAAGCATCTGTCATGGGGTCCAAACTCAGTGGTGAAAACTTGGCCGACATATTTCATAAATGGATATAATTTTCATACTCAAGAATATGGAACTGGGAAAGCTACAATGAATAATGGGGTTTGTGTTCCGTCATCTAATGATGGAGGTGCACGGAATGATTTTTATGACTTGCTAGATGAAATTTTAGAGGTAGCGTACCCAAACTCAAATTTGTGAGTTATTTTATTTATGTGTCATTGGTTTAACCCTTTCAAAGGCATAAGGGTGCATCCACAGTTTAATTTGGTTGAAATAAATTACAAAAAATTATACAAGAGGTATGAACCATTTGTGTTAGCACAACAAGCGATTCAAGTATTTTATGCTTCATATCCTAGTCTAAGACGAGACAAAAGTGATTGATGGGTTGTTTGTAAAATAAAAGCATGTAGAAAAATTAAAGAACTTTGGGAAGACATAGTATATCAACAAGATGAAGTTGTTAATACATTTCATATCAAAGAATATAATATTTCAATGTGATGAGATCCCAGCGACATAGTAATAGTCGTTGATGTAAATGAAATGAATGAGGATGAAGATGAGGAATTTAATTTAGAGGATGACGATGACGATGACGATGACGATGATAATGACGATGACGATGACGATGATGATATCGAATAGATGTATGACCAAGATGAAAATCACAATGCGAACTTCGATTTATAATTATGGGTAACTTTTATTCTGTACCAATTATGTTTCTATTTACTATCTAATTCTAAATTTCATATATTTGATATATTAATGAATTGTGATGACGACGATGACGATGACGATGACGATGACGATAACGATGATGATGATGATGATGATGATGAGATCGAATAGACATATGACCAAGATGAAAATCACAATGTGGACTTCTATTTATAATTATGGGTAACTTTTATTCAATACCAATTATGTTTCTATTTACTGTCTAATTCTAAATTTCATATATTTGATATATTAATGAACTATTCTTTTTTATAGGTTATCCAGTTGCTATGAATATGGTAATTTTTTTGTATTGTTCATATTATAAATTTGATATGAAAATGTAATTCTTTTTTTTACTATCATATTTGTTGGTTCAATCGGCTCAGGTCACGATTGACCAGACTCGAGTTTGACTCGAGTAGTGTTTTTATGTTTGACATTGATGTTTGATAAAGGAGTTGACAGTTGTTTGACAATGGGTTGACTATATGGTTGACTTGGGTTGACTATAATGGAGAATTCCAAGCTTGAATCTTAGCAATTGGAAAGTCCAACATGGGTTGGCAAGAAAAGTCCAAGTCACGGGTACTTGGCAATTGGGAAGTCCAAGGGTTGATATTGGCGGCATAAAGTCCAAGCGGGAGTCTTGGCAGCATAAGTCCAATGGGTTGGTGACATAAAGTCCAAGCGTGTGTCTTGGCAGCGTAAGCCCAAATGTGCCTTGACGGTGTAGACCAGCTTAACATGATAATAGCCGATGGAAGCACCTGAAGGCTAGCATATGGATGAATAAGTCATGGATGACTTGGAGGGATCCGATAGGTGTGGGTTGATGGAGGTGGCTA
The DNA here is from genome assembly GCA_025175895.1 of Wurfbainia villosa. Classification (NCBI taxonomy): domain Eukaryota; kingdom Viridiplantae; phylum Streptophyta; class Magnoliopsida; order Zingiberales; family Zingiberaceae; genus Wurfbainia; species Wurfbainia villosa. The sequence continues at coordinate 32,056,783 of CM045989.1, read as the reverse complement.
GAAGGCTTAGGTCTAGGCTAAGGGTGGTCTAGCAAGTATAAGGGCATCATACTTGGGGTTAAACCTCATGTTGAGGTTTGTTAGTCGACAGGTTAAGTGTTTTGACACTTGGCAGTCGAGTCGACTTGTAGCAGTCAACTGGGATTATGACCAGTCGACTGCTATGAGTCGACTAGGGTTCGACTACAACAAAAGGCCTAGGCAGTCGACTGATGGCTTGAGCAGTCGACTGCCGTGGAGGGCAGTCGACTACTGGTATTGGTCGTGATCTTAGAATGCTTGGTAACCGATTGATCAGTCGGCTACAAGGTTGGTAGTCGACTGATGGGTAATGACAGTCGACTGCCAGTGTATTCGTTGGCTTAAATACTGACATGAATCAAGTCCGTTGTGAGACAACGACACTGTTGGCAGTCGACTGGGGCCTTATGACAGTCGACTGCTAGGCGCGAAATCAACCCGATGCAGGTTATAAAAGCAGCTCGAAAGGAAGGATTTAGCAGTGATTTTCTTGGGTGATTTGAAGGGAAATAGTTGGTGCTTTCTAGTTCTTCAAGGTTAGTCCAAGGCGATCAACAAGCAAGCATCCAAAAGAGTTTTTTTGTAAAGTGTTCTTTACTTCTCTTGTTGTATTTACTTTGTATTTACTTGTTGTTTCTTTGTATTACCGTTGTAATTGTTGTAGAAGGTTTTTCCGCCTCCGACTTGTTATCGAGAAGGAGTGTTTTTTTATTAGTGGTGATATTTTCATCGCTAGAGCTCATTTGAGCTCAATCCGTGGAGTAGGAATCCTAAGGTTCCGAACCATGTTATATCGCTTGTCTTTGTGCTTGTGTGTTTGTATTTGTCGTGTATTTCTATTTTCTGCTGCGTACTAATATAATTGTAGAAAAGCACGATTGAATTACGTCAAGCAAATGAACGCGTCATTCACCCCCTTCTATCACTCATTGATGTTCCTACAATTGGTATCAGAGCTAGGAGCTCTTCACTGACTTCACATCTGAGGGAGCGCGCTAGAGGGAAGAAGATGGAGTTTGAAGAAAAATTGGGATGGTACATCAACACCCCAATTCCATACACCTTTTATGGACAAGAAGGGTTTGACGAATGGAGAGCATGAATGGAGAACTTCTTCATGATGGATTTTGAAGATCGGATGATCCTAGTGAAGGGGTTTGAAATTCCAAGAGGTCCAAAAGGTGGATACCTCAAGAAGAAAAGATGGACCGAAGAGCAAGTCCAAGATTTCTAAAGAAATGATAAGGTAATGCAATTAATATTAAATTCAATACCTAATGATATTGTGTCTAGGTTAGGTGAATTTCAAGATGCCAAGGAGCTATGGGATAAATTGGCCAAGCTCCATGAAGAACCATCAGTGGCTCGAGTAGAAAGAGAGCCCGAAGAGGAGTGCTCATTCTCATAAGAAAGTGAGGAGTCAGAGGTCAAAAGGTGTTCAACGTTCGAGGAGGAAGGGGAAGTAGAAGAGGTTGAAGAAGCCTCCACCTCTAGGATTGAGGGGGGAGTACATTAGATCATCCTCAATGCCGGAGTAAGAAGAACATGAACCATCTACCTCCGGTCAAGAAGAAGAGGAAGTTCAAAATTCTACCACCACCCTAGGTAACTCAAACACATGTGTTAATAATAAAATTCATATAATATGTTGAGTGTAGGGAAGTCAGACACTACAAGAGCAAGTGTCCGAAAAAGGTCAAGAAGACGGCACAAGTCATGCCAAAGACCAAGGAAACTGGTGCTCAAAGACAAAAGAGCAAGGAGCATGTCATTTACTTCAAATGCCATCAAAAGGGGCATTATAGAAGCCAATGCCCTAGGGGGAGGAAGCCTAGCAAGAGTGAAGAAGGAGCATCAAATGTAGGGGGAGCTTCTAAAGCAAACCCTAAGGTAAATTTAAGTAATGCTCATTCTCTATATAAGGCCAAAAAGCATGATTTTAATTCACTCGCAATTTATCATAAAGTGCATGCTAGAAATAATAGATTTTATTGCTTAGGGGTTAAACATGTCAATAATAGAAATAAGGAGAAATTTGGGACTAATATCCCTAAAACAATTCTACCTAGGGAAACTATTAGGAAAGTAGAAGACCATTTAGGCATTAACCCTAGGAAGGATAGACATATGCCTAGAGGAAATGGTAATGCCTAAAGACAAAATGATAAATAAAAAATTGGGCAATTAGAATTAGAAAACCAAGCCTTGAGGTCAAAGCTTGAGAAACTTAAAAAGATCCTTAGGAAAATGCAAAATTAAATACAAGGGTCAAATGGTCAAGATTTAGGGTCTAGGAGTCAAAACCTAGGGTTTATGATGCAAGGTCCACCTAAGGGCAAGAAAGGTTTGGGTCACAAACCTAAGCCCAAGGAGACCTATCACAATGTTCCATTTGATTATGGAACTCAACCTAGGTCTAGGAGAGCCAAGATTACTAGGGAGGAAATCCCTAAGGCTAACCATGGAGTGTGCCTAGTGGCTAAGGTTTCAAGGAAACCAGGGAGGCCACTAAGAAGGCTACAAGGGGAGTTACCCCTAGAGTTAACCTAGGCAAGACCCAAATGACCAAGGCTTCTATGCCTAGGAGGGTTATTAGGAGGGTATCTAGGGAAGTTATCCCTAGTGAATACCTAATTAATCCAAGGAGATCAAATAGGTTTTGGGTTCCTAGGAGCATGATCGACTCACGCTAGATGGGTTAGGTTGTGTCAACCTTGATTGGATGGGTAGGTAACTCAACCATGACAAAGTTGGCACTTTAAGTCATTTCTAAGGTAATGGGAAACTTGGAAATAAGTATGAATTTTAATCCTAAAATATTTTAGGATGTGCCAATATATTTTGAGAACTATGGAAAATTGATCAAATTGGCACAATCTAGGTTTAGAGGTCATAGTGTACAATTTTGGATTTTTGGCACACTTGGGAGAAGAGTGATAATATGACAAAATGGAATTAATCCTAACAAATGACAGGTAATATTAAAATTTAAGTATTCTTATGCCTTATATCTTATTTGCCATATTTTGATTGCCATATACCATGTCATGACATCATATTTCATCTTTATCATATAAAATATCATGATCATGCTTAGGGTTATATGTTAATATCATGTATATTTAGATTAAATTTATATGCCATGACATCATGATTATTTGCACATGTTCTTAATTATGTTATCATTTATGCCATAATCATCATTCATGCATTTAGGATTTATGAAAATTGATTTAAGGACAATTGGCATGACTTGAAGTCCCATGTATAAGGGAATCTGTTGGATCGAAGTGGATCGCTAGAGGGGGGGGGGGGGAAGGTGAATAGCAATAAACCTTTTCTTTTGTTCGAATTGTTTTCAAAATAATTAAATGCAGCCGAAAATAAAATTAAACACAAGAGAGAAAAATGAATTTTTACTTGGTTCGTAGCCTTCGGCTACTACTCCAAGGCCCTAGTGATCCTTGATCACGCACGGAGGGCAAATCATTGAAGAACTCCTCCTCGTTAGAGGTAGGAGTTAATCGAATACAAGAAAACACTAAAATCTTGAGGTAGAGGGACACTCCCCCTCTCCTCGTTACGATAAAACTCTGAGACAATAAAAAGATTAACTGAATTGAAGCTTATACCGACAAATAAAAAATATAAACAATTTAAACCTAGAGCATCGGAGAAGTAGCACTTCGTGGTCGGAGAGTTGTAGCATTGTGGAGGCTTTTGGAAGCTTAGAATTGATGAGAAAACCCTAGGATAGACTCTCCTTTTATAGCCTTTGAGCCCCTTTTCGAGAGGAGCTTCAGCCAATCAGATTTGAGCACCACTTCCCTTGAAATGAGGTGATAAGCCTTGACTCCTTGAAGCTGATTCTTGACCATCAGTCGACTGATGGCCATCATCAGTCGACTGATGGCAGCATCAGTCGAGTGCTGACCACAGGCAGTCGACTGATTGATGGCAGTTGAGTCCTCCAAGCTGGTAGTCAACTGATGCTAGTTGCAGGGCAAAGTTAGCTTAATAAAAACATTATTTTGACGGTCGCCGACCATCCGATCTCAACCTAGACCACCAATGGGATGTCTTGGATTGGATCTACGCTTAAGACTATCCCCGTAAGGAGGATACGACCTCACTTACGCTCGCACATACGAGCTTACCTCGATACTTACTATGTCGTTTTCGCTTCTGGCCTTCCACTCGATTCCTTCGGCTTCCTCTGAAATCACTCGAGTGTCGCCCGACCACCACTGCTTCCTCCGGGTGTCGCTAACCTTCAGCTCTAGCTTTACCACTTTTCTGCACACTCGATTCAGCTCGTGAGATAACAATATAAGCTTAACTTTGTATCGTTTGCTATAATCAAAACTCAAGTTCGACTTAGGTGCTTACTGCACCAATAATCTCCCCCTTTTTGATCTATGACAAACCCACATACAAAGTTTAGAAAATGGCATGCATGAAGAATAATAATGTGCGTGAGAAACAAGAATAATAACGATTAAGTAGAAGTAGTAAGGATTTTCTTCAAGTACTCCCCCTTGGGGAAACCTCTTCCTTGACCAAGGGTGAGTCTTGAAAGAAGACCTTAATCCTCCCCCTTGAGGGTTGCTATTTAGGAAGAGTTTAAGTAATTAACATTACTTAAAGTTGGCCTTAGTAATATGTGTAAGTTAAGAGGACTTCTTAACTTGGCCCTTTCTCCCCATTTCTTTAAGTAAAACATTAACGTTTGGCCATAGTATTTAAAAATAAGTTTAAGTTAAGAATTCTCTTAACTTAACCTTTACTTCCTTTTTGTTAACAAAAACAAGTAAATTTTCAAAACTTAAAGTTAAGTAAACATTTACTTAACTTTTGGCCATGTGAATAAATATGAAGTGAGTTAAGTTATCAAAAATTTTGATCCCTTAACTTTGGCATTTTCTCCCCCTTTTGCCATATATAGAAAAGAGTGGGGGTGTGTAAAAAACAAAAATAAGTATTAAATTTAAAGTCCAAGCATGTTCCATATTATTTTGAAAATACTATACTGAAAATAAACTCATCTATAAAATGTTCGACTCATATTTGGCTTGATTGATATGAAAGATCAACCAGTCCTGGGAAGAGTCGATTAATATGTAAGATTATACTCCGTAGTTCATGGTGATGCACTAGCTCTACATATGGAACTAGGAGTGAGGTCCTAACATCTCACGCCCATCTATGTGGCTAAGTACACAAACACATTAGTCCTATATGTTGTGAGATGTATTGACTCCTTAAATCTATAGGTGCATGATATCTAAGGTATGTCCTATGCTAGTTCCATGAAAATGAAAAGTAAGAAATAGTAGTAAGACAATATAATTTGTAAGTTCCTATTCTACTATGCACATGCCCAATTTTCATCTTAATAGACTGAATTCGGCTTCGGGTAGGGGTTTAGTAAATAGGTCTGCCAAGTTAGACTTCGATTCGACGTATTCGAGTTGTATGGCTCCGTTGGCCAAATGTTCTCGAATGAAATTGTGTTTGACCTCTATATGTTTGGTCCTAGAGTGACATATCGGATTCTTAGTTAGGTTAATTGAGCTAATGTTATCTACGTGGAGTTTAGTGTTTGTAAAGTCTAACTTAAAGTTGTGGAGAGTGTGCTTCATCCAAAGAAGCTGAGTGACACAATCACCCATCGCGATGTATTCGGCTTCGGTGGTAGATAAGGCAACACAGTGTTGCTTCCTACTGCACCAACTTACTAGACTCGAGTCAAGAAGTTGACAACAACCACTCGTACTCTTTCTATCGAGCTTACTATCAGCATAGTCCGAATTGGAGTAGTCGGTTAATTCAAACTCGGTAGATCTAGGGTACCAAATACCGACATTAAGTGTACCCTTTAGATATCTAAGGATACGCTTGACTAGAGTTAAGTGAGACTCCTTGGCACAGGTTTGGAACCTTGTGCACATACTTACTGCAAATAGAATATCAGGTCGGCTCGCAGTTAAGTAAAGGAGACTCCCTATTATGCTCCTATAGTATTTTAAATCAATTGGATTTTCGATTACATCTTCTTCTATATTCACATTAGTTGCCATTGGGGTATTAATAATTTTAGCGTCTTGCATTCCAAAGCGTTTAATTAATTCCCTAGTATATTTGTGTTGATGTAGATATATTCCATCTTTAGTTTGTTTAATTTGTAGACCTAAGAAGAAACTCAACTCACCTACTAAATTCATTTCAAATTCACTTTCCATAAGTGAAATGAATTCATTCAGTAGGATCGAGTTGGTGGTTACGAAAATAATATCATCTACGTAGATTTGGGCTATGAATATGTCTTTACCTACGGTTTTTACGAAAAGAGTTGGGTCAACTACACCTTGGTTAAATCCTTTTGACTTAAGATAAATTGAAAGTCTTTCGTACCAATCTCGAGGAGTTTGTTTAAGTCCATAGAGAGCTTTCTTTAACCTAAGGACATGGTCGGGTTTATCTATGCTTTTGAAACCGGGGGGTTGACTAACATAAACTTCCTCTTTAATATATCAATTCAAGAATGTTGACTTCACATCCATTTGAAACAACTTAAATCCTCGATGTGCAACATATGCTAATAACATTTGAATGGACTCTAATCTAGCTACTGGGGCATAGGTCTCGTCGTAATCTAAACCTTCGACTTGACTAAACTCTTTTGCGACTAGTCTAGCTTTATTTCTAACTACTTCACCTTTATCATCAAGTTTATTCCTAAACACCCACCTTGTTCCAATGATTGTTTAATCTTTAGGTGGTGGTACTAATTCTCATACTTCGTTCCTAGTGAATTGGGCCAGCTCTTCTTGCATTGCAATAATCCAATCGGGATCAAGAAGAGCTTAGTCAATAGAAATCAAGGAGATTTGACTAAGGTTTCTGTATGAGGCTCTAGTTCGAACTCCTAGGCTTGGATCACCTATCACTTGGTCGATAGGATGATTCGTTTGAGTCCTAGTTGGATTTGGGTTTGAGTCTACCAATTGGTCAATAGAATGACTCGTTTGAGTCCTAGTTTGGTTAGAGTCATCTACCACTTGGTCGATAGACTGACTTGGTTGACTTAGGTTAGGATTAATACTAGACTTGATCTCCGGATCGGAGTTAGGTCTGGTATAAATCAGTTCACTAATTGGGGTTGCCGGAGGTTTTGTAGGTTCGTGTCCTTCATCAAATACTACATTGATAGTCTCCTCGACTCTAAGAGTGTCATGATTATATACTCTATAAGCTCTACTTGTAGTCGAGTATCCTAGAAAGATTCTGGTCGAGGTTTTGGATGTAAATTTCCCTAGGTAATCCTTAGTGTTTAGGATATGTACCTTACACCCAAATACCCTAAAGTACTTAATGTTAGATATTTTATCATGATAAATCTCGTATGAGGTCTTAAGGTGCCTCTTTACCATAAAGATCCTATTTTGGACATAACATGTCGTACTCACGGCTTCCGCCCAAAACCTATCGGGTAGGTTATACTCGTTTAACATTGTCCTAGCAGCTTCTTGTAGGGTTCTATTTTTGCGTTCTACTAGGCCATTTTGTTGTGGAGTTCTAGGGCAAGAGAACTCATGGTGGTGTTGGGTTTCCGACACCGCGGCGTGTGTGTGTTCGATCACGTTTCATAAACATGAACACAGCGGAAGCAATAAAAATAATAAATCTACATTTATTATAACACACACAACACACGCATGCATATTACAACAAGTGTAGACATAACCGTAAATTTAAATTTGCAATAAAAGGAAATTTATCTACGTTATACCTTTCGTATGACGTGTAGCGGGAACGGCATCAACCGGAACGATCCTCGCTAGAATCGTCTCTATCCGTATCCACGCCGAGTTCCTCGGGATGACTTCGCTAAGCCACGAGCTTCGTCTTCGTATGGGTTACTAGCCTCGTGTTGAAGACGACGTGATCGAGAGATGATCACGATCCGAATCCAAATTCGGATCCTAATACGAGTTCTCAAAACTCGCTTCTCCGAAGAGGTATTCGTCAACCAATTGACGAATCCTTCGTCCTCCACCTCAGAGGATTACCGGAGATCGAATCCCCGGTAGTTTAGCCGCTGTCGGAGCTCAAACCGTCGTTTAAACGACGCTCCGACGAGAGGAGAACAAGCTGTCCAGAAAACTGGACAGCTTTGGTGGAGGAGTTGGCGCCGGCCAAAACAAGGAAGCCAAGTGCTCACCTTTTCACCGAAGCCTAGGAAGATCACCGGAGGGTCGCTGGAGGATCACCGGCTGAAGCTTGGACGCTGGCAAGGACTTGGACGGCAGCACAAAAGCTGGGCGGCAAAGGAGGTTGGGCGGCAACTCCCTCAATGGGGTGGGCGGCAACTCCTTGCTAGGGTTTTTGGATTTTGGGCTTAATTATCCCTTAAGCCCTCTTTTATAGAGAACTAATTCTCTTAATGGTTATTGAATCATAACCATTAGGCCCGTTAACCCACTCCATTAAGATAAGTTAAAATAAACCAAACCATGATGGTTTATTTTAAGTTAAAATGAACCGAACCAACTTTTGGTTCATTCGTTTAAAATAAACCAAACCCTTTGGTTTATTCTCCTCCATTGGATTAGAACCAAACCATTTTGGTTCATCCATTACGTCTTCATAAGACTCGGACCATCCACGCTTCTATTGCGACTGAAACGATTTCATGCTCGCTTCTTGTTTGGTCCAACCAAACCTAGTTTCTCTCGGTCTGAGAATCCCATTCTCAAGCTCGTTTTAAATCCTTCGGATTACGCTCGTTGTGTGTGTGACCAAATAGGTTCTCGGTTTATGTTGGCCGTCTATAATTAACCATTAATTATAGAACGATCATGAGTGGCACCTAGTAGTACATCATGATCCCCAATTAACCGAAAAGATCAACGGTTGATCCATAACTATTTCTGAAACCTTTCAGCAGCTCGAATGATTCGTGCTCCATTCCCTTCACTCATCTTATACCCATTTGGTTCAAGACATGGTCTATTGTGTCAGTCCCCACTAGGCTGACTACGTCATACCTAGCCCAAGTATCATTTCCTCATCCTACGGATTCTAGTTACTCCACATGTATCGAAGAGTACCTTACTCTAAACATGTAATGCTTTGGCCAAAGACTTTAGTAACAATCCGACGAGAGGCCATGGGTATACATCTCCTCGCAAGGAGTGGTGAATCCTTTATAGGCTATTCAAACACCTTCGATCACTTCGACTTGTACCCAATCATCCTGGGTCCACATCTCCTTAGAGATGCTTGCTTAAGATGTCAAAGCATAAGTCTCTATGATCAAGATGACTTGAATATCGCAAGTCAAAGGAACATCGCACTTAAGCCACAGTAAGAACTTCATTGACATATCTATATATGCAGAGAACAATATGAAGTCTTACGGCTGGTCACTCCAATGAACTAGTTACCATAACTAGCATCCACGATTAACTCCGGACATCACTATGTCTCCAGCCAGTGAGAATCAGCTGCTTGGATACACCAAGGAGTATACCTCGTGCTAGTCTCGACAGAATTGATGGTGTCCAAATCCATCAATTCATCGACTAGGATAATTCGATACATCACAATTACACATGTAGAGATACTCACTAGTTGTGATCCAATCACAAATTCTCTCATGCTGTGAATCGTATCGTGGACATTCAGTAAATGAGTTTAAGATCCAATCAAATACATAAAACATGTATACTCAAATAGTGAATCTTCATATATAAATGGTTCATACATAAGGCGATTGCCTTAGAACATCTCTCATATATTACTAACAGGTGGTATCCGTTTAGGTTATAGAATTCTGTAAACCTGTGGTTCCCCATTCACCACCATGATCAGTCCTAAGTCTTTTGATTTTAATGTCTTGTTGATTTTCTATTAGTTTAAATAGGTTGATTAATTAATCTAGGGTATCACTTTTGTGTTTAATGAACCTAACCTAGGTAAATCTAGAGTAGTCATCAATTATGACTAAACAGAATTTACTTCCATTAAGCGACTTAGCTCTGTGTGAATCAAATAGATCCATGTGTAGGAGCTCAAGAACACTTTTGGTTCGTTCTTGATTAGTTAGTTGATGTTGTGTCCTAGGTTGTTTACCTTGTTGACAAGCATTACATATTTTGTTATCCAAGTTATTGAGGTTAGACAAACCTCTGACTAAGTCACTTTGACTCATCTTGTGGATGAGTCTTGGGTGTGAGTGATCGAGTCGTCGGTGCCACAACCATGATTCCTCTTGCCGTGTCATAAGACACTTAGTTGAGGAGTTAGTTAAGTTAATAGTGTAAATATTGTTATTTTTGGTTCCCTTAAGGATTGTTTTAGAAGTTTCATTTGTATTAATTATGCATTCATTTTCTAGAAATATGACCTTATAGTTATTATCACACAATTGGCTTACACTAAGTAAATTATATTGAAAATTTTCTACCAATAAGACATTTTGAATAATAAAGTTAGAGTTGAGCTCAATATCACCTGATCCGATGATTTTGAGCTTGTCGTTGTTTCCAAAGGCTACCGATCCTTGTCGTTTGAATCGAAGCTTTGAAAACTTGAGTTGATCCCCGGTCATGTGTCGGAAGCAACCACTGTCCAACATCCATTGATCCTACACGCAAGGTAGGTGGATTGGATATTGGATTTATTTAAAGATTGGTTGAAGTTTATTAACCTAAATCATCTCACCCATGTCTACATGATCAAACATGTTAAGCCTATATGTTCTTGTGAGATGACCTCCAATTTTACTTGACTTAAATTTAATGAATTGAACACTTATCAACCTTGCATTAGATTCGGATTTGACCTTAGGCTCATCAAGTCACTTTTTCAAGATCATGGCTTCTAGGTCATGGCGAGGCACAGAGGCCTTCTTTGATCGGAACAACGACCACTTCCTTAGACAAAGTCATTTTCAAGAAAATAGAGACTTGACTTACCTAAGACCACTTCCTGGTCTAACTAGTCTAGGATACGGCGAGGTAGCTTCAGCTAGTTCCGCTCGGTCAAATGCACCGAACTAGATACGCCTTATCTAGCCCAAATACACAAGACTCCGCTTTCCTAGTGTACTATCATCTCGCTGCGTCCTGGTACAATGTTATCAAGTATTGATGAGTTATAGTCCTATCTAGCCATTCTAAAAAGAAAAATCAAACTAAATAAAGAACCTAAGCATGCAATTTCTAAGTTAAAATACAAACAAGTTTTGTACTAGCTCCCCCTGGACCGTTGAATCGGTTCGGTCTCTCCACATAGTGGATTTGGTCTTTGGGAACCCAGTACTGGTTCGATCCTAAGTTTGAAATCAAGGCAGTCTTAGGGACCCATGCTTGGACACGTTTTTTATGTCGACTCACAATTGACATATACGACTTGTTGGTCGTATTTGAGCTAAACCCTAGTCTAGCCTTGTTGTACATGGCCCTTTGCGATCCAAGTAGGAGGTCAAGTCCTTTGGATCCTAAAGTAAACCTTTCCAACATGTTCCTAAGATCTTCGACTTGACTCTTCAAGAGTGAGTTCTCAACTTCGAGCTTTTCAACTCGAGTTGAGTCCTCCTCTCGAACTCGACTAGTCGAAGAGGTTAGGGAGACCTCATGTTTGAAGAGTTTAACTTCCTCAACAAAGGTCTCGACCTTGGACTCGGACTTAGCTAATTTCCTAGTTAAGAACTTAATTGTACTATAAAGCGTACTAATAAAGGATCGACTTACCTTGATTGTATCTTTTGAACTGGATGTGTATCCGTGGCTTGTCTTGAATAGCACTTCGCAGTCCGACTCGTCTTCGATTTTCGATTCATGTTTCAGTTCCTACTCCATCTCTGATTCCACCGGTTTAGCCATGAGGACACGATCATCATCTTCTTCCTCGGATGCTTCTTCCCATGTAGCGTTGAGTGCCTTTTTGTGTTTTGGTGCTTTGCCCTTGAGTTTTGGGCATTTGGACTTGATGTGTCCAAACCTGTTGCATTCGTAACATCTAATATTCAAACTTTTAGGCTTACCTTCGTTGGGTCGAGTGACGGTTCATTTTTTACCATTGACTATCCTTCGAACTAGATTGACTAGTTCGACCTCCATTTTCGAGTCGATCTCCGAATCAGACTCATCCTCTTCTTCCTTCGGGGGTGGCTTGCTTGTGGTTTTCTTCCTCGAACCTGCAAAAAGTGCTATACCCTTCTCGGGTTCCGAGTTAGACTGCTCATGAAGTTCAAAATCGGAAAATAACTCATCTAACCTAAGTTTTGAAAGATCCTTGGAGACCTTGTAGGCATTGACCATGGATGCCCACAAGATAGTCCTAGGAAAAGAATTAAGAACATACCTTATAAGGTCGTGGTTTTCGACGTTTTGCTTGATCGCGTGTAGGTTATTGACTATGTCTTGAACGCGAGCGTGAAGTTGTGTCGCCCTTTTGTGTTCTTGCATTTTTAGATTATATAATTTATTAAACAAAAGATCGCGCTTACATACCTTGTCTTCATCGGTTCCTTCGTGTAGCTCCACTAGCTTTGTCCAAAGATCCTTTGCGCTGATGAAGGGGCCGACGCGATTAAGCTCCTCCTTGGACAAGCCGCATTGGATGATTTGAGTTGCCTTGGCGTCGGCTTTGACTTGTCTTTTTGTCGCAATGGTTCATTGGTCATAATCCAAGGATTCACCCACTTCGTTAGTCGAAAGTGTGAATCCCATTTGAATTTTCATCCACATCTCGATTTGAGTTTTAAGAAAGCATTCCATCCGACCCTTCCAATAACAGAAGTCATCTCCGTTGTAAAATGGAGATCGGACGGTGCTAAAACCCTCGAGATGGGCCATTGATACAAAAGAAACAATAAAATGAAGATGAGAAACCTAACAACGACACAAATACACGAAATGCACCAAGACTCGTGTCTTGGATTAGTAGTGCGGGAGAATAACTAACCAAATGAAATAAATTCGAAATAAACAGAATAAAAAAGGAAAAAAAAATCTGTAAAAAGCTAGATCGGTGGTTTCACCAAATCTTAGCACCCCCGGCTCTGATACCAATTGTTGGATCGAAGTGGATCGCTAGAGGGGGGGGTGAATAGCAATAAACCTTTTCTTTCGTTCGAATTTGTTTCAAAACAATTAAATGCAGTGGAAAATAGAATTAAACAAAAGGGAGACAAATGAATTTTTACTTGGTTCGTAGCCTTCGACTATTACTCCAAGGCCCTAGTGATCCTTGATCACGCACGGCGGGCAAATCACTAAAGAACTCATCCTCGTTAGAGGTAGGAGTTAATCGAATACAAGAAAACACTAAAAGCTTGAGGTAGAGGGACACTCCCCCTCTCCTCGTTACGATAAAACTCCGAGACAATAAAAAGATTAATTGAATTGAAGCTTATACCGACAAAGAAAAAATATAAACAATTTAAACCTAGAGCATCGGAGAAGTAGCACTTCGTTGTCGAAGAGTTGTAGCGTTGCGGAGGCTTTTGGAAGCTTAGAATTTATGAGAAAACCCTAGGATATACCCTCCTTTTATAGCCTTTGAGCTCCTTTTCGAGAGGAACTTCAGCCAATCAGATTTGAGCACAACTTCCCTTGAAATGAGGTGATGAGCCTTGACTCCTCGAAGCTGATCCTTGACCATCAGTCGAGTCCTGACCGCAGGCAATCGACTGATTGATGGCAGTCGAGTCTTCCAAGCTGGCAGTCGACTGATGCTAGCTGCAGGGCAAAGTTAGCTTAACAAAAATATTATTTTGACGGTCGCCGACCATCCGATCTCAACCTAGACCACCAATGGGATGTCTTGGGTTTGATCTACGCTTAAGACTATCCCCGTAAGGAGGATATGACCTCACTTACGCTCGCACACACGAGCTTACCTCGATACTTACTGTGTCGCTTTCTCTTCTGGCCTTCCACTCGATTCCTTCGGCTTCCTCTGAAATCACTCGAGTGTCACCCGACCACCATCGCTTCCTCCGGATGTTGCTAGCCTTCAGCTCTAGCTTTAGCACTTTTCTGCACACTCGATTCTGCTTGTGAGATAACAATATAAGCTTAACTTTGTATCGTTTTCTATAATCAAAACTCAGGTTCGACTTAGGTGCCTACTGCACCAACAGAATCAAGTAGTGTTGCCTTAGAAAATGCATGAGGCCTTAGATTAGGATGAACAAAACCCACATCTCACATCACATTGACATGTGTGTGTATTGATACACCCTAGACACATGTGAGATGCTAGGAAATGAGTTAAGCTCAAGGTGCATAGTTTTTGCATCTAGATGAACTCAAACTCATATTATACTATGGATGAATCATGAGGAAAGCTTATATACAAGTTATGTGCATTAAGCCCATAGACCATGGTTCAATATAAGGTTTTAAAAATATTTCAAAAATATTTTAGAAAACCATGGTGAAGTCTATCTTTTGATAGCAATCACCATTGATAGAGTTGATATAAAGTAGGGCCAAAACATTGAACTTTTCAATAGTTTTGAACTTTGTGTCAAACTCACTATTTAATGGGTAATTTATTTTTCAAATATTTTTCACCCATTGTATTTGTTATAAGTAATGTACGTATGTGATGCACGCGAACACGACCTCAAATCTCGCGACGAGAACTGTCGAGGACTCAAAGCAAGCGCTCGCGCTCAATGCCCGCAAGTGCACGGATGTCGTCAAGTAATAAAAAGATTATCTATCCCACAGCGACTGAGATTCGAGTATCGATTGTTCAGTGGGCATTATTGTTCGGAGTTTAATGTTAAGGTTGTGCTTATAAGGTTTGTCGGTGGTCCTAACTCTAGTACGGTGTCACACGGAAGAAGAGAAGGGTAGCTACGAGTCTTTTAAGGGAATTTTAGGATTTCGGTTTCGCTTGTGTGTCGTAGAACACGCTATCAATTGGGTATTATCTAGACGTCTAACTATGGCCTTGTGGAAGGGACATCATACACTTTTCCAATGAGCTTTCGCATCTATCGGGAACTACCTTTATCATACCAGGTTGACCCCTGGCTTTAGGATAAAATAGGCGATATGAGGATGCCGAATCAATTCCTGTGACGAGTCAGAACGTGTCTCGTTTCCGACTCTATCACACCCTCCTATCCACGGTTACCGGAGATGAGGCCAACCCCTAGGTTCCTCCTTAATTCTCCTAAATCTTTGATACAAGGGATGTCACCCCTCGTATCGACTATGCATAGTAAATAGAAGACTAAAACCAACAGTTATCGATCTAAACAATCACCAATTGCAAATATGAAATCACGAATAGAAGTATATTTGAAATAACATCTTCTACGCACAAAAACTACTCCCTAATCCTAGAATCGAAGTATCTACTCCATAAACGACATAGAAGAAACACAAGGCATGATTGAATTCATCATTACAATGCAGAAGATGTATAGAAAATAAATTACAGTGCTCTTTGGTTCTTCTCTTTGGCGTTGGAGCGCTGAATTTGATCCTCAAGCGGTTTCCTTCCTCCCCGTTGCGAGTTTCTGAAGCTTTTTAGGGCTTCAGAGTGTTGTCCCGGTCATCGTGCCTCCCCTTAGGGTTTGGGTGTAGCTTCCTTTATATAGACATCAGGTCGGATCTTCTCGAAACCTAGAAAATAATCGAATCGCATCAAAATCGCCCAGTGCCACACGATCATGTGGATTCACATAGTTAGGCCATGTGTGGCGCTAGTGCATGAGCCGTGTGGATTCACAGGGCCAGGGTGTGTGGCCTTCTATTCTAGCTGCCAAATGCCCTCTTTTCGCTCCAAAAGTGCACTATTTTCCCCGTAGAATGTTGTCCTGCACACAAAAGTACAAAGAGCAGATCTCTGAACAAGAAAATAAGAAATGCATGCAAAATAAAGTGAAATATACAAGAATCAAATATAA
Organism: Wurfbainia villosa; assembly: GCA_025175895.1. Lineage (NCBI taxonomy): Eukaryota > Viridiplantae > Streptophyta > Magnoliopsida > Zingiberales > Zingiberaceae > Wurfbainia > Wurfbainia villosa. Next base: position 32,040,822 of record CM045989.1, on the reverse strand, counting down.
AATGCAACGGGATGTGAGCAAAAACTACTCCAAAAATCCTATATGTTTTGCTCACATCAATTCCCCTTGACTTAAATCTTTGCTTGTCCTCAAGCAAACCTTAGTGCCATGAAATTTTAAAAAGCATTGTTCCATACTTAGCTTGTCAACTAGATTTATCAAGTTGTATTTGAAATTAAAGCAAAATAGATATGTTCTAAAAATTCACTAAGTTAGCTTCTCGTGCACATGCTAAGCGAATCTTCTTAGGGGATACTCGTTCCATGGTAAGTTAAGTCGTCATCCTATAGCTTTCCTAAGATCTTCGGCTCTTAGACACTTACTTGCCCAAAGCGAGGGTCGTTTCCTAGATCTAGCATAAAGTCTCAAAGACGTACTCAGAATTGAGAGAAATTGGTAAGTGTTTCCCCAGTAACCTAACTCGATTTCAAAGGGGCACTTGACCATTTCCACCCACGACAACTGTTTTTTTATCCCTCATAATATTTTTCACTTTTTCTTACTCTCTCTTTTTTTTTTCTTTTTTTTTTTTCTTTTCTTATTCCATTTTTTTCTCTCTCTCTTGGGATTTTGATTTTTTTGAATGGGCTTCTGCAATTCGAGCATCTCTAGTAACTAAAATGCTAAATCTAGAGCACCTATAGATTCCAAAGTACTAGACTTTTGAGATGAATCATAACTAGGTACGTACTAGATTCTCCCTTTTAGAATGTTCGATATGTGTAGGTGTAAAAATAAAAGCTAATCAGTGCAAGTCTAGAATATTCATTAGAGCAAATAAAATAAAATACCATGAGATAAATGAAGTTAAGCTAACTACGGAAATAACTCATGAAGAAAATTTTAAAAATACTACTGAGGCAGCTTATAGATAGCAAAAACTAAGTGTTGAACGAAACTAAACACTCTGTGAATGAAAAATAAATGCTAACTAAAATACAAATATCAGGAAAGAAACTACTGCTAGAAACAAAATAAATCAAAACTTGGGGTCCCCCCAGACTTAGGCAAAGCATACCTCTAATATGGTGAATGAGGTGGAAAGTCTGGTAGCCTCGGCATCTCGGGATCCTGGCAGAACCTAGTGCTGAGTCGCTGATGCCACATGCACATGTGGTCGATCTGAGAGTTGGTTGATGTAACAACTACTCTGTTGGTGCAATCAACCCGGACTCGAGTTTGACTCGAACTATATTTTGATGTTAGAAAAAACGCATGACATGGGATTGTCATGGGAAGTCCAACATGGGTTAGCCACATAAATCCAAGTGTGTAGCCTTGGTGGTGAAAAGTCTAAGCATGGGGCTTGGTGTTGGGAAAATCCAAGCATAGGACTTGGTGTTGGAAAGTTCAACATGGGTTGGCCACGTAAGTCCAAGTGTGTAGCCCTGGTGGTGAAAGTCCAAGCATGGGGCTTGGCATGGAAAATCCAAGTATGAGGTTTGGTGTGGGAAGTCTTGAGGACTTGGCAAGTTCACTAGGCTCGGGGTCCTTGAGTCGGTGAATAATGGCATTGCGAAGCTGTATGCTTGGTGCATCCGAGGGACCGCCGTATGGGGAGCGAATGGAGTGAGGCCCAAGGGAAGCAGACTTCTAGGGCAAGAGACGCGAAGGATGGCATTGCGAAGCCGTGCACTTGGTGCATCCGAGGGACGTAGGCCGAGGGAAGAGAGCTTTGGTGGGGAACTCCATGAGGGATGAGGTGGACTTGGCCAAGTGGCTAAGATTGAGTGTTGGAGGCTCAAACGTGAGGTTTGAGGGTTTACCCGACGGTCGGATGCTCAAACAACTTGGTGTTTGATGTTTACTCGACAACAGTCGACTGGCATAGGTGTCGGTTCGACTGATCCAAGTCGACTAGGGTTCGACTGGTGTTAGACTACAATTTTGTGGCCTGGCAATCAACTGCAAAGGAATGGCGATCGGTGATGTCGGCAATGATCGCCGAGGATGATAACGATCGGTGATGGAAGTGTCGTGCGCCGCGAGAATGATAGTCATCATTAGTCGACTTATAGAGGATCCGTTGGAACTTGTCCAGTGTGGATCAAGCCATTGTGAGACAACGACTACAGGAGTAGTCGACTGGGGCCTTTTGGCAGTCGACTGCTAGGCACGAAATCAGCTCAATGCAGGTTATAAATGGAGCTTGAGATGGAGGATTTTGCCAAGACTTTATGGGTGATTTTGGAGGGGAATTGCTGCTACATTCTAGACCTTCAAAGCCAATCCAAAGCAAGCAACAAGCAAGTGATTTAAAGAGATTTGTGTAAAGTGTTCTTTACTTGTATTTCGTATTGTATTTGTATTCTTGCTTGTACTTTAGTATTACTATTGTAATAGCTTGTACGAGGTTTCTCCACCTCCGACGTGTTGTCAAGAAGGAGTTTATTTAGTGTCGTGCGCATAACTAGAGCTCGTTGAGCTTGCCCCGTGGAGTAGGAACCATTCGGTTCCGAACCACGTATATCATGTGTATTTGTGTATGTGTGTGTTGTTGTTAGTATTTCTTTTTGCATATCATATTTCCACTGTGCTAACGACAATTGTAGACAAGCAACACGCGACGAACGAACAAATTTCACCGTACGACGATTGAGGGCTATTCACCCCCCTCTAGCCGGCCACATACGCTCCAACAAGTGGTATCAGAGCCAAGTCTCTTGTCGAGGACTAACCGCCAACACAAGCACGACAAGATGACCGACTACTACCTCCAACCACCAAAATTCGAAAGAGATTTTCAATGGTGGAGAAGGAAGATGGAGGTATATCTAGAAATCGATTTTGATGTTATGTTAATTCTAGAAAACAGTTTCAAAATGTCTAGGGATGAAGAAAATAGGCAAATTGAGAAGTCAATGTGGACCCAAGACCAAATCAAGGACTTCAAGACAAATCTCAAGGTAATCAAATTGCTTAGTGATTTGATTCCTAACAACATTTGGTCTAGATTAGGTAATTTTATGGATGCTAAGGACCTATGGGACAAGGTGATAAGATTTCATGAAGAGCCCATATTGGTCCATGCCGAGGAAGAATGCCCATCAACTGTTAGAATGTATACTGAAAGCCTAGCTCTTTTTGTATGAACATTTTATTTTGAAATAAGAATCACATGATCATTGTTTGCATTTTATATATTCATTATATATGTGTGCATATTGTCTAATATTTTACATTGTAGATAACATGGTGCTTGGTGTGGCACAGAAGATCATGTTATCAGTAACTTGTAAAATATAAGTAGAGGCTCACAACCAAGATGGTTTTGGACAAACCATTGGCATGGTTGTAGTGTAGCTTGGTATTGTTTTATCTTGAACATAGAGTTACACTAGTACACTTAGGTGTATTGAGCAGGACCGAAATAGAGGTGATTCAATTTAGTGCTGACTACATAATTGAATCGGACCTCGAATATTATGTTGTACATGCTCTTAATCCCGATATAATAACGGGCACATGTACTTAGTATTTATTTCTTTAATTTACCAGTGGGTGAGATTTAGATGGATTAAATCAATATGCCCGGTAAGTTGGGAAATAATATTATTTACATGGTGTGCCGTTGATTATAGGAGGAAACCGTGTCCTATATATTAGGTTGATGATGTCCCCTTGAGGAGCTCATAAGGTTCATCATGTAAACCCAGCTGGTTGACTTAGTCAACATGATGATAAGGTTGAGTGGTACTACTTGAGGAGTTAGATGTTAATTAATTGATGATCAGTAAATCAATTAATTGACGGACATTCGATATCTTAAACACGGGGAGATTGATGGACAAATAATATATGGAGCCCATATTGATTTATGGGGGTTGGTGAGGTAGTTCAATGATGATCCTCTAGTGGAATGGAACATCATTGATGGATCAAGTTTGTGTGGTTCCGATCCATCGGGTGGCCAAGACCCAACTCCTCCTTATGGTCCCTATCGTAGCCTAATATAATCCTTATGAAGTCTAGATCCAAGAATGTAAAACAAAACCTAGAACCAACGGTTGGATTAAATCCATAGATCCGATGGTTAGGATGAAACCCTAGAACCAATGGTTGGATTAAATCCATAGATCCGATGGTTAGGATGAAATCCTTGATCCGACGGTTGGGATGAAATCCTTGATCCGACGGTTGGGATGAAATCCTAGATCCTACGGTTGGGATGAAATCCTAGATCCTACGATTGGGATGAAATCCTAGATCCGACGGTGGAGATTAAATCCCTAGATCCGACGGTGGAGATTAAATCCCTAGATCCGACGGTGGAGATTAAATCCCTAGATCCGACGGTGGAGATTAGAGGAGGCTTAAGCCTAAATTCTAGAATTAGGGTTTGGCTCATCCATGGGTTGGGCGGCAACAAACCCTAGAGGAGTTAGGGGTTGGGCGGCAAGAATATAGGAGTTAGTTCCTATATTTTAGGCTAACCAACTTTCTCCTAAATTCTATAGATATATAAGACATAGGAGTTGGTTCGAATTGAAGTTAGGGTTTTGGCTCTTATCAAGGTGGGCGGCTAGGGTTTGGAGATAGAGCTTGGGCGGCAACCTTTCTCCTTCATTGATTGTTGCCGGCGCCCATTCTTCTCCATCAAGGCTTGGCTGGCGTCCATCTTATAGACCTCTCCTTTCTTCCTTGGCCAGCTCTCATTCTTCTCCTTTAATCCTTGGTGGCCGGTGGTTCCAAGCTTCTTGGTGGCCGGCGCTCATCCATTGGTGGCCGGTGGCAACTTTGTTTCAAAGTTGGCCGGAGTTCATTCATTCGTTCCTTGGCCGGCGGTTACATCAAACTTCTTTACTTGGTGGCCAGTTCTAGAAAGGAAAAGGTTTTGTTCGTTTTTCTCTTTGTTATGGACAAGGTAGAGAAGAAAGCGATCTAGAAGGCTTCTACTCGTGGAGGATCTTCGTCCACACGTCGTCCACGAGAGGGATAGGACATACGGTAGAAGATCGTGAGGTATAAAGTTATTTTAACTTTATGTACAGATCTGATCATGTTCTTATTTGTTTTGATTATGCATGTGTGTGTGTGCAAATATATTGTATAATCATGGACCCCGAAGACAAACACAAAAACCGGCGATCCGTCCGTCGTCTCTTCCGTGGCTAATCAACTAGAAGAGTAGAGTTGCTTGAACAACTAGTTTGTTCGAGCGACCACTCAAGTTGTTAGCACGACGACGAAATGGTGTTGCTAAGGAAGCTCATCCCATCCGGATTAATCCTTTCATTAGTGAAAATTTTAATCCGGGGACATGGGAGCCAATGAGCCTCCGAAGCGATTCCCAACATCAACATCCGGATCCGAGGATGTTGAAGAATCGCCATCCACCTTCGATGATGTTGATGATTTGGTGGAGACCTCCAACTCTAGCATTGAGGGGGAGGAGAGGCCTTCCATCCCGGAACAAGTTCAAGAAGAAGCTTCAACATCCGGGAGAAGCAAAAATTCCCTAGGTAACTCAAGTATTGTGATTATAAATAAAAATCATATAACATGCTTTGAGTGTAGGGAATAAAAGTACTATAAAAGTAAGTGTCCCAAGAAGGTGAAGAAGGTTCAACCGACACCAAAGGTGAAAGATGCCAGTGTCCCCATAATTAGAAGTAAGGAGCACATTGTGTGCTTCAAATGCAACCAAAGGGGGCATTATAGAAGCCAATGCCCTAGGGGGAGGAAGAAGGGGCAAGGAGCATCTCATGTAGGGGGGGGGGGGGGGGGGGGGGTTCCAAAGCTAACCCTAAGGTAAATTCAATTAATGCACCTTCAATTTCTAGGACTTATAAGCATGCTAAAATTTTTTTTAGTTCACTTGCTATCATTAATGAAAAGCATACTAGTAGAATATGTTTGTTTAGGTGTCAAGCATGTTAGTTTACCTAAGGACAAACCTAGGATAAATAACATTAGACAAATCCTACCTAGGGAGTCTATAAGGAGAATAGAAGAAAACTTGGGCATTAACCCTAAGAAATCTAGGCATATGCCTAAGAAGAAAAACAATTCCCAAAAATCTAATGATAGATCAAAATTGGGAAGATTAGAGGTGGAGAACCGAGCCTTGAGGTCAAGGCTAGAAAAATTAGAAAAGACCCTTAAAATTATGACAAATACAATTATAGGGTATAAGGATTAAAATTTAAGGCCTAGGAAACAAAAAATGTCCAAGGGAAAGAAAGTTTTGGGTCACAAACCTATGTCCTACCATAATGTCCCATTTAATTATGGAACAATTTCTAGGTCTAGGAAAACCAAGGCTATTAGGGAAGTTATCCCTAAGACTAGCCATGGTGTGTGTTTAGTGGCTAAAGACTTAAGAAAACCAAGAAAGCCACTAAGAAGGTCAAAGGAGGAGTCACCTCTAGAGTTGACCTAGGAAAGACCCAAATGACTAATGTGTCAAAACCTAAAAGAGTCATTAGAAAGGTATCTAGGGAAGTTATCCCTAGTGAATACCTAGTTAACCCAAGGAGCTCCAATAGGTATTGGGTTCCTAGAAGTGTGATCGATTCACGCTAGATGGGTTAGGGTGTGTCAACCCTAAGTGGATGGGTAGTTAACCTAGCCATGGTGAGTTGACACATTAGGATGTGCAAATGTGGTTTGAGAAGATGAAAAATGATTAAATTGGCACAATTATGTCTTAGAAGTATTGGTGTGTCATTTTGGGTTTTTGGCACACTAGGGGGATAATGGCATTAAGGCAAAAATAGGTTTAATCTTAGAAATGACAATTTGAATTTAACACTTAGGTATTTTATACTTTAGTATTTTATAATTGTCATGCTTTGTTTGTCAAGCCATGACATGACATCATATTTATTTTTATCATATAAAATGTCATGATCATTTTTAGGGTTAAGTTTATATGTCATGTATACTTATATTTCATTCACATGTCATGACATCATGATTTTGACACATGTTTTATTCTTGTTATCATTATGTCATAATCATCATTCATGCATAAATAAAAAGGATTTAAGGACTAAAGCATGATTTGAAGGGAATCAAATATTGTTGCCTAGAGATATGCATGAAACCCTAAATAACAAAGTCCCCACATCTCACTAATATTTGACTTGTATGTGTTTTACACATGTAGATACAAGTGAGATATTTAGGAAAAAGGGATTAAAGGTTTTAAAAACATTTCAAAAACATTTTGAAAAACCTTGGTGTCACGCCCCAAGAGCATGTCATGCCGAAAAGCAAATGGATGTCATCTCCCCTGTACGTGGCAACATATCGTGTTAATACAAGGCCCGTAGGCCACACACAACAACAACAACATATATACATATAAACAAACCACAACGGAAACTAACCACAATAACATAACAAACTACACAGTGCATACCGGTATGAATAACCACATCATAAGAAAACATATGCAAAACCCGAACCCACAAGTGTGTACATCACATGACAAGTCCACAACACATTACACCAAGAAAAACTCCAAATACATAACACATCATATGGAAAGCCCAAAATGACCACAAGAGTCTCGGAGGTGAGATGAGATGTCAGCCGGCGGTGCTCTAAGCGGTCACGAAGACTTCTACCTGTTACCTGGGCGACAGAAAAACCCAAGGTCCATGGTGGTGAGTATAACTCAGCAGATAATAAGAAAACATGTATATATCAAATATGACATGTAATTCAACAACAAAACCTAGAGGTACAACAGGTATACCAGCACAGTATATAAATACATGTATATACTGTCTAACTAGATAAACAACGTATAATGCAAACATACCTGAAAGTCTGCTACGCTACTCTGATCCAATCTGAGCATATATCCAATATATATAACTGGAAGAGTAATACTATCTCACAATATACTGTTGATACAGGTCAAAAGTATCTAATGGTCTATCCAACAAGTATACAAATATCTGACTCAACTATATAACAAATGCGATGAAGATGATGTACAACCAAATGCAGCAAGCATAGTACAATCAAATGCAACATCACAATAAGCATATATATATATATATATTAATCACAACCATCTATATATATATATATATATATATATATATATTATATATATATACACACATGAATATATGTATATATATGGTAATATGCAAAGCGCCATATGATACGACAATGCAGCATGCATGGTCATGCCTGCGCACCCCTACTCGCTACCACGATCCCAGTGTGGCCTAGGTGGCACAATATGACAACTGTCCCAACTCAACACCAACCACTGCTCTAGAGTGGCCGAGTGGGCAGTATGATCAAGTAGCATATGAGCATAAAGAGCTCGCTACACAACGGGGGTCCCTACTGTTGGCCACTCCGACTGACACTACTTATGAGTGGTTGAGTGCCACGCACCCAGGACAACTGCACGCAACTCCAACTACCACCGTCTATAGTGGTAAAGTGTGGCACAACAAATGCTCTGCCCTCACACCAGTTACTCCTCTGGGAGTAACCTGGGAGGCAAGATGACTGACGACTCTCTCAACCCCAAGGGAGACTATGTTGTCAGTATGCATGCAAATGACATGAATGTACTGTCACACATACGGACATCTACCACAGCCTCTCTATTATATAGAGAATCATACCAATCTGATCAACGCACTCTCTATCCTACAGAGAGTCATACACATCTGATCATAACACTCTCTATCCGATAGAGAGTCGTACTCAGCTACTCATATTAAGTTGGGACCACCGGTCTGTAGCGACATACTAATCACCCTTCACTTAACCATTACACAATACATGGTTGGTAATAAGTATGCAACATACGGGTATTGGAATAAATCCTACATTTAGGACATTACCTACCCATGGATGAACTTTTACCCAATTTACAAACCAGGTTATCATCCGTACTCCAACATCTATACCCTACTAAACATTTATAGATCTACTTACATCACATATGTAACTCCTCAATCATAATAAAGGAAAATGTGATATCAACATTTGAGCATATATAGCCAATGACAAGTATCAAGCATACGAATAAATAAGAGCAGGGTCAAGATAATATGAACATATAACATGCTCATATCTATGTCTAAATCTGAATGCAACTATATCTACCTGACCAGGGTAGGAAATTACCCCCTGCTTTAAGGCTCGAAATAAATATCTTCACGCCTTTGAATGTCTCGAATCAGAACCCTGCACACAAAACATACATGACTAAGTTATATCATTTTCCAATAATCGAATCAAATCGATTCATTAACCCATTAACTTGTCCATCACTCCACTAACAAATGGATTATGATCTAGCTCCCTTACCTAATCATTCATTAACATAAATCCATATCCTAAACCTTACCAATATAACCACTTCTTCCATTAGTTACTAACCAGCAACCCAATAGTAGCCTAGTTAAACGAGTTCTGCAATAGGGTAATCCCATTTACTTTCTTACCCCCATATACATGTACCAAAATGAAAGAAACTGACTCCATATTAGATTAGATACATAAGAAAATCACATACCATCATTTCCTCAATCTATACTCACAATAGATCCATAGTCGAAACTTACCACTGCCCACCACCCAGCTTGTTCACCTGAAAGAACCCGTGATTCAACCAATAACATCGCAACCAGGAGTTACATAAGAAACAAACATCGTAACAACACAACGAAAGATCACTAGCTCAAAAAGTGATTGTAATCCAAATCCAGAATCACAACAGAATACTCCATAATGTAGAATAGAAATCTGAAAGAACCTATAGGTTAATTCAGACCTTACCAAGAACTCGAAGTGAACAGAACCAACCCAAACTTCAGTCTACAGCTCACTCACAGAACAACCAATGTCAACACATCCGACCCACAAGCATTTACAACCCATAAAATATAGCAACTAATAGACAATGAAGAGAGTGTAGATCGAGCTTACCAATCCTTGGGATCCACCGACGGTATCCTCTTCTTACCCACTATTCACCGAACAATCCAAGGCTCAAGATCACTATCCAAAATCACAACCCTAATTCAACGAAGGAGAAACCACAACAACCCTAAAATCTTGTCCAAGTTCAGGAAAGGAGCAGTTGTTACCTTGCTCGGCAGAGGTAGCACAACTCACATTCGAAAAGGCAGGATACACCGGTGTGGCTGTGGGCGCCAACCGTCGTGTATGAGGGCACCTGAGGTGGAAGGGAGAAAAGGGATCGGTCGATAGAGATCGGGCAGAAAAGAGGGTGACGACCGGTACAATGCTTCATCGAGAGGGCAGCAACTTCAGCGCCGGAACATGAACAGGGCGCTGCGGGAGGATGAAATACCCTACTTCAAGTTGCCATCTAGCCACCGTCGACTCTCCTCCGCGCTCGGCGAGGCCAAGATCTTGGCGATCAAACGATGACTGCTACAGAGATCGCGATGAAAGAGGAGAAGAGTCGCGCATTTGGAAGAGAAGAGTCGCAAATGGAGGAAACGTTCTGGAAAGAAATAGAATTGACGGAAATGGAAGGAATCGGGTTAAATTAAACCATTTAATTCCTAAACAGGCTTTACAAAAGTCTATTCACTTTATCCCCATGAAATATCCATAAAACTTCCATTTAAATCCAGAAAAATTTCTAAAAATTCCTAAAAAATTCTATAAGACAAATTTATTAATTAACAAGGGCATTATATTATTATTATTTTTTTCAATATTGTATTTTTCGGTATCTTACATTCTCCCCCACTAATAAAATTTGGTCCCTAAATTTCGTACTTAAATGTAAGAACCAATATCAGAAATTTCCAAAATGCCCACATACCTCTGGTAAATAGATGAGGGCATCGAGCTCGAATAGTATCTTCCAGCTCCCACATAGCCTCCTCATCCGTATGATGCTGTCATCCAACCTTTACGAGTCGGATGCTTTTGCTCCGCAACTATTGCTCCTAGCAACCAAGAACTCGTACTGGAACCTCCTCATAGGTCGCATTAGATTGAGGTAGAATCGGAACCTCTTTCAGAACATGATATGAACAGGGAACGTATTTCCTCAACATAGAAGCATGACATACGTTATGAACACCCGCAAGTGTCGGAGGTGAAGCCAATCAATAAGACACACCTCCAATCCGCTCTAATATCTCAAATGGGTCAATATAGCATGGAACTAATTCCTCTTTTAGCCCAAATCATTTCACCCCCTTTCGTAGATGAAACACGCAGAAATACCTAATCCCCCATTGAGAATTTCAAAGGCCTTCGTCTCTGGTTTGCCTAACTCTTCTGTCGATCTTGTACCTCTAATAACCTTCATCTGATGACGCGCACCAACCTTGCATTATGTTGGATACTCTATGGCTCCCAATAGCTGTCGTTCCCAGACCTCCTCCCACAACACGGGAGATCTACAGGGTCTACCGTATAAGGCCTCGAATGGAGCCATCAGAATAGAAGAGTGGTAACTGTTGTTATAGGCAGATTCCACTAAATGAACGTGGTCCTCCCAACTGCCACTGAAATCCATGACACAGGATCTGAATAGATCCTCCAACGTCTGAATGATACACTCAGATTGTCCTTCTGGCCATGGATGAAATGCAGTACTGAATCGAAGCTTTGCGCCCATGGTCTGATGCAAACTCTACCAAAAATGCGAGGTAAATTGCAGGTCTTTATCAGATATAATACCCAAAGGCACGCCATGCAATCTGATAATCCCTCAACAGTACAACTCTGTCAGACGATCCAACGGATCCGGCCCACGAATAGGCAGAAAGTTAACTGATTCAGTTAGATGATCCACGATCACCCAAATTGCATCATGTCCTTTACGGGTTCTAGGGAATCCTGTAACGAAATTCATCGTGCTTTGCTCCCACTTACATTCCGGAATCAAAATTTTCTAGAGCAATCCAGCGGGTTTCTGATGTTCAGCCTTCACATGCTGGCATACTAAACATCAAGCAACAAAATCTGCTATACTTCTCTTCATACTGTTCCACAAGTATAAACATTTCAAATCTCGGTACATCCGAGTACCACCAGGATGTATAGCACTTCTCAAATGATGTGCTTCCTGTAGCAACTCTTCCTTAAACACTGCAACTCCATAGTAGCTACACAGTAGCTAGCTAAAACTCCATGAGCATTTCTGCTCCATACAACTACTACACAAGATCATATATGCTAAACCACTTCACATGTATAATAGCTTATCTCGTAGTTTCTTATCCGTCGTAAGCATATGATACACATCATTTAACTGTATCGGGATCGCTCCGATCCCTGAAACGATGCATCCGCGTACAACATCCTTCCATCCTCTTTGGAAGGATTAACTAACACTGATGCAAAAGTCAACCATCCACTGCGCCCTAAAAACTAGCTTCACAGGCTTTCGACCAAGTAAGTTCCATCACCTTCCTGATCAAACAAGTCAGTGATATACTAACGCTTAAAAGCATCCTATCATATCTACGGTAATAACCAAAACATACAAGGAAACCACTATCTACGGTGGTCAAGTGCGCAACTCCAACTACCACCATCAACAGTGGCCAAGTTACGCAACTCCAACAATCATAATCTGATCCAATCGTGTCCCGAATACACGATTTCTCAAGTTCATTGACGACTAAATCGTTAAATAGTCTAATATCATTAACAACAGCTTGTAAAATTCATACCAAGTATGAAATTGTCGTCTTTACACACCTGTATACTCATTACTCTATACTAATGATATTTTAATCATCACAACGACAATGATAATTGTATGACACCAAGTCACTACAAAATCAATACTCCAGTCGTAAACCAACCTTAGAGTATACACAGATGTCCTTAGCTGATCTAAATAGATCATCTATCCACAACGAAAGATATTCATTCACAACAACTACTGTATTCCATCATCGATAATCGATGCATAATCTCAAAGGTCTATCTCTCTTTCAACAAAAAGTTCCGGATCTTCTCAAGGAGGAATACTGGGATAGATACATATCCCTTCGAACATCTTCTATAATCGCAACTCACGTTCTTCAAATTTTTATAGTGTTTAACAACATTGATACCAACAAAACTATCACCCATATGAGGTATTCAATATCGATACTATCTTCGAAATCACTCCGATCGTCTACTCCACTTGCCTATGTAGCAGCAAGCCTAAGAGTTCATCCAAAACTACATCCGACTACTCTCAGATTATTCGCACATCTTAGAGACATAATCATACCATAATCTCAACCATTTGACTATCCGTAAAGATATGTCTATAGTGAAAGTATGTCTATCAAAATCTAAGGGCATCCCTTGACTTCTTAATTGTTGATGCCCACCTCACCTGACGGTAGAGATACCACCGACCCACATGTCGATGTAAAGGAACCCTTCTAATCAGAACTAAAAATGTTCTAGACAAGGATACCTATAACCTACATGTGTCTCCCAATATATTAACCCAGAGAGTAAACTAAAGTAATACCCTTAATGATCAATTATCTGCCGATCCGATCCAAAGGCTCCCCGCAGGTCTCCGCCTTTCTCCGTAGAGAACCAGATCAGATCCAACAGTTCGTGACAAAGCGATCGCAATTCTGCGATGAATGCCCCGAGGATTTTTTTCCTAGATCATCTGATCCCATCACTAAATTCTACGAGCTGTAACTGTAGAATACCGAATAGATACGACCATCATCGTATACTCTCTCCTTTGTACAAAGCCAATCCACATCTGGGGGTAACTGTTGTTGTTGTCTGCATGAGTCTTCTACGATGTCTTTTGCTGATACTGCTGAGTAAATCACTTCCCTTGAAGGGAAGTATCACGGAACTCCAACCACGCCTGAGGTAGTAGGTCACTACTGATGAGATAACCCAATCTTCTATGCTGATCTCTCCTGTCGAGACGGTGCATCATCCTCCCAAAACACCATTGATAGTCTTCAACTGAGTCCTCAAAATACACCTCCTCAACTATACTGGTTGCTTACAATAGCAACAGATGAACTGATCCAACGGATAATCTGACTTCGTGTGTCTTCGTGATCCACACTGCACGCACATAATCCCTTTAGAGTCTTTGTTCTGATTTCGCTGATAACATCAGATAGTTTTGACGATCTGCGGTGGGTCTTCTATGATCGAAAAAACTCTCCCTAGTAACTCGTGATCTATGACTCCGATCTTGCTCCTTTTGTCCAACATTTGGAGGCTTCTCATTCCAACTCATAAACACTTGTACGGAGTCATTTCTAAACTCCTGACTTAATCAAACGTCTTTCGGCAAGATCTGATAGAAGATCCCATCATCTTAATCCAATAGTAAGCCAACAATCATGGGTGGCTTAAAACATCCATTCACATTCCTGAGCTATTAGGTGAGCATAAACTTTGCAAGTCTAATGACTCTGCATGGTATTCCCGTTATCGACGATCACCCTACTTAAAGCTCAAGAATTCCCTACAATGTGTCACTGAAAGTGACACGGAGAAATACTCTCTTTCAACATCACTAATCATGATAAGTGATATATTATTTTCGAAGATTATTTTTCTGCATCTTCCTCCAAGCACCGGTTTGATCCCGATAATGGTATGCAACTAACTCTACCTCCTTTGTATAACATGAGTTAAGTACTCAAAAGTACCTTTAAAGTTATACAACTCAGGGATAAAAATCCCTATGAAACACCGTAAACTAGCCTTCTGCTACCTGCATCAACAATAGCCTACTTCTCTTGTCCATTACCCAATAGGTAACGATCTGACTAGCATAATTAGTGAAAATCCCTAAGACTATAGTCTCTGATTTCCACAAGAAATGTGACAACTTGACCCCTATTTTCCGACTCGGTATCAGTCGACCCTCAAAGGTAAATCACCTTTTCGACACAGGTTCAAGACTCACAGACTCAACAGGTCGTTCCCGTGGTCAACTCAAACCACGATTACGAATAATAAGCAACATACTACAAGTTATTCCCTGTTATATACGCTAAATGCATAGTCAACAAAAATGAGAGTATAAACACTAAAGGTAACTCCAGTTGGTCGCCTCGGTGGACGACCCCTACTACAAGTCTGCACAGGTGTCATAACTTTGACTGTATACACCTATTGATCAAGTTTAGATAAATATCTACTAAACCATAAGCCATTAAGAATTCTTACCTCGTGTTGCTTGGAGCTCAGGCCGCTGTCAATCTCATCTCAGAAAACCAAAATCGAACAAATCAACTCTCGAGAATCCAAGACTCGACATAAAAATGACACTGTATGGCATCGCAGAACCTTGGGCTCTGATACCACTAAAGTTGTCATGCCCCGAGAGCATGTCATGTCAAAAAGAAAATGAACAACATCTCCCCTCTATGTGGTAACATATCGTGTTAATACAAGGCCCGTAGGCCACAACAACAACAACATATATATATATATATATGTAAACAAATCACAGCAGAAACTAACCACAACAACATAACAAACTACACAGTGCATACCGGTATGACTAACCACATCATAAGAAAACATCGACAAAACCCGAATCCACAAGTGTGTACATCACATGACAAGTCCACAACACATTATACCACGAAAAACTCCAAATACATAAAACATCATACGGAAAGCCCAAAACGACCACAAGAGTCTCAGAGGTGAGATGAGATGTCAGCCAGTGGTGCTCCAAGCCGTCACGAAGACTTCTACCTGGTACCTGAGCGACAGAAAAACTCAGGGTCCGTGATG
This sequence comes from Wurfbainia villosa, assembly GCA_025175895.1. Classification (NCBI taxonomy): domain Eukaryota; kingdom Viridiplantae; phylum Streptophyta; class Magnoliopsida; order Zingiberales; family Zingiberaceae; genus Wurfbainia; species Wurfbainia villosa. Next base: position 32,025,105 of record CM045989.1, on the reverse strand, counting down.
GTGAGTATAACTCAATAGGTAATAAGAAAACATGTATATATCAAATATCACATGTAATTCAATAGCATAACCTAAAGGTACAATAGGTATACCAGCACAGCATATAAATACATGCATATACCGTCTAACTAGATAAACAACGTATAATGCAGACATACCTAAAAGTCTGCTACGCTACTCTGATCCAACCTGAGCATATATCCAATATATATAATCGGAAGAGTAATACTAACTCACAATATACTCATGATACAGGTCAAAAGTATCTAATGGTCTATCCAACAAGTATACAGATATCCGACACAACCGTATAACAAATGCGAGTAGCATATATGAAGATGATGTACAACCAAATGCAGCAAGCATAGTACAATCAAATGCAACATCACAATAAGCATATATATATATACTGCATCTATATATATATATTAATCACAACCATCCATATATATATATATATATATATATATATATATATATATATATATATATATATATATATATATATGGTAATATGCAAAGCGCCGTATGATACGGTAATGCAGCATGCATGGTCATGCCTGCGCACCCTACTCGCTACCACGACCCCAGTGTGACCTAGATGGCACGACATGACAATTGTCCCAATTCAACACCAACCACTGCTCTAGAGTGGCCGAGTGGGAAGTATGATCAAGTAGCATATGAGCGTAAAGAGCTCGCTACACAACGAGGGTCCCTACTGCTGGCCACTCTGACTAACACTATCTATGAGTGGTTGAGTGCCATGCACCCAGGACAACTGCACTCAACTCCAACTACCACTGTCTATAGTGGTAGAGTGTGGCACAACAAATGCTCTGCCCTCACACCAGTTACTCCTCTGGGAGTAACCTGGGAGATAGGATGACTGATGACTCTCTCAACCCCAAGGGAAACTATGTCGTCAGTATGCATGCAAATGACATGAATGTACTGTCATACATACATCTACCACAGACTCTCTATTATAAAGAGCATCGTACCAATCTGATCAACGCACTCTCTATTATGTAGAGAGTCGTACTCATCTGATCATAACACTCTCTATCCGATAGAGAGTCGTACTCAACAAATCATATCACGCTGGGACCACTGGTCAGTAGCGACAAAACTAATCACCCTTCACTTAACCATTACACAACACATGGTTGGTAATAAGTATGCAACATACATGTATTGGAATAAATCCTATATTTAGGATATTACCTACCCACGGATGAACTTTTACCCAATTTACAAACCAGGTTATCATCGGTACTCCAACATCTATACCCTACTAAACATTTATAGATCTACTTACATCACATCTGTAACTCCTCAATCATGATAAAGGAAAATGTGATATCAACATTTGAGCATATATAGCCAACGACAAGTATCAAGTATATGAATAAATAAGAGCAGGGTCAAGATAATATGAACATATAACATGCTCATATCTATGTCTAAATCTGAATGCAACTACATCTACCTGACCAGGGTAGGAAATTATTCACCTGCTTTAAAGCTTGAAATAAATATCTTCACGCCCCTGAATGTCTCGAATCAGAACCCTGCACACAAAACATACATGACTAAGTTATATCATTTTCCAATAATCAAATCAAATCGATTCATTAACCCATTAACTGGTCCATCACTCCACTAACAAATGGATTATGATCTAGCTCCCTTACCTAATCGTTCATTAACATAAATCCATATCCTGTACCTTACCAATATAACCACTTCTTCCATTAGTTACTAACCAGCAACCTAATAGTAGCCTAGTTAAATGAGTTCTGCAATAGGGTAATCCCATTTACTTTCTCACCCCCATATACATGTACCAAAATCAAAGAAACCGACTCCATATCAGATTAGATACATAAGCAAATCACATACTGTTGGGAGATCGGGACGACCGGCTAGAGGGGGGTGAATAACCCTCGAACGTTGGATGTCGGTATTTGCTCGTCTACAAAGAGATTAGCGCAACGGAAACAATAAAGCAAGACAAGCAAATAGAAATACAAGAAATCAAACGCTAACAAGATGGTGTAACGTGGTTCACGGCTACGCCGCTAATCCACGGTCCCCGATTCGTCCTCGGTGAATCACTCCGCCAAAACCAATCCACTAATGGTCTCTCCTTTGCACCAAGCTAGGTGGAGGTAACCTTTACAACCAAGATCACTCTTCTTACAATAAGAATGGAGTAAAATCAAGTAAGAAGAGTTTAGAGCTTGTGGGGCACTAGGAAGATCACTTAGAGCATAAGCATTAACCTCTCAAAGGCTCACACCCTCTCTTTTTATAGAGAGGGCTAATTTCTTCCCGTTGGCCGCCACCAGTCGACTGCTGCCCTTGGCAGTCGACTGCCGTCACTACAACGGCCTCCGAACACGTCGGATCCCGACCGTTGTAGTCCAACGGAACACTTGGCAGTCGACTGATGGACCTCACCAGTCGACTGCTGCCTCCGTAGTCGATCCGCGCTCTGGCGGTTCTGCCGCGACATCCTCTATCATTGCCATTCCATGGCGATCGGCTGAGCATAAACCCATCGATCGGATACGGTCGAACCCACTCGATTCAGTAGTCGATCGTCATTACATGGCGTGATCGGGTGCCGTGTGAAACTCAAACTTAACATAAGTTTGAGCTTCTGGTGGTCAGGTAAACCTTAACCCTTGCGGTCAAGTCTCCGACACTCAGCCATTCGGCCAAGTTCACCTAATGAGCTACTTACATTTCACTCATTCTCTCATCTCACTCGAAGTCCCTCGCCGAAGCTCTCTTCGTTCGCGGCCACGTCCCTCGGCAGCATCAGGCGCACGACTCTGCAATGCTCCTTCGCGTCTCTTGCCTCCGAAGTCTGCTTCCTTGGCTTCACTTCAAGTCATCTCGTCCGGCGGTCCCTCGGATGCTCCAAGCGTCATCCTTCACCGACTCAAGGACCGAGGTTGTGAGGGTGAACCCGCCAAGGCTCCATGTGCGAATTACTAAGTCCTGCAAGACTCCAACGCACATATCAAATAACAATACCAACCTAACTTAAACCCTTTGCCACACACATCAAAACCTTATCATGGCAAGAGATTGCCCTAACAATCTCCCCCTTTTTGATGTGTGGCAATCCGTTTAAGTTAGGTAAACTGTTGATAGAAATTTCTAAGATAAGAAAGCATGTAAACATAAACATGATATAACAACATGCAACTCCCCCTTAATCCATGAAACTCTCTCTACAAATTCTCTCCCTATCATAATTTACTTAAACACAATTATTTCTCCCCCTTTGACACCATCAAAAAGATTAATACTAAGTTACAAACTCATGGCATCAAGTCTAATAGAAGGAAAATATCAAAAACATGTTTAAAATCTGAAATCAGAAAATATTAGACTGTCTTTCAGGTGAAGCGATCATTGCTATCGATGTATAATCGGTGCACAATGGTTTCGAAATTACGATTTTAGTAATTTCAGAAATGCATTAAAAATTCTAGAAAATTCAAAAAATCATGAAATTTGGGGAACATATTTCTTGTAAGATTCTTTATCAGTGAAAAATAGGTCTTCATGAAAAATCATTATATTTTCACGTATTTGCCAAAAATCCAAAAGCTTTAAAAACTACTAGGTTTTTTATTATGATAGTATCCATTTTAACACCTAGTTTCAGTTTGAATTGTTTCAAAACATGAATACACATATTTTAAGGTAAGAAATTGTTTTGAAAACATATGAAATATCCAACCATGATCTTTGGGCAATATGTCTATGAATTAAACATAAGCCTTCCCCATGATTGGTCTATTATTGCTATTTTGATACCTTAAATGACCATCTAAATGTCATAGGCATTAGTGGACATTTGTATCATCCTAACATCTCACCCATGCTAAGTTTTCAATCAAAGTAGCCTATGGTGAGTGTGAGATGCATCCTAGGGGGTATTTGTATATACTTAACCATTATATTCATACAATTCTATCAAGGTTAAGTATCAACTTAACAATCCTCATGATCATAAAGGCATATATCAATTAATTCTACATTATGATCATGAAACACATGTATTCATTGAATTTTTATCATGCATTAGGTATTATGTCATGATAATAAACAAATTATCACCTAAAGCATGATTTAAACCCTATTTCTTATGATGATGTGCCAAATTTCAAAATCATAAATCATGATTGCAAACATACATAGCAATTACATTAATTATCATGATTTAAGCATTATTAACTATTTATAGGCACGTTATCATCACCTAACACTATTTAAAAATGTTGTCCCGCCATCCTAAGTCAACCAAAATATGATATAGGTCAATTGCATATGGTTGACTACCCTAGGGGTTTTCTAACCCTTAAGGATGGATTTTGGAACCCAAAATAAGTTCTTGCCTATGGGGTTCACTAGATACTCCTTAGGAATCCATTTCCTAGCTATTACTTTCTTCTTATCTTGTCCCCTAGCAATTAGGCATTTGTAGGCTTTTTCATTTTTCTTTTCTTTGTATCCTATGCCTTTCTTATTGAAGCTAGCTCTTTGGCTCCCTATAATCATGTTCAAGGTGTTTGAGCCAATTGTGAATTTCTCTAGGGCTTTTGTCAAATAGTCTACCTTTTCCCTTAAAGCCCTATTTTCTTCTATACATGCATCACTAACATCCAAAGGCATATAGTTATCATGTGAGCATGCATCATTTAAGCTAGAAGAAATATTATCATCATTTAAGCATGCTTTTTCTAACTTACTTTCTAAGTCCTTAATTTGATCTAGCATGCTTTTGTTCTTCTTCTTAGCTCTAACTAAATCCTTAGTTAAGCTAGAAATCATAGAAACTATTTTACTAGGTGAAAGATTGGTTACCATAGTTTCCATGTCCTCTTCTTCTTCGGATGAGGAGGATGAGGAAGTAGAGGCTCCCCCTTCACTTGAGCTCTCTCCACTTGAGCTTGATTCTTCATTTTCGGTGGAGGAGCAATCCAAGTCGTCGAATGCCATCAATGCTAGGTTGGTGACAAATGCATTTTCTTCCTCGGATGATGATGAAGATGAGAAGGAAGGGTCATCCCAAGTCTTTGCTTTGAATGCCTTGGCCTTCTCCTTTTCCTTTGCCTTCTTCTCCTCTTCCTTTTTCTTCTTGCTCCCCTTCTTCTTCCTCTTTTCTTCTTTCTTTTTCTTCTCTTCCTTGCTCTTGTTTAGGAGGGGACAATTATCCCTTATATGTCCCTCTCCTTGGCAATTGTAGCATATGACTTTCCCCCTTGGTCTTCTACTCCTATCATTGGATTTATTAAATCGAAAACCTTTTAAAGCATGCCTTACCCTCCTTACCATATACGCTTCTTCCGTGCTATCCATGGAGGAGGAGGAAGATGCTTCATCATCGGAGGAGGAGGGGATCTCTATCTTCTTCTTCCCCTTGTTTGCCATTAAAGCTACTCCTCTTGAAGGTTGGATTTTTGGCTCTTCTTGTATTCCTTCAAGCCTTGTTTCGTGGAGCTCCATTGTTGAGAAGAACTTCTCTAAGGTGCTCACTTCTAAATTCTTCGAGATATAGAAGGAGTCCACCATGGAGCTCCACTTTGAGGATCGCGGAAAGGCATCTATAGCCTTCATAATCATATCCCGGTTTGATAGCTTCTCACCTACACTTGACAAACCGGTTATAATTTCCTTGAAACGAGAATGTAAGGAAATTACCTTTTCTCCCTTTTCTAATTTAATGTTGTTGAGTTGGGAGTGGAGGAGGTCTCTCCTTGCTAGCTTCGCCTCGGATGTGCCTTCATGAAGCTCAATTAGCTTCTCCCACATCTCCTTGGCACTTAGGCATTCTCCAATTCGGTTGATCTCTTGTTGGGGAAGCACATTGAAAAGATGATGCTTGGCTTTTGAGTTTGCAAGGTGCTTTTCCCTTTGCTTTTTAGTCCACCTAGATTTCTCTATTGGCTTTCCTTATTCATCCCTAGGCAAAATGAAACCGGATTCCATTGTAATCATAATATCAAAATCCGTTTCGAAAAATACCTCCATTCTCTTTTTCCACCAAGAGAATTCGCCGTTGAACTTTGGTGGGTGGATGTTGGAGCCGACCATTTTGAATGTTGCTTGTTGTGGTGGTTAGTCCTCGACAAGCTTTCCTTGGCTCTGATACCACTTGTTGGGAGATCGGGTCGGCCGGCTAGAGGGGAGTGAATAGCCCTTGAACGTTGGATGTCGGTATTTGCTCGTCTACAAAGAGATTAGCACAACGGAAACAATAAAGCAAGAAAAACAAATATAAATACAAGAAATCAAACGCTAACAAGATGGTGTAACGTGGTTCATGGCTACTCCGCTAATCCACGGTCCCCGATTCGTCCTCGGTGAATCACTCCGCCAAAACCAATCCACTAATGGTCTCTCCTTTGCACCAAGCTAGGTGGAGGTAACCTTTACAACCAAGATCACTCTTCTTACAATAAGAATGGAGTAAAATCAAGTAAGAAGAGTTTAGAGCTTGTGGGGCACTAGGAAGATCACTTAGAGCATAAGCATTAACCTCTCAAAGGCTGACACCCTCTCTTTTTATAGAGAGGGCTGATTTCTTCCCGTTGGCCGCCACCGGTCATTCTTTGCCCTTGGCGATCGGCTGCCACACCTAGCGGCCTCGAACACGTCGGATCTCGGACCGTTGTAGTCCAATCGGAACACTTGGCGGTCGGTGATGGACCTCACCCGATCGCTTTGCCTCCGTAATCGGCCCGATCGGCTGGCGATCTAATACTGCGACATCCTCTGGCGATCATTGCCATTTCATAGCGATCTGGCTGGGCATAAACCCATCAGTCGGATACCAGTCGAACCCACTCGACTCAGAGCAGTCGACTGCCATTACATGGCAGTCGACTGGTGCCATGTGAAACTCAAACTTAACATAAGTTTGAGCTTCCAGCGGTCGGGTAAACCTTAACCCTTGCGGTCAAGTCTCCGACACTCAGCCATTCGGCCAAGTTCACCTAATGAGCTACTTACATTTCACTCATTCTCTCATCTCACTCGAAGTCCCTCGCCGAACCTCTCTTCGTTCGCGGCCACGTCCCTCGGCAGCATCAGGCGCACGACTCTGCAATGCTCCTTCGCGTCTCTTGCCTCCGAAGTCTGCTTCCTTGGCTTCACTTCAAGTCATCTTGTCTGGCGGTCCCTCGGCAGCATCAAGCGCACGACTCTGCAATGCTCCTTCTCCGACTCAGGCATGAGGTTGTGAGGGTGAACCCGCCAAGGCTCCATGTGCGAATTACTAAGTCCTGCAAGACTCCAATGCACATATCAAATAACAATACCAACCTAACTTAAACCCTTTGCCACACACATCAAAACCTTATCATGGCAAGAGATTGCCCTAACACATACAACCATTTCCTCAATCTATACTCACAATAGATCCATAGCCGAAACTTACCACTGCCCACCACCCAGCTTGTTCACCTGAAAGAACCCGTGATTCAACCAATTACATCACAACCAGGAGTTACATAAGAAACATCGTAACAACACAACGAAAGATCACTAGCTCAAAAAGTGATTGTAATCGAAATCCAAAATCATAACAGAATACTCCAGAATGCAGAATAGAAATTTGAAAGAACCTATAGGTCAATTTAGACCTTACCAGGAACTTGAAGTGAACAGAACTATCCCAACTTCAGTCTACAGCTCACTTACAGAACAACCAACATCAACACATCTGACCCACAAGCATTTACAACCCATAAAATATAGTAACTAATAGTCAATGAGGAGAGTGTAGATCGAGCTTACCAACCCTTGGGATCCACCGGCGGTATCCTCTTCTTACTCACTGTTCACCGAACAATCCAAGGCTTAAGATCACTGCCCAAAATCACAACCCCAATTCAACGAAGGAGAAACCACAACAACCCTAAAATCTCGTCCAAGATCAGGAAAGGACCAGTTGTTACCTTGCTCGACCGAGATAGCGTAGCTCACGTTCAAAAAGGCAGGATGCACCGGTGTGGCTGTGGGCACCAACCGTCGTGTGCGAGGGCACCTGAGGTGGAAGGGAGAAAAGGGATCGATCGACAGATCGGGTGGAAAAGAGGGCGACGACCGATACAATGCTTCATCGAGAGGGCAGCAACTCCGGCGCCGGAACATGAATAGAGCACTGCGGGAGGATGAAATCCCCTACCCCAAGTTGCCATCCAGCCACCATCTGCTCTCCTCCGTGCTCCGGCGAGTCCAAGATCTTGGCGATCAAACGACGACTGCTGCAGAGATCGCGAGGAAAGAGGAGAAGAGTTGCGTATTTGGAAGAGAAGAGTTGCAAATGGAGGAAATGTTTGAGAAAGAAATAGAATTGATGGAAATGGAAGGAATCGGGTTAAATTAAACCATTTAATTCCTAAACAGGCTTTACAAAAGTCTGTTCGCTTTATCCCCATGAAATATCCATAAAACTTCCGTTTAAATCCAGAAAAATTTCTAAAAATTCCTGAAAAATTCTATAAGATAAATTTATTAATTAAAAAGGGTATTATATTTTTTTTTTAATATTGTATTTTTCGGTATCTTACACTTGGTGAAGTCTATCTTTTGATAGCAATCACCATTGAATGGGATGATACAAAGAGGGCTCAATATTGAAGCTTTTCTCAATTTTTGAACTTTATGTCAATCTCACTAATTTGTGAGTAAAATAATTTTCTAATATTTTTCACCTATAATGATTGTAATAAGTAATATACATACAAAATTTCATGATTTTTAACCTTATATATATTTACTTATGAATTTTAGAAATTCATTTCTGAAAACCTAAAAACTGTATTTTGCAATTATCAGTCGACTGCCATGGAGGCTAGTCGACTGATGAGGGTGGCAGTCGACTGGTATCCGATACAGTCGACTGCCCAAGTTGATTTCGGGTAAACCATGGTGATAGCCCCATGTTCAGCTATGTTTTGGTCCCCTAACCACTCCTAACCCTAGGATATTCTATGGAGAGCATTAGAAAGGGTGAAATCCATTGGATATGGATTAGGAGAGGTGTTTAGGGTGAGTATCAATTTTAAGGTGTGTGAGAGTTCATTGTTGAACTTTGCCTTAATTTTGATTATTTAAATGGTCCTATTGGCTTAGGGACTCTCCAAGGACATTGTTGGTGCAATGGTCAAGGGGGAGCAAGCCTTTAGGGAGAGGTATTCATCATGGGAAGATGGATGTGTATTTTCCTCATGGGAGGAAAATTGGGTTGCCTCTCTTAAGTGATATAGGACTTATAACTAGAAAGATTGTAAGCATGTGTGTTCCTCCAAGGGAGAGATTGTAAGATCTCATTGGGATATGAGACATTCATACCCTTGGGGTGGACCTTTTTTATGTATGTCAAAAAGGGGGAGAAGTTACCAATTGGGATAGTTGGAATTCTCATTGGGATGTGAGAATTGCCAATTGGGGATAATTGGTAGACTTGGGTTTGAGGTTTTGTCCAACATCAAAAAGGGGGAGATTGTTGGTGCAATCGGCTCGGACTCGAGTTTGACTCAAACTATATTTTGATGTTAGAAAAAACGCATGACATGGGATTGTCATGGGAAGTCCAACATGGGTTGGCCATGTAAATCCAAGTGTGTAGCCTTGGTGGTGAAAAGTCCAAGCATGGGGCTTGGTGTTGGGAAAATCCAAGCATAGGGCTTGGTATTAGAAAGTCCAACATGGGTTGGCCACGTAAGTCCAAGTGTGTAGCCTTGGCAGTGAAAGTCCAAGCATAGGGCTTGGCATGGAAAATCCAAGCATGAGGCTTGGTGTGGAAAGTCTTGAGGACTTGGCAAGTTCACTAGGCTCGAGGTCCTTGAGTCGGTGAAGGATGGAATTGCAAAGCCGTACGCTTGGTGCATCTGAGGGATCGCTGGACGGGGAGCGAATGGAGTGAGGCCCAAGGGAAGCAGACTTCTAGGGCAAGAGACACGAAGGATGGCATTGCGAAGTCGTGCGCTTGGTGCATCCGAGGGACGTAGGCCGAGGGAAGGGAGCTTTGGTGGGGAACTCCATGAGGGATGAGGTGGACTTGGCCAAGTGGCTAAGACTGAGTGTCGGAGGCTCAAACATGAGGTTTGAGGGTTTACCCGACGGTCGGATGCTCAAACAACTCGGTGTTTGAGGTTTACCTGACAACAGTCGATTGGCATAGGTGCCGATTCGACTGATCCAAGTCGACTAGGGTTCGACTGGTGTTAGACTATAGTTTTGTGGCTTAGTAGTCGACTGCCAAGGGATGGCGGTCGACTGATGTTGATAGCGATCGTAGGGATGGCGATCAAGCGATGGAAGTGTCGTGAGGCAGAATGCTCGTAGGGAGGACGATCGGCTATGAGTCGGCGATCGATTGATGATCATCATCAGTCGACTGATAGAGGATCCATTGGAACTTGTCCAGCGTGGATCAAGCCGTTGTGAGACAACGACTACAAGAGTAGTCGACTGCTAGGTGCGAAATCAACTCGATGAAGGTTATAAATGGAGCTCGATATTGAGAAATTTGCCAAGACTTTAAGGGTGATTTTGGAGGGGAATTGCTGCTGCATTCCAGACCTTCAAAGCCAATCCAAAGCAAGCAACAAGCAAGTGATTCAAAGCGATTTGTGTAAAGTGTTCTTTACTTGTATTTCTTATTGTATTTGTATTCTTGCTTGTACTTTAGTATTACTGTTGTAATAGCTTGTACGAGATTTCTCCACCTCCGACGTGTTGTCGAGAAGGAGTTTAGAGTGCCATGAGCATAACTAGAACTCGTTGAGCTCGCCCCGTGGAGTAGGAACCATTCGGTTCCAAACCACGTATATCTTGTGTATTTGTGTATCCGTGTGTTGTTGTTAGTATTTCTATTTGCATATCATATTTCTGCTGCACTAACGACAATCGTAGACAAGCAACACGTGACAAACGAACGAATTCCATCGTACGACAATTAAGGGCTATTCACCCCCTCTAGCCGGCCACATACGCTCCAACATACTCTGTGCTCCTCCTCCCAGGCCCACTGTGCCTACTAGGCACGCATGTGCTGCCTGGCCTCCCAATGGTAGGCAGCCTCCTCATGGCGATGGGCAGCCTCTTCCTGGAAGTATATACAAGCCTCGTCGTAGAACTCGTCGGCCCGCTGGAAGTGCTCCCGTAAGCCTTGAAACTCCGCTTGTGTGTAAGTGTTCTGCTCCTCCCATCGCTGCCTCTGCATCTACTGCTCGGCATAAATGTCGTCGAGGCACAATTGGAACTCGGAGAAATCGTAGGAGGATGTACCTACATCCTGTTCAAAAGTAGAAAAAGACGTTGGTGCAGTGCAGGCTCTTGTCGTGGACTAGGTGGGCTCAAAACAATTTTTGCTTCTACCTAGCAAGTTCTTTCTAATCCGATTTTATTTGCAAAAAATGCTAAATGACAAAAAATAAAATCTATCGAATGCAATAAAGCCAAAAACAAGTAAAAACTAAACTTGGGTTGCCTCCCAAGAAGCGCTTTGTTTAAGGTCTTTTAGCTCGACCACACTCCTGCATCTCATCTTGGCTCTAGTGGCCCATGGAGATTTTTCTTCCTCCCCTTCTTGATGTGTTTGAATCTTGCTCATGGGGGAGCAAGATATTTCCTCACTTTATGCCTCCTCCCTTGTGGTCCCTCATCACCATATCTCTTAAATCCGACTCGTGGAGGGGCAAGATACTTACTCTCTTTATCCCTCCTACCTTGGAATCCTCCATCACCACTTCTCTTAAATCTTGCTCATGGAGGGATAAAATATTTACTAGATGTCTTCCTTGGTTCAAGATTGAACATGCTTATCTTCACAGAATTATCAAAAGTTTGATCATAGTCTTTCATTTTGTCCAAATGTTGTAAATAACATAACTCACTACTGACATCCTCACCAAAAGATTGATTAGTAGACTCTATTAGGTCGAATGAAATTTTATCATCACAAATCACTAGATGAGCTTCGTTATTGGTAACTAAAGTTTTAGTAATGGTTAAAGCAGGCTCTTCTGGGTCCTTGCGAGGTTAGGAGGTGTTTTGATTGAAGCAATGCACTCCTCGATTAAAGTATCAATTATATAATCCTCAAGTTCTCCTTCAAGTGATGATCGTATGGATTGTCCTTCTTCACTTACGATGCCATCTATGCCTTCCTCATCCATTCATTCAAAGTGAGTCTTTGCTATATTAGGTGTAATCCAGTCATCAAAGCCACCTTCTCGTCGTTTGGTTTCTTCTCTTGCTAGATCTCGTTGCATAATCTCTGCAAATTGTCGGCTATGCTCCTCGCATTCCCTAGTGAAATCGGCTAGCAAGGCTTCTAAGTGGGGACTTGGTTCTGGATAAAATTCACATGGTGATTCATAACTCTCGTGCTCACTTGGGAAATAATATTGAGGGTTCAAGTAGCCAGGGTCATAACTATATAAATAGGATTCATCTCGTGGCCACTGGTTGTAATCATAGGTGGAATCTTCTTGTTCAAATTGCGAAGGCTCAAATATATCCGGATAATCATTAATGGTATGCCATGTTTCACCACAATGCTCACAATAAATGTTACCAAAACTCATAGAATTAACTTGACCATAATCATGAAAAAAAGCATGCATGTTTATCTACGAGAAAATATGAATAAGGAAAGGAACAGCAGTGCCACAGTAGGAGACAAAAGTTGCTAGGACTATAATTAATCTAAAAGAAAAACTGCTAGAAAATAACTAAAGCTAGAAGAAAACTAAAATCTAAATTAGAACCAAATTAAACTGGAAAGCAATAAAAACTAGGGAAATAAACCTAAACTAGGTCCGATCCAACTGCCCACCTTCGATTCGATATCGAATCAACAGTCCCTAACAACGACGCCAAAAACTTGATGCACGCAAATGTGACCTCAAATATCGTGACGGGAACCATCGAGGACTCGAAGCGCGCACTCGCGCTCAACGCCCACAAGTGCATGGATGTCGTCAAGTAATAAAAAGATTATCGATTCCACAGGGACTGAGATCTGAGTATCGATTGTTCAGTGGGCGTTATTGTTTGGAGTTTAATGTTAAGGGTTGTGCTTATGAGTTTTGTCAGCAATCCTAACACTAGTACGGTGTCATATGGAAGAAGAGAAGGGTAGCTCTTTTAAGGGAATTCTAGGATTTCGATTTCGCTTGTGTGTCATAGAACACGCTATCAATTGGGTATTATCTAGACGTCTAACTATGGTCTTGTGGAAGAGACATCATACACTTCCCCGATGAGTCTTCACATCTATTGGGAACTACCTCTGTCATACCAGGTCGACCCCTGACTTTAGGAGATGATAGGCGATATGAGGATGCCGAATCAATCCCTGTGATGAGTCGGAACGTGTCTTGTTTCCGGTTCTATCACACCCTTCTATCCACGGTTATCGGAGATGAGGTCAACCCCTAAGTTGCTCCTTAATTCTCCTAAATCTTTGATACGAGGGTTGTCACCCCTCGTATCGGCTATGCACAGTAAATAGAAGACCAAAACCAATAGTTATCGATCTAAACAATCACCAATTGCAAATATGAAATAACGAATAGAAGTATATTTGAAATAACATGTTCTACGCACAAAAACTACTCCCTAATCCTAGAATCGAAGTATCTACTCCATAAACAAAATAGAAGAAACACAAGGCAAGATTGAATTCATCATTACAATGCAGAAGATGTATAGAAAATAAATTACAATGCTCTTTGGTTCTTCTCTCTGGCGTTGGAGTGCAGAATTTGATCCTTTAGCAATTTCCTTCCTCCTTGTTGCAAGTTTTCGAAGCTTTTTAGGGCTTCGGAGTGTTGTCCCGATCGTGTGCCTCCTCCCCTTAGGGTTTGGGCGTAGCTTCCTTTATATAAACATCAGGCCGGATCTTCTCGAAACTTGGAAAATAATCGAATCACATCGAAATCACCCAGCGCCACACGACCGTGTGGATTCACACGGCCAGGCTGTGTGTGGTGCTGGTGCATGACTCGTGTGGATTCACAGGGCCAGGGTGTATATCATTCTATTCTAGCTGCTAAATGCCCTCTTTTCGCTTCAAAAGTGCATCATTTTTCCCATAGAATGTTTTCCTGCACATAAAAGTACAAAGAGCATATCTCCGAACTAGAAAATAGGAAATGCATGAAAAATAAAGTGAAATATGCAAGAATAAAATATAAAATGAAATGGGATGTGAGCGAAAACTACTCCTAAAACCCTATATGTGCTCACATCAGTATGAATTTTCAAGATTTTTCAAAATACATATTTTTACTTATGAATTTCTAAATTTCGATTTTTGATTTCTGCAGTTTGCAGATATCAGTCGACTGTCGCTTATGGGCAGTTGACTGATGCATAGGGCAATCAATTGTTCACTGATAGAGTCGACTACCAATCCTGATTTCAAGTAAACAAAGGTTGTTTAGGCTAATTTCAGCTATGCTAGGTTAACCTAACTGCTCCTAACCCTAGGATATGCTTTGGAAAATATTAGAAAGGGTGAAAATCTATTGCATATGGATTAGGAGAATTGTTTATGGTATGTATCAATTTTAAGGTGTGAAAGTTCAAGTTTGAACTTTTGTCCTTAATATTGATGGTTTAGTGTTCCTATAGGCTTAGGGACTCTCCAAGGACATTGTTGGTGCAATGGTCAAGGGGGAGCAATCCTTTAGGGGGAGGTTATCCATCATGGGATGATGGATGTGTTCTTCCTCATAAGGGGAAGAATTTTGAGTTTTTGGAGAAGTGAGGATTGCCTCTCTTTAGTGATATTAGACTTATCACTAGGAAGAGTAAAGGCATCCTAGATGTTTTTGGACCAAGGGGGAGATTGTAAGATCTCATTGGGATATGAGACATTGACCCTTGGGGAGAGCCTTTTTGATGTATGCCAAAAAGGAGGGGAAGTTGAGATTCCTAATTTGGACAATTGGGAGTATTAGATTGAGTTAGTGTTCTAACTCATCACCTTTGGGATTGAGTTGTGAACTTTGAGCTTCAAAAGCAACACGAGTTGATGAATGTTTTTGATATGGTTGAACATCTTCGTCAATTGTATCAATGACAAGCAAGGCACGAGAGATTCAAGATCTCTAAGGCACTATTTCAGTGCAAGATGCAAGATGGGACTCCCATAGGTCCATATGTACTCAAGATGATTGGGTACATAGAAAACCTATAGAGGTTGGGATTCCCACTTGGCCAAGAACTAGCCACTAACTTGATCTTGCAATCCTTGCCAGAAAGTTACAATCGATTTATCATGAATTACAACATGAATAAAATTGATAAGTCACTGGCTGAGATGCTTAGCATGTTGAGAACTGCTGAGCTCAACCTTAAGAAGGCAAAGCCCAACTCCATTTTGATGGTGCAAAAGAAGAAAGGCAAGGGCAAGCCTAAAAGTAAGGGAAAGTTTCAAGCCAAGGGCAAAGGCAAGGCACTGAAACCTAAAGGAGGGGTTGCTAAGGATGGTGAATGCTACCACTGCGGTCAGACCGATCACTGAAAGCGGAACTGCAAAGGATACCTGGAAGATCTTAAGAAGAAGAGAAGTGAGACTTCTACTTCAGGTATATATATTATAGAAGTCAATCAATCTATTTCTTCATCGTGAGTATTTGATACCGGATGTGCTTCTCACATTTATACTAATGTGCAGATGCTGAGAAATAGCAGGGCATTGACGAAGGGCGAGGTAGACCTACGAGTAGGCAATAGAGCAAGGGTTGCTGTTGTTGTTGTAGGAACTTATTTTCTATCTCTGTCCTCTGGGTTTGTACTAGAATTAGATGAATGTTGTTATGTGCCTGCTCTCACAAAGAACATCATTTCAGTTTCTTGTTTAGACAAGAAAGGCTTTTCATTTATAATAAAGAACAAATATTGTTCCGTTTATTTAAATGATATGTTCTATTGTAATGCACCTCTGATGAACAGACTCTACATTCTAGACTTAGAGAACCCCATCTATAACATAAGTACCAAAAGGTTCAAGTCAAATGAGTTGAACCAAACCTATCTCTGGCATTGTCGCTTAGGTCACATAAATGAGAGTCGCTTATCCCAGCTTCATAAGGATGGGTTGCTGGACTCATTTAATTTTGAATCATATGAGACATGCGAGTCTTGCCTTCTAGGCAAGATGACCAAGACTCCCTTTAGTTGACATAGCGAAAGAGCAACAGACTTGTTAGGACTTATACATAGTGATGTGTGTGGCCCTTTCAATGTAGCTGCTAGTGGTGGTTATAAGTACTTCATTACATTTACTGATGACTTCAGTAGATATGGTTATCTGTATCTAATGACACATAAGTCAGAATCCTTTGAAAAGTTCAAAGAATTCAAGAATGAAGTACAAAACCAGCTTGGCAAGAGTATTAAGATACTTCGATCAAATCGAGGTAATGAATATCTTAGCCATGAGTTTCATGACTATCTAGCTGAGTGTGGGATTCTATCCCAACCCACTCCTCCTGGAACACCACAGTGGAATGGTGTATCTGAAAGGAGGAATCGTACCCTATTAGATATGGTATGATCTATGATGAGTCACACAGATCTTCCTATATCCTTTTGGGGATATGCTCTAGACACAGCAGCCTTCACACTTAACTGTGTTCCATCCAAAGCTATGATAAAGATACCATATACGATATAGACAGGGAAAATCTCAAGATGTCTTTCATGAGGATTTAGGGTTGTGAGGCTTACATTCGACGTCAAGTCTCAGACAAACTGGGACCCAAATCCGATAAGTACTATTTTGTTGGATATCCCAAAGAAACGAAGGGATATTACTTCTACATTCCCAGTCAGCATAAAGTATTTGTGGCAAAGACTGGGGTATTTTTAGAAAGGGACTTTGTTTCTAGAAAAACTAGTGGGAGTACATTCGATCTTGAAGAAATTCAAGATATGGACTATAGAACTGAGGCCTTGATGGAGGTTGAATAGGAACCACAAAGTGTTGTGGATGATGAGATTGTTGCACAAAGAGTTATGGAACAACAACCTGTTCATGTAGACCTACCTCTTCGCAGGTCTGATAGGGTACATCGTCATCTTGAGAGATATTCATTTCTCTTGTCTGACCATAATGACATTATGCTCGTTGAGAATGAGCCTACCTCCTATAAGGAAGCTGTGATGAACCCAGATTCTGAGAAATAGCTAGAGGCCATGAGATCCGAGATGGAATCCATGTACACCAACCAAGTATGGACTTTGGTTGATCCATATGAAGGCGTCAAACCCATTGGGTGTAAGTGGGTCTTTAAGAGAAAGACTGACATGGATGGACTTACGCATACCTATAAGGGTCGATTGGTAGCTAAAGGTTTCAAGCAAATTCATGATATTGACTATGATGAAACCTTTTCTCCAGTTGCGATGTTTAAGTCTATTCGGATCATACTTGCTATTGCAGCGTACCACGATTATGAGATCTGGAAGATGGATGTCAAAACTGTGTTTCTGAATGGAAACTTGCTCGAGGATGTGTACATGATACAACCTGAGAGTTTTGTAGATCCACAGCATACTGGCAAAGTATGCAAGTTGTAAAAGTCCATTTATGGGCTAAAACAAGATTCTCGGAGCTGGAATCTTCGATTCGATGATGTGATCAAATAGTTTGGTTTCATCAAGAATGAAGATGAACCCTGTGTCTACAAGAGGGTTAATAGGAACATAGTTGTCTTCCTTATATTGTATGTGGATGACATACTACTCATTGGGAATGACATTCCTTTGCTACAGTCTGTGAAGACTTGGCTAGAGAATTGTTTCTCAATGAAGGACTTAGGTGAAGCAACCTATATTCTAGGCATCAAGATCTATAGAGATAGATCTAAGAGATTGCTTGGCCTAAGTCAAAGTACATATATTGACACGGTATTACTACGGTTTTCCATGCAGAATTCCAAGAAGGGTTTTTTGCCGATGTCACATGGTGTGAGTCTTTTGAAAACTCAAAGTCCCTCTTCTAGAGAGGAGAGAGACCGCATGGATAAAATCCCTTATGCATCTGCTATAGGATCTATCATGTACGTCATGCTATGTACTCATCTGATGTCTCGTATGCTTTGAGCATGATGAGTAAATACCAGTTAGATCTAGGTGAGCATCACTGGATAGCGGTCAAGAATATTCTTAAGTACTTGAGAAGGACTAAAGAATATTTCTTGATATTTGGAGGCGATGGGGAACTAGCTGTAAAGGGTTATAGTGATGCTAGCTTCCAAACTGACAAGGATGATTATAGATCGCAGTCAGGGTTCGTGTTTTGCTTGAATGGTGGCACTGTGAGTTGGAAGAGTTCGAAGGACACAGTTGTTGATTCTACAATAGAGGCTGAGTATATTGCTACATCAGAGGTAACAGAGGAGGCAGTTTGGATCTGCAAGTTCGTTACTGAGCTTGGGGTGGTTCCTAGCATAGCATATCCCATAGAGCTCTATTGTGACAACAATGGAGCGATTGCACAGGCTAAGGAACCTCGCTACACCAGCGGATCAAACACATACTACGACGCTTCTATCTCATTCGAGAGATTATCGATAGAGGAGATGTGAAGATTTGTAGAGTACCCACAGAGGCTAATGTCGTAGATCCCTTGACCAAAGCTTTGGCACAGAAAAATCATGATGGTCACACTAGGTCATTGGGTATTAGATACTACAGTGATTGACACTAGTGCTAGTGGGAGATTGTTAGTGAAAGTCCTAGAGTCGATCATGTGATGATTGTTGTATGGACTTGTTGTATCATATTTCTATATATATTTATAAAGGTATTTCTTTATGGTTATTATACTTACTTGTATTGGTGCCAAATAACTAAGTATAATAGCGTCCTTGAGTAGAAGGTTCTTATCTATATCAATCGATTGGTTAAATCGATAATGAGATGATATAGAGAATACTACTCTTAATCATTCCTAGTCAAGTATTAATATTCAGGGACAATGTTAATGCGAAGAGACTTGCATATAAGTCAACTTGATGACTTGATCTCACAAGTCATGGATATGAGATATCAAGTTGACACATGTGTATGCATTGGAGAATGTATACTGAATGACCCGCCATGAGAAAGTATCATGGATCGTTATATGAGTGTCATATACTTTCTCATGTGACTATTAGTATGACTATTAGTCCTTGAACCTGAAGTCACCATGGTTCCCTACATAAGGAGTTGCATACTTTGGCTTCGTCAAACGTCACCCGTAAATGGGTGGACTATAAAGGTGATTACTGGGTACGTAACAAATTATGCGAAGGGATGTGAGTGATGTAGATGGGATCTATCCCTCCTATATGACGGGAGTGATATCATGATTCTTGATAGAGTGAGACCACTAAGTACATGGTCATGCCCAAATGAGTCAATATGAGATATTGAGCTCATTTGATTAGAGTGAGTCTACTTGGAGTTCAAGATATAGATTGTACAGAGGATGACACGGTCTATGCCTCAATTGTTCAATCTAGATGTCAAGGATAGAAGGACATTATCACATATTGTGAGAGTCACAATTAGTAGTCACAAAGGTGATGTTGGATCTCAACATTCTTGTAACTTGGGTAGCAATGATGTGTTGCTAGATACCGCTCATTGCTTATGTTTCTAAATCAGTTTAGGAGCATTGCCAACATTACAAGAACCTGTAGGGTCACACACGAAGTGTAATTAGATGGAGATTAGGTTCATATGATGGACCAAGAGAATTAGGTTCATGTGATGAACCAAATTGGATTAAGAGTAATCCAAATTAGACTAATTGAGTTGGACTCAATTTGATTCAAGTGTTGAATGAGCCTAATTTAGATTTGATTCATTGAGTCAATTTAAACTAATGAATAGAGATTCATTAAATTAAATTAACTTGAATCAAAGGTTGGATTTGATCAACCATGGGAGATAAGAGGTCAAGTTTAACTTGACTTGAGAGGGAAGATGAAGGGTCAAGTTTGACTTGACCAAATGTCACTTCATGGTGACTTGGCATAGGGCCGGCCAATGATGATGTTCCACATCATGTTGTGCCACCTCATGAGGAAGACCAAGTGTCATGGCTCTTGGTATTACATGGATGGTTTTAACCCTCCTTAATGTGGCTGGCCAAAAACATAAGTGTGGAATTGATTGCTTCTTCTTCCTTCTCCTATCTTCATCTCTCCCTCTCCTCCATGGCTGAAACCTCGCAAGAGTGCTAGCACACTCTAAGTGGTTCTCTCCACCCTTTTGTCCGTGTGGATACATGTAGAGGAGTGTACACTTGACACTCTACGAGATCCGACAATCTTTTGGACGAGCGGGATAAGCAAAGGGCATCGCTACAAGGGTAACACTCTTCCCATGTAGATCTAAGGTAGATCTAGTGTAGATAAACATGTACTTGAATTTTTATTTATCTTTGCATAGATCCATGGTCGGCTTCCGAGGTTTCCGCAATGCAAAAAGTAATTTTTGTGGCTCGGAGAGTCTAACACTACCAACATTGGGCAGTCGACTGATGGCTTGAGCAGTCAACTACCGTGGAGGGTAGTCAACTGCTGGTATTGGTCATGAGCTCAGAACACTCGGTAGCTGCCTGATCAATCGACTACAAGGTTGGCAGTTGATTGATGAGTAATAGCAGTCGACTGTCAGTGTATCTGTAGGCTTGAATGTCGATGTGGATCAAGTCCGTTGTGAGATAACGACGACATTATTGGCAGTCGATTGGGGCCTTATGACAGTCGACTGCCAGGAGCGAAATCAGCCCGATGCATGTTATAAAAGAATCTTGAAAGGAAGGATTTAGCAGCGATTTTCTTGGGCGATTTGAAGGGGAATAGTTGGTGCTTTCCAGTCCTTCAAGCCTAATCCAAGGCGATCAACAAGCAAGCATCCAAAATAGTTTTTTGTAAAGTATTCTTTACTTCTCTTGTTTTATTTACTTTGTATTTTCTTGTTGTTTCTTTGTATTACTGTTGTAATTGTTATAGGAGGTTTCTCCACCTCCGACTTGTTGTCGAAAAGGAGTGTTTTTGATTAGTGGTGGCATTTGCATCGCTAGAGCTCATTTGAGCTCAATCCGTGAAGTAGAAACCCTAAGGTTCCGAACCACGTTATATCGCTTGTCTTTGTACTTGTGTGTTTGTATTTGTTGTGTATTTCTATTTTCCACTGTGTACTAATATAATTATAGACAAGCACAATTGAATTACATCAAGCGAACGAATGCGCCATTCACCCTCCCTTCTAGCGCTCACCGACGTTCCTATAATATTCTTCTAATAATTATGATTGTTAGTCTCGACGTGGCGGTCATAGATGAAGTAGCGATGGAAAATCACAGTCTTCCTCTGCTTCATCCCCTGCACAGTCTGATGCTCTTGCAGAAAATATGTCCTCCACCTCTTCTCCAATTGCAGGATCTTCTGGTTCTCAACAGATACCTACAATGTATCTTTCCTAGTACAACAATCACTCATTGAGAGGGAAGATATGCGAGAGTTGATATCTCCGCGCGGAGATTCGTAAGTATTCAAGTTTTAAATTATCTATATTTTTAAGATGATATATATTTTTATAAGTATCTAATATGGTTTGTTTTTATTTTATATTAGATTTACAAATTCTATACATGTTATTCACAAGATGAATAAAATAATGAATAACCATTGGGGTGGAGCTTCTATGACTTATACGAGCATACCGGAAGAAATAAAAAGTTTGTGGTGGAATGAGTTCAAGGTAAGTTATTTAAATCATTTTGTATAAAAAATTGTAGTTAATATAATCAATTCAATTTTTCTCTACTGCAGCGGTTATTTACTTGGGAGGAGAGTGAAACACTAGAGATTAGGAGGATTTTCAAGAAAAAGTGTGGCGACCATATCAGAAACATACTCGGTCATGCGAAAACCAGAAATAAAAAACCACACTATATAACCGAGGAGAATTGGAATAAAATTTTTTCATATTGAAGATTTGAGGATAGAAAATGGAGGAGTGAGCTAAATAAAAAAAATCAACATTGTAATTCCGGTGCTATGTCTGCCACATATGCGGGAGGCTCAATCAATATCGATGAGCATAGACATCGATTGGTGGATTTTTTCAAATCCTAATTTTGTAATCTAATACTCACTAATTTATAAATTATAATGATGTTTGTTTAGGCCCAGGAGACGGTGACTGAGCCATTATTCATAGACAATTTCACCCGTACATTTCAAAAGAAAAATAAGACATGGAGTGAGGAGAGAGCCAGAACAATGAAGGTTTGTAATTTTAAAAGTTTTGCCGTCTTTTGTTATTATTTAATTTTTTTTCAAAACAGGAGAAATACGATGAACTTGCATAGATAAATTCATGTGCAAGTGATGATGCAGGCGCCTCTAAGTCTTCTATTAGCAATATCAATTTATAGCTCAAAGCAACTGGAGGGGCGAAAAGTAGAAGAATAATTGGCCTCAGTTCTTTGAGTCGAACCTATAAAGCCCTTGGTGCTTCTTCTTCATCCTCACCGACAGTGAGAGCAGAAATAAATCAATTGACCGAAGAGGTTAGTCATTTGAAAGAGTTACTAGCGCAGAAGAAAAATGAATCGAGACAAAGAGATCAGAAAATAAAGGAATTAAATGAACAGATGAATGGATTTCGGAGGCAACAAATGTTAATTATGCAACATCTTCAATTAACGTCTAGTGCAAGTCAACTTCCTCCTCCTCGATCTGGTCCTCCTGCTGATCCTTGTAATGACAATGAT
This sequence comes from Wurfbainia villosa, assembly GCA_025175895.1. NCBI lineage: Eukaryota > Viridiplantae > Streptophyta > Magnoliopsida > Zingiberales > Zingiberaceae > Wurfbainia > Wurfbainia villosa. The sequence continues at coordinate 32,002,271 of CM045989.1, read as the reverse complement.
GATGTATTTTTTGATGATGATGGTGACGATGGTGGTTACATTTGATTTTGTTGTATGTAAATGTTACTTGACTTATCACATTTGATATACATGTCTTGTAAGTTATGTTTATGTTTGTTATGTAGATATTGATTTGCTATTGAATTATTTTCATTTATTAGATGATTATGAAATTCGATATGTGAATTAGTTTATATGGTTGTATGTATTTGTTGTAAAATAGGGAAAAATAAGTAAAATTTGTCATGATATTTTTTTTTAATTTTTCCAAATTAGCAACGAAAATAAATTTCGTCACAATTTGCGACGAAAAATAATTTTTCGTCGCATATTTTACAACGAAAAAGAAATTTCATTGCAAAAATAGAAGCAACAGTCGACTGACATTTGCGAACAGTCGACTGGTATACTAGCACTTGACTGGTCAGTCGACTAAAACACATTTTGTAACCTGCTTCTCCACCACCAGTCGACTGATGCCCACCATCAGTCGACTAATAAATTTTTCATTGCAGATGTAGCGTCGAAAAAATATTTTGGCACAAATTATCTATTATTAGTCGACTGATTTACTGTAGCACCTTATAGAATCTCTCGTAGTCGACTGCCCAATCAACTGATAGCTCACCAGTCGACTGAAGAAGACCATCAATCTACTGCTATACTATATCACCTTACAGAAACTCTGGTAGTCGACTAAACAGTCGATTAGTCAGACGTCAGTCGACTGATGGTATTCTTCAGTCGACTGATCTTGAATATTTTGCAACGAAAATTCATTCGTGACAAATTTTACGACGAAATTTATTTTCATCGCAAAGTTTTCATGAAAATATGACAAATAAAGTTATTAGTCTTTTGCGACGAAGAATTTTTTTCGTTGTAGATTTGGTGACGAAAATTATTATTCGTCGCCAAATTTATTGACGAGTTATTTTTTTTTCCATTTTTATCGCTAATTAACAATAAATTTTGCAACGAAATTTTTATTCGTTGTAATTTTTGCAACGAATTTTTATTCGTTGTAATTTTTGCAACGAATTTTTATTTTTCGTTGCAAAATTTGACAGTGAATTATTTACAATGAAAAATATTTCATTGCAAAAAATTTTTACAATGAATTTTTATTTAAAATTCATTATAAAATTCGTCGTCAAAAGTATATATTTTTGTAGTGTAATAGACCCAAAAACCTTTAAATGTTTAATATTAGAATTTTCTCCGAACATCAATTCATAAGGCGACTTTAAATTAATTGGAGAGAAAGACATTCTATTAATCACATATAATTGGCATCTCATACCTTCCTCCCATAAAATTGTTGGTAGATCTTGGCATGTAACCAACTCTTGTAAGTTGTCTTTATTAAATGTCTAATCTTCCTTTTAGCTGCACCATTTTACTTTGGGATCTTAGCACAAGAATTCTCTATTAATGTCATGTTGATAGCAGAAGGATAAAAAGTATTTTGAAATAAACTCACCACCATTATGAGTTTGTAGTCACTTTATTTAAGAATTAAGTTCTATTTCAACTATTTCTTTGAATTTCACAAACCTAATAAAAACTTCTAATTTATGTATGTGAATCTTTTCTAATCATTAAAAAAATTACATATATAAATATCTTGAAAATAGAAGAGTTATAGTTGGTCCCATTAAATTACTATGAATGAGTTTCAATGGGCCTTGACATCGTGAAGTTGATTTGTCGAAAGGAAGTTGATGAGCTTTTCCAAATTGACAGGTAACCTTTTTACTAGATTCAATTTCACCATAGCTTTTAATTTTTTCCATTCTAAGATGTCTCAACGTAACATGCCATATATGTGAATTTTTTATGCTACTTGTTTTCTTAATATATGAACTAAAGATAGATAAAATAAATAAATTATTAACTTTCTAACCAATATGAAGAACATATGCCTTGGGCTCCTTAATATTTCAAAGAAACTTCACATCTTGTGGACCAAAAAGCAAAGTTTCCAACATCTATAGCATTTGAAACTAAAAATAAATTTTTCTTTATACCCAAAACATGAAACACCCTATTGAGTGTACGTAACGTGATCTTCTTGCTTTTGATTGATGATAAAAATGTCTTCATTCTCCACACAATGAACTATTTTATTTGTTATTACAATGACATCACAACCACTGTATTCTTGAAGATGAGAGAATTTAGATTGATCTCTACTTATAGTGATGCCCATAACTAGATTTTCTAATTCAATCATTCTAAAAATTAATGGAAGTGGCATCTATACTCTTTGTTTCTATTATAAATCATTTTTTCTAATATTCTTTTGCAATTTTTTTCAGTTTTAGCAACATTGCTTTCATTTAACTTAAGTTTAGCAAAATTTGTTGATGTGTCTATTTTGCCACATTTATAGCAGTTGAAGTTTTTCTTTCTACCGATGCTAGAAGCCTCTTCTTTCTCTTTATATGTGATTGATTTGCTTTGACATCCTTTTTCTTTTAAAGCTTTTCTTTCGAGCCACAATGGCACTTCCATCTTCTTTGTAGAAGCACCAATCGTCTTCTTATCTAGTGACTCTTATGATGATAACAAATTCTCCAAGGACGTTATCTAGTTCACCTTTGTGTTGACATAATAAAAGAGGATATATTCGTCCCCTTGAGGTGGCCGTTGATTAGAGCAGCATAAATATTGTTATAAGTGGGTATGGATCGAATCTCAGTATGAAATTTAAAATTCTTATCCAAGTTCAAAAGTCCTCCACTGTTTTTGATCATTGGGTTAGGGGACATAGTCTCTCCCACCATAATTTATCTTTTTTAATCATCATCGAGAAATCGACGATGAGAAATACTAGGGACGAACATAATCACTTTTTGCTACAAATGAAGAGGATATATTCAACTTCAATCCTTGAAGAAATTGCCTTTAGATTCTGTCACGCCCCGAGAGGGGTACTTGTCCGACAAAAATTGGACAACACCTCCCCTGTACTGTGGACAATTGAAACCTGTATACAAGGTCCACACGACCCACTATACATCGGCTAACATGACCGGAACATAACACGACAATACATACAATATATATGGGCCTCAGGCCAACAACCAAAGTAAATAAAAGGTCTAAAATCTCTAGACTTACCCCTTCTGCTATTTGAGCAGGAAAACACAACCACACACATAACCAAAACCAATCGGAACCAAAAGTCCATAAGGACATATCAAATACCATCAAAACAACCACGAGAATAAAGTACTACAAGTTTAAAACATGGAATACAAGAAATAAAAATGCGAAAGCCTAAAAACCAAATAACGGAGTCTTCAGATCAGGGGACTGACAACTGGACCCTCAGGAAGACTTCATCCTAAAAAATAAAAGAGATATCAACGGAGTGAGTAAAACTCAGCGGATATCTAATAGTTATGCATAGTAAACTATAAGTAGCAATAATAATCATGCTGGTACAGTTTCTTAACAAAAATACATATCTAAAACTGTACATACCAGAATCACCTAACCTGAAATAAACATACATCCATACAAGTATACGTAGAATCACCAAAACAAATAAATATAATACCTCTTGTATGTGCATGACAATCATATGCAACAACCAAAAAGTGCAACAAGTAATGCATATAGTAAAAACGTATGCACATGATGCAATCACCTGTGTCACCCCTAACGCCAGTCAAGCCACCGACATGTCATGTGTGTCGGCCGAGTGGGTAGGGCTGTGACAACTGTGCACTCTGTCATCACTACACCTATGCGACTGAGTGGACAGAATGCTGGCGGAGTATCATCCTCCTACCCCATGTATGAATATGGGGGACATCACCTTGTCTCATCTCCCCGTCTCACGACAAAGGAGGGATCCCTGTCTGCTACCACGTCACAATACCAATCACCTGAGCGACTACCGTGGAGCTCTGACAGAGCAACTACACACACACTTGAAATACCACTAATCCACGAGTGGTTGTGTGTGTAGGTAATGTGATTGACGATGGGCTCAACTACCAAGTAGTATCACCTCCTACCGAGGAGCCGATGATCACCAGTCATGCAACAATGCAAGATGGTGCATATCACTAATGCACGATACACCTATCAATCCATAGCTACCTATGGTATGTACCAATAGGAGCCCATATCAAATAACCTAAGTACATAAGTTTATGTACACATGCAAGTTATATTCATTATTCATTCAATGCCTAGTATGTAAGGTATGTCACTACTCTAGTGCTAAACAAACTATTATTTCATAAAAAATACGAATCAACTTATTACATGAAAGCAACCCTATTTATATCCAAAATTAGGACCTATTCAAAGGGATAAATCAAACTCTATCCTAAGAATAAATCAAACTCTATCCTAGAAAACTAATAATTATCCCTAACATATTTAGGGATAACAAATTATCCCTAATCATATTTACAATATTCTAATACTCCTCCTTAAGTGGGAGCATATAAATTATATGCACCCAGCTTGTTACATATATAGTCAATTCGGAGACCTCTCAGAGACTTAGTAAACATATCTGCTAGTTGATCATGCGAGTTAATAAAACTAGTAGATATTTCTCCAGATATGACTTTCTCTCTGACAAAGTGACAGTCGACTTCAATATGCTTTTTCCTCTCATGAAAAACTGGATTTGATGCGATATGCATGGTGGCCTGGTTATCACATATGAGTGACATTTGTGTAACATCTCCAAACCTTTGCTCCTGAAGCAATTGTTTGAGCTATATAAGCTCTTGACTGGCTATGACCATAGCTCAATACTCTGCCTCCGCACTGGATCTCGCCACAACATTCTGCTTTTTGCTTTTCCAAGAAACAAGGTTACCTCCGACAAATATACAAAAACCAGAGGTGGATCTCCTATCAATGGGAGATCCTGCCCAATCTGCATCAGAATACCCTATGACTTGAGTATGTCCTTTGTTTTTGAACAAAAGACCTTTTCCTGGAGCGCCTTTGATATATCGAACAATGCGAATCACAATATCCCAATGTTCTTTACACGGAGAGTTGAGAAACTGACTTACTACACTTACTGCAAACGAGATATCTATATGAGTAACAGTAAGGTAGCTTAGTCTCCCTACTAATCGCCTGTATCATTCGGGATCTAGTAGAGGGTCCCCCTGATTTGGCAGGAGATTAACATTAGGATCCATAGGGTTGTCAACTGTCTTTGAGTTTAACATTCCTGTTTCTTCTAGAATATCGATTACATACTTCCTTTGGGATATAATGATCCCATTTCTGGACTGTGCTACTTCTATCCCCAAGAAATCTTTGAGTTTGCCGAGATCTTTTGTCTGGAAATGTTTGAAAAGATGTTGTTTCACCTTTGAAATCCCAAGATGATCACTGCCTGTGATGACAATATCATCAACATAAACCACTGTTGGGATCTTTGTAATGGCTAGAGGGGGGGGGGGGTGATTAGCCTTTCTTCGTTTCTACAAATACGTTAGCGGAAGCAATACAAATACAAATAAGAATACGAATAAGAAAACAATGAAAGCAATGCTAACACCCGATGTACGTGGTTCGGAGATGACGCTCCTACTCCACGGCAATCCGTAAGGTGGATTAGCCCTAGCCAATCTTCACTAAAACCTCCTTTGGATGAACTAAGGTGGAGAAACCTTGTCTTACAATGCTATCCTCTTCTTTACAATGATGGAAGATTAAAATCTAGAGAATAGGAGGTTTAGAATCACTAAAGCACTTGAGAAAGCTTGGTGAGCACGAGGGTGTAGCTAGGAATGAGAGCACTAGCTTCACCAAGCTCCCCAAGGCCCCTTCTTATAGAAGAGGGGTTGTTTTCCCGTTGGGCTTCGATCAGTCGACTGATGGTAAGCATCAGTCAACTGTCGCCGAAGCCAACGTCTTCTGAACCAGCAGATCTACAGAGATTCGTAGCCGTAATTTCCAACGGCCAAGTGATCAGTCGACTGATGCTTACCATCAGTCGACTGATGGAGTGATCAGTCGAGTGATCGTAGGCCGCAGTCGAGTGCGACTACACTCTGTGCTCGTTTTTGCACCGATACCGATCGGCATCAGCTTGGCCGATCCGATTGCAACATCACCGATCACATCGCTAGCAGCCGATCGATGGTCGTGGTTTCACCCCGACTCGGGCCGAAGATTCGACCGGTCGACTAATACATCGTATTAGTCGACTGATACTCATCAAGTATGAGTAATTCACACTTGATTTTACACCCTAGACCTAGACTCAACCTTCTAGCTCCTCATTAAGCCTTGTGCCTCTAAGATCCCTCCGAGTCCGCGACTTGTTCATCCTTTGCGCTTTGCTTCCAAGAGCTTCCTTCAGTTTCGTTATGTCTTGGGTTGCCAAATGCTTGGACTTTATGCTGCCAAGACTACAAGCTTGGACTTATGCTGCCAAGACTTTACTTTGGACTTCTTTTGTCAAGGTTCACTTGGACTTTACGCTGCCAAGACTACAAGCTTGGTCTTACGCTGCCAAGTCCATCCCTTGCCAAGATCATACTTGGTCTTCCTTTGCCAAGGTTCACTTGGACTTTACGCTGCCAAGACTACAAGCTTGGTCTTATGCTGCCAAGTCCGTCCCTTGGACTTTCCTTGCCAAGATCATACTTGGACTTCTCTTTTACCAAGTCTTCATCCTTGGATTTCCCTGTCACTTAAACATGTTCGCAATTAGATCACAAAGCATTGCCTAACTTAGATGATTATCCAAACATCAAAACATATAAATGCTTGGAGCATTGTTGCACCAACAATCTCCCCCTTTTTGATGTTTGATAATCATTTAAGTTAGGTCTTTTAAAGATACACACATAATCATATTTTCAATTCTAACTTAAACTTTCCTTCTCCCCCTTTGACATACATCAAAAAGAGAAGGATTTATAAATGAAAGAATTAACATTGTTGTATCTTGGACTAAGGTATAAGATTGATATTAAGCTCTCCCTTAATCCAAGATATGCCTCATGATGTGTAAATAATATTTGAAGCAAAGCATAACAAAAATTCAAAAATTAAGTCCTAACTTTGCACCAACAATGGAAGTTTGGGGATGAAAAATATATAATTTATGAAACTCCCCCTAAAATATTGCATTAAACAGTTTTAAAACTTTATTTATACTCAATGTTATCATGCTATAGTTTTAGGACATCAAGGATACACTAATTATCAAAAAAATGGAGCTAATTATGGTTTACGAACCATCGCTACCTAAATCGAAATTTCACCTTTTATTGACTTAAATGCGTTAGAAATTCTAGAAACCTCAAAAAATCACAAAATTTTGTGTACACATTTCTGAGATCATAATTTATTAAGGAAAAATAGTTTGAAAAATATATGTTTTCCAGATTTCAAGATTGATACAAATTTGGAAACTAACAAAAGTTCTAAGGATTTTGTAAACTTTGTATCACTTTTGTGTTCCACTTGAAAACTGTTTTTCAAAATATGATGAACATAGTTTAAAATATATATGATTTGGAATTTTAAACCATGTTCTTAGAGCTATGTATTCATTACTTGAATACAAGCCTTCCCAATGATTGGTCCATAAGGTATTCATGTCTCTAGGTGTGTCATTGGCTCATAGTAATGCATCATAACAAGCATGATGAGCCAAGTACACCTTCCCTATCATCTCACACGTTCCTAAGTGTCTCAATACAAAAATCAAGGTTTCTTAAGGCTTTTTGTGAGATGCATCAAGGTATAAGACTAACATATGAATATGGGATCATGCAAACCTAGAATTTTACTCTACAAAGCACATACCAAGCTCTCTCCTTAATGATGAAAATTCGGTTTCGGGAAGAGCTTTGGTGAAGATATCGGCAAGGTTGGACTTAGATTCTACATAATTAAGTTCAATGTCCCCTCTTGCCACATTATCTCTTATGAAGTGATGTTTCACTTCAATGTGTTTGGTCCTAGAGTGATGTACCGGATTTTTGGTCAAGTTGATGGTACTCACATTATCACAATAAACTTTAATGTTAGAGTAGTGTATCTCATAGTCCACAAGAGTATGTCTCATCTAAAGTAATTGAGCTACACAATCACCCATAGCCACATATTCGGCTTCAGTGGTTGATAAAGCAACACAATGTTGCTTCCTACTACTCCAACTAACTAGGGAGGACCCAAGAAATTGGCATCCACCACTAGTACTCTTCCTATCCAATTTGCAACCGGCATAATCGGAATCGGTATAACCAAGCAACTCAAAGGACCTAGTCCTAGGATATCAAAGTCCTACATTTAGGGTGCCTTTAATATATCTTAAAATTCTCTTAACGGCTACTAAATGTGATTCTTTGGCACAAGATTGGTATCTTGCACACATACCTACCGCAAATAAGATATCAGGTCTACTAGCGGTTAGGTATAGTAGGCTACCAATCATACTCCTATAAAGTTTAAGATCAATTGATTTACCATCATGATCACTATCTATTCTAGTGCTAGTGGCCATAGGAGTGGTTACAATTTTGGCATTTTCCAAACCAAATTTCTTGATCATTTCATTTGCATATTTGGTTTGATAAATATGAATACCTTCATTGGTTTGTTTGACTTGTAACCCTAGGAAAAAGTTAAGCTCTCCAACTAAACTCATTTCAAATTCATTCTCCATGTTTTTTTATAAAGTCTTGAAGAAGATCATCATTTGTTGACCCAAAAATAATGTCATCAACATATATTTGGGCTATAAAAATATCCTTTAATGTTGACTTTATAAACAAGGTTTGATCTACTTGGCCTCTTCTAAAATCCTTAGAAATTAAGAAATATGACAATCTTTCATACCACGCCCGGGGAGCTTGTTTTAACCCATATAATGCTTTCTTAAGCTTATATATGTGGTTTGGATAATCTATATTCTCAAACCCGGGTGGTTGCTCTACATATACTTCCTCCTTAATATAACCATTTAAGAATGCCAATTTAACATCCATTTTGTAAAGTTTAAATCCCATATAGGAAGCATATCCTAAGAGAATTCTAATAGATTCTAATCTAGCAACTGGGGCATAAGTCTCATCATAGTCAAGTCCCTCAACTTGATTGAATCCCCTAGCAACCAACCTAGCCTTATTTCTAGTGATATTTCCTTGGTCATCTAGCTTATTCCTAAAGACCCATCTTGTAGTAATTATGGTGCAATCATTGGGTCTAGGTACTAACTCCCATACTTGACTCCTTTCAAATTGAGCCAATTCATCTTGCATTGCCAAGATCCAATCCGGATCATGTAATGCATCATTGATCGATTTGGGCTCAATTTGTGAAATAAGAGCAACTTGACTAGTAGGAGGTCTATGAAATGACCTAGTTCTTATTCCTTGAGATATATCTCCTACTACTTGGTCAAGTGGATGATCTTGATGAATTCTTAGGGTTCTAGAAGGGGTTTCAAATTGATCATTGTTATCTTCCACCCTTCTTTCATCATCGGAATCTCCTCTTCCTCCCCCTTGATCATTACCCCTTATGGTCAAATTTTGAAGTTTTTGGGTAATGTCTTGATTATTGTCATTAATATCCTTATCAATGGAGGACTTTCTAGGGTAGGTACTAGTGGTTTCATCAAATTGAACATTGGATGACTCCTCAATCCCTTGGATTCTCTTATTGTAGACTCTATATCCTCTACTTGTGGATGAGTATCCAACTAGGATTCCCTCATCCGCTTTGGATTCAAATTTTCCTAAGTTATCTTTGGTGTTTAAAATATAAACTTTACATCCAAAGACTTTGAAAAAATTAATTGTGGGAATAGTCCCATTCCATAATTCAAATGGTGTCTTTCCTAAAAACCTATGGATTTGAACCTTATTTTGGATATAGCAAGCGGTATTTACCGATTCCGCCCACAAGTAGCTAGGTAGAGAATATGCATTAAGCATAGTCCTAGCCGCCTCTTGTAGGGCACGATTTCTCCTTTCCACCACCCCATTTTGTTGGGGTGTTCTAGGATAAGAGAACTCATGCTTGTACCCTTGCTCTAAACAAAATTGTGAAAATTTAGAATTCTCAAATTCACCACCATGATCACTACGGATCCGGTTGATTTTGAGACTCTTTTCATTTTCAACCCTTTTACTAAATCCTATGATTATTTCTAAGGTATTATCCTTATGTTTCATAAAGTAAACCCAAGTATACCTAGAAAAATCATCTACTATAACTAAACAATATTTGTTACCATTTAAAGAAGGAGTACTATGGCAATCAAATAAATCAAGATGCAATAGTTCTAATGGTAAGGAAGTATTAGTTAAGGTTTTACCTTTGTGTGATGCTTTTGTTTGTTTTCCTTCTTGGCATGCATCACACATTTTGTTCTTGACATACTTGATCTTTGGTAGCCCTTTGACCAACTCCATCTTGGCTACCTTGGCTATGTTTTTCATGTTGATGTGCCCCAATCTCCTATGCCATAGCCAACTTTCTTCTTCTTTTGCAATAAGACACTTAGTAGAAATGTTAGAAGCATATAAAAGATCAACATAATAGATATTTGACTTCCTATATCCAACTAACATACAATCATTTAATTCCTTGTGTCTAATCATGCATTTAGAGGATTCAAAAGAAACATGATAGTTTGCATCACAAAGTTGACTAACACTTAATAAATTAAATTTCATATTTTCAACTAGTAAAACTTTGTGAATGACAATTTTGGGAGATACCTCAATTGTACCTCTACCTTGTAGGATCGTTGGCGTCGCTAGAAAGGGGGGGGGAATGAATAGCTACGCTTCTCTTTTCGATTCGTTGATGGATTTCGATCGTCGTGCTTGTCTACAATTGTTAGTACGCAGCGAAAACACAAATACAAATACAAAAACAAACACCAAGCACAATACACAGTATTTACGTGGTTCGAAACCCTAGTTCCTACTCCACGAGCGAGCCCTAGCAGACTCTAGTGATGCACACCACCACTATATCACTTCTCCTTTTCGATGAACACACCGGAGGTGGAGGAACCTCTCACAAGGATCTTACAACAATAAGAATAGAATAAAACGAGTAAATACACCAAATACAAAAGCAAATGAATAGATGTTACAGTTTTAGGGCTTTTGAATGCTTGCTCATGGATCACGTTGGGATGACTTTTAAGGCCCTGAAGTGCAGCAGCACCTCGCTTCAAATCGCCCCTGAAATCTCCAGAATGATCGCTCAAAACCTGTTCAAGAATCGGTATAGAAGAAACCCTAAAAGTTCCTTCTTCGAAAACCGGTCGAGGCGCCAGCCTCATCGCGACCACCCGAGGCGCCAGTCGAGCCACCTTGCCTCTGTGCCTCCGTCTTCATACCTGTCCTGAAATGAGTCGAGGTGCCAGTCGCGTCCTCCAGTCGAGGCGCCGCCTCGACTGATACTCCAGTCGAGGCGCTGGTCGAGCCCAGCTTGCTTCTGTTTGCCTGCAAACGAAGCCTACTCGACTGTTATACCTCTATACTGAGGTTTAACACACCAAGTATGATCCCTTCATACTTGATACTCACCCTAAGCCTAGACCTAAGCCTTCAACCCACTTCCATCAGCCTCATGCCTCCCGGATCCCTCGAGTCCACGACTCTTCATCCTTGTGCTTGCCTTCAAGTGCTTCCATCGGCTATTGTCATTCTCTCGGGTCTACTTTTGCCAAGAGACCTCGCCTCCGGGACTTCCTTTTTGCCAAGCTCGATCTCCCTGATCAGCCGAGTCTTCCCTTGCCAAGACTCCTCGTCCGGGACTTCACTGCCAAGAGGCCACGCCTCCGGGACTTCACTGCCAAGACTCCCCGTCCGGGACTTCATTTGCCAAGCACGGTCTCCCAGACCTGCTGGGACTTTCCTCGCCAACTCCCCGTTGGTCTTCCCATCGCCAAGTGTCCGGTCTCCCTTGACCAACTTGGATTTTCTCTTGGCAAGTATCCATACTTGGACTTCTCCTTGCCAAGTCACCAAACTTGGACTTCTCCAATAGTCTTCCTCATATGACCTTGGATGTCCCATAGTATCCACTAGTTATGTGGTCAAACCACATTGTGAACTATTGTCAAACATCAAAACTCTACTCGAGTTCCACTCGAGTCTGGTCAATCATGACCTGGGTCGATTGCACCAACAATCTCCCCCTTTTTGATGTTTGACAATACCGTTAAGTTAGGTTATCCCATAAACCCAACTTGACACTTCTTATGCCAAAGAATCACGAAGTGTTCCCAATCTAGAATTTCAAATTTTGAAATTTTCGGGGTTTTGTGTATATTAGGGTATTCTAAGTTAAAGGGTTAGGGTATCCTAAGTTAAAAGCCTAACTTAACCCCCTTGCATTTCTCCCCCTTCTTGACACACATCAAAAAGTCCACCAAGGTTCTCAATGTCTCATTTTCTAATGAGATTCTTCCTTCTCCTCCTTGGTCAACATTCATCTTGAATGTCTTCATTCTTCTAGTGATTTATCACTAGATGAAAATCAAACTTCCATTTTCCCCCTTTTTGTGATAAACCATCATCCATTATGCCTAGATGGATAATTATCCCCTTAAAATCTTACTCCCCCTAGACCATTGCACCAACAATGTCCTTGGAGAGTTTCTAAGCCAATAGAAACGTTAAACACTAGAAAATTAGGATAAAAGTTCATATTTGAACTTTCACAACCATTAAATTTTGATTTGTACTTCTATTCATTTCCAATGAAAATCTCACCATTTCAATGCTTGTTTAAGCACATTAGAGGTGTAGGAGTAGTTATCTAGCCTAGGGTTATGATCATATGGCTTAACCTAACATTGATAAGTCAAAACAGTGCTAACAGTCGACTAAGAAAGGCTTCAGTCGAGTGGAAGCATCTCCAGTCGAGGCGGCGCCTCGACTGATTTCTGAAATTTCAGAAATCGAATTTTCAGACCAACTTCAGTAATGCATAAATAATTCTAGAAAATTCAAAAAATCATGAAATTTCAACCACACATTACTTATGCCAAACACTATTGGGGGAAAATAGTTTTCTATGAAAATAACCTTTAAATTATAAGAATGATACAAAGTTCAAAAGCATTGAAATTTTCAATGTTTAGAGCCAACTTTGTTTCAATCTTCTCAATGGTAATTGCTATCAAAAGATAGGATTCACCAAGGTTTTTCAAAATGTTTTTTAAATATTTTCAAAACCTTAATTTCAATCATGGTCTATGGGCTAAGTACACATGACTTGTATACTAGCTTTCCTCATGATTTATGCCTATGATTGAGATGAGTTTGAGTTCATCTAGATGCAAAAACTATGTACCTTGAACTTAACTCATATCCTAACATCTCACATGTATCTAGGGTGTATCAATACACATACATGTCAATTTGATGTTAGATGTGAGTTTTGTTCATCTTAAACTAAGGCCTCATGCATTTTCTAAGACAACTCTACTTGATTCCCTTATACATGGGACTTCAAGTCATGCCATTGTCCTTAATCAATTTTAATAAATGCATAAATGATCATGGAATATAAGATAGCATAAATAAATCATGTGTCAATAATCATGATATTATGGTATGTAACATAAACCTAAATACTAACATGACATTAAAAACAATAGATCTAAGCATGATCATGACATTTTATATGATAAAAGGTAAATATGTTATCATGTCATGGCAAAGCAAACAAGGTATGGAAAATAAGATGCAAAGCCATGAAAATACCTAAGTTCTTAATATTTGTTGCCATTTGTTGGAATTAAGTTCATTTTGCTATATACCAGTTATCTCCCAAGTGTGCCAAAAATTCAAAATGGCACACCATGACCTCTAAAACCTCATTGTGCCAATTTGATCAAATTTTTCAACTTCCATACAATTTATTGGCACATCCTAAACACTTTTAGGATTTAAAATCAACCTTAATTCCAAAGTATCCAAAACCTTGGAAATGACCTAAAGTGTCAACTTTGCTATGATTGGGTTAACTACCCATCCATTCAAGGTTGACACAACCTAACCCATTTAGCGTGAATCAATTACGCTCCTAGGAACCCAATACCTATTGGAGCTCCTTGGGTTTACTAAGTACTCACTAGGGATAACTTCCCTTAGTACCTTTCTAATGACCCTCCTAGACTTGGAAGGCTTGGTCATTTTGGTCTTGTTAAGGTTAACTCTAGAGATTCCTTCCCTTATAACCTTGTTAGTGGCTTTCCTAGATTTCATTGAAACCTTAGCCACTAGACACTTACCATGGTCAACTCTAGGGATGACTTCCCTTGTGACCTTAGTACTCCTAGACCTAGAACTTGTTCCATAATTATATGGAACACTATGATAGGTAGGCTTATCTATCTTGGACCTAGGCTTGTGACCCAAGCCTTGCTTGTCCTTAGATGCTCCTTGCCTCCTAGAACCTAAGTTTTGTTCATTAGACCCATTAATCATATTTTCCATTTTCTGAAGGGTCTTCTCCATTTTCTCAAGCTTTAACCTCAAAGCTTGATTTTCCTTTTCTAATATCTCAAGTTTCGATTTTTCATTTACTCTTGAGATGTTCTTCTTTCTAGGCATATGTCTAGTCCATTTAGAGTTGATGCATAGATTATTGTTCTCTACCCTCCTATCCTTGGGTAGAGTTAGTCTAGCATTGTCCTTAGTCAAATTTACATTCTTAGCACCTAAACAATAAAACTTGTTTTTAACATGCGTTTTGTCATGATGATGCGAAGTGCATTAAAGTTATGAGCATGCTTTGTAACATTATGTAAAGGAAGAGCATTATTTAAAATTACCTTAGGGTTTGCCTTAGCTCCCCCTACACTTGAACTCTCTCCTTTTCCCTTCCGTGGGTGACTCCCCCTAGAACATTGGCTCCGGTAATGTCCCCGTCTGTGGCACTTGAAGCATATTATATGCTCCTTGCTCTTATGAATTTGGGCTCCAACTTCCTTTGATTTTTCTTTGGCCCTTAGTATCGGTTGAGCCTTCTTGACACTTTTTGGGCATTTACTCTTATAGTGCCCTACTTCCCTACACTCAAAACATGTTATATTACTTTTATCCTTAACAATTGAATTTAAGTTACCTTCTTGAGTGATTGGAGACTTTTGGACTTCTTCTTCATTTCTCTCCGAGGTAGAAGGCTTCTCTTGCTCTTCCTCCGGGGTTGAAGATTTAACCTCCCCCTCAATCCTTGGCATGGAGGTTTCCATAATTTCCTCTTCAGATGGTGAACAATTATCATCTTCCGGATCTTTACTCACTTGAGACGATGAACATTCTGTTGGTGCAATCGGCCAAGGTCACGATTGACCGGACTCGAGTTTGACTCGAGTGATGTTTTGATGTTTTGACAAAAACATATGACAATTGTCATTTGGTAAAGTCCAAGTCTTGAGTACTTGGCATGGCATTGGGAAAAGTCCAAGCATGGGTCTTGGCAATGTAAAGTCCAACATGTGTTGGCAAGGAAAGTCCAAGCATGGTCTTGGCATGAAAAGTCCAACATGGGTTGGCATGGAAAGTCCAAGCATGGTCTTGGCATGAAAAGTCCAACATGGGTTGGCAAGGGAAAGTCCAAGCTTGAGTCTTGGCATTTGAGAAGTCCAAGGGTTTGATATTGGCAGCGTAAAGTCCAAGCGGGAGTCTTGGCAGCATAAATCCAATGGTTGGCGGCGTAAAGTCCAAGCGGAGTCTTGGCGGCGTAAGTCAAATGTGCCTTGGCGGTGTAGACACCGTTAGCATGACATAGCCGACGGAAGCACCTGAAGGCTAGCGCGATGGATGAACAAGTCATGGATGACTTGGAGGGATCCGAGAGGCGTGAGGCTGATGGAGGTGGCTAGAAGGTTTAGGTCTAGGCTAAGGGTGGTCTAGCAAGTATGGGGGAACCATACTTGGGTTAAAACCTCATGTTTGAGGTGTGCCAATGACCGTGCCATGTGGCGCCGATCGACCGAGTCAACTAGGGTTCGATCATGGGTTATGGCAGCAAATGATCGCCATAGGTGGGCCTGATCGATGGCTCGAGCAATGACCGATCGTGTGATCACCGACCGGGTGCTCGAGAAATCGCCACGTATCGGAGTCGAGACTCGACCGTCGAGTGAGGACTCCATCACGATCGATGGTCATAATCACGATCGATGAAGGTTCCGCTGGACTTATCCAACGTGGATCTAGCCGCTTGTCTCACGACAACAAAGGGCATCACCGATCGATGGTCCCGATCAGTCGATTGATCGACTTTTTCCAGCACAGGTTGAAGCTATATAAGGAGCTCGTGATGGAGGAAAAGATAGCGATTTTCTTAAGCGAAATTGAAGGGGGAAGTTGGTGCTTTCCAGTCCTTCAAAGCTAGTTCAAGGCAATCAAAGATCAAGCAATCCAAAGCTCTTGTAAAGTGTTTTTCCTTTACTTGCATTTATAATTCATATTGTATTTGCTTGTATTTACTTGTTTATTGTTGTAAACATTTGTACGAGGTTTCTCCGCCTCCGACTTGTTGTCGAGAAGGAGTTTATTGATTAGTGGTGTTTGTGGCATCGCTAGGGTTCGCACGAACCCGATCCGTGGAGTAGGAACCGTGTGGTTCCGAACCACGTTATATCGTTGTGTTAGCGTGTTGTATATTTCATTATTGCTTTCATTATCTATATTCCGCTGCGCTAACGAAATTGTAGAAATAAATGCGAAAGAATTCAATCGACATACGGTCAACGCTATTCACCCCCTCTAGCCATTCCAAATATTCCCAACAAGTGGTATCAGAGCCCGGGGCTCTTCTACGGATTAACAAGGAGGAAGAAGCTAGAGGTGAAGATGGAATTTGAGGAAAGATTGGGTGACAGCGTCAACATCACCTTCCTTCAACGCATGAACATTTTGCGTATTGGAAAGGTAGGATGGAATATTTTCTAATGACGAATATAGAAAATTGGTTTGCCGTGACTATAGGTTTTGATGCTCCGAGAGGAGAAAACGGCAAAATCCTCAAGATGAAGAGATGGACCGAGGAGCAACGGGAAAAATTCAAGACAACCGTTAAGGTAACAAAAATGTTGATTGATTTGATACCTAACGATATTTTGTCCAGATTAGGAAGCTATAGGGATGCCAAGGAGTTGTGGAACAAGTTGATCAAGTTCCATGACAATCCCAAATCGGTCCAAGAAGACTTGGAAGAGGAGGAGACCGAAGAAGAATCATCATCATCCTCACAAGAAAGTGAGGAGTCAACTTCCGGGTCGGAAGAGGTGGAGGAAGTGGAAGAAGCATCCACCTCAAGGATTGAGGGGGAGGAGAGAACCTTCATACCGGAACATCGAGAAGAAGAGCCTTCAACATCCGATCAAGATGAGGAAGCTCAAAATTCAACTCCGGCACCTACCACCACCCTAGGTAACTCAAACACTTTATCTTCCAATAAAAATCATATTATGTGTTTTGAGTGTAGGGAATTTGGGCACTATAAGAGCAAGTGCCCAAAGAAGGTTAGGAAAGCTCCACCGGCACCAAAGGCCAAGGATGCCGGTCCCTCAAGTCAAAAGAGCAAGGAGCATATTATATGCTTCAAGTACAACTCAAAGGGACATTATCGGAGTCAATGTCCAAGGGGAAAGAAGAAAGGGCAAGAAGGAGCAACACAAGTAGGGGGAGCCTCCAAGGCAAACCCTGAGGTAAAATTTATTAATGAACCTTCAATTTCTAGGGATAAGAAGCATGCTAGGAATAATTTTAATAGTCTTGCTATTGTGCATAAAAAGCATGCTAGAAATAATAGATATATTTGCCTAGGAGCTAAGAGTGTTCACTTAGGAAATAAGAAGAAATTTGGGACTAATGTCCCTAAAAATATATTACCTAAAGAAAGCATTAAGAAAATAGGAGAACATCTAGGCTTTAATGCTAAGAAATCTAGACATATGCCTAGAAATAAAAATATCTTAAGAGAAAATAAAAAATCAAAAATTGAGATATTAGAAAAGGAAAATCAAGCCTTGAGATCAAGGCTTGAAAAACTTGAAAAGACCCTTAAGGTTATACAAAATCAAATGCAAGGGTCAATTAGTCAAACTTCTAGGTCCAAAAGTCAAAGTCAACACCTAGGACCTAAGAGTCAAAAGTCAACCAAGGGCAAGCAAGGTTTGGGTCACAAACCTAAGCCTAAGGTGGCTTACCATAGTGTTCCATTTGATTATAGAACACAAACTAGGTCTAGGAAGACTAAGGTCAATAGGGAAGTCATCCCTAGAGTTGACCAAGGGTTGTGCCTAGTGGCTAAGGTTTCAAGGAAACCTAGGGTGGCCACTAAGAAGGTTGCAAGGGGAGTTACCCCTAGAGTCAACCTAGGTAAGACCCAAATGACCAAGGCTAACAAGCCTAGGAGGGTCATTAGGAAGGTATCTAGGGAGGTTATCCCTAAGGAATACCTAATTAACCCTAGGAGCTCAAATCGGTTTTGGGTTCCTAAGAGCGTGATTGATTCATGCTAGGTGGGCTTAGGATGTGCCAACCTTGAGTGGATGGGTAGTTAACTCAACCATGATAAAGGTGGCATTTTAGGTTATTTTCAAGGTTATGGATACCTTGGAAATAGATTTGAATTATCATCCTAAAAGATTTTAGGGTGTGCCAATATTATTTGAGAAGCTTGATAAAATGGTCAAATTGGCACAATTTAGGTTTAGAGGTCGTAGTGTGTCATTTTGGGTTTTTGGCGCATTTGGGAAAATTTAGGTTAATATGGCAAAATATACTTAATTATATCAAATGACAATTAATATTAAAATTTAGGTATTACTATACCTATATATTTTATATGCCATGCTTTGATTGCCATATGCCATGTCATGACATCATGCCTAGTTCTATGATTTTATATGTCATGATTCATGTTTAGGATTAAGGTTTCAAATGTCATGTGTTTTTAGATTTCATTTTATGCCATGACATCATGATTATGAGCATATGCTTATTTATAACATTTCTAATGCCATAATCACTCATGCATTTAAGATAATTTGTTTGAAATTGATTTAAGGACTATGGCATGACTTGAAGTCCCATTTATAAGGGAATCAAGTAGGGTTGCCTTAGAGAATGCATGAAACCCTAGATTAGGATGAACAAAACCCATATCTCACATCCAATTGACATGTATGTGTATTTACACACCTTAGATACATGTGAGATGCTAGGATATGAGTTGAGTTCAAGGTGCATAGTTTTTTGCATCTAGATGAACTAAAACTCATCTTGTTTCATTTGTGGATCATTGGGAAAGCTTGTGTACAAGTCATGTGCATAGAGCCCAAGGAATATGATCCAAAATAAGGTTTTGAAAATATTTTAAAATCATTTTGAAAAACCTTGGTGAAGTCTATCTTTTGATAGCAATCACCATTGATGAAGTTGATACAAAATAGGGCCAAAACATTGAAAATTTCAATGGTTTTGAGTTTTGTATCAAATTCACTATTTTATGGGTAAAATAATTTTAAAATATTTTTCACCCATTGTATGTGTCATAGGTATTATACGTATCAAATTTCGTGATTTTTCAATATACGTATAATTATTTATGATTTTCTGAAATTCATATCTGATAACTGAAATTCGGAAATTTCAGTTATCAGTCGACTGCTATTGGTGGCATACAGTAGTGAAAACATAGCATGATTTACCCACATCAAAATCCCCTAGTCTTAAACTTTTGCTTGTCCTCAAGCAAAGAAAACTCAAAAGACAACTTATTTGTGGGAATACTAGGCATCATCTAGGGGTATACAGTCTGATCTTAATCTTTTCAAATCATTCCTAGTTGCCAAGTTCGAAAGATCCCTATATAGTGCACATGAAAAGTTGGACTAAAGTCATTGGACACCAATCCGGACTTGACATCCCTTCTATCGTAGAGCATTCTTATTTCCGGCATAGAGGCACTTACCTGCCTTAATGCATGGATCATCCTTACCTATCATCAAAAGGTCTCAAAGGAGCACTTTCCAAGAAGAGAGAAGGAAAGGAATTATAGAGAGCATTTCCCCAGTAACTAGTTAGTCTCAAAGGGGCACCTTTTAGGTGTTTCCCCAGTAACTACTTGGTCTCAAAGGGGTGCTTGAAAATAATTCCTAGAGAGTATTTCCCCAGTAACTAGTTAGTCTCAAAGGGGCACCTTGTAGGTGTTTCCCCAGTAACTACTTGGTCTCAAAGGGGTGCTTGAAAACAATTCCCTTTTTTTTTTTTTTTTTTTTTCACAATACTTCTAGGGAAAGTGTTTCTCCAGTAACCAAATTGCACAGGCAAGTCTCCAATGGAAAATTGAGTACTCATCTGATATGGGGGATTTAAATCTTTTTTTTTGGATACCTCAAACCTATAGACCGTGTTAGAAGTGAAATAGGGTTCTTATCAAATAGGCAAAAAGGAATATCATGATCCGACCAATGTTCAGTTGTATTACGCTAGATGATATAAAAATGCAATGTTATGATATACGAAAAGATGCAAACAAAATAGCACTAACCAGACTAAAAATCTATAAAAATCTAAGTAGAGACAGCATAAGCAGTAAAGGATGTGCATCGAAACTCACAAAATAGCTCAAGGTGGTCTTTAAGCGCGACATAGGCATGCTTCCATCCACCCAGTGTCGTCACAGGTGAGAAACGTGCGATACGGGCGTGCTCGACAGCATGCTCGACCTGTGTTGTCTTCGGGTAACCTCAACACGCCTGTGTCGTTCGGCATAGGAGGGTCGTGTCAATTTGGCATGCAGTGGCACGTTTAACATGTCGTGTCCTGTAAACCTGAAAAAAATGTAAAACTCAAAATCAAATAAAATAAAATAAAATTACTAAAAAATGAAAATAGCTTGGGTTGCCTCCCAAGAAGCGCTTGTTTAAGGTCGTTAGTTTGACCCCTCAGTTATCCCCTAGTTTTGGGGATATGGCTCGAGTGTGCTCTGCCCCTCTTCCTCCTCAACCACTCTGGTGTTAGGTTGGGTCGGAAATCTCCACTCTTTATCCTCAAAATCCCCTTCGAGCTTATTAAGATAAGTTTGTTCGATGCTCCTTCTAGTGCTATTGATTTGAAACTATCAATCCTACAACAAACATCAAAATAGAAGTGTTTAATGACTTTTGAAAGGTCAATTCAATTTTGTCGTTTCCAAATGCAAGTGAGAGTTTGTGGTTCTTGACATCTATCATTGCCTCGCAGAGCTAAGAAAGGTCTCCCCAAAATGAGTGGAATGCATGGGTCTTCATCCATGTCAAGCACTACAAAATCGGCAGAATAATAAAATTTCCCACCTGACCGGTACATCTTCTAAGATTCCCAAAGGATATCTAATTGAGCGATCGGCTAATCGCAAGGCCATAGTAGTTAGTTTCATTTCTCCCAAATCCAATTTCTTGCATATGGAAAGAGGTATCGATTGACACTGCACCCAAATCGCAAAAAGCCTTATCAAAATTTGAGTCATTAATTATGCAAGGTATAGAAAAGCTACTGGATCATTTAGTTTGGGAGGTACCATGTTCTTAATTAAGGCCTTTGACTCCTCAAGAAGAGCCAACATTACATGCTCCTCGACTTTTCTTTTATTGGTTAAGATGTCCTTCAAGAACTTAGAGTATGTAGGCATTTGTTGAAGAGCTTCTATAAAAGGTATATTGATATATAGCTTCCTAATTACCTCAAGGAACTTACCAAATTGTTCATCCAATTTTTCCTTAATCAGCCGTTGAGGGAACGGGATAGGGGGCTTATATGTTCTTGGTTCCCTATTCGACACGCCTGTGTTGTTTGGCACAGCCTGGGCGTGTTGTCTGCTGGAATGACCCGACACGGGTGTGTCGACACGCTGGCCGTGGGCCTCAGCGTGTTGAACAACACGCCTGGTCAGGTGTGTCGGTTCCCTTTGTTTATTCAACCCAGAGCGTCTTCTTGTCTTCTTCCCCTTCTAAAATCCTTCCGCTTCTCAAACTTATGGAATTACAATGCTCACCTTGGGTTTATCAATTTCCAAGAAATCACGCATCCTTGATCTTGGTGGCAATTTGGGAAATTTGATTTTCCGGATTCTTGTGTGATTAGTCAAATTATCAACCTTGCTTCCCAATTGCTTGATTGCCTCGGTATTATTTTGATGTTGCCTATTTGATTCTACAATATCTCAAATTCATCATTTATCTTCCGACACGTGATAAAATTTTCCATCATCTTTCTAAGCTCGACTTGGGTCTGGTGAAATCCCAAGGTGCTCCAAAGTTGTTTCAAGAATTTTGATGGGCTCTATCTGAAAAGTTGGGATGATTTCTCCAACCGGGATTGTACGTGTTTGAGTAAGGGTTGCCACCATTAGGCTTCTGATTAAAATTATTCAACGCATCAACTTGCTCAATCCCAGCTTCTGATGATGGTGCGTGTAGGATTTGATGTCTGTTACACCACGGATCTACATAAGTGACATTAGATGAGTTTACGGTGATACAATAAAATGTTCGAGCTTTTGAGTTAATGCATCGACTTTTGCTTGAGTAGATCAATGGTACTTACCTCAAACTTACCTGCATTTTAGTTTGATATCCTCGCTCAGAGCCTATCGTGAGAATTCATTGCCACATTCTCGATGATCTCAAAGCTTCATCCAATGTTTTGTTCATAAGAGCTCCTCTGCAGCAGAATCAAGAGAAACCTTAGTAGCATATGAGATTCCATTGTAGAAAGTATGAACAATGAGCCACTTCTCCACCCATGATGAGGGCATTCGTAGTAATCCCTTAAATCTGTCCCGAGCTTCAAATAATGTTTCTCCATCCTTTGCAAAATTAGTGATTTGATGGCGAAGACTCGCAGCTTTCTTTGGTGGAAAATACTTGTCTAAAAATCTTTGCTCAGTGATCCTGTAGTTATACAATCTGCTGGAAGAGAGTGTAAGCTCAAGCTCGCTTTGTCCGCAATGAGAAAGGAAACAAGCGCAATCTAATAGCATCACCGAGGCTCCATTCAGTTTTAAAGTCTCGCAAAATTCCAAAAATACTTCCAAGTGCAGTTTGGATCTTGATGAGGTGCTCCTCCGAATTGATCTTTGTTCATAGATAGTAGTGGTTTTAATTCAAATTGTTTGCTTCAATAGGGGTCTTCTAATACTCGATCTCAATCCCTTGTACTAGGTGCTTTGCATAATCCCTTAAAGGTTTATTTTAGCTCGTCACCATGTCGGAGGTCGATTGTTTTCCCGAGGTTCTTGAAATCGTCTTCTAGCAAGGAAAGTTCTCTCTATCTCAGATCAATATCGAGAATTTCCTATTAAGTCTCGCATGCAACAACAAGAGAGGCTCCCAAAATAAGAATTGAATAGATACAAAAGAAAAATAGGAACAATCAATATTGAACAAGAATTCAGATCGAAATCTAGATTAACTAAATCACGATCAATTCAATATTGAGTGACAATCCACTGCAAAAACTTGATGTTTTATTTTCCGCACGTGCACGGTTGTCGTCAAGTAATAAAAATATCGATCCCACAGGGATTGGAACAATTATCGAATGATCGTGATACCAAGTTATCTAGTAAATCAATTTATGGTTTAAGCGAAAACCGAGCGATCAATAACAATGAATGAGAAGAACGAGCTAAAAGTCGATAGTTGAGGAGAATCTCGTGATATGGGTTTCACCGCGTCGATGATTTATAAGGTGATTTAATTCTTTCCTACCCCTATTAGAGTTTGTTTTGATGGAACCTATCCTAAGGTAAATCAATGGCCCCTTTCGAGGTCTACGCTAACCACTATCAAACTCAATTTACTCACGGTGTTCGAGCATAGGGGATCATAATCACTAAGGGGACTGTCACGAGACCCCCATGAAACCTCCTATTCTTACCTCTGTTACTAGGTATAAACTGGATTTGATAGATCCATTAAGTCCATAAGAGTTCCTCTAGAGTCAAATTTCCTTTTTCACGGTAGGTTTGCACACGGGACCATAATCAGCTAAGGGGACCTGTCACGAGACCCCCGCAAGCCCTCGTAGATACACTACCGCTACTTGACAGGAGTTTATCCCTAGTTGGTTGGGGTTTGGGAACTTGGGTTCCTTTGTTAGGTACTTCCCTTAGCTCCTTAGGTTTGTCAATAAGAATCCAACGAAAACCAAATCAACACAAACAATAATTTAAGTAGTATAGATTATATCATCATCGTAAATCGTCAAAGGGCTACTCCCCCATCCTAAGATTATAGGACACTACTCCATAATCTGACAAGAATTGCTAGAGAAAGAAATTACGATACTGGTCGCCATCTGCGTTCCTCCGTCGTCGACTCCTTCGCCGTCTTCTGTCATCCTTTATGACCACCCGTTTAGGGTTAGAATATCTTCTCTTTTATAGCCTTGCCTCCTCTTCAATTTAAGGCAATAGATTCCCTTTTAATTGAGACGAAGATCCTGATTGCTCTCGCGAAAGGAAGGTGAATCAGGCCAACACGCCCATGCCACATGAGGGCACCGGCGTGTCGCGGGTTTCCCACAGGGCGTGTTACGGTTTGAACTGGGGCGTGTCGCGGCTGCACTAGGGCGTGTTGGCTGCTGGAATCACCGACACAGGCGTGTTGCGCTTTGAACTCGGGCGTGTTGTCCGCTGGCTCTAATGACACAGGCGTGTCGATTCCCAACACACCTGTGTTGTTTTGATACGCCCTTCTTCTTCGCCCTGTTAACACAAAAACACCAAAAGCAGTCTCTTTTTTTTTCCATATGCTAAACTTAACTGAATCGTGATAAAATACATGCCTAGGATATGAAATGAGATAAAATGCACATATATAAAGTAGTGAAAACATAGCATGATTTACCCACATCAGTGGCAGTCGACTGATGAAGGTGCCAGTCGACTGATTGCCTAATTTCGGGATAACCAAGGTTGTTTAACCCGATTTCAGCTGCGGTTAAGGTCCCTAATCACTCCTAACCCTAAGATATGCTTTGGGAAGCATTATAAAGGGTGAAAATCCATTGGATATGGATTAGGAGAGATGTTTAGGGTTTGTATCAATGTTAAGGTGTTGGAAAGTTCAATGTTGAATTTCTAACCTTAATTTTGATGGTTTAGAGTTCTTATTGACTTAGGGACTTCCCAAGGACATTGTTGGTGCAATGGTCAAGGGGGAGCAAGCCTTTAGGGGGAGATATCCATCTTGGGATGATGGATGTGTTTTTCTCCTTGAAGAGGAGAAGTTATTGGGAGAATATGACATCAATTGGGAAATTGATGGGACTTTCGAGAGACCCAATTTGGAAATTGGGAGAGTAAATGGGATTGTCTCTCTTGAGTGATATTAGATTTATCACTAGGAAGATGGTAGGCATCCTAAGTATTTTTGGATCAAGGGGGAGATTGTAAGGTCTCATTGGGACATGAGACATTTACCTCCTTGGGGAGAAAACATTTTTGATGTTAGTCAAAAAGGGGGGGAATGTTTGGGGGAGAACATTTGGAGAGTATTTACCAATTTGGGATAATTGGTAATGGATTTGAGTTAGTGTTCTAACTCAATCATTTGTTTGGTTTTTGTCAAACATCAAAAAGGAGGAGATTGTTGGTGCAATCGACCCAGGTCACGATTGACCAGGACTCGAGTTTGACTCGAGTGATGTTTTGATGTTTTGACAAAAACATATGACAATTGTCATTTGGTAAAGTCCAAGTCTTGAGTACTTGGCATGACATTGGGAAAAGTCCAAGCATGGGTCTTGGCAACGTAAAGTCCAACATGGGTTGGCAAGGAAAGTCCAAGCATGGTCTTGGCATGAAAAGTCCAACATGGGTTGGCATGGAAAGTCCAAGCATGGTCTTGGCATGAAAAGTCCAACATGGGTTGGCAAGGGAAAGTCCAAGCTTGAGTCTTGGCATTTGAGAAGTCCAAGGGTTTGATATTGGCAGCGTAAAGTCCAAGCGGGAGTCTTGGCAGCATAAGTCCAATGGTTGGCGGCGTAAAGTCCAAGCGGAGTCTTGGCGGTGTAGACACCGTTAGCATGACATAGCCGACGGAAGCACCTGAAGGCTAGCGCGATGGATGAACAAGTCATGAATGACTTGGAGGGATCCGAGAGGCGTGAGGCTGATGGAGGTGGCTAGAAGGCTTAGGTCTAGGCTAAGGGTGGTCTAGCAAGTATGGGGGAACCATACTTGGGTTAAAACCTCATGTTTGAGGTGTGCCAGTCGACTGGTGCCATGTGGCAGTCGACTGGACCGAGTCAACTAGGGTTTGACTGCGGGTTATGGCCTAGCAGTCGACTGCCAGAGGTGGGCAGTCGACTGATGGCTCGAGCAGTCGACTGATCGTGTGATCAGTCGACTGGTGCTCGAGAAATCGGCCACAGAATGGAGTCGAGACTCGACTGGTCGAGTGAGGACTCCATCAGTCGACTGATGGTCATAATCAGTCGACTGATGAAGGTTCCGTTGGACTTATCCAGCGTGGATCTAGCCGTTGTCTCACGACAACAGTGGCATCAGTCGACTGATGGTCCCGATCAGTCGACTGATCGACTTTTTCCAGCACAGGTTGAAGCTATATATGGAGCTCGTGATGGAGGAAAAGATAGCGATTTTCTTGAGCGAAATTGAAGGGGGAAGTTGGTGCTTTCCAGTCCTTCAAAGCTAGTTCAAGGCAATCAAAGATCAAGCAATCCAAAGCTCTTGTAAAGTGTTTTTCCTTTACTTGCATTTGTAATTCATATTGTATTTGCTTGTATTTACTTGTTTATTGTTGTAAACATTTGTACGAGGTTTCTCCGCCTCCGACTTGTTGTCGAGAAGGAGTTTATTGATTAGTGGTGTTTGTGGCATCGCTAGGGTTCGTACGAACCTGATCCGTGGAGTAGGAACCGTGTGGTTCCGAACCACGTTATATCGTTGTGTTAGCGTGTTGTATATTTCGTTATTGCTTTCATTATCTATATTCCGCTGCGCTAACGAAATTGTAGAAACAAACGCGAAAGAATTCAATCGACGTACGATCAACGCTATTCACCCCCCCCCCCTCTAGCCGTTCCAAATATTCTCAACAAGTGGTATCAGAGCCCGGGGCTCTTCTACGGATTAACAACCCGGAGTCAAGAAGCTAGAGGGAAGAATATGGAATTTGAGGAAAGATTGGGTGACGACGTCAACATCCCACCTTCTTTCAACCGCGAACATTTTGCGTATTGGAAAGGTAGGATGGAATATTTTCTAATGACGAATATAGAAAATTGGTTTGCCGTGACTATAGGTTTTGATGCTCCGAGAGGAGAAAATGGCAAAATCCTCAAGATGAAGAGATGGACCGAGGAGCAACGGGAAAAATTCAAGACAACCGTTAAGGTAACAAAAATGTTGATTGATTTGATACCTAACGATATTTTATCCAGATTAGGAAGCTATAGGGATGCCAAGGAGTTATGGAACAAGTTGATCAAGTTCCATGACAATCCCGAATCGGTTCAAGAAGACTTGGAAGAGGAGGAGACCGAAGAAGAATCATCATCATCCTCACAAGAAAGTGAGGAGTCAACTTCCGGGTCGGAAGAGGTGGAGGAAGTGGAAGAAGCATCCACCTCAAGGATTGAGGGGGAGGAGAGAACCTTCATACCGGAACATCGAGAAGAAGAGCCTTCAACATCCGATCAAGATGAGGAAGCTCAAAATTCAACTCCGGCACCTACCACCACCCTAGGTAACTCAAACACTTTATCTTCCAATAAAAATCATATTATGTGTTTTGAGTGTAGGGAATTTGGGCACTATAAGAGCAAGTGCCCAAAGAAGGTTAGGAAAGCTCCACCGGCACCAAAGGCCAAGGATGCCGGTCCCTCAAGTCAAAAGAGCAAGGAGCATATTATATGCTTCTAGTGCAACTCAAAGGGACATTATCGGAGTCAATGTCCAAGGGGAAAGAAGAAAGGGCAAGAAGGAGCAACACAAGTAGGGGGAGCCTCCAAGGCAAACCCTGAGGTAAAATTTCTTAATGCACCTTCAATTTCTAGGGATAAGAAGCATGCTAGGAATAATTTTAATAGTCTTGCTATTGTGCATGAAAAGCATGCTAGAAATAATAGATATATTTGCCTAGGAGCTAAGAGTGTTCACTTAGGAAATAAGAAGAAATTTGGGACTAATGTCCCTAAAAATATATTACCTAAGGAAAGCATTAAGAAAATAGGAGAACATCTAGGCTTTAATGCTATAAATCTAGACATATGCCTAGAAATAAAAATATCTCAAGAGAAAATAAAAAATCAAAAATTGAGATATTAGAAAAGGAAAATCAAGCCTTGAGATCAAGGCTTGAAAAACTTGAAAAGACCCTTAAGGTTATGCAAAATCAAATGCAAGGGTCAATTAGTCAAACTTCTAGGTCCAAAAGTCAAAGTCAACACCTAGGACCTAAGATTCAAAAGTCAACCAAGGGCAAGCAAGGTTTGGGTCACAAACCTAAGCCTAAGGTGGCTTACCATAGTGTTCCATTTGATTATGGAATACAAACTAGGTCTAGGAAGACTAAGGTCAATAGGAAAGTCATCCCTAGAGTTGACCAAGGGTTGTGCCTAGTGGCTAAGGTTTCTAGGAAACCTAGGGTGGCCACTAAGAAGGTTGCAAGGGGAGTTACCCCTAGAGTCAACCTAGGTAAGACCCAAATGACCAAGGCTAACAAACCTAGGAGGGTCATTAGGAAGGTATCTAGGGAGGTTATCCCTAAGGAATACCTAATTAACCCTAGGAGCTCAAATCGGTTTTGGGTTCCTAAGAGCGTGATTGATTCATGCTAGGTGGGCTTAGGATGTGCCAACCTTGAGTGGATGGGTAGTTAACTCAACCATGATAAAGGTGGCATTTTAGGTTATTTTCAAGGTTATGGATACCTTGGAAATAAATTTGAATTATCATCCTAAAAGATTTTAGGGTGTGCCAATATTATTTGAGAAGCTTGATAAAATGGTCAAATTGGCACAATTTAGGTTTAGAGGTCGTAGTGTGCCATTTTGGGTTTTTGGCGCATTTGGGAAAATTTAGGTTAATATGGCAAAATATACTTAATTATATCAAATGGCAATTAATATTAAAATTTAGGTATTACTATACCTATATATTTTATATGTCATGCTTTGATTGCCATATGCCATGTCATGACATCATGCCTAGTTCTATGATTTTATATGTCATGATTCATGTTTAGGATTAAGGTTTCAAATGTCATGTGTTTTTAGATTTCATTTTATGCCATGACATCATGATTATGAGCATATGCTTATTTATAACATTTCTAATGCCATAATCACTCATGCATTTAAGATAATTTGTTTGAAATTGATTTAAGGACTATGGCATGACTTGAAGTCCCATTTATAAGGGAATCAAGTAGGGTTGCCTTAGAGAATGCATGAAACCCTAGATTAGGATGAACAAAACCCACATCTCACATCCAATTGACATGTATGTGTATTTACACACCTTAGATACATGTGAGATGCTAGGATATGAGTTGAGTTCAAGGTGCATAGTTTTTTGCATCTAGATGAACTAAAACTCATCTTGTTTCATTTGTGGATCATTGGGAAAGCTTGTGTACAAGTCATGTGCATAGAGCCCAAGGAATACGATCCAAAATAAGGTTTTGAAAATATTTTAAAATCATTTTGAAAAACCTTGGTGAAGTCTATCTTTTGATAGCAATCACCATTGATGAAGTTGATACAAAATAGGGCCAAAACATTGAAAATTTCAATGGTTTTGAGTTTTGTATCAAATTCACTATTTTATGGGTAAAATAATTTTAAAATATTTTTCACCCATTGTATGTGTCATAGGTATTATACGTATCAAATTTCGTGATTTTTCGATATACGTATAATTATTTATGATTTTCTGAAATTCATATCTGATAATCAAATTGAAATTTTTGGTTATCGTCGATCGCTATTGGTGGCGATCGATGAAATGCCGATCGTGATTTCGAATCACTCGTGATTGCATTGATTCGGGATAACCAAGGTTGTTTAACCCGATTTCAGCTGCGGTTAAGGTCCCTAATCACTCCTAACCCTAAGATATGCTTTGGGAAGCATTATAAAGGGTGAAAATCCATTGGATATGGATTAGGAGAGATGTTTAGGGTTTGTATCAATGTTAAGGTGTTGGAAAGTTCAATGTTGAATTTCTAACCTTAATTTTGATGGTTTAGAGTTCTTATTGGCTTAGGGACTTCCCAAGGACATTGTTGGTGCAATGGTCAAGGGGGAGCAAGCCTTTAGGGGGAGATATCATCTTGGGATGATGGATGTGTTTTTCTCCTTGAAGAGGAGAAGTTATTGGGAGAATATGACATCAATTGGGAAATTGATGGGACTTTCGAGAGACTCAATTTGGAAATTGAGAGAGTAAATGGGATTGTCTCTCTTGAGTGATATTGGATTTATCACTAGGAAGATGGTAGGCATCCTAAGTATTTTTGGATCAAGGGGGAGATTGTAAGGTCTCATTGGGACATGAGACATTGACCTCCTTGGGGAGAAAACCTTTTTGATGTTAGTCAAAAAGGGGGAGAATATTTGGGGGAGAACATTTGGAGAGTATTTACCAATTTGGGATAATTGGTAAAGGATTTGAGTTAGTGTTCTAACTCAATCATTTGTTTGGTTTTTGTCAAACATCAAAAAGGGGGAGATTGTTGGTGCAATCGACCCAGGTCACGATTGTCCAGGACTCGAGTTTGACTCGAGTGATGTTTTAATGTTTTGACAAAAACATATGACAATGTAATCCAAGCATGGGGCTTGGCAATGTAAAGTCCAACATGGGTTGGCAAGGAAAGTCCAAGCATGGTCTTGGCATGAAAAGTCCAACATGGGTTGGCAAGGGAAAGTCCAAGCTTGAGTCTTGGCATTTGAGAAGTCCAAGGGTTTGATATTGGCAGCGTAAAGCCCAAGCGGGAGTCTTGGCAGCATAAGTCCAATGGTTGGCGGCGTAAAGTCCAAGCGGAGTCTTGGCGGCGTAAGTCCAATGTGCCTTGGCGGTGTAGACACCGTTAGCATGGCATAGCCGACGGAAGCACCTGAAGGCTAGCGCGATGGATTAACAAGTCATGGATGACTTGGAGGGATCCGAGTGGCGTGAGGCTGAT
The DNA here is from genome assembly GCA_025175895.1 of Wurfbainia villosa. Lineage (NCBI taxonomy): Eukaryota > Viridiplantae > Streptophyta > Magnoliopsida > Zingiberales > Zingiberaceae > Wurfbainia > Wurfbainia villosa. The sequence continues at coordinate 31,971,064 of CM045989.1, read as the reverse complement.
GGAGGTGGCTAGATGGTTTAGGTTTAGGCTAAGGGTGGTCTAGCAAGTATGGGGGAACCATACTTGGGTTAAAACCTCATGTTTGAGGTATGCCAGTCGACTGGTGCCATGTGGCAGTCGACTTGACCGAGTCAACTAGGGTTTGACTGCGGGTTATGGCCTAGCAGTCGACTGCCAGAGGTGGGCAGTCGACTGATGGCTCGAGCAGTCGATTGATCGTGTTATCAGTCGACTGGTGCTCGAGAAATCGGCCACAGAATGGAGTCGAGACTCGACTGGTCGAGTGAGGACTCTATCAGTCGACTGATGGTCATAACCAGTCGACTGATGAAGGTTCCGTTGGACTTATCCAGTGTGGATCTAGCCATTGTCTCACGACAACAGTGGCATCAGTCGACTGATGGTCCCGATCAGTCGACTGATCGACTTTTTCCAACACAGGTTGAAGCTATATAAGGAGCTCGTGATGGAGGAAAAGATAGCGATTTTCTTGAGCGAAATTGAAGGGGGAAGTTGGTGCTTTCCAGTCCTTCAAAGCTAGTTCAAGGCAATCAAAGATCAAGCAATCCAAAGCTCTTGTAAATTGTTTTTCCTTTACTTGCATTTGTAATTCATATTGTATTTGCTTGTATTTACTTGTTTATTGTTGTAAACATTTGTACGAGGTTTCTCCGCCTCCGACTTGTTGTCGAGAAAGAGTTTATTGATTAGTTGTGTTTGTGGCATCGCTAGGGTTCGTACGAACCCGATCCGTGGAGTAGGAACCGTGTGGTTCCGAACCACATTATATCGTTGTGTTAGCGTGTTGTATATTTCGTTATTGCTTTCATTATCTATATTCTGCTGCGCTAACGAAATTGTAGAAACAAATGCGAAAGAATTCAATCGACGTACGGTCAACGCTATTCACCCCCCTCTAGCCGTTCCAAATATTCCCAACACATTCCAAACCTTCGGATTTTTCCTCATCTTCTTGAATCATGGAAGTTTCACCATTGAGCTTAGCAAGCTTTTCCCATAATTCTTTTGCATCCATGAAGTTCCCTAATTCACACAAAAACATTGTTAGGTATTAAATTAACTAAAATATCCAATACCTTCTCATTTGCCTCAAATCTTTGGACTTCCCCCTCAGTCCATTTACTCCGATCTAGAGCTCGTCCCTTTTTATCCGTTGGAGTCTTGAACCCTTCGGTTAGTGCAAACCACTCCTCTATGTTCATTTGGAAGAAGAATTCAGTCATCGTCTTCCATTGCGCAAATCCTCCAAATCCATAGGGCGGTGGAAATCGAACATCACGTCCAAATCCATCTTCAAAATCCATCTCCTCTAGCTTTAGCTCCCTCGGCGATTAGTCCGATTGAAGACCACTTGTTAGATATCGGTGTGTCTTCTTCTTAGAGCCAAACCAGCTCTGATGCCACTTGTAGGATCGTTGGCATCGCTAGAAAGGGGGGGAATGAATAGCTACGCTCATCTTTTCGATTCGTTGATGGATTTCGATCGTCGTGCTTGTCTACAATTGTTAGTACGCAGCGAAAACACAAATACAAATACAAAAACAAACACCAAGCACAATATATAGTATTTACGTGGTTCGGAACCCTAGTTCCTACTCCACGGGCAAGCCCTAGCGGACTCTAGTGATGCACACCACCACTATATCACTTCTCCTTTTCAATGAACACACCGGAGGTGGAGGAACCTCTCACAAGGATCTTACAACAATAAGAATAGAATAAAACGAGCAAATACACCAAATACAAAAGCAAATGAATAGATGTTACAGTTTTAGGGCTTTTGAATGCTTGCTCGTGGATCACGTTGGGATGACTTTGAAGGCCCTGAAGTGCAGCAGGACCTCGCTTCAAATCGCCCCTGAAATCTCCAGAATGATCACTCAAAACCTGTTCAAGAATCGGTATAGAAGAAACCCTAAAAGTTCCTTCTTATAGATCTGCGTCGAGGCCTCCCGAGCTCCAACGGTCGGAAACCAGTCGAGGCGCCGCCTCGACTGCGACCCCAGTCGAGGCGCCAATCGAGCCACCTTGCCTCTGTGCCTCCGTCTTCATACCTGTCCTGAAATGAGTCGAGGTGCCAGTCGCATCCTCTAGTCGAGGCGCCGCCTCGACTGATACTCTAGTCGAGGCGCTGGTCGAGCCCAGCTTACTTCTGTTTGCCTGCAAACGAAGCCTACTCGACTGTTATACCTCTATACTGAGGTTTAACACACCAAGTATGATCCCTTCATACTTGATACTCACCCTAAGCCTAGACCTAAGCCTTCAACCCACTTCCATCAGCCTCATGCCTCCCGGATCCCTCGAGTCCGTGACTCTTCATCCTTGTGCTTGCCTTCAAGTGCTTCCATCGGTTATTGTCATTCTCTCGGGTCTACTTTTGCCAAGAGACCTCGCCTCCGGGACTTCCTTTTTGCCAAGCTCGATCTCCCTGATCAGCCGAGTCTTCCCTTGCCAAGACTCCTCGTCCGGGACTTCACTGCAAGAGGTCACGCCTCCGGGACTTCACTGCCAAGACTCCCCGTCCGGGACTTCATTTGCCAAGCACGGTCTCCCAGACCTGCTGGGACTTTCCTCGCCAACTCCCCATTGGTCTTCCCATCGCCAAGTGTCCGGTCTCCCTTGACCAACTTGGATTTTCTCTTGCCAAGTATCCATACTTGGACTTCTCCTTGCCAAGTCACCAAACTTGGACTTCTCCAATAGTCTTCCTCATATGACCTTGGATGTCCCATAGTATCCACTAGTTATGTGGTCAAACCACATTGTGAACTATTGTCAAACATCAAAACTCTACTCGAGTTCCACTCGAGTCTGGTCAATCATGACCTGGGTCGATTGCACCAACATACCTAATATCTTGAGTTTTCCACTATTTTCAAAAGACACCGCTCCCTTCTTCACATACTTAATTGTGGAGAACTTGCTCACATCCCCGGTCATGTGTGTTGAGCAACCGCTATCCACAATCCACAAACCTTGCTCACCTACCTAAATCACATGAAAAACACAAGCTTTTGGTACCCAAACATTTGGACCAGTAGCATTAAGTAAAAACTTCTTAGGTACCCATGCTTTCTTGACCTTACCCTTAATGGTTGCTTTCCTATTAATCAATGAAATATAGGCAACTTCTTTTTCTTTTGACTTATATCCTATACCGACCTTATTGTAAACGGCTCTTTGTTGGCTAAGGATCATGTCAAGATATTTTGAGCCATTTGTAAATTTCTCTAGACATGCCTTTAACTCACTAACCACATCCTTAAGTTTGTTATTCTCTTCCTTAAGTATGCAAGAGTCAACATGTGAGGTTTTTTATTCCTAATGGCCTTTAGTTCTACCTTCATGCTTTTAACCTTAGATTTAGACTTATCTAAAGCCTCTTTAAGATAAGCAATTGATTTACAAAGAAGCTTAACTTTGGGAGAGTTCATTACCTCATCGTCACTAGATGACGATTCATCACTTGAAGAGTCTTCTTGGATTGATGTACCAGAGTCATCTTCTAGGGCCATGAGTGCCACATGGCGTGTGATGTGGCAAAGTTCATCATCGGAGGAAGAATCTTCAACACTTGGTGTGTCCCATGTGGTTTGAGCCACCATGGCCTCCTTCTTCTTCTTCTCCTTCTTGTCCTTCTTTTTCTTTTCTTTTTCTTCCTTCTTCTTTAGCTCTAGGCAATTTGGCTTTATGTGCCCCTTCTTATTGCAAGCATGGAAAATTACATTATTGTTAAAATTTGAATTACCACTAATTTTACCTCTTGAAGAATGGGACCCCTTCCTTGCTTCTCTATTCTTGAACTCCTTTGATTTTCTAAGGAACTTCTTGACAAAATGGGCCATCTCACTAGATGAGTTTCCATCACTACTTGAGTCATGCTCCGATTCGGATGATGATGATACTTCTTTCCTTTCTTTCTTCTTCTTTTCCTTCTTTTCAACAAATAGAGCTAAACCCTTTTCCTTAGAGGACATGTTAGTTTGCTCATGTAATTCAAACTCACAAAATAATTCATCAATTTTAATTTGAGAAAGATCCCTAGTTACTTTAATAGCATCAACTATAGAAGTCCATAGAGAATTTCTAGGAAATGCTTGAAGTATGTATCTTACCAAATCTCGGTTGTCAACTCGCTCACCTATGATGTGGAGTCCATTCACAATCTCCTTGAACCTTCCATGCATTTGACTTACGGTTTCATGCATCTTCATTTGGAAGGCTTGAAGTTGTCCAATTAGTAAGTCCTTCTTGGCCCTCTTTGACTCCTTGGATCCTTCATTTAGCTCAATGAGCTTTTCCCATAACTACTTGGTGGATTCGAAAGGCCCCACCTTGTTGAGTTGCTCCATTGTAATGCCGCATTGGATGGTGAGTACTGCCTTGGCATTTGATTCGAACTTCCGGTTCATTTCCCTTGTCCAATCCTTGCTCGGAATAGGGTTTCCATGTTCATCCACCGGTTCCTCGAAGCCATCTACAATGCTATGCCAAATTTCAATATTACTCATAAGATAATATTTCATCCTACCTTTCCAATACGCAAAATGACTCCCATCGAAGAGAGGTGGCTTGGCGGTGCTATATTCCTCTTGAAGAGCCATTGATGCCTTGGTTGATGGTGAAATCTTCCAAGCTATCCGGGCTCTGATACCACTTGTTGGGATCTTTGTAATGGCTAGAGGGGTGGTGATTAGCCTTTCTTCGTTTCTACAAATACGTTAGCGGAAGCAATACAAATACAAATAAGAATACGAATAAGAAAACAATGAAAGCAATGCTAACACCCGATGTACGTGGTTCAGAGATGACGCTCCTACTCCATGACAATCCGTAAGGTGGATTAGCCCTAGCCAATCTTCACTAAAACCTCCTTTGGATGAACCAAGGTGGAGAAATCTTGTCTTACAATACTCTCCTCTTCTTTACAATGATGGAAGATTAAAATCTAGAGAAGAGGAGGTTTAGAATCACTAAAGCACTTGAGAAAGCTTGGTGAGCACGAGGGTGTAGCTAGGAATGAGAGCACTAGCTTCACCAAGCTCCCCAAGGACCCTTCTTATAGAAGAGGGGCTGTTTTTCCTGTTGGGCTTTGATCAGTCGACTGATGGTAAGCATCAGTCGACTGCCGCCGAAGCCAACAGCTTCTGAACCAGCATATCCGCGGAGATTCGTAGCCGCAATTTCCAACGGCCAAGTGTTCAGTCGACTGATGCTTAACATCAGTCGACTGATGGAGTGATCAGTCGAGTGATCGTAGGCCGCAGTCGAGTGCGACTACACTATGTGCTCATTTTGCACGATCGATCGCCCGCCGTTGGCGATCGGTGCCATCGATCGGCTGCCATCGCTAAGCGATCGATGGTCGTGGTTTCACTCGACTCGCCGAGCTGACGACGATCGTGATACATCGTATCGATCTCGACACTCATCAAGTATGAGTAATTCACACTTGATTTTACACCCTAGACCTAGACTCAACCTTCTAGCTCCTCATTAAGCCTTGCGCCTCCAGGATCCCTCCGAGTCCGTGACTTGTTCATCCTTTGCGCTTTGCTTCCAAGAGCTTTCTTCGGTTTCGTCATGTCTTGGGTTGTCAAATGCTTGGACTTTATGCTGCCAAGACTACAAGCTTGGACTTATGCTGCCAAGACTTTACTTTGGACTTCTTTTACCAAGGTTCACTTGGACTTTACGCTGCCAAGACTACAAGCTTTGTCTTACGCTGCCAAGTCCATCCCTTGGACTTCCCTTGCCAAGATCATACTTGGTCTTCCTTTGCCAAGGTTCACTTGGACTTTACGTTGCCAAGACTATAAGCTTGGTCTTATGCTGCCAAGTCCGTCCCTTGGACATTCCTTGCCAAGATCATACTTGGACTTCTCTTTTACCAAGTCTTCATCCTTGGATTTCCCTGTCACTTAAACATGTTCGCAATTAGATCACAAAGCATTGCCTAACTTAGATGATTATCCAAACATCAAAACATATAAATGCTTGGAGCATTGTTGCACCAACAACCACTAGGTAGATGCAACCTGTAGATGAGTGGCGATAAAAGATAGAATGGTCAACCTCGCTCCGAGTCATGCCAAACTGTTGAATTACAATACTGAATCTACCGAACCATGCTCTCGGTGACTGCTTGAGACCATATAAAGATTTTTGCAAGCGACATACAAGAACGGAAGACTCCCCCTGAGCAACAAAACACGGAGGTTGCTCCATGTAGACTTCTTCGAGCAGGTCACCATGTAAGAATGCATTCTTGATGTCTAACTGATAAAGAGGTCAGTGTTGAATCGTAGCAATGGACATGAATAAGCATATCGAAGACATTTTGGCAACAGGGGAAAAAGTGTCCCCATAATCCAATCCAAAGATCTGAGTATAGCCTTTAGTAACAAGACGAGCCTTAAGTCGATCAACCGTTCCGTCTGGACCAACCTTCATCATATATACCCATCGACAGCCAACAACTGACTTTCCTGGTGGTAGAGGGATGAGGTCCCAAGTCCCACAGCTTCGTAAGGCACTCATTTCATCCAACATAGCCTGTTTCTATCCTGGATGGGCAAATGCATCTTCTGCAGTCTTCGGAAGAGAAACAGACGACAAGGAGGAAAGACAAGAATAATAGGAAGAAGAAAGGCGATGCTAACTCATAGACACATAATGAGGAGAAGGATTACGAGTTGAACGTATACTTTTGCGAAGTGCAATGGGAATATCAGATTCAAAAGATTGTACCGAAGAAAGAGACGGAGGACCTGGCTCCAGACATGATTCCACGGTAGAGTCAGTGTTGGGCGGTGGCACAGCAGGCTGAGGATGACGCTGATAAACCTGCAATGGAGGATAAATTGAAGCTGGGGGTGATAGAGAGTCCTCCAGAGGATAAAAGATTAGCGCAGGCACAGAAGGAGGAAACTCGGATGACGATTCTGAAGGTCCAAAGAAAGGAACCGAATCAAAGAATGTGACATCAGCAGAGATGAAAATACCGACAGAGAGTAGGAGAATAACACTTGTACCCTTTCTGAGATCGTGGGTACCCAAGAAAAACATATTTATGCGACCGAGGAGAGAGTTTATCAATGCTAGGATCAAGAGCATGAGCAAAACATGTAGAACCAAAGATCTTAGGTGGTAAAGGATGAAGGGACTGATTGGGATAACCCCTCCGTCGCCACCTTTCTTCCTTGCGTGTGTCGGCTACCAGGTGGCTGCTGCTGCTCTCGCTCCATTGCAGCGCCTTCCGTCGTTCTTCTTCCTCGCGTCTGCAGCATCGACTGACGTGAACAGCTTCCTCGTTGCAGTTTCCTCTGCCGATCGAACGACAGAGGAATGCCTCGCCGTCGAGATCTTCTTTGTCGCCTCAGATGCTCAGACGCTGTCTTCTCCATCAAAAAGTCGACGTGATCCTCTTCTTTCCCAAGCTCGACAAGACCCCGACTGAAGCCAACTGCGGCGACATCTCACGCGCGCGATTTCTTCCTTCTCACGCGCGCGATTTCTTCCCATCGCTTCCTTCTCACGTGAGCACAGCGACCTTTGCTACGAACTCAACACTGCCCACACCAACGCGCCGCTACTGTCGGCTTCCTCTGTCAGTCGCCTCCGAAGCTGACGCTGACGTCGACGCCGCCGTCCCAGCAGCAGCATGTCCTCCTTCTTGACCTCAGAATCAAATCGAAGGGAGGAGAGTGAGCAACAACAGAAAGATCACCCTTTTGGATGAAGAGGAAGGTGGGAAAGCAGCCGACTGTACGAACCCTCACTGCCCCATTGTGCGTCCTCGCTTCAGCCGCAAACACAGCAGTTTCCATCGCAGAAGCACAGCAGATTTTTCGATAACTCCAATATACCAGAACCCTAGCAATACCGATAGCTCAGTCTCAAGGTATTGGTATTGTTCATCCTTCTCCATCTCTTTCCATTCATAATGTTCTTTATGTTCTCGGAGCCCTCTTTAATTTGTTATCAATAAGTCAGCTTACTCGGTCTCTTGATTGCGTCGTCTCATTTACTAAATCTTCTGTGTCATTACAGGACCGGAGTACGGGAAGGATGATTGGCTTCAAATATGAGTCTCATGGCCTATACCGACTTCACTAGGCCTCTTTTGTTGGTTCAGCGGCGACATCTCCACTTGTTATTCATGCTCAGTTGGGACATCCTGGTCTTGATAAGTTAAAACAATTACATCCTAGTTTTTCTCACTTAAAGTGAGGGGTTCACGGTAGTTTCTTCCGCGAGCTGCTTGGAACAGGCGCGTTCGGGAGAGGAACGCGAGCAGCGGGACTCAAAAGAAGAGGCACGTTCGGGAGAGAAACGCGAGCAGCGAGAAAATAAAATAAAAAAACAATTGGCAGAAACCTAAAGCTCTTATACCATGTTATTTCGTAAAAAATATGAATCAACTTATTACATGAAAGCAGTCCTATTTATATCCAAAATTAGGACCTATTCAAAGGGATAAATTAAACTATATCATAAGAATAAATCAAACTCTATCCTAGAAAACTAATAATTATCCCTAACATATTTAGGGATAACAAATTATCCCTAATCATATTTATAATATTCTAACACAAACAAATAACAAGTATCAAAGTGATAGAGCATAATGTAATAAGCATATAAAACGACTACAACATGTACTAGGTAGTGACATATCAGGGCAGTTAACAAGCATAGAAAACTACTACTAGCTATAGTAAACAATGCACAACAAGATAACAATATCTAAAAGAAGATAAGTCAAAGATATCCGCCTGCTATGAAGAAAATCCAATTGCCTTTATGCCCGTGGATCTGTCTCGTGACCGAAACCTGCATAAAACATGATTACCATCAAAGCCAAGCACATGACTACTTACGAATTAACTACTATATAGTTCTTATATTTGCAACCCTTTTTATCGAATACGAATTAGAACCCCCCCACTTGTACATCTAACCAAATCCCGTTAGGATTTCCATACGAACTCACCTTTCAGATTTATAGTTCCCTAACTCATGCACCATAATCAACAACCATTACAGCACAACCGTTTACAACCGTTGATAGCCAAAAGCAACACTAACCGCCCATCTACTGCTCACTCACAGCCTCGTAGACCTCCAATTTACAGTCGACATCAACACATCTGCCAATTCCTAAACAGAACCTCACAATCAAGACCCATAGCCTAACAAACCCCCAAACCCCTAGCCGTGCACATGCACAGTCGGTGCAGCCGTGCACAATCCCTTCACAACCACCTCTCACTCAGCCATGGCCAAGCAACACCCATTCACAACCGAACAAAGCCCTCACAGCTGACACAATCAGCCAACCTCAACTCAAAAAATCCCAATTCTACAATAGTAACCACAGAATCTAGTAATTACTGCTAAAAGACAGAGGATCGATCAAGCTTACTAGTCATTGGACTCCACCGGCAGCCACCTTCCCAATTCCATAGTCCGCCGGAAGAACCACTACACAAACCACCGATCCACACTCAATTAAGGAAAACCATAGCAGGGATTTCAATCTTGTCCAAGATCGAAGAAGAGAAACACCAACTCACCTAACTCCGGCGATGCTCGGTTAGAAGGGCAGCTCCCACACCGGCGGCAGTCTCCACCCGACTGCCCTAATCCCACACGCAGAAGGTCTAGCTCTGGCGGAGATCGTGGAGAATGACCTCCAGTCGAAGCATTGCCGACGCTGACTCCCAGCTACGCGGCCCCTCACCGTCGACGCGTTCGTGGCCCCGTCAAGGCGAGTCACCGTCGCTTGCCGCGAGGAGGAAGGAACGAGAGGAGAGGAGAGGCTCAGTAGTTGTAGGTTTCAGAAAAGAAGGGAAGGCGATTCGCTCGGTGAGAAGGGAAATCGGAGGGAAAAGGAAGGTTGTGACGAGAAACGGAGTTGCGAGAAGAAGAGGCTCGCGAGGAGGTGTCGGGTGCGACGGGGAAAAATAAAACCAAGGAACGAAAAATAAATTGGATAGGTTTAAGTAAAGAACCGGATTAATTAGTTAAACCTAGACCTAGATTAGGTTTTTAATTAATCCCTAACCATCTCCATTAGTTTAATTATCCCCGTAAATACCCCGTACAAGCCCCGTTTAATTCCAGAAAAATTTTGGAAACATCCCCAAAAATCCCGAAAATAATTCCTAAGATTATTTTCCTAAATTTGACCATTTAATTTAGTGTTTAAATTTCAATATTTAACATTCCCCCTACTAATAAAAATTTGGTCTCCAAATTTACTACTCAAGTACGATGACAAAGCAATACCACACTGCTCAACTCAAGTACTTGAAGAAAATCGCACACCTCAAATAACTAGGTGGGGGTATTGAGCTCTGATCTTTTCCTCAAGCTCCCAAGTAGCCTCCTCATCGGTGTGGTGACTCCACCCGATTTTAACAAGTTGCACATCTTATTCCGCAACTGTCGTTCTTTATGATCCAGAATCCGTACCGGAACCTCTTCGTAAGTAGCATCAGGTTGAATGGAACCTGACACATATGAAAGAATATGTGTAGGGTATGGAACATACTTCCTCAGCTTGGACACATGGAACACATCATGAATACCAACCAAGGACGGTGGTAGCGCTAGGCAGTAAGCGACTGCTCCGATCCTCTCCAAAATCTCGAAAGGACCAATGTACCTTGGAGCTAGCTTACCACAGAGGCCAAATCTCTTCACCCTTTTCGTGGGTGAGACTCACAAGAATACAAGGTCACCAATAGAGAACTCCAGAGGTCTCCATCTCCGATCGACATAACTCTTCTGACGATCCTGCACCTCTGCCATCCTTCGTCTGATAGTACGGACCAACTCCGCCTCATGCTGAGCTCTATGGGGTCCTAGCAACTAGACCTCCCCAACCTCCTGCTCGAGGGTGGGTGTCTGACACTGTCTACCATGCAATGCTTCAAACGGTGCCATCTGAATAGCCAAATGATAGCTGTTGTTGTAGGTGAATTCCACTAATGGCAAGTGGTCCTCCCAGTTGCCCCCCCCCCCGAAATCCATAACGCAAAACCTCAACAAGTCCTCTAGAGTCTGAATGGTCCGCTCAGACTATCCATCTGTCTGCAGATGGAATGCTGTACTAAAATGGAGTTGTGTGCCCAAAGCCTGCTGTAGACTCTGCCAGAACCGAGACGTGAACCGGGAATCTCTATCTAATATAATACTCAAAGGGACACCATGCAATATGATAATCTTCCGACAATATAACTCTATCATACAATCCAGAGAGTCGGTGTTCCGAATCGCTAAGAAGTGTGCGGATTTGGTTAGTTGGTCAACGACTACCCAAATCGCATCATTGCCTCATCGTGTCCTAGGAAGACCCACCACAAAATCCATGGTAATGTGATCCCACTTCCACTCGGGAATAGGATCCTTTGAAGTAGTCCGGCTAGTCTCTGGTGCTCAGCCTTCACCTGTTGGCAAACTAGACATCTAGCTACAAAATCTGTGATGTCTTTCTTCATGTCGTTCCACCAATACAAACGCTTTAAATCTTGATACATGTGGGTTCTGCCTGGGTGAATCGCAAATCGAGAGCGATGAGCCTCCTACAGTAACTCTATGACTGGGTGAGACTGAGGTATGCATAATCTGCCCCAGAGATAAATAATACCCTCGTTATCTCGGGTGAACTCAGTCTGCTGTCCAGAGGTTATCTGGCTACCAATGAATTGTAAGTGCTAATCACCGGCCTGAGCCTCTCGGACTCTCATTCTGATAGATAACTAAGCAACCATGGTAACAAGAATGCCCTGCTCTGTTGGTCCATGCTCCTCAAGACCCAACTCGGAGAAACCCTGAATCAAATCTGTGACTAAATACTTGGTAGCAAGCTAAAGTCCCTCGGGACTTCCGGCTAAGTGCATTGGCAACCACATCGGCTTTCTCGGGTGGTTAAGTCTAGGGTTCCAACCCTTCTAACATGAACGCTTATCAAGGCCGATAAGATCATAAGTCTACTTATAAACACGTCGAGATGATTAAGTCTAAATTATATCATTTCTACCAATTCAATCATGCATGCTACAACATGCTACCATGAACAAGTCTCATGAGCAATCAGAGTGTATAACTATCTAGTTATCAACTGCACTCAACAACATGCTACCACGAACAGGTCTCGTGGGTAGTCAGAGTGTACAACTATCTAGTTATCGACTGCACACAACAACATGCTACCACGAACAGGTCTCGTGGGTAGTCGATTATCCTAGGGTGTTAAGACTAGGGTTATCCAATACATCAAGCATAGAACGTCTATCAAAGTCGATAAAGATCATCGATCTACCAATAAGTACGTCGAGGTTATTACGCCTAGGGTTCCAATAATGTTGTTTTATTCCGGAGATCCGCTCCTACGACATGACCTCATCTAAATTATACTATCTCCTAGTCTCGATCATGTTATCAATCACGATAATACATAACCAAATAAACATTTAACCATGATTGTCACGCCCCGAGTGTATGTCGTGCCGAAAAGGAAACGGACAATATCTCCCCTGTACGTGGCAACATCTCGTGTTAATACAAGGCCCGTAGGCCACAACAACAACAACAAATATATATATAACCATAATAACACGTCAAAACACAGAGGAAACAACAAGACAAATACACAAAACACAACAGAAACATAATACAACACAACAAACTACACACATGCATACCGGTATGACTAACACCGACTCAGAACACCATAACAAAACCAAAAGAAGAAAGGTACAACCTTTACAACATCCAATCACTACAAAACATCACATAAACCAAAAAATATCAGAACACCAATGAAAAACCAAAAACCCGGACTCTCGGAGTTGAGATGAGATGATGCTAGCCAGCGGTGCTCCAAGTCCATAATGAAGTCAGCTACCTGTTACCTGGGCGACAGAAAAACCCAAGGTCCGTGGTGGTGAGTAAAACTCAGCAGGTAATAGAAAAACATGTATATATCAATATCACATGTATTTCGATAGAAAAATCTATAGGTATCACTAGCATGATAACATATCCATGTATATACCTTCTAACCAAAAGTCAATATAAAATGCAGACATACCTGAATGTAAAATACCAGAAAAAATAAATAAATAAATAATAAATAAAAATAAAGGTTGGGTAATTAAGAGAATATCCTATGGAATTTTTCAAATTTTTTTTTAGAAATTTTTCTGGACTCGAATGGAGATGTCTAAGACCCTCTTTACGGAGAAGAAATTAAAAGGCTTAACGGGTCTGAAATCCAACCTGTTTATTTCCCAAATCCGACCCGCGGTTATTCTTCCATTTCTGCGCCGATTTCTGTTCTCCGTTGATCCCTATTTCTCTCGAATTCTCTTCTCATACCGACCAATCCTCTTCTCCTCCTCTCCGACAAACAACCCTACTTCCTGCTCGTTCGTCGCTACCAATCGGCGTGAGCCTTCGTCATTGCCCACACCGGCTTCCTGATCTATCGAGTTGATCTCGCCTCCTCGCCTCTCGCTTCTCGAGCCGACCTCCGGGAGGCACCGTGACGATGCCTCCCTCGCCGCGCACACGCATGCCACTGAGCCGACCCGACTTCGTCACCTGCCTGATCTCCTTCCCGTGCTTGCTGCAGCCACCTCTTTTTCTCCGCAAGCGAAGGCCGGTCATCGCCGCTCCCTCCTTTTCTCTGCAAGCGATCATCGGCCACAGCCCTTTTTTTCGCTGAAAGCAGCAACTTCTCCGTGTCCTCGTCGGAGCCCATGGACTTGACGACCGCTTCACCTTGTATTGATCAGAAGTTGCCCTTCGCGAGTTCTGTCGGAGCTAGGGTAGCAGCAGCAGTAGCGGTTATCTTCCGGTGAACAGTGCAATTAGGAGAGAAATACCGTCAGTGGATCCCAAGTGATGGTAAAAATCTTGATTTGCTCTTTCCTTCCAGTCCATTTCGATTCTGGGTGATTGATTGAGGTGGGGTGCCTTGCCGTTGAGCGTTGAGTTGGAACTGTGGGTGGCTACCATGTATGGGTAGATACTACTTTGTGGGCTCAAAGAGGTCGGGGCAGGGTGCATCGAATGGTGGATTGAGTTGAGGTAAGGGATTGAATTGACCTATGGTTTTATTGGGTGATATGCGGCTGAGAGGGAAACTGCCGGCTGTGTTTCGGCTATGGGTGTGTGAAACGAGAGGTAAGCACAACTGATCACATTTGGGTATCATGTGTGTTCTGTGAGTGTTGATGATTGGCTGGAAAATGTGGGGAAGGTGAGCTGTGACAGTGAGTTAGAGAGCTCAGTTAGGTGTTGTATAGATTTCTGCATTGATCGGTTGATTCGATTAAGGAAACAGAAATTTATGGGATTAGGAGGTAAGACCTTCAGATGTTGATTAAGTGAATAGATTTCTATAGGATGTGCAAATATATTCATGGGACTGATGGAGTGGGTGTTTCAATTAGGGTATAGATCCCTAAATAGGTTGTTAAGTGGCCTAATGTTTGATTTGGATATTGAGGTAAGCTTGGATTGTTTCTGAGTGTTGATGTTGTGTTAGGGAAAGTTTGGTTGGGTGTATCGACCAAGGATGAAGGTAGATATGAGGTTACGAGAGATGTGTGCTCGAGTTCCTAACTCGTAGACGAGGAAAGGATGTGAACATAGGAACGACGTAGTAATTAAGTTGTGTATTTGTCGGATACTTGCACTTAAACATAATGTTTGATATTTTCAGGATGTGGATACGAGACAGGCCCATGGACGCGAGGACTCTATTATTACGAGCATTACAGCAGGTGGGTAATTTCCTACCTGGTCCGGGTAGATGTATTGCATTCAGATTTAGTCATAGATATGAGCATGTTAGGTGTTCATATTACCTTGACCCTGCTCTCATTATCGTATGCTTGAACTTATCGTTGGATATATTTATGCTCAATTGTTGATATCACATATACCCTATCATGATTTAGGAGTTATAGATGTGATGTAAATTGGCCTAGATGTTTAGCAGGGTGTAAATGTTAGTACGGGGGATGACCCAATTTATAAATTGGAAAAAGGTCATCTATGGGTAGGTAATGCCCTAAATGTAGGATTTATTTCCAATACCCGTATGTTGCATACTGTTACCAACCATGAGTTGTGTAATGGTTAAGTGAAGGGTGATTAGTGTGTCACTGCGGACCGATGGTCCCAGCTTGATATGATCAGTCGAGTACGACTCTCTATTGGATAGAGAGTGCGTCGATCAGTTGAGTACGACTCTCTATTGGAGAGAGAGTTATGATCAGTCGAGTACGACTCTCTATAGAATAGAGAGTTCGTCTATCAGTTGAGTACAACTCTCTACAGGATAGAGAGTGCGTCGATTAGATTGGTATGACTCTCTACAGGATAGAGAGTATTATGATCAGTTGAGTACGACCCTCCGTAGGATAGAGAGTGCGTTGATCTGGTTAGTATGATTCTCTATAGAATAGAGAGTCTATGGTGGATCTCTGTATGTGAGACATCGCATTCATGTCATTTGCATGCACGCTGGCGACGAGGTCTCCCTTGTGGTTGAGAGTGTCGCCAGTCATCCTGCCTCCACGGTTACTCATAGGAGGAGTAACCGGTGCGAGGGCAGAGCATTGTGGTACCGCACTCTACCACTATAGATGGTGGTAGTTGGATTTGCGTGTCGTAGTCCTGCGTGTGTGGCACTCAACCACTCATGGGTAGTGACTGTCGGAGTGACCAACAGCAGGGACCCCCATCGTGTAGCTTGCTCTTTACGCTTATATGCTACTCAATCATACTGCCCACTCGGCCACTCGAGAGTAGTGGTTGGTGTTGAGTTGGAACAGTTGTCATGATCGAGCCACCGAGGCCACACTGGGGTCGTGGTAGCTTTAGGGTGAGCCGATATGACCATGCATGCTGCATTGCCGACTTATGGCATTTTTGCATATTGCCATATATATACATATATGCATGTATATATATATATGGATGATTGTGATTAGTATACATATATAGATGCAGTCTATATATATATGCTTATTGTGATGATGCATTTGATTGTATTATGCTTGCTGCATTTGATTGTACATCATATTCATGCATGTTTCTTGCATATGTTATACAATTGTATCGGATACTAGTATGTGTTTGACAGACCATAGATACCTTGACCTATAGCATGAGTATATTATGAGTTGATATTACTCTTCTTGTTATATATATGTTGGATATATGTTCAGATTGGATCAGAGTAGCGTAGCAGACTTCAGGTATGTCTGAATTTTATGTTGTTCATTTGGTTAGACGGTATATGCTTGTATTTATATACTATGCTGATATACCTGTTGTACCTCTAGATTATGTTGTTGAAATACATGTGTTATCACATATATACATGTTTTTTATTACCTGCTGAGTTTTACTCACCACCCCAACAGACCCTGGGTTTTTCTGTCGCCCAGGTAACAGATAGAAGACTTCGTGACGGCTTGAAGCACCGCCGGCTGATATCGTCTCATCTCACCTCCGAGGCTCCCGTGTGTTTGGGCTTTCCGTCCGTTGTGTATTGTATTTTGGAGTTTTCATGATTTACATGTTGTATATTCGGATTTTTGTCGAAGTTTTGTATTGTTGTGATGTGTTAGTCATACCGGTATGCAGGTGTAGGATTGTATTGTTATTGTATCGTTTCCACTGTGTGTAGTTGTTTTGATATATATATATTGTTGTGGTTTGGTATATTTTTATATATTGTTGTCATTGTGGGCCTACGGGCCTTGTATTAACCCGAAATGTTGCTACGTACAGGGGAGATGTCGTCCGTTTGATTTTCGGCTCGGCATACTCTCGAGGCGTGACACTGAATGTCTGCTATGCTACACCTATCCAACCTGAGCAGATATCCACAATATATACATATACAGAAAGTCTGCTCTAAACCATATAACGACATAAATATGGGTCAAAAAGGCAATAGACAATCCAACAACTATACAGGTATCCTACACGACCGTTTAAGTGATGTGGGTAGCATGTATAAATATGATGTACAACCAATTACAACAAGCATAGTACAATCAAATGCAGCATCACAATAAGCATATATATATATACTGCATCAATATATGTATACTAATCACAATCATATATATATATATATATATATATATATATATATATATGGCAATATGCAAAAATGTCATAAGTCACGGCAATGCAACATGCATGGTCATGTCGGCTCACCCTAAAGCTACCACGACCCCAGCGTGGCCTCGGTGGCTCGAGCATGACAACTGTCCCAACTCAACACCAACCACTACTCTTGAGTGGCCGAGTGGGCAATATGATCGAGTAGTATATAAGCGTGAAGAGCAAGCTACATGATGGGGGTCCCTACTGTTGGCCACTCCGACAGTCACTACCCATGAGTGGTCGAGTGCCACACACGTAGGACTACGACACGCAAATCCCACTACCACTATCTATAGTGGTAGAGTGACACACCACAATGCTCTTCCCTCACACCTGCAGGTTACCCTCCCACAGTAAATCAGGAGGTGATGATCAAGCACCCTCTCAACCACAAGGGAGACCACGTCGCCAGCGTGCATGCAAATGACATGAATGCAATATCTCACATACAGACATCCACCATAGACTCTCTATTCTACAGAAAGTCATGCTAATTAGATCAACACACTCTCTATCCTGTAGAGAGTCGTACTCAACTGATCATAACACTCTCTATCCTGTAGAGAGTCATACCAATCTAATCGACGCACTCTCTATCTTGCAGAGAGTCGTACTCAACTGATGGACACACTCTCTATCCTGTAGAGAGTCATACTTAACTGATCGACGCATTTCTATCCTGAGAGAGTCGACTCAATCGATTATAATGCTTAGGACCACCGTCCATAGCGATACACTACTAAGTACCATTCAGCTAACCATTTATACAATACATGGTCGGTGGTAAACATGCAACCTAAGGGTACTAGAATTAACCCTAGGTTCAAGACATTATCTACATACGGATGACCTTTTTACCCAATTTTACAGTCAGGTTGTCATCCGGACTTTACTAGTTGTACTTAACTAAACAAATTCTAGGTTACTTACATCACCTATATATATAACTCCTAATCATGATAAAATCAAACATGATAGCAGCAATGGAGTTAACAACCAACGGTAAAGTATCAAGCG
This sequence comes from Wurfbainia villosa, assembly GCA_025175895.1. Taxonomy (NCBI): domain Eukaryota; kingdom Viridiplantae; phylum Streptophyta; class Magnoliopsida; order Zingiberales; family Zingiberaceae; genus Wurfbainia; species Wurfbainia villosa. The sequence continues at coordinate 31,952,818 of CM045989.1, read as the reverse complement.
CAAGAGTAAATAAGAACAGAGTCAAGGTAACATGATCATATAAGATGATCATGCATCTAAATCTGTATGCATTAAAACTACCTGACCAGGGTAGGAATTACCCACCTATTATGTAGTTCGTTCTGATTGTATTCACATCCGCGAACCTGCCTCGTATCAAGTCCTGAAACTGTAGAATTCCAATATAATCAAAAGAACCCTAGTCTCCACTAACTACCAATATAATCCAATAATGACATATCCAGATCAGTTTACTAAATTAAACTGATACACAACTAGGAACAATCATATCTCTACTTACCAAGCCTAGCTTTCATTTTCTCGACTTCTTGATCTTCATCAGATCTACTCAACTGCCCAAAAATACCTCTTCAATTAACAATAAACACATCACCATTTCAGACTAAACCTCAACAATAATAATATGCATTCATAAATCGTCCAGACCCAACTCACCTTGCTTATCCTCAATTACACAACCTCTGGATCTCTAATTGAAATTTCTGAATCTAGGATGATTGAACTCATCCAGCCGAAATCCCCTGCTCAAATCCACAAACAAAACAATCCTTATTCAATCCACTATTATGCATTGAATCGATATCAGATTATCTACACAACCAGATCATATACCACTATTGCCTCAATCCAAGCTTACTTGGTGTCGCTTCACTTGGTCACAACATATTTAAAGCCAAATCCTATCAATGTTTTCCCCACAGCTTACTCAAGCAAAAGAGATGTCTTCCCCTTAGATCAGAAACCATGCATTTCAAATTATGAGCCATTGCGAACAAGGAATTTGGTCTAACACGTACTCAGAAAACAAAGGAAGATTATTGCAATCTGAATCCGAGATCACCCCAATAATTTGAGACCTAAATCCACAGCAATACAGCAAGGAATAGAACTGCATGGACAGAACCAAAGGAATGGCTTGCTTACCGGCAATTAGATCCTCACCGATAGCAACTCCACAGAATCGGCAGCCAATCTCCAACAACCGGCAACCCCGTTTTTCCCTATTCCTTGTTTGCCGACACCAACACCTGCCCAATTCAACGGATCAAGCTCAAATAAGAAACAAAATCACAGCTTGACCTTATATCTCGTCCAAAATCAAAGAAGGACAACACTGACTCACCTACTCCGGTGGTGATCCTCCCCAACTTCTCTGTTCACCGACAGAAACACCTGCTGCCCTATCACCAGAGTTGCTGAGAAATTCATAAGAAAGGACAATAATTGGAGAAGGATATATCCAAGATCAGGGAAGAAGGCAATGCACACCTTGCTCCGGCTTCAATCGGGAAGAAAAACTCCCGATTCGCCACATCGCCGACGTAGACTCCAGCCCTAGTTCAGAACAAGGTGCTGCCACCGCCACCGACGCAACCTCCCAGCCGCACGTGCTCGCTGTCGGCTTGTCTTTGGCCACCGTCTAGGCCGATCACCGTCGCTGCGGTGCGGAGGAGGAAACTCAGAGGTCACGACCAGATGTTGGTGAGAAGGAGAAGTCGCAGAAGTGAAAGGAAGAGAATGCTCGGAAACAATAAAGGCGATGGCAAGAAATGGGCAGTCGGGCGTTAAGAAATGAAACGGGTCGGGTTTATCAGATAAACAGGTCAAATTTCAGACCCGTTAAGCCCTTTAACCCCTTCTAAGCAAAAGGGTCTTAGAAATCTCCATTCGAGTCCAGAAAAATTCCTAAAAATTTTTGAAAAACTCCATAGGGTATTCTCTTAATTACCCAACCTTTATTTTATTTTATTTTATTTTTTTTTCTGTGGTATTTTACATTCTCCCCCACTAATAAAAATTTAGTCCCCAAATTTCGTACTAACATACGAGAACCAACTCAAGAGATTTCTTGAACTACTACATGCCTCAAGTGAACAAATGAGGATATCGAGCTCGGATAGTATCTTCTAGCTCCCATGTAGCCTCCTCATCAGTAGGATACTGTCATCCAACCTTTACGAGTCGGATGGTCTTGTTCTGCTACTGTCGCTCCTTGCGACCCAAATCGTTTCACCCCTTTCGAAGGTGAAACACGCAGAGATACCTATTCCCCAACTGAGAATTTCTAAAGGCCTTCGTCTCCAGTCTGCATAACTCTTCTGTTGACCTTGTGTCTCTTATAACCATCATCCGATGATGTGCACTAACTCTACATCATGTTGGATACTCTGTGGCCCCTAATAGCTGTCATTTCCCCGACTTCCTCCCACAACACGGGAGATTTTCAGAGTCTAACGTATAGGGTCTCAGAAGGATTCATCTGAATGGAGGAGTGATAACTGTCCTCATAGTTAAATTCCACTAAAGGAATGTGATTCTCCCAACTACCTCCATAATCCATGACACAAGATCTGAATAGATCCTCCAGAGTCTAAATGGTATGCTTTGACTATTTGTATGCCTGTGGATGAAATGTTATACTGAGCAGAAGCTCTGTGCCCATAGCTTGTACTGACTCTGCCAACATCGCGAGGTAAATCGCGGGTCTCTTTCAGATATGATACTAATAGGCACACCATGAAATCTGATAATCTTCGATCGTACAACTCTACAGACGATCCAACAAGTTTTTGATCTTCAGCCTTCACCTACTGGTATACTAAAAATCTAGCAACAAAGTCTGCGGTATCTCACTTCGTACCGTTCCCACCAGTATAAACATCTTAAATCTCAGTACATCCGAGTACGACCAGGATGCATAGCAAATCGCAAATAAGGTGCTTTGTAGCAACTCCATCTTATGTAGATGTGTGTTCAGAATGCATGTCCATATTAGAGACGAAAAATTATCTTCTCACCAGAGAAGTCCATCTACCATTCAAAATCTACTCTACCACACACTCTGTAAGTGCATGGAAGACTATAGCGATAAATATCTCAAGTTGCAATTGTTCGCGTTCCAGCAACTCTATAGTAGCTACTGAGTAGCTAGTTAAATTCAATGAGCACTTCTGCTCCATACATCCACAAACCCAGATAATAACTACGAAAGTTACATCATGTATATGACAACCTATCTCATAGTTTTTTAACCGTCGTAAGCATAAGATACATCTCATGCAATTGCATCGGAATCGCTCTGATCCCTGAAATGATACATTTGAGCACAACATCCTTTTATCCACTCCGGAAGGATTAACTAATACTCGTGTAAAAGTTAACCGCCATCTAGGTCCTGTAAACTGGTGTCACCAGCTTCCGACTAAATGATTTCCATCACCCTCTTAGTCAAACAAATCCGTGGTATAGTAATGTCAAACATTCTATCCACATCTCCAGAATTAACCAAAACATACAAGGAAAACCACCATCTACGGTGGTCGAGTGCGCAACTCCATCTACCACAATCAACAGTGGCCAGGTTACGCAATTTCAACATCCATAAACTGATCCAATCATGTCCAGGATACACGAATCTCAAATCCAGTGGTGACTAAATCGTTAATTAGTCTAACAACTTAATCAAAACTCATAAAATTCATACTAAGTATGAAGTTGTCGTCTCTACACACCTGCATCCCCTTTACTCTAAGCTGATGATATATATTAATCATCGCAACAACAATGATAATTGTATGACACCATATCACTACAATATCAACGCTCTAGTCGTAAATCAATCTTAGAGTATACACAGGTGTCCTTAACTGATCTAGACAGATCATCTATCTACAATGAAGGATATTTACTTTTAACAACTATCGCATTCCATCATCGATAATCGATGCATAATTTCAAAGGTTCATCTCTCTTTCAACAAAGAGTTCCGGATCTTCTCAAGGAGGAATACTGGGATAGATAAATATCCCTTCTAACATCTCCTATAATCGCAACTCACGTTCTTCCAATTTCTATAGTGTTTAACAACACTGATACCAACAAAACTATCACCCGGTATATGATCTTCGATACCAAAACTATTTCCGCAATCATTTCGATCGCCTACTTTACTTGCCTATGCAATGACAAGCCTTGGACTTCATCCGAAACTACATCCAAATACTCTCAGATTATACGCACCTCCGAGAGACATATCGTACCATACTTCCAACAATTTGACCATCCGTAAGGATATGTCTACAGTAAAAGTATGTCTATCAAAGTCTAAGGGCATCCCTTGACTTCTTAATTGTTGATCCATATCTCACCAGATGGTAGGGATACCACCGACCCATAAGTCGATGTAATCCATCTAATCCGAACTAATAAGGTTCTAGACACAGATACCTATAAACTACAAGTATCTCCCAATATATTAACCCAGAGGGTAAACTAAAGTAATACCCTTAACGATCAATTATCTGCCGATCCGATCCAAAGGCTCCCTGTAGGTCTCGGCCTTTCTTCGAAGAGAACCAGATCAGATCCAACAATTCACGACAAAGCGGTCGCATTTTTGCGATAAATAATCCGAGGATTTTTTTTCCTAAATCATCCGATCCTATCACTTAATCCTACAAGATGCAACTATAGAATATCGAATAGATACGACCATCGTCGTATACTCTCTCCTCTGTACAAAGCAAATCACATCTGGAGGTAATTGTTGTTGTTTGCATGAGTCTTCTACAATGTCTTCTGCTGATGCTGCTTCTATGCTGATCTTTGCTGAAGGGTAGTATCAAGGAACTCTAACCACGCCTGAGGTAGCAGGTTGCTACTGATGAGATAATCCAATCTTCTGTGCTGATCTCTGCTGTCGAGACGGTGCATCATCCTCACGAAACACCATTGGTAGTTTTCAACTGAATCTTCAAAGTACACCTCCTCCACTGTACTGGTTGCTCACAATAGCAACAGCTGAACTGATCTAACGGATATTCTGAATTTGCGTGTCTTCGTGATCTGCACTGCACGCACACAATCCCTTCGAAGTCTTTGTTCTGATTTCGCTGATGTGCACGAGAACATCCTGATAATCTACGGTTGATCTTCTATAATCGAAAAATAGCTCAAGGCATATGACTCCGATCTTGCTCCTTTTATCCAACAGCCGAAGACTTCAGACTCTAATAAGTTGACCTGCAATATCAGCTTATCGGTCTCCAACTCTTAAACACTTGTATGGAGTCATTTCTAAACTCCTGACTCAATCAATGTCTTCCGGCAGGATCTAATAGAAGATCCCATCATCTTAATCCAAAGGTAAGCCAATAACCGTGGGTGGCTTAAAACATTTATTCACCTTCTGGTGATATTAGGTGGTCGTAACCTCTATAAGTCTAACGACCCTACATGGTAATCTCGTTACCGACGATCACCCTACTTGAAGCTCAAGAATTCCCTACAATGTGTCACTGAATGTGACGCGGGGAAATATTCTCTTTCACATCACTAAACCATGATCAAGTGATATATTATTCCCCGAAGATTATTTTTTGCATTTTTCCACCAAATATCGACTTGATCCCGATAATGGTATGCAAACAACTCTACTTTCTCTGTATAACCCGAGTTAAGTACTCAAAAGTACCTTCAAAGTTATACAACCTAGTACTCACAACTCATGGATAAAAATCTCTATGCAACACCATAAACTAGCCTTCTGCTATCTGCATCAATAATAACCTACTTGTCTTATCCATTACCCATCAGGTAATGATCTAACTAGTACCGTTAGTGAAAATCTCTAAGACTATAGTCTTTGATTTTTTTTATTTTTTTATTTTACAAGAAATGTGACGACTTCACCCCTATTTTTTGACTCGGTATCAGTCGGCTCTCAAAGGTAAATCACCTTTTCGACACAGGTTCAAGACTCACTGACTTAATAGGTCATTTCCGGGGTCAACTCATACCATGGTTACGAACAATAACCAACAAACTATAGGTTATTCCCTGTTATATACACTAAAAGGATAGCCAACAAAACCGGGAGTATAAACCCTATCGGCAACTCTGGTTGGTCGCCTCGGTGGACGACCTCTACTACAAGTTTGCATAGGTATAATATATCTAACTGTATACACTTGTTAATCAAGTCTAGATAAGTATCCAACTAAAAAATAAGTCATCAGGAATACTTACTTCGTGCTGCTTAGAGCTCAGGCCGCTGTTCATCTCATCTCAGAAAACCAAAACCGAAACAAATCGACTCCCAAGAATCCAAGACTCGACACAAAAATAACATTGTATGGCATCACAAAACCTAGTGCTCTGATACCACTAAAGTTGTTACGCCCCGAGAGTATGTCGTGCCGAAAAGCAAACGGATAGCATCTCCCCTGTATGTGACAATATCTCGTGTTAATACAAGGCACGTAGGCCACAACAACAACAACAAATATATATATAACCATAATAACACATCAAAACACAGCGGAAACATAATTCAACATCACAAACTACACACATGCATACCGGTATGACTAACACCGACTCAGAACACCATAACAAGACAAATACACAAAACATAGCGGAAACAACAAGACAAATACACAAAACATAGCGGAAACATAATTCAACATCACAAACTACACACATGCATACCGGTATGACTAACACCAACTCAGAACACCATAACAAAACCAGAAGAAGAAAGGTACAACCTTTAAAATGTCCAATCACTACAAAACATCACATAAACCAAATAATATCAGAACACCAATAAACAGATGAGCCAAGCGCCCAAGTCCATCACGTCTACTGTACTCGGGCGAGAAAAACCCAGGGTCCGTGGTGGTGAGTAAAACTCAGCAGGTAATAGAAAAACATGTATATATCAATATCACATGTATTTCGATAAGAAAATCTATAGGTATCACTAGCATGATAACATATCCATGTATATACCTTCTAACCAAAAGCCAATATAAAATTCAGACATACTTGAACATCTGCTACGCTACACCTATCCAACCTGAGCACATATCCACAATATATACATATACAGGAAGTCTGCTCTAAACCATATAACGACATAAATATGGGTCAAAAAGGCAATAGACAATACAATAACTATACAGGTATCCTACACGACTGTATAAGCGATGCGGGTAGCTTGTATGAAAAGGATGTACAACCAAATGCAACAAGCATAGTACAATCAAATGCAGCATCACAATAAGCATATATATATATAGACTGCATCTATATATGTATACTAATCACAATCATCCATATATATATATATATATATATATATATATATATATATATATATATATATATATATATATATATATATATATATATATATAATATACATGCATATATGTATATATATGGCAATATGCAACAATGTCATAAGTCACGGCAATGCAACATGCATGGTCATGTCGGCTCACCCTAAAGCTACCACGACACCAATGTGGCCTCGGTGGCTCGAGCATGACAACTGTCCCAACTCAACACCAACCACTACTCTCGAGTGGCCGAGTGGGCAGTATGATCGAGTAGCATATAAGCGTGAAGAGCAAGCTACACGATGGAGGTCCCTGTTGTTGGCCACTCCAACAGTCACTACCCATGTGTGGTCGAGTGCCACACACGCAAAACTATGGCACCCAAATCCCACTACCACCGTCTATAGTGGTAGAGTGCCGCACCACAATGCTCTACCCTCACACCGGTTACCCCTCCTATGAGTAACCGTGGAGGCAGGATGACTGGCGACCCTTTCAACCACAAGGGAGACCACGTCACCAGCGTGCATGCAAATGACATGAATGCAATGTCTCACATATAGACATCCACCATAGACTCTCTATTCTACAAAAAGTCACACTAATCAGATCAACACACTCTCTATCCTTCAGAGAGTCATACTCAACTGATCATAACACTCTCTATCCTGTAGATAGTCATACCAATCTAATCGACGCACTCTCTATCCTGCAGAGAGTCGTACTCAACTGATAGACGCACTCTCTATCCTGTAGAGAGTCGTACTTAACTTATCGATGCACTCTCTATCCTGTAGAGAGTCGTACTCAAACTGATTATATCAAGCTAGGACCACCGGTCCGTAGCGACACACTAAGTATCATTCATCTGACCATTTACATAACTAAAGGGTAAGTTTTAATGCATTTACATGGTCGGTGGTAAACATGCAACCTAAAGGTACTAGAATTAACTTTAGGTTCAAGACATTATCTACCTACGGATGACCTTTTTACCCAATTTTACAGTCAGGTTGTCATCCGGACTTTACTAAATTCTAGGTTACTTACATCACCTATATATATAACTCCTAATCATGATAAAATCAAATATGATAGCAGCAATGGAGTTAATAGTCAACGGTAAAGTATGAAGCGCAAGAGTAAATAAGAACAAAGTCAAGGTAACATGATCATATAAGATGATCATCCATCTAAATTTGTATGCATTAAAACTACCTGACTAGGGTAGGAATTACCCACCTATTATGTAGTTCGTTCTGATTGTATTCACATCCGCAAACATGCCTCGTATCAAGTCTTGAAACCGTAGAATACCAATATAATCAGAAGAACCCTAGTCTCTACTAACTACCAATATAATCCAATAATGACATATCCAGATCAGTTTACTAAATTAAACTGATACACAACTATGAACAATCATATCTCAACTTACCAAGCCTAGCTTTCATTTTCTCGATTTCTTGATCCTCATCAGATCTACTCAACTGCCCAAAAATAGCCCTTCAATTAACAATAAACACATCACCATTTTAGACTAAATCTCAACAATAATAATATGCATTCATAAATCATCCAGACCCAACTCACCTTGCTTATCCTCAATTACATAACCTCTGGATCTCTAATTGAAATTTCTGAATCTAGGATGATTGAACTCATCCAGTCGGAATCCCCTACTCAAATCCACAAACAGAACAATCCTTATTCAATCCACTATTATGCATTGAATCGATATCAGATTATCTACACAACCAGATCATATACCACTATTGCCTCAATCCAAGCTTACCTGGTGTCGCTTCACTTGGTCACAACATATTTAAAGCCAAATCCTATCAATGTTTTCCCCTCAGCTTACTCAAGCAAAAGAGATGTCTTCGCCTTAGATCAGAAACCATGCATTTTAAATTTGGAACCATTGCGAACAAGGAATTTGGTCTAACACATACTCAGAAAACAAAGGAAGATGATTGCAATCTAAATCCGAGATCAGCCCAATAATTTGAGACCTAAATCCTCAGCAATACAACAAGGAATAGAACTACATGGGTAGAACCAAAGGAATGGCTTGCTTACCGGCAATTAGATCCTCACCGGCAGCAACTCCACAGAACCAGCAGCCAATCTCCAACAACCGGCATCCCCCTTTTTCCCTATTCCCTGTTTGCCGACACCAACACCTGCCCAATTCAACGGATCAAGCTCAAATAAGAAACAAAATCACAGCTTGACCTTATATCTCGTCCAAAATCGAAGAAGGACAACACTGACTCACCTACTCCGACGGTGATCCTCCCCAGCTTGTCTGTTCACCGACAGAAACACCTGCTGCCCTATCACCAGAGTTGCTAAGAAATTCGTAAGAAAGGACTACGATTGGAGAGGGATATATCCGCCCATCTATTGCTCACTCACAGCCTCGTAGACCTCCAATTTACAGTCGACATCAACACATCCGTCAATTCTTAAACATAACCTCACAATCAAGACCCACAGCCTAACAAACCCCTAAACCCCTAGCCGTGCATAGTTAGCACAGCCGTGCACAATCGTGCAACCGTGCACAACCCCTTCACAACCACCTCTCACTCAGCCATGGCCGAGCAACACCCATTCATAGTCGAACAAAGCCCTCACAGCCGACACAATCGGCCAACCTCAACTCACAAAATCCCAAGTCTACAATAGTAACCATAGAATCTAGTAATTACTGCTAAAAGACAGAGGATCGATCAAGCTTACCAATCTTTGGACTCCACCGGCAGCCACCTTCCCAATTCCACAGTCCGCCTAAAGAACCACTGCCCAAACCACCGATCCACACTCAATTAAGGAAAACCACAGCAGGGATTTCAATCTCGTCCAAGATCGAAGAAGAGAAACACCAACTCACCTAACTCCGACGATGCTCGGCCAGAAGGGCATCTCCCACACCGGTGGTAGTCTCCACCCGACTACCCTAATCCCACACGCAGAAGGTCTAGCTCCGGCGGAGATCATGGAGAACGACCTCCAGTCGAAGCGTTGCCAACGCCGATTCCCAGCTGCGCGGCCCCTCACCGCCGATGCGTCTGTGGCCCCGTTAAGGTGAGTCACCGCCGCTTGTTGTGAGGAAGAAGGAACGAGAGGAGAGGAGAGGCTCGACAGCCGTAGGTTTCGGAGAAGAAGGGAAGGCGATTCGCTCGGTGAGAAGGGAAATCAGAGGGAAAAGGAAGGCTGCGACGAGAAATGGAGTCGTGAGAAGAAGAGGCTCTCGAGGAGGTGTCGGGTGCGACGGGGAAAAATAAAACCAAGGAACGGAAAATAAATTGGATAGGTTTAAGTAAAGAACCGGATTAATTAGTTAAACCTAGACCTAGATTAGGTTTTTAGTTAATCCCTAACCATCTCCATTAGTTTAATTATCCCCGTAAATACCCCGTACAAGTCCTGTTTAATTTCCAAAAATTTTTGAAAACATCCCCAAAAATCTCGAAAATAATTCCTTAGATTATTTTCTCAAATTTGGCCATTTAATTTAGTGTTTTAAATTTCAGTATTTAACAGATTCCAAAGAGAAATTTCTAAATATATATTTTTGATCTTTAGAAAATACTTCAATATAGTATTTGTAAGTTTATTCTCTAAAATTTATAACCAAACTTCATCTTTTTTTGAATAATGTATCAAAAATCTGTCACACCACATAATATGATTGAACAATCCAAAAGACATTGTTTTCTTTAAAATAAATTTAGCCTTTGCAACTTCACTTTTTGAAATCCTCTACATTTAATTTTTAAATGGTTCAATTGATAAATATAAAAAGATAATTTTTAAATGGACAAAGTTATTTTCTAGAAATTTCATCGTCTTAGATTATCGACCGACTTCCTCTTTTGCATTTGTCATTTGAGATCCTGATTTATTTCCTCTACCGATAGAGACAATTGAAGGGACCATTAATATGACAGTTCCATATTTTTTTTTAAATCCTTTATATTTTTTTTATTTAGTAACCGAAGCAATAATATTTATTCCATTAAAAATATACCATAAATCTTCACCAACCAGATAAGACTCCATATAAATCCACACTGTCGTTGGATTGCTTCAATAGCTCCATCCACTTGGATTCATTTTTGAGGCGCCGATCAATCCCCCCACCGAAGGATCTTGTCAAAAAAAAAAACACTTCAAAAGAACTAATTGACTGAAAAAATGAAGTCAATATAAAACACTTTACTCAGAAAAGTACTTGGGGACTTGATCACTTGCATACAATTTATATGCAACTTGCATGCTTAGAATATAGCCAACCATTTCTTAGAATTTGTTTAAAAAAAAACACAGCCACAAATGCTTAGAATTCGCCCCTTACATTCAACTTAAAAGAACAATCTAAACTCATTTGTTAATGAAGTAGTCAACCATTAAAAACATAAATTATGAAAAGACTAAAGATTATTTAATCCAAATTTAGTTTCAGGTAAATAGCTTAAGTTTACAACTAGATGTATTTGGTTAACTTTTAATTCCAAAGAAATGTTGTTCTAAGAGTCAACTTTAATTTTCAACAAACATATGTAAATAAAGAACAAAACACAAACACAACATGATATTTTACGCGGTTCGAAACTAGGGTTCCTACTTCACAGGCTGAGCTCTAGTAATGCATGCAACCACTATATATTTTCCTTCTCGGAAACAATCTGGAGGTGGAGAAATCTCTTACAATGTCTGACAACAATAAGAACACGAGATACAACCAAATATAAGCAAATACAATAAGAAAGAAAATACAAATGTAAAGAACACTTTACAAAGAGAACTTTTAAATGCTTGCACTTTGGTTGCTTTGGAAGAGTTTGAAGGACCCTGAAATGCAGCAACACTTCACCTCAAATTCACCCAAGAAACTGCTGTGGAAATCCTCCTTCGAAGTTCCTTTTAAGCCTCCGCACGACTTGGATTTCCATATGGCAGTCGACTTCCAAAAGACACCAGTTGACTGCCCACATGTCCGTTGTCTCACAACAAACTAATCAATGTTAGATTCTGCCTAACGAATACTCAGATAGTCTACTGTCCTTATCAGCAGTCGGTTGCCAAGCTAGTAGTCGACTGCCAGTCAACTACGAGACATTCTGTGTTCTGACCACTTATGACCAGTCGACTGCCCATCCATGGCAATCGACTGCTCAAGGCCAGTTGACTACCCATACATGACATTTGACTAGCAGTGACCACAACAGCAGTCGAGCTGTAGTCGATTACTCATCAATCGATTGGATCATAATCTCAATCGATTGCTCGAGTCAAACTAGGCTCCCAAGTGTCATGCGCTTGAGCAGTCAACTGGTCCATAACCCTAGTCGACTGGTAAACTTCGAATATAAGGTTTAACCCAAGTATGCTTCCCTCATACTCGATCAACCACCTTTGGCCTAGATCTAAGTCTTCTAGTCACCTCCACTAGTCTCACACCCTTAGGGTCCATCTGATTCCTCCATGACTCATTCACCCTTTGCACTAGCCTTCAGGTGCTTTCGTTGGCTATGTCATACCATCAGATCTTATGCCGCCAAGACTACACACTTGGACTTACACGTACGTCGCCAAGACTACACACTTAGACATACACGATCAAAACTATACCCTTGGTCTTTTTCTTTGTCAAATATACATATTTGGACTTTTATTGCCAAGACTACACCCTTGGACTTACGTGGCCAAGACTACATCCATAAACTTTCCATTTGCCAAGTATCCATACTTAGACTTCTCCATGAGAAGACTATTCTTGAACTTTCCCTTGCCAAGTCTCCAAACTTGGACTTCTCCATTAAAAGTATCCATACTTGGACTTTCCATGCCAAGTCTCCAAACATGGACTTCTCCTCGAGTCTCACTCGAGTTTGGTCAACCTTGACCTGAGATTTGATTGCTCCAATAATCTCCCTTAAATAATCTCCCCTATATGACTTTGGATATCCCAAACATCCACTTGTCATATGGTCAACATATTATGCATCAACTTATGGTCAAACCCATATTGTCAAACAATGGTCAACTCATTGTCAACCCATTGTCAAATATTAAAATTCTACTCGAGTCCCACTCGAGTCTGGTCAATTGTGACCTGAGTCGATTGCACCAATAATCTCCTCCTTTTTGATGTTTGACAATATATTTAAGTTAGGCTAACCAATAAGCCTAACTTAACTCTTCTTATGCTAAAGCATAATGAAGGTTTACCTAACTTAAACCCTCACTTTTCCCCCTTGGAATACATCAAAAAGTCTACCAAGGTTTTCGATGTCTCATCTCCAAATGAGAACCATCATTCTCCCCATTGGTCCAAAATCATCTTAGATGTCTTTACTCTTCTTAGTGATACAACCCTTATTACTAAATGAGAGACAATCCACAATGAAGGTTTATCTAACCCTCACTTCTACCCTTTTGTAATCAAAGTTTATCCATCAACCAAGATGGATGACCTCCCTCTAAAAGTGTAAAAGTTCAATACTCCACTTTAAATAATTCTCCTAATCATTTTCAATAATTATTTCACCCTTTCAATACTTTCCAAAGTATATCCTAGGGTTAGGAGACATTAGGATACTTAAGAGTGTTGATAACTAGCTAAATAAATCTTGTTCATCCAATATCAAACACAACAGTCGATTGCACTACCACCAGTCGACTACTCTAAGCAACAGTAGACTAGTTTATGCAAATATAGAAATCTATTTTTCATATTCGAAATTTATAAAAGCATAAGTAATTATTTGTAATTTGAAAAATCTTGAAAGTTCATATGTACATTACTTACATAAAATACAATGGGTGAAAAATTATTTTTAAATTAAAATATCCATTATTTTAAGAGATTAATACAAAGTTCAAAATCATTGAAAATTTTCAATGTTTTGCCTAACTTTGTGTCAATATGATCAATGGTGATTGTTATTAAAAGATAGACTTTGCCAAGGTTTTTCAAAATTATTTTAAAATATGTTTCAAATCTTATTTTGAAACATGGTCTATAGGCTAAATGCACATGACTTGTACATTAACTTTCCTCATGATTCCTTCATATTATATTATGAGTTTGAGTTCATCTAGATGCAACATTTATGCATCTTGAACATGACTCATTTTTCTAACATCTCACATGTATCTAGGTGTATTAAAAGACACACAACGCATCCTTATAGTTTTTGTGAGATGTGAGTTTTGTTCTTCCCTAAATCTTAGGGTGCATGCATATATCTAGGCATATCCAATTTGATTCTCTTATCTTGGGACTTCAAATCAATGCATTGTCTTTAATTTCAAATTAATTATCCTAAATGTATGAATATGATTATGGCATAAATGATTGCATAAATTAAAGCATTTGCCAAAGATTCATGATGTCATGGCATGATAAAGAATTAACCTAAGTATTAGTCATGCCATTTATTAATCTAAAAGATATCATGACATTTTAAATAATAATATGATCATGATATCATGACATGACATATGATAAGCAAAACATGACAAGTATATAAAATACATAGGTGTAGAATACCCAAGTCTTAAACCAAATTGCCTTTTTCTAAATTTATGCTAATTTTTCCATAATGCCAACTTTCCCTCAAGTGTCTCAAAAATCCAAAAATGACACACTATGGCTTTCTAATCCTATTTGTGTAAATTTTGATCAATTTTTTTAACATTTATAATTTCTATTGGCACATCCTAAAATATCTTAGGATAATAATCTTATCTCATTTCTAAGGTATTACATAACCTTAAAAATGTTCTAAAGTGTACCATGGTTAGGTTAACTACCCTTTCATTTATGGTTGACACACCTAAACCCATTTAGTGTGATGAAATCATGATCCTAGGAACCCAAAATCTATTTGAGCTCCTTGGATTGACAAAGTACTCACTAGGGATGACTTCCCTAGATACTTTCCTAATGACCCTTCTAGGCTTAGAAACCTTGGTCATTTTGGTTTTCTCTACTTCAACTCTAGGGATGGCTTCCCTTGTGACCTTCTTAGTGGCATTCCTAGATTTCTTTGAAACCTTAGCCACTAGACATCTACCATGGTCAACTCTAGGGATGACTTCCCTTGTGACCTTGGTTTTCCTAGACCTAGGACTAGTTCCATAATTAAATAGAACATTATAGTAGGTTGACATAACTTCCTTGGGCTTAGATTTCTGACCCAAACCTTTTTTGTTCTTGGATGCACCTTGCCGCCTAACTCCTAAGGTTTGGCCATTGGACTCATTTAACATATTTTCCATCTTCTTTATAGTCCTTTTTAATTTCTCAAGCTTTGACCTCAAAGCTTGATTTTCTGCCTCTAACTTGTCCAATTTTGAAAGTCCATTATATTTTTGGACATGGTTCTTCTTTCTAATCATATGTCTACCCTTCTTAGGGTTAATGCCTAGGTTCTCTACCTTCCTATCCTTAGGTGTAGTAGTCTTAGAGTTAATGAGTCTAGATTTGTCCTTAGATTTAAATTCATAGGATTTAGCTGCTAAATAATAAAATTTATTATTAGCATGTTTTTCATGATTAACAATAGAAAGAAAATTCTTAGCATATGTTTTTATCATTGTACAAAGGAAGAGCATTAATAAAATTTACTTTAAGGTTTGCCTTAGCTCCCCCTACATTTGAGCTATCCCCTTTGCCCTTCTTAGGGTGACTCTATTGAAGATTCCAAGATAATGCACAGCGGAATAAATCGAATAAAATAATTTTTATTTCATCCTAGACAACTCCTCGAGCAATAAGTCTTTGTCTCTGATTGGTGCTAGCCAACCAGTGGAGATAAGAGAGGGAAAGAGAGAGAGGAAAGATGACTACCAAGAAAGAAAACCTAAGATTAGAATCACTCCTCCAAAGATTATCAAGGGATATATTTATATATCTCTTGATTAGGGCACCTTAGGAGGCTTAAATGGAACCTATCTTACCATATCTATTCCATAATTAAGGTAAGAACAACCTAGGAAATTTCCATAAGAGAAATCTCCAAAAATGGCGGAGCCGTGACACGACCGTGTGTCTTACACACGGCCAGCCGTGCCAAAAGTCATGGTCGTGAAAGGACACATGGCTAGTCATGCGTCCTTCTGGTCAAAATATAGACTTTGGTCATTTTTGGCCATTGCCAGGCACAACCCGTGCTTGGTTTGGCATGGCTGTGTGAGGCTCTATATGGTCTATTTAACTTCATTTATGTGTGTTATGGCCATGCTAAATCTGATAAGGCCATAGGAGGTTCCATAGTCTCTGTTTTGCACCTTCTTAGCCTACTCCAACCAGATACATCTTCTCTCTCACTAAGAATCTCATTCTCATACTTGTTTTATACCTCTAGATCACTCGTATTGCGTGTGACTCAATAAGTTCTCGGTTATGTTGGTCATCCATAATTAACCCCTTAATTATGAATAGATCATGAGTGACACCTAATAGTGCATCATGACCCTCAATTGATCAAAAAGTATAAATCGACTCTAGAATGTTTCTGAACTCTTTAGAAACTTCAGTTGTTCGTGTCTTGTTCTTTTCACTCATCCTATATCCACTTAGTTCAGGACATGGTCTATGTGATCGTCTCTACTAGGCTGACTACGTCACACCTTGCCCAAGTTAGTTTCCTTGTCTTGTGGATTCAAGTTACTCCTACATGTTCCCTAGAAGATCATCTTCTTAATATGTTTGCTTAGGCCAGAGACTTCTAAGTAACAATTCGGACAATAGGCCTAGGGTATACATCTCTTTTATCAAGAGTGGTGAATCCTTTATGGGTTATTCAAACACCTTCGATCACTTTGACTTATACCCAATTATCTTGGAGTTACACCTCCTATGGAGATGGTTGCGAAGAAGTCAAAGTATAAGGCGCCATGACCAAGATGACTTGAATATCTTAAGTCTAAGGAAGCTCGTGACTGAAATGCAATGAGATGGTGCAATGACATATAGAACTCTATGAAGTCTCATAGCAGGTCACTCCAATGAACTAGTTACCATAACTAGCATCTACATATTCACTCTCAGCATCCCTATGCTTCCATTTAGTGAGTACCGAATGCTTAGATAAACCAAGGAGCATAACATGTGTTAGTCTCACATAATCAATGATGTCCAATCTCATTAATTTATCGACTAAGGATTGTTTCAATATTTACATGATTACATATAATAAGATACCCACTAATTGTGATCCAATCACAATTTCTTTCATGTCATGCATTGTATTGTGAACTTCAGTACATGAGTTTAAGATGTAATCAAATACATAAATAATGTATACTCAAATAGTGAATTTTATTGATAACTTCTAAGACGATTGCCTTAGGACACCTCTCCTCTCAATAACATCAAACTCCTACTTGGCCTACAGCTAATCGCCTTGGTATCTAATAGCATAGACCTCTATATGGCTCTCGAACTTTTCTTGGGGAAGAGGCTTTGTCAAGGGATCTGCTAGATTCCTATCGGCGGGAACTTTCTCTATTTGTGCGTCTCTTCTATCTATGATCTCTTTGATTAAATAGTAACGGCGTAGTATGTGCATGAATCGCTGATGAGACCGTGGTTCCTTCGCCTATGCAATGGCAACATTGTTGTCGCAGTAAACTTGTAATGCTTCGACAATGCTCGGAACTACTCCAAGTTCAGTAATGAACTTCTTGATCCAGACTGCCTCCTTTGCTACTTTAGAAGTTGTAATATACTCTGCCTCCATAGTATAATTAGCAACGGTGTCTTGTTTGAAACTTTCCAACTCATCGCACCTCCATTCAAGATAAATATGTATCTAGACTGAGATTTGGAATTATCCTTATATGTCTAGAAGCTGGCATGAGTATACCCGCTCACTATCATATCACGTCTCTCATATACCAAGAACAAATCCTTAGTCCTTCTCAAGTACTTAAGGATTGTCTTGACAACCACCCAATGGTCCATACCAGGATCTGACTGGTATGTACTCGTAACGCTCAAAGCGTATGATACATCAGGCCTCATATATAACGTAGCATACATGATCGATCCTATAGCTGACGCATATGGGATATGACTCATGCAAATCCTCTTGTCTTCATTGCGCAGGCACATAGACTTCGAAAGGTGAATCCCATACCTCATGGGAATAAGACTTTTCTTGGATTCTTCTATGCTAAACTGTTTTAGCACTTTGTTTATGTATATAGACTATGAAATACCAAGCAACCGATTCGATCTATCTCTATAGATCTTAATCCCCAAAATATAGGTTGCTTCTCCCATGTCTTTCATGGAGAACATTTTGGACAACCAGACCATGACTGTTTGCAAAACAAGAATATCATTTCCTATGATTAATATGCCATCGACATACAATACTAGGAACACGATCGCACTCCCACTAACCATCTTATACACACAAGTCTCCTCTGGATTTTGTGAGAAATGAAACTATTTGATTGCCTCATCAAAAGGGATATTCCAACTCCTAAATTCTTGCTTCAATCCATAAATGGATCGTTAAATCTTGCATACTATTCTTGTCAATGGATGTGAAACCCTCAAGTTGTACCATATATACATGCTCAGATAGGTTTCCGTTAAGGAAAGTTATTTTAACATTCATATGTCATATCTCATAATCAAAATGAGCCTCTATGGCTAGAAGTATACGAATGAATTTAAGCATAGCATCTTGGTGAAAAGGTTTCATCATAGTCAACACTTTGTCTTCAACGATAGTCTTTTGACACTAATCTAGCTTTATAGGTAATAACATTACTATCCATGTCGATTTTCTTCTTGAAAACCCACTTGCACCCTATAGGCGTTATGCCTTCAGGTGGGTCCACCAAGTTCCAAACTTAGTTTTTATACATGAAATTCATTTCTGATTTCATTGTTGTTAGCCACCTATCCTTGTCTGAACTATTTAGTGCCTCTTCATAACTAGTGGGTTCCTCATCCTCTATGAGCAATATGTTATTAGATTCACTTATGAGAAATCCATATCTCTTAGGAATCCTATGTGTCCTACTAGATCTACGAGAAGGTGGTGTATCATCAGGTTCAGTTATTACCTCATCTGAATGAGTAATCAATTATGGTTCTTGACTATGCATCTCTTATGTGTCTATCGGAGTCTCTTGAACTATGCTTAGTTCAATCTCACTCCCACTGTTTTCCTATAAGAGAAACTCCTTCTCTAGAAATACAACATGCCTTGAAACAAATACCTTTTGTTCCAAGGGATGATAGAATTGGTAACCCCTCATTTCCTTAGGGTAACCAATAAATAGGCACTTATTAGACTTGTCATCGTCCTCTTCACATAAGCAGCACAACCCCATATCTTCAAATATGATAAATGAGGATTTCTACTATTCCACATCTCATATGGAGTAGTAGAGATTGCCTTAGTCGAGACTCTATTTAACAAGTAAACAGCGGTCTCGAGTGTGTAACTTCAAAAGGGTTTGGGAAGACTTGCATGTTGCAGCATTGACCTAACCATGTCCAACAAGGTTCGGTTTTGTCTTTCAGCCACACCATTATATTGTGGCATGTAAGGTGGAGTCCTTTGGGACAAGATGCCAGTTTCCCTTAGATATTCTTGAAACTCTTGGCTTAAGAATTCACCACCTCAATCTGATCGAAATACTTTAATACCATTCCCAAGTTGTTTCTATACTTCTTTTCTAAAATCTTTAAACCTTTCAAAGACTTCAGATTTGTAAGAACAACCTAGGAAATTTCCATAAGAGAAATCTCCAAAAATGGCGGAGCCGTGACACGACCGTGTGTCTTACACACGGCCAGCCGTGCCAAAAGTCATGGTCGTGAAAGGACACATGGCTAGTCATGCGTCCTTCTGGTCAAAATATAGACTTTGGTCATTTTTGGCCATTGCCAGGCACAACCCGTGCTTGGTTTGGCATGGCTGTGTGAGGCTCTATATGGTCTATTTAACTTCATTTATGTGTGTTATGGCCATGCTAAATCTGATAAGGCCATAGGAGGTTCCATAGTCTCTGTTTTGCACCTTCTTAGCCTACTCCAACCAGATACATCTTCTCTCTCACTAAGAATCTCATTCTCATACTTGTTTTATACCTCTAGATCACTCGTATTGCGTGTGACTCAATAAGTTCTCGGTTATGTTGGTCATCCATAATTAACCCCTTAATTATGAATAGATCATGAGTGACACCTAATAGTGCATCATGACCCTCAATTGATCAAAAAGTATAAATCGACTCTAGAATGTTTCTGAACTCTTTAGAAACTTCAGTTGTTCGTGTCTTGTTCTTTTCACTCATCCTATATCCACTTAGTTCAGGACATGGTCTATGTGATCGTCTCTACTAGGCTGACTACGTCACACCTTGCCCAAGTTAGTTTCCTTGTCTTGTGGATTCAAGTTACTCCTACATGTTCCCTAGAAGATCATCTTCTTAATATGTTTGCTTAGGCCAGAGACTTCTAAGTAACAATTCGGACAATAGGCCTAGGGTATACATCTCTTTTATCAAGAGTGGTGAATCCTTTATGGGTTATTCAAACACCTTCGATCACTTTGACTTATACCCAATTATCTTGGAGTTACACCTCCTATGGAGATGGTTGCGAAGAAGTCAAAGTATAAGGCGCCATGACCAAGATGACTTGAATATCTTAAGTCTAAGGAAGCTCGCACTCGAGCTGCAATGAGATGGTGCAATGACATATAGAACTCTATGAAGTCTCATAGCAGGTCACTCCAATGAACTAGTTACCATAACTAGCATCTACATATTCACTCTCAGCATCCCTATGCTTCCATTTAGTGAGTACCGAATGCTTAGATAAACCAAGGAGCATAACATGTGTTAGTCTCACATAATCAATGATGTCCAATCTCATTAATTTATCGACTAAGGATTGTTTCAATATTTACATGATTACATATAATAAGATACCCACTAATTGTGATCCAATCACAATTTCTTTCATGTCATGCATTGTATTGTGAACTTCAGTACATGAGTTTAAGATGTAATCAAATACATAAATAATGTATACTCAAATAGTGAATTTTATTGATAACTTCTAAGACGATTGCCTTAGGACACCTCTCCTCTCAATAACATCAAACTCCTACTTGGCCTACAGCTAATCGCCTTGGTATCTAATAGCATAGACCTCTATATGGCTCTCGAACTTTTCTTGGGGAAGAGGCTTTGTCGAGGATCTGCTAGATTCCTATCGTGACGGAACTTTCTCTATTGGCGTCTCTTCATCTATGATCTCTTTGATTAAATAGTAGCGTAGTATGTGCATGAATCCGATGAGACCGTGGTTCCTTCGCCTATGCAATGGCAACATTGTCATGAAGAACTTGTAATGCTTCGACAATGCTCGGAACTACTCCAAGTTCAGTAATGAACTTCTTGATCCAGACTGCCTCCTTTGCTACTTTAGAAGTTGTAATATACTCTGCCTCCATAGTATAATTAGCAACGGTGTCTTGTTTGAAACTTTCCAACTCATCGCACCTCCATTCAAGATAAATATGTATCTAGACTGAGATTTGGAATTATCCTTATATGTCTAGAAGCTGGCATGAGTATACCCGCTCACTATCATATCACGTCTCTCATATACCAAGAACAAATCCTTAGTCCTTCTCAAGTACTTAAGGATTGTCTTGACAACCACCCAATGGTCCATACCAGGATCTGACTGGTATGTACTCGTAACGCTCAAAGCGTATGATACATCAGGCCTCATATATAACGTAGCATACATGATCGATCCTATAGCTGACGCATATGGGATATGACTCATGCAAATCCTCTTGTCTTCATTGCGCAGGCACATAGACTTCGAAAGGTGAATCCCATACCTCATGGGAATAAGACTTTTCTTGGATTCTTCTATGCTAAACTGTTTTAGCACTTTGTTTATGTATATAGACTATGAAATACCAAGCAACCGATTCGATCTATCTCTATAGATCTTAATCCCCAAAATATAGGTTGCTTCTCCCATGTCTTTCATGGAGAACATTTTGGACAACCAGACCATGACTGTTTGCAAAACAAGAATATCATTTCCTATGATTAATATGCCATCGACATACAATACTAGGAACACGATCGCACTCCCACTAACCATCTTATACACACAAGTCTCCTCTGGATTTTGTGAGAAATGAAACTATTTGATTGCCTCATCAAAAGGGATATTCCAACTCCTAAATTCTTGCTTCAATCCATAAATGGATCGTTAAATCTTGCATACTATTCTTGTCAATGGATGTGAAACCCTCAAGTTGTACCATATATACATGCTCAGATAGGTTTCCGTTAAGGAAAGTTATTTTAACATTCATATGTCATATCTCATAATCAAAATGAGCCTCTATGGCTAGAAGTATCTGAATGAATTTAAGCATAGCTACTGGTGAAAAGGTTTCATCATAGTCAACACTTTGTCTTCAACGATAGTCTTTTGACACTAATCTAGCTTTATAGGTAATAACATTACTATCCATGTCGATTTTCTTCTTGAAAACCCACTTGCACCCTATAGGCGTTATGCCTTCAGGTGGGTCCACCAAGTTCCAAACTTAGTTTTTATACATGAAATTCATTTCTGATTTCATTGTTGTTAGCCACCTATCCTTGTCTGAACTATTTAGTGCATCTTCATAACTAGTGGGTTCCTCATCCTCTATGAGCAATATGTTATTAGATTCACTTATGAGAAATCCATATCTCTTAGGAATCCTATGTGTCCTACTAGATCTACGAGAATGTGGTGTATCATCAGGTTCAGTTATTACCTCATCTGAATGAGTAATCAATTATGGTTCTTGACTATGCATCTCTTATGTGTCTATCGGAGTCTCTTGAACTATGCTTAGTTCAATCTCACTCCCACTGTTTTCCTATAAGAGAAACTCCTTCTCTAGAAATACAACATGCCTTGAAACAAATACCTTTTGTTCCAAGGGATGATAGAATTGGTAACCCCTCATTTCCTTAGGGTAACCAATAAATAGGCACTTATTAGACTTATCCTTCAGCTTGTCTGATACTGTCCTCTTCACATAAGCAGCACAACCCCATATCTTCAAATATGATAAATGAGGATTTCTACTATTCCACATCTCATATGGAGTAGTAGAGATTGCCTTAGTCGAGACTCTATTTAACAAGTAAACAGCGGTCTCGAGTGTGTAACTTCAAAAGGGTTTGGGAAGACTTGCATGTTGCAGCATTGACCTAACCATGTCCAACAAGGTTCGGTTTTGTCTTTCAGCCACACCATTATATTGTGGCATGTAAGGTGGAGTCCTTTGGGACAAGATGCCAGTTTCCCTTAGATATTCTTGAAACTCTTGGCTTAAGAATTCACCACCTCAATCTGATCGAAATACTTTAATACCATTCCCAAGTTGTTTCTATACTTCTTTTCTAAAATCTTTAAACCTTTCAAAGACTTCAGATTTGTATCTTAACAGATACAAATATCCATATTGTGAAAAATCATTGATATAGGTAATGAAGTAGCTATAACCACCTATGACATCAATTGACATTAGTCCACATACATCGGTATGTATAAGGCCCAATACCTCATCTACTCATTCACCTTTTCCACTAAAAGGTAATTTAGTCATCTTTCCTTTTAAGCATGAAACATATGTGTCTAATGAATCTGATTCATAAGACTCCAAAATGATAAGCTTATACAGTTTGGACATGCGTTCATTGCTTATATTGCCAAGATGACAATGTCATAATTGCAAAATTAACTAATTATCTAACTTAGTACGTTTGCTATATGATTCAATATTGAATTTCTCGTTGGATGTAACTAACGTGTAGATTCCATTATTTAATATTCCAGTAGCATAAAGAACACCATTTAACATAATGTAACAACAATTATTACTAAATGTCAAATGATAACCTTTCTTATTCAAACATGAAATAGAAACAATGTTCTTTATTAATGCAGGAATATAAAAACAATCATCCAACTCTAAAACTAGTCCCGTAGGAAGTCGCAACATATAAGTTCAATTGGCTACAATAACAACTTTTGCTCCATTACCAACCCTTAGATCTGCTTCTCCCTTAATCAGTCTTCTTCTGTTTTTGAGCCCCTGTATGTCATTACATATATGTGAGTCACACCAGATGTCCAATACCCAAGTGTTAGAAGAAACAGTATGACATTCAATAACAAATATACCTGAAGTAGATTGGGCATCAGATGCCTTTTTCTACTTCAGTGACTCCAGATACTGTTTATAGTTTCTCTTCCAATGTCCATCCTTGCCACAATGATGACGGTGCCCTTGGGAGTAAATTTTTTCTTCTTTGCCTTTTTCTTCCCTTTTGCTTTGGTTTTTGACTTCCTCTTAGAAACTTTCTTTGAGAAGTCAACCAACATCATCGCCTTCTGTTCTTTAGCAACAGATGACTCCACTGTTTTGAGCATATTGATCAATTTAGGAATAGTGGACTCAATCTTATTCATCCGATAGTTCATCATAAATTGTAAATAGCTACCTATCCGATTGTGAAGAATTAAGTCAATACTTAATTCATGGTCCATTAAAAACCTTAATGATCCCAATCGCATAATGTATCCATTCATCCTCAGTGCAAACTGCACTGTAGATGAACCCTCCTGTATCTTTGATCAAAAGAGGAGCTTGGTGACCTTGAACCTTTCAAATCGCGCTCGCTCATCGAATAACTCTCGAAGATGGAAGACAATTGTATTAGCATCAATATGCTCATGTTGCTTCTGCAACTCAGGAGACATCGACGCTAGCATAATGCAACTCACCATCTCAGAGTCAGCAACATGTTTCTGGTAAGCCAACTTTTGGTCACCAGATGCATTGTCTGCAGAAGGTTGGGGAAGAACCTCTTTAAGGACATAAGCTAGCTTTTCAGCCTGAGAACAATTCTTAGGTTGCAAAGCCAGTCGAAGAAGTTTGGCCTAGTCAATTTGTTATTGTCCAAAATAGAACGTAAGTTAATGGAGGTCGACATGTTGTTCTAATTAGTACCTAGACATATAAAAATGTGTATAAGAGAGATGAATTTATAGTAATGTAAACAATTTGCATTAACAACAAACTCCCACTATTTTGTCAAATTCAAGAGCCCTCACTTTGAATTCGAGAGATGGTAGGTTATCTCCTAGTGGGTTGATATCCATTATGACTAAGAACAACCTTGGAGAGAGTCTAACAAACCGTTCATAGTCATCATGTTAGGCATCAAATAACACTCATTATATATCAAATATATAACTATCACTTTATGCTATCAACTAAGTGAATGTTCACATATACATTAGGTTGTTAACTCATTAATATATATACATCCAATGCATATCACCTAATTGCACCTCTGTCCACATTGACCTTGGAGAGAGTCCAACAAATCAATGTTTTCAGTTAGGGCTGAACCATTAATCGTGAGATCAAATTTAAATGGTTTGAATGTATCCAATTTACAAGCCAAACTTGGAGAGAGTCCAACAACCAAAACTTGAAATTGTCCTCTGGTCCCTAACATTTAAAATAAATATCGAATCTCATATGAATTGAACATGCTCGATGTCATGTCAGGCTCAGAGAGAGTCCAACAATCCAAACACGAAAAAGAACTCTGGTTCAACCAGATTAATGGAAGGTGTTAGCCCTAATATTTGCATAATGGATTTCAGGTTATTATAGGTCTCATCTATAATAGGAAATAAACCTAAATATGGGGAAAACAAGGTCACATTAGGAAATAAATTTTCCGATGTGAACATGAGCTGAACAATTGACACACATTTCATTTTAGGAATTAGATACGCGAACCGCTCAACCTATTCTCCAATGCATGGCTAGTCTATGCTTAGGCTCTAATGATGCGGCCAACACCTTCAGTGTTTCCAAGCACATCCTCGGTATTTTCTTTTACGGTTACAAATATATCCTATATGTAAAATCATGTATACCTTAATCTATCATATAGGAAAACATCACACAGATATATTAAAACATCCAACATGCTTTAAATATTCTCCTACAACATGTGATCTTTGTCAAACAAACAAGGTGGCTATGATACCACTTGTTGGAGATTCCGGGATAATGCACAGTGGAATAAAGCTAATAAAATAATTTTTATTTTATCACAAACATGCCCTGGGGGCCAGGAATACTAGCTTTGACATAATCACATGTAAAACTGAGAAGGAGAAAGGTTATACTGTCACGCCCCGAGAGTATGCCGAGCCCGAAAATCAGACAGCATCTCTCCTATACGTGATACAATTCCCTGTTGATACATAGCCTTCCGACCATAATCACACAACATATAGAAGTATATAACCAAAGTCACAGCGGAATACACCAACAATAATAAAAATACAAAGACTCAAATACATGCATACCGGTATGACTTTGACACAACAAGAAAACATGATCGAAACCAAATACATAACAACATAACCGATTACCAAACAACGGAAACAATATAGGATAAAAATCTAAAACATACAATCCAAAATAAACAACACCAATATGGATTACAATCCAAATACTCAAGATGAGATGAGATCAGTCGGCGATGCTACGAGCATCCAAGGAATCTTCTACCTATTATCTGGGCGATAAAAAAATCCAGGATCTGTGGTGGTGAGTATAAAACTCAACGGTAATATAAAAGATAGTGCATGAACAAATAACATATGTAGAGCAACAGGTATACAAATGAAGATCAATAGGTATACTTAGGGAGATCAACGTACAAACAGTCTTAAAGGAAACAACGAAACTATTAGTATAATATAAATCAGTGCATATACCAAATCAACTGATCAATCGTACATAACGTAATGTAAGATACTGACATACCTGAGGATCTGCAATGATACAACTCATACACCCTGAATACATATACCACACTATAACACATATAACATAAAAGAACAATATATATATAATCAATACACTACTATATGAACAACATATAAACAAGTACATAAACGAACCTAGTCCATCCTATACCACAACATGACGCTGATCAAACGCGTACAACAGTCTGATCCAACTCGTACACTGTACTCCACACATAACAATATAGAATATGCAAATAATATGCAAAATGATGAACAAACATATGCAGCAAGCATAGCACAAACAAATGTAACAACACAACAAGCATATATATATAGACTATATCCATATATACTGCTCACACTCACACACATATATATACATAAATAGATGTATATGTATATATATGCAAATGCATGGTCATGCCTGCGCATCCCACTCGCTACCACAACCCCAATGTGGCCTAGGTGGCACGATATGACAACTGTCCCAGCTCAATAACAACCACTGCTCTCGAGTGGCCGAGTGGGAAGTATGAATAAGTAGCGATAAGCTAAAGAGCTATAAGCTACACAACAGGAGTCTCTACTACTGACCACTCCGACTGACACTATCCATGAGTGGTCGAGTGTCACACACCCAGGACAACTGCACGCAACTCCAACTACCACTATCAAGAGTGGTTGAGTGTGGCACAACAAATGAACTGCCCTCACACTAGTTACTACTACCACGAGTAACTATGGAGGCAGAATGACTGACAACCCTCTCAACCACAAGGGAGCCCAAGTCACCAGCATGCATGTAAATGAAATGAATTCTCAACCAACATATACCCACATACACAACACACTCTCCATCCAACAAAGAGTCATACACAACTAACGATCGACCATGCTAGGACCTCCAGTCCATAGTGACACATTGTCAACAACCCACACTACCATGTACAGATATATGATCCGTAATAGTTATACAACGAAAGATAAGATGATACAACAACCAACTCTACATTAAGGACATCACCTATCTCCGGATGATTGTTCCTGATGACACGAGTTAAATCAACAACCAGACTTAACTACATACCCAAGATTAAGTATCTAAAGATCTACATACCATAGCATCGGTAAGTTATAGTAACGATGAACGAAATATGACAACAACAACAGTATATCTCAAAGTGCAAAGACTTAAGTTTCAAGTACAGAATAACATGAGTGGAGAAAAGGTACAATATCAACCATATAGGAATTCATGCACTAAGAATAATCAATTACCTAACCAGGGTAGAATATTACCCACCTGGTATGTAGCTCGCATTAGCTATCCACATGTACAAGCATCTATCACTATTTAAAGTCTTGCAATCAACATGCAAACATTGACAAGTTCTACCATAAGTCCAATGATGGTATCAAATCCCAAATCGAACCGAAATCCTAATTTGCTAACCGAACAATCTAATACTATAAGATGAACAAACTCATATATTAATCAATCTACCACATTCATCAAGATCAAATCCTATTAATCTTTCAACTACATCCAGCCATTCTACAACCAATTCAACACACCAATCCACAATATCAACTATAAATATACTAATCGGACTTACCTCGCACTACCGAATTAGATCCTTACCTCGCACTACCGAATTAGATCCACAAGTAAATCTCTATTTCCCCACCCTTACAACCTGTCATACATAAAACATATGCTTGAAGAACTCAATCTGCAGCAACACGAGTTATAAACTCAATAAAACCATAACCTTCAGATTGCCTAGTTTGCTTGTTGACAGAAACCACTTCTTCGATTTGAACAAAGCAACTGCAGATGTAGCTCTCGTCCATCCAGTACTGCAAGTCACCGATCCAAAGCGTGCATATCCCATCAGTCGACACAGACTGCAGAGCCAAAGCTTGCGCAGGTGGAGGAGCTGTTAGTGTCGGAATCTGGATGCACTGAAGGTGGCAGCGGTGGTGAATGCTTGTCGCGACGCGAGCGGTGGCCTGGTCACCGGCGCGTGCACCTCGGGCAAGCAGCGGCGGAAAGGGTGTCGCTTGTGGGCGGCTGCGACCGCGACTGGCCGGAAGGCCGACATTGGCTACGGTGCGTGTTGCGATGACGGTGATGAAAGGGGGCAATGGGCGGTGGCAGCAGGCGCGCACGCGGGGAGAAGGCGGTGGAAGCTCGATCGCGATGGAGGCGTAGCGTTGTGGCTATGGACTGCGGCGTCGGGTTGGACACGAGAGAGGGGAAAATGGAAAGGAATTGGGAAAAATAAAACCTAGGTTTAGGTATTTAAACATTAATTTAATGATACTTATTAACTCCCTTAAATAGGCTCTACCAAAGTATATTTATTTTATCCCCATAAAAGATCATAAAACTTCAGTTTAAATCTATAATATTTTTTAAAAATTCCTAGAAAATTATATAAGATAATTTCTTAATTAACAAGGGGCATTTTATTTTTGATACTTACATTCTCTCCCACTAATAAAAATTTGATCCCCAAATTTCTTACTCATGTACGAATACAAGATGTCACCACAACCATCCCAAGTATCTGGAGAAAAGTCAAACACCTCAAGTGACTAAGTGGGGTATTGAGCTTGAATATTATTTTTTTTAGCTCTCATATAGCCTCCAAAATCTATCACATATACTCTCAACAGACCTTCTAAAATATGAATAATACCTCCATATTGACCACTTGTCAAAAAGTAAGTAATTGTACCAGAGTGGAGCTCGATATCCATGACCTGTTGGAGACTTTGCCAAAATCATAAGGTGAATCATGAATCACTATCAGAAATGATACTCAAGGATACTCCAAAAAATATAGAAATCTCCTTGCAATATAAATCTATCAAGCGATCCATCAAATTCATCTTACGGATCAGAAGAAAATGAACAGACTTAGCTAATCGATCATCGATTACCCCAAATCGCATCAAATTCTTTTCGAATTCTAGTTAATCACAAAACGCAATCCATCTTACTAGGCTCCCACTTCCATCACGGTATGTGACCCTACCGATCACTAATATCCCACCTTTACTTGTTTGCACACCCAACATCACTATTTCCTGTATGTCGTTCACGAAGAATGCTTCAACACTCACTATTTTTGGATCCACTCCGAATAAACCACCAATCTCGAATGACGAGTCTCCTAAAATAACTCTTCCTAAAACTAATACAACTCCGAGAATCACTATCGTTCTTAGAGACAGAGAATTATTTTCCCCTAAGAGAAATTAATCCACTGTCCAAAATCCACTCTGTCACACAACACTGGAAGTGACTGGGAGACTGTAATGACCAATCTCCTTAGTTGCATCTGTCCATGCTCTAGCAACTCTATAACAGCTACCCAGTAGCTAGCCAAAACCCCATAAGCATTCCTGCTCCATACATCTACAAATCAAAATAATAACTACTAAGTCCCCATCATACGTATGACTACTTTTCTCGTAGTTCTTCAACTGATGTAAACATGGGATACATCTCAACCAACTACATCAGAATCGCTCCATTCTCTGAAACAATGCATCTGCATACAATACCCTTCCATCCACATCGGAAGGATTAACTAACACTGATGCAAAAGTCAACCATCGTCTGAGCCCTGAAAACTAGTTTTACAAGCTTCTAACCAAGTAAATTCCATCACCTTCCTGATCAAACAAGTCAGTGATATACTAATGCTTAAAAGCATCCTATCCACATATGCGATAATATCCAAATCCATACAAGGAAACCACCATCTACGGTGGTTAAGTGCGCAACTCCAACTACCACCATCAACAGTGGCCACATTGCGCAACTCCAACAACCACAAACTAATCCAATCATGTCTAGAATCCACGATTTCTCAAATCCATGGATGACTAAATCATTAAATACATCTAACAACATTATCAACAGCTCATAAAATTTCATACTAAGTATGAAATGTCATCTCTACACACCTACATCCTTTTTACTCTAATCTGATGATATATTCATCATCACAATGACAATGATAATTGTATGACACCAAGTCACTACAATATCAATACTCTAATCATAGATCAATCTTAGAGTATACACAGGTATCCTTTTGTTGATCTAAATATATCATCTTTCCACAATGAAAGATATTCATTCTCAACAGCTACTACATTCCATCATCGATAACTGATGCATAATCTCAAAGGTTCGGCTCTCTTTTAACAAAGAGTTCCGGATCTTCTCTAGAAGAAATACTGGGATAGATAAATATCTCATCCAACAACTCCTATAATCGCAACTTACGTTCTTCCAATCTTCATAGTGCATAGCAACATTGATACCAATAAAATTATCTCCTGGAAAATTGTCATTCTAATAAATACCTCCTGTGCATCATCAACCTTGCCAACTTTGCAAAACCAATCAATGAGGGTATCAACCACCTGATTAGGCTCACAACCAAACGAATGACATTGCATTGAGTACATCACGAGCTTCAGCTACTTTGTGAGCTTTACACGAGCCCTCAGCCAATGCACCCTAAGTAAAAACATTTGGCTCTAAAATATCATTACCTCAATCAGTAAAGTAATCATCAGAAATTTTCTCCCGATATGAGGTCTTTAGTATCGAAACTATTCCCAAAAACACTTCGATCGCTTACTCCACTTGCCTATGTAGTGGCAAGCCTAAGAGGAGTTCATCCAAAACTACATTTGAATACTTTTCGAATTATACGCACATCCGAGAGACATATTATACCATCATTTCAACAATTTAACTATCTGTAAGGATATGTCTATAGTAAAAGTATGTTTACCAAAGTCTAAGGACATCCCTTGACTTCTTGGTCGTTGGCCAACATATCACCCGATGGTAAAGATATCACCGACCCATGAATCGATGTATAGGAACCCTTCTAATCCTATCTAAGATTGTTCTAGACAAAGATACATATAAACTACCAGTATCTTTCAAATTTTCAAACAAGAGGGTAAACTAAAGTAATACCCTGAACGATCAATCTTCGACCCTTTGTGTCTTCTCTCTAGTAATCATATAAACACGTCCAACTTCTGCTCATGGTGGTTGAGCTTATGTAGGTGCAAAAGACTACCCTGGAGGAACTGACATCAACTGTTGAAGCTCAGATACAAACCAACCGACTGCAATGAAGGTGGCAAACACTATTGTACTAGTAACAAGTACACCATCAACTATAAGGTACTGAAGAACTGCCAACATCGTAGCACGCTCCAACTCTACAAATAATATAGTTGCAACTGAAGAATACAGAATAGATACGACCATCGTCGTATACTCTCTCCTCTGTACAAAGCAAATCCACATCTAGGGAGGTAACAATTGTTGTTGTCTGCATGAGTCTACTAAGATGTCTTCTGCTCATACTACTGAGTAAATCACTTCCCCTGGAGGGAAGTATCAAAGATCTCTAACCACGTCTGAGGTAGTAAATCATTGTTAGTGTGATAACCCAATCTTCTGTGATGATCTCTACTGTTGAGATTGTGCATCATCCTCTTGAAACAACATCGACAGTCTTCAACTGAGTCTTCAAAGTACACCTCCTCAAATGTATTGGTTGCTTACAATAGCAACAGATGAACTGATCCAATGGATAATCTGACTCTGCATGTCTTCGTGATCCGCACTACACACATATAATCTGGAGTCTTTCCTTTGGTTTCGTTGATATGCACGAGAACCACTTGATGCTTTATGGTTGGTCTTCCATGGTTGGAAAGTAGCTCATGACCCATGACTCTGATCTTTCTCCTTTTGTCCAACATTCGGAGGCTTCTCATTCCAACAGCTGACTTGCAATGTCTGCTTATCGATCTTCAACTCTTACAACACTTGTACGGAGTCATTTCTAAACTCATGACTTGATCTAATTCTCTACGGTAGGATCTGATAGAAGATCCAAGCATCCTAATCCAACCATAAGACAATAAACCGTAGGTGGCTTAAAATATCCATTCACATTCTTGAGGTATTAGGTGGTCGTAACCTCTACAAATCTAACAACTCTGCACAGTACTCCCATTACCAACTGATCACCCTACATAAAGCTCAAGAATTCCCTGACAATGAGTCAAAGAAAGTAACGTGGGGAAATACTCTCTCTCAACATCACTATTCCATGACCAAGTGATGTGTTATTCCCCGAAGGTTATTTCCTACATCTTCCACCAAGTACCGGTTTGATCCCAATAATGGTATACAACTAACTCTACTTTCTCTGTATAACACGTTTTAAGTACTCAAAAGTACCTCCAAAGTTATACAACCTAACATGACCAGCTCAGAGATCAAAATCCCTATGAAATACCATATACTAATCCTCCACCATCTGTATCAACAATAGTATACCCATTTGTCCATTACCCCATAGGTAATGATCTGACTAGCATAAATAGGTGAAAATCCCTAAGACTATAATGTTTGATCTCCATAAGAAATGTGACTATCCGACCCTGCTTTCCGACTCAGTATCAGTCAGTTCTCAAAGGTAATTCACCTTTTCGATAAAAGGTACATGTCTAATAGACTCAATATGTCGTTCCCGTGGTCAACTCAAACCATGGTTACGAATAATGACTAACACACTACATGTCATGCACTGTTATAATCAACTAAATGCATAGTCAACAAAAGATATGAGATAATCATTAGCATACCTTATCCCTTGCAACTCGGAGACATCCCGCAATAGCATGATCCTAAAACTCACAAAACCAAAACCAAATAAATCAAAACTCAACATTCGAATGAAATAAAATCCAAAAGTGGACTTCGCAACCTAGGGCTCTGATACCAATAAAATTATCACGCCCCGAGAGTATACCGAGCCCGAAAATCAGACAGCATCTCCCCTGTACATGATACAATTCCCTGTTGATACATAGCTTTCCGACCACAACCACACAACATGCAAAAGTATATAACCAAAGTCACAGCGGAATACACCAACAATAATAAAAAATACAAAGACTCAAATACATGCGTACCAGTATGACTTTGGCACAATAAAAAAACATGATCAAAACTAAATACATAACAATATAATTGCTTACCAAACAACAGAAACAATATAGGATAAAACTCCAAAACATATAATCCAAAATATACAACACCAATATGGATTGCAATCCAAATACTCAAGATGAGATGGGATCATCTAGCGGTGCTCCGAGCATCCAAGGAATCTTCTATCTGTTACCTGGGCGACAACAAAACCCAGGGTTTGTGGTGGTGAGTATAAAACTTATCGCTAATATAAAAGATAGTGCATGAACAAATAACATATGTAGAGCAACAAGTATACAAATGAAGATCAACAGGTATACCTAGCGAGATCAACGTACATACAATCTTAAAGGAAACAACAAAACTATCAATATAATACTAATCAGTGCATATACCAAACCAACTGATCAATTGTACATAACGTAATGTAAGGTACTGACATACCAGAGGATCTACAATGATACAACTCATACACCTTGAACACATATACCACACTATAACACATACAACTTAAAGGAACAATACTATATCTGTAATCAACACACTACTATATGAACAACATATAAATAAGTACATAAACAAACTTGGTCCATCCTATACCATAACATGACGTTGATCAAACGCGTACAACAGTTTGATCCAACTCGTACACTGTACTCCACACACAACAATATAAAGTATGCAAATAATATGCAAAATGATGAACACACATATGCAGCAAGCATAGCATAAACAAATGCAACAGCACAACAAGCATATATATATATACTGTATCCATATATACTGCTCACACACACACACACACACACGTATATATATATGCAAATGCCCTCACACATGATAATGCAAATGCATGGTCACGCCTGCGCACCCCACTCGTTACCACGATCCCAGCATGGCCTAGGTGGCATGACATGACAATTGTCCCTGCTCAACAACAACCACTACTTTCGAGTGGCCAAGTGGGCAGTATGAATAAGTAGTGATAAGCTAAAGAGCTATAAGCTACACAACGGGGGTCCCTGCTGCTAGCCACTCCGATTGACACAACCCATGAGTTGTCGAGTGCCACACACCCAGGACAACTACACGCAACTCTAACGACCACTATCAAGAGTGGTCGAGTGTGGCACAACAAATGAACTGCTCTCACACTAGTTACTACTAGCACGAGTACCGTGGAGGCAGAATGACTGACGACCCTCTCAACGACAAGGGAGACCAAGTCGCCAACATGCATGTAAATGAAATAAATGATAAATGCTAAACCAACATATACCCACATACACAACACACAATCTATCCAACAGAGAGTCGTACACAACTAACAATCGACCATGCTAGGACCTCCAGTCCGTAGTGACACACTATCGACAACCCACACTACCATATACAGACATATGATCCGTAATAGTTATACAACGAAAGATAAGATGATATAACAACCAACTCTACATTAAGGACATCACCCATCCCCGGATGATTGTTCCTGATGACACGAGTCAAATCAACAACCAGACTTAGCTATATACCCATGGTTAAGCATCTAAAGATCTACATACCATAGCATCGGTAAGTTATAGTAACGATGAACGAAATATGACAACAACAACGATATATCTCAAAGTGCAAAGACATAAGTATCAAGGCACAGAATAACATGAGTGGGTAGAATATTACCCACTTGGTATGTAGCTCGCATTAGCTATCCACACGTACAAGCATCTATCACTATTTAAAATCCTGCAATCAACATGCAAACATTGACAAGTTCTATCATAAGTCAATTGATGGTATCAAATCCCAAATCGAACCGAAATCCTAATTTGCTAACCGAACAATATAATACTATAAGATGAACAAACTCATATATTAATCAATCTACGACATTCATCAAGATCAAATCCTATTAATCTTTTAACTACATTCCAGCCATTCTATAACCAATTCAACACACCAATCTACAATATCAACTATAAATATACTAATCGGACTTACCTCGCACTGCCAAATTAGATCCACAAGGAAATCTCTGTTTCCCCACCCTTACAACTTGTCATACATAGAACATATGCTTGAAGAACTCGATCTGTAGCAACACGAGTTATAAACTCAATAAAACCATAACCTTCAGATTGCCTAGTTTGCTTGTTGACAGAAACCACTTCTCTGGTTTGAACAAAGCAACTGTAGATGTAGCTCTCATCCATCCAGTATTGCAAGTCACCGATCCAAATCATGTGTATCCCTTCAGTCAACACAAACTGTGGAGCCAAAGCCTGCGTCGGTGGAGGAGTTGGTAGTGCCGGAATCTGGACGTACCGAGGGTGGCAACGACGGCGAACGCTTGCCGCGGCGTGGGCGGTGGCCTGGCCACCGACGCATGCAGCTTGGGAAGGTTGATGCTGGCTACGGTGCATGCTGCGACGACGGTGATGAAATACGACAATGGGCAGTGGCAGCAGGCGCGCATGCGGGGAGAAGGCGGCGACAGTTCAATCGCGATGGCGGTGCGGCGTTGTGGTTGCGGATTGCGGTGTCGGGTTGGACACGAGAGAGGGGAAAACGAAAAGGAATTGAAAAAAATAAAACCTAGGTTTAGCTATTTAAACATTAGGTCAATGACACTTATTAACTTCCTTAAAAATGTTCTACCAAAGCCTATTTATTTTATCCCCATAAAAGATCATAAAAGTTCAATTTAAATCCATAAAAATTTCTAAAAATTCCTAGAAAAATATATAAGATAATTTCTTAATTAACAAGGGGTATTTTATTTTTGATATCTTACATATACCTTCGAGATTCTTATCGAATCTGTCGAAATTGTGAGCAAGACCAACGGGACTTGCCTCTATCAGTATCCACACCGGGATCACTTGAGACAACTCCTCGAGTAACAAGTCTTTGTCTCCGATTGGTGCTAGCCAATCAATAGAGACAAGAGAGGAAAGAGAGAGAGGAAAGACGACTGCCAAGGAAGAAAACCTAAGATTAGAATCACTCCAAAGATTATCAAGGGATCTATTTATAGATCTCTTGATTAGGACATCTTAGGAGGCTTAAACGGAACCTATCTTACCATAACTATCCCATAATTAAGGTAAGAACAACACAGGAAATTTTCATAAGAGAAATCTCCAAAAACAACAGAGCTGCGACACGACCGTGTGTCTTACACATGACCAGCCGTGACAGGAGACATGGCTAGCCGTGTGTGTCACGCCCTGAGAGTATGTCGTGCCGAAAAACAAACGGACGGCATCTCCCCTGTACGTGGAAACATGTCGGGTTAATACAAGGTCCATAGGCCCACAACTACAACATAATAAGCAGATATAAACATATCAAACACAGTAGAAACATAAACCACATTACCCACAACATACATACTGACATACAAATCGAAAATACACAGGTGTACACCACCTAACAAGTCCACAGTACTAAACCGTATATAAAACATCGACACAAAATAAAGTCCACAACATAAAGACAAAGTCCATAACATAAACCAACGTCCATGACATAAAACAAATTCCTTGGGAGACTCAGAAAAACAGAGATGGAATGGACCGCCGGCGCAGCTCTATGCCATTACGAAGACTTCTACTTGTTACTTGGGCGATAGAAAAATCTAGGGTCCGTGGTGGTGAGTAAAACTTAGCAAGTAATAAGAAAACATGTATATATCAAATATCACATGTAATTCAATAGAAAAATCTACAAGTATATCAGGTAACACTATCATGATAACATATCCATGTATATACCTTCTAACCAAAGGCCAATGTAAAATGCAAACATACCTGAAAGTCTGCTATGCTACACCTATCCAACCTTAGCACATATCCACCGTATATGTATATAACAGGAAGTCTGCTCTAAACCATACAACAACATAAATACGGATCAAGAATGCAATAGACAAACCAACAACTATACAGGTATCCAACACGACCATATAAGTGATGCGGGTAGCATGTATGAAGATGATGTACAATCCAAATGCAACAACCATAGTACAATCAAATGCAGCATCACAATAAACAAATATATATAGACTGCATCTATATATGTATACTAATCACAATCATTCATATATATATATATATATATATATATATACACACACATGCATATATATATATATATATATATATATATATATATATATGACAATATGCAAAAATGTCATAAGTCACGGCAATGCAGTATGCATGGTCATGTCGGCTCACCCTAAAGCTACCACGACACTAGTGTGGTCAAGTGGACAGTATGATTGAGTAGCATATAAGCATGAAGAGCAAGCTACTCGACGGGGGTCCCTGCTTTGGCTACTCCGACAGTCACTACCCATGAGTGGTCAAGTGTCATACACGCAGGACTACGACGTACAAATCCAACTATCACTGTCTATAGTGATAGAGTGCGGCACCACAATGCTCTGCCCTCACATCGGTTACTCATTCTATGAGTAACCGTGGAGGAAGAATGACTGACCACTCTCTCAACCATAAGGGAGACCACGTCGCCAGCATGTATGCAAATGACATGAATGCTCTGTCACACAAATAGACATCCACCACAGACTCTCTATTCTATAGAGAGTCATAACAATGTGATCTACGCACTCTCTATCCTGCAGAGAGTCGTACTCAACTGATCATAGCACTCTCTATCTTGTAGAGAGTCGTACTCAATTGATTATAACAAGCTAGGACCACCGGTCCGTAGCGATACACTAAATACAATTCACCTGACCATTTACACAATACATGGTTAGTGGTAAACATGCAAACTAAGAGTATTAGAATTAACCCTAGGTTCAAGACATTATCTACCCATGAATGACCTTTTTGCCCAATTTACAATCAGGTCGTCGTCCGAACTTTACTATTTGCACTTAACTAAACAAATTCTAGGTTACTTACATCACATATATAACTCCTAATCATGATGAACTAAAACATGATAATCGCAATAGAGTTTAACAGCCAAAGATAAGGTATCAAGCGCAAGAGTAAATAAGAGCAGAGTCAAGGTAACATGATCATATAAGATGATCATGTATCTAAATCTGTATGCATTAAAACTACCTAACCAGGGTAGGAAATTACCCACCTGCTAAATAGCTCATGCTAGCTATCCACACGTATAAGCATCTATCACCAATCAAGGTCCTGCAAAAGAAAACACAGAACATAACTAAGTTCTATCTCACATCGACTGATTGAATCGAATTCTACCTCGATCTTTACATCTAACTAATTCAACATTCTCCAACCAGTATCCTATGTAGTAGACTGGTCTAATTTAATAATTGACCTAATCAATCCTCAACACATTCCATATCCTGTAACCCTCAATAGAACAAATTCATTCTGATGTTCAGCCTTCACTTGTTGGCATACTAGACATCGTGCAACAAAGTCCGCAATATCTCTTTTCATACCGTTCCACCAGTATAAGTGCTTCAAATCTCGGTACATCCGAGTACCACTAGGATGTATAACAAATCTCGACTGATGTGCTTCCTGGAGCAGTTCTTCCTTAACTAGATGCGTGTCCGGAACACATAATCGTCCACGAAAATGAAGTACTCCATTCTCGTCACTCGAGAAATCCGTCTGACATTTTGAGTCTATCATGTTGCATAAGAACTACAGATGTTGGTCACTGACTTGTGCTTCCTTGATCCTCTCGGCAATAGCGGAATGGGCAACCATAGAAACTAATATCCCCTGGGATGTTTGACCATGTTCAAACAATCCCAACTCTGAGAACTGTCGAACTATATCGGTAACTGTTGTTAGGTGACTGGCCAGAATCCCACAAGACTTCCTGCTCAGCGCATCTACTACCACATTAGCTTTTCTCGGATGATAATGGATTGTGCAGTCATAACCTTCAGATATTTCATCCACCGTCTCTGTCTCAGATTCAGCTCTTTCTGTGTGAACAGATACTTCAGACTTTTATGGTCTGTGTAGATCTCAAAAGTAATCCCATACAAGTAGTGCCTCCATATCTTCAATGCGAAAATAATGGAGGCTAACTCCAGATCATGCGATGGGTAATTTCTCTCGTGATCCTTTAGTTGACGGGAGGCATAAGATACCACATGGTTGGATTGCATCATAACTGCATCCAATCCTTGGATAGAAGCATCCATATAAAGAACCATCCCATCAAAACCAGAAGGAAACACTAAGATTGGTGCAAAAACTAGTCGTCGCTTAAGCTCCTAGAAGCTAGTTTCACAAGCCTCTGACCAGGTGAATTTGACCCCTTTCCGAGTCAGGTGCGTGAGTGGCATGGCAATACTTGAGAATCCTTACACGAATCTCTGATAATACCCGATCAGACCAAGGAAACTACGGACCTTCTGAACTGATTTTGGCTGCTCCCAATAGGTAATTGCCTCGATCTTCTGGGGATCTACAGAAATACCTCTGTTGGACACTATGTGTTTAAGAAAACCCACTGAGGATAACTAGAACGCACACTTTCTAAACTTGGCATACAACTGCTCCCGCCGCAACGTCTCCAATACTATCCCCAGATGTTGTTCATGCTCCTCCTCGGATTGAAAATAAATCAATATATCATCGATGAACACTATCACGAACTGATCTATATACCTCAGAAATACCTGGTTCATTAAATCCATAAATGCAGCTGGGGCATTCGTGAGACCGAAAGACATCACTAGAAACTCATAATGCCCATAACCGGTGCGGAAAGCTATTTTCTGAACATCCTTATCTCTTATCTGAAGCTGATGATATCCTGAGCACAGATCAATTTTAGAATACACACATGTATCCTTAAGTCGATCAAACAAATCTTCTATCCTCGGCAGTGGATATTTGTTCTAATCGCGGATCGCATTCGCCATCGATAGTCAATACATAACCGCAATGATCCATCCTTCTTTTTGACAAAGAGTACTGAAGCTCCCCATGGTGAAACA
Source organism: Wurfbainia villosa (assembly GCA_025175895.1). Lineage (NCBI taxonomy): Eukaryota > Viridiplantae > Streptophyta > Magnoliopsida > Zingiberales > Zingiberaceae > Wurfbainia > Wurfbainia villosa. The sequence continues at coordinate 31,911,716 of CM045989.1, read as the reverse complement.
CTAGGGCGGATGAATCCATTATCCAGCAACTCCTACAGTTGAACTTTAAGTTCATTCAGTTCTTTTGGTGCCATCCGATAAGGAGGTTTTGATATAGGCGCGGTTCCTGGAATCACCTCTATCGCAAATTCCACTTGCCTAGGAGGTGGCAAGTCTTGGAGTTCATCTGGAAATACATCTGGATACTCTTGGACTACTCGCACATCAAAGAGGGGTGGTAGTCCTTTGTTCACAACTTTGACTAGAGATAGTAAATAACCTTGACAACCTTGGGCTAATAACTTCTGAGCTTGTAAAGCCGATATAATGGATAATCCATCGTCTCTAGTGCCAACAAATTCCCATGATGGTTGATCCGGTGGTCAAAATGTCACCTACCCTTGCTCTACAATCCACTATAGCATAATAAGTGGCCAACCAGTCCATACCGAGAATAATATCAAACTCTATCATTTCCAACACCTGGAAGTCCACTGTAAGGATATGCCCATCAAAATCTAATGGGCAACCTTTGATTTCTTGGTGGCTAGTCAGCACCTCTCCTGATGGCAAGGATACTGCTAACCCACAAGAATGAACCATTGGGATCCTTCTGACTCTACCCAGAAATATTCTAGATACGAATGAATGAGAACTATCAGTATCAATCAAAGTATCAGTGTATATAGAATAAACTGAAACCATACACCGTATGACTGATCCCTCAGCCCGCTGCACCTCATCTCTGGTGATGGCAAAAACTCGTCCAGTCTCGATATTTGTCGGCTGCATCCCTGACGAAGAAGTAGTGTGCCTCCACTCAGGCTGAGTCTGACTTTGAGGTGCTGGAGACTGAGTCACTGGTGCAGGCATAAGATAACCCTGAGAGTTGGCTGGTAACATCGACGGTGCAGATACCCCTGGATAGTAAATTACTGGAGATGTAGGATACTGGATAGTCGTCGGCATCACTGAAGGGGCACCTCCTTGTATCTGATACAACTGTGCCTGCGGAGGTACTGGCTACCTTTAACCATAAGATTGCATTCGCGGTGCTGTCCTCTATTGATGTTGGTGGTTGAACTTTCTTCCCTTGTTAGAGCTATCAGGAAACTCCAGCTGCGCTCTCAATGTACACTCTCGACTGGTATGTCCAGGTTACTTGCAATAGTAGCAAACAGGCTACTCCAAAGGACACTTTGGAGCTCTATGACTTCCAGATCCGCATCTATAACATCCCGTTCTGTTCTGACTCTTACGGTTCTTCTGGGAACCTCCAACCTATTCAGAAGTTGGGTGCTTCCCTTTTTGCACCCTAGATGATCCCTCTGTAGTTCCTCGAGTATTGCCCTTCTGCTCCTGCTTCTTCTGAGTCTGATTCCCTGAATTTTGCTTCTGCTGCTTACTCTGTGACATCTGCTTCTCTATATCTTTTTCCTTGGAGATCTGTTGGGACATCATTTCAATACAAATGGCTCGGTCCAATGCCTCCCTATAAGAGGCAATAGAAGATCCTGACATCTGACTCGAATATAAGTTGCTAGGCCTTCTGTGAACTGGAACATCCGATCTGCATCCTGTGCTATCAGGTGAGGGCAGAACTCTAAAAGTCTGGTAAACTCATGCATTATATTCCATGACGAAATGGTCACCTTGCTTCAGGCTCAGGAATTCCTGACGACGTGTTGTAGAAAATGCCGAAGGAAAGTGCTATCTCCAGAAAGCGTCTCGAAAGCTTGCCCAAGTAATCCCACGCTCCCTGAGTTGAGTCTTCTGCATTTTCCACCAAGTAACAGCCTGATCTCTGAGATGATACGCAGCAAGGTCCACCTTCTCCACATATGTACAGTTCATGTACTCGAAAGTGTCTTCCATATTCTCCAGCCAAGACCGGGCAATCCATGGGTCAGACTCCCCTCGGAACAAGGTGAACTTATCCTTGGCCAATCGTGCTAACACGAGTATCCGTGCTTTATCATTGAGCCAACTAGACTCTGCAGGCCTTGGCATATCAATGGTATATTTGGATTATGAGGCTCCGAACCACCAATAGGGGAAAGCTAAGGCTATTCTCGAATAACGAGCTCAGTAGTAGCAGCCTCCTGTCCCTCAACTTTGACAGATCGCCTTGATGGACGACCTCTACTACGAGTCTGCACAGGTTCCATAACTTTGATTGTATACACTTGTTGAACAAGTTTAGGTAAGTAACTATCTAAAATATGAGCTATCAAAAATTCTTACTTCATACTGCATGGAGCTTATGCTGCTGTCAATCCCATCTCACAAAAACCAAATCCGAAAAATATACCGACTCCCGAGAATCCAAAACTCAAAAACAAAAATCATTGTATGGCATCGTAGAACCTTCGGCTCTGATACTAATAAATTTGTCACGCCCTGAGAGTATGTCGTGCCGAAAAATAAACGGACGACATCTCCCTTGTATGTGGCAATATCTCAGGTTAATACAAGGCCCGTAGGCCCACAACTACAACATAATAAGCAGATATAAACATATCAAACACAACGGAAACATAAACCACATTACTCACAACATACATACTGACATACAAACCGAAAACACACAGGTGTACACCACCAAACAAGTCCACAGTACTAAACCGTATATAAAATATCGACACAAAATAAAGTCCATGACATAAAGACAAAGTCCATAACATAAACCAAAGTCCATGACATAGAATAAATTCATCGGGAGACTAAGAAAAATGGAGATGGGATGGACCGCCAGTGCAGCTCCAAGCCGTCACGAAGACTTCTACTTGTTACTTGGGCGACAGAAAAACCCAGGGTCTGTGGTGGTGAGTAAAACTCAGCAGGTAATAGGAAAACATGTATATATCAAATATCACATGTAATTCAATAGAAAAATCTATAGGTATATCAGGTAACACTATCATGATAACATATCCATGTATATACCTTCTAACCAAAGGCCAATGTAAAATGCAGACATACCTGAAAGTCTGCTACGCTACACCTATCCAACCTGAGCACATATCCACCATATATGTATATAACAGGAAGTCTGCTCTAAACCATACAATGACATAAATATGGGTCAAGAATGAAATAGACAAACCAACAACTATACAGGTATCCGACACGACCATATAAGTGATGCGGATAGCATGTATGAAGATGATGTACAATCCAAATGCAACAAGCATAGTACAATCAAATGCAACATCACAATAAGCATATACTGCATCTATATATGTATACTAATCATAATCATCCATATATGTATATATATATATATATATATATATATATATATATATATATATATATATATATATATATATATATATATACACACACACACATGCATATATGTATATATATGACAATATGCAAAAATGTCATAAGTCACGACATTGCAGTATGCATGGTCATGTTGGCTCACCCTAAAGCTACCACGACACCAGTGTGGCCTCGGTGGATCGACATGACAACTATCCCAACTCAACACCAACCACTACTCTCGAGTGGCCGAGTGGGCAGTATGATCGAGTAGCATATAAGCGTGAAGAGCAAGCTACTCGACGGGGGTCCCTGCTTTGGCCACTCCGACAGTCATTACCCATGAGTGGTCGAGTGCCACACATGTAGGACTACGACACGTAAATCCAACTATCACTGTCTATAGTGGTAGAGTGCAGCACCACAATGCTCTGCCCTCACACCAGTTACTCCTCCTATGAGTAACCGTGGAGGCAGGATGATTGACGACCCTCTCAACCATAAGGGAGACCACGTCACCAGTATGCATGCAAATGATATGAATGCTCTGTCACATAAATAGACATCCACCATAGACTCTCTATTCTATAGAGAGTCATAACAATCTGATCTACGCACTCTCTATCCTGCAAAGAGTTATACTCAATTGATCATAGCACTCTCTATCTTGTAGAGAGTCGTACTTAACTGATTATAATAAGCTAGGACCACCGGTCCGTAGCGACACACTAAGTACAATTCACCTGACCATTTACACAATACATGGTTAGTGGTAAATATGAAAACTAAGGGTATTAGAATTAACCCTAGGTTCAAGACATTATCTACCCACAGATAACCTTTTTGCCCAATTTACAATCAGGTCGTCATCCGGACTTTACTATTTGCACTTAACTAAACAAGTTCTAGGTTACTTACATCACATATATAACTCCTAATCATGATGAAGTGAAACATGATAACAGCAATAGAGTTTAACAGCCAAAGATAAGGTATCAAGCACAAGAGTAAATAAGAGCAGAGTCAAGGTAACATGATCATATAAGATAATCATGTATCTAAATCTGTATGCATTAAAACTACCTGACCAGGGTAGGAAATTACCCACCTACTAAATAGCTCATGCTAGCTATCCATGCATATAAGCATCTATCACCGATCAAGGTCCTGCAAAAGAAAACATAGAACATAACTAAGTTCTATCTCACATCGACTGATTGAATCGAATTCTACCTCGATCTTTACATTTAACTAATTCAACATTCTCCAACCAGTATCCTATCTAGCAGACTAGTCTAATTTAATAATTGACCTAATCAATCCTCAACACATTCCATATCCTGTAACCCCCAATAGAACAACTTCATTCACTAACTATTAATCATTGATTCAATTATAACATCAGCTATAATTATCATACCACAGTTGTAATTCAATGAACACCCAAATACATGGTTACCTTACGTCATTCCACTTTTAGAAAGTTCAAATCTGAAATGGCCAGATCCATTACCCAAACCATCACTCCGATTGCTCTTCTCCACCTAGCAATCACAACATCAACTTTTGATCAACTTCCCTAATCTATACTTGAATCAAGCCATTACCTATCCATGGAAGGATGTCCACCGGCTAAGCCAGCACCATGACAAAGACTGGATGCAAGACACAGAGCGTCTGCGGTGGCCACCTTATGGCTGGCGATCGGCTGAGGAGACTCATGGCGTCGGCGATGGCTGTTACCACAGATCCGGGTCTCCAAGCAGCTGCTCTGGTGAAGAATCTCGGCGGCAGAAGCAATATAACCTTCTAAATCCAGACGAGGCAGGGCTTGAGATCTGGACGAGTAAGCTTCAGGGTAGATCCCTAGATCAGAAATTATTCGAGGAGATACCCAAAATAAGAAATCCTCACATCTACTAAGATCTGGCCAATCGACGATAGGTAGAGTCGCGCGATCAGCAACTGCTCCAGCTCGAGGTGAGTGATGGCTATGGCGATCCTGCTCATAGCTGGTGCTCCGCTCGCATCAATGGGTGACTCGAAGTGACGGATGGCCAACTGAGCTAGCTCGAAGAGTAGGCATAGCACAACAGCTTGTCGGAGGTACGATCGGAGGCTCCATCGTCCGATCCAAGAACAATGTCGAGAAGAGGCGGAAGAAGGATAGGTTTGCGATTGGGAAGAAAATAGGAAATTGCGATCGAGGAAGAGAAATGTCGCGGATGGAAGAAGAAAACTGTAGCTCAGTGAGTAATACTCATAATCGCTCGAGAAGAAAAACAAGAGGAACGACAGTGATAAAGGCTGGACGGCTCAACATTAAGGGAAGATGACTGAGAAAACACATGGAAGGTAAAGATTCTGTGGTTTTAAAGAGGCAGGGGAAAGGGAATCGCGCGAGGAATCATGATTGGGCTTGTGATCCGGGCATGTATCCTTGCTCGCCGTCCATCAGCTTTGGGCTGAGCCAAAGTTAGGTAAGTCCAACCCAAGTTAACCCAATCCCCCTTAAACCCTAATCTGCATTCCTAACTTAACATTATATAATTTTTTTAATGATATTTTACAGTGTGTCCTCCTGGGCACAGCTCAGACTTTGGCCGTTTTTGGCCAGAGCTAGGTACAACCTGTGCCTAGTTAGGCCCAGTCATGTGAGGCAATATACGGTCTATTTAACTTCGTTTAGGTGCGTTATGGCCATGCTAAATCCAACAAGGCCATAGGAGGTTCCATAGCCTCTGTTTTGCACCTTCTTGACCTGGTCCAACCAGATACATTTCTCTTTCACTGAGAATCTCATTCTCAGACTTATTTTACGTCTCTGGATCACCCATATTGCGTGTGACCCAATAGGTTCCCGACTATTTTGGCTATCCATAATTAACCCCTTAATTATGAATAGATCATGAGTGACACCTAATAGTGCATCATGACCCCCAATTGATCGAAAAGTATAAATTGACTCTAGAATGTCTCTGAACCCTTTAGCAGCTTCAATTGTTCGTGCCTTATTTCTTTCACTCATCGTATACCCACTTGGTTCATAACATGGTCTATGTGTTCATTCCCACTAGGCTGACTACGTCACACCTAGCCCAAGTTAATTTTCTTGTCCTATGGATTCAAGTTACTCCTACATGTTCCCTAGAAGACCATCTTCTTAACATGTTTACTCTAGCCAGAGACTTCTGAGTAACGATCCTGACAAGAGGCTTAGGGTATATATCTCCTTTATTAGGAGTGGTGAATCCTCTATGGACCATTCAAACACCTTCGATCACTTTGGCTTATACCCAATCATCCTGGAGTTACACCTCCTATGAAGATGGCTACGAAGAAGTCAAAGTATAAGGTGTCATGACCAAGATGACTTGAATACCTCAAGTCTAAGGAAGCTCACACTCGAGCTGCAATGAGATCTTCAACGATATATAGAACCATATAAAGTCTTATAGCAAGTCACTCCAATAAACTAGTTACCATAACTAGCATCCACATGTTCACTCTCAACATCCATATGCTTCCATTCAGTGAGTACCGAATATTTGGATAAATCAAGGAGCATAATATGTGCTAGTCTCACAGAATCAATGATGTTCAATCTCATCAATTCATCGACTAGGGATAGTTTCAATATTTACATGATTACACATGATAAGATACCCACTAATTGTTATCCAATCACAATTTCTTTCATGCTAGCATCGTATTGTGGACTTCAGTACATGAGTTTAAGATCCAATCAAATACATAAATAATGTATACTTAAATAGTGAATTTTATTAATAACTTCTAAGGCGATTGCCTTAGAACACCTCTCAATGACATCAGACTCCCCTTAGGGCATTGACTTCTATCATGCCCCCTTTAATGCTCCTTGCCTTTCCGTATCGGGGCTCTGCTCTCCTTGGCCTTCTCCTTCTCCTTTGGCACAACTTGTGTCATCTTCTTGACCTTACTTGGACACTTGCTCTTGTAGTGTCCTACTTCCCTACACTCAAAGCAGGTTATATGATTTTTATTTTTAATACATGCACTTGAGTTACCTATAGGAGATCGGTGAGCTTGTTCTTCACTTCTCTCAGATGTGGAAGGTTTCTCTTTGCCTTGCTCTGACTCCGGTGATGATCTATCCTCCCCCTAAATTCTTGAATTGGAGGCTTCCGATACTTCTTCTACCTCATCCCTTTCGGATGTTGAACACCTATCAACCTTCGAATCCTCAAATTCTTGAGATGTTAAACTTGATTCCTTGGACTCCTCCTTATCATCTTGGGTCGGTGAGGGATTCTCACGGAGCTCAATCAACTTGCTCCATAACTCTTTGACATCCCTATAGTTACCCAACTTGAACAAGATATCATTAAGTACCAAATTTATTAACATTTTGATTACCTTTTCATTGGTCTCAAATTCTTGAATTTGATCCTCCGTCCATTTCTTCTTCTTGAGGATCCTTCCCTTCTTGTCCATCGGAGCTTTGAACCCTTTTACCAAAATAAGCCAATTTTCTAAATTACATATAAGAAAATATTTCATCCTACCTTTCCAATTCCCAAAATCTCCACGGGCAAAGACGGTTGGAGCTCTGATGTCGTAGCCCAATCCATCATTGGGAAACTGTTAGTAATATATGAGAGATGTCCTAAGGCAATCGCCTTATGTTTGAACAATTTATATGATAAATGAAGATTCACTAATTGAGTATACATGTTTTCATGTATTTGATTAGATCTTAAACTCATTTACTGAATATCCACGATACGATTCACAACATGAGAGAATTTGTGATTGGATCACAACTAGTGAGTATCTCTACATGTGTAATTGTGATGTATCGGAATTATCCCTAGTCGATGAATTGATGGATTTGGACACCATTGATTCTGTTGAAACTAGCACGAGGTATACTCCTTGGTGTATCCAAGCACCTGATTCTCACTGGCTAGAGACATTGTGATGTCCGGAGTTAATTGTGGATGCTAGTTATGGTAACTAGTTCATTAGAGTGACCATCCATAAGACTTTATATGGTTCTCTGTATATATAGATATGTCAATGAAGTTCTTACTGCAGCTTAAGTGCGATGTTCCTTTGACTTGCGGTATTCAAAGTCATCTTGATCATAAAGACTTATGTTTTGACATCTTAAGCAAGCATCTCTGAGGAGATGTGGACCCGGGATGATTGGATATAAGTCGAAGTGATCGAAGGTGTTTGAATAGCCTATAAAGGATTCACCACTCCTTGTGAGGAGATGTATACCAATGGCCTCTTGTCGAATTGTTACTAAAGTCTTTGGCCAAAGCATTACATGTTTAGAGTAAGGTACTCTTCGATATATGTGCAGTAACTAGAATCCGTAGGACGAGGAAATGATACTTGGGCTAGGTGTGACATAGTCAGCCTAGTAGGGACTGACACTATAGACCATGTCCTAAACCAAGTGGGTATAAGATGAGTGAAGGGAATGGGGCACGATTCATTTGAGTTGCTGAAGGGTTTCAGAAATAGTTCTGGATCAACCGTTGATCTTTTCGATTAATTGAGGATCATGATGTACTACTAGGTGCCACTCATGATCGTTCTATAATTAATGGTTAATTATAGATGGCCAACATAAATCGAGAACCTATTTGGTCACACGCACAACGAGCGTAATCCGAAGGATTTAAAACGAGCTTGAGAATGAGATTCTCAGACTGAGAGAAACTAGGTTTGGTTGGACCAAACATGGAGCGAGCATGAAATCGTTTCAGTCGCAATGGAAGCATGGATGGGTTGTGTCTTATGAAGACATGATGGATGAACCAAATTGGTTTGGTTCTAATCCAATGGAGGAGAATAAACCAAAGGGGTTTGGTTTGTTTTAAACGAATGAACCAAAGTTGGTTCGGTTCGTTTTAACTTAAAATAAACCATCATGGTTTGGTTTATTTTAACTTAAATTAATGGAGCGGGTTAACGGGCTTTTGGTTATGATCCGATAACTATTAAGAGAATTTGTTCTCTATAAAATAAGGCTTAAGGGTTTTTGTTAAGCCCTAATCCTTGCAACCCTAAAGTTGCCGCCCACCCTCTCCCTCTTCTCCAAGTGGTCGGCGCCAACTTCTTGTCGCCGCCCACCACCGCCCAAAGCCCCTTGCCGGTGTCTAGCAGCTGTCGTCCTCTTCCCTGACCGGCGTCGAGCTGCTGCCAGAGGAGCTCCGGTGATCTCCTTTGGGTCCGGCGACAAGGTGAGCTTCAACCTTCCTTATTTGGCCGACCCCTATTCCTCCACCAAAGCTGTCCAGTTTTCTGGACAGCTTGTTTTCTTCTTGTCAGAGTGTCATTTGGACGACGTTTGGAGCTCTGACAGTGGTAGACTTGCCGGGGATTCGATCTCCGGTAATCCTCATAGGTGGAGGATGAAGGATTCATCAAACGCTTAACGAATACCTCTCCGGAGAAGCGAGTTTTTGAGGACTCGTTTTGGATCCGAATTTTGATTCGAATCGTGATCTTCTCTCGATCACATCGTCTTCAACACGAGGCTAGTAACCAGTACGAAGATGAGGCTCGTGACTTTGTGAAGTCATCCCGAAGATACTTGGTGTGGATACGGATAGAGGCGATTCTAGCGAGGATCGCTCCGGTTGATGCCTTTCCCACTGCACGTGATACGTCAGGTATACGTAGTATAAATTTCCTTTTATTACAAAATTTGAATTTACAGTTATGTCTACACATGTTGTACTATGCATGCATGTGGTGTGTGTTGTAATAAATTAGATTTATTATTTTATTCCTTCCGCTGTGCACATGTTTACGAAACATGTGTTCGAACACACACTCGCCGCGGTGCCAGAAACCCAACAGTGGTATCAGAGCCCAGGTTGTGTTTCGACATAATCGTAAAATTATTTTGTGATGTCGTAATGGTATTTATGGAAATTTTCTACTTTTGGAAAGTTAGAAGTATTTATGGAAATTTTTAATTTTGGAAAGTCTAGAAGTATTTATGGAAATCTTCTACTTTTGGAAAGTTAGAAGTATTTATGGAAATTGATATTTTACATAAATAAAATATTTTATTAGATTTGGAAATTTGTTTCCTAATTTAATCATGATTTAATTTGGGAAATAAAATCTTAAAATATTTTATTCTCATAAGTAGTTTTGATGATTTAGAAAATTTGTTTCCTAAATTGACTTTTCTTAATCAACACTTTCCATAAATAAAATATGTGATTAGATTTGGAAATTTATTTCCTAATTTAATCATGATTTGATTTGGAGAATCAAATCTCAAACATATTTTATTTCCATAAATAGTTATGATATATAAGGAAATTTTGTACATGTCATAATTGTATGTCATGTAATTACATTAGATGCATATCATTATGACATGCGTGTCGTGACATGTAGATATATGTCATGTATGTCATGTCATGTAGATAATAGTTATTTGCATGCAAAGAGGATGAGACATAAAAAACCATTACTCAATATTAAAGCCTACACCTTCCATTAATATGGTTAGAACCAGAGTTCTGTTTCTTGTTTGGGTTGTTGGACTCTCTCCAAGCCTGGCTCAAACCCGAACATGTTCAAACCATGAAATAGTTTAATACTAATATGGTAAGAGTCAGAGGTCAATCGTTAGCTTTGGTTGTTGGACTCTCTCCAAGCCGAGCTAATTGGTTGAATGCACTCTAACCATATTAAAATTATTTCTCGATTAATGGGTTGACTTTAATTTAGAGCATCGGCTTGTTGGACTCTCTCCAAGGTCGATGTGAAGGGAGGTGAAGTTGGGTGCTATGCATATGATGCATACTTATTAATGTGTTAATAACCCGATGTATGTTTGAACATTCAATAAGTTGATAGCACATTGTGATAGTTGCATATATGTGATATGCAATCGGTATATTTGATACCTACCATCGTAGTTATGAATGACTTGTTGGACTCTCTCCAAGGTTGTTCATATCTATGTTGGATATCAGCCCATTCGGAGATGGACCTACGATCTCCCGAAGTGATTTTGGGGTTTTTGAAATTCGAAAAATGAATGGGATTTATGAATGTATATTGATACATTTTAAATCATCTTTCTCATATATGCTCGATTTGTATTTATAGGATAATTGATTGATCATGATGTCTTTGAATTTACACTCTATCTTGGATTCAAATAAATTGACTGGGTCGAACTTCTTGGACTGGCTTTTGGATTCAACCTGAGAATTGTTCTCAAGGTTGAAAAGCTTGCGAATGTCCTCGAAGTGCCTCTTCCCGCCCGTCCTAGTGACAATGCAACTCCGGACCAATTGTTGGTCTATCAGAAACAGATGACTGATTCTGAACTGGCAAGTTGCATCATGCTAGCCACATGGTACCTGAGCTGCGGAAGCAACATGAGCATATGGATGCTCATACCATAGTCTTTCATCTTTATGAGTTGTTTGATGATCAAGTGAGATTTGAAAGGTTCAAAGTCTCCAAGCTCCTCTTCACCTCTGAGATGCAAGAAGGTTCATCTGTGGTACTGCTCAACATGCTGAAGACTGTGGAGCCTTCTGAGAAGCATGAGCAGGGGATGGTGTTGTTAGTTGATTCCTCGAAGAAAGGTTCTAAGAGAAAGTCAAAGGAATAGCAGAAGGGGAAGAAAAGGGCTAAAAAGGCAGAACCAGCTCAAAAGGGCACTTGCCATCATTATGGCAAGGAGGGTCATTGGCGAATAAATTGCAAGATTTATCTTGAGTTCATGAAGAAGAATAAGGCATCGGATGCCCCATCTTCTTCAGATATCTTCGTTATTGATTGTCATTCTATTTCCTCAAACACTTGGGTATTGGATACTGGGTGTGGCTCACATATATGTAATGACATACATGGTCTAAGGAATAGAAGAAGACTCGTCAAGAGAGAGTCAAATTTACATGTTGGGAATGGAGCAAAGGTTGCTGCACTCGCCATCAGAACGTATTTGTTGAAACTCCCTATAGGACTTGTCTTAGAACTGGACAATTGCTTTTATATTCCTTCGTTGATAAAGAACATCATTTCTATTTCTTGTTTAAATAGAAATGGTTTCCATTTAACATTTAGTAACAATTATTGTTATATAACTTTGAATGACGTTCTTTATGGGACTAGAACTTTAAGCAATAGTATTTATACGTTGGACGTATCCAGTGACAATATCGAAGCGAGCAATAAGGGTGCTCGAAAAGATAATCAATTAAACTCCTACATGTGGCATTGTCGTCTTGGCCATGTAAGCAAGAAACGCATGTCCAAATTATACAGATGTGGAATTCTGGAATCGTTTGAATTGGATTCATACGATACATGTGAATCATGCTTAAAAGGCAAGATGACTAAGTTACCTTTTATAGGAAAAGGTGAACGAGTGGGAGAGTTGTTAAGTCTAATACATACTGATGTATGTGGACCTATGCCAACTCAAGCCATGGGAGGCTATAGCTACTTCATTACCTTCACCGATGATCACTCATAGTTTGGGTATGTGTTCTTGATGAAACACAAGTCTGAAGCCTTTGAAAGGTTCAAAGATTTCATAAATGAAGTATAGAAACAACATGACAAGAGTATTAAAATACTTCGATCGGATTGAGGTGGTGAATACTTAAGTCAAGAGTTTCTAAATTATCTAAGAGACAATGGTATATTGTCTCAATGGACTCCACCATATACACCACAGCATAATGGTGTATCTGAGAGGTGTAACCGGACCTTGTTGGACATGGTCAGGTCAATGATGAATCATGCAAATTTTTTCAAGTCCTTTTGGGGCTATGCACTTCAGACAACTATTTACTTGTTAAACAGAATGCCAACCAAGGTAGTCTCTACTACTCCATATGAGATATGGAATAGTAAGAAATCTCATGTATCTTACTTGAAGATATGGGGTTGTTCTGCTTATGTGAAGCAGACTGTATCAGACAAATTGGATGCTAAGTCTGATAAATGTCTATTTATTGGATACCCTAAGGAAACAAGGGGTTACCAATTCTATCATCCTATGGAACAAAAGGTGTTTGTTTCAAGGCATGCTGTGTTTCTAGAGAAAGAGTTTCTCTTGCAAGAAAACAGTGGGAGTGTCGTCGAGCTTGAGGAGGCTCGAGAGACTCAAATAGACATTGATGAGATACCTGGTGAAGCACAACAGCCGATAACTCATAGTGATGAGCAATCGGCAGGACCTATTGAAACACCACATCTTCGTAGATCTGGTACAACACGCAACATTCCTGAGAGATATGGATTTCTCATAAGTGAATCGAACGACGTGTTACTCATTGATGATGAGAAGCCTACCAGTTATGAAGAAGTGCTGACAAGTTCAGAAAGGGATAAGTGGCTTGATGCCATGAAGTCGGAAATGGATTCCATGTATGAAAACCAAGTTTGGAACTTGGTTGACCCACCTGAAGGCATCAAGCCTATAGGGTGCAAGTGGGTTTTCAAGAAGAAAATCGACATGGATGGTAATGTGCTTACCTATAAGGCTAGATTAGTGGCGAAAGGATATCATCAAAAATAAGGTGTTGATTATGACGAAACCTATTCGCCTATAGCTATGCTTAAATCCATTCGGATGCTCCTGGCCATATCAGCTCATTATGATTATGAGATATGACAGGTGGATGTGAAAACAGCTTTCCTTAATGGAAACCTGCTCGAAGACGTGTATATGATACAGCTTGAGGGTTTCACATCGGTTGATAAAACCAAGGTATGCAAATTACGACGGTCCATATATGGATTAAAGCAAGCATCCAGGAGTTGGAATATCCATTTTGATGAGACAATCAAAAAGTTTGATTTCTTACAAAATCCAGACGAACCTTGTGTGTAGAAGAAGGTTAGTGGGAGTGCAGTCGTGTTCCTAGTATTGTATGTCGATGACATATTACATATACGAGACGATGTTTTAGTCTTACAGTCAGTTAAGATTTGGTTATCCAAGACGTTCTCCATGAAAGACCTGGGAGAAGCAACCTACATCCTTGGGATTAAGATCTATAGAGATAGATCGAAACGGTTGCTTGGTCTTTCGCAATCTACATATATAGACCAAGTGCTAAAGAGGTTTAGCATGTCGGAATACAAGAAAGGTTTCCTACCCATCAAGCATGGGATACACCTTTCGAAGTCTATGTGTCCGCGCACAGAAGACGAGAGGATTTGCATGAGTAAGATTCCCTATGCATCCGCAATAGGATCTATCATGTATGCTATGTTATGTACGAGGCCTGATGTATCGTATGCTCTGAGTGTCACGAGTAGATACCAGTCTGATCCAGGAATGAATCATTGGGTGGTTGTTAAGACAATCCTTAAGTACTTAAGAAGAACTAAGGATGTGTTCCTAATATATGGAGAAGGGGACATGGTGATACGCGGGTATACAGATGCCAGCTTCTGATGCATAAAGATGATTTCGTGTCTCACCGATACGTGTTCACCTTGAATGGGGGCGCAGTGAGTTGGAAAAGTTCCAAACAAGACACTGTAGCGGATTCTACCACTGAGGCAGAATACATTGCAGTTTCGGAAGCAGCAAAGGAAGCGGTTTGGATCAAGAAGTTCATTTATGAACTTGGTGTGATTCCAGCCATTGTTGAAGCAATACCAGTCTACTGCGACAACAATGGAGCAATTGCACAGGCGAAAGAGCCAAGGTCTCATCAACGATCCAAACATGTGCTTCGCCACTATCATCTGATCAGAGAGATCATCAGTAGGAAGGAAATACAAATCGAGAAAATCTCCACTGAAAGGAACTTAGCGGATCCTTTAACTAAGACATTACCTCAAAGTAAGTTTGAGGGTCATGTTAGAGCTTATGGTATTGGATACCATAGTGATTGGCATTAGGTCAAGTGGGAGTTTGTTAGTAATATATGAGAGATGTCCTAAGGCAATAGCCTTATGTTTGAACCATTTATATGATAAATGAAGATTCACTATTTGAGTATATATGTTTTCATATATTTGATTAGATCTTAAACTCATTTACTGAATATCCACGATACAATTCACAGCATGAGAGAATTTGTGATTGGATCACAACTAGTAAGTATCTCTACATGTGTAATTGTGATGTATCAGAATTATCCCTAGTTGATGAATTGATGGATTTGGACACCATTGATTCTGTCGAGACTAGCATGAGGTATACTCTTTGGTGTATCCAAGCAGATGATTCTCACTGGCTGGAGACATTGTGATGTCCGGAGTTAATCGTGGATGCTAGTTATGGTAACTAGTTCATTGGAGTGACCAGCCGTAAGACTTCATATGGTTCTCTGCATATATAGATATGTCAATAAAGTTCTTACTGCAGCTTAAGTGCAATGTTCCTTTGACTTGCAGTATTCAAAGTCATCTTGATCATAAAGACTTATGTTTTGACATCTTAAACAAGCATCTCTGAGGAGATGTGGACCCGGGATGATTGGGTATAAGTCAAAGTTATCGAAGGTGTTTGAATAGCCTATAAAGGATTCACCACTCCTTACGAGGAGATGTATACCCATGGCCTCTCGTCGGATTGTTACTAAAGTCTTTGGCCAAAATATTACATGTTTAGAGTAAGGTACTCTTCGATACATGTGCAGTAACTAGAATCCGTAGGATGGAAAAATGATACTTGGGCTAGTTGTGACATAGTCAGCCGAGTGGGGACTGACACTATAGACCATGTCCTGAACCAAGTGGGTATAAGATGAGTGAAGAGAATGAATGGGGAACGATTCATTCGAGCTGTTGAAGGGTTTCAGAAATAGTTCTGGATCAACCGTTGATCTTTTCGGTTAATTGAGGATCATGATGTACTACTAGGTGTCACTCATGATCGTTCTATAATTAATGGTTAATTATAGACGGCCAACATAAATCGAGAACCTATTTGGTCACACGCACAACGAGCATAATCCGAAGGATTTAAAACGAGCTTGAGAATGAAATTCTCAGACTGAGAGAAACTAGGTTTGGTTGGACCAAACATGGAGCGAGCATGAAATTGTTTCAGTCGCAATGGAAGAGTGGATGGCCTGTGTCTTATGAAGACATGATAGATGAACCAAATTGGTTTGGTTCTAATCCAATAGAGGAGAATAAACCAAAGGGGTTTGGTTTGTTTTAAACGAATGAACCAAAGTTGGTTCGGTTCGTTTTAAATTAAAATAAACCATCATGGTTTGGTTTATTTTAACTTAAATTAATGGAGCGGGTTAACGGGCTTTAAGTTATGATCCGATAACCATTAAGAGAATTTGTTCTCTATAAAATAGGGCTTAAGGGTTTTTGTTAAGCCCTAATCCTTGCAACCCTAAAGTTGCCGCCCACCCTCTCCCTCTTCTGCAAGTGGTCGGCGCCAACTTCTTGCCGCCGCCCACCACCGCCCAAAGCCCCTTGTCGATGTCCAGCAGCTGCCATCCTCTCCCCTGACCAGCGTCGAGATGCTGCCGGAGGAGCTCCGGTGATCTCTGTTGGAGAATTGAGGCCGCTAGAGGGAAGGTGAATAGCGTTTGACCGTTCGTAGATGGAAAACGTTCGCGTGCTTGTCTACAATTTTCGTTAGCGCAGCGGAAACAAAGATAATAAAGCAATAACGAAAACACAAACACACAAACGCAAGGATATAACGTGGTTCGGAACCAAACCGGTTCCTACTCCACGGATCGAGCTCTAGCGATTCCAATGCAATCACTAACCATAAATACTTCTTCTCGACACAGGTCGGAGGTGGAGAAACCTCTTACAAACTATTCTTACAACAATAAGAAATAGATACAAGCAATTACAACAATGAAATATAATGCAAGTAAAGAAAACTACTTTATAAGAGCACTTTGGTTGCTTGATCTTTGGTTGCCTTGGACTAGCCTTGAAGGACTGGAAGAGCACCAACAATTTTCCTTCAAATCGCCCAAGAAAACCCTTGCTTCAATCCTCCACGAATAGCTGCTTTTAACCTGCATCGGGCAGGATTTCCGCCTATCAGTCGACTGCCATAAGTCACCAGTCGACTGATGCCACTATTGTCGTGAGACAATAGCTCGATCCACGCTGAAAAAACTCCAACGGATCTCTTGGCAGTCGAATGCCAACATTGGCGATCGTGACGGCGATCCGTAGCGCGATCGGCTACGGGCGTCATGCTCGACATTGGGTGGCGATCATGACGAGCCTTAGCGATCGGACCGACACTCGCCGATCGCTTCAATGAGCGATCAGCGCACCATTTCGATTCTAAAGCTGGCAGTCGAACTCATGTCGACTCACGGCAGTCGAACCGGCCATAATGTCAGTCGACTGCCAACCTCAAAAATGAGGTTTTAACCCAAGTATGGTGCCCCCATATTTGCTAGACAACCCTTAGCCTAGACCTAAGCCTTCTAGCCACCTCCATCAGCCTCACGCCTCTCGGATCCCTCCAAGTCATCCATGACTTGTTCATCCATCGTGCTAGCCTCTAGGTGCTTCCGTCGGCTATGTCATGCTAACGGTGTCTACACCGCCAAGGCACATTGGACTTATGCCGCCAAGACTCTGCTTGGACTTTACGCCGCCAACCATTGGACTTATGCTGCCAAGACTCCCGCTTGGACTTTACGCAGCCAACATCAAACCCCTTGGACTTCTCATGCCAAGACTCAAGCTTGGACTTTCCCTTGCCAACCCATGTTGGACTTTTACATTGCCAAGACTCATGCTTGGACTTTTCCCTTGCCAACCCATGTTGGACTTCTCAAATGCCAAGACCATGCTTGGACTTTCCCTTGCCAACCCATGTTGGACTTTTACATTGCCAAGACTCATGCTTGGACTTTTCCCTTGCCAACCCATGTTGGACTTCTCAAATGCCAAGACCATACTTGGACTTTCCCTTGACAATTACATTGTCATATGTTTTTGTCGAAACATCAAAATATCACTCGAGTCAAACTCGAGTCCTGGTCAATCGTGACCTGGGCCGATTGCACCAACAATCTCCCCCTTTTTGATGTTTGACAAAAACCAAACAAATCATTTGAGTTAGACCACTAACTCAAATCCCTTACCAATTATCCCAAATTGGTAAACACTCTCCAAATGTTCTCCCCCAAACATTCTCCCCCTTTTTGACTAACATCAAAAAGGTTTTCTCTCCAAGGAGGTCAATGTCTCGTGTCCCAATGAGATCTTACAATCTCCCCCTTGATCCAAAAATAAATACCTAGGATGTCTACCATCTTCCTAGTGATAAGTCTCATATCACTCAAGAGAGGCAATCCTATACTCTCTCCCAATTTCCAAATTGGGCATCAAAAACCCATCAATTTTTCCAATTGATGATACTCTCCCAATAGCTTCTCCTCTTCAAGAAGAAAAACACATCCATTATCCCAAGATGGATACCTCCCCCTAAAGGCTTGCTCCCCCTTGACCATTGCACCAACAATGTCCTTAGGAAGCCCCTAAGCCAATAGGAACTCTAAACTATCAAAATTAAGGTTCTAAGTTCAACATAGAACTTTCGCTCACCCTAAATTTGATACTTTGACCTAACACAACTCCTAATCCATATCCAATGGATTTTCACCCTTTATAATGCTTCCTAAAGCATATCCTAGGGTTAGGAGTGATTAGGAATCTTTTCCAAAGCTGAACACGGGCTAAACAAATCTTGTTAACCCGAAATCAGACACAGCGATCGACTCTGACGATCGATCGACTACCACCCATATCGATCATTGCCACTAAGGCGATCGGATAGCTGAAATTTCCGAATTTCAGCTATCAGAATCGAGATTTGGAAAAGCATAAGTAATTCTACGTAATTTGAAAATTCATAAAATTTGATACGTATATTACTTATAGTCATTACAATGCGTGAAAAATATTTGAAAATTATTTTACCCATAAAATAGTGAGTTTGATACAAAACTCAAAACCATTGAAATTTTCAATGTTTTGGCCCTATTTTGTATCAACTTCATCAATGGTGATTGCTATCAAAAGATAGACTTCACCAAGGTTTTCTAAATTGATTTTAAAATGATTTCAAAACCATGTCTTGGATCATATTCCTTGGGCTCTATGTACATGACTTGTACACATGCTCTCCCAATGATCCACAAATGAAACAAGATGAGTTTTAGTTCATCTAAATGCAAAAACTATGCACCTTGAACTCAACTCATATCCTAGCATCTCACATGTATCTAAGGTGTATAAAATATACATACATGTCAATTTAATGTGAGATGTGGGTTTTGTTCATCCTAATCTAGGGTTTCATGCATTCTCTAAGGCAACCCTACTTGATTCCCTTATAAATGGGACTTCAAGTCATGCCATAGTCCTTAATTCAATTTCAACCAAATTGTCTTAAATGCATGAATGATTATGGCATTAGAAATGTTATAAATAAGCATATGCTCATAATCATGATGTCATGGCATAAGATGAAATCTAAAAACACATGACATTTGAAACCTTAATCCTAAACATGAACATGACATATAAAATGATTGAAATAAACATGATGTCATGGCATGTTATATGGCAAACAAAGCATGGCATATAAAATATATAGGTATAGTAATACCTAAATTTTAACATTAATTGCCATTTGTTGGGATTAATCATATTTTTCCATATTAACCTAATCTCCCTAGTGTGCCAAAAATCCAAAAATGGCACACTAACCTCTAAACCTAAATTGTGCCAACTTAATTGATTTTTCTTAATTTCAAAGGTGCATTGGCACATCCTAAAATATTTTAGGATATTGATTCAAGTCTATTTCCAAGGTAACCATAATCTTGAAAATATCCTAAAGTGCCACCTTTACCATGGTTGAGTTAACTACCCATCCAATCAAGGTTGGCACACCCTAAACCCATCTAGCGTGAATCAATCACGCTCTTAGAAACCCAAAACCGATTTGAGCTCCTAGGGTTAATTAGGTACTCCTTAGGGATAACCTCCCTAGATACCTTCCTAATGACCCTCCTAGACTTGTTAGCCTTGGTCATTTGGGTCTTACCTAGGTTGACTCTAGGGGTAACTCCTCTTGCAACCTTCTTAGTGGCCACCCTAGGTTTCCTAGAAACCTTAGCCACTAGGCACAAACTATGGTTACTCTTAGGGATAGCTTCCCTAGTAACCTTGGTCTTCTTATACCTAGTTTGTGTTTCATAATCAAATGGAACACTATGGTAAGCCACCTTAGGCTTAGGTTTGTGACCCAAACCTTTCTTGCCCTTGGTTGACTTTTGACTTTGAGGTCCTAGGTGTTGACTTTGAGATCTAGACCTAGACTTTTGATCATTAGACCCTTTAACTTGGTTTTGTATATTCCTAAGGGTCTTTTCTAGTTTCTCAAGCCTTGACCTCAAGGCTTGGTTTTCTAATTCTAATTGCCCAATTGATTTTTGATTAAATTCTAGGGCATGAGACTTTCTAGGCATATGCCTAGTCCATTTAGGGTTTAGACCTAGGTGCTCTTGCACCTTTCTAATTGTCTCCCCAGGTAAAATTGATCTTGAGTTATTTGACCTAGGTTTGTCCTTAGGTAAATTGTTTTTAGGGACATTAGTCCCAAATTTCTCCTTACTTTTGAAGTTAACACTTTTAGCTCCTAAACAAATATATTTATCTCTAGCATGCTTTTCATGGTGAATTGCAAGAGAATTAAAATTTCTAGCATGCTTTTGACTTTTAAATTTAGAAGGTGCATTATTTAAATATACCTTAGGGTTAGCTAGAGAAGCTCCCCCTACTTGTAATGCTCCTCCTTGCCCCTTCTTCTTCCCCCTAGGGCATTGGCTTCTATAGTGCCCCTTTGAGTTGCACTTGAAGCATATGATATGCTCCTTGCTCTTGATATTTGGGGAACCGACATCCTTGATCTTTGGTGTCGGTGGAGCTTTTCTTACTCTCTTTGGGCATTTGCTCTTGTAATGCCCACTTTCCCTACACTCAAAGCAAATTATATGATTTTTACTTAAACCTAAATTGCTTGAGTTACCTAGTTCGGTGGTAGGTGCTGGAGTCGAAACTTCTGCATCTTGACCGGAGGTTGAGGCATCTTCTTTATTTTTTGTTCCTGTAGATGGTCTCTCCCCCTCAATCATAGAAGTGGATGCTTCTTCCACCTATTCTACTTCCTTCTCCGATCCGGAAGTGGATGCTTCTTCCACTTCTTCCGATCCGGATGTTGATTCCCTATCAACCTCCGAATCCTCAAGCTCTTGGGATGACGGTGTACTTTCTTGAGCTTGAGAGAGTGAGCACTCCTCTTCTTCTTCTTCTTCTTGGACCGATGATGAATTTTCATGGAGCTTTGCCACTTGGCTCCATAACTCTTTAGCATCTACATAATTACCTAACATACACAAGATATTGTTAGGCATTAAATCAATTAAAAATTTTATCACCTTATCATTTTTCTCGGATGTTTGAACTTGCTCTTCGATCCATCTCTTCTTTTTGAGGAACCCACCTCTTGGTCCTCTTGGATATTCAAATCCATCCATCAAAATGGACCATTCCTCAAAGTCTCTCATCATAATAAAATCCTCAATTCTTCCCTTCCAAGAATTGAATCCTTCTCGTCCGTATAGGGTGTAGGGCACCAGTGTGTTGATGTCGCAACCTAATTGATCTTGGACTTCCATATTTTACCCTCTAGCGTCTTGCTCCTGGTTGTTAATCCGTTGAAGAGCCACCAGGCTCTGATACCACTTGTTGCAGAATTGAGGCCACTAGAGGGGGGTGAATAGCATTTGACCGTTCGTAGATGGAAAACGTTCGCGTGCTTGTCTACAATTTTCGTTAGCGCAGCGGAAACAAAGATAATAAAGCAATAACGAAAAAACAAACACACAAACGCAAGGATATAACGTGGTTCGGAACCGAACCGGCTCCTACTCTATGGATCGAGCTCTAGCGATGCCAATGCAATCACTAACCACAAATACTCCTTCTCGACACAAGTCGGAGGTGGAGAAACCTCTTACAAACTATTCTTACAACAATAAGAAATAGATACAAGCAATTACAACAATGAAATATAATGCAAGTAAAGAAAACTACTTTACAAGAGCACTTTGGTTGCTTGATCTTTTGTTGTCTTGGACTAGCCTTAAAGGACTGGAAGAGCACTAACAATTCCCCTTCAAATCGCCCAAGAAAACCCTTGCTTCAATCCTCCACGAATAGCTGCTTTTAACTCGTGACGGGTGGATTCCGCTATCGATCACCGCCATAAGTCACCTACGATCGATGCCACTGTTGTCGTGAGACAACGGCTCAATCCACGCTGGAAAAACTCCAACTGATCTCTTGGCGATGGCGCCGATCGCTAACTTTGGCGGGCCGATCGACAATCGGTAGTCGATCGCCGGCCACGGAGCGCTCGTGCTCGACATTGATCGCATTGCCGTCGACACTCACGATCGCTCCAATGAGCATCATCGCCGCGAGCATTTCCAGCTCTAAACTGGCAGTCGAACTCAAGTCGACTCACGACGGTCGAACCGGCCATAATGTCAGTCGACTGCCAACCTAAAAAATGAGGTTTTAACCCAAGTATGGTGCCCCCATACTTGCTAGACAACCCTTAGCCTAGACCTAAGCCTTCTAGCCACCTCCATCAGCCTCACGCCTCTCGGATCCCTCCAAGTCATCCATGACTTGTTCATCCATCGCGCTAGCCTCTAGGTGCTTCCGTCGGCTATGTCATGCTAACGGTGTCTACACCGCCAAGGCACATTGGACTTACGCCGCCAAGACTCTGCTTGGACTTTACGCCGCCAACCATTGGACTTATGCTGCCAAGACTCCCGCTTGGACTTTACGCAGCCAACATCAAACCCCTTGGACTTCTCATGCCAAGACTCAAGCTTGGACTTTCCCTTGCCAACCCATGTTGGACTTTTACATTGCCAAGACCCATGCTTGGACTTTTCCCTTGCCAACCCATGTTGGACTTCTCAAATGCCAAGACCATGCTTGGACTTTCCCTTGCCAACCCATGTTGGACTTTTACATTCCCAAGACTCATGCTTGGACTTTTCCCTTGCCAACCCATGTTGGACTTCTCAAATGCCAAGACCATACTTGGACTTTCCCTTGACAATTACATTGTCATATGTTTTTTTCGAAATATCAAAACATCACTCGAGTCAAACTCGAGTCATGGTCAATCGTGACCTGGGCCGATTGCACCAACAATCTCCCCCTTTTTGATGTTTGACAAAAACCAAACAAATCATTTGAGTTAGACCACTAACTCAAATCCCTTACCAATTATCCCAAATTGGTAAACACTCTCCAAATGTTCTCCCCCAAACATTCTCCCCCTTTTTGACTAACATCAAAAAGGTTTTCTCTCCAAGGAGGTCAATGTCTCATGTCCCAATGAGATCTTACAATCTCCCCCTTGATCCAAAAATAAATACCTAGGATGCCTACCATCTTCTTAGTGATAAGTCTCATATCACTCAAGAGAGGCAATCCTATACTCTCTCCCAATTTCCAAATTGGGTATCAAAAACCCATCAATTTTCTCAATTGATGATACTCTCCCAATAGCTTCTCCTCTTCAAGGAGAAAAACACATCCATCATCCCAAGATGGATACCTCCCCCTAAAGGCTTGCTCCCCCTTGACCATTGCACCAACAATGTCCTTAGGAAGCCCCTAAGCCAATAGGAACTCTAAACTATCAAAATTAAGGTTCTAAGTTCAACATAGAACTTTCGCTCACCCTAAATTTGATACTTTGACCTAACACAACTCCTAATCCATATCCAATGGATTTTCACCCTTTATAATGCTTCCTAAAGCATATCCTAGGGTTAGGAGTGATTAGAAACCTTTTCCAAAGCTGAACACGGGCTAAACAAATCTTGTTAACCCGAAATCAGACCTGGCAGTCGACTCGACGATGTCGTCGACTACCACCCATATCGATCGGCCACCAAGCGGTCGGTGTGAAATAATTTCAACTATCATAATCGAGATTTGGAAAAGCATAAGTAATTCTACGTAATTTGAAAATTCATAAAATTTGATACGTATATTACTTATAGTCATTACAATGCGTGAAAAATATTTGAAAATTATTTTACCCATAAAATAGTGAGTTTGATACAAAACTCAAAACCATTGAAATTTTCAATGTTTTGGCCCTATTTTGTATCAACTTCATCAATGGTGATTGCTATCAAAAGATAGACTTCACCAAGGTTTTCTAAATTGATTTTAAAATGATTTCAAAACCATGTCTTGGATTATATTCCTTGGGCTCTATGTACATGACTTGTACACATGCTCTCCCAATGATCCACAAATGAAACAAGATGAGTTTTAGTTCATCTAGATGCAAAAACTATGCACCTTGAACTCAACTCATATCTTAGCATCTCACATGTATCTAAGGTGTATAAAATACACATACATGTCAATTTAATGTGAGATGTGAGTTTTGTTCATCCTAATCTAGGGTTTCATGCATTCTCTAAGGCAACCCTACTTGATTCCCTTATAAATGGGACTTCAATTCATGTCATAGTCCTTAATTCAATTTCAACCAAATTGTCTTAAATGCATGAATGATTATGGCATTAGAAATGTTATAAATAAGCATATGCTCATAATCATGATGTCATGGCATAAGATGAAATCTAAAAACACATGACAATTGAAACATTAATCCTAAACATGAACATGACATATAAAATGATTGAAATAAACATGATGTCATGGCATGTTATATGGCAAACAAAGCATGGCATATAAAATATATGTTAGTTAAAGCCCTAGAACCAATCATGTGATGGTTGAATAGGGAACATTTTGTATCATATTCTATAAAGGCAAATGATTGGTTATTATATTTACATCTTGCTTGTGCCAGCTAATTTAAATATAATAATGCCCTAGAAAACTAGGTTCTTATCTACAGCACATCAATTGGCAGAATTGATTATGAGAGGCTGTAGAGAACACTTTCCTAAATGTTCCTAGTCGAGTATTAATATGCAAGGGCAATATTAATACATAAAGACTAGCATGTAGGTCAATTGATGACTTGATCTCACAAGTCATGGATATATGATATCAAGTTGACACATGGGTATATATTGGAGAATATATACTGAACTAACCCGCCATGAGAAAGTTTCATGGATCGTTATATGAGTGTCATAAACTTTCTCATGTGACTATTGGTATGAATAGTCCTTAGACCTGAAGTCACTATGGTTCCCTACATAAGGAGTTATGTACTTTGGTATCGTCAAACGTCACCCGTAACAGGGTGGACCATAAAGGCGATTACTGGGTATGTAACAAATTATGCGGAGGGATGTGAGTGATGTAGATGGGATCTATCCCTTCCATATGACGGGAGTGATATCGGTGGGCCCCTTGATTGAGTAGAACTACTAAAACGCATGGTCATGCTCGAATGAGTCAATATGAGATATTGAGCTCATTTGTTTGAGTTAGTTTACTCAGGGATCAAGAAACACATAGATTGATCGAGGATGATACTTTATGCCTCATTGATCAACTGATATCAAGGATAGAAGGACACGGTCATATATTATAGTAGTCACTAAAGGTTAGCCTGATCTTGACTTATCTCAGAACTTGGGTAGCAATGATGTATTGCTAGATGCCGCCATTCGCTTGTGTATCTAAAAGAGTTTAGATCCACTGCCAACGTTATGAGAGCCTATAGGGTCACACACAAAGAGCATGATAATTAGAGGAATTAGAGTATTCTAGTTTGACTAGAATAATTTGGGAATAAGCTTAAGTACAAAATGGTTTTTTGACTTTAAGCTTAATGAGAATTTTAGCTAATTGATTTAATGAGATTAATTCAATATGTTACCTTATTGATTTAATAAGATTAATTCAATATGATAACATAAGCTTAATTGAATTAATAAGATTAATTCAATATGATAACATAAGCTTAATTGAATTAATAAGATTAATTCAACATGCATGAATGCCACATAAGAATGCCACATAAGCATGCCACATAAGCATGCCACCTAAGCATCCACCTAAGCTAGTTAAGGTGGAAGGAAACAAAATGGTTTTGTCTCCTTAAGTGGCCGGCCAAACAAGGATAGGTGTCTCAATGCAATGGATTGCATTGAATGTGAAGGAGGTGGAAGGGTTTTTCCAACCCTATAAAAGGCTCCATGGAGTGGCCGGCCATAGTGAGTTTTTGGTGTTGTGGTTGTGAGAGAGCTTGGTGGAAGCTTTAGTTGTGTGGGTTTGTGAGTGTAGGCTAGCAAGAAGAGGAGTCTTCTTCTTCCTTTCTCCTTTTCCCTCTCTTCCTCTCCTTTAGGGACTTCTCTAGCAAGAAGTAAAGGAGAGCTCTTCTAGTTTTCCTTTGTGAGACAAGAGCGTGCTCGTGTGGATACGATAGAGGCACGGACACTTGAACGCAAGTAAAGATCCAACAAACCAAAGGAAAAGCGGATTAGCAAGGGCACGCAACAAAGGTAATCCTCTCCTATAAGATAGGTTTGGTTTAGAGAAATTTATTTTATACGAGTTTGCTGCATGGATCACTTGGAAGGGATCCTATTTTCCAATGCATATGCCATTTGGCATATAGAGATTTCTACAAAGGGTATCAGAGCCACTTATAAAGATCGATAAAAATAGGTTTTCTATTTTATATGTGATATAGAAGTAGGATAAATTTTATTATGAGTTGATAATTGCATTAGCAAATTTTCAAACATAATAAAATATCCAATGTCTTTTAAAAGTTAAAATGACATGGTGCATGGTTATGGCCTAGTCCCAAAAGTTTGTGATTGTGTGTTGTAATTTTAATACGGCTCATGGTCGGCCTTCTCCTAATATTCTTGTTGTAAAATTAGTTTTAGACTCGAATGTAACTCGAGTATTTCCTTTGTAATGTACAAAACAAGGATGGAGGGTCCATTGAAGATGAGGTTACAAGGAGGAAGTCAACACAAGACAACCAAAAGGAAGCACTTAGGAGAAGATGCTATCCCTAGGTTGACCAATCAATCTTTCATTGGCTTGAGAAGATTGTAGAATAAGGGCCATAACCATGACACGCTTAGTTTAATATGTATGTGATGCATGTTAGTTTAGCTTGTATGTGATGCATGATTAGTTTAGCTTATATGTGATGTATGCTAATATGTATATGATACATGTTTATTTCTTAATAAGTCTAAACGATATGCCTACCAAAGTTGGTACTCACTACTTCTCGATCATTTGTTATTGGGTTTGCAAAGCAAAGCAATGCATTTTATCTTGAGGGGTGCGAGTGGACAATCGTGATGTCCCGCTATCGCCTTGGTTAAGACTTAATTAAGTGTTTTCTTAATTGGTTAAGAAAGTAGAGGCATATATTAGCTTTGAACATAAGTGTTAACATTAGTTTTGTGTGATTTCCTAACATCAGCTTTAACTTAGAAGTGGTCGTTGTTCGATATCCAAGAAGGCCCTGTGGCCTCGCCACAACTGAAGTCGGTTTAGGAATAAACACTAAACTAATCTAAAACTTAACCAAAGCTATTAAAGAGTTACATCAGATGTAATTGGCAAAAGATTGCCTACCTACTATACTACGCCTTGGGCGATTAGCCAAAGCCAACTCAAGACAATTATGATGTGGATCTTTATCCCATATAAATTTATAGCTTAATAGTAGCTATGAGAATTTAGTGGGAGCCTCATTTAATTAAAGGCCTAATTAAATGATTTAGGTATGATACTTAACTTTGCATTTTAATGTTGTAGATCACCATGTCATCTAACACGACACACCCTCAATCTTGCGATCCGTCCCTTGAGAAGGACAAGCTCAATGGAGCAAACTTTCTTGATCGGTATAGGAACTTGAGGATTATCCTCAAGCAAGAACGCAAACTATATGTCCTAGAGCAGGCTACCTGAAATACCCGCCCCTACGGCACTGAAAAGGATGCTTATAAGAAGCATCAAGATGACGATTAGATGTGTCATGTCTTATGCTTGCCACCATGAACTCGAGCTCGTAAGCAACATGAGAACATGGATGCCTATGATATGGTTGAGCATTTGAAACAACTATATCAAGGACAAGCTAGGCACGAGCGTTTGAAGTGTCTAAGGCTCTTTTGCATGCAAGATGCAAGAAGGAACACTGTAGGAACTCACGCACTAAAAATGATTGGGTACGCTGAGAACCTGAAAGACTAGGTTTTCCATCGAGCCAAGAATCGCAACCGATGTTATCCTCGCAATCGCTGTTTAAGCATATAATCAATTCGCTATGAATTATAACATGAATGAAATTGATAAACCTTTGCTCGAGATTCTCGATGTTGAGAATCACAACCAAATCTCAAGAAGAAAGTTAGTAATGTACTAATGGTCAAGAAGGACAAAGGTAAGCGCAAAGGCAAGGGTAAGACCCAAGCCAAAGGCAAGGCCAATTCATCCACTTCAAAGGGTAAAGGTAAAGTACCTAAGGAAGGGGACTGCTTCCATTGCGGTAATACTGGACACTGGAAGCGGAACTGCAAAGTCTACCTTGAGGAAGTAAAGAACAAGAGAAGTGGGACTTCTGCCTCAGGTATACATGTTATAGAAGTTAATCTATCTATTTCTTCTACATGGGTATTAGATACCGGATGTGCATCTCACATTTGTACTAATGTGCAGGGACTGAGAAATAGTAGAATAATGGCAAAGGGTGAAGTGGACCTACGAGTAGGCAATGGCGCAAAAGTTGCTGCTGTAGCTGTAGGAACATATTCTTTGTCTTTGCCCACTGGGCTTATCTTAGAACTAGAGGAGTGCTTTTATGTACCTGCATTGACAAAGAACATAATCTCTGTATCTTGTTTAGACAAGAAAAACTTTTCTTTTATAATAAAGGACAAATGTTGTTCCATTTATTTAAATGAAATATTCTATTGTAATGCACCACTTATGAATGGTCTCTATGTTCTAGATTTAGAAAACCCAATTTATAACATAAATACCAAACGGTTCAAATCGAATGATTTGAACCAGACATATCTCTGGCACTGTCGCCTAGGTCACATAAATGAAAAACGCATATCCCAACTCCATAAAGATGGATTATTGGACTCATTTGATTTTGAATCATATGAGGTATGCGAGTCTTGTCTTTTAGGAAAGATGACTAAAACTCCATTTAGTGGACATGGAGAGAGAGCGACAGACTTGTTAGGACTCATACATACTGATGTATGTGGGCCTTTCAATGTCGAAGCCAGAGGAGGCTATAAGTACTTTATTACTTTCACTGATGGTATGAGTAGATTTGGCTACTTATATTTGATGAGACATAAGTCAGAATCCTTTGAAAAGTTCAAAGCATTCAAGAATGAAGTACAAAACCAACTTGGTAAGCGTATCAAGCTACTTCGATCAGATCGAGGTGGTGAATACCTTAGTCAAGAGTTTCGTGATCACCTGGCTGAGTGTGGGATAATATCCCAACTCACTCCCCCTGGAACACCACAATGGAATGGTGTATCTGAGAGGAGAAATCGTACTCTATTAGATATGGTACGATCAATGATGAGCCAGACTGATCTACCTACTTCCTTTTGGGGTTTAGCTCTAGAGACAGCCGCTTTCACACTTAATCGTCCCATCAAAAGTCAGAAAAGACACCATATACGATATGGACTGGAAGAGTCCCAAAATGTCTTTTATAAAGATTTGGGGTTGTGAAGCTTATGTAAGACGCCAAGTCTCGTATAAACTAGGACCCAAATCGATAAGTGTTATTTTGGATATCCCAAGGAAACTAAGGGATATTACTTTTACAATCCCACACTTGGCAAGGTGTTTGTTGCCAGAAATGCTGTCTTTCTAGAAAGAGAATTTATTTCTAGAAAAACTAGTGGAAGTAAAATTCATCTTGAAGAAGTTCAAGATGACGATAACACTAAGGCTTCGATGGAAAATGAACAGGAACCACAAAGTGTTGTGGATGAGGAAATTGTTGCCCAAAGAGTTGTGGAACAAACACTGCTCAAGTAGACCAACCTCTTCGTAGATCCGAGATCCGTCGTCAACCCGAGAGATATTCTTTTCTCTTGACTGACAATGGTGATGTATTGCTTGTCGATCTTGACGAGCCTACATCCTATCAAGAAGCTATGATGAGCCCAGATTCCGAGAAATGGCTAGAGGCCATGAGATCCGAAATGGAATCCATGTACACTAACCAAGTATGGACCTTGGTTGATCCACCTGAAGGGGTAAAACCCATTGGGTGTAAGTGGGTCTTTAAAGTAAAGACTGACATGGATGGTAATAAGCATACCTATAAAGGTAGATTGGTGGCTAAAGGATTCAAACAAATTCATGGTATTGACTATGAAGAAACCTTTTCACCAGTTGCGATGCTTAAATCCATTCGGATCATACTTGCTATTGCAGCCTACCATGATTATAAGATATGGCAGATGGATGTCAAAACCGCTTTTCTGAATGGAAAGCTACTCGAGGATGTGTACATGACACAACCTGAGGGTTTTGGAGATCCAAAGCATCCTGGAAAGGTATGCAAACTGCAAAGGTCCATTTATGGACTAAAGCAAGCCTCTCGAAGCTGGAATCTTCGATTCGATGATGCAATCAAAGAGTTTGGTTTCATCAAGAATGAAGATGAGCCTTGTGTCTACAAGAGAAATAGTGGGAGCGCAGTTGTATTTCTTGTCTTGTATGTAGATGACATACTTCATCGAAATGATATTCCCTCACTCCTCTGTGAAGATATGGTTAGGAATTGTTTCTCGATGAAAGACTTAGTGAAGCTGCCTATATTCTAGGCATCAAGATCTATAGAGATAGATCTAAAAGATTACTTGGCCTAAGTCAGAGTACATACATTGATAAAGTGCTAGATCGTTTTGCTATGCAAAATTCCAAGAAAGGGTTTCTGCCTTTATCACATGGTGTAAGTCTTTCGAAGACTCAATGTCCCTCTTCTAAGGAGGAGAGAGACCGCATGGATAAGATCCCTTATGCATCCGCTTATAGGGTCTATCATGTACGCCATGCTTTGTATGCTTTCCGACATCTCGATGCTTTGAGTATACGTAGATAGATACGATCCAGTGTGAAAGTCATCGGATAGCAATCAAAAATATTCTTAAATACTTACGAAGGATGAAAGAATATTTCCTGATATTCGAGGCAATGAGGAGCTAATCAGAAGGGTTTCACGATGATGCAAGCTTCCAAAAGATACAAGGATGACTATAGATCGCAATCGGTAATACGTGTTTTGCTCGAATGGTGGAGCCGTGAGTCGAAGAGTTCAAAGCAGGACACAGCTTGCGATTCTACAATGGCCGAGTATATTGCAAAGATCTCGATGCAAAGAAAGGAGGTGTTTGGCTCGCAAGTTCATCGCTGAACTTGGGGTAGTTCTAGCATTGCAGATCCAATAGACCTCTATTGTGACAACAATGGGGCTATTGACAGCTAAGGAACCTCGATCACATCGTGACCAAACACATCGCGGCGCTCCATCTCATTCGAGAGATCATCGATAGAGGAGATGTGAGGATATGCAGAGTACCGAAGGTAAGCTAACATCGCAGATCCATTGACCAAGGCTTTGGCACAGAGGAAGCATGATGGTCACACTAGGTCACTAGATATTAGATATCATAGTGATTGGTACTAGTGCTAGTGGGAGATTGTTAGTTAAAGCCCTAGAACCAATCATGTGATGGTTGAATAGGGAACATTTTGTATCATATTCTATAAAGGCAAAGGATTGGTTATTATATTTACATCTTGCTTGTGCATAATTTAAATATAATAATGCCCTAGAAAAGTAGGTTCTTATCTACCACATCAATCGCGTAATTGATTATGAGAGGTCAGAGAGAACACTTTCCTAAATGTTCTAGTCGAGTATTAATATGCAAGGGCAATATTAATACATAAAGACTAGCATGTAGGTCAATTGATGACTTGATCTCACAAGTCATGGATATATGATATCAAGTTGACACATGGGTATATATTGAGAATATATACCGAATCACCCGCCATGAGAAAGTTTCATGGATCGTTATATGAGTGTCATAAACTTTCTCATGTGACTATTGGTATGAATAGTCCTTAGACCTCAAGTCACTATGGTTCCCTACATAAGGAGTTATGTACTTTGGTATCGTCAAACGTCACCCGTGAATAGGTGGACCATAAAGGCGACATCGGGTATGTAACAAATTATGCGGAGGGATGTGAGTGATGTAGATGGGATCTATCCCTTCCATATGACGGAGTGATATCGGTGGGCCTTGATTGAGTAGAACTACTAAAACGCATGGCCATGCTCGAATGAGTCAATATGAGATATTGAGCTCATTTGTTTGAGTTAGTTTACTCAGGGATCAAGAAACACATAGATTGATCGAGGATGACACGGTCTATGCCTCATTGATCAATCTGATATCAAGGATAGAAGGACACGGTCATATATTATAGTAGTCACGGAAAGGTTAGTCGGATCTTGACTTATCTCGTAACTTGGGTAGCAATGATGCATTGCTAGATGCCGCTCATTGCTTGTGTATCTAAAAGAGTTTAGATCCACTGCCAACGTTATGAGAGCCTATAGGGTCACACACAAAGAGCATGATAATTAGAGGAATTAGAGTATTCTAGTTTGACTAGATTTATAATGGTATAAGCTTAAGTACAAAATGGTTTTTGGACTTTAAGCTTAATGAGAATTTGAGCTAATTGATTTAATGAGATTAATTCAATATGTTACCTTATTGATTTAATAAGATTAATTCAATATGATAACATAAGCTTAATTGAATTAATAAGATTAATTCAATATGATAACATAAGCTTAATTGAATTAATAAGATTAATTCAACATGCATGACTGCCACATAAGAATGCCACATAAGCATGCCACATAAGCATGCCACCTAAGCATCCACCTAAGCTAGTTAAGGTGGAAGGAAACAAAATGGTTTTGTCTCCTTAAGTGGCCGGCCAAACAAGGAAGCCAAATCCTTTTTGAGTGTGTCTCAATGCAATGGATTGCATTGAATGTGAAGGAGGTGGAAGGGTTTTTCCAACCCTATAAAAGGCTCCATGGAGTGGTAGGCCATAGTGAGTGTGGGTGTTGTGGTTGTGAGAGAGCTTGGTGGAAGCTTTAGTTGTGTGGGTTTGTGAGTGTAGGCTAGCAAGAAGAGGAGTCTTCTTCTTCCTTTCTCCTTTTCCCTCTCTTCCTCTCCTTTAGGGACTTCTCTAGAAGTAAAGGAGAGCTCTTCTAGTTTTCCTTTTGTGAGACAAGAGCGTGCTCGTGTGGATACGATATAGCACGGACACTTGAACGTGCTAAAGATCCAACAAACCGAAAGGAAAAGCGGGATTAGCAAGGGCACGCAACAAAGGTAATCCTCTCCTATAAGATAGGTTTGGTTTAGAGAAATTTATTTTATACGAGTTTGCTTTCGCATGGATCACTTGGAAGGGATCCTATTTTCCGTTGCGCATATGTCATTTGGCATACGAGATTTC
Organism: Wurfbainia villosa; assembly: GCA_025175895.1. Classification (NCBI taxonomy): domain Eukaryota; kingdom Viridiplantae; phylum Streptophyta; class Magnoliopsida; order Zingiberales; family Zingiberaceae; genus Wurfbainia; species Wurfbainia villosa. The sequence goes on along the minus strand of CM045989.1, from coordinate 31,877,849 downwards.
CCTACAGTGGTATCAGAGCCACTTGCGAAAGATCGTATAAAAATAGGTTTTCTCTATTTTATATGTGATATAGAAGTAGGATAAATTTTATTATGAGTTGATAATTGCATTAGCAAATTTTCAAACATAATAAAATATCCAATGTCTTTTAAAAGTTAAAATGACATGGTGCATGGTTATGGCCTAGTCCCAAAAGTTTATGATTGTGTATTGTAATTCTTAATACGGCCTGCGTGTCGTGCCTTTCTCCTAATATTCTTGTTGTAAAATTAGTTTTAGACTCGAATGTAACTCGAGTATTTCTCCTTTTGTAATGTACAAAACAAGGATGGAGGGTCCATTGGAAGATGAGGTTACAAGGAGGAAGTCAACACAAGACAACCAAAAGGAAGCACTTAGGAGAAGATGCTATCCCTAGGTTGACCAATCAATCTTTTCATTGGCTTGAGAAGATTGTAGAATAAGGGCCATAACCATGACACGTTAGTTTAATATGTATGTGATGCATGTTAGTTTAGCTTGTATGTGATGCATGATTAGTTTAGCTTATATGTGATGTATGCTAATATGTATATGATACATGTTTATTTCTTAATAAGTCTAAACGATATGCCTACCAAAGTTGGTACTCACTACTTCCTCGATCATTTGTTATTGGGTTTGCCAAAGCAAAGCAATGCATTTTATCTTGGAGGGGTGCGAGTGGACAATCGTGATGTCCCGCTATCAGTCTTAGTTAAGACTTAATTAAGTGTTTTCTTAATTGGTTAAGAAAGTAGAGGCATATATTAGCTTTGAACATAAGTGTTAACATTAGTTTTGTGTGATTTCCTAACATCACTTTGTCTTAGAAGTGGTCGTTGCTCGATATCCAAGAAGGCCCCGTGCCTCGCCACATGGTTTAGGAATAAACACTAAACTAATCTAAAACTTAACCAAAGCTATTAAAGAGTTACATCAGATGTAATTGGCAAAAGATTGCCTACCTAATTATACTACGTCTTGGGCGATTAGCCAAAGCTAACTCAAGGCAATTATGATGTGGATCTTTATCCCATATAAATTTATAGCTAAATAGTAGCTATGAGAATTTAGTGGGAGCCTTACTTAATTAAAGGCCCAATTAAATGATTTAGGTATGATACTTAACTTTGCATTTTAATGTTGTAGATCACCATGTCATCTAACACGACACACCCTCAACTCATGCGATCCGTCCTTGAGAAGGACAAGCTCAATGGAGCAAACTTTCTTGATCGGTATAGGAACTTGAGGATTATCCTCAAGCAAGAACGCAAACTATATGTCCTAGAGCAGGCTACCCTCAAATACCCGCCTACGGCCACTGCAGGTCTTAAAAGGATGCTTATAAGAAGCATCAAGATGACGCATTAGATGTGTCATGTCTTATGCTTGCCACCATGAACTCTGAGCTTCAGAAGCAACATGAGAACATGGATGCCTATGATATGGTTGAGCATTTGAAACAACTATATCAAGGATAAACTAGGCACGAGCGTTTTGAAGTGTCTAAGGCTCTTTTTGCATGCAAGATGCAAGAAGGAACACCTGTAGGAACTCACGTACTCAAAATGATTGGGTACGTTGAGAACCTTGAAAGACTAGGTTTTTCACTGAGCCAAGAATTGGCAACTGATGTTATCCTGCAATCGCTGGAAGCATACAATCAATTCTGGCCATGAATTATAACATGAATGAAATTGATAAACCTTTGCTCGAGATTCTCAAAGATGTTGAGAATCCAACCAAATCTCAAGAAGAAAGTTAGTAATGTACTAATGGTCAAGAAGGACAAAGGTAAGCGCAAAGGCAAGGGTAAGACCCAAGCCAAAGGCAAGGCCAATTCATCCACTTCAAAGGGTAAAGGTAAAGTACCTAAGGAAGGGGACTGCTTCCATTGCGGTAAGACTGGACACTGGAAGCGGAACTGCAAAGTCTACCTTGAGGAAGTAAAGAACAAGAGAAGTGGGACTTCTGCCTCAGGTATACATGTTATAGAGGTTAATCTATCTATTTCTTCTACATGGGTATTAGATACCGGATGTGCATCTCACATTTGTACTAATGTGCAGGGACTGAGAAATAGTAGAATAATGGCAAAGGGTGAAGTGGACCTACGAGTAGGCAATGGCGCAAAAGTTGCTGCTGTAGCTGTAGGAACATATTCTTTGTCTTTGCCCACTGGGCTTATCTTAGAACTAGAGGAGTGCTTTTATGTACCTGCATTGACAAAGAACATAATATCTGTATCTTGTTTAGACAAGAAAAACTTTTCTTTTATAATAAAGGACAAATGTTGTTCCATTTATTTAAATGAAATATTCTATTGTAATGCACCACTTATGAATGGTCTCTATGTTCTAGATTTAGAAAACCCAATTTATAACATAAATACCAAACGGTTCAAATCGAATGATTTGAACCAGACATATCTCTGGCACTGTCGCCTAGGTCACATAAATGAAAAACGCATATCCCAACTCCATAAAGATGGATTATTGGACTCATTTGATTTTGAATCATATGAGGTATGCGAGTCTTGTCTTTTAGGAAAGATGACTAAAACTCCATTTAGTGGACATGGAGAGAGAGCGACAGACTTGTTAGGACTCATACATACTGATGTATGTGGGCCTTTCAATGTCGAAGCCAGAGGAGGCTATAAGTACTTTATTACTTTCACTGATGATATGAGTAGATTTGGCTACTTATATTTGATGAGACATAAGTCAGAATCCTTTGAAAAGTTCAAAGCATTCAAGAATGAAGTACAAAACCAACTTGGTAAGCGTATCAAGCTACTTCGATCAGATCGAGGTGGTGAATACCTTAGTCAAGAGTTTCGTGATCACCTGGCTGAGTGTGGGATAATATCCCAACTCACTCTCCCTGGAACACCACAATGGAATGGTGTATCTGAGAGGAGAAATCGTACTCTATTAGATATGGTACGATCAATGATGAGCCAGACTGATCTACCTACTTCCTTTTGGGGACTAGCTCTAGAGACAGCCGCTTTCACACTTAATCGCGTCCCATCAAAAGCCGTAGAAAAGACACCATATACGATATGGACTGGGAAGAGTCCCAAAATATCTTTTATAAAGATTTGGGGTTGTGAAGCTTATGTAAGACGTCAAGTCTCAGATAAACTAGGACCCAAATCAGATAAGTGTTATTTTATCGGATATCCAAAGGAAACTAAGGGATATTACTTTTACAATCACATCGTTTCATTTGTACACATGCTCTCCCAATGATCCACAAATGAAACAAGATGAGTTTTTGAGGACTCGTTTTGGATCCGAATTTTGATTCGGATCGTGATCTTCTCTCAATCACATCGTCTTCAACACGAGACTAGTAACCCGTATGAAGACGAGGCTCATGACTTTGTGAAGTCATCCTGAAGATACTCGGTGTGAATATGGATAGAGGCGATTCTAGCGAGGATCGCTCCGGTTGATGCCTCTCCCGCTGCACGTGATATGTCAGGTATACGTAGTATAAATTTTCTTTTATTGTAAAATTTGAATTTACGATTATGTCTACACATGTTGTACTATGCATGCGTGTGGTGTGTGTGTTGTAATAAATTAGATTTATTATTTTATTCCTTCCGCTGTTCACATGTTTACGAAACATGTTCGAACACACACTCGCCGCGGTGCCGAAAATCCAACAGAAACTCCATCTTCTCTAGATGCTCCCAATGTACCTCTTTGGCAATTACTCTCTTCTTCTTCTTACGTTGCTCCCTTGGTTGTTAATTCTTGAAGAGCGACTCGCTCTGATACCAATTATTGGGACCATGACATGCGCTAGAGGGGGGCTTAATAGTGTCACTTCACGATTTCGTTGTTCTAGATCGTGTCGTGCTTGTCTACAAAAGCATTATAGGAAGCAGAATACAATATAAATAGAAATAAAAGATAAAAACACAAACACAATACGATATTTTACGTGGTTCGGAACTAGGGTTCCTACTCCATGGGCTGAGCTCTAGTGATGCACACCACCACTATATCTTCTCCTTCTCGGAAACAATCCGGATGTGGAGAAACCTTTTACGATGTCTTACAACAATAAGAACATGAGATACAACCAAATACAAGCATATACATTAAGAATGAAAATACAAATGTAAAGAACACTTTACAAAGAGGACTTTTGAATTCTTGTACTTTGGTTGCTTTGGAAGAGCTTGGAGGACCCTAAAATGCAGCAGCACTCCGCCTCAAAATCACCCAAGAATCACTATGAAAATCCTCCTTCGATAGCTCCTTTTAAGCCTCCGCATGACTTGGATTTTCACCTAGAAGTCGATTGACAAAATACATCAGTCGACTATCCGCCTGTCTGTTGTCTCATAATGGACTAATCCACATTAGATTTTGTCCAACGGATACTCTAGTAGTCGACTATCCTTACCAGTAGTCGACTACCTAGTCAACTATGAGATATTCTATGTCCTGGTCACTTATGACCAATTGACTGTCCATCCATGGTAGTCGACTTCTCAAGGGTAGTCGATTGTCCATATATGGCAGTCGATTGTCAATGACCACAGCGGTAGTCGAGCTACAGTTGACTACTAACCAGTCGACTACTCGAGTCAAATTAGGCTTCTAAGTGTCGTTCACTTGGCCAGTAGACTGGTAAACCTCAAACATGAGATTTAACCCAAATATGATCCCCTTATACTCGATCAACCACCTTTGGGCTAGACTTAAGCCTTCTAGTCACCTCTATCAGCCTCACACCCTCAAGGTCCATCTGAGTCCTCCATAACTCATTCACCCTTCACGCTAGCCTTCATGTGCTTCCGTCGACTATGTCATGCTATCGGGTCTTACACCGTCAAGACTACATACTTGGACTTACACGTACACCACTAAGACTATACACTTAGACTTATACAATCAAGACAATACTCTTGGTCTGTTTTTTTTTTGCCAAATATCTATATTTGTACTTTCACGGCCAAGCCTACACCCTTAGATTTATGTGGCCCAGACTACACTATTGGACTTTCCATTTGTCAAGTATCTATACTTGGACTTCTCTATGCTAAGATCATTCTTGGACTTTTCCTTGTCAAGTCTCCAAATTTAGACCTCTCCATTGTCAAGTTTCCATACTTGGACTTTCCATGTCAAGTCTTCAAACTTGGATTTCCCCTCGAATCTCACTTGAGTCCTGTCAAACTTGATCCGAGGTTTGATTGCTCAAATAATCTCTCCGATATGGCTTTGGATATCCCAAATATTCACTTGTCATATGATAAATATATAGTCAAACTCATATTGTCAAATAATGGTCAATTCATTGTCAAACATCAAAATCCTACTTGAGTCTTACTCGAGTCTAGTCAATTATGATCTGGATCGATTGGACCAATACATTGAAGCCTCTACTATATCCTATTACAGCATTCAAAACATTTTATTATAATTTCATTTGCCATAAATCAATTGAATATTATTCACTACCAATTGATAAACTTGAGCGATTCCATTAAATCATGAACATTTCCTTTGGCACCCATCAATCTATTACTCATAGGCATTAGTGAATTAGATCATTACTAGTTGATTGATCAATCAACTAATCTCTAAAAGAGATTTTTTGTTTGTTGCTTTAGTTGACATCTAATCGACTTAATCATTAATCGATTAGCATGTCAACTATGACCAATCCAATAATTGAGTTTGACAAAGTTAAGAATCATCCTCGCTCAAATATATTTGATCTCAACTCTTAACTCATCGTACAATTATCTCCACCACATGTCAATTCTAATAAAGCTTCTTATGCCCCAGGGCAATGGCGCGTCGGTAAGAGCTTGGGGGGGTCCCTGGAGCAAGTCATGGTTCGATCCCTGCCGGCTGCAGCTTGCGGAGGGAATTCCGTCGTTTTCCACTCGCTTGCGGGTTGCGGAGGCGGGTTCCCGTTTACCAGCGGGTTGGTGTGGGGTGCGGACCCTGATTGGCGTTAAACCCCTCACGGCGACTTGGTGGCGCGTCTTCCTGATTTACCCTTGTGGGCCGGTGGAGACTCTTCGGAGGCCGTGGGGCAGGGCCGGTTCGCCAAGTGGACTAGTCGGGCGAAGCTTGGATACCACTTGTAAATCAAAAAAAAAATAATAATAATAATAATAATAAAGCTTCTTATCCTTTATCCTTTGATGCATCCCTCTCTCTCTCTTTCATTTTTCACTCTACTTTTGTAGTTTGCCTCTCATCTCTTATAAAGCTTTTCGTCCCAGATACACTAAGCCCTTAATTCTACCTTCTATTGTTATCCTCAATGCTCCATTTATATAGCCTGTTTTTAAACCATCACCGGACAAGTTTCTCATCCCTCGTATGATTCGTGTTCTCGATTTTCTTCTTATATTATCCTTCACCTTGAGTATACATAATTTACTATTTAGGCACAACTACACTCTGATGCTCTCCATATTTTTTAGATTTTCCACATTACCTTATTTATAACTCAATGGGACTTGAACCATTAGGTGACTATAACCGTGCCTCTTACACACTCAAACATAGATCAAATAATGATTTATCAAAAGGTGCATTTCAAATTTAAAATTGCTCAAATATAATCTTATGATTTCATATTTATCAAAGGATGCATCTCATTCTTTTTTTATCTCTCCCGTCAAATGTGAATTAATACTTAGATATTGCATGCATCCGAGTCACAACTAGAAATTTCGAACCATCCAAACGTCCCGTCAACTCTCGTTCCTTAACTACACATGAACAATATTGAGCGTCTTAATCCCAAAAACACCGTCGTCATAGAAATTTAAATTCCTAGCACCATATAAAAAAAAATCAATCAGATATATAACGTGTTGTTGGAAATTTTATTCCTAGGAACAATATGGTGTTGGGATGTAAATTCTCAACACCATGTAAAATCAATGGGTTTTAACTGAAACTCATTGATGGACCTAGAGGAGTCAAAATTTTGAAATCTTGACAATGACTGAAAGATCTTACAACATGAATTATTGATTTATCGAGGAAACTTAGTTCTGATCATCTTACCTTCCAGGTTTGACTGCGTACTACGTATAAATTTAAGATGGACAAGAAAAAAGATGGTGTTGGGAATTATATTCCCAAGAACACAGTGGTCCTGAGATTTAAATCCCAGGAACACAGTGATATTGAGATTTAAATTTCCAGCAACACATCCAATTTTAAATTGCCCGAGAAAAAAATGGTGTTGGAAATTATACTCCTAGGAACACAGTGATCATGAGATTTAAAATTCTAGCACCATATAATATCAAGCTGGCCGAGAAAAAAGGTGGTACTGAGAATTATATTCCTAGGAATACAGTGGTCATGAGATTTAAATTCTCAGTATCATGTACAATTTCAAGTTGGTCGAGACAAAAGATGGTGTTGGAAATTATATTACCAGAAATAAAGTGGTGGTGAGATTTAAATTTCAGCACCACGTATAATATTAAGCTAGTCGGAAAAAAAAATGATGCTGAAAATTATATTACCAGGAACATAATGGTGCTGGAATTTAAATTCCCAGCACCATATACAATATCAAGTGACGTTTGAATGACTTGGGATTTTCGATTGTGGCTCGGATGCATACAAAATCTCAGTATTAATTGCATATTTGTTTAGCGGGAGGGGTAAAAAGAAAATGAACGGTGTATTTTGGTAAATATAAAATCATAGGACTGTGTTTGAGCAATTTCAAATTTGAAGTGCGCCCTTTGATAAATTATCGTAGATCAAACGATAAGATAATATTTAATTTAAATCTTTTACCTAAATATCAAATTCAAAGTCATATTAGACCACTTAAAGTATGATTGCACCAAAAGAAAAAATAATAATACCAAATAAGAACCTCGACTTAGAAATTTGATGATTTTGATGTCAAATTCATCTCATCAAAATGGAATTGAAATTCACATATGGCATAAGAGATACTATGGGGGTGAGTGCATCATCTTTTACAAAAAAAAAAATATTACGACGATTTATCAAATAGCGCACCTGAAATTTGGAATTATTTAAAAAATACTCTATACTTTTATATTTACCAAATAACGCACTTAATTTTCATTTTATCTTTCCCGCCAAATATACCTGTACCACTGTGGTGCTGGAATTACAAATTCCAGTATCACTGTGGTGCTGAAAATTACAATTCTAGCACTATAGTGGTGATGCAATTTCAGCACTACTATTGTGGTGCTGAAATTTACAATTCTAGTACGACAATGGTGTTGAAATTTGAATTTTCAAAGACACGGATGATCGAAATTTAAATTTTCAAAGACTCGGCCAACCAGCGGTAAGCAATCTTGGTTCAAAGCACCACTATAGTGCTAGGATTTGAATTGTGCTGGAAGTTACAATTTCAGCACCACTATGGTGCTAGAATTTGAATTCTCAGTACCACAGTGGTGCTGGGATTGTAATACAACTGTGATGTTGGAATTTGAATTCCCAGCACCACGTTCGGGAATTTCACTGTGTTCCAGGTCTATTTGGCGGGAGGGGTAAAATAGAAATTAAATGTGTTATTTAATAAATATGAAAGTATGGAATGCTTTTTAGACAATTCCAAACTTCAGCTATATTGTTTGATAAATTACCGAAAATATTATGAATAAACTGAATTCATGTAAAGAACAAGAGACTATTATGGCAAAATTCCTCAACCGTCCACTGAATGTTAAGAATCAACTATATTAATTATTAAATTTAATAACAACAAAAATAATTAATAATAAAAATAATATTGAGTAATTAATTTTAATCCAAAAGTCGTATTTGTTAATACAATAACAACTATTAAAATTCTTATTATTACGAGAATTATTAGGATTGCATATCGTATTCACATTTAGTATATTTGTAATCATACTCTTCATAAACTATTTAGATAATTTATATAATCATACAATTATTATTGTACATCATTTATATAATTTATATAATCGTACAATTATTTTCTTTATTATTGTTGCTTTAACACTTTTATTTTGACAATTATAGATTATATCATTGTAAAATAACTATTTTAGCTCCTCTATGCCCACCTTTTTATATTTTTTAATGTTGATATTAAATATTTAAATTTTAGATCTGATTAATTTGAAGGATGGACAATCTATTCTCACAGAATTTTTTCATTAGCCATCTGAATAAATTAAAAAACATTCATAACGAATAATTCAACGATTCAATTTTCGTAGATTGTCATCTCATTTAGAAAAAATTTTTGATAAATGTATTTGAGAATCAATTTTTGATATATAATTTTACACTATTAATATTTTGCCACTGCCTTTTTACATTTTAGTAGTATAGTTCGCGAGTTAATGTCATATTTGAATTTCGGCCTGCATGTCTATCCATAGTTAAAAATGATTTTTCCATCTGGAGCATCAATGTCAACTAAATGCAATCAACTAAGGAGCAAGTGAGATAGAAGAAGTTATTTTAAGACTTTAACTTTAAAAAAGAAAAAAAATGCATCCATCGTATAGTGCTGATAGCCAATTATCAACTTTTAGTCCATGATTTAAATTTTTTAGCAAATATAATTGATGTGGCCGGTTTTTTTTTTTCTCTTTTGCTAAATCATCAGGGAAGGATGAGTTTTTATAATCGTAGCAGTAATCTCCTCTAGTCAAGGTCAACACGGGCTAAAGGGCGACGTCGATACCTCTCCGATGTTTAAGTCAGACATGAATTTAAAAGAAAGAATAAAAATCGAATATATTCTATGCAGCGAAATTGATCCAGCAAAGAAGAGGAGGAGAAACTCTTTACCTTGACTTACTCTTATCTAAGAGCTCTATCTTACCTCACCAACCAGGACCATCTATTAGTTGTTATCATTTGATTGATTGTTATGGGATAAATACTGTATGCAACTTTTTTTCCTTTTGACATATTCCTTCTTTATCATATATTGATGAAACTAGAATATTTCAGGTGGATCGCTACGTATCATATAGGTTGAGTGTCCGAAAGCGCACTACTAAAAAGACTATTTTTAACGACCAAATTTAACGACAGTATAAAAATATCATCGTTATTGATGGTTCAACAACGATCACATTTAGTATCCGTCGTTAATGTGTATACATTAACGACGATATTTTATCTCGTGTTTGATACTTTATAATTAACGATAATTTTTTTATTTCGGTCGTTATTGTCAAACATTTAACGACGGTATTTCTCCCGTCGTTATTGTAAGACCTTCAACGACAGGATTTTTTTTCTCTCGTCGTTATTACTTTTTAAATATAAAAAATATAAAATTTAAATAAATTATGAAAATTTAATTTTATTTATATCTATTTTCATGTTTTTCCATTTTTTATTAAAAAATATCTTTATTTTATTTATATTATTTTATTTCTTTTCTTATATATATTTTTTCCCTTATTTTTTTTCATCTAAACCCATATCAATGTAAAATAGATTTTCATTTTTAATTTTTCATTTCTATTGCCGCTCCTTTTCTTTTTCTATTTATATTCCATCATCGCTCCATTCTCTCTCTACATCGCCCCTCAAGCATCTATCGGTGCAACAAGAACTGATTCAATTAAATACGACAAATAAATAAAATAGAACCAATCTAAATTTTAGTTAGAATAATAATAAAAATAATAATTAAGAATTAAGAAATTTATTTATCAAATTTTTTAAAAATTTTGAAATTTAAATCGAATTTCTTTAATATTTTATGGGAGGTCGAATAGATTATTATTGAGTGATTATCAATTTTGTAAGGTTATAAATAGTTAATTAAGATTCGATTATTAAAAACTAGGTTATATTTTCTTTTCCTCTCCTCTTTCTCCCAAGCCGCCCCAATCACTCCACTGCCTTTCCTCCTGATCTCCATTCACCCGTGTCCCTCTCATCTCCACATCCATGATCGGCGCCCCTCCGTTTGTGCGTTGCTGCAATCGCCCCGATGCCTATCACCCTACGGCCAATGTCGACACCGCCTGCTTCCATTATGAGCGACAATCGACTGCCCTCTTCCCTTCCCCTGCGCTCCATCTTCGCGTGCTGCATCGGCCACACCAGTCGCCTCCCCTCTCCCTTAGGCCACTGCACTGAACAGCCACCGACCGTCCTAGGCCACACTCTATAGATTTCATTGGCAGCGAGCTCTGACGGTCTCACCTTGCCGCAATCTACAGATCCGACGGTAGCAATCGCTGGCGGCTCCTTGCCGCGTTCTGTGGCCTACCATTGTCGCGAGCAATGATCCACTGCCCCTGTGTGTTCTCGATGGCAAGGAGGGTTGCCACGACGACTGTAGATCGTCCTCCTCGATCGTGGATCCAGTCTTCCTTTGTGGTCACATCTCCGGAGGCCGAATAGCTCCGCAACCTCCTTTGTGTCGCCATCCATCTGTCGACCACCTATTCCCAATGTCGGGATCAATTGTGCTAGAGAAGAGGGTAAGGGTTTCGAATAAGATTTTGAATTATAATTAGCTTGATTAGATGATGGTTGATTAATTGACATCTTAATTAAATTATGGATTAATTAGTGAATTATTTCGTGGTCATTTATGGCTTACTAAATCATGCAATTAAATGAAATAATAATTGAAAAAATTGTAAGGAACTGATTTAAATAATACCGTACCCATTGACTATTGGATTGATGATTTATTCTTTCTTTCCTTTTTTTTTTAAAATCTCATTGGTCAATGTGCAAGTGGTTTGATGTGCATTCTAGAGAAAGAGGGTTCAAAGTGGATAAATATGAATTTGTAGATGTAAATTGTTAATAATTGTTGAAATCCAATGAGTATTTTGTATTAGCCACTCAAGCATCACAAGTCTTTTATGCGAAAGATAATAGCTCAAAAGATTGATACATAGTGACAAAAATATATCCTTGATACTCATATCATATGTTAACGGGGAGAGCTTCAATATTCATCGATACATATGATATCCTCAAAGCTTATCAAAGATGAGGAGACATGTTTATAAATTTTTATTTGCTTTGTGTTAGTGTAAGTGTTTTAAACTCCTAAATGTATTGTTTATATTATTTTTTCATTTAACTAATATATTAATGTATTTGTTATAGGGTCATGGACTTTATATTAATGTATTTGTTATAGGGTCATGGACTTTCAAAAGTCATCTTTGGGTGTTAATTGACTGGTATTCCCTAAAACTTTTTTCTTGCTTTGTTGTAATGTTATTTAATATGTTGTTATAATGTTAGACACCTATTATTGTAATGTTGGAAAGTTATTGAAATGTTGATAATATGTAAAGCTCGAGGACGTGAGAAAATGAATAATATAGAATTTATTAGCGTTCAGAATCAGTGCCTATCTTTCAAAACAATGATTCACTTATAGCTACCTCTTCTAGAGTTAATGATGGTAATGATTACCCATCCTCATATATTTTGTTTGAAAGTTGTAACCTGTGCTCAGGAGAACCTCTTAGTAATTTATGTCATTCCTCTCTTTCAGGTGTATCTGTCCGGTTGGATTACATGAGAATGGAACCTACAGAGGAAGACCATTTTGAGATTACTTCAACTCTAAATTCATCAGTATCATGGATTCATGAGTTCAATATGAAGGAAATTAGCAATCCTCAAGAGCAAATGACATCCAACTGCACACGAGAGACTACACAGTCTAAAGTCACAGGTCATCTATCAGTTCGTTCTTGTTAATATATTTAGTTCCAGTAAATCTTGAATCTGTTTATGGTTATTTTTCTCATGCAAGAATCATGTTCATCTTTCAGAGTCTCATACCTCAAAAGAAAAACTCAAGAAGGAACCTATTGATGATCATCTCTTCAGGAACATGATAAACAATATAACATCTGTAGAACAAGATGTGGTGGTTTCTGAATATCTTTCTAACTCAAATCTTTCTGAAAAAGAAAAATTTTCCAAATAGTTTTTCCCAAAGAATCAACATTTTGAAGAGACAACACTGCAAGTGTCACGCCCCGAGAGTATGTCAAGCTCGAAAATCGGACAGCATCTTCCCTGTACGTGATACAATTCCCTATTGATACAAAGCCTTCCGGCCACAACCATACAACATATAGAAGTATATAACCAAAGTCACAGCGGAATACACCAACAATAATAAAAATACAAAGACTCAAATACATGCGTACTAGTACGACTTTGACACAATAAGAAAACAGGATCGAAACCAAATATATAACAACATAATCGATTACCAAACAATGAAAACAATATAGGATAAAAATCCACAACATACAATCCAAAATATACAACACCAATATGGATTTCAATCCAAATACTCAAGGTGAGATGGGATCAGCTGGCGGTGCTCCGAGCATCCAATGAATTTTCTACCTGTTATTTGGGCGATAAGAAAACCCAAGGTATGTGGTGGTGAGTATAAAACTCAGCGGTAATATAAAAGATAGTGCATGGACAAATAACATATGTAGAGCAATAGGTATACAAATGAATATCAACAGGTATACCTAGGGAGATCAATGTACATACAATCTTAAAGGAAACAATGAAACTATCAGTATAATACTAATCAGTGCATATACCAAACCAACTGATCAACCATACATAACGTAATGTAAGGTACTGACATACCTGAGAATCTGCAACGATACAACTCATACACCCTGAACACATATACCACACTATAACACATATAACATAAAGGAACATTACTATATATGTAATCAACACACTACTATATGGACAACATATAAACAAGTGCATAAATGAACCTGGTCCATCCTATACCACAACATGACACTGATCAAACGCATACAACAATCTGATCTAACTCGTACACTGTACTCTACACACAGCAGTATAGAATATGCAAATAATATGCAAAATGATGAACAAACATATGCAGCAAGGATAGCTCAAACAAATGCAACATCACAACAAGCATATATATATATATATATATATATATACTGTCGAATCCGATCCAGAAGCGCTCAAATCTACGCTACTGCTGTGAATTACATTCAGAAGGAAGTTTTCCATCGCCATTATCGTTGCCGCAATGCGAAAACACCGCTCACATCCGCAGCCATGCATGACACACAAGACAAATTCTAAGGCTACCGATTCAGGTCCTATATACTATATCTATATATACTACTCACACTCACACACACATATATATACATAAATATACATATGTATATATATACAAATGCCCTCACATGGCAATGCAAATGCATGATCATGTCTGCGCACCCCACTCGCTACCACGACCCCAGTGTGGCTTAGGTGGCACGACATGACAACTGCCCCAACTCAACAACAACCACTGCTCTCGAGTGGCCGAGTGAGCAGTATAAATAAGTAGCGATAAGTTAAAAAGCTATAAGCTACACAACGGGGGTCCCTGCTGCTGGCCGCTCCGACTGACACTATTAAGAGTGGTCGAGTGCGGCACAACAAATGAACTTCCCTCACACTAGTTACTACTACCACGAGTAACCGTGGAGGCAGAATGACTGATGACCCTCTCAACCACAAGGGAGACCAAATCGCCAGCATGCATATAAATGAAATGAATGCACAACCAACATATACACACATACACAACACACTCTCCATCCAATAGAGAGTCATACACAACTAACAATTGACCATGCTAGGACTTCCAGTCCGTAGCGACACACTGTCGACAACCCACACTACCATGTACATGTATATGATCCGTAATAGTTATACAACGAAAGGTAAGATGATACAACAACCAACTCTACATTAAAGACATCACCCATCCCCGAATGCTTGTTCCTGATGACACGAGTCAAATCAACAACCAGACTCAGCTACATACCCATGGTTAAGCATCTAAAGATCCACCTACCATAACATTGGTAATTTATAACAACAATGAACGATATATAACAACAACAACAGCAGTATATCTCAAAGTGCAAAGACTTAAGTATCAAGCACAGAATAACATGAGTGGAGTCAAGGTACAATATCAACCATATATAAACTCATGCACTAAGAATAATCAACTACCTGACCAGGGTAGAATATTACCCACTGATATGTAATTCGTACCCAATAAATCTCCACGTCGAGAGACTATCCCGAATCAAAGTCCTGCAATTAACATACGAGGATAGCCAGATTACACTACATATTCTCATATTAGGATCAAAACCTAATCAATTAAGCTATCCCTTTAACCTAACTAATCACATGAGGATTTAACCTCTTACATCTAATCTACTATAATAATATCACCAATAAGATTAGCTGTAAATCCAATCTATAATCACAACATTAAATTACAATTTTCCTACACCACATATAACTCTAACATTATTACCATCCCATAATCCTCCAACATAAACAACCTCATTCCACAACTAGTACTTATCATCTAAACAAATCAAATGTAACTAGCATAAATTCATCAATTAACCGTAATTCAAATGCCAATTCAATAGCACTAAGTTCCAAGCCTACCTCGTGATGTTACCATTGTTCACAGCCTATCTGAAAGAACAAACCAAGGCAATCAATGATGTTGTATCAAAATTCACTGAACCAATGAAGCATGGATACAAATCCTTCCAACGATTCACCACCTTCCACTATCCAATTCACATAGCACATCCCTCAAATCACCCAAACTCCTGTTCATTGCTGCCTAGATCGACAGAATGCAGCAAGTAGATCTGACGGTGTAAATAGGGCAGTGTGCTGAGCGCGATAAGGAATATGAAAAAAAACCAAACAAGAGCGACTCACCGGCGGTGCGGGTGACGACCATGAGCATTGGGCAGCGACGATGGGGGTGGCGGCACGAATTGAGTGTGGTGTCATTGAGTGGCGCGACGAGCGGCTCAAGGAGGCGACGCTGCCAGTGCAATGGCCAGGGCGATCAGAATGGCTAGGGCTCAGGAGAAGAAGAAAGGTAGAGAAATCACGGCTATCGACGCTGTCTATCCGACAGCAGAGATGAGGAGAAGAAGCAAGGGGAGCGGCGACGGCGAGAAAGAAAAGGAATCAGAGGGCATCGCGAGATCACGACTATGAAAAAGAGAGGAACGAGATCGGAGATGAGGAAATCACGCGGTGGAAGAGAAGAATCGGATGGAATCAGGGAAATAAGGGAAGAAAATAAACTTAGGTTTAGCTATTTAAACCTAAAGATGATTAAACCCATTAATCCCTCAATTATAGATAATCTAAACAAACCTTCTAAAAGCCTATTAAATTTTTCCCATAAATTCCATAGAAATTCCATTTAAGTCCAGAAAAATTTCTAAAAATTCTTGAAAAATTCTATAAGGTAATTTCTTTATTAACAAGGGTATTTATTATTTATTTTATTTTTTGGTATCTTATTTATCTCCACAATGGTATGATATTGTCCACTTTGGGCCTAAGCCCTCATGGTTTTATTTTTGGGCTTTACCCAAAAGGCCTCATACCAATGGAAATATCTTTTTATCTTATAAGCATAAGATCTTCTCCATGTCATACCAATGTGACACTTTGATTGTATTCCCCATACTCCCAACACCCCCCCTCTCAAACGAAGGACCACATTGAGTCCTCCTCAAGCCTATTCGTCCTCGAAGGACTTCCTCTGCTTGATGTCTGATCCTTAACCCACCAGGACTTCCTGCCAGTTGTCCAGCCCTTCTGGTCCAACTAGACTTCCTATCAGTTGTTCGGTCCTCCCGACCTAACTGGACTTGCTTGGTATCTGGTTCTCTTGATCCGAACATGGGAGATCCACTTCCTTCGTTTGAGGTTCATGGCTTGACATGTACCATGTCTCTGATACAAATTGTTGGTGCTTATAAGAATCATATATCTCCACAATGACATGATATTGTCCACTTTGAGCCTAAACGCTCATGGATTTGTTTTTGGGCTTTACCTAAAAGGCCTCATGCTAATAAAAATTGTAGGGTCGATGTTGGCCGGCTAGAGGGGGGTGAATAGCCTTTATCGTAGACGATGGTAGTCGTTCATTGATTGCTCGTCTATAAACACTATTAGCGCAAACGGAATATACTAATATAAACAATTAAAACAAATGCAAAGAAAGAATAGAAAGTACAAACGCTAACATCACAATGTAACGTGGTTCACGACCTTGCCGCTAATCCACGGTTCGATTCATCCAAGGTGAATCATGCCTCAAGCTTTCCACTATTCTCTTCTTTGCACCAAGTTAGGTGGAGGTAACCTCTTTTACACAAGAATCACTCCTCTTACAATATAATGTAAATAAACTTAAGTAAGAGGATGGAAAACGTGTTGGACACTTGAGAGAAGTTTAGAACATGAACATTAGCCTCCCAAAGGCCCTCACCCCTTCTCTTTATAGAGGAAGAGGGTTTCTTCCCATTAACACAGCAGTAGTCGACTGATCGTCCCATCAGTCGACTGATGGAGATATCAGTCGAGTGTCGGAAGCGAGCACTGATCGCCACCATTCAGGTCCAAACCCTCGACTACCGATCGCTTGCCTTCATCACCGATCGGTGGTCTCGGCAGTCGATTGTCAATCCATGGCAGTCGACTGTTAGCACATGAACCGGATTCGAACACTAGTCGTGTCACAGTCGACTTAGAGTAGTCAACTGCCATGACATGGTAGTCGACTGATATCGGAAAATCCCATCCGACACTTAGCCAATTGGCCAAGTTTCACCTAAGCTCACTACCCCTTCCCGGGTTACATTCGCTCACTCTCATTCCTTGAAGTCCCTCGCTTTTGAAGTTGTCTTCGTCCGGCCACGTCCCTCGGATGCGCCAAGCGCACGGCTGTGCAGTGTCATCCTTCGCGTCTCGCCCTAAAGTCTACTTCCTTCGGCTTCACTCCAATGCTCCTCGTCCAGCGGTCCCTTGGATGCTCCAAGCGCACGACTTTCGCAAAGTCATCCTTCACCGACTCAAGGACCGAGTCATGAGAGGTGAAACTCGCCAATGCTCCATGTGCGAATTACTAAGTCCTGCAAGACTCCAACGCACATATCAAATCCAATCATCTAAACTTAAACTCTTTGCCACATACTTTAAAACCATATCACGGGTTGATTGCCCTAACAGAAATATCTTTTTTATCTTATAAGCACAATATTTTTTCCATGCCTTACCAATGTGGGACTTTGATTGTATTCCCTATACTCCTAACAGTAAGTGTTGTATCTGTTAGCAGGAAAAGAAAGAAGACTGCGACGTAAATGTTGATCCCTTAACCTATTTGCTTATATAGTCATATATGATTGTTAATGACATCTTAGTGAAATTTAATCCTGTAAACATAGGAGTTCAGTAAAGCAAGCACTTGAAGAAGATGCACCTGGGCTTCTACAATTAAATTCTGAATGAACAACTTTAAATTTTTCATGTTTTCATCTCATATTATGTGTCAATTGTTTCTTGGTTTGATAGATTTTGCTGGACAGAGGTATATCTATCGAGGATATCAAGCTTTATGAGACTATGGAAGATGATGAAGCTCTAGTGGTATCTCAAGAAGATGATGATTTCAAAGAGCTTGAAACCGTGACGAATAAAGTTTGTAATATATATTAATATTGTTGTACTGTTGGAAACTAACTATTGTTGTAACGTAGAAAAGTTATAAATTGATGTTAATTTTACAAGTTTAATCTACCGGATGATATTTTAATATATATAGTGTTTTGATTTTTAATATATTGTGTTTTGATTTTTATTAACATTTATTAATATATATTATAAATTGTGTATAGATAATAATAACGAAATAACACCTATATAACAATCGTCATTATTATTATTTACGACGATATGCTAAATTGTTGTTAAACAATTAAATGATATTAAATTATATATTCGTCGTTATTGTTATTAATGACGGTACATAAAATCATCGTTGTTATTTTTAACGACAGTACATATGACCGTCGTTCTTGCCAATAACGACGGTATACAAATTCGTCGTTACTACCAATAACGACAGTAGTGAATACCGTCGTTAAAGGCTATTAACGACGGTACTTTTATTCCCGCCGTTAATCTTTTCTCGACGGAGCCTTTTAGCGACAATTTCCTACGGTTTTTAATACCGTCGCTAAAACTCATCAACGATGGGAATTGACTCTTTAACTGTCACGCTCCGAGAGTATGCCGAGCCGAAAAATAAACGGACAACATCTCCTCTGTACGTGACAACATATCCTGTTGATACAAGGCCTTTTGGCCACAATCACAACAACATATATAATGCAAATACAATAAAACACAGCGGAAACTATCAAAACAAAATAACAACTATACACAGTGCATACCGGTATGACTAACACCAAAACATGAAGAAAACATCGTCAAAACTCGCACCAACATGTGCACACATCAACAATGTCAAACATACATCCACCATATAAATCTAGATCAATATAAGAAACATCCGAAAACAACAGAAACATAAAACCAAGCCAGGACCCTCGGAAGTGAGATGAGATATTGCCAGCCAACGATGCTCTAAGTCCATCACGAAGTCGGCTACCTGTTACCTGGGCGACAAGAAAACCCAGGGTATTTGGTGGTGAGTACAAAACTCAGCGGTAATAAGAATAAAAGTGCATGCATAATTTATATATATCACATGCGAGTCAACAATATGCTGTCTAACAGTATAACATGTATACAACAGTATAATATAACAACTATATAACTAAACTGATCAATAATAACACCATAAGGTACTGACATACCTGAAAATTGGCAATAATGTAACTCATACAACCTGAGTATAAGTACCATAATACAATACCTACAACATGGTAGAGTAAATACTAACTCTATAAACAACAATACCGACATACTACCGTTCTATGTCCAATACACAATGAACCGGGTCCATCCCGTATCACCTCAAGGTACTAGTCAAAGGTATACAATAGTCTGACCAACTCAATACTAGTAATCCACACACAACCATACAGAATATGCAAGTAGAATGCAAGATGTTGTACAAACAAATGCAACAAGCATAGTTCAAACAAATACAACATCCAACGATCATATATATAGACTCTATCTATATATATTCTCATCACACTCAACTATATATATATATATATATATATATATATATATATATATATATATATATATATATATATGCAAACACCATCTACCACGACAATGCAGACGCATGGTTGCCATCTACCACGACAATGTAGATGCATGGTCATGTCTGCGCACCCCTACTCGCTACCACGACCCCAGTGTAGCCTAGGTGGCACGACATGACAACTGTCCCAACTCAACATCAACTACTGCTCTCGAATGGCTGAGTGGGCAGTATAAAGTAGCATATAAGCATAAAGAGCTAGCTACACAACGGGGGTCCCTGCTGCTGGCCACTCTGATTGTCACTACCCATGAGTGGTCGAGTGCCACGCACCCAGGACAACTGCACGCAACTCTAATTACCACTATCTATAGTGGGGCGAGTGCATCACAATAAATGCTTTGCCCTCATACTAGTTACTCCTCCACGAGTAACCTGGGAGGTAGGATGACTGACGACCCTCTCAACCATAAGGGAGACCAAGTTGCTAGCATGCATGTAAATGATATGAATGCACGACAACACACATACATATGTCCACAACACACTCTCTATTCTATAGAGAGGCATACTCAACTGATCAATACACTCTCTACCCTGTAGAGAGTCATACTCAACTGATCATAACACTCTTTATTCTGCAGAGAGTCATACTCGACTGATCAACACACTCTCTATTCTATAGAGAGGCATATACAGCTGACAACACCAAGCTAAGACCTCTAGTCCATAGCGACGCTGTATCGACAAATCACACGTCCATACACGACTACATGATCCATAGTGGATACGTACACAACATCACGATATAACCTGGAAACTCAACTTTACTTCTAGAATCATCCACCCCCGGATGATTTATCTAAATTGCACAATTCAGTTTTACAACCGAATTTAGCTACGTACACATAGGTAAACCACTACAGGTCCACTTACCATAATATCTATAATTCATAAAAAAGATGAATGAATAGATAACAACAATAATAGAGTATTTAAGTGCAAAGGCAAGTATTAAGCATAAGAAAAACTAGAGTGGAGTCAAGGTCAAAGTGACAACAATATGAAGTTATATACTTCAGGGTTTATCTACTACCTGACCAGGGTAGGAAATATTACCCACTTGATATGTAGACACCAATTGTCTTTATGTCTATGAATCTACCTTGAATCAAAGTCCTGAAACATAGTATATGAATTATATAGAATTCTATCACAATCCAATATCCCTAGTAACCAGTTCAAATCCGATTATGTAGGGAATACTTCTATAACTCTACGTGATATACCCAATAGATCCACTCAATCCATCACATAGACCAATAACTATAATTCAACTAACTAGAAGTCAGATACCAAATTTATAATATTCTGATCCTGACTTACCTATTCTTGCTTCAATCCTCCACCACGGATCTAGAACCAAGTCTATTGTCGAATAGGGATAACCCTACTCAAGTCTTATCCATCGCCTGCAATCCATCACCAATACATGGAATAAAACAGGATAATATTACCTTCTATAGATTTAATATCACATACATATAATTACACAAATCAAAACTCACCTTGTATCAAATATCTGAAACTGTAGAATCCAATCTAACCTAAACACCTGCAATTTAATATCCACACTTACATCCCATCCACCATTCTCACAATGCTTTAATCTAAATAAATAGAACAATAATGGAAGTCTTACCACAAATTAATGGTGAAGGCAGTAGGAAATTCCATAAGAGATTCACTGATTCATCCTAGGAAATTTAAATTTGAAATGATCAGATTTATTGATCGAACCCATTACTCCGTTTGCCTTTTCCCACTTAGCAATCACAACATCACAGCTAACATCAAATTCACGATCAACTTCTCTAATCTATACTAAAATCAAACCATTACCCATCCATGGAAAAGAATCTGGCCACCAACTCAACAATTATTGTAGAAATCAGTTCGACCCCCCTTCCTCTTGGACTCCAGATCGCCTCATGAAATTATAGCAATCTGATCGATAGTGCTGTGGAGAAGCATGAATGGAAGATGGAGGAGGAAGAAAGATCGGCTGTTGAGGAAACAAAGAAAAGGCGGTGCACGACCCCGATAGAGCACAAGAAAGAGAAATAGGGATCGACCCTCTGATCCCTCGGTGGAATCGTCGATAGAGTCATCTGTCGACACTGGCATTACTGTTTGCATACCACAACTGACAGATCATGAGGCCCATCTCCGCTCCGACGCTGCGTAAATGGTCGGTGAATGGTCGCGGATCGCCCCTGTGGGTGAGGTCGCTGAGCAAGCAATGACGCCGATCATGGGAAGCGGCAAGAAGAAGGTAGGCATCGTGGCGTGCACTCATGAGAAGAGGAAGTGCGGTAGTAGAAATCGGGGAGAAGAAACACGATCGGGAGAGAAGTCGTGCAGTGAGAAAAAGAAATGCTCAGGGGAAGAAAACTCATCGGTGAGGAAACGATCGAACGGAAATTAACGCTCGACGTTAATAAAAGAGAAACGGGTCGGGATGCTCACATGGGTTGAGTTTGCAACAATGGGTTGGGTTTAATTAAACCTAGATTTCATTTAACCCAAGATCCCTTCAATTAAAACCATAAGATTTAAATATAGGTTAGGTTTAATTCCTAACCATGCATCACTAATTTAATTTATCCAATAATAATATTTTTTTTCTATTGTATTTTACATTAACGACGGGATTTTCCGTTGTTAAAAGGTTCATTTTTAGTAGTGGCGGGATATGAGAGAAAAGATGAAGCTCAGGAAGAGTCACACATGTGCTACATGTATGCACTCAGGAAGGGTCACACTCAGGAAGAACCACTTGCATGCCTCGGGTAGAGCCGTATGCATTTGCTGCATGCCTTCGAAAGAGTTGCATGCGCTGCATGCCTTGGGAAGAGTCGCATGCATGCAATGCATGTTTGTCTTGGGAATAGTCACATGCATACGCTGCATACCTACCTTGGGAATAGTCGCATGCATGTGTTGCATGCCTGTCTCGTGAATAGTCACATGCATGCATTGCGTGCATGCACTCGTGATGGGTTGCTAATATGAACCCCACCAACTATGATGGAACTTGAGACAATGATGGATAGAACCCCAATACTAGAAGACAAGAGTTTGAGCTTTGACCCACAATCAAGTATGGAACAAACCAAGACTACGAGAGAGAGAAAACGTCGCACCCAGAGGATGATAAGTTTCGGTTGCTTGAACGCCACGAGGATAAACTCGATAAATTTAGAAGTCCTTTCAAGAATTAAGAGAGCACACAAATATATCTCACTAAATAGTTCTCTACATATTTGGACTTCCCTCCCTTATATAGTGGGAGTAAACAAGTGTACAAAATGCATGCAAGTAATCATGCTTGCATGTAAGCATGCACATAACTTAGAAATCTAAAATAATTAAATTACCAATGCTTGCATGTAAGCATGCACACAACTTAGAAATCCAAAACAATTATGTTGGTGCAATAGACCCCGGGTCAATATTGACCAAATTCGAGTGAAACTCGAGTAGGTTTGGTCATTATTTGACAATATGATTTGACCATATGACAAGTGAATTTTTGAGATATCCAAAGTCATATGGTGGAGATTATTTGAGGGAGATTGTTGAAGCAATCAAACCTCAGGTCAAGGTTGACCAGACTCAAGTGAGACTTGAGGAGAAGTCCAAGTTGGCATGAAAAGTCCAAGAATGGTCTTGGCATGGAAAGTCTAAGCATGGTCTGATGTAATTGAGAGATGTCCTAAGACAATTGCCTTAAAAGTTATTAATAAAATTTACTATTTGAGTATACATTATCTATGTATTTGATTGGATCTTAAATTCATGTATTGAAGTCCACAATACGATGCATGACATGAAAGAAATTGTGAAGGATCACAATTAGTGGGTATCTTATCATGTGTAATCATGTAAGTATTGAAACTATCCCTAGTCGATGAATTGATGAGATTGGACATCATCGATTCTGTGAGACTAGCACATGTTATGCTTCTTGGTTTATCCAAGCATTCGGTACTTACTGAATGGAAGCATAGGGATACTGAGAGTAAACATGTGGAAGCTAATTATGGTAACTAGTTCATTGGAGTGACCTGCTATGAGACTTCATTTTAGGATCGTAATGTTCCAAGAGAGGGGTGAATCTCAGAAGTTATAATTTTTTTTAGAAATTAAAACTTATTTTTAGAAATATTTAGAAACAAAAAGTATGCAGCAGAATTAAATAAAATAAGAAGACAAGTTATTTACTTGATTCACAACCCTAGCCGGGTTGTTACTCCAAGACCCGTAGCTCTCCGAGAGCTACCTCGATGGGCAATGCGCTATAAGGCCCTCCGACTCGAGAACTCCTGACTTCAGAGGGATTCACTTTTTTACAATGATTAAGAGATAGGTAACACACTAATTTTTCTTTGAAATGAAGTACATAAAGTGAAATAAAAAAAAAATAGAATGTACCAACACTTTAGTAGCTATTGAATTAGGGCATGGAGTGTCGGAGTTGCATGGGTGCAATGGGATATAGCTTCTGCGGACGAAGAACACTTGTAACAACACTTGGACTAGTAGATGAGTTATATTCGAAGTTGGTCGTGTATTTCTTTTCTAAGCCATTTCCAATCAATTGGAATGCCCTCCAGTCGACTCCACATCATCCCGTCGATATGGTACTTCAACCTTCCCAGTCGACTGAACTTGTTCTAGTCGACTCAAGGTCACCTGGCACCGCATTGAAAAATTTGACTTTCCAGTCGACTGAACCTCCTCAGTCGACTGAAACTCTTTCCATCTGGGATGCCAGATCTTCGATCGATCACCATCTAATCTTGCCAACTGGGTATCCAGTCGACTGGACCATACTCAGTCAACTGAAATCCATTCAGTCGACTATTCCTTGCAAAACAAGATTAGAAAAAACAAATAGTATAAAATACAAAAGCAGTAGTAATACTGCTCGATCTCGACTTCTTAGTCCCATGCGGACTATCTGTCGGATCGACGCCTAGCTTTGTCTCCCCTACAAAGGACTCGACCTCACCTCTTCACTCGAAACTTACCTGCCGGCTGTCCTGCTGGACTTACCATACTTGACATTCGATCTTACCCACCAGGGCTTCTCGCCAGCTGTCTGGTCTCCCTGACTCAACTGGACTTCATGGCGGTTGTCCGATCTCCTAACCCAATCGGTCTTCATGCCAAATGTCTGGTCTCCTTACCCACCTGGACTTTCTGCCTGATGTTCGATCCTCCTAATATGTCAAGTCTTCCGCCTAGTATCTGGTCAACACGACCTACTAGGACTTTCCATACTTTGCCTAGTATTTGGTCTGCTTGACCTACTAGGACTTCTTATTAAGCCTTTACACTTAACACATATATCAAACCATAAGTAATTCCTAACTTTAACTATGATTCATACATCAAAACTAAGGAGTAGTGTTTCCTGCACCAATAATCTTACCTTTTTTGATGTATGACAACACATTAATTAAAGTTAGGAAAATCAATTTGCAATATTCAAATTTAACATATATCAGGAATGCATTGAGCTAAAAATGTATAATGTTTAAATGCATGAGATGCTCGTATGCATGAAAAACTTTCTTTACTTTAAAATTTTCTAACTTTAAACCTTCTCTCTCTCCCTTTGGCATACATCGAAAGTATTACTAAACACCAAATGCCACAATTTAAAATTGAGATTGAAAACATAATGACTAAAGGTTATAACACTTACTTGACAAGCTTCATGAGTATTTCAAAAATGCCTAAGCTTTAAAAATTTCAAAACACTTAATCTTTCAAAAGACTTAGGTTTTTCAAAATCAGCTAAATTTGAAAATCATTTATAGAAATTTTCTCTTCTTAATTCAATGTTTTCTGAAAACTCTATTTTTAAAAATTATTTATCAATACTCCCCCTAAATTCATGCAATAATATTTTCTTTAAAAATAAGATCTCCCCCTTTATCTATGACTCTTATCAAAATTTTCAAAAGTACTTAACCTTTACAATTTTTTTAAACAAACTTTTAATATTTTCAAAATTTAAACGAATTTATGAAAATATCCAAAAGTCAAAGTTTTTAAAACTTTCAATATTTCAATTTTCAAAACTCCCCCTCAATAAAAAATATTTTTGAAAATTTCAAAATTCTCAATATTTCAATTTTCAAAACTCCCCCTCAATAAAAATATTTTTAAAATTTTTAAAATTCTCAATATTTCAATTTTCAAAAATCCCCCTCATTAAAAATATTTTTGAAATTTTCAAAATTCTCAATATTTCAATTTTCAAAACTCCCCCTCAATAAAAATATTTTTGAAAATTTAAAAATTCTCAATAAAAGATAAAAAAAAGTTTAAAATGGAACCCAAAGTTTTCAAAATTTTCAACATTTACTCTAAAATTAAGTTAAGATAATGCAATTGAGATAGAAAAATGTCCAAGCATGAATTCCTAAACATTATTTTTATACTTAAAATACACATCTAAAAATTTTTCTTAAAGCAAATTTTCAACTCTCTAGTAGATCAAGTGATATAGAATTATCATCAAGCTTTGAATTAGAGTTAGTCATCGAAGTGATTGATTTGCTTTTTAAACCCCATGTTGGTTCATGTCGATGCACTAAATCTACATCTAGAACCTGGGGTACAGTCCTAACATCTCACGCCCATCTTCATGGCTCAATACACAAACATGTAATCTTAGGTGTTTGTGAGATGCAAAGGCTTATCTAGGTCTATAAGATCATGAAATCAAAAATGACCTAGGCTAGATTAATTTTTAATTTTTCTTTATGAAAATAGTATAAAACAAAATAGTTTAATAGATTTTGAATAATGAACATCAAAGCATCCTAGTCTACTAAGCATACTCCAAGTTGTCTTCTAAGCATACTAAACTCAGCCTCTGGAAGTGGTTTAGTGAAGATGTCAACAAGATTAGACTTGGACTCAACATAGTTGAGTTCAATACTACCCTTTGCTACATGATCTCTCACAAAGTGATGTTTAATATCAATATGTTTAGTACATGAGTGATGGATTGGATTTTTAGTTAAGTTTATTGAACTTATGTTATCAACTAATGTTTTTACCTTTTTGTATTCTAATTCAAAATTTTTAAGTGTGTGCATCATCTGTAATAATTGTGCTACACATTCACCTAATGCTATGTATTCGGATTCAGTTGTGGACAGAGCAACACAATGTTGCTTCCTACTGAACCAGCTTACTAAGCATGATCCTAAGAGTTGACATCCTCCACTAGTACTTTTTCTATCCAGTTTACAATTCGCATTGTCTGAGTCAGAGTATCCTACTAACTTAAAGTTATTATATCTTGGGTACCACATACCTACGTTAATTGTTCCTTTAATATATCATAGGATTCTTTTGACATGTGTTAAATGTGATTCCTTAGCACAAGTCTGGTATCTAGCACACATACTTACTGTAAATAGTATGTCAGGTCTACTTGCAGTTAAATATAGTAAACTACCTATGTCACTTCTATAATACTTTAGATCTACAGATTTTCCTTCTTTGTCATCATTTAATATAACATTTGTTGCCATGGGTGTTTTTATATCTTTTGTATTTTCCATTCCAAATTTTTTAATCAACTCTCTTGCATATTTGTTTTGATATATATAGTTATCATCTCTTGTTTGTTTTATTTGTAAACCTAAGAAGAAATTTAATTCACCTACTAGACTCATTTCGGATTCTTGTTCCATTAAGTTTATAAATTCTTTCAAGAAATTTAAATTTGTTGATCCAAATACTATAACATCTACATATATTTGAGCAATAAAAATATTTAGGTTCAACGTTTTTACGAAGAGACTTGAGTCAATTTGACCTTGCCTAAAGCCTTTTGAGATTAAGTATGAAGATAGTCTCTTATATCAGTCTCTAGGAGCTTGTTTTAATCCATACAAGACATTTTTTTAATTTGTATACATGATTAGAGTATTCTAAGCTCTCAAAACCTGAGGGTTGACTTACGTATACCTCTTCTTTTATTACTCCATTTAAAAAAGTGGATTTAACATCCATTAGTATAGCTTGAAGGCTTTGTGTGCCGCATAAACTAGCAACATTCTAATTGACTCAATCCTAGCTACTGGGGCATAAGTTTCATCATAGTCTAATCCTTCTACTTGACTAAACCCTTTAGCTACTAATCGAGCTTTATTCTTTATGATTTCTCCTTGATCATTTAATTTATTTCTAAATACTCATTTAGTGTCTATAATTGATTTATTTGTTGGTGGAGGTACTAAGTCCTACACTTCATTTCTATCGAATTGCGCTAGTTCTTCTTGCATAGCTATTATCCAATCAGTATCAGGTAATGCCTCATCTATTGACTTTGGTTCTATCTTTGATATTAATGCGATTTGACTTAAGTTTTTTAAGGTTGATCTATTTTGAACTCCTAGAGTTGGATTTCCCAATACGTATTCAAGTGGATGGTTTGGATTAATTCTAGGTGTCTTTAAGTTGTCTTGATACTAGGTTTGTTCTTCTTCATCATGTATAATTTCATTTACCCCATCTTGATTAATTTTTAGTGTGTTTGTTTGACCATTTGTAATTTATTCTTCATCAAACTTTACATTAGTTGTTTCTTTAATTTTTAGACTTTTCTTATTATAAATCCTATAGGCCCTACTAGTGGTTGAATATTCAAGAGATATTCCTTCATCGGTTTTTGAAGAAAATTTTCCAAAATAATTTTTTGTATTCAAAATGAATACTTTGCATCCAAATACTCTTAAATATTTTATTGTAGGTATTTTATTATTAAAAATTTTATAAGATGTTTTATTAAGATATTTATTAATTATTACTCTATTTTGCACATAACAAGTAATGTTTATAGCTTCGGCCTATAAGTAGCTAGGTAAATTATATTCATTTAACATTGACCTAGCAGCTTCTTATAGAGTTCTATTTTTTCTTTCTATAATTCCGTTTTGTTGAGGTGTTCTAGGACATGAATATTTATGGTGATATCCATTTTCTACACACATTGTTATAATTTTTTTTATTTTTAAACTCACCTCCATTATCACTTCCTATTATTTTTATCTTAAGATCTTTTTTCATTTTCTATTTGTTTCCTAAAGTTTTTAAATATTTCATCTTTTTGTTTTGGGAATTTTACCCATGTAAACCTAGAGTAATCATCTATTATCACTAAACGGTATAAATTTCCACTTAGTGATTTTACCCCATGTGAATCGAACAAGTCTAAGTGAATTAATTCAAGTATTGAGCTTGTTCGACCTTGATTAGTTAATTTATGTTGGGATTTTATTTGTTTTTCTTGTTGGCAAGCATTACAAACTTTACTTTCAATATTTTTAAGTTTAGGCAAACCTCTAACTAAGTTAGTTTTATTTAACTTTGTTATATTCCTAAAGTTGATATGACCAAGTCATCTATGTCACAACCAATTTTCCTCTTGCTGTGTCAAATGACACTTGATTGAGGATCTTTCTAAATTTACTGAATATATATTTTTATTCCTAACTCCTTTAAGTGATATTTTTTAGTCTTCAATATTGTTAATCAAACACTCATTTGATAAAAATTTTACTTCATAACCAGCATCACATAACTGACTTATACTAAGTAAATTAAATTTAAAATTCTCTACAAGCAAAACTTTCTGTATAATAAAATTTGATTCTAATTCAATGTTACCTGATCCAATTACCTTAAGTTTGTCGTTGTTTCCAAAGACGACTGAACCTAGATTCTTGAAGTTTAATTCTGAGAATTTTTTACTATCTCTAATCATGTGTTTGGAACAACCACTATCCAGAATCCATTGATCTATTCTGGAGTTCTACATGAATTAAAAATTCTTAAGATAATTCACACTTTGAATAAGATGAATTATCTTGAATTTATTTGATTGAGTTGATTAAGTCAATTTGATTAGATTGATTAAGTTGATTAAATTTATTAAGTTTGATTAAATGGTTAAGTTATTTAAATTTGTTAGTTAAGTTGTGTAAAGTTATTAAATTTGATTTAAATTAAGTAAATTTGTTAATTTTGAGTTAAATTAAGTAAAGTTGTTAAATTTTTAGTTAAATTAAGTAGAGTTGTTAAGTTTGAGTTAAATTAAGTAAAGTTGTTAAGTTTAGTTGAATTAAGTTATTTAATTTTAGTTGAGTTGTGTAAAGTTGTTAAATTTAATTGTATTGAGTTAATTAAACTATTTAAGCTTTGCTAAGTTCTAATTCATCCCACAAGAACTAAGTTTTCAATACACGTTACTCCTATAGATTTTGTGAGATGAGAATTTATTTTATCTTAATTTTAAAGTGAAATTTCAAAGTTTTTAAACTTGTGTTAGATTCAAGTTTAGCTTGAGCTAATCAAGTAGGTTTTTCTAGCATTGATTTCTAGATCATGGCGAGACATATGACCTTTTTGGATATTGGATGGGCCACTTCCTAGACAAAGTCAATGAAGAAATCAAGTACTTGACTCACTTTGTGTTGGATCGAGTAAACACGCTAGAGGGGGGGGGGTGAATAGCGTTTGTAAATCTTTTTCTTTTCGTCTTTAAAACCAAAGTATGCACAACAGAAAGTAATGTTGGTGCAGTGGGCACCAAAGTCGAACCGGTATTTTGATTATGGCAAAAGGCTCAATAGTTAAGGGTATATTTGTTATCTTACGAGCTCAATTAAGTGTGCAGAAATGCTAAAGTTGAGCGGAAGGTCTGCGACACCCGGTGGGAACCGAGGTGGTCGGGCAACGCCAGAGGGACTTCGGAGGAAGCCGAGGTACTCGGGTGAAGACCGGAAGCGAGGCTACAAGGTAAGCTCGTGTGAAAGCGAAGCAAGGTCGTTAAGCGTAGATCCGACCCAATACCTCTAATGGAAGGTCTAGGTCGAGATCAGATGGTTAGAACCATCGTACTTTATATTTTAAGCTAACTTGTACTGCAGTCCAAAACCCTTTGACTACAGTCAACTGCTAGTCAAGTTCCAGCCTCGAGAAGAGCTCGAATTTCAAGGGGGTGAATTTGGACTTGACTCGTGTTTTGGTACAAAGGGTGATGTGGCATCAAGGTGGACATCCAAACCATCACCAAGCTTCCTTGTGGTGGACGCCCAAGATAAGGTGAGTTGGCACAAGATGGTTGGCTCCCATGATGTAGCACAAGTTGAATGGCTCCAACAAGTTGGCGCCCAAGGAGGTTGGAGGTGGCACAAGGTGGTTGGATGAAACACCTCATCCTCAAGTTGGCGCCCAAGGAGGTTGGAGGTGGCACAAGGTGGTTGGATGAAACACCTCATCCTCAAGTTGGCGCCCAAGGAGGTTGGAGGTGGCACAAGGTGGTTGGATGAAACACCTCATCCTTGAGTTGGCGCACAAGAAGGTTGGAGGTGGCACAAGGTGGTTGGATGAAACACCTCATCCTTGAGTTGGGATAAGAACCTCACCTTGGACACTACCTATGTCTAAATTCATAGATCAATATCCATAAATAGACATGTTCAAGCCAAGCAAATTACAAGAATTCAAGAGCTCTCAACACGCCGTAACGCCGTACTACTACTACTCACATTTGCTGACGACAGTGCACGACAACGAAAGCTACATCTTCTACTTATAAGAGTTGTGTATATTTATTTAAGTTCTACTTCTTTAAATTGTCTTTGTGCTTTAATCGTAACAAGGAAAGGGGAGTGTCCTTTGCCTTGATTTCTTTTTTGTCGTTGCTCCTACCTCCAACGAGGAGGAGTGGTTTTAGTGGAATTGCCCTCCGTACGTGATCAAGGATCACTAGGGCCGTGGATTAGCAATCGAAAGATTGTGAACCACGTAAAAATATCTTGTCTACTTTATATTTCCGCTGTGCACTCTCTACTTGCTTTTTACTTATTGCAAAAGTTTTTTAACGACATCGTATCGCTATTCACCCCCCCCCCCGCTAGCGGCACGTTCGATCCAACAATTGGTATCAGAGCCGGGGGCGCTAAGATTCGGTGAAACCACCAAGCTAGCTTTGTTTTTCTTTTTTTCACAGATTTTTTATTTATTTATTTCTGTTTTCGTATAATTATTTCACTTGCTTATCTTCTCCTACATATAGAATTGCATTAGAGGCTTTAGGATCCGGATAAGGTTGTCCTTCGGGTTAGATCCCGAGTAAGGTTGTCCTCCGGAACTTCAACGACATTCGCATTTGATTGTTTATTTCTTTTTGCAAGTTACATTTTATATATATTTTTTTTACTTCCTGCACTACTAATCCAAGACGAAAGTCTTGGAATATTCTTTTCGTGTGTGTTTTGCAAGATTCTTTTCGTCGTTCTTCTTCTTGTTTTTAAATGGCCCATCTCGAAGGGTTTAGCACCGAGCCCCCGTTTTACAGCGGTAATGACTTTCGTTATTGGAAGGGTCGGATGGAATGCTTTCTTAAAACCCAAATCGAGATGTGGATCGTAATCCAAACCGGTTTCACACTTCCTATTAATGAAGATGGTGAATCTTTGGGTTACGATCAATGGTCAAATTCCATGAAAAACAAGTAGAAGCCGATGCCAAGGCAACTCAAATCTTGCAATGTGGGTTGTCCAAGGAAGAGCTCAACCGCGCAACAGCGTCGGCCCCTTCATTAGTCTGAAGGACTTATGGACCAAGCTAGTGGAACTACGAAGGCAAGCGACACGAAGGTATGTAAAAGAGATTTACTTTTAAATAAATTGTATAACTTGAAAATGCAGGAAAGCGAGACCATGACTCAACTACATGCTCGTATCCAAGACGCCGTCAACCAACTCCATGCCATCGGACAAAGGTCGAGAATCGCGACCTTATCGGTATTCTCTTAACTCGTTTCCTAGGACCACCTTGTGGGCATCCATGGTCGATGCCTACAAGGTCTCCAAGGACCTTTCTAAAATTAGGTTAGGCGAATTGTTTGAACTTGAATTACATGAGCAAACTAGCGTGGTCGGGCGAGAAGAGTATTGCGTTAGTTGCGAGTTCAAGAAGAAGAAGCCCATGAGCAAGCCACCCCGAAGGAAGAAGGCGAGTCGAATCGGAAGTAGACTCGAAATAGAATCGAACTAGTCAATCTAGTTGGAAGATGATCAGAGGCAGCGACCAACAACTCAAGGTAGCCTAAACCTAATTCAAATACTTCTAATTTTAGATGCTATGAGTGCAGCGAGGTTGGTCACATCAAGTCCGAGTGCCCAAAGCTAAAGAATAACGCGCCAGACCAGAAAGCGCTAGCGCTACTTGGGAGGAGTTGTCGGAGGAAGAAGGCGATATCAAGCTCTAATGGCCAAGCCGACCGAGCGCGACTCGAAGCAGAAGAAAGTCGAGTCGAATCCGATGATGAGCTTCCATTCAAGACAAGCCACGGATCCGTATCCGGTTCAAAGATTCATTAAGGGTAAGTCGGTCGTTACTTAATACTTTGTATGGTGCAATTAAATTTTTAAATAAGAAACTAGCTAAGTCCAGGAGTCCAAGGTCGAGACCCTAATTGAGGAGGTTAACCTTCTCAAACATGAGGTCTCCTAACCTCTTCGACTACTCGTATTCAGAGGAGGACTCAACTCAAGTTGAAAAGCTTGAAGTTGAGAACTCGCTTTTGAAAACACAAGTCGAAGACCTTAAAGGCTACGTTGGAAAGGTTCACTTTGGGATCAAGGGACTTGACCTCTTACTTGGATCACAAAGGGCCGTGTACAACAAGGCGGACTCGGGTTTAACTCAAATACAACCAATAAGTCATATATGTCTATAGTAAACCAACATAAGAAAAATGTCCAAGCATGGGTCCCTAAGACCACTTTGATTTCAACTTTAGGATCTAACATGTATTGGGTTCCCAAGGACCAAATTCACTATGTGAATAGACCCACTCGATTCAATGGTCGAGAGCCAATACAAAATGTATTTTGTTAAGTCTTAGAAATTGCATGCTTAGTTTTCCTTTATTTTTAGAATGGTTAGATAGGACTCATAACCAACTAAAATCCTGCGAAAAGATTGAGCCTCGGGAGCCTCTTTTCAAAAATAAACCAACTAAAATCCTACGAAAGATTGAGCCTCGGGAGCCTCTTTTCAAAAATAACTAGTTAGACCAAGGCGTAGTCTCAAGTAAGTCGAGTTATCAATTTCTTGAAATTAGCTTTGTCTAAGGAAGTAGTGCGTTGTTCGATCAAAGAAGGCCTCTGTGCCTCGCCACGACACGGAAGCTAATCTCTTGAAAAGATTACTTGATGAGCTTAGACTAAATCGAATCTAACCTAATGTTGGTTAATTTAAATTCATTAAAATTAATCAAGTAAAATTGAAAGTCATCTCACAATAACACATAGGAATAACATGTTTTGATCATGTAGATATTGGTGAGATGATTTAGGTTAAAAACTTACAAACAACCCTTTAGTAATTCCAATATCCGATCCAACTACCTTATGTGTAGGATCCTTATGGTAAAGATGCACCAAAAGACCTAGTACGAGATTTATCACGATAAAATACCGATAATCATGTACTTTAGGGTATTTGGATGCAAGGTACATATCTTAAACACTAAGGATTACCTAGGGAATTTCAAATCCAAAACCTCTCTGGAACCTTTCTAGGATACTCAACCACGAGAGCTTATAGAATATACAATCACGACACTCTTAGAGTCGAAGAAACCATTAATATAGTTTTCGACGAAGGACACGAACCCGTTCAATCCTTAACAAAACCAACTAGCAAATCAACTTATAGCGAACCCGACTACGATCTTGAACTTGAATCTCGTCCCCCAAGTCATCCTATCGACCAAGTGATAGATGACTCTAACCCAATCAAACTAGAACTCACCCAAGTCATCCTATCGACCAAGTGATAGATGACCTAACCCAGTCACACTAAGACTCAAACAAATCATCCTATCAATCAAGTTATAGGTGATCCAAATTTAGGGTTCGAACTAGAGCTTCATATCGAAACCTTAGTCAAATCTCGTTAATTTCCAAAATCGAACCCAAAACTATTGAACAAGCACTTCTTGATCCGATGGATTATTGCTATGCAAGAAGAGCTAGCTCAATTCACTAGAAATGAAATGGGAATTAGTACCACCACCTAAGAAAAATCAATTATTGGAACAAGGTGGGTATTTGAAATAAACTTGATGATAAAGGTGAAGTAGTTAGAAATAAAGCTAGGTTAGTCGCAAAGGGTTTAGTCAAGTCGAAGGTTTAGATTACGATGAGACCTCGCCCCGTAGCGGACTAGAGTCCATCCAGAATGTTGTTAGCATATCTTTGCACATCGAGGTTTTAAATTGTTTCAAATGGATGTCAAGTCAGCATTTTTGAATGGATACATTAAGGAAGAAGTTTACGTCGAGTCAACCTCCGGATTGAAAATCTAGATAAACTGACCATGTCCTTAGACTTAAGAAAGCCCTATATGGACTCAAACAAGCCCCAGAGCTTGATGCGAAGGCTTCGATCTATCTTAAGTCAAAGGATTCAACCAAGGTTTAGTCGACCCAACCTTATTCGTTAAAAACCGTAGGAAAGAAATCTTTATAGCCCAAATCTATGTAGATGATATAATTTTTGGAACTACCAACTCGATCTGCTAAGCGAATTCATCTCACTTATGGAAAGTGAATTTGAAATGAATTTAGTGGAGAGTTAAGTTTCTTCTTAGGTTTACAAATTAAACAAACTAAAGATGGAATATATTTACATCAACAAAAATATACTAAGGACTTAATAAATCGATTTGGAATGCAAGATGCTAAAATAATCAATACACCTATGGCAACTAATGTTAATATAAGCGAAGATGTAGAAGGAAAACCCGTTGACCTAAAATACTATAGGAGCGCAATAGGAAGTCTCCTATACTTAACGCGAGCCGACCCGACATTTTATTCGCGGTAAGTATGTCGCAAGGTTACAAACTGTGCGAGGAGTCTCACCTAACCCTAGTCAAGCGTATCCTTAGATATCTAAAGGGCTAAGCGTAGGTATTTGGTACCCTAGATCTCTGAGTTTAATCTAATCGGCTACTCCGACTCGACTATGCGGTAGTAAACTCGATAGAAAGAGCACAGTGGTTGTTGTCAAATCCTCGGCTCGAGTCTAGTAAGTTGGTGCGATGAAGCGACATTGCGTTGCCTTATCTACCAGAAGCCGAATCGTTGCGATGGGTGAGTGTGTCTCTCGGCTCATGGATGAAGCACACTCTCCAAGACTTTAGCTTAATCTTTAACAACATTAAAACCTACATAGATAACATTAGTTCAATTAACAACTAAAAATCCAATATGTCATTCTAGGACAAAACATATAGAAGTTAAACACCACTTCATTAGGAACATGTAACTAATGGAACTATACAACTAGAGTATGTTGAGTCCAAATCAAACCTAGCGGACATCTTCACCAAACCACTACCCAGAATTTAGTTTATTAAGGCGAAAGTTAGGTATGTGCGTAATAGAGTAGGATTTAAATTTTTCTATATATGTACTCTACTTTTGCTTCTTTTTATGAAATTAGCCTAAGTCTTACCTTAGAAATCATATACCTATAGATTTAAGGAGCCAACACATCTCACAACACATAGGACTAATGTGTTTGTGTACTTAGCCACGTAGCAGGCGTGAGATGTTAGGACCTTACTCACAGTTCCGACGTAGATTGATTGCATCGACATGAACCATGGAGTATAATTATTTAAAATTAATCAACTCCTTCAAGACTTATTGATCATTCTATATCAATCAAGTCCAACCGGAGTTGTACATTTTAGATGAACATATTTTCAAGCTTATTATTATTTTAAAAAAAATATATATTTATATTGGGAACTTGCTTGGACTTACAAACCCTAAAATATATTTACAAACTTTTTGAGTTAAGGCAAAAGGGGGAGAAAGTCACAAAAGTAAGGAAGAAAGTAAACAAAATTATTACCTTTTATATTAAGTAATTCCGTTTACTTAAGCAACTATTAAGGGGGAGTAAAAATTATTTTTCAAGAACTCACCTTGATTCGAGGAGGTTACCTCAAAGGGAGAACTTGAAACAATAATATTTCTCACTCATACTTAATCATTATGCTAGCTCATTCATATTTAATCATTATGCTAGCTCATTCATATTTAATCTTTATGCTAGCTCATTCATATTTAATCTTTATGCTAGCTCATTCATGCTTAATCATTATGCTAGCTCATTCATGCTTAATCTTTATGATAGCTCATTCATGCTTAATCATTATGCTAGCTTACTGTTATGCTTAATTTTTCCTTAACTTTTGTGTCGGTTTGCCATGAATCAAAAAGGGGGAGATTGTTGGTGCAGTGGGCACCAAAGTCGAACCGGTATTTTGATTATGGCAAAAGGCTCAATAGTTAAGGGTATATTTGTTATCTTACGAGCTCAATTAAGTGTGCAGAAATGCTAAAGTTGAGCGGAAGGTGCGACACCGGTGGGGCAGGGTGGTCGCAACGCCGAGGGACTTGGAGGAAGCCGAGGTACTCGGGTGAAGGACCGGCGAGGCTACAAGGTAAGCTCGTGTGAAAGCGAAGCAAGGTCGTTAGCGTAGATCCGACCCAATACCTCCAATGGAAGGTCTAGGTCGAGATCGGATGGTTAGAACCATCGTACTTTATATTTTAAGCTAACTTGTATCATGCGGTCAAAACCCTTTGACTACGATCACGCTAGTCAAGTTCCAGCCTCGAGAAGAGCTCGAATTTCAAGGGGGTGAATTTGGACTTGACTCGTGTTTTGGTACAAAGGGTGATGTGGCATCAAGGTGGACATCCAAACCATCACCAAGCTTCCTTGTGGTGGACGCCCAAGATAAGGTGAGTTGGCACAAGATGGTTGGCTCCCATGATGTAGCACAAGTTGAATGGCTCCAACAAGTTGGCGCCCAAGGAGGTTGGAGGTGGCACAAGGTGGTTGGATGAAACACCTCATCCTCAAGTTGGCGCCCAAGGAGGTTGGAGGTGGCACAAGGTGGTTGGATAAAACACCTCATCCTCAAGTTGGCGCCCAAGGAGGTTGGAGGTGGCACAAGGTGGTTGGATGAAACACCTCATCCTTGAGTTGGCGCACAAGAAGGTTGGAGGTGGCACAAGGTGGTTGGATGAAACACCTCATCCTTGAGTTGGGATAAGAACCTCACCTTGGACACTACCTATGTCTAAATTCATAGATCAATATCCATAAATAGACATGTTCAAGCCAAGCAAATTACAAGAATTCAAGAGCTCTCAACACGCCGTCGTAACGTCGCTACTACTACTCACATTTGCTACGACGAAGTGCCGCCGACAACGAAAGCTACATCTTCTACTTATAAGAGTTGTCGGTATATTTATTTAAGTTCTACTTCTTTAAATTGTCTTTGTGCTTTAATCGTAACAAGGAAAGGGGGAGTGTCCCTTTGCCTTGATTTCTTTTTGTAATCGTTGCTCCTACCTCCAACGAGGAGGAGTGGTTTTAGTGAATTGCCCTCCGTACGTGATCAAGGATCACTAGGGCCGTGGATTAGCAATCGAAAGATTGTGAACCACGTAAAAATATCTTGTCTACTTTATATTTCCGCTGTGCACTCTCTACTTGCTTTTTACTTATTGCAAAAGTTTTTTAACGACATCGTATCGCTATTCACCCCCCCCCCCCCTCTAGCGACACTTTCGATCCAACAAGTAATAGCAAAAACAAGATTGCCACGCTTTGTTTTTACTTGGTTCACAACCAAAAGGTTGCTAGTCCAAGGCCCACGGTGTGAGATACGGTGAAAAAAAAAGTATGCAGATTTGGGGTTTAATTAGATTTGGGCTTAACATAGGATTAGACTTACTAAAGCTAGTTCAACCCAAAGACCCCGACCAACGGCGTGCAAAGGGATCCAACTCGATTGCGAGTTTCCCCCTCGCGATTTTCCCTTTCATTTTCACACCGCAACTATGTTTCTTCGTCGGCCACCGCTTCAATTGACGAGCATTTCTTAAACCCAGTCGTTTCTCATCGTCCAACATTTCCTCCCCGAGCGTTTTCCCCATTCGCGAAATCACCTCTTCCTCCCCAATTTCTTTCTCACCGGCGCACTCTTCCCTTCCGCTAACCCTTTTCCCCCATTTTTCCCATGCGCGACCTTCATTGCCAACATCTTCTTCCTCTCCCGATCTCACGAGCACTGCATGTTTCTTCTTCTGATCCAGCAACAGTAGGTGTCATCAGCCATTGCAGTTGCAGCAGCCAGCCGATCGTGCCTTCCTCTACTCGATATGTTTTCTTTCCGTTGCTGATTTTTCTCTCCTTCCTTCTGTCTATGGTCGCCGTCGGACCTACTCATACGAGCTTAGGTCAGCGTTGTCGCTAGATGTTCCCCGCCAATCCAGATAGTGGTGAGTCTCAACAACCTCTTCGATCGCGATCACAACAGTGTTGGTCGCTCTCTCCTTCCTCTGCTAACGAATCACTCATCTTCGTCTCTTTCCCAAATCTCCCCATCGCACGACACCAACCAGTTTCTGATAGAGATAGGCAGTGATGATCGGGATCTCTGTGGTTCTGTGAGCTGAGGATCAAAATTGGGGGGGGGGGGGTGAGTGTAACACCCCCCTAGTCTTTCCACTCTCTACTAGGGGAGATGTCACTACTTTACTATCTTATTCTTAAATTCATGCAATATACTAATACAATATGCTAACAACTAAAATGATCATAAGGACCTTGACATCACTTAAATAATAACCATTTCAAGATCTTCACATGACATGCAAGTATTAAGACTAACCCAACATGACTCTGACATTCTTTGGTCTCAACCATAAGCAATCTAGTTGAACTTCAACAATATAAAAAAGAACAACTAGAAACTTAAAATATGGGTTAGACATATTCACTTAGGATCTTTAATCTCCAATGTTTCGTCGCCACAAACACCAAGCACTTCGTCTGCCATGCCACCTCACTGAAACTTTTCTTTACCTTTATCTGCAGTATAAGGAAATGCAAACTATACGCAATAACGCTTAGTAAGTACTTTCTATGCTCACAAAAACATGCACTGTATGAAATCATGCAACTAGTTCCCTTACCCTGGATACATTGATACACATGCAAACATAACTGAAAATCATAACTCTGATTACATGTCTCTTGTATAAATCATGCTCTTAAGTATTTTAAAACTTGTAAACAATGTATATGATCTGGAATGATTAACTTTGAAAATCTTTACTTATACTTATACTGATACTGATACTTCAAAATAATAATCATCCTGAATATGGGCCAAGCACAGTATCAATGCGCGCTTTCCTAATAGGTCGGGGTGGCTAACCACCGAATCTACTAGTGCGAGATGAAGGCCTTGGCATTTCAAAAGTAAAATACTTCCTTTATACTTATATTCTTATACATACTGACAGAATGCTCTTAATCCCCTAAATCATGAATGGGGAGCACCATAAAGATCATTATGCTCTTGACCCCCAAAACTGAAATGGGAAGCATACTGAAGATCGTTGTGCTCTTAATC
The DNA here is from genome assembly GCA_025175895.1 of Wurfbainia villosa. Lineage (NCBI taxonomy): Eukaryota > Viridiplantae > Streptophyta > Magnoliopsida > Zingiberales > Zingiberaceae > Wurfbainia > Wurfbainia villosa. The sequence goes on along the minus strand of CM045989.1, from coordinate 31,837,055 downwards.
CCCAATTCGAACAGGGAGCATCTTTAAATTTTCTTTATAAAGGAAATATTTTTACACCTTACTCTACATCATGCATATAATTGTAAGCTACAACTCATCTACAACATGCATGATCATAAATCACATTTTTATCATGGATCTACACATGATGTTAAATCCAATATGACATAACGGGTAAAATCACGTAACTGAAAATACCATGCATAACTGAAAATAACATGCACATAAAAACATATCAATGACATACGATAACTACTTATACTGTAGGTGAGCAATACTTACTTCCTATGCTTTTCACCAATTTATACCGCTAGATTTTGTAAAGAGAAAACCCCCTACATGTTCCTTGGATTTAGCGTAATCCTCTACCAAGTTCTTGAGGAGATCCCTCTTGAAAAATCCCCTCTTGAATTATCTCACGAGAAGACAACCTTCTTCCTTGCTTCGGCGGCTTCCTTCTTTGATAGTAACCTCAATGAAGCTCCTGTAGTTGGGTAGAAGATCCTGCCACCTATGCCGCTTTCTTTTTCCAATCCTCCTCTTCGTCACCACCCTTTACTGCACTCGTTCCCTCGTCCTCGGCGGCGCACCACGCAGGAAACCCTCTCGCTCTCGCAATCGGCGCAGCGCCACGCAGATAAGGTCGAAGGGTTAGGGAAGGAGAGGAGGGGAGGAGGTTGTTCGGCAGCTGGAGGAAAAAAAACGAGAGAGAGAGAGAGAGAGCGGTTGGAACCCGAGAGTTTGAGAGAGAGAGATCGGCGTGAGGTTTATGGGAGAGGGAAGAAAAGAAATATATATATAAATTAAGATTTTTCTTAACCTAATTACCCTTTTAAATAATTAGTCAAATTAACCAATCTCTCCTTTTTTTTTCCTATAGATATATTTTGTTATATTCTACTTATTGGTAATCTTATGACTTAGTGATAGGAAGCTTATTCCCCTAAACCAACGGTTCATGGTTCGAGGCCCGACTAACAAACCATTTATTCGATTTTTTTTCCTTTTTTTTCTTTTTCCCTCCTATTCTTATTTCTATTTTTTTTCTAAATAAATAAATAAAAGTATCGAAACTAAAATTTGGGCTATTATAATCCTTTATACCTTATAAAAGTTTCGTCCTCGAAACTTAGAACAGCTCGGGGTACTTTTGCTTCATGTCATCCTCACGTTCCCAGGTTGCTTCTTCAAACATTTGACTTTGCCATAAGACTTTTACTAACGGTATTTCTTTATTTCTTAGTTTCCTGACTGCTCGATCAATTATCTGAATAGGTCGACTTTCATAACTTAGATCTGTCTAAATCTGTACCGTCTGTGGCTCAATCACTTGGTTGGTGTCTGGAACATGCTTCTTAAGCATTGAAACATGAAATACATTGTGGATACCTGACATTTCCTGTGGTAGCTCTAGCTGATAAGCTACCTTACCAACTCTCTTGGTGATCAGGTAGGGGCCTACATATCTAGGACTTAGCTTGCCTTTCTTCCCAAATCTCATTACCCCTTTCATAGGAGCTACCTTAATGAACACTGAATCTCCAACTTGGAACTCTAGGGGTCTGCGTTGGACATCGGCGTAACTCTTCTGTCGACTCTGGGCAGTCTCTATCATTTGGCGTATGTTCTTTATAGTTTTGGTGGCGTCATCTATAAAATCAATCTTGAGTCCCATTTCTTTCTTCTCGCCACCCTCATACCGACAGATAGGTGATCTGCATCTCCTTCTATACAAGGCTTCATAAGATGACATTCCAATTGTGGTTTGATAACTATTATTATAAGCAAACTCTGCCAAACACAAATATTTGCACCAGCTTCCTTTAAAATATAAGGCACAAGCTCTGAGCATATCCTCCAAAATCTGATCTACTCTTTCTGTTTGCCCATCTATCTGAGGATGAAATGCAGTGCTGAATTGTAGCTTAGTGCCGAGGGCTATCTGAACACACTCCCAGAAGTGTGAAGTGAAGCGACTGTCTCTATCAGAGATAATGGTCTAAGGTACTCCATGCAGTGTAATCACTTCCTTGACATATAACTGGGCTAATTGTTCCATGGAATATGATATTCTGATAAGCATGAAGTGAGCAGACTTTGTCAATCTATCGGTAACTACCCAAATAGAATCGTAGCCATTGGTTATTTTGGGCAATCCTACTATGAAATCCATGGCTAGTTCCTCCCACTTCCATTCTGGAATTTGGATAGGCTGTAGAACTCCTCCTGATCTCTGGTGTTCTGCTTTCACTCTCTGACATGTCAGACAAGCGCTAACATACTTAGCCACGTCCCTCTTCATACCAATCCACCAGAATTTCCCTTTCATATCTTGATGCATCTTGGTGGATCCAGGATGCATCGAATATGGGGTCCCATGAGCTTCTTCTAGGATCTTCTTTCTTATGTTTGGATCCTTGGGGATACATAGGCGTTCACCCAAATATAATACTCCACTGTCAGAGACACAGAATCCTTCATTCTTTCCTTCTTGGATCTCTTGCTTGATCCTTTGGATGCTAGGATCTTTGTCCTGTCTCGCTAATATATCCTCAAACAGTGTAGGTACTATGGTCAAGGTGGAGAGCTGTCCATAAATGATCTCAACCCCAAAATTCATTATCTCTTTCTCCAGTGGTTGGGATAGTGTTGCTAGGGACATCAAAGTGGCGCATGATTTTCTACTCAGCGCGTCTGCTACTTTGTTTGCCTTTCCAGGATGGTAGTGGATTTCACAGTCATAGTCCTTTACTAGCTCAAGCCATCTGCGCTGTCGCATATTCAAATCCTTCTGAGTGAAGAAATACTTCAGACTCTGGTGATCTGTGTAAATCTTGCATTGAACTCCATATAAGTAATGTCTCCAAACTTTAAGAGCAAAAACCACTGCTGCCAACTCAAGGTCATGAGTGGGGTAATTCTTTTCGTAGTCCTTGAGTTGTCTAGATGCATAAGCAATGACTTTACCCTTCTGCATAAGTACTGCTCCGAGTCCCATCTTGGATGCATCACTATACAGGTCAAATCCCTCATTACTTTCTGGAAGGGTAAGCACTGGAGCACTTGTGAGTCTCCTCTTTAATTCAAGGAAGCTCTTTTCACAATCTTCGGTCCATTCGAACTTCTTGTTCTTTACGGTAGAGAATCAGGTGAAGCTATCCTTGAGAAGTTTTCCACAAACTTCCGATAGTACCCTGCTAATCAGAGGAAACTTCTGACTTCACTGACATTCTTTGGTTGACCCCAATTACTGATTGCTTCTATCATTGTCGGGTCTACCACAACTCCATCTTTTGAAATAACATGACCCAGAAACGATATTCGATCAAGCCAAAACTCACACTTGGAGAACTTTGCATATAACTGTCTTTGCTGAAGGGTCTGCAAGTGTTCAACATGTTCTTCCTGGGTTCTCGAGTAGATAAGGATGTCGTCAATGAAAATGACCACAAACTTGTCAAGGTACTCCTTAAATATCTGATTCATCAAGTCCATAAACATAGCGGGTGCATTTGTCACTCCGAAGGGCATGACCACGAACACATAGTGTCCATACCGCGTTCGGAAGGTTGTTTTCGATATATCATCCTCTTTAACTCTTACTTGATGATAACCTGACCGCAAGTCAATCTTGGAGAAGACTGTGGCTCCCCTCAATTGATCAAATAAATCCTCTATCATTGGTAGAGGATATCTGTTCTTGATCGTCACTTGATTCAAGGCTCAGTAGTCTATGCACATCCTCATAGACCCATCTTTCTTTTTCACGAACAACACTGGAGCTCCCCATGGGGAATGACTAGGGCAGATGAATCCCTTGTCTAATAACTCCCGTAATTATTCCTGAAGCTCTTTCAATTCAGCTGGAGCCATACGATAGGGTGCTTTTGAGATTGGGTTGGTACCAGGAATAAACTCAATCTCAAACTCAACTTCCCTTCTAGGTGCTAGTCCTGATAGCTCGTCAGGAAATACTTCCGGGTAGTCACATACAATTGGGACTTCTTCTAGTTTTTGGCTTCTTTCTTGCTTAGTATCAACTATATGTGCTAAATACCCAGTGCATCCACTAGCTAGCATCTTCTGAGCTTCTATGGCAGACAAAAACTTCTTAGTCTTCTTCCTTGGTTCTCCAACAAACTCAAATTTGGCCTCGGTCTCGGGTTGGAATACTACCCTTCGCTTATGACACTCAATGGAAGCACCATACTTACTAAGAAAGTCCATTCCAGAGATGACATCATAGTCATGCATGTCCAGCAAGATCAGATCACTATAAAGCTCTCTGTCTGAAATCCTGACCGGCACGACATGCAACCAGTGTGTATATGTCATTATTTCACTCGAAGGTAGGGTTGTTAAAAACTGAATATCTAAGATATCCGAAGTTATATCTATCTTCTTAGTAAATGTCATAGACATGAAAGAATGGGTTGCCTCAGTATCAAATAGTACGGTAGCATGCTGACTAAGGATGGGTATCTGACCTGTGACTACCATAGAAGCATTTACTACCTCTTCCTTGGTGAGGGAGAAGATCCGGGCATTAGGTGTAACTGATGGGGCCTCCAATCTTCCTTGGCTGATGTAAGGACCCTCCAGTGCTCCCTGCATCTGATGTAGCTGAGCTAGTCTACCTACATACTGAGTAGACTGTGGCGAAGGTAGATTGGTCTTGGTGGAGCACTGTTTGGCGAAGTGTCCCTCGACACCACATATATAACACCCGCTCATGCTTTGGTGGCAAACTCCTGGATGCTTCCTCCCACACTTAGAATATGTAGGATATGTAGGTTGCTTAGTGGCTGAACCTCCCTTTGCATTATTCCACTATCAGGCTATTATCACTATTTTTTTTTCATCTTCACATACATATCTAGGTATGCTCTATTACTTACTGTCTATCATCTTCATATATATATATATATGTAAGCATGTTTAACTCAAAGAGAACATTCTATGTGAGCATGTTTAACTTAAAAGAAGCATTCCTTACAACTCATAAAGTAAATAAAGAAGATAAATACTTGCTTACTTGGAGGCGGCATGACTGATGCTCGATGTGTGTGTGACGGAAGGGCGGAAACTCGCTCTGATACCATCTTGTAACACCCCCCTAGTCTTTCCACTCTCTACTAGGGGAGATGTCACTACTTTACTGTCTTATTCTTAAATTCATGCAATATACTAATGCAATATGCTAACAACTAAAATAATCATAAGGACCTTGACATCACTTAAATAATAACCATTTCAAGATCTTCACATGACATGTAAGTATTAAGACTAACCCAACATGACTCTAGCATTCTTTGGTCTCAACCATAAGCAATCTAGTTGAACTTCAACAATATAAAAAAAAACAACTAGAAACTTAAAATATGGGTTAGACATCTGCACTTATGATCTTTTATCTCCACTGTTCCGTCACCACACACACCAAGCACTTCGTCCGCCATGCCACCTCATTGAAACTTTTCTTTACCTTTATCTGCAGTATAAGGAAATGCAAACTATAAGCAATAACGCTTAGTAAGTACTTTCTATGCTCACAAAAATATGCACTGTATGAAATCATGCAACTAGTTCCCTTGCCCTGGATACATTGATACATATGCAAACATAACTGAAAATCATAACTCTGATTACATGTCTCTTGTATAAATCATGCTCTTAAGTATTTTAAAACTTGTAAACAATGTATCTGATCTGGAATGATTAACTTTGAAAACTTTTACTTATACTTATACTGATACTGATACTTCAAAATAATAATCATCCTGGATATGAGCCCGACATAGTACTAATGCGCGCTTTCCTAAAGGCCAGGGTGACCAACCACCAAACCTACTAGGGTAACTGAGACTGAGGGCCTTGGCCCGTGGGCGAACTGATGCCCGGTACATGTCATTTCAAAAGTAAAATACATCCTTTATACTTATATTCTTATACATACTGACAGAATGCTCTTAATCCCCTAAATCATAAATGGGGAGCACCATAAAGATCATTATGCTCTTGACCCCCAAAACTAAAATGGAAAGCATACTGAAGATCGTTGTGCTCTTAATCCCCATTTCGAATGGGGAGCATCTTTAAATTTTCTTTATAAAGGAAATATTTTTACACCTTACTCTACATCATGCATATAATTGTAAGCTACAACTCATCTACAAGATGCATGATCATAAATCACATTTTTATCATGGATCTACACATGATGTTAAATCCAATATGACATAACGGGTAAAATCACGTAACTGAAAATACCATGCATAACTGGAAATAACATGCATATAAAAATATATCAATGACTTACGATAACTACTTATACTGCAGGTGAGCAATACTTACTTTTTACGCTTTTCACAAATTTATACCGCTAGATTTCGTAAAGAGAAAACCTCCTACATGTTCCTTGGATTTAGCGTAATCCTCTACCAAGTTCTTGAGGAGATCCCTCTTGAAAAATCCCCTCTTGAATTATCTCACGAGAAGACAACCTTCTTCCTTGCTTCGGCAGCTTTCTTCTTTGATAGTAACCTCAATGAAGCTCCTGTAGTTGGGTAGAAGATCCTGCCACCTATGCCACATTCTTTTTCCAATCCTCCTCTTCGTCACCGCCCTTTACCGCACTCGTTCCCTCATCCTCGGTGGCGCACCACGCGGGAAACCCTCTTGCTCTCGCAATCGGTGCAGCGCCACGCAGATAAGGTCGAAGGGTTAGGGAAGGAGAGGGGGGAGGAGGTTGTTCGGCGTGTTGGATCGAAAGTGTCGCTAGAGGGGGGGGGGGTGAATAGCGATACTATGTCGTTAAAAAACTTTTGCAATAAGTAAAAAGCAAGTAGAGAGTGCACAGCGGAAATATAAAGTAGACAAGATATTTTTACGTGGTTCACAATCTTTCGATTGCTAATCCACGGCCCTAGTGATCCTTGATCACGTACGGAGGGCAATTCACTAAAACCACTCCTCCTCGTTGGAGGTAGGAGCAACGATTACAAAAAGAAATCAAGGCAAAGGGACACTCCCCCTTTCCTTGTTACGATTAAAGCACAAAGACAATTTAAAGAAGTAGAACTTAAATAAATATACCGACAACTCTTATAAGTAGAAGATGTAGCTTTCGTTGTCGGCGGCACTTCGTCGTAGCAAATGTGAGTAGTAGTAGCGGCGTTACGACGGCGTGTTGAGAGCTCTTGAATTCTTATTATTTGCTTGGCTTGAACATGTCTATTTATGGATATTGATCTATGAATTTAGACATAGGTAGTGTCCAAGGTGAGGTTCTTATCCCCCAAGACTTGTTCATCCACATCCTTTGCGCCAACTCAAGGACGAGGTGTTTCATCCAACCACCTTGTGCCACCTCCAACCTCCTTGTGCGCCAACTCAAGGATGAGGTGTTTCATCCAACCACCTTGTGCCACCTCCAACCTCCTTGGGCGCCAACTTGAGGATGAGGTGTTTCATCCAACCACCTTGTGCCACCTCCAACCTCCTTGGGCGCCAACTTGAGGATGAGGTGTTTCATCCAACCACCTTGTGCCACCTCCAACCTCCTTGGGCGCCAACTTGTTGGAGCCATTCAACTTGTGCCACATCATGGGAGCCAACCATCTTGTGCCAACTCACCTTATTTTGGGCGTCCACCACAAGGAAGCTTGGTGATGGTTTGGATGTCCACCTTGATGCCACATCACCCTTTGTACCAAAACACGAGTCAAGTCCAAATTCACCCCCTTGAAATTCGAGCTCTTCTCGAGGTGGAACTTGACTAGCGTTGACGTAGTCAAAGGGTTTTGGACCGCATACAAGTTAGCTTAAAATATAAAGTACGATGGTTCTAATCCATCGATCTCGACCTAGACCTTCCATTGGAGGTATTGGGTCGGATCTACGCTTAACGACCTTGCCGCTTTCACACGAGCTTACCTTGTAGCCTCGCTTAGGTCTTCACCCGAGTACCTCGGCTTCCTCGAAGTCCCTCGGCGTTGCCCGACCACCTCGGTTCCCACCGGTGTCGCGAACCTTCCGCTTCAACTTTAGCATTTCGCACACTTAATCGAGCTCGTAAGATAACAAATATACCCTTAACTATTGAGCCTTTTGCCATAATCAAAATATTCGACTTTGGTGCCCACCGCACCAACAATCTCCCCTTTGATTCATGGCAAACCACACAAAAAGTTAAGGAAAAATTACATAACAAAGAAGCTAGCATAATGATTAAGCACGAATGAGCTAGCATAAAGATTAAATATGAATGAGCTAGCATAATGATTAAGCATGAATGAGCTAGCATAAAGATTAAATATGAATGAGCTAGCATAAAGATTAAATATGAATGAGCTAGCATAATGATTAAGCATGAATGAGCTAGCATAAAGATTAAATATGAATGAGCTAGCATAAATATTAAATATGAATGAGCTAGCATAATGATTAAATATGAATGAGCTAGCATAATGATTAAGTATGAATGAGCTAGCATAAAGATTAAGCATGAGTGAGAAATATTATTGTTTCAAGTTCTCCCCTTTGAGGTAACCTCCCTCGACCAAGGTGAGTTCTTGAAAATAATTTTTACTCCCCTTAATAGTTGCTTAAGTAAACGGAATTACTTAATATAAAAGGTAATAATTTTGTTTACTTTCTTCCTTACTTTTGTGACTTTCTCCCCTTTTGCCTTAACTCAAAAAGTTTGTAAATATATTTTAGGGTTTGTAAGTCCAAGCAAGTTCCCAATATAAATATATATATATATATTTTTTAAATAATAATAAGCTTGAAAATATGTTCATCTAAAATGTACAACTCGGTTGGACTTGATTGATATAGAATGATCAATAAGTCTTGAAGGAGTTGATTAATTTTAAATAATTATACTCCATGGTTCATGTCGATGCAATCAATCTACGTCTGGAACTGGAGTAAGGTCCTAACATCTCACGCCTGCTCAGTGGCTAAGTACACAAACACATTAGTCCTATGTGTTGTGAGATGTGTTGGCTCCTTAAATCTATAGGTATATGATTTCTAAGGTAAGACTTAGGCTAATTTCATAAAAAGAAGCAAAAGTAGAGTACATATATAGAAAATTTAAATCCTACTCTATTACGCACATACCTAACTTTCGTCCTTAATAAACTAAATTGGCCGGGTAGTGGTTTGGTGAAGATGTCCGCTAGGTTTGATTTCGGACTCAACATACTCTAGTTGTATAGTTCCATTAGTTACATGTTCCCTAATGAAGTGGTGTTTAACTTCTATATGTTTTGTCCTAGAATGACATATTGGATTTTTAGTTAAGTTAATTGAACTAATGTTATCTATGTAGGTTTTAATGTTGTTAAAGATTAAGCTAAAGTCTTGGAGAGTGTGCTTCATCCATGTGAGTGAGAGACACACTCACCCATCGCAACGTATTCGGCCGGTGGTAGATAAGGCAACGCAATCGCTTCCTCGCACTAACTTACTAGACTCGAGCCGAGGATTTGACAACAACCACTCGTGCTCTTTCTATCGAGTTTACTACCGCATAGGCGTAGTCGGAGTAGCCGATTAGATTAAACTTCGGTAGATCTAGGGTACCAAATACCTACGTTTAGCGTGCCCTTTAGATATCTAAGGATACGCTTGACTAGGGTTAGTGAGACTCCTTGCACGGTTTGTAACTTGCGCACATACTTACCGAATAAAATGTCGGGTCGGCTCGCGGTTAAGTATAGGAGACTTCCTATCGCTCCTATAGTATTTTAGGTCAACGGGTTTTCCTTCTACATCTTCGCTTTATATTAACATTAGTTGCCATAGGTGTATTGATTATTTTAGCATCTTGCATTCCAAATCGATTTATTAAGTCCTTAGTATATTTTTGTTGATGTAAATATATTCCATCTTTAGTTTGTTTAATTTGTAAACCTAAGAAGAAACTTAACTCTCCCACTAAATTCATTTCAAATTCACTTTCCATAAGTGAGATGAATTAGTTAGTGAGGATCGAGTTGGTAGTTCCAAAAATTATATCATCTACATAGATTTGGGCTATAAAGATTTCTTTTCCTACGGTTTTAACGAATAAGGTTGGGTCGACTAAACCTTGGTTGAATCCTTTGGACTTAAGATAGATCGAAAGCCTTCGTCAAGCTCTTGGGGCTTGTTTGAGTCCATATAGGGCTTTCTTAAGTCTAAGGACATGGTCGTTTATCTAGATTTTCGAATCCGGAGGTTGGTGACGTAAACTTCTTCCTTAATGTATCCATTCAAAATGCCGACTTGACATCCATTTGAAACAATTTAAAACCTCGATGTGCGACATATGCTAACAACATTCGGATGGACTCTAGTGCAGCTACGAGGCGTAGGTCTCATCGTAATCTAAACCTTCGACTTGACTAAACCCTTTGCGACTAACCTAGCTTTATTTCTAACTACTTCACCTTTATCATCAAGTTTATTTCAAATACCCACCTTGTTCCAATAATTGATTTTTCTTTAGGTGGTGGTACTAATTCCCGGACTTCATTTCTAGTGAATTGAGCTAGCTCTTCTTGCATAGCAATAATCCATCGGATCAAGAAGTGCTTGTTCAATAGTTTTGGGTTCGATTTTGGAAATTAACGAGATTTGACTAAGGTTTCGATATGAAGCTCTAGTTCGAACCCCTAAATTTGGATCACCTATAACTTGATTGATAGGATGATTTATTTGAGTCTTAGTGTGACTCGGGTTAGGGTCATCTATCACTTGGTCGATAGGATGACTTGGGTGAGTTCTAGTTTGACTTGGGTTAGAGTCATCTATCACTTGGTCGATAGGATGACTTGGGTTAGGGACGAGATTCAAGTTCAAGATCGAGTCGGGTTCGCTATAAGTTGATTTGCTAGTTGGTTTTGTTAAGGATTGAGCGGGTTCGTGTCCTTCGTCGAAAACTATATTAATGGTTTCTTCGACTCTAAGAGTGTCGTGATTGTATACCCTATAAGCTCTCTTGGTGGTTGAGTATCCTAGAAAGGTTCGAGAGGTTTTGGATTTGAATTTCCTAGGTAATCCTTAGTGTTTAAGATATGTACCTTGCATCCAAATACCTAAAGTATTTGATGTTCGGTATTTTATCGTGATAAATCTCGCACGAGGACTTTTGGTGCCTCTTTACCATAAGGATCCTATTAGCAAGCGTACTAACTACTCTCGCCCAAAATCTATCGGGTAGATTATACTCGCTTTAACATTGTCCTAGCGGCTTCTTGTAGGGTTCTATTTTTCCGTTCGACTAACCCATTTTGTTGTGGGGTTCTAGGACATGAAAACTCATGGTGGTATCCGTTTAGGTTCGTAAATCAGAAAACCTGTGGTTTCGAATTCACCACCATGATCGCTTCTAAGTCTTTTAATCTTAAGGTTCTTTTGATTTTTGATTAACCTACAAAGATTGATTAGTTGGTCTAGGTATCATTTTTATGTTTGATAAACCTAACCCAAGTAAATCTAGAATAGTCGCAATTATGACTAAGCAAAATTGACTACCATTGAGTGACTTAGCTCCATGTGAATCAAATAGATCCATGTGTAGGAGCTCAAGAACACTTTTGGTTCGTTCTTGATTAGTTAATTGATGTTGTGTCCTAGATTGTTTACCTTGTTGACAAGCATTACATATTTTATTATCTAAGTTGTTTAGTTTAGGCAAACCTATAACCAAGCCACTCGACTCATCTTGTGGGCGAGTCTTGGGTGCAGTGTCAGTCTTGGTTGCCATAACCAAGATTCCTCTTCTTTGTGTCATAAGACACTTGGTTGAGGAGTTGGTAAGTTTATTGTGTAGATGTTGCTACTCCTAGTTCCTTTAAGTATTATTTTAGATGTTGCATTTATTTTGATTACGCATTCATTTTCTAGAAATATGACCTTATAATTGTTATCACACAATTGGCTTACACTAAGTAAATTATATTGAAAGTTTTCTACTAATAAGACATTTTGAATTGTAAAGTTAGAGTTGAGCTCAATATCACGATCCGATGATTTTGAGCTTGCCGCTTATTTCAAGGCTACCGATCCTTGTCGTTTGAATCGTAACCGAAAATTTGAGTTGATCCCGGTCATGTGTGGGAGTAACCACTCAACATCCATTGATCCTACACATAAGGTAGTTGGATCGGATATTGGAATTACTAAAGGGTTGTTTGTAAGTTTTAAACCTAAATCATCTCACCAATATCTACATGATCAAAACATGTTATTCCTATGTGTTATTGTGAGATGACTTTCAATTTTACTTGATTAATTTTAATGAATTTAAATTAACCAACATTAGGTTAGATTCGGATTTAGTCTAAGCTCATCAAGTAATCTTTTCAAGAGATTAGCTTCCAGTCGTGGCGAGGCACGAGGCCTTCTTTGATCGGAACAACGACCACTTCCTTAGACAAAGCTAATTTCAAGAAATTGATAACTCGACTTACTTGAGACTACGTCTTGGTCTAACTAGTTATTTTGAAAAGAGGCTCTCGAGGCTCAATCTTTCGTAGGATTTTAGTTGGTTTATTTTTGAAAAGAGGCTCCCGAGGCTCAATCTTTTCGCAGGATTTTAGTTGGTTATGAGTCCTATCTAACCATTCTAAAAATAAAGGAAAAACTAAGCATGCAATTTCTAAGACTTAACAAAATACATTTTGTATTGGCTCCCCTGGACCATTGAATCAGTGGGTCTATTCACATAGTGAATTTGGTCCTGGGAACCCAATACATGTTAGATCCTAAAGTTGAAATCAAAGTGGTCTTAGGGACCCATGCTTGGACATTTTTCTTATGTTGGTTTACTATAGACATATATGACTTATTGGTTGTATTTGAGTTAAACCCGAGTCCTAGGCCTTGTTGTACACGGCCCTTTGTGATCCAAGTAAGAGGTCAAGTCCCTTGGATCCCAAAGTGAACCTTTCCAACGTGTTCCTAAGGTCTTCGACTTGTGTTTTCAAAAGCGAGTTCTCAACTTCAAGCTTTTCAACTTGAGTTGAGTCCTCCTCTTGAATACGAGTAGTCGAAGAGGTTAGGGAGACCTCATGTTTGAGAAGGTTAACCTCCTCAATTAGGGTCTCGACCTTGGACTCGGACTTAGCTAGTTTCTTATTTAAAAATTTAATTGCACCATACAAAGTATTAAGTAACGACCGACTTACCCTTAATGATTCTTTTGAACCGGATACGGATCCGTGACTTGTCTTGAATGGAAGCTCATCATCGGATTCGGACTCGGACTCTTCTTCGGTTTCGGAGTCGTGCTCGGTCGGCTTGGCCATTAGAGCTTGGATATCGTCTTCTTCCTCCGACAACTCCTCCCAAGTAGCGTTTAGCGCTTTCTTGGTCTTTGATGCGTTATTCTTTAGCTTTGGGCACTCGGACTTGATGTGACCGAACCTGTTGCACTCATAGCATCTAAAATTAGAAGTATTTGAATTAGGTTTAGGCTTACCTTGAGTTGTTGGTCGTTTTCGTCTCTTGATCATCTTCCGAACTAGATTGACTAGTTCGGATTCTATTTCGGAGTCTACTTCCGATTCGGACTCGTCTTCTTCCTTCGGGGGTGGCTTGCTTGCGGGCTTCTTCTTCTTGGAACCTGCAACTAACGCAATACTCTTCTCGGCTTGGACCACGTTAGTTTGCTCATGTAATTCAAGTTCCGAAAACACGTCGTCTCACCTAATTTTAGAAAGGTCCTTGGAGACCGTGTAGGCATCGACCATGGATGCCCACAAGGTGGTCCTAGGAAACGAGTTAAGAGAATACCTGATAAGGTCGCGATTCTCGACCTTTTGTCCGATGGCATGGAGTTGGTTGACGATGTCTTGGATACGAGCATGTAGTTGAGTTGCGGTCTCGTTTTCCTGCATTTTCAAGTTATACAATTTATTTAAAAGTAAATCTCTTTTACATACCTTCGTGTCGTCGGTGCCTTCGTGTAGTTCCACTAGCTTGGTCCATAAGTCCTTTGCACTAATGAAGGGGCCGACGGTTGAGCTCTTCCTTGGACAACCCACATTGCAAGATTTGAGTTGCCTTGGCATCGGCTTCTACTTGTTTTTTCATGGAATTTGACCATTGATCGTAACCCAAAGATTCACCATCTTCATTAATAGGAAGTGTGAAACCGGTTTGGATTACGATCCACATCTCGATTTGGGTTTTAAGAAAGCATTCCATCCGACCCTTCCAATAACGAAAGTCATTACCGTTGTAAAACGGGGTCGTGATGCTAAACCCTTCGAGATGGGCCATTTAAAAACAAGAAGAAGAACAACGAAAAGAATCTTGCAAAACACACACGGAAAGAATATTCCAAGACTTTCGTCTTGGATTAGTAGTGCGGGAAGTAAAAAAAGATATATAAAATGTAACTTGCAAAAAGAAATAAACAATCAAATGCGAATGTCGTTGAAGTTCCGGAGGACAACCTTACTCGGGATCTAACCCGAAGGACAACCTTATCCGGATCCTAAAGCCTCTAATGCAATTCTATATGTAGGAGAAGATAAGCAAGTGAAATAATTATACGAAAACAGAAATAAATAAATAAAAAATATGTAAAAAAAAAAGAAAAACAAAGCTAGATTGGTGGTTTCACCGAATCTTAGCGCCCCCGGCTCTGATACCAATTGTTGGATCGAAAGTGTCGCTAGAGGGGGGGGGGTGAATAGCGATACGGTGTCGTTAAAAACTTTTGCAATAAGTAAAAAGCAAGTAGAGAATGCACGTGAAATATAAAGTAGACAAGATATTTTTACGTGGTTCACAATCTTCGATTGCTAATCCACGGCCCTAGTGATCCTTGATCACGCGAGGGCAATTCACTAAAACCACTCCTCCTCGTTGGAGGTAGGAGCAACGACATTACAAAGAAATCAAGGCAAAGGGACACTCCCCTTTCCTTGTTACGATTAAAGCACAAAGACAATTTAAAGAAGTAGAACTTAAATAAATATACCGACAACTCTTATAAGTAGAAGATGTAGCTTTGTCGTGACGCCGTCGTACAAATGTGAGTAGTAGTAGCGGCGTTACGACGGCGTGTTGAGAGCTCTTGAATTCTTGTTATTTGCTTGGCTTGAACATGTCTATTTATGGATATTGATCTATGAATTTAGACATAGGTAGTGTCCAAGGTGAGGTTCTTATCCCCAAGACTTGTTCATCCACATCCTGCGCCAACTCAAGGATGAGGTGTTTCATCCAACCACCTTGTGCCACCTCCAACCTCCTTGTCGCCAACTCAAGGATGAGGTGTTTCATCCAACCACCTTGTGCCACCTCCAACCTCCTTGGGCGCCAACTTGAGGATGAGGTGTTTCATCCAACCACCTTGTGCCACCTCCAACCTCCTTGGGCGCCAACTTGAGGATGAGGTGTTTCATCCAACCACCTTGTGCCACCTCCAACCTCCTTGGGCGCCAACTTGTTGGAGCCATTCAACTTGTGCCACATCATGGGAGCCAACCATCTTGTGCCAACTCACCTTATTTTGGGCGTCCACCACAAGGAAGCTTGGTGATGGTTTGGATGTCCACCTTGATGCCACATCACCCTTTGTACCAAAACACGAGTCAAGTCCAAATTCACCCCTTCTCGAGGCTGGAACTTGACTAGCAGTTGACTGTAGTCAAAGGGTTTTGGACTGCAGTACAAGTTAGCTTAAAATATAAAGTATGATGGTTCTAACCATCTGATCTCGACCTAGACCTTCCATTGGAGGTATTGGGTCGGATCTACGCTTAACGACCTTGCTTCGCTTTCACACGAGCTTACCTTGTAGCCTCGCTTCCGGTCTTCACCCGAGTACCTCGGCTTCCTCCGAAGTCCCTCTGGCGTTGCCCGACCACCTCGGTTCCCACCGGGTGTCGCAGACCTTCCGCTCAACTTTAGCATTTCTGCACACTTAATTGAGCTCGTAAGATAACAAATATACCCTTAACTATTGAGCCTTTTGCCATAATCAAAATACCGGTTCGACTTTGGTGCCCACTGCACCAACACGGCGGCTGGAGGAAAAAAAATGAGAGAGAGAGAGAGAGTGGCTGGAACCCGAGAGTTTGAGAGAGAGAGATCGACGTGAGGTTTAAGGGAGAGGGAAGAAAAGAAATATATATATAAATTAAGATTTTTCTTAACTTAATTACCCCTTTAAATAATTATTCAAATTAACCAATCTCTCCTTTTTTTTGCCTATACATATATTTTATTATATCCTACTTATTGGTAATCTTATGACTTAGTGATAGGAAGCCTATTCCCCTAAACAAACGGTCATGGTTCGGGCCTCGACTAACGAACCATTTATTCGATTTTTTTTCCTTTTTTTTCTTTTTCCCTCCTATTCTTATTTCTATTTTTTTTCTAAATAAATAAATAAAAGTATCGAAACTAAAATTTGGGCTGTTATAGTGAGTCCTTCGGTGGAGTAGGCTAGAAGGTGGTGGTTTGGGGGATTTTTGCGTGGCTGTGGGGCTGTGAATGGGAGTTTTTGGTCGGTTGTGAAGAGTGGCTCTATTCCGATAAACAGAGCAAGCTATGTTTGGCTACCATGTGATTGTGTGAGGCTATGAAGGGTTTTATCTGTGATGTGGGGGTTGTGCGTGTCCTGTGGAGTGGGCTGGTGCTGGGGAATTACCGGTTGTGCACGGTTGTGAGTAGAAGTCATAGTTGGTTGAGAGGGCTATGGGTCTTGGCTATGATGTTGCGATTGCTAGGTGGGAAAAGGCAATCGGAGTAATGGGTTCGGTCAATAAATCTGATCATTTCAGATTTATATTTCCTAGGGTGGATCAGTGAATCTCCTGTGGAATATCTTACTGCCTTCACCATTAATTTGTTGTAAGACCTCCATTATTGTTCTATTTCTTTGGATTAAAGTATTGTGAGAATGGCGGATTGGATGTAAGTGTGGATATTAAATTGCTAGTGTTTAGGTTAGATTGGATTCTACAATTTCAGATATTTGATACAAGGTGTGTTTTGATCTGTGTAATTATATGTATGTGGTATTAGATATATAGCAGGTAATATTATCCCGTTTTATTCCATGTATTGGTGATGGATTGCAGGCAATGGATAAGACTTGAGTAGGGTTGTCCCTATTCGACAATAGACTTGGTTCCATATCCGTGGTGGAGGATTGAAGCAAGAATGGGTAAGTCAGGACCTGAATGTTATAAATTTGGTATCTGACTTCAAGTTAGTTGAATTATAGCTATTGGTCTATGTGATGGATTTAGTGGATCTATTGGGTATATCACGATAGAGTTGTAGAAGTATTCTCTACGTAATCAGATTTGAACTGGTTACTAGGGATATTGGATTGTGATAGAATTCTATATAATTCATATACTATGTTTCAGGACTTTGATTCAAGGTAGATTCATGGACGTAAAGACAATTGGTGTCTATATATTAGGTGGGTAATTTCCTACCCTGGTCAGGTAGCAGCTAAACCTCGAAGTATATAATTTCATATTCTTGTCACTTTGACCTAACTCCACTCTAGTTTTTCTAATGCTTGATACTTAATCATTTCCCTTTTAAATACTCTATTTCTGTTATCACATTTTCCTTCATCATGATTATGGGTTATAGATGTGATGCATGTAAGCCTATAGTTGTTCAATTAGGTGTATTTAGTAGAGTACGGATGAAGACATGAATTGTAAATGGGATAAAAGGTCATCCGGGGGAGTGGGTAATGTCCTGGACATAGAATTGAATCTTATGATAAATCCTTATGTTGCATACCCATTTCTGATCATGTGTTTATTTATGGTCATATGGATTGTTGATAGTTCGTCTCTACGGACCGGTGGTCCTAGCTTGGTTGTAATCAATTGAGGATGACTCTCTATAGAATAGAGAGTATGTTGATCAGATTAGTATGACTCCCTGTAGAATAGAGTGTCTGTGATGGATGTTTGTATGTGTGACTATGCATTCATGTCATTTACATGCATGCTGACGACTTGGTCTCCCTTGTGGTTGAAAGGGTCGTCAGTCATCCTGCCTTCCAGGTTACTCATGGAGGGGTAACTAGTGTTAGGGCAAAGCATTGTTGCACCGCACTCAACCACTATAGACGATGGTAGTTGGAGTTGCATGCAGTTCTCCTGTGTGTGTAACACTCGACCACTCATGGGTAGTGATTGTCGGAGTGGCCAATAGCAGGGACTCCCATTGTGTAGCCAGCTCTTTATGCTTATATGCTACTTGACATACTGCCCACTCACCCACTCGAGAGTAGTGGTTGGTGTTAGTTGGAACAGTTATCATGTCGAGCCACTGAGGCCACACTAGGGTCGTGGTAGCTTTACGGTGAGCCAACATGACCATGCATTCTGCATTGCCGTGTCTTATGGCATTTTGCATATTGCCATATATATATATATATATATAGATGATTGTGATTAGTGTATATATAGATGCAGTCTATATGTATGTTTATTGTGATGTTGCATTTGTTTGTACATCATCATACATGCTACTACATTTGCTATATGATAGTGTGTGGGATACCTGTGTATGAGTTTGTCAGACTGTCGTATGTCTTTGACCAGTACCTTGAGATGATACGGGATGGACTCGGTTCATCGTTGTATTTGCCATAGGATGTTAGTATGGTGGTTGTCGCTTATAGAGTTAGATTTACTCTACCATGTTATAGGTGTTGTATTATGTTACTTATACTCAGGTTGTATGAGTTGCATCATTGCCGACCTTCAGGTATGTCAGTACCTTATGTTGATATTGTTGATCAGTTTAGTTATACAATTGTTATATCATGCCATTGTATATCTGTTATACCGTTAGACAACATATTGTTGACTCACATGTGATATATATAAATTATGCATGCACTTTTATTCTTATTACTGCTGAGTTATACTCACCACCATAAACCCTGGGTTTTCTTGTCGCCCAAGTAACAGGTAGAAGTCTTGGTGACGGCTTGGAGCATCGCTGGCTGATCCATCTCATCTCACTTCCGAGGCTCCTGTGGTCGTTTTGGGTTTTCCGTATGTTTTCTTATGTAGGGTGATTATTTTGTGGATGTGTGTTAGACATTGTTGTTGTACACACTTGTTGTTTTGGGTTTGCGATGTTTTCTGTATGTTTTGGTGTTAGTCATACCGGTATGCACTGTATGTAGGTTGTTATGTCGTTGTGTTTAGATTTCCGCTGTTCTTTGTTATATTTACATTTGTATATGTTATTGTGGTTGTGGCCGAAAGGCTTGTACAAACAGGATATGGTTCCACATACAGGGGAGATGTTGTCCATTTGTTTTCAGTTCGGCATACTCTCGGAGCATGACAACTTTATTGGTATCAGAGCCCTAGGTTCTGCGATGCCATACAATGTTGTTTTTGTTGAGTCTTGGATTCTCGGGAGTCGATTTGTTACAGTTTTGGTTTTGTGAGATGAGATTGACAGCGGCATGAGCTTCGAGTAGCACGAAGTAAGAATTCCTGATAACTTATATTCTAGTTAGATATTTATCTAAACTTATTCAACAGGTGTATACAAACAGAGTTATGACACCTGTAAGACTTGTAGTAGGGGTTGTCCACCGAGGCGACCAACCGGAGTTGCCTTTAGGGTTTATACTCTTGGTTTTGTTGGCTATGCATTTAATGTTGATAACAGGGAATAACATGTAGTATGTTGGTTATTATTCGTAATCGTGGTTTGAGTTGACCATGGGAGCAACCTGTTGAGTCTGTGAGTCTTGAACCTGTGTCGAAAAGGTGAATTTCCTTTGAGAGCCAACTGATACCAAGTCGAAAAATAGGGGTCAAGTCGTCACATTTTGTGTGGAAATCAGACATTGCAGTCTTAGGGATTTTGACTAACAATGTTAGTCAGATCATTACCTATTGGGTAATGGACAAGGTGTGTAGGCTATTGTTGATGCAAATAGCGGAAGGTTAGTATACGGTGTTTTATAGGGATTTTGATCCCTGAGTTTGTCACGCTGGGTTGTATAACTTTGAAGGTACTTTTGAGTACTTAACTTGTGTTATACAAATGAAGTAGAGTTAGTTGCATATCATTATCGGGATCATGTCGGTACTTGGTGGAAGATGTAGAAATTAACCTTCGGGGAATAATATATCACTTATCATGGTTAGTGATGTTGAGAGAGAGTATTTCCCCGCGTTACTTCTTTGACTCAATGTAGGGAATTCTTGAGCTTCAAGTAGGGTGATTATTTGGTAATGGGAGTACCGTGCATAGTCATTAGACTTGCAGAGGTTACGTCCACCTAATAGCTCAAGAGTGTAAATGGATGTTTTAAGCCACCCACAGTTTATTGGCTTACATTTGGATTAGGATGTTTGGATCTTCTATCAGATCCTGCCGGAAGACATTGGATAGAGTCATGAGTTTTGAAATGACTCTGTACAAGTGTATAAGAATTGGAGACTGATAGACAAATATTGCAGGTCAATTATTAAAATCAGAAGTCTCCGAATGTTAGATAAAAGGAACAAGATCGGAGTCATGGGTTATGAGCCGTTTCGATTTGCATCTCCATTTTGGTAGTTGATTACTGTGATGATTATCAGAGAGTCATGATATTGATTTTTGATGTTTAGAGGTTGATTGTTGGAGATGTTATATTATGGTGGGATAGTTGACTTAGTTGTTATATTGTTGACTTGGTTGATATGATGTGAATATCTTGATATTAACTTGGATGTTATGATGTTGAAATGACAGTATAAAATGTCTCTCGGATGTGTGTATAATCCGAGAGTATTCAGATGTAGTTTCGGATGAACTCCCAGGCTTGCCATTGCATAGGCAAGTGGAGAATTCGATCGGAGTGATTTCGGAAATAGTTTTGATACTGAAGACCTCATATCGGGAGAAAATTTCTAATGATTACTTTATCGATTGAGGTAATGATATTTTAGAGCCAAATGTCTTTACTTATGATGTATTGGTTGAGGGCTGGTATAAAGTACACAAAGTAGTTGAAGATCGTGATGTACTCAATGCAATGTCATTCATTGGTTGTGAGCCAAATCGAGTTGTTTTGATACCCTCATTGATCGGTTTTGCAAAGTTGGCAAGGTTGATGGTGCACATGAGGTATTTGTTATAATGACAATTTTACCAGGAGATAATTTTATTGGTATCAAGATTGCTAAATACCATGGGAATTGAAAGAATGCAAGTTGTGTTTACAGGAGGTGTGGGATGGAATATTTGTCTGTCCCGATATTTCTTCTTGAGAAGATTTGGAACACTTTGTTAAAAGAGAAATGGACCTTTGAGATTATACATCGATTATCGATGATGGAATGCGGTAGTTGTTGAAAATGAATATTCTTCATTGTGGAAAGACAATCTGTTTAGATCAGCTAAGGACACCTATGTCTACTCTAGGGTTGGTTTACGAATGGAACATTTATATTGTAGTGACATGACATCATACAATTATCATTATCATTGTGATGATTGATATATCATCAGCTTAGAGTAAAGAGGATGCAGGTGTATGAAGGACGAGATTTCATACTTAGTATGAATTTATGAGCAGTTGTTAATGATATTAGACGTATGTAATGATTTAGTCGCCCATGGATTTGAGAATCGTGTATTCTGAACACGATTGGATCAAGTTATGGTTGTTGGAGTTGCGTAACTTGGCCACTGTTGATGGTGGTAGTTGGAGTTGCGCACTCGATCACCCTAGATGGTGGTTTCCTTGTATGATTTGGTTATTAATGTAGATGTGGATAGAATGTTTGGGCATTACTATACCACAGACTTGTTTGACCAAGAGGGTGATGGAATTCACTTAGTCGGAAACTAGTGAAACCAGTTTATAGGACCTAGACGGTGGGTAACTTTTGGACGAGTGTTAGTTAATCCTTCCGGGGTAGATGGAAGGATGTCATACGCAGAAGCATCATTTCAGGAATCGGAGCGATCCCGATGTAGTTGAATGAGGCCTATCTTAAGCTTACGATAGTTGAGGAACTATGAGACAAGCTATCATACACATGACGTGGACTTAGTGGATGTTATCCTGATTTGTGGATGTATAGAGCAGGAATGCTCATGGGATTTTGCCTAGCTACTGGGTAGCTACTATAGAGCGACTAGAACATGGACTGATGCAACAAGGGAGATTGGTCATTATCATCTCCCAGTCACTTCTACTTCTGTGTGATAGAGTGGATTATGGACAGTAGATGGATTTCTCGAGTGACAAGAATGGAGTATTATGTTTCCGTGGACGATTATGTGTTCTGGACACACATCCAGTTAAGGAAGAGTTGCTACAGGAAGCACATCATTAGAGATTTGCTATACATCCTAGTGGTACTCGGATGTACCGAGATTTGAAACGTTTATACTGGTGGAATGGTATGAAGAGAGATATTGCATACCTTGTTGCTCGATGTTTAGTATGCCAACAGGTGAATGCTAAACATCAGAAACCCACTGATTTGTTCAGAAAATTCTGATTCTGGAATGGAAGTGGGAGCATATCACTATGGATTTTGTTACGGGATTGCCTAAAACCCATAAAGGACATGATGCGATTTGGGCTATTATGGATCGACTAACCAAATCAGCTCACTTTCTGCCTATTCGTGGGATGGATCCGTTGGATCGTCTGACAGAGTTGTACTGCCGAGAGATTATCAGGCTGCATGGAGTGCCTTTGAGTATTATATCCAATAGAGACCCGCAGTTCACCCCGTAATTTTGGTAAAATCTTTAGCAGGCCATGGGCACAAAGCTTCAGCTCAGTACAACATTTCATCCACGGACTGATGGACCGTCTGAGCGTACCATTAATACATTGGAGGATCTATTGAGATCCTGTTTCATGGATTTCGGAGGCAACTGGAAGGACCACGTTCATTTAGTGGAATTTGCCTATAACAATAGTTACCACTCTTTTATTCAAATGACTCCTTTTGAGACCTTATATAGTAGACCCTGTAGATCTCTCGTGTTGTGGGAGGAGGTTGGGGAGCGACAATTGCTGGGGCCACAGAGTATCTAGCATGATGCAGAATTGGTGCAAGTAATCAGACGACAGTTATCTGAGGCATAGGATCGGCAGAAGAGTTATGCGGACCGGAGGTGAAGGCCTTTAGAATTCTCAGTCGGGGATCATATATTCCTATGAGTTTCACCCACCAAAGGAGTCAAAAGATGTGGGTTGAAAGGAAAATTAGCTCCACGCTACATTGGTCCATTCGAGATATTTGAGCGGATTGGGGGTGTAGCTTACCGATTGGCTTTACCTCCGACACTTGCGGGGGTTCATCATGTATTTCATGTTTCTATGCTGAGGAAATTACGTGCCACGTTTTGATCATGTTCTGAAAGAGGTACTGATTCCACTCCAAGCGAATGCGACTTATGAGGAGATTCCAGTGCGGATTCTTGGTCGCAAGGAGCATTAGTTGCAAAAAAAAAAACCATCCGACTCGTAGAGGTTGGATGGCAGTATCATACTGATGAGGAGGCTACGTGTGAGCTAGAAGATATTATTCGAGCTCGATACCCTCATCTGTTCACTTGAGGTATGCGATCATTTCGAAAATTTACTTGAATTAATTTTCGCATTTAAGTATGAAATTTGGGGACCAAATTTTATTAAGTGACGGAGAATGTGAGATACGGTGAAAAAAAAATAGGTATGCAGATTTGGGGTTTAATTGGATTTGGGCTTAACCTAGGTTTAGACTTACTAAAGCTGGTTCAAGCCAAAGACCTCGACCGACGGCTTGCAAAGGGACCCAACTTGATTGCGAGTTTCCCCCTCACGATTTTCCCTTTCATTTTCACACCGCAACTATGTTTCTTCATCGGCCACTGCTTCAATCGAAGAGCATTTCTTAAACCCAGTCGTTTCTTGCCATCCAACATTTCCTCCCTGAGCATTTTCCCCATTCGTGACTTCACCTCTTCCTCCCCGATTTCTTTCTCGCCGTCACACTCTTCCCTTCCGCGAACCCTTTTCCCCCATTTTTCCCGTGCGCGACCTTCATTGTCGAGGTCTTTTTCTTCACCCAATCTCACGAGCACTGCTCGTTTCTTCTTCCGATCCAGCAGCAATAGGTGTCGTCGGCCATTGTAGTTGCAGTAGCCAACCGATCGCACCTTCCTCTGCTACATCTATTTTCTTTTTGTTGTTGATTTTTCTCTCCTTCCTTCTGTCTATGGTCGCCGCCGGACCTACTCATACGAGCTTAGGTCAGCATTCTCGCTGGATGTTCCCCGCCGATCCAGATAGTGGTGAGTCTCGACGACCTCTTCGATCACGATCGCAACAGTGTTGGTCGCTCTCTCCTTCCTCTGATAACGATTCACTCACCTTCATCTCTTTCCCAGATCGCCCTATCGCATGACACCAACCAGTTTCCGATAGAGATGGGCAGTGGTGATCGGGATCTCTGTGGTTCTGTGAGCTGAGGATCAAAATTGGAGGGTGAGTCCTTCGGTGGAGTAGGCTGGAAGGTGGTGGTTTGAGGGATTTTTGCGTGGCTGTGGGGCTATGAGTGGGAGTTTTTGGCCGGTTGTGAAGAGTGGCTTTGTTCCAATAAACATAGCAAGTTGTGTTTGTCTACCGTGTGATTGTGTGAGGCTGTGAAGCATTTTATCTGTGATGTGGGGGTTGTGCGTGTCTTGTGGAGTGGGCTGGTGCTGGGGAATTACCGGTTGTGCACGGCTGTGAGTAGGAGTCTTGGTCGGTTGAGAGGGCTGTGGGTCTTGGCTATGATGTTGTGATTGCTAGGTGGGAAAAGGCAATCGGAGTAATGGGTTCGATCAATAAATCTGATCAATTTAGATTTATATTTCCTAGGGTGGATCAGTGATTCCTATGGAATATCTTACTGCCTTCACCTTTAATTTGTTGTAAGACCTCCATTATTGTTCTATTTCTTTGGATTAAAGTATTGTGAGAATGGTGGATTGGATGTAAGTGTGGATATTAAATTGTCGGTGTTTAGGTTAGATTGGATTCTACAGTTTCAGATATTTGATACGAGGTGAGTTTTGATCTGTGTAATTATATGTATGTGATATTAGATCTATAGTAGGTAATATTATCCTGTTTTATTCCATGTATTGGTGATGGATTGCAGGCGATGGATAAGATTTGGGTAGGGTTGTCCCTATTCAACAATAGACTTGGTTCCATATCCGTGGTGGAGGATTGAAGCAAGAATGGGTAAGTCAGGACCTGAATGTTATAAATTTGGTATCTGAATTCTAGTTAGTTGAATTATAGCTATTGGTGTTAAATACAGGGATTTAAAATAGTAAATTTAAATGGCCAAATAATTAAGGAAATAAGCCTAGAAATTTGTCGGGATTTTTAGGGAATTTTAGGAATTTTTTCGGAATTTTTTTTGATTTAAATGGACTCCGTACGAGACTTTTACGGGGATAAAATAAATATGCTTTAGAGGGGTTTATTTAAAGGGGATAAATACACGGAAAACCTAATTTCTTTTTCTATTTCCCTTTTTCCCCGCCAGCCAGACTCTTCCCCTTCCTAGCTTCTTACGCTCGACGCTGCTCCCTCCGACGGTTCTCTCGCGCGACCACCGCTTCTCCGTGGCGGGTTCGTCTTCGCCGACGGCTCCCTCTGCTTCGCCGGCGACATCTTTCTTCCTCGAGCTGACGCCGTCCACAGCCGCAGCCCTCGTCGCGCGCTCAGCGAGCACTGCCGCTCGACGCTCTTCTCCGCAAGCTGCCGTGACGTCGCCGCCTTCCCGGTGCTCAGGCCCGTCGGCTACTCTTCTTCGTGTCCGCAGCCACCCGAGTCCCTGCGGCCGACTGTCCCTTCGCAAGCGCCGGCAACCGCTTGCCTTCCGCCGCTGCGAGCTCCCCTAGTGTCGTCGGTGAGGGTGGAGCTTCAGGTAAATACCTAGATTTTTCTCTTGTTTTCTTGCTGTTCAGGGATTCTATGAGTTGTGGTGGGGGGCAGTGATTAGGGCAGCAAGGGAGTGTCGACTGAGAGGGGTTGTGAAATTTGTGGGGTTTATTGGGGGTGTTGTGCGGTTAGGGTTGGAGGTGGTCGTGCAAGGATTGGCTGTGAACAATCTTTGAGCCACCGTAAATTGAGTTGGGGATCTAATTTGGGAAAGGATTGGCTGTCGGTGGAATTTCTAGGGCGGGTGAGCTTGATTGGTCGATTTGGGTTGATTCCGGAGTTATTCGGTTGATCGGTATGGTATTCGGAGGATATGAGATTTGGGTGATATTGTTTGATCTTGAGGATGTTTTAGGTAAATGGATTGGTACAATAATTGGATAAATTGAAAGCCATTAAATTTCAGTTATTTTGCTTAGGTTGTTAAAATGCGGATTAATCCAGGTTTAATTGATTAATTAGCTTATGATTAATTGATCAAAGTTTTATCAATTGATTTAGTGAGCTAAATTAATTGTATGGATATTTGTGGTAGGAAAAGGATTATTAAGACGGTTGGAAAATTTGGGAGAATTGGAAATTGATTTGGGGCAATTGGGTTATGAAGGAAATCTATTCGATTTGTCGGTGAATTGTATTTTTGTACTTGACTATAGTCATGCTTTATGCAGGTTTCGGTCACGAGGCAGGTCCCCAGTCGTGACGATTTGGTTTCATTCTTGCGGATATATATTCAGGCGGGAATTTTGACTTATCTTTTAGATATAGTCATTGTTGATATGCTAGTTAGGATAGCTTATAATAATTTTTCATGTTTATATGCCTAGTATGCTTTTGGTGCCTACTAGATACATGCATGTGATAGGATATGATTATATTTCCCTGTTTGACTTGGATCATAGTTATTTGGATTATGGATATGTACATATTGTTTGTACATATTATTCGGATAGGTATTTTGAGTAGGATTTACATGCTTTAGTATCATGCACCATTTTTGCATGATTGCATCTTAGTTGACGGTTCCATTATTGTTGAGCCGCGGCCCGATTACATAGCACCACACCTTTGCCCTCATGGGTTAGTGGTACATCGGGAGGTGTGTGCGATTGCTCTGTCGAGCTCATTGAGTCGCTCATGGGTAGCGATGAGGCGTGGTAGCGGGCGAGGATCCCTCCTACGGCCTATGACACGGAGATGAGGCTTAGCTCCCCACTATGTTTGGGGCGGGAGGATAGGTGTACTCCGGCGGCATCCTGTCCACTCGGTCACTCGGGAAGCGATGATGGCGAGTGCGATTGTCATAGCCCTACCCACTCGGCTTCACCATTGCGTGTGAAGCGGTGTAGCGTCGAGGGGTGACCATGTCATTAGTACGACATGCACTTTGCGGATTGCATTTGTATTGTGTTTCTTTGCATTATTGTATTGATGCCTTGGATGTGCATATGATTGTCATGCATCTGAGATACATGTTTATATATAGTGAGACTTTATTACTTCTAGTCGAGCACATGCTCCTATATCGAGTAGGAGATTGAGTAAATCTGATCATTTTGTATTTCTTGCTTGCATACCCTATTTATGTGAGGTATCTTGGCATGATATTTTATTGTTAGCTATACCTTACTTTGCATATCTACTATACCCATGAGTTCTTTGAACTCACCCGTTGATTATATCTATTTGAGGATGAAGTTTGTCAGAGAGTCACATTCTTAGGACCCCACTCGTTGTAAATGTTTTATTTGGATATTTGTTTTATGGTTTGGATATTTTGGTTAGAGGACATGTATAGGTTTGGAGATTGATTTTATATTTGGATTTTTAGTGTCCTTATGGACCTTATTCGGATTTTGGTTGATGGCCTGAGGCCAAATTATATAACTGCGTGTGTGTTTGGATTCCGGTCGTGTTGACCGATGTATAGTGGCCGTGTAGGCCTTGTATGTAAATTGGGATTGTCACCCGTCTGAGAGATGTTGCCGGATTTTTAAATGCAGGTCTCCTTCGGGGCATGACATTTATTTGGTATCAGAGCGCCTAGGTTTTCGAGTTCCTAGGGGTTTTTGGATTTTTCGGAGTTCGCCATGTATTGGCAGGTTTTTGCGAGGCAATTTGGAAAATTTTGGATTTGTATGGATTTCCGATGATTTTTATGTTTCGAAAATTCGAGGATTTTTGACGTGATTAATATGGGGTTTTGGCGGCGACATGACCTCTCCTGACGGTGAAATAGGTATGATGATTAATTTGATATGTTTTTATTTGTGGTAATATCTCTATTCATTTAACAGATATGAGACGAGGTGGGCGTGCTTCTGCGCCGAGACGTGGTGTGGGACGACCACGCCAGAGGACCTAGAGATCTTTGGCGACAGACTTGCCGGAGAGATCTACTGAGGGTGAGCATATTGATCAGGGTCAGATTCCACAGGGTGCTGCGGGAGTAGTGGATCCTCAGTCCTCGGCGGATCCTCCTCTCGAGATACCCACTGCTAGGGCATCCGATGTACCAGCGGGAGACCCTGCTGCTACACATCAGACACCCCCGCCAGTAGGACATGCTACTACAGACCCGACAGGCCCATCAGTGGAGCCGGTCGACCACTCGCTCGATGCTCGGCCCCTACTTATCCTCTTGCGATGTAGGCTGCGGCCTCGGATTCGGATTAGCAAAGTCGATGAAAAGCCGGTTCACTTTATTGGAGGAGAGCGATCCGATCGTAGCTCAGTCTTGGATCGAGACGATGGAGCGTACCTTCTACTATATGATATGCTCCGAGTGGGAGAAGGCAGAGTTGGCAGCCTTCCATTTACGAGGCGAGGCCGAGATCTGGTGGGACATGCAGCGCTCGATTATTGGCGGCGGGTTACTGGCGAGATTTAGAGAGGCTTTGAGAGTCGGTATTTCCCACGGGCATATCGGATGATGCGACGTCGGGATTTTTCGAGTCTTGACGAATAATCGCTCGATGATGGAGTATAATACGTAATTTAATCGGTTAGCGAGGTTTTGTCGAGTTAGTTCTTTGAGGATAGGTCACGGATGATGCAATTTGTTCGGGGACTAGATGGGCATCTGGTCGGGATGGCGGGATTTGGTAGTTCTTCCTACGAGAGGCATTGGATAGAGCTTTGTTGATCGAGTCGACTCAGCGGAGGGTCAATACGAGGAAGAGGAAGCGGTGAAAGAACCACAGTCGGGCCCGGACCACGGACTCTTGGACATCGGCAGTGGCGCGATCAACCGGGTCGAGTCGTTCTACGGGGCATCTAGCCAGGCCTCAAATCGGGCGATCTTGGTTGAGCCCTCCGGTCTTTTCAATGAGCCGAGGCCGCCCACTAGTGACACCTCTTGTACTCGTTGTGGATCGAAGAGCATATTGTCTCGGCCTGCACCTTGGGATGATCGATTTGCTATTATTGCAATTGCTGGACACATGAGTCGAATTGTTCGTTGAAGGCTCGGCATGTGGCTTCCGGAGTTTCTATTCGGGAGGACCCGTTGCGTCGATGCAGGACTCGAGAGAGGCGGCGCGGACCTTGCGCCGCGAGAGACGGCTCCCCTTCAGAGCCGCCTATAGTATTCATGGGCGAAGTACACGGTGCCGTCACGGTATCCGAGAGTTGATTTGAGACGCGATACGGATGCGATCTCGGCCAGCAGCGCAGTACCATTGCGGCAGCGTCTGATATCGGTGCGGGCCCTCACCAGGTTCAGACGATCGCTATCGATGCAAACCGGCTCACACTGCATATCAGCCTTCCTATCAACCTACGTACCAGCCTTTGTATCAGTCTCAGGTTCAGGCTCAGCCACCTTTGGCAGTGATACCACCTCCACCGCCACCGGAGATTGGGCGGATTCATGCGATTACCAGAGAGGATGCGCAGCGAGCCAACAAATCAGTATTTTGCGGTACGGTTTCACTTTATGCATTTTCCGCTATTATGCTAGTTGATACTGGTAGTTCGCATTCGTTTATTTCTCGTACATTTATGAGAGAGATTGGTAGACTACCGACTATTAGATCACAGAGATTAGTCGTCTCCCTACCATCTGGCGATACATTGGATGTTACCCAGGAGGTTCGAGGTTGTCCCTTAGATTTTGGTAACATCATTCTTACTGTAGATTTATTGGTACTGGACATAGTCGAGTTCGACATTATCCTTGGCATGGATTGGCTGTCAGCATATCATGCCACAGTAGATTGCCAGACGAGGGTGGTCACATTCCGACCTCCGAACCAACCCTCGTGGGATTTCACTGGCATCCGGGATGACGGTATAGCGACCATATCTGCGATTCAGGCTCAGAAGCTTTTATTGCACGGTTGTCAGGGTTTTCTATTATCGATGATCAATGTAGAAGACAGTGGTGACTCTCAGATCGCGGACATCCCTATTGTCCGAGAGTATTCAGATGTCTTTCCAGAGGAGTTACCGGGTCTGCCTCCCAGAAGGCAAGTGGAGTTTATGATTGAGTTAATACAGGGCGGCCATCGAGCTCCTTATCGTATGGCCCCGAGAGAGTTGGATGAGTTAAAGGTTCAGCTCCAGGAACTTTTGGACAGAGGTTTTATTCTCCCTAGTGCATCACCCTGGGGTTCTCCAGTTCTCTTCGTGAAGAAGAAAGATGGTTCGATGAGACTGTGCATCGACTACGAGCGGTTGAAGCACTATCAAAAATAAATATCCCCTACCACGTATTGAGGACTTGTTTGATCAGCTCAGAGGTACATCAGTCTATTCTAAGATTGATCTGCGGTCCGGATATCATCAATTAAGGGTTAGAGATTCTGACATTCAGAAGACAGCGTTCCGTACCAGATATGGACACTATGAGTTTTTGGTAATGTCATTTGGGCTTACCAATGCTCCAGCGGTATTTATGGATTTGATGAACCGTGAATTTATGGATTTCCTAGATTGGTTCATCATTGTTTTTATCGATGACATTATGGTCTATTCTCGTTCCGAGGAGGAACACGCGCAGCATCTTCGTCTTGTTCTAGATAGGCTCCGACAGAAGCAGCTTTATGCGATGTTTAATAAGTGCGCGTTTTGGTTACACTCAGTCGGTTTTCTGGGACATGTGGTTTCGAGTAGAGGTATTTCAGTTGATCCCCAGAAGATCGAGGCCGTCCACCACCGGGAGCAACCAAACTGGCTCAGAGGTTCATAGCTTCTAGGCTTGGCCTGCTATTACAGACGGGTTCGCTGAGGGTTTCTCGAGCATTTCTATGCCATCACACGCCTTACAGAAGGGCGGAAGTTCACGTGACAGAGGCGCGAGACTAGTTTTCGTGAGTCAAGAGGAGATTGTGTCGACCGATCTCGTATTACCATCGGGACGACGGTTTCGCTCTTTATACGATGTGTCTCTGCTGTGGTTTAGGCGCAGATTGATGCAACACGGGGTAGTCTCTTATGATTCTCGCCACTTGAAGGATCATGAGAAAAACTACCTAGCTTCATGATTTAGAGTTTGCCGCTATTATCTATGCCTCAAGATTTGCGAGGCATCATTTATATGGTATTACGCTTGAGATTCTTACCGATCATAAGAGTCTCAAATATCTGCTTATACGTATGAACTCAATCTCCGGCTGAGGAGATGGATGGAGTTCCCAAGGATTATGATCAGTACCATCATACCACCTAGGAAAGCCAATGTGGTTGCTGATGCACTTAGCCGAAGTCCCGAGGGACTTTAGCTTCCTTCCAGTTTTGGTCACTGATTTGATCTGTGGTTTCTCCGAGTTGAGCTTAGAGGAGCAGTGGACCGGCAGCAGGTATGCTTCTAGTTACCATGGTTGCTCACCATCTATCCGACGAGTCCAGAGGCTCGCCGTTGATCAACATTTACAGTTCATTGGTAGTCAGATAACTTCTGGACAGCAGACTGAGTTCACCCGCGATGATGAGGGTATTATATATTTCTGAGGCAGATTATGTGTACCTCATCCTTACCCGGTTATGGAGGAGTTACTACAGGAGGCTCATCGCTCTCGATTTGCGATCCACCCAGGTGGAACCCGCATGTATCGAGATTTAAAGCGTTTGTATTGGTGGAATGGTATGAAGAAAGACATCGCGGATTTTGTAGCTAGATGTCTGATTTGTCAGCAGGTCAAGGCTGAGCACCAGAGACCAGCCGGATTACTTCAGAGGATTCCTTATTCCCGGCGGGAAGGGATCATATTACTATGGATTTTGTGATGGGTTTGCCTAGACACGCCAAGGTCATGACGCGATTTGGGTAGTCGAGACCGACTAACCAAATCCACGCACTTTATCGATTCGTAAGACCGACTCTCGATCGGGCGTAGAGCTATATTGTCGAGATCATCGATTGCATGATGTTCCTTTGAGCATTATATCAGATAGAGATCCCCGTTTCACGTCTAGGTTCTGGCAGAGTCTGCAACAGGCTTTAGGCACACAACTTCGGTTTAGTATCGCTATTCCATCCGCAGATCGATGGATACCGAGCGACCATTCGTACATTCTAGAGGATTTGCCGAGGTCCTCAGATTATAGATTTCGAGGCAATCGGGAGGATCATTTGTCGTTAGTGGAATTCTCCTACAATAACAGCTTATCATTCTGGCCATCCAAATGGCCCCGTATGAGGCATTGTATGGTAGGCAAGTTGTCGCAACACCACCCTCCGGGAGGAGGTTGGGGAGGCCCAGCTGCTAGGACCCCGTGAGAGCCTCAAAGATGAGGCGTGAGTTGGTCCGCACTCATCGACGTAGGATGGCAGAGGCGCAGGATCGCCAGAAGAGTTATGCAGATCGTAGACGGAGACCTTTGGAGTTCTCTATTGGTGATCATGTATTCCTGCGAGTTTCACCCACGAAAGGGGTGAAGAGGTTTGGACTCCATGGTAAGCTAGCTCCTAGATATATCGGTCCGTTTGAGATTTTTGAGAGGATCGGAGCAGTTGCTTATCGTCTAGCGCTACCACCATCTTTGACGAGTATACATGATGTGTTCCATGTGTCTATGCTGAGGAAGTATGTGCCAGATTCTACACATATTCTGTCAGATATATCAGGTTCCATTCAACCTGATGCTACATACGCAGAGGTTCCGGTACGGATTTTGAATTTCAAGGAACGACAGTTGCGGAACAAGGTTGTGCGACTTGTCAAGGTCGGGTGGAGTCACCACACCGACGAGGAGGCTACTTGGGAGCTCGAGGAAAAGATCAGAGCTCAATACCCCCACTTGTTTACTTGAGGTACGTGAGGTATATTTTCAGTACTTGTGGTATTTCTTACTCATTGTGCATCTGAGTAGGAAATTTGGGGACCAAATTTTTATTAGTGGGGGAGAATGTTAAATACAGGGATTTAAAATAGTAAATTTAAATGGACAAATAATTAAGGAAATAAGCCTAGAAATTTGTCAGGATTTTTAGGGAATTTTAGGAATTTTTTCGGAATTTTTTTGGATTTAAACGGACTCTGTACGAGACTTTTACGGGGATAAAATAAATAGACTTTAGAGGGGTTTATTTAAAGGGGATAAATACACGGAAAACCTAATTTCTTTTTCTATTTCCCTTTTTCCCCGCTTCCTTCTCAGCTTTTGTTGCCGACGTCGCTCCCTCCGACGGTTCTCTCGCGCGACCACCGCTTCTCCGTGGCGGGTTCGTCTTCGCCGACGGGTCCCTCTACTTCACTGGCGACATCTTTCTTCCTCGAGCCGACGCCGTCCACAGCCGCAGCCCTCGTCGCGCTCCCGCGAGCACCGCTGCCCGACGCCTCTTCTCCGCAAGCTGCCGGGCTGAACGCTGCCGCCTTTCCCTGCTCGTGCCCATCGGCTACTCTTTCAGGTCCACACACCACCGAGTCCATGCCGGCCATTCCTTCGCAAGCGCAAGAATCGCTTGCCTTCCACCGCCGCGAGCTCCCCTAGTGTCGTCGGTGAGGGTGGAGCTTCAAGTAAATACCTAGATTTTTCTCTTGTTTTCTTGCTGTTCAGGGATTCTATGAGTTGTGGTGGGGGGCAGTGATTAGGGCAGCAAGGGAGTGTCGGCTGAGAGGGGTTGTGGGGGCTGTGGGGGTTTATTGGGGGTGTTGTGCGGTTAGGGTTGGAGGTGGTCGTGCAAGGATTGGCTGTGAACAATCTTTGAGCCACCGTAAATTGAGTTGGGGATCTAATTTGGGAAAGGATTGGCTGTCGGTGGAATTTCTAGGGCGGGTGAGCTTGATTAGTCGATTTGGGTTGATTCCGGAGTGATTCGGTTGATCGGTATGGTATTCGGAGGATATGGGATTTGAGTGATATTGTTTGATCTTGAGGATGTTTTAGGTAAATGAATTGGTACAATAATTGGATAAATTGAAAGCCATTAAATTTTAGTTATTTGGCTTAGGTTGTTAAAATGCGGATTAATCCAGGTTTAATTGATTAATTAGCTTATGATTAATTAATCAAAGTTTTATCAATTGATTTAGTGAGCTAAATTAATTGTATGGATATTTGTGATAGGAAAAGGATTATTAAGACGGTTGGAAAATTTGGGAGAATTGGAAATTGATTTGGGGCAATTGGGTTATGAAGGAAATCGATTAATTATTCAATTTGTCGCTGAATTATATTTTTGTGCTTGACTATAGTAATGCTTTATGAGGTTTCGGTCACGAGGCAGGTCCCCAGTCGTGACGATTTGGTTTCATTCTTGCGGATATATATTTAGGCGGGTATTTTGACTTATCTTTTAGATATAGTCATTGTCGATATGCTAGTTAGGATAGCTTACAATAATTTTTCATGTTTATATGCCTAGTATGCTTTTGGTGCCTACTAGATACATGCATGTGATAGGATATGATTATATTTCCCTGTTTGATTTGGATCATAGTTATTTGGATTATGGATATGTACATATTGATTGTACATATTATTCGGATAGGTATTTTGAGTAGGATTTACATGCTTTAGTATCATGCACCATTTTTGCATGATTGCATGCTGGTTGGACGGGGTTCCATTATTGTTGAGCCCGCAGCCAGTTACATGGCCTGCACACACTACCACTCATGGGTTAGTGGTACATCAGGAGGGTGTGTGCAGTTGCTCTGTCAGGCTCCGCTGGTCCGCTCATGGGTAGCGACGAGGCAGTGTGGTAGCGGGCAGGGATCCCTCCTCTGGTCTTTGACACCGGGAGATGAGAGCTTAGCTCCCCCACTATGTTTGGGGTAGGAGGATAGGTGTACTCCGATAGCATCCTGTCCACTCGGTCACTCAGGAGCAGTGATGGCAGAGTGCACAGTTGTCATAGCCCTACCCACTCGGCTTCACCATTGCGTGTGAGGCAGCTGACTGGCGTCAGGGGTGACCATGTCATTGGCACGACATGCACTTTGCACGGATTGCATTTGTATTGTGTTTGCTGCATTTTTATTGATGCCTTGGATGTGCATATGATTGTCATGCATACATGATACATGTTTATATATGGTCAGGACTTTATTACTTCTAGTCAGGCACAAGCTCCTATATCAGGGTAGGAGATTCAGGTAAGTACAGTCATTTTGTATTTCTTGTTTGCATACCCTATTTATGTGAGACTGTACTGGCATGATATTTTCATTGTTAGCTATACCTTACTTTGCATATCTACTATACCCGCAGAGTTCTTTGAACTCACCATGTTGATTTATATCTATTTCAGGATGAAGCTGTCAGGAGAGTGCAGCTGCCGGACCCCCACTCGTTGTAAATGTTTTATTTGGATATTTGTTTTATGGTTTGGATATTTTGGTTAGAGGACATGTATAGGTTTGGAGATTGATTTTGTATTTGGATTTTTAGTGTCTTTATGGACCTTATTCGGATTTTGATTGATGGCCTGAGGCCAAATTATATAACTGCGTGTGTGTTTGGATTCCGGTCGTGTTGACCGATGTATAGTGGCCGTGTAGGCCTTGTATGTAAATTGGGATTGTCACCCGTACAGGGGAGATGCTGTCGGATTTTCGTTTGGCGGGGTCTCCTTCGGGGCGTGACATTTATGGGATCACTTGGTTACCAGGATTCATAAACTTTAGTACTTAGCCTGGAGGTCTAGAGTTCGAATCCTGGGGAAGGCAAAAACCCACTTCCAGGGGTGGGAAGACCAGGTGAGTAACGACTGACCAACAGGGGCGACGGTCGTCGACCAATAGGGGTCGCCGAATTTCGCCAATAGGGGCCAGGTGCCAATAGGGGCCAGGTCGTTACAATTGGTCTATGTGATGGATTTAGTGGATCTATTGGGTATATCATGATAGAGTTGTAGAAGTATTCTCTACGTAATCGGATTTGAACTGGTTACTAGGGATATTGGATTGTGATGGAATTCTATATAATTCATATACTATGTTTCAGAACTTTGATTCAAGGTAGATTCATGGACGTAAAGACAATTGATGTCTACATATCTGGTGGGTAATTTCTTACCCTGGTCAGGTAGATAGCAGCTAAACCCCGAAGTATATAACTTCATATTATTGTCACTTTGACCTTGACTCCACTCTAGTTTTTCTAATGCTTGATACTTAGTCTTTGCCCTTTTAAATACTCTATTGATGTTATCACATTTTCCTTCATCATGATTATGGGTTGTAGATGTGATGCATGTAAGCCTATAGTTGTTCAATTAGGTGTATTTAGTAGAGTACGGATGAAGACATGAATTGTAAATGGGATAAAAGGTCATCTGGGGGGGGGGGGGGGTGGGGGTGGGTAATGTCCTCGACATAGAATTGAATCTTATGATAAATCCTTATGTTGCATACCTATTTCATGTGTTTATTTATGGTTATATGGATTGTTGATAGTTCATAGGTGGTCCGTAGCTTGGTTGTGATTAATTGAGGATGACTCTCTGTAGGATAGAGAGTATGTTGATCAGATTAGTATGACTCCATGTAGAATAGAGAGTCTTTGATGGATGTTTGTATGTGTGACTGTGCATTCATGTCATTTACATGCATGCCGGCGACTTGGTCTCCCTTGTGGCTGAGAGGGTCGTTAGTCATCCTGCCTTCTAGGTTACTCATGGAGGGATAACTGGTGTGAGGCCAGAGCATTATTGCACCGAACTCGACCACTATAGACGGTGGTAGTTAGAGTTGCGTGCAGTTGTCCTGCGTGTGTGGCACTCAACCACTCATAGGTAGTGACTATCGGAGTGGACAACAGCAGGGACCCCCATTGTGTAGCTAGCTCTTTATGCTTATATGCTACTTGACCATACTGCCCACTTGGCCACTCAAGAGTAGTGGTTGATGTTGAGTTGGGACAGTTGTCATGTTGAGTCGTCGAGGCCACACTGGGGTCGTGGTAGCGTTAGGGTGAGCCGACATGACCATGCATTCTACATTGCCATGTCTTATGACATTTTGCATATTGCCATATATATATATATATATGGATGATTGTGATTAGTGTATATATAAATGCAGTCTATATTTATGCTTATTGTGATGTTGCATTTGTTTGTACTATGCTTGCTACATTTATTTGTACATCATCATACATGCTACTGCATTTGCTATATGATAGTGTGTTGGATACCTATGTATGAGTTGGTCAGACTGTCGTATACCTTTGACCAGTACCTTGAGATGATATGGGATGGACCTAGTTCATCGTTGTATTTTCCATAGGATGTTAGTATGGTGGTTGTCGCTTATAGAGTTAGATTTAATCTACCATGTTGTAGGTGTTGTAGTATGTTACTTATACTCAGGTTGTATGAGTTTCATCATTGCCGGTCTTCAGGTATGTCAGTACCTTATGTTGATAGTGCTGATCAGTTTAGTTATACAGTTGTTGTATCATGGTGTTGTATATCTGTTATACCGTTAGACAACATATTGTTGACTTGCATGTGATATATATAAATTATGCATGAACTTTTATTCTTATTACCACTGAGTTATACTCACCACCACAGACCCTGGGTTTTCTTGTCACCCAGGTAACAGGTAGAAGTCTTGGTGACGTCTTGGAGCATCGATGGCTGATACATCTCATCTCACTTCCGAGGCTCCTGTGGACGTTTTCTGTTTTCCGTATGTTTTGTTATGTAGGGTGATTATTTGGTGGATGTGTTAGACATTGTTGTTGTACACACTTGTTGTTTCGAGTTTGCCGATGTTTTCTATATGTTTTGATGTCAGTAATACCGGTATGCATTGT
The DNA here is from genome assembly GCA_025175895.1 of Wurfbainia villosa. Taxonomy (NCBI): domain Eukaryota; kingdom Viridiplantae; phylum Streptophyta; class Magnoliopsida; order Zingiberales; family Zingiberaceae; genus Wurfbainia; species Wurfbainia villosa. The sequence continues at coordinate 31,798,888 of CM045989.1, read as the reverse complement.
ATGTAGGTTGTTATGTCGTTGTGTTTAGATTTCCACTGTGCTTTGTTATATTTACATTTGTATATGTTATTGTGGTTGTGGCCGAAAGGCTTGTATAAACAGGATATGTTGCCACGTACAGGGGAGATGTTGTCCGTTTGTTTTCGATTCGGCATACTCTCAGGGCGTGACACATGGTCCTAGACAACCTTTGACGAGCAATCCACTAAGGGAGTCTCTTCCTCGTTGGAGGTAAGAGATGACGATTACAAAAAACACAAGATAGAGGAAGAGGCTACAAGCCTACCTCTCCTCTTTGCAATTGAAAGCTCGAGTACAAGAATGAAAAACAATTAAAGACAAGCTACCGACTTAGATGATGCAAGGTTTGGTGTGATGTCGGTGTTACGACAACGTAGTGTTATTGTCGGAAGCTTGGCGTTGTTGGAGGACTTTGAGAGTAAACTTAGATGATCTAAAGAGGTGAAAAGCCTCTTCTTTTATAGCCCTTTAAACCCTGGTTCTTTGAGAACCAGATCTGGGTCAAAGCTCCTCATCCCTCCACTTTTGGAGGAGCTTATCTTGACTATCTTCGAAGTGATCTGCTTCATTAGCAGTCAACTGATGCCCTTCAACAGTCGACTGATGGTAGGATCAGTCGACTCTAATATCCTTCAGTCGACTATTAGCTTGATCACTCACCTGCAACATAGAGTTAGCACAGAAATACTGAGTAATTGTAATTACGACGGTTCCTTATCGTTCGACCTTGACCTAGACCTTCCTTCGAAAGTCTTAGTCGGATTGTCGCCTATGGTCGTCCCTGTACGGAGGACACGCCCTTACCATTACTCCACACTCTATGCTTACCTATGATTCTCCCGACTTGTCGCTTAGCTTCCGGTCGCCACCGAGGTTCTCCTGGTGCCACCGGACCACCACGGTTTCTTGTCCCGAGATTCTCCGGGTGTCGTTGACCTTTAGCCTAGCTTAATTCATTTCTTACACACCCAACACAGCATATGAGATAACCATAATAACTTAACTTTGAACCTTTTCCATATTCAAAACCTAGGTTCGATTATCTGGTACCCCTGCACCAACAATCTCCCCTTTTTGATCTATGGCAAACCGATTCAAAGTTAAGGAAAAATTAAGCATAAATAAGCATGTAGTACTAAGCATGAATAATATGAATAATAAGTATTAATGAAATATGAAATATGAATAGTAAGTACGATTAAGTAGTAAACGTGAATAATCATAAATAGTAAGTTCTTTTCCAATTCCTCCCCCTCAAAGTTACCTCCCCTTAACCCTAGGTGAGTTTTGAAAAAAGAAACTAAATGAAAAATTACATTTTGAAAAAACAATAAAGAACTTCCTCACCCTTAACTTTTGGCCTCTTTTCTAAAAAAACCTTTTGCTTAACTTTTGGCCTCTTCTCCCCCTTTTGCCATATATTGAAAGACTGAGGGATGTAATTAATGTGAGAAGTGTGTATATAAAAAATAAATTCTTATATGTGTAAGTCCAATCATGTCCCTACTTATTTTGAAAAATAATAGTTTCAAGATAAAATCATAAGTATGTTCAACTCGTTTTGACTTAATTGATATAAGATTATCAATAAGTCTTGATTTGAGTTGGTTATTTTGAATAATTATACTCCAGGATTCATATTGATGCACTTGATCTACATCTATAATTAGGAGTAAGGTCCTAACATCTCATGTCCATCTACGTGGTTCAATACACAAACACATTGAACCTATGTGTTGTGAGGTGTGTTGGCTCCTTAAATCTATAGGTGCATGCTTTCTAAGGTAAGACCTAAGCTAGCTCCATGTAGCATGAAGGAAATAAAGATAAATTATAAGTAAGAGTTAATTCCTACTCTACTACGCACATTCCTAATCTTCATCTAAGCAGACTAAATTCTGCTTCGGGTAAGGGTTTTGTAAATATGTCTGCTAGGTTCGATTTCAACTCAACATACTCAAGTTTAATGTTTCCATTAGCTACATGTTCTCGTATGAAGTAATGTTTAACTTCTATGTGTTTAGTCCTAGAATGACATATTGGGTTCTTAGTTAGGTTAATAGAACTAATGTTATCAATTAAAATTTTAGTATTACTAAAGTTTAATTGAAAGTCTTGGAGAGTGTGCTTCATCCAAAGAAGTTGAGCTACACACTCACCCATTGCAATGTATTCGCCTTCGGTGGTAGATAAGGCAACACAATGTTTTTTTCTACTACACCAGCTGACTAGACTCGAGCCTAGGAGTTGGCAACATCCACTCGTGCTCTTCCTATCGAGTTTACTACCGACATAATCCGAGTCGGAGTAGCCAATTAGTTCAAATTCACTTGACCTAGGGTACTAAATTCCTACATTTAGTGTTCCTTTTAAGTATCTAAAAATTCGTTTGACTAGCGTTAAGTGCGTTTCTTTAGCGCAAGCTTGAAATCTCACACACATACTTACTGCGAAGAGTATATCAGGTCGACTAGCAGTTAAGTATAGAAGGCTACCTATCGCGCTCCTATAGTACTTTAAATCTAATGCTTTTCCCTCTAAGTCTTCTCCTATGTTTACGTTGGTAGCCATTAGTGTATTTATTTCTTTCGCATTCTGTATTCCAAATCTACTAATTAATTCCTTAGCATATTTACATTGATGTAAATAAATTCCTTCTCTAGTTTGTTTTATTTGTAACCCTAAGAAGAAGGAGAGTTCACCTACTAAGCTCATTTCAAATTCACTTTCCATTAGTGAAATGAACTCATTTAGAAGTGTTGTATTAGTTGTTCCAAATATTATGTCATCTACGTAAATTTGTGCAATAAAAATTTATTTTCCTATGGATTTTACAAAAATGTTGGGTCAACTAAACCTTGATTAAACCCCTTAGACTTAAGGTAGATTGAAAGACTATCATACCAAGCTCTAGGAGCTTGCTTTAATCCATATAAGGCTTTTCTAAGTTTGAGGACATGGTTAGGTTTGTCTAGGCTTTCAAATCTAGATGGTTGGCTAACATAAACTTCTTCCTTAATAAATCCATTTAGAAACGTTGACTTGACATCCATTTGAAATAATTTGAAACCTCGATGCGCAGCGTAGGCTAATAACATTCTAATTGATTTGAGTCTAGCTACGGGTGCATATGTCTCATCATAGTCTAACCCTTCTACTTGACTAAACCCTTTAGCAACTAACCTAGCTTTATTCCTAATAACTTCTCCTTTGTCATCAAGTTTATTTCGAAATACCCACCTTGTTCCAATGATCATTTTTCCTTTAGGTGGGGGTACTAATTCTTAAACTTGACTTCTAGTAAATTGAGCTAACTCTTCTTGCATAGCTATAATCCAATTGGGGTTAAGAAGAGCTTGTTCAATTGTTTTGGGTTCAATTTTAGAGATGAGTGAGATTTGACTTAGGTTCCTATAGGATGCTCTAATTCGAATCCCTAAATTCGGATCACCTATCACTTGGTCAATAGGATGGTTCGCTTGTAATCTAGATTGATTTGGGTTAGGATCTATACTAGATTCATTTTGTGAGTTAGATTCAGGTTTATTTTCAATTTCTTCATTGTTCAATTCTACTTCGGATTTTGTAGTTTTGTTTTGTTCATCAAATACTACATTGATTGTCTCTTCTACTTTTAGGGTTTCATTGTTATATACCCTATATGCTTTACTAGTGGTTGAGTATCCTAGAAACGTTCCGGTGGTTGTTTTAAAGGTGAATTTTCCTAAGTAATCTTTAGTGTTTAATATGTATACCCTACATCCAAAATCCTAAAGTACTTAATGTTTGGTAGTTTTTCATAATAAAGTTCATACGACATTTTTTGGTGTCTTTTAGCTAATAAAATTCTATTTTGGACATAACAAGCAGTATTGAACACTTCTGCCCAAAACCTATTAGGTAGATTGTACTCGTTCAATATGGTTCTAGCGGCTTCTTGTAGGGTTCTATTTTTACGTTCAACCAGTCCATTTTGTTGAGGGGTCCTAGGATAGGAGAACTCATGGTGGTATCCGTTTTGATTACAAAAGTCGGTGAACTTATGGTTTTCGAATTCACCACCATGATCACTTCTAATTCTCTTAATCCTTAGGTTCTTTTCATTTTCTATTAGTTTACATAAATTAGTGAGTTGATCTAAGGTTTCACTCTTATGTTTTAAAAACCTAACCCATGTGAATCTAGAGTAGTCATCGATTATAACTAGGCAGTATTGACTTCTATTTAGTGACTTGGCTCCATGAGAGTCAAAAAGGTCTAAGTGTAGGAGCTCAAGTACAATTTTAGTTTTTTATCGATTAGTTAGTTGATGTGAGGTCCTAGTTTGTTTACCTTGCTGACAAGTATTACATATTTTATTTTCTGGGTTATTTAAATTGGGTAGACCTCTAACTAAACCACTTTGACTCATTTTGTGTATGAGTATTGGATAGGAGTGGCCGAGTCGTCGGTGCCACAACCAAGATTCCTCTTGCGGTGTCATTAGGCACTTGGTTGAGGAGTTAGGTAAATCGATTGTATAAATGTTGTTGTTTCTAGTTCCCTTAAGTATAGTTTTTGAACAATCACTATTTTTAATTAAGCATTCATTTGGTAAGAAAATGACTTTATAATTATTATCATACAATTGACTAACACTTAGTAGGTTAAATTCAAAGTTTTTCAACTAAAAGTACTTGATGGATTATGAAATTCGAGTTTAGCTCAATATCACCTAATCCGATGATTTTGAGCTTCCCGTTATTTTCGAAGGCTACCGATCTCTATTTTTGAATCTGATCTTCGTAAACTTAAGTTGGTCTCCGGTCATATGTCGGGATCACCCACTGTCCAACATCCATTGATTCTACACATATAGTAGTTGGATCAGATATTGAAATTTTAAATTTGTTTGAAAATTTTAACCTAGGAATCATCTCACCCTTTCTACATGATCAAAACATATTAACCTTATATGTTTTGTGAGATGACTTCAATTTTACTTGAATAAGCTTAGTGATTTGAAGATTAATCAACCTTGGCTTAGATTCGGATTTAACCTTTAGATTGCTAAGTGAACCTTTCGAAAAAGTGGCTTCCAGGTTGTGGCGAGGCACAGAGGCCTTCTTTGATCAGAATAATGACCACTTCCTTAGACAAAGCCAATTTTAAAAAAATGCTCACTTAACTCACTTAGGGTTACTTCCTGGTCTAACTAGTTTAGGATGTGGCGAGGTAGCTTCAGCTAGTTCAACTTAGCCGAATGCACCAAGATAGATACACCTTATCTAGCTCAGATACACAAGACCTCATTTCCCTAACGTATTATCATATCGTCGCATCCTGATACTATGTTGTCAAGGTTGACTAACTATTGATCCTATCTAGCCTTTCTAAAAATTAAAATAAAAAGAAACTAAGCATGTAAAGCTAGTGTAAAATAATGGAAAAATAATAATAATAATAAAATAATGCTTGTTAATTAAAAAAATAACCTATGGAATTTTTCCAGGAATTTTAAAAAATTTTCCTAGACTTAAATGGAAATTTCTATGGCAGTTGGCGGGGAAAAAATTAATAGGCTTTGGGAAAGCCTGTTTGGGTTATCTTCTTATGAAGGGATTTTGGTTTGGGTTTGATGCTTATAGGTTAAACCCGATCCGTTTTTGTGAAACCGACCCGTATCTTAAAGCCGAGCGTTTCTTTTTCGTTCGCCCGATCGACTTCTTCCTCATTTCTTTCTGATCACATCCTTCTCGCCGCAGCTTCTTCCTCTCCCGATTGCTCGCGATTTCCTTCTCCTTTTCCCTGTTGCATCGCGCTATCCTCTTTTTTTCCCCGATCCCTAGTTTCTGATGGCTCTGGCCGATGAGTCGGCAGAGTTCCCTCTCGGTTTCTCGCGCACCGCCCTCTTCACCTCTTTGTCGTCGTCGTTCGAGCGCTCCTCATTGCCGCCGGTGCCAAGCTCCGCCTGATCTCATGGCCGCCGTCTCGAGCCGCTCGTCGTCCATAGCCACGATCCCCTCTCCCAATCGTGACCCCTCCCCTTCCTCACGCTGCCGACTGCCTAATCGAGAGGCAGCCCGATGATGCCACACTGCCACAGCTCATCCTCTTCCTGTTCGCCGACTCCCTTCGACCGAGCCCGGCTTGGCGACACCGTTACAGGATTCGATCGCCGCTGTCGTCGACGATTTTTCCCCATTGGTTGCCTCTTGGAGGAAGGTGCCACTACGGGTAGCATTTCGGCTGCCTCCTACCTCCACTCCGAGCAAGGTCTTCGCACTGTTGATTTGTCTCCACGATCGCCGCAATCAGGCCAGGAGATCAACGACTGAGGCCAAGGGTGAAGGTAGGAAACTTCGCTTCCCACTTCAACTCTATCGCTTGTTCATGGCAATCCCTTCTACGTCCCCGGATAAAAAAAATTTATCCTTGACAAGAGAGATTACCCAAGCAACCGTGTCATCGTCGTGCTATTCTATTAGAGTAGTCACTTGAACAAACTTGTTGTTCAAGTAACCAACCTCTATTCTATGAATAGCCATGGAATAGACGATGTACGGATCACCGACTTTTGTGTTTATGTTCGGGGTCCAAGTTATATTAGCCACAAAACAGAATATATCATGCATATATAATTGAAAAACAATTACAAACATGTTACATATGAAGATAGATAAGTGATATACCTCTCGATCTTCTATTGTATGACCTTCCTCCTTTCGGACGTCATGTGGGCGACGATCTACCAAAAGTCGAAGCTCCTAGATCATCAATCTTCCTTCCTTGCTTGCTCTGAACAAGAGGAAGTATAGAAACAAGGCACTTCTCCTTCTTTCAACCAATCACCAAGCTCCAAGCTAGGTGCTAGCCGCCGGCCAAGAAGAAGAGGAGGAAAGGAAGTGGGTGCCGGCTAAGGACTCCAAGGATTTACCCTAACCCTTGTTTCCACCGGCCAAGGAGAAGAGATTGAGGGAGTTTTGGACGTCGGCCAAAGGAGCGAAGAGCTTGTATGGGCGCCGGCCACCAAGGGAGAAGAAGAAGATAAGGAAAAGCTTTCCTTATTTGGTGCCGCCAACCCCAAACCCTAATCTCCAAGCTTGCCGCCCACCTTAACCCTAATCCTATCTCTAATGGGATTCTTCCTTGTCGCCCACCCCTTCCTCTCCGTTTATAGAGTTAGGGATAAGCCTTGTTTTAATCTCCACCATTGGTTCTAGGGATTTAATCTCAACCGTCGGATCTAGAGATTTAATCTCAACCGTTGGATCTAGAGATTTAATCTCTACCTTTGGATCTAGAGTTTTGTCTTCATCCATTGGATCTAGGCTTCATGAGGTATTAATAGGCTACAATAGGGACCATGAGGAGGAGTTGGATCTTAGCCACCTAATGGATCAACCCACATAAAGTCCGATCCATTAATGATAATCCAATCCACTAAAGGATTATCATTGATCTACCTCACCAACCCCCATAAGTTAATATGGGTTCCATATATTATATGTACATTTTCTCCCCGTGTTTAAGATCTCGAATGTCCATAGATTAATTAATTTACTGACCATTAATTAATTAACATCTAACTCTATGAGTAGTACCACTCAACCTTTTCATCATGTCGGACCAAGTCCACCTGCAGGGTTTACATGATGAACCTTATGAGCTCCTCAAGGGGACATCATCATCCTAATATATAGGACACGGTTTCCTCCTATAATCAATGACATACCATATAAATAATATCATTTCTCAACTTACCGAGCCTATCGATTTAATCTATAAATCTCGCCCATTGGTAAATCAAAGAATAAATACTAAGTATATGTGCCTGTTATTATATCGGGATTAAGAGCATGTACAATATATTATCTGAGGTCCAATTCGATTATGTAGTCAGCAATAAATCGAATCACCTCTAAGTCGGTCCTGCTCAATACACACAAAGTGTACTAGTGTGATTCTATGGTCAAGACAAACCAATACCAAATCACACTACAATCATTCCAATGGTTTGTCCGAAGCCATCTCGGTTGTGAGCCTTTACTTATACTTTACAAGGAGCCAATAACATGATCTCCCATGTGACACCACACACCATGTTAACTACAATGTAATGTATTAGACAATATGCATAGCCATAAAAATATGCAAACAATGATCATGTGATTCTTATTTCAAAATAAAGATGTTCATACAAAAGATAGACTTTTCAGTATACATCCCAACAATCTCCCACTTATACTAAAAGACTATGTTGTCCTCAAACTGCCATACATCTGATTCCCATTCCCTCCACATGCCTATCAAAAGCTCTCGCCGGAAGGGCCTTAGTGAAAGGATCTGCCAGGTTATCCTCCGATGCAATCTTGGCCACAACAACTTCTCCTCTCTTTACGATTTTCTCGTATCAGGTGGTACTTGCGCTCTATGTGTTTACTTGCCTTATGGGCTCATGGTTCCTTCGAGTTTACAACTGCACCAATATTATCACAATAAATTGTGATAGTTCTCGGCAAACCAGGAATCACATCCAAGTCCATCAGGAAGTTCCTGAGCCACACAACTTCTTTGGCCGCCACAGAGGCTGCCACATACTCAGCTTCCATGGTAGAGTCCGCCACACATTTCTGCTTGACACTCCTCCATACAATGGCTCCACCTCCCAAAGTAAATACAAAACCTGAGATAGACTTACTGTTATCCCTATCTGATTGGAAGTCATAATCTATGTAACCCACAGGGAGTAATTGGTCTGCCTGGTAAACTAGCATATAATCCCTAGTCCTTCTCAGGTACTTTAATATATGCTTTACCGCAGTCCAATGTGTTGGGATGTATACTGAAAAGTCTATCTTTTGTATGAACATATTTATTTTAAAATAAGAATCACATGATTATTGTATGTATATTTTTATGGCTATGCATATTGTCTAATACATTACATTGTAGATAACATGGTGTGTGGTGTCACACGGGAGATTATGTTATCGGCTCCTTGTAAATTATAAGTAAAGGCTCACAACCGAGATGACTTTGGACAAACCATTGGAATGATTGTAGTGTGATTTGGTATTGGTTTGTCTTGACCATAGAATCACACTAGTACACTTTGTGGTATTGAGCAGGACCGACTTAGAGGTGATTCGATTTATTGCTGACTACATAATCGAATCAGACCTCAGATATTATATTGTACATACTCTTAATCCCTATATAATAACGGGCACATATACTTAGTATTCATTTCTTTGATTTACCAATGGGCGAGATTTATAGATTAAATCGATAGGCTCGGTAAGTTGGGAAATGATATTATTTATATGGTGTGCCATGATTATAGGAGGAAACTGTGTCCTATATATTAGGATGATGATGTCCCCTTGAGGAGCTCATAAGGTTCATCATGTAAACCCTGCAGGTGGACTTGGACCGACATGATGAAAAGGTTGAGTGGTACTACTCATGGAGTTAGATGCTGATTAATTAATGGTCAGTAAATTAATTAATCGACGGACATTCAAGATCTTAAACACGGGGAGAAAATGTACATATAATATATGGAGCCCATATTAACTTATGGGGGTTGGTGAGGTAGATCAATGATAATCCTCTAGTTGAATGGATAATCATTAATGGATCAGACTTTATGTGGGCTTGATCTATTAGGTGGCCAAGATCCAACTCCTCCACATGGTCCCTATTGTAGCATATTAATACCTCATGAAGCTTAGATCCAATGGATGAAAACAAAACTCTAGATCCAACGGTAGAGATTAAATCTCTAGATCCGACGGTTGAGATTAAATCTCTAGATCCGACGGGTGAGATTAAATCCCTAGAACCAATGGTGGAGATTAAAAGGAGGGATGAACCCAACTCTATAAATATGGGATGATGGCTTGGGCGGCAAGATGATGGATGGGATTAGGGTTTGCTTCCCTTGGGCGACAAGCAATCCCATTAGGGTTAGGATTAGGAGTGGGCGGCTAGGGTTTTGGTGTTGGGGTGGGCGGCAACAAGTGGAGGAGGACTCTTCTTCTTCTTCCTAAGGTTTGGCCGGCACCTATCCTTTTCCCTATACTTTGGATGGTGCTCAACCTATCCTTCTTCCCCTCTTCCTTGTCCGACAATTAGGAGAGCTAGGTTTATGGTTTTGGGCGGCTACAAGGAGAAGGGTTGGTTTCCTTTCTCTTCTCCAAGTGTTGGCCGGCGCCCATGCTCTTATTGATTCCCCTTTGGCCGGTTCCCATACTCCATATTCTTTTCCTTGGCCGGTAGCAACATCGAGTCTATTGACTTGGTGGCCGGTTCTAGATAGGAAGAAGAGTTTTGTTTTATGATCTTCCTTTGTTTGGAGTGAACAAGGAAAGGAAGATTGGTGATCTAGGAGGCTTCGACTTTTGGAAGATCGTCGCCCACACGACGTCCAAAAGGAGGAAGGACATATAATATAAGATCAAGTGGTATAACAAGAGGTATAATCTTGTTTATTTCGATTAGTGTTCTTTTGTATTATGTCTATAATTGTTTTTCAATTATATGCATGTTGAATGTGGTTGTTTACTTTATGTATGTGGCTAATATAACTTGGACCCCGAACATAAACACAAAAGCCGACGATCGGCACATCGTCTATTCCACGGCTATTCGTAGAATAGAGGTTGGTTGCTTGAACAACAAGTTTGTTCAAGTGACAACTCTAATCGAATAGCACGACGATGAAACAGTTGCTTGGGTGTTCCCTTTTGTCTAGAATTAAATTTTTTTAATCCGGGGACATCGATGGGATCGCCATGAACAAGCGACCGAGTCGAAGCGGTAAGCAAAGTTTCCCCTCCCAACAAGTGGTATCAGAGCATGGTTTCCAGTTTTATGTGTTTAGGATTCGATTACTTGTATGCACTTTTCATATATTATATGTGCCGCATAATAGTAGGATATGCGTAGGTTAACTTTTTGGTTGTAGGCATAAGATCCAACTATTATGGTCATATGTGTGTATGTGATTGTATGTGTGTAAATGTATATTTTGTTGAATCCTTGGGGTTGACGAGGCTAGTATTTGATTTTTTGTAAATTAGATACGACATTGTTTAGCCACTCTTTTTATTTTAGTTTACTTTCGATCTAGATTTCATGTACACTCCCTCGTGGAGTATAGGATTGATGGATGTAAATTAAAATAGATTTTAGTCTCGGCTCGGATCTCCGGATGGCTCGTAAATGGCGTAGGAGGAGCGGACAAGAAGGCGATACGACGGGAGACATATTGAAGACAAAAGCCATAATAGTTGGAAAAATTTTATTTTTTATATTTATTGCTTATTGTTTGATATGCATGTCGTAGGCTAGAAAATTTCTCAATTTCAAATTACTAAGTGGGAGAGGGATATTTTTATAAATTTCCACAGCCTCCATTACGATTTGACATGTGATGCAAGCAAACTTGCGCGTCGGCTCTGAGTGCCTTCCTCCCCATCAGATGAGTTTGTTTGTGGATCACAGGGTCGGATATGGTTATAGTGTACTTCCCCATCGGAAGGCACATAACCCGAGATAATTTCTTTGGTACCGAGTAATGGTGAACACTTAGATACAAATATAAGTATCCTCTCTATCGGAGTCACTGCTTCTATTTGTAGGGCCGAAGAGAAACCAACTATTAATTTTATTTGTCAAAAAGTTAGGTTGACAAGATAGTAAAATTAATGGGTAAACCATCCTCTTACAAATGTAGAATTCGTATACGTCCACACGATCGTGACATATATATTCTCGGTGTTTTGAGGTGTTGGTTGATTTTAAAATTTTATTGTTTGAGGAATCAATAATTTTTTTGAAATCTAAAGTAATGATCTATGTGATTCTTAGGTTTTTCAAAAATGACTTTCAGTCCACTTGCTGTGATACTAAAAAAGAATAAACTTACTGTACATAATTATGTTGATTGAAAAAAGAAATCTTGATATTGTCTCAACCGCTGAGGAGTACAAGTATGTACTCTTTGAAGAGTGTCCTCCTAAGTCTGCGAATGAGTTGGAAGTCCTTGGAGATGAGATCAATGGGGAAACCCAGGTCGATATAACTCTCCAGTCGACAGAAAGGCTTGCTCAGGCTCAGGCCATGGTTGCTCAGAAGGTTTCTACTTCTAAGCCGAAAGGCAAGAAAAAAAAAGAAACAAGGTTGAGCAAAGCTGGTGGGAGGATTTCAGGGAGGAGTGAAGAAGCCGAAAGGCAAGTGCTTCACTTGTAAGCAGACTGGACATTGGAAGAAGGACTGCCCCAACCGCAAGCAGAACAAAGGTATATCTTTTGGTTTAGTCGTTGAAATATGTTTAGCGGTGTTATCTACCGGCACCTGGTGTGTAGATACGGGAGCCACAGATCATGTCTGTAATACTTTGCAGGAGTTCTAGGAAACCAAACCACTAGCTAAGGGGGAGATTACCGTGTACTTGAGTGATGCCATGAAGGTGGCGGCTATTGCAGTGGGAGACATTTATTTATCTTTTGAGAAAAATAAAGTTTTGGTTCTTAAGAATTGCCTTTATGTACCTTTATTTAGAAAAAATTTAATTTCAATTTCTAAATTGTTTATGGATGGATATTCTATTTCTTTTAATGACAGAGTTGTTATAAAAAGGAATAGGGACATTATCTGTTCGGGTGCATTAATAGGAAATTTATACACACTTGAACCAAAAGCTCCCACGATGTAAATAGAAGTAAATAACTCATCTTCTAATTCCAATAAGAGAAAAGAACCTTCGAAGATGAACTAAACATATCTTTGGCATCTTAGGCTTGGTCATATTAACCTAAGTAGAATTCAAAGGTTGATAGCTGATGGACCTCTGGGTTCATTAGTGGTGGAAGATTTCCCAACCTGCGAATCTTGCCTGGAGGGTAAAATGACCAAGAGGCCATTTAAGGCCAAGGGGTATAGAGCCAAAGATGTGTTAGAATTGGTTCATTCTGATTTGTGTGGTCCTATGTCTATCCAGGCTAGAGGTGGTTTTGAGTATTTCATCTCTTTTATAGACGATTATTCGGGATATGGATACATTTACTTGATGCGCCGCAAGTCTGAATGCTTTGACAAGTTCAAAGAATTCAAGGCTGATGTGGAGAAATGTCAAGGTAAAAGTATCAAGACACTACAATCTGATCATGGTGGTGAGTACCTCTTGGGAGAGTTTAGGAATTACTTATCAGAGGCTAGGATTCAATCCCAATTGTCTGCACCTGGCACACCCCAGCAAAATGGTGTAGCAGAGCGAAGGAATATGACTCTTATGGAGATGGTTAGATCGATGATGAGTTATTATGAGTTTCCAGATTCGTTCTGGGGATATGCTCTAGATACGGCGGTGTACATTCTGAACTTGGTTCCATCTAAATCAGTGCCTTCTACTCCCACAAAATTGTGGACTGGGCGAAAGCCTAGTCTAAGACATATTCGGATATGGGAGAGTCCGGCACATGTGCTGAAGGCAGATGCTAGTAAGTTGGAACCTCGTACAGAAGTACGCATGTTCGTTGGCTATCCTAGAGGAACGAAAGGTGATTTATTTTACAGTCCTAGAGATCAGAGGGTGATCGTTAGCACGAACGCCAGATTTCTAGAGGAAGACTATGTGATGAACCACAAGCCCATGAGTAAGATTGTTCTGGAGGAAATAAAAGGGGAAGTCACTTCTTCAGTACCACCGATACAAGAGGATATACCACAAGTTACTGTACCGCGTGTCACAGAGGATACACAGGTGATACCTCATCGTAGTGGGAGGGTTGTGAGACAGCCTGATAGATTCATGTTCTTGGGAGAATCTTTTGATTTGGTCCTTGGCGAACATGAACCTGATCTTTGGACATATGACAAGGCAATCCAAGATAAAGATGCAGCATCTTGGCAAAGTGCAATGAATACTGAGATTGAATCTATGGATTCAAATCAGGTCTGGGAGCTAGTGGAACCACCCGATGGTGTAAAAACCATTGGATGCCAGTGGATCTACAAAAGAAAGAGAGGAATAGATGGGAAGGTTGATACCTTCAAACAGAGACTTGTTGTGAAGGGGTATACTCAGAAAGAGGGTATCGATTATGAGGAGACCTTTTCGCCGGTAGCCATGCTTAAGTCTATCCGAATTCTCTTATGCATTGCAGCTCATATGGATTATAAGGTGTGGCAGATGAATGTCAAAACAACTTTCCTTAATGGAAGTCTTGAGAAAAACATCTATATGAAGCAACCAGAGGGATTCATTGCGAAAGGCAAAGATCATCTTGTATGTAAGCTTAATCGGTCCATTTATGGATTGAAGCAAGCTTCGAGGTCTTGGAACATCCAATTTGATGAAGTAATCGAGTCTTATGGATTTATTCAAAGTCTAGATGAATCTTGTGTGTACAAGAGATGTGATGGAAACGTAGTGGTATTTCTTGTACTATATGTAGATGACATCTTGTTGATTGGCAACAATATCAAGGTGTTATCGGATGTAAGGGTATGGTTGTCCAAACAGTTTGATATGAAGGACTTGGGAGAATTGGGACACATCCTTGGGATCAAGGTTATAAGGGATCGCAGGAAAAGGATGTTGTGCTTATCCCAAGCTTCATACATAGACACGATTATGGATCATTTTAGCATGCAGAACTCCAAGAAGGGTTTTCTACCTTTCAGGCATGGAGTTCCTTTATCTAAGGAGATGTGTCCTAGAACATCTGAGGAGATAGAGGAGAAGAAGGCGGTTCCTTATGCTTCGACAGTAGGAAGCCTCAAGTATGCGATGCTATGTATGAGAATGGATATCTGCTTTGTCGTGGGCATGGTCAGCAGATATCAGAGTAATCCAGGACAAGGACATTGGAATATGGTAAAACATATTTTGAAGTACCTGAGAAGGACTAGAGATTATATGCTAGTTTACCAGGCAATACAATTACTCCCTGTGGGTTACACAGATTCCAACTTCCAATCAGATAGGGATAACAGTAAGTCTACCTCAGGTTTTGTGTTTACTTTGGGAGGTGGTGCCATTGTATGGAGGAGTGTCAAGCAGAAATTTCTTCATCGTGGGATAATTCAAGAAGAGATTTTCAAGAGGGACTTGGTAGAGGATCACGCTCAAGCAAGGAAAAACATAGGAGGTCTTCTCTTTGTGAAGTCTAACGGTATAAATTGGTGAAAAAGCGTAGGATGTAAGTATCCCCTCACCTGCAGTATAAGTGCTTACGATGTAATATTGTATGCTTGATTTTGAACGAAAGAATCTAGAACTATGTGTAGAAGGTTCGGCTAATAGGATTAGAGAAATTATTCTTGTTGAAATTCTTCCACGTTATGCATGTTAGATGATGATTTCTATTTATGTTAGCTTAATTTTCCTTATGTCACTACCTTATGCCATGTTAAATTGTACTCATGCCGATTTATGCTATGCTACATGCTTATGTTTTCACCCATGTTAGGCATGACTCATGTATATGAAATGTCTAAGAAATGTTTCCCTAAGAGTGGGGACAAGAACACTCTTTAGGACAAAGAACATGTATGTTATTTTACTTTATGCATGGCTTGTACCGGACCCTAACAAGGTCCACGGGATGGGCTCCAAGGTTGCCCCTAGGTCGACGGACATAGTATGGACCTAGTAACCTAGTAGGTTCGGGATTAGCTACCTCGGATCTATTTAGGATGCGCGCGAATGATATATGTGGTACAATGCCGGGCCTGTAGGAGATCGGATGGCCGGCTAGAGGGGGGTGAATAGCCCTCGTTCGTTGGTTATCGGAATTTGCTCGTCTACAATTAGATTAGCGCAAGCGGAAACAACAATACAAGCAAATTAAACAAATAAAAACAAAGCAAAGGAAATAGACAATGCTAACACAAGATGTAACGTGGTTCACGGCTACGCCGCTAATCCACGGTCCCCGATTCGTCCTCGGTGAATCACTCCGCTCAACCAATCCACTAAATGGTCTCTCCTTTGCACCAAGCTAGGTGGAGGTAACCTTTACAACCAAGATCACTCTTCTTACAAATAGAATGGATTAAAAGCGAGTAAGAAGAGTTTAGAGCTTGTGGGGCACTAGGAAGATTGTTTGGAACTTAAGCATTAGCCTCTTAAAGGCTCACACCCTCTCTTTTTATAGAGAGGGCTAACTTCTTCCCGTTGGCCGCCATCAGTCGACTGCCGCCCATGGCAATCGACTGCTGTCACTACAACGGCCTCCGAACACGTCGGATGCCGACCGTTGTTGTCCAACGGAACTCTTGGCAATGATCCGACTCACTGGACCTCACGATCCGACCAGTAGTCGACCGCCTGGCGGCTACGAGCGGTTCTGTGGCCACAACCCGATTGACTCATCGCCTTGGCGAATGATCGTTATCTTGGCAATGATCCGCTAACGATGGCGCGATCACGCCACAAACCCCAATCAGATACCGGCCGAGCTACACTCGATTCAGGAAGCGATCGACCGCCATTCCATGGCAGCCGATCGTGTCGAAAAACCCATCCGACACTTGGCCAAATGGGCCAAGTTTCACCTAAGAGCTACCTCCCGTGTTACAATCGCCACTCATTTCTGAGTCCTCGCCTCGAAGTTCTCTTCGTTTCCTACCACGCCCCTCAAAGATCAGCACGACTGCAATGCTCCTTCGCCTCTTGCCTCAAGTCTACTTCCTCCGGCTTCACTCCAAGCTTCGTCCGTGGTCCCTGATGCTCCAAGCGCACGGCTCGCAAAGCTATCCTTCACCGACTAAGGCACGAGTCATGAGATGTGAAACTTCGCCATGGCTCCATGTGCGAATTACTAAGTCTGCACGACTTCAGCGCACATATCAAATCAACATAACACACTAACTTAAACCCTTTGCCACACCATCAAAACCATATTACGGCAAGAGATTGCCCTAACAATCTCCCCCTTTTTGATGTGTGGCAATCCGTTTAAGTTAGGTAAAAACATTTGATACAAATTCTAAGGTAAGAAAGCATGTAAAGATAAACATGATATAACAACATGCAACTCCCCCTTAATCCATGAAACTCTCCATATTAATTTTCTCCCCCTATCATATATTTCTCCCCCTAAAATGATTAACTTAAACATAATATTTTCTCCCCCTTTGACACCATCAAAAGGTTATGACAAAGTTATAAGCTATGACATCAAGTATAATGGAGGGAAAATATGACATCAAGTATAAAATTGGGTACCACTTGTTAGTTTACAAACTGAAATCGGCCTTCAATATTCTGATTTACAGGCCACGATCATTGCTATCGTATGGCGATCATCGCACAAAAAGCCAATTTCTTTTTACGGATGAAATTAAATGCATTAAAAATTCAGAAAATTCAAAAAATCATGAAATTCGAGGAACATATTTCTCTTAAGTATACCTATCAAGGAAAAATAGTTTTTCATGAAAAATCATTATATTTTACAAGATTTGCCAAAAATCCAAACACTTGAAAAACCACTAGTTTTTGAGCATGTTAGTATCCATTTTAACACCTAGTTTTGCATCCAATTGTTTCAAAACATGAATACATGTATTTTAAGGTAAGAAATTGTTTTGAAAACATTAGAAATATCCAACCATGATCTTTGAGCAATATGTCTATTAATTAAACATAAGCCTTCCCCATGATTGGTCTATTATTGATATTTTGATACTTTAAATGACCATCTAAATGCTATAGGCATTAGTGGACATTTGTATCATCCTAACATCTCACCCATGCTAAGTTTGCAATCAAGTTAGCCTATAGTGAGTGTGAGATGCATCCTAGGGGGTATTTGTATATACTTAACCAATATATTCATGCAATTCTATCAAGGTTAAGTGTCAATCTAACAACCTACATGATCATAATGATATATATGATTTAATTTCACATTATGACCATGAAATACATGTTTTCATCAAATTATAACCATGCATTAGGCATTATATGATGATAATAAATAAGTTATCACCTAAAGCATGATTCAAACCTATTTCTCATGATAACGTGCCAAATTTTAAAAACATAAATCATGATTGCAAACATACATAGGGATTACATTAATCATCATGATTTAAGCATTATTACCTATTTATGGGCACGTTATCATCACCCAACACTATCTAAAAATGTTGTCCCGTCATCCTAAGTCAACCAAAATATGATATAGATTAGGTTCATATGGTTGACTACCCTAGGGGTTTTCTAACCCTTAAGGATGGATTTTGGAACCCAAAATAGATTTTTGCCTATGGGGTTCACTAGAAATTCCTGGGATCCATTTCTTAGCTATTACTTTGTTTTTGTCTTGTCCCCTAGCTATTAGGCATCTATAGGCCTTCTCATTTTTCTTCTCTTTATATCCTAGGCCCTTCTTGTTAAAACTTGCCCTTTGGCTCCCTATGATCATATTCAAAGTGTTGGAGCCAATTGTGAATTTTCCTAGGGCTTTGGTTAAATAATCTACCTTTTCCCTTAATGCCCTATTTTCCTCTATGCATCACTAACATCTAAAGGCACATAATTATCATGTGAGCATGCATCATCATGGCAAGAAGAAGTATCATTATTATTTAAGCATGCATTTTCTAACTTATTTTCTAAGTCTTTAATTTGATTAAGCATGCTTTTATTTTTCTTTTTCATTCCAAATAGGTCCTTAGTTAAACTAGAAATTATGGAAACTATTTTACTAGGAGAAGCTTTCGTTACCATAGTTTCCATATCTTCTTCTTCTTCTTCGGATGATGAGGAGGATGATGATGTGGAGGAGGCTCCCCCTTCACTTGAGCTCTCTCCTCTTGTGCTTGATCCTTCATTTTGGAGGAGCAATCCAAATCAAAGGCCATCAAGGCCAAATTGGCGACAAAGGCATTCTCCTCATCCGATGATGAGGAGGAGGATGAGGAAGGATCATCCCATGTCTTGGCCTTGAATGCTTTGGCCTTCCCTTTTTCTTTTGCCTTCTTCTCCTCTTCCTTCTTTTTCTTGCTCCCCTTTTTCTTCTTCTTTTCTTCTTTCTTTTTCCTCTCTTCCTTGCTTTTGTTTAGGAGAGGACAATTGTCCTTTATGTGTCCCTCTCCTTGGCAATTGTAGCATATCACCTTCCCCCTTGGTCTTCTATTCCTATCATTAGATTTATCAAATCTAAAATTCTTAAATGCACGTCTTACCTTCCTTACCATGTAGGCTTCTTCCGTGCTATCCATGGAGGAGGAAGGCTTCATCATCGGAGGAGGAGGATCTCTATCTTCTTCTTCCCTTGTTTGCCAACAATGCTACTCCTCTTGAGGGTTGAATTCTTGGCTCTTCTTGAATTCCTTCAAGCCTCGTTTCGTGAAGCTCCATTGTTGAGAAGAACTCCTCCAAAGTGCTCACTTCTAAATTCTTGGAGATGTAGAAAGAGTCCACCATGGAGCTCCACTTTGAGGACCGGGGAAAGGCATCTATGGCCTTCATGAGCATGTCCCGGTTTGATAGCTTCTCACCAACACTTGTTAGCCCAATTAAAATTTCTTTAAACCTAGAGTGTAGTGAGGTTACCTTTTCTCCCTTTTCTAGTTTTATATTGGATAGTTGGGAGCGGAGGAGATCTCTCCTTGCTAGCTTGGCCTCGGATGTGCCTTCATGGAGTTCTATAAGCTTCTCCCACATCTCCTTGGCGCTAGCACATTCTCCGATCCGGTTGATCTCTTGTTGAGGGAGCACATTGTAGAGATGGTGCTTGGCTTTGGAGTTTGCAAGGTGCTCCTCTCTTAGCCTCTTGGTCCACCTAGATTTCTCTATTGGCTTCCCCTCTTCATCCCTAGGCAAAACGAAACCGGATTCCATTGTAATCATTATATCAAAATCCGTTTCGAAAAATACCTCCATTCGCTTCTTCCACCAAGCGAATTCTCCTTCAAACTTCGGAGGATGGATGTTGGAGCCGGCCATTTTTGATGTAGGGCTTGTTGCGGCGGTTAGTCCGGTGACAAGCAACCTTGCTCTGATACCACTTGTAGGAGATCGGATGGCCGGCTAGAGGGGGGTGAATAGCCCTCGTTCGTTGGTTATCGGAATTTGCTCGTCTACAATTAGATTAGCGCAAGCGGAAACAACAATACAAGCAAATTAAACAAATAAAAACAAAGCAAAGGAAATAGACAATGCTAACACAAGATGTAACGTGGTTCACACGGCTCGCGCTAATCCACGGTCCCGATTCGTCCTCGGTGAATCACTCCTCAACCAATCCACTAAATGGTCTCTCCTTTTGCACCAAGCTAGGTGGAGGTAACCTTTACAACCAAGATCACTCTTCTTACAAATAGAATGGATTAAGCGAGTAAGAAGAGTTTAGAGCTTGGGGCACTAGGAAGATTGTTTGGAACTTAAGCATTAGCCTCTCGAGGCTCACACCCTCTCTTTTTATAGAGAGGGCTAACTTCTTCCGTTGGCGCCATCACCGACCGCCCATGGCGCCGATCCGTTCACTACAACGGCCTCCGAACACGTCGGATGCGGACCGTTGTTGTCCAACGGAACTCTTGGCGATCGATCGGCTGACCTCACGGTCGATCGGGCCGACCCTATTCGTAGTCGAAGCGGTCTGGCTAAAACCCTATTGACCGAGCTACACTCGACTCGAGCCGATCGCCATTCCATGGCGATCGCCCGTGTCGGGAAAACCCATCCGACACTTGGCCAAATGGCCAAGTTTCACCTAAGAGCTACCCCTCCCCAGGTTACAATCGCTCACTCTCATTTCTCGGAGTCCCTCGCCTTCGAAGTTCTCTTCGTTCTCGGCCACGTCCCTCGGCAGCATCAGGCGCACGGCTCTGCAATGCTCCTTCGCGTCTCTTGCCTCGAAGTCTACTTCCTCCGGCTTCACTCCAAGCTTCTCGTCCGGCGGTCCCTCGGATGCTCCAAGCGCACGGCTTCCGCAAAGCTATCCTTCACCGACTCAAGGCACGAGTCATGAGATGTGAAACTCGCCACGGCTCCATGTGCGAATTACTAAGTCCTGCACGACTTCAACGCACATATCACATCAACATATCAAACTAACTTAAACCCTTTGCCACACCATCAAAACCATATTACGGCAAGAGATTGCCCTAACAGGGCCCAATATGTTAAGATTATGTTTAAGTATATAAACTATATGTTTTCAAAGAGCATCCTGCATATACCATTTTATGTTCATCGAATTATCATGTTTAGAGACAATGTACTGTTGTGATGAAAATGCTAAGTTTATGTTCTTTTCCTAAATTGATCATGTCTCTACTTTAAATATATGCTGTGCTCATATGTTGTTTAAACGAACATGTCATTACTTTACGTTTAATTCATGATGCATGTTTTTATGAGTAGGAAAAGACCTTACTAAGCCTATGTTCTTACAGTTTACATTCCTTGTACTGCAGAAAAGGGCAAGGAATGGATAAATTAAAGGGAGCAGCAGGAGGGGCAAAGATGTGTGTGACAGTGGCATGGTGGACGAGATCATTTTTCATATACGGACTTATGAATGATTTTCAGTTTATGTGTAAATTGTCAGGAGACGTTAATGCTTTCTATGGTTGTTACTCATGTTTATTTTTATGAATCTTGAAATGGTTAATACAGGTTTAGTTAAATAAATTGCTAAGACCTTTTGCCATGATTAAATTGTTAGGTTGATTGGATAATGTAATTAGAGTTAAAAGTTGTAAAGTTTTTAAATGCTTCCGTTGTTATATGCATGAATGTATGATCGCGTAGCGCCGCCGCCCGTCTATAGGATGTGTGTTAGGAGGATGGGAAGGGCGGGCGTTACAGGTGGTATCAGAGACCAGTTCTGCCTTTCCACTACACACACATCAAGCTTCCATCCTGCTGCTCCAAGTAAGACATTCTATGACTACTCTATTTATTTCATGTATGATATATATACGCTAAGAAATGTTTTTAGTTGGGTATGCATGAATATAAGTAAGGATGATAAACTTATGTTGGTATTTTTTTTATCATTTATGAAGATAAGCATGGCCAGAAGATGCGGTAATGGAGGCAGTGAGACAGAATCTCCATCGGATCTTATGCAGGTGGTTACTGAACTCCAGCGTCAAGTCACTAAACAATAGAAAGTGATAAATGCCTTAATGACTCAGCAGGGAAACCCTAGTGGACCACCAGGGGACCAGCAGGCGCATCCAGATAGGCCTGCAACTACACCAGTACCACCAGGAGGCTCTGGCCCGATAGTTTGACCAAAAGCTTACTTGATCCAGTGGCAAAGGCTGAAACAGGAGAATTTCTTGGGTAATTGTGAACCATGGGATGCCCAATCCTGGTTCAAACTGGTGGAAAGCATAGTAGAGCTGCTGGATTGGCCTGAACATGAAAAGATTAAGTGCGCATCCTTTTGCCTTTCTGGAGATGCTCGAATGTGGTGGGAAAGAATTAAAGCAAAGAGGCAAGTAAACCAAATGAGATGGACAAACTTCGAAGCTGAATTTTTCGAAGAATTCTTCCATATGCGAGTGACCAACAAGCACTATGATGATTTCACTAGGTTCAGGCAAGGTGACCTATCAGTTAACGAAGCGGTGAAAAGATTCAACCGACTCGCATGCCTATGCCCAGAGTTGGTCAGCACAGAAAAAGAAAGAGTCAGACTTATGCTGAAGATGCTCCGACCTGAGATAGCTCTGAATGTGGCCGGCGGAGTGAATAGACCGCAGACCGCAGACCGCAGAGGAGTTGTCAGTAGTGACCTAATCACCGAGCACTGCCTGAACAATATTAACCAAGAAAAGAAGGCACTGAGTGAAGGCAAGAGTCAAGGCCAGCCAGGAGGTCAGAAAGCTCAGGGTAACTGGAAAGGAAACCACAGTGGCAAGAGGAAACAATGGAACGACTCTAAAGGTGGTCCAGCGAACAAACAAGCCAAGATTCCTCAATGTACTACATGTGGGAAACCACATACCGGGGTGTGCTACAAGGGCACGAATAGATGCGACCGCTGTGGACTGGAAGGACACAGAGTCAAGGATTGCCCTACTCAGGTTCAGGCACCTCCTTAGCAGTATGCCCAGTACAAAGGTGCTCCTTCACAGCTACACCAGATGCAAGCTGCAATAGAAGGTACCTGGATAAGCCAAGGGAGATTGGAAGCCCCGCCAGTTGCGACGAATGCCAGGGTTTTCTCTCTCACTAAGGAAGACATGGCGAACGATTCTATTATTGTCACAGGTCAGATAATTATTTTCTGTCAGCATGCTACTATATTATTTGATACTGGTGCAACATACTCGTTTGTCTCTACGCCTTTCACAAAGAAGATTGACATACCCTCGCAAGTTTTGGATTGTGAGTTCTTAACGACGGGAGAAGTGATGCCTTCTACTCATATGCTACGAGCCGCACCCATCAGAATTACAGACAGAATTCTCTGTGTGATCGATAGTGCTCGCATCGTCATATTGGGCATGGATTTCTTAAGCAAGTATGGTGCTTCGATCGAGTGTCGTAAGAGAAAAGTGGTCTTTCAGCCTGAGGCAGAACCTATGTTTGAATTCATTGGAGAGCCAAGGAATAGAACCTATAAATTCTTATCAGCTCTAAAGGCACGCAAGATGTTAGACAGGGGATGCACTGGGTTTCTAGCACATGTGGTTAATACAAGTCAAGCCGAGGACCAGAAGCTAGAAGATGTCAGAGTGGTATGCCACTACCCAGAGGTATTTCCTGATGAACTACCAGGGTTAGCCCTTGATAGGGAAATTGAATTTGAGATCGAATTAATTCCTGGTACTCACCCGATCTCTAAAGCACCTTATCGGATGGCGCCGACCGAATTGAAGGAACTTCAGGGACAACTACAGGAGTTACTTGACAAGGGTTTTATTTTCCCTAGTCACTCTCCATGGGGAGCTCCGGTACTATTCGTAAAGAAGAAGGATGGGACTATGCGCCTGTGCATAGACTACCGAGTGCTAAATAATGTGACGATCAAGAATAGGTACCCTTTACCACGGATTGACGATCTGTTCGACCAATTAAAAGGTGCCATCGTCTTTTCAAAGATTGACCTCAGATTTGGCTATCATCAAGTGAAAGTGAAACCAGATGATATACCGAAGACAACTTTCCGAACAAGATACAAACATTATGAGTTCGTAGTCATGCCTTTCGGAGTGACGAATGCTCCTGCTATGTTCATGGACCTAATGAATCGGGTATTCTCAGCGTTTCTTGACAAGTTCGTGATCATCTTCATTGACGATATCCTCGTCTATTCGAGAAATCAAGAAGAGCATGTCAAACACCTAAAGATGGTATTACAGATTCTTCGAGAAAAGCAACTATATGCCAAGTTCTTCAAATGTGAATTCTGGCTCGATCAAGTATCTTCTCTAGGTCATATTATATTCAAAGACGGAGTTATGGTAGACCCAAGAAATATTGAAACTGTGAGTAACTGGAGCAGGCCAAAGAATGCTAGTGAAGTGAGGAGTTTTCTCGGATTAGCGGGCTATTACAGAAAATTCGTAGAAGACTTCGCCAGAATAGAAGCACCTATGAAAGTTCTCACCCGGAAGAACAAGAAGTATGTATGGACGGAGGAATGTGAGAAGAGTTTCTTGGAGCTAAAAAGGAGACTTACAAGTGCTCCAATCCTTACTCTCCCAGAGAATGAAAAGAGCTTCGACATGTACAGCGATGCCTCCGGATTGGGACTCGGAGCTGTGCTTATGCAGAGGGGTAAAGTTATTGCCTATGCCTCTAGGAAACTCAAGGAACATGAAAAGAACTATCCCACTCATGATTTAGAGCTAGCAGTTGTGGTCTTCGCTCTCAAGGTATGGAGGCACTATTTGTATGGAGCACAGTGCAAGATTTATACGGATCACCGGAGTCTGCAGTATTTCTTCACTCAGAAGGACCTCAATATGAGACAACGCAGATGGCTGGAGCTCATGAAGGACTATGACTGCGAGATCTTTTACCATTTTGGCAAGGCAAACAAAGTGGCCGATGCACTCAGCAGGAAGTCCAGTGCCACCCTGATGTCCTTATCGGTATTGTCTCGACCGCTGGAGAAGAAAATTATGCGCTATGGAATCGAGGTTATTTCTGGGCAGCTTTCGACCATGGAAATAATACCAGCACTATTCGATGACATATTAGCAAAACAAAGTGATGATCCAAGTCTCCAGAGGATCAAGCAGGAGATCCTAGAAGGAAAAGGCGAGGGTTTCCGTATCGCCAATAGCAGAGTATTATACCTTAGGGATCGGTTATGTATCCCCAACGATCCGGAACTATGCAAAAAGATATTAGAGGAGGCTCACGGAACCCCCTATTCTATGCATCCGGGATCCACCAAAATGTATCAAGACCTGAAAGAGAAGTTCTGGTGGTCCGGTATGAAGAGGGATGTAGCTCGAAGACGTCAAGACACCGACCGACACAAGAAGTTAAAGCGAACACGGAGGCCCGAGGAGTTCTGCAACCGATCCAAATTCCGGAGTGGAAATGGGAAGACATCTCTATGGATTTCATTTTAGGTATTCCCAGGACTACGAACGGATATGACGCTATATGGGTTATCATTGACAGATTGACAAAGTCAGCTCATTTCCTAGCGATCAAGATGACATATTTGATTGAGCAACTGGCTCAATTATATGCTAAGGAAATCATCAGACTGCATGGTATTCCCAAGACCATCATTTCATATAGGGATGGTCGCTTCACTTCACAGTTTTGGGGATGCATTCATAAGGCACTTGGCACGAAGCTGTGTTTCAGTACCGCCTTTCTTCCTCATACTGTAGGGATGTATACTAAAAAGTCTATCTTTTGTATGAACATATTTATTTTGAAATAAGAATCACATGATCATTGTTTGCATATTTTTATGGTTATGCAATCTTGTCTAATACTTTACATTATAGATAACATGGTGTGTGGTGTCACACAGGAGATCATGTTATCGGCCCCTTGAAAAGTATAAGTAAAGGCTCACAACCGAGATGACTTTGGACAAACCATCGAAATGGTTGTAGTGTGATTTGGTATTGGTTTGTCTTGACCATAGAATCACACTAGTACACTTTGTGTGTATTGAGCAGGACCGACTTAGAGGTGATTCGATTTATTGCTGACTACATAATCGAATCGGACCTCAGATATTATTTAGTACATGCTCTTAATCCCGATATAATAACGGGCACATATACTTAGTACTCATCTCTTTGATTTACCAATGGACGAGATTTATAGATTAAATCGATAGACTCAGTAAATTGGGAGATGATATTATTTATATGGTGTGTCGTTGATTATAGGAGGAAACCGTGTCCTATATATTAGGATGATGATGTCCCCTTGAGGAGCTCATAAGGTTCATCATGTAAACCCTGCAGGTGGACTTGGTCCGGCATGATGAAAAGGTTGAGTGGTACTACTCAAGGAGTTAGATGTTGATTAATTAATGGTCAGTAAATTAATTAATCGTCGGACATTCGAGATCTTAAACACAAGGAGAAAATGTACAAATAATATATGGAGCCCATATTATCATATGGGGGTTGGTGAGGTAGATCAATGATGAACCTTTAGTGGATTGGATCATCATTAGTTGATCGGATTTTATGTGGGCTTGATCCATAGGTGGCCAAGACCCAACTCCTCCTCATAGTCCCTAATGTATCCTATTAACACCTCATGATGCTTAGATCCAATGGATAGAAACAAAAGTCTAAGATCCATTGGTAGAGATTAAATCTCTAGGATCCGACGGTTGAGATTAAATCTCTAGATTCGACGGTTGAGATTAAATCTCTAGAACCAATGGAGGAGATTAATTCATGACTTATCCCTAACTCTATAAAAGGATGTCAAGGGGGTTGGCGTGAACATAATTGAAGGAGAGCTAGGGTTTGGGTGGCAAGAAGGAATCCTAGTTGAGATAGGATTAGGATTAGGGATTTGGAGGCAAGGGTGGCACCAAATAAGGAAGGTATTCTTCTCTTCTTCTTCCTCTTTTGGCCAACGTTCAGCACCTCTCCAGCCTCTTTTCTAGCCTTGGCCAGCACCCAAAAGCCCCCTTCTCCTTCTCCTTAGGTGGTGGAAACAAGATATAGGGCTTCCCTTGGTGTCTTGGTTGTTTTCCACCATCTTCTCCTTCACCTAGTTGGCCGGCGGCAAGGATAGTTTAGTTCCTTGTTGGTTGTTTCTAGTGAGGAGAAAAACCTTGTTTCTATTCTTCCTCTTGCTTTGGAAGAGCAAGAAAGGAAGATTTGTGATCTAGGAGCTTCGACTTTTGGTGGATCATCGCCCACATGATGTCCAAAAGGAGGAAGGGCATACATTAGAAGACCGAGAGGTATACCTATTCTACTTTCTTCTTTTGTTTGTTGCTTGTTTTTATTTTTCAATTATAAGCATGTTATAAATCTGTAAATGGCTAAATAATACTTGGATCCCGAGCATAAATACAAAAACCGGCGATCCGGACATCGTCTATTCTGCGGCTACTCGTAGAATAGAGGATGGTCGCTTGAACAACTAGTTTGTTCAAGTGACCTCTCTAAACGAATAGTACGACGATGACTTGGTGGTTTGGGCAATCCCTTTTGTCTAGGATTAAATTTTTTTAATCCGGGGACATCAAGGGATCGCCATAGTCAAGCTACCGAGGTGAAGTGGGAAGCGAAGTTTCCCCTCACAGACTCGATAAGAAAAACCCTTCAATTGGTATCAGAGCTTCTGGGCAAAACCTTCATAGACAGATGGGCAAACAGAAAGGGTGAACCAAGTACTGGAAGACATGTTATGAGCTTGTGCCTTGGATTTCAAAGGGAGTTGGTGCCGCTACTTATGTTTAGTGGAATTCGCTTACAATAATAGCTACCAAGCTACCATCGGAATGACACCTTATGAAGCATTATATGGGAGGAGATGTAGGTCTCCGATCTGTTGGTACGAAGGTGGTGAGAAGAAAGAGATGGGACTTCAGACGGATTTCATCGACGACACCACCCGAGCGATACAGAATATCCGCCAAAGAATAGAGACTGCTCAGAGCCGGCAGATGAACTATGCAGATCAGCGACGTAGACCTTTGGAATTCAATGTCAGAGATTTGGTATTTCTCCGGGTAGCTCCTATGAAAGGAATAATGAGATTCGGGAAGAAAGGAAAGCTAAGTCAACGATATGTAGGACCGTACAAGATCCTGAAAAGAGTTGGCAAGGTAGCTTACGAGCTACGACTACCTCAGGAGATGTCTTCTATTTACAACGTGTTCCATGTCTCGATGCTTAAGAAGTGCATTTCCAGTATCGACCAAGTGGTCGAGCCACAGACAGTGCAAATTCAAGAGGACCTGAGCTATGAAAGTCGACCTATCCAGACACTAGACTGAGAAGTCAAAAGACTAAGGAATAAAGAAGTACCCTTAGTGAAGGTCCTATGGCAAAGTCAACGATACGAAGAAGCCACCTGGGAACGTGAGGATGACATGAAGCAAAAGTACCCCGAGTTGTTCTAAGTTTCGAGGACGAAACTTTTATAAGGTATAAGGGATTGTAACATCCCAAAATTTAGTTACTATATTTTTATTTAAAGGAAATATATATATATATATATATATATAGAAATAAGAATAAAAAAAGAATAAATAGTTCGCAGTCGAGGCTTGAACCATGAACCGTTGATTTGGGGGAATAGGCTTCCCACCACTAAGTCATAAGATTACCAATGAGTAGGATATAACTGAATATATCTATTGGTAGAAAAAAAGAAAGAAGTTGATTAATCTAGCTGATCATTTAAAGGGATAATTAGGTTAAGAAAAATCCTAATTTATATATATATCATCTCTTCTCTCTTTTCCCCAAAATTCCCACCCTGCCTCTCTCTCTCCCTCCTCTCTCCAACGCCGACGCCCACTCTCTCTGCCTCTCTCTCTCTCTCTCTCTCTCTCTCTCTCGATCGTTTTTCTCCAGCCGCCGAGAAAAACAAGAGAGAGAGAAAAAAAAGAGTCTCTATAATTTCTTCATCGTGGGATAATTTAAGAAGAGATTTTCAAGAGGGACTTGGTAGAGGATCACGCTAAAGCAAGGAAACACATAGGAGGTCTTCTCTTTGCGAAGTCTAACGGTATAAATTGGTGAAAAAGTGTAGGATGTAAGTATCCCCTCACCTGCAGTATAAGTGCTTACGATGTAATGTTGTTTGCTTGATTTTGAACGAAAGAATCTAGAACTATGTGTAGAAGGTTCGGCTAATAGGATTAGAGAAATTATTCTTGTTGAAATTCTTCCACGTTATGCATGTTAGATGATGATTTCTATTTATGTTAGCTTAATTTTCCTTATGTCACTACCTTATGCCATGTTAAATTGTACTCATGCCGATTTATGCTATTCTACATGCTTATGTTTTCACCCATGTTAGGCATGACTCACGTATATGAAATGTCTAAGAAATGTTTCCCTAAGAGTGGGGACAAAAACACTTTTTAGGACAAAGAACATGTATGTTATTTTACTTTATGCATGGCTTGTACCGGACCCTAACAAGGTCCATGGGATGGGCTCCAAGGTTGCCCCTAGGTCGACGGACATAGTACAGACCTAGTAACCTAGTAGGTTCGGGATTAGCTACCTCGGATCTATTTAGGATGCACGCGAATGATGTATGTGGTACAATGCCGGGCCCAATATGTTGAGATTATGTTTAAGTATATAAACTATATGTTTTCAAAGAGCATCCTGCATATACCATTTTATGTTCATCGAATTATCATGTTTAGAGACAATGTACTGTTGCGATGAAAATGCTAAGTTTATGTTATTTTTCTAAATTGATCATGTCTCTACTTTAAATAAATGTTTTGCTCATATGTTGTTTAAATGAACATGTCATTACTTTGCGTTTAATTCATGATGCATGTTTTTGTGAGTAGGAAAGGACCTTACTAAGCCTATGTGCTTACAGTTTACTTTCTTTGTACTGCGGAAAAGGGCAAGGAATGGATAAATTAAAGGGAGCAGCAGGAGGGGCAAAGATGTGTGTGGCAGTGGCATGGTGGACGAGATCATTTTTCATATACGGACTTATGCATGAATTTTAGTTTATGTGTAAACTGTTAGGAGACGTTAATGCTTTCTATGGTTGTTACTCATGTTTATTTTTATGAACCTTGAAATGGTTAATACATGTTTAGTTAAATAAATTGCTAAGACCTTTTGCCATGATTAAATTGTTAGGTTGATTGGGTAATGTAATTAGAGTTAAAAGTTGTAAAGTTTTTAAATGCTTCTGCTGTTATTTGCATGAATGTATGATCGCGTAGCGCCGCCGCCCGTCTATAGGATGTGTGTTGGGAGGACGGGAAGGGCGGGCATTACATATTATATGTACATTTTCTCCCCGTGTTTAAGATCTCAAATGTCTGTTGATTAATTAATTTACTGACCATTAATTAATCCACATCTAACTCCATGAGTAGTACCACTCAACCTTTTCATCAAGCCGGACCAAGTCCACCTGCAGGGTTTACATGATGAACCTTATGAGCTCCTCAAGGGGACATCATCATCCTAATATATATGACACGATTTCCTCCTATAATCAATGACACACCATATAAATAATATCATTTCCCAACTTACCGAGCCTATCGATTTAATCTATAAATCTCGCCCATTGGTAAATCAAAGAAATGAATACTAAGTATATGTGTCCGTTATTATATCGGGATTAAGAGCATGTACAATATAATATCTGAGTTCCGATTCGATTATGTAGTTAGTAATAAATCGAATCACCTCTAAGTCGATCCTGCTCAATACACAAAAAGTGTACTAGTGTGATTCTATGGTCAAGACAAACTAATACCAAATCACACTACAACCATACCAATGGTTTGTCCAAAGCCATCTTGGTTGTGAGCCTATACTTATACTTTACAAGGAGCCGATAACATGATCTCCCGTGTGACACCACACACCATGTTATCTACAATGTAATGTATTAGACAATATGCATCACCATAAATATCCAAACAATGATCATGTGATTCTTATTTCAAAATAAAGATGTTCATACAAAAGATAGACTTTTCAGTATACAACCAAACAAAGGGTAGCTCGGTCCACACCGTTTGATTACTGACCTAGTTCATCACCATCGCGTGAGTCAACCTTAAAGTCAGGGGGGCTGCGTTTGTGGTTGGTTTGGTTTTCGATTGGTGGGAGACGAGAAGGTAAGCTATATTTAAAACTTTGATTTTAGGCACTGTTTAGTTTGTTTGTTGATGTTGCTGGTTATCCTCTGTCTTAGCCCAGATTCCAACCGATTGGATTTTTTGGTGATTAGCTGCGAGAGGTTTTCTGGATAGGCTGTGGGATATGGAAACTACGTTAGGTAAGCTTGGATCTCATGTTTCGACTGAACATTTGAATTATAGTTGACTAGTATACGTATGATGGATAAGAGTGATTAGTTGTTGAATCACAATTTATTTACATATGTGATGGATTTAGTTTAGTTACTGGAGAGTTGAGATCAATAAGCAGTACCGAGGAAGCTCGACTGGGTTAGTAGGATTTGGTTGTTCATAGCTGTATATCAGTTTTATTAGTAAACTAATTTGGATGTGTTACTGTTGGATGTATTCTAGCTGTGCCACCATATCCAATCTGATTAATAAGATGATGATGTTATTAGTTCCATTTGTGAATTTATATATATGAAGTGTTTAGGTATCTTAGAGATGACCGTGAATTATATGAATCCATAAAAGGGAATGATTAGTAGGGGTTAACTAATCAAGGTTTGTATTGATTTAGGATTATGCTAGGGATTATTGAGGTTAATCGAGTATGTATTGACTTTATGATCGAGTGTATGTTAAACTTGGTTATATAATGTGTTCTTGGTTACAGGTATTTGATTCAAGATGGATTATTGGACATGAAGACTATCAACATAGTCTACATACCAGGTGGGTAATTTTCTACCCTAGTCAGGTAGATGTAATTGCATTCATATTTAGACATGGATATGAGCATGTTATATGTTCATATTATCTTGACCCTGCTCTTATTTATCCTTATGCTTGATACTTGTCGTTGGCTATATATACTCAAATGTTAATATCACATTTTCCTTTATCATGATTTAGGAGTTACAAATGTGATGTAAATAGATCTATAAATGTTTAGTAGGGTGTAGATGTTAGAGTACGGATGATTACCTGATTTGTAAATTGGGTAAAAGGTCATCCGTGGGTAGGTAATGCCCTAAATGTAGGATTTATTCCAATACCTGTATGTTGCATACTTATTACCATCCTTGTGTTGTGTAAATGGTCAGGTGAGTTGTGAATGGTGTGTCGCTACAGACCGGTGGTCCTAGCTTGTTATTATCAATTGAGTAGGTCTCTCTATAGGATAGAGAGTGTATTGATCAAATGGGTATGACTCTCTGTTGAACAGAGAGTCTGTGGTATATGTGTGTATGTGTGACAGTACATTCATGTCATTTGCATGCATACTGACGACATGGTCTCCCTTGGGATTGAGAGAGTCATCAATCATCCTGCCTCCCAGGTTACTCCCAGAGGAGTAACTGGTGTGAGGACAAAGCATTTATTGTGCCGCACTCTACCACTATAGAGGGTGATAGTTGGAGTTGCATGCAGTTGTCCTGGGTGCGTGGCACTCGACCACTCATAAGTAGTGTTAGTCGGAGTGGCCAGCAGCAGGGATCCCCATTGTGTAGCGAGCTCTTTACGCTCATATGCTACTTGATCATATTACCCAATCAGCCACTCTAGAGCAGTGGTTGGTGTTGAGTTGGGATAGTTGTCATGTCGTGCCACTTAGGCCACACTGGGGTCATGGTAGCGAGTAGGGGTGCGCAGACATGACCATGCATACTGCATTGCTATATCATACGACGTTTTGCATATTGCTATATATATATATATACATATATGCATGTATATATATATATATATATATATATATATATATATATATATATATATATATATATATATATATATATACATATATGCATGTATATATATATATATATATATATATATATATATATATATACATGGATGATTGTGATTAGTATACATACAGATGTAGTCTATATGTATACTCATTTTGATGATGCATTTGTATGTACTATGCTTGTTGCATTTGTTTTTACATATTCATACATGCTATTGCATTTTCTGTATGGTAGTAGGCCGGGTACTTGAATACTTGTGGGTCGGTCACTGTGATACTCTCGACCCATATCATGATGTAGTGTGAGTTAGTATTACTCTTCATACCTTATGTTGTGGATATATGCCCTGGTTGGATGAGTGTAGAGTAACTGACTATCAGGTATCTCAGCATCTTTTGTTGTTCAATTTGTTTAGTGGTATGCATGTATGTATATTTTTTATGCTGATGTATACTTGTCATACCTGTAGATTATACTGTTGAATTACATTTGATATTGATATTTACATGTTCTATCTTATTACATGCTGAGTTATACTCACCTCCACAAACCTTGGGTTTTTTCTGTCGCCTAGGTAACAAGTAGAAGTCTTTGTGATGGCTTGGAGCACCACTGGCTGACATCGTCTCATCTCAACTCTGAGAGTCTGGGTTTTTGGGTTATCGTTGGTGTTTCGATATGTCTGTGGTTTTATGCAATGTTTTGTAGTGTTGGACATTGCTAATGTTATACCTTTCTTTTCTGGTTTTGGTATAGTGTTTCTTAGTTGGTGTTAGTCATACCGGTATGCATGGTGTGTGGGTTGTATTGTATATGTGTGGTTATGGGTATGTGGTTTTATGTTTTCCACTGTTGTTGATATATATATTTGCTTCTTATGTTGTGGTTGTGGGCCTACGAGCCTTGTATTAACTATATATGTAGCCACGTACAGGGGAGATGCCGTCCGTTTGATTTTCGACATGGCATACTCTCGGGGCGTGACAACTTTAGTGGTATCAGAGCCCTAGGTTTTGC
Source organism: Wurfbainia villosa (assembly GCA_025175895.1). Lineage (NCBI taxonomy): Eukaryota > Viridiplantae > Streptophyta > Magnoliopsida > Zingiberales > Zingiberaceae > Wurfbainia > Wurfbainia villosa. The sequence goes on along the minus strand of CM045989.1, from coordinate 31,764,822 downwards.
GATGCCATACAATGATTTTTATTTTTGAGTCTTGGATTCTCGGGAGTCGATTTGTTTCGGTTTTGGTTTTTTGAGATGAGATGGACAGCGACCTGAGCTCCAAGCAGCACGAGGTAAGAATCCCTGATAACTTATATTTAGTTAGATGTTTATCTAAACTTGCTCAACAGGTGTATACAGTTAGAGTTATGACACCTGTGCAGACTTGTAGTAGAAGTCACCCACCGTGGCAACCAATCGGAGTTGCCATTAGGGTTTATACTCTCGGTTTTGTTGGTTATGTATTTAATGTTTAAACAGGGAATAACCTATAGTGTGTGGGTTATTATTCGTAACCGTGGTATGAGTTGATCACGGGAATGACCTGTTGAGTCTGTGAGTCTTGACCCTGTGTCGAAAAGGTGATTTACCTTTGAGAGTCGGCTGATACTGAGTCGAAAAACAGGGGTCAAGTCGTCACATTTCTTGTGAAAATCAAAGACTATAGTCTTAGGGATTTTCACTAACGGTACTAGTCAGATCATTACCCGTGGGGTAATGGACTAGATGTGTATACTATTATTGCCATACATATACAGCAAGCGGAGGGAAGTATAAGGTGTTTCATAGGAATTTGTATCCCTGAGTTGTTCGTACTGGGTTGTATAACTTTGAAGGTATTTTTGAGTACTTAACTCGTATATACAGAGAAAGTAAAGTTATTTGCATACTATTATCGGGATCAAGCCAATATTTGATGGTAAATGCAGAAAATAATTTTCGGGGAATAATATATCACTTGATCATGGTTTAGTAATGTTGAGAGAGAGTATTTCTCTGTTAGTTAAAGCCCTAGAACCAATCATGTGATGGTTGAATAGGGAACATTTTGTATCATATTCTATAAAGGCAAAGGATTGGTTATTATATTTACATCTTGCTTGTGCCAGCTAATTTAAATATAATAATGCCCTAGAAAAGTAGGTTCTTATCTACAGCACATCAATTGGCAGAATTGATTATGAGAGGCTGTAGAGAACACTTTCCTAAATGTTCCTAGTCGAGTATTTAGATGGACGGGCAATATTAATACATAAAGACTAGCTTATAGGTCAATTGATGACTTGATCTCACAAGTCATGGATATATGATATCAAGTTGACACATGGGTATATATTAGAGAATATATACTGAACTGACCCGCCATGAGAAAGTTTCATGGATCGTTATATGAGTGTCATAAACTTTCTCATGTGACTATTGGTATGAATAGTCCTCAGACCTGAAGTCACTACGGTTCCCTACATAAGGAGTTATGTACTTTGGTATCGTCAAACGTCACCCGTAACAGGGTGGACCATAAAGCGATTCTTGGGTATATAACAAATTATGCGGAGGGATGTGAGTGATGTAGATGGGATCTATCCTCTCATATGGCGAGAGTGATATCGGTGGGCCCCTTGATTGAGTAGAACTACTAAAACGCATGGCCATGCTCGAATGAGTCAATATGAGATATTGAGCTCATTTGTTTGAGTTAGTTTACTCAGGGATCAAGAAACACATAGATTGATCGAGGATGACACGGTCTATGCCTCATTGATCAATCTGATATCAAGGATAGAAGGACACGGTCATATATTATAGTAGTCACGGAAAGGTTAGTCGGATCTTGACTTATCTCGTAACTTGGGTAGCAATGATGTATTGCTAGATCGCTCATTGCTTGTGTATCTAAAGAGTTTAGATCCACTTTGCCAGCGTTATGAGAGCCTATAAGTCACACACAAAGAGCATGATAATTAGAGGAATTAGAGTATTCTAGTTTGACTAGAATAATTTGGGAATAAGCTTAAGTACAAAATGGTTTTGGACTTTAAGCTTAATGAGAATTTTAGCTAATTGATTTAATGAGATTAATTCAATATGTTACCTTATTGATTTAATAAGATTAATTCAATATGATAACATAAGCTTAATTGAATTAATAAGATTAATTCAACATGCATGAATGCCACATAAGAATGCCACATAAGCATGCCACATAAGCATGCCACCTAAGCATCCACCTAAGCTAGTTAAGGTGGAAGGAAACAAAATGGTTTTGTCTCCTTAAGTGGCCGGCCAAACAAGGATCTGTCTCAATGCAATGGATTGCATTGAATGTGTGGAGGTGAAAGGGTTTTTCCAACCCTATAAAAGACACCCTAAGTGGCCGGCCAAAGGAGGATTGGCTTTTGTTGTTGGTGGAAGCTTTGGTTGTGTTAGTGGTGAGAAAGCTTGGTGGAAGCTTTAGTTGTGTGGGTTTGTGAGTGTAGGCTAGCAAGAAGAGGAGTCTTCTTCTTCCTTTCTCCTTTTCCCTCTCTTCCTCTCCTTTAGGGACTTCTCTAGCAAGAAGTAAAGAGCTCTTCTAGTTTTCCTTTTGTGAGACAAGAGCGTGCTCGTGTGGATACGTATAGAGGCACGGACACTTGAGCGTGCTAAAGATCCAACAAACCGAAAGGAAAAAAGGATTAACAAGGGCACGCATAACAAAGGTAATCCTCTCCTATAAGATAGGTTTGGTTTAGAGAAATTTATTTTATACGAGTTTGCTTTCATGGATCACTTGGAAGGATCCTATTTTCCGTTCATATGCCATTTGGCATACAAAATTCCCTACGATGGTATCGAGCCACTTAAAGATCGTATAAAAATAGGTTTCTCTATTTTATATGTGATATAGAAGTAGGATAAATTTTATTATGAGTTGATAATTGCATTAGCAAATTTTCAAACATAATAAAATATCAATGTCTTTAAAAGTTAAAATGACATGGTGCATGGTTATGGCCTAGTCCCAAAAGTTTGTGATTGTGTGTTGTAATTCTTAATACTGTGTGTGCCTTTCTCCTAATATTCTTGTTGTAAAATTAGTTTTAGACTCGAATGTAACTCAGTATTTCTCCTTTGTAATGTACAAAACAAGGATGGAGGGTCCATTGGAAGATGAGGTTACAAGGAGGAAGTCAACACACAAGACAACCAAAGGAAGCACTTAGGAGAAGATGCTATCCCTAGGTTGACCAATCAATCTTTTCATTGGCTTGAGAAGATTGTAGAATAAGGGCCATAACCATGACACGTTAGTTTAATATGTATGTGATGCATGTTAGTTTAGCTTGTATGTGATGCATGATTAGTTTAGCTTATATGTGATGTATGCTAATATGTATATGATACATGTTTATTTCTTAATAAGTCTAAACGATATGCCTACCAAAGTTGGTACTCACTACTTCCTCGATCATTTGTTATTGGGTTTGCCAAAGCAAAGCAATGCATTTTATCTTGGAGGGGTGCGAGTGGACAATCGTGATGTCACGCTATCGATCTTGGTTAAGACTTATTAAAGTTTTTCTTAATTGGTTAAGAAAGTAGAGGCATATATTAGCTTTGAACATAAGTGTTAACATTAGTTTTGTGTGATTTCGAACATCGGCTTTGTCTTAGAAGTGGTCGTTGCTCGATATCCAAGAAGGCCCTGTGCCTCGCCCTACCTGAAGTGGTTTAGAATAAACACTAAACTAATCTAAAACTTAAACAAAGCTATTAAAGAGTTACATCAGATGTAATTGGCAAAAGATTGCCTACCTAATTATACTACGTCTTGGGCGATTAGCCAAAGCTAACTCAAGGCAATTATGATGTGGATCTTTATCCCATATAAATTTATAGCTAAATAGTAGCTATGAGAATTTAGTGGGAGCCTCATTTAATTAAAGGCCTAATTAAATGATTTAGGTATGATACTTAACTTTGCACTTTAATGTTGTAGATCACCATGTCATCCAACACGACACACCCCCTCAACTTGCGATCTGTCCTTGAGAAGGACAAGCTCAATGGAGCAAACTTTCTTGGTAGTATAGGAACTTGAGGATTATCCTCAAGCAAGAACGCAAACTATATGTCCTAGAGCAGCTACCCCTGAAATACGCCCCACTGCCACTCGTCTTGAAAGGATGCTTATAAGAAGCATCAAGATGACGCATTAGATGTGTCATGCCTTATGCTTGCCACCATGAACTCTGAGCTTCAGAAGCAACATGAGAACATGGATGCCTATGATATGGTTGAGCACTTGAAACAACTATATCAAGGACAAGCTAGGCACGAGCGTTTTGAAGTGTCTAAGGCTCTTTTTGCATGCAAGATGCAAGAAGGAACACCTGTAGGAACTCACGTACTCAAAATGATTGGATGCGTTGAGAACCTTGAAGACTAGGTTTTCCAGGCAAGAATTGGCAACCGATGTTATCCTGCAATCGTTCGGAAGCATACAATCAATTAAATCATGAATTATAACATGAATGAAATTGATAAACCTTTGCCTGAGATTCTCAGCATGTTGAGAACTGCTGAACCAAATCTCAAGAAGAAAGTTAGTAATGTACTAATGGTCAAGAAGGACAAAGGTAAGCGCAAAGGCAAGGGTAAGACCCAAGCCAAAGGCAAGGCCAATTCATCCACTTCAAAGGGTAAAGGTAAAGTACCTAAGGAAGGGGACTGCTTCCATTCTTGGTGAGGCTTTGGACAGCGAGCTATGCAAAGTCTACCTTGAGGAAGTAAAGAACAAGAGAAGTGGGACTTCTGCCTCAGGTATACATGTTATAGAGGTTAATCTATCTATTTCTTCTACATGGGTATTAGATACCGGATGTGCATCTCACATTTGTACTAATGTGCAGGGACTAAGAAATAGTAGAATAATGGCAAAGGGAGAAGTGGACCTACGAGTAGGCAATGGCGCAAAAGTTGCTGCTGTAGCTGTAGGAACATATTCTTTGTCTTTGCCCACTGGGCTTATCTTAGAACTAGAGGAGTGCTTCTATGTACCTGCATTAACAAAGAACATAATTTCTGTATCTTGTTTAGACAAGAAAAACTTTTCTTTTATAATAAAGGACAAATGTTGTTCCATTTATTTAAATGAAATGTTCTATTGTAATGCACCACTTATGAATGGCCTCTATGTTCTAGATTTAGATAACCCAATTTATAACGTAAATACCAAACGGTTCAAATCGAATGATTTGAACGGACATATCTACAACATGCGCCTAGGTCACATAAATGAAAAGCATATCGACTCCATAAAGATGGATTATTGGACTCATTTGATTTTGAATCATATGAGGTATGCGAGTCTTGTCTTTAGGAAAGATGACTAAAACTCCATTTAGTGGGCATGGCGAGAGCGGCAGACTTGTTAGGACTCATACATCTTGATGTATGTGGCCCTTTCAATGTCGAAGCGAGGAGGCTATAAGTACTTTATTACTTTCACTGATGATATGAGTAGATTTGGCTACTTATATTTGATGAGACATAAGTCAGAATCCTTTGAAAAGTTCAAAGAATTCAAGAATGAAGTACAAAACCAACTTGGTAAGTGTATTAAGCTACTTCGATCAGATCGAGGTGGTGAATACCTTAGTCAAGAGTTTCGTGATCACCTGGCTGAGTGTGGGATAATATCCCAACTCACTCCACCTGGAACACCACAATGGAATGGTGTATCTGAGAGGAGAAATCGTACTCTATTAGATATGGTACGATCAATGATGAGCCAGACTGATCTACCTACTTCCTTTTGGGGTTTAGCTCTAGAGACAACCGCTTTCACACTTAATCGCGTTCCATAAAAAGCCGTAGAAAAGACACCATATACGATATGGACCGGGAAGAGTCCCAAAATGTCTTTTATAAAGATTTGGGGTTGTGAAGCTTACGTTAGACGTCAAGTCTCAGATAAACTAGGACCCAAATCAGATAAGTGTTATTTTGTAGGATATCCCAAGGAAACTAAGGGATATTACTTTTACAATCCCACACTTGGCAAGGTGTTTGTTGCGAAATCTTTGTCTTTCTAGAAAGAGAATTTATTTCTAGAAATACTAGTGGGAGTAAAATTCATCTTGAAGAAGTTCAAGATGATGATAACACTAAGGCTTCGATGGAAAATGAGCAGGCACCACAAAGTGTTGTGGATGGAATTTGTTGCCCAAAGAGTTGTGGAGCAAACACATTCAAGTAGACCAACATCTTCGTAGATCTAATAGGATCCGTCGTCAACCCGAGAGATATTCTTTTCTCTTGGTGACAGCGGTGATGTATTGCATATCAATCTTGGCGAGCCTACATCCTATCGAAGCTATGATGAGCCCAGATTCGAGAAATGGCTAGAGGCCATGAGATCCGAAATGGAATCCATGTACACTAACCAAGTATGGACTTTGGTTGATCCACCTGAAGGGGTAAAACCCATTGGGTGTAAGTGGGTCTTTAAAGTAAAGACTGACATGGATGGTAATAAGCATACATATAAAAGTAGATTGGTGGCTAAAGGATTCAAACAAATTCATGGTATTGACTATGAAGAAACCTTTTCACCAGTTGCGATGCTTAAATCCATTCGGATCATACTTGCTATTGACCTACCATGATTATGAGATCTGGCGGATGGATGTCAAACCGCTTTTACAATGGAAAGCTACTCGAGGATGTGTACATGACACAACCTGAGGTTTTGAAGATCAAAGCATCTGGAAAGGTATCTGTGCAAAGGTCCATTTATGGACTAAAGCAAGCCTCTCGAAGCTGGAATCTTCGATTCGATGATGCAATCAAAGAGTTTGGTTTCATCAAGAATGAAGATGAGCCTTGTGTCTACAAGAGAAATAGTGGGAGCACAGTTGTATTTCTTGTCTTGTATGTAGATGACATACTTCTCATCGGAAATGATATTCCCTCACTCCAGTCTGTGAAGATATGGTTAGGGAATTATTTCTCGATGAAAGACTTAGGTGAAGCTGCCTATATTCTAGGCATCAAGATCTATAGAGATAGATCTAAAAGATTACTTGGCCTAAGTCAAAGTACATACATTGATAAAGTGCTAGATCATTTTGCTATGCAAAATTCCAAGAAAGGGTTTCTGCCTTTATCACATGGTGTAAGTCTTTCGAAGACTCAATGTCCCTCTTCTAAGGAGGAGAGAGACCGCATGGATAAGATCCCTTATGCATCTGCTATAGGGTCTATCATGTACGCCATGCTTTGTACTCGTCCTGACATCTCGTATGCTTTGAGTATGACGAGTAGATACCAGTCAAATCCAGGTGAAAGTCACTGGATAGCAGTCAAAAATATTCTTAAGTACTTACGAAGAATGAAAGAATATTTCCTGATATTTGGAGGCAATGAGGAGCTAACTGTAAAGGGTTACAGTGATGCAAGCTTCCAAACAGACAAGGATGACTATAGATCGCAATCGGGGTACGTGTTTTGCCTGAATGGTGGAGCTGTAATTTGGAAGAGTTGAGCGAGACACGATTCTTGATTCTACAAGAGTATATTGCGATCGATGACAGGAGGCATTTGGCTCATGAGTTCATCAGTGAACTTGGGGTAGTTCCTAGCATTGCAGATCCAATAGACATCTATTGTGACAACAATGGGGCTATTGCACAGGCTAAGGAACCTCGATCACATCAGCGGACCAAACACATACTGCGGCGCTTTCATCTCATTCGAGAGATCATCGATAGAGGAGATGTGAGGATATGCAGAGTACCGACAGAAGCTAACATCGCAGATCCATTGACCAAGGCTTTGTACAGAGGAAGCATGATGGTCACACTAGGTCACTAGGTATTAGATATCATAGTGATTGGTACTAGTGCTAGTGGGAGATTGTTAGTTAAAGCCCTAGAACCAATCATGTGATGGTTGAATAGGGAACATTTTGTATCATATTCTATAAAGGCAAAGGATTGGTTATTATATTTACATCTTGCTTGTGCGATAATTTAAATATAATAATGCCCTAGAAAAGTAGGTTCTTATCTACAGCACATCAATTGGCAGAATTGATTATGAGAGGCTGTAGAGAACACTTTCCTAAATGTTCCTAGTCGAGTATTAATATGCAAGGGCAATATTAATACATAAAGACTAGCATGTAGGTCAATTGATGACTTGATCTCACAAGTCATGGATATATGATATCAAGTTGACACATGGGTATATATTGGAGAATATATCTGAATGACCACGCCATGAGAAAGTTTCATGGATCGTTATATGAGTGTCATAAACTTTCTCATGTGACTATTGGTATGAATAGTCCTCGGACACAGAAGTCACTACGGTTCCCTACATAAGGAGTTATGTACTTTGGTATCGTCAGCGTCACCCGTAACGAGGGTGGACCATAAAGCGATTCTTGGGTATATAACAAATTATGCGGAGGGATGTGAGTGATGTAGATGGGATCTATCCTCTCATATGACGAGAGTGATATCGGTGGGCCCCTTGATTGAGTAGAACTACTAAAAGCGCATGGCCATGCTCGAATGAGTCAATATGAGATATTGAGCTCATTTGTTTGAGTTAGTTTACTCGGGGATCAAGAAACACATAGATTGATCGAGGATGACACGCGTCTATGCCTCATTGATCAATCGATATCAAGGATAGAAGGACACGGTCATATATTATAGTAGTCACGGAAAGGTTAGTCGGATCTTGACTTATCTCGTAACTTAGGTAGCAATGATGTATTGCTAGATGCGCTCATTGCTTGTGTATCTAAAGAGTTTAGATCCACCGCCAGCGTTATGAGAGCCTATAGGTCACACAAAGAGCATGATAATTAGAGGAATTAGAGTATTCTAGTTTGACTAGAATAATTTGGGAATAAGCTTAAGTACAAAATGGTTTTTGGACTTTAAGCTTAATGAGAATTTTAGCTAATTGATTTAATGAGATTAATTCAATATGTTACCTTATTGATTTAATAAGATTAATTCAATATGATAACATAAGCTTAATTGAATTAATAAGATTAATTCAACATGCATGAAAGCCACATAAGAATGCCACATAAGCATGCCACCTAAGCATCCACCTAAGCATCCACCTAAGCTAGATGAGGTGGAAGAAGACAAATTGGTTTTTGTCTCCTTAAGTGGCCGGCCAAACAAGGATATGTCTCAATGCAATGGATTGCATTGAATGTGTGGAGGTGAAAGGGTTTTTCCAACCCTATAAAAGACACCCTAAGTGGCCGGCCAAAGAGGAGGGATTGGCTTTTGTTGTTGGTGGAAGCTTTGGTTGTGTTAGTGGTGAGAAAGCTTGGTGGAAGCTTTGGTTGTGTGGGTTTGTGAGTGTAGGCTAGCAAGAAGAGGAGTCTTCTTCTTCCTTTCTCCTTTTCCCTCTCTTCCTCTCCTTTAGGGACTTCTCTAGCAAGAAGTAAAGGAGAGCTCTTCTAGTTTTCCTTTTGTGAGACAAGAGCGTGCTCGTGTGGATACGTATAGAGGCACGGACACTTGAACGTGCTAAAGATCCAACAAATCGAAAGGAAAAGCGGGATTAACAAGGGCACGCAACAAAGGTAATCCTCTCCTATAAGATAGGTTTGGTTTAGAGAAATTTATTTTATACGAGTTTGCTTTCGCATGGATCACTTGGAAGGGATCCTATTTTCCGTTGCGCATATGCCATTTGGCATACAAGAATTCCCTACATTCTCTGCGTCACTTTCTGTGATACATTATAGGAAATTCTTGGGCTTCAAGTAGGGTGATCCTCGGTAATGGGAATACCATGCAAAGTCGTTAGACTTGCAGAGTTTACGCTCACCTAATAGCTCAAGAATGTGAATGGATGTTTTAAGCCACCCAGAGTTATTGGCTTATAGTTGGATTAGGATGTCGAGATCTTCTACTAGATCCTGCCGGAAGACGTTGGATTGAGTCAGGAGTTTAAAAATGACTCCGTACAAGTGTTTAAGAGTTGGAGACTGATAAGCAGATATTGCAGGTCAACTTATTAGAGTCAGAAGTCTCCAACTGTTGGATAAAAGAAGCAAGATCGGAGTCATAGGCTTTGAGCTACTTTCCGATTATAGAAGACCAACCGCAGGTCATCAGGATATTCTTATGCACATCAGCAAAATCAGAACAAAGATGCCAAAGGGATTATGTGCGTGCAGTGTGGATCACGAAGACACGCGAAGTCAGATTATCAGTTAGATCAGTTCATCTGTGGCTATTGTAAGCAACCAGTACAGTTGAGGAGGTGTATTTTGAAGACATAGTTGAAGACTATCGATGGTGTTCCGGGAGGATGATGCACCATCTCGACAGTAGAGATCAACACAGAAGACATCTTAGAAGACACATGCAGACAACAACAACAGTTACCCCCCAAATGTGGGATTGGCTTTGTATAGAGGAGAGAGTATACGACGATGGTTATATCTATTCAGTATTCTACAATTGTAGCTCGTAGGATTAAGTGATGGGATCAAATGATCTAGGAAAATCCTCGGGTCATTCGTCGCAGAAATGCGACCGCTTTATCGCAGACTATTGGATCTGATCTTTTTCTCTTCGGAGAAAGGCTGAGACCTGCGGGGGAGCCTTTGGATCGGAATGACAGATAATTGATCATTCAAGGTATTACTTTAATTTTTCCCTCTAAGTTGACATATTGAGAGATGCTTGTAGTTTACAGGTATCTTTGTCTAGAACATTCTTAGTTCGGATTAGAAGGGTTCTTATACATCGACTTGTGAGTCGTTGGTATCTGTACCGTCAAGTGAGATGTGGATCAACAATTAAGAAGTCAAGGGATACCCTTAGACTTTGATAGACATAATTTTGCTTTAGACATATCCTTACGGATGGTCAAATTGTTGAGATTATGGAATGATTATGTCTCTCAGATGTGTGTATAATCTGAGAGCATTCGGATGTAATTTCGGATGAACTCCTAGGCTTGCCGCTGCATAGGCAAGTGGAGTAGGTGATCGGAGTGATTTCGAAGATAGTGTCGATATTGAATACCTCATACGAGGGATAATTTTGTTGATATAAGTGTTACTAAACACTATGGAAATTGGAAGAATGTAAGTTGCGATTATAGGAGATGTTGGAGGGGATATTTATCTATCCCAGTATCTCTCTCTGAGGAGATCCGAAACTCTTTGTTAAAAGATAGATGGACCTTTGAGATTATGCATCAATTATCAATGATAGAATATAGTAGTTGTTGAAAATGAATAGCCTTCGTTGTGGATAGATGATCTATTAGATCAGCTAAAGGAGACCTGTATATACTCTAGGGTTAATTTACGACTGGTGTGTTGATATTGTAGTGACATGGTGTCATACGATTATCATTGTCGTTGTGATGATTGATATATCATCAGTGAAGAGTAAAGAGGATGCAGGTGTGTAAAGACGATAATTTCATACTTTGTATGAATTTTATGAGTTCTGGTTATGTAGGTAGATTATTTAACGATTTAGTCATCCATGGATTTGAGAAATCGTGTATTCGGGACACGATTGGATTAGGTTGTGGTTGTTAGAGTTGCGTAACTTGGTCACTGTTGATTGTGGTAGTTGGAGTTACGCACTCGGTCACCGTAGATGGTGGTTTCCTTGTATGGATTTGGTTATTACCATAGATATGGATAGGATGCTTTTAATCATTAGTATATCACTAACTTGTTTGATCAGAAAGGTGATGGAATTTACTTGGTCGGAAGCCTGTGAGACTAGTTTTCAGGGCTCAGTCGAGTGTTAACTTTTGCATCAGTGTTAGTTAATCCTTCCGTGGATGGAAGGGTATTGTACATAGATGCATCACTTTAGTGAATGGAGCGATTCCGATGCTGTTGAATGAGGCGTATCTTATGCTTACGACAATTAAGAAACTACTAGATAAGCTGTTATACACATGATGTGGTTTTAACAGATATGATCTCGTGTAGTAGTGATATGGAGCAGGAATGCTCATGAGATTTTGACTAGCTACTGGGTAGCTACTATAGAGTTACTGGAACACGAAGAGTTGCTACAGGAGGCACATTATTTGATATTTGCTATATGTCCTGGTGGTACTTGGATGTACTGAGATTTGAAACGTTTATACTGGTAGGAACGATATGAAGAGAGATATTTCAGACTTTGCTGCTCGATGTTTAGTATGCCAGTAGGTGAGGGCTGAACATCAAAAACTCATCGTATTGCTCCAGAAAATTCTGATTCAAGATTAGAAGTGGGACCATATCACTATTTATTTCGTTACGGGATTGCCCATAACCCATAAAGGACATGATGCGATTTGGGTGATCATGGATCGATTAACCAAATCAGCTCACTTTCTACCTATGCATGGAATGGACTTGTTGGATCGTCTAGCAGAGTTGTACTGCCGATATATTATCAGATTGTATGGGGTACTTTTGAGTACCATATCTGTTAGAGATCCGTGATTTACCTCGTGATTTTGGCAGAGTCTGCAGCAAGCTATGGGCGCAGAGCTTCGATTCAGTACCGCATTTCATCCGCGAATAGAAGTACAGTCTGAGCGTATCATTCAGATGTTAGAGGATCTATTCAGATCTTGTGTCGTGGATTATGGAGGTAGTGGTAAGGATCACATTCCTTTGGTGGAATTTAACTATGAGAACAGTTATCACTCTTGTATTCAGATGGCTCCTTCCGAGGCCTTATACGGCAGACCCTACAGATCTCCTATGTTGTGGGAGGAGGTTGGGGAATGATAGCTATTGGGGCCACAGAGTATCCAACACGATGCGAAGTTGGTGCGCGTCATCAGATGATGGTTATTGGAGGTACAGGATCGACAGAAGAGTTACATAGACCGGAGGCGAAGGCCTTTGAAATTCTCAATTGGGGATTAGGTATTTCTGCGTGTTTCACCTACGAAAGGGGTGAAGTGGTTTGGGCTAAAAGGAAAGTTATCTCCACACTACATTGGTCCATTTGAGATGTTGGAGCGGATTGGGGGTGTAGCTTACCGGTTGGCTTTACCTCCGACACTTGGGGTGTTCATAATGTATTTCATGTTTCTATGCTGAGGAAATACGTTTCGCGTTCAGATCATGTTCTGAAAGAGGTTCCGATTCTACCTCAGTCTAATGCGACCTATGAGGAGATTCCGACCCGAATTCTTGGTCGCAAGGAGCAACAGTACGGAACAAAACCATCCGACTTGTAAAGATTGGATGACAACATCATACTGATGAGGAGGCTATGTGGGAGCTGAAAGATACTATCCGAGCTCAATACCCTCATCTATTCACTTGAGGAATGTTTGTGGTCCTTTCGGAAACTTACTTGAAGTAAATTTTTGCATGTTAGTACGAAATTTGGAGACCAAATTTTTATTAGTAGAGGAGAATATAAAATATTAGAAAAATAATAATAATAAAATAATACTTGTTAATTAGGAAAATAACCTATGGAATTTTTCCAGGAATTTTAAGAAATTTTCCTGGACATAAATGGAAATTTCTATGGCAGTTGGTGAGGAAAAATTTAATAGGCTTTGGGAAAGTTTGTTTGGGTTATCTTCTTATGAAGGGATTTTGGTTTGGGTTTAATGCTTATAGGTTAAACCCGACCCTTATCTTAAAGCTGAGCGTTCCTTTTCGTTTCGCCCGATCGGCTTCTTCCGCATTTCTTTCCGATCACATCCTTCTCGCCGCAGCTTCTTCCTCTCCTAATCGCTCGCGATTTCCTTCTCCTTTCCCCTGTTAGGTCGCACTATCCTTTTTTTTCCCCGATCCCTAGTTTCTGATGGCTCTGGCCACTGAGCTAGCAGAGTTCCCTTTCAGTTTCTCACGCGCTGCCCTCTTCACCTCTTCATCACCGTCGTTCGAGCGCTCCTCACTACCGCTGGTGCCAAGCTCCGCCTGACCTCATGACCGCCTTCTCGAGCCGCTCACCATCCACAGCCATGATGCCCTCTTCCGATTGTGACCCCTCCCCTTCCTCAAGCTGCCGACCGCCTAATCTAGAGGCAGCCCGATGATGCCACACCGCCACATCTCATCCTCTTCCCGTTAGCCGACTCTCTTCGACCGAGCTCGGCTCGACGACATCGTTACAAAATTTGATCGTCGTTGTCGCCAACGATTTTCCCCCATTGGTTTCCTCTTGGAGGAAGGTGCCACTACGGGTAGCATTTCGGCTGCCTCCTACCTCCACTCCGAGCAAGGTCTTCACACTGTCAATTTGTCTCCATGATCGCCGCAATAAGGTCATGAGATCAACGACTGAGGCCAAGGGGAGCTCGGTCCACACCGTGTGATTGCTGACCTAGTTCATCACCACCTCGTGAGCTGACCTTAAAGTCAGGGGGGCTGCGTCTGTGGTTGGTTTGGTGTTAGATTGGTGAGAGACGAGAAGGTAAGCTGTATTTACAACTTTGATTTTAGGCGCTGTTTAATTTTTTTGTTGATGTTGCTAGTTATCCTCTATCTTAGCCCAGATTCCAGCCAATTGGATTTTTTGGTGATCAGCTGTGGGAGGTTTTCTGGATAGGTTGTGGGATATGGAAACTACGTTAGGTAAGCTTGGATCTCATGTTTTGACTGAACATTTGAATTATAGCTAACTAGTATGCGTATGATGGATAGGAGTGATCAATTGGCTGAATAGCAATTTATTTACATATGTGATGGATTTAGTTTAATTATAGGAGAGTTGACATCAAGAAGCAGTACCGAGGAAGCTCGACTGGGTAAGTAGGATTTGGTTGTTCATAGTTGTATATCAGTTTTATTAGTAAACTAATTTGGATGTGTTACTATTGGATGTATTCTAGCTGTGCCACCATACCCAATCTGATTAATAAGATGATGATGTTATTAGTTCCATTTGTGAATTTATATATATGGAGTGTTTGGGTATCTTAGAGATGACCGTGAATTATATGAATCCATAAAAGGGAATGATTAGTAGGGGTTAACTAATCAGGGTTTGGATTGATTTAGGATTATGCTAGGGATTATTGAGGTTAATTGAGTATGTATTGACTTTATTACTGAGTGTATGTTAAACTTGGTTATATGATGTGTTCTTGGTTACAGGTATTTGATTCAAGATGGACTATTGGACGTGAAGACTATCGACATAGTCTACATACCAGGTGGTTAATTTCCTACCCTGGTTAGGTAGATATAATTGCATTCAGATTTAGACATGGATATAAGCATGTTATATGTTCATATTATCTTGACCCTGCTCTTATTTATCCTTATGCTTGATACTTGTCGTTGGCTATATATACTCAAATGTTGATATCACATTTTCCTTTATCATGATTTAGGAGTTACTGTTAGTGAAAATCCTAGAGCCAATCATGTGATGATTGTTGTATGGACTTTATTGTATCATATTCCTATTTATAAAGGCATGGTTATTATATTTACTTGTATTGGTGCCAAATAACTAAATATAATAATGTCCTTGAGTAGTAGGTTCTTATCTATATCAATCGATTGGTTGAATCGATAATGAGATGATATAGAGAACACTACTCTTAATCATTCCTAGTCAAGTATTAACATTCAGGGACAATGTTAATGCATAGAGACTAGCATGTAGGTCAACACGATGACTTGATCTCACAAGTCATGGATATGAGATATCAAGTTGACACATGGGTATGCATTGGAGAATGTATACTGAATGACCCGCCATGAGAAAGTATCATAGATCGTTATATGAGTGGCTTATACTTTCTCATGTGGCGATTAGTATGACTATTAGTCCTTAGACCTGAAATCACCATGATTCCCTACATAAGGAGTTGCATGCTTTGGCTTCGTCAAACGTCACCCGTAAATGAGTGGACTATAAAGGCGATTATTGGGTATGTGACAAATTATGCGGAGGGATGTGAGTGATGTAGATGGGATCTATCCCTTCTATATGATGGGGGTGACATCGATATTCTTGATAGAGTGAGACCACGAAGTACATGGTCATGCCCAAATGAGTCAATATGAGATATTGAGCTCATTTGATTAGAGTGAGTCTTCTTGGAGTTCAAGATATAGATTGTACCGAGGATGACATGGTCTATGCCTCAATTGGTCAATCTAGATGTCAAGGATAGAGGGACATTGTCACATATTGTGAGAGTCACAATTAGTAGTCACAAAGGTGATGTTGGAGCTCAACATTCTTGTAACTTGGGTAGCAATGATGTGTTGCTAGATACCGCTCATTGCTTATGTTCCTAAATTGGTTTAGGGACATTGTCAACGTTACAAGAACCTATAGGGTCACACACAAAGGGCAATTAGATGGATATTAGGTTCATATGATGAACCATGAGGATTAGGTTCATGTGATGAACCAAATTGGATTAAGAGTAATCCAAATTAGACTAATTGAGTTAGACTCAAGTTGATTCAAGTGTTGAATGAGTCTAATTTAGATTCGATTCATTTAGTCAATTTAAATTAATGAATAGAGATTCATTAAATCAAATTGACTTGAATCAAATGGTTGGATTTGATCAACCATGGGAGATAAGTGGTCAAGTTTGACTTGACTTGAGAGGGAAGATGAAAGGTCAAGTTTGACTTGACCAAATGCCAAGTCATGATGATGACTTGGCATGGTCGGCCAATGATGATGCTTCACATCATCATTGACTTATCAATTAGTACCACCTCATGAGGGAGACCAAGAGCCATTGGCTGTTGAAGTTACATGCATGCATGTAACCCCCCAAGTCATGAAGTATCCTAAGGGTGCTAGCACACTCAAGGTTGTGTTTTCTCCACCTATTGCTTGTGTGGATATCAATAGAGGAGTGTACACTTGACACTCTAGAGTTCCGACAAGCTATTTGGATGAGCGAAATTTGCGAAGGGAATCACATCGAGGGTAACACTCTCACCTTCTAGATCTAAGGTAAATCTAGGTTTACTTAGCACATACATGTTTTTATTTTAATATATCTTCGCACGGATCCGTGGCCAGACTTCCGGGGTTTCCGTAATGCAAAAAGCAGTTTTTGCGGCTCAGAAAGTCCAACAGTTACAGATGTGATGTAAGTAGATCTATAAATGTTTAGTAGGGTGTAGATGTTAGAGTATGGATGATTACCTGATTTGTAAATTGGGTAAAAGGTCATCCGTGGGTAGGTAATGCCTTAAATGTAGGATTTATTCCAATACCCATATGTTGCATACTTATTACCAACCTTGTGTTGTGTAAATGGTCAGGTGAGTTGTGAATGGTTTGTCGCTACGGACCGGTGGTCCTAGCTTGTTATGATCAGTTGACTATGTCTCTCTACAGGATAAAGAGTGTATTGATCAAATGGGTATGACTCTCTGTTGAACAGAGAGTCTGTGGTAGATGTCTATATGTGTGACAGTACATTCATGTCATTTGCATGCATACTGATGACATGGTCTCTCTTGGGGTTGAGAGAGTCGTCAGTCATTCTGCCTCCCAGGTTACTCCCAGAGGAGTAACTGGTGTGAGGGCAGAGCATTTGTTGTGCCACACTCTATCACTATAGACGATGGTAGTTGGAGTTGCGTGCAGTTGTCTTGGGTGCGTGACACTTGACCACTCATAGGTAGTGTCAGTCGGAGTGGCCAGCAGCAGGAACCCCCATTGTATAGCGAGCTCTTTACGCTCATATGCTACTTGATCATACTGCCCACTCATAGGCAGTGGTTGGTGTTGAGTTGGGATAGTTGTCATGTCGTGCCACCTAGGCTACACTGGGGTCATGGTAGCGAGTAGGGGTGCGCAGGCATGACCATGCATACTGCATTGTCGTATCATATGACATTTTGCATATTGCTATATATATATACATATATGCATGTATATATATATATATGGATGATTGTGATTAGTATACATACATATGCAGTCTATATGTATACTCACTTTGACGATGCATTTGTATGTACTATGCTTGTTGCATTTGTTTTTACATATTCATACATGCTATTGCATTTTCTGTATGGTAGTAGACCGGGTACCTGAATACTTGTGGGTCGGTCACTGTGATACCCTCGACCCGTATCATGATGTAGTGTGAGTTAGTATTACTCTTCATACCTTATGTTGTGGATATATGCCCAGGTTGGATGAGTGTAGAGTAGCTGATTGTCAGGTATGTCAACATCTTTTGTTGTTCAGTTTGTTTAGTGGTATGCATGTATGTATATTTATTATGCTGATGTATACTTGTCGTACCTGTAGATTATACTGTTGAATTACATGTGATATAGATATTTACATGTTCTATCTTATTACCTGCTGAGTTATACTCACCACCACGGACCCTGGGTTTTTTCTTTTGCCCAGGTAACAGGTAGAAGTCTTCATGATGGCTTGGAGCACCGTTGGATGACATCGTCTCATCTCAACTCCGAGAGTCCGAGTTTTTGGGTTATCGTTGGTGTTTCGATATGTCTGTGGTTTTATGCGATGTTTTGTAGTGTTGGACGTTGCTAATGTTGTACCTTGTTTTTCTGGTTTTGGTACAGTGTTTCTTAGTTGGTGTTAGTCATATCGGTATGCATGGTGTGTGAGTTATATTGTATATGTGTGGTTATGGGTATGTGGTTTTATGTTTTCCGCTTTGGTTGATATATATATTTGCTTATTATGTTGTGGTTGTGGGCCTACGGGCCTTGTATTAACTGTATGTGTTGTCATGTACAGGGGAGATGTCATCCGTTTGATTTTCGACACGACATACTATCGGGGCATGACAACTAGATTAAGAGGTAGAACACACAAGTTTATTATTAGCTCCCCCTGGATCATTGAACCGTTGCAGTCTTTCCACGTAGTGGATTTGATCCTTGGGAACCCAATACTTGTTTGATCCTATTTGTGAAATCAAAAAGGTCTTAGGGACCCATGCTTGGACTTTTTCATTATTTCGATTGACAATTGACATATACGATTTATTTGTAGTTGTTGTCTTAAACCCGAGTCCGACCTTGTTGTACATGACTTTTTGCATCCATGTAGTAGGTCAAGACCCTTGGACCCCAAAGTAAACCTTTCCAACGACTTCCTGAGCTTTTGAACTTGTCCTTTTAAGAGAGAATTCTCTTCCTCAAGTTTTTCAACTTGAGTTGAGTTTCCCTCTCAAACTTGACTAGTCGAAGAGGTTATGGTGGCCTCATGCATAAAGAGTTTAACCTCCTTATGCAAGGACTCGACCTTACACTCGGACTTAAATAACTTCTTAT
Source organism: Wurfbainia villosa (assembly GCA_025175895.1). NCBI lineage: Eukaryota > Viridiplantae > Streptophyta > Magnoliopsida > Zingiberales > Zingiberaceae > Wurfbainia > Wurfbainia villosa. The sequence goes on along the minus strand of CM045989.1, from coordinate 31,745,732 downwards.
TTAAGTATTTGATTGCATTATACAAAGTATTGATTAATGATCGACTTATCATGATAGAATCTTTTGAACCGGATGTGGATCCGTGACTTGTCTTGAATTGGAGCTTGATGTTGGATCCGGAGTCGGACTCAGTCTCGGACTCACAGTTGGTCTCGGGTTCGGATTCAGACTCAGACTCGGTGGGGTTTGCCATGAAAGCCAAGTTGTTAAGTTCATCTTCTTCCTCCGAGGACTCTTCCCAAGTTGCCTTGAGGGCTCTCTTACTTTATGGTTGCTTGTTCTTTAGCCTTGGACACTCGGATTTGATGTGACCTCTCTTGTTGCATTCATAGCACTTGTAATTTGAATTTTGATCGAGTCTCTTCTCCTTGGATTTCTTGATAGGTCGCCTTATACTCTTAATCATCTTTTGAACTTGGTTCACTAGCTCGGTCTCCATTTTATCGTCTACCTCCGATTTGTACTCTTCTTCTTCGGGAGGTGGCTTGCTCTTTCCCTTCGTTCTTTAACCTGCAACCAAGGCAACACTTTTCTCGACCGAGGCCGAGTTAGATTGCTCATGCAACTCAAATTCTAAAAATAACTCATCTAATCTAATTTTCGAAAGGTTTCTAGATACTTTGTAGGCATCGACCATGGATGCCCACAAAGTGGTCCTAGGAAATGCATTTAATGCGTACCTTATTATGTCTGGGTTCTCCACCTTTTGCCCAATTGAATGGAGACCATTCATTGTGTCTTGGATCCTCGCGTGGAGTTGCGTCGACATCTCATTGTCCTGCATCTTAAGATTAACTAATTTATTTAAAAGAAGATCTCGTTTACATACCTTCGTGTCGGTCGTTCCTTCATGTAGTTCGATGAGTTTATTTCACAAGTCCTTTGTGCTGATGAAGGGGCTGACGCGGTTGAGTTCTTCCTTGGAGAGGTCTCACTATAGGATTTGCGTGGCTTTCGCATCAGCGTCTACTTGTCGCTTCATGGCATTCATCCACTTATCGCAATCCACAAACTCACTGTCTTCATTAGTTGGTAGAGTAAAGCCCATCTGGATGACTATCCACATCTCGACTTGGGTCTTCAGGTAGCATTCCATCCGACCCTTCCAATAACGGAAGTCATCTCCATTGAAGAACGGAGGTCGGGCGATGCTATACCTCTCGAGATGGGCCATTCAATAAAACCTTGCAAACAAAAACACAAGAATTGCCAAGACTTGGTCTTGAATTAGCAGTGTGGGATAAAAAATCTTAAATTAAATTAGGAAAAATACAGAAATAATACAAATTTTCTAGACCGGTGGTTGCACCGAATATGAGCACCCCCGCTTTGATACCATGTTGAATCGAGTAAACACGCTAGAGGTGTGTGATTAGCGTACATAAATCTTTTTCTTTTTCATTGTTAAAACCAAAGTATTGTTAGGGCAATCAACCCAAGTATGGTTTTGATGTGTGTGGAAAAGGGTTTAAGTTAGGTTGTTATGTGATTTGATGTGTGTGTTTAAGTTGTGCAGGACTTAAGTGAATCACACATGTGTTAGCTTGATAAAGCATTGGCAAGTTCACCATCTCATGGCTCAAGTCCTTGAGTCGGTGAAGGATGGCATTGCAGAAGCCGTGCGCTTGGTGCATCCGAGGGACCGCCGGACGAGGAGCAAATGAAGTGAAGCTGGAGGAAGCAGACTTCGTGGCAAGACGCGAAGGATGGCACTGGAGGAGCCGAGGGCTTAGTGCATTTAAGGGATGTAGGCCAAAGAGAGCTTCAAGGCGAGAGACTTCATGGGAGATGAGAGTGAGAGATTGTAACCCGGGACGGAGTAGCCCAGCTATGTGAACTTGGCCGAATGGCTAAGTCAAGTGTCGGATGCTCAAACTTAGGTTTGAGGTTTTACCTGATAAGTCGGATGCTCAAACTTGTGTTTGAGGTTTCACCCGACAATTGGATAAGTCGGATGCTCAAACATGAGTTTGAGGTTTCTATCTGACGAATATAAGTGTCGGATGCTCAAACAGGTGGTTTGAGGTTTACCCGACAGTCGGATGCTAAAACAAGTATTTGTTCGAGGTTTTTACCCGACATCAGTCGACTGCTATAGATAGTAGTCGACTGCTTTGAGTCGACTGAATATCGACTGGTGTTCGATTGAAGGGTTTCTGGCCTAGCAATTGACTGCCTGTTGGGTTTTCCCGGCACCGTGGCGAGTGTGTGTTCGAACATGATTCGTAAACATGCACATAGAGGAAGCAATAAAAGCAATAAATCTAATTTATTACAACACACACATCACACGTATGCAGGATACAACATGTGTAGACATAATTGCTATTTAAAATTTTGCAATAAAAGGAAACTTATACTAGGTATACCTGACGGATCACGTGTAGCGGGAATGATATCAACCGTAGCGACCCTCGCTAGAATCGCCTCTATCCGTATCCATGCCAAGTATCGTTGAGATAGCTTCACAAAGCCACGAGCCTCGTCTTTGCAAAAGTCACTATCCTCGAGTCGAAGACGATGTGATCCGAGAGATGATCACAATCCGAAATAAATTCGGATCCCAAAATGAGTTTCACAAACTCGCTTGTTGGAAGCGGTTTTTGTCAACCTGTGACTAAAACTTAACCCTTCACCTATGAGGATTGCCGGAGATCCAATCCCCGGCAAGTAGACCGCTGTCGGAGCACAAAACACCGAACAAATGACCTCTCCATGCGAAGGAGATCAAGCTGTCCAAAACAGTTTGTTGTGGAGGAAGAAGGGGTCAGCCAAAGGCTTGGCCGGTTACTCCTTGGTCACCGACAGCCAAGGGAGGTTGGTCGGCGACTGAGGGTGGGCCAAGGGACACCGGCGACTGGTGGATGGCCGGTGGTGAGGAGAGGCAGCAACTCTAATGGGGCGGCGGCGGCACAAAGGTGGGCGACAACCACCTTGGCTTGGGTGGCAAGAAGGAGAAGGAGGAAAGGAGGCTAGGGTTTCTAAAACCCTTGAACCAATTAATTCTCCATGAAAAACTCTTAAGCCGTGTTTTTATAGAGAACACATTCTCCTAACGGTTATTGATTCATAACCAAAACCCGTTAACCCGCTCCAATAACTTAAGTTAAAATAAACCAAACCGCGTTGGTCTATTTTAAGTTAAAACGAACCGAACCAACTTTGGTTCATTCGTTTAAAACAAACCAAACCACTTTGGTTTATTTTCCACCATTAGATTAGAACCAAACCAATTTGGTTCATCCATCATGTCTTCAAAAGACACAGCCCATCCATGCTTCCGATGCGACTGAAACCATTTCATACTCGCTCTTTGTTTGGTCCAACCAAACCTAGTCTCTCTCGCTCTAAGAATCCTATTCTCAAACTCGTTTTAAATCCTTCAGATTAAACTCGTTGTGCGTGTGACCAAATAGGTTCCAGGTTTATGTTGGCCATCTATAATTAACCATTAATTATAGAACGATCATGAGTGGCACCTAGTAGTACATCATGATCCCCAATTAATCGAAAAATCAACGGTTGATCCCAAAACCTTTTCTGAAACCCTTCAGAAGCTACAATGAATCATGCCCCATTCCTTTCACTCATCTTATACCCACTTGGTTCAGAACATGGTCTATTGTGTCAGTCCCCACTAGGCTGACTGCGTCACACCTAGCCCAAGTATTACTTCCTCGTCCTCCAGATTCTAGTTACTGCACATGTTTCTAAGAGTACCATACTCTAAACATATAATGCTTTGGCCAAAGACTTTAGTAATAATCCGACGAGAGGCCATAGGGTATACATCTCCTCGCAAGGAGCGGTAAATCCTCTGTAAGCTATTCAAACAGCTTCGACCACTTCGACTTATACCCAATCATCCCGAGTCCACATCTCCTCAGAGATGTTTGCTTAAGATGTCAAAGCATAAGCCTTCATGACCAAGATGACTTGAATACGGCAAGTCGAAAGAACATCACACTTAAGCTGCTGTAAGAACTTCATTGACATATCCTTATATACAGAGAACCATATGAAGTCTAAGAGCTGGTCACTCCAATGAACTAGTTACCATAACTAGCCACCACGATTAACTCTGGACATCCCAATGTCTCCAGCTAGTGAGAAACAGCTGCTTGGATTAAATCAAAGAGTATACCTTGTGCTAGTCTCAATAGAATTAATGGTGTCCTAATCCATCAATTCATCGACTAGAGATAATTCCAATACATCACAATTACACATATAGAGAAACTCACTAGTTGTGATCCAATCATAAATTCTCTCATGCTGTGAATTATATTGCGGACATCCCGTAAATGAGTTTAAGATCCAATCAAATACATGAAAACATATATAATCAAATAGTGAATCTTCATTTATCAAATAAATAGTACAACCATAAGGCGATTGCCTTAGGACACCTCTCATATATTACTAACAAACTCACACTTGACCTAATGCTAATCGCCATGGTATCTAATACCATAAGCTCTAACATGACCCTTAAACTTACTTTGAGGAAAGGCCTTAGTTAAAGGGTCCACTAAGTTCCTTTCAATGGGAATCTTCTCGATTTGTATTTCCTTCCTACTGAAGATCTCTCTGATCAGATGATAGCGGTGAAGCACATGTTTGGATCGTTGATGAGACCTTATCAAGTTCGGGGATCAACTTCTCGATCTAAACCGCTTCCTTTGCTGCTTCCAAAGCTGCAATGTATTCTGCCTCAGTGGCAGAATCCGCTATAGTATCTTGCTTAGAACTTTTCTAACTTATTGCCCCTCCATTTAAGGTAAATACGTACCCAGACTGAGACCTAAAATCTTCCTTGTCCGTCTGGAAGCTGGCATTCGTATACCCACATATTACCATATCACCTTCTCCATATATTAGGAACACATCCTTAGTTCTTCTTAAGTACTTAAGGATTATCTTAATAGCCACCCAATGATACATTCCTGGATCAAACTGATATCTGCTCGTGACACTCGAGCATACAATACATCTGACCTTGTACATAACATAACATACATGATAGATCCTATTGCGAATGCATTGGGAATCTTACTCATGCAAATCCTCTTGTCTTCTGTGCGTGGGCACATAAACTTCGAAAGGTGTATCCCATGCCTGATGAGAAGGAAACCTTTCTTGGATTTCGACATGCTAAACCTCTTTAGCACTCGGTCTATATATGTAGACTGCGAAAGACCAAGCAACCATTTCGATCTATCTCTATAGATATTGATCCCGAGGATGTAGGTCGCTTCTCCCAGGTCTTTCATAGAGAATGTTTTGGATAACCAAATTTTAACCGACTATAAGATAGATATATCATTTCCTATAAGTAATATGTCATCGACATACAACACTAGGAACATGAATGCACTCCCACTAACCTTCTTGTACACACAGGGTTCATCTAGATTTTGTGAGAAATCAAACCTTTTGATTGTCTCATCAAAATGGATATTCCAACTCCTGGATGCTTGCTTTAGTCCATAAATGGACCATCGTAGTTTGCATATCTTGGTTTTATCAACCGATGTGAAACCCTCAGGCTGTATCATATACACGTCCTCGAGTAGGTTTCTATTAAGGAAAGCCGTTTTCACATCCATCTACCATATCTAATAATCATAATGAGCCACTATGGCCAGGAGCATCCGAATGGATTTAAGCATAGCTACCGGTGAATAGGTCTTGTCATAATCAACACCTTGTTTTTGACGATAGCCTTTCACCACTAATCTAGCCTTAAAGGTAATCACATTACCATCCATATCAATTTTCTTCTTGAAACCCCACTTGCACCCTATAGGCTTAATACCTTTAGGTGGGACCACCAAGTTCCAAACTTGATTTTCATACATAGAATGCATTTCCGATTTCATGGCTTCAAGTCATTTGTCTCTTTCTGAACTTTTTCAGAACTTCTTTATAATTGGTAGGCTCCTTATCGTCAATGAGTAACACGTCATTTGATTCACTTACGAGAAAACTTTATCTCTCGAAAATGTTGCGTGTCCTACCATATCTACGAAGATGTGGTGTCACAATAGGTTCAGCCAATGTCTCATCACTATGAGTTATCAGTTGAGGTGCTTGACTAGGTATCTCCTTGTTGGGATGTATACTGAAAAGTCTATCTTTTGTATGAACATCTTTATTTTTGAAATAAGAATCACATGATCATTGTATGCATATTTTTTTGGTTATGCATATTTTCTAATACATTACATTGTAGATAACATGGTGTGTGGTGTCACACGGGAGATTATGTTATCGGCTCCTTGTAAAGTATAAGTATAGACTCACAACCGAGATGACTTTGGACAAACCATTGGTATGGTTATAGTGTGATTTGGTGTTGGTTTGTCTTGACCATAGAATCACACTAGTACACTTTGTGTGTATTGAGCAGGACTAACTTAGAGGTGATTCGATTTATTACTGACTACATGATCGAATCGGACCTTAGATATTATATTGTACATACTCTTAATCCTGATATAATAACGGGCACATATATTTAGTATTCATTTCTTTGATTTACCAATGGGTGAGATTTATAGATTAAATCGATAGGCTCGGTAAGTTGGGAAATGATATTATTTATATGATGTGCCGTTGATTATAGGAGGAAACCATGTCCTATATATTAGGATGATGATGTCCCCTTGAGGAGCTCATAAGGTTCATCATATAAACCCTGCAGGTGGACTTGGTCCGGCATGATGAAAAGGTTGAGTGGTACTACTCATGGAGTTAGATGTTGATTAATTAATGGTCAGTAAATTAATTAATCGACGGACATTCGAGATCTTAAACACGGGGAGAAAATGTACAAATAATATATGGAGCCCATATTAACTTATGGGGGTTGGTGAGGTAGATCAATGATAATCCTTTAGTGGATTCGATTATCATTAATGGATCGGACTTTATGTGGGCTTGATCCATTGGGTGGCCAAGATCCAACTCCTCCTCATGGTCCCTATTGTAGCCTATTAATACCTCATGGAGCCTAGATCCAATGGATGGAAACAAAACTCTAGATCCAAAGGTAGAGATTAAATCTCTAGATCCGACGGTTGAGATTAAATCACTAGATCCGACAGTTGAGATTAAATCCCTAGAACCAATGGTGGAGATTAAAACAAGGCTTATCCATAACTCTATAAAATGAGAGGAGGGGGTGGGCGGCAAAGGAATCCCATTAGAGATAGGATTAGGGTTAAGGTGGGCGGTAAGCTTGAGGGTTAGGGTTTGGAGTTGACGACACCAAATAAGGAAACTTATTCCTTATCTTCTTCTTCCTCAAGGTGGCCGACACCCATACAACCCTTTCCAGCCCTTGGCTAGCATCCAAAGCATTCCTTCTCCCTCTCTTTGGCTGGTGGAAACATAGCTTAAGGTCTTCCCTTGGAGCTTGTGGCCGGAATCCATCTTTCTCCTTCTCCTTGTTGACCAGCGGCAAGCAATTTGCTTGTTGCTTGTTGGTTGGCTAAAAAAAGGAGAAGGGTCTTGTTTCTATTCTTCCTCTTGCTCAAAACGAGCAAGGAAGGAAGATTGGTGATCTAGGAGCTTCAACTTTTAGTAGATCTTCGCCCACACGACGTCTGAAAGGAGGAAGGTCATACAATAGAAGATTGAGAGGTATATCACTTATCTATCTTCATGTGTAACATGTTTATATTTGTTTTTCAATTATATGAATGTTATATTCTATTTTGTGGCTAATATAACTTGGACCCCGAACATAAACACAAAATTTGGCGATCCGTACATCGTCTATTCCACGATTATTCATAAAATAGAGGTTGGTCGCTTGAACAACAAGTTTGTTCAAGAGACTACTCTAATCAAATAGCATGATGATGATAAGGTTGCTTGGGCAATCCCTCTTGTCAAGGATAATTTTTTTTTATCCAGGGACATAGAAGGGATCGCCATGAACAAGCGACCGAGTTTAAGTGGGAAGCGAAGTTTCCTACCTTCAAATGGTATCAGAGCGACGGTTTTCGGTTTTGTGTGTTTAGGATTCGGTTACTTTTATGCACTTTTCATATATTATATGTGCCGGATAATGGTAGGATATGCGTAGGCTAACTCTTTGGTTGCCGGCATAGGATCCAACTATTATGGCCATATGTGTGTATGTGATTGTGTGTGTGTAAATGTATATTTTGTTGAATCCTCGGACGAGGCTAGTATTTGATTTTTTTGTAAATTAGATACGACATTGTTTAGCCACTCTTTTTATTTTAGTTTACGTTAGATCTAGATTTCATGTACACTCCCTCATGGAGTATAGGATCGATGGATGTAAATTAAAATAGATTTTAGTCTTGGCTCGGATCTCCGGATGGCTCGTACATGGCGTAGGAGGAGCGGACGAGATGACGATACGACGGGAGACATATTGAAGACAAAAGCCATAATAGTTGGAAAATTTTTATTTTTCATATTTATTGCTTATTGTTTGATATGCATGTCGTAGGCTAGAAAATTCCTCAATTTCAAATTACTAAGTGGAAGAGGGAAATTTTTATAAATTCCCATGACCTCCATTACGATTTGACAAGTGATACAAACAAACTTGCGCGTCGGCTCTGAGTGCCTTCCTCCCCATCGGATTAGTTTGTTTGCGGATCACAAGGTCGAATATGGTTATAGGAAATTATTAAGGAGTGTGTGTACTTCCCCATCGGAAGGCACATAACCCGAGATAATTACCTTGGTACCGAGTAATGGTAAATACTTAGATACAAATATAAGTATCCTCCCCATCAAAGTCACTGCTTTTATTTGTAGGGCCAAAGAGGAACCAACTATTAATTTTACTTGTCAAAAAGTTAGGTTGACAAGATAGTAAAATTAATGGGTAAAACCTCCTCTTACAAATGTAGAATTCGTATACGTCCACACTATCGTGGCATACCATATTCTCGGTGTTTTGAGGTGTTGGTTGATTTTAAAATTTTATTATTTGAGGAATCAATAATTTTTTGAAATCTAATATTTTGATCTATGTGATTCTTATGTTTTCTTTCAAAATGACTTTCAACCCGCTTGCTGTGATACTGTAAGAGAATAAACTTACTGGACCCAACTATGTTGATTGGAAGAGGAACCTTGACATTGTCTTGACTGCCGAGGAATACAAATATGTACTCCTCGAAGAGTGCCCTCCTAAGCCTACAGATGATTCTGGGGAAAAGGAGAAAGAGAGTTATAAGAAGTGGATAAAGGCCGATGAAATGGCGCGGTGTTACATTTTGGCATCTATGTCAAATGTACTGCAACATCAGCATCAAGCCATGCCCACTGCTTATGACATATGCTCAATCTCAAAGAGCTTTTCGGACACTAGAATCGGGCTGTTAGGCAGGAAGCTATGAGGAACTTGATGACAACCACCAAGATCGAGGGAACACCCGTGAGGGATCATGTTCTCAAGATGATGACTCATTTGAATGAGTTGGAAGTCCTCAAAGCTGAAATCGATGGGGAAACCCAGGTCGATATCATTCTCCAGTCTCTACCTAGGAGTTTTGAGCAGTTTCGCCAGAACTACAACATGAACAAGAGGTTGTATTCGTTGGCGGAGCTTCTGACAGAACTCCAGGTAGCAGAGGGGCAATTTCGTCAGAGTGCTCAGGCGCATGCCATAGTGACCCAAAAAGTTTCTACTTCTAAGCCGAAAGGCAAGAAGAAGAAGAAACAAACTGGGGCAAAGGCAGTGAGAGGAACTCAGGGAGGAGTGAAGAAGCCGAAAGACAAGTGCTTCACTTGTAAGCAGACTAGACACTGGAAGAAGGACTGCCCCAACCGCAAGCAGAACAAAGGTATATCTTTTGGTCTAATCGTTGAAACATGTTTAGCGGTGTTATCTACCAACACCTGGTGTGTAGATACGGGAGCCACTGATGATGTCTGCAATACTTTGCAGGGGTTCCAGGAAACTAGACGACTGGCTGAGGGGGAAATTACCGTGTACTTGGGCGATGCCACGAAGGTGGCGGATGTTGCAGTGGGAGACATTTATTTATCTTTTGAGAAAAATAAAGTTTTGGTTCTTAAGAATTGCCTTTATGTACCTTTATTTAGAAAGAATTTAATTTCAGTTTCTAAATTGTTTATGGATGGATATTCTATTTCTTTTAATGACAGAGTTGTTATAAAAAGGAATAGGGACATTATCTGTTCGGGTGCATTGATAGGAAATTTATACACACTTGAACTAAAAGCTCCCACGATGCAAATAGAAGTTAATAACTCATCTTCTAATTCCAATAAGAGAAAAGAACCTTCGAAGATGAACCAAATATAACTTTGGCATCTTAGGCTTGGTCATATTAACCTAAGCAGAATTCAAAGGTTGATAGTTGATGGACCTCTGGGTTCATTAGTGGTGGAAGATTTCCCAACCTGCGAATCTTGCTTGGAGGGTAAAATGACCAAGAGGCCTTTTAAGGCCAAGGGGTATAGAGCCAAAGATGTGTTAGAATTGGTTCATTCTGATTTGTGTGGTCATATGTCTATCCAGGCTCGAGGTGGTTTTGAGTATTTTGTCTCTTTTATAGACGATTATTCAAGATATGGATACATTTAATTGATGCGCTGCAAGTTTGAATGCTTTGACAAGTTCGAAGAATTCAAGGCTGATGTGGAGAAACGTCAAGGTAAAAGTATCAAGACACTACGATCTGATCGTGGTGGTGAGTACCTCTTGGGAGAGTTTAGGAATTATTTATCAGAGGCTAAGATTCAATCCCAATTGTCTTCACCTGGCACACCCCAGCAGAATGGTATAGCAGAGCAAAGGAATAAGACTCTTATGGAGATGGTTAGATCGATGATGAGTTATTTTGAGTTGCCAGATTCGTTCTGGGGATATGCTCTAGATACGGCGGTGTACATTCTGAACTTAGTTCCATCTAAATCAGTGCCTTCTACTCCCACATAATTGTGGACCGGGCGAAAGCCTAGTCTAAGACATATTCAGATTTGGGGGAGTTCAGCACATGTGCTGAAGGAGGATGCTGGTAAGTTGGAACCTCGTACAGAAGTACGCATGTTCGTTGGCTATCCTAGAGGAACGAAGGGTGGATTGTTTTATAGTCCTAGAGATCAGAGGGTGATCGTTAGCACGAATGCCAAATTTCTAGAAGAAGACTATGTGATGAACCACAAGCCCATGAGTAAAATTGCTCTAGAGGAATTAAATGGGGAAGTCACTTCTTCAGTACCACCGGTACAAGAGGATATAGCACAAGTCACTGCACCGCATGTCACAGAGGATACACAGGTGATACCTCATCGTAGTGGGAGGGTTGTGAGACAGCCTGATAGATTCATGTTCTTGGGAGAATCTTCTGATTTGGTCCCTGGCGAACATGAACCTGATCCCTGGACATATGATGAGGCAACCCAAGATAAAGATGCAGTATCTTGGTAAAGTGCAATGAATACTGAGATTGAATCTATGTATTCAAATCAAGTCTGGGAGCTAGTGGAACCACCCGATGGTGTAAAAACCTATTGATGCAAGTGGATCTACAAAAGAAAGAGAGGAATAGATGGGAAGGTTGAGACCTTCAAAGCGAGGCTTATTGCGAAGGGGTATACTCAGAAAGAGGGTATCGATTATGAGGAGACCTTTTCGCCAGTAGCCATGCGTAAGTCTATCCAAATTCTCTTATGCATAGCAGCTCATATGGATTATGAGGTGTGACAGATGGATGTCAAGACAACTTTCCTTAATGGAAGTCTTGAGGAAAACATCTATATTAAGCAACCAGAGGGATTCATTGCGAAGGGCAAAGAACATCTTATATGTAAGCTTAATCGGTCCATTTATGGATTGAAGCAAGCTTCGAGGTCTTGGAACATTCGATTTGATGAAGTAATCCAGTATTATGAATTTATTCAAAGTCCAGATGAGTCTTGTGTTTACAAGAGATGTGACGGAAACGTAGTGGTATTTCTTGTACTATACGTAGATGACATTTTGTTGATTGACAACAATATCAAGGTGTTATCGGACGTAAGGGTATGGTTGTCCAAATAGTTTGATATGAAGGACTTGGGAGAAGTGGGACACAGGATCGCAAGAAAAGGATGTTGTGCTTATCCCAAGATTCATACATAGACACGATTATGGATCATTTTAGCATGCAGAACTCCAAGAAGGGTTTTCTACCTTTCAGGCATGGAGTTCCTTTATCTAAGGAGATGTGTCCTAGAACATCTGAGGAGATAGAGAAGATGAAGGCGGTTCCTTATGCTTCGACGGTAGGAAGCCTCATGTATGCAATGCTATGTACGAGACCAGATATCTTCTTTGCCATGGGCATGGTCAGCAGATATCAGAGTAATCTAGGACAGGGACATTGGACTGTGGTAAAGCATATATTAAAGTGCTTGAGAAGGACTAGGGATTATATGCTAGTTTACCAGGTAGACCAATTACTCCCTGTGGGTTACACAAATTCTGACTTCCAATCAGACAGGGATAACAGTAAGTCTACCTCAGCTTTTGTGTTTACTTTGGGAGGTGGAGCCATTGTATGGAGGAGTGTCAAGTAGAAATGCATGGCGGACTCCACCATGGAAGCTGAGTATGTGGCAGCCTCTAAGGCGACCAAAGAAGTTGTGTGGCTCAGGAACTTCCTGATGGACTTGGATGTGATTCCTGGTTTGCCCAGAACTATCACAATTTATTGTGATAATAGTGGTGCAGTTGCAAACTCGAAGGAACCACGAGCCCATAAGGCATGTAAACACATAGAGCGCAAGTACCACCTGATACGAGAAATCGTAAAGAGAGGAGAAGTTGTCGTGGCCAAGATTGCATCGGAGGATAACCTGACAGATCCTTTCACTAAGGCCCTTCCGACGAGAGCTTTTCATAGGCATGAGGAGGGAATGGAGATCAGATGCATGACAGTTTGAGGACAACATAGTCTTTTAGTATAAGTGGGAGATTGTTGGGATGTATACTGAAAAGTCTATCTTTTGTATGAACATCTTTGTTTTTGAAATAAGAATCACATGATCATTGTTTACATATTTTTGTAGTTATGCATATTGTCTAATACATTACATTGTAGATAACATGGTGTGTGGTGTTACACGGGAGATCATATTATCGGCTCCTTGTAAAGTATAAGTATAGGCTCACAATCGAGATGGCTTTGGACTAACCATTGGTATGGTTGTAGTGTGATTTGGTGTTGGTTTGTCTTGACCATAGAATCACACTAGTACACTTTATGTGTATTGAGCAGGACCGACTTAGAGGTGATTCGATTTATTGCTGACTACATAATCGAATCGAACCTCAGATATTATATTGTACATACTCTTAATCCCGATATAATAACGGGCACATATACTTAGTATTTATTTCTTTGATTTACCAATGGGCAAGATTTATAGATTAAATTGATAGTCTCGGTAAGTTGGGAAATGATATTATTTATATGGTGTGTCATTGATTATAGGAGGAAACTGTGTCCTATATATTAGGATGATGATGTCCCCTTGAGGAGCTCATAAGATTCATCATATAAACCCTGCAGGTGGACTTGGTCCGACATGATGAAAAGGTTGAGTGGTACTACTCATGGAGTTAGATGTTGATTAATTAATGGTCAGTAAATTAATTAATCGACGGACATTCGAGATCTTAAACACGGGGAGAAAATATACAAATAATATATGGAGCTCATATTAACTTATGGGGATTGGTGAGGTAGATCAATGATAATCTTTTAGTGGATTTGATTATCATTAATGGATCGGACTTTATGTGGTCTTGATCCATTGGGTGGCCAAGATCCAACTTCTCCTCATGGTCTCTATTGTAGCCTATTAATACCTCATGAAGCCTAGATCCAATGGATGGAAACAAAACTCTAGATCCAAAGGTAGAGATTAAATCTCTAGATTCGACGGTTGAGATTAAATCTCTAGATCTGACGGTTGAGATTAAATCCCTAGAACCAATGGTGGAGATTAAAACAAGGCTTATCCCTAACTCTATAAAAGGAGAGGAGGGGGTGGGCGGCAAAGGAATCCCATTAGAGATAGGATTAGGGTTAAGGTGGGTGGCAAGCTTGAGGGTTAGGGTTTGGAGTTGGCGGCACCAAATAAGGAAATTTATTCCTTATCTTCTTCTTCCTCAAGGTGGTCGGCGCCCATACAGCCCTTTCCAGCCCTTGGTCGGCGTCCAAAGCATTCCTTCTCCCTCTCTTTGGCCGGTGGAAACATAGCTTAAGGTCTTCCCTTGGAGATTGTGGCCGGAATCCATCTTTCTCATTCTCTTTGTTGGCCGACGGCAAGCAATTTGCTTGTTGCTTGTTAGTTGGCTAAAGGAAGGAGAAGGGCCTTGTTTCTATTCTTCCTCTTGCTCGGAACGAGCAAGGAAGGAAGATTGGTGATCTAGGAGCTTCAACTTTTTGTAGATCGTCGCCCACACGACGTCCGAAAGGAGGAAGTTCATACAATAGAAGATTGAAAGGTATATCACTTATCTATCTTCATGTGTAACATGTTTATATTTGTTTTTCAATTATATGAATGTTATATTCTATTTTGTGGCTAATATAACTTGGACCCCAAACATAAACACAAAAGCCGACGATCCGTACATCGTCTATTTCACGGCTATTTGTAAAATAGAGGTTGGTCGCTTGAACAACAAGTTTGTTCAAGAGACTACTCTAATCGAATAGCACGACGATGACAAGGTTGCTTGGGCAATCCCTCTTGTCAAGGATAAATTTTTTTTATCCAGGGACGTAGAAGGGATCGCCATGAACAAGCGACTGAGTTGAAGTGGGAAGTGAAGTTTCCTACCTTCACTCCTCAATGTCTACTGGAGTCTCTTGAACCTCCTTAAGTTCAACGACACTCCCGCTGTTTTCTTCCAAGAGAAACTCTTTCTCTACAACATGCCTTGAAACAAACACCTTTTGTTCCACTGGATGATAGAATTGGTAACCCCTCGTTTTCTTATTGTATCCAATAAATAGACATTTAACAAACTTAGCATCCAGTTTGTCTGATACAATCCGCTTCACATAAGCAGGACAACCCCATATCTTCAAGTAGGATAAATGAGGTTTCTTACTATTCCATATCTCATATGGAGTAGTAGAGACTACCTTGGTCGAGACTCTGTTTAACAAGTAAACAACAGTTTGAAGTGCATAGACCCAAAAGGACTTGGGAAGATTCGCGTGATTCATCATCGACCTAACCATGTCCAATAAGGTTTGGTTTCGCCTCTCAGATACACCATTATGATGTGGTGTATACGGCGGAGTCAATTGAGACAATATACCATTGTCCCTTAGATAATCTAGAAACTCTTGACTCAAGTATTCACTACCTTGATCCGATCGAAGTATTTTAATAATCATGCCAAGTTATTTCTCTACTTCACTTCTGAATTCTTTAAACATTTCAAAGGCTTCAGACTTGTGTTTCATCAAGAACAAATACCCAAACTGTGAGTGATCATCAGTGAAGGTAATGAAGTAGTTATAGCCTCCTAGAGCATGGTTTGACATAGGTCCACATATATCAGTATGTATTAGACCAAGCAACTCTCCCACCGGTTCACCTTTTCCCGTAAAAGGTAACTTAGTCATCTTGCCTTTTAAGCATGATTCACATGTATCGAATGAATCAGATTCAAACAATTCTAGAATTCCACATTGGTGTAATTTAGACATGCATTTCTTGCTTACATGGCCAAGATGACAATGCCACATGTAGGAGGCTAATTGATTATCTTTTCGAGCACACTTATTGTTCGCTTCGATATTGAAAATGTCACTTGATACATCCAATGTATAAATACCATTGCTTAAAGTTCCAGTCCCATAAAGAACGTCATTCAAAGTTATGTAACAACAATTGTTACTAACAGTTAAATGATACCCATTTCTATTCAAACAAGAAATAGAAATGATGTTCTTTATCAACGAAGGAACATAAAAGCAATTGTCCAGTTCTAAGACAAGTCCTGTAGGGAGTTTCAAGAAATACGTTCCGATGGCGAGTGCAACAACCTTTGCTCCATTCCCAATATGTAAATTTGACTCTCCCTTGATGAGTCTTCTTCTATTTCTTAGCCCATGTATGTCATTACATATATGTGAGCCACACCCAGTATCCAATACCCAAGTATTTGAGGAAATAGAATGATAATCAATAACGAAGATATTTGAAGAAGATGGGGCATCAGATGCCTTATTCTTCTTCACGAACTCAAGATAAATCTTGCAGTTTCTTCGCCAATGACCCTCCTTGCCACAATGATAGAAAGTGCCCTTTTGAGCTGGTTCTGCCTTTTTAGCCTTTTTCTTCTTCCCTTTTTGATGTTCCTTTGACTTCCTCTTAGAACTTTTCTTCGAGGAATCAACTAACAACACCGTCCCCTGCTCATGCTTCACAGAAGGCTGCATAGTCTTCAACATGTTGAGCAGTACCACAGATGAACCTTCTTGCATTTCAAAGTTGAAGCGGATCTTGGAGACTTTGAATCTTTCGGATCTCACTTGCTCATCAAATAACTCATAAAGATGAAAGACTATGGTATGAGCACCCATATGCTCATGCTGCTTCCGCAGCTCGAGTACCACCGTGGCTAGCATGATGCAACTCACTAGTTTAGAATCACTCACATGTTTCTGATAGGCCAACAATTGGTCCAGAGTTGCATCATCACTAGGACGGGCAGGAAGAGGCTCTTTGAGGACATACACAAGCTTTTTCGCCTTGAGAACAATTCTCAAGTTTCTAAGCTAGTCCAAGAAGTTCGACCCAGTCAATTTATTCGAATTCAAAATAGAGCGCAAATTCAAAGACATCATGATCAAGCCATTAACCTAGAAATACAAATCAAGCATATATGAGAAAATGATTTTAAAATGCATCAACATATATTTACAAAATCCCATTCATTTTTTGAATTTCAAAAATCCTCAAAATTAATTCGGGAGATCGTAGGTCCATCTCTGAATGGGTTGATATCCAACATAGATTAGAACAATCTTGGAGAGAGTCCAACAAGTCATTCTTAGCTACGATGGTAGGTATCAAGTATACCAATTGCATATCACATATATGCAACTATCACAATGTGCTATCAACTAATTGAATGTTCACACATACATCGGATTGTTAACTCATTAACAAGTATGCATCATATGCATAGCACCCAACTTCACCTCCCTTCACATCGACCTTGGAGAGAGTCCAACAAGCCGATACTCCAGGTTAAAGCCAACCTATTAATCGAGAAATAGTTTTAATATGATTAGAGCGCATTCAATCAATTAGCCAGGCTTGGAGAGAGTCCAACAACCCAAACTAATGATTGACCTCTAACTCTTACCATATTAGTAATAAACTATTCCAATGGTTTGAACATGTTCAGGTTCGAGCCGGGCTTGGAGAAAGTCCAACAACCCAAACAAGAAATGGAACTCTGGTTCTAACCATATTAATGGAAGGTGTAGGCTTTAATATTGTGTAAGGGATTTAATGTCTCATCCTCTTTGCATGCAAATAACTATTATCTACATGGCATGACACACATGACATACATCTACATGTCACGACACACATGACATAATGATATGCATCTAATACAATTACATACCATACAATTATGACATGTACAAATAGTTTCTTTATTTTTCATAATTATTTTGGAAATAAAATATGTTTTAGATTTGATTTCCCAAATCAAATCATGATTAAATTAGGAAATAAATTTCCAAATCTAATCACATATTTTATTTATGGAAAGTGTTAATTAATGAAAATCAAATTTAATTTAGGAAACAAATATCCTAAATTGTAATTTCCTAATCATATTAGGAAATTTTCAATTTGAATTTCCTTATTTGTCATAACTATTTATGGAAATAAAATATGTTTGATATTTGATTTCCCAAATCAAATCATGATTAAATTAGGAAAAATTTCCAAATCTAATCACATATTTTATATATGGAAAGTGTTAATTTCTATAAATACTTCTAAACTTTCCAAAAGTAGAAAATTTCCATAAATACTTCTAAACTTTCTAAAAGTAAAAAATTTCCATAAATACTTCTAAACTTTCCAAAAGTATAAAATTTCCATAAATACAATTATGACTATCGTAAAACAATTTTACAATTACATCGGAACAGTGTGACTCTGATACCCCTATTGGGTTTCCCCGACACCGTGGTGAGTGTGTGTTCGAACACGTTTCGTAAACATGCACACAACGGAAGCAAGAAAAGCAATAAATCTAATTTATTACAACACACACGTCACACGCATACAGGATACAACATGTGTAGATATAATCGCTATTTAAAATTTTCCAATAAAAGGAAACTTATACTAGGTATACCTGACGGATCACGTGTAGCGGGAATGACATCAACCGTAGTGACCCTTGCTAGAATCGCCTCTATCCGTATCCATGCCGAGTATAGTCGGGATAGCTTCACAAAGCCACGAGCTTCATCTTCACAAAAGTTACTAGCCTCGAGTCAAAGACGATGTGATCTGAGAGACGATCACAATCCGAAATAAATTCGGATCCCAAAATGAGTTTCACAAACTCGCTTGTCGGAAGCGGTTTTCGTTAACCGTTTGACAAAAACTTAACCCTCTACCTATGATGAATGACGGAGATCCAATCCCTGGCAAGTAGACCACTGTCGGAGCACAAAACACCGACCAAATGACCTCTCCATGCCAAGGAGATCAAGTTGTCCAAAACTGAACAGCTTATTGTGGAGGAAGAAGGGGCCGACCAAAGGCTTGGCCGGTTACTCCTTGGTCGTCGGTGGCCAAGGGAGGTTGGCCGATGGCTGAGGGTGGTCCAAGGGATGTCGGCGGCTGGTGGATGGCCGGCGGCGAGGAGAGGCAACAACTCCAATTGGTGGCGACGGCACAAAGGTGGGTGACAACCACCTTGGCTTGGGCGGCAAGAAGGAGGAAAGGAGGCTAGGGTTTCCAAAACCCTTGAACCAATTAATTCTCCACGAAAAACCCTTAAGCCGTGTTTTTATAGAGAACACATTCTCCTAACAATTATTGGTTCATAACCAAAAGCTGTTAACCCACTCCAATAACTTAAGTTAAAATAAACCAAACCGCGTTGGTCTATTTTAAGTTAAAATGAACCGAACCAACTTTGGTTCATTCGTTTAAAATAAACCAAACCAATTTGGTTAATTTTCCACCATTAGATTAGAACCAAACCAATTTGGTTCATCCATCATGTCTTCAAAAGAAACAACCCATCCATGCTTCTGATGAGACTGAAACCAATTCATACTCGCTCTTTGTTTGGTCCAACCAAACCTAGTCTCTCTTGATTAGAGAATCCTATTCTCAAACTTGTTTTAAATCCTTCGGATTACACTCGTTATGCGTGTGAACAAATAGGTTCTCGATTTATGTTAGTCGTCTATAATTAACCATTAATTATAGAATGATCATGAGTGACACCTAGTAGTACATCATGGTCCCTAATTAATCGGAAAATCAACCATTGATCCCATAACCTTTTCTCAAACCCTTCAACAACTACAGTGAATCATGCCCCATTCCTTTCACTTATCTTATACCCACTTGGTTCAGGACATGGTCTATTGTGTCAGTCCCCACTAGGCTGATTACGTCACACCTAGCCCAAGAATACTTTCTCGTCCTTCGGATTCTAGTTACTGCACATGTATCCAAGAGTACCATACTCTAAACATGTAATGCTTTGGCCAAAGACTTTAGTAACAATCCGACGAGAGACCATAGGATATACATCTCCTCGCAAAGAACGGTGAATCCTCTGTAGGCTATTCAAATACCTTCGGCCACTTCGAATTATACCCAATCATCACGGGTCCACATATTCTTGGAGATGCTTGCTTAAGATGTCAAAGCATAAGTCTTCATGACCAAGATGACTTGAATACCGCATGTCGAAGGAACATCGCACCTAAGCTGCTATAAGAACTTCATTGACATATCTATATATGTAGAGAACCATATGAAGTCTTAGAGATTGTCACTCCAATGAACTAGTTACCATAACTAGCATCCACAATTAACTCCGGACATCCCAATGTCTCCAACCAGTGAGAAACAACTGCTTGGATTAAACCAAAGATTATACCTTGTTGGATTGAGAAGCATCGCTAGAGGGGGGGGGGGAGTGAATAGCGAGCGTAAATCTTTTCGTTCGTTCGATACAAGAGTAAGAACAGCAGAAAAATAAAATGACACGTTTATTTTTACTTGGTTCATAACCGAGCGGTTGCTACTCCAAGGCCCTAACGATCCTGGACCGCGTACGGAGGGCAAAGAACTATAATGTCTCCTCCTCGTTGGAGGTAGGAGACAACGATCACAAAACCGAAAGTATGAGGATGAGGCAATAAGCCTACCTCACATCGTTACGAATAAAAAATAAAGAATACAATAACAAAATATGTTACTTGTTGCTGCTTGATCTAACTTGAGTCTAGTCCAGTGGCTCATCTCGATCTCCTACAAATAAAGATAAAATTCGCAAATAAGTCCAAAATATAGGAGAATTTACAAAAAGGTCCAAAATGAATCCAAACTCATAAAACATGCAGATAATCAATAATAAATCACTCGAGAGGATAAAAACAGTGATATTAAGGACCAAAATAATACAACAAAATGACAGTTATCACTGCTACCGACGAAGAGGATTAGAACTTGTCGTTGCGTCGGCGTTATGATGGTGTTGGAGCTTTGGCGTTGTAGGAGCACTTGAGAATAATCTTGATGATATTTGGAGTTGGAATCCTCCCCTCCTTTTATAGAGTTTGGTCTCTGAATATGTCTCCTCATCTTTTGGAACAGATCACGAAGTTGTACCAAATTTTATCGCGAAGTGGCCGCGTCAAACCTTATCCGTTTTGACCTAGCGCAAAGGCTGATTCGTTGCCATTAGTCGACTGCCCAATCTGGCCACTTCTCTGCAATAAGAGGTTAGCACGGAAAATGGTAAATGCGACGGTTTCTAACCGTCCGATCTCGACCTAGACCTTCTACAAGAAGTCTTAGTCAGATCCTGCCTACGGTTGTCCCCGTACAGAGGACACGACCTTACCATTTCTCACTCACACGAGCTTACCTCGATATTTACTATGTTGCTTTCGCTTCTGGCCTTCCACTCGATTCCTTCGGCTCTCTTTGAAGTCACTCGAGTGTTGCCCGACCACCGCGGCTTCCTCCGGGTGTCGCTAGCCTTCAGCTCCAACTTTAGTACTTTTCTGCACACTCGATTTAGCTCGTGAGATAACGATGTAAACTTAACTTTGTGTCTTTGCCATAATCAAAACACAGGTTCGATTATCTGGTGCCCCTGCACCAACAAACCTCATGCTAGTCTCAATAGAATTGATGGCATCCTAATCCATCAATTCATCGACTAGGGATAATTCCAATACATCACAATTAAACATGTAGAGAAACTCACTAGTTGTGATCCAATCATAAATTCTCTCATGCTATGAATCGCATTGCGGACATCCAGTAAATGAGTTTAAGATCCAATCAAATACATGAAAACATATATACTCAAATAGTGAATCTTCATTTATCAAATAAATGGTACAACCGTAAGGCGATTGCCTTAGGACACCTCTCATATATTACTAACACTGCCAAGGGATGACAGTCGACCGCTGAAGGTGAACATAGGCACAGAACCTCTTGTAGCTGACTGATCAGTCTACTACACAGGCAGCAGTCGACTATTGATAGCAGCAGTCCACTACCAAGCCTACCATTGGATGGTGATGATGGCAAGTCAGAAGCCATTGAGAGTCGACCATTAGAGTGGTAGTCGACTGATGGAATGTAGTAGTAGACTGTTGCATGCCCAACGGGAAGAAAGCCCTCTTCTCTATAAAAAGAGGGCTTGGGGTGGCTTTGGGAGGTTAATGCTTAACTCCTATTCATACTCCCAAGTGCTGTGAACGTGTTTTCCTCCTTCTTGTTCTTACTTCAAATCTATTGTGAGAGGGAGAGATTGTGTAAGAAGGTTTACCTCCACCTTGCTTTGGCCTAAAGGAGAGACTAGTGGATTGAGTTGAGGAGTGATTCGCCATACGAATTGTCCATGGATTAGTGGCAAGGGCCATGAACCACGTTACATAATTATGTTAATGTTTGCTTCTTCTTCACTCTTTTGTATTGTTTTAATTGTCTTGTTTTAGCATTTCCATTGCGCTAATAATCTTGTAGACAATTAAGAAGCAAACGATTTCCATCAACGTACACAGGCTATTCAACCCCCCTCTTTAGCCGGGCCACAGTCCTCCAACAAGTATGCACAATGGAAATCAATAGCAAACATAAGATTGATATGCTTTGTTTTTACTTGGTTCACAACCAAAAGGTTGCTAGTCTAAGGCCCACGGTCCTAGACCGCTTTCGACGAGCAATCCACTAAGGAAGTCTCTTCCTCATTGGAGGTAAGAGACGATGATTACAAAAACACAAGATAGAGGAAGAGACAACAAGCCTACCTCTCCTCTTTGCAATTGAAAGCTCGAGTACAAGAATGAAAAAAAATTAAAGACAAGCTACTGATTTAGATGATGAGAGGTTTAGTGTGATGTCGGCGTTACAATGGCGTAGTGTTGTTGTCGGAAGCTTGGCATTGTTGGAGAACTTTGAGAGTAAACTTAGATGATCCAAAGAGGTGAAAAGCCTCTTCTTTTATAGCCCTTTGAGCCCTGGTTCGTTGAGATCCAAATCAGGGTCAAAGCTCCTCATCACCCCACTTTTAGTGGAGCTTATCTTGACTATCTTCGAAGTGATCTGCTTGACCAACAGTCGACTGATGCCCTTCAGCAGTCGACTGATGGTAGGATCAGTCGACTGTTAGCTTGATCACTCACCTGTAGCATAGAGTTAGCACAGAAATGTTGAGTAATGGTAATTACGATGGTTCCTTATCGTCCGACCTCGACTTAGACCTTCCTCCGGAAGTCTTAGTCAGATCGCCGCCTACGGTTGTCCCCGTACGGAGGACACGTCCTTACCATCACTCCGCACTCGGTGCTTACCTCTGATCTCTTGACCTATCGCTTAGCTTCCGATCTCCTTCGAGGTTCCTTGACTCCCCGAGGTTCTCCTGGTGCCACCCGACCACCACGGTTTCTCATCCGGAGATTCTCCGGGTGTCATTGACTTTTAGCCTAGCTTAATTCATTTCTTGCACACTCAACACAACATATGAGATAGCCATAATAACTTAACTTTGAACCTTTGCCATAATCAAAACCTAGGTTCGATTATCTGGTGCCCCTGCACCAAAACTTTGGCCTAAGCTTTGGTCTAACTAGTTAAAGACTTAGTGAGTTAGCTTCAGTCAGTTCCACTCGACTTAGTGCTCCAGGTTGTGGTGAGGCATATGACCTTCTTCGATATCGGATGGACCACTTCCTAGACATGCACTTCGAAGAGCTTTCC
Organism: Wurfbainia villosa; assembly: GCA_025175895.1. Taxonomy (NCBI): domain Eukaryota; kingdom Viridiplantae; phylum Streptophyta; class Magnoliopsida; order Zingiberales; family Zingiberaceae; genus Wurfbainia; species Wurfbainia villosa. The sequence goes on along the minus strand of CM045989.1, from coordinate 31,722,200 downwards.
TAACTTACTATTAGTTCACTTCGTCTTAGTATTAGGTGGTTCAAGTTTAAACTACTTTATTTCCTATCTAGTCCATTCTAAATTAAGCAAGTAAAGTAAACTAAGACATGCAAGAGTTTAACTAAATAATAAAACAAGCAAGGTATTTACTCCCCCTAAGTGATAACTTGGTTGAGTTTTGTTCACTAAGTGAACTTGACTCTTGGGAACCCAAAATTGATTTGGTCCAACTTGGTTGACTAAGCTAGACTTAGGAACCCATGCTTGGGCTCAATTCTCAGCATTTCAGCTAAGTAATGACATGTATGATTTATATGAGGATTTAACTCTGTGTCCAAGTCCGGACTTATTGTACACAGCTCGCTGAGATCCAAGCATTATGTTTAGATACTTGGAGCTCAAAGTGAACCTTTCCAACATTTCGATAAGATCTCCTACTTGTCATTTTAGGACCGAGTTCTCTTGCTCATGTTTTGCAACTTGAGTTGATTCTCTATTCTTAACTTGGCAAGTTGAAGTCTTCACGTTTACTTTCTCCTTAAGTACTTGAACTTCCTTAAGGAGTGAGTCTACTCGGTTCTCGAATTTAGCTAATTTCCTTCCTAGGCATACAATTATATTGTAAAGTTTATCTTCTAAAGGAGAAGTTACCTCGTCTAGTCCTTCGGAAACGGATGCGGATTCGTGGCTTCTCTCATTCTCGGACTCGGACTCGGACTCGGAACTTGATTTAGCATCGGAGCTTGATTCGGCCATGAATGCCACAAAGCTTCTCTTCTGCGTTCGACTCTTCTGATCTGGGTCTCGGCTTGTTGTCGACGACCTTTTTGGCATCCTTCTTCGTAAACCTCTTTCTCCGGTTGAATATTTTCTAGACCATGTTTACGATTTCCTCTTCTCCGTTAAGGTCCGACTCTGACTCATCTTTGGATTCACTTTTTGTTTTTATTTCCTTTTTAGTTGAACCTGTCACTAAAGTAATACCATTCTCGGTTTGACCCGAGTTAGTTTGTTCGTGTAGTTCGAGTTCGCAAAATAGTTCATCTAATCTAATTAAAGAAAGATTTCTAGAGACCTTATAGGCATCTACAATGGATGCCCATAAAGCGTTCCTCGGGAATGCCTTAAGTGTATACCTAATTGCATCCCTATTTTCTATTTGATGTCCTATTAAATGAAGTCCGTTTAATATATCTTTTATTCTAGCGTGGAGTTGACTAGCATTTTCATTTTCATTCATTTTACAATTAAAATTTTTATTAAGTAACATATCTCGTTTAGTTGTTCTAGTATCATTAGTTCCTTTGTGTAATTCAATTAGCTTATCCCAAAGTTCCTTTGAATTTTCGAAGGGGCCAATCTGTGTTGTGCGATGGAGAAGGATGAGGAAAAGGGTGTAATTAAGTGATTTTCTGCAACCGTCCGATTGCAACACCCTTCAATCTCAGCCGTCCAATTAAAGCTAGGGTTAATTCCTTGATTAATCAATTAAGTTGGCTATGCATCCAACGCCTGAGAATTCTCCGACTTTGAATGAACGGATCTAATCAATCTGAAAGGCCGATCGTGATCAACTTGATCTGGATGGAAGGTTGAGACATGTAGATCTAAGTGTATGGATCGGATCTCTCCAAATTTAAATAGATGGCTCAGATCAATCAGATATCATCGGACGGGACGTTCAGTTACGTATTGCTATCAGTCCAACTACTATATGTGTAGGATCAATGGATGTTAGACGATGGGTGCTCGACACATGGCCATGCCCTTAGATGAAGTCATATTTGATCCAACTTGAGTCTAGTCCAGTGGCTCATCTCGATCTCCTACAAATAAAATGTAAAATTTACATATAAGTCCAAAATTTAGGAGAATTTATAATAAGGTCCAAAAATAAATCCAACTCATAAAACATGTTAATAATCAATAATAAATCACACAAGAGGATTAAAATAATGATATTAAGACCAAAATAATACGACAAAATGACAGTTATCAATTCCCCCACACTTATTCTTGCACATCCCGAGCAAGTAAAGAAAACTAAAAGTAAGCTGAAGATATATTTCCCTAGCAATTCCCAATCATACATAGAAAATTATAAAAGAAAGTTATCTAGGATTGTCAATTCTCAAAGACTCAAGCAATCATGGACTCAAATCTTACACAGGTTAACAAACATGGTGACTTCAATCCATCATGAATAGATTAAGAATGATTAAGCCTCAAAAGGTAAGTGGTGGTTTCTCTCGCTCTCATAAGCATGTAATAGTGGAGTTCACTCAAGCTACTCATGGTTTATGAACTACCATATGCTTGCTTTTCTTCTACCTTCACCACTATATACACATAAGAATGCACAATCACTAAAGGCTTATTAAGAATGTAAGGGAAACATGAATACAAGAAAAATGACAATATGTGCGGAAGGAAAGAAAGATAAGAAATGAAATAGCTAAATAAATGCAAGAGGATATGGAAATACTGGAATACTACATAGATGAGTACAAGAAAGCATTGCCCTAAAATTTTTCTTTCAACCCAATAAACATGTAAACAACCCTTATCACATTCTTCAATACAAATCTACTAATGATATACAATAAATCTCCCAATAATTGTAACAAGGGATGTCGTTAACAAAAATACTATCACACATAAATAAAAATGGCACAACATGTCAAAAATTTCACAATACTTTTTTTTCATGGGTTTTCAATTTTTTTTTCAAACATTTTTTTTAGACATGTAGTGCATTTCCCTATGCTCTAAAAAAATACATCAAGCTCAGCTAAAAAGATAAAGAGCATGACTAGCTCAAATTTGATAAACAGGTATTTTGTAGTGGTACCGTTTCAAATTAATTACCAACCCCTCTCTACACTAATATAGCATAGTGAATGGCCCGGATCGTTTCCCAACGAGTGTAATTGATAGAATAGTAAACTTAGGATTTCTAATTATTGCTTTGAGTTTTCTATTGAAGATGGGGGTTTGGATTTTGAGCACTAACCTACAGTTGCAAGGTAATTAAAACTCTAAAGTAACATGCAACAACTAAATCAAACAATGCAAGAAGTAAATCAACAAAAATTGGAAGAGGAAATAGATGATCTAACCAACCCAAGATAGGCCTGGTGAATGAATAAGTTCCTCCGGCTAAGTCCAACGAAGCTCGATCGAGACTCCGCAAACGGTAGTGGATGTGAGATGGTGCAAACTCTTAAATCCAGTAGTTTGATGGATGCTCCAAACTCTCACGGATTCGGTTGAGCTCGAAGAAGTGTCATCGGGTGGACTCCTCCTCGAATCCGAAAGAGAAGATGGATGAGCTGTGGAGATGGAGGACGTCGCCGAAATCTCTCGATGAAGCGGTTCCTCCTCGAATTTGTGGAGGAAAATGGATGGAAGGAAGGTGATGGCGGCTACTAGGGCTCAAGGGAAGAAAAGATTTAACTAACAACCAAATTAAATAATCAATGTATTAACGAAATCTACTGCATGAACATGATTAAAAGAGAGCAATTAAAGTAAAGCATGAAATTAAATCTAAACTAACCAACTACAACCTAATTACTCTAAGAAGCATTTTATCGAACACCAACAAGTCATGAAACAAAGTAAATCGAATACGTGCAATCTAAACATGGAAGATTGGATCTATTATAAACATTCAACAAACTAAACAAAGAAACAAATAGATAATGCTGAAAAATAGGTTGATTGACGAAGAAGGAGTTGGCCGGAGCTGTGAAAGACGCAATCGGTGCTGTCGTGAAGGAACTAGCTGCAAAAGTGGAGCGCTGTCGGAGCTACTGGTGGTTGGAGTGATAATGGAGGGGAATCCCCACTCTGGTGGCTGTGGTGGTTGGACCGATCAGAGCTACTGAAGGCGGCGACAGAGTTCGAAGCTGCTGAAGGCGTCGACAGAGAAACGGGCGGAACTACACAGAAGATGGCTGCTCAATGGATATGGTCGACAGTGGAGATGGCTGTTGAATGGAGATCACCGGTCACCAGAGAATGAGGGAATGCCCTTTCCTCTTCGGCGACCGGTGAGGAAATGGAGAGCGCGGCGACGGTGGTGTCGCGTCGGGCGATCGTCCATGAGAAGAAGATGGAAATAGGCTGGCTGTCGAAGGTGCTGGTGAAGAAGGCGGAAATGATAATGGAGGGGACCACCGCCGACCTTGGTAGAGGAAGTGGACGACCGACGGTGCTTCGTGCGGATGAGGTGGAGAAGTCGCCGGCGTCGCGCGATGGAGGAAGACCAATCTGTGCTGCGAGATGGAGAAGGATGAGGAAAAGGGTGTAATTAAGTGATTTTCTGCAGCCGTCTGATTGCAACACCCTTCAATCTCAACCGTTTAATTAAAGCTAGGGTTAATTCCTTGATTAATCACTTAAGTTGGTTGTGCATCCAATGGCTGAGAATTCTCCAACTTTGAATGAACGAATCTAATCAATCTGAAAGGCTGATCGTGATCAACTTGATCTGGATGGAAGGTTGAGACGTGTAGATCTGAGTGTATGGATCATATCTTTACAGATTTAAATAGATGGCTCAAATCAATCAGATCTCGTCGGACGGTCAGGATTAAACAAATATGAGCCCTTTGATTAAACTACTTCAGATCTTGATGAAGGGCTCAGATTCCTCCAGCTCAAAATGTCCTTTATGCCCTTAGATGAAGCCATATTTGATCCAACTTGAGTCTAGTCCAGTAGCTCATCTCGATCTCCTACAAATAAAATGTAAAATTTGCATATAAGTCCAAAATTTAGGAGAATTTACAATAAGGTCCAAAAATAAAATCCAACTCATAAAACATGTTAATAATCAATAATAAATCACACAAGAGGATTAAAACAGTGATATTAAGACCAAAATAATACGATAAAATGAAAGTTATCACCAACTCTATTGAGCTCTTCTTTGGTAAGTCTGCATTGTAATGTGTTAAGGGCCTTGTAATTGACTTGAGCTCGTTTCTTTACGTCCACGGTCCATTTCTCCGGTTCTAACAACTCACCTGAGTCGTCTACCGAAGAGATGAAATCTTTTCCTAATTGAAAACCATACCTCGAGGTCGATTTTCAGGTAGCACTCCATTTGCCTCTTCCAATAAGAAAAGTCCTTTCCGTTAAAGAGAGGAGGGTGAACGGTGTTGTACCCTTCTAAGTGTGACTTTACTAGTAAATTTTAAATTTTTATTTAAATTAATTAAATTAAAATTCAGAATTATTCCTAGAGTTATTCAAATTAAGCAATATTCTATTATGCAAAAAGAATAAATTTACACTAAAGCAAGACAAATATTAAAAATTTATTCTAATGCAAAATTAAATATTAAAATTAATGAAAAAATTATTCTAAGATAAAAAATGCTAAAACTAAAGAAAATTCCTAATGCTCTCGTTGGTGGTTGCACCAAAATCGGAGCGCCCTTGCTCTGATACCAATTGTATTATCGTAATGTTCCGAGAGATGAGGGTGAATCTCGAAAGTTATAAATTTTCTTTATAAATTAAAACTTATTTTTAGAAATCTTTAGAAACAAAAAGTACGCAACGAAATTAAATAAAATAAGAAGACAAGTTATTTACTTGGTTCACAACCCTAGCCGGGTTGCTACTCCAAGGCCCGTAGCTCTCCAAGAGCTACCTCGATGGGCAATGCACTATAAGACCCTCTGACTCGAGAACTCTCGACTTGGGAGGAATTCGCTTTTTAACAATGATTAAGAGATAGGTAACACACTACCTTCTCTTTGAAATGAAGTACATAAAGCGAAACAAAAACAAATAGAATGTACCGACACTTTAGTAGCTATTGAATTAGGGCACGGAGTGTCGAAGTTGTGTGGGTGCAATGGGATGTAGCTTCTGCTGACAAAGAACACTTGTAACAACACTTCGACATAGTAGATGAGTTATATTCGAAGCTGGTCATGTATTTCTTTTATAAGCCATTTCTAGTCGACTAGAATGCCCTCTAATCGACTTCACATCAGCCCATCGATATGGTACTTCGGCCTTCCTAGTCGACTGAACTTGTTCTAGTCGACTCCAGGTCACCTGGCTCCGCATCGAGAAATTTGCCTTTCCAGTCGATTGAAACTCATTCCATTTGGGTTGCCAGATCTTCGATCGATCACCAACTAATCTTGCCAATTGGGTATCCAATCGACTAGACCATACTCAGTCAACTGGGATTCAGTCGACTGGAATCCATTTAGTCGAATATTCCCTATAAAATGAGATTAGCAAAAATAAATAGTATAAAATACAAAAGCAGTAGTAATACTGTTCGATCTCGACTTCTTAGTCCCAAGTGGACTATCCGTCGGATCGACGCTTAGCTTTGTCCCCCTATAGAGGACTCGATCTCACCTCTTCACTCGAGGCTTACCTGTCGACTGTCTTGTCGAACTTACCATACTTGACATCTGATCTGACCCACCAGGGCTTCCCGCCAGCTGTCCGGTCTCCCTGACCCAGCTGGACTTCATGCCGGTTGTCTGGTCTCTTGACCCAATCGGTCTTCATGCCAGATGTCTGGTCTCCTGACCCACCAGGACTTCCTGCCTGATGTCCGATCCTCCTTATCTATCAAGTCTTTATGCTTAGTATCCGGTCAACACAACCTACTAAGACTTTCCATACTTTGCCTAGTATTCGGTCTGCCTGACCTACTAGGACTTCCTATTAAGCCTATACCCTTAACACATATATCAAACCATAAGTAATTCCTAACTTTAACTATGATTCATACATCAAAACTAAGGAGTGGTGCTTTATGCACCAACATTCATATTGTTCTATATATTGTTGAAGATCTCATTGAAGCTCGAGTGCGAGCTTCCATAGACTTGAGGTATTCAAGTCATTTTGGTCATGACACCTTATACTTTTGCTTCTTCATAGCCATCTCTATAAGAGGTGTAACTCTTGGATGATTGGGCATAAGCCAAAGTGATCGAAGGTGTTTGAATATCCCATAGAGGATTCACCACTCCTAATAAAGGATATGTATACCCTAGGTCTCTTGTTAAGATTGTTACTCAGAAGTCTCTGGCCAGATCAAACTTGTTAAGAAGATGGTCTTCTTGGGAACATGCAGGAGTAACTTGAATCCACAGGACAAGGAAACTAACTTGGGCTATGTGTGATGTAGTCAGTCTAGTGGGGACGAACACATAGACCATGTCCTAAACCAAATGGGTATAGGATGAGTGAAAGGAACAAGGCACCAACAACTGTAGCTGTTAAAGGGTTCAGAAATATTCTGAAGTTGATTTAGACTTTCCGATCAATTGGGGGTCATGATGTACTGCTAGGTGCCACTCATGATCTATTCATAATTAAGGAGTTAATTATGAATGACCAACATAGATGGAAATCTATTGAGTCACATGCAATACGGGTGATTTAGAGACGTGAAACAAGTCTGAGAATGAGATTCTCAGTGAGAGAGAAGATGTATTTGGTTGGACCAGGCCAAGAAGGTGAAAAACAGAGGCTATGGAACCTCCTATGACCTTGTTGGACTTAGCATGGTCATATAGCACCTAAACGAAGTTAAATGGACCGTACAATGCCTCACATGGTCGTGCCTAACCAAGTACGGGTCGTGCCTGGCTCTGGCTGAAAATGGCCAAAGTATGGGTTGTGCTTAGAAGGACACATGACTAGCCGTGTGTCTTGGCACGACCCTGTCTTTTTGGCATGGCACACGGTCGTGTTGCGGCTCCACCGTTTTTGGAGATTTCTCTTATGAAAATTTCATGGATTGTTCTTACCTTAATTATGGGATAATTATGAAAAGATAGGTTTAATTTAGCCTCCTAAGATGCCCTAATCAAGAGATCTATAAATAGATTTCTTGATAATCCTTGGAGGCAAGGTTCTAATCTTAGATTTTCTTCCTTGGTAGCCGTCTTTCTCCTCTCTCTTTCCCTCTCTTGTCTCCATCGGTTGGCTAGCACCAATCAGAGACAAAGACTTGTTGCTCGAGGAGTTGTCTCAGGTGATTCCGACGTGGATACTGAGAGAGGCAAGGCCTGTTGGTCTTGCTCGTGCTTTCGACGGATTCAATAAGAATCTTTAAGGTATGAATCTTATCTTCTCCTGTCTTTGCATGAGATTATGTCAATAGCAAGGATTCTTGGCCCCCAAGGGATGTCTGGGATGAAATAAAAATTATTTTATTCGCTTTATTCCACTGCGCATGATCTCGGAATATCCAACAAGTGGTATTATAGCCACCTTGTTTGTTTGACATAGATCGCATGTTGTAGGAGAATTTTAAAATATGTTTGATGTTTTAATATACCTGTGTGATATTTTTCTATATGATAGATTAGAGTATGCATGATTCTACATATAGGATATGTTTGTAACCGGAAAAGAAAAATACCAAGGATGTGCCTAGCAACACCGAAGGTGTTGGCCACATCGTTTGAGCCTAAGCATAGACTAGCCATGCATTGCATAATAGGTTGCGCGGTTCGTGTATATAATTCCTAAAATGGCATGTGTGTCAATTGTTCGACTCACATTCACATCGGGAAATTTATTTCCTAATGTGACCTTGTTTTCCCCATATTTAGGTTTATTTCCTATTATAGATGAGACCCATAATAACCTAAAATCCCTCGTGCAAATATTAGGGATAACACCTGCCATTAATATGGTTGAACCAGAGTTCTTTTTCATGTTTGGGTTGTTGGACTCTCTCCAAGAGAGACATGACATCAAGCATGTTCAATTCATATGAGATTCGATATTTATTTTAAATGGTAATGACTAGAGGTCAATTTCAAGTTTGGGGTGTTGGACTCTCTCCAAGCCTGGCTTGTAAATTGGATGTGTTCAAACGATTTAAATTCGATCTCATGATTAATGGGTCGGCCCTAACTGAAAGCATTGATTTGTTGGACTCTTTCCTAGGTCAATGTGGGCAGAGGTGCAATTAGGTGATATCCATTAGATGTATATATGTTATTGAGTTAACAACCTAATGTATATGTGAACATTCAATTAGTTGATAGCATAAAGTGATAGTTATATATTTGATATATAATGGGTGTTGTTGATACTAACATTATGACTATGAACGACTTGTTAGACTCTCTCCAAGGTTGTTCTTAGTCATAATGGATATCAACCCACTAGGAGATAACCTACCATCTCTTGAATTCAAAGTGGGGGCTCTTGAATTTGATAAAATAGTGGGAGTTTTTTATTAAAATTGTTTGTATTACTATAAATTCATCTCTCTTATACACCTTTTTGTATATCTAGGAACTAATTAGAACAGCATGTCGACCTTCATTAAATTACATTCTGTTTTGGACAACAAAAAATTAACTGGGCCAAACTTCTTGGTCTGGCTTCGCAACCTAAGAATTGTTCTCAAGGCTGAAAAGCTAGCTTATGTCCTTGAAGAGGTTATTTCCCAACCTCCTGCAGACAATACATCTGGTGACCAAAAGTTGGCTTATCAAAAACATGTTGCTAACTCTGAGATGGCAAGTTGCATTATGCTGGCATTGATGTCTCCTGAATTGCAGAAGCAACATGAGAATATGGATGCTAATACAATTGTCTTCCATCTTCGAGAGTTGTTTGATGAGTAGGCGCGATTTGAAAGGTTTGAGGTCACCCAACTCCTCTTTCGATCAAAGATATAGGAGGGTTCATCTGCAGTGCAGTTTGCACTAAGGATAAATGGATACATTGAGCGATTGGGATCATTAAGGTTTTTCATGGACTATGAATTAAGTATTGACTTAATTCTTCACAGTTTGACTGCTACCTATTAACAATTTGTGATAAACTATTAGATGAATAAGATTGAGTCCACAATTCTTGAGATGATCAATATGCTCAAAATAGTGGAGCCATCTATTCTAAAGAACAGAAGGTGGTGATGCATGTTGCCTCCTTAAAGAAAGGTTCTAAGAGGAAGTCAAAAACTAAAGCCAAAGGGAAGAAAAAAGCAAAGAAGGTAGAATCAACTCCCAAGGGCACTTGCTATCATTGTGGCAAGGATGGGCATTGGAAGTGAAACTATAAGCAGTATCTGGAGTCACTAAAGCAGAAAAAGACATTGGATGTGTTGGAGGATCGTGGCCGGCTAGAAGGAGGGTTGAATAGCCTTGATCGTGATCAATGGAATTCGATCGTGCTTAGTCGTCTACAATACATTAGCACAATGGAATATGCTAATTAAGACAATTAAGCTAAACAAAAGTAAAGAGAAAGAGCAAATGCTAAGAAAAATGATGTAACGTAGTTCACGACTCTTGTCGCTAATCCATGAACGATTCATTCGGCGAATCACTCCCTCATCCAATGCACTAAGCTTCTCCTTTGCTCAACCAAGGTGGAGAAGAAACCTTCTTACACAATCTCTCCCTCTTAAAATAAGATTAAGATAGAAACAAGGAAGAGGAGAGTAGAGATGTTTAGGGCACTTGGAGAGCACTTAGGAGTGGAAGCATTAACCTCTCCAAGGCACCCAAACCTTCTTCTTATAGAGAAGAAGGTTTTCTTCCCATTGGGCATGCAGCAGTCGACTGCTGCATGCCAATAGTCGACTGCTGCTATATTCGTTGTCTCACAACGGCTTCATCCACATTGGCATCTCAACCAATGGATAGCCAATCAGTCGACTGATGCTCGTGCAGTCGAGCTGCCTTGCTTCTGTGGTCGTTTCCATCTATAGCAGTTGACTGTCATCCCTTGGCAGTTGACTGATGGGCCACAAACCCTAGTTGACACTGGTCAACTAGCAGTCGACTCGGACCAGTCGATTGATACCTATATTAGTCGACTGCTGTTGAGTAAAACCTCAAACAACAAGTTTGTTTGAGCATCCAACCGTCGAGTAAAATCTCAAACACTCTGTTTGAGCATCTGACACTTGATCTTAGCCACTTGGCCAAGTTCACCTACTTGAGCTACTCCGTCTCACGTTACAATCGTTCAATCTCTCATCTCCCATAGAGTCCCTCACCGAAGCTCTCTTCGTCCGGCCTACATCCCTCGGATGCACTAAGCCCACGACTTCTCTCGTGCCATCCTTCGCGTCTTGCTCTGAAGTCTGCTTATTTTGTATTCACTCCATTTTCTCCATGTCCGGTGGTCCCTTAGATGCACCAAACTCACGACTTCTTCTCATGCCATCCTTCACCGACTCAAGGACCTGAGCCATGAGATGACAAACTTGCCAATGCTTCATCAAGCTAACCATGTATGATTTACTAAGTCCTGCACAACTTAAACACACATATCAAACACATAACAACCTAACTTAAACCCTTTGTCACACACATCAAAACCAATAACATACTTGGGTTGATTGCCCTAACAATCTCCCCCTTTTTGATGTGATATTTAAGTTAGGAAAATAACATTTAAAAAACACTTAGGAAAGTAAAGCATATAAATCAAACATAGAAATCAACCTCCCCCTTAATACATGCAAAAATCATAACGAACTTAAACTTCACAATTCTCCCCCTTTGACACCATCAAAAACATCATACATACGATACATAATATGGTATCACTATCTAAGGGAACAAACACTCAAAATTTGACTGAAAACACCCAAAAACAAGTTGTTGTACTCGTGCACAGTGCCAATAGTCAACTGAGACAGTCACTAGTCGACTGATACCTAAAATCTAGCATTTCTGATTTCTGAAGCCAAATTCAGAAATGCATAAAAAATTCACAAAAATTCGAAAAATAATGAAATTTGGGAAACACATTTCTTATAAGTTCTTCTATCAAGGAAAAACGGTTTTTTTCATGAAAATGCATTCCATTTTCAAACATTTGGCAAAAACTCAAAAGCTTTAAAAATTTTCAAACATGTATCGACTTTGAAACCTAGTCTTGCCTTAAAATGTTTCAACACATAACCTCACATTTTTCAAACCATGAAATATTTTTAAATCATTAAAAATATCCAACTATGATCTTTGGGCAAGATGGTCATGAATTAAACATTTTCTTTCCCCATAGTTGGTTAATGATTGCTATGTTATGATACTCATAATGACTCATCTAAATGTCATAAGCATTAGTGAATCACTTGTATCAACCTAACATCTCATCCATTTCTATGTTTTTAATCAAGTTCTCCTTATGGTGAATTGTGAGATGTAACTAAGGTATTTATACTTAACCAAAAATTTTCATGCAATGCTACCCAAGGTTAAGTATCATCCATCATGATCACAAGTTAAATATTATCACCCAACATCATCATAAGTCAACCATGTAATAAGATATGAAATAAATTCAAATATGATTGACTATCCTAGGTTTTTCCTAACCTTTAAGGATTGACTTGGGTACCCAATATAGGTTCTTTACAATAGGGTTCACCAAGTATTCCTTAGGGATCCATTTCCTAGCTACCATTGTGGTTTTTGATTGCCCCCTAGCAATTAGACAATGGTAGGCCTTTTCATTTTTAGATCTCTTGTATCCTAGGCCCTTTTTGTTAAAGCTTGCCCTTTTGACTCCCAATGATCATATTCAAGGTATTTGAGCCTATGGTGAATTTTTCAAGGGTTTTGCTAAGATAATCTATCTTTTCCCTTAAAGTCCTATTTTCTTCTAAGCATGCATCATTTACACTAGAAGAAGTATCATTAACATGTGAACATGCATTTTCAAGTTTTTCTTCTAGAATTCTAATTTAATCAAGCATGCATTTATTTTTCTTCTTAGCCCTAAATAAATCCTTAGTTAAGCTTGAAATCATAGAAACAATATCTTGGGTAGGGAGATTTCTTACCTCACTTACCCAATCTCCTTTCGATTCCGATGATGATGATGCTCCCCTTACACTTGAGCTCTCCTCCTCACTTGAGCTTCCTTGTTCTCATTCGGATGAGGTGGAGGCTATGCCGTCAAATCCCATAAGTGCAAAATGTGAGACGATTTCTTCTTCCTCCGATGAAGATGGATCGTCCCATGTGGCCTTCAAATTGTGAGTTTTTGACTTCTTGTCCTTCTCCTTTGACTTCTTTTCTTCTTTCTTCTTCCCTTCTTTTTTCTTGTCATTCTTCTTCCTTTCTTCCTTGCTCTTGTTTAATAGGGGGCACTCATCCCTCATGTGTCTCTCTCCTTGGCAATTGTAGCAAATGACCTTCCATGGCCTTCTCCTATCATGAGATTTGTTAAATTTAAAACTTTTTAAGGCACACCTTACCTTTCTTACCATGTATGCCTCCTCATTGCTATCCATTGAAGAAGATGATTCATCATCGGACAAGGAGGGTGTGGTCTTCTTCTTCTTTCCCTTGTTTGCAACTAGTTCTACTCCCCTTGATTGTGACTTTGGTTTTCTATTATACCTTCAAGGTGAGTTTTGTGAAGTTCCATGGTAGAAAAGAATTCTTCTAGAGTACTTACCTCTAGATTCCTTGAAATGTAGAATGAATTCACCATGGAGCTCCATTTTGATGACCGGGGGGATGTATCAATTGCCTTCATTATCAAATTCTGATTCGAGAGATTCTCCCCTACACTTGACAACCCATTAATTATATCCTTAAATCTATAATGCAAAGATAATACCTTTTCTCCCTTGTCTAGTTTGATGTTATTTAATTGCGATCGGAGGAGGTCCCTTCTTGCTAATTTTGCTTCGGAGGTGCCTTCATGAAACTCAATTAGCTTCTCCCACATCTCCTTGGCGCTTGAGGACTCTCAATCCGATTGATCTCTTGTTAAGGTAGCACATTGAAGAGATGGTGCTTTGCTTTCAAATTTACAAGGTGCTCCTCCTTTTTCTTCTTAGTCCATCTCGATTTCTCTAGTGGCTTGTCCTCTTCATTCCTAGGCATCTCAAAACCATTTTCCATAATTAACATTATATCAAAGTCGATTTCAAAGAATACCTCCATCCTCTTCTTACACCATGAGAAGTCTCCTTCGAATTTCAGTGGATGGATGTTCATGCCGGCCATTTCGTTGATTTTCTTGTTGCGGCGGTGAGTCCGTTGACAAGCTCCTCACTCTGATACCACTTGTTGGAGGATCGTGGCCTGACTAGAAGGGGGGTTGAATAGCCTTGATCGTGCTGGATGGAATTCGGTCATGCTTATTCATCTACAATATCATTAGAAGAGCGGAATATGCTAATTAAGACAATTAAGCTAAACAAAAGTAAAGAGAAAGAGAAAATGCTAAGACAAATGATGTAACATGGTTCACGACCCTTGCTGCTAATCCACGAACGATTCATACGGCGAATCACTCTCTCAACCAATGCACTAAGCTTCTCCTTTGCTCAACCAAGGTGGAGAAGAAACCTTCTTACACAATCTCTCCCTCTTATAATAAGATTAAGATAGAAACAAGGAAGAGGAGAGTAGAGATGTTTAGGGCACTTGGAGAGCACTTAGGAGTGGAAGCATTAACCTCTCCAAGGCACCCAAGCCTTCTTCTTATAGGGAAAAAGGCTTTCTTCCCCTTAGGCATGCAACAATCAACTGTTGCTGTAGCCGTTGTCTCAAAACAACTTCATCCACGTTGGCATCCCAACCAATGGATAGCCAATCAGTCGACTGCCAAACCCTAGCAGTTGACTGATGCATATGCAGTCGAGCCGTAGGTCGAGATGCCTTACTTCTGTGGTCGTTTCCACCTTTGGCAATCGATTGCCATCCCTTGGAAGTCGATTGATGGGCCATAAACCCTAGTTGACACTGGTCAACTAGCAGTCGACTCAAACCAGTCTACTGCTATCGGGTAAAACCTCAAAATAATAAGTTTGTTTAAGCATCCGATTGTCGGGTAAAACCTGAAACACACTGTTTGAGCATCCGACACTTGATCTTAGTCACTTGGCCAAGTTAACCTACTTGAGCTACCTCATCTCGGCTTACAATCGCTTAATCTCTCATCTCCCATGGAGTCCCTCACCGAAGCTCTCTTCGTCCGACCTACGTCCCTCAGATGCATTAAGCCCGCGGCTTCTCCCGTGTCATCCTTCGCGTCTTGCCCTGAAGTCTGTTTCCTTTGGCTTCACTCCATTTTCTCCTCATCTGGCGGTCCCTCGGATGCACTAAGTTCACGGCTTCTCCCCGTGTCATCCTTCACCAACTCAAGGACCCGAGCCATGAGATTATGAACTCGCCAATGCTTCATCAAGCTAACCATGTGTGATTTACTAAGTCATGCACAACTTAAACACACATATCAAACGCATAACAACCTAACTTAAACTTTTTGTCACACACATCAAAACCAATAACATACTTGGGTTGATTGCCTAACATGATGCCTAATCTACTTTAGGTATATATGTTATTGAATGTCATATTGTTTCTACTAACACTTAGGTATTGGATACTGGGTGTGGCTCACATATATGTAATGACATACAGGGGCTCAGGTACAGAAGAACACTGCTTAAGGGATAAGCAGATCTAAGGGTTGGCAATGGAGTAAAAGTTGCTATTGTAGCCAAGGGAACTTATATGTTGCGACTTCTTATGGGACTAGTTTTAGAGTTGGATAATTGATTTTATATTCCAGCATTAATAAAGAATATTGTTTCTATTTCATGTTTGAATAAGAAAGGTTATCATTTGACATTTAGTAATAATTATTATTACATTACGTTAAATGATGTTCTTTATGCTACTGGAATGCTAAATAATGCAATCTACATGTTAGATACATCCAACGAGATATTCAATATCTAATCAAATAGAAAATGTGCTAAGTTAGATAATCAATTAACCTCACAATTATGACATTGTCGTCTTGGCCATATAAGGAATGAATGCATGTCCAAACTGCATAAGCTTGGCATTTTGGAGTCTTATGAATCAGATTCATTAGACACATGTGTTTCATACTTAAAAGGAAAGATGACTAAGTTACCTTTTAGTGGAAAAGGTGAACAAGTAGTTGAGGTATTGGGACTTATACATACCGATGTATGTGGATCAATGTCAACTGATTTCATAGGAGTTATAGATACTTCGCCACTTTTATCAATGATTATTCATGATATGGGTATTTGTATATATTAAGATACAAATCTGAAGTTTTTGAAAGGTTTAAATATTTCAGAAAAGAAGTAGATAAACAACTTGGGAATGGTATTAAAGTACTTTGATCAGATCGAAGTGGTGAAAACATAAGCCAAGAGTTTCAAGATTATTTAAGGGATAATGACATGTTGTCCCAAAGGACTGCACCTTGCATGCCACAACATAATGGGGTGGCTGAAAGGCGAAATTGAACATTATTTGACATGGTTAGGTCAATGATGCAACATGCAAGTCTTCCAAAAACCTTTTGGAGTTACGCACTTGAGACCGCTGTTTACTTGTTAAATAGAGTCCCGACTAAGACAATATCTACTACTCCATATGAGATGTGGAATAGTAGAAAACCTCATTTCTCTTATTTGAAGATATGGTGTTGTCCTACTTATGTGAAGAGGAAAGTATCAGACAAGATGGAGGCTAAGTCTGATAAGTGTCTATTTATTAGTTACCCTAAGGAAACGAGGGGTTACCAATTCTATCATCCCTTGGGACAAAAGGTGTTTGTTTCGAGGCATGCTGTATTCCTAGAGAAGGAGTTTCTCTTACAGGAAAACAGTGAGATTTGTTGGAGGATCGTGGCCCGGCTAGAAGGGGGGTTGAATAGCCTTTTCGTGTGCTTGATGGAAATCGTTCATTTGTCTACAATATTCGTTAATATGCGCAGCGGAAATACAAATACTGAAACGAATACAAGAGACAATCACAACACATAATATACGTGGTTCGGAACCTTAGGGTTCCTACTCCACAGAGTGAGCTCAACGAGCTCGAGTGATGAACACACTTTTTGATCCCTTAACTTTTAGCCGATTATTGGATTGAAACCATCTCTAGGGGGGGGATGAATAGCGAGCGTAAAATCTTTTTGTCTTTTCGTTCATTCGATTAAAACACAGAGATGCACAACGGAAAAATAAATAACACAAGTTTATTTTTACTTGGTTCATAACCCAACGGTTTCTAATCCAAGGCCCCGTGATCCTTGACCGCGTACGAAGGGGCAATCCACTATAGAGTCTCCTCCTCGTTAGAGGTAGGAGACAATGATCACAAAAACTGAAAGCACGAGGATGAGGCAACAAGCCTACCTCACCTTGTTACGATTAAAACCATGAATATAATAACTAAATAGAAACAAACTTGTTGTTGCCGATGAAGAAGTTGTAAGCTTGGCGTTGCATCGACATTATGACAGCGTTAGAGCTTTAGCGTTGTAGGAGCACTTGAGAATAAGATTGATGATTTTTGGGTTGGAGTCCTACCCTCCTTTTATAGACTTGTGCCTTAGAATTAGTCTGGTTCTAGATCCTCAATTTGTATAACTTAGCATGAGGTGGCACCTTATCTTATCGTGAAGTGGCGGCGTCAAACGTTATTCTTTTTGACCTAGCACAAATGGTTGATTCGGCACCATCAGTCGACTGATGCCCTTCATCAGTCGATTGATGTACAACAATCGACTGCCAGCCTGGCCACTTCCATGCATTATGAGGTTAGCATGGAAAATGGTAAATGCGATGATTTCTTACCATCCGATCTCGACCTAGACCTTCTATTGGAAGTCTTAGTCGGATCGCCGCCTACGGTGGTCCCCATATAGAGGACACGACCTTACCATCTCTTTTCACACTCGTGCTTACCTCTGGTCCGTTATGACCTATAGCTTTGCTTCCGGTCTCCACCTGGGTTCTTCGAACCCCTCTGAAGTTTTCCTGGTGTCGCTCGCCACCGTGATTTCTCCATCTGAGATTCTTCGGCTATCGCCGACATTTAACTTAGCTTAACCTTTCCCGCACACTTGGTTCATCTCGTTAGACAACAATAAGACCTTAGCATTGAGTCTTTGCCATAATCAAAACTTAGGTTTGATTATTTAGTGCCTACTGCACCAACACACACCACTACTAAAACTCCTTCTCGACAACAAGTTTGAGGTGGAGAAACCTCGTACAAGAAATTACAAAGTAATACAAAAAAGTACAAGCAAATACAAAGATGAAATGAAATACGTAAAGAACACTTTACAACAAATGGCTTTGAACTCTTACTTGTTGCTTGCTTTGGTTTGCACTTGAAGGTCTGGAATGCAGCAGTAATTCTCCTCCAAAATCTCTCCAAAAATCACTGTGGAAATCCTCCCCAAGCTCCTCCTTGTATGCTTGTCTCGGGCTGATTCCGAGCCTAGCAGTCGACTGCCATAAGGCCCCAGTCGACTGCTCATGTAGTTGTTGTGAGACAACGACTAAATCCACGTTAGTATCCAGCTAATGGATACACTGGTAGTCGACTGCCAACCTCGTAGCCAACTGATTAGTCAGCTATCGAGCGTTCTGTTCTCGTGTCCTAGACCAGCAGTCGACTACCATCAATGGTAGTTGACTGCTGAAGCCATCAGTTGAATGCTAGTCGACTCTCACAAATCGACTGGGACATACCACCAGTTGACTGTTGTTGGGTAAAACCTCAAACACAAGTTGTTTGAGCCTCCGATCATCGGGTAAAACCTCAAACATGTTTGAGCATCCGACACTTAACCTCAGTCACTTGGCCAAGTTCACCTCATCCATGAGGTTTAACCCAAGACACCCTTTGCCTAGACCTAATCCTTCTTGCTATCTCTACTAGCTTTGCGCCTATCGGATCCCTCCAAGTCATCCTTGACTTGTTCATCCATGTGCGGATCCCTCCAAGTCATCCATGACTTGTTCATCCATACGCTAGCTCCAAGTGCTTCCTTCGCCTATTGTCATGCTCTCGGTGTCTACACCGCCAAGGTACATATGGACTTATGCTCCTAAGACTACCGCTTGGCCTTATGCTACCAAACCACCCCTTGGACTTCCCAAATGCCAATGCTAACCCATGTTGGACCTTCACCGCCAAGGCTACACACTTGGACTTATGTGGCAAAGGCTACACACTTGGTCTTCCCTTGCCAACTCCATGTTGGACTTCCAATGGCAAGCCCTATGCTTGGACTTTTACTGTAAAATACCGGAGGAAAAAAAAATATTCCTCGGTAATTGATAAAATATCTTATGGAATTTTTCAAGAATTTTTAGAAATTTTTTTAGATTTAAACGGAGGTCTTATGGACATTTTATGGGGATAAAGCGAATAGACTTTTGTAAAGCATGTATAGACTATCTGTAAGGAATTAATGGGTTTAATTTAAACCCTTTATATTCTTTCCGTTTCCCCTTAATTCCCCATCACGTCGTTTCTCTTCCCCGTCCAATCCTTTTCTCTCACGATTGCTCACCGTCGCCGCGCCTCCATCATCGCTTTCCTCGGCGTCGGCGCGGCCAGTAGTCGCCGCGCTTGCCGCCGCGCTCCATCACCGCTCTCCTCGTGGCGCGGCCAGTAAATGCCAGGTTCTGCCGCCGCACCCAATCACCGCCTCTCGCAACGGCTAGGCGGGCCGCCAAGGCTTCGTCGCGCGCCTCCATCACTTCCTCTCCTCAGACGACTTCGCCAGTAATCGTACGCCGCGGCCTCCATCACCGCCTCCTCGCAGACACCAGCCAGATAACCATCGCGCTCGACACCGTCGCCATGCTACTGCCACCACGAGTTAGAGCCACTGTTCCTGCCGCCGCTCCTTCCTCGATCGATCATCCCTCCATCGTGTCGATCGATGCCTCTACCAGTGGTTCCACAATGAGATCGAAGGAAGAAAAGGGCTGGTAGCTATTCATCTTTTGCGATGACTCCGGGTCTAGGGCACCAAGTTCCTTGATGCCAACTCTCTCTCGATCGATGGCCCTACGTTTGTGCCTGATTCCTCTTATTTGTCGGTGACATTACATGATCTGAATTCTGGTCACTACTAAAGATCCCAGGGTCTCCGATCAGGGAATTGACCATTCTGGTTTTCTACAGCATCTACACCCAATATCTGGTATTAATCTTGCATCTGCCTATTTGTTTTATCCTATAATTAAGAGGGTTATAGATGGATAGATCAATGGGGTGAACTTGTATACTAAATGACTTCATATGCTATGAAATTCTGCAGTGGGGGTGTTCTCTCCAAGTCGATGGTATTATTGGGTATCAAGAAGAAGTTGTGGCCAGAGATAGTGATCCATTCCTACGTGCTTGGGTAAGTTTTTCATCGGTTTATCTGATGCTTGGATTGTGATTATGTAATGAGATAGAGCTAGAATGGAATTGGTAATATCTGTGGTATATTTCACTGATTAGGGGTGCAAATGAACAAGTATGAATTATGGTTGAATCAATCTAATCACCATAGATTGATACTTAAACGGTGGATCCAGAATCTATGCAATTGAGGATAAGCAAGGTGAGTTAATCTGGATATTTGTGGATAATTTTGTATTGATTCAATAATTTATAGCAAATGAAAAGCGGTATGTTGCGATGATTAGGTTAAATGGATAACTAGATCAATCTAGTTGATCGGGATATGAAGTCATGTAGCATTCGATTCGATCACTTGATGTATAATAGAACGTAATATTTGTTCATGTTGTCTTGCAGGACTTTGATTAGTGACAGATGCTTGTACGCTTGGATAGCGAGCGAAGCTATTTAACAGGTGGGTAATTTCCTACCTGGTCCGGGTAGATGTATTGCACTCAGATTAGTCATAGATATGAGCATGTTAGGTGTTCATATTACCTTGACCCTGCTCTTGTTATCGTATGCTTGAACTTATCGTTGGATATATTTATGCTCACTTGTTGATATCACATATACCCTATAATGATTTAGGAGTTATAGATGTGATGTAAATTGGCCTAGATGTTTAGTAGGGTGTAAATGTTAGTACGGGGGATGACCCAATTTATAAATTGGAAAAAGGCCATCTATGGGTAGGTAATGCCCTAAATGTAGGATTTATTTCCAATACCCGTATGTTGCATACTATTACCAACTATGAGTTGTGTAATGGTTAAGTGAAGGGTGATTAGAGTGTCGCTGCAGACCGGTAGTCCCATCTTGATATGATTAGTCGAGTACGACTCTCTATCGGATAGAGAGTGCATCGATCAGTTGAGTACGACTCTCTATTGGAGAGAGAGTTATGATCAGTCGAGTATGACTCTCTATTGGAGAGAGAGTTAGGATGAGTCGAGTACAACTCTCTACAGGATAGAGAGTGCGTCGATCTGTTGAGTACAACTCTCTACAGGATAGAGCTTATTGATTAGATGGGTATGACTCTTTGTTGAACAGAGAGTCTGTGGTAGATGGTTGTACGTGTGACAGCATACACATGTCATTTGCATGCATTCTGACGATATAGTCTCCCTTGGGGTTGAGAGAGTCGTCAGTCATCTTGCCTCCCAGAGCACTCCTCGAGGAGTAACTAGTGTGAGGGTAGAGCATCTGTTGTGCCGCACTCTACTACTATAGACGATAGTAGTTGGAGTTGCGTGCAGTTGTCCTGGGTGCGTGGTACTCGACCACTCATTGGTAGTGTTAGTTGGAGTGGCCAGCAGTAGGGACCCCCATTGTGTAGCGAGCTCTTTACGCTCATATGCTACTTGATCATACTGCCCACTCGGCCACTCGATAGCAGTGGTTGGTGTGAGTTGGGATAGTTGTCATGTCGTGCCACCTAGGCCACACTGGGGTCGTGGTAGCGAGTAGGGGTGAGCAGGCATGACCATGCATGTTGCATTGCCGTATATGATGGCGCTTTGCATATTACCATATATATATATATATATATATGTATGTATATATATATATATGGATGGTTGAGATTAATATATATATGGATATAGTCTATATATATATGATTATTGTGATGTTGCATTTGATTGTACTATGCTTGTTGCATTTGGGTGTACAGCATATTCATGCATGTCTCTTGCATTTGTTATACGATTGTGTCGGATATGATATATGTTGGACAGACCATTAGATACCTTGACCTGTAGCTAGAGTATATTTTGAGTTGATCTACTCTTCCTGTTATATATATATATGTTGGATATATGTTCAGGTTGGATAAGAGTAGCGTGGCAGACTTCAGGTATGTCTGCATTTTTATGTTGTTTATTTTGGTTAGACGGTATATGCTTGTATTCATATACTATGCTGATATACCTGTTGTACTTCGAGAGTATGTTGTTGAAAATACATGTGATATGACATATATACATGTTTTTCTATTACCTGCTGAGTTTTACTCACCACCCCCCATGGACCCTGGGTTTTTCTGTCGCCCAGGTAACAGGTAGAAGACTTTGTGACAGCTTGGAGCACTGCCGGCTGACATCATCTCATCTCACCTCCGAGGCTCCCGTGTTTTGTTTTGGGCCTTCCGTCCGTTGTGCATTGTATTTTGGAGTTTTTGTGATGTATATGTTGTATATTCAGATTTTGTCGAGATTTCGTGTTGTTGTGGTGTGTTAGTCATACCGGTATGCATGTGTGAGATTGTTGTATTGTTGTGGTATGTTTCCACTGTGTTTTTGTGTAGTTATTGTTTTGATATATATATATATATATATATATATATATAGGCCTACGGGCCTTGTATTAACCCGAAATATTGCCACGTACAGGGGAGGTGCCGTCCGTTTAATTTTTGGCTCGATATGCTCTCGGGGCGTGACAACTTTAGTGGACGGTAGATGGACTTATCTTGTGAGAAGATAATTTTCCGTCTCTAATATGGATATGTGTTCTGGACACGCATCTAGTTAAGGAAGAGTTGCTACAGGAGACACATTATTTGAGATTTACTATACATCCTGGTGGTATTGAGATGTACCGAGAGTTGAAATGCTTATGCTGGTGGAATGGTATGAAGAGAGATACCACAGACTTTGTTGCTGGGTATTTAGTATACCAGCAGGTGAAAGTTGAACATTAGAAACCCGCTAGATTGCTCCAAGAAATTCCAATTTCGGAATGGAAGTGGGAGCATATCACTATTGATTTCATTACAGGATTGCTTAGAACCTGTAAAAGACATGATGTGATTTGGGTAATCATGGATCGACTGACAAATCAGCTCATTTCCTTCATATTCGTGGGTCGTACTTATTGGATCATCCGGCAGCGTTGTATTACCGAAAGATTATCAGATTGCGTGGGGTACTTTTGAGTACTATATCTGATAGAGACCCGCGATTTACCTTGGGATTTTGGGAGAGTCTGCATCATACTATGGGCATAGAGCTTCGGCTTAGTGCAACATTTCATCCGCGGACTAATGGACTGTCTGAGCATGACATTCAAACGTTGGAGGATCTATTCAGATCTTGTGTCGTGGATTATGAAGGTGTAGCTTATCAATTGACTTTACCTTTGACACTTGCGGGTGTTCATAACGTATTTCAGGTTTATATGCTAAGGAAATACGTGCCGCGATCTGACCATGTTCTGAAAGAGGTTATGAATTCTACCTCAGTCTAATGCGACTTTTGAGGTGATTCCAGGGTGGAGCCTGGGTCGCAAGGAGCGACAGTAGTGGGACAAAAACCATCCGACTCGTAAAGGTTAGATGACGCATCATACCGATGAGGAGGGTATGTGGGAGCTGGAAGATACTATCCGAGCTCGACGGTCTCATCTGGTCTTGAGGAAGGTATGTGGTCCTTTTGGAAACTTGCTTGAAGTAAATTTTTTACATGTTAGTACGAAATTTGGGGACCAAATTTTTATAAGTGGGGGAGAATGTAAAATACCGGAGGGGAAAAAAATATTCCTCGGTAATTGATAAAATATCTTGTGGAATTTTTCAGGAATTTTTAGAAATTTTTCTGGATTTAAACGGAGGTCTTATGGACATTTTATGGGGATAAAGCAAATAGGCTTTTGTAAAGTCTGTTTAGACTATCTGCAAGGAATTAATGGGTTTAATTTAAACCCTTTATATTCTTTCCGTTTCCCCTTAATTCCCCATCGCTACTGCTTCTTCCCGTCCGATCCTTTCTCTCTCACGATTCCTCACCGCTGCCGCGCCCATCATCGCTTCTCTCGCTACGGCCAGTACTGATCCCTGCCGCCATACTCTATCATCGCCTCTCTCGCTACGCCAGAGCCATCGCGCTCGCCGCCGCGCCATCATCGCTTTCCTCGCGGCGCCGGCGTTACCAGTACACAAGGCCTCCGCCGCTGCTCCTCATCATCGCCTCCTCGTGACGCCGACCGATAGTTGCCGCGCTTCGCCGCCATCGCCATCGCCATGCTGCTGCCACCGCGAGTTGGAGCCACTGTTGCAGTCGCCGCTCCTTCCTCGATCGATCATCCCTCCATCGTGCCGATCGATGCCTCTTCCAGTGGTTCCACAGTGAGATCGAAGGAAGAAAAGGGCTGATAGCTATTTATCTTTTGCGACGACTCCGGGTCTAGGGCACCAAGTTCCTTGATGCCAACTCTCTCTCGATCGATGGCCCTACATTTGTGCCTGATTCCTCTTATTTGTCGGTGACATTACATGATCTGAATTCCGATCACTACTGAAGATCCCAGAGTCTCCGATCAGGGAATTGACCATTCTTGTTTTCTACAGCATCTACACCCAATATCTGGTATTAATCTTGCATCTGCCTATTTGTTTTAACCTATAATTAAGAGGGTTATAGATGGATAGATCAATGGGGTGAACTTGTATACTAAATGACTTCAGATGCTAAGAAATTCTGCAGTGGGGGTGTTCTCTCAAAGTCGATGGTATTATTGGGTATCAAGAAGAAGTTGTGGCCAGAGATAGTGATCCATTCCTACGTGCTTGGGTAAGTTTTTCATCGGTTTATCTGATGCTTGGATTGTGATTATGTAATGAGATAGAGCTAGAATGGAATTGGTAATATCTGTGGTATATTTCACTGATTAGGGGTGCGAATGAACAAGTATGGATTATGGTTGAATCAATCTAATCACCATAGATTGATACTTAAACGGTGGATTCAGAAGCTATGCAATTGAGGATAAGCAAGGTGAGTTAATCTGGATGTTTGTGGATAATTTTGTATTGATTCAATAATTTATAGCAAATGAAAAGTGGTATGTTGCGATGATTAGGTTAAATGAATAACTAGATCAATCTAGTTGATCGGGATATGAAGTCATGTAGCATTCAATTCGATCACTTGATGTATAATAGAACTTAATATTTGTTCATGTTGTCTTGCATGACTTTGATTAGTGACAGATGCTTATACGCTTGGATAGCGAGCGGAGCTATTTAACAGGTGGGTAATTTCCTACCTGGTCCGGGTAGATGTATTGCACTCAGATTTAGTCATAGATATGGGCATGTTAGGTGTTCATATTACCTTGACCCTGCTCTTATTATCGTATGCTTGAACTTATCGTTGGATATATTTATACTCACTTGTTGATATCACATATACCCTATCATGATTTAGGAGTTATAGATATGATGTAAATTAGCCTAGATGTTTAGTAGGGTGTAAATGTTAGTACGGGGGATGACCCAATTTATAAATTTGAAAAAGGTCATCTATGGGTAGGTAATGCCCTAAATGTAGGATTTATTTCCAATACCCATATGTTGCACACTGTTACCAACCATTAGTTGTGTAATGGTTAAGTGAAGGGTGATTAGAGTGTCGCTGCGGACCGGTGGTCCCAGCTTGATATGATTAGTCAAGTACGACTCTCTATCGGATAGATAGTGCGTCGATCAGTTGAGTACGACTCTCTATTGTAGAGAGAGTTATGATCAGTCGAGTATGACTCTTTATTGGAGAGAGAGTTAGGATCAGTCGAGTACGACTCTCTACAGGATAGAGAGTGCGTCGATCTGTTGAGTACAAACTCTCTACATGATAGAGAGTATTGATTAGATGGGTATGACTCTTTGCTGAACAGAGAATCTGTGGTAGATGGTTGTACGTGTGACAGCATACACATGTCATTTGCATGCATTCTGACAATATAGTCTCC
Source organism: Wurfbainia villosa (assembly GCA_025175895.1). NCBI lineage: Eukaryota > Viridiplantae > Streptophyta > Magnoliopsida > Zingiberales > Zingiberaceae > Wurfbainia > Wurfbainia villosa. The sequence continues at coordinate 31,696,206 of CM045989.1, read as the reverse complement.
CTTGGGGTTGAGAGAGTCGTCAGTCATCTTGCCTCCCAGAGCACTCCCCGAGGAGTAACTGGTGTGAGGGCAGAGCATCTGTTTATGCCGCACTCTACCACTATAGACGGTGGTAGTTGGAGTTGCGTGCAGTTGTCCTGGGTGCGTGGTACTCGACCACTCATTGGTAGTGTTAGTCAGAGTGGCCAGTAGCAGGGACCCCCGTTGTGTAGTGAGCTCTTTACGCTCATATGCTACTTGATCATACTGCCCACTCAGCCACTCGATAGCAGTGGTTGGTGTGAGTTGGGACAGTTGTCATGTCGTGCCACCTAGGCCACACTGGGGTCGTGGTAGCGAGTAGGGGTGAGCAGGCATGACCATGCATGTTGCATTGCCGTATATGATGGCGCTTTGCATATTACCATATATATATATACATATATGTATGTATATATATATATATATATGGATGGTTGAGATTAATATATATATGGATACAGTCTATATATATATAATTATTGTGATGTTGCATTTGATTGTACTATGCTTGCTGCATTTGGGTGTACAACATATTCATGCATGTCTCTTGCATTTGTTATACGATTGTGTCGGATATGGTATATGTTGGACAGACCATTAGATACCTTGACCTGTAGCTAGAGTATATTTTGAGTTGATCTACTCTTCCTGTTATATATATATATATATATATATGTTGGATATATGTTCAGGTTGGATAAGAGTAGCGTGGCAGACTTCAGGTATGTCTGCATTTTTATGTTGTTTATTTTGGTTAGACGATATATGCTTGTATTTATATACTATGCTGATATACCTGTTGTACTTCGAGAGTATGTTGTTGAAAATACATGTAATATGGTATATATACATGTTTTTCTATTACCTGCTGAGTTTTACTCACCACCCCCCACGGACCCTGGGTTTTTCTGTCACCCAGGTAACAGGTAGAAGACTTCGTGACAGCTTGGAGCACCGCCGGCTGACATCATCTCATCTCACCTCCGAGGCTCCCGTGTTTTGTTTTGGGCCTTCCGTCCGTTGTGCATTGTATTTTGGAGTTTTCGTGATGTATATGTTGTATATTCAGATTTTGTCGAGATTTCGTGTTGTTGTGGTGTGTTAGTCATACCGGTATGCATGTGTGGGATTGTTGTATTGTTGTGGTATGTTTCCGTTGTGTTTTTGTGTAGTTGTTGTTTTGATATATATATATTGTTGTTGTTTTGGGCCTACGGGCCTTGTATTAACCCGAAATGTTGTCACGTACAGGGGAGGTGCCGTCCATTTGATTTTTGGCTCGGTATGCTCTCTAGGCGTGACATTTACCGCCAAGGCTACACACTTGGACTTACGTGGGCAAAGCTACACACTTGGTCTTCCCTTGCCAACTCCATGTTGGACTTCCAACGTCAAGCCCCATGCTTGGACTTTCACCGCCAAGGCTACACACTTGGTCTTTCCACGACAATCACATGTCATATGTTTTGTTTAACACCAAAATTCTATTCAAGTCAAACTCGAGTCCGGTCAATCGTGACCTGGGCCGATTGCACCAATAATCTCCCCCTTTTTTATGTTTGACAAAACCCCAAACTCCTTTGAATTAGGTGCCCTAACTCAAGTCTACCAATTATCCCCAATTAGAATTCTCACTTTGAGAATTCCAACTAACCCCAATTGTTCCTTTCTCCGCCTTTTTGACATACATCAAAAAGGTCCTCCCCAAGGGTGTCAATGTCTCACATCCCAATGAGATCTTATAATCTCCCCCTTGGTCCAAAAACATCTAGGATGTCTTCAATCTTCCTAGGGATAAGTCCCATATCACTTAAGAGAGGCAATCTTCCAATTCTCCTCCCATGAGGAAAAAATACATCCATCATCCCAAGATGGATAACCTCCCCCTAAAGGCTTACTCCCCCTTGACCATTGCACCAACAATATCCTTGGAGAGTCCCTAAGCCAATAGGAACACTAAACAATCGAAATTAAGGGAAAAGATTCAACATTTAACTTTCACCTCCCTTAAATTTGATACACACCCTAAACAATTCTCCTAATTCATATCCAATGGATTTTCACCCTTCTAATGTTCTCCAAAGCATATCCTAGTGTTAGGAGCAGTTAGGGAACCAAGAAATAGCTGAACATGGGCCTAACAAACCTTGTTTATCCATCGTTGTTGTTACGATACGATCGATCGCAATACATGGTAGTCGACTAATTTCTGCATAGTGTAGAAATCAGACTTCAGAATCGAATTTTAAAAATCCATAAGTAAAAATATGTATTTTGAAAAATCTTGAAAATTCATACGTACATTTCTAACATCTCGCTTGTATCTAAGTGTATGAAATGTTAGGGCAATCTCTTGCCATGATATGGTTTTGATGTGTGTGGCAAAAGGTTTAAGTTAGGTTGTTATTATGATTTGATATGTACGTTGGAGTGTTGCAGAACTTAGTAATTCACACATGGAGCCATGGCGGGTTCACCACTCATAACCTCGTGCTTAAGTCGGAGAAGGAGCATTGCAGAGCCGTGCGCTTGATGCTGCCGAAGGACCGCCAGACGAGATGACTTGAAGCGAAGCCAAGGAAGCAGACTTCGAAGGCAAGAGACGCGAAGGAGCATTACAGAGCCGTGCGCCTAATGCTGCCGAGGGACGTGGCCACGAACGAAGAGAGCTTCGGCGAGGGACTTCGAGTGAGATGAGAGAATGAGTGAATTGTAAGTAGCTCATTAGGTGAACTTGGCCGAATGGCTAAGTGTTGGATGAGTTTTCCTGACATCAGTCGACTGCCATGAAATGGCAGTCGACTACTCTAAGTCGAACGTGGTTCGACTGGTATCCGACTGAGTTGTTTTAGAGCAATGATCGCCATATGTGGGCGATCGTTAAGACGACAACGACCATCAAGGTAGCGATCGATCGATCAAAAGGGTTTGGGCCACATAACCACTCGTAGCCAACTGGGCAGTCGACTATGGAGGCAGCAGTCTACTGATGAGATCCAGTAGTCGACTGCCAAGTGATCCGTTGGACTACAACGGTCGGGATCCGACGTGTTCGAAGGCCGTTGAAGTGGCGGCAGTCGACTGCCAAGGGCAATAGTCGACTGGTGGCAACCAACGGGAAGAAATCAGCTCTCTCTATAAAAAGAGAGGGTGTGGGCTTTTGGATGGCTAATGCTCATATTCCAAACCATCATCCAAGTGCTCCACAAGTGATAAACTCCTTCTTCTAGATCTCTTTCACATCTATTGTAAAAGAAGGAGTGTTCTTGAGTTGTAAGGGTTACCTCCACCTAGCTTAGTGCAAAGGAGAGACCGAGAGTGATTTGGTTGCGGAGTGATTCACCGAGGACGAATTGGGGGACCGTGGATTAGCGGCGTAGCCGGGAACCACGTTATATTTCGGTGTTAGCATTGTTTGTATTCTTCTTTATTTATTTGCTTGTCTTTATTAGTATTCCGCTTGCGCTAACAATTGTGTAGACGAGCAAATTCCACCATCCAATGACAAAGGGCTATTCACCCCCTCTAGCCGGCCGATCGATCCCCTACAAGTGGTATCAGAGCCAAGGAAAGCTTGTCGAGGACTAACCGCCACAACAAGCACATTCAAGAATGGCCGTCTCTAATATTCATCTGCTAAAGTTCGAGGGGGAATTCTCTTAGTGGAAAAAGAGAATGGATGTATTTTTCGAGACCGATTTCGAAATTCTCTTAATTATGGAAAACGGTTTCGAATTGCCTAGGAATGAAGATGGGGAGCCATTGGAGAAAGCAAGGTAGAGCAAGAGGCAAAGGGAAGAATACTTGGCAAATTCAAAGGCCAAGCACCACCTCTACAATGTACTCCCCCAACAAGAGGTGAATAGGATAGGGGAATGCTCTAGTGCAAAGGAGATGTGGGAGAAGCTAGTAGAGCTTCATGAAGGTACCTCGGAGGCCAAACTTGCAAGAAGAGACCTCCTCCGCTCCCAACTATCCAACATAAAATTAGAAAAGGGAGAAAAGGTAACCTCATTGCATTCTAGGTTTAAAGAAATTTTAATTGGGCTAACAAGTGTAGGAGAAAAATTTTCCAACCGGGACATGCTCATGAAAGCAATTGATGCTTTTCCCCGGTCATCGAAATGGAGCTCAATGGTGGACTCCTTCTACATGTCCAAGAATTTAGAAGTGAGCACCTTGGAGGAGTTCTTCTCAACCGTGGAGCTCCATGAAACAAGACTTGAAGGAATAATAGAAGAGCCAAAATTTCAACCTTCAAGAGGAGTAGCACTTTTGGCCAACAAGGGGAAGAAGAAGATGGAGATCCCCTCCTCCTCCGATGAAGCATCCTCCTCCTCCTCCATGGATAGCACGGAAGAAGCCTACATGGTAAGGAGGGTAAGGCGTGCTTTAAAAGGTTTTCAATTTAATAAATCTAATGATAGGAGGAGAAGACCAAGGGGAAAGGTCATTTGTTACAATTGCCAAGGAGAGGGACACATAAGGGACAATTGTCCCCTATTGAACAAAAGCAAGGAGGAGAAGAGAAAGAAGAAAGAAAAGAAGAAGAAGGGGAGCAAGAAGAAAAAGGAAGAAGAAAAGAAGGCAAAAGAAAAAGGGAAGGCCAAGGCACTAAAAGCAAGGACATGGGATGACCCCTCCTCATCATCTTCATCATCATCGGAAGAGGAGAATGCCTTTGTCACCAACTTAGCATTGATGGCCTTTGACGACTTAGATTGCTCCTCCTCCGAAAATGAAGAAGTAAGCTCAAGTGAGGAGAGCTCAAGTGAAGGGGGAGCCTCCTCTACATCCTCATCATCGGAAGAGGATTTGGTAAGTGAGATAACGAATCTACCCCCTAAGCAAATAATGTCTATGATTTCTAGCCTCACTAAGGATTTATTTAGAGCTAAAAATAAAAATAAGAGCATGCTAGATCAAATTAAGGACTTAGAAAATAAACTAGAAAAAGAATGCTTAAATGTAAATGATAATATTTCTTCTAGTCATGATGATGCATGCTCACATGAATATATGCCTTTCAATGTTAATGATGCATGCATAGAAGAAAATAGGACTCTAAGAGAAAAGGTAGACTATTTGACCAAGGCCCTAGAAAAATTTACGATAGGCTCCAATACTCTTAACATGATAATTGGGAGCCAAAGAGCAAGAGTTAATAAGAAAGGCCTAGGATATAAGGAAAAGAAAAATGAAAAGGCCTATAAATGTCTAATAGCTAGGGGTCAAGACAAAAAGAAAGTAATTGCTAGGAAATGGATCCTTAAAGAATTTTTAGTGAACCCCATAGGAAAGAACTTATTTTGGGTTCCAAAATCCATTCTAAAGGGTTAGAAAAACCCTAGGATAATCAACCATATGGACTTTACCTATATCATATTTTTGGTTGACTTAGGATGGCGGGACAACATTTTTGAAATAGTGTTAGGTGATGATAATGCACCTATAAATAGATAAATCATGCTTTAGGTGACATTTGCTTTATTATCATGATGTAATACCTAATACATGATAACAATTTGATGAATACATTTGTTTCATGATCATAATGTGAAATTAATTCATATATATCTTTATGATCATGTGAAATGTTAGGATGATACTTAACCTTGATAGAATTGCATGAAAATAATGGTTAAGTATATACAAATACCTTTAGGATATATCTCACACTCACCATAGGCTACCTTGATTGAAAACCTAGCATGAGTGAGATGTTAGGATGATACAAATGTCTACTAATGCCTATGGCATTTAGATGGTCATTTAAAGTATCAAAATAGCAATAATAGACCAATCATGGGGAAGGCTTATGTTTAATTCATAGAAATATTGCCCAAAGATCATGGTTGAATATTTCATATGTTTTCAAAACAATTTCTTACTCTAAAATCTGTGTGTTCATGTTTTGAAACAATTGAAAGCAAAATTAGGTGTTAAAATGGATACTGACATTATAAAAAACCTAGTGGTTTTTAAAGCTTTTGGATTTTTGGCAAATCTCTGAAAATATAATGATTTCTCATGAAAAACTATTTTTCATTGATAGATATACTTAAAAGAAATGTGTTCCCCAAATTTCACTATTTTTCAAATTTTTTGGAATTTATAATGCATTTATGAAATTCATCCAGAAAATCAAAAATTTCGAATTCATTGTGCCAGTCGACTACCATACTGATATCAGTCGACTGATGGACTGTAAACGAGCACAGTAACCTGATTTTATCATGTTTTTGACTGATTTTAATGTTTGTTTTTCTCTATACTTGATGCCATGATATATAAACTTTGTTTAATCTTTTTGATGGTGTCAAAGGGGGAGAAAACTATATGTTTAAGAAAGGGGGAATATATTTAGGGGGAGTTTCATGTATTAAGGTGGAGAGTTGCTAATCATGTTATTTACATGCTTTCCTTTATTAATATTTTATCAAATTTTTTTACCTAACTTAAACGGATTGCCACACATCAAAAAGGGGGAGATTGTTAGGGCAATATCTTGTCATGATATGGTTTTGATGTGTGTGACAAAGGGTTTAAGTTAGGTTGTTATTATGATTTGATATGTGCGTTGGAGTCTAGCAGGACTTAGTAATTCGCACATGGAGCCTTGGCGGGTTCACCACTCATAACCTTGTGCTTGAGTCAGAGAAGGATGACGAGAGCGGCGCTTGATGTTAGCGAGAAGTAGACTTCGAAGGCAAGAGACGCGAAGGAGCATTGCAGAGCCGTGCGCCTGATGCTGCCGAGGGACGTGGCCGCGAACGAAGAGAGCTTCGGCGAGGGACTTCGAGTGAGATGAGAGAATGAGTGAACTGTAAATAGATCATTAGGTGAACTTGGTCGAATGGCTAAGTGTTGGATGAGTTTTCCCGACATCAGTCGACTACCATGAAATGTCAGTCGACTGCTCTGAGTCGAACGTGGTTTGACTGGTATCCGATTGAGTTGCTTTGGGGCCGCTGCCGATCGCATATGTGGGCAATGATCGCAAAGACTATCGATCAACTTCAAGACCATCACGATCGCTAAAGGCGCTTAATCGATCAAGAGGGTTTGGGGCCATGAACCACTCGTAGCCAATCGGCGGCGATTATGAGGCGAAGCCGATGATCGATGGGATCCATCAGTCGACTGCCAAGTGATCCGTTGAACTACAACGGTCGGGATCCGACATGTTCGAAGGCCTTTGAAGTGGTGATAGTCGACTGCCAAGGGCAGCAGTAGACTGGTGGCGGCCAACGGGAAGAAATCAGCCATCTCTATAAAAAGAGAGGGTGTGGGCTTTTGGATGGCTAATTCTCATATTCCAAACCATCATCCTAGTGCTCCACAAGTGATAAACTCCTTCTAGATCTCTTTCACATCTATTGTAAAAGAAGGAGTGTTCTTGAGTTGTAAGGGTTACCTCCACCTAGCTTAGTGCAAAGGAGAGACCGATAGTGATTTGGTTGCGGAGTGATTCACCGAGGACGAATTGGGGGAATGTGGATTAGCGGCGTAGCCGTGAACCACGTTATATTTCGGTGTTAACATTGTTTGTATTCTTCTTTGTTTATTTGCTTGTCTTTATTAGTATTCCTCTTGCGCTAACAATTGTGTAGATGAGCAAATTCCACCATCCAACGACAAAGGGCTATTCACTCCCCTCTAGCCGGCCGATCGATCCCCTACATGAAACACATACAAGTCAAGTGTTCTAGTGAGATGTGGGTTTTGGTTATTAGGGTCTCATGCATATGCTAGGCAACTCTATTTGATTCCCTTATGCATGGGACTTCAAATCGTGTCATAGTCCTTAACTCAATTTTATTTAATGCATGAATAATGATTATATCATAAATGATAACAAGAATAAAAATATGTGCCAATAATCATGATGTCATGACATGTGATATAAACTTAAACATAACATGACATTTAGCTAACCCTAAGTATTATCATGCCATTTTATATGATAAAAATAAATATGATGTCATGACATGGCAAGGCAAATAAATCATGGCAAGTATAAAATACTAAGGTATAAAATACCTAAGTGTTAAGCCCAAATTGTCATTTCTAAGATTAAATCCATTTTGCCTTAATACTATCTATCGCCTAAGTGTGCTAAAAACCCAAAATAACACACCATGATTTTTAAGACCTATTTGTGCCAATTTGATCAATTTTTAACATCTCAAAGTATATTGGCACATCCTAAAGTGTCAACTCTTACCATGGCTAGGTTAACTACCCATCCACTTAGGGTTGACATTGTAGGGAATCTAAGCGTGCTCGAAAACATTTGCAAGCACTACACAACAGAAAAATGAGATCCCTCTAGAGATCCATGCAAAAAATCATACTTGTTTAATCGATTCTATCCTATGAGAATAGTAGTTACCTTCGATGCGTGCCCTTCACTATCCCGTCCGCAACACTTGCGTTCAATGGTGTCCGGATCTCAGCGCGGTCAGTATGTTCGCGCCTCCACGGTATCCACACAAACTGTGAGATGAAGAGGAACCAATCTATTGTGCTAGCCACAAGGTTGGTTCGGCCAAGAAGGTAGAAGAAGAAGAGGAAGAAGGTCACACGAAAAACACAAAAACCACCACCTCCCAAAGTCTCATCAAATCCCTTTTATATTCAACCATTGAATATGAAGGGTTTGTCACTCTTGGTTTCCATGGAATTAATATCTCATTAATTCTATCTTAATGATCATGCAACCCTTCTTTATGGTGAGTCTCACTCAATCCGAATTTGACTTGAGTCTAACTCGAGTCAGATTCATTGGGTATACTTTGAGTCTTACTCAATTCAAATTTAACTTGAGTCTAACTCGAGTCAAATTCATTGGGTATACCTTGAGTCCCACTCATTGAGTCTAATCTACATTAGACTCAACCCGATGGCCCAATGGCTCATCACATGAGCCATCTCCAACTCACATGTCCTAAGTGTGTGACCCAATAGGTTCTCGTAACGTTGGCAATATTTCTAAAACCCTTTTAGAGACATAACCAATGAGCAGCATCTAACAATACATCATTGCTACCAAAGTGACGAGAATGTCAAGATTTGACATAACCTTTACATGACTACTATCGTGTATGACTCAGTCCTTCTATCCTTGATATTTAGATTGATCAATAAGGCATAGACTGTGTCATCCTCTTATTAATCAAGAGTTTCTTGATCTCCAATTAGACTACTCAACCAAATAAGCTCAATATCTCATATTGACTTATTCGAGCATGGCCATACATTTTAGCAGTCCTACTCTATCAAGGGGCCCATAGATATCACTTTTGATATATGGAAGGGATAGATCTCATCTACATTACTCACATCCATTCGCATAACTTATTGCATACCCAGTGATCACCTTTATAGTTACCCTGTTATGGGTGACATTTGACGAGGGTAAAGCATACAACTCATTATGTAGGGAACCGTAGTGACTTCAGGTCTAAGGATTATTCATACCAATAGTCACATGAGAATGTTTAAGACACTCATATAACGATCCATGAAACATTCTCACGGCGGGTCAATTCAGTACATAGTCTCTAATATGTACCTATGTGTCAACTTGATATCACATATCCATGACTTGTGAGATTAAGTCATCAATTGACCTACATGCTAGTCTCTGCGCATTAATATTATCCTTGCATATTAATACTCGACTAGGAATAGTTAAGAGTAGTGCTCTCTCTCTCTCTCTCTCTCTCTCTATATATATATATATATATATGTATATATATATATGATATGCTGTAAACCTGAACACCTATTATTCAAGGACACTTTTATATTATTCATATAACACATATAAGAAATAATATAATAAGCAAATATTGCCTGTTATTAATGAAATATGATACATATGATCCCTAATCATTCATCTTTTGATTGACACTAAGGGTTGACACTAACAGACACACCCTAACCCATCTAGCATGAATCGATCATGCTCTGAGGAATCCAATACCTATTGGAGCTCCTTTGGTTAACAAGGTATTCACTAGGGATAACTTCCCTAGATACCTTCCTAATGACCCTTTTTTGGCTTTGAAGCCTTAGTCATTTGAGTCTTACCTAGGTTAACTCTAGGGGTAACTCCCCTTGTAACCTTCTTAGTGGCTTCCTTAGATTTTCTTGAATCCTTAGCCACTAGGCACTTACTATGCACTACAAAAATTTAAGGATTTGGCGACGAATTTTTCAACGAATTTTGAATAAAAATTCATTGCAAAATGTTTTTGCAACGAAATTTTTTTCATTGTAAATAATTCACCGCTAAATTTTGCAACGAAAAAAATAAATTCGTCGCAAAAATTGCTATGAAAATTTCTTTCGTCGCAAAATTCGTCGCCAAATTTGGCGATGAAACATTATTCATTGCCAAATCTTCGATGAAAAAAGAGTTCGTCGCCAAATTTGGCGACGAAAAATGAAATTCTTCGCCAAATTTGGCGACGAATTTCATTTTTGTCGCAAAAGTCTAATAAACATGTTTCTATGAATAAAAATAAATTAGGCAACGAATATTTTTTCATCACCAAATCTGCGATGAAAAAAAAAATTCGTTGCAAAATATTCACGTACAGTCAACTGAAGAATAGCATCAGTCGACTGTTGTCTTACCAGTTCGACTGGTTAATCGACTACCAAAGGTTCTGTAAGCTGCTATAGTAATAGCAGTCGACTGATTGTTTTTATCAGTCGACTACTGAGGAGAAAGTTGACTGCTCAGTCTGAAATCAAGTGTTCTTTAAAGTGCTACAGTAATATCAGTGGACTGATTAACATGATCAGTTGACTGATAAGGATATTCTGCGATAAAAAAATTTTTCAACGCAATTTCTGCGATGAAATAAATATTTCATCACAAATTCTGATGTATCAGTCGACTGATGGTTTCCATCAGTTGACTGGGTGATGAGAAACTGGTCAGAGCACCTTCTTTAGTTGACTGAACACTCGACTGATAGTGCATCAGTCGACTGGATACATGCGACAGTCGACTAATGCTTCATTTCTTGCAATGAAATTTTTTTTCGTTGCCAATTCTGCGATGAAAAATTATTTTTCGTCGCAAATCTGCAACGAATTTTTTTCGTTGCTAATCTAGAAAAATAAAAAAATGATTAATTATACTATTTTCCCTGTTTTACAACAAACACATATAATAATATAAACTAATTTACACATCAAACTTCAATACTAAATCAATATTTACATAACAAACATAAACATAACGTACAATACATAGATATTGTATGTAATAAGTCAAGGAACATTTAAATACAACAACTAAATTCAAACGTAACCACCATCGTCTCCACCACCATCATCGAAAAATACATCATCATTGTCATTATTACAAGGATCAAGAGGAGGACCAGATCGAGAAGGAGGAAGTTGACTTGAACTAGATGTTAATTGAAGATGCTTCATAATTAACATCTGTTGCCTTCGAAATTCGTTTATCTGTTCATTTACTTCCTGCTCTCTTTGACTCTATTCATTTTCTTTTTACGCTAGTAACGCCCTCAAATGAGTAACCTCTTCTATCAATTGCTTTATTTCTGCTCTTACTGCCGGGGAGGATGAAGAAGATGCACCAGGGGCTTTATAGGTTCGGCTCAAAGAACCGAGTCCAATTATTCTTCCACTTTTCGCCCCTCCAATTGCTTCGAGCCATAAATTCATATTGCTAACAGAAGACTCAGATTCGACTGCATCATCACTTGCACTCGAATTTCTCTATGCAAATTCATCGTATTTCTTTTGTTTTGAAAGAAACAAAAATAAAATACTAATATGAGAATTTAAATTTTTTAAATTACAAACCTTCATTGTTCTAGATCTCTCTCCACTCCACGTCATATCTTTCTTTTGGAATTTACGGGTGAAAGTATCTATGAATAATGGCTCAGTCCCCATCTCCTGGGCCTAAACAAACATCATTATAATGTATAAATTAGTTGGTATTGGAATACAAAATTAGGATTTTAAAAAACTCACCAATCGATGTCTATGCTCGTCGATATTAATTGAGCCTCCTGCATACATGGAAGACATAGCGCCGGAATTCCAATGTTGATTTTTCTTATTCTGCTCACTCCTTTGTTTGCTATCCTCAGATCCCCAATATGCAACAATTGTATTCCAATTCTCCTCGGTTATAAAGTGTGGCTTTTTATTTTTGATTTTCGCATGACTGAGTATGTTTCTAATATGGTCGCCACATTTTTTCTTGAAAATCCTCCTAAACTCTAGAGTTTCACTCTCCTCCCGAGTAAATAACCGCTGCAATAGAGAAAAATTGAATTGATTATATTAACTACAATTTTATATATAAAATGATTTAAATAACTTACTTTGAACTCATTCCACCACAAAATTTTTATTTCTTCCGGCGTTCTCGTATAAGTCATGTTGGTGCAGTAGACACCTAAGTCGAACCTGAGTTTTGATTATAGCAAACGATACAAAGTTAAGCTCATGTCATTATCTCACGAGTTGAATCGAGTGTGCAGAAGATTGCTATAGCTGGAGCTGAAGGCTAGCGACACCCGGAGAAAGCCGCGGTGGTCGGGCGACACTCGAGTGACTTCGGAGGGAGCCGAAGGAATCGAGTGGAAGGCCGGAAGCAAAAGCAACACGTAAGTATCGAGGTAAGCTCATGTGTGCGAGCGTAAGTGAGGTCGTATCCTCGTTACGGGGATGATCTTAAGCGTAGATCCGACCAAAGACATCCTATAGATGGTCTAGGTCGAGATCGGACGGTCGACGACCGTCAAAATTATGTTTTTGTTGAGCTAACTTTGACTTGCAGCAAGCATCACCGATCGCCGGCTTGAGGACTCGATCGCCAATCACCGATCACGGAGTTTAGCACTCAAATCGATGTCGCATTATCACGATCGATGATGGCCATCAGTCGACTGATGGTCAATGATCAGATTCGAGGAGTCAAGGCTTATCACCCCATTTCAAGGAGATTGGTGCTCAATTGTGATTGGCTAGGGTTCCTCTCGAAAAGGGGCTCAAAGGCTATAAAAGGAGGGTCAATCCTAGGGTTTCATCATCAATTCAAAAGCTTCCAAAAACCTCCGCCAAGCTACAATCTTTCCGACAACGAAGTGCTTTCTCTCTGACGTCTAGGTCTTAATTTCTTTCTTATTGTAACGTCGGCTTTAGCTTTTATTTTAAGTTCATTTCTTTAAATATTTTAGAGCTTTTATCGTATGCGAGGAGAGGGGGAGTGTCCCTCTACCTCAAGTTCTTTCCTTCTTGTATCGATTAACTCCTACCTCCAACGAGGAGTTCCTTTAGTGCTTTTGCCCTCCGTACGTGGTCAAGGACCACTAGGGCCTTGGAGTAGTAGCCGAAGGCTACGAACCAAGTAAAAAGAATTATCTCTTTTACTTATTGCTTATCTTTTCCGCTGCAAATTAATTATCTACTCGGATTTTGAACGAACGAACGAAAAAAAAGTTTTAACGCTATTCACCCCCCCTCTAGCGTTTCAAATCGATCCAACAATTGGTATCAGAGCCGGGGGTTGCTAAGTTTTGGTGAAACCACCAATCTAGACATTTTACAGTTTTTTTTCTTTTTTAATTCTGTTTATTTCAGATTTATTTCGCTTTGTTACTTTTACTCCCACACTACTAATCCAAGATGCGAGCCTTGGTACCTTTTTTTGTGTTTTTGTCGTTGCTAGTTTCTTCGTGTTCGTCTCCTTGTGTCTTTTGTTCTAATGGCCCATCTCGAGGGTTTTAGCACCGTCCGACCTCCGTTTTACAACGGAGATGACTTCTGTTATTGGAAGGGTCGGATGGAATGCTTTCTCAAAACCCAAATCGAGATGTGGATCATAATCCAAACGGGTTTCACACTTCCGACTAATGAAGTGGGTGACTCCTTGGATTATGATCAATGGACCATTGCGACAAAATGACAAGTCGAAGCCGACGCCAAGGCAACACAAATCCTCCAATGCGGCTTGTCCAAGGAGGAGTTAAATCGCGTCGGCCCCTTCATAAGCGCAAAGGACCTTTGGACAAAACTAGTGGAGCTACACGAAGGGACCGATGAAGCCAAGGTATGTAAGCGTGATCTTCTATTCAATAAACTATATAACCTAAAAATGCAGGAACACGAGTCTGTGATGCAACTCCACACCCGTGTCCAAGACATAGTCAACAACCTACACGCAATCGGGCAAAAGGTCGAAAACTGCGACCTTATAAGGTATGTTCTAAACTCTTTTCCGAGGACTACCTTGTGGGCATCCATGGTCGATGCCTACAAGGTCTCCAAGGATCTTTCTAAACTTAGGTTAGATGAACTCTTTTTTGATTTCGAACTTCATGAGCAGTCTAACTCGAAACCCGAGAAGGGTATAGCACTTTTTGCAGGTTCGAGGAAGAAAACCGCAAGCAAGCCACCCCCAAAGGAAGAAGAGGATAAGTCGGATTCGGAGGTCGACTCGGAAATGGAAGCCGAACTAGTCAACCTAGTTCGGAGGATAGTCAAGGGCCGAAAATGAGCCGTCACTCGACCCAACGAAGGTAAGCCTAAAAGTTCAAACATAAGATGTTATGAATGCAACAGGTTTGAACACATTAAGTCCGAATGCCCAAAACTCAAGAGCAAGACACCAAAACATAAAAGGCACTCAACGCTACTTGGGAAGAAGCTTCCGAGGAAGAAGACAACGATCGAGTCCTTATGGATAAACTGGTGGAATCGAAGATGGAGTCGGAACCGAAACCTAAATCGGAAACCGAAGACGAGTCGGACTGCGAAACACTATTCAAGACAAGCCACGGATACGCATCCGGTTCAAAAGATACACTCAAGGTGAGTTGGTCTCTTATTACTACTCTTTATAGTGCAATTAAGTTTTTAAATAAAAAGTTAGCTAAGTCCGAGTCCAAGGTCGAGACCCTTGTTGAGGAAGTTAAACTCCTCAAACACGAGGTCTCCCTAACCTCTTCGACTAGTCGAGTTCAAGAGAAGGACTCAACTCGGGTTGAAAAACTCGAAGTTGAGAACTCACTCTTGAAAAGTCAAGTCGAAGATCTTAGGAATACGTTGGAAAGGTTTACTTTGGGATCCAAAGGACTTGACCTCCTACTTGGATCGCAAAGGGTTGTGTACAACAAGGCCGGACTAGGTTTTAGCTCAAACACGACCAATAAGTCGTATATGTCGATTGTAAGTCAACATAAAAAACGTGTCAAAGCATGGGTCCCTAAGACCACATTGATTTCAAACTTAGGATCAAACCAGTACTGGGTTCCCAAGGACCAAATCCACTATGTGGAGAGACCAAATCGATTCAACGGTCCAGGGGGAGCTAGTACGAAATTTGTTTGCGTTTTAACTTAGAAATTGCATGCTTAGGTTTTTATTTAGTTTGATTTTTCTTTTTAGAATGGTTAGATAGGACTATAACTTGTCAATACTTGATAACATAGTACCAGGACGCGGCGAGATGATAGTACGCTAGGAAAGCGGAGTCTTGTGTATTCGGGCTAGATAAGGCGTATCTAGTTCGGTGCACTTGACCGAGCAGAACTAGCTGAAGCTACCTCGCCGTATCCTAGACTAGTTAGACCAGGAAGTGGTCTTAGGTGAGTCAAGTCTCTATTTTCTTGAAAATGGCTTTGTCTAAGGAAGTGGTTATTTTTCCGATCAAAGAAGGCCTCTGTGCCTCGCCACGACCTAGAAGCCATAATCTTGAAAAGGTGACTTGATGAGCCTAAGGTCAAATCCGAATCTAACGCAAGGTTGACAAGTGTTTAAGTCATTAAATTTAATTCAACTAAAATTGGAAGTCATCTCACAAGAACATATAGGATTAACATGTTTGATCTTGTAGACATGGGTGAGATGATTTAGGTTAATAATTTTCAACCAATTTTTTTTTAAATCCAATATCCGATCCAACTACCTTGCGTGTAGGATCAATGGATGTTGGACAGTGGTTGCTCCCGACACATGACCGGGGATCAACTCAAGTTTTCGAAGCTTCGATTCAAACGACAAGGATCGGTAGCCTTCGGAAATAACGACAAGCTCAAAATCATCGGATCAGGTGATATTGAGCTTAACTAAAATTTTTTCATTCAAAACGTTTTATTAGTAGAAAATTTTCAATATAATCTTCTCAGTGTAAGCCAATTGTGTGATAATAACTATAAGGTCATATTTCTAGAAAATGAATGTGTAATTAATACAAACGAAACCTCTAAATCAATTCTTAAAGGGACTAGAAATAACAACATTTACACTATCAACTTAATTAACTCCTCAACTAAGTGTCTTATGACACGGCAAGAGGAATCATGGTTGTGGCACCGACGACTCGGTCACTCACACCCAAGACTCATCCACAAGATGAGTCAGAGTGATTTAATCAGAGGTTTGCCTAACCTCAACAACTTGGACAATAAAATATGTAATACTTGTCAACAAGGTAAACAATCTAGGACACAACATCAACTAACTAGTCAAGAACGAACCAAAAGTGTGCTTGAGCTCCTACACATGGATCTATTTGATTCACACAGAGCTAAGTCACTTAACGGAAGTAAATTCTGTTTAGTCATTATTGATGACTACTCTAGATTTACTTGGGTTAGGTTCATCAAACACAAAAGTGATACCCTAGGTCAATTAATCAACCTATTTAAGTTAATAGAAAATCAACAAAGCATTAAAATCAAAAGACTTAGGACTGATCATGGTGGTGAATTCGAAAACCATAGGTTTGCTGCACTCAGAACCTAAATGGATACCACCATGAGTTCTCTTGCCCTAGAACTCCACAACAAAATGGCCTAGTAGAACGCAAAAATAGAACCCTACAAGAAGCCGCTAGGACAATGCTTAATGAGTATAACCTACCCGATAGGTTTTGGGCCGAAGCCGTGAGTACGACATGCTATGTCCAGAATAGGATCCTTATGGTAAAGAGGCACCTTAAGACCTCATACGAGATTTATCACAATAAAATACCTAACATCAAGTATTTTAGGGTATTTGGGTGTAAGGTACATATCCTAAACACTAAAGATTACCTAGGGAAATTTAAATCCAAAACCACGACCGAAATCTTTCTAGGATACTCGACTACAAGCAGAGCTTATAGAGTATATAACCATGACACCCTTAGAGTCGAGGAAACTATCAATGTAGTATTCGATGAAGGACACGAACCTACAAAACCCCCGGCAACCCCAATTAGCGAGCTGACTCATACTAGACCTAACTCTGATCCGAAAATCAGGTCTAGTGTTAATCCTAACCTAAGTCAACCATGTCACTCTATCGACCAAGTGATAGATGACTCTAACCAAACTAGAACTCAAATGAGTCATCCTATGGATCAAGTTGTAGACTCAAACCCAAATCCAACTAGGACTCAAATGAATCATCCTATCGACCAAGTGATAGGTGATCCAAGTCTAGGAGTTCGAACTAGAGCCTCATACAGAAACCTTAGTCAAATATCTTTGATTTCTAAAATTGAACCCAAAACTATTGACCAAGCTCTTCTTGATCCCGATTGGATTATTGCAATGCAAGAAGAGTTGGCTCAATTCACTAGGAACGAAGTATGGGAATTAGTACCACCACCTAAAGATAAATCAATCATTGGAACAAGGTGGGTGTTTAGAAATAAAATTGATGATAGAGGTGAAGTAGTTAGAAATAAAGCTAGACTAGTTGCTAAAGGGTTTAGTCAAGTCGAAGGTTTAGATTACGACGAGACCTATGCCCCTGTAGCTAGATTAGAGTCCATTCGAATGCTATTAGCATATGCAGCACATCGAGGATTTAAGTTGTTTCAAATGGATGTGAAATATGCATTCTTAAATGGATACATTAAAGAAGAAGTTTATGTTAGTCAACCCCCCGGTTTCGAAAGTTTAGACAAACCCGATCATGTCCGTAGGTTAAAGAAAGCTCTTTATGGACTTAAACAAGCTCCTCGAGCTTGGTACGAGAGAATTTCGATTTATCTTAAGTCCAAAGGCTTTAACCAAGGTGTAGTTGACCCAACTCTTTTCGTAAAAACCTTAGGTAAAGACATATTCATAGCCCAAATCTACGTAGATGATATTATTTTCGGAACCACCAACTCAATCCTACTAAATGAGTTCATTTCACTTATGGAAAGTGAATTTGAAATGAATTTAGTAGGTGAGTTAAGTTTCTTTTTAGGTCTACAAATTAAACAAACTAAAGATGAAATATACCTACATCAACGCAAATATACTAGGGAATTAATTAAACGCTTTGGAATGCAAGACGCTAAAATTATTAATACCCCAATGGCAACTAATGTGAATATAGAAGAAGATGTAATCGGAAATTCAATTGATTTAAAATACTATAGGAGCATAATAGGGAGTCTCCTTTACTTAACTGCAAGCTGACCTGATATCTTGTTTGCAGTAAGTATTTGCGCAAGGTTTCAAACCTGTGCCAAGGAGTCTCACCTAACTCTAGTCAAGCGTATCCTTAGATATCTTAAGGGTACACTTAATGTCGGTATTTGGTATCCTAAATCTATAGAGTTCGAACTAACCGGCTACTCCGATTCAGACTATGCCGGTAGTAAGCTCGATAGAAATAGTACGAGTGGTTGTTGTCAACTTCTCGGCTCGAGTCTAGTGAGTTGGTGCAGTAGGAAGCAACACTGTGTTGCTTTATCTACCACCGAAGCTGAATACATCGCGATGGGTGAGTGTGTCACGCAGCTTCTTTGGATGAAGCACACTCTCCGCGACTTTAAGTTAGACTTTACAAATACTAAACTTCACGTAGATAACATTAGTTCAATTAATCTTACAAAGAATCCGATATGTCACTCTAGGACCAAACATATAGAGGTCAAACACCATTTCATTCGAGAACATGTAGACAACGGAGCCATACAACTCGAATACGTCAAATCAAAGTCTAACTTAGCAGACCTATTTACTAAACCCCTACCCGAAGCCGAATTTAGTCTATTAAGACGAAAATTGGGCATGTGCGTAGTAGAATAGGAACTTACAAATTATATTTTCTTACTACTATTTCTTAATTTTCATTTTTTATGGAACTAGTATAGGACATACCTTAGATATCATGCACCTATAGATTTAAGGAGCCAATACATCTCACAACACATAGGACTAATGTGTTTGTGTACTTAGCCACGTAGATGGGCGTGAGATGTTAGGAACTTACTCCTGGTTCCAGATGTAGAGCTAGTGCATCACTATGAACCACGGAGTATAATTATACACACTAACCGACTCTGACCAGGACTGGTTGATCTTTCATATCAATCAAGCCAAATATGAGTCGAACATTTTATAGATGAACTTATTTTCAGTATATTATTTTCAAAATAATGTGGAACATGCTTGTACTTTAAATTTAACACTTATTTTTGTTTTCCACACACACCCTCACTCTTTTCGATATATGGCAAAAGGGGGAGAAAAAGGCCAAAGTTAAGGGGTCAAATTTTTTTTGATAACTTAACTCTTACTTTATATTTAAACCAAAAGTTAACTTTAAGTTTTGAAAACTTATTAAAGGCCAAGTTAAGAGAATTCTTAACTTAAACTTATTTGTGCCATCAATGTTTTACTTAAGGGGGAGAAAGGGCCAAGTTAAGAAGAACTCTTAACTTAAACGTTTTACTAAGGCCAACTTTAAGTAATGTTAATTACTTAAAGAAACCCTCAAAGGGGAGGATTAAGGTCTTTCTTCAAGACTCACCCTCGGTCAAGGGGGAGGTTTCCTCAAGGGGGAGTACTTGAAGAAAATCCTTACTACTCCAACTTAATCCTCTTTATTTCTTGTTTGTTTCTAATGCACATTATTCTTCATGCTTGATATTTACTTAACTTTATATGTGGGTTTGCCATAAATCAAAAAGGGGGAGATTGTTGGTGCAGTAGGCACCTAAGTCGAACCTGAGTTTTGATTATAGCAAACGATACAAAGTTAAGCTCATGTCGTTATCTCACGAGCTGAATCGAGTGTGAAGAAGATTGCTATAGCTGGAGCTGAAGGCTAGCGACACCCAGAGGAAGCCGCGGTGGTCGGGCGACACTCGAGTGACTTCGGAGGGAGCCGAAGGAATCAAGTGGAAGGCCGGAAGCAAAAGCAACACGTAAGTATCGAGGTAAGCTTGTGTGTGCGAGCTTAAGTGAGGTCGTATCCTCGTTACGGGGATGATCTTAAGCGTAGATCCAACCAAAGACATCCTATAGATGGTCTAGGTCGAGA
This sequence comes from Wurfbainia villosa, assembly GCA_025175895.1. Lineage (NCBI taxonomy): Eukaryota > Viridiplantae > Streptophyta > Magnoliopsida > Zingiberales > Zingiberaceae > Wurfbainia > Wurfbainia villosa. Next base: position 31,675,869 of record CM045989.1, on the reverse strand, counting down.
TCGGACAGTCGATGACCGTCGAAATTATGTTTTTGTTGAGCTAACTTTGACTTACGAAGCATCACTGAGGACTCGACCGCCGCCAATCACCGATCGTTTGAGGTCGCGACTCGATCGATGCCGCCATCACGATCGATGATGGCCATCAGTCGACTGATGGTCAATGATCAGATTTGAGGAGTCAAGGCTTATCACCCCATTTTAAGGAGATTGGTGCTCAATTGTGATTGGCTAGGGTTCCTCTCGAAAAGGGGCTCAAAGGCTATAAAAGGAGGGCCAATCCTAGGGTTTCATCATCAATTCAAAAGCTTCCAAAAGCCTCCGCCAAGCTACAATCTTTCCGACAACGAAGTGCTTTCTCTTCGACGTCTAGGTCTTAATTTCTTTCTTATTGTAACGTCGGCTTTAGCTTTTATTTTAAGTTCATTTCTTTAAATCTTTCGGAGCTTTTATCGTATACGAGGAGAGGGGGAGTGTCCCTCTACCTCAAGTTCTTTCCTTCTTGTATCGATTAACTCCTACCTCCAACGAGGAGGAGTTCCTTTAGTGCTTTTGCCCTCCATACGTGGTCAAGGACCACTAGGGCCTTGGAGTAGTAGCCGAAGGCTACGAACCAAGTAAAAAGAATTGTCTCTTTTACTTATTGCTTATCTTTTCTGCTGCAAATTAATTATCTACTCGGATTTTGAATGAATGAACGAAAACAAAGTTTTAACGCTATTCACCCCCCTCTAGCGTTTCAAATCGATCCAACAAGTCATAGAAGCTTCGTCCCAATGGTTATTCACTATTTTATTCACCTCGTGAATAACATGTACATAATTTATAAATCTAACATAAAATAAAAACAAACCATGTTAGATACTTATAAAAATACATATCGTAATAAAAATATAGAAAATTTAAAACTAGAATACTTACGAATATCTAAGCACAGATATAAACTCTCACGTATCTTCCCTCTCAACGAGTGATTGTTGTGGTGGAGAAGATACATTAGCAGGTATTTGTTGAGAACCAAATGATCCTGCAACTGGAGAATAGGTCGAAGGCACATTTCCTGCAAGTGCATCAGACTGTGTAGGGGCTAAAGCAGAGGAAGACTGTGATCTTCCATCACTACTCCGTCTATGACCGCCACATCGAAACTAACAATCATAATTATTAGAAGAATATGATAGTAAAAAAAATATATTTGCATATCGAATTATTAATATGAACAATATGAAAAAATTACCATATTCATAGCAACTGATAACCTACAAAAAAAAGATAGTTCATCAATATATCAAATATATAAAATTTAAAATTAGACAGTAAATTGAAACATAATTCGTACTCAATACAAGTTACCTATAATTATAAATCGAAGTCCGCATTGTGATTTTCATCCTAGTCGTATGTCTATTCAACATCGTCATCATCATCGTCATCGTCATCGTCTAAATTAAATTCCTCATCTTCATCCTCATTCATTTCACATGCATCAACGACTATTACTGCGCCGCTGGGATCTCGTAACGTTGAAATATTATATTCTTTGATATGAAATGTATTGACAACTTTATCTTGTTGATATGCTATGTCTTCCCAATGTTCCTCAACTTTTTTACGTGCCTTTGTTTTACAAACAACCCACTAATCACTTTTGTCTCGTTTCAGACTAGGATATGAAGCATAAAATACTTGAATCGCTTGTTGTGCTAACACAAATAGTTCATACCTCTTGTATAATTTTTTATAATTTATTTCAACCAAATTAAACTGTGGATGCATCTTCATGCCTTTGATAGGGTCAAACCAACGACACATAAATAAAATAACTCACAAATCTGAGCTTGGGTACGCTACCTCTAAAATTTCATCTAGCAAGCCATAAAAATCATTCCTTGCACCTCCATCATTAGATGACTGAACACAAACTCCACTATTCATTGTAGCTTTCCCAGTTCCATATTCTTGAGTATGAAAATTATATCTATTTATGAAATATGTCGGCCAAGTTTTCACCTCTGAGTTTGGACCCCATGATAGATGCTTTACTAGTTCTTGCTCAATGTGAGCGTGATTATCAAGAACCTAAAGTCAAATAAGTATCTGTTAAATTCAAGATTTACCAAATTTATTATCATAGACTACTTACATATTTTTTGAACCATGGTACAAATTCTTCATCGTAGAAACGATCAAACTCATGCTTCGGAAGCTCAGAATATATAGTTTGAAAAATCCTACCATAAAATCAAATATAACACGAACAATAATTTACGATATATGAAATATATAATATAACATTATATACTCACTTGAAATACGATGTTACTTCTGGATAGTTCAGTAAAATATATGTGTGGGTTGCTCGCCACTCTTGACCAGTTAAGTATCTACTTGTACAAGATCCACTTTGTCGACTAAGGTAGTTAAAAATTGAGAATGACTTCAAATTGGGATCAACATGACCCTCATCATTTCTTCCTGCTCTTTGACTTTTGCATTGGACACGAGGTTCAAAATAATATGATGCAAAAGTTGTAACTTCATCCACAATATATGCATTAACAATAGAAGCCTCGACATGAGCCTTATTTTTCACTTTTTTTTCAAGTTATAGAGGAATCTAACAGTAATAAACACAATGTATTAGGAATTTATTTATACTAAAATTTATCACGGACACATAACGAAATAAAAAAGAAAAAGTTCACCTTTCAAATGGATACATCCATCGAAATTGAACAAGTCCTCCAACTTTAGCTTCATATGGCAAGTGAATAGAAAGATGTTCCATGGAATCAAAAAATGCCAGTGGAAATATTCGATCTAAGTTACACAAAATGATCGGAATGTCTCTCTCTAATGTCTCCATGTGTGAATGACTCAATATTGTCGAGCAAATATCATGAAGAAAAATATTTAATTCTGTAATTGCACCCCATATAAAATTTGATAACAGTTCCTTAAAAGCAATAGGAATTAGTCTTTCCATGAATATATGACAGTCATGACTTTTCAAACCAATCAAATTGCATTCATTCAAATCGATGCATCTGCCAAGATTAGAGACATAACCATCAGGAAATCTCAATGATTTCAACCATTCACAAACAATCTGTCTCTGATCCTTATTCAATGTATAAACTGCTTTTGGTTTTGGTCCCCTACTATTTTCAAGACATCAAGGGCGGGTCGATTACATATGAGATGCATATCATTTCTTGCATTTAGATTGTCTTTTGTTTTTCCAGTAATATCCATCACCGTATTTATTAGATTATCAAAAACATTTTTCTCAATATGCATTACATCAGGATTGCAATGAATCAAATTACTCTGCCAATACGGTAAATCCCAAAATATACTCTGTTTAGTCCATTTATGTGTAATTCCATAGTCATATGTTGTAACATTTGGTTCTTCAACAACAGATGGAAAGTCGTACACTCGATGCCATGAATTGACCGGTGAATCTCAATGGTGGAGGTGTTCTTTCAATTCTATTATTAATGAATTCTTCTTTATTTCTTCTGAATTTTGTTGGGAAAATTATGGATCTGATGTTCACAACATCGCGGGCGAATACTTCTCACAACCGCAGTGGAAATAATAATTATAAATTAGATCCCACCAGAGATCCATGCAAAACAATATACGTCGTTTCGTACCCTACTTTTCTAGATCTTATCTAGAAGGAGAAGTATACCTTCGGTGCGTGCCTTTGGCAATCCCGCTTTTCCAAATGTTGTCGGATCTCAATACGATAAGGTTGACCGTATCTCTATGGTATCCACACTGACACCCACCTGTTTTGGAGTCACGTTGTGCTAGCAACCCCTAGCAAAATGACAAGAACCCTTTGGAAGAAGAAGGAGAGGAAAGAGAGGGATGAGAGAACTTTTCTCTAGGCTTTTGGCTTGCATGCCCAAAAATGACCTAACCCTTTTTTGCTTTGCACGTTCAAAGCTTCTTATGCCATTGCAACCCTTGCCATTAATTTCCATTCTCTCCTCATTAAGAAAACTCTTAATACCAAGACCCTTGGTATTCTCCTTCATGAATTCTCATCATGAATACCAAGGCCCTTGGTATTCCTATGCATGATTAATCAAATTAATCATGCATGATGATGAATCATCTTCCATGGTTCAACTTGAGTCTAACTCAAGTTCAACCAGTTTGAGTCTAACTCAAGTCTTGGCCATATGCTCAATTGTCCTTTTAGTCCAACTAAAAGAAACCATCTCCAAAATAGAATGCCATTTGTGTGTGACCCTATAGGCTCTTGTAACGTTGACAATGTATCTAAAACCATTTTAGATACATAAGCAATGAGCGACATCTAGCAGTACATCATTGCTACCCAAGTTACAAGATAGTCGAGATCCGACAACCTTTCTGTGACTATTATCATGTATGACAGTGTCCTTCTATCTCTGATATCTTAGATCGATTAATGAGGCATAGACCGTGTCATCCCCTTATCGATATTTATGTTTCTTGATCCCCAAGTAGACTCACTCAAACAAATGATCTCAATATCTTATATTGACTCATTTGAGCATGGCCATGCATTTCGTGGTCCTACTCTATCAAGAGTCCAAAGATATCACTCCCATCATATGGGAGGGATATATCCCATCTACATCACTCACATTCCTCCGCATAATTCGTTACATACTCAGTGATTGCCGTTATAGTGCACCCTGTTATGGTGTGACGTTATACGATACCAAAGTACATAACTCCTTATGTAGGGAACCGTAGTAACTTTAGGTCTAAGGACTATTCATATCAATAGTCACATGAGAAAGTATATGTCATTCATATAATGATCCATGACACTTTCTCATGGAGGGTCAATTCAGTATATATATTCTCTAATGTATATATCCATGTGTCAATGTGATATCACATATCCATGACTTGTGAGATCAAGTCATCCATTGACCTACATGCTAGTCTCAATGTATTAATATTGCCCTTGTCTATTAATACTTGACTAGGAATATTAAGAATAGTGTTCTCTACAGCTTCTCATAATCAATTCTACCAATTGATATACTGTAGATTAGAACCTACTATTCAAGGGAATTATTATATTTATTTTAGCTGGCACATGCATAAAGTAAATATAATAAATAATCTTTGCCTTTTATTAATGAAATATGATACACATGATCCCTAATCAATCATCTCATGATTGACACTAAGGGCTGACACTAACAAATTTATGATTTGACAATAAAAATTGTCTATGATAATCAAAATAACTCAGTTTCTTTCCGTGTTTTAATCTGAATGACTTTGATCTCTCCATACATATTGGACATCCTAAAATCCCCATGACACTTCATCCCGATAACATACCATAGGCAAAAAAATCTTTTACGGTCCAAAGAAGTGCAGCTTTCATTGTGAACATCTGATTAGTATGGACATCATATGTAGAAACACCCTCATCCCATAGTTGTTTCAGCTCGGCAATCAGTGGTTGCATGTAAATATCTATTAACTTCTTGGGATAATGAGGGTCAGGCACAATCAATGTTAAAAACATATACGATGTTTTCATCATATACCGGGTGGAAGATTATATGGAGTTATGATAATTGGCCAGCAAGAATAAGTTCTTCCTGATTTGCCAAATGGAGCAAAGCCATCAGCACATAGACCCATCTTGATGTTTCACATCTCATTTGCAAACTCAGGATATGTTCTATCAAAATTTTTCCATGCCTCTACATATGATGGATGACACATTAGTCCCTCCTCTGTTTCATGATTTGCATGCCAAGTCACATGTTCAACAGTTACCTTTGATGCATAAAACCTTTGCAATCTAGGAGTTAAAGGCAAATAGAACATTTGTATGAATGATTTACATCGCTTATTACGATTTGATCTCGTGGTACTCTTCTACCTACATTGATTACAGAATTTACAAGTCTCTAAATCTGTATTATCTCCCTAATATAGCATACAACCATCTCTGCAAACATAAATTCTTTGCACTGGAATACCTAAATCTTTCATAAGTTTTTTCATGCTGTAAAAATCGTTCGACATTATGTGATCGTATGGCAATACTTCTCCAATAACTTGAACGAAATCATTAAAACAATCTTCGGACACATTATGCTCAGCTTTAACATTCAACAATCTTGCAGTGAGAGATAATTTAGTGTGACTATCATAACCAGACCATACAGGTTCATCTGTAGCTCTCAACACTTCTTGAAATTTGAGATATGGTTCATTGTATATATTTCATGAACACCAGGTACTTCTACCTCCTCTAACGGCGATAAATAACTAGTATGCAAATTATCAAATATTTGAGGATTACTAGAACTTACAGCATTTGATTCGGTATTCAAATTATGACCAACTGCATCAACTATCATCCTCTAATATTGATGGAATTTATCATAATATCTTTGATCTCCAGTAACTGTCCTTTGTATGTTTCGTCCAACCTCTTCATCGGATATGAATGGGTTCACCATGACATGTCCAATTATAATAATTTGGAGTAAATCCAAATCTAACAGATGTTCTCGAACTTTATTACACTAGAAAAATTTACCATTATGACATTTCTTGCACGTACTCCTTAATTTATTTCCATCCATAAACCCAACATTGCTACTAGCAAAATTCAAAAATTGTTCCAACCCAATAATAAATTTATCGGTTAAACCATGACGTTCTAATAAATTCTTTTTATACATCCAACTTCTTTCTCTCTCCATTTGTCATATTTCCAAATTATATATCAAGGATTAATTCTATTTTTTCCATATTTCATCCATATTAATATAACAATAAATTTATGCACAAAATAAAATCTTCTAGTGCTTACTTTGCTTTTGTATGATATTGAATTGCAAATTATATATAACATATCGAACAAATATTATATATTTACAGTAAAAAAATTACTTAAAATCAAACATTAATTATATATATTATAAAATAATAATGCTATAAATTTGTGAATATACAATATATATACATACCTACTCTGGTGGAAGCAACGGATGAGCTCACAGCTGAAGACTTCACAAACACACGGATCACCTGAAGGACGAAGTACGACAAACCTACGAAAAATATATAAAATATTAATTAGGTTTGTATTTATATTACACATTAATTGTGTATTCAATTTAATTTGAATAACATATTAACTTTACTGTGACCGAGTACATGATGCGAAGGAACGGGATCACCACAATAGTTGTGCGCGATCCAGGGACATCGATGAACGCCCCACCTGGATCGTGTGCATGGAGCATGGACCAAACGCTCCAACTGGGGCGGCCATGAACCATCCAGGTACGCGATCCAAAGGGCGACGATGAACCCCCTCGCCGCTTCGACGTTGTTTCCCTATACGATGTACGACTTGTGCTCGAGGCAGTCGGCAGTTGGCACCTCTGGCGCCAGTTGGAAGCTGCTGCTAGCTGGCGCAGCACCTGTCGCGTGAACTCGCGGTAGGTCGCGTGACCTCGCGGTAGGTCGCGTGAGGTCGCGGCACCTGTCACGATGTCACGGCAGGTCGCGAGGCCGCTGCACCTGTCGCGACCTCGTGGGAGTGTTGCGAGGCCATGCACAGCACCTGCCGCACATGAGACCATGTCGCGCGAGCTCATGACACTAACGTCGTAAGCTCGCGCGGCAGAGGCATCGCTGTCGCGAGCTCACGACAGCGACGACACTACTCCAATTGTGGAAGTCTCCGCTAGTGGAAGAGGAGAAGAAAAGCACTGGGTCAAGTCGGGAGGGGGATGAGAGTGTGAGGAGGGATGGAGGAATGATAATTAGGGGAAAATCGACGACGAGTTCTATTTTGTTGCAATATTCTTCATCAATTTGGTGACGAATATTTGATTCGTCGCCAAATTGGGGACAAATACTCGATTCATCGCCAATTAAAAATACCAACGAAAAAATTTTCGTCGCTAAATTTATCGTAAATTTTGCAACGAATCATTAAATCGTTGCAAATTTCACGATGAATTTATATTTCATCGCCAAATTTTGCGATGAAATTTATTTTTTGTCACAAAATTCGTGACAAAAATATATTCGTTGCCAAATTAGCGACAAAAACTAAATTCGTCATAAATTTAATTATTCCCGCCATTGATTTCTTTGCCAAATAATTTAAAATGTCCGATGAAAATTTTTTGTCGCCAAATTTGTCAAAAAATTTCCGACGAATTCATAATTTGTCGCAATATTTTGCAACAAAAATATAATTCGTTGCAAAAATTTGCAATGAAAAAGTAATTCATTGCAAAAATTTGCAATGAATTCATAATTTGTTGCAAATTCTGCGATGAATTTCATTTTCGTTGCAAAATATTGCGACGAATTTGATTTTTCATCGTAAATTTGCGACGAAAAATAAATTTTGTTGCAAAACTACGACGAAATTTGTGACGAAAATAAATTTGTTGGAAATGCATATAAGTTTGCAACAAAACAATTTTTGTTGCAAATTTCGTTACTAATTTGTGACGAAATTTGGAATTCGTCGCAAATTTTATTCTAGATTTGCAAAAAAAAAAATTCGTTGCCAAATTTCGTCGCCAAATCCTTAAATTTTTGTAGTGATGGTTACCCTTAGGGATGACCTCCCTAGCAACCTTGGCCTTCCTAGACCTAGATATTGTTCCATAATCGAATGGAACATCGTGGTAGGATTTAGGTTTGTGACCCAAAACTTTCTTGCCCTTAGACAGTTCTTGTCTCATGGTCTTAGATTTTGATCATTAGACCCCTTAAATGAATTTGTCATTTTTGCTACGGTCTTTTCCAATTTTTCAAGCCTTGACCTCAAGGCTCGATTTTCTAATTCTAATTTTCCCAATTTTGATTTTTTATTAATCTTTTGGGAAAGACTATTCTTCTTAGGCATGTGCCTACCCTTCTTAGGGTTAATGCCTAAATTTTCTTATATCCTCCTAATACTCTCCCTAGGTAAAATAGGTCTAGAGTTGTTGTTCCTAGGTTTGTCCTTAGATAAATCTACATGCTTAGCACCTAAATAATAAAATCTATTATTTCTACTAGCATGCTTTTCATTAACAATTGCAAGGACACTAAAATAACTTCTAGCATATTTTTTAACCCTAGAACTAGAAGGTGAATTAAGATATACCTTAGGGTTTGCTTTAGAAGCTCCCCCTATTTGTGTAGCTCCTTCTTGACCCTTCTTCTTCCCCCTAGGGCATTGGCTTCGGTAGTATCCCCGTTGATTACACTTGAAGCACACAATGTGCTCTTTGCTTTTTCTAGCAAGGACTCTGACATCCTTTGACTTTTGGTTAACTTTTAGTACCGGTGCCTTTTCCTTGGCCAATTTTGGGCATTTGCTCTTGTAATGCCCGACTTCCCTACACTCAAAGCATATAATGTGATTTTTATTTTTAATTAACATGCTTGAGTTACCTAGGTCGGTAGAGGTGATATGGGAGGTTTCTTCACTTCTTCTAGAGATAGATGCTCCTTCCACTTCTTCTACCTCTTCTACTGATCCGGATGTTGAGCATCTCTCAATTTCTGAGTCCTCACTTCTAGATGTGGAGGTTTCCTCCAATTCTTTCACATCCTCGGATGTTGATGGATATTCATCCTCGGCCTCTTTCTCCGATTGAGCCGGTTGGGGATGTTCGTGGAATTTGACCAACTTGTCCCACAACTCCTTAGCATCCCCATATTCACCTAACTTACACAAAATATCGTAAGGTATCAATTTTATTAATGATTTTGTTACCTTAATGTTTGTTTTGAATTGTTGTCGTTGCTCCTCGGTCCATCTTGATTTTACTAACGGCTTATTGTCTTCACCCCTAGGCACTTCAAAATCATTTTCAATGATTAGCATAGTATCGAAATCAGTTTCAAAGTATACCTCCATCCTTCTTCTCCACCATGAGAATTCTCCCTCGAATTTTGGTGGGTGGATGTTGGTGTCGACCATTTGATTTGTTATCGCAGTGGTGAGTCCGATGAGAACCTCCTCGCTCTAATACCACTTGTTGGAGGATCGTGGCCCAGCTAGAAGGGGGGGGGTTGAATAGCCTTTTCGCATGCTTGATGAAAATCATTCATTCATCTATAATATTTGTTAATATGCGTAGTAGAAATACAAATAATGAAACGAATACAAGAGACAATCACAACACACGATATACGTGGTTCGGAACCTTAGGGCTCCTACTCCACGGAGTGAGCTCAACGAGCTCGAGTGATGAATACACCACTACTAAAACTCCTTCTCGACAACAAGTCGGAGGTGGAGAAACCTTGTACAAGCAATTACAAAGTAATACAAAAATGTACAAGTAAATACAAAGATGAAATGAAATACGTAAAGAACACTTTACAATAAATGGCTTTGAACTCTTGCTTGTTGCTTACTTTGGTTTGCTCTTGAAGGTTTGGAATGCAGCAGCAATTTCCCTCCAAAATCTCCCCAAAAATCACTGTGGAAATCCTCCCCAAGCTTCTCCTTTTATACTTGTCTCGGGCTGATTCCGGACCTAGTAGTTGACTGCCATAAGGCCCCAGCCGACTGCTCCTATAGTCGTTGTGAGACAACGACTTAATCCACATTGGCATCCAGCCAACGAATACACAAGCAGTCGACTGCCAGTTACCATCAGTCGATTGCCAACCTCGTAGCCGACTGATCAGTCAGCTACTGAGCATTCTGTGCTCACCTCCTCGACCAGCAGTCGACTTCCATCCATGGCAATCGACTGCTAAAGCCATCAATCGACTGCCCAATACTGGCAGTCGACTGCCATGGCATACGATGCAGTCAAATGCTAGTCAACTCTCACCAGTCGATTGGGACATACCACCAGTTGACTTTGTCGGGTAAAATCTCAAACACAAGTTGTTTGAGCATCCAACTATCGAGTAAAACCTCAAACATGTTTGAGCATCTGACACTTGACCTCAGTCAATTGGCCAAGTTCACCTCATCCATGAGGTTTAATCCAAGACACCCTTAGCCTAGACTTAAGCCTTCTTGCTACCTCTACTAGCTTCACGCCTATCGGATCCCTCAAAGTCGTCCATGACTTTTTCATCCATGCACGGATCCCTCCAAGTCATCCATGACTTGTTCATCCATATGCTAACCTCCAAGTTCTTCCTTCGGCTATTGTCATACTCTCGGTGTCTACACCGCCAAGGAACATATGGAATTAAACTCCCAAGACTACCGCTTGGCCTTACGCCGCCAAACCACCCCTTGGACTTCCCAAATGCCAATGCCAACCCATATTGGACTTTCACCATCAAGGCTACACACTTGGACTTACGTGGCCAAGGCTACACACTTGGTCTTCTCTTGTCAACTCCATGTTGGACTTTTAACGCCAAGCCCCATGCTTGGGCTTTCACCGCCAAGACTACACACTTGGACTTACGTGGCCAAGGCTACACACTTGGTCTTCCCTTGCCAACTCCATGTTTGACTTCCAATGCCAAGGCCCATGCTTGGACTTTCAGTGGCAAGGCTACACACTTGGACTTATGTGGTTAAGGCTACACACTTGGGCTTACGTGGCCAAGGCTACACACTTGGTCTTCCCATGACAATCACATGTCATATGTTTTGTCTAACATCAAAATACTGATTGAGTCAAACTTGAGTCCGGTCAATCATGACCTGGGCCGATTGCACCAACAAGAGTGAGATTGAACTATGCGTAGTTCAAGAGACTCCGATAAACACAGAAGAGATGTCTAGTCAAGAACCATAACTAATTACTCATTCGGATGAGGTAATTGTTAAACCTGATGATACACCACCTCCTCGTAGATCTAGTAGGACACGTAGGATTCCTGAGAGATATGGATTTCTCATAAGTGAATCTAATGATGTGTTGCTCATAGAGGATGAGAAATCCACTAGTTACGAAGAGGCACTGAACAGTTCAGACAGAGATAGGTGGCTAACAACCATGAAATCAAAAATGGATTCCATGTATGAAAACCAAGTTTGGAAGTTGGTGGACCCACCTGAAGGCATAACGCCTATAGGGTGCAAGTGGGTTTTCAAGAAGAAAACCGACATGGATGGTAATGTTATTACCTATAAAGCTAGATTAGTGGCAAAAGACTATCGTCAAAGACAAGGTGCTGACTATGACGAAACTTTTTCACCAGTAGCTATGCTTAAATCCATTTGGATACTCCTAACCATAGGGCTCATTTTGATTATGAGATATGACAGATGGATGTAAAAATAACTTTTCTTAACGGAAACCTATCTGAGCATGTATATATGGTACAACTTGAGGGTTTCACATCCATTGACAAGAACAGTATGCAAGCTTTAATGATCCATTTATGGATTGAATCAAGCATCTAGGAGTTGGAATATCCGTTTTGATGGGGCACTCAAACAGTTTTATTTCTCACAAAATCATAGGGAGCCCTATGTGTATAAGAAGGTTAGTGGAAGTGCGATCGTATTCTTAGTATTGTATGTTGATGACATATTAATCATAGGAAATGATATTCCTATTTTGCAAACAGTCAAGGCCTGGTTGTCCAAAATGTTCTCCATGAAAGATATGGGAGAAGCAACATATATTTTGGGGATTAAAATCTATAGAGATAGATCGAATCGGTTGCTTGGTCTTTCACAGTCTACATACATAGATAAAGTGCTAAAATGGTTTAGTATGGACGAATCCAAGAAAGGTTTTATTCCCATGATGCATGGGATTCACCTTTCAAAGTCTATGTGTCTGCGCACTGATTACGAGAGGATTCGCATGAGTCAGATCCCATATGCGGCAACTATAGGATCGATCATGTATGCTATGTTATGTACGAGGTCTGATGTATCACACTTTAAACGTTACGAGTAGATACCAGTCAGATCCTGGTATGGACCATTGGGTGGTTGTCAAAACAATCCTTAAGTACTTGAGAAGGACTAAAGATTTGTTCTTGGTATATGGAGAAGTTGATATGGTAGTGAGCAGGTATACTGATGCCAACTTTCATACATATAAGGATGATTCCAAATCTCAGTCTGGATACATATTCATCTTGAATGGAGGTGCGGTGAGTTGGAAAAGTTCCAAACAACACAATGTTGCTGATTCTACTACGGAGACAGAGTACATTGCAGCTTCTAAAGCAACAAAGGAGGCGGTCTAGATAAAGAAGTTCATTATTGAACTTGGAGTGGTTCCGAGCATTGTTGAAGTATTACTAATTTACTGCGACAATAATGGTGCCATTATACAGACGAAGGAATCACGATCTCATCAGCGATCCAAGCACGTACTATGTCGTTACCATCTGATTAGAGAGATCATAGGTAGAAGAGACGCACAAATAGAGAAAGTTCCCACCAATAGGAATCTAGTAGATTCCTTGACAAAGCCTCTTCCCCAAGAAAAGTTCGAGAGGCATATAGAGGCCTATGGTATTAGATACCAAGGCGATTAGATATAGGCCAAGTGGGAGTTTGATGTAATTGAGAGGTTTCCTAAGGTAATCACATTAGAAGTTATTAATAAAATTCACTATTTGAGCATACATTATCTATGTATTTGATTGAATCTTAAACTCATGTGCTGAAGTTCACAATACAATGCATGGCATGAAAGAAATTGTGATTGGATCACAATTAGTGGGTATTTTATCATGTGTAATCATGTAAGTATTGAAATTATCCCTAGTCGATGAATTGATGAGATTGGACATTATCGATTCTTTGAGACTAGCACATGTTATGCTCCTTGGTTTATCCAAGCATTCGGTACTCACTGAATAAAAGCATAGGGATGCTGAGAGTGAACATGTGGATGATAGTTATGGTAACAAGTTCATTGGAGTGACCTACTATGAGACTTCATATAATTTTATATGTCGTTGAAGATCTCATTGCAGCTTGAGTGTCAGCTTCCTTAGACTTAATGTATTCAAGTCATCTTGGTCATGTCGCCTTATACTTTGACTTCTTCGCAGCCTTCTCCATAGGAGGTGTAACTTTGGGATAATTGGGTATAAGCCAAAGTGATCGAAGGTGTTTGAATAGCCCACAGAGGATTCACCACTTCTGATAAAGGAGATGTATACCCTATGCCTTTTGTCAGGATTGTTACTCAGAAATCTCTGGCCAGAACAAACATGTTAAGAAGATGGTCTTTCTTGGTAATATGCAGGAGTAACTTGAATCCATAGGACAAAGAAACTAACTTGGGATAGGTGTGACGTAGTTAGCCTAGTGGGGATGTACACATAGACCATATCCTGAACCACATGGGTATAGGATGAGTGAAAGGAACAAAGCACCGACAACTGTAGTTGTTGAAGGGTTCATAAATATTCTGGAGTCGATTTAGACTTTTTGGTCAATTGAGGATCATGATGTACTGCTAGGTGTTACTCATGATCTATTCATAATTAAGGGGTTAATTATGAATGACCAACATAGATGGAAATCTATTGGGTCACATTCAATACGAGTGATATAGAGATGTTAAACAAGTCTGAGAATGAGATTCTCAGTGAGAGAGAAGATGTATCTAGTTGGACTAGGCCAAAAAGATGCAAAACAGAGGCTATCAAACCTCCTATAGCCTTGTCAAAATTAACTTAGCCATATCACACCTAAACGAAGTTAAATGGACCGTACAGAGCCTCACACGACTGTGCCTAACCAGGCACGAGCTGTGCCTTACTAGGCACGGGTTGTGCCTATCTCTGACCAAAAATAACCAAAGTTTGGGTTATGCCCAGAAGGACACACTACTAGCTATGTGTCCTAGCAAGGTCATGCCTTTTTGGCATGGTTGGCCATGTGTAAGACACATAAATGCGACCTCAAATCTCTTGATGGAGGCATTCAAGGACTCAAAGCGCGCGCTCGTGCTCAACTCCCGCAAGTGCATGGATGTCGTTAAGTAATAAAAGATTATCGATCCCATAGGGACTGAGATTTGAATACCGATTTGTTCGAAAGTAAAAAATCGAAAAGGTTTCGATTGCGAGGGTTGTCGGTGGACTAAAATCTAACACGGTGTCACACGGAGGAAGAAAGGAGCGTGCCAAGATCTTTAAAAGGGATTCTAGGACTTTGGTTTCGCTTGTGTGTCGCAAAACATGCTATCAACTAGGCGTTGTCTAAACGTCTAGCTATGGTTTTGTGGAAGGGACATCATATACTCTCTCGATGAACCAAGACATCTATTATGAGCTATCTTTGCCTTACAAGGACGGGATAGACGGTACGAGGATGCCAAATCAATCCCTGTGATGGACTGTTTCCAGTTCCATCGCATCCTTCTACCCATGGTTATAGGAGATCAGGTTTACCCCTAGGTTCCTTGTATAAAATCCCCTAAATCTTAGATACGAGGGCTGTCACCCCTCGTATCACCTAAGCACAGCAGATAGAAAACCAAATACACAAATATTGGTATAAACAATTTCCAATTGCAAATTCAAACTCAAAAACAGAATTCAATTTGAAGCAACATGTCATGCGCACACAAGCAACTCCCTAATCCTAGAATCGAAGGAACTACTCCATATATAAAAGAGTAGAATCACAAGGCATGTACATGTTCGAATATATCAGAAATAAAGTGCAAGAACAAGAAATTACAATGTCGATGTGGCCTTCTCTCTAGCGTTGAAGTGAAGAACATGGACCTCCGGTGGTGTTCTTCCTCCCCATTGTGAGTTCCCAAAGCTTTTTAGGGCTTTGGTGTGCTTTCCTAGTCGTCGTGCCCCCCCCTAGGGTTTGGGCGGAGCCATCCTTATATAGACATCACCTCGGACCGTTGCAAAATCCGAAAAAAGCTCTAGTTGCGTCAATCTGCTGGGTCGCCGCACAACCATGTGTTTCCACATAGCTAGGTTGTGTGTGGCCCTGGGGTGGTTGATCTCGCCCATTGGACACAACCGTGTATAGCCATACGCCCTGGCCGTGTCCCATTCTGCGTCTAGCTGCAAAATATCCTTCTTTTGCTCCAAAAGTGCACCTTTTCCCTCGAAATGCTATCGTGCATGCAAAAGTACAGACCTCCGAACCAGAAAATAGGATATGCGTGCAAAATAGAGTGACATATGCATGAAACTAACATAAAATATAATGAGATGTGAGCGAAAACTACTCCTAAAACCCTATATGTTTCGCTCACATCACTTTCCCCAGACTTAAATCTTTGCTTGTCCTCAAGCAAACCTCAGTGCCATGAAATTAAAAAGATATTGTTCTATACTTTGCATGTTAACTAAATTTATCAAGTGGTATTTGCAATCAAAGAAAAATAACTATGTTCTAGAAATTCACTAGGTTAGCTCCTCGTGCTCATGCTAAGTGAATCATTCTTAGGGGATATTCGTTCCATGTGAGTTAAGTCGTCATCCTATAGCTTTCCTAAGGTCTCTGGCTCTTAGGCACTTACCTACCCATAGCGAGGGTCATTCTTTAGATCTAGCACAAAGTCTCAAAGGCGTGCTCGCTATTGAGAGAAATTGGTAGGTGTTTCCCCAGTAACCTAACTCGGTCTCAAAGGGGCACCTAGCCATTTTCGCCCACGACAACTGTTTTTTATCCCTCATAATCTTTTCTCTCCCCTTTTTTTTCTTTGTTTTATTTTTCATTTCTTTTTCTCTTTTCTTTTCCTTTCCCTCTTTTATTCTTTGGCTCATCGGGATTTTGATTTTTCCGAATGGGCTTACACAATCCGAGCATCTCTAGTAACTAAAATGCTAGTCCTAGGGTCACCTGTGGATTCTAAAGTAGTAGACTACTGAGATGAATCATAACTAGGTATGTACTAGACTCTGCCTTTCAAAATGTTCGACATATGTGTGTAAAAATAGAAGCTAACCAGTGTAAGTTTAGAACATTCATTAAAGCAAATAAAATAAAATACCACGAGATAAATGAAGTTACACTACTCATGGAAACTACTCATGAATTAACTATAAAAATACTACTGAGGCAGCTTATAGATAGCAAAAACTAAGTGCTGAAAGAAACTGAACAACCTATGCATGAACAAATGAATGCTAACTAAAATGCAAATACCAGGAAAGAAACTATTGCTAGAAACAAAATAAAATTTGGGGTCCCACCCCAGACTTAAATGAAAGTATACCTCTAGTATGGTGGACGAGGTGGAAAGTCTGGGAGCCTTGGCATTTCGGGATCCTAGGAGAACCTGCTGCTGAGCCGCTGATGCCACATGCGCATGTGGTCGATCTGAGAGCTGGTGGATGCAGCGGCTGCTCGGTGCTCCTCCTCCCTAGCCCACTGTGCCTGCTGGGTATGCATGTGCTTCTGCATCTCCTGGCAGTAGGCGGCCTCATCCTGGCGATGGGCGGCCTCCTCCTGGAAGTAGATAAGGGCCTCATCATATAACTCTTCAGCCCGCTGGAAGTGCTCCCGAAAACCCTGGAACTCCACCTGCGTGTAGGCGCTCTGCTCCTCCCATCGCTGCCTCTGCGTCTGCTGCTTGGCGTATATATCGTCGAGGCACGATCGAAACTCCGAGAAATCATAGGCTGACGTTGTTAGTGCAATCAAGCCCATCGAATGTTTCAATGTTTAACAACAAGGTTTAAGTCAAGGAAATTGAAATCTAGGTTGAGCTAGAGTGTAGTCAAGACATTACCTCAACTGATTCAAACCTAAGGTCACTAAGTTAGATGTTTAGAGTGACATTAGACCCATGGATGAGAAATCCAAGGGTAGGTCTTGGCATGAGAAGTCCAACCTGGAGTTGGCATGGGAAATCCAAGCTTAGGTCTTGGCATGGGAAGTCCAAGCATGGGTCTTGGCATGAGAAGTCCAACATGGGTTGGCAAGGGAAAGTCCAAGCTTGAGTCTTGGCAATTGAGAAATTCAAAGGGGAACCTTGGTAAAGGAAGAGTACATGCTGGACGGAGGCCCGGAAGCTTGGTGATGGAGAGGGCATAGTAACGTGCTCGTTCTCCATTGAAGTTAGAGAGGGCACAAGGGAGTGCTCGGTCTCTAGCTAGTGTACTCGTTAGTAAGAGAGGGCACAGTAATGTGCTCGGTCTATTACTAGGGTACATGGGCCCAATACTTGTTAGGCAAGGAGGGCGTAGTAACGCACTCGTTCTAGGGTACATGGAGTAATCGTTAGGCAAGGAGGGCGTAATAACGCGCTCGTTCTTTGTCTAGGGTACATGGAGTACTCGTTAGGCAAGGAGGGCATAGTAACGCGCTCGTTCTTTGCCTAGGGTACTTAGAGCATTCGTTAGTTGGAGAAGGCACCATAATGTGCTTGGTCTCTTACTAGGGTGCTTGAAATGGCAGCTTACTAGGAAAGATACTCATGTGCTTCAAATATTTCCAGTGTCAGTCGAGCCACCATGGGGTCAGCTCGACTGGCACTCTTGCACAAAGGCACAGAATCGAGCTGGCTCGACTACCAGCTCGACTTCTCACTACGTGAAACAACACAAAACTGAGCCTAGCTCAACTGCGGGCTCAACTGCTCTAGGGCACTTTGTCGCCGCGGTAAATTGTCGCCAGGGCACTTCCACCAGAGCAGTTTTCAATCGAGTCGATTTGGTAGCGGCTCGACTGGTAGCTATGGATTCAGTCACAGAACCGAGCCCAACTTGGTTGCAGTCTCGATTGACAGGTATTTTTCGAGCACAGATGCGAGTCAGACTCGACTAGGGGCTCGACTGATAGAGGCGACAATGGGATGCTTCCATTTCGAGTAAAGATTCAAATGTGCTAACTTTCAGTTGGAGGAGCAGGCTCCGTTCTTGGCAAACCACCAGAAGTTGGAGGTAGTTATGGGGACAAGCTCAGGTGACCAGAGTTTGGTAAGGCGTGGTCTCTAGGGCTCTAACGGTGGAAGACAGAAAGCGTTCTAGGAGAAATGGCTATATAAAGAAGAAGAAAAAAATAGAGGTTGAGGAATTGTTCAAAAATGCAAAAGCTCCAGTTTTCATCTAGAGAAAAACAAGCTCTCTGTGATTCATACTAAAGGAGAAGAAGAAGAAACCACGCTCTCATCTGACCTTCTCTCCAACAAGTGCGTTGTCGATCATCTTTTTGCAAGTGCCACAACTTCTCAAAGCAAGAAGCTGAACAACAATCTGTAACTGGTTTTTAATACTTAGTTTATTGTTCTTAAAGTATATTCATTGTATTGTAAGCTTGTAAGAGGTGAAGTTTTCACCTTCAGAACCATTCCGATCATACATAGTAGACTTTCCTTTTGAACTGCCCGTGGAGTAGGAACTGCTGAGTTCCGAACCACATAAATACCTGCGTTTGGTTGTGTTTGTGCTTTGAGTTCTTGTTTTTCTATTTTCGCTGTGTAATCCTCTATTTTGTAGTCAAAAGTGAGTTAGAATTTTTTAACTCGCTATTCACCCCCTCCCTCTAGCGAGCCTCGATCCCAACAAGTAGTATCAGAGAAAGGGCTCTGCACCGGATTCACTTCCATCAGAGCATCAAGGAATGGCAGCGCAAGAGGGATTCAACACAACTCGACCCCCGTATTTCGACGGCCAAAACATCCAGTATTGGAAGAGCCGGATGGAATACTACTTGATGATGGACATGGATATGTGGTTCTCAGTCTCGAGGGATTCACACCACCAACCGACGACGAAGGAAGGGTTTTGGTGTCTTCTCTGTGGTCGCCAGAACAAAGGAGAAGAGCCCAGGCCAATGCCAAAGCAACCGTAACTTTGTAGTGCGGTGTAGCCAAGGACCAACTCAACAAAGTTGGCCCCTTCAGTAGTGCTCAGGAACTTTTGAGGAAGTTGATGGAGCTACATGAAGGAACCAGAGATTCAAGGACAGCGAAGAGGGATCTCTACTTAAACCAACTTCAGAATTTCATCATGAAGGAGACTGAAATTGTAAGTGAACAACATGGTAGGTTTAAAGAAATACTCAATGGTCTCCATTCTATTGGAGAGGCTGTTGAGAATAGGGACTTAGCCAGGTATGTACTCAAATCTTTCCCTAGGAATACTTTGTGGTCATCTATGGTGGATACCTACAAAGTATCAAGGGATCTTTCAACAATTAAGATTGATGAATTGTTTTGTGAATTGGAATTGCATGAACAAGCTAATCGAAGCCTAAAGGAGAAGGGTCTAGCTTTTATTGTAGGAGATCGCAGCAAGAAGAGCAAGAAGAAGAAGGAAGCTTCTTCCTTCTCTTCATCATCAAATTCGGATGGAGATGATGAGTCATCCTCTAGTGAGATGGCTAACTTTGTGAGGAGATTGATGAGAAGAAGACAAAAATACAACAAGAAGGATGTGAAGAAATACTTCACCAAGAAAGATAAAAGTTCAAAAAATAATCAGGATAAATCTAATGTAGAGTGCTTTCATTGTCATAGGAAAGGTCACTTCAAAAGTGAATGCCCTAAGTACAAAAAGAAGGAAGAAAAGGCCAAGAGGAAGAAAGCATTGAAGGCTACTTGGGATGATACTTCATCCTCATCCTCCTCATCGGAAGAAGAAAGTGAGGAGAAGGGAGCAAAGTAAAAGGATCTCATGGCATTGGAGAATTCTAAAAATTCTGAGTTGGATGGAGAACTGGAGCATTCTGATGGGGAGCAACCAAATTCGGACTCTTCATCATCATCTTCTGATGATGATCAGGTAAACTCTCCCCATCTAGATAAATTATATGAAACTATTTATTGTTTGACAAATGCTTTGAAAAAAAATCCAAAACTAAGGTTAAGTTACTGAAAACTGAATTAGAATTAGTTAAGAATTCTAATACACTGTCTGATGACAGTGGTGTAGGAAATCCTCATTTGGTGGAGATCAAGGATGAGAATACATCCTTGAAGGTTCAGATGGAAGATCTCAAGTGCACACTTGAGAAATTCACCAATGGATCAAAGACATTAAACATGATACTAGGAGCTTAACGTGCAGTCTATAACAAGGTTGGACTAGGGTTCAATACACAACAAAAGGAACTTAGTTATATGTCCTTATTGTCTAGGAAACCTGCATCTAAATCCAGAGTTTCTTTTGGTGGAATTAATGGATCTAAAACTGCTAAAGGAAAATCTGTTAATGCAAGAACTGCTAGGTCTAAATTTGATAATGGTAGAACTATCACTGTTGGTTTTGTTTCTACTAGATCACCTTTTATTAGAACTTCTAAGGCTTGGATTCCTAGGAAATTTGTGGTAGATGCTGAGGGACCCAACTTGTGGGTTCCAAAAGACTAAATTTTTTGTGTTTAGCAGGGACCCGTCAAGGGGGAGCATCCAACTACATGGTTTGTGGGCAGTGGATGCTCCAAACATATGATAGGAAACTCCTCTTTGTTTTCCTCAATTCATGCCAAAGACCGAGTCTGATTTCTTTTCAATAGTGGTAAATTGAAGATTGTAGGAGTAGGTAACATTAGCATTTCTGAAAAATTTGTAATTAGAAATGTGTTGTTAGTTAATGGAATGACATTTAACTTGTTAAGTGTAAGTCAATTGTGTGATGCAGGGTATAGGGTTGAGTTTCACTCAACTCAATGCCTTGTAATCCACAGTGACACCAATGAAACCATGCTAATAGGATCTAGGAAGGAAAACATTTATCAAGTTAGATTTAGTAGTGTTACTAACATGTCTTTTAAGTGTTTCATATCCAAGGAAGAAGAGTCTTGGTTATGGCACAGGAGATTGGCCCATGTCAACATGAAGAACATCATGAATCTGGCCAAGAAGGAACTTGTAAGAGGACTGCCCTCAATCGCCTACGAGAAGGATAGGGTTTGTGGGGCGTGCCAAAAAGGAAAGCAAGTGAGATCTTCCCACAAAGGGAAGAATTCTGTAAGTTCTTTACAAGCATTAGATTTACTACACATGGATTTGTTTGATACTAGCACTATTAGATCTATCAATGGTAGTAGATATTGCTTGGTTATTGTGGATGATTACACTAGATATACTTGGACTTATTTTCTTCAACATAAGGACCAAACAGTAGAAACCTTCATTTTCTTTTGTAGAAGAGTTGAGAATGAGAAAAACTCAACAATTAAAATCATTAGAAGTGATCATGGAGGAGAGTTTGAAAATGCTAAACTTAAGGACTTTTGTTTAGAGAAAGGATACAAACATGAATTCTCCACACCTAGAACACCACAACAAAATGGTGTTGTAGAAAGGAGAAATAGAGCCTTGCAAGAGGCAGCTAGGAGTATGCTAAACGAATACCAATTACCAAACTACCTATGGGTCAAGTGAAGCTATGTTCAAAACCGAGTTTTGATACATAGATTCTTAAGAAAAACACCACATGAACTTTGGTTTGGAAAGCCACCAACAATCAAGCACCTTAGGGTATTTGGTTGTACGGTGTATATCCTAAATACCAAGGATCATTTAGGAAAATTTTCTACAAAAACTGATGAGGGTATCCTTGTTGGTTATTCCCTCACTAGCAAAGCTTATAGAGTATACAACCATAGGACTAAGCTCATAGAAGAGTCAACTAGTGTTGTATTTGAAGAAAAAACAATGAATATTGATTCAGATAGAAAATTGATTGAGTTTGAGCTGGAATTGAGGAAGCTGGAATTGGGAGATAGCAACCCTATAAGGGAAGCAAGAGTGGATTCTGATGAATAGAGAGTGAGAGCTAAAGGGTCATCACTTGAGGTTGGAGAACCTGAACAAATTTCAGTAGTACCCGAACCATCTCAAGTAACAAGATCCACTAGGAATGATTCTAGCCATTCCCAAAACCAGATTATTGGAGGCATCCAACATGGGGTTAGGACTAGATCATTTTTCAGAAATGAAGTTGCCTTGATTTATGAGATTGAGCCCAAGTTAGTGGATGAAGCTCTGCTTGATCCAGAATGGATCATTGCAATGCAAGATTAGTTAGGCCAGTTTGAGAGAAATCAATTTTGGGATTTAATCCCTAGACCTGGTCAAACCTCCATTATTGGGAATAAATGGGTGTTTAAAAATAAGAGAAATCATAGAGGAGAAATAGTTAGAAATAAGGCAAGGTTAGTAGCCAAAGGCTACAACCAAAATGAGGGGTTAGACTATAATGAGACTTATCCCCCTGTAGCAAGGTTAGAATCCATAAGACTAATGCTTGCTTATGCAGCATACAAAAGCTTCAAACTATATCAAATGGATGTGAAGTCAGCCTTCTTGAATGGAGTCATCAAGGAGGAAGTCTATGTTGAACAACCCTCGGGGTTTGAGAATGCACAATTCCTAGACCACGTGTACAAACTAAAAAAGGATCTTTATGGGCTTAAACAAGCACCTCGTGTTTGGTATAAGCGGTTGTCAACTTTCCTAATTGAGAAAGGTTTTAGGAGAGGATAGATAGATCCCACACTATTCTTAAAAATGGATGGTGAATACATATTTGTAGCCCAGGTTTATGTTGATGACATTATCTGTGGCTCAAACAATAGGGATTATCTCAATGAGTTTATTTATCACATGGAAAGTGAATTTGAAGTGAGTCTAGTAGGAGAATTGACCTTCTTTCTAGGACTCGAGATAAAGCAAACCAAGGAAGGAATTTTTATACATCAATCTAAGTAAGCATTGGAGTTACTGAAAAGGTTTCATATAGAGGAAGCTAAGGAAGTAAGCACACCTATTGCTGTCAATACTCATCTAGATAGTGATGAGAAAGGGAAGACAGTGGATTTGAAAAATTATAGGAGTATAATAGGTAGTTTATTGTACTTAACAGCAAGTCGACCTGATATTTTATTCGCTATTGGTATGTGTGTTAGGTTTCAAGCTTGTGCTAAGGAGTCTCACATGATTGCTGTAAAAAGAATCATGAGATACTTAAAAGGCACTATCAATGTAGGATTATGGTACCCCCGGACTGAATCTTTTGATTTAGTTAGCTATACCGATTCCGACTATATCGGATGCAAGTTGGATAGGAAAAGCACTAGTGGGGGTTGTCATTTCTTAGGTTCGGCCTTGGTTAGTTGGTCAAGCCGTAAATAGCATTGTGCAACACTTTCCACAACCAAAGTTGAACATGTAGCTATGGGAGAATGTGTATCACAATTGCTATGGCTAACACACACCTTAGAAGATTATGGACTGATCTATAGGAATGTACAAGTGCTATGTGATAACATTAGCACTATACATCTCACCAAAAATCTGGTTCATCACTCAAGGACCAAGCACATTAAAGTGATGCATCACTTCATTAGAGATCATGTAGCTAGGGGAGACATTGAACTCAGCCATGTTGAGTCCAAGTCTAACCTAGCCGACATATTCACAAAACCTCTTCCTGAAAATGAGTTTAGCCATTTGAGAAGAGAGTTGGACATGTGTGCTGCTAAATGAAGGATGATCCCTCCATGATCTTAGGGTAAAAAAAAATCCATTTAACAAGAGAAATGGGAATTTAAAATGGGAAGACCTGGGATCATCTCACAAAAATGATAAGGATCACAAAATTGTTTTTGTATTACTAGAAATGGGGTGAGATGATAGAAAATCAACCACTCTATTTCAAAAGCTCATTGCATCCCTAAGATAGAGAGGTTGACGAGACAAAAATCACTAACGTGACTAGTTATGGGGAAGACCATTACACATTCTTGTGTTTGTGGTTCCAAGATCATAACTAGACATTCCAACCAAGTAAAATTGGTTGGATCCTCTTTGAGACCAAGAACATAGATACCAACTATTTAAAACAATCAAAAGGGTGTTTAGGTTATCATATCAAGTGTATTTAACACTTACCTATGTCTTAGAAATTACACAAAACTCAGTTGGAATATTCAGATATTGAAACCCAGTTATTTAAGCCTATCAATCGAGACAGACTCGACCAATGCCCCGACTTGCAGGAGTTTTTAACACTTAAAATCGAGTGTGCTTCGACTGGCGCCTCAACTGGCTAATTCTGATCACACTCAGAATCGAGTGCACTTCGACTGATGCCTCGACTGGCCAATTCCGATCACGCTCAGAATTGAGTGTGCTTTGACCGTTGCCTCGACTGGTGTTACCAATCGAGCCGACCCACTCTTCACCTCGATTGATGTCTCGCGGATTTAAAACCTAACCCCTTTCATTCTGCGATTTCTTCTTCCCAACAATCGTGCTCTCCCGACTGTGACAAGTGCCAGTTGAGCTCTTCATCTCCATCCAAGCTTTACAACCTCAAGACAAGCCTTCTCTAGACTAGGGTAAGTATCTTCTTCCTTCTCCTTGCCATTTTCTCTTAACCCTAACCCTAATCTCTGACCACTCAACCACAACTAGGGTTCTAGCAGAAAAAATTCATCTGCTGCAGCAAGCACTTATTCTTGGTTCTATGGCACCCAAGTTGTTAGAATGTATACTGAAAGCCTAGCTCTTTTCTGTATGAACATTTTATTTTGAAATAAGAATCACATGATCATCGTTTGCATTTTATATATTCATTATATATGTGTGCATATTGTCTAATATTCTACATTGTAGATAACATGGTGCTTGGTGTGGCACAGAAGATCATGTTATCAGTCCCTTGTAAAATATAAGTAGAGGCTCACAACCAAGATGGTTTTGGACAAACCATTGGCATGGTTGTAGTGTAGCTTGGTATTGTTTTATCTTGAACATAGAGTTACACTAGTACACTTAGGTGTATTGAGTAGGACCGACATAGAGGTGATTCAATTTAGTACTGACTACATAATTGAATCGGACCTCGGATATTATATTGTACATGCTCTTAATCCCGATATAATAACGGGCACATGTACTTAGTATTTATTTCTTTAATTTACCAGTGGGTGAGATTTAGATGGATTAAATCAATATGCCCGGTAAGTTGGGAAATAATATTATTTACATGGTGTGTCGTTGATTATAGGAGGAAACCGTGTCCTATATATTAGGTTGATGATGTCCTTGAGGAGCTCATAAGGTTCATCATGTAAACCCAATTTGGTTGACTTAGTCAACATGATGATAAGGTTGAGTGGTACTACTCGAGGAGTTAGATGTTAATTAATTGATGGTCAGTAAATCAATTAATTGTGGACATTCGATATCTTAAACACGGGAGATTAATGTACAAATAATATATGGAGCCCATATTAATTTATGGGGTTGGTGAGGTAGTTCAATGATGATCCTCTAGTGGAATGGAACATCATTGATGGATCAAGTATGTGGTTCGATCCATCGGGTGGCCAAGACCCAACTCCTCCTTATGGTCCCTATCGTAGCCTAATATAATCCTTGTGAAGTCTAGATCCAAGAATGTAAACAAAACCTAGAACCACGGTTGGATTAAATCCTAAGATCCGATGGTTAGGATGAAACCCTAGAACCAGCGGTTGGGATTAAATCCCTAAGATCCGATGGTTAGGATGAAACCCTAGAATCGACGGTTGAGATCAAATCCTAGATCGGTTGGGATAAAACCCTAGATCGACGGTTGGGATGAAATCCTAGATCCGATTAGGATGAAATCCTAGATCCGACGGTTGAGATGAAACCCTAGATCCGACGGTTGGGATAAAACCCTAGATCCGACGGTGGAGGTTAAATCCCTAGATCCGACGGATGAGATTAAAGGAGGCTTAAGCCCTATTCTATAAATAGGTGCTTAGGGTTGGGCGGCGAGGAGAAGATAAGAAGATTGGTTTTCGAATTAGGGTTAGGGTTTGGCTCATCTTCCATTGGGCGGCTAGGGTTTGGGCGGCTACAAGCTTGGGCGGCAAGCTAGGGTTTGGCCGGTCATCCCTCTCTTCTCCTCCTTGGTTTTGGCGGCACTCTTCCCTTTTCCTTGCTCCTTGGCGGTTCTCCATCCATTGGTGGCCGGCAATCATCTTCCTCCAATCTCTCCAAGGTGGCCGGCGGTTTCCATTCATTTGGTGGCCGGCGCATCATCCACTTGCTCCTTGGCCGGCGGTTGCACCAAATTCCCTAATTTGGTGGTCGGTTCTAGATAGGAAAGGTATTTGTGATTGCTTCTCTTTGTTCGCAGCGGACAAGGTAGGGAAGAAAGTGATCAAGAAGGCTTCAACCCGTGGAGGATCTTCGTCCACACGTCGTCCACGAGAAGGATAGGACATACGATAGAAGATCGTAAGGTATAAAGTTGTTTTTAACTTTATTTACAGATCTGAATATGTTCTTTAATATTTTGATTATGCATGTGTATGAATGGATATATATTGTATAATCATGGACCCCGAAGACAAACACAAAAACCGGCGATCCATCCGTCGTCTTTTCCGCGGCTAACCAACTAGAAGAGTTGTGTTGCTTGAACAACTAGTTTGTTCAAGCGACCACTCAAGTTGTTAGCACGACGACGAATAGGTTGTGCCAAGGAAGCTCATCCCATCCGGATTAAGTCTTTCATTAGTGAAAATTTTAATCCGGGGACATGGGAGCCAATGAGCCTCCAAAGCGAGACATCCCAACACAAGTAAGACTTCTTCCTTACTCTCATTATGATTTTAGAGGATTTCTAAGCAACTAATCACTTTCCCCACTTGACATGCATCATTTCATTCCTTGCATTCATTCATGGGTCAATCTTGTGCGCATGACATATTTGACACATGCCATTCTAGACTAAAAAAAAAGGAACCTGAGTCCTCCACCTCTAGGCCCTCATGAGAGAGGCCTTGCTCGGACCATCATTTCCCCACGGAATATCATTTGCACACCTTTAGGACCCACGAGTTTGAACTCCTAAGCATCCGGTCCATAGATGGTCATTTCTTCTCCAATAATGCACCATATGTTAGCGAGATGGTTGAGCACTATAGACTCGGTAAGTTAGTCTACTGCGATCACGATATCAATGAAGACTTACTTATCGAATTCTATAACAACCTACAACCCACTGAAGATAGGCTTATCTATAAGTCTAGGGTAGCCAAAACTGATGTCACTCTTACTCCAGCCATCTGGAGATCATTTCTAGGATGTAGAGAGTCCTCCTCTATCCTAGAATGCTATCCAATTCTTCCTGAAAATTTGGAAGGCTTTGACCTCAATTCCATCCATGAATCCTTATTTAGACGTCCTAGAGATGAAGGAGTAAATTTGGTGTCACCCCTGGCACTAACGGCTCCTGACAACATCTTATACAAAGTCATTGTCGGATGCGTTTTACCCATAGTCACCAAAGGGCAAGCCAAAGTTAGGCCACATCATTTATTGGCTCTCCACCTTCTCAAAAACCACCTTGATTTAAACATAGCTTTGAACATGTTTTTGTGTATTATCCATTTCTCCATTCAAGTCAAGAAAAAGGTTTATATGCCTTTTCGTCACATACTCACATTCCGGTTAGAGTCCCTAGGCATAAACACATCCAGGGGAAAAGTAAGGTAGGTAAAAAGGCTGGACTATATCCATTGGAGGAATTTATCTTTAGCTGGCATGATTCGCACGCGTACAGGGGAAATTCAATGGAAGGATGGTCATCAAGGTGAGGAGCATAGGGATCTTGAAGAAGAACCTGATCTTCCTGCTAAAGAACCACACCATCCGGCTCCTAACCAAGTTGATCAATTGACCACTATCACGGAGTAGTCATCACAACTCTGTGAAGCACATGAGATGTTTGTGAACACAATCACAACGATGATATCAGATTTCCATCTACAAACCAACCTATGATTGACTCAAATCCAAGACACCCAAGATAAAATCATTCAAGAGCAGAAGGAAATCAAAGAGATCATGATCAGTTGGGGAAGTAGCTCGGAGGAACCTTCTACATCAGCCCCCAATAAATAGAATCACGTTAATGATCTCAAATTGTGTCAATTCACCTAGGATGGTTGTACTATGGATATTTGATTGTGTGTCCAAACTTCTAACTATGATTGTTCCTGTGAAACAGTTTTTTGGAACATCAACTTTTTGTTCATTCTGTTTTTTGTTGTGTGATCTGTTATTGATTATGTGTGGTTGAGTCGGTTAGTGTCTATCAAACTTCTTGTTGTATGTGCAATTCTTATTAGTGCCACCCGAACAACTCAAACCTTGACTCCATCCCATCATTGTTAGTGCAATCGTTACGTGTGCACCTAATCAATCCTAAAAGAATGTTTGATTGAGGGGGAGCTACGGTTTGGGAAATCCACAGTATTAGTGGGAGCTTTCCATATATTTTATACCTCAAGCCTAACAATACCCTAAGATACCCTAAGATCTGAGTGTCACCATGTTAGAATAACATTTTAAAACCATTTTAGAAAGCCTTAGTGAAGTCTATCTTTTGATAGCAATCACCATTGAGAGAGTTGATACAAAATAAGACCAAAACATTGAAATTTTCAATAGTTTTGAGTTTTGTATCAAACTCACTATTTTATGGGTAAATTAATTTTCAATTATTTTTCACACATTGTATTTGTGATAAATAATGTACGTATAAAATTTTGTGAATTTTCAACTTACGTACATTTACTTATGCTTTTTCGAAGTTTGGTTTCTAAAAATTGAAATTCAAAAATTTCAGTTATCAGTCGAGTGCCATCTATGGCACTCGACTGATGGGAAAAAACTGCCCAAGAGGCAGACTGCCCTGGCGGCAAATTGCCTTGGGCGATAGACTACCTTGGGCAGCGCCTAGGTGGCAAATCGCTTTGGCGAGATTGCCACAGGCGGCAGACGCACTGGTGGTAAATCGCCTTCGCAACAGATTGCCTCGGCGTAAATCGCTGGGTGGCAAATCGCTGGCGACAGATTGCCACTGGCGAAACTTCCTGGCAAAGAATTGCCACTGGGCGTGATCGCCTGGAAGATCGCCTGGCGGAAATTGCCTGAGGCATCGCTCTGGCGGCATGCAAAATTGCCCTAGCGGTAAACCACCCTGGCGCAGTGAAACTACCCTGGCGATAGACTGCCCTGGTGGCAGGCAAAACCACCTTGGCGGTAAACTGCCCTGGCACAAAACCGCCCTGGCTAACCGCACCATAGAACTACCCTGAGGAAGAACTACCCTGGTAGAAAATTGCCCTGAAACTCACAGTTTCAATCGACCGATGCTTAGTATCAGTCGACTGATGTGTGTGTGGCAGTCGAATGATTATTGTCATTG
The DNA here is from genome assembly GCA_025175895.1 of Wurfbainia villosa. Taxonomy (NCBI): domain Eukaryota; kingdom Viridiplantae; phylum Streptophyta; class Magnoliopsida; order Zingiberales; family Zingiberaceae; genus Wurfbainia; species Wurfbainia villosa. The sequence continues at coordinate 31,645,764 of CM045989.1, read as the reverse complement.
GTTATAGATTAGGAGGGTTGTCAGAATGATGTATCAAACTCAAGGTGAGGGAAAATTCAATGTTGAACTTTTAACCTTAACCTTGATGGTTTAAAGCTCCTATAGGCTTAGAGACTTCCCATGGACATTGTTGATGCAATGGTCAAGAGGAAGCAAGCCTTTAGGAGGAACTATCCATCATGGGATGATGGAAGTGGTTCTTCCTCATAAGAGAGAGAAATTGAAAAACTTGGAATACCCAATTTGGATATGAGACGTTGACCTCCTTAGGAAAATTTTTTGATGTGTGACAAAGGGGGAGAGTATGGGTTTAAAGTTATTAGTGATATTGGTGATATTATTCAAATTGACGTTGACATGTAAAATTTTTGCACTCCAAGTTATATCATCCCTATTACATGAATGATAAATTTCTGATATGAAATATTTCTGCAACTCATGATAAATTACTAATATAAAATATTTTTTCACCTCATTACTACACCTCATGATAAATTACTGATATGAAATATTTCTGCACCTCATGCTAAATTATTGATATGAAATATTTCTACACCTCATGCTAAATTTCTTATATGAACTATTTATGCACTTCATGCTATATTTCAGAATTTGAGATGAACTGAATTTATATCACCTAAACTTAAACCATGTTGTCAAACATCAAAAAAGGAGAGATTGTTAGTGCAATCAAGCCCATCGAATGTTTCAATGTTTAACAACAAGGTTTAAGTCAAGGAAATTGAAATCTAGGTTGAGCTAGAGTGTAGTCAAGACATTACCTCAACTGATTCAAACCTAAGGTCACTAAGTTAGATGTTTAGAGTGACATTAGACCCATGGATGAGAAATCCAAGGGTAAGTCTTGGCATGGGAAGTCCAACCTGGAGTTGGCATGGGAAGTCCAAGCTTAGGTCTTGGCATGGGAAGTCCAAGCATGGGTTTTGGCATGAGAATTCCAACATGGGTTGGCAAGGGAAAGTCCAAGCTTGAGTCTTGGCAATTGAGAAATCCAAGGGGGAACCTTGGTAAAGGAAGAGTACAAGCTGGCTGGAGGCCCAGAAGCTTGGTGATGGAGAGGGCATAGTAACGTGCTCGTTCTCCATTGAAGTTAGAGAGGGCACAAGGGAGTGCTCGGTCTCTAGCTAGTGTACTCGTTAGTAAGAGAGGGCACAGTAACGTGCTCGGTCTCTTACTAGGGTACATGGGCCCAATACTCATTAGGCAAGGAGGGCGTAGTAATGCGCTCGTTCTGTGTCTAGGGTACATGGAGTACTCGTTAGGCAAGGAGGGCGTAGTAACGCGCTCGCACTTTGTCTAGGGTACATGGAGTACTCATTAGACAAGGAGGGCGTAGTAACATGCTCGTTCTTTGCCTAGGGTACTTAGAGCATTCGTTCATTGGAGAAGGCACCATAACGTGCTTGGTCTCTTACTAGGGTGCTTAAAATGACAGCTTACTAGGAAAGATAATCATGTGCTTCAAATATTTCCAATGTCAGTCGAGCCATCATGGGGTCAGCTTGACTGGGACTCTTGCACAAAGGCACAGAATCGAGCTGGCTCGACTACCAGCTCAACTGCTCACTACGTTGAACAACACAGAACTGAGCCCAGCTCAACTGCGGGCTCGACTGCTCCAGGGCACTTTGTCGCTAGGGCAGATTGTCGCCAGGGCACTTCCAACAGAGTAGTTTTCACACGAGTCGATTTGGTAGCGGCTCGACTGGTAGCTATGGATTCAGTCACAGAATCGAGCCCAACTTGGTTACGGGCTCGACTGACAGGTATTTTTCGAGCACAGACATGAGTCAGACTCGACTGGGGGCTTGACTGATGGAGACGGCAACGGGATGCTTCCGTTTCGAGTAAAGATTCAAATGTTCCGACTTTCAGTTGGAGGAGCAGGCTCCATTCTTGGAAAACCACCAGAAGTTGGAGGCAGTTATGGGGACAAGCTCAGGTGACCAGAGTTTGGTCGGGCGTGGTCTCTAGGGCTCTAATGGTGGAAGACAGAAAACTTGCTGTAAGAAATGACTATATAAAGAAGAAGAAAAAATAGAGGTTGAGGACTTGTTCAAAAATGCAAAAGCTCCTGTTTTCATCTAGAGAAAAACAAGCTCTCTGTGATTCATACTAAAGTAGTAGAAGAAGAAACCACGCTCTCATCTGGCCTTCTCTCCAACAAGTGCACTGTCGATCATCTTCTTGCAAGTGCCACAACTTCATCTTCAAAGCAAGAAGCTGAACAGCAATCTCTAACTGGTTTTTAATACTTAGCTTACTGTTCTTAAAGTATATTCATTGTACTTTAAGCTTGTAAGAGGTGAAGTTTTCACCTCTGGAACCATTCCGATCATATATAGTAGACTTTCCTTTTGAGCTGCCCGTAGAGTAGGAACTGTCGAGTTTTGAACCACGTAAATACCTACGATTGGTTGTGTTTGTTCTTTGTGTTCTTGTTTTTCTATTTCCGCTGCGTAATCCTCTGTTTTGTAGTCAAAAGTGAGTTAGAATTTTTTAACTCGCTATTTACCCCCCCCCCCTCTAGCGAGCCTCGATCCCAACAGACGTACCTGCATCCTGCTCAAAAGTGGTGATGCAGGTGCAAGCTCATGTCGGCGCGGACTAGGTGGGAACCTATGCATGTGTGGACTGGAGGGAGAGTGATGTAAAGGGGGAGAGATGGACGCTGATGTGGGTGGTCCCTAATTTGGAGGGGACTCCACTATCAGGTCCAAGCGCCAATTGGCACGTGTAGTGATGGTGGTATGATCAGGGTCAGGGAGCCTAAGGGCCGTCAGATTTTTCCTTACAAAGCATAAGGAGTGTCCTCTCACAATCATCTTCATGGTCATGCACACTCCTAGGTTGATCCTAGGGCTCCCCTCTATACTTTCTAATGTAGTGTAATCGTACCCCATCCTATGGCAAATGTAGGTAAGTAGGCCCCCCACATTAATCTCTCCTCGTGCTGCTTTGCCCATCTTCACTAAGTGTCTGATGAAGTGGGACCCTACATCGATGCTACTCCTTTCTTGTAGCATGTCCCAGAGGCAAAGCATCTCGCTAGCTCTATCGATACCCTCACTCTCCCCATGACCAAATATAGTATTGGCCATGATGCGGTGGAGGTATCGGAAGACGGAGTTTTGGAGGTTCATCGATTTGGCCCTAGAAGGGTCATAAGCGTGCTTCCCCGTCAACTCAGTCCAAAATATCCGAGAGTTAAACCTAATAGGGATTCTTCTCTCTCCCCCACTCGGCAAGCCAAATCATGAATTCCATTGGTGAAGGGTACATTCATGCTCAATGTTAAAAATCCTAAAAGTTATCCTACCCTCTTCGCTCTTTCTACCCGTTAAAATTTTCGCCTCTAAGGAACTCAAAAATTCTAGAACTATCCTAGGGTAGGTTGGGTGTCTTATTCCCATCATCTCTTCCCACCCCATTTTTCCAAATAGGACTTGAATGTCACCCAACAACCCTAAAGACTCTAGCAAATATTCATCTAGGTACCTAGTAGCAGTCAGTTTACGAGTAGAAAATATATTATATCTATCTCTATGTTCATTATTGTGAAAAAGAAGGGTTGGTAGGGCGTCACCCTCCTCCAGAGCTTGAGGGGCGTCGACTCTCTTTATTCATCGCTCCAAAGCACCGGATCGAGATGCTACATGCATGGTCCTCCTCATCCTTGCTTCTTTTGGCTTCCTTTAAGGTTAGAAGAGCTTCTAGGTGGCAGGGAAGAAGAAACCACACGGCTAGGGAAAGAGCAATCGAAGTACACAGTGCAAATGGAATGAAAACACATGACTCACCCTATTTAACCTTGCGCGACATGGCCGTGTGAAAACACACGGCCAGGCCATGTGCGCCTCGAGTCAGTCGGGCATGACCGTGGGAAAACACACGGCCAGGCCGTGTGTCCCCCCTTTTCTCCCATCTTTGCATAACGGTCCGAATTTCCTCATACACTTCGCCGTGTAAGTTAATATGGATTTTATTTTTACCTAGCAAAGTTCCTTTCTAGTCCTAATTCTAAATGAGATGGAAATCAAAACTCAAATTAAATAAATTCATGCAATACAATCAAAGGGAAATCTAAAAAAAAACTAAACTTGGGTTGCCTCCCAAGAATCACTTTGTTTAAGGTCGTTTAGCTCGACCGCACTCCACTATCAACTTGGCTCTGGAGGTTCAGTGAACCTCCATTCATCCATTTCGGAAGCTTCATCTGGTGGCTCCGGCTTCATTTTACTAAACGTGAAGCCGTCGAGGTAGGGGGCTTCATGCTCTGAAAGGCTGAAGAGGATGATCTCCCCATCTACCTCCAAGGAGATATGGTGTGCCTTCACATCTATGCACACTCCCACAGTTGCCAGAAAAGGCCTTCCTAGAATGATGGGATTCTGAGGATTGGGTCCTGTGTCCAGTATGATGAAGTTCGTGGGTATCATGAAATCCTCAACAACCACAAGCACGTGTGCTAGCAAGCCGACGGATTCCTTGACTGAGTCATCCCCCATACGAATACCAAGATTTGCTAGTTGGAGCCCATTCAGTCTCATCTTCCGATAGTATGCATAGGGCATCACGCTGATTGATGACCCTAAGTCGCATAGCGCTTCATCGAAGCTCTCCCCATAAATTGAGAAGGGGATAACAAATTCACCAGGGTCCTCAAGCTGTGGTGGAATCTTATCTTCAATTTTAGCTTGGTCAGGTAGTGTGGAAATCATGGTTGCACACCCCTTGGCGAATTCGTTACTCTACCCCACTCCTTCCTCTTTAGCTTGACTCCGCTCGGGTAATGATCGAGAGCTCTTCATGGGTTGTGACACGGTTTGGGCTATCTGGGCCACTTGTGTCTCCAACATCCTTGTGTGACTTGCAAGGCCATTAACGGTGGCCTTCAAGTCTCTGAGTGATTCTTCAGATTTCTGATGTTGGCGACGAAATTCCTCATTGGCCTTAGTTTGGGTAACAATGAAGTCCTCCATCATCAGTTCCAGTCAGGACTTCTGTGGTTGCTTCCCATACCCCCCTAATGGTTGAGAGTTTCCCGAGTTATTCTTATAGGAGAAATTTGAGTGATTCATCCATCCGGGATTGTAGGTACTGGAGTATGGGTTGTTGGGCCTTTGATTATAGTCCCCAACCACATCAACATGCTCAATCTTCTCTTCTAAGGTTCCCTACCCTCCATAGTGGTCCTCTCGATACGCTGCCGCTCCCTCTCCAAAGTCAATGGTCGCGCATGCAGATGAAGGATTCAAAGATTCAAACTGTCTGTAGAGCACGTCAATCCTTGCTGTTAGGTGGTCCATGGAGTTGACAGTGTTAGTAATATATGAGATATGTCCTAAGGCAATCGCCTTATGTATGAACCATTTATATGATAAATGAAGATTCACTATTTGAGTATACATGGTTTCATGTATTTGATTGGATCTTAAACTCATTTACTGAATGTCCGCGATACGACTCACAGCATGAGAGAATTTTTGATTGGATCACAACTAGTGAGTATCTCTACATGTGTAATTGTGATGTATCAGAATTATCCCTAGTCGAAGAATTGATGGATTTGGACACTATCAATTCTGTCGAGACTAGCACGAGGTGTACTCCTTGGTGTATCCAAGCAGCTGATTCTCACTGGCTGGAGACATTGTGATGTCCGGAGTTAATCGTGAATGCTAGTTATGGTAACTAGTTCATTGGAGTGACCAGCCGTAAGACTTCATATGGTTCTCTGCATATATAGATATGTCAATGAAGTTCTTACTGTAGCTTAAATGCGATGTTCCTTTGACTTGCGGTATTCAAGTCATCTTGATCATGGAGACTTATGCTTTGACATCTTAAGCAAGCATCTCTAAGGAGATGTGGACCCGGGATGATTGGGTATAAGTCGAAGTGATTGAAGGTGTTTGAATAGCCTATAAAGGATTCACCACTCCTTGCGAGGAGATGTATACCCATGGCCTCTCGTCGGATTGTTACTAAAGACTTTGGCCAAAGCATTACATGTTTAGAGTAAGGTACTCTTCGATACATGTGCAATAACTAGAATCCGTAGGACGAGGAAATGATACTTGGGCTAGGTGTGACGTAGTCAGCCTAGTGGGGACTGACACTATAGACCATGTCCTTAACCAAGTGGGTATAAGATGAGTGAAGGGAATGGGGCACGATTCATTCGAGCTGCTGAAGGGTTTCAGAAATAGTTCTGGATCAACCGTTGATCTTTTCGATTAATTGGGGATCATGATGTACTACTAGGTGCCACTCATGATTGTTCTATAATTAATGGTTAATTATAGATGGCCAACATAAACCGAGAACCTATTTGGTCACACGCACAACGAGCATAATCCGAAGGATTTAAAACGAGCTTGAGAATGGGATTCTAAGACTGAGAGAAACTAGGTTTGGTTGGACCAAACAAGAAGCGAGCATGAAATCGTTTCAGTCACAATGGAAGCATGGATGGGCTGTGTCTTATGAAGACATAATGGATGAACTAAAATGGTTTGGTTCTAATCCAATGGAGGGGAATAAACCAAAGGGTTTGGTTTATTTTAAACGAATGAACCAAAAGTTGGTTCGGTTCGTAACTTAAAATAAACCATCATGGTTTGGTTTATTTTAACTTATATTAATGGAGCGGGTTAACGGGCCTTATGGTTATGATCAAATAACCATTAAGAGAATTAGTTCTCTATAAAAGAGGGCTTAAACCCTAATCCAAAACCCTAACCTAGTTTTGGCCGCCCACCCTCACCATCTAATCGGCGCCAACTCCATTGCCGCCGCCCACCTCTTCTAATCGGCGTCCAGAAGGAGCCTTCCTTCCCCCTCGCCGGCGTCGAGCTGCTGCCGGTTGGTGCTCCGGAGATCTTCCTTGGGTTCGGTAAGAAGGTGAGCTTCCACCTTTCTTTTGGCCAGCCCTTACTCCTCCACCAAAGCTGTCCAGTTTTCTGGACAGCTTGTTTTCTTCTCGTCGGAGCATCATTTGGACGACTTTAGGAACTCCGACAGCACCTTACTTACCGGGGATTCGATCTCCGGTAATCCTCATAGGTGGAGGACGAAGGATTCGTCTTAAACGGTTGACGAATACCTCTCCGGAGAAGCGAGTTTTGAGGACTCATTTTTGGATCCGAATTTGGATTCGGATTGTGATCCTCTCTCGATCACGTCGTCTTCAACACGAGGCTAGTAACCCGTACGAAGATGAAGCTCGTGACTTAGCGAAGTCATCCCGAAGTTACTCGGCGTGGATACGGATAGAGACGATTCTAGCGAGGATCGTTCCGGTTGATGTCGTTCCCACTACACGTGATACGGAAGGTATACGTAGTTAAATTTCCTTTTATTGCAAAATTTAAATTTACGGTTATGTCTACACATGTTGTACTATGCATGCGTGTGATGTGTGAGTTGTAATAAATATAGATTTATTATTTTTTATTTCTTCCGCTGTGCACGTGTTTACGAAACATGTTCGAACACACACTCGCCGCAGTGCCGGAAACCCAACAGTGGTATCATAGCCCAGGTTGTGTTTTGACATAATCGTAAAATTATTTTGTGATAGTCATAATGATATTTCTGGAAATTTTCTTCTTTTGGAAAGTTAGAAGTATTTATGGAAAAATTTCAATTTTGGAAAGTCTAGAAGTATTTATGGAAATCTTCCACTTTTGGAAAGTTGGAAGTATTTATGGAAATTGATATTTTCCATAAATAAAATATTTGATTAGATTTTAGAAATTTGTTTCCTAATTTAATCATGATTTTATTTGGAAAATCAAATCTTAAAATATTTTATTTCCATAAGTAGTTTTGATGATTTAGGAAATTGGTTTCCTAAATTGACTTTCCTTAATCAACTATTTCCACAAATAAAATATGTGATTAGATTTGAAAATTTGTTTCCTAATTTAATCATGATTTGATTTGGAGAATCAAATCTTAAATATATTTTATTTCCATAAATAGTTATGACATATAAGAAAATTATGTACATGACATAATTGTATGCCATGTAATTGCATTAGATGCATATCATTATGTCATGCGTGTCGTGACATGTAGATGTATGTCATGTATGCCATGCCATGTAGATAATAGTTATTTGCATGCAAAGAGGATGAGACATAAAAACCTTTAAACAATATTAAACCCTACACCTTCCATTAATATGGTTAGAACCAGAGTTCCGTTTCTTGTTTGGGTTGTTGGACTCTCTCCAAGCTCGACTCGAACCCGAACATGTTCAAACCATGGAATAGTTTAATACTAATATGGTAAGAGTCAGAGGTCAATCGTTAGCTTTGGTTGTTGGACTCTCTCCAAGCTGGGTTAATTGGTTGAATGCGCTCTAACCATATTAAAACTATTTCTCGATTAATGAGTTGGCTTTAACCTGGAGCATCGGCTTGTTGGACTCTCTCCAAGGTCAATGTAAAGGGAGGTGAAGTTGGGTGCTATGCATATGATGCATACTTGTTAATGTGTTAACAACCCGATGTATGTGTGAACATTCAATTAGTTGATAGCACATTGTGATAGTTGCATATACGTGATATGCAATCGGTATAGTTGATACCTACCGTCGTAGTTATGAATGGCTTATTGGACTCTCTCCAAGGTTGTTCATATCTATGATGGATATCAGCCCATTCGGAGATGGACCTACGATCTCCCGAAGTGATTTTGGGGTTTTTAAAATTCGAAAAATGAATGGGATTTATAAATGTATATTGATGCATTTTTAAAATCATCTTTCTCATATATGCTCGTTTTGTATTTCTAAGATTGATCATGATGTCTTCGAATTTGCGTTCCATTTTGGATTCGAATAAATTGACTGGGCCGAACTTCTTGGACTGGCTTAAAAACTTGAGAATTGTTCTCAAGGTTGAGAAGCTTGCAAATGTCCTCGAAGCGCCTCTTCCCGCCCATCCTAGTGACAATGCAACTCTGGACCAATTGTTGGTCTATCAGAAACATGTGAGTGATTCTGAACAAATGAGTTGCATCATGCTAGCCATGATGGAACCCAAGCTACGAAAGCAGCATGAGCATATGGATGCTCATATCGTAGTCATTCATCTTTATGAGTTGTTTGATAAGCAAGTGAGATTCGAAAGGTTCGAAGTCTCCAAGCTCCTCTTCACCTCTGAGATGCAAGAAGGTTCATCTATGGTATTGCTCAACATGCTGAAGACTGTGGAGCCTTCTGAGAAGCATGAGCAGGGGACGGTGTTGTTAGTTGATTCCTCGAAGAAAGGTTCTAAGAGGGAGTCAAAGGAACAACAGAAGGGGAAGAAGAAAAAGGCTAAAAAGGCAAAACCAGCTCAAAAGGGCAATTGCCATCATTATGGAAAGTAGGGCCATTAGCGAAGAAATTGCAAGATTTATCTTGAGTCCGTGAAGAAGAATAAGGCATAAGATGCTGCATCTTTTTCATATATCTTCGTTATTGATTTTCATTCTATTTCCTCAGACACTTGGGTATTGGACACTGGGTGTGGCTCACATATATGTAATGACATACATGGGCTAAGGAATAGAAGAAGACTCGTCAAGGGAGAGTCAAATTTACGTGTTGGGAATGGAGCAAAGGTTGTTGCACTCGCCATCGGAACGTATTTGTTGAAACTCCCTGAAGGACTTGTCTTAGAACTGGACAATTGCTTTTATGTTTCTTCGTTGATAAAGAACATCATTTTTATTTCTTGTTTAAATAGAAATGGGTACCATTTGACTTTTAGTAACAATTGTTGTTACATAACTTTGAATGGAGTTCTTTATGGGAATGGAACTTTAAGCAATGGTGTTTATACGTTGGACGTATCCAGTGACATTTGCAATATCGAAGCGAGCAACAAGCGTGCTCGAAAGGATAACCAAATAGACTCCTACATATGACATTGTCGTCTTGGCCATGTAAGCAAGAAACGCATGTCCGAATTACACCGATGTGGAATTCTGGAATCGTTTGAATTGGATTCATACGATACATGCGAATCATGCTTAAAAGACAAGATGACTAAGTTACCTTTTACTGGAAAAGGTGAACGAGTGGGAGAGTTACTAGGTCTAATACATACTGATGTATGTGGACCTATGTCAACTCAAGGTTTAGGAGGCTATAGCTACTTCATTACCTTCACCGATGATCACTCACGGTTTGGGTATGTGTTCTTGATGAAACACAAGTCTGAAGCCTTTGAAAGGTTCAAAGAATTCAGAAATGAAGTAGAGAAACAACATGACAAGAGTATTAAAATACTTCGATTGGATCGAGGTGGTGAATACTTAAGTCAAGAGTTTCTTGATTATCTAAGAGACAATGACATATTGTCTCAATGGACTCCGCCATATACACCACAGCATAATGGTGTATCTGAGAGGCGTAACCGAACCTTGTTGGACATGGTCAGGTCAATGATGAATCATGCGAATCTTCCCAAGTCCTTTTGGGGCTATGCACTTCAGACAGCTGTTTACTTGTTAAACAGAATGCCAACCAAGGTAGTCTCTACTACTCCATATGAGATATGGAATAGTAAGAAACCTCATGTATCTTACGTGAAGATATGGGGTTGTCCTGCTTATGTGAAGCGAACTGTATCAGACAAATTGGATGCTAAGTCTGATAAATGTCTATTTATTGGATACCCTAAGGAAATAAGGGGTTATCAATTCTATCATCCTGTGGAACAAAAGATGTTTGTTTCAAGGCATGCTGTGTTTCTAGAGAAAGAGTTTCTCTTGCAAGAAAACAGTGGGAGTGTCGTCGAGCTTGAGGAGGCTCGAGAGACTCAAATAGACATTGATGAGATACCTGGTGAAGCACAACAGCCGACAACTCATAGTGATGAGCAATCGGCTGGACCTATTGTAACACCACATCTTTGTAGATCTGGTAGAACACGCAATATTCTTGAGAGATATGGATTTCTCGTAAGTGAATTGAACGACGTGTTACTCATTGATGATGAGGAGCCTACTAGTTATGAAGAAGTGCTGACAAGTTCAGAAAGGGATAAGTGGCTTGAAGCCATGAAGTCGGAAATGGATTCCATGTATGAAAACCAAGTATGGAACTTGGTTGACCCACCTGAAGGCATTAAGCCTATAGGGTGCAAGTGGGTTTTCAAGAAGAAAACCACATGGATGGTAATGTGATTACCTATAAGGATAGATTGATGGCGAAAGGATATCGTCAAAAGCAAGGTGTTGATTATGACGAAACCTATTCGCCTGTAGCTATGCTTAAATCCATTCGGATGCTCCTGGCCATAACGGCTCATTATGATTATGAGATATGGCAGATGGATGTGAAAACAACTTTCCTTAATGGAAACCTGCTCGAGGACGTGTATATGATACAACCTGAGGGTTTCACATCGGTTAATAAAACCAAGGTATGCAAATTGCGACGGTCCATTTATGGATTGAAGCAAGCATCCAGGAGCTGGAATATCCATTTTGATGAGACAATCAAAAAGTTTGATTTCTCACAAAATCCAGACGAACCTAGTGTGTATAAGAAGGTTAGTGGGAGTGCAGTCGTGTTCCTAGTATTGTATGTCGATGACTTATTACTTATAGGAAATGATGTTTCAATCTTACAATCAGTTAAGGTTTGGTTATCCAAGACATTCTCCATGAAAGACCTGGGAGAAGCAACCTACATCCTCGGGATTAAGATCTATAGAGATAGATCGAAACGGTTGCTTGCTCTTTCGCAGTCTACATATATAGACCGAGTGCTAAAGAGGTTTAGCATGTCGGAATCCAAGAAAGGTTTCCTACCCATCAGGCATGGGGTACACCTTTCGAAGTCTATGTGTCCGCGCACAAAAGACGAGAGGATTTGCATGAGTAAGATTCCCTATGCATCCGCAATAGGATCTATCATGTATGCTATGTTATGTACGAGACCCGATGTATCGTATGCTCTGAGTGTCACGAGCAGATACCAGTCTGATCCAGGAATGGATCATTGGGTGGCTGTTAAGACGATCCTTAAGTACTTAAGAAGAACTAAGGATGTGTTCCTAATATATGGATAAGGGGACATGGTGATACGCGGGTATACGGATGCCAGCTTCCAGACAAACAAGGATGATTCCAAGTCTCAGTTTGGATACGTGTTCACCCTGAATGGGGGCGCAGTGAGTTCGAAAAGTTCCAAACAAGACACTGTAGCGGATTCTACCACTGAGGCAGAATACATTGCAGCTTCGGAAGTAGCAAAGGAAGCGGTTTGGATCAAGAAGTTCATTTATGAACTTGGTGTGATTCCAGCCATTGTTGAAGCAATACTGGTCTACTGCGACAACAATGGAGCAATTGCACAGGCGAAAGAGTCAAGGTCTCATCAACGATCCAAACATGTGCTTCGCCGCTATCATCTTATCAGAGAGATCATCAGTAGGAATGAAATACAAATCGAGAAAATCCCCACTGAAAGGAACTTAGAGGATCCTTTGACTAAGGCATTACCTCAAAGCAAGTTTGAGGGTCATGTCACAGCTTATGGTATTGGATACCGTAGCGATTGGCATTAGGCCAAGTGGGAGTCTGTTAGTAATATATGAGATATGTCCTAAGGCAATAGCCTTATGTATGAACCATTTATATGATAAATGAAGATTCACTATTTTAGTATACATGGTTTCATGTATTTTATTGGATCTTAAACTCATTTACTGAATGTCCACGATACGACTCACAGCATGAGAGAATTTGTGATTGGATCACAACTAGTGAGTATCTCTACATGTGTAATTGTGATGTATCGGAATTATCCCTAGTCGATGAATTGATGGATTTGGACACCATCAATTCTGTCGAGACTAGCACGAGGTGTACTCCTTGGTGTATCCAAGCAGCTGATTCTCACTGGCTGGAGACATTATGATGTCCGGAGTTAATCGTGGATGCTAGTTATGGTAACTAGTTCATTGGAGTGACCAGCCGTAAGACTTCATATGGTTCTCTGCATATATAGATATGTCAATGAAGTTCTTACTGTAGCTTAAGTACGATGTTCTTTTGACTTGTGGTATTCAAGTCATCTTGATCATGGAGACTTATGCTTTGGCATCTTAAGCAAGCATCTCTAAGGAGATGTGGACCCGGGATGATTGGGTATAAGTCGAAGTGATCGAAGGTGTTTGAATAGCCTATAAAGGATTCACCACTCCTTGCGAGGAGATGTATACACATGGCCTCTCGTCGAATTGTTACTAAAGTCTTTGGCCAAAGCATTACATGTTTAGAGTAAGGTATTCTTCGATACATGTGCAGTAACTAGAATCCGTAGGACGAGGAAATGATACTTGGGCTAGGTGTGACGTAGTCAGCCTAGTGGGGACTGACACTATAGACCATGTCCTAAACAAAGTGGGTATAAGATGAGTGAAGGGAATGGGGCACGATTCATTCGAGCTGCTGAAGGGTTTCATAAATAGTTCTGGATCAACCATTGATCTTTTCGGTTAATTGGGGATCATGATGTACTACTAGGTGCCACTCATGATCGTTCTATAATTAATGGTTAATTATAGACGACCAACATAAACCAAGAACCTATTTGGTCACATGCACAACGAGCATAATCCGAAGGATTTAAAATGAGCTTGAGAATGAGATTCTTAGACTGAGAGTAACTAGGTTTGGTTGGACAAAACAAGAAGCGAGCATGAAATCCTTTCAGTCGCAATGGAAGCGTGGATGGGCCGTGTCTTATGAAGACATAATGGATGAACCAAAATGGTTTGGTTCTAATCCAATGGAGGAGAATAAACCAAAGGGTTTGGTTTATTTTAAACGAATGAACCAAAAGTTGGTTCGGTTCGTTTTAACTTAAAATAAACCATCATGGTTTGGTTTATTTTAACTTATATTAATGGAGCGGGTTAACGGGCCTTATGGTTATGATCCAATAACCATTAAGAGAATTAGTTCTCTATAAAAGAGGCCTTAAACCCTAATCCAAAACCCTAACCTTGTTTTGGCCGCCCACCCTCACCATCTAATCGGTGCCAACTCCATTGCCGCCGCCCACCTCTTCCAACCGGCGTCCAGAAGGAGCCTTCCTTCCCCCTCGCCGGCGTCGAGCTGCTGCCGGTTGGTGCTCCGGTGATCTTCCTTGGGTTCGGTAAGAAGGTGAGCTTCCACCTTTCTTTTGGCCGGCCCTTACTCCTCCACCAAAGCTGTCCAGTTTTCTGGACAGCTTGTTTTCTTCTCGTCGGAGCATCGTTTGGATGACTTTAGGAGCTCCGACAGCGCCTTACTTACCGGGTATTCGATCTCCGGTAATCCTCATAGGTGGAGGACGAAGGATTCGTCAAACGGTTGACGAATACCTCTCCGGAGAAGCGAGTTTTGAGGACTTGTTTTTGGATCCGAATTTGGATTCGGATTGTGATCCTCTCTCGATCACGTCATCTTCAACACGAGGCTAGTAACCCGTATGAAGACGAAGCTCGTGACTTAGCGAAGTCATCCCGAAGATACTCGGCGTGGATACGGATAGAGACGATTCTAGCGAGGATCATTCCGGTTGATGCCGTTCCCACTACACGTGATACGGAAGGTATACGTAGTTAAATTTCCTTTTATTACAAAATTTAAATTTACGATTATGTCTACACATGTTGTACTATGCATGCGTGTGATGTGTGTGTTGTAATAAATGTAGATTTATTATTTTTTATTTCTTCCGTTGTGCACATGTTTACGAAACATGTTCGAACACACACTCACCGCGGTGCCGGAAACCCAACAGACAGTGTATCGTCCCACTACAGGCATTAATTGACCACGTTCGGAAGCCCATTGATGGTGGTTCTGGGCCACCTCTTCTATCAGCTCCTCTACTTCCTCTATGGTCTTATTCATCAGTGCTCCTCCTGTAGCAGAATCCAGGGACATCTTCGTGGTGTACGCAATCCCATTGTAGAAGATGTGGATCACCAGCCACCTATCCAGTCTGTGGCGGGGGCATGGGTAGAGTAGCCCCTTGTAGTGATCCCAAGCTTCGAATAAGGACTCCCCCTCCTTCTGGTGGAAGCTCGTGATGAGATGGCGCATGTGAGCAGTCTTGCTTGGTGGGAAGTATTTGTTCAAAAACTGCTGCTCGCATTACTCCCATGTAGTGATGCTTCCCAAAGGTAGGGAGTGAAGCCATGCCTTAGCCTTATCCTGCAATGAGAATGGGAATAGGCTCAAGCGGATCGCGTCAGTAGGGACTCCGTTCATCTTCATTGTCGAGCAAATTTCTAAAAATGCCTCTAGGTGCCGGTTCAGGTGTTCAGTCGCAGCTCCCTCGAATTGACTCTGTTGGACCATATGTATAAGTGCTGGTTAAAGTTCAAAGTTGTTCACCAAAATGGATGGTCCAGCTATACTCGGCCTAAATCCTCTAGCACTAGGAGCTGCGTAATCTCGCAGAGGTCAGCTACCTATATTTACTTCAGATGCAGCTTGATCCTCCATCCTTTTCTATTATGCTTTCTGGCGATGAAAAGTTCATTGGATTTCTAAGTCGATCGAAAGCAGGCCTTCCGATCCTAAGCGTCTAAGCATATGAAGAATCGAGCCACAAAAATTAGGAGTGCTACCTAATTCTAAGAAGCAGAAAATAAAACAATACGGCTAATAAAATCTAAGATTCAATAAGGAAATAGAAATCTACTGCTAAAAAAAATGAAAATCAAAAACTAAATCTAAATATGGAAAATTTAGAACTAAAGTAAATAAGGCAAAAGAAAATAAAGCAAGTAAATAAATCTAATCCTAAATCTGATTCAATTTTCCACTATTCGATTTGATATCGAATCGCTCAATCCCCGGCAACGGCACCAAAAACTTGATACACGCGAATGCGACCTCAAATCTCATGACGGAGGCGGTCGAGGACTCGAAGTGCGTGCTCGCACTCAACGCCCGCAAGTGCACGAATATCGTCAAGTAATAAAAGATTATCGATCCCACAGGGACTGGGATTCGAATACCCATTTGTTCAGTGGGTGAAATGGTTCAGAAGTAAAAATCTAAAAGGTTTCGATTGCGAGGGTTGTCGGTGGACTAAACTCTAATACGGTGTCACACGGAGGAAGAAAGGAGCGTGCCGAGATCTTTAAAAAAGATTCTAGGACTTCGATTTCGCTTATGTGTCGCAAAACATGCTATCAACTGGCTGTTATCTAAACGTCTAGCTATGGTTTTCTGGAAGAGACATCATACACACTCCCGATGAGCCAATGCATCTATCGGGAGCTATCTCTGCCTTACAAGGATGGGATAGACGGTACGAGGATGCCAAATCAATCCCTGCGACGAACCATTTCAAGTTCCATTGCATCCTTCTAACCACGGTTATAGGAGATCAGGTTTACCCCTAGGTTCCTAGTATAAAATCCCCTAAATCTTAGATACGAGGGCTTTCACCTCTCGTATCGCCTAAGCACAGCAGGTAGAAAAACAAATACACATAGATATTGGTATAAACAATTTCCAATTGAAAATTCAAACTCAAAAATACAATTCAATTTGAAGTAACATGTCATGCGCACACAAGCTACTCCCTAATCCTAGAATCGAAGGAACTACTCCATATATAAAAGAGGAGAATCACAAGGCATGTAAATGTTCTAATATATCAGAAATAAAGTGCAAGAACAAGAAATTACAATGCCGATTTGGCCTTCTCCCCGACGTTGAAGTGCAGAACGTGGACCTCTGAGGGCGTTCTTCCTCCCCGTTGCAAGTTCTCGAAGATTTTTAGGGCTTCAGTGTGTCGTCCCAGCCGTCATGCCCCCCCTAGGGTTTGGGCGGAGCCATCCTTATATACACATCACCTCAGACCGCTGTAAAATCCGAAAAAAGCCCTAGTCGTGTCAATCTGCTGGGGCGCCACACGACGGTGTGTTTCCACATGGCGGTGTGTCGACCCACAGGGAGGCTAATCTGCCCATTGGACACTTAGTGTGTAGCCACACATACAGTAGTGTCCCATTATGCATCTAGCTGTAAAATATTTTTCTTTTGCTCCGAAAGTGCACTTTTTCCCCCGAAATACTATCTTACATGCAAAAGTACAAAGAGCAGACCTTCGAGCCAGAAAATAGGAAATGCGTGCAAAATAGAGTGACATATGCATGAAACTAACATAAAAATGTAATGAGATGTGAGCGAAAACTATTCCTAAAACCCTATATGTTTCACTCACATCAAGTCCCTGACAACGACGCCAAAAACTTGATGCACGTGAATGCAACCTCAAATCTAGTGACGGAGGTCGTCGAGGACTCGAAGCACGTGCTCGCACTCAACGCCCGCAAGTGCATGGATGTCGTCAAGAAATAAAAGATTATCGAATCCCACAAGGACTGGGATTTGAATACCGATTTGTTCAGTGGGTGAAATTGTTCGGAAGTAAAATCTGAAAGGTTTCGATTGCGAGGGTTGTCGATGGACTAAACTCTAATATGGTGTCACACGGAGGAAGAAAGGAGTGTGTCGAGATCTTTAAAAAGGATTCTAGAACTTCGATTTTGCTTGTGTGTCGCAAAATATGCTATCAACTGGGTGTTGTCTGAACGTCTAACTATTGTTTTGTGGAAGGGACATCATACACTCTCCCGATGAGCCAACGCATCTATCGGGAGCTATCTCTGCCTTAAAAAGACGGGATATATGGTACGAGGATGAAAAATCAATCACTGCGATGAACCGTTTTCAGTTCCATCACATCCTTCTACCCACGGTTACAGAAGATCAGGTTTACCAGAAAGTTCCTTGTATAAAATCCCCTAAATCTTAGATACGAGGGATGTCACCCCTCGTATCGCCTAAGCATAACAGGTAGAAAACCAAATACGCATAGATATTGGTATAAACAATTTCCAATTGCCAATTCAAACTCAAAAACAGAACTCAATTTGCAGCAACATGTCATGCACACACAAGCTACTCCCTAATCCTAGAATCGAAGGAACTACTCCATATATAAAAGAGGAGAATCACAAGGCATGTACATGTTCGAATATATCAGAAATAAAGTGCAAGAACAAGAAATTACAATGCCGATGTGGTCTTCTCTCCAGCGTTGAAGTGCAGAACTTAAACCTTCGATGGCGTTCTTCCTCCCCATTGCGAGTTCCCGAAGCTTTTTAGGGCTTCGGTGTGCCTTCCCAAGCGTCGTGCCCCCCCTAGGGTTTGGGCGGAGCCATCCTTATATAGATATCACCTCGGACCGCTGCAAAATCCCAAAAAAGCCCTAGTCGCATCAATCTGTAGGGCCGCCACACGGTCGTATGTTTCCACACGGCCAGGTCGTGTGCAGCCCTGGGGTGGCTGATCTCGCTCATTGGACATGGCCGTGTGTAGCCACACTCCCTGGCCGTGTCCCATTCCGCGTCTAGCTGCAAAATGTCCTTCTTTTGCTCTGAAAGTGCGCCTTTTCCCCCGAAATGCTATCCTGCATGCAAAAGTACAAAGAGCAGACCTCCGAACCAGAAAATAGGAAATGCGTACAAAATAGAGTGACATATGCATGAAACTAACATAAAATGTAACTAGTCGTGAAACCCTATATGTTTCGCTCACATCACTTCTTCCAGACTTAAATCTTTGCTTGTCCTCAAGCAAACCTCAGTGCCATGAAATTAAAAAGATATTATTCCATACTTTGCATGTTAAGTAAATTTATCAAGTGGTATTTGCAATCAAAGCAAAATAACTATGTTATAGAAATTCACTAGGTTAGCTCCTCGTGCTCATGCTAAGCGAATCAATCTTAGGCGATACTCGTTTCATGGTGAGTTAGGTTGTCATCCTATAGCTTTCCTAAGGTCTCCGGCTTTTAGGCACTTACCTGCCCATAGCGAGGTTCTCTCCCTAGATCTAGCACAAAGTCTCAAAGGCATGCTCGGTATTGAGAGAAATTGGTAGGTGTTTCCCTAGTAACCTAACTCGGTCTTAAGGGGGCACCTAGTTATTTCCGCCCATGATAACTATTTTTTTTCCCTCATAATCTTTTCTCTCCCTTTTTTTTTTTCTTTGTTTTATTTTTCATTTCTTTTTCTCTTTTCTTTTCCTTTCCCTATTTTATTCTTCGGCTCATTGGGATTTTGATTTTTTCGAATGGGCTTACACAATCCGAGCATCTCCAGTAACTTAAATGCTAGTCCGAGGGTCACATGTGGATTCCAAAGTACTAGACTACTGATATGAATCAAAACTAGGTATGTACTAAACTCTCCCTTTCAAAATGTTCGACATGTGAGTGTAAAAATAGAAGCTAACCAGTGTAAGTCTAGAACATTCATTAGAGCAAATAAAATAAAATACCACGAGATAAATGAAGTAACACTACTCATGGAAACTACTCATGAAGAAGACTTTTAAAAATACCACTGAGGCAGCTTTACATATAGCAAAAACTAAGTGCTGAAAGAAGCTCAACAACCTATGCATGAATAAATGAATGCTAATAATAATGCAAATACTAGGAAAGAAACTATTGCTAAAAACAAAATAAAATTTGGGGTCCCCCCCAGACTTAATTGGAAGTATACCTCTAGTATGGTGGACGAGGTGGAAAGTCTGGGAGCCTCGGCATCTCGGGATCCTAGGAGAACCTGCTGCTGAGCCACTGATGTCACATGTACATGTGGTTGATATGAGAGCTGGTTGATGCAGTGGTTTCTCGGTGCTCCTCCTCCCTAGCCCACTTTGCCTGTTGGGCAAGCATGTGTTGCCGCATCTCCTAGCGGTAGGCAACCTCATCCTGGCGATGGGCGGCTGATGTGTGTAATTCATGTTACATTTTGGGTATTCAATATGCATACATTTCATCCCATTTTATGTTTTAGTCATGTATTTTGTTATGTTTTAGTCAAGTTTAACATATTTTGGACAAAGAAACTGTTTTGGGGTATTTTTCATGTTAACAGGGTGAAGAATCGACAATTATCAAGGCGTATCAAAATAGCACAGCCGTGCCATCAGAGACACGTCTGTGTTAAGCCGAAACCAAGACTGTCCCAACTCTAGAACTTCCAGACCTCAACACACCCCGGGTGTATTAGCCGACACACCCACGTTTCATGCCCTCCATGCCCATTCCCTCCATTGGCATGGGCGTGTCGCCCTATTTCCTGACGTAGGTACACCCTTTCCTTTTTTGCATACAACACGGTGAAACCCGGGATTTCCGTCTTAATAAAAGAGGATTTCTGCCTTAATTGAAGACCAAGCCAAGGCTATAAAAGAGTATATATTCTAACCCTAAAGGGGGCGAAGGAGGATGGCAAAACCGACAGCGACGGAATTCGAAGAAGGACGACAAAGCCGACGGTGGAGGAAACACAACTACGGCGTTAAGGATTGTAATTTCTTTCTCTAGCAATTCTTATTCATCTATGGATTAGTGTCTTGTAATCTGAGGATGGGGGAGTAGCCCTTGACGATTTATGATGGTTGATTGAATCTCTTCTACTTGAATTGTCGTTTGTTTTGATTTGGTTTTAGATTCTGATTGATAAATCTAAGAAACCTTGGGGAAGTACCTAAGAGTGAACCCAAGTTCCCGAAACCTAGATCCAAACTAGGGATTAACTCCTACTAAGTATCGATATCGTATCTATGAGGGCTTGCGGGAATCATTGATGATTCCTTAGCTGATTATGGTCTCGTGTGCAAACCTATCGTGAAAAGGAAATTTAGTCTCTAGAGGAACTCTTATGGACTTAATGGATCTATCAAATCCAATTTTTACCAAGTAATGGTAGTAAGACTAGGGAGGTTTGTGGGGGTCTCGTGATAGGTCCCCTTAGCTGATTATGATCACCTACGCTCGAATACCGTGATAGGGAAATTGAGTTTGATTGGCACAATTAGCGTAGACCTCGAAAGAGGCCGTTGATTTACCTTAAGACAGGTTCTATCGAAACAACTCTAAGGAGTAGGAGAGAACATAATCACCTTATAAATCATCGATGCGGTGAAACCCATATCCTGAGATTCCCCTCAATTATTGACTTTTAGCTCGTTCTTCTCATTCGTTATTCTTGACTGCTTAGTTTCTTTACTTAATTCACAAATTTGATTTGACTAGATAACTTGGTATCACGATCATTCGATAATTGACCCAATCCCTATGGGATCGATATATTTATTACTTGATGACAACCGTGCACTTGCAAAAATTGACACATCAAGTTTTTGGCGCCGTTGCCGGGGATTGGCACTCAATATTGAATTGAGCGTGATTTAGTTAATCTAGATTTCTGTTTCTATTTTTATTCTTTTGTCTATTCTGAATTCTTGTTTTGGGAGTTTCTCCTATTGTTACATGCACATATTTAACAGGGAAATTCTCGAAATCGATCCTGAGATAAAGAGAACGTTCCTTGCTAGAAGACGATTCCAGCAACAACAGGAAGAAAATTTGAACTCTAACATGGCTGATCAGAACGAGAATAAACCTTTAAGGGATTACGCAGAGCCTAGTACAAGGGGATTAAGATCAAGTATTAGAAGACCCCCCATTGAAGCGAAAAATTTTTGAATTGAAAGCGGCTCTACTTTCCATGGTCCAACAACATCAATTTAGAGGAGCGCCCACTGAAGATCCTAATATGCACTTGGAAGTATTTTAAGAATTTTGTGAAACTTTAAAACTGAATGGAGCCTCAGTTGATGCTATTAGATTGCGCTTGTTTCCCTTCTCATTGTGGGACAAAGCTAGAGCGTGGTTACACTCTCTTCCAGCGGACTGCATAACTACATGGGATCAGTTGGAGCAAAGATTTCTAGACAAGTATTTTCCACCAAGAAAAACTACAAGTCTTCGTCATCGATCTGCTGACTATAGATCTAAGTACGATCCCCTACAAGAGGTATCAGAGTGGGTCGCTCTTCACCGACTTCACAACCGAAGGAGAAAAAGATCTATAGGAGAAGATGGAGCACAACGAGAAATTGGGATGAGACATCAACACACCAATTCCATACACCCTCTATGGACGAGAAGGTTTCAATCAATGGAAGACAAGGATTGAAGAATTCATATTGATGAGGGACTTCAAAGATTGGGCCATCTTGATATCACTAATTTTGCACAGAAGGATGGAGAAATATTATTTTAAGCTTGGGACAGATTTAAGGGATTACTACAGCAATGTCCTCATCATGGGCTAGAGAAATGGCTCATTGTTCATACTTTCTATAATGGATCTCATATGCCACTAAAGTTTCTCTTGATTCTGCTGTAGGAGGAGCTCTCATGAACAAAATGTTGGATGAAGCATTTGAGAACATCGAGAATGTGGCAATGAATTCTCACCAATGGGCTACAGAACGAGGGTATCCGATTAAAATGTCAGGTAAGTATGAGGTAAGTACTCTCGATTTACTCAGTGCTAAAGTTGATGCATTAACTCAAAAGCTCGAATGTTTTAATGTATCAGTTGTAAACTCATCTAATGTCACTTGTGAGATTTGCGGTGTAATAGGACATATGGCCACAAATTGCCAAATCCTACACGCACCATCATCGGGAGTAGGGGTTGAGCAAGTAGATGCGCTGGATAATTTTAATCAGAAGCCTAATGGTGGAAACCCTTATTCGAACACGTACAATCCCGGTTGGAGGAATCATCCCAACTTTTCTTTTCGAGCCAACCAAAATTCTTCTGGACAGAACAATTTTGGAGCACCTTTGGGATTTCAATCAGGGACTAAGTCAAATTTAGAGAAGATGATGGAAAATTTTATCACATGACAAGGGAAGATAAACGATGAATTTCAACAGCATGTTATAGAATCCAATCAGCATCAAAATAATACCGAGCGATTAAGCAATTGAGAAGCAAGGTTGATAATTTGACTAATCACACAAGAATGTTGGAGAATCAAATTTCTCAAATTGCTAGCTCTACATCTAGGACGCCCGGTAGATTTTTTGGAAATACAAAAGTAAACCCAACTGAACATTGTAATTCTATAAGTTTTAGAAGTGGGAGAAATTTAGAAGGAGACAAGAAAGCAGAACCACCTATCGGAGCTCAACAAGCCCCACCCGTGCTCAAGAACATAGGTGTGCTAGAGTTTGAAGAAGTGGCCATGCCCAACAACATGCCTGTGTTGAACGATTTTGAGATAGGCAGCCGACAACACACACAGGGTGTGTTGTCCAACACACCCATGGTGGGTGATGCCCATAAGCACACCCAGGGTGTGTCAGCCGACACACCCATGACGGGTCACTCCAGAAGCCAGCATGGCCCAGCTGAGCCAGAAGACACAACCGTGTGGCACAAAGAGCCAAGAACATATAAGCCTTCGATCCCATTCCCTTATAGGTTGATTAAGGAGAAATTGGACGAACAATTTGGTAAGTTCCTTGAGGTAATTAGAAAGCTTTATATTAATATACCTTTTACAGAAGCTTTCAACAAATACCTACGACTCCAAGTTCTTGAAGGATATTTTAACCAAAAAAAGAAAAGTTGAGGAGCATGTAACAGTGTCTCTTACTGAAGAATGCAACGCTTTAATTAAAAACATGGTACCTCCCAAGCTAAATGATCCAGGTAGTTTTTCTATCCCTTGCATAATTAATGACTCTAATTTTGATAAGGCTTTTTGTGATCTAGGCGCTAGTGTCAATCTGATTCCTCTTTCCATATGCAAGAAATTAGATTTGGAAGAAATGAAACTAACAACTATGGCCTTGCAGTTAGCTGATCGCTCCATTAGATATCCTTTGAGAATCTTAGAAGATGTGCCTGTGAAGGTGGGAAACTTTATTATTCCAGCCGATTTCGTAGTGCTTGACATGGATGAAGACCCATGTATTCCACTCATTTTAGGGAGACCTTTCCTGGCTACTGCAAGGGCGATGATAGACGTCAAGAACCACAAACTTTCACTTGCATTTGAAAATGATAAGATTGAATTTAACCTTTCAAAAGTTGTTAAACAACCTTCTAATTTCGATGTTTGTTGCAAGACTGACAGTTTCCAGTCAATTGTGCTAAAAGGAGCACAAGAACAAACTTATCTTGATAGGCTCGAAAGGGATTTCGAGGATGAAGAGTCGGAGATTGTCGACCTTGACCTACCACCACAGGTAGAACTTAAGCCTCTTCCATCGACGCTCAGATTTGAATTTCTTGGCGAAAACTCTACTTATCCCGTGATCATTAACGCTAATCTGAGTGATGTAGAGACTGAGAAACTAATCAAGGTGCTGAAAACACATAAGAACGTCATTGGATAAAGGATTGATGATATAAAGGGAATTAGTCCATCGGTTTGCATGCATAGAATTCTACTCGAAGATTACTATAAACCTTTAATAGAACATCAACGAAGGTTGAACCCGGCCATGAAAGAGGTGGTCAAGAAAGAGGTCCTGAAATTACTAGATGCAGAAATTATCTATCCTATATCCGATAGCGAATGGGTAAGTCCTGTCCATGTGGTTCCTAAGAAAGG
Source organism: Wurfbainia villosa (assembly GCA_025175895.1). Lineage (NCBI taxonomy): Eukaryota > Viridiplantae > Streptophyta > Magnoliopsida > Zingiberales > Zingiberaceae > Wurfbainia > Wurfbainia villosa. The sequence goes on along the minus strand of CM045989.1, from coordinate 31,621,221 downwards.
GAGGATAGCCATGATAAAAAATATTACGAATGAGTTAATCCCCACGAGAGCAGTCACCGGGTGGAGAATGTGTATTGATTATAGAAAATTGAACAAGGAAACTAGAAAGGACCACTTTCCTATCCCATTTATTGACCAAATGTTAGACCGGTTGGCAAAACATTCGCATTTCTGTTACCTAGATGAATACTCCGGTTTCTATCAAATCCCCATCTATCCTAATGACCAAGAGAAAACAACTTTTACTTGCCCATATGGTACTTTTGCTTTCAGGAGAATGCCTTTTGGATTTTCCAATGCACCAGCCACTTTTCAAAGATGCATGACTTCAATTTTTTTCGATATGATCGAGAATATAATGGAAGTATTCATGGATGATTTTTCTGTATATGGTGCAAATTTTGATATGTGCTTATCTAATTTGGTCAAGGTTTCACAGAGATGCGAGGAAATGAATTTAATGCTTAATTGGGAGAAGTGCCACTTCATGGTGCGAGAAGGCATAGTGCTTGGGCCTTAGTTTCACAATGTGGTATCGAGGTGGACATTGCTAAAACTAAAGTGATCAAGAAGTTGCCTCCTCCAACCGATGTTAAGGGAGTGCGTAGTTTTCTGAGACATGCGGGTTTTACCAGCGGTTCATCAAGGACTTTTTAAAAATCTCAAAGCCATTGACTAATTTGCTTGCCAAGGATGCCAAGTTTCATTTTGATAATTCTTGTCTTGATGCGTTTTTCAGATTAAAAGAAGCATTGACAACTGCCCCAATAATGCAATCTCCATATTGGAGTCTTCCTTTTGAAATTATGTGTGATGCAAGTGATTTCGCTGTAGGTGCAGTATTGGGACAAAGGAAGGACCGCAAGGTGTATGCAATTTACTACACCAATAAAACATTGGATGAAGCACAAGTGAATTATGCTACTATGGAGAAGGAACTCTTGGCAATAGTCTTCGCCTTCGACAAGTTCAGATCTTATATCATTAGGTCTAAGGTGATAGTTTACATAGATCATGCAGCCATAAGATACTTGTTGAGCAAAAAGGAATCCAAACCAAGACTCATCCGATGGATACTTCTTCTGCAAGAGTTTGATCTAGAAATTCGAGATAAACAAGGAACAGAGAACATAGTTGCAGATCATCTATTGAGACTACACGAAGAAACAAATGCAGGAAGTGACGATGATCCTGCTATTAATGATTTCTTTCTGGATGAGCAGCTACTAGCTGTCAAGAAAATCAAGGCTTCGTGGTACGCTGATTTTGCCAATTACCTAGCTTCTGGGATAATACCTTCCCATTGTTGGTTTTTCGGCACCACGGCGAGTGTGTGTTCGAACAAGTTTCGTAAATATGTGCACAGCAGAAGAAATAAAATAATAAATCTAATTTATTACAATACACACACCACACGCATACATAGTATAATATGTGTAGACATAACCGTAAATTCAAATTTTTGCAATAAAAGGAAATTTATACTACGTATACCTAACGTATCACGTGTAGCGGGAAAGACATCAACCGGAATGATCCTCGCTAGAATCGTCTCTATCCGTATCTATGCCGAGTATCTTTGGGATGACTTCACAAAGTCACGAGCCTCGTCTTCGTATGAGTTACTAGCCTCGTGTTGAAGATGATGTGATCAAGAAAAGATCACGGTCCGAATCAAAATTCGGATCCAAAACGAGTCCTCAAAAACTCGCTTCTCCGGAGAGGTATTTGTTGGATCGAGAAGCGTCGCTAGAGGGGGGGGGTGAATAGCGATCGTAAATCTTTTCTTTTTCGTTCGTTCAATACGCAAAGTAAGCACAGCGGAAAATAAATGAACACGTTTATTTTACTTGGTTCACAACCTAGCGGTTGCTACTCCAAGGCCCTATCGGTCCTAGACCGCGTACGGAGGGCAAAGCACTAAAACGTCTCCTCCTCGTTGGAGGTAGGAGACAACGATTACAAAAACCGAATACACGAGGATGAGGCAACAAGCCTACCTCACCTCGTTATGAAGATAAAAATACAGAATATAATATCAAAAATATTCGAGAAGAAGATCAAAACTTGAGCGTCGCGTCGGCGTTATGACTGTTGAAGGCGTTGGCGTTGTAGGAGCACTTGATGAATAATTGATGTGATTTGGAGATGAATCCTCCTCCTTTTATAGACTTTAGCCTCTGAATTTGTCTCCTATTTCTTTGGAGCGGATCATGAATTTTTCCAAATTTTTATCGCGAAGTGGCGCGTCACAAACGTTATCCGCTTTGACCTAGCGCAAAGTCGAATCGTCGCCATCACGATCGATGATGCCTCATCATCGATCGATGATCGATCGATGCATCTCATCACCAATCGATAATTGATCGCCTAATGTCCGTGATCATTGCCACCGCCACTTCCCTGCAGTAAGAGATTAGCTCGGAAAATGATAAATACGACGGTTTCTAACCGTCCGATCTCGACCTAGACCTTCCACAGGAAGTCTTAGTCGAATCGTCGCCTACGGTCATCCCCGTAAAGAGGACACGACCTTACAATCTCTCACTCACACGAGCTTACCTCGATAGTAGCTCTCGCTTCCGGCCTTCCACTCGATTCCTTCGGCTCCCTCCGAATTCACTCAAGTGTCGCCCGACCACCACGGCTTCCTCCGGGTGTCGCTAGCCTTCAGCTCCAGCTTTAGTACTTTTCTGCACACTTGATTTAGCTCGTGAGATAACAATATAAACTTAACTTTGTGTCTTTGCCATAATCAAAACACAGGTTCGATTATCTAGTGCCCCTGCACCAACAGTATTCGTCAACCGTTTGACGAATCCTTCGTCCTCCACCTATGAGGATTACCGGAGATCGAATCCCCGGCAAGGCCACCACTGTCGGAGATACAAACGTCGTCCAAACGATGCTATGACAAGAAGGAAACAAGCTGTCCAGAAAACTAGACAGCTTTGGTGGAGACCTTGCGCCGGCCAAATAAGGAAAGCAATATGCTTACCTTGTCGCCGGAGCCAAGGAAGATCACCAGAGCTCCTCCGGCAGCAGCTCGACGCCGGCAAGAGGAGAGGACGGCAACTACTGGACGCCGGCAAGGGGCTTGGGCGGTGGTGGGCGGTGGCAAGAGGAGGGCGCCGACTACTCCAAGGAGAAGTGGGCGGCAACTTTAGGGTTGCAAGGTTTAGGGCTTAACAAAACCCTTAAGCCCTATTTTATAGAGAACAAATTCTCTTAATGGTTATCGGATCATAACCAAAAGCCCGTTAACCCGCTCCATTAATTTAAGTTAAAATAAACCAAACCATGTTGGTCTATTTTAAGTTAAAACGAACCGAACCAACTTTGGTTAATTCGTTTAAAACAAACCAAACCCCTTTGGTTTATTCTCCTCCATTGGATTAGAACCAAACCAATTTGGTTCATCCATCGTGTCTTCGTAAGACACGGCCCATCCACGCTTCCATTGCGACTGAAACGATTTCATGCTCGCTCCATGTTTGGTCCAACCAAACCTAGTTTCTCTCGGTCTGAGAATCTCATTCTCAAGCTCGTTTTAAATCCTTCGGATTACGCTCGTTGTGCGTGTGACCAAATAGGTTCTCGGTTTATGTTGCCATCTATAATTAACCATTAATTATAGAACGATCATGAGTGGCACCTAGTAGTACATCATGATCCCCAATTAATCGAAAAGATCAACGGTTGATCCAGAACTATTTCTGAAACCCTTCAGCAGCTCGAATGAATCGTGCCCCATTCCCTTCGCTCATCTTATACCCACTTGGTTCAGGACATGGTCTATAGTGTCAGTCCCCACTAGGTTGACTACGTCACACCTAGCTCAAGTATCATTTCCTCGTCCTACGAATTCTAGTTACTGCACATGTATCAAAGAGTACCTTACTCTAAACATATAATGCTTTGGCAAAAGACTTTAGTAACAATCCGACGAGAGGCCATGGGTATACATCTACTCGCAAGGAGTGGTGAATCCTTTATAGGCTATTCAAAAACCTTCGTTCACTTCAACTTATACCCAATCATCTCGGGTCCACATCTCCTTAGAGATGCTTGCTTAAGATGTCAAAGCATAAGTCTTTATGATCAAGATGACTTGAATACCGCAAGTCAAAGGAACATCACACTTAAGCTGCAGTAAGAACTTCAATGACATATCTATATATGCAGAGAACCATATGAAGTCTTACGGCTGGTCACTCCAATAAACTAGTTACCATAACTAGCATCCACGATTAACTCCAGACATCACAATGTCTCCAGCTAGTGAGAATCAGCTGCTTGGATACACCAAGGAGTATACCTCGTGCTAGTCTCGACAGAATCAATGGTGTCCAAATCCATCAATTCATCGACTAGGGATAATTCTGATACATCATAATTACACATGTAGAGATACTCACTAGTTGTGATCCAATCACAAATTCTTTCATGTTGTGAATCGTATCGTGGACATTCAGTAAATGAGTTTAAGATCCAATCAAATACATGAAAATATGTATACTCAAATAGTGAATCTTCATTTATCATATAAATGGTTCAAATATAAGGCGATTGCCTTAGGACATCTCTCATATATTACTAACAAACTCCAACTTGGCCTAATGCCAATCGCTACGGTATCCAATACCATAAGCTCTAACATGACTCTCAAACTTACTTTGAGGTAATGCCTTAGTCAAAGGATCCGCTAAGTTCTTTTCAGTGGAGATTTTCTCGATTTGTATTTCCTTCCTACTAATGATCTCTATGATCAGATGATAGCGGCGAAGCACATGTTTGGATCATTGATGAGACCTTGGCTCTTTCGCATGTGCAATTGCTCCATTGTTGTCGCAGTAGACCAGTATTGCTTTAACAATGGCTGGAATCACACCAAGTTCATAAATGAACTTTTTGATCCAAACCGCTTCCTTTGCTGCTTCCAAAGCTGCAATGTATTCTGCTTCAGTGGTAGAATCCGCTACAGTGTCTTGTTTGGAACTTTTCCAACTCACTGCGCCCCCATTCATGGTGAACACGTATCTAGACTGAGACCTGGAATCATCCTTGTCTATCTGGAAGCTGGCATCAGTATACCCTCGTATCACCATGTCCCCTTCTCCATATATTAGGAACACATCCTTAGTTCTTCTTAAGTACTTAAGGATTGTCTTATCAGCCACCCAATGATCCATTCCTGGATCAGACTGGTATCTACTCGTGACACTCAGAGCATACGATACATCGGGCCATGTACATAACATAGCATACATGATAGATCCTATTGCGGATGCATAGAGAATCTTATTCATACAAATCCTCTCGTCTTCTGTGCGCGGACACATAGACTTCGAAAGGTGTATCCCATGCCTGATGGGTAGGAAACCTTTCTTGGATTCCGACATGCTAAACCTCTTTAGCATTCGGTCTATATATGTAGACTGTGAAAGACTAAGCAACCGTTTCGATCTATCTCTATAGATCTTAATCCTGAGGATATAGGTTGCTTCTCCCAGGTCTTTCATGGAGAATGTCTTGAATAACCAAATCTTAACTGACTGTAAGACTGAAACATCATTTCCTATAAGTAATATGTCATTAACATACAATACTAGGAACACGACTGCACTCCCACTAACCTTCTTGTACACACAAGGTTCGTCTGGATTTTGTGAGAAATCAAACTTTTTGATTGTCTCATCAAAACGGATATTCCAGCTCCTGGATGCTTGCTCATCAAACAACTCATGAAGATGGAAGACCATGGTATTAGCATCCATATTCTCATGCTGCTTTTGCAGCTCAGGTACCATCGTAGTTAGCATGATGCAACTCACCAGTTCAGAATCTGTCATATGCTTCTGATAGACCAACATTTGGTCTGGAGTTGCATCATCCCTAGGATGGTTGGGAAGAGGCTCTTCAAGGACATATGCTAGCTTTTCCGCCTTGAGAACAATTCTCAAGTTTCTAAGCCAGTCTAAGAAGTTAGGCCCAGTCAATTTGTTTGAATCCAAAATAGTGCGCAAATTCAAAGACGTCATGATCAATCAATTAGCCTAGAAATACAAAACGAGCATATATGAGAAAATGATTTTAAAATGCATCAATATACATTCATAAATCTCATTCATTTTTCAAATTTCAAAACCCCAAAATCACTTCGGGAGATCGTAGGTCCATCTCCGAATGGGCTGATATCCAACATAGATATGAACAACCTTGGAGAGAGTCCAACAAGCCATTCATAACTACGATGGTAGGTATCAAATATACCGATTGCATATCACATTTATGCAACTATCACAATGTGCTATCAACTTATTGAATGTTCACACATACATCAGGTTGTTAACACATTAACAAGTATGCATCATATGCATAGCACCCAACTTCACCTCCCTTCACATCGACCTTGGAGAGAGTCCAACAAGCCGATGCTCCAGGTTAAAGCCAACTCATTAATCGAGAAATAGTTTTAATATGGTTAGAGCGCATTCAACCAATTAGCCCGGCTTGGAGAGAGTCCAACAACCAAAGCTAACGATTGACCTCTGACTCTTACCATATTAGTATTAACTATTCCATGGTTTGAACATGTTCGGATTCGAGCCGGGCTTGGAGAGAGTCCAACAACCCGAACAAGAAACGGAACTCTGGTTCTAACCATATTAATGGAAGGTGTAGGCTTTAATATTGAGTAAGGGTTTTATGTCTCATCCTCTTTGCATGCAAATAACTATTATCTACATGGCATGACATACATGACATACATCTACATGTCACGACACGCATGACATAATGATATGCATCTAATGCAATTACATGACATACAATTATGTCTTGTACAAAATTTCCTTATATGTCATAACTATTTATGGAAATAAAATATGTTTAAGATTTGATTCTCCAAATCAAATCATGATTAAATTTGGAAACAAATTTCCAAATCTAATCACATATTTTATTTGTGGAAAGTGTTGATTAAGGAAAGTCAATTTAGGAAACCAATTTCCTAAATCATTAAAACTACTTATGGAAATAAAATATTTTAAAATTTGATTTCCCAAATCAAATCATGATTAAATTAGGAAACAAATTTCCAAATCTAATCAAATATTTTATTTATGGAAAATATCAATTTTCATAAATACTTCCAACTTTCCAAAAGTAGAAGATTTCCATAAATACTTCTAGACTTTCCAAAATTAAAAATTTTCATAAATACTTCTAACTTTCTAAAAGTAGAAAATTTCCAGAAATACCATTATGACTATCGTAAAACAATTTTATGATTATGTCGAAATACAACCTGGGCTCTGATACCACTGTTGGTTTTCCGGTACCGTGGCGAGTGTGTGTTCGAACATGTTTCATAAACATGTGCACAGCGGAAGAAATAAAATAATAAATCTAATTTATTACAACACACACACCACACGCATGTATAGTACAACATGTGTAGATATAACCGTAAATTCAAATTTTTGCAATAAAAGGAAATTTATACTACGTATACCTGACATATCACATATAGCAGGAAAGACATCAACTGGAACGATCCTCGCTAGAATCGTTTCTATCCGTATCCACATCGAGTATCTTTTGGATGACTTTACAAAGTCACGAGCCTCGTCTTCGTACGAGTTACTAGCCTCATGTTGAAGACGATGTGATCGAGAGAAGATCACGATCCGAATCAAAATTCGGATCCAAAATGAGTCCTCAAAAACTCGCTTCTCCAGAGAGATATTCGTCAACCGTTTGACGAATCCTTCATCCTCCACCTATGAGGATTACCGGAGATCGAATCCCCAGAAAGGCTACCGCTGTCGAAGCTACAAACGTCGTCCAAATGACGCTACGACAAGAAGGAAACAAGCTGTCTAGAAAACTGGATAGCTTTGGTGGAGACCTTGCGCCGGCCAAATAAGGAAAGCAATATACTTACCTTGTCACTGGAGCCAAGGAAGATCAGCTCCTCTGACTCGGCTCAGAGCAAGAGGAAGGGCGGCAGTGCTGGATGCGGCAAGAGCTTAGGCGGTGGTGGCGTGGCAAAGAGGAGGGTGTCGACTACTCCAAGGAGAAGTGGGCGGCAACTTTAGGGTTGCAAGGATTAGGGCTTAACAAAACCCTTAAGCCCTATTTTATAGAGAACAAATTCTCTTAATGGTTATCGGATCATAACCAAAATCTCGTTAACCCACTCCATTAATTTAAGTTAAAATAAACCAAACATGTTAGTCTATTTTAAGTTAAAACGAACCGAACCAACTTTGGTTCATTCGTTTAAAACAAACCAAACCCCTTTGGTTTATTCTTTTCCATTGGATTAGAACCAAACCAATTTGGTTCATCCATCATGTCTTCATAAGACACGACCCATCCATGCTTCCATTGTGACTGAAACGATTTCATGCTTGCTCCATGTTTGGTCTAACCAAACCTAGTTTCTCTCGGTCTGAGAATCTCATTCTCAAGCTCGATTTAAATCCTTCGGATTACGCTCATTGTGCGTGTGACCAAATAGGTTCTCGGTTTATGTTGGCCGTCTATAATTAACCATTAATTATAGAACGATCATGAGTGGCACCTAGTAGTGCATCATGATCCCCAATTAACCGAAAAGATCAACGGTTGATCCAGAACTATTTCTGAAACCCTTCAGCATCTCGAATGAATCGTGCCCCATTCCCTTCACTCATCTTATACCCAGTTGGTTCAGGACATGGTCTATAGTGTCAGTCCCCACTAGGTTGACTACGTCACACCTAGCCCAAGTATCATTTCCTCATTCTACGGATTCTAGTTACTGCACATGTATCGAACAGTACCTTACTCTAAACATGTAATGCTTTGGCTAAAGACTTTAGTAACAATCCGATGAGAGGCCATGGGTATACATCTCCTCGTAAGGAGTGGTGAATCCTTTATAGGCTATTCAAACACCTTCGATCACTTCGACTTATACCCAATCATCCCGGGTCCACATCTTCTTAGAGATGCTTGCTTAAGATGTCAAAGCATAAGTCTTTATGATCAAGATGACTTGAATACCGAGAGTCAAAGGAACATAGCACTTAAGCAGCAGTAAGAACTTCATTGACATATCTATATATGCAGAGAACCATATGAAGTCTTACGGCTGGTTAGTCCAATGAACTAGTTACCATAACTAGCATCCACGATTAACTCTGGACATCACAATGTCTCCAGCTAGTGAGAATCAACTGCTTGGATACACCAAGGAGTATACCTTATGCTAGTCTCGACAGAATCAATGGTGTCCAAATCCATCAATTCATCGACTAGGGATAATTCTGATACATCACAATTACACATGTAGAGATACTCACTAGTTGTGATCCATTCACAAATTCTTTCATGCTGTGAATCGTATCATGGACATTCAGTAAATGAGTTTAGGATCCAATCAAATACATGAAAATATGTATACTCAAATAGTGAATCTTTATTTATCATATAAATGGTTCAAACATAAGGTGATTTCCTTAGGACATTTCTCATATATTACTAACACCCATATGACTTATCATCAGAGGAAGAAGTTTTTCGAGGATGTAAAGAAATATGTGTGGGATGAGCCATTCTTGTTCAAGCAAGGAGCAGATTCTATTTATCGAAGATGTGTATCCGAAGAAGAGATTGAGGACATATTGTATCATTGACATTCTTCTGCTTATGGAGGTCATACTTGTAAAATACTGCAAAATTTAAAATATTAAATTAAATGGCCAAAGAATTAAGAAAATAATCCTGGAAATTTTTCGGGATTTTTAGGGAATTTTAGGAATTTTTCCGGAATTTTTCTGGATTTAAACGGAGTCCGTACGAGATTTTTACGGGGATAAAATAGATAGGCTTTATTTATAGGGTATTAACCTAAACCGGAAAACCTAATTTCTTTTTCTTTTTCTGTCCTCGCCGCGACTCTTTTTCCTCCTTCGGCAGTTTTCTTCCCGAGCCGTTCCTCTTCTCTCGCGCGACATCTCCGCCGACGACCCCTTCTCCGACGGCGACGACGCTTCGCCGCCGCGCCTCTCGCCTCCGCCTTCCGAGCCTTCTTTTCTCGCGCCCGAGACCTTGCGGTCGCTTATCCCTCTGCCACCAGCGTCGCCCATCTGCGTCGGCGTTTCTTCACTCCGGATCACGCGCGCATGCTCGCCTTGGCTGGCCGCCCGGCCCGCGCGCTCGGCCTCAACGGCCACAGGATCGTCGCCGGACTCCTCTGCCCTAGGCGACGAGCACCGGCCTCCTCTGCCACCGGACCGCCACCACGTGCTATCTCTTGATGCCGCGCTGCCGGCTAACCTTGCGATGATCTTGGGTTGCGTCACGATCCTTTATTGGAGGATCGATCTCTATCGGTGATCGCCGGAGCAGGTTAGGGCTGTCCCTTTTTTTTCTATTTCGGACGACTGTGAGTTAGGGATTTTGGTTTGGTCGATTGCGTTTCGGTGTGAGCGGGCTGTGAGGGTCGATCGGGGGGCTTGTGGGTGTTGTCTTGGTGTGAGCGAGTGTTCTTTGTGAGTTGAGGGTTAGTCATTGTCATCATTGTGAGCAAGAAATTGTCGGTTGTGTGGCGGTGAATAAGGCTACTCTTGGCTATGAAAGAGCCGAGTGGAACAAAGTGTGGATCGGATTCACGGTATGATGAAATTTGAGGTCTATTTGTGAAGTCCTGTGGATGAAATTTCTAGGGCGGGTGAGCTTGATTGGTCGATTTGGGTTGATTCCAGAGTTATTCGGGTGTTGATCGGTTGATTTGTATGATATTTGGAGGATATGAGATTTGGGTTTAATTGGGATATAAAGGAAATCGATTTATTATTCGATTTGTTGTTGAATTGTATATTTTGTGCTTGACTATAATTACGCTATATGCAGGTTTTGGTCACGAGCGGAGTCCCGATCGTGGCGATTGAGGTTCTTCTTGCGGATATATTTTCAGGCGGGTATTTTGACTTAACGTTTAGATTAAGTCAAATTGATATGCTAGTTAGGATAACTTACAATAATTTTCATGTTTATATGTCTAGTATGTTTTGGTGCCTACTAGATACATGCATGTGATAGGATATGATTATATTTATTTTTGATTTGGATCATAGTATGTGGATTAGGGATATGTACATATTGGTTGTACATATCATTCGGATAGGTATATTATGAGTAGGATTTACATGCTTTAGTATCATGCACCATTTTCGCATGATTGCATGCTAGCGAATGGGTTCCATTATAGTTACATGGCACACCTGCACACACTGCCACTCATGGGTTAGTGGTACATCAGGAGGGTGTGTGCAGTTGCTCTGTCAGGCTCCGCTGGACCGCTCATGGGTAGCGACGAGGCAGCGTGGTAGCGGGCAGGGATCCCTCCTCTGGCCTATGACACGGAGATGAGAGCTTAGCTCCCCACTATGTTTGGGGCGGGAGGATAGGTGTACTCGAAAGATCCTGTCCACTCGGTCACTCGGGGCGATGATGGCGAGTGCGGTTGTCATAGCCCTACCCACTCTGCTTCAACATTGCGTGAGACGCTGCTTAATGTCGTCAGGGGTGACCATGTCATTGGCACGGCATGCATTTTGACCGATTGCATTTTGTATTGTGTTTCTTTGCATTATTGTATTGATGCCTTGGATGTGCATATGATTGTCATGCATACAGGATACATGCTTATATATGATCGGACTTTATTACTTCTAGTCGTGCACATGCTCCTATATCGGGTAGGAGATTGTCGTCTGATCATTTTGTATTTCTTGGTTGCATACCCTTTTTATGTGAGGCTATCTTGGCATGATATTTTATTATTAGCTATACGATTTTTGCATATCTACTATACATGAGTTCTTTGAACTCACCCGTTGATTATATCTATTTGAGGAAGCCGTCAGAGAGTCCAAATGCCAAACCCCTCGCGTGGAAGTGTATTTTGTTATTTGTGTTTACGGTTTTGGGTATTTGGATTAGAATATATGTTTAGGATTGAGTTGGATATTTGTACTGTGGATGTTTTGGTATGTCCTTAGGGACCTTTGATCGGATTTTTATTTCGATTGATTTGGTTGAGTATTCCCGCCTGGATGGCGTAAAGGGGTAAGTCTAGTTAGTGTAGACTTATGTTTACCTAGATTTGTTGGCTGAGGCCCTATTTGATTATCTGCGTGTGAGTTTGGATTCTCGTGTTGGCCAGATGTATAGTGGCGTGTAGGCCTTGTATGTAAAATTTGGATTGTCACCCGTACAGGGGAGATGCTGCCGGATTTTCGTCTGGTGGGGTCTCCTTCGGGGCGTGACAATTTATTTGTTATCAGAGCGCCTAGGTTTTCTAGTTACTAGGGGTTTTGGATTTTTCGGAGTTCGCCAGGTATTGGCGAGGTTTTTGAGGCAATTTGGAAAATTTTGGATTGGTATGGATTTATGATTTTTATATTTGAATTCGAGGATTTATGACGAGGTCTATATGGGGATTTAGCGTGATGAGAACCTCTCTGCGTGAAATAGGTATGATGAAAATTTTATATATTTTTACTTCTAGTAACATCTGTTCTAGTAGCATCTGTAATAATTTACGGATATGAGGCGAGGTGGGCGTGCACACCGACATGGTGCAGGTAACCACGCAAGAGGATAGTGAGATATCTGGTTATGGAGTTGTCGAGAAAGGGTCTATTGAGTTTTGACTCGTGTGCGGCGTAGTGCGGTCGCCCACCAAGGTGACCAGTAGGAGTTCCGTAGTGGTTATACTCGAGTTAGATTTGGCTATGTGTTTAGTGGATAACGAAATAACATTTAGTGTATTAGTCACTATTCATAATCGTAGATGGAGTTGACCACAAATGACTTGTTCGATTTGTGAGTCTTGGACTGTGACGAAAAAGATGCATTGCCTTTTTGAGAGCCGATCATAGAGCGAGTGCGGTCAAGTCGTCATATTGGTTGTGGAAATCAAGGACTACAGTGTTAGGGATTTTCACTGATTATGCTAGGCAGATAATTACCCTGTGGGGTATTGGACAAGGACTGTATACTATTGTTGGTTTGATTATGATGTTCCATAGAGATTTTGATCCTTGAGCGGCTTGAGCCTTAGAGTGATAACATTGAAGGTACTGATAAGTACCTAACTGGTATTTATATAGGAGTGGAGATAGTTTCTTACTATTGCAATGATCAAGTTGTTACTTGGTGGAATATGTAGAAGGAATTTATTTGAAATAACCCATTACGGGATCATGGGTTCAGGATGTTTTCGGAAGACAATATTTCCTTATGCTATTTTTGTATGACTCATTGTTGAGGAATTCTTGAGCCTTTAGTTGAGTGATCAATTGTTAATGGAGTTCACTATAGAGTTTACCCCCACTTAACGGCTCAAGTTAGTGATTGAGTTGTTTTCGATCACCACGATTTATTGGCTTACCTTGGGATTAGGATAGTGGATCTTCCATCAGTTCCTATCGGGAGGCATTAAGGTGAGTCATAATTATGAAAATGACACTGCGGCAAGTGTCTCAAGATAATGGTGTAGTCGATCTAGTGATAATAACCTACACTATGGATAAAGCAACCGTAGAAGTCGTGAACGTGCTCTTCTATTTGGATTCACGTGGCATTATTTCGTTCCCATGTTGTTGCGATATTGATCAGGTCTGTTGCTAGAAGTGGTAATTTGATATTGATGATTAAAGTTTACAATCTCTTGAGTGATTGAGGATTTAGTTGGAATTTTAATTTAGTTTATTTTTGGAGGTGATCAATGCTCTGTCTTGAGAATGAAGGATTTATGAAATACTTCATTTCCCAACGGAATATGAATATAAACTTTCTCCTCAGTTATGTGACTATCGTGGTTTGTGCACTTGTGGAGATATGAGGCTGGTTGTATGGTACTTGAGGAAAATGATTGGAAGAGGTGTATACACCTAGATGCATACAATTATCGAATTCTTATTCTAGGTCACTGTGAAATAGGGAATCCATTAAGAGAAGAAGTTGGATGAGTTTACATCTTTACTCGAAAGGAGTTGTAGATGGTTGAAGGATTGATCATTGAGGTATTACTATAGTTTACCTTACTTGATGATATATTGAGAGATACAGTGTTTACGGATATCCGTGGTTAAAACATGCCGATAGGATTAAAAGGATTTTCATATTTGGATCATGTGGATTAATAGTGTTTCCACTGATAGGTGAGATGTTGAGATGATTACTGTGATGATTATCACAGGGGTATGAAAATGATTTTGGATGTTTAGAGGTTGATTGATGGAAATGTTATATTATGATGAGAGAGTTGACTTAATTATTTTATAGTTGACTTGGTTGATATGATGTGAATATCTGGATATTAACTTGGAGGTTATGCTTGTGACATGATGGTATAAGAAGGTCTCGGATGCTTGTATAATTCGAGAGTAATCGGATGTAGTGTTGGAGGAACTTCTAGGCTTGCCTGTAGTATAGGCAAGTAGAGTAGGCGATCGGAGTGATTTGAAAATAGTTTGATATCGAAGATCCCCTCGTGAGATAATTTATTTGGTACTGGGGTAATGTTATTTTTACGAGCTAATATTTTTACTTATGGTGCGTTGGCTGAGGGCTAGCGTAAAGCGCACAAGGTTGTTAAAGCTCGTGATGTACTCAAGGCAATGTCATTCAATTCGCTGTAAGGCAATCAAGTTGCTATGATACCATCGATCGGTCTTTCAAAGTTGGCAAGGTTGAGGATGCCGAGAGGTATTTGTAAGAATGACGATTTTTCAAGAGATAATTTAGTTGGTAGCAGTGTTGCTGAACACTATGGGAATTGGAAGAATCTAAATTCCAATTATAGGAGTTGTTGGATGGGATATTTGTTGTCCCAGTATTTTATTTCTTGAGAAGCTCTGGAACTTGTTGTTCAAAGAGATATGAACCTTTGAGGTTATACATCAATTATTGATGATGGATTGCGGTAGTGGTAGAAGGAAATAAATATCCTTCATGGTGGATTGAGGATCTATTTAGATCAGCTATAGGACACCTGTGTATACTCTAGGATTGATTTATGATTGGTGTGTTGATATTGTAGTGACAGGGTGTCATACAATTATCAAAGTTATAGGGATGATTGATATATCATCAGCCTAGAGTAAAGAGGATGCAGGTGTATAGTGGTGACAAATTTCATACTTGGTATGAATTGTATGAGCTTTTGGATTATTTTATTTGATTTATTGACGACTTTGTCGTCCAGGGATTTGGGAAATCATGTATGCTGGACACGATTGGATCATTTGTGATAGTGACAGTTGGAGTTGAGCACTCGGCCACCGTAGATGGTGATTTTTTTTTTTTCTGGTATTTGATTTGATTATTATCATAGATATGGATAGGGTGCTCTAGCGGTATTACATTGCTGACTGGTTGGATCAGGAAGGTGTTGGAATTTACTTGGTTTAAAGCTTGTGAAACTAGTTTCACAACTCAGACGATGGTTGACTTTTACACTAGTGTTGTGTGATTATTTTCGGGTGAAAGGAAGGTTAATTTATATGCGGTTGCGATGTTGCAGAGAATGGAGCATTTCTGAATTAGTTGATTGAGACGTATCCCAGGTTTACGTCAAATGAAGAACTACGAGATGGGTTGTCATATATATATGACGTGGACCTAGCAGGAGTTGTTTTATGTTGTTTTGTAGAGGTGAGGAGCGAATGCTTATGAGGTTTTAGCTAGCTCTTGTGTAGTTGCATTTGAATTTAGGAAGAGTTACTATTGATTGGAACAGGATATATATTTACATTGGGATAATAGAGAGCATCTACCATAGAGTTGTACTTTTGCTCTAGGTTGAATTAGTGATATTGGAATTTGTATGTAGTAGGTGGCTAGATAGCTACGGCATCTTGTTGGCTATGAGTCCCGGTCGTGGTAGCATGTCGTTGCCCGTAAGTAGTGCCTTTTGCATTACTCCGAGAGCCACGAGGCTTGGTCACGATATTTTTATAAGTATTGTTGAGGATTGCAATAAGTTCTATATGTTGCAGATGTATTCGGATTGTATCCGGGGAATTGTAAGTATTGAAACGTTCTCCGTGGTGGAACGTCATGTGGAACTTAGTTGACTGGTGATCAGTGTGTCAACTAGAAAAGGTGGAATACTAATAATCAGCAAGGTTCTGTACCGAGATGGACGTGAAAGCCTAGTATGATGGACAGTGTAGGAGATTATATAGCACACGGAAAGGACTTAGTAGGATTAACTAAGTCCGCTCATTTTCGTCCGATCCATACGATGAGTTTGTTGGATCGCTGGATAGGTTATACTGTGACGATTTCCAGTTCGTGGAGTATCTGTGAGTATCGTATGAGATAACGATTCAGGATTTACCTTAGGATTATGGTAAAGTCTTTAACAGGTCACGGATAAAGAGCTCCACTCGGGTACAGTTAGGTACTTATGATAGGTGGGTAGATATGAAGATACTATTCATATTTTGGAAGGGCTGCAAGAAGCAGGTGTGATTTGATGTTAAGGGATATGAGTAACCCCACTTAGTCACTTGAGGTGTGACTTGTCTCTAGATGCTTGAGATGGTTGTTGAGACATCTCGTACTAATATATACGAGTAGGAAATTTGGGGACCAAATTTTTATTAGTGGGGGAGAACCAATAAATTGTCACGCCCCGAAGGAGACCCCACCAGACGAAAATCCGGCAGCATCTCCCCTGTACGGGTGACAATCCAAATTTTACATACAAGGCCTACACGGCCACTATACATCGGTCAACACGACCGGAATCCAAACTCACACGCAGATAATCAAATAGGGCCTCAGGCCAACAAATCTAGGTAAACATAAGTCTACACTAACTAGACTTACCCCTTCTGCCATCTGGGCAGGAATACTCAACCGAAATCCAATCGAAATAAAAATCCGATCAAAGGTCCCTAAGGACATACCAAAACATCCACAGGTACAAATATCCAACTCCAATCCTAAACATATATTCTAATCCAAATACCCAAAACCGTAAACACAAATAACAAAATACACTTCCACGACGAGGGGGTTTGGCAGCTGGACTCTCCTGACAGCTCCATCCTGAAATAGATATAATCAACGGGGTGAGTTCAAAGAACTCTGCGGGTATAGTAGATATGCAAAAATCAGGTATAGCTAACAATAAAAATATCATGCCAGTACAGTCTCACATAAAAAAGGTATGCAAGCAAGAAATACAAAATGATCTTACACAGAATCTCCTACCCTGATATAGGAGCATGTGCCTGACTAGAAGTAATAAAGTCCTGATCATATATAAGCATGTATCCTGTATGCATGACAATCATATGCACATCCAAGGCATCAATACAATAATGCAGCAAACACAATACAAAATGCAATCAGTGCAAAATGCATGCCGTGCCAATGACATGGTCACCCCTGACGCCAGTCAGCCGCCTCACACGCAATGGTGAAGCCGAGTGGGTAGGGCTATGACAACTGTGCACTCTGCCATCACTGCTCCTGAGTGGCCAAGTGGGCGAGATCTTGTCCGGAGTACACCTATCCTCTGCCCCTAAACATAGTGGGGAGCTAAGCTCTCATCTCCGGTGTCATAGGCGGAGGAGAGGATCCGCCGCTACCACGCCTCGTCGCGCTACCCATGGCGGTCGGTGAACTGACAGAGCAACTGCACACACCCTCCTGATGTACCACTAACCCATGAGTGGCAGTGTGTGCAGGCCATGTAACTAGCTGCGGGCTCAACAATAATGGAACCCCGTCCAGCTAGCATGCAATCATGCGAAAATGGTGCATGATACTAAAGCATGTAAATCCTACTCATAATATACCTATCCGAATGATATGTACAACCAATATGTACATATCCCTAATCCACATACTATGATCCAAATCAAACAGGTAAATATAATCATATCCTATCACATGCATGTATCTAGTAGGCACCAAAAACATACTAGACATATAAACATGAAAAATTATTGTAAGTTATCCTAACTAGCATATCAATTTGACTTAATCTAAACGTTAAGTCAAAATACACTTTGAAAATATATCATGAAGAAGAATAATCACATTTGGGACCTCGTGACCAAAACCTGCATATAGCGTAATTATAGTCAAGCACAAAATATACAATTCAACAACAAATCGAATAATAAATCGATTTCCTTTATATCCCAATTAAACCCAAATCTCATATCCTCCAAATATCATACAAATCAACCGATCAACACCCGAATAACTCTGGAATCAACCCAAATCGACCAATCAAGCTCACCCGCCCTAGAAATTTCATCCACAGGACTTCACAAATAGACCTCAAATTTCATACCGTGAATCCGATCCACACTTTGTTCCACTCGGCTCTTTCATAGCCAAGAGTAGCCTTATTCACCGCCACACAACCGACAATTTCTTGCTCTTGGGACGATCGACTAACCCTCGACTCACGGTAAGCAACACCTGTTCACGGCACAACACCACAAGCCCCGATCGACCCTCGCGCCCGCTCACACCGAAACGCAATCGACCAAACCAAAATCCCTAACTCACAGTCGTCCGAAATAGAAAAAAAAGGGACAGCCCTAACCTGCTCCGGCGATCACCGATAGAGATCGCATCCCTCCAACGATTGATGGCCCAACCAAGCCTTTATCAAGGTTAGCCGCGGCGTGGCGGCCAGAAGAGATACGTGGTGGCGGTCGGTGGCGGAGGCGGTGCTCGTCGCCTAGGCGGAGTCGGCGGCGATCCTGTGGCCGTGGAGGGCTGCCTTGTGGGGTCGGCGAAGGCCAGCGTGTGGCGGCGGCGGCGCGTGATCCGGAGTGAATAAAGCGCCCGTAGCGGATGGCGGCAATGGTGAGGAGAGGATAGCCCGCCTTGAGTCATAAGGTCTGTTGTAGCGCGAAAAGAAACTCGGCCTCGTGAGCGGCGAGCGGCCATTAAGCCCGTGACGAATCTTTACTGATAAATCGGCGGAAGAAGTCGTCAAATCGGCGGAGATATCGAGAGAAGAGAGAGCGGCTCGGAGAAGAAAGCTAGAAGGAGGAGAGGAAAGAAATTAGGCGAGGGACGAGAAAAAAAGAAAAAGAAATTAGGTTTTCCGGTTTAGGTTAATACCCTATAAATAAAGCCTATCTATTTTATCCCCGTAAAAATCTCGTACGGACTCCGTTTAAATCCAGAAAAATTCCGGAAAAATTCCTAAAATTCCCTAAAAATCCCGAAAAATTTCCAGGATTATTTTCTTAATTCTTTGGCCATTTAATTTAATATTTTAAATTTTGCAGTATTTTACAATACTAGCACGGACAAGACTGCGGCAAGGGTCTTACAAGTAGGATTTTACTGGCCTCATATTTTTAGAGACTCCCAGAATTATGTGATGACTTGTGACCGCTGTCAAAGGACCGGGAACGTATCAAGAAGACACGAGATGCCTCAAAATTCGATATTGGAAGCCGAATTATTTGACATCTGGGGAATTGACTATATGGGACCTTTCCCTTCTTCCTATAACAATGCCTACATATTTGTGGCGGTGGACTATGTGTCTAAGTGGGTTGAGGCTCTCCCATCTCTCCCTCTTGTGATGCAAAAACGGTTATAAAACTTTTAAAGAGTATAATATTTCCAAGATTTGGAGTACCAAGAGCAGTAATAAGAGAAGGAGGCTCACATTTTATCGAAAGACAATTTGAAAGCCTTCTCAAGAAGTATGGAGTAACCCATAAAGTAGCCTCACCATATCATCCACAAACAAGCGGGCAAGTCGAAGTGTTGAATAGGGAAATAAAGGCTATCTTGGGGAAAACAGTATCAAGGTCAAGGAAGGACTGGTCTTTGAAGCTTGACGATGCTCTGTGGGCCTATCGAATTGCTTACAAGACACCCATTGGAATGACTTCGTTTTGACTAGTTTATGGAAAACCATGTCATCTTCCAGTTGAAATAGAGCACAGGGCATATTGGGCAATTAAATGGCTTAATTTTGACCTAAAGAAAGCCAGAGAGAAAAGAAAATTGTAGCTAAATGAACTTGAAGATCTATGCCTTGATGCTTATGAACATGCAAAATATTACAAGGAGAAAACAAAGAGATGGCATTACCGGAATATCATGCATAGAGAATTCCATGAAGGAGACTTGGTATTACTCTTCAACTCGAGATTAAAACTTTTTCCTGGAAAGCTAAAATTGAGATGGTCGGGACTATACCAAGTTAAAAAGATTTATCCTCATGGAGCTATTGATATATCAAGTGAGTCTACCGGAATTTTTAAAGTGAATGGACAAAGACTTAAGAAATACTTCCCAAACAAACCTGCGGAGCTGATTGAGGAGGAGGAGCAGAGTACACTCCTCGAGCCACATCCATCCAACTAGGGAGTAATTGAGGGGTCAAGCTAATGACCTTAAACAAGCGCTTCTTGGGAGGCAACCCAAGCTATTTTCATTTTTAAATTTTTATTTATTTTATTTTATTTTATTTTCTTTGTTTTTATTTTAACTTTGAGTTTTGCATTTTTCAGGTTTACAGGACACAACATGTCTCGCTGTCGACAACACGAATCAAGAACCAAGCTGCGGTCAAAAGGTGCGGTGAGAGTGCTATTTGTGTGATCGTGTTGTTATTGTCGTGCCACTGCATGCCAGATTTACACGACCCACCTATACCAAACGGCACAGGCATGTCAAGTTCCAAAGATAAACCCGAATACAACACGGGTCGGGTATACTCTTTGGCACGCCTGTGTCACGCAAAAAGGTACGGGCATACCCTTTGGCACGCCCATGTCATCGCTAACCCTTAAAATCTCCCCGAACACACCCTAACTTTCACACGTTGTTCAAAAGCTTGGAGCAGCCATCGTCTCTCTCTCAACCAGCCCGAAAGCTCAACTGACTCTCTCCCTCCCTAACGCCATGAGTAAGCGAGTGAAGACTAGGGGAGGAGCTTCTTCTTCGGCTCTTGACAAGGGAAAGAGAAAAACTCAAGATTTGGGTAACGATCCTCCATCCTCTTGTCATCCCTGTGGAATTATATTTAGAGATGATATGAAATCTAGGTTCAGTAAGCTTGAGAAAAGAAAAATAGTTTCTACATGACCCATAGATTTCTACACGTTGACAACCCTAGAAATTAAAGATGATATAATTTGGTTGACTAATAGGATAGGTTGGACTGACTTTATCACACATCATCATCTTACTTATCCTAGTATTACTCTTGAATTCCTTAGCTCTTTATCCACTGAAATACTTCAAGGAAAGAATTGTGAAGAAGGAAAAAAATCCAATTTATATTAATGAATCATGAGTTTACTCTTTCCTTAAGTAATTTTAATGCGATATTTGATTTCCCTTGTGGAGGGGAGAGGCAAATTCATAGACATTTTATTGATCATCAGTTTTGGAAATTAATTTCTGATGACCCTCGCCCTTATGATGTATCTAGGTCTAAATCATTCAATATCCCGAATCCTATTTTTTGTTATCTCCTTAGGTATATGGCAAATACAATTTCAGGAAGATATGACAGTGCAGGGGTAGCTAGGCAGAGCGAGTTACAGTTTTTATGGGCTATGCTAAATGAAGTTAACATTGATTCTGGAGCCCATATGGTGAGACACCTAGTTAAAGTTAGTAATAGCCCATCTGGGGTTATAATTGTAGGTGGTCTTATCACTAGAATTGCCATAGCTTTGGGATGTGACCTAGATATCCTTGAATATTGTCTTGCTAGCCCTAGATTGGATTTCGATGCTTGTATCAATATGAAGATAATTTAGGCATTTGAAGAGGGATATCATTTGGTGTTGAAAAATGGAATTAAAATCCCTCTTCCAAACCCCAAGCGGATCACCGTACATAATGAAGCCAATTGCCTTTTCAGAGATGTCCACAGTCCCTTGCCTACCCCTATTGCCCATGCTCCATCACCCTCACCTAGGGAGCCATCTCACATAGCCCCTGAGTCATCCCATTCGACTCCTGAGCCCCCTCGATTTTCTACTGATAATTTTTCTGTAGGATACTCTTTATTTGATTTTTTTAGGATTTCAATCATCATTCGAGGCTTACAGGGTCGAGCATACCTTACACATGGGTGTGTGGGATCGGTTTGCCCAGACTATAGAGGAGCACCATCGTATGGTGACTCAGTATTTGGATAGGGCAGCAGATTTTCATAGGAGGGTTGATGAGTTCTTCACCGCTGAGGCCGCCAGGAGGGAGGATGATGCTAGATTTCGGCAGGAGTCCCGGGAGTTTTACCAGGAGCAGTGACGTAGGTGGGCAGAGGAGGATGCTAGTAGTGAGGACGGTGACCATTGATACCCTTGAGCTATTTTGTGAGTTTCGATGCCTTTCATTTATTGCTTATGCTATCTCTTCTTATATTTCTAATTTGGTTATTGCATAATTTAGGTCTAGGGGAGTATGTTTCATTGTGTAAGCTGATTCCATTTTTATTTTTTCATATATCATAACATTGCATTCTTATATCATCTAATGTAGTATAACTGAACCTTGGTCGGATCATGATATTCCTTTTTGCCTATTTGATAAGAACCCTATTTCACTTTTCACATGACCTATAGGTTTCAGGTATCCGAAAAGGGTTTAAATCCCCCATATCGGACTAGTACTCGATTTTCCATTAGGGACTTTCCTGTGCAATTTGGTTACTAGAGAAACACTTTTCCTAGAAGTTTTTTTTTTAAAAAAAAAAGAGGACTGGAATTGTTTTGAAACACTCCTTTGAGACCAAGTAGTTACTGGGGAAACACCTAAAAGGTGCCCCCTTTGAGGCTAACTAGTTACTGGGGAAATGCTTACTATAAATTTCTTCCCTGTAGGGGATCGATCAGCCGACTAGAGGGGGTGAATAGCCCTTTGTCGTTGGATGGTGGAATTTGCTCGTCTACCCAATTGTTAGCGCAAGCAGAATACTAATAAAGACAAGCAAATAAACAAAGAAGAATACAAACAATGCTAACACTGAAATATAACATGGTTTACGACTACGCCGTAAATCCACGGTCCCCGATTCGTCCTCGGTGAATCACTCCTCAACCAAATCACCATCGGTCTCTCCTTTACACTAAGCTAGGTGGAGGTAACCCTTACAACTCAAGAGCACTCCTTCTTTTACAATAGATGTGAAAGAGATCTAGAAGAAGGAGTTTATCACTTGTGGAGCACTTGGATGATGGTTTGGAATATGAGCATTAGCCATCCAAAAGCCAACACCCTCTCTTTTTATAGAGAGGGATGATTTCTTCCCGTTGGTCGCCACCAGTCGACTGCTGCCCTTGGCAGTCGACTGCCGCCACTTCAACGACCTCCGAACATGTCGGATCCCGACCATTGTAGTCCAACGGATCACTTGGAAGTCGACTGATGGATCCCATCAGTCGACTGCTGCCTCCGTAGTCGACTGCCCAGTCGACTACGAGTGGTTCTATGGCCCAAACTCTCTTGATCAGTCGACTGCTGCCTTCAGCAGTCGACTGATGGTGTTGGCAGTCGACTGCTGGCCCCAAAACCACTCAGTCAGATACTAGTCGAATCATGTTCGACTCAGAGCAGTAGACTGCCATTTCATGGCAGTCGACTGATGTCGGGAAAACTCATCCGACACTTAGCCATTCGGTCAAGTTCACCTAATGAGCTACTTACAATTCACTCATTCTCTCATCTCACTCGAAGTCCCTCGCCGAAGCTCTCTTTGTTCGTGGCCACGTCCCTCGACAACATCAGGCGCACGACTCTGCAATGCTCCTTCGCGTCTCTTGCCTTCGAAGTCTGCTTCCTTGGCTTCGCTTCAAGTCATCTCGTTCGGCGATCCCTCGATAGCATCAAGCACATGACTCTGCAATGCTCCTTCTCCGACTCAAGCACGAGGTTATGAGTGGTGAACCCGCCAAGGCTCCATGTGAAAATTACTAAGTTCTGCAAGACTCCAACGCACATATCAAATCATAATAACAACCTAACTTAAACCCTTTGCCACACACATCAAAACCATATCACGGCAAGAGATTGCCCTAACAATCTCCCCCTTTTTGATGTGTGGCAATCCGTTTAAGTTAGATGAAAATATTTGATAAAATATTATGAAAGGAAAGCATGTAAATAACATGATTAGCAACTCTCCCCCTTAATACATGAAACTCCCCCTAAATATATTCCTCCTTACTTAAACATACACATTTCTCCCCCTTTGACACCATCAAAAATATTTAAACAATGTTTATACAAGCATGGCATCAAGTCTAGAGATAAACAAAAGCCAAAACATGCCTTAAAATTAGATACAAAAGGTTATTGGGCATATTATCAGGCTACCAGTCGACTGGCACATGGATTTCGGGAATTCTGATTTTCCGGGGTGAATTTCAGAAATGCGTAAAAAATTCTATAAAATTCAAAAAATCATGAAATTTGGGTAACACATTTCTTGTAAGTATATTTATCAATGAAAAATATTTTTCCATGAAAAATCATTGTATTTTCACGTATTTGCCAAAAATCCAAAAGCTTTAAAAACCACTAGGTTTTTGATCATGTTAGTATCCATTTTAACACCTAGTCTTGCTTTGAATTGTTTCAAAACATGAATACACAGATTTTAAAGTAAGAAATTGTTTTGAAAACATATGAAATATCCAACCATGATCTTTGGGCAATATGTCTATGAATTAAACATAAGCCTTCCCCATGATTGGTCTATTATTGCTATTTTGATACCTTAAATGACCATCTAAATGCCATAGGCACTAGTGAACATTTGTATCATCCTAACATCTCACCCATGCTAGGTTTTCAATCAAGGTAGCCTATGGTGAGTGTGAGATGTATCCTAAAGGTATTTGTATATACTTAACCATTATTTTCATGCAATTCTATCAAGGTAAGTATCATCCTATCATTCCCCATGATCATAAAGATGTATATGAATTAATTTCACATTATGATCATGAAACACATGTATTCATCAAATTATTATGATGCATTAGGTATTATATGATGATAATAAAGCAAATATCACCTAAAGCATGATTTATCTATTTATAGGTGCATTATCATCGCCTAATACTATTTCAAAAATATTGTCCCGACATCCTAAGTCAACCAAAAATATGATATAGGTGAATTCTATATGGTTGACTATCCTACGGGTTTTCTAACCCTTTAGGATGGATTTAGGAACCCAATATAAATTCTTGCCTATGGGGTTCACTAAAAATTCCTTAGGGATCCATTTTCTAGCTATTACTTTCTTTTTATCTTGACCCCTAGCAATTAGATATTTATAGGCCTTTTCATTTTTCTTTTCTTTATAACCTAAGTCTTTCTTGTTGAAGCTTGCCCTTTGGCTCCCAATTATCATGTTAAGGGTACTGGAGCCTATTGTAAATTTTTCTAGGGCTTTGGTCAAGTGGTCTACCTTTTCCCTTAAAGCCCTATTTTCTTCTATGCATGCATCATTAACATCCAAAGGCATATAGTTATCATGTGAGCATGCATCATCATTATCATCATTAAAACATGCTTTTTATAATTTTTGTTCTAAATCCTTAATTTGCTCAAGCATGCATTTATTTCTTTTTTTGGCCTTAAATAAATCCTTAGTGAGGCTAGAAATCATGGACATTATTTGCTTAGGGGGTAGATTCGTTACCTCACTTACCAAATTCTCTTCCGATGATGAGGATGTAGAGGAGGCTTCCCCTTCACTTGAGCTCTCTCCACTTGAGCTTGCTTCTTCACCATCGGAGGAGGAGTAATCCAAGTCATCAAAAGCCATTAGAGCAAGGTTGGAGTAGACATGTTCTTCTTCTTTGGATGAGGATGAGGAAGAAGGATCATCCCATGTCTTTGCTTTGAATGCCTTGGCCTTCCCTTTTTCTTTGGCCTTCTTTTCTTCTTCCTTTTTCTTCTTGCTCCCCTTCTTCTTCTTTTCTTCCTTCTTTCTCTTCTCCTCCTTGTTTTTGTTCAAGAGGGGACAATTGTCCCTTATGTGTCCCTCTCCTTGGCAATTGTAGCAAATAATTTTCCCCCTTGGTCTTCTACTCCTATCATTAGATTTATTAAATTGAAAACCTTTTAAAGCACGCCTTACCCTCCTTACCATATAGGCTTCTTCCGTGCTATCCATGGAGGAGGAGGAGGACGCTTCATCGGAGGAGGAGGGGATCTCTATCTTCTTCTTCCCCTTGTGTGTCATCAAGGCTACTCCTCTTGAAGGTTGAAACTTTGGCTCTTCTTGTATTCCTTCAAGCCTCATTTCGTGGAGCTCCATTGTTGAGAAGAACTCCTCCAAGGTGCTCATTTCTAAGTTCTTGGAGATGTAAAACGAGTCCACCATGGAGCTCCATCTTGAGGACCGGGGAAAGACATCTATGGCCTTCATTACCATATCCCGGTTGGAGAGCTTTTCACCTACACTTGTCAAGCCGGTTAGAATTTCCTTAAATCTAGAGTGTAGGGATTTTACCTTCTCTCCTTGGTAGTTTCGCCTCGGATGTGGCTTCATGAATTTCTATTAGTTTCTCCCACATTTCCTTGGCGCTAGCACACTCCCCTATCCTATTTACTCCTTGTTGGGGGAGTACATTGTAGAGGTGGTCCTTGGCCTTTGAATTTGCCAAGTATTCTTCCCTTTGCCTCTTACTCCATCTTGATTTCTCCAATAGCTCCCCTTCTTCATTCCTAGGCAATTTGAAACCGTTTTTCATAATCAAAAGAATTTCAAAATCGGTCTCGAAAAATACCTCCATTCTCTTTTTCCACCAAGAGAATTCCCCCATGAACTTTGGCGGATGAATATTAGAGCCGGCCATTCTTGAATGTGCTTGTTGTGGCGGTTAGTCCTCGACAAGCTTTCCTTGGCTCTGATACCACTTGTAGGGGATCGATCAGACGGCTAGAGGGGGGTGAATAGCCCTTTGTCGTTGGATGGTGGAATTTGCTCGTCTACACAATTGTTAGCGCAAGCGGAATACTAATAAAGATAAGCAAATAAACAAAGAAGAATACAAACAATGCTAACACCGAAATATAACATGGTTCACGGCTACGCCACTAATCCACGGTCCCCGATTCATCCTCGATGAATCACTCCGCAACCAAATCACTATCGATCTCTCCTTTGCACTAATCTAGGTGGAGGTAACCCTTACAACTCAAGAACACTCCTTTTACAATAGATGTGAAAGAGATCTAGAAGGAGTTTATCACTTGTGGAGCACTTGGATGATGGTTTGGAATATGAGCATTAGCCATCCAAAAGCCCACACCCTCTCTTTTTATAGAGAGGGCTGATTTCTTCCCGTTGGCCACCACCAGTCGACTACTGCCCTTGGCAGTCGACTGCCGCCACTTCAACGGCCTCCGAACATGTCAGATCTCCACCATTGTAGTCCAACGGATCACTTGGCAGTCGACTGATGGATCCAATCAGTCGACTGCCTAGTCAGCTACGAGTGGTTCTGTGACCTAAACCCTCTTGATTAGTCATTGCTACCTTTTCGGTCGATGGTGTTAGCGATCGGCCCACATATGATAATGATCATTGTTGGCCCCAAAACCACTCAATCGGATACCAGTCGAACCACGTTCGACTCAGAGCAGTCGACTGCCATTTCATGGTAGTCGACTGATGTCGGGAAAACTCATCCGACACTTAGCCATTCGACCAAGTTCACCTAATGAGCTACTTACAATTCACTCATTCTCTCATCTCACTCGAAGTCCCTCGCTGAAGCTCTCTTCGTTCGCGGTCACGTCCCTTGGTAGAATCAGGCGCATGACTCTGCAATGCTCCTTCGCGTCTCTTGCCTTCGAAGTCTGCTTCCTTGGCTTCGCTTCAAGTCATCTCGTCCGAAGGTCCCTCGACAGCATCAAGCGCACGACTCTGCAATGCTCCTTCTCCGACTCAAGCATGAGGTTATGAGTGGTGAGCCCGCCAAGGCTCCATGTGCGAATTACTAAGTCCTACAAGACTCCAACGCACATATCAAATCATAATAACAACCTAACTTAAACCCTTTGCCACACACATGAAAACCATATCACGGCAAGAGATTGCCCTAACATTCCCTTCTTTCTTCTTGGTAAGTGCTCCTTTGAGACCCTGTGTTGATAGGTGAGGATGATCCATGCATTAAGGCAGGTAAGTGCCTCTACGCCGGAAATGAGAGGAACACGATATAGGGGATGTCAAATCTGGATTGGTGTCCAATGCCTTTGGATTGACTTTTCACGTGCACTATATAGGGATCTTTCAAGTTTTGCCACTAGGAATGATTTGATAAGATTAAGATCAGATTTTATACCTCTGGATGGTTTCTTGCAACTCCACACATAAGTTGTCTTTTGTGTTTTTCCCTTTTCTTTGCTTGAGGACAAGCAAAAGTTTAGGTCTAGGGAATTTTGATGTGTGTAATTCATGTTACATTTTGGGTATTCAATATGCATGCATTTCATCCCATTTTATGTTTTAGTCATGTATTTTGTTATGTTTTAGTCAAGTTTAACATATTTTGGACAAAGAAACTATTTTGGGGTATTTTTCATGTTAACAGGGTGAAGAATCGGCAATTATCGAGGCGTATCAAAATATCATAGCCATGCCATCATAGACACGTCCATGTCAAGCCGAAACCAAGACCGTCCCAACTCTAGAACTTCCAGACCTCAACACACCCCGAGTGTGTTAGTCGACATGCCCACGTTTTATGCCCGCCACGCCCATGCTCTCCATTGGCATGGGTGTGTCACCCTATTTCCTGACGCATGCATGCCCTTTCCTTTTTTGCGTACAACACGGCGAAACCCAGGATTTCCGGCTTAATAAAAGATGATTTTTGCCTTAATTGAAGACCAAGCCAAGGCTATAAAAGAGGATATATTCTAACTCTAAAGAGGACGACAAAGATGACGGCGGCGAAATTCGAAGAAGGACGACAAAGCCAACAGTGGAGGAAACACAACTATGGCTTTAAGGATTGTAATTTCTTTCTCTGACAATTCTTATTCAGCTATGAAGTAGTGTCTTGTAATCTAAGGATGGGGGAGTAGCCCTTGACGATTTATGATGGTTGATTGAATCTCTTCTACTTGAATTATCGTTTGTTTTGATTTGGTTTTAGTTCTTATTGATAAATCTAAGGAACCTTGGGGAAGTACCTAAGAGTGAACCCAAGTTCCCGAAACCTAGATCCAAACTAGGGATTAACTCCAACCAAGTATCGATAGCGTATCTATGAGGGCTTGTGGGAATCATTGACGATTCCTTAGCTGATTATGGTCCCGTGTGCAAACTTATCGTGAAAAGGAAATTTAGTCTCTAGAGGAACTCTTATGGACTTAATGGATCTATCAAATCCAATTTTAACCAATTAATGGTAGTAAGACTAGGGAGGTTTGTGCGGGTCTCGTGACAGGTCCCCTTAGCTAATTATGATCACCTACACTCGAATACCATGACAGGGAAATTGAGTTTGATAGGCACAATTGGCGTAGACCTCGAAAGGGGCCATTGATTTACCTTAGGACAGGTTCTATCGAAACAACTCCAAGGAGTAGGAGAGAACATAATCACCTTATAAATTGTCGATGCGGTGAAACCCATATCCTGAGATTCCCCTCAATTATTGACTTTTAGCTCATTCTTCTCATTCATTGTTCTTGACTGCTTACTTTCTTTACTTAATTTATAAATTTGATTTGATTAGATAACTTGGTATCACGATCATTCAGTAATTGAGCCAATCCCTTTGGGATCAATATTTTTATTACTTGACGACAACTGTGCACTTGCGGAAATAGACACATCAGTGGCCTCCTCCTGGAAGTAGATGTGGGCCACGTCATAGAACTCCTCAGCCCGCTGGAAGTGCTCCCAGAAACTCGTGAAATCCGTCTGCGTGTAGGTGCTCTGCTCCTCCCATTGCTGCCTCTACGTTTGCTGCTCGGCGTATATGTCGTCGAGGCACGATCGTAACTCTGAGAAATCATAGGCCGACGTACCTGCATCCTGCTCAAAAGTGGAAAAAAGTGGTGGTGCAGGTGCAGGCTCATGTCGGCATGGACTAGGTGGGGTCTTATGCATGTGTGGACTGGAGGGAGAGTGATGTAAAGGGGGAGAGATGGGCGCCGATGTGGGTGGTCCCTCATGTTGAGGGGACTCCACTATCAGGTCCAAGTGCTAGTTGGCGCATGTAGTGATGGTGGTACGATTAGGGTCGAGGAGCCTAAGGGTCGTTAGATTTTTTCTTACAAGGAGTGTCCTTCTCTTACAATCATCTTCATGGCCATGCACACTCCTAGGTCGATCTTAGGGCTCCCCTCTATACTTTCTAATGTAGTGTAATCGTACCCCATCCTATGGAAAATGTGGGTAAGTAGGCCCCTCACATTAATCTCTCCTCGTGCTGCTTTGCCCATCTTCACTAAGTGTCTGATGAAGTGGGACCCTACATCGATGCTACTCCTTTTTTGTAGCATGTCCCAAAGGCAAAGCAGCTCGCTAGCTCTAACCACACCGTCACTCTTCCCACGACCAAATATAGTACTGGCCATGATGTGGTGGAGGTATTGAAAGACGGGGTTTTGGAGGCACGATGCTTTGGCCCTAGAAGGTTCATAAGCATGCTCCCCCATCAACTCAGTCCAAAATATCCGAGAGTTAAACCCAATAGGGATTCTTCTCTCTCTCCCACTCGGCAAGCCAAAGCATGAATTCCATTGGTGAAGCATCCATTCATGCTCAATGTTAAAAATCCTAAAAGTTATCCTTCCCTCTTCGCTCTCTCTACCCGTTAAAATTTCCACCTCTAAGGAACTCAAAAATTCTAGAACTATTCTAGGGTAGGTTGGGTGTCTTATTCCCATCATCTCTTCCCACCCCATTTTTGCAAATAGGGTTTGAATGTGACCCAACAACCCTAAAGACTAACATATCTTCATCTAGGTATCTAGTTGTAGTGAGTTTACAAGTAGAAAGCATATTATATCTATCTCTATGTTCATTATTGCGAAAAAGAAGGGTTGGTAGGCCGTTACCCTCCTCCGAAGCTTGAGGAGCATCGGCTCTCCTTGTTCGTCACTCCGAAGTACCAGATCGAGATGCTACATGCATGGTCCTCCTCATCCTTGCTTCTTTTGGCTTCCTTGGAGGTTAGAAGAGCTTCTAGGTGTCAGGGAAGAAGAAACCACATGGCTAGGGCAAGAGAAATCGAAGCACACAACTCAAATGGGGTAAAAACACACAGCTCGCCCTATTTAACCTTGCACGACATGACCGTGTGAAAACACATGGTCAGGCCATGTGCGCCTCGGGTCAGTCAGGCACGACCGTGGGAAAACACACGACCAGGTTGTGTGTCCCCCTTTTCCTCCCATTTTTGCATAACAGTCTGAATTTCATCATACACTTCGCCGTGTAAGCTAATATGGATTTTATTTTTACCTAGCAAAATTCCTTTCTAGTCCTAATTCTAAATGAGATGGAAATCAAAACTCAAATTAAATAAATGCATGCAATACAATCAAAGGGAAATCTAAAAAAATACTAAACTTGGGTTGCCTTCCAAGAAGCCCTTTGTTTAAGGTCGTTTAGCTCGACCGCACTCCACTATCAACTTGGCTCTGGAGGTTCAGCGAACCTCCATTAATCCGTCTCAGAATCTGGAGACTCCCCTATATACCTTTTTAATCGTTGCCCATTTACCTTGATCTCCCTTGATTCCTTAATCCATATATCCATTGCACCATATGGGTATACCCTCTTCACCCGAAACGGTCTTGACCACCTTGATTTAAGCTTTCCTGGAAACAATTTTAACCTGGAATTATACAGTAGAACTAAGTCACATTCCTTAAACTCCCTTCTCAAAATGTGTTGGTCATGCCATTTCCTAGTCCTTTCCTTATATGCCTTAGCATGTTCATATGCGTATCTTCGAATTTCATCCAACTCACTTATCTGCAGTTTCCTTTTTCTCCTGACGTGCAATAGTCCAAGTTGAGCTTCTTGATGGCCTAGAAAACCTTGTGTTCTAATTCAACAGGTAGATGGAAAGGCTTCCCATATACTAAGGGGAATGGGGTCGTGCCTATCGGGGTCTTATAAGCTGTGCGGTAGGCCCAAAGAGCATCGTCTAGCTTTTGTGACCAATCTTTCTGTGATGCCACTACTGTTTTTTCTAGGATACTTTTGATCTTCTGATTCAAAATTTCCACTTGTCCGCTTGTTTGCGGGTGGTAAACTGTTGAAACTTTGTGGATCACCCCATACTTATGTAGTAATTTTTCAAACTATTTTTCGATGAAGTGGGATCCTCCATCACTGATTACTACTCGCGGAACTCCGAATCTAGGGAATATGTTTCTTTTGAACATTATTATTATGGTCCTAGCGTCACAATGGGGCAATGCTATGGCCTCCACCCATTTGGAGACGTAGTCTACAGCGACCAGGATATATCTGTTTCCGTCGAAAATGGGGAAGGGCCCCATGAAATCTACTCCCCATATGTCGAAGAGCTCCACCTCTAATATGGTGCTTGCCGACATCTCATGTCTTCTTCCTATATTTCCTATTCACTGGCACTGATTGCAGGAGACTACATAGTTGCACGTATCCCTAAACAGGCTAGGCCAGTAGAATCCTGCCTGCAGTACCTTTGCAGCAGTTTTTGCAATTCCAACATGACCACCATATGCAGAGGAATGACAGTGAAAGAGGATGCTCTCCACTTCCTCTTTTGGCACGCACCTTCGATATACACTATCTGCACACTTCCTAAATAGGAAGGGATCATCCCATACATATTGTCGAACCTCTGAAAAGAACCTTTTTCTCTGTTAGGTTGTAAATTCTGGCGGTATCACTCATCTCGCGAGAAAATTCACCACATCTGCATACCAAGGGGTGGTGACCTTTGTGATGGCCATGAGGGTATCATCCCGCAGAGCATCATCTATTTGAGCATTGTCTCCTTCTTCTAATCTGCTATCTATGGGCATGCGCGATAAGTCATCTGCGACGATGTTGTCTGATCCCTTTTTATCCCTGATTTCTATATCAAATTCTTGAATTAATAAAATCCAGTGAATAAGGCGGGGTTTAGCATCCTTCTTACATAGCAAGTAACGAACTGTGTTGGATCGAAGCGGATCGCTAGAGGGGGGGGGGGTGAATAGTGATAAAAACTTTTCTTTTAAAACGTTCGATAGACAATTAAATGCAGCGGAAATGTAAATAAAACCTAAATGAGACAAATAGTTTTTTTACTTGGTTCGTAGCCTTCGGCTACTACTCCAAGGCCCTAACGGTCCTAGACCGTGTACGGAGGGCAATTCACTAAAACACTCCTCCTCGTTGGAGGTAGGAGTTTTACGATTACAAAAGCCTTCGAAGCAAAAAGATAGAGAGACAAACCCTCTCTTCTATTAAAGTAAAATGCAACGAAAAACCTCGATTGAAAATAATTGCAATATTGAAAGCAATAACAAATTAAGATTATACCAACAACTAAACAAAAGAAACTTTAAGCTAGGGTTGTTGGCAGCACTTCGTTGTTGTAGAGTCGTCGGAGAGTTGCAGCGTAACGGAGGCTTTTGAGCACTTAGAATTCTTATGAAAACCCTAGGTTAGGACCTCCTTTTATAGCCTTTGAGCCCCTTTTTGAGAGGAACCCTAGCCAATCATATTTGAGCACCACTCCCCTTGAAATTTGGTGATAAACCTTGACTCCTTGAGGCTGATCCTTTGACCAATGATCGATGGCCATCACCCGATCATTCTTGGCGCCTCGATCAGTGCTAGCCGTAGTCACCGTGATGGGCGGCGGTCGAGTCCTTGAGTTAGCGATCGGCGATCTTGTGCAAGGCAATGTTAAGCAAAGAAAACATTATGATGCGTCGACCATCCGATCTCGACCTAGACCACCTATGAGATGTCTTGGGTCGGATCTACGCTAAGTCTTTTCCGTAATGAGGATACGACCTTACTTACACTCGCACACACGAGCTTACCTCGATACTTACGTGTTGCTTTTGCTTCCGACCTTCCACTCAATTCCTTCGGCTCCCTCCGAAGTCACTTGAGTGTCGCCCGACCACCGCGGCTTCCTCCGGGTGTCGCTAGCCTTCAGCTCCAGCTATAGCAATTTTCTGCACACTCGATTCAGCTCGTGAGATAACAACATGAGCTTAACTTTGTATCATTTGCTATAATCAAAACTCAGGTTCGACTTAGGTGCCTACTGCACCAACAATCTCCCCCTTTTTGATTTATGGCAAACCCACATACAAAGTTAAGAAAAAAAACAAATTAAGTGCATTAAGTAAAATGAGCAAGAGATATGCATGAATGTGTAGGAGTATAAAAACTCTTTTTCAAGTGCTCCCCCTTGAGGAATCCTCCCCCTTGACCGAGGGTGAGTACCTGAGAAAGAGTTTTAACTTTCCCCCTTGATATTTGCTACTAAAAAAAAGAATTAAGTAACCGAAATTACTTAATATTGGCCATAGTATTTAAAATAAGTTTTAAGTTAAGAAAATGATTTCTTAACCTTGTCCTTTACTTTCGTTTTGTTAACAAGTTAACTTAAAGTTAAGTAAATTATTTGTTAACAAAAACAAGTTAACTAAATATGTTTAAGTTAAGAATTCCCTTAAAACTATTTAACTAAATATGTTTAAGTTAAGAATTCCCTTAACTTGTTTTGTTAACTTAAAGTTATGTAAGCCTTGGCAAAAAAAAATCGATCCCTTAACTTTGGCCTTTTTCTCCCCCTTTTGCCATATATCGAAAAAAGCGAGGGTGTGTGTGGAATAAGTATTAATTTTAAAGTCCAAGCATGTTCCACATTATTTCGAAAATAATATACTGAAAATAATTTCATCTATAAAATGTTCGACTCATATTTGGCTTGATTGATATGAAAGATCAACCAGTCCTGGTCAGAGTCAGTTAGTATATATGATTATACTCCCTGGTTCATAGCGATGCACTAGCTCTACATCTGGAACCAGGAGTAGGGTCCTAACATCTCATGCCCATCTACGTGGCTAAGTACACAAACACATTAGTCCTATGTGTTGTGAGATGTACTGGCTCCTTAAATCTATAGGTGCATGATATCTAAGGTATGTCCTATGCTAGTTCCATCAAAATGAAAATTAAGAAATAGTAGTAAGAAAATATAGTTTGCAAGTTCCTATTCTATTACGCACATGCCCAATTTTCGTCTTAATAGACTAAATTCGCCGGGTAGGGGTTTAGTAAATAGGTCTTCTAGGTTAGATTTCGATACGACGAACTCGAGTTGTATGGCTCAGATGGCCACATGTTCTAGAATGAAATGGTGTATGACTTCTATATGTTTGGTCATATAGAAACATATTGGATTCTTTGTAAGATTAATTGAACTAATGTTATCTACGTGAAGTTTAGTATTCGTAAAGTCTAACTTAAAGTCGCGGAGGGTGTGCTTCATCCAAAGAAGCTGAGTGACACACTCACCCATCGCGATGTATTCGGCTTCGGTGGTAGATAAGGCAACACAATGTTGCTTCCTACTGCACCAACTCACTAGACTCGAGCCGAGTAGTTGACAACAACCACTCGTGCTTTTTTTGTCGAGTTTACTACCGGCATAATCCGAATCGGAGTAACCGATTAGTTCGAACTCGGTAGATCTAGGATACCAAATACCGACATTAAGTGTACCCTTTAGATATCTAAGGATACGCTTAACTAGGGTTAGGTGAGACTCCTTGGCACAGGTTTGAAACCTGGCGCACATACTTACTGCAAATAAGATATCAGGTCGGCTTGCAGTTAAGTAAAGGAGACTCCCTATTACGCTCCTATAGTATTTTAAGTCAATGGACTTACTTTCTAGGTTTTCTCCTATGTTAACATTAATCGCCATTGGGGTGTTTATTATCTTAGCGTCTTGCATTCTAAATCTTTTAATTAACTCCTTAGTGTATTTTTATTGATATAGGTATATACCATCTTTAGTTTGTTTAATTTGTAGACCTAAAAAGAAACTTAACTCGCCTACCAAGTTCATTTCGAACTCACTTTCCATGAGTGAAACGAACTCGTTTAGTAAGGCTGAGTTAGAGGTTCCAAAAATTATATCGTCTACGTAAATTTGAGCTATGAATATTTCTTTACCTGAGTTTTTCACGAAGAGAGTTGGGTCAACTAAGCCTTGGTTAAACCCTTTTGACTTAAGATGGATTGAAAGTCTCTCGTACCAAGCTCGAGGAGCTTGTTTAAGTCCATAGAGAGCTTTCTTAAGTTTTAGAACATGGTCGGGTTTATCTAGATTTTGAATCCAGGGGTTGGCTAACATAAACTTCTTCTTTAATGTATCCATTTAGGAATGCCGACTTAACATCCATTTGAAACGACTTAAATCCTCGATGTGCGGCATAAGCTAGCAACATTGAATGGATTGAGTCTAGCTCTTTGGGGCATAGGTTTAGTCGTAATCTAAGCCTTGACTTGACTAAACCCTTTGGCGACTAACCTAGCCTTGTTTCTAACTACTTCACCTTTATCATCAAGCTTATTTGAAACACCCACCTTGTTCCAATTATCGTTTTGTCTTTAGGTGGTGGTACTAATTCCACACTTCATTCCTAGTAAATTGAGCTAGCTCTTCTTGCATTGCAATAATCAATCGGGATCAAGAAGAGCTTGTTCAATTGATTTGGAGTTCTATCTTTGAAATTAAGGAAATTTGACTAAGGTTCCTATAGGATGCTCTAGTTGAACTCCTAGATTAGGATCTCCTATCACTTGATCGATAGGGTGGTTGAGTCTGAATCCTAGATTGGGTTGGGTTTGTGTCACCTAATGCTTGATCAATGGGGTGACTTGGTTGAACACTAGTTAGACTCGGATCACTTGTCACTTGGTCGACAAGAGAAGTTGGTTGATGTGGATTAGACTCGATCTCAGGGTCGGAGACGAGTTTGGTATCAGTGGGCTCAACACTTGGGGTCATTAAGGGTTTTGTAGGTTTGGGTACTTCATCGAACACTACATTAATAGTCTCTTCGACTTTAAGGGTATCATGGTTATATACCCTATAGGCCCTACTCGTGGTTGAGTATCCTAAGAAGATTCCGGTGGAGGTTTTGGATTCGAATTTCCCTAGGTGGTTCTTAGTGTTTAAGATATGTACTTTACATCCAAATACCCTAAAGTACATGATGTTGGGTACTTTATTGTGATAAATCTCGTACGAGGTCTTAAGGTGCCTCTTTACCATAAGGATCCTATTCTGGACATAGCAAGCCGTGCTAACGGCTTCTGCCCAAAACCTATCAGGTAGGTCGTATTCGTTCAACATGGTCCTAGCGGCTTCTTGTAGAGTTCGGTTTTTCCGCTCCACTAGACCATTTTGTTGAGGGGTCCTAGGGCAAGAGAATTCATGGTGGTATCCGTTTAGGTTATAGAAGTCGGTGAACCTTTGATTTTCGAATTCACCACCATGACGCTTCTAAGTCTTTTAACCTTAAGGTCTTTTTGATTCTCGATTAATTTGAATAGATTGATTAATTGATCTAGGGTATCATTTTTATGTTTGATGAACCTAACCCAGGTAAACACAGGTAGTAAATCAATTATGACTAAGCAATACTTTTATTGAGTGACTTGGCTCCATGTGAATCGAATAGATCCATATCACGGGAGCTCAAGTACACTTGAGGTTCGTTCTTGGTTAGTTAACTTGTGTTGTGTCCTAGGTTGTTTTCCTTGTTGACAAGCATTACAGATTTTATTAACCAAATTGTTGAGGTTGGGTAAGCCTCTGACTAAGCCACTCTGACACATCTTGTGGACGAGTCTTGGGTGCGAGTGACCGAGTCGTCGGTGCCACAACCATGATTCCTCTTCCTGTGTCATAAGACATTTGGCTGAGGATTTGATTAAGTTAATTGTATAAATATTATTTGTCCTAGTTCCTTTGAGTATTGTTTTAGCTGCTTTATTTTTTTTAATTACACATTCATTTTCTAAAAATACGACCTTATAGTTATTGTCACATAATTGGCTTACGCTAAGCAGGTTATATTCAAAATTCTTTACAAGTAATACATTTTTAATAACAAAATTCGAGTTAAGCTCGATATCACCTGATCCGATGATTTTGAGCTTGCCGTTATTCCCAAAGGCTACCGATCCTTGTCGTTTGAATCGAAGCTTTGTGAATTTGAGTTGATCCCCAGTCATGTGTCGGGAGCAACCGCTGTCCAACATCCATTGATCCTACACACAAGGTGGTTGGATTGGATGTTAGTTTTTTATAATTTTTTTTTAAAAAAAAGGTTGTAAGTTTTTAAACCTAGGTCATCACACCTGTGTCTATATGATCAAACATGTTATACTTATGTGGTTTTTGTGAGATGACTTCCAATTAAGTTGATTAAGTGGATTTAGGTTCAAGTAATTTTATGTTAGATTTGGATTTGACCCTAGGCTTGTCAAGTTTACCTTTTCAAGATCATGGCTTCCAGGTCATGGCGAGGCGCAGAGGCCTTCTTTTATTGGATCATCGACCACTTCCTTAGACAAAGTCATTTTCAAGAAAATGATGACTTGACTCACCTAAGACTATTTCCTAGTCTAACTGGTTATTTTTGAAAAGAGGCTCCCCGAGGCTCAATCTTTTCGAAGAATTTTAGTTGGTTATGTTTTTGAAAAGAGGCTCCCCGAGGCTCAATCTTTTCGAAGAATTTTAGTTGGTTATGTTTTTGTGTTCTAAGTGAGTTCACAAGCACAAACTTTCTAAGTTAAAGCATGCAATTTCTAAGTTAAAGCACAAACTTTCTAAGTTAAAACATGCAATTTCTAAGTTAAAGCACAAACATGTTTTGTACTGGCTCCCCCTAGACCGTTGAATCGGTTCGGTCTATCCACATAGTGGATTTGGTCCTTGGGAATCCAGTACGGGTTGGATCCTAGAGTTGAAATCAAAAGGTTCTTAGGGACCCATGCTTGGACATGTTTCCTATGTCGACTTACAATCGACATATACGACCTATTAGTCGTGTTTGAGTTAAACCCTAGTCCAGCCTTGTTGTACACGACCCTTTGAGATCCAAGTAGGAGGTCAAGTCCTTTGGATCCCGAAGTGAACCTTTCCAACGTGTTCCTAAGATCTTCGACTTGACTTTTCAAGAGTGAGTTCTCAACTTCGAGTTTTTCAACCCGAGTTGAGTTCTTCTCTTGAACTCGACTAGTCGAAGAGGTTAGGGAGACCTTGTGTTTGAGGAATTTGACCTCCTCAACCAGGGTCTTGACCTTGGACTCGGATTTAACTAATTTCCTAGACAAAAACCTAACCGTATTTTGTAAAGTATTAAATAAAGTTCGACTTACTTTAAGGGTATCTTTTGAACCGGATGCGTATTCGTGGCTTGACTTGAAGGTAGCTTCGTAGTCCGAGTCATCCTCAGGTTCTGACTCAAGTTCAAGTTCGGTCTCCATGTCTGACTCAATCGATTTCACCATGAAGACGTGGTCTTCGTCTTCTTCGGATGACGCCTCTTCCCATGTCGCGTTGAGGGCCTTCTTGTTCTTAGGTGGTCGGTGGTTGAGCTTGGGGCACTCGGACTTGATATGTCCAAACCTGTTACACTCATAACACCTAATATTAGAACTTTTAGGCTTACCTTGGTTGGGTCGAGTCGTGGTTCGCTTTCATCCCTTGGCTATCCTTCGAGCTAGGTTCATTAGTTCGGCAGTCAATTCCGGGTCAACTTCTTCTTCGGACTCGTCTTCCTCCTTGGTTGGTGGTGGCTTGCTTGCGATTTTCTTCTTCTTTGAACCTGCAAACAAGGCTATACCCCTCTCGGGTTCCGAGTTGGACTGCTCATGTAATTCGAAATCGGAAAAGAGTTCATCTAACCTAATTTTAGAAAGATCCTTGGAGACCTTGTAGGCATCGACCATGGATGCCCACAAGGTAGTCCTCGGAAACGAGTTTAGAACATACCTTATAAGGTCGTGGTTTTCGACCTTTTGCCCGATTGCGTGTAGGTTGTTGACTATGTCTTGTACACGGGCGTGGAGTTGTGTCGCGGACTCGTGTTCCTGCATTTTTAGTGTGTACAATTTATTGAACAACAAATCGCGTTTGCAAACCTTAGCTTGATCCGATCCTTCATGTAACTCGATTAGTTTTGTCCAAAGATCCTTTGCGCTTATGAAGGGGCCGACGCGATTTAGCTCCTCCTTGGATAGGCCGCATTGGAGGATTTGTGTTGCCTTGGCGTCGGCTTCAACTTGTCGTTTTGTCGCAATGGTCCATTGATCATAATCCAAGGAGTCACCCACTTCATTAGTCGGAAGTGTGAAACCCGTTTGGATTATGATCCACATCTCGATTTGGGTTTTGAGAAAGCATTCCATCCGACCCTTCCAATAATGGAAGTCATCTCCGTTGTAAAACGGAGGTTGGACGGTGCTAAAACCCTCAAGATGGGCCATTAGAACAAAAGACACAAGGAGACGAAGACGAAGAAACTAACAACGACAAAAACACGAAAACAAGTACCAAGACTCGCATCTTGGATTAGTAGTGCGGGAGAAAAACTTAACAAAGCGAAATAAAATAAAAAATAAAAAAAACAGAATTAAAAGAAAAATAAATATGTAAAAAAGGCTAGATTGGCGGTTTCACCAAATCTTAGCAACCCCCGGCTCTGATACCAATTGTTGGATCGAAGCGGATTGCTAGAGGGGGGGGGGTGAATAGCGATAAAAACTTTTCTTTTAAAACGTTCGATAGACAATTAAACGCAGCGGAAATGTAAATAAAACCTAAATGAGACAAATAGTTTTTCTACTTGTTTCGTAGCCTTCGGCTACTACTCCAAGGCCCTAACGGTCCTAGACCGTGTACGGAGGGCAATTCACTAAAACACTCCTCCTCGTTGGAGGTAGGAGTTTTACGATTACAAAAGCCTTCGAAGCAAAAAGATAGAGAGACAAACCCTCTCTTCTATTAAAGTAAAATGCAACGAAAAACCTCGATTGAAAATAATTGCAATATTGAAAGCAATAACAAATTAAGATTATACCAACAACTAAACAAAAGAAACTTTAAGCTAGGGTTGTTGGCAGCACTTCGTTGTTGTAGAGTCGTCGGAGAGTTGCAGCGTAACGGAGGCTTTTGAGCACTTAGAATTCTTATGAAAACCCTAGGTTAGGACCTCCTTTTATAGCCTTTGAGCCCCTTTTCGAGAGGAACCCTAGCCAATCATATTTGAGCACCACTCCCCTTGAAATTTGGTGATAAACCTTGACTCCTCGAGGCTGATCCTTTTACCAGCCGATCGTGATGGCCATCACGATCATTTGGCGGCATCATCGAGTGCTAGTAGTAGTCACCGATGGATGGCGATCGAGTCCTTCAGGTTAGCGGTCGTGATCTTTGGGCGCAAGGCAATGTTAGCTTAAAGAAAACATTATTTCGACGGTCGTCGACCATCCGATCTCGACCTAGACCACCTATGAGATGTCTTGGGTTGGATCTACGCTTAAGTATTTCCCCGTAACGAGGATACGACCTTACTTACACTCGCACACACGAGCTTACCTCGATACTTACGTGTTGCTTTTGCTTCTGGCCTTCCACTCAATTCCTTCGGCTCCCTCCGAAGTCACTTGAGTGTCGCCCGACCACCGCGGCTTCCTCCGGGTGTCGCTAGCCTTCAGCTCTAGCTATAGCAATTTTCTGCACACTCGATTTAGCACGTGAGATAACAACATGAGCTTAACTTTGTATCGTTTGCTATAATCAAAACTCAAGTTCGACTTAGGTACCTACTGCACCAACAAACTGCAGCATGATCGGTGTAAACCACTACCTTCAAACCTACTAAGTATTTTCTGAACTTGTCGAATGTGAACACAACTGCTAGCATTTCCTTCTCAGTCGTGGCATAATTGATTTGCACCCCGTTCAGTGTCTTACTGGCATAGTGAATGGCATGTAATTTTTTCTCCTTTCATTGCCCTAATACTGCCCCCACTGCATAATCACTAGCATCACATATTACCGTGAATGGTAGGCTCCAGTCAGGCGACTGTATTATTGGGGACGTCACTAAGGCTCCCTTTATTTCTTCAAATGTCGTTAAACATTGCCGGTCGAAAATAAACTCCGTGTCCTTAGCTAGTAGATTTGTCAGAGGTCTAGTTATTTGAGAAAAATTCTTTATGAACCTTCGATAAAAACTCGCATGCCCAAGAAATCTCTAGAACCCTTTTACATCCCTGGGTGGCGGCAATTTTTCAATTACTTCGACCTTCACCTTGTCTACTTCGATACCGCTCCCTGATATCTTATGTCCTAGAACTATACCTTCAGTTACCATGAAGTGATATTTTTCCTAATTCATAACCAATCTATTCTCGTCACACCTTTGCAGAACCCTTTCTATATTCGTTAGACATGCTGGTAAAGAAGAAAGATGGGTCTATGCGTAATGTGC
This sequence comes from Wurfbainia villosa, assembly GCA_025175895.1. Lineage (NCBI taxonomy): Eukaryota > Viridiplantae > Streptophyta > Magnoliopsida > Zingiberales > Zingiberaceae > Wurfbainia > Wurfbainia villosa. The sequence goes on along the minus strand of CM045989.1, from coordinate 31,578,633 downwards.
ATAGAGTACTCCATAATTTGTTCGATCATGTCCGAAAAGATAGCCGTCATACAACCCTGGAAGGTGGCTGGAGCATTACATAGGCCAAAGGGCATTCATTTGTATGCGAAGGTTCCGTACAGGCAGGTGAAGGTGGTCTTCTCTTGGTCATTAGGGTTAATTGGGATTTGAAAAAAACCTGAGTACCCGTCAAGGCAGCAAAAATAGGAATGTTTAGCGAGGTGTTCCAGCATCTGGTCGATAAATGGAAGTGGAAAATGATGCTTTCTTGTTTCTTTGTTTAATTTACGGTAATCTATGCACCTTCTCCACCCTGTTACCATTCAAACAGGAATCGACTCATTCTCCTCATTTTTGACCACCGTAGTGCCGCCTATCTTTGGTACTACATGTACTGGACTTACCCACTCACTATCCGAAATTGGGTAAATTATTCTGGCATCCAAGAGTTTAAGCACTTCCTTTTTCACTACCTCCTACAAATGAGGGTTAAGTCGCCTTTGGTGCTCCACGGTCGACTTACACCCGTCCTCAAGTATTATCCTATGCATGCACAGAGACGGGGTTATCCCTTTTATGTCAACAATGGTATAGCCCAACACCTTTTTATATGTCCTGAGCACCCCTAGCAACTTCCCTGTCTCTTCCTCACTCAAGTTAGCATTTATAATCACCGGATGGGTTGCAGTTGGCCCTAAGAATTCGTACATTAGGCTCGGGGGAAGCAGCTTCATCTCCAGCCCTTTATGTTTCTCTTCTGCCTCCTGCCCCAATTCCTCCTCTTCCTCTGATCCTGAGGATAGAGAATCTTCTTCCATCTAGTACTCTCTCTCCTTGTTCTCCCCCTGTACTTGGCAGGCTATTTCAGGTGTGTCTATCTCCTTGATCAGGGAAACCTCCTAAAAATGTTGCTCGCAGTCTGCCCATATTTTGAGAGTCCCCACCACCGTCTCTATAATATGATATGCATCGTTCGTGCTTTTTCTCATCAACACGCCCCCCTGCGGCTGTGTCCAAGAGTTCTTTCGACGAGTTAGTTATCCCGAAATAAAAAACATGGTGGAGTAACCAATCCTGTAATCCATGGTGCGGCCAGCGGATAACAAATCCCTGCAGCCTCTTCCATGCCTCGGCCAGAGTCTCTTCTTACCCTTGCTCAAATGGAAGTATTTTATCCCTAAAGTAGGATGTTTTGTGGGGGGGGGGGGGGGGGGATTTGCTTAGGAAAGTGTCTTCCATTTGTTCCCATGTCGTTATACTTCCTTTGGGTAGCACGTGTATCCATTGCTTAGCCTCCCCTTTAAGTGAAAATGGAAACATAATGAGCTTAATGGCATCTGCTGGGACTCCTTCATATTGCACTATGTCGCAGTACGCCAGAAACTTTTCAAGGTGTAAATAGGGTTCCTCAATCTGGACCCCTCCAAACTGCTTTTCTTGAATAAGAGAAATTAATGCAGGGTTTATTTCCCAGCTTGCAGCCTGAATTCGAGGAATAACTATGAAAGAGTCTTGGGCTTTTCATCTAGGCACTATGTAATCTTTCAATGGTCGAGCGGCCTATGTTAACATTTCAGTGTCCTTTGATGAGAGGGGATTACTAAATCATATACAATAGATAGCTTGGAGGGGGGAACCAAAGTTTTTTGTTACGGAGAAAAGTGAGGAGTATTTGCCTAATACCAAGAAAAAGGAAATAAACAAATTTATCTAATAAAATCTAAGATGCAATAAGGAAATAGAAACCTACTGCTAAAGAAAATGAAAATCAAAAACTAAATATAAATATGGAAAATTTTGAACTAAAGTAAATAAAGCAAAAGAAAATAAAGCAAGTAAATAAATCTAATCCTAAATCTGATCCAATTTTTCACGGTTTGATTCGATATCGAATCGATCAGTCCCTGGTAACGACGCCAAAAACTTGATGCACATGAATGCTGTAACGCCCGTAAAATTCCTATCAATTTTACAAGAATTTTTGCATGTTTATAATGGGCTTTATGTTGGCTCTTTCAAAAAATAAAAGAAATAGTGCAAAAAAGGATTAATGGCCCAGGGTTTGAACCCTACCCCCAAGTAGATAGCTAAACCTTAAGATGCACCCAATAACCAGAAGCCCAGTAGAGTTGTGCTATTAGAAGGGTATGAGAAATGATAGATAAGGGTAAGGGAGGCTAAGGGACACCTTCAAGTGAATAAATAGGGGAATGAGGAGACAAGAGAAACCACAATTTCCATTCTCCACTTCTCTTCTTCTTCCTCACTGAAACCCTAGGCTCCCCCTCTTCCATTTCCGAAAACCAACCAAGCAAGAAGAGGGCTCTAGTCTTGGCATCACTTAGGGTGTTTCCAACAATTAAACAAAGAGAAGGATGTAAGTATACCCTCACCTGCAGTCAAGTTGCTTCGGTTGATGGTTGTTAAGAAATTTCTTCATGAAACATTCAGCCAACACCCTATACATGCTTCCCATGATTGTACATGCTTTGTTTTGTATGAATATGATGCTAACATGTTTCTAGATAGGCTTGGTTTAAGGGTTTGATCTTCAAGCTTCATGAAACTTTCGGCCAACACCCTATACATGCTTCCCATGATTTTCCATGCTTTGTTTTGTATGAATATGATGATAACATGTTTCTAGATAGGCTTGGTTTAAGGGTTTGATCTTCAAGCTTCATGAAACTTTCAGCCAACACCCTATATATGCTTCCCATGATTGTCCATGCTTTGTTTTGTATGAATATGATGACAACATGTTTCTAGATAGGCTTGGTTTAAGGGTTTGATCTTCAAGCTTCATGAAACTTTCGGCCAACACCCTATACATGCTTCCCATGATTTTCCATGCATTATTTTGTATGAATATGATGATAACATGTTTCTAGATAGGCTTGGTTTAAGGGTTTGATCTTCAAGCATCATGAAACTTTCGGCCAATAACCATTTAGGCTCCTAATGGATTTCTATGATATGATCTATATGTAGTTATGTTATGTTTTGATTGTAGATGAAGATAATATGTTGATAGCTAAGTTAGATTTAAGTGTTTGATCTTAAAGCTTCTTGAAACCTTCGGCCAAGACCCATTTAGGCTCCTAATGGTCTTCTATGCTATGATCTATATGTAGTCATGTTATGTTTTGAATATAGATGAAGATAATATGTTGATAGCTAAGCTAGATTTAAGTGTTGAATCTTTAAGCTTCTTGAAACTCTCGGCCAAGACCCATTTATGCTCCTAATGGACTTCTATGCTATGATCTATATGTATTCATGTTATGTTTTGAATGTAGATGAAGATAATATGTTGATAGCTAAGCTAGATTTAAGTGTTGAATCTTTAAGCTTCTTGAAGCTCTCGACCAAGGCCTACTTAGGTTCCTAAGGGCCTTCCATGCCATGATCTATATGTAATGGAGATTAACATGTGGTTAGTGGATCTTGTACAAGTTGTTTAGGGTTTAAAATTTTGTTAGAATCCCCATGAAGTTTAGACCACACCATTTTATGCTTGTTCATGATGTTTATGCCATACTCTATATGTGTATGATGTTAGTATGATGTTTAGTAGACCTTGCAGAAGTTGTTTTAGCATGTAAACTCCTAAGAACCCTTCCTTAGGGTTTCGGCCAGCCCATGTATATGCCCTCTACTAATCCTCCATGCCATGCTACATGTAGATAAAAATGTAAATATGATGTTAGCTAGACTTTATGCTAGCATGATTGGTTTATGTCACTACCTTATGTCCATGTTAATTGTATGAATGTATGATTATGTTATGCTCACCGCATCATGATGAAGAAGTATGTATGATGAATGCCTAAGAGATGCTTCCATATGAATGGGGACTAAGAGCACTCTTTATGTTATGAAGAAGGAACATGATATGCTATGAAGGAGGAACATGATATGCCATGATAAGGAACATGATATGTATAAGAAAAGAAATGTTATATGCCATAATAAGGAACATAATATGTTTATGAAAAGAAATATGATATGTTATGGAACATGATATGTTATGAAAAGAAATATGATATGATATGATAAGGAACATGATATGCTATTTTACTTTCTCCATGGCTTGTACCGGACCCTAATAAGGTCCAAGGGATGGGCTCCTACGTGCCCCTGGGTCGACGGTCGTAGTACGAATCTAGTACGAGATGGGCTCCTAGTTGCCCTAGGCCGACGGTCATAACTACGTGCTTAGGATGGGCTTCTATGTTATGTTGCCCCTAGGCCGATAGACATAGTACGGGCCTAGTACTCTAGTAGGTTCGGGATTAGCTACCTCGGGTCTATTAGGGATGCGCACTATGATGATGATGTATGTGGTACAATGTCGGGCCCAATATGTTGAGATTATGTTTAAGTACCTATAAGATATATGTTTTCAAAGAGCATCTTGCATATACCCTTATTTCATGTCTAGGTGATTATGATGTTTACATGAATGTTATGCTTATATGTTCTTGTATGTTTATATGCATGCTATTCTTATATGTTCTTGTATGTTTATATGAATCCCATGCTTATATGTTCTTGTATGTTTCTATGCATGCTATGCTTATATGTTCTTGTATGTTTATATGAATGCTATGCTTATATGTTCTTGAATGTTTATATGAATGCTATGCTTATATGTTCTTGTATGTTTATATGAATGTTATGCTTATATGTTCTTGTATGTTTATATGAATGCTATGCTTTTATGTTCTTGTATGATTATATGCATGCTATGCTCATATGTCCTTAAAAGATCATGTCGCTACTCTATGTCTAATTCTTGATGTATGGTTTTTGTGAGTAGGAAAGCATCTTACTAAGTCTATGTGCTTATAGTTTTATGTTCCCTTGTACTGTAGATAAGGGTAAAGAATGACTAAACTAAAGGGAGCAGTAGGAGGGGCAAAGTGTGTGTGGTAGTGGCATCGTGGAGGAGATCTATTTATGTTTCCCATACTTATGAATGTTTTCTTTTAAGTTGAATGTCATGAACTTGAACTAAGTACTTATGAAATGATGATTCATGCTTATGTTTAAAAGAAAAAAAAAAGAAGTTTAAAGTCTTCCGCTATAAGAAATATATAGTCTTCCGCTGTAAATGCATGTATGTATGATTGCGTCGCGCCGCCCTTTCAACCCCTGGAATGGGAGGGCGTGATAGGTTGGTATCAGAGCAGATCTGCCTTTCCACTACACTCACATCAAGCTCCAATCCTGCCGCTCCAAGTAAGAAATTCTATGCCTACTCTATTTCTTTCATGTATGATAAGAAATGATTTTGGCTTAAATATGAATGAAAATATGTATGATAACTTTATGCTAACCTTTAGTTTAAATATGCATAGATAAACGAATGATATTCTTATACTAGCCTTATTCTAATATATGAAGATAAACATGGCTGGGAGACGCAGTAGTAGAGTCGATGAGATAACACTCTCACCTGACCTTACGCATGTGGTTACTGAACTCCAGCGTCAAGTCACAGAGCAACAACAAGTGATAAATGCTCTAATGAACCAGCAAGGAAACCCTACCGGCCCACCAACTGGCCTTGGCCCGATAGTTCGACAAGAAGCTTACCTAATTCAGTGGCAGAGGCTGAAGCCGGAAAATTTCTCTGGTATTGGTGAACCATGGGACGCCCAAGCCTGGTTCAAGACTGTGGAAAGCATCGTAGAGCTACTTGACTGGCCCGAATGTGAGAAGATTAAGTGTGCATCATTTGCCTTTCGAGAGATGTCCGAATATGGTGGGAAAGGGTTAAAGCAAAGAGGCAAGTGAATCAGATGAGATGGACGGACTTCGAATACGAATTTTTTGAAGAATTCTTCCATATGCGGGTGACAAACAAGCATTACGACGACTTCACTGGGTTCCAACAAGGTGACCTATCAGTTAGTGAAGCAGTGAAGAGATTCAACCGACTCGCACACCTATGCCTAGAGTTGGTCAGTACAGAAAGAGAAAGGGTCAGACTCATGCTGAAGATGCTCCGACCCGAGATAGCTCTGAACGTGGCTGGCAGAGTTAATAGACCACAGACCGCAGAGGAGCTGTTCAGTAGTGCCTTGATTACCGAACATTACCTGAACAATATTAACCAGCAAAAGAAGGCACTGAATGAAGGCAGGAGTCAAGCCCAGTCAGGAGGTCAGAGAACCCAGAGTACTTGGAAAGGGAACCACACTGGCAAGAGAAAGCAATGGGATGACTCTAAAGGTGGTCCAGCGAACAAGCAACCCAAGATCCCTCTGTGCACTACATGCGGCAAGATACATCCCTGAGTGTGCTATAAGGGCACAAATAGATGCTAAACTGTGGACGGGAAGGGCATAGAGTCAAGGACTGCCCTATTCAGTTGAGCACCTCCTCGTGATATACCCGATGCAGGTGCTCCTCCACAGCCTACACGGATGCAGTGCGCAATCGAAGGTACCCCGATAAGTCAAGGGAGATTGGAAGCCCCGCCAGTTATGACGGATGTCATGGTATTCTCTCTCACCCAAGAAGATGTGGCGAACGCTTCTACGGTTGTCACAGGTCGGATATTTATTTTCTGTCAGCATGCTACTGCATTATTTGATACTGGGGCAACACATTCGTTTGTTTCTACACCATTCACGAAAAAGATGGACATACCACCACAAGCTTTGGATCGCAAGTTCTTAACCACCCTGCCCTCGGGAGAAGTAATGCCCTCTACTCATATGCTGTGAGCCGCACCCATCAGAATCGCAGACAGAGAACTCTACTGTGATCTGATAGTGCTCGACATGCAGGATTATGATGTCATATTGGGCATGGATTTCTTAAGTAAGTACAGTGCTTCGATCGAGTGTCGCAAAAGAAAAGTGGTCTTCCAGCCGGAGGCAGAACCTATGTTTGAATTTATTGGAGAGCCAAGGAAAAGAATCGATAAATTTCTATTAGCTCTACAGGCCCGCAAGTTGTCAGAAAGTGGATGCACTGGGTTTCTAGCACATGTGGTTGATACAAGTCAAGCCGAGGACCAGAAGCTAGAAGATGTCAGAGTTGTATGCAACTACCCAGAGGTATTCCCAGATGAACTACTAGGGTTAGCCCCAGATAGAGAAATTGAATTTGAGATCGAATTGATTCCTGGTACTAACCCGATCTCTAAAGCACCTTACCGTATGGCGTCGACTAAATTGAAGGAACTTTAGGGATAGCTACAGGAGTTACTCGACAAGGGACTCATATGCCCAAGTCGCTCTCCATGGGGAGCTCCAGTACTGTTGGTGAAGAAGAAAGATTGGTCTATGCGAATGTGCATAGACTACCGAGCGCTAAATAATGTGACGATTAAGAACAGGTACCCTTTACAGCAAATTGACGACCTGTTCGACCAGCTAAAGGGTGCCACCATCTTCTCTAAGATTGACCTGAGGTCTAGCTATCATCAAGTGAAAGTGAAACTAGATGATATACCGAAGACGGCTTTCCGAACAAGATACAGACATTATGAGTTTGTAGTTATGCCCTTCGGAGTGACAAATGCACCTACTATGTTCATGGATCTAATGAATCGGGTATTCTCGGCATTCCTCGACAAATTTGTAATCGTTTTCATCGATGATATACTGATATATTCGAGAACCCAAGAAGAGCACGCAAAACACCTGAATATGGTATTACAGATTCTTCAGGAAAAGCAGCTGTATGCAAAGTTCTCCAAATGCGAGTTCTGGCTCGATCAAGTATCATTTTTGGGTCACATTATATCCAAGCACGGAGTGATGGTAGACCCAATAAAGATTGAATCTGTGAGTAACAGGAACAGGCCAAAGAATGCCAGTGAGATCAGAAGCTTTCTTGGGCTAGCAAGCTACTATAGGAAGTTTGTAGAGAACTTCTCTAGAATTGCAGCCCCTATGACAGTTCTCACCAGAAAGAACAAAAAGTATGAATGGACGGACGCCTGCGAGAAGAGTTTCACAGAATTGAAAAAGAGACTGACCAGCGCTCCAATCCTTGCTCTTCCGGATAGTAACGAAGGCTTCGACATGTACAATGACGCTTCCAAGTTGGGACTCGGAGCTGTACTCATGCAGAATGGCAAGGTCATTGCCTACGCCTCTAGGAAACTCAAGGAACATGAAAGGAATTATCCCACTCACGATCTAGAGCTAGCGGTCGTGGTCTTTGCTCTCAAAACATGGAGGCATTATCTATATGGAGCTCAGTGTAGGATTTATATAGACCACCAGAGTCTGAAATATTTCTTCACACAGAAGGACCTAAACATGAGATAACGTAGATGGCTCAAGTTCATCAAGGATTATGACTGCGAGATCTTCTACCATCCAGGAAAAGTGAACAAGGTGGCCGATGCACTCAGCAGGAAGTCCTGTGCCACCTTGATGTCTCTATCGGTATTATCTCGGCCCTTAAAAAAGGAAATTATGCATTACGGGGTTGAAATCATTTCCGGATGGCTTTCTACCATGATGATAGCACCGACGCTATTCGACGATATATTAGAAAAGCAAGCCCGCGACCCGAGCATTCAAAGGATCAAGCAAGAGGTCATAGAATGAAAGGATGATGGATTTCGTATCTCTGACAGTGGAGTACTCTACCTCAGGGATCACTTGTGTATTCCCGATGATCCAGAATTACGGAAGAAGATATTTGAGGAAGCTCACGGAACCCCTTATGTGATGCATCCTGGAACCACCAAGATGTACCAAGTTCTGAAAAGGAAATTCTGGTAGTTCGGTATGAAAAGAGATGTGGCTCAGTATATCAGTATCAGTGCCTGCCTGACCTACCAGAGGGTTAAAAAAGAACACCAGAGACCTAGAGGAACACTGCAGCCGATCCAAATTCCAGAATGGAAATGGATAGATATTTCTATGGATTTCATCTCAGGACTGGCCAAGATGACGAACGGATATGATGCTATATGGGTAATCGTGGACAAATTGACGAAGTCTGCCCACTTCTTAGCAATCAAGATGACCTATTCGACTGAGTAACTGGCTCAATTATATGCTAAGGAAATTATCAGATTACATGGGATTCCTAAGACCATCATTTCTAATAGAGATGGTCGCTTTATTTCTCATTTCTGGGAATGTGTTCAGAAGGCCCTTGGCACGAAGCTATTATTCAGTACTGCCTTTCATCCTCAGACTGACGGACAGACCGAAAGGGTGAATCAAGTATTGGAGGATATGTTATGAGCTTGCGCCTTGGATTTCAAAGGGAGCTGGTGTCGATACTTATGCTTGGCAGAATTCACCTACAATAATAGCTACCAAGCTACTATTGGAATGACACCCTACGAGGATCTATATGGGAGGAAATGTAGATCTCCTATATGCTGGTACGAGGGTGGTGAAAAGAAGGAGATGGGACTTCAAACAGATTTCATTGACGACACCACCCGAGCTATACAGAACATCCGCCAAAGAATTGAAACTGCTCAGAGCCGGCAAAGGAGCTATACATATATGCGACGTAGACCGTTGGAATTCGACGTTGGGGATTTGGTATTCCTCAAGGTAGCCCCTATGAAGGGAGTGATGAGATTCGGAAGGAAGGGTAAGCTGAGTCCGCGCTATGTGGGACCGTATCCGATATTGAAGAGAGTTGTCAAGGTAGCTTACGAGCTAGAGCTGCCTCAAGAGATCTCGGCTATTCACAATGTGTTCCACGTTTCGATGCTCAAGAAGTGCATTCCCAGTACAGACCAAGTGATCGAGCCACAAACGGTGCAAGTTCAAGAGGACCTAAGTTGTGAAAGTCGGCCTATCCAGATACTAGACCAAGAAGTCAAAAGACTAAGGAATAAAGAGGTGCCCTTAGTGAAGGTCCTGTGGAAAAATCAACGGTACGAAGAAGCCACCTGGGAACGCGAGGACATGAAACAGAAGTACCCGAAGTTATTCTAAGTTTCGAGGATGAAACTTTTAAAAGGTATGAAGGATTGTAATGCCCGTAAAATTCCTAGCAATTTTACAAGTATTTTTGCATGATTATAATGGGCTTTATGTGGGCTCTTTCAAAAAATAAAAGAAATAGAGCCAAAAAGGATGCATGGCCCAGGGTTTGAACCCTAAACCCCCAAGTAAATAGCTAAACCTTAAGATGCACCGAATAACCAGAAGCCCGGCAGGGTTGTGCTATTAGAAAGGTATGGGAAATGATAGATAAGGGTAAGGGAGGCTAAGGGACACCTTCAAGTGAAAAAATAGGGGAATGAGGAGGCAAGAGAAACCACAATTGCCATTCTCCACTTCTCTTCTTCTTCCTCCCCGAAACCCTAAGCTCCCCCTCTTCCATTTTCTGAAAACAAAACAAGCAAGAAGAGGGCTCTAGTCTTGGCATCACTTAGGGTGTTTCCAACTATTAAACAAAGCCAAGGATGTAAGTATCCCCTCACCTGCAGTCAAGTTGCTTCGGTTGATGGTTGTTAAGAAATTTCTTCATGAAACTTTCGGCCAACACCCAATACATGCTTCCCATGATTGTCCATGCTTTGTTTTGTATGAATATGATGATAACATGTTTCTAGATAGGCTTGGTTTAAGGGTTTGATCTTCAAGCTTCATGAAACTTTTGGCCAACACCCTATACATGATTCCCATGATTGTCCATGCTTTGTTTTGTATGAATATGATGATAACATGTTTCTAGATAGGCTTGGTTTAAGGGTTTGATCTTCAAGCTTTATGAAACTTCGACCAATAACCATTTAGGCTCCTAATGGATTTCTATGCTATGATCTATATGTAGTCATGTTATGTTTTGAATCTAGATGAAGATAATATGTTGATAGCTAAGCTAGATTTAAGTGTTGAATCTTTAAGCTTCTTGAAGCTCTCGGCCAAGGCCTACCTAGGTTCCTAAGGGCTTTCCATGCCATGATCTATATGTAATGGAGATTAACATGTGGTTAGTGGATCTTGTATAAGTTGTTTAGGGTTTAAAATTTTGTTAGAATCCCCATGAAGTTTAGACCACACCATGTTATGCTTTTTCATGATGTTTATGCCATACTCTATATGTATATGATGTTAGTATGATGTTTTAGTAGACCTTGCACAAGTTGTTTTAGCATGTAAACTCCTAAGAACCCTTCCTTAGAGTTTCGGCCAGCCCATGTATATGCCCTCTACTAATCCTCCATGTCATGCTACATGTAGATAAAAATGCAAATATGATGTTAGCTAGACATTATGCTAGCATGATTGGTTTATGTCACTATCTTATGTCCATGTTAATTGTATGAATGTATGATTATGTTATGCTCACCGCATCATGATGAAGAAGTATGTATTATGAATGCCTAAGAGATGCTTCCCTTTGAATGGGGACTAAGAGCACTCTTTATGTTATGATGAAGGAACATGATATGCTATGAAGGAGGAACATGATATGCCATGATAAGGAACATGATATGTATAAGAAAAGAAATGTTATATGCCATGATAAGGAACATAATATGTTTATGAAAAGAAATATGATATGTTTTGGAACATGATATGTTATGAAAAGAAATATGATATGATATGATAAGGAACATGATATGCTATTTTACTTTCTGCATGGCTTGTACCAGACCCTAATAAGGTCCAAGGGATGGGCTCCTACGTGCCCCTGGGTCGACGGTCGTAGTACGGACCCAGTACGGGATGGGCTCCTAGTTGCCCTAGGCCGACGGTCATAAGTACAGGCTTAGGATGGGCTTCTATGTTATGTTTCCCCTAGGCCGACGGACATAGTACGGGCCTAGTACTCTAGTAGGTTCGGGATTAGCTACCTCAGGTCTATTAGGGATGCGCGCTATGATGATGATGTATGTGGTACAATGCCGGACCCAATATGTTGAGATTATGTTTAAGTACCTATAAGATATATGTTTTCAAAGAGCATCTTTCATATAGCCTTATTTCATGTCTAGGTGATTATGATGTTTACATGAATGTTATGCTTATATGTTCTTGTATGTTTATATGCATGCTATGCTTATATGTTCTTGTATGTTTATATGCATGCTATGCTTATATGTTCTTGTATGTTTATATGCATGCTATGCTTATATGTTCTTGTATGTTTATATGAATGTCATGCTTATATGTTCTTGTATGTTTATATGCATGCTATGCTTATATGTTCTTGTATGTTTATATGAATGCTATGCTTATATGTTCTTGAATGTTTATATGAATGCTATGCTTATATGTTCTTGTATGTTTATATGAATGCTATGCTTATATGTTCTTGTATGTTTATATGAATGCTATGCTTTTATGTTCTTGTATGTTTATATGCATGCTATGCTCATATGTCCTTAAAAGATCATGTCACTACTCTATGTCTAATTCTCGATGTATGGTTTTTGTGAGTAGGAAAGGATCTTACTAAGCCTATGTGCTTATAGTTTTATGTTCCCTTGTACTGCAGATAAGGGTAAAGAATGGATAAACTAAAGGGAGCAGCAGGAGGGGCAAAGTGTGTGTGGTAGTGGCATGGTGGAGGAGATCTGTTTATGTTTCCCATACTTATGCACATTTTCTTTTAAGTTGAATGTCATGAACTTGAACTAAGTACTTATGAAATGATGATGTATGCTTATGTTTAAAAGAAAAAAAAAAGAAGTTTAAAGTCTTCCGCTGTAAGAAGTATATAGTCTTCCGCTGTAAATGCATGTATGTATGATCACGTCGCGCCGCCCTTCCAACCCCTGGAAAGGGCGGGCGTGACAAATGCGACTTCAAATCTCGCGACAGAGGTCGTCGAGGACTCGAAGCGCGCGCTCGCACTCAATGCCCATAAGTGCACGGATGTTGTCAATTAATAAAAGATTATCGATCCTACAGGGACTGAGATTCGAATACCGATTTGTTCGGTGGGTGAAATTGTTCGGAAGTAAAATCTGAAAGGTTTCGATTGCGAGGGTTGTCGGTGGACTTAACTCTAATACGGTGTCACACGGAGGAAGAAAGGAGCATGCCGAGATCTTTAAAAGGGATTCTAGGACTTCGGTTTCGCTTGTGTGTCGCAAAAAATGCTATCAACTGGGCGTTGTCTAAATGTCTATCTATGGTTTTATGGAAGGGACATCATACACTCTTCCGATGAGCCAATGCATCTATCGGGAGATATCTCTACCTTACAAGGATGGGATAGACGGTATGAGGATGCCAAATTAATCCATGCGATGAACCGTTTCCAGTTCCATCGCATCCTTTTACCCACGGTTACAGGAGATCAGGTTTACCCCTAGGTTCCTTGTATAAAATCCCCTAAATCTTAGATACGAGAGTTGTCACCCCTCGTATCGCCTAAGCACAGCAGGTAGAAAACCAAATACGCATAGATATTGGTATAAACAATTTCCAATTGCAAATTCAAACTCAAAAATAGAATTCAATTTGAAGCAACATGTCATGCACACATAAGCTACTCCCTAATCCAAGAATCGAAGGAACTACTCCATATATAAAAGAGGAGAATGATAAGGCATGTACATGTTCGAATATATCAGAAATAAAATGCAAGAACAAGGAATTACAATGTCGATGTGGCCTTCTCTCCGGCGTTGAAGTGCAGAACGTGGACCTCCGGTGGTGTTCTTCCTCCCCGTTGCAAGTTCCCGAAGCTTTTTAGGGCTTTAGTGTGTCGTCCCAGCCATCATGCCCCCCCAATGGTTTGGGCGGAGCCATCCTTATATAGACATCACCTCGGACCGCTGTAAAATCCGAAAAATGCCCTAGTCGCATCAATCTTTTGGGCCACCACACGGTCGTGTGTTTCCACACGGCCATGTGTTTCCACACGGCCAGGCCGTGTGCGGCCCTGGGGTGGCTGATCTCGCCCATTGGATACAGCCGTGTGTAGTCACATGCCCTGGGCTTGTACCATTCTACGTCTAGCTGCAAAATGTCCTTCTTTTGCTCCAAAAGTGCACTTTTCCCCCTCAAAATGCTATCCTGCATGCAAAAGTACAAAGAGCAGACCTCCGAACCAGAAAATAGGAAATGTGTGCAAAATAGAGTGACATATGCATGAAACTAACATAAAATGTAATGAGATGTGAGCAAAAACTACTCCTAAAACCCTATAGGTTTTGCTCACATCACCGTGTGTCCTGGCAAGGTCATTCTTTTTTGGCATGGCTGACCATGTGTAAGACACATGACCATGTTGTGGCTCAACCGTTTTTGGAGATTTCTCTTATAAAAATTTCCTAGGTTGTTCTTACCTTAATTATGGGATAATTATGGAAAGATAGGTTTCGCTTAGTCTCTTAAGTTGGCCTAATCAAGAGATCTATAAATAGATCCCTTGATAATTCTTGGAGGCAAGGTTCTAATCTTAGGTTTTCTTCCTTGGTAGTCGTCTTTCTCCTCTCTCTTTCCCTCTCTTGTCTCCACCGGTTTGTTGGATCGAGAAAGATGCTAGAGCGGGGGGGGGGGGGGGGGGGAGGTGGTGAATAGTGTATTTAAAATTTTATTTTCTATTTTAAAAAACTTCACAGCGAAAACACGAAAACATAAATAAAAGATACAAAGGCTTTTTTACTTGGTTCATAACCAACCGGCTGTTAATCCAAGGCCCTGTGATCCTTGATCTCTTTGGAAGGGAAAACACTAAAATCTCTTCCTTGTTGGAGGTAAGAGACAAGATAATTACACAAGATTAAAAGGTCGGTAACAACCTTACCAGTCTTTTTTACAATTAAGTGGACAAATGAAAAACTAAATAACAATTATACCGATAAATGAATGGAAGAGGAAGCTCGGTTAGAGTATCATTGTAGCACGAAGATTCACGACCGAGGAGCAAGAGCACTTAGAAGCATTGATTACTAGGGTTTTTTCCTTCCCTCCTTTTATAGACTAGTGCCTTGGAATAAGTCATGATCTAGATCCAAATCTCGTAGATCTTATCTTGAGGTGGCAGCTTTGATTAATAACTCTTTGACCTTTTGCATTGGGCTGATTCGTCAACATCACTCGACTATGTTCATCATCAGTCGATTGCACCATGTCAGTTGACTGGTAATTCCTATAAGTCGACTACTGTAAGGTACTTGCTTGATGTTTCTTCATTATTTTACCTGCATTACAAGATTAGAATAGAATATTCAAGCATATTAATAGTGAAATTTCTTTGACTGTCTGATCTCGACTTCGGCATTCCTCCAAAAGTCTTGGTGGGATCGACGCCTAGGATTTTCCCCTTACCAAGGATGCATCCTTACCATCGTTACACACCCGGAGATTACCTTTTTCCAAACCCCTGGTCCTTTGACCAGTTGGACTTATCTTCTTAGCTTCTGATCTTGCAAACTTACTAAGACCTGTAAGCTTGACACAGAACATTAGATCAAAATATAACTTAACTTTGAACTTTTTCCATAATTAAAACTCAGGCGCCATAATCAAAACTCAGGTTCGATTATCTAGTGCCCCTGCACCAACAATCTTCCCCTTTTTGATTTATGACAATATTGTTCAAAGTTAAGGAAATAAAAGCATAAAAGCATTTAAATATTATTTTTCAAAACTTCCCTTTAATTTTCTTAACTTTACCCTCTCCCCCTTGACATATATCAAAAAGAATGAAATATTAAGTTCTTTTTAATTCTGCACCAACAATGTTTAACCTAGGTTAAGATGTTACCTTCCAACCTTTAACATTGTTATAAAATTTGAAGTAAGAACTTCAAAACATAAGGTTAACATTAATATTTATTTTAAGGAATTAAAGACATGTTTAAATTTATAATATATTAAAGGCTCATGTCTTTTAGATTTTATGCCAAACTAGAGGTAGCTAGAGATATTAAGTTTGTCTAACTTAAGTCTTCTCTCCCCATTGGCATAATTGTTTTTTTAATAACACAAGAAATTTTCAAAGTAAAAATTGTAACATTTTTCAAATATATTTTAAAACCCCTACAAATACTAGTCTTTCAATTAGAACCTCCCCTTAACCTGACATCCTTGTTAACCACAAGGAAGACTTATCTAGAGGGTCTCAGTCAATCAAAACCTCCCCCTTTGTCTGAAAAACTCTTAGGAAATCCTTTGTTGGCCACAAGGAAGGCTTACCTAAGCGTTTAGAGGGTCTACGTGTCTAAAGTTGACCTAAGGGGCTAGAAGTTCAGTATTGGTCAACTAATCATCATTTTAAGAAATATAATTTTTCAAACACTAAGTATAACTGCACACAACAATTATGACAACCAATAAAAATAGTTTTAAGAATATATTTATATGTAAACTTTTAAATCATTTTCAAAACTATTTTTAATTTATTGTCCTTAACATCTCACCCATTCTACATGATCAACCAAGTTATCCTTATAGGTGTTGTGAGATGAATTTAATTTTACTTATTTATGTTTAATGTCTTAGAAATTAATTAACCTTGGGTTAGATTCAAATTTAACCTTTAGTTAGTTAAGTGAATATTTCAAAAGAGGGCCTCTAGATCGTGGCGAGGCACAAAGACCTTCTTTGATCGGAACAATGACCACTTTCTTAGACAAAGCCAACTTAGGAAATTACACACTTAATTTACTTAGGGTTAAATCCTGGTCTAACTAGTTTAGGATGTGGTGAGGTAGCTTCAGTTAGTTCCACTTAGTTAAATGCACCAAGCTAGATACTCCTTATCCAACTCAGATACACTTGACTTCGTTTCCCTAACGTACTATCATCTCACCGCGTCTTGATACTATATTGCTAAGATTAATTAATCATTTCCTATCTAACCGTTCTATTAATTTAAGGTTAATATGTATGACATAACTTAAATAAGTATGATGAATAAACATGATATGTATGAATGACTATGTCATATTCGATTAATTCAATCAATTTAAATTAGTTGATCTCTTGGGCAGACTTTTATTTGTTCCATAGTTATAAGGTACTCTATGATAATTAGGTTTACAAATTTTAGGGTCCTGATTTTTTATTAACTTAGACTTGTAACCCAAGTCTATATATTTATTTGTTGAATTTCTAAAAGTTGAAGGTTTAATTACTAAATTATTAATTTGTGTATAATCAAATGGTACTTTACTATAACTAATTTTATTAGTTTAATTATTTAATATTGAATCCCTAATTAAGTTAGATTTTGAATTATTTAAAATAGATTTTATAGGATTATTAGAATTTTTCAAAGTAGAATTAATAGATTTATTAAAAATTTTCAAGATGGGATTATTAGAATTTTTCAAAGTAGAATTAATAGCATTAGATTTAGAATTTTCTAGATTATATTTGGAATTTTTTAAATTTAATTTTGAATTGTTTAAGGTTGAATTTTTCAAAAATGAATTTTTTAATTCGGAATTATCTTGATTAATCAAATCTAGGTTTTGATAATTTTGTCCTAGATTTTGATTATTCTTATCTAGGCTTTCATTATATTAATTTTATCATTTTCTTCAATAATATTATTATTATTTAAACTAATTAAATGTGAATTATTTAATTTTTTATTAGTTGAATTATTAATTTTGTTAATTAATTGACAACAATCAACTAATTTGCTAGCTTTAATACACAATTTATCTAAATTATCAAGTATTTTAAAACTTAAATTCTCAAAACTTTTAATTTTACTAAGCTTCTTTATCTCCGGGCACCGATTTGTTTAGTGACCGAATCTTCTACACTTGAAGCACTTGATGTGCTCCTTGTTCCTCCGGATTTTTAGCATTGGTGTCTCCTTTGCCGCAGGTTACGCCGTTCGAGTCTTATGAGTAGGAAACTCATTTTTATAGTGTCCTCTCTCCTTGCACTGGAAACAAATAATATCATATTTAAATTTTAAATTTAATTTGTTACCTTGTGAGTCATGTTTTGAACTCTCCTCCTGAATCCTTGATATGATAGATTTATCCATCTTCCTAAAATGTTAGATACACAAAAAAAATGTTCCAAGACTTGGTCTTGGATTAGTAGTGTGGGAGATAATAAATACAATAAAATAAAAAAAAATAAAAGAAAATGCTCGATCGGTGGTTGCATTAAATATAAGTTCCCCCGCTCTAATACCAAATGTTGGATCCAGAAAGATGCTAGAGGGGGGGTGAATATTGTATTTAAAATTTTCTTTTCTATTTTAAAAAACTTCGCAGTGGAAACACGAAAACACAAACAAAAGATACAAAGGCTTTTTTATTTGGTTCACAGCCAACCGATTGCTAATCCAAGGCACTGCGATCCTTGATCGCTTTCGAAGGGCAAACACTAAAATCTCTTCCTCATTGGAGGTAAGTGTAAAATACTACAAAAAAATAAAATAAAATAAAATAAATGTTGGGTAATTAGGAGAATACCCAATGGAATTTTTAGAAATTTTTAGAAATTTTTCTGGACTTGAATGAAGATTTCTAAGACCCTCTTTGCTTAGAAGGAGTTAAAGGACTTAACGGGTCTAAAATCCGACCCGTTTATCTGCCAAACCCGACCCGTTACCATTAAGCCGAGCATTTTTTTTCTCGCAGCTATTGGTGCAGTTGGCACCTAAGTCGAACCTGAGTTTTGATTATAGCAAACGATACAAAGTTAAGCTCATGTCGTTATCTCACGAGCTAAATCGAGTGTGCAGAAAATTGTTATAGCTGGAGCTGAAGGCTAGCGACACTCGGAGGAAGCCGTAGTGGTCGGGCGACACTCGAGTAACTTCAGAGGGAGATGAAGGAATCGAGTGGAAGGCCGGAAGCGAAAGTGACACAGTAGGTATAGAGGTAAGCTCGTGTGTGTGTGAGTGTAAGTGAGGTCATATCCTCCTTACGGGGATAGACTTAAGCATAGATCCGACCCAAGACATTCCATCGGTGGTCTAGGTCGAGATCGGACGGTCGGAGGCCGTCAAAATAATATTTTTGTTTAGCTAACTTGTCATTTCAGCTAGCATCAGTTGACTTCCAGCTTGGAGGACTCGACTGCTGTCAATCAGTCGACTATCTACGGTCAGCATTCGATTGATGCTACCATCAGTCGACTGATGGTTAAGGATCTTCTTCGAGGAGTCAAGGCTTATCACCTCATTTCAAGGGGAGTGGTGCTCAATTGTGATTGGCTAAAGTTCCTCTCGAAAAGGGGCTCAAAGGCTATAAAAGGAGGGCCTATCCTAGGGTTTCATCATCAATTCTAAGCTTCCAAAAGCCTCCGCAAAGCTACAACTCTCCGACAACGAAGTGCTTCTTCTCCGACGTCTAGGTTTAAATTGCTTTTATTTTGTTACGTCGGTATAAGTTTTTTTTTTGTTTATTGCTTTACTTTCTCGAAGCTTTTATCGTAACGAGGAGAGGGGGAGTGTCCCTCTACCTCAAGATTTGTGACTTTTTGTATCGATTAACTCCTACCTCTAACGAGGAGGAGTTCTTTAGTATTTTGCCCTTTGTACGTGGTCAAGAACCACTAGGGCCTTGGAGTAGTAGCCGAAGGCTACGAACCAAGTAAAATTCTCTTGTCTCATTTACTTTGCATTTATCTTTTCCGCTACGTATAATTGTTTTGAAATGAATTCGAAAAGAAAAAAGGTTTATCGCTATTCACCCCCCCCCCTCTAGCGATCTGCTTCCATCCAACAATTGGTATAAGAGCCGGGGGTGCTATGATTTGGTGAAACCACCGATCTAGCTTTTTACAATTTTTTTTTATTCTGTTTATTTCAAATTTATTTCATTTGGTTTTTTTTTTCTCGCACTACTAATCCAAGATGCGAGTCTTGGTACATTTCGTGTGTTTATGTGGTTGCTAGGTTTTTCGTCTTCATCTTCTTGTTTCTTTTATATCAATGGCCCATCTCGAGGGTTTTAACACCGTCCGACCTCCGTTTTACAACGGAGATTACTTCCTTTATTGGAAGGGTCGGATGGAATGCTTTCTTAAAACTCAAATCGAGATGTGGATCATAATCCAAACGGGATTCACACTTCCAACTAACGAAGTGGGTGAATCCTTGGATTATGACCAATGGACCATTACGACAAAAAGACAAGTCAAAGCCGACGCCAAGGCAACTCAAATCCTCCAATGCGGCTTGTCCAAGGAGGAGCTTAATTGCGTCGACCCCTTCATCAGCGCAAAGGACCTTTGGACAAAGCTAGTGGAGCTACATGAAGGGACCGATGAAGCCAAGGTATATAAGCGCGATCTTTTGTTTAATAAATTATATAATCTAAAAATACAGGAACACGAAATGATGATGCAACTTCACGAACGCGTTCAAGACATAGTCAATAATCTACACGCGATCAGGCAAAAGGTTAAAAACTACGACCTTATAAGGTATGTTCTTAACTCGTTTCCGAGGACTACCTTGTGGGCATCCATGGTCGATGCCTACAAGGTCTCCAAGGATCTTTCGAAACCTAGGTTAGATGAATTATTTTCTGATTTTGAACATCATGAGCAATCTAACTCGGAACCCGAGAAGGGTATAGCACTTTTTGCAGGTTCGAGGAAGAAAACCGCAAGCAAGCCACCCCCGAAGGAAGAAGAGGATGAGTCAGATTCGGAGGTCGACTCAGAAATGGAGGCCAAACTAGTAAACCTAGTTCGGAGGATAGTCAAGGGCCAAAAACAAACCATCACTCGACCCAACGAAGGTAAGCCTAAAAGTTCAAATATTAGATATTACGAATGAAACAGGTTTGGACATATCAAGTCCGAATGCCCAAAACTAAAGAGCAAAGCACCAAAACACAAAAAGGCACTCAACGCAACTTGGGAAGAAGCATCCGAGGAAGAAGATAATGATCGTGTTCTCATGGCTAAACTAGTGGAATCGGAGACAGAGTCGGAACCAGAACATGAATCAAAAATCGAAGACGAGTCGGACTGCGAAGCACTATTCAAGACAAGCCACGAATATGCATCCAGTTGAAAAAATACACTCAAGGTAAGTCGATCACTTATTAGTACACTTTATAGTGCAATTAAGTTTTTAACTAGGAAATTAGCTAAGTTCGAGTCCAAGGTCGAGACCCTAGTTGAGGAAGTTAAACTCCTCAAACACGAGGTCTCCCTAACCTCTTCGACTAGTTGAGTTCGAGAGGAGGACTCAACTCGGGTTGAAAAGCTCGAAGTTGAGAACTCACTCTTGAAGAGTCAAGTCTGTTAGGACCTGTGCGCCCGCTAGAGGGGGGGGTGAATAGCGCGTTGACCGTACGTAGATGGAATTTGATCGCGTTCGCTTGCCTATGATTGTTAGTACGCAGCGGAATATAGAAATGAAACAACAATCACAATAAGAAGCATACAAACACAAGGATATAACGTGGTTCGGAACCGAATGGTTCCTACTCTATGGATTGGGTTCGTACGAACCCTAGCGATGCCAATCACACACCACTATAAAACACTCCTTCTCGGAACAATCCGGAGGCAGAGAAACCTCGTACAAGATGATTACAACAATAATCAAATAACAACAAGCAAATAAAATGAGATACAATGCAATATAAGTAAAGAAAATGCTTTACAAATGCCTTTCGATTGCTTGCTTGTGGATCGCTTGAACCGTGGTTGAAGACCCTGATTTGCAGCAGCAAATCGCCTCAAAAACCTCCAAGAAATCGCTGCCAAAAACCCTCCCATCGAGCTCCTTTTATCCTTGCACGCGACCTGGATTTCCGCCTATCAGTCGATTGCCATAAGTCACCAGTCGACTGATGCCACTGTTGTCGTGAGACAACGACTCGATCCACGCTGGAAAAACTCCAATGGATCTCTTGGTAGTCGACTGCCAACATTGGCAGCTGACTACCAACATTGGCAGCCGACTGCCAGCCGCGTAGTCGACTGCCCAGTCGACTACGGAGCATTCTGTGCTCGCGGCTGAACTAGCAGTTGACTGTCGTCCCTTGGCAGTCGACTGCTGTCGACATAAGTCGACTGCTCCAATGAGCAGTCGACTACCAGAGCAATTTCAGGTCTTAAACGGCAGTCGAACTCAAGTCGACTCACGGCAGTCGAACCGACCATAATGCTAGTCGACTGCCAACCTCAAAAATGAGGTTTTAACCAAAGTATGGTGCCCCCATACTTGCTAGACCACCCTTAGCCTAGACCTAAGCCTTCTAGCCACCTCCATCAGCCTCACGTCTCTCGGATCCCTCCAAGTCATCCATGACTTTTTCATCCATCGTGCTAGCCTCAAGGTACTTCCCTTGGCTATGTCATGATAACGGTGTCTACACCGCCAAGGCACATTGGACTTACGCCGCCAAGACTCCGCTTGGACTTTACACCGCCAATATCAATCTCCTTGGACTTCTCAAATGCTAAGACTCAAGCTTGGACTTTCCCTTGCCAACCCATGTTGGACTTTCCATGCCAAGACCATGCTTGGACTTTCCTTTGTGCCAAGTACCCATGACTTGGACTTTCCATGCCAAGTACCCATGACTTGTACTTTACCTTGCCAAGACCCATGCTTGGACTTACCCTTGATCACATGGTCAACCCTAGTTAACCATCAAAGTCTCCCTCGAGTCAAACTCGAGTCTGGTCAATTATAACCTGGGTCGATTGCTCCAACAATCTCCCCAACATATTAACCGACATCAATGTCCAACATCAATGTCAAACCACTTTGTCAAACATCCTATGTCAAACATCAAAACATCACTCGAGTCAAACTCGAGTCTGGTCAATCGTGACCTGGGTCGATTGCACCAACAATCTCCCCCTTTTTGATGTTTGACAAAACAAACTTTGAGTTAGGCCCCTAACTCAAATTCCCTTACCAATTTTCCAAATTGGTAATTTTATCTTCTCCCCCTTTTTGACATACATCAAAAAGGTTATCTCTCCAAGGAGGTCAATGTCTCATGTTCCAATGAGATCTTACAATCTCCCCCTTGATCCAAAAATACCTAGGATGCCTACCATCTTCCTAGTGATAAGTCCCATATCACTCAAAAGAGGCAATCATATACTCTCTCCCAATTTCCAAATTGGGTTTCTCAAAATCCCATCAATTTTCCCAATTGATGATACTCTCCCAATAACTTCTCCCCCTTCAAGAAGAGAAACACATCCATCATCCCAAGATGGATAACTCCCCCTAAAGGCTTGCTCCCCCTTGACCATTGCACCAACAATGTCCTTGGGAAGTCCCTAAGCCAATAGAAACTCTAAACAATCAAAATTAAGGTTAAAAGTTCAAACTTGAACATTCCACACCCTAAATTTGATACTTTGACCTAACACTTCTCCTAATCCATATCCAATGGATTTTCACCCTTTATAATGCTTCCCAAAGCATATCCTAGGGTTAGGAGTGATTAGGGACCTTTACAATTGTTGAACACGGGATAAACAACCTTGTTTTCCTGAAATCAGACCTGGCAGTCGACTCCTGATAGTAACCAGTCGACTGCCACTCTCATCAGTCGACTGATAGCTGAAATTTCTAAATTTCAGCTATCAGAATCCAATTTTGACAATTCATAAGTAATTCTATGTATTTTGAAAATTTGTGAAAATTCATACGTACATTACTTATAAGCAATACAATAGGTGAAAATTATTTAAAAATTATTTTACCAATAAACTATCGAAATTGATACAAAATCCAAAAGTGAAGAAAAACTTCAATGTTTTAGCTCACTTTGTATCAACTTCATCATTAGTGATTGCTATCAAAAGATAGGCTTCACTAAA
The DNA here is from genome assembly GCA_025175895.1 of Wurfbainia villosa. Classification (NCBI taxonomy): domain Eukaryota; kingdom Viridiplantae; phylum Streptophyta; class Magnoliopsida; order Zingiberales; family Zingiberaceae; genus Wurfbainia; species Wurfbainia villosa. The sequence goes on along the minus strand of CM045989.1, from coordinate 31,554,937 downwards.
GTTTTCTACATTGATTTCAAAATGTTTTTGAAAACCTATTTTGGATCATATTCCTTGGGCTCTATGTACATGACTTGTACACAAGCTTTCCCAATGATCCACAAATTATATAAGATGAGTTTGAGTTCATCTAGATGCAACAACTATGCACCTTGAACTTAACTCATATCCTAGCATCTCACATGTATCTAGGGTGTATAAATACACATACATGTCAATTTGATGTGAGATGTGGGGCCGCAGTGCGGTGGGGCCGGTCATGTTAAAAAGTTTACCCATCACAGTTTTGCCCCCAGGGCAACGACGCGTTGGTAAGGCACGAAGTTCCCCTCTGCGCATCCAGGGGTCGATTCCGCCCCAGCAGCGCGCGCTGGGCGAGTAGCGGTGCACGATGCCCTCTCGTCCCAGCGTGGTCGGCCACCTGGGCAGCATGGGTCCTAACGTGTCGGGCCACGCGTCGCCCTGATTTACCCTCGTTGACCGGTGGGGACTCTAGTTGAAGGCCGTGGGGCAGGGCCGGTCAGCCATCAGGACTAGTAGGGAAGAGAAATCGTACCTGATACCTGATGTAAATAAAAAAAAAAAGATGTGAGATGTGGGTTTTGTTCTCCCTAATCTAGGGTTTCATGTATTTTTCTAAGGCAACTCTACTTGATTCCCTTATAAATGAGACTCCAAGTCATGTCATTGCCCTTAACTCAATTTTAATCAAATTATCTTAAATGCATGAATGATTATGACATTAGAAATGATATAAATAAGCATATGCTCATAATCATGATGTCATGGCATGAGATGAAATCTAAAAACACATGACATTTGAAACCTTAATTCTAAACATGACATATAAAATGATTAAAAATAAACATGATGTCATGGCATGTTATATGACAAACAAAGCATGACATATAAAATATATAGGTATAGTAATACCTAAATTTTAATATTAATTTCCATTTGACATAATTAGATATATTTTGCCATATTATCATTAATCTCCCTAGTGTGCCAAAACCCCAAAATGGCACACTAACCTCTAAACCTAAATTGTGTCAATTTAATTGATTTTTCTTAATTTCAAAAGTGCATTGGCACATCCTAAAATCTTTTAGGATATTGATTCAAATCTATTTCCAAGGTAACCATAACCTTGAAAATATCCTAAAGTGCCACCTTTACCATGGTTGAGTTAACTACCCATCCAATCAAGGTTGGCACACCCTAAACCCATCTAGCGTGAATCAATCACGCTCTTAGGAATCCAAAACCGATTTGAGCTCCTAGGGTTAATTAGGTATTCCTTAGGGATAACCTCCCTAGATACCTTCCTAATGACCCTCCTAGGCTTGTTAGACTTGGTCATTTGGGTCTTACAATGGTTAACTTTAAGGATTGCCTCCCTAATAACCTTCTTAGTGGCCACCCTAGGTTTCCTAGAAACCCTAGCCACTAGGCACAACCTTTGGTCAACCTTAGGGATGACTTCCCTATTGACCTTGGTCTTCCTAGACCTAATTAGTGTTCCATAATCTAATGGAACACTATGATAAGCCACCTTAGGCTTAGGTTTGTGACCCAAACCATTCTTGCCCTTGAATGACTTTTGCTTCTTGGGTCTTAAATGTTGACTTTGAGATTTTGACCTAGAAGTTTGACTAATTGAACCTTGCATTTGATTTTGCATAACCTTAAGGGTCTTTTCAAGCTTTTCAAGCCTTGACCTCAAGGCTTGGTTCTCTAATTCTAATTGCCCAACTTTAGAATTTTGATTTGGTCTTTGGGCATGAGACTTCCTAGGCATATGCCTAGTCTATTTAGGATTGAAACCTAGGTGCTCTTGAACCTTTCTAATTGTCTCCCTAGGTAAAATTGATCTTGAGTTATTTGACCTAGGTTTGTCCTTAGGTAAATTATTTTTAGGGACATTAGTCCCAAGTTTCTTCTTATTATCTAGGTGGACACTTTTAGCTCCTAAACACAAGTATTTATTTCTATTAGCATGCTTTTCATAAATTGCAAGAGAATTAAAGTTCCTAGCATGCTTTTTTCTATTGACTAAAGAAAGAGCATTATTAAAATATACCTTAGGGTTTGCCTTAGTGGCTCCCCCTACTTGTGATGCTCCATTTTGAGTCTTTTTGCTCCCCCTAAGACATTGATTCCTATAATGTCCTTTTGAATGACACTTGAAGCATATGATGTGCTCCTTGCCTTTAGGTGTTGGGGAATCGACATCCTTTGACTTTTCTTGACTTTTAAGTGCCGGCGGAGCTTTCCTAATCTTCTTTGGGCACTTGCTCTTGTAGTGCCCGACTTCTCTACACTCAAAACATATGATATAATTTTTATTAAAAATTGATATGTTTGAGTTACCTAGGGTGGTTGTGGTGATATGAGTGGATTCTTCATTCCTCCCGGAGGTTGAGACTTCTTCTTGAATTGGTTCCGTCTCCGGTGTGGATGGTCTCTCCCCCTCAAACCTAGAGGTGGATGCCTCCTCCACTTCTTCCACCGCTTCTACCTCTTCAGATCCGGATGTTGATTCCCTATCAACCTCTAAATCCTCTAGCTCTTTGGATGTTTCTTCTTGAGCTTGAGAGGGTGATGGTCCTTCTTCTTGGACCGATGATAGACTTTCATGGAGCTTGGCCAAATCGCTCCATAGATCCTTGGCATCCACATAGTCACCTAGGCTACACAAGAGGTCATTAGGAATTAGATCAAAAATGAATTTGATTACCTTCTTATTTTTATTGAATTGTTGGAGTTGCTCCTCACTCCACTTCTTCTTCTTGAGAAACCCTCTCTTTGGTCCCTTAGGATATTCAAATCCTTCCATCAACATGGACCACTCCTCAAGGTCTCTCATCATCAACAAATATTCAATTCTCGCCTTCAAAGAATTAAAACCTTCTCGTCCATAGAAGGCATACAGAATTGGGGTGTTGATATCCCATCCCAATTGTCCTTGGACTTCCATCTTTTACCCTCTAGCTTGCTCCCTTTGTTGTTAGACTTAGAAGAGAGGCCTCGCTCTGATACCACTTGTTAGGACCTGTGCGCCCGCTAGAGGGGGCGTGAATAGCGCGTTGACCGTACGTAGATGGAATTTGATTGCGTTCGCTTGCCTATGATTGTTAGTACGCAGCGGAATATAGAAATGAAACAACAATCACAATAACAAGCATACAAATACAAGGATATAACATGGTTCGGAATCGAAAGGTTTCTACTCCACGGATTGGGTTTGTACGAACCCTAGCGATGCCAATCACACACCACTATAAAACACTCCTTCTCGAAACAATCCGAAGGCGGAGAAACCTCGTACAAGATGATTACAACAATAATCAAATAACAACAAGAAAATAAAATGAGATACAATGCAATATAAGTAAAGAAAATGCTTTACAAATGCCTTTCGATTGCTTGGTTGTTGATCGCTTGAACCGTGGTTGAAGACCCTGATTTGCAACAGCAAATTGCCTAAAAAACGTCTAAGAAATCGCTGCCAAAAACCCTCCCGTCGAGCTCCTTTTATCCTTACGCGTGACCTAGATTTCTGCCTATCAGTCGACTGCCATAAGTCACCAGTCGACTGATGCCACTGTTGTCGTGAGACAACGGCTCGATCCACGCTGGAAAAACTCCAATGGATCTCTTGGCGCGATCACAATCACAGAGTCGATCGCCACGGCCACGGAGCATTCTGCGCTCGCGGTCAACTAGCAATGATCGTCCCTGGCAATGATCGTTGCCGACATCACCGATCGCTCCAATGAGCAGTCGACTACCAGAGCAATTTCAGCTCTTAAACAACAGTCGAACTCAAGTCGACTCACGGCAGTCGAATCGACCATAATGTCAGTCGATTGCCAACCTCAAAAATGAGGTTTTAACCCAAGTATGGTGCCCCCATACTTGCTAGACAACCCTTAGCCTAGACCTAAGCCTTCTAGCCACCTCTATGAGCCTCACGCCTCTCGGATCCCTCCAAGTCATCCATGACTTGTTCATCCATCGCGCTAGCCTCCAGGTGCTTCCCTCGGCTATGTCATGCTAACGGTGTCTACACCGCCAAGGCACATTGGACTTATGCCGCCAATATCAATCTCCTTGGACTTCTCAAATGCCAAGACTCAAGCTTGGACTTTCCCTTGCCAACCCATGTTGGACTTTCCATGCCAAGACCTTGCTTGGACTTTCCTTTGTGCCAAGTACCCATGACTTGGACTTTCCATGCCAAGTACCCATGACTTGGACTTTACCTTGCCAAGACCCATGCTTGGACTTACCCTTGATCACATGGTCAACCCTAGTCATCCATCAAAGTCTCCCTCGAGTCAAACTCGAGTCTGATCAATTATAACCTGGGTCGATTGCTCCAACAATCTCCCCAACATATTAACCGACATCAATGTCCAACATCAATGTCAAACCACTTTGTCAAACATCCTATGTCAAACATCAAAATATCACTCGAGTCTGGTCAATCGTGACCTAGGCCGATTGCACCAACAAAGTCGAAGATCTTAGGAACACATTGGAAAGGTTTACTTTGGGATCCAAAGGACTTGACCTCCTACTTGGATCGCAAAGGGTCGTGTACAACAAGGTCGGGCTAGGGTTTAGCTCAAATACGACTAACAAGTCGTATATGTCGATTGTAAGTCGACATAAAAAATGTGTCCAAGCATGGGTCCCTAAGATCTCCTTGATTTCAAACTTAGGATTGAACCAGTACTGGGTTCCCAAGGACCAAATCCACTATGTGGAGAGACCGAACCGAGTCAACGGTCTAGGGGGAGCCAGTACAAAACTTGTTTGTATTTTAACTTAGAAATTGCATGCTTAGGTTCTTTATTTAGTTTGATTTTTCTTTTTAGAATGGCTAGATAGGACTATAACTTGTCAATACTTGATAACATAGTACCAGGATGCGGCGAGATGATAGTACGCTAGGAAAGCGGAGTCTTGTGTATTCGGGCTAGATAAGGCGTATCTAGTTCGATGCACTTGACCGAGTGGAACTAGTTGAAGCTACTTCGCCGTATCCTAGACTAGTTAGACCAGAAAGTAGTCTTAGGTAAGTCAAGTTTCTATTTTCTTGAAAATGGCTTTGCCTAAGGAAGTGGTCATTGTTCCGATCAAAGAAGGTCTCTGTGCCTCGCCATGACCTGGAAGCCATGATCTTGAAAAGGTGACTGGATGAGCCTAAGGTCAAATCCGAATCTAACGCAAGGTTGACAAGTGTTCAAGTCATTAAATTTAAATCAAGTAAAATTGGAAGTCATCTCACAAGAACATATAGGGTTAACATGTTTGATCATGTAGACATGGGTGAGATGATTTAGGTTAATAATCTTCAACCAATCTTTAATAAATCCAATATCCGATCCAACTACCTTACATGTAGGATCAATGGATGTTGGACAGTGATTGTTCCCAACACATGACCGGGGATCAACTCAAGTTTTCGAAGCTTCGATTCAAACGACAAGGATCGATAGCCTTCGGAAACAACGGCAAGCTCGAAATCATCGGATCAGGTGATATTGAGCTCAACTCTAACTTTATTATTCAAAATGTCTTATTGGTAGAAAATTTTCAATATAATTTACTTAGTGTAAGCCAATTGTGTGATAACAACTATAAGGTCATATTTCTAGAAAATGAATACGTAATTAATACAAATGAAACTTCTAAAACAATCCTTAAGGGAACCAAAAATAATAATATTTACACTATTAATTTAACTAACTCCTCAACCAAGTGTCTTATGATAGGGCAAGAGGAATCACGGTTGTGGCACCAACGACTAGGTCACTCACACCCAAGACTCATCCACAAGATGAGTCAAAGTGACATAGTCAGAGACTTGCCTAACCTCAATAACTTGAATAATAAAATATGTAATGCTTGTCAATAAGGTAAACAATCTAGGACACAACATCAACTAACTAATCAAGAACGAACCAAATGTGTTCTTGAGCTCCTACACAAGGATCTATTTGATTCACACGAGCTAAGTCACTTAATGGAAGTAAATTCTATTTAGTCATAATTGATGACTACTCTAGATTTACTTGGGTTAGGTTCATCAAACACAAAAGTGACACCCTAGATCAATTAATCAACCTATTTAAACTAATAGAAAATCAACAAAACATTAAAATCAAAAGACTTAGGACTGATCATGGTGGTGAATTCGAGAATCACAGGTTTATAGAATTCTGTAACCTAAATGGATACCACTATGAGTTCTCTTGCCCTGGAACTCCACAACAAAATGGCCTAGTAGAACGCAAAAATAAAACCCTACAAGAAGCCGCTAGGACAATGTTAAACGAGTATAACCTACCCGATAGGTTTTGGGCGGAAGCCGTGAGTACGACATGTTATGTCCAAAATAGGATCCTTATGGTAAAGAGGCACCTTAAGACCTCATATGAGATTTATCATGATAAAATACCTAACATCAAGTACTTTAGGGTATTTGGGTGTAAGGTACATATCCTAAACACTAAGGATTACCTAGGGAAATTTACATCCAAAACCTCTACCGAAATCTTTCTAGGATACTCGACTACGAGTAGAGCGTATAGAGTATATAATCATGACACCCTTAGAGTCGAGGAGACTATCAATGTAGTATTTAATGAAGGACACGAACCTACAAATCCCCCGGCAACCCCAATTAGTGAGCCGATTCATACCAGACTCAACTCCGATCTGGAGATCAAGTCTAGTAGTAATCCTAACCTAAGTCAACCAAGTCATCCTATCGACCAAGTGATAGATGACTCTAACCAAACTAGAACTCAAACGAGTCATCCTATTGACCAAGTGGTAGACTCAAACCCAAATCCAACTAGGACTCTAACAAATCATCTTATCGACCAAGTGATAGGCGATCCAAGTCTAGGAGTTCGAACTAGAGCCTCATACAGAAACTATTGACCAAGCTCTTCATGATCCCGATTGGATTATTGCAATGCAAGAAGTACTGGCTCAATTCACTAGGAACAAAGTATGGAAATTAGTACCACCACCTACAGATAAAACAATCATTGGAACAAGGTGGGTGTTTAGAAATAAACTTGATGATAAAGGTGAAGTAGTTAGAAATAAAGCTAGACTAGTCGCTAAAGGGTTTAGTCAAGTCGAAGGCTTAGATTACGATGAGACCTATGCCCCAGTAACTAGATTAGAGTCCATTCAAATGCTATTAGCATATGCTGCACATCGAGGATTTAAGTTGTTTCAAATGGATGTGAAATCGGCATTCTTGAATGGATACATTAAAGAAGAGGTTTATGTTAGTCAACCCCTCGGTTTCGAAAGTTTAGATAAACCCGACCATGTCCTTAGGTTAAAGAAAGCCCTCTATGGACTTAAACAAGCTCCTCGAGCTTGGTACGAGAGACTTTTGGTGTATCTTAAGTCCAAAGGATTTAACCAGGGTGTAGTTGACCCAACCCTTTTCGTAAAAACCTTAGGTAAAGACATATTCATAGCCCAAATCTACGTAGATGATATTATTTTCGGAACCACCAACTCGATCCTACTGAATGAATTCATTTCACTTATGGAAAGTGAATTTGAAATGAATTTAGTAGGCGAGTTGAGTTTCTTCTTGATGGCATGCTCGGAGGCTCGTCGGCTCCCATGTCCCCGGATTAAAATTTTCACTAATGAAAACTAATCCGGATGGAATGAGTTTCCTAAGCTCAACCAATTCATCGTCGTGCTAATGACTTGAGCGATCGCTTAAACAAACTAGTTGTTCAAGCAACAAAACTCTTCTAGTCGGTTAGCTGCGGAAGAGACGACGGACGGATTGCCGGTTTTTGTGTTTATCTTCGGGGTCCATGATTATACAAATACATATGGATGTAGACATGTATATCCAACACATACAAACATATTAATAAGAACATGCAAAGATCAATAATAAAACTTGTAAAACTTTTATACCTCTCGATCTTCTATCATATGTCCTAACCTCCTTGTAGATTTCGTGTGGGCGAAGATCCTCCACAAGTTGAAGCTTCCTAGATCTTCTTCAATCAAAAGAAAGAAGAACTCTCCTTCCCTTCTTGCTTGAGCCAACCACCAAGCCACAAAAGCTTGTTGCCGCCGGCCCCAAGAAAAGAAAGAACAAGATGGCCAACCAAGGAACCAAACAAGGGAACAATCCCTAGCTCCTAGTGTCGCCGGCCAAGAGGAAAAGGATGAGAGAAATACCGGCCAAAGGGGAGCAATAGAAGACCCTACAACCCCTTTGTGCCACCGGCCCTAGAGGGAGTGAAGAGGAGAAGATCAATTTAGGAAGAAAGCTTAGGGTTTCTTATATCTTTGTGCCGCCAACCACAAGGGGATAGAGCCGACAAAGCAAAGAAACCTAAACCCTAATTCTTGATCCTCATCGTGCCGCCCCCTTAGCCTCCCTTTTTTAGAACTTAGGAGAAAATTGGTTATTGATGAGGTGGCCAAAAAATTAGGAACTAATTCCTAATTATTCTTGCCGCCCAAGGTAGCAAGGAATTAGTAAAAAAAAAATTCTACCTCCTCTAATCTTGCCGCACAAGGTGGCATAGAAAATAGAATTTTTTTTTTTTTACCAATTGTAATCTTGAATTTTTTTTTAACTAATTCAAATCTTGCCGCCTAAGGTGGCATAGAATTAGGAAATAATTTTTTTTATCAATCTTTAAACTTGCCGCCCACCTCATCCAACCTCTCCTCTCCCTTTCCTTTCCTTTCCCTCCCCTTTCCTTTCCCTCCCCTTTCTTTTCCTTCTATTCTTATATCTAGGCTTCATGAGGATTATATTAGGCTACAATAGGGATCATGAGGAGGAGTTGGATCTTGGCCACCCGATGGATCGGAACCACACAAACTTGATCCATCAATGATGTTCCATTCCACTAGAGGATCATCATTGAATTACCTCACCAACCCCCATAAATTAATATGGGCTCCATACATTATTTGTACATCCATCTCCCCGTGTTTAAGATATTGAATGTCTGTCAATTAATTAATTTACTGACCATCAATCAATTAACATCTAACTCCTCGAGTAGTACCACTCAACCTTAGCATCATGTTGACTAAGTCAACCTGCAGGGTTTACATGATGAATCTTATGAGCTCCTCAAGGGGACATCATCAACCTAATATATAGGACACAGTTTCCTCCTATAATTAACAACACACCATGTAAATAATATCATTTCCCAACTTACCGAGCATATTGATTTAATCCATTTAAATCTCACCCTTTGGTAAATCAAAGAAATAAATACTAAGTACATGTGCCCGTTATTATATCGGGATTAAGAGCATGTACAACATAATATCCGAGGTCCGATTCAATTATGTAGTCAACAATAAATTGAATCACCTCTATGTCGGTCCTGCTCAATACACCTAAGTGTACTAGTGTAACTCTATGTTCAAGACAAACCAATACCAAGCTACACTACAACCATGCCAATGGTTTGTCCAAAACCATCTTGGTTGTGAGCCTCTACTTATATTCTACAGGAGACTGATAACATGATCTTTTGTGCCACACCAAGCACCATGTTATCTACAATGTAAAGTATTAGATAATATGCACACATATAATAAATATAAAGTGCAAAAAATGATCATGTGATTCTTATTTTAAAATAAAAATGTTCGTACAAAAGAACTAGGCTTTCAGTATACATCCCAACAATCTCCACCTTATACTAAAAGACTATGCTGTCATCACACTGCCATACATCTGATCCCCATGTCCTCCACATGCCTATCAAACGCTTTCGCTAGAAGGGCCTTAGTGAATGGATCTGCCAGGTTATCCTCTGATGCAATCTTGGCGATAGCTACTTCTCCTTGCTTTACGATCTATCGTATCAGGTGGTACTTGCGCTCTATGTGTTTACTCGCCTTATGGGCTCGTGGTTCCTTCGAGTTTGCAACTGCACCACTGTTATCACAATAAATTGTGATAGTTCTGGGCAAACCAGGAATCACATCCAAGTCCATCAAGAAGTTCCCGAGCCATACAGCTTCCTTGGCTGCCTTAGAGGCTGCCACATACTCAGCTTCCATGGTAGAGTCCACCACGGATTTCTGATTGACACTCCTCCATACTATGGCTCCACCTCCAAAAGTAAACACAAACCCTGAGGTAGACTTATTGTTGTCCCTATCTGATTGGAAATCAGAATCCGTGTAACCCACAGGGACTAATTGATCTGCCCGGTAAACCAGCATATAATCCCTAGTCCTTCTCAGGTACTTCAATATATGCTTTACCGTAGTCCAATGTCCCTGTCCAGGATTACTCTGATATCTGCTAACCATGCCCACGACAAAACAGATATCTGGTCTCGTACATAGCATAGCATACATGAGGCTTTCTACTGGCGAAGCATAAGGAACCGCCTTCATCTCCTTTATCTCCTTTGATATTTTTGGACACATCTCTTTAGATAAAGGTACTCTATGCCTAAAAGGTAGAAAACCTTTCTTGGAGTTCTGCATGCTAAAACGAGCAAGGATAGTTTCAATGTATGAAGCTTGAGATAAGCACAATATCCTTTTCTTGCGATCCCTTATCACCTTGATCCCAAGGATGTGTCCCACTTCTCCCAAGTCCTTCATATCAAACTGTTTGGACAACCATACCCTTACGTCTGATAACACTCTGATATTGTTGCCAACTAACAAAATGTCATCTACGTATAGTACAAGAAATACCACTATGTTTCTATCACAACTCTTGTATACACAAGGCTCATCCGGACTTTGAATAAATCCATATGACTGGATTACCTCATCAAAGTGGATGTTCCAAGATCTAGAAGCTTGCTTCAATCCATAAATGGACCGATTAAGCTTACACACAAGATGCTCTTTGCCCTTTGCAATAAATCCCTCTGGTTGCTTCATATAGATGTTTTCCTCAAGACTTCCGTTAAGGAAAACTGTCTTGACATCCATCTACCAAATCTCATAATCCTCATGAGTAGCAATAGATAAGAGAATCCGGATAGACTTAAGCATAGCTACCGGTGAAAAGGTCTCCTCATAATCGATACCCTCTTTTTGAGTATACCCTTTCGCAACAAGCCTAGGTTTGAAGGTCTCAACCTTCCCGTCTACTCCTCTCTTTCTCTTGTAGATCCACTTGCATCCAATGGCTTTCACACCATCGGATGGTTCTACTAGCTCCTAGACATGATTAGAATCCATAGATTCTATCTCTGAATTCATCGCTCTTTGCCAAGATACCACATCTCTATCTTGGAGTGCCTCGTCATATGTCTAGGGATCAGGTTCATGTTTACCAGGGACTAAGTCCGAAGACTCTCCCAAGAACATGAATCTCACGGGTTGTCTAACAACCCTCCCACTACGATGAGGTGCCTCCTGTGTATGCTCTGGGACACGCGGTGCAGTGACTTGTGGTATTTCCTCTTGTACTGCAGACTGAGAACAATCCTACTTGTGGGCTTGTGGTTCATCACATAGTCCTCCTCTAGAAATCTAGCATTCGTACTCACGATCACCTTCTGATCTCTAGGACTATAGAATAAACCACCCTTCTTTCCCTTAGGGTAGCCAACAAACAAGCGTACTTATTTACGAGATTCCAACTTACCAGCATCTCCCTTCAGCACATGTGTTGGACTCCCCCAAATCTGAATATGTCTTAGACTAGGCTTTCGCCCAGTCCACAATTCTGTGGGAGTAGAGGGTACTCACTTAGATGGAACCAAGTTCAGAATGTGTGCTGCCGTTTCTAGAGCAAACCCCCAGAATGAATCAGGTAACTCAGAATAACTCATCATCGATCTGACCATCTCCATAAGAGTCCTATTCCTTCGCTCCGTCACACCATTCTGCTGGGGTGTGCCAGGTGAGGACAATTGGGATTGAATCCCAGCCTCTGATAAATAACTCCTAAACTCTCCCAAGAGGTACTCGCCACCACGATCAGATCGTAGTGTCTTGATACTTTTACCTTGACGGTTCTCCACATCAGCCTTGAATTCTTTGAACCTGTCAAAGCATTCAGACTTGCGGCACATCAAGTAAATGTATCCATACCTTGAATAATTGTCTATAAAAGAGACAAAGTATTCAAAGCCACCTCTAGCCTGGATAGACATAGGACCGCACAAATCAGAATGAACCAATTCCAATACATCTTTGGCTCTATACCCCTTAGCCTTAAAAGGCCTCTTGGTCATCTTACCTTCCAAGCAAGACTCGCAGGTTGGGAGATCTTCCACCACTAATAAACCCAAGGGTCCATCAGCTATCAACCTTTGAATTCTACTCAGGTTAATATGATCAAGTCTTAGGTGCCAAATGTTGGTGCAATCGGCCCAGGTCACGATTGACCAGGACTCGAGTTTGACTCGAGTGATGTTTTGATGTTTGACAAAGTATGTTTGACAAAGTATGTTAGACATAGGATTGACATTGATGTTTGACATTAATGTCGGTTAATATGTTGGGGAGATTGTTTATACAATCGACCCAGGTTATAATTGACCAGACTCGAGTTTGACTCGAGGGAGACTTTGGTGGTTGACTAGGGTTGACCATGTGTTTATGGGAAAGTCCAAGTCATGGGTACTTGGCATGGAAAGTCCAAGCATGGGTCTTGGCAAATGAGAAGTCCAAGCATGGGTCTTGGCAAATGGAAAGTCCAAGCATGGGTCTTGGCATGGAAAGTCCAACATGGGTTGGCAAGGGAAAGTCCAAGCTTGAGTCTTGGCATTTGAGAAGTCCAAGGGGATTGATATTGGCGGCGTAAATTCCAAGCGGAGTCTTGGCGGCGTAAGTCCAATGTGCCTTGGCGGTGTAGACACCGTTAGCATGACATAGCCGATGGAAGCACCTGGAAGCTAGCGCGATGGATGAACAAGTCATGGATGACTTGGAGGGATCCGAGAGGTGTGAGGCTGATGGAGGTGGCTAGAAGGCTTAGGTCTAGGCTAAGGGTGGTCTAGCAAGTATGGGGGCACCATACTTGGGTTAAAACCTCATTCTTGAGGTTGGCAGTCGACTGGCATTATGGCCGGTTCGACTACCGTGAGTCGACTTGAGTTCGATTGCCAGGTTAGAGCCGGATTGCTCGCACGATCGCTCATGGGAGCGATCGATGAGCTCGGCAATCGATCGCTAAGGGATGGCAATGATCGATCGAGTGTCAAGCACAGAATGCTCCGTAGCCGACTGGGCAATCGACTACGGGCGTTGGCAGTCGACTGCCAATGTTGGCAGTCGACTGCCAAGAGATCCGTTGGAGTTTTTCCAGCGTGGATCGAGCCGTTGTCTCACGACAACAGTGGCATCAGTCGACTGGTGACTTATGGCAGTCGACTGATAGGCGGAAATCCAGGTCGCGCGCAAGGATAAAAGGAGCTCGACGGGAAGGATTTTGGCATCGGTTTCTTGAGGCTTTTGGGGCGATTTGCTGCTGCAAATCAGGGTCTCCAAGTTGACATCAAGCAACCAAGCGATCAAGCATCCAAGAGCATTTGTAAAGTGTTTTCTTTACTTGTATTGCTTTGTATTTCATTGTCTTAGCCTGTAGCTTTTGATTATTGTTGTAATCACTATTGTACGAGGTTTCTCTACCTCCGGATTATTCCGAGAAGGAGTTATTTGATAGTGGTGTGTGATTGGCATCGCTAGGGCTCATTTGAGCCCGATCCGTGGAGTAGGAACCGGTTCGGTTCCGAACCACATTATATCGTGCGTGTTGTGATTGTATCTTGTTATATTTATTTGTTATTACTATTCCGCTGTGCTAACAAGATTGTAGACGATCAAACGCGAAAGAATTCCATCTACGTACGGGTCACCCGCTATTCACCCCCCCCTCTAGCGCCGTCGAATTTCCAACAAGTGGTATCAGAGCCAGGTTGCTCTTCAACGGATTAACAACCGGGAGCAATACGCTAGAGGGTAAAGATGGAATTCCAAGACAAGCTTGGATGGGACATCAACACACCGGTCCCGTACTCATTATATGGACAAGAAGGCTTCGATTCTTGGAAGAGAAGAATTGAAGATTTTTTGATGATGAAGGACTTCGAGGAATGGTCTCTATTAATGGAAGGATTTGAGTATCCTAGAGGACCAAAAGGTGGCTTCCTCAAGAAGAAGAGATGGAGTGAAGATCAACTCCAAAGATTCGAGAAAAACAAGAAGGTAATCAAATTCATTTTTGATTTAATTCCAAATGAATTCTTGTGTAGCCTAGGTGAATGCATGGATGCTAAGGAGATATGGAGCGATTTGGCAAAGCTCCATGAAAGCCCATCAATGGTCCAAGAAGAAGAAGAAGAAGAGGAGTGCTCACACTCTCAAGCTCAAGAAAGTTCACCATCAATTCAAGAAGATAAGGAGGGTGAAGAAGAGAGATCATCCTCACAAGGAAGTGAGGATTCGGAGGTTGATAGGGAATCAACATCCGGATCGGAAGATGTGAAGGAAGTGGAAGAAGCATCCACTTCAAGGATTGAGGGGGAGGAGAGAACTTCCATACCGGAACATCAAGAAGAAGCTTCGACATCCGGTCAAGATGAAGAAGCCCAAAGTCCAATTCCGGTCTCCACTAACCTAGGTAACTCAAACATATGTGTTAATAATAAAATGCATATAATATGTTTTGAGTGTAGGGAAATCGGGCACTATAAGAGCAAGTGCCCAAAGAAGATTAGGAAAGCTCCACCGGTTCCAAAAGTTAAGGATGTCGGTTCCCCAAATATCAAGAGCAAGGAGCATATCATATGCTTCAAGTGCCGACAACCGGGACACTACCGGAGTCAATGCAAGAAAGGGGACAAGAAGACTCAAAATGGAGCATCATATGTAGGGGGAGCTAAGGCAAACCCTAGGGTAACTTCTAATTTTGCTCCCTCTTCAATTTACAAGCAAAAGCATGCTAGGGATTTCAATTCACTTGCAATTTATAAAAAGCATGCTAATAGGAATAAGTATTTTTGCTTAGGAGCTAAGAATGTTTACTTAGATAATAGGGAGAAATTTGGAACTAATGTCCCTAAAAATAACTTATCTAAGGACAAACCTAGGTCAAATAACTCTAGAAAAACTTTACCTAGGGAGACCATTAGAAAGGTGCAAGAGCACCTAGGTCTTAATCCCAAATGGACTAGGCATATGCCTAAAAAGTCCCATGCCCAAGAACTCAATCAAAAATCAATTGGGCAATTGGAATTAGAAAACCAAGCCTTGAGGTCAAGGCTTGAGAAATTAGAAAAGACCCTTAGAAATATACAAAATCAAGTTCAAGGGTCTAATGGTCAAACTCCTAGGTCAAAAGTCAAAGTCAATACTTAAGACCTAAGAGTCAAAAGTCAACCAAGGGCAAGCAAGGTTTGGGTCACAAACCTAAGCCTAAGGTAGCTTATCATAGTGTTCCATTTGACTATGGAACACAAACTAGGTCTAGGAAGACCAAGGTCAATAGGGAAGTCATCCCTAGAGTTGACCAAAGGGTGTGCCTAGTGGCTAGGGTTTCTAGGAAACCTAGGGTGGCCACTAAGGAGGTTGCAAGGGGAGTTACCCCTAGAGTCAACCTAGGTAAGATCCAAATGACCAAGGCTAACAATCCTAGGAGGGTCATTAGGAGGGTATCTAGGGAGGTTATCCCTAAGGAATACCTAGTTAACCCAAGGAGCTCAAATAGGTTTTGGGTTCCTAGGAGCGTGATAGATTCACGCTAGATGGGCTTAGGGTGTGCCAACCTTGATTGGATGGGTAGCTAACTCAACCATAATAAAGGTGTCATTTTAGGTTATTTTCAAGGTTATGGTTGCCTTGGAAATACATTTAAGTCTTAATCCTAAAAGTTTTTAGGATGTGCCAATATTACTTGAGAAGTTTGATAAAATGATCAAAATTGGCACAATTTAGGTTTAGAGGTTAGTGTGCCATTTTGGGTTTTTGGCACACTTGGGAGAAAACTAGAAATATGGCAAAATATAATTAATTATATGAAATGGAAATTAATATTAAAATTTAGGTATTACTATACCTATATATTTTATATGTCATGCTTTGTTTGCCATATAACATGCCATGACATCATGCTTATTTTTAATCATTCTATATGTCATGTTCATGTTTAGGATAGAGGTAAATGTCATGTGGTTTTAGATCTTATTTTATGCCATGACATCATGATTATGAGCATGTGTTTATCTATATCATCTCTAATGCCATAATCATTCATGCATTTAAGATATTTTGATTGAAATTGATTTAAGGATAATGGCATGACTTGAAGTCCCATTTATAAGGGAATCAAGTAGGGTTGCCTTAGAAAAATGCATGAAACCCTAGATTAAATGAACCAAAACCCACATCTCACATCCAATTGACATGTGTGTGTACTTATACACCCTAGATACATGTGAGATGCTAGGATATGAGTTGAGTTCAAGGTGCATAGTTTTTGCATCTAGTTGAACCAAAACTCATCTAATTTTATTGGTGGATCATTGGGAAAGCTTGTGTACAAGTCATGTACATAGAGCCCAAGGAATATGATCCAAAATAAGGTTTTGAAAACATTTTAAAATCATTTTGAAAAATCTTGGTGAAGTCTATCTTTTGATAGCAATCACCATTGATGAAGTTGATACAAAATAGGGCTAAAACATTGAAAATTTCAATGGTTTTGAGTTTTGTATCAAACTCACTATTTTATGGGTAAAATATTTTTCAAACATTTTTCACCCATTGTTTTGGTCATAAGTATTATACGTATCAAATTTCGTGATTTTTCGATGTACGTATAATTATTTATGAATTTATGAATTTCGTTACGATAAATTGAAATTGGAATTTACTACGATCAGCCACTTGGTGGCGATCGGTGATGATGTGATCGGTGATTCACGTCAGTCATTTGCCAGGTCTGATTTTGGGTTAACAAGGTTTGTTTAGCCCGTGTTCAGCTATGGTAAAGGTTCCTAACCACTCCTAACCCTAGGATATGCTTTGGGAAGCATTATGAAGGGTGAAAATCTATTGGATATGGATTAGGAGTTGTGTTGGGTCAAAGTATCAAATTTAGGGTGAGTAAAAGTTCTATGTTGAACTTAGAACCTTAATTTTGATGGTTTAGAGTTCCTATTGGCTTAGGGGCTTTCCAAGGACATTATTGGTGCAATGGTCAAGGGGGAGCAAGCCTTTAGGGGGAGGTATCCATCTTGGGATGATGGATGTTTTTTTATGGGGAGAATGTTATCAATTGAAAATTGATGGGTGTTTGATACCCAATTTGGAAATTGGGAGAGTGAGATAGGAGTGCCTCTCTTGAGTGATATGGGACTTATCACTAGGAAGATGGTAGGCATCCTAGGTATTTTTGATCAAGGGGGAGATTGTAAGATCTCATTGGGACATGAGACATTGACCTCCTTGGAGAGAAAACCTTTTTGATGTTAGTCAAAAAGGGGGAGAATGTTTGGGAGAACATTTGATTTACTTTTTCACTTGAATGTTTGGGGGAGAACATTTGGTGAGTGTTTACCAATTTGGGATAATTGGTAAGGGATTTGAGTTAGTGTTCTAACTCATGGTTTTATTTGGTTTTTGTCAAACATCAAAAAGGGGGAGATTGTTGGTGCAATCGGCCCAGGTCACGATTGACCAGGACTCGAGTTTGACTCGAGTGATGTTTTGATGTTTGACAAAGTATGTTAGACATAGGATTGACATTGATGTTTGACATTAATGTCGGTTAATATGTTGGGGAGATTGTTTATACAATCGACCCAGGTTATAATTGACCAGACTCGAGTTTGACTCGAGGGAGACTTTGGTGGTTGACTAGGGTTGACCATGTGTTTATGGGAAAGTCCAAGTCATGGGTACTTGGCATGGAAAGTCCAAGCATGGGTCTTGGCAAATGAGAAGTCCAAGCATGGGTCTTGGCAAATGGAAAGTCCAAGCATGGGTCTTGGCATGGAAAGTCCAACATGGGTTGGCAAGGGAAAGTCCAAGCTTGAGTCTTGGCATTTGAGAAGTCCAAGGGGATTGATATTGGCGGTGTAAAGTCCAAGCGGAGTCTTGGCGGCGTAAGTCCAATGTGCCTTGGCGGTGTAGACACCGTTAGCATGACATAGCCGATGGAAGCACCTGGAAGCTAGCGCGATGGATGAACAAGTCATGGATGACTTGGAGGGATCCGAGAGGCGTGAGGCTGATGGAGGTGGCTAGAAGGCTTAGTTCTAGGCTAAGGGTGGTCTAGCAAGTATGGGGGCACCATACTTGGGTTAAAACCTCATTCTTGAGGTTGGCAGTCGACTGGCATTATGGCCGGTTCGACTGCCGTGAGTCGACTTGAGTTCGATTGCCAGGTTAGAGCTGGGATTGCTCGCGATCGCTCATGGAGCAATGATCGATGATGGCTCTGCGATCATTGCCAAGGATGGCGATCATTGTCGCCGAGAGTGTCAAGCATAACGCTCCGTAGCCGATCGGGCAATCGATTACGGGCATTGGCGATCGCCAATGTTGGCGATCGGCGCCAAGAGATCCGTTGGAGTTTTTCCAGCGTGGATCGAGCCGTTGTCTCACGACAACAGTGGCATCAGTCGACTGGTGACTTATGGCAGTCGACTGATAGGCGGAAATCCAGGTCGCGCGCAAGGATAAAAGGAGCTCGACGGGAAGGATTTTGGCATCGGTTTCTTGAGGCTTTTGGGGCGATTCTTTGCGCAAATCAGGGTCTCCAAGTTGACATCAAGCAACCAAGCGATCAAGCATCCAAGAGCATTTGTAAAGTGTTTTCTTTACTTGTATTGCTTTGTATTTCATTGTCTTAGCCTGTAGCTTTTGATTATTGTTGTAATCACTATTGTACGAGGTTTCTCTACCTCCGGATTATTCCGAGAAGGAGTTATTTGATAGTGGTGTGTGATTGGCATCGCTAGGGCTCATTTGAGCCCGATCCGTGGAGTAGGAACCGGTTCGGTTCCGAACCACGTTATATCGTGCGTGTTGTGATTGTATCTTGTTATATTTATTTGTTATTACTATTCCGCTGTGCTAACAAGATTGTAGACGATCAAACGCGAAAGAATTCCATCTACGTACGGGTCACCCGCTATTCACCCCCCCCTCTAGCGCCGTCGAATTTCCAACACCAAAGATATGTCTGGTTTATTTTCGAAGGTTCTTTTCTCTTATTAGACTTAGAAGATGAGTTATTCACTTCTATATGCATCGTGGGAGTTTTCGGTTCAAGAGTGTACAAATTGCCAACCAATTTACCAGAACAGATAATCTCCCTATTCCTTTTTATAACAACTTTGTCATTAAAAGAAATAGAATATCCATCCAGAAACAATTTAGAAACTGAAATTAGATTCTTTCTAAAAGTAGGTACATAAAGACAATTTCTCAAAATGAAAACTTTATTCCTATCAAAAGATAAATAAATATTTCCCACTGTAATAGCTGCCACCTTCGAAGCATTGCCCATGAAGACGGTAATCTCTCCCTCAGCTAATCGTCGAGTTTCCTGGAACCCCTTTATTCTTTCAGCGAGGACAGTCCGCCTTCCAATGTCCAGTCTGCTTGCAAGTGAAGCACTTGCCTTTTGGCTTCTTCACTCCTGCCTGAGGTCCTGCTGCTACTTTCTTTGCTCCACCTTGCTTCTTCTTCTTCTTCCCTTTCGGTTTAGAAGTAGAAACCTTCTGAGCAACCATGGCTTAAGCGCTTTGACAAAAAAGCCCCTCTGCCGCCTGGAGTTCTGTCAGAAGCTCCGCCAATGAATACAACCTCTTGTTCATGTTGTAGTTGAGGCAGAACTGCTCAAAACTCCTAGCCAGAGACTGGAGAATGATATCGACCTGGGTTTCCCCATCGATCTTAGCTCCGAGGACTTCCATCTCATTCAAATGAGCCATCATCTTGAGAACATGGTCCCTGACGGGTGTTCCCTCGATCATGGTGGTCGTCATCAAGTTCCTCATAGCCTCCTGTCTGGCTGCCCTACTCTGATGTCCGAAAAGTTCCTTGAGATTGAGCATCATGTCATAAGTCGTGGCCATGGCCTGATGCTGATGTTGCAGCACATTTGACATAAATGCCAAAATGTAACACCGCGCCATCTCATCTGCCTTAATCCATTTCTTATAACTCTCTTTCTCCTTTTCATCAGAGTCATCGGTGGGCTTAGGAGGACATACCTCGAAGAGTACAAATTTGTACTCCTCTACAGTTAAGACAATATCCAAATTTCTTTTCCAATCAATATAATTTGTTCCAGTAAGTTTATTTTCTTTCAATATCACAGCAAGTGGGTTGAAAGCCATTTGAAAAAAAGACTAAGAATCACAATGATCAAAATATTAGATTTCAAATATCATTGATTCCTCAAACAATAAAGTTTCGAAATCAACCAACACCTCAAAACACCGAGAATATCGCATGCCACGATAGTGTGGACGTATACGAATTCTACATTTGTAAGAGGAGGTTTAACCCATTAATTTTATTATCTTGTCAACCTTACTTTTTGACAAATAAAATTAATAGTTGGTTCCTCTTTGGCCCTACAAATAAAAGCAGTGACTCTGATGGGGAGGATACTTTTTATTTGCATCTAAGTGTGCACCATTACACGATACTAAGGGAATTATCTTGGATTATGTGTCTTACCGATGGGGAAGTACACACGCTCCTAAATAATTTCCTATAACCATTATTTAACCTAGTGATTTGCAAACAAACTCATCCGATGGGGAGGAAGGCACTCAGAGCCGACGCGCAAGTTTGTTGCATCACACGTCAAATTGTAATGGAGGCCGCGGGAATTAATTAAAATGTCCCTCTCCCACTTAGTAAATTGAGAGTGAGGAATTTTCAAGCACACACAACATGCATATAAAACAAATCAGCAATAAATATGGAAAAAATCAGAATTTTCCCAACTATTATGGCATTGTTCTCCAATATGCGTCCCGTCGTGTCGCCACCTCGTCCGCTCCACCTTTTCCCGTGCGCAAGTCACCAAAGATATCCGAGCCAAGATAAACTATTTTAATTTACATCCATCGATCCTATACTCCACGAAGGAGTGTACAAATTATCTAGATCGAAAGTAAACTAAAATGAGTGGCTAAACAATGTCATATTTAATTACAAAAATTAAATACTAATTTAGCCTCGTCAACCCCGAGGATTCAAATAATATACAATCACACACACATGCAATCACATACACACATATATAGCCATAATAGTTGGAACTTATGCCTGCAACCAAAAAGTTATCCTACGCACATCCTACTATCATCCGACATACACAATATATGATACCAATTTGAAAGTAACCGAATCCAAAACACACAAAACCGGAAACCGTGGCTCTGATACCAATTTGATGGCATGCTCAGAGGCTCGTCGGCTCCCATGTCCCCGGATTAAAATTTTCACTAATGAAAACTAATCCAAATGGGATGAGTTTCCTAAGCTCAACTAATTCGTCGTCGTGCTAACGACTTGAGCGATGGCTTGAACAAACTAGTTGTTCAAGCAACAAAACTCTTCTATTTGGTTAGCCGCGGAAGAGACGACGGACGGATTGCCGGTTTTTGTGTTTATCTTCGGGGTCCATGATTATACAAATACATATGGATGTAGACATGTATAACCAACACATACAAACATATTAAAAAGAACATGCAAAGATCAATAATAAAACTTGTAAAACTTTTATACCTCTCGATCTTCTATCGTATGTCCTAACCTCCTTGTAGACTTCGTGTGGGCGAAGATCCTCCACAAGTTGAAGCTTCCTAGATCTTCTTCAATCAAAAGAAAGAAGAACTCTATTAAAATTCTAATTTGAAAAAAAAATTTTAACTAATTCAAATCTTGCCACCTAAGGTGGCATAGAATTAAGAAATAAATTTTTTTTATCAATCTTTAAACTTGCCGCACACCTCATCCAACCTCTCCTCTACCTTTCCTTTCCTTTCCCTCCCCTTTCCTTTCCCTCCCCTTTCTTTTCCTTCTATTCTTATATCTAGGCTTCATGAGGATTATATTAGGCTACGATAGGGACCATGAGGAGGAGTTGGATCTTGGCCACCCGATGGATCGAAACCACACAAACTTGATCCATCAATGATTTTCCATTCCACTAGAGGATCATCATTGAATTACCTCACCAACCCCCATAAATTAATATGGGATCCATACATTATTTGTACATCCATCTCCCCGTGTTTAAGATATCGAATATCCGTCAATTAATTGATTTACTGACCATCAATCAATTAACATCTAACTCCTCGAGTAGTACCACTCAACCTTATCATCATGTTGACTAAGTCAACCTGCAGGGTTTACATGATGAACCTTATGAGCTCCTCAAGGGGACATCATCAACCTAATATATAGGACATGGTTTCCTCCTATAATTAACGGCACACCATGTAAATAATATCATTTCCCAACTTACCGGGCATATTGATTTAATCCATTTAAATCTCACCCTTTGGTAAATCAAAGAAATAAATACTAAGTACATGTGCATGTTATTATATCGGGATTAAGAGCATGTACAACATAATATCCGAGGTCCAATTCAATTATGTAGTCAGCAATAAATTGAATCACCTCTATGTCGGTCCTGCTCAATACACCTAAGTGACTAGTGTAGCTCTATGTTCAAGACAAACCAATACCAAGCTACACTACAACCATGCCAATGGTTTGTCCAAGACCATCTTGGTTGTGAGCCTCTACTTATATTCTACAAGGGACTGATAACATGATCTTCTTTGCCACACCAAGCACCATGTTATCTATAATGTAAAGTATTAGACAATATGCACGCATATAATAAATATAAAGTGCAAACAATGATCATGTGATTCTTATTTCAAAATAAAAATGTTCATACAAAAGAGTTAGGCTTTCAGTATACATCCCAACACTTCTTAGGTCTACAAATTAAACAAACTAAAGTTGGAATATACCTACATCAATGCAAATATACTAGGGAATTAATTAAACGCTTTGGAATGCAAGACGCTAAAATTATTAATACCCCAATGGCAACGAATGTAAATATAGAAGAAGATGTAATCGGAAATTCAATTGATTTAAAATACTATAGGAGCGTAATAGGGAGTCTCCTTTACTTAACTGCAAGCCGACCTGATATCTTATTTGCAATAAGTATGTGCGCAAGGTTCCAAACCTGTGCCAAGGAGTCTCACCTAACTCTAGTCAAGCGTATCCTTAGATATCTAAAGGGTACACTTAATGTCAGTATTTGGTACCCTAGATCTACCGAGTTCGAACTAATCGGCTACTCCGATTCGGACTATGCTGGTAGTAATCTTGATAGAAAGAGTATGAGTGGTTGTTGTCAACTTCTTGGCTCGAGTCTAGTAAGTTGGTGCAGTAGAAAGCAACACTGTGTTGCCTTATCGACCACCGAAGTCGAATACATCGCGATGGGTGAGTGTGTCACTCAGCTTCTTTGGATGAAGCACACTCTCCGCGACTTTAAGTTAGACTTTACAAACACTAAACTTCACGTAGATAACATTAGTTCAATTAACCTTACTAAGAATCTGATATGTCACTCTAGGAACAAACATATAGAGGTCAAACATCATTTCATTCGAGAACATGTGGCCAACGGAGCCATACAACTCGAATACGTCGAATCGAAGTCTAACTTGGCATACCTATTTACTAAACCCCTACCCGAAGCCGAATTTAGTCTATTAAGATGAAAATTGGGAATGTGGGTAGTAGAATAGGAACTTACAAATTATATTTTCTTACTATTATTTCTTACTTTTCATTTTCATGGAACTAGCATAGGACATACCTTAGATATCATGCACCTATAGATTTAAGGAGCCAATACATCTCACAACACATAGGACTAATGTATTTATGTACTTAGCCACGTAGATGGGTGTGAGATGTTAGGACCTTACTCCTGATTCCAGATGTAGAGCTAGTGCATCACCATGAACCACGGAGTATAATCATACATACTAACCGACTCTGACCAGGACTGGTTGATCTTCCATATCAATCAAGCCAAATATGAGTTGAACATTTTATAGATGAGCTTATTTTCAGTATATTATTTTCAAAATAATATGGAACATGCTTGGACTTTAAATTTAATACTTATTTTTTGTTTTCCACACACCCCACTCTTTTCGATATATGGCAAAAGGGGGAGAAAAAGGCCAAAGTTAAGGGATCAAAATTTTTAAATTTTGATAACTTAACTTCATATTTATTTACATGACCAAAAGTTAAGTAAATGTTTACTTAACTTGTTAACAAAAAGGAAGTAAAGGCCAAGTTAAGAGAATTCTTAACTTAAACTTATTTTTAAACACTATGGCCAAACGTTAATGTTTTACTTAAGAAAGGGGGAGAAAGGGCCAAGTTAAGAAGTCTTCTTAACTTAAACGTTTTACTAAGGCCAACCTTAAGTAATGTTAATTACTTAAACTCTTTCTAAATAGCAACCCTCAAGGGGGAGGACTAGGATTTTCCTTCAAGACTCACCCTCGGTTAAGGGGGAGGTTTCCTCAAGGGGGAGTACTTGAAGAAAATCCTTACTACTCCAACTTAATCTTCATTTTTGTTTCTCATGCACATTATTATTCTTCATGCACACTATTTTCTTAACTTTGTATGTGGGTTTGCCATAAATCAAAAGGGGGAGATTGTTGGTGCAGTAGGCACCTATGTCGAACCTGAGTTTTGATTATAGCAAACGATACAAAGTTAAGCTCATGTCATTATCTCACGAGCTGAATCGAGTGTGCAAAAAATTACTATAGCTGGAGTTGAAGGCTAGCGACACCCGGAGGAAGCCGCGGTGGTCAGGCGACACTCGAGTAACTTCGGAGGGAGCCGAAGGAATCGAGTGGAAGGCTGGAAATGAATGCAACACAGTAAGTATAGAGGTAAGCTCGTGTGTGTGCGAGTGTAAGTGAGGTCGTATCCTCCTTATGGGGATAGACTTAAGCATAGATCTGACCCAAGACATCCCATCGATGGTCTAGGTCGAGATCGGACGGTCAGAGGCCGTCAAAATAATGTTTTTGTTTAGCTAACTTGTCATTTCAGCTAGCATCAGTCGACTGCCAACTTGGAGGACTCGACTGATGTCAATCAGTCGATTGTTTATGGTCAGCATTCGATTGATGCTACCATCAGTCGATTGATGATGGATATCAGTCAACTGATGGTCAAGGATCAGCTTCGAGGTGTCAAGGCTTATCACCTCATTTCAAGGGGAGTGGTGCTCAATTGTAATTGGCTAAAGTTCCTCTCGAAAAGGGGCTCAAAGGCTATAAAAGGAGGGCCTATCCTAGGGTTTCATCATCAATTCTAAGCTTCCAAAAGCCTCCACAAAGCTACAACTCTCCGACAACGAAGTGCTTCTTCTATGACATCTAGGTTTAAATTGCTTTTATTTTGTTACGTCGGTATAAGTTTTTTTTTGTTTATTGCTTTACTTTCTCGGAGCTTTTATCGTAACGAGGAGAGGGGGAGTGTCCCTCTACCTCAAGCTTTGTGACTTTTTGTATCGATTAACTCCTACCTCTAATGAGGAGGAGTTCTTTAGTGTTTTTCCCTCCGTACGTGGTCAAGGACCACTAGGGCCTTGGAGTAGTAGCCGAAGGCTACGAACCAAGTAAAATTCTCTTGTCTCATTTACTTTGCATTTATCTTTTCCGCTGCGTATAATTGTTTTGAAACGAATTCGAAAAGAAAAAAGGTTTATCGCTATTCACCCCCCCTCTAGCGATCTGCTTCGATCCAATAGTAGTCTCCTTCTTTTATTGCCAGCCGCGATGTTTAATTTCCTTTATTTCTTCGAGACAACATCTCTTCCCTGTGAATCTCTCAGTGTGATTCCTCTCCTCCGCGCAACCTCTCCGACTCCTGTCGCCCAAACTTCGTCGGCTTCTCTGTGTGAGTGGACGGTGGCGAGTGACTCTCCCTCATTGGTGCTCATGGACAGACCAGAGCAACAAAGACGGCTCAGGATTTGGGGGCTTGGGTCGGCGGCGATGGCATCGTGCTCGGATAGGAAGAGACGACTTACTGCTCGAGCCAGGTAAGGCAATGCTTTCTCCCTCGATGTCGGAAGGGGTTCCTGTGCGACTTGGGTAGTTGACCATGAGTCAATTGATCGGGTGCTAGGGCAGTTGGTTCGGGGGCGTTGACTTTGCCGGTGAACAAAGGATCGCCGCCGGAGTTAGGTGAGTTGGTAGTGTTTTTTCTTTAAGCTTGGACGGGATTGAAATCCCTGATATTGTCTTCGTTGGTTAACGGGTTTCATTTTGGGCAGTTGGTTGTCCGGTGAACAGGACTACCAGATTTTGGGGATTTGCTGCCGGTGAAGCTTCAAGTGTTGGCAAGCAAGATCAGTTTCCCTCTTTTATGCTGTGAATTCAATTTCAGTTCGTTGAATGGACAGTGAGTTGAGGGCTTAGTGAGGTGTTGTTGGATTTCTGCCTTTAATGGGTGATTGGGTTAAAGAAATGGAATTTTATGGGATTTAGGATTATGTTCAGATGCTTGTAATTATAGATTATAAGGGATGTTATTCCTGATTGTAGTTAAGTTGGATGGGTATTTGCTTATTGAGGTATTGGTGCATGATTTGTCTATATGCTAATTTAATATGGATATCTTTATTCTATTAATTGTCAGATTGGTGGGTTGTTAAGCACCATTTCAAGATTGGAAATTTATGCTTGATTGTTGGTGGCTATTGTGTCATTGTAATGGCTGAGAAGTAGTAGTTTTAGTTGGGCTACGAATAGAGATGTAAATTTGGTGTAAAAAGGTTAAATCTTTATGAGATTGACTTTGTTAAGTTGGATATGGAATTGGATGAGTAGGTTAGCATTTTTACTAATTGAAACTGGTGGGTTTAAATTAAATGGTCAAGTCTAGCTATTGAGGTTTCTAATTCATATTCGATAAAGGGACGCGAAGATAGTAACGATAGAATAGTAAAGTTAGGTATTTTGTTGTATGCTTGCACTAAATTATAATTGATGATATTTGTAGGATGTGGATATGAGATCGGTCCACGGACGTGAAGACTCTAGTATTACAAGCATTTACAACAGGTGGGTAATTTCCTACCCTAGTCAAGTAGATGTAATTGCATTCAGATTTAGACATAGATATGAGCATGTTATATGTTCATATAATCTTGACCCTGCTCTTATTTATCCTATGCTTGATACTTGTCGTTGGCTATATATATATGCTCAAAATGTTGATATCACATTTTCCTGTATCATGATTTAGGAGTTACAGATGTGATGTAAGTAGGTCTACAAATATTTTGTAGGGTGTAGATGATAGAGTACGGATGATGACCTAATTTATAAATTGGGTAAAAGGTCATCCGTGGGTAGGTAATGCCCTAAATGTAGGATTTATTATAATACCCGTATGTTGCATACTTATTTACCAACCATGTATTGTGTGTCAAGTGAGTTATGAATAGTGTGTCGCTACGGACCGGTGGTCCTAGCTTGCCATGATCAGTTGAGTACGAATTTTTACAGGATAGAGAGTGTACTGATCAAATGCGTATGACTCTCTGTTGAACAGAGAGTCTGTGGTAGATGTCTGTATGTGAGACAGTACATTCATGTCATTGCATGCATACTGATGACATAGTCTCCCTTGGGGTTGAGAGAGTCGTCAGTCATCCTTCCTCCTAGGTTACTCCCAGAGGAGTAACTGGTGTGAGGGCAGAGCATTTTTTGTGCCGCACTCTACCATTATAGATGATGGTAGTTGGAGTTGCGTGCAGTTGTCCTGGGTGCGTGACACTCGACCACTCATAGGTAGTGTCAATCGGAGTGGCCAGGAGCAGGGACCCCCGTTGTGTAGCGTGCTCTTTATGCTCATATGCTACTTAATCATGCTGCCCACTCGGCCACTCTAGAGTAGTTGTTTGGGTTTGAGTTGGGGTAGTTGTCATGTCGTGCCACCTAGGCCACACTGGGGTCGGGGTAGTGAGTAAGGGTACGCTGGCATGATCATGCATGCTGCATTATCGTATCAATATATATATATATATATATATATATATATATATATATATATATACATGGATGATGGTGATTAGTATACATACAGATGCAGTCTATATGTATACTCACTTTGATGATGCATTTGTGTGTACTATGCTTGTTGCATTTGTTTGTACATATTCATACATGCTATTGCATTTTTTGTATGGTAGTAGGCCGGGTACTTGTATACCTGTTGGTCGGTCACTGTGATACCCTCGACCCATATCATGATGTAGTGTGAGTTAGTATTACTCTTTATACCTTATGTTGTGGATATATGCCCAGGTTGGATGAGTGTAGAGTAGCTGACTGTCAGGTATGTCAGCATCTTTTGTTGTTCAGTTTGTTTAGTGTATGTATGTATGTATATTTATTATGCTGATGTATACATGTCGTACCAGTAGATTATACTGTTGAATGACATGTGATATTGATATATATTTACATGTTCTATCTTATTATCTGCTGAGTTTTACTCACCACCACATACCCTGGGTTTTTTTGTCGCCCAGGTAACAAGTAGAAGTCTTTGTGACGGCTTAGAGCTACGTCGACGATCTATCCCATCTTCGTTATTCCGAGCTTCTCGGGGACTTTTTTTTTATGTTATGGACTTGTTTTATGTTATGGACTTTGTCGTTATGTCGTGGACTTTATTTCTGTGTCCGATATTTTATGTACGGTTATTTACTATGGACTTGTCAGGTGGTGTACACCTGTGTGGTTTCTTTTTGTTTGTCAGTATGTGTGTTGTGGGTATGTGGTTTTTTTTTTATGTTTTCCGCTGTTTTATATATATGTTGCTTATTATGTGTAGTTGTGGGCCTACGAGCCTTGTATTAACCTGAGATGTTGCCACGTATAGGGGAGATATCGTCCGTTTGCTTTTCGGTATGACATACTCTCGGGGTGTGACAGTAAGAGACAAGACAATTACACAAGATTAAAAGGTCGGTAACAACTTTAATGGTCCTTTTAGCAATTTAAGTACACAAATGAAAAAATAAATATTATTTATACGGACAAATGAATGGAAAATGAAGCTCGGTCGGAGTTGTAGGAACCTTGAGGATGGCTAGAGGGTGTGAATAGTCTCTTTTGATCTCTATAAGATGTTAGTAGAAGCAAAGACAATAATACAAATAAAAATGAAATCAAAAGACAATGCTAACAAAGATTTTTAATGTGGTTCAGAGATGATGCTCCTACTCCGCGACAATCTGTAAGGTGGATCAACCCTAGCAAGCTCTCACTAGAGTCTCCTTTTGATGCAATCACCAAGGTGGAGAAGCCTTCTTACAATCACACTCTTCTTCTTACAAGATGATGAAATTAAAATGGAGAAGAAGCGGTTAAGAAACACTAGATATCTTGGAGAAGGCTTGGTGAGCTTGAGAGCAAAGATTGGAATGAGAGCACTAGCCATCTCAAGCTCCAAAGGCCTCTTTTTATAGAGAAAGGTTGGTTCTTCCCGTTAAGCATGTCAACATTTGATCTACCTGCATACCGATAGTCATTGCATACGGTGATCATTCAGAATCCAATGGCTTCTGATGAAGCATGATCACGATCGTCACTGCCCAACGAAACTCTAACCAATCGACTGCTCATATTAGCAGTCGATTGATCAAGCCAGCAGTCGACTGCTCCAAGCAATCAGTTGATTCAAAATGTTTCTGTGCCCATGTCAACTTACATTAGTCGACTTTCCTTTATGGCAGTCAACTGATCAAGGCGACAGTTGACTACCCAAAGCTGGCAGTTGACTGCTATTTGTACACACCCACAGTCAAGCTCCAATCAACTCCTGACCAGTCGACTGGGTCATAATCCCAGTCGACTATTCAAGCATTCTGGACCCTCAAGTGCCGAAAATTTGAGACTAGTTGATTGGTACAAGACCCTAGTTGACGGGCATCAAGTATGATCAATTCATACTTGAAACCAACACCCTAAATCTAGACTCAACCTTCTAACTTCTCCATCAGGCTTGCGCCTCAAGGATTCCTCCGAGTCCACAACTCCTTCATCCTTACGCTTGCCTGCCTTCAAAAGCTTCCCTCGGTTTCATCATGTTTTTGGTTTCTCCTTTGCCAAAGTCCTCTTGGACTTTATGCCACCAAGACTATATCCTTGGACTTATGCTGCCAAGACCATGCCTTTGGACTTCCTTTACCAAGGTTTGCTTGGACTTTACACCGCTAAGACTACATGCTTGGACTTACCTTCCCTTGGACTTTCTTTGCCAAGATTCACACTTGGACTTCTTTTTACCAAGTCTTCACACTTGGATTTTCCTATCACTTAACACATTCATGATTAGATCACAAATATTGCCTAACTATAAATGATTATCCAAATATCAAAATATATAAATGTTTGGGTCATTGTTGCACGAACAATCTCTTTTTTTTTTATGTTTGGCAATCATTTAAGTTAGGTCTTGAAATATGCAATAAATAAAAGCATCATATATCCCAATATGAATTCTAACTTAAAGTCTCCCTTCTCTCCCTTTGACACACATCAAAAAGAGGACACATAAACTAAGTACATAGTGAATAAGATTTGGTTATTCTTTGAACTAATGTATTAAATATACATAAAGCTCCCCCTTAATCCAAGACATAGTTCATGATATGTGAAGAACATGTTGAGCAAAGCATGAAACCATAGGTAAGAAATATATCCTAATCTTGCACCAACAATAAACATTATACATATAGATTTTGGTATGAAAAAGATGTCATAAGAAAACTCCCCCTAAATCAATGCATCAATTAGTACTACCCCTTATTTGCTATGTTTATGATACTATAGGGTTAGGACACCTAAGATTGAACTCTAGGCAAGTAAACAAGATCAATATGTAGAAAAATCAGTGTAGCAGTTGACATTACACTGAAGCAGTCGACTACCATGCCTGAAACACCTATTTCAGATTTTCAGCCCAACTTCAGAAATGCATAAATAATTCAAGAAATGTCAAAAAATCACGAAATTTTATGGACACATTTGTATCTATCAGGGAAAAAAAATTTGAAAAATATATCTTTTCTATATTTTGAAATTAACAAAACTTTGAAAGCTAGCAAAAGCTTTAAGATTTTTCAAAACTTTGTACCACTTTTGCCTACCAATTGCAAACTATTTTTCAAAATATGATAAACATAGTTTAAAAGGTATTTTATTTGACATTTCCAATCGTGTTCTTAGAGCTATGTGCACATCAATTGTACACAAGCCTTCCCAATGATTGGTCTAATTATGGATCAATGTCTCTAGATGACACTTTGGTTCATAGTAATGCATCATAACAAGCATGATGAACCAAATGCATCTCCTAACATCTCACATGATGTCTAAGTGGCTCAATATAAAAATCATGGATTCTTAGGTGGTTTGTGAGATGCTTTGAGGTATAGTCCTAGATGTTCTATAAGATCATGCAAACCTATACCACTATTCTACAAAGCATATTCCAAGTTCTCTCCTAAGTGATGAAAAATCTGCTTCGGGGAGAGCCTTAGTGAAAATGTCGGCAAGGTTGGACTTAGATTCAATGTAATTAAGTTCAATGCCCCCCTTTGCCACATGATCTCTAATGAAGTGATGCTTGACTTCAATGTGCTTGGTCTTATAGTGATGTACCGGATTTTTAGTCAAATTGATGGTACTCACATTATCACAAAAAACCTTAATGTTGGAGTAATGTAGCTCATAGTCTTCTAAGGTATATCTCATCCAAAGTAGTTGAGCTACACAGCCACCCATGGCTACATACTCGGCCTCGGTGGTGGATAAAGCAACATAAGGTTTCTTCCTACTACTCTAACTAACTAGGGAGGATCCGAGAAATTGACATCCACCACTAGTACTCTTCCAATCTAATTTGCAACCTACATAATCAGAATCGGTATACCCAACCAAGTCAAAAGACCTTGTCCTAGGGTACCAAAGTTCTACATTTAGTGTGTCTTTAATGTATCTTAAGATTCTTTTAACGACCACTAAGTGAGACTCTTTGGCACAAGATTGTTAGTGCCTATAAGATTCATATATCTCCACAATGATATGATATTGTCCACTTTGGGCCCAAGCCCTCATGGTTTTGTTTTTGGGCTTTACCCAAAAGGCCTCATACCAATGGAGATATCTTTTTTCTTATAAGCACATGATCTTTTCCATGTCTTACCAATGTGGGACTTTGATTGTATTCCCCATACTCCCAACAATCCCCCCCCTCAAACGAAGGACCACATTGGGCCCCCCCCTCAAGCCTATCCCTCCTCGAAGGATTTTCTCTGCTTGATGTCCGATCTTCAACCCACCAGGACTTCCTGCCAGTTGTTCGGTCCCCCCGACCCAACTAGTCTTCCTTCCTGATGTCTGGTTCTCTTGATCCGGACGTGGGAGCTCAACTTCCTTCGTTCGAGGTTCATGGCTTGACATGGACCATGGCTCTGATACCAATTGTTAGTGCCTATAAGATTCATATATCTCCACAATGATATGATATTGTCCACTTTGGGCCCAAGCCCTCATGGTTTTGTTTTTGGGCTTTACCCAAAAGGCCTCATACCAATGGAGATATCTTTTTTCTTATAAGCACATGATCTTTTCCATGTCTTACCAATGTGGGACTTTGATTGTATTCCCCATACTCCCAACAAAGATTGGTAGCACACATACCTACCGCAAACAAAATATTGGGTCTACTAGTGGTCAGGTATAGTAGGCTACTAATCATACTCCTATAAAGTTTTAAGTCGATTGATTTACCTTCAAGATCATTGTCTATCTTAGTGTTAGTTGTCATAGGAGTGGTTACTATCTTAGCATTTTCCAAACCAAATTTCTTGATCATTTCTTTGGCATATTTGGTTTGGTATATATGAATTCCCTCATTAGTTTATTTGACTTGTAGGCCTAAGAAGAAATTTAATTCCCCAACTAGACTCATTTCAAACTCAGTTTCCATATTTTTAATTGAGTCTTGGAGGAGATCATCATTTGTTGACCCAAAAATGATGTCATCAACATACACTTGAGCAACAAAGATGTCCTTTGACTTTGACTTAATAAAGAGAGTTTGATCAACATGGCCCCTTCTAAAATCCTTAGAGATTAAGAAAGATGATAATCTTTCATACCAAGCTCTGGGAGCTTATTTTAACCCATATAAAGCTTTTTTAAGCTTATAAATGTGATTTGGGTAATCTGCACTCTCAAACCCGGAAGGTTGTTCTACATATACTTCTTCCTTAATAAATCCATTTAAGAATGTCAATTTCACATCCATTTGATAAAGCTTAAATCCAATGTGAGCGGCATACCCTAATAGGATTCTTATTGACTCTAACCTAGCAACCGGTGCATAGGTCTTATCATAGTCAAGTCCTTCAACTTGATTGAATCCTCTTGCTAGTAATATAGCCTTATTTCTTGTTATGTTCCCTTGATCATCCAACTTATTCCTAAAAAACCATCTTGTGGTAATAATAGTACTATCATTGCATCTAGGGACTAGCTCTCATACTTGACTTCTCTCAAATTGAGTCAATTCTTCTTGCATTGCCAAAATCCATTCCTGATCAAGTAATGCATCATTGATCGATTTAGGCTCAATTTGTGAGATGAGAGCTACTTGGCTAGTAGGAACCCTATGGAAAGATCCAATTCTTTCTCCTTGGGATAGTTCTCTTAAAACTTGGTTTAGGGGATGATTTTGATGAATCCTTAATGTTCTAGCAGGTGAATCAACTTGATTTTGATCATGATTATTCTTTCTCCTTTCATCATCGAAATCTTCTCTTCCTCCCCCTGGATTAATACTTTCTATACCTCTCCCTTGATCATTACCCCCTAAAGCTAGATTTTGAAGTTTTTGGGCAATGTCTTGATTTTTAACATTGATATCCTTATCAATAGATGATTTCCTAGGATAAGTACTAGTAGATTCATCAAATTGAACATTAGAGGATTCCTCAACCTTTTGAGTCATCTTGTTGTATATTCTATAACCTCTATTAGTGGATGAGTATCCAACTAGGATTCCTTCATCCGCTTTAGACTCAAATTTTTCTAAGTTGTAATTGGTATTTAAAATGTAGATTTTGCATCCAAAGACCTTGAAATAATGAATTGTAGGAATTGTGTCATTCCATAATTCAAAAGGTGTTTTACCTAAAAACCTATGGATTAAACCTCGATTTTGGATATATCAAGCGGTGTTAACCACCTCCGCCTACAAGTAGCTAGGTAAGGAGTATGCATTAAGCATTGTCCTAGCCGCCTCTTGTAGGGAACGATTTCTCCTTTCCACCACTCCTTTTTGTTGGGGTGCACTAAGACAAGAGAACTCATGATTGTACCCTTGTTCTAAGCAAAAGTTTGAAAAATTAGAATTCTCAAATTCTCCACCATGATCACTACGGATCTGATTGATTTTGATATTCCTTTCATTTTCAACCCTTTTGCTAAATCCTATGATTATTTCTAAGGTATCATTCTTATGTTTCATAAAGTAAACCCATGTATACCTAGAAAAATCATCAACTATCACTAAACAATATTTATTGCCATTTAATGAAAGGATGCTATGACAATCAAATAAATCTAAATGCAATAGCTCTAAGGGTGCGTTTGGTTCAAGTAATCATACATAACCTTAGTTATGTGATTACCAGAGAATAAAACATAACCTTGGAATAAAGTATAACCTTAGATAAAAACCTTGTTTGGTTGGAGGTTTTAATATATAACTTAGTTTAACATTTTACTAAATTATCCTTTGTCTTTGCTCAATCAATTCGACAACAACGACAGAAATATTAATGACGATGGCAGCGATCGGCCGACCGACGACGGCCGACGACAGTGCCCGGTCGGTCGGCGACGGGCGGCGGCGGCAGCCGGCGACGGCCGACGACGGGCGGCGGTGGCGGGCGACCGGCAGTGGCGATCGGCGGCGAGCGGCGACGATGGCGGCGGCAGCGACGGCGGCGACGGATGGCGACGGCGGCGGCGAGGGCGGCGATGGCGGGCGGCGAAGCGGCGGCAGCGGCGGCGGCGACGAGCGCGCGATAGCAGCGGCGGCCGACGGCGGCGGCGGCTGATGGCCGGCGGCGGCGGGGCGACGGCGGCAGCCGACGACGGCGGCGGCGACGGCCGAGCGGCGGCGAGCGGCGGCCGACGACGGCGGCGGCGATGGCGAGACGACGGGCGGCGACGGCGGCGACGGCAGCGGCGGCGATGACCGGACGACGGCGCGATGGCGACGACGACGGCGGCAACGGCGGTGATAACCGGCGATCGGCAGCGGCGGCGCGACCGACGACAAGAGCGGGCGGCCCAGGCGGCGAAGCGGCGGACGGATAGAGCGAAGCGGCGCCGACGACGGCCGATGAGCGGCGGCGACGGCGGCGGCAAGGCCGCGGCGGCTAGCGGCCGGCGGCCGGCGGCGAGCTGCGGCGGCAGCGGTAGGCTTTGACAAATTGTCATTTAATATATTGCTTGGGGTAATATTGGAAAAAAGTTTCCCTAACCCTGGGAATCAACAAAAACCTTGGTTCTCTAAGGTTTTCCGATTCCCCCTAAAAAGTATTTTGTTCATAACTTGGTAATGATCAATTACCAGGTAATTGTTTATAACCTAAACCAAACAAGGTTTTTGTTGATAACCTAACAAGGTTATCAACAAAAACCCCCAACCAAACGCACCCTAAGAATAATGAAGTACTAGTTAGTGTTTTACCCTTATGTGATGATTTGGATTGCTTTCCTTCTTGGCATGCATCACACATTTTGTCTTTGATGTACTTCACTTTTGGTAGCCCTTTAACTAGATCCAACTTGGCTATCTTAGCAATATTCTTCATGTTGATATGTCCAAATCTTCTATACCATAGCCAACCTTCCTCTTCTTTTGACATGAGACACTTAGTAGAAATGTTAGAAGCATATGAAAGATCAACATAATAAATGTTTGATTTCCTATATCCAACTAACATGCAATCATTTAATCTCTTGTGTCTAATTACACATTTAGATTATTTAAACTCTACCTTATAGCCCACATCACAAAGTTGACTTACACTCAATAAACTAAACTTCATGCTTTCAACTAGTAAATCTTTGTGAATGATAATTTTGGGGGATCCCTCAATTATACCGCTACCTATGATCTTGAGCTTCCCACTATTGCCAAATGACACCATTCTCCTTTTAACAAAATCGATTGTGGAGAACTTGCTCACATCTCTGGTCATGTGTCTTGAGCAACCACTATCCACAATCCACATGCTTGGTCCACCTACCTAAATAACATGAAAACAAACTCCTTAGGCACCCAAATGTTTAGACCTATAATATCATTCAAAAACTTCTTTAGGACCCAAGCCTTCGTAACCTTACCCCTAATTGTTGCCTTTCTATTAATTAACGAGATATAGGCTACTTCCTTGTCCTTAGGTTTATATCCTATGACGACCTTGTTATAAACAGCTCTTTGATTCCTAAGAATCATGTCAAGATATTTTGAGACATTTGTGAATTTTTCTAAACATCCCTTTAATTCACTAACCTCATTCTTAAGCTTTTCATTCTCCTCCTTAATCATGCATGAATCATCACATAAAGATTGTTCATTCCAAATTGCCTTAAATTCTACCTTCAAGTCCTTAATCCTAGATTTTGACTTGTCCAATGCATTCTTAAGATAAGCAATAGTTTTGTATAATAATTCTACTCTAGGGGAGTCTTTTACCTCATCGTCACTAGATGATGATTCGTCAAAGCCCTAGAGCCAATCATGTGATGATTGTTGTATGGACTTTATTGTATCATATTCCTATTTATAAAGGCATGGTTATTATATTTACTTGTATTGGTCCCAAATAATTGAGTATAATAATGTCCTTGAGTAGTAGGTTCTTATCTATATCAATCGATTGGTTGAATCGATAATGAGATGATATAGAGAACACTACTCTTAATCATTCCTAATCAAGTATTAACATTTAGGGAGAATGTTAATGTGTAGAGACTAGCATGTAGGTCAACATGATGACTTGATCTCACAAGTCATGGATATGAGATATCAAGTTGACACATGGGTATGCATTGGAAAATGTATACTGAATGACCCGCCATGAGAAAGTATCATGGATTGTTATATGAGTGTCATATACTTTCTCATATGGCTATTAGTATGACTATTAGTCCTTAGACCTGAAGTCGCCGTGGTTCCCTACATAAGGAGTTGCATACTTTGGCTTCATCAAATGTCACCCGTAAATGGGTGGACTATAAAGGCAATTACTGGGTATGTAACAAATTATGCGGAGGGATGTGAGTGATGTAGATGGGATCTATCCCTCCTATATGATGGGAATGACATCATTATTCTTGCTAGAGTGAGACCACAAAGTGCATGGCCATGCCCAAATGAGTCAATATGAGATATTGAGCTCATTTGATTAGAGTGAGTCTACTTGGTGTTCAAGATATAGATTGTACCGAGGATGACACGGTCTATGCCTCAATTGGTCAATCTAGATGTCAAGGATAGAGGGACATTGTCACATATTGTGAGAGTCACAATTAGTAGTCATAAAGGTGATGTTGAATCTCAACATTCTTGTAACTTGGGTAGCAATAATGTGTTGCTAGATACCGCTCATTGCTTATGTTCCTAAATCGGTTTAGGAGAATTGGAAATGTTACAAGAACCTGTAGGGTCACACACAAAGAACAATTAGGTGGAGATTAGGTTCATATGATGAACCATGAGGATTAAGTTCATGGGATGAACCAAATTGGATTAAGAGTAATCCAAATTAGACTAATTGAGTTAGACTCAATTTGATTCAAGTGTTGAATGAGTCTAATTTAGATTTGATTCATTGATTCAGTTTAAATTAATGAATAGAGATTCATTAGATCAAATTGACTTGAATCAAGTGGTTAGATTTGATCAACCATGGGAGATAAGAGGTCAAGTTTGACTTGACTTGAGAGGGAAGATGAATGGTCAATTTTGACTTGACCAATTGCCATGTCATGGTGACATGGCATGTGGGCTAGCCAATGATGGTGTTCCACATCATCATTGACTTATCATGTGGTGCCACCTCAAGAGGGAGACCAGGCTCTTGGAGTTACATGCATGCATGTAACCCCCCAAAACAAAGTGGTCGGCCACTTGATGGTGATTCATGGGTGAATTCATTTTGTGTAACTCCATCTTCTTCTTCCTTGGATCTTCTTCCTCTCAAGCTCTCTCTTCCAATCCTCTCTTTGGCCAAAACTCTCAAGGGTTCTAGCACACTCTAAGGTTTCTTCTCCACCATTTGTTCGTGTGGATACTTGTAGAGGAGTGTGCACTTGACACTCTTCGAGATCCGGCAAAGCATTTGGACGAGCGGGATAAGCGAAGGGCTTGCTACGAGGGTAATGCTCTCACCATTTAGATCTATGGTAGATCTAGATTTTTCATAACACATACATGAAGTTTTATTTTTTTATACCTTTGCACGGATCCGTGGCCGAGCTTCCGAGGTTTCCTCAATGCAAAAAGCAGTTTTAATGGCTCGGAAAGTCGAACAGTGGTATTAGAGCCACGTGCGAAGCATGTATGTGTTTCATATTTGTAGTTTTTGTATTAGATATAAAAATTATAGATTTTTAAGTTTCTGTAAATTTCCTATTTTTATAGAATTTTTGGATATTTTTCTCGAAGATTCGAAGCAACGAGTGTTGGGACACTTGTAGGCTTCAACCACCGAGAAAAACTCTCCGAAACGACGAGTTCTCGCTTTAGGATTTTGAGACAGTGACTTAAGTCACTGTAAGATCTAGTAGGGATACTCACAAAGTTTATTTTTGTGAGTAGGGGTGCTGCCCCTATCCCCGAAAGGGGCTTTGTCCCGCGATCGCGCCCGGAAACCTCTTAGCGGGACCGTTACGGAAAGGTGACTAATAAAATTGAAAAAAAAAGGAAAAATTATAAAAATTTTATGTAAAATACATAATTTAGTATTATGTATAATTCTGTGAGAAATGACCCAAGAACCCCAATATGATTGAATGTTAATGTGTTATAATTCATAATACGACATGTGTGCCATTTTTGTGATTGTGCTTGTTGTATAGGGTATGCGACCTGCGCGTCGTGCCTCTTCTTTTTAAAATTATAGTTGTAAATAGTTTTAGACTTGAATATAACATGAGTTTCATGTTTGTAATGTACAAAATGGAGTGGTGGAAGGTCCACTTCTAGACAGAGTTACAAGGGTGCCGATGACACATGGCAGTCAAAGGAGGCGCTTAGAGAAGTCGCTAACCCTAGGTTGATCGTCCGATCTTCTCATTGGCTTGAGAAGATCGTAGTAGGGTCATGACCACATCACAATTAATTTTATATATATATATATATATATATATATATATATATATATATATATATATATATATATATATATATATATATATATATATATATATATATATATATATATATGTAGGGAATTGTATATGCCAAATAGCATATGCGCAACGGAAAAATTAGGATCCCTTCCTAGTGATCCTTGCGAAAGAAAACCTCGTACAAAATAAATATCTCTAAAACCAAACCTATCTTATAGGAGAGGATTACCTTTGTTGCGTGCCCTTGTTAATCCCGCTTTTCCTTTTGGTTTGTTGGATCTTTAGCACGTTCAAATGTCCATGCCTCTATACGTATCCACACGAGCAAGCTCTTGTCTCACAAAAGAAAAACTAGAAGGGCTCTCCTTTACTTCTTGCTAGAGAAGTCCCTAAAGGAGAGGAAGCTAGGGAAAAAGAGAAGGGAAGAAGAAGACTACTCTTCTTGCTAGCCTACACTCACAAAGCCACACAACCAAAGCTTCCACCAAGCTCTCAAGCTCTCTCACAACCACAATGCTTACTATGGCCGGCCACTTCATGGAGTCTTTTATAGGGTTGGAAAAACCCTTTCACCTCCACACATTCAATGCAATCCATTGCATTGAGACACAATCCAAAAAGGAGTTGGCTTCCTTGTTTGGCCGGCCACTTAAGGAGACAAAAACCACTTTGTCTCCTTCCACCTCATCTAGCTTAGGTGGCATGCTTATGTGGCATTCTTATGTGGCATTCATGCATGTTGAATTAATCTTATTAATTCAATTAAGCTTATGTTATCATATTGAATTAATCTCATTAAATCAATAAGGTAACATATTGAATTAATCTCATTAAATCAATTAGCTAAAATTCACATTAAGCTTAAAGTCCAAAAACCATTTTGTACTTAAGCTTATTCCCAAATTATTCTAGTCAAACTAGAATGCACTAATTCTTCTAATCATCATGCTCTTTGTGTGTGACCCTATAGGCTCTCATAACGTTGGCAGTGGATCTAAACTCTTTTAGATACACAAGCAATGAGCGGCATCTAGCAATACATCATTGCTACCCAAAGTTACGAAATAAGTCAAGATCCGACTAACCTTTCCGTGACTACTATAATGTATGACCGTGTCCTTCTATCCTTGATATCAGATTGACCAATGAGGCATAGACCGTGTCATCCTCGATCAATCTATGTGTTTCTTGATCCCTGAGTAAACTAACTCAAACAAATGAGCTCAATATCTCATATTGACTCATTTGAGCATGGCCATGCGTTTTAGTAGTTCTACTCAATCAAGGGGCCCACCGATATCACTCTCGTCATATGAGAGGGATAGATCCCATCTACATCACTCACATCCCTCCGCATAATTTGTTATATACCCAGTAATCGCCTTTATGGTCCACCCTGTTACGGGTGACATTTGACGATACCAAAGTACATAATTCCTTATGTAGGGAACCGTAGTGACTTCAGGTTTGAGGACTATTCATACCAATAGTCACATGAGAAAGTTTATGACACTCATATAACGATCCATGAAACTTTCTCATGGCGGGTCAGTTCAGTATATATTCTCTAATATATACCCATGTGTCAACTTGATATCATATATCCATGACTTGTGAGATCAAGTCATCAATCGACCTACATGCTAGTCTTTATGTATTAATATTGCCCTTGCATATTAATACTTGACTAGGAACATTTAGGAAAGTGTTCTCTACAGCCTCTCATAATCAATTCTGCCAATTGATGTGCTGTAGATAAGAACCTACTTTTCTAGGGCATTATTATATTTAATTTAGCTGGCACAAGCAAAATGTAAATATAATAACCAATCCTTTGCCTTTATTGAATATGATACAAAATGTTCCCTTTTCAACCATCACATGATTGGCTCTAGGGCTATAACTAACAATATATATATATATATATATTTGTTTTTGCTTGTATGTATGTGATGCATGCTAGTAGAATAATGCTTGTATGTATATGATGCATGCTAGAACAATGCTTGTATGTATGTGATGCATGCTAGTATAGGATAATAAAAGCCTTAATACGTATATGACACACATTACGATTAGATTAGATCTTAATCGAATCAACTCGAAAATGCCTACCAAGTCCTTGATACCCATCACTACCTCGATCATTTGTAGTTGTTGAATCTGCCAAAGCAGAGCAACGCATATTATCTTGGTAGGGTGTGGAGGGACAATCTTGGTCCCGCCTATCATGACTTGGGTTAGAGTAAGATCAATTAGATTGAGTAAAACTAGTTAACTCAATTGGATCGAGTAGAACTATAGGCATATTCCAACCGTTGGAAGGATAGGATAAGATTGCATTTACACTAAATCTTGGACGATTTAGCCAAAGCTAACTCAAGGTCTTTTGTAAATGTGGGTCTTGATTTTATAAACAAGAGTTGCATAGAGATGTAATCGGTAATGTGTCACCCACCGATCATACTAAGTCTTGGGCGATTTAGCCAAAGCTAACTCAAGGCTTAATATGATGTGGATCTTGTCCCGTAGGAATTATAGCTAGTTTGTATGAATCTAGTAATGTGGTTTGACCACATCCATAACTCGATTCTATAAAATTCCTATAATTCAGTGGGAGCACCATTTGATTAAAGGCCTAATTAAATGATAAAAGGAATATGATATTAATTTTTTGCATTGCGTATGTTGTAGATAACTATGTCGACAAACACGAACACTTTCCCCTGCGTTCTGTCCTTGAGAAGGACAAGCTCAATGGAGTAAATTTCCTGGACTGGTACAGAAATATGAGAATCATTCTCACCCAAGAAAGGAAACTGTATGTCCTGGAGTAGCCCATTCCGAAGGCACCTCCTGTCACTGCCTCGCAAGCTGACAAAGATTCTTACAAGAAGCATCAAGATGATTCATTAGATGTGTCATGTCTAATGCTCGTGACCATAAACTCTGATCTTCAGAAGTAACATGAGTTCATGAATGCTTATGATATGGTTGAACATCTTTGTCAACTATATCAAGGACAAGCAAGGCATGAGAGATATGAAGTCTCTAAGGCATTGTTTGGGTCCAAATTGCAAGAAGGGACTCCCGTAGGTCCATATGTACTCAAGATGATTGGGTACGTAGAAAACCTACAGAGATTGGGATTCCCACTTGGCTAAGAGCTGGCCACTGACTTGATATTGCAGTCTTTTCCACAAAGCTATAATCAATTTGTCATGAATTATAACATGAATGAAATTGATAAGCCACTACCTGAGATGCTCAGCATGTTGAGAACTACTGAGCTCAACATTAAGAAGGGAAAATCTGACTCCATTTTGATGGTGCAAAAGAAGAAAGGCAAGAGCAATCCTAAAGGTAAGGGAAAGTCCCAAGCCAAGGGCAAAGACAAAGAACTGAAACCCAAAGGAGGGGTGGCCAAGGAAAGGGATTGCTTCCACTGCAAGGAAGCTGGACACTGGAAGCGTAACTGTAAAGCATACCTGGAAGATCTTAAGAAGAAGAGAAGTGAGACTTCTACTTCAGGTATAAATGTTATAGAAGTCAATCTATCTATTTCTTCATCATGGGTATTAGATACCGGATGTACATCTCACATTTGTACCAATGTGCATGCGCTGAGAAATAGCAGGGCATTGACAAAGGGTGAGGTAGACCTACGAGTAGGCAATGGAGCAAGAGTTGATATTGTTGCTGTAGAAACTTATGATCTATCTCTGCCCACTGGGCTTGTACTAGAACTAAATGAATGTTGTTATGTGTCTGCTTTAACTAAGAACATAATTTCAGTTTCTTGTTTGGACAAGAAAGGATTTACATTTATAATAAAGAACAAATATTGTTCAGTTTATTTAAATGATATGTTCTATTGTAGTGCACCTCTAATGAACGGACTCTACTTTCTAGACATAGAGAGCCCAATCTATAACAAAAGTACCAAAAGGTTCAAGTCAAATAAGTTGAACCAAACCTATCTCTGGCATTGTCGCTTAGGTCACATAAATAAGAGTCGCTTATCTCAGCTTCAAGAGGATGGGCTGCTAGACTCATTTGATTTTGAATCATATGAGACATGCGAGTCTTGCCTTTTAGGCAAGATGACCAAGACTCCCTTTAGTGGACACAGCGAAAGAGCAACAGACTTGTTAGGACTTATACATAGTGATGTATGTTGCCCTTTCAATGTTGCTGCTAGAGGTGGTTACAGGTACTTCATTACATTTACTGATGACTTCAGTAGATATAGTTATGTGTATCTCATGACACATAAATCAGAATCCTTTGAAAAGTTCAAAGAATTCAAGAATGAAGTACAAAACCAGCTTGGCAAGAGTATTAAGATACTTCGATCAGATCGAGGTGGTGAATACCTTAGCCATGAGTTTCGTGACTATCTAGCTGAGTGTGGGATTCTATCCCAACTCACTCCTCCTAGAACACCACAGTGGAATAGTGTATCCGAAAGGAGAAATCGTACCCTATTAGATATGGTACGATCTATGATGAGTCACACAGATCTTCCTATATCCTTTTGGGGATATGCTCTAGATACAACAACCTTCACACTTAACCGTGTACCATCCAAGGCTGTGATAAAGACACCATATACGATATGGACAGAGAGAAATTCCAAGATGTCTTTCATGAGGATTTGGGGTTGTGAGGCTTACGTTCGATGTCAAGTCTCTGACAAACTGGGACCCAAATCCAATAAGTGCAATTTTGTTGGATATCCCAAGGATACAAAGGGATATTACTTCTACATTCCCAGTCAACACAGTGTTTGTGGCAAAGACTGGGGTTTTTCTAGAAAGGGATTTTGTTTCTAGAAAAACTAGTGGGAGTACGTTCGATCTTGAAGAAATTCAAGATAAGGACCATAGCACTGAGGCCTTGATGGAGGTTGAACAGGAACCACAAAGTGTTGTGGGTGATGAGATTGTTGCACAAAGAGTTGTGGAACAACCACCTGTTCAAGTAGACCTACCTCTTCGCAGGTCTGATAGGGTACGTCGTCAGCCTGAGAGATACTCATTTCTCTTGTCTGATCATAATGATGTTATGCTCATTGAGAATGAGCCTACCTCCTATCAGGAAGCTGTGATGAGCCCAGATTCTGAGAAATGGCCAGAGGCCATGAGATCCGAGATGGAATCCATGTACACCAACCAAGTATGGACTTTGGTTGATCCACCTGAAGGGGTCAAACCCATTGGGTGTAAGTGGGTCTTTAGGAGAAAGACTGACATGGATGGACTTACGCATACCTATAAGGGTCGATTGGTGGCTAAAGGTTTCAAGAAAATTCATGGTATTGACTATGATGAAACCTTTCCTCCAGTGGCGATGTTTAAGTCCATTCGGATCATGCTTTCTATTGCAGCATACC
Source organism: Wurfbainia villosa (assembly GCA_025175895.1). Classification (NCBI taxonomy): domain Eukaryota; kingdom Viridiplantae; phylum Streptophyta; class Magnoliopsida; order Zingiberales; family Zingiberaceae; genus Wurfbainia; species Wurfbainia villosa. The sequence continues at coordinate 31,509,952 of CM045989.1, read as the reverse complement.
ACGATTATGAGATTTGGCAGATGGATGTCAAAATCGTGTTTTTGAATGGAAACTTACTCGAGGATGTGTACATGACACAACCTGAAGGTTTTATAGATCCACAGCATACTGGGAAAGTATGCAAGCTGCAAAGGTCCATTTATGGGCTAAAGCAAGCTTCTCGGAGCTGGAATCTTCGATTCGATGATGCGATCAAACAGTTTGGTTTCATCAAGAATGAAGATGAACCCTGTGTCTACAAGAGGGTTAGTGGGAATACAGTTGGCTTCCTTATATTGTATGTGGATGACATACTACTCATTGGAATGACATTCCTTCGCTACAGTCTATGAAGACTTGGCTGGGGACGTGCGTCTCAATGAAGGACTTAGGTGAAGCAACTTGTATTCTAGGCATCAAGATCTATAGAGATAGATCTAAGAGATTGCTTGGCCTAAGTCAGAGTACATACATTGACACGGTATTACTACAGTTTGCCATGCAGAATTCCAAGAAGGGACTTCTGTCGATGTCACATGGTGTGAGTGTTTCGAAGACTCAAAGTCCCTCTTCTAGAGAGGGGAGAGACCACATGGATAAGATCCCTTATGCATATGCTATAGGATCTATCATGTATGCAATGCTATGTACTCGTCCTGATGTCTCGTATGCTTTGAGCATGACGAGTAGATACCAGTCAGATCCAGGTGAGCATCACTGGATAGCAGTCAAGATTATTCTTAAGTACTTGAGAAGGACTAAAGAATATTTCTTGATATTTGGAGGCAATGAGAAGATAGCTGTAAAGGGCTACAGCGATGCCAGCTTCCAAACTGACTAGGATGATTATAGATCGCAGTCAGGATTCATGTTTTGCTTGAATGGTGGCGCTGTGAGCTGGAAGAGTTCGAAGCAGGACGCAGTTGCTGATTCTCTAACATAAGCCGAGTATATCGCTGCATCTGAGACAGCAAAGGAGGAAGTTTGGATCCGCAAGTTCATTACTGAGCTTGGGGTGGTTCCTAGTGTTAGTAATATATGAGAGATGTCCTAAGGCAATCGCCTTATGTATGAACCATTTATATGATAAATGAAGATTCACTGTTTGAGTATACATGTTTTATGTATTTGATTGGATCTTAAACTCATTTACTGAATGTCCACGATACGATTCACAGCATGAGAGAATTTGTGATTGGATCACAACTAGTGAGTATCTCTACATGTGTAATTGTGATGTATCGGAATTATCCCTAGTCGATGAATTGATGGATTTGGACACCATCAATTCTGTCGAGACTAGCACGAGGTATACTCCTTGGTATATCCAAGCAGCTAATTCTCACTGGCTGGAGACATTGTGATGTCCGGAGTTAATCGTGGATGCTAGTTATGGTAACTAGTTCATTGGAGTGACCAGCCGTAAGACTTCATATGGTTCTCTACATATATAGATATGTCAATGAAGTTCTTACTGTGGCTTAAGTGCGATGTTCCTTTGACTTGCGGTATTCAAGTCATCTTGATCATGGAGACTTATGCTTTGACATCTTAAGCAAACATCTCTAAGGAGATGTGGACCCGGGATGATTGGGTATAAGTCGAAGTGATCGAAGGTGTTTGAATAGCCTATAAAGGATTCACCACTCCTTGCGAGGAGATGTATACACATGGCCTCTCGTCGGATTGTTACTAAAGTCTTTGGCCAAAGCATTACATGTTTAGAGTAAAGTACTCTTCGATACATGTGGAGTAACTAGAATCCGTAGGACGAGGAAATGATACTTGGGCTAGGTGTGACGTAGTCGACCTAGTGAGGGCCCGACACAATAGACCATGTCCTGAACCAAGTGGGTATAAGATGAGTGAAGGGAATGGGGCACGATTCATTCGAGCTACTGAAGGGTTTCAGAAATAGTTCTGGATCAACCGTTGATCTTTTCGATTAATTGGGGATCATGATGTACTACTAGGTGCCACTCATGATCATTCTATAATTAATGGTTAATTATAGACGGCCAACATAAACCGAGAACCTATTTGGTCACACGCACAACGAGTGTAATCCAAAGGATTTAAAACGAGCTTGAGAATGGAATTCTCAGACCGAGAGAAACTATGTTTGGTTGGACCAAACATAAAGCGAGCATGAAATTGTTTCAGTCGCAATGGAAGCGTGGATGGGTCGTGTCTTATGAAGACATAATGGATGGACCAAAATGGTTTGGTTCTAATCCAATGGATGAGAATAAACCAAAGGGTTTGGTTTATATTAAACGAATGAACCAAAGGTTGGTTCGGTTCGTTTTAACTTAAAATAAACCATCATGGTTTGGTTTATTTTGACTTATCCTACTGGAGCGGGTTAACGGGCTTTATGGATATGATCCATTAACCATTAAGAGAATTAGTTCTCTATAAAATAGGGCTTAAACCCTAACCCAAACCCTAATGAAGTTGTTGCCGCCCACCCTTGTTGGTGAATTCGGCGCCCAACCCTAAGTGTTGCCGCCCAGCTTTTGTGCCGCCGTCCAAGTCCTTGCCGGCGACCAAGCTACAGCCGGTGAACCCTCCGGCGATCCTCCGGTGATCCCCTATAGGTTTGGCATCAAGGTGAGTCTTTTCTTTCCTTGGTTGGCCGGCGCCTATATCCTCCACCAAGCTGTCCAGTTTTCTGGACAGCTTCTCCTCCTCTCGTCGGAGCGTCGTTTGGACGACGGTTAGTGCTCCGACAGCGGCTAACTTACCGGGGATTTGATCTCCGGTAATCCTCTGAGGTGGAGGACGAAGGATTCGTCAAACGGTTGACGAATACCTCTCCGGAGAAGCGAGTTTTGAGAACTCAGTTTAGGATCCGAATTTGGATTCGGATCGTGATCATCTCTCGATCACGTCGTCTTCAACACGAGGCTAGTAACCCGTACGAAGACGAAGCTCGTGACTTAGCGAAGTCATCCCGAGGAGCTCGGCGTGGATACAGATAGAGACGATTCTTACGAGGATCGTTCCGGTTGATGTCGTTCCCGCTACACGTCATACGAAAGGTATAACGTAGATAATTTTCTTTATTGCAAATTTTAATTTACGGTTATGTCTACACTTGTTGTAATAGCATGCGTGTGTTGTGTGTGTTGTAATAAATATAGATTTATTATTTTTAATTGCTTCCACTGTGCTCATGTTTGCGAAACATGATCGAACACACACACGCCGCGGTGCCGGAAACCCAACACCTAGCATAGAAGATCACATAGAGCTCTATTGTGAAAACAATGGAACGATTGCACAGGCTAAGGAACCTCGCTCATACAAGCGGACCAAACTCATACTACGACGCTTCCATCTCATTTGAGAGATTATCGATAGAGGAGATGTGAAGATTTGCAGAGTACCCACAGAGGCTAACATCGCAAATCCCTTGACCAAGGCTTTGGCACAAAAAAAGTATGATGGTCACACTAGGTCATTGGGTATTGGATACTACGGTGATTGGAAGTAGTGCTAATGGGAGATTGTTAGTGAAAGCCCTAGAGACAATCATGTGATGATTGTTGTATGGACTTTATTGTATCATATTCCTATTTATAAAGGCATGGTTATTATATTTACTTGTATTGGTGCCAAATAACTAAGTATAATAACGTCCTTGAGTAGTAGGTTCTTATCTATATCAATCGATTGGTTGAATCGATAATGAGATGATATAGAGAACACTACTCTTAATCATTCCTAGTCAAATATTAACATTCAGGGACAATGTTAATGTGTAGAGACTAGCATGTAGGTCAACACGATGACTTGATCTCACAAGTCATAGATATGAGATATCAAGTTGACACATGGGTATGCATTGGAGAATGTATACTGAATGACCCGCCATGAGAAAGTATCATGGATCGTTATATGAGTGTCATATACTTTCTCATGTGGCTATTAGTATGACTATTAGTCCTTAGACCTGAAGTCACTATGGTTCCCTACATAAGGAGTTGCATACTTTGGCTTCGTCAAACGTCACCCATAAATGGGTGGACTATAAAGGCGATTACTGGGTGTGTAACAAATTATGCGGAGGGATGTGAGTGATGTAGATGGGATCTATCCCTCCTATATAACGGGAGTGACATCATTATTCTTGATAGAGTGAGAGCACGAAGTGCATGACCATGCCCAAATGAGTAAATATGAGATATTGAACTCATTTGATTAGAGTGAGTCTACTTAGTATTCAAGATATAGATTGTACCGAAGATGACACGGTCTATGCCTCAATTGGTCAATCTAGATATCAAGGATCGAGGGACATTGTCACATATTGTGAGAGTCACAATTAGTAGTCACAAAGGTGATGTTGGATCTCAACATTCTTGTAACTTGGGTAGCAATGATGTGTTGTAAGATACCGCTCATTGTTTATGTTCCTAAATCGGTTTAGGAGTATTGCCAATGCTACAAGAACCTATAGGGTCACACACAAAGGGAAATTAGGTGGAGATTAGGTTCATATGATGAACCATGAGGATTAGGTTCATGGGATGAACCAAATTTGATTAAGAGTAATCCAAATTAGACTAATTAAGTTAGACTCAATTTGATTCAAGTGTTGAATGAGTCTAATTTAGATTTGATTCATTGAGTCAATTTAAATTAATGGAGATTCATTAAATCAAATTGACTTGAATCAAGTGGTTAGATTTGATCAACCATGGGAGATATGAGGTCAAGTTTGACTTGACTTGAGAGGGAAGATGAATGGTCAATTTTGACTTGACCAATTGCCATGTCATGGTGACATGGCATGTGGGTCGGCCAATGATGGTGTTCCACATCATCATTGACTTATCATGTGGTGCCACCTCATGAGGGAGACCAAGAGCCATTGGCTCTTGGAGTTACATGCATGCATGTAACCCCCCAAAACAAAGTGGCTGGCCACTTGATCGTGTTTCATGGGTGAATTCATTTTGTGTAACTCCATCTTCTTCTTCTTTGGATCTTCTTCTTTTCAAGCTCTCTCTTCCAATCCTCTCTTTGGCCGAAACTCTCAAGGGTGCTAGCACACTCTAAGGTTTCTTCTCCACCATTTGTTCGTGTGGATACTTGTAGAGGAGTGTGCACTTGACACTCTTCGAGATCCAACAAAGCATTTGGACGAGCGGGATAAGCGAAGGGCGTCACTACGAGGGCAATACTCTCACCATTTAGATCTATGGTAGATCTAGGTTTTTCATAATGCATATATGTTGTTTTATTTTTTTTATACCTTCGCACGGATCCGTGTTAGTAATATATGAGAGATGTCCTAAGGCAATCGCCTTATGTATGAACCATTTATATGATAAATGAAGATTCACTATTTGAGTGTACAAGGGCGTCACATACATGTTTTATGTATTTGATTGGATCTTAAACTCATTTACTGAATGTCCACGATACGATTCACAGCATGAGAGAATTTGTGATTGGATCACAACTAGTGAGTATCTCTACATGTGTAATTGTGATGTATCGGAATTATCCCTAGTCGATGAATTGATGGATTTGGACACCATCAATTCTGTTGAGACTAGCACGAGGTATACTCCTTGGTGTATCCAAGCAGCTGATTCTCACTGGCTGGAGACATAGGTGATGTCCGGAGTTAATCGTGGATGCTAGTTATGGTAACTAGTTCATTGGAGTGACCAGCCGTAAGACTTCATATGGTTCTATGCATATATAGATATGTCAATGAAGTTCTTACTGTGGCTTAAGTGCGATGTTCCTTTGACTTGCGGTATTCAAGTCATCTTGATCATGGAGACTTATGCTTTGACATCTTAAGCAAACATCTCTAAGGAGATGTGGACCCGGGATGATTGGGTATAAGTCGAGTGATCGAAAGGTGTTTGAATAGCCTATAAAGGATTCACCACTCCTTGCGAGGAGATGTATACCCATGGCTTCGCCGGATTGTTACTAAAGTCTCGCCAAAGCATTACATGTTTAGAGTAAGGTACTCTTCGATACATGTGGAGTAACTAGAACTGTGAGGACGAGGAAATGATACTTGGGCTAGGTGACGAGTCACTAGTGGGATCGGCACAATAGACCATGTCCTCAACCAAGTGGGTATAAGATGAGTGAAGGGAATGGGGCACAATTCATTCGAGCCATCAAGGGTTTCGTAAATAGTTCGATCAACCGCTGATCTTTCTGCTAATCGGGGATCATGATGTACTACTAGGTGCCACTCATGATCGCTCTATAATTAATGGTTAATTATAGACGGCCAACATAAACCGAGAACCTATTTGGTCACACGCACAACGAGTGTAATCCAAAGGATTTAAAACGAGCTTGAGAATGGGATTCTCGCATCGAGAGAAACTATGTTTGGTCGACCAAACATAAAGCGAGCATGAAATTGTTTCAATGCAATGGAAGCGTGGATGGGCCGGTCTTATGAAGACATAATGGATGGACCAAAATGGTTTGGTTCTAATCCAATGGATGAGAATAAACCAAAGGGTTTGGTTTATTTTAAACGAATGAACCAAAAGTTGGTTCGTTCGTTTTTAACTTAAAATAAACCATCATGGTTTGGTTTATTTTAACTTATCTTAATGGAGCGGGTTAACGGGCTTTATGGATATGATCCATTAACCATTAAGAGAATTAGTTCTCTATAAAAGTGGGCTTAAGGGATTGTTAAACCCTAATCATCCAAAACCCTAAACCTTGGCCGCCCAACATAGTTGCCGCCCACCTCCTTGGTGATTTCGGCGCCCAGCTTTGTGCCGCCGTCCAAGACCCTTGCCGGCGTCCAAGCTCCAGCCGGTGAACCTCCGGCGACCCTCCGGTGATCTCCTATAGGTTCGGCATCAAGGTGAGGCTTTTCTCTCCTTGTTTTGGCCGGCGCCTACTCCTCCACCAAGCTGTCCAGTTTTCTGACAGCTTTCTCCTCGTCGGAGCGTCGCTTGGACGACGGTTAGTGCTCCGACAGCGGCTAACTTACCGGGGATTTGATCTCCGGTAATCCTCTGAGGTGGAGGACGAAGGATTCGTCAAACGGTTGACGAATACCTCTCCGGAGAATCGAGTTTTGAGGACTCGGTTTTGGATCCGACTTTGGATTCGGATCGTGATCATCTCTCGATCACGTCGTCTTCAACACGAGGCTAGTAACCCGTACGAAGACGAAGCTCGTGACTTAGCGAAGTCATCCCGAGGAGCTCGGCGTGGATACGGATAGAGACGATTCTTACGAGGATCGTTCCGGTTGATGCCGTTCCCGCTACACGTCATACGGAAGGTATAACGTAGTTTAATTTCCTTTTATTGCAAATTTTAATTTACGGTTATGTCTACACTTGTTGTAATAGCATGCGTGTGTTGTGTGTGTTGTAATAAATAGGAGTATTTATTATTTTTATTGCTTCCGCTATGCTCATGTTTACGAAACATGATCGAACACACACACGCCGCGGTGCCGGAAACCCAACAGTGGTATCAGAGCCCAGGTTGTGTTTCGACATAATCGTAAAAATGGTTTTGCGATAGTCATAATGTATTTCTGGAAATTTTCTAAATTTTGGAAATTTAGAAGTATTTATGGAAATTTTTCAATTTTGGAAAATCTAGAAGTATTTATGGAAATCTTCCACTTTTGGAAAGTTGGAAGTATTTATGGAAATTGATATTTTCCATAAATAAAATATTTGATTAGATTTTGGAAATTTGTTTCCTAATTTAATCATGATTTGATTTGGGAAATCAAATCTTAAAATATTTTATTTCCATAAGTAGTTTTAATGATTTAGGAAATTGGTTTCCTAAATAGATTTTCCTTAATCAAATAATTCCATGAATAAAATATGTGATTAGATTTGGAAATTTGTTTCCTAATTTAATTATGATTTGATTTGGAGAATCAAATCTTAAACATATTTTATTTCCATAAATAGTTATGACATATAAGGAAATTATATACATGACATAATTGTATGCCATGTAATTGCATTAGATGCATAACATTATGCCATGCGTGTCGTGACATGTAGATGTATGCCATGTATGCCATGCCATGTAGATAATAGTTATTTGCATGCAAAGAGGATGAGACATAAAAACCCTTAATCAATATTAAAGCCTACACCTTCCATTAATATGGTTAGAACCAGAGTTCTGTTTCTTGTTTGGGTTGTTGGACTCTCTCCAAGCCCTACGAACTCGAATATGTTCAAACCATGGAATAGTTTAATACTAATATGGTAAGAGTCAGAGGTCAATCGTTAGCTTTTGTTGTTGGACTCTCTCCAAGCTGGGCTAATTGGTTGAATGCGCTCTAACCATATTAAAACTATGTCCCGATTAATGGGTTGGCTTTAACCTGGAGCATCGGCTTGTTGGACTCTCTCCAAGGTCGATGTAAAGGGAGGTGAAGTTGGGTGCTATGCATATGATGCATACTTGTTAATGTGTTAACAACCCGATGTATGTGTGAACATTCAATTAGTTGATAGCACATTGTGATAGTTGCATATACGTGATATGCAATCGGTATAGATGATACCTACCATCGTAGTTATGAATGGCTTGTTGGACTCTCTCCAAGGTTGTTCATAACTATGATGGATATCAGCCCATTCGGAGATGGACCTACAATCTCCCAAAGTGATTTTGGGGTTTTTGAAATTCGAAAAATGAATGGGATTTATAAATGTATATTGATGCATTTTAAAATCATCTTTCTCATATATGCTCATTTTGTATTTCTAAGTTAATATATTGATCATGATGTGTTTGAATTTGCGTTCCATTTTGGATTCAAATAAATTGATCGGGTTTCATGGATCGGCTTAGAAGCTTGAGAATTGTTCTCAAGGTTGAAAAGCTTGCAAATGTCCTCAAGCGCCTCTTCCCGCTCGTCTAGTGATTTATGCAACTCTGGACCAATTGTTGGCCTATCAGAAACATGTGAGTGATTCTGAACAAATGAGTTGCATCATGCTAGCCGCGATGGAACCCAAGCTACGAAAGCAGCATGAGCATAGGGATGCTCATATCGTAGTCCTTCATCTTTGTGAGTTGGTTGATGAGCAAGTGAGATTCGAAAGGTTCGAAGTCTCAAAGCTCCTCTTCACCTCTGAGATGCTAGAAGGTTCATCTGTGGTACTGCTCAATATGCTGAAGACTGTGGAGTCTTCTGAGAAGCATGAGCAGGGGACGGTGCTGTTAGTTGATTCCTCGAAGAAAGGTTCTAAGAGGAAGTCAAAGGAACAACAGAAGGGAAAGAAGAGAAGGGCTAAGAAGGTAGAACTAGCACAAAAGGAAACTTGCCATCATTATGGCAAGAGAGCCATTCATGAAGAAAGTGCAAGATTTATCTTGAGTCCGTGAAGAAGGATAAGGCATCGGATGCCCCATCTTCTTCAGAAATCTTCTTTATTGATTGTCATTCTATTTCCTCAGACACTTGGGTATTTGATACTGGGTGTGGCTCACATATATGTAATGACATACATGGGCTAAGGAATAGAAGAAGACTCGTCAAAGGGGGAGTCAAATTTACGTGTTGGGAATGGAGCAACGGTTGCTGCACTCGCCATCGGAATGTATTTCTTGGAACTCCCTGTAGGACTTGTCTTAGAACTAGACAATTGCTTTTATGTTCCTTCGTTGATAAAGAACATCATTTCTATTTCTTGTCTAAATAGAAATGGGTTCCATTTGACTTTTAGTAACAATTGTTGTTACATAACTTTGAATGGAGTTCTTTATGGGATTGGAACTTTAAGCAATGGTGTTTATACGTTGGACGTATCCAGTGACGATTTCAATATCGAAGCGAGCAACACGCGTGCTCGAAAGGATAATCAAATAGACTCCTATATGTGGCATTGTCGTCTTGGCCATATAAGCAAGAAACGCATGTCCGAATTACACCGATGTGGAATTCTGGAATCGTTTGAATTAGATTCATACGATACATGTGAATCATGCTTAAAAGGCAAGATGACTAAGTTACCTTTTACTGGAAAAGGTGAACGAGTGGGAGAGTTACTAGGTCTAATACATACTGATGTATGTGGACCTATGTCAACTCAAGCATTAGGAGGCTATAGCTACTTCATTACCTTCACCGATGATCACTCACGGTTTGGGTATGTGTTCTTGATGAAACACAAGTCTGAAACCTTTGAAAGGTTCAAAGAATTCAGAAATGAAGTAGAGAAACAACATGACAAAAGTATTAAAATACTTCGATCGGATCGAGGTGGCGAATACTTAAGTCAAGAGTTTCTTGATTATCTAAGAGACAATGGCATATTGTCTCAATGGACTCCGCCATATACACCACAGCATAATGGTGTATCTGAGAGGCGTAACCGGACCTTGTTGGACATGGTCAGGTCAATGATGAATCATGCAACTCTTCCCAAGTCCTTTTGGGGTTATGCACTTCAGACAGCTGTTTACTTGTTAAACAGAATGCCTACCATGGTAGTCTCAACTACTCCATATGAGATATGGAATGGTAAGAAACCTCATGTATCTTACTTGAAGATATGGGGTTGTCCTGCTTATGTGAAGCGGACTGTATCAGACAAACTGGATGCTAAGTCTGATAAATGTCTATTTATTGGATACCCTAAGGAAACAAGGGGTTACCAATTCTATCATCCTGTGGAACAAAAGGTGTTTGTTTCAAGGCATGCTGTGTTTCTGGAGAAAGAGTTTCTCTTGCAAGAAAACAGTGGGAGTGTCATCGAGCTTGAGGAGGTTCGAGAGACTCAAATAGACATTGATGAGATACCTGGTGAAGCACAACAACCGACAACTCATAGTGATGAGCAATCGGCTGGACCTATTGTAACACCACATCTTCGTAGATCTGGTAGAACACGCAATATTCCTGAGAGATATGGATTTCTCGTAAGTGAATCGAACGACGTGTTACTCATTGATGATGAGGAGCCTACCAGTTATGAAGAAGTGCTGACAAGTTCAGAAAGGGATAAGTGGCTTGGTGCCATGAAGTCGGAAATGGATTCCATGTACGAAAACCAAGTTTGGAACTTGGTTGACCCACCTGAAGGGATAAAGCCTATAGGGTGCAAGTGGGTTTTCAAGAAGAAAACCGACATGGATGGTAATGTGATTACCTATAAGGCTAGATTGGTGGTGAAAGGATATCGTCAAAAGCAAGGTGTTGATTATGACGAAACCTATTCGCCTGTAGCTATGCTTAAATCCATTCGGATGCTCCCTGCCATAGCAGCTCATTATGATTATGAGATATGGCAGATGGATGTGAAAACGCTTTCCTTTATGGAAACTCGCCGAGGACGTGTATATGATGAGGGTTTCACATCGCTGATAAAACCAAGGTATGCAAATTGCGACGGTCCATTTATGGATTGAAGCAAGCATCTAGAGTCGGAATATCCATTTTGATGAGACAATCAAAAGGTTTGATTTCTCACAAAATCCGCATTTAACCTTGTGTGTACAAGAAGGTTAGTGGGAGTGCAAATCGTATTCCTAGTATTGTATGTCGATGACATATTACTTATAGGAAACGATGTTTCAATCTTACTGATCGATTAAGGTTTGGTTATCCAAGACATTCTCCATGAAAGACACGGGAGAAGCAACCTACATCCTTGGGATTAAGATCTATAGAGATAGATCAAAGCGGTTGCTTGGTCTTTCGCAGCCTACATATATAGACCGAAAGAAAGAGGTTTAGCATGTCGGAATCCAAGAAAGGTTATCACGCCCATCGTGCATGGGGTACACCTTTCAAGTCTATGTGTCCGCGCACGTAAGACGAGAGGATTTGCATGAGTAAGATTCCCTATGCATCCGCAATAGGATCTATCATGTATGCTATGTTATGTACGAGGCCCGATGTATCGTATGCTCTGAGTGTCACGAGCAGATACCAGTCCGATCCAGGAATGGATCATTGGGCGGCTATTAAGACGATCCTTAAGTACTTGAGAAGAACTAAGGATGTGTTCCTAATATATGGAGAAGGGTACATGGTGATACGTGGGTATACGGATGCCAGATCCAGACAGACAAGGATGATTCCATGTCTTAGTCTGGGTATGTATTCACCTGGAATGGAGGCGCAATAAGTTGGAAAGGTTCCAAGCTTGACACTATAGCGGATTCTGCCACTAAGGCAGAATACGTTGCAGCTTTGGAAGCAGCAAAGGAAGCGGTTTGGATCAAGAAGTTCATCTTTGAACTTGATGTGGTCTCATCAATGATCCAAACATGTGCTTCGCCGCTATCATCTTATCAGAGAGATCATCAGTAGGAACGAAATACAAATCGAGAAAATTTCCACTGAAAGGAACTTAGCGGATCCTTTGACTAAAGCATTACCTCAAAGTAAGTTTGAGGGTCATGTTGGTGCTTATGGTATTGGATACCGTAGCGATTGGCATTAGGCCAAGTGGGAGTCTGTTAGTAATATATGAGAGATGTCCTAAGGCAATCGCCTTATGTATGAACCATTTATATGATAAATGAAGATTCACTATTTGAGGTACATGTTTTATGACTGATCGATCTTAAACTCATTTATCAATGTCCATTTATACAATTCACAAGATGAGAGAATTTGTGATTGGATCACAACTAGTGAGTATCTCTACATGTGTAATTGTGATGTATCTAATTATCCCTAGTCGATGAATCGATGGATCCGACACCATCAATTCGCTGAGACTAGCACGAGGTATACTCCTTGGTGTATCCAAGCACCGATTCTCACCGGGCCGAGACATAGTGATGTCCGAGTTAATCGTGGATGCTAGTTATGGTAACTAGTTCATCGAGTGACCACCGTAAGACTTCATATGGTTCTATGCATATATAGATATGTCAATGAAGTTCTTACTGTGGCTTAAGTGCGATGTTCCTTTGACTTGAGGTATTCAAGTCATCTTGATCATGGAGACTTATGCTTTGACATCTTAAGCAAGCATCTCTAAGGAGATGTGGACCCGGGATGATTGGGTATAAGTCGAAGTGATCGAAGGTGTTTGAATAGCCTATAAAGGATTCACCACTCCTTGCGAGGAGATGTATACCCATGGCCTCTCGTCGGATTATTACTAAAGTCTTTGGCCAAAGCATTACATGTTTAGAGTAAGTACTCTTGATACATGTGGAGTAACTAGAATCCGTGGGGCGAGAAATGATACTTGGGCTAGGTGTGGCGTAGTCGACCTAGTGAGGTGACACAATAGACCATGTCACGAAGTGGGTATAAGATGAGTGAAGGGAATGGGGCACGATTCATTCGAGCTGCTGAAGGGTTTCAGAAATAGTTCTGGATCAACCGTTGATCTTTTCGGTTAATTGGGGATCATGATGTACTACTAGGTGCCACTCATGATCGTTCTATAATTAATGGTTAATTATAGACGGCCAACATAAACCGAGAACGTATTTGGTCACACGCACAACGAGCGTAATCCAAAGGATTTAAAACGAGCTTGAGAATGGGATTCTCAGACCGAGAGAAACTAGGTTTGGTTGGACCAAACATAAAGCGAGCATGAAATTGTTTGATGCAATGGAAGCGTGGATGGGCCGTGTCTTATGAAGACATAATGGATGGACCAAAATGGTTTGGTTCTAATCCAATGGATGAGAATAAACCAAAGGGTTTGGTTTATTTTAAACGAATGAACCAAAAGTTGGTTCGGTTCGTTTTAACTTAAAATAAACCATCATGGTTTGGTTTATTTTAACTTATCTTAATGGAACGGGTTAACGGGCTTTATGGATATGATCCATTAACCATTAAGAGAATTATTTCTCTATAAAAGTGGGCTTAAGGGATTGTTAAACCCTAATCATCCAAAACCCTAAACCTTGGCCGCCCAACATAGTTGCCGCCCACCTCCTTGGTGATTTCGGCGCCCAGCTTTGTGCCGCCGTCCAAGACCCTTGCCGGCGTCCAAGCTCCAGCCGGTGAACCTCCGGCGACCCTCCGGTGATCTCCTATAGGTTCGGCATCAAGGTGAGCTTTTTCTCTCCTTGTTTAGGCCGACGCCTACTCCTCCACCAAGCTGTCCAGTTTTCTGGACAGCTTCTCCTCCTCTCGTCGGAGCATCGTTTGGACAACGGTTAGTGCTCCGACAGCGGTTAACTTACCGGGGATTTGATCTCCGGTAATCCTCTGAGGTGGAGGACGAAGGATTCGTCAAACGGTTGACGAACACCTCTCCGGAGAAGCGAGTTTTGAGAACTCGTTTTGGATCCGAATTTGGATTCGGATCGTGATCATCTCTCGATCACGTCGTCTTCAACACGAGGCTAGTAACCCGTACGAAGACGAAGCTCGTGACTTAGCGAAGTCATCCCGAGGAGCTCGGCGTGGATTCTGATAGAGACGATTCTTACGAGGATCGTTCCGGTTGATGCCGTTCCCGCTACACGTCATACGGAAGGTATAACGTAGTTTAATTTCCTTTTATTGCAAATTTTAATTTACGGTTATGTCTACACTTGTTGTAATAGCATGCGTGTGTTGTGTGTGTTGTAATAAATAGGAGTATTTATTATTTTTATTGCTTCCGCTGTGCTCATGTTTACGAAACATGATCGAACACACACATGCCGCGGTGCCGGAAACCCAACAATCCGTGGCCGGGCTTCCGAGGTTTTCGCAATGCAAAAAGCGATTTTTACGGCTTGAAAAATCCAACACAACTCCCAATGCCATGAGTGTCACATGGCGTGTGATGTGGCAAAGCTCATCATCATCAGATGAGTCCTCCACACTTTGAGTGTCCCATGTGGTTTGGGCCACCATAGCCTCCTTCTTCTTCTTCTCCTTCTTGTCTTTCTTCTTCTTTTCTTTTTCCTCCTTCTTCTTTAGCTCTGGGAAATTTGGCTTGATTTGCCCCTTTTTGTTGCATCCATGACAAACAATATTAGGATTAAAATTTTGATTATGACATGATTTACCTTTTGAGGATGTGAACATCTTCTTTACATCCTTCTTTGTGAATCTTCTAGATTTTTCCGCCCACTTCTTGACATAGTGAGCTATTTCATTCACCGACATTTCTTCATCACTACTTGATGCTTCATCCTCCGTTTCGGATGAAGATGATTCTTCCTTCTTCTCCTTCTTTTTCTTCTCCTTCTTTCCTACAAAAAGAGCTAGATATTTATCCTTTGATGAAGTGTTAGCTTGCTCATGAATTCAAATTCACAAAATAATTCATTTAATTTAACTAAGGAAAGATCTCTAGAGACCTTATAAGCATCTACCATTGATTCCCATAAGGTTGTTCTAGGAAAAGCGTGAAGGATGTATCTTATCAAATCCTAGTTTTCCACCTTCTCACCTATAACGTGTAGTCCATTGACCACCTCCTTGAATCTACCATGCATTTGACTCACAGTCTCATTGGTCTTCATGCAAAAAGTTTAAAGTTGACCTATCAATAGGTGTCTCTTGGCTCTCCTTGTCTCCTCAGATCCTTCATTGAGCTCAATGAGCTTCTCCCAAAGCTCTTTGGCGGAGTCGAAAGGTCCGACCTTGCTCAATTTCTCTTTAGATAGACCACATTGGAGTGTGGTTGTTACTTTGGCATTTGCTTGAGCTTTCGTCGCCATTTCCCTTGTCCAATCTTTTGTTAGTAGTGGTGCTCCAAATTCATCTATGGGCTTCTTGAATCCATCTACTACACTAAACCAATTATCAATGTCATTCATTAAATAATACTCCATCCTACCTTTCCAATAGGCGAAATTGTTCCCGTCAAAGAAAGGTGGTCGCTCCATGCTATAACTCTCTTGAAATGCCATTTTGCTTCGGTGGATAGTGTCACGCCTCGAGAGTATGTCGTGCCGAAAAGCAAACGGACGACATCTCCCCTCTACGTGGCAACATCTCGTGTTAATACAAGGTTTGTAGGCCACAACAAAAACAACAAATATATATATAAATAAACCACAGTAGAAACAAACCATAACAAACTACACAGTGCATACCGGTATGACTAACCACATCACAACTACATACAGAATACATCGGCAAAAATCCGAAACCACAAGTGAGTACATTACATGACAATCTACAACACATTACCCCCCACAAAAAAAAAACTCCAAATACATAACACACATACGGAAAGCCCAAAATGACCACCAGAGTCTAAATCGTCACGAAGGGCGACAGAAAAACCCAGGGTCTGTGGTGGTGAGTATAACTCAGCAGGTAATAGGAAAAATATGTATATATAATTCAACAGAAAAATCTACAGGTACATCAGGTAAACATCAGCATGATAATCCTATACATGCATATACCTTCTAACCAAAAGTGCAATGTAAAATGCAGACATACCTGAAAGTCTGCTATGCTACACCTATCCAACCTGAGCACATATCCACAATACATGTATATATATCACAGGAAGAGTAATACAAACTCACAATATACTTATGATACAAGTCAAGGTATCTAATGGTCGGTCCAACAAATATATAGTATCCAACACAACCGTATAACAGATGCAAGAAGCATGCATGAATATGATGTACAACCAAATGCAGCAAGCATAGTACAATCAAATGCAACATCACAATAAGCATATATATATATAGATTGCATCTATATATATATTAATCACAACCATCCATATATATATATATATATATATACATGCATATATGTATATATATAACAATATGCAAAAATGACATAAGTCACGACAATGCAGCATGCATGGTCATGTCAGCTCACCCTAAAGCTACCACGACCCCAGTGTGGCCTCGGTGGCTCGAGCATGACAACTGTCCCAACTCAGCACCAACCACTACTCTTGAGTGGCCGAGTGGGTAGTATGATCGAGTAGAATATAAGCGTGAAGAGCCAAGCTACACGATGGGGGTCCCTACTATTGGCCACTCTGACAGTCACTACTCATGAGTGGTCGAGTGCCACACACGCAAGACTACGCCACGCAAATCCCACTGCCACTATCTATAGTGGTAGAGTACAACACCACAATGCTCTGCCCTCACACCGGTTACTCTTCTTATGAGTAACCGTGGAGGCAGGATGACTAGCGACCCTCTCAACCACAAGGGAGACCACGTCGTCAACGTGCATACAAATGACATGAATGCAATGTCTCACATACAGAGACATCCACCATAGACTCTCTATTCTACAGAAAGTCATACTAATCAGATCAACGCACTCTCTATCCTGCAGAGATTCATACTCAACTGATCATAACACTCTCTATCCTGTAGAGAGTCATACCAATCTAATCGATGCATTCTCTATCCTGCAGAGAGTCGTACTCAACTGATGGATGCACTCTCTATCCTGTAGAGAGTCGTACTCAACTGATCGATGCACTCTCTATCCTATAGAGAGTCATACACAACTGATGGACATGCTCTCTATCTTGTAGAGAGTCATACTCAACTGATCGACGCACTCTCTATCCTATAGAGAGTCATACCAATCTAATCGACGCACTCTCTATCCTATAGAGAGTCATACTCAAACTTATTATATCAAGCTAGGATCATCGTTCCGTAGCGACATACTAAGTATCATTCACCTGACCATTTACACCATACATGGTCAGTGGTAAACATGCAACCTAAGGGTACTAGAATTAACGCTTGGTTCAAGACATTATCTACCTACGGATGACCTTTTTGCCCAATTTACAATCAGGTTGTCATCCGAACTTTACTATTTGCACTTAACTATACAAATTCTAGGTTACTTACATCACCTATATATATAACTCCTAATCATGATAAAATGAAACATGATAGTAGCAATGGAGTTTAATAGCCAAAGGTAAGGTATCAAGCGCAAGAGTAAATAAGAACAGAGTCAAGGTAACATGATCATATAAGATGATCATGCATCTAAATCTGCATGCATTAAAACAACCTGCCCAGGGTAGAAAATTACCCACCTGATTCGAAGACTTATCGAGGAATCTCCAAATCCAAAAGACCGTTCTGAATTCAGGTCCTACAATTTAACATACAAACATAACTAAGCACTAAGATAAACGATCGGTAGGAAAAGGAATCTAACCCAATCCTAATCCCAAATCTTACCAATAGAACAACCCCATTCACTAACTACTAATCATCGATTCAACTACAACATTAATTATAATTATCACACCACAATTGTAATTCAATCTAAATCTACACTTACCTTTCAATCGTTGCAATCATCCACAACGTCTTGAACCACCTTTGAAGTAGTAATCTATAACAATTAGATAGATAAGTTGAATCCTTACTCACTTTATCTTCATCAACAAAATCCATCACAAACCCACACTGAAATCTCCCCTTGCATCCACAGTTCATGAAACACAACAAGACTTAAGAGGTTACCTGAACTAGAAGACATATTAAATGCAACCTGACATAATTTTGTTTCTCACGATGATGAAGAGATATGATCTTCAATTTCATTGAAGCAAGACAAATTTCCAGCTTAAATAGAGCCTCCTCCCCTATAGCAACAACCTGTCAACTAATTAATCTAAGTTACACAGCTAACAACAAAACTCCCAATCAACTTCTTTGATCTAAAAATGGATCAAACACTTACCTATCCTTCACTGGCTAGTTCAGATCACGTCAATGTGGTTGAAGACAATGATGCTCCTAGTGGCGGCAAGACACTACAAGGCCTTCAATGGAGGCAATCCAAATCTAGTACATGAGCAAAAGGAAACGACCGATCGAAGAAGGAGAAGGTGATGTGACTCACGATCGAAGCTCAGAGAAAGAGGGGAAGCTCACGCTGAGGCTACCAAACTCTCGGTGATGATGTTGGATCAGTAGAACAGAGGGACCAGCGTCGAGGTGGCTTGGTGGCTGCAGGGGTTGTCCCTTGTGCCGAGGCAAGCCCAACGGCTGGAAGAGCTCGTTGCCGCTGAGATCAGAAGGAAGAGACGATGGTGAGACAACTGGATTCACGTGAAGGAAGCCAACAGCAATGGTGCCGGCGGAAAAAGGGGTCGTGACGCGTGAGGGCAGTGACACTGGGAGATCACTGGTGTGGGCGGCAACGAAGGGCTCACGTCGATCGGAAGAAGAAAAGAAGAAGCAATGGAGAAGAGGCCAACACCAGGTTGAGTATACCTCATGGAGGAGCTCGACACCCAAAGGAAGAGGAGCCACTGCGGTCGAGTTCGAGAGGAATCGATCGACGGCAGTGAGGAAGATAAGAAATTGCGATATCCAGGAAGGAGGAGGAGTTTGCGTCTGCGGCATGAGAAGAGGAATCGGCGACGGGTGAAGAAAGGGCGGCTAGCCATTAAGGAGTAGCGGCCGAGAAATGCATGGGAGAAGCTAGTTTGCGATGAGGAAGAGAGAAGGCTATCACGAGTGAGAAACTCGCGATTGGGCTTTTGCAATGTTTGTTCTAGGTGGTTGAGCTAGCCTAGCTCAAATCCGAGCTAACCCAACTTAACCCCACATCCCTTTGGACTTTAATCTCCCCCCTAAACGATCATACAAACTCCTTTTAATTCTAGAAAAATTTCTGAAAATTTCTGAAAAAGATTCCACATGATAATTCTCAATTAGCAAGGGATTTTTTTCCCGATATCTGACATTCTCTCCCACTAATAAAAATTTGATCTTCAAATTTCATACTTAAATGCGAAAATTAATTCAAGCAAATTTTCGAAATCATCGCAGACCTCAGGTGAACAGATGAGGGTATCGAGCTCGAATAGTATCTTCCAACTCCCATGTAGTCTCCTGCCATCCAACTTTTATGAGTCGGTTGGTTTTGTTTCGCAACTGACGCTCCTTGAGACCAAGAATTCATATTGTAATCTCCTCATAAGTTGCATTTTCTTGGAGTGGTGGCTGTTGTTATAGGTAGATTCCACTGAATGAATGGGGTCCTCCTAACTGCCTCTGAAATCCATGACACAGGATCTCAATAGATTCTCTAATGTCCGAATGATATGCTCAGACTGTCCATCTGTCTGCAGATGAAACGTTGTACTGAGTCAAAGCTCTATGCCTATGGGCTGATGCAGACTCTACCAGAATCACAAGGAAAATCGCGGAATCTCTATCAGATATAATACTCAAAGGTACTCAAAGGTGACCTGCGTGAGGGCACCAAATCTAATAATCTTCGGCAGTACAACTCTGCCAGATGATCCAACGAGTTCGTTCCATGGATAGGCAGAAAGTGAGCTAAATTGGTTAGTCGCTCCACGATCACCCAAATCATATCATGTCCTTTACGGGTTCTAGGCAATCCCATAACGACACCAATAGTGATATTCTCCCACTTCTATTCCGAAATCGGAATTTCCTGAAGCAACCCAGTGGGTTTCTGAGGTTTATCCTTTACCTACTGTCATACTAAATATCGGCCAACGAAGTCTGCAATACTTCTCTTCATACCGTTCCACCACTATAAACGTTTCAAATCTCGGTACATCCGAGTACCACCAGAATGTATAGCAAATCTCGAATGATGTGCTTCCTGTAGCAACTCCGGAATCCACTATCCTTGTCAGAGATGGGGAATTATCTTCTCATAAGAGAAGTCCATCTACCATCCAAAATCCACTCCACCAAACTCTGTAAGTGCATGGAAGACTATAGCGACCAATCTCTCTTGTTGCAACCATTCGCGTTCCAGCAACTTTATTGTAGCTACCCGGTAGCTAGTCAAAATCCCCTGAGCATTCCTGCTCCATATATCCACAAATCAAGATAATGACCACTAAAGTCATGTCATGTATATGACAGCTTGTCTCGCAATTCCACAACTGTCGTAAGCTCGAGATACGCCTCATTCAACTCCATCGAGATCGCTCCGTTCCTTGGAACGATGCATCCGCGTACAACCTCCTTGTATCCACTCCAGAAGGATTAACTAATACTCGTGTAAAAGTTAACCGCCGTCTAGGTTGTAACCGGTTTCACCAGCTTCTGACTAAATGATTTCAATCATCACCTTTATCAAACAAGTTCGTGGTATAGTAATGCTAAAACATCCTATCCACATTCGTAGTATTAACCAAATCATACAAGGAAACCACCATCTATGGTGGCCGAGTGCGCAACTCCAACTACCACAATCAACAGTGGCCAGGTTATGCAACTCCAACAACCACAAACTGATCCAATCGTGTCCAGGATACACGATTCTCAAATCTAGTGGCGACTAAATCGTTAATTAGTCTAACAACTTAATAAAAACTCATACAATTGATACCAAGTATGAAATTGTCATCTCTACACATCTGCATCTCCTTTACTCTAAGTTGATGATATATATTAATCATCACAACGACAATGATAATTGTATGACACCATGTCACTACAATATCAACTCTCCAGTCGTAAATCGATCCTAGAGTATACACAGGTGTCCTTAACTGATCTAGACATATCATCTATCCACAACAAAGAATATTTACTTTCAACAACTATCGCATTCCATCATCGATAATCGATGCATAATTTCAAAGGTTCATCTCTCTTTTAACAAAGGGTTCTGGATCTTCTCAAGGAGAAATACTGGGATAGATAAATATCCCCTCCAACATCTCCTATAACCGCAACTTATGTTCTTCCAATTCCCATAATGTTTAGTAACACTTATACCAGTTAAATTATCACCCGATATAGGATCTTCGATACCGGAACTATTTCTGTAATTATTTCGATCACCTACTCCACTTGCCTATGCAACGGCAAGGTTAGGAGTTCATCCGAAACTACATCCGAAGGCTCTCGGATTATACGCACATTCGAGAGAGATATCATACCATAATCTCAACAATTTGACCATCCGTAAGGATATGTCTACAGTAAAGATATGTCTATCCAAGTCTAAGGGCATCCCTTAACTTCTTAATTGTTGGTCCACATCTCACCTGATGGTAGAGATACCTCCGACCCACAAGGCGATGTATAAAAATCCTTCTAATCCAAACTAAGAATGTTATAGACAAAGATACCTATAAATACAAGAATCTCTCAATATATTAACCCAGAGGGTAAACTAAAGTAATACCCTAAATAATCAATTATCTGTCGATCTGATCCAAAGGCTCCCCGCAGGTCTCGACCTTTCTCCGAAGAGAACCAGATCAGATCCAACAGTCCGTGACAATTCGATCGCATTTCTGAGACAAAAAGTCCAGGGATTTTCCTAGATCATATGATCCCATCACTTAATCCTATGAGTTACAAATGTAGAATACCAAATAGATATGACCATCGTCGTATACTCTCTCCTCTGTACTAGGCAAATCACATCTGGGGGTAAATGTTGTTGTTGTCTGTTGAATCTTCTACGATGTCTTCTGCTGATACTGCTGCATAAATCACTTCCCTTGAAGGGAAGTATCACGGAACTCCAATCACGCCTGAGGTAGTAGGTCGCTACTGATGAAATAACCCAATCTTCTATGCTGATATCTGCTGTCGAGACGGTGCATCATCCTCCCGCAACACCATTGATAGTCTTTAACTGAGTCTTCAAAGTATAGCTCCTTAAATGTACTGGTTGCTTAAAATAGAAATAGATGAACTGATCCAATAGATAATCTGACTTCGTGTGTCTTCGTGATCTGCACTGCACGCACATAATTCCTTTGGAGTCTTTGTTCTGATTTCGCTAATGTGCACGAGAACATCATGATGATCTGCGGTTGGTCTTCTATAATTGAAAGGTTGCTCAAAGCCTATAACTCCGATCTTGCTCCTTTTATCCAACAGTCGGAGACTTCTGACTCTAATAAGTTGACCATCAATATCTGCTTATCGGTCTCCAACTCTTAAACACTTGTACGGAGTCATTTCTAAACTCCTGACTCAATCCAACATCTTCTAGTAGGATCTGATAGAAGATCCAGTAATCTTAATCCAACAGTAAGCCAACAACCATGGGTGGCTTAAAACAACCATTCATCTTCTTGAGTTATTAGGTGAGCATAAACTCTGCAAGTCTAACAACTCTGCATGATATTCTCATTACCGACGATCACCCTACTCGAAGCTTAAGAATTCCCTACAATGTGTCACTGAAAGTGACACGGCAAAATACTCTCCCTCAACATCACTAAACCATGATCAAGTGATGTTTTGTTCTCCGAAGGTTATTTTCTGCATTTTTCCTCCAAATACCAGCTTGATCCCGATAATGGTATGCAAATAACTCTACTTTCTCTGTATAACATGAGTTAAGTACTCAAAAGTACCCTCAAAGTTATACAACCCAGTACGAACAACTTAGGGGTCAAAATCCTTATGAAACACCATATACTAATCCTCCGTTATGTGTATCAACAATAGTATACAAGTCTGTTCATTACCCCACAGGTAATGATCTGACTAGCACAGTTAGTGAAAATCCCTAAGACTGTAATCCCTGATTTCCACAAGAAATGTGACGACTTGATCCCTATTTTCCGACTCGGTATCAGTCGACTCTCAAAGGTAAATCACCTTTTAGACATAGGTTCAAGACTCACAGACTCAATAGGTCATTCTCGGGGTCAACTCATACCACGGTTACAAACAATAACCAACACACTAAAGGTTACTCCCTGTTATATACACTAAATGCATAGTCAACCAAAACTGAGAGTATAAACACTAAAGGTAACTCCGGTTGGTCGCCTCGGTGGATGACCCCTACCACGAGTCTACACAAATGTCATAACTTTGACTGTATACCCCTATTGATCAAGTTTAGATAAATATATTATAAACTATAAGTTATTAGGGATTCTTACCTCGTGCTATTTGGAGCTCAGGCCGCTGTCCATCTCATCTCAGAAAACCAAAACCGAACAAATTGACTCCCGATAATCCAAGACTCGACACAAAACAACATTATATGGCATCGTAGAACATAGGGCTCTGATACCACTAAAGTTGTCACGCCCCGAGAGTATGACGTGCCAAAAAGTATACGGATGACATCTCCCCTGTACGTGGTAATATCTCGTGTTAATACAAGGCTTGTAGGCCACAACAATAACAACATATATATATGTAAACAAACCACAGCGGAAACTAACCACAACAACATAACAAACTACACAGTACATACCGGTATGACTAACCACATCACAACTACATACAGAAAATATCGAAAAAAACCCAAAACCACAAGTGAGTACATCACATGACAATCCACAACACATTACACCACAAAAAAAAACTCCAAATACATAACACACATACGGAAAGCCCAAAACGACCACCAGAGTCTCGGGGGTGAGATGAGATGTCAGTCAGCGGTACTCCAAGTCGTCACGAAGACTTCTACCTGTTACCTGGGCGACAGAAAAACCCAGGGTCTGTGGTGGTGAGTATAACTCAGCAGGTAATAGGAAAAACATGTATATATCAAATATTACATGTAATTCAATAGAAAAATCAACTGGTACATTAGGTAAACATCAGAATGATAATCCTATACATGCATATACCTTCTAACCAAAAGCACATTGTAAAATGCAAACATACCTGAAAGTTTGCTACGCTACACCTATCCAACCTGAGCACATATCCACAATATATGTATATATATCACAGGAAGAGTAATACTAACTCACAATATACTCATGATACAGGTCAAGGTATCTAATGGTCTATCCAACAAATATACAAGTATCCGACACAACCGTATAACAGATGCAAGAAGCATGCATGAATATGATGTACAACTAAATGCAGCAAGCATAATAGAATCAAATGCAACATCACAATAAGCATATATATATAGACTGCATATATATATATATATATATATATATATATATATATATATATATATATATATATATATATATATATATATATATATACATGCATATATTTATATATATGGAAATATACAAAAATGCCATAAGTCACGACAATGCAGTATGCATGGTCATGTCGGCTCACTCTAAAGCTACCACGACCCCAGTGTGGCCTCGGTGGCTCGAGCATAACTATTGTGTCGCAACTCAACACCAACCACTACTCTCGAGTGGCCGAGTGGGCAGTATGATCGAGTAGCATATAAGCATGAAGAGTAAGCTACACGATGGGGGTCCCTACTGCTGGCCACTCCGACAGTCACTACCCATGAGTGGTCGAGTGCCACATGAAGGGAGGAAACTTCGCTTCCCACTTCAACTCAGTCACTTGTTCATGGTGATCCCATCTACATCCCTGGATTAAAAAATTAATCCTAGACAAAGAGAGATTACCCAAGCAATTGTTTCATCGTCATGCTATTCAATTAGAGTGGTCACTTGAACAAACTTGTTGTTCAAGCAACCGACCTCTATTCTACGATTAGCCGTGGAATAGACGATGAATGGATTGCCGGTTTTTGTGTTTGTATTCGGGGTCCAAGTAAATTAGCCACAAACAAAATATACAACATGCATAGAATAAGAAAAGATCATGAACAAGAATTATACCTCTTGTTATACCTCTTGATCTTCTATCGTATGTCCTTCCTCCTTTTGGACGTCGTGTGGGCGACGATCTTCATAAAGTCAAAGCCTCCTAGATCACCAATCTTCCTTTTCTTGTTCACTCCAAACAAAGGAATATCATAAAATGAAACTCTTCTCCTACCAAAAACCGACCACCAAGCTCCAAGCATGATGCTTGTTGCCGGCCAAAGAGAGAAATAGGGAGTATGGGCACCGGCAAAAAGCTCCAAGGGAAGACCCTAGCACTTGCCGCTGGCCAAGGGTGAGGTGAAGAAGATTGGACACCGACCAAGGAGAGGAATAGAGAAGAGGGGTGCCGACCAAAACCCTAGGAAGATAGGAAAACCTTCCACTTGTGTTGCCACCCAAGACTCCTCCCAAACCCTAGCTGCCCAATCAAAACCCTAGCCTCCAAGATACCTTGCCGCCCACCCCTTAAGCTTCCTTTTAATCTCTACTGTAGGATCTAGAGATTTAATCTCAACCATCAGATCTAAAGATTTAATCTCCACCGTCGGATCTAGAGATTTAATCTCCACCGTCAAATCTAGAGATTTAATCTCAACCGTCGGATCTAGAGATTTAATCTCAACCGTCGGATCTAGAGATTTAATCTTCACCGTTGGATCTAGAGTTTCATTTTCCATCATTGGATCTAGGCTCCATGAGGGTTTTAATAGACTACAATAGAGACCATGAGGAGGAGTTGGATCTTGGCCACCCAATGGATCAAGCCCACATAAAGTCCGATCCATTAATGATAATCCATTCCACTAGAGGATTATCATTGATCTACCTCACCAACCACCATAAATTAATATGGGCTCCATATATTATTTGTACATATATCTTCCCATGTTTAAGATCTCGAATATCCGTCGATTAATTAATTTACTGACAATTAATTAATCAACATCTAACTCCATGAGTAGTACCACTCAACCTTATCATCATGCCAGACCAAGTGCACCTGCAGGATTTATATGATGAACCTTATGAGCTCCTCAAGGGGACATCATCATCCTAATATATAGGACACGGTTTTCTCCTATAATCAACGGCACACCATATAAATAATATCATTTCCCAACTTACCGAGCCTATCGATTTACTCTATAAATCTTGCCTATTGGTAAATTAAAGAATTAAATACTAAGTATATGTGCCCGTTATTATATCGGGATTAAGAGCATGTACAACATAATATCTGAGGTTCGATTCGATTATGTAGTCAGCAATAAATCAAATCACCTCTAAGTCGGTCCTGCTCAATCCACACAAAGTGTACTAGTGTGATTCTATGGTCAAGACAAATCAATACCAAATTACACTACAACCATACCAATGGTTTGTCCATAACCATCTAGGTTGTGAGCCCTTATACTTTACAAGGAACTGATAACATGATCTCTCGTGTGATACTACACACCATGTTATCTACAATGTAATGTATTAGACAATATGCATAACCATAAATATGCAAACAATGATCATGTGATTCTTATTTCAAAAATAAAGATGTTCATACAAAAGATAGACTTTTCAGTATACATCCCAACAATCTCCCACTTATACTAAAAGACTATGTTTTCCTCATACTGCTATACATCTGATTCTCATTCCCTCCACATGCCTATCAAAAGTTCTCGCTGGAAGGGCCTTAGTGAAAGGATATGTCAGGTTACCCTTTGATGCAATCTTGGCCACAACAACTTCTCCTCGCTTTACGATTTCTCGTATCAGGTGGTACTTGCACTCTCTATGTTTACTTGCCTTATGGGCTCGTGGTTCCTTTGAGTTTGCAACTGCACCACTATTATCACAATAAATTGTGATAGTTCTGGGCAAACCAGGAATCACATCTAAGTCCATCAAGAAGTTTCTGAGCCACACAGCTTCTTTGGCCGCCTCAGAGGCCGGCACATACTCAACTTCCATGGTAGAGTCTGCCACACATTTCTGCTTGACACTCTTCCATATAATAATTCCACCACCCAAAGTAAACACAAAACCTGAGGTAGACTTACTGTTGTCCCTATCTGATTGGAAGTCAGAATCTGTGTAACCCACAGGGAGTAATTGGTCTGGCTGGTAAACTAGCATATAATCCTTAGTCCTTCTCAGGTACTTCAATATATGCTTTATCACAGTCGAATGTCCCTGTCCTGGATTACTCTGATATCTGCTAACCATGCCCACGGCAAAGTAGATTTCCGATCTCGTACATAGCATAACATACATGAGGCTTCCTACTGCCGAAGCATAAGGAACCACCTTCATCTCCTCTATCTCCTTTGATGTTTTAGGACACATCTCCTTAGACAAAGGAACTCCATGCTTGAAAGGTAGAAAACCTTTCTTGGAGTTCTGCTTGCTAAAATGATCCATAATGGTGTCTATGTATGAAGCTTGAGATAAACACAACATCCTTTTCTTGCGATCCCTTATAACCTTGATCCCAAGGATGTGTCCCACTTCTCCCAAGTTATTCATATCAAACTGTTTGGACAACCATACCCTTACGTCCGATAACACCTTGACATTGTTGCCAATTAACAAAATGTCATCTACATATAGTACAAGAAATACGACTACGTTTCCGTCACATCTCTTGTATACTCAAGACTCATTCGGACTTTGAATAAATCCATATGACTGGATTACCTCATCAAAGCGGATGTTCTAAGACCTCGAAGCTTGCTTCAATCCATAAATGGACCGATTAAGCTTGCACACAAGATGCACTTTGCCCTTTTCAATGAATTCCTATGGTTGCTTCATATAGATGTTCTCCTCAAGACTTCCATTAAGGAAAGCTATCTTGACATCCATCTACCATACCTCATAATCCATATGAGCAACAATACACAAGAGAATTTGAATAGACTTAGGCATGGCTACCGACGAAAAGGTCTCCACATAATCGATACCCTTTTTCTGAGTATACCCCTTCGCAACAAGCCTAGCTTTGAAGGTCTCTACCTTCCCGTCTATTCCTCTCTTTCTTTTGTAGATTCACTTGCATCCAATGGCTTTTACACCATTGAGTGGTTCTACTAGCTCCCAGACCTGATTTAAATCCATAGATTCTATCTCAGAATTGATCGCACTTTGCTAAGATACCGTATCTTAGTCTTGGATCGCCTCGTCATATGTCCAGGGATCATGTTCATGTTCGCTAGGGACCAAATCAAAAGATTCTCCCAAGAACATGAATCTATCAGGCTATCTAACAACCCTCCCACTACGACGAGGTATTACTTGTGTATCATCTGTGACACACGGTGCAGTGACTTGTGATATATCCTCTTGTACCGGTGGTACTGAAGCAGTGACTTCCCCTCTTAATTCCTCCAGAACAATCTTACTCATGGGTTTATGGTTCATCACATAGTCTTCCTCTAGAAATCTGGCGTTCGTGCTAACGATCACCCTCTGATCTTTAGGACTATATAACAAACCACCTTTCATTCCTTTAGGATAGCCAACGAACATGCGCACTTCTGTACGAGGTTCCAACTTACCAGCATCTACCTTCAGCACATGTGTTGGACTCCCTCATATCTGAATATGTCTCAGACTAGGCTTTCGCCCAGTCCACAATTCTGTGGGAGTAGAAGGCACTGATTTAGATGGAACCAAGTTCAGAATGTACACTGCCATATCTAGAGCATATCCCCAGAATTAATCTGGTAACTCATAATAACTCATCATCGATGTAACCATCTTCATAAGAGTCCTATTCCTTTGCTCCTCTACACCATTCTACTGGGGTGTGCCAGGTGCAGATAATTGGAATTGAATCCCAGCCTCTGATAAGTAATTCCTAAACTCTCCCAAGAGGTACTCACCATCATGATCAGATCATAGTGTCTTGATACTTTTACCCTGACGTTTCTCCGCATCAACCTTGAATTCTTTGAACTTGTCAAAGCATTTAGACTTGCGGAGCATCAAGTAAATGTATCCATGCCTTGAATAATCATCTATAAAATGTTAGGACCCTTGGAATGGCTAGAGGGGGGGGGGTGATTAGCCTTTCTTTCTTTCTACAAAAATGTTAGCGAAAGCAATACAAATATAAACACAAATAAAAGCAAGAAACAAAGCTAACACCCGATGTAACGTTGTTCGGATATGACGCTCCTACTCCACGGCAATCCGTAAGGTGGATTAGCCCTAATCAATCCTCACTAGAACCTCCTTTGGATGAACCAAGGTGGAGAAACCTTATCTTACAATGCACTCCTCTTCTTTACAATGATGGAAGATTAGGATTAGAGAAGAGGAGGTTTTGGTTTGCTAAAAACACTTGGAAAGCTTGGTGAGCACGTAGGTGTAGTTGGGAGCAAGAGCACTAGCTTCACCAAGCTCCCCATGGCCCCTTTTTATAGAAGAGGGGTTGTTTTTCCCGTTGGGCTTCGATCAGTCGACTGATGCTTACCATCAGTCGACTGTCGCCGAAGCCAACGACTTCTGAAACGCGATCTCCATGGAGATTCGTAGCCACAATCTCCAACGGCCAGGTGATCAGTCGACTGATCCCTCCATCAGTCGACTGATGGGGTGATCAGTTGAGTGAGACTGCATTCTGTGGTGATATTCCCCTTGATCAATCGACTGATGCCCTTGGCAACGATCGATTGATATCGTCGAATGCTCGCCCAAGGCGGTCGGATCGATGGTTTGGGTTTCACCGACTCGGTCGAGACGCCGATCGACTATCGATCGATACATCGTGAAAGTATGAGTAATTCATACTTGATTTTATACCCTAGACCTAGACTCAACCTTCTAGCTCCTCAATAAGCCTTGCGCCTTCAGGATCCCTCCAAGTCCGCGACTTGTTCATCCTTTGCGCTTTGCATCCAAGAGCTTCCTTCGGTTTCGTCATGTCTTGGGTTGCCAAATGCTTGGACTTTACGCCGCCAAGACTACAAGCTTGGACTTATGCTGCCAAGACTTTACTTTGGACTTCCTTTTCCAAGGTTCACTTGGACTTTACGCTGCCAAGACTACAAGCTTGGTCTTACGCTGCCAAGTCCATCCCTTGTACTTCCTTTGCCAAGATCATACTTGGACTTCTTTTGCCAAGATCATACTTGGACTTCCTTTGCCAAGATCATACTTGGACTTCCTTTGCCAAGATCATACTTGGACTTCCCTGTCACTTAAACATTTTCGCAATTAGATCCCAAGATATTGCCTAACATAGATGATTATCCAAACATCAAAACTTATATAAATGCTTGGAGCATTGTTGCACCAATAATCTCCCCCTTTTTGATGTTTGACAATCATTTAAGTTAGGTCTTTAAAGATACACACTTAATCATCTAACTTAAACATTCCTTCTCCCCCTTTGACATACATCAAAAAGAGAGGGATTCAAAAATGAAAGAATTAAAGGTGTTGGATCTTGGACTAAGGCATAAGATAGAAATTAAGCTCCCCCTTAATCCAAGACATGCTTTATAATGTGTAAACAATATTTGATGCAAAGCATAACAACAATTCAAAAATTAAGTCCTAACTTTGCACCAACAATGGTTTTGGGGATGAAAAAGATATAATTTATGAAAACTCCCCCTAAAACACTGCATTAATTAGTCCTAAAACTTGTTTATACGTAATATTATCATACCATAGTGTTAGGACATCAAAGATACACCAAATATCAGAAAATGGAGTATATTATCAGAAAACACAGTGTATCGATCTGGTTTCAACTGGGCTGATCAGCTAGGCTCAAACCAAATTTCTTTCAAATTTAATTTCAAAAATGCGGTAGAAATTCCAAAAATCTCGAAAAATCACGAAATTTTGCGTACACATTTCTGAAATCATAGTTTATCAAGGAAAAATAATTTGAAAAAAATATGTTTTCCAGATTACAAGATTGATACAAACTTGGAACCTATCAAAAGTTCTAAAGATTTTGCAAACTTTGTATCACTTTTGTGTTCCATTTAAAAACTGTTTTTCAAAATATGATGAACATAGTTTAAAATATATATTATTTGGAATTTCCAACCATGTTCTTTGAGCTATATATTCATTACTTGAATACAAGCCTTCCCAATGATTGGTCCATAAGGTTTTTATGTCTCTAGGTGTGGTATTGGCTCATAGTAATGCATCATAACAAGCATGATGAGCCAAGTACACCTTCCCTATCATCTCATATGTTTCTAAGTATTTCAATACAAAAATCAAGGTTTCTTAAGGCTTTTTTGAGATGCATCAAGGTATAAAGAAGCTATATAAGTATAGGATCATGCAAACCTAGAATTTTACTCTACAAAGCACATACCAAGCTCTCTCCTTAATGATGAAAATTCGGCTTCGGGAAGAGCTTTGGTGAAGATATCGGCAAGGTTGGACTTAGATTCTACATAATTAAGTTCAATGTCCCCTCTTGCCACATGATCTCTTATGAAGTGATGTTTCACTTCAATGTGTTTGGTTCTAGAGTGATGTACAGGATTTTTGGTCAAGTTGATGGTACTCACATTATCACAATAAACTTTAATGTTAGAGTAGTGTAGCTCATTGTCCACAAGAGTATGTCTCATCCAAAGTAATTGAGCTACACAACCACCCATAGCCACATATTCGGCTTTGGTGGTTGATAAAGCAACACAATGTTGCTTCCTACTACTCCAACTAACTAGGGAGGACCCAAGAAATTGGCATCCACCACTAGTACTCTTCCTATCCAATTTGCACCCGGCATAATCGGAATCGGTATAACCAAGTAATTCAAATGACCTAGTCCTAGGATACCAAAGTCCTACATTTAGGGTGCCTTTAATATATCTTAATATTCTCTTGACGGCTACTAAATGTGATTCTCTGGCACAAGATTGGTATCTTGCACACATACCTACCACACAAAATGTCGGGTCTACTAGCGGTTAGGTATAGTAGGCTGCCAATCATATTCCTATAAAGTTTAAGATCAATTGATTTACCTTCATGATCACTATCTATTCTAGTGCTAGTGGCCTTAGGAGTGGTTACAATTTTGGCATTTTCCAAACCAAATTTCTTGATCATTTCATTTGCATATTTGGTTTGATAAATATGAATACCCTCATTGGTTTGTTTGACTTGTAAGCCTAGGAAAAAGGTAAGCTCTCCAACCAAACTCATTTCAAATTTTTTTTCCATATTTTTTTATAAAGTCTTGAAGAAGATCATCATTCGTTGACCCAAAAATGATATCATCAACATATACTTGGGCTATGAATATATCTTTTAATGTTGACTTTATAAACAAAGTTTGATCTACTTGACCTCTTCTAAAATCCTTAGAAATTAAGAACGATGACAATCTTTCATACCATGCCCGGGGAGCTTGTTTTAACCCATATAATGTTTTCCTAAGCTTACATACATGATTTGGATAATCTATGTTCTCAAATCCGGGTGGTTGCTCTACATATACTTCCTTCTTAATATAACCATTCAAGAATGCCGATTTAACATCCATTTGGTAAAGTTTAAATCCCATGTAGGAAGCATACCCTAAGAGAATCCTAATAGATTCTAACCTCGCAACCGGGGCATAAGTCTCATCATAGTCAAGCCCCTCAACGCAGTTGAATCCCTAGCAACCAACCTAGCCTTATTTCTAGTGATATTTCCTTGATCATCTAGCTTATTCCTAAAGACCCATCTTGTAGTAATTATGGTGCTATCATTGGGTCTAGGTACTAATTCCCACACTTGACTTCTCTCAAATTGAGCCAATTCATCTTGCATTGCCAAAATCCAATCCGGATCATGTAATGCATCATTGATCGATTTGGGCTCAATTTGTGAGATAAGAGCTACTTGACTAGTAGGAGGTCTATGAAATGACCTAGTTCTTACTCCTTGAGATAGATCTCCTACTACTTGGTCAAGTGGATGATCTTGATGAATTCTTAGGTTTCTAGAAGGTGTTTCAATTTGATCATTGTTATCTTCCACCCTTCTTTCATCATCGGAGTCTCCTCTTCCTCCCCCTTGATCATTACCCCTAATGGTCAAATTTTGAAGTTTTTGGGTAATGTCTTGATTATTGTCATTAATATCCTTATCAATGGAGGACTTTCTAGGGTAGGTACTAGTATTTTCATCAAATTGAACATTGGAAGACTCCTCAATCCCTTTGGTTCTCTTATTGTAGACTCTATACCCTCTACTTGTGGATGAGTATCCAACTAGGATTCCCTCATCCGCTTTTGATTCAAATTTTCCTAAGTTATCTTTGGTGTTTAGAATATAAACTTTACATCCAAAGACTTTGAAATAATGAATTGTGGGTATAGTCCCATTCCATAATTCAAATGGTGTTTTTCCTAAAAACCTATGGATTTGAACCCTATTTTCGATATAGCAAGCGGTATTAACCGCTTCCGCCCACAAGTAGCTAGGTAGAGAATATGCATTAAGCATAGTCCTAGCCGCCTCTTGTAGGGCACGATTTCTCCTTTCCACCACCCCATTTTGTTGGGGTGTTCTAGGACAAGAGAACTCATGCTTGTACCCTTGCTCTAAACAAAATTGTGAAAATTTTAAGTTTTCAAATTCACCACCATGATCACTACGGATCCGGTTGATTTTGAGTCTCTTTTCATTTTCAACCCTTTTACTAAATCCTATGATTATTTCTAAGGTATCATCCTTATGTTTCATAAAGTGGACCCAAGTATACCTAGAAAAATCATCTACTATAACCAAACAATATTTATTACCATTTAAAGATGGAGTACTATGGCAATCAAACAAGTCAAGATGTAATAACTCTAATGGTAAAGAGGTGTTAGTTAGAGTTTTACCTTTGTGTGATGCCTTTGTTTGTTTTCCTTCTTGGCATGCATCACACAATTTGTTCTTGACATACTTGATCTTTGGTAGCCCTTTGACCAACTCCATCTTGGCTACCTTGGCTATGTTTTTCATGTTGATGTGCCGCAATCTTCTATGCCATAGCCAACTTTCCTCTTCTTTTGCAACAAAACACTTAGTAGAAATGTTAGAAGCATATGAAAGATCAACATAATAGATATTTGATTTCCTATATCCAACTAACATGCAATCATTTAATTCCTTGTGTCTAATCATGCATTT
This sequence comes from Wurfbainia villosa, assembly GCA_025175895.1. Lineage (NCBI taxonomy): Eukaryota > Viridiplantae > Streptophyta > Magnoliopsida > Zingiberales > Zingiberaceae > Wurfbainia > Wurfbainia villosa. The sequence continues at coordinate 31,475,351 of CM045989.1, read as the reverse complement.
AGAGGATTCAAAGGAGACATGATAGTTTGCATCACAAAGTTGACTAACACTTAATAAATTGAATTTCATATTTTCAACTAGTAAAACTTTGTGAATGACAATCTTGGGGGATACCTCAATTGTACCTCTACATAATATCTTGAGTTTTCCACTATTCCCAAAGGACACTGCTCCCTTCTTCACATATTTAATTGTGGAGAACTTGCTCACATCCCCGGTCATATGTGTTGAGCAACCGCTATCCACAATCCACATACCTCGCTCTCCTACCTAAATCACATGAAAAACACAAGCTTTTGGTACCCAAACATTTGGACCGGTAACATTAAGTAAAAACTTCTTAGGTACCCATGCTTTCTTAACTTTTCCCTTAATGGTTGCTTTCCTATTAATCAATGAAATATAAGCAACTTCTTTTTCTTTTGGCTTATATCCTAAACCGGCCTTGTTATAAACCTCTCTTTGCCTACTAAGAATCATATCAAGACACTTTGAGCCATTTGAAAAATTTTCTAAACATGCTTTCAATTCACTAACCTCATCCCTAAGTTTGTCATTTTCTTCCTTAAGCATGCAAGAATCAACATGTGAAGGTTTTTCATTTCTAATAGCCTTTAGTTCTACCTTCATGCTCTTAACCTTAGATTTAGACTTATCTAGAGCTTCTTGAAGATAGGCAATTGATTTATAAAGGAGCTTAACCTTGGGAGAGTTCATTACCTCATCGTCACTAGATGACGATTCATCGCTTGAGGAATCTTCTTGGCTTGATGTGCCCGAATCATCTCCTAGTGCCATGAGTGCCACATGGCGGGTGATGTGGCAAAGCTCATCATCGGAGGAAGAGTCTTCAACACTTGGTGTGTCCCATGTGGTTTGAGCCACCATGGCCTCCTTCTTCTTCTTCTCCTTCTTGTCCTTCTTCTTTTTTTTACTTTTCCTCCTTCTTCTTTAGCTCCGGGCAATTCGGCTTTATGTGCCCCTTCTTGTTGCAAGCATGACAAATCACATTATTGTTAAAACTTGAATTACCACTATTTTTACCTCTTGAAGAATGGGACCCCTTTCTTGCATCTCTATTCTTGAATTCCTTTGATTTTCTAAGGAACTTCTTGACAAAATGGGCCATCTCACTAGCCGAATCTTCGTCACTACTTGACTCACGCTCCGATTCGGATGATGATGACACCTCTTTCCTTTCTTTCTTCTTCTTTTCTTTCTTCTCAACAAATAGAGCTAAGCCCTTTTCCTTAGAAGACATGTTAGTTTGCTCATGCAATTCAAACTCACAAAATAGTTCATCAATTTTAATTTTGAAGATCCTAGTTACCTTAATGGCATCAACTATAGAAGTCCATAAAGAATTTCTAGGAAATGCTTGTAAAATATACCTTACCAAATCCCGGTTGTCAACTCGCTCACCTATGATATGGAGTCCGTCAAAAATTTCTTTGAACCTTCCATGCATTTGTCTTACGGTTTCATGCATCTTTATTTGGAAGGCTTGAAGTTGTCCAATTAGTAGTGTAGGTGGATCCTTCGGAGGCTCATTGGCTCCCATGTCCCCGGATTAAAATTTTCACTAATGAAAGAATTAATCCGGATGGGATGAGCTTCCTTAGCACAACCATTTCATCATCGTGCTAACAACTTGAGTGGTCGCTTGAACAAACTAGTTGTTCAAGCAACACAACTCTTCTAGTTGGTTAGCCGCGGAAGAGACGACGGACGGATCGCTAGTTTTTGTGTTTGTCTTCGGGGTCCATGATTATACAATATATTTACTAATTCACATATGCATAATCAAAACATAAAAGAACATGCTCAGATCTGTAAATAAAGTTAAAATAACTTTATACCTCACGATCTTCTACCGTATGTCCTATCCTTCTCGTGGACGACGTGTGGACGAAGATCCTCCACGAGTAGAAGCCTTCTAGATCGCGTTCTTCCCTTCCTTGTCCGCTGCAAACAAAGAGAAGAACTAACAAAACCTTTCCTTTCTAGAACCGGCCACCAAGCAAGGAAATTTGATGCAACCGCCGGCCAAGGAACAAGTGGATGAGCGCCGGCCAACTTTGTTGCAAGGTTGCCGCCGGCCACCTAGAGGTTGGAGAAGCGCCGGCCACCAATTGTTGGAGAACCGCCGGCCACCAAGGTTCAAGGGAGGAGGAAGAAAGTCAGCAAAAACCAAGGAGGAGAAGAGAATGAGCGCCGGCCACCAAGGAGCAAAGGAGGAAACCCTAAACTCCCTTCTAGTTGCCGCCCAAACCAAATCCAAAACCCTAGCCGCCTATAGCACTTGAGAGGCAAAACCCTAATCCAAGTCAACCCTTTCTTGCCGCCCAACCTAAGCCCTCTATTTATAGAATTGGGCTTAAGCCTCCTTTAATCTCCACCGTCGGATCTAGGGATTTAACCCCCACCGTCGGATCTAGGGTTTTATCCCAACCGTCGGATCTAGGGTTTCATCTCAACCGTCGGATCTAGGATTTCATCCCAACCGTCGGATCTAGGATTTCATCCCAACCGTCGGATCTAGGGTTTTATCTCAACCGTCGGATCTAGGGATTTAATCTCAACCGTCGATTCTAGGGTTTCATCCTAACCATCGGATCTAGGGATTTAATCCCAACTGTTGGTCCTAGGGTTTCATCCCAACCATTGGATCTAGGGATTTAATCTCAACCGTTGGTTCTAGAGTTTTGTTTTACATTCTTGGATCTAGACTTCGCAAGGATTATATTAGGCTACGATAGGGATCATAAGGAGGAGTTGGGTCTTGGCCACCCGATGGATCGGAACCACACAAACTTGATCCATCAATGATGTTCCATTCCACTAGAGGATCATCATTGAACTACCTCACCAACCCCCATAAATTAATATGGGCTCCATATATTATTCGTACATTAATCTCCCCGTGTTTAAGATATCAAATGTCCATCAATTAATTGATTTATTGACCATCAATTAATTAACATCTAATTCCTCGAGTAGTACCACTCAACCTTATCATCACGTTGACTAAGTCAACCAGCTGGGTTTACATGATGAACTTTATGAGCTCCTCAAGGGGACATCATCAACCTAATATATAGGACACGGTTTCCTCCTATAATCAACGGCACACCATGTAAATAATATTATTTCCCAACTTACCGGGCATATTGATTTAATCCATCTAAATCTCACCCACTGGTAAATCAAAGAAATAAATACTAAGTACATGCGCCCGTTATTATATCGGGATTAAGAGCATGTACAACATAATATCCGAGGTCCAATTCAATTATGTAGTCAGTACTAAATTGAATCACCTCTATGTCGGTCCTGCTCAATACACCTAAGTGTACCAGTGTAACTCTATGTTCAAGACAAAACAATACCAAGCTACACTACAACCATGCCAATGGTTTGTCCAAAACCATCTTGGTTGTGAGCCTCTACTTATATTTTACAAAGGCGATAACATGATCTTCAACACCAAACACCATGTTATCTACAATGTAAAATATTAGACAATATGAACACATATAATAAATATATAAAGTGCAAACAATGATCATGTGATTCTTATTTCAAAATAAAATGTTCATACAAAAAGAGCTAGGCTTTCAGTATACATTCCAACAATCTCCCACTTATACTAAAAGACTATGCCATCATCACTCTGCCATACATCTGATCCCGATGTCCTCCACATGCCTATCAAACGCTTTCGCTGGAAGGGCCTTAGTGAATGGATCCGCCAGGTTATCCTCTGATGCAATCTTGGCGACAGCAACTTCTCCTCGCTTTACGATCTCTCGTATATGGTGGTACTTGCACTCTATGTGTTTAATCGCCTTATGGGCTCGTGGTTCCTTCGAGTTTGCAACTGCACCACTGTTATCACAATAAATTGTGATAGTTCTGGGCAAACCGGGAATCACATCCAAGTCCATCAAGAAGTTCCTGAGCCATACAGCTCCTTGGCTGCCTCAGAGGCTGCCACGTACTCAGCTTCCATGGTAGAGTCCGCCACGCATTTCTGCTTGACACTCCTCCATACTATGGCTCCACCTCCAAAAGTAAACACAAACCCCGAGGTAGACTTACTATTATCCCTATCTGATTGGAAATCCGAATCTGTGTAACCCACAGGGACTAATTGATCTGCCCAGTAATCCAGCATATAATCCCTAGTCCTTCTCAGGTACTTCAATATATGCTTTACCGCAGTCCAATGTCCCTGTCCAGGATTACTCTGATATCTGCTAACCATGCCCACGGCAAAGCAGATATCCGGTCTCGTACATAGCATAGCATACATAAGGCTTCCTACTGCCGAAGCATAAGGAACCGCCTTCATGTCCTCTATCTCCTTTGATGTTTTGGGACACATCTCTTTAGATAAAGGAGCTCCATGTCTAAATGGTAGAAAACCTTTCTTGGAGTTCTACATGCTAAAACGAGCAAGGATAGTGTCAATGTATGAAGCTTGAGATAAGCACAACATCTTTTTCTTGCAATCCCTTATAACTTTGATCCCAAGGATGTGTCCCACTTCTCCCAAGTCCTTCATATCAAACTGTTTGGACAACCATACCCTTACGTCTGATAACACTTTGATATTGTTGCCAACTAACAAAATGTCATCTACGTATAGTACAAGAAACACCACTACATTTTCGTCACATCTCTTGTATACACAAGGCTCATCCGGACTTTGAATAAATCCATATGACTGGATTACCTCATCAAAGTGGATGTTCCAAGATCTAGAAGCTTGCTTCAATCCATAAATGGACCGATTAAGCTTACATACAAGATGCTCTTTGCCTTTAGCAATGAATCCTCCGTTGCCGTGATATAGATGTTCTCCTCAAGACTTCGTTAAGGAAAGGCATCTTGACATCCATCTGCCAAATCTCATAATCCATATAAGCGCTATAGATAAGAGAATCGGATAGACTTAAGCATAGCTACGGCGAAAAGGTCTCCTCATAATCGATACCCTCTTTACGAGTATACCCTTTTCAACAAGCCTAGCTTTGAAGGTCTCAACCTTCCGTCTACCTCTCTTTCTCTTGTAGATCCACTTGCATCCAATGGTTTTTACACCATCGGGTGGCTCTACTAGCTCCCAGACCTGATTAGAATCCATAGATTCTATCTCTGAATTCATCGCTCTTTGCCAAGATACCGCATCTCTATCTTGGATTGCCTCGTCATATGTCCAGCGATCAGGTTCATGTTCACCAGGGACTAAGTCCGAAGACTCTCCCAAAAACATGAATCTCTCGGGTTGTCTAACAACCCTCCCACTACGATGAGGTGCCTCCTGTGTATGCTCTGTGACACACGGTGCAGTGACTTGTGGTGTCTCCTCTTGTACCGGTGGTACTGAAGTCGGGACTTCCCCTGTCAACTCTTCAAGAATAATCCTACTCTTGGGCTTGTGGTTCATTACATAATCCTCCTCTAGAAATCTGGCGTTCGTGCTAACGATCACCCTCTGATATCTAGGATTATAAAACAAACTAGCTTTTGTTCCCTTAGGGTAGCCAACAAACATGCACACTTCTGTACGAGATTCCAACTTACCAGCATCAGCCTTCAGCACATGTGCTGGACTCCCCCATATCCGAATATGTCTCAGACTAGGCTTTCGCCCAGTCCACAATTTTACAGGGGTAGAAGGTACTGATTTGGATGGAACCAAGTTCAGAGTGTACATTGTCGTATCGAGTGCATACCCCAGAACGAAACAGGTAACTCAGAATAACTCATCATCGATCTGACCATCTCCATAAGAGTCCTATTCCTTCGCTCCACCACACCATTCTGCTGGGGTGTGCCAGGTGCGGACAATTGGGATTGAATCCCAGCCTCTGATAAGTAACTCCTAAACTCTCCCAAGAGGTACTCGCCACCACGATCAGATCGTAATGTCTTGATACTTTTACCTTGACGGTTCTCCACATCAGCCTTGAATTCTTTGAACTTGTCAAAGCATTCAGACTTGCGGCGCATCAAGTAAATATATCCATACCTTGAATAATCGTCTATAAATGAGACGAAGTATTCAAAGCCACCTCTTGCCTGGATAGACATAGGACCGCACAAATCAGAATGAACCATTTCCAACATATCTTTGGCTCTATACTCCTTGGCCTTGAAAGGCCTCTTGGTCATTTTACCTTCCAAGCAAGATTCGCAGGTTGGGAGATCCTCCAATACTAATGAACCCAAAGGTCCATCAGCTATCAACCTTTGAATTCTGCTTAGGTTAATATGACCAATCCTTAGATGCCAAAGATATGTTTGGTTCATTTGCAAAGGTTCTTTTCTCTTATTAGATTTAGAAGATGAGTTATTGATTTCTATATGCATCGTGGGAGTTTTTGGTTCAAGAGTATATAAATTGCCAACCAATGTACACGAACAGATAATCTCCCTATTCCTTTTTATAACCACTTTGTCATTAAAAGAAACAGAATACCCATCCATAAATAATTTAGAAACTGAAATTAAATTCTTTCTAAAAGTAGGTACATAAAGACAATTTCTCAAAACCAAAACTTTATTCCTATCAAAAGATAAATAAATGTCTCCCACTGCAATAGCCGCCACCTTTGAAGCATTGCCCATGAAGACGGTAATCTCTCCCTCAGCTAGTCGTCGAGTTTCCTGGAACCCCTGCAAAGTATTGCATGATTCGATGGCTCTGTATCTACACACCGTGCAATCGTAGATAACATCGCTAAACATGTTTCAACAACTAAACAAGAGATATACCTTTGTTCTTTTCGGCGAGGGCGATCCGCCTTCGATAGTCGATCTGCTTGCAAGTGAAGCACTTGCCTTTTGGCTTCTTCACTCTGCACTGAGGTCCCCCTTTGCCACTTTCTTTGCTCCACCTTGCTTCTTCTTCTTCTTACCTTTGGTTTAGAGGAAGAAACCTTACAGCGACCATGGCTTGAGCACTCGGCGAAAAAGCCCCTCTGCGCTTTGGAGTTACATCGGAAGCTCCATGCACGAATACAACCTCTTGTTCATGTTGTAGTTGAGGCGGGCTCAAAACTCCTAAGCGAGAGAATGATATCGACACAGGTTTCCCCATCGATCTGGCTCAGGGACTTCCATCTCATTAAGATGAGCCATCATCTTGAGAACATGATCCTAGCGGTGTTCCCTCGATCATGGAGGTCGTCATCAAGTTTCTCATAGCCTCCTGCCTAGCCGCCCTACTCTGATGTCCGAAAAGTTCCTTGAGATTGAACATCATGTCATAAGCTGTGGCTATGGCCTGATGCTGATGTTGCAGCACATTTGACATAGATGCTAAAATGTAACACCTCGCCATCTCATCTACCTTGACCCATTTCTTATAACGTTCTTTCTCCTTTTCATCAGAGTCATCGGTGGGCTTAGGAGGACAGACCTCGAAGAGTACAAATTTGTACTCCTCCGCAGTTAAGACAATATCCAGGTTTCTTTTCCAATCAATGTAGTTTGGACCAGTAAGTTTGTTTTCTTTTAAAATCACAGCAAGTGGGTTGAAAGCCATTTGAAAATCCTAAAAATCACAATGATCAAAATATTAGATTTCAAAAATTATTGATTCCTCAAAACAATAAAATCCCGAAATCAACCAACACCTCAAATCACCGAGAATGTCGCATGCCACTCTGTGTGGACGTATACGAATTCTACATTTGTAAGAGGAGGTTTTACCCATTAATTTTATTATCTTGTCAACCTTACTTTTTGACAAATAAAATTAATAGTTGGTTCCTCTTTGGCCCTATAAATAAAAGCAGTGACTCCTATGGGGAGGATACTTTTATTTGTATCTAAGTGTGCACCATTACACGATACTAAGGGAATTATTTTGGATTATGTGCCTTACCTCTGTGGAAGTACACATGCTCCTAGATAATTTCCTATAATCATTATTTGACCTAGTGATCCGCAAACAAACCCGTCCTCATGGAGGAAGGCACTCAGAGCCGACACACAAGTTTGTTGCATCACATGTCAAATTGTAATGGAGGCCGCGGGAATTAAATAAAATATCCCTCTCCCACTTAGTAAATTGCAAATGAGGAATTTTAAATCTTACACAACATGCATATAAAACAAATAAGCAATAAATATAGAAAAAACAGAATTTTTCCAACTATTATGGCATTGTCCTCCAATATGCATCCCGTCGTGTCGCCACCTCGTCCGCTCCATCTTTTCCCGTGCGCAAGTCACCAAAGAGTTCCGAGCCGAGATAAATCATTTTATTTACATCCATCGATCCTATACTCCACGAAGGAGTGTACAAATAATCTAGATCAAAAGTAAACTAAAATGATTGGCTAAACAATGCCGTATTTAATTACAAAAATTAAATACTAATCTAGCCTCGTCAACCCCGAGGATTCAAATAATAAATTTTTACACACATCCATTCACATACACACACATGGCCATAATAGTCGGATCTTATGCCTGCAACCAAAGAGTTAAACTACGCATATCCTACTATTATACGACACATATAATATATGAAAAAGTGCATAAAAAATTAACTGAATCCAAAACACACAAAATCGGAAACCGTGGCTCTGATACCATTTGTAGGTGGATCCTTTGGAGGCTCATTGGCTCCCATGTCCCCGGATTAAAATTTTCACTAATGAAAGAATTAATCTGGATGGGATGAGCTTCCTTAGCACAACCATTTCGTCATCGTACTAACAACTTGAGTGGTCACTTGAACAAACTAGTTGTTCAAGCAACACAACTCTTCTAGTTGGTTAGCCGCGGAAGAGACGACGGACGGATCGCCGGTTTTTGTGTTTGTCTTCGGGGTCCATGATTATACAATATATTTACTAATTCACACATGCATAATCAAAACATAAAAGAACATGCTCAGATCTATAAATAAAGTTAAAATAACTTTATACCTCACGATCTTCTACCGTATGTCCTATCCTTCTCGTGGACGACGTGTGGACGAAGATCCTCCACGAGTAGAAGCCTTCTAGATCACGTTCTTCCCTTCCTTGTCCGTTGCGAACAAAGAGAAGAACTAACAAAACCTTTCCTTTCTAGAACCGGCCACCAAGCAAGGAAATTTGATGCAACCGCCGGCCAAGGAACAAGTGGATGAGCGCCGGCCAACTTTGTTGCAAGGTTGCCACCGGCCACCTAGAGGTTGGAGAAGCGCCGGCCACCAATTGTTGGAGAACCGCCGGCCACGAAGGTGTAAGGGAGGAGGAAGAAAGCCGACAAAAACCAAGGAGGAGAAGAGAATGAGCGCCGGACACCAAGGAGCAAAGGAGGAAACCCTAAACTCCCTTCTAGTTGCCGCCCAAACCAAATCCAAAACCCTAGCCGCCTATAGCACTTGAGAGGCAAAACCCTAATCCAAGTCAACCCTTTCTTGCCGCCCAACCTAAGCCCTCTATTTATAGAATTGGGCTTAATCCTCCTTTAATCTCCACTGTCGGATCTAGGGATTTAACCTCCGCCGTAGGATCTAGGGTTTTATCCAACCGTCGGATCTAGGGTTTCATCTCAACCGTCGGATCTAGGATTTCATCCCAACCGTCGGATCTAGGATTTCATCCCAACCGTCGGATCTAGGGTTTTATCCCAACTGTCAGATCTAGGGATTTAATCTCAACCGTCGATTCTAGGGTTTCATCCTAACCATCGGATCTAGGGATTTAATCCCAACCGTTGGTCCTAGGGTTTCATCCCAACCATCGGATCTAGAGATTTAATCCCAACCGTTGGTTCTAGAGTTTTGTTTTACATTCTTGGATCTAGACTTCGCAAGGATTATATTAGGCTACGATAGGGACCATAAGAAGGAGTTGGGTCTGGGCCACCCGATGGATCGGAACCACACAAACTTGATCCATCAATGATGTTCCATTCCACTAGAGGATCATCATTGAACTACCTCACTAACCCCCATAAATTAATATGGGCTCCATATATTATTCGTACATTAATCTCCCCGTGTTTAAGATATCGAATGTCTGTCAATTAATTGATTTACTGACCATCAATTAATTAACATCTAATTCCTCGAGTAGTACCACTCAACCTTATCATCACGTTGACTAAGTCAACCAGCTGGGTTTACATGATGAACTTTATGAGCTCCTCAAGGGGACATCATCAACCTAATATATAGGACACGGTTTCCTCCTATAATCAACGGCACACCATGTAAATAATATTATTTCCCAACTTACCGGGCATATTGATTTAATCCATCTAAATCTCACCCACTGGTAAATCAAAGAAATAAATACTAAGTACATGCGCCCGTTATTATATCGGGATTAAGAGCATGTACAACATAATATCCGAGGTCCAATTCAATTATGTAGTCAGTACTAAATTGAATCACCTCTATGTCGGTCCTGCTCAATACACCTAAGTGTACCAGTGTAACTCTATGTTCAAGACAAAACAATACCAAGCTACACTACAACCATGCCAATGGTTTGTCCAAAACCATCTTGGTTGTGAGCCTCTACTTATATTTTACAAGGAACTGATAACATGATCTTCTGTGCCACACCAAGCACCATGTTATCTACAATGTAAAATATTAGACAATATGCACACATATAATAAATATATAAAGTGCAAAAAATGATCATGTGATTCTTATTTCAAAATAAAATGTTCATACAAAAAGAGCTAGGCTTTCAGTATACATTCCAACAAGTAGGTCCTTCTTGGCCCTCTTTGACTCCTTGGAACCTTCATTTAGCTCAATGAGCTTTTCCCATAGCTCCTTGGCGGATTCGAAAGGCCCCACCTTGTTGAGTTGCTCCATGGTAATGCCGCATTGAATGGTGAGTACCGCCTTGGCATTTGATTCGAATTTGCGATTCATTTCCCTTGTCCAATCCTTGCTTGGAATAGGCTCTCCATGTTCATCCACCGGTTCCTCGAAGCCATCTACAATGCTATGCCAAATTTCAATATTACTCATAAGATAGTACTTCATCCTACCTTTCCAATACGCAAAATGACTCCCGTCGAAGAGCGGTGGCTTGGCGGTGCTATATCCCTCTTGAAGAGCCATTGATGTCTTGGTTGATGGTGAGATCTTCCAAGCTATCCGGGCTCTGATACCACTTGTTAGGACCCTTGGAATGGCTAGAGGGGGGGTGATTAGCCTTTCTTTCTTTCTACAAAAACGTTAGCGGAAGCAATACAAATATAAACACAAATAAAAGCAAGAAACAAAGCTAACACCCGATGTAACGTGGTTCGGAGATGACGCTCCTACTCCACGGCAATCCGTAAGGTGGATTAGCCCTAATCAATCCTCACTAGAACCTCCTTTGGATGAACCAAGGTGGAGAAACCTTATCTTACAATGCACTCCTCTTCTTTACAATGATGGAAGATTAGGATTAGAGAAGAGGAGGTTTTGGATTGCTAAAAACACTTGGAAAGCTTGGTGAGCACGTAGGTGTAGTTGGGAGCAAGAGCACTAGCTTCACCAAGCTCCCCATGGCCCCTTTTTATAGAAGAGGGGCTGTTTTTCCCGTTGGGCTTCGATCAGTCGACTGATGCTTACCATCGATCGGTCGGCCAACCAGCGGCCCGCGATCTCGCGGAGATTCGTAGTCGCATCTCCAACGGCCAGTGATCGGTCGGGATCCCTCCATCGATCGTGATGGGGTGATCGATCAGTGATCAAGCGCGATCAGTGAGGCGTGCATTACGTGGCGATATTCCCTGATCGATCGGTGATGCCCTTGGCGATCGGTGATCCGCGATATCGATCATTGCTCTGCAAGGCGATCGGTGATGGTTAGGGTTTCACCACGGCTCGGTCGAATGCACGACGGTCGGTGATACATCGTATCAGTCGACTGATACTCATCAAGTATGAGTAATTCATACTTGATTTTATACCCTAGACCTAGACTTAACCTTCTAGCTCCTCAATAAGTCTTGCGCCTTCAGGATCCCTCCGAGTCCGCGACTTGTTCATCCTTTGCGCTTTGCTTCCAAGAGCTTCCTTCGATTTCGTCATGACTTGGGTTGCCAAATACTTGGACTTTACGCCGCCAAGACTACAAGCTTGGACTTATGCTGCCAAGACTTTACTTTGGACTTCCTTTGCCAAGGTTCACTTGGACTTTACGCTGCCAAGACTACAAGCTTGGTCTTACGCTGCCAAGTCCATCCCTTGTACTTCCTTTACCAAGATCATACTTGGACTTCCTTTGCCAAGATCATACTTGGACTTCCCTGTCACTTAAACATTTTCGCAATTAGATCACAGGATATTGCCTAACTTAGATGATTATCCAAACATCAAAACATATATAAATGCTTGGAGCATTATTGCACCAACATAAAAGAGACGAAATATTCAAAGCCACCTCTTGCCTGGATAGACATAGAACCACACAAATCAAAATGAACCAATTCCAACACATCTTTGGCTCTATACCCCTTGGCCTTAAAAGGCCTCATGGTCATTTTATCTTCCAAGCAAGATTTGTAGGTTGGGAAATCTTCCACCACTAATCAAGCCAGAGGTCCATCAGCTAACAACCTTTGAATTCTGCTTAGGTTAATATGACTTAACCTTAGATGCCAAAGATATGTTTGGTTCATCTTCGAAGGTTCTTTTCTTTTATTGGAATTAGAAGATGAGTTATTTACTTCTATTTGCATCGTGGGTGCTTTTGGTTCAAGTGTATATAAATTTCCTATCAATGCACCAGAACAGATAATCTCCCTATTCCTTTTTATAACAACTCTGTCATTAAAAGAAATAGAATATCCATCCATAAACAATTTAGAAACCGAAATCAAACTCTTTCTAAATAAAGGTACATAAAGGCAATTCTTAAGAACCAAAACTTTATTCCTCTCAAAAGACAAATAAGCATCTCCCACTGCAACAACCGCTACCTTCGTAGCATCACCCAAGTAGATGGTAATCTCCCTTTCAGCCAGTCGTCTGGTTTCCTAGAACCCCTACAAAGTATTGCAGACATGATCAGTGGCTCTCATATCTACACACCAGGTGCCGGTAGATAACACCGCTAAACATGTTTCAACGACTAGACCAAAAGATATATCTTTGTTCTGCTTTCGATTGGGGCAGTCCTTCTTTCAGTGTCCAGTCTGCTTGTAAGTGAAGCACTTGCCTTTCGGCTTCTTCACTCCTCCCTGAGATCCTCCTGTCACCTTTGCCCCCACCTTGTTTCTTCTTCTTCTTTCCTTTCGGCTTAGAAGTAGAAACCTTTTGAGCAACCATGGCCTGCGCCTGAGCACTCTGACGAAATAGCCCCTATGCCGCCTGGAATTTTGTCAGAAGCTTCGCCAACGAATACAACCTTTTATTCATGTTGTAGTTCAGGCGAAACTGCTCAAAACTCCTAGGTAGAGACTAAAGAATGATATTGACCTGGGTTTCCCCATCGATCTCAGCTCCGAGGACTTCCAGCTCATTCAAATGAGCCATCATCTTGAGAACATGATCCCTCACGGGTGTTCCCTCGATCATGGTAGTCATCATCAATTTCCTCATGGCTTCCTACCTCGCAACCCGATTCTGGTGTTCGAAAAGCTCTTTGAGATTGAGCATCATGTCATAAGCAGTGGGCATGGCTTGATGCTGATGTTGCAGTACATTTGACATAGATGCCAAAATGTAACATCGCGCCATCTCATCAGCCTTAATCAACTTCTTATAACTCTCCTTCTCCTTTTCCCCAGAATCATCTGCAGGCTTTGGAGGATACTCTTTGAAGAGTACATATTTGTACTTCTCAGCAGTCAAGACAATGTCGAGATTCCTCTTCCAATCAACATAATTGGGTCCAGTAAGTTTATTTTCTTTCAGTATCAGAGCAAGCAGGTTGAAAGTCATTTTTGAAAAACCTAAGAATCACATAGATCAAAACATTATATTTCAAAAAATTATTGATTCCTCAAACAATAAAATTTTAAAATCAACCAACACCTCAAAACATCGAGAATATCGTATTCCACGATAGTGTGGACGTATACGAATTCTACATTTGTAAGAGGAGGTTTTACCCATTAATTTTACTATCTTGTCAACCTAACTTTTTGACAAATAAAATTAATAGTTGGTTCCTCTTTGACCCTACAAATAAAAGCAGTGACTCCGATGGGGAGGATACTCCTATTTGCATCTAAGTGTTCACCATTACTCGGTACCAAGGCAATTATCTCGGGTTATGTGCCTTCCGATGGGGAAGTACACATGTTGTTTAATAATTTCCTGTAACTATATTCGACACTGTGATCCGCAAACAAACTCATTCGATGGGGAGGAAGGCACTCAGAGCCGATGTGCAAGTTTATTTGCATCACATATCAAATTGTAATGGAGGCCGTGGGAATTTATAAAAATATCCCTCTCCCACTTAGTAATTTAAAATTGAGGAATTTTCCTAGCCTACGACATACATATCAAAAAAGAAGCAATAAATATAAAAAAAATATTTTCCAACTATTATGGCTTTTGTCTCTAATATACCTCCCGTCGTATCGCCATCTCGTCCGCTCCTCCTTACGCCATGTACAAGCCATCTGGAGATCCGAGCCGAGAAAAATTATTTTAATTTACATCCATCGATCCTATACTCCACGAAGGAGTGTACATGAAATCTAGATCAAAAGTAAAATAAAATAAAAGGAGTGGCTAAACAATGTCATACTTACTTACAAAAAATAAATACTAGCCTCGTCAACCCTGAGAATTCAAATAATATATAATTACATACATACAATCACATACACACATATGACCATAATAGTTGGATCCTATGCCTGCAACCAAAAAGTTAACCTACGCACATCCTACTATTATACGACACATATAATATATGAAAAGTGCATAAAAGTAACTGAATCCTAAACACACAAAACCGGAAACCGTGGCTCTGATACAAATTGAAGGGAGGAAACTTTGCTTCCCACTTCAACTCGGTCACTTGTTCATGGCGATCCCATCTACATCCCCGGATTAAAAAATTAATCCTAGACAAAGAGGGATTACCCAAGCAACCGTTTCATCATAGTGCTATTCGATTAGAGTGGTCACTTGAACAAACTTGTTGTTCAAGCAACGGACCTCTATTTTACGATTAGCCGCGGAATAGACGATGTATGGATCGTCAGTTTTTGTGTTTGTATTCGAGGTCCAAGTAAATTAGCCACAAACAAAATATACAACATGCATAAAATAAGAAAAGATCATGAACAAGAATTATACCTCTTGATCTTCTATCGTATGTCCTTCCTCCTTTTGGACGTCGTGTGGGCGACGATCTTCCAAAAGTCGAAGCCTCCTAGATCACCAATCTTCCTTTCCTTGTTCACTCCGAACAAAGGAAGATCATAAAACGAAACTCTTCTCCTACCTAAAACCGACTACCAAGCTTCAAGTTGATGCTTGCCACCGGCCAAAGAGAGAAATAGGGAGTATGGGTGCTGGCCAAAAGCTCCAAGGGAAGACCCTAGCTCTTGCCATCGGCCATGGATGAGGGGAAGAAGATTGGACGCCGACCAAGGAGAGGAATAGAGAAGAGGGGCACCGGCAAAAACCCTAGGAAGATAGGAAAACCTTCCACTTGTGTTGCCGCCCAAGACTCCTCCCAAACCCTAGTCGCCGAATCAAAACCCTAGCATCCAAGATACCTTGCCGCCCACCCCTTAAGCCATATTTATAGAGTTAGGCATAAGCCTCCTTTTAATCTCTCCACCGTCGGATCTAGATATTTAATCTCCACCGTCGGATCTAGAGATTTAATCTCCACCGTAGGATCTAGGAATTTAATCTCAACCGTCAGATCTAGAGATTTAATCTCCACCGTCGGATCTAGATATTTAATCTCCATCGTCGGATCTAGAGTTTCATTTTCCATCATTGGATCTAGGCTCCATGAAGATTTTAATAGGCTACAATAGGGACCATGAGGAGGAGTTGGATCTTGGCCACCCAATGGATCAAGCCCACATAAAGTTCGATCCATTAATGATAATCCATTCCACTAGAGGATTATCATTGATCTACCTCACCAACCCCCATAAATTAATATGGGCTCCATATATTATTTGTACATATATCTCCCCGTGTTTAAGATCTTGAATGTCCGTCGATTAATTAATTTACTGACAATTAATTAATCAACATCTTGTTGGTGCAGTAGGCACCTAAGTCGAACCTAAGTTTTGATTATAGAAAATGATACAAAGTTAAGCATATATTGTTATCTCATGAGCTAAATCAAGTGTGCAGAAAAGTCTCAACGCTGGAGCTAAAGGCTAGCGACACCCGGAGGAAGCCGCGGTGGTCGGGCGACACTCAAGAGACTTCGGAGGGAGCCGAAGGAATTGAGTGGAATGCCGGAAGCAAAAGCAACACGTAAGTACTGAGGTAAGCTCGTGTGTGCGAGCGTAAGTAAGGTCGTATCCTCTTTACGGGGATGATCTTAAGCGTAGATCCGACCAAAGACTTCTTATAGATGGCCTAGGTCGAGATCGGATGGTCGACGACCATCGAAATTATGTTTTTCTTGAGCTAACCTTGCCTTGCAGCCAGCATCAGTCGACTGCCAACCTGAAGGACTCGACTGCCGTCCATCAGTCGAGTGACTACGGCTAGCACTCGATTGATCACGCCATCGATCGGGGTGATGGCCATCACCGATCAGGTCAAAGGATCAGCCTCGAGTAGTCAAGAGTTATCACCATTTTTCAAGGGGTTTTGTGCCCATTTGTGATTGGCTAAAGACCCATTCGATGAGGGGCTCAAAGGCTATAAAAGGAGGGCCAAACCTAGGGTTTTTCATCAATTAAAAAGCTTCCAAGTGCTTCCGATACGCTCCGACTCTCTGACATCCCTACGACGAAGCACTGCCGAGACGACGACTAGAGCTTCAACCTCCAACCTTTAAAGTCGTCGGTAACGAAAGTTCTAAATTGTATTTCAGTTTATTTCTTTTAGTAAAGCTTTAAATCATATCAAGGAGAGGGGGAGTGTCCCTCTACCTTGAGTCTTTATCGAGTTTTGTATTCGTTTAACTCCTACCTCCAACGAGGAGGAGTTCTTTAGTAGTTTGCCCTCCGTACGTGGTCAAGGACCACTAGGGCCTTGGAGTAGTAGCCGTAGGCTACGAACCAAGTAAAAACCCTCGTGTTTTTATTTATTTATTGTTATCTTTCCACTATGTTTTACTCGTACCTTAACGAACGATTATGAAAAAGTTTTTATCGCTATTCACCCCCCCCCCCTCTAGCGAACCGCATCGATCCAACAATTGGTATCAGAGCCGGGGGTTGCTAAGATTTGGTGAAACCACCAATCTAGCCATTTTTCACAGATTTATTTTTCTTTTATTTCTGTTTATTTCAGATTTATTTCGCTTTGTTAAATTTACTCCTGCACTACTAATCCAAGACGCGAGTCTTGGTACTTTTTGTGTGTTTTTGTCGTTGCTAGTTTTTTTTTCCTTCGTCTCCTTGTGTTCTTTGTTCTAATGGCCCATCTCGAAGGGTTTAGCACCGTCCGACCTCCGTTTTACAACGGAGATGACTTCCGTTATTGGAAGGGTCGGATGGAATGCTTTCTTAAAACCCAAATCGAGATGTGGATCATAATCCAAATGGGTTTCACACTTCCGACTAATGAAGTGGGTGACTCCTTGGATTATGACCAATGGACCATTGCAACAAAAAAACAAGTCGAAGCCGACGCTAAGGCAACGCAAATTCTTCAATGCGGCCTATCCAAGGAGGAGCTAAATCGCGTCGGCCCCTTCATAAGCGCAAAAGATCTTTGGACAAAACTAGTGGAGCTACACGAAGGGACCGACGAAGCCAAGGTATGTAAGCGTGATCTTCTTTTCAATAAACTATATAACCTAAAAATGCAGGAACACGAGTCCGCGACACAACTTCACGCCCGAGTTCAGGACATCATCAACAATCTACATGCAATCGGGCAAAAGGTCGAAAACCGCGACCTTATAAGGTATGTCCTAAACTCTTTTCCGAGGACTACCTTATGGGCATCCATGGTCGATGCCTATAAGGTCTCCAAGGACCTTTCTAAAATTAGGTTAGATGAACTCTTTTCGGATTTTGAACTTCATGAGCAGTCTAACTCGGAGCCCGAGAGGGGTATAGCCTTGTTTCCAGAATCAAAGAAGAAGAAAATTGCAAGCAAGCCACCACCAACCGAGGAGGAAGACGAGTCCGAAGAAGAAGTTGACCCGGAGTTGACTGCCGAACTAATGAACCTAGCTCGAAGGATAGCCAAGGGACGAAAGCGAACCACGACTCGACCCAACCAAGGTAAGCCTAAAAGTTCTAATATTAGGTGTTATGGGTGCAACAGGTTTGGACATATCAAGTCCGAGTGCCCCAAGCTCAACCACCAAGCACCTAAGCACAAGAAGGCCCTCAACGCGACATGGGAAGAAGCGTCATCCGAAGAAGACGAAGACCACGTCTTCATGGCGAAATCAATTGAGTCAGACACGGAGACCGAACTTGAGTCAGAACCTGAGGATGACTCGGACTACGAAGCTACCTTCAAGTCAAGCCACGGATACGCATCCGGTTCAAAAGATACCCTTAAAGTAAGTCGAACTTTATTTAATACTTTACAAAATACGGTTAGGTTTTTGTCTAGGAAATTAGTTAAATCCGAGTCCAAGGTCGAGACCCTTGTTGAGGAGGTTAAACTCCTCAAACACGAGGTCTCCCTAACCTCTTCGACTAGTCGAGTTCAAGAGAAGGACTCAACTCGAGTTGAAAAGCTCGAAGTTGAGAACTCTCTCTTGAAAAGTCAAGTCGAAGATCTTAGGAACACGTTGGAAAGGTTCACTTCGGGATCCAAAGGACTTGACCTCCTACTTGGATCTCAAAGGGCCGTGTACAACAAGGCTGGACTAGGGTTTAACTCAAACATGACTAATAGGTCGTATATGTCGATTGTAAGTCAACATAGGAAACATGTCCAAGCATGGGTCCCTAAGAACTTTTTGATTTCAACTCTAGGATCCAACCCGTACTGGGTTCCCAAGGACCAAATCCACTATGTGGATAGACCGAACCGATTCAACGGTCTAGGGGGAGCCAGTACAAAACATGTTTGTGCTTTAACTTAGAAATTGCATGTTTTAACTTAGAATGTTTGTGCTTTAACTTAGAAATTGCATGCTTTAACTTAGAAAGTTTATACTTTAAAACTTGTGAACTCACTTAGAACATGAACATAATCAACTTCGAAAAGATTGAGCCTCGGGGAGCCTCTTTTTAAAAATAACCAGTTAGACTAGGAGATAGTCTTAGGTGAGTCAAGTCATCATTTTCTTGAAAATGGCTTTCTCTAAGGAAGTGGTCGATGATCCGATAAAAGAAGACCCCTGTGCCTCGCCACAACCTGGAAGCCATGATCTTGAAAAGATAAACTTGACAAGCCTAGGTTTAAATCCAAATCTAACATAAAATTACTTGAACCTAAATACACTTAATCAACTTAATTGGAAGTCATCTCACACAAAACACATAAGTATAACATGATTGATCATATAGACACAGGTGAGATAACCTAGGTTTAACAACTTACAACCAATTTAAAAAAAAAAAAATCTAACATCCAATCCAACCACCTTGTGTGTAGGATCAATGGATGTTGGACAGCAGTTGCTCCCGACACATGACCGGGGATCAACTCAAATTCACAAAGCTTCGATTCAAACGACAAGGATCGGTAGCCTTTGGGAATAACGACAAGCTTAAAAATCGGATCAGGTGATATCGAGCTTAACTCGAATTTTGTTATTAAAAATGTATTACTTGTAGAGAATTTTGAATATAACCTGCTTAGCGTAAGCCAATTATGTGACAATAACTATAAGGTCGTATTTTTAGAAAATGAATGTGTAATTAAAACAAATAAAACAGCTAAAACAATACTCAAAGGAACTAGAACAAATAACATTTATACAATTAACTTAATCAATTCCTCAGCCAAATGTCTTATGGCACAGGAAGAGGAATCATGGTTGTGGCACCAACGACTCGGTCACTCGCACCCAAGACTCGTCCACAAGATGAGTCAGAGTGGCTTAGTCAGAGGCTTACCCAACCTCAACAACTTGGTTAATAAAATCTGTAATGCTTGTCAACAAGGAAAACAACCTAGGACACAACACAAGTTAACTAACCAAGAACGAACCTCAAATGTACTTGAGCTCCTGCATATGGATCTATTCGATTCACATGGAGCCAAGTCACTCAATAGAAGTCAATATTGCTTATTCATAATTGATGACTACTCCAGGTTTACCTGGGTTAGGTTCATCAAACATAAAAATGATACCCTAGATCAATTAATCAATCTATTCAAATTAATCGAGAATCAAAAAGACCTTAAGGTTAAAAGACTTAGAAGCGATCATGGTGGTGAATTCGAAAATCAAAGGTTCACCGACTTCTGTAACCTAAACGGATACCACCATGAATTCTCTTGCCCTAGGACCCCTCAGCAAAATGGCCTAGTGGAACGGAAAAACCGAACTCTACAAGAAGCCGCTAGGACCATGTTGAACG
Organism: Wurfbainia villosa; assembly: GCA_025175895.1. Taxonomy (NCBI): domain Eukaryota; kingdom Viridiplantae; phylum Streptophyta; class Magnoliopsida; order Zingiberales; family Zingiberaceae; genus Wurfbainia; species Wurfbainia villosa. The sequence goes on along the minus strand of CM045989.1, from coordinate 31,454,717 downwards.
AATACGACCTACCCGATAGGTTTTGGGCAGAAGCCGTTAGTACGACATGCTATGTCCAAAATAGGATCCTTATGGTAAAAAAGCACCTTAAGACCTCATACGAGATTTATCACGATAAAGTACCCAACATCAAGTACTTTAGGGTATTTGGGTGTAAGGTACATATCCTAAACACTAAGGATTACCTAGGGAAATTTACATCCAAAACCACGCCCGGAATCTTTCTAGGATACTCGACTACAAGTAGAGCTTATAGAGTATATAACCACGACACCCTTAGAGTCGAGGAAACCATTAATGTAGTGTTCGATGAAGGACACGAACCTACAAAACCCCCGGCAACCCCAATTAGTGAGCCGATTCATACTAGACCTAACTCGATCCGAGATCAGTCTAGTGTTAATCCTAACCTAAGTCAACCAAGTCACTCTATTGATCAAGTGATAGATGACTCCAACCAAACTAGTGTTCAACCAAGTCACCCCATTGATCAAGCATTAGGTGACACAAACCCAACCCAATCTAGGATTCAAACTAACCACCCTATCGATCAAGTGATAGGAGATCCTAATCTAGGAGTTCGAACTAGAGCATCCTATAGGAACCTTAGTCAAATTTCCTTAATTTCAAAGATAGAACCCAAATCAATTGAACAAGCTCTTCTTGATCCCGATTGGATTATTGCAATGCAAGAAGAGCTAGCCCAATTTACTAGGAATGATGTGTGGGAATTAGTACCACCACCTAAAGACAAAACGATAATTGGAACAAGGTGGGTGTTTCGAAATAAGCTTGATAATAAAGGTGAAGTAGTTAGAAACAAGGCTAGGTTAGTCGCCAAAGGGTTTAGTCAAGTCGAAGGCTTAGATTACGACGAAACCTATGCCCCAGTAGCTAGACTCGAATCCATTCGAATGTTGCTAGCTTATGCCGCACATCGAGGATTTAAGCTATTTCAAATGGATGTTAAGTCGGCATTCTTAAATGGATACATTAAAGAAGAAGTTTATGTTAGCCAACCCCCCGAATTCGAGAATCTAGATAAACCCGACCATGTTTTAAAACTTAAGAAAGCTCTCTATGGACTTAAACAAGCTCCTCGAGCTTGGTACGAGAGACTTTCAATCCATCTTAAGTCAAAAGGGTTTAACCAAGGCTTAGTTGACCCAACTCTCTTTGTAAAAACCTTAGGTAAAGAAATATTCATAGCTCAAATTTACGTAGACGATATAATTTTTGGAACCTGTAACTCAGCCTTACTAAACGAGTTCGTTTCACTCATAGAAAGTGAGTTTGAAATGAACTTGGTAGGCGAGTTAAGTTTCTTTTTAGGTCTACAAATTAAACAAACTAAGGATGGTATATACCTATATCAACAAAAATACACTAAGGAGTTAATTAAAAGATTTGGAATGCAAGATGCTAAGGTAATAAACACCCCAATGGCGATAAATGTTAACATAGGAGAAGACCTAGAAAGTAAGTCCATTGACTTAAAATACTATAAGAGCGTAATAGGGAGTCTCCTATACTTAACTGAGAGTCGACCCGACATCCTATTCGCAGTAAGTATGTGCGCCAGGTTTCAAACCTGTGCGAAGGAGTCACACCTAACCCTAGTTAAGCGTATCCTTAGATATCTTAAGGGCACACTTAACGTTGGTATTTGGTACCCTAGATCTACGGAGTTCGAACTAATCGGCTACTCCGATTCGGATTATGCCGGTAGTAAGCTTGATAGAAAGAGCACGAGTGGTTGTTGTCAACTTCTCGGCTCGAGTCTAGTGAGTTGGTGCAGTAGGAAACAACACTGTGTTGCTTTATCTACCATCGAAGCCGAATACATCGCGATGGGTGAGTGTGTCACGCAGCTTCTTTGGATGAAGCACACTCTCCGCGACTTTAAGTTAGACTTTACGAATACTAAACTTCACGTAGATAACATTAGTTCAATTAATCTTACAAAGAATCCGATATGTCACTCTAGGACCAAACATATAGAGGTCAAACACCATTTCATTCGAGAACATGTGGCCAACGGAGCCATACACCTCGAATACGTCGAATCGAAGTCTAACTTGGCAGATCTATTTACTAAACCCCTACCCGAAGCCGAATTTAGTCTATTAAGACGAAAATTGGGCATGTGCGTAATAGAATAGGTACATGCAAATTATATGTTCTTACTACTATTTCTTTAATTTCATTTTTATGGAACTAGCATAGGACATACCGTAGATATCATGCACCTATAGATTTAAGGAGCCAGTACATCTCACAACACATAGGACTAATGTGTTTGTGTACTTAGCCACGTAGATGGGCGTGAGATGTTAGGACCTTACTCACAGTTCGGATGTAGAGCTAGTGCATCGCTATGAACCACGGAGTATAATCATACATACTAACCGACTACGACCGGGGTGGTTGATCTTACATATCAATCAAGCCAAATATGAGTCGCACATTTTATAGATGAGCTTATTTTCAGTATATTATTTTTTTTATATATAAAAAAATGGGGAACATGCTTGGACTTTAAATTTAAAACTTTTTGTTTTCCACACACCCCTTACTCTTTTCGATATACGGCAAAAGGGGGAGAAAAAGGCCAAAGTTAAGGGGTCAATATTTTTTGATAACTTAACTCTTACTTCATATTTAAACCAAAAGTTAAAACTTAGTTAACTTTTACCAAAAGGCCAAAGAATTCTTAAACTTATTTGTGTCGTCTAAGTTTTACTTAAACTTATTTTAAAACTTTATGTCGTTAATGTTTTACTTAAGGGGGAGAAAGGGCTTAACTAAAACGTTTTACTAAGGCCAACTTTAAGTAATGTTAATTACTTAAAGAAACCCTCAAGGGGGAGGATTAAGGTCTTTCTTCAAGACTCACCCTCGGTCAAGGGGGAGGTTTCCTCAAGGGGGAGTACTTGAAGAAAATCCTTACTACTCCAACTTAATCTTCATATTTTTTGTTTCTCATGCACATTATTACTCTTCATGCTTGATATTTACTTAACTTTGTATGTGGGTTTGCCATAAATCAAAAAGGGGGAGATTGTTGGTGCAGTAGGCACCTAAGTCGAACCTAAGTTTTGATTATAGCAAACGATACAAAGTTAAGCATATATTGTTATCTCATGAGATAAATCAAGTGTGCAGAAAAGTCTCAACGCTGGAGCTAAAGGCTAGCGACACCCAGAGGAAGCCGCGGTGGTCGGGCGACACTCAAGAGACTTCGGAGGGAGCCGAAGGAATTGAGTGGAAGGCCGGAAGCAAAAGAAACACGTAAGTACTGAGGTAAGCTCGTGTGTGCGAGCATAAGTAAGGTCGTATCCTCTTTACGGGGATGATCTTAAGCGTAGATCCGACCAAAGACTTCTTATAGATGGTCTAGGTCGAGATCGGATGGTCGACGACCATCGAAATTATGTTTTTGTTGAGCTAACCTTGCCTTGCGGCCGGCACCGATCATTGCCAACTGAAGGACTCATTGGCCGTCCATCAGTCGAGTGACTACGGCTAGCACTCGACTGATGCTGCCATCAGTCGACTGATGATGGCCATCAGTCGACTGCTGGTCAAAGGATCAGCCTCGAGTAGTCAAGAGTTATCACCATTTTTCAAGGGGTTTTGTGCCCATTTGTGATTGGCTAAAGACCCATTCGATGAGGGGCTCAAAGGCTATAAAAGGAGGGCCAAACCTAGGGTTTTTCATCAATTAAAAAGCTTCCAAGTGCTTCCGATCGCTCAGACTCTCGACATCCCTCTGACGAGCTACGCACGACGACTAGAGCTTCAACCTCCAACCTTTAAAGTCGTCGGTAACGAAAGTTCTAAATTGTATTTCAGTTTATTTCTTTTAGTAAAGCTTTAAATCATATCAAGGAGAGGGGGAGTGTCCCTCTACCTTGAGTCTTTATCGAGTTTTGTATTCGTTTAACTCCTACCTCCAACAAGGAGTTCTTTAGTAGTTTGCCCTCCGTACGTGGTCAAGGACCACTAGGGCCTTGGAGTAGTAGCCGTAGGCTACGAACCAAGTAAAAACCCTCGTGTTTTTTATTTATTTATTGTTATCTTTCCGCTGTATTTTACTCGTACCTTAACGATTGATTACAAAAAAGTTTTTATCGCTATTCACCCCCCCTCTAGCGAACCGCATCGATCCAACACATCTAACTCCCTTAGTAGTACCACTCAACCTTATCATCATGCCGGACAAAGTCCACTTGTAGGGTTTACATGATGAACCTTATGAGCTCCTCAAGGGGACATCATCATCCAAATATATAGGACACGGTTTCCTCCTATAATCAATGGCACACCATATAAATAATATCATTTTCCAACTTACCGAACCTATCGATTTACTCTATAAATCTCGTCCATTGGTAAATTAGAGAAATGAATACTAAGTATAATTGCCCATTATTATATTGGGATTAAGAGCATGTACAACATAATATCTGAGGTCCGATTCGATTATATAGTCAGCAATAAATCGAATCACCTCTAAGTCTGTCATACTCAATACACACAAAGTGTACTAGTGTAATTCTATGGTCAAGACAAACCAATACCAAATTACACTACAACCATACCAATGGTTTGTCCATAACTATCTAGGTTGTGAGCCCTTACTTATACTTTACAAGGAATTGATAACATGATCTCTCGTGTGACACTACACACCATGTTATCTACAATGTAATGTATTAGACAATATGCATAACCATAAATATGCAGACAATGATCATGTGATTCTTATTTCAAAAATAAAGATGTTCTTACAAAAGATAGACTTTTCAGTATACATCCCAACACCACACATGCAAGACTACGACACACAAATCCCACTACCACCGTCTATAGTGGTAGAGTGCGACACCACAATGCTCTGCCCCCACACCGGTTACTCCTCCTATGAGTAACCGTGAAGGCAGGATTACTGGCGACCCTCTCAACCACAAGGGAGACCACGTCACCAGCATGCATGCAAATGACATGAATGGAATGTCTCACATACAGACATCCACCATAGACTCTCTATTATACAGAGAGTCATACTAATCAGATCAACACTCTCTCTATCCTGCAGAGAGTCATACTCAACTGATCATAACACTCTCTATCCTGTAGAGACTCATACTAATCTAATCGATGCACTCTCTATCCTATAGAGAGTCGTACTAAACTGATGGACGCACTCTCTATCCTATAGAGAGTCATACTCAACTGATTGACGCACTCTCTATCCTATAGAGAGTCATACTCAACTGATGGATGCGCTCTCTATCCTATAGAGAGTCGTACTCAACTGATCGACGCACTCTCTATCCTGTAGAGAGTCATACCAATCTAATCGACACACTATCTTTCCTGTAGAGAGTCATACTCAAACTGATTATATCAATCTAAGACCATCGGTCCGTAGTGACACACTAAGTACCATTCACCTGACCATTTACACCATACATGGTCGGTGGTAAACATGCAACCTAAGGGTACTAGAATTAACCCTAGGTTTAAGACATTATCTACCTACGGATGACCTTTTTGCCCAACAGATTGTCATTCAGACTTTACTATTTGCACTTAACTAAACAAATTCTAGGTTACTTACATCACCTATATATATAACTCCTAATCATGATAAAATGAAACATGATAGCAGCAATGGAGTTTAACAACCAAAGGTAAGGTATCAAGCGCAAGAGTAAGAACAGAGTCAAGGTAACATGATCATATAAGATGATCATGCATCTAAATCTGCATGCATTAAAACTACCTGACCAGGGTAGGAAATTACCCACCTGATTCGAAGACTTATCGAGGAATCTCCACATCCAAAAGACTATCTTGAATTCAGGTCCTGCAATTTAATATACAAACATAACTAAGCACTAACATAAATGATCGGCAGGAAAAGGAATCTAACCCAATCCTAATCCCAAATCTTACCAATAGAACAACCCCATTCACTAACTACTAATCATCGATTCAACTACAACATTAGTTATAATTATCACACCACAACTGTAATTCAATCTAAATCTACACTTACCTTTCAATCGTTGCAATCAACCACAGCATCTTGATCCCCCTTTGAAGTAGTAATCTATAACAATTAGATAGATAAGTTGAATCCTTACTCACTTTATCTTCATCAACAAAATCCATCACAAACCCACACTGAAATCTCCCCTTGCATCCACAGTTCATGAAACACAACAAGACTTAAGAGATTATGTGAACTAGGAGACATATTAAATGCAACCTGCCATAATTTTGTTTCTCTCGGCGATGAAGAGATATGATCTTCAATTTCATTAAAGCCATACAAATTTCCAGCTTAAATAGAGCCTCCTCCCCTATAGCAACAACTTGTCAACTAATTAATCTAAGTTACACAGCTAACAACAAAACTCGCAATCAACTTCTCTGATCTAGAAATGGATCAAACACTTACCTATCCTTCACTGGCCAGTTCAGATCACGTCAATGTGGTTGATGACAAGGATGCTCCTAGTGGCGGCAAGACACTGCAAGGCCTTCAACGAAGGCAATCCAAATCTGGCACATGAGCAGAAGGAAACGACCGATCGAAGAAGGAGAAAGTGATGAAACTAGCGATCGAAGCTCAGAGAAAGAGGGGAATCTCCCGGTGATGATGCTGGATCAGCTGAATAGAGGGACCAACGTCGAGGTGGCTCAGTGGCCGCAGGGATTGTCCCTTGTGTCGAGGCAAGCCCAATGGCTGGAAGAGCTCGTTGCCACCGAGATCAGAAGGGAGAGGCGACAATGAGACAATTGGATTCGCATGAACGAAGCCAGCAGGGATGGTGCCGATAGAAAAATGGTTTGCGATGCGTGAGGGCAGTGACGCTGGGAGATCACTTGTGTGGGCGGCGACGAAGGGCTCACGTTGATCGGAAGAAGAAAAGAAGAAGCAATGGAGAAGAGGCCAACACCAGGTTGAGTAGACCTCACGGAGGAGCTCGACACCCGAAGGAAGAGGAGCCACTGCTGTCGAGTTCATGAGGAATCGATCGGCGATGGTGAGGAAGAGAAGAATTTGTGAGATCAATGAAGGAGGAGGAGTTTGCGGTTGCGGCGTGAGAAGAGGAATCGACGACGGGTGAAGAAAGGGCGGCTGGCCATTAAGGAGTAGCGGCCGAGAAATGCATGGGAGAAGCCAGTTTGCAGCGAGGAAGGGAGAAGGCTATCCCGAGTGAGAAACTCGTGATCGGGCCTTTCCAACGTTTGGTCTAGGTGGTTGAGCTAGCCTAGCTCAAATCCGAGCTAACCCAACTTAACCCCACTTCCCTTTGGACTTTAATCTTCCCCCTAAACGGTCATACAAACTCGTTTTAATTCCAAACAAATTTCTAAAAAAGATTCCACAAGATAATTCTCAATTAGCAAGGGATTTTTTTCGGTATCTTATAGATTGTTAGATCCTCTAATATGATATGGGCTCTGATACCACTTGTAGCAACCTTGAGGATGGCTAGAGGGGGATGAATAGCCTCTTTCGATCTCTATAAGATATTAGAGGAAGCAAAAACAACAATACAAATCAAAATGAAATCAAAAGACAATGCTAACAAAGATGTTTAACGTGGTTCGGAGATGACGCTCCTACTCCACGGCAATTCATAAGGTGGATCAACCCTAGCAAGCTCTCACTAAAGTCTCCTTTTGATGCAATCACCAAGGTGGAAAAGCCTTCTTACAATCACACTCTTCTTCTTACAAGATGATGGAATTAAAATGGAGAAGAAGCAATTATAAAACACTAGAAAACTTGGAGAAGGCTTGGTGAGCTTGAGAGCAAAGATTGGAATGAGATCATTAGCCATCTCAAGCTCCCCAAGGCCTCTTTTTTTTTTATAGAGAATGGTTGATTCTTCCAATTGAGCATGTCAGCAGTCGACTGCTGCATACTAGCAGTGGCATGCCCCGAGGTAGACTCTGTCCGGCCAACGGATGACACCCCCTTATGACAATTCCAATATGGGTACAAATAGTCGCAGCCAACATAACACATATGGAAAATGTATAACATCAATCGCGGAAGACAATGCAATGGAAAATATAAACTCAACAACATACGTATACCGGTACATCCGTCCATACTAAAACAAAATCCCATACTGAATACCATAAAAGAAAAACACAGCACGATCCCCAATAACAACAGAAGTCCATATGAAGATACATGCGATATACAAAACAAAACCCTCGGAAAAGCAGTGGGATGGGATTAAGTGACGATGCTCCAAGTCCATGCCGAAGTCTTCTATCTTCCACCTGGGTGACAGGAAACCCAGGGTCCAGGGTGGTGAGTATAAAACTCATGGGTAATATCTTTGTATGAGGCCTTTTGGGTAAAGCCCAAAAACAAAACCATGAGGGCTTAGGCTCAAAGTGGACAATATCATACCATTGTGGAGATATGTGAATCTTATAGGCACTAACAATTGGTATCAGAGCAATGGTCCATGTCAAGCCATGAACCTCGAACGAAAGAAATTGAGCTCCCATGTCCGGATCAAGAGAACCGAACACCAGACAGGAAGTCCAGTTGGGTCGGGAGGACCGAACAACCGGCAGGAAGTCGATTGGGTGGAAATTTGGACAAGCTGGCGGAAGTTCATTTGAGTCAAGAGGACGCAGTTGGTGAAGTGGGTGGGTTGAGATCGGACATCAAGCAGAGGATGTCCTTCAAGGATAGATAGGCTTGAGGGAGGGTCAATGTGGTCCTTCGTTTGAGGGGGGGATTGTTGTAGTATTGAGAATACAATCAAAGTCCCACATTGGTAAGACATGAAAAATATCATGTGCTTATAAGATGAAAAGATATCTCCATTGGTATGAGGCCTTTTGAGTAAAGCCCAAAAACAAAAACCATGAAGGCTTAGGCCCAAAGTGGACAATATCATACTATTGTGGAGAAATGTGAATCTTATAGGCACTAACAAGCAGTCGACTGCTACCACTGTTGATCGAATCCAATGGCTTCTGACGAAGCCTAATCGCGATCGTCACTACCCAACGGAACTCTAATCAGTCGACTTCTCATATTAGAAGTCGACTAATAAAGACAACATTCAACTGCTCCAAGCAATCAATCGACTCAAAATGTTTCTGTGCCCATGTCCACTTGCATCAGTCGACTGCCCTTCATGGCAATCAACTTATCAAGGAGACGATCGGTACCTAAAGGCGGTAGTTGGTATTGGTAGCTGACCATAGTCAAGCTCGATCGACTTGGACCGATTGATTGGGTTATAACCTCAATCGATTGTTCAAGCCTTCTTGACCCTCGAGTACAGAAAACTCGAGACCAGTCGACTGGTGCAAGACCCCAGTCAACTAGAATACTTCAAGTATGATCAATTCATACTTGAAATCAACACTCTAAACCTAGACTCAACCTTTTAGCTTCTCCATTAGCCTTGCACCTCCAATATTCCTCCGAGTCCACTACTCCTTCATCCTTGTGCTTGCCTTCACAAGCTTCCTTCTGTTTCGTCATGTTTTGGGTTTCTCCTTTGCCAAAGTCTGCTTGGACTTTATGCCACCAAGACTACATGCTTTAACTTACGCTGCTAAGACCTTGCCTTTGGACTTCCTTTGCCAAGGTCCACTTAAACTTTATGTCGCAAAGACTAAATGTTTGGACTTATGCTGCCAAGACCTTCCCATAGACTCTCCTTGCCAAGATTCACACTTGGACTTCTCTTTACCAAGTCTTCACACTTGGATTTTCCTGTCACTTAATACATTCATGATTAGATCACAAATATTATCTAACTATAAATGATTATCTAAATATTAAAATACATAAATGCTTGGGGCATTGTTGCACCAATAGGAGTATCATTGTAGCACGACTCACGATCGGGGAGCAAGAGCACTTATTAGCATTGATTACTAGGGTTTGTGTACTCCCCTCATTTTATAGACCAGTGCCTTGGAATAAGTTTTGATCTATATTTAAAACTCATGGATCTTATCTTGAGGTGGCAGCTTATCTTATCTTGAGGTGGCAGCTTTGATCGATAACTCTTTGATCTTGTGCTTTGGGCTGATTCGTCGACATCAATCGACTACATTCATCATCAATCGATTGCACCATGTCAGTCGACTGATAATTCCTTTCAGTCGACTGCTGTAAGGTACTTGTTTGATGTTTCTTCTGTATTTCACCTACATTACAAGATTAGCACAGAATATTCAAGCATATTAATAATGACAGTCCTTTGACTGTCCAATCTCAAATTTGGCATTCCTCCGAAAGGCTTGGTCATATCAACGCCTAGGATTGCCCCCTTACCGAGGATGTGTCCTTACCATCGCTCCACACTCGGAGCTTACCTTTGGCAAACCCCTAGTCCTCTGACCAGTTGGACTTATCTACTTAGCTTATGATCCTGCAAACTTACTAAGACCTGCATGCTTGACACACAACATTAGATCATAATATAATTTAACATTGAACCTTTTCCATAATCAAAACTCAGGTTCGATTATCTAGTGCCCCTGCACCAACATGGTTGGCTAGCACCAATCAGAGACAAAGACTTGTTGCTCGAGGAGTTGTCTTAGGTGATCCCGGCATGGATATTGATAGAGGCAAGGCACGTTGGTCTTGCTCGTGGTTTTGACGGATTCAATAAGAATCTCGAAGGTATGAATCTTCTCTTCTCCTTTCTTTGCATGAGATTATGTCAATAGCAAGGATTCCTAGCCCCCCAGGGATGTCTGAGATGAAATAAAAATTATTTTATTCATTTTATTCCACTTTGCATGATCCCAGAATATCCAACTTGGTCTTTGCATGGAAGTCCAAGTTTGGATACTTGGCATGGAAAGTCCAAGTATAGTCTTGGCAATTGAAAAGTCCAAGTCATGAGTACTTGGCAAAGGTAAAGTCCAAGTTTGAAGTCTTGGTCATGTATGTCCAAGTGTGTAGTCTTGGCAGTGAAAGTTCAAGCATTAAAGCTTGGCAATGGAAAAGTCCAAGAGCGTAGTTTTGGCAGCGTAAAGTCCAAGCGTGTAGTCTAGGCGGCGTAAGTCTAAATGGATCTTGGTAAGGAAGTCTAAGGATGATGTGTTGGCAACGTAAAGTCCAAGCATTTGTTCTTAGCAGCATAAGTCCAAATGAACCTTGGCAAAGGACCCAATTAGTATGACATAGCTGATGGAAGCATCTGAAGGCTAGCACGAACGATGAATGAGTCATGAAGGACTTGGATGGATCCTGAGGGTGTGAGGTTGATGGAGGTGGCTAGAAGGCTTAGGTCTAGGCTAAGGGTGGTCGATCAAGTATGAGGGGATAATACTTTGGTTAAACCTCATGTTTGAGATTTACTAGTCGATTGGGGTTATAAACCAATCGATTGGCTGAGTGTTCAACACTCAGTAGCTTAGTTGACTTGCAGCAATCGACTGAGATTATAACCAGTCGATAGGTAAGTAGTCGATAGGTAAGTAGTCGATTGTAGCTCGACTACTGCGGTGTCACTGGTAGTCAACTGCTATGTATGAGCAATGGACTTACTCGAGAAATCGACTGCCATGTATTAGCAGTCGACTGATCATAAGTGACCAGAGAATAGAAGCTCTGGTAGTTGACTGGCAATGCAGCAGTCAATTGTTGGTAAGGGCAGTCAACTGTTGAGGTATCCGTTGGGCGAGTCCAACGTGGATTAAGTCCATTGTGAGACAACGATACTATGGGTAATCTACTGGTGTCTTTTGGCAATCGACTGTGATGTGCAAAATCAGCATGATGCAGGTCATAAAAGAAGCAGCTCGTGGAGGATTTAAGACAAGGTTTTGTGGACGATTTTGAAGCGAAGTGTCGGTGCATTTCAGGGACTTCAAAGGCTTCCAAAGCAACCACAAGAGCTCTCAAGGAAAGATTGTCGTGTAATTTTTTTTTACTTGTATTTCATTCATTCTTTGTAATACTTTTGTATTTTCATTATAATCTCTTTGTAAGGGGTTTCTCCACCTCGAACGTGTTGTTAAAAAGGAGAGAAGAGTATAGTGGGTGCGGATTACTAGCTTGTAATGGAGTAGGAACTATGGTTTCGAACCACGTAAAAAACTTGGTGTTCTGTGTGTGTTGTATTTATCTTTCATTTCTGCTTTATTTTGTTTCCACTGTGCATTACTAACGATTGTAGATGAGCACAATACGATTGAGTGAAGAAATCACAAAGATGCTATTCACCTCCTTTAGCACAATAACTGATCCCCAACAAGTGGTAGCAGAGCCCGGTATGCTCAGAATAATACATCACCTTGATTACCAACTCAACAAGTGGTAAAAGGGTCGCTCTTCACTGGATTAACAACTGAGGGAGCAAAGCACTAAAGGAGTAGAAGAATGGAGCTTCAAGATAAACTAGGCCACGACATCACGGTTCACCTTCCTTCGGTCGCGAAGACTTCACATTTTGGAAGGTGAGGATGGAACATTTTATAATGTGTAAAATAAAAAATTGGTTTGTTTTGATGCAAGGATGTGAAGCTCCCATGGACAAGAAGGGTAAAGTTCTTAAGAAGAAGAAGAGGACAGAGGAGCAAGTCCAAAAATTTGAAACCAATGATTGTTGGTGCAATTGGCCCAGGTCATGATTGACCAGGACTCGAGTTTGACTCGAGTGATGTTTTGATGTTTCGACAAAAACATATGACAATGTAATTATCATGGTAAAGTCCAAGTCATGAGTACTTGGCATGGTAAGTCCAAGTGGGACACTTGGCATTTGGGAAAGTCCAAGTCTTGAGTACTTGGCACAAGGAATGTCCAAGCATGGTTCTTGGCATGGAAAGTCCAACATGGGTTGGCAAGGGAAAGTCCAAGCATGGGTCTTGGCATGGAAAGTCCAACATGGGTTGGCAAGGGAAAGTCCAAGCTTGAGTCTTGGCATTTGAGAAGTCCAAGGGGTTTGAGAAGTCCAAGGGGTTTGATATTGGCAGCGTAAAGTCCAAGCGGAGTCTTGGCGGCGTAAGTCCAATGTGCCTTGGCGGTGTAGACACCGTTAGCATGACATAGCCGATGGAAGCATCTGAAGGCTAGCGCGATGGATGAACAAGTCATGGATGACTTGGAGGGATCTGAGAGGCGTAAGACTCATGGAGGTGGCTAGAAGGCTTAGGTCTAGGATAAGGGTGGTCTAGCAAGTATGGGGGAATCACACTTGGGTTAAAACCTCATTTTTGAGGTTGGCAGTCGATTGGCATTATGGCCGGTTCGACTGCCATGAGTCGACTTGAGTTTGACTGCCGCTTAAGAGCTAAAATTGCTCTGTCAGTCGACTGCTCATTAGAGCACAGAACACTTCGTAGCCTACTGGGCAATCAGCTACGGGCGTTGGCAGTCGACTGCCAATGTTGGCAGTCGACTGCTAAGAGTCCCGTTGGAACTTGTCCAACGTGGATTGAGCCGTTGTCTCACAGCTACAGTGTTGGTTGTCAACTGGGGACTTATGGCAGTCGACTGCCAGGCGAAAATCCAGCTCGACGCAAGATAAAAAGGGGAGCTCATGGAGGATTTCATCATCAGTTCTTTTGGAGCTTTGGTGAGGTGATTTGAAGGCGATTTGCAGTTGCATTTCAGGGTCCTCCAAGCTCATCCTAGCAACCGACAAGCAAGTGCTCAAAACCTTAGTTTGTAAAGTGTTATTTACATTTTCACTTGTATTTGCTTGTTACTTTGTATTACTTGTTGTAATTCATTGTACGAGGTTTCTCTACCTCCAACTTGTTGTCGAGAAGGAGTTTTATTGCTTAGTGGTGTTTGTGGCATCGCTAGGGTTCGTACGAACCCAATCCATGGAGTAGGAACCGTTCGGTTCCTAACCACGTTATATCTTTGTGTTCGTGGTTGTTTCATCTCGTTATTGCTTTTATTATTACTATTCCACTATGCATAATGAGTTTTTTAGAGACGATCACGCAAATGAAATTCCATCATCGAACAAGCGCGATGCTATTCACCCCCCCCTCTAGAGGCCTCAAATCTCCTACAATTGGTATAAGAGCCCGGGGCTCTTCTACGGACTAACCACCGAGAGTCAAGACGCTAGAGGAACAAGATGGAATTCAAGGAGAGATTGGGTGACGACATCAACGTTCCTCCTTCCTTCGACCACGAAGATTTCACGTATTGGAAAGATAGAATGATGCATTTTCTAATGTGTGACTTTGATAATTGGATTAGTGTCTTAGTAGGTTTTGACACCCCAAAAGATGAAGAAGGAAGAAAAATCAAGAAGAAGAATTGGAGTCAAGAACAACTCCGATACTATAACATCAACAATAAGGTAATGGGTATTTTGCTTAATATAATCCCTAATGATATTTTGATCAAGATAGGGGATTGTAAAGATGCCAAGGAGGTATGGAACAAATTGGAAAAATTTCATGAAGAGCCTCACTCAATCCAAGAAGATGAGGAGGATGAGGAAGAGAGTTCATCCTCACAAGAAAGTGAGGATTCAGAGGTCGAGGAGTGTTCGACATCCGAGGAGGAAGAAGTGGTGGAAGAGGTAGAATTAGAAGAAACCTCAACCTCTAGGATTGAGGTGGAGGGGATTAGAACATCTACACCGGAGCAACCCCAAGAAGAGCCTTCCGCATCCAGTCAAGATGAAGAAGCTCCAACTCCGGCACCTACCACCACAAACACCCTAGGTAACTCAAACATATCAATTAATAATAAAATGCATATAATATGTTTTGAGTGTATGGAGCAAGGACACTACAATAGCAAGTGTCCTAAAAGGATCAAGAAGTCTCCTCCGACACCAAAAGTCAAGGATACCGGTCCCCAAAGTCAAAAGAACTAGGAGCACGTAGTATGCTTCAAGTGTCATCAAAAGGGGCACTATAGAAGCCAATGTCGTAGGGGGAGCAAAAAGACCTATGAAGAAGCATCACAAGTAGGGAGAGCTAAGGCTAACCCTAAGGTACATTTTAGTAATGCATCTTCTAATTTAAATGTTAAAAAGCATGCTAGGAATTTTAATTCTCTTGCAATTTATGAAAAGCATGCTAATAGGAATAAATATTTTTGGTTAGGAGCTAAAAGTGTCCATTTAGGAAATAAGGAAAAATTTGGGACTAATGTCCCTAAAAAAACCATACCTAGGGAATCTATTAGGAAAATACAAGAGCACCTAGGTTTCAATCCTAAATGGACTAGGCATATGCCTAGAAAGAATCATGCCCAAGGATTAAATCAAAATTCAAAAATTGGGCAATTAGAATTAGAGAACCAAGCCTTGAGGTCAAGGCTTGAAAAACTTGAAAAGACCCTTAAGGTTATGCAAAATCAAATGCAAGGGTCAATTAGTCAAACTTCTAGGTCAAAATCTCAAAGTCAACACTTAGGACCTAAGAAGCAAAAGTCATCAAAGGCCAAGAAGGATTTGGGTCACAAACCTAAGCCTAAGATGGCTTACCATAGTGTTCCATTTGATTATGGAACACAAACTAGGTCTAGGAAGACCAAGGTCAATAGGGAAGTTATCCCTAAGGTTGACCAAAGGGTGTGCCTAGTGGCTAGGGTTTCTAGGAAACCTAGGGTGGCCACTAAGAAGGTTGCAAGGGAAGTTACCCCTAGAGTCAACCTAGGTAAGACCCAAATGACCAAGGCTAACAAGCCTAGAAGGGCCATTAGGAGGGTATCTAGGGAGGTTATCCCTAAGGAATACCTAATTAACCCTAGGAGCTCAAATAGGTTTTGGGTTCCTAAGAGCATGATTGATTCATGCTAGATGGGTTTAGGGTGTGCCAACCATGATTGGATGGGTAGTTAACTCAACCATGGTAAAGGTGGCACTTTAGGTTATTTTCAAGGTTATGGTTGCCTTGGAAATAGATTTGAATCAATATCCTAAAAGACTTTAGGATGTGCCAATGCATTTTTGGAATTATGAAAAATCAATTAAATTGGCACATTTTAGGTTTAGAGGTCTTAATGTGCCATTTTGGGTTTTTGGGCACACTTGGGAGAATTTAGGTTAATATGGCAAAATGAACTTAATCCCAACAAAATGGCAATTAATATTAAAATTTAGGTATTACTATACCTATATATTTTATATGTCATGCTTTGATTGCCATATACCATGTCATGACATCATGTTTATTTTTAATCATTTTATATGTCATGATTATGCTTAGGGTTTAGGTTAATGTCATGAGTTTAATTTTTATATCTTATGTCATGACATCATGATTATGAGCATGTATTTATCGACACCATCTTTAATGCCATAATCATTTCATGCATCTAAATTGATTAAAATTGAGTTAAGGACAACGGCATGACTTGAAGTCCCATTTATAAGGGAATCAAGTAGAGTTGCCTTAGAAAATACATGAAATCCTAGATTAAATGAACCAAAACCCACATCTCACATTAAATTGACATGTATGTATATGCTATACACCCTAGATACATGTGAGATACTAGGATATGAGTTAAGTTCAAGGTGCATAGTTTTTGCATCTAGGTGAACTCAAACTCATCTTATATGAGTAGTGAATCATTGGGAAAGCTTGTGTGCAAGTCATGTGCATAGAGCCGAAGGAATATGATCCAAAATAAGGTTTTGAAAACATTTTAAAATGATTTTGAAAAACCTTGGTGAAGTCTATCTTTTGATAGCAATAACCATTGATGAGATTGATACATAGTGAGCCAAAACTTAGAAGTTTTCTTCACTTTTGGATTTTGTATCAATTTTGATATTTTATGGGTAAAATAATTTTCAAATATTTTTCACCCATTGTATTGACTATAAGTAATATACGTATCAAATTTCATGAATTTTTGATATACGTAGAATTACTTATGTTTTTTCAAAATTCGATTTTGATAGTTGAAATTCGAGAATTTCAGATTATCGATCAGCCGCATGATGGCGGTCGATCGATGTAAGTGGCAATGATCGACATCGTAGCGATCATTGCCAAGCTGATTTCGGGAAACCTAGGTTTGGTTAGCCCATGTTCAGCTGCGGTTAAGGTCCCTAACCACTCCTAACCCTAGGATATGTTTTGGGAAGCATTATAAAGGGTGAAAATCCATTGGATATGGATTATGAGAGTTGTTTAGGGTTTGTATCAAATTTAAGGGTGGAAGAGTTCATGTTTGAACTTAGAACCTTAATTTTGATGGTTTAGAGTTCCTATTGGCTTAGGGACTTCCCAAGGAAATGTTGGTGCAATGGTCAAGGAGGAGTTATCCATCTTGGGATGGTTGATGTGTTTCTCTTCTTGAAGGGGGAGAAGTTATTGGGAGAGTATCATCAATTGGGAAAATTGATGGGTTTTTGAGAAATCCAATTTGGAAATTGGGAGAGAGAGTATAGGATTGCCTCTCTTGAGTGATATGAGACTTATCACTAGGAAGATGGTAGACATCCTAGGTATTTTTGGATCAAGGGGGAGATTGTAAGATCTCATTGGGACATGAGACTTTGACCTCCTTGGAGAGATAACCTTTTTGATGTATGTCAAAAAGGGGGAGAATGTTTGGGAAAATGTTTGGGATTACCAATTTGGAATAATTGGTAAGAGTTTTGAGTTAGTATTCTTACTCAATGCTTTGTCTTGTTTTTGTCAAACAACAAAAAGGGGAAGATTGTTGGTGCAATCGGCCCAGGTCACAATTGACCAGGACTCGAGTTTGACTCGAGTGATGTTTTGATGTTTCGACCAAAACATATGACAATGTAATTGTCATGGTAAAGTCCAAGTCATGAGTACTTGGCATGGTAAGTCCAAGTGGGACACTTGGCATTTGGGAAAGTCCATGTCTTGAGTACTTGGCACAAGGAAAGTCCAAGCATGGGTCTTGGCATGGAAAGTCCAACATGGGTTGGCAAGGGAAAGTCCAAGCATGCGTCTTGGCATGGAAAGTCCAACATGGGTTGGCAAGGGAAAGTCCAAGCTTGGGTTTTGGCATGGAAAGTCCAACATGGGTTGGCAAGGGAAAGTCCAAGCTTGAGTCTTGGCATTTGAGAAGTCCAAGGGGTTTGATATTGGCGGCATAAAGTCCAAGCGGAGTCTCGGTGGCGTAAGTCCAATGTGCCTTGGCGGTGTAGACACCGTTAGCATGACATAGTCGATGGAAGCACCTGAAGGCTAGCGCGATGGATGAACAAGTCATGGATGACTTGGAGGGATCCGAGAGGCGTAAGGCTGATGGAGGTGGCTAGAAGGCTTAGGTCTAGGCTAAGGGTGGTCTAGCAAGTATGGGGGAATCACACTTGGGTTAAAACCTCATTTTTGAGGTTGGCAGTCGACTGGCATTATGGCCGGTTCGACTGTCGTGAGTCGACTGTCGCTTAAGAGCTGAAATTGCTCTGTCAGTCGACTGCTCATTGGAGCGATCATTGCCGATTGAGTTGTGAGCACGAAGCGCTCCGTGGCCGTAGGCGATCGGCTACGGCGCAGGCGTCGCCAATGTTGGCGGATCGAGAGTCCCGTTGGAACTTGTCCAACGTGGATTGAGCCATTGTGTCACATCTACAGTGTTGGCAGTCGACTGGGGACTTATGGTAGTTGACTGCCAGGTGGAAATCCAGCTCGATGCAAGATAAAAAGGGGAGCTCGTGGAGGATTTCATCATCAGTGCTTTGGGAGCTTTGGTGAGGCAATTTGAAGGCGATTTGCAAGTGCATTTCAGGGTCCTTCAAGCTCATCCAAGCAACCGACAAGCAAACGCTCAAAACCCTAGTTTGTATTTTTTACATTTTTCACTTGTATTTGCTTGTTTACTTTGTATTACTTGTTGTAATTCATTGTACGAGGTTTCTCCACCTCCGACTTGTTGTCGAGAAGGAGTTTTATTGCTTAGTGGTGTTTGTGGCATCGCTAGGGTTCATACGAACCCAATCCGTGGAGTAGGAACCGTTCGGTTCCGAACCACGTTATATCTTTGTGTTCGTGGTTGTTTCATCTCGTTATTGATTTTATTATTACTATTCCACTGCGCATAATGAGTTTTTTCGAGATGATCACGAAAACGAATTCCATCATCGAACAAGCACGACGCTATTCACCCCCCTCTAGCGGCCTCAAATCTCCTACAATGATAAGGTAACAAAAATGCTATTAAATTTGATTCCTAATGATATCTTGTCTAGGTTAGGAGAATTTAGGGATGCAAGGGAGTTGTGGAACAATATAGTCAAGTTCCATGAAAATTCTTCGCCGACACAAGTAGAGAAGAAGAACGAAGAAGAGGAATGCTCATCCTCCAAAGAGCTTGAGGATTCGGAGGTTGAGAGGGAATCAACATCTGGAGAAGAAGAAGTGGAAACCATGGAAGCCTCCACTTCAAGTATTGAGGGGGAGGCTAGGCCTTCAATGCCGGAGTAAGAGCAAGATGAACCATCTACCTCCAGACGAGAAGAAGAGCAAGCTCAAAATTTCCCCATAGGTAACTCAAGCATTCTTTATAAAAAAAATCATATAATGTGCTTTGAGTGTAGGGAACATGGGCATTACAAGAGTAAATGCCTAAAATTGGCTAAGAAGAAGGTTCCCATGGCACCTAATGTCAAGGACAAGTCCAAGGAAGCCGAAGCCCCAACACACAAAGGCAAAGAGCACATTGTGTGCTTCAAATGCCAACAATGAGGCCATTATAGGAGCCAATGTTTGAGGGGGAGGTACCCTAGGAATGACAAGAAAGGAGCATCACATGTAGAGGGAGCTAAGGAAAACCCTAAGATAACATTTAATAATTCTAACCTTTTACGTAATGATAGAAAGCATGCTAGGAATGATTTTAATTTACTTGCAATTGTTAACCATAAGAAGCATACTAATAGTAAGCCTAAGGATCAATCTAGTAATAAATACTTTTGTTTAGGTGCTAAACAAGTTATTTTGCCTAAGGACAAATCTAGATCCATTAACTCTAAGACTACCCTACCTAAGGATAGGAAGGTAGATGAGGACCTAGGCATTAACCCTAAGAAGGATAGGCACATGCCTAGGAAAAAAGGCTTTCTAAAAATATAATGAAAATTTGAAAATTGGTGAATTGAAGAGGGAAAATCAAGCCTTAAGTTCAAGGCTTGAGGAATTTGAAAAGACCCTTAATAAGATGAAAAATTCAATTCAAGGGTCTAATGGGAAAACCTTAGGTGTTAGGAGGCAAGAACTATCCATGGACAAGAAAGTCTTGTGTCACAAGCCTAAGTCCAAGGTAGATAATCCAACCTACCATTGTGTTACATTTGATTATGTAACAAATAGTAGGTCTAGGAAAGCCAAGGTCACAAGGGAGGTCATCCCTAGAGTTGACCATGGTAAGTGTCTAGTGGCTAAGGTTTCAAAGAAACCTAGAAAAGTCACTAACAAGGTTACAAGGGGAGTTACCCCTAGAGTTAACCTTGAGAAGACCCAAATGACCAAGGCTTCAAAGCTTAGGAAGGTCATTAGGAGGGTAGCTAGGGAAGTTATCCCTAGTGATTACTTACAAAATTCAAGGAGCTCCAATAGGTATTGGGTTCCTAGGAGCATGATTCCATCACACTAGATGGGTTTAGGATATGTCAACTTTAAATAAATGGATAGTTAACCTAACCAAAGTAAAGTTGACACTTTAAGCAATTTTCAAGGTAATGGGGTATCTTGAAAACAAGATGTGGACTTTATATGCTAAAGGATTTTAGGATGTGCCAACAAAATTTAAGAGGTTTAAAAAAATCAATCATAATTGGCACAATTAGATTTTAGAGGCATGGTATGTCATTTTGGGTTTTTGGCACATTTGAGGGAAAATTGGTATTATGGCAAAAATGATTTAATCCTAGTAAATGGAAATTAAGCTTAAAATCTAGGTATGTTTATACCTTTATATTTTATTTTCCATGTTTTGTTTGCCATATGTCTTGTCATTACATCATATTTCATTTGATCATATAAAATGTTATGAAAATGGTAAGTTAAAATGTCATGTTTGTATTTAGGGTTATATTTATGCCATGACATCATGATTATTTGTAAATATTTTAAATTATATGCATTTTTATGCCATGATCATCTTTCATGCATTTAGGATATTTAAAATAAAATTAAGGACAATGACATGATTTGAAGTCTCATTATAAGATAATCAAATAGAGTTGCCTATATAAAGATGCATGAACCCTTAGATTAGGAAGAACAAAACCCCACATCTCACAAAAATATTAAATTGATATGTGTGTGTATTGATTGTTGGAATGTATACTGAATGCCTAGCCCTTTTGTATGAACATTTTTATTTTGAAATAAGAATCACATGATCATTGTTTGAACTTTATATTTATTATATGTGTGCATATTGTCTAATACTTTACATTGTAGATAACATGGTGCTTGGTGTGGCACAGAAGATCATGTTATTAGTCCCTTGTAGAATATAAGTAGAGGCTCACAACCAAGATGGTTTTGGACAAACCATTGGCATGGTTGTAGCGTAGTTTGGTATTGGTTTGTCTTGAACATTGAGTTACACTAGTACACTTAGGTGTATTGAGCAGGACTGACATAGAAGTGATTCAATTTATTGCTGACTACAAAATTGAATTGGACCTCGGATATTATGTTGTACATGCTCTTAATCCCGATATAATAACGAGCACATGTACTTAGTATTTATTTCTTTGATTTACCAAAGGGTGAGATTTATATGGATTAAATCAATATGCCCGGTAAGTTGGGAAATGATATTATTTACATGGTGTGCCGTTAATTATAGGAGGAAACCGTGTCCTACATATTAGGTTGATGATGTCCCCTTGAGGAGCTCATAAGGTTCATCATGTAAACCCTGCAGGTTAACTTAGTCAACATGATGATAAGGTTGAGTGGTAGTACTCGAGGAGTTAGATGTTAATTGATTGATGGTCAGTAAATCAATTAATTGATGGACATTCGACATCTTAAACACGGGGAGATGGATGTACAAATAATGTATGGAGCCCATATTAATTTATGGGGGTTAGTGAGGTAATTCAATGATGATCCTCTAGTGGAATGGAATATCATTGATGGATCAAGTTTGTGTGGTTCCGATCCATCGGGTGGCCAAGATCCAACTCCTCCTCATGGTCGCTATCGTAGCCTAATATAAACTTCATGGAGCCTAGATCCAATGATGGAAAACAAAACTCTAGATCCGACGGTGGAGATTAAATCTCTAGATCCGACAATTGAGATTAAATCTCTAGATCCGACGGTTGAGATTAAATCCCTAGATCCGACGGTGCAGATTAATTCTCTAGATCCGACGGTTGAGATTAAATCTCTAGATCTGACGGTTGATATTAAATCCCTAGATCCGATGGTTGAGATTAAATCTCTAGATCCGACGGTTGAGATTAAATCTCTAGATCCGACGGTTGAGATTAAATCTCTAGATCCGACGGTTGAGATTAAATCCCTAGAACCAATGGTGGAGATTAAAACAAGGCTTAACCCTAACTCTATAAAAGGGGGCTTAAGGTGGGCGGCAAAGAGGTTGATTTTTTTTGGAGATTAGAGTTTTGCCTATCATTAGCTTGGGCGGCAAGAAATCCTAGGGAGGTTAGGGTTTGGTTGGGCGGCTAGGGTTTGGAAGGTGGAGTGGGCGGCAACAATAGGAGAGGTTCTCTACTTCTTCCTAAGGGGTTGCCGACACCTATCTCTCTTCCCTCTACCTTGGTCGGCGCTCAACCTATTCCTCTTCTCCTCTTCACTCCCTCTTGGTCGGCGGCACTAGGAGCTAGGGATTGTTCCCTTGTTTGGTTCCTTGGTTGGCCATCTTGTTCTCTCTTTTCTTGCGGCCGGCGGCATCAAGCCTTTGTGGCTTGGTGGTTGGCTCAAGCAAGAAGGGAAGGAGAGTTCTTCTTTCTTTTGATTGAAGAAGATCTAGGAAGCTTCAACTTGTGGAGGATCTTCGCCCACACGAAGTCTACAAGGAGGTTAAGACATACGATAGAAGATCGAGAGGTATAAAAGTTTTACAAGTTTTATTATTGATCTTTGCATGTTCTTATTAATATGATTGTATGTGTTGATTATACATGTCTACATCTATATGTATTTGTATAATCATGGACCCCGAAGATAAACACAAAAACCGGCGATCCGTCCGTCGTCTATTCCGCGGCTAACCGACTAGAAGAGTTTTGTTGCTTGAACAACTAGTTTGTTCAAGCGATCGTTCAAGTCGTTAGCATGACAACGAATTGGTTGAGCTTAGGAAACTCATCCCATCCGGGGACATGGGAGCCAACGAGCCTCCTAGCATGCCATCAAATTGGTATCAGAGCCACGGTTTCTGGTTTTGTGTGTTTTGGATTCGGTTACTTTCACGCACTTATCATATATTGTGTATGCCGGATGATAGTAGGATGTGCGTAGGATAACTTTTTGGTTGCAGGCATAAGTTCCAACTATTATGGCTATATATGTTTGTATGTGATTGCATGTGTGTGTGATTGTATATTATTTGAATCCTCGGGGTTGACGAGGCTAAATTAGTATTTAATTTTTGTAATTAAATACGGCATTGTTTAGCCACTCATTTTAGTTTACTTTCGATATAGATTATTTGTAGACTCCTTCGTGGAGTATAGGATCGATGGATGTAAATTAAAATAGTTTATCTTGGCTCGGATCTCTTTGGTGACTAACGCACCGGAAGAGGTGGAGCAGACGAGGTGGCGATACGACGGGACGCATATTGGAGAACAATGCCATAATAGTTGGGAAAATTCTATTTTTTTTCATATTTATTGCTGATTTGTTTTATATGCATGTTGTGTGTGCTTGAAAATTCCTCACTGTCAATTTACTAAGTGGGAGAGGGACATTTTAATTAATTCCCGTGGCCTCCATTACAATTTGGCGTGTGATGTAACAAACTTGTGCGTCGGCTCTGAGTGCCTTCCTCCCCATCGGATGAGTTTGTTTGCGGATCACTAGGTCAAATAATGGTATAGGAAATTATTTAGGAGCGTGTGTACTTCCCCATCGGTAAGGCACATAATCCGAGATAATTCCCTTAGTATCGTGTAATGGTGCACACTTAGATGCAAATAAAAAGTATCCTCCCCATCGGAGTCATTGCTTTTATTTGTAGGGCCAAAGAGGAACCAACTATTAATTTTATTTGTCAAAAAGTAAGGTTGACAAGATAATAAAATTAAAGGGTTAAACCTCCTCTTATAAATGTAGAATTCATATACGTCTACACTATCGTGGCATGCGATATTCTCGGTGTTTTGAGGTGTTGGTTGATTTCGAAATTTTATTGTTTGAGGAATCAATGATATTTGAAATCTAATAATTTGATCATTGTGATTCTTAGGTTTTTTCAAATGGCTTTCAACCCACTTGCTGTGATATTGAAAGAAAATAAACTTACTGGAACAAATTATATTGATTGGAAAAGAAATTTGGATATTGTCTTAACTACAGAGGAGTACAAATTTGTACTCTTCGAGGTCTGTCCTCCTAAGCCCACAAATGACTCTGATGAAAAGGAGAAAGAGAGTTATAAGAAATGGATCAAGGTAGATGAGATGGCGCGGTGTTACATTTTGGCATCTATGTCAAATGTGCTGCAACATCAGCATCAGGCCATGGCCACGGCTTATGACATGATGTTCAATCTCAAGGAACTTTTTGGACATCAGAGTAGGGCGGCCAGACAGGAGGCTATGAGGAACTTGATGACGACCACCATGATTGAGGGAACACCCGTCAGAGACCATGTTCTCAAGATGATGGCTCATCTGAATGAGATGGAAGTCCTCGGAGCTGAGATCGATGGGGAAACCCAGGTCAATATCATTCTCCAGTCTCTGCCTAGGAGTTTTGAGCAGTTCCGCCTCAACTACAACATGAACAAGAGGTTGTATTCATTGGCGGAGCTTCTGACAGAACTCCAGGCGACAGAGGGGCTTTTTCATCAAAGCGCTCAAGCCATGGTTGCTCAGAAGGTTTCTACTTCTAAACCAAAAGGGAAGAAGAAGAAGAAGCAAGGTGGAGCAAAGAAAGTGGCAGTAGGACCTCAGGCAGGAGTGAAGAAGCCAAAAGGTAAGTGCTTCACTTGCAAGCATACTGGACATTGGAAGGCAGACTGTCCTCGCCGAAAGAACAAAGGTGTATCTTCTTGTTTAGTTGTTGAAACATGTTTAGCGGTGTTATCTACCAGTACCTGGTGTGTAGATACAGGAGCCACTGATCATGTCTGCAATACTTTGCAGGGGTTCCAGGAAACCCGACGACTAGCTGAGGGAGAGATTACCGTCTTCATGGGCAATGCTTCAAAGGTAGCGGCTATTGCAGTGGGAGACGTTTATTTATCTTTTGATAGAAATAAAGTTTTGGTTTTGAGAAATTGTCTTTATGTACCTACTTTTATAAAGAATCTAATTTCAGTTTCTAAATTGTTTCTAGATGGATATTCTATTTCTTTTAATGACAAAGTTGTCATAAAAAGGAATAGGGAGATTATCTGTTCTGGTACATTGGTTTGCAATTTGTACACTCTTGAACAGAAAACTCCCACAATGCATATAGAAGTGAATAACTCATCTTCTAAGTCTAATAAGAGAAAAGAACCTTCGAAAATGAACCAAACATATCTTTGGCACCTAAGACTTGGTCATATTAACCTGAGTAGAATTCAAAGGTTGATAGCTGATGGACCCTTGGGTTTATTAGTGGTGGAAGATCTCCCAACCTGCGAGTCTTGCTTGGAAGGTAAGATGACCAAGAGGCCTTTTAAGGCTAAGGGGTATAGAGCCAAAGATGTATTGGAATTGGTTCATTCTGATTTGTGCGGTCCTATGTCTATCCAGGCTAGAGGTGGATTTGAATACTTTTTCTCTTTTATAGACGATTATTCAAGGTATGAATACATTTACTTGATGCGCCGCAAGTCTTAATGCTTTGACAGGTTCAAAGAATTCAAGGCTAATGTGGAGAACCGTCAAGGTAAAAGTATCAAGACACTACGATCTGATCGTGGTGGCGAGTACCTCTTGGGAGAGTTTAGGAGTTACTTATCAGAGGCTGGGATTCAATCCCAATTGTCCGCACCTGGCACACCCCAACAAAATGGTATGGCGGAGCGAAGGAATAAGACTCTTATGGAGATGGTCAGATCGATGATGAGTTATTCTGAGTTACCTGATTCGTTCTGGGGGTTTGCTCTGGAAACGGCAGCACACATTCTGAACTTGGTTCCATCTAAGTCAGTACCCTCTACTCCCAAGGTGTAGTGGCTAAGACATATTCAGATTTGGGGTAGTCCGGCACATGTGCTGAAGGGAGATGCTGGTAAGTTAGAATCTCGTACAGAAGTACGCTTGTTTGTTGGCTATCCTAAGGGAACGAAGGGTGGTTTGTTCTATAGTCCTAGAGATCAGAAGGTGATCGTGAGTACGAATGCCAAATTTCTAGAGGAGGACTATGTGATGAACCACAAGCCCACGAGTAGGATTGTTCTTGAGGAGTTGAAAGGGGAAGTCCCGACTTCAGTACCACCGGTACAAGAGGAAATACCACAAGTCACTGTACCGCGTGTCACAGAGCATACACAGGAGGCACCTCATCGTAGTGGGAGGGTTGTTAGACAACCCGTGAGATTCATGTTCTTGGGAGAGTCTTTGGACTTAGTCCCTGGTAAACATGAACCTGATCCCTGGACATATGACGAGGCACTCCAAGATAGAGATGCGGTATCTTGGCAAAGAGCGATAAATTCAGAGATAGAATCTATGGATTCTAATAATGTCTGGGAGCTAGTAGAACCACCCGATGGTGTGAAAGCCATTGGATGCAAGTGGATCTACAAGAGAAAGAGAGGAGTAGACGGGAAGGTTGAGACCTTCAAAGCTAGGCTTATTGCGAAAGGGTATACTCAGAATGAGGGTATCAATTATGAGGAGACCTTTTCACCGGTAGCTATGCTTAAGTCTATCCGGATTCTCTTATCTATTGTTGCTCATGAGGATTATGAGATTTGGCAGATGGATGTCAAGACAGCTTTCCTTAACGGAAGTCTTGAGGAAAACATCTATATGAAGCAACCAGAGGGATTCATTGCAAAGGGCAAAGAGCATCTTGTGTGTAAGCTTAATCGGTCCATTTATGGATTGAAGCAAGCTTCTAGATCTTGGAACATCTGCTTTGATGAGGTAATCTAGTCATATGGATTTATTCAAAGTCCGGATGAGCCTTGTGTATACAAGAGATGTGATAGAAACATAGTGGTATTTCTTGTACTATACGTAGATGACATTTTATTAGTTGGCAACAATATCAGAGTGTTATCAGACGTAAGGGTATGGTTGTCCAAACAGTTTGATATGAAGGACTTGGGAGAAGTGGGACACATCCTTGGGATAAGGTGATAAGGGATCGCAAGAAGAGGATGTTGTGCTTATCTCAAGCTTCATACATTGACACTATCCTTGCTCGTTTTAGCATGCAGAACTCCAAGAAAGGTTTTCTACCTTTTAGGCATGGAGTACCTTTATCTAAAGAGATGTGTCCCAAAACATCAAAGGAGATAGAGGAGATGAAGGTGGTTCCTTTTGCTTCGGCAGTAGGAAGCCTCATGTATGCTATGCTATGTACGAGACCAGATATCTGCTTTGTCGTGGGCATGGTTAGCAGATATCAGAGTAATCTGACAGGACATTGTATGGTAAAGCATATATTGAAGTACACGAGAAGGACTAGGGATTATATCTTTGGTTTATCTAGGCGGATCAATTAGTCCCTGTGGGTTACACGGATTCTGATTTCTAATCAGATAGGGACAACAGTAAGTCTACCTCAGGGTTTGTGTTTACTTTTGGAGGTGGAGCCATAGTATGGAGGAGTGTCAAGAAGAAATGCGTGGCGGACTCTACCATGGAAGCTGAGTATGTGGTAGCCTCTGAGGAACTTCTTGATGGACTTGGATGTGATTCCTGGTTTGCCCAGAACTATCACAATTTATTGTGATAACAGTGGTGCAGTTGCAAACTCGAAGGAACCACGAGCCCATAAGGCGAGTAAACACATAGAGCGCAAGTACCACCTGATACGAGAAATCGTAAAGCGAGGAGAAGAGTCGAGGATAACCTAGCGGATCCATTCACTAAGGCCCTTTCAGTGAAAGAGTTTGACAGGCATGTGGAGGACATGGGGATCAGATGTATGGCAGTGTGATGACAACATAGTCTTTTAGTATAAGTGGGAGATTGTTGGAATGTATACTGAAAGCCTAGCTCTTTTATATAAACATTTTTATTTTGAAATAAGAATCACATGATCATTGTTTGCACTTTATATTTATTATATGTGTGCATATTGTCTAATACTTTACATTGTAGATAACATGGTGCTTTGTGTGGCACAGAAGATCATGTTATCAGTCCTTTGTAGAATATAAGTAGAGGCTCACAACCAAGATGGTTTTGGACAAACCATTGGCATGGTTGTAGTGTAGTTTGGTATTGGTTTGTCTTGAACATAGAGTTACACTAGTACACTTAGGTGTATTGAGCAGGACCGACATAGAGGTGATTCAATTTAATGCTGACTACATAATTGAATCGGACCTCGGATATTATGTTGTACATGCACTTAAATCCCGATATAATAACGGGCACATGTACTTAGTATTTATTTCTTTGATTTACCAAAGGGTGAGATTTATATGGATTAAATCAATATGTCAGGTAAGTTGGGAAATGATATTATTTACATGGTGTGTCATTAATTATAGGAGGAAACCGTGTCCTACATATTAGGTTGATGATGTCCCCTTGAGGAGCTCATAAGGTTCATCATGTAAACCCTGCAGGTTGACTTAGTCAACATGATGATAAGGTTGAGTGGTACTACTCGAGGAGTTAGATGTTAATTGATTGATGGTCAGTAAATCAATTAATTGACGGACATTCGATATCTTAAACATGGGGAGATGGGTGTACAAATAATGTATGGAGCCCATATTAATTTATGGGGGTTGGTGAGGTAATTCAATGATGATCCTCTAGTGGAATGGAACATCATTGATGGATCAAGTTTGTGTGGTTCCGATCCATCGGGTGGCCAATTTCCAACTCCTCCTCATGGTCCCTATCATAGCCTAATATAAACCTCATGGAGCCTAGATCCAATGATGGAAATCAAAACTCTAGATCCGACGGTGGAGATTAAATCTCTAGATCCGACGGTTGAGATTAAATCTCTATATCCGACGATTGAGATTAAATCCCTAGATCCAACGGTGGAGATTAAATCTCTAGATTCGACGGTTGATAATAAATCCCTAGATCCGACGGTTGAGATTAAATCTCTAGATCCGACGGTTGAGATTAAATCTCTAGATCCGATGGTTGAGATTAAATCCCTAGAACCAACGGTGGAGATTAAAACAAGGCTTAAGCCTAACTCTATAAAAGGGGGCTTAAGGTGGGTGGCAAAGAGGTTGGGTTTTTTGGAGATTAGGGTTTTGCCTATCATTAGCTTGGGCGGCAAGAAATCC
Source organism: Wurfbainia villosa (assembly GCA_025175895.1). Lineage (NCBI taxonomy): Eukaryota > Viridiplantae > Streptophyta > Magnoliopsida > Zingiberales > Zingiberaceae > Wurfbainia > Wurfbainia villosa. Next base: position 31,425,145 of record CM045989.1, on the reverse strand, counting down.
TAGGGAGGTTAGGGTTTGGTTGGGCAACTAGGGTTTGGAAGGTGGAGTGGGCGGCAACAATAGGAGAGGTTCTCTTCTTCTTCCTAAGGGGTTGCCGACACCTATCTCTCTTCCCTCTACCTTGGTCAGCGCTCAACCTATTCCTCTTCTCCTCTTCACTCCCTCTTGGCCGGCGGCACTAGGAGCTTGGGATTGTTCCCTTGTTTGGTTCCTTGGTTGGCCATCTTGTTCTCTCTTTTCTTGGGGCCGGCGGCATCAAGCCTTTGTGGCTTGGTGGTTGGCTCAAGCAAGAAGGGAAGGAGAGTTCTTCTTTCTTTTGATTGAAGAAGATCTAGGAAGCTTCAACTTGTGGAGGATCTTCGCCCACACGAAGTCTACGAGGAGGTTAGGACATACGATAGAAGATCGAGAGGTATAAAAGTTTTACAAGTTTTATTATTGATCTTTGTATGTTCTTATTAATATGATTGTATGTGTTGATTATACATGTCTACATCCATATGTATTGGTATAATCATGGACCCCGAAGATAAACACAAAAACCGGCGATCCGTCCATCGTCTATTCCGCGGCTAACCGACTAGAAGAGTTTTGTTGCTTGAACAACTAGTTTGTTTAAGCGTTCGCTCAAGTCGTTAGCACGACGATGAATTGGTTGAGCTTAGGAAACTCATCCCATCCGGATTAGTTTTCATTAGTGAAAATTTTAATCCGGGGACATGGGAGCCAACGAGCCTCCTAGCATGCCATCATTGATATACTCTAGACACATGTGAGATGTTAGGAAAATGAGTTAAGTTCAAGGTGCATAGATTTTGCATCTAAATGAACTCAAACTCATAATATGACATTAAGGAATCATGAGGAAAGCTAATGTACAAGTCATGTACATCTAACTCATAGACCATGGTTCAAAATAAGGTTTAGAAAAAATATTAAAATCATTTTGAAAATCCTTGGTGAAGTCTATCTTGATAGCAATCACCATTGAATATGTTGACACAAAGTTACACAAAATCATTGAAGTTTTAAATGGTTTTAAACTTTGTATCAATTTTGCAATTTAATGGGTATTTTAATTTAAAATTATATTTCACCCATTGCATTTCATGTAAGTAATGTACTTATGGATTTTCAAGATTTTTCAAAATAAGTATAATTACTTATCGTTTCTAAAATTCGACTGAAAACTCAGGTTTCTGAAAAATCAGAGTCTAGTCGACTGCTATCAGACAGTAGTCGACTAGTGGTATTTTCAGGTAACTAGTAGCTGAAACCAACCGACTGCCATATGTGATTTCGATTGAACAAGATTTGTTTAGTCATTTATCAACAATGTTAGACTGCCCTAACGTCTCCTAACCCTAGGATATGCTTTGGAAAGCATTGGAAGGGTGAAATTATATTGAAAATGATTAGAAGAGTTATTTAGGATGGAGTATCGAATTTTAAGGGAGGTTAAAGTTCAAGTTTGAACTTTTACCCTTATTTTCGATGGTCTAAGTTTTCTATAGGCTTAGGAACTCTCCAAGGATATTGTTGGTGCAATGGTCATGGGGGAGCAAGCCTTTAGGGACAGTGTATCCATCAAAGGATGTTGGATGAAATTTTGACCAAAGGGGGAGAAGTGAGGGTTGGTAAACCTTCATTATAGATTATCTCTCATTTAGTGATAAGGGTTGTATCACTATGAAGAGTGAAGGCATCCTAGATGATTTTGAACTAAGGAGGAGAATATAAGATCTCATGAGAGATGAAACATTGAAAACCTTGGTAGGATTTTTGATGTATGCCAAAGGGGGAGAAGTGAGGTTTAAGTTAGGTAAACCATCACTATACTTTGGCATTGGAAGAGTTATGTTTGGGTTATTATTAGCCTAACTTAAAGGTATTGTTAAACATCAAAAAGGGGGAGATTGTTAGTGCAATAGGCCCAGGGTCAATGTTGAACAAACTCGAGTGGGACTCGAGTAGTATTTTGATGTTTGACAATGGGTTGACATGGGTTTAACCATTGTTTGGCAATATTCTTTGACCATATGTTGACCATATGACAAGTGGATGTTTGAGATATCCAAAATTATTTGGGGGAGATTATTTGAGGTATATTGTTTGAGCAATTAAACCTCAGGTCAAGGTTGACCAGACTCTAGGAGAAGTCTAAGTTTGGATATGGCATGGAAAGTCCAAGCATGGTCTTGGCAATTGGAAAGTCCAACTCATGGGTACATGGAAATTGATAGTCCAAGTCATAAGTACTTGGCAAAGTTAAAGACCAAGTTTGATGTCTTGGCCACATAAGTCCAAGTGTGTAGTCTTAGTAGTGAAAGTTCAAGTATTGAGGCTTGGCAATGGGAAAGTCCAAGAGTGTAGTTTTGATAGCGTGTAGTCTTAGTGGTGTAAGTCCAAATGGATCTTGGAAAGGAAGTCCAAGGGTGAGGTGTTGGATGCATAAAGTCCAAGCATGTGGACTTGATAGTATAAGTCCAAATGAACCTTGGAAAAGGACTCGGTTAGCATGACATAGCCGATGGAAGCACCTGAAGGCTAGCACAAAGGATGAACGAGTCGTGAAGGACTCGGATGGATCCTGAGGGTGTGAGACTGATGAAGGTGACTAGAAGGCTTAGGTTTAGGCTAAGGGTAGTCGATCAAGTGTGAAGGGTTTATACTTGGGTTGAACCTCATGTTTGAGATTTACCAATCGACTGGCCGAGTGTTCAACACTCAGAAGCTCAGTTGACTCACCGCAGTTGACTAGGATTATGACTAGTTGACTAGTAAGTAGTCGACTGCAGCTCGACTATTGCGGTGTCACTGGTAGTCGGTTGCCATGTATGGACAGTCGACTAGCCTTGAGCAGTCGACTGCCATGTATGGGCAATCGACTAGCCTTGAACAGTTGATTGTCATGTATGGGCAATCGACTAATCATAAGTCGTAAGAGCAGATATACTCTGGTAGTCGATTGGGCAGTCGATTAGTGATGCAGCAGTCGACTACTAGTAATGGCAATCGACTACTGAGGTATCTGTTGGGTGAGTCTAATGTGGATTAAGTCCATTTTGAGACAATGACACTATGAGTAGTCGACTGGTGCCTTTTGTCAATCAACTACAAGGCATGAAATTAGCCCGATATAGGTCATAAAAGGAGCAACTCGTGGAGGATTTTGGACAAGATTCCTTGGGCAATTTTGAAGCGAAGTGTTGGTGCATTTCAGGGTCTTCATAGGCTTCCAAAGCAACCATAAGAGCTCTCAAGCAAAGATTATTGTGTAAAGTTTTCTTTACTGTATTTCATTCCTTCTTTGTAATACTTTTGTATTTTCATTGAAAGATCTTTGTAAAGGGTTTCTCCACCTTCGATGTATTTCCGAGAAGGAGAGAAGAGTATCGTGGGTGTGGATCACTAGCTCGTAGTGGAGTAGGAATTATAGGTTCCGAACCATGTAAAAACCTTGGTGTTGTGCGTGTATTGTATTTGTCTTTCATTTATGCTTTATTTTATTTCCGTTGTGCATTACTAACAATTGTAGATGAGCATGACACGATCGAGTGAAGAAATCGCAAAGACACTATATTCACCCCCTCTCTAGCGCGATAACTGATCCCCAACAAATTAAAGCACCAATGCTTGCATGTAAGCATGCACACAACTTAGAACCCCAAAAACTCAAGTCTACATATATCTTCAATGCATGAAAAAGTCCCCGTACTTCTTTATTGTTATTCCACCCATCATGCAAGGCTGAGTCAAGGATCAATAAGTCCGATTATATGGATTAGGCCTTGATATGAACTTGGGATTATCTTGGTCTCTTCATGATCAGTCCAATGTTCTTTAATTAGTCCATTTAATGATTCCTTGAAATTCTTGGATCAAAGTCTTATAATTGGACATTCTGAAAGTTACAAATGATCCTTTGTGGCTTCATCCTTAAGCCGATGATCAACCCCTGACTTACATCATTCTCCTCCTCTTGAAAAGGATTTGCTTTAAAATCATTACCTACATCAAATGGGGATAATCAGCAACATTAAAAGTAGAATGTACACCATACTCACCTGGTAAGTCAAGTTTGTAGGTGATGGTGTTCTCTTCTTCGGCCTGCTTAGATCCCATTCTCCCTTATTCAGATCCTCTTCTAATTGCCTTGGATCCTTAAACTGTGAGCTAGATCTGTCACTTTAGAGAAGAATGTTAAGGGTGGGCCAGCTTCTGGCATGGCTCCTCCGATGCTCAAGCCAAATACGGTAGGAGAATGAAGAAAGTAAAATGCAGAAAGAAGAAAGAAGAAGAGGATCTTTAAGGTACCGAATAGTGAAGAGAAAAATCAACCCCTTTCTCCTTCCACCTCTGTCCCTTTTATAGGAGATTCATTCCGCCTCTTCTTAAAGTGGATTTACTTTAATGCCCCTTCTAGCCTATCAAGATGTAACTGTTTTTCCTGCTCCTTTTCAAACTAGTTCCTTTCACACTCTCCACGTATTCCTAATCTCCCTGCCAATCATTAATCAAATAAATATAAAAAAATATTAATAACACTTCTTTAACACATTCCCTGTCACCTCCTGTACTCGAAAATACCCCCCATCCTCCTTTTTCACCTTCTCAAGAAAGAATCCCGAAAAATCATGAATCACTCGGAAAATAGACATACTTCTCGGGAAATACACTAACAATTTGGGAAACATACTGACTACTCAAAAAATACACTAATAACTCAGGAAATGTACTGACTGCTCAAGAAATATATACACTGCTCGGGACATACATAATCTGACCAGGAAAACCCAACTCTCGCATGCACTATGAACTATTCTGCTTCTCCCTACTTGGCACGGAAAATACACATAGGACTTGGGAATTATATAAACTGCTCAGGAATTATATACATTGATCGAGAAGTGCACATACTACTCTGTTAGCACTGTTGGAGGATTGTGGCCCAGCGAGAAGGGGGTTGAATAGCCCTCGTTGATCATCGATGGAAATCGCATCTTAATCATCTACACTTAAGATTAGCTCAAGGGAAATATATGCTAAACAAAAGTCAATTAAGCAAATAAAAGATAAAGAAGAAGCAAATGCAAACACGAGGATATAACGTGGTTCACGACCCTTGCCACTAATCCATAGATGATTCGTACGGTGAATCACTCCCCTAACCAAGGCACTAAACTTCTCCTTTTGCTCAAGCAAGTTGGATAAACCTCTTTACATCAAATCCTCTTCTCACAAGATAATAAAGAGAAAGGAGTAGAAAACACTAGGAAGTCGTGGGAGGCCTTAGAACATGAATAGGAGTGGAAGCATTAGGTGCCCCAATGCCCCCAACCCCTCTTTTTATAGGGAAGAGGGGTTTCTTCCCGTTGGGCATGCAGTAGTCGACTGATGCATGCCATTAGTCGACTTTCATCGTTCTAACGACTTCTGACTATGCCAAATCGTGACCATTGCAGTCTAATGGCACACTGGGCAGTCGACTGATCATGCCCATCAATCGACTGATCAAGCTATCAGTCAAGTGATCCAAGCAATTAGTCGACTCAAATCCCTTCTGTGCTTGCGACCATCTTCAACAATCAACTGTCTTCCCTTGGCAGTCAATTGATGGTGCAATAGTCGACTTCTAAACCCTAGCAGTCGACTGCTGGGCCAGAAATACTTCAGTCGAACACCAATCGACAATCAGTCGACTCAGAGCAGTCGACTGCTATCTATAGCAGTCGACTGATGTCGAGTAAAACCTCAAACAAACACTTGTTTGAGCATCCGACTTGTCGGGTAAAACCTCAAACCTAAGTTTGAGCATCCGACACTTGACTTAGCCGAATGGCTAAGTCCACCTATGAGCTACCCCATCCCAGGTTACAATTGCTCAACTCTCATCTCCCCATGGAGTCCCTCACCGAAGCTCTCTTGGTCCGGCCACGTCCCTCGGATGCACTAAACCCACGCCTCCTCTAGTGTCATCCTTCGCATCTCGCCCTGAAGTTTGCTTTCTTTGGCTTCACTCCAATGCTCCTCATCCAGCGGTCCCTTGGATGCACCAAGCGCACGGCTTTCGCAATGCCATCCTTCACCAACTCAAGGACCCGAGCCATGAGATGGTGAACTCACCAATGCTTTATCAAACTAACACATGTGTGATTCACTTATGTCCTGTACAACTTAAACACACCATCAAATCACATAAATAACCTAACTTAAACCTTTTGCCACACACATCAAAACCAAACCATACTTGAGTTGATTGCCCTAACAATCTCCCCCTTTTTGATGTGTGGCAACATGTTTAAGTTAGGGAAAACATTGACAAAACACTAAGGCAAGGAAAGCATGTAAACATAACATAAGTATCAAAACACTCCCCCTTAATACATGCAACTCCCCCTTAACACATGTTAATTCTCCCCCTAGTATAATTAACTTAAACTCTCACATTTCTCCCCCTTTGACGCCATCAAAAACATCTAACATATGTTATACAACATGACATCACAGTCTAAAGGAAGAAAAATACCAAAATTAGGCTTAAACCTACTTAAAACAGGTTACTGTGCTCATGCACAGTACATCAGTTGACTAGTTCAGACCAGCAGTCGACTGGCACATGTAAAACCTGATTTCTGATTTCTGAACCCAATTTCAGAAATGCATTAAAAATTTCAAAAAATTTGAAAAATTACGAAATTTGGGGAACACATTTCTTATGAGTCCGTTTGTAAATGAAAAATAATTTTTCATGAAAATTCAATCAATTTTCTAAAGTAAGGCAAAATATCAAAAATTTGAAAATCACTAAAGTTTGGATTAACTTGAAAGCCTAGTTTTTCCTTAGAATGTTTCAAAACATAAACCCTTAGTTTTCAAAACATAAAATGGTTCTAAAACATTAGAAATATCCAACCATGATCTTTGGGAAATATGTCCATGAATTAAACATTTGCTTTCCCCATGGTTGGTCTATGATTGCTTTGTTATGATACTCTAAGTGACCCATCTAAATGCCATAAGCATTAGTGAAACACTTGTATCAACCTAACATCTCACCCATGATATGTTTTCAATCAAGTTAGCCTTATGGTGAATGTGAGATGTAACTAAGGTATTTATACTTAACCATAATTTCATGCAATTTCTACCAAGGTTAAGTTTCATCCATAAACACCCATCATGATCATAAAACAAATATTATGCATAATTGCACATAATGATCATAACTCAAGTATATCCTCAAGTATCACAAATCATGATTCAAACATAATTACCCAAATCATCCATCATGCTCATAATAAGTCAACCACATAATTGTTAGTGAAAGCCCTAGAGCCAATCATATGATGATTGTTGTATGGACTTTATTGTATCATATTCCTATTTATTAAGGCATGGTTATTATATTTACTTGTATTGGTGCCAAATAACTAAATATAATAATGTCCTTGAGTAGTAGGTTCTTATCTATATCAATCGATTGGTTGAATCGATAATGAGATGATATAGAGAACACTACTCTTAATCATTCCTAGTCGAGTATTAACATTCAGGGACAATGTTAATGCGTATAGACTAGCATGTAGGTCAACAAGATGACTTGATCTCACAAGTCATGGATATGAGATATCAAGTTGACACATGGGTATGCATTGGAGAATGTATACTGAATGACCCGCCATGAGAAAGTATCATGGATCGTTATATGAGTGTCATATACTTTCTCATGTGGCTATTAGTATGACTATTAGTCCTTAGACCTGAAGTCACCATGGTTCCCTACATAATGAATTGCATACTTTGGCTTCGTCAAACGTCACCCGTAAATGGGTGGACTATAAAGGCGATTACAGGGTATGTAACGAATTATGCGGAGGGATGTGAGTGATGTAGATGGGATCTATCCCTCCTATATGACGGGGGTGACATCGATATTCTTGATAGAGTGAGACCACGAAGTGCATGGCCATGCCCAAATGAGTCAATATGAGATATTGAGCTCATTTGTTTAGAGTGAGTCTACTTGGAGTTCAAGATTTAGATTGTACCGAGGATGACACGGTCTATGCCTCGATTGGTCAATCTAGATGTCAAGGATAGAGGGACATTGTCACATATTGTGAGAGTCACAATTAGTAGTCACAAAGGTGATGTTGTAGCTCAACATTCTTGTAACTTGGGTAGCAATGATGTGTTGCTAGATACCGCTCATTGCTTATGTTCCTAAATCGGTTTAGGGACATTGCCAACGTTACAAGAACCTATAGGGTCACACACATAAGAGCAATTAGCTGGAGATTAGGTTCATATGATGAACCATGAGGATTAGGTTCATGGGATGAACCAAATTGGATTAAGAGTAATCCAAATTAGACTAATTGAGTTAGACTCAAGTTGATTCAAGTGTTGAATGAGTCTAATTGAGATTTGATTCATCAAATCAATTTAAATTAATGAATAAAGATTCATTAAATTAAATTGACTTGAGTCAAGTGGTTAGATTTGATCAACCATGGGAGATTAGAGGTCAAGTTTGACTTGACTTGAGAGGGAAGATGAAAGGTCAAGTTTGACTTGACCAAATGCCATGTCATGGTGATGACTTGGCATGGGCGGCCAATGATGATGCTCCACATCATCATTGACTTTGTCAGTGATGCCACATCATGAGGAGACCAAGGGTCATGGGAGTTACATGCATGCATGTAACCCCCTCCATGAAGTGGCCAGCCACTCCATTAGATGGGGTATTGATTTTGGTGGCTAATTGACTTCATCTTCAACCTTGGAACTTTTCCTCTCAAGCTCTCCCTCTCCTTCCTCATCTTTCCGAGACACCCTAGGAGTGCTAGCACACTCAAGTGTGTTTTCTTCCACCTATTGCTTGTGTGGATACCATAGAGGAGTGTGCACTTGACACTCTCGAGTTCGTGGACTTTTGACGGCGGGATTTGCGAAGGCATCGCATCGAGGTAACGCTCTTATCTCTTAGATCTAAGGTAGATCTAGGGTTTTATAAGCACATACATGTTTTGTTTTAATACACTTACTTGCGGATCCGTGGCGGGCTTCCGAGGTTTCAGAACGCAAAGCGGTTTTGCGGCTCGGAAAAACCCATGATTATCGAGCCACGTCGTGAAGCATGTATGTGTTTCGTTTTTGTAATTTTATATTAGATATAAAAATTACAGATTTATATGTTTCTGTAAATTTTCTTATTTTATAGAATTTTTGGGTATTTTCTCGTAGAGTCGAAACAGCAGTGTTGGGACACTCGTAGGCTTCAACCGTCGAGAAAAACTCTCCGAATCGGTGAGTTCTCGCTTTAGGTTTTTGGGACAGCGACTTAAGTCGCTGTAAGATCATTGTAGGGACACTCGCGAAGTTTATTTTTTTGCGGTAGGGCGCTGCCCTATCCCCGAAAGGGCCATGTCCCGCGATCGCGCTTGAAACCGCTTAGCAATTCGAAATAAATTAGGAAAAATTATAGAAATTTCTGTAAAATACATAATTTAGAATTATGTATAATTCTGTGATTGTCATGGCCCAATAACCCAATTGGATTGGATTAAGTGTGTTGTAATTCATAATACGGCTGCGTCTTAGTTTGTGGTTGTGCGTGTTGTAAAGTGTTTGCGACTGCGCGTCGCACCTATTCTTTTAATATTCTAGTTATAAATAGTTTTAGACTCGAATGTAACTCGAGTTCGCATTTGTAAGTACAAAAATGGATGTGTGAAAGTCCACTGAAGACGAGCTTATTTAGAAGGGTGACGACGATTTACACATGGCGGTCAAAGGAAGCGCTTGGAGAAGCCGCTAGCCTTAGGTTGACCGTCCGATCTTCTCATTGGCTTGAGAAGATCGTAGTAGGGCCATGACTATATCACATTTAATGATATATATATATGTTGATATATATATATGTATATTTAATTGATTTTGCTTGTATGTATGTGATGCATGCTAGTAGAAACATGTTTGTATGTATATGATGCATGCTAGGTTAATTTTCTTGTATGTATATGATGCATGCTAGAATAATTAATGTATGTATATGATGCATGCTAATATAGGATAATAAAGGCCTAAATGCGATAAGATACACATTACGATTAGATTAGATCATAATCGAATCAACTCAAAATGCCTAATGAGCCTTGATACCCATCACTACCTCGATCATTTGTTGTTGCTGAATCGCCAAAGCAGACCAATGCATAATATCATCGTAGGGTGCGGAGGCACAATCTTGGTCCCGCCTATCATGACACGGGTTAGAGTAAGCTCAATTAGATTGAGCAAAACTAGTTAACTCAATTGGATCGAGTAGAACTATAGGCATATTCCAATCGTTGGAAAGATAGGTTAAGATCGCATTTACACTAAATCTTGGGCGATTTAGCCAAAGCTAACTCAAGGTCTTTTGTAAATGTGGGTCTTAATCCTATAAACAAGAGTTGCATAGAGATGTAATCGGTAATGTGTTACCCACCGATCGTACTAAGTCTTGGGAAATTTAGCCAAAGCTAACTCAAGGCTTAGTATGATGTGGATCTTGTCCCGCAAGAATTATAGCTAGTTTGTATGAATCTAGTAAAAGTGGTTTGACCACATCCATAACTCGATTCTACAAAATTCCTATAATTTAGTGGGAGCATCATTTGATTAAAGGCCTAATTAAATGATAAAAGGAATATGATATTAATCCTCTGCATTGTATGTTGTAGATTACTATGTCAACAAACACGAACACTCTCTCGCGATCCGCCCTTGAGAAGGACAAGCTCAATGGAGCAAATTTCGGATCGTACAGAACTCGAGAATTGTTCTCACCCAAGAAAGGAAGTCAGACGTCCCGAGCAGCCCCATTCCGAGGCACCTCCCGCCAATGCCTCACGAAATGACAAAGATGCTTACAAGAAGCATCAAGATGATGCATTAGATGTGTCATGTCTAATGTTCGCGACCATGAACTCTGAGCTTCAGAAGCAACATGAGTTCATGAATGCTTATGATATGGTTGGACATCTTCGTCAACTATATCAAGGACAAGCTAGGCATGAGAGATATGAAGTCTCTAAGGCATTATTTGGGTCCAAAATGCAAGAACGGGACTCGTGAGGTACATATGTACTCAAAATGATTGGAGTACGAGAAAACCTACAAAGGCTGGGATTCCCACTTGGCCAAGAGCTGGCCACTGACCTAATCTTGCAATCTTTGCCACAAGCCTTCAATCAATTTGTCATGAATTATAACATGAATGAAATTGATAAGCCATTGCTCAAATGCTCAAAGATGTTGAGAATCATGAGCTTAACCTTAAGAAGGGTAACTGACACCATTTTGATGGTGCAGAAGAAGAAAGGCAAGGGCAAGCCTAAAGGTAAGGGAAAGTCCCAAGCCAAGGGCAAAGGCAAAGAACTTAAACCCAAAGGAGGGGTAGCCAAGGAAGGGGCTTGCTTCTTCTGAAGCAGGACATCGGAAGCGAATCGCAAGGCATACCGAAGATCTTAAGAAGAAGAGAAGTGAGACTTCTACTGTATAAATGTTATAGAAGTCAATCTATCTATTTCTTCATCATGGGTATTAGATACCGGATGTGCATCTCACATTTGCAAAAATAGCAAGGCATTGACAAAGGGCGCAGGTGGACCTACGAGTAGGCAATGGAGCAAGGGTTGTCACTGCAGTGAGGAACTTATGATCTATCTCTCGCCTCCGGGCTTGTACTAGAATTAGAAGAATGTTGTTATGTGCCCGCTTTAACTAAGAACATCATTTCAGCTTGTTTGGACAAGAAAGGGTTTTCATTTATAATAAAGAACAAATGTTGTTCAGTTTATTAAAATGATATGTTCTATTGTAGTGCACCTCTAATGAACGGACTCTACTTTCTAGACTTAGAGAGCCCTATCTATAACATAAGTACAAAGAGGTTCAAATCAAATGAGTTGAACCAAACCTATCTCCGCATTGTCGCTAGGTCACATAAATGAGAGTCGCTATCTCACTCCATAAGGATGGGTCGCTAGACTCATTTGATTTTGAATCATATGAGACATGCGAGTCTTGCCTTTTAGGCAAGATGACCAAGACTCCTTTAGTGGACATAGCGAAAGAGCAACAGATTTGTTAGGACTTATACATAGTGATGTATGTGGTCCTTTCAATGTTGCTAGAGGTGGTTACTGTACTTCATTACATTTATCGATGACTTCAGTATATATGGTTATGTGTAACTTATGACACATAAATCTGAATCCTTTGAAAAGGTCAAAGAATTCAAGAATGAAGTACAAAACCAGCTTGGCAAGAGTATTAAGATACTTCGATCAGATCGAGGTGGTGAATACCTTAGCCATGAGTTTCGTGACTATCTAGCTGAGTGTGGGATTCTATCCCAACTCACTCCTCCCGGAACACCACAAAGTGGAATGGTGTATCCGAAAGGAGGAATCAGACTTATTGGATATGGTACGATCTATGATGAGTCACATGATCTTCCTATATCCTTTTGGGGATATGCTCGACACAGCAGCCTTTACCCTTAACCGTACCATCCAAGGTTGTGGTAAAGACACCATATACGATATGGACAGGAAAAATCCCAAGATGTCTTTTATGAGGATTTGGGGTTGTGAGGCTTACGCTCGACGCCAAGTCTCGCATAAACCGGACCCAAACCGATAGGTGCTATTTTGTTGGATATCCCAAGGATACAAAGGATATTATTTACATTCCCAAGACAAAAGTGTTTGTGGCAAAGACCGGGTTTTTCTAGAAAGGGATTTTGTTTCTAGAAAAACTAGTGGGAGTACCTTCGATCTTGAAGAAATTCAAGATAAGGACCATAGCACTGAGGCCTTGATGGAGGTTGAACAGGAACCACAAAGTGTTGTGGGTGAAGAGGTTGTTGCACAAAGAGTTGTGGAACAACCACCTGTTCAAGTAGACCTACCTCTTCGCAGGTCTGATAGGGTACGTCGTCAGCCTGAGAGATACTCATTTCTCTTGTCTGACCATGATGACGTTATGCTCATTGAGAATGAGCCTACCTCCTATCAGGAAGCTGTGATGAGCCCAGATTCTGAGAAATAGCTAGACGCCATGAGATCCGAGATGGAATCCATGTACACTAACCAAGTATGGACTTTGGTTGATCCACCTGAAGGGGTCAAACCCATTGGGTGTAAGTGGGTCTTTAGGAGAAAGACTGACATGGATGGACTTGCGCATACCTATAAGGGCCGATTGGTGGCTAAAGGTTTCAAGCAAATTCATGGTATTGACTATGATGAAACCTTTTCTCCAGTGGCGATGTTTAAGTCCATTCGGATCTTGCTTGCTATTGCAGCATACCACGATTATGAGATCTGGCAGATGGATGTCAAAACCGCGTTTCTGAATGGAAACTTACTCGAGGATGTGTACATGACACAACCTGAGGGTTTTGTAGATCCACAGCATACTGGGAAGGTATGCAAGCTACAAAGGTCCATTTATGGGCTAAAGCAAGCTTCTCGGAGCTGGAATCTTCGATTCGATGATGCGATCAAACAGTTTGGTTTCATCAAGAATGAAGATGAACCCTGTGTCTACAAGAGGGTTAATGGGAATACAGTTGTCTTCCTTGTACTGTATGTGGATGACATACTACTCATTGGGAATGACATCCCTTCGCTACAGTCTGTGAAGACTTGGCTGGGGACGTGCTTCTCAATGAAGGACTTAGGTGAAGCAGCCTGTATTCTAGGCATCAAGATCTATAGAGATAGATCTAAGAGATTGCTTGGCCTAAGTCAGAGTACATACATTGACACGGTATTACTTCGGTTTGCCATGCAGAATTCCAAGAAAGGACTTCTGCCGATGTCACATGGTGTGAGTCTTTCGAAGACTCAAAGTCCCTCTTCTAGAGAGGAGAGAGACCGCATGGATAAGATCCCTTACGCATCTGCTATAGGATCTATCATGTACGCCATGTTGTGTACTCGTCCTGATGTCTCGTATGCTTTGAGCATGACGAGTAGATACCAGTCAGATCCAGGTGAGCGTCACTGGATAGCAGTCAAGAATATTCTTAAGTACTTGAGAAGGACTAAAGAATATTTCTTGATATTTGGAGGCGATGAGGACCTAGTTGTAAAGGGTTACTGATTGCCAAACTTCCACTGTGATGATTACAGATCGCAATCAGGTTCGTGTTTTGCTTGAATGGTGGCGCTGTGAGTCGGAAGAGTTCAAGCAGACACGCTTTCGATTCTACAACAGAGGAGTATATCAGATCCGAGGCGAAGGAGCGCTTTGGATCCGCAAGTTCATTACTGAGCTTGGGGTGGTTCCTAGCATTGCAGATCCTATAGAGCTCTATTGTGACAACAATGGAGCGATTGCACAGGCTAAGGAACCTCGCTCACACCAGCGGACCAAACACATACTACGGCGCTTCCATCTCATTCGAGAGATCATCGATAGAGGAGATGTGAAGATTTGCAGAGTACCCACAGAGGCTAACATCGCAGATCCCTTGACTAAGGCTTTGGCACAGAAAAAGCATGATGGTCACACTAGGTCATTGGGTATTAGAAACTACGGTGATTGGCACTAGTGCTAGTGGGAGATTGTTAGTGAAAGCCCTAGAGCCAATCATATGATGATTGTTGTATGGACTTTATTGTATCATATTCCTATTTATTAAGGCATGGTTATTATATTTACTTGTATTGGTGCCAAATAACTAAATATAATAATGTCCTTGAGTAGTAGGTTCTTATCTATATCAATCGATTGGTTGAATCGATAATGAGATGATATAGAGAACACTACTCTTAATCATTCCTAGTCGAGTATTAACATTCAGGGACAATGTTAATGCGTATAGACTAGCATGTAGGTCAACAAGATGACTTGATCTCACAAGTCATGGATATGAGATATCAAGTTGACACATGGGTATGCATTGGAGAATGTATACTGAATGACCCGCCATGAGAAAGTATCATGGATCATTATATGAGTGTCATATACTTTCTCATGTGGCTATTAGTATGACTATTAGTCCTTAGACCTGAAGTCACCATGGTTCCCTACATAATGAATTGCATACTTTGGTTCACAAACGTCCACCCGTAAATGGGTGGACTATAAAGGCGACATCGGGTATGTAACAAATTATGCGGAGGGATGTGAGTGATGTAGATGGGATCTATCCCTCCTATATGACGGGGTGACATCGATATTCTTGATAGAGTGAGACCACGTGCATGGTCATGCCCAAATGAGTCAATATGAGATATTGAGCTCATTTGTTAGAGTGAGTCTACTTGAGTTCAAGATTTAGATTGTACCGAGGATGACACGGTCTATGCCTCGATTGGTCAATCTAGATGTCAAGGATAGAGGGACATTGTCACATATTGTGAGAGTCACAATTAGTAGTCACAAAGGTGATGTTGAGCTCAACATTCTTGTAACTTGGGTAGCAATGATGTGTTGCTAGATACCGCTCATTGCTTATGTTCCTAAATCGGTTTAGGGACATTGCCAACGTTACAAGAACCTATAGGGTCACACACATAAGAGCAATTAGAGGGAGATTAGGTTCATATGATGAACCATGAGGATTAGGTTCATGGGATGAACCAAATTGGATTAAGAGTAATCCAAATTAGACTAATTGAGTTAGACTCAAGTTGATTCAAGTGTTGAATGAGTCTAATTGAGATTTGATTCATCAAATCAATTTAAATTAATGAATAAAGATTCATTAAATTAAATTGACTTGAGTCAAGTGGTTAGATTTGATCAACAATGGGAGATTAGAGGTCAAGTTTGACTTGACTTGAGAGGGAAGATGAAAGGTCAAGTTTGACTTGACCAAATGCCATGTCATGGTGATGACTTGGCATGGGCGGCCAATGATGATGCTCCACATCATCATTGACTTTGTCAATTGATGCCACATCATGAGGGAGATCAAGGGTCATGGGAGTTACATGCATGCATGTAACCCCCCTCCATGAAGTGGCCGGCCACTCCATTAGATGGGGTATTGATTTTTGGTGGCTAATTGACTTCATCTTCAACCTTGGAACTTTTCCTCTCAAGCTCTCTCCCTCTCCTTCCTCATCTTGCCGAGACACCCTAGGAGTGCTAGCACACTCAAGTGTGTTTTTCTTCCACCTATTGCTTGTGTGGATACCATAGAGGAGTGTGCACTTGACACTCTCGAGTTCCGGCGGACTTTTGGACGAGCGGGATTTGCGAAGGGCATCGCATCGAGGGTAACGCTCTTATCTCTTAGATCTAAGGTAGATCCAGGGTTTTTATACAAGCACATACATGTTTTGTTTTAATACTTCTTCGCACGGATCCGTGGCCGGGGGCTTCCGAGGTTTCCGCAACGCAAAAAGCGGTTTTTGCGGCTCGGAAAAACCCAACAATAATATGATATGAAAAATATTCAAGTATGGTTGACTATCCTAGGTTTCTCTAATCCTTGAGGATTGATTTGGGAACCCAATATAAATTCTTTCCAATAGAATTCACCAAGTACTCCTTTGGAATCCATTTCCTAGCTACCATTGTTGTTTTGGATTGTCCTCTAGCTATTAAACAATGGTAAGTTTTTTCATTCCTAGAGCCCTTATATCCTAAGCCCTTTTTGTTGAAACTTGCCCTTTGGCTCCCAATGATCATATTTAAAGTGTTAGAGCCAATTGTGAATTTCTCAAGAGCCTTAGTAAGGTAATCTACCTTTTCCCTTAGAGTCCTATTTTCTTCAATACATGCATCATTTGTCATAGAAGAAGAAGCATTATCATTTAAACATGCATTTTCTAGCTTTTCTTCTAATTTCCTAATTTTATCAAGCATGCATTTGTTTTTCTTCTTAGCTCTAAATAAATCCCTAGTTAAACTAGAAATCATGGAAATAACCTTTTTAGGAGGGAGATTTGTTACCTCACTTACCCAATCCTCTTGTTCCGAATCCGATGAGGAAGCTCCCCCTACACTTGAGCTTTCCTCCTCACTTGTACTTCCTTCTTCTTGCTCGGAAGAGGTGAAGACTATATCATCCATTCCCATAAGTGCAAAATGGGAGACAATTTCTTCTTCTTTCGATGATGATAGGTCATCCCATTTGGCTTTTAGGTTCACTTTTCCCTTTCCCTTTTCTTTTGACTTCTTTTCATCCTTCTTCTTGCTTCCTTTCTTCTTGTCATCCTTCTTTTTTCTTTCTTCTTTGCTCTTGTTAAATAAGGGACACTCATCCCTCATGTGTCCCTCTCCTTGGCAATTATAGCAAATGATCTTCCTTTGCCTTCTTCCCCTATCATGAGATTTGTTAAATTTGAAACTTTTTAAGGCGCGCCTTACCTTTCTTACCATATATGCCTCCTTATTTCTATCCATTAAAGAGGATGATTCGTCGTCGGATGAGGAGGGTGTGTTTTTCTTCTTCTTCCCTTTGTTTGCCACTAGTGCTACTCCCCTTGATTGAGTTGTTGGATCTTCTACTATACCTTCAAGTCTAGTTTCATGAAGCTCCATAGTAGAGAAAAATTCTTCTAGAGTACTTACCTCTAGATTTCTTGAAATGTAGATGGAGTCCACCATGGAACTCCACTTTGATGACCAGGGGAAGGCATCAAATGCTTTCATTATCATGTCTCTATTTGAAAGCTTCTCCCCTACACTTGATAAACCGGTGATTATTTTCTTAAACCTAGAATGCAAAGATAGTACCTTTTCTCTTTTTTCTAGCTTGATCTTGCTTAATTGCGATAGGAGAAGGTCGCGTCTTGCAAGCTTGGCTTCGGAGGTGCCTTCATGAAGCTCCACTAGCTTCTCCCACATCTCCTTGGTACTAGAGCACTCTCTAATCTGGTTGATCTCTTGTTGAGGTAGCACACTATAGAGATGGTGTTTTTCTTTTGAATTTGCTAAGTGCTCCTCTCTTTGCTTCTTTGTCCATCTTTATTTCTCTAGTAGTCTCCCTTCTTCATCCCTAAGAACTTCGAAACCATTTTCCATAATAATCATTATTTCAAAATCCATTTCGAAGAATACCTCCATTCTCTTCTTTCACCAAGAGAGAAGTCGCCTTCGAATTTGGGTGGATGGATGTTGGAGCCGGCCATTTCGTTGATTTGTTGCGGCGGTGAGTCCGGTGATAATCTCCTCGCTCTGATACCACTTGTTGGAGGATCATGGTCTGACTAGAAGGGGGATTGAATAGCCCTCGTTAATCGTCAATGGAAATCACGTCTTAATCGTCTACACTTAAGATTAGTGTAGCAGAAATATATGCTAAACAAAAGACAATTAAGCAAATAAAAGATAAAGAAGAAGCAAACACAAACACGAGGATGTAACGTGGTTCACAGCCCTTGCCGCTAATCCACGAACAATTTGTACGGCGAATCACTCGCCAACCAAGGCACTAAACTTCTCCTTTTTCTCAAGCAAGTTGGAGAAACCTCTTTACATCAACTCCTCTTCTCACAAGATAATATGAGTGAAAATAAAGAGAAAGGAGTAGAAAACACTAGGAAGTCGTGGGAGGCCTTAGAACATGAATAGGAGTGGAAGCATTAGGTACCTCGGGCATGCCACCGTTCCAACGACTTCTGACCATGCAAGATCATGACCGTTGCAGTCCAACGACACACTGGGCAGTCGATTGATCATGCCCATCAGTCGACTAATCAAGCCATCAATCGAGTGATCCAGGAAATGAGTCGACTCAAAACCCTTCTATGTCCACAACCATCTTCAGTAGTCAACTATCGTCGCTCGGCAGTCAACTGATGGTGCAGCAGTCGATTGCCAAAGCTTGGCAGTCGATTGCTGGGCCATAAATACTTCAGTCGAACACGAGTCGATAATCAGTCGACTCAGAGCAGTCGATTGCTATGTATAGCAGTCGATTGATGTCGGGTAAAATCTCAAACAAACACTTGTTTGAGCATCTAACTTGTCGGGTAAAACCTCAAACCTAAGTTTGAGCATCCGACACTTGACTTAGCTATTCGACTAAGTTCACCTATGAGCTACCCCATCCCGGGTTACAATCACTCAACTCTCATTGTTGGGATGTATACTGAAAAGTCTATCTTTTGTATGAACATCTTTATTTTGAAATAAGAATTACATGATCATTGTTTGCATATTTATGGTGATGCATATTGTCTAATACATTACATTGTAGATAATATGGTGTGTGGTGTCACATGGGAGATCATGTTATCAACTCCTTGTAAAGTATAAGTATAGGCTCACAACCAAGATGGCTTTGGACAAACCATTGGTATGGTTGTAGTGTAATTTGGTATTGGTTTGTCTTGACCATAGAATCACACTAGTACACTTTGTGTGTATTGAGCTTTGTGTGTATTGAGCAGGACTGACTTAGAGGTGATTCGATTTATTGTTGACTACATAATCGAATCAGACCTCAGATATTATATTGTACATACTCTTAATCCCGATATAATAACGAGCACATATACTTAGTATTCATTTCTTTGATTTACCAAAGGCGAGATTTATAGATTAAATAGATAGGCTCGGTAAGTTGGGAAATGATATTATTTATATGGTGTATCGTTGATTATAGGAGTAAACCGTGTCCTATATATTAGGATGATGATGTCCCCTTGAGGAGCTCATAAGGTTCATCATGTAAACCCTGCAGGTGGACTTGGTCCGGCATGATGATAAGGTTGAGTGGTACTACTCATGGAGTTAGATGTTGATTAATTAATGGTCAGTAAATTAATTAATCGACGGACATTCGAGATCTTAAACACGGTGAGAAAAATGTACATATAATATATGGAGCCCATATTAATTTATGGGGGTTGGTGAGGTAGATCAATGATAATCCTTTAGGGGATTGGATTATCATTAATGGATCGGACTTTATGTGGGCTTGATCCATTGGGTGGCCAAGATCCAACTCCTCCTCATGGTCCCTATTGTAGCCTATTAAAACCTCATGAAGCTTAGATCCAATGGTTGAAAACAAAACTCTAGATCCAAAGGTAGAGATTAAATCTCTAGATCCGACGGTTGAGATTAAATCTCTAGATTCGACGGTTGAGATTAAATCCCTAGAACCAATGGTGGAGATTAAAACAAGGCATATCCTTAACTCTATAAAAGGAGAGCATGGGTTGGCAGGCAAGGAGAATTCTAATTGAGATAGGATTAGGGTTTGGGAGGCTTAGGGTTTGAAGGCTTGGGCAGCACCAAATAAGGAAATTATTTCCTTTCTTCTTCTTCTTCCTTGGTGGTCGGCGCCGATCTCTTTCTTCCCTCCCTTGCCCCGCGTCCAAACCTAGTCCTTCTCCTCTCCTTGGCTGGTGGAAATAAGGCTTAGGGTCTTCCCTTGGAGCTCTTGGCTGGAAACTATATCCATCATCTTCTCCTTGTTGGCCGACGGCAAGCACCTAGGTTGGTGTTTGTTAGTTGGCTAAAGGAAGGAGAAGGGTTTTGTTTCTTAGTCTTCCTCTTGTTCGGAGCGAGCAAGGATAAAAGATTGGTGATCTAGGAGCTTCAACTTTTGGTAGATCGTCGCCCACACGACGTCCAAAAAGAGGAAGGACATACAATAGAAGACCAAGAGGTATAACGTTTGTTTATATTCTTTTGTAAGTTGTCTATATTTGTTCTTCAATTATATGAATGTTATATATTCTATTTTGTAGCTAAATATTCTTGGATTCCGAACATAAACACAAAAGCTGACGATCCGTACATCTTCTATTCCGTGGCTATTCGTAGAATAGAGGTTGGTGGCTTGAACAACAAGTTTATTCAAGTGACCACTCTAATCGAATAGCACGACGATGAAACAGTTGCTTGGGTAATCCCTCGTGTCAAGGATAAAATTTTTTCTATCCGGGGACGTAGAAGGGATCGCCATGAACAAGTTACCGAGTTGAAGTGGGAAGCGAAGTTTCCTACCTTCAAGTGGTATCAGAGCCACGGTTTCCGGTTTTGTGTGTTTAGGATTCGGTTACTTTTATACACTTTTCATATATTATATGTGTCAGATAATAGTAGGATATGCGTAGGTTAACTCTTTGGTTGCAGGCATAGGATCCAACTATTATGTCCATATGTGTGTATGTGATTGTATGTGTGTAATTGTATATTTTGTTGAACCCTCGGGGTTGACGAGGCTAGTATTTAATTTTTGTAAATTAGATACAGCATTGTTTAGCCACTCTTTTTATTTTAGTTTACTTTCGATCTAGTTTTCATGTACACTCCCTCGTGGAGTATAGGGTCGATGGATGTAAATTAAAATATTTTTTTCTCGGCTCGGATCTCCGGATGGCTTATACATGGCGTAGGGAGGAGCAGACGAGATGACGATACGATGGGAGACATATTGAAGACAAAAGCCATAATAGTTGGAAAATTTTTATTTTTCATATTTATTGCTTATTGTTTGATATGCATGTCGTAGGCTAGAAAATTCCTCAATTTTAAATTACTAAGTGGGAGAGGGATATTTTTTTAAATTCCCATGGCCTCCATTACGATTTGACATGTGATGCAAACAAACTTGCGCGTCTGCTCTGAGTGCCTTCCTCCCAATCGGATGAGTTTGTTTCTGGATCACAAGGTCGAATATGTAAAATACCAGAAAAAAAAGTATGGTTAGGAGTTAATTACATCTAACCTAGCTTAAGGAATTTTATCAGTTTAATTAAACTTAGATTTAATTAAATTTAGGGTTAATGGTTTATTGGGTTTAAAGCCAAACCTGTTAAAAGAAAAACCACCCGACCTGTTAACCCATTAAAAGCTTCCTCCCTTCCGCTTTCGCGAAGCTTTCTCGCGAGCATTTCAGTGAAATCACACGACTACGCCGCCGCTTTCCCAGCCGCAATCTTTATCCCCTTTTTTGATGCTCCGCGACCACAGCACCGATCACCTTCCCCACTGCGATCTCTCCGATCTCCCCATCCTAGCTTGTCAACTTTGCTGCGAGCAGCGGTCAACGTCCCCGATAGCCCCAGAGCGGTGGCCAGCGCCCGCGATAGCCCCATAGTGGCGGCCGGCATCCACGACAACCCCACAGACGAGTTGGAACGGCAAGCAGGGGCGACGGATGTCTCTGCCTTCTCCGAGAACTACGGTCGGCGAGCCTCTTTCTCTCGCCTCTTCTTCTTTTCTGCAAGTGGCAGCGAGAGGAACAACCCCCAACCTTCTCCACAGACGAGCCGACGGCGATCAATGCGTCAGTGAATAGGGTGCTGAGTTCGCCGGTGAACAGGGGGATCGTCGTCGGAATTGGGTAGGTCAAAGCCATCCTTCATCACTGATCTATTTTCGTGAAAGTTCTGAGGGGTGGTGGTCGTTTCTTCATTAGGTTGGATTTGGGCAAGAGGTGGGTCGGCAAACAAGGGAGTGTTGCCGACGGGATTCAACACCAGGTAAGCAAGATCGATTCTTGTTGTCTGTGAATTCCTTGTTGGTAGAAATTGCTTGAGGTGTTATCTATTGGATGTTGTCGTTGTAGGATTAGTTTGATTGTTGAAGCTAGGGCAACGTTGGTTTTTGGCCGGCGAATAGGGCTGGTTGGGAGAAAAAACATTGCTGCTGGATTCAAGTGCAGGTATAGCTGTTGATCATCCCTTTTTCAATTGTCGTTGCATAAATTGTTGTCTGCCTAGAGTATTAAACAGTGGGAAGGCAGTTGTATGGTTGTAAAGAATGTAAACTAAGTTTGGGAGGGTTGTCGATCGATGGATTGAGCGGCTGTATTTAAATCCCCAATTGAAATGGCTGTAAACGATTATAGGTTAACATACTTGTTAACCAGGAATGATGGAGGTAATTATAGAATTAATTGTAGTACGGGACAACTATGATTTAAGGGTTGTGTTTATAAATTAGATTTATAATTGATTCTGTTGATGATACTATAAAATCAGGTAGGGGTAAAAAGGTTAAATCTTTATGAGATTAACTTTGTTAAGTCGAATATAGAATTGGATGTGGGAGTTAGCACTTTTGCTAATTTAAACCGATGGATTTAAAATAAATGGTCAAGTTTGGCTAATTAGGGTTTCTGAATCGTAATCGGTAAGGGATACGAATATGTGGATAACATAGTAGCTAATTCGTATTGTTGTTATATGCTCTCACTGAATGATAGTTGATGATATTTGCAGGACATGGATACGAGACTGGTCCGCGGACGCGAGGACTCTATTACCATGCGCATTGACAGCAGGTGGGTAATTTTCCTACCTAGTCGGGTAGATGTAATGGTTTCCAGATTTAGACATGGATATGAACATGTTAGGTGTTCATATTACCTTGACCATGCTCTGCTTATCATATGCTTGAACTTATCGTTGATATATATGCTCAATTGTTGATATCTCATTTCCTATTATAATTTAGGAGTACAGATGAGGTGTAAGTAGGTCTAACTGTTTAGTTGGGTGTAGATGTTAGAGTACGGAGGATGACCCAAATTGTAAATTTGGCAAAAAGGTCCTCCTTGGATAAGTAAGGCCCTAAATGTAGGACTTATTCCGTACCTTTAGGTTGCACATTTATTCACCAACCATGGGTTGTGTGAATGGTCAGGTGAGTCGTGGACGGTGTGTCGCTATGGACCGATGGTCCTAGCTTGTCAGGATCAGATGAGTATGACTCTCTACAGGATAGAGAGTGTACTGATCAATTGGGTGTGACTCTCCGTTGAGCAGAGAGTCTATGGTAGATGTTTGTATGTGAGACAGTACCCACATGTCATTGCATGCATACTAACGACATCGTCTCCCCTTGGGGTTGAGAGAGAGTCGTCAGTCATCCTGCCTCCCAGGTTACTTCCAGAGGAGTAACTGGTGTGAGGGCATAACATTTGTTGCGCCGCACTCTACCATTATTGACGATGGTTGTTGGAGTTGCGTGCAGTTGTCCTGGGTGCGTGGCACTCGACCGCTCATTGGTAGTGTCAGTCGGAGTAGCCAGCAGCAGGGACCCCCGTTGCGTAGCAAGCTCTTTACGCTCATATGCTACTTTATCATACTGCCCACTCGGCCACTCTATAGCAGTGGTTGGTGTGAGTTGGGACAGTTGTCATGTCGTGCCACCTAGGCCACATTGGGGTCGTAGTAGCGAGTAGGGGTGAGCAGGCATGACCATGCATGATGCATTGTCGTATCATATGACGTTTTGCATATGATAATATATATATATATATATATATATATATATATATATATATATATATATATATATATATATATATATATACATGGATGATGGTGATTAGTATACATACAGATACAGTCTATATGTATACTCACTTTGATGATGCATTTGTATGTACTATGTCTGTTGCATTTGGTTGTACATATTCATACATTCTATTGCATATTCCTGTATGGTAGTAGGTTGGTACTTGTATTCCTATTGGATATTCACAGTGATACCCTTGATTCACGTTAAGATATTGTGTTAGTACTATACTTTTATACCCTATGATGTGGTTATATGCCCAGGTTGGATCAGGATAGAGTAGCTGACTGTCAGGTATGTCAGCATCGTTGATGTTCAGTTTATTTAGTGTATGCATGCATAGATATTGTTATGCCGATGTATACTTGTTGTATGAGTAGATTAAACGGTTGAATAACATGTAATATTGACACATATATTTATATGTTTTCTCTTATTACCTGCTGAGTTTTACTCACCACCACTTCGACCCTGGGTTTTTTTGTCGCCCAGGTAACAGGTAGAGGTCTTCGTGACAACTTGGAGCTGCAACGACCGATCCATCCCATCTCCATTTTCTGATGTCTCCCGAGGAGTTCATTTTGTTTTTCTCTCTTATGGCTTGGACTTGTTTATGTGTTATGGATTTTGGTCATATGTCATGAACCCTTATTTTGTTATGGACTTTGTCGTGATGTCATTGTTTTATTTACAGTTTTATTACTGTAGACTTGTCAGGTGGTGTACACCTGTATGTTTTGCTATCTATGTTGTGGGTATGTGGTTTTCATTTTTCCGCTGCTGTTAGTATGTAATATTATGTTGTTGTTGTGGGCCTACGGCCTTGTATTAACCTGAAATGTTGCCACGTACAGGGGAGATGTCGTCCATTTGATTTTCGACACGGCATACTCTCGGGGCGTGACAACTTTATTGGTATCAGAGCGGAAGGTTCTGCGATGCCATATTATGATTTTGTTTTTGAGTTTTGGATTCTCGGGAGTCGGTATATTTTTCGGTTTTGGTTTTTATGAGATGGGATTGACCGCGGCATGGGCTCCAAGCAGCACGAAGTAAGTATTCCTGATAATTTATACTTTAGTTAGATACTTATCTAGACTTGTTCAACAGGTGTATACTGTCAGAGTTATGCCACCTGTGCAAACTCGTGGTCGAGGTCATCCATCCAGGTGAGCAGCCGGAGGGATGGGACGAGATACTGTTGCGACTGAACCTGCTACTCAAGAACCATCTCAGCAACCCCCTATTGGTGATTCGGAGCCTCAGAATCCGGATGTACCACTGACTACGCCAGAGCCCACAGAGTCCAGTTGGCTCAATGATAAATCACGGATACTCGTGTTAGCATGATCAACCAAGGAGAAGTTCACCTTGTTCCGAAGGGAGTCCGACCCATGGATTGCCCGATCTTAGCTGGAAAATATAGAAGACACCTTCGAGTATATGAACTGTACAGATGTGGAGAAGGTGGGCCTTGCTGCATATCATCTCAGAGATCAGGCTGTCACTTGGTGGATATTGCAGAAGACTCTATCCGGGGAGCGTGGGATTACTTGGGCCAGCTTTCGAGACGCTTTCTGGAGACAGTACTTTCCTTTGGCGTTTTCTACAACACGTCGTCAGGAATTTCTAAGCCTGAAGCAAGGTGATCATTCTGTTATGGAGTACAACGCAGAGTTTACCAGACTATCAGAGTTCTGCTCTCACCTAGTACAGGATGGAGATCGGATGTACCAGTTCCCCTAGGGTCTCGCTATCTATATACGGAGTCGGATGTCAGGATCTATTATTACCTCATACAGGGAGGCACTGGACCGCGCCCTCTTCATCGAGATGACTTCCCAGCAAATTTCCAGGGAGAAGGATATTGAGAAGAAGATGACTAAGGGCAAGCAGTAGAACCAGGGTTCAGCTCAGGGGACTCAGAAGAAAGGGGAGCAAAAAGGAACTACGCGAAGTGCTGCAGAAGGGTCAGCTAGATCACATAAGGGGAAGCGTCCAGCATCAGAGTTTTCTGGAGGATCTCAGAGTAGTCGTAAGGGTCGAGGCAGGAATGGATGCTATAAATGTGGATCTGAAAGCCACAGAGTATCAGAGTGTCCTTTGGAGCGTGGTTATTATTGCAAACAACGGTCATACTAGCCGTGATTGTACATCAAAGCACAGCTTGAGTTTCTGATAGCTCCAATACGGGAAGAAGTCTACCCAAGAGTGGCAGAGGAGCGATCAAGAGACTGGACTCAGACTTATGGACAGAGGCAACAAGACTTCC
The DNA here is from genome assembly GCA_025175895.1 of Wurfbainia villosa. Classification (NCBI taxonomy): domain Eukaryota; kingdom Viridiplantae; phylum Streptophyta; class Magnoliopsida; order Zingiberales; family Zingiberaceae; genus Wurfbainia; species Wurfbainia villosa. Next base: position 31,398,588 of record CM045989.1, on the reverse strand, counting down.
ACCAAAGACACTTGTATCATATGCAGGAGGTGCCCATACATGATGCCGACAATGATCCAAGATTCGATCTCCTGATCTACTATCCAGAGTATCCGCACCGCAGATTCCTACTACGGCCATCTCTCGTGGATATCTTATGCTACACTACTCACCTCCAAGATCACGCAGCCGAGATCCAAATGAGTGGAGGCACACTACTACTTCGTCAGGGATGCAGCCGACGAATATCAAGACTGGACGAGTTTTTGTCATCACTAGAGATGAGGCACAGTGGGCTGAGGGATCAGTCATACACGGTATGGTTTCAGTTTATTCTATATATGCTGATACGTTGATTGATACTGGTAGTTCTCATTCATTCGTATCTAGAGTATTTCTGAGTAAAGTTGGAAGAATCCCAAGGGTTCGTTCTTGTGGGTTAGCAGTATCCTTGACATAAGGAGAGGTGCTAACTAGCCACCAAGAAATCAAGGGTTGCCCATTAGACTTTGACGGGCATATCCTTACAGTGGACCTTCAGGTGTTGGAAATGATAGAGTTCGATATTATTCTCGGTATGGACTGGTTGGCCGCTTATCACGCTACAGTGGATTGTAGAGCAAGAGTGGTGACATTCCGACCACCAGATCAACCAGCTTGGGAATTTGTTGGTACTAGAGACGATGGATTATCTATTATATCGGCTTTATAGGCTTAGAAGCTATTGGCTCAGGGTTGTCAAGGTTATCTGTTATCTCTAGTCAAAGTTGAGAACGAAGGACTACCACCCCTCTCTGATGTGCAAGTAGTCCGAGAATATCCAGATGTATTTCCCGATGAACTTCCAGGCTTGCCACCTCCTAGGCAAGTGGAATTTGCGATAGAGGTGATTCCAGGAACCACGCCTATATCGAAACCTCCTTATCGGATGGCGCCAAAGGAGTTGAATGAACTAAAAGTTCAACTGCAGGAGTTGCTAGATAATGGATTCATTCGCCCTAGTGTTTCACCATGGGGAGCACCATTACTCTTTGTTAAAAAGAAGGACGGATCGTTATGGTTATGTATTGACTATCGGCAACTGAATGCAGTCACAGTTAAGAACAAATATCCACTGTCGAGGATAGAAGATTTGTTCGATCAGCTTAAGGATACATGTGTGTATTCTAAAATTGATCTGCGTTCAGGATATCACCAGCTTCGGATAAGAGATGAGGATGTTCAGAAAACAGCTTTCCGCTCCCGTTATGGGCATTACGAGTTTCTAGTGATGCCTTTCGGTCTCACGAATGCCCCAGCTGCATTTATGGACTTAATGAACCGGGTATTCCTGAGGTATATAGACCAGTTCGTGATAGTGTTCATCGATGACATAATGATTTATTCTTGATCAGAGCAAGTGCATGAACAACATCTGCAGATAGTATTAGAGACGTTGCGACAGGAGCAGTTGTATGCCAAATTTAGCAAGTGTGCGTTCTGGTTATCCTCAGTGGGTTTTCTTGGACATGTGGTGTCCAACAGAGGTATTTCTGTAGATCCCCAGAAGATTGAGGCGATTACCAGTTGGGAGCAGCCAAAATCAGTACAGAAGGTTCGTAGTTTCCTTGGTCTGGCCGGGTATTATCGGAGATTCGTGGAGGGATTCGGGAGTATCGCCATGCCACTCACTCGCCTGACTCGAAAAGGGGTCAAGTTCACCTGGTCATAGGCCTGTGAAATTAGCTTCCAGGAGCTTAAGCGACGGCTAGTTTCTGCACCTATCTTAGTGATTCCTTCTGGTGTTGATGGGATGGTTCTCTATACTGATGCTTTTATCCAAGGGTTGGGAGCAGTTCTGATGCAGTCCAACCATGTAGTATCTTATTCCTTCAGTCAACTAAAAGATCACAAGAGAAATTACCCAGTGCACGATCTGGAGTTAGCCGCCATTATTTTCGCATTGAAGATATGGAGGCACTACTTGTATGGGATTACGTTTGAGATCTACACAGACCATAAAAGTTTGAAATATCTGTTCACACAGAAAGAGTTGAATCTGAGACAGAGACGGTGGATGGAATATCTGAAGGATTACGACTGCACCATCCAGAATCATCCGAGGAAGGCTAATGTGGTAGCAGATGTGCTGAGCAGGAAGTCTCGTGGAGTTCTGGCCAGTCATCTGACAACAGTTACTGATCTAGTTCGACAGTTCTCAGAGTTGGGATTGTCTGAACACGGTCAAACACCCTGGGGATATTAGTTTCTATGGTTGCCCAGTCCGCCATTGCCGAGAGGATCAAGGAAGCACAAGTCAGTGATCAGCATCTGCAGTTCTTGAGCAGCACGATAGACTCAGAGCGTCAGACGGATTTCTCGAGTGACGAGAGTGGTGTACTTCATTTCCAAGGACAACTATGTGTTCCAGACACACACCCAGTTAAGGAAGAATTGCTACAGGAAGAACATCAGTCGAGATTTGCTATACATCCTGGTGGTACTCAGATGTACCAGGATTTGAAGCGCTTATACTAGTGGAACGGTATGAAACAAGATATCGCGGACTTTGTTGCACGATGTCTAGTATGCCAGCAAGTGAAGGCCGAACATCAGAAACCTGCTGTCTTACTTTAGGAAATTCCGATCCCATAATGGAAATGGGAAAATATTATGATGGATTTTGTTACGGGATTACCCAGAACTCGTAAAGGACATACTGCGATTTGGGTGATCGTGGATCGATTAACCAAATCAGCTCACTTCCTTCCGATTCGTGAGACAGACTCATTGGATCGTCTAGCAGAATTATACTGCCGAGAGATCATCAGATTGCACGGTGTACCATTGAGTATCATATCTGATAGAGATCCGCGATTTACTTCGCGATTCTGGCAGAGTCTGCAGCAGGCCATGGGCACAGAGCTTCGACTCAGTACAGCCTTTCATCCGCAGACAGACGGACAGTCCGAACGTACCATTCAGACTCTGGAGGATCTATTGAGATCTTGCATCATGGATTTCGATGGCAGTTGGGAGGATCACATTCCTTTAGTGGAGTTTGCCTACAACAACAGCTACCACTCTTCTATCCAGATGGCTCCTTTCGAGGCATTATACGGCAGACCCTGCAGATCTCCTGTGTTATGGGAGGAGGTTGGGGAACGACAGATATTGGGGCCTCAGAGTATCCAGCATGATGCAGAGTTGGTACGAGTGATCAGACGACGGTTATCTGAGGCACAGGATAGACAGAAGAGTTATGCGGACCGGAGGCGAAGGCCTCTGGAATTCTCAGTTGGGGACCATGTATTCTTACGAGTGTCATCCACCAAGGGAGTCAAGAGATTTGGGCTAAAAGGGAAATTAGCTCCACGTTACATTGGTCCATTTGAGATATTAGAGCGGATTGGAGGTGTAGCTTATCGGTTGGCTTTACCTCCGACACTTGCGGGTGTTCACAACGTATTCCATGTATCTATGCTGAGGAAATACGTGCCGCGATCTGACCATGTTCTGAAAGAAGTTCCGATTCCACTCCAGGCGAATGCGACTTATGAGGAGACTCCGGTGCGGATTCTTGGTCGTAAGGAGCGGCAGTTGCAGAACAAAACCATCCGACTCGTAAAGGTAGGATGGCAGCATCATACGGATGAGGAGGCTACATGGGAGCTGGAGGATACTATCCGAGCTCGATACCCTCATATGTTTACCTGAGGTATGTGGTTATTTCAGAATATGCTTGAATTAATTTTTGCATTTAAGTACGAAATTTGGGGACCAAATTTTAATAAGTGGGGGAGAATGTAAAATACCAAAAAAAAAAAAGTATGGTTAGGAGTTAATTACATCTAACCTAGCTTAAGGAATTTTATCAGTTTAATTAAACTTAGATTTAATTAAATTTAGGGTTAATGGTTTATTGGGTTTAAAGCCCAACCCATTAAAAGAAAAACCACCCGACCCGTTAACCCATTAAAAGCTTCCTCCCTTCCGTTTCTCACCGATGCAGTTTCCTCGCGCGAGCGTTTTGCGTAGTAAATAGCCGCCGACTCTGCCACCCGACGCTGCCTTTCCCAGCCGCAATCTTTATCCCCTTTTTGGATGCTCTGCGACCACAGCGCCGATCACCTTCCCCGCCGCAATCTCTCCGATCTCCCCATCCTAGCTTGTTGACTTCACTGTGAGCGACGGTCAGCGTCCCCGATAGCCCCAGAGCGACTGCCAGCGCCCGCGACAGCCGCATAGCGGCGGCCGGCGTCCACGAACACCCCACAGACGAGTTGGAACGACAAGCAGGGGCGACGGCTGTCTCTGCCTTCTCCGAGAACTACGGTCGACAAGCCTCTTTCTCTCGCCTCTTCTTCTTTTCTGCAAGTGGCAGCGAGAGGAACAACCCCCAACCTTTTCCACAGATGAGTCGACAGCGATAAGTGCGTCGGTGAACAGGGCGCTGAGTTCGCCGGTGAATAGGGGGATCGTCGTCGGAATTGGGTAGGTCAAAGCCATCCTTCATCACTGATATGTTTTCGTGAAAGTTCTGAGGGGTGGTGGTCGTTTCTTCATTAGGTTGGATTTGGGCAAGAGGTGGGTCAGCAAACAAGGGAGTGTTGCCGACGGGATTCAACACCAGGTAAGCAAGATCGATTCTTGTTGTCTGTGAATTCCTTGTTGGTAGAAATTGCTTGAGGTGTTATCTATTAGATGTTGTCGCTGTAGGATTAGTTTGATTGTCGAAGCTAGAGCAACGGTGGTTTTTGGCCGGCGAACAGGGTTGGTTGGGGGAAAAAACATTGCTGCTGGATTCAAGTGCAGGTATAGATATTGATCATCCCTTTTTCAATTGTCGTTGCATAAATTGTTGTCTGCCTAGAGTATTAAACAGTGGGAAGGTAGTTGTATGGTTGTAAAGAATGTAAACTAAGTTTGGAAGGGTTGTTGGTCGATGGATTGAGCCGACTGTGTTTAAATCCCCAATTGAAATGGTTGTAAACGATTATAGGTTAGCATACTTGTTAACCAGGAATGATGGAGGTAATTATAGAATTAATTATAGTACGGGACAACTATGATTTAAGGGTTGTGTTTATAAATTAGATTTATAACTGATTTTGTTGATGATACTATAAAATTGGGTGGGGGTAAAAAGGTTAAATCTTTATGAGATTAACTTTGATAAGTCGAATATAGAATTGGATGAGGGAGTTAGCACTTTTGCTAATTGAAACCGATGGATTTAAAATAAATGGTCAAGTCTGGCTAATTGGGGTTTCTGAATCGTAATCGGTAAGGGATACGAATATGTGGATAACATAGTAGCTAATTCGTATTGTTGTTATATGCTCTCACTGAATGATAGTTGATGATATTTGCAGGACGTGGATACGAGACTGGTCCGCGGACGTGAGGACTCTATTACCACGCGCATTGACAGCAGGTGGGTAATTTTCCTACCTGGTCGGGTAGATGTAATGGTTTCCAGATTTAGACATGGATATGAACATGTTAGGTGTTCATATTACCTTGACCATGCTCTGCTTATCATATGCTTGAACTTATCATTGATATATATGCTCAATTGTTGATATCTCATTTCCTATTATAATTTAGGAGTACATATGAGGTGTAAGTAGGTCTAACTGTTTAGTTGGGTGTAGATGTTAGAGTACGAAGGATGACCCAAATTGTAAATTTGGCAAAAAGGTCCTCCTTGGATAAGTAAGGCCCTAAATGTAGGACTTATTCTGTACCTGTAGGTTGCACATTTATTCACCAACCATGGGTTGTGTGAATGGTCAGGTGAGTCGTGGACGGTGTGTCGCTACGGACCGATGGTCCTAGCTTGTCAGGATCAGATGAGTATGACTCTCTACAGGATAGAGAGTGTACTGATGAATTGGGTGTGACTCTCCGTTGAGCAGAGAGTCTATTGTAGATGTCTGTATGTGAGACAGTACCCACATGTCATTGCATGCATACTGACGACATCGTCTCCCCTTGGGGTTGAGAGAGAGTCGTCAGTCATCCTGCCTCCCAGGTTACTTCCAGAGGAGTAACTGGTGTGAGGGCATAGCATTTGTTGTGCCGCACTCTACCATTATTGACGATGGTTGTTGGAGTTGCGTGCAGTTGTCCTGGGTGCATGGCACTCGACCGCTCATTAGTAGTGTCAGTCGGAGTAGCCAGCAGCAGGGACCCCCATTGCGTAGCATGCTCTTTACGCTCATATGCTACTTTATCATACTGCCCACTCGGCCACTCTATAGCAGTGGTTGGTGTGAGTTGGGATAGTTGTCATGTCATGCCACCTAAGCCACACTGGGGTCGTGGTAGCGAGTAGGGGTGAGCAGGCATGACCATGCATGTTGCATTGTCGTATCATACGACGTTTTGCATATGATTATATATATATATATATACATACCTACTTGTGTATATATATATATACATGGATGATGGTGATTAGTATACATACAGATACAGTCTATATGTATACTCACTTTGATAATGCATTTGTATGTACTATGCCTGTTGCATTTGGTTGTACATATTCATACATGCTATTGCATATTCCTGTATGGTAGTAGGTTGGTACTTGTATACCTATTGGATATTCACAGTGATACCCTTGACTCATGTTAAGATATTGTGTTAGTACTATACTTTTATACCCTATGATGTGGTTATATGCCCAGGTTGGATCAGGATAGAGTAGCTGACTGTCAGGTATGTCAGCATCGTTGATGTTCAGTTTATTTAGTGTATGCATGCATAGATATTGTTATGCCGATGTATACTTGTTGTACGAGTAGATTAAACTGTTGAATAACATGTAATATTGACACATATATTTACATGTTTTCTCTTATTATCTGCTGAGTTTTACTCACCACCACTTCAACCCTGGGTTTTTCTGTCGCCCAGGTAACAGGTAGAGGTCTTCGTGATGACTTGGAGCTGCGCCGACCGATCCATCCCATCTCCATTTTATGATGTCTTCCGAGGAGTTCATTTTGTTTTTCTCTCTTATGGCTTGGACTTGTTTATGTGTTATGGATTTTGGTCCTATGTTATGGACTTTATCGTGATGTCGTTGTTTTATTTACGATTTTATTACTGTAGACTTGTCAGGTGGTGTACACCTGTATTTTTTGCTATCTATGTTGTGGGTATGTGGTTTTCATTTTTCCGATGCTGTTAGTATGTTATATTATGTTGTTGTTGTGGGCGTACGAGCCTTGTATTAACCCGAAATGTTGCCACGTACAGGGGAGATGTCGTCCGTTTGATTTTTGGCACGGCATACTCTCGGGGCGTGACAGAATATGGTTATAGGAAATTATTAAGGAGCGTGTGTACTTCCCCATCGGATGGCACATAACCCGAGATAATTACCTTGGTACCAAGTAATGGTGAACACTTAGATACAAATATAAGTATCCTCCCCATCGGAGTCACTATTTTTATTTGTAGGGTCAAAGAGAAACCAACTATTAATTTTACATGTCAAAAATTTAGGTTGACAAGATAGTAAAATTAATGGGTAAAACCTCCTCTTACAAATATAGAATTCGTATACGTCCACACTATCATGGCATACAATATTCTCTGTGTTTTGAGGTGTTGGTTGATTTTAAAATTTTATTGTTTGACGAATCAATAATATTTTGAAATATAATATTTTGATCTATGTGATTCTTAGGTTTTCTTTCGAAATGACTTTCAACCCGCTTGCTGTTATACTGAAAGAAAATAAACTTACTAGACCCAACTATGTTGATTGGAAGAGGAATCTTGACATTATCTTGACTGCTGAGGAATACAAATATGTACTCCTTGAAGAGTGCCCTCCTAAGCCTGTGGATGATTCTGGGAAAAAGGTGAAGGAGAGTTATAGGAAGTGGAATAAGGCCGATGAGATGGCGCGGTGTTATATTTTGGCATCTATGTCAAATATACTGCAACATCAGCATCAAGCCATGCCCACTGCTTATGACATGATGCTCAATCTCAAAGAACTTTTTGGACACCAGAATCGGGCTGCTAGGAAGGAGGCCATGAGGAACTTGATGATGACCACCATGATCGAGGGAACACCCATGAGGGATCATGTTCTCAAGATGATGGCTCATTTAAATGAGTTGGAAGTCCTTGAAGCTGAGATCGATGGGGAAACCCAGGTCGATATCATTCTCCATTCTCTACCTAGGAGTTTTGAGTAGTTTCGCCTGAACTACAACATGAACAAGAGGTTGTATTCGTTGGTGGAGCTTCTGACAGAACTCCAGGCGGCAGAGGGGCTATTTCGTCAGAGTGCTCAGGCACAAGCCATGGTTACCCAAAAGGTTTCTACTTCTAAGCCGAAAGGCAAGAAGAAGAAGAAGAAAGCTAGGGCAAAGGCGGTGGGAGGAACTCAGGGAGGAGTGAAGAAGCCGAAAGGCAAGTGCTTCACTTATAAGCAGACTGGACACTGGAAGAAGGACTGCCCCAACCACAAGCAGAACAAAGGTATATCTTTTGGTCTAGTCGTTGAAACATGTTTAGCAGTGTTATCTACCGGCACCTGGTGTGTAGATACGGGAGCCACTGATCATGTCTGCAATACTTTACAGGGGTTCCAAGAAACCAGACAACTGGTTGAGGGGGAGATTACCGTATACTTGGGCGATGCCACGAAGGTGGCAGCTGTTGCAGTGGGAGATGTTTATTTATCTTTTAAGGAAAATAAAGTTTTGGTTCTTAAGAATTGCTTTTATGTACCTTTATTTAGAAAGAATTTAATTTCGGTTTCTAAATTGTTTATGGATGGATATTCTATTTCTTTTAATGACAGAGTTGTTATAAAAAGGAATAGGGAGATTATCTGTTCGGGTGCATTGATAGGAAATTTATACACACTTGAACCAAAAGCTTCCACAATGCAAATAGAAGTTAATAACTCATCTTCTAATTCCAATAAGAGAAAAGAACCTTCGAAGATGAACCAAACATATCTTTGGCATCTAAGACTTGGTCATATTAACCTAAGTAGAATTCAAAGGTCGATAGCTGATGGACCTTTGGGCTCATTAGTGGTGGAAGATTTTCCAACCTGCGAATCTTGCCTGGAGGGTAAGATGACCAAGAGGCCTTTTAAGGCCAAGGGGTATAGAGCCAAAGATGTGTTAGAATTGGTTCATTCTGATTTGTGTGGTCCTATGTCTATCTAGGCAAGAGGTGGTTTTGAGTATTTCGTCTCTTTTATAGATGATTATTTGAGATATGGATACATTTACTTGATGCGCCGCAAGTCTGAATGCTTTGACAAGTTCAAAGAATTCAAGGCTGATGCAGATAAACGTCAAGGTAAAAGTATCAAGACACTTCGATCTGATCATGGTGGTGAGTACCTCTTGGGAGAGTTTAGGAATTACTTATCAGAGGCTAGGATTCAATCCCAATTGTCTGCACTTGGCACACCCCAGCAGAATGGTGTAGCAGAGCGAAGGAATAAGACTCTTACGGAGATGGTCTATGATGAGTTATTCTGAGTTGCCAGATTCATTCTGGAGATATATGCTCTAGATATGACAGTGTACATTCTGAACTTGGTTCCATCTAAATCAGTGCCTTCTACTCCCATAGAATTGTGGACTGGGCGAAAGCTTAGTTTAAGACATATTTGGATTTGGGGGAGTCCAACACATGTGCTGAAGGCAGATGCTGGTAAGTTGGAACCTCGTGCAAAAGTACGCATGTTCGTTGGATATCCTAGAGGAACGAAAGGTGGTTTATTTTATAGTCCTAGAGATCAGAGGGTGATCGTTAGCACAAACGCCAGATTTCTAGAGGAAGACTATGTGATGAACCACAAGCCCATGATTAAGATTGTTCTGGAGGAATTGAAAGGGGAAGTCACTTATTCAGTACCACCAGTACAAGAGGATATACCATAAGTCACTGCACCACGTGTCATAGAGGATACACAGGTGATACCTCGTCGTAGTGGGAGGGTTGTGAGACAGCCTGATAGATTCATGTTCTTGGAAGAATCTTCTGATTTTGTCCCTGGCGAACATGAACCTGATCCCTGGACATATGACAGGGCAATCCAAAATAAAGATGCGGTATCTTGGCAAAATGCAATGAATACTGAGATTGAATCTATGGATTCGAATCAGGTCTGGGAGCTAGTAGAACCACCCGATGGTGTAAAAACCATTAGATGCAAGTGGATCTACAAAAGAAAGAGAGGAATAGACGGGAAGGTTGAGACCTTCAAAGTGAGGCTTGTGTTGGGAGTATGAGGAATACAATCAAAGTCCCACATTGGTAAGACATGGAAAAGATCATGTGCTTATAAGAAAAAAGATATCTCCATTGGAATGAGGCCTTTTGGGTAAAGCCCAAAAATAAAACCATGAGGGCTTAGACCCAAAGTGGACAATATCATGCCATTGTGGAGATATGTGGAGCTTATAAGCACTAACAATTGGTATCAGAGCCATGGTCCATGTCAAGCCATGAACCTCGAACGAAGGAAGTTGAGCTCCCACGTCCGGATCAAGAGAACCAGACATCAGGAAGGAAGTCTAGTTGGGTCGGGGGGACCGAACAACTGGCAGGAAGTTCTGGTGGGTTGAAGATCGGACATCAAGCAGAGAAAATCCTTCGAGGAGGGATAGGCTTGAGGGGGGGCCCAATGTGGTCCTTCGTTTGAGGGGGGGATTGTTGGGAGTATGAGGAATACAATCAAAGTCCCACATTGGTAAGACATGGAAAAGATCATGTGCTTATAAGAAAAAAGATATCTCCATTGGAATGAGGCCTTTTGGGTAAAGCCCAAAAATAAAACCATGAGGGCTTAGACCCAAAGTGGACAATATCATGCCATTGTGGAGATATGTGGAGCTTATAAGCACTAACAGCTTGTTGTGAAGGGGTATACTCAGGAAGAGGGTATCGATTATGAGGAGACCTTTTCGTCGGTGGTCATGCTTAAGTCTATCCAGATTCTCTTATGCATAGCAGCTCATATGGATTATGAGGTGTGGCAGATAGATGTTAAGACAGCTTTTTTTAATGGAAGTTTTGAGGAAAACATCTATATGAAGCAACCAGAGGGATTCATTGCAAAGGGCAAAGAGCATCTTGTGTGTAAGCTTAATCGGTCCATTTATGGATTGAAGCAAGCTTCGAGGTCTTGGAACATCCGTTTTGATGAGGTAATCCAGTCTTATGGATTTATTCAAAGTCCGGATGAGTCTTGTGTATACAAGAGATGTGACGGAAACGTAGTGGTATTTCTTGTACTATACGTAAATGACATTTTGTTAATTGGCAACAATGTCAAGGTGTTATCAGACATAAGGGTATGGCTGTCCAAACAGTTTGATATGAAGGACTTGGGCGAAGTGGGACACATCCTTGGGATCAAGGTTATAAGGGATCACAAGAAAAGGATGTTGTGCTTATCCCAAGCTTCATACATAGACACTATTATGGATCATTTTAGCATGCAAAACTCCAAGAAAGGTTTTCTACCTTTCAGGCATGGAGTTCCTTTATCTAAGGAGATGTGTCCTAGAACATCTGAAGAGATAGAGGAGATGAAGGGGGTTCCTTATGCTTCGGCGGTAGGATGCCTCATGTATGCGATGTTATGTATGAGACCAGATATCAACTTTACCGTAGGCATGGTCAGCAGATATCAAAGTAATCCACAACAGGGACATTGGACTGCGGTAAAGCATATATTAAAGTACCTGAGAAGAACTAGGAATTATATTCTAGTTTACCAGGCAGACCAATTACTCCCTGTGGGTTATACAGATTCCGAATTCCAATCAGATAGGGATAACAGTAAGTCTACCTCAGGTTTTGTGTTTACTTTGGGAGGTGGAGTCATTGTATGGAGGAGTGTCAAGCAGAAATGCGTGGGGGACTCCACCATGGAAGTTGAGTATGTTGCGGCCTCTGAGGCAGCCAAAGAAGTTGTGTGGTTCTGGAACTTCTTGATGGACTTGGATGTGATTCCTGGTTTGCCCAGAACTATCACAATTTATTGTGATAATAGTGGTGCAGTTGCAAACTCGAAGGAACCAAGAGCCCATAAGGCAAGTAAAAACATAGAGCGCAAGTACCACCTGATACGAGAAATCGTAAAGAGAGGAGAAGTTGTTGTGGCCAAGATTGCATCAGAGGATAACCTGGCAGATCCTTTCACAAAGGCCCTTCCGGCGAGAGCTTTTGATAGGCATGTGGAGGGAATGGAAATCAGATGTATGACAGTTTGAGGACAACATAGTCTTTTAGTATAAGTGGGAGATTGTTGGGATGTATACTGAAAAGTCTATCTTTTGTATGAACATCTTTATTTTAAATTAAGAATCACATGATCATTGTTTGCATATTTATGGTGATGCATATTGTCTAATACATTACATTGTAGATAACATGGTGTGTGGTGTCACACGGGAGATCATGTTATCAGCTCCTTATAAAGTATAAGTATAGGCTCACAACCGAGATGGCTTTGGACAAACCATTGGTATGGTTGTAGTGTGATTTGGTATTGGTTTGTCTTGACCATAGAATCACACTAGTACACTTTGTGTGTATTGAGCAGGACCGACTTAGAGGTGATTCGATTTATTGCTAACTACATAATCAAATCGGACCTCAGATATTATATTGTACATACTCTTAATCCCGATATAATAACGAGCACATATACTTAGTATTCATTTCTTTGATTTACCAATGGGCGAGATTTATAGATTAAATTGATAGGCTCGGTAAGTTGGGAAATGATATTATTTATATGGTGTGTCGTTGATTATAGGAGGAAATCGTGTCCTATATATTAGGATGATGATGTCCCCTTGAGGAGCTCATAAGGTTCATCATGTAAATCCTGCAGGTGGACTTGGTCCGGCATGATGATAAGGTTGAGTGGTACTACTCATGGAGTTAGATGTTGATTAATTAATGGTCAGTAAATTAATTAATCGACGGACATTCGAGATCTTAAACACGGGGAGAAAAATGTACATATAATATATGGAGCCCATATTAATTTATGGGGGTTGGTGAGGTAGATCAATGATAATCCTTTAGTGGATTGGATTATCATTAATGGATCGGACTTTATGTGGGCTTGATCCATTGGGTTCAAGATTCAACTCCTCCTCATGGTTCCTATTGTAGCCTATTAAAACCTCATGAAGCTTAGATCCAATGGTTGGAAACAAAACTCTAGATCCAAAGGTAGAGATTAAATCTCTAGATCCGACGGTTGAGATTAAATCTCTAGATCCGACGGTTGAGATTAAATCCCTAGAACCAATGGTGGAGATTAAAACAAGGCATATCCCTAACTCTATAAAAGGAAAGCATGGGGTGGGCGGCAAGGAGAATTCTAATTGAGATAGGATTAGGGTTTGGGAGGCTTAGGGTTTGAAGGCTTGGGCGGCACCAAATAAGGAAATTATTTCCTTTCTTCTTCTTCTTCCTTGGTGGCCGGCGCCCATCTCTTTCTTCCCTCTCTTGGCCGGCGTCCAAACCTAGTCCTTCTCCTCTCCTTGGCTGGTGGAAACAAGGCTTAAAGTCTTCCCTTGGAGCTCTTGGCCAGCAACTATCTCCATCATCTTCTCCTTGTTGGCCGGCAGCAAGCACCTAGGTTGGTGTTTGTTAGTTGGCTAAACGAAGGAGAAGAGTTTTGTTTCTTAGTCTTCCTCTTGTTCGGAGAGAGCAAGGAAGGAAGATTGGTGATCTTGGAGCTTCAACTTTTGGTAGATCGTCACCCACACGATGTCCAAAAGGAGGAAGGGCATATAATAGAAGACCAAGAGGTATAACGTTTGTTTATATTCTTTTGTAAGTTGTCTATATTTGTTCTTCAATTATATGAATGTTATATATTCTGTTTTATGGCTAAATATACTTGGATCCCGAACATAAACACAAAAGCCTACGATCAGTACATTGTCTATTCCATGGCTATTCGTAGAATAGAGGTTGGTGGCTTGAACAACAAGTTTGTTCATGTGACTACTCTAATCGAATAGCACGACGATGAAACGGTTGCTTGGGTAATCCCTTGTGTCAAGGATAAAAAAAAATTTTATCCGGAGACGTAGAAGGGATCACCATGAACAAGTGACCGAGTTGAAGTGGGAAGCGAAGTTTCCTACCTTCACTCATCTCCCCATGGAGTCTCTCACCAAAGCTCTTTTCGTCCGGCCACGTCCCTCGGATGCACTAAGCCCGCGACTCCTCTAGTGTCATCCTTCGCGTCTCGCCATGAAGTATTCTTCCTTTGGCTTCATTCCATTGCTCCTCATTCGGCGGTCTCTCGGATGCACCAAGCGCACGGCTTCCACAATGTCATCCATCACCGACTCAAGGACCCGAGCCATGAGATGGTGAACTCGCCAATCCTTTATCAAGTTAACACATGTGTGATTTACTTAAGTCCTGCACAACTTAAACACATACATCAAATCACATAAATAACCTAACTTAAATCCTTTGCCACACACATCAAAACCAAACCATACTTGGGTTGATTGTCCGAACAAGTACAAATTACTTAGCTCTGAGCACAACTAATCTGCTCACCCCTACTTGCTCAGGAATTACAAATATTGCTCAGGAATTACATAAATCGATCGGGAAGTGCACATACTACTCTGTCAACACAATTACTTAGTTCTGAGCACAACTAATCAGTTCACCCCTACTCAGCTCGGGAATTACACATACTGCTCGGGAATTACATACATCGATCAGGAAATGCACATACTACTCTATCAACACAATTACTTAGCTATGAGCACAACTAAACTGCTCACCCCTACTCAACTTGGGAATCACACATACTGCCCGAGAATTACATATACTGCTCGGAAATTGCATATACTACTCAGAAAACATACTAACTGGTCAGGAATTACAAATATCATTGGGAAAACAAATATATTACTCGGGAAACATACTAACTAGTCAAGAATCACACTTGTTGCCTTCTGAAAAACATGCTAAGTATCTGACTGAAAATTCTGACCCCATCATAAGTTCCCTCTCTTTAGTAAAACTGAAGAGCAAAGTCGAGTGAAGTTTTACAAGTATGCCTTTACTGAAAAAAAATTCTTGACTTAGCTATCAAAACAAAAACTTCTTTGCCTTAACTGATAAAACAAAGCTTCTCTAGCTTAGCTAATAAAACAAAACTTCTCTGCCTTAGCTAATAAAACAAAACTTCTCTACCTTAGCTAAAAACCCCACACCCATCATAAGTTTCCCCTTTTAGTGAAACTGAAGAGCGAAGTCAAGAGAAGTTTCACAAGTTCTTACTGATATAGATTATGTCATACCAAACATAGAACCACAAACTGTTATAAAAGATGCAAGGATTTAAATTGTTAGGCGTAGGGCCTTCAATTGTCATACTAGGCATAGGGCCTTCAATTGTCATACTAGGCGTAGGGCCTTCAATTATCATGCTAGGCGCAGGGCCTTAAACTTGAATGTTAACAATTTACCTACCATATAGCTGGTGTTATAGTCGCCGTGGGGGAAATATAATTACCTAGCCGATAGGCTATTATATGAGGCATGAGAGCCTTGAGAACATTTTACCTGCCATATAATTGGCATTATAGTCCTCATGGGGGAATATAATTACCTAGCACATAGGCTGTTATATTAGGCATAAGAGCCTTGAAAGCATTTTACCTACCATATAGCTAGTGTTATAGTCCCTATGGGGAAATGTAGTTACCTAGCCTATAGGCTGTTATAGTAGGCATAAGAGCCTTGAGTTAGTTTTTATCTCCAAACCCCTGCAAGAGGAAATTTGTTATACCTTAGTCTCTTGTATTAGGCATAAAATCCTTAGAAAATATAGCTAATCGCTGCAAAAGAACATTAACTAGCCCTTAGGCTCATGTATTAGTCATAAAATGCCTTATAAAAAATTGCCTGCTTCTTGTAAAAGAATTTTTAAAGAAAATGTTAGAGCCGAGAAAAAAATACAACAATTCCCCCTTAACTTCATTTTCTCCTGCATCCATCATTTTACTTCATTTTCCACCTTTTCCTTTAAAGGGTGTTACTTTACTTAGCACTTAACCGTTAACTTCCTCTTTACTTTTACAAAAAACCCTAGCTTCCTTCGTCTTCGACGCCTTCAACCCCTCTGCAACAAGTCTCCCTTCATGGCCTCCTCTTCTTCCACTATTCCCTGGTATGAAACAACCCCTAGACAAATAACTCTCAATCACCCCTTCATTCTTCACGAGCCCAAATACATCCCTGAAGGCTTCACCGCCATCATCCTAGCCCCCCATCAATGACCTCACCAACCCTCGACCAACACCAACACTTTCTTCATGGGCCAACTTGAAGGAGGCCTCCGCCTTCCTATTACAAAACCTCTCTTCGATGTCTTAACCTACTATGGAATTCCCCTTAACGAAATAACCCTAAATTCTAGTTGAATCCTGGTCGAAACCCTAACAGTCTTCAAACACCTCAACTTCCCATAGACTCCCCATGTCTTTCATTGCTTCTACCAACTAAAAATGGTCGGTACTGGCATGTTCTACTTCATGGCACGCCATGATATCGGTTGGTACTAATTCATAATCGGCAAGCTTATATCTCAACAGACTTATATCTCAGTTGACATGCTGGTGTCAATTGACGTGGCAGTCGTTAAAGTCAAAATTTCCAATGAGGCATCATTTGCTGGGGGCGTCATGCGACAAGTAGACATCCCTCTATGCCCACGTCAAGGGGACACGTTCGTCGCATTAATAGAGCCCTGTCTCCCATCAACCACATGAGTACATTAAGTACGCTCCATGCGCCTGCCGCATTTATGGAGGTAATGCCCTCTATCATTCCTAAATATGGCAAACCACCACCTTAAAAAGCCAATGACCCCCATACCTTCCGTACAGTTCTGCAGGGATTGATTCGCTTATATAAAGGTAACTTGAAGAGGTTCAAATTCTCTAATCCACTTCTCCTTGCATTGCATCTCTTGCTCCTTTTTCTGCCAATCCCTGACATGAGCGTCGGAGGGGCATAGCCGAGTTCTCCCTCAGCACCCTTAACGATGTTTCTTTTTCAGGTTTCCCTCTTATTAGTGTCAGCCCTTAGTGTCAATCATGAGATGAATGATTAGGAATCATATGTATCATATTTCATTAATAACTGGCAAGGTTTGCTTATTATATTATTTCTTATATGTGTTATGCAAATAATATAATAGTGTCCTTGAATAGTAGGTTCAGGTTTACAGCATATCAATTGGTTGAATTGATAGTGAGAGTATATATATATATATATATATATATATATATATATATATATGACACTACTCTTAACTATTCCTAGTTGAGTATTAATATGCAAGGATAATATTAATGAGCAGAGACTAGCATGTAGGTCAATTGATGACTTAATCTCACAAGTCATAGATATGTGATATCAAGTTGACACATGGGTACATATTAGAAACTATGTACTGAATTGACCTGCCATGAGAATGTTTCATGGATCGTTATATGAGTGTCATAAATATTCTCATGTGACTATTGGTATGAATAATCCTTAGACCTGAAGTCACTACGGTTCCCTACATAATGAGTTGTATACTTTATCTTCGTCAAACGTCACCCGTAATAGGGTGACTATAAAGGCGATCACTGGGTATGCAATAAGTTATGCGGAGGGATGTGAGTGATGTAGATGAGATCTATCCCTTCCATATATCGGAAGTGATATCTATGAGCCCCTTGATAGAGTAGGACTGCTAAAATGCAAGACCATGCTTGAATAAGTCAATATGAGATATTGAGCTTATTTGGTTGAGTAGTCTACTTGGAGATCAAGAAACTCTTGATTAATAAGAGGATGACACAGTCTATACCTCATTGATCAATCTAGATATCAAAGATAGAAGGACTGAGTCATACATGATAGTAGTCATGGAAAGGTTATGTCGGATCTCAACATTCTCATCACTTGGGTAGCAATGATGTATTGCTAGATGACGCTCATTGCTTATGTCTCTAAAAGGGTTTTAGAAACATTGCCAATGTTACAAGAACCTATTGGGTCACACACTTGGGACATGTGAGTTGGAGATGGCTCATGTGATGAGCCATTGGGCCATCGGGTTGAGTCTAATATAGATTAGACTCAATAAGTGGGACTCAAGGTATACCCAATGAATCTAACTCGAGTTAGATTAAAGTCAAATTCGGATTGAGTAGGGTATACCCAATGAATCTGACTCGAGTTAGACTCAAGTCAAATTCGGATTGAGTAGGACTCAAGCTATACCCAATGAATCTGACTCGAGTTAGACTCAAGTCAGATTCGGATTGAGTGAGACTCACCATTAAGAGGGGTTATATGATCATTAAGATGAAATTAATGAGTTATTAATTCCATGGAAACCAAGAGTCATAAACCTTTCATATTCAATGGTTGAATATAAAAAAGAAAATTCGTGGGTGTTAATGGTTGGCTTGATTGTGATCTTCTTCTCCTTCTTCTTCTACCTTCTTGGCCGAACCAACCTTGTGGATAGCACCACAGCTTGGTTCCTCTTCATCTCACAGTTCGTGTGGATACCGTGGAGGCACTGACATCTTGACCGCGCTGAGATCTAGACACCTTGAACACAAGTGTTGCTGATGGGACTACGAAGGGCACACATCGAAGGTTACTACGATTCTCATAGGATAGAATGGATCAAATGAGTATGGTTTTCGCATGGATCTCTGGAGGGATCTTATTTTTCTACTCCTTAATGCTTGTAAAATGTTTCTAAGCACGTTTAGATTCCCTACACCTCTCACCTGTCCGAGATACATCAATCGGCCCTGCCCTGGGATGAGCTATTGATCTAGCCAAGTCAGCGGACCATCTGATTCACCAAGTGTCGAGCCAT
Source organism: Wurfbainia villosa (assembly GCA_025175895.1). Taxonomy (NCBI): domain Eukaryota; kingdom Viridiplantae; phylum Streptophyta; class Magnoliopsida; order Zingiberales; family Zingiberaceae; genus Wurfbainia; species Wurfbainia villosa. Next base: position 31,379,681 of record CM045989.1, on the reverse strand, counting down.
CCTCGCTAGAGAAAACCCTCACATCTATGTCTCAGTCGAAACATAACTAGCACCATCTGTGGGAATCTTGATTTAACTGAGATGCAGATGGGGAACCATAGAGTGAATTTTGGAAATATTAGCTCCATTAAGGAAATTATGATGAGGGAAAGCATCATCACATTAGTCAAAACAACCATGGAGGAAGTTCTGCGGGAGCATTTTTCTAGGGGCCCTACTCCGGTGCTTGCATCTCTCGGCTCAACTTAGGCGCCGACACCAGCACCTGCTCCAACACCTGCTCCCCCAAGAATAGTCCCGATAATATCACTAACAATTGAGTCTTCTTTAACGGCATCCCTACGGGGGTCATCCGAAGAGGTGCTCTCCTACAAACCGCTCGACCGTGATCCCAAGAAAGGAAAATCTCTGATGACCAGCAGAGGTTCCCCACTCTCCCCTGACATTATAGCCGAGAAGCTACGCAAGAATTTCAAGCTGCTATCAATCAAAGAATATAATGACTCCTTCAATCCAGAGGAGCATCTTGGTCGGTTCGAAAAAGTCGCTCTACTGCATAATTATTCCAACGAGGTGAAGTGCAAAGTCTTCATGATCACTCTGATAGGATCCACTCAAAGGTGGTTTGATCGGCTTCCCTAGGGATCTATTTGTACCTTCACAGAACTTTGTGCTATCTTCTTACAGCATTTCGCCAGTAACAAAATGCATCACAAAACTGTCTAGTACCTTTTGTCAATAAAATAGAGAAGTCGGGAGTCCCTGAGGGAGTATATACACCGCTTCAATCGGGTGGATATGGACATTTTTTGCATCTCGCTCGAGACAGTGGTCAATGCCTTCTCTTATGGTTTACTACGGGGAGATTTTTCCAAGTCCCTGATGAAAAGACCTCCTGTCAACTTCGAGGCATTGCTGGGGCGAGCTGAAGTATATATTAATCTAGAGGAGGCTGAGAGAGCTGCCGATGAGAACAAAGTTGCAAGAGATTCGAGCAAACCTCATCCGTCGTAGTTGAATAAGAAGGCTCTTGTCCCCGCCCTTCCACGTCTCCCTCGAGCTCCCCATGCTTACGCACCTCACCCAACTAGGGATAATGTGATCCAAACTGTGCAAGAGATTGCTCGATCGTCGGTGGTGTCGGGTCAATCCAGTCGATTTTGTGCTTTCCATCAAGTATATGACCATTCCACCCATGAATGTTATAATCTGGCCAAGGAGATCAGATAAGTTGTCCACGTGGGACTTAGAAATCGAGATCGAGCAGTTTTACTACTACTATCATGTTTCATATTGTTTGCTTGTGCTAATCTCGTTTTGCAAGGATCAGTCGACTGAATGGATTCCAATCGACTGAAGTCCAGCCAACTGGGTATGAGTCAGTCGATTGGATACCTAGTTGGAAGGATTAGCTAGTGATCGATCAAAGATCTGGCAGCACAGATGGAAAGATTTTCAGTCGACTGGAGAGGCAAACTTCTCGATGCGGAGCTGGGTGATCTGGAGTCGACTGGGGCATGTTCAGTCGACTAGAAGACCTAAAGTACCATATCAACGGGTTGATGTGGAGTCGATTGGAGGGCATTCCAGTCGACTAGAAATGCTTTATAAAAGAAATGCAAGACTAGCTCCGAACACAACTCATCTACTACATCCAAGTGCTGCTACTATTCGTCGTCGTCCACAAGAGCTCCATACCTTCATGAAGACAAAATTCCGACACTCCGAGCCTACTTCGATAGTCCTAAAACTGTCGGTATACTTTAGTTCTTACTTGCTTGTATTCAGTTTCACTTTGTGTACTTAATTTCAAAAGAGAAGGTAGAGTGTTACCTATCTCTCATTTTTGTAAAAGGCGAACCCCTCCAAAGTCGAGAGTTCTCGAGTCAGAGGGTCTTATAGTGATTTCCCATTGAGGTAGCTCTTGGAAGAGCTACGGGCCTTTGAGTAGCAACCCGACTATGGTTGTGAACCAAGTAAAAATGCTTTGTCGCTCTATCTTATTTATTCTGCTGCATACTAGTGTTTCAAAATAAGTTTTTAAAATCTAAAGAAAATTTGTAACCTTTGATATTCACCCCCCCCCTCTCGGAGTATTTCGATCCTACAATTGGTATCAGAGAGGGGGCGCTCTGAATTTGGTACAACCACCATCGAGAGCTTTAGGATTTTCTTTAGTTTTTGCATTTTTGTCTTAGAATAATTTTCATTAATTTTTGTCTTAGAATAATTTTTCATTAATTTTTTGCATTAGAATAATTTTTCATTAATTTTTGCATTTTTGTCTTAGAATAATTTTTCAGTAATTTTTGCATTTTTGTCTTAGAATAATATTTGCATTAATTTTTGTCTTAGAATAATTTTGCATTAATATTTATTTTTGTCTTAGAATAATTTTGCATTAATATTTAGTTTTGTCTTAGAATTATATTTGCTTTTGCATTAGAATAAATTTTTTAATAGTGTTTTAGTATAAATTTAATTTTGCACAATATTGTTTAATTTAAGTAACTCTAGGTATAATTCTGAATTTTAATTAATTTAAAATAAAATTTTAAAAAATTTATTTAGTAATGTCACACTTAGAAGGGTATATCACCGCTCACCCTCCTCTCTTCAACGGAGAGGACTTTTCCTATTGGAAGAGGCGAATGGAGTGCTATCTGAAAACTAACCTAGAGGTGTGATTTTCGATTAGGAAAGGTTTTGTCTCTCCGATAGACGACTCCGACGAGTTTTTAGAATCGGAGAAATAAATCGCAAATGTTAGAAAACCAACTCCAGTCGATTACAAGGCCCTTAACACCTTGCAATGCATACTTACCAAAGAAGAGCTCAATAGAGTCGGTTCCTTCGAAAACTCTAAGGAATTATGGGACAAATTAATTGAATTGCATGAAGGCACTAATGACACAAGAATAGCTAAATGGGACATGTTACTTAATAAATTTTTTAATTGTAAAATGAACAAAAATGAAAATGCTAGTCAACTTCACACAAGAATAAAAGATATTTTAAATGGATTGCATTTAATCGGACATCAAATAGAAAATAGTGACATAATTAAGTATACACTTAAGGTATTCCTGAGGAATGCCTTATGGACATCCATCGTCGATGCCTATAAGGTTTCTAGGCATCTTTCCACAATTAGACTAGATGAATTATTTTGCGAACTTGAACTACATGAACAAGCTAACTTGGGTCAAACCAAGAATGGTATATCTTTAGTGGTAGGTTCGACCAAAAAGGAAAGAAAAATGAAAAGGGAGTCAGAAGACGAGTCGGAGTCGGACCTAAATGGAGAAGAGGAAATCATAAATATGGTCCAGAAAATGTTCAATCGGAGAAAGAAGTTTGTAAAGAAGGATGCTAGGAAGGTCGTTGACAACAAGCCGAGACCCCGATCGGAAGTAACTTGCTACGAGTGCAACGAAAAAAGACACTACAAGTCAGAATGCACAAATCTAAAAAAGGAAGAAAAACCCAATAAGGAAAAGAAGAAGAAAGCACTTAAGGCAACATGGGACGAATCGTCATCGGAAGAATCATATGCAGAAGAGACGAAGAGAAGTTTCGTGGCATTCATGGCCGAATCAAGCTCCGGAGCCGAGTCAAGTTCCGAGTCAGAGTACGAGTCCGAGTCCGAGAGAAGCCATGGACCCACATCTATTTTCGAAGGACTAGACGAGGTAACTTCTCCTTTAAAAGATAAACTTTACAATATAATTGCATGCTTAGGAAGGAAATTAGCTAGTTTCGAGAATCAAGTCAACTCACTTCTTAAGGAAGTCCAAGTACTTAAGGAGCAAGTCAACTCGAAGACTTCGACTTGCCAAATTAAGGAAAGAGACTCAACTAAAGTTGTAAAGCTTGAGGAAGAGAACTCAGTCCTAAAAAGGCAAGTAGAAGATCTAATTAGATCATTGGAAAGGTTCACTTCGGGCTCGAAGTATCTCAACATGATGCTTCGATCTTAGCCAGCCATGTACAACAAGTCCGGACTCAGACACAAAGCTAATTCCACATACAAATCATACATGTCACTACTTAGCCAAAATACTAAGAATCAAGTCCAAGCATGGGTTCCTAAGTCTAGCTTAGTCAACCAAGTTGGACCAAATCAATTTTGGGTTCCCAAGAGTCAAGTTCACTTGGTGAACAAAACTCAACCAAGTTATCACTTAGGGGGAGCTAACACTTTGCTTGTTTCCTTGTTTAGTTAAACTCTTGTATATCTTAGTTTACTTTACTTGCTTAATTTAGAATAGACTAGATAGGAAATAATGTAGTTTAAACTTGAATAATCTAGTACTAAGACGAAGTGAACTGATAGTATGTTAGGGAAGCTCTTCGAAGTGCATGTCTAGAAAGTGGTCCATCTGATATCCAAGAAGGTCATATGCCTCGCCACGACCTGGTGCACTAAGTCGAGTGGAATTGATCGAAACTAACTCACTAAGTCTTTAACTAGTTAGACCAAGGCTTAGTCCAAAGTGAGTCAAGTACTTGATTCCTTCATTGACTTTGTCTAGGAAGTGGTCCATCCGATATCCAAAAAGGTCGTATGCCTCGCCACGACCTGGAAGTCAATGCTGGAAAAACCTACTTGATTAGCTCAAGCTAAGCTTGAATCTAACACAAGTTTAAAAACTTTGAAATTTCTCATTAAAATTAATTAAGATAAAAAGAAATCTTCATCTCACAAAAACCATAGGATTAACATTTATTAAAAACTTAGCTTAGGTGAGTTGACTTAGAACTTAATCAAGCTTAAATATATTAACTTAACTAACTTAACTTAACTAAATTACTCAACTTAACTAAACTTAACTAAATTACTCAACTTAACTTAACTTAACTTAACTTAACTAAATTACTTAACTTAACTAAACTTAACAAATTTACTCAATTAAACTTAACTAATTTTACACAACAATTCAAGATGATTCATCTTATTTAAAGGTGTGAATTATCTTAAAAAGTTTTAATTCATGTAGGACTTCAAAATGGACCAATGGATTCTGGATAGTGGCTGCTCCAGACATATAACTGGAGATAGTAAAAAATTCTCAGAATTAAGCTACAATAATCTAGGTTCAGTCAATTTAGATTTCATGATCCTATATATTTAGGTAAGCCTTCGCATCTCACAAACACCTAGGATTACCTGTTTGTGTATTGAGCCACAAAAATGGGTGTGAGATGTTGGGACTGCACCTCAAGTTCTAGATGTAGATTCAGTGCATCGACATGAAACAACACGTGGTTTACAAGATCAAATTAATCACTTCGGTGACTAACTCTAATTCAAAGCTTGATGATAATTCTATATTACTTGAGCTAATAAAGAGTTGGATATTTGCTTTAAGGATGATTTTTAGATGTGTATTTTTAAGTATAAAAACGATATTTAGGAATTCATGCTTGGATATTTTTCTATCTCATTTGCATCATCTTAATTTAATCTTAGAACAAATGTTGAAAATTTTAAAAATAATTTTATTGAGGGGAAGTTTTTAAAAGTTTTGAAAATTAAGATCATGTGAAAATTTCAAAAATATTTTTTAAGGTGGAGTTTTAAAAAATTTTTAAAAGATAAGATAATTTGGAATATTTCAAAAATATTAAGGGGAGTTTCAAATGTTTTGAAAATTTTAAGAATTTCAAAAATATTTTTTAAGGTGGAGTTTTGAAAATTGAAATATTAAGAGTTTTGAAAACTTTGACTTTTGGATATTTTCATAAATTTGTTCAAATTTTGAAAATTTTAGATATTTAAAGGTTAAATACTTTTGAAAATTTTGAAACCCAAAGATTAAGAGGGAGATCCCATTTTTAAAAGAAAATCTTATTGCATTGATTTAGGTGGAGCATTGATAAATTATTTTCAAAATTTCATAAATCTTAGGCATTTTTGGTGAAGCTTGTAAAGCAAGTTTATAATCTTTAGTTATGTTTGAAAAACTTTAATCCTCATCTTTAAATTGTGGCATTTGTTAAATAATGCTTTTGATGTATACCAAAAGGGGAGAGAGAGAGAGAGAGAGAGAGAGAGAGAGAGAGAGAGGGTTAAAGTTAGATTTGAGAGAAAAAAGGGTTAAAGCTAGAAAATTTTAAAGTAAAACTTTTCTTGCATATGAGCATCTCATGCATATACATTTTTAGCTCAAATGCATTCCTGATATATGCTAAATTTGAATATTGCAAATTGATTCTCCGAACTTTAACTGATGTGTTGTCATACATCAAAAAGGGAGAGATTATTAGTGCAGAGAGAAGAACCCTTTAGTTTTGATGTATGAACAATAGTTTAAGTTAGGATTTACTTGTGTTCTGATATGAGTGTTAAGTGTTTTGTCTTAACAGGAAGTCTTAGTGGGTCATGTTGACCGGATACTAGGCAGATGTCTTGACAGATCAGGTGGATCGGACACCAGGCATGAAGTCCAGATGGGTCGAGTGGACCAGGAATTTGGCATGATGATCGGTTGGGTCAGGAGACCAGACAATCAGCAAAAAGTCCAGTTGGGTCAAGAAGATCGAAGAGCTAATGGAAGCCCTAGTGGGTCAGATCGGATGTTAAGAATGGTAAGTCTGGCAGGACAACATGCAGGTAAGCCTTGAGTGGATAGGTGAGGTCGAGCCTGCTGTAGGGGGGCAAAGCTAGGCATCGATCCGACGGATAGTCCGCGTGGGACTTAGAAGTAAAGATTGAGCAGTTTTATTACTGCTATCATGTTTCATATTGTTTGCTTGTGCTAATCTCATTTTGCAGGGATCAGTCGACTGAATGGATTCCATTCGACTGGGTATAAGTCAGTCGACTGGATATCTAGTTGGCAGGATTAGCTGGTGATCGATCGAAGATCTGGCAGTATAGATGGAAAGATTTTCAGTCGACTAGGGAGTTTCAGTCGACTAGAGATGTAAACTTCTCGATGCGGAGGACGGTGACCGAGAATCGACTGGGGCGTGTTCAGTCGACAGGAAGACCCGAAGTACCATATCGATGGGCTGATGTGGAGTCGACTGGAGGGCATTCCGGTCGACTGGAAAAGATTTATAAAAGAAATGCACGACCAGTTCCGAACACAACTCATCTACTACGTCTAAGTGCTGCTACTATTTATAGGAACATTTGTGACCACTAGAGGGGGGTGAATAGTGATTCGTCCCAGATGGAAGTCATTTCGTGCTTACTATAAATTGATTAGTGCACAGCGGAAATAAAGCAATAAAAAATACACACAAACACAATAGACAACACGATATAACGTGGTTCAGAACCGAATGGTTCCTACTCCATGGATTGGGCTCTAAAAGCCCTAGCGATGCCAACACACACCACTATAACAAATAACTCCTTCTTGGAACAATCCAGAGGTGGAGAAACCTAAGTGATTACAATAGTAATACTAAGCAAATACAATCAAATACAAATATGAAATGCAATACAAGTAAATAAAATAACTTTACAAGAGCTTTTGATTTCTTGCTTTTGGTTTCTTGAAGAGTAGCCTTGAAGGTATGGATTACAGCAGCAAATCTCCTCCAAATCACCTCAAGAACCATGCCAAAATTCCTCCCCACGAATAGCTTTTATAACCTATATTCGGGCTAATTTTTTGCCTAGCAGTCGACTAATCGGGACCATCAGTCGACTGCCCCTGTAACCATTGTCTCACAATGGCATGAAACACGTCGAATAAGTCCAACAGATACACCATCAATCGACTAATTATATCCATCAGTCGATTGATGTCTTAATCAGTCAAGTGTTCGGGCTAATCACTCGACTGGAGAACTCACTATGCTTGAATTCTCGACCATCAGTCTACTGATATCCATCAGTTGACTGCCCAATGCTGGCAGTCGACTGCTAGGCCATCTTCCTGTAGTCAAACCCTAGTTGACTCCTATCAGTCGACTGGTCATAGTCCCAGTCGACTGATACATCTCAAACATGAGGTTGTAACCCAAGTATGGTGCTCCCATACTTACTAGACCACCATTAGCCTAGACCTAAGCCTTCTAGCCACCTCCATCAGCCTCACGCCTATCGGATCCCTCCAAGTCATCCATGACTTGTTCATCCATATGCTAGCCTTCAGGTGCTTCCATCAACTATTGTCATGCTAACGTGGTCTATACCGCCAAGGCACATTGGGCTTATGCTGCCAAGGCTCCACTTGTACTTTACTCTGTCAACCATTGGACTTATGGTGCCAAGACTCCACCCTTGGACTTTACGCCACCAATATTCCCTTTGGACTTCTCAATTGCCAAGTACCCATGACTTGGACTTTCACTGCTAAGACAACACCCTTGGACTTACGTGGCCAAGACTACACCCTTCAACTTCTCAATTAGCAAGACTCAAGCTTGGACTTTCCTTTGCCAAGACCCATGCTTGCAATTTCCATGCCAAGTACACACAACTTGGACTTCTCCCATGACAACGGTCAAACCATCGTCAAACATCAATTATAACCTGGGTCGATTACACCAGCAATCTCCCCAACACATGTCAGACATCAAAATACTACTCGAGTCAAACTCGAATCTGGTCAATCATGACCTGGGCCAATTTCACCAATACTATTCGTCGTCATCTGCAAGAGCTCCATACCTTCACGAAGACGAAATTCCGACACTCGGAGCCTACTTCGATAGGCCTAAAAGTGTCAGTATACTTTAGTTTTTACTTGCTTGTATTCATTTTCGCTTTGTGTACTTAATTTCTAAAGAGAAGGTAGAGTGTAACCTATCTCTCATTTTTGTAAAAAGTGAACCCCTCCAAAGTTGAGAGTTCTCGAGTCGAAGGGTCTTATAGTGATTGCCCATTCAGGTAGCTCTCGGAAGAGCTACGGGCCTTAGAGTAACAACCCGGCTAGGGTTGTGAACCAAGTAAAAAATGCTTGTCTCTCTATCTTATTTATTCCGCTGCATACTCTGTTTCAAAATAAGTTTTTAAAATCTAAATAAAATTTGTAACCTTCGAGATTCACCCCCCTCTCTCGGAGCATTTCGATCCTACAAGTAGGAGAGTTGACCTTTTTTTTGGCTTATGAGTCAAACAAACTAGTGAAGGAACCCATGTCTATCAAACTATATATGCCAAGGAAATTTCAAGAAATTTAGTATAGAAAATGCTAAGGTAGTATCTACTCCTATGAAAATCAACACTAAGATAGACAATGATCAAGATGGACAATTAATAGACTCAAAACATTATAAGAGTATAATTGGTAGCCTACTATACCTAACCGCTAGTAGACTTGATATTTTATTTACGGTAGGTATGTGTGTAAAATACCAATCTTGTGCTAAAGAGTCCCACTTAATAGTGGTCAAAAGAATATTAAGATACATCAAGGGCACTCTTAATGTAGGTTTATGGTACCCTAGGACTCAAACTTTTGATTTGATTGGGTACACCAAATTTGATTATGCGGATTGCAAATTGGATTGGAAGAGCACTAATCGTGGATGCTAATTTCTTGAATCCTCCCTAGTGTGTTGTAGCAGTAGGAAGCAAACTTGTGTTGCTCTATCCACAACCGAGACAGAGTATATAGTCATGGGTAGTTGTGTAGCTCGATTACTTTGGATGAGGCATACTCTAGAGGATTATGAGCTACACTACTCCAAAGTAAAGGTTTCTTGTGATAATGTGAGTACCATCAACTTGACCAAAAATCTGGTACATCACTCTTGGATGAAGCACATTGAAGTGAAGCATCACTTCATTAGAGATCATGTAGCAAGAGGAGATATTGAACTTAATTACATTGAATCCAAGTCTAACCTTGCCGACATTTTCACCAAGGCTCTCTCCGAAGCAGAATTTATATCACTTAGCAAAGAACTTGTAATGTGCTATGTAGAGTAGTGGTATAGGTTTGCATGATCCCATAGCAAAAGTCTAGGATTATAGCTTGATACATCTCACAAAAATACCTAAGAAACCATAATTTTTGTATTTAGCCACCTAGACATCATGTGAGATGTTAGAAAGATGAATTTTGGTTCATCATGCTTGTTATGATGCATTACCTTGAACCAAATTGACATCTAGAGACATAAATCCTTCATTGGACCAATCATTGGGAAGGCTTGTGTATAATCAATGTGCACATCACTCTACGAACATGGTTGGAAATATCAAATAAAATAACTTTTAACCCGTGTTTATCGTGTTTTGAAAAATAGTTTTTAGTTGTTAAGCAAAAATGGTACAATGTTTTGAAAACCCATTAGAGTTTTTGCTAGTTTCAAAATTTATATCAATCTTGAAATCTAGAAAAGATATATTTTTCAAAGTATTTTTCCTTGATAGAAAATGACTTAACAAATATGCCCACAAAATTTTATGAATTTTTGACATCTCTAGAATTAGTTGTGCATTTTAGAATTCTGTCTGAAAACCAAGTTTGCAGTGTTTGGCAAATGTTAGTCGACTGGTGCAAAAACCAGTCGATTGACCTTAACTCAGTCGACTGGTGTATTTCTTAGTCGACTGGTAATCCTGGTTTTGGGTCCATAAACTTAATTTAGTCATCTAACATCAATCCTAGGAAGTCTCTACCATTTACTTTGTCTTAAAGCAGTGGAACATGATAATCTTTTAAGGAAAATGAAGGAGAAAGGAAATTTTGTGCAATAGTTAAGGGGAAGTTTTACTATGAAATATATCTACACCCAAGATCTATATGCACATGTTTTCTTGTTGGTGCAAAGTTAGGCAATACTCTTACTCATACTTTGCTCAACATGTTATTTATACATGATAGAATGTGTCTTGGATTAAGGGGAAGTCTTAAGTGTATTTTATACCTTAGCTCAAGACATAAACATCCTATTCATACATGCTTTATTGAATTGTGTCTATCTCTTTTTTATGTGTATCAAAGGGGGAGAGGGGAAAGATTTAAGTTAGATTTCATATTATAACATGAGATGCTCTTAATGCATATTTAAAAACCTAACTTAAATGATTGCCAAACATGAAAAAAGGGGAGATTGTTGGTGCAAGCATGCTCCAAATATTAATCTTTTGATGTTTGGATACTCATTTATAGTTAGACAATATTTTGTGAAGTCCAAGGGTGAAGCCTTGGCAAGAAAAGTCCAAGAATGTGGACTTGATGGCATAAGTCCAAGCATGTAGTCTTAGCGGCATAATTCCAAGTGGATATTGATAAAGAAGTCCAAGGGTGAGGTCTTGACAGTATAAGTCCAAGTATATAGTCTTGGGGCATAAAGTCCAAGCGGACCTTGGCAAAGGAGGAACCCACAACATAACAAAACCAAAGGAAGATTTTGAAGGCAAGCGCAATGATGAAGGAGTCATGGACAGGGATCCTGGAGGTGCAAGGCTAATGAAGGAGCTTGAAGGTTTAGTCTAGGCTTAGGGTTAATTTCAAGTATGAAATAGTCATACTTGAACTATACCAGTCGACTGGCTCTTATACCAATCGACTGGTCTCGAGTATTTGGCACTCAAAAACTCAGATTGACTCGAGCAGTCGACTGGTGTTATGACCTAGTCGACTACAGCTCGACTGCTGAACTGTGCTCTATCAGTAGACTAGTGTGGTATACCAGTCGACTGGACACTATCAGTCAACTATCACAAATTGGCAGTCGACTGGTTTAAGTGGACACGAGCACAGAAGCTTTCTGAGTCGACTATTCACTTGATGCAGTCGACTGTCAGCTTGAGCAGTCGATTGCTAGTATTGTCCATCGACTGATCAGGTGACCGTTGAGTGGTGACGATCGTGATTAGGCTTCATCAGAAGTCGTTGGATGAAGTTGACAGTGGCACCAGTTGACTGTTGGTATTCAACAGTCGGCTGGTCAAACCCTCAATAGGCAGAAATCGGCAGATGAGGCTAATGTTTACATAAGGGAAGGTTGTTAGTGATCTTTGAAGGCTAAAGGGGGGGGGGGGGGGGGGAATAGCCTATTTTTTTTTCTACAAAAATGGGTAGCGGAAGCACAACAAATACAAAGAACTTAACGTGGTTCGGAGATTAAGCTCCTACTCCATGGCAATCCTTCAGGTGGATCAACCCAAATCAATCTTGTTGGGATGTATACTGAAAAGTCTATCTTTTATATGAACATCTCTATTTTGAAATAAGAATCACATGATCATTGTTTGCATATTTTTATGGTGATGCATATTGTCTAATACATTATATTGTAGATAACATGGTTTGTGGTGTCACACGGGAGATCATGTTATCGGCTCCTTGTAAAGTATAAGTATAGGCTCACAACAAAGATGGCTTTGAACAAACCATTGGTACGGTTGTAGTGTGATTTGGTATTGGTTTGTCTTGACCATAGAATCACTCTAGTACACTTTGTGTGTATTGAGCAGGACCGACTTAGAGGTGATTCGATTTATTACTGACTACACGATCGAATCGGACCTCAGATATTATATTGTACATGCTCTTAATCCCAATATAATAACGGGAACATATACTTAGTATTCATTTCTTTGATTTGCCGATGGGCGAGATTTATAGATTAAATCGATAGGCTCGGTAAGTTGGGAAATGATATTATTTATATGGTGTGACGTTGATTATAGGAGGAAACCGTGTCTTATATATTAGGATATGATGTCCCCTTGAGGAGCTCATAAGGTTCATCATGTAAACCCTGCAGGTGGACTAGGTTCGGCATGATGAAAAAGTTGAGTGGTACTACTCATGGAGTTAGATGTTGATTAATTAATGGTCAGTAAATTAATTAATCAACGGACATTCGAGATCTTAAACACGGGAAGAAAATGTACGTATAATATATGGAGCCCATATTAACTTATGGGGGTTGGTGAGGTAGATCAATGATAATCCTTTAGTGGATTGGATTATCATTAATGGATCGGACTTTATGTGGGCTTGATCCATTGGGCGGCCAAGATCCAACTCCTCCTCATGGTCCCTATTGTATCCTATTAATACCTCATGAAGCTTAGATCCAATGGATGAAAACAAAACTCTAGATCCAAAGGTAGAGATTAAATCTCTAGATCCGACGGTTGAGATTAAAATAAAGCTTATCCCTAAACCTATAAAAAGGGGCTTAAGGGTTGGCGTGGAGAAGAATGAGAGGCAAGGGAGTTTTGAAGTTGGCGCCAAGAGGCTTGGAGTTAGGGTTTGGAGTTGGCGGCACCAAACAAGGAAATCTTTTCCTTATCTTCTTCCTTCTTCCTTGGTGGTCGGTGTCCATACAGCTCTCCCCTCCTTTGGCCGGCATCTAAACCAGCTTCTTCTCCTCTCCTTGGCCGGTGGAAACAAGGCTTAGGGTCCTCCCTTGGAGCTCTTGGCCGGAATCCATCATTCTCATCCCTTTTCCTTGTTGGTCGGCAGCTACAACTTGCTTGGTGCTTGTTGGTTGGCTAAAGGAAGGAGAAGGGTCATGTTTCTATTCTTCCTCTTACTCAGAATGAGCAAGGAAGGAAGATTGGTGATCTAGGAGCTTCAACTTTTGGTAGATCGTCGCCCACACGACGTCCGAAAGGAGGAAGGTCATACAATAGAAGATCGAGAGGTATAACATTTATCTATCTTCATATGTAACATGATATATTCTATTTTGTGGCTAAATATACTTGGACCCCGAACATAAATACAAAAGTCGGCAATCCGTACATCGTCTATTCTGTGGCTACTCGTAGAATAGAGGTTGGTTGCTTGAACAACAAATTTATTCAAGTGACTACTCTAATCGAATAGCACGACGATGACACGGTTGCTTGGGTAATCCCTCTTGTCGAGGATAAAATTTTTTTTATCCGAGGACGTAGAAGGGATTGCCATGAACAAGTGACCGAGTTGAAGTGGGAAGCGAAGTTTCCTACCTTCAGATCTTCACTAAGAAGCTTTCTCTTTTGCAAAACCCTCCTCTTCTTACAAAAGATGAAGATGAAGATTAGAAAGGAGGAGGGGAATTAAAACACTTAGAAAGCTTAGAAAATTCATGGGAGCTTGAGAGAATGATCAGAATATAAGCACTAGCCTTCTCAAGCACCCCAAGCCCTCTTTTTATAGAGAGAGGGTTATTTTTCTCATTGGGCCACGATCAGTCGACTGATGTTGTACATCAGTCGATTGCCATCACGGCTAACGACTTCTGAATAGCCAAATTCGCGGGATTCACAGGCATCATCATCCAACGGTAGACTCATCAGTCGACTGATCCCTCCATCAGTCGACTGATGGAGTGATCAGTCGAGTGTTCACGGCATGCAGTCGAGTGAGATCCCATTCTGTGCCCGATGTTGACTTGATCAGTCAACTGCCAAGATTAGGCAATCGATTGCTCGTCAGCTTTTTTAGCCTGACTCAGTCGAGCACCCTATCAGTCAACTGCTACATTGTATCAGTTGATTGATACTCATCAAGTATGAATAATTCATACTTGAATTGACTCCCTAGACCTAGACTCAACCTTCTAGCTCTTCCTTAAGCCTTGCGCCTCCAGGATCCCTCCGAGTCCGCGACTTGTTCATCCTTTGCGCTTGCTTCCAAGAGCTTTCTTTGGTTTTGTCATGTCTTGGGTTTCCCTTTGCCAAAGTACGCTTGGGCTTTACACCACCAAGACTACATGCTTGGACTTACGCTGCCAAGACTTGCCTTTGGACTTCCTTTGCAAAGGTTCGCTTGGACTTTATGTCAAGACTACATGCTTGGTCTTACGCTGCCAAGCCCTTTCCTTGGACTTCTCTTTCCAAGATCACACTTGGACTTTGCCTTTACCAAGTCTTCATACTTGGATTTTCTTGTCACTTGAACACATTCATAATTAGATCACAAAGCATTGCCTAACTTAGATGATTATCCAAACATCAAAACATATAGATACTTGGGGCATTGTTGCACCAACAATCTCTCCCTTTTTGATATTTGGCAATTATTTAAGTTTGGTCTTTAACACATGCACATAATCATATTTTCAATATGAATTCTAACTTAAACATTTCTTCTCCCCCTTTGACATACATCAAAAAGAGAAGAATTCAATAATAAGTTCATGAAAGAGTTAAATTTGTTATCTCTTGATCTAAGGCATAAGATCGATATGAGGCTCCCCCTTAATCCAAGACATGGTTCATGATGTGTGAATAACATATGGAGCAAAGCATAACAAAAGTTATAAGGTTAAGTCCTAACTTTGCACCAACAATATAAATTTAGGGAATGAAAGGATTTATATTATAAAACTCCCCCTAAAACATTGCATCAAACAGTCTCATACCCTTTTAATTACTTAAGTCAACATACTATAGGGTTAGGACACTTAATAGCCCACTCAAGATCAAGAAATAAGGCTGAAATGCAGAAAAACCAGGGTATCAGTCGACTAAATTCTGATTCAGTCGACTGCCATGCCCGAAGTCCATTTTTTAGGATTTTCATCCCAACTTCAGAAATGCGCCAAAAATTCTAGAAATATTGAAAAATCATGAAATCTTGTGCACATATTTATGAAATCATTTTCTATCAAGGATTTTTTTTTTAAATATATGTTTTCCAGATTTCGAAAATGATACAATTTTGAAACCTAGCAAAAGCTCTAAGTATTTTGCAAACTTTGTATCACTTTTGCTTAGCAGTTGAAAATTGTTTTTCAAAGTATGATAAACATAGTTTAAATTATGTTTTATTTGACATTTCCAATCATATTCTTGGAGCTATATGCACATCAATTGTGCATAAGCCTTCCCATTGATTGGTCCAATGAATGATTAATGTCTCTAGATGGCACTTGGTTAATAGTAATGCATCATAACAAGCATGATGACCCAAGTGCATCTTCCTAACATCTCACATGTTGTCTAAGTGGATCAATACAAAAATCATGGTTTCTTAGGTGTTTTGTGAGATGCTTAAAGGTATAAATCCTAGAATTTCTATAGGATCATGCAAACCTAGACCTCTATTCTACTAAGCACGTCCCAAGTTCTCTTTTTAGTGATGAATATTCTGCTTCGGGGAGAGCCTTGGTGAATATGTTGGCTAATTTGGACTTAGATTCTATGTAATTAAGTTCAATGTCCCCCTTAGCCACATGATCTCTAATGAAGTGATGCTTCACTTCAATGTGCTTAGTTCTAGAGTGATGTACCGGATTTTTGGTCAAGTTTATGGGACTCACATTATCACAATAAACTTTTACATTGGAGTAGTGTAGCTCATAATCCTCTAATGTGTGTCTCATCCAAAGTAATTGAGTCACACAACCACCCATAGCCACATATTCGGCTTCGGTGGTTGACAAAACAACACAAAGTTGCTTTCTACTACTCCAACTCACTAGGGAGGATCCAAGAAATTGGCATCCACCACTAGTACTCTTCCAATCCAATTTGCAACCCCCATAGTCGGAATCGGTGTACCCAATTAAATCAAAAGATTTTATCCTAGGGTACTAAAGTCCTACATTTAGTGTGCCCTTGATATATCTTAAGATTTTCTTAACGGCCACTAAATGAGACTCTTTGGCACATGATTGGTACCTTGCACACATACCTACTGCAAATAATATATCGGGTCTACTAGAGGTTAGGTACAAAAGGCTAACAATCATACTCCTATAGAGTTTAAGGTCAATTTGTTTTCCTTCATAATCATTATCTATTTTTGTATTAGTTGCCATTGGGGTTGAAACTACCTTAGCTTTTTCCAAACCAAATTTCTTAATCATTTCCTTAGCATATTTGGTTTGGTATACATAAATTCGTTCATTTGTTTGTTTGACTTGTAGACCTAGGAAGAAATTTAGTTCCCCAACTAGACTCATCTCAAACTCATTCTCCATATTTTTGATGAAGTCTTGAAGGAGCTCATCATTTGTTGACCCAAAGATAATGTCATCTACATATACTTGGGCTACAAAGATGTCCTTAGCCTTTGATTTAATAAAGAAAGTTTGGTCTACATGACCCCTTCTAAACTCCTTAGAGACCAAGAAAGATGACAACCTTTCATTCCAAGCCCGGGGAGCTTGTTTCAAACCGTATAAAGCCTTTTTAAGCTTAAATACATGGTTTGGATAGTCTATGTTTTCAAACCCGGGAGGTTGTTCTACATATACCTTTTCCTTAATGAACTCATTTAGGAATGCCGACTTTACATCCATTTGATGAAGTTTAAAACCCATATAGGAGGCATATTCTAATAGGATTCTTATGTACTCTAACCTAGCAACCGAGGCATATGTTTCATCATAATCAAGTCCTTCAACTCGATTGAAGCCCCTAGCAACTAACCTTGCCTTATTCATAGTGATATTGTCTTGATCATCTAGTTTGTTCCTAAAAACCCATCTTGTAGTAATGATAGTATTATCATTAGGTCTAGGAACTAACTCCCATACTTGACTCCTTTCAAATTGAGCCAATTCATCTTACATTGCTAAGATCCAATCCGGATCAAGTAATGCATCATTGATTATTTTAGGTTCAATTTGGGAGATGAGGGCTATATGACTAGAGGGAGCTCTATGAAATGATCTAGTCCTAACACCTTGAGATAATTCACCTACAACTTGATCTATGGGGTGATTTTAATGATCTTTTATTGTTCTAGGAGGTGTATTAACTTGATTTTGATCATAATTATCCTCAACCCTTCTTTCATCAACGGAATCACCTCTTACTCCCCCTTGATTTAACTCTCCCCCTTGATCATTACCCCCTAAAGTCAAATCTTAAAATTTTTGGATAATTTCTTGATTTTTGTCATTGATATCATCATCAATAGGGGATTTCCTGGGGTAAGAATTTGAAGTTTCTTCAAATTGCACATTTGAGAATTCCTCAATCTTTTGAATTCTTTTATTATAAACTCTATACCCTACACTAGTGGATGAGTATCCAACTAGGATTCCTTCATCCACTTTGGATTCAAATTTACCGAGGCTATCTTTGGTGTTTAAAATGTAAACTTTTCATCCAAAGACTTTGAAATAGTGAATTGTTGGAATTTTACCATTCCATAATTCAAATGGGGTTTTTCCTAAAAACCTATGAATTAAAACCCTATTTTGGATATAGCAAGCGGTGTTGACCGCTTCCACCCACAAGTAGCTAGGTAAAGAATTGCATTGAGCATAGTCCTAGTTGCTTCTTGTAGGGCACGATTTTTCCTTTCCACAACTCCATTTTGTTGAGGTGTTCTAGGACAAGAAAATTCGTACTTGTACCCTTGTTCTAAACAAAAATTGGAGAAGTTAGAATTCTCAAATTCTCCACCATGATCACTACGGATCCAGTTGATTTTGAGATTTCTTTCATTCTCTACTCTTTTGCTAAAGCTTATGATTATTCCTAGGGTTTCATCCTTATGTTTCATGAAGAATACCCAAGTAAATCTAGAAAAATCATCTACTATAACTAGGCAATATTTACTACCAATTAAAGAAGGGGTACTATGACAATCAAATAAATCAACATGCAAGAGTTATAAAGGTAAAGCAGTACTAGGTAAAGTTTTACCTTTGTGTGATGATCTTGATTACTTTCCTTCTTGACATGCATCACACAATTTGTCCTTAAGATACTTGACTTTTGGCAACCCCTTGACTAGCTTCATCTTGGCTATTTTGGCAATATTTTTCATGTTGATGTGCCCTAGCCTCCTATGCCATAGCCAACTCTCTTCTTCTTTTGCAATGAGACACTTAGTAGAAGCGTTAGTAGCATAGGATAAATCAATATAATATATATTTGATTTCCTAAAACCTACTAACATGTAATCATTTTGATTTTTGTGTCTTATGAAGCATTTAGAAGAATCAAATTTAACATCAAAATTGGCATCACATAGTTGACTTACACTAAGCAAATTAAATTTCATATTTTTAACTAATAATACTTTGTGAATTGAAAGGTTTGGGGATACCTCAATTGTCCCTTTTCCTAGGATCTTAAGTTTACCACTATTTCTAAAAGACACCTTCCCCTTGCTAATGTGGTTGATTGTTGAAAATTTTCTCTCATCATCGGTCATGTGTTTTGAGCAACCACTATCAACAATTCATAAGCTTGGTCCTTCTACCTATACAACATGAAAAATGCAAGTCTTAGGCATCCAAATTTTAGGTCCGTTAGCATTAACTATATAGCTTTTGGGAACCCAAGCTTTTCTAGCCTTACTTCTAATGGTTGATTTTCTACTAACTAGTGAGGTGAAGGCTACTTCCTTCTCTTTAAGCTTATATCCTATGTCGGCCTTGTTATAAATGGCCCTTTGGTCCCTAAGAATCATATCAAGATATTTGGACCCATTTGTAAACATTTCTAAACATGCATGTAAATCACTTATTTCTTTCCTAAGTTCATCATTCTCATTCCTAAGTGTACATGCATCATCACAAGGCGGTGCTACATTTTTAAGTGATTTAATTTCTACTTTTAAGTCCTTAATCTTAGTTTTGGATCTATTTAAGGCATTTTGAAGGCATGCAATGGTTTTATAAAGTAACTCTATCCTAGGGGAGTCTCTTACCTCATCATCACTTGATGATGATTCGTCGCTTGAGGATGAGGATGAAGACTCCTCACTTGAGCTTTCGACTTCCTTCTCCAAGGCCATGAGAGCTAGGTTCCGAGTGGCATGACACATTTCTTCATCATCGAAAGAGTCCTCTAAGCTTAGTGTGTCCCACGTTTGTGCCACCATTGCCTCCTTCTTCTTCTCCTTCTTTTCCTCCTTCTTCTTTTCCTTCTCCTCCTTCTTCTTTAGTTCCGGGCAATTTGGCTTGATGTGCCCTTTCTTGTTGCAACCATAACAAGTTACATTAGATGTAGAAATTGAACTAGTTGAGGTTTTACCTTTGGAGGATTGGAACATCCTCCTCACATCCTTCTTGGTGAGTTTCCTTGATTTCCTACCAAATTTCTTTATATAGTGAGCTACCTCACTTGGCGATAGCTCGTCGTCGCTACTTGATGACTCCTCCTCGGATTCGGATGAAGAAGAGACTTCTTTCTTCTCCTTCTTCTTCTTGTCCTTCTTTCCTACAACAAGAGCTATACCTTTTTCTTTCGAAGAAGTGTTAGCATGTTCATGTAGCTCAAATTCACAAAAAAGTTCATCTATCTTAACTAAAGAAAGATCCCTAGAGACCTTATAGGCATCTACCATTGAATCCCACAAGGTTGTTCTAGGGAAGGCTTGGAGTATATACCTCACAAGGTCTCGATTTTCAACCTTTTCACCTATCACATGTAGTCCGTTGACTACCTCCTTGAAACGACCATGCATTTGGCTCATGGTTTCGTTGGTCTTCATGGTGATGCTTTGGAGTTGGCCTATTAAGAGATCTCTCTTGGCTCTTCTTGTTTCCTTCGATCCCTCGTTGAGCTCAATTAGCTTCTCCCAAAGATCCTTTGCTGATTCAAAAGGCCCCACTTTGCTTAGTTGCTCTTTTTACAAACCACATTGAAGTGTGTTTGTTGCTTTGGCGTTACCTTGAGCCTTCTTGGCCATGTCCCTCATCCAATCCTTGGTCGGTATGGGTGCTCCGTGTTCATCGACCAGCTTCTCAAATCCATCTACTAAACCAATTTTCAATATCGTTCATAAGGTAGTATTCCATCCTACCTTTCCAATAGCCGAAGTCATTGTAGTCGAAGAAAGGAGGCCTCGCCGTGCTATACCCCTCTTGAAATGCCATTATGCTCCAGTTGATGGTTAAATCTTTCGATGCAATTTGGGCTCTGATACCACTTGTTAGTGATCTTTGAAGGCTAGAGGGGGGGGGGGTGAATAGCCTCTTTTTGTTTCTACAAAAATGGTTAGCGGAAGCACAACAAATACAATAGTAATAGAAACGAAAATACAATGCTAACACAAAGAACTTAACGTGGTTCAGAGATTAAGCTCCTACTCCACGGCAATCCTTCAGGTGGATCAACCCAAATTGATCTTCACTAAGAAGCTTTCTCTTTTATAAAACCCTCCTCTTCTTACAAAAGATGAAGATGAAGATTAGAGAGGAGGAGAGGAATTAAAACACTTAGAAAGCTTAGGAAATTCATGGGAGCTTGAGAGAATGATCAGAATATAAACACTAGCCTTCTCAAGCACCCCAAGCCCTCTTTTTATAGAGAGAGAGATGTTTTTCTCGTTGGGCCACGATCAGTCGACTGATGTTGTACATCAGTCGACTGCCATCGCGGCTAACGGCTTCTGAATAGCTGGATTCGCGGGATTCATAGCCGTCATCATCCAACTGCAGGCTCATCAGTCGGTTGATCCCTCCATCAGTCGACTGATGGAGTGATCAGTCGACTGATGGAGAGATCAGTCGAGTGAGACCCCATTCTATGCCCGAAGTCGACTTGATCAGTTGACTGCCACTGTTTGGCAGTCGACTGATGGTGACATCAGTCGACTGCCAAGACTAGGCAGTCGACTCCTCGTCAGCTTTTTCAACCTTACTCAGTCGAGCACCCTATCAGTCGACTGCTACCAAGAGTCGACCTAGAATCAACCTTCTAGCTCTTCCATAAGCCTTTCGCCTCCAGGATCCCTCCGAGTCCACGACTTGTTCATCTTTTGTGCTTGCTTCCAAGAGCTTCCTTCGGTTTTGTCATGTCTTGGGTTTTTCTTTGCCAAAGTACGTTTGGACTTTACGCCACCAAAACTATATGCTGCCAAGACTTGCCTTTGGACTTCCTTTGCTAAGGTCCGCTTGGACTTTATGTCGCCAAGACTACATGCTTGGTCTTACACTGCCAAGCCCTTTCCTTGGACTTCTCTTGCCAAGATCAAACTTGGACTTTGCCTTTACCAAGTCTTCATACTTGGATTTTCCTGTCACTTGAACACATTCATAATTAGATCATAAAGCATTGCCTAACTTAGATGATTATCCAAACATCAAAACCTATAGATGCTTGGGGCATTGTTGCACCAAAAGAGGCTTGGGAGCTTGAAGAGGCTAATGTTTGCACAAGAAATTATTATCCTCTAAGCTCCCAAAGCCTTCTTCCAAGTTCTTAAGCTTTTAATCTTTCTTCTAAGATTTTCTTTCAAATCTTGTAAGAAGAAGAGTGTTCATTGTAAGAAAAGGTTTCTTCACCTTGGGTTCATCCAAAGGAGTTCTTAGTGAAGGCTTGCAAGGAGTGATCCACCTCAAGGATCGTCGTGGAGTAGAAGCTTCATCTCCGAACCACATTAAATACTTTGTTAGCATTGTCTTTTTATTTCAATTCTAGTATTACTTTTGTTCTTGCTTCTGCTAACATCGTTGTAGAAATCGAACCCCTTTTGCCATACAAAGGATCCTCAACACTAGGCACACACAATCTATTTTTACAAAATAAAAATTCATCTTGCCTATAAAACTTACCCAATGCAACCATTTCCCATACTTTGAACACATCAGAAAAATCAGCATCGTTAGTATATAAATCCTTGATATATTCAAATCCAAGCAACTTCGTATCTAAAGCTGAAAGTAAAGTATACCTATGAGATAATGCATCAGCGACCACGTTCTCTTGGCCTTGCTTGTATCTGATCACATAAGGGAAGGTCTCAATGAGCTCCACCCATTTAGCACAGCATCGATTGAACTTATGTTGTCCCTTTAAATGCTTTAAGGATTGATGATCCATGTGAATCACAAATTCTTTCGGCCAAAGATAATGCTGCTATGTCTCCAATGTCCTAACCAACGCATACATCTCCTTGTCATATGTGGGATAGTTGAGAGTTGCTTCACTCAACTTCTCACTGAAGTAAGCAATGGGTCTCATTTCCTAGCACAACACCTATACCAAAAGCATCACATTCGATTTCAAATGTCTTAGAAAAATTTGGTAGGACTAGCAAAGGAGTAGAACTTAGTTTTTCTTTCAAGGCGTTAAATGCTCTTACTTGCTCCTCTCCCCATTTGAATGCCTTATTTTTCATGTTGACTTCAGTGAGGGGAGCTGCAATATGAATAAAATTACAAACAAACCATCCATAGAAGCTGGTTAAACCATGGAAACTCCTCACTTGGCTAATTGTGGTTGGTGTTGACCACTCTTGGATTGCTTTCACCTCTTCCTCATCCATCTCAACACCTTTAGCACTTACAACAAAACTAAGAAACCCCACTCTTTCCATACAAAAAAGCATTTTTGGAGGTTAGCAAAAAGCTTATCTTCCTTCAACACACTTAAAACATACCCTAATTTGTTGACATGCTCTTCTAAGCTTTTACTATAAATCAAAATATCATCAAAATACACAACTACAAATCGTCCTAAGAAAGCATGCAAAACATGGTTCATTAAACACATAAAAGTGGTCGGAGCATTAGTTAAACCAAAAGGCATTACTAACCATTCATATAAGTCATGCTTGGTCTTGAAACCAGTCTTCCATTCATCACCTTCCTTCATCCTAATTGTTATGTCGTTGATGGCTCGACAATCCACACACATCCTCCATGTATCATCCTTCTTAGGAACAAGTAATGCAGGGACGACACTGGGGTTCATACTTTCTCGAACATATCATTTTTCAAGTAATTTAGTAACTTGCCTTTGAGGTTCCTTTGTTTCCTCCAGATTGCTTCTATAGGTAAGTCGATTTGGGATGGATGAACCAGGTATGAAGTCGATTTGGTGTTCAATTCCACGAATCGAAGGCAACACAATGTGGAACCTCTTCAGGAAAGACATCCTTGAATTTATGTAAAAGAGAAACAACAACACTTGACAAAGAATTGTTATGCTCATTAGTACTTAAGGGTGCCTCCTTATACAAAAGGATAAGAGGCAACCTATTTAAAAATAAAACTTGTTTGATCTCACTTTTTTTGCATAGAAGCTATTTTCCTTTCTCTCATCTTCTTTTCTCTCAACTAGTTTTCTCTCAATTTCTTTTACTCTCTTATTTTCTTTTTTTCTCTCTTCTTTTCTTTTTTCCTTAGTTTCTTTTCTCTCAATTTCTTTTTCTCTCTTCTCCTCTATTGCTCTTTGTAATTTTAGTTGATCCTCCATAACTTATCTTGGAGTCAAGGGTACAAGAGTAATAGGTTCTCCCTCCCGAGTAAAAAAATATCTATTAGTGAACCTATCATGGGTTACCTTCCGATCAAATTGCTAAGGTTTCCCTAACAAAAGAGGCATGCATGCATGGGAACCACATCACACAACAACTCATCTTCATATTTGGCAATGGAAATTGGTACTCGCTTTGTTACCTTGATTTCACTGCAATTGTTCAACCACTGAAGTCGATAGGGATGCAGATGTTTCTGAGTTAATAAAGATGATCTCTTCACCTAATTAGTACTTGCCACATTGGTGCAACTCCCTCCATCAATAATAATGCTACAATAAGTCCCTTAGCTTGTTATTCACAAAGCAACGAGTATGAAATAAGTTCTCCCTTTGATTATCTTCCTTCTGCTTAGCTTGTAGATTGAGAACTCGGTAAGCCACCAATAAGTCTCTAACAACAACATGTTGCTCATCATCACTATCCTCCTTTTGTGGAACTTCCTCAGCTATTTCATCCTTATCTTACGACTCAAGCTCCCCTTGGGCATTGATCACCATCATGTTGATGCAGAGAGCATCACTCCTTGGTTTTGATGTATGAACCATAGTTAAAATTAGAACTTACTTGTGTTCTAATATCAGTGTTAAGTATGTAGACTTAACAGGAAGTCCTAGTTGGTCATGTTGACCAGATACTAGGAAGATGAATTGACAGATCAAGAAGACTAGACACCAGGCATGAATTCTAGATGGGTCATGTGAACCAGACATTTGGCATGAAGATTGATTGGGTCAGAAGACCAGACAATCGACAAAATGTCCAGCTGGGTCAGGTAGACCAGACAGCTGGTGGAAGCCCAGGTGGGTCAGATCGGATGTCAAGAACGGTAAGTCCGACAGGTAGACGAAAAGTAAGCCTCGAGTGGAGAGGTGAGGTCGAGTCTTCTATAGGAGGACAAAACTAGGTGTCGATCCAACGGATAGTCCATGTGGGACTTAGAAGTTGAGATCAAGCAGTATTACAACTGTTATCCTGTGTTGTATTATCTATTTGTGCTAATCTTGTTTTGTAGGGATCAGTCGACTAAATGGATTCTAATCGACTGAAGTTCAGTTGACTCGATTTAGTTTAGTCGACTAGATGCACACTTGGCACGATTAGCTGGTGATTAATCGAAGATCCGGCATAACAGATGGAAAGAGTTTCAATCGATTGGGGAGGTTCAATCGACTGGAGAGCTAAACTTCCCGATGCGAAGCCAGGTGACCTGGAATTGACTAGGGAGTTTTTAGTGGACTGGAAGACCAGAAGTTCCATATCGACGGGCTGATGTGGAGTCGACTAGAGGGCATTCCAGTCGACTAGAAAAGCTTTATAAAACAAGTGCTCGACCAGCTCCGAAATGAACACAACTACTATGTCGAAGTATTGCTAAAATTTATCCTCGTCCACAAGAGCTTCAGTTCCTCACAAAGATGCTTTTCCTGACACTCCGTGCCTACTTCAAAACTTCCATTAGTGTCGGTATAATATAGCTCTTAATTTCTTAGATTTATTTTCGCTTGTATGTACTTAACTTCAAAGAGAGGGTAGAGTGTTACCCATCTCATATTTTTGTAAAAAGCAAACCTCTCCGAAGTTTAGAGTTCTCGAGTCGGAGGGTATATAGTGATTGCCCATCGGGGTAACTCTCAAAAGAGCTATGGGCCTTGGAGTAGAAACCTAGTTAGGGTTGTGAACCAAGTAAAAGAAGTTGTCTCTATTTCATTTCATTTTTGTTGCATACTCTTTAAATATTTCAAAATATAAAAATAAGCTTTAAATTTCAGAAGAAAATTATAACTTCTGAGATTCACCCCCTCTCTCAGAGTATCTCGATCCTATAATTGGTATCAGAACGAGGGCGCTTCAAATTTGGTGCAACCACCATCGAGAGCAATAAAACTTTCCTTTAATTTTTCTGCATTAGAATAATTTTAATTAATTTTTATATATTTGAATAATCTAAATTAATTTTTCTGCATTAGTATAATTAGAGGTTCAGAACCTCAAAATCCATATTTACCCCCGACTATGCCGACTCTTGTGGATTCTAGTTGGGTTAGAGATAAGGCACATATACTCGTATTGGCGCATACAACTAAGGACCGATTCATGCTGTTTCGAGGAGAGTCTGACCCCTGAATTGCTCGGGCTTGGTTAGATAATCTAGAGGACACCTTCGAGTACATGAGTTGTACTGACGAGGAGAAGGTGGGTTTAGCTGCATATCACCTCCGGGTGCAAGTGTTTACTTGGTGGAAGATGCAAAAGACCTTAATTGGGGAGTGTGAGATCACATGGTCTGTTTTCCGAGATGTTTTCTAGAGGTGAAGACCTCTGGAGTTCTTAGTAGGAGATCATGCATTCCTGTGTGTTTCTCCCACAAAAGGAGTGAAGGGATTTGGGCTTAAAGGAAAGTTAGCACCGCGCTACATTGGTCCATTTGAGATATTATAGCAGATTGAGGTTGTGGCTTACCGATTAGCTTTACCACCGGCTCTTACGGGTGTGTATAATGTATTTCATGTTTCTATGCTGAGGAAATACATGTCGCATCCTGATCATGTTCTAACATAGGTGTCGATTCCACTCCAGCCTAATGCGACTTATGAGGAGATTCTGGTGCGGATCCTTAGTCACAGGGAACGCCGATCGCGGAACAAAACCATCCGACTTGTAAAGGTTGGATGGCAGCATTATACTGATGAAGAGGCTACATGGGAGTTGGAGGATACCATTTGTGCGTGTTACCCTCATCTATTTATATGAGGTATGTGGTATTTTAGGGAATTGCTTAAATTGATTACCACATTTAATTACGAAATTTGGGGACCAAATTTTATTAAGTGGGGAAGAATGTAAGATACAGAAAAAAAATTTAAATCAAATTAATTATACAGATTAATTTGATTAATTAGTTGTTGAGGGTTTAATTGGTTGTTAGGGTCAATAGGTGGTGGGCTCAACTTGAGCTAGCCTAGACTTGACTTGAGTTAGCCAAGCCACAAGAGGTTGAACGACTTTTAAAAGGGGTTGAATAACCGATTGATAGCCTAACTTCATTCCCACTCGCAATCGCCTCTTCTCTTCCTCTCCTCGCGCGATTTGCAATCTCCACCTCTCTTCTTCTTCTGCAGGCCAACTATTGTCGATGGTGAGAGATCCAGCCGGTGGGAGAGGCACCATGCAATTGGAATCGGGTGGAGGTTGGTTGGGGAGCTAGGAATGCTGCGGCAATGAGCTGCCGAGAGTGAGGATCTCGTTGCCAATCGTCATCGGAGAGAGGTACGGGCCGATCTCCTTCCTCCTTTGAGATGAGAGCAAGATCTAGCTGTGGGTTTCTTGCTTTAGCTTGGATCTATTGTTTTTGGGTAGTGTTTGGAGCTTGGATTGCTCCGGTGAACAGGGGAGGTGCTGTCGGTGAAGATTTGGTCAATAAGCTTTGTTTTCCTTTGCTGCCTCAATGGTTATTACTATATTTTTCTGGGTGTGTCAATGTTGTTCGGATCTGATGGGTTCTGTCCATGGATCGTCGTAGATAAGCTGCAATTACAGGTTTGATTTGGGTGTTGTTTAGTGTTATTGTTTTAGCTTATCTTGGAGTTATTAATTGTTGTGTGGTTGTGTTGTTGAGTTTGTGCGTGAATGGTAGTGGTGGTGTTGATGTCGTGGAGGTGTTATAGGGGATGTTTCTGATTGTTGTTGTTAAGAGGATGTGAACTAATTTTGGTTGTGAGGAGCTGGATCTAGATGGGCAGAAATCTTGTAGGTGAGTTGTGTGTGCTCGTTCAGGGTTGATTAGATCCCTATTTCCTTCAATGCAGAATTTCTGTGGCAGGTTAATTGAAGTAAGTTTTGTTTGAGTTCTATTAAGGATCTGAGGATGTAGGTGTGTGTATGGTGTTGTGTATGTGTTGTACATGGGTTGGTGTGAATGGGATGAAGGTGATCTACAGTATCGGGGGAGTTTTTAACTCGTAGACGATGAAAGGATGAGAACATAGAAATGATGTAGTGGTTAGTTTGTATATTTGTCGTGTGCTTGTAATTAATCATAGTTTGCTATTATGTGCAGGTTTGGGATACGAAGCAGGTCCACAGCCGTGAGGATTTATATTACGAGCTTCGTATTAGATGGATAATATCTACCCTGTCAGGTAGTTTGTTGAATCCAGTGCATGAATATGGATTGATGATGATACCTTTTATCTTGACTCTACTCTTATTAAATCATGTGCTTGTACTTAGCCTTTGAT
This sequence comes from Wurfbainia villosa, assembly GCA_025175895.1. NCBI lineage: Eukaryota > Viridiplantae > Streptophyta > Magnoliopsida > Zingiberales > Zingiberaceae > Wurfbainia > Wurfbainia villosa. The sequence goes on along the minus strand of CM045989.1, from coordinate 31,351,348 downwards.
CTTTGAGATATGTTAATTCATCGTTCATTTATCATGAATATAAATTACAAACCCTATTGTGTGTTGGCTTATGGATGTTCAGTTAAGTACATATAGCTAGGGGCACAGTTGTGAACTCAGACTGGCGTTACCATGTCACATCACTAGGGTTAGGTGATAGATTTGATTATAGAGTCGATTGTTGTATCGTACACATATTAGTTGTGCATCTATGGTGGATCTAGTTAGTTGTGCATAGATAAGTGGGTATTTGTCAGTATGTGATTGTGGATTAGTAGTCCTTACATAGTTGACTTTTGGTTGATTAGGAATCTCTGTGAAATAGAGAGTGTTGCAGGGATATATGTGTGGAGCTATGCATCATTACATTGCATGCATGCTGTCGACTGGGTCTCCCTTGTGGTTGAGATGGGTCATCAGTCATCCTTCCTCCTTGGCCACTCGGGGTAGTGGTAGCAGGGTTGAGTGCAGATCATTGGTTGTGCTGCACTCGGCCACTATAGATGGTAGTAGCTGGAGTTGCGTACTTGGCCACGGTTGAGGGTGGTAGTTAGAGTTGCGCACTTGCCCACTATAGATGGTGGTAGTTGTGTGGTGCGCAGTTGTCCTATGTGTGGTGCTTGACCACTCATGGGTAGTGACGAAGCGACTAGCAGCAGGGACCCCCGTGGTGTAGCATATAGCTCTTTAACGGCTAGCTACTTATTCATACTTCTCATTTGACCACTCGAGAGTAGTAGTAGCTGGAGTTGGGATAGTTGTCATGTCGTGCCACCCAAGCCACACTGGGGTCTTGGTTGTGCATAGGGTCCGCAGACATGACCATGCATATGCATTGCTGGGATATGTATATGTATGCATGTATTTTGATATATGTTTTACATATGCCTGTGTGTTGCTGCATTTGGTTGAGCTATGATTGCTACATATGTTTATACATCATGTTACATGTCATTTGCACATTCTATACTACTGTGTGTTGAGCATGGGGTACATGTTGGTTTAGGTTGTTGTATGCATTGGATTAGCATCAGGTCATAGTATAGGATGGACCGAGTTGTTATTACATGTGATTATATACTGTTCATATGACTGAGTGTTAGTCACAGGTGTGGTATTGACCTTGTATGTTATACGGGTTATGTTACTGTATACTTGTTCAGGATGATATATGTTGTGTTGCTGCAGACCCTCAAGTATGTCAGTACATTACATTATATTTAGTTGATCGATTTGGTATGGGCATTGATTATGACTATACTGGTGGTTATTTGTTATTACCTTTAAGACTGTATATCTGTTGAACTCCATCTGTATACCTATAGATCTCCACACGTATACGTGTAGATCTCCATGGCTTATATGTTGTTCATGCACTATCTCTTATATTACCGCTAAATTTTATACTCACCACCACAAACCCTGAGTTTCTTGTCGCCCAGGTAATAGGTAGAAGATGTCTTGGGTGCTCGGAGCTCCGCCAGCTGATCTCATCTCACCTTGAGTATTTAGATTGTCATCCATATTGGTGTTGTATTATTTTGGATGGTGTGTTTTGAGATTTATCCTATGTTGTTCCACATTTTAGGTTTATGGTTGTGTTGAATATTTTTGGCCTTTGTTATGGATTTGGTTGGACTATGTTTCCTTGTTGTGTCAAAGTCGTACCGGTATGCATGTGTTTAAGTCTTTGTATCTTTATTATTTGTCAGTATATTCCGCTGTGATTTATGGATTATATCCATATATATGTTATGTGGTTGTGGCCGAAAGGCTTGTATCAACAAGATATTGTATCACGTACAGGGGAGGTGTTGTTCATTTTTCGGCTCAGCATACTCTTGGGGTGTGACAATAATTTTAATTAAATTTTCTACATCTAGAATAATTTTAATTAATTTTTTTGCATATAGTATAATTTTAATTAATTTTTATGCATTAGTATAATTTTAATTAAATTTTTTTGCATCTAGAATAATTTTAATTAGTTTTTCTACATTTAGTATAATTTTAATTAATTTTTCTGTATTAGAATAATTTTTATTAATTTTCTGCATCTAGAATAATTTTTATTAATTTTCTGCATCTAGAATAATTTTAATTAAATTTTCTACATCTAGAATAATTTTAATTAATTTTCTACATCTAAATTAATTTTAATTATTTTTCTGTATTTAGATTAATTTTATTTAATTTTTCTACATTTAGATTAATTCTAATTAATTTTTTCTGCATTAGATTAATTTTTATCAATTTTTGCACTTAGCTTAATTTTTATTTTAGAATACTTTTTTCTTTAACTTAGAATAAATCTTCCATTAATTCTTGCACTTAGTATAAATTTAATTCTTGCATAATATTATTTAATTTAAATAACTCTAGGAATAATTCTCAATTTTAATTAATTCAAATAAAAAATTATTAATAAAAGATTTATTTAGAAATATCGCACTTAGAAGGGTATAACACCGTTCGCCCTCCTCTCTTCAACGGAGAGGACTTTTCCTATTAGAAAAGACGAATGGAGTGCTATCTAAAAACAAGCCTAGAGGTATGGTTTTCGATTAGAAAAGGTTTCGTCTCTTTGGTAGATGACTTGGGTGAGTTGTTAGAACCGGAGAAATTGACCGCGGACATTAGAAAACAAGCTCAAGTCGATTATAAGGCACTTAACACCTTGCAATTCGGACTTACCAAAGAAGAGCTCAATAGAGGGTCCATTCAAAAACTCCAAGGAATTATGGGACAAATTAATTGAATTACATGAAGGTACAAATGACACTAGGATAGCTAAACGAGACATGTTACTAAATAAATTATTTAAATATAAAATGAATGAAAATGAAAATGTTAGTCAACTTCATACGAGAATAAAAAACATTTTAAATGGACTACATTTAATAGGACACCAAATAGAAAATAGAGACATAATTAGATATACACTTAAGGCATTCCCGAGAAATGTCTTATGGACATCCATTGTCGATGCCTATAAGGTTTCCAGGGATCTTTCCACAATTAGACTAGACGAATTATTTTGCAAACTTGAACTACACGAACAAGCTAACTCGGGTCAAACCGAGAATGGTATTGCTTTAGTGGCAGGTTCGACAAAAAAGGAAAGGAAAGCGAAAAGTGAGTTCGAAAATGAGTCAGAGTCAAAACTAAATGGAGAAGAGGAAATCGTAAATATGGTCTGGAAGATGTTCAATCGGAGAAAAAGATTTATGAAGAAGGATGCTAATAAAGTCATCAACAACAAGCCGACACCCCGATTGGAAGTGACTTGCTACGAGTGCAACGGAATGGGACACCACAAATCAAAGTGTGAAAATCTAAAAAAGGAAGAAAAACCTAAAAAGGAAAAGAAGAAGAAAGCACATAAGGCAACTTGGGATGAATCATCCTCGAAAGAGTCAGACGCAGAAGAGACGAAGAGAAGCTTCGTAGCGTTTATGGCCGAATCAAGCTCCGGAGCCGAGTCAAGTTCCGAGTACGAGTCCGATTCCAAGTCCGAGAGAAGCCACGGATCCGCATCCGTTTCCGAAGGACTAGACAAGATAACTTCTCCCTTAGAAGATAAGTTGTATAATATAATTGCATGCCTAGGTAGGAAGTTAGCTAATTCTGAGAATCGAGTCGGCTCGCTACTTAAGGAAGTCCAAGTACTTAAAGAGCAAGTCAACACGAAGACTTCGACTTTCCAAACTAAGGATAGAGACTCAACTCAAGTTACAAAGCTTGAGGAAGAGAACTTGGTCCTGAAAAGGCAAGTAAAAGATCTAACCAGATCATTGGAAAGGTTCACTTCGGGCTCCAAGTATCTCAATATGATGCTTGGATCTCAGCGAGCCGTGTACAACAAATCCGGACTCAAACACAAAGATAAATCCTCCTATAAATCATATATGTCATTACTTAGCTGAAATACTAATAATCTAGTCCAAGCATAGGTTCCTAAGTCTAGCTTAGTCAACTAAGTTGGACCAAATCAATTTTGGGTTCCCAAGAGTCAAGTTCACTTAGTGAACAAAACTCAACCTATGATGCAAAAGGTTGGAATCCGCCAACCTAGTGGCCCCCTACCAGCCCACCCTCAGACCATCGTAAGGGAGGTAAATCACGGTAGACCTTTGTCCCTTGAGACTAGTAATTAGCGCATGGAGGGACGGCACCCTCGCATGGGATTGACCCGTTGTCCTATGATGCAACGTCTGCATGCGCTAGCCACTAGGCCCTTCCCGTGGGGACAACAAAACTTAACCTAGCTATCACTTAGTGGGAGCTAACACTTTGCTTGTTTCCTTATTTAGTTGAACTCTTGCATGCTTTAGTTTACTTTACTTGCTTAATTTAGAATGGACTATATAAGAAACAATGTAGTTTAAACTTGAACAACATAGTACTAAGATGAAGTGAACTGATAGTAAGTTAGGAAAGCTCTTCAAAGTGCATGTCTAAGAAGTGGTCGTTGCTCCGATATCCAAGAAGGTCATGTGCCTCGCCACGACCTGGTGCACTAAGTCGAGTGGAACTGACCGAAGATACTCACTAAGTCTTTGACTAGTTAGACCAAGGCTTAGTCCAAAGTGAATCAAGTACTTGATTCCTTCATTGACTTTATTTAGGAAGTGATCGTTGCTCCGATATCCAAGAAGGTCATGTGCCTCTCCACCTAGAAGTCAATGTTGGAAAAAACCTACTTGACTTGAAATTGTTCATTAAATTTAATTAAGATAAAAAGAAATCCTCATCTCACAAAACCCATAGGAGTAATGTATATTGAAAACCTAGCTTGGGTGATATGATTTAGAATTTAATCAAGCTTAATTAGCTTAATACAATTTACGAAACTTAACAAATTTAAACTAAACAAACTTACTTAATAAATTTACTTAAACTAAACTTAACAAATTTAAACTAAACAAACTTACTTAATAAATTTACTTAAACTAAACTTAACAAACTTAAACTAAACCTAACTTAATAAATTTACTTAAACTAAACTTAACAAACTTAAACTAAACAAACTTACTTTAACTAAACATAACTTAACAAACTTACAACACAAATCAATTCAAGATAATTCATCTTACTCAAGGTGTGAATTATCTTAAAAAGTTTTAATTCATGTAGGACTCCAGAATGGACCAATGGATTCTAGATAGTGGTTGCTCCAGACATATGACTGGAGATAGTCAAAAGTTCTCGAAATTAAGCTACAAGAATCTAGGTTCAGTCACCTTTGGAAACAATAGCAAACTTAAGGTAATTGGATCAGGTAACATTGAATTAGAGTTAAATTTTATTATACAAAAAGTTTTATTTGTAGAGAATTTCAAATTTAACTTGCTTAGTATAAGTCAATTATGTGGTGTCGGTTATGAAGTGAAATTTTTATCGAATAAATGTTTGATTAACAATATTGAAAACCCAAAAATATTACTTAAGGGGATTAGTAATAAAAATATATATTCAATAAATTTAGAAAGATCCTCAATTAAGTGTCATATGACATAGCAAGAAGAAAGTTAGTTGTGGCATAGACGACTTGCTCACATCAACTTTATGAATATAATGAAGTTAAGTGAAACTAACTTAGTTAGAGGTTTGCCCAAACTTAAAAATATTGAAAACAAAGTTTTTAATGCTTGCAAATAAGGAAATCAAACTAAGTCTCAATATAAATTAACTAATCAAGGTTGAACAAGTTCAATACTTGAGTTAATTCACTTAGATTTGGTCGATTCACATGGGTTAAAATCACTAAGTAGAAATTTATATTGTTTAGTGATAATAGATGATTACTCTAGGTTTATATGGGTAAAATTCCTAAAACAAAAAAGATGAGACATTTGAAGTATTTAAAAACTTTAGTAAACAAATAGAAAATGAAAAAGACCTTAAGATAAAAAAGAATACAAAGTGATAATTGAGGAGAATTTAAAAATGAAAAATTTACAATAATGTGTCTAGAAAATGGATATCACCATGAATATTCATGCCCTAGAACACCCCAACAAAATGGAATAGTAGAAAGAAAAAATAGAACCCTACAAGAAGCTGCTAGGTTAATGTTAAATGAATATAACTTACATAGCTACCTATGGGCTGAAGCTATAAACACAGCATATTATGTGCAAAATAGAAAAATAATTAATAAATTACATAATAAAACATATTATGAAATTTTTAATAATAAAATACCTTCAATAAAATATCTAAAAGTATTTGGATGCAAAGTATTTATTTTAAATACAAAAGACCATCTCGAAAAATTCTCTTCAAAAACCGATGAAGGAATATTTCTTTGATATTCGACCACTAGTAGGGCCTATAGGATTTATAGTAAGAAAACTCTAAAAATTGAAGAAACAACTAATGTAAAATTTAATGAAGAGGAAATTACCAATAATCAAATAAACACATTAAAAGATAATCAAAATGAGCTAAATGAAATTACACATGATGAAGACGAACAAACCCAATGTGAAGAAAACTTAAAGACATCTAGAATTAATTCTAACCATCCTCTTGAACAAGTATTAGGAAATTCAACTTTAGGAGTTCAAACTAGATCAACCCTAAGAAACTTGAGTCAAATTGCTTTAATATCAAAAATAGAACCAAAATCAATAAATGAGGCCTTACCTGACACTGATTGGATAATAACTTTGCAAGTAGAACTAGCGCAATTCGATAGAAATGAAGTGTGGGACTTAGTACCTCCACCATTAGATAAATCAATAATAGACACTAAATGGGTATTTAGAATCAAATTAAACGATCAAGGAGAAATCAATAGGAATAAAGCTCGATTAGTAGCTAAAGGGTTTAATCAAGTAGAAGGATTAGACTATGATGAAACTTATGCCCCAATAGCTAGGCTTGAGTCAATTAGGATGTTGCTATCTTATGCGGCACATAAAGGATTCAAGTTATATCAAATGGATGTCTAATATGCATTTTTAAATGGAGTAATAAAAGAAGAGGTATACGTAAGTCAACCCCCAGGTTTTGAAAGCTTAGAATATCCTAATCGTGTATATAAATTAAAAAAAAAGTCTTATATGGATTAAAACATGCTCCTAGTGCCTATTATGAGATACTATCTACTCTACTGGCCAATCTATACAAACATTCAAAGATCATTTTGGACCTCTACTGCAAGACCTCCGGAATCAAGGTTTTATTGGAGAAAACCCTCTCCTCCATTGGTCTAAAAATAAAATTGTGTGCCACCTTGACATTAAAAACCCGGATTTTATTATTGAAGACTGACCTTTAAGGCATCTCACACCTCAGCTAAAGGAGGCCTTCACTAACACATGTTCAAGCATTATTGATGCTCCAAGTTATTAGACCCAGTAAGAGCAGGCACAGAACGACGACAATCATAGTCAACTCAGGGACAACTATTGATCCTACAACTAGGAAGGAGGTGAAAGGGAAAGAACGCATGGTCTTCAACTATAAGAGGTTAAATGATTTAACCAATAAACCTCTGAAACAATTATCCATTTTCCTTTGAAAAATAGAGGGGGCATTCTTCAATCCAAATGGCATTACAAGCCATTCGTATAAGTCATCAGGGACCCAGAAGGTTGTCCATTCTATAGAGTCCAGATGCATTGCCACTTGATGGAAGCCACATTTTAGGTCAAATTTTGAATATATCTGGTTCGAACTGACCTTTCATAAATAGTGTTGATCTCGGGTAGACTGTATTGGTCTTTATTAGTTAAATCATTTAACCTCTTATAGTTGAAGACCATGCATTCTTTCCCTTTCACCTCATACTGCATCCTGCTTCTCTATATCTAAATAAAACTTTCTTATTGAATGAATCTTCGATCAATTTGATTTCCTTCTGTTACTAGCATGGGTTCTTCAGATCGATGCATATACACTTTGTGGTTATCATCATCTCTTCATGAGTGGTATAGGACCTCTGCTGGGATAATTGATGCTATTTCGTGCATAGACATTTGCAGTTGGGTTTGGGGGTCTAACTGTTGTTCTAGTGTTTGAGCTGGTGTTGAATTTCCAAGTAATTTGTGGCCAAGCCTTCTTGTAGCTTGCTGTAAATTATATATTCTTCTCTAGCTTCTTCGATAATCTCTAATTTGATCTTTGGTTAAGGGGGTTGTTTGTGTTGTTGTAGTTGTTGTAATAGGGACTTGCCTTGTCACTGCCCTGGATGCCATTAGTTCTTCAGTTTCTCTTGTTCCTTTCTTAGGATTTCGTAGGGATCTTCGAAGACTTTGAGGGTGCCTCTTCCCTCCTTTGGTTTCTCTTTTGATCCAAGTGTCAGCCCTTGCAATTTTTCAATTAGGGAGTTTGGTATGGTTCTCGGAGCAATACGAGTATTTGTACCACGATGAGATCACTCAGTGGTAATAAAGTTTAAAGTAAGAAATAAGGAGAAAGGAAATGGAAAACTCACATATTCAAACTTAAGAAACTTCGTACAAGATTGCTAAAACAAACTCAAGTAGAGCACAGGTATGCTTGTATGCCCTGCAAGAGTCACAGATATCTGCTTATATAGAAGAAGTCTAGTTGCTGGGTACTCATGGGGCCCCATTATCACATGCTAGATCTTTTTCCTTTTAGGCAGAATCTTGATTTACAGCACACATAGTACGCTTTACAGCTTACATAACAAGACACTTCTTTACAACACACATGACAAGACACTTCTTTACAGCACATATAGTACGCTTTACAGCTTATATGACAAAACACTTTGGGCCCGCCACTCTTCAGATGATGAAAGATGGCATTCACTGGGTTGTGTCTTGGACAAGGCGGACAACTATTTCCAGTTGGTCATCAATTTGTTTTGTGGCAGGATACCAGTCACGCCACCAATTATCATGGTCACTACTCCTTCGAAGGCATTCTTTTGTTTTTATGGCATGTAAGGATCTGAGCTGTCATAGGGACTGTAGGCATCCTTTGTCGCCCACTGTTGGATCTCGAAACATCATTGGCTAACGAGATTGTATTTGTCCAATGGGATGCTTCTCTGTTGTTGCATCCTGTTGTGGAGGTCAGTAAGAAGTTGCTCATATGCTTGATCAAGGAGCAGAGGTTCAAGAGAGTGTTGGCCATGTGGGCTTGTGCATCCTTGTGGGGTTTCTCCTTGATTTCTTGTAACGCTGCTGCTGATAACTTGAGCTTGGGTAGCTCCTTGCTTGGCCATTCTGTCACATAATCAGTAAATGTTATCCAACGAACCATGGATGGTTTATTGTTGGTTGACTTGCCGAAGAAGCTAATAATTGCTTGATAGTCAACTCCTTTTTATCAAGATAGTAAATCTTTAAAGATTCTAAGGAATTCATGACCGCATGTATCTCGGTATCAATGGTGGACTTAATTGGGGAAAATTTGCCACTAGCATAGGCACAAATCCTTTCGGTTGATTTGGGGTCATATTTTGACTTTTTCCATTTGTAGATCTCTCCCCATCCTTCCATGCACCCATCAACCTCGAGGATAACATAATAGTCTTCAAGAGAAATTTCCAGATCAGGGAGATTTTGAATTAACTCATTCAATTTCTTGACTAAGAACCAGTCTTGTTCATTCATCTTCTTATCCCCTGTGGGACTGATTTTAGCATATAGAGGACTAAGCAAATCTTCCCAAATTTAGGATGTAGTTTCTGGCATAATTTAAAAGTCCAAGCCATGACCTCATCCCTTGCTTTGTCTTCAGTTTAGTCTCTTGGAAATTAGCAATTTTTGAAATGATATGAGGTTGTAGCTTGATCTTCTGATTACCCAATATTGCTCCAAGAAATTCAATTTCATGGATAGCGATTTTCATTTTTGTGGGGCTCAAAACTAACCGATTGTTCTGACAAATATTTAGCATAACTCACAGATGTTGAGCATGTTCATCCTGATTCTATGAGAAAACTAGTATATCATCAATATATATAGCAATGAAATTTTTTGTACCTTTGAAACAATTATCCATTTTCCTCTGAAAAATAGAGGGGGCATTCTTCAATCCAAATGGCATTACAAGCCATTCGTATAAGTCATCAGGGACCCAAAAGGTTGTCCATTCAATAGAGTCAGGATGCATTGCCACTTGATGGAAGTCACTTTTTAGGTAAAATTTTGAATATATCTGGCTCGAACTGACCTTTCGTAAGATAGTGTTGATCCCGGGTAGACTGTATTGGTCTTTATTGGTTAAATCATTTAACCTCTTATAGTTGAAGACCATGTGTTCTTTCCCTTTCACCTCCTTCCCAGTTGTAGGATCAATAGTTGTCCCAGAGTTTGTCACACCCGCCCTTTCCAGGGGATGGAAGGGCGGCGCGACGCGATCATACACACATGTATTTACAGCGAAAGACTACATACTTATTACAGCGGAAGACTTTAAACTTCTTTTTTTTTCTTTCTTTTAAACATAAGCATGCATCATCATTTCATAAGTACTTAGTTCAAGTTCATGACATTCAACTTAAAGGACACCAAGTAGCGACCATTCATCATCAAGTAGAGTTCGACTCTTAACAACTAAAATGCAAAACTTAAAGGGAACATGCATAAGTATGGGAAACATAAATAGATCTCCTCCACCATGCCACTACCACACACACTTTGCCCCTCCTGCTGTTCCCTTTAGTTTAGTCATTCTTTACCCTTATCTGCAGTACAAGAGAACATAAAACTATAAGCACATAGTCTTAGTAAGATCCTTTCCTACTCACAAAAGCCATACATCAAGAATTAGACATAGAATAGTGACATGATAATTTAAGAACATATAAGCATAGCATGCATATAAACATACAAGAACATATAAGCATAGCATGCAGAAAAACATACAAGAACATATAAGCATAACATGCATATAAACATACAAGAACATATAAGCATAGCATTCATATAAACAAACAAGAACATGTAAGCATAGCATGTATATAAACATACAAGAACATATAAGCATAGCATGCATATAAACATACAAGAACATATAAGCATAACATGCATATAAACATACAAGAACATATAAGCATAGCATTCATATAAACATACAAGAACATGTAAGCATAGCATGCATATAAACATACAAGAACATATAAGCATAAAATTCATATAAACATACAAGTACATATGGACATGGAGAGGGGTATATGCAAGATGCTCTTTGAAAACATATATATTATAGGTACTTAATGTAGGGAATTCTTTATGCCAAATGGCATATGCGCAATGGAAAAATTAGGATCCCTTCCAAGTGATCCATGCGAAAGCAAACTCGTATAAAATAAATTTCTCTAAACCAAGCCTATCTTATAGGAGAGGATTACCTTTGTTGCGTGCCCTTGTTAATCCCGCTTCTTCCTTTTGTTTGTTGGATCTTTAGCACGTTCAAGTGTCCGTGCCTCTATATGTATCCACACGAGCAAGCTCTTGTCTCACAAAAGAAAACTAGAGGAGCTCTCCTTTACTTCTTGCTAGAGAAGTCCCTAAAGGAGAGGAAGCTAGGGAAAAAGAGAAGGGAAGAAGAAGACTACTCTTCTTGCTACACTCACAAAAGCCACACAACAATAAGCTCTCAAGCTCTCTCCAAGCCTCAAGCTCCCAACAACCACACCAACCATTGCTTTGGCCGGCCACTCCATGGGGTCTTTTATAGGGTTGGAAAAACCCTTTCACCTCCACACATTCAATGCAATCCATTGCATTGGGACATTTGTTTGGCCGGCCACTTAAGGAGACAAAACCATTTTGTTTCCTTCCACCTTATCTAGCTTAGGTGGATGCTTAGGTGGCATGCTTATGTGGCATGCTTATGTGGCATGCTTATGTGGCATTCTTATGTGGCATTCATGCATGTTGAATTAATCTTATTAATTCAATTAAGCTTATGTTATCATATTGAATTAATCTTATTAATTCAATTAAGCTTATGTTATCATATTGAATTAATCTTATTAAATCAATGAGGTAACATATTGAATTAATCTCATTAAATCAATTAGCTAAAATTCTCATTAAGCTTAAAGTCCAAAAACCATTTTGTACTTAAGCTTATTCCCAAATTATTCTAGTCAAACTAGAATACTCTAATTCCTCTAATCATCATGCCCTTTGTGTGTGACCCTATAGGCTCTCATAACGTTGGCAGTGGACCTAAACTCTTTTAGATACACAAGCAATGAGCGGCATCTAGCAATACATCATTGCTACCCAAGTTATGAGATAAGTCAAGATCCTGTTGGATCGAGAAGCATCGCTAGAGGGGGGGGGTGAATAGCGATCGTAAATCTTTTCTTTTTCGTTCGTTCAATACGCAAAGTAAGCACAGCGGAAAATAAATGAACACGTTTATTTTACTTGGTTCACAACCCAGCGGTTGCTACTCCAAGGCCCTATCGGTCCTAGACCGCGTACGGAGGGCAAAGCACTAAAACGTCTCCTCCTCGTTGGAGGTAGGAGACAACGATTACAAAAACCGAATATACGAGGATGAGGCAACAAGCCTACCTCACCTCGTTATGAAGATAAAAATACAGAATATAATATCAAAAATATTACTTGAATCTGCTGCCGACGAAGAAGATCAAAACTTGGCGTCGCGTCGGCGTTATGACGGTGTTGAAGCGTTGGCATTGTAGGAGCACTTGATGAATAATTGATGTGTTTTGGAGATGAATCCTCCCCTCCTTTTATAGACTTTAGCCTATGAATTTGTCTCCTATTTCTTTGGAACGGATCATGAATTTTTCCAAATTTTTATCGCGAAGTGGTCGCGTCAAACGTTATCCGCTTTTGACCTAAGCGCAAAGTCGATCGTCGCCATCACCGATCGATGCCTCATCATCGATCGATGATACGATCGATGATCATCTCATCACCAATCGATAACGATCGCCTAATGTCCAAAGAATGATCACCGGCCACTTCCTGCGCAGTAAGAGATTAGCTCGGAAAATGATAAATACGACGGTTTCTAATCCGTCCGATCTCGACCTAGACCTTCCACAGAAGTCTTAGTCGAATCGCCGCTTCTGACGTCCCCGTAAAGAGGACACGACCTTACAATCTCTCACTCACACGAGCTTACCTCGATAGTAGCTCTCGCTTAGGCCTTCCACTGATTCCTTCGGCTCCTCCGAATTCACTCAAGTGTCGCCCGACCACCACGGCTTCCTCCGGTGTCGCTAGCCTTCACCCAGCCTTTAGTACTTTTCTGCACACTTGATTTAGCTCGTGAGATAACAATATAAACTTAACTTTGTGTCTTTGCCATAATCAAAACACAGGTTCGATTATCTAGTGCCCCTGCACCAACAATCTCCCCCTTTTTTATCTATGTCAAACCAACACAAAGTTAAGGGAAATTAAAGCATAAAACACATATAGTAGATGATGAATGTCATTCCCAAAAACTCTCCCTTAACCAAAACTCCCCCTTAACCCTAGGTGAGTTTTGAAAGAGATACTTTAGTTTTCAAAAACAAATTTTGTGTTTCAAAGTGAAATTTTGTGTTACTCCCCCTTAACTTTCGCTCTTCTCCCCCTTTTGCCATAAATCAAAAAAGAGTGTTGGGGTTTTTGTATAAAATAGGGGTTTAAAACAATGTCGTTTATGAATGCATCTAGATAAATCAAATATGAGTCCAAGCATGCGTCTAGCAATAGTTAGATAGATTGGTTCGAGGTGTGTCCCTCTGCACCAATAATCTAAAGATTTATAATATAACCCTTAAGATTAGTTTGCTCTCCCCCTTAGTCAAATATATGAAGTATAAGAGATGTAGGGGGCGCTAAACTTTGGCCTCAGAGTTGTTAAGTACAATAGTTGAGAAAATAAGTAGTATTTTGAAGGGATTGTTTCAAGTATATTTCAATTATCCTTAACATCTCACTCATTCTATGTGTCTCATAATTTGTTCACCTTATATGTTTTGTGAGATGATTTTAAATTGATTAAAGATAGTCAACCTTGGGTTAGATTCAGATTTAACCTTTAGATCGTTAAGTAACTTTTCGAGAAACTGGCTTCCAGGTCGTGGCGAGGCACAGGGGCCTTCTTTGATCGGAACAACGACCACTTCCTTAGACAAAGCCAAATTCAAGAAAATATCACTTAAGTCACTTAGGGTTACTTCCTGGTCTAACTAGTTTAGGATACGGCGAGGTAGCTTCGGCTAGTTCCACTCGGTCAAGTGCACCAAGCTAGATACGCCTTATCTAGCTCGAATACACGAGACTTTGTCTCCCTAACGTACTATCATCTCGCCGCGTCCTGATACTATATTATCAAGAGTTGACTAACTAGTTATTTATGAAAAGAGGCTCCCCGAGGCTCAATCTTTTCGAAGGATTTTAGTTGGTTGTGTACGTATTCTAAGTAAGTTCACAAGTTAACAGAAATTCTAAGCATGCAATGGTTTTGCTAAGTAAGCGGGTATACTATTTTAGTGTTAGCTCCCCCTAGACCATTGAACCAATAAGGTCTATTCAAATAATGAACTTGATCCTGAGGAATCCAATACTTATTAGTCCTAATATGTGAATTTAATAAAACCTTTGGGACCCATGCTTGGACTCTTTGATGACTACGATTTACGATAGACATATAAGACCTATTCGTAGTCTTTGACTTAAATCCGAGTCGGCTTTGTTGTACACGGCTCTTTGGGTTCCAAGTAGTCGGTTAAGGTTCTTAGATCCCAACGTGAACTTTTCCAACCTAGCCTCGACCTCTTGAACTTGGTCTTTCAAGAGAGAATTCTCCTTCTCAAGTTTTTCAATTTGGGTTGAGTTTCTCTCTTGAACTTGACTAGTTGAAGAGGTTAGAGTAGCCTCTTGCTTGAGGGTTTCAACCTCCTCAAGTAACGACTCAACCCTAGACTCGGACTTAGTTAATTTCCTATTAAGCAGTTTAATTGTACTGTAAAGTGTACTAATTAAAGAGAAATCAACCTTAACTTTCCCTTTTGGTCCGGCTTTGAGTTTTCTCTCGAAATAATCTTCGGGGTCGGAGTCGGAGTTGTAGTTGGACTCGGCTTCGGATTCTGACTCGGACTCCTCCGTTCTTGCCATGTAAGCTATGTCTTCTCTGTTGTCCCAAGTTGCATGGAAGGCTTTCCTTGCTCCCTTTTTCTTTTGGTTCTCATTCTTCAATTTCCTTCTTTCTTGTCGAACTATTCTCCGCACAATATTGACTATTATGGCCTCCTCTTCGGATTCGGATTCGTCTTCGGGTTCGAGTTCATCTACTTGCCTAGTAGGTGGCTTGCTTCTTTGTCCTGCAAGTAGAGCAATACCTCTCTCGGCCCGGATCACGTTAGTTTGCTCATGAAGTTCAAACTCGGAAAATAATTCATCTAACCTAATTTTAGAAAGGTCCTTGGAGACCTTGTAGGCATCGACCATGGATGCCCACAAGGTGGTCCTAGGAAACGAGTTAAGAACGCCTTAATAGGTCACGGTTTTCGACCTTGTGTCCGGTTGGTGTGCAGGCTGCTGACAAATGTCTCCGGACGCGGCGTAGTTGTGTTGCCGCCTCGTGTTCCCCGCATCTTGAGGTTATACAACTTATTGAAAAGAAGGTCACGCTATATACCTTAGCATCGGGTGTTCCTTCGTGTAGCTCAATTAATTTATTCCATAGGTCCTTGGCGCTAATGAATGGTCCGATGCGGTTGAGTTCCTCCTTGGACAAGCCGCATTGCAATATTTGGGTTGCTCTTGCATCGGCTTCGATTTGCCTCTTGGTTGCATTTGTCCACTTGTTGAAATCCAAGGGCTCTCCTTGATCATTGGTGGGTAAAGCAAAGCCGGTTTGGATTATTATCCAAGTCTCGACTTGTGTTTTCAAGAAACACTCCATCCGACCTTTCCAATAACGGAAATCATCTCCGTTAAAGAACGGAGGACGCGTGGAGAAATATCCCTCAATGAGAGCCATTAAGTATCTTTCAAAAACACAAATAAAAACCAAAGAGAATTCCAAGACTTGGTCTTGGATTAGTAATGCGGGAAATAATAGGAAAAAAAACAGAAATAAATAAGGAGGATAAAAAAACTAAAAAAATTTGAAACTTACGACCTTCGATGTCCCCGAAAGGGTACTAAACGCTGGATTTTGGGGCTGGAAACAGCTGGTTACGGAGGTAAACCCCCTGTAAAAAGTGTAGATCTTTCAGAGAGCTTCGATTTGGTGGGTAGATCGTTTCGTGAGTCCACTTGTAGCAAAAGTTATGCTCGTTTGATCGTGAGGTACTCCGAAGGAGATTAGTACTAGCAAAAACACAACCAAAAACTATGTACCAAGACTTGGTCTTGGATTAGTAGTGGAAACAAAACCTAAGAAATATACAATCAAAAAATACGAAAAGAAAACCAAAACGCGTGCTAGATTGGTGGTTTCACTAAATCTTAGCGCCCCGCTCGATACCAATTGTTGGATCGAGAAGCGCCGCTAGAGGGGGTGAATAGCGATCGTAAATCTTTTCTTTTCGCTCGCTCAATACGCAAAGTAAGCACAGCGGAAAATAAATGAACACGTTTATTTTACTTGGTTCACAACCCAGCGGTTGCTACTCCAAGGCCCTATCGGTCCTAGACCGCGTACGGAGGGCAAAGCACTAAAACGTCTCCTCCTCGTTGGAGGTAGGAGACAACGATTACAAAAACCGAATATACGAGGATGAGGCAACAAGCCTACCTCACCTCGTTATGAAGATAAAAATACAGAATATAATATCAAAAATATTACTTGAATCTGCTGCCGACGAAGAAGATCAAAACTTGGCATCGCGTCGGCGTTATGACGGTGTTGAAGCGTTGGCGTTGTAGGAGCACTTGATGAATAATTGATGTGTTTTGGAGATGAATCCTCCCCTCCTTTTATAGACTTTAGCCTCTGAATTGGTCTCCTATTTCTTTGGAACAGATCATGAATTTTTCCAAATTTTTATCGCGAAGTGGCCGCGTCAAACGTTATCCGTTTTGACCTAGCAAAGTCGAATCGCCGCCATCACCGATCGATGTTTCATCACCGATCGATGATGACGATCGATGATCATCATCACCAACCGATAATACGATCGCCTAATGTCCAAAGAATGATCACCGCCACTTCCCTGCATTAAGAGATTAGCTCGGAAAATGATAAATACAACGGTTTCTAACCGTCCGATCTCGACCTAGACCTTCCACAGGAAGTCTTAGTCGAATCGTCGCCTACGGTCGTCCCCGTAAAGAGGACACGACCTTACAATCTCTCACTCACACGAGCTTACCTCGATAGTAGCTCTCGCTTCCGGCCTTCCACTCGATTCCTTCGGCTCCCTCCGAATTCACTCAAGTGTCGCCCGACCACCACGGCTTCCTCCGGGTGTCGCTAGCCTTCAGCTCCAGCTTTAGTACTTTTCTGCACACTTGATTTAGCTCGTGAGATAACCATATAAACTTAACTTTGTGTCTTTGCCATAATCAAAACACAGGTTCGATTATCTAGTGCCCCTGCACCAACAGATCCGACTAACCTTTCCGTGACTACTATAATATATGACCGTGTCCTTCTATCCTTGATATCAGATTGATCAATGAGGCATAGACCGTGTCATCCTCGATCAATCTATGTGTTTCTTGATCCCTGAGTAAACTAACTCAAACAAATGAGCTCAATATCTCATATTGACTCATTCGAGCATGGCCATGCATTTTAGTAGTTCTACTCAATCAAGGGGCCCACCGATATCACTCTCGTCATATGAGAGGGATAGATCCCATCTACATCACTCACATCCCTCCACATAATTTGTTATATACCCAGTAATCGCCTTTATTGTCCACCCTGTTATGGGTGACGTTTGACGATACCAAAGTACATAACTCCTTATGTAGGGAACCGTAGTGACTTCAGGTCTGAGGACTATTCATACCAATAGTCACATGAGAAAGTTTATGACACTCATATAACGATCCATGAAACTTTCTCATGGCGGGTCAGTTCAGTATATATTCTCTAATATATACCCATGTGTCAACTTGATATCATATATCCATGACTTGTGAGATCAAGTCATCAATTGACCTACATGCTAGTCTTTATGTATTAATATTGCCCTTGCATATTAATACTTGACTAGGAACATTTAGAAAGTGTTCTCTACAGCCTCTCATAATCAATTCTGCCAATTGATGTGCTGTAGACAAGAACCTACTTTTCTAGGGCATTACTATATTTAATTTAGCTGGAACAAGCAAGACTTAAATATAATAACCAATCCTTTTCCTTTATAGAATATGATACAAAATGTTCCCTATTCAACCATCACATGATTGGTTCTTAGGGCTATAACTAACAATCTCCCACTAGCACTAGTACCAATCACTATGATATCTAATACCTAGTGATCTAGTGTGACCATCATGCTTCCTCTGTGCCAAAGCCTTGGTCAATGGATCTGCGATGTTAGCTTCTGTCGGTACTCTGCATATCCTCACATCTCCTCTATCGATGATCTCTCGAATGAGATGGAAGCGCCGCAGTATGTGTTTGGTCCGCTGATGTGATCTTGGTTCCTTAGCCTGTGCAATAGCCCCATTGTTGTCACAATAGAGGTCTATTGGATCTGCAATGCTAGGAACAACCCCAAGTTCACTGATGAACTTACGAAGCCAAACAGCCTCCTTTGCTGCATCAGATGCAGCAATATACTCGGCTTCTGTTGTAGAATCAGCAACTGTGTCCTGCTTTGAACTCTTCCAGCTCACAGCTCCACCATTCAGGCAAAACACGTACCCCGATTGCGATCTATAGTCATCCTTGTCTGTTTGGAAGCTTGCATCACTGTAACCCTTTACAGCTAGCTCCTCATTGCCTCCAAATATCAGGAAATATTCTTTCGTTCTTCGTAAGTATTTAAGAATATTTTTGACTGCTATCCAGTGACTTTCACCTGGATCCGACTGGTATCTACTCGTCATGCTCAAAGCATATGAGACGTCAGGACTGTTGGGTTTCCGGCACCGCGGCATGTGTGTGTTCGATCATGTTTCGTAAACATGAGCACAGCGGAAGCAATAAAAATAATAAATACTCCTATTTATTACAACACACACAACACACGCATACTATTACAACAAGTGTAGACATAACCGTAAATTAAAATTGCAATAAAAGGAAATTAAACTACGTTATACCTTCCGTATGACGTGTAGCGGGAACGGCATCAACCGGAACGATCCTCGTAAGAATCGTCTCTATCCGTATCCACGCCGAGCTCCTCGGGATGACTTCACTAAGTCACGAGCTTCGTCTTCGTACGGGTTACTAGCCTCGTGTTGAAGACGACGTGATCGAGAGATGATCACGATCCGAATCCAAATTCGGATCCATAACGAGTTCTCAAAACTCGCTTCTCCGGAGAGGTATTCGTCAACCGTTTGACGAATCCTTCGTCCTCCACCTCAGAGGATTACCGGAGATCAAATCCCCGGTATGTTAGCCGCTGTCGGAGCACTAACCGTCGTCCAAACGACGCTCCGACGAGAGGAGAAGAAGCTGTCCAGAAAACTGGACAGCTTGGTGGAGGAGATAGGCGCCGGCCAACAAAGGAAGCCGAGTGCTTACCTTGATGCCAAACCTAAGGAGGATCGCCGGAACTCTTCCTGCAGCAGCTCGACGCTGGCGAGGAGGAAGGAAGCCGCCTTCTGGACGCCGGTTGGAGGAGCTGTGGGCTGGACGGCAACACAAGCTGGGCGGCCAAAATAGATTGGGCGGCAACTAGTTGATTAGGTGTTAGGGTTAGGGTTTAAGCCCTATTTTATAGAGAACTAATTCTCTTAATGGTTAATGGATCATATCCATAAAGCCCGTTAACCCGCTCCATTAAGATAAGTTAAAATAAACCAAACCATGATGGTTTATTTTAAGTTAAAACGAACCGAACCAACCTTTGGTTCATTCGTTTAATATAAACCAAACCATTTGGTTTATTCTCATCCATTGGATTAGAACCAAACCATTTTGGTCCATCCATTATGTCTTCATAAGACACTGCCCATCCACGCTTCCATTGCGACTGAAACAATTTCATGCTCGCTTTATGTTTGGTCCAACCAAACATAGTTTCTCTCGGTCTGAGAATCCAATTCTCAAGCTCGTTTTAAATCCTTTGGATTACACTCGTTGTGCGTGTGACCAAATAGGTTCTCGGTTTATGTTGGTCGTCTATAATTAACCATTAATTATAGAACGATCATGAGTGGCACCTAGTAGTACATCATGATCCCCAATTAACCGAAAAGATCAACCCGCTGATCCGTAACTATTTCAAAACCCTTCAAGAGCTCGAATGAATCGTGCCCCATTCCCTTCACTCATCTTATACCCACTTGGTTCTGTGACATGGTCTATTGTGTCAGCCCCCACTAGGTCGACTACGTCACACCTAGCCCAAGTATCATTTCCTCGTCCTATGGATTCTAGTTACTCCACATGTATCGAAGAGTACCTTACTCTAAACATGTAATGCTTTGGCCAAAGACTTTAGTAACAATCCGACGAGAGGCCATGGGTATACATCTCCTCGCAAGGAGTGGTGAATCCTTTATAGGCTATTCAAACACCTTCGATCACTTTGACTTATACCCAATCATCCCGGGTCCACATCTCCTTAGATATGTTTGCTTAAGATGTCAAAGCATAAGTCTCCATGATCAAGATGACTTGAATACCGCAAGTCAAAGGAACATCGCACTTAAGCCACAGTAAGAACTTCATTGACATATCTATATATGCAGAGAACCATATGAAGTCTTACGGCTGGTCACTCCAATGAACTAGTTACCATAACTAGCATCCACGATTAACTCCGGACATCACCATGTCTCCAGCCAGTGAGAATCAGCTGCTTGGATACACCAAGGAGTATACCTCGTGCTAGTCTCAACATAATTGATGGTGTCCAGATTCATTAATTCATCGACTAGGGATAATTCTGATACATCACAATTACACATGTAGAGATACTCACTAGTTGTGATCCAATCACAAATTCTCTCATGCTGTGAATCGTATCGTGGACATTCAGTAAATGAGTTTAAGATCCAATCAAATACATAAAACATGTATACTCAAATAGTGAATCTTCATTTATCATATAAATGGTTCATACATAAGGCGATTGCCTTAGGACATCTCTCATATATTACTAACAGACTCCCACTTGGCCTAATGCCAATCGCTACGGTATCCAATACCATAAGCACCAACATGACCCTCAAACTTACTTTGAGGTAATGCTTTAGTCAAAGGATCCGCTAAGTTCCTTTCAGTGGGAATTTTCTCGATTTGTATTTCATTCCTACTGATGATCTCTCTGATAAGATGATAGCGGCGAAGCACATGTTTGGATCGTTGATGAGACCTTGGCTCTTTCGCCTGTGCAATTGCTCCATTGTTGTCGCAGTAGACCGGTATTGCTTCAACAATGGCCGGAATCACACCAAGTTCATGAACGAACGAACTTCTGATCCAAACCGCTTCTTTGCCGCTCGCCGCAATATATTCTCGCCTCGGTGGTAGAATCCGCTGATCTCTTGTTTGGAACTTTTCCAACTCATCGCGCCCATTCAAGGTGAACACGTATCCGCATCGAGACACGAATCATCCTTGTCCGTCTCGAAGCCGCATCCAGATACCCGCGTATCACCATGTCCCCTTCTCTATATTAGGAACACATCCTTAGTTCTTCTCAAGTACTTAAGGATCGTCTTAATAGCCCAATGATCCATTCTGGATCGACCGTATCTGCTGACACTCGGAGCATATGATACATCGGGCCTCGTACATAACATAGCATACATGATAGATCCTATTGCGGATGCATAGGAATCTTACTCATGCAAATCCTCTCGCCTTCTCGGCGGACACATAGACTTGAAAGGTGTACCCCATGCCCGATGGGTAGGAAACCTTTCTTGGATTCCGACATGCTAAACCTCTTTAGCACTGGCCTATATATGTAGATCGCGAAAAGACCAAGCAACCGTTTCGATCTATCTCTATAGATCTTAATCCCAAGGATGTAGGTTGCTTCTCCCAGGTCTTTCATGGAGAATGTCTTGGATAACCAAACCTTAACTGACTGTAAGATTGACACATCGTTTCCTATAAGTAATATGTCATCGACATACAATACTAGGAACACGACTGCACTCCCACTAACCTTCTTGTACACACAAGGTTCGTCTGGATTTTACGAGAAATCAAACTTTTTGATCGTCTCATCAAAACGGATATTCCAGCTCCTGGATGCTTGCTTCAATCCATAAATGGACCGTCGCAATTTGCATACCTTGGTTTTATCAACCGATGTGAAACCCTCAGGCTGTATCATATACACGTCCTCGAGCAGGTTTCCATTAAGGAAAACTGTTTTCACATCCATCTGCCATATCTCATAATCATAATGAGCCACTTTGGCCAGGAGCATCCGAATGGATTTAAGCATAGCTATAGGCGAATAGGTTTCGTCATAATCAACACCTTGTTTTTGACGATATCCTTTCGCCACCAATCTAGCCTTATAGGTAATCACATTACCATCCATGTCGGTTTTCTTCTTGAAAACCCACTTGCACCCTATAGGCTTTATCCCTTCAGGTGGGTCAACCAAGTTCCAAACTTGGTTTTCATACATGGAATCCATTTCCGACTTCATGGCGCCAAGCCACTTATCCCTTTCTGAACTTGTCAGCACTTCTTCATAACTGGTAGGCTCCTCATCATCAATGAGTAACACGTCGTTCGATTCGCTTACGAGAAATCCATATCTCTCAGGAATATTGCATGTTCTACTAGATCTACGAAGATGTGGTGTTACAATAGGTCCAGCCGATTGCTCATCACTATGAGTTGTCGGCTGTTGTGCTTCACCAAGTATCTCATTAATGTCTATTTGAGTCTCTCGAGCCTCCTCAAGCTCGACGACACTCCCAATCGCTTTCTTGCAAGAGAAACTCTTTCTCTAGAAACACAAAGACGCCTTGAAACAAACACCTTTTGTTCCACAGATGATAGAATTGGTAACCCTTGTTTCCTTAGGGTATCCAACAAATAGACATTTATGACTTAGCATCCGGCTTTATTCGACATCCGCTTATCACATAGCGGACAACCCCATATCTTCAAGTAAGATACATGAGGTTTCTTACTAGCCCATATCTCATATGGAGTAGTAGAGACTACCTTGGTAGGCATTCTCGCTTAACAAGTAAACAAATTGTCAAGTGCATAACCCCAAAAGGACTTGGGAAGAGTCGCATGATTCATCATTGACCTGACCATGTCCAACAAGGTCCGGTTACGCCTCTCAGATACACCATTATGCTGTGGTGTATAGGGCGGAGTCCATTGAGACAATATGCCATTGTCTCTTAGATAATCAAGAAACTCTTGACTTAAGCATTCACCACCTCGATCCGATCGAAGTATTTTAATACTTTTGTCATGTTGTTTCTCTACTTCATTTCTGAATTCTTTGAACCTTTCAAAGGCTTCAGACTTGTGTTTCATCAAGAACACATACCCAAACCGTGAGTGATCATCGGTGAAGGTAATGAAGTAGCTATAGCCTCCTAAAGCTTGAGTTGACATAGGTCCACATACATCGGTATGTATTAGACCTAGTAACTCTCCCACTCGTTCACCTTTTCCCGTAAAAGGTAACTTAGTCATCTTGCCTTTTAAGCATGATTCGCATGTATCGTATGAATCCAATTCAAACGATTCCAGAATTCCACATCGGTGTAATTCGGACATGCGTTTCTTACTTACATGGCCAAGATGACAATGCCACATGTAGGAGTCTATTTGATTATCCTTTCGAGCACGCTTGTTGCTCGCTTCGATATTGCAAATGTCACTGGATACGTCCAACGTATATACACCATTGGTTAAAGTTCCAGTCCCATAAAGAACCCCATTCAAAGTTATGTAACAACAATTGTTACTAAACGTCAAATGGAAACCATTTCTATTTAAACAAGAAATAGAAATGATGTTCTTTATCAACAAAGGAATATAAAAGCAATTGTCCAGTTCTAAGACAAGTCCTGTAGGGAGTTTCAACAAATACGTTCTGATGGCGAGTGCAGCAACCTTTGCTTCATTCCCAACACGTAAATTTGACTCTCCCTTGACGAGTCTTCTTCTATTCCTTAGCCCATGTATGTCATTACATATATGTGAGCCACACCCAGTATCCAATACCCAAGTGTCTAAGGAAATAGAATGACAATCAATAAAGAAGATTTCTGAAGAAGATGGGGCATCCGATGCCTTATCCTTCTTCACGGACTCAAGATAAATCTTGCACTTTCTTCGCAATGGCTCTCCTTGCCATAATGATGGCAAGTTTCCTTTTGTGCTAGTTCTACCTTCTTAGCCTTTCTCTTCTTTCCCTTCTGTTCTTTTGACCTCCTCTTAGAACCTTTCTTCGAGGAATCAACTAATAAAGATGCCCTCGCTCATGCTTCGTAAGACTCCACAATCTTCAAAGATGTTGAGCAACTACAGATGAACCTTCTTGCATCTCAGAGGTGAAGAGGAGCTTGGAGACTTCGAACCTTTCGAATCTCACTTGCTCATCAACCAACTCACAAAGATGAAGGACTACGATATGAGCATCCATATGCTCATGCTGCTTTCGTAGCTTGGGTTCCATCGTGGCTAGCATGATGCAACTCATTTGTTCAGAATTACTCACATGTTTCGATAGGCCAACAATTGGTCCAGAGTTGCATCACTAGACGGCGAGAAGAGGCGCCGAGGACATACACAAGCTTTTCACCTTGAGAACAATTCTCAAGTTTCTACCCAAGAAGTTCTACCATTTTATTTGAATCCAAAATGGAACGCAAATTCAAACACATCATGATCAATATATTAATTTAGAAATACAAAACGAGCATATATGAGAAAGATGATTTTAAAATGCATCAATATACATTTATAAATCCCATTCATTTTTCGAATTTCAAAAACCCCAAAATCACTTCGAGATTGTAGGTCCATCTCAATGGGCTGATATCCATCATAGTTATGAACAACCTTGGAGAGAGTCCAACAAGCCATTCATAACTACGACGGTAGGTATCATCTATACCGATTGCATATCACGTATATGCAACTATCACAATGTGCTATCAACTATTTGAATGTTCACACATACATCGGGTTGTTAACACATTAACAAGTATGCATCATATGCATAGCACCCAACTTCACCTCCCTTTACATCGACCTTAGAGAGAGTCCAACAAGCCGATGCTCCAGGTTAAAGCCAACCCATTAATCAGGACATAGTTTTAATATGGTTAGAGCGCATTCAACCAATTAGCCCAGCTTGGAGAGAGTCCAACAACCAAAGCTAACGATTGACCTCTGACTCTTACCATATTAGTATTAAACTATTCCATGGTTTGAACATATTCAGGTTCGAGCCGGGCTTGGAGAGAGTCCAACAACCCAAACAAGAAACAGAACTCTGGTTCTAACCATATTAATGGAAGGTGTAGGCTTTAATATTGATTAAGGGTTTTTAATGTCTCATCCTCTTTGCATGCAAATAACTATTATCTACATGGCATGGCATACATGGCATACATCTACATGTCACGACACGCATGGCATAATGTTATGCATCTAATGCAATTACATGGCATACAATTATGTCATGTATGTAATTTCCTTATATGTCATAACTATTTATGGAAATAAAATATGTTTAAGATTTGATTCTCCAAATCAAATCATAATTAAATTAGGAAACAAATTTCCAAATCTAATCACATATTTTATTCATGGAATTATTTGATTAAGGAAAATCTATTTAGGAAACCAATTTCCTAAATCATTAAAACTACTTATGGAAATAAAATATTTTAAGATTTGATTTTCCAAATCAAATCATGATTAAATTAGGAAACAAATTTCCAGAATCTAATCAAATATTTTATTTATGGAAAATATAAATTTCCATAAATACTTCCAACTTTCCAAAAGTGGAAGATTTCCATAAATACTTCTAGACTTTCCAAAATTGAAAAATTTCCATAAATACTTCTAAATTTCCAAAATTAGAAAATTTCCAGAAATACATTATGACTATCGCAAAACCATTTTACGATTATGTCGAAACACAACTGGGCTCTGATACCCTTTGTTGGGTTTAGACACTTGGCGTGTGTGTTCGATCATGTTTCGTAAACATGAGCACAATGAAGCAATAAAAATAATAAATACTCCTATTTATTACAACACACACAACACCGCATGCTATTACAACAAGTGTAGACATAAGTAAATTAAAATTGCAATAAAGGAAATTAAACTACGTTATACCTTCCGTATGGCGTGTAGCGGAACGGCATCAACCGGGCGATCCTCGTAAGAATCGTCTCTATCCGTATCCACGCCGAGCTCCTCGGGATGACTTCGCTAAGTCACGAGCTTCGTCTTCGTACGGGTTACTAGCCTCGTGTTGAAGACGACGTGATCGAGAGATGATCACGATCCGAATCCAAATTCGGATCCATAACGAGTTCTCAAAACTCGCTTCTCCGGAGAGGTATTCGTCAACCGTTTGACGAATCCTTCGTCCTCCACCTCAGAGGATTACCGGAGATCAAATCCCCGGTATGTTAGCCGCTGTCGGAGCACTAACCGTCGTCCAAACGACGCTCCGACGAGAGGAGAAGAAGCTGTCCAGAAAACTGGACAGCTTGGTGGAGGAGATAGGCGCCGGCCAACAAAGGAAGCCAAGTGCTTACCTTGATGCCAAACCTAAGGAGGATCGCCGGAACTCTTCCGGCAGCAGCTCGACGCCGGCGAGGAGGAAGGAAGCCGCCTTCTGGACGCGGCTGAGGAGCTGGGCGGCAACTAGTTGATTAGGTGTTAGGGTTAGGGTTTAAGCCCTATTTTATAGAGAACTAATTCTCTTAATGGTTAATGGATCATATCCATAAAGCCCGTTAACCCGCTCCATTAAGATAAGTTAAAATAAACCAAACCATGATGGTTTATTTTAAGTTAAAACGAACCGAACCAACCTTTGGTTCATTCGTTTAATATAAACCAAACCATTTGGTTTATTCTCATCCATTGGATTAGAACCAAACCATTTTGGTCCATCCATTATGTCTTCATAAGACACTGCCCATCCACGCTTCCATTGCGACTGAAACAATTTCATGCTCGCTTTATGTTTGGTACAACCAAAGATAGTTTCTCTCGGTCTGAGAATCCAATTCTCAAGCTCGTTTTAAATCCTTTGGATTACACTCGTTGTGCGTGTGACCAAATAGGTTCTCGGTTTATGTTGGCCGTCTATAATTAACCATTAATTATAGAACGATCATGAGTGGCACCTAGTAGTATATCATGATCCCCAATTAACCGAAAAGATCAACGGTTGATCCAGAACTATTTCTGAAACCCTTCAGTAGCTCGAATGAATCGTGCCCCATTCCCTTCACTCATCTTATACCCACTTGGTTCAGGACATGGTCTATTGTGCCGATCCCCACTAGTGACTCGTCACACCTAGCCCAAGTATCATTTCCTCGTCCTACGGATTCTAGTTACTCCACATGTATCGAAGAGTACCTTACTCTAAACATGTAATGCTTTGGCCAAAGACTTTTAGTAACAATCCGACGAGAGGCCATGGGTATACATCTCTACTTCGTTTCAGTTTACATGTATGCTGCTAATACACCTTGATCATGACTTATGCCCAATCCCAGTCCACATCTCCTTAGAGATGTTTGCTTAAGATGTCAAAGCATAAGTCTCCATGATCAAGATGACTTGAATAATGCAAGTCAAAGGAACATCGACTTAAGCCAGAAGAACTTCATTGACATATCTATATATGCAGAGAACCATATGAAGTCTTACTACTGTCACTCCAATGAACTAGTTACCATAACTAGCATCCACGATTAACTCCGACATCACCATGTCTCCACCTGAGAATCACCGCTGATACACCAAGGAGTATACTCGTCTAGTCTCAACATAATTGATGGTGTCCGATCCATCAATTCATCGACTAGGATAATTCCGATACATCACAATTACACATGTAGAGATACTCACTAGTTGTGATCCAATCACAAATTCTCTCATGCCGTGAATCGTATCGTGGACATTCAGTAAATGAGTTTAAGATCCAATCAAATACATAAAACATGTATACTCAAATAGTGAATCTTCATTTATCATATAAATGGTTCATACATAAGGCGATTGCCTTAGGACATCTCTCATATATTACTAACAAGGACGAGTACAAAGCATGGCGTACATGATAGACCCTATGGCAGACGCATAAGGGATCTTATCCATGCGATCTCTCTCCTCCTTAGAAGAGGGACATTGAGTCTTCGAAAGGCTCACACCATGTGATAAAGGCAGAAATCCTTTCTTGGAATTTTGCATAGCAAAACGATCTAGCACTTTATCAATGTATGTACTCTGACTTAGGCCAAGTAATCTTTTAGATCTATCTCTATAGATCTTGATGCCTAGAATATAGGCAGCTTCACCTAAGTCTTTCATCGAGAAACAATTCCCTAACCACATCTTCACAGACTGGAGTGAGGGAATATCATTTCCGATGAGAAGTATGTCATCTACATACAAGACAAGAAATACAACTCGTTCTACTATTTCTCTTGTAGACACAAGGTTCATCTTCATTCTTGATGAAACCAAACTCTTTGATTGCATCATCGAATCAAGATTCCAAACGAGAGGCTTGCTTTAGTCCATAAATGGACCTTTGCGCTTGCATACCTTCCAGATGCTTTGATCTTCAAAACCCTCAGCCGTGTCATGTACACATCCTCGAGTAGCTTTCCATTCGTAAAAGCGGTTTTGACATCCATCTTCCGCATCTCATAATCGTGGTAGGTCGCAATAGCAAGTATGATCCGAATGGATTTAAGCATCGAATCGTGAAAAGGTTTCATCATAGTCAATACCATGAATTTGTTTGAACTTTAGCCACCAATCTACCTTTATAGGTATGCTTATTACCATCCATGTCCTTTACTTTAAAGACCCACTTACACCCAATGGGTTTTACCCCTTCAGGTGGATCAACCAAGGTCCATACTTGGTTAGTGTCCATGGATTCCATTTCGAATCTCATGGCCTCTAGCCATGTCTCGGAATCGGGGCTCATCATCGCATCTTGATAGGATGTAGGCTCGTCAAGATCGACAAGCAATACATCACCATTGTCACCAAGAGAAAAGAATATCTCTGGGTTGACGGATCCTCGCTGATCTACGAAGAGGTTGGTCTACTTGAATGTGTGTTTGTTCCACAACTCTTGGGCAACAATTTCCTCATCCACAACACTTTGTGGTTCCTGTTCATTTTCCATCGAAGCCTTAGTGTTATCGTCATCTTGAACTTCTTCAAGATGAATTTTACTCCCACTAGTTTTTCTAGAAATAAATTCTCTTTCTAGAAAGACAGCATTTCTGGCAACAACCACCTTGCCAAGTGTGGGATTGTAAAAGTAATATCCCTTAGTTTCCTTGGGATATCCGACAAAATAACACTTATCTGATTTGGGTCCTAGTTTATCCGAGACTTGACGCCTTACATAAGCTTCACAACCCCAAATCTTTATAAAAGACATTTTGGGACTCTTCCCTACCCATATCAGATATGGTGTCTTTTCTACGGCTTTTGATGGGACGCGATTAAGTGAAAGCTACTGCCTCTAGAGCTAGTCCCCAAAAGGAAGTAGGTAGATCACCTGCTCATCATTGATCGTACCATATCTAATAGAGTACGATTTCTCCTCTCGGATACACCATTCCATTGTGGTGTTCCAGGGGAGTGAGTTGGGATATTATCCCACACTCACCAGTGATCACTAAACTCTTGACTAAGGTATTCACCACCTCGATCCGATCAAGTAGCTTGATACGCTTACCAAGTTGGTTTTGTACTTCATTCTTGAATGCTTTGAACTTTTCAAAGGATTCGACTTATGTCTCATCAAATATAAGTAGCCAAATCTACTCATATCATCTGAAAGTAATAAAGTACTTATAGCCTCCTCGGCCCGACATTGAAAGGCCCACATACATCAAGATGTATGAGTCCTAACAAGTCTATCGCTTCTCCATGTCCACTAAATGGAGTTTTAGTCATCTTTCCTAAAGGCAAGATTCGTGATACCTCATATGATTCAAAATCAAATGAGTCCAATAATCCATCTTTATGGAGTTGGGATATGCGTTTTTCATTTATGTGACCTAGGCGATGCGAGCGAGATATGTTTGGTTGAATCATTCGATTTGAACCGCTTGGTATTTACGTTATAAATTGGGTTTTCTAAATCTAGAACATAGAGACCATTCATAAGTGGTGCATTACAATAGAACATTTCATTCAAATAAATGGAACAACATTTGTCCTTTATTATAAAAGAAAAGTTTTTCTTGTCTAAACAAGATACGTAAATTATGTTCTTTGTCAATGGTACATATAAGCACTCCTCTAGTTCTAAGATAAGCCCAAAGGGCAAAGGCAAAGAATATGTTCCTACAGCCACACAGAAGAACTTTTGCGCCATTGCCTACTCAGAGGTCTACTTCGCTTTTGCCATTTGTCTACTATTTCACCCTCGCACATTATTACAAATGTGAGATGCACATCCCAGATCTAATACCCATGTAGAAGAAATAGATAGATTAACTTCTATAACGTATACCGAGGCGTAAGTCCCACTTCTTTATTCTTTACTTCCTCAAGGTAGACTTTCATAGCCCGCTTCCAAAGGTCGATCTCACCGCAATGGAAGTCCCTTCCTTAGGTACTTTACCTTTACCCTTTGAAGTGGATGAATTAGCCTTGCCTTTGGCTTGGTCTTACCCTTGCCTTTGCGCGCTTACCTTTGCCCTTCTTGACCATTAGTACGTGTTAACTTTCTTTTTGAGATCTGTTCAGTAGCTTCTTAATACGCCGAGAATCTCAGCAAAGGTTTATCAATTTCATTCATGTTATAATTCATGACGAATTGATTATATGCTTCCGAACGATTGCAGGATAACATCTGCCAATTCTCGCCTGGAAAACCTAGTCTTTCAAGGTTCTCAACGCATCTAATCATTTTGAGTACGTGAGTTCCTACAGTGTTCCTTCTGCATCTTGCATGCAAAAAGAGCCTTAGACACTTCAAAACGCTCGTGCCTAGCTTGTCCTTGATATAGTTGTTTCAAATGCTCAACCATATCATAGGTATCCATGTTCTCATGTTGCTTCTGAAGCTCAGAGTTCATGGTGGCAAGCATAAGACATGACACATCTAATGCGTCATCTTGATGCTTCTTATAAGCATCCTTGTTTCAGGTAGACCGCTCTTAGGACATATAGTTTATGCATTCTGCTTGAGGATAATCCTCAAGTTCCTATACTACCAAGAAAGTTCGCTCCATTAAGCTTGTCCTTCTCAAGGACAGATCGCAAGTTGAGGGGGTGTGTCGTGTTAGATGTCATGGTGATCTACAACATTAAAATGCAAAGTTAAGTATCATACCTAAATCATTTAATTATGCCTTTAATTAAATGAGGCTCCCACTAAATTCTCATAGCTACTATTTAGCTATAAATTTATATGGGATAAAGATCCACATTATAATTCGTCTTGAGTTAGCTTTGGCTAATCGCCCAAGACGTAGTATAATTAGATAGGCAATCTTTTGCCAATTACATCTGATGTAACTCTTTAATAGCTTTGGTTAAGTTTTAGATTAGTTTAGTGTTTATTCCTAAACCAGCTTCCAGTCGGGCGAGGCACAGGGGGCCTTCTTGGATATCGGAGCAACGACCACTTCTAAGACAAAGTCGATGTTCTAAATCACATAAAACTAATTTTAAAACTTATGTTCAAAGCTAATATATGCCTCTACTTTCTTAACTAATTAAGAAAACTTAATTAAGTCTTAACCAAGTTTGATAGCGGGACATCACGATTGTCCACTCGCACTCTTCCAAGATAAAATGCATTGCTTTGCTTTGGCAAACCCAATAACAAATGATCGAGGAAGTAGTGAGTACCAAGCTTTGGTAGGCATATCATTTTTTGACTTATTAAGAAATAAACATGTATCATATACATATTAGCATACATCACATATAAGCTAAACTAATCATGCATCACATACAAGCTAAACTAACATGTATCACATACATATTAAACTAAGCGTGTCATGTTATGGCTCTCATTCTACAATCTCTCAAGCCAATGAAAAGATTGATTGGTCAACCTAGGATAGCATCTTCCTAAGTGCTTCCTTTGGTTGTCTTGTGTGTTGACTTCCTCCTTGTAACCTCATCTTCCAATGGACCCTCCATCTTTGTTTTGTACATTACAAAAGGAGAAATACTGAGTTACATCTTAGTCTAAAACTAATTTTACAACAAGAATTTTAGGAGGAAGGCACGACACGCAGCCGTATTTAAGAATTACAACACACACAGTCACAAACCTTTTGGGACTACGCCATAACCATGCACCATGTCATTTTAACTTTTAAAAGACATTTGATATTTTATTATGTTTGACAATTGCTAATGCAATTATCAACTCATAATAAAATTTATCCTACTTCTATATCACATATAAAATAGAGAAAACCTATTTTATACGATCTTTCGCAAGTGGCTCTGATACCACAGTAGGGAATTCTTTATGCCAAATGGCATATGCGCAACGGAAAAATTAGGATCCCTTCCAAGTGATCCATGCGAAAGCAAACTCGTATAAAATAAATTTCTCTAAACCAAGCCTATCTTATAGGAGAGGATTACCT
This sequence comes from Wurfbainia villosa, assembly GCA_025175895.1. Taxonomy (NCBI): domain Eukaryota; kingdom Viridiplantae; phylum Streptophyta; class Magnoliopsida; order Zingiberales; family Zingiberaceae; genus Wurfbainia; species Wurfbainia villosa. The sequence continues at coordinate 31,318,445 of CM045989.1, read as the reverse complement.
TTGTTGTGTGCCCTTGTTAATCCCGCTTCTTCCTTTTGTTTGTTGGATCTTTAGCACGTTCAAGTGTCCGTGCCTCTATATGTATCCACACGAGCAAGCTCTTGTCTCACAAAAGAAAACTAGAGGAGCTCTCCTTTACTTCTTGCTAGAGAAGTCCCTAAAGGAGAGGAAGCTAGGGAAAAAGAGAAGGGAAGAAGAAGACTACTCTTCTTGCTACACTCACAAAAGCCACACAACAATAAGCTCTCAAGCTCTCTCCAAGCCTCAAGCTCCCAACAACCACACCAACCATTGCTTTGGCCACTCCATGGAGCCTTTTATAGGGTTGGAAAAACCCTTTCACCTCCACACATTCAATGCAATCCATTGCATTGGGACATTTGTTTGGCCGGCCACTTAAGGAGACAAAACCATTTTGTTTCCTTCCACCTTATCTAGCTTAGGTGGATGCTTAGGTGGCATGCTTATGTGGCATTCTTATGTGGCATTCATGCATGTTGAATTAATCTTATTAATTCAATTAAGCTTATGTTATCATATTGAATTAATCTTATTAATTCAATTAAGCTTATGTTATCATATTGAATTAATCTTATTAAATCAATGAGGTAACATATTGAATTAATCTCATTAAATCAATTAGCTAAAATTCTCATTAAGCTTAAAGTCCAAAAACCATTTTGTACTTAAGCTTATTCCCAAATTATTCTAGTCAAACTAGACTACTCTAATTCCTCTAATTATCATGCTCTTTGTGTGTGACCCTATAGGCTCTCATAACGTTGGCAGTGGACCTAAACTCTTTTAGATACACAAGCAATGAGCGGCATCTAGCAATACATCATTGCTACCCAAGTTATGAGATAAGTCAAGATCCGACTAACCTTTCCGTGACTACTATAATATATGACCGTGTCCTTCTATCCTTGATATCAGATTGATCAATGAGGCATAGACCGTGTCATCCTCGATCAATCTATGTGTTTCTTGATCCCTGAGTAAACTAACTCAAACAAATGAGCTCAATATCTCATATTGACTCATTCGAGCATGGCCATGCGTTTTAGTAGTTCTACTCAATCAAGGGGACCACCGATATCACTCTCGTCATATGAGAGGGATAGATCCCATCTACATCACTCACATCCCTCCGCATAATTTGTTATATACCCAGTAATCGCCTTTATGGTCCACCCTGTTACGGGTGACGTTTGACGATACCAAAGTACATAACTCCTTATGTAGGGAACCGTAGTGACTTCGGTGTCCGAGGACTATTCATACCAATAGTCACATGAGAAAGTTTATGACACTCATATAACGATCCATGAAACTTTCTCATGGCGGGTCGTCAAGATATATTCTCTAATATATACCCATGTGTCAACTTGATATCATATATCCATGACTTGTGAGATCAAGTCATCAATTGACCTACATGCTAGTCTTTATGTATTAATATTGCCCTTGCATATTAATACTTGACTAGGATAATTTAGAAAGTGTTCTCTACAGTCTCTCATAATCAATTTTGCCAATTGATGTGCTGTAGACAAGAACCTACTTTTCTAGGGCATTACTATATTTAATTTAGCTGGCACAAGCAAGACTTAAATATAATAACCAATCCTTTGCCTTTATAGAATATGATACAAAATGTTCCCTATTCAACCATCACATGATTGGTTCTTAGGGCTATAACTAACACTTAAACATAATCTCAACATATTGGATCCGGCATTGTACCACATACATCATCATCATAGTGCGCATCCCTAATAGACCCGAGGGATGCGCACTATGATCTCCTATTAGAGAATATAGCAAGACATATGCTATGATCTCCTATCATAGTGCGCATCCCTAATAGACCCGAGGGATGCGCACTATGATCTCCTATTAGAGAATATAACAAGACATATTATCATCATATTCATACAAAATATAGCATGGACAATCATGGGAAGCATGAAGAAGGTCTTGGCCGAAAGTTTCATAAAGGGTTTTCTTAACAACCATCAACCGAAGCAACTTGACTGCAGGTGAGGGGATACTTACATCCTTCACTTTGTTTAGTAGTAGAATACACCCTAGGTTGTGCCACGACTAGAGCCCTCTTCTTTCTTGGTTGGTTTTCAGAAAAAGGGAAGGAGAAGGAGTTAGGGTTTCGGTGAGGAAGAAGAGGAGAAGGGGAGAATGACAAATTTTGTTTCTCTTGTCTCCTCATTCTCCTATTTATTCACTTGAAGGTGTCCCTTAGCATCCCTTACCCTTATCTATCATTTCCCATATCCTTCTAATAGCACAACCTTGCTGGACTTCTGGTTATTGGATGCATCTTAAGGTTTAACTATCTACTTGGAGGTTTAGGGTTCAAACCCTGGGACATGCATCCTTTTTGGCTCTATTTCTTTTAGTTTTTTGAAGGAGCCCACATAAAGCCCATTATAATCATACAAAAATTCTTGCAAAATTGTTAGGAATTTTACAGGTGTTACAATCCTTCATACCTTTCAAAAGTTTCATCCTCGAAACTTAGAATAACTTTGGGTACTTCTGTTTCATGTCCTTGCATTCCCAGGTGGCTTCTTTGTATCATTGATTTTGCCACAGGACCTTCACTAAGGGCACCCCTTTATTCCTTAGTCTTTTGACTTCTCAGTCTAGTATCTGGATAGACCGACTTTCATAACTCAGGTCCTCTTGAACTTGCACTGTTTGTGGCTCGATCACTTGGTCTGTACTGGAAATGCACTTCTTGAGCATCGAAACGTGGAACACGTTGTGAATAGTCGACATCTCTTGAGGTAGCTCTAGCTCGTAAGCTACTTTGCCAACTCTCTTCAGTATTGGATAGGGTCCCACATAGCGCGTACTCATCTTACCCTTCCTTCCGAATCTCATCACTCCCTTCATAGGGGCTACCTTGAGGAATACCAGTTCCCCGATGTCGAATTCCAATGGTCTACGCCACATATCTGCATACCTCTTTTGTCGGCTCTGAGCAGTTTCAATTATTTGGCGGATGTTCTATATAGCTCGGGTGGTGTCGTCAATGATATATGTTTGGAGTCCCATCCCCTTCTTTTCACCACCCTCATACCAGCATATAGGAGATCTACATCTCCTCCCGTAGAGAGCCTCGTAGGGCGCCATTCCAATAGTAGCTTGGTAGCTATTATTGTAGGCGAATTCTGCCAAGCATAAGTATCGGCACCAACTCCCTTTGAAATCCAAGGTGCAAGCTCGTAACATATCCTCCAATACTTGGTTCACCCTTTCTGTCTGTCCGTCAGTCCGAGGATGAAAGGCAGTATTGAATAATAGCTTCGTACTAAGGGCCTTCTGAACGCATTCCCAGAAATGGGAAATAAAGTGACCATCTCTATCAGAAATGATGGTCTTAGGAATCCCATGTAATCTGATAATTTCCCTAGCATATAATTGAGCCAGTTGCTCAGTCGAGTAGGTCATCTTGATTGCTAAGAAGTGGCCAGATTTCGTCAATCTGTCCACGATCACCCATATAGCGTCATATCCATTCGTCGTCTTGGGTAGTCCTGAGATGAAATCTATAGAAATATCTTCCCATTTCCATTCTAGATTTTGGATTAGCTGCAGTGTTCCTCCAGGTCTCTAGTGTTCTGCTTTAACCCTCTGGCAGGTCAGGCAGGTACTGACATACTGAGCCACATCTCTTTTCATACCAAACCACCAGAACTTCCCCTTCAGATCTTGGTACATCTTGGTGGATCCAGGATGCATCACATAGGGGGTTCTGTGAGCTTCCTCAAATATCTTCTTCCGTAATTCTAGATCATCGGGAATACACAAGCGATCCCTGAGGTAGAGTACTCCATTGTCAAAGATACGAAATTCATCATCCTTTCCTTCTAGGACCTCTTGCTTGATCCTTTGAATGCTCGGGTCACGAGCTTGCTTTTCTAATATATCGTCGAACAGCGTCGGTGCTATCATCATGGTAGAAAGCCATCTGAAAATAATTTCAACCCCGTAACACATAATTTCCTTTTCTAAGGGCCGAGATAATACCGATAGAGACATCAAGTGGCACAAGACTTCCTGTTGAGTGCATCGGCCACCTTGTTCGCTTTTCCTGGATAGTAGAAGATCTCGCAGTCATAATCCTTCACGAGCTCGAGCCATCTGCATTGTCTCATGTTTAGGTCCTTCTGTGTGAAGAAATATTTCAGACTCTGGTGGTCTGTATAAATCCTACACTGAGCTCCATATAGATAATGCCTCCATGTTTTGAGAGCAAAGACCACGACTGCTAGCTCTAGATCGTGAGTGGGATAATCCCTTTCATATTCCTTGAGTTGCCTAGAGGTATAGGCAATGACCTTGCCATTCTGCATGAGTACAGCTCTGAGTCCCAATTTGGAAGCATCGCTGTACATGTCGAAGCCTTCGTTACTATTCGAAAGAGTAAGGATTGGAGTACTGGTCAGTCTCCTTTTCAATTCTATGGAACTCTTCTCGCAGGCGTCCGTCCATTCATACTTTTTGTTCTTTCTGGTGAGAACCGTCATAGGGGCTACAATTCTAGAGAAGTTCTCTACAAACTTCCTGTAGTAGCTTGCTAGCCCAAGAAAGATTCTGATCTTGTAGGCATTCTTTGGCCTGTTCCAGTTACTCACGGCTTCAATATTTATTGGGTCTACCATCACTCTGTGCTTGGATATAACGTGACCCAAAAATGATACTTGATCGAGCCAGAACTCGCATTTGGAAAACTTTATATACAACTTCTTTTCCCGAAGAATCTGCAATACCATATTTAGGTGTTCTACATGCTCTTCTTGGGTTCTCGAATATATCAGTATATCATCGATGAAAATGATCATAAATTTGTCGAGGAATGCCGAGAATACCCGATTCATCAGATCCATAAACATAGCAGGTGCATTCGTCACTCCGAAAGGCATAACTACGAACTCATAATGTTCGTATCTTGTTCGGAAGGCCATCTTCGGTATATCATCTGGTTTCACTTTCACTTGATGGTAGCCAGACCTTAGATCAATCTTAGAGAAGATGATGGCACCCTTTAACAGGTCGAATAGGTTGTCAATCCGTGGTAAAGGGTACATGTTCTTGATCGTCACATTATTTAACACTCGGTAGTCTATGCACATTCGCATAGACCCATCTTTCTTCTTTACCAACAGTACTGGAGCTCCCCATGGAGAGCGACTTGGGCGTATGAGTCCCTTGTCGAGTAACTCCTGTAGTTGTCCCTGAATTTCCTTCAATTTAGTCGGCGCCATACGGTAAGGTGCTTTAGAGATCGGGTTAGTACCAGGAATCAATTCAATCTCAAATTCAATTTCTCTATCTGGGGCTAACCCTGGTAGTTCATCTGGGAATACCTCTGGGTAGTTGCATACAACTCTGACATCTTCTAGCTTTTGGTCCTCGACTTGACTTGTATCAACCACATGTGCTAGAAACCCAGTGCATCCACTGTCTAACATCTTCTACCAGAGAGCCGTGATAGAAATTTATCGATTCTTTTCCTTGGCTCTCCAATAAATTCAAACATAGGTTATGCCTCCGGCTGGAAGACCACTTTTCTTTTGCGGCACTCGATCAAAGCACCGTACTTGCTTAAGAAATCCATGCCCAATATGACATCATAATCCTTCATGTCGAGCACTATCAGATCATAGTAGAGTTCTCTGTCTGGGATTCTGATGGGTGCATCTCACAGCATATGAGTAGAGGGCATTACTTCTCCCGAGGGCAGGGTGGTTAAGAACTTGTGATCCAAAGCTTGTGGTGGCATGTCCATCTTTTTTGTGAAAGGTGTAGAAACAAACGAATGTGTTGCCCCAGTATCAAATAATGCAGAGAAGACGACGTAAAATAAATATCCGACTCAGACAACCGTAGAAGCGTTCGCCACATCTTCTTGAGTGAGAGAGAATACCCTGGCATTCGTCATCACTGGCGGGGCTTCCAATCTCCCTTGACTTATCAAGGTACCTTCGATTGTAGCCTACATCTGGTGTAGCTGTGGAGGAGCACCCCTATACTGGGTATATTGCTGAGGAGGTGCCTAAACCTGAATAGGGCAGTCCTTGACTCTATGCCCTTCCCGTCCACAGTTGTAGCATCTATTCGTGCCCCTGTAGCACACTCCGGGATGTATCTTCCTGCATGTAGTACACAGAGGGATCTTGGGCTGCTTGTTCGCTGGACCACCTTTAGAGTCATCCCATTGCTTTCTCTTGCCAGTGTGGTTCCCTTTCCAAGTACTCTAGGTTCTCTGACCTCCTGACTGGGCTTGACTCCTGCCTTCATTCAGTGCCTTCTTTTGCTGGTTAATGTTGTTCAGGTAATGTTCGATAATCAAGGCACTACTGAACAGCTCCTCTGCGGTTTACAGTCTATTAACTCCACCGGCCACGTTCAGAGCTATCTCGGGTCGGAGCATCTTCAGCATGAGTCTGACCCTTTCTCTTTCTGTACTGACCAACTCTGGGCATAGGTGAGCGAGTCAGTTGAATCTCTTCGTAACTTCACTAACTGATAGGTCACCTTGTCGGAACCCAGTGAACTCGTCGTAATGCTTGTTTGTCACCCGCATATGGAAGAATTCTTCGAAAAATTCATATTCGAAGTCCGTCCATCTCATCTGATTCACTTGCCTCTTTGCTTTAATCCTTTCCCACCACATTCGGGCATCTCCCGAAAGGCAAAATGACGCACACTTAATCTTCTCGCATTCGGGTTAGTGCAATAGCTCTACGATGCTTTCCACAGTCTTGAACCAGGCCTGGGCGACCCATTGTTCACCAGTACCAGAGAAATATTTCGGCTTCAGCCTCTGCCACTGGATTAGGTAAGCTTCCTGTCGAACTATCAGGCCAGGGCCCGTTGGTGGGGCGGTAGGTTTCCTCGCTAATTCATTAAGACATTTATCACTTGTTGTTGCTCTATGACTTGACGCTGGAGTTCAGTAACAACATGCGTAAGGTGAGGTGAGGGTGTTATCTCATCGACTCTACTACTGCGTCTCCCAGCCATGGTTATCTTCATATATTATAATAAGGCTAGTATAAGATTATCATTCATTTATCTATGCATATTTAAACTAAAGGCTAGCATAAGGTTATCATACATATTTTCATGCATATTTAAGCTAGAAGAATTTCTTATCATACATAAACAAAAATAGAGTAGACATAGAATTTCTTACTTGGAGCGGCAGGATTGGAGCTTGATGTGTGTGTAGTGGAAAGGCATATCTGCTCTGATACCAACTTGTCATGCCCGCCCTTTCCAGGGGTTGGAAGGGCGGAGCGACGCGATCATACATACATGCATTTACAGCGGAAGACTTTAAACTTTTTTTTTTTTGCTTTCTTTTAAACATAAGCATGCATCATCATTTCATAAGTACTTAGTTCAAGTTCATGACATTCAACTTAAAGGACACCAAGTAGCGACCATTCATCATCAAGTAGAGTTCGACTCTTAACAACTAACATGAAAAACTTAAAGGGAACATGCATAAGTATGGGAAACATAAACAAATCTCTTCCACCATGCCACTATCACACACACTTTGCCCCTCTTGTTGCTCCCTTTAGTTTAGCCATTCTTTACCCTTATCTACAGTACAAGGGAACATAAAACTATAAGCACATAGGCTTAGTAAGATTCTTTCCTACTCACAAAAGCCATACATCGAGAATTAGACATAGAGTAGTGACATGATCATTTAAGAACATATAAGCATAGCATGCATATAAACATACAAGAACATATAAGCATAGCATGCAGATAAACATACAAGAACATATAAGCATAACATGCATATAAACATACAAGAACATATAAGCATAACATTCATATAAACATACAAGAACATGTAAGCATAGCATGTATATAAACATACAAGAACATATAAGCATAGCATGCATATAAACATACAAGAACATATAAGCATAACATGCATATAAACATACAAGAACATATAAGCATAGCATTCATATAAACATACAAGAACATGTAAGCATAGCATGCATATAAATATACAAGAACATATAAGCATAAAATTCATAAAAACATACAAGTAAATATGGACATGGAGAGGGGTATATGCAAGATGCTCTTTGAAAACATATATTTTATAGGTACTTAAACATAATCTCAACATATTGGGCCCAGCATTGTACCACATACATCATCATCATAGCGTGCATCCCTAATAGACCCGAGGTAGCTAATCCCGAACCTACTAGAGTACTAGGCCCGTACTATGTCCGTCGGCCTAGGTGCAACATAACATAGAAGCTCATCCTAAGCCCGTACTTATGACCGTCGACCTAGGACAACTAGGAGCCCATCCCGTACTGGGTTCGTACTACGACCGTCGACCCAGGGGCACATAGGAGCCCATCCCTTGGACCTTGTTATGGTCCGGTACAAGCCATGCAAAAAGTAAAATAGCATATCATGTTCCTTATCATAACATATCATATTTCTTTTCATAACATATCATGTTCTTTATCATATCATATCATATTTCTTTTCATAAACATATCATGTTTTTTATCGTGGCATATCATGTTCCTTCTTCATAGCATATCATGTTTCTTCTTCATAGTATATCATGTTCCTTCTTTATAGCATATCATATTTCTTTTCATAACATATCATGTTCCTTCTTTATGACATATCATACATTAATACAATTAACATGGCAATGACCAGAACATAATCATACATTCATACAATTAATATGGACATAATGTAATGACACAACCCAATCATGCTATCATAAAATCTAACTAACATCATATTTGCATTCTTTTCTACATGTAGCATGGCATGGAGGATTTAGTAGAGGGCATGTACATGGGCTGGCCGAAACCCTAAGGGAGGGTTCTTAGGAGTTTACATGTTAAACAACTTGTGCAAGGTCTATTTAACATCATACTAACATCACACACATATAGAGCATGGCATAAACATCATGAACAAGCTTAACATAGTGTGATCTAACTTCATGGGGTTCTAACAAAATTTTAAACCCTAAACAACTTGTACAAGATCTAACTAACCACATGTTAATCTCCATCACATATAGATCATGGCATGGAAGGCCCTTAGGGGCCTAAATAGGTCTTGGCCGAGAGTTTCAAGAGGCTTAAAGATCCAACACTTTAAATCTAACTTAGCTATCAACATATTATCTTCATCTACATTCAAAACATAACATGACTACATATAGATCATAGCATAGAAGACCATTAGGAGCCTAAATGGGTCTTGGCCGAGAGTTTCAAGAGGCTTGGAGGTCCAACACTCAAATCTAGCTTAGCTAACTACATATTATCTTCATCTACATTCAAAACATAACATGACTACATGTAGATCATAGCATAGAAGACCATTAGGAGCCTAAATGGGTCTTGGCCGAGAGTTTCAAGAAGCTTAAGGATCAAACACTTAAACCAAGCCTATCTAGAAACATATTATCATCATATTCATACATAAACATAGCATGGACAATCATCGGAAGCATGAAGAAGGTATTGGCCGAGAGTTTCAAGAAGCTTGAAGATCAAACACTTAAACCAAGCCTATCTAGAAACATATTATCATCATATTCATACAAAACATAGCATGGACAATCATGGGAAGCATGAAGAAGGTCTTGGCCGAAAGTTTCATAAAGGGTTTTCTTAACAACCATCAACCGAAGCAACTTGACTGCAGGTGAGGGGATACTTACATCCTTCACTTTGTTTAGTAGTAGAATACACCCTAGGTTGTGCCAAGACTAAAGCCCTCTTCTTGCTTGGTTGGTTTTTGGAAAAAGGGAAGGAGAGGGAATTAGGGTTTCGGTGAGGAAGAAGAGGAGAAGGGGAGAATGACAAATTTTGTTTCTCTTGTCTCCTCATTCTCTTATTTATTCACTTGAAGGTGTCCCTTAGCCTCCCTTACCCTTATCTATCATTTCTCATTTCCTTCTAATAGCACAACCCTGCTGGGCTTCTGGTTATTGGATGCATCTTAAGGTTTAACTATCTACTTGGAGGTTTAGGGTTCAAACCCTGGGCCATGCATCCTTTTTGGCTCTATTTCTCTTATTTTTTTTTAAGGAGCCCACATAAAGCCCATTATAATTATACAAAAATTCTTGTAAAATTGCTAGGAATTTTACGGGTGTTACAGAGTTGACTATGATTGTCGTCGTTCTATGCTTGCTCTTACTGGGTCTAATAACTTGGAGTTTTAGTAATGCTTGAACATGTTTAGTGAAGGCCTCCTTTTGCTAAGGTGTGAGATGCTTTAAAGTTCGGTCTTCAATGATAAAATCCAGGTTTTTAATGTCAAGGTGGCACACAATTTTATTTTTAGACCAATGGTGGAGAGGGTTTTCTCTAATAAAACCTTGATTCCGGAGGTCTTGCAGTAGAGGCCCAAAATGATTTTGAATGTTTGTATAGATTGGCTAGTAGAGTAGTGGACCATTTCTCATATTTGTAGGTATTCCTCTTCTTTTAATTCAAGTTCTTCAATTGTGCTGCAGCTACAGAGGGTAGAGTATTAATAGTTGTTAGATTTTTGTAAAACGTTACCACATTGCCCTCTATTCGAAGTCCCCCATGCATTGCTCTAATAAAGTTGCAACCGATGATCATCTGAATGTTGTCACCAAGAACCGTTGGAAAGTTGTACGTGTAGGGGATTCTGAAAATATTTTCGCAAATAAACATCTTGCCTTGCTTTAGTTTCATCCTGGCAGTCTGTTGGGAATTTATGCCACTGAATTGAACAATAAAGGTGTTTTCTTCTAGAGCTTCTTTTGGTATCGACTTTTGGTCAACACAGCAAGTCGTTGCTCCTGTATAAAGGATGACCTTAAGAGAAAACCTTGCTATCCCTGGGATCTCCAGATCCACATTTAGATTGTAAAGCATGTTCTTGATCAACCTTGGACCTTGTGATTCTTGTGCAGTTGTAATATTTTTAGTCGTTTCTTCATATAGCATGAGATTTGTTTCCTGCTCTGGTTCTTCTTCTTCAAGTGTGTCCTTTCCTTTGTTAAGCCTGTCAAAGTTAGTTTGCAATTCTTTTTCCATTATCAGTTCTTCATACTAACCTTTATAGTAGGCTATTTATTTTCTTAGTCACACTACAACAAAAAATCAAATAGACAACGGTGAAAAACCATTGTTTATTAGCAAAAAAATCCATGGTAAATCGACCCGTTGTAAAAAGTGGGTCAGTTAAAGACAACGGTGAAAAACCATTGTAGATTTAAGGAAAAGACTACGGTAAAAAATCGTTGTCTATGAGCAAAAAAATTCATGGTAAATTGACCCGTTGTGAAAAGTGGTTCGAGCAAAAACAACGGTGAAAAACCGTTGTCGTTTCAAGGATAAGACAATGGTTTTTAACCGTTGTCTTTGATCGAACTACTTTTCACAACGGGTCGATTTACCATGGATTTTTTTGCTCATAGGCAACGATTTTTCACCGTTGTCTTTTCCTTAAATCTACAACGGTCTTTCACCGTTGTCTTTGAACGACCCCCGATTTACCACGGATTTTTTTGCTCATAGACAACAGTTTTTCATCATTGTCATTTCTCAACGGTTACTCTAGAACACAATAAACCATTGTAGTTTTATAGTGTTGCGTTTTTAATATAAATCATACAACATCAAAAAGAATTATAGAAAACACATATACACTCGCACTTGTAGCAATGTAAAGTACAAGGTCACATCACATTTTAAATGATCACTCTTAGAAACATATATATTAAAAAGTACTGTGGCAAAACAACTACACATCATATGCACCAAAAGTATTATGCATAATAAGCAAAACACTTATAGATTACCACATGTAACCAAAAGAGGTATGCACACTTAAATCTCTCCTAATCATCAGATATGTGATCTTGTATGCATTCAGCCCACTCCAAACGTACTTCATCAATTTCCTAATCATCAGATATGTGATCTTGGAATAGGTGGAAAGTACCAGAGGACCTTTGCAGGAACTCCTTCATTTACTTTTGAATTCTTGCATATCTTCCATCTTGAAAACCCACAAGTAGGACAATTGATACAATCTGTGTATTCCTTCCGATATAAGATACAATCATTAGGACATGCATGGATTTTTTCATAGTCCATACCCAATGCAGCCAAGGATTTCTTCGCAGCATACACTGATAAAGGCAATTCATTACCATCTGGAAGCATTTCTCCCAACAAAGAAAGAATGTCTGTGAATCCTTTATCGCTCCAACTATATTTGGCTTTCAAGTTGTACAATTTAACAATGGCAGATAACTTTGTAAATTTTGTGCATCCAGGATATAAAGGTTTCTCAACATCATGGAATAAGTTATTGAATGTAGTTGGATTCTCATCATATTCATATGTCACATTTACCATATCTACAAGCTTCTCATCAAAGAAATTTTGTTCACCTTGTTGCCCTTGTTCACTATCATTCATTAAGTTGGTAAATGAGGGTTTTTCTCCATGCCATATCCACACTACGTATGTTAAATCCATACCATTACTTCTTAAATGAGCCCTTGTGACATCAATACTGTTCCTTCTTAGGTTACCACACATGGCACATGGACAAGATATTGCATTAGAAACACCAGAATTTTGCACTGTAAATTGCAAGAAGGACTCTACTCCATACGCATACTCAGGTGATAATCTATCCTTGAACATCCATTCTTTGTCCATTCTAGTGCATAAAAATATCAATTGACAATTAAATAAATTTTCACAATACTTAACACCACTAAATCATTAATAAAGCAGCAGTAGATGCTTCAATGTATCAAACTTATATTTCCAGGATAAGAAGGTAATATGAAGTAACTTAAATTTGTATATGATCTGGCTGTCCACCTAAGCTAAAGTTAGAAATTGGCTTTTCATATTATAGAAAATGGAGAGAATGGCTTCAAACTAAAATAAAGATCAATATATGGAGACAGATAAATATCATCTTTAGTAGAAACTAACGATAAATACAGACAAAGTAGTTGTTCAGTGAATTAAATATAAATTTTAGGGGTTGGAAGGCACTATAAAGTAAAAAATTTAAAATAAATTTAGAAACAGACATTTTATATTATAGAATACCGAGATAATGGCTTCTAGAATAGATAAATACGATGTACAAAGGATGATATAAGGTGAATAATCTTCATGAAGAATAAGGTTGGAACACTAATTGGATTTTCTGCATGAGCAGATACCGGATTATCTGTGACAATGAGATTAAGGTTCAATGGACAGAAACAAATGAATTTCTCCATATGTGACCATTCAGGGTTTAAACTTAATTCCACATGTTCAATGGACAGAAACAAATGAAGAAAATACCATTTCAGCCTATTTTCTTGAAATTTTTTCATTTATGAATGTTTTGTTGACCAAACAATCCAACTCAAACCTTCTTAACCAATAAAGATTTGAAGGCACAACATGATAACCATAAAGCAAAAGTTTATGATGCTGAACCTGTTGGGACGGAATCAGGACGCGGAACGATGGACGAAGGCCGACGGATGGAGGTCGACAATGACTAACAGAAAATGAAGAGAATGAACAGAGGGCGAGCAACCGTGAGAAGGCGACGCGGAAGAAGGGATGGACGAGCGCGCAACGGAGAATGGTGGAGGTTTTTTGGGAAGTAGGAACGGCGGAGGTTTTTGGGAAGTAGGAACGACCGAGAAGTTTAGGGAAGGATTATTTAACCTAACAAATTTTTAAATATATATAAACTTTTAAAAAAATTATTGTTGTAATATATTGTTTAAAAAATATATATAAACTTTTAAATATATTGTTGTAAACGTATATATTTATATATTTTTTTAAAAAAAAATTATTTCCAATAATTTAAAAAAATAGTATTAATAATTAAAAAATTAATTTCACCGTTGTATTATAATAAAAAAAAATAGTATTAATAGTATTAAAAAAAATCATCGTTGTATTATTTCCAATAATTTTTAAAAAATAGTAAAAATAATTAAAAAATAGTATTATAAACTTTTAAAATTTCATTGACAACGGTTTAAAACCGTTGTAATATTATCACAATGACAACAATTTTTTACCGTTGTGCTACACGTTACAAAAATATTCTCATTGACAACGGTTGATTGCACCGTTGTCACAACTATTGTTAAGATAAAAAAAAACTTAAAGACAACAGTTCTAAAAAACCGTTGTAAAATGTGTTGTTGATTAAAAAGAAAATATGTTCAACGACAACGGATAGTGTAAAACTATTGTCTTTTGTGTTATATGGGTGATCAAAGACAACGGTTTTGTCAAAAATCGTTGTCTTTGTGGTGTTGTCTTTTAGCATTTTTGTTGTAGTGTCACTCCATTTCTCCTTCACACCATGTAATATAATATTGCTGCTCCTGAATCAATTTTTGTTGAAAGAAGGGAGCTGGAGTAGATGGGGCAACAGGTACCTCCTTTTTGAAGTAGTAGGGCTCACACAAATTGCATGCAGTTATTTGGTACCTGGGGCAATGTATTCTTGCCCTTTTCATCGTCAACCTTTTGCAACATGTACAGTTGCTTGGTTGTGGGGGAAGAATGTCTTCATTTAAATGCCAGTCATGAAGGCATATATATTGTTCATTGGTCACCTTGATCTGGGGATGGTACCCTCCATCGACCTGCCCAAGCATAAGAATATGTTCTTGAGTGAAGTTTAACGTTTGAATTGACCTGTTCAGTTCTTCAAGGTCTTCTTCTCATTCTTAGATGCTAAAGATTGCGTCACTTTGTGCTTCCCCTTCCTGGACAGAAAGTATATCACAATCATTAGGTAGGTCCAATTGTTCAAATAAGGCGACTCTTTTAATATTTCTTCGCTCATTTGGGCATTCCATGGCGAAATGTCCCTCTTGTCTGCAAAGATAACATTTACATCTTTTATTTCTCATAAGATTCTTCCTCTTTTCTATTCTGGCATGGGATTCGTGTGGTTTCTCTTTGTATGTTCTGCTTCTATGAATACCATATTTCTTTTGTCCCTGGTAGTATCCCGGATTGGGATTAGGTTGCAGAAAGATAAATTCTTCAAAGATCTTTTAAAGGTGGCATCTTTGCATTCTTGCTCAAGGAATTTTTAGTCAAATAATACCCTGGGTAGGACTCCAACTGTTAGTCCCGTATATTTTTCATCAAAAGAAACTTTTATTCTTCCTCCCAAATCCCCTGGCATTTTGAACCAAAATTTCTCTGAAAGTTCTGGTCCGGTGAATAATCTTCCAATTTTTTATGCAAGCTTGATATAGTTGTTCATGTACTGGATGATATTTTTAACATTATCACAAGATAATTTTTCTAAATCTCGATGTGCTGCATCTTGTAATACTGTGGAGCCTTGCATTGGATCTTCAGATGAGAATACCCTTCTCATTTATGATAATATGTTTTGTGTACCCCTCCTACCTTCTGCAGAATTAATCAAGGCTTCATATTCCACAGGGTAGGTCATTCTCCATTGAATCCATATTAGCTTTTCAATTTCTCCTAACAAATTTTCCATATATTCAATTTTTTCATGAGGGTCAGTGAAACCCTGGCTGGCTACTGTTAGGGCAATCAACCCATGAATGATGTGTTTTGATGTGTGTGGCAAAGGTTTAAGTTAGGTTGTTTGTTGATTTGATATGTGTGTTGAAGTCGTGAAGGACTTTATATTTCACACATTGTTACCTTGACAAAGCATTGGCAAGATCACCATCTCATAACTCGGTCCTTGAGTCGGTGAAGGACGGCATTGCGAAGCCGTGCGCTTGGTGAATCCGAGGGACCGCCAGACAAGGAGAATTAGAGTGAAGCCAAGAAAGTAGACTTCAGGACGAGACGCGAAGGATGACATTGCGAAGTCATGCGCTTGGTGCATCCGAGGGATGTGGCCAGACGAAGAGAGCTTCAAGGCTAAGGACTCCAAGGGAGATGAGAGTGAGCGATTGTAATCCGGGACGGGGTAGCTCATAGGTGAACTTGGCCGAATGGCTAAGTCAAGTGTTGGAGGCTCAACCAAAGGTTGGTTTGAGGTTTTACCCGACACCAGTCGACTGCTCTAGGTCGAATGGACTCGACCGGTGTTCGACTGAGCTGGTTCTGGCCGAACAGTCGACTGTCAAGTGTTAGTGTCAGCCCTTAGTTCCAATCATGAGATGATTGATTAGGAATCATGTGTATCATATTTCATTAATAAAAGGAAAAGATTGTTTATTATATTTACTTTATGCATGTGCCAGCTAAAATAAATATAATAATGCCCTTGAATAATAGGTTCTAATCTACAGTATATCAATTGGTAGAATTGATTATGAGAAGCTATAGAGAATATTATTCTTAATATTCCTAGTCAAGTATTAATAGACAAGGCCAATATTAATACATTGAGACTAGCAGTAGGTCAATGGATGACTTGATCTCACAAGTCATGGATATGTGATATCACATTGACACATGGGTATATATATTGGAGAATATATATACTGAATTGATCTACCATGAGAAAGTGTCATGGATCATTATATGAGTGTCATATACTTTCTCATGTAACTATTGGTATGAATAGTCCTTAGACCGGAAGTCACTACGGTTCCCTACATAAGGAGTTATGAACTTTGGTATCGTCTAACGTCACACCATAACAGGGTGCACTATAACGGCGATCACTGGGTATGTAACGAATTATGAGGAGGGATGTGAGTGATGTAGATGGGATCTATCCCTCTCATATACCAGGAGTGATATCTTTTGCCTCTTGATAGTGTAGGACCACAAAATGCATGCTCATACTCAAATGAGTCAATATGAGATATTGAGCTCATTTGTTTGAGTGAGTCTACTTAGGGATCAAGAAACATAAAGATCGATAAGGGGATGACACGGTCTATGACTCATTGATCTATCTAAGATATCAGAGATAGAAGGACACCGTCATACATGATAATAGTCACGGAAAGGTTGTCGGATCTCGACGATCTTGTAACTTGTGTAACAATGATGTATTGCTAGATACCGCTCATTGCTTATGTATCTAAAATGGTTTTAGATACATTGCCAATGTTATAAGAGCCTATAGGGTCACACACAAATGACATTCTATTTTGGAGATGGTTTCTTTTAGTTGGACTAAAAGGACAATTGAGCACATGGCCAAGACTTGAGTTAGACTCAAACTGGTTAAACTTGAGTTAGACTCAAGTTGAACCATGGAAGATAATTCATCATCATGCATGATTAATTTGATTAATCATTCATAGGAATACCAAGGGCCTTGGTATTCATGATGAGAATTCATGACGGAGAATACCAAGGGTCTTGGTATTAAGAGTCTTCTTAATGGGGATTTTATGGAATTGATGGCTTGAGCATAAAAGGGGTTTTGTGCTCAACGTGGAAAGGCTAAGTGATTGGTAACATCCAACGTGCAAGCCAACAAGAGAAGAAAAGTGTTCTCTCATCCCTCTCCTTCCTCTCCTTCTTCTTCCAAAGGGTTCTTGGCGTTTTGCTAGGGGTTGCTAGCACAACGTGACTCCAAATCGGTGGGTGTCAGTGTGGATACCTTAGAGATATGGTTATCCTTACCGTATTGAGATCTGACAGCGTTTGGAAAAGCGGGACTGCGAAGGGCACGCACCGAAGGTATACTTCTCCTTCTAGATAGGATCTAGAAAAGTAGGGTACGAAATGACGTATATAGTTTTGCATGGATCTCTGGTGGGATCCAGTTTATAGTTATTATTTCCACTGCGGTTGTGCAAAGTATTCGCCCGTGATGTTGTGAACATCAGATCTGGAGTTTTCCCAACACCAAGGGATGGCAGTCGACTGTCGACACCATCAGACGATTGCCAAGGGATGGCACTCGACTGATCAGGGTGAATTCAGGGAAAGAAGCTTTGGCAGTCGAGTGATCTCGTCAACCACTCGACTATTGGCTCTATCAGTCGACTGATGGGAAGATCAGTTGACTGATGTGGGATCCGTTGGTTGGAATCCAATGTGGATGAAGTCGTTGCGAGGCAATGGCTACAGCAGCAGTCGACGGATGGCTGCATTAGTCGACTGTGTTGGTGCAATCGGCCCAGGTCACGATTGACCGGACTCGAGTTTGACTCGAGCGATGTTTTGATGTTTGACATGAAGGTTTGACATTGATGTTTTGACATTGATGTCTAATAATATTTTGGGGAGATTATTGGTGCAATCGACCCACGTCATGATTGACCGGACTCGAGTTTGACTCGAGGGGGATTTTAATTGTCAGGTCTCAAAAAAAAAAATAAAAAAAAAAATAAAAATAATAATAATAATAATAATAATGATAATAATAAAATATCTAGATATATATATATATATATATATATATATATATATATATAACAATAATATAAATAAACGGGTATGTATAGTCGGAATGGGAAGTCTGAGTTAAAAAGGGATTCATATGATCGGTTCGGAGAAATATTTGGGCCTGAAGGGAGTGTTTGGATTAACTGAGGTTAGATTAGGTTAAACATGGGTTAAATATGGGTTAGCTTAGGTTTGGATTAACCTGATTTGGCTTAACCCCAATGGAACGACATTTATAAGCCACCAGCCGACCCTTTTCTTCCGCGAACTAATCCTCCGCTGCCTATTCGCCGCCACCCCGTGATCAATCGCCGGCGATTTCTTCCGCCAAGTTGCCTCAACGCTGCCGGCGGCCATCCGATCGTCCTCCGTCGGCTGTACATTCCCTCCATCGCCTATTCGCCGCCAGCTCCCAGATAAGCTGTACCCAACGATTTCGTCCGCCGAAGATCGTCTCAACACTGCCGGCGGCCATCCGATCGTCCTCCGTCGACTGTAGGTAAGTAAATCTCTGGAAAATGGCTGGCGATAGAGGGATGGAGATTGGTTTTGAGAGGGTTAAATCTCTGGAGTTTGAACTGGGGATTTCTGTGATTGTTCGTGGTTAAGATTTGGGGATTTGTTGTCGAACGGATTTCTGGGTATATATAGCTAGTTTAGGCATTTAAACCGGTGTTAATTGAGCTGAGGGTTTCTGCTAGTACGTGGGTTTACACTGGGCATTTTCAGGGAGGGATTGCTAGGTGTTGTTAGAGATTTACCGTTGTGGATTAGGGGCAGAGGGCGGAGTAGGAACTGGATGAATGTTGCCTATCGGTGGGATTGGGAATCGGCACAGATGTTTGTGCGTTGGTGGACGGCGTGTGGGATTGAATGTTTCTGTTGGATCATTTACAAGATGGGAAGAGGGTGTAGTCCGGTTGTAGCTAGGGGGTAGGACAACTCCAGTTAAGGGTCTCGGAGGGGGCTGTTTTATGGTTCCTGGGGCTCTATCGATGGAGATACAGTGAAATCGCATTAGGTAGGAGCAAATTGTTAGTACAAAATGATGGTATCAAGGGGGGAGTTGGGATTGCTGGTTTATAGATGAGACTTAAATGTAATATATGAATTCTGTTATATTCTTAATTCCTCTACATGCTTATCTAACGATTCGGAAGATTCTTCTTTATGTGGTAGATGTTATGTAAAATATTATAATTATCATCTACCTGTGTATGAGGCTAGATGCTATATGTAAATGAGTGTCATTACCATCTAGCTGTGTATGAGCGTAGATGCTATATGTAAATGGGTGTAATTACCATCTACCTGTGTATGAGGTTGGATGCTATGTATAAATATTTATGATCATTTATGATGTGCCATGTTATTAGTTTAGTTCATTGTTCATCAAATCTCTCAAATGCTTATCTGCTGTGTGAAATGGTTATAACTAACATCTACCTGTGTATGAGGTTAGATGCTATATATATGTATACATATATGCATGTTCATTTCTCTGTACTTAAAGTTAGATGCTAATTTATAATGTTCGGTGATATCATCCATTCGTATATTGGGTTAACTGCTAACTTAAAATGTTCAATGGTATATGAAGTGACAAATGTGATTGACTATGAGAGGAAGTGATAGACGTTCTTTATCTAGCTAATTGTATGTACATGAGTATTAGTGGTGCTTGGACGGGTTGGGCATCCCGGGATGAGCTCCGGGAATGGCCCACCCAAATTGATGATGATCGATGATCGATGACGATTTTCCTTAGTTCTTTCTAGAGGTACCTCAGGATTGCACAAGAATATAAGGTTTTTGACTGGCTCCGCATCTAAAAAATGCAAAAATGTGAGGTACCACGAAGATTTATGTTATATCTGATTAGCATGATAGAAAAACAAATTCTTGATTTGTTACATTTACAAGTTATTTTATAGGGAATGGTTGCGCTTCATGTTTATATACAGAAAGTGAACTGGAAATTTGATGTTGAACCTACCATGGTGCTATATTTGCGTGTCTTGATATGAGTTGTTGATGCTAGACCTGTGTATATGCTAGATATAAATATATATTTAATTTTACTATTCATGCTTGGTGCTTTGTATTATTTCCTCCTCTCCTTATGCTGTGTAATTATCCTTGATTTACTTCGGGTCGTGAACTCATGATGTCACTAAATGTTTACATGTGTCGGGAGCTGAGCTCTCAGACAGAGTTGGACGAAGTGGGGGTGGTGTAACTGAGGAGATGACGATGAGCATGCCACACACTATCTGGGACTTCAATGATGCAGGACTGTCTGAGTTGTAGGGTTGGAATGGATGAATTACTGTCTGTGAGGTGCTGAGTGAAGAGACTCTTACTTGAATTTGAATAAAAAGAAGAGGATTTTCCAAATCATGTGTATGTAGTTTATGTGATAATTATTAGAGTTCGGACTAAGGGCTTGTACATATATATATATATATGTATCAGGTTGGGTCTTTTCAGTTGGTATCAGAGCATCGATTCCAAAGGACAGTGTTGGCATGCCATCTCATCAAGGACTCGGATACATTCATCCCGCTTGTAGGTTTTATACTTATTTTTCAAGTAGTAATCTTAATGTAATCATGTTTGAGTTTATGTGCAAAACTGAAGATAACGGTGTAGGTATTGCGTTTATAGGTGAATGGCGAGTCGAAGGAACAATGGGGAAGTTGGGCAGAATAGTCAGTTTCTCACTGAGCTTGCCGCAATCATGCAGGAACAGAGTCGGATTCATGGAGAACAGATCCAACAGCTGTTGAGAGCTAGGGAGCAAGGAAATACGCACAGCGGGCCTATAGCCAGTGTGAACCCAGTTTACAAGCAGTTCAAGGATCTTGGTCCGACGGAGTTTAAGGGAAATACAGATCCTATCGCTGCAGAAGGATGGATTCGATCATTGGAGACGATATACGACTTCATGCGACTACGGATCTTGACAAGGTGAGGTGTGCCATATTCATGTTGCGTGGCGATGCTCGGATATGGTGGGAGGGGGCACGCGTAGCATGGACCTAGCTTGATTTTGAATTCAAAGAGGTATTCTATGGAAAGTATTTCATCTGACACACGAGAACTCGAATGGCTAGAGAATTCTTAGAGCTTCGCCAAGGACCGACAGTGGTGAGTATGTAGGAGAATTTGAGAAGGCGGTATTTTGTACCTATGATTGCAAGTCAACCATGAGAGGAGGTGAAACATTTCGAGGCGCGATTCGACATGATGTCGAGTGAGCCGTTACCACCTTGAGGGAGGCATGGATCGAGCTCACGATGTCGAGAGGGACAGAATGACATGATGAGGGAAATGCAGAACAAGAGACCGAGTTACGAGAAGGGAACCTCGAGCACCGAGTCGAAGAAGTTTGCGCGCTGCCGGTTCGAGGCGACCACGATTCTGAGCCAGCCACGGCGGCGACCCAGAACCCGACCGATTGACCATCTGTTCAAGGCGAAAGAAAAAGTCAGTGTCCCAAGTGTGAGAAAGCTCATGCAGGTCAATGTTTAGTAGGTAGCGTGTGCTACAAGTGCAAGAAGTCGGGGCATTTTGCTATGAACTGCCCTCAGCTCACAGAGCCAACCAGAGGAAGGGTGTATGCCATGACACAAGAGCAGGTGGATCCAGAATCGACCATCATCACAGGTAGAATTTCTATTGTCAATCTACCCGCTCATGCTTTAATTGATTCTGGAGCTACACACTCTTTCATATCTGTGACTTATGTTGCAAGACTGGATATTTCATGTGATTGGATGGCTATCGCACGGCTGTCCTTGCCTTCTGGGGAAGAACTGCCTAGCAATAGAATAGTGAGGAACTGTCCGATGAAGATGCAGAACTCTACCGTGTACGCCGACCTTATTGTGTTGGAAATGGTGGACTTCGATGTGATTCTGGGTATGGATTGGCTGACCCGGTACGAGGCAATTATTGACTGTAGACAAAGGACGGTTAAACTGAAACTACAAAATGATGAATTTTTCATCTTCAATGCAACCTCCACACTGAGTCTCCCTCATATTGTATCCGCATGTAAAGCTCAGAAGATGTTGAGCAAGGGGTGTAATGGATTCCTAGTCAACATAATGAGTAGTACTGAGGCCCCTAGACCAAATCTGGAGGAGGTAGAGGTAATTCGGAATTTCCCCGAGGTGTTCCCAGAGGACATTGCAGGGTTACCCCCTGTCAGGGAAGTCGAGTTTGGGATAGAACTAATAGCGGGAACCACCCCTGTGTCTAAAGCACCGTATCGCCTAGCACCTACTGAAATGAAGGAACTGAAGGCGCAACTACAAGAACTATTGGATAAGGGTTTCATCCGACCCAGTGTGTCACCATGGGGAGCGCCAGTGTTGTTCGTCCGTAAGAAGGACGGGTCGATGCGGCCGCATTGACTACCGAGAGTTGAACCGGTTACGAAAGAATAAGTACCATTGCCTAGAATCGATGATCTGTTTGATCAACTACAGGCGAATCAGTATTCTCAAAGATTGATTTGAGGTCGGGGTACCACCAAGAAAGGAGAGGATGTTCATAAAATCGCATTCGTAACTCGATATGGTCACTACGAGTTTCTAGTTATGTCGTTTGGGCTTACTAATGCCCCGCAAACCTTTATGGATTTGATGAATCGGATCTTCCAGCCATACTTGGATCAGTTTGTGATTGTCTTTATTGACGATATACTAATTTACTCCCAAAGTCGGGAAGAACACCGACAACATCTGACGCTAGTGCTGCAGACTTTAAAGGAGAAGCGGTTATCGCTAAATTCAAATGCGATTTTTGGTTGAGGCGTATATCATTTCTAGGGCATATAGTCACAGAGAAGGGAATAGAGGTGGATCCAGTTAAAGTGGAGGCAATCCGGAGTTGGGATACTCCAAGAAATGTTACATAAATTCGGAGTTTCTTGGGACTAGCCGGGTATTATCGCAGATTCATTAAAAAATTTTCACGCATTGCGCTACCTCTGACTTCGCTGACCAAGAAGGGGGTGAGGTATGAATGGACTGCTCGGTGTGAGAGGAGTTTTATGGAGTTAAAGGAAAGGCTGACGATGGCACCGGTGCTTGCGATTCTGCATAATTACAGCAGTTTGTGGTGTACACTGATGCCTCCAACACCGGGCTCGGGGCTGTACTGATGCAGAATGGGAGGGTCATCGCCTATGCATCACGCCAGTTGAAGGTGCATGAGCAGAATTATCCTACACACGATTTAGAATTAGCAGCAGTCATATTTGCTTTGAAGATTTGGCGACACTATCTTTACGGAGAACGTTGTGAGATCTACACAGATCATAAAAGCTTGAAATATTTGTTTTCTCAGAAGGAACTGAATATGCGGCAGAGACGATGGTTGGAGTTGGTAAAGGATTATGATTGCAATATTAACTATCACCCGGGTAAGGCAAATGTGGTGGCGGATGCGCTGAGTCGTAAGTTGGCGATGCTGTCCCAGTTGACCACCCAACAAAGGTTGATATCAGAATTTCAACAGCTGAGAGTGGAGGTGATAGCACCAGGTGAGCAGGCTAGATTGGCGGCACTGACGGTTAAATCGGATTTACGGAATCAGATTCGGGCAGAACAAGCATCGGATCGACAGTTAATGGAATGGAAACGCAGAGATGAGGCAAAGGGGGGCACCCTCTACTCAGTGGTTGATGGAATTGTGAGATACAAGGGCCGCATATGGGTGCCTAAAGAAGGATCTCTGAGAGAGAATCTCATGATGGAAGCCCACATTACCCCGTACTCGGTTCACCCCGGCAGCACGAAGATGTATAAAGATATGCAGCTGTTATATTGGTGGCCGGGCATGAAGAGAGACATACTCAAGATGGTCCATGAGTGCCTTACCTGTCAACAGGTGAAAGCTGAGCACCAGAGGCCCGCTGGATTGCTTGAACCGCCTGATACCCGCCGAAGTGGGAAAATATTGCCATGGATTTCGTGGTAGGGTTACAGTCTCGACTAAGGGATCAAATGCGATGTGGGTCATTGTGGATCGATTTGACGGTCAAGACACTTCTGCCAAGTGAAAACCACTTTCACTATGATACAATACGCAGAGTCAGATATACGGAAATAGTAAGGTTACATGGAATTCGAGATCGATTGGTCGAGATAGGAGATCCAAAATTTACATCCGGATTCTGGAAGAGTTTGCACCGGGGATTGGGTACGAAACTTACTTTTAGCACCGCTTTCCATCCCCAGACCGACGGTCAATCTGAGCGAGTAATTCAGATTCTAGAAGATATGCTACGAGCTTGCATTATAGATTTCAAAGGGGGCTGGGAGTCTAAATTGCCCTTGGTAGAGTTCACCTATAATAATAGTTATCAAGCCACCATTGGTATGGCTCCTTATGCAGCGCTATACGGAAGAAGGTGTAGAACCCCATTGCATTGGGAAGAGGTGGGAGAGAGGGCAGTTTTGGGTCCGGAGATTGTGGCACAAACTGTGGAATTGGTGGCCAGGATCCGAGACAGAATGCAGTCAGCCCAAAGTCGCCAAAAGAGTTACGCAGATTGTCGAAGGAGGGACTTGGAGTTCACAAAGGGGAGACCATGTATTTCTCAAGGTGTCACCTATGAAGGGGTACCGAGGTTTGGGCAGAAGGGCAAACTCAGCCCGAGGTATATTGGGCCTTTTGAGATTCTAGACCGGATTGGGACCAGGGCATACCGAATTGCACTACCACCCAACCTGGCAGGAGTTCATAATGTGTTTCATGTATCCATGCTCCGGAGGTACCTATCCAACCCCGCACATGTAATTGGGCATGAGGCCATACAGTGGACACCAGACCTATCTTACGAGGCAATACCAGAAGAAATACTGGATCATCAAGTACGGAAGCTGAGGAATAAAGAAATCCGAATGGTGAAAGTTTTATGGAGAAATCAGCAAAAGGAGGAAGCTACGTGGGAGACCGAAAGGTGACATGCGCGACCGTTACCCCGAATTATTTGGTAAGTCGAAGTTCGAGGACGAAATTCTTCTAAGGGGAGGAGAGTTGTCAGGTCTCAAAAAAAAAAAAAAAAAAATAATAATAATAATAATAATAATAATGATGATAATAATAAAATATCTAGATATATATATATATATATATAACAATAATATAAATAAACGGGTATGTATAGTCGGAATGGGAAGTCTGAGTTAAAAAGGGATTCATATGATCGGTTCGGAGAAATATTTGGGCCTGAAGGGAGTGTTTGGATTAACTGAGGTTAGCTTAGGTTAAACATGGGTTAAATATGGGTTAGCTTAGGTTTGGATTAACCTGATTTGGCTTAACCCCAATGGAACGGCATTTATAAGCCACCAGCCGACCCTTTTCTTCCGCGAACTAATCCCTCCGTCGTCTATTCGCCGCCAGCTCCCAGATCAACTGCTCTCGGCGATTTCTTCCGCCGAAGCTCGTCTCAACGCTGCCGGCGGCCATCCGATCGTCCTCCGTGTGACATTCCTCCATCGCTTATTCGCCGCCACTCCCGGATAAGCCAGCACGGCGATTTCGTCCGCCGAAGATCGTCTCAACACTGCCGGCGGCCATCCGATCGTCCTCCGTCGACTGTAGGTAAGTAAATCTCTGGAAAATGGCTGGCGATAGAGGGATGGAGATTGGTTTTTAGAGGGTTAAATCTCTGGAGTTTGAACTGGGGATTTCTGTGATTGTTCGTGGTTAAGATTTGGGGATTTGTTGTCGAACGGATTTCTGGGTATATATAGCTAGTTTAGGCATTTAAACCGGTGTTAATTGAGCTGAGGGTTTCTGCTAGTACGTGGGTTTACACTGGGCATTTTCAGGGAGGGATTGCTAGGTGTTGTTAGAGATTTACCGTTGTGGATTAGGGGCAGAGGGCGGAGTAGGAACTGGATGAATGTTGCCTATCGGTGGGATTGGGAATCGGCACAGATGTTTGTGCGTTGGTGGACGGCGTGTGGGATTGAATGTTTCTGTTGGATCATTTACAAGATGGGAAGAGGGTGTAGTCCGGTTGTAGCTAGGGGGTAGGACAACTCCAGTTAAGGGTCTCGGAGGGGGCTGTTTTATGGTTCCTGGGGCTCTATCGATGGAGATACAGTGAAATCGCATTAGGTAGGAGCAAATTGTTAGTACAAAATGATGGTATCAAGGGGGGAGTTGGGATTGCTGGTTTATAGATGAGACTTAAATGTAATATATGAATTCTGTTATATTCTTAATTCCTCTACATGCTTATCTAACGATTCGGAAGATTCTTCTTTATGTGGTAGATGTTATGTAAAATATTATAATTATCATCTACCTGTGTATGAGGCTAGATGCTATATGTAAATGAGTGTCATTACCATCTACCATCTGTGTATGAGCGTAGATGCTATATGTAAATGGGTGTAATTACCATCTACATGTATGAGGTTGGATGCTATGTATAAATATTTATGATCATTTATGATGTGCCATGTTATTAGTTTAGTTCATTGTTCATCAAATCTCTCAAATGCTTATCTGCTGTGTGAAATGGTTATAACTAACATCTACCTGTGTATGAGGTTAGATGCTATATATATGTATACATATATGCATGTTCATTTCTCTGTACTTAAAGTTAGATGCTAATTTATAATGTTCGGTGATATCATCCATTCGTATATTGGGTTAACTGCTAACTTAAAATGTTCAATGGTATATGAAGTGACAAATGTGATTGACTATGAGAGGAAGTGATAGACGTTCTTTATCTAGCTAATTGTATGTACATGAGTATTAGTGGTGCTTGGACGGGTTGGGCATCCCGGGATGAGCTCCGGGAATGGCCCACCCAAATTGACAGATTGACTGATGACTGATGACTGATTTTCCTTAGTTCTTTCTAGAGGTACCTCAGGATTGCACAAGAATATAAGGTTTTTGACTGGCTCCGCATCTAAAAAATGCAAAAATGTGAGGTACCACGAAGATTTATGTTATATACAGTTAGCATGATAGAAAAACACGAATTCGGTTACTGATTTGTTACATTTACAAGTTATTTTATAGGGAATGGTTGCGCTTCATGTTTATATACAGAAAGTGAACTGGAAATTTGATGTTGAACCTACCATGGTGCTATATTTGCGTGTCTTGATATGAGTTGTTGATGCTAGACCTGTGTATATGCTAGATATAAATATATATTTAATTTTACTATTCATGCTTGGTGCTTTGTATTATTTCCTCCTCTCCTTATGCTGTGTAATTATCCTTGATTTACTTACTGGGCTGTGAACTCATGATGTCACTAAATGTTTACAGGTCGGGAGCTGAGCTCTCAGACAGAGTTGGACGAAGTGGGGGTGGTGTAACTGAGGAGATGACGATGAGCATGCCACACACTGTCTGGGACTTCAATGATGCAGGACTGTCTGAGTTGTAGGGTTGGAATGGATGAATTACTGTCTGTGAGGTGCTGAGTGAAGAGACTGTAATTGAGACTCTTACTTGAATTTGAATAAAAAGAAGAGGATTTTCCAAATCATGTGTATGTAGTTTATGTGATAATTATTAGAGTTCGGACTAAGGGCTTGTACATATATATATATATGTATCAGGTTGGGTCTTTTCATTAATGGTTGACTAGGGTTGACCATGTCAAGGAAAAGTCCAAGCATGGGTCTTGGCATGTAAAGTCCAACATGGGTTGGCAAGGGAAAGTCCAAGCTTGAGTCTTGGCATTTGAAAAGTCCAAGGGTGTAGTCTTGGCCACGTAAGTCCAAGGGTGTAGTCTTGGCGGTGAAAGTCCAAGTCATGAGTACTTGGCATTTGGAAAGTCCAAGGGGTTTGATATTGGTGGCATAAAGTCCAAGGGTGAAGTCTTGGCATCATAAGTCCAATGTTTGGCGGCGTAAAGTCCAAGCGGAGTCTTGATAGCGTAAGTCCAATGTGCCTTGGCGATGTAGACACCGTTAATATGACATAGCCGATGGAAGCACCTGAAGGCTAGCATATGGATGAACAAGTCATGGATGACTTGGAGGGATTCGATAGGCGCGAGGCTGACGGAGGTGGCTAGAAGCCTTAGGTCTAGGCTAAGGGTGGTCTAGCAAGTATGGGGTCACCATGTAGTGTCGATGAAGTATGTAGATGTTGGCCGGCTAGAGGGGGGTGAATAGCCCTCAATCGTTCGATGGTGGAATTCGTTCGTTCTCATTGCGTTGCTTTCCTACGATTATCGTTAGCACAGCGGAAACAATAGAAACAATAATAATACTAACAATAATACAAGCATACGCAAACACACATGATATATGTGGTTCGGAACCGAATGGTTCCTACTCCATGGGCGAGCTCACCGAACTCTAGTTATGCGCACGACACTAACTAAACCACTCCTTCTCGACAACACGTCGGAGGTGGAGAAACCTCTCACAAGCAATTACACTAAGTAATGAAATACAAGCAATACAAAGACAAATACGAAATATATGTAAAGAACACTTTACAATGCTTGCTTTGAACCCTTTGTTTGTAGCTTGCTTTGGATGGCTCTTGAAGGACTAGAATGCAGTAGCAATTCCCCTCCAATAGCTTCCTTAAAGTCTTGGCAAAATCCTCCCACTTGAGCTCCATTTATAACCTTCATTAAGCTATTTTTGCGCCCAACAGTCGACTGCCAAAAGGCCCCAGTCGACTGCCCCTATAGCCATTGTCTCACAACGGCCAAATCCACGTTGGATAAGTTCCAAAATGATCAGACCTAATAGTCGATCGCCTACTATGGAGCGCTCGAGCTCCGACATTCCCATCACGACCGCCATCCTAAGAAGCCGATCATCACGTCGACATCACGATCGCCGATCCAATAGAAGTCGATTGCCAAGCACAAAACTACAGTCTAACACCAGTCGAACCCTAGTCGACTTGGATCAATCGAACCGGAACCTATGCCAGTCGACTGATGTCGGGCAAATCCTCAAACATAAAGTTGTTTGAGCATCCGACCGTCGGGTAAACCCTCAAACATCAAGTTTGAGCCTCCGACACTCAGTCTTAGCCCCCTGGCCAAGTCCACCTTATCCCTCATGGAGTTTTCCACCGAAGCTCTCTTCCCTCGGCCTACGTCCCTCGGATGCGCCAAGCGCATGGCTTCGCAACGCCATCCTTCGCGTC
Organism: Wurfbainia villosa; assembly: GCA_025175895.1. Classification (NCBI taxonomy): domain Eukaryota; kingdom Viridiplantae; phylum Streptophyta; class Magnoliopsida; order Zingiberales; family Zingiberaceae; genus Wurfbainia; species Wurfbainia villosa. The sequence goes on along the minus strand of CM045989.1, from coordinate 31,288,833 downwards.
TCATGCCCTCGAAGTATACTTCCTTGGGCCTCACTCCATTTGCTCCCCGTCTGGCGGTCCCTCAGATGCATCAATCACACGACTTTGCAATGTCATCCTTCACCGACTCAAGGACCCTGAGCCTAGTGAACTTACCAAGTCCTCAAGACTTCCCACATGCACCAAGCGCATGGCTTCGCAATGCATTTCTCACCAAGCACCAAGCGCACGGCTTTGCAAGGCTTTGGACTTTTCCACACCAAGCTCCATGCTTGGATTTTCCATGCCAACCCCATGTTGGACTTTCCCACACCAAGCTCCATGCTTGGATTTTCCATTCCATGACAATCCCATGTCATGAGTTTTGTCTATCATCAAAATACTATCAAGATACTGCTCGAGTCAAACTCAAGTCAACCTGGGCCGATTGCACCAACAATCTCTCCCTTTTTGATGATTGACAAAACTACCATCTCAAGTCTACCAATTCTCCCATATTGGCAATTCTCATATCCCAATGAGAATTCCAACGAATCCTAATTGGTAACTTGGTAACTTCTCCCCTTTTTTGACATTACATCAAAAAGGTCCTCCCCAAGGGTATGAATGTCTCATATCCCAATGAGATCTTACAATCTCTCCCTTGGAGGAACACATGCCTACTATCTTTCTAGTGATCCCATATCACTTAAAGAGAGGCGACCCAATTTTCCTTCCATGAGGAAATACACATCCATCTTACCATGATAGATACCTCCCCCTAGAGGCTTGCTCCCCCTTGACCATTGCACCAACAATGTCCTTGGAGAGTCCCTAAGCCAATAGGAACATTTAACCAATCAAAATTAAGGCAAAGTTCAACAATGAACTCTCATCCACCTTAAAATTGATACTCTCCCTAAACCCTTCTCCTAATCCATGTCCAATGGATTTCCACCCTTTCTAATGCTCTACCAAGCATATCCTAGGGTTAGGAGTGGTTAGGGGACCTTAACCAAGCTGAACATGGGTCTAACCAACAAGATTTATCCAAAATTAGCTTGATCATTGAATTTAGAAATCGATCAATTTGCCACCCGATCGATCATTGACCTCCTGGCGATTGATAACTTCATTTAATTTTGACATTTAAATGGAAAATCCATAAGTAAATATACATAAGTTTAAAATTCTTGAAATTTGGTATGTATATTACTTATCATAAACACTATGGGTGAAAAATATTTGAAAATTATTTTACCCACTAAATTAGGAGATTGATACAAAGTCCAAAAGTTAAGAAAAACTTCAATAAAGAGCCCTCTTTGTATCATCCCATTCAATGGTGATAACTATCAAAAGATAGGCTTCACCAAGGTTTTTCAAAATATTTTTAAACCTTTAATTTCTTTTTCCTAAACATCTCACTTATATCTAGATGTGTAAAACACATACAAGTCAAGTTTTTAGTGAGATGTGGGTTTTTGTTCTTTTAATGGTTTCATGCATATTTCTAGGCAATATTGTTTGATTCCCATCAAATCATGCCATAGCCCTTAATTTCATTTTAGTTATATGCATGATGATGATTATGGCATAAATATAATTTAACTAAGCATGTGCCAAAATCATGATGTCATGGCATGTGAGAGACATCTAAGCATACATGACATCTAAAAATAATTCTAAACATGATCATGATATTTTTATAGATAAAAATGAAAATGATGTCATGACATGACAAGAAAAACAAATCATGGCAAGTAAAATATACTAAGGATGGAATACCTAAGTGTTGAATCCAAATTGTCATTTCTAGGGTTAAGTCCATTTTTGGCTTAATGTCATTTATCCTCCTAGTGTGCCATAAACCCAAATTGGCACACCAATACCTCTAAGACCTAATTGTGCCAATTTAAATCATTTTTAACTTCTCAAGCACATTGGCATATCCTAATGTGTCAACTCTACTATGGTTAGGTTAACCACCCATCCACTTAGGGTTGACACACCCTAACCCATCTAGCATGAATCGATCACGCTCTTAGGAACCCAATACCTATTGGAGCTCCTTGGGTTAACAAGGTATTCTCTAGGGATAACTTCCCTAGATACCTTCCTAATGACCCTTTTAGGCTTTAAAACCAGTCAAATGGGTCTTTCCTAGGTCAAATCTAGAGGTGACTCCTCCTTTGACCTTCCTAGTGACTTTCTTAGTTTTCCTTAAGTCCTTAGCCACTAAGCAAATACCATAGCTAGTCTTAGGGATAACTTCCCTATTAGCCTTGATTTTCCTAGACCTAGATGTGGTTCCATAATTAAATGGAACATTATGGTAGGACATAGGTTTGTGACCCAAACCTTTCTTGCCCTTAGACATTTCTTGTTTCCTAGGTCTTGACTTTTGTACATTAGACCCCTTAACCGAATTTGAGATGATTGCTAGGGTCTTCTCCAATTTTTCTAGCCTTGACCTCAAGGCTTGGTTTTCTAGCTCTAATTTTCCCAATTTTGAATTTTCATTTATCTTTTGGGAAATGTTCTTCTTCTTAGGCATGTGTCTACCCTTCTTAGGGTTGATGCCTAGATGGTTTTCAACTCTCCTAATGGACTCTTTAGGTAAAATAGGTCTAGTGTTTTGAGTCCTAGGTTTGTCCTTAGAGAAACTAACATGCTTAGCACCTAAACACACATATTTATTCCTACTAGCATGCTTTTCATTAATGATTGCAAGAGAGCTAAAGTAATTCTTAGCATGCTTTTTGACTTTAGGAATTGAAGGTGCATTAAATGAATTTACCTTAGGGTTAGCTTTAGAAGCTCCCCCTACATGAATTACACCTTCTTGCCCTTTCTTCCTCCCCCTAGGGCATTTGCTTAGGTAGCGCCCCTTTTGATTGCATTTAAAGCACACAATGTGCTCTTTGCTCCTAGTTGTGGGGGCTCCGGCATCCTTTGACTTTGGATTGACTTTTGGTGTCGATGCCTTTTCCTTAGCCAATTTAGGGCATTTGCTCTTGTAATGCCCTTTCTCCCTACACTCAAAGTATATTATATGATTTTTATTTAAAATAATAACACTTGAGTTACCTAGGGAGGTGGAGGATTCTTCTTCTTGATCTTCACTTCTCCCGGATGTGGATGTTTCTTGTTCTTGCTCCGGGATGGAAGATTGCCTCTCCTCCCCCTCAATGATAGAGGTGGAGGTTTCCACCAAATCATCCACATCTTCGAATGTGGAAGGCAATTCTTCCACGGCATTCTCCTCCACTTGTGTTGGTTGGGAATTTTTTTGAAATTTCATTACTTTATCCCATAATTCCTTTGCATCCCTAAAATTACCCAACATAGACCAAATATTGTTAGGAATCAAATCACTAAGTAATTCGATTACCTTGAGATTTGTCTCGAAGTCCTTGATTTGGTCTTGGGTCCACCTTGAATTCTCAATTTGCCTATTTCTTTCTTCCCTAGGCAATTTGAAACCATTTTCTAAGATTAGCATAAAATCAAAATCGGTTTCTAGATATACCTCCATTTTTCTTCTCCACCAAAGAAAATCTCCTTCGAACTTTGGTGGTTGAAGGTTGTAGCCGGCCATTTTGTAGTGTTTGTGTCGGCGGTTAGTCCTCGACAAGCGCCTTGGCTCTGATACCACTTGTAGGGTCGATGAAGTGTAGATGTTGGCCGGCTAGAGGGGGGTGAATAGCCCTCTTCGTATGATGATGGAATTTTCTCATCTACAAAGAATATTAGCGCAAGCGGAATATGCAAATACAAACAAAGAAAGACAAAGCAAAGGAAACAAACAATGCTAACAAGAGAATATAACGTGGTTCACGGCTATGCCGCTAATCCATGGTCCGATTCGTCCAAGGTGAATCACTCCTAAATCTTTCCACTAGATCTCTCCTTTGCACAAAGCTAGGTGGAGGTAACCTCTTTTACACAAGGATCACTCTTCTACAATAGAATGAAGATTAGCACAAGTAGAAGAGTGGAAAACGTTTAGGGTACTTTGGGAGCTGTTTAGAATAGAAGCATTAGCCTCCCGAAGCCCAACACCCTCTCTTTTTATAGAGAGGGTTGATTTCTTCCGATTATCGCCACGATCATTGCGCATATGGCGATCATTGCCGCCACTACAACAGCCTCTGAACATGTCGAATCCCGACCGTTGTAGTCCAACGGATCCCTTGGCAGTCGACTGATGTAACCATCAGTCGACTGCTGCCTCCGTAGTCGACTACCTAGTCGGCTACGAGAGGTTCTGTGCCCACGACTTCCTCTGGCAGTCGACTGCCATTCCATGGAAGTCGACTGCTGGGCATAAACCCATCAGTCGGATACCAGTAGAACCCCATTCAACTCAGAGCAGTCGACTGTCATTTCATGATAGTCGACTGGTGTCGGGAAACCTCATCCGACACTTAGCCAAATGGCCAAGTTTCTCCTAAGAGCACTACCCCTTCCCGGGTTACATTCGCTCACTCTCATCCCTTGAAGTCCCTCGCCTTTGAAGTTGTCTTCGTCCGGCCACATCCCTCAGATGCGCCAAGTGCACGACTCTGCAATGCCATCCTTCGCATCTCGCCCTGAAGTCTACTTCCTCCGGCTTCATTCCAAGCTCCTCGTCCGGCGGTCCCTCGGATGCTCCAAGCACACGGCTTTCACAAAGCCATCCTTCACTGACTCAAAGACCGAGTCATGAGATGTGAAACTCGCCAAGGCTCCATGTGCGAATTACTAAGTCCTGCAAGACTCCAACGCACATATCAAATCATAATAACAACCAAACTTAAACCCTTTTCCACACACATCAAAACCATATCACGGGTTGATTGCACTAACACACCATACTTGGGTTAAAACCTCATGTTTGAAGTTGGTAGTCGATTGACAATATGGCCGGTTCGACTGTCGTGAGTCGACTAGAGTTCGACTGTCAGTTAAGGGCTGAAAATGCCTTGGCAGTCGATTGACCATTAGATCAGCTGCCCATGGATGGCAGTCGACTATTGGACGGGGTTTTTTGGCCACAACCACAGAACACTTTGTAGTCGACTTCCCAGTCAGCTACAGACATTAGCAGTCGACTAGTGATGTCATCAGTCGACTACCAAGAGATCCGTTGGAATTTTTCCAGCGTGGATTGAGCCGTTGTCGCACGACAATATTATTGGCAGTCAAACTGTGGATTTTGGCAGTCGACTGCCAAGCGGAAATCCATCCCGATGTAGGTTAAAAAGAGGAGCTCGAGGAGGATTTCGACATTGGTTCTTTGGGAGCTTTGTTGAGGCGATTTGAAGGCGAATTGCAATTGTATTTCAGGGTCCTTCAAACTTATCCACGCAACCTATAAGCAAAGCGCTCAAACCCTAGTTTGTAAAGTGTTCTTTACATTTCCTTTGTATTTGCTTATATTTCTTTCGTTTATTGTTGTAAACATTTGTACGAGGTTTCTCCGCCTCCGACGTGTTGTCGAGATGGAGTTTTATTAGTGGTGTTGTCATCACTCGAGCTCGTAGAGCTCAATCCGTGGAGTAGGAACCATTCGGTTCCGAACCACGTTATATGCTTTTGTAATTGTGTGCTTGTTCTTTGTTATTGCTTTTATTATTATTCTGCTGTGCACTAACCAAATTGTAGCAAGCACGCAATTTAGATTGAATTCCTCCATCTACAATGTACACGCTATTCACCCCCCCCTTCGCACCCTCTAGCGGTCACCGAATCCTCAACAAGTGGTATCAGAGCTCGAGGCTCTTCTACGGATTAACAACCCAGAGCCAAGATGCTAGAGGGTGAAGAGGAATAAGATGGAAATTCAAGAGAGTTTGGGTTGGGACATCAACACCCCAATCCCTTATGCTTTCTATGGACGATAGGGCTTCAACCAATGGAAAGCAAGGATTAAAGATTTTTTGATGATGAGAGATTTTGAGGAGTGGTCCATTTTAATGGGAGGATTTGAATATCCAAGAGGATGAAAGGGAGGCTTCCTCAAGAAAAAGAGATGGACCGAAGAGCAACTCCAAGCCTTCGAGAAAAATGACAAGGTAATGAAATTTTTGATTGATTTAATACCTAACAATATCTTGTGTATGTTAGGTAATTATATAGATGCCAAGGAGCTATGGAGACAAGTGGCAAAGCTCCATGAAGATTCATTACCAGTCCAAGAAGAGGAGTGTTCATCGGCTCAAGAAGAGGAAGAGGCCGATGAAGTGAGTTTATCATCCTCACAAGCAAGTGAGGATCCAAAAGTTGGAGAGGAGTCAACTTCCAGATCGGTGGAAGAGGAGGTGGAAGAGGTGGAAGAAGTCTCCACCTCTAGGATTGAGGGGGAGGAGAGAATTCCCACTCCGAAGCATGATCAAGAGGAAGCATCCACTTTCGGTCAAGAAGATGAACAACCTCAAGAGTCTTCCACCATGGATCTAGGTAACTCAAGCATGTCGGTTTTAAATAAAAATCATATAATTTGCTTTGAGTGTAGGGAATCCGAACACTACAAGAGTAAGTATCCAAAAAGAGTAAGGAAAGCTCCACCGGCACCTAAGAGTCAAGAAAAATCAAAGGATGCCGGTGTCCCCACCAAGAAGAGCAAGGAGCACATGGTGTGCTTCAAATGCCGACAACCGAAACACTATAGGAGCCAATGCCCTAGGAGGAAAGGAAAAGCTACACATGTAGGGGGAGCCTCTAAGGTAAACCCTAAGGTAAAATTCAATAATGCTTCTACTTTAAGTTATAGGCAAAAGCATGCTAGGAATTTTAATTCTTTTGCAATTTATCATAAAGGGCATGCTAGAAATAGGGAGTTTTGTCTAGGTGCTAAAAGTGTTAATTTTTCAAATAAGGAGAAATTTAGGATTAATGTCCCCAGAAAGACTTTACCTAGGGCAAGCATTAAGAAAATTGAGGACCACCTAGGTTTTAACCCCAAATGGACTAGGCATATGCCTAGGAAGAACTATGCCCAAGGATTAAATCAAAATTCAAAAGTTAGGCAATTAGATAAGGAAAATCAAGAATTGAGGTCAAGGCTTGAGAAAATGGAAAAGACCCTTAGGATTATGTAAAACCAAATAAAAGGGTCAAATGGTCAAAGTCAAGGGTCTAGATCTAAGAGTCAACACCAAGAGTCTAGGAGGCAAGGCTCATTTGTGGGCAAGAAAGGCTTGAGTCACAAGCCTAAGTCCAAGGTAGATAAGCCTACCTACCATAGTGTTCCATTTGACTATAAAACTAAACTTAGGTCTAGAAAGACCAAGGTCAATAGGGAAGTCATCCCTAAGGTTGACCAAGGTGTGTGCCTAGTGGCTAGGGTTTCGAAGAAACCTAGGGAAGCCACTAAGAAGGTTGCAAGGGGAGTTACCCCTAGAGTCAACCTAGGTAAGACCCAAATGACCAAGGCTTCTAAGCCTAAGAGGGTCATTAGGATGGTATCTAGGGAGGTCATCCCTAAAGAATACCTAGTAAACCCTAGGAGCTCAAATAGATTTTGGGTTCCTAAGAGCGTGATCGACTCACGCTAGATGGGTTCAGGTGTGTCAACCTTGATTGGAAGGGTAGCTAACCCAACCATAGCAAAGTTGGCATTTTAGGATATTTCCAAGGTTATGGGTATCCTGGAAATAGATTTGATCCTAAAAGATTTTAGAATGTGCCAATACATTGTTGGGATTGTGGAAAATCAATCAAATTGGCACAATATAGGTTTAGAGGTCTTGGTGTGTCATTTTGGGTTTTTGGCACATTTTGGGAAATTTGGATAATATGGCAAAATATACTTAATAATGACAAATGGCAACCAATATTAAATTTTAGGCATTATTATACCTATACATTTTATGTGTCATGTTTTGTTTTCCATATAACATGTCATGACATCATATTTATTTTTAATCATTTAATATGGCATGATCATGTTTAGGATTAAGGTTTAATGTCATGTGTTTTTAGATTAAATCATATGTCATGACATCATGATCATTGGTCATGCTTAATTATGCTATCATTTATGCCATGATCATTCATGCATTTAATTAAAATTGATTTAAGGACAATGGCATGACTTGGAGTCTCATTTATAAGGGAATCAAGTAGTGTTGCCTTAGAAGATGTATGAGGCCTTAGTTTAAGATAAACCAAAACACACATCTCACATCTAAATTGACATGTATGTATATTGATACACTCTAGATACATGTGAGATGCTAGGATATGAGTTAAGTTCAAGGTGAATAGTTTTTGCATCTAGATGAACTAAAACTCATCTTTTACTAAATGTGGATCATTGGGAAAGCTAGTGTACAAGTCATGTACATTGAGCCCAAGGAACATGATCCAATATAGGTTTTCAAAAATATTTTAAAATCATTTTAGAAAACCTTGGTAAAGTCTATCTTTTGATAGCAATCACCATTGATGAAATTGATACAAAGTGAGCTAAAACATTGAAGTTTTTCTTCACTTTTGAACTTTGTATCAATTTCTCTATTTTATGGGTAAAATATTTTTCTAATATTTTTCACCCATTGTATGTGTCATAAGTAATGTACGTATGAATTTTTACGATTTTTCAAAATATGCAGAATTACTTATGCTTTTTCAAAACTCAATTTTTGAAACTGAATTTGGCTAATTTTAGTTATCAGTCGATTACCGCTTGATGGCAGTCGACTGATGAAGGGCAGTTCGACTAATAACTGTAAGTAGTCGACTGCCAATGCTGATTTCGAGAAAACATGATATGTTTAGCCCATTTTTAGCTATGGAAAGGTTCCCTAACCACTCCTAATCCTAGGATATGCTTTGGGAAGCATTATAAAGGGTGAAAATCCATTGGATATGGATTAGGAGAGTTGTTAGGGTGATGTATCAAATTTAAGATATGGGAAAGTTCAATATTGAACTTTAGACCTTATTTTTGATGGTTTAGAGTTCCTATTGGCTTAGAGACTTCCCAAGGACATTGTTGGTGCAATGGTCAAGGGGGAGCAAGCCTTTAGGGGGAGGTATCAATCATGGGATGATGGATGTTATTTTTTCCTCATGAGGGGGAGAAATGGGATTTTGAGATACCCAATTTGGAAATTGAGAGAGTGTGTAGGATTGCCTCTCATAAGTGATATGAGACTTATCACTAGGAAGATTGTAGGCATCCTAGATATTTTTGGACCAAGGGGGAGATTGTAAGATCTCATTGGGACATGAGACATTGACCTCCTTGGAGAGAACCTTTTTGATGTTAGTCAAAAAAGGGGAGAATGTTTGGGGAGAATGTTTGGGAAAATGATTGGGAGAATTTATGGGATTATCAATTTGGGATAATTGGTAAGAAGATTTGAGTTAGTGTTCTAACTCAAAGGTATGTGGTTTTGTCAAACATCAAAAAGGGGGAGATTGTTGGTGCAATCGACCCACGTCAAGATTGACCGGACTCAATTTTGACTCGAGCGATATTTTGATATTTGACATTGATGTCTGATAATGGTTTGGGGAGATTGTTGATGCAATCAACCAGGGTCATGATTGACCGGACTCGAGTTTGACTCGAGGGGGATTTAGATGGTTGACTAGGGTTGACCATGTCAAGGAAAAGTCCAAGCACGGGTCTTGGCATGTAAAGTCCAACATGGTTTGGCAAGGGAAAGTCCAAGCTTGAGTCTTGCCATTTGGAAAGTCCAAGGGTGTAGTCTTGGCCACGTAAGTCCAAGGGTGTAGTCTTGGTGGTGAAAGTCCAAGTCATGAGTACTTGGCATTTGGAAAGTCCAAGGGGTTTGATATTGGCGGCGTAAAGTCCAAGGGTGAAGTCTTGGCAGCATAAGTCCAATGGTTGGTGGCATAAAGTCCAAGCTGAGTCTTGGCAGCGTAAGTCCAATGTGCCTTGGCGGTGTAGACACCGTTAGCATGACATAGCCGATAGAAGCACCTAAAGGCTAGCATATGGATGAACAAGTCATGGATGACTTGGAGGGATCCGATAGGCGCGAGCCTGACAGAGGTGGCTAGAAGGCTTAGGTCTAGGCTAAGGGTGGTCTAGCAAGTATAGGGGCACCATACTTGGGTTAAAACCTCATGTTTGAGGTTGGCAGTCGACTGGCAATATGGCTGATTCGACTATCATGAGTCGACTAGAGTTCGAATGCCGGTTAAAAGATGAAAATGCCTTGGCAGTCAACTGATCATTGGATCAGCCGACTGATGGCAGTCGACTGCCATGGATGGCAATCGACTGCTGGACGGGGTTTTTCGGCCGCGACCATAGAACACTTCGTAGCCGACTAGGTAGTCAGCTACAGACGTTAGTAGTCGACTAGTGATGTCATCAGTCGACTGCCAAGAGATCCGTTGGAATTTTTCCAGCGTGGATCGAGTCGTTGTCTCACGACAATAGTGTTTCCAGCCGAACTAGGGAGTTTGGTAGTCGACTGCTTGGCGAAAATCTAGCCCGATGCTGGTTAAAAAGAGGAGCTCGAGGAGGATTTCGGCATTGGTTCTTTGGGAGGCTTGTTGAGGCAATTTGAAGGCGAATTGCAGGTGCATTTCAGGGTCCTTCAAGCTCATCCAAGCAACCTACAAGCAAAGTGCTCAAACCCTAGTTTATAAAGTGTTCTTTACATTTCCTTTGTATTTGCTTGTATTTCTTTCGTTTATTGTTGTAAACATTTGTATGATGTTTCTCTGCCTCTGACATATTGTCGAGAAGGAGTTTTATTAGTGGTGTTGTGATCACTCGAGCTCGTAGAACTCAATCCATGGAGTAGGAACCATTCGATTCTGAACCATATTATATGCTGTTAGTAATATATGAGAGATGTCCTAAGGCAATCGCCTTATGTATGAACCATTTATATGATAAATGAAGATTCACTATTTGAGTATATATGTTTAATGTATTTGATTGGATCTTAAACTCATTTACTGAATGTCCACGATACGATTCACAGCATGAGAGAATTTGTGATTGGATCACAACTAGTGAGTATCTCTACATGTGTAATTGTGATGTATCGGAATTATCCTAGTCGATGAATTGATGGATTTGGACACCATCAATTCGCCGAGACTAGCACGAGGTATACTCCTTGGTGTATCCAAGCTGATTCTCACCGGCCGAGACATTGTGATGTCCGGAGTTAATCGTGGATGCTAGTTATGGTAACTAGTTCATTGGAGTGACCCGGTAGTAAGACTTCATATGGTTCTCTGCATATATAGATATGTCAATGAAGTTCTTACGTGGCTTAAGTGCGATGTTCCTTTGACTTGCGGTATTCAAGTCATCTTGATCATGGAGACTTATGCTTTGACATCTTAAGCAAACATCTCTAAGGAGATGTGGACCCGGATGATTGGGTATAAGTCGAAGTGATCGAAGGTGTTTGAATAGCCTATAAAGGATTCACCACTCCTTGCGAGGAGATGTATACCCATGGCCTCTCGTCGGATTGTTACTAAAGTCTTTGGCCAAAGCATTACATGTTTAGAGTAAGGTACTCTTCGATACATGTGGAGTAACTAGAATCCGTAGGACGAGGAAATGATACTTGGGCTAGGTGTGACATAGTCAGCCTAGTGGGGACTGACACAATAGACCATGTCCTGAACCAAGTGGGTATAAGATGAGTGAAGGGAATGGGGCACAATTCATTCGAGCTACTGAAGGGTTTCAGAAATAGTTCTGGATCAACCGTTGATCTTTTCGGTTAATTGGGGATCATGATGTACTACTAGGTGCCACTCATGATCGTTCTATAATTAATGGTAATTATAGACGGCCAACATAAACCGAGAACCTATTTGGTCACACGCACAACGAGTGTAATCCAAAGGATTTAAAACGAGCTTGAGAATGGGATTCTCAGACCGAGAGAAACTATGTTTGGTTGGACCAAACATAAAGCGAGCATGAAATTGTTTCAGTCGCAATGGAAGCATGGATGGGCCGTGTCTTATGAAGACATAATGGATGGACCAAAATGGTTTGGTTCTAATCCAATGGATGAGAATAAACCAAAGGGTTTGGTTTATATTAAACGAATGAACCAAAGGTTGGTTCGGTTCGTTTTAACTTAAAATAAACCATCATGGTTTGGTTTATTTTGACTTATCCTAATGGAGCAGGTTAACGGGCTTTATGGATATGATCCATTAACCATTAAGAGAATTAGTTCTCTATAAAATAGGGCTTAAACCCTAACCCTAACCCTGATCTATTTTTGGCCGCCCAACCTAGTTGCCGCCCACCCCTTGAAGGAGTATTCGGCGCCAACACCTTCATTGCCGCCGCCCAGCTTTTGTGCCACCGTCCAAGTCCTTGCCGGTGACCAAGCTACAGCCGGTGAACCCTCCGGCGATCCTCCGGTGATCCCCTATAGGTTTGGCATCAAGGTGAGGCTTTTCGTTCCTTGGTTGGCCGGCGCCTATATCCTCCACCAAGCTGTCCAGTTTTCTGGACAGCTTCTCCTCCTCTCGTCGGAGCGTCGTTTGGACGACGGTTAGTGCTCCGACAGCGGCTAACTTACCGGGGATTTGATCTCCGGTAATCCTCTGAGGTGGAGGACGAAGGATTCGTCAAACGGTTGACGAATACCTCTCCGGAGAAGCGAGTTTTGAGAACTCGTTTTAGGATCCGAATTTGGATTCGGATCGTGATCATCTCTCGATCACGTCGTCTTCAACACGAGGCTAGTAACCCGTACGAAGACGAAGCTCGTGACTTAGCGAAGTCATCCCGAGGAGCTCGGCGTGGATACGGATAGAGACGATTCTTACGAGGATCGTTCCGGTTGATGCCGTTCCCGCTACACGTCATACGAAAGGTATAATGTAGATAATTTCTTTTATTGCAAATTTTAATTTACGGTTATGTATACACTTGTTGTAATAGCATGCGTGTGTTGTGTGTGTTGTAATAAATATAGATTTATTAATTTTAATTGCTTCCGCTGTGCTCATGTTTACGAAACATGATCGAACACACACACGCCGCGGTGCCGGAAACCCAACATATGCTTGTGTAATTGTGTGCTTGTTCTTTGTTATTGCTTTTATTATTATTTCACTGCGCACTAACCGAATTGTAGCAAGCACACAATCGAGATCGAATTCCTCCATCTATGACGTACACGCTATTCACCCCCCTCTAGCCGTCATCGAATCCTCTATAGACTGCTAGGTGCCCAACGGGAAGAATGACTTCTTCTCTATAAGAAGGGTCCTTGGGTGACTTGGGATGGTTAATGCTTCATCTCTAAACATACTCCCAAGTGCCTAAACATTTTCTTCCCTCTTTCTTGAGTTTATTTCAATCATATTGTTAAGAGGGAGATTCTTGTAAGAAAGGTTACCTCCACCTAGCTTAGTGCAAAGGAGAGATTAGTGGATTAGTTAAGGAGTGATTCACCTTGGAACGAATCGGGTCATGGACTAGTGGCAAGGGTCGTGAACCACGTTATGCATTTGTGTTAGCGTTTGTCTCCTTTACTTCTTGCATTTGCTTAATTATCTTTGGTTTTATTATTCCTCTATGCTAACCCTAATCGTAGATGCTCAAGAATGATCGAACCCCACCATCTATGAAAAAGGGTTATTCACCCCTCTCTAGCCGACCACCGATCTTCCAACAAGTGGTATCAGAGCCAGGTTGCTTGTCACCAGACTCACCGTCGCAACAAGCACGACAACAAAGATGGCCGGTTCAAACATCCATCCGCCTAAGTTCGAGAGAGAATTTGCTTGGTGGAAAAAGAGAATGGAGGTATTTTTCGAAACCGACTTCGATATTATGTTAATAATGGAAAACAGTTTCGAGATGCCTAGGGATGAAGAAGGGGAACCAATTGAAAAGTCAAGGTGTACCAAGAAGCAAAGGGAGGAGCACCTTGCAAATTCAAAGGTCAAGCATCACCTTTTCAACGTGCTCCCCCAACAAGAGATAAACCAAATTGAAGAATGCGCAAGTGCCAAGGAGATGTGGGAAAATCTTGTAGAACTTCATGAGGGCACCTCCAAGGCAAAGCTAGCATGAAGGGATCTCCTCTGCTCCCAACTCAACAACATCAAATTCGATAAAGGGGAGAAGGTATTATCTTTACATTCACGTTTTAAGGAAATAATAACCGGTTTGTCAAGTGTAGGGGAAAAACTTTCAAACCGGGATATGATCATGAAGGCTATAGATGTCTTTCCCCGATCATCAAAGTGGAGCTCCATGGTGGACACCTTTTACATTTAAAGGAATCTAGAGGTAATCACTCTAGAAGAGTTTTTCTCCACCATGGAATTGCATGAGACTAGGCTTGAAGGCATAGTTGAAGAACCAATCAAGCCATCAAGTGGAGTAGCACTCATAGCCGAGAAGGGAAAGAAGAAGAAGGTGACACCACCCTCCTCATCCAATGAAGATTCATCTTCCTCATCAATGGATAGCAATGATGAAGCATATATGGTAAAGACGGTAAGGCATGCACTTAAAAGTTTTAGATTTAATAAATCTCATCATAGGGGAAGAAGGCCAAGGAGGAAGATTATTTGCTACAATTGCCAAGGAGAGGGGAACATAAGGGATGATTGTCCCCTCTTGAACAAAAGCAAGGAAGAAAGGAGAAAGAAAGAAGAAAAGAAGAAGGGGAGCAAGAAGAAGGATAAAGAGAAGAAATCAAAAGAAAACAGGAAAGCCAAGGCACACAAAGCGACATGGGATGATCCATCCTCATCGGAGGAAGATCAAGCCTTCACAAGCCTTCCACTCATGGCAATAGAAGACTTGGACTCCTCCTCCTCGGAAAAGGAAAAAACAAGTTCAAGTGAGGAGAGGTCAAGTGAAGGGGGAGCTTCATCTTCATCCTCATCACAATCGGAGGAAGAATATATGGAAAGTATGGTAACAAATCTTTCCCCTAAAAAGATTGTCTCTATGATTTCTAGCCTAACTAGGTGTTGGTGCAGTAGGCACCTAAGTCGAACCAGAGTTTTGATTATAGCAAACGATACAAAGTTAAGCTCATGTCGTTAACTCACGAGCTGAATCGAGTGTACAGAAAATTGCTATAGCTGGAGCTGAAGGCTAGCGACACCCGGAGGAAGCCACGGTGGTCGGGCGACACTCGAGTGACTTCGGAGGGAGCCGAAGGAATCAAGTGGAAGGCCGGAAGCAAAAGCGACATAGTAAGTATCGAGGTAAGCTCGAGTGAGTAAAGTGAAGTGAGGTCGTGTCCTTTGTACGAGGACGTCTTTAGGCGACGATCCGACCTAAGACTTCCCATGGAAGGTCTATGTTGAGATCGGATGGCAAGTGGCCGTCGAATTCACTTATATTTTGAGCTAACTCTTTATTGTAGTCAAAAATCCTGGCCATCAGTTCAACCTGGGCCAGGTCAACCGGCCAGTTCAACAGGTGGTCAAAAATCAGCCTCGAGGAGTCAAGCTTTATCACCATTTTTCAAGGAGTTTTGTGTCCAATTCCTATTGGTTGAAGACTCATTCGATGAGGGGCTTAAAGGCTATAAAAGGAGGGCTTCTCCTAGGTTTTTCATCATCTCTAAGTGCTCACAAACCTCCATAACTCTGCGATTTTCCGATGACTCTACGACGAAGTGCTGTCAACAACCCTAGTTTACTTTCTACTCTTTTAGTTGTTGATATTCTTATTTTGTCGTCTCTTTAAATATTGCAATTCCTTTTATTAATCGAGGTTTTCTATCGTTGCACTTTACATTAATAGAAGAGAGGGTTTGTCTCTCTATCTTTTCTTTCGAAGTTTTTTTGTAATCGTCAAACTCCTACCTCCAACGAGGAGGAGTGTTTTTAGTGAATTGCCCTCCGTGCGTGATCAAGGATCACTAGGGTCTTGGAGTAGTAGCCGAAGGCTACGAACCAAGTAAAAAAACATTTGTCTCATTTATTTATAGTTTATCTTTCCGCTGCAATTAACTGTCTACTCGAGTTTTAACGAACGAATTAAAAAAAAAGATTTATCGCTATTCACCCCCCCCCTCTAGCGATCCGCTTCGATCCAACAATTGGTATCAGAGCCGGGGGCGCTTAGATTTGGTGAAACCACAAATCTAGCATTTTATACAGATTTATTTTTCGTTCATTTAAATTTTTCTCCCGCACTACTAATCCAAGACAAAGTCTTGGTACTCTTCATTTGGTTTTGTTTTGCAAGTATTCGCTTTTGGAGTAGCCGACGGTAAAACAGGCATAACTTTTCATACAAGTTGACCCACGAAACGGTCTACCTACCAAAATGAAGCTCTCGGAAAGATCTACACTTCTTACCAGGGTAAACCCTCGTAACAAGCTGTATTCATCCCGAAAAACCATTGTTTAGTACCATTTCCGGGACATCGAAGGTTGTAAGTGCTCATCTTTTATTTTAGTTGGTTATTTCTCGTTTATTCCTTTTGTTTATTTTCATTTCCTACATTACTAATCCAAGGCGAAGTCTTGGAACCTTTTTTTTCATGTTTTTTTTGGTATTTTTTGTGCAAGGTTTCCCTTCCAAATGGCCCATCTCGAGGGTTTTAGCACCGTCAGACCTCTGTTTTACAACAGAGATGATTTCCGTTACTGGAAAGGTCGAATGGAATGCTTTCTCAAAACCCAAATCGAGATGTGGATCATAATCCAAATGGGTTTTACACTTCCGACTAATGAAGTGGGTGACTCCTTGGATTATGATCAATGGACCATTGCGACAAAATGACAAGTCGAAGCCGACGCCAAGGCAACACAAATCCTCCAATGCAGCTTGTCCAAGGAGGAGTTAAATCGCGTCGACCCCTTCATAAGCGCAAAGGACCTTTGGACAAAGCTAGTGGAGCTACATGAAGGGACCAATGAAGCCAAGGTATGTAAGCGCGACCTTTTATTTAATAAATTATATAATCTAAAAATGCTGGAACATGAAATGGCGACGCAACTCCACGCCCGCGTCCAAGACATAGTCAACAATCTACACGCGATCGGGCAAAAGGTCGAAAACCACGACCTTATAAGGTATGTCCTAAACTCCTTTCCGAGGACTACATTGTGGGCATCCATGGTCGATGCCTATAAGGTCTCCAAGGATCTTTCTAAACTTAGGTTAGATGAACTTTTTTCTGATTTCGAACTTCATGAGCAGTCTAACTCAAAACCCGAGAAAAGTATAGCACTATTTGCAAGTTCAAAGAAGAAAACTGCTAGCAAGCCACCCCCGAAGGAAGAAGAGGATGAGTCCGATTCGGAGGTCGACCCAAAAATGGAGGCTGAACTAGTCAACCTAGTTCGGAGGATAGTCAAGGGCCGAAAGCGAACCGTCACTCGACCCAACGAAGGTAAGCCTAAAAGTCTTAATATTAGGTGTTATGAATGCAACAAGTTTGGACACATCAAGTCTGAATGCCCAAAGCTCAAAAGCAAAGCACCAAAATACAAAAAGGCAGTCAACGCTACATGGGAAGAAGCTTCCGAGGAAGAAGACAATGATCGAGTCCTCATGGCTAAACCAGTGGAATCGGAGACGGAGTCGGAACCGAAACTTGAATCGGAAATCGAAGACGAGTCGAACTGCGAAGCACTATTCAAGATAAGCCACAGATACGCATCCGGTTCAAAAGATACACTCAAGGTAAGTCGGTCTCTCATTACTACACTTTATAGTGCAATTAAGTTTTTAAATAGAAAGTTAGCTAAGTCCGAGTCCAAGGTCGAGACCCTGGTTGAGAAAGTTAAACTCCTCAAACACGAGGTCTCCCTAACCTCTTCGACTAGTCGAGTTCAAGAGAAGGACTCAACTCGGGTTGAAAAACTCGAAGTTGAGAACTCACTCTTGAAGAGTCAAGTCGAAGATCTTAGGAATACGTTGGAAAGGTTTACTTTGGGATCCAAAGGACTTGACCTCCTACTTGGATCACAAAGGGCCATGTACAACAAGGTCGGGCTAGGGTTTAGCTCAAACACGACCAATAAGTCGTATATGTCGATTGTAAGTCGACATAAAAAACGTGTCCAAGCATGGGTCCCTAAGACCACCTTGATTTCAAACTTAGGATCAAACCAGTACTGGGTTCCCAAGGACCAAATCCACTATGTGGAGAGACCGAATCGATTCAACGGTCCAGGGGGAGCTAGTACAAAATTTGTTTGTGTTTTAACTTAGAAATTGCATGCTTAGGTTTTTATTTAGTTTGATTTTTCTTTTTAGAATGGTTAGATAGGACTATAACTCGTCAATACTTGATAACATAGTACCAAGACGCGGCGAGATGATAGTACGCTAGGAAAGCGGAGTCTTGTGTATTCGGGCTAGATAAGACGTATCTAGTTCGGTGCACTTGACCGAGCGGAACTAGCTGAAGCTACCTCGCCGTATCCTAGACTAGTTAGACCAGGAAGTGGTCTTAGGTGAGTCAAGTCTCTATTTTCTTGAAAATGGCTTTGTCTATGGAAGTGGTCGTTGTTCCGATCAAAGAAGGCCTCTGTGCCTCGCCACGACCTGGAAGCTATGATCTTGGAAAGGTGACTTGATAAGCCTAAGGTCAAATCCGAATCTAACGCAAGGTTGACAAGTGTTTAAGTCATTAAATTTAAATCAAGTAAAATTGGAAGTCATCTCAGAAGAACATATAGGGTTAACGTGTTTGATCATGTAGACATGGGTGAGATGATTTAGGTTAATAATTTTCAACCAATCTTTAATAAATCCAATATCCGATCCAACTACCTTGCGTGTAGGATCAATGGATGTTGGTTACTCGACACATACGAGGATCAACTCAAGTTTTCGAAGCTTCGATTCAAACGACAAGGATCGGTAGCCTTCGGAAATAATGGCAAGCTCAAAATCATCGGATCAGGTGATATTGAGCTTAACTCAAATTTTTTTATTCAAAATGTTTTATTAGTAGAAAATTTTCAATATAATTTACTTAGTGTAAGCCAATTGTGTGATAATAACTATAAGGTCATATTTTTAGAAAATGAATGCGTAATTAATACAAATGAAACTTCTAAAACAATTCTTAAGGGAACTAGAAATAACAACATTTACACTATTAACTTAACTAACTCCTCAACTAAGTGTCTTATGACACAGCAAGAGGAATCATGGTTGTGGCACCGACGACTCGGTCACTCACACCCAAGACTCATCCACAAGATGAGTCAGAGTGACTTAGTCAGAGGTTTGCCTAACCTCAATAACTTGGATAATAAAATATGTAATGCTTGTCAACAAGGTAAACAATCTAGGACACAACATCAACTAACTAATCAAGAATGAACCAAAAGTGTGCTTGAGCTCCTACACATGGATCTATTTGATTCACACGGAGCTAAGTCACTTAATGGAAGTAAATTCTGTTTAGTCATTATTGATGACTACTCTAGATTTACTTGGGTAAGGTTCATCAAACACAAAAGTGATACCCTAGATCAATTAATCAACCTATTTAAGTTAATAGAAAATCAACAAAACATTAAAATCAAAAGACTTAGGACTGATCATGTTGGTGAATTCGAAAACCATAGGTTTACAGAATTCTGTAACCTAAATGGATACCACCATGAGTTCTCTTGCCCTAGAACTCCACGACAAAATGGCCTAGTATAACGCAAAAATAGAACCCTACAAGAAGCCGCTAGGACAATGTTAAATGAGTATAACCTACCCGATAGGTTTTGGGCGGAAGCCGTGAGTACGGCATGCTATGTCCAAAATAGGATCCTTATGGTAAAGAGGCACCTTAAGACCTCATACGAGATTTATCACGATAAAATACCTAACATCAAGTACTTTAGGGTATTTAGGTGTAAGGTACATATCCTAAACACTAAGGATTACCTAGGAAAATTTACATCCAAAACCACAACCGAAATCTTTCTAGGATACTCGACTACAAGCAGAGCTTATAGAGTATATAACCACGATACCCTTAGAGTCGAGGAGACTATCAATGTAGTATTTGATTAAGGACACGAACCTACAAAACCCCCGGCAACCCCAATTAGCAAGCCGATTCATACTAGACCCAACTCTGGTCCGGAGATCAAGTCTAGTGTTAATCCTAACCTAAGTCAACCAAGTCACTCTATTGATCAAGTGATAGATGACTCCAACCAAACTAGAACTCAAACGAGTCATCCTATGGATCAAGTTGTAGACTCAAACCCAAATCCAACTAGGACTCAAACGAATCATCCTATCGACCAAGTGATAGGTGATTCAAGTCTAGGAGTTCGAACTAGAGCCTCATACAGAAACCTTAGTCAAATATCTTTGATTTCTAAAATTGAACCCAAAACTATTGACCAAGCTCTTCTTGATCCCGATTGGATTATTGCAATGCAAGAAGAGTTGGCTCAATTCACTAGGAGCGAAGTATGGGAATTAGTACCACCACCTAAAGATAAAACAATCATTGGAACAAGGTGGGTGTTTAGAAATAAAATTGATGATAAAGGTGAAGTAGTTAGAAATAAAGCTAGACTAGTTGCTAAAGGGTTTAGTCAAGTTGAAGGTTTAGATTACGACGAGACCTATGCCCCAGTAGCTAGATTAGAGTCCATTCGAATGCTATTAGCATATGCAGCACATCGAGGATTTAAGTTGTTTCAAATGGATGTGAAATCTGCATTCTTAAATAGATACATTAAAGAAGAAGTTTATGTTAGTCAACCCCCCGGCATCGAAAGTTTAGACAAACCCGATCATGTCCTTAGGTTAAAGAAAGCTCTTTATGGACTTAAACAAGCTCCTCGAGCTTGGTACGAGAGACTTTCGATTTATCTTAAGTCCAAAGGTTTTAACCAAGGTGTAGTTGACCTAACCCTTTTCGTAAAAACCTTAGGTAAAGACATATTCATAGCCCAAATCTACGTAGATGATATTATTTTCGGAACCACCAACTCAATCCTACTAAATGAGTTCATTTCACTTATGGAAAGTGAATTTGAAATGAATTTAGTAGGCGAGTTAAGTTTCTTCTTAGGTCTACAAATTAAACAAACTAAAGATGGAATATACCTACATCAACGCAAATATACTAGGGAATCAATTAAACGCTTTGGAATGCAAGACGCTAAAATTATTAATACCCCAATGGCAACTAATGTTAATATAGAAGAAGATTTAATCGGAAACTCAATTGATTTAAAATACTATAGGAGCATAATAAGGAGTCTCCTTTACTTAACTGCAAGCCGACCTGATATCCTATTTGCAGTAAGTATGTGCGCAAGGTTTCAAACCTGTGCCAAGGAGTCTCACCTAACTCTAGTCAAGCGTATCCTTAGATATCTAAAGGGTACACTTAATGTCGGTATTTGGTACCCTAGATCTACCGAGTTTGAACTAACCGGCTACTCCGATTCAGACTATGCCGGTAGTAAGATCGATAGAAAGAGTACGAGTGGTTGTTGTCAACTTCTCGGCTCGAGTCTAGTGAGTTGGTGCAGTAGGAAGCAACACTGTGTTGTCTTATCTACCACCGAAGCCGAATACATCGCGATGGGTGAGTGTGTCACTCAGCTTCTTTGGATGAAGCACACTCTCCGCGACTTTAAGTTAGACTTTATGAACACGAAACTCCACGTAGATAACATTAGTTCAATTAATCTTACTAAGAATCCGATATGTCACTCTAGGACCAAACATATAGAGGTCAAACACCATTTCATTCGAGAACATGTGGCCAACAGAGCCATACAACTCGAATACGTCGAATCAAAGTCTAACTTGGCAGACCTATTTACTAAACCCCTACCCGAAGCTGAATTCAGTCTATTAAGACGAAAATTGGGCATGTGCGTAGTAGAATAGGACTTTGCAAATTATATTACTACTATTTCTTACTTTTCATTTTTCATGGAACTAGTATAGGACATACCTTAGATATCATGCACCTATAGATTTAAGGCCAAGGCTTAGTTAACTTGTTCGTGTTAACAAAACGGAAAGGTTTACTTAACTTTAAGTTAACTTGTTAACAAAACGGAAGTAAAGGCCAAGGTTAAGAAATCAGTTTTTTGATTTCTTAACTTAAAACTTATTTTAAACACTTAACTTAAAACTTATTTTAAACACTATGGCCAATATTAAGTAATTGCGGTTACTTAATTCTTTTGTTTAGTAGCAAACATCAAGGGGGAGAGTTAAAACTCTTTCTCAAGTACTCACCCTCGGTCAAGGGGGAGGATTCCTCAAGGGGGAGCACTTGAAAAAAAGGTTTTTACATACTCCTGCTCATTCATGCTTTTTTATACTCCTGCTCATTCATACATATCTCTTGCTCATTTTGCTTAATGCACTTAATTTATCTTTCTTAACTTTGTATGTGGGTTTGCCATAAATCAAAAAGGGGGAGATTGTTGGTGCAGTAGGCACCTAAGTCGAACCTGAGTTTTGATTATAGCAAACGATACAAAGTTAAGCTCATGTCGTTATCTCACGAGTTGAATCGAGTGT
Organism: Wurfbainia villosa; assembly: GCA_025175895.1. Classification (NCBI taxonomy): domain Eukaryota; kingdom Viridiplantae; phylum Streptophyta; class Magnoliopsida; order Zingiberales; family Zingiberaceae; genus Wurfbainia; species Wurfbainia villosa. The sequence goes on along the minus strand of CM045989.1, from coordinate 31,266,410 downwards.
ACAGAAAATTGCTATAGCTGGAGCTAAAGGCTAGCGACACCCGGAGGAAGCCGCGGTGGTCGGGCGACACTCGAGTGACTTCGGAGGGAGCCGAAGGAATCAAGTGGAAGGTCGGAAGCAAAAGCGACATAGTAAGTATCGAGGTATGCTCGAGTGAGTAAAGTGAAGTGAGGTCGTGTCATTGTTGGAATGTATACTGAAAGCCTATCTCTTTTTGTATGAACACTTTATTTTGAAATAAGAATCACATGATCATTGTTTGCACTTTATATATTTATTATATGTGTGCATATTGTCTAATATTTTACATTGTAGATAACATGGTGCTTGGTGTGGCACAGAAGATAATGTTATCAGTCCCTTGTAGAATATAAGTAGAGGCTCACAACCAAGATGGTTTTGGACAAACCATTGGTATGGTTGTAGTGTAGCTTGGTATTGTTTTATCTTGAACATAGAGTTACACTAGTACACTTAGGTGTATTGAGCAGGACCAACATAGAGGTGATTCAATTTATTGCTGACTACATAATTGAATCGGACCTCGAATATTATGTTTTACATGCTCTTAATCCCGATATAATAACGGGCACATGTACTTAGTATTTATTTCTTTGATTTACCAGAGGGTGAGATTTAGATGGATTAAATCAATATGCCCGGTAAGTTGGGAAATGATATTTACATGGTGTGTCGTTGATTATAGGAGGAAACCGTGTCCTATATATTAGGTTGATGATGTCCCCTTGAGGAGCTCATAAGGTTCATCATGTAAACCCAGCTGGTTGACTTAGTCAACATGATGATAAGGTTGAGTGGTACTACTCGAGGAGTTAGACGTTAATTAATTGATGGTCAGTAAATCAATTAATTGACGGACATTCGATATCATAAACACGGGGAGATGAATGTACAAATAATATATGGAGCCCATATTAATTTATGGGGGTTAGTGAGGTAGTTCAATGATGATCCTCTAGTGGAATGGAACATCATTGATGGATCAAGTATGTGTGGTTCCGATCCATCGGGTGGCCAAGATCCAACTCCTCCTTATGGTCCCTATCGTAGCCTAATATAATCCTCATGAAGTCTAGATCCAAGGATGTAAAACAAAACTCTAGAACCAACGGTTGGGATTAAATCCCTAGATCTGATGGTTGGGATGAAACCCTAGAACCAATGGTTGGGATTAAATCCCTAGATCCGATGGTTAGGATGAAACCCTAGAATCGACGGTTGGGATTAAATCCCTAGATCCGATGGTTGGGATAAAACCCTAGATCCGACGGTTGAGATGAAACCCTAGATCCGAAGGTTGGAATGAAATCCTAGATCCGACGGTTGGGATGAAACCCTAGATCCGACGGTTGGGATAAAACCCTAGATCCGACGGTGGAGATTAAAGGAGGCTTAAGCCCAATTCTATAAATAGAGGGCTTAGGTTGGGCGGCAAGAAGATGGTTCAATTGTATTAGGGTTTTGCCTCTCAAGTGCTTTAGGCGGCTAGGGTTTTTGGATTTAGTTTGGGCGGCAACTAGAAAGGAGTTAGGGTTTCCTCCTTTGCTCCTTGGTGGCCGACGCTCACTCCTTCCTTCTCCTAGCTTTGGCCGGCCCTCTTCCTCCTCTTTTGCTCCTTGGTGGCCGGCGGTTCTCCAACTCCTTGGTGGCTGACACTTCTCCAACTTCTATGTGGCCGGCGGCAAGATTGCAACAAGTTGGCCGGCGCTCATCCATTCATTCCTTGGCCGACGGTTACATCGAGCTCTTTTGATTGGTGGCCGGTTCTAGAAAGGAGGAGTTTTTGTTTTGTTCTTCTCTTTGTTCGCAGCGAACAAGGAAGGGAAGAACGCGATCTAGAAGGCTTCTACTCATGGAGGATCTTCGCCCACACGTCGTCCACGAGGAGGATAGGACATATGGTAGAAGATCGTGAGGTATAAAAGTTTTACAACTTTATTTTCTGATCTTAGCATGTTCTTTTATGTGTTGATTATACAAGTGTGCATTAGTATATATTTTGTATAATCATGGACCCCGAAGATAAACACAAAAACCGGCGATCCGTCCGTCATCTCTTCCGCGGCTAACCAACTAGAAGAGTTGTGTTGCTTGAACAACTAGTTTGTTCAAGCGATCACTCAAATTGTTAGCACGATGACGAATTGGTTGTGCTAAGGAAACTCATCCCATCCAGATTAATTCTTTCATTAGTGAAAATTTTAATTCGGGGACATGGGAGCCAATGAGCCTCCGAAGCAACTCCCATCAAGTTGTATCAGAGCCACGGTTTCCGGTTTTGTGTGTTTTAGATTCGGTTACTTTCATACACATATCATATATTGAGTATGTCGGATAATAGTAGGATGTGCGTAGGCTAACTTTTTGGTTGCAGGCATAAGATCCGACTATTATGGCTATTTGGTTGTATGTGATTGTTTTGTGTGTGATTGTATGCATATTATTTGAATCCTCGGGGTTGACGAGGCTAGATTAGTATTTAATTTTTGTAATTAAATACGGCATTATTTAGCCGCTCATTTTAGTTTATTTTCGATCTAGATTATTTGTACACTCCTTCGTGGAGTATAGGATCGATGGATGTAAATTAAAATGATATATCTCGACTCGGATCTCTTTGGTGACTTGCGCACGGGAAAAGATGGAGCGGACGAGGTGGCGACACGACGGGATGCGTATTGGAGAACAATGCCATAATAGTTGGAAAAATTCTATTTTTTCCATATTTATTGCTTATTTGTTTTATATGCATGTTGTGTATGCTTTAAAATTCCTCATTTACAATTTACTAAGTGGGAGAGGGATATATTAATTAATTCCCACGGCCTCCATTACAATTTGACGTGTGATGCAACAAACTTGTGTGTCAGCTCTGAGTGCCTTCCTCCCTGCGTACGGGTTTGTTTGCGGATCACTAGGTCAAATAATGGTTATAGGAAATTATCTAGGAGCATGTGTACTTCCACAGCGGTAAGGCATATAATCCGAAATAATTCCCTTAGTATCGTGCAATGGTGCACACTTAGATGCAAATAAAAGTATCCTCCCCATCGGAGTCACTGCTTTTATTTGTAGGGCCAAAGAGGAACCAACTATTAATTTTATTTGTCAAAAAGTAAGGTTGACAAGATAATAAAATTAATGGGTAAAACCTCCTCTTACAAATGTAGAATTCGTATACGTCCACACAGCGTGGCATGCGACATTCTCGGTGATTTGAGGTGTTGGTTGATTTTGGAATTTTATTGTTTTGAGGAATCAATAATATTTGAAATCTAATATTTTGATCATTGTGATTTTTAGGATTTTCAAATGGCTTTCAACCCACTTGCTATGATATTAAAAGAAAATAAACTTACTGGACCAAACTATATTGATTGGAAAAGAAATCTGGATATTGTCTTAACTGCGGAGGAGTACAAATTTGTACTCTTCGAGGTCTATCCTCCTAAGCCCACCGATGACTCTGATAAAAAGGAGAAAGAACGTTATAAGAAATGGATCAAGGCAGATGATATGGCGCGGTGTTACATTTTGGCATCAATGTCAAATGTGCTGCAACATCAGCATCAGGCCATGGCCACAGCTTATGACATGATGTTCAATCTCAAGGAACTTTTTAGACATCAGAGTAGGGTGGCTAGATAGGAGATGATGAGAAACTTGATGACGACCACCATGATTGAGGGAACACCCGTTAGGGATCATGTTCTAAAGATGATGGCTCATCTTAATGAGATGGAAGTCCTCAGAGCTGAGATCAATGGGGAAACCCAGGTCGATATCATTCTCCAGTCTCTGCCTAGGAGTTTTGAGCAGTTCCTCCTCAACTACAACATGAACAAGAGGTTGTATTCGTTGGCGGAGCTTCTGACAGAACTCTAGGCGGCAGAAGGGCTTTTTCGTCAAAGCGCTCAAGCCATGGTCGCTCAGAAGGTTTCTTCCTCTAAACCGAAAGGTAAGAAGAAGAAGAAGCAAGGTGGAGTGAAGAAAGTGGCAGTGGGACCTCAGGAAGGAGTGAAGAAGCCGAAAGGCAAGTGCTTCACTTGCACGCAGACTGGACATTGGAAGGCGGACTGTCCTCGCCGAAAGAACAAAGGTATATCTTCTTGTTTAGTTGTTGAAACATGTTTAGCGGTGTTATCTACCAGTGCCTGGTGTGTAGATACAGGAGCCACTGATCATGTCTGCAATACTTTGCAGGGGTTCCAGGAAACCCGCCGACTAGTTGAGGGAGAGATTATCGTCTTCATGGGCAATGCTTCAAAGGTGGCGGCTATTGCATTGGGAGACGTTTATTTATCTTTTGATAGGAATAAAGTTTTGGTTTTGAGAAATTGTCTTTATGTACCTACTTTTAGAAAGAATTTAATTTCAATTTCTAAATTGTTTATGGATGGATATTCTATTTCTTTTAATGACAAAGTGGTTATAAAAAGGAATAGGGAGATTATCTGTTCTGGTATATTGGTTGGCAATTTATATACTCTTGAACCGAAAACTCCCACGATGCATATAGAAATCAATAACTCATCTTCTAAGTCTAATAAGAGAAAAGAACCTTCGCAAATGAACCAAACATATCTTTGGCATCTAAGGCTTGGTCATATTAACCTAAGCAGAATTCAAAGGTTGATAGCTGATGGACCTTTGGGTTCATTAGTGGTGGAGGATCTCCCAACCTGCGAATCTTGCTTGGAAGGTAAAATGACCAAGAGGCCTTTCAAGGCTAAGGGGTATAGAGGCAAAGATGTGTTAGAATTGGTTCATTCTGATTTGTGCGGTCTTATGTCTATCTAGGAAAGAGGTGGTTTTGAATATTTCGTCTCTTTTATAGACGATTATTCAAGATATGGATACATTACTTGATGCGCCGCAAGTCTGAATGCTTTGACAGGTTCAAAGAATTCAAGGCTGATGTGGAGAATCGTCAAGGTAAAAGTATCAAGACATTATGATCTGATCGTGGTGGCGAGTACCTCTTGGGAGAGTTTAGGAGTTACTTATCAGAGGCTGGGATTCAATCCCAATTGTCTGCACCTGGCACACCCCAGTAGAATGGTGTAGCGGAGCGAAGGAATAGGACTCTTATGGAGATGGTCAGATCGATGATGAGTTATTCTGAGTTACCTATTTCGTTCTGGGGGTATGCGCTGGATACGGCAATGTATACTCTGAACTTGGTTCCATCCAAATCAGTACCTTCTACCCCTGTAGAATTGTGGACTGGGCGAAAGCCTAGTCTGAGACATATTCGGATATGGGGGAGTCCAGCATATGTGCTGAAGGCTGATGCTAGTAAGTTGGAACCTCGTACAGAAGTGTGCATATTTGTTGGCTACCCTAAGGGAACGAAAGGTGGTTTATTCTATTGTCCTAGAGATCAGAAGGTGATCGTGAGTACGAATGCTAGATTTCTAGAGGTGGACTATGTGATGAACCACAAGCCCACGAGTAGGATTGTTCTTGAGGAGTTAACAGGGGAAGTCCCTGTCGGCAATGTGCTATACCTCGGAATGCTCATAGGCTCCCATGTCCCTGGATTAAAATTTTCACTAATGAAAACTAATCCGGATGGGATGAGTTTCCTAAGCACAACCAATTCGTCGTCGTGCTAATGACTTGAGCGATCGCTTGAACAAACTAGTTGTTCAAGCGACACAACTCTTCTAGTCGGTTAGCCGCGGAAGAGACGACGGACGGATCGCTGGTTTTTGTGTTTCTTATCGGGGTCCATGATTATACAAATACATGCAAATGCAAACTAGTATAATCAACATATACTAACATAATGAACATAAGCTAGCATATCAAATAAGAACATGAAAAGAACAATAATAAAAGTTGTGAAACTTTTATACCTCTTGATCTTCTATCGTATGTCCTAACCTCCTTGTAGACTTCGTGTGGGCGAAGATCCTCCACAAGTTGAAGCTTCCTAGATCTTCTTCAATCCAAAGAATGAAGAACTCTCTTTCCCTTCTTGCTTGAGCCAACCACCAATCCACAAAGGATTGATGCCGACCCCAAGAATAGAGAGAATAATATGGAAACAACTAAGGAACCGAACTAGGGACAAACCCTAGTTTTGGTGCCGCAGTGAATAGGAGAAAAGGAATATGTTGGGCCCCGGCCACGGTGGAGGGAATAGAGGAAGGAGTCGGCCACACCCTAGGAAGAAGAAGACCTCCTCTCCTATAGTTGCCGCCCAACTTCCTTGCAATCCCTAGTGACCTAAGGAGGAAACCCTAATTAGGGTTTCTCCTTAGGCTTTCTTGCCGCCCAACCATGGTGGAGAGAAGATATCTGGGAGCTAGCCACCTCTAAGGAAGAAGACAAACTCCTCCACAAGTGGCCGCCCAACCTTCATTCCCATCCATGGCCGCCCATGCAAAGGAGCCAAAACCCTAATCAAATTAGGGTTTCCTCCATAGGGTTCCTTGCCGCCCAAGCATGGTGGAGAGAAGAGATCTAGGAGCTAGCCACCTCCATGGAAGAAGACAAGCTCCTCCATAGGTTGCCGCCCACTCTTCTTCCTCACCTTGGCCGCCCAACCCAAAAGAGCCAAACCCTAATTAGGGTTTCCTCCTAGGGTTGCTTGTCGCCCAAGCAATTGGAGGCTAAACCCTAATCTCCTTAGCATCCATCATCCAACCTCTAAAACTTATTGCCGCCCAACCCATAGCCACCCTTTCATAGAGTTAGGGTTTAGGCCTTGGTTTAATCTCCACCGTCGGTTCTAGGGTTTTAATCTCAACCATCGGATCTAGAGATTTAATCTCAACCGTCGGTTCTAGGGTTTTAATCCCAACCGTCGGATCTAGAGATTTAATCTCCACCGTCGGTTCTAGGAATTTAATCCCAACCGTCGGATCTAGAGATTTAATCTCCACCGTCGGTTCTAGGAATTTAATCCCCACCGTCGGATCTAGAGATTTAATCTCCACCGTCGGTTTTAGGAATTTAATCCCAACCGTCGGATCTAGAGATTTGTTTTCCATTATTTGATCTAGACTTCATGAGGTTTATATTAGGCTACGATAGGGACCATGAGGAGGAGTTGGGTCTTGGCCACCCGATGGATCGGAACCACACAAACTTGATCCATCAATGATGTTCCATTCCACTAGAGGATCATCATCGAACTACCTCACCAACCCCATAAATTAATATGGGCTCCATATATTATTTGTACATCCATCTCCCTGTTTAAGATATCGATGTCAGTCGATTAATTGATTTCTTGACCATCAATTAATTAACATCTAACTCCTCGAGTAGTACCACTCAACCTTATCATCATGTTGACTAAGTCAACTGCGGTTTACATGATGAACCTTATGAGCTCCTCGAGGACATCATCAACCTAATACATAGGACACGGATTCCTCCTATAATCAACGGCACACCATGTAAATAATATCATTTCCCAACTTGGGCATATTGATTTAATCCATAGAAATCTCACCTCCGTAAATCAAAGAAATAAATATTAAGTACATGTACCGCTATTATATCGGGATTAAGAGCATGTACAACATAATATCCGAGGTCCGATTCAATTATGTAGTCAGCAATAAATTGAATCACCTCTATGTCGGTCCTGCTCAATACACCTAAGTGTACTAGTGTAACTCTATGTTCAAGATAAAACAATACAAGCTACACTACAACCATGCCAATGGTTTGTCCAAAACCATCTTGGTTGTGAGCCTCTACTTATATTCTACAAGGGACCGATAACATGATCTTCGTACGCACCCGGGCACCATGTTATCTACAATGTAAAATATTAGACAATATGCACACATATAAATATAACGCAAACAATGATCATGTGATTCTTATTTCAAAATAAAGATGTTCATACAAAAGAGCTAGGCTTTCAGATACATCCCAACAATCTCCCACTTATACTAAAAGACTATCTTTGTCATCATCATACGCCATACATCCGATTCCCCTTCCTCCACTTGCCTATCAAAGCTCTCACCGTAGGGCCTTAGTGAAAAGGGTCTACTGAGGTCATCCTCGATGCAATCTAGGCGGCAAAGAACTTCTACCTCCTTTACGATTTCTCATATCAGGTGGTACTTGCACTCTATGTGTTTACTAGCCTTATGGGCTCGTGGTTCCTTCGAGTTTACAACTGCACCATTATTATCACAATTAATTGTGATAGTTCTGGGCAAACCAGGAATCATATCCAAGTCCATCAGGAAGTTCCTGAGCCACACAGCTTCTTTGGCCGCCTCATAGGCTGCCTCATACTTAGCTTCCATAGTGGAGTCCGCCACACATTTCTGCTGGGCACTCCTCCATACAATGGCTCCACCTCCTAAAGTAAACACAAAACCTGAGGTAGACTTACTGTTATTCCTATTTGATTGGAAATCGCAATCCATGCAACCCACAGGGAGTAATTGGTCTGCCCGGTAAACTAGCATATAATCTCTAGTCCTTCTCAGGCACTACAATATATGCTTTACCGCAGTCCAATGTCCCTGTCCTGGATTACTCTGATATCTGCTGACCATGCCTATGGCAAAGCAGATATCTGGTCTCGTACATAGCATACATTAGGCTTCCTACTGCCGAAGCATAAGGAACTGCCTATATCTCCTCTATCTTTTCAGATGATCTAGGACACATCTCCTTCGATAAAGGAACTCCATGCCTGAAAGGTAGAAAACCCTTCTTGGAGTTTTGTATGCTAAAACGATCCACCATCATGTCTTTGTATGAAGCTTGGGATAAGCACAACAACCTTGATCCCCAAGGTTGTGACCCACTTCTCCCAAGTGCTTCATATCAAACTGTTTGGACAACCATACCCTTACGTCTGATAACACTTCGATGTTGTCTCCAACCACCAAAATGTCATCTACGTATAGTACAAAATACCACTACGTTTCTGTCACATCTCTGATATACACAAGACTCATCCGAACTTTGAATAAATCCATAAGACTGGATTTACCTCCTCAAAGCGGATGTCCCAAGACTTCAAAGCTTGCTTCAGTCCATTAACGGACCGATTAAGCTTATATACTAAACGCTCTTTGCCCTTAGCAATGAATCCCTCCGGTCGCTTCATGTAGATGGATTCCTCAAGACTTCCACTAAGGAATGTTGTCTTGACATCCATCTGTCACACCTCATAATCCATATGAGTTGCTATGCATAAGAGCTCCCAGACCTGTCTTGAATCCATAGATTCAATCTCAATATTCATTGCACTTTGCAAAGATGTTGTATTTATATCTTGGATTGCCTCGTCGTATGTCTAGGGATCAGGTTCATGTTTGCTAGGGACCAAATCAGAAGATTTGTCCAAAAACATGAATCTAAGAGGTTGTCTAACAACCCTCCCACTACGACGAGGTATCTTCTGTGTATCCTCTGTGACACGCGGTGCAGTGACATGTGGTATGTCCTCTTGTACCGGTGGTACTAAAGAAGTGACTTTCCTTTTTAACTCCTCCAGAACAATTTTACCCTTGGGCTTGTGGCTTATCACATAGTCTTCCTCTAGAAATCTGGCATTCGTGTTAACGATCACCCTCTGATCTCTAGGACTATAAAACAAGTCAGAATAACTCATCATCGATCTAACCATCTCCATAAGAGTCCTATTCCTTCGCTCCGCTACACCATTCTGCTGGGGTGTACCAGGTGCAGTCTATTGGGATTGAATCCCAACCTCTGATAAGTAGTTCCTATACTCTCCCAAGAGGTTCTGACCACCACGATCAGATCGTAGTGTCATCCATATCTTGAATAATTGTCTATAAAGAGACGAAATATTCAAGACCACCTCTTGCCTAGATAGTCATAGGACCTCACAAATCAGAATGAACCATTTCTAACAAATCTTTAGCTCTATACCCCTTGGCCTTAAAATGGCCTCTTGGTCATCTTACCCTCCAAGCAAGATTCGTAGGTTGGGAGATCCTCCACCACTAATGAACCCAAAGGTCCATCAGCTATCAACTTTTGAATTCTGCTTAGGTTAATATGACCAAGCCTAAGAAGCCAAAGATATGTTTGGTTCACCTTCAAAGGTTCTTTTCTCTTATTGGAATTAGAAGATGAGTTATTAACTTCTATTTGCATCGTGGGAGCTTGTGGTTCAAGTTATAAATTTCCTATCTATGTACCTGAATAGATAATGTCCCTATTCCTTTTATAACAAATCTGTCATGAAAAGAAATAGATTATCCATCCAAAAACTATTTAGAAACCGAAATCAATTCTTTCTAAATAAGGGTACATAAAGGAAATTCTTAAGAACCAAAACCTTTATTTTTCTCAAAAGATAAATAAAACATCTCCCACTGCAATAGCCGCCATCTTCATGGCATTGCCCAAGTAAATGGTAATATTCCCTTTAGCTAGTCGTCAGGTTTCGAACCCTGCAAAGTATTGCGGACATGATTAGTGGCTCTCGTATCTACACACCAGCCTAGATAACACCGCTAACCATGTTACAACAACTAGACCAAAAGATATACTTTTGTTACATGTTTTGGATTGGGACAGTCCTCCTTCCAATGTCCATCCCCTTGTAAGTGAAGTACTTGCCTTTCGCTTCTTCACTCCTCCTGAGATCCTCCCATGTGCTTCGTTCAGTTACGTATTGCTTTATGGCTCTGGGTCTGGTGATGTGGTCCTTGTATGTCGATACCTCTAGTGGAATGGAAACATCGCTGGTAGATCAAGACGGCGTCAAAATTGTCGGCCAATTATCGGATTCTTTTCCAATCACAACATTATTTGGAGTACAGTAAGTTTATTTCCTTTAGTATCACAAGAGTGAAAGTCATTTTGAAAATCCTAAGAATCACAATAGATCATTACTTTATATTTCAAAAAATTATTGATTCCTCTAACAATAAAATTTCGAAATCAACCAACACCTCAAAACACCGAGAATATCGCATGCCACGCAGTGTGGACGTATACGAATTCTACATTTGTAAGAGGAGGTTTTACCCATTAATTTTATTATCTTGTCAACCTTACTTTTTGACAAATAAAATTAATAGTTGGTTCCTCTTTGGCCCTACAAATAAAAGCAGTGACTCCGATGGGGAGGATACTTTATATTTGCATCTAAGTGTGCACCATTACACGATACTAAGGGAATTATTTCGGATTATGTGCCTTACCGCTGTGGAAGTACACACGCTCCTAGATAATTTCCTATAACCATTATTTGACCTAGTGATCCACAAACAAACTCATCCGCAGGGAGGAAGGCACTCAGAGCCGACGTGCAAGTTTGTTGCATCACATGTCAAATTATAATGGAGGCCGCGGGAATTAATTAAAATATCCCTCTCCCACTTAGTAAATTGAAAATGAGGAATTTTCAAGCACACACAGCATGCTTATTATTACTGTAGATTTCAAAAAATTATTGATTCCTCAAACAATAAAATTTCAAAATCAACCAACACCTCAAACACCGAGAATATCGCATGCCACACTGTGTGGACGTATACGAATTCTACATTTGTAAGAGGAGGTTTAACCCATTAATTTTATTATCTTGTCAACCTTACTTTTTGACAAATAAAATTAATAGTTGGTTTCTCTTCGGCCCTACAAATAAAACTACTTTTTATTTGCATCTAAGTGTGCACCATTACACGGTACTAAGGGAATTATTTCGGATTATGTGTCTTACCGCCTCAATGGGCAATCCACTAAAAGGCCCTACGATTCGAAACTCTCGAACTCGATGTTAGTGAAAGCCCTAGAGCCAATCATGTGATGATTGTTGTATGGACTTTGATGTATCATATTCCTATTTATAAAGGCATGATTATTATATTTACTTGTATTGGTGCCAAATAACTAAGTATAATAACATCCTTGAGTAGAAGGTTCTTATCGATATCAATCGATTGGTTGAATCGATAATGAGATGATATAGAGAACACTACTCTTAATCATTCCTAGTCAAGTATTAACATTAAGGGACAATGTTAATGCAACGAGACTAGCATGTAGGGAGGAAGGCACTCAGAGCTGACACACAAGTTTGTTGCATCACACGTCAAATTGTAATGGAGGCCGCGGGAATTAATTAAAATATCCCTCTCCCACTTAGTAAATTGAAAATGAGGAATTTTCAAGCACACACAACATGCATATAAAACAAATCAGCAATAAATATGGAAAAATCAGAATTTTTCCAACTATTATGGCATTGTTCTCCAATATGCGTCCCGTCATGTCGCCACCTCGTCCGCTCCATCTTTTCCCGTGCGCAAGTCACCAAAGAGTTCCGAGCCGAGATAAAACATTTTAATTTACATCCATCGATCCTATACTCCACGAAGGAGTGTACAAATAATCTAGATCGAAAGTAAACTAAAATGAGCGGCTAAACAATGCCGTATTTAATTACAAAAATTAAATACTAATCTAGCCTCGTCAACCCCGAGGATTCAAATAATATACAATCACACACACATGCAATCACATACACACATATATAGCCATAATAGTTGGATCTTATGCCTGCAACCAAAAAGTTAGCCTACGCACATCCTACTATTATCCGACATACACAATATATGATAAATGCGTGAAAGTAACCAAATCCAAAACACACAAAACCGGAAACCGTGGCTCTGATACCAATTGTGGGCAATGTGCTATACCTCGGAATGCTCATAGGCTCCCATGTCCTCGGATTAAAATTTTCACTAATGAAAACTAATCCGGATGGGATGAGTTTCCTAAGCACAACCAATTCGTCGTCGTGCTAACGACTTGAGCGATCGCTTGAACAAACTAGTTGTTCAAGCAACACAACTCTTCTAGTCGGTTAGCTGCGGAAGAGACGACGGACGGATCACCGGTTTTTGTGTTTCTTATCGGGGTCCATGATTATACAAATACATGCAAATGCAAACTAGTATAATCAACATATACTGACATAATGAACATAAGCTAGCATATCAAATAAGAACATGAAAAGAACAATAATAAAAGTTGTGAAACTTTTATACCTCTTGATCTTCTATCGTATGTCCTAACCTCCTTGTAGACTTCGTGTGGGCGAAGATCCTCCACAAGTTGAAGCTTCCTAGATCTTCTTCAATCCAAAGAATGAAGAACTCTCTTTCCCTTCTTGCTTGAGCCAACCACCAATCCACAAAGGATTGATGCCGCCGGCCCCAAGAATTGAGAGAATAATATGGAAACAACCAAGGAACCGAACTAGGGACAAACCCTAGTTTTGGTGTCGCCGGCCAAGATGGAGTGAATAGGAGAAAAGGAATATGTTGGGCCCGCCACGTGGAGGGAATAGAGGAAGGAGTCGGCCACACCCTAGGAAGAAGACCTCCTCTCCTATAGTTGCCGCCCAACTTCCTTGCAATCACTAGCCACCTAACCTAAGGAGGAAACCCTAATTAGGGTTTCTCCTTAGGCTTTCTTGCCGCCCAACCATGGTGGAGAGAAGATATCTAGGAGCTAGCCACCTCCAAGGAAGAAGACAAACTCCTCCACAAGTGGCCGCCCAACCTTCATTCCCATCCATGGCCGCCCATGCAAAGGAGCCAAAACCCTAATCAAATTAGGGTTTCCTCCATAGGGTTCCTTGCCGCCCAAGCAAGGTGGAGAGAAGAGATCTAGGAGCTAGCCACCTCCATGGAAGAAGACAAGCTCCTCCATAGGTTGCCGCCCACTCTTCTTCCTCACCTTGGCCGCCCAACCCAAAAGAGCCAAACCCTAATTAGGGTTTCCTCCTAGGGTTGCTTGCCGCCCAAGCAATTGGAGGCTAAACCCTAATCTCCTTAGCATCCATCATCCAACCTCTAAAACTTATTGCCGCCCAACCCATAGCCACCCTTTTATAGAGTTAGGGTTTAGGCCTTGGTTTAATCTCCACCGTCGGTTCTAGGGTTTTAATCTCAACCGTCGGATCTAGAGATTTAATCTCAACCGTCGGTTCTAGGGTTTTAATCCCAACCGTCGGATCTAGAGATTTAATCTCCACCGTCGGTTCTAGGAATTTAATCCCAACCGTCGGATCTAGAGATTTAATCTCCACCGTCGGTTCTAGGAATTTAATCCCCACCGTCGGATCTAGAGATTTAATCTCCACCGTCGGTTTTAGGAATTTAATCCCAACCGTTGGATCTAGAGATTTGTTTTCCATTATTTGATCTAGACTTCATGAGGTTTATATTAGGCTACGATAGGGACCATGAGGAGGAGTTGGGTCTTGGCCACCCGATGGATCGGAACCACACAAACTTGATCCATCAATGATGTTCCATTCCACTAGAGGATCATCATCGAACTACCTCGCCAACCCCCATAAATTAATATGGGCTCCATATATTATTTGTACATCCATCTCCCCGTGTTTAAGATATCGAATGTCCGTCAATTAATTGATTTACTGACCATCAATTAATTAACATCTAACTCCTCGAGTAGTACCACTCAACCTTATCATCATGTTGACTAAGTCAACCTGCAGGGTTTACATGATGAACCTTATGAGCTCCTCAAGGGGACATCATCAACCTAATACATAGGACACGGATTCCTCCTATAATCAACGGCACACCATGTAAATAATATTATTTCCCAACTTACCAGGCATATTGATTTAATCCATAGAAATCTCACCCTCTGGTAAATCAAAGAAATAAATATTAAGTACATGTGCCCGTTATTATATCGGGATTAAGAGCATGTACAACATAATATCCGAGGTCCGATTCAATTATGCGATCAAGAATAAATTCAATCACCTCTATGTCGGTCCTGCTCAATACACCTAAGTGTACTAGTGTAACTCTATGTTCAAGATAAAACAATACCAAGCTACACTACAACCATGCCAATGGTTTGTCCAAAACCATCTTGGTTGTGAGCCTCTACTTATATTCTACAAGGGACTGATAACATGATCTTCTGTGCCGCACCCAGGCACCATGTTATCTACAATGTAAAATATTAGACAATATGCACACATATAAATATAACGTGCAAACAATGATCATGTGATTCTTATTTCAAAATAAAGATGTTCATACAAAAGAGCTAGGCTTTCAGTATACATCCCAACAGTCCCGACTTCAGTACCACCGGTACAAGAGGAGATATCACAAGTCACTGCACCGCGTGTCACAGAGCATACACAGGAGGCACCTCATCATAGTGGGAGGGTTGTTAGACAACCCGAGAGATTCATGTTTTTGGGAGAGTCTTCAGACTTAGTCCCTGGTGAACATGAACCTGATCCCTGGACATATGACGAGGCACTCCAAGATAGAGATGCGGTATCTTGGCAAAGAGCGATGAATTCAGAGATAGAATCTATGGATTCTAATCAAGTCTGGAAGCTAGTAGAGCCACCCGATGGTGTAAAAGCCATTGGATGCAAGTGGATCTACAAGAGAAAGAGAGGAGTGGACGGGAAGGTTGAGACCTTCAAAGCTAGGCTTGTTGCGAAAGGGTATACTCAGAAAGAGGGTATTGATTATGAGGAGACCTTTTCGCCGGTAGCTATGCTTAAGTCTATCCGGATTCTCTTATCTATAGCTGCTCATATGGATTATGAGATTTGGCAGATGGATGTCAAGACAGCTTTCCTTAACGGAAGTCTTGAGGAGAACATCTATATGCGGCAACCATAGGGATTCATTGCTAAAGGCAAAGAGCATCTTGTATGTAAGCTTAATCGGTCCATTTATGGATTGAAGCAAGCTTCTAGATCTTGGAACATCCGCTTTGATGAGGTAATCCAGTCATATGGATTTATTCAAAGTCCGGATGAGCCTTGTGTATACAAGAGATGTGACGGAAACGTAGTGGTATTTCTTGTACTATACGTAGATGACATTTTGTTAGTTGGC
The DNA here is from genome assembly GCA_025175895.1 of Wurfbainia villosa. Classification (NCBI taxonomy): domain Eukaryota; kingdom Viridiplantae; phylum Streptophyta; class Magnoliopsida; order Zingiberales; family Zingiberaceae; genus Wurfbainia; species Wurfbainia villosa. Next base: position 31,250,499 of record CM045989.1, on the reverse strand, counting down.
AACAATATCAAAGTATTATCAGACGTAAGGGTATGGTTGTCCAAACAGTTTGACATGAAGGACTTGGGAGAAGTGGGACACATCCTTGGGATCAAAGTTATAAGGGATCGCAAGAAAAGGATGTTGTGCTTATCTCAAGCTTCATACATTGACACTATCCTTACTCGTTTTAGCATGCAGAACTCCAAGAAAGGTTTTCTACCTTTTAGGCATGGAGTTCCTTTATCTAAAGAGATGTGTCCCAAAACATCAAAGAAGATAGAGGACATGAAGGCGGTTCCTTATGCTTCGGCAGTAGGAAGCCTTATGTATGTTATGCTATGTACGAGACCGGATATCTGCTTTGTCGTGGGCATGGTTAGCAGATATCAGAGTAATCCTAGACAGGGACATTAGACTGCGGTAAAGCATATATTGAAGTACCTGAGAAGGACTAGGGATTATATGCTGGTTTACCGGGCAGATCAATTAGTCCCTGTGGGTTACACGGATTCGGAATTCCAATCAGATAGGGACAAGAGTAAGTCTACCTCGGGGTTTGTGTTTACTTTTGGAGGTGGAGCCATAGTATGGAGGAGTGTCAAGCAGAAATGCGTGGCGGACTCTACCATGGAAGCTGAGTATGTGGCAGCCTCTGAGGCAGCCAAGGAAGTTGTATGGCTCAGGAACTTCTTGATGGACTTGGATGTGATTCCTGGTTTTCCCAGAACTATCACAATTTATTGTAATAACAGTGGTGCAGTTGCAAACTCGAAGGAACCACGAGCCCATAAGGCGAGTAAACACATAGAGCGCAAGTACCACCTTATACGAGAGATCATAAAGCGAGGAGAAGTTGCTGTCGCCAAGATTGTATCAGAGGATAACTTGGTGGATCCATTCACTAAGGCCCGTCCAGCGAAAGCGTTTGATAGGCATGTGGAGGACATGGGGATCAGATGTATGGCAGTGTGATGACGGCATAGTCTTTTAGTATAAGTGGGAGATTGTTGGAATGTATACTGAAAGCCTAGCTCTTTTTGTATGAACATTTTATTTTGAAATAAGAATCACATGATCATTGTTTTCACTTTATATATTTATTATATGTGTGCATATTATCTAATATTTTACATTGTAGATAACATGGTGCTTGGTGTGGCACAGAAGATAATGTTATCAGTCCCTTGTAGAATATAAGTAGAGGCTCACAACCAAGATGGTTTTGGACAAACCATTGGTATGGTTGTAGTGTAGCTTGGTATTGTTTTGTCTTGAACATAGAGTTACACTAGTACACTTAGGTGTATTGAGCAGGACCAACATAGAGGTGATTCAATTTATTGCTGACTACATAATTGAATCGGACCTCGGATATTATGTTTTACATGCTCTTAATCCCGATATAATAATGGGCACATGTACTTAGTATTTATTTCTTTGATTTACCAGAGGGTGAGATTTAGATGGATTAAATCAATATGCCCGGTAAGTTGGGAAATTATATTATTTACATGGTGTGCCGTTGATTATAGGAGGAAACCATGTCCTATATATTAGGTTGATGATGTCCCCTTGAGGAGCTCATAAGGTTCATCATGTAAACCCAGCTGGTTGACTTAGTCAACATGATGATAAGGTTGAGTGGTACTACTCGAGGAGTTAGACGTTAATTAATTGATGGTCAGTAAATCAATTAATTGACGGACATTCGATATCTTAAACACGGGGAGATGAATGTACAAATAATATATGGAGCCCATATTAATTTATGGGGGTGGTGAGGTAGTTCAATGATGATCCTCTAGTGGAATGGAACATCATTGATGGATCAAGTATGTGTGGTTCCGATCCATCGGGTGGCCAAGATCCAACTCCTCCTTATGGTCCCTATCGTAGCCTAATATAATCCTCATGAAGTCTAGATCCAAGGATGTAAAACAAAACTCTAGAACCAACGGTTGGGATTAAATCCCTAGATCCAATGGTTGGGATGAAACCCTAGAACCAACGGTTGGGATTAAATCCCTAGATCCGATGGTTAGGATGAAACCCTAGAATCGACGGTTGGGATTAAATCCCTAGATCCGACGGTTGGGATAAAACCCTAGATCCGACGATTGGGATGAAACCCTAGATCCGAAGGTTGGGATGAAATCCTAGATCCGACGGTTGGGATGAAACCCTAGATCCGACGGTTGGGATAAAACCCTAGATCCGATGGTGGAGATTAAATCCCTAGATCCGACGGTGGAGATTAAAGGAGGCTTAAGCCCAATTCTATAAATAGAGGGCTTAGGTTGGGCGGCAAGAAGATGGTTCAATTGGATTAGGGTTTTGCCTCTCAAGTGCTTTAGGCGGCTAGGGTTTTTGGATTTGGTTTGGGCGGCAACTAGAAAGGAGATTAGGGTTTCCTCCTTTGCTCCTTGGTGGCCGGCGCTCACTCCTTCCTTCTCCTATCTTTGGCCGGCCCTCTTCCTCCTCCTTTGCTCCTTGGTGGCCGGTGGTTCTCCAACTCCTTGGTGGCCGGTACTTCTCCAACTTCTAGGTGGCCGGCGGCAAGATTGCAACAAGTTGGCCGGCGCTCATCCATTCATTCCTTGGCCGGCGGTTACATCGAGTTCTTTTGATTGGTGGCCAGTTCTAGAAAGGAGGAGTTTTTGTTTTGTTCTTCTCTTTGTTCGCAGCGAACAAGGAAGGAAAGAACGCGATCTAGAAGGCTTATACTCGTGGAGGATCTTCGCCCACACATCGTCCACGAGGAGGATAGGACATATGGTAGAAGATCGTGAGGTATAAAAGTTTTACAACTTTATTTTCTGATCTTAGCATGTTCTTTTATGTGTTGATTATACAAGTGTGCATTAGTATATATTTTGTATAATCATGGACCCCGAAGACAAACACAAAAACCGGCGATCCGTCCGTCGTCTCTTCTGCGGCTAATCAACTAGAAGAGTGGTGTTGCTTGAACAACTAGTTTGTTCAAGCGATCACTCAAGTTGTTAGCACGATGACGAATTGGTTGTGCTAAGGAAACTCATCCCATCCGGATTAATTCTTTCATTAGTGAAAATTTTAATCCGGGGACATGGGAGCCAATGAGCCTCCGAAGCAACTCCCATCAGTCCTTTGTACGGGGACGTCCTTAGGCGACGATCCGACCCAAGACTTCCCATGGAAGGTCTATGTTGAGAACGGATGGCAAGTGGTCGTCGAATTCACTTATATTTTGAGCTAAATCTTTATTGTAGTCAAAAATCCTAGCCATCAGTTCAACCGGCTAGTTCAACCGGGCCAATTCAACCGACTAGTTCAACCGACCAGTTCAACCGGTGGTCAAAAATCATTTTCGAGGAGTCAAGCTTTATCACCATTTTTCAAGGAGTTTTGTGCCCAATTCCTATTGGTTGAAGACCCATTCGGTGAGGGGCTGAAAGGATATAAAAGGAGGGCTTCTCCTAGGTTTTTCATCATCTCTAAGTGCTCACAAACCTCCACAACTCTGCGATTTTTCGACGACTCTACGACGAAGTGATGTCAACAACCCTAGTTTACTTTCTACTCTTTTAGTTGTCGATATTCTTATTTTGTCGTCTCTTTAAATATTGCAATTCCTTTTATTAATCGAGGTTTTCTATCGTTGCACTTTACATTAATAGAAGAGAGGGTTTGTCTCTCTATCTTTTCTTTCGAAGTTTTTTTGTAATCGTCAAACTCCTACCTCCAACGAGGAGGAGTGTTTTTAGTGAATTGCCCTCCGTGCGTGATCAAGGATCACTAGGGTCTCGGAGTAGTAGACGAAGGCTACGAACCAAGTAAAAAAATATTTGTCTCATTTATTTATAGTTTATCTTTCCGCTGCAATTAACTGTCTACTCGAGTTTTAACGAATGAATTAAAAAAAAAGGTTTATCGCTATTCACCCCCCCCCCTCTAGCGATCCGCTTCGATCCAACACTAGGGATTTGTTTAAGGCTAAGAAAAAGAACAAATGCAAGGTTGATCAAATTAAGGCCCTAGAAGAAAAGCTAGAAAAAACACGTGTAGATGTTAATGATAATTCTTTTTCTTCTAGTATTAATAGTGCATGCTCACATGATGATTATATTCCTCTTAATGTTAATGTTGCATTTATTGAAGAAAACAAGGCCTTAAGGGAAAAGGTAGATAATCTAACTAAAGCCCTAGAGAAATTCACAATAGGCTCCAATACTTTGAACATGATAACTGGGAACCAAAGGGCTAGTTTCAACAAGAAAGGCCTAGGATATAAGGGGACCAAAAATGAAAAGACCTATCATTGCCTAATTGCTGGGGTCAAGCTAAAAATACAATGGTAACTAGAAAATAGATCCCTAAGGAGTACTTAGTGAACCCTATTGGAAAGAATCTATATTGGATTCCTAAATCCATCCTTAAGGGTTAGAGAGACCTAGGATAGTCAAACATAATTGGACTTTATTTATATCATATTATATGGTTGACTTAGGATGATTTTTGATTTTTAGTGTTGGGTGATGATAATGTGATCATAATATGGAATCATGAATATTGTTTGATTTATGATCATGATATGCAATAATTGAAAATATTTGATCATGATTGATAATATGTGATTTTATGATCATATTGGGTGTTTTAGGATATAGATACTTAACCTTGGTAGAATTGCATGAAAATTGATGGTTAAGTATAAATACCTTTAGGTTCATCTCACACTCACTATAGGCTAACTTGATTGAAAACATAGCATGGGTGAGATGTTAGGATGATACAAATGACTCACTTATGATTATAATATTTTGAAGAGTCATTATAGGTATAATGATAGCAATAATAGACCAATCATGGGGAGAGCATATGTTTAATTCATAGACATATTGCCCAAAGATCATGGTTGGATATTTCAAATGTTTTAAAACCATTTTATGCTTGATAATTTGTATGTTCATGTTTTAGAACAATTCAAGGCAAAACTAGGCTTTCAAGTTGATAAAAACTTTAGTGATTTTTAAACTTTTGAGTTTTTGCCTATTTTTTGAAAATGAGATGAATTTTCATGAAAAATCATTTTTCACTGATAAAGGGACTTATGAGAAATATGTTTCCCAAATTTCATGATTTTTCAAATTTTCTAGAATTTTTAATGCATTTCTGAAATCGGATTCTGAAATCAGAAATTCTGAAAATTAGGTGCCAGTCGAATGATGTACTATGCACGAGCACAGTAACCTATGTTATCAGGTTATGAGTTTGGTTTTGGTTATTTTCGTTCTCTAGACTTGATGTCATGCTTATATAACTTATGTTAGATGTTTTTGATAGTGTCAAAGGGGGAGAAATGGTTAAGTTTAAGTTAATCATGCTAGGGAGAGATTAGCATGTGTTAAGGGGGAGTTGAATGTATTAAGGGGGAGTTGATATTTATGTTTGATATCCATGTTTTACATGCTTTCCTTCCTTATGTATTTTTTGATTAATGTTTCACCTAACTTAAACATGGTTGCCACACATCACAAAGGGGGAGATTGTTAGGGCAATCAACCTATGAATGATGTGTTTTGACGTGTGTGGCAAAGGCTTAAGTTAGGTTGTCTATTGATTTGATATGTGTGTTGAAGTCATGCAGGACTTAGTAATTCACACATGGTTAGCTTGATAAAGCATTGGCAAGATCACCATCTCATGACTCGGTCCTTGAGTGGTGAAGGACAGCATTGCGAAGTCGTGTGCTTGGTGCATCCGAGGGACCGTCGGATGAGGAGAATTGGAGTGAAGCCAAGGAAGCAGACTTCAGGGCGAGATGTGAAGGATGGCATGGCGAAGTCGTGCACTTGGTGCATCCGAGGGATGTAGCCGGACGAAGAGAGCTTCAAGGATAAGGACTCCAAGGGAGATGAGAGTGAGCAAATGTAACCCGGGATGGGGTAGCTAGTTCATAGGTGAACTTGGCCGAATGGCTAATTCAAGTGTCGGAGGCTCAGCCAAAGGTTGGTTTAAGGTTTTACCCGAGATCAGTCGACTGCTATAGGTAGCAGTCGACCACTCTAAGTTGAATGAACTCGACCGGTGTTCGACTGAGCTGGTTCTAGCTGAACAGTCGACTGCCAAGAGATGACAGTCAACTACCGATACCATCAGTCAACTACCAAGGGATGGCAGTTGATTGATCAGAGTGAATTCAGGCACAAAAGCTTTGGCAGTCGAGTGATCTTGTCAACCACTCGACTGTTGTCTCCATCAGTCAACCGATGGAAAGATTAGTCGACTGATGTGGGAGCCATTGGTTGGAATCCAACGTGGATGAAGCCGTTGCGAGGCAACGACTATAGCAGCAGTCGACTGATGGCTGCATCAGTCGACTGCTAGGTGCCCAATGGGAAGAATGTCTTCTTCTCTATAAGAAGGGGCCTTGGGTGACTTGGGATGGTTAATGCTTCATCTCTAAACATACTCCCAAGTGCCTAAATGTTTTCTTCCCTCTTTCTTGAGTTAATTTCAATCATATTGTTAAGAGGGATATTCTTGTAAGAAAGGTTACCTCCACCTAGCTTAGTGCAAAGGAGAGATTAGTGGATTGGTTAAGGAGTAATTCACCTTGGAACAAATCGGGTCATGGACTAGCAGCAAGGGTTGTGAACCACATTATGCATTTATGTTAGTGTTTGTCTCCTTTACTTCTTGCATTTTCTTAATTATATTTGGTTTTATTATTCCGTTGTGTTAACCCTAATCGTAGATGCTCAAGAATGATCGAACCCCACCATCTATGAAAAAAGGCTATTCACCCCCCTCTAGCCGGCCACCGATCTTCCAACAGCTACATGGTTTAAAGTGATGGATTCCCATCTAGAGAAAACATCATGAAATAATCCGAGTTGCTGTGGGATTACAAACAATGCCCCTCCTTGCTGCTGGGCCGGAGGTAATGACCATAACTCATTACTAGTATCCCTTCGAAATCTTGTATTAGAATTTCTTCCTTGCTCAAAATCTGGGCGATGGAATGGCCTTGGTTGCATTGAAGAGGCCGACGGATATCCAGGTGGCCCCATTGCTGTGTCTTGGGGGGGTTATATGGTGATGTTACTGCGCTTGTGGAATAGACCTGGTGCTCTGACTGGTTGTTCATCAACTGTCATAAACTTGGATACTCCAACTCAAAGCCAGTGGCTAGAAGTTGTCACCCACCACCTTCTGATGCGAAGGGGTTGGTCTAGTCAGTGTCATCAGTAGAAGAATCCTAGATCGGTACATCATCGTGAAGAATGTGAGGTTGGTTATGGCTTGCAAGATACTGGATATAATCAAAGAAATCATCCTCCGACTCAGGTATCTCTAGAGTAGCCATGGACTAGAGTACAGTGGCCCCTAGGCTTGTATCCCCTGCATGGTTATCCGAGAGAGTGTCCCGAGGGGGAATGACATCCTGAACGATGACAGAAAGAGTGTGGTGTTCTTTTGGTAACAAGAGATCAAAAATGGGTGGTGTTGTATGGGCAACTTGGTACACAATAGTTTCGATTTCATCAATCGTAGAATGAGGAGAATCATTGTAGTCGGCACAATCGCAGCAATCGCAACACTGCAGACACCCGAGACAGCATGGATTATGCTGGAGGGATGTAGAACTAGATGGTGGGATGCTGCACCGGATTGTGTTTCTAGGGATATTTCAAAAAGTATGGGTTGAATGGTTTGCTCTAAAAGTATTTGTGCAATAAATTGTCTGGTGCTGAGTGTGACCGTCTTATCAGAATGATTAAAAACAATTAAAGTAATTTCACCTTTTTCACTGCTATCAATGATGCTAGCGCTAATATCCAGCCCAAGCTTCCATGCAGTTCTAGACCTTGCTTCTATGCGACTATAGGATCCCTCTGGGATTTCAAGGCAGATTCTTGTAGTGACCTTGGCTCGTCCTTTTGGATGAATAACAAATAATTTATCTGAAGCTAATTCAAAACCTGCAGTACCAAGAGGTTTTTGTCTAGGTGTTTGAGCGGATAAAGAGAGTTTGTGTACCCGTATACGAGGGCGTTGTTCGATGAGAACAGCCAACGCTTGAAATGAATCTTCGTCTTCAGGAGCACTATGTTGTGTTGTTATATGATGAGAGAAACTCAAAGAAATTCGGTCGTCCATTAAGTTGCAACTATTAACTTCTGTTGGTAGTGTTGTGGTGTGTAGCTAAGTTGGTTGGATTACCCAATTAAGGCCATGTAAAGCAGAGGTTGAATACCGCCTTCTAGGTAGAGCACGTTCTCCATGACTAGTAAGATAGTCCACGATGCCTTGTACTTCATATGCAAAGGCCACATTTGGGGTGTTAGATAGTCTGCCTATGAGTCCCTCTGTGATTAAGAGATTCGCTTCCCCATTTCTCCATTGCTCATATCCCCTTGTCAGGATTGAAACCTGAATATTTCTATAAAAGTCACCAATGGTTAGCATAATATCTGGGATGACATATACCATTTGACTTCCCTTGGTGAGGTCAACCTCCATTGTGGCTAGGATTACTTGATCACCAAGCCACCTGTTGTCTCGGAAGACTATTAAGACCATAGTTCCTTCTTCCTACCTGTGTAGTGTTTGAACTCGTACCTATAAGACACCCAGATGGATATACTACATCCTTCTTCTCTGTATCTGAATAAAACTTTCTTCTTGAATGAATCTTCGATCAATTTGATTTCCTTTCGTTACTAGCATGGGTTCTTCAAATTGATGCATATACACTCTGTGGTGATCATCATCTCTTCGTGAGTGCTATAGGACCTCTACTGGGATAATTGATGCTCTTTTGTGCATAGACATTTGCAGTTGGGTTTGGGGGTCTAACTGTTGTTCCAGTGTTTGAGCTGGTGTTGAATTTCCAAGTAATCTGTGGCCAAGCCTTCTTGTAGCCTGCTGCAAATTATATATTCTTCTCTGGCTTCTTTGATAATCTCTAATTTGATTTTCGGGTAAGGTGGTTGTTTGTGTTGTTGTAGTTGTTGTAATAGGGACTTGCCTTGTCACTGCCCTGGAAGCCATTAGTTCTTCAGTTTCTCTTGTTCCTTTCTTAGAATTTCTCTTGGTATCTGAAGACTTTGAGGGTGCCTCTTCCCTCCTTTAGTTTCTCTTTTGGTCCAAGCGTCAGCCCCTACAAATTTTCAATTAGGAAGTTTGGTATGGTTCTCGGAGCAATACCTCCTTTTGTCCGTTATTCTACCGGCATGTTTTTCCTTCAGAACGAAGACTCACGTCAACATCCCTATGTGGATGCAAATCCATGGACTACCGCTGGACTGCTGGTCTATCTCAGGGTTAAGCAAAATTGCCTCGCAAGTTGGCGTGCCACTATATACGGACAGATACACTAAGGTAAGGGAATGGGTGAACTATGCCAGAGTCTTAGTCGAAGTGGATATCACCAAGGAACTGCCAGCAAAGATTGATGTTACTCTACCAGATGGTGCGGATATAGATTTGGATATCAAGTTTGAATCAAGTCTGAAACTTTGTAACATATGCACAAAAATGGGTCACTACCAAGGAAATTGCCCAATGAACGACCGCAGACAACCACCAATGGCAACCACAAGGGCTGCGGAGAGCATGGGACAACAAATAGTAATATACAGTCATGACAGCAATACTAGAGTTGCGGGGAGAGATCGAGAAGAGGGAGATGAAATAAGCGAAGGCATGAAACAACACATAAGGGATGAGGAACAGGACTGGAAAAGAACCACTGCGTGGAATAAGAGACATAAGGAACAATGGAAGAAACAACAACTGGAAGACATGCAGGAAAAATAGGCAAAGACAGATACATCAAGGTATATGCGCAGTCCAGGAAACCAAAAAGGCAAAGGAACTCAACAAACTGGGAAAAGGATGGACACTAAGGGGAAGGATAAGCAGTATGAATCAACACCAAGGAAGCACCGTTGGCAAAAGGAAGATGATTTTCAACACAAGGGAAATGGAAATGGCAAGGAAACCCAAAGGAATCAAGGAGCGCAGCAAGATGTTAATAGGTGGGATAGCAATAGAAAGGAGCAGCAGAATGGCACAGAATCAGGGGAACACATCAGGCAAAGAGAGGAAGAATATCGGACAAGAACAAACTACAAATTCAGAGATACAATAGAAACTGCCACAAAATATGGCATGCCTGAACATGAACAAGAGCAAGACAACGCAACCAGCCGATCACCAGTCGCAAAAGGAATGTATGGAAATCAGAGAGGAGCAAAGGCGCCGGCAACCAAGGAGCATCCAGATCGGAAAAAAAAATGGGAAGCAGTCGAGGCAGAATGAGGCGGGAGGCAGCAATGAGGTAGTCGAGGCGAATCAATTGAGGCAATGAGGCAATGAGATACGCTAAACAAAGGGATACCCCAACTACCATGCAGGGACACAATATCAAAGGGCTGGTTTTCACCAGAGAAGTGCAAAATAAAAATGAGGAGGCTAATCAACAAAAGCAATCAATGGAGGAGGAGACAGAAGGTTGGAAAACATTAAGTGCAAGAGGAACGCATCAAGGTGATAAACGGAACCAAGGAACTCAGCAAGGTGGTAAACGGATGGATAATAAAGGCAAGAGGAAGGAGGAGCAGTATGAATCAGTATCAAGGAAACATTCCTGGCGAAGGGAGGAGGAGTATGGGGCAAGAAGCAGCAGTAATTGTCAATCCAAAGTAGGAACTGGCACAAGAACTGGCACACTGGAACAGGAAAAGAATGGCAAAGAAGCAGTGGACCCTTATGCACAAACGGGCATGCAAGGGCACAACTTGGGGGACACTGAACGGCTGTGTAGCATTATTGGAAATGACCAGGATGAGGAACAAACAGAAACAATAAATGTGAAGAGAAAAGGAAAGGGGGCATTAAGTCACACATCAAGCTCCAGGCCAATGCACACTAGACAGAAAGGGAAGCAAGTTGAACCTGAACATGGCCATAAAGAGTTTAAAGCTACTTCAAAGAAATCAACAAATAACCTGTGATAATACAAAGATAATGAATAAAAATCAGAGGATCACCAGACAAACTGTTAGGGGGCTGGAACAAAGCAAGGATAAGAGAGAAATGAACTTGCGGAGCTTCCAGGGGCAACAGAATAGTGTGGTAGCTAAGAGAGCTGGAAATCACCTACTAGATACGGGAAGCACAGAGCAGGAAGCAGCGGATGGTGGACAGGGACAAGGGCAAGCACAAATAACATCGGAAAAAAGAGCACAAGACAATGAGGAAGGTCACAAAGGAAATGGAAATGATGATGGGGGAATAAGAGAGGGCACAACAGAATGGGGAATGATTACAGAGAATTTCCCGGCAATTATACTAGCTTTGCTCACGCAAATGGGGTAGTCAAGAGCTGCACATGAATACAAAAATAGATGTTTCACGAGAGGCAGTGATAGAGCACCAAAGGGAGACTAGGATACAGCATGCGGAGGAAGATGGGCCACAAAAAAACATGACGGGGCAGCCGGAGAAAGTGACGAACGTGGACAAAAGGATGAACCAAGAAAAGGAAGAAGTAATCAACATGGCTAGACGGCGGAAGCCGGCTGAGCAACCATGAAGATCGGATCATGGAACATAAGAGGCCTAAACAAAGGTCTCAAGCAGAAGGTGGTGATGGACCTCCTTCTGAAGCAAAAGATGGGTGTGCTAGCTATACTAGAACCAAAGTTAACTCAGCAGTACTATCAGACAATGAAAGATAAGAGGTTTCAGAGATGGGAGATGGAGCAACAAATTTTCAGCTCGCCCAGAAGCAGGATGCTGCTTATATGGGATCCGCAACTGGTCAGCCTACACATTCAACAATGGGAAGACCAAGTGATACATACAACTGTGAAATGCAAAGTAACAGGAACTGCATATGCAGTCACATTTGTCTATGGACAACTCTCTATCACAAGCAGGAAAGCAATGTGGGGGGCATTGGGTCAAATAGCGAGAAATGAAGAGATGCCATGGTTAATCCTAGGGGATTTTAACTCCCCTCTGCTGCCCACTGACAAGAAAGGAGGAATTGCAGTGACAACCTATGTAACTGCTGACTTTCAGGAATTTACACTAGCAGCGGGAGTGGAAGATCTGAGATCCATTGTGTGCCAATACACATGGACTAATGGGCACATAGTAAGCAAACTTGACCATGCGATGGGAAATAGAGCATGGATGGAACAAAACCAGAGCAGTTATGCTGAATTCAAAGCACCAGGAACTATATCAGACCATACCACCTGCATTGTAACTGTGCTAGGAAACACAAGGGAGAAACCCAAGCCGTTCAAATTCTATAATATGTGGGTATTACACCCTAATTTTGGACAGTTAGTGGAGGATAAATGGAATAGCAGCAGCTTCACAGAGGTACAGGGCACAATGCAGTACAAGCTGAAACAGAAGCTAAAAATGCTTAAAACAGATCTCAAAAAGCTCAACCGACTGCACTATCAGCACATCCAAGAGAAAGAAAAGGAAGCTCGGCAGCAGCTAGAGGAACTACAACAGGAAGGCTTAAACCAAGGCCACATGGAGGAGAACTATCAAGCAACAAGGAAAAAGACTGAGCTGTTGGAAAGGGCAGAAAACTTGTTCTACCTGCAGAAAGCCAAACATGAGTACTTTAGAGGAGTAGACAGGAACACAACATTTTTTCATGCTATAGTTAAAAGGAATAACAAAAGACGAGAGGTAGTGGAAATTGAGAAGAGCAATGGGGAAACCACTAAGTCAGCAGATGAAGTTGTGCAAGAATTCCTAGCCTATTTCCAAAGTCACTTAGGTGAACAAGGGCACAGGACTGAGTTTCAAGGGGAATGCATGCATTTTGGCAAACAAATAACTGAAGCACAACGAACAAGATTAATCAGGCTACAAACAGATGAAGAAATAAAGGAAGCACTATTTGACATCGGGGACCTCAAAGCACCAGGACCAGATGGATACAATTCAAAATTTTTCAAGCACGCATGGGATACAGTCAAGCAGGACATAATAATGGCAGTCAGAGAGTTCTTTGAAAATGGACAGCTACTAAAATCTTGGAATCACACCTTGATTTCATTAATCCCGAAAGCAGAACATGCTAGTAAGGTCCAAGATTTTCGACCGATTTCTTGCTGCACAGTCTTCTACAAGATAATCTCAAAGATCCTAGCAAGTAGATTGGCAGAAATCGCAGGTCACCTGCTTCACCCATCGCAGACTGCATTTGTGCAAGGACGTAGCATAGTGGACAACATACATCTGGCACAAGAACTCATGCACAACTATACAAGGAAAAGGGTGTCCCCACGGTGCGTACTTAAAGTGGATCTGCAGAAAGCGTTTGATTCAGTTCACTGGAGCTTCTTGTAGGAGGTACTCAAAGCACTGCAGTTCCCTGAAATGTATATCAGGTGGATTAAAGAATGTGTCACCACCACAACATACTCGGTGGCAATCAATGGAAATATTCATGGGTTTTTCAAAGGAGGGAGAGGTCTTAGACAAGGAGATCCCCTCTCCCCATACCTATTCGGACTCTGCATGGAGTATCTCGCACGACTACTTGCGAAGTGCACAAGCCGTTCAGATTTTCGATTTCATCCAAAGTGTGAACACCAAAGAATAGCCCACATTGTATATGATGATGACTTGCTGCTCCTAAGCCGAGGTGACGCACAATCAGCGCAAGTATTGATGGATTGCTTATCGCAATTCGCAAACATGGCAGGACTAACAGCAAACATGATGAAATCAAATATATACATGGCAGGGGTGGGGCAAAGGGAGAAGGAATTGCTGCTAGCCATCACAGGTTTCAATGAAGGGGAAATGCCATTTCGTTATTTAGGAGTACCAATTGCTTTGCAAAAACTAAAGATTGCAGATTATAGCTCACTGTTGGAGGCACTTATGAAACAGATCAGCTCCTGGCCGAAGGCGACGCTATCATATGCAGGCAAAATTCAACTAGTATCCTCGGTACTGCAGGGTGTCCAATGCTATTGGATGTCAGTGCTACCACTTCCACCCGGGGTCATTGACAGGATATACAGCTACTGTCGGACATTTATGTGGACTGTGAAGAACCCACCAGTTGCGTGGACTGACATATTTAAGCCTAAAGAGGAAGGGGGCCTGGGATTAAGGGAACTAAAAGCATGGAACACGGCACTGTTAGCAAAAATATTATGGAGAATACAGAGGAAGCAGGACACTTTGTGGATTCGCTGGGTACATCACACGTATTTACAACGACAAGGAGTCTGGGATTGGCAGAGCAAACACAAAGACTCACCACTAGTGAAAAAACTGATATGCATAAAGGATAACATCATGGCATTGGCAGGCACTGCAAGGAAGGCAAAGGAATTATTAGATGCATGGTTTGGCCAAAACAAAGGGGGCGTCAAGAGAGCATATGATCATTTCAGGACTATAAGCCCCCGGAAACCTTGGGTGCAGACATGGCAGCCGGATATCCAACCTAGTCACAGGTTCACGCTATGGATGTTGGCACAGAGGAAGCTACCGGTGCGTGGAGGGAAGGAATATCTAGAGGACCGAACATGTGCTTTCTGTAGCCAAGAGGAGGAGACACTGGACCATATCTTTTTTAAATGCGGGCAAGTACAGCAGCTCTGGAATAGAATAAGGGGATCGTTATGGATGAGGCCAAGAATGCAGACATATCGTCAAATGTTGCGCACTTTCAGAAGGCTTTATATAGGGCGCAGCAATATTAATAGAGCCAGACACCTAGCCATGGCAGCAGCGATACACCATATTTGGAGAGCAAGAAACTGCATGAAATTTGAAGGGACACGGTTTGATGGTGAGGTGATTCTCCGGAAAATCCAAATTCATGTATATAGGGCCTTGGAGAATTGTGTTCTACAGACCCACACGGATGACAGATGAAAATGGCAAGGGCGAGGCGTTTGTGGCATCATTTCCGAGCGAGACAATGTAAGCAAGGAGTACTCGACCGGTACCTCGACTGAAATGGCAACCAGTCGAGGCGCGATACCTACTGCCTCAACAGACACAAGGCAAGATAGGGCGACTATGAGCAAACAGAAGCAAGGCATACTCGGCTGGCGCATCGACTGATATAACAGTCAGTCGAGGTGTGCAACTTACTGCTTCAACTGACACAAGGACCAACCGGACAACAAATGGAAATGGCAAGGGCAAAGAGCAAACAGAGGTGAGGCGTACTCGACCGGTGCCTCGACTGATATAACAGTCAGTCAAGGCGTGCAACTTGCTACCTCGACTGACACAAGGGTGGTGTTTGGCAGGGTGGTACTCGAATCTCCAGAGCGGCCTCCATGGGCGGTTATGGAAGGGTGGGACTGAGCATGGTGGTCTGTTTGAAGCTCTAGTTTTGTAAAAAAAAAAAAAATCAATCAATTAGTTGAGGCGTGATATCTACTAGACTGACAGACACAAGGCAAGACAGGGCAACTGTAAGCAAACAGAAGCGAGGCGTGCTCGACCGGCGCCTCGACTGATATAACAGTCAGTCGAGGTGTGCAACTTACTGCCTCGACCGAAACAAGGCCCAAACGGACAACAGATGCAAATGGCAAGGGAAAAGAGCAAACAGAGGCAAGGCGTACTCAACCGGCGCCTCGACTGATATAACAGTCAGTCGAGGCGTGGAACTTGCTACCTCGACTGACACAAGGGTGGTCCTCAAATCTCCAGGGCGGCCACCATGGGCAGGTTTTGGAAGGATGGTCTTGAGCATGGTGGTTACTGCCTCGACTATCTTAACAATCGAGGCGTGCAAATTTACTGACTCGACTAACACAAGGCAAGACAGGGACAACCAGAAGCGAGGCGTACTCGACTCGTGCCTCGACTGATATAATAGTCGAGGCGTGCAAACTACTACCTTGATAATCGGCTCGACTAATGCGAGGAAATCAATAGTCTCTTACCATTAACAGGAAGGTTCAACAGCTGGATGGATTGGAGCCATGACCGCATAACTCAGGTGAATAGGCCCACCCGGAATGGCCTATCTAGTCCGTAGCAAACGGCTACGGTAAAGACACGTTAAATCCGTTTTTTATGGTTGAGGCTTGACCAATAAGCCTAGTTCAGGTGAATAGGCCCACCCGAATGGCCTATCTAGTCCGTAGCAAACGGCTACGGTAAAGACACGTTAAATCCGTTGACGGTTGAGGCTTGACCAATAAGCCTAGTAGAGGTGAATAGGCCCACCCGAATGGCCTATCTAGTCCGTAGCAAACGGCTACGGTAAAGACAAGGCAAATCCGTTGATGGTTGATCACTTACCAAAAGTGGCAGACGTCTAGAGGAACGGCGCATGAGACTAATGGAAAGAGAGACATAGAAGGACGGTGTGAGGAGGTACACATGGAATGAGGGATGCAGAGGGACTATTTGCATGAACAGTTATAGAGGAGCTATATGAATGTGGACATGCAATGGTTATGTAAACATGAAAGGTCTTGTAGGCATGAGAGTTAAAGTATTCATGAGAGCACATGTACACCCCCCTTGGAGACACCTCAGATCTGACACATCGTCAGACATGACATGAGTGTGCACCCCAGGATTTTGTATAATTGTGCCTTTTCTTGATGATATATATTTACATTTCATCAAAAAAAAAATGATAGTCTTCAGATCTGCTTGAATATCCTTTAAGTTTTCTGCTATATGCACCAATATTTGTAGCTGGGTGTTGTTTTGTTTGATAATAGCAGTTGTGCCTGATGCAAAATTTTGGAAATCACTGGGTTTACAAAACCCAAAAGCAGGAGATTCTATCTGTTTTGTTGTGTTAATAACTTCCCTGTAAGTTAGAGTATTTCTGGTAATTACGTAATTACTCATATAAAGCAAGCTTATGGCAGGGCAGTTCCTCACTAGAATTACTCACACAAGTGTGCTCTTGGTTTTCTAGGCTTCTTGCCTCAGTACCAAGTTAGGACTTGTTCTTTTGTAATTCTAAGTTTGTTTAATACCGACAACCAAAAGCTTACCCTTAAGAGTGAATTACCTTTGTTCCTTTCAGCTATCCTTGCTCTGATACCATACTCTAACTTACAAGGAAGATATTAACGCAACAGAACAGATAGAATCTCCTACTTTTGGGTTTTGTAAACCCAGTGATTTCCAAAAATGTTGAATTAGGCACAACCTCCCAAATCCCCTGGCATTTTGAACCAAAATTTCTCTAAAATTTCTGGTCTGGTGAATAATCTTCCAGTTTTTTATGCAAGCTTGATATAGTCGTTCATGTACTGGATGATATTTTTAACATTATCATAAGATAATTTCTCTAAATCTCTATATGTTGCATCTTGTAATATCGTGGAGCCTTGCATTGGATCTTCAGATGAGAATACCCTTTTCATTTGTGATAATATGTTATGTGTACCCCTCCTGCCTTCTGCAGAATTAATCAAGGCTTCATATTCCATGGGGTAGGTCATTCTCCATTGAATCCATATCAGTTTTTTAATTTCTCCTAACAGATTTTCCATATATTCAATTTTGTCGTGAGGGTCAGTGAAACCCTAGCTGGCTACATGGTTTAAAGTGATGGATTCCCATCTAGAAAAAACATCATGAAATAATCCGAGTTACTGTGGGATTACAAACAATGCCCCTCCTTGCTATTGGGCCGGAGGTAATGACCATAACTCATTACTGGTATCCCTTCGAAATCTTGTATTAGAATTTCTTCCTTGCTCAAAAGTTGGGCGATGGGATGGCCCTGGTTGCGTTGAAGAGGTCGGCGGATATCCTAGTGGCCCCATTGTTGTGTCTTGGGGGGGGTTATATTGTGCTGTTACTGCGCTTGTGGAATAGACCTAGTGCTCTGACTGGTTGTTCATCAACCGTTGTAAACTTGGATACTCAAACTCAAAGCTAGTGGCTAGAAGTTGTCTCCCACCACCTTATGATGCGAAGGGGTTGGTCCAGTCAGCGTCATCAATAGAAGAATCCTAGATTGGTACATCATCGTGAAGAATGTGGGGGTGGTTATGGCTTGCTAGATACTGGACATAATCAAAGAAATTGTCCTCCGACTTAGGTATCTCTAGAGGATTATACTTAATCTCAAAAGGCTTCAGACAAGGTCAAATTGATGCAACTCTTTTCGTAAAAACCTTGAACCAAGACATTTTTATTGCTCAAATATACGTATATGATATAGTCTTTGGATCAACAAATTCAGACTACTTAAAAGAATTTACAAACCTAATAGAACAAGAATTCGAAATGAGTTTAGTAGGTGAGTTAAACTTCTTCTTAGGTTTACAAATAAAACAAACAAGAGACGGTAACTATATATACCAAAACAAGTGTGCAAGAGAATTAATTAAAAAATTTGGCATGGAAAATACAAAAGACATTAAAACACCAATGGCAACAAATGTTATATTAAATGAAGACAAAGAAGGAAAATTTGTAGATCTAAAGTACTATAGGAGTGTCATAAGTAGTTTACTATACTTAACTGTAAGTAGACCCAACATACTATTTGTAATAAGTATGTGTGCTAGGTATCAAACTTGTGATAAGGAATCACATTTAACACATGTCAAAAGAATCCTAAGATACATTAAAGGAACAATTAATGTAGCTATGTGGTACCCAAGATCTAGTACCTTTGAGTTAGTAGGATACTCTGACTCAGACTATGAAGGGTGCAAACTAGATAGAAAAAGTACTAGTGGAGGCTATCAACCCTTAGGATCATGCTTAGTAAGCTGGTTTAGTAGGAAGCAACATTGTGTTGGTCTTTCCACAACTGAAGCAGAATACATAGCATTAGGAGAATGTGTGGCACAATTATTATGGATGATGCACACACTTAAAGATTTTGAATTAGATTACAAAAAGGTCAAAACATTAGTTGATAACATAAGCTCAATAAATTTAACTAAAAATCCAATCTATCACTCACGTACTTAACACATTGATGTTAAACATTATTTTGTAAAAGATCATGTGGCAAAGGGTAGCATTGAACTCAACTATGTTGAGTCAAAATCTAACCTTGCTGATATCCTCACTAAACCACTTCCAGAAGTTGAATTTAGTATGCTTAAAAGACAACTAGAATTATGCTTGGTAGACTAGGATGCTTTCATGTTCATTAGTCAAAATTTATTTTAAAAAGTAATATTATATTATTTTAAGGAAATTTAAAAATCAATCTAGCCTAGGTCAATTTAGATTTCATAATCCTATAGACCTAGGTAAGCCTTCGCATCTGACAAACACCTAGTGTTGGATCGAGAACCGTCGCTAGAGGGGGGTGAATAGCGAGCTTTAAAAACTTTCTTTTCGTTTCAAAATACGAGCAGTGCAACGGAAAGTAAAATGGTAGAAAATAAATAGACACTTTATTTTTACTTGGTTCACAACCCAATGCTTGCTACTCCAAGGCCCCACGATCCTTGACCGTGTACGAAAGGGCAATTTACTATAGAGTCTCCTCCTCGTTGGAAGTAGGAGACAACGATCACAAAAATCGAGAGACAAAAACTTGAGGATGAGGCAACAAGCCTACCTCACCTCGTTACGATGAAAACTCTGATTACAAATTAAACTGAATAAGAAACAAACTAATACTAACTACAAATATGAATCTGAGATGAAGAGCTTATCGTCGGCGTGTTGGCGTCGTAGTTTCATCGTCGAAGCGTAGCGTTGTTGGAGCACTTGGGAGCAAAGAATTGATATAAAGTAGGGTTCGAGTCCTCCCCTCCTTTTATAGACTCATGCATTGGAATTAGTCCGGATCCAGATCCACAACTTGTGGATCTTATCATGAGGTGGAACCTTATCTTATCGTGAAGTGGCGATGTCAAATGTTATCTATTTGACCTAGCACACAAGGTTGATTCGTTGCCATCAGTCGACTGATGTACTTCATCTGTCAACTAACATCATGTTAGGAATATTGGAACGGCTAGAGGGGGGTGAATAGCATTTCGCCCGATCGTGGATGGAATTCAATCTCGTTCGTGTCTACAATTTCATTAGCGCAGCGGAATATATATAATAATAAAAGCAATAACGAAATGGACACAACACAAATCACAACAAGAACATATAACGTGGTTCGGAACCGAACCAGTTCCTACTCCACGGATTGGGTTCGTACGAACCCTAGCGATGCCACAAACACCACTAACCAATAAAACTCCTTCTTGACACAAGTCAAGGGTGGAGAAACCCCTTACACGTAATCTTACAACAATAAGATACAAATATAAGCAATTACAATAATGAATACGAAATACAAGTAAAGAAAAGATTTTACAACACTTGTTTTGATTGCTTGAATGCTTGGTTGCTTGTGTTGGTGCAGGGGCACTAGATAATCAAACCTGTATTTTGATTATGGCAAAGACACAAAGTTAAGTTTATATTGTTATCTCACGAGCTAAATCAAGTGTGCAGAAAAGTACTAAAGCTGGAGCTGAAGGCTAGCGACACCCGGAGGAAGCCATGGTGGTCGGGCGACACTTGAGTGAATTCGGAGGGAGCCGAAGGAATCGAGTGGAAGGCCGGAAGCGAGAGCTACTATCGAGGTAAGCTCGTGTGAGTGAGAGATTGTAAGGTCGTGTCCTCTTTACGGGGACGACCGTAGGCGACGATTCGACTAAGACTTCCTGTGGAAGGTCTAGGTTGAGATCGGACGGTTAGAAACCGTCGTATTTATCATTTTTCGAGCTAATCTCTTCTTTGCGGAAGTGGCGGTGGATCATTCTTTGGACATTAGGCGATCATTATTATCGATCGGGATGAGATGCATCGATCGTATCATCGATCGGTGATGAGAGGCATCGATCGGTGATGGCGGCGATTCGCTTTACGCTAGGTCAAAGCGGATAACGTTTGTGCGGCCACTTCGCGATAAAAATTTGGAAAAATTCATGATCCGTTCAAAGAAATAGGAGACAAATTCAGAGGCTAAAGTCTATAAAAGGAGGAGGATTCATCTCCAAAGATTATCAATTATTCATCAAGTGCTCCTACAACGCCAAGCGCTTCAACACCATCATAACTTGGCAAGCGACAACCTCAGATCTTCTTCGTCGGTGATTCAAGTAATATTTTGATATTATATTCTGTGTTTTTATCTTCATAACGAGGTGAGGTAGGCTTGATGCCTCATCCTCTAATATTCGGTTAAGTGATCTTTGTCTACTACCTCCAACGAGGAGGAGACATTATAGTGCTTAGCCCTCCGTACGCGGTCTAGGACCGATAGGGCCTTGGAGTACCAACCGCTGGGTTGTGAACCAAGTAAAATAAACTTGTTCATTTATTTTCCCCTGTGCTTACTTAGCGTATTGAACTAAAGAAAAAGAAAAGATTTACGATCGCTATTCACCCCCTCTAGCGCGGCTTCTCGATCCAACAATTGGTATCGAGAGTGGCGCTATGATTTGGTGAAACCACCAATCTAGCTCGTTTTTGTTTTCTTTTCGTATTTTTCGATTCGTATATTTCTTAGGTTTTGTTTCCCGCTCTACTAATCCAAGACCAAGTCTTGGTACATAGTTTTTGGTTGTGTTTTTGCTAGTACTAATCTCCTTGAGTACCTCACGATCAAAGCGAGCATAACTTTTTGCTCTGAGTGGACTCACGAAGCGATCTACCCACCAAATCGAAGCTCTCTGAAAGATCTACACTTTTTACGGGGTTTACCCCGTAACAAGCTGTTCAGCCCCAAAATCCAGCGTTTAGTACCCTTTCGGGGACATCGAAGGTCGTAAGTTTCAAATTTTTTAGTTTTTATCCTCCTTATTTATTTCTGTTTTTTCTATTATTTCCCGCATTACTAATCCAAGACCAAGTCTTGGAATTCTCTTTAGTTTTTATTTGTGTTTTGCAAGATACTTAATGGCTCACATTGAGGATATAGCACCACCCGACCTCCGTTCTTTAACGGAGATGATTTCCGTTATTGGAAAGGTCGGATGGAGTGTTTCTTGAAAACACAAGTCGAGACTTGGATAATAATCCAAACCGGCTTTGCTTTACCCACCAATGATCAAGGAGAGCCCTTGGATTTCAACAAGTGGACAAATGCAACCAAGAGGCAAATCGAAGCCGATGCAAGAGCAACCCAAATATTGCAATGCGGCTTGTCCAAGGAGGAACTCAACCGCATCGGACCATTCATTAGCGCCAAGGACCTATGGAATAAATTAATTGAGCTACACGAAGGAACACCCGATGCTAAGGTATGTACTCGTGACCTTCTTTTCAATAAGTTGTATAACCTCAAGATGCAGGAACACGAGGCGGCAACACAACTACACGCCGCGTCGAGGACATTGTCAACGGCCTACACACCATCGGACACAAGGTCGAAAACCGTGACCTATTAAGGTACGTTCTTAATTCATTTCCTAGGACTACCTTGTGGGCATCCATGGTCGATGCCTACAAGGTCTCTAAGGACCTATCGAAGCTTAGGTTAGATGAATTATTTTCCGAGTTTGAACTTCATGAGCAAACTAACGTGATCCGTGCCGTGAGAGGTATTGCTCTACTTGCAGGACATAGAAGCAAGCCACCTACTTGTCAAGTAGATGAACTCGAACCCGAAGAAGTATCCGAAACCGAAGAGGATGCCCTAATAGTCAATATTGTGCGGAGAATAGTTCGACAAGAAAAGGAAATTGAAGAATGAGAACCAAAGAAAAGGGAGCAAGGAAAGCCTTCCATGCAACTTGGGACAACAGAGAAGACATAGCTTACATGGCAAGAACGGAGGAGTCGAGTCAATCACTACAACTCGACTCCGACCGAAGATTATTTGAGAGAAAACTCAAAGCCGGACCAAAAGGGAACGTGAAGGTTGATTTCTCTTTAAGTAGTACACTTTACAGTACAATTAATCTGCTTAATAGGAAATTAACTAAGTCCGAGTCTAGGGTTGAGTCGTTACTTGAGGAGGTTGAAACCCTCAAGCAAGAGGCTACTCTAACCTCTTCAACTAGTCAAGTTCAAGAGAGAAACTCAACCCAAATTGAAAAACTTGAGAAGGAGAATTCTCTCTTGAAAGACCAAGTTCAAGAGGTCGAGGCTAGGTTGGAAAAGTTCACGTTGGGATCTAAGAACCTTAACCGACTACTTGGAACCCAAAGAGCCGTGTACAACAAAGCCGGACTCGGATTTAAGTCAAAGACTACGAATAGGTCTTATATGTCTATCGTAAATCGTAGTCATCAAAGAGTCCAAGCATGGGTCCCAAAGGTTTTATTAAATTCACATATTAGGACTAATAAGTATTGGATTCCTCAGGATCAAGTTCATTATTTGAATAGACCTTATTGGTTCAATGGTCTAGGGGGAGCTAACACTAAAATAGTATACCCGCTTACTTAGCAAAACCATTGCATGCTTAGAATTTCTATTAACTTGTGAACTTACTTAGAATACGTACATAACCAACTAAAATCCTTCGAAAGATTGAGCCTCGGGGAGCCTCTTTTCATAAATAACTAGTTAGTCAACTCTTGATAATATAGTATCAGGATGCGGCGAGATGATAGTACGTTAGGGAGACAAAGTCTCGTGTATTCGAGCTAGATAAGGCGTATCTAGCTTGGTGCACTTGACCGAGTGGAACTAGCTGAAGCTACCTCGCCGTATCCTAAACTAGTTAGACCAGGAAGTAACCCTAAGTGACTTAAGTAATATTTTCTTGAATTTGGCTTTGTCTAAGGAAGTGGTCGTTGTTCCGATCAAAGAAGGCCCCTGTGCCTCGCCACGACCTGGAAGCCCGTTTCTCGAAAAGTTACTTAACGATCTAAAGGTTAAATCTGAATCTAACCCAAGGTTGACTATC
Source organism: Wurfbainia villosa (assembly GCA_025175895.1). Lineage (NCBI taxonomy): Eukaryota > Viridiplantae > Streptophyta > Magnoliopsida > Zingiberales > Zingiberaceae > Wurfbainia > Wurfbainia villosa. Next base: position 31,226,645 of record CM045989.1, on the reverse strand, counting down.
TTTAATCAATTTAAAATCATCTCACAAAACATATAAGGTGAACAAATTATGAGACACATAGAATGGGTGAGATGTTAAGGATAATTGAAATATACTTGAAACAATCTTCAAAATACTACTTATTTTCTCAACTATTGTACTTAACAACTCTGAGGCCAAAGTTTAGCGCCCCCTACATCTCTTATACTTCATATATTTGACTAAGGGGGAGAGCAAACTAATCTTAAGGGTTATATTATAAATCTTTAGATTATTGGTGCAGAGGGACACACCTCGAACCAATCTATCTAACTATTGCTAGACGCATGCTTGGACTCATATTTGATTTATCTAGATGCATTCATAAACGACATTGTTTTAAACCCCTATTTTATACAAAAACCCCAACACTCTTTTTTGATTTATGGCAAAAAGGGGGAGAAGAGCGAAAGTTAAGGGGGAGTAACACAAAATTTCATTTTGAAACACAAAATTTGTTTTTGAAAACTAAAGTATCTCTTTCAAAACTCACCTAGGGTTAAGGGGGAGTTTTGGTTAAGGGAAGTTTTGGGAATGGCATTCATCATCTACTATATGTGTTTTATGCTTTAATTTCCCTTAACTTTGTGTTGGTTTGTCATAGATCAAAAAGGGGGAGATTGTTGGTGCAGGGGCACTAGATAATCGAACCTGTGTTTTGATTATGGCAAAGACACAAAGTTAAGTTTATATTGTTATCTCACGAGCTAAATCAAGTGTGCAGAAAAGTACTAAAGCTGGGTGAAGGCTAGCGACACCCGGAGGAAGCCGTGGTGGTCAGGCGACACTTGAGTGGTCGGAGGGGCCAGAAGGAATCGAGTGGAAGGCCGGGCGAGAGCTACTATCGAGGTAAGCTCGTGTGAGTGAGAGATTGTAAGGTCGTGTCCTCTTTGCGGGACGACCGTAGGCGGACGTCGACTAAGACTTCTGTGGAAGGTCTAGGTTGAGATCGGACGGTTAGAAACCGTCGTATTTATCATTTTCGAGCTAATCTCTTCACTGCGAGGAAGTGGCGGTGGCGGTCGGCTCGGACATTAGGCGATCGGCTATTATCGATCGGTGATGATATCATCGATCATCATCGATCGTGATGAGAACATCGATCGTGATGGCGGCGATTACTTTGCGCTAGGTCAAAAGCGGATAACGCGTTTGACGCGGCCACTTCGCGATAAAAATTTGGAAAAATTCATGATCCGTTCCAAAGAAATAGGAGACAAATTCAGAGGCTAAAGTCTATAAAAGGAGGGGAGGATTCATCTCCAAAGATTATCAATTATTCATCAAGTGCTCCTACAACGCCAACGCTTCAACACCATCATAACGCCGACGCGACGACAACCTCAGATCTTCTTCGTGTGATTCAAGTAATATTTTGATATTATATTCTGTGTTTTTATCTTCATAACGAGGTGAGGTAGGCTTGTTGCCTCATCCTCGTGTATTCGGTTTTTGTAATCGTTGTCTCCTACCTCCAACGAGGAGGAGACGTTTTAGTGCTTTGCCCTCCGTACGCGGTCTAGGACCGATAGGGCCTTGGAGTAGCAACCGCTGGGTTGTGAACCAAGTAAAATAAATGTGTTCATTTATTTTCCGCTGTGCTTACTTTGCGTATTGAACGAACGAAAAAGAAAAGATTTACGATCGCTATTCACCCCCCCCCCCTCTAGCGACGCTTCTCGATCCAACAGCTTGCTTGCACTTGGAGACCTGATTTGCACCAACAAATCACCCCAATAGCCCTCAAGAACCGATACCAAAATCCTCCATCACGATCTCCTTATAAAGCTTCAACTTTGTCTTTGGAAAAAGTCGATCGGATCGGTGATCGGGACCATCGATCGATGATGCCTGTCGTGAGACAACGGCTAGATCCATGTTGGATAAGTCCAGCAGAACCTTCATCGATCGGCGATTGTGACCATCGATCGGTGATGGAGTCCTCACTCGACGATCGAATCTCGACTCCGATGCGTCGATTTCGAGCACGATCGGTGATCACCGCGATCGATCATTGCTCGAGCTCATCGATCGGGCCCACCTGCGGCGATCGATTGCTGAAACCATAACCCACGGTCAAACCCTAGTTGACTCGGTCGGTCATTGCCACATGGCACGATCGGTGACACACCTCAAACATGAGGTTTTAACCCAAGTATGGTTCCCCCATACTTGCTAGACCACCCTTAGCCTAGACCTAAGCCTTCTAGCCACCTCCATCAGTCTCACGCCTCTCGGATCCCTCCAAGTCATCCATGACTTGTTCATCCATCGCGCTAGCCTTCAGGTGCTTCCGTCGGCTATGTCATGCTAACGGTGTCTACACCGCCAAGGCACATTGGACTTACGCCGCCAAGACTCCGCTTGGACTTTACGCCGCCAACCATTGGTCTTATGCTGCCAAGACTCCCGCTTGGACTTTACACCGCCAATATCAAACCCTTGGACTTCTCAAATGCCAAGACTCAAGCTTGGACTTTCCCTTGCCAACCCATGTTGGACTTTTCATGCCAAGACCATGCTTGGACTCTCCTTGCCAACCCATGTTGGACTTTACATTGCCAAGACCATGCTTGGACTTTCCTTGCCAACCCATGTTGGACTTTACATTGCCAAGACCCATGCTTGGACTTTTCATGCCAAGTACTCAAGACATGGATTTTACCAAATGACAATTACATTGTCATATGTTTTTGTCGAAACATCAAAACACATCAAAACATCACTCGAGCCAAACTCGAGTCCTGGTCAATCGTGACCTGGGTCGATTGCACCAACTATCTCCCCCTTTTTGATGTTTGACAAAAACCAAACAAATTATTGAGTTAGAACACTAACTCAAATCTCTTACCAATTATCCCAAATTGGTAAATACTCTCCAAATGTTCTCCCCCAAACATTCTCCCCCTTTTTGACTAACATCAAAAGGGTCTTCTCTCCAAGGAGGTCAATGTCTCATGTCCCAATGAGATCTTACAATCTCCCCCTTGGTCCAAAAATACCTAGGATGCCTACCATCTTCCTAGTGATAAGTCCCATATCACTCAAGAGAGGCAATCCTATACTCTCTCCCAATTTCCAAATTGGGTCTCTCAAAAAAAACCATCAATTTTCCAATTGATGATATATTCTCTCAATAACTTCTCCTATTCAAGGAGAAAAAACACATCCATCATCCCAAGATGGATACCTCCCCCTAAAGGCTTGCTCCCCCTTGACCATTGCACCAACAATGTCCTTGGGAAGTCCCTAAGCCAATAGGAACTTTAAACCATCAAAATTAAGGTTAGAAATTCAACATTGAACTTTCCAACACCTTAACATTGATCCAAACCCTAAACAACTCTCCTAATCCATATCCAATGGATTTTCACCCTTTATAATGTTTCCCAAAGCATATCCTAGGGTTAGGAGTGGTTAGGGACCTTTACCATGGCTGAACACGACTAGCAAACCTAGTTTTCTGAAATCAGCCTTGGCGATCGACTCTGTCTACGATCATTGCACACACTCATCGATCGACCGCCACTCGTGAGGCGTCGACAACTAATTTCCGAATTTCAGTTATCAGAATCGAGTTTTGGAAATTCATAAATAATTATACGTTTATCGAAAAATCCTGAAAGTTCATACATATAATACTTATGACACATACAATGGGTGAAAAATATTTTAAAATTATTTTACCCATAAAATAGTGAATTTGATACAAAACTCAAAACCATTGAAATTTTCAATGTTTTGGCCCTATTTTGTATCAACTTCATCAATGGCGATTGCTATCAAAAGATAGACTTCACCAAGGTTTTTCAAAATGATTTTAAAATGTTTTCAAAACCTTATTTTGGATCATATTCCTTGGGCTCAATGTACATGACTTGTACACAAGCTCTTCCAATGATCCACTTGTTGAGTTAAAATGAGTTCGGGTTCAACTAGATGCAACAACTATGCACCTTGAACTTAACTCATATCCTAGCATCTCACATGTATCTAGAGTGTATAAATACACATACATGTCAATGTGATGTGAGATGTGGGTTTTGTTCTCCCTAATCTAGGGTTTCATGCATTTTCCTAAGGCAACTCTACTTGATTCCCTTATAAATGGGACTCCAAGTCATGCCATAGTCCTTATATCAATTTTAATCAATTAAATGCATGAAATGATCATGGCATAATAATAACAATAATTAAACATGGCCAATGATCATGATGTCATGGCATAATATGAAATCTAAAAACACATGACATTTATCCTTAATCCATAAGCATACTCATGACATATAAATGATAGAACATAAACATGATGTCATGTCATGGCATATGGCAAACAAATCATGGCAAGTAAAAAGTATAGGTATACGTATACCAAAATGGCAAACTAATCTCTAAAACTAAATTGTGCCAATTTAATCATTTTATCAAACTTCTCAAATAATATTGGCACATCCTAAAATCTTTTAGGATTAAAGCTCAAATGTATTTTCAAGGTAACCATAACCTTGAAAATATTCTAAAGTGTCACCTTTACAATGGTTGAGTTAACTACCCATCCAATCAAGGTTGGCACACCCTAACCCATCTAGCGTGAATCAATCACGCTCTTAGGAATCCAAAATCGATTTGAGCTCCTAGGGTTAATTAGGTACTCCTTAGGGATAACCTCCCTCGATACCTTCCTAATGACCCTTCTAGGCTTAGAAGCCTTGGTCATTTTGGTTTTGCCATGGTTAACTCTAGGAGTGACTCCCCTTGTAACCTTCTTAGTGACTTCCCTAGGTTTCCTAGAAACCCTAGCCACTAGGCACACACCATGGTCAACTCTAGGGATGACTTCCCTATTGACCTTGCTCTTCCTAGACCTAGTTAGTGTTCCATAGTCAAATGGAACACAATGATAAGCCACCTTAGGCTTAGGTTTGTGACCCAAACCCTTCTTCCCTTGGTTGACTTTTGACTTTTAGATCCTAGATGTTGACTTTGACTTCTTGACCCAGGAATTTGACCATTAGACCCTTTAGATTGATTTTGTATCTTATTTAGGGTCTTTTCAAGTTTCTCAAGCCTTGACCTCAAGGCTTGGTTCTCTAATTCTAATTGCCCAATTTTAGAATTTTGATTTAGACCATGGGCATGGTTCTTCCTAGGCATATGCCTAGTCCATTTAGGGTTAAGACCTAGATGTTCTCCTATTTTCCTAATTGATTCTCTAGGTAAGATATTTTTAGGGACATTAGTCCCAAACTTCTCCTTATTCCTAAGGTGAACCTTCTTAGCTCCTAAACAAATATGTTTGTTATTTCTAGCATGCTCTTTATGATAAATAGCAAGAGAATTGAAACCCTTAGCATGCTTTTGCCTATTAACTAAAAAGGATGCATTATTAAAATATACCTTAGGGTTAGCTTTGGAAGCTCCCCCTACATGTGTAGCTCCCTCTTGGGTCTTCTTATTCCCCCTAGGATATTGATTCCTATAATGTCCTTTTACATTGCATTTGAAGCATATGATGTGCTCCTTGCTCTTGATACTTGGGGAACCGGCGTCCGTTGACTTTTGTTTACTTTTAGGCGCCGGAGGAGCTTTCTTGACTTTCTTTGGGCACTTACTCTTATAATGCCCAAATTTCCTACACTCAAAACACATAATGTTATTTTTATTTTGAATTGAGGTGTTTGAGTTACCTAGGGTGGTGGTAGGTGCCGGAGTTGAATTTTGAGCTTCCTCATCTTGATCGGATGTTGAAAGCTCTTCTTGAGGTTGCTCCGGTGTAGAGGATGGCCTCTCCTCCTCAATCCTAGAAGTAGATGCTTCTTCCACCTCTTCTACTTCTTCTTTCTCCGATTCGGAAGTTGACTCCATCTCAACTTCCGATTCCTCACTTTCACTTGAGGATGAACTCTCCTCATGGAATCTTGCCAATTTTTTCCATAGCTCCTTGGCATACATGTAATCCCCTAGCTTGCACAAAACATCATTAGGGATTAAATCTTCCAAAAGTTTCGTTACCTTAACTTCGGTCTTGAGCTTTTGGCGTTGCTCTTGGGTCCACTTTTTTAATTTTAGGACATTCCCCTTCTTATCCCTAGGGGGTTCAAGGCCTTCAATGAGGATGAACCAATCCTCTATGTTCATCATCAAGAATGTTTCCATTCTTGCTCTCCATGCCGGAAAATCTTCTCGATCATATGGTGGTGGAGTGTTGATATCCCATCCAAGCTTGTCTTGGAATTCCATCTTCACCCTCTAGCCTTTTATCTTAACTCCCGGCGGTTAGTCCGTAGAAGAGCCCCGGGCTATGATACCACTTGTTAGGAATATTGGAACGGCTAGAGGGGGGGTGAATAGCGTTTCACCCGATCCGTGGAGTAGGAACTGTGCGGTTCCGAACCACGTTATATCATTGTGTTAGCGTGTTGTGTATTTCGTTATCGTTATTACTTTTCTATTTCCGCTGCGCTAACGAAATTGTAGACACGAACACGATCGAATTACATTGACGCTATTCACCCCCCCCCCTCTAGCCGTTCCAATATTCCTAACACATCAGTCAACTACTAATATCTAGTAGTCGACTGCCAACCTGGTCACTTCCCTGCAGCAAAGAGTTAGCACGAAAAATGATAAATGCGATGGTTTCTTACCATCCGATCTCGACCTAGACCTTCCACTGGAAGTCTTAGTCGGATCGCCACCTACGATCATCTTCATGTAGAGGACACGACCTCACCACTACTCCACACTCGTGCTTACTTATGGTCCTTTATGACTTGATGCTTTGCTTCTGATCTTCCACCTAGGTTCTTCAACTCCCACGAAGTTCTCCTGGTGTCGCCCGACCATCACGATTTCTCGACTCGAGATTCTCTGGGTGTTGCTGACCTTCAGCTCAACTTAAACACTTCCTGCACACTTAGTTCAACTCATGAGATAATAGTAAGACCTTAACTTTGAGTCTTTGCCATAATCAAAACCAAGGTTTGATTATCTGGTGCCCCTGCACCAACACCTAGGATTACCTGTTTGTGTATTAAGCCACGAAGATGGGCGTGAGATGTTAGGACTGCACCCCTGGTTCCAAATGTAGATTCAGTGCATTGACATGAACCAACACGGGGTTTACAATAGATATTAATCACTTCGGTGACTAACTCTAATTCAAATCTTGATGATAATTCTATATCACTTAAGCTAGTAAAGAGTTGAACATTTGCTTTAAGGTCAATTTTTAGATGTGTATTTTTAAGTATAAAAATAATATTTTGGAATTCATTCTTGGACAAATCTTCTATCACATTTGCATCATCTTGAAAATATTGAAAATTTTAAAGTTCATTCAAATTTTTAGCTATTATTAAGGGGGAGATAGAAAATTTTGAAGAAATTTTGGTATTTGATAAATGTTTTTATTGAGGGGGAGATAGTATTTTTTTAAAATTTTGGAATTTAAAAAATATTTTTTATTGAGTGTAATTTTTGAAAATTAGACCTTTAAAGAATTTTAAGGTGGAGTTTCAAAGATTTTTGAAAATTTCAAAAACATTTTAAGGGAAGCATTGATAAATTTTGAAAATTGAGACATTAAGAGTTTTGAAAATTTTAGAAATTTAATCTTTTGAAAATTTTGAATCCGAAAAATATAGGGAGAGATCCCATCTTTAAAAGAATATATTATTTAAGGGGAGTTTTGATAAATTATTTTCAAAACTTAAGCATTTTTTTATAGAGCTTGATCTATAGTTTGAAAGCTTTAATTCTCATCTTATGGCATTTTTTAACTTAAAGTTGATTTTGATGTATGACAAAGGGGGAGAGAGGAGATTTAAAGTTAGAGAGAAGAGACTTAAAGAGGGAGATTTAAAGTTCTTTATGCATATGAACATTTCATGCATATACATTTTTAACTCAATGCATTTCTGATATATGCTTTAATTGGATATTGCAGTTTGATTCTCTTAACTTTAACTGATGTGTTGTCATACATCAAAAAGGAGAAGATTGTTGATGCAGAGAGCATCACTCTTTGGTTTTGATGTATAAATCATAGTTAAAGTTAGGACTTACTTGTGTTCTAATATCAGTGTTAAGTGTGAAGACTTAACAGGAAGTCTTAGTAGGTTGTGTTGACCAGATACTAGGCAAGTGACTTGATATATCAGGAAGATCTGACACCAGGCATGCAGTCCAGATGGGTCATGTGGACCAGACATTTGGCATGAAGACCAGTTGGGTCAGGAGGCCAGACAATCGGCAAAAAGTCCAGCTGGGTCAGGTAGACCGGACAGCTGGTGGAAGCCTTGGTGGGTCAGATCGGATGTCAAGAACGGTAAGTCCAGCATGTAGTTGGCAGATAAGACTCGAGTGGAGATGTGAGTTCGAGTCCTCTGTAGGGGTACAAAGCTAGGTGTCGATCCGACGGATAGTCCACGTGGGACTTAGAAGTAGAGATCGAGCAGTATTACTACTGCTATCCTGTGTTGTATTATCTATTTGTTCTAATCTCATTTTGTAGGGATCAGTCGACTGAATGGATTCTAATCGACTAAAGTTTAGTCGAATGGATGCACACTTGGAAGGATTAGCTGGTGATCAATCGAAGATCTGGCATCACAGATGAAAAGAGTTTCAACCAACTGGGGGAGGTTCAGTCGGCTGAAAAGCCAAACTTCTCAATGCATAGCCAGGTGACCTGAAGTAGACTAGGGAGTTTTTAGTCAACTGGAAGACCAAAAGTTCCATATCGATGGGCTAATGTGGAGTCGACTAGAGGGCATTCCAGTCGACTGAAAAAGCTTTATAAAACAAGTGCTCTACCAGCTCCGAAATGAACACAACTACTATGTCAAAGTTCTACTAAACTTTGTCCTCATCCACAAGAGCTGCAGTTCCTCACAAAGATGCTTTTCCCGACACTCCATGCCTACTTCAAAATTTCCATTAGTGTCGGTATAACGTAGCTCTTAATTTCTTGTATTTATTTTCACTTGTATATACTAAACTTCAAAGAGAGAGTAGAGTGTTACCCATCTCATATTTTTGTAAAGAGCGAACCCCTCTGAAATCGAGAGTTCTCAAGTCGGAGGGTATATAGTGATTGCCCATCGAAGTAGTTCTCGGAAGAGCTACGGGCCTTGGAGTAGCAACCCAGTAAGGGTTGTGAACCAAGTAAAAGAAGTTGTCTCTATTTCATTTCATTTCCACTGCATACTCTTTAAATATTTCAAAATATAAAAATAAGCTTTAAATTTCAAAAGAAAATTATAACTTCCGAGATTCACCCCTATCTCTCAGAGTATCTCGATCCTACACATCACTCTTGTTGGTGCAATCGGCCCAGGTTGACTCGAGTTTGACTCGAGCAGTACCTTGATAGTATTTTGATGATAGACAAAACTCATGACATGGGATTGTCATGGGAAAGTCCAACATGGGGTTGGCATGGAAAATCCAAGCATGGAGCTTGGTGTGGAAGTCCAAAGCATTGCGAAGCCGTGCGCTTGGTGCTTGGCATGGGAAATCCAAAGCATTGCGAAGCCGTGCGCTTGGTGCTTGGTGAGAAATGCATTGCGAAGCCGTGCGCTTGGTGCATTTGAAAAGTCTTGAGAACTTGGCAAGTTCACTAGGCTCGGGTCCTTGAGTCGGTGAAGGATGGCATTGTGAAGCCGTGCGCTTGGTGCATCCGAGGGACCGTCGGACGGGGAGCGAATGGAGTGAGCTCAAAGGGAAACATACTTCTAGGGTATGAGACGCGAAGGATGGCGTTGCGAAGCCGTGCGCTTGGCGCATCCGAGGGACGTAGGCCGAGGGAAGAAAGCTTCGGTGGGGAACTCCATGAGGGATAAGGTGGACTTGGCCAAGTGGCTAAGACTGAGTGTCGAAGGCTCAAACATCATTATGTTTGAGGTTTTAGCTGACATCGATCGGTAGCATAGGTGCCGATCGCTCTAAAGGTCATATGGGTTCGACCGGTGTTCATTGAACCAAGTCTGGTGATCGATCATTGTCGAGGAGGGCGATCGTTGGGAGAATCGATCGGCTAGGATGGCTTGATCGGTGATGACCTTACTGCAGACGCGAGAATGGAGTCGAGCTTCGCCCGACACTTTCGAGCGATGGTTGATCGATCGGTGATGGGTGCCATCAGTCGACTGATGTGTGATCCGTTTGAACTTAACCAACGTGGATCGGACCGTTGTGAGACAACGACTACGGGACCATCGGTGATGGTCACGATCGGTCGGTGATGGGTGCAGCGGCAGTCACGGGTTATAAATGGAGCTCGAGTTGGAGGATTTCACCAAGGTTTTTGTGGAGCTATTGGAGGGGAATTGCTGCTGCATTCCAGTCCTTCAAGAGCCAATCAAAGCAAGCAACAAACAAGTGATCAAAAGCAATCGGTGAAAAGTGTTTCTTTTGTATTGTATTTGTATTCTTGTTTGTATTTGTATATTACTGTTGTAATTGCTTGTGAGAGGTTTCTCCACCTCCGACGTGTAGTCGAGAAGGAGTTTGAGTATTGCCGTGTGCATCTCTAGAGCTCGAGGAGCTCGCCCGTGGAGTAGGAACCATTCGGTTCCGAACCACGTATATGCTTGCGTATTTGGTGTGCTTGTATTGTTGTTAGTATTATTGTTATTTCTATTGTTTCCGCTGCGCTAACGACAATCGTAGACAAGCAACGCAACGAGAACGAGCGAATTACGACATCAAACGAACGAGGGCTATTCACCCCCCTCTAGCCGGCCAATCGATCCCCCTACAAGTGGTATCAGAGCCGAGGTCGCTCTTCAAGGACTAACCGCCGCGAGAGCACTACAAGATGGTCGGCTTCATCCATCCACCGAAATTCGATGGAGATTTTTCTTGGTGGAGGAAACGGATGGAGGTATATCTCGAAACCGATTTTGATTATATGATTATTATAGAAAATGGTTTTGAGATGTCTAGGGACAAACACAACAAGCCCATTGAAAAATCAAAGTGGACCCAAGACCAAATCAAGAACTTCAAGACAAATCTCGAGGTAATTAAATTGATTAGTGATTTGTTACCTAACACTATTTGGTCTAGATTGGGTGACTATAGGGATGTTAGGGAATTATGGAATAAGGTAATGAAATTCCAAGAAAATTCCCAATCAGCACAAGTAGAGGAAGATGCCGTGGAAGAACCCACAACATTTGAAGATGTTGATGACTTGGTGGAGACCTCCACCTCTAATATCAAACTCGGTTAAGGGGTCTAATGCACAAAAGTCAAGACCTTGGAAACAAGAAACATCTAAGGGCAAGAAGGGTTTGGGTCACAAACCTATGTCCTATCATAATGTTCCATTTAATTATGGAACCACATCTAGGTCTAGGAAAACCAAGGCTAATAGGGAAGTCATCCCTAAGTCTAGCCATGGTATGTGTTTAGTGGCTAACACCTCAAAGAAATCAAATGTAGCCACTAAGAAGGTCAATGGAGGAGTCACCTCTAGAGTTGACCTAGGAAAGACCCAAAAGACTATTGCTTCAAAGCCTAAAAGGGTCATTAGGAAGGTATCAAGGGAAGTTATCCCTAGGGAATACCTTGTTAACCCAAGGAGCTCTAATATATTGGGTTCCTAAGAGCGTGATTGATTCACGCTAAATGGGTTAGGGTGTGTCAACCCTAAGTGGATGTGTAGTTAACCTAACCATAGTAGAGTTGACACATTAGGATGTGCCAATAGGGTTTGAGAAGTTAAAAATGATTTAAAATTGGCACAATTAGGTCTTAGAGGTATTTGTGTGCCATTTTGGGTTTTTGGCACACTAGGGAAATGAATGGTTTAAGGCAAAGTGAATTTAATCCCTAAAAATGGCAAATTGATTTTCGTACTTAGGTATTCTATACCTTAGTATATTTTACTTGCCATGATTTGTTTGCCTTACCATGTCATGACATCATTTTCATTTTTATCTATAAAATGTCATGATCATGTTTAGAATTATGTTTAGATGTCATGAATGCCTAGATCTCATTTACATGCCATGACATCATGATATTGGCATATGCTTTTACTTATATCATATCTATGCCATAATCATCATCATGCATAGTTTAAAATGGAGTTAAGGACTATGGCACAATTTGAAGGGAATCAAATTAATGTTGCCTAGAAATATGCATGAAAATATAAACAAAACAAAACCCACATCTCACAAAAATTTGACTTGTATGTGTTTTACACATCTAGATATTGGTGAGATGTTTAGGAAAAAGAAAATAAAGGTTTGAAAAACATTTTGAAAACATTTTGAAAAACTTTGGTGAAGCCTATCTTTTGATAGCTATCACCATTGAATGGGATGATACAAAGATGGCTCTTTATTGAAGCTTTTCTTAAATTTTGAACTTTGTATCAATCTCCTAATTTAATGGGCAAAATAAATTTTCAATATTTTTCACCCATAGTGTTTAGGATAAGTATTATACGTATGCATTTTCAAGATTTTTAAAATTACGTATATTTACTTATGGATTTCGAAAATCCAATTTTTCAAATCGAAAGCGCAAAATCGATTCGTCGATCATTGTAATGGCGGATCGGTGAGTCCAGTAAACTTGATGGTTAGGCCCATGTTCAGCTATGTTTTGGTCCCCTAACCACTCCTAACCCTAGGATATGCTTGGGAGAGCATTAGAGAGGGTGGAAATCCATTGGATATGGATTAGGAGTTGGGTTGAGGGTGAGTATCAATTTTAAGGTGGATGAGAGTTCATTGTTGAACTTTGCCTTAATTTTGATTTGGTTAATGTTCCTATTGGCTTAGGGACTCTCCAAGGACATTGTTGGTGCAATGGTCAAGGGGGAGCAAGCCTCTAGGGGGAGGTATCCATCTTGGGAAGATGGATGTGTATTTCCTCATGGGAGGAAAATTGGGTTGTCTCTCTTTAAGTGATATGGGATCACTAGAAAGATTGTAGACATGTGTTCCTCCAAGGGAGAGATTGTAAGATCTCATTGGGATATGAGACATTCATACCCTTGGGGAGGACCTTTTTGATGTAATGTCAAAAAGGGGGAGAAGTTACCAAGTTACCAATTAGGGTTCGTTGGAATTCTCATTGGGATATGAGAATTGCCAATATGGGAGAATTGGTAGACTTGAGATGGTAGTTTTGTCAATCATCAAAAAGGGGGAGATTGTTGGTGCAATCGGCCCAGGTTGACTCGAGTTTGACTCGAGCAGTACCTTGATAGTATTTTGATGATAGACAAAACTCATGACATGGGATTGTCATGGGAAAGTCCAACATAGGGTTGGCATGGAAAATCCAAGCATGGAGCTTGGTGTGGAAGTCCAAAGCATTGCGAAGCCGTGCGCTTGGTGCTTGGCATGGGAAATCCAAAGCATTGCGAAGTCGTGCGCTTGGTGCATTTGGAAAGTCTTGAGAACTTGGCAAGTTCACTAGGCTCAGGTCCTTGAGTCGGTGAAGGATGGCATTGCGAAGCCGTGCGCTTGGTGCATCCGAGGGACCGTCGGACGGGGAGCGAATGGAGTGAGCTCAAATGGAAGCATATTTCTAGGGAATGAGACGCGAAGGATGGCGTTGCAAAGCCGTGTGCTTGGCGCATCCGAGGGACGTAGGCCGAGGGAAGAAAGCTTCGATGGGGAACTCCATGAGGGATAAGGTGGACTTGGTCAAGTGGCTAAGACTGAGTGTCAGAGGCTCAAACATCGTTATGTTTGAGGTTTTAGCCGACATTAGTCGACTGGCATAGGTGCCAGTCGACTGCTCTAGGTCGTATGGGTTCAACCAGTGTTCGGTGAACCAAGTCTGGTGATCGGTCATTAGGGAGGCGATCATTGTTGGGAAGAATCGATCGGCTAGAGGATGGCGGTCGTGATGACCATCTGCGAACCGCAGAATGGAGTCGAGCTCGCTAGCACTCGACTGATGGTTGATCAGTCGACTGATGGGTGCCATCAGTCGACTGATGTGTGATCCGTTGGAACTTAACCAACGTGGATCGGGCCGTTGTGAGACAACGGCTACGAGACCAGTCGACTGATGGTCACGATCAGTCGACTGATGGGCACGAAAATAGCTTGATGCAGGTTATAAATGAAGCTTGAGTTGGAGGATTTCGCCAAGGTTTTTGTTGAGCTATTGGAGGGGAATTGCTGCTGCATTCCAGTCCTTCAAGAGCCAATCAAAGCAAGCAACAAACAAGTGATCAAAAGCAATCGGTGAAAAGTGTTTCTTTTGTATTGTATTTGTATTCTTGTTTATATTTGTATATTACTGTTGTAATTGCTTGTGAGAGGTTTCTCCACCTCCGACGTGTAGTCGAGGAGTTTGAGTATTGTCGTGTGCATCTCTAGAGCTCGATGAGCTCGTCCGTGGAGTAGGAACCATTCGGTTTCGAACCACGTATATGCTTGCGTATTTGGTGTGCTTGTATTGTTGTTAGTATTATTATTATTTCTATTGTTTCCGCTGCGCTAACGACAATCGTAGACAAGCAACGCAACGAGAACGAGCGAATTACGACATCAAACGAACGAGGGCTATTCACCCCCCTCTAGCCGGCCAATCGATCCCCCTACAACTCTTTTGTTCAAACATTGGATGGCTATGTGGTCATGCCCTTGGCATTTAAAGACCTTGATATCACAAGATTTAAAAGAAATGGACTCGATAGTACATTGAGTCACGGATGTTGTTGGTTTGGGCTTCTTGAAGGGTTCAAACTTTGGCTTGTTTTGCAGTTGCTCGTCCCTTCTTGGAGCTTCTCTCCATTGGTTGGCCCATCTTTGTCAATCCTCTCCGCTTGAGTTGTTCCTCCACTTTTAGTTCATAGTGGACCATGTCTGACAGCTCAACATAATGTTGCAATTCAACAATATCAGCAATTTCTAGGTTTAAACCATGCAAAAACCTAGCCATGGTGGCTTCCCTATCTTCATCGACATTAGCACGTATCATGAACAACTCCAACTCCATGAAATACTCACCACACTTTTGGAACCTTGAGATAACCTCTGCAACCGCTGATATAAACTCCTATAGTAATCGTTGGATACAAACTTCCTTCTCATGAGTACTTTCATTTCCTCCCAAGTAGACACAAGTTGTTCTCTATTTCTTTTCCAATTCATCACCACTTGATCCCACCAAACAATAGCAAAATCAGTGAATTCAATGGCAGCTAGCTTAACCTTCTTAAGCTCTGAGAAATCGTGGTTGTAAAATACCACAAATAAATGGCGAAAGAATGATATTGTTATTGGATAAATTAAATTGAAAAAAAATATTGTTAGGGATTTAATTAAACCTAACCAATCTTAAGAGTTTAATGGTTTAATTGAATCTAGGTTTAATTGAACCAAGGGTTAATTGCTTTTAGGATTAAACCCGACCCGATAGTAAAAACCCGACCCATTTGCATTTTTTTCTTTTTCCGTTTCTACATTTTCTCACACGAGCTCGGGATCTCTTCTCTTCCTCACCGCACCACAACCTGCTCCGCCCGACCGTGTCACGCCCGCCCTTTTCCTCGTAATCTATAGGGGTGGAAGGGCGGCGCGACGCGATCATACATGCGTGCATATACAGCGGAAGACTTTAAACTTTAAAAAAAGACATAAAACATGGAACATGCATTTACCTTCAACCATGCAAATAACTCAACAATCTTAACCATGTAACAGGTGAACATTTACTAAGCATGCATAATCATTTCATAAGGACACTACTCGGTTCAAGTTCATGATAGTCAACATAATAGACACCAAGTAGCAACCATCAAAACATCAAGTAGTGATCAACCCTTAACAACTAACATGCAAAACTTTAAAAAAAACATGCATAAGTCTTGGAACATAAAACAGATCTCTTCCACCATGCCACTACCACACACACTTTGCCCCTCATACTGCTCCCTTTAGTTTAGTCATTCTTTACCCTTATCTGCAGTACATGGGAAACATGAAACTATAAGCACATAGGCTTAGTAAGATCCTTTCCTACTCACAAAAGTCATACATCAAGGATTAGACAGAGTAGTGGCATGTTCATCTAGACAACATATAGGCATAGAATTCATATAAAAGTAGTGACATGATCATTTAGGAACATATAAGCATAGCATTCATATAAAAGTAGAGACATGATCATTTAGGAACATATAAGCATAGCATTCATATAAAAGTAGTGACATGATCATTTAGGAACATATAAGTAGAATTCGTAAAACATACTAATCACATAGACATGAAAAGGGTATATGCAAGATGTTCTTTGAATATATATATATTATAGGTACTTAAACATAATCTCAACATGGAGGGCCCGACATTGTACCACATACATCATCATCTTTGCGTGCATCCCTAAATAGACCCGAGGTAACTAATCCCGAACCTACTAGGGTACTAGGTTCATACTAAGACTGTCGACCTAGGGGCAACATAGGAGCCCATCCTAGGCTCATACTACGACCGTCGACCTAGGGCAACTTAGGAGCTCATCCCGTACTAGGTCCGTATTATGACCGTTGACCTAGGGGCACGTAGGAGCCCATCCCGTGGACCTTGCTAGGGTCCGGTACAAGCCATACAAAAGTAAAATAGCATATCATGTTCCTTGTCATAACATAAAGAGTGCTTTTAGTCCCCATTCATAGGGAAGCATCTCTTAGGCATTTCATCATACATACTTAAGCCATGCATTCTTAGGCATTTCATCATACATACTTTTCATCATACATACTTAAGCCATGCATAACGTAGGTGTGCTCTAATGGACATGAAACATAAGCGTGTACATCATTACACAATGAGCATAACATAAGCATACATTAGTACAATCAGCATGGACATAAGGTAGTGGCATAACAAATCATGATATCATAAAGTCTAACTATCATCATGTCAACATCATACATATATATATATATATACATCATGGCATGGAAGATCATTAGCAAGCATAAGCATGTTTTAAGGATGATAACCAATACCATCACATACTACCTAACATGGGGAATTCTTAGCAACCATAGAGGGGCTTGGAATTTCTTCCTAACCCTAATTCTTGGTCTTGGCCGAAACCCTTAAAGGATAATCTTAAGAAATCAAACACTCAACATACTAACACAAGGCCTAACTAACATCATGTTAACATTATATATACATATAGCATGGCATGGAAGATCATTCGGAGCATAAATAGGGACTTGGCAGAAACTTTCAAAGAGGGGTTTGAAATCAAACACTCAAACAACTTGTACAAGGTCTAACTAACATCATGTTAACATCATATATACATATAGCATGGCATGGAAGATCATTAGGAGAATAAGTAGAGACTTGGCCGAAACTTTCAAAGAGGAGTTTGAAAACAAACACTCAAACTAATTGTACAAGGTCTAACTAACATCATGTTAACATCATATATACACATAGCATGGCAAGGAAGATCATTAGGAGCATAAGTAGAGACTTGGCCGAAACATTCAAAGAGGGGTTTGAAATCAAACACTCAAACAACTTGTACAAGGTCTAACTAACATCATGTTAACATCATATATACACATAGCATGGCATGGAAGATCATTAGGATCATAAATGGGGTCTTGGCCGAAACTTTCAAAGAGGGGTTTGAAATCAAACACTAAAACAACTTGTACATGGTCTAACTAACATCATGTTAACATCATATATACATATAGCATGGCATGGAAGATCATTAGGAGCATAAGTAGAGACTTGGCCGAAACTTTCAAAGAGGAGTTTGAAATCAAACACTCAAAAAACTTGTACAAGGTCTAACTAACATCATGTTACCATCATATATACACATAGCATGGCATGGAAAATCATTAGGAGCATAAATGGGGTCTTGGACGAAACTTTCAAAGAGGGGTTTGAAATCAAACACTCAAACAACTTGTACAAGGTCTAACTAACATCATGTTAACATCATATATACACAGAGCATGGCATGAAAGATCATTAGGAGCATAAGTAGAGACTTGGCCAAAACTTTCAAAGAGGGGTTTGAAATCAAACACTCAAACAACTTGTACAAGGTCTAACTAACATCATGTTAACATCATATATACACATAGCATGGCATGGAAGATCATTAGGAGCATAAGTAGAGACTTGGCCGAAACTTTCAAAGAGGAGTTTGAAATCAAACACTCAAACAACTTGTACAAGGTCTAACTAACATCATGTTATCATCATATATACACTTAGCATGGCATGGAAAATCATTAGGAGCATAAATGGTTTCTTGGCCGAAACTTTCAAGGGAGATCTTAAGAAATCTAACAATCGAAACAACTTGTACTGCAGGTGAGGGGATTACTTACATCCTCTCGCTTGGTTTACTATAAGAACTATACCCTTGATTCCAAGACAAAGCCTCCCTTTTTCTTCTTTGAGGTTTCGGAAATGGAAGAATGGAGAGGAGGGTTTCGGTGGAGGAAGAAGAAAGGAAGAAGAGAATGATAACTTGTTGTTCTCTTGTCTCCTCATTACTCCTATTTATTCAAGTGAAGGTGTCCCCTTGCCTCCCCTACCCTTATCTATCATTTCCCTTACCCTTCTAACACCACACCCCTGCTGGGCTTCTGGTTATCACATGCATCTTAAGGTTTAGTTACCTGCTTGGAGTTTAGGGTTCAAACCCTGGGTCATGCATCCTTTTTGGCTCTATTCTCTTTTATTTTTGAAAGAGCCACATAAAAGCCCATTATAATCATACAAAAATTCTTATAAAATTTGCTAGGAATTTTACGGGCGTTACAGTCCTTCATACCTTTTAAAAGTTTCGTCTTCGAAACTTATAACAACTCTAGATACTTCTATTTCATGTCCTCCTCGCGCTCCCAAGTGGCTTCTTCGTACCGTTGATTTTTCCACAGGACCTTCACTAAGGGCACCTCTTTATTCCTGAGTCTTTTGACTTCTCGGTCTAGTATATGGATAGGTCGACTTTCATAAATTAGGTCCCCTTGAACTTGCACTGTTTGTGGCTCAATCACTTGGTCTGTACTGGAAATGCACTTCTTGAGCATCGAAATGTGGAACACGTTGTGAATAGTCGACATCTCTTGAGGCAGCTCTAGCTCCTAAGCTACCTTGCCGACTCTCTTCAGTATCGGATATGATCCCACATAGCGCGGACTCAGCTTACCCTTCTTTCTGAATCTCATCACTCCTTTCATAGGGGCTACTTTGAGGAATACCAGATCCCCGACTTCGAATTCCAACGGTCTACGCCGCATATCCGCATAGCTCTTTTGCCGACTCTGAGCAGTTTCAATTCTTTGGCGGATGTTTTGTATAGCTCGGGTGGTATTGTCAATGAAATCTGTTTGGAGTCCCATCCCCTTCTTTTCATCACCCTCGTACCAGCATATAGGAGATCTACATCTCCTCCCGTATAGAGCCTCGTAGGGCACCATTCCAATAGTATCTTGGTAGCTATTATTGTAGGTGAATTCTACCAAGCATAAATATCAGCACTAGCTCCCTTTGAAATCCAAGGTGCAAGCTCGTAACATATCCTCCAGTACTTGGTTCACCCTTTCTGTCTGTCCGTCGGTCTAAGGATGAAAGGCAGTACTGAATAATAGCTTCGTGTCAAGGGCCTTCTGAACACATTCCCATAAATGGGAAATAAAGCGACCATCTCTATCAGAAATGATGGTCTTAGGAATCCCATGTAGTCTGATAATTTCCCTAGAATATAATTGAGCCAGTTGCTCAGTCGAGTAGGTCATCTTGATTGCTAAGAAGTGGGCAGACTTCGTCAATCTGTCCACGATCACCCATATAGCGTCATATTCGTTTGTCGTCTTGGGTAGTCCTGAGATGAAATCCATAGAAATATCTTCCCATTTCCATTCTGGAATTTGGATTGGCTGCAGTGTTCCTCCAGGTCTCTGGTGTTCTGCTTTAACCCTCTGGCAGGTCAAGCAGGTACTGACATACTAAGCCACATCTCTTTTTATATCGAACCACCACAACTTCCCTTTCAGATCTTGGTACATCTTGGTGGATCCAGGATGCATCGCATAGGGTGTTCCATGAGCTTCCTCAAATATCTTCTTCCGTAACTCTGGATCGTCGAGAATACATAAGCGATCCCTGAGGTATAGTACTCCACTGTCAGTGATACAAAATCCATCATCCTTCCCTTCTAGGACCTCTTGCTTGATCCTTTGGATGCTTGGGTCACGGGCTTGCTTTTCTAATATATCTTCGAATAGCGTCGGTGCTATCATCATGGTAGCAAGCTGTCCAAAAATGATTTCAATCCCGTAACACATAATTTCCTTTTCTAGGGGCCGAGATAATACCGATAGAGACATCAAGGTGGCACAGGACTTCCTGCTGAGTGCATCGGCCACTTTGTTTGCTTTTCCTAGATGGTAGAAGATCTCGCAATCATAGTTCTTGACTAGCTCGAGTCATCTGCATTGTCTCATGTTTAGGTCTTTCTGTGTGAAGAAATATTTTAGACTCTGATGATCTGTATAAATCCTACACTGAGCTCCATATAGGTAATGCCTCCATGTTTTGAGAGCAAAGACCACGACCGCTAGCTCTAGATCGTGAGTGGGATAATTCCTTTCATGTTCCTTGAGTTGCCTAGAGGCGTAGGTAATGACCTTGCCATTCTACACTAGTACAGCTCCGAGTCCCAACTTGGAAGCGTCGTTGTACATGTCGAAGCCTTCGTTACTATTCGGAAGAGTAAGGATTGGAGCATTGGTCAGCCTCCTTTTCAATTCCATGAAACTCTTCTCGCAGGCGTCTGTCCATTCATATTTTTTGTTCTTTCTAGTGAGAACTGTCATAGTGTCTGCAATTCTAGAAAAGTCCTCTACAAACTTCCTGTAGTAGCTTGCTGTAGGGAATTCTTTATGCCAAATGGCATATGCGCAACGGAAAAAATTAGGATCCCTTCCAAGTGATCCATGCGAAAGCAAACTCGTATAAAATAAATTTCTCTAAACCAAGCCTATCTTATAGGAGAGGATTACCTTTGTTGCGTGCCCTTGTTAATCCCGCTTCTTCCTTTTGTTTGTTGGATCTTTAGCACGTTCAAGTGTCCGTGCCTCTATATGTATCCACACGAGCAAGCTCTTGTCTCACAAAAGAAAACTAGAGGAGCTCTCCTTTACTTCTTGCTAGAGAAGTCCCTAAAGGAGAGGAAGCTAGGGAAAAAGAGAAGGGAAGAAGAAGACTACTCTTCTTGCTACACTCACAAAAGCCACACAACAATAAGCTCTCAAGCTCTCTCCAAGCCTCAAGCTCCCAACAACCACACTCCACCAAAATTCTGCTTTGGCCGGCCACTCCATGGAGCCTTTTATAGGGTTGGAAAAACCCTTCCACCTCCTTCACATTCAATGCAATCCATTGCATTGAGACACACTCAAAAAGGATTTGGCTTCCTTGTTTGGCCGGCCACTTAAGGAGACAAAACCATTTTGTTTCCTTCCACCTTATCTAGCTTAGGTGGATGCTTAGGTGGCATGCTTATGTGGAATGCTTATGTGGCATTCTTATGTGGCATTCATGCATGTTGAATTAATCTTATTAATTCAATTAAGCTTATGTTATCATATTGAATTAATCTTATTAAATCAATGAGGTAACATGTTGAATTAATCTCATTAAATCAATTAGCTAAAATTCTCATTAAGCTTGTACTTAAGCTTATTCCCAAATTATTCTAGTCAAACTAGAATACTCTAATTCCTCTAATCATCATGCTCTTTGTGTGTGACCCTATAGGCTCTCATAACGTTGGCAGTGGACCTAAACTCTTTTAGATACACAAGCAATGAGCGGCATCTAGCAATACATCATTGCTACCCAAGTTATGAGATAAGTCAAGATCCGACTAACCTTTCCGTGACTACTATAATATGTGACCGTGTCCTTCTATCCTTGATATCAGATTGATCAATGAGGCATAGACCGTGTCATCCTCGATCAATCTATGTGTTTCTTGATCCCTGAGTAAACTAACTCAAGCAAATGAGCTCAATATCTCATATTGACTCATTCGAGCATGGCCATGCGTTTTAGTAGTTCTACTCAATCAAGGGGCCCACCGATATCACTCTCGTCATATGAGAGGGATAGATCCCATCTACATCACTCACATCCCTCCGCATAATTTGTTATATACCCAGTAATCGCCTTTATGGTCCACCACATTACGGGTGACGTTTGTGATACCAAAGTACATAACTCCTTATGTAGGGAACCGTAGTGACTTGGTCCGAGGACTATTCATACCAATAGTCACAAGAAAGTTTATGACACTCATATAACGATCCATGAAACTTTCTCATGGCGAATTGATTCGGTATATATTCTCTAATATATACCCATGTGTCAACTTGATATCATATATCCATGACTTGTGAGATCAAGTCATCAATTGACCTACATGCTAGTCTTTATGTATTAATATTGCCCTTGCATATTAATACTTGACTAGGAACATTTAGAAAGTGTTCTCTACAGCCTCTCATAATCAATTCTGTCAATTGATGTGCTGTAGATAAGAACCTCCTTTTCTAGGGCATTACTATATTTAATTTAGCTGGCACAAGCAAGACTTAAATATAATAACCAATCCTTTGCCTTTATAGAATATGATACAAAATGTTCCCTATTCAACCATAACATGATTGGTTCTTAGGGCTATAACTAACAATCTCCCACTAGCACTAGTACCAATCACTATGATATCTAATACCTAGTGACCTAGTGTGACCATCATGCTTCCTCTGTGCCAAAGCCTTGGTCAATGGATCTGCAATGTTAGCTTCTGTCGGTACTCTGCATATCCTCACATCTCCTCTATCGATGATCTCTCGAATGAGATGGAAGCGCCGTAGTATGTGTTTGGTCCGCTGATGTGATCGAGGTTCCTTAGCCTGTGCAATAGCCCCATTGTTGTCACAATAGAGGTCTATTGGATGCAATGCTAGGAACTACCCCAAGTTCAGCGATGAACTTACGGGCCAAATGACCTCCTTTCTTTGCATCGGATGCGGCAATATACTCGACACATTGTAGAATCGACAAGCGTGTCCTGCTTCGAACTCTTCCAGCTCACAGCTCCACCATTCAGGCAAAACACGTACCCCGATTGCGATCTATAGTCATCCTTATCTGTTTGGAAGCTTGCATCACTGTAACCCTTTACAGTTAGCTCCTCATTGCCTCCAAATATCAGGAAATATTCTTTCGTTCTTCGTAAGTATTTAAGAATATTTTTGACGCTATCCGATGACTTTCACCGATCCGTATCTACTCGTCATGCTCAAAGCATACGAGGCGTCGAGAAGTACAAAGCATGGCGTACATGATAGACCCTATGGCGAGCGCATAAGGGATCTTATCCATGCGATCTCTCTCCTCCTTAGAAGAGGACATTGAGTCTTGAAAGACTCACACCATGTGATAAAGCGAAATCCTTTCTTGGAATTTTGCATAGCAAAGCGATCTAGCACTTTATCGATGGATGTACTCGACTTAGGCCAAGTAATCTTTTAGATCTATCTCTATAGATCTTGATGCCTAGAATATAGGCAGCTTCACCTAAGTCTTTCATCGAGAAACAATTCCCTAACCACATCTTCACAGACTGGAGTGAGGGAATATCATTTCCGATGAGAAGTATGTCATCTACATACAAGACAAGAAATACAACTGTGCTCCCACTATTTCTCTTGTAGACACAAGGATCATCTTCATTCTTGATGAAACCAAACTCTTTGATTGCATCATCGAATCGAAGATTCCAGCTTCGAGAGGCTTGCTTTAGTCCATAAATGGACCTTTGCAGTTTGCATACCTTTCCAGGATGCTTTGGATCTTCAAAACCCTCGGTGTGTCATGTACACATCCTCGAGTAGCTTTCCATTGAGCGGTTTTGACATCCATCTGCCAGATCTCATAATCGTGGTAGGCTGCAATAGCAAGTATGATCCGAATGGATTTAAGCATCGCAACTGGTGAAAAGGTTTCATCATAGTCAATACCATGAATTTGTTTGAATCCTTTCGCCACCAATATACCTTTATAGGTATGCTTATTACCATCCATGTCAGTCTTTACTTTAAAGACCCACTTACACCCAATGGGTTTTACCCCTTCAGGTGGATCAACCACAGTCCATACTTGGTTAGTGTACATGGATTCCATTTCGGATCTCATGGCCTCTAGCCATTTCTCGGAATCTGGGCTCATCATAGCTTCTTGATAGGATGTAGGCTCGTCAAGATCGACAAGCAATACCTCACCGTTGTCGGTCAAGAGAAAAGAATATCTCTCGGGTTGGCGACGGATCTGTCAGATCTGAAGAGGTTGGTCTACTTGAGCAGTGTTTGTTCCACAACTCTTTGGGCAACAACTTCCTCATCCACAACACTTTGTGGTTCCTGTTCATTTTCCATCGAAGCCTTAGTGTTATCGTCATCTTGAACTTCTTCAAGATGAATTTTACTCCCACTAGTTTTTCTAGAAATAAATTCTCTTTCTAGAAAGGACATTTACAGCAACAAACACCTTGCCAAGTGTGGGATTGTAAAAGTAATATCCCTTAGTTTCCTTTGGATATCAGCAAAATAACACTTATCGATTTGGGTCCTAGTTTATACGAGACTTGGCGTCTTACATAACCCCAAATCTTTATAAAGACATTTTGGGACTCTTCGATCCATATCGTATATGGTGTCTTTTCTCGGCTTTTGATGGGGCGCGATTAAGTGTGAAAGTAGTGTCTCTAGAGCTAGTCCCCAAAGGAAGTAGGTAGATCGATCGGCTCATCATTGATCGTACCATATCTAATAGTCACGATTTCTCCTCTCGGATACACCATTCCATTGTGGTGTTCGGGTGAGTTGGGATATTATCCACACTCGGCCGGTGATCACGAAACTCTTGACTAAGGTATTCGCCACCTCGATCATCGAAGTAGCTTGATCGCTTACCAAGTTGGTTTGTACTTCATTCTTGAATGCTTTGAACTTTTCAAAGGATTACGACTTATGTCTCATCAAATATAAGTAGCCAAATCTACTCATATCATCGGTGAAAGTAATAAAGTACTTATAGCCTCCTCTGGCCCGACATTGAAAGGCCCATACATCGGTATGTATGAGTCCTAACAAGTCGCTCTCTCTCCATGTCCACTAAATGGAGTTTTAGTCATCTTTCCTAAAAGGCAAGATTCGCGTACCTCATATGATTCAAAATCAAATGAGTCAATAATCCATCTTTATGGAGTTGGGATATCGTTTTTCATTTATGTGACCTAAGCGCGATGCGAGATATGTTTGGTTGAATCATTGATTTGAACACTTTAGTATTCACGTTATAAATTGGGTTTTCTAAATCTAGAACATAGAGACCATTCATAAGTGGTGCATTACAATAGAACATTTCATTCAAATAAATGGAACAACATTTGTCCTTTATTATAAAAGAAAAGTTTTCTTGTCTAAACAAGATCTGAATTATGTTCTTTGTCAATGCGGTACATATAAGCACTCCTCTAGTTCTAAGATAAGCCCGGTGGGCAAAGACAAAGAATATGTTCCTACTCTGGCCACAACTTTTGCGCCATTGCCTACTCGTAGGTCTACTTAGCCTTTTGCCATTTGTCTACTATTTCTCGGTCCTGCATATTATTACAAATGTGAGATGCACATCCGTATCTAATACCCATGTAGAAGAAATAGATAGATTAACTATAGCGTGTATACGGCGAAGTCACTTCTTTTATTCTTTACTTCCTCAAGGTAGACTTTGCGGTTAAAGCTTCCGTGTCGATCTCACGCAATGGAGCGATCCCTTCCTTAGGTACTTTACCTTTACCCTTTGAAGTGGATGAATTGGCCTTGCCTTTGGCTTGGGTCTTACCCTTGCCTTTGCGCTTACCTTTGCCCTTCTTGACCATTAGTACGTTGCTAACTTTCTTTTTGAGATTCGGTTCAGCAGTTCTCAACATGCTGAGAATCTCAGGCAATGGTTTATCAATTTCATTCATGTTATAATTCATGACGAATTGATTATATGCTTCGACAGCGATTGCGAGGATAACATCGGTTGCCAATTCTTGGCTCGATGGAAAACCTAGTCTTTCAGGTTCTCAGCGTACCCGATCATTTTGTCGTGAGTTCCTACAGTGTTCCTTCTTGCATCTTGCATGCAAAAGAGCCTTAGACACTTCAGCTCGTGCCTAGCTTGTCCTTGATATAGTTGTTTCAAATGCTCAACCATATCATAGGCATCCATGTTCTCATGTTGCCGAAGCTCGAGTTCATGGTGGCAAGCATAAGACATGACACATCTAATCGTCATCTTGATGCTTCTTATAAGCATCCTTTTCAGCAGTGGCGCGGGCGGGTGTTTGAGGTACTGCTCTAGGACATACGATTTGCGTTCTTGCTTGAGGATAATCCTCAAGTTCCTATACGATCAAGAAAGTTCGCTCCATTAAGCTTGTCCTTCTCAAGACGGATCGCGAGTTGAGGGTGTGTCGTGTTAGATGTCATGGTGATCTACAACATTAAAATGCAAAGTTAAGTATCATACCTAAATCATTTAATTAGGCCTTTAATTAAATGAGGCTCACTAAATTCTCATAGCTACTATTTAGCTATAAATTTATATGGGATAAAGATCCACATTATAATTCGTCTTGAGTTAGCTTTGGCTAATCGCCCAAGGCGTAGTATAATTAGGTAGGCAATCTTTTGCCAATTACATCTGATGTAACTCTTTAATAGCTTTGGTTAAGTTTTAGATTAGTTTAGTGTTTATTCTAAACGACTTCGGTATGGCGAGCCACGAGGGCCTTCTTGGATATCGAACGCGACCACTTCTAAAATCAAAGTGATGTTCGAAATCACATAAAACTAATTTTAAAACTTATGTTCAAAGCTAATATATGCCTCTACTTTCTTAACTAATTAAGAAAACTTAATTAAGTCTTAACCAAGTTTGATAGCGGGACATCACGATTGTCCACTCGCACTCTTCAAGATAAAATGCATTGCTTTGCTTTGTGACCCAATAACAAATGATCGAGAGTAGTGAGTACTGCTTTAGTAGGCATATCGTTTTGACTTATTAAGAAATAAACATGTATCATATACATATTAGCATACATCACATATAAGCTAAACTAATCATGCATCACATACAAGCTAAACTAACATGCATCACATACATATTAAACTAAAGCGTGTCATGGTTATGGCCCTTATTCTACAATCTTCTCAAGCCAATGAAAGATTGATTGGTCAACCTAGGGATAGCATCTTCTCCTAAGTGCTTCCTTTTGGTTGTCTTGTGTGTTGACTTCCTCCTTGTAACCTCATCTTCAATGGACCCTCCATCTTTGTTTTGTACATTACAAAGGAAATACTCGAGTTACATTCGAGTCTAAAACTAATTTTACAACAAGAATTTTAGGAGGAAGGCGCGACATGAGGCCGTATTTAAAATTACAACACACACACATTCACAAACCTTTTGGGACTAGGCCATAACCATGCACCATGTCATTTTAACTTTTAAAGACATTGGATATTTTATTATGTTTGACAATTGGCTAATGCAATATCAACTCATAATAAAATTTATCCTATTTATATCACATATAAAATAGAGAAAACCTATTTTATATCGAAATTTTTATGTCAAATGGCATATGCGTTAACGAAAATAGATCCTTCCAAGTGATCCATGCAAAGCAAAACCTCGCATAAAATAAATTTCTAAACCAGCCTATCTTATAGGAGAGATTTTTGCGCGTTTCATTAATCCCGCTTCCTTGTTTGTTGATTTTAGCACGTTCAAGTGTCCGCGTCTTCATACGTATCCACATCAAGTTTGTTCACAAAAGAAAACTAGAGAGCCTTTCCTTTACTTCTGTTAGAGAAGTCCCAAAGGAGGAAGAGAGGAGAAAGAGAAAGGAAGAAGGAGAAAGATTGTTAGTTATAGTTCTAAGAACCAATCATGTGATCACCACACGATTGGTTCTAGGGCTATAACCAACAATCTTCCCCTCCTTTCCTTTCTCCTTTCTCCTTTCTCTCCTCTTCCTCTCCTTTAGGACTTCTCAGCAAGAAGTAAAGGAGAGCTTCTAGTTTTTCTTTGTGAGACAAGAGCTTGCTCGTGTGGATACATATAGAGGCACTGACACTTGAACGCAAGCAAAGATCCAACAAACAAAAGGAAGAAGCGGATTAACAAGGGCACGAACAAAGGTAATCCTCTCCTATAAGATAGGCTTGGTTTAGAGAAATTTATTTTATACGAAGTTTGCTTTTCGCATGGATCACTTGGAAGGGATCCTAATTTTTCCAAGGCATATGCCATTTGGCATAAAGAATCCCTACAAAGGGTATCGTGAGCCACTTATAAAAGATCGATAAAATAGGTTTTCTATTTTATATGTGATATAGAAGTAGGATAAATTTTATTATGAGTTGATAATTGCATTAGCAATTGTCAAACATAATAAAATATCCAATGTCTTTTAAAAGTTAAAATGACATGGTGCATGGTTACGGCCTAGTCCCAAAAGGTTTGTGAATGTGTGTGTTGTAATTTTAATACTACTCATGGTCGTCGGCCTTCCTCCTAAAATTCTTGTTGTAAAATTAGTTTTAGACTCGAATGTAACTCGAGTATTTCTCCTTTGTAATGTACAAAACAAAGATGGAGGGTCCATTGGAAGATGAGGTTACAAGGAGGAAGTCAACACACAAGACAACCAAAAGGAAGCACTTAGGAGAAGATGCTATCCCTAGGTTGACCAATCAATCTTTCTATTGGCTTGAGAAGATTGTAGAATAAGGGCCATAACCATGACACGCTTAGTTTAATATGTATGTGATGCATGTTAGTTTAGCTTGTATGTGATGCATGATTAGTTTAGCTTATATGTGATGTATGCTAATATGTATATGATACATGTTTATTTCTTAATAAGTCAAAAACGATATGCCTACCAAAGTTGGTACTCACTACTTCCTCGATCATTTGTTATTGGGTTTGCCAAAGCAAAGCAATGCATTTTATCTTGGAAGAGTGCGAGTGGACAATCGTGATGTCCCGCTATCAAACTTGGTTAAGACTTAATTAAGTTTTCTTAATTAGTTAAGAAAGTAGAGGCATATATTAGCTTTGAACATAAGTTTTAAAATTAGTTTTATGTGATTTCCGAACATCGCCTTTGTCTTAGAAGTGGTCGCTGTCTGATATCCAAGAAGGCCCTCGGCTCTCGCCACACCGAAGTCCGGTTTAGGAATAAACACTAAACTAATCTAAAACTTAACCAAAGCTATTAAAGAGTTACATCAGATGTAATTGGCAAAAGATTGCCTACCTAATTATACTACGTCTTGGGCGATTAGCCAAAGCTAACTCAAGACTAATTATAATGTGGATCTTTATCCCATATAAATTTATAGCTAAATAGTAGCTATGAGAATTTAGTGGAGCCTCATTTAATTAAAGGCCTAATTAAATGATTTAGGTATGATACTTAACTTTGCATTTTAATGTTGTAGATCACCATGACATCTAACACGACACACCCTCAATCTCGCGATCCGCCCTGAGAAGGACAAGCTTAATGGAGCAACTTTCTGATCGGTATAGGAACTTGAGGATTATCCTCAAGCAAGAACGCAAATCGTATGTCCTAGAGCACACCCTCAAACACCCGCCATGCGCCACTGCGTGTAAAAGGATGCTTATAAGAAGCATCAAGATGACGATTAGATGTCATGTCTTATGCTTGCCACCATGAACTCGAAGCCGTATAACATGAGAACATGGATGCCTATGATATGGTTGAGCATTTGAAACAACTATATCAAGGACAAGCTAGGCACGAGCGCTTTGAAGTGTCTAAGGCTCTTTTGCATGCAAGATGCAAGAAGGAACACTGTAGGGAACTCACGTACTAAAATGATTGGGTACGCTGAGAACCTTGAAAGACTAGGTTTTCCACTAAGCCAAGAATTGGCAACCGATGTTATCCTCGCAATCGCTGTTTAAGCATATAATCAATTTGTCATGAATTATAACATGAATGAAATTGATAAACCTTGTTCGAGATTCTCAAAGATGTTAAGAATCACGAACCAAATCTGAAGAAGAAAGTTAGTAATGTACTATTGGTCAAGAAGGTCAAATGTAAGCGCTAAGGCTTGGGTAAGACCCAAGCGATAGGCAAGGCCAATTCATCAACTTCAAAGGGTAAAGGTAAAGTACCTAAGGAAGGGATCGCCATTGTGTGAGATCGACATCGGAAGCGGAATCGCAAAGTCTACCTTGAGGAAGTAAAGAATAAAAGAAGTGGGACTTCGCCGTATACACGTTATAGAAGTTAATCTATCTATTTCTTCTACATGGGTATTAGATACCGGATGTGCATCTCACATTTGTACTAATGTGCAGGGACTGAGAAATAGTAGACTAATGGCAAAAGACGAAGTAGACCTACGAGTAGGCAATGACGCAAAAGTTATCCCAGAGTCAGAGTAGGAACATATTCTTTGTCTTTGCCCACCGGGCTTATCTTAGAACTAGAGGAGTGCTTATATGTACCGCATTGACAAAGAACATAATTTCAGATCTTGTTTAGACAAGAAAACTTTTCTTTTATAATAAAGGACAAATGTTGTTCCATTTATTTGAATGAAATGTTCTATTGTAATGCACCACTTATGAATGGTCTCTATGTTCTAGATTTAGAAAACCCAATTTATAACGTAATACCAAGCGGTTCAAATCGAATGATTCAACCAAACATATCTCCGCATCACGCTTAGGTCACATAAAAATGAAAAGCATATCCCAACTCCATAAAGATGGATTATTGGACTCATTTGATTTTGAATCATATGAGGTATCACGAATCTTGTCTTTTAGGAAAGATGACTAAAACTCCATTTAGTGGACATGGAGAGAAGCGACAGACTTGTTAGGACTCATACATCTTGATGTATGTGGGCCTTTCAATGTCGAAGCGAGAGGAGGCTATAAGTACTTTATTACTTTCGCGATGATATGAGTAGATTTGGCTACTTATATTTGATGAGACATAAGTCGAATCCTTTGAAAAGTTCAAAGCATTCAAGAATGAAGTACAAAACCAACTTGGTAGCGTGTAAGCTACTTGATCGGATCGAGGTGGTGAATACCTTAGTCAAGAGTTTCGTGATCACTGGTGAGTGTGGGATAATATCCCAACTCACTCCTGGAACACCACAATGGAATGGTGTATCAGGAGAAATCGTACTCTATTAGATATGGTACGATCAATGATGAGCAGGATCTACCTACTTCCTTTTTGGGGACTAGCTCTAGAGATGTAGCTTTCACACTTAATCGCGTCCCATCAAAAGCCGTAGAAAAGACACCATATCGATATGGTGGGAAGAGTCCCAAAATGTCTTTTATAAAGATTTGGGGTTGTGAAGCTTATGTAAGACGCCAAGTCTCGGATAAACTAGGACCCAAATCGGATAAGTGTTATTTTGTAGGATATCCCAAGGAAACTAAGGGATATTACTTTTACAATCCCACACTTGGCAAGGTGTTTGTTGCGAAATCTCTTTCTAGAAAGAGAATTTATTTCTAGAAAAACTAGTGGGAGTAAAATTCATCTTGAAGAAGTTCAAGATGACGATAACACTAAGGCTTCGATGGAAAATGAGCAGGAACCACAAAGTGTTGTGGATGAGAAATTGTTGCCCAAAGAGTTGTGGAACAAACACACATTCAAGTAGACCAACCTCTTCGTAGATCCGATAGGATCCGTCGTCAACCGAGAGATATTCTTTTCTCTTGGTGACCGGTGATGTATTGCTTGTCGATCTTGACGAGCCTACATCCTATCAAGAATCTATGATGAGCCCAGATTCCGAGAAATGGCTAGAGGCCATGAGATCCGAAATGGAATCCATGTACACTAACCAAGTATGGACCTTGGTTGATCCACCAAGGGGTAAAACCCATTGGGTGTAAGTGGGTCTTTAAAGTAAAGATGGATGGTAATAAGCATACCTATAAAGGTAGATTGGTGGCTAAAGGATTCAAACAAATTCATGGTATTGACTATGATGAAACCTTTTCACCGATTCGATGCTTAAATCCATTCGGATCATACTTGCTATTGCGACCTACCACGATTATGAGATCTGGCGGATGGATGTCAAAACCGCTTTTCGAATGGAAAGCTACTCGAGGATGTGTACATGACACACTGAGGGTTTTGAAGATCCAAAGCATCTGGAAAGGTATGCAAAGCGCAAAGGTCCATTTATGGACTAAAGCAAGCCTCTCGGTGGAATCTTCGATTCGATGATGCAATCAAGGAGTTTGGTTTCATCAAGAATGAAGATGAACCTTGTGTCTACAAGAGAAATAGTGGGAACCTGAGTTGTATTTCTTGTCTTGTATGTAGATGACATACTTCTCATCGGAAATGATATTCCCTCACTCCAGTCTGTGAAGATGTGGTTAGGGAATTGTTTCTCGATGAAAGACTTAGGTGAAGCTGCCTATATTCTAGGCATCAAGATCTATAGAGATAGATCTAAAAGATTACTTGGCCTAAGTCAGAGTACATACATTGATAAAGTGCTAGATCGTTTTGCTATGCAAAATTCCAAGAAAGGATTTCTGCCTTTATCACATGGTGTGAGTCTTTCGAAGACTCAATGTCCCTCTTCTAAGGAGGAGAGAGATTGCATGGATAAAATCCCTTATGCACAGGCTAAGGAACCTCGATCACATCAGCGGACCAAACACATACTACGGCGCTTCCATCTCATTCGAGAGATCATCGATAGAGGAGATGTGAGGATATGCAGAGTACCGACAGAAGCTAACATCGCAGATCCATTGACCAAGGCTTTGGCACAGAGGAAGCATGATGGTCACACTAGGTCACTAGGTATTAGATATCATAGTGATTGGTACTAGTGCTAGTGGGAGATTGTTAGTTATAGCCCTAAGAACCAATCATGTGATGGTTGAATAGGGAACATTTTGTATCATATTCTATAAAGGCAAAGGATTGGTTATTATATTTAAGTCTTGCTTGTGCCAGCTAAATTAAATATAGTAATGCCCTAGAAAAGTAGGTTCTTATCTACAGCACATCAATTGGCAGAATTGATTATGAGAGGCTATAGAGAACACTTTCTAAATGTTCCTAGTCAAGTATTAATATGCAAGGGCAATATTAATACATAAAGACTAGCATGTAGGTCAATTGATGACTTGATCTCACAAGTCATGGATATATGATATCAAGTTGACACATGGGTATATATTAGAGAATATATATACTGAACTGACCCGCCATGAGAAAGTTTCATGGATCGTTATATGAGTGTCATAAACTTTCTCATGTGACTATTGGTATGAATAGTCCTCAGACCTGAAGTCACTACGGTTCCCTACATAAGGAGTTATGTACTTTGGTATCGTCAAACTTCACCCGTAACAGGGTGGACCATAAAGGCGATTACTGGGTATATAACAAATTATGCGGAGGGATGTGAGTGATGTAGATGGGATCTATCCCTCTCATATGACGAGAGTGATATCGGTGGGCCCCTTGATTGAGTAGAACTACTAAAACGCATGGCCATGCTCGAATGAGTCAATATGAGATATTGAGCTCATTTGTTTGAGTTAGTTTACTCGAGGATCAAGAAACACATAGATTGATCGAGGATGACACGTCTATGCCTCATTGATCAATCGATATCAAGGATAGAAGGACACGGTCATATATTATAGTAGTCACGGAAGGTTAGTCGGATCTTGACTTATCTCGTAACTTGGGTAGCAATGATGTATTGCTAGATGCGCTCATTGCTTGTGTATCTAAAAGAGTTTAGATCCACTGCCAACGTTATGAGAGCCTATAGGGTCACACACAAAGAGCATGATAATTAGAGGAATTAGAGTATTCTAGTTTGACTAGAATAATTTGGGAATAAGCTTAAGTACAAAATGGTTTTTGGACTTTAAGCTTAATGAGAATTTTAGCTAATTGATTTAATGAGATTAATTCAATATGTTACCTTATTGATTTAATAAGATTAATTCAATATGATAACATAAGCTTAATTGAATTAATAAGATTAATTCAACATGCTAACATAAGCTTAATTGAATTAATAAGATTAATTCAACATGCATGAATGCCACATAAGAATGCCACATAAGCATGCCACATAAGCATGCCACCTAAGCATCCACCTAAGCTAGATAAGGTGGAAGGAAACAAAATGGTTTTGTCTCCTTAAGTGGCCGGCCAAACTTGTGTCCCAATGCAATGGATTGCATTGAATGTGTGGAGGTGAAAGGGTTTTTCCAACCCTATAAAAGACCCCATGAAGTGGTCGGCCAAAGCAAGTGTTGTTGTGGTTGTGAGAGAGCTTGGTGGAAGCTTTGGTTGTGTGGGTTTGTGAGTGTAGGCTAGCAAGAAGAGGAGTCTTCTTCTTCCTTTCTCCTTTTCCCTCTCTTCCTCTCCTTTAGGGACTTCTCTAGCAAGAAGTAAAGGAGAGCTCCTCTAGTTTTTCTTTTGTGAGACAAGAGCTTGCTCGTGTGGATACATATAGAGGCACGGACACTTGAACGTGCTAAAGATCCAACAAACAAAAGGAAGAAGCGGGATTAATAAGGGAACGCAACAAAGGTAATCCTCTCCTATAAGATAGGCTTGGTTTAGAGAAATTTATTTTATACGAGTTTGCTTTCGCATGGATCACTTGGAAGGGATCCTAATTTTTCCGTTGCGCATATGCCATTTGGCATAAAGAATCCCTACAATAGCATGGAATGGAAAATCATTAGGAGCATAAATGGGGTCTTAGCCAAAACTTTATAAGAGGGGTTTGAAATAAAACACTCAAACAACTTGTACAAGGTCTAACTAACATCATGTTAATATCATATATACTCATAGCATGGCATGGAAGATCATTAAGAGCATAAGTAGAGACTTGGCCGAAACTTTCAAAGAGGGGTTTGAAGTCAAACACTCAAACAACTTGTACAAGGTCTAACTAACATCATGTTAACATCATATATACACATAGCATGGCATGGAAAATCATTAGGAGCATAAATGGGGTCTTGGCCAAAACTTTCAAAGAGGGGTTTGAAATCAAACACTCAAACAACTTGTACAAGGTCTAACTAACATCATGTTAACATCATATATACACATAGCATGGCATGGAAGATCATTAGGAGCATAAATGGGGTCTTGGCCGAAACATTCAAATAGGGGTTTGAAATCAAACACTCAAACAACTTGTACAAGGTCTAACTAACATCATGTTAACATCATATATACATATAGCATGGCATGGAAGATCATTAGGAGCATAAGTAGAGACTTGGCCGAAACTTTCAAAGAGGAGTTTGAAAACAAACACTCAAACGAATTGTACAAGGTCTAACTAACATCATGTTAACATCATATATACACATAGCATGGCAAGGAAGATCATTAGGAGCATAAATGGGGTAATGGCCGAAACTTTCAAAGAGGGGTTTGAAATCAAACAGTCAAACAACTTGTACAAGGTCTAACTAACATCATGTTAACATCATATATACACATAGCATGGCATGGAAGATCATTAGGAGCATAAGTAGAGACTTGGCATGAACTTTCGAAGAGGGGCTTGAAATCAAACACTCAAACAACTTGTACAAGGTCTAACTAACATCATGTTAACATCATATATACACATAGCATAGCATGGAAGATCTTTAGAAGCATAAATGGGGTCTTGGCCGAAACTTTCAAAGAGGAGTTGAAATCAAACACTCAAACAACTTGTACAAGGTCTAACTAACATCATGTTAACATCATATATACACATAGCATGGCATGGAAGATCATTAGGAGCATAAGTAGAAACTTGGCCGAAACTTTCAAAGAGGGGTTTGAAATCAAACATTCAAACAACATGTACAATGCCTAACTAACATCATGTTAACATCATATATACACATAGCATGGCATGGAAGATCATTAGGAGCATAATTAGAGACTTGGACGAAACTTTCAAAGAAGGGATTGAAACCAAACACTCAAACAACTTGTACATGGTCTAACTAACATCATGTTAGCATCATATATACACATAGCATGCCATGGAAAATCATTAGGAGCATAAATGGGGTCTTGGCAAAAACTTTCAAAGAGGGGTTTGAAATCAAACACTCAAACAACTTGTACAAGGTCTAACTAACATACTGTTAACATCATATATACACATATCATGGCATGGAAGATCGTTAGGAGCATATGTAGAGACTTGGCCAAAACTTTCAAAGAGGAGTTTGAAATCAAACACACAAACAACTTGTACAAGGTCTAATTAACATCATGTTAACATCATATATACACATAGCATGCCATGGAAGATCATTAGGAGCATAAGTAAAGACTTGGCCGAAACTTTCAAAGAGGGGTTTGAAATCAAACACTCAAACAACTTGTACAAGGTCTAACTAACATCATGTTAACATCATATATACACATAGCATGGCATGGAAGATCATTAGGAGCATAAGTAGAGACTTGGCCGAAAATTTCAAAGAGGGGTTTGAAATTAAACACTCAAACAGCTTGTACAAGTTCTAACTAAAATCATATTAACATCATATATACACATAGCATAGCATGGAAGATCATTAGAAGCATAAATGGAGTCTTGGCCGAAACTTTCAAAGAGGAGTTTGAAATCAAACACTCAAACAACTTGTACAAGGTCTAACTAACATCATGTTAACATCATATATACACATAGCATGGCATGGAAGATCATTAGGAGCATAAGTAGAGACTTTGCCGAAACTTTCAAAGAGGGGTTTGAAATCAAACATTCAAACAATTTGTACAATGTCTAACTAACATCATGTTAACATCATATATACACATAGCATGGCATGGAAGATCATTAAGAGCATAAGTAGAGACTTGGCCGAAACTTTCAAAGAGGGGTTTGAAACAAAACACTCAAACAACTTGTACATGGTCTAACTAACATCATGTTAGCATCATATATACACATAGCATGGCATGGAAAATCATTAGGAGCATAAATGGGGTCTTGGCCAAAACTTTCAAAGAGGGGATTGAAATCAAACACTCAAACAACTTGTACAAGGTCTAACTAACATCATGTTAACATCATATATACACATATCATGGCATGGAAGATCATTAGAAGCATAAGTAGAGACTTGGCCAAAACTTTCAAAGAGGAGTTTGAAATCAAACACTCAAACAACTTGTACAAGGTCTAACTAACATCATGTGAACATCATATATACACATAGCATGCCATGGAAGATCATTAGGAGCATAAGTAAAGACTTGGCCGAAACTTTCAAAGAGGGGTTTGAAATCAAACACTCAAAAAACTTGTACAAGGTCTAACTAACATCATGTTAACATCATATATACACATAGCATGGCATGGAAGATCATTAGGAGCATAAATGGGGTCTTCGCCGAAACTTTCAAAGAGGGGATTGAAATCAAACACTCAAACAGCTTGTACAAGGTCTAACTAACTTCATGTTAACATCATATATACATATAGCATGGCATGGAAGTTCATTAGGAGCATAAGTAGAGACTTGGCCGAATCTTTCAAAGAGGAGTTTGAAATCAAACACTCAAACAACTTGTACAAGGTCTAACTAACATCATGTTAACATCATATATACAGCATGGCATAGAAGATCATTAGGAGCATAAATGGGGTCTTGGCCGAAACTTTCAAAGAGGGGTTTGAAATCAAACACTCAAACAACTTGTACTAGGTCTAACTAACATCATATTAACATCATATATACACATAGAATGGCATGGAAGATCATTAGGAGCATAAGTAGAGACTTGGCCGGAACTTTCAAACAGGGGTTTGAAATCAAACACTCAAACAACTTGTACAAGGTCTAACTAACATCATGTTAACATCATATATGCACATAGCATAGCTTGGAAGATCATTAGGAGCATAAATGGGGTCTTGGCCGAAACTTTCAAAGAGGGGTTTGAAATCAAACACTCAAACAACTTGTACAATATCTAACTAACATCATGTTAACATCATATATACACATAGCATGGCATGGAAGATCATTAGGAGCTTAAGTAGAGACTTGGCCGAAACTTTCAAAGAGGAGTTTGAAATCAAACACTCAAACAACTTGTACAAGGTCTAACTAACATCATGTTAACATCATATATACACATAGCATGGCATGGAAAATCATTAGTAGCATAAATGCGGTCTTGGCCAAAACATTCAAAGAGGGGTTTGAAATCAAACACTCAAACAACTTGTACAAGGTCTAACTAACATCATGTTAACATCATATATACACATAGCATGGCTTGGAAGATCATTAGGAGCATAAGTCTAGACTTGGGCGAAACTTTCAAAGAGGGGTTTGAAATCTAACACTCAAACAACTTGTACAAGGTCTAACTAACATCATGTTAACATCATATATACGCATAGCATGGCATGGAAGATCATTAGGAGCATAAGTAGAGACTCGGCCGAAACTTTCAAAGAGGAGTTTGAATTCAAACACTCAAACAACTTGTACAAGGTCTAACTAACATCATGTAAACATCATTTATACACATAGCATGGCATTGAAAATCATTAGGAGCATAAATGGGGTCTTGGCTGAAACTTTCAAAGGAGATCTTAAGAAATCTAACAATCGAAACAACTTGTACTGCAAGTGAGAGTATTACTTACATCCTCTCGCTTGGTTTACTATAAGAACTATACCCTTGGTGCCAAGACAAAGCATCCCTTTTTCTTCTTTGCGGTTTCGGAAATGGAAGAATGGTGAGGAGGGTTTCGGTGGAGGAAGAATAAAGGAAGAAAAGAATGATAACTTGTTATTCTCTTGTCTCCTCATTACTCCTATTTATTCAAGTGAAGGTGTCCCCTTGCCTCCCCTACCCTTATCTATCATTTCCCTTACCCTTCTAACAGCCCACCCCTGCTGGGCTTCTGGTTATCACATGCATCTTAAGGTTTAGTTACTTGCTTGGAGGTTCAAGGTTCAAACCCTGGGCCATGCATCCTTTTTGGCTCTATTCTCTTTTATTTTTGAAGGAGCCGACATAAAAGTCCATTATAATCAATCAAAAAATTTTATAAAATTTGCTAGGAATTTTACGGGCGTTACAGACTGTTTCTCAGCTGCCTCTCCTAAATGTCAGCCGCTCTTCTCAATAACCCATCGTCGGTTTTCCCTGTTTGCGACAACTCCTTTTTGCTCACGCACGACTCTTATCTTTCTCACCGAGTGATCTCTCTATTTCATTGCCCAGATATTGATCCTTGCGTCCCAGCAGGTCATTGGCCTCCTTGGCCGATCGATTAGACGACAGCGTCACCTTAGCCGGTTGCTCTTATCGCGGGTCAATCGATCTCTCCCTCCTTGGCACTCGTCGTCCCTTCACGTGAGCAGAGCCACTAGTTGAGGGGGGGTATCACGGTCATTTGTCGTTGGAACTAGGTAAGGGTTGATTTCTTCTTACCTTGGACAAGCTGTAATTTTCCCTTCGTTGAGCTCGATCTGTGAATTGGGCAGTGATCCGGAGCCGATGAACAGGGGATAGGAGGAAGGTGGCTGATGGTGGAGTTTCTAGGGTTGGTAAGCTTGATTTACCCTTTTCTCTCCATCTATAATCACTAGATTTTGGTTGTGTGTCAATGGATTGTGATCTGTAGGGGGATTTCCCTTCGGTGGAGTTTTGTCGGCTGTGAGTTGGAGGTTGTGAATGAGTGTGATCGGAGTGATGGTTATGGGTGAGAGCTGTGAAGGCTACTCTTGGCTAGGAAGGGGCTGGTGTTGAGGATTTGCCAGCTGTGTTGAGGGATTTAAGTTGGGGATCTGATTTTGAAGTTGGTTAGAGCCCTAAATGGGTGTAATCAAGGGTTGTGCAGGGTTGTGATGTGTATGGTGATGCTCTATATGTGTTGTGTATGGGGATGTGAAGGTGTCAAGTGTGAGTTGTGGTGGCTAATGAAGGGGGATTATGTAGCATATGTGACAGGAATTTTATTAAGCATTTAGGTTTATTGATTTATGTACGAAATCGGCTTAGGATTCAATTTGACGGTGGATCGTATCATAGTACTTAACAATAGTTATGTTGTATGCAGGACGTGGATACGAGACAGGTCCGTGGGCATGAAGACTTTATTATTTCGAGCTTCATAGCAGGTGGGTAATTTTCTACCCTGGTCAGGTAGTTGATAAATCCTGATGCATGTTAATTTACATTGGTGTCACTTATACCTTGACTTCACTCTAGTTTTTCTATTGCTTGATAGTTAGTCTTTGCCCTTTTAAATACTCTACTATTGTTATCACATTTTTCTTCATCATGATTATGGGTTATAGATTTGATGTATGTAAGCCTATAATTGTTCAATTAGGTGTACATAGTAGAGTATTGTTAAAGGCTTGATTTGTAAATTGGATAAAAGTTCATTCGGGGGGGGTGGATAATGTCTTGAACATAGAATTGATTCTTATATTAAATCCTTATGTTGCGTATATATTACGGATCATGTGTTTATGTATGGACATGTGGTTTGTGGATTGTGGATAGTGTGTCTCTACGGACTAGTGGTCCTAGCTTGATTATGATCAGTTGAGTATGACTCTCTGCGGGATAGAAAGTGTGGTGATCAATTGAGTATGATTCTCTACAGGATAGAGAGTGTGTTTATCAATTGAGTATGACTCTCTGCAGGATAGAGAGTGTGTTGATCAGTTGACTATGACTCTCTACAGAATAGAGAGCGTGTTGATCAGTTGAGTATGACTCTCTTTAAAATAGAGAGTATGTCGTAGATGTATGTTATGTGTGACTGCATTCATGTCATTTACATGTATGCTAGTGACTTATTCTCCCTTGTGGTCGAGAGAGTCGTCAGTCATCCTGCCTCCACGATTACTCGTGGTTGTAGTAGCTGGTGTGAGGACAGAGCATTTGTTGTGCCGCACTCGACCACTATAGACGATGGTAGTTGGAGTTGCGTGTAGTTGTCCTGAGTGTGTGGCACTCGACCACTCATGGGTAGTAACTGTCGGAGTGGCCAACAGTAGGGACTCCCATTGTGTAGCTAGCTCTTTATGCTTATATGCTACTTGTTCATACTGCCCACTCGGGCACTCGAGAGTAGTGGTTGGTGTTGAGTTGGGACAGTTGTCATGTCGAGCCACCTAGGCCACACTGGGGTCATGGTAGCGGTTAGGGTGAGCAGGCATGACCATGCATTCTGAATTGTCGTGTTCTTATGGCGTTTTGTATATATATATATATATATATATATATATATATATATATATATATATATATATATATATATATATATATATTTGTGTCGAACTCGACCACTATAGACGGTGGTAGTTGGAGTTGTGTGTAGTTGTCCTGCGTGTGTGGCACTTGACCACTCATGGGTAGTGACTGTCGGAGTGGCCAATAGTAGGTACTCCCATTGTGTAGCTAGCTCTTTACTCTTATATGCTACTTGTTCATACTGCCCACTCAACCACTCGAGAGTAGTGGTTGGTGTTGAGTTACGACAGTTATCATGTCGAGCCACCTTGGCCACACTGGGGTTATGGTAGGGGTTAGGGTGAGCAGGTATGACAATGCATTACAGAATTGTCATCATGCTTTGTATATATATATATATATATATATATATATATATATATATATATATATATATATATATATATATATATATATATATATATATATATATATATATATATATATATATATATATATATATATTGTGCTGTCGACTTGACCACTACCATGTACATGGTAGTCGAGTAAGTTGGAGCTTTGTCTCTCGCATAGGTGTGGCACTCGACCACCCATGGGTAGTGATCATGAGTGGCTAACAAACAGGACTCCTATTGTGTAGCTAGCTCTTTACGCTTATATGCTACTTATTCATACTACCCACTCAGCCACTCGAGAGTAGTGGTTGGTGTTGAGTTGGGACAGTTGTCATGTCGAGCCACCTAGGCCACACTGGGGTCATGGTAGCGGTTAGGGTGAGAAGGAATGACCATGCTTTCTAAATTGTCGTGTTATTTTGGCGTTTTTCATATATATATATATATATATATATATATATATATATATATATATATATATATATATATATATATATATATATTGTTGTGTCACACTCGACCACTATAGACGGTGGTAGTTGGAGTTGCGTGTAGTTGTCCTGCGTGTGTGGCACTTGACCACTCATGGGTAGTGACTGTCGGAGTGGCCAACAGTAGGGACTCTCATTGTGTAGCTAGCTCTTTACGCTTATATGCTACTTGTTCATACTGCCCACTCGGCCACTCGAGAGTAGTGATTGGTATTGAGTTAGGACAGTTGTCATGTCGAGTCACCTTGGTCACACTGGGGTTATGGTAGCGGTTAGGGTGAGCAGGTATGACAATGCATTCTGAATTGTCATGTTCTTTTAGCGTTTTGCATATATATATATATATATATATATATATATATATATGCAGTCTATATGTATGCTTGTTGTGATGTTGCATTTGTTTGTACTATGCTTGCTGCATTTGTGTGTACATCATCATACATGATACTTGCATTTGCTATATGGTGTGTGTGGGATACCTGTGTATGAGTTGGTCGGACTACTGCATACCTTTGACCAGTATCCTAATGTGACATGGGATGGACCTGGTCCATTGTGTATTTGACATAGAATGTTAGTATGGCGGTTTTTTGTTGACTATAGAGTTAGTATTACTCTACCATGTTGTAGGTGTTGTATTATGGTACTTATACTCAAGTTGTATGAGTTGCATCATTGTCGATCTTCAGGTATGTCGGTACCTTATGTTGTTATTGTTGATCAGTTGGTTATACAGTTGTTATATCATACTGGTATATATATGTTCTACCTTTAATCAGTATATTGTTGACTCGCATGTGATATATATATATATATATTATGCATGCAATGCTTTTCTTATTACCTCTGAGTGTTATACTCACCACCACATACCTTGGGTTTCTTGTCGTCCAGGTAACAGGTAGCCGACTTCGTGATGGATTTGGAGCATCGTTGGCTGGCATCATCTCATCTCACATCCGAGGGTCCTGAGTCTTGGGTTTTTCTGTGTATCTCTTGATATACCTTGGTTTCTATGGTGGATTGTAGTGTTGGACTTTTGTTGATGTACGCACTTGTTGATTCGGGTTTTGATGATACTTTCTTTATGTTGTGGTTAGTCATACCGGTATACAGTGATGTTGAGTTCTCTTACTCTATCTGATGATTCTGCTATAATTTTGGATTATACATATATGTACATGTTGTGTTATTGTGGTCGAAAGGCCTTGTATCAACAGGATATTGTGTCACGTACAGGGGAGATATTGTCCATTTGTTTTCTTCTCGGCATACTCTCGGGGCGTGACAACTTTATTGGTATCAGAGCCCTAGGTTTTGTGATGCCATACAATGATATTTTTTCTTTGAGTCTTGGATTTTTGGGAGTCGATTTGTTTTGGTTTTGGTTTTGTGAGATGGGATTGACAGCGACATGAGGTCCGAGCAGCACGAAGTAAGAATTCTTGATAACTTATATTCTAGTTAGATACTTATCTAAACTTGTTCAACAAGTGTATACAGATAGAGTTATGGCACCTGTGCAGACTCGTAGTAGGGGGCATCCACCAAGGCGACCAGTCGGAGTCGCCTTTAGTGTTTATACTTTCGGTTTTGTTGGCTATGCATGTAGTGATTATAACAGGGAAAGACATGTAGTGTGTTAGTCACTATTCGTAATCGTGGTATGAGTTGACCACGGGAATAACTTGTTGAGTCTGTGAGACTTGAACTTGCTGTCGAAAAGGTGAATTACCTTTGAGAACTGACTAATACCGAGTCGGATAGTAGGGGTCAGGTTATCACATTTCTTATGGAGATCAGACATTAAAGTCTTGGGGATTTTCACTAATGATGTTAGTCATATCATTACTTGTTGGGTAATGGACAGGGCATGTATGCTAGTGTGATGCAGATAGCGAATGATTAGTATATGGTGTTTCATAGGGATTTTGATACCTGAGATGGTCATGTTAGGTTTTATGACTTTGAAGGTACTTTTGAGTACTTAACCTGTGTG
Source organism: Wurfbainia villosa (assembly GCA_025175895.1). NCBI lineage: Eukaryota > Viridiplantae > Streptophyta > Magnoliopsida > Zingiberales > Zingiberaceae > Wurfbainia > Wurfbainia villosa. The sequence goes on along the minus strand of CM045989.1, from coordinate 31,182,300 downwards.
TGCAGAGAAAGTAGAGTTAGTTGCATACCATTATCGGGATTAAGCCGGTACTTGGTAGAAGATGTTGGAAATAACCTTCGGGGAATAGGATATCACTTGGTCATAGTTTAGTGATACTGAGAGAGAGTATTTTCCCCGTGTTATTTCTTTTGACTCGTTATTGGGGAATTCTTGAGCTTCAAGTAGGGTGATCGGTTGGTAATGGGAGTACTATACAGAGTCGTTAGACTTGCAGAGGTATCGACCGCCTAATAGCTCAAGAATGGGAATGGATGTTTTAAGCCACCCACAGTTTATTGACTTACATTCGGATTAAGATGTTTGTATCTTCTATCATATCATATCGGAAGACATTAGACCGAGTCATATGTATGGAAATGACTCCGTAGCGAGTGCTTTAGGGGTTGGAGGTCAATAAGTAGACCTTGCAAGTCAAATGATTAGAATCAGAAGTCTCCGAATGTTGGACAAAAGTAGTAAGATCAGAGTCGTGGGTTATGAGCTACTTTCCGATTTTAGAAGACCAATCGCAGATCATCAGGATATTCTTGTGTACATCCGCAAAATCAGAGGAAAGACTCCGAATTATGTGCGTACAGTGTGGATCACGAAGACACACAAAGTCAGATTATCCGAAGGATCAGTCATTTGAGATATGGTTTCAGTTTATTCTATATATGCTGATACTTTGATTGATACGGGTAGTTCTCATTCATTTGTATCTAGAATATTTTTGGGTAGAATTGGAAGTATTTTGATGGTTTGTACTTGTGGGCTAGCAATATCGTTGCCATCGGGAGAGGTGCTGACTAGCCATCAAGAAATCAAAGGTTGTCCATTGGATTTCGATGGGCATATTCTTACAATGGACCTTCAGGTGTTGGAAATGGTAGAGTTTAACATTATACTCGGTATGGACTGGTTGACCACTTATTATGCTACAGTGGATTGTAGAGCAAGGGTAGTGACTTTTCGATCACCAGATCAACCAACCTAGAAATTTATTGGCACTAGAGATGATGGGATATCCATTATATGTGCATTACAGACTCAGAAGTTATTGGCCCATGGTTGTCAGGGTTATTTATTATCTTTAGTCAAAGTTGAGAATGAAGGAATACCACCCCTCTCTGATGTGCGAGTAGTCCAAGAGTATCCGGATGTGTTTCCAGATGAACTTCCGGGCTTGCCACCTCCTAGGCAAGTGGAATTTCTGATAGAGGTGATTCCAGGTACCGCTTCGATATCGAAAACTCCTTATCGGATGGCACCAAAGGAGCTGAACGAACTAAAAGTCCAACAGCAGGAGTTGTTGGATAAGGAATTTATTCGCCCTAGTGTTTTTCCATGGGGAGCTCCAGTACTGTTTGTTAAGAAGAAAGATGGATCATTGCGGTTATGTATTGACTATCAGCAACTAAATGCGGTCACAGTTAAGAACAAATATCCACTGCCGAGGATAGAGGATTTGTTTGATCAGCTCAAGGATACATGTGTGTATTCTAAAATTGATCTGCGGTCAGGCTACCATCAGCTTAGAGTAAGGGATGAGGATGTTCAGAGGATAACATTCCGTACTCGTTATGGACATTACGAGTTTTTGGTGATGTCGTTTGAGCTTACTAATGCTCCACCCGCATTTATAGATTTGATGAACCGGGTATTCTTGAGGGATCTGGATCAGTTTGTGATTATGTTCATAGATGATATTTTTGATATACTCCCGATCTGAGGAAGAGCATGAACGTCATCTTCGGATAGCATTGGATACGTTACGACGGGAGCAATTGTATGTCAAGTTTAGTAAATGTGCCTTATGGCTATCCTCTGTGGGTTTTCTTGGACACGTGGTGTCTAATAGAGGTATTTCAGTAGATCCTTAGAAAATCGAGGTGATTACCAAAAGGTACATCAAAATCAGTTTAGAAAATCCATAGTTTCCTTGGTTTGGCTGGGTATTATCGTAGATTTGTGGAGGGATTTTCCATGATTGCCATGCCACTTACTCGCTTGACCCGGAAGGGGATCAAGTTCACCTGGTCAGAGGCTTGTGAAACTAGCTTCCAAGAGCTTAAGCGACGGCTAGTTTCTGCACCAGTCTTAGTGATTCCTTCTGGTGTTGATGAGATGGTCCTATATACCGATGCTTCAATCCAAGGGTTAGGAGCAGTTCTGATGCAGTGCGATCATGTAGTATCTTATGTCTCCCATTAACTAAAGGATCACAAAAGGAATTATCTAGTGCACGACCTAGAATTAGCAGCCATCATTTTCGCGTTGAAGATATGGAGACACTATCTATATGGAATTACCTTTGAGATCTACACAAACCATAAAAGTCTGAAATATCTGTTCACACAGAAAGAACTGAACCTGAGACAGAGACGGTGGATGGAATATCTAAAGAATTACAGTTGCACAATCCATTATCATCCGGGAAAAAGTAATGTGGTAGCAGATGTGCTGAGCAGGAAGTCTCGTGGGATTCTAGCCAATCATCTGACAGCAGTTACTGATCTTGTCTAGCAATTCTCGGAGTTAGGATTGTCTAAACAAGGTCAAACATCCTAGAGGATATTAGTTTCTATGGTTGCCCAGTCCACTATTGCTGAGAAAATCAAAGAAGCACAAGTTAGTGACTAGCATCTGCAGTTCTTGTGCAGCATAATAAACTCAGAACGACAGATGGATTTCTTGAGTGACGAGAATGGAGTACTCCGTTTTCGTGGATGGCTATGTGTTCCGGACATGCATCCAGTTAAGGAAGAGTTGTTACAGGAAGCACATCATTCAAGATTCGCTATACATCCTGGTGGTACTCGGATATACCGAGATTTGAAACGCTTATACTGGTGGAACAGTATGAAGAGAGATATTGCAAACTTTGTTGCTCGATGTTTAGTATGCCAGTAGGTGAAAGTTGAACATCAGAAACCCGCTGGATTGCTTCAGGAAATTCCGATTCCAGAATGGAAATGGGAGCATATCACTATGGATTTCGTTACGAGAATGCCTAGAAGCCATAAAGGGCATGATGCGGTTTGGATGATTGTGGATCGGTTAACCAAATCTGCTCATTTCCTTCCTATTCGTGGGATGGACCTGCTGGATCGTCTAGCAGAGTTGTACTGTCGAGAGATTATTAGGCTGCATGGGGTGCCTTTGAGTATCATATCTGATAGAAATCCATAATTTACCTCGTGATTTTGGCAGAGTCTGTAGTAGGTCATGGGCATAGAGCTTCGGCTTAGTATAGCATTTCATATGCAGACAGATGGACAGTCTGAGCGTACCATTCAGACATTGGAGGATTTGCTGAGATCTTGTGTTATGGATTTTGGAGGCAGTTGGGAGGACCACATTCATTTAGTGGAATTTTCCTATAATAATAGCTACCACTCTTCTATTCAGATGGATCCTTTCGAAGCCTTATATGGTAGACCCTGTAGATCTCCCGTGTTATGGGAGGAGGTTGGGGAACGATAGTTGTTGGGGCCACAGAGTATTCAGCATGATGCAGAGTTAGTGTGCGTCATCAGACAACGGTTATCCGAGGCATAGGATCGGTAGAAAAGTTATGCGGACTGGAGGTGAAGACCTTTGGAATTCTCAGTCGGGGATCATGTATTCCTACGAGTTTCACCCACCAAAGGAGTCAAAAGATTTGGGTTGAAAGGAAAATTAGCTCCATGCTACATTGGTCCATTTGAGATATTAGAGAGGATTGGGGGTGTAGTTTATCGGTTGGCTTTACCTCCGACACTTGCTGAAGTTCATAACGTATTTCATGTTTCTATGCTGAGGAAATACGTGTCACATTCTAATCATGTTCTGAAAGAGGTACCGATTCCACTTCAGCCTAATGCGACCTATGAGGAGATTCCAATGCGAATTCTTGATTGCAAGGAGCAACAGTTGCGGAACAAAACTATCTGACTCGTAAAGGTTGGATGGCAGCATCATACTGATGAGGAGGCTACGTGGGAGCTGAAAGATACTATCTGAGCTCGATACCCTCATCTGTTCACATGAGGTATGTGGTGTTCAGTTCGAAAACTTGCTTGAATTAATTTTTGCATGTTAGTTCAGAATTTGGGGACCAAATTTTATTAAGTGAGGGAGAATATAAAATACCACAAATAAATGGCGAAGGAATGATATTGTTATTGGATAAATTAAATTGAAAAAAATATGGTTAGGTATTTAATTAAACCTAACCTATCTTAAGAGGTTAATGGTTTAATTGAATCTAGGTTTAATTGAACCAAGGGTTAATTGCTTATAGGATTAAACCCAACCCGGTAGTAAAAACCTGACCCATTTGCATTTTTCCTTTTTCCATTTCTACATTTTCTCACGCGAGCTCGGGATCTCTTCTCTTCCTCACTGTGCTGCAACCTGCTCCTCCCGACCGTTTCTCAGTCGCCTCTCCTAAATGCCAGCCGCTCTTCTCAATAACCCATCTCCGATTTTCCCTGTTCGCAACAAGTCCTTTTTGATCACGTGCGACTCTTCTCTTCCTCACCGAGCAATCTCTCTGTTTCATCGCCCAGATCTTGGCGTTAGGCCATGAGGTCGTCGGCCTCCTTGGACCGGTTGACGACAGCAGCGTCACCTTGGTGGTTGCTCTTCCCTCCTTGGCACTCGTCGACCCTTCGCGTGAGCAGAGCCACCGATTGAGGGAGGGTGTCACGGTCATTTGCCGTCAGAACTAGGTAAGGGTTGATTTCTTCTTACCTTGGACAAGCTATAATTTTCCCTTCGTTAAGCTCAATCTGTGAATTGGGCAGTGATCCGGAGCCAGTGCACAGGGGATAGGAGGAATATGGATGACAGTGGAGTTTCTAGGGTTGGTAAGCTTGATTTACCCTTTTCTCTCCATCTATAATTGCTAGATTTTGGTTGTGTGTTAATGGATTGTGATCTGTGGGGTGGATTTCCCTTTAGTGGAGTTTTGTCGGCTATGAGTTGGAGGCTGTGAATGAGTGTGATCGGAGTGATGGTTATGGGTGAGAGTTGTGAAGGCTGCTCTTGGCTAGGAAGGGGATGGTGTTGAGGATTTTGCTGGTTGTGCTGCTGTGAGAAAAAATTGCCAGTTGTACGGCTGTGAATTGGGGATTTGCTGACTGTGTTGAGGAATTTGAGTTGGGGATCTGATTTTGAAGTTGGTTAGAGCCCTAAATGGGAGTAATCAAGGGTTGTGCAGGGTTGTGATGTGTATGGTGATGCTCTGTATGCGTTGTGTATGGGGATGTGAAGGTGTCAAGTGTGAGCTGTGGTGGCTAATGAAGGGGGATTATGTAGCATATGTGACTAGAATTTTATTAAGCATTTGGGTTAATTGATTTACGTACGAATTCGGCTTAGGATTCGATTTGACGGTGGATCGTATCATAGTACTTGACAATAGTTATGTTATATGCAGGACGTGGATATGAGATAGGTCTGCGGGTATGAAGACTTTATTATTTCGAGCATTATAGCAGGTGGGTAATTTCCTACCCTGGTTAGGTAGTAGATAAATTCTGATGCATGTTAATTTACATTGATGTCACTTATACCTTGACTCCACTCTAGTTTTTCTATTGCTTGATAGTTAGTCTTTGCCCTTTTAAATACTCTACTATTGTTATCACATTTTTCTTCATCATGATCATGAGTTATAGATGTGACGTATGTAAGCCTATAGTTGTTCAATTAGATGTGCATAGTAGACTACGGATGAAGACTTGATTTGTAAATTGGATAAAAGGTCATCTCGGTGGTGGATAATGTCCTGAACATAGAATTGATTCTTATGTTAAATCCTTATGTTGCGTATCTATTATGGATTATGTGTTTATGTATGGTCATGTGGATTGTGGATAGTGTGTCGCTACGGACTGATGGTCCTAGCTTGATTATGATCAGTTGAGTATGACTCTCTGTAGGATAGAGAGTGTGACTCTCTGCAGGATAGAGAGTGTGTTGATCAGTTGAGTATGACCCTCTTTAGGATAGAGAGTATGTGGTGGATGTATATTATGTGTGACTGTGCATTAATGTCATTTACATGCATGCTAGCGACTTAGTCTCCCTTGTAGTCGAGAGAGTCATCAGTCATCCTACCTCCACGATTACTCGTGGTTGTAGTAGCTGGTGTGAGGGCAAAATATTTGTTGTGCCACACTCGACCACTATAGACAGTGGTAATTGGAGTTGCATGCAGTTGTTCTGTGTGTGTGACACTCGACCACTCTTGGGTAGTGACTATCGGAGTGGCCAATAGCAGAGACCCCCATTGTGTAGCTAGCTCTTTACGCTTATATGCTACTTATTCATACTGCTAACTCAGCCACTCGAGAGTAATGGTTGGTGTTGAGTTGGGACAGTTGTCATGTCGAGCCACCTAGGCCACACTGGGGTCGTGGTAGCGGTTAGGGTTAGCAGGCATGACCATGCATTCTGCATTGTCGTGTTATTATGGTGTTTTGCATATTGATATATATATATATATAGATGGTTGTGATTAGTATATATATATATATATATATATATATATATGCAATCTATATGTATGCTTATTGTGATGTTGTATTTGTTTGTGCTATGCTTGCTGTATTTGTGTGTACATCATTATACATGATACTTGCATTTGCTATATGGTGTGTGTGGGATACCTGTGTATGAGTTGGTCGTACTATTGCATACCTTTGACCAGTATCGTGATGTGACATGGGATGGACCCAGTTCATTGTGTATTTGACATAGAATGTTAGTACGGTGGTTTTTTGTTGACTATAGATTTAGTATTACTCTACCATATTGTAGGTGTTGTATTATGGTACTTATACTCAAGTTGTATGAGTTGCATCGTTGTCGATCTTCAGGTATGTCAGTACCTTATGTTGTTATTGTTGATCAGTTGGATATACAGTTATTATATCATACTGGTATATATCTATTGTATCTTTAGTCAGTATATTGTTGACTCGCATGTGATATATATATATATATATATATATATATGTCTGTGTGTGTGTGTGTGTGTGTGTGTGTGTGCGCGCGCAATCAAGCTCATCTAATGTTTCAATGTTTAACAACAAGGTTTAAGTTTAAGTCAAGGAAATAGAAATCTAGTTTGAGCTAGAGTATAGTCAAGACATTACTTCGACGGATACAAACCTAAGGTCATTAAGTTAGATGTTTAGAGTGACATTAGACCTTGGGAGAAATCCAAGGATAAGCCTTGGTATGGATGGAAATCCAAAGGAGAACCTTGGTAGAGGAAGAGTACAAGCTGGCTTAAGGTCCGGAAGCTTGGTGATGGAGAGGGCATAGTAACGTGCTCGTTCTCCATTGGGAAGAATACAAGCTGACCGGAGGTCCAGAAGCTTGGTGATGGAGAGGGCATAGTAATGTGCTCGTTCTCCATTAGAGTTAGAGAGGGCACAAGGGAGTGCTCGGTCTCTAGCTAGTGTACTCGTTAGTAAGAGAGGGCTCAGTAACGTGCTCGTTCTCTTACTAGGGTACATGGGCCCAATACTCGTTAGACAAAGAGGGCACCGTAACGTCACTACAAAAATAATAGTCTATTATGATATTTTTTTAACGATATTTATTTTATAATGTAGTTATAAATACTTTACAAGGACACTTATTAAAAATGATGATTATTGTTAAAAAAAACCAATTAGATATCTTTTAATGACATATTTAATAAATGTCATTATAAATACTTAGTTTATATATATTTAAAAAGTTTTTAGGTTTAATGATTTCCTCCGCCATTCCCTAATTCCCTAACCCTCTCCATCGTCACGCGCTCGTCCGTCCCTTCTTCTTCCGCGTCGCCTTCTCACGATTGCTCGCCCTCCGTTCGTTCTCTTCCTTTTCCGTTGGTCATTGCTCGACCTCCGTCCGTCGTTCAACGTTCTGATTCCGTCCAAACAGGTTCTTCAATATGATTACTTTTATTTTTCAGGTGGTCATTGTGATGACCTTTGCAGCCGTAGCACAGGCGAGGCCCTTCGCGTACGGCCCCGGAGATCCGATGGTCACCCAGATGCATGTGCCCATCCAGCACCTGAGGCCGCCTCCGGCACCATTGTCTTAGCAGCACGCATCGCCGTTGGTAGTCCCCCAGGCTATCGTCGCTCCCACCGGCTGAACTAATAGCGTCCAATCAGGAACTCATCCAAAGGTTCACCTTTTTATTATAATCTCATACCTTCGTTTGTGGTTTTATCACAATTAGAGCTTGCTACGGTAGATTGAACTCTGATATGTGCATTCCTTTCAAATTGCACCTCAGGTTATGCCGCATCCTTCAGTGTCTTCCACATTAGCGGACAAAAATTTTAGGAAGAGGTAAGTGACTATTTGCATGAATAACTAACTAACAAGCCTAGAGTACTTGCAGTTCTACTAATAGAATAAGGGTTAATTGCCAAAAACTATTCTAATCATTCCTTCCTTTGATCTGACATTGGTAAGAAGAAACCATTAAATCTTTTTGTTTCCTCAATAGAATTTTGTTGAGTGATAATAATACCTGACTCAAACTTCGAATTTGGCTAAACTTGCAAAAGAATACTTTCAAATTCACCCTTTTTGGTGGAAGTGGCCAATTTATGATTCACAAATAAATGTGGTTGAATTAACTTAATAAGAACCAGGGAATCCGTTGAGAATTCTATGCAAATTGCATCTTCCAACTTCTTATGACTATCTTTAAGATTCTATAATTGTATGGCAGGGACTATCAATCGGTTTGAATTTGGTTTGGTTGTCTATAAGTATATTGTGGCAGTGGGAAGAAACCTTGACCTTTAAAATGGATATGATGGCTACAGCAAGGGTTGGATACAGATTGTGACTGGGTCACGAGACTCACAGGTGTGACTCTGACAGGTCTTCGAAAAGGGGACATGAGTTTTGCCTTGTCTTTATGGCCAATGGCTATCATATATAACAATGATACCTCCTACAGGTGACGTGTTTTCCACATCTTGTTTCTTCATGTTTTTTAAGTAAAACATTTAATTTATGAGCTTATAGGTCTCCTTCATCAACATACTAGATCAATAGATCCAGTATAATCTTACATGATAAGAATGCACCATTTACTAAATTTGAGAGGTTCATGTTCAGTGATATGGAGCATGCAATGTCAGGAACTTAAATTCTTGGATAACCTTTAGCCACTTTTAAATCTTCATACATAACGAAAGTTTTTGTAAGCTAGTATATACCATCTCTAAGACAATTGTAGAAACAGAATTCTTAACATTTTTCATTTTGAAAAGAAATTGTTAAACGCTTTGATGTATAGTAAATACACAAATATAAAAGTTGAAGTGACAGGACAATTTTTCTGGTTAACCAAAATGTAGCATAAATATACACCCAAGTATCAGGGAAAAGATGCATGTTCGTGAATCTTTCTAGTTTATATGCATACAAATGTTGTCTATTTAGATGTATTCATCTGCAGAAGATTTAAGGATTCGATCAAAAACTCGTAGGCCTCAAATAATATGTCCGTCCAAAACAAGGTAAAAACAAAACAAACATAGTTCACTTAAATTTGGGAACAAGCCCTTTACAGTGATTGTTTCAAACACAGCTCAATAGATAGATGTCTAGGTATTTAACAACAACTTGAAGAATACAGTTCGAAAACTCCAAACTCTAGTATATGTTGGATCCTTGAGTGGCTAGAGGGGGGATGAATAACCTCTTTTCGTTTTCTACAAATGATTAGTGGAAATACAATAATAATAGAAATGAGAATTCAATGCTAACGCGGAAGTTTTTACGTGGTTCGGAGATAACGCTCCTACTCCACGGCGATCCTTAAGGTGGATTAACCCAAATCAATCTTCACTAATAGCTTTCTCTTTTACAAAACCTCCTCTTCTTATAAAAGATGACAATGAAGATTTGAGAGGAGGAAAGGAATTAACACACTTAGAAAGCTTGGAAAACTTGTGGGAGTTTAGGAGAATGATCAAAATATAAGCATTAGGCTCTTCTTGCTCCCCTTGACCTCTTTTTATAGGAAAGAGCCTCTATTTTCCATTGGAGGTCTATCAGTCGACTGATGATTTACATCAGTCGACTGTCGTCGATTATAACGGCTTCTGAACAGTCGGATTCGCGGGATTTTCCATCGTCATCGCCAACGGGAAGACTATCAGTCGACTACCAACTTGATAGCCGATTCGATAATCTTGCCGTAGCCGATCGCCAATTGGCTACTGAGCCTTTCTTCGTGGCGTCGATCGCTATTGGCGATCAGCCACCGGCTTGTATCTGTGGGTCTCGAAGTCGACTCTCAGAGTTCGATGGATAACTCCCGATCACGAGCTCTCCAACCTCTAATGTTGCATTTTAAAGGTCAGTTCGACTGACACCATGTTCCAGTCGACTGGCACACCCCAAGTATGACTAATTCATACTTGAAAATATACCCTAAGCCTTGACTTAATCTTCTAGCCTCTCCATCAGCCTTGCGCCTCCAGGATTTCTTTGAGTCCACGACTCCATTCATGCGCTTGCCTTCAAAAGCTTCCTTCGGTTTCGTCATGCTTTGGGTTTCTTCTTTGCCAAAGTACGCTTGGACTTTACGCTGCCAAGACTACATGCTTGGACTTATGCCCCCAAGACTTGTCTTTGGTCTTTCTTTGCCAAGGACTGCTTGGACTTTACGCCGCCAAGACTACATGCTTGGACTTACGCCGCCAAGACCTTTCCTTTGACTTCTCTTTGCCAAGATCACACTTGGACTTGTCTTTTACCAAGTCTTCATACTTGAATTTTCCTGTCACTTAAACATGTTCACAATTAGATCACAAAGCATTGCCTAACTTTAATGATTATCCAAACATCAAAATATATAAATTCTTGGGGCATTGTTGCACCAACAATCTCCCCCTTTTTGATGTTTGACAATCATTTAAGTTAAGTCTTTAACACATGCACATAAACATATTTCAATATGAATTCTAACTTAAATATCCTTTCTCCCCCTTTGACATATAACAAAAATAGAAGAGTTTATCCAATAAGTTCAGGAAAGAATTATAATTGACACATCTTGAACTAAGGTATAAAATTGATATGAAGCTCCCCCTTAATCTAAGACATGATTCATGATGTGGAAATAACATGTGAACCAAAGTATAAATAATATAATAGGCAAATATGTCCTAGCTTTGCACCAACAATTATAGAATTAAGGGATGTAGCTCCCCCTAAACCAGTGCATAAAGAAAATCCTTCTTTCCATACAAGTTATCATGTATATACTGTGGGAATCATAGTATGGAGATATAATGTCCAAAATTGGACCTTTTAACCGATGAAAACCCGCTGATTCTAAACAAGAGTCAGGTTCATGTCATCGATCAATTGCCAATCAATAACGGTAGTCGATCGATATCGACATCAAATCGAATTTTCTCAAGGTTTAAAAACGCATAGAAAATTCCATGGATGTCCAAAAATCATGAAACTCGGCATACACATTATATTTGACTAATATAACATATGAAAAATATTAGACTAAAAACATGCTCATTAGATTAACGGATTGATACGATATTCAAAATGATAAAAATATGAAGCAAAAATGGAATTGTATCGTATCAATATTCATAACTTAGGATTACAATAAAGGTTTTTTAAGAAAAACTTAGTACTATGTGCTCAATTTCTAAACTTGAAAATAACAAATTATAGTAATGTAGGCACGAATAGAAATGAACTAAAAATACAACTTAATTTCATTAAACAAAAAATCATTACATAAGTTTGAGTTTGTGTCGTACATACGACCAAAAAGAAAATAAAAAAAACATGCTAGCTAAAGATCATCGTCATCAGCGTCCATCGGTGTAGATGACGAACCATCGTGAGGAGGTGGGTGTCCGGGTGCAGGAGGGCGGAGAATCGCCAAAATGTCCTGCTGCTGACGATGCATCCCACTCACGAGGGAGAGGAGCTCCTGATGCTCCCGGCGAAGCTCCTGTTGCCCCAAGAGAAGCTCCTCAAGGCGTGTATCTACCCGCTCTGCAAAAGCATCGAAGCGGGCTATGAAGGATGGGTCTGGCAGAATAGTATCACCTGCAGCAGCCCCTCGCGACGGCTCGCAGATGGCGACACCCTCGGCATCTCTTGCGAGCCGCACCCTCGGATCTCCTACAGCAGTGGCACCCTCTGGTGCCGGAGCGCCACCTATTGGTCGTCGTGCAGGGTCCCAGAAAATGGACCCCTCGCGGGCCTTCAAGCCCGCCAAGGAGAAGCTCCGACGGTTCATCTGGTCATATTTCTTATTCATGATTTTAATGACCCCTATGCTTACATCAATGCCTACGGAACTAAGCCACTAAGTAATGACATTTCCAAGTGGCATATGAACCTTCCCATTGTTTGGCTTTATGAAATGAGTAATGCAGTGGAAGGTGTTGAGACCAATGTCGATGTCTAAGAACTGATGGAAGATATGCATGAGGAAGAGGTGTACAAGTCGAACTAAGGCCAACCCGCGTGTAACTATAGGAAGAATACAATGAGCAATGACCTTATAAAGGACATTGTCAGAAGCAGAAAGCTCTTGGGATTGAAAAAGATTGGTGTTTAAAGGACGAGAAGAATTATAGAAGGTAGTATGAAGTGAGTCTAGAGAAATCTCCTCAAAGGGAGGTGGAAGTGGATCACTTCAAGACGGATAAAAAAAGAAGTCATTCTCGGAAGAGCGACATCCGAGAAAGTCTGTCCAATTCTGGGGGATGAAATCTAGATCGCATTGAGCGACGTGAGTCTGGTATCTCGAGCCATCTCCAATCGATCGCAAATTGTTGAAGAATTCATAAAGAAGGGTAATATTGACATGGTGGTCACAAAAGACTAAGGATTCAAGTTGGTAAAATTGGATAATCTGGACAATATCGAAGCAGTTGTCCTTAAGAAATTTTGGGTCCATTGATCGAGGCGGGATGAGTTGAAATTTGTTTTTATTGAAAGCATTTTCAAGTGTGGAGTTTGGAAACCTAGGATCAACAAAGGGTGGAGGGTTTGACGGGCCCTTGTTGGCCCGGTTACATTACATGCATAATGCTTAGTTCTAAATGTGTGAAAAGAACAATGTAGGTCAAAGATGATGAATGCATACACAAAGACAACAAACAAACAATGGTTAGTGAAACAAAACTATAGAAACAACCAAACTATGAGCAGAGATGAGGGTTTACCTAGGTGGCATGGTGAACGATCAAAGAAAGGTGTCAGAAGCTAGTTTCTACGAAACCCTAGCTGAGCGAGTGGTCTGTGGTGGAGACTAGGGCGGGAACCGGGTGAGAGGAGGTGGTCCTCAGTTGGAGAACACTTCAAACGGGAGCACCGGTCGGTGAAATCGCTGGAAAACAAGGGAAAACGGCGAGAGAAATGCGGTGGAAATTCGTCGGAAGAAGAAGAAGAAGAAGAAGGAAGGTCGGGAATTTTTGGCGAGTCGAACCGGTGGGAAAGCCCTAAAAATCGCAATGATCACTTATTAGTCGACAGATCAAGCTGATGGAGATCGATCAGTGGCGATCGGATCACGAGTGCTTACATGCCGGTGATCGGCGCCATAAATGGCGATCGAGGCTTCGGTTTGATAACATCGTATTCGATTGATATTAAAAATTCATAATTAATTCAATAAAGATAAAAAAATATGAAATTTTGTGGTTAACATTGTTAGATCATTTCCTATCAAGGAAAAATTATTTTAAAAATATATCACCTCTAGATTTTGATATTGACACAAACTTGAGATTTTGCAAAAATTATGATATTTTTGTAAGTTTGTATCACTTTGGCTTATCAATTGAAAATTGTTTCTCAAAGTTTGATAGACATAGTTTAAATTTTATTTTATTTGACATTTCCAATCATATTCTTGGAGCTATATGCACATTAATTGTACATAAGTCTTCCCAATGATTGGTCCAATGAAGGATTAATGTCTCTAGATGGCACTTTGGTTCATTGTAATGCATCATAACAAGCATGATGAACCAAATGCATCTTCCTAACATCTCACATAATTTCTAAGTGGCTAAATACACAAATCATGGTTTCTTAGGTCTATTGTGAGATGGTTAGAGGTATAAAACCTAGATTTTTATGGGATCATGCAAACCTACACTTCTATTCTACAAAGCACATTCCAAGTTCTCACCTAAGTGATGAAAATTCTATTTCGGGGAGAGGCTTGGTAAAGATGTCGGCTAGGTTGGACTTAGATTCAATGTAATTGAGCTCAATGTCCCCCTTAGCCACATGATCCCTAATGAAGTGATGTTTCACTTCAATGTGCTTGGTCCTAGAGTGATGAACTGGATTTTTAGTCAAATTTATGGTGCTCACATTATCACAAAATACTTTTATATTGGAGTAAGATAGCTCATAGTCCTCTAAAGTATGTTTCATCCATAGAAGTTGAGCTACACAACCACCCATAGCCACATATTCGGCTTCGGTGGTGGATAGGGCAACACAAGATTACTTCCTACTACTCTAACTAACTAGGGAGGACCCAAGGAATTGACATCCACCACTAGTACTCTTCCGATCCAATTTGCAACCGGCATAATCGGAATCGGTGTACCCAACCAACTCAAAAGACCTAGTCCTAGGGTACCATAGTCCTACATTTAGTGTGCCTTTAATATATCTTAAGATTCTCTTAACGGCAACTAAATGAGATTCTTTTGCACATGATTGATACCTAACACACATACCAACCGCAAATAATATATTGGGTCTACTAGCGGTTAGGTACAAAAGGCTACCAATCATGCTCCTATAGAGTGTGAGATCAATTTATTTTCTTCATTATCACTATCTATTTTTGTATTGGTTGCCATTGGAGTTGAAACTACCTTAGCATTTTCCAAACCAAATTTCTTAATCATTTCCTTAGCATATTTGGTTTGGTAAATATAAATACCTTCACTTGTTTGTTTGACTTGCAATTCTAGGAAGAAATTTAATTCCCCAACTAGACTCATTTCAAACTCTTTTTCCATATTCTTAATAAAGTCTTGGAGAAGTTCATCATTTGTTGACCCAAAGATAATGTCATCAACATATACTTAGGCTACAAAGATGTCCTTTGTTGTTGACTTTATAAATAGAGTTTGATCTACACTACCCCTCTTAAAGTCCTTTGAGATTAAGAAAGATGATAATCTTTCATACCAAGCCCGGGGAGCTTGTTTCAAACCATACAAAGCTTTCCTAAGCTTGTATACATGGTTTGGATAGTCCATATTCTCAAACCCAGGAGGTTGTTCTATATATACCTCTTCCTTAATAAATCCATTTAGGAATGCCGATTTAACATCCATTTGATGGAGTTTGAAACCCATATAGGAGGCATACCCTAATAGCATCCTAATAGACTCTAACCTAGCAACCGGGGCATATGTTTCATCATAGTCAAGTCCTTCAACTTGATTAAAGCCCCTTGCAACTAATCTTGCCTTATTCCTAGTAATATTCCCTTGGTCATCTAGTTTGTTCCTAAAGACCCATATTGTAGTAATGATGGTGTTTTCATTAGGTCTAGGAACTAACTCTCATACTTGACTCCTTTCAAATTGAGCCAATTCATCTTGCATTGCTAAGATCTAATCCGGATCAAGTAATGCATCTTTGATTGTTTTGGGCTCAATTTGAGAAATTAGAGCTATATGACTAGTGGGATCCCTATGAAATGACCTAGTCCTAACACCTTGAGATAATTCACCCATAATTTAATCTAAGGGATGATTTTGATGAACTCTTATGGTTCTAGGAGGTGTATTAATTTGAGTTTGATCATAATTAATCTCAATCCTTTGCTCATCATCGGAATCACCTCTTACTCCCCCTTGATTCAATCCTCCCCCTTGATCATTACCCCCTAAAGTTAAATCTTGGAATTGTTGGGTAATTTCTTGATGTTCATTATTAATATCATCATCAATAGGGGATTTCCTAGGATATGTATTGGAAGTTTCATCAAATTGGATATTTGAAGATTCCTCAATCTTTTGAGTCCTTTTATTGTAAATTCTATACCCTACACTAGTGGATGAGTATCCAACTAGGATTTCCTCATCCGCTTTGGACTCAAACTTACCTAGGTTGTCTTTGGTATTTAAAATATAAACTTTGCATCCAAAGACCTTAAAATAGTGAATTGTTGGAATTGTACCATTCCATAATTCAAATGGAGTTTTTCCTAAAAACCTATGAATTAAAACCCTATTTTGAATATAGCAAGTGGTGTTAACCGCTTCCGCCCACAAGTAGCTAGGTAAAGAATATGCATTTAGCATAGTCCTAGCCGCTTCTTATAGGGCACGATTTTTCCTTTCCACAACCCCATTTTATTGGGGTGTTCTAGGATAAGAAAATTTGTGCTTGTACCCTTGTTCTAGACAAAAAGTTGAGAAATTAGAATTCTCAAATTCTCCACCATAATCACTACGGATCCGGTTGATTTTGAGTTTTCTTTCATTCTCTACTCTCTTGCTAAATCCTATGATTATTCCTAATGTTTCATCTTTATTTTTCATGAAAAATACCCAAGTAAACCTAGAGAAATCATCTACTATTACTAAGCAACATCTACTACCAATCATAGAAGGGGTACTATGACAATCAAATAAGTCCATATGTAAAAGTTCTAAAGGTAAAGCAGTACTAAGTAAAGTTTTACCTTTGTGTAATGTTTTTGATTATTTCCCTTCTTGGCATGCATCACACATTTTGTCCTTGAGAAATTTGACTTTAGGTAACCCTTTGACTAACTTCATTTTTGCTATTTTGGCTATGTTCTTCATATTTATGTGTCCTAGCCTTCTATGTCAAAGCCAACTTTCTTCCTCTTTTGCAATAAGACACTTAGTAGAAGCATTAGTAGCATAGGATAAATCAATATAATATATATTTGATTTCCTAAAACCTACTAACATGCAATCATTTAGAGTTTTATGTCTTATAAAACATTTTGAGGAGTCAAATTTAACATCAAAATTTGCATCACATAGTTGGCTTACACTAAGTAAATTAAATTTCATATTTTTGATGAATAATACTTTATGAATGGCAAGGTTGGGGGATACCTCAATTGTGTCCTTTCCTAGAATCTTAAGTTTTCCACTATTACCAAATGATACCTTTCCCTTGCTAGTGTGGTTGATAGTGGAGAATTTTCTCTCATCACTGGTCATGTGTTTTGAACATCCACTATCAACAATCCACAAGCTTGGTTCTTCTACCTATATCACATGAAAGATACAAGCCTTAGGTACCCAAATTTTAGGACCACTAGCATCAATTAGAAATTTCCTAGGGACCCAAGCCTTTCTACCCTTGCTTCTAATTATGGATCTTCTACTAACAAGAGATGTAAATGCTACCTCCTTTTCCTTAGGCCTATATCCTAGTCCGGTCTTGTTGTAAATAGCCCTTTGATCCTTAATTATCATGTCTAGGTATTTAGAGTCATTAGTAAATTTTTCTAAACATGCTCTTAGATTACCTATTTCTTTTCTCAATTCATCATTATCATCTCTAAGGGTACATGCATCATCACAAGATAATTTATCACAAGATGGTTCTACATTCTTAAGTGATTTAATTTCTACTTTTAAGTCCTTAATCTTAGTTTTTGATCTATTCAATGCATTTTGAAGGCATGCAATTGTCTTGTAAAGTAAATCTACCCTAGGGGAGTTGTTTACCTCATCATCATCACTTGATGATGATTCGTCGCTTGATGAAGAGGATAAAGACTCCTCACTTGAGCTCCCGACTTCTTCCTCTAAGGCCATGAGGGCTAGATTTCGGGTGGCATGACATACTTCTTCATCATCGAAAGAGTTCTCCATGCTTAGGGTGTCCCATGTTTGAGCCACCATTGCTTCTTTCTTCTTCTTTTCCTTCTTCTCCTTATGCTTCTTTTCTTTCTCCTCCTTCTTTAGTTCCAGGCAATTTGGCTTGATGTGCCCTTTCTTATTGCATCCATAACAAGTTACATTAGATGAAGAATTTGAACTATTTGAAGGCTTACCTCCTGAGGATTGGAACATCCTCCTCACATCTTTCTTGGTGAGTTTCCTTGATCTCCCACTAAACTTCTTGACGTAATGAGCCACCTCGCTTGCCGATAGCTCATCTTCACTACTAGATGAATCTTCCTCGGATTCGGATGAGGAAGACACTTCTTTCTTCTCCTTCTTCTTTTTGTCCTTCTTCCCTACAAAAAGAGCTATACCCTTCTCTTTGGACGAAGTGTTAGCTTGTTCGTGCAATTCAAATTCACAAAATAACTCATCTAACTTAACTAAAGAGAGATCCCTAGAGACCTTATAGGCATCTACCATTGAAGCCCATAAGGTTGTTCTAGGGAAGGCTTGGAGCACATACCTTACAAGGTCTCGGTTGTCGACCTTCTCACCTATTACATGTAGTCCGTTGACTACTTCTTTGAAGCGACCGTGCATTTGGCTCACGGTTTCATTTGTCTTCATGGAGAAACTTTGAAGTTGGCCAATTAGGAGATCTCTCTTGGCTCTTCTTGTTTCCTTGGATCCCTCGTTGAGCTCTATCAACTTCTCCCAAAGCTCATTTGCCGATTCAAATGGCCCCACCTTGCTTAGTTGCTCTTTTGACAACCCACATTAAAGTGTGGTTGTTGCCTTAGCGTTGGCTTGAGCCTTCTTGGCCATGTCTCTCGTCCAATCTTTGGTCAGTATTGGCGCTCCATGTTCGTCGACCGGCTTCTCAAATCCGTCTACAATGCTAAACCAGTTATCAATATCATTCATAAGGTAGTATTCCATCCTACCTTTCCAGTAGCCAAAATCGTTGTCGTCGAAGAATGGAGGCCTCGTCGTGCTATACCCTTATTGGAAAGCCATCGTGCTCCTGTTGATTGTTAGATCTTCCGATGCGATCCGGGCTCTGATACCACTTGTTGGATCCTTGAGTGGCTAGAGGGGGGTGAATAGCCTCTTTTCGTTTTCTACAAATGATTAGTGGAAATACAACAAATACAATAATAATAGAAACGAGAATTCAATGCTAACACGAAAGCTTTTACGTGGTTCGGAGATAACGCTCCTACTCCACGGTGATCCTTAAGGTGGATCAACCCAAATCAATCTTCACTAATAAACTTTCTCTTTTACAAAACCTCCTCTTCTTACAAAAGATGACAATGAAGATTTGAGAGGAGGAAAGGAATTAACACACTTAGAAAGCTTGGAAAACTTGTGGGAGCTTAGGAGAATGATCAGAATATAAGCATTAGGCTCTTCTTGCTCCCCTTGGCCTCTTTTTATAGGAAAGAGTCTCTTTTTCCCATTATAGCCCATTGGCGATCGGCTCACGACGCCTTTATACCATTATGTGGCGATCGCCATTATTGGCGATCGATTGCCGGCCTTTATCTTGGCGATCTAGTCGATTGACTCTCGGCGATTCATGGGATAACTCCCAATCGCCGTGACTCTCCAACCTCTAATGTTACATTTTAAAGGCCAGTTCGACTGACACCATGTTCCAGTCGACTGGCACACCTCAAGTATGACTAATTCATACTTGAAAACATACCCTAAGTCTAGACTTAAACTTCTAGCTTCTCCATCAGCCTTGCGCCTTCAGGATTTCTCTATGTCCACGACTCCATCCATGCGCTTGCCTTCAAAAGCTTCCTTCGATTTCGTCATGCTTTGGATTTCTTCTTTGCCAAAGTACGCTTAGACTTTACACTGCCAAGACTACATGCTTGGACTTATGCCGCCAAGACTTGCCTTTGGTCTTTTTTTGCCAAGGACTGCTTGGACTTTACGCCGCCAAGACTACATGCTTGGACTTACGCCGCCAAGACCTTTCCTTTGACTTCTCTTTGCCAAGATCACACTTGGACTTGTCTTTTACCAAGTCTTCATACTTGGATTTTCCTGTCACTTAAACATGTTCACAATTAGATCACAAAGCATTGTCTAACTTAGATGATTATCCGAACATCAAAATATATAAATGTTTGGGGCATTGTTGCACCAACAGTATAACCTTCTTTGCTATGTTGTAGAAGATGAATATTAACACTAATGCATATATGTCTTTGTAGCTCTCTCCATGTCAATTTCCAAAATTTGTTGGATTTATGTTAACTTGTTTATATCAGTATTTCTGTATAAGAATTGTGGAATGTTATTGCTAAATTTGCTAAGTGACATGCCTTGTAATGAGTCAGTCGAGTCGAGTGAATTTGTATGCCTAGTGTCATTATGAGTTATCCTTCAACAACTATTAAATATTTTAAGCATATAGATACCAATCTAATATACTAACTTGAAGACTTGTGAAATCGATATGCTTTCTCATGTTTCTGTGCATAGTCATAGAATCTTTTTTATATGAGAGATCTCTGATAGGTTTAACATGACTTTTGTGGGAATATTTATAGTGAATATCTAGTTTTAAAAGGGGATATAAACCCTAGTCAATAGAGGATATTTGTTGGAACATGAATGCTAAATGTTGTTACTTTTTAGTGTTTGCAAAAGGCATTTCCTTATAGATTTCAAATTTCCATTTTTGTTCTGATTCCAATTTCATGTTAATTCAACCGCATTTTTTTAGTAAGTAATTAGTTGATACTCAAACCATTAGCAAAATGGAGGACATTTATAGCTAAGTATTTTGTGCTCTAGACATGGTTAATATCTTATTGGATAAAAGGTTATTTAGTTCAATGGAGGTTGCATTGACCTGGCTATTCCAAGTGAACAATATTATATTTTTTTTAGAGCATTGATGTTTGTTCAATTAGGCTAGATTTGTTTTATGACAGTTTGCACAAATGGTCAATTTGATGGCATCTATTTGTAGTCAGTCAGACTATGCAGTAGTTTAAACCTCATCGCTCTTGAAGGTCAAGTTATTAGATGATTCCTCAACCTCCTTGTATTCTCTTTGCTGATTATGGGTGTCGAATGGTCATCCTCATGAAATTCAGGTTTTGACATGCTCTCCTATGATTTCTTTTGTTGTGAATTTTCTATTTTGAGCTTCTATTCTTTAAACTATAAGAATCATCTTGATAAGCAGTTTACCATTTCTTGAGTTAGCTTATTGTACCCAGTGATCATACTCTCTAAAAGGATCTTTCTTCTGTATATCTACTATAAAAGAGTGAACATTATAGCTTTGTGTCATGCCATATAAACTGATAGTTTGCATCCATAGGTGCATAGGATCATTGTACTCATCGTAGATGCGATCTTTACGAGTAAAGTTTGTTTAATTTCTTTTTTACTATATATTTCACATATCTACAATCTTTTATCTCTTTTTGACTTTTTTTTTTGCAGATTGGATGCTCTGTTTTGATTAAAAGTTTATTTGATTCAACAAAGATTGTGGCAAAAGGAGTGCTCCATAGTATGGATCTAAATACTATAGTAAGGGGACAGACATTAGGACCAAATATATGTGAAGTAAGAATACAAGTTATCTTAGACCCAAAAGAGAGCTTAATTAGACCTTATGATCTTTTACAGACATTTGAGGATACACTAGTGTGTAGTTATTTTTGGATGTAAAAGACTCATCAAGACATTTGTAACTTTGACTCAATGATTATGAAATAAAATTTAAATTTTCTATTATAACTTTAAATTGTATTTTATAATTTTTTTTATATTCTGAACATGTGATGAATTGTGATGATGTATCAATACATTAGGGATCATTTTAATGTATTTATAAATTATTATAATGACATTAATAAATGTCATTATAGATTAACTAAGGTGACAAAATGATCTTATAAATTATCTTTATTGACAATTTTTATTGTCATTATAAAAAAATATAAGATATTTATAAATATCAAAATAAATAAGTTTAAGTGACATTTAGTTTTGTCCTTATTACAATGATAATAAAACACACATAGATGTCCTTATTACGATAATAATAAGACACATATAAATGTCCTTATAATATGACTTTTTCTGACATTTTAGTGTGTCATTATATATCTATATTAAGACACTTTTGATGTTAGTATTTATATTGTATAATGACATTATAAAATGTCAGGAAAGTAAATCGGGTCTAAGACGACATCACTTTATAGGGCATTTTTTAGTGATGTCACTAAAATATTAGTGTCACTAAAAATATACTATAAGGACATTTATGAGTGTCCTTAAAGACTATTATTCTTGTAGTGCATGCTCGTTCTTTGGCTAGGGTACTAGGAGTACTCGTTAGACAAAGAGGGCGTCGTAACGTGCTCGTTCTTTGGCTAGGATACATGGGCCCAATACTGGTTAGACAAAGAGGGCATCGTAACGTGCCCATTCTTTGGCTAGGGTACTGGGAGTACTCGTTAGACAAAGAGGGCACTGTAATGTGCTCGTTCTTTGGCTAGGGTACATGGAGTACTCGTTAGGCAAGGAGGGCATCGTAGCGCACTCGGTCTTTGTCTAAGGTACTCAGAGCATTCGTTAGTTGGAGAAGTCACCGTAACGTGCTTGGTCTCTTACTAGGGTGCTTGAAAATTTAGAAGTGGCAGCTTACTAGGAAAGATACTCATATACTTCGAATATTTACCGTATCAGTCAAGCCACCATGGGGGTCAGCTCGATTGGCACTCTTGCACAAAGGCACAGAATCGAGCTGGCTCGATTGCCAGCTCGACTACTTATCGTTTGGTATAACACAGAATTGAGCTGGCTCGACTACCAGCTTGACTGCTCACTACGTGAAATAGCACAGAACTGAGCCCAGCTCAACTGCAGGCTCGACTGTATACTCTGATCGCCAAACTCTAAATCTTATACTAGTCGAGTCGATTTGGTAGCGGCTCGACTGTATACTCTGATCGCCAAACTCTAAACCCTATACTAGTCGAGTCGATTTGGTAGCGGCTCGATTGGTAGTTATAGAATTCGATCAGAGGCCGAGCCCAGATGTGGCTCGATCGATAGGTGTTTTTCGAGCACGACCGCAGTCAGCCCTCAGCTGCGGCTTGTGCGGCGGCAACGGGATGCTTTCATTTCGAGTAAAGATTCAAACGCACCGATTTCCGATTAGAAGAGAAGGTTCCTTTCCTGGCAAACCACCAGATGTTGGAGGTGGTTACGGGGACAAGCTCATGTTGTCAGGTTTTGGTTGGGCGTGACTTCTAGGGTTCCAATGGAGGAAGATAAAAGGCTTGCTGAAGAAGAAGAGAAGAAGTTCTTGAGCTTCAGTTTTCGATTTGAGTTAGACAAGCCTCCTGTGATTCATTCTGAAGGAGAAGAAGTGAAAAAGTCTTGCTCTCATCTCGCCTCCTCTCCAATAAGTGCTCACAACTGCTGTCGATCACCTTCTTGCAAGCGCTACAACTCCATCTTCAATGCAAGAAGCTGAACAGCAAATCTGTAACCTGTTTTAATTTCTTAGCTTACTGTTCTTGATTATCTTATTGCATTGTAAGCTTGTAAGAGGTGAAGTTTTTCACCTTCGAAAACTTTCCAATCCATTCATAGTAGACTTTCCTTTTGAGTTGCCCGTGGAGTAGGAACTACTGAGTTCCGAACCACATAAATACCTATATATTGGTTGTGTTTGTTCTCTTTGCTTTGCTTTCCATTTCCGCTGCGTAATCCTCTATTTTGTAGTGAAATTTGAGTTAGATTTTTTTTTTCAACTCGCTATTCACCCGCCCCCTCTATCGAGCCTCAATCCCAACAAGTGGTATCAAAGCAAGGGCTCTACACCAGATTCACCTCCACCAGAGTATCAAGGAATGGCAGCGTAAGAGGGATTCATCACAACTCGACCCCTGTATTTCGACGACCAAAACTTCTAGTATTGGAAGAGCCGGATGGAATACTACTTGATGATGGACATGGATATGTAGTTCTCCATCTCCGAGGGATTCACACCACCAATCGACGACGAAGGAAGGGTTTTGGTGTCTTCTCTGTGGTTGACAGAATAGAGAAGAAGAGCTCAGGCCAATGCCAAAGCAACCGTAACTTTGCAGTGCGGTGTAGCCAAGGACCAACTCAACAAAGTTGGCCCCTTCAGTAGTGCTCAAGAACTTTGGAGGAAGTTGATGGAGTTACATGAAGGAACCAAAGTTTCAAGGACAGCGAAGAGGGATCTCTACTTGAACCAACTTCATAATTTCAGTATGAAGGAGACTGAAACTGTAAGTGAACTGCATGGTAGGTTTAAAGAAATACTCAATGGCCTCCATTCGGTTGGAGAGGCTATTTAGAATAGGGATTTAGCCAGGTATGTACTCAAATCTATCCCTTGGAATACTTTGTGGTCATCTATGGTGGATGCCTACAAAGTATCAAGGGATCTTTCAACAATTAAGATTGATGAACTGTTTTGTGAATTGGAATTGCATGAACAAGTTAATCGAAGCCCAAAGGAGAAGGGTCTAGCTTTTATTGCAGGAGATCGCAGCAAGGAGAGCAAGAAGAAGAAGGAGAAGAAGCAAGTTTCTTCCTCCTCTTCATCATCAGATTCGGATGGAGATGATGAGTCATCCTCTAGCGAGATGGCTAACTTTGTGAGGAGATTGATGAGAAGAAGCCAAAAATACAATAAGAAGGATGTGAAGAAATACTTCACCAACAAAAAGAAAGAGTGCTTTCATTGTCATAGGAAAGGTCACTTCAAAAGTGAATGCCCTAAGTACAAAAAGAAGGAAGAAAAGGCCAAGAGGAAGAAATCATTGAAGGCTACTTGGGATGATACTTCATCCTCATCCTCCTCATCGGAAGAAGAAAATGAGGAGAAGGGAGCAAAGCAAAAGGCTCTCATGGCATTAGAGAATTTCGAAAATTCAGATTTGGATGGAGAGCTGAGGCATTCTGATGGGGAGCAATCAAATTCGGACTCTTCATCATCTTCGGATGATGATCAGGTAAACTCTCTCCATCTAGATAAATTGTATGAAATTATCACTTGCTTGACAAATGCTTTGAAAAAATCCAAAACTAAGGTTAAATTACTGAAAACTGAATTAGAACTAGTTAAGAATACTAATACACTGTCTGATGACAGTGGTGCTGGAAATCCTCATTTGGAGGAGATCAAGGATAAGAATACATCCTTGAAGGCACAGGTGGAAGATCTCAAGTGCACACTTGAGAAATTCACCAATGGATCAAAGACATTAAACATGATCTTAGGAGCCCAACATGCAGTCTACAACAAGGCTGGACTAGGGTTCAATTCTCAACAAAAGGAATTTAGTTATATGTCCTTAGTGACTAGGAAACCTGCATCTAGATCTAAAGTTTCTTTTGGTGGAATTGATGGACCTAAAATTGCTAAAGGAAAATCTGTTAATGCAAAAACAGCTAGGTCTAAATTTGGAAATGGTAGAACTATCACTGCTGGTTTTATTTCTACTAAATCACCTGTTATTGGAACTTCTAAGGCTTAGATTCCTAGGAAATTTATAGTAGATGCAGAGGGACCCAACCTGTGGGTTCCAAAAGACCAAATTTTCCATGTTTAGCAGGGACCCATCAAGGGGGAGCGTCCAACTACATGGTTTGTGGACAGCGGGTGCTCCAAACATATGAGAGGGAACTCCTCTTTGTTTTCCTTAATTCATGCCAAAGACCAAGGTACAGTTTTCTTTGGTAATAATGGTAAATTGAAGGTTGTAGGAGTAGGTAACATTAACATTTCTGAAAAATTTGTAATTAGAAATGTATTATTAGTTAAAGGGATGACATTTAACTTGTTGAGTGTAAGTCAATTGTGTGATGCAGGGTATAGAGTTGAGTTTCACTCAACTCAATGCCTTGTGATCCACAATGACACCAATGAAACCATGCTAATAGGATCTAGGAAGGAA
This sequence comes from Wurfbainia villosa, assembly GCA_025175895.1. NCBI lineage: Eukaryota > Viridiplantae > Streptophyta > Magnoliopsida > Zingiberales > Zingiberaceae > Wurfbainia > Wurfbainia villosa. The sequence goes on along the minus strand of CM045989.1, from coordinate 31,156,388 downwards.
AATATTTATCAAGTTAGATTTAGTAGTGCTACTAACATGTTTTTTAAGTGTTACATATCCAAGGAAGAAGAGTCTTGGTTATGGCACAGGAGATTGGCCCATGTCAACATGAAGAACATTAAGAATTTGGCCAAGAAGGAACTTGTAAGAGGACTGCCCTCAATCACCTACGAGAAGAATAGGGTTTGTGGGGCGTGCCAAAAAGGAAAGCAAGTGAGATCTTCCCACAAAGGGAAGAATTCTGTAAGTTCTTTACAAGCAGATTTACTACACATGGATTTGTTTGATACTAGCACTATTAGATCTATCAATGGTAGTAGATATTGCTTGATTATTGTGGATGATTACACTAGATATACTTGGACCTATTTTCTTAAACATAAGGACCAAATAGTAGAAATCTTTATTTTCTTTTGTAGAAGAGTTAAGAATGAAAAAAACTCAACAATTAAAATCATTAGAAGTGATCATGGAGGAGAGTTTGAAAATGCTAAACTTAAGGACTTTTGTTTAGTGAAAGGATACAAACATGAATTCTCCACACCTAGAACACCACAGCAAAATGATGTTGTAGAAAGGAGAAATAGAGTCTTGCAAGAGGCAGCTAGGAGTATGCTAAACGAATACCAATTATCAAACTTCCTATGGGTTGAAGCAGTTAGCACTGTGTGCTATGTTCAAAATCGGGTTTTGATACATAGATTCTTAGGGAAAACACCACATGAACTTTGGTTTGGAAAGCCACCAACAATCAAGCACCTTAGGGTATTTGGTTGTATGGTGTATATCCTAAATACCAGAAATCATTTAGGAAAATTTTCTGCAAAAGCTGATGAGGGTATCCTTGTTGGATATTCCCTCACTAGCAAAGCTTATAGAGTCTACAACCATAGGACTAAGCTTGTAGAAGAGTCAACTAATGTTGTGTTTGAAGAAAAAGGAATGAATATTGATTTGGACAGAAAATCGGTGGAGTTTGAGCTGGAATTGAGGAAGCTGGAGTTGGAAGATAGCAACCCTATAAGGGAAGCAAGAGTGGATTTTGATGAAGATAGAGTAAGAGCTCAAGGGTCATCACTTGAGGTTGGAGAATCTGAACAAATTTCAGTAGTACTCGAACCACCTCAAGTAACAAGATCCACTAGGAATGCTACTAGTCATCCCCAAAACCAAATTATTGGAGGCATCCAACATGGGGAGAGGACTAGATCATTTTTCAGAAACGAAGGAAATGAAGTTGCCTTGATTTCTGAGATTGAGCCCAAGTTAGTGGATGAAGCTTTGCTTGATCCAGAATGGATCATTGCAATGCAAGATGAGTTAGGCCAGTTTGAGAGAAATCAAGTTTGGGATTTAATCCCTAGACCTGGTCAAACATCTATTATTGGGACTAAATGGGTGTTTAAGAATAAGAGAAATCATAGAGGAGAAATAGTTAGAAATAAGGCAAGGTTAGTAGCCAAAGGCTACAACCAAATTGAGGGGTTAAACTATGATGAGACTTATGCCCCTGTAGCAAGGTTAGAATCCATAAGACTAATGCTTGCTTATGCAGAATACAAAGGCTTCAAACTATATCAAATGGATGTGAAGTCAGCCTTCTTGAATGGAGTCATCAAGGAGGAAGTCTATGTTGAACAACCTCCAGGGTTTGAGAATGCACAATTCCTAGACCACGTGTACAGACTAAAAAAGGCTCTTTATGGGCTTAAACAAGCACCTCGTGCTTGGTATGAGAGGTTGTCAACCTTCCTAATTGAGAAAGGTTTTAGGAGAGGACAGATAGATCCCACACTATTCTTGAAAAGGGATGGTGAATACATATTTGTATCCCAAGTTTATGTTGATGACATAATCTGTGGCTCAAACAATAGGAATTATCTCAATGAGTTTATTAGTCACATGGAAAGTGAATTTGAGATGAGTCTAGTAGGAGAATTGACCTTCTTTCTAGGACTTGAGATAAAGCAAACCAAGGAAAGGATTTTTATACATCAATCTAAGTACGCAATGGAGTTACTGAAAAAGTTACATATGGAGGAAGCTAAGGAAGTAGGCACACCTATAGCTGTCAATACTCGTTTAGATAGTGATGAGAAAGGGAAGGCAATGGATTTGAAAAATTATAGGAGTATCATAGGGAGTTTATTATACTTAACAGCAAGTCGACCAGATATTTTATTCGTTGTTGATATGTGTGCTAGATTTCAAACTTGTGCTAAGGAGTCTCACATAATTGCTGTAAAAAGAATTATGAGATACTTAAAAGGCACTATCAATGTAGGATTATGGTACCCCCAGACTGAATCTTTTGATTTAGTTGGCTATACCGACTCCGACTATGCCTAATGCAAGTTGGATTGGAAAAGCACTAGTGGGGGTTGTCATTTCTTAGGATCGACCTTGGTTAGTTGGTCAAGCCGTAAACAACATTGTGTAGCACTTTCCACAACCGAAGCTGAATATGTAGCTATGGGAGAATGTGTATCACAATTGCTATGGCTAACACACACCATAGAAGATTATGGACTAACCTATACATCTCACCAAAAATCCAATTCATCACTCAAGGACCAAGCACATTGAAGTGAGGCATCACTTCATTAGAGATCCCTCCATGATCTTAGATAAATATAAAAAAAATCCATTTAACAAGAGAAATGGGAATTTAAATTGGAAAGACCTAGGATCATCTCACAAGAATGATAAGGATCACAAAATTATTTTTGTATTGCTAGAAATGGGGTGAGATGATAGGATCAACCACTCTATTTCACATGCTCATTGCATCCCTGAGATAGAGAGGTTGACGAGACAAAAATCACTAATGTGATTGATTATGGGGAAGACCATTACACATTCTTGTGTTTGTGGTTCCAAGATCATAACTAGACATTCCAACCAAGTAAAATTGGTTGGATCCCCTTTAAGACTAAGAACATAGATACCAATTGTTTAAAACAATCAAAAAGTGTGTAAGGTTATCATATCAAGTGTTTTTAACACTTACCTAAGCCTTAGAAATTACACAAAACTCAGTTGGAGTGTTCAAATATTGAAACCCAGTTTTTTAAAGCCTATCAACAGAGACAGACTCGATTGGCACCCCGACTGGTACGAGTTTTCAGCACTAAGAACCAGTGCGCTTCGACTGGAGCCTCGACTGGCCAATTCCGATCACACTCAGAATTGAGTGCGCTTCGACTAGAGCCCCAACTGGCCAATTCCGATCACACTCAAAACCGAGTGTGCTTCGACTGGAGCCTCGATTGGCCAATTCTGATCACACTCAAAACCAAGTGCGCCTCAATTGTCGCCTCGACTGATGTTACCAATCGAGCCGACCCACTCATCGCCTCGACTAATGTCTCACAGATTTAAATAGGAACACCTTCATTCCGTGATTTTTCTTCCCCACAATCATCCCCTCCCGACTACGACGAGCGCCAGTTGAGCCCTACATCTCCGTCCAAGCTTTACAACCTCAAGACAAGCCTTCTCTAGTCTAGGGTAAGGATCTTCTTCCTTTTCCTTGCCATTTCCTCTTAACCCTAAACTCCCCTAACCCTAAACTCTGACCACTCGACCACAACTAGGGTTCCAGCAAGAAAAATCCGTCTTCTGCAGCAAGCTCTTGTTCTTGGTTCTATGGCACCCAAGTAATACTTTTTCCTTACTCTCCTTATGATTTTAGAGGATTTCTAAGCAGCTAATCACTTTCCCCACTTGACATGCATCATTTCATTCCTTGCATTCATTCATGGGTCAATCTTGTGCGCATGACATATTTGATAGATGACATTTTAGACTAAAAAGAAAGGAACCTGAGTCCTCCACCTCTAGGCCCTCACGAGAGAGGCCTTGCTTGGATCATCATTTCCCCTCGGAATATCATTTACACACCTTTAGGACCCACGAGTTTGAACTCTTAAGCATCCGGTTCATAGATGGTCATTTCTTCTCCAATAATGCACCATATGTTAGAGAGATGGCTGAGCACTATAGACTCGATAAGTTAGTCTACTGCAATCACGATATCAATGAAGACTTACTTGTCAAATTCTATAACAACCTACAACCAACTGAAAATAGGCTTATCTATAAGTCAAGGGTAGCCAAAACTGATATCACTCTTACTCTAGCCATCTGGAAATCATTTCTAGGATGTAGAGAGTCCTCCTCTAACCTAGAATGCTATCCAACTCTTCCTAAAAATTTAGTAGGCTTTGACCTCAATTCCATCCACGAATCCTTATTTAGACGTCCAAGAGATGAAGGAGTTAATTTGGTGTCAGCCATGACACTAATGGCTCCTGACAACATCTTATACAAAGTCATTGTCGGATGCATTTTACCCATTGTCACCAAAGGGCAAGCCAAAGTTAGGCCACATCATTTATTGGCTCTCCACCTTCTCAAAAATCACCTTGATTTTAACATGGCTTTGAACATGTTTCTGTGCATTGTCCATTTCTCCATTCCAGTCAAGAAAAAGGTTTATATGCCTTTTGGTCACATCCTCACTTTCTGGTTAGAGTCCCTAGGCATAAACACATCCAGGGGAAAAGTGAGGGAGGTGAAAAGGATGGACTATATCCATTGGAGAAATTTATCTCTAGCCGGCATGATTCGCACCCCTTCATGAGAGATCCAGTGGAAGGATGGCCATCAAGTTGAGGAGCATATGGATGTTGAGGAAGAACCTGCTCTTCCTGCTGAAGAACCACACCACCCGGCTCCTAATCAAGCTGAACACTTGACCACTATCACGGAGCAGCTATCTCAACTTCGTGAAGCCCATCATTCTTTTGTGAACACAATCACCACGACAATATTAGATTTCCATCTACAAACCAACCAACGATTGACTCAAATCCAAGACACTCAAGATCAAATCCTTCAAGAGCAGATGGAAATCAAAAATATGTTAATCAATTGGACAAGTAGCTCGGAGGAACCTTCTACACCAGCCCCTGACAAATAGAATCATGTTAAGATCTCCAATTGTTTCAATCCAACTAGGATGGTTGCACTATGGATATTTGTCTTTGTGTTTAGACTTCAAACTATGGTTGTCCTTGTGAAACAGTTTTCTTTTGAAATGTTAACTTTTTGTTAATTCTATTTTTGTTGTGTGATCTGTTATTGGTTGTGTATGGTTGAGTTGGTTAGTGTCTATCACACTTCTTATTGTGTGTTAGCGCCACCCAAACAACCCAAGCCTTGACTCCATCCCACCATTGTTAGTGCAATCACTAAGTGTACACCTAATCAACCCTAAAAGAATGTGTGTTTGAGGGGGAGCTACAGTTTGGGAAGTCCACAATATTAGTAGGAGCTTTCCTATATTTTATACCCTAATCCTAGCAAAGATCTAAGTGTGTTTAAAGATTTCTGGGTATTCTCGTTTGTCTTAAGAAAGTGTGTGAGGATTTTTCTTCAATTCATATACCCTAATGTGTAGTGAAGTATCAACCCTTTTGATATCTTAATGGGTAAAATATTTTTCCAACATTTTTCACCAACTGTTTGTGACATAAGTATTATACGTATTAAATTTCATGATTTTTAAGGTTACGTATGATTACTTATCAATTTTCAAAGTCGATATCTGATAACTGAAAAATAGAGTTTTTATCACGATCGCTATGATGGCAGCCGATCGATAAGCAACCGCCTCGTGGTAGAACGACCGCGTAAACCACTCGGCAGAACCGCCTGTCGGCAGAATCGCTCGCAGAATCGCCAGCGGAACCACCTCGATAAATAATTGCCCTTGCAGAACTGCCCTGGCGCAATTATCATTCGACTGCTGCTTGGTGCCAATCGACTGATCACCACTTCACTTGACTGCCTTCTGATTCACAATCAGCCCGGGAAAAGCATTGACAGCCCAGGGAAAGTGAGTTTTAGGGGGAGGAACATATTCCCCATGATTTTTTGTTGTTTGCCAAAGGGGGAGAGTATGGGTTCAAGTTATTGTGATATTTGTGATATTATTCAAATGGAGTTAAGTTAAATTGAAATTTATGCCCATCTCTATTATATGTGAAATTTCTACACTCCAAGTTATATCATCCCTATTGCATGAATGCTAAATTTCTGATATGATAAATTTCAACTTCATACTATATTTGTGATATGAAATATTTCTGCACTTCATGATAAATTTATGATATGAAATATTTCTGCACTTCATTCTATATTTCAAAAATTGAGATGAACTATATTTATATCACCTAAACTTAAACCATGTTGTCAAACATCATAAAGGGGGAGATTTTTAGTGCAATCAAGCCCATCTAATGTTTCAATGTTTAACAACAAGGTTTAAGTCAAGGAAATAGAAATCTAGTTTGAGCTAGAGTATAGTCAAGACATTACTTCGACGGATACAAACCTAAGGTCACTAAGTTAGATGTTTAGAGTGACATTAGAACTTGGGAGAAATCCAAGGATAAGCCTTGGTATGGATGGAAATCCAAAGGAGAACCTTGGTAGAGGAAGAGTACAAGCTAGCCGGAGGTCCGGAAGCTTGGTGATGGAGAGGGCATAGTAACTTGCTCATTCTCCATTGGGAAGAATACAAGCTGGTTGGAGGTCCGGAAGCTTCATGATGGAGAGGGCATAGTAACGTGCTCGTTCTCCATTGGAGTTAGAGAGAGCACAAGGGAGTGCTCGATCTCTAGCTAGTGTACTCGTTAGTAAGAGAGGGCACAGTAACATGCTCATTCTCTTACTAGGGTACATGAGCCCAATACTCGTTAGACAAAGAGGGCAACATAACGTGCTCGTTCTTTGGCTAGGGTATTGGGAGTACTCGTTAGACAAAGAGGGCATCGTAACGTGCTCGTTCTTTGGCTAGGGTACATGGGCCCAATACTCGTTAGACAAAGAGGGCACCATAACGTGCTCGTTTTTTTGGCTAGGGTACTGGAAGTACTCATTAGACAAAGAGGGCACCGTAACGTGCTCGTTCTTTGGCTAGGGTACATGGAGTACTCGTTAGGCAAGGAGGGCATCGTAGCGCACTTAGTCTTTGTCTAAGGTACTCAGAGCATTCATTAGTTAGAGAAGGCACCGTAACGTGCTTGGTCTCTTACTAGGGTGCTTGAAAATCTAGGAGTGGCAGCTTACTAAGAAAGATACTCATGTGCTTCAAATATTTACCGTATCAGTCGAGCCACCATAGGGGTCAGTTCGACTGGAACTCTTGCACAAAGGCACAGAATCGAGCTGGCTCGATTTCCAGCTTGACTACTTATCATTTGGTATAGCACAGAATTGAGCTGGCTCGACTACCAGCTCGACTGCTCACTACATGGAACAACACAGAACCGAGCCCAGCTCAACTGCGGGCTCAATTGTATACTCTGATAGCCAAACTCTAAATCCTATACCAGTCGAGTCAATTTGGTAGCGGCTCGATTGTATACTCTGATCGCCAAACTCTAAACCCTATGTCAGTCGAGTCGATTTGGTAGCGACTCGACTGGTAGTTATAGAATTTGGTCACATAACTGAGCCTGGCTTGACTGCGGGCTCGACTGACAGGTGTTTTTCGAGCATAGACGCGAGTCAGACTCAACTGCAGGCTCGACTGCGAAGGCGGCATTGGGATGCTTCCGTTTTGAGTAAAGATTCAAACACGTCGATTTCTAGTTGGAGGAGTAGGTTCCTTTCCTGGAAAACCACCAGAGGTTGGAGGTGGTTACGGGGACAAGCTCAGGTGGTCAGGTTTTGGTCGGGCATGACTTCTAGGGTTCCAATAGAGGAAGATAAAAGGCTTGCTGAAGAAGAAGAGAAGCAGTTCTTGAGCTTCAATTTTCGATTTGAGTTAGACAAGCCTCCTGTGATTCATTCTGAAGGAGAAGAAGTGAAAAAGTCTTGCTCTCATCTCGCCTCCTCTCCAACAAGTGCTCACAACTACTGCCGATCACCTTCTTGCAAGTGCTACAACTCTATCTTCAACGCAAGAAGCTGAACAGCAAATCTGTAACCTGTTTTAATTTCTTAGCTTACTGTTCTTGATTATCTTATTGCATTGTAAGCTTGTAAGAGGTGAAGTTTTTCACCGGAAACTTTCTGATCCATTCATAGTAGACTTTCCTTTTGAGCTACCCGTGGAGTAGGAACTACTGAGTTTCGAACCACGTAAATACCTACGTATTGGTTGTGTTTGTGCTCTTTGATTTGTTTTCTATTTCCGCTGCATAATCCTCTGTTTTGTAGTGAAATTTGAGTTAGATTTTTTTTTCAACTCGCTATTCACCCCCCCCTCTAGCGAGCCATATATATATATATATATATATATATATATACGCATGCAATGTTTTTCTTATTATCGCTGAGTTTTGTAATCACAACCACTGACCCTGAGTTTCTTTTCGCTCAGTTAATAGGTTATCGACTTCGTGATGGGCTTGGAGCATCGTTGGTTGGCATCATCTCATCTCACATCCAAGGGTCCTGAGTTTTGGGTTTTTCTGTGTATCTCTTGATAAACCTTTGTTTTCTGTGGTGGATTGTAGTGTTGGACTTTTGTTGATGTACGCACTTGTTGATTCGGGTTTTGATGATACTTTCTTTATGTTGTGGTTATTCATACCGGTATGCAGTGATGTCGAGTTCTTTTTCTCAATCTGATGATTCCGCTATGATTTTGGATTATACATATATGTACATGTTGTGTGATTGTGGCCAAAAGGTCTTATATCAACAGGATATTGTGTCATGTATAGGGGAGATGTTGTCAGTTTACTTTTTGCTCGGCATACTCTCGGGGCGTGACAGTGGCACTCAAACATCATCTCCATCTTTGCTTCCTACTCTAAATAAACTTCTGGATCATTTTTTTCTTTGGAAGGATGGAATCTTCAGCTTTATTCCCCCTAAATAATTATTTCTTCTATTTCCCCCCATCCTATCCTCACTATGTCTATTCATATCTCCTCTATATTCAATCTAACCTTAGTTGTAGTTTTGCACCCAAATTCTTCCACCCCTTCTTCCTCTTCCTCATCAATCCATTGAGCATGCCTTTGTTGTGGCATCGTAGAATGGTCTTGTTGATGCCTTCTCGGTGTCCTCCCTTCCACTCGATCCAACCTCTCATGAATAGATTCTAACTCAACCCTCGTCATCCGCCTCATTTCTCCCATCAATGCTTGCACTTGTAGATTTGGAGGTTGTCTAGTCGCATCAACTGTACCATCTTCCTGGTTGTTGGATATTTCTATAAAGATGAAATTAACTTGACAAAGCACTCCCTCATGTATATATATATATTTTTGTCTCTCGAGAGTAGGGCACTCACACTCGTGTTTGTATGACGATCTCTTTAGTTCTTGATCAGACTTTAGAACAAATCAAAATATCACATAGCAATTCAAATAAGAGAACACAAACTAAACTTATGATGATAGAAGAGAAAATGAAAGAGTAGACAAGAGAAACAAATGAAACTTATGATGGATAAAAATAAAATGAAAGTGAAACAAACGAAACTTATGTAGGTGGAAAAGGAAATGAAAGAGTAGAAGATTAAGAGAAAAATGAGTAAACAAGGATTGAACACTTGAAGTTAATTCTAAGGGTTCAATAAAACTTTGACTTTAATAAAAAAATTTTTTATACTTTCTCTCTCTTTTTTATACTTTCTCTCTTTCTTTTTGTACCATGAATTTTTTTCTTTCTTTTTTTTTTTTTTGTGTAGAACAACCAGTAAAGATAGATTTAACATTTGCCTTTAAAATGAAGCTCTCATACCAGATGATACTAATCCCACCAATAACTATGATGGAATTTGAGACAATGATGGATAGAACCCCAGTACTAGAAGACAAGAGTTTGAGCCTTGATCCACCACCAAGTATGGAACGAACCAAGACTATGAAAGAGAAGAAACGCCACACCCGGAGGATGATAAGTTTCGGTTGCTTGAATGCCACGAGGATAAACTTGATACGTTCAGAAGCCCTTTCAAGAACTAAGAAAGCACACAAATATATCTCACCAAAGAGTTCTCTACGTATTTGGACTTCCCTCCCTTATATAGTGGGAGTAAGCAAAAGTACAAAATGCATGCAAGTAATCATGCTTGCATGTAAGCATGAGCACAACTTAGAAACCTAAAATAATTGAAGTACCAATGCTTGCATGTAAGCATGCACACAACTTAGAAACGCAAAACAATTACAGCACCAATGCTTGCATGTAAGCATCCACACAACTGAGAAATCCAAAAACTCAAGTCTCCATATGTCTTCAATGCATGAACAAGTAAGTCCCCATACTTCTTTAGTGTTCTTCCACCCATCATGCAAGGCTGAGTTAAGGATCAATAAGTCCGATTACATGGATTAGGCCTTGATCTGAACTTGGGATTATCTTGGTCTCTTCATGATCAGTTCAATGTTCTTTGATTAGTCCATTTAATACTTCCTTGAAATGCTTGACTTGAAATCTTGTAATTGGACCTTTTGGAAGTGATAAATGATCCTTCGTAGCTTCATCCTTAAGCCGATGATTATCCCCTTGACTTACATCTGTTGCACTTGGGAAGAATCGCTTGTATGTACTCGGGAAGAGTGCATGCAAGCCTCGAAAGAGTCACATGCATGCAGTTGGAGAAAACCACATACATGCACTCAAGAAGAGCTGCATGCATGAACTCGAGAAGAACCGCTTACTTGAATCAATAAAAGTCATGTGCATGCCTCGAGAAGAGTCACATGCAAGCACTCGGAGAGAGTTTCATGCATGCACTTGGGGAGAGCTACAAGCGTGAACTCGGGAAGAACTGTTTGCATGACTCAAAAAGAGTCGCATGCATGTACTCGGGCAGAGAAGCATGCACTCGGGAAGAGTCAAAAATCTAAAATACCATCATTTATCTTGGATCAATTCTAACAGTATCATTAGTAACCCCCGAAATAGTCAAATGATTCATTCTGATGAATCTAACTTCAGCTTTACTGCTTCGATACCGGGAGGTGTACCATATATTTGTCCCCTACTTCTTCATTCGGGGATAACATACTCAATAATGTCCTATCGACTGAAATGAGGACTAATGAATTGCCTCGGCTACATAAAAAAATGACTAGCCTGAGAGCTTACGAATAACCTCGGTCAGATAAGGGAATGACCATAGCGACGACTTATGAACTGTCTCAGATCAATAAAAAGATGACTAACTCGAGGGCTTATGAACGACCTTAGTCGAATAAGGAAATGCTCAAAGTGAGAACTTACAAACTTCCTCGACTAGATAGGAGAATGGCGGCTCGAGGGGTTATGAACTGCCTCGATTAGATTGGAAATGATCGACTCGAGGCTTACAAACTGCCTCAGTCTAGTGAATGAAAGACTACGGAATGAGTGAAATACTCTTCTCCATGACAATATTCCATATAAAAGGACTCGAGTCAGGCAAAGGGCTTACGAATTGCCCCAAGAGAGCTAGTGAAATACTCTCTCCATGATAATACTCCATATAAAAGGATTCAAGCCGAATAGAGGGCTTACGAATTGCCTCGGTCGAGCGAGTGAAATACTCCACTCCATGACAATACTTTACATAAAAGGACTTGGGCCAAGCAGAGGGCTTGCGAATTACCTTGATCAGACGAGTGAAATACTCCGCTCCATGACAATACTCTATATAAAAAGACTTGAGCCGAGCAGAGGGCTTACAAATTGCCTCGATGAGGTGAGTGAAATACTCTGCTCCATGACATACTCCACATAAAAGGACTCGAGTCGGGCAGAGGGCTTACAAATTGCCTCAACCAAGTGAGTCAAATACTCCGCTCCATGACAATACTCCATATAAAAGGACTCAAGCCGGGTGTGTTGGTGCAATCGATCCAGATCACGATTGACCAGACTCGAGTAGGGTTTTGATGTTTGACAATGGGATTTGAGTATGGAGGATAATATGACTATGGGATGGTATGGGACATCCATAATCATATGGAAGTTGAGTATGAAAAGTCCAATTGGGAGTTGGCAAGGGAGAAATATAAGTCGGTCAAGGGTGACCAGACACTTGGTGTTGGAAAGTCCAAGTGGAAATTGGCAAGGAAAGTCTAGGTCGATCAATATTGATCGGACACTGACACGAGGAAAGTGAAGTCCCGATAGGTCAAGGAGACCATGTTTAGCAAGGGAAGACTCGGCTGATCAGGGAGATCGAGATTGATAGTAGAAGTCCTAGCAGGTTACTGCTTATTGGATGCTAGGCAAGTGAGGAAAATCCAAGTATGGATACTTGGCAAAGGGAAAACCCAAGCATGGAGCCTTGGCAATCGAAGTCTCAGAGGCGTGACCTCTTGGCAATGGAGAAGTCCCAGAGGTGCGACCTCTTGGCAAACGTAGACCCGGTAGCATGACGAAGCTGATAGAAGGACACTTGAAGGCTAGCGCAAGGGTGAACAAGTTGTGAAGGACTCAGATGGATCCTAGAGGCATGAGACTGATGGAAGTGGCTTGAAGGCTTAGGTCTTGGTTAAGGGTACTCAATAGAATGACTAAGTCAATGGAAGCACTTAAAGGCTAGCGCGAAGGGTGAAGGAGTCGTGAAGGACTCGGATGGACTCTGAGAGTGTGAGGCTAATGGAAGTGACTTGAAGACTTATGTCTAAGCTAAGGGTGAGTGTCAAGTATGAAAAAATAATTCTTGATGTGTTAAACCTCAATTCTGAGGTTTAACAGTCAACTAGAGGATTTATCGAGTCGACTGGTCTAGTGTGGTCGACTCCCGCTATGGGGCTCGGATTTCAAACTAGGTGCTCGGCATTGTTGGGTTTTCGGCACCGCGGCGTGTGTGTGTTCGATCACGTTTCGTAAACATGAGCACAGCGGAAGCAATAAAAATAATAAATCTATATTTATTACAACACACACATCACACGCATGCATAGTACAACAAGTGTAGACATAACCGTAAATTTAAATTTGCAATAAAAGGAAATTTAACTACGTTATACCTTTCGTATCATGTGTAGCGGGAACGGCATCAACCGGAATGATCCTCGCTAGAATCGTCTCTATCCGTATCCATGCCGAGTATCCTCGGGATGACTTCGCTAAGCCACGAGCTTCGTCTTCGTACAGGTTACTAGCCTCGTGTTGAAGACGACGTGATTGAGAGATGATCACGATCTGAATCCAAATTCGGATCCTAAGACAAGTCCTCAAGACTCGCTTCTCCAGAGAGGTATTCGTCAACCGATTGACGAATCCTTCGTCCTCCACCTCAGAGGATTACCGGAGATCAAATTCCTGGTAAGTTAGCCGCTGTCGGAGCTCTAACCGTCATCCAAACGACGCTTCGACGAGAGGAGAACAAGCTGTCCATAAAACTGGACAGCTTTGGTGGACGAGATAGGCGCCGGCCAACCAAGGGAAGATAAAGCTCACCTTGATGCCAAACCTAAAGGAGATCACCGGAACTCTTCCGGCAGCAGCTCGACACCGGCAATGGGAGAAGACGGCAACAGCTGGTGGCTGGTTGGAGAAGAGGGGCGGCAGCTTAGGGTTGGCGCCGAAAACTCCTTCAATGGGGTGGGCGGCAACTTTTTGCTAGGGTTTTGGATTAGGGCTTAATTATCCCTTAAGCCCTATTTTATAGAGAACTAATTCTCTTAATGGTTATTGAATCATAACCATTAAGCCCATTAACCCGCTCCATTAAGATAAGTTAAAATAAACCAAACCATGATGGTTTATTTTAAGTTAAAATGAACCGAACCAACTTTTGGTTCATTCGTTTAAAATAAACCAAACCCTTTGGTTTATTCTCCTCCATTGGATTAGAACCAAAACATTTTGGTTCATCCATTATGTCTTCATAAGACACGGCCCATCCACGCTTCCATTGCGACTGAAACGATTTCATGCTCACTTCATGTTTGGTCCAACCAAACCTAGTTTCTCTCGGTCTGAGAATCTCATTCTCAAGCTCGTTTTAAATCCTTCGGATTATGCTCGTTGTGCGTGTGACCAAATAGGTTCTCGGTTTATGTTGGCCGTCTATAATTAACCATTAATTATAGAACGATCATGAGTGGCACCTAGTAGTACATCATGATCCCCAATTAACCGAAAAGATCAACGGTTGATCCAGAACTATTTCTGAAACCCTTCAGCAACTCGAATGAATCGTGCCCCATTCCCTTCACTCATCTTATACCCACTTGGTTCAGGACATGGTCTATAGTGTCAGTCCCCACTAGGCTGACTATGTCACACCTAGCCCAAGTATTATTTCCTCGTCCTACGGATTCTAGTTACTGCACATGTATCGAAGAGTACCTTACTCTAAACATGTAATGCTTTGGCCAAAGACTTTAGTAACAATCCGACGAGAGGCCATGGGTATACATCTCCTCGCAAGGAGTGGTGAATCCTTTATAGGTTATTCAAACACCTTCGATCACTTCGACTTATACCCAATCATCCCGGGTCCACATCTCCTTAGAGATGCTTGCTTAAGATGTCAAAGCATAAGTCTCCATGATCAAGATGACTTGAATACCGCAAGTCAAAGGAACATCGCACTTAAGCTACAGAAGAACTTCATTGACATATCTATATATGCAGAGAACCATATGAAGTCTTACTACCGTCACTCCAATGAACTAGTTACCATAACTAGCATCCACGATCAACTCGGACATCACAATGTCTCGGCCGGTGAGAATCACCGCTTGGATACACCAAGGAGTATACCTCGTGCTAGTCTCGGAATTGATGGTGTCCAAATCCATCAATTCATCGACTAGGATAATTCAATACATCACAATTACACATGTAGAGATACTCACTAGTTGTGATCCAATCACAAATTCTCTCATCGTGAATCGTATCCGTGACATTCAAGAAATGAGTTTAAGATCCAATCAAATACATAAAACATGTATACTCAAATAGTGAATCTTCATTTATCATATAAATGGTTCATACATAAGGCGATTGCCTTAGGACATCTCTCATATATTACTAACAGACTCCCACTTAGCCTAATGCCAATCGCTACGGTATCCAATACCATAAGCTCTAACATGACCCTCAAACTTACTTTGAGGTAATGCTTTAGTCAAAGGATCCGCTAAGTTCCTTTCAGTGGGAATTTTCTCGATTTGTATTTCGTTCCTACTGACGATCTCTCTGATAAGATGATAGCGATGAAGCACATGTTTGGATCATTGATGAGACCACATCAAGTTCAGAGATGAACTTCTTGATCCAAACCGCTTCCTTTGCTGCTTCTAAAGCTGCAATGTTTTCTGCCTTAGTGGCAGAATCCGCTACAGTGTCAAGCTTGGAACCTTTCCATCTTATTGCGCCTCCATTCTAGGTGAATACATACCCAGACTGAGACATGGAATCATCCTTGTCTGTCTGGAGCTGGCATCCGTATACCCACGTATCACCATGTCCCCTTCTCCATATATTAGGAACACATCCTTAGTTCTTCTCAAGTACTTAAGGATCGTCTTAACAATCACCCAATGATCCATTCCTGGATCAGACTGGTATCTGCTCGTGACACTCAGAGCGTACGATACATCGGGCCTCGTACATAACATAGCATACATGATAGATCCTATTGCGGATCCATAGGGAATCTTACTCATGCAAATCCTCTCGTCTTCTGTGCGTGGACACATAGACTTCGAAAGGTGTATCCCATGCCTGATGGGTAGAAAACCTTTCTTGGATTTTGACATGCTAAACCTCTTTAGCACTCGGTCTATATATGTAGACTGCGAAAGACCAAGCAACCGTTTCGATCTATCTCTATAGATCTTAATCCCGAGGATGTAGGTTGCTTCTCCCAGGTCTTTCATGGAGAATGTCTTGGATAACCAAACCTTAATCGATCAGAAGACTGAAACATCGTTTCCTATAAGTAATATGTCATCAACATATAATACTAGGAACACGATTGCACTCCCACTAACCTTCTTGTACACACAAGGTTTGTCTGGATTTTGTGAGAAATCAAACTTTTTGATTGTCTCATCAAAACGGATATTCCAGCTCCTGGATGCTTGCTTCAATCCATAAATGGATCGTCGCAATTTGCATACCTTGGTTTTATCAACCGATGTGAAACCCTCAGGCTGTATCATATACACGTCCTCGAGCAGGTTTCCATTAAGGAAAGTTGTTTTCACATCCATCTGCCATATCTCATAATCATAATGAACCGCTATGGCCAGGAGCATCCGAATGGATTTAAGCATAGCTACAGGCGAATAGGTTTTGTCATAATCAACACCTTGCTTTTGACGATATCCTTTCGCCACCAATCTAGCCTTATAGGTAATCACATTACCATCCATGTCAGTTTTCTTCTTGAAAACCCACTTGCACCCTATAGGCTTTATGCCTTCAGGTGGGTCAACCAAGTTCCAAACTTGGTTTTCATACATGGAATCCATTTCCAACTTCATGGCACCAAGCCACTTATCCCTTTCTGAACTTGTCAGCACTTCTTCATAACTGGTAGGCTCCTCATCATCAATGAGTAACACGTCGTTCGATTCACTTATGAGAAATCCATATCTCTCAGGAATATTGCGTGTTCTACCAGATCTACGAAGATGTGGTGTTACAATAGGTCCAGTCGATTGCTCATCACTATGAGTTGTCGACTGTTGTGCTTCACCAGGTATCTCATCAATGTCTATTTGAGTCTCTCGAGCCTCCTCAAGCTCGACGATACTCCCACTGTTTTCTTGCAAGAGAAACTCTTTCTCTAGAAACACAGCATGCCTTGAAACAAACACCTTTTGTTCCACAGGATGATAGAATTGGTAACCCCTTATTTCCTTAGGGTATCCAATAAATAGATATTTATCAGACATAGCATCCAATTTGTCTGATACTGTCCGCTTCACATAAGCAGGACAACCCCATATCTTCAAGTATACATGAGGTTTCTTACTATTCCATATCTCATATGGAGTAGTTGAGACTACCTTGGTAGGCATTCTGTTTAACAAGTAAACAGCTGTCTGAAGTGCATAGCCCCAAAAGGACTTAGGAAGAGTCGCATGATTCATCATTGACCTGACCATGTCCAACAAGGTTCGGTTACGCCTCTCAGATACACCATTATGCTGTGGTGTATATGGCAGAGTACATTGAGACAATATGTCATTGTCTCTTAGATAATCAAGAAACTCTTGACTTAAGTATTCACTACCTCGATCCGATCGAAGTATTTTAATACTCTTGTCATGTTGTTTCTCTACTTCATTTCTGAATTCTTTGAACCTTTCAAAGGCTTCAGACTTGTGTTTCATCAAGAACACATACCCAAACCGTGAGTGATCATCGGTGAAGATAATGAAGTAGTTATAGCCTCCTAAAGCTTGAGTTGACATAGGTCCACATACATCAGTATGTATTAGACCTAGTAACTCTCCCACTCGTTCACCTTTTCCAGTAAAAGGTAACTTAGTCATCTTGCCTTTTAAGCATGATTCGTATGTATCGTATGAATCTTATTCAAACAATTCCAGAATTCCACATCGGTGTAATTCGGACATGCGTTTCTTGCTTACATGGCCAAGACGACAATACCACATGTAGGAGTCTAATTGATTATCTTTTCGAGCACGCTTGTTGCTCGCTTCGATATTGAAAATATCACTAGATACGTCCAATGTATAAACACCATTGCTTAAAGTTCCAGTCCCTTAAAGAACTCCATTCAAAGTTATGTAACAACAATTGTTACTAAAAGTCAAATGGTACCCATTTCTATTTAAACAAGAAATAGAAATGATGTTCTTTATCAACGAAGGAACATAAAAGCAATTGTCCAGTTCTAAGACAAGTCCTACAGGGAGTTCCAACAAATACGTTCCGATGGCGAGTGCAGCAACCGTTGCTCCATTCCCAACACGTAAATTTGACTCTCCCTTGACGAGTCTTCTTCTATTCCTTAGCCCATGTATGTCATTACATATATGTGAGCCACACCCAGTATCAAATACCCAAGTGTCTGAGGAAATAGAATGACAATCAATAAAGAAGATTTCTAAAGAAGATGGGGCATCCGATGCCTTATCCTTCTTCACGGACTCAAGATAAATCTTGCACTTTCTTCGCAAATGGCCCTACTTGCCATAATGATGGCAAGTGCCCTTTTGAGCTGGTTCTGCCTTTTTAGCCTTTTTCTTCTTCCCCTTCTGTTGTTCCTTTGACTCCCTCTTAGAACCTTTCTTCGAGGAATCAACTAACAACACCGTTCCCTGCTCATGCTTCTCGTAAGGCTCCCACAGTCTTGACATGTTGAGCGATACACAGATGAACCTTCTTGCATCTCGAGGTGAAGAGGAGCTTGGAGACTTGAACCTTTCAATCTCACTTGCTTATCAAACAACTCATAAAGATGAAGGACTACGATATGAGCATCCATATGCTCATGCCGCTTTAGCTTGGGTTCCATCGCGGCTAAGCATGATGCAACTTGTCGATTGAATCAATCACATGTTTACGATAGACCAACAATTGGTCCGAGTTGCATCGTCACTAGGATGGGCGGAAGTGGCGCCGAGGACATACGCAAGCTTTTCACCTTGAGAACAATTCTCAAGTTTCTAAGCCACCCAAGAAGTTCGGCCCGATCAATTTATTCGAATCCAAAATGGAACGCAAATTAAAAGACAACATGATCAATTTTAGAAATACAAAACGAGCATATATGAGAAAGATGATTTTTAAAATGCATCAATATACATTTATAAATCCCATTCATTTTTCGAATTTCAAAAACCCCAAAATCACTTCGAGAGATCGTAGGTCCATCTCCGAATGGGCTGATATCCATCATAGTTATGAACAACCTTGGAGAGAGTCCAACAAGCCATTCATAACTACGACGGTAGGTATCAACTATATCGATTGCATATCACGTATATGCAACTATCACAATGTGCTATCAACTAATTGAATGTTCACACATACATCGGGTTGTTAACATATTAACAAGTATGCATCATATGCATAGCACCCAACTTCACCTCCCTTTACATCGACCTTGGAGAGAGTCCAACAAGCCGATGCTCCAGGTTAAAGCCAACCCATTAATCGGGAAATAGTTTTAATATGGTTAGAGCACATTCAACCAATTAGCCCAGCTTGGAGAGAGTCCAACAACCAAAGCTAACGATTGACCTCTGACTCTTACCATATTAGTTTTAAACTATTCCATGGTTTGAACATGTTCGGGTTCGAGCCGGGCTTGGAGAGAGTCCAACAACCCAAACAAGAAACGGAACTCTAGTTCTAACCATATTAATGGAAGGTGTATACTTTAATATTGAGTGAGGGTTTTTATGTCTCATCCTCTTTGTATGCAAATAACTATTATCTACATGGCATGGCATACATGACATACATCTATATGTCACGACACGCATGGCATAATGTTATGCATCTAATGCAATTACATGGCATACAATTATGTCATGTATATAATTTCCTTATATGTCATAACTATTTATGGAAATAAAATATGTTTAAGATTTGATTCTCCAAATCAAATCATAATTAAATTAGGAAACAAATTTCCAAATCTAATCACATATTTTTTTATGGAATTATTTGATTAAGGAAAATCTATTTAGGAAACCAATTTCCTAAATCATTAAAACTACTTATGGAAATAAAATATTTTAAGATTTGATTTCCCAAATCAAATTATGATTAAATTAGGAAACAAATTTCCAGAATCTAATCAAATATTTTATTTATGGAAAATATCAATTTCCATAAATACTTCCAACTTTCAAAAAGTGGAAGATTTCCATAAATACTTCTAGACTTTCCAAAATTGAAAATTTTCCATAAATACTTCTAAATTTCCAAAATTAGAAAATTTCCAAAAATAACATTATGACTATTGCAAAACCATTTTACGATTATGTCGAAACACAACCTGGGCTCTGATACCACTGTTGGGTTTCCGGCACCGCGGCGTGTGTGTGTTCGATCACGTTTCGTAAACATGAGCACAGCGGAAGCAATAAAAATAATAAATCTACATTTATTACAACACACACATCACACGCATGCATAGTACAACAAGTGTAGACATAACCGTAAATTTAAATTTGTAATAAAAGGAAATTTAACTACGTTATACCTTTCGTATCACGTGTAGCGGGAACGGCATCAACCGGAACGATCCTAGCTAGAATCGTCTCTATCCGTATCCACGCCGAGTATCCTTGGGATGACTTCGCTAAGCCACGAGCTTCGTCTTCGTACGGGTTACTAGCCTCGTGTTGAAGACGACGTGATCGAGAGATGATCACGATCCGAATCCAAATTCGGATCCTAAGACAAGTCCTCAAGACTCGCTTCTCCGGAGAGGTATTCGTCAACCGATTAACGAATCCTTCGTCCTCCACCTCAGAGGATTACCGGAGATCAAATCCCCGGTAAGTTAGCTGCTGTCGGAGCTCTAACCGTCGTCCAAACGACGCTCCGACGAGAGGAGAACAAGCTGTCCAGAAAACTGGACAGCTTTGGTGGAGGAGATAGGCGCCGGCCAACCAAGGGAAGATAAAGCTCACCTTGATGCCAAACCTAAAGGAGATCACCGGAACTCTTCCGGCAGCAGCTCGACGCCGGCAATGGGAGAAGACGGCAGCAGCTGGTGGCCGGTTGGAGAAGAGCGGCGGCAGCTTAGGGTTGGCGCCGAAAACTCCTTCAATGGGGTGGGCGGCAACTTTTTGCTAGGGTTTTGGATTAGGGCTTAATTATCCCTTAAGCCCTCTTTTATAGAGAACTAATTCTCTTAATGGTTATTGGATCATAACCATTAGGCCCATTAACCCGCTCCATTAAGATAAGTTAAAATAAACCAAACCATGATGGTTTATTTTAAGTTAAAACGAACCGAACCAACTTTTGGTTTATTCGTTTAAAATAAACCAAACCCTTTGGTTTATTCTCCTCCATTGGATTAGAACCAAACCATTTTGGTTCATCCATTATGTCTTCATAAGACACGGCCCATCCACGCTTCCATTGCGGCTGAAACGATTTCATGCTCGCTTCATGTTTGGTCCAACCAAACATAGTTTCTCTCGGTCTGAGAATCCCATTCTCAAGCTCGTTTTAAATCCTTTGGATTACACTCGTTGTGCGTGTGACCAAATAGGTTCTCGGTTTATGTTGGCCGTCTATAATTAACCATTAATTATAGACGATCATGAGTGGCACCTAGTAGTACATCATGATCCCCAATTAACCAAAAGATCAGCGGTTGATCCGAACTATTTACGAAACCCTTGATGCTTCGAATGAATCGTGCCCCATTCCCTTCACTCATCTTATACCCACTTGGTTGAGGACATGGTCTATTGTGCCTCCCACTAAATGACTCGTCACACCTAGCCCAGTATCATTTCCTCGTCCTACAGATTCTAGTTCTGCACATGTATCGAAGAGTACCTTACTCTAAACATGTAATGCTTTGGCAGACTTTAGTAACAATCCGACGAGAGGCCATGGGTATACATCTCCTCGCAAGGAGTGGTGAATCCTTTATAGGCTATTCAAACACCTTCGATCACTTCGACTTATACCCAATCATCCGGGTCCACATCTCCTTAGAGATGCTTGCTTAAGATGTCAAAGCATAAGTCTCCATGATCAAGATGACTTGAATACCGCAAGTCAAAGGAACATCGCACTTAAGCTACAAGAACTTCATTGACATATCTATATATGCAGAGAACCATATGAAGTCTTACTGGTCACTCCAATGAACTAGTTACCATAACTAGCATCCACGATCAACTCGGACATCACAATGTCTCTCCGGTGAGAATCAGCTGCTTGGATACACCAAGGAGTATACCTCGTGCTAGTCTCGACAGAATTGATGGTGTCCAAATCCATCAATTCATCGACTAGGGATAATTCCAATACATCACAATTACACATGTAGAGATACTCACTAGTTGTGATCCAATCACAAATTCTCTCATGCTGTGAATCGTATCGAGGATATTCAGTAAATGAGTTTAAGATCCAATCAAATACATAAAACATGTATACTCAAATAGTGAATCTTCATTTATCATATAAATGGTTCATACATAAGGTGATTGTCTTAGGACATCTCTCATATATTACTAACAGGCATTGTGTAACTCGAGAAACAACCATGGTACTAGATAGTCGACAACTGTCGGAGAGCATTCGACTAGTCAGTGTGTGCTCAAGAAACGACTTCAGTGCTCGACAATCGACCGCTGTGGAAAAGCAGCCGACTGATTGTAGGTACTCGAGAAACTGAGGAGTTGTTCGAGCGATTGAAAATAGTAGCTCCGATAAGTAGTCGACTGTTGTGGTAGAGAAGTCGACTGGAGGCTTGACAGTGATAGGTCAAAAGCAAGGCACACTAGACTAGCACCTCGACTAGGGCTCAGTCGAGGTGGCACCTCAACTAACGAAGTTATTATTGAGCAGTAATGGTTAGAAATCAGTCCCAATAGAAGCCTATAAAGGAAGGAGTTCGATGGAGATTTCGGTAGTCAATTTCTTGGGAAATTTTGAAGGGAAGTGCTACTGCATTCCAAGTCTTCAAAAGCTCTCCAATGTAACCAACAAACAAGTGATCAAAAGCAAGCTTCTTATAAAGTGTTTTTTACATTTCTTTCATACTTATATTTGGTTGTGTATTTTTGTTGTAAATTCATATTGTAAGAAGTTTCTCCACCTCCAGCATGTTGTCGAGAAGGAGACAAGAGTTTTAGTAGAATAGACACTAAAGTCTTGCAGTGGAGTAGGAACTATAGGTTCTGAACCATGTAAAATATTGTGCAATACTTGTGTTGTTTTCGTTTGTGTTTATTTTTGTATATTCCGCTGTGCACTAATAATTGTAGACAAACAAGCACGAACCGAATCGAAGCGAAATCAAACGATACTATTCACCCCCCCCCCCCTCTAGCACATCCAATTGATCCCAATAAGTGGTATCAAAGCAAGGTTGCTCTTCTATGGACTAACAGCCAAAGGAGCACAGAGCTAGAGGAAAAATAG
Organism: Wurfbainia villosa; assembly: GCA_025175895.1. Taxonomy (NCBI): domain Eukaryota; kingdom Viridiplantae; phylum Streptophyta; class Magnoliopsida; order Zingiberales; family Zingiberaceae; genus Wurfbainia; species Wurfbainia villosa. Next base: position 31,133,303 of record CM045989.1, on the reverse strand, counting down.
AGTTCGACGACGATTTTGGACTCGACACCCGGTTTTCACCGCCCTATGGACTCGAAGGGTTCGACCAATGGAGGGCAAGAATTGAGGTATTCTTCTAGATGAACCTGGAAGAGTGGTTCGCTCTAATAGAAGGGTTCAAGGCTCCAATGAACGAGAAGGGAAGAACTCTCGACCGGGGCAAGTGCGAAGAGCAAGTTTTGAGATCCAACGCAAATGATAAGGTAACAAAAAATTTAGTCAATTTAATACCTGATAACATTTTGTGTAGACTAGGTAAATTTAGGGATGCAAGCGAGTTATGGAACAAGCTTGCTAAGCTCCACAAAGAAACTACCTCGGTCCAAAATGAAGATGATGATGAGTCCGAAGAAGAAAGATCAGCATCATCTCAAGACCTTGAAGATTCAGAAGTTGAGAGGTGTTCGACAACCGAAGTGGAAGAGGTCATAGAAGTCTCCACCTCTAGGATTGAAAGGGAGGAGAGATCATCACTGGAGCCAGAGCAAGAAGAAGAACCTTCAACCTCCGGAGAAAATGAGGAACAAGCTCAAGGTCCTCTATAGGTAACTCAAATGCATATATTAAAAATAAAAATCATATAACTTACTTTGAGTATAGGGAAGTAGGACACTACAAGAGCAAGTGTCCAAAAAGAGTCAAGATTGCTCAAATAGCTCCAATGGAAAAGAAGAAGCCCAAGGAAATTGGAGACCCGACACGCAAGAGCAAGGAGCATATAGTGTGCTTCAAGTCCCAACGAAGGGGGCATTATCGGACCCAATATCCTAGGGGGAGTCACCCTAAGAAGGGCAAAGGGGAGAGCTTAAATGTAGGGGACCCTAAGGTAAATTTTAATAATGCTCTTCCTTTGTGTAATAATAAAAAGCATGTTAAGAATTTTCTTACTATTGTTAATCATGAAAAGCATGCTAATAATAAGGCTTATTATTTAGGTGATAAACATTATAATGTTAGGCCTAAGGATAATTCTAAAACCATTAACTCTAGGACTACTCCACCTAAGGATAACAACAATCTAGGCAATAATCTAGAGAGGACTAGACACATGCCTAGGAGAAAGAATATCCAAAAGAATAATGGACAATCAAAAATTGAGACGTTAGTGGAGGAAAATCAAGCTTTGATGTCAAAGATTGAGAAATTGAAAAGGACTCTCAATAAGATGATAAATTCAATTAAAAAGTCTAATAGGTAAATCTTAGAAGCTAGGAGGCAAGAACTACCCAAGGATAGGAAAGGTTTGGGTTACAAACCTAAGTCTAAGTTAGATAAGCCTACCTATCATAGTGTTCCATTTAATTATGAATTAATCCTAGGTCTAAGAAAACCAAGGTAACAAGGAAAGGTATCCCTAGAGTTGACCATGGTAAGTATCTAGTAGCCAAGGTTTCCAAGAAATTTAGGAAAATCACTAAGAAGGTCACAAGACAAGCCATCCCTAGAGTTAACCTAGATAAGACCAAAATGACCAAGGCTTCCAAGCCTAAGAGGGTCATTAGGAAGGCATCTAAAGATGTTATCCCAAGTGAGTACCTAAAAACCCCAAGGAGCTCCAATAGGATTTGGATTCCTAGGAGCTTGATCCCCTCACGCTAGATGAGTTAGGGTGTGTCAACTCAAGATGGAAAGGTAGTTAGCCTAACCATAGTGAAGTTGACACTTTAGGACATTTTCAAGGTCTTGTTATACATTGAAAATGAAATTAAAATTATATCCTAAAAAAGTTTAGGATGTGCAATTGGAATTATGAAGTTGGAAAATTTGATCAAAATTGATACAATTTAGGTTAGAGTCAAAAGTGTATCATTTTGAGATTTTGGCACACTTGGGAGTTTGAGTCGATTATGGCAATTGGATATAATTTTCGAAAATGACAAATTTGATTTAAAACTTAGGTATTCTATACCTTTGTAATTTATATATTTGACATGGTTTGTTTGTCATATGTTATGTCATGACATTATGCTCATATTGTTATTTAAAATGTCATGAGATGCTAATGCTTAGGTTAATTCTATATTATGTCATGACATCATGGATCATTGGAAAATGATTTGATTTATGCAACCATATATGTCATGATCATATTCATGCATTTAGATTAATAAAATGGAATATAAGGACAAATGACATTGATTTGAAGTCGTAGATAAATGAATCAAATTGGATATGCCTAGGTAATAATGCATGAACCCTTAGTTTAGAGAAAAACAAAATCCACATCTCACAAAAACTTAGGAAGACATGTGTGTATTGAAACACCTAGACACATGTGAGATATTAGGATCACGAGTCAAGTTCATGTGCTTGAAATGGTACATCAAGATGAACTAGAACTCATTAAATCATAGATATGAATCATGAGGAGAGTTAATGTACAAGTCATGTGCATTGAGCCATTGACCATGATTCAATATAAGGTTTGAAAATATTTTAAAAATTATTTTGTAAAATCTTAATGAAGCCTATCTTTTGATAAAAACCACTATTGATAAAATTTATACAAGTTAGGTAAAAATATTGAAGGTTTCAATACTTTTGAACTTTATATCATTCTTTGAATTTAAAAGTTATTTTCATAGAAAATTATTTTTTTTCCCTATAGTGTTTGACATAAGTAATGTGTGCATAAAATCTCATGATTTTTTGAAAACTATAGAATTACTTATGCATTTCAAAAATCCAATCTGAAAAACTATAAAATCTAAAAAATTCTAGAAATCAAATTTCAATTGACTATGAAGTCTTCCAGTCGACTGTCCAAGCTATTTTTGGCTGATTTAGTTCGAATTAGTCATTAAACTTTAACCCTAGGTTAGTTAACTTCTCCTAACTCTATGATATGCTTAGATAAGCATTAGAAGGATGAGATTTTCATTGAAAATGAAAATGAGAGTTACTTAGGGTGTAATTCAAACTTTTAAGGGATGTAAGCTCAAGATTGAACTTATACACATAATTTTGAAAATTTAGTTTTCCTATAGGCTTAGGAACCCTCCAAGGGAATTGTTGGTGCAATAGTAAAGGGGAGCAAGCGTTTATGGGGAGTTTGTCCATCAAGGCATGATGGATGGCTCTTTGACAAAAAGGTGGAGAATTGCTTTCATTTAGTGATAAGGGTGTTATCACTTGAGAAAATAAATGTAGGATGAATTTTGACATAAGGGAGAGAATAAAGGATCTCATTAGAAAATGAGAAACTTTTTGATGTGTGTCAAAGGAGGAGAAATGGAAGGGTTTAATTTAGGCTCAAGATGCTTAGTGCATAAAGATATCCTATAAATCCAAATATGCACAAAATCTCAAAATTTCAAGATTTGAAATTATGAAGTTAGGAACTCTTCGTTATGCTTGAGCATAAAAAGAAGTAAGTTGGGCTTAAGAGTTAGTCTAACTTAAAGGTATTATCAAACATCAAAAGGAAGAGATTGTTAGTGCAATCGATCCATGTCACGATTGACCAGACTCAAGTGGGACTCAAGTAGAATTTTGATGTTTGACAATAGGATTTGAATATGGAGGATAATATGACTATGAGATGATATGGAATATTCGTAGTCATATGGAAGTTGAGTATGGAAAGTCCAATTGGAAGTTGGAAAGGGAGAAATCCAAGTCGGTCAAGGGTGACAAGACACTTGGTATTGGAAAGTCCAACTAGAAGTTGGCAAGGGAAGTCCAGATCGGTCAAGGTTGATTGGACACCTAACATGAGGAAAGTGAAGTCTCGGTAGGTCAGGGAGACCATGCTTGGCAAGGGAAGACTCGGCAGTTGATCAGAAAGATTGAGTTTGGCAGTAGAACTCCTAACAAGTTATGGTTGACTGAATGCTAGGCAAGTGAAGAAAGTCCAAGTATGGATACTTGGCAAATAGAAAGTCCAAAGATGGAGCCTTAGCAATGGAAGTTCCGGAGAAGCGACCTCTTAGAAAAGGTAGATCCGTTAGCATGACAAAATCGATGGAAGCACTTTAAGGCTAGTGCAAGGGTGAATGAGTCGTAGAGGACTTGGATGGATCCTAAAGGCATGAGGATGATGGAAGTGGCGTGAAGACTTAGGTCTAGGCTAAGGGTACTCAGTAGCATGACTAAGTAAATGGAAGCACTTGAAGGCTAGCACGAAGGGTGAAGGAGTCGTGGAGGACTCGGATGGACTCTAAGAGCGTGAGGCTGATAGAAGTGGCTTAAAGACTTAGGTCTAGGCTAAGAGTGAGTGCCAAGCATGAAGGAATCATACTTAATGTGTTAAACCTTGGTTCTGAGGTTTAATAATCAACTGGAGGATTTTCCCATTTGACTAGTCCAATGTGGCCAACTCCCGCTATGGGGCTCGAATTTTAGACTGGATGCTTGGCACTGTGTGGCTCGAGAAATAGTCATGGTGCTCAACAGTCGACTATTTTAGGAGAGTAGTCGACTAGTCGATGTGTTCTCGGGAAACGATTGCAGTGATTGGCAGTCGACTTTTGAGGAATATCAGTCGACTAATCGTAAGTAGTCGGGAAACTGAGGAGCTGCTCGAACAATTGAGAAACAGTAGCTCCGACAAACACTCGATTGCTATGGTAGAGTAGTTGACTGGAGATTTGACAACGGTAGGTCAGAAGCAAGGCACACTTGACCAACACCTCGACTAGGGCTTAGTCGAGGCAGCACCTCGACTGGCAAAGCTATCGTTGAGCAGTAACTATCATAAATCAGCCCTGACATAAGCCTATAAAGGAAGGAGCTCGGTGGAGATTTCAATAGTCAATTTCTTAGAAGATTTTGAAGGGAAGTGCTACTGCATTCCAAGTCTTCAAAAGCTCTCCAACGCAACCAATAAACAAGTGATCAAAAGCAAGCTTCTTGTAAAGTGTTCTTTACATTTCTTTCATACTTGTATTTGATTGTATATTTTTGTTGTAAATTCATAATGTAAGGGGTTTCTCCACCTCTGGAGTGTTGCCTAAAAGGAGACAAGAGTTTTAGTGGAGTAGACACTAAAGCTTGGTCGTAGAGTAGGAACCGTAGATTTCGAACCACGTAAAATATTGTGCAGTGCTTGTGTTGTTTTCATTTATTTTTATTTTTGTATATTCTGTTGTGCACTAACAATTGTAGATAAACAAGCACGAATCGAATCGAATCGAAGAAAAATCAAATGATGCTATTCACCCCCCTCTAGCACATCCAATCGGTCCCAACAGGGTGGAGGGCTTACGAATTGTCTTGGTGGGGCGAGTGAAATACTCCGCTCCATGACAATACTCCATATAAAAGTACTCGAGCTGGGTGGAGGGCTTATGAATTGCCTCGGATGGGCAAAATTCACCCCGCTTCTCAGGTCCAGAGGAATTGTACTTCGTTGACGTACTCTAGTCAGGCCGAGGGCTTACAACTTGTCTCGGATGGGCAGAGTCCACCCCACTTCGCATGTCCAGGGGAATGATAAATCTTCGACGCACTCCAACGAGGTCGAGGGCATACGAATTGCTTTGGATGGGTAGTGTCCACCCCACTTCGCATGTCCGAGGTAAATGTACTTCTTCGACGCACTCCAGTCGAGCCGAGGGCTTACGAACTACCTCGGATGGGCAGAGTCCACCACACTTTTTAGGTTTGGGGGAAGTGTACTTCTTCGATGCACTTTAGTCGAGCCGAGGGCTTACAAATTACCTTGGATGAGCAGAGTTCAACCTGCTTCGCATGTCCGAGGGAATTATACAACTTCAACACACTTCAACCGATCGAGGGCTTACGAATTACCTTGGATGGATAGAGTCCACCTCGCTTCGAATGTTCGGAGGAATTATACTTCTTCGACGCACTCCAATCAGACCAAGGGCTTACAAACTGCCTCAGATGGATAGAGTCCACCTCGTTTCTCAGGTCTATGGGAATGATAAATAAAATACCTTGATCGGGCCTAATAGAAACTCAACTCCTCCCCGCTACACTCTGTCGGGGGAATAATAAAGAAATAACTTGGTCGGGGTGAGGATTTATGAATTACCTTAGTGAGGCCAAATAGAAACTCAACTCCTCCCCATTGCACTCTGTTAGGGGAATAATAAAGAAATAACCTGGCCGGGGCGAGGTCTTACGAATTGTCTTGGCTGGGCCAATAGAAACTTTGCTCCTCCCCACTGTACTCTGCTGAGGGAATAATAAAGAAATAACTTGGCCAGGGCAAGGTCTTTCGAATTGTCTCGATGGGGCCGAATAGAAACGTTGCTCCTCCCCATGGCACTATATTGAAGGGATAATAAAGAGAATACATTAGTTGAGTCGAGGGCTTACGAATTGCCTCAGTCGAACCGAATAGAAACTCTACTCTTCCCCGTTGCTCTCTGTCGGGGGAATAATAAAGAAAGTAACATGACCGGGCCAAGAGCTTATGAATTGCCTTGGTCGGGCGAGTGAAATACTCCGCTCCATGATAATATTCCATATAAAAGAACTCAAGCCGGACAGAGGGTTTACGAATTGCCTCGGTCAGACAAGTGAAATACTCCACTCCATGACAATACAACATATAAAAGGACTCGAGCCGAGCGGAGGGCTTACGAATTAGCTCGGTCGAGCAAGTGAAATATTTCACTCCATGACAATACTCCATATAAAAGGACTCGAGCCGAGCGAAGGGCATACGAATTGCCTCAGCGAGTCGAGTGAAATACTTTGCTCGATGACAATACTCCATATAAAAGGACTCGAGCCAGGTGGAGAACTTACGAATTGTCTTGACCAGACTAGTGAAATACTCCACTCCATAACAATACTCCATATAAAAAGACACAAGCCGAATGGAGGCCTTGACCAAGCGAGTGAAATACTTCACTCCATGATGATACTCTATATAAAAAGACTCGAGTCAGGCGGAGAGCTTACGAATTGCCTCGGTCAGACGAGTGAAATACTCTTCTCCATGATAATATTCCATATAAAGGGATTTGAGTTGGGTGAAGGGCTTACGAATTACCCCGAGAGAGCGAGTGAAATACACTCTCCATGACAATACTCCATATAAAAAGACTCGAGTCGGACAGAGAGCTTACGAATTGCCTCAGTTGGCCGAGTGAAATGTTGGGCTTCCCCGACACCGACGTGGGTGTGTGTTCGAACATGTTTCATAAACATGCATACAGCGGAAGCAAAAAAGAAGCAATAAACTAACTTTATTACAAGACACACACCACACGCATGGAAGATACAACAAGTGTAGACATGATCGCTATTTTAAATCTTGCAATAAAAGGAAATTTATTCTAGTTATACTTAACGTATCACGTGTAGTGGGAATGACATCAACCATAGCGACCCTCGCTAGAATTTTCTCTATCCGTATCCATGTCGAGTATCTTCGGGATAGCTTCAAAAAGTCACGAGCCCCATCTTCGCAAGAGTTACTAGCCTCGTGTCGAAGACGTTGTGATCCAAGAGATGATCACAATCCGAATCAAAATTTGGATCTAAAAATGAGCTCCACGAACTCACTTCTCGAAAGCGATTTTTGTCAACCAATTGACGAAACCTTGGTCCTCCATCTATGAGGATTGCCGGAGATCTAATCCCTGGCAAGTAGGTCACTGTCGGAGAGCAAAACGCCGACCAAACGACCTCTCTATGAAGAGAGAAACAAGATGTCCAAAACTGGACAGCTTGTGTTGGTGGAGAAGATGGTCGGCCAATCAATGGTCGGTTGCTCCTTGGTCGCCGACGGCTGGTGAGTGGCCGACAGCGAGGAGGAGGAGCTGCTACACAAATGGGCAGTGGCACAAGATGCTTGGGCGGCCAATGAAGGGGTCGGCAACCCTAGAGGAGGAAGAGGAGAGGAGGCTAGGGTTTCCAAAACCCTTAAACCAATTAATTCTCCACAAAAAATCCTTAAGCCATGTTTTTATATAGAACACATTCCCCTAACGGTTATTGGTTGATAACCAAAACTCGTTAACCTGCTCCAATAACTTAAGTTAAAATAAACCAAACTGCATTGGTCTATTTTAAGTTAAAACGAACTGAACCAACTTTGGTTCATTCGTTTAAAACAAACCAAACCACTTTGGTTTATTTTCCACCATTGGATTAGAACCAAACCAATTTGGCTCATCCATCATGTCTTCATAAGACTCGGCCCATTAATAACGGCGATTTTATCATGTGATATCATTCCCAAATTATTTACCGAACCCCTCTATACTAATATAGCATAGTGAATGGCCCGGATCGTTTCCCAATGAGTGTAATCGATAGAATAGTAAACTTAGAATTTCTAATTATTGCTAATCCTACTGAATGGGGGTTTGGAATTTACGAGACTAATCCTACTGAATGAAAGACAATGCAAGTAATTAAAGCATTAATCTAACTAACTATGATGGCAATGAAATTAAAGAAGATCTAAACTAAGCATGTAAAGGAAAGCATTCAAAATAAGAGCATTAAAAATATAAAGAAAGTGCAGGAATTTTAAATGTAGAGTAAACTACAACTAAGCTCCTAATTAACTGTAGAATAACAACTAAATTACGTACTAAAATTAAACATCAAAGTAAATAAGATAAACATCCAAATCAATGGACCAATCTAAATATAACCACCGATCACTCTACAATGGTAACAACAATCCGAACAGCTCCTCCGGTGGATGGGATGACTGAATTTCTTGTCGAAAATCCTCTGGCAAGTGTTGAATTGATGGATGAAGCGAGACATTTTCTCCGGTGGATGGCACAGAGCTGCCGAAGGCCGGTACATTTGTCGGGAATCGAACCCGGGTCTCTCGGGTTTCAACTGAGTATACTCACCACTATACTACAATCGCACCGAAACCTGACAGCCTATGGATGACTCTGTGGAGGTGGAGCAGCCCATAGTTCCGCCGTCGAGAACCGAACCCGAGTCTCTCGGTTGTAACCGAGTATACTCACCACTATACTACAACGGAATTGTCGGTGCTGCGTGGAGAGGATGGAACCGGAGCTGTGATCATCTAAAGATCTTCAACAGTGCTGGAAATGGAAAATTTCCGTCGAAAATGGGCAAATCAAGGACTGTCGGAATTGGAATAGGTGTTGCCGTGACCACGGCAGTAGTAGATAATCCCAGCCTTCTGAAATCACGTCCAACTGGGTCGCTTAGCTCCGATTGCCAGGCGTGAAAGGAACACTAGTGAAGATGTCGAATCCCAGCCGCTCGGTGAAGCTGCAGTCTGCCCAAGTGCACATCTCCGCTCCGCCGCTCGTGAAACTTCGAATGGGTGGAAGGTGGAGGAGACCCGCTGAGAAGCTACCGGAACCATCACCAAGCAGCTATGGAAGAATCGTCGGCGCCACGCATGAAAAGGGGAAGAAGACACACCCATTCTGTGTGTCGCAATTTCTGGAGGAACTTCTTCTGCGCGTCGCCGTCAGCAAATCCTATGTGATTGCTGCTTCCGCGCGAGGAAAAAGAAAAGGTCGCCGCCGCTCGCGAGGAAGAAGTCCTGCATTTCTGCCCTATGCGATTTCGGAGAAAGCTATCGAGCGATTGGGAAGATGTAGAATTTAAGGGTGAATTTCCTGCGTCGTCCGATCACAGCAGAATTAAATCCTAGCCATCAATTAAAGTTAGGGTTTAATTATTTCCTTGACTGATATCGTCCTCTTTTAATCAAATGGCTCAGCTGATCCCATTTGAATCCAACGCTGATCTGGTCCTCTTTTAATCCAAAAGCTCTGATTGCTCCACTTTTGAATGAACGGATCTGATAAATCTGAAGGGACAATCGAGATCCAATGGTCCGAATGAACGGCCAAGATGTGTAGATCTTAATGTATGAGTCGGATCGCTCCAAATCTGGATAGATGGCTCAGAATCGACTACTTTCATCGGACGGTCCATATTGCTCAGATCTGATCCCTTGATTGAATTGCCTCTGATCTGGATGAAGGGTCTAGATTAATCCAGTTTGAAATGCCCATTATAACATTGGTTTAGGCTACATTGTTGGGTTTCCGGCACCGCGGCGTGTGTGTGTTCGATCATGTTTCGTAAACATGAGCACAGCAGAAGCAATTAAAAATAATAAATTTATATTTATTACAACACACACAACACACGCATGCTATTACAACAAGTGTAGACATAACCGTAAATTAAAATTTGCAATAAAAAGAAATTAAACTACGTTATACCTTCCGTATGACGTGTAGCGGGAACGACATCAACCGGAACGATCCTCGTAAGAATCGTCTCTATCCGTATCCACGCCGAGCTCCTCGGGATGACTTCGCTAAGTCACGAGCTTCGTCTTCGTACGGGTTACTAGCCTCGTGTTGAAGGCAGAGATGATCACGATCCGAATCCAAATTCGGATCCTAAAACGAGTTCTCAAAACTCGCTTCTCCGGAGAGGTATTCGTCAACCGTTTGACGAATCCTTCGTCCTCCACCTCAGAGGATTACCGGAGATAAAATCCCCGGTAAGTTAGCCGCGGTCGGAGCACTAACCGTCGTCCAAACGACGCTCCGACGAGAGGAGAAGAAGCTGTCCAGAAAACTGGACAGCTTGGTGGAGGAGTAGGCGCCGGCCAAAACAAGGAGAGAAAAAGCTCACCTTGATGCCGAACCTATAGGAGATCACCGGAGGGTCGCCGGAGGTTCACCGGCTGGAGCTTGGACGCCGGCAAGGGTCTTGGACGGCGGCACAAAGCTGTGCGGCGCACTTGTAGTTGGGCGCCAAATCACCAACAAGGGGTGGGCGGCAACTAGGTTGGCGGCCAAAATAGATTAGATATTTGGATTAGGGTTTAAGCCCTATTTTATAGAGAACTAATTCTCTTAATTGTTAATGGATCATATCCATAAAGCCCGTTAACCCGCTCCATTAAGATAAGTTAAAATAAACCAAACCATGATTGTTTATTTTAAGTTAAAACGAACCGAACCAACTTTTGGTTCATTCGTTTAAAATAAACCAAACCCTTTGGTTTATTCTCATCCATTGGATTAGAACCAAACCATTTTGGTCCATCCATTATGTATTCATAAGACACGGCCCATCCACGCTTCCATTGCGACTGAAACAATTTCATGCTCGCTTTATGTTTGGTCCAACCAAACATAGTTTCTCTCGGTCTGAGAATCCCATTCTCAAGCTCGTTTTAAATCCTTTGTATTACACTCGTTGTGCGTGTGACCAAATAGGTTCTCGGTTTATGTTGGCCGTCTATAATTAACCATTAATTATAGAACGATCATGAGTGGCACCTAGTAGTACATCATGATCCCCAATTAACCGAAAAGATCAACGGTTGATCCAGAACTATTTCTGAAACCCTTCAATAGCTCGAATGAATCGTGCCCCATTCCCTTCACTCATCTTATACCCACTTGGTTCAGGACATGGTCTATTGTGTCATCCCACTAAGCCGACTCGTCGCACCTAGCCCAGTATCATTTCCTCGTCCTACAGTTCTAGTCCACATGTATCGAAGAGTACTTTACTCTAAACATGTAATGCTTTGGCCAAAGACTTTAGTAACAATCCGACGAGAGGCCATGGGTATACATCTCCTCGCAAGGAGTGGTGAATCCTTTATAGGCTATTCAAACACCTTCGATCACTGACTTATACCCAATCATCCGGGTCCACATCTCCTTAGAGATGTTTGCTTAAGATGTCAAAGCATAAGTCTCCATGATCAAGATGACTTGAATACCGCAAGTCAAAGGAACATCGCACTTAAGCTACAGTAAGAACTTCATTGACATATCTATATATACAGAGAACCATATGAAGTCTTACGGCTGGTCACTCCAATGAACTAGTTACCATAACTAGCATCCACGATTAACTCCGGACATCACTATGTCTCCAGCCAGTGAGAATCAGCTGCTTGGATACACCAAGGAGTATACCTCGTGCTAGTCTCGACAGAATTGATGGTGTCCAAATCCATCAATTCATCGACTAGGGATAATTCCGATACATCACAATTACACATGTAGAGATACTCACTAGTTGTGATCCAATCACAAATTCTCTCATGCTGTGAATCGTATCGTGGACATTCAGTAAATGAGTTTAAGATCCAATCAAATACATAAAACATGTATACTCAAATAGTGAATATTCATTTATCATATAAATGGTTCATACATAAGGCGATTGCCTTAGGACATCTCTCATATATTACTAACAGACTCCCACTTGGCCTAATGCCAATCGCTACGGTATCCAATACCATAGGCACTAACATGACCCTCAAACTTACTTTGAGGTAATGCTTTAGTCAAAGGATCCGCTAAGTTCCTTTCAGTGGGAATTTTCTCGATTTGTATTTCGTTCCTACTGATAATCTCTCTGATAAGATGATAGCGGCGAAGCACATGTTTGGATCATTGATGAGACCACATCAAGTTCAAAGATGAACTTCTTGATCCAAACTGCTTCCTTTGCGCCTGTCGCAATGTATTCTCGCTTAGGCGAGAATCCGCTATAGGTCAAGCTTGGAACCTTTCCAACTTATTGCGCCTCCATTCCGGTGAATACATACCCGGACAAAGACATGGAATCATCCTTATGCATGCGGAGCCGCATCCGTATACCCACGTATCACCATGTACCCTTCTCCATATATTAGGAACACATCCTTAGTTCTTCTCAAGTACTTAAGGATCGTCTTAACAGCCGCCCAATGATCCATTCCTGGATCGGACTGGTATCTGCTCGTGACACTCAGAGCATACGATACATCGGGCCTTGTACATAACATAGCATACATGATAGATCCTATTGCGGATGCATAGGAATCTTACTCATGCAAATCCTCTCGTCTTCTGTGCGCGGACACATAGACTTCGAAAGGTGTACTCCATGCCTGATGGGTAAGAAACCTTTCTTGGATTCCGACATGCTAAACCTCTTTAGCACTTGGTCTATATATGTAGACTGCGAAAGACCAAGCAACCGTTTCGATCTATCTCTATAGATCTTAATCCCGAGGATGTAGGTTGCTTCTCCCAGGTCTTTCATGGAGAATGTCTTGGATAACCAAACCTTCACTGACTGTAAGATTAAAACATCGTTTCCTATAAGTAGTATGTCATCGACATATAATACTAGGAATACGACTGCACTCCCACTAACCTTCTTGTACACACAAGGTTCGTCTGGATTTTGTGAGAAATCAAACTTTTTGATTGTCTCATCAAAACGGATATTCCAGCTCCTAGATGCTCGCTTCAATCCATAAATGGACCGTCGCAATTTGCATACCTTGGTTTTATCAACCGATGTGAAACCCTCAGGCTGTATCATATACACGTCCTCGAGCAGGTTTCCATTAAGGAAAGCTGTTTTCACATCCATTTGCCATATCTCATAATCATAATGAGCCGCTATGGCCAGGAGCATCTGAATAGATTTAAGCATAGCTACAGGCGAATAGGTTTCGTCATAATCAACACCTTGTTTTTGACGATATCCTTTCGCCACCAATCTAGCCTTATAGGTAATCACATTACCATCCATGTCGGTTTTCTTCTTGAAAACCCACTTGCACCCTATAGGCTTTATGCCTTCAGGTGGGTCAACCAAGTTCCAAACTTGGTTTTCATACATGGAATCCATTTCCGACTTCATGGCACCAAGCCACTTATCCCTTCTCGAACTTGTCGGCACTTCTTCATATAATGTAGGCTCCTCATCATCAATGAGTAACACGTCGTTCGATTCTAAACTACGAAATCCATATCTCTCAGGAATATTGCGTGTTCTACCAGATCTACGAAGATGTGGTGTTACAATAGGTCCAGCCGATTGCTCATCACTATGAGTTGTCGGCTGTTGTGCTTCACCAGGTATCTCATTAACGTCTATTTGAGTCTCTCGAGCCTCCTCAAGCTCGACGACACTCCCACTGTTTTCTTGCAAGAGAAACTCTTTCTCTAGAAACACAACATGCCTTGAAACAAACACCTTTTGTTCCACAGGATGATAGAATTGGTAACCCCTTGTTTCCTTAGGGTATCCAACAAATAGACATTTATCAGACTTAGCATCCAATTTGTCTGATACAGTCCGCTTCACATAAGCAGGACAACCCCATATCTTCAAGTAAGATACATGAGGTTTCTTACCATTCCATATCTCATATGGAGTAGTTGAGACTACCTTGGTAGGCATTCTGTTTAACAAGTAAACAGCTGTCTGAAGTGCATAGCCCCAAAAGGACTTGGGAAGAGTTGCATGATTCATCATTGACCTGACCATGTCCAACAAGGTCCGGTTACGCCTCTCAGATACACCATTATGCTGTGGTGTATAGGGCGGAGTCCATTGAGACAATATGTCATTGTCTCTTAGATAATCAAGAAACTCTTGACTTAAGTATTCACCACCTCGATCCGATCGAAGTATTTTAATACTTTTGTCATGTTGTTTCTCTACTTCATTTCTGAATTCTTTGAACCTTTCAAAGGCTTCAGACTTGTGTTTCATCAAGAACACATACCCAAACCGTGAGTGATCATCGGTGAAGGTAATGAAGTAGCTATAGCCTCCTAAAGCTTGAGTTGACATAGGTCCACATACATCAGTATGTACTAGACCTAGTAACTCTCCCACTCGTTCACCTTTTCCAGTAAAAGGTAACTTAGTCATCTTGCCTTTTAAGCATGATTCGCATGTATCGTATGAATCCAATTCAAACGATTCCAGAATTGCACATTGGTGTAATTCGGACATGCATTTCTTGCTTATATGGCCAAGACGACAATGCCACATATAGGAGTCTATTTGATTATCCTTTCGAGAATGCATGTTGCTCACTTCGATATTGAAAATGTCACTGGATACGTCCAACGTATAAACACCATTGCTTAAAGTTCCAGTCCCATAAAGAACTCCATTCAAAGTTATGTAACAACAATTGTTACTAAAAGTCAAATGGTACCCATTTCTATTTAAACAAGAAATAGAAATGATGTTCTTTATCAACGAAGGAACATAAAAGCAATTGTCGATTCTAAGACAAGTCCTACAGGAGTTCCAACAAATACGTTAGATGGCGAGTGCGATTTGCTCCATTCCCAACACGTAAATTTGACTCTCCCTTGAGTCTTCTTCTATTCCTTAGCCCATGTATGTCATTACATATATGTGAGCCACACCCGATGTCGAATACCCAAGTGCGAGGAAGCAGAATGACAATCAATAAAGAAGATTTCTGAAAAAGATGGGGCATCCGATGCCTTATCCTTCTTCACGGACTCAAGATAAATCTTGTACTTTCTTCGCAAATGGCTCTCCTTGCCATAATGATGGCAAGTTTCCTTTTGTGCTAGTTCTACCTTCTTAGCCCTTCTCTTCTTTCCTTTCTGCTGTTCCTTTGACTTCCTCTTAGAACCTTTCTTCGAGGAATCAACTAACAGCACCGTCCCCTGCTCATGCTTCTCAGAAGACTCCACAGTCTTCAGCATATTGAGCAGTACATCAGATGAACCTCCTAGCATCTCAGAGGTGAAGAGGAGCTTTGAGACTTCGAACCTTTCGAATCTCACTTGCTCATCAACCAACTCACAAAGATGAAGGACTACGATATGAGAATCCATATGCTCATGCTTCTTTCGTAGCTTGGGTTCCATCGTGGCTAGCATGATGCAACTCATTTGTTCAGAATCACTCACATGTTTCTGATAGGCCAACAATTGATCCAAAATTGCATCGTCACTAGGACGGGCGGGAAGAGGCGCTTCGAGGACATACACAAGCTTTTCACCTTGAGAACAATTCTCAAGTTTCTAAGCCAGTCCAAGAAGTTCGGCCCAGTCAATTTATTTGAATCCAAAATGGAACGCAAATTCAAAGACATCAGGATCAATCTTAGAAATACAAAACGAGCATATATGAGAAAATGATTTTTTTTTTAAAAATGCATCAATATACATTTATAAATCCCATTCATTTTTTCGAATTTCAAAAACCCCAAAATCACTTCGGGAGATCGTAGGTCCATCTCCGAATGGGCTGATATCCATTATAGTTATGAACAACCTTGGAGAGAGTCCAACAAGCCATTCATAACTACGACGGTAGGTATCTTCTATACCGATTGCATATCACGTATATGCAACTATCACAATGTGCTATCAACTAATTGAATGTTCACACATACATCGGGTTGTTAACACATTAACAAGTATGCATCATATGCATAGCACCCAACTTCACCTCCCTTTACATCGACCTTGGAGAGAGTCCAACAAGCCGATGCTCCAGGTTAAAGCCAACCCATTAATCGGGACATAGTTTTAATATGGTTAGAGCGCATTCAACCAATTAGCCCAGCTTAGAGAGAGTCCAACAACCAAAGCTAACGATTGACCTCTGACTCTTACCATATTAGTATTAAACTATTCCATGGTTTGAACATATTCAGGTTCGAGCCGGGCTTGGAGAGAGTCCAACAACCCAAACAAGAAACAGAACTCCGGTTCTAACCATATTAATGGAAGGTGTAGGCTTTAATATTGATTAAGGGTTTTTATGTCTCATCCTCTTTGCATGCAAATAACTATTATCTACATGGCATGGCATACATGGCATACATCTACATGTCACGACACGCATGGCATAATGTTATGCATCTAATGCAATTACATGGCATACAATTATGTCATGTATATAATTTCCTTATATGTCATAACTATTTATGGAAATAAAATATGTTTAAGATTTTATTCTCCAAATCAAATCATAATTAAATTAGGAAACAAATTTCCAAATCTAATCACATATTTTATTCATGGAATTATTTGATTAAGGAAAATCTATTTAGGAAACCAATTTCCTAAATCATTAAAACTACTTATGGAAATAAAATATTTTAAGATTTGATTTCCCAAATCAAATCATGATTAAATTAGGAAACAAATTTCCAGAATCTAATCAAATATTTTATTTATGAAAAATATCAATTTCCATAAATACTTCCAACTTTCCAAAAGTGGAAGATTTCCATAAACACTTCTAGAATTTCCAAAATTGAAAAATTTCCATAAATACTTCTAAATTTCCAAAATTTAGAAAATTTCCAGAAATACATTATGACTATCGCAAAACCATTTTACGATTATGTCAAAACACAACCTGGGCTCTGATACCACTGTTGGGTTTCCGGCACCGCGGCGTGTGTGTGTTCGATCATGTTTCGTAAACATGAGCACAGCGGAAGCAATTAAAAATAATAAATCTATATTTATTACAACACACACAACACACACATGCTATTACAACAAGTGTAGACATAACCGTAAATTAAAATTTGCAATAAAAGGAAATTAAACTACGTTATACCTTCCGTATGACGTGTAGCGGGAACGGCATCAACCGGAACGATCCTCGTAAGAATCGTCTCTATCCGTATCCACGCCGAGCTCCTCGGGATGACTTCGCTAAGTCACGAGCTTCGTCTTCGTACGGGTTACTAGCCTCGTGTTGAAGACGACGTGATCGAGAGATGATCACGATCCGAATCCAAATTCGGATCCTAAAACGAGTTCTCAAAACTCGCTTCTCCGGAGAGGTATTCGTCAACCGTTTGACGAATCCTTCATCCTCCACCTCAGAGGATTACCGGAGATCAAATCCCCGGTAAGTTAGCCGCTGTCGGAGCACTAACCGTCGTCCAAACGACGCTCCGACGAGAGGAGGAGAAGCTGTCCAGAAAACTGGACAGCTTGGTGGAGGAGTAGGCGCCGGCCAAAAACAAGGAGAGAAAAAGCCCACCTTGATGCCGAACCTATAGGAGATCACCGGAGGGTCGCCGGAGGTTCACCGGCTGGAGCTTGGACGCCGGCAAGAGTCTTGGACGGCGGCACAAAGCTGGGCGGCGGCATCTTGTAGTTAGGCGCCGAAATCACCAACAAGGGGTGGGCGACAACTAGGTTGGGCGGCCAAAATAGATTAGAGTTTTGGATTAGGGTTTAAGCCCTATTTTATAGAGAACTAATTCTCTTAATGGTTAATGGATCATATCCATAAAGCCCGTTAACCCGCTCCATTAAGATAAGTTAAAATAAACCAAACCATGATGGTTTATTTTAAGTTAAAACGAACCGAACCAACCTTTGGTTCATTCGTTTAATATAAACCAAACCCTTTGGTTTATTCTCATCCATTGGATTAGAACCAAACCATTTTGGTCCATCCATTATGTCTTCATAAGACACGGCCCATCCACGCTTCCTCTGCGAGTAAAACAATTTCATGCTCGCTTTATGTTTGGTCCAACCAAACATAGTTTCTCTCGGTCTGAGAATCTTATTCTCTAGCTCGTTTTAAATCCTTTGAATTACACTCGTTGTGCGTGTGACCAAATAGGTTCTCGGTTTATGTTGGCCGTCTATAATTAACCATTAATTATAGATCGATCATGAGTGGCACCTAGTAGTACATCATGATCCCCAATTAACCGAAAAGATCAACGGTTGATCCAGAACTATTTCTGAAACCCTTCAGTAGCTCGAATGAATCGTGTCACATTCCCTTCACTCATCTTATACCCACTTGGTTCAGGACATGGTCTATTGTGTCAGTCCCCACTAGGCTGACTACGTCACACCTAGCCCAATTATCATTTCCTCGTCCTACGGATTCTAGTTACTCCACATGTATCGAAGAGTACTTTACTCTAAACATGTAATGCTTTGGCCAAAGACTTTAGTAACAATCCGACGAGAGGCCATGGGTATACATCTCCTCGCAAGGAGTGGTGAATCCTTTATAGGCTATTCAAACACCTTCGATCACTTCGACTTATACCCAATCATCCCGGGTCCACATCTCCTCGGAGATGTTTGCTTAAGATGTCAAAGCATAAGTCTCCATGATCAAGATGACTTGAATACCGCAAGTCAAAGGAACATCGCACTTAAGCCACAGTAAGAACTTCATTGACATATCTATATATGCAGAGAACCATATGAAGTCTTACTGGTCACTCCAATGAACTAGTTACCATAACTAGCATCCACGATTAACTCCGACATCACTATGTCTCCAAACCCGGGAGAATCACCGCTTGGATACACCAAGGAGTATACCTGCGTGCTAGTCTCGGCGAATTGATGGTGTCCAAATCCATCAATTCATCGACTAGGATAATTCCGATACATAATTACACATGTAGAGATACTCACTAGTTGTGATCCAATCACAAATTCTCTCATCTTTGTGAATCGTATCGTGGACATTCAGTAAATGAGTTTAAGATCCAATCAAATACATAAAACATGTATACTCAAATAGTGAATCTTCATTTATCATATAAATGGTTCATACATAAGGCGATTGCCTTAGGACATCTCTCATATATTACTAACATACATTTGATCTAACTCGATTCTAGTCCTTGGCTTATCTTGATCTCCTACAAATAAGGTATAAAATTTGTATATAAGTCCATAAATTTAGGAGAATTTACAATAAGATCCAAAATAAATCCAAACTCATAAAACATGTTAATAATCAACAATAAATCACTCGAGTGGATAAAAATATGGATATTAAGAACCAAAATAATGAAATAAAATGGTAGTGATTAATTCCCCCACACTTATTCTTGCGCATCCCGAGCAAGCAAAGAAAATTAAAAATAAATTGAAAATATATTTCCCTAACAATTCCCAAGTATACATAGAAAATCGTGAAAGAAAGTTACCTAGGATTGTCAACTCTCAAAGACTCAAGCAATCATGGACTCAAATCTTACACAGGTTAACAAACATGGTGACTTCAATCCATCCCGAATATACTATGAATGATTAAGCCTCACAAGATAAGTGGCGGCTTCTCTCGCTCTCATAAGTAGATAATAGTGGAGTTCACTCAAGCTACTCATGGTTTATGCACTACCATATGCTTGTTTTCTTCTACCTTCACCACTATATACACATAAGAATACATAATCACTGAAGACTTATTAGGAATGTAAGAGAAACATGAATACAAGAAAAATGAAAATATATGTGAAAGGAAAGAAAGATAAGAAATGAAATAGCTAAAGAAATGCAAGAAGATATAGAAATATTGGAATACTACATAGATGAGTACAAGAAAGCAATGCCCCAAAAGTTTTCATCCAAACTAGCTTTTTACAGTTCACTAAGCATGTAAATAACCCCTATCACTTTCACAATACAAATCCATAGATGATATACAATAAATCTCTCAAAAGTTACAAAAAGAGATGTATATCACAAAATACTATCACATAAATAAAGAACTGCACATGTCAAAGATTTTTTTTATTGCATTTATTGTTTTGGCCAAATGATTTTTTTTCAATTTTTTTTCTTGACATGTAGTGCACTTCCCTGTGCTCTAAAAACCATCAAGCTCAGCTATAACAATAAAAATACGGCTTGTCCATGGTGATCAAGCATGACATGTCTATGCTTATATTAAATTCTCCTAAGCTACTCTCTCTCCCCCACACTTAAACTTTTGTCCGTCTCGGGCAAAAACTAATCATGGAACATCCAATATTCCACATCCAAGAATAGAAATGGAAGAGAAATGACATGATGAAAATGTAGAAAAGATAATGGAATAAATAATGAAAATGACATGACATGTAATAAGAAAATTATTCGAATAGCATGTGACAACAAAAAAAATAAAGGGAAATAAGTGAGATTGCCTTCATAGTAGTCATACAAACCTATGGTTGTGTGGTCTCAAAAGAATCAAAGCAAGTTCTAGAGTTACAATAACCACAAGTGCACCACACACATGCAATAAAAATAAGCACAATCCTCACTATGACTGAAAAAAAATCATCTAAATCTATCAACACAGAATCCATCACCAAGGAGTAACCATATGTAATCAAATAATCCATTCATGATAATAAATCCCCAAAACTCGACAATCAAATTTAATTAGCTTTCACGACTTCTAAGATGATATAAAGGAATGCATAAGAAATTTATTTGAAAGCACCAACAAAACAAAAACTCAACAAACGAAACCTAACAATTAAAACAAAAACAAATAAAGTAAAATAAAGTAAAAGAAGTGTATATACAATGAAAAGAAAAGTAGATGAGATAGAACAAATTCCCCTGAGGTCCAGGCAGTTGGAGGTGGTTCAGTAAGAATATCCAGGTTGGGAGCGGGATGGATTGAATGGAGGTTAGTGCTCTCTTGATGTGATCATGGTAGTTCCATGTTGCTCCCTCCGAAATGATCATCGCCTTATCATATGTACTCTCTGGTGGTCAGAGGCGAATCAGAAAAAGTATCCAACCTTGGGGCTGGATTACTGCACTTTTTGTTAGGGGCTTCATCAGCAATATTCTTGGAGACTCTATCTCAAGTGGGAGTTGTTGATGCAGTAAGCATCACTCCATAGTTTTGATGTATGAACCACAGTTAACAGTTAAGACTCACGTGTGATCTAATATAAGTGTTAAGTGTGCAGGCTTAACAGGAAGTCCTAATAGGTCTTGTTGACCGGATACTAGGCATAAATCTTGACAGATCAGAAGGACCGGACACCAGGCATGAAGTCCAGATGGATCGTGTGGACCGGACATCTGACATGAAGACCGGTTGGGTCAGGAGACCGGACAATCGACAAAAAGTCCAACTAGGTCAGGCAGACCGAACAGCTGGTGGAAGCCCTGGTGGGTCAGATCGGATGTCAAGGATGGTAAGTCCGGCAGGTACCCAGCAGGTAAGCCTCAAGTGAAGAGGTGAGGTCGAGTCCTCTGTAGGGGGACAAAGTTAGGCGTCGATCTGACGAAAAAGTCCGCGTGGGACTTAGTAGTTGAGATCGAGTAGTATTACTACTGCTATTACATTACATATTATTTGTTTTGTACTAATCCTGTTTTGCAGGAATCAGTTGACTGAATGGACTCAAGTCGACTAGAGATGTAATAGTCGACTGGATACCTATTTAGCAGGATCAGCTGGTGATCGATGAAAGATCATGCGATGCAGATGGAAAGGGCTTGAGTCGACTGAAGAGAAAAATTTCCCAATGCGGAGCCGAGGGACGTGGAGTCAACTGAAGGGGATTCAGTCGACTGGAAGACCACGAATACCATATCGACGGACTGATGTGGAGTCGACTGGAAGGCATTCCAGTCGACTGAAAAGAGTTTATAAAAGTCGTGCTCGACCAGAACTCGATATAACATTCAATCAACGTCGAAGTGCTGCCAAAATACTTACTCATCCACTAAATTTTCATTCCACAACAAGGCAACCTTACGACACACTGCAACTACCTCTACAAACACTTAGTGTCGGTATAAAGTCTTGTACTTTATTTTATTTCGCTTCTGCACTTAATTTTAAGAAGAGTGGGTAGTGTGTTACCCTTCTTCATTATTTGTAAAAAGCGAAACCCTCCGAAGTCGAGAGTTCTCGAGTCGGAGGGTATTTAGTGAATTGTCCATCGAGGTAGCTCGCGGGAGAGCTATGGGCCTTGGAGTAGCAACTCAGTCCGGGTTGTGAACCAAGTAAATTGTCTGTGTTGATAATTGTTTTTATATTCCGTTGCGTATTTTGATTAGATTAATTAATATAAAAACAATTTAAAATTATAAAATACCGAGATTCACCCCCCTCTCTCGGTTCACTCGATCCTACAATTGGTATTAGAGCAGGGACGCTCCAAGTTGATGAAACCACCATCGTGAGCTTTTTATTGCTTTAGCATAATTTTTATTGCTTTAGAATAATTTTTATTGCCTTAGCATAATTTTTATTGCTTTAAAATAATTTTTATTGCTTTAGCATAATTTTTATTGCTTTAGTATAATTTTTATTGTATTAGAATAATTTTTATTACATTAGAATAATTTTTATCACATTAAATTAATTTACAGCATTTTAAAAATTACTTAAAATAATTTTTTGCATATTAAATTAATTTTTACTATTTTAAAAATTACTTAAAATAATTTTCTGCACATTAAATTAATTTTCAACATTTTAAAAATTATTTAAAATAATTTTTTGCACATTAAATTAATTTCCAGTATTTTAAAAATTACTTAAAATAATTTTTTGCACATTAAATTAATTTCCATCATTTTAAAATTACTTAAAATAATTTTTGCACATTAAATTAATTTCTAGCATTTTAAAATTACTTAAAATAATTTTCTGCATATTAAATTAATTTTCTACATATTTAAAATTCATTAAAATATTTTTCTACATATTAGGATTATTTTCTGCATATTAGATTTATTTTATTTAATTTAATTTTTATCCTTAGAAAGTATTTCATTAATAATGTTACATTTAGAGGGTCTAAGCACCATTCGCCCTCCTCTCTTTAACGGAGAGGATTTTCCTTCTTGGAAGAGGTGAATGGAGTGTTTTTTGAAAACCGACCTAAAGGTCTGGTTCTCGATTAGGAAAGGGTGCATAGCTCCGGTAGATGACTCGGGTAAATTGTTAGATCCGAAAAAATAGAACGCAAACTTTAGGAAAAAGGCTCAAGTCGATTACAAGGCTTTAAACACCTTGCAATGAGGACTTACAAATGAGGAGCTAAATCGAGTCGGGTCTGTTCAAAATTCGAAAGAGTTATGGGATAAATTAATTAATTTACATGAACAGGCTAACTTGAGTCAACCTGAGGATGGTTTAGTTTTGATGGCAGGAACGAACACAAAAGGAAAGAAATCCAAATCAAGAAAGAGGAAAAGGAAGAAAGCATCTAAGGCGAAATTGGACAAGTCATCGTCGGAAGAGTCGGATGCGGAAATATCAATGAATTGCTTCGTAGCACTCATGGCAGCCGACGAGTTTGAAGACAAGACAAACTCTGAGTCCGAGTCCGAGTCTGAGAAAAGCCACGGATCCGTATCCATTTTCGAAGGTTCTGACGAGGTAACTTCTCCCTAAGAAGATAAATTGTATAACATTATTGCATGCTTAGGTAGGAAACTAGCCAAATCCGAAAATTGAGTCGACTCACTTCTTGAGGAAGTCTAAGTACTTAAGGAGCAAGTCAACTCGAAGACTTCAACTTGCCAAATTAAGGATAGAGACTCAACTCGAGTTGAAAAGCTTCAGAAAGAGAATTCTGTCCTAAAAAGGCAAGTAGAAGATCTAACCGGATTGTTGGAAAGGTTCACTTCGGGCTCCAAGTATCTCAACATGATGCTTGGGTCTCAACGAGCTGTGTACAACAAGTCCGGACTCGGATACAAGGCTAAGGACACAAATAGATCATACATGTCCTTGTTTAATAGAAATGCTAAGGGTCGGGTCCAAGCTTGGGTTCCTAAGACTAGCTTAGTCAACCAAGTTGGACCGAACCAATTTAGGGTTCCCAAGAGTCAAGTTCACTTAGTGAACAAAACTCAATCTAGCTACCATTTAGGGGGAGCTAACACTTTGCTTGTTTCCTTGTTTAGTTAAATACTTGCATGCTTTAGTTTACTTGCTTAATTTAGAATGGACTAGATAGGAAACAAAGTAGCTTAAACTTGAACAACCTAGTACTAAGACAAGTGAACTGATAGAAGTAGGGGAAGCTCTTCGAAGTGCATGCCTAGGAAGAGGTCGTTGCTCCGATAATCAAGAAGGTCATGTGCCTCGCCACGACCTGATGCACTAAGTCGAGTGGAACTGACCGAAGCTAACTCACTAAGTTTTTAACTAGTTAGACCAAGGCTTAATTTAAAGTGAATCAAGTACTTGATTCCTTTATTGACTTTGTCTAGGAAGTGGTCGTTGCTCCGATAATCAAGAAGGTCATGTGCCTCATCACGACCTGGAAGTCAATATTGGAAAAACCTACTTGACTAGCTCAAACCAAGTTTGAATCTAACACAAGTTTAAATACTTTGAAATTGCTCATTAAATTTAACTGAGATAAAAGAAATTCTCATCTCACAAAACTCATAAGAATAAGTGTATTAAAAACCTAGCTTGGGCGAGATGATTTAAATCTTAATTAGTTTAATGTAGCTTAACTAAACCTAATATACTTAAACCGAGATTAATAAATCTATCTTAACAACTTACCTTAATTAAACTTAACTTAACCTAGTGTACTAATAATAACTTAATTAAACTTAACAACAACGTAATTAAACTTAACAATAACTTAATTAAACTTAACAACAACGTAATTAAACTTAACAATAACTTAATTAAACTTAACAATAACATAATTAAACATAATAATAACTTAATTAAACTTAATCACAACTTAATTAAACTTAACAATAACTTAATTAAACTTAATCACAACTTAATTAAACTTAACAATAACTTAATTAAACATAACAACAACGTAATTAAATTTAACAATAACGTAATCAAACTTAACAACAACGTAATTAAACTTAATAACTTAACTAAATAACTAAACTTAACAACTTAACTAAGCAATTAAACTTAACTTACGAAGTGGGTTTTGCCTTCCCGAGATTGAACTCTAGACCTCCAGGCTAAGTACTAAAGTTTATGAATCCTGGTAACCAAGTGATCCTGGGATCGCCGGTTTGCAGATTCATAAACTTTAGTACTGAGGTCCGGAATCGGGAAGGAAAAACCTACCGAGGTAAGCGTGTAATAACAACAGCAAGCGACGACAAATAAATCGGCAAGGCCGCGCCGACTAGATCTCATTAAAAAGGCGCCTTTTTATTGTAACGACCGGGCCCCTGTTGGCGGAATTCGATGACCCCTATTGGTCAACGACCGTCGCCCCTGTTGGCGGAATTCGGTGACCCCTATTGGTCAACGACCGTCGCCCAGGATTCGAACTCTAGACCTCTAGGCTAAGTACTAAAGTTTATGAATCCTGGTAACCAAGTGATCCAAGTTGTCACGCCCCGAGAGCATGCCGAGCCGAAAATCAAACGGACGACACCTCCCCTGTACGTGGCAACATTTCGGGTTAATACAAGGCCCGTAGGCCCACAACAACAACAATATATATATAACAAATAATAGCAGCGGAAATAAAGAGCGCATACCCACAACATACATAACAAAATATAATATACAGGTGTACTCCACCTGACAAGACCACAGTAATAAAACCGTAAATAAAACAACGACATCACGACAAAGTCCATAACAAAACAAGGGTCCATGACATAAGACCAAAATCCAAAACATATAAACAAGTCCATACATATCAAAGTCCAAGACATAACCAAAAACGAACTCCTCGGGAGACTCGAAAAACGGAGATGGGATGGATCGGTCGGCGCAGCTCCAAGTCGTCACGAAGACCTCTACCTGTTACCTGGGCGACAGAAAAAACCCAGGGTCGGAGGTGGTGAGTAAAACTCAGCAGGTAATCAGAGAAAACATGTAAATATATGTATCAATATTACATGTCATTCAACAGTTTAATTTACTCGTACAACAAGTATACATCAGCATAACAATAGATATGCATGCATATACTAAATAAACTGAACATCAACGATGCTGACATACCTGGCAGTCAGCTACTCTATCCTGATCCAACCTGGGCATATAATCACATCATAGGGTATAACAGTGTAGTACTAACACAATATCCTAACCTGAGTCAAGGGTATCACTGTGAATATCCGATAGGTATACAAGTATCAACCTACTACCATACAGGAATATGCAATAGCATGTATGAATATGTACAAATAAATGCAACAGGCATAGTACATACAAATGCATCGTCAAAGTGAGTATACATATAGACTATATCTGTATGTATACTAATCACCATCATCCATGTATATATATATATATACAAGTAGGTATGTATATATATATAACCATATGCAAAACGATGATACTAAGAATGCAAAGATGCATGGTCATGCCTGCTCACCCCTACTCGCTACCACGACCCCAGTGTGGCCTAGGTGGAACGACATGACAACTATCCCGACTCCAGCCGCCACCACTCTCGAGTGACCGAGTTGGGTAGTATGATCAAGTAGCATATGAGCGTAAGTAGCTCGCTACGCAATGGGGGTCCCTGCTGCTGGCCACTCCGACTGACACTGCCAATGAGCGGTCGAGTGCCACGCACCCAGGACAACTGCACGCAACTCCAACAACCATCGTCAATAATGGTGGAATGCGGCACAACAAATTCTATGCCCTCACACCAGTTACTCCTCCGAAGTAACTCGGGAGGCGTGATGACGACTCTCTCTCAACCCCAAGGGGAGACGATGTCGTCAGTATACATGCAATGACATGAGGGTACTGTCTCACATACAGAACATCTACCCTAGACTCTCTGTTCAACAAAGAGTCACACCCAATTGATCAGTACACTCTCTACCCTGTAGAGAGTCATACTCATCTGATCCTGACAAGCTAGGACCATCGGTCCGTAGCGACACACTGTCCACGACTCACCTGACTATTTACACAACCCGTGGTTGGTAAATAAATATGCAACATATAGGTATGGAACGAGTCCTACATTTAGGGTCATACTTATCTACAGAGGACCTTTTTACCAAATTTATAATTTAGGTCATCCTCCGTACTCGAACATCTACACCCTACTAAACAGTTAGACCTACTTACATCTGTAACTTCTAGATCATGCTAGGGAACATGTGTTATCAATAATCAAGCACACATATATATCAATGGTAAGTTCAAGCAAACGATAAACAGAGCATGATCAAGGTAATATGAACACCTAAGGTTCATATCTATGTCTAAATCTGAAAATCATTACATCTACCCGACTGGTAGGAAATTACCTACCTGCTGTCAATGCGCGTGGCAATAAAAATCCTCACGACCGCGGTCCTGCCTCGTATCCACGTCCTGCAAATAACATCAATTATATTTTAGTACAAGCAGACTACAAAATACAATTAATTACTATATCATTCTTATAGTCGCATTCTTTTATCGACTTACTACTTAGGAAAATCTCCTAAATTATCCAAGATCGATTTACTATAACCAACCTTCACATTAGACCCTCAAGACATCATAAGTCACCTTATTTTCTAAATTCAATTACCCAACCATATATCTGATAATCCCCCCGGCAACCATACATTACCCTATCCTTTTGTTAATGTATCAGCTAACCACGAAACCCCAAGGCTTTGCAAAGAAATAAACAACCAATCCTTATGCCACCACTTTATCTCACTGCCCTTACACCCATTTACAGCCAAAACACCTACACCGAATGAGATTTATTGAACACCAGGGAGGGAATTTATGCTTACTAACAATTGGGGTTTCCAATGGCAGCAACACTCCTTGATACTTTGTTCACCCGACAACCACAAACGACGCCACAATGATCAAGCTCAATGAAAAGAAAACACGGCAGCATCTTATTCTCGTTCAAGGTAAGGAACACACGGTAACTAATGAGAATTTAGGCTTACCAATAGTTGGAATTTTCACCGGCAGCCAACCCTCAACCCTGCCCTGTTCGTCGGAAAACCCCCAAAATCGGTCACTGCCCTAATTCCTGCGGTAATCCACATTCCTTGCCGCCACAACCCATCACAACCATCGATCCAAGTCAGGTTTCACAACTAGGATAAGCTTACCTAGCTACGGTGGTGATCGACCAAAACAGCCCACGCCCAAGTAGAGCGACGCCACTGCTGGTCCAAGCTCGCAAGGAGGTTGAGGAGTTGGGATGGGAAAGGCCGACGGGATCTCAACGTCAGAGCAGAGGTCATGCGAACGGGAAAAAGTCTGCTACTCGGAACTGCCAGATCACCGGAGTAGGGAGGTCGCGCGAACGGGAACGGTCCACTGCTCGAAAGCGCTGGGGCGACGGAGCAGGGGGTCGCTTCACTTCGAGGGGGAAAAAAAGCTCTGTTTGTGTGGAGAAGCCGATCGGCGCTGAGGAGAAAAGGACTCACGCGAAGAAGGAATCGCGAGCGACGGTGATAGAGCGCGGCGGGGAAGAAAAGTGGTCGCGAAGCATTAAAGAAAGAAAACAAAGGTCGCGGCCGGAAAAATAAATGAACGGCTGCGAAACGCTTGGTTTTAATGATAACGGGTTTCTTTTGTTTAACGGGTTGGATTTCCAACCCGTTACGCCCACTAACACCTACACAAAAGGGCTTAGAAGTTTCCGTTCGAGTCCAGAAAAAATTTCTAAAAATTCCTGGAAAAATTTCTTAGGATATTCCCCTAATTACCCCACATCTATTATTTTATTTATTTATTTTTCCTGGTATTTTACATTTAACCTAAACTTAACTAAACAACCTAGCCTAACCAATTTAATTGATTCAAGCCTAATCAACTAATTCAACCCCAATCAACATATTCAACTCAATTCTAAACAACTCAACTTAAATTCTAAAAGAATCAACATAATTAAGGGGGAGTTAAGATATATTATAATTCTAGGGGGAGTTAAACATTTAAAATTTTATTTTAAAAAAGAAATTAAGTATAAATATAACAATGTTACTTTAAGGGGGAGATCAAGAGTCTAGGGGGAACCTAAAATATTGTGCTAAATTATGATATTCTCTAAAATTATGTTGAAATTGGATAAGAAATACTCTTAAGGGGGAGAAAAGATTAAGCTTGAATGCTCTTTGAAAAACTTAAATAGTTTCAAGTTTATTAGACTTAAATTAAGGAGGAGAAAGACTTACTTTGAAAAGATTATTAAGCCTTAAAAGAATTAAAGCTTTTTTTAAAATTACTCTTTGGGTTTTAATGTATGGGAATTAAACATTATAAAGCTTAATTCTAGGGGAAGTTTTGAAAAACTTTAAAGAGTTTGAAAATTTTGAAAACTTTTAAATTATTCAAGGAGAGTTCTGAAAAATATTGAAAATTTTGAAAACTTTTAAATTATTCAAGGAGAGTTTTGAAATACTTTGAAAATTTTTAAATTTTTCAAGGGGAGTTTTAAAAAATGTTTGAAAATTTTGAATTTTTCATGGGGACTTGTGAATATTTTTTGAAATATTTTAAAATTATTAAATTTTTCAAGGGGAGTTTTTGAAAATGTTTGAAAATTTTAATTATTCAAGGAAAAGTTGTTAATTCTTGAAAAAAAAATTTGAAAAGGTTAAATTGTTCAAGGGTAGTTTTTGAAAATGTGTCTTGATAAAATATAATATACTAAGTTCATATCTTTGATTTCACCCTTATTTTGATGTATGCCAAAGGAGGAGAGAAGAGATATAAAATTATAAGGTATAAATTTAAGAAGAAGAGAGATAAAATTAGAGAAGATGTAAAAATTTGATAAGGATTAATGCGTGTCATACATGGTTAAATTTATACATCTATATTCATTACAAAAGTTGTAAGTTCATTTCTTATACATGTTAAAAATGGAGGAGATTGGTATTTGATTCTCCTAACTTTAACTGATGTGTTGTCATATATAAAAAAGGGGGAGATTATAGACGCAGTAAGCATCACTCCTTAGTTTTGATGTATGAATCAAAGTTAACAGTTAGGACTCATGTGTGATCTAATATAAGTGTTAAGTATGTAGGCTTAATAGGAAGTCCTAGTAGGTCTTGTTGACCGGATACGAGGCATGAATCTTGACATATCAGGAGGACCGGACACCAAGCATGAAGTCCAAATGGGTCGCATGGACCGGACATCTGGCATGAAGATCGGTTGAGTCAGGAGACCGGACAATCGGTAAAAAGTCCAGTTGGGTCAGGCAGACCTAACAGCTGGTGGAAGGCCTGGTTGTTAGGGCAATCAACCCATGTGATATGATTTTGATGTGTGTGGCAAAGGGTTTAAGTTAGGTTGTTATTGTTTTAATATGTGCATTGGAGTCTTGCAGGACTTAGTAATTCGCACATGGAGCTTTGGCAAGTTTCACCAACTCACAACCTCGTGCTTAAGTCAGAGAAAAAGCATTGCGAAGTCGTGCACTTGATGCATCCGAGGGACCATCGGACGAGATGACTTGAAGTGAAGCCAAGGAAGCAGACTTCAAGGGCAAGAGATGCGAAAGAGCATTGTGAAGCTGTGCGCATGGTGTTGCCGAGGGACGTGGCCACGAACGAAGAGAGCTTCGGCGAGGAACTTCAAGTGAGATGAGAGAATGAGTGAAATGTAAGTAGCTCATTAGGTGAACTTGGTCGAATGACTAAGTGTCAGATGCTCGACCGCAAGGGTTGAGCTTTACCCAATCGCCGGACGCTCAAACGGATGTAAAGTTTGAGATTTACCCGGCATCAGTTGACTGCCATGTCATGGCAGTCGACTGCTCCAAGTCGACTGTGACTTGACTGGTGTTCGAGTCTGGTTTCTGTGCCATCAGTAGACTGCTACGAGTTGGAAGTCGACTGTCGAGACCATCAGTCGACTGATAATGGCATCAGTCGACTGGTCGCGAGGGTTTCGGGCACAGAATGGTGATCAGTCAAGTGCTCGCTTCCGACACTCGACTGTTAGCTCCATCAATCGACTGATGGGACGATCAATCGACTGATGTGGGAGCCGTTGGATGAAATCCAACATGGAAGAAATTGTTATTGGGCAACGGCTACAGGAGCAGTCGACTGATCGGGGCATCAGTCGACTGCTAGTGGCCAATGGGAAGAAAACAACCTTCTATATTTATAGAGAAGGTGTGGGCTTTTGGATGACCAATGTTTATGCTCCAAACTATCATCCAAGTGCCCCACAAGCTTTAAACTCCTTCTTCTTGTTCTTACTTAAATCTTATTGTAAGAATGAGTGTTTTGGGTTGTAAGAAGGTTTACCTCCACCTTGCTTTGGCTAAAGGGAGAGACCATATTGGATTGGTTTCGGAGTGATTCACTGGAGACGAATTAGACCGTGGATTAGCGGCGAGGCCGTGAACCACATTACATATTGGTGTTAGTATTGTTCTTTATTTTGTGTTGTTCTTAATTGTCTTAGCTTTATATTTCCGCTTGCGCTAACGATAATTGTAGACGATTAAGAGCGAATTACACCGTACAAAGAAAGAGGGCTATTCACCCCCCTCTAGCCGACCACCTACGTTCCAACAAGTGGTATCAGAGCCAGGTTGCTTGTCATTGACTAACCGCCGCAACAAGCACAATCAAGGATGGTCGGCTCCAACATTCACCTACCGAAGTTTGAAGGAGAATTCTCTTGGTGGAAGAAGAGAATGAAGGTATTCTTCGAAACCGACTTCGAAATTTTATTGATAATGGAAAATGGAGAGCAAATAGAGAAGACAAGATGGACAAAGAGACAAAGAGAGGAGTACTTGGCGAATTCGAAGGCCAAGCATCATTTGTACAACGTACTTCCCCAACAAGAGATCAACCGGATTGGAGAGTGTGTAAGTGCTAAAGAGATGTGGGAGAAGCTAGTAGAGCTTCATGAAGGTACCTCGGAGGCCAAGCTTGCAAGGAGAGATCTTCTCTGCTCCTAAAGAAGAAATCTTCTCAACCATAGAGCTCTACGAAACAAGATTTGAGGGAGTAATTGAAGAATCAAGCATCAAGTCATCAAGGGGAGTGGCACTAGTATCCAACAAGGGGAAGAAGAAGAAGATGGAGACTCCCTCCTCCTCCAATGAAGCATCCTCCTCATCCTCCATGAATATCAATGAAGATGCTTATATGGTAAGGAAGGTAAGGCGTTCTTTAAGAAATTTAAAATTTAACAAATCTTATGAAAGGAGAAGGCACAAGAGGAAGATAATTTTCTATAATTGCCAACAAAAGGGACATATAAGATATGAGTGTCCCCTCTTGAACAAGAGCAAAGAAGAGAGGAGGAAGAAAGAAGAAAAGAAGAAGGGGAGTAAGAGAAAGGAAGAAAAGAAGAAGGCCAAAGAAAAGAGAAAGGCCAAAGCACTCAAAGCAAGGACATGAGATGATCCATCTTCATCCTCATCCGAAGAAGAAGAACATGTCTACTCAAATCTTGCCCTAATGGCAATAGATGATCTAGACTCCACCTCCTCCGAGCAAGAAGAAAGAAACACGAGTGAGGAGAGCTCTAGTGAAGGGGGGAGTTTCATCCTCATCTTCATCGGAATTGGAGGAAGAAGACATGGAAACTATGGTAATGAATCTTTCTCCTAAGAAAATAGTTTCCATGATTTCTAGCTTAACTAGGGATTTATTTAGGGCTAAAAAGAAAAATAAGAGCATGCTAGATGAAATTAAGGCTCTAGAAAAAAAATTAGAACAAGCATGTTTAAATATTAATGATAATGTTTCTAGTATTGATAATGCATGCTCACATGATTATATTCCTTTTGATGTTAATGATGCATGCATTGAGGAAAATAGGGTTGTAAAAGAAAAGGTAGACCATTTGACTAAGGCCCTATAGAAATTCACCATATGCTCCAATACTTTGAACATGATCATAGAGAGCCAAAGGGCAAGCTTCAATAGGAAAGGCCTAGGATATAAGGAAAATAAAAATGAAAAGGTCTTTAAATGTTTAATTGCTAGGGGTCAAGCAAAGAACAAGACAATAGCTAGAAAATGGATCCCTAAAGAATATTTAGTGAACCCTATAGGAAAAAACATGTATTGGGTTCCTAAATCCATTCTTAAGGGTTAGAAAAACCCTAGGATAGTCAACCATAAGGATTTTACTTATATCATATTATTTGGTTGACTTAGGATGATCCGGACTTAATTTTTGAAATAGTATTGGGTGATGATAATGCACCCATAAATAGTTTAAATCATGCTTTGGGTGATACTTGACTTATTATCATGATTTTATACCTAATGCATGATTACAATTTGATTGATATATTTGTTTCATGAACATAATGTGAAATCAATGCATATATGTCTTTATGATCATGTGGTATGTTAGGGTGATACTTAACTTTGTGTAGAATTGCATGAATTTGAAGGTTAAGTATATAAATACCTTTAGGAACATCTCACACTCACCATAAGAATAACCTTGATTGAAAACTTAGCATGGGTGAGATGATAGGATGATACAAATGGTCCACTAATGCCTATGGCATTTAGATGGATCATTAAGTGTATCAATAGAGCAATAATAGACCAATCATGAAGAAAACATGTGTTTAATTCATAGATATATTGCCCAAAGATCATGGTTGGATATTTCATATGTTTTCAAAACCATTCCTTACTTTAAAATCTATGTTTCCATGTTTTAAAACAATCTAAAGCAAAACTAGGTGTTAAAATTGATACAAACTTAATCAAATACTAGTTGTTTTTGAAACATTTGGATTTTTAGAAAATCATTGAAAATATAAATAATTTTCATGAAAACTCATTTTTCACTGATAAAGGACTTTAAAATAAATGTGTTTTCAAAATTTCACAATTTTTTGAATTTTCTGAAATTTCTGGTGCATTTCTGAATTTCGGTCCGAAAATCAGAAATGGATGAAAACTGAGTGTCGGTCACGACCGTAGTCCGAACCGATCGATGTTAAACTGATTTTTGTTAAGTTTTTGGTAATTTTTGTTCCCTAGACTTGATGTCATGCGTTTATGACATTTAGATAATATTTTTGATGGTGTTAAAGCGGGAGAATTGATAGGTTTAAGTTAATTATGCTAAAAGGGAAAATTTAGCATGTCTTAAGGGGGAGTTGCATGTTTAAGGGGGAGTTTTGATGCTCATATTATTTACATGTTTTCCCTACTTATGTTGATATTGTTATTTGTTTTACCTAACTTAAACGGATTCGAGCCGGGCTTGGAGAGAGTCCAACAACCCAAACAAGAAACGGAACTCTGGTTCTAACCATATTAATGGAAGGTGTAAGCTTTAATATTGAGTTAGGGTTTTTTTATATCTCATCCTCTTTGCATGCAAATAACTATTATTTACATGGCATGACATACATCTACATGTCACGACACGCATGGCATAATGATATGCATCTAATGCAATTACATGTCATACAATTATGTCATGTACATAATTTCCTTATTTGTCATAATTATTTATGGAAATAAAATATGTTTAAGATTTGATTCTCCAAATCAAATCATGATTAAATTAGGAAACAAATTTCCAAATCTAATCACATATTTTATTTATGGAAATAGTTGATTAAGGAAAATCAATTTAGGAAACCAATTTCCTAAATCATCAAAACTACTTATGGAAATAAAATATTTTAAGATTTGATTTCCCAAATCAAATCATGATTAAATTAGGAAACAAATTTCCAGAATCTAATCAAATATTTTATTTATGGAAAATATCAATTTCCATAAATACTTCCAACTTTCCAAAAGTGGAAGATTTCCATAAATACTTCTAGACTTTCCAAAATTGAAAATTTTCCATAAATACTTCTAAATTTCCAAAATTAAAAAATTTCCAGAAATAACATTATGACTATCGCAAAACCATTTTACGATTATGTCGAAACACAACCTGGCCTCTGATACCACTGTTGGGTTTTCGGCACCGCGGCGTGTGTGTGTTCGATCACGTTTCGTAAATATGAACACAGCGGAAGCAATAAAAATAATAAATCTATATTTATTACAACACACACAACACACGCATGCATATTATAACAAGTGTAGACATAACCGAAAATTTAAATTTGCAATGAAAGGAAATTTATCTACGTTATACTTTTCGTATGACGTGTAGCGGGAACGGCATCAACCGGAACGATCCTCGCTAGAATCGTCTCTTTCCGTATCCACGCCGAGTTCCTCGGGATGACTTCGCTAAGCCACGAGCTTCGTCTTCATATGGGTTACTAGCCTCGTGTTGAAGACGACGTGATCGAGAGATGATCACGATCCGAATCCAAATTCGGATCTTAATACGAGTTCTCAAAACTCGCTTCTGTGGAGAGGTATTCGTCAACCAATTGACGGATCCTTCGTCCTCCACCTCAGAGGATTACCGGAGATCGAATCTCCGGTAAGTTAGCCGCTGTCGGAGCTCTAACCGTCGTCCAAACGACGCTCCGACTAGAGGAGAACAAGCTGTCCAGAAAATTGGACAGCTTTGGTGGAGGAGATAGGCGCCGGCCAACCAAGGGAAGATAAAGCTCACCTTGATGCCAAACCTAAAGGAGATCACTGGAGGGTCGCCGGAGGATCACCGGTTGAATCTTGGACGCTGGCAAGGAGCTGGACGGCGACACAAGGGGCTGGGCGGCAATGGAGGTTGGCACCAACTCTTAGAGAGGATGAAGTGGGCGGCAACTTAGGGCTAGGGTTTTGGATTAGGGCTTAATTATCCCTTAAGCCCTCTTTTATAGAGAACTAATTCTCTTAATGGTTATTGGATCATAACCATTAGGCCCGTTAACCCGCTCCATTAAGATAAGTTAAAATAAATCAAACCATGATGGTTTATTTTAAGTTAAAACGAACCGAACCAACTTTTGGTTCATTCGTTTAAAATAAACCAAACCCTTTGGTTTATTCTCCTCCATTGGATTAGAACCAAACCATTTTGGTTCATCCATTACGTCTTAATAAGACTCGGCCCATCCACGCTTCCATTGCGACTGAAACGATTTCATGCTCGCTTTATGTTTGGTCCAACCAAACCTAGTTTCTCTCGGTCTGAGAATCCCATTCTCAAGCTCGTTTTAAATCCTTTGGATTACGCTCGTTGTGCGTGTGACCAAATAGGTTCTCGGTTTATGTTGGCCGTCTATAATTAACCATTAATTATAGAACGATCATGAGTGACACCTAGTAGTACATCATGATCCCCAATTAACCGAAAAGATCAACGGTTGATCGTAACTATTTCAAACCCTTGAGCTCGAATGAATCGTGTCCCATTCTCTTCACTCATCTTATACCCACTTGGTTCAGGACATGGTCTAATAGTGTCAGTCCCCACTAGGCTGACTACGTCACACCTAGCCCAAGTATCATTTCCTTGTCCTACGGATTCTAGTTACTCCACATGTATCGAAGAGTACCTTACTCTAAACATGTAATGCTTTGGCCAAAGACTTTAGTAACAATCCGACGAGAGGCCATGGGTATACATCTCCTCGCAAGGAGTGATGAATCCTTTATAGGCTATTCAAACACCTTCGATCACTTCGACTTATACCCAATCATCTCGGGTCCACATCTCCTTAGAGATGCTTGCTTAAGATGTCAAAGCATAAGTCTCTATGATCAAGATAACTTGAATACCGCAAGTCAAAGGAACATCGCACTTAAGCCACAGTAAGAACTTCATTGACATATATATATATATGCAGAGAACCATATGAAGTCTTACGGCTGGTCACTCCAATGAACTAGTTACCAAAACTAGCATCCACGATTAACTCCGGACATCACTATGTCTCCAGCCAGTGAGAATCAGCTGCTTGGATACACCAAGGAGTATACCTCGTGCTAGTCTCGACAGAATTGATGGTGTCCAAATCCATCAATTCATCGACTAGGGATAATTCCGATACATCACAATTACATATGTAGAGATACTCACTAGTTATGATCCAATCACAAATTCTCTCATGCTGTGAATCGTATCGTGGACATTCAGTAAATGAGTTTAAGATCCAATCAAATACATAAAACATGTATACTCAAATAGTGAATCTTCATTTATCATATAAATGGTTCATACATAAGGCGATTGCCTTAGGACATCTCTCATATATTACTAACAGACTCCCACTTGGCCTAATGCCAATCGCTACGGTATCCAATACCATAAGCTCAAACATGACCCTCAAACTTATTTTGAGGTAATGCCTTAGTCAAGGGATCCGCTAAGTTCCTTTCAGTGGGAATTTTCTCGATTTGTATATCGTTCCTACTGATGATCTCTCTGATAAGATGATAGCGGCGAAGCACATGTTTGGATCGTTGATGAGACCTTGGCTCTTTCGCCTGTGCAATTGCTCCATTGTTGTCGCAGTAGACCGGTATTGCTTCAACAATGGCCGGAATCACACCAAGTTCATGAATGAACTTCTTGATCCAAATCGCTTCCTTTGCTGCTTCCGAAGCTACAATGTATTCTGCCTCAGTGGTAGAATCCGCTACAGTCTCTTGTTTGGAACTTTTCCAACTCACTGCGCCCCCATTCAAGGTGAACACGTATCCAGACTGAGACTTGGAATCATCCTTGTCTATCTGGAAGCTGGCATCTGTATACCCGCGTATCACCATGTCCCCTTCTCCATATATTAGGAATACATCCTTAGTTCTTCTCAAGTACTTAAGGATCGTCTTAACAGTCGCCCAATGATCCATTCCTGGATCGGACTGGTATCTGCTCATGACACTCAGAGCGTACGATACATCGGGTCTTGTACATAACATAGCATACATGATAGATCCTATTGCGGATGCATAGGGAATTTTACTTATGCAAATCCTCTCGTCTTCTGTGCGCGGACACATAGACTTCGAAAGGTGTACCCCATGCCTGATGGGTAAGAAACCTTTCTTGGATTCCGACATGCTAAACCTCTTTAGCACTCGGTCTATATATGTAGACTGCGAAAGACCAAGCAACCGTTTCGATCTATCTCTATAGATCTTAATCCCGAGGATGTAGGTTGCTTCTCCCAGGTCTTTCATGGAGAATGTCTTGGATAACCAAACATTCACTGACTGTTAGATTGAAACATCGTTTCCTATAAGTAGTATGTCATTGACATACAATACTAGGAACACGACTACACTCCCACTAACCTTCTTATACACACAAGGTTCGTCTGGATTTTGTGAGAAATCAAACTTTTTGATTGTCTCATCAAAACGGATATTCCAGCTCCTGGATGCTTGCTTCAATCCATAAATGGACCGTCGCAATTTGCATACCTTGGTTTTATCAACCGATGTGAAACCCTCAGGCTGTATCATATACACGTCCTCGAGCAGGTTTCCATTAAGGAAAGCTGTTTTCACATTCATCTGCCATATCTCATAATCATAATGAGCCGCTATGGCCAGGAGCATCCGAATGGATTTAAGCATAGCTACAGGCGAATAGGTTTCGTCATAATCAACACCTTGCTTTTGACGATATCCTTTCGCCACCAATCTAGCCTTATAGGTAATCACATTACCATCCATGTCGGTTTTCTTCTTGAAAATCCACTTGCACCCTATAGGCTTTATGCCTTCAGGTGGGTCAACCAAGTTCCAAACTTGGTTTTCATACATGGAATCCATTTCCGACTTCATGGCACCAAGCCATTTATCCCTTTCTGAACTTGTCAGCACTTCTTCATAACTGGTAGGCTCCTCATCATCAATGAGTAACACGTCGTTCGATTCACTTATGAGAAATCCATATCTCTCAGGAATATTGCGTGTTCTACCAGATCTACGAAGATGTGGTGTTACAATAGGTCCAGCCGATTGCTCATCACTATGAGTTGTCGGCTGTTGTGCTTCACCAGGTATCTCATTAATGTCTATTTGAGTCTCTTGAGCCTCCTCAAGCTCGACGACACTCCCACTGTTTTCTTGCAAGAGAAACTCTTTCTCTAGAAACACAGCATGCCTTGAAACAAACACCTTTTGTTCCACAGGATGATAGAATTGGTAACCCCTTGTTTCCTTAGGGTATCCAACAAATAGACATTTATCAGACTTAGCATCCAATTTGTCTGATACAGACCAACCTCATATCTTCAAGTAAGATACATGAGGTTTCTTACCATTCCATATCTCATATGGAGTAGTTGAGACTACCTTGGTAGGCATTCTGTTTAACAAGTAAACAGCTGTCTGAAGTGCATAGCCCCAAAAGGACTTGGGAAGAGTCGCATGATTCATCATTGACCTAACCATGTCCAACAAGGTCCGGTTACGCCTCTCAGATACACCATTATGCTGTGGTGTATATGGCGGAGTCCATTGAGATAATATACCATTGTCTTTTAGATAATCAAGAAACTCTTGACTTAAGTATTCACCACCTCGATCCGATGGAAGTATTTTAATACTCTTATCATGTTGTTTCTCTACTTTATTTCTGAATTCTTTGAACCTTTCAAAGGCTTCAGACTTGTGTTTCATCAAGAACACATACCCAAACCGTAAGTGATCATCGGTGAAGGTAATGAAGTAGCTATAGCCTCCTAAAGCTTGAGTTGACATAGGTCCATATACATCAGTATGTATTAGACCTAGTAACTCTCCCAATCGTTCACCTTTTCCTGTAAAAGGTAACTTAGTCATCTTGCCTTTTAAGCATGATTCGCATGTATCGTATGAATCCAATTCAAACGATTCCAGAATTCCACATCGGTGTAATTAGGACATGCGTTTCTTGCTTACATGGCCAAGACGACAATGCCACATATAGGAGTCTAATTGATTATCCTTTCGAGCACGCTTGTTGCTCGCTTCGATATTGAAAACGTCACTGGATACGTCCAACGTATAAATACCATTGCTTAAAGTTCCAGTCCCATAAAGAACTCCATTCAAAGTTATGTAACAACAATTGTTACTAAAAGTCAAATGGTATCCATTTCTATTTAAACAAGAAATAGAAAAGATGTTCTTTATCATCGAAGGAACTTAAAAGCAATTGTCCAGTTCTAAGACAAGTCCTGCAGGGAGTTTCAACAAATACGTTCCGATGGCGAGTGAAGCAA
Source organism: Wurfbainia villosa (assembly GCA_025175895.1). Lineage (NCBI taxonomy): Eukaryota > Viridiplantae > Streptophyta > Magnoliopsida > Zingiberales > Zingiberaceae > Wurfbainia > Wurfbainia villosa. The sequence goes on along the minus strand of CM045989.1, from coordinate 31,092,754 downwards.
CCTTTGCTTCATTCCCAACACGTAAATTTGACTCTCCCTTGACGAGTCTTCTTCTATTCCTTAGCCCATGTATGTCATTACATATATGTGAGCCACACTCAGTATCCAATACCCAAGTGTTTGAGGAAATAGAATGACAATCAATAACGAAGATATCTGAAGAAGATGGGGCATCCAATGCCTTATTCTTCTTCACAGACTCAAGATAAATCTTGCACTTTCTTCGCTAATGGCTCTCCTTGCCATAATGATGGCAAGTTTCCTTTTGTGCTAGTTCTACCTTCTTAGCCCTTCTCTTCTTTCCCTTCTGTTGTTCCTTTGACTTTCTCTTAGAACCTTTCTTCGAGGAATCAATTAACAGCATCGTCCCCTGCTCATGCTTCTCAGAAGGCTCCATAGTCTTCAGCATGTTGAGCAGTACCACCGATGAACCTTCTTGCATCTCAGAAGTGAAGAGGAGCTTGGAGACTTCGAACCTTTCGAATCTCACTTGCTCATCAACCAACTCACAAAGATGAAGGACTATGATATGAGCATCCATATGCTCATGCTGCTTTCGTACCTTGGGTTCCATCGCGGCTAGCATGATGCAACTCATTTGTTCAGAATCACTCATATGTTTGTGATAGGCCAACAATTGGTCCAGAGTTGCATTGTCACTAGGACGGGCGGGAAGAGGCACTTCGAGGACATACACAAGCTTTTCACCTTGAGAACAATTCTCAAGTTTCTAAGTCAGTCCAAGAAGTTCGACCCAGTCAATTTATTCGAATCCAAAATGGAACACAAATTCAAAGACATCATGATCAATCTTAGAAATACAAAACGAGCATATATGAGAAAGATGATTTTAAAATGCATCATTATACATTTATAAATCCCATTCATTTTTCGCATTTCAAAAACCCTAAAATCACTTCGGGAGATCGTAGGTCCATCTCCAAATGGGCTGATATCCATCATAGATATGAGCAACCTTGGAGAGAGTCCAACAAGTCATTCATAACTACGACGGTAGGTATCAACTATACCGATTGCATATCACATATATGCAACTATCACAATGTGATATCAACTAATTGAATGTTCACACATACATCGGGTTGTTAACACATTAACAAGTATGCATCATATGCATAGCACCCAACTTCACCTCCCTTTACATCGACCTTGGAGAGAGTCCAAGAAGCCGATGCTCCAGGTTAAAGCCAACCCATTAATCGAGAAATAGTTTTAATATGGTTAGAGCGCATTCAACCAATTAGCCCAGCTTGGAGAGAGTCCAACAACCAAAGCTAACGATTGACCTCTGACTCTTACCATATTAGTATTAAACTATTTCATGGTTTGAACATGTTCGGGTTCGAGCCGGGCTTGGAGAGAGTCCAACAACCCAAACAAGAAACGGAACTCTGGTTCTAACCATATTAATGGAAGGTGTAGGCTTTAATATTGAGTTAGGGTTTTTTATATCTCATCCTCTTTGCATGCAAATAACTATTATCTACATGACATGATATACATGGCATACATCTACATGTCACGACACGCATGGCATAATGATATGCATCTAATGCAATTACATGGCATACAATTATGTCATGTACATAATTTCCTTATTTGTCATAATTATTTATGGAAATAAAATATGTTTAAGATTTGATTCTCCAAATCAAATCATGATTAAATTAGGAAACAAATTTCCAAATCTAATCACATATTTTATTTATGGAAATAGTTGATTAAGGAAAATCAATTTAGGAAACCAATTTCCTAAATCATCAAAACTACTTATGGAAATAAAATATTTTAAGATTTGATTTCCCAAATCAAATCATGATTAAATTAGGAAACAAATTTCCAGAATCTAATCAAATATTTTATTTATGGAAAATATCAATTTCCATAAATACTTCCAACTTTCCAAAAGTGGAAGATTTCCATAAATACTTCTAGACTTTCCAAAATTGAAAATTTTCCATAAATACTTCTAAATTTCCAAAATTAAAAAATTTCCAGAAATAACATTATGACTATCGCAAAACCATTTTACGATTATGTCGAAACACAACCTGGGCTCTGATACCACTGTTGGGTTTCCGGCACCGCGGCGTGTGTGTGTTCGATCACGTTTCGTAAACATGAACACAGCGAAAGAAATAAAAATAATAAATCTATATTTATTACAACACACGCATGCATATTACAACAAGTGTAGACATAACTGAAAATTTAAATTTGCAATGAAAGGAAATTTATCTACGTTATACCTTTCGTATGACGTGTAGCGGGAACGGCATCAACCGGAACGATCCTCGCTAGAATCGTCTCTATCCGTATCCACGCCGAGTTCCTCGGGATGACTTCGTTAAGCCACGAGCTTCTTCTTCGTATGGGTTACTAGCCTCGTGTTGAAGACGACGTGATCGAGAGATGATCACGATCCGAATCCAAATTCGGATCCTAATACGAGTTCTCAAAACTCGCTTCTCCGGAGAGGTATTCGTCAACCAATTGACGAATCCTTCGTCCTCCACCTCAGAGGATTATCGGAGATCGAATCCCCGGTAAGTTAGCCGCTGTCGAAGCTCTAACCGTCGTCCAAACGACGCTCCGACTAGAGGAGAACAAGCTGTCCAGAAAACTGGACAGCTTTGGTGGAGGAGATAGGCGCCGGCCAACCAAGGGAAGATAAAGCTCACCTTGATGCCAAACCTAAAGGAGATCACCGGAGGGTCGCCGGAGGATCACTGGCTGAAGCTTGGACGTTGGCAAGGAGCTGGACGGCGGCACAAGGGGCTGGGCGGCAATGGAGGTTGGCGCCAACTCTTAGAGAGGATGAAGTGGGCGGCAACTTAGGGATAGGGTTTTGGATTAGGGCTTAATTATCCCTTAAGCCCTCTTTTATAGAGAACTAATTCTCTTAATGGTTATTGGATCATAACCATTAGGCCCGTTAACCCGTTCCATTAAGATAAGTTAAAATAAACCAAACCATGATGGTTTATTTTAAGTTAAAACGAACCGAACCAACTTTTGGTTCATTCGTTTAAAATAAACCAAACCCTTTGGTTTATTCTCCTCCATTGGATTAGAACCAAACCATTTTGGTTCATCCATTACGTCTTCATAAGACTCGGCCCATCCACGCTTCCATTGCGACTGAAACGATTTCATGCTCGCTTTATGTTTGGTCCAACCAAACCTAGTTTCTCTCGGTCTGAGAATCCCATTCTCAAGCTCGTTTTAAATCCTTTGGATTACGCTCGTTGTGCGTGTGACCAAATAGGTTCTCAGTTTATGTTGGTCGTCTATAATTAACCATTAATTATAGAACGATCATGAGTGGCACCTAGTAGTACATCATAATCCCCAATTAACCGAAAAGATCAACGGTTGATCCAGAACTATTTCTGAAACCCTTCAGTAGCTCGAATGAATCGTGCCCCATTCCCTTCACTCATCTTATACCCACTTGGTTCATGACATGGTCTAATAGTGTCAGTCCCCACTAGGCTGACTACGTCACACTTAGCCCAAGTATCATTTCCTCGTCCTACGGATTCTAGTTACTCCACATGTATCGAAGAGTACCTTACTCTAAACATGTAATGCTTTGGCCAAAGACTTTTGTAACAATCCAACGAGAGGCCATGAGTATACATCTCCTCGCAAGGAGTGGTGAATCCTTTATAGGCTATTCAAACACCTTCGATCACTTCGACTTATACCCAATCATCTCGGGTCCACATCTCCTTAGAGATGCTTGCTTAAGATGTCAAAGCATAAGTCTCTATGATCAAGATGACTTGAATACCGCAAGTCAAAGGAACATCGCACTTAAGCCACAGTAAGAACTTCATTGACATATCTATATATGCAGAGAACCATATGAAGTCTTACGGCTGGTCACTCCAATGAACTAGTTACCATAACTAGCATCCACGATTAACTCCGGACATCACTATGTCTCCAGCCAGTGAGAATCAACTGCTTGGATACACCAAGGAGTATACCTCGTGCTAGTCTCGACAGAATTGATGGTGTCCAAATCCATCAATTCATCGACTAGGGATAATTCCGATACATCACAATTACACATTTAGAGATACTCACTAGTTGTGATCCAATCACAAATTCTCTCATGCTGTGAATCGTATCGTGGACATTCAGTAAATGAGTTTAAGATCCAATCAAATACATAAAACATGTATACTCAAATAGTGAATCTTCATTTATCATATAAATGGTTCATACATAAGGCGATTGCCTTAGGACATCTCTCATATATTACTAACATTGCAGGACTTAGTAATTCGCACATGGAGCTTTGGCAAGTTTCACCAACTCACAACCTCATGCTTGAGTCGGAGAAGGAGCATTGCGATGCCGTGCGCTTGATGCATTCGAGGGACTGCCGGACGAGATGACTTGAAGCGAAGCCAAAGAAGCAGACTTCGAGGGCAAGAGATGTGAAGGAGCATTGCAAAGTCATGCGCTTGGTGTTGCCGAGGGACGTGGCCACGAACGAAGAAAGCTTCTGCGAGGGACTTCAAGTGAGATGAGAGAATGAGTGAAATGTAAGTAGCTCATTAGATGAACTTGGCCGAATGGCTAAGTGTCGGAGGCTCGACCGCAAGGGTTGAAGTTTACCCGACCGCCAGACGCTCAAACGGATGTAAAGTTTGAGATTTACCGATCGCCGACCGCCATGTCATGGCGGCAATGATCGCCTAATCGACCGCGTGACTCGGCCGGTGTTCGAAGTTTGGTTTTCGTGCCATCGATCGATTGCTACAGTTGGCGATCCGCCGAGACCATCAATCGACCGATAATGGCATCACCGACCGGGTCGTGAGGGTTTCGGCAGAATGGTGATCATCAAGTGCTCGCTTAGCCCGCTCATTTAGCTCCATCGATCGATGGGACGATCACGATCGATATGTGGGAGTCGTTGGATGAAATCCAACGTGGAAGAAACTATTATTGGGCAACGGCTACAGGAGCAGTCGACTGATCGGGGCATCAGTCGACTTCTAGTGGCCAACGGAATGAAAACAACCTTCTTTATTTATAGAGAAGGTGTGGGCTTTTGGATGGCCAATGTTCATGCTCCAAACTATCATCCAAGTGCCCCATAAGCTTTAAACTCCTTCTTCTTGTTCTTACTTAAATCTTATTGTAAGAAAGAGTATTTTGGGTTGTAAGAAGGTTTACCTCCACCTTGCTTTGGCTAAAGGGAGAAACCATATTGGATTGGTTTCGGAGTGATTCACCGGAGACAAATCAGACCGTGGATTAGCGGCAAGGTCGTGAACCACGTTACATATTGGTGTTAACATTGTTCTTTATTTTGTGTTGTTCTTAATTGTCTTAGCTTTATATTTCCACTTGCGCTAACGATAATTGTAGACGATTAAGAGCGAATTCCACCGTACGAAGAAAGAGGGCTATTCACCCCCTCTAGTCGGTCACATACGTTCAAACACTGATGGGGCTGATCTGATGTCAAAGATGGTAAATCCGGCAGGTAGCCGACAGGTAAGCCTCGAGTGAAGAGGTGAGGCCGAGTCCTCTGTAGGGGGACAAAGCTAGGCGTCGATCCGACTAAAAGGTCCGCATGGGACTTAGTAGTCGAGATCGAGCAGTATTACTACTACTATTACATTACATATTATATGTTTTGTGCTAATCCTGTTTTGCAGGAATTAGTCAACTGATTGGACTCAAGTCGATTGAAGTCCAGTCGACTGGAGATGTATCAGTCGACTGGATACCTATTGGCAGGATCAGCTGGTGATCGATCAAAGATTGTGCGACGCAGATGGAAAGAGCTTGAGTCGACTGAAGAGTTTGAGTCGACTGAAGGAGAGAAATTTCCCAATGCAGAGCCGAGTGACGTGGAGTCGACTAAAGGGGATTTAGTCGACTGGAAGACCACGAATACCATATCGATGGGCTGATATGGAGTCGACTGGAAAGAGTTTATAAAAGTCGAGCTCGACCAGAACTCGATATAACATTCAATCAACGTCGAAGTGATGCCGAAATACTTGTTCATCCACTAAATTTTCATTCCACAACAAAGCGACCTTACGACACACTGCAACTACCTCTACAAATTCTTAGTGTCGATATAAAGCCTTGTACTTTATTTTATTTCGCTTCTGCACTTAATTTTAAGAAAAGTGAGCAGTGTGTTACCCTTCTTCATTATTTGTAAAAAGCGAAACCCTCCGAAGTCAAGAGTTCTCGAGTCGGAGGGTATTTAGTGAATTGTCCATCGAGGTAGCTCGCAGGAGAGCTTTGGGCCTTGGAATAGCAACCCAGTCCGGGTTGTGAACCAAGTAAATTGCCTGTGTTGATAATTATTTTTATATTCCGCTGCGTATTTTGATTAGATTAATTAATATAAAAATAATTTAAAATTATAAAATACCGAGATTCACCTCTCTCTCAGTTCACTCGATCCTACAGGAGTGTCCAGTCTGGGGGTGTCCAGCTATCCACCGCTCTTGTATCAACATCCTCAACATCTAAAACAACAGCAAATTTATCAATGAAATCACATCCATCAGGGTCTGAAATCACATCACAGCACAATGGTTCATAGGAGTCCTGTGGAGTAGTATGTCTATCACTCGCTTCGCAATCCATCTCCCTAAGTGCGTCGATATCCACAGAAGTGGTCTTTAACGAAGGCTGAATGAACTCTTGTGTTGCATCTGGCTGAAAGATGTTGCAATTTGATCTAGCTGTTTAATCAATGATGCTAGCTGTCACCGTAGTCTCCGTACTGCTGATTATACAAATATGAAGGTGGAGCAACCCATAGTTCCGTCGTCGGGAACCGAACCTGAGTCTCTTGATTGTAGCCGAGTATACTCACCACTATACTACAACGGAACTGTCGGTGCTACGTGGAGAGGATGGAACCGGAGCTATGATCATCTAAAGATCTTCAACATTGCTGGAAATGGAAAACTATCGCCGAAAATGGGCAAATCAAGGGCTGCCGGAACTGGAATAGGTGCTGCCGCGACCACGGTAGTAGAAGATAATCCCAGCCTTCTGAAATCAAGTCCAACTAGGTCGCTCAACTCCGATTGCCAGGCGTGAAAGGAACACCGGTGAAGATGTCGAACTCCCAGCCTCTCGGTGAAGCTGCAGTCTGTCCAAGTGCAGATCTCCGCTCTGTCGCTCGATGAAACTTTGGATAGGTGGAAGGTGGAGGAGACCCGCTGAGAAGCTGCCGGAACCGTCGCCAAGTAGTTGTGGAGAAATTGTTGGCGCTGCGCGTGAAAAGGGGAAGAAGACGTGCCCGTTCTGTGTGTCGAGATTTCTAGAGGAACTTCTTCCCCGTGTCGCCACCAGCGAATCCTATGTGATTCCTGCTTCCGCGCGCGGAAAAAGAAAAGGTCATCACCGCTCGCGAGGAAGAAGTCCTGCGTTTCTGCGCTGCGCGATTTCGGGGAAAGCTATCGAGCGATTGGGAAGATTGGAATTTAAGGGTGAATTTCCTGTGTCGTCCGATCGCAGCAGAATCAAATCCCAGCCCTCAATTAAAGTTAGGGTTTAATTATTTCCATGACTGATATGGTCCTCTTTTAATCTAACGGCTCAGCTGATCCCATTTGAATCCAACGCTGATCTGGTCCTCTTTTAATCCAACGGCTCTGATTGCTCCACTTTTGAATGAACGGATCTGATAAATCTGAAGGGACGATCGAGATCCAACGGTCCGAATGAACAACCAAGACGTGTAGATATTAATATATGGGCCGAATTGCTCCAGATCTGGATAGATGGCTCAGAATTAGCTATTTTCATCGGACGGTCCATATTGCTCAGATCTGATCTCTTGATTGAATTGCCTCTGATCTGGATGTAGGGTCCAGATTAATCCAGTTTGAAATGCCCATTATAACATTGGATTAGGCCACATTTGATCTAACTCGAGTCTAGTCCTTGGCTCATCTTGATCTCCTACAAATAAGATATAAAATTTGCATATAAGTCCATAAATTTAGGAGAATTTACAATAAGGTCCAAAATAAATCCAAACTCATAAAATATGTTAATAATCAACAATAAATCACTTGAGTGGATAAAAACATGGATATTAAGGACCAAAATATACAATAAAATGGTAGTGATCACCCATCCATACTTTCGATACGACTGAAACAATTTCATACTCGCTCTTTTTTTTGTCTAACCAAATCAAGTCTCTCTCGATCTGAGAATCCTATTCTCAAGCTCGTTTTAAATCCTTCGGATTACGCTCATTGCGCGTGTGACCAAATAGGTTCCCGATTTATATTGGTCGTCTATAATTAACCATTAATTATAGAACGATCATGAGTGACACCTAGTAGTACATCATGATCTCCAATTAACCGAAAAATCAACGATTGATCCCAGAACCTTTTTTGAAATTCTTCAACAGCTACAATGAATCGTGTCTCATTCCTTTCACTCATCTTATGCCCACTTGGTTCAGTACATGGTATATTATGTCAATCCCCACTAGGCTGATTATGTCACACCTAGCCCAAGTATTTACTTCCTCGTCCTGAGGATTCTAGTTACTACACATGTATCCAAGAGTATCATACTCTAAACATGCAATGCTTTTGTAAAATACGAAAAAAAAAAAATATATGGATTAACCCTTTAATTAATTGGATTTAATTAGTGGGTTAATTGGTCTGTAATGGGCTTGGCTGAAATTGGGCTTGGGCCAAATTGCTGGGTTTGAAATTGGGCTGAATCCATTGGGCTGAAGCTAATGGGCTGAATCTAATGGGCTGGAAATGGGTTAAATCCGTTTGGATTGAACTTGGGTTGGACCTGAACTAGTTTGGGTTGGTCGAACGAGCTTAAAGGGATTAAATGAACCAAACTGCTGAACCACTTTTAAAAGGCTTCGATCGCGATTTCTTTCTCTCGCGATTTCTTGCTCTCCTCCGCATCATCGCTTTTCCGAATCACCGCTACCGTCGGCGATTGCATTCTCCCTGGTGCGCCATCGCCGGTGCCTCTCCCTCCCGAGCTCGGCAAGAGTGAGCTCTTCCAGCCAACGGGTGCTTCGAAGCATGATACGACCACCACGACTACCGAGCCAGTTCGTCACCGACCCTTCGTTTTGCCGGATTTGGTAGTTGCCATGTCAATCGTCGGCGGAGGGGATCTCTGATTTCGGGTTCCCGACCTTGATTCCAGTCCTCGCTAGGAGCTAGGGGTCAACAATTGATAATCTATGGTCATGGTGGGATTCACGAGCTCTGCCGAGATTTGGGTAAGCAGGCAATCTGTTTCCCTTGATTTGGATGAAATCCATCCTTGTGATTTTCGTTGCCAGTAGCTTAGATCTATGGTTTTTGGGCAGTTTGTGGAGTTTGATGGTCGACGGTGAACAGGGGAGAAACATTGCCGGTGAAGAGCTGATTGGTAAGCTTTGTTATCCTTATTATTGTCATCTATGGTATTCGATGGTTTTCTGTCAAAGGCGGATGGATTTGAAGCTAGGTTGAGAGGGATGGTAAGCTACTGCTATAGCTTAGCTTCAGAGTGTGATTCAATGGTTAACATTTGATTTTGGTAGAGAGATCAGCACGGTAAGATCTTGTTACCTTGTAGTTCAGTGGTAATTGCTGGATTGTTCGTGGTGTTTTCTGTTGATATTGATGCAGTGGGACTGTGAGGGTAATAGATATTGTTTTGTGGATTGAGTTTGTAATGGTGATGCCGTAGGGATGAAATTTGATGGTTTTTGTTATTTGTTCTGTTGTTGGGATGGAGCTGTCATGGCTGTGAATGTTGGTGTGTGTGTGTGTATGAATTGCTTGGTTGTGGTGATTTCGATTGATTGGTGGTGAGCTTGGGTTGTTCTGAGTATTGGGATTATGTTTAGATGATTGGATAGTTATTTGAGTGTATTTAGATCTATTTACTTTAATAGATCTTTGGATGTTGGTGATCTATTATGAGTTTGGTTTTAGGTATCAAATTGGGTTAATCGGAGTTTCTACCTCGTAGACGAGGAAAGGATGTGAGTATAAGAACGATGTAGTATTTAGTTCCTATGTTTGTTGGATACTTGTACTTAATCATTATTGCTATTATTGTACAGGTTTGGGATACGAAGCGGGTCCGCGGCCGTGAGGATTATTCGAGCTTCGTATCAAGTGGGTAATATCTACCTGGTCCGGTAGTTTTGATCAATTCCAGTGCATGATCTTGGATTTATATTTATACCTGTTTACCTTAAATCCACTCTTATTTAATCATATGCTTGTACTGCCTTGACCTTCGAGATATATACTCTGGTACTTCATTGATTATCTAGCTCGGATAGGAACTATAAACCCTATTATGTGTTAGCTGATAGATGTGTAGTAAGTACATGTGGTTAGGGTTATTTTTATTGTTGGTGCAATCGGCCCAGGTCACGATTGACCAGGACTCGAGTTTGACTCGAGTGATGTTTTGATGTTTGACAAAGTATGTTTGACAAAGTATGTTAGACATAGGTTTGACATTGATGTTTGACATTAATGTCGGTTAATATGTTGGGGAGATTGTTTATACAATCGACCCAGGTTATAATTGACTTGATGGTTGACCATGTGATCATGGAAAGTCCAAGCATGGTCTTGGCAAGGTAAAGTCCAAGTCATGGGTACTTGGCAATGTAAAGTCCAAGTGGGACACTTGGCAATTGGGAAAGTCCAAGTCTTGAGCACTTGGCATGAGAAGTCCAAGCATGGGTCTTGGCAAATGAGAAGTCCAAGCATGGGTCTTGGCAAATGAGAAGTCCAAGCATGAGTCTTGGCAAATGGAAAGTCCAAGCATGGGTCTTGGCATGGAAAGTCCAACATGGGTTGGCAAGGGAAAGTCCAAGCTTGAGTCTTGGCATTTGAGAAGTCCATATTGGCGTACAGAAAGTCCAAGCTGAGTCTTGGCGGCGTAAGCCCAATGTGCCTTGGCGGTGTAGACACCGTTAGCATGACATAGCCGATGGAAGCACTGAAGCTAGCGCGATGGATGAACAAGTCATGGATGACTTGGAGGCGCTGAGTGAGGTGATGGAGGTGGCTAGAAGGCTTAGGTCTAGGCTAAGGGTGGTCTAGCAAGTACGGGGCACCATACTTGGGTTAAAACCTCATTCTGAGGTTAGGCCGACCGCATTATGGCCGGTTCGATCGCCGTGAGTCGACTTGAGTTCGACCGCCGTTGAAAATGCCGGGCAGCGATCGATCGGGCGATTGATGGCTCGCGATCAGCGCTAAGGATGGCGATCGACGCGCCGAGTGTCGAGCATAGAACGCTCTGTAGCCGATCGGCGATCGACTCTCGGCGTTAGCGATCGGCCAATATTAGCGGATCGCCAAAGAGATCCGCTGGAGTTTTTCGGCGTGGATCGAGCCGTTGTCTCACGACAATGGTGGCATCGACCGGGTGACTTATGGCTGATCCGATAGGCGGAAATCCGGTCGCGCTGAGGATAAAAGGAGCTCGGCAGGAAGGATTTTGGTATCGGTTTCTTGAGGCTTTTGGGGGCGATTCTCGCCGCAAATCGTGGTCTCCAAGTTGACATCAAGCAACCAAGCGATCAAGCATCCAAGAGCATTTGTAAAGTGTTTTCTTTACTTGTATTGCTTTGTATTTCATTGTCTTAGCTTGTAACTTTTGATTATTGTTGTAATCACTATTGTACGAGGTTTCTCCACCTCCGGATTGTTCCGAGAAGGAGTTATTTGATAGTGGTGTGTGATTGGCATCGCTAGGGCTCATTTGAGCCCGATCCGTGGAGTAGGAACCGGTTCGGTTCCGAACCACGTTATATCGTGCGTGTTGTGATTGTATCTTGTTATATTTATTTGTTATTACTATTCACTATTGCTGCTAATAACAAGATTGTAGACGATCAAACGCGAAAGAATTCCATCATCGTACGTCATCTACGCTATTCACCCCCCCCCTCTAGCGGCGTCAAATCTCCAACAAGTGGTATCAGAGCCCGGGGCTCTTCTACGGACTAACCGCCGGGAGCTAAAAGGATAGAGGGAAGATGGAACTCCAAGACAAGCTTGGATGGGATATCAACACACCTATCCCCTATACCTTCTATGGACAAGAAGGGTTTAAACAATGGAAGTCAAGAATTGAAGACTTCCTAATGATGAGGGATATTGAGGAATGGGCTATCTTAATGGAAGGCTTTGAATTGCCAAGAGGACCAAAAGGTGGTTTCCTCAAAAAGAAGAGATGGACCGAAGAGCAAGTCCAAGCCTTCGAGAAAAACACCAAGGTAATAAAGTTTTTGGTTGAGTTAATACCTAACAATATCTTGTGTATGTTAGGTAATTATATAGATGCCAAGGAGCTATGGAGCCAAGTGGCAAAGCTCCATGAAAACTCATCATCAATCCAACAAGAAGAAGAAGAAGAAGAAGAGTGCACACCCTCTCAAGCTCAAGCAAGCACATCTCCATCTAAAGAGCTTGAGGAGTCCGAAGTTGATAGGGAATCAACTTCCGGATTTGTGGAGGAAGTGGAAGAAGCATCCACTACTATAATCGAGGAGGAAGAAGTGGTGGAAGAGGTAGAGTTAAGACAAACCTCAACCTCTAGGATAGAGGGGGAGGAAGTTAGACCATCCACACCGGAGCCAGAACAAAATAAGGAGGAAGCTTCAACATCCGGTCAAGATGAAGAAGCCCAAAATTCAACTCCGGCACCTATCACGGATCTAGGTAACTCGAGCATTTCAAATAATGATAAAATTCATATTATCTGCTTTGAGTGTAGGGAGCAAGGACATTATAAGAGTAAGTGTCCTAAACGGGTTAAGAAGACTCCACCCGTGCCAAAAATCAAGGAAGTCGGTGCCCAAAGTCAAAGAAGCAAAGAGCAGATCATTTGCTTCAAGTGCCATCAAAAGGGGCACTATAGGAGTCAATGCCCAAAGGGGGAGAAGAAGGGGCAAAATGGAGCTTCACATGTAGGGGGAGCTAAGGCTAACCCTAAGGTATATTTTAATAATGCTCTTTCTACTTATATTCAAAAGCATGCTAGAAATAATTTTAGCAATCTTGCTATTTATCAAAAAGAGCATGCTAGAAATAGAGAATATTGCTTAGGAGCTAAAAGTATTCACTTAGATAATAAGAAGAAATTTGGGACTAATGTCCCTAAAAATAATTTATCTAAGGATAAACCTAGGTCAAATAACACTAGACCAATTTTACCTAGGGAGACCATTAGAAAGGTGCAGGAGCACCTAGGTTTCAATCCTAAGTGGACTAGGCATATGCCTAGAAAGTTCCATGCCCATGATTTAAATCAAAATTCAAAAATTGGGCAATTAGAATTAGAGAATCAAGTCTTGAGGTCAAGGCTTGAAAAACTTGAGAAGACCCTTAAAATTATACAAAATCAATTTAAAGGGTCTAATGGTCAAACTCCTAGATCAAAAAGTCAAAGTCAACCCTTAAGACCTAAGAGTCAAAAGTCAACTAAGGGCAAGCAAGGCTTGGGTCACAAACCTAAGCCTAAGGTGGCTTATCATAGTGTTCCATTTGATTATGGAACACTAACTAGGTCTAGGAAGACCAAGGTTACTAGAAGTCATCCTAGAGTTGACCAAAGGGTATGCCTAGTGGCTAGGGTTTCTAGGAAACCTAAGGTGGCTACTAAGAAGGTTGTTGGGGAGGCAATCCCTAAGGTTAACCTAGGCAAGACCCAAATGACCAAGGCTAACAAGCCTAGGAGGGTCATTAGGAAGGTATCTAGGGAGGTTATCCCTAAGGAATACCTAATTAACCCTAGGAGCTCAAATCGGTTTGGGTTCCTAAGAGCGTGATTGATTCACGCTAGATGGGTTTAGGGTGTGCCAACCTTGATTGGATGGGTAGTTAACTCAACCATGGCAAAGGTGGCATTTTGGGTCATTTTCAAGGTTATAGTTACCTTGGGAATGTGGTTTGATTTTAATCCTAAAAGATTTTAGGATGTGCCAATATTAGTTATGAAGTTTGATAAAATGATCATTTTGGCACAATTTAGGGTTAGAGGTGTGCCATTTTGGGTTTTCGCACACTAGGAAGATTATGTTAATATGACAAAATATGTTTAATCCCAACAAATGGCAATTAATATTAAAATTTAGGTGTTATTATACCTATATATTTTATATGCCATGATTTGTTTGCCATATGCCATGACATGACATCATGTTTACTTTTATCATCTAAATGTCATGATCATGCTTAGGATTAAGGTATTAAATGTCATGTGTTTTTAGATTTCATCATATGCCATGACATCATGATCATTGGCCATGATTTATTTTTCTATCATTATGCCATGATCATTTTCATGCATCTAAATTGATTAAAATTGATTTAAGGACTATGGCATGACTCGAGTCCCATTTATAAGGGAATCAAGTAGAGTTGCCTTAGAAAAATGCATGAAACCCTAGTTTAGGGAGAACAAAACCCACATCTCACATCCAATTGACATGTATGTGTATTTATACACCCTAGATACATGTGAGATGCTAGGATATGAGTTGAGTTCAAGGTGCATAGTTTTTGCATCTAGATGAACTAAAACTCATCTAATTTTATTAGGATCATCGGGAAAGCTTGTGTACAAGTCATGTACATAGAGCCCAAGGAATGTGATCAAAATAGGTTTTCAAAAACATTTTAAATTCATTTTGAAAAACCTTGGTGAAGTCTATCTTTTGATAGCAATCACTATTGATGAAGTTGATACAAAATAGGGCCAAAACATTGAAAATTTCAATGGTTTTGAGTTTTGTATCAAACTCACTATTTTATGGGTAAAATAATTTTTAAAATATTTTTCACCTATTGTATTTCTTATAAGTAATGTACGTATTAAGTTTCATGAATTTTCAAAATACGTAGAATTACTTATGCATTTTCAAAATTGATCGATACCAAATTGAATTTGTTTACAATGATCCGCCACTTGGTGGCAATGATCGATGAGAGTGGCAATCAATCGACATCGTCAGAGTCGATTGCCATGTCTGATTTCGGGTTAACAAGGTTTGTTTAGCCCGTGTTCAAGTGTTATAAAGGTTCCTAACCACTCCTAACCCTAGGATATGCTTTGGGAAGCATTATGAAGGGTGAAAATCCATTGGATATGGATTAGGAGTTAGGTCAAAGTATCAAATTTAGGGTGAGTAAGAGTTCTATGTTGAACTTAGAACCTTAATTTTGATGGTTTAGAGTTCCTATTGGCTTAGGGCTTTCGAGGACATTGTTGGTGCAATGGTCAAGGGGGAGCAAGCCTTTAGGGAGGTATCCATCGTGGGATGATGGATGTTTTTTTATGGGAGAATGTTATCAATTGAAAATTGATGGGTGTTTGATACCCAATTTGGAAATTGGGAGAGTGAGATAGAGTGCCTCTCGAGTGATATGGGACTTATCACTAGGAAGATGGTAGGCATCCTAGGTATTTTTGATCAAGGGAGATTGTAAGATCTCATTGGGACATGAGACATTGACCTCCTTGGAGAGAAAACCTTTTTGATGTTAGTCAAAAAGGGGGAGAATGTTTGGGGGAGAACATTTGATTTACTTTTGGAGAACATTTGATTTACTTTTTCACTTAAATGTTTGGGGGAGAACATTTGGTGAGTGTTTACCAATTTGGGATAATTGGTAAGGGATTTGAGTTAGTGTTCTAACTCATGGTTTTATTTGGTTTTGTCAAACATCAAAAAGGGGAGATTGTTGGTGCAATCGGCCCAGTCACCGTTCGGTACGTATTGCTACATTTCGAGTATTGATGTTTTGATGTTTGACCAAAGTATGTTTAAAAAGTTTACATGGGTTTGACATTGATGTTTGACATTAATGTCGGTTAATATGTTGGGGAGATTGTTTATACAATCGACCCGAGTTATAATTGACTTGATGGTTGACGGGGTTGACCATGTGATTATGGAAAGTCAAGCATGGGTCTTGGCAAGGTAAAGTCAAGTCATGGGTACTTGTAATGGAAAGTCCAAGTGGGACACTTGGCATTTGGGAAAGTCCAAGTCTTGAGTACTTGGCATGAGAAGTCAAAGCATGGGTCTTGGCAAATGGAAAGTCCAAGCATGGGTCTTGGCATGGAAAGTCCAACATGGGTCTTGGCATGGAAAGTCCAACATGGGTTGGCAAGGGAAAGTCCAAGCTTGAGTCTTGGCATTTGAGAAGTCGAGGGATTGATATTGGCGGCGTAAAGTCAAGCGGAGTCTTGGCGGCGTAAGCCCAATGTGCCTTGGCGGTGTAGACAGTTAGCATGACATAGCCGATGGAAGCACACGGAAGCTAAGCGATGGATGACAAGTCATGGATGACTTGGAGGATCTGAGGCGTGAGGTGATGGAGGTGGTTAGAAGGCTTAGGTCTAGGCTAAGGGTGGTCTAGCAAGTATGGGGGCACCATACTTGGGTTAAAACCTCATTCTTGAGGTTGGCGGTCGTAGCATTATGGCGGTTCATTGCGTAGTCGACGAGTTATTTGCCCGGATTAAGTGAAAATGCCACAGCGATCATTGCTCGATAGCGACGATCGGTAGTGGCTCTGGCGATCATTGCCGAGATGGCGATCATTGCCGGTCAGTGTCGAGCCTGAAGCGCTCCGTGGCCGGTAGGCGATCGACTGAGGCGTTAGCGATCGGCCAATATTAGCGATCGGCGCCAAGAGATCCGTTGGAGTTTTTCGGCGTGGATCGAGCCGTTGTCTCACGACAACGATGGCATCGATCGGGTGACTTATGGCGGTCGGTGATAGGCGAAATCAGTCGTAGCGCAAGGATAAAAGGAGCTCGGCGGGAAGGATTTTGGTATCGGTTTCTTGAGGCTTTTGGGCGATTCTTTGCTGCCGAATCAGGGTCTCCAAGTTGACATCAAGCAACCAAGCGATCAAGCATCCAAGAGCATTTGTAAAGTGTTTTCTTTACTTGTATTGCTTTGTATTTCATTGTCTTAGCTTGTAACTTTTGATTATTGTTGTAATCACTATTGTACGAGGTTTCTCCACCTCCGGATTGTTCCGAGAAGGAGTTATTTGATAGTGGTGTGTGATTGGCATCGCTAGGGCTCATTTGAGCCCGATCCGTGGAGTAGGAACCGGTTCGGTTCCGAACCACGTTATATCGTGCGTGTTGTGATTGTATCTTGTTATATTTATTTGTTATTACTATTCCGCTGTGCTAACAAGATTGTAGACGATCAAACGCGAAAGAATTCCATCATCGTACGTCATCTACGCTATTCACCCCCCCCTCTAGCGGCGTCAAATCTCCAACATTTATGACCTCAGATAGGGTTACTGTGTTACCTAACTAGAGTTAGGTGATGGATTGGATTATGGGGTCGATCGTTATATCATAACCGTATTAGTGGTGCATTTATGGTGGATCTAGTTGTCTGTGCATAGATAAGTGTATGGTTGTCAGTATGAGACCATGGACTAGAGGTCCTAGCGCGATGGTATATCCATTATGAATTGCGTGCCTGTATATGGTTATATGGACGGTCGATTGTATATCGCTACTGACTAGAGGTCTTAGCATGGTGGACTGTCAGATGAGTATGACTCTTTGTGCGATAGAGAGAGTCTTGTGATTGTAGTCCTTGCATAGTTGACTTTTGGTTGACCAGGACTCCCCATGGGATAGGGAGTGAGGCGAGGATACATGTATGGAGCTATGCATCATTACATTGCATGCATCTTGGCATGGGTCTCCTTGTGGATGAGGCAGGTCGTCGATCACCACCTCCGGCCACTCGGGGTAGTGGTATGAGGTTGAGGCGAGCATTGGATGTCTGCGCTCGGCCACTAGGGATGGTGGTATGGAGATCGCACGCCAGCCAGTGGTGTTAGCACTCGCCCACTATGACGGTGGTTGTGTGGCGTCACGGTTATCTGTGTGCGAGCTCGTCTACTCATGGGTAGTGAGTGGAGCGACCGGCGGAGGACCCCGAGGAGTAGTTAGCTTTTACGCTTATATGCTACTCATTCATACTACCCAACTTCGGTCACTCGAGAGTAGTGGCCGAGTCGGGCTAGTCGTCATGTCGTGCCACCCATACTAAGTCGTGGTTGGGCGAGTCATGATTATGACCATGCATTGATGATATATATGTATGCATGTATTTGATATATGTTTTACATATGCCTGTGAGATGCTGCATTTGATTGCTGCATATGTTTGTTCATCATGTTACATGTCATTTGCATATTATATACTGCTGTGTGTTGAGCATGATACATATGTTGGTTCAGACTGTTATATGAATTTGATTAGCATCATGTCATTGTGTAGTGCAGACCTAGGGTTATTATACGGTGATCATATCTTTGTATATCCGAGTATTGGTCGTATGGGATTGACACAGTACATTATATGGGTTATGTTATTGTATATACATCGAGGATGATATAGCTTATGGTGTTGCGCAGAGGCCATCAGTCGTTGGTACATTACTTTATGATTGATTGATCGATTCAGTATATACATTGAGTATGACTTTACTGTAGTTACTTGTTATTAGAGTCGGATAGGACTGTATGTCTATTGGACTCATGTTGTATACCTGTAGATCTTCACATGTATACTTGTAGATCTATCCTTATATGTTGTTCATGCACTTTCTATATATTACCCCTGAGTTTATACTCACCACCCGGGACCACAGGCTACATGCGCAATACTGAGTGAAGATTTCCTTGGGCGTTAGACTCATGGTGATCCCATCTCACGGACGAATGGATATGTTTTCGTGTTGTTGTATTCGGATTGTTGGTTTGGGTTTTCCTGTATTGTTTCCGTATTTGTGATATCACGGTATTGTATATATTTGGTCTTTGATTGATTTATTATGATTCTTGTTGTCAAGTCACTCCGAGTGCCTGATTGGTCTTTGTATCTTGTTGATTTGTTTGTATTGTTTCATTGTGTTTAGTATGTTTGATATGTTGATATCTGTGTATATCATATTGTTTATTGTGAGTCTCTGGGCCTTGTATTAACCCGATATGTTGCCACGTCTGAGGAGATCCGTCCGTTTGCTTTTACGCGGCATACTCTCGGCGTGACAATTTTATTAGTATCGAGCCCTAGGTTGCGAAGTCCATTTGGATTTTATTTCGTTCGGACATCGAGTTTTTCTTTACTCGGTTTTGGTTTGTGAGTTAAGGATCTGGTACATTGCGGACATCTCAGAGCTACAAGGTTTAAGGTATGTTAATTGTTATTACATATCCTTCATTGGTTATGCATTTAGTTGCTTATAACATGGATGACTTGTAGGATATTGGTTAGTATTCGTAAATGCGTGGTTTGAGTTTGACCACGGGAGCGATATGTTGAGGTTATTAGATATGTGCTGCTATCGAAAAGGTAATTACCTTTGAGGCCGTGATCATGTCGGAAGCGAGGAGTTAGGTAGTCACATCTATTGTGGAGATTAAGGATTTGTCCTAAGATTTTCACTAATTATGTTAGTCGGATCATTACCTATTGGGTAATGGACAAGCGAGTATACTATTCTTGATCACGGATAGTAGAGGATTATTTTGGTGATATTCATAGGGATTTTGATCCACTGAGTTGGTCGTTCTAGGTTGTATAAGCGTCGAGGGTACTTTTGAGTACTTAACTCAGTATTATCTGAGGAAGCTAAGTTAGTTGCATACCATTATCCGGATCTAGCGGTACTTGGTGGAAGAGATAGGAAATAACCCGAAATCACACATCACACGGTGTAGTGATGTTGTGAGAGAGTATTTTCCCATGTCATTTTTTTGACTCATCGTCAGAATTCTTGAGCTTGAGGTTGGGTGATCGTGGTGACAAAAGTACCATGCAGTCGTTAGACTTCGCGAGGGTTACGACTTCTAATAGCTCGAGAATGTGATTGGGTTGGTTTTGGCCACCCACGGGTTATCGGTTGACATCTGTATCAGGATGTTTGGATCTCCTACTAGATCCTACCGGAAGTCCTTAGACCGAGTCATGTGGATAGAAATGACTCCGTAGTAAGTGTTTTAAGAGTTGAAGATTTGATAAGCAGATATTGCAAGTCAAATTATTGGAATTAGAAGTCTCCAAATGTTGGATAAAAAGGAGCAAGATTAAAGTCATGAGTCATGAGCTACTATTAGAGAGTTTTCCGATCATAGAAGACCGATTGCAGATTGTCAGTAGCTTCTCATGTTTATCAGTGAACTCAGAGGAAAGACTCCGAAGGGAGATTATGTGTGTGCAGTGCGGGTTATGACGAGACACAGAGTCAGATTATTCGATGGACCATTGTATCTGTTTCTACTATAAGCAGCCGGTATCTACGAGGAGAGTATGTATTTTGAAGACTCAGTTGAAGACTATGGATGATGCTTTTTGGCGGACGATCCACAACCTCGGCGAGATTATTACTGAAGATTAGGTTATCACATCAGCAGCGATCTACTACCCCAGATATAGTTGGAGTTCTTTGATACTTTCATCCTGGAAGAAGTAAGTTACTCGTGATGCTCGGTGAAGACATCTCGGAAGATTCGAGACATTGCATGACAACAAGTTACCTTCCCAGCGACAACAAGCATTACCTTCCCAGCGTAGTTATGATTTGTTCAGAGAAGAGAGAGTATACGACGATGGTCGTATCTATAGTATTCTTCGATTCTTGTACCTTTCGCAGTTGGGCGTGCTACGATGTTGACAATTCTTCAGTATTTTACAGCCGGATGTGTATCTTTTCCAGTACAACAGTGGTTATCATCTCCGTGCAGTTGTTTCAGTTTGTACCTTCGATTTCCTCCATGGCAGATTTTTGTAGCTACTTGAGCTCAGTCGTCCAGAACAGATGTTGGATGAGTTTACATGATTACTCGAGAAAAAGTATAGAAGACCGAATGATCGGTCCTTCGGGGTATTACTTTAGGTTATACTATTTGCAGATATATCGAGAGATACTGGTAGTTTACAGGTATCTTTGTCTAGAACATTCTTTGATAGGGTTCGAAGGGTTCCTATCGACTTGTGGGTTGGTGATTTTTCTCTACCGTTAGGTGAGATGTTGATCGACAACCAAGAAGTCAAGGGATACCCTTGACCTTTGCTAGACATACCTCTACTATAGACATATCCTTACGGATAGTTGGATTGTTGGAGCATTGGTATACTAGGACTCTCGGATGTACGTATAATCTGAGAGTATTCGGATATAGTTTCGGATGAACTCCCGGGTTTGCCACTGCATGGGCAAGTAGGAATATGCGATTGGAGGGTAATTTCGAGAATAGTCCTGATAATTGGGACCTCATACCGGGAGATGATTTTATGGGTATCAGTGTCGCTAAACACTATTGGAGATTTATCTGCCTAAGTGTTTCTTCTTGAAATGACTTGTAACTCTTTGTTAGAAGAGAGTTAGACCTTGAGTTATGCATCGATTATCGATGATGGAATGCAGTAGTTGTTGTGAATGAATATCCTTCGTTGGGGATAGATGATCTGTTTAGATCAGCTAAATGACACCTGTGTATATCCTAGGGTTGGCCTACGACTGGAGGTTTGATATTGTAGTGACTTAGTGTCGTACAATTATCATTGTCGGTGTGATGATTGAGCTATCATTAGCGTAGGGTAAAAGGATTCAGGTGTATAGAGCTGATTGATAATGTGATTAGACTTATCGACGATTTAGTCGTTCATGGATTTGAGGAATCAAGTACTCTTGGAGTATCTAAGATCGATTGTCATAATATCTGTGGAGGATATATTTATGGATATATTCCCAATCTTGAGGAAAGTTGTGGTTTTCCTAGATTGATTTGGTGTTTACCGTAGATGTGGATAGGATACGCTAGAGTTATTATACTGTTGACTTGTGGGACCAAGAAGGTGATGGCAATCACCTGGTCGGAAGTTTGTTAAGCTAGGTTTCAAGGCCTAGACGGTGGCTGACTTTTGTGTCAGTGTTAGTTAATCCGTCCGATATGGATGGAAGGGTATTGTACGCAGAGGCATCATTTCAGGGATTAGAAGCGATTCTGATGCAGTTAAATGAGACGTATATTATGTGTACGCTAGTTGAGAAACTAGCGAGATTTGTCATGTTAGTCTTACAGGTATTTTCAATTCTGTGTGACAGAGTGAATTTTGGACATTAAATTAATTTCTCTCGTGAGAATAAATCTTCGTCTCTGGGAAGAATAGTGGTTCCCAGAGTTGCATTAGAATTAGGAAGAGTTGTTTCGGGAGTGATGATTTATTCGGAGTGTATCCGGAAATAGCGAGTTTGAGACGTTCACGTTGGTGGAACTATATATGGGATATGGTTGATCTCGTAATTTGTCGATGGGTGTGCCAACAAGCAAAGGTGGAATATTAGTGACCTGTAGGGTTACGTACCGTGATGAAGTGGGAGCCTAGTATGTTAGACTTTGTTGGGAGATTATCTAGAATTTGGAAAGGACTTGATAGGATTTGGATAATCGATGATCGATTAGCTAGGTTCGCTCATTTTCTTCCGAGCCGTAAGATGGACTCCGTTGGATTGCTTGATGGAATTATATCCATGGAGTATCCTTGGGTATCATTTCTGATAGTGATTCATGATTCATCTTACGATTCTGGCAAAGTTTCCCACAGGTTATGGATATAGAGCTCCATTATGGTACAATTATTGACCTCTTAATAGGTTGGCTGAGAGTGTATATATGAGCTGGAATATAATATTCGAGCTCGGTACCCCACTTAGTCACTTGAGGTGTGACTTTGCTCCAGATACTTGAGATGGTTATTGGGATATCTTGTACTCGTACATGAGTCCGAAATTTGGGGACCAAATTTTTATAAGTAGGGGAGAATTTAAATACGAAAAAATAAAATTATATGGATTAACCCTTTAATTAATTGGATTTAATTAGTGGGTTAATTGGTCTGTAATGGGCTTGGCTGAAATTGGGCTTGGGCCAAATTGCTGGGTTTGAAATTGGGCTGAATCCATTGGGCTGAAGCTAATGGGCTGAATCTAATGGGCTGAATTAATTGGGCTGGAAATGGGTTAAATCCGTTTGGATTGAACTTGGGTTGGACCTGAACTAGTTTGGGTTGGTCGAACGAGCTTAAAGGGATTAAATGAACCAAACTGCTGAACCACTTTTAAAAGGCTTCGATCGCGATTTCTTTCTCTCACGATTTCTTGCTCTCCTCCGCACCATCGCTTTTCCGAATCACCGCTACCGCCGGCAATTGCATTCTCCCCGGTGCGCCATCGCCGGTGCCTCTCCCTCCCGAGCTCGGCGAGAGTGAGCTCTTCCAGCCAACGGGTGCTTCGGAGCATGATACGACCACCACGACTACCAAGCCAGTTCGTCACCGACCCTTCATTTTGCCGGATTTGGGAGTTGCCATGCCAATCGTCGGCGGAGGGGATCTCTGATTTCGGGTTCCCGAGCTTGATTCTAGTCCTCGCTAGGAGCTAGGGGTCAACAGCGATTCAATGAAGTCTATGGCTGTGAGCTGGGATTCACGAGCTCTGCCGAGATTTGGGTAAGCAGGCGATCTGTTTCCCTTGATTTGGATGAAATCCATCCTTGTGATTTTCGTTGCCAGTAGCTTAGATCTATGGTTTTTGGGCAGTTTGTGGAGTTTGATGGTCGACGGTGAACAGGGGAGAAACATTGCCGGTGAAGAGCTGATTGGTAAGCTTTGTTATCCTTATTATTGTCATCTATGGTATTCGATGGTTTTCTGTCAAAGGCGGATGGATTTGAAGCTAGGTTGAGAGGGATGGTAAGCTACTTCTATAGCTTAGCTTCAGAGTGTGATTCAATTGTTAACATTTGATTTTGGTGGAGAGATCAGCACGGTAAGATCTTGTTACCTTGTAGTTCAGTGGTAATTGATGGATTGTTCGTGGTGTTTTCTGTTGATATTGATGCAGTGGGACTGTGAGGGTAATAGATATTGTTTTGTGGATTGAGTTTGTAATGGTGATGCCGTAGGGATGAAATTTGATGTTTTTTGTTGTTTTTTCTGTTGTTGGGATGGAGCTGTCGTGGCTGTGAATGTTGGTGTGTGTGTGTGTATGAATTGCTTGGTTGTGGTGATTTCGATTGATTGGTGGTGAGCTTGGGTTGTTCTGAGTATTGGGATTATGTTTAGATGATTGGATAGTTATTTGAGTGTATTTAGATCTATTTACTTTAATAGATCTTTGGATGTTGGTGATCTATTATGAGTTTGGTTTTAGGTATCAAATTGGGTTAATCGGAGTTTCTACCTCGTAGACGAGGAAAGGATGTGAGTATAAGAACGATGTAGTATTTAGTTCCTATGTTTGTTGGATACTTGTACTTAATCATTATTGCTATTATTGTACAGGTTTGGGATACGAAGCGGGTCCGCGGCCGTGAGGATTATTCGAGCTTCGTATCAGGTGGGTAATATCTACCTGGTTCGGTAGTTTTGATCAATTCCAGTGCATGATCTTGGATTTATGTTTATACCTGTTTACCTTAAATCCACTCTTATTTAATCGTATGCTTGTACTGCCTTGACCTTCGAGATATATACTCTGGTACTTCATTGATTATCTAGCTTGGATAGGAACTATAAACCCTATTATGTGTTAGCTGATAGATGTGTAGTAAGTACATGTGGTTAGGGTTATTTTTATGACCTCAGATAGGGTTACTGTGTTACCTAACTAGAGTTAGGTGATGGATTGGATTATGGGGTCGATCGTTATATCATAACCGTATTAGTGGTGCATTTATGGTGGATCTAGTTGTCTGTGCATAGATAAGTGTATGGTTGTCAGTATATGACCATGGACTAGAGGTCCTAGCGCGATGGTATATCCATTATGGATTGCGTGCCTGTATATGGTTATATGGACGGTCGATTGTATATCGCTACTGACTAGAGGTCTTAGCGTGGTGGACTGTCAGATGAGTATGACTCTTTGTGCGATAGAGAGAGTCATGTGATTGTAGTCCTTGCATAGTTGACTTTTGGTTGACCAGGACTACCCATGAGATAGGGAGTGAGGCGAGGATACATGTATGGAGCTATGCATCATTACATTGCATGCATGCTGACGACTGGGTCTCCCTTATGGATGAGACGGGTCGTCAGTCATCTTGCCTCCCCGGCCACTCGGGGTAGTGGTAGCAGGGTTGAGGGCAGAGCATTGGATGTGCCGCGCTCGGCCACTAGGGATGGTGGTAGCTGGAGATGCACACGCCACCGGCGAGTGGTGTGCTTTTCGCCCACTATAGACGGTGGTTGTGTGACGTGCAGTTGTCCTGTGTGCAGAGCTCGTCTACTCATGGGTAGTGACGGAGCGGCCAACAGCAGGGACCCCCGGGGAGTAGTTAGCTTTTTACGCTTATATGCTACTCATTCATACTACCCAACTCGGTCACTCGAGAGTAGTGGCAGCTGGAGTCGGGCTAGTCGTCATGTCGTGCCACCCGGGCCATACTGGGGTCGTGGTTGGTGGTCCATGATGGCCATGCATATGCACTGATGATATATATGTATGCATGTATTTGATATATGTTTTACATATGCCTGTGAGATGATGCATTTGATTGTTGCATATGTTTGTTCATCATGTTACATGTCATTTGCATATTATATACTGTTGTGTGTTGAGCATGATACATATGTTGGTTCAGACTGTTATATGCATTTGATTAGCATCATGTCATTGTGTGGTACAGACCGGATTATTATGCAGGTGATCATATACTGTTCATATGTCTGAGTATTGGTCAGGTATGGGATTGACCTGGTACATTATATGGGTTATGTTATTGTATATCTGTCAGGATGATATAGCTTATGGTGTTGCAGACCGTCAGGTACGTTGGTACATTACTTTATGTTCAGTTGATCACCAAGATATACATTGAGTATGACTTTACTGTAGTTACTTGTTATTAGAGTCGGATAGGACTGTATGTCTATTGGACTCATGTTGTATACCTGTAGATCTTCACATATATACTTGTAGATCTATCCTTATATGTTGTTCATGCACTTTCTATATATTACCTCTGAGTTTATACTCACCACCCCTGGACCCTGGGCTTCCTGTCGCCCAGATAACAAGTAGAAGATTCCTTGGACGTTCGGAGCTCCGCCAGCTGATCCCATCTCACACCGGACGAATGGATATGTTTCCGTGTTGTTGTATCCTTACGGATTGATGGTTTGGGTTTTTCCCTGTATTGTTTCCGTATTTGTGATATATGGACATATTGTATGTATTTGGTCTTTGATTCGATTTCTGTTATGATTCTTGTCGTGTCAAGTCACTCCGGAGTGCACAGTTGGTCTTTGTATCTTGTTGATCTGTTTGTATTGTTTCCGATGTGTTTAGTATGTTTGATATGTTGATATCTGTGTATATCATATTGTTGTTGTGGGCATACGGGCCTTGTATTAACCCGATATGTTGCCACGTACAGGGGAGATGCCGTCCGTTTGCTTTTCGGCATGGCATACTCCCGGGACGTGACAGCTTTGGTCAAAGACTTTAGTAATAATCCGACGATAGGCCATAGGGTATACATCTCCTCGCAAGGAGTGGTGAATCCTCTATTGACTATTCAAACACCTTCGGACACTTCGACTTATGCCCAATCATCTCGGGTCCACATCCCCTTGGAGATGCTTGCTTAAGATATCAAAGCATAAGTCTACATGACCAAGATGACTTGAATACCGCAAGTCGAAGGAACATCGCACTTAAGTTGCAATAAGAACTTCATTGACATATCCATATATGCAGAGAACCATATGAAGTCTTACGGCTAGTCACTCCAATGAACTAGTTACCATAACTAGCATCCACGATTAACTCCGGACATCCCAATGTCTCCAGCCAGTGATGAACAACTGCTTGGATAAACCAAAGAGTATAACTCGTGCTAGTCTCAACAAAATTGATGGCGTCCAAATCCATCAATTCATCGACTAGGGATAATTCCAATACATCATAATTTTCACATGTAGAGATACTCACTAGTTGTGATCCAATCATAAATTCTCTCATGCTGTGAATCATATTGCGAACATTTAGTAAATGAGTTTAAGATCCAATCAAATACATGAAAACATGTATACTCAAATAGTAAATCTTTATTTATCAAATAAATGGTACGACCATAAGGTGATTGCCTTAGGACACCTCTCATATATTACTAACAAACTCTCACTTGGTCTAATATCAATCGCCACGGTATCCAATACCATAAGCTCTAATATAACCCTCAAACTTACTTTGAGGTAAGGCCTTAGTTAAAGGATCCTTTAAGTTCCTTTCAGTGGGAATCTTCTCGATTTGTATTTCCTTCCTACTTATGATCTCTCTGATCAAATTATAATGGCGAAGCACATGTTTGGATCGTTGATGAGACCACACTAGTTCAGAGACGAACTTCTTGATCCAAACCGCTTCTTTTGCTGCTTCCAAAGCTGCAATGTATTCTGTCTCAGTGGTAGAATCCACTACAGTGTCTTGCTTGAAACTTTTCCAGCTTATTGCGCCTCCATTTAAGGTAAATACGTAACCAGACTGAGACTTGGAATCATCCTTGTCTATCTAGAAGTTATCATTCGTATACCCGCGTATTACCATATCACCCTCTCCATATATTAGGAACACATTCTTAGTTCTTCTTAAGTACTTAAGGATTGTCTTAACAGTGGTCCAATGATCCATTACTGGACCAGACTGATATCTGCTCGTGACACTCAGAGCATAAGATACATCAGACCTCGTACATAACATAGCATACATGATAGATCCTATTACAGATGCATAGGGAATCTGACTCATGCAAATCCTCTCGTCTTCTATACGCGGACACATAGGCTTCAAAAGGTGTATCCCATGCCTGATGGGAAGGAAAACTTCCTTGGATTCTGACATACTAAACCTCTTTAGCACTCGGTCTATATATGTAGACTGCAAAAGACCAAGCAACCGTTTCGATCTATCTCTATAGATCTTAATCCCGAGGATGTAGGTCGCTTCTCCCAGGTCTTTCATAAGGAATATTTTGGATAACCAAATTTTGACTGACTGTAAGATAGATATATCGTTTCCTATAAGTAATATGTGATCGACATACAACACTAGGAACACGACTGTACTCCCACTAACCTTCTTGTACACACAGGGTTCGTCTGAATTTTGTGAGAAATCAAACCTTTTGATTATCTCATCAAAACGGATATTCCAGCTCCTTGATGCTTGCTTCAGTCCATATATGGACCGTCGAAGCTTACATACCTTAGTTTTATCAACCAATGTGAAACCCTCGGGCTATATCATATACACGTCCTCGAGTAGGTTTCTGTTAAGGAAAACTGTTTTCACATCCATCTGTCATATCTCATAATCATAATGAGCCGTTATGGCCAGGAGCATCCGAATGGATTTAAGCATAGCTACTGGTGAATAGGTCTCGTCATAATCAACACTTTATTTTTGACGATAGCCTTTCGCCACTAATCTAGCCTTAAAGGTAATCACATTACCATCCATATCGGTTTTCTTCTTGAAAACCCACTTGCACCCTATAGGCATAGTGCCTTCAGATGGGTCCACCAAGTTCCAAACTTGATTTTCATACATGGAATCCATTTCCGACTTCATGGCTTCAAGTCATTTGTCCCTTTCTGAACTTTTCAGAACTTCTTCATAATTGGTAGGCTCCTCATCGTCAATGAGTAATACGTCATTCGATTCGCTTACGAGAAATTCATATCTCTCAGGAATGTTGCGTGTCCTACCAGATCTATGAAGATTTGGTGTCACAATAGGTTCAGCTGATGTCTCATCACTATGAGTTATCGGTTGTGGTGCTTGATCAGGTATCTCCTCAATGTCTACCGGAGTCTCTTGAACCTCCTCAAGTTCAATAACGCTTCCACTGTTTTCTTGCAAGAGAAATTTTATCTCTAGAAATACAGCATTTCTTGAAACAAACACCTTTTATTCCAAGGGATGATAGAATTGGTAACCCCTTGTTTCCTTAGGGTATCCAATAAATAGACATTTATCAGACTTAGCATCCAATTTGTCTGACACAGTCTACTTCACATAAGCAGGACAATCTCATATCTTCAAGTAAGATAAATGAGGTTTCTTATTAGCCCATATCTCATATGGAGTAAAAGAGACTACCTTGGTCGGTACTCTATTTAGCAAGTAAATAGTTGTCTGAAGTGCATAGCCCCAAAAGAACTTAGGAAGATTCGCATGATTCATCATCGACCTGACCATGTCTAACAAGGTCCAGTTTTGCCTCTCAGATACACCATTAAGCTGTTGTCCATTGAGACAATATACCATTGTCCCCTAGATAATCTAGAAACTTTTGACTCAAGTATTTACCACCTCGATCAGACTTGTGTTTCATCAAGAACACATACCAAAATTGTGAGTGACGGTGAAGGTAATGAAGTAGCTATAGCCTCCTAGAGCTTGAGTTGACATAGGTCCACATACATCAGTATGTATTAGACCAAGTAGCTCTCCCACTGGTTCAGCTTTTCCAGTAAAAGGTAACTTGGTCATCTTGCCCTTTAAGCATGATTCGCATGTATCATATGAGTCTAATTCAAATGACTCCAGAATTCCACATCGGTGTAATTCGGACATATATTTCTTGCTCACATGGCCAAGACGACAATGCCACATGTAGGAGTCTAATTAATTATCTTTTCGAGCACGCTTGTTGCTCGCTTCGATATTGAAAATGTCACTGGATACGTCCAACATATAAATACCATTGCTTAAAGTTCCAGTCCCATAAAGAACGTCATTCAAAGTTATGTAACAACAATTGTTACTAAAAGTTAAATGGTATCCATTTCTATTTAAACAAGAAATAGAAATGATGTTCTTTATCAACGAAGGAGCATAAAAGCAATTATCCAGTTCTAAGGCAAGTCCTATAGGGAGCTTCAACAGATACATTTCGATGGCAAGTGCAGCAACCTTTGCTCCATTCCCAATACAAAAATTTGACTCTCCCTTGACGAGTCTTCTTCTATTCTTTAGCTCATGTATGTTATTACATATATGTGAACCACACCCAGTATTCAATACTCAAGTGTCTAAGGAAATAGAATGACAATCAATAACGAAGACATCTGAAGAAGATGGGGCATCGGATGCCTTATTCTTCTTCACGGACTCAAGATAAATCTTGCAGTTTCTTCGCCAATGACCCTCCTTGCCGCAACGATGGCAAGTGCCCTTTTGAGCTGGTTCTGCCTTCCTTGCTTTCTTCTTCCCCTTGTGTTGTTCCTTTAATTTCCTCTTAGAACCTTTTTTTAAGGAATCAACTAACAGCACTGTCCCCTGCTCATCCTTCACATAAGGTTCCACAGTCTTCAGCATATTGAGCAGTACCACAGATGAACCTTCTTGCATCTCAAAGGTGAAGAGGAGCTTGGAGACTTCAAACCTTTCGGGTCTCACTTGCTCATCAAACAACTCATAAAGATGAAATACTATGGTATGAGCATCCATATGCTCATGCTGCTTACGCAGCTCGGGTACCATCACAACTAGCATGATACAACTCACTAATTCAGAATCACTCACATGTTTCTAATGGGCCATTAATTGGTCCGGAGTTGTGTCATCACTAGGACGGGCGGGAAGAGGTGCTTCGAAGCCAATCCAAGAAGTTCGACCCAGTCAATTTATTTGAATCCAAAATCGATCGTAAATTCAAATACGTCATGGTTAATCAATTATTCTAGAAATACAAATCGAGCATATATGAGAAAATGATTTTAAAATGCACCAACATACATTTATAAATCTCATTCATTTTTCGAAATCAAAACCCTCAAAATCAATTTGGGAGATCGTAGGTCTATCTCCGAATGAGTTGATATCCAACATAGATAAGAACAACCTTGGAGTGAGTCCAACAAGCTATTCTTAGCTATGATGGTAGGTATCATTTATACCGATTATATATCACATATATGTAACTATCACAATGTGCTATCAACTAATTGAATGTTCACACATACATTGGGTTGTTAACATATTAACAAGTATACATCATATGAATAACACCCAACTTTACCTCTTCACATCGACCTTGGAGTGAGTCCAACAAATCGATGCTCCAAGTTAGAGCCGACCCATTAATCGCGAAATAGTTTTAATATGATTAGAGCACATTCAACCAATTAGCCAAGCCATAACCCAAACTAACGATTGACCTCTGACTCTTACCATATTAGTATTAAACTATTCCAATGATTTGAACATGTTCAGGTTCAAGCCGGGCTTGGAGTGAGTCCAACAACCCAAATAAGAAATGGAACTCTGGTTCTAACCATATTAATGGAAGGTGTAGGCTTTAATATTGTATAAGGATTTTAAAGTCTCATCCTCTTTTTCATGCAAATAACTATTATCTACATCGCATGGCACACATAGCATACATCTACATGTCATGACACGCATGACATAATGATATGCATCTAATGCAATTACATGACATACAATTATGGCATGTATAAAAATTTCCTTATTTGTCATAACTATTTTGAAAATAAAATATGTTTGAGATTTGATTTCTCAAATCAAATCATGATTAAATTAGGAAACAAATTTCCAAATCTAATCACATATTTTATTTATGGAAAGTGTTAATTAAGGAAAGTAAAATCTAATTTAGTAAATAAATTTCCTAAATTGTAATTTCCTAATCATATTAGGAAACTTCCAATTTGAATTTCTTTACAAATTAAAATTTCTATAAATACTTCTAAACTTCCCAAAAGTAGAATATTTCCATAAATACAATTATTACTATCGCAAAACAATTTTACGATTATGTCAAAACACAGTCGGGCTCTGATACCACTATTGGGCTTCCCCGGCAACGATGTGGGTGTGTGTTCGAACATGTTTCATAAACATGCACACAGCGGAAGCAATAAACTAACTTTATTACAACAAACACACCACACGCATGAAGGATACAACAAGTGTAGACATGATCGTTATTTTAAGCGGAAGGCGACAGCAACAGACACCGCGAAGATTGGTGACGGAATTGCTGGTCCGTTAGGCAAGAACCAGCGACGGCTCCGTACAGCCAGCTGCCCGAAGGTTGTATGTTATCAGAGTCAATAATGGAGCGTGGAGGACCCGGTTTCCCAGCGCACCAACGTGTCGACAGTGTCGCATGTCTCCACAGCAACTAGTCTGGGGTTGTTGTGCCCGTGAAGTGCCATCGGACTCATCTGACGATGGACAATCACAGCTCGATTGTCCATGCCAGCGCGCTTCAGCCTTCGGATCAGGCGATGATTCCCTAAGCTCTGAATTCGATGACAGTCGCACCTCGTCCGATTGGGAAACGGACGACGACAATGGCTCAGTGACCAGCGATGCATCAGGTAAATTTCGCCCTGGCTTCACTGACCGATCTGACTCATGCAGGACTTCCCCTGAGACATCGGCATCCGAATGGGAGACTACAACCACCGAAGAGTCAGAATCTTCATGGGAGATAGCCACGACCTGCTCCTGTGAAGCGGCCTCGGCAGCATGCCTGCACTGTCGATCGACTGAGGATGATGATCTACCGAGATGGGACGACGAACCGCTGGAAGATTCCCACTGTGAAGCTTTGGAGTTGGCCAATCAAAAGATCCCTCTTGGCCCTTCTTGTCTCTTTGGATCCTTCGTTGAGTTCGATGAGCTTCTCCCAAAGCTCTTTTGCGGAGTTGAAAGGCCCGACTTTAGAGAGTTGCTCCTTGGATAGACCACATTGAAGTGTGGTCGTCGCTTTTGCATTTGCTTGTGCTTTCTTGGCCATCTCTCTTGTCCAATCTTTTGTTGGTAGTGGTGCTCCGAATTCGTTGACCGACTTCTCAAAACCATCTACAACACTAAACCAATTCTCAATATCGTTCATTAAATAATACTCCATCCGACCTTTCCAATATCCGAAATCGTTGCCGTCGAAGAACGGAGGCCTTGCCGTGCTATACCCCTCTTGAAATGCCATCTTTGCTCCGGTTGATTGCTAGATCTTCCGATGCGATCCGGGCTCTGATACCACTTGTTAGGGATCGTTTGGAAGCTAGAGGGGGGGGTGAATAACGTTTTTCGGTTTCTACAAAAATGATTAGCGGAAGCAAACACAAATAATATATGTAAAAACAATAACAATGCAAACAAAGCCTTTTACGTGGTTCGGAGATAACGCTCCTACTCCACAGCGATCCTTAAGGTGGATCAATCCAAGCAAATCCACTAAGAAGCTTTCTTTACAACACAACAACTCTTCTTTACAAAGAATGAAGATCTAAGATTAAAGAGAAGAGGAGGAGATTTAAATTACTTAGAAAGCTAGAGAATTCGTGGAGGCTTTTGAGAAGGATTAGAGAATAAACATTAACCCCAAAAACCTCCACCAACCCTCTTTTTATAGAGAAGAGGTTGATTTTCCCGTTGGAGCACGATCACGATCGATGTACGATCACCGACCATCGGCGTGGTTAACGACTCAAGCGGATTCGCGGATTCGAGTCGCTTCATCCAACGACACTTTCATCACGATCGATCCTCTATCAATCGATCGATGGAGTGATCACCGAAAGTGATCACGGCCACGTCGAGTGCGACTCCATTCTCGTGTCAGATTTACGCTTTATCACCGATCGCGCCGCTGGGCGATCGACCGATCACAACATCACCAATCGCTTGATCAAAGCGATCGATGGTCGTGGTTTCATCCTCGATCGCCGAGACACTGGGCCGATCGATACATTGTATCAGTCGACTGATACTCATCAAGTGTGAGTAATTCACACTTGATTTCACCCTCTAGACCTAGACTTAACCTCCTAGCTCTTCCTTAAGCCTTGCGCCTCCAGGATCCCTCCGAGTCCGCGACTTGTTCATCCTTTGTGCTTTGCTTCCAAGAGCTTCCTTCGGTTTTGTCATGTCTAGGGTTTTCCTTTGCCAAAGCGTGCTTGGACTTTACGCCGCCAAGTCTACATGCTTGGACTTACGCTGCCAAGACTTGCCCTTGGACTTCCTTTGCCAAAGTTTATTTGGACTTAATGCCGTCAAGACAACATGCTTAGTCTTATGCCATCAAACCTTTACCTTGGTCTTCTCTTGCCAAGATCATACTTGGACTTTGCTTTTACCAAGTCTTCATACTTGGATTTCCCTGTCACTTGAACACGTTCACAATTAGATCACAATTTGTTGCCTAACTTAGATGATTATCCAAACATCAAAACATATAAATGCTTGGGGCATTGTTGCACCAATAAAATTCATTGAGTATATCTCGAGTCCCACTCAATGAGTCTAATCTATATTAGACTCAATCCGATGGTCCAATGACTCATCACATGAGTCATCTCCAACTCACATGTCCTAAGTGTGTGATCCAATAGGTTCTCGTAACGTTGGCAATATTTCTAAAATCCTTTTAGAGACATAAGTAATGAGCGACATCTAGCAATACATCTTTGCTACTCAAGCGACGAGAATGTCGAGATCCAACATAACCTTTCCGTGACTACTATCTTGTATGACTAATTCCTTCTATCCTTGATATCTAGATTGATCAATGAGGCATAGACTGTGTCATCCTCTTATCAATCATGAGTTTCTTGATCTCCAAGTAGACTACTCAACCAAATAAGCTCAATATCTCATATTGACTTATTTGAGCATGACCATGCATTTTAGCAGTCTTACTCTATCAAGGGGCCCATAGATATTACTTCTGTTATATGGAAGGGATAAATCTCTTCTACATCACTCACATTCCTCCGCATAACTTATTGCATACCTAGTGATCGCCTTTATAGTCACCCTGTTATGGGTGACGTTTGACGAAGCCAAAGTATACAACTCATTATGTAGGGAACCGTAGACTTTAGGTCTAGGGATTATTCATACCAATAGTCACATGAGAATGTTTATGACACTCATATAACGATCCATGAAACATTCTCATGACAGGTCAATTCAGTGCATAGTCTTTAATATGTACTCATGTGTCAACTTGATATCACATATTCATGACTTGTGAGATTAAATTATCAATTATCCTACATGCTAGTCTCTATGCATTAATATTGTCCTTGCATATTAATACTCGATTAGAAATAGTTAAGAGTAGTGTTATATATATGTATATATATATATATATATATATATGTCTACAAACTCTCATTATCAATTCAACCAATTGCTATGCTATAAACCTTAACCTACTATTTAAGGATACTATTATATTATTCATATAGCCGAATAAGAAAATCTTGCCTGTTATTAATGAAATATAATACATATAATCCCTAATCAATCATCTCATGATTGATACTAAGGGCTGACACTAACATTATATTATTCCCTCAATAGAGTGTAGTGGGGAGGAGCAACGTTTCTATTCGGCCCCACCAAGATAATTCGTAAGCCCTTACCTCGGACAAGTTATTTCTTTATTATTCTCCTGACAGAGTGCAGTGGGGAGGAGCAAAGTTTTTATTGGCCCAGCCAAGGCAATTCGCAAGATCTCGCCCCGGCCAAGTTATTTCTTTATTATTCCCCTGACAGAGTGCAATGGGGAGGAGTTGAGTTTCTATTCGGCCTCGCTAAGGAAATTCATAAATCCTCGCCTTGACCAAGTTATTTCTTTATTATTCCCCCGATAGAGTGTAGCGGAGAGGAGCAGAGTTTCTATTCGGTCCGACCAAGGTATTCTATTTATTATTCCCCTAGACCTGAGAAGCGGGGCGGACTCTGTCCATCTGAGGCAGTTCGTAAGCCTTCGGTTCGATTGGAGTGCGTCGAAGAAGTACAATTCCTTCGAACATGCGAAGCAGGGTGGACTTTGTCCATCTAAGGTAATTCGTAAGCCCTCGGTCAGTTGGAGTGCGTCGAAGTTGTATAATTCCTCCGGACATGCGAAGTGGGGTGGACTCTGCACATCCAAGGTAATTTGTAAGTCCTTGGCTTGACTAAAGTGCATCAAAGAAGTACAATTCCCCTAAACTTGAAAGCGTGGTGGGCTCTGCTCATCTAAGGTAGTTCATAAGCCCTCGGCTCGGTTGGAGTGCGTTGAAGAAGTACAATTTCCTCGGATATGCGAAGTGGGGTGGACTCTGCCTATACAAAGCAATTCGTAAGCCCTTGGCCCGGCTGGGTGCGTCGAAGATGTATCATTCTCCCGGACATGCAAAGTAGGGTGAACTCTGCCCATCCGAGATAATTCGTAAGTCTTTGGCTCGACTAGAGTGCGTCGAAGAAGTACAATTCCCTCGGACCTAAGAAGCGGGGTGAATTTTTCCCATCCAAGGCAATTCGTAAGCCCTCCACCAAGCTTGAGTCCTTTTATATAGAGTATTGCCATGGAGTAGAGTATTTCACTTGCCCCGCCGAGACAATTCGTAAGCTCTCCACCCGGCTCGAGTCTTTTATATGGAGTATTGTCATGGAGTAGAGTATTTGACTCACTCGGTCGAGGCAATTTGTAAGCCCTCCGCCTGGCTCGAGTCCTTTTATATGGAGTATTGTCATGGAGCAAAGTATTTCATTCGCCTCCTCGAGGTAATTTGTAAGCCCTCCGCTAGGCTCAAGTCTTTTTATATAGAGTATTGTCATGGAGCAGAGTATTTCACTCGCCCGATCGAGGTAATTCGCAAGCCCTCCGCTTGACCAGAGTCCTTTATATAAAGTATTTTCATGGAGTGAAGTATTTCATGTTAGTAATATATGAGAGGTGTCCTAAGGCAATCGCCTTATGGTTGTACCATTTATTCGATAAATGAAGATTCACTATTTGAGTATACATGTTTTCATGTATTTGATTGGATCTTAAACTCATTTAATGAATGTCCGCAATACGATTCACAACATAAGAGAATTTGTGTTTGGATCACAACTAGTGAGTATCTCTATATGTATAATTGTGATGTATTGAAATTATCCCTAGTCGATGAATTGATGGATTCGGACGCCATCAATTCTGTTGAGACTAGCACGAGTTATACTCTTTGATTTATCCAAGCAGTTGTTCATCACTGGCTGGAGAATTGGGATGTCTGGAGTTAATCGTGGATGCTAGTTACGGTAACTAGTTCATTGAAGTGACTAGTTGTAAGACTTTATATGGTTCTCTGCATATATGGATATGTCAATGAAGTTCTTACTGCAGTTTAAGTGCGATGTTCCTTCGACTTGCGGTATTCAAGTTATCTTGGTCATGTAGACTTATGCTTTGACATCTTAAGCAAGCACCTCCGAGGAGATGTGGACCTGGGATGATTGGGCATAAGTCGAAGTGTCCGAAGGTGTTTGAATAGCCAACAGAGGATTCACCACTCCTTGCGAGGAGATGTATACCCTATGGTCTTTCGTCGGATTATTACTAAAGTCTTTGGCCAAAGCATTACATGTTTAGAGTATGATACTCTTGGATACATGTACAATAACTAGAATCCGCAGGACGAGGAAGTAAATACTTGAGCTAGGTGTGACATAGTCAGCCTAGTGGGGACTGACACAAAAGACCATGTCCTGAACTAAGTGGGTATAAGATGAGTGAAAGAAATGAGACACGATTCATTGTAGCTGCTGAAGGGTTTCAGAAAAGGTTCTGGGATCAACCGTTGATTTTTCGGTTAATTGGAGATCATGATGTACTACTAGGTGTCACTCATGATCGTTCTATAATTAGTGGTTAATTATAGATGATCAACATAAATCGGGAACCTATTTGGTCACACGCACAATGAGCATAATACGAAGGATTTAAAACGAGTTTGAGAATAGGATTCTCAGATCGAGAGAGACTTGGTTTGGTTGGACCAAACAAAGAGCGAGTATGAAATTGTTTCAGTCGCATCGGAAACATTGATGGGCCGAGTCTTATGAAGACATGATGGATGAGCCAAATTGGTTTGGTTCTAATCCAATGGTGGAAAATAAACCAAAGTGGTTTGGTTTGTTTTAAACGAATGAACCAAAGTTGGTTTGGTTCGTTTTAACTAATAGGCCAACGCGGTTTGGTTTATTTTAACTTAAGTTATTGGAATGGGTTAACAAGTTTTGGTTATGAACCAATAACCGTTAGGAGAATGTGTTCTCTATAAAAACATGGCTTAAGGGTTTTTCGTGGAGAATTAATTGGTTCAAGGGTTTTGAAAACCCTAGCCTCCTCTCCTCTTTCTCCTCTAGGGTTGCCAACCACTTCATTGGCCGCCCAAGCATCTTGTGTTGCCACCCATTGGTGCAGCAACTCCTCCTCCTCGCCGTCGACCACCCACCAACCGCCCGCGATTCCTCCGACCATCCTCCCTTGGCCGCCGGCAACCAAGGAGCAACCGACCATTGATTGGCCGACCATCTTCTCCACCAACACAAGCTGTCTAGTTTTGGACAGCTTGTTTCTCTCTTCGTAGAGAGGTCGTTTGGTTGGTGTTTTGCGCTCCGACAGTGACCTACTTGCCGAGGATTGGATCTCCGACAATCCTCATAGATGGAGGACTAAGGTTTCATCAATTGGTTGACGAAAACTGCTTTCGAGAAGCGAGTTCGTGGAACTCATTTTT
Organism: Wurfbainia villosa; assembly: GCA_025175895.1. Lineage (NCBI taxonomy): Eukaryota > Viridiplantae > Streptophyta > Magnoliopsida > Zingiberales > Zingiberaceae > Wurfbainia > Wurfbainia villosa. The sequence continues at coordinate 31,054,057 of CM045989.1, read as the reverse complement.
AGATCCAAATTTTGATTCGGATTGTGATTGTCTCTTGGATCACAACGTCTCCAATTAACCGAATGGGAGACTACAACCACCGAAGAGTCAGAATCTTCATGGGAGATTCTTTTCTTCTTTTCTTCTCCACTAAGTCTAGACAAGTGGCGGGACAACGCCACTAATGACTCGTAAACCACGAGCTCAAAACTATGAGCGCCCATGGTTTTCACAAACCGGGAATCCAAGTGGACCCCATTGAACAGTATGGCACATGGGCGACCACCTTTGGGTGCTTATCAGGCACACTGTTCGACACGACAAAAGAAAGGTACTCGTGGCTAACTCATTACGTTCTGTTGGGCAACAGAGGCCGACACTGCGAAACCACGATGTTCTTAGTCCTGCTCCATTATTGACTCGATAACATACTGACCTTGAGCGGTGGTATACAAAGCCATCGGGTTCTTGCACGACGGACCCGGACAATTAGTCACCAATCTTCGCGGCGTCTGTGAGGATGGAAGGATCCTACTACTCGGATGGTGAACAACATGTTTTCTACGACTACACGAGAGACCTCTACGAGGACCCAACGAACATCGAGGTCTGGAGCGACCCAGACTACGATGAGGGAAGAAGTGAGGATTACAACAACTATCCTTACGATCGCATGTCTCCACAGCAACTAGTCTGGGGTTGTTGTGCCCGTGAAGTGCCATCGGACTCATCTGACAATGGACAATCACAGCCCGATTGTCCATGCCAGCGCGCTTCAGCCTTCGGATCAGGTGATGATTCCCTAAGCTCTGAATTCGATGACAGTCGCACCTCGTCCGATTGGGAAACGGACGACAACAATGGCTCAGTGACCAGCGATGCATCAGGTAAATTTCGCCTGCTTCAGCGACCGTCGACTCGTGTAGGACTTCCCCTGAGACATCGGCATCCGAATGGGAGACTGCAACCACCGAAGAGTCAGAATCTTCATAGGAGATAGCCATGACCTGCTCCTGTGAAGCGGCCTCGGCAGCATGCCTACGCTGTCGATCGACTGAGGATGATGATCTACCGAGATGGGACGACGAACCGCTGAAAGATTCCCACTGTTCGTCGGCAATAGAAAGGATGTCCCATCCTCTTTCGGAAGGTGGTGGGGAGAGTGGTAGCCTAGTGCCACTTCCGCCTTCCTTGCGTCTTCAGAGAGCGCCACCGCAAAAATGGATTTTTCGTCCGTACCATAGGCGCCCGGAGAAGATGAACAGCTCCGGCGTAGGGCGACGCCCGGAGAAAGGAAAGGTGACCGAGCAGAAGCGGGCCCATGGGCCTTGTACTGTTCCAAAAGCCATCTCGGCACCTGTAAATCCAATCGCGGCCCGGAAAGAAAGCCCAAGCCCGGCCCAAAGAAAGAAGAGGCCGAGCAGACTGCGCTTCCGTTGGTATTCCGTGCAGCAGAGGAAGCGGAAGGCGACAGCAACAGACGCCGCGAAGATTGGTGACGGAATTGCTGGTCCGTCAGGCAAGAACCAGCGACGGCTCCGTACAGCCAGCTGCCCGAAGGCTGTACGTTATCAGAGTCAATAATGGAGCGTGGAGGACCCGGTTTCCCAGCGCACCATCGTGTCGGCAGTGTCGGCCTCTGTTGGCCCAGTCTGTAACGTGGCTGAGTCAGCCACGAGTACCTTTCTTTTGTCGTGTCGAACAGTGTGCCTGATAAGCACCCAAAGGTGGTCGCCCATGTGCCATACTGTTCAACGGGGTCCACTTGGATTCCCGGTTTGTGAAAACCACGGGCGCTCATAGTTTTGAGCTCGTGGTTTACGAGTCATTAGTGGCGTTGTCCCGCCACTTGTCTAGACTTAGTGGAGAAGAAAAGAATCTCTGCATGTGACGATGGGGCCCAATGAGCACCCGACATGTGACGATAAACCTTTTCCCTCTCTATTTAAGTCCCCTTGTAATGGGTTGCAAAGCGCGCGATCGTCTCCTTACTTCCCTCTGTTTTAATAGAGACTCATCTTGGTGTTCCTCTCTGTCTCTCTGTTCCATCTTCTCTCGTTGTTCTTGGCCCTAGGTACCGACTCCATCCTGCGGCCTCGAATTGAGAAGCGATCCAACTTCCTTCTGGTATCAGAGCTTGAAAGGAGTCTTGAGCTGTGCAAGGCGCTGTGTTAGCTGTACTCTGTCCGCGAAGAAGGTGTCTGTGTGTGAAGTTTACTGCCCGCCGCTCTAATCCAGAATACAAAAGACGTAACCTCCGTAAGACGCAAGAGGCGCAGTTGAGGGATAAGTTGAGTTCCTGAGATTCCGGTGACAGGAAGTAGCCACCGCCTTTGACGTCGGCAGCCGCAACAAGCGCAGTCCCATTCAGCTCAGCCTTGTTCAAGACCATCAAAAGCAAGGATGGAAGGATCCTACTACTCGGATGGTGAACAACATGTTTTCTACGACTACACGAGAGACCTCTACGAGGACCCAACGAACATCGAGGTCTGGAGCGACCCAGACTACAATAAGGGAAGAAGTGAGGATTACAACGACTATCCTTACGATCGCATGTCTCCACAGCAACTAGTTTGGGGTTGTTGTGCCCGTGAAGTGCCATCGGACTCATCTGACGATGGACAATCACAACCCGATTGTCCATGCCGGTAGCCGGACCTTGGATCGCGATGATTCCCTAAGCTCGAATTTGATGGCGATCGCACCTCATCGATTGGGAAACGGACGACAACAATGGCTCAGTGACCAGCGATGCATCAGGTAAACTTTGCCCTGGCTTCACTGACCGATCTGACTCGTGCAGGACTTCCCCTGAGACATCGACATCCGAATGGGAGACTGCAACCACCGAAGAGTCAGAATCTTCATGGGAGATAGCCACGACCTGCTCCTGTGGAGCGGCCACGACAGTATGCCTACGTTGTCGATCGGCTGAGGATGATGATCTTCCAAGATGGGACGATGAACCGCCAGAAGATTCCCACTGTTCGCCGACAATTGAAAGGATGTCCCATCCTTTTTCGGAAGGTGGTCGGGAGAGTGGTAGCCTAGTGCCACTTCTGCCTTCCTTGCATCTTCAGAAAGCGCCACCGCAAAAATGGATTTTTCGTCCGTACCATAAGCGCCCGGAGAAGATGAAACGACTCGTAGAGCGCCGAGAAAGGAAAGGTAACTGCGCGAAGCGGGCCCATAGGCCTTTCTTTGTTCCAAAGCCATCTCGGCACTGTAAATCAATCGCGGCGGAAGAAAGCCACGCCCGCCCGAAAGAAGAGGCCGAGCGGTGCGCTTAGTTGGTATTCCGTCTGTGAGAGAGGAAGCGAAGCGGCAACATGGACATCGCGAAGATTGGTGGCCAGGAATTGCTGGTCCGTCGAGGCAAGAACCGGCGACGGCTCCGTCTGACCCGGTGCCAATTTGCGTTATTAGAGTCAATAATGGAGCGTGGAGGACCCGGTTTCCCAGCGCACCATTGTGTCGACAGTGTTGGCCTCTGTTGGCCCGATGCATGCGTGGTGAGTCGACCACAGTACCTTTCTTTTATCAAAGGTGGTCGCCCATGTGTCATACTGTTCAACGGGGTCCACTTGGATTCCCGGTTTGTGAAAACCACGGGCGCTCATAGTTTTGAGCTCGTGGTTTACGAGTCATTAGTGGCGTTGTCCCGCCACTTGTCTAGACTTAGTGGAGAAGAAAAGAATCTCTGCATGTGACGATGGGGCCCAATGAGCACCCGACATGTGACGATAAACCTTTTCCCTCTCTATTTAAGTCCCCTTGTAATGGGTTGCAAGGCAGACGGCGATCCCGATCTCCTTACTTCCCTCTGTTTTAATAGAGACTCATCTTGGTGTTCCTCTCTGTCTCTCTGTTCCATCTTCTCTCGTTGTTCTTGGCCCTAGGTACCGACTCCATCCTGCGGCCTCGAATTGAGAAGCGATCTCGGCACCTATAAATCCAATCGCCGCCCGGAAAGAAAGCCCAAGCCCGGCCCAAAGAAAGAAGAGGCCAAGCAGACTGCGCTTCCGTTGGTATTCCGTGCAGCAGAGGAAGCGGAAGGCGACAGCAACAGAAGGAAGTTGGATCACTTCTCAATTCGAGGCCGCAGGATGGAGTCGGTACCTAGGGCCAAGAACAACGAGAGAAGATGGAATAGAGAGACAGAGAGGAACACCAAGATGAGTCTCTATTAAAACAGAGGGAAGTAAGGAGATCGGGATCGCCGTCTGCCTTGCAACCCATTACAAGGGGACTTAAATCACTGACCGATCTGACTCGTGCAGGACTTCCCCTGAGACATCGACATCCGAATGGGAGACTACAACCATCGAAGAGTCAGAATCTTCTATGAGCGCCCGTGGTTTTCACAAACCGGGAATCCAAGTGGACCCCGTTGAACAGTATGGCACATGGGCGACCACCTTTGGGTGCTTATCAGGCACACTGTTCGACATGACAAAAGAAAGGTACTCGTGGTGGCTTCGACGTTCTGAGGGCAGGTAAACCGCTGCCGGCTACGATGGTGCGCTGGGAAACCGGGTCCTCCACGCTCCATTATTGACTCTAATAACGTACAACCTTCGGGCATGCGGGCCGTCGGCCCAGTTCTTTGACAGCGGACAGCAATTCCGTCACCAATCTTCGCGGCGTCTGTTGCTGTCGCCTTCCGCTTCCTCTGCTGCACGGAAAGGCCGAGCAGACTACGCTTCCGTTGGTATTCCGTGCAGCAGAGGAAGCGGAAGCGGCGGACGACCGCGAAGATTGGTGGCGGAATTCGTCCGTCGGCAAGAACGGTGATAACTCGTCACCGCTCGAAGGTGTATGTTATCGAGTCGATAATGGGCGTGGAGGACCCAGTTTCAGTCGCACCATCGTGTCGGCGATGTCGACCTCTGTTGATCATAACGTGGAGTCGACCACAGTACCTTTCTTTCGTGTCGGAGCAGTGTGCTGAGCACCCAGGTGGTCGCCCATGTGTCATCTTGTCCACTTGGATTAAAATTTGAGCTCGTGGTTTACGAGTCATTAGTGGCGTTGTCCCGCCACTTGTCTAGACTTAGTGGAGAAGAAAAGAATCTCTGCATGTGATGATGGGGCCCAATGAGCACCCGACATGTGACGATAAACCTTTTCCCTCTCTATTTAAGTCCCCTTGTAATGGGTTGCAAGGCAGACGGCGATCCCGATCTCCTTACTTCCCTCTGTTTTAATAGAGACTCATCTTGGTGTTCCTCTCTGTCTCTCTGTTCCATCTTCTCTCGTTGTTCTTAGCCCTAGGTACTGACTCCATCCTGCGGCCTCGAATTGAGAAGCGATCCAACTTCCTTCGGAAGGTGGTGGGGAGAGTGGTAGCCTAGTGCCACTTCCGCCTTCCTTGCGTCTTCAGAGAGCACCATCACAAAAATGGATTTTTCGTCCATACCATAGATGCCCGGAGAAGATAAACAGCTCCGGCGTAGGGCGACACCCGGAGAAAGGAAAGGTGACCGAGCAGAAGCGGGCCCATGGGCCTTTTACTGTTCCAAAAGCCATCTCGGCACCTGTAAATCCAATCGCGGCCCGGAAAGAAAGCCCAAGCCCGACCCAAAGAAAGAAGAGGCCGAAGCATGCGCTTAGTTGGTATTCCGTCTGCAGAGAAGCGGAAGGCGGCAAGACAGACCAGATGGATTTTGAATTCTTTGGTCCGTCGATCAAGAACTAGCGACGCTCCGTCTGACCATTGCCGAAGGATGTACGTTATTAGAGTCAATAATGAAGCGTGGAGGACCCGGTTTCCTAGCGCACCATCGTGTCGGCAGTGTCGGCCTCTGTTGGCCCAGTCTGTAACGTGGCTGAGTCAGCCACGAGTATCTTTCTTTTGTCGTGTCGAACAGTGTGCCTGATAAGCACCCAAAGGTGGTCGCCCATGTGCCATACTGTTCAACGGGGTCCACTTAGATTCCCGGTTTGTGAAAACCACGGGCACTCATAGTTTTGAGCTCGTGGTTTACAAGTCATTAGTGGCATTGTCCCGCCACTTGTCTAGACTTAGTGGAGAAGAAAAGAATCTCTGCATGTGACGATGGGGCCCAATGAGCACCCGACATGTGACGATAAACCTTTTCCCTCATCCGAATCCGAGGAAGACTCATCAAGTAGTGAAGATGAGTTATCGGCAAGTGAGGTGGCACATTACGTCAAGAAGTTCGGTGGGAAGTCAAGGAGACTCATCAAGAAAGACGTAAAGAGGATGTTCCAATCCTCAAGAGGTAAATCTTCAAGTAATTCAAATTCTATCTCTAATGTGACTTGTTTTGGTTGCAACAAGAAAGGGCATATAAAGCCAAATTGCCCAGAACTAAAAAAGAAGGAGGAGAAGGAAAAGAAAAAGAAGGAAAAGAAGAAGAAGAAGAAGAATGAGGCAATGGTGGCACAAACATGGGACACTCTAAGTATGGAGGAGTCTTCCGACGATGAGGAAGTATGTCATGCCACCCAGAACCTAGCCCTTATGACATTAGAGGAAGAAGCCGGGAGCTCAAGCGGGGAGTCCTCTTCCTCTTCAAGTGATGAATCATCATCAAGTGATGATGATGAGGTAAATAACTCACCTAAAGTATATTTACTTTATAAGACTATTGCATGTTTACAAAATATTTTAAATAGATCAAAAATTAGGATTAAGGATCTAAAATTAAAAATCAAATCACTTAAGAGTCTAGATTCATCATGTTGCAAACCATCTAGTGATATTGATGAATGTACTCTTAGGGATGAAAATGATCAGTTAAGAAAAGAAATAGATAAATTAAGAGCATGCCTAGAAAAATTCACTAATGGTTCTAAATATCTAGACATGATTATTAAGGATCAAAGGGCAATTTACAATAATGCCGGATTAGGATATAGACCTAAGGAGAAAGAGGTAGCATTTGCATCCCTTGTTAGTAGAAAATCAATGATTAAAAGCAAGGGGAGAAAGGCATGGGTACCTAAGAAATTTATAATTGATGCTAGTGGTCCTAAGATTTGAGTACCTAAGGATTGTATTTTTTATGTGATATAGGTAGAAGAATCAAGCTTGTGGATAGTTGATAGTGGATGCTCAAAGCATATGACCGGGGATGAGAGAAAATTCTCCACTATCAACCATACTAGCAAAGGAAAAGTGTCATTTGGTAATAGCGGCAAACTTAAAATTCTAGGAAAGGGCACCATTGAGGTATCTCCCAATCTTGCCATTCATAAAGTTCTATTAGTTAAAAATATGAAATTTAATTTACTTAGTGTAAGCTAATTATGTGATGCAAACTTTGATGTTAAATTTGATTCATCAAAATGTTTTATAAGACACAAAACTATAAATGATTGCATGTTAGTAGGTTTTAGGAAATCAAATATATATTATGTTGATTTATCCTATGCTACTAATCCTTCCACTAAGTGTCTTATTGCAAAAGAGGAAGAAAGTTGGCTTTGGCATAGGAGGCTAGGACACATAAACATGAAGAATATAGCCAAAATAGCAAAATTGAAGCTAGTTAAAGGATTGCCTAGAGTCAAATTTCTCAAGGACAAGATGTGTGATGCTTGCCAAGAAGGGAAACAATCAAAAACATCACACAAAGGTAAAAATTTACTTAGTACCGCTTTACCATTAGAATTATTACATATGGATTTATTTGATTGTCATAGTACCCCATCTATAATTGGTAGTAAATATTGCTTGGTAATAGTAGATGATTTCTCTAGGTTTACTTGGGTGTTTTTCTTGAAAAATAAAGATGAAACCTTAGGAATAATCATAGGATTTAGCAAAAGAGTAGAAAATGAAAGAAAACTCAAAATCAACCGGATCCGTAGTGATCATGGTGGAGAGTTTGAGAATTCTAACTTTTCAACTTTTTGCTTAGAACAAGGGTACAAGCATGAATTTTCTTGTCCTAGAACACCCCAACAAAATGAGGTTGTGGAAAGGAAAAATCGTGCCCTACAAGAAGTGGCTAGGACAATGCTTAATGCATATTCCTTACCTAGCTACTTGTGGGCGGAAGCGGTTAATACCGCTTGCTATATCCAAAATAGGATATTGATTCATAGGTTTTTAGGGAAAACTCCATTTGAATTATGGAATGGTACAATTCCAACAATTCATTATTTTAAGGTCTTTGGATGTAAAGTTTATATCTTAAATACCAAAGACAACCTAAGTAAGTTTGAGTCCAAAGCGGATGAGGGAATCCTAGTTGGATACTCATCCACTAGTGTAGGATATAGAGTTTACAATAAAAGGACTCAAAAGATTGAAGAATCTTCAAATGTTCAATTTGATGAAACTTCAAGTACATACCCTAGGAAATCCCCTATTGATGATGACATAAATAATGAAAATCAAGAAATTACCAAACAATTTCAAGATTTAAACTTAGGGGGTAATGATCAAGGGGGAGGATTGGATCAAGGGGGAGTAAGGAATGATTCCGATGATGAGCGTAGGATTGAGGTTGATCATGATCAAAATCAAATTTATACACCTCCTAGAACCATAAGAGTTCATCAAAGTCACCCCTTAGATCAAATTGTGGGTGAATTATCTCAAGGAGTTAGGACTAGGTCATTCCATAGGGATCCTACTAGTCATATAGCACTAATTTCTCAAATTGAGCCTAAAACAATTAAAGATGCATTACTTGATCCGGATTGGATCTTAGCAATGCAAGATGAATTGGCTCAATTTGAAAGGAGTCAAGTATGGGAGTTAGTTCCTAGACCAAGTGAAAACACTATTGTTACTACAAGATGGGTCTTTAGGAACAAACTAGACGCATCAAGGAATATCACTAGAAATAAAGCACGATTAGTTGCAAGGGGTTTTAATCAAGTTGAAGGACTTGATTATGATGAAACATATGCCCCGGTTGCTAGGTTAGAGTCCATTAGAATACTTTTAGCATATGCCTCCTATATGGGTTTCAAACTCCATCAAATGGATGTTAAATCGGCATTCCTAAATGGATTTATTAAGGAAGAGGTGTATGTAGAACAACCTCCCGGGTTTGAAAATACGGACTACCCAAACCATGTATACAAGCTTAGGAAAGTCTTATATGGTTTGAAACAAGCTCCCCGGGCTTGGTATGAAAGATTGTCATCTTTCCTAATCTCTAAGGATTTCACAAGGGGTAGTATAGATCAAACTCTCTTTATAAAGTCAACATCTAAGGACATCTTTGTAGCCCAAGTGTATGTTGATGACATTATCTTTGGGTCAACAAATGATGAACTTCTTCAAGACTTCATTCAAAATATAGAAAAAGAGTTTGAGATGAGTCTAGTTGGAGAATTAAATTTCTTCCTAGGATTGCAAGTTAAACAAACAAGTAAAGGAATTTACATTTATCAAACCAAATATACTAAGGAAATGATTAAGAAATTTGGTTTGGAAAATGCTAAAGTAGTGTTAACTCCAATGACAATCAATACTAAAATAGATAGTGATAGTGAAGGAAAACAAATAGATCTTACCCTTTATAGGAGCATGATTGGTAGCCTCTTGTATTTAACCGCTAGTAGACCCGACATATTATTTGCGGTTGGTATGTGTGCTAGGTATCAATCATGTGCTAAGGAATCTCATTTAGTTGCCGTTAAGAGAATTTTAAGATATGTTAAAGGCACACTAAATGTAGGTCTATGGTACCCTAGGACTAGGTCCTTTGATTTGATTGGGTACACCGATTTCGATTATGCCGGTTGCAAATTGGATCGGAAGAGTACTAGTAGTGGATGTCAATTCCTTGGGTCCTCCCTAGTGAGTTGGAGTAGTAGGAAGCAACCTTGTGTTGCTTTATCTACCACCGAGGCCGAATATGTGGCTATGGGTGGTTGTGTAGCTCAACTCTTATGGATGAAACATACCTTAGAAGATTATGAGCTATCTTACTCCAACATGAAAGTATTTTGTGATAATGTGAGCACCATTAACTTGACCAAAAATCCGGTGCATCACTCTAGGACCAAGCACATTGAAGTGAAGCATCACTTCATTAGAGACCATGTGGCTAAGGGGGACATTGAGCTCAATTACATTGAATCCAAGTCCAACCTAGCCGACATATTTACCAAGGCTCTCCCCGAGGTAGAATTCTCATCACTTAGGAGAGAACTTGGAATGTGCTTGGTTGAGTAAAGGTGTAAGTTTGCATGATCCTATTGAAATACTAGGATTTATACTTTTAATCATCTCACAAAATACTTAGGAAACTATGATTTTTATTGAGCCACCTAGACAACATGTGAGATGTTAGGAAGATGCACTTGGTTCATCATGCTTGTTATGATGCATTACTATGACCAAGGTGTCATCTAGAGACATTGATCCTTCATTAGACCAATCATTGGGAAGGCTTATACACAATTGATGTGCATATGGCTCCAAGAACATGATTGGAAATGTCAAATAAAATATATTTTAAACTATGTTTATCATATTTTGAAAACCAGTTTTCAAGTGAAACACAAAAGTGATACAAAGTTTGCAAAAACATTAGAATTTCTGTGAGTTTTCGAGTTTGTACCAATCTCGAAATCTAGAAAACATATATTTTTCAAAATATTTTTCCTTGATAAAGTATGATTTCAGAAATGTGTATGCAAATTTTCGTGATTTTTCGAGATTTGTGGAATTTCTAATGCATTTCTGAATTTGGACTGAAAAGGCTGAATTTCGTATTCTGAGACGTGTCGGATTTGGTTGAAACGGTCAGTGATATGTTCGGAAAAATGGCTCCATTTTCTGATATTTAGTGTATCTTTGATGTCCTAAAACTCTAGCTTGACAATATTGGGTATAAACAACTTGTGTAACTGGTTAATGTGGCGTTTTAGGGGGAGTTTCACAATTTTATCTTTTTCATCCTAAATGAACATTGTTGGTGCAAAGTTAGGATTTAAATCTTCAAATTGTTTGATAGATTTTTGCTCCACATGTTTTTGTTACTCATCATGAACTATATCTAGGATTAAGGGAGAGCTAATTTTCAATTATATACCTTAGTTCAAGATTTCAATATTTTCAATTCTTCTATGGAATATATGATTTCTTCTCTTTTTGATGTATGTCAAAAGGGGAGAAGAAATGTTTAAGTTAGAATTGGATATATGATTATGTGTGTATCTTTAAAAGACCTAACTTAAATGATTGTCAAACATCAAAAAGGGGGAGATTGTTGGTGCAACAATGCCCCAAGCATTTATATGTTTTGATGTTTGGATAATCATCTAAGTTAGGCAACAAATTGTGATCTAATTGTGAACGTGTTCAAGTGACAGGGAAATCCAAGTATGAAGACTTGGTAAAAGCAAAGTCAAAGTATGATCTTGGCAAGAGAAGTCCAAGGTAAAGGTTTGGCGGCATAAGACCAAGCATGTTGTCTTGGCGGCATCAAGTCCAAACAAACTTTGGCAAAGGAAGTCCAAGGGCAAGTCTTGGCAGCGTAAGTCCAAGCATGTAGACTTGGCGGCGTAAAGTCCAAGCACGCTTTGGCAAAGGAAAACCCTAGACATGACAAAACTGAAGGAAGCTCTTGGAAGCAAAGCGCAAAGGATGAACAAGTCGCGGACTCGGAGGGATCCTGGAGGCACAAGGCTTAAGGAAGAGCTAGGAGGTTAAGTCTAGGTCTAGAGGGTGAAATCAAGTGTGAATTACTCACACTGCGATCGGCCCGATCGTGCTCGACCGAGTCGGGATGAAACCACGACCATCACCGATCGCTTTGATCAAGGCGATCGGTGATGTCACGATCCGCCAACAGCGGTGGCGATCGGTGATAAATGTAAATACGAGCACAGAATGGAGTCGCACTCGACTACTACGACGATCACTGATCGATCACTCCATCACCGGTGATGGAGGATCGGTCGGCCCGATGAAAGTGTCGTTGGATGAAACGACTCTGAATCCCGCGAATCCGGCTATTCAGAAGTCGTTAACCATGCCAGCAGTCGACTGATGTTGTACATCAGTCGACTGATCATGCTCCAACGAGAAAATCAGCCTCTTCTCTATAAAAAGAGGGCTGGTGGAGGTTTTTGGAGTTAATGCTTATTCTCTAATCCTTCTCAAAAGCCTCCACGAATTCTCTAGCTTTCTAAGTAATTTAAATCTCCTCCTTTTCTCTTTAAGCTTAGATCTTCATTCTTTGTAAAGAAGAGGAGTTGTGTTGTAAAGAAAGATTCTTAGTGGATTTGCTTGGATTGATCTGCCTTAAGGATCGCCGTGGAGTAGGAGCGTTATCTCCGAACTACGTAAAAGGCTTTGTTTGCATTGTTATTGTTTTTACATATATTATTTGTGTTTGCTTCCGCTAATCATTTTTGTAGAAATCGAAAAACGCTATTCACCCCCCCCCCCCCTCTAGCTTCCAAACGATCCCTAACAAATTTGACCCGAGTTAGACTCAAATCAAATTCAGATTGAGTATGACTCAAGGTATACTCAATGAATTTGACCCGAGTTAGACTCAAGTCAAATTCGGATTAAGTGAGACTCACCATTAAGAAGGGTTGCATGATCATTAAGATGGGATTAATGAGTTATTAATTCCATGGAAATCAAGAGTCACAAACCCTTCATATTCAATGATTGAATATAAAAGGGATTAGATGAGACTTAGTGTTTTCGGTGGTTGTTTTTGTAGACTCTTGAGTGTGATCTTCTTCTCCTTCTTGTTCTACCTCCTTGGTCAAACCAACATCTTGTGGTTAGCACCAAAGTTTGGTTCCTCTTCATCTCATAGTTCGTGTGGATACCGTGGAGGCGCGGACATCCTGACCGCATTGAGATCCGGATACCTTGCACACAAGTGTTGCTGACGGGATTGCGAAGGGCTCGCATCGATGGTAACTACGAATCTCATAGGATAGAATCGATCAAACAAGTATTGTTTCCGCATGGATCTCTGGATGGATCCTATTTTTCCGCTGCTTATGTGCTTGTAAAATGTTTCCGAGCGCGCATGGATTCCCTACATAGAATACATTGGCTGAGTCGAGGGCTTACGAATTGCCTCAGTTGGACCGAATAGAAACTCTGCTCTTTCCCATTGCACTATGTCGGGAGAATAATAAAGAGAGTACCTTGACCGGGCCAAGAGCTTACGAATTGCCTCGGTCGGACCGAATAGAAACTCTGCTCCTCTCCACTGCCCTCTGTCGGAGGAATACTAAAAAAAATAACTTAGCTGGATTGAGGACTTACAAATTGCCTCGGCGGGGTCGAATAGAAACTCTACTCCTCCCTGTTACACTCTGTCGAGGGAATAATAAAGAGAATACCTTGGACAGGTCAAGAGTTTACGAATTGTCTCAGTCGGGTCAAATAGAAACTTCGCTTGTCCTCGTTGTATTCTGTCAGGGGAATAATAAAGAATCTATCCTGGTCAAGTAGTCGGGAAGAAAGAACTCTTCTCGATCGAGAGGCCAAAAGAAAAAGAGAGCTCTTCTTAGTCGAGAGGCTGAAAGAAAGAGAGTTCTTCCCGGTCAAAAGGCCGAAAGAGAGAGCTCTTCCTGGCTAAGCTACACGACGAGGGAGAGCTCTTCTTGGCCTAGCTAAGCGACCAAGTGAGAAAGAGCTCATCCCGATCGAACACCTGGGAGAGAGGAACAACAAGAAACAAACTTAGGTAATAATTATAAGAAACTACATAATCAACAAGTATCATTTTTTTTACCATGATCGAAGGATTGATCTCATACGGGCAATTATGAAGGTGAAAGTCCTTAAATACGCACCTACATCACTTGGTCTTGGGATGAGAAGACCCTATCACATCTTTCTTGATTAAAATAATCCAAGGACAATCTACGCCACTTTACCTTGGGATGATAATACCCTATCACATCTTTTTTGGTTAAAATAATCCAAGGACACATCTAGCCCACTTTACCTTGGGATGATAAGACCCTTTGAGTCCAAATATCACATCTTCCTAGGTTAAAATGATACAAAGACATCCACCACAAGTATGAAATCCATCTTGGAGAGGAACAATCTCGAGCGGCTAGAAGTAACCCGACTAAACGATCGAAAGAGAAGCCCAGAAGGAAACCCAAACAACAAAATATCGCAGTGAATATCATATCTCATGTGGCTACTATCTTGACGTCTTGCTCGGAATTTTCCACGGATGGCGCCAACCGATGTGGTTGCTTTTTGTGTCACTTTCGCCGAATTATCAGGAACGGGTGGATTCTCACGGTCGCAGCAGTAATCTCCTCCTGTTAAGGTCAACACGGGCTAAAGGGCGTCACTGGTACTCCGACGATGAACCTCCGATGCTTAAGTCAGACATGGACTTGGAAGAAAGAATGAAGGTCAAATGTATTCCATGCAATAAAACTGATGGAGAAGAAGAGAAGACCCCCCTCTCTTTATCTCAACTTGCTCTTATCTAAGAGTTTTGCCTCACCTCGCTGACCAGGACCATCTATTAGCAATGTCATTTGACTGACTGTTAAGGGACAAACACTGCTTGCAATCTTCCTCCCCTCTGATATATTCCTTCTTTGTTATATATTGATGAAACCAGAATATTCCAAGTGAATCGCCACATATGTCATATAAGTTGAATGTCCAAAAGTGAGATTCGAGAGAAAAGATGCTCGAAAAAAACCGCATACTTGTGTTGCATGCATACACTCAGGAAGGGTCGCACTCGAAAAGAGTCGCCTGCATGCTTCGGGCAAAGCCGCAAGTATACGTTGCTTGGGAAGAGTCACATGCATGCGCTGCATGCCTGCCTCAGGAATAGCTGCACGTATGCGCTGCATGTCTGCCTTGGAAATAGCCACATGCATATGTTACATGCCTATCTCGAGAATAGTCACATGCATGCATTGCATTCATGCGCTCGAGAAGGATTGCACTCGGAGAAAGTCCCATGCATGCATTCAAGAAAAGTTGCATGCATGAACTCAGAAAGCACTGCTTACATGACTTAGAAAGAGTCACGTGCATACCTCGAGAAGAGTGGCATGCAAAAACTTAGAGAGAATCGTAAGAAGAGTTGCATGCGTGAACTCAAGAATTGTCTACATGGCTTTGAAAGAGTCACATGCATGCACTAAAAAAAAGTCAAAAGTCTTGGATACCATGAGGACCAATTCTAGCCGTATCAATAATTATATAACAAAATTTAATTCGTATGAGAAGAATTAAGATTTATCAATCCAATTTAAACAAAATTAGAAATAAACTAAAACCAATATAAAAAGAAATACCCCTATATTTAATAAGGCACAACCAAATTAAGTAAATAAATCCACTTATGGAATTAGATGCTACTTCTACAAAATCTTAAATAAAATAATTATGAACTTACAAAACATCTATAGAGTTTACTCTTCTAAAAAGATCAAAATAAACTCTTCCAAGATCTAAATCTTTAGGACTTTGGTTTTCTTATTTGCATTGCTCCTTCCTATCCTCTCCATCACCACTCATTCCTTTGATCCTAAGTTAAATTCGTATGCTTTGTTGCTGCTATAAAAGATATTCGATCATCCATGTAGCAATTGCATTCTGTAGCTACATCATAGGCATTCTTATGGGAACAACTGATGGTCCGAGAGGCTAGTAATTGCATTCCGCTGCCTTGACGGCTGACGCCAACAAATTAACTTAAAAGCAAGTTACCTCTTCAATTCTGTCGGAAAAAAAAATAACCCCAATACACCAAAGGAAAAAAAAAGTTTAACAAAAATGACACTACTTGGTAAGTAAAAAAAATGCAACTAAACACTACCAGGTGAATAACCTAGCCGATCAATTGCTTGTTGATTGCATAATCGCCACTGGCAACGACAAACTACCAAGCCAAGAATCCTTGCTCTACAAAGATGAGGCTGTTAATCTTTTGTGATGACTTAGTATCCTTTGCCAATTAGTCTTTGCAATTGGGGATAAGCATGTTAATACAATTATGTGTGTGTCTATATATCTGGATTCTGCAAATGCCAACAGGACATACCATTGATATAATTACAAAGATGAATAACAGCATCAAATGATCTAGGAAACTGAGAATCACATGTCACGTTTTATGCTGGTGTCAAGAATAACACTTACTGTGTTTAACAAGTGAAATGATCAAGTGATCATAACGGTCAGTTCTTACGTCCATGAAACAGAAGCAATTTACTTGTGCTTCTTAGATTTTGAAGAACCCCATTGGAAGTAACCACAGTTTGCTTCCGGATTAGAAGCGGGTCCCTAGAAGAACAAAATTAATTTGTGTTTCAAGACAAAAGCATAAAAAAGGTAATTACTTGATAGGTTGATAGGTCAGAATATTGGTTTGACAATCACATATAGCTTCAAAGCATATCAATCTCAATCAACTCAAATTGTCAACAAAGGAAAAATAGATCAGTACGTTCATTGTAAAGGATAGTCTAGTACACAAAACTCCAACCAATAGGAAATCTCTGAGAAGAATCTATTATACGTAATCTTAATCTGCATTCAAGAGTCTATTTCCGCAACTCAAGCCTATGACCTCTAGATTATATGACAACAACTTTATCATTGCGCCAAGACTCCCCTTCTTATTAGTATGTTCATTATATTTCAGTAAATACAATTGTTGGCGACTTCATAACCTCTAAAAGTAAGACTTCAGAGGTTTTTAAATGAACTGAGGGAACATTTTAGCTTCTTATCTATTGAGATGTTATACCACAAAGTGGGTCTCTGTTCTTACTATTATGCTATATACATGGCTTTTCACTGAAAAATGAAAATAAAATAGCAACTAAAAGAAAGAAACATATATAGTGATGTTTGAGAACCTGGGCACGAGCACAAACATAGAAGAGACGACCTCTATTAGGGCCTTCCCTTTTCACAGATCTTGCTACACAAGGTTCACCATGTCCTTTGCAGATTGGCAAAGTCATCTTCATCTTCTGCTGAATTTTCTGCCACTCTATTACTGCAGAACTGTTGCTCTCTGAATCTCTCTTATCATCATATGTGTTTGCACCCATCACATTCGTTTCACAATTGTTCTGTAGATCTTGATTAACTTCCTGTTCCATCATCTGAGATACCTCCTCCGCATCTTTCTCAGAATCAAAATTTTGAAATGAATCATCATCACATGTTCCAACAATCTTGGGTTGTTTAAAAAAAGACTTCAAAGTAAGCTGAGAACACGTGCTATGTCTTGTCCTTTTCTTCATGCTTGTGGTGGAGCCAGACATATACTTTCTCTTTTCAGCTTCCGATGACATAATAGTCTTCTGAGAAGCAGTAAGACTAGAATCGTTGTTTAGACTTGTATAGGATTTCTGTACTAGTTTCAACTTGGAAATGCTAGGATCTGGAGAGTCCTGAGATGTACTAGCAATGAATTCCTGCTCAGTCGTTAGGCTACAGCCTTCGCTTGTTATTTCACAATCTTCATGACCTCTCATATTATTGTCATTCGAAGAGTCACTTGGCAAGCAAGGACGTGCTACTTGCCCTTTCACCAAGAAGGAAACTGAAGAAAATAGATAGATGCCAAATAAGAATCATGCAAGAAACCTTAAAAATCCAATGTTCTAAGAATCTTCAGAAGTTTAAACAGAAGATATTCAAACTATCGGGTACCATCATGGGGTACTAGTGTAAATGAGTCAAACAAATACTTCAGGGGAAAAATATATGATTCATATCTCAGCTTTGACCTAATATATGCTAGGCCTCTCTATGATTCATTCAAACACGAATTGTTTAAGTTGATTTACTTGAAGCCCTTGAGAGCATTTTTCAAGGATATGAAATATCCCTGTCAAATACAAATGTCCTGAAATGCACAAAAACTAGAAATGTATAGCTCAGTAAAAAGGATTAGCAAAGAGAATGCACCATGGTAGATGAAAAAAAAAAATCAGTACTAGAGAACTTTCCTGCATGAGAATATCTATCCATGTTAATTCATCAAACAAAAATGGAAGTAATTCCAAACATTTTAGGGGAAGATCAACTGAAATTGTGTCCACACCTATAGACTGTTGCCAACCACGGACTTCAGGAATATATCTGACGGCCAAAGATGGAGTATTGTGTAATGGAAGATCAGGTATATCTCTCAATATAACATGAACAGGAACATGATCTGAACCTTCTAATTTAATGTTTCTCCCTCCTCTCCACCTGTAAATAGTAATAATCAAAATAGTTACAAACAAAAAAATAATAACAAGTCGGTAAAATCTTGATCCATATTCTTTACCTTGGAGCATTCCTAGAATTTCCTCTTCTAAACTGACTCATAATATCACAGGCTTCAACATGGCAGCTTAAGAAGTTATGTCCTTTGATATCATGCTTTTGATGCAAGCACGACCCACCAATAAGAATATGGTCAATCCTAGAGCCATAGTTGAATTCCTCAGCTCCAATACGTGGCGAGAAGCAAGTGTATGCTTCTTTTCTGTAGCAGACAGAGAGGCAAGGGTGTAAGCTACTGAAATATGACAGATAAAGCCATGAGAAAAAGATGAGGCAAGTAGGTTAGAAAATATAAGACAAGATAGTTTAATGGAGTGGGCATCGGAAGAAATGATATGCTGTATATATCTTTCTGTCATGATGCATGACTAACGATACGTTGGCATCTTCAGAAAAACATTAGCACCGTGTATACTGACACTTCGTCGGTACAATAGTTTCCTACCACTATGGAATGTAGACTTTAGCATGACAACAATTAACCAACATGACACTACCACTCCTAACATCTTATAGCACATTAATACCATCACTATTTATATGCCATAAAGGGTTCATAATCAAGCCATACTGTCACCCAAACATTTTTTCTGGGAATTCTAAATTTCAAATTCAAACTTATCCCATCACAGTTTCCACCAACATACCAGTCAAACTTGCAAAGGCACATGAAAAGTGTTTTTTTCTTACAAAGTTCCTCCCATGATACGCTCAAGTACAATAGTCAATAACTTGCATTAGTTTGGGTGTTTCTAAAAGAAGGATGGCTATGGCATGAACGTCTCATGCAAAGAGTCAAGGAAGTCGGGGTTGATTAGCATAGGGTGAGGATTTGGACAATTAATAGGATAACACTGATAGAAAATTTCTATAGATTGTCTCCTCTGCTGGACGATGGAGTTGATGTATACGGTGCCAAAAGTAAAGAAAGTGTTGATTGGTATAGGTGGCAGGTGACTAGAGACCAATAAAAAAATGTAACACCAAATTGTTACAGATTGTCCAATCCACCATAATTTTTCATGCTCAAAGCGAATACCATTATTTGAAAATAATAGAATTTGCAGAACTTCCAATGAAATTTCTGGGTAAGCTTGTTGATAGATTTTGCATATAACAATAACTCATTATAATAATACCTGAGTTATTGTCCATGTATCAATTGTGGTCTATGTCTGAAATTCAGATGGGAAAGGTGGAAAGTTATGATAAGTCTCGGAAAACAATCAAACTATGTCATGAACAGGGGTCTTATTCTGTTTGTTTTTCTGCCAAGTTCACAAAAATCATTCATAAACATTCATAAACAGCATTACCTGGAATAACTCATTGTTGTTTTCACCTTCCCTAGTTTCCTTCCCAGTGTAAAATCTGACAGTTTGAGCTAAATAAGATGTTTCCATGTGTCAACTATGCTTATTCATAATCGCTGCAAGTGTCACCTTGAGTCTTTATCATTATTAACTCATAACTGGTTGGAGTCAAGACATCAGCTTATCAAAAACAACTCCCTGGTTCTTAAAAAATTTGTTATAAATTTCAAAGTCTAGCAAAGTAAAAAAGTTGACCTTTTGTAATTAATGAGCAAATTATCCCTTAAAGATCTTAACAAAATTGTTGAACGTTGTCACTGACAGTGTTGAATTACGTTTAACACATTAAGTGCATTGTTCAATCTCCTATAAGCAACCTCCTAAATTCAAGAAGAGAATCTCACCATCAAAATAAAGGTATAATTCACTGGATCACTTTGAAAAAGAATTGATATATAATAAATAAATATTTGTTTTGCAAACAAAAAACATCCATATTAAATGCATTAATGGATAAAGCAAGCAAAATGAAAGGAATGTAACATTATTTATCCACTGAATCGAAGTTCTCAACAAAGTGATTAACCAGCTTTTAAGGAACTTATATAATCTCCTAAAGAGCCTTTTTTCCTTTTCGTTGCATATTGGATGTTAACTCGTTGAGGTGATGCTATTCCATGTCAGTCTCATGCAGGCCTTGGGGACTTTCAATCAACCTGCCTACCTATAAGCAGGAACAAACGTATGCCAGATTACAGCAAAGTAGCAAATCATGCATGAGTTTGAAGTCCAATATACCATTGCCTTTGGAAGCTAAGCACATTTTAAAGTGTTTGTCAAGTTGCATTCTCCTTATGGCATACTTGAATCTAAGTAAAAGAGTTCACCTTAGCACTTGGCATATATGTTTCCAACTACAAATGAAAACATTTGATAGAATGATTTTTGTATGAACTATATGATGGAGATTATGGCATAGGAATGGAAACTCAAAAAATATATTATACAACTTAAGATTCTAAAACTTTTTTGTCAAAAAGAATTTTAATATGAGGAATTATGTTAACAGCAAACCCGTCACCAACAAGTTCCAATTAATTTAGAATATAAAATGAGTTTAAAACATAATTCAGATGACATAACCAATATGCTTCAACAATCAAATATTCCACAATCACAGGCTTGTAAAAGTTTAGAGCTATATGAAATGATTACAAGTGGAAGCATATTTAAGAACCATGACAAGGTAAAAAAAATCAATGTCAGAACAACTTTACAAGTTATTTGGAATAGAGGTTACAGTGAAACAGGATCATACCTTCCAGGATTTTTTGATCTAAAAGCATCAAAAAATTGGCCTCCATACTCTCGCAACAAAGAACGTAGCCAGTTCCGAAACCTGAGAAAGTACACAAAACAGTATAACTAGAATCCATGTTTTTTGTTTGCTCAACAGAACCATACACAATGAAGGTGCTCTGATTCTTCTTAGCCCTTGATTGTTAGATTCTAGGTTATATAATGTAACAAGGAGGTGAAATCAGCAAAGATCAATTACGTCTGGCTTTACTTGATTGCTATTTTCATTAGACAAGTTAGACTGGCTTTACTTGATTAATATTTTTCATTAGACAAGTTAGACTGTCAGAACCTAGCTATATGAAAGTGATATATCTCAAGGTTAAAAATCACGAGCCATGCCAGAGTTTCGATCTTTGAACGATACTACTTTGATATTGTGTCGATGTTTCGATGCATGAGGTCAGTAATGGATTGAAGGTTGAAGGAGGAAGGAAAAAAGGAATATTGTTTGTGCCGAATATGGTTTTAAGTTTTATACCATGTCGGATGAAATGGTTGAAATATATCTGTTAAATACTGAAAAATTTAAAACACTAAATTAAATGGCCAAAATTAGGAAAATAATCGTAGAAATTATTTTCGGATTTTTTGGAGAATTTTAGAAATTTTTCTGGAAATTTTCGGGAATTAAATGGTGCTTGTAGGGGGTATTTATGGAGATAAGGAAAACCGGCTTTTAAAAGGCATGTTTGGATTGTCTGACCTAAGGTTTTAAATAGAAAACCTCCCCGATTTTTTTTTTGTTTCCCCTTCGCGCGTCGGTTTCTTCTCCTCGCATGCGGCCGCGACGCCGACGCCTTTGCGTCGCTTCTCAGCACGCCTAAAGCCGGCGGCCGCATCGCCGCTTTGGACCACGACGACCACCGCCGCGATTTTCTCCTCGCCGATTCACCCGCTGCGGTGGCTGCCACCACTCGCCGCCCTATTCAACGATCGCTGTTCTTTTCTCGCGACCTCCACGACCATGGAATCGTCGCCACACCGCGACAAGTGGATCGCTACGGCCTCCTCGCCCTAGATGAGGCGTCGACCTCCTTTACGCGATCGCGGTAGCCGGCGTCTCGGCCACCGTCCGCTTCGCTGAGCCTCAAGCGTTCGGGCCGCTGCCGCTAAGCCCCACGATGCCCGATGCGCCGCTTGCATTCGCGATCGTTTCTCAAGAACCCCATCCGTAGCGACCTCGCCGCCACGAGGTTCGTCCGAGGCCAGTCACCGTCACCTCCTGCTCCTTTCCTAGATCACCGTTGCCCCATCGCGACTTCCTCTCGGCTCCCATTTTCGCCGCACCGTCTCGGTGATTGCCGTCAGACCCAACTCAGCGATGTTATCACTGCCAGCCATTCAGATCTCCATTTGTGATGCATTGTCGAAGCTTTCGAGCTGATGTGGGATCGTGCAATTGCTGCATTTAGGTAACGAATCAAGTTAATTGATTAGGATTTATTTGTTAATTTGATTAGTCCTATAGTTCATGGGCTTAATTAATTAAGTTGGGCTTGATTTGTTAATCAGTTAACTAATTTGTTTTAGATTGTTTAAGTTTGGTTAAGAGATTAAATTGGACTAGTAAATTGAGGCAGACAATTGAATTAAATAGGGTTCTTTAAATTGGTTAAAGGTAGATTTATTGATCGGGTTAAATATGATTCGAGAATGGAAGCGAAGCGATCCTCGGATTGAAGATAGCTCGGACATTCTACGTATCGAGTTTCGATCACGAGGCGAGTTGACGTGAAGAAGATAGTTATCACGAGCATTATATAAGGCGGGTATTTTGACTTGTCTTTTTGATATAGTCGCGTTGGTATGCTAGATAGTTATAGCTTGCAATAGTTTTCATGTTTATCTACCTTGCATGTTATTATGCCTATTTGACACATCGTTTGATCCGCTTTATAGTTATACTTTCACTGCTTTACTTGGATCATGTATATGTATCTTTTATCGTATATTATTCGGATCGTATATGTTAGTTGGTATTACATGCTTTAGTGTCGCACCATCTTGCATGATTGCATCGTGGACGGGAGTTCCATTATTGTGAGCCATGACCCGATTACATGCTACCGCACACACCGCCACTCATGGGTTAGTGGTACATCAGAGGTGTGTGCGATTGCTCTGTCGCTCATTGGTCCGTCCGCTCGTAGGTAGCGATGAGGCGTGGTGGTAGCGGCAGGATCCCTCCTCCGATCATGACACCGGAGATGAGAGCTTACCCCACTATGTTTAGCGGAGGATAGGTGTACTCGATCGTCATCCTCGGCCACTCGCTCACGAGCATGCGGCAGAGTGCAGCGATTATTTCTACCCACTACCGGCCACCATCGCGTGTGAGGCGATGGGCGTCGGGGTGACCATGTATACGACGACATGCATTTTTACGGATTGCATTTGTATTGTATTTCTTTGCATTATTGTATTGATGCCTTGGATGTTGCATGATTGTCACATGCATACAGGACACATGTTTCAGATAGGGTGATGACTATTATCAGAGGCACTCGCTCCTATATCGAGTAGGAGATTCAGTGAGTCTGATCCTTTTGCATTTATTTCTTGCTTACCATATATATGAGGTATCTTGGCATGATTAGTATTGTTAGCTATATCTTCGCTATTCATATCGACTAATATCCGCTAAGTTCTTTGAACTTACTCCGTGTTTTATATTTATTTCGGGATGATCTTTGTCGAGAGTCCAAACAATCCCTTCGAAATGAATAGGTTTTATTGGGTCTATTGGTTTTGGATTTTGTATAGAGGATATGATAGGTCCCGATGTTGTGGTTATGTACTTATGGAAGTTTGGGAATAATTGTGGTGTCCTTATGGACTATTCAATTAGTTTGGTTGTATGTTCTCTCGGATGGCGAGAAGGGTAAGTCTAGATGTAATAGACTTCATTTATTTACTATGATGGTTGGCACGAGGCCTTATGATCCGCGTGTGTAGATGTTTTGTTCGTGTTGGCCGATGTATATGGGGTCATGTAGGCCTCAGTATAAAAATTGGTATTGTCACCCGTCTGACAGTGCCGGATTTTCGCGAAGACTCTCTGGCGTGACAATTTATTCGTATCGAGCGTAGGTTTCCGAGTTCCTCGTCTTTGGGTTTATGGAGTTCACTAAGTTGGGTAGGTTAACTGGGTATTTTCGGAGTTGTACGGATTTTCGATGATTTTTATGTTTCGGAAATCCGAGGTATTATCGAGTCGATATATGGGGATTCGCGACAGACATCTCAGACATAACAGTAAATACATTCTAGAAAATTTTCTAGATTTAGTACGTATTTGTATTGGTTATATTTGGTTACGGGATATCATGTTTTTTATCTAGTGTTGTTTTAACTTTGATATACGTTGACAATTAGATTTTTAGGTTCTTTGGTTTATAGATAGCATTTGGTTATAAATTGCTATTCGCTATACGTAGCTTGTTATCGTTGTGATATAAATGATAAGATATATTGGTAGATGTTTACCTCTTAGGATTATTAGACTAGTTGAATAATATGACTAAGATGGATAAATTAAATAGAAGATGCGAGGGCGTGATTACATAGCTTATGTAGTTTAGAGTATATATAAGCATCGATGCTTTATTTATATATTGCCTCGACTTTGTTACGGCGTTGACTTTGATCCGGCATGACCCTTTAGATATACCCTAATTAATTTTATTGATTGCCGTTGGTATGACTATCTTTGTCGTTTATTAGACGACATTGTTATATGTTTATATGATTCTGTGTTTTGCGGTGGATGTGATTAAGACTAGTAGAGATAAAATAACTTAGATAAGGTTATTCGGTAGGAGCGGATCTCGGGAATGAAACAACATTAGTGGAACCCTAGGTGTTGGAACCACAGGTGTAATAACGGATATGCGTATTAGTATATGTTTATACATTTACTATTTCAGCTGATATGGTGATCGGATTAGTAGAGGTCATATGATTAGGATGCGATTAATCCTTAGAGGGTATATAATGTTGTTTATATTTATCGGCTGTCAACAATATCACCTATTCGTGGTCGAGAAAGTTACTGAGAGTTTCCCTAAAGGGCTTTTGTGTATTTGAGGTCGAATAGGTCTCCCATGTATGGTCGAGATAATCTATCGTAAGGGTATACTCTTGCGTTATTCATTCGAGTTGGTGATAATCGGATTCATGATGTACATGTGAAGATAGCTACTTTACGTCTTAAGTACCCACGAGATATGCTCGTGGTAGTAGATTAGGGCATCGTGTTGAGGTAGAATGGTATAATTTAGCTTAACCCTCTTGACGGTCTTGATAGTAGATTTTTGGTCTTTATTGGCCTTGAAAGACGTTTCCTGTTAGTTGGGACAAAACCCTAGGATTACTCGTCTCGACGAGTTTATTAGTGGACATATGACTTTTATCGACCTTGATAGCAAGTGTATATTAGAAGGGTTGGAACCTTAGACTAACAACCATCTAGAGGAATTTATTTATAAGTTGATGATCTTTATCGTATTTGATAAACATTTCGTATTAGAGGTGTTAAAACCCTCGCCGACCGCCTCGATGGGTTTAATTGTAGATCGATGATCTTTACGACATTGAAAGTCGATTTATGCGGGATGTATTGGATAACCCTAGGCTTAACAACCTAGGATAATCGACTTCTCACGCATGAACCTATTAATGGTAGTATGCTGCCGTAAATGCGATAATAACTAAATATTTATATACGCTTGTTTACCCACGAGTCTCATTCACGGTAGCGTGTCGCACGTACAGATCTATTGATTGTCGGCCCACGAGTTACGTTCGCGGTAGCTCATGTAGATAGTTCCCTTTGTATTACCTCGAGAGTCACGAGGCTTTGTCGTGGTATCTGGATGTGCATTGCTTGTTGCAGTGGTTGTTATATTGCTGATCAGGATAGTTGCAGACTGATATTGGTACTCTGAGGGTGGGGTTACTCTAGCTTGTTCCCTGTGACTTCCATTATGTGCATTATGATTATGCACTATTGTCTATACATCCACGAGTGGTTATGCGACGACTCCTCCTCACTTATACTCTAGGTTAAGCGATGGAGGACGTGTTCATTGACTACCTTGTGTCGCTCGAGAGAGTTCTTTGTGCTTGTCTCTCGCATCGTCGGGATCGCTTTGTTTACTTTATCGGTGTTGCATTTTGATTATGCACTTTGAATTTCGTCGATTTGATTTGGTGTCACAAAACTATTTTACTTTGTTTGATATATGTTTAGTCGTGCACGTGCAGATTATCAAATACTTATATTTCTATAATTATTTGAGGTTTTTACCGATTTGTCCATGGATTTGAATATTGTCACTAAGGGCTCTTTTGTCATTTGGATGGCACTACGCCCCAGTGACGTAATTTTATTGGTTCTGATTTTGGTTTGTGGGTTTGTGTTTGAGGATTTGATTTCCCTTGGATTTTTGGGAGTTCTCGGGTTTTGGGACCGCATTTGAAGGATATCTCCGAGCTATAGGAAAAGTATTGTCTTTAGTAGTTACTGGTACTTTTGTGGCTAGGAAAACTATCGACTTAGTGAAATTGCCTCTACTCGTGGCGTGGGCGACGAGTTCGACGACGTATTGATCTTGAGTAATCTAATGATGATTTGAGTACATTCTTTAGAGGTGTCGATACGTCGAATTAGGAAGCTAGGAATATGGCCCGCTAGTCATCCATTGAAGGTCAAGGAGTAAACCCTCGTAAAATATCACCTACTATTAGTGATTTGGTTATGGATAAAGGCGTGTATCGTAATCGTTAAGACGATGAAAGATCGTTTTACCTTATTATAGGAGGTATTGAGCGGACATTTATACATCCCGAAATTTCTTCCGAGAAAAGATCCTAACTCTTTGTTAAAAGAGAGATGGACCTTTGAGGTTACGATCGATTATCGATGATAGAATCGATAGTTGTGGAAGGAAAGGAATATCCTTCATTGTGGATATATATGATCTATTTAGATCCTATAGGATACCTATATATACTCTAGGATTGATTGGTGGTGGTGTGATGATATTGTAGTGGCGTGGTGTCATACAATTATCGTGATCGTTGGATCGCGACCTTGCCACCGCCGAGGTGGTATTTGGAGTCGCACTCTGGCCACCGTTGATGGTAGTTTTCCGGTATCGATTTGATTATTACCATGTATACGTGGATAGGATGCTGCGTACTCACATCACGATCGGTTGGATCGAGAAGGTGATGAAATTTACTGTGCAGCTTGTGAAACTAGTTTGAGTGGCTCGAGACGATGGTTGACTTTTACGCGGTGTTAATTAATCGCGGTGTGGAAGGAAGGGTAGAGTATTTGAATGTATTATTTTGGGGATCGGAGCGATTAGATCTATTAAATAAGACGTATCCTAAGCTTACGATTAAAGATGAAAATAAGTCCATATATATGATGTGGACTTAGGATTATGTAGTTGGTAGAGGTGGAGTGTAATGCTCATGGGTTTAGCTAGCTAGTGGATAGCTACTATAAAGTCATTTGGAACACGAATGGTTGTAACAAGGAAGTTTGGTGCGATAGCCTCCCATGCACTTCAGTGTGTGGTGGAGTGGATTTAGGATGATAGATGGACTCAGTCTCGACTCAGGGAGGATAGTGGTTTCGAAGTTGTCTTAGTTTAAGGAAAAGATGCTTGAGGAAGTTCGATTAGGAATGGAAGTGAGCGTATTATTAAGGATTTTATGGTGGTTTGCCTAGGACACATCAAGGCCGTGGCCAGCGATTTGGGTAGTCGTTGGCCGTAACGAATCACGCTTCTTAGCGATTCGGAATGACTCTTTGGATCGTTTGTGAGTTATATTGTCGGGATATCGTGAGTGCATGGTGTCCTTTGAGCATTATATCGAGATAGAGATCCACTGGTTCACGTCTCGGTTTTGGCGATCTGCCGGACCTTAGGCACCTGATTCGTTTTGGTATTGCATTCCGTCCCATCTGATGGGCCGATCTGGCGGACCGTTTAGACACTAGAGGATTTCTTTGGGGTCTGTGTTATGGATTTGGGGCCCATTTGGGAGGACGATTGCTAGGACCCATAGAGCTCGATGTATGAGGCGGGGTTAGTTCGTCTTATCGGCGTAGGATGGTCGAGGCGGGATCGTGAAGAGTTATGCGGATCGGAGGCGGAGACCTCGGGAGTTCTCTATTGGTGACTAGGTATTCTGCGAGTCTCACCCATGAAAGGGGTGAAGAGATTTGGAACTCCGTGGTAAGCTAGCTCCTAGTACGTTGATCCGTTTGAGGTTTTAGAGAGGATCGGACGATCGCTTATTGTCTAGTGCTACCACCGTACTTGGTGGTATCCGTACTCTGTTTCATTATGCCCGTGTTGAGGAAGTATGTGTCTACCTTACGTATTGATCGTGTGTGTTAGGTTCTATTGACTGATCTTACTTACGAGTTAGAGTGGGATTTTTGGATCGCGAGCAGCGGTTGTTGAATAAAATTGTGCGACTTGTCGAGGTCGGGTGGAGTCACCTCGCGATGAGGAGGCTACTTAGGAGTTTGAGGAAAGATCGAGCTCAATACCCCTTGTTTACTTAAGATGCGTGAGGTATATTTTGATACTTGTGGTGTTTCTTACTCGTTGTGCATTTGAGTAGGAAATTTGGGGACAATTTTAATTAGTGGGAAGAATGTTAAATCTTGAAAAATTTAAAACACTAAATTAAATGGCGAAATTAGGAAAATAATCGTAGAAATTATTTTGGATTTTTGGAGAATTTTAAAATTTTGAATTAAATGGTGCTTGTAGGGGTATTTATGGAGATAAGGAAAAGCTTTTAAAAGGCACTGTTTGGATTATCGACCTAAGGTTTAAATAGAAAACCTCCCGATTTTTGTTTCCCCTCGTAGCGTCGGTTTCTTCTCCTCGCGCATTGCGCCACAGCCTCGGCGCCCTTCGTCGCCTTCTCATGTAGCGCCATGGCCGTGGCCGCCATCGTCGCCTTTGGACCGTGGCGACCACCGCGATTTTCTCCTCCACCGATTCACCGCTGCGGTAAGGCCACCGCCACCCGCCATTCAACGATCGCCTGTTCTTTTTCTCGCGCCGACCTCCGCGACCATGGAATCGTCGGCCCGGCCGCGACAACGAGATCGCCGGCCTCCTCTGCCCTAGATGGCCTTGGCGCCTCCTTTGCCCTGATCGCGGTAGCGGCGTCTCGACCGTCTGCTTCGCTGAGCCGGCCGAGCGTTTAGGCAGCTCTTGCTGCTGAGCCCCAGCCGTGCCCGAACCACTTGCATTCGCGATCGTTTCTCGGACCCCATCCGTGGCGGCCTCGCCGCCACGAGGTTAAATCGAGGCGATCCGTCACCTCCTGCTCCTTTCTAGATCACCGTTGCCCGTCGCGACTTCCTCTCGGCTCCCATTTTCGCGCACCGTCTCGGATTTATTCTGCGTCAGCGATGACTTCGGCGATGTTATCGCATCGGCCGTTCGGATCTCCATTTGTGATGCATTATCGAAGCTTGATGTGGGATCGTCGCGATTCTTTGCGTTTAGGTAGCGAATCAAGTTAATTGATTAGGGATTTATTTGTTAATTTGATTAGTCTATAGTTCATGGGCAATTAATTAAGTTGGGCTTGATTTGTTAATCAGTTAACTAATTTGTTTTAGATTGTTTAAGTTTGGTTAAGAGATTAAATTGGACTAGTAAATTGAGACGGACAATTGAATTAAATAGGGTTGTTTAAATTGGTTAAAGGTAGATTTATTGATCGGGTTAAATAACAGTTCGAGAATGGAAGCGAAGCGATCCTCGGATTGGAAGATAGCTCGGACATTCTACGTATCGAGTTTGATCGAAGCGAGTTGCGGGCATGAAGATAGTTATCACGAGCATTATATAAGGCGGGTATTTTGACTTGTCTTTTTGATATAGTCACGTTGGTATGCTAGATAGTTATAGCTTGCAATAGTTTTCATGTTTATCTACCTTGCATGTTATTATGCCTATTTGACACATGCATTTGATCATTTATAGTTATACTTTCCTGTTTTACTTGGATCGTATATATGTATCTTTTTATTGTCGTATTATTCGGATCGTATGTTAGTTGGTATTACATGCTTTAGTGTCATGCACCATCTTGCGTGATTGCATCTTTGGTAGAGAGTTCCATTATTGTTGAGCCGCGGCCCGATTCGTAACTCTGCTACTTGCCGCTCATGGGGTTGGTAGTACATCGGGAGGGTGTGTCGCGATTGCTCTGTCGAGCTCATTGGTCGCTCATGGGTAGCGATGAGGCGCGTGGTAGCGAGCGAGGATCCCTCCTCAGTCTATGACAGGGAGATGAGAGCTTAGCTCCCCACTATGTTTAGGCGGGAGGATAGGTGTACTCCGGCATCCACATCCGCTCGATCGCTCGGGAAGCGATGATGGCGAGTGCTGCGGTTATCGTAGCCCTACCCACTCGGCTTCACCATCGCGTGTGAGGCGGTGGTAGCGTCGAGGGTGACCATGTCATATACCGACATGCATTTTGCGGATTGCATTTGTATTGTGTTCTTTGCATTATTGTATTGATGCCTTGGATGTTGCATATGATTGCCGTGCATCTGAGATTCATATTTATATAGGGTGATGACTTTATTATTGTAGGGCACATGCTCTATATCGAGGGTAGGAGATTGGTGTCTGATCCTTTTGCATTTATTTCTTGCTTACCGTATATATGAGGTATCTTGGCATGATTAGTATTATTAGCTATATCTTCTTGCTATTCATATCGACTAATATCCATTAAGTTCTTTGAACTTACCCAGTAGTTTTATATTTATTTCGGGATGATCTTTGTCGGGAGAGTCATTTGCCAATCCTCGTCGAAATGAATAGGTTTTATTGTCTATTGGTTTTGGATTTTGTATAGAGGATATGTATAGGTCCTGATGTTGTGGTTATGTACTTATGGAAGTTTGGGAATAATTGTGGTGTCCTTATGGACTATTCAATTAGTTTGGTTGTATGTTCCTGCTCAGATGGCAGAAGGGATAAGTCTAGATGTTATAGACTTCATTTATTTACTATGATGGTTGGCCTGAGGCCTTATGATCTGCGTGTGTAGATGTTTTTGTTCCGGTCGTATTGACCGATGTATAATAACGTATAGGCCTTGTATAAAAATTAGTATTATGCGTGCTGAGAGTCTTTGTCGGATTTTAAATGCGGCGAGAGACTCCTCGAGCGTAACATATCATTCTAATAAATTATCAGCTTCGATACCACTTGATCTACAATATGTCGACACCGTGCGTAACATCGGACACTATATTGAATCGATGCTTGTCAGCGAGTTTAAAATCTCGACTCGTATCGGAATTTCGGTCTGCGATCGGAACTATACGATTTCGGTATCATATCGTCCGTGCCATAAAGATAGGGTTACATCAAGGATCAGCTTTAAGTCCCTATCTTTTTACACTAATCATGGACGAACTCACTGGACACATTCAAGACACATTACCATGGTGCATGTTGTTTGCAGATGATATTGTTTTAGTAGATGAGACACGTGAAGGAGTAAATGTTAAACTAGAATCTTGGCGGGAAACACTAGAAGTGAAAGGTTTTAAGCTTAGTAGAGGAAAGACAGAATATATGGAATTTAAATTTAGCGATATTAGACGTAATGAGACAAGTGTTAAGATGAATTGAGAGTTTTAAATATTTAGGATCATTTTGCAAGATGATGGAGGGATTGAGAGAGATGTCTTACATAGAATACAAGGCGGGATGGTTGAAATGGAGGAAAGCATCGGGTATTTTATGTGATCGTAAAGTGCCTCTAAAACTTAAAGGGAAGTTCTACAAAAGCGGCGATTAGACTGCTATGTTATATGGAGTGAATGTTGAATTACGACTCGGCGTATATGAGCAAAAGATGAGAGTTGCAGAGATGAGGATGTTAAGGTGGATGTGCGGACATACGAGGATGGACAGAATAAGAAATGAGAGCATTAGAGAAAAAGTTGGTGTTGCATCTATTGAAGGAAAGCTCCGAGAGACACGTTTAAGGTGGTATGGACATGTACTTAGACGGTCAATAAATGCTCCAGTTAGGCGATGTGAAACGATACCAAATATACACATCAAACGAGGAAGAGGAAGACCAAAAAAGACTTGGTTAGCAACAATAAAACAAGATAAAATTTATTTAAATATAGAT
Organism: Wurfbainia villosa; assembly: GCA_025175895.1. Classification (NCBI taxonomy): domain Eukaryota; kingdom Viridiplantae; phylum Streptophyta; class Magnoliopsida; order Zingiberales; family Zingiberaceae; genus Wurfbainia; species Wurfbainia villosa. Next base: position 31,021,933 of record CM045989.1, on the reverse strand, counting down.
GATGATATAGTAGGGGATAGAGTCCAATGGCGTAGAAGGATCCATATAGCCGACCCCACCTAGTGGGATAAGGCTTTGTTGTTGTTGTTGTTGTTGTATCGTCCGTGCCGATACTGTTTCGGTATTTTTTTTAAACATTAATATTAATTATTTGATTTTTTTAAAAAATTTAGTTAATTTTTAAAAAATAATTTAAGATTTAATTTTACCTAAATTATAAATTCGAATTTAGAATTTTAATTAAAATATCTTTTTATTTTTTATTTTTTATTTAATATATAAATTAATTAATAATTTATTTAATTAAATTTTACAGTTTAATATATATATATATATATATATATATATATAGAAATTTAGAAATTTCACGCGATCGCGATCGCGGTTTCTCACCGCGATCGCGCTGTGCGATCGAGAAGCATGATCGCCTTCCCGATTGCGCAGTGCGATCGCCTTCCCGATCGCACTACGTGATCGCCTCTGCATCGTCGTCACCGCCGTCGCCGCCTCTACGTCGTCGCCGCTGCCTCCCGATACCAGTACGCGTTTCGGTTTCGGTGATTCGTCGGAACGAAATTTTTCGGCAATTTCGTCCGAAACGGCTCGGCATTTAAAACATTGGTCAAAGGTCGAAACTACATCGCTCGAATTTTAGAACCTTGGTGCCAAATAGTATCGAGTTTCAGTAATTTACCGGAATGATACGTTTCAACCGTTTTGTCTGATTGGGTACAAGATTTCTACCCATGATATATTTAGTCATCTATGAATGTGATGGTGTATACACTATCAATATCTCTCACAAATACTGGTTTTGGTCCATATATACCCACTTTCATAGACAAAGAAATTATTTATTTAACCCAAGCCTAATTGCATTAGCTGCAAAAGAACTAACCTTAACCATCATTTTGAGATGCTTGGAGCTTTGAGAAAATATCTTTGGTGCTCTATATGATATCTTATCGGTACTCTCACACAAAAGTCATGTATTCTAGTTGTACTCCTCTATTGCTTAAAGGCACCAACAACTTTTTCCTACGGAAGCCAAAGTTAAACTAGTGTCACATTTTTAGGGTAAAATGTTTGTGTCCTTTTTCAGGTAAAAAAACTTGGTTCAGTGATAATTTTATCATGCTTGTTGAATCATCTTATGAAAAAAAAAAAAAAGTAAAATCTCAAAGCTTTCAATTCTCATGCAATCAGGAATTGTGTGATTTCACATGCAACTTACAAGTTCTTTTCAAACTCTGGATCTGCATCACATCTATCTATCGCAGTGGGAGCAATATTAAGATCTCCAACAACAAATACTCTCTTTCCCTTGTTAAGGAGAAATTCCCATCTTCTCTACAAAACAATTGAACTTCTTAGTAAAATAACCCCGGAGTTTAAATGAAATAAGCATATCAGAATATGACTGAGAACAAAATAACATCAAGTAGTTCTGAGTAATATATGGCACTTTCATAAAGAACCACCACTAATATTAGTAGGTAACATGAAGAAAATGGGAATCGATAATGTCCTGAAAATTAAGTCATTCAGTTCGATGAAAAACACTGGATTTCACACCTGGTGACAATAGGTAAAGAAAGTCACAAGTTAGTATAAAAATTCAGAAGGGAAAGGGTGAGAAAGTAACTACCTGTAAGATCTTGAAGAAGATAAATTTAAAGCGGCATCTTTCCTCATCGTCATGTTCAGCTCGCGGGCCATATATATTAAAAAGTACTGCATCAAGAAGTTGCAAAGGAAGGTTTGTTAATGTTAAATAAATAAAACTGAAAGTTTGGGATGATATTTCAAACAAAAAACTTGATAAGGTAATACAGGACTTGAAATGAAGTTTATAATGGGCATGAGTGAACAGGTATCTTGTGCAATTTCCTTATCTATTTGCACTGGGGAATTATCTTACCAAAATGTCCATGATCAGTGATTATGCAACGACCTTCACTATCCACTTTTAACAAATCCTCTTGTGTGATCTCAAGTTTTTGTTCCTCGATTGGTGCTTCAAGCAATAAATCTGTGGGTATATCCCTCTTCTTTGAACATTCAAGAAGACCCGTAAATCCTTCTTCTGCTTCCACTGGTAATGCTACCTCCTTACTGGAAAATGCTGATCTCACCCGGCAAAATGTAGCAACACCTAAAAGATTGCCAAGCATTAAAAGGAGCTGGAGTTGTGGAAAATGGTTCAGTTAAAGATGGATATTTTACAGCCTCAACAAATCTGGAAAATGAAACATTTATCATAGCTACAATTTATAAGAGGATTGTGAGATGCAGATATAGAGAATAAAAGAATGGAAAAACAACCATAGAATACAATAGATTTGGACCATATCAGAAATCAGGATCATTCACTGATCCAATATCTGCAAATTTCTCATTAAAATGCTAGAAATAACAAGGATCAACTAGAGGTAGCCAGCTTCATGTCTTTAATTGAATTACATAATCAGATAGATAATCCTTGAATATTATTAGTTATATTGTTTTCAGAGAAAAAATAATAGCAGAAAATGAGGAAGTCAGAGAGAGGACGAGTCTTTTCTCATCTGCCGCGTGTTGCCAACCAATTTGACAATGCAAAACATAACTCACTCACTAATGCTACACATACACACGAGGGTAGAAGAATGGCCAAACAAAGTAATAGCAGCTACCCAAATAGCATTTCACAAACATTAGATTTAACAAAAAATTATTTTTCTTTTTCTTATTGTGTCAAAGCAAGTATTAGCAGGCATATCCTCAGTCTAATCTAGAAGTTGTATAATTAGTTACAGCACACCCAAACAGAAACTATTAGCACAACTTGCAAGTCTATATACTTTCAGAATAATAGTATTAAATTAGTTTCACTCGTGTAACTGGAATATGCATCTAGTATTTGAAACCCTAATTAATTACTGTCACTCCACAACCAAACAACAAGTAAAACATGCACTTTTATATACTTTCAGAATAATATTCTTAAAATAGTTTCACTCATTTGTAACTGGAATATGCATCCAATATTCAAAAACCTAAAGTATTTACCATAGGTATTATTAAATAGATAAAACTGTAAATGCATTGTTATAAGTTGTTGTTTCTGTATACTTTCAGAATAGTAATAAATTAATCTCACTCGTGTAACTGGAATAATCCAGTAGTTGAAACCCTAATTAATTAAGGTAATACCACTCCACAACCAAACTACTAGTACAATATGCACTCTAATATACTATCAGAATAATAATACTATTAAATAGTTTCACTCTTTTTTGTAATTAGAATATGCATCCAATATTTGAAAACCTAATGTATTTACCACTAGTCTTATTACATGTGATCTTAATGAAATAAATAAAACTGTAAATGCATTGTTACAACTTGTTGGCATCTAAGTAAATTAAGCCAAGGTTAGCAGTAGTTTTGTCTCAAAAAATAATATGTACTGACCAAAGGAGTTCTCACTGTGAGAAATCTGTATCTTGAAGGATATTGATGAAGTAACAAACCTTTTGAAATGAAATCCGAATCTAGCAAATGTAATGAAGAGTAATTTAATTGATCTAAATATTATTTATGATATAATCATGCAGAGTATGGAAAGAGAAGATCCAAGTAGTAGGCATATAAATAGATGAGAATGACACGACTTCATATGGTGAAGAGTGATTTACCAAAATTTTCCAAATTCTATTAAGGAAATAAACTAGAGAAGATGATTTGCGTATGTCGATAGCCCAAGGTATGTAGGGTAAGCTCTAGGAAATTGGTGAATATAGCAGTCCAAAACAGTTCTATCCTTTATTTAAAAGAAAAGAATGACAACAAGAAAACAGTTGCACTGGATAATATGGATCAGAAAAGGAAAAAAAAATCTGACAGAAGATTAACAAACTGAATTTGATTGAAGAGAACACTTATCTAGTCAAAGCTTAGATTATATGACAAATAGGTGAGAACAATAAGCTGTGTGTGCCCCTAAAAAATCTGACAGCAGAGATTAACAAACTGAATTTGATTGAAGAGAACACTTATCTAGTCAACAGCTTATTGTCAAAGCTTAGATTATATGACAAATAGGTAAGAACAACAATAAGCTGTGTGTGTCCCTAGTATTTGGTGTGGGCTGTATAGTACTCATCTTTCCATTGAACTCTATGAAAGAATACATCACAAGTAACATTTGAACTTCCTAAATCACTTTTAGTTACATCCCAACAGTGCTTCCTTTTATCTGCAGATCTTTGACTCCAATCAATTCAACTTGTATAACTATAAAATCTATAGCTGTTTTTATTTTCTCTCATTTTATAATCTATAGCTGTTCAAGTGAAATGATTATCCTTCACTTCATATTCACAACATCATAAAGTCTTACAAGTGTCTCACATCTTAGTAGATGATGCAGGACCATCTAGCAACCAATGTGTCGTGCCCATGCTTCCTAGTACAAGCATGCTTCATTCTGGATCTGAACAAGACGAAACAGAGTTATCAAAGACCAACACAGCCATGTCCCATTCTAGAACTTAACAGACGATTCCAACAGGGAACAAACACGGCCTAGTTGTGTTCCTTACCACGGTCGTGTTGCACCCATCACCTATCAAACCCAAGTTAGGGTTTTGGTTTGTTACTTTTTTATTTGTTTTTGCGAATTTTTCTGTTTATTTCGAATTTTTCTCAATTCAAAGGCTATTTAAACAAGGGTTAGGGCCCTTGTAAAAATATCTTATTTTGGTTTAATAAAATTTCTTTTTGTTAACTCCATCCATGATGTATTAGCTCTGTCATGGTCAATCCCAAGCCTGAATTAAAAATGAGAGTTGCGTTAGGTTGTCAGTCAACGTTAAACTAAGGCAAATGTTCAATGAATTGATCCATTTAACTATTATGCTAATGCTAAGTTGTTCCCCAGAAAGAATGTGTTATAGAATCCGACTGTAACGTATTGGCAAGGATCGCTACATCTCTAGAATTCGGGTGTGGGTGTAGTGATAAATATACAAGAGTTCGCGTTGCAGGGTTCGATTGTAACGTATCAACAAGGACTACTACATCTCCATGAAAACTTAAGTGTAATATTAAATAAGCAAGAGTTCTCATACCATTGTTTGAGTAAGAATAAATATTATAGAAAAACTAATAGTTTAAGATTTGGAATATGGAACATAGGAACCATCACTGGTAAAGCAACGAAGGTAATAGATACGATTATTAGGAAAAGAATTAGTATTTTGTGCGTACAATAAACAAAATTAGTAGGCAAGAAGGCAAAAATAATAAAGAACTCGGATTGTAAGTTATGGCATACAGGAAAGAGTAAAACAAGAAATAAAGGAGATATTGTTGTAGATTGTTCGTTAAAGGATGAAATTGTAAGAATAGTTAGAAAAGAGGATAAAATAACTCTTAAGATAGTAGTGGAAAGAAACTATGAATGTAATTTATATATATACACTTAAAGCAGGATTAAATGAAAGTATCAAATCAAGGTTTTGGGATGACCTAGATGAAGTATTATAAAACATTCCATTAAATGAAATAATTTTAATAGGAGGCGATCTAAATAGACATATCGGAGTGAAAAATGAAAAATATGAGAGGGTGTATGGGGGTTATGGGTTTAAACAAGAAATGAAGAAGGTAATACTATATTGGATTTTGCAATAGCATATGATCTTATACTAGCTAATACGTTTTTTAAGAAAAAAGAACACTTGATCACGTTCAAATGTGGAAATAATAAATCACAAATTGACTTTCTTATGATTACGAAAAGTGATAGAAAGATTTGTAAAGATTGCAAGGTCATCTTCGGAGAAAGCTTAACTACCCAACATAAGTTAGCAGTGTTGGATATACATCTCAAGCATAGTATCAATAGAAGGAAAATATATATGATTCCTAAAATTAAGTGATGGAAGTTAAAGGATGAGAAATAAAACACATTTAAGAAGGTAGGAGTACAAGTATTCGATGAAATATACGGTGACCAAGATGATATCAAAGTTGAAAATAATAGCCGAGAGTGTACTTGGTGAGTCAAAGGGGCATGCATTGCCATGGAACCTTAGTGGTGGAATAAGAAAGTACAGGAGAAAGTGAAGAAAAAACGAATGGCCTATAAGGAATTATATATTTGTAAGAACGAGAAAAATTTTAAAAATATATACAATAGCCAAGAAAAATACTAAGAAAACAATGAATGAAACTTTTGAACGGTTATATCGAAAATTAAATACAAAAAATAGAGAAAAAGATATTTATAGAATAGCTAAAGTGAGTGAGAGGAAGATAAAAAATCTTAACCAAATAAGATGTATAAAGATAAATGCAATAGGGTACTAATAAATAATAGAGAAATAAAAGAGCGGTGAAAGAGGTATTTTCATCAACTTTTTAATGAAGGTTTACATGATCAACTTAACTTAGGTAATTTAAGTAGGTCAAATAAATATAGAAATTTAATAATTTATTGTAAAATTCAAATTTTAGAAGTAGAACAAGTTTTAAATGGGATGCAAAATGGAAAAGTTGTCAGATCAGATGATATTCTGATAGAGATATGGAAGTGTCTAGGAAAATAAGGTATTGAATAACTTACAAAATTATTTAATATGATATTGAAAATAAAAAAAAATGCATGATCAATGGAGGGTAAGTATTCTAATTCCCTTGTATAAGAATACGGAGGGCGTACAAACTTATGCAAATTATAAGTGTATTAAACTAATGAGTCATACTATGAAACTTAGGGAAAAAGTAATAGAAAAAAGATTAAGGAGACCACGTTTTCGAAAATCAATGTGTTTGTGCCTGGAAGGTCAACAATAGAGGTTATACATCTTCTTAGGCAACTAATTAAAAAGTATCGGGAGCAAAAGTAATATCTACATATAGTATTCATTGACTTAGAAAAAGCTTATGATAGAGTCCTAAGAGAAATTATAGTGAGAATTCTAGAAAAGAGAGATGTTAGCATAACAAATATTGAACTAATTAAAGAATATGTATAAGGAAGTAACGACCAAAGTGAAAATTTCAGGCGGATTAACTGAAATATTTCTAATAAAGATAGAGTTACATCAAGGATCAACTCTATATCTCTATCTTTTTACACTAATCATAGACAAACTCACTACACACATTCAAGACATAGTATCGTGGTACATATTATTTACAGATAATATTGTTTTAGTAAATACAATACGTGAAAGAATAAATACTAAACTGGAATCTTGGCGGAAAACACTAGAAGTGAGGTTTTAGACTTAGGAGAGTAAAGACAGAATATATAGAATTTAAGTTTAGTAATATTAGATGTAATAAGACAAATGTTAAGATAAAAGATGACGAGTTGTCTGGAACTGAGAGTTTTAAGTATTTAGGATCATTCTTGCAAGACGATGGAAGGATTAAGAGAGATGTCTTACATAGAATATAAGAGGATGGTTGAAATAGAAGAGAATATCGAGTGTTTTATGTGATCATAAAGTATATCTAAAACTTAAAAGGAAATTCTACAAAATGGCGGTTAGACTTGTTATGTTATATAACGCTGAATATTGAGCTAAGACTCGAGTATATAAGCAAAAAATGGGAGTTGCAAAGATGAGGATGTTAAGATAGATGTGTGGACATGCGAGGATGAACAGAATAAGAAATCAGAGCATTATAGAGAAAGTCAGAGTTGCATCTATTGAGGGAAAACTCCAAGAGACACATTTAAAATGGTACGGACACAACTTAGACGACCAATAAATGCTCCAATTAGGCGATATGAAACTATACCAAATACGCACATCAAACGAGGAAGAAGAAGACCAAAAAAGACTTGGTTAGCAACAATAAAACAAAACAAAATTTATTTAAGTATAATGATGATATAGTAGAGGATAAAGCCCAATGACATAGAATGATCCATATAGTCGACCCCACCTAGTGAGATAAAACTTGATTGTTGTTGTTATTGTTGTAAAGTTTCTTTTCGTTAAACCTAGACCCAACTCCTCTTTGTTTACGAATTTCCTCCTTCGATTTCTTTGAAACCCTCTATTCGAACTCGCACGAGGAAGGATCCACATCATCCCGCTCCCCTGCATCAGTTGGTATCAGAGCTCTAGATCCATAGAGGATCATCATGGTCATGGTTGTGATTGTGAAAGGCAATTTTCGACTGAGGAAGTCTTGCACCCAGATCAAAGTCCATATGTGCTCATCGAGGATCTACAAAGATAAATCACGAAGTTATCTCAGCATTTAGCAAAGCGAGATCTGGAAGACTGAGGTATTTGATCGATGCTCTACTTCGAGTTTTGAAAACCCGTATCACCGTGACCACCATAGCCACGAAGAACGATATGGAGACCTTGATTTTCATGTCAATATTTCCGAGTTTTCTAGCACATTACAAGCAGAAAATTTTATTAATTGGATTATTGAAGTTTAATGGATTTTTTATTTCAAAGAAGTTTCCAATCGTGTCAAAGTGAAATTGGTCACCATTAAACTCAAGGGTCAAGCCTTCACTTGGTGGGAACAATTGCAACGCTCATGCGTCGATCCTCTTTTGGTATCAGAGCTAGTTTTACAAGATGCAAGGCTAAAACCCTCAAAGTTCTAGGCGAAAGGTAACGAGTTCATATACACCTCTTATGTTCTTGCTCGTACACTTAAAATTCTGAGATAGGTGCCTGAGAAGTAACTAAAGGGATGAAAGGTGGAGACTCGACAAGCATCCTTGGTTCGGTTTATCCACAAGGCTAGTAAGTGCGTAAGACGGTAAGCCCGAAATCACAAATCAGTGATATTCTCAGTACAAATTTAGGAATTATAAGACAACAGGTATTATTGAATCTTAAATTTATGATAAGGCGACCGATCTATTAATTGATTGCAGTCTCCAAGAAGGAGTCGAGACCGTCGGGTGAGCATGAAAATTCTATAGATCCTAAGCCGTAAGTAAAGATAAGATCATTAAAACCTCTAAATGAGCGAGAAATTCGAGCAAAGCATTAGGGAGTGGTATGAGAAAACTCGAAACCCAAGCCTAGAATATTTAAACCTTGCAGATAAACCTAAACCAACGACCAGCGATTTAGCAAACAACCTAGAGATAGTTCACAACAAAATCACTCTACTTTCAAAAGTGTCATTAAAACACTTCTATTCCCTTGAAGAGGAAAATAAGAAACTACGAAGTGAAGTGGTTAGGCTTAGAACAACTGTAAGCCTACTTGAAAACGAAATTGTTAAGAATCATCCAGCAACGAAAAGTGAAATAAGAGAAGTCATAGTAGAAGCCTCAAATCAGCCCAAAATTGTAGAAAAGGAAATAGCCAAAGTAGCTGAAGATTTGAAGAGAAAAGTCAAGGAAATTGAATCTGTACTACAAGAAGTAAAATCCTTAATTGGCGGATGAGTTGGGATAAACAGGAAGAAAACCAAGCTTATCTTAGTGCTTTAAAGGCAACTGAAAGTATTGAAGCACCTGCCCAAGGATTTTCTGTACCATCTCAATTGAAAACGGCGTTTGACTTTCAAAGGGTTTTGATAAAGCAAAACAATACCCTATTATCTCTTATAATTGAATTGCATAACCAGTTGCAGGAACTCAGGACTCAGGTCCAAAGCCTTAAGCAAGCTTCCAGTACATCAACCTCAGCACCAAAGGAGCTTGAAGGAGCAATCGACGACTGATCAAAAAGAATTTCTGATTTAAATTTGGGATCTGAATCTGTAATCCCAAAGAAGAAGGGGTCTATACTGGTATTTAGAAATCCTTCAGAAATCTTGAGGAAAGAGAAGGAAAAGTGATGGCGGCCAGAACATCCACTAGTACAAGGCCACCAGCGGTTATAACACCTGCTGAATTATAGGTGCCCAGTGCTGAAGATCAGATCAGGGATTATCGAAGAGGGCAACGGAGATTATATAACATGCAAAGAAGACTCATGCCTAGTAAGAGAAGGTTCAGAAGAACAATAGAAAGTCAAGTAAACCCGGAAGAACAGCTGGAGATTTCAAGATCTCAAAGAGCAAATACTGTTCCGCCGTTGCTCCTGAAGCAGGGTCTTCAAGAGTAATAATTCTTCTTATCTGGGAAAGAACATTCTGCGTCTCGTCCGCAGTATTGATCAGCTTGTCATACTGATCTGGGAACATCATCCTATCCCTGAAATTGTAAGGATACACTTCCGTCCAGTAGCGTTCTTGTATCAACTCTGGTTGGCGCCATGGGATTTCTCCTTTGTGTTGGCCTCAGTATCCATCTCTGCCTTTGTAATTCATCGGTTGAAAATCTTGTCCCTGAGAGTGCTACTACTCCTCTGCTTGCCAGATAATCTGCGACATTTTGAACATTATATGTAAAATTTGTAAAGCTAGTATTTGTTAGTCGCCCTATCATCATTCTGGTGACCAGTAGATTACTGTAATCGAATCCATCTCTTATTTACTTTCCACGTGTTATATCATCATCCATTTTTTCCTTGCCTTTGCCAGTTGTGATTACCGAAACAATTTCCTTTCCGGCAACTAATCGAGATAATGAGTCTGCAAAAACATTTAACTTGGCATCAATATGTTCAAATTGAATTTTAATACCTGATCCGGTAATAAAATCCGTGAAAGCAATCCATCTGACTCTGGAGGGTTTATTTCTTGCCATTTTATTATAAAAGCTTATAATAGCTTGGCAGTCAGTTCTCAAAGTGATCTCCTCCTTGTCCAAATAGTGGATTTTGAGTGCACTCATGGTTTCCATCGCAGCAAATATCTCTGCATCAATAACAGATTTGACTACGCCAAATTTTCCATGAGCATAAGCATAAACCTTTTCAGTGCTTCGGGGGTCATATTTTGAAGTTTTCCATTTGCAAACTCCTCCCCAACCAGTCATACAGCCATCGGTTTCCAGTATGATGTAAGCATTTTCTGGAGGAAGTTCCAGATCTGGAAGTTGTTGAATTTGGGCTTTTATTTCTTTCACCAAGGCCCAATCTGATGGCTTCATGCGTTTATCGCCATGTATTGAAGTCTTCTCATATAGAGGGCCCAATTTAGAGCTTAGGTTTGGGATATAGGTTCTGGCGTAGTTGAGAATTCCCAGCCAAGACCTTAATCCTTTCTTTTCTTTAAGATCCTCCTCTTTATGCTCAGCAATCTTCTTGATTATGTGGGGTTGCAGCTTCAACTTTCCTTCCCCAATTTCCGCTCCTAGAAATTCAATCTTTGAAACGGCAAGCTTGCATTTTGTTGGTGATAAAACCAAGCCATGCTTTTCACATATGTTAAACATTATTTCCAGGTGCTTGATAAGCTGAGCTACAGCTTCTCCTGCTTTAATAAAAAGATCAGTATCTTGCATATTAAAAACAAGAATTTTCACCTCTCCCCTGTAATCGGAGTCAATAACTCCTGCTCCGACTAGTTCACAACAAAATCACTCTACTTTCAAAAGTGTCATTAAAACACTTCTATTCCCTTGAAGAGGAAAATAAGAAACTACGAAGTGAAGTGGTTAGGCTTAGAACAACTGTAAGCCTACTTGAAAACGAAATTGTTAAGAATCATCCAGCAACGAAAAGTGAAATAAGAGAAGTCATAGTAGAAACCTCAAATCAGCCCAAAATTGTAGAAAAGGAAATAGCCAAAGTAGCTGAAGATTTGAAGAGAAAAGTCAAGGAAATTGAATCTGTACTACAAGAAGTAAAATCCTTAATTGGCGGATGAGTTGGGATAAACAGGAACAAAACCAAGCTTATCTTAGTGCTTTAAAGGCAACTGAAAGTATTGAAGCACCTGCCCAAGGATTTTCTGTACCATCTCAATTGAAAACGGCGTTTGACTTTCAAAGGGTTTTGATAACGCAGAACGCAGAACCAGTAGATTACTGGAAAGCAAATAAAAAATGGATTCTTTTTCATCTTGTAATGTGTTCAGGTGTTCGTCATTTATCCATTGCTGCCGCATATATCTGATGAATGATTCTTCTTCTTGTACTTCTTGTGCCACCACTGGAGGTGTTGATGCTACTTCTTGTGGTACCAATATTTTCATCAAATTGGTCCATTCAGGGGTTTCCATCTGTGCTGGTTTTGAGGAGGTAGACCCAAAGCCTCGTTCTCCTCGTGTAGTACTTTCAAGGCAAGAGACCATGGTTATCTCTGGTGTAATACTTTACAGCTATAAAGGGGATTCCAGCGTTTCTGATGAGACGGCTCCCCGAGGCTCAGTCTCATTTATTGGGCTCACCACTTGCTTTTGCTTAATGGGGTGTGTCCTTGATTCCTCCCAAGATGGAGTTCAGCATATTGGTCACTCGCCAAAGTTCCTTTCTTGTGTCCTTTATTTTGGGTAGTGCACTTAGAAAGTAGTTGTGGTACCCACCCTCTTGGTACCGCCTGCTTGTAAAGTCGGATTATCTTTTCCAAAATAAGTTGAGCTACAGCTTCTCCTGCTTTAATAAAAAGATCAGTATCTTGCATATTAAAAACAAGAATTTTCACCTCTCCCCTGTAATCGGAGTCAATAACTCCTGCTCCGACTATGATGTCTTTCTTCCATGCGCTTCCGGATCTTGCCATAATGTGTCCATAGTATCCTTCTGGGATTGCACATGCTATTCCTGTATAAAGTAAAGACCTTCCTTGAGGTTGAATTTTATAATTGTTGCAAACATGCAGATCATATCCTGCCGCTCCTGTTGTTTACTGGCAAAACACTTGTTGCAACATTGCAATGCTGTTCAGTTGCATTCTCCCCTTCTGACATGCTGCAGATTGCATCACTGCTACTCTCATCAGGGTCAACTGATACGACATCAAAGTCTTCTGGGAGGTCTAAGTCATTGATCATGGCAACCCTTTCCTTGTTGCCAATCTTATTTCGGCATTCCCTGGCAAAATGCCCTTCTTCTCCGCAAATGAAACACTTACACTTTTTAACCCTTGTTCTTTCTCGCTCATTTAGAGGTTTTAATGATCTTATCTTTACTTACGGCTTAGGATCTATAGAATTTTCATGCTCACCCGACGGTCTCGACTCCTTCTTGGAGACTTACGAGAACTGCAGTCTTTTGCAATCAATTAATAGATCGGTCGCCTTATCATAAATTTAAGATTCAATAATACCTGTTGTCTTCTAATTCCTAAATTTGTACTGAGAATATCACTGATTTGGGATTTCGGGCTTACCGTCTTACGCACTTACTAGCCTTGTGGATTTGGTTATATTGAATACTTGCAAGCAGAAATCAGAAGGTTGCAAGCAGAACTAGATAGAGTTCTCAGGAGAAATCAGGAAGCAGAGGCTACCTTAAGTGAGGATTTAGCCAATGAATTACAACAGCTAAATCTCAGAGACTTACAGAAAGGAAAAGAACAGTTGCACTTCCTGGAGGTAGCTGTATTCCAAGCGTCAAGTGGGCAATATCACCCAAAAAGGACTGGCGGCCAAAACATCCACTAGTACAAGGCCACCAGCGGTTATAACACCTGCTGAATTACAGGTGCCCAGTGCTGAAGATCAGATCAGGGATTATCGAAGAGGGCAACGGAGATTATATAACATGCAAAGAAGACTTATGCCTAGTCAGAGAAGGTTCAGAAGAACAATAGAAAGTCAAGTAAACCCGGAAGAACAGTTGGAGATTTCAAGATCTCAAAGAGCAAATATGGTACTAGCTGAGGTACTTTATTCAACGGGTTTCCAGCCAACACAACACCGAGTGTATCAGCATTACTCGGAAGAAGATATTCTGTGTGTTGAAGAAGGGCAAGTGGATCTCCCACTTGTAACTGACCAGAGCCATCAAACCTTAAGAGAATCAGGTTTCTTTCATATTCATATAGGTTTGGTTATGATAAGAATTTATACTCTTCACAGAAGAAACACAGGTGTCATGGTACTTGTAATACTACGTGACACAAGATGGCGAGGCGATAGATCTATAATCGCAACCATGGAAATGGATCTAACCAGAGGAACCCAGATGGTTTACGTAATTCCAGACATCATGATGAACTTGGAAGATTTCGTCAACCCTATTGAAATATCCATCCAGACCAGAGGCTATCAAGATTGGCAAGGGGAATCCAGTAATCTACTGGTCACCAGAATGATGATAGGGCGACTAACAAATACTAGCTTTACAAATTTTACATATAATGTTAAAAATGTCGCAGATTATCTGGCAAGCAGAGGAGTAGTAGCACTCCCAGGGACAAGATTTTCAACCGATGAATTACAAAGGCAGAGATGGATATTGAGGCCGACACAAAGGAGAAATCCCATGGCGCCAACCAGAGTTGATACAAGAACGCTACTGGACAGAAGTGTATCCTTACAATTTCAGGGATATACGCCCATAGCTGAACCTCGAGCAATTACGGTAAATGAAGAAGATGTTGAGGATTGCACAGAAGCAGAGATTTTATCAGTACTGATTACTGAAGAACCTGTATTTGAAGTAATGAGATTGCATGCTGAAGCCATAGCACCAGTCAGAAGAACAACAGGAGCGGCAGGATATGATCTGCATGTTTGCAACAATTATAAAATTCAACCTCAAGGAAGGTCCCTTCTTCTTTGGGATTACAGATTCAGATCCCAAATTTAAACCAGAAATTCTTTTTGATAAGTCGTCGATTGCTCCTTCAAGCTCCTTTGGTGCTGAGGTTGATGTACTGAAAGCTTGCTTAAGGCTTTGGACCTGAGTCCTGAGTTCCTGCAACAGGTTATGCAATTCAATTATAAGAGATAATAGGGTATTGTTTTGCTTTATCAAAACCCTTTGAAAGTCAAACGCCGTTTTCAATTGAGATGGTACAGAAAATCCTTGGGCAGGTGCTTCAATACTTTCAGTTGCCTTTAAAGCACTAAGATAAGCTTCGTTTTCTTCCTGTTTATCCCAACTCATCCGCCAATTAAGGATTTTACTTCTTGTAGTACAGATTCAATTTCCTTGACTTTTCTCTTCAAATCTTCAGCTACTTTGGCTATTTCCTTTTCTACAATTTTGGGCTGATTTGAGGCTTCTACTATGACTTCTCTTATTTCACTTTTCGTTGTTGGATGATTCTTAACAATTTCGTTTTCAAGTAGGCTTACAGTTGTTCTAAGCCTAACCACTTCACTTCGTAGTTTCTTATTTTCCTCTTCAAGGGAATAGAAGTGTTTTAATGACACTTTTGAAAGTAGAGTGATTTTGTTGTGAACTATCTCTAGGTTGTTTGCTAAATCGCTGGTCGTTGGTTTAGGTTTGTCTGCAAGGTTTAAATATTCTAGGCTTGGGTTTCGAGTTTTCTCATACCACTCCCTAATGCGGGTTTCGAGTTTTCTCATACCACTCCCTAATGCTTTGCTCGAATTTCTCGCTCATTTAGAGGTTTTAATGATCTTACCTTTACTTACGGCTTAGGATCTATAGAATTTTCATGCTCACCCGACGGTCTCGACTCCTTCTTGGAGACTTACGAGAACAACAATGCCTTCTTGCTCGTTGGGTAGTCACTGCGCCACAAAAATTGCATTTTATAAATAATGTACCAATTTCTTGATTTACCTGCCACTGGTGTTCACAATAGAATTTTTCCTCTGGCATATCCACCTGGACTTGCCATCCTTATGGTTCTCCCATCAGCACGAACATAAACTCATTTACTGGCAAAACACTTGTTGCAACATTGCAATGCTGTTCAGTTGCATTCTCCCCTTCTGACATGCTGCAGATTGCATCACTGCTACTCTCATCAGGGTCAACTGATACGACATCAAAGTCTTCTGGGAGGTCTAAGTCATTGATCATGGCAACTCTTTCCTTGTTGCCAATCTTATTTCGGCATTCCCTGGCAAAATGCCCTTCTTCTCCGCAAATGAAACACTTACACTTTTTAACCCTTGTTCTGTCATTCTGATATTTTCTTTTGATTACTCTGACATGAGATTTATGTGGCTTTCCTTTGTAAGTGTTTGCTTTTCGAAGTCCATACTTCTTCTTTTCTCCTTGATAATAACTTGGGATTGGGATCTGTGCGCA
The DNA here is from genome assembly GCA_025175895.1 of Wurfbainia villosa. Taxonomy (NCBI): domain Eukaryota; kingdom Viridiplantae; phylum Streptophyta; class Magnoliopsida; order Zingiberales; family Zingiberaceae; genus Wurfbainia; species Wurfbainia villosa. Next base: position 31,005,885 of record CM045989.1, on the reverse strand, counting down.
GAATTGCAAATCCTTTAGACTTCTTTGGAGTGTAGCCTGCTTGCACATTTCAGTGAGATCCTGATAGGCATGGTGAATCCTTGGAAGGACTCCTATAGTGTTGCTTTAAAGGCAACTGAAAGTATTGAAGCACCTGCCCAAGGATTTTCTGTACCATCTCAATTGAAAACGGCGTTTGACTTTCAAAGGGTTTTGATAAAGCAAACAATATCCTATTATCTCTTATAATTGAATTGCATAACTAGTTGCAGGAGCTCAGGACTCAGGTCCAAAGCCTTAAGCAAGCTTCCAGTACATCAACCTCAGCACCAAAGGAGCTTGAAGGAGCAATCGACGACTTATCAAAAAGAATTTCTGATTTAAATTTGGGATCTGAATCTGTAATCCCAAAGAAGAAGGGGTCTATACTGGTATTTAGAAATCCTTCAGAAATCTTGAGGAAAGAGAAGGAAAAGTGATGGCGGCCAGAACATCCACTAGTACAAGGCCACCAGCGGTTATAACACTCAAATTACAGTGCCAGTCTTTGAAGATCAGATCAGGGATTATCGAAGAGGGCAACGGAGATTATATAACATGCAAAGAAGACTCATGCCTAGTCAGAGAAGGTTCAGAAGAACAAAAGAAAGTCAAGTAAACCCGGAAGAACAGCTGGAGATTTCAAGATCTCAAAGAGCAAATATGGTACCAGCTGAGGTACTTTATTCAACGGGTTTCCAGCCAACACAACACCGAGTGTATCAGCATTACTCGGAAGAAGATATTCTGTGTGTTGAAGAAGGGCAAGTGGATCTCCCACTTGTAACTGACCAGAGCCATCAAACCTTAAGAGAATCAGGTTTCTTTCATATTCATATAGGTTTGGTTATGATAAGAATTTATACTCTTCACAGAAGAAACACAGGTGTCATGGTACTTGTAATACTACGTGACACAAGATGGCGAGGCGATAGATCTATAATCGCAACCATGGAAATGGATCTAACGGAGGAACCGGATGGTTTCGTAATTCGGACATCGTGATGAACTTGGAAGATTTCGACCGTATTGAAATATCCCATCGGACTAGAGGCTATCAAGATTGGCGAGGGATCGGTAATCTGGTCACGGGAATGATAGAGGCGACTAACGAATACTAGCTTTACAATTTTACGTATAATGTTCAAAATGTCACAGATTATTGACGAGGAGTAGTAGCACTCCCGGGGGACAAGATTTTCAGGATGAATTCTGGCGAGAGATGAATCTGAGGCCCGACGAAGGAGAAATCCCATGGCGCTGACGAGTTGATACAAAGCGCTCTTTGGACGGAAGTGTATCCTTACAATTTCAGGGATATACGCACATAGCTGAACCTCGAGCAATTACGGTAAATGAAGAAGATGTTGAGGATTGCGCAGAAGCAGAGATTTTATCAATACTGATTACTGAAGAACCTGTATTTGAAGTAATGTGATTGCGTCAAGACATGCGATCGGAAGAACAACAAGAGCGGCAGGATATGATCTGCATGTTTGCAACAATTATAAAATTCAACCTCAAGGAAGGTCTTTACTTTATACAGGAATAGCATGTGCAATCCCAGAAGGATACTATGGACACATTATGGCAAGATCCGGAAGCGCATGGAAGAAAGGCATCATAGTCGGAGCAGGAGTTATTGACTCCGATTACAGGGGAGAGGTGAAAATTCTTGTTTTTAATATCGCAAGAATCTTGATCTTTTATTAAAGCGAGAAAGGTAGCTGCTCGGCTTATTTTGGAAAAGATAATTACACGGAGATAACCATGGTCTCTTGCCTTGAAAGTACTACACGAGGAGAACGAGGCTTTGGGTCTACCTCCTCAAAACCAGCACAGATGGGAACCCCTGAATGGACCAATTTGATGAAAATATTGGTACCACAAGAAGTAGCATCAACACCTCCAGTGGTGGCACAAGAAGTACAAGAAGAAGAATCATTCATCAGATATATGCAGTGATGGATAAATACGAACACACAGACACATTCTGAGATGAAAAGAATGCATTTGAACCCATTCGCGGAAGTTGGTGGAAATACTTCTGATGATTATTTATCTGCAGATTCAAATTTTGATCAGGAACAAATAGCGCATATTAATGAAGGTGACTTTGATCTGGACTATCGGTCTGAAAGAAGCGGTCTCGGCCTCTTAGTAACATCTACCTTGACCCACGGAGGATACAATGATGGGACCGCCCAATACGGTCCAGCGTATGAGAGGCCAATGACCTCTAATCCGTATAAAAATTTGGATTTCGTAGGCGCGAGATTGGTAAATTCGAAGAGCTTCTGGATGACAACCCGATGGACACTACCTTGTATGGCAACAAAAGTGTTATGCTTATCCTTCCTAATAATATTGGACTGTATAATGATGTAATTTCCAGATGGGAATCTATAACAACAAACGTAGTGGATTCAAAAATATGGCCGGATAGGAGGACCAAAGTCCAGTATATAGAAAATTTGCTGGGAGAAATTGAGAAGAAAACATTCATCCAATGGAGGATGATGTTCCCGAATCGATATGATAATTTGATCAATCTGCTGACGACAGCGATCTCGGATAAATAATCATCGAAGTATTTCCACGACTTCCGCGAATGGGTTCGCCGTTCTTTTTAAATCTTGTAATGTGTGTCTGGTGTTAAATCGTTTTATCCATTCTTTGCATATATCTGATGAATGATTCTTCTTCTTGTACTTCTTGTGCCACCACTGGAGGTGTTGATGCTACTTCTTGTGGTACCAATATTTTCATCAAATTGGTCCATTCAGGGGTTCCCATCTGTGCTGGTTTTGAGGAGGTAGACCCAAAGCCTCGTTCTCCTCGTGTAGTACTTTCAAGGCAAGAGACCATGGTTATCTCTGGTGTAATTATCTTTTCCAAAATAAGCTGAGCTACAGCTTCTCCTGCTTTAATAAAAAGATCAGTATCTTGCATATTAAAAACAAGAATTTTCACCTCTCCCCTGTAATCGGAGTCAATAACTCCTGCTCCGACTATGATGCCTTTCTTCCATGCGCTTCCGGATCTTGCCATAATGTGTCCATAGTATCCTTCTGGGATTGCACATGCTATTCCTGTATAAAGTAAAGACCTTCCTTGAGGTTGAATTTTATAATTGTTGCAAACATGCAGATCATATCCTGCCGCTCCTGTTGTTCTTCTGACTGGTGCTATGGCTTCAGCATGCAATCTCATTACTTCAAATACAGGTTCTTCAGTAATCAGTACTGATAAAATCTCTGCTTCTGCGCAATCCTCAACATCTTCTTCATTTACCGTAATTGCTCGAGGTTCAGCTATGGGCGTATATCCCTGAAATTGTAAGGATACACTTCCGTCCAGTAGCGTTCTTGTATCAACTCTGGTTGGCGCCATGGGATTTCTCCTTTGTGTTGGCCTCAGTATCCATCTCTGCCTTTGTAATTCATCGGTTGAAAATCTTGTCCCTGGGAGTGCTACTACTCCTCTGCTTGCCAGATAATCTGTGACATTTTGAACATTATATGTAAAATTTGTAAAGCTAGTATTTGTTAGTCGCCCTATCATCATTACGGTGACGATGATTCTGGATCCCTTGCGATCTTGATAGCCTGATGCGGATGGATATTTGATATGGTTGGCGAAATCTTCGAGTTAAATCGTGATATGCGGAATTATGTAAACCATCTGGGTTCCTCTGGTTAGATCCATTTCCATGGTTGCGATTATAGATCTATCGCCTCGCCATCTTGTGTCACGTAGTATTACAAGTACCATGACACCTGTGTTTCTTCTGTGAAGAGTATAAATTCTTATCATAACCAAACCTATATGAATATGAAAGAAACCTGATTCTCTTAAGGTTTGATGGCTTTGGTCAGTTACAAGTGGGAGATCCACTTGCCCTTCTTCAACACACAGAATATCTTCTTCCGAGTAATGCTGATACACTCGGTGTTGTGTTGGCTGGAAACCCGTTGAATAAAGTACCTCAGCTGGTACCATATTTGCTCTTTGAGATCTTGAAATCTCCAGCTGTTCTTCCGGGTTTACTTGACTTTCTATTGTTCTTCTGAACCTTCTCTGACTAGGCATATCGCCATGTAGGTTATCCCCAATGAACCCTTGCTCTTTTAGCCTGTTCAATAGTGGTCCATGTTTTTGTAATATGTATGTATTCGAGGGGGTGGCAGTAAAGAGTACCTTCTCCTTGATCTCTAAATACTCCATTTCTTCAAGTTGTAACTCTTCTAATGCTAGGACTGTTGTCGAGCTTGTTGAAATTGTTGTTATATTTTTATAGAAGGTAACAGAATTTCCTTCTATACGAACGCCCCCTTGCATGCTTCTTATGAAATTTCCTCCTATGACCATTTGAATACCATCTCCTAGCGTCATCTCGAATGAATAAGTGAAGGGGATTCTAAATTTATTTTCCCCTATCTTCATCTGTCCGCCTTTGAATTTCCAATTAGCAACCTGCTTTGAATTAACCCCATTAATTATTACCGTGAAGGGATTCTTTTCCAGGGCTTGTTCTGGGACTGATCTTTGATCAACACAGCATGTGGTTGCTCCAGTGTCCAAGATAGCATTGACTCGGAATGGTGGAACAGAAGGAATCTCTATCTCCACGATCATATGATACAATCTATTCAGAGTCCTTTTTGGGTGATATTGCCCACTTGACGCTTGGAATACAGCTACCTCCAGGAAGTGCAACTATTCTTTTCCTTTCTGTAAATCTCTGAGATTTAGCTGTTGTAATTCATTGGCTAAATCCTCACTTAAGGTAATTCATTGGAGAAATCAGGAAGCAGAGGCTACCTTAAGTGAGGATTTAGCCAATGAATTACAACAGCTAAATCTCAGAGATTTACAGAAAGGAAAAGAACAGTTGCACTTCCTGGAGGTAGCTGTATTTCAAGCGTCAAGTAGGCAATATCACCCAAAAAGGACTCTGAATAGATTGTATCATATGATCGTGGAGATAGAGATTCCTTCTGTTCCACCATTCCGAGTCAATGCTATCTGGACCTGGCAACACATCGTGTTGATCAAAGATCGATCGAAACAAGCCTGAAAAGAATCCTTCACGTGAATAATTAATGGGTTAATTAAGCGGTTGCTAATTGAAATTCAAAGGCGATGTATGAAGATAGGAAAATAAATTTAGAATCCCCTTCACTTATTCATTCGAGATGACGCTAGAGATGGTATTCAAACGGTCCTAGAGGAAATTTTCATAAGAAGTACGCGAGCGTTAGAAGGAAATTCTGTTACCTTCTATAAAAATATAACAACAATTTCAACAAGCCCGACAACAGTCCTAGCATTAGAAGAGTTACAACTTGAAGAAATGGAGTATTTAGAGATCAAGGAGAAGGTACTCTTTACTGCCACCCCCTCGAATACATACATATTACAAAAACATGGACCACTATTGAACAGGCTAAAAGAGCAAGGGTTCATTGGGGATAACCCGCTGAAGCATTGGGAGAAGAATGGCATCCTATGCAAAATTGATGTCATAAACCCTGATATCACCATACAAGACAAGCCATTATCACTTGACTTTCTATTGTTCTTCTGAACCTTCTCTGACTAGGCATGAGTCTTCTTTGCATGTTATATAATCTCCGTTACCCTCTTCGATAATCCCTGATCTGATCTTCAGCACTGGGCACCTGTAATTCAGCAGGTGTTATAACCGCTGGTGGCCTTGTACTAGTGGATGTTCTGGCCGCCATCACTTTTCCTTCTCTTTCCTCAAGATTTCTGAAGGATTTCTAAATACCAGTATAGACCCCTTCTTCTTTGGGATTACAGATTCAGATCCCAAATTTAAACCAGAAATTCTTTTTGATAAGTCGTCGATTGCTCCTTTAAGCTCCTTTGGTGCTGAGGTTGATGTACTGGAAGCTTGCTTAAGGCTTTGGACCTGAGTCCTGAGTTCCTGCAACTGGTTATGCAATTCAATTATAAGAGATAATAGGGTATTGTTTTGCTTTATCAAAACCCTTTGAAAGCCAAACGCCGTTTTCAATTGAGATGGTACAGAAAATCCTTGGCGGTGCTTCAATACTTTTAAGCACTAAGATAAGCTTCGTTTTCTTCCTGTTTATCCCAACTCATCCGCCAATTAAGGATTTTACTTCTTGTAGTACAGATTCAATTTCCTTGACTTTTCTCTTCAAATCTTCAGCTACTTTGGCTATTTCCTTTTCTACAATTTTGGGCTGATTTGAGGCTTCTACTATGACTTCTCTTATTTCACTTTTCGTTGTTGGATGATTCTTAACAATTTCGTTTTCAAGTAGGCTTACAGTTGTTCTAAGCCTAACCACTTCACTTCGTAGTTTCTTATTTTCCTCTTCAAGGGAATAGAAGTGTTTTAATGACACTTTTGAAAGTAGAGTGATTTTGTTGTGAACTATCTCTAGGTTGTTTGCTAAATCGTTGGTCATTGGTTTAGGTTTGTCTGCAAGGTTTAAATATTCTAGGCTTGGGTTTCGAGTTTTCTCATACCACTCCCTAATGCTTTGCTCGAATTTCTCGCTCATTTAGAGGTTTTAATGATCTTATCTTTACTTACGGCTTAGGATCTATAGAATTTTCATGCTCACCCGACGGTCTCAACTCCTTCTTGGAGACTTACGAGAACTGCAGTCTTTTGCAATCAATTAATAGATTGGTCGCCTTATCATAAATTTAAGATTCAATAATACCTGTTGTCTTATAATTCCTAAATTTGTACTGAGAATATCTTGACGCCACAAGACCACCAGAAAAGAAAGATGCTTGATGATATAGAGGAACAAGCATCACAGAACCTTTATTATGCGCTGCAAGAGCTGGAAAGGATTGAACAGCTCAAGGAATCCGACTTTACAAGCAGGCGGTACCAAGAGGGTGGGTACCACAACTACTTTCTAAGCGCACTACCCAAAATAAAGGACACAAGAAAGGAACTTTGGCGAGTGACCAATATGCTGAACTCCATCTTGGGAGGAATCAAGGACACACCCCATTAAGCAAAAGCAAGTGGTGAGCCCAATAAATGAGACTGAGCCTCGGGGAGCCGTCTCATCAGAAACGCTGGAATCCCCTTTATAGCTGTAAAGTAAGACATATCTTATCAGTGTGAGCTGTGTGTGAGCTGTGTGTGAGCTGTAAGGCTGATAGAAGGATAAGGGTATCGTGATCTAAAGGACGATAGGGCTAATAAATGAGCACCCGCTTTAATCAGTGATACAACCTTTTCCTATCTTATAAGCTATACGAGTGTAATGGTTTGAGCAGACTTGAGCATTACCAAGACTGTCATTCCACATAATAGTTTGCAAAATCTTTCTGAAGAAATAAAAACTCCGAGCATCGTCTCAGGTTTTATTTTCATATTCAGAGAGTCGATCCTCTTTTGGTATCAGAGCTAGTTTTACAAGATGCAAGGCTAAAACCCTCAAAGTTCTAGGCGAAAGGTAACGAGTTCATATACACCTCTTATGTTCTTGCGCGTACACTTAAAATTCTGAGATAGGTGCCTGAGAAGTAACTAAAGGGATGAAAGGTGGAGACTCGACAAGCATCCTTGGTTCGGTTTATCCACAAGGCTAGTAAGTGCGTAAGACGGTAAGCCCAAAATCCCAAATCAGTGATATTCTCAGTACAAATTTAATGGTTTGAGCAGACTTGAGCATTACCAAGACTGTCATTCCACATAATAGTTTGCAAAATCTTTCTGAAGAAATAAAAACTCCGAGCATCGTCTCAGGTTTTATTTTCATATTCAGAGAGTCGATCCTCTTTTGGTATCAGAGCTAGTTTTACAAGATGCAAGGCTAAAACCCTCAAAGTTCTAGGCGAAAGGTAACGAGTTCATATCCACCTCTTATGTTCTTGCTCGTACACTTAAAATTCTGAGATAGGTGCTTGAGAAGTAACTAAAGGGATGAAAGGTGGAGACTCGACAAGCATCCTTGGTTCGGTTTATCCACAAGGCTAGTAAGTGCGTAAGACGGTAAGCCCGAAATCCCAAATCAGTGATATTCTCAGTACAAATTTAGGAATTAGAAGACAACAGGTATTATTGAATCTTAAATTTATGATAAGGCGACCGATCTATGACGAACACCTGAACACATTACAAGATGAAAAAGAATGGCTGAACCCATTCGCGGAAGTTGGTGGAAATACTTCTGATGATTATTTATCTGCAGATTCAAATTTTGATCAGGAATAAATAGCGCATATTAATGAAGGTGACTTTGATCTGGACTATCCAGTGCAAAAGAAGAAGCAGATTCTGGCCTCTTCCGTAACATCTACCTTCAACCCACCAGAGGATACAATGATGGGACTGCCCCAATACGGTCCAGCAGATGAGAGGCCAACAACCTCTAATCCATATAAAAATTTGGATTTCATGGGCGCAAGGATTGGTAAATTCCGAAGAGCTTACAACAGTGACAACCAGTGGACATTACCTTCGGCGCAGCAAGCAACAGGTGTTATGCTTATCCTTCCTAATAATATTGGACTGTATAATGATGTTATTTCCAGATGGAAATCTATAACAACAAGCGTAGTGGATTCAAAAATATGGCCGGATAGGAGGACCAAAGTTTAACTACAGAACGCTCAACGACAACACGTACAAAGACTAGTACAGCTTGCCAGGAATAAACACAATCCTTAAAAAAGTTGGAAATTCAAAATTTTACTCTAAATTCGACTTGAAATCAGGATTTCATCAAGTCGCAATGGACCCGGCATCTGTGGAATGGACGGCTTTCATTTGTCCATCTGGTCTTTATGAATGGCTTGCCATGCCATTTGGCTTGAAGAATGCTCCAGCCATATTCCTCATATGTGAAAAGCATGGCCTGGTTTTATCACCAACAAAATGCAAGCTTGCCGTTTCAAAGATTGAATTTCTAGGAGCGGAAATTGGGGAAGGAAAGTTGAAGCTGCAACCCCACATAATCAAGAAGATTGCTGAGTATAAAGAGGAGGATCTTAAAGAAAAGAAAGGATTAAGGTCTTGGCTGGGAATTCTCAACTACGCCAGAACCTATATCCCAAACCTAAGCTCTAAATTGGGCCCTCTATATGAGAAGACTTCAATACATGGCGATAAACGCATGAAGCCATCAGATTGGGCCTTGGTGAAAGAAATAAAAGCTCAAATTCAACAACTTCCAGATCTGGAACTTCCTCCAGAAAATGCTTACATCATACTGGAAACCGATGGCTGTATGACTGGTTGGGGAGGAGTTTGCAAATGGAAAACTTCAAAATACTACGTGACACAAGATGGCGAGGCGATAGATCTATAATCGCAACCATGGAAATGGATCTAACCAGAGGAACCCAGATGGTTTACGTAATTCCAGACATCATGATGAACTTGGAAGATTTCGCCAACCATATTGAAATATCCATCCAGACCAGAGGCTATCAAGATTGGCAAGGGGAATCCAGTAATCTACTGGTCACCAGAATGATGATAGGGCGACTAACAAATACTAGCTTTACAAATTTTACATATAATGTTCAAAATGTCGCAGATTATCTGGCAAGCAGAGGAGTAGTAGCACTCCCAGGGACAAGATTTTCAACCGATGAATTACAAAGGCAGAGATGGATACTGAGGCCGACACAAAGAAGAAATCCCATGGCGCCAACCAGAGTTGATACAAGAACGCTACTGGACGGAAGTGTATCCTTACAATTTCAGGGATATACGCCCATAGCTGAACCTTTAGAATCCCCTTCACTTATTCATTCGAGATGACGCTAGGAGATGGTATTCAAATGGTCCTAGGAGGAAATTTCATAAGAAGCATGCAAGGGGGCGTTCGTATAGAAGGAAATTCTGTTACCTTCTATAAAAATATAACAACAATTTCAACAAGCCCGACAACAGTCCTAGCATTAGAAGAGTTACAACTTGAAGAAATGGAGTATTTAGAGATCAAGGAGAAGGTACTCTTTACTGCCACCCCCTCGAATACATACATATTACAAAAACATGGACCACTATTGAACAGGCTAAAAGAGCAAGGGTTCATTGGGGATAACCCGCTGAAGCATTGGGAGAAGAATGGCATCCTATGCAAAATTGATGTCATAAACCCTGATATCACCATACAAGACAAGCCATTATCTCATGTGACTCCTGCAATGAAGGCAGCTTTTCAAAAGCATGTGGAGATATTACTGGAACTAAAGGTTATTCGCCCAAGCAAGAGTAGACACAAAACAATGGCAATGATAGTCCAGTCAGGCACTAGTATCAACCCAATCACTGGAAAGGAGGAAAAAGGAAAGGAGCGTATGGTATTTAACTACAGAACGCTCAACGACAACACGTACAAAGGCCAGTACAGCTTGCCAGGAATAAACACAATCCTTAAGAAAGTTGGAAATTCAAAAATTTACTCTAAATTCGACTTGAAATCAGGATTTCATCAAGTCGCAATGGACCCGGCATCTGTGGAATGGACGACTTTCATTTGTCCATCTGGTCTTTATGAATGGCTTACCATGCCATTTGGCTTGAAGAATGCTCCAGCCATATTCCAGCGGAAAATGGATCAGTGCTTTAAAGGTACTGAGGATTTTATTTCAATATACATTGATGATATTCTTGTGTTCTCGAATACAGAGAAGGAGCATATCAAGCACCTGGAAATAATGCTTAACATATGTGAAAAGCATGGCCTGGTTTTATCACCAACAAAATGCAAGCTTGCCGTTTCAAAGATTGAATTTCTAGGAGCGGAAATTGGGGAAGGAAAGTTGAAGCTGCAACCCCACATAATCAAGAAGATTGCTGAGTATAAAGAGGAGGATCTTAAAGAAAAGAAAGGATTAAGGTCTTGGCTGGGAATTCTCAACTACGCCAGAACCTATATCCCAAACCTAAGCTCTAAATTGGGCCCTCTATATGAGAAGACTTCAATACATGGCGATAAACGCATGAAGCCATCAGATTGGGCCTTGGTGAAAGAAATAAAAGCCCAAATTCAACAACTTCCAGATCTGGAACTTCCTCCAGAAAATGCTTACATCATACTGGAAACCGATGGCTGTATGACTGGTTGGGGAGGAGTTTGCAAATGGAAAACTTCAAAATATGACCCCCGAAGCACTGAAAAGGTTTGTGCTTATGGTTTGGTTATGATAAGAATTTATACTCTTCACAGAAGAAACACAGGTGTCATGGTACTTGTAATACTACGTGACACAAGATGGCGAGGCGATAGATCTATAATCGCAACCATGGAAATGGATCTAACCAGAGGAACCCAGATGGTTTACGTAATTCCAGACATCATGATGAACTTGGAAGATTTCGCCAACCATATTGAAATATCCATCCAGACCAGAGGCTATCAAGATTGGCAAGGGGGATCCAGTAATCTACTGGTCACCAGAATGATTGGAGTTTTTATTACTCTTGATACCATTCTCAGATAAGAAGAATTATTACTCTTGAAGACCCTGCTTCAAGAGCAACGGCGGAACAAAATCAAGCATATTTGGACCTTGAAAGGTTAGTATGTCATGGCACAAAAGACCTTGTCAATTACATGAATACATACAAGGACTTAGCAGCAAGGACAGGAAGAATGTTTATAAACGAAGAATTATCAAGCAAATTCTACAGAAAGATGCCACCATCAATTAGGCAGCATCTGGAGGCAAAATTTCAAGAGAAGTTCAGAGGCAACACTATAGGAGTCCTTCCAAGGATTCACCATGCCTATCAGGAACTCACTGAAATGTGCAAGCAGGCTACACTCTGTGAATCTGTATCACAGGACCACCAGAAAAGAAAGATGCTTGATGATATTCCAGAAATGGAGTATTTAGAGATCAATGGAGATTTCAAGATCTCAAAGAGCAAATATGGTACCAGCTGAGGTACTTTATTCAACGGGTTTCCAGCCAACACAACACCGAGTGTATCAGCATTACTCGGAAGAAGATATTCTGTGTGTTGAAGAAGGGCAAGTGGATCTCCCACTTGTAACTGACCAGAGCCATCAAACCTTAAGAGAATCAGGTTTCTTTCATATTCATATAGGTTTGGTTATGATAAGAATTTATACTCTTCACAGAAGAAACACAGGTGTCATGGTACTTGTAATACTACGTGACACAAGATGGCGAGGCGATAGATCTATAATCGCAACCATGGAAATGGATCTAACCAGAGGAACCCAGATGGTTTACGTAATTCCAGACATCATGATGAACTTGGAAGATTTCGCCAACCATATTGAAATATCCATCCAGACCAGAGGCTATCAAGATAGGCAAGGGAGATCCAGTAATCTACTGGTCACCAGAATGATGATAGGGCGACTAACAAATACTAGCTTTACAAATTTTACATATAATGTTAAAAATGTCGCAGATTATCTGGCAAGCAGAGGAGTAGTAGCACTCCCAGGGACAAGATTTTCAACCGATGAATTACAAAGGCAGAGATGGATACTGAGGCCGACACAAAGGAGAAATCCCATGGCGCCAACCAGAGTTGATACAAGAACGCTACTGGACAGAAGTGTATCCTTACAATTTCAGGGATATACGCCCATAGCTGAACCTCGAGCAATTACGGTAAATGAAGAAGATGTTGAGGATTGCGCAGAGCGAGATTTTATCGATCGATGATTCTTGAAGAACACTGTATTTGAAGTAATGAGATCGTGATGTCAGCCATAAGCACCGAGTCGGAACAACAGCGGGCAGGATATGATCTGCATGTTTGCAACAATTATAAAATTCAACCTCAAGGAAGGTCTTTACTTTATACAGGAATAGCATGTGCAATCCCAGAAGGATACTATGGACATATTATGGCAAGATCCGGAAGCGCATGGAAGAAAGGCATCATAGTCGGAGCAGGAGTTATTGACTCCGATTACAGGGGAGAGGTGAAAATTCTTGTTTTTAATATGCAAGATACTGATCTTTTTATTAAAGCAGGAGAAGCTGTAGCTCAGCTTATTTTGGAAAAGATAATTACACCAGAGATAACCATGGTCTCTTGCCTTGAAAGTACTACACGAGGAGAACGAGGCTTTGGGTCTACCTCCTCAAAACCAGCACAGATGGGAACCCCTGAATGGACCAATTTGATGAAAATATCGGTACCACAAGAAGTAGCATCAACACCTCCAATGGTGGCACAAGAAGTACAAGAAGAAGAATCATTCATCAGATATATGCGGCAGCAATGGATAAATGACGAACACCTGAACACATTACAAGATGAAAAAGAATGGCTGAACCCATTCGCGGAAGTTGGTGGAAATACTTCTGATGATTATTTATCTGCAGATTCAAATTTTGATCAGGAACAAATAGCGCATATTAATGAAGGTGACTTTGATCTGGACTATCGGTCTGAAGAAAGCGGTCAGCCTCTTAGTAACATCTACCTTGACCCACGGAGGATACAATGATGGGACCGTGATAAAGCTGCGATCTTTTTGCAATCAATTAATAGATCGGTCGCCTTATCATAAATTTAAGATTCAATAATACCTGTTGTCTTCTAATTCCTAAATTTGTACTGAGAATATCACTGATTTGGGATTTCGGGCTTACCGTCTTACGCACTTACTAGCCTTGTGGATAAACCGAACCAAGGATGCTTGTCGAGTCTCTACCTTTCATCCCTTTAGTTACTTCTCAGGCACCTATCTCAGAATTTTAAGTGTACGAGCAAGAACATAAGAGGTGTATATGAACTCGTTACCTTTCGCCTAGAACTTTGAGGGTTTTAGCCTTGCATCTTGTAAAACTAGCTCTGATACCAAAAAAGGATCGACTCTCCCTATTATCTCTTATAATTGAATTGCATAACCAGTTGCAGGAACTCAGGACTCAGGTCCAAAGCCTTAAGCAAGCTTCCAGTACATCAACCTCAGCACCAAAAAAGCTTGAAGGAGCAATCGACGACTTATCAAAAAGAATTTCTGGTTTAAATTTGGGATCTGAATCTGTAATCCCAAAGAAGAAGGGGTCTATACTGGTATTTAGAAATCCTTCAGAAATCTTGAGGAAAGAGAAGGAAAAGTGATGGCGGCCAGAACATCCACTAGTACAAGGCCACCAGCAGTTATAACACCTGCTGAATTACAGGTGCCCAGTGCTGAAGATCAGATCAGGGATTATCGAAGAGGGCAACGGAGATTATATAACATGCAAAGAAGACTCATGCCTAGTCAGAGAAGGTTCAGAAGAACAATAGAAAGTCAAGTAAACTCGGAAGAACAGCTGGAGATTTCAAGATCTCAAAGAGCACCATGCCTATCAGGAACTCACTGAAATGTGCAAGCAAGCTACACTCCAAATAAGTCTAAAGGATTTGCAATTCTGCTCACAGATCCCAATCCCAAGTTATTATCAAGGAGAAAAGAAGAAGTATGGACTTCGAAAAGCAAGCACTTACAAAGGAAAGCCACATAAATCTCATGTCAGAGTAATCAAAAGAAAATATCAGAATGACAGAACAAGGGTTAAAAAGTGTAAGTGTTTCATTTGCGGAGAAGAAGGGCATTTTGCCAGGGAATGCCGAAATAAGATTGGCAACAAGGAAAGGGTTGCCATGATCAATGACTTAGACCTCCCAGAAGACTTTGATGTCGTATCAGTTGACCCTAATGAGAGTAGCAGTTTTCTTCTCAATTTCTCCCAGCAAATTTTCTATATACTGGACTTTGGTCCTCCTATCCGGCCATATTTTTGAATCCACTACGTTTGTTGTTATAGATTCCCATCTGGAAATAACATCATTATACAGTCCAATATTATTAGGAAGGATAAGCATAGCACCTGTTGCTTGCTGCGCCGAAGGTAGTGTCCACTGGTTGTCACTGTATCCTCTGGTGGGTCGAAGGTAGATGTTACGGAAGAGGCCAGAATCTGCTTCTTCTTTTGCACTGGATAGTCCAGATCAAAGTCACCTTCATTAATATGCGCTATTTGTTCCTGATCAAAATTTGAATCTGCAGATAAATAATCATCAGAAGTATTTCCACCAACTTCCGCGAATGGGTTCAGCCATTCTTTTTCATCTTGTAATGTGTTCAGGTGCGTTAACAGTAGCCTTCTCCGTGAAGCAGCTAACTCTGTGGCAGCTTCCTCCTCCTCGTTCTTGTAATCGAATCCATCTCTTATTTGCTTTCCACGTGTTATATCATCATCCATTTTTTCCTTGCCTTTGCCAGTTGTGATTACCGAAACAATTTCCTTTCCGGCAACTAATCGAGATAATGAGTCTGCAAAAACATTTAACTTGGCATCAATATGTTCAAATTGAATTTTAATACCTGATCCGGTAATAAAATCCGTGAAAGCAATCCATCTGACTCTGGAGGGTTTATTTCTTGCCATTTTATTATAAAAGCTTATAATAGCTTGGCAGTCAGTTCTCAAAGTGATCTCCTCCTTGTCCAAATAGTGGATTTTGAGTGCACTCATGGTTTCCATCGCAGCAAATATCTCTGCATCAATAACAGATTTGACTACGGTAAATTTTCCATGAGCATAAGCACAAACCTTTTCAGTGCTTCGGGGGTCATATTTTGAAGTTTTCCATTTGCGAAACTCCCAACCACCATACAAACATCGGTTTCGGTATGATGTAAGCGGCCTCGTCTCGCAAAGATCGACATTCCTCCATTGGATGAATGTTTTCTTCTCAATTTCTCCCAGCAAATTTTCTATATACTGGACTTTGGTCCTCCTATCCGGCCATATTTTTGAATCCACTACATTTGTTGTTATAGATTCCCATCTAGAAATAACATCACGACTTATCAAAAAGAATTTCTGGTTTAAATTTGGGATCTGAATCTGTAATCCCAAAGAAGAAGGGGTCTATACTGGTATTTAGAAATCCTTCAGAAATCTTGAGGAAAGAGAAGGAAAAGTGATGGCGGCCAGAACATCCACTAGTACAAGGCCACCAGCGGTTATAACACCTGCTGAATTATAGGTGCCCAGTGCTGAAGATCAGATCAGGGATTATCGAAGAGGGCAACGGAGATTATATAACATGCAAAGAAGACTCATGCCTATCATCATTCTGACTGGTGCTATGGCTTCAGCATGCAATCTCATTACTTCAAATACAGGTTCTTCAGTAATCAGTACTGATAAAATCTCTGCTTCTGTGCAATCCTCAACATCTTCTTCATTTACCGTAATTGCTCGAGGTTCAGCTATGGGCGTATATCCCTGAAATTGTAAGGATACACTTCCGTCCAGTAGCGTTCTTGTATCAACTCTGGTTGGCGCCATGGGATTTCTCCTTTGTGTTGGCCTCAGTATCCATCTCTGCCTTTGTAATTCATCGGTTGAAAATCTTGTCCCTGGGAGTGCTACTACTCCTCTGCTTGCCAGATAATCTGCGACATTTTGAACATTATATGTAAAATTTGTAAAGCTAGTATTTGTTAGTCGCCCTATCATCATTCTGGTGACCAGTAGATTACTGGATCCCCTTGCCAATCTTGATAGCCTCTAGTCTGGATGGATATTTCAATATGGTTGGCGAAATCTTCCAAGTTCATCATGATGTCTGGAATTACGTAAACCATCTGGGTTCCTCTGGTTAGATCCATTTCCATGGTTGCGATTATAGATCTATCGCCTCGCCATCTTGTGTCACGTAGTATTACAAGTACCATGACACCTGTGTTTCTTCTGTGAAGAGTATAAATTCTTATCATAACCAAACCTATATGAATATGAAAGAAACCTGATTCTCTTAAGGTTTGATGGCTCTGGTCAGTTAGAGACAGGGCAAGGCCGAGATTACTTATTGAAAAAAAAATGAAGAAGATGCTGAAAGATTATTTTCTTCCTTTTGATTATACTCAGTCATTATTTCAAAGTCTTCACACTTTAAGACGGCATCCGATCAGTCAATGAGTATACGAAGGAATTTTACTAGTTAATCGCTTGAAACGATTTATACGAGACGGAGGAGCAATTAGTAACCCAATATTTAGGAGATTTGCGACAATCTTTTCAGGATATTTTTAATCTACATTCTCTATGAATTGTTTCAGAGGTTTATCAATATTAGTATAAGTTTTCTTTGGATTGAATTTTCTAACATGTTTGTCTTTGTTTAAGTAAGGTTTCCTGGCTTTACTTTTTCTTAAGTAATAAGTTGTTTTTGCTCTAAATTTTGATTTTGGTTTTATCGCTTTTCTTTTCCTTTCTATCCCATATTGTTGAGGTGTATAAATTTGACTGCAAAACCCATAAGGTTGGTTTTTAAGTTTTTTTTGTATTTAAATGTAAGTACACTTAGTTTTAAGTTGAGTAAATATATGTTGTATCCTGACACCTATATTGTCATATTTATCAGGTACATGTAAGTCTTTCCAAGATCTGTGAATTTCTTTTCCTAATTCTCCAAGTAATTTGCTAAATAGTCTCTCTCCTAGAGATCAATCAAAGTAATTTCCAAATATGGATGTTAATGCTAAAAAAATCATTACAAAAAGGTTTAACTTTTAGCCAATCAAGTAATTGAATTTATTCTAAGTCTCTCATAGCTTCTTTTTGCCTAATATCTAATCCAGTATTAGCATCCTTGGTTGTTAATAATCTATGCATAGCATAACAAAAATTAAGTATATTATTTCCTTGTAATGTAATTTTCTGTATTTCTTCTGAAAATTTCTCTTTAAAAGATTCCCAAGCAACCCTTGCTACATCTCCTAAGTAATTTTCTCCAATTCTTAGCATAGTGTCTCCTATTTCTATATTCATTTCATGTTTAGCTTGATAATCTCTTTTTACTGAGACAATTCATTGTTCTTATTATTTTGTAATTCAGAATGCCTAACTTACATGAAAGAAGCCCTATTTATAGACAAGATTAGGGCTTATTCAAAAGAATAAATCAAACCTTATCCTAGGAATAAATCAAAATTTTATCCTAAGTAATAATTATTCCTAATGATATTTAGGGATAACAATTATCCCTAATTATATCTACAATATTCTAACACTCCCCCTCAAGCTGAAGAATATAAATTATATGCACCCAGCTTGTTACATATGTAGTCAATTCGGGGACCTCTCAGTGACTTAGTAAATATATCTGCTAGCTGATCATGTGAGTTAACAAAACTAGTAGATATTTCTCCAGATATGACTTTCTCTCTGACAAAGTGACAGTCGACTTCTATATGCTTTGTCCTCTCATGAAAAACTGGATTTGAGGCGATATGCATGGCGGCTTGGTTATCACATATAAGTGACATTTGTGTAATGTCTCCAAATTTTAGCTCACAAGCTTGTTTGAGCCATATAAGTTCTTGATCAGCATGGCGTAGCTCGATACTCTGCCTCTGTTTGGATCTTTGACATTACTTTGCTTTTCGAAACAAGGTTATCTCGAAAATATACAAAACCGGTAGATCTCCTATCGATAGGAGATCCCGCCCGATCTGCGTCGAATATCCTATAACTCGAGTATGTCCTTTTGTCTTCATACAAAAGACCCTTTCGAGCGCCTCGATATATCGAGCAATCACGAATCACCGTCGATGTTCTTTACAGGAGAGTTGAACCGACTTACTACACTTCTGCAAATGAGATATCCTGGACGAGTACAATGATGGGTAACTTAGTCTTCCTACTAATGTCGCTGTATCGTTCAGATCTAGTAGAGGCTCCCGATTTGGTAGGAGCTTGACATTAGGATCGTAGGGTTGTGATCTTTGAGTTTAACATTCCTGCTTCTTCTGAATATCCATTGATACTTCCTTTGAGATATAATGATCCCATTTTACGGTGTCTTACTTATTCCCAAGTATTTAAGTCTGAGATCCTTTTGTCGAAATGTTTGAAAAGATGTTGTTTCACCGTGAGATCCCGAGATGATCACTACACGTGACGATATCATCCACATAAACCACTAGGTAGATGCACCGGTAGATGGTGGCGATAAAAGGCGAATGGTCACTCGCTCGAAGTCATGCCGAAGCGTTGAATTCAATACTAAATCTACCGAACCGTACTGCAGGTGGTATGTGAGACCGTATAAAGATTTTTAAGCGACACACAAGACCGTAAGACTCCCACGACAAAATACGGAGGTTGCTCCACGTATAAACTTCTTGAGCAGTCACCGTGTAAGAATGCATTCTTGATATCCAGTGATAAAAAGACCGGTGTTGAATCACAAAGAATGATGGGCGTGAGTAAGCGTATAGAGGACATCTTGCGTGAGAAAAGCGTGTCCCCGTAATCCAATCCAGAAGATCCGAGTATAACCTTTAGCGCGAGAGGCGAGCCTTAAGCCGTCAAGATTCCGTCTGGACCAACCTTCAGTATATACCATCGACAACCAACAATCGACTTTCTGGTGGTAGAGGAACGAGATCCCAAGTCCTACTACTGTAAAGCACTCGTTTAAACGTCTAACATGCTTTTTCCATCCTGGATGGGCAATCGTCTCCGTCTTTGGAAGAAAGCAGGCAAAGAGGAAAAGCGAGAATAATAGGAAGGAGAAAGGCGATGGTAACTCAAAGAAACATAATGTGGAGAAGGATTACGAGTGGAACGTATACCTTCGAAGGGCGATGGGAATATCGATTCATATCGGATGGAGGAGGAGCGGAGGACACGCTCGAGAGATGATTCGGCAGTAGTCGGTGTTGGTGAACAAAGCGAGCAGGACGACGCCGATAAACTGCAGCGGAGGAGGAATTGGGGGGGTGATAGAGAAACTTCTGAGGATCAAAGATCGACTGAGTAGAAGGATGAAACTCGAGACGATGATTAAAGACCCAAAGAAAGGCGAATCGAAGAATGTGGCGTGGCAGAGATGAAATCTGACCGACGGAGTAGGGAATAGCACTTATACCCTTTACGGGCCGTGGGTACCCAAGGAAAACACGTTTATCAGGAGAGAGTTTATCAATGCGGGATCAAGAGCGGAGCAAAACATGTAGAACCAAAGACCCTAGGTGGTAAAGGATGAAGGCTGCGTCGGATAAAGTCGTGATGAGGTATTTGACCTGTAAAGTAGAGAAAGCGTCGATTGATGAGATAACATCACGATGAAATGCAGTGCCACCCCAGCGAAGGGGAACGTAGAGTGGAGGAGAAGAGTTCGGGTGGTCTCGAGAGATGGCGATTCTTGCGACTCCATTCTCTGGGGGGTATGAGGAATGAGACTTAGATGTAATATCGTGAGATGCCAAAAATGTTTGAAAGCGGGAGTAGATAGATATTCACGTGCATTATCACTCTGCGAGGATCGAAGAGGATACCAAATTGTGTTTAATTTCAAAAAAGATTGAAAAATAGAAAATAATTCCGAGCGATCCTTCATTAGATATAACCAAGTCAATCTGGGGAAAAATCGTCTAAAAGTAACAAAATATCGTGACAATGTAGAGGCAATACGACTCGGACCCCAAATATCGGAATGAACCAAAGCGAGGCGTGAGACGAATGACTTATAATGCGAGGAGAAAGCAGATTATGCGTCGTTACTGCTGGCGTGACTCAAGACAAAGATTCTAAGTGAGATAGACTAGGATGTAATTGTTTTAACTTATCAAGACCGGATGTCCCAGTGAGCATGGATAATTAGTGGAATCTTTGCTAACAGAGAGTTTTGTGAAGTTGATATAGACCGTAGACTCACATCCGAGCCAATCCTCCTCCCATCTCAGTCCTGTAATAAAAGAAGATTTAGTAAATGAGATGACACAATCAAGAGAGGTGGTGACTTATTGATAATAAATTAAAGGGAGCTCAGGGAACATAAAAAGAACATTCTGAATGGAAAGAGATGGAAGAATGAGCAATACCAACACCTTGGGGTGAGTTTGAGAACCATTTGCCGTGATAATGAAGGGTAAATAACCTAAGTAGGAAGTAGTGAGGAAAAAAGAGATCTATTACCAGTGATATGATCGGTGGCCCCAGAGTCAAGTACCCAAGGACCCGAAGAGCGAGATATGCCAGCAAAGGAATTACCAGCTTGTGTAATGGCGGGAATTAGACTCCCGTCGATCCTCATACCACTTCAGAAAGTCATCATAGGAAGGCGGTGGAGTTGGAGCTGGTGTTGGAGGCGGTGGAGTTGGGTGATGTAATGAAGTGAAGACGCGAGAACTCGGGCGATCCGAGCGACGAGGAGGTCGACCGTGGAGACTCATTTATCAATCGTGTGTCTGGTCGGTGTGATGATTACACAAGGGGCGTCCTTCGCCATTCTTACGCGGTGGAGGTTTGTTGTTGTTTCGAAAACCAACAATCTTTGAAGAGTCAATTGGAGCGGAAGATGGTAATGTCAAGACTTTAGTAGAGGGACACGGAGGAGAGTCGCCGGTGAAGTCCATGGCCCATGGATCGCCAGAATCGATCACGAATATGAGAGTAATCAAGGCGGACCTATAACGCCAGTCGTCATAAAAATTTCTTCCGATTTTCAAGCTCTGCAGCGGAGTGGCGCGGTGGGAGCGGTCGTTGAACTCACACGTATGGCTAGAGGTCGATCCTAAATAAGTCGGACATGACTCCTTGATCGATGGGGCATTAAGGATGGTCGTAAGATCGTCACAAACTTGATAGAGTCAGAAGTATTATTCGTAAAGTTGTTGAGCTTGTATCCAAACATCCTTGCAGTGTCTTATGTCTGAAAGACATCCCGAGAGATGGATGGATAGTGGCTCGGATAATACAACCTGAGCATCGACCTTTCTCCATAAAGGACGATCGATCACTGAATATCCTCTTGTTTGTATGAGATGTGTTTCATAACCCCGTCAACAAGTTGATGTGAGAGGCCCGAGAGGAGTAGTTCTTACCATCCAAGCTCGGACGAGAGTGGCGCGTAATATGGTTAGTAAAACCGGAAATCTGGCTTCAAGGTAGTGTGAGGGAAGATTGGATGGTTCGAAAAGCGAAGCACTGGAGAAGCCGCCACAGTGGAATTTTCTAGTCTTATTCGACAGGAGTAAAGGAAGGCTGGAAGTTAGAATGGCGGCGTCGATGATGATGACTTCGGCCTTGGCGGTGCGAATGGGATATCGCCCCCCAATCGAGACGGGGAGGGAGAGCGAAGGGGCGAGGTCGCGTTCTCCTCTCGGCGGATGTCTTGCGGCGAGACGATGACAAAGAAGAGGGCGCAGGGAAAGGGAGAAAAGAACTCGCCGGCAGAGGGGCTGGCGGCGCTGGAAAGAACTCGCCGGCGGGCGGGCGGCGGCTACCGAGGCGCTGCATCAATGACGTGACGGCCGAGGGCGAGGGCGCTGGCGGCTGCTTGAGCGATCAGACGCCGCCGAGGCGACGCGCCGACGGGTCGAGGCGCTGACGCGCCGACGCGAGAAGAACAAGCGGCCGCCGAAGCCGCGCGCAGTAAAAAAACAGAGAAGAGTCGCGCTCGAGAGAAACGCGGAGAGAGAAAAACTGAAAACCTAAAAAGGAAATCTAACGCCTCGATACCATATTATTTTCAGAATTCGTAACGCTTAACTTATACTTAAAGAAGCCCTATTTATAGACAAGATTAGGGCTTATTCAAAAGAATAAATCAAACTCTATCCTAGGAATAAATCAAAATTTTATCCTAAGTAATAATTATTCCTAATGATATTTAGGGATAACAATTATCCCTAATTATATCTACAATATTCTAACAGTTCTAAATAAGTATCATATAACTGAGGATCACATTCAGTTATATTAAGTAAAATTGAGTTTTTCCTAAAGAAAGTTATTTCTGGTGGTCTTCTCTTCCCTATTGTTCTTAACAAAGGATTATTGTTTGTATAAGGAGTTGTCTTTCTTCTGGGTGGATGTCCTTGACCGTAGTCCATAGAACCCATAGTACTCTCAAGATATTGTACTTCATATTGTGGTTTGGAAGTTGCAATTGACTCACTAGGATTAATAAAGTCTTTTATACTATGTAGATCAAGTTCATTTGGTTGTTGTTTAACTGCTATTATATTATGGTCCTCGTAATATCCAATTTGTTTCTAATTTCTTATGCAGTTTTTCAAATATTTCCAATTCTTTAAGTTCATTTTCATTAATACTTGTAGCAATTTCTGAGGGTAAATAAACATATTCGCCTACATCAAAGAAACCGTCTGATTCTGAAATATTCATTAAATTATATTTAGAGGCTACTATACTAGTTTGTTTAAACTTAAGTTCTTTTATTGCTTTTAAGTGTCTTTTAGCTAAGTTCTGTAATATAGTTGTTGATGTCTATATTGATTAAGTTATATTCTTCCTGTATAACTTTGGCTTGTGAAGTATTAGGTTTAGAATATTGTAGATATGATTAGGGATAATTGTTATCCCTAAATATCATTAGGAATAATTATTTCTTAGGATAGAATTTTGATTTATTCTTAGGATAGGGTTTGATTTATTCTTTTGAATAAGCCCTAATCTTGTCTATAAATAGGGCTTCTTTCATGTAAGTTAGATATCTCTAAATTACGAAATAACATGGTATCAGAGCCATTAGATTTCCTTTTTTAGGTTTCCGTATTTTTTTTTTCTCTCTCCCGCGTTTCTCTCCCGAACGCGCCTCTTCTTCTTTCTTTTCCCTCACGGACAGAAGAAACGCTGCGCTCGGAAACAGAAGAAGCCGCCGCGCCGCTCGCGAGGAAGAAGAACTTCGGTGGTGTTGTCGCGATTTCTTCGTCAGTGCCGATTCTGTTCTTGAGGATCATCTTCCTGCTTCACCACCGGCCGCAGCGATCCCGCTGGCCACCACACTCAAGAATCAAGAGGTCACGCCCGTCCGCGAGGAAGAAACGCCACGCCGCACGCCGACTCTTCATTCACGATTCTCACCTACGGGCTTCTTCTCCGCGACTTCTTCTTAGCCTTCTAAGACCATCAAAATTCCAAAACATGTAAACCTAGAGAATCTTTGCTTTCACGGAGGTGCCGTGATTGTATTCTCGATCGATTCAGTGGAGCACATCTGTCCACGCCAAAGCCAAGGAAGAGCTCGGCCTCATCACTGCGAGCAGGGCTTTCCTTCCTGCTGCGAACAACATCTCCGTGGAGTACCGACGCCTACTTTCTTCACCATGGGCAACGCCTTCATCATTGCCAACCAAATTTCACGACATGATTAATAAATCGGGTAATAAGTGTGGACGTAATACCATCTACAATTTGTCAGATTATGATTTCCGGGCCACACCCTCCACGGCTGAAGTTCTTTTCTCCTCCCGCAAGCTGCTGATCCACAAGTCAAGTTGTCGGCCATCCTCGAGGTCCCCGCAGACTCAAGAACCGAATAATAACACAAGACGGACCGGCGCTGCCGCTCCGCAGCGTAGCTCGACAACCCAATACGCCACGGCGCTCTAATTCCTCACGTATAATAAGTCGTATTTCTTTATCGTATATCTCGCTCTGCGAGTCCTCGGGTACTTGACTGGGCCACCGATCATATCACCGTAATAGATTTCTTTTCTTCACTATCTACTTCCTAGTTATTTACCATTTGTCACCACGGCAAATGGTTCTAATCTCCTCAAGGTATCGGTATTGCTCATCCTTCTCCATCTCTTTCCATTCATAATGTTCTTTATGCTCCTGAGCCCCCTTTAATTTGTTATCAATAAGTCACCTTACTCTGCCTCGATCAAGGCTGCCTCGCTTACTAAATCTTCGTCATTACAGACCTGAGTACGGGAGGATGATATTCCCGGATACGAGTCCTACGGCCTATATCGATTTCACTGTGCCTCTTCATTGGTTCACTGCATTCCACTTGTTATTCATGCAAGTTAAAGCAATTACATCTAGTCTTTCTCACTTAAAGTCTTTATCTTGTGAGTCGTATCGTTAAGCAGCGTGTTCGTAGTTCATTTCTCCTCGCATTATAAGTCATTTCGTCTCCTTTTGCTTTGATTCGTTCAGATATTTGGGGTCAGTCGTGTTTCTTCTTACATTCGGATCGCGATATTTTGTTACCTTCGTAGCGATTTTTCCGTTGCACTTGGTTATATCGATGAAGGATCGTTGATTGTTTTATTTTCGATCTTTTTAATGAAGTGAAACCTGATTTGGTATCCCTCTTGATCCTTGAAGTAATGATATGCGTGAGTATCTATCTACTCCGTTTGAGACCTTCTTAGCGTCTCGGGGCGTATTACATGAGCGTCTTGTCCTCATACTCCCCGATAGCTGAAATGGCAGAACGCAAGAATCGACATCTCCTAGACCGCCTGACTCTTCTTCATCACTCATGTTCCTCTCGCTTTTGGGGAGAAGTCGACTTTCATCGCATGTTATCTTATCAATCGACGCCTTCCTCTATTTTACAGGTCAAACATACTCATCACGACTTTATCCAAATCACCTTCATCCTTTACCACCTAAGGTCTGTTCTACATGTTTCGTTTACGCCTGATCCTCGCATCGATAAACTCTCTCCTACGATAAACGTGTTTTTCTGATACCCACGATCTCAAAAAGGGTACAAGTGTTATTCTCCTACTCTCCGCTTCAGATTTCATCTCTCACGATGCCACGCTCTTCGATCTTGCCTTCTTCGACCTTCGTAGTCGTCCGAGTTTCCTCCTTCTCGTGCTTTACGCCCCTTTTATCCTCCGTAGGACTCTTTATCACCCCAGCCTTCAATTTCTCCTCCGCAGTGTTTATCCTGCCTTCACCGCTTACGCCACGCCTAACATCGATTCTATCGCTGAATCATGTCCGAGTCGATCCTCCGCCTTCCTCCGATACAATCTTCAACTGATATTCCTATCAGACTTCGCAAAGCGTATACGCTCAACTCGTAATCCTTCTCCTCACATGGTCTCGAGCTTATCACGCCTTTCTTCTTCCTATTATTCGCCTTTCCTCCTCGCTGCCTCGCTTTCTTCCGAAAATCGCAGGAGATGCATTCGCGCCATCCAGATGGAAATAGCTACGCTGATTTAAATGAGCGCTTACTGAGTCAGGACTTGGGACTCGCCCCTCTACCACCGTGAAAATCATTGGGCCGTCACGATGGGTATATACACAAGGTTAGTCCAGACGAACTGGCCAAAGACTTAAGGCTCGCCTTGTCATGCTAAAGGCTATACTCGAGATCTTCGATCGATTACGGGATACTTTTTCTCCCGCTGCTAAAATGTCTTCGACACGCCTATTCACGCCCATCACCGCGATTCAACACCGCCTCTTTATCGCTAGACATCAAGAATGCTGCTCTACGCGACTCCGTCAAAAAGTCCGCATACGAGCAACCTCCGTGTTTCATTCGTCAGGGGAGTCTTCCTGGCCTTGTACGCCGCCATAAAATCTTTATACGGTCTCAAGCAAATACCTAGAGTACGGTTCTGAGATTCAAGATTGTAATTCAACAATGCATGACTTGAGCTTAGGCCGACCATTCTATCTTTATCGCCACTCATCTACTGTCAGATCTATCTAGTGGTTTACGCTGATGATATCACATCACAGCAATGATCATCTCGATTTCACAGTAAACAACATCTTTTCAAACATTTCCGCATAAAAGATCTCAAACTCAAATATTTCGGGATAAGAAGATACTAAACGGGATCATTATATCCCAAAGGAAATACGAATGGATATTCTGTAAGAAACAGGAATGTTAAACTCAAAGACAATGACAACCCTACGGATCCTAATGTTAAGCTCCTCGCCAAATCGTGGGGAGTCTCTACCAGATCCCGAACGATACAAAGCGACAAGAGGAGACTTTACCTTATCAAGTATCATCCGTATATCTCATTCACGTAAGTGTAGTAAGTCGCTTTCAACTCTCCGTAAAGAACATCGACGCTGTGGATTCGTGATTGCTCGATATATCAAAGGCGCCCAGAAAAGGTCTTGCTCAAAACAAAGGACATACTCGAGTTATAGGTATTCTCGACGTTAGATCGGGCAGATCTCCAATCGATAGAGATCCACCTCCGTTTTTCAGATATTCATTTGAGGTAACCTTGCTTCGAAAAGCAAAAAGCGTAATGTCGCGAGATCCAGCATGGAGGCAGAGTATCGAGCTATGCCATACCAATAAGAGCTTATACGGCTCAAACAATTGCTCGAGCTCAGTTCGAGATGAGACAAATGTCACTCATACGTGATAACCAAAGCCGCCACGCATATCACGCCAAATCCAGCTTTTTCACGAGAGGACAAAGCATATCAAGTCGATCATTACTTGAGAGAAAGTCATATCTGGAGAAATATCTACGAGTTTTATTAACTCACATGATCAACTAGCAGATATGTTTACTAAGTCTCTGAGAGGTCCCCGAATTGACTACATATGTAACAAGCTGGGTGCATATAATTTATATGCTCCCGCTTGAGGGGGAGTGTTAGAATATTGTAGATATGATTAGGGATAATTGTTATCCCTAAATATCATTAGGAATAATTATTTCTTAGGATAGAATTTTGATTTATTCCTAGGATAGGGTTTGATTTATTCTTTTGAATAAGCCATAATCTTGTCTATAAATAGGGCTTCTTTCATGTAAGTTAGATATCTCTAAATTACGAAATAACAAGGTTTATAATCTAAAAATCTAACATTCAATTTTCCATTTCTATTTTTATAGAGAATGGATTTTGTGGGTTTTAAGGTTTTAGATATTTCTTCTAATCCTACAGTCCACTCAAGTCCAGCTAAAGTTTCTGAATCAAAGTCTTTTGGTTTAAGAAAGTTGATTCCTGTTGAGTTCAAAGTTTCTATTATATCGGTAATTTGAACTTTGAAGTTATTATAAATATAGTTCATTATTTTTCCTAAGAAAATAACATCAATTTGAAGGTTTGAATCTTGAAAAGTTTCATATCCTTTAGCTTGAATCATAATTTTTATATGTTTAACAAAATCTTTAATTGAAGTTGGGCATAAATAAGTAATTCCCAAGTTATTATTCATATCAACTTCCACTAATCCTATTATTGATTTTTCTTTATCAGAAAATCTTGAATCATAAAGGACTAGTAAGACTTTTCCTCCTACTCTTCTTCTAGTCAATCCTCTAAGTCCGAAAACAATTAATCCTAAGTGAATATAATTATGGTTTCTTTCTAGTAATTGTTTAGGTGAGTCTGGAGTCATTAAATTCAAAATTTGTTCCTTCCCATCAGGAAGGTTAAGTGGTTATGTTCTATGATGTTTAAACACGGAAGTATGAAATGTTAATAATCCTTGATTATAAAGATTTTTAGAATTCATTGCATTAAGTTGTTCATTGGAAAAAGAACTAAGTCCCTATCAATATCTATAATTTCTTCAAGTCTTTGTCCAGAGAAACTATTTCTTCCTGTCATAAAGTTTCCTAACCATGAAGTTGAATTAGATTCAGTTATTTGTAAGGTATTAGAGGTTCCTGTAAAAGGTTTTGTCCTTGTTTGAGTTAGACTCATTTTGAAGAGTTTTGATTATAAGTCAAAAAGGAGTAAGATTGAGGTACTCTTTTTATTATAGGAGATCCTGTTGATAACTTCTGAATCTCTTTTGTTAATACTTCTAAAGAAGTTTTCCACTCCTGAGTATTTGTTCTTTGAAATTGTTTATCAAGGTTTAAAAGTTTGGTTTATATTAAAGTTATCCGATAATATAAGGAAGTTAGCTTGTATCTGATTACTTTTCCCTGATAAGTCTATTTTATAATAATCATCTTCTTTTGATTTTGAAAATTATTCTGAATATTCTAAAGCTTCTTCATAATAAGTATTGTCAAATTTAAGTTTGTTCATTTACATCTTAATTCATTAAGAAGTTGATAGATTTGTTGAAATTCTTTTTGAAAATTATACTTAAAGTCTTTAACTTGTAATAATAAGTCTATATCTATATTAAGTTGGCTAACTCTTCTTGTAAGTATGTCCTGAATTTGTTTTAAGTATTCTAGATTTTGTATCAAATCTTCTACTTTCTTAGTAATAATTTCTGTTTGAGTTTTTTGTTTTTCTAAAATTTGATAAGTATGTTGTTGATGACTTTGCAGAGAGATAGCTAAGTTAATTAAAAGGTTTGTAAGTGAATTTAAATGAGGTTCTTCAGAATGAAGTCTATACTTGTATCCTTGAGGTCTAAAATAACAACATGTTTATGTTGTTCACTAGCACTAATACTACTACTAGGATATTGAAGAGCTAAATCCAAATATGATAATCTACTATGGAGTTGGTTTAGTCTCTTTTTTTTATTTTTTAGGCAGAAGGCAGAAAGCAGAAAGAGTGATTGGTTTAAAATTTCTATAATGATTTTTTATTACATTGGCAGAAAGCAAAGAAGAATATTATCTGTAATGGTTTTAGGCAGAAGGCAGAAAGCACGTTTTAACATGCTCAAAATTTCTTTATGCAATTTTAGTCAAGATTGTTTCAACATTGGTTAAAACTACTCAAATATTGGTAAAAACTCCTCTAATTTTATCAAAACTAGTCCAACTTGTCAAAATTAATCTTACACTATGGGAGCAGTTTTGATTTTAAAAAAAACTGCTAAAACGTGGAGCATCTTTTAACAAAGTTGCTAGGAGTAGTTGACCAATTGCTTAGAGCAGCTTTAGTTGGAGCAGCTTTTAACAAAGTTGCTACAATTTTTGTAGTTGACCAAAATTGCTTGGAGAAGCTTTAGCAAAAGCTACTCATTGTAGTTGTAATGGTTTTGGTTAAAGCTGCTACAATAGTGCCGGAATAAAAATATTTTAGGGATGAAAAATATGATGGGTGCCCTTTTGATTTCTTTTTTTCCAAAATAGGGCACCCTCAAGTAGATAACGACGGGTGGGGTTGCCTTTGATTTTTTTTTTTTTCCCATAAGATATTATCTGAGATTTCATCATAAACTAAACTAGAAATAAGATGGTAATTTCCAGGCTACTGAATAAATATCTAGATTAATATACCATATAAGATCTTACCAGAATAGCCTAAACGTCCTCTTTTAGAAGTACGAGTGCAAGAAACAAAAGCTTCATACCCCTCTGCCATGGTTAGGTCCACCGATAACTCACGTCTTGACAACTTGGTTTCCTGCCACAGAGAATCAAGTTAACTTGGTGAAGAGATTCCAGATTATAGAGTTAACTGGTAATCTTCACCTTATAACCAGCAGATTTTCTAAATCTAGTAGAAAAACAATATAAACATGAAAGTCTATAAGTATATAATAGCATTGGTAACTAAGAAGCCATTGTGGTCAAGTAAAGCCGACAATAATCTTCACCTTTATGTTACCAGTAGATTTGCTAAAGCAAATCAAAAGAACATTATAATCAAGAAAGAGAATTAAGGATACAATTGTGTTGGTATATTGAGAAGCAAGCGCAGTCAACTAAAGTATAGTGCAAACATACCAAGAAATATGGGCAATAAGTGTTGAAATAGATTATTGATTGATTATGCAGTGTTACAATCACGCCAGCACCCTTAACTAATTTGTGGCTCCAAAAAAAAAAAAATCTAAAAAAACACTACATTGTTCAGTTTTAGTTAAAGTTTAAACAACAAATATTTTTCAGCAAGAAATCCTATTGCAGTGACTTCCTGAAAATTCTGTTATTCTAAGCATGCATTTGATGGTGCATTGAATTACAGTGATACATACATATACGTGATAGTGCTTGGTTAACAAAACAAATACAAGCATGTAGATATCAGTCCAAGCATTGTTAAACCATGACTAAATAAATACTTATCTATTTCTGAACGTTGACTATCGTTTTATCTAAACTGCATGAAAGAATCATCTAACAGTTCGCCTATTTAAACAGATGGACTAATTACTTTCACAAAGCCATGCGTTTACCTCTAGAATTATGAGTAATTTATCAAAATATTCGATAGGCACTACCATGCTAGGAAATTGATTTCCATAGATTCTTTCTCAAACTATAAAATTACATTGAAAAACTATAATAATCTTTCCCATTATGAAGAAACTGAAGAATCAAAATTTCTGTATTATTCTCTATCATTGGGGTGAAACCAGTCAAGTAGATGATGCCTGATATTAGACTTTTGGCAAGTATTTTAGCATTTTTGCTACAAGATGATAGGTATTTTCCTTGAGATTTTTATGCTCCATCTTTTATGAAGAGTCAAGAACGTCCTCCTAGTCAGAGCTGAATATTTAGCCTTGAAGTGAGTGCCTTCAGCATGACCACACAGAAGTAGAAGCTGAATATGTACTCCAAGATTAACATCAGGCAAAGCAAGCAATCCGACATTCTTCTTGTATCATCATTAAAGTCTTCTCATTTTTAGTGTCAGGATGCTGAGCCAAATTGTGAGGCTTACACAATATGGCAGGAGAGATCATGATTGACCACGAACACACATTACAAGAACCCATTATTAGTCTCTCAAATTACATCCTAAATGCTTTCTAAATGGCCATGACTGCTTCTTGTGTCTCTTCAATGTATAGTGATAGCAATACAATCAATTAAGTGAACTTTTTCATTGACAATGTCTAACCATTGAGTCAAATGCCCCTGAAACTTTATAATCATCTTCTTGGATTCTTTTTCAAGGTGATTGAACGATTTCTGCACTTCTAGTTCCAGATTCATTAAAGAACTCATTCTCAGTGCACACATCTATTAAGAAGCCCATGGCAAGAAAATATCTAATTGAACTTTCTCAATGTCCAATTGTTTTCAAATTATATGTTGGGAATTTTGATTACAAAAACTAAAAATAAACATATAATTCAGATTTTATTTTATATAGTTTTAATTTTGAATTTTGTTATAACTAAAAGGTCTAGTCTCTTAGAAAGATGCAATCCCATTGAATATTCAAGGGATAGCTTAAAGAGGCATTTACTCTCTATAGAAAAGGATAGTCAATTCATTATCAAGATGTATTCCAGGATAGAAGATCAGAATCAAACTTGCAAAAATAAATTCTTTGCCATAGGATTCTGCACTTCAGCATGTCTTCGGATTCTTGTTTCTCTAACAATTCTTATTTATATCCATTAAATTTGTAGCTGGATTTATTATCTCTCTTAATCAAAAGGGGTTGCATGTAATTTTATTCTTTATAATTTAATAGAATCTAAATCTCGTTCCAACGATCTTAAAGCAAAGAAGATTATCGATTTTGAGATAACAAAAATGTGGTCCATAAATATTTGATGTGGTACAGATTTTTCTTTCTCGATCTTAAGTTACCGAGGATGAGTTCTCACCGACCACAGTAGTAGATCTTCTGCTTCTCTTCCTGTCAAAATTAACACAGGTCAGACGACCACCGGATTTCCAACTACGATCCTCCGATGCCTAAGTTGGAGCTCGTAGTAGTAGGGAAGAAGAAGTGAGTAGTAGTAACAGTAATCAAATCAATCATAGAGAAAATAGTAAGTGTCAGAATGATGAAAATTAGAGAGAACCCCCTCTTCTCCTCCCCTTCTTGTTTATATATCTCCTCCTCCTTTTCCCCACGACTCCTCCCTGATGTCTTAGGGCAAGTTGTTGCGTAACAAACTACGAAGGAGACCATCTATGTGGAAACTCATGTCGGTCGAGGTGATCATGTTGTTAGGTCATTAGAGAACTACTATGTAAGGAATCTTTTGTGAGGCCTATAAGGAGTCTTTAATCCGTTACTAGAGAGGGTGAGGTGTATGTATTAACTCTAACAAACCATCAAGGGAATATTTTGTGAGGTCCCACCTTAACTGACATATTATTCCTTTCTGTAATGTGACTCTCTGTTAACTTCCCGAGGTGTTCCTTCTCGACTCAGCACTCTGCCTACTTCCCGAGTCGTCCCCTTCTCGACTCAACACCCCGCCTACTTCCCGAGACTTGCTTTTCGAGTCGGCTCCTTCCCGACTCATCACTCTGCCTGCTTCCCGAGTCGTCACTCCACCTGCTTCCCGAGCCGTCTCCTTCCCGACTCAGCACTCCGTCTGCTTTCCGAGCCATCTCCTTCCCGACTCAACACCCCACCTACTTCCTGAGTCGTCTCCTTCTCGACTCAACACTCTGTCTGTCTCCCGAGTAGTTTCTCTCCTGACTCCGTATTCTTAGCACTTAGCCATATTATTGCAGTATCATTAGTCACCCCCAAAATAGTCAGACTAATCATTTTTTTCTGACGTTAATAACGCGAATGCATCACTTCCCCAATTCCTTTTATTCACTTCTCAAATACCGTGTCTTTACCTTTTAACTTGATGGTTTACTCAGGCAACCTCTGTCCATTCATGGGCCTCACCGCTTAACCCCATTTTTGGGCCGCGATAACGGCACTTTTTTCATTTTGCTTATATGGAATGGGATGCTCAGATGTCCTACCAGTGGGCCCAGTCCATCTACACTATAGGGTATAGTATTTTAACGCCCGAGTTCCAGATACCCTATACTTTTTTTGTAACTTTCGTCATCTTACTCCCTTCCCCGATTTTAAATTCCTCACCCTACTCGATAACCCTAGCAGCAGGCATTTCACTCTCGGGTCTCCGTTCCAACACCAAGAAGTTTCTTCCCCTCTTTCAATTGTCACCTTTTAGTCACAAGTGGTATTCTCTTTTCCTTATCGTCCTTTACTTATGGCTCCTCCTTCTCAAAACCCTAGCAAGGCTCCTTAGTTCGAAACCACCCTCACACGCATAGATGTCACCCATTACTTTCGCAATGTCAGAACAATGTATATTGACAAGAGCGTTAAATGTCTCTTTGCCTTACCCGATCAGCGACCTTATCGTCCTTCCCCTCACCACCCTTTCTTCTTCCTGGGCCAATTAGAAAATGGTCTCTGCCTCCCTGTCCCCTCCATTTACTTTGATATTTTAGACTTCTACAAAATAGCAATGAACCAACTAGCCCCGAATGCCTTCTGCATTTTGGTCAGGGC
Organism: Wurfbainia villosa; assembly: GCA_025175895.1. Taxonomy (NCBI): domain Eukaryota; kingdom Viridiplantae; phylum Streptophyta; class Magnoliopsida; order Zingiberales; family Zingiberaceae; genus Wurfbainia; species Wurfbainia villosa. The sequence continues at coordinate 30,971,961 of CM045989.1, read as the reverse complement.
GGTCATCGTCTTAAACACTTAGGGTTAGACTTATCCCCCCCTGATGTTCTACAGTTTATTCCAACTCAAATCCTCCAGCGTCAGGGTATTTTATTTTGCCGGCCACCCTGACTGTCAATTCCTCCGAAATATGCCCTCGTCACACAAGGGTTGAAAGGAACTATATTTTCTTGTTTTGCTCCCTACCCCTTTACCCTACTCAGAAACTTGGAGAACAGACATGTCGGCCCTTCCCCCATTCCAAGAGTGCCGATTAAAATGCTCTTTTCCAAAAATCAAGAGAATTCTTCAAGACCACCAATATAACTCTGACCTACTTCTAGATGCTCATCTTCTAGGCCACTTTAGACTATCCCCCTTAGTTCTGAATGATACCATTCTGATAGGTGGTGTACTGTGACGAGTCTTTTTGTGATATAAGGCTTTATTAACGACTAACGGTTTATAATTTTTTTTCCTTGTTGTAGACGACCTAATACAGAAGGTCATGATGAGCGTATTAGAGGTTATGGCAGAGAAGGGGAAAGGAAAATGTAAACGAGCGAAGTCTCCAACTCGCCCTTCCTCTCCTCTTCATGATTTAACCACCGAGGTCGCCTCCTTGCCATCTGAAGAGCATTTTGTTCCCCCACCATCCCAACAAAGCCTTCTTTCTCCCCCTCAAAGGAAATCACCCCGATTAAAAGGAGGGCCCCTCTACTCAACCCTCCCTTCCTGTAATTTCTTCCTCCCGCTCTCCTAGTCCTCCTCCTCTTCATCGTTGCCTCCGCCACTACAATCCTTCCCCCTCCCCCTCAAAGAAGGATCTTACTGCATCCGGAGACCCTTCTCCTAGGCATGAAGATAGTTCTCCCATTTTGTCCTCCTCTCCTCTACCCCTATCTCCAGGTCCGAAAATGGGACCTACTTCATCCTCCCTGCCCTCAACTTCAGGCCTAGAAGAACCTCCAACTACCTCCCCTCAATCTGACTCCCCCCTTCCTGAATCCTCCTCTCCTCTGGCCAAGCAAAATCCCATTATCAGGGATGTTCCCCCTTCTGCTCCTCCCTCAATAAATCCTCCTACTACCACCCTGCACTATGCTCTCAAGATCCGCACTCCTCAAGGAGTAAAACTATTTAACTAATCAGGGGTGCAGGGTCCTTTTGAAGGCTTGGTGGTGAATCTTGCGGCATCCTCCCCCCTCCCCCTCAGAGGAGGATCTTGCTGCATCCGAAGACCCTTCTCCTAGGCATGAAGGTAATTCTCCCATTTTGTCCTCCTCTCCTCTATCCTTATCTCCAAGTCCAGAAATGGGACCTACTTCATCCTCCCTACCCCCAACTTCAGGCCTAGAAGAATCTCCAACTACCTCCCCCCGACCTAACTCCCCCCTTCCTGAATCCTCCTCTCCTCTGGCAGAGCCAAATCCCATTATCAGGGATGTTCCCCCTTCTGCTCCTCCCTCAATAAATCCTCCTACTACCACCCTGCACTATGCTCTCAGGATCCGCACTCCTCAAGGAGTAAAACTATTTAACCAATCAGGAGTGCAAGGTCCTTTTGAACGTCTGTTGGTGAATCTTGTGGCGGTACTACTTTTAAACATCTCTCTTCTAACTTTCACTTGTTTCATCCATTGAATTTTTCTTAACATATCTTTACTTTGTACAGGAAACCACCAATTATGATGAGGCAGTGTGCCATTTGGCCGAGTATCAATCTACCATAGAAGCTCGTCATGCAGCTTTAGAAACTCGGCTGAAACAAGTGACGCACCAATTAGCTCAATCCACCCAACGTGAGGCATCCTTAGCCAAGTAAAAAGAGACCCTGCAACGAACTTGTGCTGATCTTAAGGTCAAGTTGTCCATAGTGGGGCGTGCCCAGGAGGAAACTCTTCGTGAGGTCGATCTATTACGCGCCCAACTACTTCTCCAAAGTGATCGACTTCAACAGACAGAAACCCTAGCCAAAGAGTTGGAAGAGTGCAAAATTCAACTTCAAGAAACTCAAGCTAGCCGGACAGAAACTCTAATTGCATTAGAACAAGCCTCATCCTCTCAGGAAACTCTCGGAGCCAAGCATAACTCTATTTGGACTCAAGTAGACTATCTTTGTTCCCTCGCCCTTGAAGCTTCTGAGGATTTGCTAGAGGTGACCAATCGCCTACAATCACTGCAGTTAAACTGCACCTAAGGCTTGAAAACCTTAAGTCAAAGAGTGTCAGCAATCTTTAAAGAATGGGATGACCTCAAACTTGCTCTTGATACTTAAATATCCATAGAAGAAGCTCGCTAGAAGGTGCAAGAGCAAGAGATGATAGAAAAATTTGGTGCAAAGGCTGCTAACATTTTTATAATGGGTTTTGAAGGATCTACTAAATAGTTTGAGGATCAAGGGTACCCTCCCCCGGGAGAAGATGATAATTTTCTAAGTGTCGAGGCAGCTATTGCCAGATATCCAGCAAAAGCTTTCGATCTCTAATGACTTTATTTCTTGTAATGAAACTTTTAATGTAATATGAAAAATATATTTTCCTATACTATGGGTGTCCTTTTTCGCTTTTACTATACTATCTAACTGATATTGCAATAATATCAAGAGATTTATCAATGAGTTGACTAAGCCTCCTCATACTAACTATACCCAGCAAACACCTCCTTCATAGAAGTCGACTGATACTATAATGTTAATAGGAGTCGTATCCTAGAAACCTTTGCAGAATTCTCCGTCTTATACGTTTATCTTCGTGTCATCCCAATTATAGGAATATGGCATTCTCTGTATATACCAACCATTAATTAGCATAACCTTTCGCCTTCCCCTTTAATGTACGAGGCTCTTCAACTTCTACCATATTTCTTCCCCAGAAATAATCTTAACACCTCCTCTGTTAGGGCAATCTCTTGCCATGATAAGGTTTTGATGTGTGTGGCAAAAGGTTTAAGTTAGGTTGTGATTATGATTTGATATGTGCGTTGGAGTCTTGCAGGGCTTAGTAATTCGCACATAGAGTCTTGGCGGGTTCACCACTCACTACCTCGTGCTTGAGTCGGAGAAGGAGCATTGCAGAGCCGTGCGCTTGATGCTGCCGAGGGACCGCCGGACGAGATGACTTGAAGCGAAGCCAAGGAAGCAGACTTCGGAGGCAAGAGACGCGAAGGAACATTACAGAGCCGTGCGCCTGATGCTGCCGAGGGACGTGGCCGCGAACGAAGAGAGCTTCGGCGAGGGACTTTGAGTGAGATGAGAGAATGAGTGAATTGTAAGTAGCTCATTAGGTGAACTTGGCCGAATGACTAAGTGTCGGATGAGTTTTTCCGACATCGATCACCATGGAATGGCGATCGACCGCTGAGTCGAATGGGTTCGGTATCCGACGATGGGTTTAGCGATCGATCATCGAAATGGCAGCGAACAGAGGATGTCGCGCTCGTATCGGCCGTCGATCAAGGGCAATGATTTAGAGGCCGTGACCACGAGGTCCATCACCGACTGGCCGCGTTCCGCTGACTACACCCGGCCGATCCGACGCTGACTCGGGCAGCCGTTCAGAGCGCTGCTGAGGCCATCACCGCCAAGGGCGCAAAGAATCCGTGGCTACCAATCGGGAAGAAAAAGCTTCCTATAAAAAGAGAGGTGGGCTGAGAGGCTAACGCTCATATCCCAAACGCATCATCCAAGTGCCCCACTAAGCCTTAAACTCTTCTTACTTGCTTACTTCATTTCTATTGTAAGAAGAGTGATCTTGATTTCAGAAAGGTTACCTCCACCTAGCTTGGTGCAAAGGAGAGACCAATAGTGGTTTGGTTTCGGAGTGATTCACCGAGGAGAATCGGGATCGTGGATTAGCGGCGTGAGTGAACCACGATTATACCTATCTTGTTAGCATTGTTTATTTATCTTTTGCTTTGTCTATTTGTATTTGCATATTCCACTTGCGCTAATAATCTTTGTAGACGAGCAAATTCCACCATCCAACGAAAGAGGATTATTCATCCCCCTCTAGCCGGCCGATCGATCCCCTACAAGTGGTATCAGAGCCAAGGAAAGCTTGTCGAGGACTCACCGCCACAACAAGCACATTCAAGGATGGCCGGCTCAAACATTTACCCACCAAAATTCGAAGGCGAATTCTCTTGGTGGAAAAAGAGAATGGAGATATTCTTTGAAACCGATTTTGAAATTTTATTAATTATGGAAAACGGTTTCGAGTTGCCTAGAAATAAAGATGGGGAGCCATTGGAGAAAGCGAGGTGGAGCAAGAGGCAAAGAGAAGAATATTTGGCGAATTCAAAAGCCAAGCACCACCTCTACAATGTACTCCCCCAACAAGAAGTTAACTGGATTGGGGAATGCTCTAGTGCCAAGGAGATGTGGAAGAAGCTAGTAGAGCTTCATGAAGGCACTTCGGAGGCTAAACTTGCAAGGAGAGACCTCCTCCGCTCTCAACTATCCAACATCAAATTAGAAAAGGGAGAAAAGGTAACATCATTGCATTCTAGGTTTAAGGAAATTTTGATTGGGCTAACAAGTGTAGGAGAAAAACTTTCAAACCGGGACATGCTTATGAAAGCAATCGACGCTTTTCCCCGGTCATCAAAATGGAGCTCAATGGTGGACTCCTTCTATATGTCCAAGAACTTAGAAGTAAGTACTTTGGAGGAGTTCTTCTCAACCATAGAGCTCCACGAAACGAGGCTTGAAGGAATACAAGAAGAGCCTAAAATTCAACCTTCAAGAGGAGTAGCATTTTTGGCCAACAAGGGGAAGAAGAAGATAGAGATCCCCTCCTCCTCCGATGATGAAGCATCCTCCTCCTCCATGGATAGCACGGAAGAAGCCTACATGGTAAGGAGGGTAAGGCGTGCTTTAAAAGGTTTTCAATTTAATAAATCTAATGATAGGAGTAGAAGACCAAGGGGGAAAATTATTTGCTACAATTGTCAAGGGGAGACATATAAGGGATAATTGTCCCCTCCTAAACAAGAGCAAGGAAGAAAAGAGAAAGAAGGAAGAAAAGAAGAAAAAAAAGGGAAGCAAGAAGAAAGGAGAAGAGAAGAAGGCAAAGAAAAAGGGGAAGGCCAAAGCATTAAAAGCAAGGACTTGGGATGACCCTTCCTCCTCCTCATCATCATCATTCGAGGAAGAAAACGCATTTGTCACTAACTTAGCATTGATGGCATTTGACGACTTGGATTGCTCCTCCTCCGAAAATGAAGGATCGAGTTCAAGAGAAGGGAGCTCAAGTGAAGGGGGAGCCTCCTCCACCTCCTCATCCGAAGAAGAGGACATGGAAACTATGGTAACTAACCTTTCACCTAGTAAAATAGTTTCTATGATTTCTAGCCTCACTAAGGACCTATTTAGAGCAAAGAAAAAGAATAAAAGCATGCTTGATCAAATTAAGGAATTAGAAGAAAAATTAGAAAAAGCATGTCTTAACAATAATAATGATGATGCATGCTCACATGATCTTTATGTGTCATTAGATGTTAATGATGCATGCATAGAAGAAAATAGGACTTTAAGGGAAAAGGTAGACTATTTGACAAAAGCCCTAGAAAAATTCACTATAGGCTCAAACGCTTTGAACATGATCATAAGGAGCCAAAGAGCAAGTTGTAACAAAAAAGGCCTAGGATATAAGAAAAAGAAAAATAAAAAGGCCTATAAATGCCTAATTGCTAGGGGACAAGATAAGAAGAAGGTAATAGCTAGAAAATGGATTCCTAAGGAATTTCTAGTGAACCCCATAGGCAAGAATTTGTATTGGGTTCCAAAATTCATCCTTAAGGGTTAGAAAAACCCTAGGATAGTCAACCATATGGACTTGACCTATATCATATTTTGGTTGACTTAGGATGGCGGGACAACATTTTTAAAATAGTGTTAGGTGATGATAATGTGCATATAAATAGATATTAATGTTTAAGTCATGATAGTTAATTAAATTGCTATGTATGTTTGCTATCATGATTTATGATCTTGATATTTGGCACATAATCATGGACTTTAAGGGTATAAATCATGCTTTAGGTGATATTTGCTTATTACCATTATGAAATACCTAATGCAAGATAACTATTTGATGAATACATTTGTTTCATGATCATAATGTGAAATTAGTTCATATATGTCTTTATGATCATAAGGATTGATAGGATGATACTTAACCTTTATAGAATTGCATGAAAATAATGGTTAAGTACATACAAATACCTTTAGGATACATCTCACACTCACAATAGGCTACCTTGATTGAAAACTTAGCATGGGTGAGATGTTAGGATAATACAAATGACCACTAGTGCCTATGGCATTTAGATGGTCATTTAAAGTATCAAAATAACAATAATAGACCAATCATGGGGAAGGCTTATGTTTAATTCATAGACATATTGCCCAAAGATCATGGTTGAATATTTCATATGTTTTCAAAACAATTTCTTACTTTAAAATCCATGTATTAATGTTTTGAAACAATCCAAAGCAAGACTAAGTGTTAAAATGGATACTAACATGCTTCAAAACTAGTGGTTTTTAAAACTTTTGGATTTTTGGCAAATACTTGAAAATATAATGATTTTTCATGGAAAACTATTTTTCACTGATAAATATACTTACAAGAAATGTGTTCCTCAAATTTCACTATTTTTCGAATTTTCTGGAATTTATAATGCATTTCAAATTAAAATCGAATTTGAATTCATTGTGTCGATCATATATCGATAGCAATGATTACTTACAAAAACACAACAATTTTTATACACGATTTTAAGGCATGTTTTTGGTTATGTTTCTCTCTAGACTTAATGCCATGATATATAAACTTGTTTTTAATCTTTTTGATGGTGTCAAAGGGGGAGAAAACTATGTGTTTAAGTAAGGGGGAACATATTTAGGGGGAGTTTCATATATTAAGGGGGAGAGTTACTAATCATGTTTATTCACATGCTTTCCTTTCTTAATGTTTTATCAAATATTTTACCTATCACACACATCAAAAGGAGGAGATTGTTAGGCAATCTCTCATGATAAGATTTCATGTGTGTGGCAAAAGGTTTGTTAGGTTATGATTATGATGATATGCATGCTGAGTCTCAGGCTTAGTAATTGCGCATACGGAGTCTCGCGGGTTCACCACTCACTACCTCGTGCTTCGAGCCTGAGAAGGAGCATCGCAGAGCCGCGCGCTTAACGCCGCCGAGGGACCGCGGACGAGATAACTTGCGGCGGCCAAGGAAGCGCACGAGGCAAGAGACGCCAAGGAGCATCGCAGAGTCGCGCGCTGACGCCGCCGAGGACGCGTGGCCACGAACGAAGAGAGCTTCGGCGGAACTTCGAGCGAGATGAGAACGAGTGAATTGTAAGTAACTCATTGTGTGAACTCGCCGAACGACTAAGTGTCGAATGAGTTTTCCCGACATCACCGATCGTTACGGAACGGCAACCGATCGCTTCCGAGTCGAACGGGTTCGACCGTATCCGATCGATGGGTTTAGCCAGGAATGATCACTCGGAACGACATGCCGATCGCTGAGGATGTCGCGCACACCGTAGCGATCGGGCAATGATTATAGAGGAGCATGATCGATCGAGGTCCATCACCGACCGCCAAGTGTTTCGCTGACTACAACGGCCGTGATCCGACGTGTTCGGAGGCTATCGGAGTGGCATAGTCGATCGCCAAGGGCAGCAATGATCGTGGCGCTAACGGAAGAAATCAGCCCTCTCTATAAAAAGAGAGGGTGTGGGCTTTTGGATGGCTAATGCTCATATCCCAAACGATCATCCAAGTGTCCCACAAGCCTTAAACTCTTCTTACTTGCTTTTACTTCATTTCTATTGTAAGAAGAGTGATCTTGATTTGTAAAGGTTACCTCCACCTAGCTTGGTGCAAAGGAGAGACCAATAGTGGATTGGTTTTGGCGGAGTGATTCACCGAGGACAAATCGGGGATCGTGGATTAGCAGCGTAGCCGTGAACCACGTTACGACCTTGTGTTAGCATTGTTTGTTTATCTTTTGCTTTGTCTATTTGTATTTGCATATTCCGCTTGCGCTAATAATCTTTGTAGACGAGCAAATTCCACCATCCAACGAAAGAGGGCTATTCACCCCCCTCTAGTCGGCCGATCGATCCCCTGCATCCTCCTCTATAAATATCCCTTCCCTTTAGTCATTTATCCTCATACTCCTTCCCCTCTCCGCACCCTTAAACACTCCTTGATACATGGTCGATAATCCCCTATCGAGGGAGGAGTTTCTCTTTAATGAGCACCCTAACCCTGATCAACGGCGTATAGCAGAATTAGAGAGTTTAGTGGAGAATCTTTGTTCTCGATTGCGTTATGCATCTACTCGAACCTACTCCCTGCACCAAGAATTGGCGATTACTCAGCACAACTAGGCTAGAGCTCGCAAAGTGTACAGAATTCTCCTGAGACGTCACCTCTCTCAGATACCTCCCCTCGTCACTCCACCCTCAAATATCCCAATAAAAGAGAAGATCATCCGAGAGGCTCCTTAACTTCTCCTCTTTTAGAATATATCTCCTCTTTATCAGAGAGCAACTGTGTTTATCTTTATGACTTTAAATAAATATGTTATGTTACTACTGTTATTCAATCGTTGGCAACGCACTTCATAAAGAAAATCAAAATGGGATGATCAACACTCCGTACCTCTTTTTAGAGATTATACTTCAGAGTTCTTTTCGTTATTTCCCTGTATAACTCCCATGATGATATAATCAACTTGCTAATAAACTTCAGAAACACGCCAGATATATAAAATACAGGCTGCTTTGGCGGAAAAAGAATGAAATGGATGAGTACCCTCGGTTAAGTAAGTCGAGTGAAAGAATGAAGATCGATCCGGGATGCATAAATATCCTTGACCCTTGAGCTGAAGAAGAAATGAGATTTGACTTGAGAGTTTATGAAATTACCTCCACGTACCGAGTTGCATAATAATGAAGACCCCCTTGAGGGCTTATGAATGACATCGATCAGTTGAGGTATATGTTCCACTGTCCTTCCAGTGTGATTCCTACCTTTACCGGGGCTCCTCCAATCCACCACCATACGGGGACAATTAAGCTACGACCAACGTTGAGCTGAATGAGAATGTACATCGACTCGAGGGCTTATGAATTGTCTCAACTGACCGTAGTAATATATTCCGCCGTCCTTCTAAAGTGAATCTTACCTTAACCCTAACTCTTCCGTTCCATCACCTCCTGGGAACAGTAAGCTTCGGCTAATGTCGAGCTGAAAAAAAAATGTAGACCGACTCGAGGGTTTACGAACTGCCTCGGTCGTAGTAATATACTCCACCGTTCTTCAAAAGTGAATCCTACCTTAAACTCAACTCCTCCGTTCCACCACCACACGAGGATAGCAAACTTCGGCCGATACAAACACCAACAACAACAACAAAGCTTTATCCCACTAGGTGGGGTCGGCTATATGAATCCTTCTACGCCATTGGACTCTATCCCCTACTATATCATCATCTATATTTAAATAAATTTTATCTTGTTTTATTGTTGCTAACTAAGTCTTTTTTGGTCTTCCTCTTCCTCGTTTGATGTGTATATTTGGCATCGTTTCACATCGCCTAACTGGAACATTTATTGGTCGTCTAAGTACATGTCCGTATCACCTTAAACGTGTATCTCGGAACTTTCCTTCAATAGATGCAACACCAACTTTTTCTCTAATGCTCTCATTTCTTATTCTGTCCATCCTCGTATGTCCGCATATCCACCTTAAGATTCTCATCTCTGCAACTCTCATCTTTTGCTCATGTGCTCGAGTCGTAACCCAACATTCAGCTCCATATAACATAACAGGTCTAATCGTCGTTTTGTAGAACTTCCCTTTAAATTTTAGAGGCACTTTACGATCACATAAAGCACCCGACGCTTTCCTCCATTTCAACCATTCTGTTTGTATCCTATGTAAGACATCTCTCTCAATCCCTCCATCATCTTGCAAAAATGGTCCCAAATATTTAAAGCTCTCAGTTCCAAACAACTCGTCATCTCCTATCTTAACACTTGCCTCATTACGTCTAATATTGCTAAATTTAAATTTCATATATTCTGTCTTTACTCTATTAAACTTAAAACTTTTCACTTCTAGTGTTTCCCGCCAAGATTCTAATTTAGCATTTACTCCTTCACGTATCTCATCTACCAAAACAATATCATCTGCAAACAACATATACCACGGTACTATGTCTTGAATGTGTCCAGTGAGTTCGTCCATGATTAGTGTAAAAGGATAGAGACTTAAAGATGATCCTTGATATAACTCTATCTTTCTTGGAAATGCTTCAGTTAATCCACTTGAAGTCTTCACTCTGGTCGTTACTTCCTTATACATATCCTTAATTAGTTTAGTATATGTTACACTAACACCTCTTTTTTCTAAAATCCTCTATATTATTTCTCTTAGAACTCTATCATAAGCTTTTTCTAAATCAATGAATACAATGTGTAGTTCCTACTTTTGCTCTCTATACTTTTTAATTACTGCCTAAAAGACGATAAATTTCTATCATTAACCTTCCCGATACTTAATCCAAATTGATTTTCGAGAACCGTGTCTCTTTCCTTAATCTTTTTCTATTACTTTTTCCAAAATTTTATCAGATGACTCATTAGTTTAATATCCCTATAGTTTTCACAAGTTCAGATGCCTCCTTATTCTTATATAAGGGAATTAGTGATACTTACCCTCCATCGAGCATCCTTTTGTTTTCAATATCATGTTAAATAATTTTATAAGTCATTCAATTTGCTTCCTGACACTTCCATACCTCTATCTAATATCATCTGGTCCAACGGCTTTTCCATTTTGCATTCCATTTAAAGCTTATTCTCTGAAATTTGAATTCTAAAATTTAAATTTCTATACTCATTTGACCTACTTAAATTATCTAAATTAAGTTGGTCTCCTAAACCTTCATTAAAAAGTTGATGAAAATATCTCTTCCACCGCTCTTTTATTTCTTCATCATATACTAGTACCTTATTGCATTCATCTTTAATAAATCTTATTTGATTAAGATCTTTTGTCTTCCTCTCTCTCACTTTAGTTATTCTATAAATGTCTCTTTTCCCTTCTTTTGTATCTAATTTTCGATATAACCGTTCAAAAGTTTCAGTCTTAGCTTTATTAACTGTTTTCTTAGCTTCTTTTTTGGCTATTGTATATTTTTTCAAATTTTCCTCATTTTTACAAATATATGGTGTTTGTTTTTCCTTGACTTTCTCTTGCACTTTTTCATTCCACCACCAAGATTCTTTACTTGGTAGTGTATGTCCCTTTGACTCACCGAGTACACTCTTGACTACTATTTTCAATTTTGATACCATCTTATCCCACGTTGTATTAGGATCACTGTATATTTCATCTAATACTTGTACTCCTACCTTCTCTTTGAATATATTTAGTTTCTCATCCTTTAACTTCCACCACTTAATTCTAGGAGTCGTGTATATTTTCCTTCTATTAATATTATGTTTGAGACATATATCCAATACTACTAATCTATGTTAAGTAGTTAAACTTCAACCAATGCCGAACTAAAATGAGAATGTAGACAACTCGAGGACTTACGAACTGCCTCGGTCGGACGTAGTAATATGCTCCGCCGTTCTTCCAAAGTGAATCCTACCTTAAACTCGACTCCTCCATTCCACCACCGCACGAGGACAGTAAGCTTCAGCCAATGCCGAGCTAAAATGAGAATATAGACCAATTCGAGGGCTTACGAACTACCTTGGTAGGTCATCCGCCGTTCTTTCAAAGTGAAACCTACCTTAAACCCGACTCCTCCGTTCCACCACCGCACAGAGACAGTAAACTTCGGCCAACGCAGAGCTGAATAAAAATGTAGACCGACTCAAGGACTTACAAATTGCCTCGACCGACCGTAGAAATATGCTCCGCCGTTCTTCCAAAGTGAATCTTATCTTAAACCCGACTCCTCCGTTCCACCATTGCACAGGGACAATAAGTTTCGGCCAATGTCGAGCTGAATGAAAATGTAGATCGACTCAAGGACTTATGAACTGCCTCAGTCGGTCGTAGTAATATACTCCGTCATTCTTCCAAATTGAATCCTACCTCAAACCCGACTGCTCCATTCCACCGCCGCACGGGAACAATAAGCTTCGGCCAACGTCAAGCTGAATGAAAATGTAAACCGACTCGAGGGCTTACGAACTGCCTCGGTCGGTCGTAGTAATATGCTTCGCCATTCTTCCAGAGTGAATCCTACCTTAAACCCGACTCCTCCATTCTACCACCGCACGGGAACAGTAAGCTTCAGCCAACACCAAGCTGAATGAAAATGTAACCCAAGTCAAGGGCTTACGAACTGCTTCGGTCAGCCGTAATAATATACTCTGCCGTTCTTCCAGAGTGAATCCTACCTTAAACCCGCTTCCTCCATTCAACCATCGCACGAGGACAATAAGTTTCGGCCAACACCGATCTGAATGAAAATGTAAACCGACTCGAGGGCTTACGAACTGTCTCGGTCGGCCGTAGTAATATGTTTTGCCGTTCTTCCAAAGTGAATACTACCTTAAACCTGACTCCTCAGTTCCACCACCGCACGGGGACAGTAAGCTTCGGCCAACGCCGAGCTGAATGAAAATGTAGACCGACTCGAGGGTTTACGAACTGCCTCGACCGACCATAGTAATATACTCTGTCGTTCTTCTAGAGTGAATCCTATCTTAAATCCGACTCCTCCGTTCCACCACGGCACGGGGACAGTAAGCTTCGGCCAACGCCGAGCTGAATGAAAATGTAGACCGACTCGAGGGCTTATGAACTGCCTCGATCGGCCATAGTAATATATTCCGTCGTTCTTCCAGAGTGAATCTTACCTTAAACTCGACTCCTTCGTTCCACCACCGCACAGGGACAGTAAGCTTCAAGCAACACCGAGATGAATGAAAATGTAGACCAACTCGATTGGTCGTAGTAGATAACTTCTGCAAAAATCTCCTGCCAACAAACTCCGGAATTGGGCTTCTTATGTTACTAATTGATAGCCCGACCCATGAACTTACTATATCCTGGGTCTCGCCTGTTGCTCATAGGCCCTAATTACAGGCCCCTCTCCTCGCCGATGCCATAGGAGTATTCGCCGGCCCCTCTTCTTCCCCAGCTACCCCTACTATCGACAACCCTCCTCCTGTCATTCCCTCCCCTATTCTTACTTCTTCACAATCATTGGTAATATCGCTTTCATCTTCATCACATCCTTCTGACACCGTCTCCTACGTGCCATTAGAACTTTTCCCTCACCTTCGTCACAAAACCCTAATTCCCCTTCTCCTTCCCTTTCCTTCTCTGAAGAAACTGCCTTCGCAATTAATGACCTCTTCCCCGTCACCTATCTGTCTTCCCCCGTAGCATCCCACTCCGTTTCCTCGCCACCCTCACTAATAATTCTTCCTGCCCCTTCCTTCCCACTACCCCCAGAGGGCATAGATTCTCCTCCAACAACATAGAACCCTAACTCCTCTCCTCCTCCTTTCTCTTTTGTAACAGAAGTTGCTCCAAGTAGTAGTAACTTTTCTCCTATTATTCCTTGGTTATCTCCATCATCACCCAATCCTTCCTCGCAAGAGATTTCCCTAAGCACTACTTCAGGATTGCCTCCTGTTAGCATCCCCCCATCCTTCTCTGAGATTTCCCTCCCTCTCCCCACTGACGCAATTTGATACTCTGATACAGTATCCTCGTCCTCCACTCTAAGATGTGAATTGACTCAACTCCCTCTCCCTTCTCCTTCTTCAATACCTTCAAGAGATTTACGCATTCTTCATCAAGAGGAACTGATACCTTGAATGAAGAGTATGCAACACATCCTATAGTTGGTAAGTTCTTCTGAACCCTTTCTTATTTGCTATTAGATGACTCCCCTTCTCTGACCCCTAGTGCACAGGTTATAATAAATTATCTGGAATTAAGGCGCTCCACTATCCCGATGTCAGCCTTGAGTCCATTGATGGCCTCTCTGAGTCGAGTAGATTTGGTAGCAGAAACATCCATGACAGAAGACTCCCTTCTTAAAGAATTAGCTCTGTGTCGTGTCCAATTGGCAGAGGCACAATCACGACAAAAGAAAGATGAGGAAATAATATCAAATGTAAGGGGGCAAATAACCAGAGAACTCTGCTAGAGCTCCTACTTCCAAGCAGAGAGGGATAAGGGTTTTTCCCTGGTCCAAGGACATAAAGCTTCCTTGCAATAAGTGAAATACGAAGCCGCCCGCTCCATGACCTACTCAGTGGCTGTCAGGGATGTTTCAGCTTCTATACGTCAGGATCTAGTCGAAATGTCCAAGATTGTTCAACAAGATTATACTTCTTATGCTTACAATATGCAGGTCCTTGCTGTAACCCTCAATCATACAACCCACCAATACCGTTGACTTCGTCGAGACTTTGTAGAGCACCGAGAGCGGTGTGTTAAATTCCGACAAGATATAGAGGTTGCTGAAAAACATCGACAAGAAAACCTAGCTCCTCGGATAAAAGCGATTAAATATAACAATTAAATAAGAATAAAATAATAATAAACTAAGTTATAAATGTTCAAAAACCTAAGTTTCATTTCAGCCTTCCCATTTTTTTCCTTCTCTCTCCCATGTTTTCCCAAATCACCCGATCCCTTTTCTCCTCTTTCTCATTGTCGCCTTCTCCCATGCCCTACTCCTCTTTGTCGCTGCCCTCGCTCGAGCTCCATCTCCTCTCCGATCATCGAAGATGCCCTTATGGGCCGCGATCGATCTAGCCTCTTGTGCTTCACACGAGCATCGTCGTGCTGGATCTTCACCACCGTGAGCTCGACTTCCCTTTCTGTCGTCGTCTCCTTCCGATCGTGATGGCAATGAGCGCCACCACCCTCCTTCATGAGCAATGGCCCCACGACCATCAGCTACTGCAAGCTGCACTAACCCTTACCCTTCCGTCGCAAGCGACAATTTCCATCCTCTCCGATTGAGTTTCTGATGCCACCATCTATCAATGGTCGCCCTCTCCTCATCTCAAGGCCATTAAGGCCAGCATTGTGCCCAACCTGCGACCACCGTAGCCGCTTTGAGCCTCACAACATCGCTGTCAGTCGCCTCCATCGTTGCTAGCGACCTTCGTTGCTGATAGCAGCAACTATGTCACCGCAAGCAACATCGACGTCCAGTTGTGACCAGTAACCCTTGGCCACCGATGTCACTAGAGAAGGGAACCGACGAGGTATTTGATTCGAGACAGACTCTTGGATATGAAGGCAGTCAGCACGATCTACATATCAGGCGGATAGTTCTTCCTTTGACTCTTGTAGATCATTGATCTTAGTGCATGAACATGATATGATGTTAGGATCACTATATTGACTCCACTCATTATTTTTCTTGCATTTGATACTTATCTGCTTGATCTTAAAGATAATCTATTTGATATCTATACATCCTCGTTGACTATCCTTGTTATTGATATTGTTTATACCTGCTATGTTTTTTATGCACTTATGGTACAGATTCTGATTGCGATTATATATTATTGTTGCATAGGTATGATTATACTCATATGGATGTCATATTTATTTAATATTTATCATCGCACTCCATGCATGCTGATGACTATGTCTCCCTTGTGGTTGAGAAAGAGTCGTGTCAGCCCTCTAAAGCACACTCGACCAAGGTTTTAAATCTCGGCTAGTATCGGAATTTCGATTCTGCGGCCGAACGATTTGATGTATTTTTTAAACATTAATATTAATTATTTGATTTTTTTTTTTAATTTTAGTTAATTTTTAAAAAATAATTTAAGATTTAATTTTACCTAAATTATAAATTCAAATTTAGAATTTTAATTAAAATATTTTTTATTTTTTAATTTTTATTTAATATATAAATTAATTAATAATTTATTTAATTAAATTTTATAGTTTAATATATATATATATATATATTTATTTATTTATTTATTTATTTATTATTTATTATTTATTTATTTATTTTTAGAAAATTAAAATTTTCACGCGATCGCGATCGCGATCGCGGTTTCTCTCCGCGATCGCGCTGCGCGATCGGGAAGCGCGATCGCCTTCCCGATCGCGTCGATCGCCTTCCCGATCGCAGCGCGATCGCTACTGTCCGATCGCGATCGCGATCGCCAAGCTGATCGAATGCGATCGCCGCCGCGCGATCGCTTCGCCACCGCCGCCGCCGCCGCCGCCATTGCCGCCGCTGTTGCCGCTGCGCCATCTGCCGCGCGCCGCTCTGCGTCGCTGCCACGCCACGGAGATGCGGTATGCGTTTCGGTTTCGGTAATTTGTCGGAACGAAAAATTTCGGTGATTTCGTCCGAAACGGCTCGAAATTTAAAACATTGCACTCGACCACTCAGGGGTAGTAGTGGCGAAGGTACGTGCTCGTCCTGTCATGCCCACTCAGCCTCTCAGAGATAGTGATAGTTGGAGTTGCGAGTGACAGGGACCCCATGGTATATAACTAGATAGCTACTATACACTGGCCACTCAATTCCACTCGAGAGTAGTTGTAGCCGGAGTTGATTGTAGTTGTCATGTGTCTGTCCACTCAAGCTATACATTGGGGTCATGGTAGCGAGGTGCCGGCAGTGACCATGCATATTCATTATGATAGTGCGTTGCACATATTGGTGATATATTGCATATACTTGTGATTTGTCGCATGTATTTGAGCTATGATTGTTACATATGTTTATACATGGTCATACATGTCATTTGCATATTTTATGTTGTCCTATGTTACTCACATGGTTACGAGCTATACTATTGTAGATCTTCATTTATTTTTGTTCAGTATATTATACCTGAGGGAGTAGGTTAGTACATGGATTTATTATATTCTTATTTTGTTTAGTTGATATTATTTGTAAAATTGTATATTCTTTGACCCCCATATGTACATTTAGTTCATATACTATCTTCCCTATATTCGTTGAGTATTTTTACTCACTACCAAAGAACCTGGGTTTTCTGTCGCTCAGGTAGCAGATGGAAGATTAAGGATACTATAGGATGCTCGGAGTCCTGCCAGTCGGTCCCACCTCACGTCGGGAGTTTTGGTTTCTTATTCCTTATTGTTTCACATTTTGATGTATGTTGTTATGAGCTGAGCTCTAACATTTTATTTCTGTAATTGTCAGTTTGTTCGATTATGTTTTCTTATTGGGTCGAAGTCGTGCCGGCATACACATTGGGGTTTTATATTTTACATTTGATTGTTTGGTTTTGTCATTATATATGACTTGTGTGACAATAGCTATTTGGGCATTGTATTAATATTGTATCTTACATTGTCACTGGGAGGTACCGTCCGGTTGATGGACAAGTATACCTCCGGGGAGTGACAATTTTATTGGTATCAGAACCTAAATTGCGAAGTCCACATATATATTTTTTATTGTGTTTTGGATATCGAGATTTGGTTTTTCGATTTTTATTTTGTGAGTTTTGGGACTTGGCAACAATGAGACATTTCCGAGCTATAGAGGATGTAAGGTATGATCATTATTATTATATATCTTGTTGATAGTTATGCATTTAGTTGTTTATGACAGGACATGACATGTAGGGTGTCAGTTATTATTTGTAGTCGTGGTCCGAGTTGACCACGAAAAATGATCTGTTTAAGTCTGTGGGACCTGAGGTGCTTAGAGAGTCAATTGATACCAAGTCAAACAGCAGAGGTCAGGCCCATCACACTATATTTAGAGATCAAGGATTTTTAGTCTCATGTAATGCCATAAATTTTGCCAGCTCCGGACACTACCAGTTGGGTAATGGACAAAACCTGCTTATCATTATTGATACAGTCGGTAAAAGATCAAACTACCCTGTTTCTTAAGAGATTTAGATTTGTGGGTTGCTCGTGTCTGGTTAGATAATCTTGAAGACACTTTCGAGTACTTGACTTGTATGGACGCTAAGAAAGTAGAAGCTGCATATCATCTACGATACTAGGTCGTTACTTGGTGGAAAATACAGAATTGACTGGACTTACAGTGTGCTTCCCCCACATCAGTTTCAGTAGTTGACATCAGTTCCTCCGTGCCAGCCTACTACACATACAAGAACTCAGCCACCAAATACAGAAGTTAGAAGGTTCTATGCATTCACTTGAGAGGATGCATAGCGAGCTGAAGGATCAATCATTTAGGGTATCATTTCAGTTTACCCTATTTGCAGATATACTGATAGATACTGATAGCTTATATTCAATTATATCTAAAGCATTCCTGGACAAGATTAGAGGGTTCCTATGCTCAAGCCATATGAATTAGTTGTATTTATACCGTTAGGTAAGAAGTTGACCATCAACCAAGAAGTCGGGATGCCCTTAGACTTCGGTGAACATACTCTTGGGGTAGATTTCCCAAGTTATTGAAATGGTGAAATTTGACATCATCCTTGACATAGACTGGTTAATCATTTATTGTGCTACGGTCGACTGCCAAACAAGAATGGTAACCTTCCAACCTCCAAATTAACTTTCATGGGAATTCGTTAGGACTAAGGATGAGGGAAAATTTCTCATTTCAACACTACAAGTTCAAAGGTCATTATCCCATGGATGTTTGGAATATTTACCATCATTAGTACAAGCTAAGAAAGATTGTGCATCACACCTCTCGGATGTTCGTATAGTCCAAGAGTATATAAATGTGTTTCTAGATGAACTTCTTGGTTTGCCACCTCATATGCAAGTGGGATTCACGATTGAAGTAATTCCACAAATAACTTCGGTATCGAAGACCCCATACCGGATGACACCAAAAGAATTGGAAGAACTTTTGTTGCAACTGCAGGAGTTGTTGGATAGAGAATTTATCTATTCCTGTGTTTCCCTATGGGAGCTTCCGTATTCTTTGTTAAAAAAAAAAAGAAAAATAGATCACTGGGATTATGTATTAATTATCAACAATTGAATGCAGTAACCGTAAGCAATAAATGTTCTTTGCCACGAATTAAGGATTTGTTTGATCGGCTTAAGGATACTGGGGTATACTCTACGATTGCTTTATGAATTAGATATTATCAGCTTAGAATAACAAATATGGATGTGCAGAAGATGACATTTTGCACTTGGAGTGGACATTATAAGTTCTTGGTGATGCTGTTGGACTTACCGGTGTTCCAGTCGTTTTTATGAACTTGATGAATCGAGTGTGCTGGAAGTATTTGGATTAGTTTGTCATCATCTTCATAAACGATATTTTGGATATATACATGGTCAGAAGAAGAGCTTGAACATCATCTTCACATTGTATTGGAGACATTACGACGAAAGTAGTTTCATGTGTGGTTCGGTAAATGTGCATTTTGGTTTTCCTCTGTAGGATTTTTTTGAACATGTTTCGAGCTGGGAACAAGGAGATTTCAATGGACCCCCAAAAGCTCAAGACTGACCTGTGCACGTCTTAGTCATTCCCTCTAGTAAAGATGGGTTTGTGCTCTACATAGATATATCATTGCAGGGATTAAGAACAATTTTGATGTAATTTGACCGGGTGGTATCGAATGCTTCTTGCCAGCTAGAGGATCATGAAAAGAATTACCCTGGGCATGACTTGGAGTTAGTCGCTATAATTTTTGCTCGGAAGATATGGAGATATCATCTATACGGGATCTTTGAGATTTTCACTGACCATAAAATTTAGAAATATTGGGTTACTCGAAAGGAGCTAAACATCTGACAAAGGTAATGGATGGAATTTCATAAGGACTATGACTGCATTATCGATTATTATCCAGGGAAAATTAGCGTGGTAGCAGATGCTTTGAGCAAGAAATTCTATGGAATTCTGGCCAGCCACGGGTAACCGTTACAGAGTTGGCTCGGAAATTCTCAAGAATAGAATTACTGAAATGTGGACTGACGCAATGAGGGATACTAGTCTCCATGATTTCCTAGCCACCTATTATGGAGTGAATTGAAGAAGTGCAAGTGGGTAATCAACACCTTCAATTTTCCATGTAGCAGAGTGGATTCAGGACAGTCGACATACTTTTCTTGTGATGAGAAAGGAATTTTTCATTTTCGAGGAAGACGATGCTTCAAAGTTGAATCCGATTAGGGAAGAGTTTCTTCCGAAGGCTCATTATTTGAGATTTACGATACATCCTAGAGGTACTCAAAGGTATTGAGTTTTTAAACGTTTTATCGGTGGAATGACATGAAGGACATTACTGGTTTCGTAGTTTAGTGTTAGGTATGTCAACAAGTAAAGACATAACACTAGTGGCTAGTAGGGTTATTCTAGGCGATTTAGATACCAGAATAGAAGTGAGAGCATATTATGATGGATTTTGTTATGGGATTATCCAAAATTCGAAAATGACATGATGCGATTTGGATAATCATTAATCGATTGACCAAGTCCGTTCATTTTCTATCGATTCGTAAGATGGATTCGTGGGATCGCTTGGTGGAATTATACTACAAGTAGATTTCCAGATTTCATGGAGTATCCTTGAGTATCCTATTTGATAGAGATTCATGATTCACCTTATGATTCTGACAGTCTCCAACAAGCCATGAGTACAAAGCTCCACTTTGATATAGTTTGTCATCCTTAGACAGATGGTTTGACACAGCGCATCATTCAGACATTAGAAAAATAATATTTGAGTTCAATACCCCCACTTATTTACTTAAGGTGCATGATATTTTAAAATACTTGAGGTGATTAGAATAACATTGCTTACTCATTGTATTTGAGTAGGAAATTTGAGAACCAAATTTTTATTAGTGGGGGAGAATGTTAAATATAACAATTAAATAAGAATAAAATAATAATAAACTAAGTTATAAATGTTCAAAAACCTAGGTTTCATTTCGGCCTTCCCATTTTTTTTCCTTCTCTCTCTCGTGTTTTCCCAAATCACCCGATCCCTTTTCTCCTCTTCCTCATTATCGCCTTCTCCCATGCCCTACTCCTCTTTGTCGCTCACACTCGAACTCCATCTCCTCTCCAATCACCAACGATACCCTTGTGCGCTGCAATCGATCTAGCCTCTTGTGCTTCACGCAAGCATCATCGTGCTCGATCTTCACCGTCGTGAGCTCGATTTCCCTTTCTGTCGTCGTCTCCTTCCGATCGTGATGGCAGTGAGCGTCGCCGCCCTCCTTCATGAGCAATGGCCCCACGACCATCAGCTACTACGAGTTGCACTAACCCTTACCCTCCCGTCGCAAGCGACAGTTGCCATCCTCTCCGATTAAGTTTCTGATGCCACCATCTGTTGTTGGTCGCCCTCTCCTCATCTCAAGGCCATTAAGGCCAGCATTGTGCCCAGCCTGCGACCACCGTAGCTTCTTTGAGCCTCACGACATCGCTGTCAGTCGCCTCCGTCGTTGCCAGCGACCTTCTTTGCTGACAGCAGCAACTCTGTCCCCGCGAGCAACATTTGACGGTCCACACCATCGACAAACTTCCAACTGCAACCAGTAACCGTTGGCCACCGATGTCACTGGAGAAGGGAACCCGACGAGGAATTTGATTCGAGACAGACTCTTGGATATGAAAACAATCAGTACGATTTACATATCAAGTAGGTAGTTCTTCCTTTGACTCTTGTAGATCATCGATCTTAGTGCATGAACATGATATGATGTTAGGATCTCTATCTTGACTCCACTCGTTATTTTTCTTGCGTTTGATACTTATCTACTTGATCTTAGAGATAATCTATTTGATATCTATACAGTCTCGTTGACTATCCTTATAATTGATATTGTTTATACCTGCTATGTTTTTGTTTTTATGCACTTCTTATGGTACAGATTCTGATTATGATCATATATTATTGTTGCATAGGTATGATTATACTTATATGGATGTCATATTTATTTTATATTTATCATCGCACTACATGCATGCTGACGACTATATCTCCCTTGTGGTTGAAAGAGAGTCATGTCAGCCCTCTAGAGCACACTCGACCACTCAGGGGTAGTGGTGGCGGAGGTGCGTGTTCGTCCTGTCATGCCCACTCAACCACTCAGAGATAGTGATAGCTGGAGTTGCAAGCAGCAGGGACCCAATAGTATATAGCTAGATAGCTACTATACACTAGGCACTCAGTTCCACTCGAGAGTAGTGGTAGTCGAAGTTGGATGCAGTTTCATGTGTCTGTCCACCCAGGCCATGCATCGGGATCATGGTAGCGAGGTGCAGGCAATGACCATGCATATGTATTGTGATGTGCGTTGCACATATTGGTGATATATTGCATATGCTTGTGATTTGTCGCATGTGTTTGAGCTATGATTGTTGCATATGTTTATACATGGTCATACATGTCATTTGCATGTTTTATATTGTCCTATGTTACTCACATGGTTACGAGCTATACCATTGCAGATCTTCATTTATTTTTGCTCAATATATTATACCTGGAGAGGTTAGTACATGGATTTATTATATTCTTATTGTTGTTTAGTTGATATTACCTGTAAGACTGTATATTCTTTGACCCCCATATGTATATTTAGTTCATGCACTATCTTCCCTATATCCGCTGAGTATTTTTACTCACTACCAAAGAACCTGGGTTTTTTGTCGCCCAGATAGCAGATAGAAGATTGAGGATACTATAGGATGCTCAGAGTCCTGCCAGGCAATCCCACCTCACATCGGAGTTTTGGTTTCTTATTCCTTATTGTTTCGCATTTTGATGTATGTTGTTATGAGCTAAGCTCTAACATTTTGTTTCTATGGTTGTCAACTTGTTCGATTATGTTTTCTTATTTGGTCGAAGTCGTGCCGGCACGCACATTAGGGTTTTATATTTTACATTCGATCATTTGGTTTTGTCATTATATATGACTTGTCTGACAATAGCTATTTGGGCATTGTACCAGTATTGTATTTTACATTGTTACTAGGAGGTACCGTCCGGTTGATGGACAAGTATACCTTCAGGGCATGACAAAAGTTGCTCTCCACGACAGTTTTAATGAGGCAATTAGACAATATGTACCACAAGGATTTCCTCCTGCTCAACAGTCGGCTCCTTTTCTCAATTGGGAGATGGCCCTCCAACGTTACCCCCCAGACTATTTCAAACTGTAATTTTCTTTTAGCTCTTGGGTGTAATTGACAACTCTAGTGACATAAGGGTGGATACTTCAAAATGTTGTCTTCTCTTTCTCCATTTTCAATATAAGTTTACAAATGCAAAACCATTGTCTCTTTTCTTCTGCCCCTTTTACTTGCACTTCCCTCTTTTCAACAATAAAAATGTTTTAAATGTACTGCATTCCAAAGCCTAGGTAACTCCTTCCCTTCGGCATCTTTGAGGTAATAAGCAGCCCCAGCAACCCTCCGAGTAACCTTGTAAGGACCTTTCCAATTATGAGCCAACTTCCCTGGGTCCCCAACAGAATTAATCTTGCATAAAACTATGTCTCCTACTTGAAATGTCCAAGGTATCACCTTTTATCAAGACTTGTCAGATTCTTCGGCCAGATGCTTTCACTGGACTCAGCTTTCTCGCCTTTCTTCCACTAAATCCAACTCAGTACTTCTCAATATTTGATTATGTTCCGAGTCATAAGCTTGGACTCGGACACTGCTCACAAGAGCTTCTACGAAGATAACGACCTCGGTCCCATACACTAGGCTGAAATGTGTCTCTCCTGTTGCTGCCTTAGGTGCAGTTCGATAAGCCCACAATATTTCCGGGAGCTCATCCACCCAATTCCCTCGGTTAGCCCCTAATCTAGCCTTCAGCCCTTGAATAATGATCCGATTAACCACCTTCACCAGCCCATTAGCTTGGAAATGAGCCACAAAAGTAAAAGTCTGTTGAATATTAAGACTTTGACACCATTCTTGAATTTTCTGACCCTGGAACTAGAGTCCATTATCGCTGACCAGCTTCTATGGAATCTCATATCTATAAATAATGTTCTTCCATAAGAACTGTATCACTGCTCCCTCTGTAATTTTAGCCAGGGGCTCAACTTCCACCCATTTTGAAAAGTAATCAACAGCCACCAATAAGAACTTCTTCTGCAGAGGAGCCGTAGGGATCGGCCCGACTATGTTCATTCCCCACTGGTCAAAGGGACAAGAAGATACCACGACCTTCATCAGCTCAGTTGGTTGATCCGATCTGTTGTTATGCATCTGACAAGCTTGGCATATTTTAACCAGGTGAACAGCATCTTGGTGTAGAGTCGGCCAGAAATATTCCGCCAGCAACACCTTCCGAGTCAATGCTCGGCCCCCTAAATGATTACCACAGCAACCTTCATGATTTTCCTGTAATATCCAATCAGCGTCCTTCCCGAGGCATTTTAACAAAGGTCTGTCGAATAACGACTTGTATAGAACTCCATCAATAAGCATAAAACGTTTTACTCTTCTCATCAAGAATAACGTCGCTCGGGGGTCAGAGGGAAGACTTCCTTATTGGAGATAAGCTATTATATCCGTCCTCCTATTGGGTGCACCACCCCCTTCAATCATTGCATCCTCCACATTGTAGATTGTTAAAGAGGCAAGAACTTCTAGGCACAAAGGATGCCCCAGGATTCCCACTTTGTTAATGCACTAGTTAACTGAGCCAACTCATCTGCCTTTACGTTTTCTTCTCTAGGTATTTGTTGCAAGTGCACCTCTCGAAAATGAGCTTTTAACTTTTCAAAGGCCTCAAAATATTTCCATAATCTCTCTTCTCGAACAACAAAAGCACCTTGAAGCTGAAAAATAACCAGTTGAGAATCTGAGTGCACCAGACTGACTCGGCTCCTACTGCCCGAGCAACTTACAATCCAGATAAGATTGCTTCATATTTAACTTCATTATTGGATGCCTTATAGCCTAGCCATATGGCTATACGAGTTTCCTCTTCTGAAGGAGACACCAACAATACCCCTACTCCACTTCCTCTAGCCCCTCGAAGATCCATCTACAAAAACTCTCCATGTAACTATTCCTCCTTCCTTTGCCGAGCTAATTTCAGGATCAATCGGCACCTTAGCTAGAAAATCAGTCAAAGACTGAGCCTTAATAGCAATCCGAGGATGATAGTGAATATCATATTCACTCAGCTTCACAACTCATTTTGTCAGTCTTCCTGAAAAATTAGACTTAGTGACCACCCGACCTAATTCACTATTTATCAACACATTCACCGGATGAGCCAGGAAATAGGGTCTCAACTTGCACATAGTCAATACCAAAATATACGACAACTTTTCTAACTCAGTGTACCTCAGCTCAGCTCCTTTTAATATATGACTTGTATAATAAATAAGCTGCTATTGAGAACCTTCCTACCTTAATAAGATCGAGTTGATTGCCCCTTCGGAAACTGCTAAATACACCCACAAAGTTTCTCCAGAGACAGGTTTAGCTAACAAAGGGAGCTGAGACAAATACTTCTTCAATTCCTGAAAGGGTTTATCACATTGATCATCCCACTAGAACCGAGTCGCCTTTCTGAGGATACGAAAGAAGGGTAACCTCTGATCTGCTGATCAGGCAATAAAACGAGATAATGAAACAATTCTCTCGATAAGTCTCTGTGTCTCTTATCAATTGGTAGGTGACTTCATGTTACATAACACCTAAACCTTCTCTAGATTTGCTTACAACCCCTTTTCTGTAATAATATACCCTAAAAACTTTCCACTCCTCACTCCGAACAAGCACTTCTTTAGATTCAACTTCATATTATAATGCCTCAGTATGACAAAGGTTTCTTCTAAATCTTGTATTAAATCCTGACTGAGTTGAGATTTTACCAAAATACCATTCACATACACCTCCACATTCCGTCCCTTCTATTCGGCAAATATTTTATCCATGAGCCTTTCATACGTGGCCCCAGTATTTTTAAGCCCAAAAGGCATCACCACGTAAGAATATAACCCCCCTACTGTCACAAAGTTGACTTTCCATTGATCTTCCCGAGCTAAAGAAATCTGATGATACCCTTAGTAGGCATCCATAAGTGAGACAACTTCATAACCTACTGCGGAATCAACCAACTGATCAATATAAGGCAAGGGGTAGCAATCTTTAGGACAGGCTTTATTTAAATCACAGAAATCAATACACATACGTCATTGCCCTGAGGGCTTGGAAACCAACACTACATTAGACACTCATTCAGGAAATTGAATTTCTTTTACATGCCCTGCTTGCAACAACTTTTCCACTTTTTCAACAATGACCTTATCTTTTTCAGGTTTAAAGTGTCGTCTCTTCTGTTAGACCGGTCGAGCTCTTCGGGTGATGTTCTGCCACTTGGGGGTCGATCCCGGTCAGGTCATGTATATCCGTGGTGAAAACATCCTCGTTTCTTCGCAACAGACAATGAGTTCTTCCTTCACCTCCAGCTGTTTTTCTACCCGAGTCAGCTTCCCAAGGGTTATCTCCACCAACTCCCCTTCTTCCATTGCTTCCTTCTTGGGAGTCGTCTCCTCCAGCATGTAGACTTTAGAAATTATTGGAGCTTTTCCTGTGGGATCTTTCATCCGAGCTCTTTTCTGATCAGCTCGGACCATCTGTACATAATAGCTCCGAGTTGCCTTCTGCTCACCTCTAACTTCTCCCACCAACTGTCCCATAGGAAATTTCACCTTCTGATGGTAAGGAAAAGCCATCGTCTTGAATGCTAAGAGGAAGGGTCACCCTAAAATGACATTGTAGGCTGAAGGAGCATCAACCGCCAAGAAGGGTGTGATGCTCGTCTTTTGACTCGGCTTCTTCCCCAGAGTAAGAGGTAAGGATATTTGACCTACTGGATTTACAATATGGTCGGCAAACCCGAATAGTGGTGTGGCCACATCCTCTAACTGGGCATCCCCTAACTGCATTTGACTGAAAGCTTCCTGGAACAGTATATTGACAGAACTTCCCGAGTCCACCAAGACCCGTACCACTTCGTAATTTGCAAGAGTGACCCTAATTATCAAAGCATCAGTATGAAGGAGGAGGATACCTTACAAATCTTCTAGTCCAAAGCTTAACTGAGGTGCTTCTTGAGCTGCCCGATCTTCTCCGATGGTTAGACTCTCCATCAAGTGGGCATAAGACTTATGAGCTCTATTGGAGTCTCCATCAACAGGTCCTCCAGCGATGACATTGATGACACCTCTAGCGGGGGTGTATTCAAGAGCGGTCAAGGTCCCGGCGCTTATCCCTCCTTCCTGAGGGATGGCTTCGCCTAGTCAGATCCGCCAGGTGGGAGGGCCTGTGGTCTTACATTGTAAGGCGCTGGCGAGTGGTGAAGGCCTCCCTTCGCACTCCAACTCTATTCACCGAAATGTGGGTGCTCCATCCTCGACGTTGCTCCAACTCCCTCTCAGAACTCAAACATCGGTCACTAGAATATCCATACTCCATGTGGTACTGACAGAAGAATAGAGTTGGGAGGTTGCAGGGAACTCCTCTATATCACGCAGGACGCTAAAGAACGCCTTGCTTATCATAAGCTTCTAACTCTCGCTCTTTCTAGGTTTGAGGCAGAGGCAAGACCTCAGTAGTCATAATACAAAGGGGCAATTGGAAGGAGCTTCTAACATAAGGGATCGAGGACAAGGAACCTCTTGAAGAAAAGGTCTAACATATTCTCTTCTAGGGGGACCCCGCTGAGCAAGGGGTTGATTTCTTTCTATCAGAGTGGAGACAGGATTTTTCTCAGCTCTCCGTACCTTCAACACTTCTTCTTCGTTGACATATTCCTCGGCCCGACAAAGCAGCTCCTCATAACTGGCAGTAGGCTTTCTCAACAGAGTACTGAGGAACGGTCCTTCCTTCAAGCTGTGGGAGATAGCGACCATTAGGAAATCTGGTACGGCCGAAGGTACCTCCAAAGCGGTATTGGTAAAACGATGTATATAACTCCATAATGATTCCGCCAGTTCCTGCTTCAAATAAAGTAAACTAGAAGCAGTATGTTTGTACCTTTTACTGCTAGCAAAGTGCTTAAGAAAGACTCCCTTCAGATCTTTAAAACAGGTGATGGAATCGGGCCGCAACGATCCAAACCACCTCTGGGCTGAGGACGACAAGGTGGTGTGAAAGACTTGGCACTTGAGAGCATCTGTGTAGCAATAGAGAGCGGATGCACCCTTGAACTGAGATAGATGTTCTTCCGGATCGGAGGTGCTATCGTATAACCCAATATGAAGAGGGCAAAAATGAGAAGGGGGATGTTCCAGCACTATATCCTCCGTGAAGGGGGAAGGCTCATATGGCTCCTAAGCCTTAGTTGAATGGCTCTCTCCTTGATCTCCTTGCGAGCAAGAGAGGATGGGGATACCGATCAGCTCCCCCCAACGGTCCTTCTCCTAGCAGTACCTCTGTTTCTTATTGGTCAATCGCGGTGAGGTGTGAAAATCCGTCATATGGTTGTTCTCTTTGGAAGGGCTCTCCAGAATGAGGTTGAAGATATTCCATCCTTCTATCCTCTTGCATTCGCGTATCAGCCACTGCTTTATTTATCATGGCAGCCAGTTGAGAAGGTAAGATAGTGATAGGAGTTTCTTCAGGAGTAGAAGTTGCAAGAGGAGGAATCTCTTGATGTTGCATCTCTACGTCTTGCTCAGATGTTTCTCACAGACGGCACCAACTGATGCAATGCAGATTTTTCTTCCTCGATCTTAAGTCACCGAGGACGGGTTCTCTCCGACCGACAATAGATCTTCTGCTTCTCTCCCTGACAAAGTTAACACAGATCAGACAGCCGTCGGATTCCCGGCTACGACCCTCCTATGCCTAAGTTAGAGCTTGTAGTAGTAGGGAAGAAGAAGAAGTGAGTAGTAGTAGCAGCAATCAAATCAGTCGTAGAGAAAACAGTAAGTGTCATAATGATGAAAATTAGATATAGCCCCTCTTCTCCTCCCCTTCTTGTTTATATATCTCCTCCTCCTTTTCCCCACGACTCCTCCCTAACATCTTAGGGCAAACTGTTGTATAACAAACTACGAGGGTGACCGTCCATGTGAAAAGTCACGTTGGTCGAGGTGATCATGTTGTTAGGCCGTTAGAGAACTACTATGTAAAGAATCTTTTGTGAGACCCATGATGCATCTTTAATCCATTACTAGAGAGGGTGGCGTGTATGCATGAACTCTAGCAAACCATCAAAGGAATATTTTATGAGGTCCCACCTTAACTGACGTATTATTCCTTTCTGTAATGTGACTCTCTGCTAACTTCCCGAGGTGTTCCTTCTCGACTCAACATTCCGCCTACTTCCCGAGCCATCCCCTTTCCGACTCAACACCCCGCCTACTTTCTGAGTCGTCTCCTTCCCGACTCAGCACTCCACCTGCTTCCCGAGTTGTCTCCTTCCCGACTCTGCACTCCGCCTGTTTCCTGAGCCGTCTCCTACCCAACTCAGCACTCCACTTGCTTTCCGAGTCGTCTCCTTCCCGACTCATCACTCTGCCTGCTTCCCGAGTCGTCTCCTTCCCGACTCAGCACTCCTCCTGCTTCCCAAGCCATCTCCTTCCCGACTCAACACCCCGCCTACTTCCCGAGCCGTCTCCTTCCCAACTCAACACTCTATTTGTCTCCCGAGTAGTTTCTCTCCAAATTCGGTATTCTCAGCACTTAGTCATATTATTGCAGTATCAATATTATTGATGAAGGTGATATTCTATGATAGGAACCAAGTTCCAGATGTGGGCCCAGTGTTGGATCATGGGGGAAATAAGCTCAAATCATGGCTTGTATATTCTAGGAGGAACAAAAGAAAAAGGAGACTGAACAGAACCAATACATAGGAAGTTATATTGCAAACATTTATTATAGTTATGTTAGCATGGTGTAGAGTTAGTTACCTAAATGTGCATGGTTATAAGTATGTGTGAAGTTAGAAGGGGTGAGGATTGACATTTTTCTGGTTAGTGGAAGGTCTGAGAATTATTATTAGAAGAAAGCTTCGGCTCTGGCTGATTAAGAGTTCCTTTACCAGATTAGAGTGTTCTTTGTTATACTATTTTTGTTAACCTAATCAAATTCTGTGTGTTTCTCTATTTTGACATCTGGAATCATAACATTGGTCCAACCTGCCAAATCTAAAAGGGTTGTATGCTTAGAAGAAATGTTAAAGATGTTAGCTAGGGTTCATGTTTTGAAAGAGAGGATGGCGATCCAAGAAGGAAATATAGAGGAAATGAGAGGGATTATGCAGCGACTGATGTCTGAAATGCTGCAACATGTTTCTCTTTTACTAGAGATCGACAAACAGTTAGGAATAAGCGTTGAAGCAACACCATTGAAGGGAGCATCCACTTCTGCTGATAAGTCCTCTCAATCTGAGCCTCAAGAACAACAAGGTCATCAATTGGCTTACCAAGGCTGATATTTATTTCAAAGTCCAGAATATTTTTGATAAAGTTAAAGTCAAGTTGGCACATGTAAGTAAGGAAGGCACCATAATTCATTAGTTCAATCTTCATCATGGGGAAAACAAGCTCAAAACATGGCTTGTATATTCTAGGATGAACAAAACAAAAAAGGGGCCTGAACAGACCTAGTACACAGGAAGTTCTATTGCAAGTAGTTGTTATGTTTTAGAGTCAATTATATTTGTGTGGTAGTTATGTCAGCATGTCTTAGAGTTAGTTACCTAAATGTGTGGGGTGAGGATTGGTATTTTTCTGGTTTGTGGAAGGTCTAAGATTTATTATCAGAAGAGAGCATCAGTTCTAGCTGATTGAGAGAGTTTCTTTACCAGATTTGAGCGTTCTTTGTTGTACTATTTGTGTTAAACCTAATAAAATTCTGTGTGTTTCTCTATTTTGACTTCTGGAATCCTAATATTCTGTCATGATATTTGTTTTTTATTACTCTGCTTCAGTTTGTTTACTACTTAAAGTAGAAGAGTAGATGCATGTATTCTGTATCTGTTTAGCAATACGATGCACAAGTTAAATTCATACAACAATTCAATAATAGCAAGTAGATATTGTTAACTATGAGTTATTTTTTAGTGTGCCAATCCAATAGTATTGATTCATCTAGTGCTAGTATGATTATTTTCAAGTAAATTATCAACGGCAAAGATGTCATAACATAATTTGTGAGTAAAATGAATGATCTGTTTCCGATGTCCAGTGAGGATTTTTGAGAAGTGATGATATTACACTAAATTCACTAATCCTTCTGCTCAGAATTCAGTAAAAAAAATGGAACGAATAGTTTGGGATATTATACAAGACCTTCTTTCTTTTTTACAAGTTTAATAACAGTCACAGATAAAATGTTGCTTAAAATACAGGCAGGGTGCTAAGATTACTCCTTGGGAAAGACAAGACACAAATTTATATAAAGCTGGTGGTGTCACGACACTCTTTGGCATCACAGCAAGAATTTGAGATGGCAACAGCACCTCCCTCCTCAACTATGACAGAGCCACCAAACTGATGGCATTCTATGATACCAAAGCCGAGCATAAGACCTGCTTGCTACTGTCACCACCAAGGTATTGCACTTCTTCGTGCTGCCACTAGAGAGCAGGTAAATCAACATAGGGCTTCTTCAAGGTGGTGGGACATGGGACATTCACCCCAATCCATGGAGGTGGCAGTCGAGGGGTGTGTGTTCATTCCACAAGGGAAACAAGACAACAAAGGTGTCATTCTACACGACACACGGTGGTTGGTGATGCACTCTTGAAACTGTCTGGTGCTCTAGATTATTAGCTTTGAACATCGAAGAACAATAAGTGCAACAAGCGGCCACAACCATCACCTACATGACCAATGCACTACAGCAATGCCAACAACTGCGACATTTCAATTCAGTAAGGGAGATAGCAATGTGATTTCTATCATCCAAGACAAACAAAAGCCTAGAATCTTTAACATTGCAACCTTCCGCATTAATCAACTGGCTGGATTAATTAGTTAATCAATTCAATCTAGCACCAAGGTCATGGAAGCGGTCAAAGGTGATTTACTTTAAATTTGCACCTTTAACTTAAGTATTGCATTATTTTAAATGCAGATGTTGTAGAAGTTGCATGATTTTTTTGTCATTGCTTATAGTATAACAGATTTGTGATTGGTATTAACATGAGTAATCAGTTAGTGTATTCAATAACACATGTAACATCCAGTGAATATCAATACGCAAAGTGAAGTACAGTAGATTTTACTCACTCATCATAGTTCTTCATGTTTTTTATTAATTATCTAACAAATTTTACTAGATTGTTAAAGGAAAAGAAGGTTGCTAGTGTAATGCGGAGGGGAGGGCTTGCAGATGCAATTCAAATTATAGGTAATTAAACACCATTAGTACAGTGCACTTTAATTCAGGAAAGATGCATGATATATATATATATGCATTTTGTCATTGAAATGCAGGGTTTATTGCATATGATAACTTTGCCATATTGAAAAATGTGGAAGCGTGGCATGCATGCTCTTTTCAATGATTATCTATATATGCTTATGTTGCAACAAATGATGTTTTAGTTCCCCAGTGTTAATTGCCTATATAAAGGGTAAAAGCAGGATTAAAATATTTTTTTATTCTTTAGAAAAGAAAATGTAGATAATAATAAGACTAAGATCTTGACATGAGCCCTTATTGAAGGCGATACAAGACTAGCTGCGTGAAACCAATACTTGGTTAAGATATTGGATACATGATGAGGCCTTATTAAGCAATATAGAAATGGCTTGTGAAGGAAATTTGAGGATTTATCCATAATGAGTCTTCGTACGATGGCAGCCCAACCTCTATCATAGGCAAACTCTTGAACTAGGTTCAATGGATATTAACAAGGTGACTGGCTGGCCAAAGGTGTACATTTATACAAAGAGAAATTTTGAACTAAGAAAAAACACTTACTGTGCAGAATGTCCAAAATACTGACCTTCCACTTTCAATTCTTCATATGATGGTAAGTACTCGTATGTAGAGGTATAGTATAAGTTTCTAGAAAACTCTTTAAAATATTTGAAGCATTATTATTGTGAGATGTGACTCTAGACACATCTGTAATAGGGCTCTACTATAGGGGGTATCCACATATCATTGCAACTAGGAGCCAGACCTGCCAAAAGCCTCCACAAAAAGTCAAGGCATTGCATACAGTTGCTAGGGCATCAACTCGTGATATATATTCTTGTACTATATGTACTCCAATCAAAATAAATCCAAAATGGGTAGCATTTAATATCTAGTTCACCAGGCTCCTTCTAATAGATGATCTAGTAGTAAGTAAAGGTTCAAACTTTTAAAATCCCTGAGTAACCACATAGTTTAAATGTCGAGCAATAATTTAATTACATTCTTCTTTTTTGAATTTTGACTTTTTTTAGGGGACTATTAGTGTTTTCTAAGTTC
Source organism: Wurfbainia villosa (assembly GCA_025175895.1). Taxonomy (NCBI): domain Eukaryota; kingdom Viridiplantae; phylum Streptophyta; class Magnoliopsida; order Zingiberales; family Zingiberaceae; genus Wurfbainia; species Wurfbainia villosa. The sequence continues at coordinate 30,938,571 of CM045989.1, read as the reverse complement.
AAATAAAAATATTAATTGAAATTTTATTTATTAATTAAATTTTTAATCTTTATTATTAATAATTACCTTAGGAAATGAGAATATACAAGGATATACAGCATAAGAAATGAAATTATTAAAGAGAAAGTCAAGATTGTGCTTATTGAGAAAAAACTCTTAGAGATGCATTTAAAAAATGTGGAACTGCCACATTAGCGGCCGCCCACCGCTGCCCCTACGTGTGGAGGGGGGTATATCAGGTCTCAGGTGGCTAGCGCAGAAATGCAGAGTCATCGGTAGCATGGTCGTTACCTCCAGGAATCGACCCCTTGTCTTTTCAAGCCTTAACACGGCTGCGCTAGCCATTAAGATGATATGAACATGAGCTTAGGCAATCAATAAATGTCTCAGTTAGACAATGTGAGACCATAATAAATACGCACATTAATTGATAAAGAGGGAGGCAAAAGAAGACTTGATTAGCAACAAAAAATCAGGATAAAGTTCGTTTAATTATAAATGTGGATTTAGTAGGGGATTAAGTTCAATGATGCAGGAGGATCCATATAGCTTACACGATTTATTAGAATAAAGGCTTGGTTGTTGTTATAGTAACAATTATTTTAAGAAAAGATATCTCTATACAATGGATGTTTTAGAATGTTTTAGATATGCATTTGCTCTTACAAAAGGAGAATTAATCTACAGGTCGTGATGTACCATTGAGAAGTTCTAATCAGGAGAATTATCAACAGTCCTTTTTCCTTCTCCCCTACTCTTATTCGATAACTTAAGTGTAAATATTCTTATGATGTTCACTATTGGTTGTATCCTTGGGATAGATTATCAGAATAAAAGAACAGATTGAACCTTTGCCTTAGAACTCTGCACTTCCAACAAGTCTTCAGATTCTTTTTCTCTGAAGGGCCAATGCACAAAACTCCCACCAATCCGTGACTCGAATCCTTCAGATTCTTTTTCTCTAACATAATTTATTTATATGCACTAAATCTGTGGTTTCATTTGTTACATCTCTTGATCGGACCAGACGACGTGCAATTGTATTCTTTATAATTTGACAGAATAAGATTCCAGTTCCAACATTATACTCTTTGCGCAGCCAGAAAATAAAGTTATACCACCAATAATTACAAAAAAAAACACGCATACAGCATAAGAAAGCGAAATATAAATCACTTGACCTAAGATTTGCAGCAGTAGCCGCATAGAAACACTAACACTTAGAAAGAAGAATCCAATGAAGAGAACGCAAGAAAAGAGAGAATACGAAGGTAAACCAAAGGTACCTGGAAGCAGATGATGTCGGCATCGAGCGAGGTGAGAAGGCGAAGGAGGGAGCCGTGCTGAGCAACACGCTGCCTGAGCCCGTTTACGTTGTAAGTCACTATCTTCATCCACTTCCTCCGAATCCTTCACGTTAGATTGGAATCTGGAGCCCGATTTTGAGGGAAATGGCGTCGCCCTCCTGCCGGGGAGAGAGGAAGGAAAGCGACAGGGAAGTTTATCAATTCACCCCTCGAATTCGTAAGAACCTTTTCAATTTGGCCCACAAATTCGCTCATCAATTAACCAAGGGCAATTAACCAGTAAAGTAATTGGTTTTTACTAAACCGCATCTGATTGATTAGTTTTTTCAAAATACTCCCTCAGTAATTTTCTTTCAATTTTACCAATAAATTGCCGACGCGAGCGCGATGAGATGATACAAATATTTAGAAGAACAAATAAGAAAATTAAATTCAATTTATATTATGATAAATATTTTAAAAGCCGATCTCTGAATATATAAATTATATTTCAAATTTATTTAATAGATGAGCCAAAGAAGAAAATTATTTATTTCTAAGATTAATCATGCAAAGTCTAGATACTTAAATTATAAAAAAAAATAGTTTAAAATGAAAATTATGTAATAAATTGATTTAAAATTAATCTGTATGGATATTCATTTTTTTTATTTTTGTCAATTTTAGATTTAAACTAAAAGGAGCGGTGTTTCACATGTTCTAGTGAAAATTAAAGTTAATAAGAAGAGATTTTATTATATCCTTTCATTCTATCTACTTCTTTAATACATCTATAACTATATTATTATAATTTTTAAGTTGAAATGACTTTAGAGAGATCTCGATACCATAACATATTATGGGTAATCGACATAATTTTAGTTATATTTTTGAAGTGGAAGATCAAAATTAACACATACAAAAAAACACAATATTTAGCTTAAAGTAGAAGTTTTGGCTTGCATTTGGATTCTACTCCTTTTAAATTTATTTATATTTTATCATATTGAATTTATCCAAACGGGTATAGAAATTACTTTAATGAATTTCTAATAAAACAGAGTTTCTGGATGATTTGACCGAAAAGATTTCTAACAATTTCGGTTGGTATAAAATAGATGAAAATAAAGGAAAAAGTTATTAAAAAAACAATGTCGGTAGAGATAGGATCCCAAAGTTCGATGAGATTATCGTATAGTTCTTTTAATACTTCTTAAGGATAATGTTACTTAATGTAATTAATCCAAGAAAAGTCCCCATTATAGGTCGATGCTAGCTTTGACATTTGTTTATCAAAATAAATCAAAAAATGTTCATAACAAACAATCAAATATTTTAGAATTTATTATTCCATTTGAAAAAAAAAATCATGCAAATACATCCATATTGTGGATCGAATCTATGATGCCTAAAAAAACTACATAGGTATCATACCATTGCATCGTATTCTCAAAAGAAAATGTATAATTTGTTGGTGCAATATCTTGGATCAATGTTAATCAGACTCGAGTGAGACTCGAGTAGTATTTTGATGTTTGTCAATACGGTTGGATATCGTTTAACCATATAACTAATGGATGATTAGAATATCCAAAGTCATATGGGAAAAATTATTTGAGGGAGATTGTCGGAGCAATCAAACCTCAGGTCAAGATTGACCAGACTCGAGTGAGACTCGAGGGGAAGTCTAAGCATGGTCTTGGCATAGAAGTCCAAGTTTGATATTGGCATGGGAAGTCCAAAAATGGTTGATGGTTTCCTCTTCTTTAGCCTGCTTAGATCCTCTTCTCCCTCCTCAAGCAACCTCTCTAATCACCTCGGATCCTCTCACTGGAAGCTATATCTGTCACTTAAAAGAGAATGTTAAGGGTGGGTCAACTCCCAGCACGGCCCCTTCGACGCTCAAATTAAAGACGAAAGAATGAATAAGTAGAATGTAGAAGAAGAAGCGAGAAGAGATCTTTGAGGTACTAAATAGAGAAGAAAGAACTATCCTCCATTTCTTCCACCTCTGCCCCCTTTTATAGAAGATTCATGTCGCCTCTATTTGTAGTGAATTTACTTTAATGCCTTTATCAACCTGTCAAGATGTAACTGTTTCTTTCGCTCCTTTTCAAAATAACTCCCTTTGCGCTCTTCACCTATCCCCTATTTTTCCTGCCAGTTGTTAATCAAGTAAACAAACAAATAAATAAAATATCTCGTGTCAACAATATTCTTTATTCAAGAATTTCCTCATCACCTCCTGTAACCAAAAATACCCATATCCCCTTCTCTACCTAATTCAGAAAGTTTCCAAGGCATATATGTACATCACCCGAAAAATAAATATACTGCTCGGGAAGTATACTAACACCTCGGGAAATACATTGACTGTTCAGGAAATATACATACTGTTCGAGGATTACACAGATTGCTCAGGGGGATACATAGACTGACTAGGCAAAGTACAAACTTCCCAACTCCTCCCAAGTACACTCTGAATCATCTGTATTAGTGCCTATAAGATTCATATATCTTGACAATGACATGATATTGTCCACTTTGGGTCTAAGCTCTCATGGTTTTATTTTTGGGTTTTACCCAAAAGGTCTCATGTCAATGGAGATATCTTTTTATCTTATAAGCATATGATCTTTTTCATATCTTACCAATGTGAGACTTTGATTGTATTCCCTATACTCCCAACAATCCTCTCTCAAAGGAAGGACCACATTGAGCCCCCCTCAAATCTATCCGTCCTCGAAGGACTTCCTCTGCTTAATGTCCGATCCTCAACCAACCAGGACTTTCTACCAACTATGTCACGCCCCGAGAGCATGCCGTGCCGAAAAGTAAACGGACGGCATCTCCCCTGTACGTAACAACATTTTGGGTTAATACAAGGCCCGTAGGCCACACCAACAACAACATATAAATATGTAAACAACCACAACGACATAACAAACTAACTACAATAACTACACAGCGGAAACATAAAACACAACAACATCACAACTACACAGTGCATACCGGTATGACTAACACATCACAACATAACGGAATAGCGGCAAAATCTGAATCCACAAGTCCATAACACAGTACATCAGGAAAACTCCAAATACATAACACAATGTACAAAAAGCCCAAAACAAACACGGGAGCCTCGGAGGTGAGATGAGATGTCAGCCAGCGGTGCTCCAAGCCGTCACAAAGACTTCTACCTGTTACCTGGGCGACATAAAAACCCAGGGTTCGTGGTGGTGGTGAGTAAAACTCAGCAGGTAATAGAAAAAAAAAACATGTATATATCAAATATCACATGTAATTCAACAACATAATCTAAAGGTACAACAGGTATATCAGCATAGTATATAAATACAAGCATATATCGTCTAACCCAATTAACGTAAAATGCAGAAATACTTGAAAGTCTGCTACGCTACTCTGATCCAACCTGAGCATATATCCAACATATATATAACAAGAAGAGTAATACCAACTCACAATATACTCAAGCTACAGGTCTAGGTATCTAATGGTCTGTCCAACACATATATAAGTATCCGACACAACCGTATAACATATGCAAGAAACATGCAGAATATGATGTATAACCAAATGCAGCAAGCATAATACAATCAAATGCAACATCACAATAAGCATATATATATAGACTGCATCTATATATATATTAATCTAAACCATATATATATATATATATATATATATATATATATATATATATGGTAATATGCAAAGCGCCATCAGATACGACAATGCAGCATGCATGGTCATGCCTGCGCACCCCTACTCGCTACCATGACCCCAGTGTGGCCTAGGTGATACGACATGACAACTGTCCCAACTCAACACAAACCACTGCTATAGAGTGGTCGAGTGGGCAGTATGATCAAGTAGCATATGAGCATAAAGAGCTCGCTACACAACAGAGGTCCTTGCTGCTGGCCACTCCGACTGACACTACCAATGAGTGGTCGAGTACCACGCACCCAGGACAACTACACGCAACTCCAACTACCACCATCTATAGTGGTAGAGTGCGGCACAACAAATGTTCTGCCCTTACACCAGTTACTCATCGGATAGTAACCTGGGAGGCAAGATGACTGACGACTCTCTCAACCCCAAGGGAGACTATGTTGACAGAATGCATGCAAATGACATGAATATGTTGTCACACGTACAACCATCTACCATAGACTCTCTGTTCAAAAAAGAGTCGTAACCATCTGATCAATACACTCTCTATCCTGTAGAGAGTCGTACTCAACTGATCGACGAACTCTCTATCCTGTAGAGAGTCGTACTCAACTGATCATAACTCTCTATCCAATAGAGAGTCGTACTTAACTGATCGACGAACTCTCTATCTTGTAGAGAGTCGTACTCGACTGCCCATATCAAGCTGGGACCACCGGTCCATAGCGACACACTAATCACCCTTCACTTAACCATTACACAACACATAGTTGGTAAAAAGTATGCAACATACGAGTATTGAAAATAAATCCAACATTTAGGGCATTACCTACCCACGGATGAACCTTTACCCAATTTACAAATCAGGTTATCATCTGTATTCCAACATCTACACCCTGCTAAACATTTAGGTCTATTTACATCACATCTAAAATCCTAAATCATAATAAAGGAAATGTGATATCAACCTTTAAGTAAGTATAGCCAACGACAAGTTCAAGCATAAGCTAATAAGAGCAGGGTCAAGATAATATGAACACCTAACATGCTCATATTTATGACTAAATCTGAATGCAATTACATCTACCTGACCAGGGTAGGAAATTACCCACCTGATACGAAGCTCGAAATAGTCTTCACAGCCGTGAACCCGCTTCGTATCCCAAACCTGTACATAATAACAAACTATGATTAAGTACAAGTATCCGATAAATACATAACTACTACGTCGTCTCTATACTCCCGTCCCTTTATCGAACGTGAGTTAGCACTACGAGCACACACCTCTCGTAACCCCAAATCTATATTCATCCTTGGTCGATTCACACCAAACTCAATCCACAATAGACCACTAACATCCACAAGATCAATTAAAGTAATTAGATCTAAATAACACTCATAGATGCGCACAGTTGTTCACAGCTGTTCACAGCCCTTCACAATCCCAAATTCGCAGCCTTTACAGCTTCATGCACAACCATCACAGACACAAATAGAGCATTATACCACTCAGTTTTCCACCCACCATTCGCACACAAAGACATAGAATTCTGACCTACCCTGGATGAACACACAACACCCTGAAGCTTTCTTCACTCACCCACAACTCACATTCATCCATAACCGAACAAACCTCTCAAACAACAACCCTTAACCGACATACCCATCGACAAAAACCCAACATCCCCACAAAGATCACACTGCTGCCAATCGATCCACAGAATCATACTTGACAGAAAAAGAAAGAGGGAGATCCAAATATATACCAACAAATTGAAGCTACGTCGGCAGTACTCCTCCCCCAATCACTTTGTTCGTCGGAACTCCTCCTGCTACCCTGGCACGCCGGAATCGCAAGAGCATTTCACAATCGGCAAATAGGAAGAAAATCGTTGCTGACTCTAAGCTCCCAGTGAGGCCACTCGCTCCCTGCGAAGACACACGCCGAAGTCTCGCACGGGGAAAGCCGCGATTGACAGTGACAGGGAAGGCGACGTTGCTATCCTCGCGCGCAGGGACAACAGAACGGGAGGTGCTCTGTGTTAGGACCCTTGGAATGGCTAGAGGGGGGGTGATTAGCCTTTCTTTCTTTCTACAAAAACGTTAGCGGAAGCAATACAAATATAAACACAAATAAAAGCAAGAAACAAAGCTAACACCTAATGTAACGTGGTTCGGAGATGACACTCCTACTCCACGGCAATCCGTAAGGTGGATTAGCCCTAATCAATCTTCACTAGAACCTCCTTTGGATGAACCAAGGTGGAGAAACCTTATCTTACAATGCACTCCTCTTCTTTACAATGATGGAAGATTAGGATTAGAGAAGAGGAGGTTTTGGATTGCTAAAAACACTTGGAAAGCTTGGTGAGCACGTAGGTGTAGTTGGGAGCAAGAGCACTAGCTTTACCAAGCTCCCCATGGCCCCTTTTTATAGAAGAGGGGATGTTTTTCCGTTAGCTTCAATCGGTCGGTGATTCTTACCATCGATCACGCCGAAGCCAACGGCTTCTGAAACGCGATCTCCGTGGAGATTCGTAGCCGCAATCTCCAACGGCCAGTGATCCACGATCGATCCTCCATCACCGATCAAGGGGTGATCAAGGCGCAATGAGCCGCGATCGCATTCGCGTGGCGATATTCCTTGATCACCGATCGATGCCCTCGCGCGATCGATCACGCGATCGGGCCGATCGGCTTCGCCAAGGCGATCGATGGTTAGGGTTTCACCGACTAAACGCTGACATCGATCGATCGATACATCAGTATGAGTAATTCATACTTGATTTTATACCCTAGACCTAGACTCAACCTTCTAGCTCCTCAATAAGCCTTGCGCCTTCAGGATCCCTCCGAGTCCGCGACTTGTTCATCCTTTGCGTTTTGCTTCCAAAAGCTTCCTTCGGTTTTGTCATGTCTTGGGTTGCCAAATGCTTGGACTTTACGCCGCCAAGACTACAAGCTTGGACTTATGCTGCCAAGACTTTACTTTGGACTTCCTTTGCCAATGTTCACTTGGACTTTACGCTGCCAAGACTATAAGCTTGGTCTTACGCTGCCAAGTCCATCCCTTGTACTTCCTTTGCCAAGATCATACTTGGACTTCCCTGTCACTTAAACATTTTCGCAATTAGATCACAATATATTGCCTAACTTAGATGATTATCCAAACATCAAAACATATATAAATGCTTGGAGCATTGTTGCACCAACAATCTCCCCCTTTTTTTATGTTTGACAATCATTTAAGTTAGGTCTTTAAAAGTACGCACATAATATGAATTATAACTTAAAACACTTCTTCTCCCCCTTTGACATACATCAAAAAGAAAAGGATTCAAAAATGAAAGAATTAAAGGTGTTGGATCTTGGACCAAGGCATAAGATAGAAATTAAGCTCCCCCTTAATCCAAGATATGCTTTATAATGTGTAAACAATAGTTGAAGCAAAGCATATCAAAAATTCAAAGATAAAGTCCTAACTTTGCACCAACAATGGTTTTGGGGATGAAAAAGATATAATTTATGAAACCTCCCCCTAAAACACTGTATTAATTAGTCCTAAAACTTGTTTATACGCAATTTTATCATACTATAGTGTTAGGACATCAAAGATACACCAAATATCAGAAAATGGAGTTTATTATCAGAAAACACGATTATCGTGTCGATCGGTTTACGAACGATCACATTAAATCAAATTTCAAACCTTTTCAATTTAAATTAATGCGGTAGAAATTCCAAAAATCCCGAAAAATCACGAAATTTTGCGTACACATTTCTGAAATCATAGTTTATCAAGGAAAAATAATTTGAAAAATATATGTTTTCCAGATTACAAGATTGATACAAACTTGGAACCTATCAAAAGTTCTAAAGATTTTGCAAACTTTGTATCACTTTTGTGTTCCATTTGAAAACTGTTTTTCAAAATATGATGAACATAGTTTAAAATACATATTATTTGGAATTTCCAACCATGTTCTTTGAGCTATGTATTCATTACTTGAATACAAGCCTTCCCCATGATTGGTCCATAAGGTCTTTATGTCTCTAGGTGTGTCATTGGCTCATAGTAATGCATCATAACAAGCATGATGAGCCAAGTACACATTCCCTATCATCTCACATGTTTCTAAGTATTTCAATACAAAAATCAAGGTTTCTTAAGGCTTTTGTGAGATGCATCAAGGTATAAAGAAGCTATATAAGTATAGGATCATGCAAACCTAGAATTTTACTCTACAAAGCACATACCAAGCTCTCTCCTTAATGATGAAAATTCGGCTTCGAGAAGAGATTTGGTAAAGATATCGGCAAGGTTGGACTTAGATTCTACATAATTAAGTTCAATGTCCCCTCTTGCCACATGATCTCTTATGAAGTGATGTTTCACTTCAATGTGTTTGGTTCTAGAGTGATGTACCGGATTTTTGGTCAAATTGATGGTACTCACATTATCACAATAAACTCTAATGTTAGAGTAGTGTAGCTCATAGTCCACAAGAGTATGTCTCATCCAAAGTAATCGAGCTACACAACCACCCATAGCCACATATTCGGCTTCGGTGGTTGATAAAGCAACACAATGTTGCTTCTGTTAGTGAAAGCCCTAGAGTCAATCATATGATGATTGTTGTATGGACTTTATTGTATCATATTCCTATTTATAAAGGCATGGTTATTATATTTACTTGTATTGGTGCCAAATAACTAAATATAATAATGTCCTTGAGTAGTAGGTTCTTATCTATATCAATCGATTGGTTGAATCGATAATGAGATGATATAGAGAACACTACTCTTAATCATTCCTAGTCGAGTATTAACATTCAGGGACAATGTTAATGCATAGAGACTAGCATGTAGGTCAACAAGATGACTTGATCTCACAAGTCATGGATATGAGATATCAAGTTGACACATGGGTATGCATTGGAGAATGTATACTGAATGACCCGCCATGAGAAAGTATCATGGATCGTTATATGAGTGTCATATACTTTCTCATGTGGCTATTAGTATGACTATTAGTCCTTAGACCTGAAGTCACCATGGTTTTCTACATAAGGAGTTGCATACTTTGGCTTCGTCAAACGTCACCCGTAAATGGGTGGACTATAAAGGCGATTACTGGGTATGTAACGAATTATGCGGAGGGATGTGAGTGATGTAGATGGGATCTATCCCTCCTATATGACGGGAGTGACATCGATATTCTTGATAGAGTGAGACCACGAAGTGCATGGCCATGCCCAAATGAGTCAATATGAGATATTGAGCTCATTTGATTAGAGTGAGTCTACTTGGAGTTCAAGATTTAGATTGTAGCGAGGATGACACGGTCTATGCCTCGATTGGTCAATCTAGATGTCAAGGATAGAGGGACATTGTCACATATTGTGAGAGTCACAATTAGTAGTCACAAAGGTGATGTTGGAGCTCAACATTCTTGTAACTTGGGTAGCAATGATGTGTTACTAGATACCGCTCATTGCTTATGTTCCTAAATCGGTTTAGGGACATTGCCAACGTTACAAGAACCTATAGGGTCACACACATAAGAGCAATTAGATGGAGATTAGGTTCATATGATGAACCATGAGGATTAGGTTCATGGGATGAACCAAATTGGATTAAGAGTAATCCAAATTAGACTAATTGAGTTAGACTCAAGTTGATTCAAGTGTTGAATGAGTCTAATTGAGATTTGATTCATCAAATCAATTTAAATTAATGAATAGAGATTCATTATATTAAATTGACTTGAGTCAAGTGGTTAGATTTGATCAACCATGGGAGATTAGAGGTCAAGTTTGACTTGACTTGAGAGGGAAGATGAAAGGTCAAGTTTGACTTGACCAAATGCCATGTCATGATGATGACTTGGCATGGCTGGCAAATGGTGATGCTCCACATCATCATTGACTTGGTCAATTGGTGCCACATCATGAGGGAGACCAAGGGTCATGGGAGTTACATGCGTGCATGTAACCCCCCTTCCATTAAGTGGCCGGCCACTTTGGGGTTATGGGTGGAGAATTCATTTGGTGAGTTACACACTCTTAACTTCATCTTCTTCCTTGGGAATTTTTCTCTTAAGCTCTCCCTCTCCAACCTCATCTTGCCGAGACACCATAGAGGAGTGCTAGCACACTCAAGTGTCTTTTTCTCCACCTATTGCTTGTGTGGATACCATAGAGGAGTGTGCACTTGACACTCTCGAGTTCCGGCGGACTTTTGGACGAGCGGGATAAGCGAAGGGCGTCGCTACGAGGGTAACGTTCTAACCTCTTAGATCTAAGGTAGATCTAGGATTTTTGTAAGCACATACATGTAATTATAATTTTATACTTCGCACGGATCCGTGGCCGGGGCTTCCGAGGTTTCCGCAACGCAAAAAGCGGTTTTTGCGGCTCGGAAAAACCCAACAGCTTCCTACTACTCCAACTAACTAGGGAGGACCCAAGAAATTGGCATCCACCACTAGTACTCTTCCTATCCAATTTGCACCCGGCATAATCGGAATCGGTATAACCAAGCAATTCAAATGACCTAGTCCTAGGATACCAAAGTCCTACATTTAGGGTGCCTTTAATATATCTTAATATTCTTTTGACGGCTACCAAATGTGATTCTTTGGCACAAGATTGGTATCTTGCACACATACCTACCGCAAATAAAATGTCGGGTCTACTAGCGGTTAGGTATAGTAAGCTACCAATCATACTCCTATACAGTTTAAGATCAATTGATTTACCTTCATGATCACTATCTATTCTAGTGCTAGTGGCCATAGGAGTGGTTACAATTTTGGCATTTTCCAAACCAAATTTCTTGATCATTTCATTTGTATATTTGGTTTGATAAATATGAATACCCTCATTGGTTTGTTTGACTTGTAAACCTAGGAAAAAGGTAAGCTCTCTAACCAAACTCATTTCAAATTCATTTTCCATATTTTTTATAAAGTCTTGAAGAAGATCATCATTCGTTGACCCAAAAATGATATCATCAACATATACTTGGGCTATGAATATATCATTTAATGTTGACTTTATAAACAAAGTTTGATCTACTTGGCCTCTTCTAAAATCCTTAGAAATTAAGAACGATGACAATCTTTCATACCATGCCCGGGGGGCTTGTTTTAACCCATATAATGCTTTCCTAAGCTTACATACATGATTTGGATAATCTATGTTCTCAAATCCGGGTGGTTGCTCTACATATACTTCCTCCTTAATATAACCATTTAAGAATGCCGATTTAACATCCATTTGGTAAAGTCTAAATCCCATGTAGGAAGCATACCCTAAGAGAATCCTAATAGATTCTAACCTCGCAACCGGGGCATAAGTCTCATCATAGTCAAGCCCCTCAACTTGATTGAATCCCCTAGCAACCAACCTAGCCTTATTTCTAGTGATATTTCCTTGATCATCTAGCTTATTCCTAAAGACCCATCTTGTAGTAATTATGGTGCTATCATTGGGTCTAGGTACTAATTCCCACACTTGACTTCTCTCAAATTGAGCCAATTCATCTTGCATTGCCAAAATCCAATCCGGATCATGTAATGCATCATTGATCGATTTGGGCTCAATTTGTGAGATAAGAGCTACTTGACTAGTAGGAGGTCTATGAAATGACCTAGTTCTTACTCCTTGAGATAGATCTCCTACTACTTGGTCAAGTGGATGATCTTGATGAATTCTTAGATTTCTAGAAGGTGTTTCAATTTGATCATTGTTATCTTCCACCCTTCTTTCATCATCGGAGTCTTCTCTTCCTCCCCCTTGATCATTACCCCTAATGGTCAAATTTTGAAGTTTTTGGGTAATGTCTTGATTATTGTCATTAATATCCTTATCAATGGAGGACTTTCTAGGGTAGGTACTAGTATTTTCATCAAATTGAACATTGGAAGACTCCTCAATCCCTTTGGTTCTCTTATTGTAGACTCTATACCCTCTACTTGTGGATGAGTATCCAACTAGGATTCCCTCATCCGCTTTTGATTCAAATTTTCCTAAGTTATCTTTGGTGTTTAGAATATAAACTTTACATCCAAATACTTTGAAATAATGAATTGTGGGTATAGTTCCATTCCATAATTCAAATGGTGTTTTTCCTAAAAACCTATGGATTTGAACCCTATTTTGGATATAGCAAGTGGTATTAACTGCTCGCCACAAGTAGCTAGGTAGAGAATATGCATTAAGCATAGTCCTAGCCGCCTCTTGTAGGGCACGATTTCTCCTTTCCACCACCCCATTTTGTTGGGGTGTTCTAGGACAAGAGAACTCATGCTTGTACCCTTGCTCTAAACAAAATTGTGAAAATTTTAAGTTTTTAAATTCACCACCATGATCACTACGGATCCGGTTGATTTTGAGACTCTTTTCATTTTCAACCCTTTTACTAAATCCTATGATTATTTCTAAGGTATCATCCTTATGTTTCATAAAGTGGACCCAAGTATACCTAGAAAAATCATCTACTATAACTAAACAATATTTATTACCATTTAAAGATGGAGTACTATGGCAATCAAACAAGTCAAGATGCAATAACTCTAATGGTAAAGAGGTGTTAGTTAGAGTTTTACCTTTGTGTGATGCCTTTGTTTGTTTTCCTTCTTGGCATGCATCACACAATTTGTTCTTGACATACTTGATCTTTGGTAGCCCTTTGACTAACTCCATCTTGGCTACCTTGGCTATGTTTTTCATGTTGATGTGCCCCAATCTTCTATGTCATAGCCAACTTTCCTCTTCTTTTGCAACAAAACACTTAGTAGAAACGTTAGAAGCATATGAAAGATCAACATAATAGATATTTGATTTCCTATATCCAACTAACATGCAATCATTTAATTCCTTGTGTCTAATCATGCATTTAGAGGATTCAAAGGAGACATGATAGTTTGCATCACAAAGTTGACTAACACTTAATAAATTGAATTTCATATTTTCCACTAATAAAACTTTGTGAATGACAATCTTGGGGGATACCTCAATTGTACCTCTACCTAATATCTTGAGTTTTCCACTATTCCCAAAGGACACCGCTCCCTTATTCACATATTTAATTGTGGAGAACTTGCTCACATCCCCGGTCATATGTGTTGAGCAACCGCTATCCACAATCCACATACCTCGCTCTCCTACCTAAATCACATGAAAAACACAAGCTTTTGGTACCCAAACATTTGGACCGGTAACATTAAGTAAAAACTTCTTAGGTACCCATGCTTTCTTAACTTTTCCCTTAATGGTTGCTTTCCTATTAATCAATGAAATATAAGCAACTTCTTTTTCTTTTGGCTTATATCCTAAACCGGCCTTGTTATAAACCGCTCTTTGCCTACTAAGAATCATATCAAGACACTTTGAGCCAATTGAAAATTTTTCTAAACATGCTTTCAATTCACTAACCTCATCCCTAAGTTTGTCATTTTCTTCCTTAAGCATGCAAGAATCAACATGTGAAGGTTTTTCATTTCTAATAGCCTTTAGTTCTACCTTCATGCTCTTAACCTTAGATTTAGACTTATCTAGAGCTTCTTGAAGATAGGCAATTGATTTATAAAGGAGCTTAACCTTGGGAGAGTTCATTACCTCATCGTCACTAGATGACGATTCATCGCTTGAGGAATCTTCTTGGCTTGATGTGCCCGAATCATCTTCTAGTGCCATGAGTGCCACATGGCGTGTGATGTGGCAAAGCTCATCATCGGAGGAAGAGTCTTCAACACTTGGTGTGTCCCATGTGGTTTGAGCCACCATGGCCTCCTTCTTCTTCTTCTCCTTCTTGTCCTTCTTTTTCTTTTTCTTTTTCTTTTCCTCCTTCTTCTTTAGCTCCGGGCAATTCGGCTTTATGTGCCCCTTCTTGTTGCAAGCATGGCAAATCACATTATTGTTAAAACTTGAATTACCACTATTTTTATCTCTTGAAGAATGGGACCCCTTTCTTGCATCTCTATTCTTGAATTCCTTTGATTTTCTAAGGAACTTCTTGACAAAATGGGCCATCTCACTAGCCGAATCTTCGTCACTACTTGACTCACGCTCCGACTCGGATGATGATGACACCTCTTTCCTTTCTTTCTTCTTCTTTTCTTTCTTCTCAACAAATAGAGCTAAGCTCTTTTCCTTAGAAGACATGTTAGTTTGCTCATGCAATTCAAACTCACAAAATAGTTCATCAATTTTAATTTGCGAAAGATCCCTAGTTACCTTAATGACATCAACTATAGAAGTCCATAAAGAATTTCTAGGAAATGCTTGTAAAATATACCTTACCAAATCCCGATTGTCAACTCGCTCACCTATGATATGGAGTCCGTTAACAATTTCTTTGAACCTTCCATGCATTTGGCTTACGGTTTCATGCATCTTCATTTGGAAGGCTTGAAGTTGTCCAATTAGTAGGTCCTTCTTGGCCCTCTTTGACTCCTTGGAACCTTCATTTAGCTCAATGAGCTTTTCCCATAGCTCCTTGGCGGATTCGAAAGGCCCCACCTTGTTGAGTTGCTCTATGGTAATGCCGCATTGAATGGTGAGTACCGCCTTGGCATTTGATTCAAATTTGCGGTTCATTTCCCTTGTCCAATCCTTGCTTGGAATAGGGTCTCCATGTTCATCCATCGGTTCCTCGAAGCCATCTACAATGCTATGCCAAATTTCAATATTACTCATAAGATAGTACTTCATCCTACCTTTCCAATACGCAAAATGACTCCCGAAGAGCGCGTGGCGGTGCTATATCCCTCTTGAAGAGTCATTGATGTCTTGGTTGATGGTGAGATCTTCCAAGCTATCCGGGCTCTGATACCACTTGTTAGGACCCTTGGAATGGCTAGAGGGAGGGGGTGATTAGCCTTTCTTTCTTTCTACAAAAATGTTAGCGGAAGCAATACAAATATAAACACAAATAAAAGCAAGAAACAAAACTAACACCCAATGTAACGTGGTTCGGAGATGACACTCCTACTCCACGGCAATCCGTAAGGTGGATTAGCCCTAATCAATCTTCACTAGAACCTCCTTTGGATGAACCAAGGTGGAGAAACCTTATTTTACAATGCACTCCTCTTCTTTACAATGATGGAAGATTAGGATTAGAGAAGAGGAGGTTTTGGATTGCTAAAAACACTTGGAAAGCTTGGTGAGCACGTAGGTGTAGTTGGGAGCAAGAGCACTAGCTTTACCAAGCTCCCCATGGCCCCTTTTTATAGAAGAGGGGATGTTTTTCCCGTTGGGCTTTGATCAGTCGACTGATTCTTACTATCAGTCGACTGCCGCCGAAGCCAACGGCTTCTGAAACGCGATCTCTGCGGAGATTCGTAGCCGCAATCTCCAACGACCAGGTGATCAGTCGACTGATCCCTCCATCAGTCGACTGATGGGGTGATCAGTCGAGTGATCAAGGCAGCAGTCGAGTGTGACTGCATTCTGTGGCAATATTTCCCTTGATCAGTCGACTGATCACGAGTCATCGATCAGCTCGCCCAAGGCGGTCGATGGTTAGGGTTTCACGACTCGATCGACGCCGACGATCGGTCGATACATCGTGTCGATCGAGTAATTCATACTTGATTTTATACCCTAGACCTAGACTCAACCTTCTAGCTCCTCAATAAGCCTTGCGCCTCAGATCCTCCTCAGTCCGCGACTTGTTCATCCTTTGCGCTTTGCTTCCAAGAGCTTCCTTCGGTTTCGTCATGTCTTGGGTTGCCAAATGCTTGGACTTTACGCCGCCAAGACTACAAGCTTGGACTTATGCTGCCAAGACTTTACTTTGGACTTCCTTTGCCAAGGTTCACTTGGACTTTACGCTGCCAAGACTACAAGCTTGGTCTTACGCTGCCAAGTCCATCCCTTGTACTTCCTTTGCCAAGATCATACTTGGACTTCCTTTGCCAAGATCATACTTGGACTTCCTTGTCACTTAAATATTTTCGCAATTAGATCACAATATATTGCCTAACTTAGATGATTATCCAAACATCAAAACATATATAAATGCTTGGAGCATTGTTGCACCAACACTCTGCTCGGGAACCTCGGGAGGCCGTGGACGATCGCGGGCGGCGGTGAGGTGAGGAGGGCGGCGGCCATGGGTAACGGCATGGCGAGATTGTGAGAAGATGAAGTGCGGCAGCAACCCTATTGCGAGAAGGGCGGTGACGACGAAATCGGGAAGAAGAGAGGCCAGGCGGCGAGCGTGTGAAAGTCGCGGTGAGCGTGCGAAAGTCGCGGCTGCTGGCCGATGCGCAAGGGCAGCGGTGCATTGTGGAGCGGCGACGAAGAACGGTGGAAGAGGAACAGAAATCGACTAGATCGGGAAAGAAGAGGAGAGTCGCGTGCGATCGAGAGAAACGATCGTAGAGAAATAAAAGTCGCGATAAGGAACCGACGGCAAACGAAGGAATCGGGTTAATTGAGCAATTTAATACCTCATTAGCAGATAATCTAAACAGGCTTTACAAAAGCCTATTCGCTTTATCCCCATGAAAAATTTATAAAATTTCCGTTTAAATCCAAAAAAATTTCTAAAAATTTCTAGAAAATTTTATAGGGTATTCTCCTAATTAACCAACATTTTTTTTTCGTGGTATTTTACATTCTCCCCCACTTATAAAAAATTTGGTCCCCAAATTTCATACTAACATGCAAAAATTACTTTAAGCAAGTTTCCGAAAGAATCACGTACATTCTTCAAGTGAACAGATGAGGGTATCGAGCTCGGATAGTACCTTCCAGCTCCCATATAGCCTTCTCATCGGTATGATGCTGCCATCCAACCCTTACCAGTCGGATAATTTTGTTCCTCAACTGACGCTCCTTGCGACCAAGAATTCGCACTGAAATCTCCTTGTAAGTCGCATTAGACTGAGGTAGAATCGGAACCTCTTTCAGAACATGGTCAGATCGCGGCGCGTATTTCCCCAACATAGAAAAATGAATACGTTGTGAACACCCGCAAGTGTCGGAGGTAAAGCCAACCGATAAGCTACACCTCCATAATCCACAACACAAGATCTGAATAGATCCTCCAACGTCTAAATGATACACTCAGACTGTTCATCTGTCTACGGATGAAACATTGCACTAAACCGAAGCTCTGTGCCCATAGTCTGGTGCAGACTCTGCCAAAATCGCAAGGTAAATTGCGAATCTCTATCCGATATGGTACTTAAAAGTACCCCACGCAATCTGATAATTTTTCGGTAATACAATGCTGCCGGATGGTCCAACGAGTACGACCCACGAATAGGAATGAAATGAACTGATTTGGTCAGTTGATCCACAATCACCCAAATTGCATCACGTACTTTACGAGTTCTAGGCAATCCCGTAACGCAATCAATTGTGATATGCTCCCACTTCCATTCCGGAATCGAAATTTTCTAGAGCAATCCAGCGAGTTTCTGATGTTCAGCCTTCACCTACTGACATACTAAACATTGAGCAGCAAAATCTGCTATAACTCTCTTTATACCATTCCACCAGTATAAACGTTTCAACTCTCGGTACATCTGAGTACCACCAAGGTATATAGCCCATCTCGAATGATGTGCTTTCTGTAGCAACTCTTCCTTAAACACTGCAACTCCGGAACCCACTATCCTTATCAGAGACGGGGAATTATTTTCTCAAAAGAGGAGTCCATAAACCATTCAAAATCCACTCTACCACACACTTTGTAAGTGCATAGAAGACTATAGTGATCAATCTCACTTGTTACAGCTGTTTGCGTACCAGCAACTCTATAGTAGCTACCCAGTAGTTAGTCAAAACTCCATGAGCACTTCTGCTCCATATAACTACAAATCCAAATAATAACTACTAAAGCCACGTCATGTATATGACAGCCTATCTCGTAGTTTCTTAACTGTCGTAAGCATAAGGTATGCCTTATTCAACTGCATCGGAATCGCTCCGATCCCGAAAATGATGCATCCGCGTACAACCTCCTTTTTATCCACTCCGAAAGAATTAACTAATACTTGCGTAAAAGTTAACCGCCATCTAGGCCCTGTAAACTAGTTTCACCAGCTTCCGACTAAATGATTTCCAACATCACCTTTGTCAAACAAGTCTGTGGTATAGTACTGCTAAAATATTCTATCCACATCTACAGTACTAACCAAACCATACAAGGCAAACCACCATCTACGGTGGTCGAGTGCGCAACTCCAACTACCACAATCAACAGTGCCCAGGTTATGCAACTCCAACAACCACAAACTGATCCAATCGTGTCCAAGATACACGATTCTCAAATTCATGGATGACTAAATCATTTTAATAGTCTAACAACTTAATCAAAACTCATAAAATTCATACCAAGTATGAAATTGTCGTCTCTACACACCTGCATCTCCTTTATTTTAAGCTGATGATATATATTAATCATCACAACGACAATGATAATTGTATGACATCATGTCTCTACAATATCAATACTCCAGTCGTAAACCAACCTTAAAGTTTCAACAGGTGTCTTTGGCTGAGCTAAACAAATCATCTATCCTCAACGAAGGATATTTACTTTCAACAATTATCGCATTCTATCATCGATAATCGATGCATAATTTCAAAGGTTCATCTCTCTTTTAATAAAGAGTTTTGGATCCTTCTCAAGGAGAAATACTGGGACAGATAAATATCCCCTCCAACATCTCCTATAATTACAACTTACATTCTTCTAATTCTCATAGTGTTTAGTAACACTTATACCAACAAATCTATCACTCGGTATGTGATCTTCGATACCAGAACTATTTCTGCAATCGTTTCGATCGCCTACTCTGCTTGCCTATGCAACGGCAAGCCTTGGAGTTCATCCGAAACTACATCTGAATGCTCTCGGATTATACGCACATCTGAGAGACATAATCATACTATAATCTCAACAACTTGACCATCCGTAAGGATATGTCTACAGTAAAGATATGTCTATCCAAGTCTAAGGACCTCCCTTGACTTCTTAATCGTTGATCCACTTCTCACCTGATGGTAGAGATACCACCGACCCATAAGTCGATGTAAAGGACCCTTCTAATCCAAACTAAGAATGTTCTAGACACAGATACCTATAACTACAAGCATCTCTCAACATATTAACCTAGAGGGTAAACTAAAGTAATACCCTGAACGATCAATTATCTGTCGATCCGATCCAAAGGCTCCCCGCAGGTCTCAACCTTTCTCCGAAGAGAACAAGATCAGATCCAACAGTCCGCGACAAAGCGGTCGCATTTCTGCGATGAATGATCCGAGGATTTTTTCCTAGATCATCCCATCCCATCACCTAACCCTACCAGCTGCAACTGTAGGATACCGAATAGATACGACCATCGTCGTATACTCTCTCCTCTGTACAAAGCAAATCATATCTGGAGGTAACTGTTGTTGTCTGCATAAGTCTTCTACGATGTCTTTTGCTGATGCTGCTTCTGTGCTGATCTCTACTGAAGGGTAGTATCAAGGAACTCCAACCACGCTTGAGGTAGTAGGTTGATGCTGATAAGGTAACCCACATCTTCTGTGCTGATCTCTGCTGTCGAGACGGTGCATCATCCTCCCGGAACACCATTGGTAGTCTTCAAATGAGTCTTCAAAGTATAGCTCCTTAAATGTACTGATTGCTTACAATAACAACAAATGAACTGATCCAACAGATAATCTGACTTCACGTGTCTTCGTGATCTACACTGCACACACACAATCCCTTCGAAGTCTTTATTCTGATTTCACTGATGTGCACGAGAACATCCTGATGATATGCGGTTGGTCTTCTATAATCGGAAAATAGCTCAAAGTCTATGACTCCGATCTTGCTCCTTTATCCAACAGTCAGAGACTTCTGACTCTATTCAGTTGACCTGCAATATTTACTTATCGGTCTCCAACTCTTAAACCCTTGTACGAAGTCATTTCTAAACTCCTATCTCAATCCAACATCTTCCGGCAGGATCTGATAAAAGATCCCTTCATCTTAATCCAATAGTAAGCCAACAATCGTGGGTGGCTTAAAACATCCATTCTTCTTCTTGAGCTATTAGGTGGTCGTAATCTCCGCAAGTCTCACAACTCTGCACAATACACTATTACTAACCGATCACCCCTTTTTTTTTAAAGCTCAAGAATTCCTTACAATGTGTCACTAAAAGTGACACGGAGAAATACTCTCTTTCAACATCACTAAACCATGATTAAGTGATATATTATTTCTCGAAGATTATTTTCTGCATTTATCACCAAATACCGACTTGATCTCGATAATGGTATGCCAACAACTCTTCTTTCTCGGTATAACATGAGTTAAGTACTCAAAAGTACTCTCAAGGTTATACAACTCAGTACAAACAGCTCAGGGATAAAATCCCTATGAAACATCGTAACCTAGCCTTCCGCTATCTGCATCAACAATAGTCTACTTGTTTTGTCCATTACCCAACAGGTAATGATCTGACTAGCATAATTAGTAAAAATCTCTAAGACTGTAGTCTCTGATTTCCACAAGAAATGTGACGACTTGACCCGCTTTTCCGACTCTCGATCACCGGCTCTCAAAGGGTAAAATCACCTTTCTTATAGATTCAAGACTCACAAACTTAACAGGTCGTTCCCGTGGTCAACTAATACCACGATTACGAATAATAACTAGTATACTACAGGTTATTCCTTGTTATTAACATTAAAAGCATAGTCAACTAAAATTGGGAGTATAAACCCTAAAGGCCACTCCGATTGGTCGCCTCGGTGGACGATCCCTACTACAAGTCTGCACAGGTGTCATAACTCTATTGTATACACCTACTGATCAAGTTTAGATAAATATCTACTAAACCATAAGTTATCGGGAATTCTTACCTCGTGCTGCTTGGAGCTCAGGCCGCTGTCCATCTCATCTCAGAAAACCAAAACCGAATAAATTGACTCCCGAGAATCCAAGACTCGACACAAAAATAACATTGTATGACATCGCAGAACCTAGGGCTCTGATACCACTAAAGTTGTCACACCCCGAGAGCATGCCGTACCGAAAAGCAAACGGACGACATCTCCCCTGTATGTGGCAACATTTCGGATTAATACAATGTCCGTAGGCCACAACAACAACAACATATAAATATGTAAACAACCACAATAACATAACAAACTAACTACAACAACTACACAATGGAAACATAAAACACAACAACATCACAACTACATAGTGCATACCGGTATGATTAACACATCACAACATAACGGAATAGCGACAAAATCCGAATCCACAAGTCCACAACACAGTACATCGGGAAAACTCCAAATACATAACACAATGTACGGAAAGCCCAAAACAAACACGGGAGCCTCGGAGGTGAGATTAGATGTCAGCCAGCGGTGCTCTAAGCCATCACGAAGACTTCTACCTGTTACCTGGGTGACATAAAAACCCAGGGTCCGTGGTGGTGGTGAGTAAAACTCAGCAGGTAATAGAAAAAAGACATGTATATATCAAATATCACATGTAATTCAACAACATAATCTAAAGGTACAACAGGTATATCAACATAGTATATAAATACAAGCATATACCGTCTAACCCAATGAACGTAAAATGCAGACATACCTGAAAGTCTGCTACGCTACTCTGATCCAACCTGAGCATATATCCAACATATATATAACAGGAAGAGTAATACAAACTCACAATATACACAAGCTATAGGTCCAGGTATCTAATGGTCTGTCCAACACATATACAAGTATCCGACACAATCGTATAATATATGCAAGAAACATGCATGAATATGATGTACAACCAAATGCAGCAAGCATAATACAATCAAATGCAACATCATAATAAGCATATATATATAGACTGCATCTATATATATATTAATCTCAACCATCCATATATATATATATATATACATGCATATATGTATATATATATGGTAATATGCAAAGCGCCATCAGATACGACAATGCAACATGCATGGTCATGCCTGCGTACCCCTACTCGCTACCACGACCCCAGTGTGGCCTAGGTGGTACGACACCAACAACTGTCCCAACTCAACACCAACCACTGCTATAGAGTGGCCGAGTGGGCAGTATGATCAAGTAGCATATGAGCGTAAAGAGCTCGCTACACAACGGGGGTCCCTGCTGCTGGCCACTCCGACTGACACTACCAATGAGTGGTCGAGTACCACGCACCCAGGACAACTGCACGCAACTCCAACTACCACCGTCTATAGTGGTAGAGTACGACACAACAAATGCTCTGCCCTCACACCAGTTACTCCTCGGGGAGTAACCTGGGAGGCAAGATGACTAACGACTCTCTCAACCCCAAGGGAGACTATGTCGTCATAATGCATGCAAATAACATGAATATGCTGTCACACATACAACTATCTACCACAGACTCTCTGTTCAACAAAGAGTCGTAACCATCTGATCAATGCACTCTCTATTATGTAGAGAGTTGTACTCAACTGATCGACGGACTCTCTATCCTGTAGAGAGTCGTACTCAACTGATCATAACTCTCTATCCAATAGAGAGTCGTACTCAATTGATCGACAGACTCTCTATCCTGTAGAGAGTCGTACTCGACTGCCCATGTCAAGCTGGGACCACCGATCCGTAGCGACACACTAATCACCCTTCACTTAACCATTACACAACACATGGTTGGTAACAAGTATGCAACATACGAGTATTGAAAATAAATCCAACATTTAGGGCATTACCTACCCACGAATGAACCTTTACCCAATTTACAAATCAGGTTATCATTCGTATTCCAACATCTACACCCTGCTAAACATTTAGGCCTATTTACATCACATCTAAAATCCTAAATCATAATAAAGGAAATGTGATATCAACCTTTAAGTAAGTATAACCAACGACAAGTTCAAGCATAAGATAATAAAAGCAGGGTCAAGATAATATGAACACCTAACATGCTAATATTTTTGACTAAATCTGAATGCAATTACATCTACCTGACCAGGGTAGGAAATTACGCACCTGATACGAAGCTCGAAATAGTCTTCACAGCCGTGAACCCACTTCGTATCCCAAACCTGTACATAATAGCAAACTATGATTATGTATAAGTATCCGATAAATACATAACTACTATGTCGTCTCTATACTCCCGTCCCTTTATCAAATGTGAGTTAGCACTACGAGCACACACTTCTCGTAACCCCAAATCTACATTCATCCTTGGTCGATTCACACCAAACTCAATCCACAACAGACCGCTAACATTCACAAGATCAATTAAAGTAATTAGATCTAAACAACACTCATAGATGCACACAGTCATTCACAGTTGTTCACAACCCTTCACAATCCCAAATTCGTAGCCTTTATAGCTCCATGCACAATCATCACAGACACAAACAGAGCATTATACCACTCAGTTTTCTACCCACCATTCACACACAAAGACATAGAATTCTAACCTACCCTGGATGAACACACAACACCCCCAAGCTTTCTTCACTCACCCACAGCTCACATTCATCCATAACCGAACAAACCTCTCAAACAACAACCCTTAATCGGCATACCCATCGACAGAAACCCAACATCCCCACAAAGATCACACTGCTGCCAATCGATCCACAGAATCATACTTGATAGAAAAAGAAAGAGGGAGATCCAAATATATACCAGCAAATTGAAGCTACGCCGGCAGTACTCCTCCCCCAATCACTCTATTCGCCGGAACTCCTCCTGTTGTCCTAGCACGCCGGAATCGCAAGAGTAGTTCACAATCGGTAAACAGGAAGAAAATCGCTGTCGATCTCCAAGCTTCCAGTGAGGCCACTCGCTCCCTGCGAAGACACACGCCGGAGTCTCGCACGGGGAAAGCCCGATCGACGATGATAGGGAAGGCGACGTTGTTGTGCTCGCGTGCAGGGACGGTATAACGGGAGGTGCTCTGCTCGGGAACCTTGGGAGGCCGTGGACAGTCTCGGGCGGTGGTGAGGTGAGGAGGGCGGCGGCCATGGGCAACGACATGGTGAGATTGTGAGAAGATGAAGTGCGGTGGCAACCCTATTGCGAGAAGGGTGGCGGCGGCGAAATCAGGAAGAAGAGAGGCCAGGCGGCGAGCGTGCGAAAGTCGCGGCTGCTGGCTTCTGGCCGATATGCAAGGGCGGCGGCGCGTTGTGGCACGGCGATGAAGAACGGTGGAAGAGGAAGAGAAATCGACTGGATCGGGAAAGAAGATGAGGGTCGCACGCGATCGAGAGAAACGACCGTAGAGAAATAAGAGTCGCGATAAGGAACTGATGGGAAACGAAGGAATCTGCTTAATTGAGCAATTTAATACCTCATTAGCAAATAATCTAAACAGGCTTTACAAAAGCCTATTCACTTTATCCCCATGAAATATTTATAAAATTTTCGTTTAAATCCAGAAAAATTTTTAAAAATTCTTGGAAAATTCCATAGGGTATTCTCCTAATTAACCAACATTTTTTTGTGGTATTTTACAAACTATCTAGTCCTTCTGACCCAACTAGACTTCCTGTATGGTATCTGGTTCTCTTGATCCAGACATGGGAGCTCCACTTCCTTCGTTCAAGGTTCATTGCTTGACATGGACCATGACTCTGATACCAATTGTTCGTGCTTATAAGATTCATATATCTCCACAATGACATGATATTGTTCACTTTGGACCTAAACCCTCATGGTTTTATTTTTGGGCTTTACCCAAAAGGCATTATGTCAATGGAGATATCTCTTATAAGAACATGATCTTTTCCATATCTTACCAATGTGTGACTTTGATTGTATTCCCCATACTCCCAACAATCTGCACCGCTTCTTCCTACTTAACACGGAAAATATCCATATCGCTCGGGAATTGCATATACGGCTCAGGAATTACATATATCAATTAGAAGATATACATACTGCTTTGGAAACACACCAACTGCTCTATCCATACAACATTTAACTCTAAATCAATTACTCTACTATCCCACTCAACTCGAGAAACATACTGCTCAGGAATTGCACAAGCGGCTCGAGCATCACATATAATAATCTGTCAATACAACATTTAGTTCTAAACATAACTACTCTGCTCGCCCCTACTTAGCTCGAGCATAACATGTATTGCTTGGGAATTACATACATCAATCAGGAAATCCATATACTACTATGTCAATAGAACACATTTCTGAACACAACTACTCTGCTCACCCCTACTTGGCTCGGGCGTCACGTATACTATTCGGGAATTACATATACTAGCCAGAAAATGCATATACTGCTCTGCCAACACAACATAGCTCTAAACACAACTTATCTTCTCGCCCCTACTTGGCTTGGGCATTACATATACTGCTCGAGAATTACATATACCAATCGGGAAACACATATACTGCTCTGCTAATACAACACAGCTTTGAACACAACTACTTTGCTCGCCCTTACTTGACTCGGGCATTACATATACTGCTTGGGACTTACGTACATCAACTGGGACATGCATATACTGCTCTGCCAATACAACACTTAGCTCTGAATACAACTACTCTGCTCGCCCCTACTTGGATCGGGCGTCACATATACTACTCGAGAATACATAAATAGCTCAGGAACTATACTAACTGCCCTGGAATCATACTCATAGCTCAGAAAACATTCTACATGATCAAATATTATATTTGATACATTCTGAGAATATACTAAGTATCCTGACTGAAAACTCCGACCCCATCATAAGTTCCCCCTCTTTAGTAAAATTGAAGAATGAAGTCGAGTGAAGTTTTACAAGTATTTATTTAAACTGCCCTTATTGAAAAAAAATTGGTCTCAGCCACAAACCCTACACCCATCATAAGTTCTCCCTCTTTAATAAAACTGAAGAGCAAAGTCGAATGAAATTTTACAAGTATTTACTGATATACAAAGACTTTGTCATATCAAACATAGAACCACAAGATGGCATCTTCAGCATAGATCTTGAAGCTATCATACTAGGCACAGGGCCTTAAACTGTCATACTAAGCGTAGGGCCTCAATCTATTATGTTAGCAATTTACTTGTCATTATAGCTGGCATTATAGTCCCCGTGGGGGAATATAATTACCTTGCCCATAGGTTGTTATATTAGGCGTAGAGCCTTGAGAAAATTTTACTTAGCTATTATAGCTGACGTTATAGTCTCACTGGGAGAATATAATTACCTAGCCCATAAGCTATTATACTAGGTGTAGAGCCTTGAGAAAATTTTCATCTCCTAATCCCTGCCAAAGAAACAATTATTTAGCCCTTAGGCCCTCACATTAGGCATAAAAGCCTTAGAAAAAATTACTGATCCCTACAAAAAAAAACATTCTCAGAGAAAATATATGAGCTAAAAAATAAAAAATCCTCACTTAACTTCATTTTTTCCTGCATCCGTCACATTTAATTCATTTCTCCAATTTTTCCTTTTTTTTTTAAAAAAAAACCCCGCTTTGTTTAACACTTAACACTAACTTAAACCGCCATTTTCCCAAAAACCCTAGCTTCCTTTGTCCTTGACACCTCCAACCCTTCTGCAACAATCCTTCTTCATGGCTTCTTCTTCCTTCACCGCTCCCTGGTACGAAACCACCCCCAGTCAACTAACCCTCAACCATCTTTTTTTCCTCCATGAACTCAAATACATCCTCGAGAGCTTTATCGACATCATTCCTGCCCCCACCAATCTCCAGCTCGCATCAATACCCTATTCACAAGTCAACTCGAAGGAGGCCTTCGCCTTCCTGTCCCGAAACCACTCTTTGACATCCTAGTAATCTATGGTCTATGCATCAACCAACTAACCCCCAACTCCATTCGCATCCTAGCCAGAACTCTAATTGTCTTCAAGCACCTCAACATTCCCCAAACTCCCCATGTCTTCCACTGCTTCTATCAACTTAAAATGGCTGATACCGACGTGTTTTACTTTATGGCATGCCAAGATTACCAATTTCTTACTGACATACCCACTTCCCATAAAGGCTGGAAAGACCTATACTTCTATGTCCCTTTAGACCCTATCCTTCAATTTTCTCTAACCTGGAGAACTGCTCTTCCTCGACTACCCGAGCTCAAAAGCATCAAGTCCTATGTTAACTTCCCCTCCATTGAACCCCTACTCAAAAACAGACACTTCAGTATTGCTGAACTTTTGCAAGAGCCCATATTATCTTACTACGGACTATCTCCCATTCAATCTATTGGAGCTCACCCTATAGGTAAGCATCACTTCACTGTATACTTACTATTTTTACTTACAAATATATGCTAACATACTTATTTTGCAGAGGACACGATGCATGTCGCTATTGCCAGAACCTTGGCAAAAAAGCAGTAGAAGAAAAGAAGAAAAATTCATGCAACCTCCACCTCCACCTCTTGCCAAGGACCATCCTCCTCGGTAATTACCCCTTTCTCAACTACCGCCTATTTTAATTATCTCAATTTAATTCTTACAACTATCTCACAAAAAATTATTTATACATCTTTGTCACAGGGCCCTTCTGAACTACCCCTAGCCCCTGTCATTATACTTGAAAAACCTGAACACCCAACCATCACCTTAATTGCCATTGACCTTATTCCTCCCCTGCCTGAACCCATTCAAAATTCCTTTCCTCCGTTTAACATCCTACTCCCCTCGGAACCATCCTCATCTCTTCCTCCTCCAGAATTGCTACCCCTTGCAGTAGTACCTACTTCACTTCCTGATTCTTCAAATATCCCTATTGACCTTTCCTTATCCCCTTCTCCAAGTTCTTCTACTTATAATCTTCTTTTGTCTTCTCTAATCCCCATCAAACAACAATAACCCCTTCCTCCTTCAAGTCCCATAGTACCCGAATACACCACTTCCTCTCCCCTTGACCTTCTGGTACAGGCCGTATCAGATGCCTATACCATCCATCCTCCTCCTCAAGAACTTTCCATGCCCCCATCCAATCCTAATTCTCCTACTATACTTCCCACATCCTCAACTCCCATAGAAATTCCCCTTCTTGCCACATATTCCATTCCACCACAAACTGTTCCCCTCTTCACCAATTCTGATATTCCCCAATTTCTACAAGAGCTTCATCAAAATCTCCATATGGTAAGATTTTTATACTTTTTACTAACTCATTTCATGGTATAAACAAATCTTCCTCATTAATTTCCTTTATTTGTTCTACATAGCACCTCCAAACTTCACAGCTTCAGCCAATGGTTTTCTGAATTTCAAAGTTAGCAACCTCAGCCTCCATCATCACATATAGAAATGCCTCAACCCACTACTATACCTTCTGCACCCTCAACTTCTACCAAGGGCCTTCAGACCAGTCCCTCTACATCCCCTAACCGAGCTGAGAAAGAAGCAACACACCAATAACAACTACAAGACCTTCAATTTCAAATACAAGTCTTGACTGCCGAAAGAGCCCAACTGCTAGCAGAGAAAGATAAAGCTTCTATTCAATATAGGCATGATCTACATCAAGCAAAATGGGAGAGCTCTTGCAAGGATACTACTATCCGACTACTTCGAGAACAAGTAGAGTCTTGTAAGCAACAAGCAGCATCATTACAAACACAAGCTCAAAAATTGGCACAAAAAGAGAAAAATTGGCACTTTCAGTCGGGACAATGCTTCCAACCCCTAGAAGACCTCATAGATGACTTCAGTGAACTTAAGGAAAGAGCAGACAATAGTATGGCAGAATTTCACTTCCCCTTTTCCATATTGATGCAACATTTCTAGAAATTATTCGAGGTCGCCAATGAACAAACATGCCGTGATGCCCAACTTCACAGAGAACTGTTCAATCTACAAGAAACTAAGGCAGAACGCTGGACAACTCAAAAAACCAAACTCCTAACTAATATGGCAGCCAAATATGGAAGGTACTTCCAGAGAGGTTTTGAAGGAGCTCTACAAGCAGCTAATGATAACGGTCTTTTTTCCTCCAAAGAATCTGATATTATCTTAGACATAGGAGCTGCCTTCGACAAATTTCCATCGGAAGCTTTCAATACTGAGTCGGATACTGACTTAGAATCATAAAATTGTAATGACTACTTTTATAATGAACAATTACTTAATCTTTTGTAATGAATATTCAGTCCTTGAATCTGCAATGGATGTTTATTTTTATTCTAAATTGTCATTTCTGAATCTGTGTTGTGCATATCCAATATAACTGTTTCTATGAAGTTTCATATTTCCTAATTCTACAATGAACACCCACTTCCAAATCTATGATGTTGATACCTTGAAATATATTTCACAAACACCCATTTTCAATCTTACCCCATAACCTATATATGTCTTATAACAAAATCTGAACAAACTTACACACCTCCCGTTCACTTTACCCATACCATTACTAATAACTGCTAATGTTTCAGCTGAACATGGATCCCTTATTCGCACATTATCTTTACCCTAACAAACTAATTTGATTTCCTTACTCCACCTTTCTCTCCTCATAAAATAAGCGGGAAAAACTGTTATTTTCCACCTTTCCCCCTTTTTTCCTATATAAACAGAAGCAGTCCTTACTATTCCTCACTCTAAACCTTCAAGAAAATGCATCATATTTCCCAAATTCTTCATCCATGATTTACATCCACCCGCTCCAAAGTGATAGGAGAACAGTGTTGATCCCTATCTTCCCAATTACAACTTCCTCCTGACTTTCACATAATCGCAACCACCTCTACTGAGCATCCCCATTCACCCCCCGGGCGCACAAATACTTTCTTCTTGGAGCAGACAAAAGCCGACTATATTTTCCTCTCCATCCTTTCTTTTTATTTCACTATTTTTTTTCCAAATAAAATTAGCAGAAATAGGTATCTTCTATTTTTAGGCCCGGTCAGATTTTCAATTTCTGACTAGCATCCCTTCTTCACACTAGGGATGGAAAGAACATTATTTCTTTGTACATTCTTCATCTCCATTCCCCTTTCCTTCTATCTAGCTACATACTCTGTTAGTGCCCATAAGATTGACATATCTCCACAATGACATGATATTGTCCACTTTAGGCCTAAGCCCTCATGGTTTTATTTTTGGACTTTACCCAAAAGGCCTTATACCAATGGAGATATCTTTTTTATCTTATAAGAACATGATCTTTTCCATGTCTTACCAATGTGGGACTTTGATTGTATTCCTCATACTCCCAACAATCCCCCGTCAAACGAAGGACCACATTAAGCCCCCCTCAAGCCTATCATGTCCTCGAATGACTTGCTCTGCTTGACGTTCGATCCTCAACCCACCAGGACTTCCTGCCAACTGTCTGGTCTTCCTAACTCAACTGGGCTCCTATTAGTTGTCCAGCCCTGCTGGCCTAACTGGACTTTCTGCCAGTTGTTCGGTCCCCCTGACCCAACTGGACTTTCTGCCTAGTGTATAGTTCTCTTGATCTGGACATAGGAGTTTCTCTTCCTTCGTTCGAGGTTCATGGCTTGACATGGACCATGACTCTGATACCAATTGTTGGTGCCTATAAGATTGACATATCTCCACAATGACATGATATTGTCCACTTTGGGTCTAAGCCCTCATGATTTTATTTTTGGAATTTACCCAAAAGACCTCATACCAATAGAGATATTTTTTTATCTTATAAGTACATGATCTTTTCCATGTCTTATCAATGTAGGACTTTGATTGTATTCCTCATACTCCCAACAATCCCTCTCCATCTCACAAGAACACTTGACTTGTATGTGTCTTCATACACCTTAGATACAAGTGAGATGTTAGAAAAATGGATTAAGATTTTAAAATCATTTCAAAACCATTTTGAAAAACTTTGGTGAAGTCTATCTTTTGATAGCAATCACCATTGAAGGAGATGATACAAAGTAGGGTCAAAATATTGAACTTTTCTATAATTTTGAATTTTGTGTCAATCTCATTATTTTATGGGTATTTTATTTTTCAATTATTTTTCACCCATACTGATTGTATAAGTATTATACATATGAATTTTCATGATTTTTTTATTTATGTATAATTACTTATAATTTTTCAAATTTGATTTCTGAAAATTGATTTCTGCACAGTGCAAAAATCAGTCGACTGCCATGGATGGCAGTTGATTGTCGTCAAGAGCAGTCGACTGGTAGCTGAGAGAGTCAACTGTCAATGCTGATTTCGGGTAAACAAGGTTGGTTTAGCCCATGTTTAGCTATGTCTAGGTTCCCTAACTGCTCCTAACCCTAGGATATGTTTTGGAAAGCATTGGAAGGGTAAAAATTCATTGGATATGAATTAGGAGAGTTGTTTAGGTGTGTATCGAATTTTAAGGGAGGTAAAAGTTCTGTTGGTGCAATCGGCCTAGGTCACGATTCACTAGACTCGAGTTTGACTCGAGTGATGTTTTGATGTTTGACATGGAAATGGTATGTTTTGATGTTTGACATGGAAGTGTTGGACATGGAGGTTTGACATTGATGTTTGACATTGATGTCTGGTAATATTTTAGGGAGATTGTTGATACAATCAACCCGGGGCATGATTGACCGCACTCGAGTTTGACTCGAGGGGGATTTTGATGGTTGACTAGAGTTGACCATGTCAAGGAAAAGTCCAAGCATGGGTCTTGGCAAGGAAAAGTCCAAGCATGGATCTTAGCAAGGAAAAGTACAAGCATGGGTCTTGGCATGGAAAGTCCAACATGGGTTGACAATGGAAAGTCCAAGCTTGAGTCTTGGCATTTGAGAAGTCCAAGGGATTGATATTGGTGGCGTAAAGTCCAAGCGGGAGTCTTGGCAGCATAAGTCCAATGGTTGGCGGCGTAAAGTCCAAGAGAAGTCTTGGCAGCGTAAGTCCAATGTGCCTTGGCGGTGTAGACACCATTAGCATGACATAGCCGATGGAAGCACCTGAAGGCTAGCGCAATGGATGAATAAGTCATGGATGACTTGAAGGGATCTGAGATGCGTGAGGCTGACGGAGGTGGCTAGAAGGCTTAGGTATAGGCTAAGGATGGTTTAGCAAGTATGGGGGAACCATACTCGGGTTAAAACCTCATGTTTGAGGTGTGTCAGTCGACTGGTGCCATGTGGCAGTCGACTGGCGTGAGTCAACTAGGGTTTGACTGTGGGAATTGGCCTAACGATCATTGCAGGTGGGCGGTTGGTCGATTAGGTGGCGATCGGCCCGATCTTGTGATCGATCGTGGTGCTCGAGAATTTGGACACAGAATGGAGTCAAGTCTTGACTGCGGGGCTAGCAGTCGAGCGAAGTCTCCATCAATCGACTGATGGGTATGATCAGTCGACTGATGATGGATCCGTTGGATCTTTCCAGCCTGGATCTAGCCGTTGTCTCTTGACAATAGTGGTATCAGTCGACTGATCGGCGATTTCTAGCCAAGGTTGCAGCTTTAAATGGAGCTCATGGAGGAGGAAATCAATAGCGGTTTTTGAAGTCTTTTGGGGTGATTTGTTGCTGCAAATCAGGGTCTCCAAGTGCAATTCAAACAACCACAAAGTAAGCAATCAAAAGAGCATTTGTAAAGTTTTTCTTTGCATAGATTGTTGTATTCTTTTTGTATTTGCTTGTTTTTACCTTATATTACTTTTATAATCTATTGTAAGAGATTTCTCCGCCTCCGTATTATTCCGAGAAGGAGTTATTTATGATTAGTGATTGCGTGTGCATCACTAGAGCTCTTTAGAGCTCGATCCGTGGAGTAGGAACCATTCGGTTCCAAACCACGTTATATCCTTGTGTTCGTGTGCTTGTTATTGTAATTGTTGTATTATTTTTATATTCCGCTGCGTACTAACAATCATAGGTAAGCGAACATGATCAAATTCCATCAATGTATGAAAAGACGCTATTCACCCCCCTCTAGCAGTCAACATTTCCTCTACAATTGGTATCAAAGCCCGGGGCTCTTCTACGGACTAACCGTCGAGAGCTAAAGATGCTAGAGGGAAGATGGAATTCCAAGACAAGCTTGGATGGGACATCAACACTCCACCACCATACAACCGAGAAGATTTTCTGGCATGGAGAGCAGGAATGGAGACATTCTTGATGATGGACATAGAGGATTGGTTCATCCTCATGGAAGGCTTTGAACCTCCTAGGGATAAGAAGGGAGAGGTCCTAAAATTGAAGAAGTGGATCCAAGAGCAACGCCAAAAGTTCAAGACCGAAGTTAAGGTAACAAAACTTTTGAAGATTTAATCCCTAATGATGTTTTGTGCAAGCTAGGGGATTACATGGATGCCAAGGAGTTATGGGAAAAATTGGTAAGATTCCATGAGGAGCCTCACTCAATCCAAGAAGAAAAGGAAGAGGAGGAAGAGAGCTCATCCTCACAAGCGAATGAGGATTCGGAAGTTGATAGGGAGTCAACCTCCGAATCAGTGGAAGAAGAGGAAAAAGTGGAAGAAGCCTCCACTTCAAGGATTGAGGGGGAGGAGAGACTATCCACACCGGAGCAACCTCAAGAGGAGCCATCCACCTCCGGGAGGGATGAAGAACCCACTCCGATCACCACCACCCTAGGTAACTCAAGCATTTCGGTTCAAAATAAAATTCATATAATTTGCTTTGAGTGTAGGGAAATCGGGCACTATAAGAGCAAGTGCCCAGAGAGGGTCAAGAAAAGTCTGTTAGGGCAATCTCTTGTCGTAATATGGTTTTGATGGTGTGGCAAAGGGTTTAAGTTAGTGTGTTATGTTGATTTGATATGTGCGTTGAAGTCGTGCAGGACTTAGTAATTCGTACATGGAGCCATGGCGAGTTTCACATCTCATGACTCGTGCCTTGAGTCGGTGAAGGATAGTTTTGCGGAAGCCGTGCGCTTGGAGCATCCGAGGGACCGCCGGACGAGAAGCTTGGAGTGAAGCCGGAGGAAGTAGACTTTGAGGCAAGAGACGCGAAGGAGCATTGCAGAGCCGTGCGCGATCTTTGCCGAGGGCGTGGCGAGCGAAGAGAACTTGAGGCGAGGACTCAGAGAGATGAGTGGCGATTGTAACCGGGAAGGTAGCTCTTAGGTGAAACTTGGCCATTTGGCCAAGTGTCGGATGGGTTTTTCGACACGGTCATTGCCATGTCATGGCGGTCGGCCTCGCTCTAGTCGAGTGTAGTTCGGCCCGGTATCACGATTGGCGGATTGTAGCGTGATCGGCGCCATCGTGGGCGATCATTGCCAATCCATCGATCGGCTGCGCTGATCGGTAGTCAATAGGGTTTTAGCCGCGAACCGTTCGTGCCGCCAGGCGTCGACTATGGAAGCGGCGATCGTGATGAGGTCCATCGATCGATTGCCAAGGATCGTTGGATGGACTACAGCGGTCGGATCCGACATGTTCGAGGCCGTTGTAGTAGCGGTCGGCCCAAGCGGCGATCGGATGGCGGCGGAAGAAATCAACCCTCTCTATAAAGAGAGGGTGTGAGCCTTTGAGAGGCTAATGCTTATGCTCCAAGTGATCTTCCTAGTGCCCCACAAGCTCTAAACTCTTCTTACTTGTTTTACTCCATTCTATTTGTAAGAAGAGTGATCTTGATTGTAAAGGTTACCTCCACCTAGCTTGGTGCAAAGGAGAGACCAATAGTGATTGGCTTTGGAGGAGTGATTCACCTCGGACGAATCGGGATCGTGGATTAGCGGCGTAGCCGTGAACCACGTTACATTCTTTGTTAGCAATTGTTTTCTCGTATTTCTATTTGTTTGTCTTTATTAGTCTTCGCTTGCGCTAATTAGTTTTGTAGGCGAGCAAATCACGGCATCAAATGAAGAGGGCTATTCACCCCCTCTAGGCCGCGTCGATCTACAAGTGGTATCGAGCCAAGAAAGCTTGTCGAGGACTAACCGACAACAAGCAACTTTCAAAATGGCGGCTCAACATCCATCCTCCGAAGTTTGAAGGAGAATTCGCTGGTGGAAGAAGCGAATGGAGGTATTTTTTGAGCAGTTTTGACATTATGATTACAATGGAATCCGGTTTCGTTTTGCCTAGGGATGAAGAGGGGAAGCCAATAGAGAAATCTAGGTGGACCAAAAGGCAAAGGGAAGAGCACCTTGCAAATTCAAAAGCCAAGCATTATCTCTTCAATGTGCTCCCCCAACAAGAAATCAACCGAATAGGAGAATGCCTAAGCGCCAAGGAGATGTGGGAGAAGCTGATTGAGCTTCATGAAGGCACATCCGAGGCAAAGCTAGCAAGGAGAGATCTCCTCCGCTCCCAACTATCCAATATTAAATTAGAAAAGGGAGAAAAGGTAACTTCTTTACATTCTAGATTTAAAGAAATATTAAATGGACTAACAAGTGTAGGAGAAAGGCTCTCCAATCGCGATATGATAATGAAGGCCATAGATGCTTTCCCGGTCCATCAAGTGGAGTTCAATGGTGGACTCATTTTACATTTCCAAGAATCTAGAGGTAAGTACTCTAGATGAATTTTTCTCCACTATGGAATTACATGAATCTAGGCTTGAAGGAATACAAGAAGAGCCAAAAATACAATCTTCAAGGGGAGTAGCATTGTTGGCAAATAAGGGGAAGAAGAAGATGGAAATCCCCTCCTCCTCCGATGACGAAGCATCTTCCTCCTCCTCCATGGATAGCATTGAAGAAGCCTATATGGTAAGGAGGGTAAGACGTGCATTTAAGAATTTTAGATTTGATAAATCTCATGATAGGAATAGAAGACCAAGGGGGAAGGTCATATGCTACAATTGCCAAGGAGAGGGGCACATAAGGGACAATTGTCCTCTCCTAAACAAGAGCAAGGAAGAGAGGAAAAAGAAAGAAGAAAAGAAGAAGAAAAAGGGGAGCAAGAAAAAGAAGGAAGAGGAGAAGAAGACAAAAGAAAAGGGGAAGACCAAAGCTCTAAAGGCAAGGACTTGGGATGACCCATCCTCATCCTCCTCATCATCATCGGATGAGGAGAATGCCTTTGTCACCAATTTGGCCTTGATGGCCTTTGATGACTTGGATTGCTCTTCATCCGAAAATGAAGGATCAAGCTCAAGCGGGGAGAGCTCAAATGAAGGGGGAGCTTCTACATCCTCATCATCCGAAGAAGAAGAGGATATGGAAACTATGGTAACGAAAGCTTCTCCTAAGAAAATAGTTTCCATAATCTCTAGTTTAACTAAGGACTTATTTGTAATGAAAAAGAAAAATAAAAGCATGCTTAATCAAATTAAGGCATTGGAAAATAAGCTAGAAAATGCATGCTTAAATGATAATATTTCTTCTAGCTTAAATGATGCATGCTCACATGACCTTTATGTGCCATTAGATGTTAGTGATGCATGTATAAATGAAAATAGGGCCTTAAGGGAAAAAGTAGATTATTTAACAAAAGCCCTAGAAAAATTCACAATTGGCTCCAACACATTGAACATGATCTTAGGGAGCCAAAGAGCTAGTTTCAACAAAAAGGGCCTAGGCTACAAGGAAAAGAAAAATGAAAAGGCCTACAAATGCCTTATAGCTAGGGGACAAGATAAGAAGAAGGTAATAGCTAGAAAATGGATCCCCAAGGAATATCTAGTGAACCCAATAGGAAAGAACTTATTTTGGGTTCCAAAATCCATCCTTAAGGGTTAGAATAACCCTAGGGTAGTCAACCACATGGACCTAGCCTATATCATATTTTGGTTGACTTAGGATGACGGGACAACATTTTTTAGATAGTGTTGGGTGATGATAACGTACCCATAAATAGATAATAATGCTTAAATCATGATGATTGATGTAATTCCTATGTATATTTGCAATCATGATTTATGTTTTTGAAATTTGGCACGTTATCATGAGAAATAGTTTTGAATCATGCTTTAGGTAATACCTTGTTTATTATCATCATATAATACCTAATGCATGATTATAATTTAATGAAAACATGTATTTCATGATCATTATGTGAAATTGATTCATATATGTCATTATGATCATGTTAATTGTGAGGTTGATACTTAACCATGATAGAATTGCATGAATATATTGGTTAAGTATATACAAATACCCCCTAGGATGCATCTCACACTCACTATAGGCTAACTTGATTGCAAACTTAGCATGGGTGAGATGTTAGGATGATACAAATGTCCACTAATGCCTATGGCATTTAGATGGTCATTTAAAGTATCAACATAGCAATAATAGACCAATCATGGGGAAGACTTATGTTTAATTCATAGACATATTGCCCAAAGATCATGGTTGGATATTTCATATGTTTTAAAAACAATTTCTTACTTTAAAATACATGTATTCATGTTTTGAAACAATTGGATGCAAGACTAGGTGTTAAAATGGATACTCTTATGATCAAAAACCTAGTAGTTGTTAAA
This sequence comes from Wurfbainia villosa, assembly GCA_025175895.1. Classification (NCBI taxonomy): domain Eukaryota; kingdom Viridiplantae; phylum Streptophyta; class Magnoliopsida; order Zingiberales; family Zingiberaceae; genus Wurfbainia; species Wurfbainia villosa. The sequence continues at coordinate 30,900,202 of CM045989.1, read as the reverse complement.
GCTTTTGGATTTCTGGCAAATATATAGAAATATAATGATTTTTCATGAAAACCTATTTTTCACTGATAGATATACTTAAAAGAAATATGTTCCCCAAATTTCATGATTTTTCGAATTTTCTGGAATTAATAGTGCATTTCTGAAATTCATCCGTAAAATCGAAATTGATTCTTTAGGTCATTGCCATCGCGATAGCTTGATGGATCATGAACAAGTACAGTAACCTGATTTTATCAGGTTTTGACTAATTTTAGTGTATGTTTCTCTTTATACTTGATGCCATGAGCTTATAACTTAGTGTTAATCTTTTTGATGGTGTCAAAGGGGGAGAAATAATTATGTTTAAGTTAATTATTTTAGGGGGAGAAATATATGATAGGGGGAGAAAATTTGCATAGAGAGTTTCATGGATTAAGGGGGAGTTGCATGTTGCTATATCATGTTTATCTTTACATGCTTTCTTACCTTAGAATTTATATCAAATGTTTTTACCTAACTTAAACGGATTGCCACACATCAAAAAGGGGGAGATTGTTAGGGCAATCTCTTGCCGTAATATGGTTTTGATGGTGTGGCAAAGGGTTTAAGTTAGTGTGTTATGTTGATTTGATATGTGCGTTGAAGTCGTGCAGGACTTAGTAATTCGCACATGGAGCCGTGGCGAGTTTCACATCTCATGACTCGTGCCTTGAGTCGGTGAAGGATAGTTTTGCGGAAGCCGTGCGCTTGGAGCATCCGAGGGACTGCCGGACGAGAAGCTTGGAGTGAAGCCGGAGGAAGTAGACTTCGAGGCAAGAGACGCGAAGGAGCATTGCAGAGCCGTGCGCCTGATGCTGCCGAGGGACGTGGCCGAGAACGAAGAGAACTTCGAAGGCGAGGGACTCCGAGAGATGAGAGTGAGCGATTGTAACCCGGGGAGGGGTAGCTCTTAGGTGAAACTTGGCCATTTGGCCAAGTGTCGGATGGGTTTTCCCGACACCAGTCGACTGCCATGTCATGGGAGTCGACTACTCTGAGTCGAGTGTAGTTCGACTGGTATACGATCGATCGATTGTGGCGTGATCGATCGCCATACGTGGCCGATTTGCCAAGACCATCGATCACGCCAAGCGCGATCGTAGTCAATAGGGTTTTTGGCCACGAACCGTTCGTAGCCGACTTGATCGACTATAGAGCGATCGATCGATGAGGTCCATCGATCGATGCCAAGAGTTCCGTTGGACTACAGCGGTCGGGATCCCGACATGTTCGAGGCCGTTGTAGTGAACGGATCATTCGCCAAGGGCTGCCGATCGATGGCGGCAACGGAAGAAATCATCCCTCTCTATAAAAAGAGAGGGTGTAAGCCTTTGAGAGGCAAATGCTTATGCTCCAAGTGATCTTCCTAGTGCCCCACAAGCTCTAAACTCTTCTTACTTGTTTTTACTCCATTCTATTTGTAAGAAGAGTGATCTTGATTGTAAAGGTTACCTCCACCTAGCTTGGTGCAAAGGAGAGACCAATAGTGATTGGCTTTGGAGGAGTGATTCACCTCGGACGAATCGGGATCGTGGATTAGTGGCGTAGCCATGAACCACGTTACATTCTTTGTTAGCGATTGTTTTCTCGTATTTCTATTTGTTTGTCTTTATTAGTCTTCCGCTTGCGCTAATTAGTTTTGTAGACGAGCAAATACCGACATCCAAACGAAAAGGGCTATTCACCCCCCTCTAGCCGGCCGTACCGATCCCCTACAAAGTCCACTGGCGCCAAAGGTCAAGGATGTCGGTGCCCAAAGTCAAAGGAGCAAGGGGCACATCATTTGCTTCAAGTGCCATTAAAAGGGGCACTATAGGAGTCAATGCTCTAGGGGGAGCAAGAAGATTTAAGAGGGGGCATCACATGTAGGGGGAGCCTCTAAGGCAAACCCTAAGGTAAAATTTAAAGTTGCTCCTTCCTCAATTAATTGTCAAAAGCATGCTAGAACTTTTAATTCTCTTGCAATTTATCATGAAAAGCATGCTAGGAACAATAAATATTTTTGTTTAGGAGCTAAGAATGTCCATTTAGGAAATAAGGAGAAATTTGGGACTAATGTCCCTAGAAACGTCCTTCCTAGGGAAACAATTAGGAAAATCGAAAACCATTTAGGCATTAACCTTAAAAAAGGTAGGCATATGCCTAAAGAAAATGGTAATGCCCAAAAACTCAATCAAAAATCAATTGGGCAATTAGAGTTAGAAAATCAAGCCTTGAGGTCAAGGCTTGAGAAACTTGAGAAGACCCTTAAGATTATGCAAAACCAAATAAAAGGGTCAAATGGTCAAAGTCAAGAGTCTAGGACCAAGAGTCAAAGCCTAGGGCATATGAGACTAAAGTCAACCAAGGGCAAGAAAGGTTTGGGTCACAAACCTAAGCTTAAGGTGGCTTATCATAGTGTTCCATTTGATTATGGAACACAAGCTAGGTCTAGGAAGACCAAGGTTACTAGGGAAGTCATCCCTAAGGGTAACCAAGGTATGTGCCTAGTGGCTAGGGTTTCAAGGAAACCTAGGGAAGCCACTAAGAAGGTTACAAGGGGAGTCACCCCTAGAGTTAACCATGGCAAGACCCAAATGACCAAGGCTAACAAGCCTAGAAGGGTTATTAAGAAGGTATCTAGGGAGGTTATCCCTAAGGAATACCTAATTAACCCTAGGAGCTCAAATAGGTTTTGGGTTCCTAAGAGCGTGATCGATTCACGCTAGATGGGTTTAGATGTGCCAACTTTTAAATGGATGGATAGTTAACCTAACCATGGTAATGGTGGCACCTTAGGTATTTTCAAGGTTATGTGATACCTTGGAAATAAGTTTGAATTTTAATCCTAAAGGATTTTAAGATGTGCCAATAAGCATTGAGAATTGTGAAAAATTGATTAAACTTGGCACATGTAGAATTAGAGGTATTGGTGTGCAATTTGGGGTTTTGGCACACTTTGAGAATTAGTGTATCAAGAAAATTATCTTAAGGATTAGAAATTATATTTAAAATTGATACTCAAGTACTATACATCTTGATGTCTCATACTTACCATGCTTCATGTGTTTTACCATATGTTTGCATAGAAGGAATGTTTATGGTGTATTGCATCTCACAAAATAGATATTCACCTTGATTATGTATTTCAACACTTAGAAAGGGTGAGATACTAGGATTTGAAACTATTGGATGTTAATGCTTGTGAAAATGAAATAAAATATCAAAATACATTAACAAATACATGAACATAGGCATAACACTAATATATTCGATATACATGAATAAACATGGTAAAATGAAACAAATTGAGTGAAGAAATCGAAATTCACTTAATTTGGCGAAAATCAGATATCGATCGATACGATATATCGATCGTGATAACCTTATAACCGCGACAGCGAGCCTAGCGATCGAGTCTTTGCTTCGAGACTCGATTGATTTGTCCATCGTTGAACATCTTCATTAATCGATCGATGTTCTTGTTCATCGGGATAGAAGAGCCAGCGATCAAGTGGCTCTTCCGGCGATCAGTCTTTGGTAACATCGATCGGCCCGATATTCGTAACAGCGAGAATGTTCGATGAGTCGAGTGTCGAGCCAGATTAGTCGGCTGCCGGTTCGGTGAACCACTCCCTAACTCACCATCAGTCGACTGATGTCACACATCACTCGACTAGAGTCACGATTTTATAAGGCCGAACCGCTAGGGTTTGGCATCTTCATGCCTTCTTCACGCGATTCTCCTCTCCGATTGTCTCCAAACCTCTCAGACCAGCTTTCTCGCTTCCACGCCGGCGACCAAGAGCCTTAGGTTTGAAAGATATCCTTCTCATTTGTGTTTTGGTTGCTCTAATGGCGTCTCACAGCCTTAGGTTTCTTCTCCGGTGATCTTCCTTGTGTTAGGGTTTCAGCGAGATCCTCCTTCCGACGATCTTCTGACGTTCTCTCTGGCAAATCGACTGCCCAGTTAGGCCCTCACAACCATCAATCTAGTAATGACACCAAAGTATATCTCTAAACTCTTAAACCCTATTTTTCTTTTACACCACATTTTGATCTAATCATGTATTTGTGTCATTACATTGCATTGCATTGCACTCATCATATAATCATGTAGAAGACCACGTAGGAATGGCCCAAATGAGGGTGGATCACGTTTGTACCAACCGATGGCGGTTAGGTACATCGATGATCAATTTTTTAGACACTACTGTAGCGATATCATTGAGATCTTTCTGCACTATCAACTCATGAAGATCGCTCTGTGTAATCATGCTATTAATGTTGATCTCCTCAAGGAATTTTACTAAAACTTGAGGAAGGTAGACGATGGCCCTACCTACACCACTCACATTGCAAAACACAACCTGGAGTGTAGGCCATTGGATGATACCTTCATCTTTTATCCTACCTTTAATGCACCTCTTCCTGCTCCTTTTGACCACATTTCATTAGACTCCATGCATGAGCACCTCTTTCGCCATCCTTGCCCACCAGCTCATAACCTCTTTCCTATAAGTGAGTTATCTGCACCTGACAATGTTCTTTACAAAGTCATTGTTGGATGCTTTCTTCCTATTGTGACTCGGGGTTTGGCCAAGATTCGGCCTCCCCATCTCTTCCTCATGTATGCCATGCGCCATAGGTTAGACGTGAACATTGCATTGAACATGTTTCATTGCATTGTCCATTTCATATCCCCTGTACAAGGGAAAGTTCATATGGCTTTTGGACATATTATCACTGCATGGTTAGAGTCCATCGTCATTAACATATCCAGGGGATCGTTGAGGGCGCTTTCCGAAGTATATGACTGCATCTCAGTGCGCAACTTCACTTTGGCTGGGCTGCGGACTGGAGATGGACAGATGGAGCTGATACCTCGGCCTCAGCCCATGGCACATGGAGGGCCACCTCTAGTGCCTGGAGAGCTTGCAGAACAGTATGAGGGGCCCGATGCTACTGACGAGGATGAACATATGCCAACAGATGCACCAACAGCAGGTCTTTCAGATCGTGTTGCACAGTTGGTGTTGGGTTTCCGGCACCGCGGCGTGTGTGTGTTCGATCATGTTTCGTAAACATGAGCACAGCGGAAGCAATAAAATTAATAAATCTATATTTATTACAACACACGCATGTATAGTACAACAAGTGTAGACATAACCATAAATTTAAATTTGCAATAAAAGGAAATTTAACTACGTTATACCTTTCGTATTACGTGTAGCGGGAACGGCATCAACCGGAACGATCCTCGCTAGAATCGTCTCTATCCATATCCACGCCGAGTATCCTTAGGATGACTTCGCTAAGCCACGATCTTCGTCTTCGTACGGGTTACTAGCCTCGTGTTGAAGACGACGTGATCGAGAGATGATCACGATCTGAATCCAAATTCGGATGCAAAGACGAGTCCTCAAAACTCGCTTCTCCGGAGAGGTATTCGTCAACCGATTGACGAATCCTTCATCCTCCACCTCAGAGGATTACCGGAGATCGAATCCCCGGTAAGTTAGCCACTGTCAGAGCTCTAACCGTCGTCCAAACGATGCCCCGACGAGAGGAGAACAAGCTGTCCAGAAAACTGGACTGCTTTGGTGGAGGAGATAGGCGCCGGCCAACCAAGGGAAGATAGAGCTCACCTTGATGCCAAACCTAAAGAAGATCACCGGAGCACTAGCCGGCAGCATCTCGACGTCGGCGAGGGGAAGGAAGCTTCCTTCTGGACGCCGGTTGGAGGAACAATGGGCGGCGGCAAGATGTTGGCGCCGAGAACTCCAATGAGGAGGTGGGCGGCAACTTCAACCTAGGGTTTTTGGATTAGGGCTTAATTATCGCTTAAGCCCTCTTTTATAGAGAACTAATTCTCTTAATGGTTATTTGATCATAACCATTAGGCCCGTTAACCCGCTCCATTAAGATAAGTTAAAATAAACCAAACCATGATGGTTTATTTTAAGTTAAAACGAACCGAACCAACTTTTGGTTCATTCGTTTAAAATAAACCAAACCCTTTGGTTTATTCTCCTCCATTGGATTAGAACCAAACCATTTTGGTCCATCCATTATGTCTTCATAAGACACGGCCCATCCATGCTTCCATTGCGACTGAAACGATTTCATGCTCGCTTTATGTTTGGTCCAACCAAACTTAGTTTCTCTCGGTCTGAGAATCCCATTCTCAAGCTCGTTTTAAATCCTTCGGATTACGCTCGTTGTGCGTGTGACCAAATAGGTTCTCGATTTATGTTGGCCGTCTATAATTAACCATTAATTATAGAACGATCATGAGTGGCACCTAGTAGTACATCATGATCCCCAATTAACCGAAAAGATCAATGGTTGATCCAGAACTATTTCTGAAACCCTTTAGCAGCTCGAATGATTCGTGCCCCATTCCCTTCACTCATCTTATACCCACTTGGTTCAGGACATGGTCTATAGTGTCAGTCCCCACTAGGCTGACTACGTCACACCTAGCCCAAGTATCATTTCCTCGTCCCTCCTACAGTTCTGAAGAGTACCTTACTCTAAACATGTAATGCTTTGGCCAAAGACTTTAGTAACAATCCGACGAGAGGCCATGGGTATACATCTCCTGGCAAAGAGTGGTGAATCCTTTATAGGCTATTCAAACACCTTCGATCACTTCGACTTATACCCAATCATCCCGGGTCCACATCTCCTTAGAGATGCTTGCTTAAGATGTCAAAGCATAAGTCTCCATAATCAAGATGACTTGAATACCGCAAGTCAAAGGAACATCGCACTTAAGCTACAGTAAGAACTTCATTGACATATCTATATATGCAGAGAACCATATGAAGTCTTACGGCTGGTCACTCCAATGAACTAGTTACCATAACTAGCATCCATGATCAACTCCGGACATCACTATGTCTCCAGCCAGTGAGAATCAGCTGCTTGGATACACCAAGGAGTATACCTCGTGCTAGTCTCGACAGAATTGATGGTGTCCAAATCCATCAATTCATCGACTAGGGATAATTTCGATACATCACAATTACACATGTAGAGATACTCACTAGTTGTGATCCAATCACAAATTCTCTCATGCTGTGAATCGTATCGTGGACATTCAGTAAATGAGTTTAAGATCCAATCAAATACATAAAACATGTATACTCAAATAGTGAATCTTCATTTATCATATAAATGGTTCATACATAAGGCGATTGCCTTAGGACATCTCTCATATATTACTAACAGACTCCCACTTGGCCTAATGCCAATCGCTACGGTATCCAATACCATAAGCTCTAACATGACCCTCAAACTTATTTTGAGGTAATGCCTTAGTCAAAGGATCCGCTAAGTTCCTTTCAGTGGGAATTTTCTCGATTTGTATTTCGTTCCTACTGATGATCTCTCTGATAAGATAATAGCGACGAAGCACATGTTTGGATCATTGATGAGACCACATCAAGTTCAGAGATGAACTTCTTGATCCAAACCGCTTTTTTTGCTGCTTCCAAAGCTGCAATGTATTTTGCCTTAGTGGCAGAATCCGCTATACTGTCAAGCTTGGAACCTTTCTAACTTATTGTGCCTCCATTCTAGGTGAATACATACTTAGACTGAGACATGGAATCATCCTTGTCTGTCTGGAGCTGACATCCGTATACCCGCGTATCACCATGTCCCCTTCTCCATATATTAGGAACACATCCTTAGTTCTTCTTAAGTACTTAAGGATCGTCTTAACAGCCACCCAATGATCCATTCCTGGATCAGACTGGTATCTGCTCGTGACACTCAGAGCATACGATACATCGGGTCTCGTACATAACATAGCATACATGATAGATCCTATTGCGGATGCATAGGGAATCTTACTCATGCAAATCCTCTCGTCTTCTGTGCGCGGACACATAGACTTCGAAAGGTGTACCCCATGCCTGATAGGTAGGAAACCTTTCTTGGATTCCGATATGCTAAACCTCTTTAGCACTCGGTCTATATATGTAGACTGCGAAAGACCAAGCAACCGTTTCGATCAATCTCTATAGATCTTAATCTCGAGGATGTAGGTTGCTTCTCCCAGGTCTTTCATGGAGAATGTCTTGGATAACCAAACCTTAACTGACTGTAAGATTGACACATCGTTTCCTATAAGTAATATGTCATCGACATACAATACTAGGAACACGACTGCACTCCCACTAACCTTCTTGTACACACAAGGTTCGTCTGGATTTTGTGAGAAATCAAACCTTTTGATTGTCTCATCAAAACGGATATTCCAGCTCCTGGATGCTTGCTTCAATCCATAAATGGAGCATAATTTGCATACCTTGGTTTTATCGTAGATGTGAAACCCTCGGTATTGTATCATATACCGTCCTCGGCGAGTTTCCATTAAGGAAAGCTATTTTCACATCCATCGCCATATCTCATAATCATAATGAGCCGCTATGGCGGGAGCATCGAATGGATTTAAGCATAGCTCTGAGCGAATAGGTTTCGTCATAATCAACACCTTGCTTTTGGCGATATCCTTTCGCCACCAATCTACCTTATAGGTAATCACATTACCATCCATGTCGGTTTTCTTCTTGAAAACCCACTTGCACCCTATAGGCTTTATGCCTTGGTGGAGTCGACCAAGTTCGAACTTGGTTTTCATACATGGAATCCATTTCGACTTCATCAAGCCACTTATCCCTTCTGAACTTGTCGGCACTTCTTCATAAGCTAGGCTCCTCATCATCAATGAGTAACCGTCGTTCGATTCACTACGAAATCCATATCTCTCGGGAATATTGCGTGTTCTACGGATCTGAAGATGTGGTGTTACAATAGGTCGGTAGGATTGCTCATCACTATGAGTTGTCATTGTTGTGCTTCACCGGTATCTCATCAATGTCTATTTGAGTCTCTCGAGCCTCCTCAAGCTCGATGACACTCCCATGTTTTCTTGCAAGAGAAACTCTTTCTCTAGAAACCGGCATGCCTTGAAACAAACACCTTTTGTTCCACGGGATGATAGAATTAGTAACCCCTTGTTTCCTTAGGGTATCAATAAATAGACATTTATCGGACTTAGCATCATTTTATGCGATCTGTCGCTTCACATAAGCGAGGACAACCCCATATCTTCAAGTAAGATACATGAGGTTTCTTACTATTCCATATCTCATATGGAGTAGTTGAGACTACCTTGGTAGGCATTCTGTTTAACAAGTAAACAGCTGTCTGAAGTGCATAGCCCCAAAAGGACTTGGGAAGAGTCACATGATTCATCATTGACCTGACCATGTCCAACAAGGTCCGGTTACGCCTCTCAGATACACCATTATGCTGTGGTGTATATGGCGGAGTCCATTGAGACAATATGCCATTGTCTATTAGATAATCAAGAAACTCTTGACTTAAGTATTCACCACCTCGATCTGATCGAAGTATTTTAATACTCTTGTCATGTTGTTTCTCTACTTCATTTCTAAATTCTTTGAACCTTTCAAAGGCTTCAGACTTGTGTTTCATCAAGAACACATACCCAAACTGTGAGTGATCATCGGTGAAGGTAATGAAGTAGCTATAGCCTCCTAAAGCTTGAGTTGACATAGGTCCACATACATCAGTATGTATTAGACCTAATAACTCTCCCACTCGTTCACCTTTTCCAGTAAAAGGTAACTTAGTCATCTTGCCTTTTAAGCATGATTCGCCTGTATCGTATGAATCCAATTCAAACGATTCCAGAATTCCACATCGGTGTAATTCGGACATGCTTTTCTTGCTTACATGGCCAAGACGACAATGCCACATATAGGAGTCTATTTGATTATCCTTTCGAGCACTCTTGTTGCTCGCTTCGATATTGCAAATGTCACTGGATACATCCAACGTATAAACACCATTGCTTAAAGTTCCAGTCCCATAAATAACTCCATTTAAAGTTATGTAACAACAATTGTTACTAAAAGTCAAATGGTACCCATTTCTATTTAAACAAGAAATAGAAATGATGTTCTTTATCAACGAAGAAACATAAAAGCAATTGTCCAGTTCTAAGACAAGTCCTACAGGGAGTTTCAACAAATACGTTCCGATGGCGAGCGCAACAACCTTTGCTCCATTCCCAACACGTAAATTCGACTCTCCCTTGACGAGTCTTCTTCTATTCCTTAGCCCATGTATGTCATTACATATATGTGAGCCACACCAGTATCCAATACCCAAGTGTATGCGAGGAAATAGAATGACAATCAATAGAAGATATATGAAAAGATGGAGCATCTTATGCCTTATTCTTCTTCACGGACTCAAGATAAATCTTGCAATTTCTTCGATGTCCCCTTGCCATAATGATGGCAAGTGCCCTTTTATTTGGTTTTGCCTTTTTAGCCTTTTTCTTCTTCCCTTACATTTGTTCCTTTGACTCCCTCTTAGAACCTTTCTTGAGGAATCAACTAACAACACTGTCCCTGCTCATGCTTCTCGGAAGGCTCCACAGTCTTGACATGTTGAGCGATACCAGATGAACCTTCTTGCATCTCAGAGGTGAAGAGGAGCTTGGAGACTTCGAACCTTTCGAATCTCACTTGCTTATCAAACAACTCATAAAGATGAAGGACTACGATATGAGCATCCATATGCTCATGCTGCTTTCGTAGCTTGGGTTCCATCGTGGCTAGCATGATGCAACTTGTCAGTTCAGAATCAATCACATGTTTCTGATAGACCAACAATTGGCCCGGAGTTGCATCGTCACTAGGATGGGCGGGAAGAGGCGCTTCGAGGACATACGCAAGCTTTTCAACCTTGAGAACAATTCTCAAGTTTCTAAGCCAGTCCAAGAAGTTCGGCCCAGTCAATTTATTCGAATCCAAAATGGAACGCAAATTCAAAGACATCATGATCAATCTTAGAAATACAAAACGAGCATATATGAGAAAGATGATTTTAAAATGCATCATTATACATTCATAAATCCCATTTATTTTTCGAATTTCAAAAACCCCAAAATCACTTCGGGAGATCGTAGGTCCATCTCTGAATGGGCTGATATCCATCATAGATATGAACAACCTTGGAGAGAGTCCAACAAGCCATTCATAACTACGATGGTAGGTATCAACTATACCGATTGCATATCACGTATATGCAACTATCACAATGTGCTATCAACTAATTGAATGTTCACACATACATCGGGTTGTTAACACATTAACAAGTATGCATCATATGAATAGCACCCAACTTCACCTCCCTTTACATCGACCTTGGAGAGAGTCCAATAAGCCGATGCTCCAGGTTAAAGCCAACCCATTAATCGAGAATAGTTTTAATATGATTAGAGCGCATTCAACCAATTAGCCCAGCTTGGAGAGAGTCCAACAACCAAAGCTAACGATTGACCTCTGACTCTTACCATATTAGTATTAAACTATTCCATGGTTTGAACATGTTCGGGTTCGAGCCGGGCTTGGAGAGAGTCCAACAACCCAAACAAGAAACGGAACTCTGGTTCTAACCATATTAATGGAAGGTGTAGGCTTTAATATTGAGTTAGGGTTTTTATGTCTCATCCTCTTTGCATGCAAATAACTATTATCTACATGGCATGACATACATGACATACATCTACATATCACGACACGCATGGCATAATGATATGCATCTAATGCAATTACATGACATACAATTATGTCATGTACATAATTTCCTTATTTGTCATAATTATTTATGGAAATAAAATATGTTTAAGATTTGATTCTCCAAATCAAATCATGATTAAATTAGGAAAAAAAATTCCAAATCTAATCACATATTTTATTTATGAAAATAGTTGATTAAGGAAAATCAATTTAGGAAACCAATTTCCTAAATCATCAAAACTACTTATGGAAATAAAATATTTTAAGATTTGATTTTCCAAATAAAATCATGATTAAATTAGGAAACAAATTTCCAGAATCTAATCAAATATTTTATTTATGGAAAATATCAATTTCCATAAAATACTTCCAACTTTCCAAAAGTGGAAGATTTCCATAAATACTTCTAGACTTTCCAAAATTGAAAAATTTCCATAAATACTTCTAAATTTCCAAAATTAGAAAATTTCCAAAAATAACATTATGACTATCACAAAACCATTTTACGATTATGTCGAAACACAACCTGGGCTCTGATACCACTGTTGGGTTTCCGGCACAGCGGCGTGTGTGTGTTCGATCATGTTTCGTAAACATTAGCACAGCGGAAGCAATAAAATTAATAAATCTACATTTATTATAACACACACAACACACGCATGCATAGTACAACAAGTGTAGACATAACCGTAAATTTAAATTTGCAATAAAAGGAAATTTAACTACGTTATACCTTTCGTATTACGTGTAGCGGGAATGACATCAACCGGAATGATCCTCGATAGAATCGTCTCTATCTATATCCACGCCGAGTATCCTTAGGATGACTTCGCTAATCCACGATCTTCGTCTTCGTACGGGTTACTAGCCTCGTGTTGAAGACGACGTGATCGAGAGATGATCACGATCCGAATCCAAATTCGGATGCAAAGACGAGTCCTCAAAACTCGCTTATCCGGAGAGGTATTCGTCAACCGATTGACGAATCCTTCGTCCTCCACCTCAGAGGATTACCGGAGATCGAATCCCCGGTAAGTTAGCCGCTGTCAGAGCTCTAACCGTCGTCCAAACGACGCACCGACGAGAGGAGAACAAGCTGTCCAGAAAACTGGACTGCTTTGGTGGAGGAGATAGGCGCCGGCCAACCAAGGGAAGATAGAGCTCACCTTGATGCCAAACCTAAAGAAGATCACCGGAGCACTAGCCGGCAGCATCTCGACGCCGGCGAGGGGAAGGAAGCTTCCTTCTGGACGCCGGTTGGAGGAACAATGGGCGGCGGCAAGATGTTGGCGCCGAGAACTCCAATGAGGAGGTGGGCGGCAACTTCAACCTAGGGTTTTTGGATTAGGGCTTAATTATCCCTTAAGCCCTCTTTTATAGAGAACTAATTCTCTTAATGGTTATTGGATCATAACCATTAGGCCCGTTAACCCGCTCCATTAAGATAAGTTAAAATAAACCAAACCATGATGGTTTATTTTAAGTTAAAACGAACCGAACCAACTTTTGGTTCATTCGTTTAAAATAAACCAAACCCTTTGGTTTATTCTCCTCCATTGGATTAGAACCAAACCATTTTGGTCCATCCATTATGTCTTCATAAGACACGGCCCATCCACACTTCCATTGCGACTGAAACGATTTCATGCTCACTTTATGTTTGGTCCAACCAAACTTAGTTTCTCACGGTCTGAGAATCCCATTCTCAAGCTCGTTTTAAATCCTTCGGATTACGCTCGTTGTGCGTGTGACCAAATAGGTTCTCGGTTTATGTTGGTCGTCTATAATTAACCATTAATTATAGAACGATCATGAGTGGCACCTAGTAGTACATCATGATCCCCAATTAACCGAAAAGATCAACGGTTGATCCAGAACTATTTCTGAAACCCTTCAGCAGCTCGAATGATTCGTGCCCCATTCCCTTCACTCATCTTATACCCACTTGGTTCAGGACATGGTCTATAGTGTCAGTCCCCACTAGGCTGACTGTTGGGTTTCCGACACCGCGGCGTGTGTGTGTTCGATCACTTTTCGTAAACATGAACACAGCGGAAGCAATAAAAATAATAAATCTACATTTATTACAACACACACAACACACGCATGCATATTACAACAAGTGTAGAAATAACCGTAAATTTAAATTTGCAATAATAGGAAATTTATCTACGTTATACCTTTCGTATGACGTGTAGCGGGAACGACATCAACCAGAATGATCCTCGCTAGAATCGTCTCTATCCGTATCCACGCCGAGTTCCTCGGGATGACTTCGCTAAGCGACGAGCTTCGTCTTCATATGGGTTACTAGCCTCATGTTGAAGACGACGTGATCGAGAGATGATCACGATCCGAATCCAAATTCGGATCCTAATACGAGTTCTCAAAACTCGCTTCTCCGGAGAGGAATTCGTCAATCAATTGATGAATCCTTCGTCCTCCACCTCAGAGGATTACCGGAGATCGAATCCCCGGTAAGTTAGCCGCTGTCGGAGCTCTAACCGTCATCCAAACGATGCTCCGACGAGAGGAGAACAAGCTGTCCAGAAAACTGGACAGCTTTGGTGGAGGAGATAGGCGCCGGCCAACCAAGGGAAGAAAAGGCTCACCTTTATGCTAAACCTATAGGAGATCACCGGAGGGTCGCCGGCTGAAGCTTGGTCGCCGGCAAGGAGCTGGACGGCGGCACAACAAGCTGGGTGGCAATGGAGGTTGGGCGGCAATGAAGGTTGGGCGGCAACTCCAAGCTAGGGTTTTGGATTAGGGCTTAATTATCCCTTAAGCCCTCTTTTATAGAGAACTAATTCTCTTAATGGTTATTGGATCATAACCATTAGGCCCGTTAACCCGCTCCATTAAGATAAGTTAAAATAAACCAAACCATGATGGTTTATTTTAAGTTAAAACGAACCGAACAACCTTTTGGTTCATTCGTTTAAAATAAACCAAACCCTTTAGTTTATTCTCCTCCATTGGATTAGAACCAAACCATTTTGGTTCATCCATTACGTCTTCATAAGACTCGGCCCATCCACGCTTCCATTGCGACTGAAACGATTTCATGCTCGCTTTATGTTTGGTCCAACCAAACCTAGTTTCTCTCGGTCTGAGAATCCCATTCTCAAGCTCGTTTTAAATCCTTTGGATTACGCTCGTTGTGCGTGTGACCAAATAGGTTCTCGGTTTATGTTGGTCGTCTATAATTAACCATTAATTATAGAACGATCATGAGTGGCACCTAGTAGTACATCATGATCCCCAATTAACCAAAAAGATCAACGGTTGATCCAGAACTATTTCTGAAACCCTTCAGCAGCTCGAATGATTCGTGCCCCATTCCCTTCACTAATCTTATACCCACTTGGTTCAGGACATGGTCTATAGTGTCAGTCCCCACTAGGCTGACTACGTCACACCTAGCCCAAGTATCATTTCCTCGTCCTACGGATTCTAGTTACTTCACATGTATCGAAGAGTACCTTACTCTAAACATGTAATGCTTTGGCCAAAGACTTTAGTAACAATTCGACGAGAGGCCATGGGTATACATCTCCTCGCAAGGAGTGGTGAATCCTTTATAGGCTATTCAAACACCTTCGATCACTTCGACTTATACCCAATCATCCCGGGTCCACATCTCCTTAGAGATGTTTGCTTAAGATGTCAAAGCATAAGTCTCCATGATCAAGATGACTTGAATACCGCAAGTCAAAGGAACATCGCACTTAAGCTACAGTAAGAACTTCATTGACATATCTATATATGCAGAGAATCATATGAACTCTTACGGCTGGTCACTCCAATGAACTAGTTACCATAACTAGCATCCACGATCAACTCCGGACATCACAATGTCTCTAGCCAGTGAGAATCAGCTGCTTGGATACACCAAGGAGTATACCTCATGCTAGTCTCGACAGAATTGATGGTGTCCAAATCCATCAATTCATCGACTAGGGATAATTCCGATACATCACAATTACACCTGTAGAGATACTCACTAGTTGTGATCCAATCACAAATTCTCTCATGCTGTGAATCGTATCGTGGACATTCAGTAAATGAGTTTAAGATCCAATCAAATACATAAAACATGTATACTCAAATAGTGAATCTTCATTTATCATATAAATTGTTCATACATAAGGCGATTGCCTTAGGACATCTCTCATATATTACTAACAGACTCCCACTTGGCCTAATGCCAATCGCTATGGTATCCAATACCATAAGCTCGAACATGACCCTCAAACTTATTTTGAGGTAATGCCTTAGTCAAGGGATCCGCTAAGTTCCTTTCAGTGGGAATTTTCTCAATTTGTATTTCGTTCCTACTGATGATCTCTCTGATAAGATGATAGCGGTGAAGCACATGTTTGTATCGTTGATGAGACCTTGGCTCTTTTGCCTGTGCAATTGCTCCATTATTGTCGCAGTAGACCGGTATTGCTTCAACAATGGCCGGAATCACATCAAGTTCATGAACGAACTTCTTGATCCAAACCACTTCCTTTGCTGCTTCCGAAGCTGCAATGTATTCTGCCTCAGTGGTAGAATCCGCTACAGTCTCTTGTTTGGAACTTTTCCAACTCACTGCGCCCCCATTCAAGGTGAACACGTATCCAGATTGAGACCTGGAATCATCCTTGTCTGTCTGGAAGGTGGCATTCGTATATCCGCATATCACCATGTCCCCTTCTCCATATATTAGGAACATATCCTTAGTTCTTCTCAAGTACTTAAGGATCGTCTTAACAGCCACCCAATGATCCATTCCTGGATCAGACTGGTATCTGCTCGTGACACTCAGAGCATACGATACATCGGGTCTCGTACATAACATAGCATACATGATAGATCCTATTGCGGATGCATAGGGAATCTTACTCATGCAAATCCTCTCGTCTTCTGTGCGCGGACACATAGACTTCGATAGGTGTACCCCATGCCTGATGGGTAGGAAACCTTTCTTGGATTCCGACATGCTAAACCTCTTTAGCACTCGGTCTATATATGTAGACTGCGAAAGACCAAGCAACCGTTTCGATCAATCTCTATAGATCTTAATCTCGAGGATGTAGGTTGCTTCTCCCAGGTCTTTCATGGAGAATGTCTTGGATAACCAAACCTTAACTGACTGTAAGATTGACACATCGTTTCCTATAAGTAATATGTCATCGACATACAATACTAGGAACATTTGCCTCCCACTAACCTTCTTGTACACACAAGGTTAAATGCGGATTTTGTGAGAAATCAAACTTTTTGATTGTCTCATCAAAGCGGATATTCCGACTCTGGATGCTTGCTTCAATCCATATATGAGCCGTGCAATTTGCATACCTTGGTTTTATCAGCGATGTGAAACCCTCGGTGTATCATATACCGTCCTCGGCGAGTTTCCATTAAGGAAAGGCTGTTTTCACATCCATCTGCCATATCTCATAATCATAATGAGCCGTTATGGCCAGGAGCATCCGAATGGATTTAAGCATAGCTACAGGCGAATAGGTTTCGTCATAATCAACACCTTGCTTTTGACGATATCCTTTCGCCACCAATCTAGCCTTATAGGTAATCACATTACCATCCATGTCAGTTTTCTTCTTGAAAACCCACTTGCACCCTATAGGCTTTATGCCTTCAGGTGGGTCAACCAAGTTCCAAACTTGGTTTTCATACATGGAATCCATTTCCGACTTCATAGCACCAAGCCACTTATCCCTTTCTGAACTTGTCAGCACTTCTTCATAACTGGTAGGCTCCTCATCATCAATGAGTAACACGTCGTTCGATTCACTTACGAGAAATCCATATCTCTCAGGAATATTGCGTGTTCTACCAAATCTACGAAGATGTGGTGTTACAATAGGTCCAGCCGATTGCTCATCACTATGAGTTGTCGGCTGTTGTGCTTCACCAGGTATCTCATTAATGTCTATTTGAGTCTCTCGAGCCTCCTCAAGCTCGACGACACTCCCACTGTTTTCTTGCAAGAGAAACTCTTTCTCTAGAAACCACATGCCTTGAAACAAACACCTTTTGTTCCACAGATGATAGAATTGGTAACCCCTTGTTTCCTTAGGGTATCAACAAATAGACATTTATCGGACTTAGCATCCAATTTATGTCTGATACAGCTTCACATAAGCAGGACAACCCCATATCTTCAAGTAAGATACATGAGGTTTCTTACCATTCCATATCTCATATGGAGTAGTTGAGACTACCTTGGTAGGCATTCTGTTTAACAAGTAAACAGCTGTCTGAAGTGCATAGCCCCAAAAGGACTTGGGAAGAGTCGTATGATTCATCATTGACCTGACCATGTCCAACAAGGTCCGATTACGCCTCTCAGATACACCATTATGCTGTGGTGTATATGGCGGAGTCCATTGAGACAATATACCATTGTCTCTTAGATAATCAAGAAACTCTTGACTTAAGTATTCACCACCTCGATCCGATCGAAGTATTTTAATACTCTTATCATGTTGTTTCTCTACTTCATTTCTGAATTCTTTGAACCTTTCAAAGGCTTCAGACTTGTGTTTCATCAAGAACACATAACCAAACCGTGAGTGATCATCGGTGAAGGTAATGAAGTAGCTATAGCCTCCCAATGCTTGAGTTGACATAGGTTCACATACATTAGTATGTATTAGTCCTAGTAACTCTCCCACTCGTTCACCTTTTCCAGTAAAAGGTAACTTAGTCATCTTTCCTTTTAAGCATGATTCGTATGTATTGTATGAATCCAATTCAAACGATTCTAGAATTCCACATCGGTGTAATTCGGACATGCGTTTCTTGCTTATATGGCCAAGACGACAATGCCACATATAGGAGTCTATTTGATTATCCTTTCGAGCACGCATGTTGCTCGCTTCAATATTGAAAATGTCACTGGATACGTTCAATGTATAAATGCCATTACTCAAAGTTCCAGTTCCATAAAGTACGCCATTCAAAGTTATATAACAACAATTGTTACTAAACGTCAAATGGAAACAATTTCTATTTAAGCAGGAAATAGAAACAATGTTCTTTATTAGAGAAGTAACATAATAGCAATTGTCCAGTTCTAAGACTAGTCCACTAGGGAGCTTCAGCAAATAAGTTCCGATGGCGACCGCAACAACCTTTTCTCCATTGCCAACTCGCAAATTTGACTCCCCTCTGACAAGTCTTCTTCTATTCCTTAGCCCCTGTATGTCATTACATATATGTGAGCCACACCCAGTATCCAATACCCAAGTGTCTAAGGAAATAGAATGACAATCAATAACGAAGATACCTGAAGAGGATGGGGCATCAGATGCCTTCTTCTTCTTCATGGACTCAAGATAAATCTTGCAGTTTCTTTGCCAGTGGCCTTCCTTGCCACAGTGATGGCAAGTGCCCTTTTGCGCTGGTTTTGCCTTCTTTGCCTTTTTCTTCTTTCCTTTCTTCTGTTCTTTTGCCTTCCTCTTAGAACCTTTCTTTGAGGAATCAACTAACAGAACCGCCTTCTCCTCATGCTTCACAGAAGGCTCCACAGTCTTCAGCATATTGAGGAGCTCGGGAATGGTGGATTCTAATTTGTTCATCCGATAGTTCATCATAAATTGTGAGAAACTCTTGGGCAAACAATGCAGAATTAAGTCAATACTTAACTCATGATCCATCATAAAATCGAGGGTGGCTAGCCACTCGATGTACCCGTTCATCTTTAGCACAAACTGCACTACAGACGAACCTTCTTGCATCTTCGTGGTGAAGAGGAGCCTAGAGACCTCGAACCTTTCGGATCTCGCTTGCTCATCGAACAACTCATGAAGATGGAAGACTATAGTATTAGCATCCATATGCTCATGCTGCTTTTGCAGCTCAGGTACCATCGCCGCTAGCATGATGCAACTCGCCAGCTCAGAATCTGCCACATGCTTCTGATAGACCAACATTTGGTCTGGAGTTGCATCGTCCTTAGGACGGTCAGGAAGAGGCTATTCAAGGACATATGCAAGCTTTTCCGCCTTGAGAACAATTCTCAGGTTTCTAAGCCAGTCCAGGAAGTTAGGCCCAGTCAGTTTGTTCGAATCCAAAATAGTGCGCAAATTCAAAGACATCATGATCAATTTATTGACCTAGAAATACAAAACGAGCATATATGAGAAAATGATTTTAAAATGCATCAATATACATTTATAAATCCCATTCATTTTTTGAATTTCAAAAACCCCAAAATCACTTCGGGAGATCGTAGGTCCATCTACGAATGGGCTGATATCCATCATAGTTATGAACAACCTTGGAGAGAGTCCAACAAGCCATTCATAACTACGACGGTAGGTATCAACTATACCGATTGCATATCACGTATATGCAACTATCACAATGTGCTATCAACTAATTGAATGCTATCAACTAAACAAATTTCCAAATCTAATCACATATTTTATTCATGAAATTATTTGATTAAGGAAAATCTATTTAGGAAACCAATTTCCTAAATCATTAAAACTACTTATGGAAATAAAATATTTTAAGATTTGATTTCCCAAATCAAATCATGATTAAATTAGGAAACAAATTTCCAAAATCTAATCAAATATTTTATTTATGGAAAATATCAATTTCCATAAATACTTCAAACTTTCCAAAAGTGGAAGATTTCCATAAATACTACTAGACTTTCCAAAATTGAAAAATTTTCATAAATACTTCTAACTTTCCAAAAGTAGAAAATTTCTAGAAATATCATTATAACTATCGCAAAATCATTTTACGATTATGTAGAAACACAACCTGGGCTCTGATACCACTGTTGGGTTTTCGGCACCGCGACGTGTGTGTGTTCGATCACGTTTCGTAAACATGAACACAGCGGAAGAAATAAAAATAATAAATCTAAATTTATTACAACACACACAACACACGCATGCATATTACAACAAGTGTAGACATAACCATAAATTTAAATTTGCAATAATAGAAAATTTAACTACGTTATACCTTTCGTATGACGTGTAGCGGGAATGACATCAACCGGAACGATCCTCGCTAGAATCGTCTCTATCCGTATCCACGCCGAGTTCCTCGGGATGACTTCGCTAAGCTACGAGCTTCATCTTCGTACGGGTTACTAGCCTCGTGTTGAAGACGACGTGATCGAGAGATGATCACGATCCGAATCCAAATTCGGATCCTAATACGAGTTCTCAAAACTCGCTTCTCCGGAGAGGCATTCGTCAACCAATTGACGAATCCTTCGTCCTCCACCTCAGAGGATTACCGGAGATCGAATCCCCGGTAAGTTACCCGCTGTCGGAGCTCTAACCGTCGTCCAAACGACGCTCCGACGAGAGGAGAACAAGCTGTCCAGAAAACTGGACAGCTTTGGTGGAGGAGATAGGCGCCGGCCAAAACAAGGAGAGAAAAGCCTCACCTTGATGCCAAACCTATAGGAGATCACCGGAGGGTCGCCGGAGGTTCACCGGCTGAAGCTTGGTCGCCGGCAAGGAGTGGTGGCACAACAAGCTGGGCGGCAATGGAGGTTGGGCGGCAATGAAGGTTGGGCGGCAACTCCAAGCTAGGGTTTTGGATTAGGGCTTAATTATCCCTTAAGCCCTCTTTTATAGAGAACTAATTCTCTTAATGGTTATTGGATCATAACCATTAGGCCCGTTAACCCGCTCCATTAAGATAAGTTAAAATAAACCAAACCATGATGGTTTATTTTAAGTTAAAACGAACCGAACTAACTTTTGGTTCATTCGTTTAAAATAAACCAAACCCTTTAGTTTATTCTCCTCCATTGGATTAGAACCAAACCATTTTGGTTCATCCATTACATCTTCATAAGACTCGGCCCATCCACGCTTCCATTGCGACTGAAACGATTTCATGCTCGCTTTATGTTTGGTCCAACCAAACCTAGTTTCTCTCGGTCTGAGAATCCCATTCTCAAGCTCGTTTTAAATCCTTTGGATTACGCTCGTTGTGCATGTGACCAAATAGGTTCTCGGTTTATGTTGGCCGTCTATAATTAACCATTAATTATAGAACGATCATGAGTGGCACCTAGTAGTACATCATGATCCCCAATTAACCGAAAAGATCATCGGTTGATCCAGAACTATTTCTGAAACCCTTCAGCAGCTCGAATGATTCGTGCCCCATTCCCTTCACTCATCTTATACCCACTTGGTTCAGGACATGGTCTATAGTGTGCCGATCCCACTAAGTGACTACGTCACCTAGCCCAGTATCATTTCCTCGTCCTCACAGTTCTAGTTCTTGCACATGTATATCGAAGAGTACCTTACTCTAAACATGTAATGCTTTGGCCAAAGACTTTAGTAACAATCCGACGAGAGGCCATGGGTATACATCTCCTCGCAAGGAGTGGTGAATCCTTTATAGGCTATTCAAACACCTTCGATCACTTCGACTTATACCCAATCATCCTGGGTCCACATCTCCTTAGAGATGTTTGCTTAAGATGTCAAAGCATAAGTCTCCATGATCAAGATGACTTGAATACCGCAAGTCAAAGGAACATCGCACTTAAGCTAGAGTAAGAACTTCATTGACATATCTATATATGCAGAAAACCATATGAAGTCTTACGGCTGGTCACTCCAATGAACTAGTTACCATAACTAGCATCCACGATCAACTTCGGACATCACAATGTCTCCAGCCAGTGAGAATCAGCTGCTTGGATACACCAAGGAGTATACCTCGTGCTAGTCTCGACAGAATTGATGGTGTCCAAATCCATCAATTCATCGACTAGGGATAATTCCGATACATCACAATTACACATGTAGAGATACTCACTAGTTGTGATCCAATCACAAATTCTCTCATGCTGTGAATTGTATCGTGGACATTCAGTAAATGAGTTTAAGATCCAATCAAATACATAAAACATGTATACTCAAATAGTGAATCTTCATTTATCATATAAATGGTTCATACATAAGGCGATTGCCTTAGGACATCTCTCATATATTACTAACACTGACTACGTCACACCTAGCCCAAGTATCATTTCCTCATCCTACGGATTCTAGTTACTGCACATGTATCGAAGAGTACCTTACTCTAAACGTGTAATGCTTTGGCCAAAGACTTTAGTAACAATCCGACGAGAGGCCATGAGTATACATCTCCTCGCAAGGAGTGGTGAATCCTTTATAGGCTATTCAAACACCTTCGATCACTTCGACTTATACCCAATCATCCCGGGTCCACATCTCCTTAGAGATGTTTGCTTAAGATGTCAAAGCATAAGTCTCCATGATCAAGATGACTTGAATATCGCAAGTCAAAGGAACATCGCACTTAAGCTAGAGTAAGAACTTCATTGACATATCTATATATGCAGAGAACCATATGAAGTCTTACGGCTGGTCACTCCAATGAACTAGTTACCATAACTAGCATCCACATTCAACTCCGGACATCACAATGTCTCCAGCCAGTGAGAATCAGCTGCTTGGATACACCAAGGAGTATACCTCGTGCTAGTCTCGACAGAATTGATGGTGTCCAAATCCATCAATTCATCGACTAGGGATAATTTCGATACATCACAATTACACATGTAGAGATACTCACTAGTTGTGATCCAATCACAATTTCTCTCATGCTGTGAATCGTATCGTGGACATTTAGTAAATGAGTTTAAGATCCAATCAAATACATAAAACATGTATACTCAAATAGTGAATCTTCATTTATCATATAAATGGTTCATATATAAGGCGATTGCCTTAGGACATCTCTCATATATTACTAACAGTTGGAGGTCAGATTTGAGGACTACCAGTAGTATGTTGACTCGTGACTGATGGAGATCATATCGGAGCAGTCCTCCATGAGTTAGCAGCTTAGTCAGATGGAGGAGCACCACAACAAGATGGAGGGGCGCCAGAGCCGGATGGAGCAATGCCAGATTGATACGTACGAGATGATGAGGACCTGGACGCTGAGCCAGCAACCTCCTCCGCCTCCACCATCTGTCGGGGATGACAGCTAGAGGATGTTTAGGGATTCTATTTTTAGTTTCTTAGTGAGGTTGAGAGTTTCAGACTTTTATTTTTCTTGTAAAAACTAAAGTTATATTTGAATGAAATATTTTGTTTATAAAAAATTATGTGTTTTTGTCTGATTATGTGTGTGTTAATGTGTTTATATATACAAATTTGACATGCCATGACATCATACTTATATTTATCATTAAATATGTCATGATTATGTTTAGGATTAAGGACTAATGTCATGTGTTTTTAGATTATATCATATGTCATGACATCATGATCATTGGCCATGCTTAATTATTGTTATCATTTGTGTCATGATCATTCATGCATTAATTAAAATTGAGTTAAGGATTATGACATGATTTGAAGTCCCATCTATAAGGGAGTCAAATAGAGTTGCCTAGAAAATGTATGAGGCTATAATAACCCTAATCCCACATCTCACAATTACTTTGACTTGTGTGTGCTTAATACATCTTAGATACACGTGAGATGTTAGAAAAATAAGTTAAGTTCAAGGTGCATAGATAGTGCATCTAGATGAACTTAAACTTATATCAATCATCAATATGAATCACGAGGAAAGCTAATGTACAAGTCATGTACATTTAGCTAAGAGTCCATGGTTCAAAATAGGTTTTCAAAAACATTTTAAAATCACTTTAGAAAACCATGGTGAAGTCTATCTTTTGATAGCAATCACCATTAAAGAAGTTGATACAAAGTAGATCAAAAACATTGAAGTTTTAATGGTTTTTGAACTTTGTATCAATCTCCTATTTTAATGGGTAAAATATTTTTCTAATATTTTTCACTAATTGTATGTGTTATAAGTATTATACATATTAAATTTCGTGATTTTTCAAGCTATGTATAATTACTTATGATTTTTCAAACTCTGATTCTGATAATTGAAAAGCGAAGTTTGATTATCGATCGCTTGTTTGGCGATGATCGATGGCGGCGGCATTGCCTTGGCGAAACGCCACGGTGACAAAACCACCCTAGCAAAACTACCCTGGCGGCAAAACCACCCTGGCAGAATCGCCTGGCACAGCCGACGGCGTGCACCGCCTGGCGAAAGCGCTGGCGAAACCGCCTGGCGGAAGTGCCTTGGAAAAATTGCTCGGCGCGATTATCGATCGACCTATCGCTTGGTGCGATCAGTGATGGTCATGAATGATCTGATTTACGAAACAAGGATGTTTAACCCCATTTCAGCTATGATAAGGTTCCCTAACCACTCCTAACCCTAGGATATGCTTTGGGAAGCATTTAAAAGGGTGAAAATCCATTGGATATGGATTAGGAGAGTTGTTAGGGTGATGTATCAAATTTAAGGGTGGAAAAGTTCAAGGTTGAACTTTAGACCTTATTTTTGATAGTTTAGAGTTCCTATTGGCTTAGGGACTTCCCAAGGACATTGTTGGTGCAATGGTCAAGGGGGAGCAAGCCTTTAGGGGGAGGTATCCATCATGGGATGATGGATGGTATTTTTCCTCATGAGAGAGAAAATGGGATTTTGAGATATCCAATTTGGAAATTGGGAGAGTATATAGGATTGTCTCTCTTGAGTGATATGAGACTTATCACTAGGAAGATGGTAGGCATCCTAGGTATTTTTGGACCAATGGGGAGATTTTAAGATCTCATTGGGACATGAGACATTGACCTCCTTGGAGAGAAAACCTTTTTGATGTTAGTCAAAAAGGGGGAGAATGTTTTGGAGGAGAATGTTTATGGAGAGTGTTATCAATTGTCAATTCGGAGAATTGGGGAGAATGTTTGAAATTACCAATTTGGAATAATTGGTAAGAGAATTTGAGTTAGTGTTCTAACTCAAAGGTATGTGTTTTTGTCAAACATCAAAAATGGGGAGATTGTTGGTGCAATCGACCCAGGTCACGATTGACCGGACTCGAGTTTGACTCGAGTGATTTTTTGATATTTGACATGGAAATGATATGTTTTGATGTTTGACATGGAAGTGTTGGACATGGAGGTTTGACATTGATGTTTGACATTGATGTCTGGTAATGTTTTGGGGAGATTGTTGATACAATCGATCCGGGTCATGATTGACCAGACTCGAGTTTGACTCGAGGGGAATTTTGATGGTTGACTGGAGTTGACCATGTCAAGGAAAAGTCCAAGCATGGGTCTTGGCAAGGAAAAGTCCAAGCATGGGTCTTGGCATGGAAAGTCCAACATGGGTTGGCAAGGGAAAGTCCAAGCTTAAGTCTTGGCATTTGAGAAGTCCAAGGGGTTGATATTGGCGACGTAAAGTCCAAGCGGGAGTCTTGGCAGCATAAGTCCAATGGTTGACAGCGTAAAGTCCAAGCAGAGTCTTGGCAGCGTAAGTCCAATGTGCCTTAGCGGTGCATACACCGTTAGCATGACATAGCCGATGGAAGCACCTGAAGGCTAGCGCAATAGATGAACAAGTCATGGATGACTTAGAGGGATCTGAGAGGCGTGAGGCTGACGGAGGTGGCTAGAAGGCTTAGGTCTAGGCTAAGGGTGGTCTAGCAAGTATGGGGGAACCATACTTGGGTTAAAACCTCATGTTTGAGGTGTGTCAGTCGACTGATGCCATGTGACAGTCGACTGGCGTGAGTCAACTAGGGTTTGACTTCGGGAATTGGCCTAGCAGTCGACTTCCGGACGTGGGCAATTGACTGATTGGTCGAGCAATCGATTGTTCTTGTGATCAGTTGACTGTTGCTCGAGAATTCGGGTACAGAATGGAGTTGAGACTCGACTGCGGGGCTAGTAGTCGAGTGAAGTCTCTATAGGGGATCGATTGGACGCTAGAGGGGGGGGGTGAATTGCGTCGAGCTAGTGCGGATGGAAATCGTTCGCGTTTGCTTGCTACAATTCTTGTTAGTACACAACGGAATAAATAATAATAAAAATACAACAAGAACACAAGCACAACACAACTATGTAACGTGGTTCGGAACCGAACGGTTCCTACTCCATGGATTGGGTTTGTACGAACCCTAGCGATGTCACAAACACCACTAAGCAATAAACTCCTTCTCGACAACACGTCGGAGGCGGAGAAACCTCTTACAATAGATTACAAAAGTAATACACAAAAATACAAGCAAAATACAAGGAAATGTAAAGAACACTTTACAATCTAGGGCTTTTGAGCGCTTGCTTGTTGGTTGCTTGGATGAGCATGAAGGACCCTGAAATGCACCTATAAATCACCTTCAAATCACCTCACCAAAGCTCCCAAAGAACCAATGCCGAAATCTCCATGAACAGCTCCCTTTTAACCTACATCGGGCTGGATTTCCACCGATCAGTCGACTGCCATAAGTCACCAGTCGACTGATGCCACTGTTGCTGTGAGACAATGGCTCAATCCACGCTGGAAAAGTTCCAACGGGACTCTCACGATCGTAACATTGGCGATCGGCCGCTAGTCATCCTGGCCCGCGATCGGCTATAGAATCTGTGCTCGCGACTCAAGCTCGGTTGATCGCCATCACCTTGCTCGATGAGCGATCGCCGCAATTTTAACCCTAAATGGTAGTCGAGCTCTAGTCGACTCACGGCAGTCGAATCGGCCATAATGTCAGTCGACTGCCAACCTCAAAGATGAGGTTCTAACCCAAGTATGGTGTCCCCATACTTGCTAGACTACCCTTAGCCTAGACCTAAGCCTTCTAGCCACCTCCATCAGCCTCACGCCTATCGGAACCCTCCAAGTCATACATGACTTGTTCATCCATACGTTAGCCTTCAGGTGCTTCCGTCGGCCATGTCATGCTAAGTCGGTCTATACCGCCAAGGCACATTGGACTTACGCTGCCAAGACTCATCTTGGACTTTACGCCGCCAACCATTGGACTTATGCTGCCAAGACTCCACCCTTGGACTTTACACCGCCAATATTCCCCTTGGACTTCTCAAATTCCAAGACTCAAGCTTGGACTTTCCCTTGCCAACACATGTTGGACTTTCCATGCCAAGACCCATGCTTGGACTTTCCTTACCAACCCATGTTGGACTTTCCATGCCAAGACCCATGCTTGGACTTTCCTTGCCAACCCATGTTGAACTTTCCCATGCCAAGACCCATGCTTGGACTTTCCTTACCAACCCATGTTGGACTTTCCATGCCAAGACCCATGCTTGGACTTTCCTTGCCAACCCATGTTGAACTTTCCCATGCCAAGACCCATGCTTGGACTTCTCATGCCAAGTACACAAGACTTGAACTTTTCATGCCAAGTACACAAGACTTGGACTTTTCCATGACAATTACATTGTCATACATTTTATCGAACATCAACACATCACTCGAGTCAAACTCGAGTCCGGTCAATCGTGACCTGGGCCGATTGCACCATCTCCCCTTTTCGATGTTCGACAAACAAACCTCGAAAGTTAGGCACTAACTCAAAACTCTTTACCAATTATCCCAAATTGGTAATTTTACTCTCGTCCTTTTTGACATACATCAAAAAGATTCTCCCCAAGGAGGTCAATGTCTCATATCCAATGAGATCTTACAATCTCTCCCTTGGTCCAAAAATACTTAGGATGCCATCAATCTTCCCAGTGATAAGTCTCATATCACTCAAGAGATGCAATCCTATAAACTCTCCCAATTTCCAAATTAGGCACTCACATTCCCATTTCTCCCCCTGATGAGGAAGAAACACATCCATTATCCCATGATGGATAACTCCCCCTAAAGGCTTGCTCCCCCTTGACCATTGCACCAACAATGTCCTTGAGAAGTCCCTATGGCTATAGGAACTCTAAACCATCAAAATTAAGGTTCAAAGTTCAACATAGAACTTTCACTCACCTTAAGATTGATACAAACCCTAAAAACTCTCCTAATCCATATCCAATGGATTTTCACCCTTTATAATGCTTCCCAAAGCATATCCTAGGGTTAGGAGTGGTTAGGAAACCTTACCATAGCTGAAATCAGGCTAAACAAACCTTGTTAACCCGAAATCAGACCTGGCAGTCGACTCCTAACAGTAATCAGTCGAACTGCCCTTCATCAGTCGACTGCCATAAGTCGGCAGTCGACTGATAACTGCAAACTGCAGTTTTCAGATTCAGAAAATGAACTTTGATAATACATAAATAATTATACGTATTTTGAAAAATCGTGAAACTTCATACGTATAATACTTATAAGCAATACAATGGGTGAAAAATGTTAGAAAATTATTTTACCCATAAAATATTGAAATTGATACAAAATCCAAAAGTGAATAAAAACTTCAAAGTTTTAGCTCACTTTGTATCAATCTCATTAATGGTGATTGTTATCAAAAGATAGACTTCACCAAGGTTTTTCAAAATGATTTTAAAATATTTTCAAAACCTTATTTTGGATCATATTCTTTGGGCTCAATGTACATGACTTGTACACAAGCTTTCCCAATGATCCACCAATGAAATTAGATGAGTTATAGTCCATCTAGATGCAAAAACTATGCACATTGAACTCAACTCATATCCTAGCATCTCACATGTATCTAGGGTGTATAAGTACACATATATGTCAATATAATGTGAGATGTGGATTTTGTTCTCTCTAATCTAGGGTTTCATGCATTTTTCTAAGACAACTGTACTTGATTCCCTTATAAATGGGACTCCAAGTCATGCCAAAGTCCTTAACTCAATTTTAATCAAATGCATGAATGATTATGACATTAATGATGATATAAATAAGCATATGCTCATAATCATGATGCCATGACATAAAATGAAATTTAAAAACACATGACATTTAACAACTTTAATCCTAAACATGAACATGACATATAAAATAATTAAAAATAAGCATGATGTCATGGCATGTTATATGGCAAACAAAACATGACAAATAAAATATATAGGTATAATAATACCTAAAATTTAATATTAATTGCCATTTGATATAATTAAATATATTTTTCCATATTATTACTAATCTCCCAAGTGTGCTAAGAACCCAAAATGACATACTATGACCTCTAATCCTAAATTGTGCCAATTTGATTGATTTTTCTTAAACTTCAAAATATATTGGCACATCCTAAAATCTTTTAGGATCATAATATCAAATCTATTTTCAAGGTACCCATAACCTTGAAAATTACCTAAAGTGTCACCTTTACTATGGTTGAGTTAACTACCCATCCAATTAAGGTTGACACTGTTGGGAGATCGGGACGGCCGGCTAGAGGGGGGTGAATAGCCCTCGATCGTTGGATGTCGGAATTCGTTCGTTCTCGTGTGCTCGTCTACAATTGTTGTTAATATACGCAGCGGAATAACAATAGAAATAATAATAATACTAAAAACAATACAAGCACACCAAATACGCAAGCATATACGTGGTTCAGAACCTTAGGGTTCCTACTCCACGGGGCGAGCTCAACGAGCTCTAGAGATGCACACGGCAATACTCAAACTCCTTCTCGACTACACGTCGGAGGTGGAGAAACCTCTCACAAGCAATTACAACAGTAATATAGAAATACAAGCAAATACACAAATACAGTACATAAGAAAACTTTCACCGATTGCTTTTCATTAACAATAGCAAGAGAGCTAAAATAATTCTTAGCATGCTTTTTAACTCTAGGAATTAAAGGTGCATTAAATAAATTTACCTTAGGGTTAGCTTTAGGAGCTCCCCCTACATGAGTCGCACCTTCTTGCCCTTTCTTCCTCCCCCTAGGGCATTGACTTCGATAGTGTCCCTTTTGGTTGCATTTAAAGCACACAATGTGCTCTTTGCTCTTGATTTTGGGAAAACCGGCATCCTTTGACTTTGGATTGACTTTTGGTGTTGATGCCTTTTCCTTAGCCAATTTAGGGCATTTGCTCTTGTAATGACCTTTCTCCCTACACTCAAAGCATATTATGTGATTTTTGTTTAAAATTACAACACTTGAGTTACCTAGGGAGGTGGTGGAAGTCTCTTGGTCATTTCTTCTGGAGGTAGATGCTTCATTTTGGCTTGGCTGCGGAGTTGAAATCCTTTCCTTCCCCTCAACGCTAGAGGTGGAGGTCTCCACCAAATCATCAACATCATCAAAAGTAGATGGTGCTTCTTCTTCGGCATTATCCTCTACATGTGCCGGTTGGGAGTTTTCTTGAAATTCCATTATCTTCTCCCATAATTCCTTTGCATCCCTATAGTCACCCAAACTAGACCAAATTTTGTTAGGTAAAAAATCACTAAATAATTTTATTACCTCGAGATTTGTCTTGAAGTCCTTAATTTGGTCTCGAGTCCACCTTGAATTTTCAATTTGCTTGTTGTATTTGTCCCTAGGCATCTCAAAACCATTTTCTACAATAATCATATAATCAAAATTGGTTTCGAGACATACCTCCATCCGTTTCCTCCACCAAGCAAAATCTCCATCGAATTTTGGTGGATGGATGAAGCCGGCCATTTTGTAGTGCTCTCTCGGCGGTTAGTCCTTGAAGAGCGACCTTGCTCTGATACCACTTATTGGGAGATCGGGACGGCCGACTAGAGGGGGGTGAATAGCCCTCGATCGTTAGATGTCGGAATTCGTTCGTTCTCGTGTGCTCGTCTACAATTGTTGTTAATATACGCAGCAGAATAACAATAGAAATAACAATAATACTAACAACAAGACAAGCACACCAAATACGCAAGCATATACGTGGTTTAGAACCTTAGGGTTCCTACTCCACGGGGCGAGCTCAACGAGCTCTAGAGATGCACAAGGCAATACTCAAACTCCTTCTCGACTACACGTCGGAGGTGGAGAAACCTCTCACAAGCAATTACAACAGTAATATAGAAATACAAGCAAATACACAAATACAGTACATAAGAAAACTTTCACCGATTGCTTTGATCACTTTGCTTGTTGCTTGCTTTAGATGGCTCTTGAAGGATTGGAATGCAGCAGCAATTCCCCTCCAATAGCTCCACAAAAATCATGGCGAAATCCTCCAACTTGAGCTCCATTTATAACCTGCATCAAGCTGTTTTCGCGCACATCAGTCGACTGATCGTGACCATCAGTCGATTGGTCCCATAGCCGTTGTCTCACAACGGCCAGATCCACGTTGGTTAAGTTCCAACGGATCACACATCAGTCGACTGATGGCACCCATCAGTCGACTGATCATCCATCAGTCGAGTGCTGGCGAGCTCGACTCCATTCTGTGCCCATGCAGTGTCATCGATCACCGCCATCCCTCGGCTGATCGTGATCCTCCCAACGATCATTGCCCTCCTCGGCGATCGATCACCGAACTTAGTTGATCGAACGGTCGAACCCATACGACCTAGAAGCGACCGCTATGCCAGTCGACTGATGTTGGCTAAAACCTCAAACATAACGATGTTTGAGCCTCCGACACTCAGTCTTAGCCACTTGGCCAAGTCCACCTTATCCCTCATGGAGTTCCCCACCGAAGCTCTCTTCCCTCGGCCTACGTCCCTCGGATGCGCCAAGCGCACGGCTTCGCAACGCCATCCTTCGCTTCTCATGCCCTAGAAGTATGCTTCCCTTTGGGCTCACTCCATTCGCTCCCCGTCCGGCGGTCCCTCAGATGCACCAAGCGCACGACTTCGCAATGCCATCCTTCACCGACTCAAGGACCCGAGCCTAGTGAACTTGCCAAGTTCTCAAGACTTCCCAAATGCACCAAGCGCACGGCTTCGCAATGCATTTCTCACCAAGCACCAAGCGCACGGCTTCGCAATGCTTTGGATTTCCCATGCCAAGCACTAAGCGCACGGCTTCGCAATGCTTTGGACTTTCCCATGCCAAGGCTTCCCCCTTGGACTTCCACACCAAGCTCCATGCTTGGATTTTCCATGCCAACCCCATGTTGGACTTTCCCATGACAATCCCATGTCATGAGTTTTGTCTATCATCAAAATACTATCAAGGTACTGCTTGAGTCAAACTCGAGTCAACCTGGGCCGATTGCACCAACAGACACACCCTAAACCCATCTAGCATGAATCAATCACGCTTTTAGGGACCCAAAACCTATTTGAGCTCCTAGGATTAATTAGGTATTCCTTAGGGATAACCTCCCTAGATACCTTCCTAATGACCCTCCTAGGCTTGTTAGTCTTGGTCATTTTGGTCTTACCTAGGTTGACTCTAGGGGTAGCTCCCCTTGCAACCTTCTTAGTGGCCACCCTAGGTTTCCTTGAAACCCTAGCCACTAGGCACAAACCTTGGTCAACTCTAGGGATGACTTCCCTATTGACCTTGGTCTTCCTAGACCTAGTTTGTGTTCCATAATCAAATGGAACATTATGATAAGTCATCTTAGGCTTAGGTTTGTGACCCAAACCCTTCTTGCCCTTAGTTGACTTTTGTTCCTTAGGCCCTAGGTGTTGACTTTGAGATCTAGACCTTTGACTTTGACCATTAGACCCTTGAAATTGATTTTGTATCTTATTTAGGGTCTTTTCTAATTTCTCAAGCCTTGATCTCAAGGTTTGGTGTTCTAATTCTAATTGCCCAATTTTAGAATTTTGATTTATTCCTTGGGCATGATTCTTTCTAGGCATATGCCTAGTCCATTTAGGGTTGATACCTAGGTGTTCTCCTATTTTCCTAATAGATTCCCTAGGTAGGATTTTTCTAGAATTGTTTGACCTAGGGTTGTCCTTAGGTAAAATATTTCTAGGGATATTAGTCCCAAATTTCTCCTTCTTCCTAAGGTTGACTTTCTTAGCTCCTAAGAAATATTCTCTATTTCTAGCATGCTCTTTTTGATAAATAGCAAGATTGCTAAAATTATTTCTAGCATGCTTTTTGACATTATTTGAATAAGAAGCTTTATTTAAAAATACCTTAGGGTTAGCTTTGGAAGCTCCCCCTACTTGTGGTGCTCCTTTTTGCCCCTTCTTTTCTCCCTTTGGGCATTGACTCCGATAATGCTCTTTTGAATTGCACTTGAAGCATACGATATGCTCCTTGCTCTTTTGACTTTGGGCACTACATCTTTGATCTTTGGAGCCGGAGGAGTCTTCTTGACTTTCTTTGGGCACTTACTCTCATAGTGCCCAAATTCCCTACACTCAAAACACATAATATTATTTTTATTTTGAATTACAGTGTTTGAGTTACCTAAGTCAATAGAGGCCAGAATTGGATTTTGAGCTTCTTCATCTTGACCGGATGTTGAAGCTTCTTCTTAATGTTGCTCCGGTGATCTAATCTCCTCCCCCTCAATCCTAGAGGTGGAGGTCTCCTCCAATTCTACTTCCTCTTCCTCCTTGGATGTTGATGGTCTCTCAACCTCCAAGTCCTCACTTCCTTGTGAGAATGATGCATTTTCCTCTTCGGTCTCTTCCTCTTGGACTGGTGATGGACTTTCATGGAGCTTGGCCACTTGGCTCCATAGCTCATTTGCATCTACATAATTACCTAACATATACAAGATATTGTTAGGTATTAAATCAATTAAAAACTTTATTACCTTCTCATTTTTCTCGAAGGCTTGGACTTGCTCTTCAGTCCATCTCTTTTTCTTGAGGAATCCACCTTTTGGTCATTTTGGATATTCGAATCCATCCATCAAAATAGACCATTCCTCAAAATCTCTCATCATAATAAAATCTTCAATTCTTCTCTTCCAAGAATTGAAGCCTTATCGTCCGTATTGGGTGTAGGGCACCAGTGTGTTGATGTCCCAACCTAGTCGTTCTTCCAACTCCATCTTCACCCTCTAGCGTGCTCCCTTAGTTGTTAAACTTCAAGAGCGGCCTCGCTCTGATACCACTTATAGGGGATCGATTGGACGCTAGAGGGGGGGGGGTGAATTGCGTCGAGCTAGTGCGTGATGGAAATCGTTCGCGTTTGCTTTCTACAATTCTTATTAGTATGCAGCGGAATAAACAATAATGAAAATACAACAAGAACACAAGCATAACACAACTATGTAACGTGGTTCAGAACCGAACGGTTCCTACTCCATGGATTGGGTTCGTACAAACCCTAGCGATGCCACAAACACCACTAAGCAATAAACTCCTTCTCAACAACACGTCGGAGGTGGAGAAACCTCTTACAACAGATTACAAAAGTAATACACAAAAATACAAGCAAAATACAAGGAAATGTAAAGAACACTTTATAATCTAGGGCTTTTGAGCGCTTTCTTGTTGGTTGCTTGGATGAGCTTGAAGGACCCTGAAATGTACCTGCAAATCACCTTCAAATCGCCTCACCAAGCTCCCAAAGAACCAATGCCGGAATCTCCATGAACAACTCCCTTTTAACCTGCATCGGGCTGGATTTCCGCTGATCAGTCGACTACCATAAGTCACCAGTCGACTGATGCCACTGTTGCTGTGAGACAACGACTCAATCCACGCTGGAAAAGTTCAACGAGACTCTCACTAGTCGACTGCCAACATTGACAGTCGACTGCCAGCGCCTGTAGCCGACTGCCCAGTCGGCTATAGAGCATTCTGTGCTCGCGACTCAACTGGCAGTCGACTGCTATTAGTCAACTGCTCCAATGAGAAGTCAACTGCCAAGGCAATTTCAGTCCTAAATGGCAGTCGATCTCTAGTTGACTCACGACAGTCGAATCGGCCATAATGCCAGTTGACTGCCAACCTCAAAGATGAGGTTCTAACCCAAGTATGGTGTCCCCATACTTGCTAGACCACCCTTAGCCTAGACCTAAGCCTTCTAGCCACCTCCATCAGCCTCACGCCTATCGGATCCCTCCAAATCATCCATGACTTCTTCATCCATACGTTAGCCTTCAGGTGGTTCCATCGGCCATGTCATGCTAAGTCGGTCTATACCGCCAAGACACATTGGACTTACGCTGCCAAGACTCCGATTGGACTTTACGCTGCTAACCATTGGACTTATGTTGCCAAGACTCCACCCTTGGACTTTACGCCGCCAATATTCCCCTTGGACTTCTCAAATGCCAAGACTCAATCTTGGGCTTTCCCTTGCCAACACATGTTGGACTTTCCATGCCAAGACCCATGCTTGGACTTTCCTTGCCAACCCATGTTGGACTTTCCATGCCAAGACCCATGCTTGGACTTTCCTTGCCAACCCATGTTAGACTTTCCCATGCCAAGACCCATGCTTGTACTTCTCATGCCAAGTACACAAGACTTGAACTTTTCATGCCAATTACACAAGACTTGGACTTTTCCATGACAATTACATTGTCATATGTTTTGTCGAACATCAACACATCACTCGAGTCAAACTCGAGTCCGATCAATCGTGACCTGGGCCGATTGCACCAACAGTCTCCATCAGTCAACTGATGATGGATTCATTGGATCTTTCCAGCGTGGATCTAGCCGTTGTCTCACAACAACAGTGGCATCAGTCGACTGATGGTCCTGAGCAGTCGATTGATCGGCGATTTCTAGCCCAGGTTGCAGCTTTAAATGGAGCTCATGGAGGAGGAAATCAACAGCGGTTTTTGAAGGCTTTTGGGGCGATTTGTTGCTATAAATCAGGGTCTCCAAGTGCAATTCAAGCAACCATAAAGCAAGCAATCAAAAGAGCATTTGTAAAGTTTTTCTTTGTATAGATTATTGTATTCTTTTTGTATTTGCTTGTTTTACCTTGTATTACTTTTGTAATCTGTTGTAAGAGGTTTCTCTGCCTTTGGATTGTTCCGAGAAGGAGCTATTTGTGATTAGTAATTGCGTGTGCATCACTAGAGCTCTTTAGAGCTTTATCCATGGAGTAGGAACCATTCGGTTCCGAACCACGTTATATCCTTGTGTTTGTGTGATTGTTATTGTGATTGTTGTATTATTTCTATATTCCGCTGCATACTAACAATCATTGGCAAGCGAATGTGATCAATTCCATCAACGTACGAAAAAACACTATTCACCCCCTCTAGTGGTCAACATTTCCTCTACAAGTTCAATATTGAATCTTTGCCCTTAATTTCGATTATTTAGTGTTCCTATAGACTTAGGGACTCTCCAACGATATTGTTGGTGCAATGGTCAAGGGGGAGCAAGCCTTTAGGGCGAGGTTATCCATCATGGGATGATGGATGTGTTTTTCCTCATGAGGGGGAGAATGAGGATTGCCTCTCATTTATGGATATGGGACTTATCACTAGAAAGAGTGAAGACATCCTAGATATTTTTGGACTAAGGGGGAGATTGTAAGATCTCATTGGGATATGAGACATTGACACTCTTGGGAAGAGCCTTTTTGATGTATGTCAAAAGGGGGGAGAATGTGAGACCAATTTGGGACAATTGGTAAGATTTACCAATTTGGGATAATTGGGGGATTTGAGTTAGGTGGCCTAACTCAAAGGTTTTGTGGTTTTTGTTAAACATAAAAAATGAAGAGATTGTTGGTGCAATCGACCTAGGTCACAATTGACCAGACTCGAGTTTGACTCGAGCAATATTTTGATGTTTGACAAAACGTATGACAATGTAATTGTCATGGGAAGTCCAAGTATTGTGTACTTGGCATTGGGAAGTCCAAGTGTGTAGCCTTGGCTATGTAAGTCCAAGTGTGTAGCCTTGGCGATGAAATTTCAAGCATGGGTCTTGGCATTTGGAAAGTCCAACATGGAGTTGGCATGGGAAGTCCAATTGTGTAGCCTTGGCATGGAAAGTCCAACATGGAGTTGGCATG
The DNA here is from genome assembly GCA_025175895.1 of Wurfbainia villosa. Taxonomy (NCBI): domain Eukaryota; kingdom Viridiplantae; phylum Streptophyta; class Magnoliopsida; order Zingiberales; family Zingiberaceae; genus Wurfbainia; species Wurfbainia villosa. The sequence goes on along the minus strand of CM045989.1, from coordinate 30,862,894 downwards.
GAAAGTCCAAGCATGGGGCTGGGCTTGGCATTTGGGAAGTCCAAGGATGTGTCTTAGCAGTATAGACACCGTTAGCATGACAATAGTCGAAGGAAGAACCTGGAGGCTAGCGTATGGATGAACAAGTCATGGATGACTTGGAGAGATCCGCGCATGGATGAACAAGTCATGGATGACTTGGAGGGATCCGATAGGCGCAAGGCTAGTGGAGGTGGCTAGAAGGTTTAGGTCTAGGTTAAGGGTACTCTAGTAAGTATGAGGGCATCATACTTGGGGTAAACCTCATTGTTAAGGTTTATCAGTTGACTGGGATATTGGACAGTCGACTAATTAGGAGTCGACTGGTGTTCGACTGCAGCTGCGTGGCCTTGGCAATCGACTGCTAGCCTTGGGCAGTCGACTGGCCTTGAGCAGTCGACTATCATGGAGGGCAATTGACTAATGATTGTGAGCACAAAAAGCTTAGTAGCTGACTCAGAAGTCGATTATGGGCTTGGGCAGTCGATTGATGGTAATGGCAGTTGACTGCTAGTGTATCCATTGGCTGGAATGCCAATGTGGATTAAGTCGTTGTGAGACAATCGCTACAGGGGCAGTCGATTGAGGCCTTATGACAGTCGACTTCCAGGTGCAAAATCAGCTCGATGCAGGTTATAAAAGGAGCTCGAGTTGGAGGATTTTGCAGCGATTTTTTGGGAGATTTTGAAGGGGAATTGTTGCTACATTCCAGACCTTTAATAGCAAACCAAAGCAAACAACAAGCAAAGCGGTCGAAGTAATTGTTGTAAAATTTTATTTACGTGTATTTCATATTGTCTTTGTATTTGCTTGTACATTTTATATTACCTTTGTAATTGCTTGTACGAGGTTTCTCCACCTCCGACGTTTTATCGAGAAGGAGTTTTAGTAGTGGTGTGTGTATCACTAGAGCTCGTTGAGCTCGCCCCGTGGAGTAGGAACCCTAAGGTTCTGAACCACGTTATATCGGTTGTGTTTGTGATTGTGTGCTTGTGTTTATCTTTTCATTAGCATTATTATTATTCCGCTGCGCTAACGAGCATTGTAGATGATTAAGCACGAGCGAGTTACATCGACCAACGTACATGAGCTATTCAACCCCCTTCTAGCCGGGCCATCGATCCCCAACATACTCTTCCCCCTCGCCCTCCTCTAGGTCAGTACCGAGACAATCCTGATTATCAATTAATTACTTTGTCATTAGCAGAAGAGCAATTCAACTTAAACCAGTTACTCACCAAATCAACACTTGCATTAATCAGGGCAAACCACCCCTTGCAATCGACTGGTATTCTGGGTAACAATTCTTTTAATCACATTTCTATATACTCATATAACATATATGTATTCTTACCCTTTTTCCTTTTTCAGAATCACTTTTATTACAGGCTTCCAGCAATCTCTAACCACCCTCTCGTATAAACCCCATCCAACTTCACCCTCATAACTCAACACCTTCCACTCAACCTCCATTTTCATGACAAACCACACAAAATCTTCTTGCTTCTCCCTTAACCAAAGATTTGCTAGATACCCTTTTATACAGTATCAACGAGGTTAGTACACTGCTTTTATTCTTGCCAATTAATACTAACACTTGACTTTGCAGGGCATCACAAGCATAACCCATTTAAATAACCAATGGACTCAATATACCACTACTCTAAAAAAGAAATTACAGGAATGTCAGACTCGAGAATTGTCATTACAACATGCTTATCAAAAACTCGAAAGAGAACTTCAAGCCTCCTATATAAAAGCTCAAGCTGACCGGGCAGAACTTTCATCCCTTCATTTTCTAACCACTTACTTGCATAACACTTTGGATATTCTAAGAATCTGACCATCCTCCAAATAAGGAACAAGTACCACACAAGAAACATTTTGGACCTCTGCTGAAATCAATGATATTTTCATTGATTGAGGCTTTTCTTTTCTACAATGGTGCTTCCAAGACTGCATCAACCAATTCCGAGCAGCTAGCTATCCACTTCTAGGGTATTCCACCAATTTCCTTAACTTAGGCAATACTATTGATCGCACTCCACCTAACTTACTGTCTTTTTCTTTTCCACCCAATACTAAGAAAATGTAACAATTTGTATTCAATGCAAAACTTGAAATACAGTATACTATTCACTTTATATTGTATTCTTCTAAAAAAAATACAAACTTTACAACATTCATCCACTAAAATAAGGATGTAAATGATACACATTCCATGGTCTTGCTAAAAGCCTTCCTTGAGTGTCCTTCAAGTAATAAGCTCCAATCTCCGCTCAGCTCTCTACCTAGAAAGGACCCTCCCATTTAGGTCCTAACTTACCTTTGCATCCCTCGGGCAACACCTTCTTCAACACTAAGTCCCCTACTTGAAAAGCACATGATACCACCTTTTATTATAAGCTTTTATTACTTGTGACCTATATCTTTCAGCATGATATAAAGTAGAATCCCTCTTCTCCTGAATCAAGTGTAACTCCATATATCGAGCCACTCCATTATCACTCGAGATATAAACCATCACTCAGGTAGACTCTATCCCGACTTCTACAGGCAATACTGCTTCCGTGTCATACACCATATTAAAAGGAGTTACCCCTGTAGCTCTCCTAGGAGTAGTACGAAAGGACCATAATACACCAGGCAATTTTTCTACCCAGGTTCCTCCCACATGCTCCAATTTGGTTTTTAATTCATGAACCAATTCCCTATTGGTTACTTAAGTCTTCCCATTCATTACTTTGAAGATAAGCCACTGATGTAAAAACTTGTTTAATTTTAAGATCTTGACACTATTTTGTCAACTTCTTACCCTAAAATTGTCGTCCATTATCTGATATCAACCTTCTAGGAATACCAAAATGACATATGATATTTTTCCATAAAAACTTTAATACCATCTGCTCTATAATACAGGCTAAAGGTTCAACTTCCACCTGCTTAAAGAAATAATCAATGGCCACCAATAGGAACTTCTTCTGACCTGTCCCGACCGAAAATGGTCCCACTATATCCATACTCCATTGATCAAAAGGACAGGATGACACTACTGACTTCATATATTCAGCCGGTTGATGCTGCCAATTATGATGCTTTTGATAACTTTCATATTGTTCTACTAACTGGATAGAATCCTTCATAAAAGTAGGCCAAAAATAACCAGCCAACAATACCTTTCGAGCTAAGGATCGACCTCCTATGTGACTTCCACAAGCTCCTTCATGTATCTCTCGCAACACATAATTTGCTTCTGTCTTTCCTAAACATCGTAATAAAGGTCCAACACTAGTTCTTTTATATAGAATTCCTTTCAACATACAAAAATGAACTACCTATTGTTTAAATTGCCGAGCCCTCACAGAATCCTTAGGCACCTCTCTATCTTGAAAAAATGAGATCAATTCTTTTCTCTAATCCTCTTCTACCAACTCCTTTGATTTTTCTTCCTGAGGTAACAATTCAATCTGTGCGACTACCTCTTAAGTACTTCAATTTCCTAAAGAACTAGCTAATTGAGCCAGTTCATCAGCCCTTTGATTTTCTACCCGAGTGATTTTTTTTAACAATACCTCTGAAAAGTACCCCTTAGATTTTTCTACTAATTCACAATAATTCCTACATTTATCGTCTTTAACTTCAAATCCCCCACTTATCTGATGTACCACCAACTGAGAATCCATATACACTATTATCCGCTCAGCCCCTACATTCTTAGTAGCTTTCAATGCTTCGTACTCAGCCTCATTATTAGATGCTCTAAAATGCAATCTGACTGCTAATTTAACTTCTTCCCCTTGTGGTGAAATAAAAATTACCCCAACTCCACAACCTTCTTTTTTAGAGGACCCATCTGCATATATGACCCATGAATCCGACTCCTCCTTATGTATAGTTTCTACTAAAAAGTCAGCCAATGCTTAAGCCTTAATAGACGTGCAGGTTGATATGTAATATGATACTCACTAAGCTCGGTAGCCCATTTAATGAGTTTCCTAGTAGCCTCCGGATGAGTAAGTATTCTCCCCAAAGGAGTATCAGTAAGTACCACTAATGGATGTGATAAAAAAATAAGGTCACAGTCTTCGAGCAATTAAAACTAATCCTCAAGTTAACTTTTCTAGGCTAGTGTAACGAACTTTAGGTCCTTTTAACAAATACTAATATAATAAATATGATGTTGCTGACCCTTATCTTGCCGGACTAATACTGAACTGACAACAACTTTAGAAAGATTCAAGTATACCCACAACATTTCTTGAGATGAGGCTTAGCCAAAAAAGGTGGCTCGGATAAATACTCTTTTAAAGATTGAAAAGCCCTATCACAATGCTCATCCCATTGAAACCGAGTGGCTCTTTTCAATATCTTAAAGAAGGGAAGACTCCTATTTGCCGACTGAGATATAAATCGAGATAAAACAGTAATTCTTCCTAACAACCTTTGCACTTCCCTTAAATTTTTTGGAGGTTGCATTTGTTGAATAGCATTAATCTTACTAGGATCAGCTTTTATGCCCTACTCAGTAACTACATACCCCAAGAAATGTCCCTGTGTTGTTAGAGAAATCAACCCAAGTGTGATCTTGGTTTTGACGTGTGTGTCAAAGAGTTTAAGTTAGGATGTGAATGTGTTTGATGTGTGCGTTCAAGTTATGTAGGACTTGGTGAATCACACATGAGTTGCTTGATGAAGCATTGGCAAGTTCATCATCTCATGGCATGGGTCCTTGAATCGGTGAAGGATGGCACGGGGGAGAAGTCGTGAGCTTGGTGCATCCAAGGGACCGTCGAACAAGGAGAAAATGGAGTGAAGCCAAAGGAAGCAGACTTCATGCAAGATGTGAAGGATGGCATGGGAGAAGCCATGAGCTTAGTGCATCCGAGGGACGTAGGTCGAAGGAAGAGAGCTTCAGTGAGGGACTCCATGGGAGATGAGAGTTGAGCGATTGTAACCCAGGATGGGGTAGCTCAAGTTAGGTGAACTTGGACAAATGGCTAAGATCAAGTGTCGAATGCTCAAACATGGTGTTTGAGGTTTTACCCAACGGTCGGATGCTCAAACAACTTGTTGTTCAAGGTTTTATCCGACAATAATCGACTGATATAGATATCAGTTGACTGGTCCAAGTAGACTGTTAGTTGACTGGTGTTCGGCTAGGGTTTGTGGCCTATTAGTGGACTGCCAAGGATTGGCAGTCGACTGGTCCATGATTAGTCAACTGCTAAGGAATGACAGTCGACTGCTATAAGTGGACGCAGGCGCAAAACCTCCCGTAGCCGACTGATCAGTCGGCTATGCAAGCACCAATCGACTGTCGATTGTGGCAGTCGCCTTCCCAGTGTGCCGTTGGATGATGATGACCGCGAATCAAGCTTGGTTAGAAGCTGTTGGAGGTGGCCTGTTACACCGGCAGTCGACTGATGACATGCAACAGTCGATTGCTGCATGCCCAATGGGAAGAAAGCTCTCTTCTCTATAAAAAGAGAGCTTGGGGCCTTGGGGCAGCTAATGCTTCCACTCCTAAGTGTGCTCCAAGTCTTCTAAATGTTTTTACTCTCCTCTTCCTTATTTCTAGCTCTATTATATTGTAAGAGGGAGAGCTTGTGTAAAAGAGGTTTTTCTCCACCTTGATTGAGCTAAAGGAGAAGTTTAGTGGATTGGTTGAGGGAGTGATCCACCTAACGGATTGTCATGGATTAGCGGCAAGGGTTGTAAACTACATTACATCTATTGTGTTTGCATTGCTTTCTCTTTACTTTGTTTCTAGTCTTAATTGTCTTTATTATCTTTATTCCGCTGTGCTAATAAGATTGTAGATGATTAAGCATGAGCGTGTTCCATCGAGTACGATCAAGGCTATTAACCCCCCCCCCCCCAATAAGTAGTATCAGAGTGAGGAGCTTGTCAATGGACTCACCGCCGCAACAAGCAAATCTACAATGGTCGACATGAACATCCATCCACCGAAGTTTGAAGGCAATTTCTCTTGGTGGAAGAAAAGGATGGAGGTATTCTTCGAAACTGACTTTGATATCATGTAAATTATGTAAAACAGATTTGAGTTGCCTAGGGATGAAGAGAATAAGCCATTAGAGAAATCAAGATGGACAAAGAAACAAAAGGAGGAGCATCTAGCAAATTCAAAGGCAAAGCATCATCTCTTTAATGTGCTTCCTCAATAAGAAATTAACCGAATTGGAGAGTGCTCAAGTGCTAAGGAGATGTGGGAGAAGCTAATTGAGCTTCACGAGAGAACATCCGAAGCCAAGCTTGCAAGACGGGACCTTCTCCGATCTCAACTCAACAACATTAAATTGGATAAAGAAGAAAAGATATTGTCTTTGCATTCTAGGTTTAAAGAAATTATTAATGGTTTATCCAGTGTAGGAGAAAAATTATCAAACCGAGATATGATAATGAAAGCAATCGACGCATTCCCCCGATCATCCAAATGGAGCTCCATGGTGGATTCCTTCTACATCTCAAGGAATCTAGAGGTAAGTACTCTAGAAGAATTCTTTTCTACCATAGAACTTCATGAAACTTGCCTTGAAGGTATAGTAGAAGAACCAAACACTCAATCAAGGAGAGTAGCACTAGTAGCAAACAAAGGGAAGAAGAAGAAGACTACACTTTCTTCATTGGACGATGACTTGCAATCTTCCATGGGTACCGATGAAGAAGTTTATATGGTAAGAAAGGTAAGGTGTGCCTTAAAAAGTTTTAAATTTAACAAATCTAATGATAGGAGAAGGAAGATTATTTGCTACAATTGTCAAGGAGAAGGACACATGAGGGATGAGTGTCCTCTATTGAACAAGAGCAAGGAAGAAAAGAAGAAAAATGATAAGAATAAAGAAGGCAAGAAGAAAGAAGAGAAGAAGGCAAAGGAGAAGAAATCATCCTCCCGGAACCTAAAAGCTACATGGGACGACTTGTCTTCATTGGAGGAAGAAATAGATGTCATCTCTCATTTTACACTAATGGGAGTAGACGATGTAGCCTCCACCTCATCTGAACGAGAAGAAGGAAGCACAAGTGAGGAGGAGAGCTCAAGTGTAGGGGGAGCATCATTATCGGAATCAGAAGGAGATTGGGTAAGTGAGGTAAGAAATCTCCCTACTCAAGATATTGCCCATATGATTTCAAGTTTGACTAGGAATTTATTTAAGACTAAAAAGAAAAATAAATGCATGCAAAATGAAATTAGAAATATAGAAGAAAAACTTGAAAATGCATATTCACATGATGTTGTTCTTTCTAGTTTAAATGATGCATGCTTAAAGGAAAAAAAGTTTTTAAGGGAAAAGGTAGAATACCTTACTAAGGCCCTTGAAAAATTTACTATAGGCTCAAATACTTTGAACATGATCATTGGGAGCCAAAGGGAAATCTTTAACAAAAAGGGTTTAGGATATAAGGGATCTAAGAATGAAAAAGCATACCATTGTCTAATTGCTAGGGGGCAATCAAAAACCACAATGGTAGCTAGGAAATGGATCCCTAAAGGATACTTGGTAAACCCTATTGGAAAGAACCTATATTAGGTACCCAAGTCAATCCTTAAAGGTTAGAAAAACCTAGGATAGTCAACCATAAGTGGTTTTATTTCATATCATGTTATTTGGTTGACTTATGATCATGATGGATGATACTTAACTTTGGTAGCATTGCATGAAATTTTTGGTTAAGTATAAATACCGCAGTTACATCTCACAATTCACTATAAGGAGAACTTGATTGATAACATAGCAATGGCTGAGATGTTAATACAAATGATTCACTAGTGCTTATGGCATGTTTGATGAGTCATTAGATGTATCATTACATAGCAATCATATACCAACTATGGGGAAAGCAAATATTTAATTCATGAACATCTTGTCCAAAGATCATAGTTGAATATTTTTAATGATTTAAAAATGTTTCATATTTTGAAAACTGTGAGTTTATGTTTTGAAATATTTTAAGGCAAAACTAGGCTTCAAAGTTGATACAATGTTTACAGATTTTAGAGCTTTTGAGATTTTGCCTAATTTTCAAAAATCTTATGCATTTTCATGAAAAAAAATTATTTTTCACTGATAGAAGGACGCATAAGAAATGTGTTCCCCAATTTTCATGATTTTTTAAATTTTCCTTATTTTTTTGAAGTTGGCTTCAAAAATCAGAATTCGGAATTATCAGATACCAGTCGACTACTACGTGCAAAAACTAGTTTTTTTGGTTTCCAAATCTGATTTTTGATATTTTTATTCCCTTAGATATTGATACTATATTATATAAGATATGTATGATCTTTTTGATGGTGGCAAAGGGAGAGAATTGTAAGGTTTAAGTTAATCATGCCCTAGCATGTGTAAAGGGAGAGTTGGCATGTGTTAAGGGGGAGTTTGATATCCATGTTTGATTTACATGCTTACTTTTCCTTAAGTGTTTTTAAGTTTTTTTTACCTAACTTAAACATATTGCCACACATCAAAAAAGGAGAGATTGTTAGGGCAATCAACCCAAGTATGATCTTGGTTTTGATGTGTGTGTCAAGGAGTTTAAGTTAGGATGTGAATGTGTTTGATGTTAGTGTTCAAGTTGTGCAAGACTTGGTGAATCACACATGAGTTGCTTGATGAAGCATTGACAAGTTCATCATCTCATGACTCGAGTCCTTGAGTCGGTGAAGAATGACATGGGGAGAAGTCGTGAGCTTGGTGCATCCAAGGGACCATCGGACAAGGAGCAAATAGAGTGAAGCCAAAGGAAGCAGACTTCAAGGCAAGACGCAAGGATGACACGGGAGAAGCCGTGAGCTTAGTGCATCCGAGGGATGTAGGTCAGAGGAAGAGAGCTCCGGTGAAGGACTCCATGGGAGATGAGAGTTGAGCGATTGTAACCCAGGATGGGATAGCTCAAGTTAGGTGAACTTGGCCAAATGACTAAGATCAAGTGTCAGATGCTCAAACATGGTGTTTAAGGTTTTACCCAACGGTCGGATGCTCAAACAACTTGTTGTTTGAGGTTTTACCCGACAACAATCGACTGATATAGATATCAGTCAACTGGTCCAAGTCGAATGTTAGTTGACTGGTGTTCGGCTAGGGTTTGTGGCCTATCAGTGGACTGCCAAGGATTGACAGTCGACTGGTCCACCATCAGTCGACTGCCAAGGAATGACAGTCGACTATTATAAGTGGACGCAGATGCAGAACCTCCCATAGCCGACTGATCCGTCAGCTACGTAAGCACCAGTCGACTACTGATTGCGGCAGTCGACTGCCCAGTGTGCCGTTGGATGATGACGACTACGAATCAGGCTTGGTCAGAAGCCATTGGAGGTGGTCTGTTATAGCTGCAGTCGACTAATGACATGCGGCAGTCGACTGATGACATTCAGTAGTCAACTGCTGCATGCCCAACTGGAAGAAAGTTCTCTTCTCTATAAAAAGAGAGCTTGGGGGCCTTGGGACAACTAATGCTTCCACTCCTAAGGCTACATTTGGTACGGGGTAATCAGACTTGTAATGTAATCAGGATTACATTACAAGATGATTTACTTTGTTTAGTAACATTTCAAAGATGTAATGTAATGTAATCGCATTACAAAATAAGAGCCAAGATCCGTAATCTCGATTACGACGGAAAAGCTATGTAATCCGATTACATTACGGACTCAATATTTATCATGACAAATATATCATTCTTTTATTTTTCTCATTGCTTCCCGATGCTCATCGACGACGACCACCGGTGACGGTTACCGGTGGCGACGGCGACGGGTCGCCCGTGGCCGGTCGACGGCATCGATGGTCGGCCAATGATCGACGATCGATCGGCGATCGGCGGCCAACGACCGGCGACCGGCCAGCGACCGGCGATTGGGCGGCGACCGATCGGTGGCGGCCGACGACCGACGACCGGGGGACGATCGACCGGTGCCCACCGGCGATCGACGACAACCTTATAAGGGTATTTTTGTCATTTTATAATAATATGAATTACATTCCTTATAATAAATATAGATACCAAACAAACGAATGTAATCACTTTTGTAATCAAAGATTACACACCAATCGCTAACCAAACACAGTAATGTAATTCACATTACATTACATTACAAGTTTGATTACATTACCCCATACCAAACGTAGCTTAAGTGTGCTCCAAGTCTCCTAAACATTTTTACTCTCGTTTTACTTGTTTCTATCTCTATTTTATTGTAAGAGGGAGAGCTTGAGTAAAATAGGTTTTTCTCCACCTTGATTGAGCTAAAGGAGAAGTTTAGTAGATTGATTGAGGGAGTGATCCGCTTAACAGATACAAACACGCGATCGAATTAAAGAGAAAGCGAAAAATACTTTTCACTCCCCCTCTAGCACATCAAATAATTTCATTATATTGATTATTACTAAAGGGGTGTGAATAGACTAAAATAAAAATCAAAATGCTCTGGTACTCTTGTATAAAATATAAGGTTTAATAGAATTATACTTGTAGTAGAAATGTACATAAAAATAAAAGCATCGGTAATATATTATTTGATGTAGTTTGCACCCTGATCTTACTCCTCTACGACTCGTTTGATGAGTCATTCTTGAAAAATTCACTAAAATAGTCCTTCTTTAAGAGATTGAGAAACCTTACACGAAAATCTTTTGTGCTTGCAAATAAATAAACAAGTGTGAAAGAAGAATTTGTAAGAAAAAACACTAGAAGTTTGTAAGACCTCGAAAATAATTTTTTTTAAGATCTTAGGATTTCAACAAAAGTACTAGAGATCATAAATAACCACGAGAGAACAAGGATTGCTTCCTTTATTTTATTCTTTAAATTTAGCTTGGATAAACTTGGCGTAGTTGTTTCATTTGAATTTAATCAATGATACCGCTGTTACCTTTTCTCTATGAACTAGATAGGAGGGCTCACAGGCAAGGCGTTACCCGAACCAATTAGCGGATTCAAAAGAGAGGAACGGTTCAGGCGTAAGTGCCTGAAATAATTGGCACGGGAAAGCTAGTGAAGGTAATCGACACGGCAAAGCGAAGGCGGGAGGAGACACTTCATTGGGAAATAAGCCAGAATCGGTTCGGTCGGATAAGCCTAGAGGCAGACGGAACGGATAAGAATCGGTTCGGTCAGATAAGCCTAGAGGCAGACGGAACGGATAAGAATCGGTTCAGTCAAATAAGCCAGAGGCAGACAGAATGGATAAGAATCGGCTCGGCCTAGGTAGTCCAGAGGTCGTTCGGTGAGGGAAGAAGGAGAGTGGATTCGGGCTGGTAGGGAGCCCAAAGGCTATACCATCCGTGAGCTATAGACCTAAGTTAGTTTCACCAAAAGTGGATGGTTGAGGGGGACAGGCTAACCTAGTTTCCTGAAATATAGATGAGGGCGTGTTATATAACAGAAGGAGAGGTCCCCACATAATATTCTGAGGAGCCTTCGCCCCTCGTATCTGTAATAGAATTATTCTCTAGGTGGACGTGGTGACCACGTGTACGATGGGGATAGTCCGCGAGGTAGCGATGGATTAGAGAAGGAGGATAAAAGGGAGGAGGAGGACAGAAGAAAGGGGATCCGCATTATTCCAACAAGCGAGAAACGAAGATGCAGGAGGAGGAGAGCTACCACTACCTCGCCGGAGAAGGAGAATAGCGACCTTCGTTGTCATATTGCGCGTACTCTTTCTTGTATTGGGATTAAACTGTAAGAGATTTTCTCCTCCGCCTCGAGAAGTTTTCTTTCCAAAAAGGAGGACGTTCATAGTTGAAAGTGCTTGGGCATTGTCCCCGGTGAGAGAGCTCACCTCCGTGGAGTAGGAATACTTATTCCAAACCACGTTACATCCTGTGTTCTAGTTTTCATTGCTTGTGTTGGTTTTGCGTTTCTTTGCTTTGTCTTCTCATTTTTACTGTTGCGGCCTGTGAGAACCCCTAAAGCTCCCTTCGTGCCATCGTCGCATCAAAAGGAGGTAAACACATTTTCCTCGCCACATCAGTTGACGCCGTCTGTGGGAACATTTGAGCTGGATGTCGAGATGCAGCCGGAAGAGATACAACAGCCAGTTGCCTCCACAGCGGAGGAAAACCCCATTACCATTTTGCCATCACAGTTGAGGGCTCTGGTGGACGACGCTGTTGCTGAGGCCCTCGCTAGAGAAAGAAGAAGGACCGGATATCTTCATCCTCATTCCGGTGAACCTTCTTCTCGAGGCCCACCCCCAGAGATGCCTCCTCCATCTCGTGCAACCATTAATGTTGAAGTAGTGCCTGGAGAAGGACTTGGGGGGAGAGCACCTCAGAATACTATACCCTTGACCCAGACTTGATGGGAAGAACAGGGTGAAAGTCGGTCGACCAGGCCTCCAGAGGTTTATGAGCCCAGTCCTTTTACCATGGACATCCTCTCTGAAATCCCCCCATCCTACTTCCGGAATCCCCAGGTAGATAAGTACGATGGCTCGACGGATTCCGAAGAACATCTCTCGCAGTTCGATGGAGCGGCCTCGCTCCACTGTTATACCGATGCCCTCAAATGCCGAGTCTTCCGGACCACCTTAACTGGTTCGGCACAAAAATGGTTTAATACTCTGCCCCCGGGATCCATCACTTGTTTCGCTGATTTTCAGGGGATGTTCAGCCGGGAGTTCGCCAGCTGCAAGGTGTATAAGCATGATGCCTCTATCTTAATGCACATCACGCAGGGGCCCTCAGAATCACTCAGAGGGTATCTTCACTGGTTCACCTCTTCAGCTAGGGGTATTCCTTCTGCCAGATCAGAGTCTTTCAGAGTTGCTATTCCGCACGGGCTGAATGAAGGCCCCTTCCTCAGTTCCCTTTTGAGACAGCCTGCTAACAACTATGAGGAGCTGCTAAGTCGTGCGGAATAATTTATCCGCGAGGAGGAAGGACTGAAAGTGCAGAGAGCTGAATGCGCTACCGTAGTAGCCCTAGCCGAAAGAACTCGCCCTGTCACCACTCAAGTACCTCCTCATCGAGGATATGCATGACCCCTTCAACTGGAGGATCCTAGGCCTCGGTTATTGTTACAGGGCGCTCGCCCTGCGCCGCCATTACAAATTATGGCCGCCGATGCACCCCCTCCTGCGAGGACTTTAACCCCCCCCCCCCCCCCCCCCCGCCCCATTTTTCTGCCAATATCATATGGAGTATGACCACGCTAGTGGACGATGTTTCAAGCTACAGGAGGAGCTGGAGCGCCTCCGAACCGCATACCCACAATTGCGGTTTCAGACAGGAGGGCCAGCACGGTGAGGGCAACGACCCAATATGGCTCGCCCAGGGCCGTATAACCAACAACCGCAAGTTACTTTCCCCCAAACACCGTCCCAGGAGATTGTTTCTCAAGAAGGCCCATCAGGTGAGGGCCCTTCATCCAATCTAAATAATGCTCCCACACGGGGGGTTATTCATGTCATAGCCGGAGGACCCACTGACGGGGACTCTAACCGGGCGCAAAAGTCATACGCCCGTCTCATGGAGAGTCTGGCCATCATCACCAACCAGACTGTTCAAACCGCACCGCCCGTTTCATTCGGGCCAGAGGATCTCCAAGGTATCCTACTACCCCACACGAACGCTTTGGTTATTCGAATATCCCTGGCCAATTACGAAGTGGCCAGGGTGCTGGTTGACTCGGGAAGCTCTGTCAATATTCTCTTCCAGGAAGCTTTTGGACAGATGCAGCTGGGAAATGCGTAGCTAGAAGATGTGGCCACGCCCCTCTTTGGGTTCGCAGGGCATGTGGTCCACCCCATAGGGAAGATTTCATTACCCCTGACTCTGGGCGTAAAGCCCAGCCAAAAAACCAGTATAATCCCTTTCCTCATCGTGGATATTCCGTCCACTTATAATGCCATTCTTGGTCATCCTTTCCTTACTATTTTTCAGGCGGTGGCTTCCCCGTACCACCAGAAGTTGAAGTTCCCAGTTGGACAGTTGGTGGGGGAAGTCCGAGGGGAACAGAAGGCCGCCAGGAGCTATTATGTGTAGATGGTTCGGGATGACCAGAAGAAGGCCCGAACTGATGATCTCAAAGGGAAAGCTATCATCATTTCTGATGTCTGCGTCCTAGAAGAATCCCCCCCAAAGCAGACAAAATAGAGGAAGGAGAGCTGGTGGAGATAGCTCCGGGAAAAACTATGTGGGTGGCGCAGCAGCTGGAGGCCAAGGAAGAGCTGGTGGCCTGCTTAAAGAAGAACGAAGACATCTTTGCCGGAGATGTGCATGATCTCACGGGGATTAACCCCCGTGTGGCTGAACACCATCTCAACATAACCAGGGGAGTCCGACTCGTCCAACAGAAGCGGCGACACTTTGGACCTGAGAAGGATAAGGTCATAGCTGAAGAAGTGGAAAAATTGTTAAAAGCAGGTCATGTGAAGGAAATCCAATTTCTCGAGTGGGTTTCTAATGTAGTCTTGGTCCCCAAGCCTTCTGAGCAGTGGAGGATGTGTATTGATTTTCGCGATTTGAATAAAGCGTGCCCAAAGACTGCTACCCCTTGCCTTGTATTGATTAGTTAGTAGATTCTACGGTAGGGTATGAAGTGGTGTCCTTGATGGATGCATACCAAGGATACCATCAAATACCCTTGGCTAAAGAAGATCAGAAGAGGGTTAGCTTTGTGATGGCAGGAGGGTTATACGCCTATGTGGTAATGCCCTTCGGCTTAAAGAACGCAGGGGCCACCTATCAGCGACTCATGGACAAGATTTTCGCGGAGCAGAAAGGAAACAATATGGAGGTTTACGTGGATGACATCCTAGTCAAATCAAAAATCACTCGGGATTTGGTCAAGGATTTAACTGAAACCTTCGCTACATTGAGACGGTATAATATGAAGCTGAATCCTAAAAAATGCCTGTTCAGGGTAAAAAGCGGCAAATTCTTGGGGTACATAGTAACTGAGAAAGGGTTGCAGGCTAACCTTGAGAAGGTGCAAGAACTGTGCAATATGAAGTCACCCACTAATTTGCGAGAGACTCAAAAGTTGGTGGGCAGGATTGTTTCTTTATCCCGATTTATAGCCAGATCGGCAGACAAAGGGTTACCTTTCTTCAAGATTTTGCGTAAAGCTACTAAATTTCAGTGGGACGATCAATGCGAGCACGCTTTCCAGGAATTGAAGAAATATTTGGCTGCGCTCCCACTGTTAGCCAAACCAGCAGCTGGAGAACCATTGTGGATGTATTTGGCTATCTCGGAGGGAGCTATCAGTTCATTTTTGCTGAAACAGGAAGGTTCTCACTAGCAGCCTATTTATTATACCAGCCATATTCTGAAGGGGGCTGAATCTCGTTATATAGAGCTAGAGAAGCTGACATATATTCTAGTTCTGGCCGCCCGCAAATTGAGGCTGTACTTTCTGGCTCATCCCATCACTGTTCTAACTCACAGTGAACTGGGTAAGGTCATTACTAAGCCCAACTTCTCTGGAAGATTGGCCAAATGGGTGGTAGAATTAAGTGAATATGATATTCACTACCAACCCCGAGCCGTTATCAAGGCCCAGGCGCTCGCGGATTTTTTGGCGGAGGTACCTTTTGGCTCGGAAGATGGCTCGTCAACAAAAGAGGAAGGATCAGATGTCTGGAACATCTTTGTAGATGGTTCTACAGGATCTATGGGTAGTGGTGTTGGTATTTTGTTAATTTCTTCTGATAAAGAGGAAACCCGCATATCCATACGCCTGGGGTACCAGGCATCCAATAATGAGGCGGAGTATGAAGCCATTCTAGCAGGATTGCAGGCTGCCAAGGCTGTAGGGGCTTCTTCAATTATAATCCATTCGGATTCCCAACTGGTGATATCATAACTTCAAGGTTCTTTCGCAGTCCGGGAAGAAAGGTTGCACAAATATTTGAAAGCTTTCGAGAAAGAAAAAGCTCAGTTTCAGCAAGTCCTCTTGAAGCAAATTCCAAGGGAGAATAACGGAAAGGCAGATGAATTGGCTCGGGTGGCTAGCACTATAGAAGGAGTGAAATCATTGGAAACGATCCATGTGAAAATCCCTACCTCCCTAGCGATATGCAATGTGGAGGAAGCGACGCCCGAATCAGACCCAATCCCTGATTGGAGGACCGACATCATAGCTTATTTACAGCATGGAAAGGTCCCTGAAGAAAAAGGAGCGGCATCTGCTTTAATGTGCAGAGCCAGACGATTCACCCTCTTAAATGGAGATTTATACAAGATGTCTTTCGGACGACCCTTATTGAAATGTTTAAGAAGTGAGGATGATGAATGAGTACTCCGGGAGATTCATGAAGGTTGTTGTAGCAATCATCTGGGAGCGAGAGCTTTAGCAAGGAAGGCCCTGTTAACAGGATATTTTTGGCCTACCCTCTAACAAGATGCTGCTCGGATAGTGTAAACTTGCCCTGCTTGTCAAAAGCATAGCAATCGGTTCGAGCGACCGGCTGAATTAATGAAAGCTATGGTCGCTTCATGTCCTTTCGATCAATGGGGAATGGATATAGTGGGTCCGATGCCCATGGCACCTTTGCAGAAGAAATTTTTATTGGTGGCCGTAGATTACTTCTCCAAGTGGGTGGAAGCAGAGCCTCTTGCCAACATTATCGAGAATGCTGTAATCCAATTCCTATGGAAGAATATTGTTTGTCGATATGGTATTCCTCAGAGGATAGTTAGTGATAATGGATGTCGATTCTAGGGCAAAAAGATTAAAAAATGGTGCCAGAGTCTCAATATTCAGCAAGCCTTCACTTCGGTAGCCCACCCTCAAGCTAATGGGCAAGTTGAAGTCACTAATAGGATTCTCATTCAAGGGTTGAAGACTAAACTGGGGGCTCAGAGGGGAAACTGGGTCGAAGAATTGCTCGGAATCCTGTGGGCCTACCGAACCACGCCAAAACCGCAACGGAGAGACTCTTTCGCTTAGTATATGGGACTAAGTCGTTATTCCAAATAAGCTCTTAAGCAAAGGTCTTAATAGAAATGTGTTAGGCAATCTCTTGCCATGATAAGGTTTTGATGTGTGGCAAAGGGTTTGGTTAAGTTAGATGATATTGTTATGCGCTGGGAGTCTGCGGTGACTTAGTACCGCACATGGAGCCTTGGCGGTTCACCACAACCTCGGTCCTTGAGTCGGTGAAGGATGACTTTGCGGAAGCCGCGGCGCTTGGAGCATCCGAGGGACCGCTGACGAGATGACTTGAAGTGAAGCCAAGGAAGTAGACTTCGAGGCAAGAGACGCCGGCGAGCATTGCAGACGCGGCGCGATGCTGCCGAGGGACGTGGCCGCGAACGAAGAGAGCTTCGGCGAGGGACTTCGAGTGAGATGAGAGAATGAGTGAAATGTAAGTAGCTCATTAGGTGAACTTGGCCGAATGGCTGAGTGTCAGACTTGACTGCAAGGGTTAAGGTTTACCCGATCACGGAAGCTCAAACTTATGTTAAGTTTGCAATGGATCGCCATGGAATGGCACGATCACAGAGGATATCGCGGGCATTGTGATCGCCAGAGCCGATCGGCCGACGATCGGAGGCGAATGATCGTGAGGTCCATCACGATCGCCAAGTGTTCCGCTGACTACAACGCTGGGATCCGACGCGTGTTCGAGGCCGCTTAGAGTGGCGGCAGCCGATCGCCAAGGGCGCAATGACCGGGTGGCGCTAACGGAAGAAATCAGCCTCTCTATAAAAAGAGAGGGTGTGGAGCCTTCGAGAGGCTTAATGCTTAAGTTCTAAGTGATCTTCCTAAGTGCCCCACAAGCTCTCAAACTCTTCTTACTTGTTTCTTTCCATTCTTATTGTAAGAAGAGTGATCTTGATTGTAAAGGTTACCTCCACCTAGTTTGGTGTAAAGGAGAGACCAATAGTGATTGGCTTTGAAGGAGTGATTCACCTCGGACGAATCGGGATCGTGGATTAGTGGTGTAGCCGTGAACCACGTTACATCTTCTTTGTTAGCGTTTGTATTTTCATTTATTGCTTTGTCTTTATTGTTTATGCTTCCGCTTGCGCTAACGATTGTGTAGACGAGCAAACGAAAGAGAGAATTCCGACATCCATCGTAAGAGGGCTATTCACCCCCCTCTAGCCGGCCAATCGATCTCCAACAAGTGGTATCAGAGCCAAGGAAAGCTTGTCGAGGACTAACCGTCACAACAAGCAACATTCAAAATGGCCGGCTCCAACATTCATCCACCGAAGTTTGAAGGAGAATTCGCTTGGTGGAAGAAGCGAATGGAGGTATTTTTCGAAACGGATTTTGATATTATGATTACAATGGAATCCGGTTTCATTTTGCCTAGGGATGAAGAGGGGAAGCCAATAGAAAAGTCAAGATGGACCAAGAGGCAAAGAGAGGAGCACCTTGCAAACTCAAAAGCCAAGCACCATCTATACAATGTGCTTCCTCAACAAGAAATAAATAGAATTGGAGAATGCCTAAGTGCCAAGGAGATGTGGGAGAAGCTAGTAGAGCTTCATGAATGCACTTCGGAGGCAAAGCTAGCAAGAAGAAACCTCCTTCGCTCCCAACTCAACAACATTAAACTAGAAAAGGGAGAAAAGGTAACTTCTTTGCATTCTAGATTCAAAGAAATTTTAATTGGACTAACAAGTGTAGGAGAAAGGCTCTCCAATTGCGATATGATAATGAAGGCCATAGATGCTTTCCCCCGATCATCCAAGTGGAGTTCAATGGTGGACTCATTTTACATTTCAAAGAATCTAGAGGTAAGTACTCTAGATGAATTTTTCTCCACTATGGAATTACATGAATCTAGGCTTGAAGGAATACAAGAAGAGCCAAAAATACAACTCGCAAGAGGAGTAGCTTTGATGGCAAACAAGGGGAAGAAGAAGATAGAGATTCCCTCCTCCTCCGATGATGAAGCATCCTCATCCTCCTCCATGGATAGCACGGAAGAAGCGTATATGGTAAGGAGGGTAAGGCGTGCTTTAAAAGGTTTTCGATTTAATAAATCCAATGATAGGAGTAGAAGACCAAGGGGGAAAATCATTTGCTATAATTGCCAAGGAGAGGGACACATAAGGGACAATTGTCCTCTCCTAAACAAGAGCAAAGAAGAGAGGAAGAAGAAAGAAGAAAGGAAGAAGAAAAAGGGGAGCAAGAAGAAAGAGGAGAAGAAGACAAAGGAAAAGGGAAAGGCCAAAGCTCTCAAGGCAAGGACTTGGGATGATCCATCCTCATCCTCTTCATCATCATCGAAAAAGGAGAATGCCTTTGTCACTAACCTAGCATTGATGGCTTTCGATGACTTGGATTGCTCCTCCACCGAAAATGAAGAATCAAGCTCAAGTGGAGAGAGCTCAAGTGAAGGGGGAGCCTCTACATCCTCCTCATCCGAAGAAGAAGAAGAGGATATGGAAACTATGGTAACGAATGCCTCTCCTAAGAAAATAGTTTCCATAATTTCTAGTTTAACTAAGAACTTATTTGGAATAAAAAAGAAAAATAAAAGCATGCCTAATCAAAGTAAGGCATTGGAAAATAAGCTAGAAAATGCATGCTTAAATGATAATATTTCTTCTAGCTTAAATGATGCATGCTCACATGATCTTTATGTGCCATTTGATGTTAGTGATGCATGTATAAATGAAAATAGGGCCTTAAGGGAAAAGGTAGACTATTTAACAAAAACCCTAGAAAAATTCACAATTTGCTCCAACACATTGAATATAATAATTGGGAGGCAAAGGGCAAGTTTTAATAAGAAAGGCCTAGGTTATAATGAAAAGAAAAATGAAAAGACCTATAAATGCCTAATTGCTAGGGGACAAGATAAAAAGAAGGTAATAGCTAGGAAATGGATCCCCAAGGAGTATCTAGTGAACCCAATAGGCAAGAACTTATTTTGGGTTCCAAAATCCATCCTTAAGGGTTAGAAAACCCCTAGGGTAGTCAACCATATGCAATTGACCTATATCATATTTTGATTGACTTAGGATGGCGGGACAACATTTTTAAATAGTGTTAGGTGATGATAACGTGCCTATAAATAGTTAATAATGCTTAAATCATGATAATTAATGTAATTGCTATGTATGCTTGCAATCATGATTTATGATTTTGAAATTTGGCACGTCATCATGAGAAATAGGATTAAATCATGCTTTAGGTGATAATTTGTTTGTTATCATGACATAATACCTAATGCATGATAACAATTCAATGAATACATGTGTTTCATGATCATAATGTAGAATTAATTGATATATGCCTTTATGATCATGAGGATTGTTAGGTTAAATACTTAACCTCGATAGAATTGTATGAATATAATGGTTAAGTATATACAAATACCCCCTAGGATGCATCTCACACTCACCATAGGCTACTTTGATTGAAAACTTAGCATGGGTGAGATGTTAGGATGATACAAATGTCCACTAATGCCTATGACATTTAGATGGTCATTTAAGGTATCAAAATAGCAATAATAGACCAATCATGGGGAAGACTTATGTTTAATTCATAGACATATTGCCCAAAGATCATGGTTGGATATTTCATATGTTTTCAAAACAACTTCTTACCCTAAAATCTATGTATTCATGTTTTGAAACAATTGGATGCAAAACTAGGTAGTTAACTTGATACTAGAATGATCAAAAACCTAGTGGTTTTAAAGCTTTTGGATTTTTGGAAAAAACAAGAAAATATAATGAATTTTCATGAAAACCTATTTTTCATTAATAGATATACTTAAAAGAAATATGTTCCTCAAATTTCATGATTTTTCGAATTTTCTGGAATTTTTAATGCATTTCTGAAATTCGCTTAGGAAATCAGAATTTCGGAATCCATTGTGCCAGTCGACTGCCATATTGATAGCAGTCGACTGCTCACCTGAAAAATAGCCCAATATTTTCTGATTTCAGATTTTAATCATGTTTTTGGTGTTCTCTTTCTATTAGACCTGATGCCATGAGTTTATAAATTAGGATTAATCTTTTTGATGGTGTCAAAGGGGGAGAAATGTATGTTTAAGTAACGGGGAATATATTTTGGGGGAGAAATGATTATGCTTATGATAGGGGGAGAAAATTTTTATGGGGAGTTTCATGGATTAAGGGGGAGTTGCATGTTGCTATATCATGTTTATGTTTACATGCCCTCTTACCTTAGAATTTTCATCAAATGTTTTTATCTAACTTAAACGGATTGCCACACATCAAAAAGGGGGAGATTGTTAGGGCAATCTCTTGCCATGATAAGGTTTTGATGTGTGTGGCAAAGGGTTTAAGTTAGGATGATATTGTTATGTGCGTTGGAGTCTTGCAGGACTTAGTAATTCGCACATGGAGCCTTGGCGGGTTCACCCTCACAACCTCGGTCCTTGAGTCGGTGAAGGATGACTTTGCGGAAGTCGTGCACTTGGAGCATCCAAGGGACCGCTGGACGAGATGACTTGAAGTGAAGGCAAGGAAGCAGACTTCGGAGGCAAGAGATGCGAAGGAGCATTGCAGAGTCGTGCGCCTGATGCTGCCGAGGGACGTGGCCGCGAACGAAGAGAGCTTCGGCAAGGGACTTCGAGTGAGATGAGAGAATGAGTGAAATGTAAGTAGCTCATTAGGTGAACTTGGCCGGATGGCTGAGTGTCGGAGACTTGACCGCAAGGGTTAAGGTTTACCCGACCGCCGTAAGCTCAAACTTATGTTAAGTTTGAGTTTCACACGGCACCAGTCGACTGCCATGTAATGGCAGTCGACTGCTCTGAGTCGAGTGTGTTCGACTGTTATCCAACTAATGGGTTTATGCCTAGCAGTCGACTGCCAGAGGATGTTGTGGGCACAGAACCGCTCATAGCCGACTGGGCAGTCGACTACGGAGGTAGCAGTCGACTGGTGAGGTCCATCAATCGACTGCCAAGTGTTCCGTTGGACTACAATGATCGGGATCTGACGTGTTCGGAGGCCGTTGGAGTGTGACGGATCGCGCCAAGGCGTGATCGGTGTGGTGGGAAGAAATCAACCCTCTCTATAAAAAGAGAGGGTGTGGAGCTTTGGGAGGTTAATGCTCAAGTTCTAAACGACCATCCAAGTGCTCCACAAGATTCAAACTCCTTCTCTTAGCTTTCTTTCACATCTATTGTAAAAGAAGGTGTGTGCTTGATTTGTAAAGGTTACCTCCACCTAGCTTGGTGCAAAGGAGAGACCAATAGTGATTGGCTTTGAAGGAGTGATTCACCTCGGACGAATCGGGATCGTGGATTAGCGGTGTAGCCGTGAACCACGTTACATCTTCTTTGTTAGCGTTTGTATTTTCGTTTATTGCTTTGTCTTTATTGTTTATGCTTCCGCTTGCGCTAACGATTGTGTAGACGAGCAAACGAAAGAGAGAATTCCGACATCCATCGTAAGAGGGCTATTCACCCCCCTCTAGCCGGCCAATCGATCTCCAACAAAATGTACGAGCCGGAGCAGATCCAAATTATTCGAAGCACCAAGTTAGACTTGGTGGAAGAAAGGCGGGAGACGGCACGGAGGCGAGCGGAGTTTTACAAGCGGAGAGTGCAGCAAGCCTTTAATAAGAGGGTGACGCCTCGAAGATTTCAGGAGGGGGATTTGGTTATGCGTAAAGTGAATCCCACTGGAGATCCTGGAAAGTTATCTCTAAACTAGGAAGGACCCTATGAAGTAACGCATCGTGTAGCGGGATCAACATATTATTTGAAAGATGACCAGGGCAAAGAATTTCCGCGACCCTGGAACGCCATTCATTTGAGACCTTTTCACACTATATAAGAAGTGGTGGAAAGAAGAAAAGGAGTTGTGAGGCTCCCGAAGAAGTGTACTTCATAACTGGTTGTATTAATTAGCTGTGTAGCAAACCCAAATTTGATTGATGAGCCATTTACAGTTGTGTTACAGTACCTATAATAAACTATGAAAAAGAAAAAAGGATGAAAAAGGGAGTCCTGTTCCGGAACCATACATCAAGTTATAATTTGAACCGGTCGGGAGGATAGCGTCGAAAGCCGGCTTCCCAATTTAAAGAAAAAGTAGGGTAGTTTGTGGGAGGAAGTCCTTGATCAGCATATTGCCGAACCGCTTTGTTAAATCCGTCTTGATATGTGGCACGCAACAAGATGGTTAACCGCTCCTGCCGATTCGGGCGGTTAGGACTTCGGCCCCGGTGGAGTCTGTGACATTTTTCTTGTTGCTCCCAGAGAGCTCGACTCATGTCACTATAACACCTGGATACTTCCATAATGGCATTTGCTAAGATTGAAATATCGTCGGCTCGGGAAGTTTGGTCCTGCCGGATAAGGCATGTCATCTCCATTATGTTTTGACGCATCGAAGCTGAAATTCTATCCACTTCTTCGGAGTAGGATTTGGTGCGGACAAGTTCAGTGCTCAGCCTCTGAAGGGAGGTTTCTTGCCTGCGTAGACGAGCGTGAGCATGCGCCCTAGAATTTATGAGGGAAGAATTTTCTTGTACCTCCTTGCACAGGTGAGTGCGGAGGTCCCCTATTTTATCCTCCACCTTCTGGTACTGAACCCTAAGATGGGCGATGGTGTCCGAATCTCGTTGCTTCCCCTGAAGGCGCTCCGCTACCTGATCCCGAAGATTTATCAACTCTTGAGAGGGGGAAGACTCCTGATCAGGACATGCCGACTGAATATCCCGCGGAAGTAAGGAGGGTTCTGTGCCAGCTCTCTGTTGTTCCTGTAATGCCGCTATAGTATCGACATCTTTTTGAAGTTGGTGGTGAGCTTCTGCCAGTTGCTGCTGACATTGTTGTAGTTGTTGAGATAGAAAATATTCTCGATGTTGGGCAGCCACCAAATCCTCCCGTTGCTGTTGTTCCAACTTTAGAGATCGAGCTCGATATTGCTGAAGGGAGCGATCTAACTCTTGATAGTTGGTCAGGGCCTGTACGTCGGTTATTGAAAGGAAATTATACAGTAAGAAAAGTTAAAGAAGTTGATTGAAGAAACATACCAATTCCAGAGCATGGTGCAAGCCTTCCATCCGAGGAGCCAGTTCTTCTAAATTCAATATTCGAAGACTCCGGGGGGAAAGGGAAGAAGAAGGGGCAGACAATGCTGAAGGTGGGGGTTCACTGATAAGAGGAGGAATAGGGGTGGTAGCCATAGTTTGAAGCGGGGGTTCGAAGGGGAGAGAAGGAGGAGCACTGGCCAGAAGGTTCACTGGGGATGAGGTCGGGGGTAAAGAATCGGGAGCGGGAGGGGGAAAGTGTGTTGCGGCTGGCGGTGAGGTGGGCACATCAGAAGTTGCGAAAGGGAATTGATTTGGCGAGGAATCCGGAGAGGATGAGATGATGAGCATAGGGTTGGAGGAGCCTTCGTGGGGAAGGCGAGAAGTAGAAGGAGGTGGGCTAGCGCCCATAGGAGGTGAAAGGCTCTTCAGGCGAAGGGCGGAAGGGGAAATAGGCCATGGGGGAATGTCGATCACCATGGGTTCAAAGATGGAAGCATGTTCCATGGAAAAAGAAGGCAAGGATGCACAGGTATCTGCTGTTGATGGACATGGACGCACGATCTCTCTAGAATCATCCTCAAGTTGTGATGAGGGAGGAGGTGACGCCTACATACCCGAAGCGGAATGGAAGGAAAGGGGAGAGTTAGGGTTTGTCGGTTGCACCGGGGAGGAGGATGGACTGATTATTGCAGTTTCGCATGGGGTGGATGTAGTAGGGGTTTCAGACGGAGGTGGAGGAGAAAATAGAGATGTGATAGGGGGGGACAGTGGTAGACGGGGGCGAAGGTGAAGATGAAGCTGGCGGCTGACCATCACCCCGTTTGACCCGTGGGTAACGACTTGCTATTTCGCAGAAGAAAGAGGAATGCATCCTGTCCGTGGGAGAAGAAAGGAAAAGGCTAAAGGGGATGATTGGGGGCACTGGAAGACAGCGGCGGAAAGAAGAACAAATGCAAAAAAGGGAGACGAGAAGGCGGAAGGAATGAAGATAACTAAAGAGAGGAAGATGAAGCATCCCCTATAAAAGGAGGAAGAAATGGGCTGATAATAGCTATTGGGCTCCTAGTTAGTAGAAAGGAAAGCTCTAAGCAGAAGGGTAACGAAGATTTATTTCTTTGATGACCCACTATATAATAAAACCCTTGCTTTCAATAGGGAGGATGGATGAGGGTGTTCTCTTCAGGATGAAAGAAGGAAGGGTAGCGGCGGAGAAGCAACTCACTTTTTATGCTGAAGGCCTTTGGGCAAATATATATCATTTTTATCCCCGCGAAGCGGAAGAAGTTGAATTCATTATTCAACTATATATTATTTTATCCCCGTGTGGTGGCGGAACGGAAGAACTGAGATTCCCTCAGTTATATATCATTTTTATCCCCGCGAAGCGGAAGAAGTTGAATTCATTCTTCAACTATATATTATTTTATCCCCGTGTGGTGGTGGAACGGAAGAACTGAGATCTCCTCAGTTATATATCATTTTTATCCCCGTGAAGCGGAAGAAGTTGAATTCATTATTCAACTATATATTATTTTATCCCCGTGTGGTGGCGAAACGGAAGAACTGAGATCTCCTCAGTTATATATCATTTTTATCTCCGCGAAGCGGAAGAAGTTGAATTTATTATTCAACTATATATTATTTTATCCCCATGTGGTGGTGGAACGGAAGAACTGAGATCTCCTTAGTTATATATCATTTTTATCCCCGCGAAGCGGAAGAAGTTGAATTCATTATTCAACTATATATTATTTTATCCCCGTGTGGTGGCGGAATGGAAGAATTGAGATCTCCTTAGTTATATATCATTTTTATCCCTGCGAAGCGGAAGAAGTTGAATTTATTATTCAACTATATATTATTTTATCCCCGTGTGGTGGTGGAACGGAAGAACTGAGGTCTCCTCAGTTATATATTATTTTTATCCCCGCGAAGCGGAAGAAGTTGAAGTCCTTATTCAGCTATATATTATTTTATCCCCGTGTGATGGCGGAATGGAAGAACTGAGATCTCCTCAGTTATATATCATTTTTATCCCCGCGAAGCGGAAGAAGTTGAATTCATTCTTCAACTATATATTATTTTATCCCTGTGTGGTGGTGGAATGGAAGAACTGAGATCTCCTCAGTTATATATCATTTTTATCCCCGCGAAGCGGAAGAAGTTGAATTCATTATTCAACTATATATTATTTTATCCCCGTGTGGTGGTAGAACGGAAGAACTGAGATCTCCTCAGTTATATATCATTTTCATCCCCGCGAAGCGGAAGAAGTTGAATTCATTCTTCAACTATATATTATTTTATCCCCGTATGGTGGGGGAACTGAAGAACTGAGATTCCCTCAGTTATATATTATTTTTATCCCCACGAAGCGGAAGAAGTTGAATTCATTCTTCAACTATATATTATTTTATCCCCATGTGGTGGTGGAACGGAAGAACTGAGATCTCCTCAGTTATATATCATTTTTATCCCCGTGAAGCGGAAGAAGTTGAATTCATTATTCAACTATATATTATTTTACCCCGTGTGATGGCGGAACGGAAGAACTGAGATCTCCTCAGTTATATATCATTTTTATCCCCGTGAAGCGGAAGAAGTTGAATTTATTATTCAACTATATATTATTTTATCCCCGTGTGGTGGTGGAACGGAAGAACTGAGGTCTCCTCAGTTATATATCATTTTTATCCCCGCGAAGTAGAAGAAGTTGAAGTCCTTATTTAGCTATATATTATTTTATCCCCGTGTGGCTGTAGAGCAGCAGAGTCGGGTCATTTAATGACTCTATATTATTATATTTCTAGCAGGATAAAAGGGCAGAAGCACCGAAGTAGGCCCCAGCTATGTGTCATCCTATTTGGGTATGAGGAAGGTGAAATGGGGCATAACTCAAGAAATGTTGGAAGAAGAAGACAAGTGGGAAAAGTTCATTGCTTTAGAAAGATTACACATTCTGATTCTTTTTACAAGAAGAAAATAAAAGACCCTTATATATATAGGGTATTACAGTTCTTTGTTAGGAGGGGCTGACGGAGTTTCTTTGCGCGGCGGAGGTTGACACATTAGTTGCTGAAAGTAAGATTGTTGCAGGAAGATCTGCTTAGATAGTTCCTTCAGGACCTCGCTTAGTCGTTGGAGCAAAGAGCGATTCTTGGCAAAACCTCCCTCAACCGGCCCAGAAATACCTCACTTGTTCTTCCAGGTTAGCAATATAATGTTGCTCGTCCACCTTTTCTTCAGAAGGAAAGGAACTGCTGCCCTGTTCAGACATTTTGTCCATGGCTAAGGGAAAGGAGGGGAAAAGATGGATGTTATACAGTCGGGGTTGGAGGTCCTTATAACGATGGAGGAGGAGGGTGCACTTATTAGCAGAGGAAGTAAGGATAATGAATGCTGGTAGAGAAGGGGAAACGTAACGACAGTAGGTGAAAAGTCACCGTACAAGAATTATAAGAAAAAGGGTCCGAATCCCTGAGATGGCAAAAGAAAGTATGTTGGGCGACATCTTTTTCGATGATGAAACCTTACTTCTACAGGAAAACGACAAAAACAAATACCAATTCCCTCCTTCATTTTTATTAACATACTTAAAATGATTACATTGTTTAATCTATGAAGGTTTTCTATGATTGCTCTTAACAGAAGAAGTGGGAGAAGGCTTCTTGGGGGGTGGGGGGGGGGGGGGGGAGAGGCCAAGATGACCCTGTAGAGCTCGCCTTGAGCAGAAGGAATGACCAGTGGACCTTCATCAAAAGGAGGCGAACAGATCCTCGCAGGGGAAATTGGAAGAACTGGTGGACCTTCATCAAAAGGAGGCGGACGGATCCTCGCCGGGGAGACTGGAATGAAGGCCAGGGCCAGTGGAAGTGGGGGAAGTTCAGCGGAGGCCCGGGGATCTCCCACTGTGTACTCCCATGTTAAAGGGGGGTTCCACACCCGGTTGTGGAAAGACGGGAAGGGTGCTCGATAAGACCTCCCCGTGGGAGGGGAGGGAGCTGTGGTGTGGGGCGGAAAAGGAAGGGGGCGGAAAGATGAGGTCGCTGTCGAGCGGGTTTCAGAATCTCCAGCCTCTCCGGAAAGCCACTACCACAACTCGAAAGACTCAGAGTCCGAAGAAATCTCAATGGGGTGTCCCACTGAAGCCATGAGAGTAAGGTGGAAGGACGAAGACAAGGAGGGTGATAATTTATAGTTGAGGGAAAGGAACTGTAGTAGTTCTTGGGAAGGGGAAGAAGGTGAAGAGACTGGTATCATAATGACAACAACATAGGTACTTATCAAGATATCGTTTCCGAAGAGGTAAGAGACACAGTGAAGATCAACAGGCGAAAGTCATTTAATTTTTGGCCGAGCCAAAATTGGGTCGGATAGGAACAGGACCATCCGAGATTTTCTGAGTGAGTCCCCGAACCAACGAGGTGATTGCGCCATGCGACACGAGAAAAGAAACGTCAGCGTAAAAAGAGAAAAGCACAAAATTGGTTCAAAATTCCCAAGGAGGCATACCAAGAGAGCCACAAAAAGCTATGTTAATATAATTATTTTTCAACACTAAGAAAAGGGTCATTACAAGGAATAGAATGTTGGAAGTTATAATTCAAACAGTTCGAAAGGACACTTGGATAATGCATCTACAGGATTTAAGTAACTGGTGTCCGTGCCTGGAGGCGGATACCCCCATTCGGCATTTAGAGCCGAGGACCCATCGAAGCCCAAGATGAAAAGGTCCACCCCCTTCTTGACATATCGCCCTTTCAGATCAGCTTCCTGTTCCTGCAGCTGGGACTGGCAGCTGGTTAATTGAGCCTGACAGCTAGCCAGCTGGGCTTGGCTTTCAGTCAGCTGGGCCGCCAAGGCATCCTTCTCCGTGGCTGCCTATATGGCTTGCCGTCCCAGAGTTGAAAGGGCTTCGGAGTATTCTTTATGGAGGGCAGACTATTGCCGAGCCACTGCTGACAGAGCTTGAGGGAGAGCAGCCACCATGGAGGAGAGTTCTTGGCACTTCTCTATGCAAGATTTCCTAGTGGCTTCCCAGGCTTTTCGTTCCAGTCGAAGCAATTGGCGTTCTTGCTGGAGCTGTTCGATAGCAGTCGAAGAATCGACGACTTTAATGATGGCATCCCCGAGATGCCCCTTGTACTCTTTTAGTTCATGGGCGAGGATATCCACCTGCTGCAATTCGCTAGACTAGAGGAAAACTTGCTGTTTGAGGTCTTCATTCCTTCGCTGAAGCTCCTCCTTTTTACTTTGGACCAGGGCCAATTGTGTCATAGCATCTTCACATTGGCCCCTCAGGTCAGATTCTTTCTCTTCTCTCTCGCTCAACTGCCGAACGAGTTGTTTCTGCTGCGCTAGAGAGGCGAAGTGGCGTGCCTCTACGCTGGACTGAAATTGAGCCAGGTGAACTACCATTTTGCTGTGCTGGGTTGAGGCCTGGAGGAAAGAAAGCAACATCAGTATATGCTGACACACAGAGATACGTACAGTAAAGAGGAGAAAGGGACAGTAGGTACCTCAACCAGCAATTTGCTTACTTGTTCGCAAGGGCCTTGCACGCCTGATTGGTTGAAAAAGTTTACCTCCGAAGGGTGGCGGATCTGCAGCAAAGACCCCAATGTAGCCTTTGAGGGAGTCGGAAGGGGAAGATCCTCTCCTTCGGAGGGAAGCGTGGGTCCGACGCGCTGAAGAGGGGCAGGAGAAGTAAGTGTGTCAGAGGGGATTGGAGCAGAGATGGATTCGGTTCAGGAAGGCAAGGGAGAATCATGTGAAGGGGGGATGAGTTAGGAGAATGGGAAGGAGAGTCCCCTCCTTGAGGAGATGAAGAGGGGACAGATAAGGTAATATCTTTTCTCCTCGGTTCATAGATGGTTAAGGATCGAGAACCATGCTGACCGAAAGAAGGAGGGAGAAGAGCAGATGAACTCGGGGCTCCTTTCTTAACGAGCCGCAGTTTTTTCCGAGGAGAAGAAGGAGCTGCCACCGATTTACCCCTCTTTGTTGAGACCTTCTTCTTCTTGGTAGCCTCAATCTCTTCTCCTTTTATCAAAGCGTCCTGCATGTTAGGTGGATGCTTCGGAGGCTCATTGGCTCCCATGTCCCCGGATTAAAATTTTCACTAATGAAAGAATTAATCCGGATGGGATGAGCTTCCTTAGCACAACCTATTCGTTGTCGTGCTAACAACTTGAGTGGTCGCTTGAACAAACTAGTTGTTCAAGCAACACAACTCTTCTAGTTGGTTAGCCACGGAAGAGACGACGGATGGATCGCCGGTTTTTGTGTTTGTCTTCGGGGTCCATGATTATACAATATATATTCATACACACACATGCATAATCAAAACAAATAAGAACATGCTCAGATCTGTACACAAAGTTAAAATAACTTTATACCTCACGATCTTCTACCGTATGTCCTATCCTTCTCGTGGACGACGTGTGGACGAAGATACTCCACGAGTAGAAGCCTTCTAGATCGCTTTCTTCTCTACCTTGTCCGCTGTGAACAAAGAGAAGAACTAGCAAATACCTTTCCTATCTAGAACCGGCCACCAAATTAGGGAATTTGGTGCAACCGCCGGCCAAGGAGCAATGGATGATGCGCCGGCCAACTTCTCCAAGAAGAGTTGCCGCCGGCCACTTTTGGAGAATAGGGAGGAGTAAGAGAACCGGCCACCAATGGGAGGAGAACCGCCGGCCAAGGAAGAAAAGAAAAGCCTTAAGGTTGGCGACAGTATTGATGGATGGTGCAAGTTGGGCGTGAAGATGTTCAATCCAATCTTGCCGCCCAACCTAAGCCTCTATTTATATAATTAGGCTTAAGCCTCCTTTAATCTCCACCGTCGGATCTAGGGATTTAATCTCCACCGTCGGATCTAGGGTTTAATCCCAACCGTTGGATCTAGGGTTTAATCCCAACCATCGGATCTAGGATTTCATCCCAACCGTCGGATCTAAGGTTTCATCCCAACCGTCGGATCTAGGGTTTTATCCCAACCGTTGGATCTAAGGATCTAATCCCAACCGTCGATTCTAGGATTTCATCCTAACCATCGGATCAAGGGATTTAATCCCAACCGTTGGTTCTAGGGTTTCATCCAACCATCGGATCTAGGGATTTAATCCCAACCGTTGGTTCTAGGTTTTGTTTTACATTCTTGGATCTAGACTTCATAAGGATTATATTAGGCTACGATAGGGACCATAAGGAGGAGTTGGGTCTTGGCCACCCGATGGATCGGAACCACACAAACTTGATCCATCAATGATGTTCCATTCCACTAGAGGATCATCATTGAACTACCTCACCAACCCCCATAAATCAATATGGGCTCCATATATTATTTGTACATTAATCTCCCCGTGTTTAAGATATCGAATGTCCGTTAATTAATTGATTTACTGACCATCAATTAATTAACATCTAATTCCTCGAGTAGTACCACTCAACCTTATCATCATGTTGACTAAGTCAACCAGTTGGGTTTACATGATGAACCTTATGAGCTCCTCAAGGGGACATCATCAACCTAATATATAGGACACAGTTTCCTCCTATAATCAACGACACACCATGTAAATAATATTATTTCCCAACTTACCGGGCATATTGATTTAATCCATCTAAATCTCACCCACTGGTAAATCAAAGAAATAAATACTAAGTACATGTGCCCGTTATTATATCGGGATTAAGAGCATGTAGAACATAATATCCGAGGTCCGATTCAATTATATAGTCAGTACTAAATTGAATCACCTCTATCTATAGTCTGCTCAATACACCTAAGTGTACTAGTGTAACTTCATGTTCAAGACAAAACAATACCAAGCTACACTACAACCATGCCAATGGTTTGTCCAAAACCATCTTGGTGTGAGCCTCTACTTATATTTTACAAGGGTGATAACATGATCTTACATGCCACACAAGCACCATGTTATCTACAATGTAAATATTAGACAATATGCACACATATATAATGAATATATAAAATGCAAACAATGATCATGTGATTCTTATTTCAAAATAAAATGTTCATACAAAAGAGCTAGGCTTTCAGTATACATTCAACAATCTCCCACTTATACTAAAAGACTATCTTGTCATCATCCTCTGCCATACATCGATCCCCATGTCCTCCATGCCTATCAAGCGCTTTATTGGAAGGGCCTTAGTGAATGGATCCGCAAGGTTATCCTCGATGCAATCTTGGCGGCAACAACTTCTCCTAAGCTTTACGATCTCTATGAGGTGGTACTTGCGCTCTATGTGTTTACTAGCCTTATGGGCTCGTGGTTCCTTGAGTTTGCAAGCTGCACCACTATTATCACAATAAATTGTGATAGTTACGGGCAAACCGGGAATCACATCCAAGTCCATCAAGAAGTTCTGAGCCATACAACTTCCTTGGCGCCTCGGAGGTTGCCACGTACTCGACTTCCATGGTAGAGTCGCCCGCGCATTTACGCTTGACACTCCTCCATGCTATGGCTCCACCTCCAAAGTAAACACAAACCCGAGGTAGACTTACTCTTGTCCCTATCGATTGAAAATCGAATCCGTGTAACCCACGAGGACTAATTGATCTGCGATAAACGGCATATAATCCCTAGTCCTTCTCGGTACTTCAATATATGCTTTACCACGATCCAATGTCCTGTCGGGATTACTCGATATCTGCTAACCATGCCCAGCGGATATCCAGGTCTCATACATAGCATAGCATACATAAGGCTTCCCTCTGAAGCATAAGGAACCGCCTTCATGTCCTCCATCTCCTTTGATGTTTTGGGACACATCTCTTTAGATAAAGGAACTCCATGCCTAAAAGGTAGAAAACCTTTCTTGGAGTTCTGCATGCTAAAACGAGCAAGAATAGTGTCAATGTATGAAGCTTGAGACAAGCACAACATCCTTTTCTTGCGATCCCTTATAACTTTGATCCCAAGGATGTGTCCCACTTCTCCCAAGTCCTTCATATCAAACTGTTTGGACAACCATACCCTTACATCGATAACACTTTGATATTGTTGCCAACTAACAAAATGTCATCGTATAGTACAAGAAACACCACTACGTTTCCGTCACATCTCTTGTATACACAAGGCTCATCCGGACTTTGAATAAATCCATATGACTGGATTACCTCATCAAAGCGGATGTTCCAAGATCTAGAAGCTTGCTTCAATCCATAAATGGACCGATTAAGCTTACATACAAGATGCTCTTTGCCTTTAGCAATGAATCCCTCTGGTTGGCGCATATAGATGTTCTCCTCAAGACTTCCGTTAAGGAAAGCTGTCTTGATATCCATCTGCCAAATCTCATAATCCATATGAGCAGCTATAGATAAGAGAATCCGGATAGACTTAAGCATAGCTACCGGCGAAAAGGTCTCCTCATAATCGATACCCTCTTTCTGAGTATACCCTTTCGCAACAAGCCTAGCTTTGAAGGTTTCAACCTTCTCGTCTACTCCTCTCTTTCTCTTGTAGATCCACTTGCATCCAATGGTTTTTACACCATCGGGTGGCTCTACTAGCTCCCAGACCTGATTAGAATCCATAGATTCTATCTCTGAATTCATCGCTTTTTGCCAAGATACTGCATCTCTATCTTGGATTGCCTCGTCATATGTCCAGGGATCAGGTTCATGTTCACCAGGGACTAAGTCCGAAGACTCTCCCAAAAACATGAATCTGTCGGGTTGTCTAACAACCCTCCCACTACGACGAGGTGCCTCATGTGTATGCTCTGTGACACGCGGTGCAGTGACTTGTGGTGTCTCCTCTTGTACCGGTGGTACTGAAGTCGGGACTTCCCCTGTCATCTCCTCAAGAACAATCCTACTCGTGGGCTTGTGATTCATCACATAGTCTTCCTCTAGAAATCTGGCATTCGTACTCACGATCACCTTCTGATCTCTAGGACTATAGAATAAACCACCCTTCGTTCCCTTAGGGTAGCCAACAAACAAGCGCACTTCTGTACGAGATTCCAACTTACCAGCATCTCCCTTCAGCACATGTGCTGGACTACCCCAAATCCGAATATGTCTTAGACTAGGCTTTTGCCCAGTCCACAACTCTGTGGGAGTAGAGGGTACTGACTTAGATGGAACCAAGTTCAGAATGTGTGCTGCTGTTTCCAGAGCAAACCCCCAGAACGAATCAGGTAACTCAGAATAACTCATCATCGATCTGACCATCTCCATAAGAGTCCTATTCCTTTGCTCCGCTACACCATTCTGCTGGGGTGTGCCAGGTGCAGACAATTGGGATTGAATCCCAGCCTCTGATAAGTAACTCCTAAACTCTCCCAAGAGGTACTCGCCACCACGATCAGATCGTAATGTCTTGATACTTTTACCTTGACGGTTCTCCACATCAGGCTTGAATTCTTTGAACTTTTCAAAGCATTCAGACTTGCGGCGCATCAAGTAAATGTATCCATACCTTGAATAATCATCTATAAATGAGATGAAGTATTCAAAGCCACCTCTTGCCTGGATAGACATAGGACCGCACAAATCAGAATGAACCAATTCTAACACATCTTTGGCTCTATACCCCTTGGCCTTAAAAGGCCTCTTGGTCATTTTACCTTCCAAGCAAGATTCGCAGGTTGGGAGATCCTCCACCACTAATGAACCCAAAGGTCCATCAGCTATCAACCTTTGAATTCTGCTCAGGTTAATATGACCAAGCCTTAGATGCCAAAGATATGATTGGTTCATTTGCGAAGGTTCTTTTCTCTTATTAGACTTAGAAGATGAGTTATTTACTTCTATTTGCATCGTGGGAGTTTTTGGTTCAATAGAATATAAATTGCCAACCAATGTACCAGAATAGATAATCTCCCTATTCCTTTTTATAACCACCTTGTCATTAAAAGAAACAGAATATCCATCCAAAAACAATTTAGAAACTGAAATTAAATTCTTTCTAAAAGTAGGTACATAAAGATAATTTCTTAAAACCAAAAATTTATTCCTATCAAAAGATAAATAAACGTCTCCCACTGCAATAGCCGCCACCTTTGAAGCATTGCCCATGAAGACGGTAATCTCTCCCTCAGCTAGTCGTCGGGTTTCCTGGAACCCCTGCAAAGTATTGCAGACATGATCAGTGGCTCCTGTATCTACACACCAGGCACTGGTAGATAACACCGCTAAACATGTTTCAACAACTAAACAAGAAGATATGCCTTTGTTCTTACGGCGAGGACAGTCCGCCTTCCAATGTCCAGTCTGCTTGCAAGTGAAGCACTTGCCTTTCGGCTTCTTCACTCCTGCCTGAGGTCCTATTGCCACCTTCTTCGCTCCACCTTGCTTCTTCTTCTTCTTACCTTTCGGTTTAGAGGAAGAAACCTTGCGACCATGGCTTGAGAACTCACGGCGAAAAAGCCCCTCTCTGCTGGAGTTACAGCCGGAAGCTCATGCCAATGAATACAACCTTTTGTTCATGTTGTAGTTAAGGCGCTCCAAAACTCCTAGGCAAAGGCGGAGAATGATATCGACACAGGTTTCCCCATCGATCTCGGCTCCTAGGACTTCCATCTCATTAAGATGAGCCATCATCTTGAGAACATGATCCCTAACGGGTGTTCCTCGATCATGGAGGTCGTCATCAAGTTTCTCATAGCCTCTGCCTAGCGCCCTACTCGATGTCGAAAAGTTCCTTGAGATTGAACATCATGTCATAAGGCTTTGTGGCTATGGCACGATCTTGATGTTGCGACACATTTGACATAGATGCCAAAATGTAACAGCGCCATCTCATCGCCTTAACCCATTTCTTATAACGTTCCATCTCCTTTTCATCAGAGTCATCTGAGGGCTTAGGAGGACAGACCTCGAAGAGTACAAATTTGTACTCTTCCACAGTTAAGACAATATCCAGGTTTCTTTTCCAATCAATGTAGTTTGGACCAGTAAGTTTGTTTTCTTTTAAAATCACAGCAAGTGGGTTGAAAGCCATTTGAAAATCCTAAAAATCACAATGATCAAAATATTAGATTTCAAATATTATTGATTCCTCAAAACAATAAAATCCCGAAATCAACCAACACCTCAAAACACCGAGAATATCACATGCCACGATAGTGTGGACGTATACGAATTCCACATTTGTAAGAGGAGGTTTTACCCATTAATTTTATTATCTTGTCAACCTTACTTTTGACAAATAAAATTAATAGTTGGTTCCTCTTTAGCCCTACAAATAAAAGCAGTGACTCCGATGGGGAGGATACCTTTATTTGTATCTAAGTGTGCACCATTACACGATACTAAGGGAATTATTTCGGATTATGTGCCTTACCGATGGGGAAGTACACACGCTCCTAAATAATTTCCTATAACCATTATTTGACCTAGTGATCCTCAAACAAACCCATCCGATGGGGAGGAAGGCACTCAAACAAGCCAGCAGAGTTTGTTGCATCACACGTCTGTAATGGAGCATGAGGAATTAATTAAAATATCCCTCTCACTTAGTAAATTGCAATCGAGAATTTTAAACATACACAACATGCATATAAAACAAATAAGCAATAAATATGGAAAAAAGAATTTTCCAACTATTATGGCATTGTCCTCCAATATGCATCCGTCGTGTCGCCACCTCGTCCGCTCCATCTTTTCCGTCGCAAGTCACCAAAGAGTTCGTGAGATAAATCATTTTATTTACATCCATCGATCCTATACTCCTGAAGGAGTGTACAAATAATCTAGATCGAAAGTAAACTAAAATGATCGGCTAAAAAAAGTCGTATTTAATTACAAAAATTAAATACTAATCTAGCCTCGTCAACCCCGAGGATTCAAATAATAAATTTTTACACACATCCATTCACATACACACACATGGCCATAATAGTCGGATCTTATGCCTACAACCAAAGAGTTAAACTACGCATATCCTACTATTATCCGACACATATAATATATGAAAAATGCATAAAAAATTAACCGAATCCTAAACACACAAAACCGGAAACCGATGGCTCTGATACCAATTGTTAGGTGGATGCTTCGGAGGCTCATTGGCTCCCATGTCCCCGGATTAAAATTTTCACTAATGAAAGAATTAATCCGGATGGGATGAGCTTCCTTAGCACAACGTATTCGTCGTCGTTCTAACAACTTGAGTGGTCGCTTGAACAAACTAGTTGTTCAAGCAACACAACTCTTCTAGTTGGTTAGCCGCGGAAGAGACGACGGATGGATCGCCGGTTTTTGTGTTTGTCTTCGGGGTCCATGATTATACAATATATATTCATACACACACATGCATAATCAAAAAAAATAAGAACATGCTCAGATCTGTACATAAAGTTAAAATAACTTTATACCTCACGATCTTCTACCGTATGTCCTATCCTTCTCGTGGACGATGTGTGGACGAAGATCCTCCACGAGTAGAAGCCTTCTAGATCGCTTTCTTCTCTACCTTGTCCGCTGCGAACAAAGAGAAGAACTAGAAAATACCTTTCCTATCTAGAACCGGCCATCAAATTAGGGAATTTGGTGCAACCGCCTGCCAAGGAGCAATGGATGATGCGCCGGCCAACTTCTCCAAGAAGAGTTGCCGCCGGCCACTTTTGGAGAATAGGGAGGAGGAAGAGAACCGACCACCAATGGGAGGAGAACCGCCGGCCAAGGAAGAAGAGAAAAGCCTTAAGGTTGGGCGCCGGCCAAGTATTGATGGTGCAAGTTGGCGTGCAACAATGAAGATGGTTGCCGCCCACCCTAGCTCCAAACCCGCCCACCTCTCCAAGAGCCAAACCCTAATTCTTTCAATCCAATCTTGCCGCCCAACCTAAGCCTCTATTTATATAATTAGGCTTAAGCCCCCTTTAATCTCCACCGTCGGATCTAGGGATTTAATCTCCACCGTCGGATCTAGGGTTTTATCCCAACCGTCGGATATAGGGTTTAATCCCAACCATCGGATCTAGGATTTCATCCCAACCGTCGGATCTAAGGTTTCATCCCAACCGTCGGATCTAGGGTTTTATCCCAACCGTCGGATCTAAGGATCTAATCCCAACCGTCGATTCTAGGATTTCATCCTAACCATCGGATCTAGGGATTTAATCCCAACCGTTGGTTCTAGGGTTTCATCCAACCATCGGATCTAGGGATTTAATCCCAACCGTTGGTTCTAGGTTTTGTTTTACATTCTTGGATCTAGACTTCATAAGGATTATATTAGGCTACGATAGAGACCATAAGGAGTTGGGTCTTGGCCACCCGATGGATCGGAACCACACAAACTTGATCCATCAATGATGTTCCATTCCACTAGAGGATCATCATTGAACTACCTCACCAACCCCCATAAATCAATATGGGCTCCATATATTATTTGTACATTAATCTCCCCGTGTTTAAGATATCGAATGTCCGTCAATTAATTGATTTACTGACCATCAATTAATTAACATCTAATTCCTCGAGTAGTACCACTCAACCTTATCATCATGTTGACTAAGTCAACCAGTTGGGTTTACATGATGAACCTTATGAGCTCCTCAAGGGGACATCATCAACCTAATATATAGGACACGGTTTCCTCCTATAATCAACGGTACACCATGTAAATAATATTATTTCCTAACTTACCGGGCATATTGATTTAATCCATCTAAATCTCACCCACTGGTAAATCAAAGAAATAAATACTAAGTACATGTGCCCGTTATTATATCGGGATTAAGAGCATGTAGAACATAATATCCGAGGTCCGATTCAATTATATAGTCAGTACTAAATTGAATCACCTCTATGTCGGTCCTACTCAATACACCTAAGTGTACTAGTGTAACTCTATGTTCAAGATAAAACAATACCAAGCTACACTACAACCATGCCAATGGTTTGTCCAAAACTATCTTGGTTGTGAGCCTTTACTTATATTTTACAAGGTACTGATAACATGATCTTCTGTGCCACACCAAGCACCATGTTATCTACAATGTAAAATATTAGACAATATGCACACATATATAATGAATATATAAAATGCAAACAATGATCATGTGATTCTTATTTCAAAATAAAATGTTCATACAAAAAGAGCTAGGCTTTCAGTATACATTCCAACACTGCATTAGATTATCAGCAAAATATATTGGTGAGAAAGATGAATAATGCAGGGAGAAGGTTATATAGAAAGGTAAGTGTCCTCCTACCTATAGCAACTGAGGTCATTGAAGGAAGGGGGGATAGTCCGAAGTGGCTCAGAAGGGGAGTTTTCATTAGGTGATTCAAACAATAGTGCGACTCTCCCAAGATTCTATAAACTTTTGAGAAAGGGCATTGGGTCCTCATTTCTCAGAAGGAAGGCAGTTCAGGAAGTTATAACTTTCAGGTATCCGAGTAGGAAGCTGTACAAAGAAGTACAATTCTTCCCATCCCTTATGGGAAGTAGGCATGTTCACTAGGAATTGGTAGTCTGGATGGCTGGACAGATAAAAAAGGCCTACCTTGGAAGATTTTAATTGAAAGAAGCAATGGAATATTTCAGGGGTTAAAGAGAGGTTTAGATGTTGAAACACTATAGAGGCCCTCGACAGAATCCGAAAGGAATTGGGGGTGAATTTGTTCAGGAGTAGTCCATAAAAGTCTAAAATGTCTAAATAGATGGAAGGTGCTGGTAGGGACAGGCCATTAAGAAACTGTTCGGAGAAGAAGCAAGTTAGACCAGGAGGAGGACAATTTAGTCGGTGCATCTTGGTCGTAAAGTAGAATTTTAGGGAAGGATCTATAAACCTATCCTTGAGGTTAAAGAAATAATGATCGCGGTCTAGTTGGGTTATGGTATGGTCATACCACGCAGGTGAGGGGATGGTCTTAGGGGCCATAGGTATAAAGCAGGACAGAGTACTTACTTGGGGGGTTAGAAGAAGAACGTATAAGAAGGAGAGGGTTGGGTTCTTTGAAAATCGCAAGAGAGAAGAAGTGGAAGGGACGGTATTGTTGGGCACACTAAGTAATACCTAAAAGAAAAAGGCGGAGGTTTATATAGGGTTTTTGTGACGGTTCGATTATAGGGGAGAAAAGGAGAAGCGGGACCCATGGACCCATTAGGCCGCCTCAAGTATATGCAGTGGAGTTGTAAGAAAGGAGTAAATTTGAATTAATAAGCCAAGGATGGAGTAGGAACCGTATATAGTTGGAAAGTCAA
The DNA here is from genome assembly GCA_025175895.1 of Wurfbainia villosa. NCBI lineage: Eukaryota > Viridiplantae > Streptophyta > Magnoliopsida > Zingiberales > Zingiberaceae > Wurfbainia > Wurfbainia villosa. The sequence goes on along the minus strand of CM045989.1, from coordinate 30,822,716 downwards.
GCTTATAACTTCGCTTGACTATTTTTTGGGGTTGACTAATGATACCGCCGTTACCTCTTCTCTATGAACTAGATAGGAGGGCTCACAGGCAAGGCGTTACCTGAACCAATTAGCAGATTCAAAAGAGAGGAACGGTTCGGGCGCAAGCACCTGAAATAATTGGCACGGGAAAGCTAGTGAAAGTAATCGACACGGCAAAGCGAAGGCGGGAGGAGGCACTTCGTTGGGAAATAAGCCAGAATCGGTTTGGTCAGATAAGCCTAGAGGTAGATGGAACGGATAAGAATCGGTTCGGTCAGATAAGCCTAGAGGCAGACAGAACGGATAAGAATCGGTTCAGTCAAATAAGCCTAGAGGCAGACAGAATGGATAAGAATCGGCTCGGCCTAGGCAGTCCAGAGGTCGTTCGGTGAGGGAAGAAGGAGAGTGGATTCGGGCTGGTGGGGAGCCCAAAGGCTATACCATCCGTGAGCTATAGACCTAAGTTAGTTTCACCAAAAGTGGATGGTTGAGGGGGACAGGCTAACCTAGTTTCCTGAAATATAGATGAGGGGGTGTTATGTAACAGAAGGAGAGGTCCCCACATAATATTCCGAGGAGCCTTCTCCCCTCGTATCTGTAACAGAATTATTCTTCAGGTGGACGTGGTGGTCACGTGTACGATGGGGATAGTCCGCGAGGTAGCGATGGATCAGAGAAGGAGGATAAAAGGGAGGAGGAGGACAGAAGAAAGGGGATCCGCATTATTCCAACAAGCGAGAAACGAAGACGCAGGAGGAGGAGAGCTACCACTACCTCGCCGGAGAAGGAGAGCAGCGACCTTCGCTGTCATATTGCGCGTACTCTTTCTTGTATTGGGATTAAACTGTAAGAGGTTTTCTCCTCTGCCTCGGGAAGTTTCCTTTCTGAAAAGGAGGACGTTCATAGTTGAAAGTGCTTGGGCATTGTCCCCGGTGAGGGAGCTCACCTCCGTGGAGTAGGAATACTTATTCTGAACTACGTTACATCCTGTGTTCTAGTTTTCATTGCCTGTGTTGGTTTTGTGTTTCTTTGCTTCGTCTTCTCATTTTTACTGTTGCGGCCTGTGAGAACCCCCAAAGCTCCCTTCGTGCCATCGTCGCATCGAAAGGAGGTAAACACATTTTCCTCGCCGCATCAATCAACTTAAATATACTTCGGTCAATTAAAATATTGATCATAGAAATCTTATTTGCCAATAACTACTCTTTAGTAGATTCAAATCTACATCAGTGGAGTCAAACTCTATCAGTCCACTAAACTAAAAAGATCGCAAGTTCATCTGTTAATAGATAATGATGCGGTACGGGGAAGAATTTTCTAGCTTCCTTCCAATGTAGGGGGCGTGCATGAAGCTTGAGGGTTCTCTCCGGCCGCAACAGTAATGAGGTACGAAGAAGAAAAATGCACGCAACACAAGCAATGAACAAAGACACAGGATGTAATGTGGTTCAGAATAAAGATTTTTACTCCACGGGGGTAAGCTCTCCCATGAGCTACGGTGCAAGAGCACTTTCACTATAAACTTCCTCCTTCACGGAAAGAACTTCTGGAGGTGGAGGAGAAAACCTCTTACAATTAGCTTAATACATAGAAAAGTATCGGAAAGATGACGCTCACTACTCTCCTCGTCTTCTTCTCCGGGGATGTGGTCGCTCTCCCCTTCGGATGTGCCTTCGTCTATCACTTGTTGGAATAATACGGATCCTCCTTCCTCTTGTCCTGCTTCTCCCTTTTATCCTCCTTCCTCTAGCCAACTGTTGCACCACGAACTTCCTTTATCGTACACATGACCACCTTGCTTATCTGAAGAATCATTCTGTTACAGACACGAGGAGCGAAGGCTCCTCGAAATATTATGTGGGGGCCCTATTTTATTGTGTAACAACTTCTTATCTATATTTCGGAAAATATTCTAGCCCATCCCTTTCAGCCACTTACCTTCAATAAAGCTAGCCTAGACCTACCGCTCACGTGTAGCGTAGCTCTTAGGCCTTTCCCAGTAGCCCGAACCAACTTCTATTCTTCCCGTACCGAACCATTTCCAGGCCCGCTAAATCGAGTCGATTCTTATCAGTCTCATATCGGATCAATCTTCAAATTCACATGGCTCTGCCAACTCCCTCAAACCGTCCTCCCGTGCCAATTGCCCCAAACTGACATGCCCGAACCATTCTTCTCAGACTCCTCCCGCCGAACCAGCTACTTGGTTCGGACGACATCCTACGCGCGGGTCTTTTTACCCTATTCACAGAAAAGAGGTAGCAGCAATATCATTAGCCAACTCCTAAAAATAGTCAAGCGAAGTCATAAGCTTGACTTTCTAAATGTATAGGTCTCCGACTCACCCTTTCCTTACCAATTCAAATCTACTTTTTCCTGTTGCCTTACCCCATATGTTCGAAACGGCTTAATGGGCCCATGGGCCCCGCTTTTCTTTTTTCTCTTAGGTAGTCGGAAAGTCACAAAACCCTATATAAATCTCCGCCCTTCCCCTTTATGCATAACTTAACGTGCCTACCAATCCATCTTTTCCCATTTCCCATCCAGCAGTTTTTTCCGGCAGTGTTCCAGCGCCCCTAGCCTCTTCTTTTGCAAGCGTTCCTTCTTCAACCTTCAAGTAAGTGTTCTTCCTCGTTCCATACCTATGGCCTCGAAAACCCCACCTTCACTTTCCTGGTATGAGCACACCGTCACCCAGTTAGATAGCAAGTACTATTTCTTTAATCTTAGGAACCAATTCATAGACCCTTCCGTGTCATGCCGTTTCAACATCACTACTTACTGACCACATCATCCTCCCCCGGCCTAACTTGCTTCTTTTCAGAACAATTTCTCAATGGTTTGTATTTGCCCGTGCCCTCTCCCTATCTAGAAATCTTGGACTTTTACAGACTACCCCTCAACCAATTTATCCCCAATTCCTTCCGCATTTTATCGGGAGCTATAATAGTATTTCGACACCTAGATCTCCCTTTGTCCCCCCGAATATTCTACTGTTTCTTCCAACTAAAAACTTCTAAGGAGGGTTTTTTCTATCTCTCCAGCCGCTCGGACTGCCAGTTTTTAGTGAACATGCCATCTTCTCATAAAGGATGGGAAGCACTATACTTCTTTGCTCAACTTCTGACACCCCTCCCTTATTCAGATACCTAGAAGTTAGATCTTCCGAAGCTACCTTCTTTTCGACAAATGAGGACCCAATGCCCTTTTTCTGAGGTCCATAGAGTGTTGCAAGAATCCTACTATTGTTCCGACCATTTGATGAAACCTCCTCTCCTCAGTCGCCACGGGCTATCCCCTTTCCCCTTAACTACCCCAGACACCATAGGTAGGGCATTGTTCCTATTTTGATGCAATCAATTTTCTAGGTAAGTCTATTTTCTAACAACAGATTTTGCAGATAACCTAATGCAGGATGCCTTCCTAAAAGGTGAGGAGATTGCGACCGCTAAGAAGAAGAAGACCTCCATGAAGTGAGGTAAAGGCAAATCTGCAGCTGCTACCTCTTCACCTCGGAAGAGGTTGCGCCCTGTAGGGGAAGGAGTCCCCAGCTCCTCGTCCATCCCCGCATCTCCTTCTTCCCATTCCTCTCCTTTGTCATCCCCCTCCAAACTGAAGAAGCACCAACGCTTAGTCATATATGAACCCAGGGTGAGGGATACCACGTTAGTCATCCCACCCTCTTCGCCCCAAGGGGAAAGGTCTCCTTCTCACTCTCCTATTTCATCCCCCATTCCACTCGACTCTCCAACTCATTCTCCAACCGAATCTCCCCTTGTGAGTATTCCCACCGATGTACATCTTTCTCCTATTCCTTCCCATACTATGGGTCCCTCTCCCCCTTCGGAAGGGAGAGATCTTCCCCTCCCGAATCCTCCACTAGCCACTCTGGGAGCTTCCCTCAAGATACGCCACCTGGGAGAAGTAAAATTCTTCAATCAATTGGGTGTGCAGGGACCCTATGATCACATGGGCAAACTTTTGGCTGAGGTAATTACTCTCTTTCTTTATCCTTAGTATGTATGTGCGTATGCTTACCATTTGTAATATCTGCCTCTTTTTCCTCATGTATCGACCACTTATAATAAGATAACGTCCCACATGGTTAAATACCAATCTAACGTGGAGACTCACCATTTTGCCTCCCTAACCCACCAAAATAAGCTCACACAACAGCTGAAAGAAGGTGAGCAGAAGGAATCTGATCTAATCGCTCGGTGCGAAGATTCCATGACTCAACTGGCTCTGGCCTAGAGTGAGAAGGAGGAACTCCAAAGAAAAAATGAAGACCTCCAGCAGCACGTATTTTTGCAATCCAGCCAACTTCAGCAAGTTGACCTTTTGACCCATGAGCTAGACGAGTATAAAAGGCAACTTGGAGATGCATATATTCAGGCTGCAGACTCTTCAGCCACTATCCATCAATTGCGGCGGGAATGCCAAACATGGGAGGCTACCCAGAAATCCTGCTTGGAGAAGTGTAGAAAACTCTCCTCCATGGTGGCTACTTTCCCTTAAATCCTGTCCTCTGTGACCCAACAACAACAAGAGCTTTACAAAGAATATACTGAAGCCTTATCTTCTCTGGGTCAGCGGGCAGTGAGTGACGGCAGCAATAGAGAGGGACGCTTTGGCGACCCAATTAGCCACTTGCCAGGCTCAACTAGCTACTTGCCAGTCCCAATTGAAGGAGCAGAAGGCAGATTTGAAAGGGCGATACGTGCAGAAGGGGGTAGACTTGTTCATGCTCGGCTTCGACGGGTCTTCCTCTTTAAACACCAAATGGGGATACCCTCCTCCTGGCAATGACAATAGTTACTTGGACCCTGAAATAGCTTTGGCTAGATGTCCCCTCGAACTTTTTGAATTATGACTTGTCATATTTTCTTCCTTGTACTGACTGATTCTTTGTCGTTAAAGAATGTTTGAACTGGCACAACCCCGTGCTGATTCTTATGTATGTATTGGTATGGGTCTGGAATTTTAAGTTTGCTCTTGATTTTGTTCTTTTCAAAGTTACTGCCTATTCTCTGCTTTCCATAGCGTTAAATGGGTGATGACATTCCCTGCCCGAGAATCCGTTCGGGACATCCCAGGCGTGATCTTCCTCCGGCCCGAACCAATTTTGGCTCGGCCAGCAATTAATTTACTTTTGCCTCTTGATCTTCTCAAGCTAATTGGCTGCTCCGGAAATGACGTCTCGATGATTTCCTATGCTGACGCCATTATGATGTTAGTCCTGCCATTTTCATTTCCTTCCCAAGGACAAATGCAGTTCTTTCTCCCTCGATTATAAATTGTCACCACGAGCATCTTCTGCCTTCCATCCCACCTTCATGGCTTCCGCAGAACACCCCATTGAGATCTCCTCAGACTCTGATCCTTTTGAATTGCATGACTGGGCCACGAAGAATGCCGAAGAATCTACGACACAATTGACTGCAACTTCGGCATTTCGTCCGTTTCCTCCTCCATCATCAACCATCGCTCCAACCCCTAACGCGGGGAGATCCTTCCGAGCTCCCTTCCCTTCATTCCGCAACCGGGTTTGGAATCCTCCCCTGACATGGGAATACACTGTAGGAGATCCTCGGGCCTCCATCTAACTCCCTCTGCTTCCGTCGGCCCTAACTTTCGCTCCAGTCCCTTCAACGGGGATTCATCCGCCCCCTTTTGATGAAGCTCCACCAGCTACAACTCCGGCCCAAGGTGATCTCTACAGAGTCATCTTGGCGCCTTCCCCTTTGAAGGAGTCCTCTGATAGTTCCCCTATTAATGATAACCATAAAATGCTTGTATAACTATTAGCTTAAATAATGTAACTGCTGTCGAGTATGTTAATAAAAAGAAATGGGGATACTGATACTTATTTTTGTCGCTTTCTTGTAAATGTAGCATGATTTTCACTAGAAAGGATTGTAACCTTATCTGAATATACTTCCCTCTTACTACTTCCATGGAATTCGAACCATCCTTCTTAGAGTTACTGCATTCAACAACTCTCAACTACTATCTTTATGTTTCCTCTTCTTTATTTGCATTTATTATTTTTACCTCCTCCGTGAGCCAATGCGTATTCTCCTTTCACCGCTATAAAAATCCCCAAACCATCATTTGCTTAGCATCCATTCCTTCCTTTCCTTCTCCTCGCCATGGAACAAACCTCTAAACAGGACAACAACTCTCCTCCCCCTGAGGAATAGACCGAGGAACAACGCTACATCGCTAGTCTGGAAGAACAGGTGGGGTATCTGCGACGATGCTTGAGGGAGTCTTCTACCAACAACTACTCCCTGCACCAGCAACTGGCGGTGTCCCAGAAGAATTTATCCAAGCACATCTTCATACAACAATCTTACCTCCGACAGCTACTACGTCAATCAAAGCCGCGCAAAGAGGCTCCTTCAGTACCTCCTCACAAAGAACTATAATTCCCTATGAACAGGGACTTCCTTTTGTTATTCTCTTCTTTTTAGGAGAAGTTGTAGTATGTAGTTCCTCCAGAGCAATGAACTTCTTTATTATGAGCTTTCATCCCTATCACTCTTTGCTTACCATCTTTTCTAGCCTTCCTTCTGCTATGCCAAATTTTAAACTTCTTTAGATGAGCACCCAGCTCCTTCATGTCACTCTATCGCAAGGATATATGACAATGTATGGTTAACATAAAACTTCAACCTATTCAGAGATAAAATGATATATATAGATGAGGGAAAACTCAGCCCTCCAGGTTCATCATCATACAGGGATAAAATAATGTACAACTGAAAAAATACTCAGCTCTTCCGTTCCACCACCGCACAGGGATAAAATAATATATAGCTAAAGAAATGTTCAGCTCTTCCAATCCGCCATCACATGGGAATAAAATAATATATAGTTGAAGAAATGTTTAGCTCTTCCGATCCACCACCGCACGAGGATAAAATAATATATAGCTGAGGGATAAACTCAGCTCTTCTGTTCCACCATCGCACGGGGATAAAATAATATATAGCTGAGGGATATGCTCATCTCTTCCAATCCGCCATCGCACGGGGGATAAAATAATATATAGCTGAGGGATATACTCAGCTCTTCCGATCCGCCACCACACAGAGATAAAATAATATATAGCTGAGGGATAAACTCAGCTCTTTCGTTCCACCATTGCACGGGGATAAAATAATATATAGATGAGGGATATGCTCAGCTCTTCTGATCTACAACTGCACGGGGATAAAATAATATATAGCTGAGGGATATGCTTAGCTCTTTCGATCTGCCACCGCACGGGGATAAAATAATATATAGCTGAGGGATAAACTCAACTCTTCCGTTCCACCACCGCATGGGGATAAAATAATATATAGCTGAGGGATATGCTCAGCTCTTCCATTCCACCACCGCACGGAGATAAAATAATATATAGCTGAGGGATAAACTCAGCTCTTCCGTTCCACCACCGCACGGGGATAAAATAATATATAGCTGAGGGATATGCTCAGCTCTTCCATTCCACCACTGTACGGGGATAAAATAATATAATAATCTCATTCATCCGTTAAACGGGGATAACCGTCTTGGCTAAGGCCAAACTTTAAAAAAGAGAAATATACCTTCGAGGGTCATATTCCTGCTATGAAGTTGGATGTTTCTGTTCTTTTGTTGCGCAAAGATGATGGTTCTGATAGAGAATGGGGAGTAGGAAGAATAAATTATTATCTCCCACATTCCCAAGAGTTCACCTCGTTGCCTGTAAGCCCAATCAACATTGTAAGCCCATTTAGTGCCCCTTTATATAGGACTTTTCGCCTTCTCTCTTCTCCACTTTCATCTTCTTTATCGGTCTCTCCATCTTCTTCTGCTTCTTTGTCCTCTTTTTCTTCCACCGCCATCCCCCGGTGTTCCGCTACTAACTCTCGGGCTTCTTTTCTTCCCCCGAAGAGCAAGATATATTCCTTTTTCCAACAAGAAGTGGCCAAGCTCCATCTCGAGTCGAGGTGAGGTGAGGGTCCACAACTAGCAACACCTTCACCTTCTCCTTTACCTTCGCCCATTCCCACCGCTTTTATTCCAGCGCCCCCCTTCCTTCCCGATTCATCGGAAATTTCTGTTTCGGCTATGCTGGATACACTGAAAGTAACCTGCCATCTCTCATCTTCGACGTCGCTGGATAACCCTAACTCCCCCATCTCTTTTCCCTCCCTCTTGGGAACCCGCAAATCACCCCCTCCCTCCTGCAACATGAGGGCGAGCAACGAGGCCGCGACAACGCCTACAGGCAGAAGACACCTCTGCTCCCCTTCTTCCTCCTTCCCCGAAGCATTCATTTGCACCGAAACCTATGATAGTTGAGGTTCCCCCATCTTCACTTTCCCCCGATGCTCAAAATGAGGGAATCCTCTCTCCTCATTTGGGTACAAGCCAGGGTCCCTCTGCTCTTCCCCCTTCCAGCGTGGAGCTTTCAATCCCAGTGCTTTCCGTATCTTCTTCTCCAAACTCCTCACCAGATCACTCCCCTCCCGCAGGTTCTTCCATTCTCGTCCCACAGCCAGCAATGTTGAGTCCTCCACCCCCCCTTTCATTTCTTCTCTTTCTTCTCCTATCTCTCTGAGCCTCCTAACAAGAGCTCTTTTCGCAGCTTCCTCAACCCATCTGACTATCCCCATACTGTCTCCCATTCCTTTAGGCACCACCTCTCCTCCTCCTGAACCCCCGGCACAACCCATTGATCCTGCCTTTCATCCCCCCATCATGAGTGAGTCTTCGCCTTTGCTGTCATCTATTCCTTCTTCTTCTTCCACCTGTGGTCTTCGAATCTTAAACTTAGAAGAATTAACCCCACGGATGGAAGGTTTGCGCCACGCTCTGGAATTGGTATGCTCCTCAAATTGACTTCTCTGATTTTCTTTGCTTGATGATTTCTTTTTGATGAATAATCTCCAGGCCTTAACTAATTATCAAGAACTGGACTGCTCCTTCCAGCAATATCAAACTTAGTTTCTAAAGTGGGAGCAACAACAACTGGAGGACCAGACTGTTGCCCAGAGCTGAGAGCACCTTTTGTTACAACAATTGAAGCAATGTCAGGAGCAACTGACAGAAGCTCATCGCCAATAGCAAAAGGATGCCAAGACCATAGCAGCATTACAAGCACAACGACAGACCCACACAGAATCATTACAAGCCTACGGGTTCAAAACCAAAGAGCGGAGGACAAAATAGTGGATCTTCGCACCTGCTTGTGCAAGGAGGTACAAGAAAACTCTTCCTTAATAACTTCTAGGGCACATGCTCATGCCCGTATACACAGGCAGGAAGCATCCCTCCAGAGATTGGGTAGCGAACTTATTCGCACTAGATTCCATACGGAGGCGGTAGAGGGGATTTCAGCCTCCATTCGTCAGAATATGATGAATATTATGAGGCTCCTGCAGCATGATCAAACTTCCCGAGCGGACGACATATCAGTCATGGCTGACGCTATTATGGAAATATCCCAGCGCTACATCGAAATGCACTGATCCCTCCGAAAGCATCAAGAGAATTATCGTAGGCTCCATCAGAATCGGAATCCTGACGACCCGTGCCAGCGAGACCAGCTAATAGCTCTGATGCGGGCCACTTTCCAGGACAGATTTAATGAGGCAGTCCATCAGTATGCCGACCAAGTATTACCTCCTGCGAATCAATCGACCCTCTTTCTGCATTGGGAGACCGACTTTCGGCGATACCCTCCAGATCATTTTAAATTGTAACCTGATATACATTGCTTTAGAATAGTCGTCGTTAAAGGATTTGGTTCATTACACATAGCTCCATTTTCATCTTCTTTCCTTTTCATAGCCCGCCAAAGAGAATTTAATGTTAATGCAAATGATTCACCAATCATATTCATGTTTTCCATACATCTAATGACATATTGAATTGTCAAATACGTTCCCCAAGAAACCTCTCAATTCTTTTCTTCATCCATCATCGCTTATACAGTATAAAAATATTTCAAGTGTGCAGCGTTCCAAGGTCGAGGGAATTCCTTGCCCTGATCATCCTTCAAATAATACGCTAATCCTGCCACACGACACGTCACCTCATAGGGTCCTTAATAAGGCGATTTGTGTCATGGTACCATTTCAAATTAATTACTAAACCCCCTAACTACACTAATATAGCATAGTGGATGGCCCGGATCATTTTCCAATGAGTGTAATCGACAGAATAGCAATCTTATGATTTCTAATTATTTCTTTGGATTTTCTATTGAAGATGGGGGTTTGGAATTTAAAAGACTAATCCTATTGAACGAAAAGACAATGCACGTAATCAAGCTCTAATCTAACTAAACTATGAGTGCGATGAAATTAAAAGAAACTTAAACTAAGCATAAAGTGCAGGAATTTAAATATGCAGAATAACATAAGAGTAAAATATAACATGAAATTAAATCTAAACTAATCAACAACAACCTAATTACTCTAAGAAACATTTCATCAAACACTAAAGAGGCATGAAACAAATTAAACTAAGTATGTGCAATTATAAAGATGGAAGATCATTTCATTAAAAACTTTCAACGAATGAAAAAAATAATCAAAGCACATCAACGTTGGAAAAGCTTGCTGTAGGATTCTGAAATTAGAGCTGGAAGAGCTGCCGAAAATACTAATCGGATCTGGAAATAGCTGCTGGTCGGAGCTTGGAACCGTGGCTGGCAGAGATGATGGTGAAGATGGCTATCGACGGTGGATGGAGATTGAGCGGAGATGGCTGGCGGCAGTGAAATGGATGGAGTGGCTGGCCAGACCGATCGGAGAGGAATCTCGTCTCCGATTGGTCGGCGACACTTGGGCGTGGAAGGAGAAGGTCCGCCGGTGTCGCTCGATGAAAGGGAACTCTACTGCGCGATGGAGGAAGATGAAGGGCACCGGTCACCAGAGAAGGAGGGGATCCCCTTTCCTCTCCGGCGATCGACAGGGAAGGGCAGGAGCGCGGCGGTGGTGAAGGAGGCGGAAACATCGGGCGATTGTCGTGGAGAGAAGAAGGAAAATGTCGGCTGCGTCGGGAGGTGAAGATGTTGGATTTTTAAGCTAATTTTGGTAGCCGTCCATTTGAAGCATGATCACATCTCATCCGTCCATTAAGCTAGGTTTTAATTGCTTTGATTAATCAATTAAGTGCTTGTGCATCCAACGGTTGAAATTGCTATGATCTTGTATGGACGGATCTGATTGATCTGAATGGACGATCACGATCAAACTGATCCGGATGAAAGGCTAGGATGTTTAGATCTGAGTGTATGGATCGGATCTCTCAAGATTTGGACGAACGGCTCAAAATTAATCGGATATCATCGGACGGTCAGGATTAAACAGATCTGAACCCTTTGATTAAACTGCTTCTGATCTGGATGAAGGGCTCAAATTCTTTCAACTTGAAATGTCCTTTATGACCCTAGATAGGCAAACAATCCTAAGTCTACTAAGCATCATTACACTCCTCGGCAACGACGCCAAAATTTGATAACGGCGATTTGTGTTGTGGTACCATTTCAAATTAATTACCGAACCCCCTAACTACATTAATATAGCATAGTGGATGGCCCGAATCGTTTCCCAACGAGTGTAATCTATAGAATAGCAATCTTAGGATTTCTAATTATTACTTTGGGTTTTCTATTGAAGATGGGGGTTTGGAATTTAAAAGACTAATCTTATTGAACGAAAAGACAATGCACATAATCAAGATCTAATCTAACTAAACTACGAGTGCGATGAAATTAAAAGAAACCTAAACTAAGCATTTAAACAAGAAAGTGCAGGAATTTAAATATGTAGAATAACATAAGAGTAAAATATAACATGAAATTAAATCTAAACTAACCAACAACAATCTAATTACTCTAAGAAACATTTCATCGAACACTAAAGAGGCATGAAACAAATTAAACTAAGTACGTGTAATTTTAAACATGGAAGATCATTTCATTACAAACTTTCAACGAATGAAAAAAACAATCAAAGCACATCAACGTTGGAAAAGCTTGCTGTAGGATTTTGAAATTGGAGCTGGAAGAGCTGCCGAAAATACTAATCGGATCTGGAAACAGCTGCTGGTCGGAGCTTGGAACCGTGGCTGGCAGAGATGATGATGAAGATGGCTGCTGGCGGTGGCTAGAGATTGGGCGGAGATGGCTGGTAGCAGTGAATGGATGGAGTGGCTGGCCAGACCGATCGGAGAGGAATCCCGTCTCTGATTGGTCAGCAACACTTGGGCATGGAAGGAGAAGGTCCGTCGGCGTCGCTCGATGAAAGGGAACTCTGATGCGCGATGGAGGAAGATGAAGGGCACGAGTCATCGGAGAAGGAGGGGATCCCCTTTCCTCTTCGGCGATCGACGGGGAAGGGCAGGAGCGTGGCAGTGGTGAAGGAGGCGGAAGCGTCGGGCGATTGTCGCGGAGAGAAGAAGGAAAATGCCGGTTGCGTCAGGAGGTGAAGATGTTGGATTTTTAAGCTCATTTTGGTAGTCGTCCATTTGAAGCATGATCACATCTCATCCGTCCATTAAGCTAGGTTTTAATTGCTTTGATTAATCAATTAAGTGCTTGTGCATCCAACGGTTGAAATTGCTCTGATCTCGATGAAAGGCTAGGATGTTTAGATCTGAGTGTATGGATTGGATCTCTCAAGATTTGGACGAATGGCTCAAAATTAATCGGATCTCATCGGACGGTCAGGATTAAACAGATCTGAACCCTTTGATTAAACTGCTTCTGATCTGGATGAAGGGCTCAAATTCTTTCAACTTGAAATGTCCTTTATGACCCTAGATAAAGCCACATTTGATCCAACTTGAGTCTATTACAGTGGCCCATCTCGATCTCCTACAAACAAAGATAAAATTTGCATATAAGTCCATAAATTAGGAGAATTTACAATAAGGTCCAAAAATAAATCCAACTAGTAAAATATGCAAATAATTGATAATTAATCACTCGAGAGAATTAAAACAATGATATTAAGGACCAAAATAACACGACAAAATGACAGTTATCAGTCCTTCCCAATTTGGAGCTAACTTTCTCGGATCTCCAATGGGATTAACCTTGCGCAGAACCAAATCTCCTTCTTGAAATCTCCAGGGCATTACCCTTTTGTTAAAGGCTTGTTGTACCCTCAGTTTATAAAATTCCGCTCGCCTCCGCGCCTGTTCCCTCTTTTCCTTCACCAAGTCCAGCTCAGTGCCACGAATGATTTGGTTTTGCTCCGGCTCATTAACTTCCACATGGGCGCTACTTAAAAGGGCCTCCACCGGAATGACGACCTCTATTCCGTATACCAGGCTGAAAGGAGTTTCACCTGTTGCAGTTTTTGGTGTGGTTCGGTAGGCCCACAAGATCCCTGGCAGCTCATCCACCCAGTTTCCTCTCTGAGCAACCAATTTGATCTTCAATCCTTGAATGAGGATTTTATTAGTTACTTCGACCTGCCCGTTAGCCTGAGGGTGAGCTACCGAAGTAAAAGCTTGCTGGATATTAAGACTTTTACACCATTCCTTGATCTTTTTACCCTGAAACTGTCGTCCATTGTCACTTACTAACCTTCTGGGAATTCTATATCGACAGATAATATTCTTCCATAGGAATTGTATCACGACATTCTCAGTGATTTTGGCAAGGGGTTCTGCTTCCACCCACTTGGAGAAGTAATCCACAGCCACCAATAAGAATTTTTTCTACAAAGGTGCCACAGACATGGGGCCCACTATATCCATTGTCCATTGATCGAAAGGGCATGAAGCAACAACAACTTTCATCAATTCAGCTGGTCATTCAGATCATTGCTATGCATGTTTCTCGACAGTCAATGATTTGCACATACCTTATATGAGCTGCATCTTGTTGAAGAGTGGGCCAAAAGTATCCTGCTAACAAGACTTTCCTCGCTAAAGTATTCCCTCCCAAATGATTGCTGCAGCAACCTTCGTGGATTTCTCGAAGTACCCATTCAACATCTTCTTTTCCCAAACACTTCAGCAGGGGTCGTCCAAAAGACGTCTTATACAGATCTCCGTTCAGGATGGTGAATCGTTTTGCTCTGTTCATTAAAACAGATGCCACTCCTTTTTCTTCTGGGACCTTTCCTTATTGTAAATATGTTATAATGTCAGTCCTCCAATTAGGGATCTGATCTGGTTCTGGTATGGTCCTCTCCACATTGTATATCACCAGAGAAGTAGGGACTTAGACACAGACCATTTCAAGTTGCTTCACCCCTTCCATAGCGCTAGCTAACCGAGCCAACTCATCCGCCTTCCCATTGTTCTCCCTCGGAATCTGTCTTAAGAGAACTTGCTGAAAATGAGCCTTTTCTTTTTCAAAAGCCTTCAAATATTTTTACAATCTTTCTTTCTGAACTGTGAAAGAGTCTTGAAGTTATGATACTGCCAACTGGGAGTTCGAATGGATTATAACGAAGGTTGCTCCTACGGCTCTGGCGGCTTGCAACCCTACTAAAATAGCTTCATATTCTGCTTCATTGTTGGACACCCGATATCCTAGGTGCATGGCTATGCGAGTTCCTCTTTCTCAGGGGATATTAACAGTACTCCCACCCCGCTGCCTGCAGACCCAGAAGAGCCATCTACAAATACATTCCATGCCTCTGATCCCTCTTCTTTTGCCGATGAGCCATCTTCTGAACTAACAGGTACTTCTGCTAAAAAGTCAGCAAGAGCCTAAGCCTTGATGACGGTTCGGGGTTGATAATGAATGTCATACTCACTTAGTTCCACTACCCATTTATCCAAACTCCCAGAAAAATTAGGCTTAGTAACCACCTTGCATAATTCACTGTGAGTTAAGACATTAATTGGATGAGCTAGGAAGTATGGCCTCAACTTGTGGGCTGTCAAGACTAGAATATATGATTCAAATTTCTCTTTCGTGATATCGAGTATAATAGATAGGTCAGTTGAGAACCTTCTTGCTTTAATAATACTGAACTGATGGCTCCTTCTGAAATAGCTAAGTACATCCATAGGGGCTTTCCTGCTATTGGCTTGGCTAATAGCGAAAGTTCAGCTAAATATTTTTTCAGCTCTCGGAAAGCCTATTTGCATTGATCATCCCGCAGAAATTTAGTAGCCTTGCGAAAAATCCTGAAGAAAGGTAGCCCCTTGTCTGCTGATCTGGCTATAAATCGGGACAAGAAAACAATTCTCCCTACCAGCTTTTGAGTCTCTCATAGATTAGTGAGTGACTTCATATTGCATAATGCCTCCACCTTCTCCAGATTGGCCTGCAGTCCCTTCTCGGTTACAATATACTCCAAAAATTTCTCGCTCTTCACCCCGAACAAATATTTTTTAGGGTTTAATTTCATGTTATATCGCCTCAAAGTAGCAAAGGTTTCGTTCAGGTCAGTAACCAAATCTTGAGCGGTTTTCGATTTGACTAGGATGTCGTCAACATAGACTTCCACATTCTTGCCTTTTTGTTCTGCAAAGATTTTATCCATGAGCCGCTGGTACGTAGCCCCTGCATTTTTTAGACCGAATGACATAACCACATAGGCATATAGCCCTTCCACTGTTACAAAACTAACTCTCTTCTGATCTTCTTTGGCCATTGGTATATGATGATATCCTTGGTAAGCATCCATTAAAGACACTACCTCGTATCCCACCGTAGAGTCCACCAACTGATTAATGCGAGGCAAGGGGTAGCAGTCTTTAGGGCATGCTTTATTTAAATCACGGGAGTCAATACACATCCTCCATTGCCCCGAAGGCTTGGGGACCAGTACTACATTAGATACCCACTCAGGGAATTGAATCTCTTTAACATGACTCACTTTCAATAATTTATTTACTTCCTCAGCTATCACTTTATCTTTTTCCGGTCCAAAATGTCGTCGCTTCTGCTAGACAGGTCGAACCCCTCTGGTAATGTTGAGATGATGTTCAACAATGTGAGGGTCGATCCCCGTAAGGTCATGCACATCCCCGGCAAAGATATCTTCATTTTTCTTTAAGCAGGCCACCAGCTCCTCCTTAGCCTCGAGCTGCTAGGTTACCCGAGTGACTTTTCCGGGAGCTATCTCCGCCAGCTCTCCTTCTTCTATTTTCCTTGCTTTAGGGGGAGACTCTTTCAGTACGCATACGTCAGAGATCACGATGGCTTTTCCTTTAGGGTCGTCTATCCTGGCCTTCTTTTAGTCATCCCTGATCATTTGTACGTAGCAACTCCGGGCAGCCTTCTGCTCACCTCGGGCCTCTCCAATCAATTGCCCGATCGGAAATTTCACCTTCTGGTGGTAAGGAGAAGCCACCGCTTGAAAAAATAGAAAGGAAGGGACGACCCAAAATCGCATTATAAGTGGACGGAGCATCCACGATAAGAAAAGGAACAATGTTGGTTCTCTGGCTGGGCTTTGTGCCCAGAGTGAGGGGCAACGAGATCTGCCCTGTGGGATGGACCACATGTCCTGCAAACCCGAAGAGAGGAGTGGCCACGTCCTTCAGCTGAGCGTTTCCCAACTGCATTTGTCCAAAAGCCTCTTGGAAAAGGATGTTGACAAAGCTTCCCGAATCGACTAATACCCGAGCCACTTCATAGTTGCCCAGGGAAATATGAATCACCAGAGCATCCGTATGAGGCAGCAGAATGCCTTGGAGATCTTCGGGCCCAAATGAAACTGGAGGCACAGTTTGGATAGCCTGATCAGTAACTATAACCAAGCTCTCCATGAGACGAGCATATGATTTCCGCGCTCGATTGGAATCCCCATCAGTAGGTCCTCCTGCGATAACGTGAATAACCCCCCGTGTGGGGATATCATTGAGATCAAATGATGGGACCTCACCTGATGGGCCTCCTTGTGAGATACCCTCCTGGGCTGGAGTCTGAAGGTCCGGAGGAAAAGTGACCTGCGGTCATTGGTTATAGGGCCCCGGACGAGCCATGTTGGGTCGTTGGCCTCGGCGTGCCGGTCCTCCCGTCTGAGGCCGCACATGTGGGTAAGCGGCCTGGATACGCTCTAATTCTTCTTGCAATTTAAAACATCGACCACTGGCCTGGCCGTATTCCATATGATACTGGTAAAAGAATGGAGTGGGAGGGTTGCGAGGTACTCCCCTATACCTTATTGGCCATCGTAGAAGTCCTTGCTTGTCATAGAACTCCATCTCCCACTCTTTACAAGTTCTTGGGGGAGGGACTGCATCTGGGGCCATGATCTGCAATGGAGGTGTGGGGTGAGCTCCCTGTATCAGTAATCAAGGCCTGGGAGCTTCCGGTAGAAAGGGTCGCACATATTCCCATCGGGGAGGTGCTCGAGGGGCTGCTGGGCAATTTCTTTCTGCAAGGACCATTGCGGAGGCTTGTTCAGCTCTCTGGACCTTTAGCCCTTATTCGTCTTTAATATATTTTTTTGCGTGGCTCAACAGTTCCTCGTAGCTAGCCGCGGGCTTCCTCAACAGTGAGCTAAGGAAAGGACCCTCCCTTAGCCCGTGCAGAATGACCACTCTGAAGGCATCTGTTCTTGCCGAGGGGATATTTCTGGCAGTGGAAGTAAATCGATGAAGATACCCTCTGAGTGACTCTGGGCCCCTACATAATATGCAGCAGGACGAAAGCATCATGTTTGTACGCCTTACAACTGGTGAACTCTTGCCAGAACATCCCCTGAAAATTAGCAAAACAAGTAATAGACCCCGGGGGCAGGGTATTAAACCATTTTTGCGCCGAGCCGGTTAAAGTGGTATGGAAGGCTCGGCACTTGAGAGCGTCGGTATAGCAATGGAGTGAGGCGACTCCTATGAACTGTGATAGATGCTCCTCAGGATCCGTCGTGCCATCATACTTGTCTACCTGGGGATTTCTGAAGTATGACGGTGAGACTTCAGAAAGAATGTCCATGGTGAAAGGACTGGGCTCGCAAATCTCTGGAGCCCTAGTTGAATGGCTTTTGCCTTGCTCTTCTAGTCGATTCTGGGTTAATGGAATAGTGGTCTGATGTACTCGTCCCCCCGACCCCTCCCCAGGTAACGCTTCGACGTTAGTAGTTGTACAAAGTCGAGGGGGCATCTCTTGTGGTGGTCCACGGGAGGAAGGTTCACCAGAATGAGGATGAAGGTACCTCGTCCTTCTCCTTTCTTTAGCAAGGGACTTAGCCATGGCGATGTCCACCATGGCTCTCAGCTGCGACGGTAGTATAGGGATGGGATTTTCCTCCACAGAGGAGGCTGCTGGATGATGTATCTCCTCTGGCTGCATCTCTACGTCTTACTCAGAAAGTTTCCACAGACGACACCAACTGATCTGGTACGGGGAAGGGTTTTCTAGCTTCCTTCCAATGCAGGGGGCGTGCAGGAAGCTTGAGGGTTCTCTCCGACCACAACAGTAATGAGGTACGAAGAAGAGAAATTCACGCAACATAAGCAATGAACAAAGACATAGGATGTAACGTGGTTCGGAATAAGGATTCCTACTCCACGGGGGTGAGCTCTCCCACGAGCTACGGTGCTAGAACACTTTCACTATAAACTTCCTCCTTCACAGAAAGAACTTCCAGAGGTGGAGGAGAAAACCTCTTACAATTAGCTTAATACACAGAAAAGTATCGGAAAGATGGAGCTCACTACTCTCCTTGTCTCCTTCTTCGGCGATGTGGTCGCTCTCCCCTTCGGATGTGCCTTCGTCTATCGCTTGTTGGAATAATGCGGATCCTCCTTCCTCTTGTCTTGCTTCTCCCTTTTATCCTCCTTCCTCTGGCCAGCTGTTGCACCGCGAACTTCCTTCATCATACATGGGGCAACCTTGCTTATCTGGAGAATCATTCTATTACAGACACGAGGAGCGAAGGCTCCTCGGAATATTATGTGGGGGCCCTATTTTGTTGGGTAACAACTTCTTATCTATATTTCGGGAAATATTCTTGCCCATCCCTTTCAGCCACTTACCTTCAATAAAGCTAGCCTAGACTTACCGCTCACGTGTAGCATAGCTCTTAGGCCTTTCCCAGTACCCCGAATCAACTTCTATTCTTTCCGTACCGAACCATTTCCAGGCCCGCTAAACCAAGCCGATTCTTATCCATCTTGTATCGGATCAATCTTCAAATTCACCCCGCCGTGCCAACTCTCTCAAATCGTCCTCCAGTGCCAATTGCCCCAAATTGATGTGCCCGAACCATTCTTCTCAGACTCCTTCTGCCGAACCAGCTACTTGGTTCGGACAACATCCTATGCACGGGTCTTTTTATCCTATTCATAGAAAAGAGGTAGCAGTAATATCAGATAACATTTCTAGCTAACTCTATTTTCATTAAGTCAACTCAATTTATGGGAGTCAAGTCAATCAATTCTAATAGATTCGAATAGATGTTGTTGTGAATCTTATCCATCTAACAAATATTTTTTGAGTCAATCCTCTCTAGTTATCTTAATTTAAAAGAAAAGAAGTTTATTTTTTATTGTCAATTATGTAGTTAACTCGAGTTACTTCAGTGGACTAAAATCTCATTCAATTGACTAAAGTTGAAACAGAAAACTTCTATTTGAAAGCACAATATTTGCAAATTGACTATTTTTAGTCGACTGAATTTGTTTATGGATCTTGATTTAATTTGAAATCAAGCTTATTTATTAACTATGATTCAAAATACCTTATCCTTGGTCAAGTACACACTTGTGTAGCCCTCTACTTAGAAAACCCAAAATTAGACCCCCTCGTAATATTTCAAAACTCACTTAACTTCATGTACCAAGAGGTCTCACCTCATCTATATATGTAGAAACCTCACATCTAGGTCTTCACTTGCTAAGAGACTTTGCTTTGGGGTGTTCATATAACTATCAAGAGGCTTCATCTTGGGGTCTTCATTTGTCAAGAGAATTAATCTCTAAATCTTCATTATCTACCTAGAAGTCTCAGGGTCATACCTAAAATTTGGATGACTTGAACCGAGCTTTAAAAAAAAATAATGGATTAATTTTTAGACTTCTCATATTAATTTTTATATCCTTTTATGAAGTGATTTAGATCTCTTAAAAAGTGGATATGAGATGAGCGTCTCCTTGGCCTCGCATAAGGTTTGGCCCGGAGATGTCTCAACTTCGAGTCTTCCTCATGATGTTCTTACTCAAACTTAACCTCATGAGTATATGCTGCCATCGTATTAAATTTCTTCATTTGTCAAATCATCTTGAAACTTTTTATTTATTAACACCTATTGAATTTCTTCATCTATCAAAATCTTTTAAAGTTATCGATTTACCAACGCTTATGGTACTTTTCATTTGTCAATATATTTTAGACTTCGGTCACCTCAACATTTATTGAATCATCATTCTACCTATAATTATTTGTCAAGTTTCTAAACCTATACACTCGACAAACACATCAAAATAATAATTTAAAATTAACTTAAACTATTTGTCAACCACATTAAAATAACTTAATCAAATTCAACCACTTTAGGGCATGATTATACTTACAAAATTACCTGAGATCACATTTAATTTGTTATATGAAAACACCTCCTAATAAATAGATAAAAAAAAATGATTAATGTTGGCAATCTTGCCCCAACTATTAATTACTTTTGATATTTAGATAACCAAATTTAGTTAGGAAATATTGATGATCTAACATGAGTATTAAATGATAAGTACGAGGAAGTTCAAGTATGAAGTCTTGACGATGTAAGTCTAAGTGTGTAGTCTTAACGGTGTAAGTTCAAGTGTATAGTCTTGATCGTGTAAGTCCAAGTGTATAGTCTTGGCGGTGTAAGTCCAAATGTGCAGTATTGGCGATGTAAGTCTAAGTGTATAGTCTTGATTATGTAAGTCCAAGTGTGTAGTCTTGACGACGTAAGTCCAAGTGTAACTTAGCAATGGATGTTCCGGAGACGTGGTCTCTTAGAAAAAGAAGACCCAATAGTATGATGAAGTCAAAGGAACCATTTGAAGGCAAGCGCAAAGGATGAGAAGTCGTGGACTCGGAGGCATTCTAAAAGCGCGAGGCTGATGGAAGAGGCTTGGAGGCTTAAGTCTAGGTTAAGGGTAAGTGTCAAGTATGAGTGGATCATACTTTGTGCATTAGACCTTAATTTTGAGGTGTAACAGTCGATTGAGTTTAGACTAATCGACTGGTCTAAAGACCAGTTGACTGGTCGAGTGCTTAGGCGACGAGAGAAAGTCACTTGGGCAATCGGGTGTGCGAATGGTGCTCAGGCCGAGTAGTACTCAGGAAGTCTTGAGCGCCATTCGAGATCGAGTAGTCGACTGCTACATAAAGCAGTCGACTGGTTGGGTGCTCGGGCGATTGAGAAATGCCCAATTCAGGACTCGATTGGCAGGGCACCAAGAAGTGCTAGGGTGCGACACTCGGACTCGAGAAGTCTTGAGCGGTGCTTGGGAAGTTGTGAAGGAATCGCGATGCTTGAGCAATCGACTACTGCATGATCAGTAGGCTGGTCGTGGGTACTCGAGTGATTAATAAGTCACGGTGCTCAGGACAAGTGTGCTCCGACGATTGGGAAAATAGTGCTCGAAAAACTTACGATGAAGCAGTCGACTGCCATGAATGGGCAATCAACTGCTTAAAGTAAGAAGCACATAGAAGCACTCTGAGTCAATTGGTCCGTCGACTCAGTCAAGACCAATCGACTGGTCTGATGGCCAGTCGACTGGTGAAGCAACCGTTGAGTTGTAATGTTCATAATCCCGAGATTCGCGGCAAGTCATTGAGGCATCGATAGCAGAGCTCCAAACCCTATATAAAAAGGGTGTTGGATCTTGAAGAAGGCTAAGAAAAACATTCAAGAAAGCATCCAAAAGCTCTCTAAGTTTTTCTAAGCTCTTCTCCGCTAAACCCTAAATCTCTTCTTCAAGCGCTTATTAATTCAATCTTGTAAGAAGAAGAGATTATTGCTGCAAGAAGGTTTCTCCACCTTGATGTTCATCCAAAGGAGAAGTTAGTGAAGTTTGCGAAGGAGTGATCCACCTTAAGGATTGTCATGGAATAGGAATGAATCTCCGAACCATATTACATCGTCGTGTTAGCATTTGTTTGCATTATTTTTCATTCTAGCTTTTAATCTATATTTGCTTCAACTGACAAGTTGTAGAAACGAGTCGAATCGACACTATTGACCCCCTCTAGGGCACACAATGGTCCTAACAATTGTATAAGAACTTGGATTGCCTCGGAAGAACTAATCATCAAGATGACATTTCAAGAGGGATATAGCACCGCACGACTACCTTTCTTTGACACAACGACTTTGCCTATTGGAAAGATAAAATGGAGTATTATCTAATGAATGATATAGAAAATTGGTTTAGTGTTGTAGATGAGTTCGAAAAATCGGTACACGAATTTGGAGCGCCTCTACCAACCAAAGATTGGACAAGAGAAATGACCAAGAAGGCCCAAGCAAATGCAAAGGCAACAACCACACTTCAATGTGGACTCTCGATGGAGAAACTCAATAAGGTTGGGTCATTCAACTCCGCTAAGGAGCTTTGGGAAAAGCTCATTGAGTTAATGAAGGATCAAAAGAATTAAAGAGAGGAAAAACGAATCTCTTGGTGGGTCAACTCCAAATCTTCACCATGAAAAAAAATGAAATCGTGAGCAAAATGTATGGTAGGTTCAAAGAAGTTGTCAACAGACTTCACATAATAGGTGAGAAAATTGACAACTGGGATCTAGTGAGGTATGTCTTCAAGCTTTTCCAAGAAATACACTATGGACATCAATGGTTGATGCATATAAGGTTTCTAGAGATCTTTTGTTAGTTAAAATAAATGAATTATTTTGTGAATTTGAACTTCATGAACAAGCTAACATATTTTCAAAAGAGAAAAGCTTAGCTCTTGTTGTAGAAAAAAAAAAGAAAAGAAGAATAAGGAAGAGAAGGAGGAATCCTCATTGATGGGGTCAGGGTTTTTCTGATCAGATTAAGCTTTTTCCAGGCAGTATATGTGTTTGATGAGAAGTATGAGCATTTCTTGAGTAGTTTATGTTTTTTTCCGATCAGTATATATGATTGCCGAAGCAGTAGAGGTGTTCAGAAGTAAAGTAATTTGTGCATTGGCAGAGCAGTAAGAGTACTTCCCGAGCAGTCTATATGCTTCCCGAGTAGTGTATGTGGTTTTCGAGCCCAGTAGGGGTGAGTAGTGCAGTGATGTTCCGAAGTGAAGTTGGCAGAGCAATAAGAGTATTTCATGAGCAGTCTATATGCTTCCCGAGCAGTGTATGTAGTTTCCTAACCCAGTGGGAGTGAGTAGTGCGGTGATGTTCAGAAGTGAAGTTGGCAGAACAGTAAGAGTACTTCTCGAGTAGTTTAAGTTTTTCCTGAGTAGTGTATGTGGTTTCCGAGCCCAGTAGGGGTGAGGAGTGCAGTGATGTTCAGAAGTGAAGTTGGCAGAGCAGTAAGAGTACTTCTTGAGCAGTCTATATGCTTCCTGAGTAGTGTATGTGGTTTCCGAGCCCAGTAGGGGTGAGTAGTACAGTGATGTTCAGAAGTGAAGTTGGTAGAACAATAAGAGTACTTCCCGAGCAGTGTATGTGGTTTCCGAGCTTAGTAGGGGTAAGTAGTGCAGTGATATTCAGAAGTCAAGTATAGGTATTGACAGAGTAGTATATGTTTTTCTCGAGCAGTATATATAATTCCCAGGCTCAATAGGGTGAGTAGTGCAGTATTACTCAAGTATAGAATTGACAGAGTAGTGTATGCTTTTCTCGAATGGTCTATGTGTTTTCTGAGCAATGCCTATTTCCCGAGCTGTATGTTCATTTCTCGAGCCGCCTATGGGTTTCAGGGTTTCTTTTTGAATATGGTGAAATAAGGAGGATGAGGTATTCCGGGGTATGAAAAGTAGCAGGAGAAGTTTAAAGATGATAAATGTGATTAATCTAATATATTCAATCATTTATTTCTGTATTTTATTTAGTTAATGGTTGACAGGGAAGCATGAGGAGTATGAATTATTTGAAGAGGATATTTTGAATATAGGTGGGAAAAAATGGTGTAAGAGTATTAGAGTAAATTCACTTCAAGGAGGTGGCGGGATGAAGCATTTATAAAAGGGGTAGAGAAGGAAGGAAGAGGGGATGGTTGTTTCTTCGATATTCGATACCTCAAAGATCTTCTTCTCATTTCTTCTTCTTCATTCTTTTTGCATTGTTATTTTCTTCATACTATTACTGACTTGAGCGTCAGAGTGGTCGCGCTGGGAAGCTGACCTATTTCTAACACTCCTTACAAAGTGACAGATCTAACTCTACTCCAAAGATCCAAGGTGACTCAAGAAGAAGATATTTCTTTATCTCATCCTTAATTCTCTTTGGTGACAGATCCAACGATCCACAAGAAGGGAGAGGGAGATCTTGGCAGGCCGAAGAAGTGAACACCATCAAATTGGTGTTGTATGTGGGAATCTGAATAAAAAGTCGTGATGGTGAACACTAGAAGGACGTTGAAGGAGTCATGGAGGAGGAGAAATCAATCTCCAGTACTTCTAAGGGGGGTACCAGCAAAAGGCATCGTGAGCCCTTATATAGAGAAGATCTTATGCAAGTGGTGACTGCTGTGATGGATCAGATGTCACAAAAGGCCACCCCAAAGAAGGTGAAGGAGGATGACACATCCGATGATAACTCAGAAGAAGAGGTAATCGGAGTCTCTCGCCTGAAGAATGATTCTTCTTACATCTACAAGCAAGTCAAGGGGAAGAAAAAGAAGTGTGTAGCTCCTCTTGAGAATGCACAACCTGAGGGGGATGTTCCTTTTATAAGTTCTATTGTAAATGTATAAGAGTCAAATCCCTTTACTGAGGATATCCTGAATGAAGAGTTACCCCGACACTTTCGAATTCCTTAGATGCCAGAATACATTGGTTCCCCTAATCCTAAGGATCATTTAAGTAGATTTGAAAATTCTACTTTATTATACCGTTATACCGATGGGATTAAATGTCATGTGTTTCTTACTACATTAGTAGGACTAGCTCAACAATGGTTTAGTGATTTGAAAGCTCGAAGTATTGCTTCGTTTAAGGATTTCTCAACACTAATTGCAATATATTTTTCAGCTCTAAAAAATATTTTCCTCAACCATTGAGTCTTTTTGATATTAAATAGAGAGAGAAAGAAAATCTACGACAATATATGTAGAGATTTACACAGTCAGCGCGAGAAATTCCCGCTATGGAGTCTGGTATGATGGTAGGGGCCTTTACTCAAGGGTTCAGAGAGGGGGATTTCTTTAAATATTTAGCTAAAAGGCCTCCTACAAGTTTTGATGATTTATTATCCTGGGTGGAGAAGTTTATTAATCTTGAGGATGCTCAGAAGTCTCGACAAATTTCTCAGGATTATAAAATGGTAGAAGTTTCAGAAAGGAGGGCTGAATGGGTAAGACTCGTCCGACCTTTAGTAGATAGATCTCTATATGCTCCGCAATTCAGGTTTTCTAAGGAACAAACTATGCATATATGTGAGAAACAACAATTATTGAGAAGGCCCTTTGGTGCTGCTAGAGGGCCTAGGAGGTTGCCATCTCCTATTTTTTTTCTTATCATCAAGAGTATGGGCATAATACTCAAGACTATCAGCAGTTAGATTTTGAATTATAGAGAATCATATGGGCTCATCCTCATATTCGAAATATGGTTATGAATTCGACTCCTTATCATCAGGGGTTTGGAGGAAGAAATTATGGTAGGGGGAATTCAAGGAGACCTCTTATAAATCGACATGTACAGACTACTCAGCTGAGAGAGATAGCTCCTGATAGGGTAATGCCTGCTAATCAGCCTCTGTAAGAGGCTCTATTAATATGATTTCTGGTAGTTCCACTAATGGGGATTCAAACAGGGCTAGAAAGAGGCATACTCAAGAAGAATGTGCAGCCATATCCATTCTACCTAGAGCAGGGGGACCTCTCTTGGGTTTTGGCCCTAGTGACATAGAGGGATTAATGACCCCTCACATTGATGCTTTAGTTATCCGAGCCTTTATTGCTAATTTTGATGTAGGAAGAGTTTTTGTAGACCTGGACAGCTCAGTGGATATTTTGTATTAGTCAACCTTAGAACAAATGGGAGTTAATATCAATGACTTGCAACTGGTCGGTACTTCCTTATTTGGGTTTTCTGGTCATGAGGTACAACCAATGGGTCAGATCAAGTTGCCTTTATCTTTAGGGGAAGAGCTAAAAAGAAGAACAATACTTATCAATTTTACAGTAGTTAACATGCCTTCTTCCTATAATGCTATATTGGGTAGGCCTGTGCTAGCCAGTTTACAAGCAGTGGCTTCTCCTTATCATCAGAAAATTAAGTTTCTTATTAGGAATGAGGTGGGGGAAGTCAAGAGTGATCAACAACTCTCTCAGAGGTGTTATGTTGATACTATTTGGACAGGGCAGAAGGAAAAATTTATGGGTAAATATTTTTAGAAATCTAATTCATATGGGGTTGTAGTATGTACCATCAAGGGGAAGGATTCTGAGTTTGAATTCTGCAAGTAAAGATTTCTTTAATCAAATTTGGCGTGGGGGGTGTTCTGTAGTATTTCTAAAGTAGTTAGTAGGGAGAATATTGTTAGGAGATGGTTATTGGTAGTGGTTCTTCCTTAATTTTAGAGGTATTTCAGAGTTAAGGAGAAAATAATAATAAAGTATGTTGTTGTCTTTGGAATTTCACTATTTTTTGGGGAAAAAGGAATGCAGGGGTATATTTTTCTCAAATGTATCAACCTACTGTATTGATGGTTTTGGATTATTTGTTATTCTTGGTCCTGGTTGGTTTTTTGATTTGCATATAGGTGAGATGAAGGCGAATGGAATTCCACAACGTAACCTATACTGCTGTTGGTTTGATTTTTATACCCCGTAAAGTTGTTCTTATGTTTTCATTACTTGCTATTTCTTTTTCGTTTATAATACTTGGTTTGCATGTGAGGAATATATATGATTCTTTATATAAATAACTGAAAATAAAGATGATATAAGGAGAACATTCTCATTTGCAAGGGGCTATGGGGGAGAAGAATTCACAGAAGACTCCCCTTCTAGGTAGGGTGATGGAATTATCAGAGGAGGGAGGTGGCCGCTCGGGAAGTTTCTATGGTAGTCAGATTGAGGGGGGTATAAGCATGTTGTTACTTTTCTTTAACAAGAGGGTTGTTACTAAGGTAGGGTTACCTGTGGAGATTAGAATAGAGTTTGCCTGAGCAATGACTTGTTTCTTGAGCGATAATAGGGCGGTTCGACATATGGAGTTTGACTTGATTCAAGAAAGGAGGGATGCTGTTTTATATAATGCGGAAAGGTATAGATCGCAAGTAATTAAATCTTATAATAAAAAGGTAGTGCCTCGTTTTTCTTGAGGTAGGAAACTTAGTGCTAAGGAAAGTACTGCATGAGAGATCTAAGGGTAAGCTGGGACCCAAATAATAATGCTGGAGCTTATTATTTAAAGGACACTCTAGGGAGGTTTTTCGTAAGGCCCTGGAATGTGTATCACTTGCGCCCTTATTTCAGTAGATAAAGCATTATAAAATCTATGTTTTAAGAATAGTACAACATAAGCAAGTCATGTATTGTTTTGCAAATATTATGGTAAATACAAGTTATATTTTTTCAACATTGGAAGGGAAAGGAAAAGATAGTATGTCACGCCCGCCCTTTTCCTCGTAATCTATAGGGGTTGGAAGGGTGGCACGACGCGATCATACATACATGCATTTATAGCGGAAGACTTTTAAACTTCTTTTTTTTTAAAACATAGAACATGAAACATGGAGCATGCATAATCATTTCATAAGTACTTAGTACAAGTTCATGATAATCAACTTAAACAAACCAAGTAGCAACCATCAACATCAAGTAGAGTTCGACTCTTAACCACTATCATGCAAGACTTAAAGGGAAAACATGCATAAGTCTTTGAACCTAAAACATATCTCCTCCACCATGCCACTACCACACACACTTTGCCCCTCCTGCTGCTCCCTTTAGTTTAGCCATTCTTTACCCTTATATGTAGTATAAGGGAACATGAAACTATAAGCACATAGGCTTAGTAAGATCCTTTCCTACTCACAAAAACCATACATCAATAATTGGACCTAGAGTAGTGACATGATTATTTAAGAACATATAAGCATAGCATACATATAAGAGTAATGACATGATCATTCAAGAACATATAAGCATAACAT
The DNA here is from genome assembly GCA_025175895.1 of Wurfbainia villosa. Lineage (NCBI taxonomy): Eukaryota > Viridiplantae > Streptophyta > Magnoliopsida > Zingiberales > Zingiberaceae > Wurfbainia > Wurfbainia villosa. The sequence goes on along the minus strand of CM045989.1, from coordinate 30,794,479 downwards.
TCATATAAAAGTAATGATATGATCATTCAAGCACATATAAGCATAGCATTCATATAAGAGTAATGACATGATCATTCAAGAACATATAAGTATAGCATTTATATAAAAGTAATGAAATGATCATTCAAGAACATATAAGCATAGCATTCATATAAGAGTAATGACATGATCATTCAAGAACATATAAGCATAGCATTCATATAAATATCATAATCACATAGACATGAAAAGGGGCATATGCAAGATGCTCTTTGAAAACATATATTTTATAGGTACTTAAACATAATCTCAACATATTGGGCCCGACATTGTACCACATACATCATCATCATTGCATGCATCCCTAAATAGACCCGAGGTAGCTAATCCCGAACCTACTAGGGTACTAGGTCCGTACTACATCCGTCGACCTAGGAGCAACATAACATAGAAGCCCATCCTAGGCCCGTACTATGTTCGTCGGCCTAGAGCAACTTAGGAGCCCATCCCGTACTAGGTCCGTACTATGACCATCGACCTAGGGGCACGTAGGAGCCCATCCCTTGGACCTTGTTAGGGTCCGGTACAAGCCATGCAAAAAGTAAAATAGCATATCATGTTCCTTATCATAACATATCATGTTCCTTTTCATAACATATCATATTCCTTATCAAAATATATCATGTTCCTTTTCATAGCATATCATGTTCCTTTTCATAACATATCATATTCCTTTTCATAACATAAAGAGTGCTCTTAGTCCCCATTCATAGGGAAGCATCTCTTAGGCATTTTCATCATACATACTTGTTCATCATGATGCAATGAGCATAACATAATCATACATTCATACAATTAACATGGACATAAGGTAGTGGCATAAACCAATCATGCTATCATAAAGTCTAACAAACATCATATTAACATCTTACATACATGTAGCATGACATGGAGGATTATTAGAGGGCATGATCATGGGTTGGCCGAAACCCTAAGGGAGGGTTCTCAAGAATTCAAACACTAAAACAACTTGTACAAGGTCTACCTAACATCATACTAACATCATATACATATAGAGTATGGCATGAAACATCATTAACAAGCATAACATGGTGTGGCCGAAACTTCATGGGGGTTCTAACAAAATTCAAACCCTAAACAACTTGTACAAGGTCTAACTAACCACATGTTAACATTCATTACATATAGATTATGGAATGGAAGACCATTAGGAGCACAATTAGGACTTGGCCGAAACTTCAAGGAGGGCTTTGGGATCAAACACTCAAATCAAGCCTATCTATCAACATGTTATCTTCTACATACAAAACATGGCATGGAAACATATAGATCATAGCATGGAAGACCATTAGGAGCATGATAAGGTCTTGGCCGAAACTTCAAGGAGGACTTTGGGATCAAACACTCAAATCAAGCCTATCTATCAACATGTTATCTTCATCTACATACAAAATATGACATGGAAACATATAGATCATAGCATGGAAGACCATTAGGAGCATGATTAGTCTTGGCCGAAACTTCAAGGAGGACTTTGGGATCAAACACTCAAGTCAAGCCTATCTATCAACATGTTATCTTCATCTACATACAAAACATGGCATGGAAACATATAGATCATAGCATGGAAGACCATTAGGAGCATGATTAGGTCTTGGCCGAAACTTCAAGGAGGACTTTGGGATCAAACACTCAAGTCAAGCCTATCTATCAACATATTATCATCATATTCATACAAAACATGGCATGGAAAATCATTGGAAGCATGAAGGAGGTCTTGGCCGAAAGTTTCAAAAGGGGTTTTTAAGCAACTAACAACCGAAACAACTTGTACTGCAGGTGAGGGGATACTTACATCCTTTCGCTTGTTTAGTAATAGAATATACCCTAGGTGGTGCCAAGACAAGAGCTCTCTTCTTGCTTATTTGGTTTTCGGAAATGGAAGAAGGGGGAGATAGGGTATGACAACTTGGGTTCTCTTGTCTCCTCATACTCCTATTTATTCAATGTAAGGTGTCCCTTAGCCTCCCTTACCCTTATCTATCATTTCCCATACCCTTCTAATAGCACAACCTTGTTGGGCTTCTGGTTATCGGATGCATCCTAAGGTTTAGTTATCTACTTGGAGGTTTAGGGTTCAAACCCTGGGCCATGCATCCTTTTTGGCTCTATTTTCTTTTATTTTTGAAAGATCCCACATAAAAGCCCATTATGATCATGTAAAAATTCTTATAAAAATTTCTAGAAATTTTACGAGTGTTACAGTCCTTCATACCTTTTAAAAGTTTCATCCTCAAAACTTAGAATAACTCTGGATACTTCCATTTTATGTCCTCCTTGCATTCCCAGGTAGCTTCTTCGTACCGTTGATTTTGCCACAGGACCTTCACTAAGGGCACCTCTTTATTCCTTAGTCTTTTGACTTCTCGGTCTAGTATTTGGATAGGCCAACTTTCATAACTCAGGTCCTCTTGAACTTGCACTGTTTGTGGCTCAATCACTTGGTCTGTACTGGAAATGCACTTCTTGAGCATCGAAATGTGGAACACTTTATGAATAGCCGACATCTCTTGAGGCAACTCTAGCTCATAAGCTACCTTGTTGACTCTCTTCAGTATCGGATACGGTCCCACATAGCGTTGACTCAGCTTACCCTTCCTTCCGAATCTCATCACTCCCTTCATAGGGGCCACTTTGAGGAATACCAAATCCCCGACTTCGAATTCCAACGGTCTACGCTGCATATCTGCATAGCTCTTTTGCCAGCTCTGAGCAGTTTCAATTCTTTGGCGGATGTTCTGTATTGCTCGGGTGGTGTCGTCAATGATATATGTTTGGAGTCCCATCCCCTTCTTTTCACCACCCTTGTACCAACATATAGGAGATCTACATCTCCTCCCGTATAGAGCCTCGTAGGTCGCCATTCCAATAGTAGCTTGGTAGCTATTATTGTAGGTGAATTCTGCCAAGCATAAGTATCGGCACCAGCTCCCTTTGAAATCTAAGGTGCAAGCTCGTAACATATCCTCCAATACTTGGTTCACCCTTTCTATCTGTCCGTCGGTCTGAGGATGAAAGACAGTACTGAATAATAGCTTCGTGCTAAGGGCCTTCTGAACACATTCCCAAAAGTGGGAAATAAAGCGACCATCTCTATCAGAAATGATGGTCTTAGGAATCCCATGTAATCTGATAATTTCCCTAGCATATAATTGAGCCAGTTGCTCAGTCGAGTAGGTCATCTTGATTGCTAAGAAGTGGGTAGACTTCGTCAATCTGTCCACGATCACCCATATAGCATCATATTCGTTCGTCGTCTTGGGTAGTCCTGAGATGAAATCCATAGAAATATCTTCCCATTTCCATTCTGGAATTTGGATTGGCTGCAGTGTTCCTCCAAGTCTCTGGTGTTCTACTTTAACCCTCTGGCAGGTCAAGAAGGTACTAACATACTGAGCCACATCTCTTTTCATACCGAACCACCAGAACTTCCCTTTCAGATCTTGGTACATCTTGGTGGATCCAGGATGCATCGCATAGGGGGTTCCGTGAGCTTCCTCAAATATCTTATTTCGTAATTCTGGATCATCGGGAATACACAAGCGATCCCTGAGGTAGAGTACTCCACTATCAGAGATACGAAATCCATCATCCTTTCCTTCTAGGACCTCTTGCTTGATTCTTCGAATGCTCGGGTAACGGACTTGCTTTTCTAATATATCGTCGAACATAGTCGGTGCTATCTTCATGGTCGAGAGCTGTCCGAAAATAATTTCAACCCCATAACACATAATTTCCTTTTCTAGGGGTTGAGATAATACCGATAGAGACATCAAGGTGGCACAGGACTTCCTGCTGAGTGCATCGACCACTTTGTTCGCTTTTCCTGGATGGTAGAAGATCTCGCAGTCATAGTCCTTGACTAGCTCGAGCCATCTGCATTGTCTCATGTTTAGGTCTTTCTGTGTGAAGAAATATTTCAGACTCTGGTGATCTATATAAATCCTACACTGAGCTCCATATAGATAATGCCTCCATGTTTTGAGAGCAAAGACCACGACCGCTAGCTCTAGATCGTGAGTGGGATAATTCCTCTCATGTTCCTTGAGTTGCCTAGAGGCGTAGGCAATGACCTTGCCATTCTGCATGAGTACAAATCCGAGTCCCAACTTGGAAGTGTCGTTGTACATGTCGAAGACTTCGATACTGTTCGGAAGAGTAAGGATTGGAGCACTGGTCAGTCTCCTTTTCAATTCCGTGAAACACTTCTCGTAGGCGTCCGTCCATTCATACTTTTTGTTCTTTCTGGTGAGAACTATCATAGGGGTTGCAATTCTAGAGAAGTTCTCTACAAACTTCCTGTAGTAGCTTGCTAGCCCGAGAAAGCTTCTGATTTCGCTGGCATTCTTTGGCCTGTTCCATATACTCATAGCTTCAATTTTTGTTGGGTCTGTAGGGATGTATACTGAAAAGTCTACCTTTTATATGAACATCTTTATTTTGAAATAAGAATCACATGATCATTGTTTGCATTTTTTATGGTAATGCAATATTGTCTAATACATTACATTGTAGATAACATGGTGTGTGGTGTCACACGGGAGATCATGTTATCGGCTCCTTGTAAAGTATAAGTAAAGGCTCACAACCAAAATGACTTTGGACAAACCATCGGAATGGTTGTAGTGTGATTTGGTATTGGTTTGTCTTGACCATAGAATCACACTAGTGCACTTTGTGTGTATTGAGCAGGACCGACTTAGAGGTGATTCGATTTATTGCTGACTACATAATCGAATCGGACCTCAGATATTATTTAGTACATGCTCTTAATCCCGATATAATAACGGGCACATATACTTAATATTCGTCTCTTTGATTTACCAATGGGCGAGATTTATAGATTAAATCGATAGGCTCGGTAAGTTGGGAGATGATATTATTTATATGGTGTGCCTTTGATTATAGGAGGAAACCGTGTCCTATATATTAGGATGATGATGTCCCCTTGAGGAGCTCATAAGGTTCATCATGTAAACCCTGCAGGTGGACTTGGTCCGGCATGATGAAAAGGTTGAGTGGTACTACTCATGGAGTTAGATTTTGATTAATTAATGATCAGTAAATTAATTAATTGACGGACATTCGAGATCTTAAACATGGGGAGAAAATGTACAAATAATATATGGAGCCCATATTAACTTATGGGGGTTGGTGAGGTAGATCAATGATAATCCTTTAGTGGATTGGATTATCATTAGTGGATCGGAATTTATGTGGGCTTGATCTATGGGTGGGCAAGATCCAACTCCTCCTCATGGTCCCTATTATAGCCTATTAACACCTCATGAAGCTTAGATCCAATGGATAGAAACAAAACTCTAGATCCAAAGGTAGAGATTAAATCTCTAAGATCCGACGGTTGAGATTAAATCTCTAGATCCGACGGTTGAGATTAAATCTCTAGAACCAATGGTGAAGATTAAACCAAGGCTTATTCCTAACTCTGTAAAAGGGTGGACTAGGGGTGGGCGGCAACACAATGGAGAGGAAAGGGGGCTAGGGTTTTGGGCGGCAAGAGCAAGGGAGGTTAGGGTTTTGGGTGGCCACAATTAAGGAAAGTTTTTTTTCTTCTTCTTTCTTTGGTAGCCGAAACCCTTCCTCCTTCTTCTCTCCTTGGTTTAGCCGGCGCCCAAGCTTCTCCCATTCATCTATGGCTTATGATGGATGGCATTAGGGTTGCTTCCCATGGGCAGCAACCAATTCTAGTTGGGATAGGAATAGGAGTAGGTGGCTAGGGTTAGGGTTTGGGTGTTGGTGGTGGGCGGTAACAAGGGAAGGAAGCTTCTCCTTCCTCTTCCTAAGGTTGGCCGACCCCTCTTCCGTCTTCCCTCTACCTTGGCCAAAGCTCAATCTATTCTTCTCCCCTTCATCCTTGGCCGAAAATTAGGAGAGCTTAGTTTAGGGTTTGGGCGGCAACATGGAGGAGTGTTTTCCTTTCTCTTCTCCAAGTGTTGGCCGGCGCCCATGCCCTTGTTGTTGTTGGTGCAGGGGCACTAGATAATCGAACCTGTGTTTTGATTATGGCAAAGACACAAAGTTAAGTTGATATTGTTATCTCACGAGCTAAATCAAGTGTGCAGAAAAGTACTAAAGCTAGAGCTGAAGGCTAGCGACACCCGGAGGAAGCCGTGGTGGTCGGGCGACACTTGAGTGAATTCGGAGGGAGCCGAAGGAATCGAGTGGAAAGCCAGAAGCGAGAGCTACTATCGAGGTAAGCTCGTGTGAGTGAGAGATTGTAAGGTCGTGTCCTCTTTACGGGGACGACCGTAGGCGACGATTCGACTAAGACTTCTTGTGGAAGGTCTAGGTCGAGATCGGACGGTTAGAAACCATCGTATTTATCATTTTCCGAGCTAATCTCTTACTGCGAAGTGGCGGTGGCGATCATTCTTTGGACATTGGGCGATCGTATCATTGGTGATGAGATGCATCCGATCGTCATCATCGATCGATGAGATGCATCGATCGTGATGGCGGCGATTGCTTTGCGCTAGGTCAAAACGGATAACGTTTGTGCGGCCAGCGATAAAAATTTGGAAAAATTCATGATCCGTTCCAAAGAAATAGGAGACAAATTCAGAGGCTAAAGTCTATAAAAGGAGGGGAGGATTCATCTCCAAATCACATCAATTATTCATCAAGTGCTCCTACAACGCCAACGCTTCAACACCGTCATAACGCCGACGCGACGCCAAGTTTTGATCTTCTTCGTCGACAGCAGATTCAAGTAATATTTTTGATATTATATTCTGTATTTTTATCTTCATAACGAGGTGAGGTAGGCTTGTTGCCTCATCCTCGTATATTCGGTTTTTGTAATCGTTGTCTCCTACCTCCAACGAGGAGGAGACGTTTTAGTGCTTTGCCCTCCGTACGCGGTCTAGGACCGATAGGGCCTTGGAGTAGCAACCGCTGGGTTGTGAACCAAGTAAAATAAACGTATTCATTTATTTTCCGCTGTGCTTACTTTGCGTATCGAACGAACGAAAAAGAAAAGATTTACGATCGCTATTCACCCCCCCTCTAGCGACGCTTCTCGATCCAACAATTTGTATCAGAGCGGGGGCGCTAAGATTTGGTGAAACCACCAATCTAGCACGTTTTGGTTTTTTTTCGTATTTTTGATTCAGTATATTTCTTAGGTTTTTGTTTCAGACTACTAATCCAAGACCAAGTCTTGGTACATAGTTTTTGTTGTGTTTTTGCAAGTACTAATCTCCTTCGGAGTACCTCACGATCAAACGAGCATAACTTTTGCTACAAGTGGACTCACGAAACGATCTACCCACCAAATCGAAGCTCTTTGAAAGATCTACACTTCTTACCGGGGGTTTACCCCCTTAACAAGCTATTTCCAGTCCCAAAATCCAACGTTTAGTACCCTTTCGGGGACATCAAGGTAAGTTTCAAATTTTGTTAGTTTCTTATCCTCCTTATTTATTTCTGTTTTTTTCCTATTATTTCCCGCATTACTAATCCAAGACCAAGTCTTGGAATTCTCTTTGGTTTTTATTTGTGTTTTGCAAGATACTTAATGGCTCACATTGAGGGATATAGCACCACCCGACCTCCGTTCTTTAACGGAGATGATTTCCGTTATTGGAAAGGTCGGATGGAGTGTTTCTTGAAAACACAAGTCGAGACTTGGATAATAATCCAAACTGGCTTTGCTTTACCCACCAATGATCAAGGAGAGCCATTGGATTTCAACAAGTGGACAAATGCAACCAAGAGGCAAATCGAAGCCGATGCAAGAGCAACCCAAATATTGCAATGCGGCTTGTCCAAGGAGGAACTCAACCGCATCGGACCATTCATTAGCGCCAAGGACCTATGGAATAAATTAATTGAGCTACACGAAGGAACGTCCGATGCTAAGGTATGTAAACGTGACCTTCTTTTCAATAAGTTGTATAACCTCAAGATGCAGGAACACGAGACGGCAACGCAACTACACGCCCGCGTCCAGGACATTGTCAATGGCCTACACACCATCGGACACAAGGTCGAAAACCGTGACCTACTAAGGTACGTTCTTAATTCATTTCCTAGGACTACCTTGTGGGCATCCATGGTCGATGCCTACAAGGTCTCTAAGGACCTATCGAAGCTTAGGTTAGATGAATTATTTTTCGAGTTTGAACTTCACGAGCAAACTAACGTGATCTGGGCCGAGAGAGATATTGCTCTACTTGCAGGACAAAGAAGCAAGCCACCTACTAGGCAAGTAGATGAACTCGAACCCGAAGACGAATCCGAATCCGAAGAGGAGGCCATAATAGTCAATATTGTGCGGAGAATAGTTCGACAAGAAAGAAGGAAATTGAAGAATGAGAACCAAAAGAAAAAGGGAGCAAGGAAAGCCTTCCATGCAACTTGGGACAACAGAGAAGACATAGCTTACATGGCAAGAACGGAGGAGTCAGGAGTCGAATCGCCGAGTCCAACTACAACTCCGACTCACCCGAAGATTATTTTGAGAGAAAACTCAAAGCCGGACCAAAAGGGAAAGTTAAGGTTGATTTCTCTTTAATTAGTACACTTTACAGTACAATTAAACTGCTTAATAGGAAATTAACTAAGTCCGAGTCTAGGGTTGAGTCGTTACTTGAGGAGGTTGAAACCCTCAAGCAAGAGGCTACTCTAATCTCTTCAACTAGTCAAGTTCAAGAGAGAAACTCAACCCAAATTGAAAAACTTGAGAAGGAGAATTCTCTCTTGAAAGACCAAGTTCAAGAGGTCGAGGCTAGGTTGGAAAAGTTCACGTTGGGATCTAAGAACCTTAACCGACTACTTGGAACCCAAAGAGCCGTGTACAATAAAGCCGGACTCGGATTTAAGTCAAAGACTACGAATATGTCTTATATGTCTATCGTAAATCGTAGTCATCAAAGAGTCCAAGCATGGGTCCCAAAGGTTTTATTAAATTCACATATTAGGACTAATAAGTATTGGATTCCTCAGGATCAAGTTCATTATTTGAATAGACCTTATTGGTTCAATGGTCTAGGGGGAGCTAACACTAAAATAGTATACCCGCTTACTTAGCAAAACCATTGCATGCTTAGAATTTACATTAACTTGTGAACTTACTTAGAATCACGTACATAACCAACTAAAATCCTTGAAAAGATTGAGCCTCGGGAGCCTCTTTTCATAAATAACTAGTTAGTCAACTCTTGATAATATAGTATCGGGACGCCGAGATGATAGTACGTTAGGAGACAAAGTCTCGTGTATTCGAGCTAGATAAGGCGTATCTAGCTTGGTGCACTTGGCCGAGTGGAACTAAGTGAAGCTACCTCGCCAGTATCCTAAACTAGTTAGACCGGAAGTAACCCTAAGTGACTTAAGTAATATTTTCTTGAATTTGGCTTTGTCTAAGGAAGTGGTCGTTGTTCAGATCAAAGAAGACCACGTGCCTCGCCACGACACAGCGATTCTCGAAAAGTTACTTAACGATCTAAGGTTAAATCTGAATCTAACCCAAGGTTGACTATCTTTAATCAATTTAAAATCATCTCACAAAACATATAAGGTGAACAAATTATGAGACACATAGAATGGGTGAGATGTTAAGGATAATTGAAATATACTTGAAACAATCCCTTCAAAATACTACTTATTTTCTCAACTATTGTACTTAACAACTCTGAGGCCAAAGTTTAGCGCCCCCTACATCTCTTATACTTCATATATTTGACTAAGGGGGAGAGCAAACTAATCTTAAGGGTTATATTATAAATATTTAGATTATTGGTGCAGAGGGACACACCTCGAACCAATCTATCTAACTATTGCTAGACGCATGCTTGGACTCATATTTGATTTATCTAGATGCATTCATAAACGACATTGTTTTAAACCCCTATTTTATACAAAAACCCCAACACTCTTTTTTGATTTATGGCAAAAGGGGGAGAAGAGCGAAAGTTAAGGGGGAGTAACACAAAATTTCATTTTGAAACACAAAATTTGTTTTTGAAAACTAAAGTATCTCTTTCAAAACTCACCTATCATCTACTATATGTGTTTTATGCTTTAATTTCCCTTAACTTTGTGTTGGTTTGCCATAGATCAAAAAGGGGGAGATTGTTGGTGCAGGGGCACTAGATAATCGAACCTGTGTTTTGATTATGGCAAAGACACAAAGTTAAGTTGATATTGTTATCTCACGAGCTAAATCAAGTGTGCAGAAAAGTACTAAAGCTAGAGCTGAAGGCTAGCGACACCCGGAGGAAGCCGTGGTGGTCGGGCGACACTTGAGTGAATTCGGAGGGAGCCGAAGGAATCGAGTGGAAAGCCAGAAGCGAGAGCTACTATCGAGGTAAGCTCGTGTGAGTGAGAGATTGTAAGGTCGTGTCCTCTTTACGGGGACGACCGTAGGCGACGATTCGACTAAGACTTCTTGTGGAAGGTCTAGGTCGAGATCGGACGGTTAGAAACCGTCGTATTTATCATTTTCCGAGCTAATCTCTTCGCAGGAAGTGGCCTGGCCGGGTCGATCATTCTGGACATTAGGCGATCGACTTATCGATGGTGATGAGATGCATCGATCGCCATCATCGATCGATGAGAGGCATCCGTCGACTGATGGCGACGATTCAGCTTTTGCGCTAGGTCAAAACGGATAACGTTTGACGCGGCCACTTCGCGATAAAAATTTGGAAAAATTCATGATCCGTTCCAAAGAAATAGGAGACAAATTCAGAGGCTAAAGTCTATAAAAGGAGGGGAGGATTCATCTCCAAATCACATCAATTATTCATCAAGTGCTCCTACAACGCCAACGCTTCAACACCGTCATAACGCCAACGCGACGCCAAGTTTTGATCTTCTTCGTCGGCAGCAGATTCAAGTAATATTTTTGATATTATATTCTGTATTTTTATCTTCATAACGAGGTGAGGTAGGCTTGTTGCCTCATCCTCGTATATTCGGTTTTTGTAATCGTTGTCTCCTACCTCCAACGAGGAGGAGACGTTTTAGTGCTTTGCCCTCCGTATGCGGTCTAGGACCGATAGGGCCTTGGAGTAGCAACCGCTGGGTTGTGAACCAAGTAAAATAAACGTATTCATTTATTTTCCGCTGTGCTTACTTTGCGTATCGAACGAACGAAAAAGAAAAGATTTACGATCGCTATTCACCCCCCCCTCTAGCGACGCTTCTCGATCCAACAGTTGTTTCTCTTTTGGTTGGTTTCCATACTCCATGTTCTCTTCCTTGGACGACAGCAACATCGAGTTTATTGACTTGGTGGCCGGTTCTTGATAGGAAGATGAGTTTTGTTTTAGGATCTTCCTTTGTTCGGAGTGAACAAGGAAAGGAAGATTGGTGATCTAGGAGGCTTCAACTTTTGGTAGATCGTCGCCCACACGACGTCCGAAAGGAGGAAGGACATACAATAGAAGATCAAGAGGTATAACAAGAGGTATAATCTTATTTATTTTGATTAGTATCCTTTTGTATTATGTTTATAATTGCTTTTCAATTATATGCATGTTTTGTGTGGATGGTTACTTGCTTGTATTTATTTTTCAACTATGAGCATGATATAAATCTGTATATGGCTAAATAATACTTGGATCCCGAGCATAAACACAAAAACTGGCTATCCGGACATCGTCTATTCCGCGGCTACTCGTAGAATAGAGGATGGTCGCTTGAACAACGAGTTTGTTCAAGTGACCTCTCTAAACGAATAGCACGATAATGACTTAGGTTGTTTGGGCAATCCCTTGTGTCTAGGATTAAATTTTTTAATCCAGGGACACCGATGAGATCCCCATGAACAAACGACTGAGGTGAAGTGGGAAGCAAAGTTTCCCCTCACGGACTCGATAAGCAAAACCCTTTAATTGGTATCAGAGCCAAGGTTTACGATTTTGTGTGTTTAGGATTCGGTTAATTTTTATGCACTTTTAATATATTATATGTGCCGGATAATAGTAGGATATGCGTAGTTTAACTCTTTGGTTGCAGGCATAAGATCCGACTATTATGGCCATATGTGTGTATGTGATTGTATGTGTCTAAATATTTATTTTGTTGAATCCTCGAGGTTGACGAGGCTAGTATTTAATTTTTGTAAATTAGATACGACATTGTTTAGCCACTCTTTTTATTTTAATTTACTTTTGATCTAGATTTCATGTACACTCCCTCGTGGAGTATAGGATCGATGGATGTAAATTAAAATAGATTTTAGTCTCGGCTCGGATCTCTGGAAGGCTTGTACATGGCATAGGAGGAGCGGACGAGATGGCGATGCGACGGGAGACATATTGAAGACAAAAGCCATAATAGTTGGAAAATTTTTATTTTTCATATTTATTGCTTTTTGTTTGATATGCATGTCGTAGGCTAAAAAATTCCTCATTTCAAATTACTAAGTGGGAGAGGGAATTTTTAAAATTCCCACGACCTCCATTACGATTTGACAAGTGATGCAAACAAACTTGCGCGTCGGCTCTGAGTGCCTTCCTCCCCATCGGATGAGTTTGTTTGCAGATCACAAGGTCAAATATGGTTATAGGAAATTATTAAGAAGCGTGTGTACTTCCCCATCGTAAGACACATAACCCGAGATAATTACCTTGGTACCAAGTAATGGTGAACACTTAGATACAAATATAAGTATCCTTCCCATCGGAGTCACTACTTTTATTTGTAAGGCCGAAGAGAAACCAACTATTAATTTTACTTGTCATAAAGTTAGGTTGACAAGATAGTAAAATTAATGGGTAAAACCTCCTCTTACAAATGTAGAATTCGTATACGTCCACACTATCGTGGCATATGATATTCTCGGTGTTTTGAGGTGTTAGTTGATTTTAAAATTTTATTGTTTGAGGAATCAATAATATTTTGAAATCTACAGTAATGATCTATGTGATTCTTAGGATTTTCATAAATGACTTTCAGTCCACTTGTTGTGATACTAAAGAAAAATAAGTTTACTGTAACCAAATTATGTTGATTGGAAAAGAATCTAGATATTGTCTTAACTGCTGAGGAGTACAAATATGTACTTTTCGAAGAGTATCCTCCTTAGCCCGCGAATGAGCTGGAAGTACTTGGAGCTGAGATCGATGGGGAAACCCAGGTCGATATCATTCTCCAGTCGACAGAAAGGCTTGCTCAGGCTAAGGCCATGGTTGCTCAGAAGGTTTCTACTTCTAAGCCGAAAGGCAAGAAGAAGAAGAAATAAGCTGGAGCAAAGGTGGTGGAAGGATCTCAGGGAGGAGTAAAGAAGTCGAAAGGCAAGTACTTCACTTGCAAGCAGGATGGACATTGGAAGAAGGACTGTCCCAATCCGAAGCAAGAACAAAGGTATATCCTTTGGTCTAGTCGTTGAAACATGGCTAGCGGTATTATCTACCGGCACCTGGTGTGTAGATACGGGAGCCACTGATCATGTATGCAATACTTTGTAGGGGTTCCAGGAAACTCGATGACTAGCTAAAGGGGAGATTACCATTTACTTGGGCAATGCCATGAAGGTGGTGGCTATTGCAGTGGGAGATGTTTTATTTATCTTTTGAGAAAAATAAAATGTTGGTTCTGGAAAATTCCCTTTATGTACTTTTATTTAGAAAGAATTTAATTTCAGTTTATAAATTCTTTATGGATGGATATTCTATTTCTTTTAATGATAGAGTTGTTATAAAAGGGAATAGGGAGAATATCTGTTAAGGTACATTGATAGGAAATTTGTATACACTCGAACCAAAAGCTCCCACGATGCAAATAGAAGTTAATAACTCATCTTCTAATTCCAATAAGAGAAAAGAACCTTCGAAGATGAACCAAACATATCTTTGACATCTTAGGCTTGGTCATATTAACCTAAGTAGAATTCAAAGGTTGATAGCTGATAGACCTTTGGGCTCATTAGTGGTGGAAGAATTCCCAACCTGTGAATCTTACTTGGAGGGTAAAATGATCAAGAGGCCTTTTCAAGACCAAGGGGTATATATCCAAAGATGTGTTGGAATTGGTTCATTCTGATTCGTATGGTCCTATGTGTTAGGGATCGTTTGGAATGCTAGAGGGGGGGTGAATAGCGTTAATGGAATTCTTTCGCATTCGTGTCTACAATTTCGTTAGCGCAGCGGAATATAGATATAATACAATAACGAAATGGACAAGCACACACAAAGACACGAAGATTTAACATGGTTCGGAACCGCATGGTTCCTACTCCACGGATCGGGTTCGTACGAACCCTAGTGATGCCAATCACACACCACTATAATAATAACTCCTTCTCGGAACAGTCCGGAGGCGGAGAAACCTTGTATAATTAATCTTACAACAATAAGATACTAATACAAGCAATTACAATAATGAAATACAATGCAAGTAAAGAAAACTACTTTACAATTGCCTTTGGATTGCTTGATTGCTTGGTTGCTTGAAATCACCTTGGAGACCCTGATTTGCAACAGCAAATCGCTCCAAAACCCTCAAGAAACCGATTGGTTTTTCCTTCATCACGAGCTCCATATATAGCTTCAACCTGTGCTGGAAAAGGTCGATCAGTCGACTGATCAGGACCATCAGTCGACTGATGCCATTGTTGTTGTGAGACAACGGCTAGATCCATGCTGAATAAGTCCAACGGATCTACCATCAGTCGACTGATTGTGACCATCAGTCGACTGATGGAGTCCTCACTCGACCAGTCGAGTCTTGACTCCATTCTGCGTGGCGATTTTCGAGCACCCGATCGATCACACGATCGATCGCTCGAGCTCATCGATCATTGCCCACCTCCGGCATCGCTAGGCCATAACCCGCAGTCAAACCCTAGTTGACTCGGTTCAGTCGACTGGCACATGGCACCAGTCGACTGGCACACCTCAAACATGAGGTTTTAACCCAAGTATGGTTCCCCCATACTTGCTAGACCACCCTTAGCCTAGACCTAAGCCTTCTAGACACCTCCATCAGCCTCACGCCTCTCGGATCCCTCCAAGTCATCCATGACTTGTTCATCCATCGCGCTAGCCTTCAGGTGCTTCCATCGGCTATGTCATGCTAACGGTGTCTACACCGCCAAGGCACATTGGACTTACGCCGCCAAGACTCCGCTTGGACTTTACGCCGCCAACCATTGGACTTATGCTGCCAAGACTCCCGCTTGAACTTTACGCTGCCAATATCAAACCCTTGGACTTCTCAAATGCCAAGGCTCAAGCTTGGACTTTCCCTTGCCAACCCATGTTGGACTTCTCATGCCAAGACCATGCTTGGACTTTCCTTGCCAACCCATGTTGGACTTTCCATGCCAAGTACTCAAGACTTGGACTTTACCTCGCCAAGACCCATGCTTGGACTTTCCATTTACCAAGACTCATGCTTGGACTTTTCTCAAATGCCAAGTGTCCCACTTGGACTTCCCATGCCAAGTACCCATGACTTGGACTTTCCCATGACAATTACATTGTCATATGTTTTTGTCGAAACATCAAAACATCACTCGAGTCAAACTCGAGTCCTGGTCAATCGTGACCTGGGCCGATTGCACCAACACTATGTCTATCCAGGCAAGAGGTAATCTTGAATATTTCGTCTTTTTCATAGATGATTATTCAAGATATGGATGACACTACGATCTGATCGTGGTAGTGAGTACCTCTTGGGATAGTTTAGGAATTACTTATCAGAGGCTGGGATTCAATCCTAATTGTCTGCACCTGGCACACCCCAGCAGAACGGTGTAGTAGAGCGAAGGAATAGGACTCTTATGGAGATGATTAGATAGATGATGAGTTATTCTGAGTTGCCGAATTCGTTCTGGGGATATGCTCAAGATACGACGGTGTACATTCTGAACTTGGTTCCATCTAAATCAGTACCTTTTACTCCCACAGAATTGTGGACTGGGCGAAAGCCTAGTCTAAGACATATTCAGATATGGGAGTCCAGCACATGTGCTGAAGGTAGATGCTGGTAAGTTGGAACCTCATACAGAAGTACGCATGTTCGTTGGCTATCCTAGAGGAAGGAAGGGTGGTTTATTTTATAGTCCTAGAGATCAGAGGGTGATCGTTAGCACGAACGCCAGATTTCTAGAGGAAGACTATGTGATGAACCACAAGCCCAAGAGTAAAATTGTTCTGGAGGAATTAAAAGGGGAAGTCACTTCTTCAGTACCATCGGTACAAGAGGATATACCAAAAGTCACTGGACCGCGTGTCACAGAGGATACACAGGTGATACCTCGTCGTAGTGGGAGGGTTGTGAGACAGCCTAATAGATTCATGTTCTTGGGAGAATCTTCTGATTTGATTCTCGGCAAACATGAAACTGATCCCTGGACATATGACGAGGCAATCCAAGATAAAGATACAGTATCTTAGCAAAGAGCATCTTGTATGTAAGATTAATTGGTCCATTTATGGATTGAAGCAAGCTTCGAGGTCTTGGAATATCCGCTTTGATGAGGTAATCCAGTCTTATGGATTTATTCAAAGTCCGAATGAGTCTTGTGTATACAAGAGATGTGATGGAAACGTAGTGGTATTTCTTGTACTATACGTGGATGACATTTTGTTGATTGGCAACAATAACAAGGTGTTATCGGACGCAAGGGTATGGTTGTCCAAACAGTTTGATATGAAGGACTTGGGAGAGGTTGGACACATCCTTGGGATCAAGGTTATAAAGGATCGCAGGAAAAGGATGTTGTGCTTATCCCAAGCTTCATACATAGACACGATTTTGGATCATTTTAGCATGCAGAACTCCAAGAAGGGTTTTCTACCTTTCAAGCATGGAGTTTCTTTATCTAAGGAGATGTGTCCTAGAACATCTGAGGAGATAGAGGAAATGAAGGCGGTTCCTTATGCTTTGGCGGTAGGAAGCCTCATGTATGCAATGCTATGTATGACACCAGATATCTGCTATGCCGTGGGCATGGTCAGCAGATATCAGAGTAATCTAGGACAGGGACATTGGACTGCGGTAAAGCATATATTGAAGTACCTGAGAAGGACTAGGGATTATATGCTGGTTTACCGGGTAGACCAATTACTCCCTGTGGGTTACACGGATTTCGACTTCCAATCTGATAGGGATAATAGTAAGTCTACCTCAGGTTTTGTGTTTACTTTGGGAGGTGGAGCCATTGTATGGAGGATTGTCAAGCAGAAATGTGTGGCAGACTCCACCATGGAAGCAGAGTATGTGGCAGCCTCTGAGGCAGCCAAAGAAGCTGTGTGGCTCAGGAACTTCATGAGTGACTTGGATGTGATTCCTGGTTTGCCCAGAACTATCACAATTTATTGTGATAATAATGGTGCAGTTGTAAACTCGAAGGAACCACGAGCTCATAAGGCAAGTAAACACATAGAACGCAAGTACTACCTGATACGAGAAATCGTAAAGGAGGTAGAAGTTGTAGTCGCCTAGATTGTATCAGAGGATGACCTGGTAGACCCTTTTCACTAGGGCCCTTCTAGCGAGAGCTTTGATAGGCATGTGGAGGGAATGGAGATCAGATGTATGACAGTTTGAGGATAGCATAGTCTTTTAGTATAAGTGGGAGATTGTAGGGATGTATACTGAAAAGTCTACCTTTTGTATGAACATTTTAATTTTGAAATAAGAATCACATGACCATTGTTTGCATTTTTTATGGTAATGCAATATTGTCTAATACATTACATTGTAGATAACATGGTGTGTGGTGTCACACGGGAGATCATGTTATCGGCTCCATGTAAAGTATAAGTAAAGGCTCACAACCGAGATGACTTTGGGCAAACCATCGGAATGGTTATAGTGTGATTTAGTATTGATTTGTCTTGACCATAGAATCATACTAGTGCACTTTGTGTGTATTGAGCAGGACCGACTTAGAGGTGATTCGATTTATTGCTGACTACATAATCGAATCGGACCTCAGATATTATTTAGTACATGCTCTTAATCCTGATATAATAACGGGCACATATACTTAATATTCGTCTCTTTGATTTACCAATGGGCGAGATTTATAGATTAAATCGATAGGCTCGGTAAGTTGGGAGATGATATTATTTATATGGTGTGCCATTGATTATAGGAGGAAACCGTGTCCTATATATTAGGATAATGATGTCCCCTTGAGGAGCTCATAAGGTTCATCATGTAAACCCTGCAGGTGGACTTGGTCCGACATGATGAAAAGGTTGAGTGATACTACTCATGGAGTTAGATGTTGATTAATTAATGGTTAGTAAATTAATTAATCGACGGACATTCGAGATCTTAAACACGGGGAGAAAATATACAAATAATATATGGAGCCCATATTAACTTATGGGGGTTGGTGAGGTAGATCAATGATAATCCTTTAGTGGATTGGATTATCATTAATGGATCGGACTTTATGTGGGCTTGATCCATGGGTGACCAAGATCCAACTCCTTCTCATGGTCCCTATTGTAGCCTATTAACACCTCATGAAGCTTAGATCCAATGGATAGAAACAAAACTCTAGATCCAAAGGTAGAGATTAAATCTCTAAGATCCGACGGTTGAGATTAAATATCTAGATCCGACGGTTGAGATTAAATCCCTAGAACCAATGGTGGAGATTAAACCAAGGCTTATCCCTAACTCTATTAAAGGGTGGACTAGGGGTGGGAGGCAACACAATGGAGAGGAAAGGGGGCTAGGGTTTTGGGCGGCAAGAGCAAGGGAGGTTAGGGTTTTGGGTGGCCACAATTAAGGAAAGTTTTATTTTTCTTCTTCCTTTGGTAGCCGAAACCCTTCCTCCTTCTTCTCTCCTTGGTTTGGCTGGTGCCCAAGCTTCTCCCTTTCATCTATGGCTTATGATGGATGGCATTAGGGTTGCTTCCCATGGGCGGCAACCAATTCTAGTTGGGATAGGAATAGGAGTAGGTGGTTAGGGTTAGGGTTTGGGTGTTGGTGGTGGGCGGCAACAAGGGGAGGAAGCTTCTCCTTCCTCTTCCTAAGGTTTGCCGTCCCCTCTTCCTTCTTCCCTCTACCTTGGCCAAATCTCAATCTATTGTTCTCCCCTTCATCCTTGGCCGGAAATTAGGAGAGCTTAGTTTAGGGTTTGGGCGGCAACAAGGAGAAGGAGTGTTTTCCTTTCTCTTCTCCAAGTGTTGGCCGGCGCCCATGCCCTTGTTGTTTCTCTTTTGGTTGGTTTCCATACTCCATGTTCTCTTCCTTGGCAGGCGACAACATCGAGTTTATTGACTTGGTGGCCAGTTCTAGATAGGAAGATGAGTTTTGTTTTAGGATCTTCCTTTGTTCGGAGTGAACAAGGAAAGGAAGATTGGTGATCTAGGAGGCTTCAACTTTTGGTAGATCGTCGCCCACACGACGTCTGAAAAGAGGAAGGACATACAATAGAAGATCAAGAGGTATAATCTTGTTTATTTTGATTACTATTCTTTTGTATTATGTTTATAATTGCTTTTCAATTATATGCATGTTTTGTGTGGATGGTTACTTGCTTGTATTTGTTTTTCAACTATGAGCATGATATAAATCTGTATATGGCTAAATAATACTTGGATCCCGAGCATAAATACAAAAACTGGCGATCCGGACATCGTCTATTCCGCGGCTACTCGTAGAATAGAGGATGGTCGCTTGAACAATGAGTTTGTTCAAGTGACCTCTTTAAACGAATAGCACGACGATGACTTAGGTTGTTTGGGCAATCCCTTGTGTCTAGGATTAAATTTTTTAATCCGGGGACATCGATGGTATCGCCATGAACAAACGACCGAGGTGAAGTGGGAAGCGAAGTTTCCCCTCACGGACTCGATAAGCAAAACCCTTCAGGGTCTACCATCACTACGTGCTTGAATATAACGTGACCCAAAAATGATACTTGATCGAGCCAGAACTCGCATTTAGAGAACTTTGCATACAGCTGCTTCTCTTGAAGAATATACAATACCATGTTCAGGTGTTCGACGTGCTCTTCTTGGGTTCTCGAATATATCAGTATATCGTCGATGAAAACGATCATGAATTTGTCGAGGAATGTCGAGAATACCAGATTCATCAGATCCATGAACATAGCAGGTGCATTCGTCACTCCGAAAGGCATAACTACAAACTCATAATGTCCGTATCTTGTTCGGAAAGTCATCTTCGGTATATCATCTGGTTTCACTTTCACTTGATGATAGCCATACCTCAGATCAATCTTAGAGAAGACGGTGGCACCCTTTAACTGGTCGAACAGGTCGTCAATCCGTGATAAAGGGTACCTGTTCTTGATCGTCACATTATTTAGTGCTCAGTAGTCTATGCACATTCGCATAGACCCATCTTTCTTCTTTACCAACAGTACTAGAGCTCCCCATGGAGAGCGAAATACTGTCTCATCAACTCTATTACTACGTCTTCCATATATTACTGTCTCATCGACTCTATTACTACGTCTTCCAGCCATGCTTATCTTCATATATTATAATAAGGCTAGCATAAGATTATCATACATATATTCATGCATATTTAACCTAAAAGCATTTCTTATCATGCATGAAAGAAATAGAGTAGGCATAGAATTTCTTACTTGGAGAGGCAGGATTGGAGCTTGATGTGTGTGTAGTGGAAAGGAAAATCTGCTCTGATACCAACCTGTCACACCCGCCCTTTTCCTCGTAATCTATAGGGGTTGGAAGGGCGGCACGACGCGATCATACATACATGCATTTACAGTGGAAGACTACATGCATTTACAGCGGAAGACTTTTAAACTTCTTTTTTTTTTAAAACATATAACATGAAACATGGAGCACGCATAATCATTTCATAAGTACTTAGTACAAGTTCATGATAATCAACTTAAAGGAACCAAGTAGCAACCATCAACATCAAGTAGAGTCCGACTCTTAAGCACTATCATGCAAGACTTAAAGGGAAAACATGCATAAGTCTTTGGACCTAAAACATATCTCCTCCACCATGCCACTACCACACACACTTTGCCCCTCCTGCTGCTCCCTTTAGTTTAGCCATTCTTTACCCTTATCTGCAGTACAAGGGAACATGAAACTATAAGCACATAGGCTTAGTAAGATCCTTTCCTACTCACAAAAACCATACATCAAGAATTGGACCTAGAGTAGTGACATGATTATTTAAGAACATATAAGCATAGCATACATATAAGAGTAATGACATGATCATTCAAGAACATATAAGCATAACATTCATATAAAAGTAATGACATGATCATTCAAGCACATATAAGCATAGCATTCATATAAGAGTAATGACATGATAATTCAAGAAAATATAAGCATAGCATTCATATAAAAGTAATGACATGATCATTCAAGAACATATAAGCATAGCATTCATATAAGAGTAATGACATGATCATTCAAGAACATATAATCATAACATTCATATAAATATCATAATCACATAGACATGAAAAGGGGTATATGAAAGATGCTCTTTGAAAACATATATTTTATAGGTACTTAAACATAATCTCAACATATTGGGCCTGACATTGTACCACATACATCATCATCATTGCACGCATCCCTAAATAGACCCGAGGTAGCTAATCCCGAACCTACTAGGGTACTAGGTCCGTACTACGTCCGTCGACCTAGGGGCAACATAACATAGAAGCCGTTCCTAGCCCCGTACTATGTCCAGTGGCCTAGGGCAAGACCATCGTCTAAATTACGTACTATGACCGTCGACCTCATAGGAGCCATCCTTGGACCTTGTTAGGAAGTACAAATATGCAAAAAGTAAAATAGCATATCATGTTCTTTATCATAACATATCATGTTCCTTATCATAACATATCATATTCCTTATCATAACATATCATGTTCCTTATCATAGCATATCATGTTCCTTTTCATAACATATCATGTTCCTTTTCATAACACAAAGAGTGCTCTTAGTCCCCATTCATAGGGAAGCATCTCTTAGGCATTTTCATCATACATACTTGTTCATCATGATGCAATGAGCATAACATAATCATACATTCATACAATTAACATGGACATAAGGTAGTGGCATAAACCAATCATGCTATCATAAAGTCTAACAAACATCATATTAACATCTTACATACATGTATCATGGCATGGAGGATTATTAGAGGGCAGGAACATGGGTTGGCCGAAACCCTAAGGGAGGGTTCTCAAGAATTCAAACACTAAAAAAACTTGTACAAGTTCTACCTAACATCATACTAACATTATATACATATAGAGTATGGCATGAAACATCATTAACAAGCATAACATGGTGTGGCCGAAACTCCATGGGGGTTCTAACAAAATTCAAACCCTAAACAACTTGTACAAGGTCTAACTAACCACATGTTAACATTCATTACATATAGATCATGGCATGGAAGACCATTAGGAGCACAATTAGGACTTGGCCGAAACTTCAAGGAGGGCTTTGGGATCAGACACTCAAATCAAGCCTATCTATCAACATGTTATCTTCATCTACATACAAAACATGGCATGGAAACATATAGATCATAGCATGGAAGACCATTAGGAGCATGATAAGGTCTTGGCCGAAACTTCAAGGAGGACTTTGGGATCAAACACTCAAATCAAGCCTATCTATCAACATGTTATCTTCATCTACATACAAAACATGGCATGGAAACATATAGATCATAGCATGGAAGACCATTAGAAGCATTATTATTAGGTCTTGGCCGAAACTTCAAGGAGGACTTTGGGATCAAACACTCAAGTCAAGCTTATCTATCAACATGTTATCTTCATCTACATACAAAACATAGCATGGAAACATATAGTTCATAGCATGGAAGACCATTAGGAGCATGATTAGGTCTTGGCCAAAACTTCAAGGAGGACTTTGGGATCAAACACTCAAGTCAAGCCTATCTATCAACATATTATCATCATATTCATACAAAACATGACATGGAAAATCATTGGAAGCATGAAGGAGGTCTTGGCCGAAAGTTTCAAAAGGGGTTTTAAAGAAACTAACA
Organism: Wurfbainia villosa; assembly: GCA_025175895.1. Taxonomy (NCBI): domain Eukaryota; kingdom Viridiplantae; phylum Streptophyta; class Magnoliopsida; order Zingiberales; family Zingiberaceae; genus Wurfbainia; species Wurfbainia villosa. The sequence goes on along the minus strand of CM045989.1, from coordinate 30,771,423 downwards.
ACCGAAACAACTTGTATTGTAGGTGAGAAAATACTTACATCCTTTCGCTTGTTTAGTAATAGAATATACCCTAGGTGGTGCCAAGACAAGAGCTCTCTTCTTGCTTATTTGGTTTTCGGAAATGGAAGAAGGGGGAGATAGGGTTTCGGTGGAGGAAGAAGAGAGGAAGAGGAGAATGACAACTTGGGTTCTCTTGTCTCCTCATACTCCTATTTATTCAATGGAAGGTGTCCCTTAGCCTCCCTTACCCTTATCTATCATTTCCCATACCCTTCTAATAGCACAACCCTTCTGGGCTTCTGGTTATCAGATGCATCCTAAGGTTTAGTTATCTACTTGGAGGTTTAGGGTTCAAACCCTGGGCCATGCATCCTTTTTGGCTCTATTTTCTTTTATTTTTGAAAGAGCCCACATAAAATCCCATTATTATCATGCAAAAATTCTTATAAAAATTTCTAGAAATTTTACGGGCGTTACATAGTAAATCAGGAGGAGTGTAGTCAATGGTATTGCTAATGTCTAAGAAGTTGGTAGAGTGTCCGGGAGGTGGATAGTCGGCTGCCTTGAATTGATCGATACAATCTTAGAAACCCTATTGAAGGAAGGCAAAGCCTCTATCTAGGAACATATCATTAATAGTAGTTGAAGTCCAAAAGTTTTCATGAGAAGCACTGGTTCCTTCTTGAAGTGGTCAGACTTTTAAAATATCTAGAGTATTTTGTAAGAAAGAAGTCTGGAAATGAAGGTTTGATAGGTTGTCTTGTGCTTTTATATAAGAAGCTTATAGTTCTCATTCAAGTCTTTGATAAGTTTGTTGTAATGTCAATTCTCTGGTTTGACATTCTTGAGATTGTTAGTATATTGTGCTCATTGATTATTTAAATAATTTATGCTTGTGCCCCCCCTACAAAAATAGATGTTAGTATCAAGAAAAGAAGGTAAAGAAAATTGTATACTAACCTCTTTAATGCCGGATAGTAGAGAATCTGGTAGGTCAGGTATTGAGTGGGAAGAGAGAGGAGTTTGTGGAGTTTGACAAATGGGTAGAGGTTGGATGGAAAGTGTTGGCTGATGGGGATGGAGTTGAATAGGATTTATGCGAGAAGGTGGTTGAGCATGGTCGGCAGCTTGTAGTAGCAATGATTCTGAAAAAAAAGAGAGACAAGTAAAACTTACATATCATAACAGGTATGCGGAGATACAGTCAGAGAAAGATATTACCGAGTGTGACAGTCGATTGCAGAGGATAATTGGCTCTGATTAATGATAGTGTCGATATGGTCAATAGTCGGTTCAAGTTGAAGCGTTCTTCTGATGGTAATAATGTCATTATCTGATACTCTTCATTATCTCAGTAAGACCCTAAAGAAGGGCGAGGAGGAAGAGTGGTTAACCATATAGGGGAAAAAGGAAAGGGAGAGAGAGAATGTATAAAGAAGTATTGCTCCTTCCATCCTTTGTGTGAGGAAGGGATGCCGGTAAGAAATTGAAAGTCCGACATGGTTTGGAAATAGAAAATGCCTATTTTTGATGATTTTTCTTGGAAAAAATAGTGAAAGAGAAAGGTCGAAGGGGTAATTGATAGGAAGGAGGTGATAAGATAAAAGCCTAGAATAAAACGGAAAGAGTTAGGACTTAGTGATTTAAGGGGATAGAGAAATATTCAGAAACTTCCAAGAGGAAGGGATGAATGGGGAAGAATAGGCCAATCTCTACTTGCTCTGAGAAGAATTCTTTGGTACGTCAAGGAGGTAGATGAGGACGCTCGGTGGAGTTAGCTGCAATAATGTGGTAGCCGGAGGGAAGTTGTATGCGGGAGGAAAAAGTGTGATAGTGCTCTCCTATCATTTTGGAGCATGTGGAAGCGAACCATGGACGAGGAATTGAGGAAAGGTGTTGCATTTTCTTGAAGGTATAGGATGATGGCCAACTTTGAAGAGTTTCTTTCCATCTTGAGGAGAAAGGATTGCTTCTGTATTTATAGTGGAGAAAGGGGGTTGAAAAGGAGGGAAATAATAACTTTTCCCACTCAAGCTTGAAGAGGTGGGATTATGGAATCATATGACATAAGTTTGTTAGGGTGAAAATGATGGGTAAGTAAAGAATTCAGCTTTTAATGGGGTGAGATTGGGGTATATCAATTTCTATTGAGGGATGAGTAGTGTGAATAGTTTCTGAAGACTTGTGCAGGTTGTGGTGTAAGTGTACGGAAATGGTATTTGCAGGGTATTAATAGAGTATAAAAGTAAATTTTTATTGCAGGTTGATATAAAATTCTATGAAGATAAACACTGTGCTATATGTGTAACACCCCCCTCTCTCTACTATAGAAAGGGAGGTGTTACCGTCGTACTTTACTTATAAACCAAACATGTCTCAATTATTCCATGAACACACATAGACTATTTACTAATTTAACTAATACCTGATTTAAACAGAAGGGTGTCAATAACTCGTAACAAGATCTAAACATGGTTTTGATAACAAGTATCATAATACTCTTAATTTGAAATAGCGGAAGATAGAGAAATAACTCAACCCATAAAATAGCGACACACGACCGTGTTGAAAAACACGGCCTAGTCGTGTTCACCACCCACGACCATGTTGAAAAACATGGCCTGACCGTGTGTGCCTCTGTTCACCTCAGAACGATAGTCAAGCACATAACATGAACTCTAGCACACTAGCACGTTCCAAGGTCTTAACATTGTTGGGTTTCTGGCACTGCGGCGAGTGCGTGTTCGAACATGTTTCGTAAATATGTGCACAACAGAAGAATTAAAAAGTAATAAATCTAATTTATTATAACACACACATTACACGCATGCATAATACAACATGTGTAGACATAATTGCAGTTTCAAATTTTGCAATAAAAGGAAATTACGCTAGTTATGCCTGACGTATCACGTGCAGCGGGAATGACATCAACCGGAGCAACTCTCGCTAGAATTGCCTCTATCCATATCCACACCAAGTACCATCGAGATAGCTTCGCCAAGCTACTAGCCTTGTCTTCATAGGAGTCACTAGCCTCGTGTCGAAGATGATGTGATCGAGAGAAGATCACAATCCGAATCAAATTCGGATTTGAAAACGAGTCCCCAAAACTCGCTTCTCCGGAGAGGTATTCGTTAACCGATTGACGAATCCTTGGTCCTCAACCTATGATGATTATCGGAGATCCAATCCCCGACAATAAAGTCACTGTCGGAGCTCCAAACGCCGTCCAAACGATACTCCGATAAGAAGAAAACAAGCTGTCCAAAAACTGGACAACTTGGTGGAGGACTTGGCGCCGGCCAAAGGGAGAGGGCCGGTTGGTCCTTGGTCACTAGAACCAAGGAGGGTCGCCGGAGGATGGCTGGCAATAGCTGGAGGCTAGCGGCAACAGGTGGCGGCATTCAGCAAGGAGGGCGGCAACAAGGTTTGGTGTCAAGGAGAGGAGAAGGGCTTGGGTGGCTAGGGTTTCCAACACACAAGTTATCCACGAAAAACCTTTAAGCCATGTTTTATAGAGAACACATTCTCCTAATGATTATTGGTTCATAACCAAAACCCGTTAACCCACTCCAATAACTTAAGTTAAAATAAACCAAATCGCGTTGGTCTATTTTAAGTTAAAATGAACCGAACCAACTTTGGTTCATTCGTTTAAAACAAATCAAACCACTTTGGTTTATTTTCCACGATTGGATTAGAACCAAATCAATTTGGTTCATCCATCATGTCTTCATAAGACTCGGCCCATCCATGCTTCCGTTGCGACTGAAATGATTTCATGCTCGCTCCTTGTTTAGTCCAACCAAACTTAGTTTCTCTCGATATGAGAATCTCATTCTCAAGCTCGTTTTAAATCCTTCGGATTACGCTCGTTGTGCGTGTGACTAAATGGTTTCCCAATTTATGTTGACAGTCTATAATTAAACATTAATTATAGAACGATCATGAGTGGCACATGGCAGTACATCATGATCCCCAATTAACCGAAAAATCAACGGCTGATTCAAGAACCATTTCTGAAACCCTTCAGCAGCTTCAATGAATCGTGCCCCATTCCCTTCACTCATCTTATACCCACTTGGTTCAGGACATGGTCTATAGTGTCAGTCCCCACTAGGCTAACTACGTCACACCTAGCCCAAGTATCATTTTCTCGTCCTACGGATTCTAGTTACTGCACATGTATCCAAGAGTACCTTACTCTAAACATGTAATGCTTTGGCCAAAGACTTTAGTAACAATCCGATGAGAGACCATGGGTATACATCTCCTCGCAAGGAGTGGTGAATCCTTTATAGGCTATTCAAACATCTTCGTACATTTCGACTTATACTCAATCATCCCGGGTCCACATCTCCTTGGAGATGCTTGCTTAATATGTCAAAGCATAAGTCTTCATGACCAAGATGACTTGAATACCAAAATTAAAAGAACATCGCACTTAAGCTGCAGTAAGAACTTCATTGACATATTCATATATATAGAGAACCATATGAAGTCTTACAACTGGTCACTCTAATAAACTAGTTACCATAACTAACATCCACGTTCAACTCTTGACATCCCAATATCTCCATCTAGTGGAAAACAGTTGCTTAGATAAATCAAATAGTACACCTCGTGCTAGTCTCAACAGAATCGATGGAGTCCGAATGCATCAATTCATCGACTAGGGATAATTCCAATACATCACAATTACACATGTAGAGATACTCACTAGTTGTGATCCAATCACAAATTCTCTCATGCTGTGAATCGTATTGTGGACATTCAGTAAATGAGTTTAAGATTTTATCAAATACATGAAAACATATACACTTAAATAGTGAGTCTTCATTTATTAAATAAATGGTACAAACATAAGGCGATTGTCTTGGGACACCTCTCATATATAACTAACAAACTCTCACTTGGCCTAATGTCAATCGTCACGGTATCCAATACCATTAGCTCTAACATGACCTTCAAACTTACTTTGAGGTAAGACCTTAGTTAAAGGGTCTGCTAAGTTCCTTTCAGTGGAAATCTTCTCGATTTGTATTTCCTTCCTACTTATGATCTCTCTTATCAAATGATAGTAGTGAAGCACATGTTTGGATCATTGATGAGACCACATCAAGTTCAGAGATGAAATTCTTGATCCAAACCGCTTCCTTTGCTGCTTCCAAAGCTGTAATGTATTGTGCCTCAGTGGCAGAATCCGCTATAGTGTTTTTCTTGGAATCTTTCCAACTTATTGCGCCTCCATTCAAGGTGAACATGTACCCAGACTGAGACCTGGAATCATCCTTGTCTGTCTTAAAGCTGGCATCCGTATACCCGCATATCACCATGTCTCCTTCTCCATATATTAGGAACACATCCTTAGTTCTTCTCAAGTACTTAAGGATTGTCTTAACAGCCGCCCAATGATCCATTCCTGGATCAGACTGATATTTGCTCGTGACACTCAGAGCATTCGATACATCGGGCCTCTTACATAACATAGCATACATGATAGATCCTATTGCAGATGCATAGGGAATCTTATTCATGCAAATCCTCTCTTCTTCTGTGCGCGAACACATAGACTTCGAAAGGTGTATCCCATGCCTAATGGGTAGGAAACCTTTCTTGGATTTCGACATGCTAAACCTCTTTAGCACTCGGTCTATATATGTAGACTGCGAAAGACCAAGCAACCGATTCGATCTATCCCTATAGATCTTAATCCAGAGGATGTAGGTTGCTTCTCCCAGGTCTTTCATGGAGAACATCTTGGACAACCAAATTTTAACTGACTATAAGATAGAAACATCATTTCCTATAAGTAATATGTCATCGACATAAAATACTAGGAACACGACTGCACTCCCACTAACCTTCTTGTACACACAAGGTTCGTCCGGATTTTATGAGAAATCAAATTTTTTGATTGTCACATCAAAATGGATATTCCAGCTCCTGGATGCTTGCTTCAGTCCGTATATATAGACCGTCACAGTTTGCATACTTTGATTTTATCAACCGATGTGAAACCCTCAGGTTGTATCATATACACGTCCTCGAGTAGGTTTCCATTAAGGAAAGCTATTTTCACATCCATCTACTATATCTCATAATCATAATGAGCCGCTATGGCCAGGAGCATCCGAATGGATTTAAGCATATCAACAGGTGAATAGGTCTCATCATAATCAACACCTTGCTTTTGACGATATCCTTTCGCCACTAGTCTAGCCTTATAGGTAATCACATTGCCATCCATGTCGGTCTTCTTCTTGAAAACCCACTTGCACCCTATAGGCTTTATGCCTTCTAGTGGGTCAACCAAGTTCTAAACTCGATTTTCATACATGGAATCCATTTCCGACTTCATGGCGTTAAGCCATTTATCCCTTTCTGAACTTTTCAGAGCTTCTTTATAATTGGTAGGCTCCTCATCATCAATGAGTAACACGTCATTCGATTCACTTATGAGAAATCTATATCTCTTAGAAATGTTGCGTGTTCTACCAGATCTACGAAGATGTGGTGTCACAATAGGTCCAGCCGATGGCTTATCACTATGAGTTATCAGTAGTAGTGCTTCACCAGGTATCTCATCAATGTCTATTGAAGGCTCTCAAGCCTCCTCAAGCTCAACAACACTCCCATTGTTTTCTTGCAAGAGAAACTCTTTCTCTAGAAACACAACATGCCTTGAAACAAACACCTTTTGTTCCACAGGATGATAGAATTGGTAACCCTTTTTTTCCTTAGGGTATCCAATAAATAGACATTTATCAGACTTAGCATCCAATTTGTTTGATACAATCCACTTCACATAAGCAGGACAACCCCATATCTTCAAGTAAGATACATGAGGTTTCTTACTATTCCATATCTCATATGGAGTAGTAGAGACTACCTTGGTTGGCATTCTGTTTAGCAAGTAAACAGTTGTCTGAAGTGCATAGCCCCAAAAGGACTTGGGAAGATTTGCATGATTCATCATCGACTTGACCATGTCCAACAAGGTCCGGTTACACCTCTCAGATACACCATTATGCTGCGGTGTATATAGCGGAGTCCATTGAGACAATATACCATTATCTCTTAGATAATCTAGAAACTCTTGACTTAAGTATTCACCACCTTGATCAGATCGAAGTATTTTAATACTCTTGTCATGTTGTTTCTCTACTTCATTTCTGAATTCTTTGAATCATTCAAAGGCTTCAGACTTGTGTTTCCTCAAGAACACATACCCAAACTGTGAGTGATCATCGGTGAAGGTAATGAAGTAGCTATAGCCTCCTAGAGCTTGAGTTGACATAGGTCCACATACATCAGTATGTATTAGACCTAGCAACTCTCCCACCCGTTCACCTTTTCTTGTAAAAGGTAACTTAGTCATCTTGTCTTTTAAGCATGATTCGCATGTATAATATGAATCTAATTCAAACGATTCTAGAATTCCATATCGGTGTAATTTGGACATGCATTTCTTGCTTGCATGGCCAAGACGACAATGCCACATGTAGGAGTCTAATTGATTATCTTTTCGAGCACGCTTGTTGCTTGCTTTGATATTGAAAATGTCACTGGATACGTCCAACGTATAAATACCATTGCTTAAAGTTCCAGTCCCATAAAGTACGCTATTCAAGGTTATATAACAACAATTGTTACTAAACGTCAAATGATAACCATTTCTATTTAAACAAGAAATAGAAATGATGTCTTTATCAATGAAGGAACATAAAAGTAATTGTCCAGTTCTAAGACAAGTCCTGTAGGGAGTCTCAACAGATACGTTCCGATGGCGAGTACAACAACCTTTGCTCCATTCCCAACACGTAAATTTGACTCTCCCTTGACGAGTCTTCTTATATTCCTTAGCCCATGTATGTCATTACATATATGTGAGCCACACCCAGTATCCAGTACCCAAGTGTCTAAGGAAATAGAATGACAATCAATAATGAAGATATCTGAAGAAGATGGGGCATTTGATGCCTTATTCTTCTTCATGGACTCAAGATAAATCTTGCAGTTTCTTCGCCAATGTCCCTCCTTTCCACAATGATGGCAAATGCCCTTTTGAGCTAGTTCTACCTTTTTAGCCTTTTTCTTCTTCCCCTTCTGCTGTTCCTTTGACTTCCTCTTAGAAACTTTCTTCGTGGAATCAACTAACAACACCGTCCTCTACTCATGCTTCACAGAAGGCTCCTCAGTCTTCAGCATGTTGAGCAGTACCACAGATGAACCTTCTTGCATCTCAGAGGTGAAGAGAAGCTTGGAGACTTCGAACCTTTCGAATCTCACTTGCTCATCAGACAACTCATAAAGATGAAAGACTATGGTATGAGCATCCATATGCTCATGCTGCTTCTGCAGCTCGGGTACCATTGTGGCTATCATGATGCAACTCACTTATTCAGAATCACTCACATGTTTCTAATAAGCAAACAATTGGTCCAGAGTTGCGTTATCACTAGGACAAGCGGGAAGAGGCTCTTCGAGGACATACACAAGCTTTTTCACCTTGAGAACAATTCTCAAGTTTCTAAGCCAGTTCAAGAAGTTCGGCCCAGTCAATTTATTCGAATTCAAAATAGAGCGCAAATTCAAAGACCTCATGATCAAGCGATTAACCTAGAAATACAAATCGAGCATATATGAGAAAGATGATTTAAAATGCATCCACATACATTTACAAAATCCCATTCATTTTTCGAATTTTAAAACCCTAAAATCACTTCGGGAGATCGTTGGTCCATCTCCGAATGGGCTGGAATCCAACATAGATATGAACAACCTTGAAGAGAGTCCAACAAGCCATTCATAGCTATAATGGTAGGTATCAAGTATACCGATTGCATATCACATATATGCAACTATCACAATGTGCTATCAACTAATTGAATGTTTACACATACATCAGGTTGTTAACTCATTAACAAGTCTGCATCATATGCATAACACCCAACTTCACCTCCCTTCACATCGACCTTGGAGAGAGTCCAACAAGCCGATGCTCTAGGTTAAAGCCAACCCATTAATCGAGAAATAGTTTTAATATGGTTAGAGCGCGTTCAACCAATTAGCCCAGCTTGGAGAGAGTCCAACAACCAAAGCTAACGATTGCCCTCTGACTCTTACCATATTAGTATTAAACTATTCCATGGTTTGAACATGTTCGGGTTCGAGCCGGGCTTGGAGAGAGTTCAACAACCCAAACAAGAAACAGAACTCTGATTCCAACCATTTTAATGGAAGGTGTAGGCTTTAATATTGTGTAAGGGTTTTAATGTCTCATCCTCTTTGCATGCAAATAACTATTATCTACATGACATGACAAGCATGGCATAATGATATGCATCTAATGCAATTACATGGCATACAATTATAGCATGTAATTATTTCCTTATATGCCATAACTATTTATGGAAATAAAATATGTTTGAGATTTGATTCCCCAAATCAAATCATGATTAAATTAGGAAACAAATTTCCAAATCTAATCACATATTTTATTTATAGAAAGTCTTAATTAAAGAAAGTCAAATTTAATTTAGGAAATAAATTTCCTAAATTGTCAAAACTATTTATGGAAATAAAATATGTTTTAGATTTGATTCCCAAATCAAATCATGGTTAAATTAGGAAACAAATTTTCAAATCTAATCACATATTTTATTTATGGAAAGTGTTAATTTCCATAAATACTTCTAAACTTTCCAAAAGTAGAAGATTTCCATAAACACTTTTAAACTTTCCAAAATTAAAAAATTTCCATAAATACTTCTAAACTTTCCAAAAGTAGAAAATTTCCTTAAATACAATTATGACTATCGCAAAATAATTTTATGATTATGTCACTGTTGGATTTCCGGCACCGCGACGAGTGTGTGTTCGAATATGTTTCGTAAACATGTGCATAGCAAAATAAATAAAAAGCAATAAATCTAATTTATTACAACACACACATCACACGCATACATAGTACAATATGTGTAGTCATTGTTGGTGCAATCGGCCTTGGTCACGATTGACCTAACTTGAGTTTGACTCGAGCAATGTTTTGATGTTTGACAAAAACATATGACAATGTGATTGTCATGGTAAAGTCCAAGTCATGGGTACTTGGCATGGAAAGTCCAAGTGGGACACTTGGCATTGGAAAAGTCCAAGTCTTGAGTACTTGACATGTAAAGTCCAAGCATGGGCCTTGGCAAGGGAAAGTCCAACATGGGTTGGCAAAGGAAAGTCCAAGCATGGGTCTTGGCATGGAAAGTCCAACATGGATTGACAAGGGAAAGTCCAAGCTTGAGTCTTGGCATTTGGAAAGTCCAAGAGGAATATTGGCGGCGTAAAATCCAAGCAGGAGTCTTGGCAGCATAAGTCCAATGTGCCTTGGCGGTGTAGACACCGTTAGCACGACAATAGCCAATGGAAGCATCTAAAGGCTAGCGTATGGATGAACAAGTCATGGATGACTTGGAGGGATCCGATAGGCGTGAGGCTGATTGAGGTGGCTAGAAGGCTTAGGTCTAGGCTAAGGGTGGTCTAGCAAGTATGAGAGCGCTATACTTGGGTTAAAATCTCATGTTTGAGGTGTATCAGTCGACTGAGACCATGGGTCAGTCGACTAGTGTGAGTCAACTAAGGTTTGACTATGGGAAGTGCCCTAGCCGCGTGAGTTGGTCATCGACCATTAGTTTTAGTAGTCGATCGATGATGATCGCCGTCGATTTTGGGCACAGAAGGTTCTCCAGTCGTGTGATCGGCCCGAACACTCAACTGATTAAGCCATCAGTCGACTGATGGGTATGATCAGTTAACTGATGGTGTATCTGTTGGACTTATTTGACGTGGTTCATGCTATTGTGAGACAATGGATACAGGGGCAGTCGACTGATGGTCCTGATCAATCGACTACTAGGCAAACTCCAGCCCAAGGAGCAGCTTTAAATGGAGCTCGTGGAGGAGGGATTTGGTACCGGTTCTTGGACGTCTTTGGGGCGATTTGCTGCGGCAAATCAGGGTCTCCAAGTGCATTTCAAGCAACCAAAGATCAAGCAATCAAAAGAGAAATTGTAAAGTGTTTTTCCTTTACTTGTTGTGTATTTCATTATTGTAATTTCTTGTATTTGTTTCTTACTGTTGTAAGACTATTTGTACGAGGTTTCTCCACCTCCAGATTGTTCCGAGAAGGAGTTTATTGGATTAGTGGTGTGTGGTCGCATTGCTAGAGCTCGTTTGAGCTCGATCCGTGAAGTAGGAATCATTCGGTTCTGAACCACGTTATATTTTGTGTTGTGGATTGTGTTTTTCATCTTTTGTTATTGCTATTATATATATTCCGCTGCACTAACATGACTTGTAGAGACGAACACGATCGTAATCCATCACAGACAAGCGAATCGCTATTCACCCCCCCTCTAGCGATCGCCAAGAATCCCTACAATTGGTATTGTTGGTGCAACAATGCTCCAAGCATTTATATGTTTTGATGTTTGGCCAATCATGTAAGTTAGGTAATATCTTGTGATCTAATTAAGAATGTGTTTAAGTGACAGGGAAATCCAAGGATGAAGACTTGGTAAAAGGAAGTCCAAGTATGATCTTGGCAAAGGAAGTCCAAGGGATGGACTTGGCGGCATAAGACCAAGCTTGTAGTCTTGGCAGCATAAAGTCCAAGTGAACCTTGGCAAAGGAAGTCCAAAGTAAAATCTTGGCAGCATAAGTCCAAGCTTGTAGTCTTGGCGGCGTAAAGTCCAAGCATTTGGCAACCCAAGACATGACGAAACTGAAGGAAGCTCTTAGAAGTAAAGCGCAAAGGATGAACAAGTCGCGGACTCGGAGGGATCCTGAAGGCGCAAGGCTTATTGAGGAGCTAGAAGGTTGAGTCTAGGTCTAGGGTATAAAATCAAGTATGAATTACTCATACTTGATGAGTATCACGATCGATATGATGTATCGACCGTCGCGCTCGACGAGTCGATGAAACCTCGACCATCACCGACCGCTTGGTCGAGTAGCAAGCGATCGATGCTATGATCGACGCCAAGGGCATCGCTGATCGATCAAGGGAAATATCGCCACGAATGCGCCTCACTGATCGCCTTGATCACTGATCGATCACCCCATCACCGATGATGGAGGGATCAGTCGACTGATCACCTGGCCGTTGGAGATTGCGGCTACGAATCTTCGTGGAGATCGCATTTCAGAAGCCGTTGGCTTCGACGGCAGTCGACTGATGGTATGCATCAGTCGACTGATCGACGCCCAACGGGAAAAACAACCCCTCTTCTATAAAAAGGGGCCATGGGGAGCTTGGTGAAGCTAGTGCTCTTGCTCCTAACTATACTCTCGTGTTCACCAAGCCGTCCAAGTGTTTTTAGTGATTTAAATCCTCCTCTTCTCTTGTTCTTGATCATCCATCATTGTAAAGAAGAGGAGAGCATTGTAAGAAAGGTTTCTCCACCTTGGTTCATCCAAAGGAGGGTCTAGTGAAGGTTGATTAGGGCTAATCCACCTTACAGATTGTCGTGGAGTAGGAGCGTCATCTCCGAACCACGTACATCGGGTGTTAGCTTTATTCTTGCTTTGATTTGTGTTTATATTTTGTATTGCTTCCGCTAACATTTTTGTAGAAAAGAAGAAAGGCTAATCACCCCCCCTCTAGCCGTTCCAAGGGTCCTAACAAGTGGTATCAGAGCCCGGATAGCTTGGAAGATCTCACCATCAACCAAGACATCAATGGCTCTTCAAGAGGGATATAGCATCGCCAAGCCACCGCTCTTCGATGGGAGTCATTTTGCGTATTGGAAAGGTAGGATGAAGTACTATCTTATGAGTAATATTGAAATTTGGCATAGTGTTGTAGATGGCTTCTAGGAACCGGTGGATGAACATGGACATCCTATTCCAAGCAAGGATTGGACAAGAGAAATAAACAAGAAATTTGAATCAAATGCAAAGATCGTCCTCACCATCCAATGCGGCGTCACAATGGAGCAACTCAACAAGGTGGGGCCTTTTGAATCCGCCAAGGAGCTATGGGAAAAGCTCATTGAGCTAAATGAAGGTTCTAAGGAGTCAAAGAGGGCCAAGAAGGACCTATTAATTGGACAACTTCAAGCCTTCCAAATTAAGATGCATGAAACCGTAAGTCAAATGCATGGAAGGTTCAAGGAAATTGTAAACGGACTCCATATCATAGGTGAGCGAGTTGACAACCGAGATTTGGTAAGGTATATTTTACAAGCATTTCCTAGAAATTCTTTATGGACTTCTATAGTTGATGCCATTAAGGTAATTAGGGACTTATCTCAAATTAAAATTGATGAATTATTTTGTGAGTTTGAATTACATGAGCAAACTAACATGTCCTCTAAGGAAAAGGGGTTAGCTCTATTTGTTGAAAAGAAGGACAAGAAAGAAAAGAAGAAGAAGGAAAGAAAAGAAGCATCATCATCATCCGAGTCGGAGGATGAGTCAAGTAGCGATGGGGACTCATCTAGTGAAATGGCAAATTTCGTCAAGAAGCTTTATAGAAAGTCAAGAGAGTTCAAGAATAGAGAAGCAAGGAAGGGGTCTCATTCCTCAAAAGGTAAATTTAATGGTAATTCAAGTTTTAGCAATAATATGATTTGCCATGCTTGCAATAAGAAGGGGCATATAAAGCCGAATTGCCCGGAGCTAAAGAAGAAGGAGGAAAAGAAAAAGAAAAAGAAGGACAAGAAGGAAAAGAAGAAGAAGGAGGCCATGGTGGCTAAAACCACATGGGATACACCAAGTGTTGAAGACTCTTCATCCGATGATGAGCTTTGCCACATCACACGCCATGTGGCACTCATGGCATTAGAAGATGATTCCGGCACATCAAGTCAAGAAGATTCTTCAAGTGATGAATCGTCATCTAGTGACGATGAGGTAATACATTCTCCCGAGTTGTACTTCTCTATAAAATCAATTGCTTATCTTAAAGAAGCTCTAGATAAGTCAAAATCTAAGGTTAAGAGCATGAAGGTAGAACTAAAGGCCATTAGGAATGAAAAGCCTTCACATATTGACTCTTGCATGCTTAGGGAAGAAAATGACAAACTTAAGGATGAGGTTAGTGAATTGAAGGCATGTTTAGAAAAATTTTCAAATGGCTCAAAGTGTCTTGATATGATTCTTAGTAGACAAAGAGCGGTTTATAACAAGGCCGGGTTAGGATATAAGCCAAAAGAAAAAGAAGTTGCTTATATTTCATTAATTAATAGGAAAGCAACCATTAAGGGTAAGGTTAAGAAAGCTTGGGTACCTAAGAAGTTTTTACTTAATGTTACCGGTCCAAATGTTTGGGTACCAAAAGCTTGTGTTTTTCATGTGATTTAGGTAGGAGAGCGTATGTGGATTGTGGATAGTGGTTGCTCAACACATATGACCGGGATGTGAGCAAGTTCTCCACAATTAAATATGTGAAGAAGGGAGTGTCCTTTGGGAATAGTGGAAAACTCAATATATTAGGTAGAGGTACAATTGAGGTATCCCCTAAAATTGTTATTCACAAAGTATTGCTAGTTGAAAATATGAAATTTAATTTATTAAGTGTTAGTCAACTTTGTGATGCAAACTATCATGTCTCTTTTGAATCCTCTAAATGCATGATTAGACACAAGGAATTAAATGATTGTATGTTAGTTGGATATAGGAAATCAAACATCTATTATGTTGATCTTTCATATGCTTCTAACATTTCTACTAAGTGTTTTGTTGCAAAAGAAGAGGAAAGTTGGCTATGGCATAGAAGATTGGGGCATATCAACATGAAAAACATAGCCAAGGTAGCCAAGATGGAGTTGGTCAAAGGGCTACCAAAGATCAAGTATGTCAAGAACAAATTGTGTGATGCATGCCAAGAAGGAAAACAAACAAAGGCATCACACAAAGATAAAACCCTAACCAATACCTCTTTACAATTAGAATTATTGCATCTTGACTTATTTGATTGCCATAGTACTCCATCTTTAAATGGTAATAAATATTGTTTGGTTATAGTAGATGATTTTTCTAGGTATACTTGGGTCTATTTTATGAAACATAAGGATGATACCTTAGAAATAATCATAGGATTTAGTAAAAGGGTTGAAAATGAAAAGAGTCTCAAAATCAACCGGATCCGTAGTGATCATGGTGGTGAATTTGAAAATCTAAAATTTTCACAATTTTGTTTAGAGCAAGGGTACAAGCATGAGTTCTCTTGTCCTAGAACACCCCAACAAAATGGGGTGGTGGAAAGGAGAAATCGTGCCCTACAAGAGGCGGCTAGGACTATGCTTAATGCATATTCTCTACCTAGCTACTTGTGGGCGGAAGCGGTTAATACCGCTTGCTATATCCAAAATAGGGTTCAAATCCATAGGTTTTTAGGAAAAACACCATTTGAATTATGGAATGGGACTATACCCACAATTCATTATTTCAAAGTCTTTGGATGCAAAGTTTATATTCTAAACACCAAAGATAACTTAGGAAAATTTGAATCAAAAGCGGATGAGGGAATCCTAGTTGGATACTCATCCACAAGTAGAGGGTATAGAGTCTACAATAAGAGAACCAAAGGGATTGAGGAGTCTTCCAATGTTCAATTTGATGAAACTACTAGTACCTACCCTAGAAAGTCCTCCATTGATAAGGATATTAATGACAATAATCAAGACATTACCCAAAAACTTCAAAATTTGACCATTAGGGGTAATGATCAAGGGGGAGGAAGAGGAGACTCCGATGATGAAAGAAGGGTGGAAGATAACAATGATCAAATTGAAACCCCTTCTAGAAACCTAAGAATTCATCAAGATCATCCACTTGACCAAGTAGTAGGAGATCTATCTCAAGGAGTAAGAACTAGGTCATTTCATAGACCTCCTACTAGTCAAGTGGCTCTTATCTCACAAATTGAGCCCAAATCGATCAATGATGCATTACATGATCCGGATTGGATTTTGGCAATGCAAGATGAATTGGCTCAATTTGAGAGAAGTCAAGTGTGGGAATTAGTACCTAGACCCGATGATAGCACCATAATTACTACAAGATGGGTCTTTAGGAATAAGCTAGATGATCAAGGAAATATCACTAGAAATAAGGCTAGGTTGGTTGCTAGGGGATTCAATCAAGTTGAGGGGCTTGACTATGATGAGACTTATGTCCCGGTTGCAAGGTTAGAATCTATAAGGATTCTCTTAGGGTATGCTTCCTACATGGGATTTAAACTTTACCAAATGGATGTTAAATCGGCATTCTTAAATGGTTTTATTAAGGAGGAAGTATATGTAGAGCAACCACCCGGATTTGAGAACATAGATTATCCAAATCATGTATGTAAGCTTAGGAAAGCATTATATGGGTTAAAACAAGCTCCCCGGGCATGGTATGAAAGATTGTCATCCTTCTTAATTTCTAAGGATTTTAGAAGAGGCCAAGTAGATCAAACTTTGTTTATAAAGTCAACGTTAAAAGATATATTCATAGCCCAAGTATATGTTGATGATATCATCTTTGGGTCAACAAATGATGATCTTCTTCAAGACTTTATAAAAAATATGGAAAATGAATTTGAAATGAGTTTGGTTGGAGAGCTTACCTTTTTCCTAGGCTTACAAGTCAAACAAACCAATGAGGGTATTCATATTTATCAAACCAAATATGCAAATGAAATGATCAAGAAATTTGGTTTGGAAAATGCCAAAATTGTAACCACTCCTATGGCCACTAGCACTAGGATAGATAGTGATCATGAAGGTAAATCAATTGATCTTAAACTTTATAGGAGTATTATTGGTAGCTTACTATACCTAACCGCTAGTAGACCCGACATTTTATTTGCGGTAGGTATGTGTGCAAGATACAAATCTTGTGCCAAAGAATCACATTTGGTAGCCGTCAAAAGAATATTAAGGTATATTAAAGGCACCCTAAATGTAGGACTTTGGTATCCTAGGACTAGGTCATTTGAATTACTTGGTTATACCGATTCCGATTATGCCGGGTGCAAATTGGATAGGAAAAGTACTAGTGGTGGATGTCAAATTCTTGGGTCCTCCCTAGTTAGTTGGAGTAGTAGGAAGCAACATTGTGTTGCTTTATCAACCACCGAAGCCGAATATGTGGCTATGGGTGGTTGTGTAGCTCAATTACTTTGGATGAGGCATACTCTTGTGGACTATGAGCTACACTACTCTAACATTAAAGTTTATTGTGATAATGTGAGTACCATCAACTTGACCAAAAATCCGGTACATCACTCTAGGACCAAGCACATTGAAGTGAAACATCACTTCATAAGAGATCATGTGACAAGAGGGGACATTGAACTTAAGTATGTAGAATCTAAGTCCAACCTTGCCGATATCTTCACCAAAGCTCTTCCCGAAAATGAATTTTCATCTTTAAGGAGAGAGCTTGGTATGTGCTTTGTAGAGTAAAATTCTAGGTTTGCATGATCCCATGTTTATATGTTATCTTTATACCTTGATACATCTCACAAAAAGCCTTAAGAAACCTTGATTTTTGTATTGAGACACTTAGAACCATGTGAGATGATAGGGAAGGTGTACTTGGCTTATCATGCTTGTTATGATGCATTACTATGAGCCAATGACACACCTAGAGACATAAATACCTTATGGACCAACCATTGGGAAGGCTTGTATTCAAGTAATGAGTACATAGCTCTAAGAACATGGTTGGAAATTCCAAATCATATATATTTTAAACTATGTTCATTATATTTTGGAAAACAGTTTTCAAGTGAATCACAAAAGTGATACAAAGTTTGAAAATTCTTTAGAACTTTTGTAAGTTTCCAAATTTGTATCAATCTTGAAATCTGGAAAACATATATTTTTCAAATTATTTTTCCTTAATAAATTATGTTTTCAGAAATGTGTATGCAAAATTTTGTGATTTTTCAAGATTTCTGGAATTTCTACCGCATTTCTGAAAATGGGAAAATGAAAAATTTGAAATTTTTGAATTTAGCGTAGTGATCAGTGATTTTCTGATAATAAGCTCCATTTTCTGATATTTGGTGTATTTTTGATGTCCTAACACTCTAGTATGATAATATTGCATTTTAGGACTGCTTAATACAGTGGTTTAGGGGGAGTTTCAATAAATTCTATCCTTTTATCCCCAAAACCATTGTTGGTGCAAAGTTAGGAATTAACTTTTAAATTTTAGATTATGCTTTGCTTCAAATGTAATTTACATCCTATCTTGGATTAAGGGGGAGCTTAATTTCAATCTAATACCTTAGTCCAAGATCCAACACTCTTAATTCTTTCATCCTTCTCTTTTTGATGTATGTCAAAGGGGGAGAAGGAATGCTTAAGTTAGATGATTATGCGTGTATCTTTAAAGACCTAACTTAAATGATTGTCAAACATCAAAAAGGGGGAGATTGTTGGTGCAACAATGCTCCAAGCATTTATATGTTTTGATGTTTGGCTAATCATCTAAGTTAGGCAATATCTTGTGATCTAATTAAGAATGTGTTTAAGTGACAGGGAAATCCAAGGATGAAGACTTGGTAAAAGGAAGTCCAAGGGATGGACTTGGCGGCATAAGACCAAGCTTGTAGTCTTGGCAGCATAAAGTCCAAGTGAACCTTGGCAAAGGAAGTCCAAAGTAAAATCTTGGCAGCATAAGTCCAAGCTTGTAGTCTTGGTGGCGTAAAGTCCAAGCATTTGGCAACCCAAGACATGACGAAACCGAAGGAAGCTCTTAGAAGCAAAGCGCAAAGGATGAACAAGTCGTGGACTCAGAGGGATCCTGAAGGCGCAAGGCTTATTGAGGAGCTAGAAGGTTGAGTCTAGGTCTAGGGTATAAAATCAAGTATGAATTACTCATACTTGATGAGTATCAGTCGACTGATACGATGTATCACCGACCGTCGCGTTCGATCGAGTCGATGAAACTCGACCATCACCGATCGCTTTGGTCGTGAGCTGATCGATCGATCGGGCCGACGCCAAGGGCATCACGACCGATCAAGGGAAATATCGCTACGTAATCGCGCCTCACTCGATCGCGCTTGATCACTTGATCGATCACCCCATCACGATCGGATCACTCGGCCGTTGGAGATTGCGGCTACGAATCTCCGCGAGATCGCTGCGTTGGCCGTTGGCGGCGATCGATGACTGATGGTATGCATCAGTCGACTGATCGACGGCCAACGGGAAAAATAGCCCCTCTTCTATAAAAAGGGGCCATGGGGAGCTTGGTGAATCTAGTTCTCTTGCTCCTAACTATACTCTCGTGTTCACCAAGCCGTCCAAGTGTTTTTAGTGATTTAAATCCTCCTCTTCTCTTGTTCTTGATCATCCATCATTGTAAAGAAGAGGAGAGCATTGTAAGAAAGGTTTCTCCACCTTGGTTCATCCAAAGGAGGGTCTAGTGAAGGTTGATTAGGGCTAATCCACCTTACGGATTGCCGTGGAGTAGGAGCGTCATCTCCGAACCACGTACATCGGGTGTTAGCTTTGTTCTTGCTTTGATTTGTGTTTATATTTTGTATTGCTTCCGCTAACATTTTTGTAGAAAAGAAGAAAGGCTAATCACCCCCCCCTCTAGCCGTTCCAAGGGTCCTAACAGGTATCAGAGCCCGGGGCTCTTCTACGGACTAACTGCCGAGAGCAAAAGATGCTAGAGGGTGAAGAGGAAGAAGATGGAATTTGAAGAACAATTGGGTTGGGACATCAACACCCCAATTCCATACACCTTCTATGGACAAGAAGGTTTTGAGCAATGGAGGGCACGGATGGAGAACTTCTTCATGATGAACTTCGAAGATTAGATGATCCTAGTGAAGGGATTTGCATTTCCAAGAGGTCCAAAAGGTGGATACCTCAAGAAGAAGAGATGGACCGAAAAGCAAGTCCAAGCCTTCGAGAGAAACGATAAGGTAATGCAATTGATATTAAATTTATTGCCTAACGATATTGTGTCTAGGTTAGGTGAATGTCTAGATGCCAAGGAGCTATGGGAAAAATTGGCCAAGCTCCATGAAGAACCATCCATGGCTCAAGTAGAGAGAGAGCCCAAAGAAGAAGCTTCATCATCCTCACAAGAAAGTGAGGATTCGGAGGTTGATAGGGAATCAACATCCGGATCGAAATCGGTGGAAGAGGTAGAAGTAGAAGAAGCCTCCACCTCTAGGATTGAGGGGGAGGAGACCAGGTCATCTTCAATACCGGAGTCAACTCAAGAAAAACCATCAACCTCCGGTCGAGAAGATGAACAAGCTCAAGAGGCTTCCACCACGGACCTAGGTAACTCAAATATATGTGTTAATAATAAAATCCATATAATATACTTTGAGTGTAGGGAATCTAGGCACTATAAGAGTAAGTGCCCGAAAAGAGTAAAGAAAACTCTTCCGACACCAAAAGTCAACAAAAAAAGTCAAGGATGCCGGTGTCCCCATCAAGAAGAGCAAGGAGCAAGTGATTTACTTCAAATGCCGACAACTGGATCATTACCGAAGTCAATGCCCAAATAGGGAGAAGAAGACTAAAAAGGGAGCTACACATGTAGGAGGAGCCTCTAAGGCAAACCCTAAGGTAATTTCTAATTTTGCTCCTTCCTTAATTAATAGGCAAAAGCATGCTAGGAATAATCTTGCTATTTATCATAAAGAGCATGCTAGAAATAGGTTTTATTGTTTAGGGGCTAAGAATGTTCACATTACAAATAAGGAGAAATTTGGGACTAATGTCCCTAGAAAAATCTTACCTAGGGAATTTATTAGGAAAATTGAAGACCACCTAGGTTTTAACCCTAAATGGACTAGGCATATGCCTAAGAAAAATAATGTCCAAAGAATAGATGCAAAATCAAAAATTGAACAATTAGAGTTAGAAAACCAAGCCTTGAGGTCAAGGCTTGAAAAATTAGAGAAGACCTTTAGGAATATACAAAATCATATTAAAGGGTCAAATAGTAAAAGTCAAGGGCCTAAGAGACAAGAGTCATCCAAAGGCAAGAAATGTTTGAGTCACAAACCTAAGCCTATGGAGATCTACCATAGTGTTCCATTTGATTATGGAACACAACGTAGGTCTAGGAAAGCCAAGGTCAATAGGGAAGTCATCCCTAAGGTTGACCAAGTGTGTGTCTAGTGGCTAGGGTTTCAAGGAAACCTAGGGAGGACACTAAGAAGGTTACAAGGGGAGTCACCCCTAGAGTTAACCTAGGCAAGACCAAGATGACCAAGGTTTCTAAGCCTAGGAGGGTCATTAGGGGGGTATCTAGGGAGGTCATCCTTAAGGAATACCTAGTAAACCCAAGGAGCTCAAATAGGTTTTGGGTTCCTAAGAGCGTTATCGATTCACGCTAGATGTGTTTAGGTGTGCCAACTTTAAATGGATAGGTAGTTAACCTAACCATGGTAAAGGTGACACTTTAAGTCATTTTCAAGGTTAGGGATACCTTGGAAATATGTTTGAATTTTTAATCCTAAAGAGTGTTTAGGATGTGCCAATATATTTTTGGGATTATGAAAAATCAATCAAATTGGCACAAATTAGATTTAGAGGTCATAGTATGTCATTTTGGGTTTTTGGCACACTTGGGGGATTAGTGATAATATGACAAAATGATTTTAATAATGACAAATGACAATTAATATTAAAATTTAGGTATTATTATACCTATATATTTTATTTGCCATGCTTTGTTTGCCATATAACATGCCATGACATCATATCTACTTTTAATCATTTAATATGTCATGATCATGTGTAGGATTAAGGTTAAATGTCATGTATGCATAGATTCCATCTTATGCCATGACATCATGATTATGAGCATGTGTTTATTTATATCATCATTTATGCCATGATCATTCATGCATTAATAAAAATTGAGTTAAAGACAATTGACATGACTTGAAGTCCCATGTATAAGGGAATCAAGTAGAGTTGCCTTAGAAAATGCATGAAACCCTAGATTAGGAGAACAAAATCCACATCTCACATTACATTGACATGTATGTGTACTGATACACTCTAGATACATGTGAGATGCTAGGATATGAGTTAAGTTCAAGGTGCATAATTTTTGCATCTAGATGAACTAAAACTCATCTTACATTAGTGGTGGATCATTGGAAAAACATATGTTCAAGCCATGTACATTAAGCCCAAAGAATATGATCCAATATAAGGTTTTTAAAACATTTTAAAATCATTTTAGAAAACCTTGGTGAAGTATATCTTTTGATAGCAATCACCATTGATGAAGTTGATACAAAGTGAGCTAAAACATTGAAGTTTTTCTTCACTTTTGAACTTTGTGTCAATTTCATTATTTTATGAGTAAAATATTTTTCAAACATTTTTCACCCATTGTATTGGTCATAAGTATTATACGTATAAAGTTTCAGAATTTTTCAAATTATGTATAATTATTTATGAATTTTTGAAATTCAATTCTGAAAACTGAAATTCAGAAATTTCAGTTATCAGTCGACTGTTGCCTGATAAAGTCGACTGCCAGAGCTGATTTTTGGTAAACAAGGTATGTTTAGTCCATTTTCAGCTATGGTAAGGTTCCCTAACTACTCTTAACCCTAGGATATGCTTTGAGAAACATTAAAAAGGGTGAAAATCCATTGGATATGGATTAGGAGAGTTGTTAGGGTAATGTATCAATTTTAAGGTGAGTGAAAGTTCAATGTTGAACTTTGAACCTTAATTTTGATGGTATAGAGTTCCTATTGGCTTAGGGACTTCCTAAGGACATTGTTGGTTCAATGGTCAAGGGGTAGCAAGCCTTTAGGGAGAGGTATCCATCATGGGATGATGGATGATATTTTTCCTCATGAGAGGGAGAAATGGGAATTGGAGATGCCCAATTTGGAAATTGGGAGAGTTCATAGGAGTGCCTCTCTTAAAGTGATATGGGACTTATCACTAGGAAGAGTGAAGGCATCCTAGGTGTTTTGGACCAAGGGGGAGATTATAAGATCTCATGGATATGAGACATTGTCCTTCTTGGGTGAACCTTTTTTATGTACGTCAAAAATGGGGAGAATGTTAAAAGTACCAATTTGGGATAATTGGTAAGAGAATTTGAGTTAGGGGCCTATCTCAAGGGTGTTTTTGTCAAGCATCAAAAAGGGGGAGATTGTTGGTGTAATCGGCCTAGGTCACGATTGACCTAACTCGAGTTTGACTCGAGCGATGCTTTGATGTTCGACAAAAACATATGATAATGTGATTGTCATGGTAAAGTCCAAGTCATGGGTACTTGGCATGGAAAGTCCAAGTCTTGAATACTTGGCATGTAAAGTCCAAGCATGGGTCTTGGCAAGGGAAAGCCCAACATGGGTTGGCAAAGGAAAGTCCAAGCATGGGTCTTGGCATGGAAAGTCCAACATGGGTTGGCAAGGAAAAGTCCAAGCTTGAGTCTTGGTATTTGGAAAGTCCAAGGGGAATATTGGCAGCATAAAGTCCAAGTGGGAGTCTTGGCAGCATAAGTCCAATGGTTGGTGGCATAAAATCCAAGTAGGAGTCTTGGCAGCGTAAGTCCAATGTGCCTTGGCGGTGTAGACACCGTTAGCATGACAATAGCCGATGGAAGCACTTGAAGGCTAGCGTATGGATGAACAAGTTATGGATGACTTGGAGGGATCTGATAGGCATGAGGCTGATGGAGGTGGCTAGAAGGCTTAGGTCTAGGCTAAGAAACCTCATGTTTGAGGTGTATCAGTCGGCTGAGACCATGGGTCGATCCGTGGTGTGAAATCAACTAGGGTTTATTGCGGGAAGTGCCCTAGCGATCGCAGAGTTGGTCATCGCTAGCCTTAGCGATCGACTAATCGGTGATCGATGGATCGCTGGTCGGGATTTTGGGCACAGAAAGTTCTCCAGTCGAGTGATTGACCCGAACACTCGACTGATTGAGCCATAAGTTGACTGATGGGTATGATCAGTCAACTAATGGGTATGATTAGTCGACTGATGGGTATGATCAATCGACTGATGGTGTATCCATTGGACTTATTCGACGTGGTTCATGCCATTGTGAGACAATGGATACAGGGGCAGTCGACTGATGGTCCCGATCAGTCGACTGCTAGGAGAAATCCAGCCCAAGGAGTAGCTTTAAATGGAGCTTGTGGAGGAGGGATTTGGTACCGGTTCTTGGATGTCTTTGGGGTGATTTGCTGCTAGAAATCAGGGTCTCCAAGTGCATTTCAAGCAACCAAGGATCAAACAATCAAAAGAGTAATTGTAAAGTGTTTTTCCTTTACTTGTTGTGCATTTCATTATTGTAATTTCTTGTATTTGTTTCTTACTTTTGTAAGACTATTTGTACGAAGTTTCTCTACCTTTGGATTGTTCCGAGAAGGAGTTTATTGGATTAGTGGTGTGTGGTCACATCGCTAGAGCTCGTTTGAGCTCAATCTGTGGAGTAGGAACCATTCGGTTTCGAATCACGTTATATTTTGTGTTATGGATTGTGTTTGTCATCTTTTGTTATTGCTATTATATATATTCTGCTACGCTAACACGACTTGTAGAGACGAACACGATTATAATCCATTGCAGACAAGCGAATAGCTATTCACCCCCTCTAGCGGTCACCGAGAATCTTTACAGACATAATTGCAGTTTCAAATTTTACAATAAAAGGAAATTACGCTAGTTATACCTGACGAATCACGTGCAGCGGGAATGACATCAACCGGAGCAACTCTTGCTAGAATTGTCTCTATCCGTATCCACACCGAGTACCGTCGGGATATCTTCGCCAAGCTACGAGCCTCTTCTTTGTAGGAGTCACTAGCCTCGTGTCGAAGACGATTTGATCGAGAGAAGATCACAATCTGAATCAAATTCGGATTTGAAAATGAGTCCCCAAAACTCGCTTCTCCGGAGAGGTATTCGTCAATCGATTGACGAATCCTTGGTCCTCCACCTATGAGGATTACCGAAGATCCAATCCCCGACAATAAAGTCACTGTCGGAGCTCCAAACACCGTCCAAATGACACTCCGACAAGAAGGAAACAAGTAGTCCAAAAACTGGACAGCTTGGTGGAGGACTTGGCGCCGGCCAAAGAGAGAGGGTCGGCTGATCCTTAGTCATCGGAGCCAAGGAGGGTCACCGGAGAATGGCTGGCAGCAGCTGGAGGCCGGCGGTAGCAGGTGCCGGTGTCAAACAAGGAGGGCGGCAGCAAGGTTGGGCGGCAAGGAGAGGAGAAGGGCTTGGGTGGCTAGGGTTTCCAACACAAATTATCCACGAAAAACCCTTAAGCCATGTTTTATAGAGAACACATTCTCCTAACGGTTATTGGTTCATAACCAAAATCCGTTAACCCGCTCCAATAACTTAAGTCAAAATAAACTAAACTGCATTGGTCTATTTTAATTTAAAACGAACCAAACCAACTTTGGTTCATTCGTTTAAAACAAACCAATCCACTTTGGTTTATTTTCCACCATTGGATTAGAACCAAACCAATTTGGTTCATCCATCATGTCTTCATAAGACTTGGTCCATCCATACTTCCGTTGCGACTGAAATGATTTCATGCTCGCTCCTTGAAGGTCGAAGCTTCGCTTCTCGCTTCGCTTTGGTCGCTTGTGCATGGAGATCCTCTCTATGTCCCCGGATTAAAAAATTAATCCAAGACGATGATGGATTACCCAAGCAACCGATCCATCATTGTGCTATTCGATTAGAGTGGTCTCTTGAACAAACTAGTTGTTCAAGCAACCTAACTCTTCTCCTTGACTAGCCGTGGAATAGATGATGTAGGGATCGCCGGTTTTTGTGTTTAACTTCAGGGTCCAAGTAAATTAGCCACATGCAATTACATACATAATACAAAGAAACAAAAGGAAACCAAAACAAGAATTATACCTCTTGTTTACCTCAAGGTCTTCTATTGTATGTCATTCCTTCTTTTGACGTCGTGTGGGCGACGACCTTCCAAAAGTTGAAGCCTCCTAGATCACGTTCTTCCCTTCCTTGCTCGCTCCATACAAAGGGAAGAGTAAAACAAAACTTCTTCTATTATCTAGAACCGACCACCAAGCCACCTTGCTTGGTGGTTGCCGCCGGCCAAGGAGAGGAATAAGGAACGTCGGCCAACTTGAAGAAAGGTTGCAGCAGGCCAAAAGAGAGAGAGAGGGTGAGGTGCCGCCAGTCAAGAAGAGCCAAAACCTAATCTTGTCGCCACCCAATTGGAAGAAGACCAACCTTAGGTTGCCTCCCACCTCTTCTTCAAGCCAACTCCAAACCCTAGCCGACCAAAAGCTTGGAAGAAAAACCCTAATCTCCTCAAGATTCATTTCCACCCATGCCTTGGACTCCTATTTATAGATTTAGACTTAAGCCTCCTTTTAATCTCCACCGTCGGATCTAGGGATTCAATTCCCACCGTCGGATTTAGGGTTTCATTTTCCACCGTCGGATCTAGGCTCCATGAGGGTTTTAATAGGTTACAATAGGGACCATGAGGAGGAGTTGGATCTTGGCCACCCAATGGATCTAGCCCACATAAAGTCCAATTCATTAATGATAATCCATTCCACTAGAGGATTATCATTGATCTACCTCACCAACCCCCATAAATAAATATGGACTCCATATATATTAATTGTACAAATATCTCGCCATATTTAAGATCTCGAATGTCCGTCAATTAATTAATTTACTGACAATTAATTAATCAACATCTAACTCCATGAGTAGTACCACTCAACCTTATCATCATGATGGACCAAGTCCACCTACAGGGTTTACATGATGATCCTTATGAGCTCCTCAAGAAGATATCATCATCCTAATATATAGGACACGATTTCCTCCTATAATTAATGACACACCATATAAATAATATCATTTTCCAACTTACCGAGTCTATCGATTTACTCTATAAATCTCGTCCATTGGTAAATCAAAGAAATAAATACTAAGTATATATGCCCGTTATTATATCGGGATTAAGAGCATGTACACTATAATATCCAAGGTCCGATTCAATTATGTAGTCAGCAATAAATCGAATCACCTCTTAGTCGGTCCTGCTCAATACACACAAAATGTACTAGTGTAATTCTATGGTCAAGATAAACCAATACCAAATTACACTACAACCATACCAATGGTTTGTCCAAAACCATCTCGGTTGTGAGCCTTTACTTATACTCTACAAGGAACTGATAACATGATCTCTCGTGTGACACTACACACCATGTTATCTACAATGTAATGTATCAGACAATATACATAACCATAAATATGCAAACAATGATCATATGATTCTTATTTCAAAAATAAAGATGTTCATACAAAAGATAGACTTTTCAGTATACATCCCAACAATCTCCCACTTATACTAAAAGACTATGTTGTCCTCATACTGCCATACATCTGATTCCCATTCCCTCCACATGCCTATCAAAAGCTCTCGCTTGAAGAGCCTTAGTGAAAGGATCTACCAGGTCATCCTCTGATGCAATCTAGGTAACAACAACTTCTACCCGCTTTATGATCTCTCGTATCAGGTGGTACTTGCGCTCTATGTATTTACTTGCCTTATGGGCTCGTGATTCCTTCGAGTTTACAACTGCACCACTGTTATCACAATAAATTGTGATAGTTCTGGGCAAACCAGGAATCACATCTAAGTCAATCAAGAACTTCCTGAGCCATACAACTTCTTTGGCTGCCTCAAAGGCCACCACATACTCAGCTTCCATCGTGGAGTCTGCCACGCACTTCTGCTTGACACTCCTCCATACAATGGCTCCATCTCCCAAAGTAAACACAAAACCCGAGGTAGACTTACTGTTATCCCTATATGATTGCAAGTCAGAATCTGTGTAACCCACAGGAAGTAATTGATCTGCCTGGTATACCAACATATAATCCCTAGTCCTTCTCAGGTACTTTAATATATACTTTACCGCAGTCCAATGTCCTTGTCCTGGATTACTCTGATATATGCTAACCATGCCCACAACAAAGCAGATATCCGACTGCGTACATAACATAACATACATGAGGCTTCCTACTGCCGAAGCATAAGGAATCGCCTTCATCTCCTCTATCTCCTTTGATGTTCTAGGACACATCTCTTTAGATAAAGGTACTCCATGCCTAAAAGGTAGAAAACCTTTCTTGGAGTTCTGCATGTAAAACGAGACAAAATGGTGTCTATGTATGAAGCTTGAGAGAAGCACAACATCCTTTTCTTGCGATTCCTTATAACCTTGATCCCAAGGATGTGTCCCACTTCTCCCAAGTCCTTCATATCAAACTGTTTGGACAACCATACCCTTACGTTCGATAACACCTTGACATTGTTGTCAATTAACAAAATGTCATCTACGTATAGTACAAGAAATACCACTACGTTTCCGTTGTTGGAGATCGATTTGAAGCTAGAGGGGGGGGTGAATAGCTTGTTTTTCTTCTCTACAAAAATATTAGCGGAAGCACAACAAAAATAATAATAACACAAATGAAAAACATGCTAACACGATTCTTTTACGTGGTTCGGAGATAGTGCTCATACTCCACGGTGATCCTTGAGGTGGATCAACCCTAATCAAATCACTATGAAGCTTTCCTTTACAACAATCCTCCTCTTCTTACAAAGAATGAAACTTGAGCTTAGAGAGAGGAGGAGGAGATTTAAAATCACTAGAAAGCTTGAGAACTCGTGGAGGCTTGAGAGAATAATCAGAGAATAAGCATTAACCCCAAAAACCTCCACCAACCCTCTTTTTATAGAGAGAAGGCTGATTTTCCCGTTGGAGCACCATCAGTCGACTGATGCACAACATCAGTCGACTGTCGACGCGGTTAACAGCTTCTGAATAGCCAGATTCGCAGGATTCAGAGTCATTTTTTCCAACGGCATTCTCATCAGTCGACTGATGGAGTGATCAGTCGAGTGATCACAGGCCGCAGTCGAATGTGACTCCACTTTGTGCCCATATTTAACTTGATCAGTCGACTGATTGCAACATCAGTCGACTGATGGTCAGGGTTTCATCCTTACTCAGTTGAGAACCTAACCAGTCGACTGATACATCGTATCAGTCGACTGATACTCATCAAGTATGAGTAATTCATACTTGATTTCACCCCCTAGACCTAGACTCAACCTTCTAGCTCTTCCTTAAGCCTTGCACCTCCAGGATCCCTCTGAGTCTGCGACTTGTTCATCCTTTGCGCTTTGCTTACAAGAGCTTCCTTCGGTTTTGTCATGTCTTGGGTTTTCCTTTGCCAAATCATACTTGGACTTTACGTCGCTAAGTCTACATGCTTAAACTTACGCTGCCAAGACTTGCCTTTGGACTTCCTTTGCCAAGGTCCGTTTGGACTTAATGCCGCCAAGACAACATGCTTGGTCTTATGCCGCTAAACCTTTACCTTGGACTTCTCTTGCCAAGATCATACTTGGACTTTGCCTTTACCAAGTCTTCATAATTGGATTTCCCTGTCACTTGAACATTGTAACAATTAGATCACAAATTGTTGCCTAACTTAGATGATTATCCAAACATCAAAACATATAAATGCTTGGGACATTATTGCACCAACAATGGATGTAGAACAACCTCCCAAGTTTGAGAATATGGACTATCCAAACCATGTATACAAACTTAGAAAAGCTTTGTATGGTTTGAAACAAGCTCCCCGGGCTTGGTATGAAAGGTTATCATCTTTCTTAATTTCTAAGGACTTTAAAAGGGGTAGTGTAGATCAAACTCTATTTATAAAGTCAACATCAACGGACATCTTTGTAGCCCAAGTATATGTTGATGACATTATCTTTGGGTCAACAAATGATGAACTTCTCCAAGACTTTATTAAGAATATGGAAAAAGAGTTTGAAATGAGTCTAGTTGGGGAATTAAATTTCTTCCTAGGATTACAAGTTAAACAAACAAGTGAAGGAATTTATATTTACCAAACCAAATATGCTAAGAAAATGATTAAGAAATTTGGTTTGGAAAATGCTAAAGTAGTTTCAACTCCAATGACAACCAATACTAAAATAGATAGTGATAATGAAGGAAAACAAATTGATCTTACACTCTATAGGAGCATGATTGGTAGCCTTTTATACTTAACCGCTAGTAGACCCGACATATTATTTGCGATTGGTATGTGTGCTAGGTATCAATCTTGTGCAAAAGAATCTCATTTAGTTGCCGTTAAGAGAATATTAAGATATATTAAAGGCACACTAAATGTAGGACTATGATACCCTAGGACTAGGTCTTTTGATTTGGTTGGGTACACCGATTCCGATTATGCCAGTTGCAAATTGGATCGGAAGAGTACTAGTGGTGGATGCCAATTCCTTGGGTCCTCCCTAGTTAGTTGGAGTAGTAGGAAGCAACCTTGTGTTGCCGTATCCACCACCGAGGCCGAGTATGTGGCTATGGGTGATTGTGTAGCTCAATTACTATGGATGAAACATACCTTAGAAGATTATGAGCTATCTTACTCCAACATGAAAGTATTTTGTGATAATGTGAGCACCATAAACTTGACCAAAAATCCGATGCATCACTCTAGGACCAAGCACATTGAAGTGAAACATCACTTCAATAGAGATCATGTGGCTAAGGGGGACATTGAGCTTAATTACATTGAATCCAAGTCCAACCTAGCCGACATTTTTACCAAGGCTCTCCCCGAGGTAGAATTTTCATCACTTAGGAGAGAACTTGGAATGTGATTGGTTGAGTAAAGGTGTAAGTTTGCATGATCCTATAGAAATACTAGGATTTATACCTTTAAGCATCTCACAAAATACCTAAGAAATCATGATTTTTGTATTGAGCCACTTAGACAATATGTGAGATGTTAGGAAGATGCACTTGGTTCATCATGCTTGTTATGATGCATTACTATGGACCAAAGTGTCATCTAGAGACATTAATCCTTCATTGGACCAATCATTGGGAAGACTTATACACAATTGATGTGCATATAGCTCCAAGAACATGATTGGAAATGTCAAATAAAATATTTTTTAAACTATGTTTATGACATTTTGAAAAACAATTTTCAAGTGAAACACAAAAGTGATACAAAGTTTGAAAAAACATTAAAACTTTTGTTGGTTTCCAAGTTTGTATCAATCTTGAAATCTGGAAAACATATATTTTTAAAAATATTTTTCCTTGATAAAGTATGATTTCAAAAATGTGTACACAAAATTTCGTGATTTTTTGAGGTTTCTAGAATTTCTAACGCATTTTTGAATTTGGCCTGAAAAGGCTGGAATTCGGGTTTCAGGAGTAGCAGTCGATTGGTTCAGAAACCAGTCGACTGATACACTGTGTTTTCTGATATATAGCTCCATTTTTTGATATTTAGTGTATCTTTGATGTCCTAAAACTATAACATGATAATATTGAGTATAAACAAATTTTTAATACTGTTTAATGCGTGCTTTAAGGGGAGTTTCATAAAATATATATATATATATATTTTTCATCCCAAGACTTACATTGTTGGTGCAAAGTTAGAATTTAATCTTCAAATTGTTTGTTAGACTTTTGCTCCACATGTCTTTTGCTTATCATGAACTATATCTTGGATTAAGGGGGAGCTAAATGTCAATTATATACCTTAGTTCAAGATTATAACACATTTGATTCTTTTATGAGATATATGATTTTTTTCTTTCTTCTCTTTTTGATGTATGTCATAGGGGGAGAAGAAATGTTTAAGTTAGAATTGGATGTATGATTTGGAAATATGATTATGTGCATATCCTTGAAAGACCTAACTTAAATGATTGTCATGTTAGTTATAGCCCTAAGAACCAATCATGTGATGGTTGAATAGGGAACATTTTATATCATATTCTATAAAGGCAAAGGATTGGTTATTATATTTAAGTCTTGCTTGTGCCAGCTAAACTAAATATAGTAATGCCCTAGAAAAGTAGGTTCTTATCTACAGCACATCAATTGGCAGAATTGATTATGAGAGACTGTAGAGAACACTTTCTAAATGTTCCTAGTCAAGTATTAATATGCAAGGGCAATATTAATACATAAAGACTAGCATGTAGGTCAATTGATGACTTGATCTCACAAGTCATGGATATATGATATCAAGTTGACACATGGGTATATATTAGAGAATATATACTGAACTGACCCGCCATGAGAAAGTTTCATGGATCGTTATATGAGTGTCATAAACTTTCTCATGTGACTATTGGTATGAGTAGTCCTCAGACCTAAAGTCACTACGGTTCCCTACATAAGGAGTTATGTACTTTGGTATCGTCAAACGTCACCCGTAACAGGGTGGACCATAAAGGCGATTACTGGGTATATAACAAATTATGCGGAGGGATGTGAGTGATGTAGATGGGATCTATCCCTCTCATATGACGAGAGTGATATCGGTGGGCCCCTTGATTGAGTAGAACTACTAAATCGCATGGCCATGCTCGAATGAGTCAATATGAGATATTGAGCTCATTTGTTTGAGTTAGTTTACTCAGGGATCAAGAAACACATAGATTGATCGAGGATGACACGGTCTATGCCTCATTGATCAATCTGATATCAAGGATAGAAGGACACGGTCATATATTATAGTAGTCACGGAAAGGTTAGTCGGATCTTGACTTATCTCATAACTTGGGTAGCAATGATGTATTGCTAGATGCCGCTCATTGCTTGTGTATCTAAAAGAGTTTAGGTCCACTGCCAACGTTATGAGAGCCTATAGGGTCACACACAAAGAGCATGATGATTAGAGGAATTAGAGTATTCTAGTTTGACTAGAATAATTTGGGAATAAGCTTAAGTACAAAATGGTTTTTGGACTTTAAGCTTAATGAGAATTTTAGCTAATTGATTTAATGAGATTAATTCAATATGTTACCTCATTGATTTAATAAGATTAATTCAATATGATAACATAAGCTTAATTGAATTAATAAGATTAATTCAATATGATAACATAAGCTTAATTGAATTAATAAGATTAATTCAATATGATAACATAAGCTTAATTGAATTAATAAGATTAATTCAACATGCATGAATGCCACATAAGCATGCCACATAAGCATGCCACCTAAGCATCCACCTAAGCTAGATAAGGTGGAAGGAAACAAAATGGTTTTGTCTCCTTAAGTGGCCGGCCAAACAAATGTCCCAATGCAATGGATTGCATTGAATGTGTGGAGGTGAAAGGGTTTTTCCAACCCTATAAAAGACCCCATGGAGTGGCCGGCCAAAGCAATTGTTGGTGTGGTTGTTGGGAGCTTGAGGCTTGGAGAGAGCTTGAGAGCTTATTGTTGTCTGGCTTTTGTGAGTGTAGCAAGAAGAGTAGTCTTCTTCTTCCCTTCTCTTTTTCCCTAGCTTCCTCTCCTTTAGGGACTTCTCTAGCAAGAAGTAAAGGAGAGCTCCTCTAGTTTTCTTTTGTGAGACAAGAGCTTGCTCGTGTGGATACATATAGAGGCACGGACACTTGAACGTGCTAAAGATCCAACAAACAAAAGGAAGAAGCGGGATTAACAAGGGCACGCAACAAAGGTAATCCTCTCCTATAAGATAGGCTTGGTTTAGAGAAATTTATTTTATACGAGTTTGCTTTCGCATGGATCACTTGGAAGGGATCCTAATTTTTCCGTTGCGCATATGCCATTTGGCATAAAGAATTCCCTACATGTCAAACATCAAAAAGGGGGGGATTGTTGGTGCAACAATGACCCAAACATTTATATGTTTTGATGTTTGGATAATCATCTAAGGTAGGCAACAATTTGTGATCTAATTGTTACAATGTTCAAGTGATAGGGAAATCCGAGTATGAAGACTTGGTAAAGGCAAAGTCGAAGTATGATCTTGGCAAGAGAAGTGCAAGGTAAAGGTTTGGTGGCATAAGACCAAGCATGTTGTCTTGGCGGCATTAAGTCCAAACGGACCTTGGCAAAGGAAGTCCAAAGGCAAGTCTTGGCAGCGTAAGTCCAAGCATCTAGACTTGGCGGCGTAAAGTCCAAGCACGATTTGGCAAAGGAAAACCCAAGACATGACAAAACCGAAGGAAGCTCTTGGAAGCAAAGCGCAAAGGATGAACAAGTCGCAGACTCGGAGGGATCCTGGAGGCGCAAGGCTTAAGGAAGAGCTAGAAGGTTAAGTCTAGGTCTAGGGGGTGAAATCAAGTATGAATTACTCATACTTGATGAGTATCAGTCGACTGATACGATGTATCAGTCGACTGGTTAGGTGTTCGACTAAGTCAGGATGAAACCCTGACCATCAGTCAACTGATGTTGTAATCAGTCAATTGCCAACAGTGGCAGTTGACTGATCAAGTTAAATATGGGCATAGAGTGGAGTCACGCTCGATCGCGGCTCAGTGCACTCCATCGGGCCGACCGATGGATGGATCACCGACCGATGAGAATGTCGTTGAGGAAACGATCAATCCCATGAATCGCTATTAAGTCGTAACCACGCCGCACTATCCGATGATGTCAGGCATCACCGACTGATGGTGCTCCAACGGGAAAATCAGTCTTCTCTCTATAAAAAGAGGGCTGGTGGAGGTTTTTGGGGTTAATGCTTATTCTCTGATTATTCTCTCAAGCCTCCACGAGTTTTCAAGCTTTTTAGTGATTTTAAATCTCCTCCTCCTCTCTCTAAGCTCAAGTTTCATTCTTTGTAAGAAGAGGAGGATTGTTGTAAAGGAAAGCTTCATAGTGATTTGATTAGGGTTGATCCACCTCAAGGATCACCGTGGAGTAGGAGCGCTATCTCCGAACCACGTAAAAGAATCGTGTTAGCGTGTTTTTCATTTGTGTTATTATTATTTTTATTGTGCTTCCGCTAATATTTTTGTTGAGAAGAAAAACAAGCTATTAACCCCCCTCTAGCTTCAAATCGATCTCCAACATCCGTCACATCTCTTGTATAGACAAGACTCATCTGAACATTGAATAAATCCATAAGACTGAATTACCTCATCAAAGCGGATGTTCTAAGATCTCGAAGCTTGCTTCAATCCATAAATGGACCGATTAAGCTTGCACACAAGATGCTCTTAGCCCTTTGCAATGAATTCCTCTGGTTGCTCTATATAGATGTTTTTCTCAAGACTTCCATTAAGGAAAGCTGTCTTGACATCCATCTGCCACACCTCATAATCCATATGAGCAGCAATACATAAGAGAATCTGGATAGACTTAAGCATGACTACTGGCGAAAAGGTCTCCTCATAATCGATACCCTCTTTCTGAGTATACCCTTTCGCAATAAGCCTTGCTTTGAAGGTCTCAACCTTCCCGTATGTTCCTCTCTTTCTTTTGTAGATCCACTTGCATCCAATGGTTTTTACACCATTGGGTGGTTCTACTTGTGACTCCCTGAGAGTATGTCGTGCCAAAAATCAAACGGACGACATCTCCCCTGTACGTGGCAACATTTCGGGTTAATACAAGGCCCATAGGCCACAACAACAACAACATATATATATATATATATATATATATATATATATATATATATATATATATATATATATATATATATATATGAAAACAAACCACAACAGAAACTAATACAACGACATACCCATAACCACACATATACAATACAATCACACACCATACATACCGATATGACTAACACCAGAAAATCAAGAAAACCTCGTCAAAACCCGCACCAACATATGCGCACATCACATAACACATAACACCATGAAAACTCAGAATACATAATAAGACATACGGAAAATCCAAAAACTTGGTCTCTCTGAGTTGAGATGAGACGATGCCAGCCAGCAGTGCTCCAAGTCCATCACGAAGTCGGCTACCTGTTACCTGGGCGATAGAAAAACCCAAGGTCCATGGTGGTGCGTAAAACTCAGCAGGTAATAGGAAAACATGTATATATATCCATATCACATGTAATTCGATAGAAAAATCTACAAGTATATCAGGTAACACTAACATGATAACATATCCATGTATATACCTTATAACTAAAAGCCAATATAAAATGCAGACATACCTGACGTCTGCTACGCTACACCTATCCAACCTGAGCACATATCCACAATATATACATATACAAGAAGTCTGCTCTAAGCCATATAACGATATAAATACAGGTCAAAGAATACAATAGACAATCCAACAACTACACAGATATCCTACACGACCGTATAAGCGATGCGGGTAGCATATATGAAGATGATGTACAATCAAATGCAGCATCACAATAAGCATATATATATATAGACTGCATCTATATATGTATACTAATCACAATCATCCATATATATACATGCATATATGTATATATATGGCAATATGCAAAAATGTCATAAGTCGGCAATGCAGTTGTTGGATCGATTTGAAATGCTAGAGGGGGGGGGGGGTGAATAGCGTTAGTGAAAACTTTTCTTTTTCGGCGATTAAAACCAAGTACGCAGCGGAAAACAAAAGATAAACACAAGAAAGACACAAAGCTTTTTACTTGGTTTACAGCCCACCGGCTGCTAATCCAAGGCCTTGTGATTCTTGATCGCTTCCGAAGGGCAATCACTAAAAGTCTCTTCCTCGTTGGAGGTAAGAGACAAGACGATTACAATGATTATAAGACCGGTAACAACCTTACCGGTCCTTATACAAATTAAGTACAGAAATATAATAATAATACCGACAATTAATTAGAAGATGACGCACGGTCGGAGTAGCGTTGTAGAGAGCACGAGCACTTGAGAGATTCTTGAATTGGGTTTGAGTCCTCTCCTCCTTTTATAGATTTGCACCTTAGAATTTATCCCGATCCAGATCTAAAACTCGTGGATCTTATCTTGAGGTGGCAGCTTATCTTATCTTGAGGTGGCGGCTTATCTTATCTTGAGGTGGCGGCTTATCTTATCCTGAGGTGGCGGCATCAATCTCTATCTCTTTGACCTTGTGCACTGGGTTGATTCGTCTACATCACCGATCGATCCTCTTAGTAGTCGATCGCCTTTCGACTACATCGACATCTCCATTGATTCTTGACTTGAGAATTCCTACAATACAAGATTAGCATAATAGATGCATAATGCCATGCAGTGTGACAGTCCTTTGACTGTCCGATCTCGTCTTCAGCATTCCTCCGGAAGCCTTAGTCAGATCAACGCCTAGGATTGTCCTCTAACCGAGGATGTGTCCTTACCACCGCTCCACACATGGAGCTTACCTTTGGTCCTCTTGACCTATCGCTTAGCTTTCGGTCACCACCGAGGTTCCTCAACTCCCCGAGGTTCTCCTGGTGTCACTCGACCACCACGGTTTCTCAACTTGAGATTCTCCGGATGTCGCTCGACCTTTGGCTTAGCTCACTTCCTGCACACTTAGCATATCACATGAGATAACAAAATAGCTTAACTTTGAATCTTTGCCATCATCAAAACCAAGGTTCGATTTTCTAGTGCCCCTGCACCAACAGCAACATGCATGGTCATGTCGGGTCACCCTAAAGCTACCATGACCCCAGTGTGGCCTCGGTGGCTCGAGCATGACAACTGTCCCAACTCAATACTAACCACAACTCTCGAGTGGCCAAATGGGTAGTATGATCTAGTAGCATATAAGCGTGAAGAGTAAGCTACACGATGGGGGTCCCTGCTATTGGCCACTCTGACAGTCACTATCCATAAGTGGTCGAGTGCCACACACGTAGGACTACGACACGCAAATCCCACTACCACCATCTATAGTGGAAGAGTGCGGCACCACAATGCCCTGCCCTCACACCGATTACTCCTCCTATGAGTAACTGTGGAGGCAGGATGACTGGCGACCCTCTCAACCACAAGAGAGACCATGTCACCAACGTGCATGCAAATGACATGAATGCAATGTCCCACATACAGACATCCACAATAGACTCTCTATTCTACAGAGAGTCATACTAATAAAATCAATGCACTCTCTATCCTGTAGAGAGTCGTACTCAGCTGATCATAACACTCTCTATCCTGTAGAGAGTCATACCAATCTAATCGACATACTCTCTATCCTGTAGAGAGTCGTACTCAACTGATGGACACACTCTCTATCCAGTAGAGAGTCGTACTCATCTGATCGACGCACTCTCTATCTTGTAGAGAGTCGTACTCAACT
This sequence comes from Wurfbainia villosa, assembly GCA_025175895.1. NCBI lineage: Eukaryota > Viridiplantae > Streptophyta > Magnoliopsida > Zingiberales > Zingiberaceae > Wurfbainia > Wurfbainia villosa. The sequence goes on along the minus strand of CM045989.1, from coordinate 30,733,254 downwards.
GATTATAACAAGCTAGGACCATCAGTCCATAGTGACACTAAATACCATTCACCTGACCATTTACACAATACATGGTCGGTGGTAAACATACAACCTAAGGGTACTAGAATTAACCCTAGGTTCAAGACATTATCTACCTACGGATGATCTTTTTGCCCAATTTACAGTAACGTTATCATTCGAACTTTACTATTTGCACTTAACTAAATAAATTATAGGTTACTTACATCACCTATATATATAACTCCTAATCATGATAAAATCAAACATGATAGCAGCAATGGAGTTAATAGCCAAAGGTAAAGTATCAAGCGCAAGAGTAAATAAGAACATAGTCAAGGTAACATGATCATATAAGATGATCATGCATCTAAATCTGTATGCATTAAAACTACCTGACCAGGGTAGGAATTACCCACCTACTATAATGCTCGTAATAAAGTCTTCACGTTCGCCTATCTCGTACCACGTCCTGCAACCAAAGAATACAACATAAATCAAAGTTCTACTATCAATCCAATAGTAGAACCAAACCAATCCTTTAACATATTATTCCACATCAATCGATCTATCCATTTTCCTTAATCACATATACTAGATCATTACAAAAAGGACAACCATTCTCCATTAGCTCTTATTAATGATCTAATAACTACCCAACAGTAAAACAATATTCATATCACAACATAATCGAATCCACACTTACCTAGCCCAGCATTAATTGCGTAACTCTTTGATTCAAGATCCAAGTCGCAAACCTAACTCGGTCGTCGAATTTTTATGACAATAGCAACCCGATTTGATAACCCCTTAACCTATAATTGCAAGAAAATTAGTTTCCCTTTAATCCAAATTCCTAAATAGCAGAAAGATACCAAGATTACCCGAAATTAGATGTGAGGCCAATACACAACTATCGATTGACAGATCTGAGCCAATCAAGTTGATACAGGAATACTCGATCACTGTAACACATCCCAAAACATCACCACACCTACTGGATCTGCTACTTCTCGATACTCTAATCCCAAAACAGAGGAAATGGTAAAAGAAATCAAACCAGTGGAAGAAGAGGGCAGCAACCACTTTGGTTACAGTTGGGACAGTGGCGAACAACCGCTGGAATCACAATGAGGTGCCGACCGCGCTCACTGTCGTCAGATCAACGAAGCATAGCTTTGAAACAAAATCATTGACGCGAGGTAGCTTGCGGCAGCCTGGCACAGGGAAGGGCGGCGACGAGGAGTAGGCGGCGAACTGCAGCGGTGGCTTGAGATCGTGAGAAGATGAAGTGCGGTGGCAACCCTATCGCGAGAAGGGGCGGCGATGGTGAAATCGGCGGGTACGATGGTCGAGAAAGCAGCGATGGTAATCAGGCCGGGCATGGTCGGGTGCGCGAGGGAGAGAAGAGAAGAAGAGGTGCGGGATCGGGTAAAGAAAGTGGATCACGTGACGTAATAGGTGAAAGGAGAAGGAAAACACCAACGATCGGGAGAGGAAGAAGCTGCGGCGAGAAGGATGTGATCGAGGAGAAGATTACGGAAGAAGCCGATCGGGCGAAGGGAAAATAAATGCTCGGCTTTATGATACGGGTCGAGTTCACGAAAATGAATCGGGTTTAACCTATAAGCATTAAACCCAAACTAAAATTTCTTCATAAGAAGATAACCCATATAGGCTTTCCCAAAACCTATTAAATTCTTCCCCGCCAACTGCCATAGAAATTTCCATTTAAGTTTAGGAAAATTTCTTAAAATTCCTGGAAAAATTCCATAGGGTATTTTCCCAATTATACAATATTTATTTTATTTTATTTTTTTTCTGTGGTATTTTACATTCTCCCCCACTTATAAAAATTTGGTCCTCAAATTTCGTACTAACATGCAAAAATTTACTTCAAGCAAGTTTCTAAAAGGACCTCATACATTTTTCAAGTGAACAGATGAGACTATCAAGCTCGGATAGTATCTTCCAACTCCCACGTAGCGCACTGGAATCTCTTCATAGGTCGCATTAGATTGAGGTAGAATTGGAAGCTCTTTCAGAACATGCTATGAACGTGGAACGTATTTCCTCAGCATATACACATGAAATACATTATGAATACCCGCCAGTGTCGGAGGTTAATCCAATCGGTAAGCTACACCTCCCATCCACGCCACTATCTCAAATGGGCCAATATAGCGTGGAACTAATTTCTCTTTTCATCCCAAATCATTTCACCCCCTTTCGTAAGTGAAACACGCAGAAATACCTGTTCCCCAACTGAGAACTCCAAAGGTCTTCGCCTCTAGTATGCATAACTCTTCTGTTGGCCCTGTGCCTCTAATAACCATCATCCGATGACGCACACCAACTCTACATCATGTTAGATACTCTGTGGCCCCAATAGCTATCGTTCCCCGACTTCCTCCCACAACACAAAAGATCTGTAGGATCTACCGTATAGGGCCTTAGAAGAAGTCATCTGAATGGATGAGTTATAGCTATTCTTATAGTCAAATTCCACTAAAGCAATGTAATTCTCCCAACTACCTCCATAATCCATGACACAAGATCTTAATAGATCCTCCAGAGTCTAAATGGTATGCTCCGACTATTTGTCTGTCTGCGGATGAAATGTTATACTAAGCCGAAGCTCTGTTCTTATAGCTTGCTGCTGACTCTGCCAACATCGCGAGGTAAATCGCGAGTCTCTATCAGATATAGTACTCAAAAGTACCCCACGCAATCCGATAATCTTTCGACAATACAACTATGCCGGATGATCCAACGAGGACGACCCACGAATAGGAAGGAAGTGAGCTGATTCGGTTAGTCGATCCACGATCACCCAAATCACATCATGTCTTTTACGGGTTCTAGGCAATCCTGTAACGAAATCAATAGTGATATGCTCCCACTTCCATTCTGGAAATCGAAATTTGCTGGACCAATCCAGCAGGTTTCTGATGTTCAACCTTCACCCATTGGCATACTAAACATCGAGCAGTAAAATCTGCTATATCTCTCTTTATACCGTTCCACCAGTATAAATATTTCAAATCTCAGTACATCCAAGTACCACCACGGTATATAACCCATCTCAAATGATGTGCTTTCTGTAGCAACTCTTCCTTAACTGAATGCGTGTCCGGAACACACATCCATATTAGAGATAGAAAATTATCTTCTCACAAGAGAAGTCCATCTACCATCCAAAATACACTTCACCACACACTCTGTAAGTGCATGGGAGAACTGTTCGTATTCCAGCAACTCAATAGTAGCTACCCAGTAGCTAGTCAAAATCGCATAAGCATTCCTGCTCCATACATCCACAAATCTAGATAATAACTACTAAAGCCACATCATGTATATGACGATCTATCTCGTAGTTTCTTAACTGACGTAGGCGTAAGATACGTCTCATGCAACTGCATCGGAATCACTCCGATCCCTGAAACGATGAATTTGCGTACAATACCCTTCCACCTACACCGGAAGGATTAGCTAACACTGATGTACAAGTCAACCCTTGTCTAGGCTCTGAAACCTAGTTTCATCAGCTTCCGACAAAGTAAATTCCATCACCTTCCTGATCAAACAAGTCAGTGATATACTAATGCTTAAAAACATCTCATCCACATTCGTAGGAATAACCAAATCAATACAAGGAAACAACAACTACGATGGTCGACTGCGCAACTCCAACTACCACCATCAACAGTGGCCAAGTTACACAACTCTAACGACCACAACCTGATCCAATCGTGTCCAAAGTACACGATTCTCAAATCCAAGGATGACTAAATCATTAAATACATCTAATATCATTAACAACAACTCATAAATTCATACTAAGTATGAAATGTCATTCTCCATACACTTGCATCCTATTTACTCTAAGTTGATGATATATCAATCATCACAACGACAATGATAATTGTATGACACCATGTCACTACAATATCAATACTTCAGTCGTAAATCAACCCTAGAGTATACACAGGTGTCCTTAACTGATCTAAATAGACCAGCTATCCACAATGAAGGATATTCGCTTTCAACAACTATCGCATTCCATCATCGATAATCGATGCATAATCTCAAAGGTTCATCTCTCTTTCAACAAAGAGTTCTGGATCCTCTCTAGAAGAAATACTGGAACAAATAAATATCTCATCCAACATCTCCTATAATCGCAACTTACGTTCTTCCAATTTCCATAGTGTTTAGCAACACTGATACCAACAACATTATCCCTCATATGAGGTATTTAATATTGACACTATCTCCGCAATCACTCTGATCATCTACTCCACTTGTCTATGCAGCAGCAAGCCTAGGAGTTCATCCAAAACTACATCCGACTACTCTCGGATTATTCACACATCCGAGAGACATATCGTACCATACTTCCAACAATTTGACCATCCGTAAGGATATGTCTACAGTAAAAGTATGTCTATTAAAGTCTAAGGGCCTCCCTTGACTTCTTAATTGTTGGTCTACTTCTCACCTGACGGTAGAGATACCACCGACCTACAAGTCGATGTAAAGGACCTTCTAATCCAAACTAGGAATGTTCTAGATAAGGATACCTGTAAACTACAAGTATCTCTCAATATATTAACCCAGAGGGTAAACTAAAATAATACCCTGAACAATCAATTATTTGTCAATCCGATCCAAAGGCTCCTCGTAAGTCTCGGCCTTCCTCCGAAGAGAAGAAGCTCAGATCCAACAGTCCGCGATAAAGCGATCGCATTTCTACGATGAATGACCCGAGAATTTTCTTGGATCGGCTGATCCCATCACTTAATCCTACAAGCTGCAACTGTAGAATACCAAATAGATATGCCATCGTCGTATACTCTCTCCTCTGTACAAAGCAAATCACATCTTGAGGTAACTATTGTTGTCTGCATGAGTCTTTTACGATGTCTTCTGCTGATGCTACTTCTGTGCTGATCTCTGCTGAAGGGAAGTATCAAGGAACTCTAACAACGCCTGAGGTAGTAGGTTGCTGTTGATGAGATAACCCAATCTTCGGTGCTGATCTCCGCTGTCAAGACGGTGCATCATCCTCCCGGAACACCATTGATAGTCTTCAAAATACAACTCCTCAATCTGTACTGGTTGATTACAATAGCAACATATGAACTGATCCAACGGATAATCTGACTTCGCTTGTCTTCGTGATTTGTACTGCACGCACATAATCCCTTCGGAGTCTTTGTTCTGATTTTTTTAATGTTCACGAGAACATCCTGTTGATCTGCGATTGGTCTTCTATAATCGGAAAATGGCTCAAGGCTTATGACTCCGATCTCGCTCCTTTTATCCAACAGTTGGAGACTTCTGACCCAAATAAGTTGACCTGCATTATCTGCTTACTGGTCTCCAACAATTAAACCCTTGTACAGAGTCATTTCTAAACTACTGTCTCAGTCCAACGTCTTCCGGCAGGATCTGTTAGAAGATCCTGTCATCTTAATCCAACAGTAAGCCAACAACTGTGGGTGGCTTAAAACATTCATTCACCTTTTGGAGCTATTAGGTGATCGTAACCTCTGCAAGTCTAACGACCCTGCATGGTAATCCCGTTACCGATGATCACCCTACTTGAAGCTCAATAATTCCTTACAATGTGTCACTAAAAGTGACACGGGGAAATACTCTCTTTCAACATCACTAAACCATGATCAAGTGATATATTATTTCTCGTAGATTATTTTCTGCATTTATCACCAAATACCGACTTGATCCCGATAATGGTATGCAAATAACTCTACTTTCTTTGTATAACACGAGTTAAGTTTTCAAAAGTACTTTCAAAGTTATACAACCCAGTACGAACAAACTCAGAGATCAAAATCCCTATGAAACACCGTAAACTAGCCTTCCACTATCTGCATCAATAATAGCCTACTTGTCTTGTCCATTACCCAATAGGTAATGATCTGACTAGCATAATTAGTGAAAATCTCTAAGACTGTAGTCTCTGATTTCCACAAGAAATGTGATGACTTGACCCCTATTTTTCGACTCGATATCAGTCGACTCTCAAAGGTAAATCACCTTTTCGACACAGGTTCAAGACTCACAGACTCAACAGGTCGTTCCTGTGGTCAACTCAAACCACGATTACGAATAATATTCAATATACTATAGGTTATTTCATGTTCAAACATTAAATACATAACCAACAAAACCGAGAGTATAAACCCTAACGGCAACTCCGATTGGTCGCCACGGTGGGCGACTTCTACTACAAGTCTGTACAGGTGTCATAACTCTAACTGTATACACCTATTGAGTAAATTTTGATAAATATCTACTAAACTATAAGTTATAAGGAATTCTTACCTCGTGTTGCTTGGAGCTCAGGCCGCTGTCAGTCTCATCTATGAAAACCAAAACTAAAACAAATCGACTCCCGAGAATCTAAGACTCGACACAAAATCAACATTGTATGACATTGCAGAACCTAGGGCTTTGATACCACTAAAGTTGTCACGCCCCGAGAGTATGCCGTGCCGAAAATCAAACGGACAACATCTCTCCTGTACGTGGCAACATTTATATATATATATATGAAAACAAACCACAGCAGAAACTAATACAACGACATACCCATAACCACACATATATAATACAATCACACACCATGCATACCGGTATAACTAACACCAGAACATCAAGAAAACCTCGTCAAAACACGCACCAACATATGCGTACATCACATAACACCATGAAAACTTAGAATACATAACAAGACATACGAAAAATCCAAAAACTCAGACTCTCAGAGTTGAGATGAGACGATGCCAGCTAGCGGTGCTCCAAGTCCATCACGAAGTCGGCTACCTGTTACCTAGGCGACAGAAAAACCCAGGGTCCGTGGTGGTGAGTAAAACTCAGCAGGTAATAGGAAAACATGTATATATATCATATCACATGTAATTCAATAGAAAAATCTATAGGTATATCAGGTAACACTAACATGATAACATATCCATGTATATACCTTCTAACCAAAAGCCAATATAAAATGCAAACATACCTGAACGTCTGCTACGCTACACCTATCCAACCTGACCATATATCCATAATATATACATATACAGGAAGTCTGCTCTAAGCCATATAACGATATAAATACAGGTCAAAGAATACAATAGACAATCCAACAACTATACAGATATCCTACACAACCGTATAAGCGATGCAGGTAGCATGTATGAAGATGATGTACAATCAAATGCAACAAGCATAGTACAATCAAATGTAACATCACAAAAAGCATATATATATAGACTGCATCTATATATGTATACTAATCACAATCATCCATATATATATATACATGCATATATGTATATATATGACAATATGCAAAAATGCCATAAGTCGGCAATGCAGCATGCATGGTCATGTCAGTTCATCCTAAAGCTACCACGACCCCAGTGTGGCCTCGGTGGCTCGAGCATGACAACTGCCTCAACTCAACACCAACCACTACTCTCGAGTGGCCGAGTGGGCAGTATTATCGAGTAGCATATAAGTGTGAAGAGTAAACTACACGATGGGGGTCCCTACTGTTGGCCACTCTGACAGTCACTATCCATAAGTGGTCGAGTGCCACACACGTAGGACTACGCCACGCAAATCCCACTACCTCCATTTATAGTGGTAGAGTGTAGCACCACAATGCTCTGCCCTCACACCAGTTACTCCTCCTATGAGTAACTGTGGAGGCGGGATGACTGGCGACCCTCTCAACCACAAGGGAGACCACGTCGCCAGTGTGCATGCAAATGACATGAATGCAATGTCCCACATACAGACATCGACCACAGACTCTCTATTCTACAGAGAGTCATACTAATTAGATCAACGCACTCTCTATCCTGCAGAGAGTCGTACTCAGCTGATCATAACACTCTCTATCCTGTAGACAGTCATACCAATCTAATCGACGTACTCTCTATCCTATAGAGAGTCGTACTCAACTGATAGACCACTCTCTATCCTGTAGAGAGTCGTACTCATATGATCGACACACTCTCTATCCTATAGAGAGTCGTACTCAACTGATTATAACAAGTTAGGACCATCGGTCCGTAGTGACACACTAAATACCATTCACCTGACCATTTACACAATACATGGTTGGTGGTAAACATGCAACCTAAGGGTACTAGAATTAACCCTAGGTTCAAGACATTATCTACCTACGGATGATCTTTTTGCCTAATTTATAGTCAGGTTGTCATCCGAACTTTACTATTTGCACTTAACTAAACAAATTATAGGTTACTTACATCACCTATATATATAACTCCTAATCATGATAAAATCAAACATGATAGTAACAATGGAGTTAACATCCAAAGGTAAAGTATCAAGCGCAAGAGTAAATAAGAACAGAGTCAAGGTAACATGATCATATAAGATGATCATGCATTTAAATCTGTATGCATTAAAACTACCTGACCAAGGTAGGAAATACCCACCTACTGTAATGCTCATAATAAAGTCTTCACGTCCATGGACCTGTCTCGTATCCACGTCCTGCAACCAAAGAATACAACATAAATCAAAGTTCTACTATCAATCTAATAGTAGAATCAAACCAATCCCTTAACATATTATTCCACATCAATCGATCTATCCATTTTCCTTAATCACATATACTAGATCATTACAAAAGGGACAACCTTTCTCCATTATCTCTTATTAACGATCTAATAACTACCCAACAGTAAAACAATATTCATATCACAACATAATCGAATCCACACTTACCTAGCCCAGCATTAACTGCGTAACTCTTTAATTCAAGATCCAAGTCGCAAACCTAACTTGGTCGTCGAATTTTTTCGACAATAGTAACTCGATTTGATAACCCCCTAACCTGTAATTGCAAGAAAATTAGTTTCCCTTTAATCAAAATTTTTAAATAGCAGAAAGATACCAAGATTACCCGAAATCAGATGTGAGGCCAATACACAACTATCGATTGACAGATCTGAGCCAATCAAGTTGATACAGGAATACTCGATCACTGCAACACATCCCAAAATGTCACCACACCTGCTAGATCTGCTACTTCTTGATACTCTAATCACAAAATAGAGAAAAGGGTAAAGGAAATCAAACCAGTGGAAGAAGAGGGCAACAACCACTTTGGTCACAGTTGGGACAGTGGTGAACAACCGCTGGAATCGCAATGAGGTGCCGACCGCACTCACTGTCGTCAGATCAACGAAGCATAGTTTTGAAACAAAATCATCGACGTGAGGTAGCTTGCGACATCCTGGCACAGGGAAGGGCGGCGACGAGGAGTAGGCGACGGACTGCAACGGTGGCTTGAGATCGTGAGAAGATGAAGTACGGCGGCAACCCTATCGCGAGAAGGGGCGGCTGCAGCGAAATCGGGAAGAAGAGAGGCCAGGCGGTGAGCGTGTGAAGGTCACATCTGCTTGCTACTGGCTGACGCACAAGGGCGGCGGCACGTGTACGATGGCTGCAAGCAGAGTCCATCGGCGGTTGGGCATGGTCGGGCACGCGAGGGAGAGAAGAGAAGAAGAGGTGTGGGATCAGTTAAAGAAAGTGGATCGCGCGACGCAATAGGGGAAAGGAGAAGGAAAACGCCAGCGATCGGGAGAGGAAGAAGCTGCAGCGAGAAGGATGTGATTAGAGAGAAGATTGCGGAAGAAGACGATCGGGCGAAGGGAAAATAAACGCTCGGCTTTATGATACAGGTCGGGTTCACGAAAACGAATCGAGTTTAACCTATAAACATTAAACCCAAACTAAAATCTCTTCATAAGAAGATAACCCAAATAGGCTTTCCCAAAGCCTATTAAATTCTTCCCCGCCAACTACCATAGAAATTTCCATTTAAGTTCAGGAAAATTTCTTAAAATTCTTGGAAAAATTCCATAGGGTATTTTCCTAATTATCCAACATTTATTTTATTTTATTTTATTCTGTGGTATTTTACACTACTAGCTCCTAGACTTGATTTGAATCCATAGATTCTATCTCAGAATTCATCGCACTATGCCAAGATACTGCATCTTTATCTTGGATTGCCTCGTCATATGTCCAGGGATCAGGTTCATTTTCGCTAGGGACCAAATCAGAAGATTCTCCCAAGAACATAAATCTATCAGGCTGTCTAACAACCCTCCCACTTCTCAAAGCTATCCTTGAGAAGTCTTCTATAAATTTTCTGTAGTACCCTGCTAATCCAAGGAAACTTCTGATTTCACTGGCATTCTTTGGTTGACTCCAGTTACTAACAACTTCTATCTTTGTTGGATATACCATAACCCCATCTTTTGAAATAATGTGACCCAGGAAAGATACTCGATCGAGCCAAAATTCACACTTTGAGAACTTGGCATACAATTGTCTCTGCTGAAGGGTCTGTAACACTGTCTTCAAATGTTCAACATGCTCTTCCTGAGTCCTCGAGTAAATAAGGATATCTTCAATGAATCCAATCACAAGCTTGTCGAGGAATGCCTTAAATACCCGATTCATTAAGTCCATAAATATTGCGGGAGCATTTGTCACTTCGAAAGGCATGACCACGAACTCATAGTGTCCATACCTCGTTCAGAAAGCTGTTTTTAGTGCATCATCCTCTTTAACTTTTACTTGATGATATTCGGACCGCAAGTCAACCTTGGAGAAAACTGTGGCTCCCTTCAACTGATCGAAAAAATCATCAATCCTTGGCAAAGGATATCTATTTTTGATTGTCACTTTATTCAGTGCTCGGTAGTCTATGCACATTCTCATAGACCTATCTTTCTTCTTCACGAACAATACTGGAGCTCCCCACGGTGAGTGACTAGGGCGAATGAATCCCTTGTTGAGTAACTCTTGTAATTGTTCCTGAAGCTCTTACAATTCTGCCAGGGCCATACGATAGGGTGCTTTTGAGATTGTCTTGGTACTAGGAATAAGTTCAATCTCAAACTCGATTTCTCTGTTAGGAGCTAACCCTGGCAACTCATCAGGGAATACTTCTGGGTAGTCACATACAACTCGGACTTCTTCGAGCTTTTGGCCTCTCTCTTGCTTTGTATCCACCACATGTGCTAGATACCCAGCCCATCCGCTGACTAACATCTTTTGAGCTTTTATGGTAGATAAGAACTTCTTAGTTCTTTTCTTTGGTTCTCCTATAAATTTAAATTTAGACTCTGCCTCAGGTTGGAATATGACTCTTCGCTTATGACGCTCAATGGAAGCATCGTACTTGCTCAGAAAGTCCATTCCCAAGATGACATCATAATCATGCATGTCCAGCATTATCAGATCACTATAAAGTTCTCTTTTTGAAATTTTGACTGGAGTGGCACATAACCAATGCATAGATGTCATTACAAACTTAAGATCTAGGACATTCGAAGGTATATTTATCTTCTTAGCAAATATCATGGAAATAAACGAATGGGTTGCCCTAGTATCAAATAGCATAGTAGCATACTGATTAAAGATAAGTATCTGACCTGTGACAATAGTAGAAGCATTTGCTATCTCTTCTTTAGTGAGAGAGAAGATTCGAGCATTCAGTCTAACTGGTGGGCCCTCCAATCTTCCTTGACTAATGTGAGGACCCTCCAGTGCTGCTTGCATTTGGTGTAACTGAGCAGGTTTACCCCCATACTGATTTGACTATGGTGGAGGTGGATTGGTCTTGGTAGGGCAATTTCTGGCCAAGTGTCCCTCTAAGCCACATGTATAACACCCACTCGTGTCCTGGCAACAAACTCCTGGATGCATCTTCCCACATTTAGAACATGTAGGATACTTAGGTCGCTTGCTTGCTGAACCTCCCTTTGGGTTATTCCATTGCTTCCTCTTGACATTGTTATTTCCCTTCCAGTTAGAATTATTTCTCTGAGATTTTGGAGCTCCAGAACTTCCATGACTTCTGCTTTTAGTCGAGGCCTGATTCTGTCACTTAATGTTGTTTAGGTAATGTTCTGCGATTAAAGCACTACTGATTAACTCCTCTGCAGTCTGCGATCTATTAATTCTGCTGGCCACATTCAAAGCTATCTTAGGTCTAAGCATTTTGAGCATAAGTCTAACCCTTTGTCGTTCCGTGTTGACTAGTTCTGGACATAAGTGAGCTAGTCTATTGAATTTATTCACGGCTTCATTAACTGACAAGTCCCCTTGTCGGAATTCCATGAACTCGTCGTAGTGCCTATTCGTGACTTGCATATGGAAGAACTCTTCAAAGAACTCTATTTCAAAGTCAGCCCAAGTCATCTGATTAATCACTCTTTTTGCCTTTACCTGTTCCCACCACATTCTGGCATCTCTAGTCAAGCAGAATGATGTACATTTGACTTTCTCATTTTCAGGCCAATCCAATAGTTCTAAAATACTTTCTAACATCTTGAACCAGGCCTGAGCATCCCATGGTTCACTCGTACTAGCAAAACTCTTTGGTTTCAGCTTTTGCCATTGAATTAAGTACACCTCTTGCCTCACCCCCACCGTTGGGGCTATCGGGGGAACTAGTGGGGCAAGGGGTACAGCCGATATGACATTCTGAGCAGCTGGTAGAGTAACAGGATTATCTTGTTGGTTCATCATTAAGGTATTGATAACCTGTTGCTGCTCTGCAACTTGATGCTGAAGCTGAGTGACTACCTGCATCAAGTCAGGTGGTGGTACTGCTTCTTTTGTCCTCTGATTTCCATTGGTTCGTGTTCTAGCCATTTTTCTTCATAAAGTAAGACTAATATAAGACTACTACTATTACTTACTTTCTATCATCATCACCTAAACATGTAAGCATGTTTAACAAAACATTCTTTACTAGCATAGAAGGAGGTAAAACATATATGTACTTTCTTACTTGGAAGCGGCAGGATTGATGCTTGATGTGTGTGTGAAGGAAGGGCAGAACTCACTCTGATACCATACTATAACACCCCCCTCTCTCTACTATAGAAAGGGAGGTGTTACCGTCATACTTTACTTATAAACCAAACATGTCTCAATTATTCCATGAACTCACTTACACTATTTACTAATTTAACTAATACCGGATTTAAACAAAAGGGTGTCAACAACTCGTAACAAGATCTAAACATGGTTTTGATAACAAGTATCATAATACTCTTAACTTAAAATAGTGGAAGATAGAGAAATAACTCAACCCATAAAACAACGACACACAACCGTGTTGAAAAACATGGCCTGGCCGTGTTCACCACCCATGGCCATGTTGAAAAACACGGCTTGGCCATGTGCGCCTCTATCACCCCAGAACGATAGTCAAGCACATAACATGAACTCTAGCACACTAGTACGTTCCAAGGTCTTAACATAACATAATACTAGCACGTTCAAAGGTCTTAACATAATATGATACTAGCAAGTTCGACATTCTTAGACACAATATGCTCACACACATAACATGGACACTAACACACTAGCACGTTCAAAGGTCTTAACATAACATAATACTAGCAAGTTTAGAATTCTTAAACACAACATAACCATTAGTAAATTCAGAGTTCTTAACATAACATAAATTCTAGCAAGTTCAGAATCATAATCCACTGTTCCGCCGCCACACACACCAATCACTTCATCGGCTACCCCCTCTTACTCAAGCCTTGCTTTACCCTTATCTGCAGTATAAGGAATGCAAACTATAAGCAATGAAGCTTAGTAAGTACCTCCTATTCTCACAAAATATCGCATTAAGAAAACATGCTATTAGAATACTTGCATGCAACATATGCTCATACTTGCCATTAAGCAAATTCTGTATTAACCATTTAGAAACACTTGCACATAATACGATGGTTCGACTTGAGATACATGAACCTTTTATATTAAACATTTAGAAACACTTGTACATAACACAAGGCTTTAACTTGAAATGCATGAACTTGAAATACACAACTTGCAAAATATGATCTTTAAATATGCTTCGCTTGTAGAAACATGCACATGAGATATACTTAAGCTTGTAACCTTTGTGCTTTGGTTAACTTTAGAAACCATATATACATATATACTTTAAAATACTAATCATCCTTATTTGGGCAGCCCGGCATTGTACCAATTTGCGTGCAACCCTAATATAATTCGGGGTAGCTAGCCACCGAACTTATTAGGGCAACTTACTAAGGGTGGTCTAGGGCCTGTGGGCGATCTAAGGGCCCGGTACATGCCACTTTAAAGTAAAATATTTTATTTATATATGACATACTAATTTTGCCATATAATCACATTTAACATGATCATACTCCAAAAACTCATATAGGAAGCCTTTCAAGACATTTGATCATGCTCTTTGTCCCCAAAACTTGTAGGGGAAGCATCCTTGCGATCTTATGTCTTGCTTCCAAAGAAATATACCTAAAATACCCATAAATCTGAGCAACCATAATTTGAATAGAAACATATAAATCTGAACAAAACATGATAATAGAAGCAAGATGCACAAATCGAAAGTTACTTATACTATAGGGGAGAAATAGCATCTTTGTGATCTTATGTCTTGTCTAAAACAAAATATACCTTTCCTATAAATCTGAACACACACATATAATCTGATCAAAACATGTAATCTAACAAATCATAGGAAAAAGAAGCCAGATAAAACAATCGAAGAACTACTTATACTGCAGGTGAGAAATACTTACATCCTCTCGCTATCTTACTAATATATTGCTAGGGTTTTTGTGAGATGAAGACCTTCCCTTGTTCCTTAGCCTTAGGAGTGATCCTCTAGCATATACTAAGCCCTTGAAACCTCTCTTGAGAACCCCAACAAAGAGCCCTAAGGGATCGAATGTGAAGGAAAAACAAGGAGATGGAGTTTCTAGGTTTCGGTGGAGAAGAAGGAAGAAGGATGAAGAGAATTTTCGGTGGAGAGGGGAGAAGGAGGAAGAAAATTTCAGTTTTCCCTCTCTTAATTCCCCTTTAATACTTAGGGAGATGAAAAGAAAACTCCTCATCTTCTCATACTTTTATTATACAATCTTTGTACATTCTAGACAAGAATTCTCCTATGGCCTAGTGGTATCAAGGCTATCTCACAATTAGGAGGTTCATGGTTCAAATCCTAGCTATAACGAACCATATTTTAATTTAATTTTTTTTTATGAACCTTTTTCGGGAATTCAAACTCTACATAACCACTTTGAACAACTTAGAAATTTACGGGCGTTACAATATAAAAAGCCAAACATTCATTGCAAAACATGTTCAGGAACAGTTAGTGTTACAGAAATAATTCTTCATTATAGGTGTGCATGAGTTACAAAATATTCATTATAAAATTACTGCTCGGAATCAGTATCCGAATCAAGATTGAAGGCCTCTGGGGGGAATTTCTTATAAGCTTCTTCTATGTTTAGTTCGAGGTTGGGCATACATGGTAGGAAGAGCTTCTTTTCATCTGCTACTTGTAATGCACCTTCAATCTCTGAAAATATTTACTGTACTTCTTGGCTGTCTAAGTGAGGATCTTTGTTTGTTCAGTTGTCCATCTTTTAGCTTATGTTTTGTTTAGTTGGGATAGCTCTTGGTTAAGATGGTTGGCTCATGGGCAACATTTGCCAGTATATAAAAGTGTTGCTTTAATATATTGAAGTGAAAGTGGAATTCATCTAGACTGTTGAAAATTGTCTTTAAGGTCAATGTGGGCATCTATGAGATCTTTCATGGGCTGGAAACACTCGTTTGACTGGAGGTGCCAGTCACTTTCCATTTGTTCCCATTTTTGAATTTCTGACTGTTGGAAGGCTATTGTCCGAGTTGATGCTTCAGCACATTCTTGTAACCATCTGATGTGTGTATCTTTGAGGGAGAGTTCTTTATTCATCTGTTGTATATCTTGCTTATGATGTGCAGAAACTCTTTCTTTCTCTACTATTAATTGATCTCGGTCGGCAGATAGATTTTTTACTTGAAGCTGTAGGCATTCAATTTTCTGTTGATATTCAGTTTCTTTTGCTACCCAATCAGGAGAGGAAGGGGGATGGTCTATGTTCTCAGATTAAGTGTTGCACATTCTTCAAGGTCGGTCTGGGTGCTTATAGTGGAGGTTGAAGGAGCAGATGGTGTTAGTTATATATGAGAGGTGTCCTAAGGCAATCGCCTTATGGTTGTACCATTTATTTGATAAATGAAGATTCACTATTTGATTATACATGTTTTCATGTATTTGATTGGATCTTAAACTCATTTACTGAATGTCCACAATACGATTCACAGCATGAGAGAATTGGTGATTGGATCACAACTAGTGAGTATCTCTTCATGTGTAATTGTGATGTATTATAATTATCCCTAGTCGATGAATTGATGTATTCGGACACCATCAATTCTGTTGAGACTAGCATGAGTTATACTCTTTGGTTTATCCAAGCAGTTGTTTCTTATTGGCTGGAGACATTGGGATGTCCGGAGTTAACCGTGGATGCTATTTATGGTAACTAGTTCATTGGAGTGACCAACTGTAAGACTTCATATGGTTCTCTGCATATATGAATATGTCAATGAAGTTCTTACTGCAGCTTAAGTGCGATGTTCCTTCGACTTGCGGTATTCAAGTCATCTTGGTCATGAAGACTTATGCTTTGACATCTTAAGTAAGCATCTCCGAGGAGATGTGGATCCGGGATGATTGGGTATAAGTCGAAGTGACCGAAGGTGTTTGAATAGCCTTCAGAAGATTCACCACTCCATGCGAGGAGATGTATACCCTATGACCTCTCGTCAGATTGTTACTAAAGTCTTTGGCCAAAGCATTACATGTTTAGAGTATGATACTCTTGGATACATGTGCAATAACTAGAATCCAGAGGACGAGGAAGTAATACTTGGGCTAGGTGTGACGTAGTCAGCCTAGTGGGGACTGACACAATAGACCATGTCATGAACCAAGTGGGTATAAGATGAGTGAAGGGAATGGGGCACGATTCACTGTACCTACTGAAAGGTTTTAGAAGTTATTCTGGGGTCAACCGTTGATTTTTCGATTAATTAGGGATCATGATCTACTACTAGATGCGACTCATGATCGTTCTATAAGTAATGGTTAATTATAGACGACCAACATAAATCGGGAACCTATTTGGTCACATACACTATGAGTGTTATCCGAAGGATTTAAAATGAGCTTGAGAATGAGAATCTCAGATCGAGAGAGACTTTGTTTGGTTGGACCAAACAAGGAGCCAGCGTGAAATTATTTTAGTCGCATTGGAAGAATGGATGGGCTGAGTTTTTTGAAGACATGATGGGTGAACCAAATTGGTTTGGTTCTAATCCAATGGTGGAAAATAAACCAAAGGTGTTTGGTTTGTTTTAAATGAATGAACCAAAATTGGTTTGGTTTATTTTAACTTAAAATAGACCAATGCGGTTTGGTTTATTTTAACTGAAGTTAACATAGCAGGTTAACGGGTTTTGGTTATGAACCAATAACCCTTGAGAAAAGGTCTCTTAATGGTTAAGAAACATGTTCTCTATAAATAATAGGATTGAGAAATATTTCGTGAACGAATTAGGTTTTGTGAAACCCTAGCCGTTTTTCTCTTCTCCTCTCCCTCTCTTATGTGTCGGTTCCTTGGTTGCCGCCGCCCAACCCTTGGCCGCCTCCCCTCTAGCCGTCGGCTAGTAGCCCTAGCCGCGGGCCAGCTACATCACCACCGGCCAGCAGCACCATCGCCGACCACCTTGCTGCAGCCGACCAATTTAATTGGCCGACACATCCAAGGAAACAAGTTCGTGATCGTCTCTCGGATTACAACGTCTTCGATGCGAGACTAGTATGTCTCATCAAGACGGGGCTCGTAGCTTGTGAAGCTATCCCGATGATACTCGGCTTGGACTCGGATAGAGGCAAAACTTACAAGGGTTGCTAATGTTGATGTCATTTCTGCTTCACATAATTCATCGGGTATACTAGTATAATTTCTTTTATTGCAAAATTTAAAATTACGATTATGTCTACACTGTTGTATCCTGCATGAGTGTGGTGTGTGTTATATAATAAAATAGTTTATTACCATTTTTATTTGCTTTCTGCTGTGCATATTTATGAAACATATTCGAACACACGCCCACGTCGGTGCCCCGGAAACCCAACAGTGGTATCAGATCCCGGTTGTGTTCTGACATAATCGTAAAATTATTTTGTGATGAATGTTTTATCATAATTGTAATTTTGAAAATTTTCTACTTTTGGAAATTTTAGAAAAATTATGGAAATTTGAATTAGTTAAGAAATTCAAATTAATAATTTCCTAAATTAAATTTGAGTTTTGTTAATTAATATTTTACATAAATAAAGTATGTTATTAAATTTAGAAATTTGTTTCCTAATTTAATAAATGAGATTTGATTTGAGAAATCAAATCATAAACATATTTTATTTCGTAAATTAATTATGAAAATTTGGAAATTACTTGAACATGTCATAATTGTATGTCATGTAATTGCATTAGATGCATATCATTATGCCATGCGTGCCGTGACATGTAAATGCATTAGTTGCACATATGTATGCCATGCATACCATGCCATGTAGATAATAGTTATTTGCATGGAAAGGAGGATGAGACCTCAAAACCATACATAATATTAAAGCCTACACCTTCCATTAATATGGTTAGAACCGGAGTTCCATTTTTCGTTTGGGTTGTTGGACTCTCTCCAAGCCCAGCTCGAACTTGAACATGTTCAAACCATTGAAATAGTTTAATATTAATATGGTATGAGTCAGAGGTCAATCTTTAGTTTGGGTTGTTGGACTCTCTCCAAGCCTGACTAAACGATTGAATGCGCTCTAACCATATTAAAACTATTTCTTGATTAATGGGTCGACTTAAAGTTGGAGCAATGACTTGTTGGACTCTCTCCAAGGTCGATGTGAAGGGAGGTGAAGTTGGGTGCTATGCATATGATGCATACTTGCTAATGTGTTAACAACCCAATGTTTGTGCGAACATTCAATTAGTTGATAGAACAATGTTATAGTTACATATACGTGATATGTAATTGGTATATTTGATATCTACCATTGTAGCTATGGACGACTTGTTGGACTCTCTCCAAGGTTGTTCTTATCTATGTTGGATATTAAACCATTCAAAGATGGACCTATGATCTCCCGAATTGATTTTAAGGGTTTTTGAATTCAAAAAATGAATGAGATTTATAAATGTATGTTGATGCATTTTAAATTATCTTTCTCATATATGCTCAATTTGTAATTCTAGGTTAATCGCTTGATCATGACGTCTTTAAACTTGCGCTTTATTTTGGATTCAAATAAGTTGACTGGGCCGAACTTCTTGGACTGGCTTAGAAACCTGAGAATTGTTCTCAAGGAAGAAAAGCTTACGTATGTCCTCAAAGAGCTTCTTCCCACCTGTCCTAAGGATGATGCAACTTCGGACCAATTGTTGGCCTATCAGAAACATGTAATTGATTCTGAATTGACGAGTTGCATCATACTAGCCACGATGGTACCCGAGCTTCAGAAGCAGCATGAGTATATGGATGCTAATACCATAGTCTTTCATCTTCATGAGTTGTTTGATGAGCAAGTGAGATCCAAAAGGTTCGAAGATGCAAGAAGGTTCATCTATGGTGCAATTTGTGCTAAAGACGAATGGGTACATCGAACGATTAGCTATACTCGGGTTTGTGATGGATCATGAATTAAGTATTGACTTAATTCTACATTGTTTTCCCAAGAGTTACTCACAATTTGTATGAACTACCGGATGAACAAAATTGAAACCACCATTCCTGAACTCCTCAACATGCTGAAGACTGTGGAGCCTTTTGTGAAGCATAAGGAGAAGACAGTGCTGTTAGTTGATTCCTCAAAGAAAGGTTCTAAGAGGAAATCAAAGGAATAATGCAAGGGGAAGAAGAAGAAGGCTCAGAAGACATAACAAGCTCAAAAGGGCACTTGTCATCATTGTGTCAAGGAGGGCCATTGGCGAAGAAACTGCAAGATTTATCTTGAGTCCATGAAGAAGAAGGCATCCGATGCCCCATCCTCTTCAGGTATCTTTGTTATTGATTGTCATTCTATTTTCTCAGACACTTGGGTATTGGGTACTGAGTGTGGCTCACATATATGTAATGACATATAGGGGCTAAGGAATAGAAGAAGACTCGTCAAGGGAGAATCAAATTTGCGAGTTGGCAATGGAGCAAAGGTTGTTGCGGTCGCCATCGGAACATATTTGTTGAAGCTCCCTACAAGACTTGTCTTAGAACTAGACAATTGCTATTATGTTCCTTCGTTAATAAAGAACATTGTTTCTATTTCCTGATTAAATAGAAATGGGTATAATTTACCTTTTAGTAACAATTGTTGCTACATAAATTTGAATGACATTCTTTATGATACTGGAACTTTATGCAATGAAATATATACGTTAGACGTATCCAGTGACATTTTCAATATCGAAGCAAGCAACAAGCGTGCTCAAAAATATAATCAATTAGCCTCCTACATGTGGCATTGTCATCTTGGTCATGTAAGCAAGAAACGCATGTCCGAATTACACCGATGTGGAATTCTGGAATCGTTTGAATTTGATTCATTCGATACATGCGAATCATGCTTAAAAGGCAAGATGACTAAGTTACCTTTTACTGGAAAAGGTGAACCGGTGGGAGAGTTGCTTGGTCTAATACATACTGATGTATGCGGACCTATGTCAACTCATGCTCTAGGAGGCTATAACTACTTCATTACCTTTATCGATGATCACTCACGATTTGGGTATGTGTTCTTGATGAAACATAAGTCTAAAGCCTTTGAAAAGTTCAAAGAATTCAGAAATAAAGTAGAGAAACAACTTGGCAAAAGTATTAAAATACTTCAATCTGATCGAGGTGGTGAATACTTGAGTCAAGAGTTTCTGGATTATATAAGGGACAATGGTATATTGTTTCAATGGACTCTGTTGTATACACCAAAGTTTAATGGTGTATCTGAGAGGCGAAACCGAATCTTGTTGGACATGGTTAGATCGATAATGAATCATGTGAATCTTCCCAAGTCCTTTTGGGGCTATGCATTTCAGACAGTTGTTTACTTGCTAAACAGAGTCTCGACCAAGGTAGTCTCTTTTACTCCATATGAGATATGGAATAGTAAGAAACCTCATTTATCTTACTTGAAGATATGGGGTTATCCTGCTTATGTGAAGCGGACTGTATCTGACAAATTGGATGCTAAGTCTGATAAATGCTATTTATTGGATACCCTAAGGAAATGAGGGGTTACCAATTCTATCATCCTGTGGAACAAAAGGTGTTTATTTCAAGGCATGCTGTGTTTTTAGAGAAAGAGTTTCTCTTGTAAGAAAATAGTGGGAGTGACGTTGAACTTGAGGAGGTTCAAGAGACTCCAATAGACATTGATGAGATACCTGGTCAAGGACCACAACAGATAACTCATAGTGATGAGCCATCGGCTGAACCAATTGTAACACCACATCTTCGTAGATCTGGTAGAACACACAACATTTTTGAGAGATATCGTAAGTGAATCGAATGATGTGTTACTCATTGATGATGAGGAGCCTACCAGTTATGAAGAAGTTATGAAAAGTTCAGAAATGGACAAGTGGCTTGAAGCCATGAAGTCGAAAATGGATTCCATGTATGAAAATCAAGTTTGGAATTTGGTGGGCCCACCTGAAGGCATTAAGCATATAGGGTGCAAGTGAGTTTTCAAGAAGAAAATCGACATGGATGGTAATGTGATTACCTATAAGGCTAGATTAGTGGCAAAAGGCTATCGTCAAAAGCAAGGTCTTGATTATGACAAGACCAATTCACCAGTAGCTATGCTTAAATCCATTCGGATGCTCCTAGCTATAGCGGCTCATTATGACTATGAGATATGCCAGATAGATGTGAAAATGGCTTTCCTTAATGGAAACCTGCTCGAGGATGTGTATATGATACAACTCGAGGGTTTCACATTGGTTGATAAAATCAAGGGATGCAAACTTCGACGGTCCATATATGGACTGAAGCCAGCATCCAGGAGTTGGAATATTCGTTTTGATGAGACAATCAAAAGGTTTGATTTCTCACAAAATCCAGATGAACCCTGTGTGTACAAGAAGGTTAGTGGGAGTGAAGTCGTGTTCCTAGTGTTGTATGTCGATGACATATTACTTATAGGAAATGATATATCTGTCTTAAAGTTAGTCAAAATTTTGTTATCTAAAATATTCTTCATGAAAGACCTAGGAGAAATGACCTACATCCTCGGGATTAAGATCTATAGAGATAGATCGAAATGGTTGCTTGGTCTTTCACAGTCTACATATATAGACCGAATGCTAAAGAGGTTTAGCATGACGAAATCCAAGAAAGGTTTCCTACCCATCAGGCATGGGATACACCTTTCGAAGTCTATGTGTCCGTGCATAGAAGACGAGAGGATTTACTTGAGTAAGATCCCTTATGCATCTGCAATAGGATATATCATGTATGCTATGTTATGTACAAGGCCCGATGTATCATATGCTTTGAGTGTCACGAGCAGATACCAGTCTAATCTAGGAATGGATCAATGGGCGACTGTTAAGACAATCCTTAAGTACTTAAGAAGAACTAAGGATGTGTTTCTAATATATGGAGAGGGTGATATGGTAATACGCGGGTATACGGATGTCAACTTCCAGACAGGCAAGGATGATTCCAGGTCTCAGTTTGGATACATATTCACTTTGAATGAAGGCGCAGTAAGTTGAAAAAATTCCAAACAAGACACTGTAGCGGATTCTACCACTGAGGCAGATACATCGTAGCTTCGGAAGTAGAAAAAGAAGCGGTTTGGATCAAAAAGTTCGTCTCTGAACTTGGTGTGGTCTCATCAACGATCCAAACATGTGCTTCGTCACTATCATTTGATCAGAGAGATCATAAGTAGGAAGGAAATACAAATCGAGAAGATTCCCACTGAAAGGAACTTAGCAGACCCTTTAACTAAGGCCTTACCTCAAATTAAGTTTGAGGGTTATGTTAGAGCTTATGGTATTGGATACTATGGTGATTGACATTAGGCCAAGTGGGAGTTTGTTAGTTATATATGAGAGATGTCCTAAGGCAATCATCTTATGATTGTACTATTTATTTGATAAATGAAGATTCCCTATTTGAGTGTACATGCTTTCATGTATTTGATTGGATCTAAAACTCATTTACTGAATATCCGCAATACGATTCACAACATGAGGGAATTTCTGATTGGATCACAATTAGTGAGTATCTCTACATGTGTGATTGTAATGTATTGGAATTATCCTTAGTCGATGAATTGATGCATTCGGACACCATTAATTCTGTTGAGACTAGCACGAGTTATACTCTTTGGTTTATCCAAGAAGCTATTTCTCACTGGCTGGAGACATTGGGATGTCCGGAGTTAACCGTGGATGCTAGTTATGGTAACTAGTTCATTAGAGTGACTAGTTGTATGACTTCATATGGTTCTCTGCATATATGGATATGTTAATGAAGTTCTTACTACAACTTAAGTCCGATGTTCCTTATACTTGCGGTATTCAAGTCATCTTGGTCATGAAGACTTATGCTTTGACATCTTAAGCAAGCATCTCTGAGGAAATGTGGACCCAAGATGATTGGGTATAAGTCGAAGTGGCCGAAGGTGTTTGAATTGTTGGATCAAGAAGTGTCGCTAGAGGGGGGGGTGAATAGCGAGCGTAAATCTTTTCTTTTCGTTCGTTCGATATACGAGCAAGCACAGCGGAAAAGTAAAAAGACAAGTTTTTTTTACTTGGTTCACAACCCACCGATTGCTACTCCAAGGCCCTAACGATCCTAGACCGTGTACGAAGGGAAAAGCACTATAAGATCTCCTCCTCGTTGGAGGTAGGAGACAACGATCACAAAACCGAAAGTAAGAGGATGAGGCAACAAGCCTACCTCACCTCGTTACGATTAAAATAAAGAATACAATAACAAAAACAATTACTTACTGCTGCTGCTGACGAAGAAGATTAGAACTTGTCGTCGCATCAGCGTTATGACGGTGTTGGAGCTTTGGCATTGTAGGAGCACTTGAGAATAATCTTGATTAATGTTTGGGTTGGAATCCTCCCCTCCTTTTATAGAGTTTGGCCTTAGAATAAGTCTCCTCATCTTTTGGAACAGATCACGAAGTGGTACCATATTTTACTGTGAAGTCGCCGCGTC
Organism: Wurfbainia villosa; assembly: GCA_025175895.1. Lineage (NCBI taxonomy): Eukaryota > Viridiplantae > Streptophyta > Magnoliopsida > Zingiberales > Zingiberaceae > Wurfbainia > Wurfbainia villosa. The sequence goes on along the minus strand of CM045989.1, from coordinate 30,709,002 downwards.
AAACATTATCCGTTTTGACCTAGCACAAAAGGTTGATTCGTCGCCATCAGTCGACTGCCCAATGGTCAGCAGTTGACTGGCAGCCTGGCCACTTCCCTGCAATATGAGGTTAGAACGAAAAATGGTAAATATGATGGTTTCTTACCGTCCGATCTCGACCTAGACCTTCCACAGAAAGTCTTAGTCGGATTGCCGCCTACGATCGTCCCTATACAGAGGACACAACCTTACCATCTCTCACTCACACGAGCTTACCTCTAATCCTTTAAGATCTGTCGCTTTGCTTCCAGTCTTCCACCTAGGTTCTTCGACTCCCACGAAGTTCCCTCGGTGTTGCCCGACCACCACAACTCCCTCTGGGTGTCGCTGACCTTCGTCTTAGCTTAGCCTTTCTGCACACTTGATTTAGCTCGTGAGACAACAATGTAAACTTAACTTTATATCTTTGTCATAATCAAAATACAAGTTCGATTATCTGGTGCCCCTACACCAACATGAATAGCCTACAGAGGATTCACTACTCCTTGCGAGGAGATGTATATGTTAGTTATAGCCCTAGAACCAAACATGTGATGGTTGAATAGGGAACATTTTGTATCATATTCTATAAAGGCAAAGGATTGGTTATTATATATTTACGTCTTGCTTGTGCCAGCTAAATTAAATATATATTAATGCCCTAGAAAAGTAGGTTCTTATCTACAGCACATCAATTGGCAGAATTGATTATGAGAGGCTGTAGAGAACACTTTCCTAAATGTTCCTAGTCAAGTATTAATATGCAAGGGCAATATTAATACATAAAGACTAGCATGTAGGTCAATTGATGACTTGATCTCACAAGTCATGGATATATGATATCAAGTTGACACATGGGTATATATTAGAGAATATATACTAAACTGACCCGCCATGAGAAAGTTTCATGGATCGTCATATGAGTGTCATAAACTTTCTCATGTGACTATTGGTATGAATAGTCCTCAAACCTGAAGTCACTACGGTTCCCTACATAAGGAGTTATATACTTTGGTATCGTCAAACGTCACCCGTAACAGGGTGGACCATAAAGGCGATTACTGGGTATATAACAAATTATGTGGAGGGATGTGAGTGATGTAGATGGGATCTATCCCTCCCATATGACGGGAGTGATATCTGTGGGCTCCTTGATTGAGTAGAACTACTAAAACGCATGGCCATGCTCGAATGAGTCAATATGAGATATTGAGCTCATTTGTTTGAGTTAGTTTACTCAGGGATCAAGAAACACATAGATTGATCGAGGATGACATAGTCTATGCCTCATTGGTCAATCTGATATCAAGGATAGAAGGACACGGTCATACATTATAGTAGTCACGGAAAGGTTAGTCGGATCTTGACTTATTTCGTAACTTGGGTAGCAATGATGTATTGCTAGATGCCGCTCATTGCTTGTGTATCTAAAAGAGTTTAGATCCACTGCCAACGTTATGAGAGCCTATAGGGTCACACACAAAGAGCATGATGATTAGAAGAATTAGTGCATTCTAGTTTGACTAGAATAATTTGGGAATAAGCTTAAGTACAAAATGGTTTTTGGACTTTAAACTTAATGAGAATTTTATCTTATTGATTTAATGAGATTAATTCAATATGCTAAGCTTAATTGATTTAATAAGATTAATTCAATATGTTACCTTATTGATTTAATGAGATTAAATTCAATATGATAACATAAGCTTATTGAATTAATAAGATTAATTCAACATCCATGAATGCCACATAAGCATGCCACCTAAGCATGCCACATAAGCATGCCACCTAAGCTTGATGAGTTGGAAGGAGACAAAGGGTTTTGACCCTTGGATTTCCTCCACATGTGGCCGGCCAAAACAAGGAGGATAACTCCTTGTTTAATTATCTTTCAATGCCATTGATTGCATTGAATGTGATAGGAGATGAAAGGTTTTTCAAATCCTATAAAACACCCCATGGGGTGGCCGGCCAAATGAGTTGAGTTGGAGCTTAAGGCTTGGTGAGAGCTTGGTGGGAGAGGCTTTTGTTGTGTGGTTTTGTGAGTGTAAGCTAGCAAGAAGAGTAGTCTTCTTCTTCCTTTCTCTTCTTCCCTACCTTCCTCTCCTTTAGGGACTTCTCTAGCAAGAAGTAAAGGAGAGATCTTCTAGTTTTCTTTTGTGAGACAAGAGCTTGCTTGTGTGGATACATATAGAGGCACGGACATTTGAACGTGCTAAAAGATCCAACACATCCAAGGAAAAGCGGGATTGCAAAGGGCACACAACAAAGGTAGAATTCTCTTATAAGATAGATTTTCTTTTAAGAAATTTATTTTTGTACGAGTTTTTCTTTCGCAAGGATCACTTGGAAGGGATCCTAATTTTTCCGTTGTGCATATGCCATTTTGCATAAAGAGATCCCAACAGTATACCCTATGACCTCTGTCAGATTGTTACTAAAGTATTTGGTAAAAGCATTACATGTTTAGAGTATGATACTCTTGGATACATGTGCAGCAACTAGAATCCGAAGGACGAGGAAGTAATACTTGGGCTAGGTGTGACATAGTTAGCCTAGTGGGGACTGACACAATAGACCATGTCCTGAACCAAGTGGGTATAAGATGAGTGAAGGGAATAGGGCACAACTCACTGTTGCTGTTGAAAGGTTTCAGAAGTTGTTCTGGGCTCAACTGTTGATTTTTTTTGTTAATTGGGGATCATTATCTACTACTAGGTGCCACTCATGATCGTTCTATAATTAATGGTGAATTATAGATGACCAACATAAACCGGGAACCTATTTGGTCACACGCACTACGAGTGTTATCTAAAAGATTTAAAATAAGTTTGAGAATGAGATTCTCAGATTGAGAGAGACTTGGTTTGGTTGGACAAAACATGGAGCAAGTATGAAATTGTTTTAGTCGCATCGGAAGCATGGATGGGCCGAGTCTTATGAAGACATGATGGATGAACCAAATCGGTTTGGTTCTAATCCAATGGTGGAAAATAAACCAAAGTGGTTTGGTTTGTTTTAAACGAATGAACCAAAATTGGTTTGGTTCATTTTAACTTAAAATAGACCAACACGGTTTGGTTTATTTTAACTTAAGTTAATGTAGAGGGTTAACGGGTTTTGGTTGTGAACCAATAATCCTTTGAGAAAAGGTTTTCAAGAAAATATTTTTAGAGAAAAGGTCTTGAGAAAAAGTCTCTTAATGGTTAAGAGATAGGTTCTCTATAAATAACAGGGTTGAGAGATAACCTGTGTTCGATCGACTTAGGTTTTTGAAACCCTAGCCGTTTCTCTCCTCTCCTTGCTCCTTACCGCCCAACCTTTGGTGGCGCCACCTCCTCCTTGCCACCGGCCAACCACCAGCCGCCGGTAGTCCTTCGCCCATCCTCAGCCGCCGGCCAACCTCCCTTGGTCGCCGGTGACCAAGGAGCAGCCGACCACTTGTTTGCCCGACCACCTCCTCCACCAAGTTGCCCTCTTGGACAACTTGTTTCCTTTGCGACGAGAGCATCCTTTAGTCGACATTTGGAACTCCGACAATGACCTCCTTATCGAGGATTGGATCTCCGGCAATCCTCTTTGGTGGATGATCGAAGTTTCGTCAATTGGTTGACGCAAATCACTTTCGAGAAGCGAGTTTACGAAACTCATTTTTGGATTCGAATTGGGATTGTCTCTCGGATCACGATGTCTTCGATACGAGACTAGTATCTCGTGTGAAGACGGAGCTCATAGCTTGTTGAAGCTATCTCGACAATACTCGACGTGGATATGGATAGAGGTGAAACTTACGAGGGTCGTTAAGGTTGATGCAATTTTTGCTTCACATAATTCGTCAGGTATACCTAGAGTAGTTTTCTTTATTGAAAAATTTGAAAATATGATTATGTCTACACTGTTATATCCTATACGCATGTGGTGTGTGTATTGTAATAAGTTAGTTATTACTTATTTTTTCTTTCGTTGTGTGCATGTTTACGAAATGTGTTCAAACACACACCTACGTCGGTGCCGGGGAAACCCAACATTTTCTCTCTTGCCAAGTCTTCATACTTGGACTTTCCTTTTACCTGTCACTTAATATTCATGTTAGATTACCAACATTGCCCAACTTAAACATGATTATCCAAACATCAAAAGTAATTAATACTTGGAGCATCCTTGCACCATCAATCTTTCCCTTTTTTATGTTTGACAATCATTTAAATTAGGTCTTTAAATATGCAATAAAACATAACATGAAAGCACATATGTAATCACAATATGTCATGAAAATGCTAACTTAAATTCTACCTCTCCCCCTTTGACACACATCAAAAAGAGATAGGCTACCAACATTTTCAATGGTGATAACAAACCAATCATTTATGAATAAGGAGTTATGCTTTGAACTAAGAAATAAAATATACTCAACGCTCCCCCTTAATCCAATACACTTTCTAAACTTTAAAAAGATGTGTCAATTAAACCTTGAGGGATAACCTCATCATGGTAGTGCAAAAGAATGAAACATGGATGAAATCATTGCCTAACTTTGCACCAACAACAAACATTCACATTTATGCTTTGTGTTTAGATACTTTATATAGTTAAACCTCCCCCTTAATCATTGCACTAATTAGCCTTCCTAACCCCCTTTAAAACTTCTCTAAGTATATCATAGGATTAGGACTTCTTAGGTTTGGCTTTAGATGGCTAGATCAAGCTTATGTAACAAAAAATAGTGCTATCAATCGACTCAGGGGGACACCAGTCGATTGACACAAGATCAGTTGACTGATATCTGCAGAAGTTGACTAATATTATCTAAAATTTACAGTTTATTTTTTCATATGAAATTCAGAAATGCATAACTAAATCTAGGAATGTAAAAAATTCATAAAAATTTACAAACACATTTATCAAACCATTCTCTATTAAGGAAAAATAATTTGAAAAATAAATATTTTATAGATTCCGAGATTGACAAAAACTTAGAAACTAATAAAAACCTTACTTTTTCAAAACTTTGTAACAATAATGCTTAACTAAAAGAAACTATTTTTCTAGGCATAATAAACACATTTTGAAGAACATTTTATTTGACACTTCTAACCATATTTTTAGAGCTATGTGAACATTAATTATACACATGCTTTCTCAATCATGTAGGGATGTATACTGAAAAGTCTATCTTTTGTATGAACATCTTTATTTTTGAAATAAGAATCACATGATCATTGTTTGCATTTTCATGGTTATGCAATATTGTCCAATACATTACATTGTAGGTAACATGGTGTGTGGTGTCACACGGGAGATCATGTTATCGGCTCCTTGTAAAGTATAAGTAAAGGCTCACAACCGAGATGACTTTGGACAAACCATCGGAATGGTTGTAGTGTGATTTGGTATTGGTTTGTCTTGACCATAGAATCACGCTAGTGCACTTTGTGTGTATTGAGCAGGACTGACTTAGAGGTGATTCGATTTATTGCTGACTACATAATTGAATCGGACCTCATATATTAGTTAGTACATGATCTTAATCCCGATATAATAACGGACATATATACTTAGTATTCATCTCTTTGATTTATCAATGGGCAAGATTTATAGATTAAATCAATAGGCTCGGTAAGTTGGGAGATGATATTATATATATGGTGTGCCGTTGATTATAGGAGGAAATTGTGTCCTATATATTAGGATGATGATGTCCCCTTGAGGAGCTCAAAAGGTTCATCATGTAAACCCTGCAGGTGGACTTGGTCCGGCATGATGAAAAGGTTGAGTGGTACTACTCATGGAGTTAGATGTTGATTAATTAATGGTCAGTAAATTAATTAATCAACGGACATTCGAGATCTTAAACATGGGGAGAAAATGTACAAATAATATATGGAGCCCATATTAACTTATGGGGGTTGGTGAGGTAGATCAATGATAATCCTCTAGTGGATTGGATTATCATTAATGGATCGGACTTTATGTGAGCTTGATCCATGGGTGGCCAAGATCCAACTCCTCCTCATGGTCCCTATTGTAGCCTATTAACACCTCATGAAGCTTAGATCCAATGGATAGAAACAAAACTCTAGATCCAAAGGTAGAGATTAAATCTCTAAGATCCGACGATTGAGATTAAATCCCTAGATCCGACGGTTGAGATCAAATCCCTAGAACCAATGGTAGAGATTAAACCAAGGCTTATCCCTAACTCTATAAAAGGGTGGACTAGGGGTGGGCGGCAAGACAATACAATTTAGAGGAAAGGGGGCTAGGGTTTTGGGCGGTAAGGGCAAGGGAGACTTAGGGTTTTGGGTGGCCACAATTAATGAAAGAGTTTTCTTCTTCTTCTTCTTCCTTAGGTGGCCGGCACCCTTCTTCCCTCTTCTCTCCTTGGTTTGGCCGGCGTCCAACATTATACCTTTCATCTATGGCTTATGATGTATGGCATTAGGGTTGCTTCCTTTGGGTGGCAAGCAATCCTAGTTGGGATAGGAATAGGAGTGGGCGGCTAGGGTTAGGGTTTGGGTGTTGGTGGTGGGCGGCAACAAGTGGAGGAAGCTTCTTCTTCTTCTTCCTAAGGTTGGCCGACCACTATCCTTGTTCCCTCTACCTTGGCCGGAGCTCAACCTATTCTCCTTCCTTTCATCCTTGGCCGGAAATTAGGAGAGCTTAGTTTAGGGTTTGGGCGGCAACAAGGAGGAGGATTGCTTTCCTTTCTCTTCTCCATGTGTTGGCCGGCGCCCATGCCCTCTTTGATTCTCCTTTGGCCGGTTTCTATACTCCATGTTCTCTTCCTTGGTCGGCGGCAACCTCAAGTTTATTGACTTGGTGGCCAGTTCTAGATAGGAAGATGAGTTTTGTTTTATGATCTTCCTTTGTTCGGAGTGAACAAGGAAGGAAGATTGGCGATCTAGGAGCTTCAACTTTTGGAAGATCGTCGCCCACACGACGTCCAAAAGGAGGAAGGACATACAATAGAAAATCAAGAGGTATAACAAGAGGTATAATCTTGTTTATTTTGATTAGTGTTCTTTTGTATTATGTTTATAATTGCTTTTCAATTATATGCATGAATTGTGTGGATGATTACTTGCTTGTTTTTTGTTTTTCAACTATGAGCATGATATAAATCTGTATATGGCTAAATAATACTTGGATCCCGAGCATAAACACAAAAACTGGCGATCCGGACATCGTCTATTCCATGGCTACTCGTAGAATAGAGGATGGTCGCTTGAACAACGAGCTTGTTCAAGTGACCTCTCTAAACGAATAGCTCGACGATGACTTGGTTGTTTGGGCAATCCCTTTTCTCTAGGATTAATTTTTTTTTAATCCGGGGACATCGAGGGGATCGCCATGAACAAATGACCGAGGTGAAGTGGGAAGCGAAGTTTCCCCTCACGGACTCGATAAGCAAAAAAAAAACCTTCAATTGGTATCAGAGCCAAGGTTTCCGATTTTGTGTGTTTAGGATTCGGTTAATTTTTATGCACTTTTCATATATTATATGTGCCAGATCATAGTAGGATATGCGTAGTTTAACTCTTTGGTTGCAAGCATAAGATCCGACTATTATGGCCATATGTGTGTATGTGATTGTATGTGTATATTTTGTTGAGTCCTTGGGGTTGACGAGGCCAGTATTTGATTTTTTGTAAATTAGATACGACATTATTTAGCCACTCTTTATTTTATTTTACTTTCGATCTAGATTTCATGTACACTCCCTCGTGGAGTATAGGATCGATGGATGTAAATTAAAATAGGTTTTAGTCTCGGCTCGGATCTCCGGATGGCTTGTACATGGCGTAGGAGGAGCAGACAAGAAGACATTGCGACGAGAGACATATTGAAGACAAAATCCATAATAGTTGGAAAATAATTTATTTTTCATATTTATTTCTTTTTGTTTGATATGCATGTCGTAGGCTAGGAAAATTCCTCAATTTCAAATTACTAAGTGGGAGAGGGAAATTTCTATAAATTCTCACGGCCTCCATTACGATTTGACAAGTGATGCAAACAAACTTGCGCGTAGACTCTGAGTGCCTTCCTCCCCATCGGATGAGTTTGTTTGCGGTTCACAAGGTCAAATATGGTTATAGGAAATTATCAAGGAGCGTGTGCACTTCCCCATCGGAAGGCACATAACTCGAGATAATTACCTTGGTACCGAGTAATGGTGAACACTTAGATACAAATATAAGTATCCTCCCCATCGGAGTCACTGCTTTTATTTGTAGGGCCGAAGAGAAACCAACTATTAATTTTACTTGTCAAAAAGTTAGGTTGACAAGATAGTAAAATTAATGGGTAAAACCTCCTCTTACAAATGTAGAATTCGTATACGTCCACACTATCATGGCATACGATATTCTCGGTGTTTTGAGGTGTTGGTTGATTTTAAAATTTTATTTTTTTGAGGAATCAATAATTTTTTGAAATCTAAAATAATGATCTATGTGATTCTTAGGATTTTCATAAATGACTTTCAGTCCACTTGTTGTGATACTAAAGGAAAATAATTTTACTGTACCCAAATAATGTTGATTGGAAAAGAATCTAGATATTGTCTTAACTATTGAAGAGTACAAATTTGTACTTTTCGAAGAGTATCCTCCTAAGCCCACGAATGAGCTAGAAGTCCTTGGAGTTGAGATCGATGGGAAAACCCAGGTCGATATCATTCTCCAGTCGACAGAAAGGCTTGCTCAGGCTAAGGCCATGGTTGCTCAGAAGGTTTCTACTTCTAAGCCGAAAGGAAAGAAGAAGAAGAAATAAGCTGGAGCAAAGGTGGTGGGAGGATCTCAGGGAAGAGTGAAGAAGCCGAAAGGCAAGTGCTTCACTTGTAAGCAGGATGGACATTGGAAGAAGGACTGTCCCAATCCAAAACAGAACAAAGGTATATCCTTTGGTCTAGTCGTTGAAACATGGTTAGCGGTGTGATCTACCAGCACCTGGTGTGTAGATACGGGAGCCTCTGATCATGTCTGCAATACTTTGCAGGGGTTCCAGGAAACCCGACGACGAGCTGAGGGAGAGATTACCGTTTACTTGGGCAATGCCATGAAGGTGGCGACTATTGTAGTGGGAGATGTTTTATTTATCTTTTGAGGAAAATAAAACTTTGGTTCTGGAAAATTTCCTTTATGTACCTTTATTTAGAAAGAATTTATTTTCAGTTTCTAAATTGTTTATGAATGGATATTCTATTTCTATTAATGACAGAGTTGTTATAAGAAGGAATAGGGACATTATTTGTTCGGGTGCATTGATAGGAAATTTGTACACACTTGAACCAAAACCTCCCATGATGCAAATTGAAGTTAATAACTCATCTTCTAATTCCAATAAGAGAAAAGAACCTTCGAAGATGAACCAAACATATCTTTGGCATCTTAGGCTTGGTCACATTAACCTAAGCAGAATTCAAAGGTTGATAGCTGATGGACCTTTGGGTTCATTAGTGGTGGAGGATCTCCCAACCTGTGAATCTTGCTTAGAGGGTAAGATGACCAAGAGGCCTTTTAAGGCCAAGGGGTATAGAGCTAAAGATGTGTTAGAATTGGTTCATTCTGATTTGTGTGGTCCTATGTCTATCCAGGCTAGAGGTGGTTTTGAGTATTTCGTCTCTTTTATAGACGATTACTTAAGATATGGATACATTTACCTGATGTTCCACAAGTCTGAATGCTTTAACAAGTTCAAAGAATTCAAGGTTGATGTGGAGAAACGTTAAGGTAAAAGTATCAAGACACTACGATCTGATCATGGTGGCGAGTACCTCTTGGGAGAGTTTAGGGATTACCTATCAGAGGCTGGAATTCAATCCCAATTGACTGAACCTGGCACACCCCAGCAAAATGGTGTAGCAGAGCGAAGGAATAGGACTCTTATGGAGATGGTTAGATCGATGATGAGTTATTCTGACTTGCCAGATTTGTTCTGGGGATATGCTCTAGATACGGCGGTGTACATTCTGAACTTGGTTCCATATAAATCAGTGCCTTATACTCCTACAGAATTATGGACTGGGCGAAAGCCTAGTCTAAGACATATTCGGATATGGGGGAGTCTAGCACATGTGCTGAAGGTAGATGCTGGTAAGTTGGAACCTCGTACAGAAGTACACTTTTTCATTGGCTATGCTAGAGGAACGAAGGGTGGTTTGTTTTATAGTCCTAGAGATCAGAGGGTGATCGTTAGCATGAACGCCAGATTTCTAGAGGAAGACTATGTGATAAGCCACAAGCCCAAGAGTAAAATTGTTCTGGAGGAATTAAAAGGGGAAGTCACTTCTTTAGCACCACCGGTACAAGAGGATATACCACATGTCACTGCACCGCGTGTCACAGAGGATACACAGGTGATACCTCATCGTAGTGGGAGGGTTGTGAGACAGCCTGATAGATTCATGTTCTTGGGAGAATCTTCTGATTTGGTCCCTGGGGAACATGAACCTAATCCCTGGACATATGACGAGGCAATCCAAGATAAAGATGCAACATCTTGGCAAAGTGCAATGAATGCTGAGATTGAATTTATGGATTCAAATAAGGTCTGGGAGCTAGTAGAGCCACCCGATGGTGTAAAAACCATTGGATGCAAGTGGATCTACAAGAGAAAGAGAGGAATAGATGGGAAGGTTGAGACCTTCTAAGCGAGGCTTGTTGCAAAGGGGTATACTCAGAAAGAGGGTATCGATTATGAGGAGACCTTTTCGTCGGTAGTCATGCTTAAGTCTATCCGGATTCTCTTATGCATAGCAGCTCATATGGATTATGAGGTGTGGTAGATGGATGTCAAGATAGCTTTCCTTAATGGAAGTCTTGAGGAAAACATCTATATGAAGCAACCAGAGGGATTCATTGCTAAGGGCAAAGAGCATCTTGTTTGTAAGCTTAATCAGTCCATTTATGGATTGAAGCAAGCTTCAAGGTCTTGGAACATCCGCTTTGATGAGGTAATCCAATCTTATGGATTTATTCAAGGTCCGGATGAGTCTTGTGTATACAAGAGATGTGATGGAAACGTAGTGGTATTTCTTGTACTTTACGTAGATGATATTTTGTTGATTGACAACAATATCAAGGTGTTATCGGACATAAGGGTATGGTTGTCCAAACAGTTTGATATGAAGGACTTGGGAGAGGTGGGACACATCCTTGGGATCAAGGTTATAAGGGATCGCAGGAAAAGGATGTTGTGCTTATCCCAAGCTTCATACATAGACACGATTTTGGATCGTTTTAGCATGCAGAACTCCAAGAAGGGTTTTCTACCTTTCAGGCATGGAGTTCCTTTATCTAAGGAGATGTGTCCTAAATCATCTGAGGAGAAAGAGGAGATGAAGGGGGTTCCTTATGCTTCGACAGTAGGAAGCCTCATGTATGCAATGCTCTGTACGAGACCAGATATCTACTTTGTCGTGGGCATGGTCAGCAGATATCAGAGTAATATATGACAGGGACATTGGACTGTGGTAAAGCATATATTGAAGTATCTGAGAAGGACTGGGGATTATATGCTGGTTTACCGGGCAGACCAATTACTCCCTTTTGGTTACACGGATTCTGACTTCCAATCTGATAGGGATAACAGTAAGTCTACCTCAGGTTTTGTGTTTACTTTGGGAGGTGGAGCCATTGTATGGAGGAGTGTCAAGCAGAAATGCGTGGCGGACTCCACCATGGAAGCTGAGTATGTGGCAGCCTCAGATGCGGCCAAAGAAGCTGTGTGGCTTAGGAACTTCCTAATAGACTTGGATGTGATTCCTGGTTTGCCCAGAACTATCACAATTTATTGTGATAATAGTGGTGCAGTTGCAAACTCGAAGGAACCACGAGCTCATAAGGCTAGTAAACACATAGAGCGCAAGTACTACCTGATACGAGAAATCGTAAAGGAGGTAGAAGTTGCTATCGCTTAGATTGCATCAGAGGATGACCTAGTAGACCCTTTTCACTAAGGCCCTTCTAGCGAGAGCTTTGATAGGCATGTGGAGGGAAGGGGAATCAGATGTATGGTAGTTTGAGGATAGCATAATCTTTTAGTATAAGTGGGAGATTGTAGGGATGTATACTGAAAAGTCTATCTTTTGTATGAACATCTTTATTTTTGAAATAAGAATCACGTGATCATTGTTTACATTTTTATAGTTCTTCAATATTGTCCAATACATTACATTGTAGATAACATGGTGTGTGGTGTCACACGGGAGATCATGTTATCGGCTCCTTGAAAAGTATAAGTAAAGTCTCACAACCGAGATGGCTTTGGACAAACCATCGGAATGGTTGTAGTGTGATTTGGTATTGGTTTGTCTTGACCATAGAATCACACTAGTGCATTTTGTGTGTATTGAGCAGGACCGACTTAGAGGTGATTCGATTTATTGCTGACTACATAATCGAATCGGACCTCAGATATTATTTAGTACATGCTCTTAATCCCGATATAATAACGGCCACATATACTTAGTATTCATCTCTTTGATTTACCAATGGGCGAGATTAATATATTAAATCGATAGGCTCGATAAGTTGGGAGATGATATTATTTATATGGTGTGCCATTGATTATAGGAGGAAACCGTGTCTTATATATTAGGATGATGACGTCCCCTTGAGGAGCTCAAAGGTTCATCATGTAAACCCTGCAGGTGGACTTGGTCAGGCATGATGAAAAGGTTGAGTGGTACTACTCATGGAGTTAGATGTTGATTAATTAATGGTCAGTAAATTAATTAATCGATGGACATTCGAGATCTTAAATATGGGGAGAAAATGTACAAATAATATATGGAGCCCATATTAACTTATGGGGGTTGGTGAGGTAAATCAATGATAATCCTCTAGTGGATTGAATTATCATTAATGGATCGGACTTTATGTGGGCTTGATCCATGGGTGGCCAAGATCCAACTCCTCATGGTCCCTATTGTAGCCTATTAACACCTCATGAAGCTTAGATCCAATGGATAGAAACAAAACTCTAGATCCAAAGGTAGAGATTAAATCTCTAAGATTCGACGGTTGAGATTAAATCTCTAGATCCGACGGTTGAGATTAAATCCCTAGAGTTTTCTTCTTCTTCTTCTTCCTTAGGTGGCCGGCACCCTTCTTCCCTCTTCTCTCCTTGGTTTGGCTGGCGTCCAACATTCTCCCTTTCATCTATGGCTTATGATGTATGGCATTAGGGTTGCTTCCTTTGGGTGGCAAGCAATCCTAGTTGGGATAGGAATAGGAGTGGGCGGCTAGGGTTAGGGTTTGGGTGTTGGTGGTGGGCGGCAACAAGTGGAGGAAGCTTCTTCTTCTTCTTCCTAAGGTTGGTCGGCCACTATCCTTGTTCCCTCTACCTTGGCCGGAGCTCAACCTATTCTCCTTCCTTTCATCCTTGGCCGGAAATTAGGAGAGCTTAGTTTAGAGTTTGGGTGGCAACAAGGAGGAGGATTGCTTTCCTTTCTCTTCTCCATGTGTTGGTCGGTGCCCATGCCCTCTTTGATTCTCCTTTGGCCAGTTTCCATACTCCTTGTTCTCTTCCTTGGCCGGCGGCAACATCGAGTTTATTGACTTGGTGGCCAGTTCTAGATTGGAAGATGAGTTTTGTTTTATGATCTTCCTTTGTTCGGAGTGAACAAGGAAGGAAGATTGGCGATCTAGGAGCTTCGACTTTTGGAAGATCGTCGCCCACACAACGTCCAAAATGAGGAAGGACATACAATAGAAAATCAAGAGGTATAACAAGAGGTATAATCTTGTTTATTTTGATTAGTGTTCTTTTGTATTATGTTTATAATTTCTTTTCAATTATATGCATGAATTGTGTGGATGGTTACTTGCTTGTTTTTTGTTTTTTCAACTATGAGCATGATATAAATCTGTATATGGCTAAATAATACTTGGATCCCTAGCATAAACACAAAAACCGGCGATCCAGACATCGTCTATTCCGTGGTTACTCGTAGAATAGAGGATGGTCGCTTGAACAACGAGTTTGTTCAAGTGACCTCTCTAAACGAATAGCTCAATGATGACTTGGTTGTTTGGGAAATCTCTTTTATCTAGGATTAATTTTTTTTTAATCCGGGGACATCGAGGGGATCGCCATGAACAAACGACCGAGGTGAAGTGGGAAGTGAAGTTTCCCCTCACGGACTCGATAAGCAAAAAAAAAACCTTCAAATGATTGGTCCAATTAAGGATTCATGTGTCTAGATGATATTTTGGCTCAAAGTAATGTATCATTATAAGCATGATGAACCAAATGCATCTTCCTAACATCTCACATGATGTCTACAAAAATCAAGGTTGCTTAAGTCTTTTGTGAGATGTTTTTGAGGTATAAACCTTAAGTGTTAGCTATGGGATCATGCAAACCTATACCTTTTACTCTACCAAGTACATTCTAAGCTCTCTTCTAAGCGATGTAAATTCTGCTTTGGGTAGAGCCTTGGTGAAGATGTCGACAAGATTAGACTTATATTCAATATAATTGAGTTCGATGTCATCTCTTGTCACATGATCTCTAATGAAGTGAAGCTTTATTTCAATGTGCTTAGTCCTAGAGTGATGTATCGATTTTTTGGACAAATTGATGGGACTAACATTATCACAATAAACTTTGACTTTGGAGTAGTGTAGCTCTTAATCCTCTAGAGTATGTCTCATCCAAAGTAATTGAGTCACACAACCACTCATGGCCACATATTCAACCTCGGTTGTGGACAAAGAAACACAAGGTTGCTTTCTACTACTCCAACTTACTAGGGAAGATCCAAGAAATTTGCATCCACTACTAGTGTTTTTTCGATCCAATTTGCAACCCACATAATTGGAATCGGTGTACTCAATCGAATCAAAATTATCAGTCATAGGCTACCAAAGACCTACATTAAGAATACTCTTAATATATCTCAAGATGCTCTTGACCACTACTAAATGTGACTCTTTGTCACAACATTGGTATCTTGCACACATACTTACTGCAAATAATATATCCGATCTACTAGCGGTTAGGTATAGCAAGCTACCAATCATACTTCTATAATGTTTTGAATATATTGGTTTTCCATCTAGACCACTATCTTAGTATTGGTTCCCATAAGAGTAGACACTATTTTAGTATTTTCCAAACTAAATTTCTTAATAATTTCCTTAGCATATTAGGTTTGGTAGACATGAGTTCCTTCACTAGTTTGTTTGACTTGCAATCCTAGCAAGAAAGTCAATTCTCCTACTAGACTCATCTCAAATTCATTTTCCATATTTTTGATGAAGTCTTGGAGAAGTTCACCATTTGTTGACCCAAATATGATGTCATCAACATAAACATGAGCAATAAAGATGGCTTTTTCTTTAAACTTTAGAAATAAAGTTTGGTCAACTTGGCCTATTCTAAAGTTCTTAGAGATTAGGAATGATGAGAGTCTTTCATATCATGCCCAGGGAGCTTGTTTTAACCTATATAAAGCCTTTTTAAGCTTATAAACATGGTTTGAGTAATCTACATTCTCAAACCTGGGTGGTTGCTCTACATACACTTCTTCCTTAATGAACCCATTTAAGAATGTCGATTTCACATCCATTTGATAGAGTTTAAAACCCATGCGAGCGACATATCCTAATAAGATTTGGATAGACTTTAACCGAGCTATAGAGCATAAGTCTCATCATAATTAAGTCCTTCAACTTGATTAAACTAACCTAGCCTTGTTTTTTGTAACTCTACCTTGATCATTTAATTTGTTCCTAAAAATCCATCTTGTTGTAACAATTGTGCCATCATTGGGTCTAGAAACTAATTCCATACATGACTTCTCTCAAATTGAGCTAACTCTTCTTGCATTTATAATATCCAATCTGGATGAAGCAAGACATTATTAATTGATTTTTGCTCAATTTGAGAGATTAGGTTAACTTGACTAGCAGGATCTCTATAGAAGGACCTAGTCCATACCCCTTGTGAAAGTTCTCCTGCTACTTGGTCTAGAGGACGATTTTGATGAATTCTTTAGGTCCTAGGAGGAAAATCACATTGATCATAGGTATCCTTTTTCCTTTCATCATCGGAATCTTCTCTTCCTCCCCCTTGATCACTATCCCTTAAATTTAAACTTTGAATTCCTTGGGTAATGTCCTGATTTTTGACATTGATATCTTGATCAATGGAGGATTTCCTAGGATAGATACTAGTAGACTCATCAAATTCAATATTAGAGGATTTATCAACATTTTGAGTCCTCTTGTTGTATACTCTATATCCCCTACTAGTAGATGAGTATCTAATTAGGATTCCTTCATCCGCCTTAGACTCAAATTTCCCTAAAATATCTTTGGTATTTAAGATATACACTTTCCAACCAAAGACTTTGAAATAGTGAATTATAGGAATTGTGACATTCCATAATTCAAAAGGTATTTTTCCTAAAACTTAAGGATCAAAATACATTTTTGAATATAACAAGTGGTATTAACCGCTTTCGCCTACAAGTAGCTAGGTAGAAAATATACATTAAGCATTATCCTAGTCGCTTCTTGTAGGGCACGATTTTTTCTGTCCACTACCCCATTTTGTTGAGGTGTTCTTGGACAAGAAAACTCATGCTTATATCCATGTTCTAAACAAAAGTTAGAAAATTTTGAATTCTCAAATTTTGCACCATATTCACTTCAGATCTGGTTGATTTTTAGATTCTTTTCATTTTCTACCCTTTTACAAAATCCTATGATTATTTATAGGGTATCATCCTTATGTTTCATGAAATGAACCCAAGTGTATCTAGAAAAATCATCAATTATTACTAAGCAAATTTATTACCTTCTAATGATGGAGTACTATGACAATCAAAAAAATCTAAATGCAATAAATCTAAAGGTAAAGAAGTATTGGTTAGAGTTTTACCTTTGTGTGATGATTTTGATTGTTTACCCTCTTGGCATGCATAACACATCTTGTCTTTGACATACTTGATCTTTGGTAATCCCTTCACTAATCCCAATTTAGCTATTTTGGCTATGTATTTCATGTTGATGTGTCCAAGTCTTCTATGTCATAGTCATCCTTCTTCTTTTGATATGAGACACTTAGTAGAAATGTTAGAAGCATAAAAAGATCAACATAATAAAGATTTATTTTCTTATATCCAACTAACATATAATCTTCTAAACTCTTGTGTCTAATCAAGCATTTAGTGGATTGAAACTCTACATTACAAACCGCATCACATAATTGACTAACACTAAGCAAGTTAAATTTCATACTCTTAACCAATAAAACTTTATGAATGATAATTTTAGGCGATACCTCAATTGTACCTCTACCTAAAATCTTGAACTTTCCACTCTTCACAAATCATACTGTTCCCTTCTTTACGTAGTCAATTGTGAAAAATTTGCTCATATCCCCGGTCATATGCCTTGAGTACCCGCTATTCACAATCCACATACTTGATTCTTCTACCTAAACAAAACAAAAAATAATATTTTTTGGTACCCATACATTTGGTCCGGAACAATCATTTAAATATTTCTTTGGTACCTATGCTTTCTTTACCTTACCCTTAATTGTTGTTTTTTTATTTATAAGGCAAATGTATGCAACCTCTTTATCCTTAGACTTATATCCTATTCCGACCTTGTTATACACGACTCTTTGGTCTCTAAGAATCATGTCAAGTTTTTTTTTATCCATTTGTAAATTTTTCTAAGCATGTCTTTAGCTCAAGAACTTGATCCTTCAAATTTTCATTTTCTTCTTTAAGCATGCCTGATTCACTAAATGTAGTGTTGGGATAACAATCAAAGTCCCACTACGGGTCTAAGTAAAGATTAATGAGTTAAGCTTATTATATCCAAAACTCATAAGATTAATGGGTTAATCTAATAGGATTTAAACTTATTAGATTAATGGGTTAATCTAATTGGATTTAAACTTATTGGATTACTAGATTAATCTAATTAAATCTAAATTTATTGGATTAATGGATTAATCCAATATGCGTTTGAGTTTTTCAAACAAGACCATGGATTTTATCCATGTTTTAATAAAATAGGAGAAAATATCATATTAGATATGACTTGTGTTGGAACTTCGGTGAGCGCTAGAGGGGGGGAGGTAAATAGCGTGTTCGTTTGTCAATGGAATTCGATCATGCTTGATCATCTAAAACACTTGTTAGCGCAGCAGAATAATAATACTAACACAAATATAAAGATACAAGCACAACAATACGACAAGCAATATAACATGGTTCGAAACTTTAGGGTTCTTGCTTTACGGATTGAGCTCGAATGAGTTCTAGTGATGCACACACCACTGTTAGGGAAATCAACCCAAGTATGGTTTGGTTTTGATGTGTGTTGTAAAGGGTTTAAGTTAGGTTGTTTATGTGATTTGTGTGTTCAAGTTATGCAGGACTTGGTGTATCACACATGGTTTGCTTGATGAAGCATTGGCAAGTTCATCCTCTCATGGCTCGGGTCTTTGAGTCGGTGAAGGATGGCATTAGAGAAGTTGTGAGCTTGGTGCATCCGAGGGACTGTCGGACGAGAAGCAATGGAGTGAAGCCAAAGGCAGCAGACTTTAGGGCAAGACACGAAGGATGACACTAGAGGGGCCGTGAGCTTAGTGCATCCGAGGGACGTAGTCGGACGAAGAGAGCTTCGGTAAGGGACTCCATGGGAGATGAGAGATTGAGCGATTGTAACCTGGGATGGGGTAGCTCAAGTAGGTGAACTTACCCAAATGGATAAGTCAAGTGTCAGATGCTAAAACTTGTTGTTTGAGGTTTTACCCGACTGTCAGATGCTCAAACATCTTGATGTTTGAAGTTTTACTCGACAACAGTCGACTGCTAAGTAATGGCAGTCGACTGGTCCAAGTCGACTAGTAGTTGACCGGTGTTAACTAGGGTTTTGTGGCCCAACAGCCGACTAATGGTGTAGCAGTCGACTGCCAAGGATGGTAGCCGACTGTTATGGGTGAACGCGGGCATAGAACTGCTCGTATCCGACTGATCACGGCTATGACGTGCGTGATCAGGCGATAGTAGCGGTACGCCAAGGGTGGATTGGATGGTGACGACGTCAAGTTAGAACCCGTTGGAAGTTGGCTGTTAGAGCGGTAGTCGACGGATGACATGCAACAGTCGACTGGTGCATGTCCAATGGGAAGAAACCCTTCTTCACTATAAAAAGAAGGGTTGGGTGCCTTGGGGAGGTTAATACTTCCACTCCTAACTGCTCCCCAAGTGTTGTGAACGTCCAAACTCTCCTCTTCCTTGTTTCTATCTCAATCTTATTGTAAGAGGGAGAGATTTGTGTAAAGAGGTTACCTCCACCTTGTTGAGCTAAAGGAGAGATTAGTGGATTGGTTTGAGGGAATGATTTGCCGAACGAATCGTCGTGGATTAGCGGCAAGGGCTGTGAACCACGTTACATCTCTTTGTTAGCATTGCTTTCTTCTTTAAATTTTCTTTAGTTTTAATTGCCTTTGTTTTAGTATACATTGCGCTGAGCTAACCTCGATTGTAGACGATTAAGACGCGTGAATTCCATCTACGACATCAAGGGCTATTCAACCCCCCTCACTACAAGAAAAATGGAAAATAGCGACGAAATATTAGCGACGAATTAGTTATTCGCCGCTAATACTAGATATTTATGGAAAATTTATCTGTCATTGCAAATAATCTTATATTTGCGACGAAAAACTAAGATTTCGTCGCCAATATAGTAAAAATTAACGACGATATAAAAATATTCATCGTAAAATTATACTTAGCGACGAATAAATAGATATTCGTCTCAAATTACTTAGTGACGAAAGATTAAAATTCATCACAAATTATTCAGTCGAGCCGCCAGTCGAGTAAACTGGATTCTGTGGCCGGCCAAATGTCAAGCAGTCGAGTCGTCAATCCCGCCAGTCGACTGAATATTAGGGATGATATATTTAAATTTCGTCGCAAACAATTCAGTCGAGGCGCCAGTCGAGTTAACTGAATTCTGTACCTGCGGCCAAATTACTGGCAGTCGAGTCGTCAATCCCATTAGTCGACTGATGATCAATTTTAGCGATGAATTAATATATTTTCGTCACAAATCTAATAAATATTAGCGACGAATAAATCATATTTCATCGCTAATATCCGCTAAAAACCCTACCCCACCCCGATTCTCCCATTTCCTCCGCGCAACTTCCTCTCTTCCTGCGATTTTCTACTCTCTGACGATTCTCCAATGATTCTCCGTGCGACTCTCCGGCGACCAGCTCTGGCGATAGCTCCGGTCCCATCCCCTAGCTTCCTCTCGTGCGTGATCGACTTCTTCTCGGCGCTTTTCTCACACGACCGGCTCCGTCGATAGCTCCGGCCTCCGCCCTCCTTCTCTAGCTTCGGCTTTAGCTCGGCCCTCCGGCCTCCGGCCTCCGCCCTCTTTCTCCAGCGCTGGTGACATCTCGGCCTTCTGTCTTGATCAGTAATAACTTTATTTTGATATCTATTTGTCGCACATGGAATTGCATTTGTCAATTCGCTTAATAAATTTAGCATTTAGATGATGAATTTAGGATTTTGTTATGGTATAAGGTTATTGTAGATTAATCATATATCATTAGGATTTTGAATGGGATTAAATGAAGAATTTAGGGTTTTTTTATCATTTATATTTGGACTTATTCATGGTAAAATTAAGCTCAATTTGTGCAATTGAATGAGAGTCATCTTTCTACACTAGTGCACTACGTAACCTTCCCGATCCAAAGTTAGCCAACTTTTAAATTCATGCACCTTGTGCTCAACAATAGTATCTAAAACTTGGTTAAGAGCTCATTGTGTGTTGTTTTTCGTAAGATTAATTACTTATTGTGTGTTGTTTTTCGCATGACACACAGTATTAGGTTATAGGATAAGTTTAGGTTTTTTTATTCTTAGATTATAATGTTCGATGACAAACAAAAGTTATAATGCAAATTGTAAGTTATGTTTTGTGAGGTTTAAATTATAAGTTTTTTAATTATTTTGTATGTGATAACTACATTTAAGTTGATAAATTATTTTATATATGTTTAATCAGGGTTCAAAAATATGGATAAAAGTTGGATAATGATCAAGAACCGGATTAGTCCTGAATATATAAATGAGTTGAATCAATTTATGAGTATGGTAGAAAATTACATGATCAGTCTGAATTTATCCAAAATTCGTTGTCCATGTCGACGGTGTGGCAATTTGTTTTAGTTTGAATTGGATTATGTGCGAGGACATCTGTATAGGTGGGGATTCGATAGACTATATAAAGTCTGAAACTTTCATGGAGAAGCTTCTACATCATCCAGTAGTATAAATATTGTCAATCAAGATGAGAATGATTTTGATGTTGAAGTAGATGATTTCGAAGATGATTTTGAAGACATGTTTACTGATTTACAAAATGTAAAAAATATAACCAATAACGATCCTCAATCATATGATATAAATGTAATGCCAAATGCAAATGATTGTAAACAAAGTTATATTTCAATGTTGGAAGAAGCACAAAAAGAACTCTATCCCAATTGTACTAGTTTTTCGGTTTTCAATTTTGTTGTGAAGCTAATGCATGTGAAGGTGTTAAATGGCTGGAGAAATAAATCTTTTGATATGTTACTTTAGTTATTACAAGAGCCATTTCCTAAACCAAATGTGATTCCAAACTCTTATTTTGAAGCCAAATTTTTTTTGAAAGAGTTAGGATTGACATATGAGAAGATACATGTCTGTAAGAATGATTGTATATTATTTTGGGATGATCACGAGAATAAGGATGCATGTCCAGTGTGCAAGGAGCCTAGATACAAGTATGAAGGGATAAATAAGAAAAAGAATCCTCAAAAAATTCTTCGATATTTTCCTCTAAAACCAAGACTTAAGAGGTTGTTTATTTCGAAGCATACGACTAAAGAGATGAGATGTCATAAAGAAAAGCACATTGAAACAAATGGCGTATTAAGACACCCAGCTGATAGTGAATCATGGAAAGAATTTGCCAATGCACATGAAATATTTGCAGGAGATCCACGAAATATTCGCTTAGGGTTGGCTACTGATGGGTTTAATCCATTTGAAAACATGTCAAATGCTTATAGTATGTGGCCTGTTATACTTGTAAATTATAATTTACCACCATGGAAAATGATGAAGTCGCCATATATGATTATGTCTCTATTAATTCTTGGGCCTAGATCACCTGACAAAGAGATAGATGTATACCTACGACCTCTGATAAATGAACTGAAGGAGCTATGGGATGACGGGGTGGAAGCATATGATGCATCGACTGAATAAGTCTTTCAATTACATGCTACTGTGATGTGGACCATTCACGACTTTCCAGCATACGGAACAATTTTTGGATGGAGCATAAAGGGCTATAAGGCATGTCCAGTATGTTTGAATGAAACCAAATCTCAAGGATTAAGGAGTAAAATATGCTACACAAGTCACCGCCGATTCTTGGATGTTCACCACCCATGGCGTAGAAATAAAGATTTCAATGGAAAGGTTAAAAAAGAAGGACCACCACGATTAATGAATGAATATGAGATTTTAGCGCAGTTAGACGCGATACCCCAAGTGACATTCAGTAAGCATCCTTTATTCAGTAAAAAATGGCAGCGATCTTCGGATGATACAAATTGGGTAAAGAAGTCTATATTTTTTGAGTTACCATATTGGTCAGGTTTAAAGTTGAGACACAATTTAGATGTGATGCATATTGAAAAGAATGTTTGTGATGCTTTAATTGGCACATTATTAAATATAGACAGAAAGTCAAAGGACACTCTCAAAGTGAGATTAGATTTGCAAGATATGGGGATAAGGAGTGAGTTGCATTTACAGCCGGTAAGAGACAAATTTAGGAAGCCGTATGCAAGTTACACAATGACATTGGAAGAAAGGCGTGAATTTTATCAAATTTTGAAATCAGTTAAGTTTCCAGATTGTTATGCTGCTAATATATCTAAACATGTGAATGCAAATGAAGGAAAGATATATGGACTAAAATCACATGATTGTCATGTATTGTTGCAAAGAATACTTCCAGTTGTTGTTTGTAAATTTTTCCCAAAAGACATATGTAGCACACTAATTGAGATATGTGATTTCTTCACAAAGATCACTGTAAGATCTTTATACACAACAGACTTATGTAGAATGGAGGAGCAAATAGTTCTGATATTGTGTAAGATGGAACAGATATTTTCTCCGGCATTTTTTAGCATTATGGTCCATTTGACAATCCATTTACCTCATGAAGCTATGTTGGCCGGGCCAGTTTCATCACGATGGATGTATCCCTTTGAGCGATATTTGGGAAGGCTAAAAAAATATGTTCGTAATATAGCACGACCTGAAGGATCTATTGCAGAGGGGTATATTGTAAATGAGGCCTTGACTTTCAGTTCGTTGTATATGAGTCAGATTGAGACAAGTTTTTTTAGGCCGAAACGCAATAAAGATGTCCAACCATCAAAATGAAAATTAAGTATTTTCTCACAGGAAACAAGAGTCTTTGTCAACCAACAACATCGAAAATTGCCATTGTCATTGTTTAAGAAAGCACATTGGTACATTCTAAACAATTGTAAAGAAGTCGACCGATATCGAAAGTAAGTGTTTACATTAAGTTATTACTTTAATTCTTTTTCATTCACAGAGTTTAAATCGATTAAGTTTTATACAGTGAGCATCTACAACTTGTGTCCCAAAAGGTTCATGTTGATCAAGTGATGCAAAATTATGAGCGAGATTTCCCATTGTGGTTTAGGGATAAAATTGTAGCCCTAAAAAATTTAACAAATTCAGATATCATAGATGAGTTGTATTATTTAGCAATGGAACCTAATGTTGAAGTTCAACTATATGATGCATGCATAGTAAATGGGATTCGATATCATATGACGTCCCGTGATTCACTCAGAACTACTTAGAATAGTGGGTCAGTGTACCATCCTCTGACGATGGGGACAATTTAGATTTTTTTGGTGTGTTGAAGGATGTGGTCCAAATATTTTATTCTTTCCGGTATAAAGTTCAATTATTTTGGTGTGAATGGTTCCAATGTAATCCAAAAAAAAATCGTTGGTGGAAGAGTATGATCTCATGTGTATTGACACTTCTAAAATATGGTATGATGATGACCCATTCATTTTGGCAAACCACAGAAATCAAGTGTATTATTTGAATAATATCAAACATGGAGGTCATTGGAAGGTCATGCAAAGGGTTCACCACCGCGATATATATGAAGTAATTGAAGTTGATGAAGTATCTGAAGATTTTGAGGGTGGTAATATCTTGATCATGGAGCCAAACCAAGAGATTTCATCCAATGATTCAACTTCAGTAGTCGGTGAAGAATTAGAAATAGCTCAACTTTGTCGATTAGATATTGAGCATCACCAAATTAATATGACAAATGCACAAGTGGATCTAGATATGGGCGCTCAAAGTAATCGTATTGTCGATGGTGAAGATAGTGAAGTTGACACTGAGGCAGATGATTATTTATCATTTTCAGATGATGATAGTGATTAGATGTGTTTACACGGTATTTATATTATTCTTCATTTATATTTCATGTATTTAATATAATCTTTTTTTATACGTCGATCTGTATATAATGCTTATGTCATAGCTATGCCGCCTAAGAGAATTGAGCACCCCCTAGTTGTTCCTACGCCTGATGATGATAGTGCTCCTGCTCCTACTGGTTAGTTATATGGTTTTAAATATGTTTATTTTGTTTGATATTTATTTAACTTGTTAATTGTTAGCATCCTTTGATTTATAGTTCATCCGGTACGTAGAGAGACACGGGGCACACACTTCGATTGGCTCCGACGGCAAATCGAGGAACGGGGTAGATTACCCATTACATTTCGTAAGAGCGATGGTCACCCTATCGGGACTAATGCAGTTGTTTTTATGGCAGAGTTAGGTCTGTCAATTAAGAAGTTCGCTCCCCTACAAGCTAAGAGCTAGAAGCAAATCCCTGCAGATAATAAACAGATGATATATGATAGATTATCAGTAAGTACTAGTATTTTGCTAATTAAAGAATCAACCATCATTCATTATTAAAATTCAATATTGATATTTTTTCAGGCTGCTTTCGATATAAGTTTTACCGAGGAGGCAACGTCGATAAGGAAGGAGACCGACAGATTAATGAGTGCAAGGTACAAAGATAATCGAAATAAGATGCACACTCATTATAAGAGTCTACATCTTCCTCCCACCGAGCGGTGGCTTCATATGTTGAGCGAGTTTTGTGAGACGCACGAAGATTGGAATTACATGTGCGATCTGTTTGAATCAGAGAAATTTCTGGTAACTCAATCTATACTAATTATCTGAGTTATATATAAATTAAAATATGTGCAACTCATGTTTTAAGTTTTATCTTAACAAATTTTGATATTGTAGACACGATCGGCATTAAATGCCCAAATCGAGCACAACTACCATTTACCCATCGAGGTGGTTCAAAATCCTTCATTCAGTACAGTTACGACGGTGTAAGTACAAATTTTATAGGTATAGTATATTGGTTGGTATTTTTAATATTAACATATTATAATATTTTTCAGACCAATCAGTCTCAAAGAAAAGATCGGATTACTGTCTTTAATACAACCCACTGTACTTCGTCAAAGAGATGGAGTGGGGAAAGAGCCGAGGCTGCATACGTAAGATATAATCCATAAAATTTAGTAAAGTTATTTTTAAATATTAGTAATTCTTTGTAAACATATTGATAATGTGTTTGTTATTCTTAGGGTGAAATGGTGAGACTGTAAGATGAACACATCCAGTCACAAAAAACCAGAGATGACATCGATGCAGTTCAGGTTGAAGATCAGGTGTGTGATCAAGTACTCGGTGTTCTCTCTGGATATATCAGAGAACTTGGAAGTGGGACAAAACCAGTTAGATCCACTTCTTCAGATGCCAGCTCCTCCTCTAGAACAATTAACGTAGCACTGCGTGAACAACTTCAGTCCACCCAGCAAGAATTGGCAGGGGCGAATGAGGAGCTAGCAAACACTCAAGTTCGATTAGCTAGCACCGAAGATGAGTTGACATCAATGAGATCAAGATAAGATATGTTCGAAGCAATTCTCAATCGGCTTGCACCTAAAGCATTACAATCATTGATGCATGAGTCCTTTTCAGCTTCAGCTCCACCTCCTCCTCCTCCTTAGAGTTTGTGACCATTTAAATTTCGAGCTAGTGAAATTGTGTTTAATTTGAATGTGTTTGCATTTTAATTTTATGAATTTTTTTTAACGCCCGTAAAATTTCTAGCAATTTTACAAGAATTTTTGGCTTGATGATAATGGGCTTTATGTGGGCTCTTTCAAAAATAAAAGAAAATAAGCCAAAATGGATGAAAGGCCTAGGAATTGAACCCCAAACCTCTAGAGATAGCCAAGCCCTAAGGGTGCATCCAATAACTAGAAGTCCAACAAGATTTTATTATTAGAGGAATGTGGGAAATTATAGTTAGGGGTAAGGGAGACTAAGGGACTCTTCAAGTGAATAAATAGGGGGAATGAGGAGACATGAGTTATCAAAATTGCTTTTCTCCTCCTCTTCTCCTTCCTCACCGAACCCTAGAGCTCCTTCTTTCCATCCTTTGGCCGAAAGTCATCCAAGCAAGAAGAAAGGCTAGGTTTCTTCCCTTAGGTCATCTTCCAACCAAAAAGCAAAGCGAAGGAAGTAAGTATCCCCTCACCTGCATACAAGTAGCTTTTCGATTGAAGTTTTTGTGTCAATTCTCCATGACCCATTCGGCCAAGCCCTTTAATTGAGTTCCCCATGAAGTTCTATGCCATACTTGTATGAATATGATGATGTTAGGATGTTAGATGGATTAGGTTAAGAGTTTAACCCTAAAAGCCCCCTTGACCATTCGGCCAAACCCTTTTCTTGAAGTTTTCCATGATGTTCTATGTTATACTTGTATGAATATAATGATGTTAGGATGTTGGATGGATTAGGTTAAGAGTTTAACCCTAAACTCTCCATGAACCATTCGGCCAAACCTTGTTCTTGAGTTTTCAATGGAGTTCTACCATATCTTGTATGAATATAATGATGTTAGGATGTTAGATGGATTAGGTTAAGAGTTTAACCCTAAACTCTCCATGGACCATTCGGCCAAACCTTGTTCTTGAGTTTCAATGAAGTTCTATACCATATCTTGTATGAATATAATGATGTTAGGATGTTAGATGGATTATGTTAAGAGTTTAACCCTAAACTCTCCATGAACCATTCGGCCAAACCTTGTTCTTGAGTTTCAATGAAGTTCTATACCATATCTTGTATGAATATAATGATGTTAGGATGCTAGATGGATTGGGTTAAGAGTTTAACCC
The DNA here is from genome assembly GCA_025175895.1 of Wurfbainia villosa. Taxonomy (NCBI): domain Eukaryota; kingdom Viridiplantae; phylum Streptophyta; class Magnoliopsida; order Zingiberales; family Zingiberaceae; genus Wurfbainia; species Wurfbainia villosa. The sequence continues at coordinate 30,681,564 of CM045989.1, read as the reverse complement.
TAAATTCCCCATGAAACATTCGGCCAAGACCATAACTAGGGCTTATCATGATGATTCATACTATATCTTGTATTAATATGATGAAGAGGGATTTCTTTTAGATGAGTTAGTTAAGTGGTTGATCCATGAAACCCATTTGAACCATTCGGCCAAGACCCCAAATGTGTTCCTTATGCCATGCTTTAGGTAAATTCATGATAACTTGTGATGTTAAATGATGCTAGATGAAGATAACATGCTCTAGGTTAGTGTTTACTTACTCTTGATGTTATGCCTTATGCCATGCCCTATATGTTATGAAATGAAGTATGATGTGATTATGAAATGAAATATGATATGTCATGAAATGAAATATGATATGTTATGAAATGAAATATGATATGTTCATGAAGTGAAATATGATATGTTATGAAATGAAATATGATATGTTATGAAGTGAAATATGATATGTTATGAAATGAAATATGATATGTTCATGAAGTGAAATATGATATGTTATGAAATGAAGTATGATATGTTTATGAAATGAAATATGATATGTTCATGAAGTGAAATATGATATGTTATGAAATGAAGTATGATATGTTTGCGAAATGAAATAAGATATGTTATGATAAAAAGCATATAAGTATTTTACCTTCTGCATGGCTTGTACCATGACCCTAACAAGGCCCAAAGGGATGGACTCCTAAGTTGCCCTAGGCCGACGGACTAAGATCGGGCCTAGGATGGGCTTCTATGTATGATTGCCCCTAGGTCGACGGACTAAGATCGGGCCTAGTATGGGATGGGCTCCCAGATGCCCTAGGTCGATGGACTAAGATCAGGCCTAGGATGGGCTTCTACGCTGTGACGATGGCCCCTAGGTCGACGGACTAAGATTGGGCCTAGTAACCTAGTAGGTTCGAGACTTGCTACCTCGGGTCTATTTAGGGATGTGCACTATGATGATGATAATGTGGTACAATGTCGGGCCCAATATGTTGAGATTTATGTTTACGTACCTATAATATATGTTTTCAAAGAGCATCCTGCATATGTTTACATGATATGATTGTTATGTTCACATGTTATGATTGTTATGTTTACATGCTATGTTGCATGTTATGTTTGATTATGCCATATATGTACATGATATGTTGCTATGATATATATGTTGCATGTTATGTTTGATTATGTCATATATGTACATGATAGGTTGCTATGTTATATATGTTGCATGTTATGTTTGATTATGCCATATATGTACATGATATGTTGCTATGATATATATGTTGCATGTTATGTTTGATTATGTCATATATGTACATGATATGTTGCTATGATATATATGTTGCATGTTATATTTGATTATGCCATATATGTACATGATATGTTGCTATGTTATATATGTGACATGTTATGTTTGCTTAGGTTACTTATGCTACATGTTATGTTTGCTTACGTCATATATGTTACATGTTATGAATGTTACATGCCATGCTTAATGTCGATGTATGGTTTTTGTGAGTAGGACAGGATCTTACTAAGCCTATGTGCTTATAGTTTATTTTTTTTCCTTGTACTGCAGATAAGGGTAAGGGATGGATAAACTAAAGGGAGCAGCAGGAGGGGTAAAGTGTGTGTGGTAGTGGCATGGTGGAGGAGATCTGTTATGTTCTTTATGTATGTTTCCCCTATGATGATGATATTTATGGTCTTGAACTAAGCACTAAGTACTTATGAAATAATGATGCATGCTCTATGTTAAGAAGAAGTATCTATAAAATGATGATGCATGTTTATGTTAAAAGAAAACAAAATGTGTCTAAAGTCTTCCGCTGTAAGTAGTACGATGTATGCATGTACGGTCGCATCATGCGCCGCCCCTCCGGACCCTAGGAAAGGGCGGGCGTGACATTTGTGAAAATGGATGTTTTGGATTTTAAATTTAATGTTATGTTAGTTGTTTTTAATTGTACATGTTGGTTTTATTGTGTGAGTGGTATGTTGTTAATTTAAATTGCGTGGTTGATATTGTATTATAGGATTTTGAATACAAATAAAATGGAATCTGGAAAATATGTATTTCCATAGTTATCGATGATTTTTTGATATTTCATCGCTAGATTTATAGTATCAGTCGAGTCTCCAATTGATGCGTTCGACTGCTGTATCACTTTGGCGATAAAGTTTATAAATTTCGTTGCAAAATAATCTCCAGTCGAGGCACTAATCGAGGGGCTCTCGCTTCTGTGGCTGGCCAAAAAATAGATATTAGCGACGAAATCAGATATTTCATCGTTAAAGTTTCAGTCGAGTTGCTAGCCGATTCTGTGGCGGGCCAAAAAATTAAGCAGTCGACTGCTTTATTGCGTCACTCGACTGATTATTAGCGACGATTTGTGTATATTTTGTCGCTAATATTGGTGAATTTCCTAATTTTCGGTGTCAAGATTTTACGATGAAAGATTTATTTTTTACGACGTTTTAAGTTCCGTCGGTAATATTAATGACGAAATTATTTTAATTCGTCGCTAATTTGTCTTAGCGACAAGCTTATTACGACGAATCTAGCGACAAATTATTTTCGTCACAAAATATATTTAGTGGCGAATTAGTGTTATTAGTGACGAAAATAATTCGTCACTATTTTCCATTTTTCTTGTAGTGCCTTCTAGCCGGGCCACGATCCTCCAACAACAACCACTAATCAATAAACTCCTTCTCGACAACACATTGAAGGTGGAGAAACATCGTACAAGCACTCTTACATAAATAAGAGAGAAATACAAGCTAATACAAGTAAACTACACAAATACAAGTAAAGAAAACTTTACAAATGTGAACTTGAATCCTTGCTTGTTGATTGCTTTGGACCGCACTTGAAGACCCTGATTTGCACCAACAAATCTCCTTAAATAACCCAAGAAATCGCTGCAACAATCCTCCCATTCATGCTCCTTTTAAAGCTGCAACTTAGATTGATTTTTACCTAGCAGTCGACTGCTCCTGTAGCCCTTGTCTTCTCACAACGACTTGATCCATGCTGGAAGAACTCCAACGGATAGATGACCAGTCGACTGATGCACAGGCAGTCGAGCCACTGGTCGAACTTGCCTCGCTTCTGTGACCATATACATCAGTCGACTGCCATCCATGGAAGTTGACAGCTCAAGGCCAGTAGACTACCCTAAGATGGCAGTCGATTACCAATGCCACTCAGTCGTAGTCGATCGCTAGTTGACTCCCGACTAGTCGAATGGTCATAATCCTAGACGATTGTTCAGAGTCAACTCGGCTGCCATGTGTCAAAAAACATGACTAGTCAATTGGTCCATGCCCCCAATCGACAAATAACCTCAAACATGAGGTTTAACCCTAAGTATGATGTCGTCATACTTGCTAGACCACCCTTAGCCTAGACATAAACCTTCTAGCCACCTCCATCAGCCTCACGCCTATTAGATCCCTCCAAGTCATCCATGGCTTGTTCATCCATACGTTAGCTTTCAGGTGCTTCCATTGGCTATTGTTATGCTAAACTGGTCTACACTGCCAAGGCACATTGGGCTTACACTGCCAAGACACACGCTTGGACTTTACACCGCCAACCATTGGACTTATGCTACCAAGACTCCACTCTTGGAATTTACGCCACCAATATTAACCCTTGGACTTTCCAATTTCCATGTACCCATGACTTGGACTTTCCATTTTCCAAGACTCAAGCATGGACTTTCCCTTGCCAAGACCTATGCTTGAACTTTCCATGCCAAGTACTCAAGACTTGGACTTTACCATTGCCATGACCCTTGCTTGGACTTTCCATGCCAAGTGTCCCACTTGGACTTCTCCATCATATGGTCAACCCCATGTCAACCATATAGTCAACTCATTGTCAAACAATAGTCAACTCATCATAAAACATCAAAACACTACTCGAGTCAAACTTGAGTCTGGTCAATCGTGACCTGGGCCGATTGCACCAATAATCTCCCCCTTTTTGATGTTTGGCAAAAACCAAATACCTTTGAATTAGAACACTAACTCAATCCAATTCTCCCAATTGTCCAAATTGGGAATTCCAAATTCTCACTCAATTTTCCCAAAATTCTTCCCCTTTTTAACATACATCAAAAAAGGCTATCCCCAAGGGTATCAATGTCTCATATCCCAATGAGATCTTACAATCTCCCCCTTGATCCAAAAACATCTAGGATGCCTTCACTCTTCCTAGTGATAAGTCACATATCACTAAAGAGAGGCAATCCTCACATCTCCAAAAACTCAAAATTCTCCCTCTCATGAGGAAGAACACATCCATCATCGCATGATGGATTGTAGGGTTGTATACTAAAAAGTCTATCTTTTGTATGAACATCTTTATTTTGAAATAAGAATCACATGATCATTGTTTGAATATTATTATGGTTATGCATATTGTCTAATACTTTACATTGTAGATAACATGGTGTGTGGTGTCACACAGGAGATCATGTTATCGGCTCCTTGTAAAGTATAAGTAAAGGCTCACAACCTAGATGGCTTTGGACAAACCATCGGAATGGTTGTAGTGTGATTTGGTAATGGTTTGTCTTGACCATAGAATCACACTAGTGCACTTTGTGTGTATTAAGCAGGACCAACTTAGAGGTGATTCGATTTATTGCTGACTACATAATCGAATCAGAGCTCAGATATTATTTAGTGCATGCTCTTAATCCCGATATAATAACGGGCACATATACTTAGTATTCATCTCTTTGATTTACCAATGGGCGAGATTTATAGATTAAATCGGTAGGCTCGGTAAGTTGGGAGATGATATTATTTATATGGTGTGCCGTTGATTATAGGAGGAAACCGTGTCCTATATATTAGGATGATGATGTCCCCTTGAGGAGCTCATAAGGTTCATCATGTAAACCCTGCAGGTGGACTTGGTCCGGCATGATGAAAAGGTTGAGTGGTACTACTCATGGAGTTAGATGTTGATTAATTAATGGTCAGTAAATTAATTAATCGACGAACATTCGAGATCTTAAACACGGGGAGAAAATTTACAAATAATATATGGAGCCCATATTATCATATGGGGGTTGGTGAGGTAGATCGATGATGATCCTTTAGTGGATTGGATTATCATTAGTGGATCGGACTTTATGTGGGCTTGATCCATGGGTGGCCAAGATCCAACTCCTCCTCATGGTCCCTAATGTAGCCTATTAACACCTCATGAAGCTTAGATCCAATGGATAGAAACAAAACTGTAGATCCATAGGTAGAGATTAAATCTCTAAGATCCGACGGTTGAGATTAAATCTCTAGATCCGACGGTTGAGATTAAATACCTAGAACCAATGGTAGAGATTAAAAGGAGACTTATCCCTAACTCTATAAAAGGTGCTTGATGGGTTGGCGTGGAGATTAATTCCAAGGAGAGCTAGGGTTTTGGGCGGCAAGAGAGGAATCCTAGTTGAGATAGGATTAGGGTTTGGAGGCTTAGGGTTTTGGAGGCTTGGGTGGCACCAAATAAAGAAGTTTTTCTTCTCTTCTTCCTTCTCCATTGGCCGGTGTCCAGCACCTTTTCCAGCCCCTTTCCAGCCCTTGGCCGGCGCCCAAAGGCTCTCGTCTCTTCTCCTTGAGTGGTAGAAACAAGACTTAGGGGTCTCCCTTGGTGTCTTGGTTGGTTTCCATCATCATCTCCCTCTCTTTGTTGGCCGGCGGCAAGGATTGTTTTGTTCCTTGTTGGTTGGTTTTAGGGAGGAGAAAAACCTTGCTTCTATTCTTCCTTTTACTTTGGAAGAGCAAGGAAGGAAGATTTGTGATCTAGGAACTTCGACTTTTGGTAGATCGTCGCCCACATGACGTTCGAAAAGAGGAAGGTCATACATTAGAAGATCGAGAGGTATATCGATTCTCTAATCTTTATATGTTACATGTTTGTATTTGTTTTTTAACTATGAGCATGATATAAATCTGTATATGGCTAAATAATACTTGGATCCCAAGCATAAATACAAAAACCGGCGATCCAGACATCGTCTATTCTGAGGCTACTCGTAGAATAAAGGATGGTCGCTTGAACAACGAGTTTGTTCAAGTGACCTCTCTAAATGAATAGCACGATGATGACTTGATTGTTTGGGCAATCCCTTTTGTCTAGGATTAAATTTTTTTAATCCAGGGACATTGAAGGGATCGCCATGATCAAGCAACCGAGGTGAAGTGGGAAGCGAAGTTTCCCCTCACTAACTCGATAAGCAAAACCCTTCAAATGGTATCAGAGCTTCCGGGCAAAACCTTCAATTGGTATCAGAGCCAAGGTTTCCGATTTTGTGTGTTTAGAATTCGGTTAATTTTTATGCACTTTTCATATATTATATGTGTCGGATAATAGTAGGATATGCGTAGTTTAACTCTTTGGTTGCAGGCATAAGATCCGACTATTATGGTCATATGTGTGTATGTGATTGTATGTGTATATTTTGTTGAATCCTTAGGGTTGACGAAGCTAGTATTTGATTTTTTGTAAATTAGATATGACATTTTATAGCCACTCTTTATTTTATTTTTACTTTCGATCTAGATTTCATGTACACTCCCTCGTGGAGTATAGGATCGATGGATGTAAATTAAAATAGGTTTTAGTCTCGGCTCAGATCTCCGGATGGCTTGTACATGGCGTTGGAGGAGCGGACGAGAAGGCATTGCGACGGGAGACATATTGAAGACAAAAGCCATAATAGTTGGAAAATAATTTATTTTTCATATTTATTTCTTTTTGTTTGATATGCATGTCGTAGGCTAGGAAAATTCCTCAATTTCAAATTACTAAGTGGGAGAGGGAAATTTCTAAAAATTCCCACGAATGAGTTGGAAGTCCTTGGAGCTGAGATCGATGGGGAAACCCAGGTCGATATCATTCTCCAGTCGACAGAAAGGCTTGCTCAGGCTAAGGCCATGGTTGCTCAGAAGGTTTCTACTTCTAAGCCAAAAGGCAAGAAGAAGAAATAAGCTGGAGCAAAGGTGGCGGGAGGATCTCAGGGAGGAGAAAAAGAAGCCGAAAGGCAAGTACTTCACTTGTAAGTAGGATGGACATTGGAAGAAGGATTGTCCCAATCCGAAGCAAGAACAAAGGTATATCCTTTGGTCTAGTCATTGAAACATGGCTAGCGGTATTATCTACCGGCACCTGGTGTGTAGATACGGGAGCCACTGATCATGTCTGCAATACTTTGCAGGGGTTCCAGGAAACCCGACGACTAGCTAAAGGGGAGATTATCGTTTACTTGGGCAATGCCATGAAGGTGGTAGCTATTGCAGTGGGAGATGTTTTATTTATTTTTTGAGAAAAATAAAACTTTGGTTCTGGAAATTTTCCTTTATGTACCTTTATTTAGAAAGAATTTAGTTTCAATTTATAAATTATTTATGGATGGATATTCTATTTCTTTTAATGACAGGGTTGTTATAAAAAGGAATAGGGAGAATATCTGTTCAGGTACATTGATAGGAAATTTGTATACACTCGAACCAAAAGCTCCCACAATGCAAATAGAAGTTAATAACTCATCTTCTAATTCCAATAAGAGAAAAGAACCTTCGAAGATGAATCAAACATATCTTTGGCATCTTAGGCTTGGTCATATTAACCTAAGCAGAATTCAAAGGTTGATAGATGATGGACCTTTGGGCTCATTAGTGGTGGAAGATTTCCCAACCTGCGAATCTTGCTTGAAGGGTAAAATGATCAAGAGGCCTTTTAAAGTCAAGGGGTATAGAGCCAAAGATGTGTTAGAATTGGTTCATTCTGATATGTGTGGTCCTATGACTATCCAAGCTAGAGGTGGTTTTGAATATTTTGTCTTTCTCATAGACAATTATTCAAGATATGGATGGCACTACGATCTGCTCTTAGTGGCGAATACCTCTTGGGAGAGTTTAGGAATTACTTATTAGAGGCTGGGATTCAATCCCAATTGACTGCACCTAGCACACCCCAGCAGAAAGGTGTAGCAGAGCGAAGGAATAGAACTCTTATGGAGATGGTTAGATAGATGATGAGTTATTCTGAGTTGCCGAATTCGTTCTGGGGATATGCTCAAGATACGGCGGTGTACATTCAGAACTTGGTTCCATCTAAATCAGTACCTTCTACTCCCACAGAATTGTGGACTGGGCGAAAGCCTAGTCTAAGACATATTCGAAAATGGGGAGTCCAGTACATGTGCTGAAGGCAGATGCTGGTAAGTTGGAACATCGTACAGAAGTACACATGTTCGTTGGCTATCCTAGAGGAACGAAGGGTGGTTTATTTTATAGTCCTAGAGATCAGAGGGTGATCGTTAGCACGAATGCCAGATTTCTAAAGGAAGACTATGTGATGAACCACAAGCCCAAGAGTAAAATTGTTCTGGAGGAATCAAAAGAGGAACTCACTTCTTCAGTACAATCGGTACAAGAGGATATACCACAAGTCACTGCACCGCGTGTCACAGAGGATACACAGGTGATACCTCGTCATAGTGGGAGGGTTGTGAGACAGCCTAATAGATTCATGTTCTTGGGAGAATCTTCTGATTTAATTCCTGGCGAACATGAACTTGATCCCTGGACATATGACGAGGTAATCCAAGATAAAGATATAGTATCTTAGCAAAGAGCATCTTGTATGTAAGCTTAATTGGTCCATTTATGGATTGAAGCAAGCTTCGAGGTCATGGAACATCCGTTTTGATGAGGTAATCCAGTCTTATGGATTTATTCAAAGTCCGGATGAGTCTTGTGTATACAAGAGATGTGACAGAAACGTAGTGGTATTTCTTGTACTATATGTAGATGACATTTTTTTGATTGGCAACAATATCAAGGTGTTGTCGGACGTAAGGGTATGGTTGTCCAAACAGTTTGATATGAAGGACTTGGGAGAGGTGGGACACATCCTTGGGATCAAGGTGATAAGGGATCGCAGGAAAAGGATATTGTGCTTATCCCAAGCTTCATACATAGACACGATTTTGGATCGTTTTAGCATGCAGAACTCCAAGAAGGATTTTCTACCTTTCAGGCATGGAGTTCCTTTATCTAAGGAGATGTGTCCTAGATCATCTGAGGAGATAGAGGAGATGAAGGCGGTTCCTTATGCTTCGGCAGTAGGAAGCCTCATGTATGTGATGCTATGTACGAGACCATATATCTGTTTTGCCGTGGGCATGGTCAGTAGATATCAGAGTAATCCAGGACAGAGACATTGGACTGCGGTAAAGCATATATTGAAGTACCTGAGAAGGACTAGGGATTATATGCTGGTTTACCGGGCAGACCAATTACTCCCTGTGGGTTACACAAATTCCAACTTCCAATCTTATAGGGATAACAGTAAGTCTACCTCAAGTTTTGTGTTTACTTTAGGAGGTGGAGCCATTGTATGGAGGAGTGTCAAGCAGAAATGCATGGCGGACTCCACCATGGAAGCTGAGTATGTGGCAGCCTCTGAGGTGACCAAAGAAGCTTTGTGGCTCAGGAATTTCCTGATGGACTTAGATGTGATTCCTGGTTTGCCCAGAACTATCACAATTTATTGTGATAATAGTGGTGCAGTTGCAAAACTTGAAGGAACCACGAGCCCATAAGGCTAGTAAACACATAGAGCGCAAGTACCACCTGATACAAGAAATCATAAAGAGAGGAGAAGTTGTTGTGGCCAAGATTGCATCAGAGGATAACTTGGCAGATCCTTTCACTAAGGCCCTTCCGGCCAGAGCTTTTGATAGGCATGTGGAGGGAATGGGGATCAGATGTATGGCAGTTTGAGGACAACATAGTCTTTTAGTATAAGTGGGAGATTATAGGGATGTATACTGAAAAATCTATCTTTTCTATGAACATCTTTATTTTGAAATAAGAATCAAATGATCATTGTTTGCATATTTTTATGATTATGCATATTGTCTAATACTTTACATTGTAGATAAATGGTGTGTGGTGTCACACGGGAGATCATGTTATCGACTCCTTGAAAAGTATAAGTAAAGGCTCACAACCGAGATGGCTTTGGACAAACCATCGGAATGGTTGTAGTGTGATTTGGTATTGGTTTGTCTTGACCATAGAATCACACTAGTGCACTTTGTGTGTATTGAGCAGGACCGACTTAGAGGTGATTCAATTTATTGCTGACTACATAATCGAATTGGACCTCAGATATTATTTAGTACATGCTCTTAATCCCGATATAATAACGGGCACATATACTTAGTATTCATCTCTTTGATTTACCAATGGCCGAGATTTATAGATTAAATCGATAGGCTCGGTAAGTTGGGAGATGATATTATTTATATGGTGTGCCGTTGATTATAGGAGGAAACCGTGTCCTATATATTAGGATGATGATGTCCCCTTGAGGAGCTCATAAGGTTCATCATGTAAACCCTGCAGGTGGACTTGGTCCAGCATGATGAAATGATTGAGTGGTACTACTCATGGAGTTAGATGTTGATTAATTAATGGTCAGTAAATTAATTAATCAACAGACATTCGAGATCTTAAACACGGGGAGAAAATGTACAAATAATATATGGAGCCCATATTATCATATGGGGGTTGGTGAGGTAGATCGATGATGATCCTTTAGTGGATTGGATTATCATTAGTGGATCGGACTTTATGTGGGCTTGATCTATGGGTGGCCAAGATCCAACTCCTCCTCATGGTCCCTAATGTAGCCTATTAACACCTCATGAAGCTTAGATCCAATGGATAGAAACAAAACTCTAGATCCATAGGTAGAGATTAAATCTCTAAGATCCGACGGTTGAGATTAAATCTCTAGATCTGACGGTTGAGATTAAATCCCTAGATCCAATGGTTGAGATTAAAAGGAACTTATCCCTAACTCTATAAAAGGAGCTGTTAGAATGTATACTGAAAGTCTAGCTCTTTTTGTATGAATATTTTATTTTGAAATAAGAATCACATGATCATTGTTTGCACTTTATATATTTATTATATGTGTGTGCATATTGTCTAATATTTTACATTGTAGATAACATGGTGCTTGGTGTGGCACAGAAGATCATGTTATCAGTCCCTTGTAAAATATAAGTAGAGACTCACAACCAAGATGGTTTTGGACAAACCATTGGCATGGTTGTAGTGTAGCTTGGTATTGTTTTATCTTGAACATAGAGTTACACTAGTACACTTAGGTGTATTGAGCAGGACCGACATAGAGGTGATTCAATTTAGTGCTGACTACATAATTGAATTGGACCTCGGATATTATGTTGTACATGCTCTTAATCCCGATATAATAACGGGCACATGTACTTAGTATTTATTTCTTTGATTTACCAGTGGGTGAGATTTAGATGGATTAAATCAATATGCCCGGTAAGTTGGGAAATAATATTATTTACATGGTGTCGTTGATTATAGGAGAAAGCTGTGTCCTATATATTAGGTTGATGATGTCCCTTGAGGAGCTCATAAGGTTCATCATGTAAACCAATTTGGTTGACTTAGTCAACATGATGATAAGGTTGAGTGGTACTACTCGAGAATTAGATGTTAATTAATTGATGGTCGATAAATCAATTAATTGTGAACATTCGATATCTTAAACAGGAGATTAATGTACAAATAATATATGGAGCCCATATTAATTTATGGGGTTGGTGAGGTAGTTCAATGATGATCCTCTAGTGGAATGGAACATCATTGATGGATCAAGTTTGTGTGGTTCCGATCCATCGGGTGGCCAAGACCCAACTCCTCCTTATGGTCCCTATCGTAGCCTAATATAATCCTTGTGAAGTCTAGATCCAAGAATGTAAAACAAAACCTAGAACCAACGGGTGGATTGAATCCATAGATCCGATGGTTGGGATGAAACCCTAGAAACAACGGTTGGATCAATCCATAGATCCGATGGTTAGGATGAAATCCTAGATCCGACGGTTAGGATGAAATCCTAGATCCGACGGTTGGGATGAAATCCTTGATCCGACGGTTGGGATGAAATCCTAGATCCTACGGTTGGGATGAAACCCTAGAACCAACGGTTGGATCAATCCATAGATCCGATGGTTAGGATGAAATCCTAGATCCGACGGTTAGGATGAAATCCTAGATCCGATGGTTGGGATGAAATCCTTGATCCGACGGTTGGGATGAAATCCTAGATCCTACAGTTGGGATGAAATCCTAGATCCTACGGATGGGATGAAATCCTAGATCCGACGGTGGAGATTAAATCCCTAGATCCGACGGTGGAGATTAAATCCCTAGATCCGACGGTGGAGATTAAATCCCTAGATCTGACGGTGGAGATTAGAGGAGGCTTAAGCCTGAATTCTAGAATTAGGGTTTGGCTCATCCATGTGTTGGGCGGCAACAAATCTTAAAGGAGTTAGGGGTTGGGCGGCAAGAATATAGGAGTTAGTTCCTATAATTTTGGCTAACCAACTTTCTCCTAAATTCTATAAATAAGGGCTTAGGGTTGGGCGGCAAAATATAGATTTTCGAATAGGGATTAGGGTTTGGAAAGAGTTGGGCGGCTAGGGTTTGGAGCTAGGTTGGGCGGCAACCATCTTCATCCAACATTGTTGCCGGCGCCCAATTCATTCAAGCTTTCCTTGGCCGGCACCCTTCATCTTAGCCACTCTCTTCTTCCTTTGCCGGCGGTTCTCCTCCCATTGGTGGCCGGCAAGATCATCTTCCTCCAATTCCCAAAGGTGGCCGGTGGCTCCTCTTGTTTTGGTGGCCGGCGCATCTTCATCCATTCCTTGGCCGGCGGTTGCATCAAACTCTCTTGTTTGGTGGTCGGTTCTAGAAAGGAAGGGTTTCGTTGGTTCTTCTCTTTGTTCGCAGCGGACAAGGAAGAGAAGAACGTGATCTAGAAGGCTTCTACTCGTGGAGGATCTTCGTCCACGAGAAGGATAGGACATACGGTAGAAGATCGTAAGGTATAAAGTTTTATAACTTTAATTTCAGATCTGAGCATGTTCTTATATATGATGATTATGCATATATGTGTATGAATATATATTGTATAATCATGGACCCCGAAGACAAACACAAAAACCGGCGATCCGTCCGTCGTCTCTTCCACGGCTAACCAACTAGAAGAGTTGTGTTGCTTGAACAACTAGTTTGTTCAAGCGACCACTCGAGTTGTTAGCACGACGACGAAATGGTGTCGTTAAGGAAGCTCATCCCATCCGGATTAATCCTTTCATTAGTGAAAATTTTAATCCGGGGACATGGGAGCCAATGAGCCTCCGAAGCGACATTCCACCTTCAATTGGTATCAGAGCCACGATTTCCAGTTTTGTGTGTTTAGGATTCGATTATTTTTTTTATGCATTTTTCATATATTATATGTGCCAGATAATAGTAGGATGTGCGTAGTTTAACTCTTTGGTTGCAGGCATAAGATCCGACTATTATGGCCATGTGTGTGTATGTGAATGGATGTGTGTAAAAATTTATTATTTGAATCCTCGGGGTTGACGAGGCTAGATTAGTATTTAATTTTTGTAATTAAATACGGCATTGTTTAGCCGATCATTTTAGTTTACTTTCGATCTAGATTATTTGTACACTCCTTCATGGAGTATAGGATCGATGGATGTAAATAAAATGATTTATCTCGGCTCGGAACTCTTTGGTGACTTGCGCACGGGAAAAGATGGAGCGGACGAGGTGGACACGACGGGATGCATATTGGAGGACAATGCCATAATAGTTGGAAAAAATTCTGTTTTTTCCATATTTATTGCTTATTTGTTTTATATGCATGTTGTGTGTGTTTTAAAATTCCTCAATTGCAATTTACTAAGTGGGAGAGCGATATTTTAATTAATTCCCGTGGCCTCCATTACAATTTGACGTGTGATGCAACAAACTTGCGCGTTGGCTTTGAGTGCCTTCCTCCCCATCGGATGGGTTTGTTTGCGGATCACTAGGTCAAATAATGGTTATAGGAAATTATTTAGGAGCGTGTGTACTTCCCCATCGGTAAGGCACATAATCCGAAATAATTCCCTTAGTATCGTGTAATGGTGCACACTTAGATGCAAATAAAAGGTATCCTCCCCATCGGAGTCACTGCTTTTATTTGTAGGGCTAAAGAGGAACCAACTATTAATTTTATTTGTCAAAAAGTAAGGTTGACAAGATAATAAAATTAATGGGTAAAACCTCCTCTTACAAATGTAGAATTCGTATACATCCACACTATCGTGGCATGCGATATTCTCGGTGTTTTGAGGTGTTGGTTGATTTCGGGATTTTATTGTTTTGAGGAATCAATATTATTTGAAATCTGATATTTTTTTATCATTGTGATTTTTAGGATTTTCAAATGGCTTTCAACCCACTTGCCGTGATTTTAAAAGAAAACAAACTTACTGGTCCAAACTACATTGATTGGAAAAGAAACCTGGATATTGTCTTAACTGCGGAAGAGTACAAATTTGTACTCTTCGAGGTCTGTCCTCCTAAGCCCACCGATGACTCTGATGAAAAGGAGAAAGAACATTATAAGAAATGGGTTAAGGCAGATGAGATGGCGCGGTGTTACATTTTGGCATCTATGTCAAATGTGCTGCAACATCAGCATCAGGCCATAGCCACTGCTTATGACATGATGTTCAATCTCAAGGAACTTTTCGGACATCAGAGTAGGGCGGCTAGGCAGGAGGCAATGAGAAACTTGATGACGACCACCATGATCGAGGGAACACCCGTTAGGGATCATGTTCTCAAGATGATGGCTTATCTTAATGAGATGGAAGTCCTCGGAGCTGAGATCGATGGGGAAACCCAGGTCGATATCATTCTCCAGTCTCTGCCTAGGAGTTTTGAGCAGTTCCGCCTCAACTACAACATGAACAAGAGGTTGTATTCGTTGGCGGAGCTTACGTGAACTCCGGTGAGTAGAAGACTTTTCGTCGAGTTCTCAAGCCATGGTCGCTCAGAAGGTTTCTTCCTCTAAACCAAAGGTAAGAAGAAGAAGAAGCAAGGTAGAGCGAAGAAAGTGGCGGTGGGACCCTGCATGAGTGAAGAAGCCAAAGGCAAGTGCTTCACTTGTGCTGGACATTGGAAGGCGGACTATCCTCGCCAAAGAACAAAGGTATATCTTCTTGTTTAGTTGTTGAAACATGTTTAGCGGTGTTATCTACGATTACGGTGTGTGAATCTGAGCCACGATCATGTCTGCAATACTTTGCGGGGGTTCCAGAAACCCGATGACTAGGTGAGGAGAGGTTACAGTCTACATGGGCAATGCTTGAAGGTGGCGGCTATTGCGGTGGGAGGCGTTTATTTATCTTTTGATAGGAATAAAGTTTTGGTTTTAAGAAATTGTCTTTATGTACCTACTTTTAGAAAGAATTTAATTTGATTTCTAAATTGTTTTTGGATGGGTATTACATTTCTTTTAATGACAGAGTTATTATAAAAGGAATAGGGAGATTATCATTACAGTACATTGGTTGGCAATTTATATACTCTTGAACCAAAACCTCCCACGATGCAAATAGAAATAAATAGCTCATCTTCTAAATCTAATAAGAGAAAAGAACCTTCAAAATGAACCAAACATATCTCTGGCATCTAAGGCTTGGTCATATTAACCTAAGTAGAATTCAAAGGTTGATAGTGATGGACCTTTAGGTTCATTAGTGGTGGAGGATCTCCCAACCGAATCATGCTTGGAAGGTAAAATGACCAAGAGGCCTTTAAGGCCAAGGGTATAGAGCCAAAGATGTGTTAGAACTGGTTCATTCTGATTTTGTGATCCTATGACTATCCAGCAAGAGGTGGTTTTGAATATTTTCTCTTTTATAGACGATTATTCAAGATATGGATACATTTACTTGATGCGCCGCAGTCCGAATGCTTTGGCGAGTTCAAAGAATTCAAAGGCGATGTGGAGAACCGTCGAGGTAAAAGTATCAAGACATTACGATCGATCGTGGTGGCGAGTACCTCTTGGGAGAGTTTAGGAGTTACTTATCGGAGGAGGGATTCTATCCCAATTTGCACTGGCACACCCAGTGAGAATGGTGTAGCGGAGCGAAGGAATAGGACTCTTATGGAGATGGTTAGATCGATGATGAGTTATTACAGTTACTCGATTAGTTACGGGAGTTTGCTCTGGAAACAACACACATTCTAACTTGGTTCCATCTAAGTCGGTACCCTCTACTCCCCACGAGTTGTGTGGCGAAAGCCTAGTCTAAGACATATTCGGTTGGGGTAGTCCGGACATGTCTTTGAAGGGAGATCTTTGGTAAGTTGGAATCTCGCACGTAAGTGCGCTTGTTTGTTGGCTACCCTAAGGAGCAGAAGGGTGGTTTATTCTATAGTCCTAGAGATCGGAAGGTGATCGTGAGTACGAATGCCGATTTCTAGAGGAGGACTATGTGATGAACCACAAGCCACGAGTAGGATTGTTCTTGAGAACGGCGAGAAGTCGACTTGGTACCACCGGTACAAGAGGAGACACCATAAGTCACTGCACTGCGTGTCACAGAGCATACACAGGAGGCACCTCGTCGTAGTGGGAGGGTTGTTAGACAACCTGACAGATTCATGTTTTTGGGAGAGTCTTCGGACTTAGTCCCTGGTGAACATGAACCTGATCCCTGGACATATGACAAGGCAATCCAAGATAGAGATGCAGTATCTTGGCAAAGAGTGATGAATTCAGAGATAGAATCTATGGATTCTAATCAGGTCTGGGAGCTAGTAGACCCACCCGATGGTGTAAAAACCATTGGATGCGGGTGGATCTACAAGAGAAAGAGAGGAGTAGACGGGAAGGTTGAGACCTTCAAAGCTAGGCTTGTTGCGAAAGGGTATACTCAGAAAGAGGTTATCGATTATGAGGAGACCTTTTCACCGGTAGCTATGCTTAAGTCTATCCGGATTCTCTTATCTATAGCTTCTCATATGGATTATGAGATTTGGCAGATGGATGTCAAGACAGCTTTCCTTAACGGAAGTCTTGATGAGAACATCTATATGCGACAACCAGAGGGATTCATTGCTAAAGGCAAAGAGCATATTGTATGTAAGCTTAATCGGTCCATTTATGGGTTGAAGCAAGCTTCTAGATCTTGGAACATCCTCTTTGATGAGGTAATCCAGTCGTATGGATTTATTCAAAGTCCGGATGAGCCTTGTGTATACAAGAGATGTGACGGAAATGTAGTGGTGTTTCTTGTACTATACGTAGATGACATTTTGTTAGTTGGCAACAATATCAAAGTGTTATCGGACGTAAGGGTATGGTTGTCAAAACAGTTTGACATGAAGGACTTGGGGGAAGTGGGACACATCCTTGGGATCAAAGTTATAAGGGATCGCAAGAAAAGGATGTTGTGCTTGTCTCAAGCTTCATATATTGACACTATCCTTGCTCGTTTTAGCATGCAGAACTCCAAGAAAGGTTTTCTACCTTTTAGGCATGGAGTTCCTTTATCTAAAGAGATGTGTCCCAAAACATCAAAGGAGATAGAGGATATGAAGGCGGTTCCTTATGCTTCGGCAGTAGGAAGCCTTATGTATGCTATGCTATGTACGAGACCGGATATCTGCTTTGCCGTGGGCATGGTTAGCAGATATCAGAGTAATCCTGGACAGGGACATTGGACTACGGTAAAGCATATATTGAAGTACCTGAGAAGGACTAGGGATTATATCTTTGGTTTGCAGGCGGATTAATTAGTCCACATGGGTTACAGGATAGGGACAAGAGTAAGTCTACCTCGGGGTTTGTGTTTACTTTTGGAGGTGGAGCCATAGTATGGAGGAGTGTCAAGCAGATATGCATGGCGGACTCTACCATGGAAGCTGAGTATGTGGCAGCCTCTGAGGCAGCCAACGAAGCTGTATGGCTCAGGAACTTCTTGATGGACTTGGATGTGATTCCTGGTATGCCCACAACTATCACAATTTATTGTGATAACAGTGGTGCAGTTGCAAACTCGAAGGAACCACGAGCCCATAAGGTGAGTAAACACATAGAGCGCAAGTACCACCTTATACGAGAGATCGTAAAGCGAGGAGAAGTTGTTGTCGCCAAGATTGCATCAGAGGATAACCTGACGGATCCATTCACTAAGGCCCTTCCAGCGAAAGCGTTTGATAGGCATGTGGAGGACATGGGGATCAGATGTATGGCACTGTGATGACAGCTTAGTCTTTTAGTATAAGTGGGAGATTGTTAGAATGTATACTGAAAGCCTAGCTCTTTTTGTATGAACATTTTATTTTGAAATAAGAATCACATGATCATTGTTTGCACTTTATATATTTATTATATGTGTGTGCATATTGTCTAATATTTTACATTGTAGATAACATGGTGCTTGGTGTGGCACAGAAGATCATGTTATCAGTCCCTTGTAAAATATAAGTAGAGGCTCACAACCAAGATGGTTTTGGACAAACCATTGGCATGGTTGTAGTGTAGCTTGGTATTGTTTTATCTTGAACATAGAGTTACACTAGTACACTTAGGTGTATTGAGCAGGACCGACATAGAGGTGATTCAATTTAGTGCTGACTACATAATTGAATTGAACCTCGGATATTATGTTGTACATGCTCTTAATCCCGATATAATAACGTGCACATGTACTTAGTATTTATTTCTTTGATTTACCAGTGGGTGAGATTTAGATGGATTAAATCAATATGCCCGGTAAGTTGGGAAATAATATTATTTACATGGTGTGCCATTGATTATAGAAGGAAACCGTGTCCTATATATTAGGTTGATGATGTCCCCTTGAGGAGCTCATAAGGTTCATCATGTAAACCCAGCTGGTTGACTTAGTCAACATGATGATAAGGTTGAGTGGTACTACTCGAGGAATTAGATGTTAATTAATTGATGGTCAGTAAATCAATTAATTGGCGGACATTCGATATCTTAAACACGGGAGATTAATGTACAAATAATATATGGAGCCCATATTAATTTATGGGGTTGGTGAGGTAGTTCAATGATGA
Source organism: Wurfbainia villosa (assembly GCA_025175895.1). Classification (NCBI taxonomy): domain Eukaryota; kingdom Viridiplantae; phylum Streptophyta; class Magnoliopsida; order Zingiberales; family Zingiberaceae; genus Wurfbainia; species Wurfbainia villosa. The sequence continues at coordinate 30,662,550 of CM045989.1, read as the reverse complement.
TCCTCTAGTGGAATGGAACATCATTGATGGATCAAGTTTGTGTGGTTCCGATCCATCGGGTGGCCAAGACCCAACTCCTCCTTATGGTCCCTATCGTAGCCTAATATAATCCTTGTGAAGTCTAGATCCAAGAATGTAAAACAAAACCTAGAACCAACGGGTGGATTGAATCCATAGATCCGATGGTTGGGATGAAACCCTAGAACCAACGGTTGGATCAATCCATAGATCCGATGGTTAGGATGAAATCCTAGATCCGACGGTTAGGATGAAATCCTAGATCCGACGGTTGGGATGAAATCCTTGATCCGACAGTTGGGATGAAATCCTAGATCCTACGGTTGGGATGAAACCCTAGAACCAACGGTTGGATCAATCCATAGATCCGATGGTTAGGATGAAATCCTAGATCCGACGGTTAGGATGAAATCCTAGATCCGATGGTTGGGATGAAATCCTTGATCCGACGGTTGGGATGAAATCCTAGATCCTACGGTTGGGATGAAATCCTAGATCCTACGGATGGGATGAAATCCTAGATCAGACGGTGGAGATTAAATCCCTAGATCCGACGGTGGAGATTAAATCCCTAGATCCGACGGTGGAGATTAAATCCCTAGATCTGACGGTGGAGATTAGAGGAGGCTTAAGCCTGAATTCTAGAATTAGGGTTTGGCTCATCCATGTGTTGGGCAACAAATCTTAAAGGAGTTAGGGGTTGGTGCAAGAATATAGGAGTTAGTTCCTATAATTTTGGCTAACCAACTTTCTCCTAAATTCTATAAATAAGGGCTTAGGGTTGGCGGCAAAATATAGATTTTGAATAGGGATTAGGGTTTGGAAAGAGTTGGGCGGCTAGGGTTTGGAGCTAGGTTGGGCGGCAACCATCTTCATCCAACATTGTTGCCGGCGCCCAATTCATTCAAGCTTTCCTTGGTCGGCGCCCTTCATCTTAGCCACTCTCTTCTTCCTTTGCCGGCGGTTCTCCTCCCATTGGTGGCCGGCAAGATCATCTTCCTCCAATTCCCAAAGGTGGCCGGCGGCTCCTCTTGTTTTGGTGGCCGGCGCATCTTCATCCATTCCTTGGCCGGCGGTTGCATCAAACTCTCTTGTTTGGTGGTCAGTTCTAGAAAGGAAAGGTTTCGTTGGTTCTTCTCTTTGTTCGCAGCGGACAAGGAAGAGAAGAACGTGATCTAGAAGGCTTCTACTCGTGGAGGATCTTCGTCCACACGTCGTCCACGAGAAGGATAGGACATACGGTAGAAGATCGTAAGGTATAAAGTTTTATAACTTTAATTTCAGATCTGAGCATGTTCTTATATATGATGATTATGCATATATGTGTATGAATATATATTGTATAATCATGGACCTCGAAGATAAACACAAAAACCGGCGATCCGTCCGTCGTCTCTTCCGCGGCTAACCAACTAGAAGAGTTGTGTTGCTTGAACAACTAGTTTGTTCAAGCGACCACTCGAGTTGTTAGCACGACAACGAAATGGTGTTGTTAAGGAAGCTCATCCCATCCGGATTAATCCTTTCATTAGTGAAAATTTTAATCCGGGGACATGGGAGCCAATGAGCCTCCGAAGCGACATTCCACCTTCAGGAGCTTGATGGGTTGGCATCGAGATTAATTCCAAGGAGAGCTAGGGTTTTGGGTGGCAAGAGAGGAATCCTAGTTGAGATAGGATTAGGATTTGGAGGCTTAGGGTTTTGGAGGCTTGGGCGGCACCAAATAAGGAAGTTTTTCCTTTCTTCTTCCTTCTCCATTGGCCGACATCCAGCACCTTTTCCAGCCCCTTTCCAGCCCTTGGCCGGCTCCCAAAGGCTCTCTTCTCTTCTCCTTGAGTGGTGGAAACAAGACTTAGGGGTCTCCCTTGGTGTCTTGGTTGGTTTCCATCATCATCTCCCTCTCTTTGTTGGTCGGCAGTAAGGATTTTTTTGTTCCTTGTTGGTTGGTTTTAAGGAGGAGAAAAGCCTTGTTTCTATTCTTCCTTTTGCTTTGGAAGAGCAAGGAAGGAAGATTTGCGATCTAGGAGCTTCGACTTTTGGTAGATCGTCGCCCACACGACGTCCGAAAGGAGGAAGGTCATACATTAGAAGATCGAGAGGTATATCGATTCTCTAATCTTTATATGTTACATGTTTGTATTTGTTTTTCAACTATGAGCATAATATAAATCTGTATATGGCTAAATAATACTTGGATCTCGAGCATAAACACAAAAATCGGCGATCCGGACATCGTCTTTTCCGTGGCTACTCGTAGAATAGAGGATGGTCGCTTGAACAACGAGTTTGTTCAAGTGACCTCTCTAAACGAATAGCACGACTATGACTTGGTTGTTTGGGAAATCCCTTTTGTCTAGAATTAAATTTTTTTAATCCGGGGACATCGAAGGGATCGCCATGATCAAGCAACCGAGGTAAAGTGGGAAGCGAAGTTTCCCCTCACTGACTCGATAAGCAAAACCCTTCAATTGGTATCAGAGCTTCTGGGCAAAACCTTCATGGATAACCCCTAAAGGCTTGCTCCCCCTTGACCATTGCACCAACAATGTCCTTGGAGAGTCTCTAAACCTATAGGAACACTAAACCATCAAAATTAAGGAAAAAGTTCAACCTTGAACTTTTGCACACCTTAAAATTGATACATCACCCTAAATAACTCTCCTAATCCATATCCAATGGATTTTCACCCTTTATAATGCTTTCCACAGCATATCCTAGGGTCAGGAGCAGTTAGGGTAGCCTAACATAACTGAAATCAGGCTAAACAAATCTTGTTTACTCAAAATCAGCATTGGCAGTCGACTCTGTCTGGCAGCAGTCGACTGCCCTTGACTCCAATTGACTGCCCTAAGCGGCAGTCGACTGATTTCTGCAAATGCAGAAATTCAGTTTCGAAAATAATTTTCGAAAAATCATAAGTAATTATAAATAATACGAAAAATCATGAAAATTTATATGTATAATACTTATGATAAACATTATGGGTGAAAAATATTTATAAAATAAAATATCCATAAAATAATGATATCGATATAAAATTCAAAACCATTGATAACTTCAATATTTTTGAGCTATTTTGTGTCAACTTCTACAATGGTGAATGCTATCAAAAGATAGACTTCACCAAGGTTTTTCAAAATGATTTTAAAATATTTTCAAAACCTTATATTGAACCATGGTCTATGGGCTTAATGCACTTAACTTGTACATAAGTTTTCCTCATGATTCATCCATGGTATAAGATGAGTTTGAGTTCATCTAGATGCAAGAACTATGCACCTTGAACTTAACTCATTTCCTAGCATCTCACATGTGTCTAGGGTGTATGAAAATACACACATGTCAATTTGATGTGAGATGTGGGGTTTGTTCATCCTAATCTAAGGTCTCATGCATTTTCCTAGGCAACACTATTTGATTCCCTTATACATGGGACTTCAAATCATGTCATTGTCCTTAAATCAATTTTAATTAACTTAAATGCATGAATGATGATTATGACATAAATGATAACACAAATGAAACATGTGCCGATAATCATGATGTCATGGCATAAGATATAAACCTAAACATAAACATGACACTATTAACTAACCTAGGCATAATCGTGACATTTATATGATAATGATGAAATATGATGTCATGACATGGTATTGTTGATGCAAGTAAGCATCACTCCTTAATTTTGATGTATGAACCACAGTTAAGAGTTAGGATACATTTGTGATCTAATATAAGTGTTAAGTGTGCAGGCTTAATAGAAAGTCCTAGTAGATCATGTTGACCAGATACTAGGCACGTATCTTGACAGATAATGAGGATCGAACACCAGGCATGAAGTCCAGATGGGTCGCGTGGATCGGACATTTGGCATGAAGACTAGTTGGGTTAGGAGATCGGACAATCGACAAAAAGTCCAGCTGGGTCAGGCAGACTGGAAAGCTGGTGGAAGCCCTGGTGGGTCAAATCGGATGTCAAGAATAGTAAGTCCAGCAAAGCTGGTGGAAGCCCTGGTGGGTCAGATTCGATCTCGAGTGAAGAGGTGAGGTTGAGTCCTCTTTAAGGGGACAAAGCTAGGCATAGATCCGACGAAAAATCCACGTGGGACGTAGTAGTCGAGATCGAGCAATATTACTACTGCTATCATATTTCATATCTTGTACTAATCCTATTTTGCAGAGAATAGTCGACTGAATGGATTCAAGTCGACTAAACTCCAATCAACTAGAGTTGTATCAGTCGACTGGATTCCTATTTGGCAGGATCAGCTGGTGATCGATCGGAGATCGTGCGACACATATGGAAAGGGCTTGAGTCTACTGAAGAGTTTGAGTCGACTGAAGAGGGAAAATTCTCGATGCGGAGCCGAGTGACGTGGAGTCGACTGGAGAGGATTCAGTCGACTAGAAGACCATGAATTCCATATTGACGGGTTGATGTGGAGTAGACTGAAAGGCATATCAGTCGATTGGAAAGAGTTTATAAAAGTTGTGCTAGACCAGATCCATTTATTGAAATCAATTAACGTCGAAGTGCTGCCAAAATTTACTCACGATCACAAGAGCTTCAACCTTTAGAAAGGACTCTTTTCCGACACCTTGAGCTGCATCCGAATCTTCAGTAATGTTGGTATAAAATAGTCTTAGCTTTATTTTCTATTTTACTTTTGTATTATAATTCAAGAGAGGGTAGATTGTTACCCTTCTCTCAATACTTGTAAAAAGCGAACTCCCTCCGAAGTCGAGAGTTCTCGAATCGGAGGGAATTATAGAGATTGCCAATCGAGGTAGCTCGTGGTAGAGCTACGAGCCTTGGAGTAGCAACCCAGTCCGAATTGTGAACCAAGTAAATTGTCTGTGTCTTTAATTTCATTTCAATTCCGCTGCATACTCAAATTCAAATTAATAAAAAATTATTAAACACCGAGATTCACCCCCTCTCTCGGCTTACTCGATCCTACAATTACTATCAGAGCAGGGGTGCTCCGAGTTGGTGAAACCACCATCGTGAGCTTTAGATAATTTTTTATTGCTTTAGATAATTCTTTATTGCTTTAGATAATTTTTTATTGCTTTAGATAAATTTTTTATTGCTTTAGAATAATTTTTATTCCATTAGAATAATTTTTATTACTTTAAAATAATTTTTTGCATATTAAAATTCATTAACATAATTTTTTACATATTAAAATTCATTAAAATAATTTTTTGCATATTAAATTTTTTTTGCATATTAAAATTCATTAAAATAATTTTCTACATATTAAATTAATTTTTTGCAAATTAAAATTCATTAAAATAATTTTCTCCATATTAAAATTTATTAAAATAATTTTCTGCATATTAAATTCATTTTCAGCATATTTAAATTAATTAAAATATTTTTCTACATATTAGGATTATTTTCTGCATATTAGATTTATTTTATTTAATTTAATTTTTGTCCTTAGAAAGTATTTCATTGATAATGTCACAATTAGAGAGATACAACCCCATTCGCCCTTCTCTCTTTAACGGAGAGGACTTTTCCTACTGGAAAAGGCAAATTGAGTGCTATCTGAAGACCGACCTAGAGGTCTGGTTTTCAATTAGAAAAGGGTTCACAACTCTGGTAGATGACTCAGGTGAGTTGTTAGAACCGGAGAAATGGACCTCGGATATTAAGAAGAGAGCTCAAGTCGATTACAAGGCACTTAACACCTTACAATGCGGACTTACCAAAGAAGAGCTAAATAGGGTAGGTTCATTTGAAAATTCTAAAGAATTATGGGAGAAATTAATTGAATTGCATAAGGGTACAAATGACACTAGGATAGCCAAATGGGACATGCTTTTAAATAAATTATTTAATTGTAAAATGAACGAAAACGAAAATGCTAGTCAACTTCATACTAGGATTAAAGATATATTAAATGGATTACATTTAATAGGATACCAAATAGATAATAGAGACTTAATTAGGTATACCCTTAAGGCATTCCTGAGAAATGTCTTATGGACATCGATTGTCGATGCCTATAAGGTATCTATGGATCTCTCCATAATTAGGTTAGATGAACTATTTTGTGAACTTGAACTACATGAACAAGCTAACTCGGGTCAAACCGAGAATGGTATAGCTTTGATGGCAGGTTCAACTAAAAAGGAAAGAAAAGTGAAGAGTGAGTCCGAAGACGAGTCAAAGTCGGAAACAAACAGAGAAGAGGAGATTGTAAATATGGTAAGAAAGATGTTCAACTGGAAGAAGAGGTTTACAAACAAAGATGCCAAAAAGGTGGCCGACAACAAGTCGAGACCCCGATCGGAAGTGACGTGCTATGAATGCAACGGAAAAGGACACTACAAGTTGGAGTGCGCAAACTTAAAAAAGGAAGAAAAACCAAAAAAGGAAAAGAAGAAGAAAGCTATTAAGGTAACATGGGATGAGTCATCATCGGAAGAGTCAAAAGCAGAAGAGACGAAGAGAAGCTTCGTCGCGTTTATGGCCGAATCAAGATCCAGAGCCGAGTCAAGTTCTGAATATGAGTCCGATTCTGAGTCTGAGAGAAGCCACAGATCCATATCCATTTCCGAAGGTTCAAATGAGGTAACTTCTCCATTAGAAGATAAATTATATAATATCATTGCATGCTTATGTAGGAAGTTAGCTAAGTCCGAAAATCGAGTCGACTCGCTACTTAAGGAAGTCCAAGTACTTAAGAAGCAAGTCAACTCGAAGACTTTGACTTGCCAATTTAAGGATAGAGACTCAACTCAAGTTGCAAAACTTGAGGAAGAGAACTCAGTCCTAAAAAGGCAAGTAGAAGATCTAACTGGATCTTTAGAAAAGTTCACTTCGGGTTCCAAGTATCTCAACATGATGCTTGGATCTCAGCGAGTTGCGTACAACAGATCCGGACTCGAGTATAAGGCTAAGTCTACTTATAAATCATACATGTCTTTACTTAGCCGAAATGCTAAGAATCAAGTCCAAGCATGGGTTTCTAAGTCTAGCTTAGTCAACCAAGTTGGACCAAATCAATTTTGGGTTTCCAAGAGTCAAGTTCACTTAGTGAACAAAACTTAGACTAGCTACCATTTAGGGGGAGCTAACACCTTGTTTGTTTCCTTGTTTAGTTAAAACACATGAATGTTTTAGTTTACTTTACTTATTTTAGTTAAACACTTGAATGTCTTAGTTTATCTTACTTGCTTAATTTAGAATGGACTAGATAGAAAACAAAGTAGTTTAAACTTGAAAAACCTAGTACTAAGACAAGTGAACTGTTAGTAAGTTAGGGAAGCTCTTCGAATTGCATGTCTAGGAAGTGGTTGTTGCTCCGATAACCAAGAAGGCCATGTGCCTAGCCACAACCTGGTGCAGTAAGTCGAGTGGAACTGACCAAAGCTAACTCACTATGTCTTTAACTAGTTAGACCAAGGCTTAGTCTAAAGTGAATCAAGTACTTGATTCCTTTATTGACTTTGTGTAGGAAGTGGTCGTTGCTCCGATAACCAAGAAGGTCATGTGCCTCACCACGACCTGGAAGTCAATACTAGAAAAACCTACTTAACTAGCTCAAACCAAGCTTGAATCTAACACAAGTTTAAACACTTTAAAATTGCTCATTAAATTTAATTAAGATAAAAGAAATATTCATCTCACAAAACACATAGGGATAAGTGTATTGAAAACTTAGCTTGGGTGAGATGATTTAGAACTTAATTAAGTTTAATTTATCTTAACTCAACCTAATAAACTTAATTAGTTTAATTAACTTACTTTTATTAAACTTAACTTAATTCAACTCTGTTAGTGAAAGCCCTAGAGTCAATTATGTGATGATTGTTGTATGGACTTTATTGTATCATATTCCTATTTATAAAGGCATGGTTATTATATTTAGTTGTATTGGTGATAAATAAACTAAGTATAATAACGTCCTTGAGTAGAAGGTTCTTATCTATATCAATCGATTGGTTGAATCGATAATGAGATGATATAGAGAACACTACTCTTAATCATTCCTAGTCATGTATTAACATTCAGGGACAATGTTAATGCGTAGAGACTAGCATGTAGGTCAACTCAATGACTTGATCTCATAAGTCATGGATATGAGATATCAAGTTGACACATGGGTATGCATTGGAGAATGTACACTGAATGATCTTCCATGAGAAAGTATCATGGATTGTTATATGAGTGTCATATACTTTCTCATGTGACTATTATTAGTATGACTATTAGTCCTTGGACCTGAAGTCACCATGGGAACCTACATAAGGAGTTGCATACTTTGACTTCGTCAAACATCACCCGTAAATGGGTGGACTATAAAGGCGATTATTGGGTATGTAACAAATTATGCGGAGGGATGTGAGTGATGTATATAGGATCTATCCCTCCTATATGACGGGAGTGACATCGTTATTCTTGATAGAGTGAGACCACGAAGTGCATGGCCATGCCCAAATGAGTCAATATGAGATATTGAACTCATTTGATTAGAGTGAGTCTACTTGGAGTTCAAGATATAGATTGTACTGAGGATGACACGGTCTATGCCTCAATTGGTCAATCTAGATGTCAAGGATAGAGGGACATTGTCACATATTGTGAGAGTCACAATTAGTAGCCACAAAGGTGATGTTGGATCTCAACATTCTTGTAACTTTGGTAGCAATGATGTGTTGCTAGATACCGCTCATTTCTTATGTTCCTAAATCGGTTTAGGAGAATTGCCAACATTACAAGAACCTATAGGGTCACACACAAAGGGCAATTAGATGGAGATTAGGTTCATATGATGAACCATGAGGATTAGGTTCATGGGATGAACCAAATTGGATCAAGAGTAATCCAAATTAGACTAATTGAGTTAGACTCAATTTGATTCAAGTGTTGAATGAGTCTAATTTAGATTTGATTCATTGAGTCAATTTAAATTAATGAATAGAGATTCATTAAATCAAATTGACTTGAATCAAGTGGTTAGATTTGATCAACCATGGGAGATAAGAGGTCAAGTTTGACTTGACTTGAGAGGGAAGATGAATGGTCAATTTTGACTTGACCAATTGCCATGTCATGGTGACTTGGCATGGGTATCATGTGGTGCCACCTCATGAGGGAGACCAAGAGCCATTGGCTCTTGGAGTTACATGCATGCATGTAACCCCCCAAAACAAATTGATCGGCCACTTTTATTCATTGGATGAAGTTATTGGAATTAACATCATCTTCTTCTTCCTTGCTCTTCCTCATGCTCTCTCCCAATCCTCTATCTTGGCTGAAGCTTCCAAGGAGTGCTATCACACTCTAGGTTGTGTTTCTCCACCATTTGTTCGTGTGGATACCAATAAAGGAGTGTACACTTGACACTCTTGAGTTCCGGCAAAGCATTTGGACGAGCGGGATAAGCGAAGGGCATCGCTATGAGGGTAACGCTCTCATCAAGTAGATATAAGGTAGATTTAAGATTTTAAACACATATATGCATTTAGTTTTTGTTATACTTCGCACGGATCCGTGGCCGGTCTTCCGAGATTTTCGCAACGCAAAAAGCGGTTTTTGCAGCTCGGAAAGTCCAACAGTGGTATCAGAGCCACGTGCGAAGCATGTATGTGTTTTAAATTTGTAGTTTTTGTATTAGATCTAAAAATTACATATTTTTAAGTTTCTGTAAATTTCCTATTTTTATAGATTTTTTGGGTATTTTTCTCGAAGAGTCGAAGCAACAAGTGTTGGGACACTTGTAGGCTTCAACCACCGAGAAAAACTCTCCGAAACGGCGAGTTCTTGCTTTAGGTTTTTGGGAAAATGACTTAAGTCACTGTAAGATCAAGTAGGGACACTCACAAAGTTTATTTTTGCGAGTAGGGGTGCTACCCCTATCCCCGAAAGGGGCCTTGTCCCGCGATCGCACCCGGAAACCGCTTAGCGGGACCGTTATGGAGAGGTAACTCATAAAATTGAAAAAAAAAGGAAAAATTATAGAAATTTCTGTAATATATATAATTTAGAATTATGTATAATTCTGTGATGGTCATGGCCCAAGAACCCCAATATGATTGGATGATAAATGTGTTGTAATTCATAATACGGCCTGCGTGCCATTTTTGTGGTTGTGCATGTTGTATAGGGTATGCGACCTGCGCGTCGTGCCTCTTCTTTTAAAATTCTAGTTGTAAATAGTTTTAGACTCGAATGTAACTCAAGTTTCATGTTTGTAATGTACAAAATGGAGCGGTGGAAGGTCCACTAGTAGACAGAGTTACGAGAAGGATGACACATGACGGTCAAAGGAGGCGCTTGGAGAAGCCACTAACCCTAGGTTGACCATCCGATCTTCTTATTGTCTTGAGAAGATCGTAGTAGGGCCATAACCACATCATAATTAATTTATATATATATATATATATATATATATATATTTTTTTTTTTTTTTTGCTTATATGTATGTGATGCATGCTAGTAAACTTTGCTTGTATGTATATAATGCATGCTAGAATAATGCTTGTATGTATGTGATGCATTCTAGTATAGGATAATAATGGCCTTGATGCGTATATGATACACATTCACGATTAGATTAGATCCTAATCGAATCAACTCGAAAATGCCTACCAAGTCTTGATACCCATCACTACCTCGATCATTTGTAGTTGTTGAATCTGCCAAAGCAGAGCAATGCATATTATCTTGGTAGGGTACGGAGGGACAATCTTGGTCCTGCCTATCATGGCTTGGGTTAGAGTAAGCTCAATTAGATTGAGTAAAACTAGTTAACTCAATTGGATCGAGTAGAACTATAGGCATATTCCAACCATTGGAAAGATAGGATAAGATCGCATTTACACTAAATCTTGGGCGATTTAGCCAAAGCTAACTCAAGGTCTTTTGTAAATGTGGGTCTTGATCCTATAAACAAGAGTTGCATAGAGATGTAATCGGTAATTTGTTACCTACCAATCATACTAAGTCTTGGGAGATTCAGCCAAAGCTAACTCAAGGCGTAGTATGATGTGGATCTTGTCCCACAAGAATTATAGCTAGTTTGTATGAATCAAGTAATGTGGTTTGACCACATCCATAACTCGATTCTACAAAAGTCCTATAATTCAGTGGGAGCATCATTTGATTAAAGGCCTAATTAAATGATAAAAGGAATATGATATTAATTTTCATTGTATGTTGTAGATTACTATGTCGACAAACACGAACACTCTCTCTCGCTCGTCTGAGAAGGACAAGCTCAATGGAGCAAATTTCGGACGCATACAGAACTCGAGAATTGTTCTCACCCAAGAAAGGAAATCAGACGCCCTAGAGCAACCCATTCCGAGGCACCTCCGCCATCGCCGCTGAATCGACAAAGATGCTTACAAGAAGCATCAAGATGATGCATTAGATGTGTCATGTCTCATGCTCACAACCATGAACTCTGAGCTTCAGAAGCAACACGAGTTCATGAATGCTTATGATATGGTTGAACATCTTCATCAACTATATCAAGGACAAGCAAGGCACGAGAGATATGAGGTCTCTAAGGCATTGTTTCAGTCCAAGATGCAAGATGGGACTCCCGTAGGTCCATATGTACTCAAGATGATTCGGTACGTAGAAAACCTACAGAGATTGGGATTCCCACTTGGCCAAGAGTTGGCCACTGACTTGATCTTGCAGTCTTTGCCACAAAACTACAATCAATTTTTCATGAATTACAACATGAATGAAATTGATAAGTCACTGCTTGAGATGCTCAGCATGTTGAGAACTACTGAGCTCAACCTTAAGAAGGGAAAATCTGACTCCATTTTGATGGTGCAAAAGAAGAAAGGCAAGGGCAAGCCTAAAGGTAAGGGAAAGTCCCAAGCCAAGGGCAAAGGCAAAGAACTAAAACCCAAAGGAGGGGTGGCCAAAGAAGGGCTTGCTTCCACTGCAAGGAAGTTGGACACTGGAAGCGTAACTGCAAAGCATACCTGGAAGATCTTAAGAAGAAGAGAAGTGAGACTTCTACTTCAGGTATAAATGTTATAGAAGTCAATCTATCTATTTCTTCATCATGGGTATTAGATACCGGATGTGCATCTCACATTTGTACCAATGTACTGGCCGAGAAATAGCAGGCATTGACAAAGGGCAGGTGGACCTACGAGTAGGCAATGGAGCCTTCAGAGTAGGAACTTATGATCTATCTCTGCCCACTGGGCTTGTACTAGAACTAGATGAATGTTGTTATGTGCCTGCTTTAACTAAGAACATAATTTCGGTTTCTTGTTTGGACAAGAAAGGATTTATATTTATAATAAAGAACAAATGTTGTTCAGTTTATTTAAATGATATGTTCTATTGTAGTGCACCTTTAATTAACGGACTCTACTTTCTAGACTTAGAGAGCCCCATCTATAACATAAGTACCAAAAGGTTCAAGTCAAATGAGTTGAACCAAACCTATCTCTGGCATTGTCGCTTATGTCACATAAATGAGAGTCACTTATCTCAGCTCCATAAGGATGGGTTACTGGACTCATTTGATTTTGAATCATATGAGACATGCGAGTCTTGCCTTTTAGGCAAGATGACCAAGACTCCCTTTAGTGGACACAGCGAGAGAGCAATAGACTTGTTAGGACTTATACATAGTGATGTATGTGGTCCTTTCAATGTTGCTGCTAGAGGTGGTTACAGGTACTTCATTACATTTACTGATGACTTAAGTAGATATGGTTATGTGTATCTGATGACACATAAATCTAAATCTTTTGAAAAGTTCAAAGAATTCAAGAATGAAGTACAAAACCAACTTGGCAAGAGTATTAAGATACTCCGATCAAATCGAGGTGGTGAATACCTTAGCCATGAGTTTCGTGACTATCTAGCTGAGTGTGGGATTCTATCCCAACTCACTCCTCCTGGAACACCATAGTGGAATGGTGTATCCGAAAGGAGGAATCGTACCCTATTAGATATGGTACAATCTATGATGAGTCACATAGATCTTCCTATATCCTTTTGGAGATATGCTCTAGACACAACAGCCTTCACACTTAACCGAGTACCATCCAAGGCTGTGATAAAGACACCATATACGATATGGACAGGGAGAAATCCCAAGATGTCTTTCATGAGGATTTGGGGTTGTGAGACTTACGTTCGATGTCAAGTCTCAGACAAACTGGGACCCAAATCCGATAAGTGCTATTTTGTTGGATATCCCAAGGAGACTAAGGGATATTACTTCTACATTCCCAGTCAGCACAAAGTGTTTGTGGCAAAGACTGGGGTTTTTCTAGAAAGGAATTTTGTTTCTAGAAAAACTAGTGGGAGTATGTTCAATCTTGAAGAAATTCAAGATAAGGACCATAGCACTGAGGCCTTGATGGAGGTTCAACATGAACCACAAAGTGTTGTGGGTGATGAGATTGTTGCACAAAGAGTTATGAAACAACCTGTTCAGGTAGACCTACCTCTTCGCAGGTCTGATAGGGTACGTCGTCAGCCTGAGAGATACTTATTTCTCTTGTCTGACCATGATGACGTTATGCTCATTGAGAATGAGCCTGCCTCCTATCAAGAAGATTTGATGAGCCCAGATTCTGAGAAATGGCTAGAGGCCATGAGATCTGAGATGGAATCCATGTACACCAACCAAGTATGGACTTTGGTTGATCCACCTGAGGTCGTCAAACTCATTGGGTGTAAGTGGGTCTTTAAGAGAAAAACTGACATGGATGGACTTACGCATACCTATAAGGGTCGATTAGTGGCTAAAGGTTTCAAGCAAATTCATAGTATTGACTATGATGAAACCTTTTCTCCAGTGGTGATGTTTAAGTCCATTCGGATCATGCTTGCCATTGCAGCATACCATGATTATGAGATCTGGTAGATGGATGTTAAAACTGCATTTCTGAATGGAAACTTACTCGAGGATGTGTATTGTAGGGATGTATACTGAAAAGTCTATCTTTTGTATGAACATCTTTATTTTGGAATAAGAATCACATGATCATTGTTTGCATATTTTTATGGTTATGCAATATTGTCTAATACTTTACATTGTAGATAACATGGTGTGTGGTGTCACACAGGAGACCATGTTATCGGCCCCTTGAAAAGTATAAGCAAAGGCTCACAACCGAGATGACTTTGGACAAACCATCGGAATGGTTGTAGTGTGGTTTGGTATTGGTTTGTCTTGACCATAGAATCACACTAGTGCACTTTGTGTGTATTGACCAGGACCGACTTAGAGGTGATTCGATTTATTACTGACTACATAATCGAATCGGACCTCAGATATTATTTAGTGCATGCTCTTAATCCCGATATAATAACGGACACATATACTTAGTACTCATCTCTTTGAATTACCAATGGGCGAGATTTATAGATTAAATCGATAGGCTCGGTAAGTTGGGAGATGATATTATTTATATGGTGTGCCGTTGATTATAGGAGGAAACCGTGTCCTATATATTAGGATGATGCGTCCCCTTGAGGAGCTCATAAGGTTCATCATGTAAACCCTGCAGGTGGACTTGGTCTGGCATGATGAAAAGGTTGAGTGGTACTACTCAAGGAGTTAGATGTTGATTAATTAATGGTCGGTAAATTAATTAATCGACAGACATTCGAGATCTTAAACACGGGGAGAAAATGTACAAATAATATATGGAGCCCATATTATCATATGAGGGTTGGTGAGGTAGATCAATGATGAACCTTTAGTGGATTGGATCATCATTAGTGGATTAGACTTTATGTGGGCTTGATCCATAGGTGGCCAAGACCCAACTCCTCCCCATAGTCCCTAATGTAGCCTATTAACACCTCATGATGCTTAGATCCAAAGGATAGAAACAAAACTCAAAGATCAATTGGTAGAGATTAAATCTATAAGAACCGACGGTTGAGATTAAATCTCTAGATCCGACGATTGAGATTAAATCCCTAGAACCAATGGAGGAGATTAATTCATGACTTATCCCTAACTCTATAAAAAGATGGCAAAGGGATTTGGCATGAACAACATGATAGGAGAGCTAGGGTTTGGGCGGCAAGAAGGAATCCTATTTGAGATAGGATTAGGATTAGGGTTTGGAGGCAAGGGTGGCACCAAATAAGGAAGGTTCTTTCTCTCTTCTTCTTCCTCTTTTGGCCAACGTCTAGCACCCTTCCCAGCTCTTTTCCAGCTTTGGCCAGCACCCAAAAGCTTCCTTTTCCCTCTCCTTAGGTGGTGGAAACAAGATATAGGGCTTCCCTTGGTGTCTTGGTTGTTTTCCACCATCTTCTCCTTCATCTAGTTGGCCGGCGAAAAGGATAAGTTTGGTTCCTTGTTGGTTGTTTCTAGTGAAGAGAAAAACCTTGTTTCTATTCTTCCTCTTGCTTTGGAAGAGCAAGGAAGGAAGATTTGACATCTAGGAGCTTTGACTTTTGGTGGATCGTCGCCCACACGACGTCCAAAAGGAGGAAGGTTATACATTAGAAGATCGAGAGGTATACCTATTCTACTTTCTTCTTTTGTTTGTTGCTTGTTTTTGTTTTTCAATTATAAGCATGTTATAAATCTGTAAATGTCTAAATAATACTTGGATCCCGAGCATAAACACAAAAACCAATGATCCGGACATCGTCTATTCCGCGGCTACTCGTAGAATAGAGGATGGTCGCTTGAACAACTAGTTTGTTCAAGTGACCTCTCTAAACAAATAGCACGACGATGACTTGGTTGCTTTGGCAATCCCTTTTGTCTAGGATTAATTTTTTTTTAATCCGGGGACATTGAAGGGATCGCCATGGACAAGCTACCGAGGTGAAGTGGGAAGTGAAGTTTCCCCTCACGGACTCGATAAGCAAAACCCTACAATTGGTATCAGAGCCAAGGTTTCCGGTTTTGTGTGTTTAGGATTCGGTTAATTTTTATGCACTTTTTCATATATTATATGTGTCGGATAATAGTAGGATATGCGTAGTTTAACTCTTTGGTTGCAGGCATAAGATCCGACTATTATGGCCATATGTGTGTATGTGATTGTATGTGTGTAAATATTTATTTTGTTGAATCCTCGGGGTTGACGAGGCTAATATTTAGTTTTTGGTAAATTAAATACGACATTGTTTAGACACTCTTTATTTTATTTTACTTTCGATCTAGATTTCATGTACACTCCCTCGTGGAGTATAGGATTGATGGATGTAAATTAAAATAGGTTTTAGTCTCGGCTCGGATCTCCGGATGGCTCATACATGGCGTAGAAGGAGCGGACGAGATGGCGATGCGACGGGAGTCATATTGAAGACAAAAGCCATAATAGTTGGAAAATAATTTATTTTTCATATTTATTGCTTTTTGTTTGATATGCATGTCGTAGGCTAGGAAAAATCCTCAATTTCAAATTACTAAGTTGGAGAGGGATATTTTTATAAATTCCCACGACCTCCATTACGATTTGACAAGTGATGCAAACAAACTTGCGCGTCGGCTCTGAGTGCCTTCCTCCATATCGGATGGGTTTGTTTGCGAATCACAAGGTCAAATATGATTATAGGAAATTATTAAGGAGCGTGTGTACTTGCCCATCGTAAGGCACATAACCCAAGATAATTATCTTAGTACCGAGTAATGGTGAACACTTAGATACAAATATAAGTATCCTCTCCATCGGAGTCACTGCTTTTATTTGTAGGGCCAAAGAGGAACCAACTATTAATTTTACTTGTCAAAAAGTTAGGTTGACAAGATAGTAAAATTAATGGGTAAAACCTCCTCTTACAAATGTAGAATTCGTATACGTCCACACTATCGTGGCATATGATATTCTCGGTGTTTTGAGGTGTTGGTTGATTTTGAAATTTTATTGTTTGAGGAATCAATAATTTTTTGAAATCTATAGTAATGATCTATGTGATTTTTAGGATTTTCAAAAATGACTTTCAGTCCACTTACTATGATACTAAAGGAAATAAACTTACTGTACTCAAATAATGTTGATTGGAAAAGAATCTAGATATTGTCTTATCTGCTAAGGAGTACAAGTATGCACTCTTCGAAGAGTGTCCTCAAGCCATGGTTGCTCAAAAAGATTTCTACTTCTAAGCTGAAAGGCAAGAAGAAGGAAAAACAAGGTGGAGCAAAGGTGGTGGGAGGATCTCAGGGAGGAGTGAAGAAGCCGAAAGACAAGTACTTCACTAACAAGCAGGATAGACATTGGAAGAAGGACTGTCCCAATCAGAAGCAGAACAAAGGTATATCCTTTAGACTAGTCGTTGAAACATGATTAGCGGTGTTATCTACCGACACCTGGTGTGTAGATATGGGAGCCACTAATCATGTCTGCAACACTTTGCAGGGGTTCCAGGAAACCCGACGACTAGCTAAAGGGGAGATTACCATTTACTTGGGCAATGCCATGAAGGTTGAAATTGCAGTGGGAGATATTTTATTTATCTTTTGAGAATAATAAAACTTTGGTTCTGGAAAATTACCTTTATGTACCTTTATTTAGAAAGAATTTAGTTTCAGTTTCTAAATTGTTTATGGATGGATATTCTATTTCTTTTAATGACAGAGCTGTTATAAAAAGGAATAGGGAGAATATCTGTTCAGGTACATTGATAGGAAATTTGTACATACTTGAACCAAAACCTCCCACGATGCAAATTGAAGTTTATAACTCATCTTCTAATTCCAATAAGAGAAAAGAACCTTCGAAGATGAACCAAACATATCTTTGGCATCTTAGGCTTTGTCATGTTAACCTAAGAAGAATTCAAAGGTTGATAGCTGATGGACCTCTGGGTTCATTAGTGGTGGAAGATTTCCCAACCTGTGAATCTTGCTTGGAGGATAAAATGACCAAGAGGCCTTTTAAGGCCAAGGGGTATAGAGCCAAAGATGTGTTAGAAATGGTTCATTCTAATTTGTGTGGTCCTATGTCTATCCAGGCTAGAGGTGGTTTTGAGTAATTCATCTCTTTTATAGATGATTACTCAAGATATAGATACATTTACCTGATGCGCCGCAAGTCTGAATGCTTTGACAAGTTCAAAGAATTCAAGGCTGATGTGGAGAAACGTTAAGGTAAAAGTATCAAGACACTACGATCTGATCGTGGTGGTGACTACCTCTTGGGAGAGTTTAGGAACTACTTATCAGAGGTTGGGATTCAATCCCAATTGACTGCACCTGGCACACCCCAGCAGAACGGTGTAGCAGAGCGAAGGAATAGGACTCTTATGGAGATGGTTAGATCGATGATGAGTTATTCTGACTTGCCAGATTCGTTCTGGGGATATGCTCTAGATACGACGGTGTACATTCTGAACTTGGTACCATCTAAATCACTGCCTTCTACTCCCACAGAGTTGTCGACTGGGCGAAAGCCTAGTCTAAGACATATTTGGATATGGGGGAGTCCAAAGACATGTCTTTGAAGGTAGATCTTCGGTAAGTTGGAACCTCGCATGTATACGCTTGTTCGTTGGCTATCCCAGGGGAACGAAGGGTGGATTGTTTTATAGTCCTAGAGATCAGAGGGTGATCGTTAGCACGAACGCCAGATTTCTAGAGGAAGACTATGTGATAAGCCACAAGCCCAAGAGTAAAATTATTCTGGAGGAGTTAAAAGGGGAAGTCACTTCTTTAGTACCACCGGTACAAGAGGATATACCACATGTCACTACACCGCGTGTCACAGAGGATACACAGGTGATATCTCGTCGTAGTGGGAGGGTTGTGAGACAGCCTGATAGATTCATGTTCTTGGGAGAATCTTCTGATTTGGTCCCTGGCGAACATGAACCTGATCCCTGGACATATGACGAGGCAATCCAAGATAAAAGATGCAGTATCTTGGCAAAGTACAATGAATGCTGAGATTGAATCTATGGATTCAAATCAAGTCTGGGTGCTAGTAGAACCACCCGATGGTGTAAAAACCATTGGATGCAAGTGGATCTACAAGAGAAAGAGATGAATAGATGGGAAGGTTGAGACCTTCAAAGCGAGGCTTGTTGCAAAGGGGTATACTCAGAAAGAGGGTATCAATTATGAGGAGACTTTTTCGCCGGTAGCCATGCTTAAGTCTATCCAGATTCTCTTATGCATAGCAGCTCATATGGATTATGAGGTGTGGCAGATGGATGTCAAGACAGCTTTCCTTAATGGAAGTCTTGAGGAAAACATCTACATGAAGCAACCAGAGGGATTCATTGCTAAGGGCAAAGAGCATCTTGTATGTAAGCTTAATCGGTCCATTTATGGATTGAAACAAGCTTCGAGGTCTTGGAACATCCGGTTTGATGAGGTGATCCAGTCTTATGGATTTATTCAAAGTCTGGATGAGTCTTGTATATACAAGAGATGTGACGAAAACGTAGTGGTATTTCTTGTACTATACGTAGATGACATTTTGTTGATTGGCAATAATATCAAGGTGTTATCGGACATAAGGGTATGGTTGTCCAAACAGTTTGATATGAAGGACTTGGGAGAGGTAGGACACATTCTTAGGATAAAGGTTATAAGGGATCGCAGGAAAAGGATGTTGTGCTTATCCCAAGCTTCATACATAGACACGATTATGGAGCGTTTTAGCATGTAGAACTCCAAGAAGGGTTTTCTACCTTTCAGGCATGGAGTTCCTTTATCTAAGGAGATGTGTCCTAGATCATCTGAGGAGATAGAGGAGATGAAGGTGGTTCCTTATGCTTCGGCAGTAGGAAGCCTCATGTATGCGATGCTCTGTACGAGACCATATATCTGCTTTGTCATGGGCATGGTCAGCAGATATCAGAGTAATCCAGGATAGGGACATTGGACTGTGGTAAAGCATATATTGAAGTACCTGAGAAGGACTAGGGATTATATGCTGGTTTACCGAGTAGACCAATTACTCCCTGTAGGCTACACGGATTCTGACCTCCAATCTTATAGGGATAACAGTAAGTCTACCTCAGGTTTTGTGTTTACTTTGGGAGGTGGAGCTATTGTATGGAGGAGTGTCAAGCAGAAATGCGTGGCGGACTCCACCATGGAAGCTGAGTATGTGGCGGCCTCTAAGACGGCCAAAGAAGTTGTGTGGCTCAAGAACTTCCTGATGGACTTGAATGTGATTCCTGGTTTGCCCAGAACTATCGCAATTTATTGTGATAATAATGGTGTAGTTGCAAACTCGAAGGAACCACGAGCCCATAAGGTGAGTAAACACAGAGCGCAAGTACCACCTGATACGAGAAATCATAAAGGAGGTAGAAGTTGTTGTCGCCTAGATTGCATCAGAGGATGACCTGGTAGACCATTTTCACTAAGGCCCTTCTAGCGAGAGCTTTGATAGACATGTGGAGGGAAGGGGAATCAGATGTATGGCAGTATGAGGACAGCATAATCTTTTAGTATAAGTGGGAGATTGTAGGGATGTATACTGAAAAGTCTATCTTTTATATGAACATCTTTATTTTGGAATAAGAATCATATGATCATTGTTTGCATATTTTTATGGTTATGCAATATTGTCTAATACTTTACATTGTAGATAACATGGTGTGTGGTGTCACACAGGAGACCATGTTATTGGCCCCTTGAAAAGTATAAGCAAAGGCTCACAACCGAGATGGCTTTGGACAAACCATCGGAATGGTTGTAGTGTGGTTTGGTATTGGTTTGTCTTGACCATAGAATCACACTAGTACACTTTGTGTGTATTGAGCAGGACCGACTTAGAGGTGATTCGATTTATTGCTGACTACATAATCGAATCGGACCTCAGATATTATTTAGTGCATGCTCTTAATCCCGATATAATAACGGACACATATACTTAGTACTCATCTCTTTGATTTACCAATGGGCGAGATTTATAGATTAAATCGATAGGCTCGGTAAGTTGAGAGATGATATTATTTATATGGCGTATCATTGATTATAGGAGGAAACCGTGTCCTATATATTAGGATGATGATGTCCCCTTGAGGAGCTCATAAGGTTCATCATGTAAACCCTGCAGGTGGACTTGGTCCGGCATGATGAAAAGGTTGAGTGGTACTACTCAAGGAGTTAGATGTCGATTAATTAATGGTCGGTAAATTAATTAATCGACGGACATTCGAGATCTTAAACACGGGGAGAAAATGTACAAATAATATATGGAGCCCATATTATCATATGGGGGTTGGTGAGGTAGATCAATGATGAACCTTTAGTGGATTGGATCATCATTAGTGGATCGGACTTTATATGGGCTTGATCCATGGGTGGCCAAGACCCAACTCCTCCCCATAGTCCCTAATGTAGCCTATTAATACCTCATGATGCTTAGATCCGAAGGATAGAAACAAAACTCAAAGATCCATTGGTAGAGATTAAATCTATAAGAACCGACGGTTGAGATTAAATCTTTAGATCCGACGGTTGAGATTAAATCCCTAGAACCAATGGAGGAGATTAATTCATGACTTATCCCTAACTCTATAAAATGATGGCAAAGGGATTTGGCATGAACAACATGATAGGAGAGCTAGTGTTTGGGTGGCAAGAAGGAATCCTATTTGAGATAGGAATAGGATTAGGGTTTGGAGGCAAGGGTGGCACCAAATAAGGAAGGTTCTTTCTCTCTTCTTCTTCTTCTTTTGGCCAACTTCCAGCACCCTTCCCAGCTCTTTTCCAGCTTTGGATGGCACCCAAAATCTTCCTTCTCCCTCTCCTTAGGTGGTGGAAACAAGATATAGGGCTTCCCTTGGTGTCTTGGTTGTTTTCCACCATCTTCTCCTTCATCTAGTTGGCCGGCGGCAAGGATAAGTTTGGTTCCTTGTTGGTTGTTTCTAGTGAGGAGAAAAACCTTGTTTCTATTCTTCCTCTTGATTTGGAAGAGCAAGGAAGGAAGATTTGGCATCTAGGAGCTTCGACTTTTGGTGGATCGTCGCCCACACGACGTCCAAAAGGAGGAAGGTCATACATTAGAAGATCGAGAGGTATACCTATTCTACTTTCTTCTTGTGTTTGTTGCTTGTTTTTGTTTTTCAATTATAAGCATGTTATAAATCTGTAAATTGCTAAATAATACTTGGATTTCGAGCATAAACACAAAAACAAGTGATCCAAACATCATCTATTCCGCGGCTACTCGTAGAATAGAGGATGGTCGCTTGAACAACTAGTTTGTTCAAGTGACCTCTCTAAACGAATAGCACGACGATGACTTGGTTTCTTTGGCAATCCCTTTTGTCTAGGATTAAATTTTTTTAATCCGGGGACATCGAAGGGATCGTCATGGACAAGCTACCGAGGTGAAGTGGGAAGCAAAGTTTCCCCTCACAGACTTGATAAGCAAAACCCTACATGTACATGACACAACCTAAGGGTTTTGTAGATCCACAGCATACTGGGAAGGTATGCAAGCTACAAAGGTCTATTTATGGGCTAAAGCAAGTTTCTCCGAGCTGGAATCTTTGATTCGATGACGCGATCAAACAGTTTGGTTTCATCAAGAATGAAGATGAATCCTGTGTCTACAAGAGGGTTAGTGGGAATACAGTTGTCTTCCTTGTATTATATGTGGATGACATACTACTCATTGGAAATGACATACCTTCGCTATAGTCTGTGAAGACTTAGCTAGGGACGTGCTTCTCAATGAAGGACTTGGGTGAAGCATCCTGTATTCTAGGCATCAAGATCTATAGAGATAGATCTAAGAGATTGCTTGGCCTAAGTCATAGTACATACATTGAAATGGTATTACTACGGTTTGCTATGCAAAATTCCAAGAAAAGACTTCTGCTGATGTCACATGGTGTGAGTCTTTTGAAGACTCAAAGTCCCTCTTCTAGAGAGGAGAGAGACCACATGGATAAGATCCCTTATGCATCTGCTATAGGATCTATCATGTACATCATGCTATGTACTCATCCTGATGTCTCGTATGCTTTGAGCATGACGAGTAGATACCAGTCAGATCCAGGTGAGAGTCACTGGATAGCAGTCAAGAATATTCTTAAGTACTTGAGATGGACTAAAGAATATTTCTTGATATTTGGAGGCAATGAGGAGCTAGCTGTAAAAAGTTACAGCGATGCCAGCTTCCAAACTAACCAGGATGATTATTGATCACAGTCAGGGTTCGTGTTTTGCTTGAATGGTGGCGCTGTGAGTTGGAAGAGTTCGAAGTAGGACACAGTTGCTGATTCTACAATAGAAGTTGAGTATATCACTGCATCAAAGGCAGCAAAAGAGGAAGTTTAGATCTGCAAGTTCATTACTGAGCTTGGGGTGGTTCCTAACATAGCAGATCTTATAGAACTCTATTGTGACAACAATGGAGCTATTGTGTAGGCTAAGGAACCTCGCTCACACCAGCAGACCAAACACATACTACGGCGCTTCCATCTCATTCGAGAGATTATCAATAGAGGAGATGTGAAGATTTGCAGAGTACCCACAGAGGCTAACATCGCAGATCCCTTGACCAAGGCTTTGGCACAGAAAAAGCATGATGGTCACACTAGGTCATTGGGTATTAGATACTACGGTGATTGACACTAGTGCTAGTGGGAGATTGTTAGTGAAAGCCCTAGAGTCAATCATGTGATGATTATTGTATGAACTTTATTGTATCATATTCCTATTTATAAAGGCATGGTTATTATATTTACTTGTATTGGTGCCAAATAAATTAAGTATAATAACGTCCTTGAGTAGAAGGTTCTTATCTATATCAATCGATTGGTTGAATCGATAATGAGATGATATAGATAACACTACTCTTAATCATTCCTAGTCATGTATTAACATTCAGGGACAATATTAATGCGTAGAGACTAGCATGTAGGTCAACTCGATGACTTGATCTCACAAGTCATGGATATGAGATATCAAGTTGACACATGGGTATGCATTGGAGAATGTATACTGAATGATCCGCCATGAGAAAGTATCATGGATCGTTATATGAGTGTCATATACTTTCTCATGTGACTATTAGTATGACTATTAGTCCTTGGACCTGAAGTCACCAAGGTTCCCTACATAAGGAGTTGCATACTTTAGCTTCGTCAAACGTCACCCGTAAATGGGTGCACTATAAAGGCGATTACTGGGTATGTAACAAATTATACAGAGGGATGTGAGTGATGTAGATGAGATCTATCCCTCATATATGACGGGAGTGACATCGTTATTCTTGATAGAGTGAGACCACGAAATGCATGGCCATGCCCAAATGAGTCAATATGAGATATTAAGCTCATTTGATTAGAGTGAGTCTACTTGGAGTTCAAGATATAGATTGTACCGAGGTTAACACGGTCTATGCCTCAATTAGTCAATCTAGATGTCAAGGATAGAGGGACATTGTCACATATTGTGAGAGTCACACTTAGTAGTCACAAAGGTGATGTTGGATCTCAACATTCTTGTAACTTGGGTAGCAATGATGTGTTGCTAGATACCGCTCATTGTTTATGTTCCTAAATTAGTTTAGGAGCATTTCCAACGTTACAAGAACCTATAGGGTCACACACAAAGGGCAATTGGATGGAGATTAGGTTCATATGATGAACCATGAGGATTAGGTTCATGGGATGAACCAAATTGGATTAAGAGTAATCCAAATTAGACTAATTTGTTAGGAATATTAGAATGCTAGAGGGGGGGTGAATAGCGTCAATGGAATTCTTTCGCGTTCGTGTCTACAATTTCGTTAGCGCAGCGGAATATAGATATAATACAATAACGAAATGGACAAGCACACACAAAGACACGATGATATAACGTGGTTCGGAACCTCAAGGTTCCTACTCCACGGATCGAGCTCTACGAGCTCTAGTGATGCACACGCAAACACTAATAAACACTCCTTCTCGGAACAATCCGGAGGCGGAGAAACCTCATACAGGATGATTACAATAATAATCAAAAGCTATAAGAGAATACAATGAAATACAAAGCAAAACTAGTAAAGAAAAACACTTTACAAATGCTCTTGAATGCTTGATTGCTAGGTTGATCGAGTAGCACTTGGAGACCCTGAATTGCAGCAGCAACTCGCCCCAAATCGCCTCAAAGAAACCTTGGTTTTTCCTCCATCACGAGCTCCTTATAAAGCTTTAACCTGTACTGGAAAAAGTCGATCAGTCGACTGATCGGGACCATCAGTCGACTGATGCCACTGTTGTCGTGAGACAACGACTAGATCCACGCTGGATAAGTCCAACAGAACCTTCATCAGTCGACTGATTGTGACCATCAGTCGACTGATGGAGTCCTCACTCGACCAGTCGAGTCTCGACTCCATTCTGTGGCTAATTTCTCGAGCACCAGTCGACTGATCACATGATCACCGATCGCTGAGCCATCGATCGCCGCCCACCTCTAGCTGATCAGCTAGGCTATAACCCGCAAATAAACCCTAGTTGATTCGGTCACCGATCGCCACATGGCACCAGTCGACTGGCACACCTCAAACATGAGGGTTTAACCCAAGTATGGTTCCCCCATACTTGCTAGACCACCCTTAGCCTAGACCTAAGCCTTCTAGCCACCTCCATCAGCCTCACGCCTCTCGGATCCCTCCAAGTCATCCATGACTTGTTCATCCATCGTGCTAGCCTTCAGGTGCTTCCATCGGCTATGTCATGCTAACAGTGTCTACACCGCCAAGGCACTTTGGACTTACGCCGCCAAGACTCCGCTTGGACTTTACGCCGCCAACCATTGGACTTATGCTGCCAAGACTCCCGCTTGGACTTTACGCCGCCAATATCAAACCCTTGGACTTCTCAAATGCCAACACTCAAGCTTGGACTTTCCCTTGCCAACCCATGTTGGACTTCTCATGCCAAGACCATGCTTGGACTTTCCTTGCCAACCCATGTTGGACTTTCCATGCCAAGTACTCAAGACTTGGACTTTACCTTGCCAAGACCCATGCTTGGACTTTCCCAAATGCCAAGTGTCCCACTTAGACTTTCCATGCCAAGTACTCAAGACTTGGACTTCCCTATGACAATTACATTGTCATATGTTTTTGTCGAAACATCAAAACATCACTCGAGTCAAACTCGAGTCCTGGTCAATCGTGACCTGGGCCGATTGCACCAACAATCTCCCCCTTTTTGATGTTTGACAAAAACCAAACAAATTATTGAGTTAGAACACTAACTCAAATCCCTTACCAATTATCCCAAATTGGTAAACACTCACCAAATGTTCTCCCCCAAACATTCTCCCCCTTTTTGATTAACATCAAAAAGGTTTCCTCCCCAAGAGGGTCAATGTCTCATGTCCCAATGAGATCTTACAATCTCCCCCTTGGTCCAAAAAAAAATACTTAGGATGCCTACCATCTTCCTAGTGATAAGTCTAATATCACTCAAGAGAGACAATCCCATTTACTCTCCCAATTTCCAAATTGGGTCTCTCAAAAGTCCCATCAATTTCCCAATTGATGTCATATTCTCCCAATAACTTCTCCTCTTCAAGGAGAAAAAATACATCCATCATTCCAAGATGGATATCTCCCCCTAAAGGCTTGCTCCCCCTTGACCATTGCACCAACAATGTCCTTGGGCAGTCCCTAAGCCAATAGGAACTTTAAACCATCAAAATTAAGGTAAGAAATTCAACATTGAACTTTCCAACACCTTAACATTGATACAAACCCTAAACACCTCTCCTAATCCATATCCAATGGATTTTCACCCTTCATCATGCTTCCCAAAGCATATCCTAGGGTTAGGAGTGGTTAGGGACCTTAACCGCAGCTGAAATCGGGTTAAACAACCTTGGTTATCCCGAATCAGCAATCGGTCAGTGATTCAAATCGATCGGCACCTCCATCGATCGACCGCCACCAATAGCAATGATCGATAATCAAATTTCCGAATTTCAATTATCAGAGTTGAATTTCAGAAAATTATAAATAATTATACGTATATCAAAAAATCCTAAAAGTTCATACGTATAATACTTATGACACATACAATGGGTGAAAAATATTTTAAAATTATTTTACCCATAAAATAGTGAATTTGATACAAAACTCAAAACCATTGAAATTTTCAATGTTTTGGCCCTATTTTGTATCAACTTCATCAATGGTGATTGCTATCAAAAGATAGACTTCACCAAGGTTTTTCAAAATGATTTTAAAATGTTTTCAAAACCTTATTTTGAATCATATTCCTTGGGCTCTATGTACATGACTTGTACACAAGCTTTCCCAATGATCCAAATGTTGAGTTAAGATGAGTTTGGGTTCAACTAGATGCAAAAACTATGCACCTTGAACTTAACTCATATCCTAGCATCTCACATGTATCTAGGGTGTATAAATACACATACATGTCAATTGGATGTGAGATGTGGGTTTTGGTTCATTTAATCTAGGGTTTCATGCATTTTTCTAAGGCAACCCTACTTGATTCCCTTATAAATGAGACTCCAAGTCATGCCATTGTCCTTAAATCAATTTCAATCAAATTATCTTAAATGCATGAGTGATTATGGCATTTGAGATGATATAGATAAACACATGCTCATAATCATGATGTCATGGCATAAGATGAAATCTAAAAACACATGACATTTAAAGCCTTAATCCTAAACATGTACATGACATATAGAATGATTAAAAATAAGCATGATGTCATGGCATGTTATATGGCAAACAAAGCATGACATATAAAATATATAGGTATGGTAATACCTAAATTTTAATATTAATTGCCATTTCATATAATTAATTATATTTTGCCATATTTCTATTTTTCTCCCAAGTGTGCCAAAAAACCCAAAATGGCACACTAACCTCTAAACCTAAATTGTGCCAATTTTGATCATTTTATCAAACTTCTCAAGTAATATTGGCACATCCTAAAACTTTTAGGATTAAGACTCAAATGTATTTCTATGGTAACCATAACCTTGAAAATGACCTAACATGCCACCTTTGCCATGGTTGAGTTAACTACCCATCCAATCAAGGTTGGCACACCCTAAACTCATCTTAGCGTGAATCAATCACGCTCTTAGGAACCCAAAAATGATTTGAGCTCCTAGGATTAATTAGGTATTCCTTAGGGATAACCTCCCTAGATACCTTCCTAATGACCTTCCTAGGCTTGTTAGCCTTGGTCATTTGGGTCTTACCCAGGTTGACTCTAGGAGTAACTCCCCTTGCAACCTTCTTAGTGGTCACCCTAGGTTTCCTAGAAACCCTAGCCACTAGGCACAACCTTTGGTCAACCTTAGGGATGACTTCCCTATTGACCTTGGTCTTCCTAGACCTAGTTTGTGTTCTATAATCAAATGGAACACTATGGTAAGCCACCTTAGGCTTAGGTTTGTGACCCAAACCTTGCTTGCCCTTGGTTGACTTTTGACTCTTAGGTCCTAGGTGTTGACTTTGACTTTTGGACCTCGAAGTTTGACTAATTGACCCTTGCATTTGATTTTGCATAACCTTAAGGGTCTTTTCAAGTTTTTCAAGCATTGATCTCAAGGCTTGATTTTCCTTTTCTAATATCTCAATTTTTGATTTTTTATTTTCTTTTGAGATATTTTTATTTCTAGGCATATGTCTAGATTTCTTAGCATTAAAGCCTAGATGTTCTCCTATTTTCTTAATGCTTTCCTTAGGTAATATATTTTTAGGGACATTAGTCCCAAATTTCTTCTTATTTCCTAAGTGAACACTCTTAGCTCCTAGGCAAATATATCTATTATTTCTAGCATGCTTTTCATGCACAATAGCAAGACTATTAAAATTATTCCTAGCATGCTTATTATCCCTAAAAATTGAAGGTGCATTAATAAATTTTACCTTAGGGTTTGCCTTGGAGGCTCCCCCTACTTGTGTTGCTCCTTCTTGCCCTTTCTTCTTTCCCCTTGGACATTGACTCCGATAATGTCTCTTTGAGTTGCACTTGAAGCATATAATATGCTCCTTGCTCTTTTGACTTGAGGGACCGGCATCTTTGGCCTTTGGTGCCGGTGGAGCTTTTCTAACCTTCTTTGGGCACTTGCTCTTATAGTGCCCAAATTTCCTACACTCAAAACACATAATATGATTTTTATTGGAAGATAAAGTGTTTGAGTTACCTAGGGTGGTGGTAGGTGCCGGAGTTGAATTTTGAGCTTCCTCATCTTGATCGGATGTTGAAGGCTCTTCTTGAGGTTGCTCCGGTGTAGAGGATGGTCTCTCCTCCTCAATCCTAGAAGTAGATGCTTCTTCCATCTCTTCTACTTCTTCTTTCTCCGATCCGGAAGTTGACTCCATCTTAACTTCCGATTCCTCACTTTCACTTGAGGATGAACTCTCCTCATGGAATCATGCCAATTTTCTCCATAGCTCCTTGGCATACATGTAATCCCCTAGCTTGCACAAAACATCATTAGGGATTAAATCTTCCAAAAGTTTCATTACCTTAATTTCGGTCTTGAGCTTTTGGCGTTGCTCTTGGGTCCACTTTTTCAATTTTAGGACATTCCCCTTCTTATCTCTAGGGGGTTCAAGGCCTTCAATGAGGATGAACCAATCCTCTATGTTCATCATCAAGAATGTTTCCATTCTTGCTCTCCACGCCGAAAAATCTTCTGGATCATATGGAGGTGGAGTATTGATATCCCATTCAAGCTTGTCTTGGAATTCCATCTTCACCCTCTAGCCTTTTGTCTTAGCTCCGGGAGGTTAGTCCGTAGAAGAGCCCCGGGCTCTGATACCACTTGTTAGGAATATTGGAATGCTAGAGGGGGGGGTGAATAGCGTCAATGGAATTCTTTCGCGTTCGTGTCTACAATTTTGTTAGCGCAGTGGAATATAGATATAATACAATAACGAAATGGACAAGCACACATAAAGACACGATGATATAACGTGGTTCGGAACCTCAAGGTTCCTACTCCACGGATCGAGCTCTACGAGCTCTAGTGATGCACACGCAAACACTAATAAACACTCCTCGGGACAATCCGGAGGCGGAGAAACCTCGTACAGGATGATTACAACAATAATCAAAAGCTACAAGAGAATACAATGAAATACAAAGCAAAACTAGTAAAGAAAAACACTTTACAAATGCTCTTGAATGCTTGATCGCTAGGTTGATCGAGTAGCACTTGGAGACCCTGAATTGCAGCAGCAACTCGCCCCGAATCGCCTCAAAGAAACCTTGGTTTTTCCTCCATCACGAGCTCCTTATAAAGCTTCAACTTGTACTGGAAAAAGTCGATCAGTCGACTGATCGGGACCATCAGTCGACTGATGCCACTGTTGTCGTGAGACAATAGCTAGATCCACGCTGGATAAGTCCAACGGAACCTTCATCAGTCGACTGATTGTGACCATCAGTCGACTGATGGAGTCCTCACTCGACCAGTCGAGTCTTGACTCCATTCTCGTGGCGATTTCGAGCACCCGATCGGTGATCACATGATCGATCGGCTGAGCCATCGATCGGCCCGCACCTCCTGGCGATCATTGCTAGGCCATAACCCACAGTCAAACCCTAGTTGACTCGGTCCAGTCGACTGCCACATGGCACCAGTCGACTGGCACACCTCAAACATGAGGTTTTAACCCAAGTATGGTTCCCCCATACTTGCTAGACCACCCTTAGCCTAGACCTAAGCCTTCTAGCCACCTCCATCAGCCTCACGCCTCTCGGATCCCTCCAAGTCATCCATGACTTGTTCATCCATCGCGCTAGCCTTCAGGTGCTTCCATCGGCTATGTCATGCTAACGGTGTCTACACCGTCAAGGCACTTTGGACTTACGCCGCCAAGACTCCGCTTGGACTTTACGCCGCCAACCATTGGACTTATGCTGCCAAGACTCCCACTTGGACTTTACGCCGCCAATATCAAACCCTTGGACTTCTCAAATGCCAAGACTCAAGCTTGGACTTTCCTGTTGGGATGTATACTGAAAGCCTAGCTCTTTGGTATGAACATTTTATTTTGAAATAAGAATCACATGATCATTGTTTGCACTTTATATTTGTATATGTGCATATTGTCTAATACTTTACATTGTAGATAACATGGTGCTTGGGTGTGGCACAGAAGATCATGTTATCAGTCCCTTGTAGAGTTTAAGTAGAGGCTCACAACCAAGATGGTTTTGGACAAACCATTGGCATGGTTGTAGTGTAGCTTGGTATTGTTTTATCTTGAACTTAGAGTTACACTAGTACACTTAGGTGTATTGAGCAGGACCAACATAGAGGTGATTCAATTTGTTGCTGACTACATAATTGAATCGGACCTCAGATATTATGTTGTACATGCTCTTAATCCCGATATAATAACGGACATATGTACTTAGTATTTATTTCTTTGATTTACCAGAGGGTGAGATTTCTATGGATTAAATCAATATGCCCGGTAAGTTGGGAAATGATATTATTTACATGGCGTGCCGTTGATTATAGGAGGAATCCGTGTCCTATATATTAGGTTGATGATGTCCCCTTTAGGAGCTCATAAGGTTCATCATGTAAACCCTGCAGGTTGACTTAGTCAACATGATGATAAGGTTGAGTGGTACTACTCGAGGAGTTAGATGTTAATTAATTGATGGTCAGTAAATCAATTAATTGACGGACATTCGATATCTTAAACACGGGGAGATAGATGTACAAATAATATATGGAGCCCATATTAATTTATGGGGGTTGGTGAGGTAGTTCGATGATGATCCTCTAGTGGAATGGAACATCATTGATGGATCAAGTTTGTGTGGTTCCGATCCATCGGGTGGCCAAGACCCAACTCCTCCTCATGGTCCCTATCGTAGCCTAATATAAACCTCATGAAGTCTAGATCAAATGATGGAAAACAAATCTCTAGATCCGACGGTTGGGATTAAATCCCTAGAACCGACGGTTGAGATTAAATCTCTAAATCCGACGGTTAGGATTAAATCCCTAGAACCGACGGTTGAGATTAAATCTCTAAATCCGACGGTTAGGATTAAATCCCTAGAACCGACGGTTGAGATTAAATCTCTAAATCCGACGGTTGAGATTAAAACCCTAGAACCGACGGTGGAGATTAAACCAAGGCCTAAACCTAACTCTATATATAAGGGAGCATGGGTTGGGCGGCAAAATAAGTTTTGAATGGATGATGGAAATTAGGGTTTAGCCTCTCTTTGCTTGGGTGGCAAGTAACCCTAAGGAGGAAACCCTAATTAGGGTTTTGGCTCCTTGGGTTGGCCGGCCAAGTTGAGGAAAGAAGGGTGGGCGGCAACTTGAGGAAGATCTCTTCTTCTTCCTTGAAGGTGGCTAGCTCCTAGATCTCTTCTCTCCACTATGGTTGGGCGGCAAGAAACCCTAAGGAAGAAACCCTAATTTGATTAGGGTTTGGTTCCTTTGCATGGGTGGCCAAGGTTTGGGAAAGAAGATGGGCGGCAACAAGTGGAAGATGAGTTTCTTCTTCTTCCTAAGGCATGGCCGGTCACTTCCTTCTACCCTCTACCTTGGTCGGTCCATACTCTATCCTTCTTCCCCTCTTCCATGGCCGGCACATAGAAGATGGTTTTCAATGAGATTAGGGTTTGGTTAGGCGGCTAGGGTTTGGAAGTTGGAGTGGGCGGCAACTATAGGAAAAGTTCTCTTCTTATTCCTAAGGTGTTGCCGGGACCTATCTCTAATCATTCTACCTTGGTCGGGGCTCAACCGAATTCCCTTTCTCCTCTTCATTCCATCTTGGCCGGCGGCACCAAAACTAGGGTTTGTCCCTAGTTCGGTTCCTTGGTTGTTTCCATTATGTTCTCTCTATTCTTGGGGCTGGCGGCATCAACCCTTTTGTGGATTGGTGGTTGGCTCAAGCAAGAAGGGAAAGAGAGTTCTTCATTCTTTGGATTGAAGAAGATCGAGGAAGCTTCAACTTGTGGAGGATCTTCGTCCACACGAAGTCTACAAGGAGGTTAGGACATACGATAGAAGATCAAGAGGTATAAAAGTTTTATAACTTTTATTATTGTTCTTTGCATGTTCTTATTTGATATGCTAGCTTATGTTCTTTATGTTAGTATATGTTGATTATACTAGTTTACATTTGCATGTATTTGTATAATCATGGACCCCGATAAGAAACACAAAAACTGGCGATCCGTCCGTCGTCTCTTCCGCGGCTAACCGACTAGAAGAGTTGTGTTGCTTGAACAACTAGTTTGTTCAAGCGATCGCTCGAGTCGTTAGCACGACGATGAATTGGTTGTGCTAAGGAAACTCATCCCATCCGAATTAGTTTTCATTTGTTGAAAATTTTAATCCGGGGACATGGGAGCCGATGAGCCTCCGAGGAATAGCCACATTGCCAACATTTCCCTTGCCAACCCATGTTGGACTTCTCATGCCAAGACCATGCTTGGACTTTCCTTGCCAACCCATGTTGGACTTTCCATGCCAAGTACTCAAGACTTGGACTTTACCTTGCCAAGACCCATGCTTGGACTTTCCCAAATGCCAAGTGTCCCACTTGGACTTTCCATGCCAAGTACTCAAGACTTGGACTTCCCTATGACAATTACATTGTCATATGTTTTTGTCGAAACATCAAAACATCACTCGAGTCAAACTCGAGTCCTGGTCAATCGTGACCTAGGCCGATTGCACCAACATTGAGTTAGACTCAATTTGATTCAAGTGTTGAATGAGTCTAATTTAGATTTGATTCATTGAGTCAATTTAAATTAATGAATAGAGATTCATTAAATCAAATTGACTTGAATCAAGTGGTTAGATTTGATCAACCATGGGAGATAAGAGGTCAAGTTTGACTTGACTTGAGAAAGAAGATGAATGGTCAATTTTGACTTGACCAATTGCCATGTCATGGTGACTTGGCATGGGGGCCGGCCAATGATGATGTTCCACATCATCATGGACTTATCATGTGGTGCCACATCATGAGGGAGACCAAGAGCCATTGGCTCTTGGAGTTACATGCATGCATGTAACCCCCCAAAACAAAGTGGCCGACCACTTTCATTCATTGGATGAAGTTATTGGAATTAACATCATCTTCTTCTTCCTTGCTCTTCCTCAAGCTCTCTCCCAATCCTCTATCTTGGCCGAAACTTCCAAGGAGTGCTAGAACACTCTAGGTTGTGTTTCTCCACCATTTGTCCGTGTGGATACCAATAGAGGAGTGTACACTTGACACTCTTGAGTTCCGGCAAAGCATTTGGACGAGCGAGATAAGCGAAGGGCGTCGCTATGAGGGTAACGCTCTCATCAAGTAGATCTAAGGTATATCTAAGGTTTTAAACACATATATGCATTTAGTTTTTGTTATACTTCGCACAGATCCATGGCCGAGCTTCCGAGGTTTCTGCAACGCAAAAAGCAGTTTTTGTGGCTCGGAAAGTCCAACAAACTCAACTTAATTTACTATACTTAAACTTAAACTAAATAAACATACACAACTAAAACAAATTAACTTAACAAATTAATTAATAACAAGGGTTAAACTTAAGTTAAACCTAAGTTAGCAAGATTAAAACAAACTTAATCACCAAATTAGTTAACCTACTAAATTTAATCATTATAAATAAACTTAATCAAATAAGAATAATTAAGTAAATAAATTTAAATTTAAATTTTGAGTAAATCAAATTAAATAGTTAAAACTAAAAAATACTCATATTAAGTCGACTGAATTGTGTTCAGTCGACTCAATAAGAGTCGACTGAATCAAAATCAGTTGCCTTCGAGTATCGAGAAGGTAAAAAATGCAACCTCAGTTAACTAAAGTCAATTCAGTCAACTGAAATGAGGTTGTAGATAAAGTTTAGGTGGTGAAGTAAATGGTAACATTTATTACAGTCGACTGAAACGTGTTCGGTCGACTTAATTTTAGGCGACTGGAATGATTTCAGTCGACTGAATCCTGTCTATAAGACCAACGTCGAGCCACGCCAAATTCATTCACAACAGTCGATATTCCACCGCAAAAACCCTAACTTCAGGCTTCTGAAGTGCTTAGGTCATCATATTCCTTAAAAATAATTCAAAATGCCGAGGTAATAACTCTAAAATGTTAGTTTGAATTATTTTTCAATAAATATTGAAGATCTATATTTCAATTAGGGGTAAAATAAGAACTATTGAGTTTGAGTCCTCGACTCCATGCATGGATATTAGGTTTTCCACTGAGGGGCATAGGATTAGGTTTGAAAGCACCATTTACATTCCAATGTCGACTAGGTACATTAGTAGATCATATTTTAGTAATGCATGCATGCTTAACATGGAGGTCATCATACACTATGGATTAGAAAAACTAGTTTATTGTAAAAACTCCAATAACATAGACATATGTGCGGAGTTTTTCAATAAATTTAGTAAAATTGATGATCTTTCATACTCGACTAGGGTACAGGGTAAGGACTTTATTTTTACCCCTACCATGTTATGAGAGCATTTAGGACTTATGCATTCGACATGCCCTGTTGCATGTTTTCCATCCACGGAGTTACCATACGGTGACCCTTACTCTCATATTACATTAGATAGGATTCACGTGCATCTTTTTGGTGAGGAAAAAACTCCATCTGTGAGTATCTTTAGTTCTACTAGACTCAGAGTATAGGACTATGCTCTGTACCGAGTCATAGTGAACTGCATTTTATCGCTCACTACTAGGGACATCGTTATGATGCACCCTTATCATTCATTTTTTACTTTATGCACTTAGTCATAGGTTAGATTTAGACATTATCCTACAGATGTTCCATTCCATCATTTATCATTCCAGGTCAGTCACTAGCAGGAAGGCACATTTGCCTCACTGCCATGTCATTACATCTCTTTTAGTTGCATTAGGGTTTGATGTTACCACAAGTAACATCAAACAGCTTACTGAGTATGACATGATAGGGTCTAGGCAATTTGGTTTAGCAAAGGTAGGTTTAGATGACAATAATATCCTTGTATTGAAGAGAAATGGACCTCAGCCTCAGCCCCAACCTGACCCGGAGCAGGAGCATGAGCCAGAGATCGACCTCGACCACCACTCAGAGACCGAGCATCAGGAAGCCCTAGGATTTGATAGTTTATCACCATTTCTTGGGATTCCAACAGCTTCTACCATAGTAGAGAGACTATCTAGGTTGGAGGATGCGATGCAGTGCCAGGAGCAGCAGCATCTTGAGATGATGTAGATCCTACAGGAGCAGAGAGCAGACCATAGAGAGATGATGGAGCTTCTTAGGTCATGGGGCATGGGTCCTTCTCATCCTCCATCTATTGATTAGGAGTGTTATGATACTTGAACTTAATAAAATATTTTTTTTCTTCTTCTTGTGTATGCATTTAGTTTATGCTTGGTAGATTGGGAATTTTTTGTACTTATCATTCCAAATTATTTTGAAAAGTAATATTATATTTTTACGAAAATTAAAAATTAATCTAGATTAAGGCAATCTAGACTTCATGATCCTATAGATTTAGGTAGCCTTCGCATCTCACAAACACCTAGGATTACCTGTTTGTGTATTGAGCCATGAAGATGGGTGTGAGATGTTAGGACTGCACCCCTAGTTCCAGATGTAGATCAAGTGCATTGACATGAACCAACATGGGGTTTACAAGAGCAAATCAATCACTTCGGTGACTAACTCTAATTCAAATCTTGATGAATAATTATATATCATTTGAGCTAGTAAAGAGTTGGACATTTGCTTTAAGGACAATTTTTAGATGTGTATTTTCGATATTTAAATTTAATATTTAGGAATTGATGCTTGGGCTTATTCCCTATCACTTTTGTATTGAAGTTTTGAAAAAGTTGAAAATTTAAAATTTTTGAATTATTCAGGGGGAGATTTTGGAGTTTTGAAAAAAGGTGAAAATTTTAAAAAATTTGAATTATTCAAAGGGAGATTTTGGAATTTTGAAAAAAGATGAAAATTTTAAAATTTTTTGAATTATTTAGGGGGAGATTTTGGAGTTAAATATATATATATATATATATATATATATATTTGAATTATTCAGGGGGAGTTTTTGAAATATTTAAAAATTTTGAAAAGTATAAATATTATTCAGGAAGTGTTAAAAAGTTACAAATTTTTATGTTTGAAAATTTTTATATAGTTTCACAATTTTTGAAGTTAGAAATATTGTTGAAAAGCTTAAAGTAAATCAAATTTCAAAGTTTTCTTTGAGTTTGATAATTTATCATGTTTGTGAAATCTTAACTCTCCACTACATTATGTTGGCATATTTTTAACTTAAATACTTATTTTGATGTATGCCAAAGGGGGAGAGAAGAGATATAATATTATAGACTTAAAAAGAGATATAAAGTTAAGAGGATGCAAAAATTTGATAAGGACCTATGCATTTCATACATGGTTAAATTTATGCATGACAATAATTGTTAGTTCATATTTTATACATGTCAAAATATGGAGATTGATATTTGATTCTCTTAACTTTAACTGATGTGTTGTCATACATCAAAAAGGGGAAGATTGTTGATGCAAGTAAGCATCACTTCTTAATTTTGATGTATGAACCACAGTTAAGAGTTAGGATACATTTGTGATCTAATATATGTGTAAAGTGTGCAGGCTTAACAGAAAGTCCTAGTAGGTCATGTTGACCGGATACTAGGCACGTATCTTGACAGATCAGGAGGACCGGACACCAGACATGAAGTCCAGATGGGTCGCATGGGCTGGACATTTGGCATGAAGATCGGTTAGGTCAGAAGACCGGACAATCGGTAAAAAGTCCAGCTGAGTTAGGCAGACTGGACAGTTGGTGGAAGCCCTGGTGGGTCAGATCGGATGTCAAGAATGGTAAGTCTGGCAGATGGCCGACAGGTAAGCCTTGAGTGAAGAGGTGAGGTCGAGTCCTCTTTAGGGGGACAAAGCTAGGCGTCGATCCGACGAAAAGTCCATGTGGGACGTAGTAGTCCAGATCGAGCAGTATTACTACAGCTATCGTATTTCATATCTTGTACTTATCCTATTTTGTAGAGAACAGTCGACTGAATGGATTCAAGTCGACTGAACTCCAGTCGACTAGATTCCTATTTGGCAGGATCAGCTGGTGATTGATTGGAGATCGTGCGACGCAGATAGAAAGGTCTTGAGTCAACTAAAGAGTTTGAGTCAACTGAAGAGGGAAAATTCCCGATGCGAAGCCAAGTGACGTGGAGTCAACTCGAGAGGATTCAGTCGATTGAAAGACCACGAATTCCATATCAACAAGCTGATGTGGAGTCGACTGAAAGGCATTTCAATTGACTGGAAAGAGTTTATAAAAGTTGTGCTTGACCAGATCCATTTATTGAAATCAATTAACGTCGAAGTGATGCCAAAATTTACTCACTATCACAAGAGCTTCAACCTTCAGAAAGGACTCTTTTTCGACACCTTGAGCTAGATCTGAATCTTCAGTAGTGTCAGTATAAAGTAGTCTTAGCTTTATTTTCTATTTCTCTTTTGTATTATAATTCAAGAGAGGGTAGATTGTTACCCTTCTCTCAATACTTGTAAAAAGTGAACTCCCTCCGAAGTCAAGAGTTCTTGAATCGGAGGGCATTATAGAGATTGCCCATCGAGGTAGCTCGTGGTAGAGCTACGGGCCTTGGAGTAGCAATCCAGTTCGGGTTGTGAACCAAGTAAATTGCCTATGTCTTTAATTTCATTTCAATTCCGCTGCGTACTCAAATTCAAATTAATAAAAAATTATTAAACACCGAGATTCACCCCCTCTCTCGGCTTACTCGATCCTACAGGTATATGGTAATCAAAACATGACAAATAAAATATAAGGCATAAGAATACCTAAATTTTTAATATTAGTTGACATTTGTTAGGATTAAGTTTATTTTTCCATAATACTACTCATCTACCAAGTGTGCCAAAAACCCAAAATGACACACTATGACCTCTAAACCTAGTTTGTGCCAATTTGATCAATTTATCAAACTTCTTAAATAATATTGGCACATCCTAAAATATTTTAGGATTAAAATTCAATCTTATTTCCAAAGTATCACATAACCTTGGAAATGACCTAAAGTGTCAACTTTGCTATAGTTGAGTTAACTACCCATCTAATCAAGGTTGACACATCCTAACCCATTTAGCGTGAAACGATCACGCTCCTAGGAATCCAATACCTATTGGAGCTCCTTGGGTCTACTAGGTATTCCTTAGGGATGACCTCCCTTGATACCCTTCTAATGACCCCTTCTAGGCTTAGAAGCCTTGGTCATTTAGGTCTTGCCTAGGTTAACTCTAGGGGTGACTCCCCTTGTAATCTTCATAGTGGGTTCCCTAGGTTTCCTTGAAACCTTAGCCACTATGCACTTACCTTGGTTAACCTTAGGGATGACCTCCCTATTAACCTTGGTCTTCCTAGACCTATTGATGGTTCCATAATCGAATAGAATATTGTGGTAGGTCTCCTTGGGCTTAGGTTTGTGACCTAAACCTTTCTTGCCCTTGGGTGGATATTGTTTCTTAGGCCTTAGTGATCATTAGACCCTTGAATTTGACTTTGCATCTTCCTAAGGGTCTTTCAAGTTTCTCAAGCCTTGACCTCAAGGCTTGGTTCTCTAACTCTAATCTTCCCAATTTTGATTTTTCATTTATCCTTTCGGAAGGATTCCTCCTAGGCATATGTCTACCCTTCTTAGGGTTAATGCCTAGGTGATCTTCTATCTTCTAATGGACTCCCTAGGTAGAATAGGTCTAGAGTTGTTATTTCTAGGTTTGTTCTTAGGTAAAGTAGGTCTAGTATGATCCTTAGACCTAAAATTACAATATTTTGCACCTAAGAAAAAATACTTATTGTCACTAGCATGCTTTTCATGAACAAAAGCAAGGGAATTGAAGGCATGCTTTTTAACCTTAAACTTAGAAGGTGCATTACTAAAATATACCTTAGGGTTTGCTTTAGAAGCTCCCCCTATATGTGTAGCTCCACCTTGCCATTTGGTTTGCTTTCTCCCCCTAGGGCATTGACTTTGGTAGTGTCCCCGTTGTTGGCATTTGAAGCACACCACGTGCTCCTTGCTCTTACTAGTGTGGACTCCGACATCCTTTGAATTTTTGTTGATTTTTGGTGCCGATGGAGCCTTCTTGACTCTTTTCGGACACTTGCTCTTATAGTGTTCTTGTTACCTACACTCAAAGCACATAATATGATTTTTATTTTGAAAAGAAATGCTTGAGTTACCTAGGTTAATGGTGACCGACGCCGGAGTTGAGTCTTCACTTTTTCCGGAGGTTGAACCTATTTCTTGATTTTGCTCTAGCTTCGGTGATCTAATATCCTCCCCCTCAATCCTAGAGGTGGAGGCTTCTCCAATTCTACTTCTTCCACCGATCTGGATGTTGACTCCTTCTCAACTTCTGAATCCTCACTTTCTTGTGAGGAAGAGCTTGCTTCTTCGGTCTCCTTGTCAAATTGAGCTAAAGATCATCCTTGTTCCTTGGGCTCCTCTATCTCTTGTGCCATTGAGGATTCTTCATGGAGCTTAGCAAGCTTGCTCCAAAGCTCGTCGACATCTTACAATCTCCTAATCTACACAAAACATCATTAGGGATTACACTAAGTAATATACCCATTACCTTATTATTTATGTTGTAGTGTCGGAGTTGTTCTTTGCTCCACTTCTTCTTCTTAAGCCTTTTTCCTTCTTCATCCTTCGGAGCGTCGAACCCTACCATCACACTAATCCAATTATCATAATTGCATATAAAAAAATATTTCATCCTTACCACCCATAGCTCAAAATCTTTTGCTCCATAGAGTTCGTATGGTGGCGGCACATTGATATCATCCCCAATCTTTCTTCAATCACCATCTTCTTCCTCTAGCATGCTTCCTCGGATGTGAAGCCGGTGAAGAGCGTCCTTGCTCTGATACCAATTGTTAGAACTTCGATGAGCACTAGAGGGAGGGGGTGAATAGCGTGCTCATTTTTTGATGGAATTCGATCGTGCTTGATCGTCTACAATACTTGTTAGTGCAGCGGAATAATAATACTAACACAAATACAAAGATACAAGCACACACATACGACAAGCAATATAACGTGGTTTGGAACCTTGGGGTTCCTACTCCACGGATTGAGCTTGAATGAGATCTAGTGATGCACACACTACCACTAATCAATAAACTCCTCGAAAACACATCGGACGTGGAGAAACCTAGTACAAGCCATCTTACACAAATAAGAGAGAAATACAAGATAATACAAGTAAATAAAACTTTACAAATGTGAACTTGAATGCTTACTTTGTTGATTGCTTTGGACTGCACTTGAAGACCCTGATTTACACTAGCAAATCGCCCATAAAATCATTGTAAAAATCCTCCCCTTCGTGCTCCTTTTAAAGTTGCAACTCGAGCTGATTTTCTCCTAGCAGTCGACTTCTCATACACATCAGTCGACTGCTCCTATAGTCGTTGTCTCAAAATGACTTGATCTATGCTGGAAGAACTCCAACGGATAGCCGACCAGTCGACTGTCAAACCCTAACAGTCGACTGATGCATAGGCAGTCGAGTCACTGGTCGAACCTGCCTCACTTCTGTGATCGTATACATCAGTCGACTTTCATCCATGGTAGTCGACTGCTCAAGGCCAGTCGACTGCTTCAAGATGGCAATCGATTGCCAATGCCACTCGACCGTAATCGATTGCCAGTCGACTCCTGACCAGCCGACTGGTCATAATCCTAGTCAACTGCTCAGAGTCAACTCGGCTATCAAGTATCAAAACACTTGACTAGTCGACTGGTCTATGATCCCAGTCGACTGATAACCTCAAACATGAGGTTTAACCCCAAGTATAATGCCCTCATACTTGCTAGACCACTCTTAGCCTAGACCTAAGCCTTCTAGCCACCTCCATCAGCCTCATGCCTATCGGATCCCTCCAAGTCATCCATGACTTGTTCATCCATACGTTAGTCTTTAGGTGCTTCCATTGGCTATTGTCATGCTAAGCTGGTCTACACCGCCAAGACACATTGGACTTATGCTGCCAAGACATACGCTTGGATTTTACGCCGCCAACTATTGGACTTATGCTGTCAAGACTCCACTCTTGGACTTTACACTGCCAATATTAACCCTTGGACTTTCCAATTTCCATGTACCCATGACTTGGACTTTCCATTTGCCAAGACTCAAGCTTTGACTTTCCCTTGCCAAGAATCATGCTTGAACTTTCCATGCCAAGTACTCAAGACTTGGACTTTACCATTGCCAAGACCCATGCTTGAACTTTTCATGCCAAGTGTCTCACTTGGACTTCTCCATCAAATGGTCAACCCAATGTCAACCATATAGCCAACCCATTGTCAAAAAATGGTCAACTCATCATCAAACATCAAAATAGTACTTGAGTCAAACTTGAGTTTGGTCAATCGTGACCTGGGTCGATTGCACTAACAATCTTCCCCTTTTTGATGTTTGACAAAAACCAAATACCTTTGAGTTAGAACACTAACTCAATCCAATTATCCCAATTGTCCAAATTGGGAATTCCAAATTCTCACTCAATTTTCCCAAAATTCTCCTCCTTTTTGACATATATCAAAAAAGGCTCTCCCCAAGGGTATCAATGTCTCATATCCCAATGAGATCTTACAATCTCCCCCTTTGTCCAAAAACATCTAGGATGCCTTCACTCTTCCTAGTGATAAGTTCCATATCACTAAAGAGAGGCAATCCTCACATCTCCAAAAACTCAAAATTCTGCCCCTCATGAGGAAGAACACATCCATCATCCCATGATGGATAACCTCCCCCTAAAGGCTTGCTCCCCCTTGACCATTGCACCAACAATCTCCTTGGAGAGTCCCTAAGCCTATATGAACACTAAACCATCAATATTAAGAGAAAAAGTTCAACCTTGAACTTTTACACACCTTAAAATTGATACATCACCCTAAACAACTCTCCTAATCCATATCCAATGGTTTTTCATCCTTTATAATACTTTCTAAAGCATATCCTAGGGTTAGGAGCAGTTAGGGTAGCTTAACATAACTGAAATCAGGCTAAACAAATATTATTTACCCAAAATCAGCATTGGCAGTCGACTCTGTCAGGTAGCAGTCGACTGCCCTAAGCGGCAATCACTGATTTCTGCAAATGCAGAAATTCAATTTCAGAAATGATTTTCAGAAAATCATAAGTAATTATACATAATACGAAAAATCATGAAATTTCATATGTATAATACTTATGATAAACATTATGGGTTTAAATTTGATTGGATTAAACATTATCGGTTGTTTAATTTGATTAAACAGTAGTGATCGTAGTATGCTCATAATTATATGAGCACTATAATCTTATTTCGTTCGACTAATCAAACATGACTATTTTCAATACGATTGATATAATAGTCTATTGTGAACGGATTATGAGATACTAATAATCGAAATTTTGAAACAATTTGTTGTAAATAGTTTGTGATAATTTAATTATTAATATTCAAGGGAAACAATGTAGTGACTCATTCAACGAGTTAATAAAAAACAAAATTATTTTGTTGATGTTTTGCCCGACCCTTCGCAAGGGGCACTGCCCCCTTGACCCCCACCCGCAAACTAGCTTGTGAGATCGCTACCAGGGGCACTACCCCTTAGACCCCGCTAGGGGTGCTACCCGTTGGAACCCCGCTAGGGGCATTTCCCCTTGGAACCCCATGTGGGCTCACCACATAAATCATTAATTATAATTATAATAAAATAATGCCATAGAATTGGTACATGTGATGTATAGCATGGTGCATGGTTATGCCCTTTGTGATTGTTGTGTGTATGATTGTTGTAAAATTAATATGACCTGCGTGTTGTGCCTTTCCTCTAATGAATTCAAGTTGTAAAATTTCTATTCTCATCTAACTCCCCTTGAATGTAACTCGAGATTTCTTTTATTGTAATGTATAAATTAGAATAGTGCTAGTATAGTACTAGACGATAGGGGTATTATAGAGAAGGAGACCAACAACACACACCAACTAAGGAAGCACTTAGAGAAGATGCAGTTCCCTTAAGTTAAC
Source organism: Wurfbainia villosa (assembly GCA_025175895.1). Taxonomy (NCBI): domain Eukaryota; kingdom Viridiplantae; phylum Streptophyta; class Magnoliopsida; order Zingiberales; family Zingiberaceae; genus Wurfbainia; species Wurfbainia villosa. The sequence continues at coordinate 30,618,500 of CM045989.1, read as the reverse complement.
TTTTTTGATCTTCTCATTGGCTTGAGAAATTCATAAAAGTCAGAGCCATAACCATGTCACGTTTATTTTTCCTTGCTATGATTGCGACATGTATGTTGATATATGCCAAGTTTATATGTGTATGTGATGCATGTTAAATTAGTTAAGTCAATTTAAAAATGCCTACCAAAGTTTGATACTCATTATTACCTTGATCAGTAATATACATGTTTCCCAAAGTAAAGTGTCTTTATTTATCTTGGTAGAATGCGATAGGATAATTGTGATATCCGACTTATCAAACATTGGGTATGACTTTACCAAGGTTATTAGATACATTTGCCAAAGTAAAGTGTCAATCAGACCTTAGAGGCATACCATTAATGGGCAAAGAATAAATAGTTTTGTTCACCTAATTATCCAAGAGTTGTATCAAATGCAATTGATAAATGTTACTTACCTAAATAGCCAAGTCTTGAGTGATTAACCTAAGTTAACTCAAGATAAGGTAAAATATGGATCTTGTCCCATTAAAATGTTGAGTTTGGGGCTAGTAGTGTGGGTAAACTATGTCTATCCACATGTATGAGTTGCTCCTATCCAACCTTATATTTTAGTGGGAGAATCATTTAATTAAAGTCCTAATTAAGTGATTTTTAAATATGATACTTACTTCTGCATTTATTATTATTATAGATAATCATGTCTGTAAACACATCAAATATCCTATCACTGTGATCTGTCCTTGAGAAGGACAAGCTCAATGGATCTAATTTTCTGAATTGGTACAGAAACTTAAGGATTGTCCTTAAGCAAGAAAGGAAACTGTATGTTCTAGAGCAGCCTATTCCTAAACCACCTACTTCTAATGCTCATCATGCTGATAAGGATGCATATAAAAAACATCAAGATGATATGGATGTTTCATGCCTTATGCTTGCCACCATGAACTTTGAGCTTCAGAAGCAACATGAAAACATGGATGCTTATGGTATGGTTGAACATTTAAGATGACTATATCAAGGGCAGGCAAAGTGATCGGGCTAAGTAAGCTCAGTGATGTTACTCAGTTGAGGAGAGTTGTTCTCGGTGCTTGGTTGAGTAGACATCATTCTAAGTACTCGGAAGAAGCACGAGGTGATCGGGATGCCATGTAATGCTTCTTGGAACCTCAGTGCTATGCTTGAGTTTTGAGTAATGAAGTCAACATTGACTGACTTACTAAAGTTGACAATGGTCAACTAGTCTCGTAACTAAAATGTCGAGTTGTTGTGAAAACAACTTGGACTGAAATAAAACAACTCAAAATAGGCTTATTAAGTAGACAGGATACCACACACAGGGCAAGGGTGCCAGGGGTGCTCAGAGCAGAATGTGCATTGTTCGGATTCTTAAAAACACTGTCAAGTTGAGTTTCCAAGGTATCAGTTGACTGGTCCAAGGTGACAATCGACTTCTTGAGTGGCACCAATAGATTGATAGGAGTTTTTAGTCGACTGAAAGAAATGTCAATCGACTGATAAGAGTTTTTTAGTCGATTGAAAGAAGTGCCAAACGATGATAGTGTAGAGAACTGATGGTTGCGCTAGAGGGGTGAATAGCATTTTGTGTCATCCGATGGAATTCATTCGTGTTCGTCTCTACAATTCGTTAGTATGCACAGCAGAAATACAAATAGAAAGTATAAACTAAAACAAAGACATGTTGGTGCAATCAGCCCAGGTCACAATTAACCGAACTCGAGTTTGACTCGAACTGTATTTTGATGTTAGACAAAACGTATGCCATATGATTGTCATGGGAAGTCCAAGCATGGGGCTTGGCATTGGAAGTCCAACATGGAGTTGTCATGGGAAGACCAAGTGGGTAGCCTTGGCTATGTAAGTCCAAGTGTGTAGCCTTGGCGGTGAAAGTCTAACATGGGTTGGAAAGGGAAAGTCCAAGCTTGAGTCTTGGCATTTGGGTAGCTTGATAAAACATTGGCAATTCAATGTCTCATGGCTCGGGTCCTTGAGTTGGTGAAAGATGGCATTGCGGAAGTCATATTCTTGGTGCATCCGAGGGACCGTCGGACGAGGAGCAAATGGAGTGAAGCCAAAAGAAGTAGACTTTAGGGTGAGATGCGAAGGCTGACATTGCGAAGCCCTGTGCTTGGTGCCTCCGAGGGATATGGCCGAATGAAGAGTGTTGTCAATCGTGCTATTCCTCGGAAGGCTCATTGGCTCCCAAGTCCCCGGATTAAAATTTTCACTAATGAAAACTAATCTGGATGGGATGAGTTTCCTTAGCACAACCAATTCGTCATCGTGCCAACGACTCGAGCGATCTCTTGAACAAACTTGTTGTTCAAGCAATCAACTCTTCTAGTCGGTTAGCCGCGGAAGAGATGACGGACGGATCGCCGGTTTTTGTATTTATCTTCGGGGTCCATGATTATACAAATACATCCAAATGTAAACTAGTATAATCAACACATACTAACATAAAGAACATAAGCTAGCATATCAATAAGAACATGTAAAGAACAATAATAAAAGTTGTAAAACTTTTATACCTCTTGATCTTCTATCGTATGTCCTAACCTTCTTGTAGACTTCGTGTGGGCGAAGATCCTCCACAAGTTGAAGCTTCCTAGATCTTCTTCAATCCAAAGAAAGAAGAACTCTCTTTTCCTTCTTGCTTGAGCCAACCACCAATCCACAAAGGATTGATGCCGCCGGCCCCAAGAATAGAGAGAACAAAATAGAAACCACCAAGGAACCAAACTAGTGACAAACCCTAGCTTCTAGTGTCGCCGGCCAAGATGAAATAAAGAGGAGAAGAGGAATGAGTTGAGCGCCGACCAAGGTAGAGGGAATAGAGATAGGTCCCGACAACACCTTAGGAAGAAGAAGAGAACCTCTCCTATAGTTGCCGCCCACTCCAACTTCCAACCCTAGCCGCCCAACCAAACCCTAACCTAGGATTTCTTGCCGCCCAACCAAAGGAAAGGCAAAACCCTAATCTCTTTGAAAACCATCTTCTATGTGCCGGCCATGGAAGAGGGGAAGAAGGATAGAGTGTGGACCGACCAAGGTAGAGGGTAGAAGGAAGGGACCGGCCATGCCTTAGGAAGAAGAAGAAAACTCATCTTCCACTTGTTGCCGCCCATCTTTGCTCCCAAACCCTAGCCGCCCAAAAATTCTAAACAAACTAGGGTTTCTTAGCCTCCAAAGGAAGCAAACCCTAATCCCCTAAACCATCCATTCTACTTGCCGCCCAACCCAATAAGCCTTATATGTAGAGTTGGGTTTTTGCCTTGGATTAATCTCCTCCATTTGTTCTATAGATTTAATCTCAACCGTCGGATCTAGAGATTTAATCTCAACCGTTGGTTCTAGAGATTTTAATCTCCACCATCGGTTCTAGAGATTTAATCCCAACCGTCGGATCTAGAGAATTAATCTCAACCATCGGTTCTAGAGAATTAATCTCAACCGTCGGTTCTAGAGAATTAATCTCAACCGTCGGATCTAGAGAATTAATCTCAACCGTCGGATCTAGAGATTTGTTTTCCATCATTTGATCTAGACTTCATGAGGTTTATATTAGGCTACGATAGGGACCATGAGGAGGATTTGGGTCTTGGCCACCCGATGGATCGGAACCACACAAACTTGATCCATCAATGATGTTCCATTCCACTAGAGGATCATCATTGAATTACCTCACCAACTCCCATAAATTAATATGGGCTCCATATATTATTTGTACATCCATCTCCCCGTGTTTAAGATATCGAATGTCCGTCAATTAATTGATTTACTGACCATCAATTAATTAACATCTAACTCCTCGAGCAGTACCACTCAACCTTATCATCATGTTGACTAAGTCAACCTGTAGGGTTTACATGATGAACCTTATGAGCTCCTCAAGGGGACATCATCAACCTAATATATAGGACACGGTTTCCTCCTATAATCAACGGCACACCATGTAAATAATATCATTTCCCAACTTACCGGGCATATTGATTTAATCCATCTAAATCTCACCCATTGGTAAATCAAAGAAATAAATACTAAGTACATGTGCCCGTTATTATATTGGGATTAAGAGCATGTACAACATAATATCCGAGGTCCGATTCAATTATGTAGTCAGCAATAAATTGAATCACCTCTATGTCGGTCCTGCTCAATACACCTAAGTGTACTAGTATAACTCTATGTTCAAGACAAAACAATACCAAGCTACACTACAACCATGCCAATGGTTTGTCCAAAACCATCTTGGTTGTGAGCCTTTACTTATACTCTACAAGGGACTGATAACATGATCTTCTGTGCCACACCCAAGCACCATGTTATCTACAATATAAAGTATTAGACAATATGCACATATATAAATAAAGTGCAAACAATGATCATGTGATTCTTATTTAAAAATAAAGATGTTCATACAAAAGAGCTAGGCTTTCAGTATACATCCCAACAAAGAGAGCTTTGGTGAGGGACTCCATAGGGAGATGAGAGTTGAGCTTGGCCAAGTGGCTGAGATCGAGTGTCGTATGCTCAAACATTGGTGTTTGAGGTTTACCCGATGGTCGGATGCTCAAACAAGTATTTGTTTGAGATTTTACCCGACAACAGTCGACTGGTATAGGTGCTAGTCGACTGATGTGAGTCGATTGAATGTCGATCGGGGTTCGACTGAAGTGCTTCTGGCCCAGCAATCGACTGCTAGGGTTTGGCAATCGACTGCTGCACCATGAGTCAACTGCCAAGGGATGACAGTCGACTGATGAAGGGTGTCGCGGGCATAGAAGGGTTGAAAGTCGATTGATTGCCTGGATCACTCGACTTATGGTTAGATCAGTTGACTGATTGGTATGATCAGTCGACTGATGGAGGATCCATTGGAAGTTGTCCAGCGTGGATCGAGTCGTTGTGAGACAACGACTACAGGAGTAGTCAACTGATGGTAAGGAACAGTTGACTGATTGGCGCGAAATCAGCTCAATGCAGGTTATTTAAGGAGCCAGAGAGGGAGGATTTTGCATCCATTTTTTGGGAGACTTTTGAGGGGAATTGCTGCTGCATTCCATACCTTCAAGAGCAAACCAAAGCAAGCAACAAGCAAGTGATCAAAGTCATTTGTTGTAAAGTGTTCTTTACTTGTATTTCATATTATCTTTGTATTTTGCTTGTACTTTTGTATTAACTGTTGTAATTGCTTGTACGAGGTTTCTCCACCTCTGACTTGTTGTCGAGAAGGAGTTTGGTTAGTGCCATGCGTATAACTCGATCTCGTTGAGCTCACCCCGTGGAATAGGAACCCTAAGGTTCCGAACCACATATATTGTCGTGTATTGTGTGTGTTGTGATTGTCTCTTGTATTTGTATTTCCGCTGCATATTAACGAATATTGTAGACAAGCACACGACAAGTGAATGATTTCCAACGTACATGCGAATTGGGCTATTTACCCCCCTCCAGCCGGCCACCGATCCTCCAATAAGTGGTATCAGAGTGAGGAGCTTATCACGGACTCATGGCCAACACAAGAATGACAAGATGGCCGACATCAACCTTCAACCACCGAAATTCAAAGGGGATTTTCAATGGGGGAAAAGAAAAATGGAGGTATCTCGAAACTGATTTTGATATGATGTTAATTTTAGAAAATAGTTTCAAAATGCCTAGGGATAAAGAAAATAAGCCGATAGAGAAGTCAAGATGGACCAAGGATCAAATCAAGGACTTCAAGACCAATATCAAGGTAATCAAGATGCTTAGTGATTTGATTCCTAACAATATTTGGTCTAGACTGGGAAATTATAGGGACACAAATGAATTGTAGAATAAGGTGATAAAATTCCATGAAAATTCCGAACCAGCACAAGTAGAGAAGGATGTAGAGGAATTGAAGGAAACCTCCACCTCTAGCATTGAGGGGGAGGAGAGGTCTTCCATCCCGGAGCAAGAACAAGTAGAAGCGTCTACATCCGGGAAAAGTGAAGAACAAAAAGAAAATTCCCTAGGTAACTCAAGCATTATAAATAAGAATAAAAATCACATTATATGCTTTGAGTGTAGGGCAACCGAGCATTACAAGAGAAAATGCCCAAAATTGGATAAGGAGAAAGCACCGGCACCAAAAGTCAAAGGATCCTGGAGTCCTCGCTAAGAAGAGCAAAGAGTACATTGTGTGCTTCAAATGCAACCAAAGGAGACACTACCGAAGCCAATGCCCTAAGGGGAAGAAGAAGGGGCAAGAAGGAGCTACACAAGTAGAGGGAGCTTCCAAAGCAAACCCTAAGATATACTTTAATGCACCTTCTAGTTCTAGGATTAAGAAGCATGCTAGGAATTATTTTAGTACTCTTGCTATTGTTAATGAAAAGCATGCTAGTATAAATAATAGATTTTATTATTTAGGTGCTAAGAATGTAAATTTATCTAAGGACAAATCTAGAACCAATAACACTAGACCTAATTTACCTAGAAAGAGCATAAGGAGGATAGAAGAGAATTTGGACATTAATCCCCAAAAGTCTAGGCATATGCCTAGGAAGTGTTATTCCCAAAGAAAGAATGAAAAATCAAAATTGGGAAGACTATAATTAGAAAACTAAGCCTTGAGATCAAGGCTTGAGAAACTAGAGAAGACCCTATCAAAAATGACAAACTCATTTAAAGGGTTAAAGGAACAAAATTTAGGACATAGGAGACAAGAACCGGTTAAGGGCAAGAAAGATTTGGGTCACCAACCTAAGTCCTACCACAATGTTTCATTTGATTATGGAACTAAATCTAGGTTTATAAAAACCAAGGTTAACAGGGAAGTTATACCTAAGATTAACCATGGTATGTGTCTAGTGGCTAAAAACTCAAGGAAATCTAAGGTAGCCACTAAGAATGTTACTAGGGAAGCAATCCCTAAGGTTAACCTTGAAAAGACCCAAATGACTAAGGCTTCAAAGCCAAAAAGGGTCATTAGGAAGGTATCTAAGGAAGTTATCCCTAGCGAATACCTTGTTAACCCAAGGAGCTCCAATAGGTATTGGGTTTCTAGGAGCGTGATCGATTCATGCTAGATGGGTTAGGGTGTGTCAACTTTAAGTGGATGGGTAGTTAACCTAACCATAGTAGAGTTGACACTTTAGGATGTGCCAATGTGCTTTGAGAAGTTAAAAATTGATTAAATTGGCACAATTAGGCCTTAGAAGTTATGGTGTGCCATTTTGGGTTTTGGCACACTAGGGGGATAGTTGGTATTAAGGCAAAATGGATTTAATCTCAGAAATGACAATTTGGGCTTAACACTTAGGTATTTTATACCTTAGTATTTTATATTTGTCATGCTTTATTTGCCTTGACATGTCATGACATCATATTTATTTTTATAAAATGTCATGATAATACTTAGGGTTAGCTAAATGTCATGTTATGCTTAAGTATATATCACATGCCACGACATCATAATTTTGGCACATACTTTTATTCTTGCTATCAATTATGTCATAATCATCATTCATGCATTAATTACAATTGAGTTAAGGACAATGGCATGATTTGAAGTCTCATGCATAAGGGAATCAAATAGTGTTGCCCAGAAAAATACATGAGACCCTAAATGAACAAAGCCCACATCTCACAAGAAGACTTGACTTGTATCTATTTATACACTTAGATACAAGTGAGATGTTAGGAAAAAGAATTAAAGGTTTTAAAATTATTTCAAAATAATTTTGAAAAACCTTGGTGAAGTCTATCTTTTAATAGCAATCACCATTGAATGAGATGATACAAAGTAGGGTCAAATATTGAAAATTTCAAGAGTTTTGAACTTTGTATCAATCTCACTAGTTTATGGGTATTTTTATTTCTAATATTTTCACCCAGAATGCTTGTAATAAGTAATGTACATATGAATTTTCAAGATTTTTCAAATTATGTATTTTTACTTATGAATTTTGGAATTTCATTTCTGAAATCTGATTTCTGCACTATGCAGAAATCAGTCGACTGCCATGGATGGCAGTCGACTTGAGTCAAAATCAGTCGACTGATAATGATGATTTCGGGTAAACAAGGTTTGTTAGGCCCATGTTCAACTACGTTTTGGTTCCCTATGTTAGTAATATATGAGAGATGTCCTAAGGCAATCGCCTTATGTATGAACCATTTATATGATAAATGAAGATTCACTATTTGAGTATACATATTTTATGTATTTGATTGGATCTTAAACTCATTTACTGAATGTCCACGATACGATTCACAGCATGAGAGAATTTGTGATTGGATCACAACTAGTGAGTATCTCTACATGTGTAATTGTGATGTATCGGAATTATCCCTAGTCGATGAATTGATGGATTTGGATACCATCAATTCTGTCGAGACTAGCACGAGGTGTACTCCTTGGTGTATCCAAGCAGCTGATTCTCACTGGCTGGAGACATTGTGATGTCCAGAGTTAATCGTGGATGCTAGTTATGGTAACTAGTTCATTGGAGTGACCAGCCGTAAGACTTCATATGGTTCTCTGCATATATAGATATGTCAATGAAGTTCTTACTGTGGCTTAAGTGCGATGTTCCTTTGACTTACGGTATTCAAGTCATCTTGATCATGGAGACTTATGCTTTGACATCTTAAGCAAACATCTCTAAGGAGATGTGGACCCGGGATGATTGGGTATAAGTTGAAGTGATCGAAGGTGTTTGAATAGCCTATAAAGGATTCACCACTCCTTGCGAGGAGATGTATACCCATGGCCTCTCGTCGGATTGTTACTAAAGTCTTTGGCCAAAGCATTACATGTTTAGAGTAAGGTACTCTTCGATACATGTGGAGTAACTAGAATGTGGGACGAGGAAATGATACTTGGGCTAGGTGTGACGTAGTCAGCCTAGTGGGGACTGACACAATAGACCATGTCCTGAACCAAGTGGGTATAAGATGAGTGAAGGGAATGGGGCACGATTCATTCGAGCTACTGAAGGGTTTCAGAAATAGTTCCGGATCAACCGTTGATCTTTTCGGTTAATTGGGGATCATGATGTACTACTAGGTGCCACTCATGATCGTTCTATAATTAATGGTTAATTATAGACGGCCAACATAAACCGAGAACCTATTTGGTCACACGCACAACGAGCGTAATCCAAAGGATTTAAAATGAGCTTGAGAATGAGATTCTCAGACCGAGAGAAACTAGGTTTGGTTGGACCAAATATAAAGCGAGCATGAAATCGTTTCAGTCGCAATGGAAGCGTGGATGGGCCGAGTCTTATGAAGACATAATGGATGAACCAAAATGGTTTGGTTCTAATCCAATGGATGAGAATAAACCAAAGGGTTTGGTTTATTTTAAACAAATGAACCAAAAGTTGGTTCGGTTCGTTTTAACTTAAAATAAACCATCATGGTTTGGTTTATTTTAACTTATCTTAATGGAGCGGGTTAACGGGCCTAATAGTTATGATCCAATAACCATTAAGAGAATTAGTTCTCTATAAAAGAGGGCTTAATGGATAATTAAGCCCTAATCCAAAAACCCTAGCCTTTGAGTTGTCGCCCACCCTTGGAGTTGCTCGGCGCCAACCCTAGGCTGCCGCCCAGCTTGTTGTGCCGCCGTCATCTCCTTGTCGGCGTCCAAGCTTCAGCCGGTGAACCCTCCGGCGACCCTCCGGTGATCTTCCTAGGCCTCGGTGAAAAGGTGAGCACTTGGCTTCCTTGTTTTGGCTGGCGCCTACTCCTCCACTAAACTGTCCAGTTTTCTGGACAGCTTCTTCTCCTCTCGTCGGAGCGTCGTTTGGACGACGGTTAGAGCTCCGACAGCGGATAACTTATCAGGGATTCGATCTCCGGTAATCCTCTGAGGTGGAAGTCTTCCACTTTTGGAAAGTTGGAAGTATTTATGGAAATTGATATTTTCCATAAATAAAATATTTGATTAGATTCTGGAAATTTGTTTCCTAATTTAATCATGATTTGATTTGGGAAATCAAATCTTAAAATATTTTATTTCCATAAGTAGTTTTAATGATTTAGGAAATTGGTTTCCTAAATAGATTTTCCTTAATCAAATAATTCCATGAATAAAATATGTGATTAGATTTGGAAATATGTTTCCTAATTTAATTATGATTTGATTTGGAGAATCAAATCTTAAACATATTTTATTTCCATAAATAGTTATGACATATAAGGAAACATATACATGACATAATTGTATGCCATGTAATTGCATTAGATGCATAACATAATGTCATGCGTGTCGTGACATGTAGATGTATGCCATGTATGTCATGCCATGTAGATAATAGTTATTTGCATGCAAAGAGGATGAGACATAAAAACCCTTAAACAATATTAAAGCCTACACCTTCCATTAATATGGTTAGAACCAGAGTTCCGTTTCTTGTTTGGGTTGTTGGACTCTCTCCAAGCCCGGCTCGAACCCTAACATGCTCAAACCATGGAATAGTTTAATACTAATATGGTAAGAGTCAGAGGTCAATCGTTAGCTTTGGTTGTTGGACTCTCTCCAAGCTGGGCTAATTGGTTGAATGCGCTCTAACCATATTAAAACTATGTCCCGATTAATGGGTTGGCTTTAACCTGGAGCATCGGCTTGTTGGACTCTCTCCAAGGTCGATGTAAAGGGAGGTGAAGTTGGGTGCTATGCATATGATGCATACTTGTTAATGTGTTAACAACCCGATGTATGTGTGAACATTCAATTAGTTGATAACACATTGTGATAGTTGCATATACGTGATATGCAATCGGTATAGTTGATACCTACCGTCGTAGTTATGAATGGCTTGTTGGACTCTCTCCAAGGTTGTTCATAACTATGATGGATATCACCATTCGAGATGGACCTCGATCTCCAAGTGATTTTGGGGTTTTTGAAATTCGAAAATGAATGGGATTTATAAATGTATATTGATGCATTTTAAAATCATTTTCATATATGCTCGCTTTGTATTTCTAGGTCAATAAATTGATCATGACGTCTTTGAATTTGCACTATTTTGGATTCGAACAAATACCGGGCCTAACTTCCTTGATCGCTTAGAAACTCGAGAATTGTTCTCAAGGCGGAAAAGCTTGCATATGTCCTTGAAGAGCCTCTTCCGATCTCCTAAGGGCGATGCAACCTGCATCAAATGTTTGTCTATCGAAGCATATGGCGATTCTCGAGGTGACGAGTTGCATCATGCTAGCGGCGATGGTACCGAGCAAAAGCGCATGAGCATATGGATGCTAATACTATGGTCTTCCATCTTCGAGTTGTTCGATGAGCAAGCGAGATCCGAAGGTTCGAGGTCTCTAGGCTCCTCTTCACCACGAAGATGCAAGAAGGTTCATCTCAGAGTGCGATTTGTGCTAAAGATGAACGGGTACATCGAGCGCTAGCTACCCTCGGTTTTGTGATGGATCATGAGTTAAGTATTGACTTAATTGCATTGTTTGCCCAAGAGTTTCGCAATTTGTGATGAACTATCGGATGAACAAATTGGAATCCACCATTCCCGAGCTCCTCAATATGTCAAGACCGTGGAGCCTTGATGAAGCATGAGGAGAAGGCGGTTCATAGTTGATTCCTCAAAGAAAGGTTCTAAGAGGAAGGCAAAAGAATGAAGAAAGGAAAGAACAAAAAGGCAAAGAAGAGGAACGGAAACAGAAAAGGGCACTTGCCATCGTGGCAAGGAAGGCCCGCGAAGAACTGCAAGATTTATCTTGAGTCCATGAAGAAGAAGAAGGCATCCGATGCCCCATCCTCTTCAGGTATCTTCGTTATTGATTGTCATTCTATTTCCTTGGACACTTGGGTATTGGATACTGGGTGTAGCTCACATATATGTAATGACATACAGGGGCTAAGGAATAGAAGAAGACTTGTCAGAGGGGAGTCAAATTTGAGAGTTGGCAATGGAGCAAAGGTTGCTGCGGTCGCCATCGGAACTTATTTGCTGAAGCTCCCTAGTGGACTAGTCTTAGAACTGGACAATTGCTATTATGTTCCTTCTCTAATAAAGAACATTGTTTCTATTTCCTGTTTAAATAGAAATGGTTTCCATTTGACGTTTAGTAACAATTATTGTTATATAACTTTAAATGGCGTACTTTATGGAACTGGAACCTTGAGTAATGGCATTTATACGTTGGACGTATCCAGTGACATTTTCAATATCGAAGCGAGCAACACGTGTGCTCGAAAGGATAATCAAATAGACTCCTATATGTGGCATTGTCGTCTTGGCCATATAAGCAAGAAACGCATGTCCGAATTACACCGATGTGGAATTCTAGAATCGTTTAAATTGGATTCATACGATACATGCAAATCATGCTTAAAAGGCAAGATGACTAAGTTACCTTTTACTGGAAAAGGTGAACGAGTGGGAGAGTTACTAGGTCTAATACATACTGATGTATGTGGACCTATGTCAACTCAAGCATTAGGAGGCTATAGCTATTTCATTACCTTCACCGATGATCACTCGCGGTTTGGGTATGTGTTCTTGATGAAACACAAGTCTGAAGCCTTTGAAAGGTTCAAAGAATTCAGAAATGAAGTAGAGAAACAACATGACAAGAGTATTAAAATACTTCGATCGGATCGAGGTGGTGAATACTTAAGTCAAGAGTTTCTTGATTATCTAAGAGACAATGGCATATTGTCTCAATGGACTCCGCCCTATACACCACAGATAATGGTGTATCCGAGAGGCGAATCGGACCTTGTTGGACATGGTCAGTCAATGATGAATCATGCAACTCTTCCCAAGTCCTTTTGGGGCTATGCACTTGAGAGCTTGTTTACTTGTTAAACAGAATGCCTACCAAGGTAGTCTCAACTACTCCATAGCAGATATGGAATAGTAAGAAACCTCATGTATCTTACTTGAAGATATGGGGTTGTCTCGCTTATGTGAAGCGGTGATCGAGACAAATTGGATGCTAAGTCTGATAAATGTCTATTTATTGGATACCCTAAGGAAACTAGGGGTTACCAATTCTATCATCCTGTGGAACAAAAGGTGTTTGTTTCAAGTCATGTTGTGTTTCTAGAGAAAGAGTTTCTCTTGCAAGAAAACAGTGGGAGTGTCATCGAGCTTGAGGAGGCTCGAGAGACTCAAATAGACATTGATGAGATACCTGGTGAAGCACAACAGCCGACAACTCATAGTGATGGGCAATCGGCTGGACCTATTGTAACACCACATCTTCGTAGATCTGGTAGAACACGCAATATTCCTGAGAGATATGGATTTCTCGTAAGCGAATCAAACGACGTGTTACTCATTGACGATGAGGAGCCTACCAGTTATGAAGAAGTGCTGACAAGTTCAGAAAGGGATAAGTGGCTTGGTGCCATGAAGTCGGAAATGGATTCCATGTATGAAAACCAAGTTTGGAACTTGGTTGACCCACCTGAAGGGATAAAGCCTATAGGGTGCAAGTGGGTTTTCAAGAAGAAAACCGACATGGATGGTAATGTGATTACCTATAAGGCTAGATTGGTGGCGAAAGGATATCGTCAAAAACAAGGTGTTGATTATGACGAAACCTATTCGCCTGTAGCTATGCTTAAATCCATTCGGATGCTCCTGGCCATAGCGGCTCATTATGATTATGAGATATGGCAGATGGATGTGAAAACAGCTTTTCTTAATGGAAACCTGCTCGAGGACGTGTATATGATACAGCCTGAGGGTTTCACATCGGTTGATAAAACCAAGGTATGCAAATTGCGACGATCTATTTATGGATTGAAGCAAGCATCCAGGAGCTGGAAAATCCATTTTGATGAGACAATCAAAAAAGTTTGATTTCTCACAAAATCCAGACGAACCTTGTGTGTACAAGAAGGTTAGTGGGAGTGCAGTCGTATTCCTAGTATTGTATGTCGATGACATACTACTTATAGGAAACGATGTTTCAATCTTACAGTCAGTGAAGGTTTGGTTATCCAAGACATTCTCCATGAAAGACCTGGGAGAAGCAACCTACATCCTCGGGATTAAGATCTATAGAGATAGATCGAAACAGTTGCTTGGTCTTTTGCAGTCTACATATATAGACCGAGTGCTAAAGAGGTTTAGCATGTCGGAATCCAAGAAAGGTTTCCTACCCATCAGGCATGGGGTACACCTTTCGAAGTCTATGTGTCCGCGCACAGAAGACGAGAGGATTTGCATGAGTAAGATTCCCTATGCATCCGCAATAGGATCTATCATGTATGCTATGTTATGTACGAGGCCCGATGTATCGTATGCTCGAGTGTCACCCGAGATCCGGGAATGGATCATTGGTATTAAGACGATCCTTAAGTACTTGAGAAGAACTAAGGATGTGTTCCTAATATATGGAGAAGGGGACATGGTGATACGCGGGTATACGGATGCCAGCTTCCAGACAGACAAGGATGATTCCAGGTCTCAGTCTGGATACGTGTTCACCTTGAATGGGGGCGCAGTGAGTTGAAAAAGATCCAAACAAGAGACTGTAGCGGATTCTACTACTGAGGCAGAATACATTGCAGCTTCAGAAGCAGCAAAGGAAGCGGTTTGGATCAAAAAGTTCGTTCATGAACTTGGTGTGATTCCGGCCATTGTTGAAGAAATACCGGTCTACTGCGACAATAATGGAGCAATTGCACAGGCGAAAGAGCCAAGGTCTCATCAGCGATCCAAACATGTGCTTCGCCGCTATCATCTTATCAGAGAGATCATCAGTAGGAACGAAATACAAATCGAGAAAATTCCCACTGAAAGGAACTTAGCGGATCCTTTGACTAAGGCATTACCTCAAAGTAAGTTTGAGGGTCATGTTCGAGCTCATGGTATTGGATACCGTAGCGATTGGCATTAGGCCAAGTGGGAGTCTGTTAGTAATATATGAGAGATGTCCTAAGGCAATCGCCTTATGTATGAACCATTTATATGATAAATGAAGATTCACTATTTGAGTGTACATGTTTTATGTATTTGATTGGATCTTAAACTCATTTACTGAATGTCCACGATACGATTCACAGCATGAGAGAATTTGTGATTGGATCACAACTAGTGAGTATCTCTACATGTGTAATTGTGATGTATCGGAATTATCCCTAGTCGATGAATTGATGGATTTGGATACCATCAATTCTGTCGAGACTAGCACGAGGTATACTCCTTGGTGTATCCAAGCAGCTGATTCTCACTGGCTGGAGACATTGTGATGTCCGGAGTTAATCGTGGATGCTAGTTATGGTAACTAGTTCATTGGAGTGACCAGCCGTAAGACTTCATATGGTTCTCTGCATATATAGATATGTCAATGAAGTTCTTACTGTGGCTTAAGTGCGATGTTCCTTTGACTTGCGGTATTCAAGTCATCTTGATCATGGAGACTTATGCTTTGACATCTTAAGCAAACATCTCTAAGGAGATGTGGACCCGGGATGATTGGGTATAAGTCGAAGTGATCGAAGGTGTTTGAATAACCTATAAAGGATTCACCACTCCTTGCGAGGAGATGTATACCCATGGCCTCTCGTCGGATTGTTACTAAAGTCTTTGGCCAAAGCATTACATGTTTAGAGTAAGGTACTCTTCGATACATGTGGAGTAACTAGAATCCGTAGGATGAGGAAATAATACTTGGGCTAGGTGTGACGTAGTCAACCTAGTGGGGACTGACACAATAGATCATGTCCTGAACCAAGTGGGTATAAGATGAGTGAAGGGAATGGGGCACGAATCATTCGAGCTGCTGAAGGGTTTCAGAAATAGTTCTGGATCAACCGTTGATCTTTTCGGTTAATTAGGGATCATGATGTACTACTAGGTGCCACTCATGATCGTTCTATAATTAATGGTTAATTATAGACGGACAACATAAACCGAGAACCTATTTGGTCACACGCACAACGAGCGTAATCCAAAGGATTTAAAACGAGCTTGAGAATGATATTCTCAGATCGAGAGAAACTAGGTTTGGTTGGACCAAACATAAAGCGAGCATGAAATCGTTTCAGTCGCAATGGAAGCGTGGATGGGCCGAGTCTTATGAAGACGTAATGGATGAACCAAAATGGTTTGGTTCTAATCCAATGGATGAGAATAAACCAAAGGGTTTGGTTTATTTTAAACGAATGAACCAAAAGTTGGTTCGGTTCGTTTTAACTTAAAATAAACCATCATGGTTTGGTTTATTTTAACTTATCTTAATGGAGCGGGTTAACGGGCCTAATGGTTAAGATCCAATAACCATTAAGAGAATTAGTTCTCTATAAAAGAGGGCTTAATGGATAATTAAGCCCTAATGCAAAAACCCTAGCCTTTGAGTTGTCGCCCACCCTTGGAGTTGCTCGGCGCCAACCCTAGGCTGCTGCCCAGCTTGTTGTGCCGCCGTCATCTCCTTGTCGGCGTCCAAGCTTCAGCCGGTGAACCCTCCGGTGATCTTCCTAGGCCTCAGTGAAAAGGTGAGCACTTGGCTTCCTTGTTTTGGCCGGCGCCTACTCCTCCACCAAGCTGTCCAGTTTTCTGGATAGCTTCTTCTCCTCTCGTCGGAGCATCATTTGGACCACCGTTAGAGCTCCGACAGCGGATAACTTACCGGGGATTTGATCTCCGGTAATCCTCTGAGGTGGAGGATGAAGGATTCGTCAATCGGTTGACGAATACCTCTCCGGAGAAGCGAGTTTTGAGGACTCATTTTGGATCCGAATTTGGATTCGGATCGTGATCATCTCTCGATCACGTCGTCTTCAACACGAGGCTAGTAACCCGTACGAAGACGAAGATCGTGGCTTAGCGAAGTCATCCCGAGGAACTCGGCGTGGATACGGATAGAGACGATTCTAGCGAGGATCGTTCCGGTTGATGTTGTTCCCGCTACACGTCATACGAAAGGTATAATGTAGATAAATTTTCCTTTTATTGCAAATTTAAATTTACGGTTATGTCTACACTTGTTGTAATATGCATGCGTGTGTTGTGTGTGTTGTAATAAATAGGAGTATTTATTATTTTTATTGCTTCCGTTGTGTTCATGTTTACGAAACTTGATCGAACACACACACGCCGCGGTGCCGGAAACCCAACACCCTAACTACTCCTAACCCTAGGACATGCTTTGGAGAGCATTAGAAAGAGTGAAAATCCATTGGACATGGATTAGGAGAAGTGTTTAGGGTGTGTATCGAATTTTAAGAGAGGTAAAAGTTCAATGTTGAATTTTTTTTCCCTTAATTTCGATAGTTTAGTGTTTCTATTGGCTTAGGGACTCTCCAAAGATATTTTTGGTGCAATGGTCAAGGGGAAGAAAGCTTTTAGGGGGAGGTATCCATCTTGGCAAGATGGATGTGTATTTTTCCTCATGGGAGGAAAATTAGGGGATTGCCTCTCTAAAGTGATATGGGACATATCACTAGGAAGATTGAAGGAATCCTAGATGTTTTTGTACCAAGCGGAAAATTGTAAGATCTCATTGGGATATGAGACATTGCCACCCTTGAGGACCTTTTTGATGTATATCAAAAAAGGGGAGAAGTTACCAATTGGTGTTAATTGGAATTCTCATTGGGATGCGAGAATTACCAATTGGGGAAAATTGGTAGACTTGAGTTTGAGATTTTTTCAAACATCAAAAAGGGGGAGATTGTTGGTGCAATTAACCCAGGTCACGATTGATCGGACTCAAGTTTGACTCGAACTTTATTTTGATATTAGACAAAAAGTATGACATGTGATTGTCATGGGAAGTCCAAGCATGGGGCTTGGCATTAGAAGCCCATCATGGAGTTGGCATGGGAAGACCAAGTGGGTAGCCTTGGCCACGTAAGTCCAAGTGTGTAGCCTTGGCGGTGAAAGTCCAACATGGGTTGGCAAGGGAAAGTCCAAGCTTGAGTCTTGGTATTTGGGTAGCTTGATAAAGCATTGGCAAGTTCAATGTCTCTTGGCTCGAGTCCTTGAGTTGGTGAAGGATGACATTGCGGAAGTCGTGCACTTGGTGCATCCGAGGGACCACCGGATGAGGAGCGAATGGAGTGAAGCCAAATAAAGTAGACTTCAGGGCGAGATGCGAAGGATGGCATTGCGAAGCCATGCGCTTGGTGCCTCCGAGGGATGTGGCCGGACGAAGAGAGCTTCGATGAGGGACTCCATAAGGAGATGAGAGTTGAGCTTGGCCAAGTGGCTGAGATCGAGTGTCGGATGCTCAAATATTAGTGTTTGAGGTTTACCCGACGGTCGGATGCTCAAACAAGTGTTTGTTTGAGGTTTTACTCAATAATAGTTGAATGGTATAGGTGTCAATCGACTGATCTGAGTCGATTGAATGTCGATTGGTGTTCGACTGAAGTGCTTCTGGCCCAGCAGTCGACTGCTAGGGTTTGGCAATCGATTGCTGCACCATGAGTCGACTGCCAAGGGATGATAGTCGACTGATGAAGGGTGTCGCGGGCATAGAAGGGTTGAAAGTCTACTGATTGCCTGGATCACTCAACTGATGGTTAGATCAGTTGACTGATGGGCATGATCAGTCGACTGATGGAGGATCCGTTGGAACTTGTCCAGCGCGGATCGAGTCATTGTGAGACAATGATTACAGGAGCAGTCGACTGATGGTAAGGAACAGTCAACTGATTAGCGCGAAATCAGCTCGATGCAGGTTATTTAAGGAGCTCGAGATGGAGAATTTTGCATCCATTTTTTGGGAGATTTTGGAGGGGAATTGCTGCTACATTCCAGACCTTTAAGAGCAAACTAAAGCAAGCAACAAGCAAATGATTAAAGTCATTTGTTGTAAAGTGTTATTTACTTGTATTTCATATTGTCTTTTTATTTTGCTTGTACTTTTGTATTACCTGTTGTAATTGCTTGTACAAGGTTTCTCCACCTCCGACTTATTGTCGAGAAGGAGTTTGGTTAGTGTCGTGTGCATAACTCGAGCTCGTTGAGCTTACCCCGTGGAGTAGGAACCCTAAGGTTCCGAACCACGTATATTACCGTGTATTGTGTGTGTTGTGATTGTCTCTTGTATTTGTATTTGTTATTTGTATTTCCGCTGTGTATTAACGAATATTAATGACAAGCACACGACGAGCGAACGATTTCCATTGTACACGCGAATTGGGCTATTCACCCCCTCTAGCCGGCCACCGATCCTCTAACAAGACAAACACACAAAACACACCCACAAACACAAGATGTAACGTGGTTTGGAACCTAGAGTTTCTACTCCTAATCAACCTCTCCTTCTCGAAAAACACTCCGGAGGTGGAGAAAACCTCTTACAATAGTTCTTACAACAATAAGAAGGAAATACAAGCAAATACAAATGAAATACAATAAACAATGTAAAGAAAACTTTACTCAAGGTTGCTTTGAATGCTTTTCTTGTTGGTTGCTTGGATGAGCTTGAAGAACCCTAAAATGCACCAGCACTTCACCTCAAATCTTTCCTAGAACCACCACTAAAATCCTCCCTTTTGTTCTCCTTATAAAGCTGCAAATCGAGCTGATTTTCACCTAACAATCGACTGCCCATACCTAGTAGTCGACTGCTCCTGTAGTGATTATCTCACAATGACTTAATCCACACTGGAAAAACTCCAATGGATAGCTCATCAGTCGACTGCCAAACCCTAGCAGTCGACTGCTGCCCCGTCAGTCGACTGCCTAGTTGACTACGAAACTTTCTTTACTCATGGCCGCAAACAATAGTTGATTGCCCTCCATGGCAGTCGACTACTCGGCCAGTTGATTGCCTAAATCTGGAAGTCGACTACCAAGGCCACACGACCACATTCGAGCTCTAGTCGACTCCTGACCAGTCAACTGGTCATAATCCCAATCGACTGTCCAGAGTCGACTAAGCTGCCAAATGTCAAAACACTTGACCAGTCAACTGGTCCATAACCCTAGTCGACTGATGAATCTCAACCATGAGGTTTACCCCAAGTATGATCCCCTCATACTTGCTAGTCCACCCTTAGCCTAGATCTAAGCCTTCTAGCCACCTCCATTATCGGATCCCTCCAAGTCATCCATGACTTGTTCATCCATACATTAACCTTCAAGTGCTTCCATTGGATATTGTCATGCTAACCGAGTCTACATTGCCAAGGCACATTTGGGCTTACGTTGCCAAGACGCACGCTTGGACTTTATGCCGTCAAACCTTGGACTTATGTTGCCAAGACTACAACTTGGATTTTATGCCACCAATATCACACCCTTGGACTTCCCTTGCCAACTTCATGTTGGACTTTCCAATTGTCAAGTACCCATGACTTGAAATTCCAATTGCCAAGTACCCATGACTTGGACTTTACCATTGCCAAGACCCATGCTTGGACTTTCCATGCCAAGTACTCAAGACTTGGACTTTACCATTGCAAGACCCATGCTCGGAATTTTCATGCCAAGTACTCAAGACTTGGACTTTCCATCATATGGTCAACCATATAGTTAACTCATTGTCAAACATCAAAATACTACTTGAGTCAAACTCAAGTCTGATCAATCGTGACCTAAGCCGATTGCACCAACAAATAGTTGTTCCAGTTGACTGATAAAGGGGGACATTCGACTAAGACCCCTAAAATAAAAAAGATTTAGTTTTTCTTGATTTATTGTGTTGGTTCTATGTATGTATAAATTGAATTAAGTCAACTTTTTACTGGTTAGTCAGTTTTGTACTGACTTGATTAACATGAATTTTTAGATGATACAAATGATTACTACCATGACTCATCGCGATTTGTTGCGAAATAAGCTGAGGGAAGCTATCCAGGAGATAGAGTATGAACCAACTTATGGAGACACATGGGGAGACTGGATCGTCTATTTTGAAGACTTGAGATGCATGAGTTTTCTATTCTAGATAACTACAAGATTTGGGCATTGGTTCGTTCACTGTCAGAGAATCTAAGTGATGTTGCACATCAGATATGAGGGTGCTATGAGGGGTGCATCACATATACATAGTTTTGCAAAGATCTGCTTCACTATACAAATCAGGAGGATCATGCTGAGAGTGTAGAAGATCCAGAAGAAGAAATCGATTAGGACCTTTATGTTGTTTCTATACAAGATTCTGTGACTGTTCAACTCAAGAGTGTCCTAACTGAAAATGTCCTAGTTGAGACTAGAAAGATAGGACATGCTATGATTATTACTGTGCTAGTATTTGTACTAGTAGGAGTAATAATTGCTTATCTAGTTTGTTAGAGTTGTTAAGGTTATAAGTAGATTTCTATATGTTAACAAAACTCTTACATGTAAATGGTTAGTTTATTTATGTTATATTCGAGGTGGTGAAAACCTAAGCCAAGAATTTCGTGATCATCTAGTTGAGTTTAGGATTATATTCCAACTCACTCGACCTGGAACACCCCAATGGAATAGTGTATCAGAAAGGAGAAATTGTATTTTGTTAGATATGGTATGATCAATGATGAGTCATGCAGATCTTTCTTCTTCTTTCTGGGGACATGCTATAGAGACTATTGCTTTCACACTTAATCGTGTTCCATCAAAGGCTACTACAAAGACAATATATGAGATATGGATTGGGAAGAGTCCCAAAATGTCTTTTATGAAGATTTGAGGTTGTGAGGCTTACGTTAAACAAAGGCCCAAATAAGATAAGTGTTATTTTGTAGATTATCCCAAAGGAACAAAGGGATATTACTTTTACAATACCACACAAGGTAAAGTGTCTATTACTAGAAATGGTGTTTTTCTAGAAAGAGGATTTATTTCTAGAGGAACTAGTGGGAGAAAAGTAGATCTTGAAGAAATTCGAGATAAACAAATTAGCACTGAGACTTTGATGGAACGTGAACATGTACCACAAGGTGTTGTGGATCATGACCTTGTTTCACCACAAGAAGTTGTGGAGTAACAACTTGTTCATGTACAACAAGCTCTATGTACATCTGGTAGGATACGTCGTCAACCTGAGAAATATTCTCTTCTCTTGTCTGACCATGATGATGTAATGCTTGTTGACCAAAATGAGCCTACATCCTATCATGAAGCTATAATGAACCTAGATTTTGAGAAATGACTAGACATCATGAGATCCGAAATGAAATCCATGTATGGACTATGGTTGACCCACCTAAAGGGATAAATCCCATTGGGTGGAAATGGGTTTTTAAGAAGAAAACCGACATGGATGGAAATGTACATACCTTCAAAGGGAAACTAGTAGCTAAAGGATTCAAGAAAATTCATGGTGTAGACTATGATGAAACCTTTTCATCAGTTGCGATGCTTAAATCCATTTGGATCTATCTTGCTATTGCAGCTTACCATGACTATGAGATCTAGCAAATGTATGTCAAAACTTCATTCCTTAATGGGAATCTACTTGAGGATGTGTACATGACACAACTTGAGGGTTTTGTTGATCCAAAGAATGTTGGAAAGGTATGTAAGTTGCAAAAGTCCATTTATGGATTAAAGCAAGCTTCTAAAAGTTGGAATATTCGATTCGATGATGCCATCACAGAGTTTGGTCTCATTAAGAACGAAGATGAACCTTATGTCTACCAGAGAATTAGTGGGAGCATAGTTGTCTTTCTTATTTTGTATGTAGATGATATACTTATCATTGGAGATGATATCCTTGTTTTATAGTCTGTAAAGACGTAGCTTGGAAATTATTTCTCAATGAAAGACTTAGGTGAAGCTGCCTATATTTTAGGTATTAAAATCTATAGAGATAGATCTAAGAGATTACTTCACCTGAGTCAGAGTACATATATTGACAAAGTGCTTAATCACTTTGCTATGTAGAATTTTAAGAGAGGATTTTTGCCAATGTCACATGGTGTGAGTCTTTCCAAGGCTCAATGTCCCTCTACTAAAGAGGAGAGGGATTATATGGATAAGATTACTTATACATATGCTATTGGATCTATCATGTATGTCATGTTATGTACTCGTCATGATGTCTCATATGCATTAAGCATGATGAGCAGGTACACTACTAAAAGCTATGTTTTGGCGACAAATTTTGCAACGAACTTTGAATAAAAATTCGTTGCAAAATTTTTTTGCAACGAAATATTTTTTGTTGTAAATAATTCACCACAAAATTTTACAATGAAAATAAAAATTAGTCGCAAAAATTGCAACGAATAAAATTTTTGTTGCAAAATTAATTGATATTTATCGATAAAAATGGAAACAAAAATAACTCCTCGCAAACTTTGGCGATGAAAAAAATTATTCGTCGCCAAATTTGGCGACGAAACAAATGTCGTCCTAAAATTTTATGACGAATAATTATTTTCATCGCTAAATCCACGACGAAAAATTAGTTCATCGCAAAAGACCAATAAATTTATTTACCATATTTTCAAGAAAACATTGCATCAAAAATAAATTTCGTCGCAAAATCTGCCACTAATTGAATTTTTGTTGCAAAATATTCTCGTTCAGTCGACTGAAGAAGGCTATCAATCGACTAGGCAATCGACTAAAAAAGTTTCTGTAAGGTGCTATAGTAAATCAGTCGACTAATTCTTGACCAGTCGACTAGGCAGTTGATTAAAAAAGTTTTTGTAAGGTGCTATAGTACATTAGGAGACTAATGTACTTGTTCAATCGATTAATAGAGGATAATTTGTGACAAAAAAAATTTTCGATGCAAATTTTGCGATGAAAAAAATATTTCATGGCACCTTTGCCACCATCAGTTGACTGTTATAAGTTGACAATCAACTGATAATCTGTGTTTAAATTTATGTGATTGATCAGTCGACTGATGTGTTAGTAATATATATGAGAGATGTCCTAAGGCAATCGTCTTATGTTTGAACCATTTATATGATAAATGAAGATTCACTATTTGAGTATACATGTTTTCATGTATTTGATTAGATCTTAAACTCATTTACTGAATGTCCACGATACGATTAACAGCATGAGAGAATTTGTGATTGGATCACAACTAGTGAGTATCTCTACATGTGTAATTGTGATGTATTAGAATTATCCCTAGTCGATGAATTAATGGATTGGGACACCATCAATTCTGTTGAGACTAACACGAGGTATACTCCTTGGTGTATCCAAGTAGCAAATTCTCACTGGATGGAGACATTGTGATGTCCAGAGTTAATCGTGGATGCTAGTTATGGTAACTAGTTCATTGGAGTGACCAACTGTAAGACTTCATATGGTTCTTTACATATATAGATATGTCAATGAAGTTCTTACTGCAGCTTAAGTGTGATGTTCCTTTGACTTGCGGTATTCAAGTCATCTTGCTTTGACATCTTAAGCAAGCATCTCTGAGGAAATGTGGACCCGGGATGATTGGGTATAAGTCGAAGTGGCCGAAGGTGTTTGAATAGCCTATAAAGGATTCACCACTCCTTGTGAGGAGATGTATACCCATGGCCTCTCGTCGGATTGTTACTAAAGTCTTTGGCCAAAATATTACATGTTTAGAGTAAGGTACTCTTGGATACATGTGCAGTAACTAGAATCCGTAGGACGAGAAAATGATACTTGGGCTAGGTGTGACATAGTCAACCTAGTGGGGACTGACACTATAGACCATGTCATGAAACAAGTGGGTGTAAGATGCATGAAGGGAACGGGGCACGATTCATTGTAGCTGCTAAAGGGTTTCAGAAATAGTTCTGGATGAACCGTTGATCTTTCGGTTAATTGGGGATCATGATCTACTACTAGGTGCCACTCATGACCGTTCTATAATTAATGGTTAATTATAGAGGCCAACATAAACCGAGAACCTATTTGTTCACACGCACAACGAGCATAATTCGAAGGATTTAAAATGAGCTTGAGAATGAGATTCTCAGACTGAGAGAAACTAGGTTTAATTTGACCAAACAAAGATCGAGCATGAAATCATTTTAGTCGCAATGGAAGCGTGGATGGGTCGTGTCTTATGAAGACATGATGGATGAACCAAATTTGTTTGGTTCTAATCCAATGGTGAAGAATAAACCAAAGGGGTTTGGTTTGTTTTAAACGAATGAACCAAAGTTGGTTCGGTTCGTTTTAACTTAAAATAGACCAACTCAGTTCGGTTTATTTTAACTTAAGTTTTTGGAGCGGGTTAACGGATTTTTTGTTTATGAACCAATAACCGTTAGGAGAATGTGTTCTCTATAAAAACAGGGCTTAAGGGTTTTGTGAAGACCTAATCCTAGTCTTGCCACCCCAACCCTTTTTTCTCCTTGTCGCCGCCGCCCAAGCCTTCCACGCCTCCAGCCTTGTGCCACCGTCCACCTTGCTACCGGCATCTAACCTCCTGCCGGCGACCCTCCGACAACTTCCCTTGGCTCAGGTGACCAAGGTGCAGCCGGCCATCCTCTTTGGGCCGGCGCAACCCCTCCACCAATCTGTCCAAAATTCTGGACAGCTTCCTCCTTTCGTGTCGGAGCATCGTTTGGATGACATTTGTGTTGGATCGATGCGGTTCGCTAGAGGGGGGGGTGAATAGCGAAAAACCTTTTCCTTTTTTTTACGTTCGTTAAAAACTCGAGAGATAATTAATTGCAGCAGAAATGTAAAGTAAAAAGAGACAATGAAGTTTTTACTTGGTTCGTAGCCTTCGGCTACTACTCCAAGGCCCTAGTGGTCCTTGACCACGTACGGAGGGCAAAAGCACTAAAGGAACTCCTCCTTGTTGGAGGTAGGAGTTAATCGATACAAGAAGGAAAAAGCTTGAGGTAGAGGGACACTCCCCCTCTCCTCGTATACGATAAAAGCTCCGAAAAGAAGTGAACTTAAATAAGAGCTAAAAAAAATCGACGTTACAATAAGAAAGAATTTAAGACCTAGACGTCGGAGAGAAAGCACTTCGTGGTCGAAAAGTTGTAGCTTGGCGGAGGCTTTTTGGAAGCTTTAGAATGATGAAGAAACCCTAGGTTTGGCCCTCCTTTTATAGCCTTTGAGCCCCTTTTCGAGAGGAACCCTAGCCAATCACAATTGAGCACCAATCTCCTTGAAATGGGGTAATAAGCCTTGACTCCTCGAATCTAATCATTGACCATCAGTCGACTGATGGCCATCATCGATCGGATGGCAGATCGATCGAGTCTTGACCTCCGGCGATCGGCCCGATTGGCGGCGATCGAGTCCTCCAAGTAGCGATCGTGATGCTTGCTGCAAGTCAAAGTTAGCTCAACAAAAACATAATTTCGACGGTCATCGACCGTCCGATCTCGACCTAGACCATCTATAGGATGTCTTTGGTCGGATCTACGCTTAAGATCATCCCCATAAAGAGGATACGACCTCACTTATGCTCGCACACACGAGCTTACCTCGACACTTACATATTGCTTTTGCTTCCGGCCTTCCACTCGATTCCTTTGGCTCCCTCCGAAGTCACTCAAGTGTCGCCCGACCACCGCGGCTTCCTCCGGGTGTCGCTAGCCTTCAGCTCCAGCTATATCAATCTTCTGCATACTCGATTCAGCTCGTGAGATAATGACATGAGCTTAACTTTGTATCGTTTGCTATAATCAAAACTCAGGTTCGACTTAGGTGCCTACTGCACCAACAATCTCCCCCTTTTTGATTTATGGCAAACCCACATACAAAGTTAAGAAAAAACAAATTAAGTGCATTAAGTAAAATGAGCAAGAGATATGCATGAATGTGTAGGAGTAAAAACTCTTTTTCAAGTGCTCCCCCTTGAGGAATCCTCCCCCTTGACCGAGGGTGAGTACTTGAGAAAGGGTTTTAACTCTCCCCCTTGATATTTGCTACTAAAAAAGAATTAAGTGACCGAAATTACTTAATATTGGCCATAGTGTTTAAAATAAGTTTTAAGTTAAGAAAAAATTGATTTCTTAACCTTGGCCTTTACTTCTATTTTGTTAACAAGTTAAGTAAATTACTTTTTGTTAACAAGTTAAGTAAGAGTTAAGTAAATTATTGTATTGTTAACGAAAACAAGTTAACTAAATGTGTTTAAGTTAAGAGTTCCCTTAACTTGTTTTGTTAACTTAAAGTTAAGTAAGCCTTACTAAAAAATTGATCCCTTAACTTTGGCCTTTTTCTCCCCCTTTTGCCATATATCGAAAAGAGTGAGGATGTGTGTGGAATAAAAAAATAAGTTTTAATTTTAAAGTCCAAGCATGCTCCACATTATTTTGAAAATAATATACTTAAAATAGGTTCATCTATAAAATGTTCGACTCATATTTGGCTTGATTGATATGAAGGATCAACCAGTCCTGGTCAGAGTCGGTTAGTATGTATGATTATACTCCGTGGTTCATAGCGATGCACTAGCTCTACATCTGGAACCAGGAGTAAGGTCCTAACATCTCACACCCATCTACGTGGCTAAGTACACAAACACATTAGTCCTATGTGTTGTGAGATGTATTGGCTCCTTAAATCTATAGGTGCATGATATCTAAGGTATGTCCTATGCTAGTTCCATAATAATGAAATTAAAGAAATAGTAGTAAGAACATATAATTTGCAAGTACCTATTCTATTACGCACATGCCCAATTTTCATCTTAATAGACTAAGTTCGGCTTCGGGTAGGGGTTTAATAAATAGGTCTGCTAGGTTAGACTTCGAGTCAACATATTCGAGTTGTATGGAGTCGTTGGCTACATGTTATCGAATGAAATGGTGTTTTACCTCTATATGCTTTGTCCTTGAATGGCATATAGGGTTCTTAGTTAGATTTATCGAACTTATGTTGTCTACAAAAATTTTAGTTTTGGTGAAGTCCAACCCAAAGTCTCGGAGAGTGTGCTTCATCCAAAGAAGCTGAGTTACACACTCACCCATCGCAACGTATTCGGCTTCGGTGGTAGATAAGGCAACACAATGTTGCTTCCTACTGCACCAACTCACTAGACTTGAGCCGAGTAGTTGACAACAACCACTCGTGCTCTTTCTATCGAGTTTATTACCGGCATAATCTGAATCGGAGTAGCCGATTAGTTCGAACTCCGTAGATCTAGGGTACCAAATACCAACGTTAAGTGTACCCTTAAGATATCTAAGGATACGCTTAACTAGGGTTAGGTGAGACTCCTTAGCACAGGTTTGAAACCTGGCGCACATACTTACTGCGAATAGGATGTCGGGTCGACTCACAGTTAAGTATAGGAGACTTCCTATCGCGCTCCTATAGTACTTTAAGTCAATGGACTTACTTTCTGGGTCTTCTCCTATGTTAACATTAATCGCCATTGGGGTGTTTATTATCTTAGCGTCTTGCATTCCAAATCTTTTAATTAACTCCTTAGTGTATTTCTGTTGATATAGGTATATACCATCCTTAGTTTGTTTAATTTGTAGACCTAAAAAGAAACTTAACTCGCCTACCAAGTTCATTTCGAACTCACTTTCCATGAGTGAAATGAACTCGTTTAGTAAGGCTAAGTTAGAGGTTCCAAAAATTATATCGTCTACGTAAATTTGAGCTATGAATATTTCTTTACCTAAGGTTTTTACGAAGAGAGTTGGGTCAACTAAGCCTTGGTTAAACCCTTTTGACTTAAGATGGATTGAAAGTCTCTCGTACCAAGCTCGAGGAGCTTGTTTAAGTCCATAGAGATCTTTCTTAAGTTTTAGAATATGATCGGGTTTATCTAGATTTTCGAATCCGGGGGGGTTGGCTAACATAAACTTCTTCTTTAATGTATCCATTTAGGAATGCCGACTTAACATCCATTTGAAACAGCTTAAATCCTCGATGTGCGGCATAAGCTAGCAACATTCGAATGGATTCGAGTCTAGCTACTGGGGCATAGGTTTTGTCGTAATCTAAGCCTTCGACTTGACTAAACCCTTTGGCGACTAACCTAGCCTTGTTTCTAACTACTTCACCTTTATCATCAAGCTTATTTCGAAACACCCACCTTGTTCCAATTACCGTTTTGTCTTTAGGTGGTGGTACTAATTCCCACACTTCATTCCTAGTAAATTGAGCTAGCTCTTCTTGCATTGCAATAATCCAATCGGGATCAAGAAGAGCTTGTTCAATTGATTTGGGTTCTATCTTTGAAATTAAGGAAATTTGACTAAGGTTCCTATAGGATGCTCTAGTTCGAACTCCTAGATTAGGATCTCCTATCACTTGATCGATAGGGTGGTTAGTTTGAATCCTAGATTGGGTTGGGTTTGTGTCACCTAATGCTTGATCAATGGGGTGACTTGGTTGAACACTAGTTTGACTCGGATCACTTGTTACTTGGTCGACAAGAGAAGTTGGTTGATGTGGATTAGACTCGATCTCAGGGTCGGAGACGAGTTTGGTATCAGTGGGCTCAACACTTGGGGTCATTAAGGGTTTTGTAGGTTCGGGTACTTCATCGAACACTACATTAATAGTCTCTTCGACTTTAAGGGTATCGTGGTTATATACCCTATAGGCCCTACTCGTGGTTGAGTATCCTAAGAAGATTCCGGTGGAGGTTTTGGATTCGAATTTCCCTAGGTGGTTCTTAGTGTTTAAGATATGTACTTTACATCCAAATACCCTAAAGTACTTTATGTTGGGTACTTTATTGTGATAAATCTCGTACGAGGTCTTAAGGTGCCTCTTTACCATAAGGATCCTATTCTGGACATAGCAAGCCGTGCTAACGGCTTCTGCCCAAAACCTATCAGGTAGGTCGTATTCGTTCAACATGGTCCTAGCGGCTTCTTGTAGAGTTCGGTTTTTCCGCTCCACTAGGCCATTTTGTTGAGGGGTCCTAGGGCAAGAGAATTCATGGTGGTATTCGTTTAGGTTACAGAAGTCGGTGAACCTTTGATTTTCGAATTCACCACCATGATCGCTTCTAAGTCTTTTAACCTTAAGGTTTCTTTGATTCTCGATTAATTTGAATAGATTGATTAATTGATCTAGGGTATCATTTTTATGTTTGATGAACCTAACCCAGGTAAACCTGGAGTAGTCGTCAATTATGACTAAGCAATATTAACTTCTATTGAGTGACTTGGCTCCATGTGAATCGAATATATCCATATGCAGGAGCTCAAGTACACTTGAGGTTCGTTCTTGGTTAGTTAACTTGTGTTGTGTCCTAGGTTGTTTTCCTTGTTGACAAGCATTACAGATTTTATTAACCAAATTGTTGAGGTTGGGTAAGCCTCTGACTAAGCCACTCTGACTCATCTTGTGGACGAGTCTTGGGTGCGAGTGACCGAGTCGTCGGTGCCACAACCATGATTCCTCTTCCTGTGTCATAAGACATTTGGCTGAGGATTTGATTAAGTTAATTGTATAAATGTTATTTGTCCTAGCTCCTTTGAGTATTGTTTTAGCTGTTTTATTTGTTTTAATTACACATTCATTTTCTAAAAATATGACCTTATAGTTATTGTCACATAATTGGCTTACGCTAAGCAGGTTATATTCAAAATTCTCTACAAGTAATACATTTTTAATAACAAAATTCGAGTTAAGCTCAATATCACCTGATCCGATGATTTTGAGCTTGCCGTTATTCCCAAAGGCTACCAATCCTTGTCGTTTGAATCGAAGCTTCGTGAATTTTAGTTGATCCCCAGTCATGTGTCGGGAACAATCGCTGTCCAACATCCATTGATCCTACACACAAGGTGGTTGGATTGGATGTTAGATTTTTTAAAAAAAAAAAAAAATTGGTTGTAAGTTGTTAAACCTAGGTCATCTCACCTGTGTCTATATGATCAAGCATGTTATACTTATGTGTTTTTTGTGAGATGACTTCCAATTAAGTTGATTAAGTGCATTTAGGTTCAAGTAATTTTATGTTAGATTTGGATTTGACCCTAGGCTTGTCAAGTTTACCTTTTCAAGATCATGGCTTCCAGGTCGTGGCGAGGCACAGGGGCCTTCTTTTATCGGATCATCGACCACTTCCTTAGACAAAGCCATTTTCAAGAAAATGATGACTTGACTCACCTAAGACTATTTCCTAGTCTAACTGGTTATTTTTGAAAAGAGGCTCCCCGAGGCTCAATCTTTTCGAAGGATTTTAGTTGGTTATGTACGTGTTCTAAGTGAGTTCACAAGTTTTAAAGCACAAACTTTCTAAGTTAAAGCATGTAATTTCTAAGTTAAAGCACAAACTTTCTAAGTTAAAGCATGCAATTTCTAAGTTAAAGCACAAACATGTTTTGTACTGGCTCCCCCTAGACCGTTGAATCGGTTCGGTCTATCCACATAGTGGATTTGGTCCTTGGGAACCCAGTACGGGTTGGATCCTAGAGTTGAAATCAAAAAGTTCTTAGGGACCCATGCTTGGACATGTTTCCTATGTCGACTTACAATCGACATATACGACCTATTAGTCGTGTTTGAGTTAAACCCTAGTCTAACCTTGTTGTACATGGCCCTTTGAGATCCAAGTAGGAGGTCAAGTCCTTTGGATCCCGAAGTGAACCTTTCCAACGTGTTCCTAAGATCTTCAACTTGACTTTTCAAGAGAGAGTTCTCAACTTTGAGCTTTTCAGCTCGAGTTGGGTCCTCTTCTCGAACTTGACTAGTCGAAGAGGTTAGGGAGACCTTGTGTTTGAGGAGTTTGACCTCCTCAATCAGGGTCTCGACCTTGGACTCGGACTTAACTAATTTCCTAGATAAAAACCTAACCGTATTATGTAAAGTATTAAATAAAGTTCGACTCACTTTAAGGGTATCTTTTGAACCGGATGCGTATCCGTGGCTTGACTTGAAGGTAGCTTCGTAGTCTGAGTCATCCTCAGGTTCTGACTCAAGTTCAGGTTCGGTCTCCGTGTCTGACTCAATCGATTTCGCCATGAAGACGTGGTCTTCGTCTTCTTCGGATGACGCTTCTTCCCATGTCGCGTTGAGGGCCTTCTTGTGCTTAGGTGCTTGGTGGTTGAGCTTAGGGCACTCGGACTTGATATGTCCAAACCTGTTACACTCATAACACCTAATATTAGAACTTTTAGGCTTACCTTGGTTGGGTCGAGTCGTGGTTCGCTTTCGTCCCTTGGCTATCCTTCGAGCTAGGTTCATTAGTTCGGCAGTCAACTCCGAGTCAACTTCTTCTTCGGACTCGTCTTCCTCCTCGGTTGGTGGTGGCTTGCTTGTGATTTTCTTCTTCTTTGAACCTGCAAACAAGGCTATACCCCTCTCGGGTTCTGAGTTGGACTGCTCATGTAATTCGAAATCTGAAAAGAGTTCATCTAACCTAATTTTAGAAAGATCCTTGGAGACCTTGTAGGCGTCGACCATGGATGCCCACAAGGTAGTCCTCGGAAAAGAGTTTAGAACATACCTTATAAGGTCGCGGTTTTCGACCTTTTGCCGGATTGCGTGTAGGTTGTTGACTATGTCTTGGACCCGGGCATGGAGTTGCCTCGCGAACTCGTGTTCCTGCATTTTTAGGTTATATAGTTTATTGAAAAGAAGATCATGCTTACATACCTTGGCTTCATCGGTCCCTTCGTGTAGCTCCACTAGTTTTGTCCAAAGATCTTTTGCGCTTATGAAGGGGCCGACGCGATTTAGCTCCTCCTTGGATAGGCCGCATTGGAGGATTTGTGTTGCCTTGGCGTCGGCTTCGACTTGTCGTTTTGTCGCAATGGTCCATTGATCATAATCCAAGGAGTCACCCACTTCATTAGTCGGAAGTGTGAAACCCGTTTGGATTATGATCCACATATCGATTTGGGTTTTGAGAAAGCATTCCATCCGACCCTTCCAATAACGGAAGTCATCTCCGTTGTAAAACGGAGGTCGGACGGTGCTAAAACCCTCGAGATGGGCAATTAGAACAAAAAACAAGGAGACTAAAAAGAAGACCTAGCAGCGATAAAAACACACGAAAGTACCAAGACTTGCGTCTTGGATTAGTAGTGTGGGAAATAAAAAGAAACAAACGAAAAATAGAAAGTTAAGCAAAGAAATAAGAACCTAAATAAAAAGTAAGTACTCACAACCTTCGATGTCCCCGAAAGGCTAATAAACGTCGATTTTTGAGGATGAAAACAACTTGTTATGGCGGTAAACCCCAATAAGAAGTGTATATCTCTGCGAGGGCTTCGATTTGGTAGGTAGACCGTGTCGTGGGTCAACTTGTACGAAAAGTTATGCCCATTTGACCGTCGGCTACTCCAAAAGCGAATACTTGCAAAACAAAACCAAACGAAGAGTACCAAGACTTCGTCTTGGATTAGTAGTGCGGGAAAAAATTTAAGCGAACGAAAAACAAATCTGTAAAAAAAATGTTAGATTGATGGTTTCACCAAATCTAAGCGCCCCCGGCTTTGATACCAATTGTTGGATCGATGCGGTTCGCTAGAAGGGGGGTGAATAGCGAAAAACCTTTTCCTTTTTTTTACGTTCGTTAAAAACTCGAGAGATAATTAATTGCAGTGGAAATGTAAAGTAAAAAGAGACAATGAAGTTTTTACTTGGTTCGTAGCCTTCGGCTACTACTCCAAGGCCCTAGTGGTCCTTGACCACGTACGGAGGGCAAAAGCACTAAAGGAACTCCTCCTCGTTGGAGGTAGGAGTTAATCGATACAAGAAGGAAAAAGCTTGAGGTAGAGGGACACTCCCCCTCTCCTCGTATACGATAAAAGATCCGAAAAGAAGTGAACTTAAATAAGAGCTAAAAAAAACCGACGTTACAATAAGAAAGAATTTAAGACCTAGACGTCGGAGAGAAAGCACTTCGTTGTCGAAAAGTTGTAGCTTGGCGGAGGCTTTTTGGAAGCTTTAGAATGATGAAGAAACCCTAGGTTTGGCCCTCCTTTTATAGCCTTTGAGCCCCTTTTCGAGAGGAACCCTAGCCAATCACAATTGAGCACCAATCTCCTTGAAATGGGGTGATAAGCCTTGACTCCTTGAATCTGATCATTGACCATCAGTCGACTAATGGCCATCATCACCGATCGATGGCGCTCGATCGAGTCTTGACCGACCGCCCACCGATCGACGGCAATGAGTCCTTTAGCTCAACAAAACATAATTTTGATTTCGGCCGTCCGACCTAGACCATCTATAGGATGTCTTTGGTCGGATCTACGCTTAAGATCATCCCCATAAAGAGGATACGACCTCACTTACGCTCGCACACACGAGCTTACCTCGACACTTACATGTTGCTTTTGCTTCCGGCCTTCCACTCGATTCCTTCGGCTCCCTCCGAAGTCACTCGAGTGTCGCCCGACCATCGCGGCTTCCTCCGGGTGTCGCTAGCCTTCAGCTCCAACTATATCAATCTTCTGCATACTCGATTCAACTCGTGAGATAATGACATGAGCTTAACTTTGTATCGTTTGCTATAATCAAAACTCAGGTTCGACTTAGGTGCCTACTGCACCAACAATTTGGAGCTCCGACAGCGGCTACCTTATTGGGGATTCAATCTCCGATAATCCTCATAGGTGGAGGACGAAGGATTCATCAATCGGTTTGACGAATACCTCTCCGTAGAAGCGAGTTTTAGAGACTCATTTTTGAATCTGAATTTTTATTCGGATTGTGATCCTCTCTCGATCACATCGTCTTCGTTATGAGGCTAGTGACTCTTGCGAAGATGAGGCTTGTATCTTTGTGAAGCTATCCCGACGATACTCGACATGGATACGGATAGAGGCAATTCTAACGAGAGTTGCTCCAATTAATGTCTTTCCCGCTGCACGTGATACGTCAGGTATACCTAAAGTAATTTCCTTTTATTGCTAAATTTGAAATTGCGATTATGTCTACACATGTTGTACTATGCATGCGTGCGGTGTGTGTGTTGTAATAAATTAGATTTATTGCCTTTTAATTCTTTCGTTGTGCATATGTTTACGAAACATGTTCGAACACACACTCGCCGTAGTGCCGGAAACCCAACAGTGGTATCAGATCCCAGGTTGTGTTTTGACATAAACGTAAAATTATTTTGCGATAGTCGTAATTGTATTTATGTAAATTTTCTACTTTAGAAAAGTTTAGAAGTATTTATGGAAATTTTCTAATTTTGGAAAGTCTAGAAGTATTTATGGAAATCTTATACTTTTGGAAAGTTTAGAAGTATTTATGGAAATTGACACTTTCCATAATTAAAATATATGATTAGATTTGGAAATTTTTTTCCTAATTTAATCATGATTTGATTTGGGGAATCAAATCTAAAATATATTTTATTTCCATAAATAGTTTTGACAATTTAGAAAATTTGTTTCCTAAATTAAATTTGATTTTTCCTTAATTAACAATTTCCATAAATAAAATATGTTATTACATTTGGAAATTTGTTTCCTAATTTAATCATGATTTGATTTGGAGAATCAAATATCAAACATATTTTATGTCCATAAATAGTTATGACATATAAGGAAATCTTGTACATGTCATAATTGTATGTCATATAATTGTATTAGATGCATATCATTATGTCATGCGTGTCGTGATATGTAGATGTATGTCATGTATGTCATGTCATGTAGATAATAGTTATTTGCATGCAAAGAGAATGAGACATAAAAACCCTTACTCAATATTAAAGCCTACACCTTCCATTAATATGGTTAGAACCAGAGTTATGTTTCTTGTTTGGGTTGTTGGATTCTCTCCAAGCCTGGCTCGAACCTGAACATGTTCAAACCATGAAACAATTTAATACTAATATGGTAAGAGTCAGAGGTCAATTGTTAGCTTTGGTTGTTGGACTCTCTCCAAGCCGGACTAATTGGTTGAATGCGCTCTAACCATATTAAAACTATTTCTCGATTAATGGGTTGGCTTTAACTTGGAACATCGGCTTGTTGGACTCTCTCCAAGGTCGATGTGAAGGGAGGTGAAGTTGGGTGCATGCATATGATGCATACTTGTTAATGAGTTAACAACCCGATGCATGTGTGAACATTCAATTAGTTGATAACACATTGTGATAGTTGCATATATGTGATATGCAATCGGTATATTTGATACCTACCATCGTAGCTATGAATGACTTGTTAGACTCTCTCCAAGGTTGTTCATATCTATGTTGGATATCAGCCCATTCGGAGATGGACCTACGATCTCCTGAAGTGATTTTGGGGTTTTTGAAATTCAAAAAATGAATGGGACTTATAAATGTATGTTGATGCATTTAAATCATCTTTCTCATATATGCTCATTTTGTATTTCTAGGTTAATCGATTGATCATGACGTCTTTGAATTTGTGCACTATTTTGGATTCGAATAAATTGACTAGGCCTAACTTCTTGGACTGACTTAGAAACTTGAGAATTGTTCTCAAGGCAGAAAAGCTCGTGTATGCCCTCAAAGAGTCTCTTCTCAACCGTCCTAGGGACGATACAACTCCAGACCAATTGTTGGCCTATCAGAAACATGTGGCAGATTCTGAACTAGTGAGTTGCATCATGCTAGCCACGATGGTACCCAAGCTGCAAAAGCAGCATGAGCATATGGATGATAATACCATAGTCTTCAATCTTCATTAGTTATTTGATGAGCAAGCGAGATCTGAAAGGTTCCAAGTCTTCAGGCTTCTCTTCACCTCTAAGATGCAAGAAGGTTCATCTGTAGTACAGTTTATGCTAAAGATGAATGGGTACATCGAGCAGCTGGCCACCCTCGGGTTTGTGATGGATCTTGAATTAAGTATTGATTTAATTCTGCATTGTTTGTCCAAGAGTTTCTCACAATTTGTGATGAACTATCGGATGAACAAACTTGAATCAACTATTCCTGAGCTCCTCAATATGCTGAAGACTGTGGAGCCTTCTGTGAAGCATGAGGAGAAGGCGGTTCTGTTAGTTGATTCCTCGAAGAAAGGTTCTAAGAGGAAGCCAAAGAAACAGAAGAAAGGGAAGAGCAAGAAGGCTAAGAAGGAAGAACCAGCACAAAAGGGAACTTGCCATCATTGTGGCAAGGAGAGCCACTGGCGAAGAAACTGTAAGATTTATCTTGAGTCCGTGAAGAAGAAGAAGGCATCTGATGCCCCATCCTCTTCAAGTATCTTCATTATTGATTGTCATTCTATTTCCTTAGACACTTGGGTATTGAATACTGAGTGTGGCTCATATATATGTAATGACATACAGAGGCTAAGGAATAAAAGAAGACTCATCAGAGGGGAGTCAAATTTGTGAGTTAGCAATGGAGCAAAAGTTGCTGCGGTCGCCATCGGAACTTATTTGTTGAAGCTCCCTAGTGGACAAGTCTTAGAATTGGACAATTGCTATTATGTTCCTTTTCTAATAAAGAACATTGTTTCTATTTCCTGCTTAAATAGAAATGGTTACCATTTGACGGTTAGTAACAATTGTTGTTATATAACTTTGAATGACGTACTTTATGTGATAGAAACTTTATGCAATGGTATTTATACGTTGGACATATCCAGTGTCATTTTCAATATCGAAATGAGCAACAAGCGTGCTCAAAAAGATAATCAATTAGACTCCTATATGTGGCATTGTCGTCTTGGCCATGCAAGCAAGAAATGCATGTCCGAATTACACCGATGTGGAATTCTGGAATCGTTTGAATTGGATTCATACGATACATGCGAATCATGCTTAAGAGGCAAGATGACTAAGTTACCTTTTACAGGAAAAGGTGAACGGATGGGAGAGTTGCTAGGTCTAATACATACTGATGTATGTGGACCTATGTCAACTCAAGCTCTAGGAGGCTATAGTTACTTCATTACCTTCATCGATGATCACTCACGGTTTGGATATGTGTTCTTGATGAAACACAAGTCTAAAACCTTTGAAAGGTTCAAAGAATTCAGAAATGAAGTAGAGAAACAACATGACAAGAGTATTAAAATACTTCGATTGGATCAAGGTGGTGAATACTTGAGTCAAGAGTTTCTAGATTATCTAAGAGAGAATGGTATATTGTCTCAATGGACTCTGCCATATACACCGCGGCATAATGGTGTATCTGAGAGGCATAACCAGACCTTGTTCGACATGGTCAGGTCAATGATGAATCATGCGAATCTTCCCAAGTCCTTTTGGGGCTATGAACTTCAGACAGTTGTTTACTTGTTAAACAAAATGTCAACCAAGGTAGTCTCTACTACTCCATATGAGATATGGAATAGTAAGAAACCTCATGTATCTTACTTGAAGATATGGGGTTGTTCTGCTTATGTGAAGCGGAATGTATTAGACAAATTGGATGCTAAGTCTGATAAATGTCTATTTATTTGATACCCTAAAGAAACAAGGGGTTACCAATTCTATCATCCCATGGAACAAAAGGTGTTTGTTTCAAGACATGCTGTGTTTCTAGAGAAAGAGTTTCTCTTGCAAGAAAACAGTGGGAGTGTCGTTAAGCTTGAGGAGGCTCGAGAGACTCAAATAGACATTGATGAGATACCTGATGAAGCACCATAGCCAATAACTCATAGTGATGAGCCATCAGTTGGACCTATTGAGACATCACATCTTCATAGATCTGGTAGAACATACAATATTGCTGAGAGATATGGATTTCTCAAAAGTGAATTGAATGACGTGTTACTCATTGATGATGAGGAGCCTACTAGTTATGAAGAAGTTCTGAAAAGTTCAGAAAGGGATAAGTGGCTTGATGCCATAAAGTCAGAAATAGATTCCATGTATAAAAGCCAAGTTTGGAACTTGGTTGACCCACCTGAAGGCATAAAGCCTATAGGGTGCAAGTGGATTTTCAAGAAGAAAATCGACATGGATGGTAATGTGATTACCTATAAGGCTAGATTGGTGGTGAAAAGATATCATCAAAAGCAAGGTGTTGATTATGATGAAACCTATTCCCCTGTTGCTATGCTTAAATCCATTCGGATGCTTCTAGCCACAGCGGCTCATTATGATTATGAGATATGGCAGATGGATGTGAAAACAACTTTCCTTAATGGAAATCTACTCGAGGATGTGTATATGATACAGCCTGAAGGTTTCACATCGGTTGATAAAATCAAGGTATGCAAATTGCGACGGTCCATATATGGACTGAAGCAAGCATCCAGGAGCTAGAATATCCATTTTGATGAGGCAATCAAAAAGTTTGATTTCTCACAAAATTCGGACAAACCTTGTGTGTACAAGAAGGTTAGTGGGAGTGCAGTCGTGTTCCTAGTATTGTATGTCAATGACATATTACTTATAAAAAACGATGTTTCTGTCTTACAGTCGGTTAAGATTTGGTTGTCCAAGACATTCTCCATGAAAGACCTGAGAGAAGCAACCTACATCCTCAGGATTAAGATATATAGGGATAGATCAAAATAGTTGCTTGGTCTTTCACAGTCTACATATATAGACCGAGTGCTAAAGAGGTTTAGCATGTCGGAATCTAAGAAAGGTTTCCTACCCATCAGACATGGGATACTCCTTTCAAAGTCTATGTGTCCGCACACAGAAGATGAGAGGATTTGCATGAGTAAGATTCCCTATGCATCCGCAATAGGATATATCATGTATGTTCTGTTATGTACGAGACCCGATGTATCGTATGCTCTGAGTGTCACGAGCAGATACCAGACTGATCTAGGAATGGATCATTGGGCGACTGTTAAGACGATCCTTAAGTACTTAAGAAGAACTAAGGATGTGTTCCTAATATATGGAGAAGGGGACATGGTGATACGTGGGTATAAGAATGTCAGCTTTCAAATAGACAAGGATGATTCCAGGCCTCAGTCTGGGTATGTGTTCACCTTGAATGGGGGCGCAGTGAGTTGGAAAAGTTCCAAAAGAGACATTGTAGCAGATTTTACCACAGAGGCAGAATACATTGCAGCTTCGAAAGCAGCAAAGGAAGCGATTTGGATCAAGAAGTTCATTTATGAACTTGGTGTGGTTCCAGCCATTATTGAAGCAATACTGGTTTACTGTGA
This sequence comes from Wurfbainia villosa, assembly GCA_025175895.1. Lineage (NCBI taxonomy): Eukaryota > Viridiplantae > Streptophyta > Magnoliopsida > Zingiberales > Zingiberaceae > Wurfbainia > Wurfbainia villosa. The sequence continues at coordinate 30,578,693 of CM045989.1, read as the reverse complement.
CAACAATGGAGCAATTGCACAGGCGAAAGAGCCAAGGTCTCATCAACGATCCAAACATGTGCTTCGCAGCTATCATTTGATCAGAGAGATCATAAGTAGGAAGGAAATACAAATCGAGAAGATTCCCACTAAAAGGAACTTAGCGGATCCTTTAACTAAGGCATTACCTCAAAGTAAGCTTGAGGGTCATGTTAGAGCTTAAGGTATTGGATACCGTAGCGATTGGCATTAGGTCAAGTGAGAGTGTGTTAGTAATATATATAAGAGATGTTCTAAGGCAATCGCCTTATGTTTGAACCATTTATATAATAAATGAAGATTCACTATTTAAGTATACATGTTTTTATGTATTTGATTAGATCTTAAACTCATTTACTGAATGTCCACGATACAATTCACAGCATGAAAGAATTTGTGATTGAATCACAACTAGTGAGTATCTCTACATGTGTAATTGTGATGTATTGGAATTATCCCTAGTCGATGAATTGATGGATTGGGACACCATCAATTCTGTCGAGACTAGCATGAGATATACTCCTTGGTATCCAAGCACCTGATTCTCACTGGCTGGAGACATTGTGATGTCCGGAGTTAATCGTAGATGCTAGTTATGATAACTAGTTCATTGGAGTGACCAGCTGTAAGACTTCATATGGTTCTCTGTATATATAAATATGTCAATGAAGTTCTTACTGTAGCTTAAGTGCGATGTTCTTTTGACTTGCGGTATTCAAGTCATCTTGCTCATGAAGACTTATGTTTTGACATCTTAAGCAAGCATCTCTGAGGAGATGTGGACCCGGGATGATTGGGTATAAGTCGAAGTGATCGAAGGTGTTTGAATAGCCTATAAAGGATTCACCACTCCTTGTGAGGAGATGTATACCCATGGCTTCTCGTCGGATTTTTACTAAAGTATTTGGCAAAAGCATTACATGTTTAGAGTAAGGTACTCTTGGATACATGTGCAGTAACTGTTAGTAATATATGATAGATGTCCTAAGGCAATCGCCTTATGTTTGAACCATTTATATGATAAATGAAGATTCACTATTTTAGTATACATGTTTTTCATGTATTTGATTAGATCTTAAACTCATTTACTGAATATCCACGATACGATTCATAGCATGAGAGAATTTGTGATTGGATCACAACTAGTGAGTATCTCTACATGTGTAATTGTCTTGTATCGGAATTATCCCTAGTTGATGAATTGATGGATTTGGACACCATCAATTCTGTCGAGGCTAGCACGAGATATACTCGTTGGTGTATCCAAGCAGCTGAATCTCACTGGCTGGTGACATTGTGATGTCTGGAATTAATCGTGGATGCTAGTTAAGGTAACTTGTTCATTGGACTGACCAGCTGTTAAACTTCATATGGTTCTCTGTATATATAGATATGTCAATGAAGTTCTTACTGCAACTTAAGTGCGATGTTCCATTGACTTGCGGTATTTAAGTCATCTTGGTTATGAAGACTTATGCTTTGACATCTTAAGCAAGCATCTTTGAAGAGATGTGGACCCGGGATGATTGGGCATAAGTCGAAGTGATCGAAGGTGTTTGAATAGCCTATAAAGGATTCACCACTCCTTGCGAGGAGATGTATACCCATGGTCTCTCGTCGGATTGTTACTAAAGTCTTTGGCCAAAGCATTACATGTATAGAGTAAGGTACTCTTAAGTACATGTGAAGTAACTAGAATCCGTAGGATGAGGAAATGATACTTGGGTTAGGTGTGATGTAGTCAACCTAGTGGCGACTGACACTATAGACCATGTCCTGAACCAAGTGGATATAAGTTGAGTGAAGGGAACGGGGCACGATTCATTGTAGCTGCTGAAGGATTTCAGAAATAGTTCTGGATCAACCGTTGATCTTTCGGTTAATTGGAGATCATGATGTACTACTAGGTGTCCCTCATTATTGTTCTATAATTAATGGTTAATTATAGACGACCAACATAAACCGAAAACCTATTTGGTCACATGCACAACGTGTTAGTAATATATGAGAGATGTCCTAAGGCAATCGCCTTATGTATGAACCATTTATATGATAAATGAAGATTCACTATTTGAGTATACATGTTTCATGTATTTGATTGGATCTTAAACTCATTTACTGAATGTCCACGATGTGATTCACAGCATGAGAGAATTTGTGATTGGATCACAACTAGTGAGTATCTCTACATGTGTAATTGTGATGTATCGGAATTATCCCTAGTCGATGAATTGATGGATCTGGACACCATCAATTCTATCGAGACTAGCACGAGGTATACTCCTTGGTGTATCCAAGCAGCTGATTCTCACTGGCTGGAGACATAGTGATGTCCGGAGTTAATCGTGGATGCTAGTTATGGTAACTAGTTCATTGGAGTGACCAGCCGTAAGACTTCATATGGTTCTCTGCATATATAGATATGTCAATGAAGTTCTTACTGTGGCTTAAGTGCGATGTTCCTTTGACTTGCGGTATTCAAGTCATCTTGATCTTGGAGACTTATGCTTTGACATCTTAAGCAAACATCTCTAAGGAGATGTGGACCCGGGATGATTGGGTATAAGTCGAAGTGTTCGAAGGTGTTTGAATAGCCTATAAAGGATTCACCACTCCTTGCGAGGAGATGTATACCCATGGCCTCTCGTCGGATTGTTACTAAAGTCTTTGGCCAAAGCATTACATGTTTAGAGTAAGGTACTCTTCGATACATGTGGAGTAACTAGAATCCGTAGGACGAGGAAATGATACTTGGGCTAGATGTGACGTAGTCAGCCTAGTGGGGACTGACACAATAGACCATGTCCTGAACCAAGTGGGTATAAGATGAGTGAAGGGAATGGGGCACGATTCATTCGAGCTACTGAAGGGTTTCAGAAATAGTTCTGGATCAACCGTTGATCTTTTCGGTTAATTGGGGATCATGATGTACTACTAGGTGCCACTCATGATCGATCTATAATTAATGGTTAATTATAGACGGCCAACATAAACCGAGAACCTATTTGGTCACACGCACAACGAGTGTAATCCAAAGGATTTAAAACGAGCTAGAGAATGGGATTCTCAGACCGAGAGAAACTATGTTTGGTTGGACCAAACATAAAGCGAGCATGAAATTGTTTCAGTCGCAATGGAAGCGTGGATGGGCAGTGTCTTATGAAGACATAATGGATGGACCAAAATGGTTTGGTTCTAATCCAATGGATGAGAATAAACCAAAGGGTTTGGTTTATATTAAACGAATGAACCAAAGGTTGGTTCGGTTCGTTTTAACTTAAAATAAACCATCATGGTTTGGTTTATTTTAACTTATCCTAATGGAGCGGGTTAACGGGCTTTATGGATATGATCCATTAACCATTAAGAGAATTAGTTCTCTATAAAAGAGGGCTTAAGGGATTGTTAAACCCTAATCATCCAAAATCCTAGCTTGAAGTTGCCGCCCACCCCTTGGAGGAATTTTCGGCGCCCAACTACAAGCTGCCGCCGCCCAGCTTTGTGCCGCCATCCAAGACCCTTGCCGGCGTCCAAGCTCCAGCCGGTGAACCTCCGGCGACCCTCCGGTGATCTCCTATAGGTTTGGCATCAAGGTGAGGCTTTTCTTTCCTTGGTTGGCCGGCGCCTATATCCTCCACCAAGCTGTCCAGTTTTCTGGACAGCTTCTTCTCCTCTCGTCGGAGCGTCGTTTGGATGACGGTTAGTGATCCGACAGCGGCTAACATACCGAGGATTTGATCTCCGGTAATCCTCTGAGGTGGAGGACGAAGGATTCGTCAATCGGTTGACGAATACCTCTCCGGAGAAGCGAGTCTTGAGGACTTGTTTTTAGATCCGAATTTGGATTCGGATCGTGATCATCTCTCGATCACGTCGTCTTCAACACGAGGCTAGTAACCCGTACGAAGACGAAGCTCGTGGCTTGGCGAATTCATCCCGAGGAGCTCGGCGTGGATACGGATAGAGACGATTCTTACGAGGATCGTTCCGGTTGATGTCGTTCCCGCTACACGTCATACGGAAGGTATAACGTAGTTTAATTTCCTTTTATTGCAAATTTTAATTTATGGTTATGTCTACACTTGTTGTAATAGCATGCGTGTGCTGTGTGTGTTGTAATAAATATAGATTTATTAATTTTAATTGCTTCCGCTGTGCTCATGTTTACGAAACATGATCGAACACACACACGCCGCGGTGCCGGAAACCCAACAGTGGTATCAGAGCCCAGGTTGTGTTTCGACATAATCGTAAAAATGGTTTTGCCATAGTCATAATGTATTTCTGGAAGTTTTCTAAATTTTGGAAATTTAGAAGTATTTATGGAAATTTTTCAATTTTGGAAAGTCTAGAAGTATTTATGGAAATCTTCCACTTTTGGAAAGTTGGAAGTATTTATGGAAATTTATATTTTCCATAAATAAAATATTTGATTAGATTCTGAAAATTTGTTTCCTAATTTAATCATGATTTGATTTGGGAAATCAAATCTTAAAATATTTAATTTCCATAAGTAGTTTTAAAGATTTAGGAAATTGGTTTCCTAAATAGATTTTCCTTAATCAAATAATTCCATGAATAAAATATGTGATTAGATTTGGAAATTTGTTTCCTAATTTAATTATGATTTGATTTGGAGAATCAAATCTTAAACATATTTTATTTCCATAAATAGTTATGACATATAAGGAAATTATATACATGACATAATTGTATGCCATGTAATTGCATTAGATGCATGACATTATGCCATGCGTGTCGTGACATGTAGATGTATGTCATGTATGTCATGCCATGTAGATAATAGTTATTTGCATGCAAAGAGGATGAGACATAAAAACCCTTAATCAATATTAAAGCCTACACCTTCCATTAATATGGTTAGAACCAGAGTTCTGTTTCTTGTTTGGGTTGTTGGACTCTCTTCAAGCCCGGCTCGAACTGAATATGTTCAAACCATGGAATAGTTTAATACTAATATGGTAAGAGTCAGAGGTCAATCGTTAGCTTTGGTTGTTGGACTCTCTCCAAGCTGGGCTAATTGGTTGAATGCGCTCTAACCATATTAAAACTATGTCCCGATTAATGGGTTGGCTTTAACCTGGAGCATCGGCTTGTTGGACTCTCTCCAAGGTCGATGTAAAGGGAGGTGAAGTTGGGTGCTATGCATATGATGCATACTTGATAATGTGTTAACAACCCGATGTATGTGTGAACATTCAATTAGTTGATAGCACATTGTGATAGTTGCATATACGGGATATGCAATCGGTATAGATGATACCTACCGTCGTAGTTATGAATGGCTTGTTGGACTCTCTCCAAGGTTGTTCATAACTATGATGGATATCAGCCCATTCGGAGATGGACCTACAATCTCCCGAAGTGATTTTGGGGTTTTTGAAATTCGAAAAATGAATGGGATTTATAAATGTATATTGATGCATTTTTAAAATCATCTTTCTCATATATGCTCGTTTTGTATTTCTAAGTTAATATATTGATCATGATGTGTTTGAATTTGCGTTCCATTTTTTATTCAAATAAATTGACTGGGCCGAACTTCTTGGACTAGCTTAGAAACTTGAGAATTGTTCTCAAGGTGGAAAAGCTTGCGTATGTCCTCAAAGCGCCTCTTCCCGCCCATCCTAGTGACAATGCAACTCTGGACCAATTGTTGGCCTATCAGAAACATGTGAGTGATTCTGAACAAATGAGTTGCATCATGCTAGCCATGATGGAACCCAAGCTACGAAAGCAGCATGAGCATATGGATGCTCATATCGTAGTCCTTCATCTTTGTTAGTTGGTTGATGAGCAAGTGAGATTCGAAAGGTTCGAAGTCTCAAAGCTCCTCTTCACCTCTGAGATGCAAGGAGGTTCATCTTTGAACAACTGTGGAGCCTTCTGAGAAGCATGAGTAGGGGACGGTGTTGTTAGTTGATTCCTCGAAGAAAGTTCTAAGAGGGAGTCAAAGGAACAACAGAAGGGGAAGAAGAAAAAGGCTAAAAAGGCAGAACCAGCTCAAAAGGGCACTTGCCATCATTATGGCAAGGAGGGCCAATTGCGAAGAAAGTGCAAGATTTATCTTGAGTCCATGAAGAAGGATAAGGCATCGGATGCCCTATCTTCTTCAGAAATCTTCTTTATTGATTGTCATTCTATTTCCTTAGACACTTGGGTATTGGATACTAGGTGTGGCTCACATATATGTAATGACATACATGGGCTAAGGAATAGAAGAAGACTCGTCAAGGGAGAGTCAAATTTGCATGATGGGAATGGAGCAAAGGTTGCTGCAATTGCCATTGGAACGCATTTGTTGAAACTCCCTACAGGACTTGTCTTAGAACTGGACAATTGCTTTTATATTCCTTCGTTGATAAAGAACATCATTTCTATTTCTTGTTTAAATAGAAATGGTTTCCATTTGACGTTTAGTAACAATTGTTGTTACATAACTTTGAATGGGGTTCTTTATGGGACTGGAACTTTAAGCAATGGTGTTTATACGTTGGACGTATCCAGTGACATTTGCAATATAGAAGCGAGCAACAAGCGTGCTCGAAAGGATAATCAAATAGACTCCTACATGTGGCATTGTCATCTTGGCCATGTAAGCAAGAAACGCATGTCCGAATTACACCGATGTGGAATTCTGGAATCGTTTAAATTGGATTCATACGATACATGCGAATCATGCTTAAAAGGCAAGATGACTAAGTTACCTTTTACGAGAAAAGGTGAACGAGTGGGAGAGTTGCTAGGCCTAATACATAGTGATGTATATGGACCTATGTCAACTCAATCTTTAGGAGGCTATAGCTACTTCATTACCTTCACCGATGATCACTCACGGTTTGGGTATGTGTTCTTGATGAAACACAAGTCTGAAGCCTTTGAAAGGTTCAAAGAATTCAGAAATGAAGTAGAGAAACAACATGACAAAAGTATTAAAATACTTCGATCGGATCGAGGTGGTGAATACTTAAGTCAAGAGTTTCTTGATTATCTAAGAGACAATGTTATATTGTCTCAATGGACTCCGCCCTATACACCACAGCTTAATGGTGTATCTGAGAGGCGTAAACGGACCTTGTTGGACATGGTCAGGTCAATGATGAATCATGCAACTCTTCCCAAGTCCTTTTGGGGTTATGCACTTCAGACAGCTGTTTACTTGTTAAACAGAATGCCTACCAAGGTAGTCTCAACTACTCCATATGAGATATGGAATGGTAAGAAACCTCATGTATCTTACTTGAAGATATGGGGTTGTCCTGCTTATGTGAAGCGGATCAGATCGCATAAAACTGAATGCTAAGTCTGATAAATGTCTATTTATTGGATACCCTAAGGAAACAAGGGGTTACCAATTCTATCATCTTGTGGAACAAAAGGTGTTTGTTTCAAGGCATGCTGTGTTTCTAGAGAAAGAGTTTCTCTTGCAAGAAAACAGTGGGAGTGTCGTCGAGCTTGAGGAGGCTCGAGAGACTCAAATAGACATTGATGAGATACCTGGTGAATACAATGACCGACAACTCATAGTGATGAGCAATCGGACGGACCTATTGTAACACCACATCTTCAGAGATCCGTAGAACACGCAATATTCCCGAGAGATATGGATTTCGTAGTTTAATCGAACGACGTGTTACTCATTGATGATGAGAGCCTACCAGTTATGAAGAAGTCCGACAAGTTCAGAAAGGGATAAGTGGCTTGGTGCCATGAAGTGGAAATGGATTCCATGTACGAAAAACCAAGTTTGAACTTGGTTGACCCACCTGAAGGCATAAAGCCTATAGGGTGCAAGTGGGTTTTCAAGAAGAAAACCGACATGGATGGTAATGTGATTACCTATAAGGCTAGATTGGTGGCGAAAGGATATCGTCAAAAACAAGGTGTTGATTATGACGAAACCTATTCGCCTGTAGCTATGCTTAAATCAATTCGGATGCTCCTAGCAATAGCAGATCATTATGATTATTAGATATGGCAGATGGATGTGAAAACAGATTTCATTAATGGAAACCTGCTCGAGGACGTGTATATGATACTACTGAGGGTTTCACATCGGTTGATAAAACCAAGGTATGCAAGTTGCGGACGATCCATTTATGGATTGAAGCAAGCATCGAGAGTCGGAATATCCGCTTTGATGAGACGATCAAAAAGTTTGATTTCTCACAAAATCCGCATTTAACCTTGTGTGTACAAGAAGGTTAGTGGGAGTGCAAATGTGTTCCTAGTATTGTATGTCGATGACATATTACTTATAGGAAACGATGTGTCAATCTTTACTGATCGATTAAGGTTTGGTTATCCAAGACATTCTCCATGAAAGACCTGGGAGAAGCAACCTACATCCTTGGGATTAAGATCTATAGAGATAGATCGAAACGGTTGCTTGGTCTTTCGCATTATACATATATAGACCGAGTGCTAAAGAGGTTTAGCATGTCGGAATCCAAGAAAGGTTTCCTACCCATCAGGCATGGGGTACACCTTTCGAAGTCTATGTGTCCGCGCACAGGAGACGAGAGGATTTGCATGAGTAAGATTCCTATGCATCCGCAATAGGATCTATCATGTATGCTATGTTATCTACGAGGCCCGATGTATCGTATGCTCTGAGTGTCACGAGCAGATACCAGTCTGATCCAGGAATGGATCATTGGGTGGCTGTTAAGACGATCCTTAAGTGCTTGAGAAGAACTAAGGATGCGTTCCTAATATATGGAGAAGGGTACATGGTGATACGTGGGTATACAGATGCCAGCTCCAGACAGACAAGGATGATTCCATGTCTCAGTCTGGGTATGTATTCACCTAAAATGGAGGCGCAATAAGTTGGAAAGGTTCCAAGCTTGACACTATAGCGGATTCTGCCACTAAGGCAGAATACGTTGCAGCTTTGGAAGCAGCAAAGGAAGCGGTTTGGATCAATAAGTTCATCTATGAACTTGATGTGGTCTCATCAATGATCCAAACATGTGCTTCGCCGCTATCATCTTATCAGAGAGATCATCAGTAGGAACGAAATACAAATCGAGAAAATTTCCACTGAAAGGAACTTAGTGGATCCTTTGACTAAAGCATTACCTCAAAGTAAGTTTGAGGGTCATGTTAGAGCTTATGGTATAGGATACCGTAGCGATTGGCATTAGGCCAAGTGGGAGTCTGTTAGTAATATATGAGAGATGTCCTAAGGCAATCGCCTTATGTATGAACCATTTATATGATAAATGAAGATTCACTATTTTAGTATACATGTTTCATGTATTTGATTGGATCTTAAACTCATTTACTGAATGTCCACGATGTGATTCACAGCATGAGAGAATTTGTGATTGGATCACAACTAGTGAGTATCTCTACATGTGTAATTGTGATGTATCGGAATTATCCCTAGTCGATGAATTGATGGATTTGGACACCATCAATTCTGTCGAGACTAGCACGAGGTATACTCCTTGGTGTATCCAAGCAGCTGATTCTCACTGGCTGGAGACATAGTGATGTCCGGAGTTAATCGTGGATGCTAGTTATGGTAACTAGTTCATTGGAGTGACCAGCCGTAAGACTTCATATGGTTCTCTGCATATATAGATATGTCAATGAAGTTCTTACTGTGGCTTAAGTGCGATGTTCCTTTGACTTGTATTCAAGTCATCTTGATCATGGAGACTTATGCTTTGACATCTTAAGCAAACATCTCTAAGGAGATGTGGACCCGGATGATTGGGTATAAGTCGAAGTGATCGAAGGTGTTTGAATAGCCTATAAAGGATTCACCACTCCTTGCGAGGAGATGTATACCCATGGCCTCTCGTCGGATTGTTACTAAAGTCTTTGGCCAAAGCATTACATGTTTAGAGTAAGGTACTCTTCGATACATGTGGAGTAACTAGAACTGTAGGAAGAGGAAATGATACTTGGGCTAGGTGTGGCGAGTCCCTAGTGGGGATCGACACAATAGACCATGTCCTGAACCAAGTGGGTATAAGATGAGTGAAGGGAATGGGGCACGATTCATTCGAAGCTCTTGAAGGGTTTCGTAAATAGTTCGGATCAACTGCTTGATCTTTTGGTTAATTGAGATCATGATGTACTACTAGGTGCCACTCATGATCGCTCTATAATTAATGGTTAATTATAGACGGCCAACATAAACCGAGAACCTATTTGGTCACACGCACAACGAGTGTAATCCAAAGGATTTAAAACGAGCTTGAGAATGGGATTCTCAGACCGAGAGAAACTATGTTTGGTTGGACCAAACATAAAGCGAGCATGAAATTATTTCAGTCGCAATGGAAGTGTGGATGGGCAGTGTCTTATGAAGACATAATGGATGGACCAAAATGGTTTGGTTCTAATCCAATGGATGAGAATAAACCAAAGGGTTTGGTTTATATTAAACGAATGAACCAAAGGTTGGTTCGGTTCGTTTTAACTTAAAATAAACCATCATGGTTTGGTTTATTTTAACTTATCCTAATGGAGCGGGTTAACGGGCTTTATGGATATGATCCATTAACCATTAAGAGAATTAGTTCTCTATAAAAGAGGGCTTAAGGGATTGTTAAACCCTAATCATCCAAAACCCTAGCTTGAAGTTGCCGCCCACCCCTTGGAGGAATTTTCGGCGCCCAACTACAAGCTGCCACCGCCCAGCTTTGTGCCGCCGTCCAAGACCCTTGCCGGCATCCAAGCTCCAGCCGGTGAACCTCCGGCGACCCTCCGGTGATCTCCTATAGGTTCGGCATCAAGGTGAGCCTTTTCTCTCCTTGTTTTGGCCGGCGCCTACTCCTCCACCAAGCTGTCCAGTTTTCTGGACAGCTTCTTCTCCTCTCGTCGGAGTGTCGTTTGGACGACGGTTAGTGATCCGACAGCGGCTAACATACCGAGGATTTGATCTCCGGTAATCCTCTGAGGTGGAGGACGAAGGATTCGTCAATCGGTTGACGAATACCTCTCCGGAGAAGCGAGTCTTGAGGACTTATTTTTAGATCCGAATTTGGATTCGGATCGTGATCATCTCTCGATCACGTCGTCTTCAACACGAGGCTAGTAACCCGTACGAAGACGAAGCTCGTGGCTTGGCGAAGTCATCCCGAGGAGCTCGGCGTGGATACGGATAGAGACGATTCTTACGAGGATCGTTCCGGTTGATGCCGTTCCCGCTACACGTCATACGGAAGGTATAACGTAGTTTAATTTCCTTTTATTGCAAATTTTAATTTACGGTTATGTCTACACTTGTTGTAATAGCATGCGTGTGTTGTGTGTGTTGTAATAAATATAGATTTATTAATTTTAATTGCTTCCGCTGTGCTCATGTTTACGAAACATGATCGAACACACACACGCCGCGGTGCCGGAAACCCAACACAACGAGCGTAATCCGAAGGATTTAAAATGAGCTTGAGAAAGAGATTCTCAGACCGAGAGAAACTAGATTTGGTTGGACCAAACAAGGATCGAGCGTGAAATCGTTTTAGTCGCAATGGAAGCGTGGATGGGTCATGTCTTATGAAGATATGATGGATGAACCAAATTGGTTTGGTTCTAATCCAATGGTGAAGAATAAACCAAAGGGGTTTGGTTTGTTTTAAACGAATGAACCAAATTTGGTTCGGTTCGTTTTAACTTAAAATAGACCAACTTGGTTTGGTTTATTTTAACTTAAAATATTGGAGTGGGTTAACGGATTTTTGGTTATGAACCAATAACCATTAGGAGAATATGTTATCTATAAAAACAGGGCTTAAGGGTTTTGTGAAAACCTAATCCTATTTTTTGGTGTCGTCCCCTCCCTCTCCTATTCTTGTGCCGACGCCCAACTAGGTTGCCGCCCAACCTTGTTGCCGCCCAGCCCTTGTGCCACCGTCCAAGCTATTGCCGACGTCCAAGATCTTGCCGGCGATCCTCCGGCGACCCTCCGGTGACTTCCCTTGGCTCATGTGACCAAGGAACAGCTTGCTTTCCTTATTTGGCCGGTGCAAGTTCTCCACCAAAGATGTCCAGTTTTTTGGACAGCTTACTTCCTTCTTGTCAGAGCATCATTTGGACGACGTTTAAAGCTCCAACAGCGGCTACCTTGCCGGGGATTATATCTCCAGTAATCCTCAAAGGTCGAGGATGAAGGATTCGTTAAACGGTTGACGAATACCTCTCCGGAGAAGCGAGTTTTAGGGACTCGATTTTGAATCCAAATTTTGATTCGGATTGTGATCTTCTCTCAATCACATCATCTTCGACACGAGTCTAGTGACTCATACGAAGACGAGACTCATGGCTTTGTGAAGTCATCCCGACAATACTCGACATGGATACGGATAGAGGCGATTCTAGCGAGAGTCACTCTGGTTGATGTCTTTCCCACTACACGTGATACGTCAGGTATACATAGAATAATTTTCTTTTATTGCAAAATTTGAAACTACGATTATGTCTTCACATGTTGTACTATGCATGCGTATGGTGTGTGATGTAATAAATTAGATTTATTACTTTTTATTTCTTCCACTGCGCACATATTTATGAAATATGTTCGAACACACACTCATCGCGGTGTCGGAAACCCAACAGTGGTATCAGAGCCCAGGTTGTATTTCGACATAATCATAAAATTATTTTGCGATAGTTGTAATTGTATTTATGGAAATTTTTTACTTTTGGAAAGTTTAGAAGTTTTTATGGAAATTTTCTAATTTTGGAAAGTTTAGAAGTATTTATGGAAATCTTCTACTTTTGGAAAGTTAGAAGTATTTATGGAAATTAACACTTTTCATAAATAAAATATTTGATTATATTTAGAAATTTGTTTCCTAATTTAATCATGATTTGATTTGAAAAATCAAATCTAAAATATATTTTATTTCCATAAATAGTTTTGACAATTTAGGAAATTTATTTCCTAAATTAAATTTGACTTTCCTCAATTGAGACCTTCCATAAATAAAATATGTGATTAGATTTGGAAATTTATTTCCTAATTTAATCATGATTTGATTTTGGGAATCAAATATTAAATATATTTTATTTCCATAAATAGTTATGACATATAAGGAAATTTTGTACATGTCATAATTGTATGTCATGTAATTGCATTAGATGCATATCATTATGTCATGCGTGTCGTGACATGTAGATATATGTCATGTCATGTAGATAATAGTTATTTGCATGCAAAGAGGATGAGACATAAAAACCCTTACACAATATTAAAGCCTACACCTTCCATTAATATGGTTAGAACCAGAGTTCTATTTCTTGTTTGGGTTGTTGGACTCTCTCCAAGCCCGGCTTGAACCCGAACATGTTCAAACTATGGAATAGTTTAATACTAATATGGTAAGAGTCAGAGGTCAATCGTTAGCTTTGGTTGTTGGACTCTCTCCAAGTCGGGCTAATTGGTTGAATGCACTCTAACCATATTAAAACTATGTCTCAATTAATGGGTTGGCTTTAACCTGAAGCATTGGCTTGTTGGACTCTCTCCAACGTCGATGTGAAGGGAGTTGAAGTTGGGTGCTATGCATATGAATCATACTTGTTAATGAGTTATCAACTCAATGTATGTATGACCATTCAATTAGTTGATACCACATTGTGATAGTTGCATATATGTGCAATCGGTATATTTGATACCTACCATCGTAGCTATGAATGACTTGTTGGAATCTCTCCAAGATTGTTCATATCTATGCTGGATATTAGCCCATTCGGAGATGGACCTACGATCTCCCGAAGTGATTTTGGGGTTTTTGAAATTCAAAAAATGAATGAGATTTATGAATGTATGGTGATGCATTTTAAATCATCTTTTTCATATATGCTCGATTTGTATTTCTAGGATAATTAATTGATCATGATGTCTTTGAATTTGCACTCTATCTTGGATTCAAATAAATTGACTGGGTCAAACTTCTTGGACTGGCTTTTGGATTCAACCTGAGAATTGTTCTCAAGGTTGAAAAGCTTGTGAATGTCCTCGAAGCGCCTCTTCCTGCCCGTCCTTGTGACAATGCAACTCCGTACCAATTATTGGCCTATTAGAAACATGTGACTGATTCTGAAATGGCAAGTTGCATCATGCTAGCCGCGATGGTACCTGAGCTGCGGAAGCAGAATGAGCATATGGATGCTCATACCATAGTCTTTCATCTTTATGAGTTGTTTGATGAGCAAGTGAGATTCGAAAGGTTCGATGTCTCCAAGCTCCTCTTCACCTCTGAGATGTAAGAAAGTTCATCTGTGGTACTGCTCAACATGCTGAAGACTATGGAGCCTTCTGTGAAGCATGAGCAGGGGACGGTGCTGTTAATTGATTCCTCGAAGAAAGGTTCTAAGAGAAAGTCAAAGGAATAATAGAAGGGGAAGAAAAAGGCTAAGAAGACAGAACCAATACAAAAGGGCATTTGCCATCATTGTGGCAAGGAGGGCCATTAGCGAAGAAATTGCAAGATTTATCTTGAGTCTATGAAGAAGAATAAGGCATCGGATGCCCCATCTTCTTCAAATATCTTCGTTATTAATTGTCATTCTATTTCCTTAGACACTTGGGTATTGGATACTGGGTGTGGCTCACATATATGTAATGACATACATGGGCTAAGAAATAGAAGAAGACTCGTCAAGAGAGAGTCAAATTTACGTGTTGGGAATAGAGCAAAGGTTGCTACACTCACCATCGAAACGTCTTTGTTGAGACTCCCTACAGGACTTGTCTTAGAACTGGACAATTGCTTTTATGTTCCTTCCTTGATAAAGAACATTATTTCTATTTCTTGTTTAAATAGAAATGGTTACCATTTGACGTTTAGTAACAATTGTTGTTATATAACTTTGAATGGCGTACTTTATGGGATTGGAACTTTGAGCAATGGTATTATACATTGGACGTATCCAGTGACATTTTCAATATCGAAACAAGCAACAAGCGTGCTCGAAAGGATAATCAAATAGACTCCTATATGTGGCATTATCGTCTTGGTCATGCAAACAAGAAATGCATGTCCGAATTACACCGATGTGGAATTCTGGAATTTTTTGAATTGGATTCATATGATACATGCGAATCATGCTTAAAAGGCAAGATGACTAAGTTACCTTTTACTGGAAAAGGTGAACGGGTGGAAGAGTTGCTAGGTCTAATACATACTGATGTATGTGGACCTATGTCAACTCAAGCTCTAGAAGGCTATAGCTACTTCATTACCTTCACCGATGATCACTCACGGTTTGGGTATGTGTTCTTGATGAAACACAAGTCTGAAGCCTTTGAAAGGTTCAAAGAATTCAGAAATGAAGTAGAGAAACAACATGACAAGAGTATTAAAATACTTCGATCGGATCGACGTGGTGAATACTTAAGTCAAGAGTTTCTAGATTATCTAAGAGACAATGATATATTATTTCAATGGACTCCGCCATATACACCGCAGCATAATGGTGTATCTGAGAGGCGTGACCGGACCTTGTTGGACAAGGTCAGGTCAATGATGAATCATGCGAATATTTCCAAGTCCTTTTGGGGCTATGCACTTCAGACAGCTGTTTACTTGCTAAACAGAATGTCAAACCAAGATAGTCTCCACAACTCCATATGAGATATGGAATAGTAAGAAACCTTATGTATCTTACTTGAAGATATGGGGTTGTCCTGCTTATGTGAAGCGGACTGTATCAGACAAATTGGATGCTAAATCTGATAAATATCTATTTATTGGATACCCTAAGGAAACGAGGGGTTACCAATTCTATCATCCTGTGGAACAAAAGGTGTTTGTTTCAAGGCATGTTGTGTTTCTATAGAAAGAGTTTCTCTTGTAAGAAAATAGTGGGAGTGTCGTTGAGCTTGAGGAGGCTTGAGAGACTCAAATAGACATTGATGGGACACCTGGTGAAGCACCACAGTCAATAACTCATAGTGATGAGCCATCGGCTGGACCTATTGAGACACCAAATCTTCGTAGATCTGGTAGAACACGCAATATTCCTGAGAGATATGGATTTCTCATAAGTGAATCGAATGACATGTCACTCATTGATGATGAGGAGCCTACCATTTATGAAGAAGTTCTGAAAAGTTCAGAAAGCGATAAGTGACTTGACGCCATGAAGTCAGAAATAGATTCCATGTATGAAAACCAAGTTTGGTACTTGGTTGACCCACCTGAAGGCATAAAACCTATAGGGTGCAAGTGGGTTTTCAAGAAGAAAACCGACATGGATGGTAATGTGATTACCTATAAGGCTAGATTGGTGGCGAAAGGATATCGTCAAAAGCAAGGTGTTGATTATGACGAAACCTATTCGCCTGTAGCTATGTTTAAATTCATTCGGATGCTCCTGGCCATAGCAGCTCATTATGATTATGAGATATGGCAGATGGATGTAAAAACATCTTTCTTTAATGGAAACCTACTCGAGAATCTGTATATGATACAGCCTGAGGGTTTCACATCAGATGATAAAACCAAGGTATGTAAATTGCAACGGTCCATATATGGACTGAAGCAAGCATCCAGGAGCTAGAATATCCGTTTTGATGAGACAATCAAAAGGTTTGATTTCTCATAAAATCCAGATGAACCTTGTATGTACAAGAAGGTTAGTGGGATTGCAGTCGTGTTTCTAGTATTGTATGTCGATGACATATTACTTATAGGAAATGATGTTTCTGTCTTACAGTCGGTTAAGATTTGGTTGTCCAAGACATTCTCCATGAAAGACCTGGGAGAAGCAACCTACATCCTCGGAATTAAGATCTATATAGACCGAGTGCTAAAGAGGTTTAGCATGTCGGAATCCAAGAAAGGCTTCCTACCCATCAGGCATGGGATTCACCTTTTGAAGTCTATGTGTCTGTGCACAGAAGACGAGAGGATTTGCATGAGTAAGGTTCCCTATGGATCCGCAATAGGATCTATCATGTATACTCTGTTATATACGAGGCCCGAGGTATCGTATGCTTGTTGGGTTTCTGGCACCGCGGCGAGTGTGTGTTCGAACATGTTTCGTAAACATGTGCACAGCGGAAGAAATAAAAATAATAAATCTAATTTATTACAACACGCACACCACACATATGCATAGTACAACATGTGTAGACATAACTGTAATTTCAAATTTTGCAATAAAAGGAAATTTATTCTACGTATACCTGACGTATCACGTGTAGCGGGAAAGGCATCAACCGGAGCGGCCCTCACTAGAATTGCCTCTATCCGTATCCACGCAGAGTATCTTCAGGATAACTTCACAAAGTCACGAGCCTCGTCTTCGTATGAGTCACTAGCCTCGTGTCAAAGATGATGTGATCGAGAGAAGATCACAATCCGAATCAAAATTCGGATTCAAAACGAGTCCTAAAAAACTTGCTTCTCCGGAGAGGTATTCGCCCACCGTTTGATGAATCCTTTATCCTCCACCTATGAGGATTACCGGAGATCAAATCCCCGACAAGGAAGCCATTTTCGGAGCTCTAAACATTGTCCAAACGATGATCCGACACGAAGTAAACAAGCTGTCCAGAAAACTGGACAGCTTTGGTGGAGGATTAGCACCGGCCAAATAAGGAAGCTAGATGCTCACCTTGTCGCCGGAGCCAAGGAAGATCATCGGAGGGTCGCCGGAGGATCGCCGACTGAAGCTTGGATGCCGGCAACAACTTGGACGGCGGCACAAGAGGTGGGCGGTGGCTAGGGTTTGGGCGTCGACCACAAGAGGAGAAGAGGGAGAGGGGCGGCAACTTGGGATTGCTTAGATTAGGTTTTCACAAAACCCTTAAGCCCTATTTTATAGAGAACAAATTCACCTAATGGTTATTGGTTCATAACCAAAAACCCATTAACCCGCTCCATTAATTTAAGTTAAAATAAACCAAACCGATTTGGTCTATTTTAAGTTAAAACGAACCGAACTAACTTTGGTTCATTCGTTTAAAACAAACCAAACCCCTTTGGTTTATTCTCCACCATTGGATTAGAACCAAACCAATTTGGTTCATCCATCATGTCTTCATAAGACACGGCCCATCCACGCTTCCATTGTGACTGAAACGATTTCATGCTCGCTCCTTGTTTGGTCCAACCAAACCTAGTTTCTCTCGGTCTGAGAATCTCATTCTCAAGCTCGTTTTAAATCCTTCGGATTACACTCGTTGTGCGTGTGATCAAATAGATTCTCGGTTTATGTTGGTCGTCTATAATTAACCATTAATTATAGAACGATCATGAGTGGCACCTAGTAGTACATCATGATCCCCAATTAACCGAAAGATCAACGGTTGATCCAGAACTATTTCTGAAACCCTTCAGCAGCTACAATGAATCGTGCCTCATTCCTTTCACTCATCTTATACCCACTTGGTTCAGGACATGGTCTATAATGTCAATCCCCACTAGGTTGACTATGTCACACCTAGCCCAAGTAACATTTCCTCGTCCTACGGATTCTAGTCACTGCACATGTATCCAAGAGTACCTTACTCTAAACATGTAATGCTTTGGCCAAAGACTTTAGTAACAATCCGACGAGAGGCCATGGGTATACATCTCCTCGCAAGGAGTGGTGAATCCTTTATAGGCTATTCAAACACTTTCGATCACTTCGACTTATACCCAATCATCCCGGGTCAACATCTCCTCAGAGATGTTTGCTTAAGATGTCAAAGCATAAGTCTTCATGATCAAGATGACTTGAATACCGCAAGTCAAAGGAACATCACACTTAAGCTGTAGTAAGAACTTCATTGACATATCTATATATGCAGAGAATCATATGAAGTCTTACGGCTGGTCACTCCAATGAACTATTTACCATAACTAGCATCCACGATTAACTCCGGATATCACAATATCTCCAGCCAATGAGAATCAGCTGCTTGGATACACCAAGGAGTATACCTCGTGCTAGTCTCGACAGATTTGATGGTGTCTGAATCCATCAATTCTTTGACTAGGGATAATTTCGATACATTAAAATTACACATGTAGAGATACTCACTAGTTATGATCCAATCACAAATTCTCTCATGCTGTGAATCATATCATGGACATTCAGTAAATGAGTTTAAGATCTAATCAAATACATGAGAACATGTATAATAAAATAGTGAATCTTCATTTATCATATAAATGGTTCAAACATAAGGTGATTGCCTTAGGACATCTCTCACATATTACTAACAATGCTCTGAGTGTCACGAGTAGATACCAGTCTGATCCAGGAATGGATCACTGGGCGACTATTAAGATGATCCTTAAGTACTTAAGAAGAACTAAGGATGTGTTCCTAATATATGGAGAAGGGGACATGGTGATACGCGGGTATACGGATGCCAGCTTCCAGACAGACAAGGATGATTCCAGGTCTCAGTTTGGGTACGTGTTCACCTTGAATGGAGGCGCAATAAGTTAGAAAGGTTCAAAGCTTGACACTATAGCAGATTCTGCGACTGAGGCAGAATACATTGCATCTTCAGAATCAGCAAAAGAAGCAGTTTGGATTAAGAAGTTCATTTCTGAACTTGATGTGGACTCATTAATGATCCAAACATGTGCTTCACCACTATCATTAGATCAGAGAGATCATTAGTAGGAAGGAAATACAAATCGAGAAGATTCCCACTGAAAAGAACATAGTGGATCCTTTAACTAAGGCATTACTTCAAAGTAAGTTTGAGGGTCATGTTAGAGCTTATGGTATTGGATACCGTAGCGATTGACATTAGGCCAAGTGTGAGTTTGTTAGTAATATATGAGAGATGTCCTAAAGCAATCGCCTTATGTTTGAACCATTTATATGATAAATGAAGATTCACTATTTGAGTATACATATTTTTCATGTATTTGATTAGATCTTAAACTCATTTACTGAATGTCCACGATACGATTCACAGCATGAGAGAATTTGTGATTGGATCACAACTAGTGAGTATCTCTACATGTGTAATTGTGATGTATCGGAATTATCCCTAGTCGATGAATTGATGGATTTGGACACCATCAATTCTGTCGAGGCTAGCACGAGGTATACTCCTTGGTGTATTCAAGCAGCTGATTCTCACTGGCTGGTGATATTGTGATGTCCGGAGTTAATCGTAGATGCTAGTTATGGTAACTAGTTCATTAGAGTGACCAATTGTAAAACTTCATATGGTTCTCTGCATATATAGATATGTCAATGAAGTTCTTACTGTAGCTTAAGTGCGATGTTCCTTTGACTTGCGGTATTCAAGTCATCTTGGTTATGAAGACTTATGCTTTGACATCTTAAGCAAGCATCTTTGAAGAGATGTGGACCCCGGATGATTGGGCATAAGTTGAAGTGATCGAAGGTGTTTGAATAGCCTATAAATGATTCACCACTCCTTGCGAGGAGATGTATACCCATGGCCTCTCGTCAGATTGTTACTAAAGTCTTTGGCCAAAGCATTACATGTATAGAGTAAGGTACTCTTAGATACGTGTGCAGTAACTAGAATCCGTAGGATGAGGAAATGATACTTGGGCTAGGTGTGACGTAGTCAGCCTAGTGGGGACTAACACTATAGACCATGTCTTGAACCAAGTGGATATAAGATGAGTGAAGGGAACGGGGCACAATTCATTGTAGCTGCTGAAGGGTTTCAGAAATAGTTCTGGATCAACCATTGATCTTTCGATTAATTGGAGATCATGATATACTACTAGGTGTCACTCATCATCATTCTATAATTAATGGTTAATTATAGACGGCCAACATAAACCGAGAACCTATTTGGTCACACGCACAACAAGCGTAATCCAAAGGATTTAAAACGAGCTTGAGAAAGAGATTCTCAGACCGAGAGAAACTTGGTTTGGTTGGACCAAACAAGAAGCGAGCATGAAATAGTTTCAGTCGTAATGGAAGCATGGATGGGCCGTGTCTTATGAAGACATGATGGATGAACCAAATTGGTTTGCTTCCAATCCAATGGTGAAGAATAAACCAAAGGGGTTTGGTTTGTTTTAAATGAATGAACCAAAGTTGGTTCGGTTCGTTTTAACTTAAAATAGACCAACTCGGTTTGGTTTATTTTAACTTAAGTTAATGGAGCGGGTTAACGGGTTTTTGGTTATGAACCAATAACCATTAGGAGAATATGTTCTCTATAAAAACAGGGCTTAAGGGTTTTGTGAAAACCTAATTCTATTTTTTGGTGCCGCCCCCTCCCTCTCCTCTTCTTGTGCTGATGCCCAACTAGGTTGCTGCCCAACCTTGTTGCTGCCCAGCCCTTGTGTCGCGTCCAAGCTGTTGCCGGCGTCCAAGCTCCTGTCGGCGATCCTCCGGCGACCCTCCGGCGACTTCCCTTGGTTCAGGTGACCAAGGAGCGGCCTGCTTTCCTTATTTGGCCGGCGCAAGTTCTCCACCAAAGCTGTCTAGTTTTCTGGACAGCTTACTTCCTTCTTGTCGGATCATCGTTTGGATGACGTTTGGAGCTCTGACAGTGGCTACCTTGCCGGATATTCGATCTCCAATAATACTCAAAGGTGGAGGAAGAAGGATTCATCAAACGGTTGACGAATACCTCTCCGGAGAAGCGAGTTTTGGGGACTCGATTTTGAATCCGAATTTTGATTCGGATTATGATCTTCTCTCGTTCACATCGTCTTTGACACGAGGCTTGTGACTCGTACAAATACGAGACTCATGGCTTTGTGAAGTCATTCCGACGATACTCAGTGTGGATACGGATAGAGGCGATTCTAGCGAGAGACACTCCGGTTGATGCCTTTTTCGCTACACGTGATATGTCAGGTATACGTAGAATAATTTCCTTTTATTGTAAAATTTGAAACTACGATTATGTCTACAAATGTTGTACTATGCATGCGTATGGTGTATGTGATGTAATAAATTAGATTTATTGCTTTTTATTTCTTCCGCTGCTCACATGTTTATGAAACATGTTCTAACACACACTCGCCGCGGTGCCGGAAACCCAACAATAAATAGAATCCGTAGGACGAGGAAATGATACTTGGGCTAGGTGTGACGTAGTCAACCTAATGGGGACTGACACTATAGACCATGTCCTGAACCAAGTGGGTATAAGATGAGTGAAGGGAACGGGACACGATTCATTGTAGCTGCTGAAGGGTTTCAGAAATAGTTATGGATCAACCGTTGATCTTTCGGTTAATTGGGGATCATGATGTACTACTAGGTGCCACTCATGATCGTTCTATAATTAATGGTTAATTATAGATGACCAACATAAACTGAGAACCTATTTGGTCACACACACAACGAGCGTAATCCGAAGAATTTAAAACGAGCTTGAGAATGAGATTCTCAGACCGAGAGAAACTAGGTTTTGTTGGACCAAACAAGGATCGATCATGAAATCGTTTCAGTCCCAATGGAAGCGTGGATGTGTCGTGTCTTATGAAGACATGATGGATGAACCAAATTGGTTTGGTTCTAATCCAATGGTGAAGAATAAACCAAAGGGGTTTGGTTTGTTTTAAACGAATGAACCAAAGTTGGTTCGGTTCGTTTTAACTTAAAATAGACCAACTCGGTTCGGTTTATTTTAACTTAAGTTAATGGAGCGGGTTAACGGGTTTTTTTGGTTATGAACCAATAACCGTTAGAAGAATGTGTTCTTTATAAAAATAGGGCTTAAGGGTTTTGTGAAGACTTAATCCTAGTCTTGCCGCCCCAACCCTTCCTTCTCCTTGCTACCGCTGCCCAACCCTTCCATGCCGCCAGCCTTGTGTCGCCGTCCACCTTGCTGCTGGCGTCCAAGCTCCTGCCGGTGATCCTCCAGCGAGCCTCCAGCGACTTCCCTTGGCTCAGGTGACCAAGGTGTCGCCGACCATCCTCTTTGGGCAGGCGCAACCCCTCCACCAATCTGTCCAGAATTCTGGACAGCTTTCTTTTTTCGTGTCGGAGCATCATTTGGACGACATTTGGAGCTCCGATATTTGCTACCTATTCGGGGATTCGATCTCCAGTAATCCTCATAGGTGGATGACGAAGGATTCGTCAATTGGTTGACGAATACCTCTCTGGAGAAGCGAGTTTTGTGAACTCATTTTTGAATCCGAATTTTGATTCGGATTGTGATCCTCTCTCGATCACATCGTCTTCGTCACGAGGCTAGTGACTCTTGCGAAGACGAGGCTTGTAGCTTTGTGAAGCTATCCTGACGATACTCGGCGTGGATACGGATAGGGGCAATTCTAGCGAGAGTTGCTCCAGTTGATGTCTTTCCCGCTGCACGTGATACGTCAGGTATACCTAGAGTAATTTCATTTTATTATAAAATTTGAAATTGCGATTATGTCTACACATGTTGTACTATGCATGCGTGTGGTGTGTGTTTTGTAATAAATTAGATTTATTGCCTTTTAATTCTTTCGCTGTGCACATATTTACGAAACATGTTCGAACACACACTCGCCACGGTGCTGAAAACCCAACATGATGGTGGGTGTCAGTCGACTCAGAGCAGCAACAAATCATAGAATATTTTTTAGTCGACTGTTGCTTCTTTTTTTGCAACGAAATTTTTTTTCGTTGCCAATTCTGTGATGAAAAAAGATTTTTTGTCGCAAATCTACGATGAAATTTATTTTCGTTGCTAATCTAGGGAAATAACAAAATCATGCTAAATTCTACTATTTTTACCTGTTTTACAACAAACACATCTAACAATAGAAACTAATTCACATATCAAACTTCATAATCATCTAATAAATGAAAATAATTCAATACCATATCAATACATACATAACAAACATAAATGTAACTTATAATACAAGGATATCGAATGTGATAAGTCAAGTAATATTTAGATACAACAATTCAAACGTAACCACCATCGTCACCATCATCATCAAAAAATACATCTTCATTGTCATTATTATAGGCATCAGCAGGAAGACCATATCAAGAAGGAGGAAGTTGACTTGAACTAGACAATAATTAAAGATGCTGCATAATTAACATCTGTTGCTTTCGAAATTCGTTCATCTATTCATTTAATTCCTTTACTTCCTGATCTCTTTGTCTCGATTCATTTTCCTTTTGCACTAGTAACTCCTTCAAATGACTAACCTCTTCGGTCAATTGATTTATTTATGCTCTTACTGCCAGTGAGGATGAAGAAGAAGCACCAGGGACTTTATAGGTTCGACTTAAAGAACCAAGTCCAATTATTCTTCCACCTTTCGCCCCTCCAGTTGCTTCGAGTCATAAACTCATATTGCCAATAGAAGGCTCAGATTCGATTGCATCATCACTTGCACCTGAATTTATCTGTGCAAGTTCATCGTATTTCTCCTATTTTTTTTAAAAAAGTTAAATAATAACAAAAGACTGTAAAACTTTTAAAATTACAAATCTTCATTATTCTAGCTCTCTCTCCACTCCACGTCTTGTCTTTCTTTTGAAATGTATGGGTGAAAGTGTCTAAGAATAATGTCTTAGTCTCTATTTTCTAAGCCTAAACAAACATCATTATAAATAATAAATTAGTGAGTATTAGATTAAAAAATTAGGATTTGAAAAAACTCACCAATCGATATCTATGTTCATCGATATTAATTGAGTCTCCCGCATACTTGGCAGACATAGCGCTGGAATTACAATTTTAATTTTTCTTATTTTGTTCACTCGTACATTTGCTATCCTCAGATCCCCAATATGCAACAATCTTATTTCAATTTTCCTCGGTTATGCAGTGTAACTTTTTACTTCTACTTTTCGCATGACTTAGTATGTTTATGATATGATCACCATATGTTTTCTTGAAAATCCTCCTTATCTCTAGTGTTTCACTCTCTTCCCAAGTAAATACCCACTGCAGTAGAGAAAAAATGAAATGATTATATTAATTTTAATTTTATATACAAAATGATTTAAATAACTTACCTTGAACTCATTCCACCATAGATTTTTTATTTCTTTCGACGGGCTCGTATAAGTCATCGAAGCTCCGCCCTAATGGTTATTCACTATTTTATTCACCTCGTGAATAACATGTGTAGAATTTGTAAATCTATTATAAAATAAAAAACAAACCATGTTAGATATTTATAAAAAAACATATTTATTAAAAACATAAAAAATTTGAAACTCGAATATGTACGAATCTCCGCCCGGGGATATCAACTCTCGCGTATCTTCCCTCTCAACAAGTGATTATTGTACTGGGGAAGATACATTAGCAAGAGAACTAGAAGATCCTACAACTGGAGAAGGGACCGAAGACACATTTCCTGCAAGAGAATCAGACTGTGCAGGAGCATAAGCAGAGGAAGAGTGTGATCTTCCATCACTACTCTATCTATGACCACCACGTCGAAACTATCAATAGTAATAATTCTTAGAATAATTAAGTAAAAAAAGATTGCATCTTCACATCAAATGTATAATATTGACAATATGGAAAAAAAAATTATCATATTTGAAGCAACTGGATAACCTATGGTAAAAAATAATTCATTAATATATTAAATATATGAAATTTAGGATAAGATAGTAAATAAAAACATAATTGATACCGAATAAAAGTTACCGATTTTCATAAATCGAAATCCTCATTGTCATTTTCATCATCATCATATGTCTCTTCAATTTCATCATCCTCATTGTCATCATCATTCTGAGCCTCATCCTCATCCTCTAAATTAAATTCCTCATCTTCATCTTTATTTACTTCACTTGCATCAACATCTATTACTATAGCGTTGGGATCTTGTAATGTTGAAATATTATATTCTTCTATCTGAAATCTATTGACAACTTCATCTTGTTGATATACTATGTCTTCCCAACATTCCTTGATTTTGTTCTGTGCTTTTGTTTTACAAATAGCCGACCAATTAATGTTGTCACGTCTCAAACTAGGATATGAAGCATAAAATACTTGAATCGCTTGTTGTGCTAACACAAATAGTTTATACCTCTTGTATAATTTTTTGTAATTTAGTTCAACCAAATTAAACTATGGATGCACCTTCATGCCTTTGATTGGGTCAAACCAGTGTCACATAATTAAAACAACTCACAAATCTAAGCCTGTCACACCCCGAGAGTATATTTGTTCGTCAACTGGACGATACCCTCTTGTGACAATATAAAAACAATACCAATATATGTTAGTAATATATAAGAGATGTCCTAAGGCAATCGCCTTATGTATGAACCATTTATATGATAAATGAAAATTCACTATTTGAGTATACATGGTTTCATGTATTTGATTGGATCTTAAACTCATCTACTGAATGTCCGTGATACAACTCACAGAGTGAGAGAATTTGTGATTAGATCACAACTAGTGAGTATCTCTACATGTGTAATTGTGATGTATCAGAATTATCCCTAGTCGATGAATTGATGGATTTGGACACCATCAATTCTGTCGAGACTAGCATGAGGTATACTCCTTGGTGTATCCAAGCAGCTGATTCTCACTGGCTGGAGACATTGTGATGTCCGGAGTTAATCGTGGATGCTAGTTATGGTAACTAGTTCATTGGAGTGACCAGCCGTAAGACTTCATATGGTTCTCTGCATATATAGATATGTCAATGAAGTTCTTACTGTGGCTTAAGTGCGATGTTCCTTTGACTTGCGGTATTCAAGTCATCTTGATCATAAAGACTTATGCTTTGACATCTTAAGCAAGAATCTCTGTGGAGATGTGGACCCGGGATGATTGGGTATAAGTCGAAGTGATCGAAGGTGTTTGAATAGCCTATAAAGGATTCACCACTCCTTGCGAGGAGATGTATACCCATGGCCTCTCGTCGGATTGTTACTAAAGTCTTTGGCCAAAGCATTAAATGTTTAGAGTAAGGTACTCTTCGATACATGTACATTAACTAGAATCCGTAGGACGAGGAATTGATACTTGGGCTAGGTATGACGTAGTCAGCCTAGTGGGGACTGACACTATAGACCATGTCCTGAACCAAGTGGGTATAAGATGAGTGAAGGGAATGGGGCATGATTCATTCGAGCTGCTGAAGGGTTTCATAAATAGTTCTGGATCAACCGTTGATCTTTTCGGTTAATTGGGGATCATGATGTACTACTAGGTGTCACTCATGATCGTTCTATAATTAATGGTTAATTATAGACGGCCAACATAAACCGAGAACCTATTTGGTCACACGCACAACGAGCGTAATCCGAAGGATTTAAAACGAGCTTGAGAATGAGATTCTCATACCGAGAGAAACTAAGTTTGGTTGGACCAAACAAGAAGCGAGCATGAAATCGTTTCAATCGCAATGGAAGCGTGGATGAGCCGTGTCTTATGAAGACATAATGGATTAACCAAAATGGTTTGGTTCTAATCCAATGGAGGAGAATAAACCAAAGGGTTTGGTTTATTTTAAACGAATGAACCAAAGTTGGTTCGGTTCGTTTTAACTTAAAATAAACCATCATGGTTTGGTTTATTTTAACTTATATTAATGGAGCGGGTTAACGGGCCTTATGGTTATGATCCAATAACCATTAAGAGAATTAGTTCTCTATAAAAGAGGACTTAAGGTGTTGTTAAGCCCTAATCCAAAAACCCTAGCCCTAAGTTGCCGCCCACCTCCTCCCTTTGGTGATTTTCGGCGCCAACACCCCCATTGCCGCCGCCCAACCCTTGTGCCGCCGTCCAAGTTGTTGCCGGCGTCCAAGCTTCGGCCGATGATCCTCCGGCAACTCTCCGGTGTTCTCCTTTGGGTTTGGCATCAAGGTGAGCTTCATCCTACCTTTTTGGCTGGCCCTATTTCCTCCACCAAAGCTGTCCAGTTTTCTGGACAGCTTGTTCTCTTCTCGTCGGAGCATCGTTTGGACGACGGTTAGAGCTCCGACAGTGTCTAACTTACTGGGGATTCGATCTCCGGTAATCCTCTGAGGTAGAGGACGAAGGATTCGTCAAACGGTTGACGAATACCTCTCCAGAGAAGCGAGTTTTGAGGACTCGGTTTTGGATCCGAGTTTGGATTCGGATCGTGATCATCTCTCGATCACATCGTCTTCAACACGAGGCTAGTAACCCGTACGAAGACGAGGCTCGTTACTTAGCAAAGTCATCCCGAGGATACTCGGCATAGATACGAATAGAGACGATTCTAGCGAGGATCGTTCCGGTTGATGCCTTTCCCGCTACACGTGATACGAAAGGTATAACGTAGTTAAATTTTCTTTTATTGCAAATTTAAATTTACGGTTATGTCTACACATGTTGTACTATGCATACGTGTGATGTGTGTGTTGTAATAAATATAGATTTATTATTTTTATTTCTTCCGCTGTGCACATGTTTACGAAACATGTTCGAACACACACTCGCCGCGGTGCCCGAAACCCAACAATATAAGCCTCAAATAGCTGCTGGTACACACAAGCTATAAATCACAATGAAATAACACTGACAAATAATAAAAATACAAAGACCTAAATATGCGTACCGGTACGACTTTGACACAATAAGAAAACATAATCAAATGCAACATCCAAACAAAATCCACAATAAAGGTCAAATACATACAACACAACCATATACCCAAAATGCAGAAACAATTTAGAATAAAATTCAAAACATACAATCCATCATAATACAACATCAATCTGGAATAAAATCCAAACACTCGATGTGAGATGGGATCAGCTGACGAAGCTCTAAGCACTCAAGTATTCTTCTACCTGCTACCTGGGCGACAAGAAAACCCAGGGTCTGTGGTGGTGAGTATAAGACTCAATGGTATATGAAAAATAGTGCATGAACATCATATAAACTTATGGAGATCAACAAATAGCCATCAGTATAAATCTAATCAATGCATATAATAACTGATCCGCCAGATATAATGTAACATATTGACATACCTGAAAGTCTGTAATGACACAACTCATAACAATTTGAACAAGTGTATAACAACATAACACATACAACCAACATACATGAACAATATCACATCTGTGATCAATAATGATTATATAAACAACGTATAATTAAATGCATAAACAAACCTGGTCCATCATATGCAATAACATAATGTTGATCAAATTCATATAACAGTCTGATCCATTAGGTACGCTGCACATACTTAAACAACGATCCACACTGATCCTACTCACACCTAAATACACCACATACAACAGTATAAAACATGCAAATGATATGTATAATGATGTAGAAACATATGGAGCAATTATAGCTCAAACAAATGTAACATCTCACAAGCATATGAAATATACATCGCGCGCGTGCACGCACGTACGCGTGCGCACCCGCACGTGCGCACACACACACACACACACACACACACACACACACACACACACACACACACACACACACACACACACACACACACACACACACACATATACTGCTTGCACACCTCGCTCACTACCATGACGCTAGTGTGGCCTAGGTGGCACGACATGACAACAGTCTCAACTCCAACTACCACTACTCTCGAGTGGCCGAGTGGGCAATATGAGTAAGTAGTTAGCTACAAGCTACACAACGGGGGTTTCTGCTGCTGGCCACTCCAACTGCCATAACCCATGAGTGGTCGAGTGTCGTACGTCAGGACAAACTGTTAGTTATAGCCCTAGAACCAATCATGTGATGGTTGAATAGGGAACATTTTGTATCATATTCTATAAAGGCAAAGGATTGGTTATTATATTTACGTCTTGCTTGTGCCAGCTAAATTAAATATAATAATACCCTAGAAAAGTAGGTTCTTATCTACAGCACATCAATTGGCAGAATTGATTATGAGAGGCTGTAGAGAACACTTTCCTAAATGTTCCTAGTCAAGTATTAATATACAAGGGCAATATTAATACATAAAGACTAGCATGTAGGTCAATTGATGACTTGATCTCACAAGTCATGGATATATGATATCAAGTTGACACATGGGTATATATTAGAATATATATCGAATGACACGCCATGAGAAAGTTTCATGGATCGTCGTACGAGTGTCATAAACTTTCTCATGTGACTATCGTATGAATAGTCCTCAAACTCGAAGTCACTACGGTTCCTACATAAGGAGTTATGTACTTTGGTATCACAAAGCGTCCACCCGTAATGAGGTGGACCATAAAGCGATTCTTGGGTATATAACAAATTATGCGGAGGATATGAGTGATGTAGATGGGATCTATCCCTCTCGTATACGGAGTGATATCCGTGGCCCCTTGGATTAGTAGAACTACTAAAAACGCATGGCCATGCTCGAATGAGTCAATATGAGATATTGAGCTCATTTGTTTGAGTTAGTTTACTCAGGGATCAAGAAACACATAGATTGATCGAGGATGACACTGTCTTTGCCTCATTGATCAATCTGATATCAAGGATAGAAGGACACGGTCATATATTATAGTAGTCACGGAAAGGTTAGTCGGATCTTGACTTATTTCAGAACTTGGGTAGCAATGATGTATTGCTAGATGTCGCCATCGCTTGTGTATCTAAAAGAGTTTAGATCCACCGCCAACGCTATGAGAGCCTATAGGGTCACACACAAAGAGCATGATGATTAGAAGAATTAGTGCATTCTAGTCGACTAGAATAATTGGGGAATAAGCTTAAGTACAAAATGGTTTTGACTTTAAGCTTAATGAGAATTTTAGCTTATTGATTTAATGAGATTAATTCAATATGCTGCTTTATTAATTTAATAAGATTAAATAAATATGTTATCATGATAGCCTAAGCTTAATTGATTTAATAAGATTAATTCAATATGTTACCTTATTGATTTAATGAGATTAATTCAATATGATAACATAAGCTTATTGAATTAATAAGATTAATTCAACATGCATGAATGTCACATAAGCATGCCACCTAAGCTTGATGAGGTGGAAGGAGACAAAGGGTTTTGACCTTTGGAATTTCTCCACATGTGACTCCTTGTTTGATTATCTTTCAATGCAATTGATTGCATTGAATGTGATAGGAGGTGAAAGGTTTTTCCAACGGCCAAAATGTTGGTGAAGCTTGAGGCTTGGAGAGAGCTTGGTGGTGAGAGGCTTTGGTTGTGTGGTTTTTGTGAGTGTAGGCTAGCAAGAAGAGTGGTCTTCTTCTTCCTTTCTCTTTTTCCCTACCTTCCTCTCCTTTAGGGACTTCTCTAGCAAGAAGTAAAGGAGAGATCTTCTAGTTTCTTTTGTGAGACAAGAGCTTGCTCGTGTGGATACATATAGAGGCACGGATATTTGAACATGCTAAAAGATCCAACAAACCCAAGGAGAAGCGGGATTAAAAAGGGCATGCAACAAAGGTAATATTCTCCTATAAGATAGGTTTTGAGAAATTTATTTTTTTGTACGAGGTTTTTTTTCGCAAGGATCACTTGGAAGGGATCCTATTTTTCCATTGCACATATGCTATTTTGCATAAGAAATCCCTACAAAGGGTATCAGAGCAGCCACTTATGAAAGATCGATAAAAAAATAGGTTTTCTCTATTTTATATATGATATAGAAGTAGGATAAATTTTATTATGAGTTGATAATTGCATTAGCAATTTTTCAAACATAATAAAATATCCGATGTCTTTTAAAAGTTAAAATTGACATGGTGCATGGTTATGGACTAGTCCCAAAAAGGTTGTGAATGTGTGTGTTGTAATTCTTAATACGGCCTGCGTGTCGTGCCTTTCTCCTAAAATTCTTGTTGTAAAAATTAGTTTTAGACTCGAATGTAACTCGAGTACTTCTCTTTTTGTAATATACAAAATAAAGATGGAGGGTCCATTGGAAGATGACGTTACAAGGAGGAAGTCAACAACACAAGACAACCAAAAGGAAGCATTTGGGAGAAGATGCTATCCCTAGGTTGACCAATCAATCTTTTCATTGGCTTGAGAAGATTGTAGAATAAGGGCCATAACCATGACACGCTTAGTTTAATATGTATGTGATGCATGTTAATTTAGCTTATATGTGATGTATGCTAATATGTATGTGATGCATGTTTATTTCTTAATAAGTCAAAAACGATATGCCTACCAAAGTTTGGTACTCACTACTTCCTCGATCATTTGTTGTTGGGTTTGCCAAAGCAAAGCAATGCATTTTATCTTGGAAGAGTGCGAGTCGACAATCGTGATGTCCCGCTATCAAACTTGGTTAAGACTTAATTAAGTTTTTCTTATTTAATTAAGAAAGTAGAGGCATATATTAGCTTTGAACATAAGTTTTAAAAATTAGTTTTGTGTGATTTCAACACGCCTTTGTCTTAGAAAGTGGTCGTTGCTCCGATATCAAAGAAGGCCTCTGTGCCTCGCCACGGCCTGGAAGCTGGTTTAGGAATAAGCACTAAACTAATCTAAACTTAACCAAAGCTATTAAAGAGTTACATCAGATGTAATTGACAAAAGATTGCCTACCTAATCATACTACGTCTTGGGCGATTAGCCAAAGCTAACTCAAGACGAAGTATGATGTGGATCTTTATCCCATATAAATTTATAGCTAAATAGAAGCTAATGATGTAAGCAAAATGTGTTTGCCTACATCAATGATTAGCTCATATCAAAGCTATGAGAATTTAGTGGGAGCCTCATTTAATTAAAGGCCTAATTAAATGACTTAGGTATGATACTTAATTTTGCATTTTAATGTTGTAGATCACCATGTCATCTAACACGACACACCCTCTCAACTTGCGATCTGTCCTTGAGAAAGACAAGCTCAATGGAGCTAACTTTCTAGACTGGTATAGGAACTTGAGGATTATCCTCAAGCAAGAACGTAAACTGTATGTCCTAGAGCAGTCTATCCCTGAAACACCCGCCCCTGCGACCACTCGTGCTGAAAAGGATGCTTATAAGAAGCATCAAGATGACGCATTAGATGTGTCATGTCTTATGCTTGCCACCATGAACTCTGAGCTTCGTATAACACATGAGAACATGGATGCCTATGATATGGTTGAGCATTTGAAACAACTATATCAAGGACAAGCTAGGCACGAGCATTTTGAAGTGTCTAAGGCTCTTTTTGCATGCAAGATGCAAGAAGGAACACCTGTAGGAACTCACGTACTTAAAATGATAGGGTACGTTGAGAACCTTGAAAGACTAGGTTTTCCACTGAGCCAAGAATTGGCAACCGATGTTATCCTGCAATCATTGCCGGAAGCATATAATCAATTCGTCATGAATTATAACATGAATGAAATTGATAAGCCTTTGCCTGAGATTCTCATCATGTTAAAAACTGCTGAACCGAATCTCAAGAAGAAAGTTAGTAATGTACTAATGGTCAAGAAGGGAAAAGGTAAGCGCAAAGGCAAGGGTAAGACCCAAGCCAAAGGCAAGGCCAATTCATCCACTTCAAAGGGTAAAGGTAAAGTACCTAAGGAAGGGGACTGTTTTCCATCATGCGAGATCGACACCGGAAGCGAATCGCAAAGTCTACTCGAGGAAGTAAAGAAGAAAAGAAGTGGGACTTCGCCTGTATACATGTTATAGAAGTTAATCTATCTATTTCTTCTACATGGGTATTAGATACGGATGTGCATCTCACATTTGTACTAATGTGCAGGATCGAGAAATAGTAGACTAATGGCAAAGGCGAAGTGGACCTACGAGTAGGCAATGGCAAAAGTCGCCGTAGTCAGAGGAACATATTCTTTGTCTTTGCCCACTGGGCTTATCTTAGAACTAGAGGAGTGCTTTTATGTACCTGCATTAACGAAGAATATAATTTCTGTATCTTGTTTAAACAAGAAAAACTTTTCTTTTATAATAAAGGACAAATGTTGTTCCATTTATTTGAATGAAATGTTCTATTGTAATGCACCACTTATGAATGGTCTCTATGTTCTAGATTTAGAAAACCCAATTTATAACGTAAATACCAAACGGTTCAAATCAAATAATTTGAACCAAACATATCTCTGGCACTGTCGCCTAGGTCACATAAATGAAAAACGCATATCCCAACTCCATAAAGATGGATTATTGGACTCATTTGATTTTGAATCATATGAGGTATGCGAATCTTGTCTTTTAGGAAAGATGACTAAAACTCCATTTAGTGGACATGGCGAGAGAGCGACGGACTTGTTAGGACTCATACATACTGATGTATGTGGCCCTTTTAATGTCGAAGCCAGAGGAGGCTATAAGTACTTTATTACTTTCACTGATGATATGAGTAGATTTGGCTACTTATATTTGATGAGACATAAGTCATAATCCTTTGAAAAGTTCAAAGAATTCAAGAATGAAGTACAAAACCAACTTGGTAAGCGTATTAA
The DNA here is from genome assembly GCA_025175895.1 of Wurfbainia villosa. Lineage (NCBI taxonomy): Eukaryota > Viridiplantae > Streptophyta > Magnoliopsida > Zingiberales > Zingiberaceae > Wurfbainia > Wurfbainia villosa. The sequence goes on along the minus strand of CM045989.1, from coordinate 30,544,378 downwards.
GCTACTTTGATCATATCGAGGTGGTGAATACCTTAGTCAAGAGTTTCGTGATCACCTGGCTGAGTGTGGGATAATATCCCAACTCACTCCACCTGGAACACCACAATGGAATGGTGTATCTGAGAGGAGAAATCATACTCTATTAGATATGGTACGATCAATGATGAGCCAGACTGATCTACCTACTTCCTTTTGGGGTTTAGCTCTAGAGACAGTCGCTTTCACACTTAATCGCGTCCCATCAAAAGCCGTAGAAAAGACACCATATACGTTATGGACTGGGAAGAGTCCCAAAATGTCTTTTATAAAGATTTGGGGTTGTTAAGCTTATGTTAGACGTCAAGTCTCAAATAAACTAGGACCCAAATCAGATAAGTGTTATTTTGTAGGATATCCCAAGGAAACTAAGGGATATTACTTTTATAATCCCACACTTGGCAAGGTGTTTGTTGCCAGAAATGCTGTCTTTCTAGAAAGAGAATTTATTTCTAGAAAAACTAGTGGGAGTAAAATTCATCTTGAAGAAATTCAAGATGAAGATAACACTAAGGCTTCGATGGAAAATGAACAGGCACCACAAAGTATTGTGGATGAGGAAATTGTTGCCCAAAAAGTTGTGGAGCAAACACCTGTTCAAGTAGACCAACCTCTTCGTAGATCTGATAGGATCCATCGTCAACCCGAGAGATATTCTTTTCTCTTGACTGACAATGGTGATGTATTGCTTGTCGATCTTGACGAGCCTACATCCTATCAAGAAGCTATGATGAGCCCAGATTCCGAGAAATGGCTAGAGGCCATGAGATCCGAAATGGAATCCATATACACTAACCAAGTATGGACTTTGGTTGATCCACCTGAAGGGGTAAAACCCATTGGGTGTAAGTGGGTCTTTAAAGTAAAGACTGACATGGATGGTAATAAGCATACCTACAAAGGTAGATTGGTGGCTAAAGGATTCAAACAAATTCATGGTATTGACTATGATGAAACCTTTTCACCAGTTGCGATGCTTAAATCCATTCGGATCATACTTGCTATTGCAGCCTACCACGATTATGAGATCTGGCAGATGGATGTCAAAACCGCTTTTCTGAATGGAAAGCTACTCGAGGATGTGTACATGACACAGCCTGAGGGTTTTGAAGATCCAAAGCATCCTGGAAAGGTATGCAAACTGCAAAGGTCCATTTATGGACTAAAGCAAGCCTCTCGAAGCTGGAATCTTCGATTCGATGATGCAATCAAGGAGTTTGGTTTCATCAAGAATGAAGATGAACTTTGTGTCTACAAGATAAATAGTGGGAGCACAGTTGTATTTCTTATCTTGTATGTAGATGACATACTTCTCATCGGAAATGATATTCCCTCACTCTAGTCTGTGAAGATGTGGTTAGGGAATTGTTTCTCGATGAAAGACTTAGGTGAAGCTGCCTATATTCTAGGCATCAAGATCTATAGAGATAGATCTAAAAGATTACTTGGCCTAAGTCAAAGTACATACATTGATAAAGTGCTAGATCATTTTGCTATGCAAAATTCCAAGAAAGGATTCCTGCCTTTATCACATGGTGTGAGTCTTTCGAAGACTCAATGTCTCTCTTCTAAGGAGGAGAGAGATCGCATGGATAAGATCCCTTATGCATCTGCTATAGGGTCTATCATGTACGTCATGCTTTGTACTCGTCCTGACGTCTCGTATGCTTTGAGCATGACGAGTAGATACCAGTCGGATCCAGGTGAAAGTCACTGGATAACAGTCAAAAATATTCTTAAATACTTACGAAGAACGAAAGAATATTTCCTGATATTTGGAGGCAATGAGGAGCTAACTGTAAAGGGTTATAGTGATGCAAGCTTCCAAACAGACAAGGATGACTATAGATCACAATCGGGGTACGTGTTTTGCCTGAATGGTGGAGCTGTGAGCTGGAAGAGTTCGAAGCAAGACACAGTTGCTGATTCTACAATGTGGTGAGTATATTGCGTCGATGCGTGAAAGGAGGTTGTTGGCTCATGAGTTCATCGATGAACTTGGGGGTAGTTCCTAGCATGCAGATCCAATAGACCTCTATTGTGACAACAATGGGGCTATTGCACAGGCTAAGGAACCTCGATCACATCAGCGGACCAAACACATACTGCGGCGCTTCCATCTCATTCGAGAGATCATCGATAGAGGAGATGGCAGAATATGCGAAGCTAACATCGCAGATCCATTTGACGAAGGCTTTGTACGAGGAAGCATGATGGTCACACTAGGTCACTAGGTATCAGATATTATAGTGATTGATACTAGTGCTAGTGGGAGATTGTTAGTTATAGCCCTAGAACCAATCATGTGATGGTTGAATAGGGAACATTTTGTATCATATTCTATAAAGGCAAAGGATTGGTTATTATATTTACGTCTTGCTTGTGCCAGCTAAATTAAATATAATAATGCCCTAGAAAAGTAGGTTCTTATCTACAAAGACATCAATCGCGTAATTGATTATGAGAGGTCAGAGAGAACACTTTCCTAAATGTTCCTAGTCAAGTATTAATATGCAAGGGCAATATTAATACATAAAGACTAGCATGTAGGTCAATTGATGACTTGATCTCACAAGTCATGGATATATGATATCAAGTTGACACATGGGTATATATTAGAGAATATATACTGAACTGACCCGCCATGAGAAAGTTTCATGGATCGTCATATGAGTGTCATAAACTTTCTCATGTGACTATTGGTATGAATAGTCATCAAACCTGAAGTCACTACGGTTCCCTACATAAGGAGTTATGTACTTTGGTATCATCAAACGTCACCCGTAACAGGGTGGACCATAAAGGCGATTACTGGGTATATAACAAATTATGCGGAGGGATGTGAGTGATGTAGATGGGATCTATCCCTCCCATATGACTGGAGTGATATCTGTGGGGCCCTTGATTGAGTAGAACTATTATAACGGTTGGCCATGGTCGAATGAGTCAATATGTGAAATTGAGGTCAGTTGGTTGAGTTAGTTTACTCAGGGATCAAGAAACACATAGATTGATCGAGGATGACACGGTCTATGCCTCATTGGTCAATCTGATATCAAGGATAGAAGGACACGGTCATACATTATAGTAGTCATGGAAAGGTTAGTCGGATCTTGACTTATTTCGTAACTTGGGTAGCAATGATGTATTGCTAGATGTCGCTCATTGCTTGTGTATCTAAAAGAGTTTAGATCCACTGTCAACGTTATGAGAGTCTATAGGGTCACACACAAAGAGCATGATGATTAGAAGAATTAATGCATTCTAGTTTGACTAGAATAATTTGGGAATAAGCTTAAGTACAAAATGGTTTTTGGACTTTAAGCTTAATGAGAATTTTAGCTTATTGATTTAATGAGATTAATTTAATATGCTAAGCTTATTAATTTAATAAGATTAAATAAATATGTTATCATGATAGCCTAAGCTTAATTGATTTAATAAGATTAATTCAATATGTTACCTTATTGATTTAATGAGATTAATTCAATATGATAACATAAGCTTATTGAATTAATAAGATTAATTCAACATGCATGAATGCCACATAAGCATGCCACCTAAGCATGCCACATAAGCATGCCACCTAAGCTTGATGAGGTGGAAGGAGACAAAGGGTTTTGACCTTTGGAATTTCTCCACATGTGGCAGGCCAACTTTCAATGCAATTGATTGCATTGAATGTGATAGGAGGTGAAAGGTTTTTCCAATCCTATAAAACACTCCATGGGGTGGTCGGCCAAAATGTTGGTGAAGCTTGAGGCTTGGAGAGAGCTTGGTGGTGAGAGGCTTTGGTTGTGTGGTTTTTGTGAGTGTAGGCTAGCAAGAAGAGTGGTCTTCTTCTTCCTTTCTCTTTTTCCCTACCTTCCTCTCCTTTAGAGACTTCTCTATCAAGAAGTAAAGGAAAGCTCTTCTAGTTTCTTTTGTGAGACAAGAGCTTGCTCGTGTGGATACATATAGAGGCACGGACATTTGAACGTGCTAAAAGATCCAACAAACCCAAGGAGAAGCGGGATTAAAAAGGGCACGCAACAAAGGTAATATTCTCCTATAAGATAGGTTTTGAGAAATTTATTTTTTTGTACGAGGTTTTCTTTCGCAAGGATCACTTGGAAGGGATCCTATTTTTCCGTTGCGCATATGCTATTTTGCATAAGAAATCCCTACACAAACTGCATGCAACTCCAACTACCACCATCAACAGTGGTCGAGTGCGACACAATAGATGAACTACACTCAACACCAGCTACCAGTGGTCGAGGAGGCAGTGATAACTGACAACCCTCTGACCACAAGGGAGACCAAGTCGACAACTTGCATGTAATATAATGATGCACAACTCCATACACATAAATCCTCAACGCACTCTCTATCTCACAGAGAGTCATATATAACAAACAGACAACCATACTAGGACCTTCAGTCTGTAAACAAAACTCTATCAACAACCCACCCAACCATACACAGAAGACATGATCCACAATAGATGCAAAATGCAAAGTAATATGATACGACAATCAAATCCACATTTAGATCTATCACCTACCCCCAGTAATACAATAAGATAACCCAAACCAAGACTACAACTATGCTTAACTACATGCACTTATACAATATCTATAAATCAAACATATATAGAATCCGTAATCAACAATAGTGATAAAATGAGACTGTATGGATATCGAATGAATATCTCAAAGTTCAACGGCTAAGTATCAAGCACAAGAATAATAAGAGTGGAGTCAAGGTAATGATACTATCATCATAATAAAGTTCATGCACTAAGATCATCGGTCTACTAAACCAAAGGAAGGAATTACCCACCTAACATGATGACTCGTGCTAGCTATCTGCATATAAGAAATTGCTTTGAATCATAAACCTGGAACCATAGAACATAACATATAACTAAGTTCTAAAATAATCCCAATAGTAGAGCCAACTCAATTTCTTATCCCTATTGAATCCTATAGGATACTTTTATCTCTAAAATACCCAAACACTGAATATAAATCCACAAATGGAACCAATAGTAAAATAGCTATAGATCTAGCATCAACTTCACAACGTAGCTTCATACTCACCTAACTTAGTTCCAATTGCTAAATAGCTCAATCCAAAGTTGTGGTATCAGATCTCAACTGAATAAGAGTCAATCGATTCCCAATTCCAATAACCTACTGGTCTGCAATCATAAAATCTCTAAGCTTACATCTGATCTACATATTAAAACCATAATATATAAACTAGCAGCAGAAAACATATATATTGATATCATTTTCATATCAGGGCTTACCAACTCCAATTAACTAGCAATCATCAACCACTCAAAGCCACAATTTCCAAGCTCAACCACCTCCTTTAGTCCACATAACACCAGCGGCAAAATCACCCATTCCTATCAATTCTGTGTTTAAATCATGAATACCTGATAGTTTCAGTGCTGTGATTTAAGTAAAAACAACCAATGAAGTACCAATCATTCTGCTGTAAATCCAAAACCACAACCATCAACTCCTAGATCTATACTTACCTCTTACTCCCTTCAATGACACGATCATATTACAACCATCGATGTTGCTCATAGCGACAAAGTTGCTAGTTGCAATGACTAAGGTAGCTCACAATAACAGAGGCTACTAGCTACGAGACGCAGAGCAGCTGCAATGAGGTTGGCCTTGAAGCTTGCCGAGATGGCCATGGAAGTCGCGGTTGACCACAAAGTTAGCTGGATTGGTCACAAAGGCTGCGGAAGAAGAAAAGGAGAACATAGCCAGATCTAAGCTTCCAAGCCGATCGAGAAGCAATGGAAAGTGACATCGACCTCATGTTAATCGACAGCGATGTGCGAGCAAGAGGATTGACATCGACTAATGTAGCTCGCCGATGAAGCAGGCAACAACAGCAGCGATCAATTGAGCATGGAGGCACCAATGTTGTCCATGGGTGTCAGTGATGAAGAGAAGAAGAAATTGATTGATCGGAGAAGCTGGCTAACGGCTGACGAGTAGCTCCGGCAGGGCTGGTGACCAACGAGTCACTCCGGCGACGCTTGAAGGACAAAGGAGAGGTGACGACAAATGGAGCACGGGGAGGAAGAGAATCACGATGGTGGAGAAGAGATCGCGATTGACGGAGATGGGGAATGGGTTGTGGAATCGGAAGAAGATGAAAGGGGATAAGGAAATATGAAATGATGAAAGAAATCGAAAGCTAGGTCTCCTTATACACTTTAGGTTAATGAAACATATTAACACCTTATTAACAATTAATCCAAATGAGCTTTAATAAAGCCTATTAAATCCTCCCTCCATAAATTATCTTAAAATTTCCATTTTTCGAAAAAATTCCTGAAAATTTTGTTGGATTGAGAAGCACGCTAGAGGGGGGTGCATAGCGAGCTTAAAATTTTCCTTTTAGTTCGTCAAAAACACAAGTGTAGCAGAAGTAGAAATATGCAAAAGTAAATAGACTCTTTATTTTTACTTGGTTTGCAACCAAAAGGTTGCTACTCCAAGGCCCCACAATCCTAGACCGTGTACGAAGGGGCAATTCACTAAAAATCTCCTCCTCGTTGGAGGTAGGAGACAACGATTACAAGGGAAACAAGATCGAGGAAGAGGCACAAGCCCACCTCTCCTCTTTATAACAAAAAGTTTGAGAAATAGAAAGCTCGAATACAAAAAGTAGAAAGCTCGAAGTAAAGTACGACAACTACAAAGAAGCTACTAACGAAATGATCTTGGAGTCTCGGTGTGTCGTCAACATTACGGTGGCATAGAGTTGTCATTGATGGTGCGGCATTGTGGGAGCACTTTGAGAGCAATTAGAGATAATCCAAAAGGGTGAAACCCCCCTTCTTTTATAGCCCTCCAAACCCTATCTCGTTGATATCTAGATATGGGTAAAAAAAAACACCTCACCCCAAGATAAGGGGATCTTATCTTGACCTTCATCGAGTTGGCCAGTTTGAATAGCAGTCGACTGATGCTAGTAACAGTCGACTGCCAATAGTTGTCAGTCACCTGTTGGACTGGTCACTCTCCTGCAACAAAGAGTTAGCACATAACTAACAATTAATGGATAATATGATAGCTACTTATCGTCTGATCTCGACCTAGACCTTCCATTGGAAGTCTTAGTCAAATCGCCGCCTAAGTTCATCCCCGTACAGAGGACACAATCTCACCATTACTCTTCACTCAGTGCTTACCTTTGGTCCTTCTGACTTGTCGCTTAGCTTCTGGTCTCCATCGAGTTTCCTCGACTCCACGAGGTTCTCCTAGTGTTGTCCGACTTCCACGATTTCTCTACTCAAAATTCTCAGGGTGTCGCTTGACCTTGGGCATAGCTTAAACACTTCCCGCACACTTAACACAGCTCATGAGATAACAATAACAACTTAACTTAGAACCTTTGCCATAATCAAAATCTAAGTTTGATTACTGGTGCCCCTGCACCAATAATCTCTCCCTTTTTGATCTATGATAAACCTATTCAAAGTTAAAGAAACTTTTAAGCATAAAATGAAGTGAGTAGTAATAAACATGAATAGCATGTAGTAATGAAATATAAGTAAGCAAGTGTAAGTATGTAGTAAACATGTAATAAAATAAGCATGAGTAAGTTAGTATGAGTAACTTACTATAAGTATGAAATAAATATGAAATGAGTATAGAATAAGCATGATTAAATTCTTTTTCAAATCCTCCCCCTTGAGGTTACCTCCCCCTTGACCTTAGGTGAGTTTTTGAAAAAGAAGCTTAACTCTCCTTCTTAACGTTTGGCCACTTAAAGAAAGTAAGTTAAGTTTGGCCTCTCTTCTCCACTTACAGAAAGTAAGTAAAGTTTTCAAAAATAAACTTTTGATCTCTTAACATTGGCCTCTCTTCTCTCCCTTTTGCCATAAATCGAAAATATTTCGTGGTTTGTAAAAGAGCTTTAGAATCACTTAACATTTATAAGTCCAAGCATGTTCCTTTTAAATTTTGAAAATAGTAGTTTCAACATAAACTCAACTAATATCATGTTCAACTCTTTTTGACTTAATTGATATGAAATGATCAATAAGTCTTGATTAGAGTTGGTTATTTTGAATAATTATACTCCATGATTCATATCGATGCACTAGATCTACATTTGGAATCAGGAGTAAGATCCTAACATCTCACGCTCATCTACGTGGCTCAGTACACAAACACATTGATCTTATGTGTTGTGAGATGTGTTAGCTCCTTAAATATATAGGTGCATGCTTTCTAAGGGAAACTCTAAGCTAGTTCCATGTAGCAAGAAAAATAAAGATAAAGTATAAGTAAGAATTGAATCATATTCTATTATGCACATCCCTAATCTTCTTCTGAGCAGACTAAATTCTGCTTCGGGTAAGGATTTCGTGAAGATATCTGCTAGGTTCGATTTTGACTCAACATATTCGAGTTTTATGGTTCCATTTGCTACGTGTTCTCATAAAAAATGATGTTTGACTTCTATGTGTTTAGTTCTAGAGTGACAAATTGGGTTTTTAGTAAGATTAATAGCACTAATGTTATCGATTAAAATTCTAGTGTTACTAAGATTTAATTGAAAGTCTTGGAGAGTGTGCTTCATCCAAAGCAATTGAGTTACACACTCACCCATGGCAACGTATTTAGTTTTGGTGGTAGACAAGGCAACACAATGTTGCTTTCTACTACATCAGCTAACTAGACTCGAGCCTAGGAGTTGGCAACAACTACTCGTGCTTTTCCTATCGAGTTTACTACCGACATAATCCGAGTCGGAGTAGCCGATTAGTTCGAACTTGCTCGATCAAGGGTACCAAATTCCTACGTTTAGTGTTCCTTTTAGATACCTAAAGATTCGTTTGACCAGCGTTAGGTGCAATTCCTTAGTGCAAGATTGAAATCTCGTGCACATACTTACTGTGAAAAGTATATCAGGTCGACTCACAGTTAAGTAAAGAAGGCTACCTATCGCGCTCCTATAGTACTTTAAATCGATTGCTTTTCCTTCTAAGTCTTCTACTATATTTACATTAGTTGTCATTGGTGTATTAATTTCCTTAGCATTTTTCATTCCAAACCTATTAATTATCTCATTATCATATTTACGTTGGTGTAAGTAGATTCATTCTCTAGTTTGTTTTATTTTTAACCCTAAGAAGAAATTAAGTTCTCCTACTAAGTTCATTTCAAATTCACTTTCCATTAGTGAAATGAACTCATTTAATAATGTTGAATTAGTTGTACCAAAAATTATGTCGTCTACATAAATTTGTGCAATAAAGATCTCTTTCCCTATGGTCTTTATAAAAAGGGTTGGGTCAACTAAACCTTGATTAAATCCCTTAGTCTTAAGGTAAATTGAAAGCCTTTCATACCAAGCTCTAGGAGCTTGTTTTAGTCCATAAAAGACTTTTCTAAGCTTGACGACATGGTCAGATTTGTCTAGACTTTCGAATCTAGGTGGTTGGCTAACATAAACCTCTTCCTTAATAAATCCATTAAAAACTCTGACTTAACATCCATTTGAAATAATTTGAATCCTCGATGTCCATCGTAGGCTAATAGCATTCTAATCATAGTCTAGCTACGGGTGCATATGTTTCATCATAGTCTAACCCCTCTACTTAACTAAATCCTTTAGCAACTAACCTAGCTTTATTCCTAACAACTTCTCCTTTATCATCAAGTTTGTTTCGAAATACCCACCTTGTCCCAATTATTATTTTTTCCTTAGGTGGGGGTACTAATTCCCAAACTTAACTCCTAGTAAATTGAGCTAATTCTTCTTGCATGGCTATAATCCAATCAGGATCAAGAAGAGCTTGTTCAATTGTTTTGGGTTCGATTTTTGAGATGAGTGAAATTTGGCTTAGGTTTCTATAGGATGCTCTAGTTCGAACCCCTAAATTGGGATCGCCTATTACTTGATCAATAGGATGATTTGCTTGTAATCTATATTGATTTGGGTTAGGATCTACACTAGATTAGTTTTGTGAGTTAGATTCGGGTCTAGACTTATGTTCAAGTTTAGAGTTAGGTTCAGGTCTAGAATTAGGTTCAAGTCTAGAGTTAGGTTCATTAATCAATTCTAATTCGGGTTTTGTAGTTTTGCTTTCTTCATCAAATACTATGTTGATTGTTTATTCTATTTTTAAGGTTTCATTGTTATATACTCTATATGCTTTACTAGTGGTTGAGTATCCTAAAAAGGTTTCGGTACTAGTTTTAGAGGTGAATTTCCCTAAGTAATCTTTAGTGCTTAGTATGTGTACCCTACATCCAAAAACCCTAAAGTACTTAATGTTTGGGAGTTTTTCGTAATAAATTTTGTATGATGTTTTTTGATGTCGTCTAACTAGTAAAATCCTATTTTGAACATAGCAGGCAGTATTGACCGCTTCTGCCCAAAACCTAATAGGTAGATTGAATTCATTTAACATGGTTCTAGCAACTTCTTGTAGGGTTCTATTTTTGCGTTCAACTAGACTGTTTTGTTGAGGGGTCCTAGGGCAAGAGAACTCATGATGGTATCCGTTTTGGTTACATAAGTCGGTGAACTTATGGTTTTTGAATTCACCACCATGATCGCTCCTAATTCTCTTAATCTTAAGGTTCTTTTCATTTTCTATTAGTTTACATAAATTGGTGAGTTGATCTAAGGTTTCACTCTTATGTTTTAAAAACCTAACCCATGTGAACCTAGAGTAGTCATCGAATATAACTAGACAATATTGACTTCCATTTAGTGACTTGGCTCCATGAGAGTCAAAGAGGTCTAAGTGTAGGAGCTCAAGTGCACTTTTAGTTCTTTCTAGATTAATTAGTTGATGTGAAGTCCTAGTTTGTTTACCTTGTTGACAAGCATTACAAATTTTGTTTTCTAGGTTATTTAGGTTGGGTAAACCTCTAACTAAACCACTCTAACTCATTTTTTTTATGAGTTTTGGATGAAAGTGGCTGAGTCATCGGGTGCCACAAACAGGATTCCTCTTGATGTGTCATTAGACACTTGGTTGAGGAGTTAGATAAATTGATTATATAGATGTTACTATTCCTAGTTCCCTTAAGTATAGTTTTTGAGGTATCACTATTTTTAATTAGGCATTCATTTTGTAAGAAGATGACCCTATATTTGTTGTCACACAATTGACTAACACTAAGCAGATTAAATTCAAAATGTTCAACTAAAAGTACATTATGAATTATAAAGTTCAAGTTTAGCTCAATATCACATGATCTGATGAATTTGAGCTTCCCGTTGTTTTCGAATGTTACTGATCCTTGGTTTTTGAATCTAAGCTTCGAAAACTTTAGTTGGTCTCCGGTCATGTGTCGGGAGCACCCACTGTCCAACATCCATTGATCCTACACATATAGTAGTTGGATCGGATATTGGAATTTTAAAGTTGTTTGAAAATTTTAGCCTAGGAATCATCTCACCCTTTCTACATGATCAAACATGTTAACCTTATATGTTTTGTGAGATGACTTCAATTTTAACTTGATTAACTTTAGTGATGTTGAAGATAATCAACCTTGGGTTAGATTCGGATTTAACCTTTAGATATGACTAAGTGAACTTTTCGAGAAAATGGCTTTCAGGTCGTGGCGAGGCATAGAGGCCTTCTTTGATTGGAACAATGACCACTTCCTTAGACAAAGTCACTTTCATGAAAATGTTCACTTAAGTCACTTAGGGTTACTTCATGGTCTAACTAGTTTAGGATACGGCGAGGTAGCTTCAGTTAGTTTAACTTAGTCGAATGCACCAAGCTAGATACGTCTTATCTAACTCAGTTACACAAGACCTCGTCTCCCTAATGTACTATCATCTCGCCGCGTCCTGATACTATGTTATTAAGGTTGACTAACTATTATCCTATCTAGCCGTTCTAAAAATTAAAAAAAAAGTAACTAAGCATGCAAGGCTAAGTAAAGCATACAATTTTAGTACTAGCTTCTCCTGAACCATTAAACCAATGCAGTCTTTCCACGTAGTGGATTTGGTCATTGGGAACCCAATACTTGGTTGATCCTAATTGTGAATTCAAAAAGGTCTTAGGGAACCATGCTTGGACTTTTTGTCTATCTCAACTAACAATCGACATATACGATTTGTTTGTTGTAGTTGATCTAAATCCAAGTCCAACCTTATTGTACACGACCCTTTGCGATCCAAGTAGTAGGTCAAGTCCCTTGGATCCCAAAGTAAACCTTTCCAATGTTTTCCTAAGCTCTTGAACTTGTCCTTTTAAAAGAGAATTCTCTTCCTCAAGTTTTTCAACTTGAGTTGAGTTTACCTCTTGAACTCGACTAGTCGAAGAGGTTAGGGAGACCTCATGCTTAAGGAGTTTGACCTCCTTAACCAAGGTCTCGACCATGGACTCGAACTTAGCTAACTTCTTAGTTAAATATTTAATTGCACTATACAAAGTATTAATTAGAGATTGAATCACCTTGATTGAATCTTTTGAACGAGATGCGGATCCATGGCTTATCTTGAATTGAAGTTCGTAGTCGGATCCAGAGTCGGAGTCAGTCTCGAACTCGTAGTTCGTGCCGAGTTCGGATTCGTCTTCGGGCTCGGTCGGCTTGGACATGAATGCTAGATTGTTGAGTTTGTCTTCTACCTCCGATGACTCTTCCCAAGTTGCATTGAAGGCCTTCTTTGTTTGTGCTTGCTTATTCTTTAGCCTTGGACAATCGGATTTGAAGTGACCTCTTTTGTTGCATTCATAGCATTTGTAATTCGAACCTTGCTTAGGCCTCTTCTCCTTGGATTGCTTGATAGGTCATCTTCTTCCTTTGACCATCTTCCAAACTAGATTTACTAGCTCGGTCTCCATTTCGTCATTCAGCTCCGATTCATACTCCTCTTCTTCTTCGGGAGGTGGTTTACTTTTCGCCTTCTTCCTTTGACCTGCAATTAAGGCAATACCTTTCTCGACCTGGGCCAAGTTAGATTGTTCGTGCAATTAAAATTCTAAAAAAAGCTCGTCTAATCTAATTTTAGATAAATATCTAGATACATTATAGGCATCAACCATGGATGCCCACAAGGTGGTCCTAGGAAAAGCGTTCAAGGCATACCTTATTATGTCCCTATTCTCCACCTTTTGTCCGATTGATTGAAGACCGTTGATGATGTCCTGGATCCTCGCGTGGAGTTGAGTGGCCGACTCATGTTCCTGCATTTTTAAATTAAATAACTTATTTAACAAAAGGTCTCTCTTGCATACCTTAGTGTCGACGGTTCCTTCGTGTAACTCGATGAGCTTGTTTCATAAATCCTTCGCACTGATGAACGGTCCGACTCGAATGAGTTCTTCTTTGGAAAGCCCGCATTGTAGGATTTGTGTGGCTTTCGCATCGACCTCCACTGGGTGCTTCATAGCGTTCGTCCACTTGTCGCAGTCCAAGTATTTTTCATCTTCATTGGTTGGAAGGGTGAACCCAATCTAGATGACGATCCACATCTCTACTTGGGTCTTGAGATAGCACTCCATTCGACCCTTCCAGTAATGGAAGTCATCTTCATTGTAAAACGGAGGTCGGACGGTGCTAAACCCTTTGAGATGGGCCATTAAAAAAAATCCTTGCACACAAAAAAATTAAACAACGAAAAAGTTTCAAGACTTCGTCTTGGATTAGTAGTGCAGGATAAACGAAAAAGACTTAAACTAAATTATGAAATAACAAAACACAAAAAGATAAAAGATAAAATTGCTTAGATCGATGGTTGCACCGAATCTGAGCACCTCCACTCTGATACTAATTGTTGGATCGAGAAGCACGCTAGAGGGGGGGAGGGGGGGGGTGAATAGCGAGCTTAAATTTTTTTCCTTTTCGTTTGTCGAAAACACAAGTAAGCATAGCGGAAGTAGAAAAAATTAAAAGTAAATAGACTTTTTGTTTTTACTTGGTTTGTAACCAAAAGGTTGCTACTCCAAGGCCCCGCAATCCTAGACCGCGTACGAAGGGGCAATTCACTAAAGATCTCCTCCTCGTTGGAGGTAGGAAACAACGATTACAAAGGAAACAAGATCGAGAAAGGGGCACAAGCCCACCTCTCCTCTTTATAACGAAAAGCTCGAGAAATAGAAAGCTCGAATACAAAAAGTAGAAAGCCCAAAGTAAAGTACGACAACTACAAAGAAGCTATTGGCGAAATGATCTTGGAGTCTTGGCGTGTCATTGGCGTTACGGTGGCATAGAGTTGTCGTTGATGGCACGACGTTGTGGGAGCACTTTGAGAGCAATTATAGATAATCCAAAAGGGTGAAAACCCTCTTCTTTTATAGCGCTCCAAACCCTAGTTTGTTGAGATCCAAATCTGGGTCAAAAAGACATCTCACCCCAAGATAAGGGGATCTTATCTTGACCTTCATCGAGCTGGCCAGTTTGAATAGCAGTCGACTGCCAATAGCTGTCAGTCGACGTTGGACTGGTCACTCTTCTGCAGCAAAGAGTTAGCATAGAACTAACAAGTAATGGATAATACGATGACTACTTACCGTCCGATCTCGACCTAGACCTTCCATTGGAAGTCTTAGTCGGATCGCCGCCTAAGTTTGTCTCCGTACAGAGGATTGATATACGGTGTAATTGTCGTAGTACCGTTCCCAAATTATTTATCAAACCCCCCTAACTACACTAATGTAGTATAGAGTAACTCGAGTCGTCTCCTAATGAACCTAATGGGTGGATGTTTGTTTCTAAATAATAGCAAACACTGGGTTTTTAACATCTAACAACACAAATAATTGAAAGCTAACACTAATACATAATCTACAAATAATCTGAACTGAAGCTGGAAGCTGGCCTTCTGCTCCGGCGGTGGATTGCGCGTCTACCGAACCACCGCAGCCAAGGGATGGGTATGGAAGGAGGAATAGCCGAACCACGGCTGCGGGAAGGGGGGATCAAAATAGTAGGCTATAAGCTCTTCACCGGTGATGGATTGGGTGGTCTGCCATCGGAATTAGAGGTCAAACTCACTGTCGAAGCTAGGAAAAATTCTACCGAATCACGGCAGTCGGAAGTTGCCTCAGCCTTTCGAACCATGTCCAGCTGAGGCGCCTCAGCTCGGCCATAGGCATTGGAAAGCTTACCAGAGAAGAGTGCCAGAATCCGTTGCATCTGCTCGCTGCCGATCAAGCTGTCGAACCACCTCATCTCGATCTGTCGACGGGATGGGAAGGGATTAATGTCGGCTGGATGGAGGGAATATCGCCGGAAGGAGTGTTGTCGGGGCTGTCGTAGCCTTGTGGAGGAATCGCCACTTGCTGCCAAGGAGGAAGATGATTGCGCGGATGGCTTCTCTCGGTGGCGAATCAAGTGGGAAAATGTTGATTTTCTTAAGCTAATTTCCTTCGCCGTCGGATCCCTTAAGTCAGTAAATCCTGGTCATTGGTGAAAGATAGGGTTTATCATCTCCTTGATTAATGCTCTGATCAAACGCTGATCTGGTCCCTTTTAATTCAATGACTCAGCTAATCCCATTTGAATCCAACGCTGATCTGATCCCCTTTTAATCCAACGCTGAGCAACAAATGATGGATCAAGATCTGGATCAACTGCTCTGATTGCTCCACTTAGGCCCTTCTCATGTTTCCTATAAAATCACATTATACTCGTGAAAAATAATACTGAAATCATAGGAATTAACATAATTAATCATAAATGATTCAATATGTAAAAACATATCGAATAACAGTAATTACCTCATCAAATAGCCTAAAATGTCTAGTCTATAAGTGAAAACAACACAATAAAAATGAAGTTATCAAATTCTCCCACATTATTTTTGCGCGTCCCGAGCAATAATGAAAATAAAGAAACACTGACTCACTTACTCATTCCCCAAACAATATCCAGATCAATAATTCAGAGATAGAAAAAATTAGTTACTTGGGATCACCAAATCGATCCGAATACAAGGTAGTCAAAAGATCCGACTCCAGCAACAGTCAACATATATGATGATTTCCAACCCAATCAAATAAACCAAGCTTGATAAAAAACCTCTCAAAATGGATAAATGCACTGATGTTCACATAATAAACATAGGAGTGGGGCACCATCAGAACAACATGTAACCTTGCACTACCATATGCTTGCTTATCATCTACTTTTCTACTGCTATTAATACATACCATGCATGAATCAAAAGGATTTATCAAGAATCAAACCAAGATCAGAAGTAGACTGCAACAGAAACATACAATGAAGATAAAGAACAATGAACAAGACAACAATGAAAGACTTTGAAAAATAAACTTGATTAGTTACAATTAAGAGTGTGGAGGGAGATATTCCAATAACGATCCAAGAAAATAACTCTCAACGACATCAAGAAACGACATCAAGAGAACCATTCAGAAAAGAGTGAAAAGATGCAGAAAACATTCACCACTGTGGAACAACTTTTGGTAGCACATTTGATCAATTAGAATAAGTGCTCTCATACTAGTGAGTGACCCTATTTCTAACCTCATGCAAAAGTCTTTCCTCTCCCCTTTGCTTGCGTAAATTTTTCTGAAATCGTGGCACAAAGTTGGGACTTAGCTCTATTCGCTGCTGGTGATAACGTAGGTACTTTAATCAATAAAGAATTCTAACCCAACTGAGAGTTAGCTGCCCAATCCATTCAGATCAGTAAAAGTATCTACAAATATGCAATTATATTAAAAAACACAGCTTCAAGGCTTATGAGTTGACCGTTCTTCTTTGCAACCTCTTGTAACAGAATTTCACTTTCAACTAAATCCCCATCAGGTTTAGAAATTTTCTTGTTATTTCCAAAAGTTTTATATAACTTCTGAGCAATTGTTTCAGGTATTGACTTCAGGAATATACAAGCTTCTCAATTAAGTTTTTCAAGAGTAACTCCAATCAATTTCTAGGAGAGCAATGATGCCACCGGTTTCTTCTCAATTAAGTCAAGCACATCTTTGCTATCAACAAACTCTATGTAACTCCAATCAATTTCCTCGTTAGTATGCTCCAGTTTCTCCATTCTGAAGACGTGCTAATTAAGATGTTGCTGCAATTTTTCATTGGTATAATTGATGCAAACTTGTTCGAAACCTTAGATGTGATACTTTCAAAAACCATAAATATCAAGAATGCCAATGAAACGCTTTGGACTCCTGTTCAGATTTAATTTCAAGCTGCACTTGCATCCTTTGTATCGAATTCCAGTTGATCTTCTAAGGAATCATTTGATACTCTTAATTTTTTTAACATTCAGACCTGTGCAGCATCTCGTAGCAGAATTTTTTTCATCAATTGTGCAGAAGTCTCTGCACGAGTTTTAACTTGAAACATGGTAGAACTTAGGAAGACTGCATATATCAGTTTCGGTAGCTTCCACCAACAGACAGTGAGTAACCAAGCTTTCCTGCATGCATCAGTTTTCCATTAATGAACACACATGCCACACTAGCTTGAAGGAGTCCAGCTAATGCATTAGAATTGCCGTGACAAATTGCAAGGTGATACCACTTTCCTTCTTCCACTTGGTTTACAGCAGTGACTTTAAGATTTGTAAATGACATTAATCACAGCACTGAACTTGCTCGTACAACTTCTCGAGGCAGGCAAACAAGAAACCTGCAAATATGTTTTCAATTTCAATCTCTTGTGTTTGTTTTTTTTCCTCTTTTCAGAAATGTGCAGGCTTAAGTTCAGATCGATCATTGAAGAAATTTCTTCTTTTATCTCCCTCTCTAATTGCTCTATTTATTCTCCATTAGAACCACTTGCGATCTCTGCCTTCAGTTCGTCTATCTTGCTCCTTAGACTAGCTTTCTCTACTGCTGCCTCTATTTCCTTCCTCACCAACTTGTCGACCATTGTCAACTCCACTTCTAGTGATACGGTGTAGCTGCAAGGGCAAGTATTTTCATTACATGTCTTCAGATGCCGGAAATTTTTCTTTAGCAGCTGAATCTGAGTTTCAACAAACATTCTTAACTGATTGACACTATCAGAGAATTTGAAATCTTCATGAGCACTTGAATATCTTTCAAATGACTTCAATCTGTCACTAAATTCTGACTCCATCATTGAAGACCTTTTAAGCATTGTAATTGGTACAGAATTTTGAACTAGCACTACATTAGAATTACCAGACTCCAACTTCTTATTCAAAACAACAATTCCTACATCCTTCAAAGCAATTTCCTCATCAGCCTCCTCAGCTATTGCTGCCGTATAAATCTGATAATGCTGTTGTTTGTTTTTTTTCTTTCTCCTGATACCATTGTTGAGTAGGAAGTTATGATGCAGCTTGTTCATAGGCAGTTACATTGGATTGGGTTTGGCGTTGGAACCGGCAGCAACTGCAACGGTAGATGTAACGGAGGCAGAAGCAGGAGCTGCAACAGAAAGTGTTGTTGAAGTAGATGCTGAAACAGTTGCAGGAATAACCACAGTAGCAGTGCCAACTGTTGATCCAAGAGCGTGAGGAAAGCTAAAATTCAGCTCAGAACATGCTATATGAAGTAATCTGTGATGTATGTTTTCATCAAATTATGCACAATTGTTCATTCCTTTTGACTCCCTCAAGTGTTCTGATTGGATTTTCAATTAGCTCAAAGTCAACTTCTATATCAAATTCACAGCTTCCCAACAAAACAATATTTCCTCCCCCACACTTAAGAATTTTGTCCATCTCGGACAAAGCAACTTATCATGTTATTCCTCCAATATGGAAACAAAAGATACGGGAAAAGATAATCCATAAAGACAACATGGATCAACAAGCAAGTCAAAAGACAATAAATGACAAATATAAAGATATGACGAGAAAGACATCATGGAAGTATCAAGTGGATTAGACAAACAAGTCAAGTAAGAAACAGAACCAAGAGTAAAATCCTTCATCATATTCATGCAAGTAAATATTACTGCAGTTTTGAAAAGACTCAAAGCAAGTTCTAGAGCAACAAGTATCACATGTGTTATCACACAAAAGTAGGTAAATGATAAGAATGACTTACAACCTCATTAGGTGAATAAAACATCAAACTTAGTCTATCAATAAAAAGTTCACCATCATAATAAGTAACTGCATGCAAATGAAGTCTCCTATCATACACAAAAATCCACAATTTGATGATCAAACTTAATTAATTTTTACCACCTATGAAATGATACTAAGGCATGCATAGAGAATATTATTTGAGCTCAACAACAAACAAACAAACCTAGGCAAATAGGCAAACAAGCAATCAACCAAAGCACTTTATTCCGAGCATGAAAGGAAGAGAATAAATGCAGTAAATAAAAGAACACACTCCCCTTTCATGTCGGAGAAGAAGCATCCTCAAGGCCCACTTCCTCCATTGTAACTCCTCTCATCCCCTTGTGAAATATCTTGAGACGGTGTTCATTTACTCTGAAAGTTTTCCCTGAAGAAGTTTCCTGTAACTCTACGACACGATAGGGAAACACAAAAAGGACCGTCCCACCTGGATTTCAACTTACCTCTAATCAACCTAAGACGAGAATGGTACAATAAAACTCTATCGCCAATATGGAACTCCTTCCTCAAAATCCTCATGTCATGAAAATTCTTAGTCTTCTCCTTGTAAATGCTGGAGTTCTCATAGGCTTCTAACCATATCTCCTCAAGTTCCTGAAGTTGAAGTTTTCTTTCTCTCCCAGCTCTGTAAGCATCCATGTTACAAGCTTTCACTGCCCAATAAGCCCTGTACTCAATCTCCACTGGCAAGTGACAAGAATTTCTATAAACAATCCGGTAAGGGGACATGCCTATGGGAGTCTTATAAGTAGTCCTGTAAGCCCACAGAGCATCCTCCAATCTCTTGCTCCAATCTTTTCTGTCTGACCCCACTGTCTTCTCCAATATGGACTTGATATCTCTATTTGACACTTCAGCCTGCCCATTTGTTTGAGGGTGATAAGAAGTAGAAATCTTATGCAACACCTGCTTAACATGGCTTTCATGTGTATGTTGCAAAAGTAAGACCCTTGATCGTTGATGATCACCTTGGGTACCCCAAATCTGCAAAATATGTGAAACCTAACAAAATTCACAACAACTGGAGAATCATCAGTTCTGGTGGGGATGCCCTCCACCAATTTGAAAACATAATCAACTACCAAAAGAATATATGAAAATCCAAAAGATATGGGAAACAAATCCATAAAATAAATACCCCAAACATCAAAAATCTCACAGAATAGCAAGGATTGTTGAGGAATTTCATTTCTACGTCTTATGTTTCCTGTTAGTTGACATCGCTCACAAGATTTGTAAAATTCATAGGCATCATAAAATAAGGTGGGCCAATACAATCCAGACTCTAAAACATTCCTAGCAGTTCTTTGGGGTCCAAAATGTCCCCCTCAAGCCAGAGAATGACAAAAAGTAAGTACGAAATGAAACTCATAATTAGGTACACATCGTCTAATGATCTGATTACTATTAAATTTCCAAAGGTAAGGATCATCCCATACATAACACTTAGCATCACTTTTCAATTTCTGGACTTGCGCATGAGTAAAATGTGAAGGTATAACATGAGAAACTAAATAGTTAGCAAGATCTGCATACCATGGTAACTTGTTGGTGCAATCGGCCCAGGTCACGATTGATCGGACTCGAGTGATGTTTGACATGGGAATGATATGTTTTGATGTTTGACATGGAAGTGTTGGATATGGAGATTTGACATTGATGTTTGGTAATATTTTGGGGAGATTATTGATACAATCAACCCGGGTCATGATTGATCGGACTCGAGTTTGACTTGAGGGGGATTTTGATGGTTGACTGGAGTTGACCATGTCAAGGAAAAGTCCAAGCATGGGTCTTGGTAAGGAAAAGTCTAAGAATGGGTCTTGGCATGGAAAGTCCAACATGGGTTGCCAAGGGAAAGTCTAAGCTTGAGTCTTGGCATTTGAGAAGTCCAAGGGGTTGATATTGGTGGCATAAAGTCCAAGCGGGAGTCTTGGCAGCATAAGTCTAATGGTTGGCGGCGTAAAGTCCAAGCGAAGTCTTGGCAGCGTAAGTCCAATATGCCTTGGTGGTGTAGACACCATTAGCATGACATAGCCGATGGAAGCACCTGAAGGCTAGCGCAATGGATGAACAAGTCATGGATGACTTGGAGGGATCCGAGAGGCGTGAGGCTGATGGAGGTGGCTAGAAGGCTTAGGTCTAGGCTAAGGGTGGTCTGGCAAATATGGGGGCACCATACTTGGGTTAAAACCTCATGTTTGAGGTGTGCCAGTCGACTGGTGCCATATGGCAGTCGATTGGTGTGAGTCAACTAGGATTTGACTGCGGGAAGTGTCCCAACAGTCGACTTCCAGAGGTGAGAAGTCAACTGATTGGCCGAGCAGTCGACTGATCGTGTGATCAATCGACTAGTGCTCGGTATTTTGGGCACATAATGGAGTCTCAATCAACTGCTGGGGCTAGCAGTCGAGTGAAGGCTCGATCAGTCGACTGATGGACATGATCAGTCGACTGATATCCTATCCGTTGGATTTTTCCAGTGTGGATTATACCGTTGTCTCACAGCAACAGTGTCATCAGTCGACTGATGGTCCCGAGCAGTCGACTGATCGGCTATTTCCAGCCCAGGCAGAAGCTTTAAATGGAGCTCGTGGAGGAGATTTCGACCAAGGTTCTTTGAGGTGTTTTGGGGTGAATTGCTGCTGCAATTCAGGGTCTCCAAGTGCTCCTCGATCAACCTAGCAAGCAAGCATTCAAAAGAGTTTTATGTAAAGTTTTCTTTGCATCTCTTATTGTATTTAGTTTATTATTGTAAACTATTGTAAGAGGTTTCTCCGCCTCCGACTTGTGTTGAGAAGGAGTTATTGCATAGTGGTGTGTGATTGGCATCGCTAGAGCTCTTTAGAGCTCGATCCGTGGAATAGGAACCGTTTGGTTCTGAACCACGTTAAATAGTTGTGTTTTCATCTTTGTCTATTTCGTTATTGCTTTATTTCTATTTCCGCTACGAGCTAACGAGATTTGTAGACGAACACAATTGAATTCCATCAACGTACTAGCACGACGCTATTCACCCCCCTCTAGCGGTCACATTTCCTCTACAATTGGTATCAGAGCCCGGGGCTCTTCTACGGACTAACCGCTGGGAGCAAAGATGCTAGAGGGAAAGATGGAGAGATTGGGTGACGACATCAACATTCTGCCTTCCTTCGATCGCGAAGATTTCACGTATTGGAAAGGTAGAATGATGCATTTTCTAATGTGTGACTTTGACAATTGGATTAGTGTCTTAGTAGGTTTTGACACTCTAAAAAGATGAAGAAGGAAGAAAAATCAAGAAGAAGAATTGGAGCCAAGAACAACTCCGATACTATAACATCAACAATAAGGTAATGGGTATTTTGCTCAATATAATCCCTAATGATATTTTGATCAAGATAGGGGATTGTAAAGACGCCAAGGAGGTATGGAACAAATTGACAAAATTCCATGAAAAACCTCACTCAATCCAAAAAGATAAGGAAGACGAGGAAGAGGGTTCATCCTCACAAGAAAGTGAGGATTCAGAAGTTGATAGGGAATCAACTTCCTGATCGGAGGAAGAAGAAGAGGAGACCTCCACCTCTAGGATTGAGGGGGAGGAGATTAGGACATCTTCAATATAGGAGCAACAAGAAGAACCATCTACATTCGGTAGAGAGGAAGAGCAAGCTTAAGAGACCCTCACCACCAACCTAGGTAACTCAAGCAGTGTAATTTTAAATAAAATTCATATAATTTGCTTTAAGTGTAGGGAATCCGGACACTACAAGAGTAAATGTCCTAAACGGATCAAGAAGTCTCCTCCGACACCAAAAGTCAAGGATGTCGGTTCCCCAACACCAAAAGGCAAGGACTGTTGGGTTTCCGGCACCGCGGCGAGTGTGTGTTCGAACATGTTTCGTAAACATGTGCACAGTGGAAGAAATAAAAATAATAAATCTAATTTATTACAATACACAAACCACACGCATGTATAGTACAACATGTGTAGACATAACCGTAGTTTCAAATTTTGCAATAAAAGGAAATTTATTCTACGTATACTTGACGTATCACGTGTAGCGGGAAAGACATCAACCGGAGCGATCATCGCTAGAATCGCCTCTATCCATATCCATGCCGAGTATCTTTGGGATGACTTCACAAAGTCACGAGCCTCGTCTTCGTACGAGTCATTAGCCTCGTGTCGAAGACGATGTGATCGAGAGAGGATCACAATCCGAATCAAAAATTCGGATTCAAAACGAGTCCTCAAAAACTCGCTTCTCCGGAGAGGTATTCATCAACTGTTTGACGAATCCTTGGTCCTCCACCTATGAGGATTACCGGAGATCGAATCCCCGGCAAAGTAGCCGTTGTCGGAGCTCCAAACGTCATCCAAACGACGCTCCAACATGAAGGAAACAAGCTGTCCAGAAAACTGGACAGCTTGGTGGAAGAGTTAGCGCCGGCCAAAGGGAAGAGGGCCAGCTAGTCCTTGGTCACCAGAGCAAAGGAGGATCATCGGAGGGTCGCCGGAGGATTGCCAGCTGAAGCTTGGACGTCGGAAACAACTTGGATGGCGGAACAAAGAGTGGGCGACGGCTAGGGTTTGGGCACCGACCACAAGAGGAGAAAAGGGAGGGGGCGGCAAGATTAGATTAGGGCTTTCACAAAACCCTTAAGCCCTATTTTATAGAGAACAAATTCTCCTAATGGTTATTGGTTCATAAACAAAACCCGTTAACCCACTCCATTAATTTAAGTTAAAATAAACCAAACCGATTTGGTCTATTTTAAGTTAAAATGAACCGAACCAACTTTGGTTCATTGATTTAAAACAAACCAAACCCCTTTGGTTTATTCTCCACCATTGGATTAGAACCAAACTAATTTGGTTCATCCATCATGTCTTCATAAGACACGGCCCATCCACGCTTCCATTGCGACTGAAACGATTTCATGCTCGCTCATTGTTTGGTCCAACCAAACCTAGTTTCTCTCGGTCTGAGAATCTCATTCTCAAGCTCGTTTTAAATCCTTCAGATTACGCTCATTGTGCATGTGACCAAATAGATTCTCGGTTTATGTTGGTCGTCTATAATTAACCATTAATTATAGAACAATCATGAGTGGCACCTAGTAGTACATCATGATCCTCTATTAACCGAAAAGATCAACGGTTGATCCAGAACTATTTCTGAAACCCTTCAGCAGCTACAATGAATCGTGTCTCATTCCCTTCACTCATCTTATACCCACTTGGTTCAGGACATGGCCTATAGTGTCAATCCCCATTAAGTTGACTATGTCACACCTAGCCCAAGTATCATTTCCTCGTTCTATGAGTTCTAGTTACTGCACATGTATCCAAGAGTACCTTACTCTAAACATGAAAGTCTTTGACCAAAGACTTTAGTAACAATCCGACGAGAGGCCATGGGTATACATCTCCTCGCAAGGAGTGGTGAATCCTTTATAGGCTATTCAAACACCTTCGATCACTTCGACTTATACCCAATCATCCCGGGTCAACATCTCCTCAGAGATGCTTGCTTAAGATGTCAAAGCATAAGTCTTCATGATCAAGATGACTTGAATACTGCAAGTCAAAGGAACATCACACTTAAGCTGCAGTAAGAACTTCATTGACATATCTATATATGAAGAGAACCATATGAAGTCTTACGGCTGGTCACTCCAATGAACTAGTTACCATAACTAGCATCCACGATTAACTCCGGACATCAAAATGTCTCCAGCCAGTGAGAATCAACTGCTTGGATACACCAAGGAGTATACCTCGTGCTAGTCTCGATAGAATTGTTGGTGTCCAATCCATCAATTCATCGACTAGGGATAATTCCAATACATCACAATTACACATGTAGAGATACTCACTAGTTGTGATCCAATCACAAATTCTCTCATGCTGTGAATCTTATTGCGGACATTCAGTAAATGAGTTTAAGATCCAATTAAATACATGAAAACATGTACACTCAAATAGTGAATCTTCATTTATCTAATAAATGGTACCACCATAAGGCGATTGCCTTAGGACACCTCTCATATATTACTAATAAACTCCCACTTGGCCCAATGTCAATCGCTACGGTATCCAATACCTTAAGCTCTAACATGACCCTCAAGTTTACTTTGAGGTAATGCCTTAGTTAAAGGATATGCTAAGTTCCTTTCTGTGGGATCTTTTCGATTTGTATTTCCTTCCTACTAATGATCTCTTTGATCAGATGATAGCGGCAAAGCACATGTTTGGATCATTAATGAGACCACATCAAGTTCAAAGGTGAACTTCTTGATCCAAACCGCTTCCTTTGCTGCTTCCGAAGATGCAATGTATTCTGCCTTAGTGGAAGAATCCGCTATAGTGTCAAGCTTGGAACCTTTCCAACTTATTGCGCCTCCTTTCTAGGTGAATACATACCCAGACTGAGACTTGGAATCATCCTTGTCTATCTGAAAGTTTGCATCCGTATACCCACGTATCACCATGTCCCCTTCTCCATATATTAGGAACGCATCCTTAGTTCTTCTCAAGCACTTAAGGATCGTCTTAACAACCACCCAATGATCCATTCCTAGATTAGACACTCAGAGCATACGATACATCGAGTCTCGTACATAACATAGCATACATGATATATCCTATTGCTAATGCATAGGGAATCTTACTCATGCAAATCCTCTCGTCTTCTGTGCGCGAACACATATACTTCGAAAGGTGTATCCCATGCCTGATGGGTAGGAAACCTTTCTTGGATTCCAACATGCTAAACCTCTTTAACACTCGGTCTATATATGTAGACTGCGAAAGACCAAGCAACCGTTTTGATCTATCTCTATAGATCTTAATTCCGAGGATGTAGGTTGCTTCTCCCAGGTCTTTCATGGAGAATGTCTTGGACAACCAAATCTTAACTGACTGTAAGACTGAAATATCATTTTCTATAAGTAATATGTCATCGACATACAATACTAGGAACACGACGACACTCCTACTAACCTTCTTGAACACACAAGGTTCATCTGGATTTTATGAGAAATCAAACCTTTTGATTGTCTCATCAAAACGGATATTCCAGCTCCTGGATGCTTGCTTCAATCCATATATGGACCGTCGCAATTTGCATACCTTGGTTTTATCAACCGATGTGAAACTCTCAGGTTGTATCATATACACGTCCTCGAGCAGATTTCCATTAAGGAAAGTTGTTCTCACATCCATTTGCCATATCTCATAATCATAATGAGCCACTATGGCAAGGAGCATGCGAATGGATTTAAGCATAGCAACAGGCGAATAGGTTTCGTCATAATCAACACCTTGCTTTTGACAATATCCTTTCGCCACCAGTCTAGCCTTATAGGTAATCACATTACCATCCATGTCGATTTTCTTCTTGAAAACCCACTTGCACCCTATAGGTTTTATGCCTTCAGGTGGGTCAACCAAGTTCCAAACTTGGTTTTCATACATGGAATCCATTTCCGACTTCATGGCTTCAAGCCACTTATCCCTTTCTGAACTTGTCAGAACTTCTTCATAACCGGTAGGCTCCTCATCATCAATGAGTAACACGTCATTCGATTCACTTACGATAAATCCATATCTCTCAGGAATATTGCGTGTTCTACCAGATCTACGAAGATGTAGTGTTTTAATAGGTCCAACCGATGGCTCATCACTATGAGTTATTGGTTGTTGTGCTTCACCAGGTATCTAATTAATGTCTATTTGAGTCTCTCGAGCCTCCTCAAGCTCGACGACACTTTCACTGTTTTCTTGCAAGAGAAACTCTTTCTCTAGAAACACAGCATACCTTGAAACAAACACCTTTTGTTCCACAGGATGATAGAATTGGTAACCCCTTATTTCCTTAGGATATCCAATAAATAGACATTTATTAAACTTAGCATCCAATTTATCTGATACAGTTCGCTTCACATAAGCAGGATAACCCCATATCTTAAGTAAGATACACGAGGTTTCTTACTATTCTATATCTCATATGGAGTAGTAGAGACTACTTTGGTTGACATTCTGTTTAACAAGTAAACAACTGTCTGAAGTGCATAGCCCCAAAAGGACTTGGGAAGATTCGCATGATTCATCATTGACCTGACCATGTCCAACAAGGTTCAGTTACGCCTCTCAGATACACCATTATGCTATGGTGTATATGGCGGAGTCCATTGAGACAATATACTATTGTCTCTTAGATAATCTAGAAACTCTTGACTTAAGTATTCAGCACCTCGATCCGATCGAAGTATTTTTAATACTCTTGTCATGTTGTTTCTCTACTTCATTTTTGAATTCTTTGAACCTTTCAAAGGTTTCAGACTTGTGTTTTATCAAGAACACATACCCAAACCGTGAGTGATCATCGGTGAAGGTAATGAAGTAGCTATAGCCTCCTAAAGCTTGAGTTGACATAGGTCCACATACATCAGTATGTATTAGACCTAGCAACTCTCCCACTCGTTCACATTTTCCTATAAAAGGTAACTTAGTCATCTTGCCTTTTAAGAATGATTCGCATGTATCGTATGAATCCAATTCAAACGATTCCAGAATTCCACATCGGTGTAATTCGAACATGCATTTCTTGCTTGCATGGCTAAGACGACAATGCCACATGTAGGAGTCTAATTGATTATCCTTTCGAGCACGCTTGTTGCTCGCTTCGATATTGAAAATGTCACTGGATACGTCCAACGCATAAATACCATTGCTTAAAGTTCCAGTCCCATAAAGAACTTCATTCAAAGTTATGTAACAACAATTGTTACTAAAAGTCAAATGATACTCATTTCTATTTAAACAAGAAATAGAAATGATGTTCTTTATCAATGAAGGAACATAAAAGCAATTGTCCAGTTCTAAGACAAGTCTTGTAGGGAGTTTCAACAAATATGTTCCAATGGCGAGTGCAGCAACCTTTGCTCCATTCCCAACACGTAAATTTGACTCTCCCTTGACAAGTCTTCTTCTATTCCTTAGCCCATGTATGTGATTACATATATGTGAGTCACACCCAGTATCTAATACCCAAGTGTTTGAGGAAATAGAATGACAATCAATAATGAAGATATCTGAAGAAGATGGGGCATCCGATGCCTTATTCTTCTTCATGGACTCAAGATAAACCTTGCAATTTCTTCGCCAATGGCTTTCCTTGCCATAATAATGGCAAGTGCCCTTTTGAGCTGGTTCTGCCTTTTTAGCCTTTTTCTTCTTCCCCTTCTGCTATTCCTTTGACTCCCTCTTAGAACCTTTCTTCGAGGAATCAACTAACAGCATCGTCCCTTGCCCATGCTTCTCAGAAGGCTCCACAATCTTCAACATGTTGAGCAGTACCATAGATGAACCTTCTTACATCTCAGAGGTAAAGAGAAGCTTGGAGACTTCGAAACTTTCGAATCTCACTTGCTCATCAATCAACTCATAAAGATGAAGGACTATGGTATGAGCATCCATATGCTCATGTTGCTTCCGCAGCTTGGGTTCCATCGCGGCTAGCATGATGCAACTCACTTGTTCAGAATCACTCACATGTTTTTGATAAGCCAACAATTGGTCTAGAGTTGCGTTATCACTAGGATGGGAGGGAAGAGGCTCTTCGAGGACATACGCAAGCTTTTCCACCTTGAGAACAATTCTCAAGCTTCTAAGCCAGTCCAAGAAGTTCGACCTAGTCAATTTATTTGAATCCAAAATGAAACATAAATTCAAAGACATCATGATCAATCGATTAACTTAGAAATACAAATCGAGCATATATGAGAAAGATGATTTTAAATGCATCAACATACATTTATAAATCCCACTCATTTTTTGAATTTCAAAAAACCCCAAAATCACTTCGGGAGATCGTAGGTCCATCTCCGAATGGGCTGATATCCAACATAGATAT
Organism: Wurfbainia villosa; assembly: GCA_025175895.1. Taxonomy (NCBI): domain Eukaryota; kingdom Viridiplantae; phylum Streptophyta; class Magnoliopsida; order Zingiberales; family Zingiberaceae; genus Wurfbainia; species Wurfbainia villosa. Next base: position 30,515,381 of record CM045989.1, on the reverse strand, counting down.
GAACAACCTTGGAGAGAATCCAACAAGCCATTCATAGCTACAATGGTAGGTATCATATATACCGATTGCATATCACATATATGCAACTATCACAATGTGCTATCAACTAATTGAATGTTCACACATACATTGGGTTGTTAACTCATTAACAAGTATGCATCATATGGATAACACCCAACTTCACCTCCCTTCACATCGACCTTGGAGAGAGTCCAACAAGCCGATGCTCCAGGTTAAAGCCAACCCATTAATCAAGAAATAGTTTTAATATGGTTAGAGCACATTCAACCAATTAGCCCAGCTTGGAGAGAGTCCAACAATCAAAGCTAACGATTGACCTCTGACTCTTACCATATTAGTATTAAACTATTCCATCGTTTGAACATGTTCAGGTTCGAGCCGGGCTTGGAGAGAGTCCAACAACCCAAACAAGAAATGAAACTCTAGTTCTAACCATATTAATGGAATGTGTAGGCTTTAATATTGAGTAAGAGTTTTTATGTCTCATCCTCTTTGCATGCAAATAACTATTATCTACATGTCACGACACGCATGACATAATGATATGCATCTAATGCAACTACATGACATACAATTATGACATGTACAAAATTTTCTTATATGTCATAACTATTTATGGAAATAAAATATGTTTGAGATTTGATTCTCCAAATCAAATAATGATTAAATTAGGAAACAAATTTCCAAATCTAATAACATATTTTATTTGTGGAAAGTGTTGATTAAGGAAAGTCAATTTAGGAAACAAATTTCCTAAATCATCAAAACTACTTATGGAAATAAAATATTTTAAGATTTGATTTCCCAAATCAAATCATGATTAAATTAGGAAACATATTTCAAAATCTAATCAAATATTTTATTTATGGAAAATATTAATTTCCATAAATACTTCTAACTTTCCAAAAGTAGAAGATTTCCATAAATACTTCTAGACTTTCCAAAATTAGAAAATTTCCATAAATACCATTACGACTATCGCAAAATAATTTTATGATTATGTTGAAACACAACCTGGGCTCTGATACCACTGTTGGGTTTCCGGCACTGCGACGAGTGTGTATTCGAACATGTTTCGTAAACATATGCACAGCGGAAGAAATAAAAATAATAAATCTAATTTATTATAACACACACACCACACACATGCATACTACAACATGTGTAGACATAACCGTAGTTTCATTTTTTGCAATAAAAGGAAATTTATTCTACGTATACCTGACGTATCACGTGTAGCGGGAAAGACATCAACCGGAGCGATCCTCGCTAGAATCGCCTCTATCCGTATCCACGCCGAGTATCTTCGGGATGACTTCACAAAGTCACGAGCCTCGTTTTTGTACAAGTCACTAGCCTCGTGTCGAAGACGATGTGATCGAGAGAGGATCACAATCCGAATCAAAATTCGGATTCAAAACGAGTCCTCAAAAACTCGCTTCTCCGGAGAGGTATTCGTCAACCGTTTGACGAATCCTTGGTCCTCCACCTATGAGGATTACCGGAGATCGAATCCCCGACAAAGTAGCCACTGTCGGAGCTCCAAACATCATCCAAATGATGCTCCGACACGAAGGAAACAAGCTGTCCAAAAAACTGGACAGCTTGGTGGAGGAGTTAGCGCCGGCCAAAGGGAAGAGGGCCAGCTAGTCGTTGGTCACCGGAGCCAAGGAGGATCACCAGAGGGTCGCCGGAGGATCGCTGGCTGAAGCTTGGACGCTGACAACAACTTGGACGGCGACACAAGGAGTGGGCGGTGGCTAGGGTTTGGGCGCCGACCACAAGAGGAGAAAAGGGAGGGGGCGGCAAGATTAGATTAGGGCTTTCACAAAACCCTTAAGCCCTAATTTATAGAGAACAAATTCTCCTAATGGTTATTGGTTCATAACCAAAACCCGTTAACCTGCTCCATTAATTTAAGTTAAAATAAACCAAACCGATTTGGTCTATTTTAAGTTAAAACGAACCGAACTAACTTTGGTTCATTGGTTTAAAACAAACCAAACCCCTTTGCTTTATTCTCCACCATTGGATTAGAACCAAACCAATTTGGTTCATCCATCATGTCTTCATAAGACACGGCCCATCCACGCTTCCATTGCGACTGAAACAATTTCATGCTCGCTTCTTGTTTGGTCCAACCAAACCTTGTTTCTCTCGGTCTGAGAATCTCATTCTCAAGCTCGTTTTAAATCCTTCGGATTACGATCGTTGTGCGTGTGACCAAATAGGTTCTCGGTTTATGTTGGTCGTCTATAATTAACCATTAATTATAGAATGATCATGAGTGGCACCTAGTAGTACATCATGATCCTCAATTAACCAAAAAGATCAACGGTTGATCAAGAACTATTTCTGAAACCCTTCAGCAGCTACAATGAATCGTGCCCCATTCCCTTCACTCATCTTATACCCACTTGGTTCAGGACATGGTCTATAGTCTCAGTCCCCACTAGGTTGACTACGTCACACCTAGCCCAAGTATCATTTCCTCGTCCTACGGATTCTAGTCACTGCACATGTATCCAAGAGTACCTTACTCTAAACATGTAATGCTTTGGCTAAAGACTTTAGTAACAATCCGACGAGAGGCCATGGGTATACATCTCCTCGCAAGGAGTGGTGAATCTTTTATAGGCTATTCAAACACTTTCGATCACTTCGACTTATACCCAATCATCCCGGGTCAACATCTCCTCAGAGATGCTTGCTTAAGATGTCAAAGCATAAGTCTTCATGATCAAGATGACTTGAATACTGCAAGTCAAAGGAACATCGCACTTAAGCTACAGTAATTACTTCATGACATATCTATATATGAAGAGAACCATATGAAGTCTTACGGCTGGTCACTCCAATGAACTAGTTACCATAACTAGCATCCACGATTAACTCCAGACATCACAATGTCTCCAGCCAGTGAGAATCAGCTGCTTGGATACACCAAGGAGTATACCTCGTGCTAGTCTCGACAGAATTGATGGTGTCCAAATCCATTAATTCATCGACTAGGGATAATTCCAATACATCACAATTACACATGTAGAGATACTCACTAGTTGTGATCCAATCACAAATTCTCTCATGATGTGAATCGTATTGCGGACATTCAGTAAATGAGTTTAAGATCCAATCAAATACATGAAAATATATACACTCAAATAGTGAATCTTCATTTATCAAATAAATGGTACGACCATAAGGCGATTGCCTTAGGACACCTCTCATATATTACTAACAAGGAGAACATCATTTGCTTCAAGTGCCAACTACCGAGTTATTACCGGAGTCAATGCCCTAGGGGGAGCAAGAAGACTCAAGAGGGGGCATCACATGTAGGGGGAGCCTCTAAAGCAAACCCTAAGGTAAAATTTAATGTTGCTCCTTCCTCAATTAATTGTCAAAAGCATGCTAGGACTTTTAATTCTCTTGCAATTTATCATGAAAAGCATGCTAGGAACAATAAATATTTTTGTTTAGGAGCTAAAAATGTCCACTTAGGAAATAAGGAGAAATTTGGGACTAATGTCCCTAGAAAAACCTTACCTAGGGAGTCTATTAGCAAAATAGAAGATCATCTAGGCTTAAACTCCAAGAAATCTAGACATATGTCTAGAAATAAAAATATCTCAAGAAGTAATGAAAAATTAAAAATTGAGATATTAGAAAAGGAAAATCAAGCTTTGAGGTCAAGGCTTGAGAAACTTGAAAAGACCCTTGTAAAGATGCAAAATTCAATTAAAGGGTCAAATGGTCAAAGCCTAGGGTTTAAAAGTCAAAGTCAAAGACCTAGGAAACAAGAACCATCCAAGGGCAAGCCTAAGCCCAAAAATACCTACCACAATGTTCCATTTGATTATGGAACTCAATCTAGGTCTAGGAAGATCAAGGTCAATAGGGAAGTCATCCCTAAGGTTGACCAAGGTATGTGCCTAGTGGCTAGGGTTTCAAGAAAACCTAGGGAAGTCACTAAGAAGGTTACAAGGGGAGTCACCCCTAGAGTTAACCATGACAAGACCCAAATGACCAAGGCTAACAAGCTTAGAAGGGTCATTAGGAAGGTATTTAAGGAGGTTATCCCTAAGGAATACCTAGTAAACCCTAGTAGCTCAAATAGGTTTTTGGTTCCTAAGAGCGTGATCGATTCACACTAGATGGGTTTAGGGTGTGCCAACTTTAAATGGAAGGGTAGTTAACCTAACCATGGTAAAGGTGACACATTAGGTAATTTTAAAGGTTATGGATACCTTGGAAATAAGTTTGATCTTAAATCCTAAAAGATTTTAGGATGTGCTAATATATTTTTGGAATTATGAAAAATCAATTAAATTGGCACAATTTAGGTTTAGAGGTCTTGGTGTGCCATTTTGGGTTTTTGGCACACTTTGGGAAATTTAGGCAATATGGCAAAATATACATAATTATATCAAATGTCAACAAATATTACAATTTAGGTATTATTATACCTATACCTTTTATGTGTCATGCTTTGTTTGCCATATAACATGTCATGAAATCATGTTTATTTTTATCATGTATATGTCATGATTATGTGTAGGATTGAGGATTAATGTCATGTGTTTTTAGATTATATCATATGTCATGACATCATGATCATTGGTCATGCTTAATTATTGCTATCATTTATGCCATGATCATTCATGCATTTAATTTGTTTAAAATTGATTCAAGGACAATGGCATGACTTGAAGTCCTATTCATAAGGGAATCAAGTAGTGTTGTCTTAGAAAATGCATGATGCTTTAGTTTAAGATGAACCAAAACCCACATCTCACATCACATTGACTTGAGTGTGTTTTATACACCCTAGATACATGTGAGATGCTAGGATATGAGTTAAGTTCAAGGTGCATAGTTTTTGCATCTAGATGAACTAAAGCTCATCTTATCATATTGGTGAATCATTAGGAAAACTTGTGTACAAGTCATGTACATTAAGCCCAACGAATATGATCCAATATATTTTTTCAAAAACATTTTAAACTCCTTTTAGAAAACCTTGGTGAAGTCTATCTTTTGATAGCAATCACCATTGATGAAGTTGATACAAAGTAGGGTCAAAACATTGAAAATTTCAATAGTTTTGAACTTTGTGTCAATTTCACTATTTTATGGGTAAAATATTTTTCTATCATTTTTCACCCATTGTATTGGTCATAAGTATTATACGTATGAATTTTCATAATTTTTCGATATACATATAATTATTTATGAATTTTCAAATCTCATTTTTGATAATTGAAAATCGAGATTTTCAGTTATCAGTCCGACTGCCCTTGGTGGCAGTTGACTGATGGAGATGGCAGTCGACTGATTTCTGAAGGACTCGACTGCCAAGGCTGATTTCGGAAAAAACAAGGTTGCTTAGCCCATTTCAGCTACGGTAAAGGTCCCTAACCACTCCTAATCCTAGGATATGTTTTGGGAAGCATTATAAAGGGTGAAAATATATTAGATATGGATTAGGAGAGTTGTTTAGGGTTTGTATCAATTTTAAGGTGAGGAAAAGTTCAATGTTGAACTTTAGGGATTAATTTTGATGGTTTAGAGTTCCTATTGGCTTAGGGACTTCCCAGGAACATTGTTGGTGCAATGGTCAAGGGGGAGCAAGCCTTAAGGGGGACGTATCCATCAAGGGATGATGGATGATATTTTTCCTCATGAGGGGGAAAATGGGATTTTGAGATACCCAATTTGGAAATTAGGAGAGTGTATAGGATTGTCTCCCTTGAGTGATATGGAACTTATCACTAGGAAGATGGTAGACATCCTAGGTATCTTTGGACCAAGGGGGAGATTGTAAGATCTCATTGGATATGAGACATTGATCTCCTTGGAGAGAAAACCTTTTTGATGTTAGTCAAAAAGGGGGAGAATGTTTTGGGAGATAATGTTATGGAGAGTGTTATCAATTGATGTTATCAATTGTCAATTCGGAGAATTGGAGAGAATGTTTGGGATTACCAATTTGGGATAATTGGTAAGGAGATTTGAGTTAGTGTTCTAACTCAAAGGCATGTGTTTTTTTCAAACATAAAAAAGGGGGAGATTGTTGGTGCAATCGGCCCAGGTCACGATTGACCAGACTCGAGTTTGACTCGAGTTTGACTCGAGTGATGTTTTGATGTTTGACATGGGAATGGTATGTTTTGATGTTTGACATGGAAGTGTTGGACATGGAGGTTTGACATTGATGTTTGACATTGATGTCTGGTAATATTTTGGGGAGATTGTTGATACAATCGACCCGGGTCATGATTGACCGGACTTGAGTTTGACTCAAGGGGGCTTTTAATGGTTGACTGGAGTTGACCATGTCAAGGAAAAGTCCAAGCATGGGTCTTGGCAAGGAAAAGTCCAAGCATGGGTATTGGCATAGAAAGTCCAACATGGGTTGGCAAGGGAAAGTCCAAGCTTGAGTCTTGGCATTTGAGAAGTCCAAGGGGTTGATATTGGCAGCGTAAAGTCCAAGTGGGAGTCTTGGCAGCATAAGTCTAATGATTGACGGTGTAAAGTCCAAGCAGAGTCTTGGCAGCGTAAGTCCAATGTGCCTTGGCGGTGTAGACACCGTTAGCATGACATAGCCGATGGAAGCACCTGAAGGCTAGTGTAATGGATGAACAAGTCATGGATGACTTGGAGGGATTCAAGAGGCGAGAGGCTGATGGAGGTGGCTAGAAGTCTTAGGTCTAGGATAAGGGCGATCTAGCAAATATGGGGGCATACTTGGGTTAAAACCTCATGTTTGAGGTGTGCCAGTCGATTGGTGCCATATGACAGTTGATTGGTGTGAGTCAACTAGGGTTTGACTGTGGGAAGTGTCCCAGCAGTCGACTGATTGGTCGAGCAATCGACTGATCGTGTGATCAGTCGGACTAGTGCTCGGTATTTCAGGCACAAAATGGAGTCTCACTCGACTGCTGGGGCTAGTAATCGAGTGAAGGATCGATTAGTCGACTGATGGATATGATCAGTCGACTGATGTCCTATTCGTTGGATTTTTCAGCGTGGATTACACCGTTGTCTTACAGTAACAGTGTCATCAGTCGACTGATGGTCCCGAGTAGTCGACTGATCGATGATTTCCAGCCTAGGCAGAAGCTTTAAATGGAGCTGATGGAGGAGATTTCGACCAAGGTTCTTTGAGGTGTTTTGGGGCGAGTTGCTGCTGCAATTCAGGGTCTCCAAGTGCTACTCGATCAACCTAGCAAGCAAGCATTCAAAAGAGTTTTATGTAAAGTTTTCTTTGCATCTCTTGTTATATTTCATATTGTATTTGCTTGTTGTATTTAGTTTATTGTTTTAAACTATTGTAAGATGTTTCTCCGCCTCCGACTTATGTCGAGAAGGAGTTATTGCATAGTGGTGTGTGATTGGCATCGCTAGAGCTCTTTAGAGCTCGATCCGTGGAGTAGGAACCGTTCGATTTCGAACCACGTTAAATAGTTGTGTTTGCATGTTTGTCTATTTCGTTATTGCTTTATTTCTATTTCTGCTGTGCGCTAACGAGATTTGTAGACGAACGCAATTGAATTCCATCAACATACTAGCACGACGCTATTCACCCCCCTCTAGCAGTCACATTTCCTCTACATAACTTACCCTGCAGGTGAACAAGATGCTCATCAGGAAAAGAATCTGCTATGGGGTGGGCTTGATCTCCCTCACTATTCTGCTCAAGTGGTATGCTACCAGATTCTCCCTCTCGCTCCTATCGCATATCTCTACGTCGAATTCTTGAAGCAAAAGCATCCATCTAATCAGTCTCAGTTTTGTATCGGGCTTCTTCAGGAGGAATTTTAAAGTTGCATGATAAAAAAAATAACCACATGAGAATAGAGAAAATATGATCTAAATTTATTTAAAGTAAAAACAATCGCTAAAAGCTCTTTTTTCCATTGTGGTGTAGTTGGATTGTGCAACATCCAATGTCCTTGAGGCATAGCAGATCACATGAGATGCTCCATCCACTCTCTGTGCTAAGACAACTCCCACCGCATAGTTCAAACTGTCGCACATTAGCTCGAATGGGAGAGTCCAATCTGGTGGTCTAAGGATCGGTGCTGATATCAAAGTCTGCCTAAGCTAATCAAAGGAGTCCTTGCATCGCTGGTCAAACTGAAATACCACCTCCTTCTGCAACAAGTTGGTCAAGGGTAAGGCAATCTTGCTGAAGTCTCTGATAAAATGTCTGTAGAAACCAGCATGACCCAGAAAAGCACGAACTTCCCGTACAGAAGCGGGGTAAGATAAAGAAGATATAACATGAATTTTAGCATAATCTACTTCAATACCATGAACAGAGATAATATGACCTAAGACTATCCCATGCTCGACCATGAAATGACATTTCTCAAAATTCAAAACCAAATCCATCCCAATGCATCTTCGCAAAACTCTCGACAAATTTTCCAGACATGAATCAAAGGAAGAACCATACACAGAAAAATCATCCATGAAAAGCTCTAATAAATCACCGAAAATACTCACCATACATCGCTGGACATCTGATGGAAGTGATTCTTGGGGCATCGCTTGAAGAGCACAAGTCCCTACACATTCCATATCCCTGTCCACATAAAAAGGACCCATAGATAGGTCCTAACAACAAATTATCATCAACATCAAAATCATCAGAATCAATAAAATCATGACAAAATATAGAAGGTGCAGAGATATCCAAATGAAAAACAAACTCAAAAATACAATCCATGCAATCCATCTCGTCAACTATATCCACACTAAGAATGGAATGATCCTCCATCGAGTGCTTCATAGCATCCAAAATACTGAACTAAACTGTAGTATCTTCTACCTCTATAGAAAGAGTACCTGCATACACATCAATCTTGGTCTTAGCAGTCTTGAGGAAAGGTCTGCCCAAAATAAGTGGAGTTCTGCTGTGCTGTGTATCACCCTCCATATCAAGAATATAAAAATCTACATGAAATATAAGCTCTCTCACCTTAACCAACATATCCTCTATCACCCCAACTGGGTGAGTTTGATTGCGGTTGGCTAGCTGAATCACTATACCTGTAGGCTGCAAGGGTCCAATACCAAGTGAACGAAAAACTGACCTTGGCATCACATTAATGGAAGCTCCTAAATTTAACATCGCATCCTCAAATACACATCTCCCAATCACACAAGGTACAGTAAAAACTCTTGGATCCTCACACTTCTGAGGCAAAGGCTGAATGAGTGTTGATACATTCTTTCCTACTCTGATCAACTCATTACCTTTCAGCTTCTTCTTGTGAACACCCAAATCTTTATGGAACTTGGCATACTTGGGGATCTGCTCGATCATTGTCAACAAAGGGACATTAACTTCCACCTTGCTGAACAACTCTACTAGCTCCTGGAATTCCCTAGCCCTTTCTTCAACAACCCTCTTCCTAGGCTGCACTGGCCTCTGAGGGAAGGGTAATGGAACTGGTGACTCTGATCATCGCGGTTGTGGATCTTGCTCTGGTCATCCCTACTCTGTATTGCTAGAGATAACAACTGGATCTGAAACTGGTGCTACAGGGTCCAAGGTAACTCTGCCACTCCACAGTGTAATCGCACTGAGGTTTCCCTTAGGATTTGGAATGGTCTGAGATGGTAGCTGACTACATCCCTGTGACTGCAGCTGATTAATGTTAGATGCAAGCTGGCTGATCTGTCTCTCTATGCTTTAAATAGATGAATATGTCTTATGCTGATACTGCTACTGCTGCACCAAAAATTACTGTATAAGATCATCCAACTTTGAATTTGAACTCGAACTGGGAGACTCAACTCTGACTGGCTAGACTGGAGGTCTGATCTGTACTGGGTTACTCTGAAATGCTGGCCTTTACTGAAATGGCTACTGATAAAATGTATTTTCATACCTTAGATTCGTGTGATCTCTCCATCCTGGATTATAAGTAGTAGACGTCGGATCATACCTAGGTTGCTGTTGCTGATACTAAGGCTGATACTGAGGTCTGGAAGGAAACTGATTTGCTACTGCCACTGCTTCATCCTGTTGGAGTGAAGGATAGAATCAAAAGGATGCTCTGTACTCGAACAAATTCCACAAACCCTCATAGAATGCACAGGCATGGCAAAAGATTGGCTTGCTTGATTTAGAGCCAACTGGTTGACTAATGATGTAAGCTCCTATAAAGAATTCTTCATCTCCGCCTGATCAGTAGAAGCCAAGTGAGCCTCACTTACCCCTCTAATAACAATCACTCTGCTCCCAAACTGCTATGAGTTCTCTGCCATATTTGCAATAAGCTCTCGGGCCTTACTCGGAGTCTTGTTCACCAGTGCTCCTCTACTAGCTGCATCTATCATACTCCTGTCCATGGGAAGCAGTCCCTCATAAAAGTACTGAACAAGCAGCTGATCACTGATTTGATGCTGGGGCAACTGTAACATAGTTTCTTAAATCTCTCCCAGTACTCATACAATGTCTCTCTAGTGGTTTGCTGAATACTGCAGATGCTTTTCCTGATGGTAGCAGTTCTAGATGATGGGAAGAATTTCTCCAAAACTTAAGCCAACTAGTAATGCATCCAGGCGGAAGATAATACAATCAATCCTTAGCTTCTCTTGCCAGTGAAAATGGGAAAGCTCGTAGTTTGATATCCTCCTCTAAAATGTCATGTGGCTTTATAGTAGAGCATACCATATGGAACTCGTGCAAATGCTTGTTGGGGTCTTCACCAGATAATCCATGGAACTTAGGAAGCAAATGAATTGTACCTGATCTGAGCTCAAAATCCTCCTCTAAAGCTAGGTAGCTGATGCAAGAGTACTGGTAGGTCACATCAGGGGCTGCAAACTCCTTCAGAGTTCTGTTATTATCTACCATGACTATTTGTGACTCTGATGGTCTATAGTTAGAAATATCAACTGACCTTCCCTGTGCTCTTTGCAATACTTGAAAGGTCCTATCAATCTTAGGATCCTACTCAAGTAGCTTATCGTCTGAAGACCTGGTCATTATCAAAACAACACAATAAGTAACAATTAGAAATGATAAGAAAGACACTAATAACAAAAGAAAAGACAAACAAACAAACTAACTATAGTTTAAAGACAAACGAACACCGTTTTGTTCCCCGGCAACGACGCCAAAATTTGATGTACGGTGTAATTATCACGGTACCGTTCCCAAATTATTTATCGGACCCCCCTAACTACACTAATGCAGTATAGGGTAACTTGGGTCATCTCCCAATGAACCTAATGGCTGAACATTTGTTTCTAAACAATAACAAACATTGGGGGTTTTTAACATCTAACAACATAAATAATTGAAAGCTAACACTAATACATAATCTACAAATTAAACTATAGCTAAGCTACTAAGTAAATGCAAGATTAACAACCGAATTAAACACTAAAATCAAGCATCAAAGTAAATAGGATAAACATCCAATTAAATGGACAAATTCCAAATAGAAATAATCGATATACGAACCACAACACTTGGAGAAGGAACCACCCTCTCCGGCGACGACGACGGACTGAAAACCCCCCTCTTACGAATGGAATGAATATATTCCTTGCCGAAAAATCCTCCGATAAGTCTGAACTAAAGTTGGAAGCTGGCCTTCTGCTCCGATGGTGGATTGCGTGGCTGTCGAACCACCGCAGCCAAGGGATGAGCATGGAAGGTGGAGCAGTTGAACCACGACTGTGGGAAGGGGGGATCAGAACAATAGGCTGTAAGCTCTTAACCGGTGATGGATTGGGTGCTCTGTCGTCGGAATTAGAGGTCAAACTCACTGCAGGAGCTGGGAAAAATTCTACCAAATCATCGCAGTAGGAAGTTGCCTCAGCCTTTTGAACCACATCCAGCTGAGGCATCTCAGCTCCGACCGTAGGTGTTGGAAAGCTCACTGGAGAAGAGTGACGGAATCCGCTGTATCTGCTCGCTGCTGATCGAGCTGCCGAACCACCGCATCTCGATCTATCGGTGGGATGGGAAGGGATCAACGCCAGCTGGATGGAGGGAATACCGTCGGAAGGAGTGCTACTGGGACTGTCGCAACCGTGTGGAGGAATCACCGCTCGTCATGAGATGAGGAAGAAGATCGCGTGGTTGGCTTCTCTCAGTCGTGAATCAAGTGGGAAAATGTTGATTTTCTTAAGCTAATTTCCTGCTCCATCTGATCCCTTAAGTCAGAAAATCCTAGTCGTTGGTGAAAGCTAGGGTTTATCATCTCCTTGATTAATGCTCTAATCAAACACTGATCTGGTTCCTTTTAATCCAATGACTTAGCTAATCCCATTTGAATCCAACACTATTCTGATCCCCTTTTAATCCAACATTGAGCAACAAATGATGGATCAAGATCTGGATCAACTACTCCGATTGCTCCACTTAGGCCCTTCTCATATTTCCTATAAAATCACATTAAACTCATGAAAAATAATATTGAAATAATAGGAATTAACATAATTAATTGCAAATGATTCAATATGCAAAAACATATCGAATAACAATAATTACCCCATCAAAGAGCCTAAAATGTCTAGTCTATAAGTGAAAATAGCACAATAACAATGAAGCTATCAAGGACACGACCTCACCATTACTCTTCACTCAGTGCTTATCTCTGGTCCTTCTGACTTGTCGCTTAGCTTTCGGTCTCCACCGAGGTTCCTTGACTCTACGAGGTTCTCTTGGTGTCGCTCGACCACCATGGTTTCTCGACTCGAGATTCTCCGGGTGTCGCTTGACCTTGGGCTTAGCTTAAACACTTCCTGCACACTTAACATAGCTCATGAGATAACAATAACAACTTTACTTAGAACCTTTGCCATAATCAAAACCTAGGTTCGATTATCTGGTGCTGCACCAACAAATTTGATAAAGTAATTTATTAATTAACTATTATTATTTTATTTTATTTTGATATCTTACATTCTCCCTCACTAATAAAAATTTGGTCTCCAAATTTCTAATTCAAGTACGAGTAAGCACTGTCACACTGACCAACTCAAGCGGAAAAAAAATCACACACCTCAAGTAACTAAATCAGGGTATTGAGCTCAAATATTATTTTTTAGCTCTCCCATAGCCTCTAAAATCTATGATATATATTGTCAACAGACCTTCTAAATTCTGAATAATACCTTCATATTGACCACCTATCAAAAGGTAAATAACTATACCAGAGTGGAGCTATATATCCATGGCTTGTTGCAGACTTTTTCAGAATCGTGATGTGAACCGTGAATCTTTATCAAGTATGATATTCAAGAATACTCAATAAAATATGGAAACCCCCTTGCAGTATCATTCCATGAAGAGATTCAAAAAATTTATCTTACGGATCGAAAGAAAATGAGAAGACTTGGTTAATTGATCCCCGATTATCCAAATCGCATCAAGTTCTTTCCGAATTTTTAGAAAATCTCCCAATGCAATCCATCGTAATAGGCTACCACTCCTAACGTGACCCTACTGATCACTAATATTTCACCTTTATTAGTTGACACACCAAACACCAAGCTACGAAAGCAACCATGTCCTACATGTCGTTCCACCACTAAGAATGTTTCAAAACTCGCTATTTTCGGATACACTCTGAATAAATCACCAATCTCGAATGACGAGTCTCCTGAAGCAACCTGTCCTGAAACAACAGCAACTCTGGATCATAGTCTTCCTCGAAGACAAAGAATCTTCCTATCATCACAAGAGAAGTTTGTCTGCTGTCCTGGATCCCCTCCACTACATAAGAACGAAAAGTGACTGGAAGTCTATAGTGACCAATCTCTCTTGTTGCATATGTATGCATTTCCAACAATTTTTTTTCTGAGAATTTCTGAATCAACTATGCAACAGCTACCCAGTAACTAGCCAAAACTTCATGAGAACACTTGCTCCATGCATCTACAATACAAGATCATAACTACTAAATCCATGTCATGTATATGACAACTTATCTCATAGTTCCTCAAATGACGTAAACATAAGATACATCTCATTCAACTGCATTGGAATCGCTCCAATCCCTAAAATGATGCATTTGTATATAGTACCCTTCCATCCACACTGGAATGATTAACTAACACTGGTGCAAAAGTCAACCACCATCTGACTCTGAAAATTGGTTTCACAAGCTTCTGACCAAGTGAATTCCATCACCTTCTTAGTCAAACAAGTTAGTTGACGTGAGAAAAATATATGGGGTTTTAGGAGTAGTTTTTGCTCACATCTCGCTGTATTTTATACATATTTCATGCATATCGTACTTTATTTTGCATGCATTTCCTATTTTCTAGTTCGGAGAATTGCTCTTTATACTTTTGTGTGTAGGATAACATTCTATGAGGAAAATGGTGGACTTTTGGAGCAAAAGGAAGGCATTTGATAGCTGAAATAGAAGGACACACGACCTGGCCCTGTGAATCCACACGGCCAGCGTCGGAGCACACACCAGTGCCACACATGACCTGACCATGTGAATCCACATGACCGTGTGGTGCTGGGAAAATTTCGATAAGATTAGTTTTTTTCTGGGTTTCGAGAAGATTCGACCTCATGTCTATATAAGGAAATCTATGCCCAAACCCTAGGGGGGAGGCCCGACAGCTGGGACGACACACCGGTGCCCTAAAAAGCATCGAAAACTCATAACGGGGAGGAAGGAAGTCGCTCTAGGATCAAGTTCTGCACTTCAATGCAGAGAGAAGAGCTATAGTGCATTGTAATTCACGTTCCTTGCACAATTTACATTGTTTCTATGAATTTGATTATGCTTTGTGTTTCTCTTCTCGTATTCATGGAGTAGATTCTCCGATTCTAGGATTAGAGAGTAGTTTGTGTGCGTAGAACATGTTATTTCAAATATATTTCTGTTCTTGAATTCATATTTGCATTTGATGTTTGTTTAGATCGACAGTTATTCGTTTTGGCTTTCTATCTACTGTGCATAGCCGATACGAGGGGTGACAACCCTCGTATCAAAGATTTAGGAGAACTAAGGAGGAGCCTAAGGGTTGACCTCTCTCCGGTAACCGCAGATAGAAGGGTGTGATAGAGTCTGGAACAAGGCATGTTTTGATTCTTCACAGGGATTGATTTGGCATCCTCGTACTGCCTACCCCGTCTTAAAGCCAGGGGTCGACCTGGTATGGCAGAGATAGTTCCTGATATTTGCGAAGGCTCATCGGGGAAGTGTATGATGTCCCTTCCACAAGACTTTAGTTATACGTCTAGATAACACCCAATTAGTAGCATGTTTTACGACGCACAAGTGAAACCCAAATCCTAGAATTCCCTCCAAAGACTCGTAGAAACCCTTCTCTTCCTTCGTGTGACACCATACTAGAGTTAAGACCACCGCCAATCCTCGTATCACAACTTCTTGAGCTAAACTTCGAACAAGAACGTCCACCGAACAATTGGTACTCAAATCTAAGTCCCTATGGGATTGATAATCTATTTATTACTTGACATCCGTGCACTTGAAGACGTTGAGCGCGAGCACGCGCTTCGAGTCCTCGATAGTTCCCATCGTGAGATTTGAGGACGCGTTCGTGTGCATCAAGTTTTTGGTGCCGTTGCCAGGGACTGATTGATTCGATATCGAATCAAAAGTGGATAGTTGGATCGAACCTAGAGTAGATTTACTTTCTAGTTTTACTTTATTTCAGTTTATATAGTTTTAAATTTTAGTTATCTCTATTCACTTTAGGGTTATTTTCCTAGTGTTTATTAATTTTCAATTTAATTTAGTACTAAGTTTAGTTTTCAGTTTTCTTCTAGCTTTAGTTATTTTCTAGCAGTTTTTCTTTTCAGTTTTTTTCTTTTAGGTTAATCATAGTTCTAGCAGCTTTTGTCTCTTGCTGTGGCATTGCTGTTCCTTTCCTTATTCATATTTTCTTGTAGATAAACATGCACACTTTTTCTCATGATTATGGTCAAGTTAATGCCTTGAGTTTTGGTAACATTTATTGTGAGCATTGTGGTAAAACATGACATACCATTAATAATTGTCCGGATATATTTAAACCTTCAAAATTTGAACAAGAAGATGTCACCTATGATTACAACCAGTGGCCACGAGATGAATCCTATTTATATAGTTATGACCCTGACTACTTGAACCCTCAATATTATTTCCCAAGTGAGCACGAGAGCTATGAATCACCATGTGAATTTTATCCAGAACCAAGTACTCACTTAGAAGCTTTGCTAGCCAATTTTACTAGGGAATGCGAGGAGCATAGCTGATAATTTGTGGAGATTATGCAACGAGATCTAGCAAGAGAAGAAACCAAACGACGAGAAGGTGGCTTTGATGACTGGATTACACCTAATATGATGGAGACTCACTTTGAACAAATGGATGAGGAAGACGTAAATGGCATGGGAAGTGAAGAAGGACAATCCATTCGATCACCACTTGAAGGAGAACTTGAGGATTATATAATTGATACTTTAATCGAGGAGTGCATTGCTTCAATCAAAACACCTCCTAACCTCAAGGACCCAGAAGAGCCTGCTTTAACCCTTATCGAAACTTTATTTACCAATAACGAAGCTCATCTAGTGATTTGTGATGATAAAACTTCATTCGACCTAATAGAGTCTACTAATCAATCTTTTGGTGAGGATGCCCGTGGCGAGTTATGTTATTTACAACATTTGGACAAAATGAAATACTATGATCAAACTTCTGATAATTCTATGAAGATAAGCATGTTCAATCTTGAACCAAGGAAGGCAGCTAGTAAATATCTTATCCCTCCACGAGCAAGATTTAAGAGATGTGGTGATGGAGGATTCCAAGGTAGGAGGGATAAAGAGAGTAAGTATCTTGCCCCTCCATGAGCTAGATTTAAGAGATATAGTGATGAGGGACCACAAGGGAGGAGGCGTAAAGTGAGCAAATATCTTGCTCCCCCACGAGCAAGATTCAAACACATCAATAAGGGGAGGAAGAAAAATCTCCTTGGGCCACTAGAGCCAAGTTGAGACATAGGGGTACGGTCGAGCTAAAGACCTTAAACAAGCGCTTCTTGGGACGCAACCCAAGTTAAATTTTACATGTTTTTAATCTTTCTGCATTCATGTGTATAGTTTAGAATTTAATTTTTGTCCATTAGAATCTTTCCAAGTAGTTTAGGGTTGGAAAGAACTTGCTAAGTAGAAATAGAAATCATTTTGAGCCTACACGGCGGGGCGTGTGGGAGAATTCGGACCGCGGTGCACCTCGGGAGAGAAACAGGGGGGCACACAGCCAGACCGTGTGGTTTCACACGGTCGTGCCCCAAGCCGACTCATCTCCCAGTGGCGCACATGGCTAGGCCATGTGTTTACACACAACCATGTCGTGCAAGGGATAAAAGGGTCATATTGAGTGTTTATTTTTATAGGTATAGGAGCCCACCTAGTCCACGTAGAGAGCCTGCACCTACATCTGCACCTGCACCACCTTCTTTTCCTACTTTTGAGTAGGATGTAGGCACATCCGCCTATGACTTCTCCAAGTTTCGATCGCGCCTCGATGACATATATGCCGAGTAGCAGACGTAGAGGCAACGATGGGAGGAGCAGAGCGCCTATATGCAGGTGGAGTTTCATGACTTACGGGAGCACTTCCAGTGGGCCAAGGAGTTCTACGATGAGGCTCATGTCTACTTCCAGGAGGAGGCTGCCCATCGCCAGGAGGAGGCTGCCTACCGTCAAGAGGTCAGGCAACACATGCGCGCTCAGTAGGTACAGTGGGCTAGGGAGGAGGAGCACAGAGAAGCCACTGCATCCACCAGCTCTCATATCGACCACATGTACATGTGGCATCAACGGCTGAGCACCAGGTTCTCCTAGGAGCCAGACATGCCGAGGCTACCAGACTTCCCGCCTCGACCACCGTATTAGAGGTATGATTTCATATAAGTCTAGGGGGCCCCAAGTTTTGATTTATTTTATTTCTAGCAGTAGTTTCTATCTTGATATTTTTATTTTAGTTAGCATTAATTTGTTCATGCATAGGTTATTTAGTTTCTTTCAGCACTTAGTTCTTGCTATCTATAAGCTTCCTCAGTAGTATTTTTAAAAGTTTTCTTCATGAGTTGTTTCCATGGGTAGCTTAACTTCATTTACCTCATGGTATTTTATTTTATTTGTTCTAATGAATCTTCTAGACTTACACTGGTTAGCTTTTATTTTACACCTACACATGACAAAAATTCTGAAAGGGAAAATCTAGTACGTACCTAGTTATGATTCATCTCAGTAGTCTAGTACTTTGGAATCCATAAGTGACTCTAGATTTAGCATTTTAGTTACTAGAGATGCTCGGATTGTGGAAGCCCATTTGGAAAAATCAAAATCCCAAGAAAAAATAAAAATAGAAAAGAAAAAAGAAAGAAAAAAAAAGGACTAAGAAAAAAAATTGAAAAAGATTATGAGGGATAAAAAATAGTTGTCATGGGTGGAAACGATTAGGTGCCCCTTTGAGACCGAGTTAGGTTACTGGGGAAACACCTACCAATTTCTCTCAATACCGAGCACGCCTTTGAGACTTTGTGCAAGATCTAGGGAACGACCCTTTCTTAGGGTGGACCAATGCCTAAAAGCCGAAGACCTTAGGAAATCTATAAGATGACGACTTAACTTACTTAGGAACGAGTATCCCTTAAGGAGATTCGCTTAGCACATGCACGAGAAGCTAACTTAGTGAATTTTTTAGAGCATATCTATTTATTTTGATTGAAAATACCACTTGATAAATCTAGTTAGCATGCTAAGTATGGAAAAATAACTTTTTAAAATTTTATGGCAATGATGTTTGTTTGAGGACAAGCAAAGATTTAAGTCTGGGGGAATTGATGTGAGCAAAACATATAGGGTTTTAGGAGTAGTTTTCGCTCATATCTCGCTATATTTTATACTTGTTTCATGTATATCCTACTTTGTTTTGCATGCATTTCCTATTTTCTAGTTTGAAGATCTGCTCTTTGTACTTTTGTGTGCAGGAGAGACTTCTACAAAGAAAATGAAGCACTTTTGGAGCAAAAGGAAGACATTTGGCAGCTAGAACAGAAGGACACATGACTTGGCCTCGTGAATCCACACGGCGGAACACACACCAGCACCACACATGGCCTGACCATGTGAATCCACATGGCTGTGTGGTGCTGGGACAATTTCGACGAGATTAAGTTTTTTTCGGATTTCGGGAAGATCCAACCACATGTCTATATAAGGAAAGCTATGCCCAAACCCTAGGGGAGGCCCGACGGCCGAGATGGCACATCGGTGCCCTAAAATGCACCGGAAACTCATAACGGGGAGGAAGGAAGTCGCTCTAGGATCAAGTTCTGCACTTCAACACTAGATAGAAGAGCCACAGTGCATTGTAATTCACGTTCCTTGCGCAATTTACATTGTTTCTATGAATTCGATTATGCTTTGTGTTTCTCTTCTCGTATTCATGGAGTAGATTCTCCGATTCTAAGACTAGGGAGTAGCTTGTGTGCGTATAACATGCTATTTCAAATATATTTTTGTTCTTGAATTCCTATTTGCAATTGATGTTTGTTTAGATCGATAGTTTTTCATTTTGGCTTTCTATCTACTATGCGTAGTCGATGTTGGATCTAGAAGCGTCGCTAGAGGGGGGTGAATAGCGAGTATAAAATTTTTCATTTCGTTCGTTCGATATACGAGCAAGCACAGCGGAAAAATAAAGAGACAAGTTTATTTTTACTTGGTTCACAACCCAGCGGTTGCTACTCCAAGGATCTAACGGTCCTAGACCGCGTACGAAGGGGAAAGCACTATAAGATCTCCTCCTCGTTAGAGGTAGGAGATAACGATCAGAAAACCGGAAGTATGAGGATGAGGCAACAAGACTACCTCACCTCATTACGATTAAAACAAAGAATACAAAAGATATTACTTGTTGCTACTGCCGACGAAGAAGATGGAAGCTTTGCGTCGCATCGGCGTTATGATGGTGTTGGAGCTTTGGCATTGTAGGAGCACTTGAGAATAATCTTGATTGATGTTTGGGTTAGAATCCTCCCCTCCTTTTATAGAGTTTGGCCTCAAAATAAGTCTCATCTTTTGGAACAGATCACGAGGTGGTACCAAATTTTATCGCGAAGTGGCCGCGTCAAACATTATCCGTTTTGACCTAGACAAAAGGATGATTCGTCACCATCAATTGACTGATGCCTTCCATCAGTCAACTAATGAGCATCAGTTGACTGCCCAATGACCAGCAGTCGACTACCAGCCTGGCCACTTCTCTGCAATAAGAGGTTATCACGAAAAATGGTAAATGCGATGGTTTCTTACCGTCCGATCTCAACCTAGACCTTCCACAGGAAGTCTTAGTGGGATCGCCGCCTACGGTCATCCCCATATAGACGACACGACCTTACCATCTCTCACTCACACGAGCTTATCTCTGGTCCTTTAAGATCTGTCGCTTTGCTTCCGGTCTTCCACCTAGGTTCTTCGACTCCTACGAAGTTCCCTTGGTGTTGCCCGACCATCATAGCTCCCTCTGGATGTCGTTAACCTTTGGCTTAGCTTAGCACTTGATTTAGCTCATGAGACAACGATGTCAACTTAGCTTTGTGTCTTTGCCATAATCAAAATACAAGTTTGATTATCTGGTGCCCCTGCACCAACAATCTCCCCCTTTTTTATCTATGACAAACCAACACAAAGTTAAGAGAAATTAAAGCATAAAACAAGTATAGTAAATGATGAATGTCATTTCCAAAAACTCCCCCTCAACCAAAACTCCCCCTTAACCAAAACTCCCCGTTAACTCTTGGTGAGTTTTGAAAGAGATACTTTAATTTTCAAAATTAAATTTTGTGTTACTCCCCCTTAACTTTCGCTCTTCTCCCCCTTTTGTCATAAATAAAAAAAATGTTGGGGTTTTTGTATAAAATAGGGGTTTAAAAACAATATCGTATATGCATGCATCGAGATAAATCAACTATGAGTCCAAGCATGCGTTTAGCAGTAGTTAGATAGATTGGTTCGAGGTGTGTCCCTCTGCACCAATAATCTAAAGGTTTGTAATATAACACTTAGGGTTAGTTTGCTCTCCCCCTTAGTCAAATATATGAAGTATAAGAGATGTAGGGGGGCTAAACTTTGGCCTAAAGAGTTGTAAATAGTCGTTAAGTACAATAGTTGAGAAAATAAGTAGTATTTTGAAAAGGTTATTTTAAGTATATTTCAATTATTGTTAACATCTCACCCATTCTATTTGTCTCAGAATTTGTTTACCTTATATGTTTTGTGAGATGACTTGAGATTGATTAAAGATAGTCAACCTTGGGTTAGATTCGGATTTAACCTTTAGATCGTTAAGTAACTTTTCGAGAAACTGGCTTCCAGGTCATGGCGAGGCACAGGGGCCTTCTTTGATCGGAACAACGACCACTTCCTTAGACAAAGCCAAATTCAAGAAAATATCACTTAAGTCACTTAGGGTTACTTCCTGGTCTAACTAGTTTAGGATACGGCAAGGTAGCTTCAGCTTGTTCCACTCGGTCAAGTGCACCAAGCTAGATACGCCTTATCTAGCTATAATACATGAGACTTTGTTTCTCTAATGTACTATCATCTCGTTGCGTCCTGATACTATGTTGTCAAGAGTTAACTAACTATTTTCCCTATCTAGCCATTCTAAAAATTAAAATATAATATGCAATGGTTTTGCTAAGTAAGCGGGTATACTATTTTAGTGTTAGCTCCCCCTGGACCATTGAACCAATATGGTCTATTCAAATAATGAACTTGATCCTGGGGAATCCAATACTTATTAGTCCTTATATGTGAGTTCAATAAAACCTTTGGGACCCATGCTTGGACTCTTTGATGACTACGATTTACGATAGACATATATGATCTATTCGTAGTCTTTGGACTAAACCCGAGTCCGGCTTTGTTGTACACGACTCTTTGGGTTCCAAGTAGTCGGTTAAGATTCTTAGATCCCAACGTGAACCTTTCCAACCTAGCCTCGACCTCTTGAACTCAGTCTTTTAAGAGAGAATTCTCCTCCTCAAAATTTTCAACTTGGACTGAGTTTCCCTCTTGAACTTGACTAGTCGAAGAGGTTAGAGTAGCCTCTTGCTTGAGGGTTTCAACCTCCTCAAGTAACAACTCAACCCTAGACTCGGACTTAGTTAATTTCCTATTAAGCATTTTAATTGTAAGGTAAAGTGTACTAATTAAAGAGTGGCTAACCTTGACTTTCCCTTTTGGTCCAGCTTTGAGTTTCCTCTCGAAGTAGTCTTCGGGGTCGGAGTCGAAGTTGTAGTTGGACTCGGCTTCGGATTCTGACTGGGACTCCTCCGGTCTTGCCATGTAAGCTATGTCTTCTCTATCATCCTAAGTTGCATGGAAGGCTTTCCTTGCTCCCTCTTGCTTTGGCCAGCTCCTTGACTTGAATTGCTCTTTGTTCTCGTTCTTCAATTGCCTTCTTTCTTGTCAAACTATTCTCCGCACAATGTTAACTATTGCGACCTCCTCTTCGGACTCGGATTCAGATTCGGATTCGTCCTCTTCCTTGGGGGGGGGGGGTGGTTTGTTTACGACCTTCTTTTTTGAACCTGCAAATAAGGTAATACCTTTCTCGGGAGCCGAATTAGACTGTTCATGGAGTTCAAATCCAGAAAATAATTCATCTAGTCTAAGTTTAGAAAGGTCCTTAGAAACCTTGTAGGAATTGACCATGGATGCCCACAAGGTGGTCCTAGGGAAAGCATTTAAAGCATACCTTATAAGGTCCTGGTTCTCTACGACTTGCCCGATTGAGTGAAGACCGTTGACGATGTCTTGGATCGGCGCATGTAGTTGGGTGGCGGTCTCGCGATGATGCATCTTTAGATTGTATAGTTTATTTAAAAGAAAACCCCTTTTACCTACCTTAGCATCAGGTGTTCCTTCATGTAGCTCGATTAATTTGTTCCACAGGTCCTTTGCGCTAATGAAGGGTCCGATGCAGTTGAGCTTCTCTTTGGATAGACCACACTGCAACATTTGGGTCGCCTTTGCATCGGCTTCGATTTTCTTCTTGGTTGCATTGGTCCACTTGTCGAAGTCCAAGGGCTCGCCTCGATCATTGGTGGGTAGAGAAAAGCAAGTTTGGATGATTATCCATGTCTCGACTTGTGTTTTTAGAAAACACTCCATCCGACCTTTCCAATAACGGAAATCATCTCCATTAAAGAAAGGAGGTCGGGTGGTGATGTACCCCTCAATATGGGTCATTTGGAAGGAAAACCTTGCACACAAAATAATAAAAAAAACACGAAAAAAATTCCAAGACTTGGTATTGGATTAGTAATGCAGGAAATAATAAGAAATAAATAGAAATAGATAAGAAGAATAAGAAACTAACAAAAACTAAAAACTTACGACCTTCGATGTCCCCGAAAGGGTACTAGACGTTGGTTTTTTGGGGAGGAAACAGCTTGTTACAAGGGTAAACCCTCATATGAACTGTAGATCTCTCAGAGAGCTTCGATTTGGTAGGTAGATCATTTCGTGATTCCACTTGTGCAAAAAGTTATGGTCGTTTTACCGTCGACTACTCTAAAAGAGAATACTTGCAAACACACAACCAAAAGAAAAGTACTAAGACTTCATCTTAGATTAGTAGTGCGGGAAAAAAAACCTAAAAAAATACGAATCGAAAAATACGAAAATAAGACCAAAAAGTGCTAGATTGGTGGTTTCATGAAATCTTAGTGCCCCCGCTCTGATACCAATTATTGGATCGAGAAGCGTCGCTAGAGGGGAGGGGGGTGAATAGCGAGCGTAAAATTTTTTGTTTCGTTCGTTCAATATACGAGCAAGCACAACGGAAAAATAAAGAGACAAGTTTATTTTTATTTGGTTCACAACCCAGCGGTTGCTACTCCAAGGATCTAACGGTCCTAGACCGCGTATGGAGGGCAAAGTACTATAAGATCTCCTCCTTATTGGAGGTAGGAGATAACGATCACAAAACTGGAAGTACGAGGATGAGGAAACAAGCCTACCTCACCTCGTTACGATTAAAACAAAGAATACAAAAGATATTACTTGTTGCTGTCGACGAAGAAGATGGAAGCTTGGCATCGCGTCGGCATTATGACGGTGTTGGAGCTTTGGCGTTGTAGGAGCACTTGAGAATAATCTTGATTGATGTTTGGGTTGGAATCTGTTGGGATGTATAGTGAAAAGTCTATCTTTTGTATGAACATCTTTATTTTGAAATAAGAATCACATGATCATTGTTTGCATATTTTTATGGTTATGCATATTATCTAATATATTACATTGTAGATAACATGGTGTGTGGTGTCACACGGGAGATCATGTTATCGACTCCTTGTAGAGTATAAGTAAAGGCTCACAACCGAGATGGCTTTGGACAAACCATTGGAATGGTTATAGTGTGATTTGGTATTGGTTTGTCTTGACCATAGAATCACACTAGTGCACTTTGTGTGTATTGAGCAGGACCGACTTAGAGGTGATTCGATTTATTGCTGACTACATAATCGAATCGGACCTCAAATATTATATTGTACATACTCTTAATCCCGATATAATAACGGACACATATACTTAGTATTCATTTCTTTGATTTACCAATGGGAGAGATTTATAGATTAAATTGATAGGCTCGGTAAGTTGGGAAATGATATTATTTATATGGTGTACCGTTGATTATAGGAGAAAACTGTGTCCTATATATTAGGATGATGATGTCCCCTTGAGGAGCTCATAAGGTTCATCATGTAAACTGTAAAATACCATCGGGAAAAAAAAATAGTATTGTTAGGAGTTAATTACATTTAACCTAACTTAAGAAATTTTATTAGTTCAATTAACCTAGATTTAATTAAATCTAGGGTTAATGGTTTTTTGGGTTTAAAGCCCCACCCATTTAAAACCCTCGACCCGTTAACCCATTAAACGACCGCCGCTTCCTTCTTCTATTTTTTGCTGACACCGTCTCCTCGCGCGAGAGTTTCGCGCAGCAGAATAAATCGCCGCCGACTCCGTCGCCCGGCGCTGCCCTTCCCAAGCCCTCATTTCCTCTTCTTCCTCTGCAAACGGTGACCGACACCCTCAACAATCTCTGCGAATGGGATGGAATCGGAAAGGATAGGAGTGGCTAGAAGCCTGCGCCGGTGGCGAGCGACGTTTCCCTCACGGTGCCAGCGGCGAGGCGATGGGTGTGCACGACTAGAAACTTCTTGTGCGATGGCTACACCTAGTGCAGCGGCGGCATGTTCTGTCGGAAGTCGTTCTTCCCGAGTCGAAGTGGAGGCTGCACCGACGATCGCTGTGAGTGCTAGATAAGGCGCTGTCCGATCTTGTTTTTCCTTGATCTCAGAAGGGATCTACTTGTGAATGAATTTTGGCTGTGATTTCCCTTCACGAAGCTTGACCTAGCGATTTGGGCAGTAGGTGATCTGGTGAACAGGGCTGTCGGTTGTTGGGGATTTTGCTGCCGACGAGGATCAACTTCGGGTAAGCACGATTGATTTCCTATTTGTACTGCGAATTCCATTTGGTTGAATGGAATGATGTGCTGTGGTTATTTCTCCTTCTGAATTGATCGATAGATTTTGGGCAGTGGCTGTTTCTGGAAACGGTGGAATTTGGGAAAGGTTATACTGCCGGTGGAGGTTCCAAAACTTGCCGGTAAGCAAGCCATTTTCCATTTTGGCTTTGACAGTGTAGGTCAATTCATTGTTGCCCTTGATTTAGCTAGTTAACAATGGTTAAATAGTTAGGTATCTAATTGGTGGAACTGGGTTTGAATTAATAATAAGGGTTGGTCGATGGTGAGGTTTTATCGGGTGTTTGACTAGTTGTGAAACAGTAGCTGTGTTTGGGCTACGAATAGAGATGTGTATCGGTGTGAATATAGGTTAGATTAATACTTAATTTTTTGGTGATCCTATTACATCAAATTAAGTATAAAAAGATTAAATCTTCATGAGATTGACTTTGTTAAGTCGGATATAGAATTGGTTGAGGGAGTTAGCACTTTTGCTAATTGAAATCGATGGATTTAAAAATAAATGGTCAAGTCTGGCTCATTGGGGTTTCTAAATCGTATTCGATAAGGGATACAGATATGTGGATAACATAGTAGCTAATCGTATTATTGTTGTATGCTTTCACTGAATGATAATTGATGATATTTGCAGGACGTGGATACGAGACGGGGCCGTGACCGTGAGGAGTTTATTACTACGAGCATTGACAGCAGGTGGGTAATTTCCTACCAGTCGGGTAGATGTAATGACTTTCAGATTTAGACATAGATATGAGCATGTTAGGTGTTCATATTATCTTGACCCTGCTCTGTTTATCGTATGCTTGAACTTATCGTTGATATATATGTGTGCTCAATTCTTGATATCACATATTCCCTATCATGATTTAGGAGTTACAGATGTGATGTAAGTAGGTCTAACTGTTTAGTAGGGTGTAGATGTTAGAGTACGGAGGATGACCTAAATTGTAAATTTGGCAAAAAGGTCCTCCGTGGATAAGTAAGGCCCTAAATGTAGGACTCATTCCATACCTGTATGTTGCACATTTATTTACCAACCACGGGTTGTGTAAATGGTCAGGTGAGTCATGGATTAAGAGGTCGCTACGATGGTCCTAGCTTGTCATGATAAGATGAGTATGACTCTCTACAGGATAGAGAGTGTACTGATCAATTGGGTGTGACTCTCTATTGAACAGAGAGTCTATGGTAGATGTCTGTATGTGAGACAGTACCCTCATGTCATTGCATGCATACTGACGACATCGTCTCCCCTTGGGGTTGAGAGAGAGTCGTCAGTCATCCTGCCTCCCAGGTTACTCCCAGAGGAGTAACTGGTGTGAGAGCATAACATTTGTTGTGCCACACTCTACCATTATAGACGATGGTAGTTGGAGTTGCGTGCAGATGTCCTGGGTGTGTGGCACTCGACCACTCATTTGTAGTGTCAGTCGGAGTAGCCAGCAGCAGGGACCCCCGTTGCGTAGCGAGCTCTTTATGCTCATATGCTACTTGATCATACTGCCCACTCGGCCACTCTATAGTAGTGGTTGGTGTGAGTTGGGACAGTTGTCATGTCGTGCCACCTAGGCCACACTGGGGTCGTGGTAGCGAGTAGGGGTGAGCAGGCATGACCATGCATGCTGCATTGTCGTATCATACGGTGCTTTGCATATGGTTATATATATATACATACCTGCTTGTATATATATATATATATACATGAATGATGGTGATTAGTATACATACAGATACAGTCTATATGTATACTCACTTTGATGATGCATTTGTTTGTACATATTCATACATGCTACTGCAATTCCTGTATGGTAGTAGGTCGGTACTTGTATACCTGTTGGTTATTCACGGTGATACTCCTGACCCATATCAGGATATTGGGTGAGTTAGTACTATTCTTTTATACCCTATGATATGGTTATATGCCAGGTTGGATCAGGATAGAGTAGCTAGCTGTCAGGTATGTCAGCATCGTTTGTTGTTCAGTTTATTTAGTGTATGCAAGCATATATACCTGTTATGCTGATGTATACCGTTGTTCGAGTAGATTTAAACTGTTGAATGACATGTAATATTGATACATATATTTATATGTTTTCTCTGATTACATGCTGAGTTTTACTCACCACCACCGACCCTGGGTTTTTCTATCGCCCAGGTAACAGGTAGACGCCTTTGTGACAACTTGGAGCTGCGCCGACCGATCCATCCCATCTCCATTTTCCGAGTCTCCCGAGGAGTTCATTTTTGGTTATGTCTTGGACTTTGATATGTATGGACTTGTTGTTATTATGGATTTTGTCGTGATGTCGTGGACTCTATTTGTGTAGTCATTGTGTTATTTACGGTTTTATGATTGTGGACTTGTCAGGTGGTGTACACCCGTATGTTTTTGGTATGTATGTTGTGGGTATGTGGTTTTTATTTCCGCTGCTGTTATTATGTTATATTATGTTGTTGTTGTGGGCCTACATGCCTTGTATTAACCCGAAATGTTGCCACGTACAGGGGAGATGTCGTCCGTTTGATTTTCGACACGGTATACTCTCGGGGAGTGACATAAACCCTGCAGGTGGACTTGGTCCGACATGATAAAAAGGTTGAGTGGTACTACTCATGGAGTTAGATGTTGATTAATTAATGGTCAGTAAATTAATTAATCGACGGACATTCGAGATCTTAAACACGGAGAGAAAATGTACAAATAATATATGGAGCCCATATTAACTTATGGGGGTTGGTGAGGTAGATCAATGATAAACCTTTAGTGGATTGGATTATCATTAATGGATCGAATTTTATGTGGGCTTGATCCATTGGGTGGCCAAGATCCAACTCCTCCTCATGGTCCCTATTGTAGCCTATTAAAACCTCATGAAGGTTAGATCCAATGGATGGAAACAAAACTCTATATCCAAAGGTAGAGATTAAATCTCTAGATCCGACGGTTGAGATTAAATCTCTAGATCCGACAGTTGAGATTAAATCCCTAGAACCAATGGTGGAGATTAAAACAAGGCTTATCCCTAACTCTATAAAAGGAGAGTCTAGGGTTGGCGTGGAGATGAATTAAGAAGCAAGGGGAGGCTTGGAGTTGGCGGCAAGGAGTTGGAGCTAGGGTTAGGGCTTGGCGGCACCAATTAAGGAAAGGCTTTCCTTGTCTTCTTCTTCTCCATTGGTGGCCGGCGCCCCTTGAAGCTTTTCCAGCCCTTGGTCGGCATCCAAACTCCCTCCTCTCCTTATCCTTGGCCGGTGGAACCAAGACTTAGGGTCCTCCCTTGGAGCTTTTGGCCAGCAACCATTGTTTCCCTTCTCCTTGTTGGCCGGCGGCAAGCAAGGTGCTTGTTGCTTGTTGGTTGGCTAAAGGAAGGAGAAGGATCTTGTTTCTATTCTTCCTCTTGCTCGGAATGAGCAAGGAAGGAAGATGGGTGATCTAGGAGCTTCAACTTTTGGTAGATCGTCGCCCACACGACGTCCGAAAGGAGGAAGGTCATACAATAGAAGATCGAGAGGTATATCGATTCTCTATTTTCTCTTGTATCATGTTTATATTTGTTTTTCAATTATGTGCATGATATATTCTATTTTGTGGCTAAATAATACTTGGATCCCAAACATAAACACAAAAGCTGGCGATCCGTACATCATCTATTCAGCGGCTACTCGTAGAATAGAGGTTGGTCACTTGAACAACAAGTTTGTTCAAGTGACCACTCTAAACTAATAGCACGATGATGACAAGGTTGCTTGGGCAATCCCTCTTGTCAAAGATAAATTTTTTTATCCATGGACATAGAAGGGATCGCCATGAACAAACGACCGAGTTGAATTGGTAAGCGAAGTTTCCCCTCACGGACTCGAAGACACAACCCAACAAGTGGTATCAGAGTCACGATTTCCGATTTTGTGTGTTTAGGATTCAGTTAATTTTTATGCACTTTTCATATATTATATGTGCCAGATAATAGTAGGATATGCGTAGGTTAACTCTTTGGTTGCAGGCATAGGATCCAACTATTATGGCCATATGTGTGTATGTGTGTAAATATTTATTTTGTTGAATCCTCAAGGTTGATGAAGCTAGTATTTAATTTTTTGTAAATTAGATACGACATTGTTTAGCCACTCTTTCTATTTTAGTTTACTTTCGATCTAGATTTCTTGTACACTCCCTCGTGGAGTATAGGATCGATGAATGTAAATTAAAATAGTTTTTAGTCTCGGCTCGGATCTCCGGATGGTTCATACATGGCGTAGGAGGAGCGGACGACAAGACGATACGACGGGAGACATATTGAAGACAAAAGCCATAATAGTTGGAAAATAATTTATTTTTCATATTTATTCCTTATTGTTTGATATGCATGTCGTAGGCTAGAAAATTCCTCAATTTCAAATTACTAAGTGGGAGAGGGATATTTTTATAAATTCCTACGGCCTCCATTACGATTTGACAAGTGATGCAAACAAACTTGCGCGTCGGCTCCGAGTGCCTTCCTTCCCATCGGATGAGTTTGTTTGCAAATCACAAGGTCGAATATGATTATAGGAAATTAATAAGGAGTGTGTACTTCCCCATCGGAAGGCACATAACCCGAGATAATTACCTTGGTACCAAGTAATGGTGAACACTTAGATACAAATATAAGTATCCTCCCCATCGGAGTCACTGCTTTTATTTGTAGGGCCAAAGAGGAACCAACTATTAATTTTACTTGTCAAAAAGTTAGGTTAACAAGATAGTAAAATTAATGGGTAAAACCTCCTCTTACAAATGTAGAATTCATATAAGTCCACACTATCGTGGCATACAATATTCTCGGTGTTTTAAGGTGTTGGTTGATTTTAAAATTTTATTGTTTGAGGAATCAATAATTTTTTGAAATCTAATATTTTGATCTATGTGATTCATTGGTTTTCTTTCAAAATGACTTTCAACCTGCTTGCTGTGATACTGAAAGAGAATAAACTTACTGGACCCAACTATGTTGATTGGAAGAGGAATCTAGACATTGTCTTGACTGCTGAGGAATACAAATATATACTCCTCAAAGAGTGCCCTCCTAAGCCTGCAGATGATTCTGGGGAAAAGGAGAGAGAGAGTTATAAGAAGTGGGTAAAGGCTGATGAGATGGCGCGGTGTTACATTTTGGCATCTATGTCAAATGTACTGCAACATCAGCATCAAGCCATGCCCATTGCTTATGACATGATGCTCAATCTCAAAGAGCTTTTAGAACACCAGAATCGGGATGCAAGGCAGGAAGCCATGAGGAACCTAATGACGACCACCATGATCGAGGGAACACCCGTAAGGGATCATGTTCTCAAGATGATGGCTCATTTGAATGAGCTAGAGGACCTTGGAGCTGAGATCGATGGGGAAACCCAGGTTGATATCATTCTCCAGTCTCTACCTAGGAGTTTTGGGTAGTTTTGCCATAACTACAACATGAACAAGAGGTTGTATTCATTGACGGAGCTTCTGACAGAACTCCAGGCGGCAGAGGGGCTATTTCGTCAGAGTGCTCAGGCGCATGCCATGGTGACACAAAAGGTTTCTACTTCTAAGCCGAAAGGCAAGAAGAAGAAGAAACAAACTGGGGCGAAGGCGGTGGGAGGAACTCCGGGAGGAGTGAAGAAGCCGAAAGGCAAGTGCTTCACTTGTAAGCAGACTGGACACTGGAAGAAGGACTGCCCTAACCGCAAGCAGAACAAAGGTATATCTTTTGGTCTAGTCATTGAAACATGTTTAGCGGTGTTATCTACCGGCACCTGGTGTGTAGATACGGGAGCCACTGATCATGTCTGCAATACTTTGCAGGGGTTCTGGGAAACTAGACGACTGGCTGAGGGGGAGATTACCGTGTACTTGGGCGATGCCACGAAGGGTAGCAATGATCGGTAGTCAATAGGGTTTTGCCAGCCGCTTCGTAGCCGATCGGGCCGATTACGGAAGCGTGATCGGTGATGAGGTCCATCAGTCGACTGCCAAGAGTTCCGTTGGACTACAACGGTCGGGATCCGACGTGTTCGGAGGCCGTTGTAGTGACGACAGTCGACTGCCAAGGGCGGCAGTCGACTGATGGCGGCCAACGGGAAGAAATCAGCCCTCTCTATAAAAAGAGAGGGTGTAAGCCTTTGAGAGGCTAATGCTTATGCTCTAAGTGATCTTCCTAGTGCCCCACAAGCTCTAAACTCTTCTTACTTGTTTTTACTCCATTCTATTTGTAAGAAGAGTGATCTTGATTGTAAAGGTTACCTCCACCTAGCTTGGTGCAAAGGAGAGACCAATAGTGATTGGCTTTGGAGGAGTGATTCACCTCGGACGAATCGGGATCGTGGATTAGCGGCGTAGCCGTGAACCACGTTACATTCTTTGTTAGTGATTGTTTTCTCATATTTCTATTTGTTTGTCTTTATTAGTCTTCCGCTTGCGCTAATTAGTTTTGTAGACGAGCAAATACCGGCATCCAAACGAAAAGGGCTATTCACCCCCCTCTAGCCGGCCGTACCGATCCCCTACAAGTGGTATCAGAGCCAAGGAAAGCTTGTCGAGGACTAACCGCCACAACAAGCAAATTTTCAAAATGGCCGGCTCAAACATCCACCCACCGAAGTTCGACGGTGAATTCTCTTGGTGGAAAAAGAGAATGGAGGTATTCTTCGAGACCGATTTTGATATCATGCTTATAATGGAAAATGGTTTCGAGTTGCCTAGGGATGAAAGGGGTGACCCAATTGAAAAATCACGTTGGACTAAGAAGCAAAGAGAGGAGCACCTTGCAAACTCAAAGGCAAAACATCATCTTCTCAATGTGCTCCCTCAACAAGAGATCAACCGGATCGGAGAGTGTGCTAGCGCCAAAGAGATGTGGGAAAAGCTTGTAGAACTCCATGAAGGCACATCCGAGGCCAAGCTAGCTAGGAGAGACCTCCTCCGCTCCCAACTATCAAACATCAAATTAGAAAATGGAGAAAAGATAACTTCATTGCATTCTAGGTTTAAAGAAATATTAATTGGGCTAACAAGTGTAGGTGAGAAGCTATCAAACCGGGATATGGTAATGAAGGCCATAGATGCCTTTCCCCGGTCCTCAAAATGGAGCTCCATGGTGGACTCATTTTACATCTCCAAGAACTTGGAAGTAAGTACCTTGGAGGAATTTTTCTCAACAATGGAGCTTCACGAAACTAGGCTTGAAGGAATACAAGAAGAGCCTAGAATTCAACCCTCAAGAGGAGTAGCTTTGATAGCGAACAAGGGGAAGAAGAAGATGGAAATTCCCTCCTCCTCCGATGACGAAGCATCTTCCTCCTCCTCCTTGGATAGCACCGAAGAAGCCTATATGGTAAGGAAGGTAAGACGTGCATTTAAGAATTTTAGATTTAATAAATCTAATGATAGGAATAGAAGACCAAGGGGGAAGGTCATATGCTACAATTGCCAAGGAGAGGGGCACATAAGGGATAATTGTCCCCTCCTAAACAAAAGCAAAGAAGAAAAGAAAAAGAAGGAAGAAAAGAAGAAGAAAAAGGGGAGCAAGAAGAAAAAGGAAGAGGAGAAGAAGACAAAGGAAAAAGGAAAGGTCAAAGCTCTCAAGGCAAGGACTTGGGATGACCCATCCTCATCCTCCTCATCATCATCGG
Source organism: Wurfbainia villosa (assembly GCA_025175895.1). NCBI lineage: Eukaryota > Viridiplantae > Streptophyta > Magnoliopsida > Zingiberales > Zingiberaceae > Wurfbainia > Wurfbainia villosa. The sequence goes on along the minus strand of CM045989.1, from coordinate 30,482,130 downwards.
ATGAGGAGAATGCCTTTGTCACCAATTTGGCCTTGATGGCCTTTGATGACTTGGATTGCTCTTCATCCGAAAATGAAAGATCAAGCTCAAGTGGGGAGAGCTCAAATGAAGGGGGAGCTTCTACATCCTCATCATCCGAAGAAGAAGAGGACATGGAAACTATGGTAACGAAAGCCTCTCCTAAGAAAATAGTTTCCATAATTTCTAGTTTAACTAAGGACTTATTTGGAATGAAAAATAAAAATAAAAGCATGCTTAATCAAATTAAGGCATTGGAAAATAAGCTAGAAAATGCATGCTTAAATGATAATATTTCTTCTAGCTTAAATGATGCATGCTCACATGACCTTTATGTGCCATTAGATGTTAGTGATGCATGTATAAATGAAAATAGGGCCTTAAGGGAAAAAGTAGATTATTTAACAAAAGCCCTAGAAAAATTCACAATTGGCTCCAACACATTGAACATGATCTTAGGGAGCCAAAGAGCTAGTTTCAACAAAAAGGGCCTAGGCTACAAGGAAAAGAAAAATGAAAAGGCCTACAAATGCCTTATAGCTAGGGGACAAGATAAGAAGAAGGTAATAGCTAGAAAATGGATCCCCAAGGAATACTTAGTGAACCCAATAGGAAAGAACTTATTTTGGGTTCCAAAATCCATCCTTAAGGGTTAGGATAACCCTAGGGTAGTCAACCATATGGAATTAACCTATATCATATTTTGGTTGACTTAGGATGACGGGACAACATTTTTTAGATAGTGTTGGGTGATGATAACGTGCCCATAAATAGATAATATTGCTTAAATTATGATGATTGATGTAATTCCTATGTATATTTGCAATCATGATTTATGTTTTTGAAATTTGGCACGTTATCATGAGAAATAGGTTTGAATTATGCTTTAGGTGATACTTTGTTTATTATCATCATATAATACCTAATGCATGATTATAATTTAATGAAAACATGTATTTCATGATCATTATGTGAAATTGATTCATATATGTCATTATGATCATGTTAATTGTGAGGTTGATACTTAACCATGATAGAATTGCATGAATATATTGGTTAAGTATATACAAATACCCCCTAGGATGCATCTCACACTCACTATAGGCTAACTTGATTGCAAACTTAGCATGGGTGAGATGTTAGGATGATACAAATGTCCACTAATGCCTATGGCATTTAGATGGTCATTTAAAGTATCAACATAGCAATAATAGACCAATCATGGGGAAGACTTATGTTTAATTCATAGACATATTGCCCAAAGATCATGGTTGGATATTTCATATGTTTTCAAAACAATTTCTTACTTTAAAATACATGTATTCATGTTTTGAAACAATTGGATGCAAGACTAGGTGTTAAAATGGATACTCTTATGATCAAAAACCTAGTAGTTTTTAAAGCTTATGGATTTTTGGCAAATACGTGGAAATATAATGATTTTTCACTGATAGATATACTTAAAAGAAATGAGTTCCCCAAATTTCATGATTTTTAAAATTTTCTGGAGTTAATAATGCATTTCTGAAATTCATCCAGAAAATCAAAAATTCGGATTCCTTTGTGCGGTCATTGCCATACCGATAGCAATGATCGATGGATCAGAATAATGAACAAGATAACTGATTTTATCAAGTTTTGACTGATTTTAGTGTATGTTTCTCTTTATACTTGATGCCATGAGCTTATAACTTAGTGTTAATCTTTTGATGGTGTCAAAGGGGAGAAATAATTATGTTAATTATTTTAGGGGGAGAAATATATGATAGGGGGAGAAAATTTGCATAGAGAGTTTCATGGATTAAGGGGGAGTTGCATGTTGCTATATCATGTTTATCTTTACATGCTTTCTTACCTTAGAATTTATATCAAATGTTATTACCTAACTTAAACGGATTGCCACACATAAAAAAGGGGGAGATTGTTAGGGCAATCTCTTGCCGTAATATGGTTTTGATGGTGTGGAAAAGGGTTTAAGTTAGTTTGATATGTTGATTTGATATGTGCGTTGAAGTCGTGCAGGACTTAGTAATTCGCACATGGAGCCGTGGCGAGTTTCACATCTCATGACTCGTGCCTTGAGTCGGTGAAGGAAAGCTTTGCGGAAGCCGTGCGCTTGGAGCATCCGAGGGACCGTCGGACGAGAAGCTTGGAGTGAAGCCGGAGGAAGTAGACTTCGAGGCAAGAGACGCGAAGGAGCATTGCAGAGTCGTGCGCCTGATGTCGGCCGAGGACGTGGCCGAGAACGAAGAGAACTCAAGGCGAGGACTCGAGAGATGAGAGTGAGCGATTGTAACCCGGGGAGGGGTAGTTCTTAGGTGAAACTTGGCCATTTGGCCAAGTGTCGGATGAGTTTTCGACACACCGATCGCCATGTCATGGCAATGATCGCTTCCGAAGTCGAGTGAGTTCGACCGTATACGAATGATCGATTAGGCGCAGCCGATCGCCATACGGGGCGCCGATCGCTAAGATTATCACGATCGGCCAAGACGCAATGACCGTCAATAGGGTTTTGGCCAATCGCGAGCGTCGTAGCCGCAAGCGATCGAGAGAATGCGATCGATGAGGTCCATCACCGATCGCCAAGAGTTCCGCTGACTACAACGGTCGGGATCCGACGCGTGTTCGGAGGCCGTTGTAGTGATACCGATCGCCAAGGGCGGCAATGATCGTGGCGCCAACGGGAAGAAATCAGCCCTCTCTATAAAAAGAGAGGGTGTAAGCCTTTGAGAGGCTAATGCTTATGCTCTAAGTGATCTTCCTAGTGCCCCACAAGCTCTAAACTCTTCTTACTTGTTTTTACTCCATTCTATTTGTAAGAAGAGTGATCTTGATTGTAAAGGTTACCTCCACCTAGCTTGGTGCAAAGGAGAGACCAATAGTGATTGGCTTTGGAGGAGTGATTCACCTCGGACGAATCGGGATCGTGGATTAGCGGCGTAGCCGTGAACCACGTTACATTCTTTGTTAGCGATTGTTTTCTCGTATTTCTATTTGTTTGTCTTTATTAGTCTTCTGCTTGCGCTAATTAGTTTTGTAGATGAGCAAATACCGGCATCCAAACGAAAAGGGCTATTCACCCCCCTCTAGCCGGCCGTACCGATCTCCTACAAGGATGATGATGTCCCCTTGAGGAGCTCATAAGGTTCATCATGTAAACTCTGCAGGTGGACTTGGTCCGGCATGATGAAAAGGTTGAGTGGTACTACTCATGGAGTTAGATGTTGATTAATTAATGGTCAGTAAATTAATTAATCGACGGACATTCGAGATCTTAAACACAGGGAGAAAATGTACAAATAATATATGGAGCCCATATTAACTTATGGGGGTTGGTGAGGTAGATCAATGATAAACCTTTAGTGGATTGGATTATCATTAATGGATCGGACTTTATGTGGGCCGGATCCATTGGGTGGCCAAGATCCAACTCCTCCTCATGGTACGTATTGTAGCCTATTAAAACCTCATGAAGCTTATATCCAATGGATGGAAACAAAACTCTAGATCCAAAGGTAGAGATTAAATCTCTAGATCCGACGGTTGAGATTAAATCTCTAGATCCGACGGTTGAGATTAAATCTCTAGATCCGACGGTTGAGATTAAATCCCTAGAACCAATGGTGGAGATTAAAACAAGTCTTATCCCTAACTCTATAAAAGGAGAGGATAGGGTTGGCATGGAGATGAATTAAGAAGCAAGGGGAGGCTTGGAGTTGGCGGCAAGGAGTTGGAGCTAGGGTTTGGTCTTGGCGGCACCAAATAAGGAAAGACTTTCCTTGTCTTCTTCTTCTCCATTGGTGGCCGGCGCCCCTTGAAGCTTTTCCAGCCCTTGGCCGGCATCCAAACTCCCTCCTCTCCTTCTCCTTGCCCGGTGGAACCAAGGCTTAGGGTCCTCCCTTGGAGCATTTGGCCGGCAACCATTGTTTCCCTTCTCCTTGTTGGCCGGCGGCAAGCAAGGTGTTTGTTCCTTGTTGGTTGGCTAAAGGAAGGAGAAGGATCTTGTTTCTATTCTTCCTCTTGCTCGGAACGAGCAAGGAAGGAAGATTGGTGATCTAGGAGCTTCAACTTTTGGTAGATCGTCGCCCACACGACGTCCAAAAGGAGGAAGGTCATACAATAGAAGATCGAGAGGTATATCGATTCTCTATTTTCTCTTGTATCATGTTTATATTTGTTTTTCAATTATGTGCATGATATATTATGTTTTATGGCTAAATAATACTTGGATCCCGAAGATAAACACAAAAGCCGGTGATTCGTACATCGTCTATTCCGCGGCTACTCGTAGAATAGAGGTTGGTCGCTTGAACAACAAGTTTGTTCAAGTGACCACTCTAAATGAATAGCACGACGATGACAAGGTTGCTTGGGCAATTCCTCTTGTCAAGGATAAATTTTTTTATCCGGGGACGTAGAAGGGATCGCCATGAACAAGCGACCGAGTTGAAGTGGGAAGCGAAGTTTCCCTCACGAACTTGAAGACACAACCCAACAGAATCCTCCCCTCCTTTTATAGAGTTTGACCTCAGAATAAGTCTCTTCATCTTTTGGAATAGATCACGAGGTGGTACCAAATTTTATTGCGAAGTGGCTACGTCAAACATTATCCGTTTTGACCTAGCACAAAAGGTTGATTTGTCGCCATTAGTCGATTGATGAGCATCAGTCGACTGCCCAATGACCAGCAGTCGACTGCCAGCCTGGCCACTTCCCTGCAATAAGAGGTTAGCACGAAAAATGGTAAATGCGATGGTTTCTTACCATCCGATTTTGACCTAGACCTTCCATAGGAAGTCTTAGTCAGATCGCCACCTACGGTCGTCCCCGTACAGAGGACACAACCTTACCATCTCTCACTCACACGAGCTTACCTCTGGTCCTTTAAGATCTGTCGCATTGCTTCTGGTCTTCCACCTAGGTTCTTCGACTCCCACGAAGTTCCCTCGTTGTTGCCCGACCACCACAGCTCCCTCTGGGTGTCGCTGACATTCGGCTTAGCTTAGCCTTTCTGCACACTTGATTTAGCTCGTGAGACAACGATGTAAACTTAACTTTGTGTCTTTGCCATAATCAAAATACAGGTTCGATTATCTGGTGCCCCTGCACCAACAGTCGATACAAGGGGTGACAACCCTCGTATCAAAGATTTAAAAGAACTAAGGAGGAGCCTAAGGGTTGACCTCTCTCCGATAACCGCGGATAGAAGGGTGTGATAGAGTCGGGAACAAGGCACATTCCGATTCATCACAGGGATTGATTTGACATCCTCGTACCACCTACCCCGTTCTAAAGCCAGGGGTCGACTTGGTATGACAGAGGTAGTTCCCAATAGATGCGAAGGCTTATCGAGGAAGTGTATGATGTTCCTTCCATAAGACCGTAGTTAGACGTCTAGACAACACCCAATTGGTAGCATGTTTTGCGACACACAAGGGAAACCAAAATCCTAGAATTCCCTCCAAAGACTCATAGAAACCCTTTTCTTCCTCCGTGTGACACCGTACTAGAGTTAAGACCGCCAACAATCCTTGTAATCACAACCGCTAGAGATAAACTCCGAACAAGAACGCCCACCAAACAATCGATACTCGAAACTCTGTCCCTATGGGATCGATAATCTATTTATTACTTGACGGCATCCGTGCACTTGCATGCATTGAGTGTGAGCGCGCGCTTCGAGTCCTCGACGGTACCCGTCGTGAGATTTGAGGACGCGTTCACGTGCATCATCAGTGTATAGTAACACTAAAAACGTCCTATCTACATCTATAATAATAACCAAATCAATCCAAGGAAACCACAACTTTCCTTAAGATTGTGAATATATCCAAAAATATAATCTAAGAAGACAACCACAAACTTATCCAATCGCTTCTAGAATACTCGATTCCTCAAGTCCATGAATGACTAAATCATTAATAAGTCTAACAATATTATCAAAAGCTTATAAAATTCATACCAAGTATGAAATGTCATCTTCTATACATCCACATCTTTTTTACTCTAAACTGATGATATTCCAATCATCACACCGACAATGATAATTGTATGACACCAAACACTACAATATCAACACTCTAATCAATCACATGAGAATAATCCATACAAATAGTGTTCTACTCACTCTAATGATCATCCCATCATCATCTAAAACTAAGACAACATCACCACATAGTCAAGACTAATGACCAAAATCTCCACATCATCATCATATATAAAAAATTCCAAATCACCACGACATACATAACTCGCTAATAATCAAATCAAAATCATAAAATCCAAAGTTAATATCAGGATATCCATATCCACACCATATTAACAAAATCAACAATATAGCAGCTAAGTCAACTCTCCGCAATAAGATAACATCTCCACCAATCCACCTCTAAACATCACAATCAAAATCATGACACTTTAATAATCATCACAGTAGTCAAATCAACATCTCAACTATCTTGGAAAACTATTCTAGTAGTATGTTCACCAAAGTTCAAGGGCATTCCTTGACTTCTTATTTGGTGGTTAACATCTCACCTGATAGTAAAGATACCACCAACCCATAAGTCGATGTATAGGAACTCTTCTAAGCCCATCCAGAATCACTCTAAACTTAACGAATGTGAACTACCGAATCAATTGGTATATAAACTAAAATAATATTCCAAATGACCAATCTATCAACCCACTGTGTCTCTTCTTAAATAATCACATAAATTCGTCTAACTTATGCTCTTGGCGGCTAAGCTCATGTAGGTGCCAAAAAAACTACCATTGAGGAACTGAAATCAATTGCTGAAACTGAGTAAACTACTTCCCCTAGATGGAAATATCAAAGAGCTCCAACTATTCCTGAGGTGGTAGATCGCTGTTGGTGTGATAATTCAGCCTTCAGTGATGATTTCTATTGTCAAAGTTGTGGATCATCCTCCCGAAGACAACGTCAATAGTCTTCAACTAAGTCTTCAAAGTGCACTCTCTCTTCATATGTACTGGTTGCTTATAGTAGAAGCAGATAAAATGATCCATCGGATAATCTGACTTTGCATGTCTTCGTGATCCGCACTGCATGCACATAATCTCATAGATGTTAATTCTTCTGATTTCGCTGATAATTATGAGAAGGTTCTGTGATCTGCAGTTGGTCTTTTGTAGTAAAAAATTAGCTCATGGACCATGACTCCGATCTTGCTCCTTTTGTCCAACATTCAAAGACTTCTGATTCCAATATTTGACTTGCAATGTATTCTTATCGATCTCCAACTCTTAAAAACACTTTCTACAGAGTCATTTCTATACTCTTGACTCGATCTAATGCCTTCTGGTAGGAGCTGATAGAAGATCCAGACATCCTGATCTAAATGTAAGCCAATAAACTTCGGGTGGCTTAAGACATCCATTCACATTCTTGAGTTATTGGGTGGGCATAAACTTTGCAAGTCTAACGACTCTGCATGGTACTCCCATTACTGAACGTTCACCCTACTTGAAGCTCAAGAATTCCCTAACAATGAGTCAAAGAAAATGACACGAGAAAATACTCTCTCACAACATCACGAAATCATGACTAAGTGATGTGCTATTTCCTCGAAGATTATTTTCTGCATCTTCCACCAAGTAACGAGCTAATCCCAAAGATAGTATGCAACTAACTCAACTTTCTCTACATAACATGAGTTAAGTACTCAAAAGCACCTTCAAACTTATAAAACCCAACACAATCAACTCAAGGATCCAAATCCCTATGAAACACCATAAACTAATCCTCCACTATCTGCATCAACAATAATATACACGCCTTGTCCATTACCCGATGGGTAATAATCTGACTAGCATAGTTAGTGCAAATCCCTTAGACTATAATCTTTGATCTCCACAAGAAATGTGATGGCTTGACCCCTGCTTTTCCGATTCGGTATCAGTCGACTCTCAAAGAAAATTCACCTTTTCGACAGCAGGTTCAAGACTCATGGACTCAACAAGTCATTCCCATGGTCAACCCAAACCACGATTACGAATAATAGCTAACACACTACAAGGGATTTACTGTTATAAACAAATAAATGCATAGCCAATAAAAAGGATATGTGATAAAAATTATTATACCTTAAACATTATAGCTCGGAGATGTCCCACTACTGCCAGATCCCAAAACTCAAAAAACAAAAATCGTATAAAATAGAATACGATATCCAAAACACCAAAAGAAAACTTATAAGTGGACTTCACAACCTAGGCTCTGATACTAATAAAATTGTCACGCCTCGAGAGTATATTTGTTCGTCAATCGAACGGTACCCTCTTGTGACAATATAAAAAATAATACCAATATAAGGCCCAAATAGCTGCTGGTACACATAGGCTATAAATCACAATGAAATAACACTGACAAATAATAAAAATATAAATATCCAAATATGCGTACCTGTACGACTTTGACACAACAAGAAAACATAATCAAATCCAACATCCAAACCAAATCCATAATTACATACAACACAACCATATACCCAAAATGCAGAAACAATATAGAATAAAAATTCATAACATACAATCCATCATAATACAACATCAATATGGAATAAAATCCAAACACTGTGTAAGATGGGATCAGCTAGTGGAGCTCCGAGCACTCAAGGATTCTTCTACCTGCTACTCGAGCGACAAGAAAACCCAAGGTCTGTGGTGGTGAGTATAAGACTCAGTAGTATATGAAAGATAGTGCATGGACATCATATAAACTTATGGAGATCAACAGGTATACAGTTTTAAAGGTAATAACAAATAGCCATCAGTATAAATCTAATCAATGCATATAATAATTGATCCACCAGATATAATGTAATATACTGACATACCTGAAAGACTGCAATGACACAACTCATAACAATCTAAATAAGTATACAACAACATAACACATACAACTAACATACATGAACAATATCACACCTATGATCAACGCATAATCATATGAACAACGTATAATCAAATGCATAAACAAACCTGGTCCATCCTATGCAATAACATAATGTTGATCAAATGCATATAACAGTATGATCCATCAGGTACACTGCACATACCTAAATGATGATCCACACTGATCCCACTCACACCTAAATACATCACATACAACAGTATAGAACATGCAAATGGTATGTATAATGATGTACAAACATATGCAGCAATCAAAGCTCAAACAAATACAACATCTCACAAGCATATGGAATGTACATCACGTGCGTGCGTGCACACTTGCACACACACACATATATATCACATGGCAATGCATATGCATGGTCATGCCTACACACCCCTCTCGCTACCACGACCCCAGTGTAACCTAGGTGCCACAACATGACAATTGTCCCAACTCCAACTACCACTACTCTCGAGTGGCCGAGTGGGCAATATGAGTAAGTATCTAGCTACAAGATATACAACGGGGGTCCCTGCTATTGGCCACTCCAACTGCCACTAGCTAGCTACAAGCTATACAATGGGGGTCCCTGCTATTGGCCACTCCAACTGCCACTACCCATGAGTGGTCGAGCGCCGCATGTCAGGATAAACTGCATGTAACTCCAACTACCACCATCAACAGTGGCCGAGTGCGACACAACAGATGAACTGCACTCAATACCAGCTACCACTACCCCGAGTGGCCAAGGAGGTAGTGATGATTGACGACCCTCTCAACCACAAAGGAGACCAAATCGACAGCATGCATGTAATGTAATGATGCACAACTCCATACACATAAATCCCCAACACACTCTCTATCTCACAAAGTTATATACAACAAACAGACAACCATACTAGGACCTCCAGTCCGTAAACAAAATTCTATCAACAACCCACCCAACCATACACAGAAGACACGATCCACAATAGATGCACAATGCAAATTAACATGATACGACAATCAAATCCACATTTAGATCTATCACCTACCCCCAGTAATACAGCAAGATAACCTAAACCAAGACTATAACTGTGCTCAGCTACATGAACTTATACGACATCTATTAATCAAACATATATAGAATCCGTAATCAATAATAGTGATGAAATGGGACTGTATAGATATCGAATGAATATCTCAAAGTTCAACGACTAAGTATCAAGCACAGGAATAATAAAAGTGGAGTCAAGGTAATGATACTATCATCATAAAAAAGTTCATGCACTAAGATCATCGATCTACTAAACCAAAGGAAGGAATTACCCACCTAACATGATGACTCGTGCTAGCTGTCTGCATATAAGAAATTGCTTCGAATAATAAACCTACAACCATAGAACATAACATATAACTAAGTTCTAAAATAATCCGAATAATAGATCCAACTCAATTTCTTATCCCTATCGAATCCTATAGGATATTGTCATATCTAATATACCTAAACACTGTATATAAATCCACAAATGGAACCAATAGTAAACTAGCTATAGATCTAGCATCAACTTCACAACCTAGCTTCAGACTCACCTAACTCAGTTCCAATTTCTAAATAGCTCAATCCAAAGTTGTGGTATCAAATCTCAGGTGAATAAGAGTCAATCGATTCCCAATTCCAATAACCTCATCACCTGCAATCATAAAATCTCTAAGCTTACATCTGATCTACATATTACAACCATAATATATAAACTAGCAGTAGAAAACATGTATATTGATATCATTTTCATATCAGGGTTTTCCAACTCAAATTAAGTAGCAATCGTCAACCACTCAAAGCCACAGTTTCCAAGCTCAACCACCTCCTTTAGTCTGTTGGTGCAATCGGCCGAGGTCACGATTGACCAGACTCGAGTTTGACTCGAGTAGTGTTTTGATGTTTGACATTGATGTCTAACATTGATGTCTGACAAGTGTTGAGGAGATTGTTGGTGCAATCGATCCAGGTCATGTTTGATGTTTGACGATGGTTTGACCATTATCATGGGAGAAGTCCAAGTCTTGTGTACTGGGCATGAAAAGTCCAAGCTTGAGTCTTGGCATGGAAAGTCCAACATGGGTTGGAAAGGAAAGACCATTGTCATGGGAGAAGTCCAAGTCTTGTGTACTTGGCATGAAAATTCCAAGCTTGAGTCTTGGCATGGAAAGTCCAAGCATGGGTCTTGGTAAAGGAAAGTCCAAGCTTGGGTCTTGGCAAGGAAAAGTCCAAGCATGGGTCTTGGCATGGAAAGTCCAACATGGGTTGGCAAGGGAAAGTCCAAGCTTGAGTCTTGGATATTTGAGAAGTCCAAGAAAAATATTGGCAGTGTAAAGTCCAAGGGTGGAATCTTGGAAGCATAAGTCTAATGGTTAGCAGTGTAAAGTTCAAGAGGAGTTTTAGCAGTGTATGCCCAATGTGCCTTGGTAGTGTAGACTATATTAGCATGACAATAGCTGATGGAAGCACTTGAAGGCTAGCGTATGGATGAACAAGTTGTTGGGATATATACTGAAAAGTCTATCTTTTGTATGAAAATCTTTATTTTTAAGAATCACATGATCATTGTTTGCATATTTATGGTTATGCATATTGTCTAATACATTACATTGTAGATAATATGGTGTGTAGTATCACACGGGAGATCATGTTATTAGTTCCTTGTAAAGTATAAGTAAAGGCTCACAACTAAGATGGTTATGGACAAACTATTAGTATGGTTGTAGTGTAATTTGGTATTGGTTTGTCTTGACCATAGAATTACACTAGTACACTTTGTGTGTATTGAGCAGGACTGACTTAGAGGTGATTCGATTTATTGCTGACTACATAATCGAATCGGACCTCAGATATTATGTTGTGCATGCTCTTAATCCCGTTATAATAACGGACACATATACTTAGTATTCATTTCTTTGATTTACCAATGAGCGAGATTTATAGAGTAAATTGATAGACTCGGTAAGTTGGGAAATGATATTATTTATATGGTGTGTCGTTGATTATAGGAGGAAACTGTGTCCTATATATTAGGATGATGATGTCCCCTTGAGGAGCTCATAAGGTTCATCATGTAAACCCTGCAGGTGGACTTGGTCCGGCACGATGATAAGGTTGAGTGATACTACTCATGGAGTTAGATGTTGATTAATTAATTGTCAGTAAATTAATTAATTGATGGACATTCGAGATCTTAAACATGGGGAGAAAATGTACAAATAATATATGGAGCCCATATTAATTTATGGGGGTTGATGAGGTAGATCAATGATAATCCTCTAGTGGAATGGATTATCATTAATGGATCAGACTTTATGTGGGCTTGATCCATTGGGTGGCCATGATCCAACTCCTCCTCATGGTCCCTATTGTAGCCTATTAAAACCCTCATGGAGCCTAGATCCGATGATGGAAAATGAAACTCTAGATCCGACGGCGGAGATTAAATCTCTAGATCCAACGGTGGAGATTAAATCTTTAGATCCGACGTTGGAGATTAAATCTCTAGATCCGATGGTTGATATTAAATCCCAAGATCCAACGGTTGAGATTAAATCTCTACATCTGATGGTGGAGATTAAAAGGAGGCTTAAGCCTAGCTCTATTAAAGGAGGCCAAGGCTTGGGCGTGGAGAGGATTGAAGGAAGATTAGGGTTTTGGGCGGCTAGGGCTTGGAGAGGCATTGGGCGGCTAGGGTTTGCTATCTTCCTTGGGCGGCAAGACTCCATCTTGTTCTTAGGGTTTTGGCCAGCGCCTCCCTCTTTCCTTTCATCCTTGGCCGGCATCCCAATCCTCTTTCTCTCCTCCTTGGCCGGCGACAAGAGCTAGGGTCTCTTCCCTTAGAGTTTTTGGCCGGCGCCCATACTCCTTGATTCTCTCCTTGGTCGGCGGCAATCACCAAGCAAAGTAGTTTGGTGGTAGGTTCTAGATAGGAGAAGAGTTTTGTTTTATTCTTCCTTTTGTTCTGAGCGAGCAAAAAAGGAGGAACGTGATCTAGGAGGCTTCGACTTTTGGAAGATCGTCGCCCACACAACGTCCAAAAGGAGGAAGGACATACAATAGAAGACCTTGAGGTAAACAAGAAGTATAATTCTTGTTTTGGTTCCCTTTAGTTTCTTTGTATGATGTATGTATTTTGTTATGTGGCTAAATTTACTTGGACCCTGAATACGAACACAAAAACTAGCGATCCCTACATCGTCTATCCCGTGGCTAATCGTAGAATAGAGGTTGGTTGCTTGAACAACAAGTTTGTTAAAGTGACCACTCTAATCAAATAGCACGACGATGGAACGGTTGCTTGGGTAATCCATCTTTGTCAAGAATAATTTTTTGTTATCCGGGGATGTAGACGGGATCGCCATGAACAAGTGACCGAGTTGAAGTGGGAAGCGAAGTTTTCTACCTTCACAAGTCATGGATGACTTGGAGGGATCTGATAGGCACGAGGCTGACAGAGGTGGCTAGAAGGCTTAGGTCTAGGTAAGGGTGGTCTAGAAAGTATAGGGACACGATACTTGGGGTTAAAACCTCATGGATGAGGTTATCAGTCGACTGATATTATGGTCAGTTGACTGGTGTGATTCAATAGGAGTTCGACTCTAGGAATTGGTCCGGCATGATCAGCTAACATTTAAAGCGATTATTCTTGTGGCCTTAGCGATCGGCGAGATCACCGATCGCTTGTCGAGAATTTGGGCACAGAAGGTTCTCGAGTCGACTGTTAGGGTTTGGCAGTCGAGTGAAGGCTCGATCAGTCGAATGATGGGCATTATCAGTCGATTGATGGTCTATCCGTTGGACTTATTCGACGTGGTTCTTGCTGTTGTGAGACAATGGATACAGGGGCAGTCGACTGTTAGCTGGAATCCAACCCAAGGAGAAGCTTTAAAGGGATCTCGTGGAATAGGTTTTCGCCAATGGTTCTTTGAGGATTTTTGGGGCGAATTGCTGGTGTAATTCGGGGTCTCCAAGTGCAACTCAAGCAACCAAACAAGCAAGCTTCCAAAAGATTGATTGTAAAGTTTTCTTTGCATTCTTTTGTTGTATTTCATTGTAATAGCTTATATTTATTTCTTATTGTTATAAGAACTATTGTAAGAGGTTTCCTTCACCTCCAGATTGTTCCGAGAAGGAGAGTTTATTGCTTAGTGGTGTTTGGCATCACTAGGGCTCTTATGAGCCCAACCCGTGGAGTAGGAATCATACGGTTCCGAACTATGTTATATTTTTGCGTATTGTGATTGTGTATTTGTATTGTATTTCCCATATTCCACTGCGTACTAACAATCTTAGGCAAGCACAATCGAATTCGATCAAGCAATGACGAATGACGCTATTCACCCCCCTTTAGCGGGCACACAGGTCCTAACAAGTGGTATCAGAGCTAGGAGCTATTCAACGGATTAACAACCGGGAGCAAGCGCTAGAGGGAAAGATGGAATTTGAAGAACAATTAGGATAGGACATCAACACACCAATGCCTTACAATATCTATAGACAAGAAGGATTCAACCAATGGAAGGCAATAATTGAAGACTTCTTGATGATGAGGGACCTTGAGGAGTGGTCCACCCTAATGGAAGGATTCGAATCTCCAAGAGGGAAAAAGGGAGGATTCCTCAAGATGAAGAGATGGAATGAGAAACAACTCCAAGGATTTGAGAAAAATAAGAAGGTAGTAAAATTTATTATTGATTTGATCCCTAATGATATTTTGTGCAAGCAAGGAGATTACATGGATGCCAAGGAGCTATGGAGCAAGTTAGGAAGATTTCATGAGGAGTCTCACTTGGCACAAGAGGAAGAGGCCGAAGAAGCTAGCTCATCCTCACAAGAAAGTGGGGATTCGGAAATTAAAGAGGAGTCAACATCTGAGAAGGAAGAAGAGGTGGAATTAGAAGAACCCTCCACCTCTAGGATTGAGGGGGAAGAGAGATCACCTTCCATGTCGGAGCAAGAAGAAGAGCCTTCAACATCCAGTCAAGATGAAGAAGCTCAAAATTCGGCCGCCATTGACCTAGGTAACTCAAGCAATTTTGGTAAAATTAAAAATCACATAATTTTCTTTGAGTGTAGGGAACAAGGGCATTATAAGAGTAAGTGCCCAAAGAAAGTCAAGAAGACTCCACCGACACCTAAAAGTCAAGAGAAAACTAAGGATGTCGGTGCCCCCACTAGAAAAAGCAAGGAGCATGCTATTTGCTTCAAATGTCAACAACCGAGACACTACCGAAGTCAATGCCCTAGGGGGAAGAAGAAGAGTCAAGAAGGAGCATCACAAGTAGGGGGAGCTTCTAAAGTAATCCCTGAGGTAAAATTTAATAATGCACCTTCTAAATTTCATAGTAAAAAGCATGCTAGAGATATTCTTAATACTCTTGCTATTACTCATGAACAAAAGCATGCTAGAAATAGGTTTTATTGTTTTGGTGCTAAGAGTGTCAACCTTAGGAATAAGGAGAAATTTGAGACTAATGTCCCTAAAAATATTCTACCTAAGGCAAGATTAGAAAAATTGAAGATCATCTAGGCTTTACTCTAAAGAAATCTAGACATATGCCTAGAATGAACAAATCAAGTCAAAGAAATAATGGGCCCACCAAAATTGAAAAATTAGAGTTGGAAAACGAAGCCTTGAGGTCAAGGTTTGAGAAAATGGAGAAGACCCTTAGGATTATGCAAAATCAAATGCAAGGGTCAAATGATCAAAAATCTAGGTCTAAGAGTCAAAACCTAGGTTTTAGGAAGCAAGGTTCAACCAAGGGCAAGAAAGGTTTGGGTCACAAACCTAAGCCCAAGGAGACCTATCCTAATGTTCCATTTGATTATGGAACTCAAGTTAGGTCTAGGAAAACCAAGGTCAATAGGGAAGTCATCTCTAAGGTTGACCAAAGTATATGCTTAGTGGCTAAGGTTTCAAGGAAACCTAGAGAAGCCATTAAGAGGGTTACAAGGGGAGTTACCCCTAGAGTTAACCTAGGTAAGACCCAAATGACCAAGGCTTCTAAGCCTAGGAGGGTCATTAGAAGGGTATCTAGGGAAGTTATCCCTAGTGAATACCTAGTAAACCCAAGGAGCTCCAATAGGTATTAGGTTTCTAGGTGCGTGATCGATTCACGCTAAATGGGATTGGGTGTGACAACTTTGAATGGATTGGTAGTTAACCTAACCATAGTAAAGGTGGCACTTTAGGTCATTTCCAAGGTAATGTGATACTTCGGAAATGTAGTTTGATCATAATCCTAAAGGCTTTTAGGATGTGCCAATATATTTTGAAGGCTATGAAAAATCAATCAAATTGGTACAATTTAGGTTTAGAGGTTGAGATGTGTCATTTGGGTTTTTGGCACACTTAGGATAAGCTAGTAATATGGTAAAATGAGTTTAATTCTAACAAATGGAAATAAATATTAAAATTTAGGTATTATATACCTTTACATTTTATTTTTCATGCTTGATTTGTCATATAACATGTCATGGCATCATATCTACTTTTAATTATATAATATGTCATGATCATGCTTAGGATTAAGGGTAAATGTCATGTATGCTTAGATTCCATTTTATGTCATGACATCATGATTATGATCACATGCTTATTTATATCATCATTAATGTCATAATCATTCATGCATTAATAAAAATTGAGTTAAGGACAATTGGCATGACTTGAAGTCCCATGTATAAGGGAATCAAGTAGTGTTGCCTTAGAAAAATGCATGAAACCCTAGATTAGGATAAACAAAACCCACATCTCACATTACATTGACATGTATGTGTATTGATACACCCTAGATACATGTGAGATGCTAGGATATGAGTTGAGTTCAAGGTGCATGATTTTTTCATCTAGATGAACTAAAACTCATCTATATCATGTTTGGATCATTGGGAAAGCTTATGTTCAAGTCATGTACATTGAGCCCAAAGAACATGATCGAATATAAGGTTTTAAAAATATTTTAAAATCATTTTGAAAAACCTTGGTGAAGTATATCTTTTGATAGCAATCACCATTGATGATGTTGATAAAAAGTGAGCTCAAACATTGAAGTTTTTTTTTCACTTTTGAACTTTGTATCAATGTCACTATTTTATGGGTAAATTATTTTTCTAATATTTTTCACTCATTGTATTGCTTATAAGTAATGTACGTATGACTTTTCATGATTTTTCAAATTATGTATATTTATTTATGAATTTTTGAAATTCATTTTTGATAATTGAAATTCAAAATTTTCAGTTATCAGTCGACTGCCACTTGATGGCAGTCGACTAATGTATAGGGAAGTCGACTGTTGACTGATAGAGTCGACTGCTAGAGCTGATTTCGGGTAAACAAAAATGTTTAGCCCATGGTTCAGCTATGTTAGGGTTCCCTAACTGCTCCTAACCCTAGGATATGCTTTGGAAAGCATTAAAAGGATGAAAATCCATTGGATATGGATTAGGAGAGTTGTTAGGGTAATGTATCAATTTTAAGGTGTGAGAAAGTTCAATGTTGAACTTTTAACCTTAATTTTGTTAGTTTAGTGTTCCTATAGACTTAGGGACTTCCCAAGGACATTGTTGGTGCAATGGTCAAAGGGGAGCAAGTCTTTAGCGGGAGGTATCCATCATGGGATGATGGATGGTATTTTTTCTCATGAGGGGGAGAAATGGGAATTTGAGATGCTCAATTTGGAAATTGGGAGAGTTTGTAGGATTGCCTCTCTTAAGTGATATGAGACTTATCACTAGGAAGATTGTAGACATCCTAGATGTTTTTGGACCAAGGGGGAGATTATAAAATCTCAATGGATATGAGACATTGGCCTCCTTGGGGAGAACCTTTTTGATGTATGTCAAAAAGGGAGAGAAAGTGAAACAACCAATTTGGGATAATTGGTAAGGAGAGTTGAGTTAGGGTTTAGGCCTAACTCAAGGGTGTTTTTGTCAAACATCAAAAAGGGGGAGATTGTTAGTGCAATCGGCCCAGGTCACGATTGACCAGACTCGAGTTTGACTCGAGTAGTATTTTGATGTTTGACATTGATGTCTGACAAGTGTTGGGGAGATTGTAGGTGCAATCGACCCAGGTCATATTTTATATTTGACGATGGTTTGACCATTGTCATGGGAGAAGTCTAAGTCTTGTGTACTTGGCATGAAAAGTCCAAGCTTGAGTCTTGGCATGGAAAGTCCAAGCATGGGTCTTGGTAAAGGAAAGTCCAAGCATGGGTCTTGGCAAGGAAAAGTCCAAGCATGGGTCTTGGCATGGAAAGTCCAACATGGATTGGCAAGGGAAAGTCCAAGCTCGAGTCTTGGCAATTGAGAAGTCCAAGGGGAATATTGGCGGCGTAAAGTCCAAGGGTGGAGTCTTAGTAGCATAAGTCCAATGGTTGGCAGCGTAAAGTCCAAGCAGAGTCTTGGCAGCGTAAGCCCAATGTGCCTTGGCGGTGTAGACCACATTAGCATGACAATAGCTGATGGAACACCTAAAGGCTAGCGTATGGATGAACAAGTCATGGATGACTTGGAGGCATCTGATAGGCGCGAGGCTGACGGAGGTGGCTAGAAGGCTTAGGTTTAGGCTAAGGGTGGTCTAGCAAGTATGGGGACACTATACTTGTTAGTGATATATGAGAGATGTCCTAAGGCAATCGCCTTATGTTTGAACCATTTATATGATAAATGAAGATTCACTATTTGAGTATACATGTTTTCATGTATTTGATTAGATCTTAAACTCATTTACTGAATGTCCACGATACGATTCACAGCATGAGAGAATTTGTGATTGGATCAAAACTAGTGAGTATCTCTACATGTGTAATTGTGATGTATCGGAATTATCCCTAGTCGATGAATTGATGGATTTGGACACCATCGATTCTGTCGAGACTAGCACGAGGTATACTCCTTGGTGTATCCAAGCAGTTGATTCTCACTGGCTGGAGACATTGTGATGTCCGGAGTTAATCGTGGATGCTAGTTATGGTAACTAATTCATTGGAGTGACCAGCTGTAAGACTTCATATGGTTCTCTGCATATATAGATATGTCAATGAAGTTCTTACTGCAGCTTAAGTGCGATGTTCTTTTGACTTGCGGTATTCAAGTCATCTTGATCATAAAGACTTATGCTTTGACATCTTAAGCAAGCATCTCTAAGGAGATGTGGACCCGGGATGATTGGGTATAAGTCGAAGTAATCGAAGGTGTTTAAATAGCCTATAAAGGATTCACCACTCCTTGCGAGGAGATGTATACCCATGGCCTCTCGTCGGATTGTTACTAAAGTCTTTGGCCAAAGCATTACTTGTTTAGAGTAAGGTACTCTTCGATACATGTGTAGTAACTAGAATCCGTAGGACGAGAAAATGATACTTGGGCTAGGTGTGACGTAGTCAGCCTAGTGGGGACTGACACTATAGACCATGTCCTGAACTAAGTGGGTATAAGATGAGTGAAGGGAATGGGGCACGATTCATTCGAGCTGCTGAAGGGTTTCAGAAATAGTTCTAGATCAACAGTTGATCTTTTTGATTAATTGGGGATCATGATGTACTACTAGGTGCCACTCATGATCATTCTATAATTAATGGTTAATTATAGACGGCCAACATAAACCAAGAACCTATTTGGTCACACACACAACGAGCGTAATCCGAAGGATTTAAAACGAGCTTGAGAATGAGATTCTCAGACCGAGAGAAACTAGGTTTGGTTGGACCAAACATGGAGCGAGCATGAAATTGTTTCAGTCGCAATGGAAGCGTGGATGGGCCGTGTCTTATGAAGACATGATGGATGAACCAAATTGGTTTGGTTCTAATCCAATGGAGGAGAATAAACCAAAGGGTTTGGTTTGTTTTAAACGAATGAACCAAAGTTGGTTCGGTTCGTTTTAACTTAAAATAAACCATCATGGTTTGGTTTATTTTAACTTAAATTAATGGAGCGTGTTAACGGGCTTTTGGTTATGATCCGATAACCATTAAGAGAATTTGTTCTCTACAAAATAAGGCTTAAGGGTTTTGTTAAGCCCTAATCTATTAGTTGCCGCCCAACCCCCTCTCCTCTCCAAGTCTTGTCGGTGCCAACCCTCTTGCCACTGCCCAGCTCCCTTGCTGGCATCCAGAAGGTGCTGTCCTTCCCTCTTGCCGGCGTCGAGCTGCTGCCGGAGAAGCTCCGGTGATCTCCTTTGGGTCCGGCGACAAGGTGAGCCTCAACCTTCCTTATTTGGCCGGCCCCTATTCCTCCACCAAAGCTGTCCAGTTTTCTGGACAGCTTGTTTCCTTCTCGTCGGAGCATCATTTGGATAATGTTTGGAGCTCTGACAGTGGTAGCCTTGCCAGGGATTCGATCTCCGGTAATCCTCATAGGTGGAGGACGAAGGATTCGTCAAACGGTTGACGAATACCTCTCCGGAGAAGTGAGTTTTTGAGGACTCATTTTGGATCCGAATTTTGATTCGGATCATGATCTTCTCTTGATCACATCGTCTTCCACACGAGCCTAGTAACCCATAAAAAGACGAGGCTCGTGACTTTGTGAAGTCATCCCGAAGATACTCGGCGTGGATACAGATAGAAACGATTATAGCGAGGATCGTTCTGGTTGATGTCTTTCCCGCTACACGTGATACGTCAGGTATACGTAGTATAAATTTCCTTTTATTGCAAAATTTGAATTTACGATTATGTCTACACATATTGTACTATGCATGCGTGTGATATGTGTGTTGTAATAAATTAGATTTATTATTTTATTCCTTCCACTGTGCACATGTTTACGAAACATGTTCGAACACACACTAGCCGCGGTGCAGGAAACCCAACAATACTTGGGGTTAAAACCTCATGGATGAGGTTATGAGTCGATTGATATTATGGTCAGTCGACTGGTATGAGTTAACGGGAGTTCGACTGTAGGAATTGGCACGTGATCATTGCGGATTTGACAGACGATCGGCATCGTTGCTAGCAAGCGGATCGGCGATCGAGATCGATCGGCTGGTCGAGAATTCGAGCACAGAAGGTTCCCGAGTCCACTGTTAAGGTTTGGCAGTCAAGTGAAGGCTTGATCAGTCAACTGATGGTCTATCCATTGGACTTATCTGAAGTGGTTCATGTCATTGTGATACAATGCCTACAAAGGCAGTTGACTGATGGTTTCGATCAGTTGGCTGCTAGGCGGAATCCAGCCCAAGGAGAAGCTTTAAAGGGAGCTCGCAGAGTAGGTTTTCGCCAATGGTTCTTTGAGGAGTTTTGGGGCCAATTACTGGTGTAATTCGGGGTCTCCAAGTGCAACTTAAGCAACCAAACAAGCAAGCTTCCAAAAGATCGATTGTAAAGTTTTCTTTGCATTCTTTTTGTTATATTTCATTGTAATAGCTTGTATTCATTTCGTATTGTGTTAAAAACTGTTGTAAGAAGTTTTCTCCACCTCTGGATTGTTCCGAGAAGGAGAGTTTATTACTTAGTGGTGTTTGGCATCGCTAGGGCTCTTACGATTCCAACCCGTGGAGTAGGAACCATATGGTTCCGAACCACGTTATATTCTTCCATATTATGATTGTGTATTTGTATTGTATTTTCAATATTCCACTGCGTACTAATAATCATAGGCAAGCACAGTCGAATTCGATCAAGCAATGACAAATGACGCTATTCACCCCCCCCTCTAGCGGGCACACATGTCCTAACATAGTCCACATAACTCCAGTGGGAAAATGACCCATTCCTATCAATTCTATGTTTAAATCATGAATACTTGATAGTTTCAGTGCTATGATTTAAGTAAAAACAACCAATACAGTACCAATCATCTTGTTGTAAATCCAAAACCAAACCATCAACTCCTAGATCTATACTTACCTCTTACCCCCTTCAACGACACGATCATATCACAACCATCGATGCTGCTCACAACGACAAAGTTGTTGGTTGCAATGACTAAGGCAGCTCACAATAACATAGGCAATTGGCTACGAGATGCAAAGCAGCTACAATGAGGTTGGCTTCGAAGCTTGTCGAGATGGCCATGGAAGTCACAGTTGACTACAAAGTTAGCTGGATTGGTCACAATGGCCGTGGAAGAAGACAAGGAGAACATAGCTAGATCTGAGCTTCCTAACCGATCGAGCAACAACGGAAAGTGACATTGGCCTCATGTCAATTGGCTACGATGCACGGACAAGCGGACCAACATCGACTGATGCAACTCATTGATGAAGCAGGCAACAACAGCAATGATCAACTGAGCATGAGGCACCGACGTTGTCCATGGGTGTCGGAGATGAAGATAATAAGAAATCGACCGATCAGAGAAGTTGGCTAACGGTTGACAAGTAGCTCCGGCAGAGCTGGCGACCAACGAGTCACTTCGGCAACGCTTGAAGGACAAAGGAGAGGCAATGACAAATGGGGCACAGGGAGGAAGAGAATCGCGACGGTGGAGAAGAGATCGCGATGGACGGAGATGGGGAATGGGCTACGGAATCGGAAGAAAGGAAAGGGGATCGGGAAAAATGAAATGATGAAATAAATCGAAATCTAGGTCTCCTTATATATTTTTGGTTAATGAAACATATTAACACCTTATTAACAATTAATTCAAACAGGCTTTAATAAAGCCTATTAAATTCTCCCTCCATAAATTATCTTAAAATTTCCCTTTATCAAAAAAATTCTTGAAAAATTCTATAAGGTAATTTATTAATTAACTATTATGAATTTATTTTTTTTGATATATTACAAAGCCAGGGTACTCTACCTCTAAAATTACATCCAACAAATCATAAAAATCATTCGTTGCACCTCCATCATTGGATGACTGAACACAAACCCCACTATTTATTGTAGTTTTGCCTATCCCATATTCTTGAGTATGAAAATTATATCCATTTATAAAATATGTCGGCCAAGTTTTCAACATTGATTTTGGACCCCATGACAGATGGTTTATTAATTATTGATTAATGTGAGCTTGATTATCATGAACTAAAGTCAAATAAATATGTGTTAAAGTCAATATTTAACCAATTGATTATTATAGAATACTTACATATTTTTTTGCACTACGGTGCAAATTCATCATCGTAGAAACGATCGAACTCATGCTCCGGGAGCTTCGAATATAGGGTTTGAAAATTCCTACCATAAAAATAAATATAACACAAACAAAAATTTATATATATATATATATATATGACTTTACTTCTGGACAATTTAGTAAAATATATGTGTGGGTTGTTCACTATTCTTGACCAGTTAAGTATCTACATGTACAAGATCTACTCGGTCGACCAAGATAGTTAAAAATTGAGAATGAATTTAAATTTGGATCAATAGGACCCTCATCATTTCTTCCTTCTCTCCACCATTTGAATTAAATGTTTGGTTCAAAATAATATGATGCAAAAGTTGTAACTTCCTCCACAATATATGAATTAACAATAGAAGCCTCAACGTGTGCCTTATTTTTTACCTTTTTCTTCAAGTGATAAAGGAATCTAATAGTAATAAAAAAATATTAGAAATTAACTTATACTAAAAATAATCAAATGCATTAACAACGATCAAAGAAAATGAAAAGTTCACCTTTCAAATGGATACATTCATCGAAATTGAACATGATCTCCAACTTTGGCCTCGTACGATAAGTGAATCAAAAGATTTTCCATGGAATCAAAAAATGACGGTGGAAATATTCTTTCTAAGTTACACAAAATTATTGGAATATCTCTCTCTAATGTCTCAATGTGTGAATGACTCAATACTGTCGAGAAAATATTATGAAGGAAAATGCTTAATTCTTTAATTGTGCCCCATATAAAATTTAGCAATATTTCCTTAAATGCAATAGGAATTAGTCTTTCCATGAATATATGTCAGTCATGACTTTTCAAACCAATCAATTTGCATTCTTTCAAATCGACACATCTTCCAAGATTAGAGACATAACCATTAGGAAATCCAATGATTTCAACCATTCACAAATAATCCGTCTCTGATCCTTATTCAATCTATAAACTGCTTTTGGATTTGGTCCCCTACAAATTTCTTTTTTTTTTGGAATAGTAAATATTTATATACAAAATGTGAAAAGATACATAAGCTATGCTTCTATAAAGCGAAAAACATGAGTCTGTATCATAAGGAATAACCTCTCGATGCTAGACTCATGGTCCTCAAAGTAGCTCCGATTACGGGCTTGCCACACAAGATAGATCATACAAGAAATAGCCAAGTCACGTGCTGTTGGGAGTATGAGGAATACAATCAAAGTCCCACATTGGTAAGACATGGAAAAGATCATGTGCTTATAAGAAAAAAGATATCTCCATTGGTATGAGGCCTTTTGGGTAAAGCCCAAAAACAAAACCATGAGGGCTTGGGCCCAAAGTGGACAATATCATACCATTGTGGAGATATGTGGATCTTATATGCACTAACAATTGGTATCAGAGCCGGGGGCGCTAAGATTCGGTGAAACCACCAATCTAGCTTTGTTTTTCTTTTTTTTTACAGATTTTTTATTTATTTATTTCTGTTTTCGTATAATCATTTCACTTGCTTATCTTCTCCTACATATAGAATTGCATTAGAGGCTTTAGGATCCGGATAAGGTTGTCCTTCGGGTTAGATCCCGAGTAAGGTTGTCCTCCGGAACTTCAACGACATTCGCATTTGATTGTTTATTTCTTTTTGCAAGTTACATTTTATATATCTTTTTTTACTTCCTTACTAATCCAAGACGAAAGTCTTGGAATATTCTTTCGTGTGTTTTGCAAGATTCTTTTAAATCGTTCTTCTTCTTGTTTTTAAATGGCCCATCTCGAAGGGTTTAGCATCACTTGACCCCGTTTTACAACGGTAATGACTTTCGTTATTGGAAGGGTCGGATGGAATGCTTTCTTAAAACCCAAATCGAGATGTGGATCGTAATCCAAACCGGTTTCACACTTCCTATTAATGAAGATGGTGAATCTTTGGGTTACGATCAATGGTCAAATTCCATGAAAAAACAAGTAGAAGCCGATGCCAAGGCAACTCAAATCTTGCAATGTGGGTTGTCCAAGGAAGAGCTCAACCGCGTCGGCCCCTTCATTAGTGCAAAGGACTTATGGACCAAGCTAGTGGAACTACACGAAGGCACCGACGACACGAAGGTATGTAAAAGAGATTTACTTTTAAATAAATTGTATAACTTGAAAATGCAGGAAAACGAGACCGCAACTCAACTACATGCTCGTATCCAAGACATCGTCAACCAACTCCATGCCATCGGACAAAAGGTCGAGAATCGCGACCTTATCAGGTATTCTCTTAACTCGTTTCCTAGGACAACCTTGTGGGCATCCATGGTCGATGCCTACAAGGTCTCCAAGGACCTTTCTAAAATTAGGTTAGACGAATTGTTTTCGGAACTTGAATAACATGAGCAATCTAACGTGGTCGTGCCGAGAAGAGTATTGCGTTAGTTGCGAGTTCCAAGATGAAGAAGCCCGCAAGCAAGCCAACCCCGAAGTAAGAAGACGAGTCCGAATCGGAAGTAGACTCAGAAATAGAATCCGAACTAGTCAATCTAGTTCGGAAGATGATCAAGAGACGAAAACGACCAACAACTCAAGGTAAGCCTAAACCTAATTCAAATACTTCTAATTTTAGATGCTATGAGTGCAACAGGTTCGGTCACATCAAGTCCGAGTGCCCAAAGCTAAAGAATAACACATCAAAGACCAAGAAAGCGCTAAACGCTACTTTGGAGGAGTTGTCGGAGGAAGAAGACGATATCCAAGCTCTAATGGCCAAGCCGACCGAGCACGACTCGAACCGAAGAAGAGTCCGAGTCCGAATCCGATGATGAGCTTCCATTCAAGACAAGCCACGGATCCGTATCCGGTTCAAAAGAATCATTAAGGGTAAGTCGGTCGTTACTTAATACTTTGTATGGTGCAATTAAATTTTTAAATAAGAAACTAGCTAAGTCCGAGTCCAAGGTCGAGACCCTAATTGAGGAGGTTAACCTTCTCAAACATGAGGTCTCCCTAACCTCTTCGACTACTCGTATTCAAGAGGAGGACTCAACTCAAGTTGAAAAGCTTGAAGTTGAGAACTCGCTTTGAAAACACAAGTCGAAGACCTTAGGAACACGTTGGAAAGGTTCACTTTGGGATCCAAGGGACTTGACCTCTTACTTGGATCACAAAGGGCCGTGTACAACAAGGCCGGACTCGGGTTTAACTCAAATACAACCAATAAGTCATATATGTCTATAGTAAACCAACATAAGAAAAATGTCCAAGCATGGGTCCCTAAGACCACTTTGATTTCAACTTTAGGATCTAACATGTATTGGGTTCCCAAGGACCAAATTCACTATGTGAATAGACCCACTCGATTCAATGGTCCAGGGGGAGCCAATAAAAAATGTATTTTTGTTAAGTCTTAGAAATTGCATGCTTAGTTTTTCCTTTATTTTTAGAATGGTTAGATAGGACTCATAACCAACTAAAATCCTGCGAAAAGATTGAGCCTCGGTGAGCCTCTTTTCAAAAATAAACCAACTAAAATCCTACGAAAAGATTGAGCCTCGGGGAGCCTCTTTTCAAAAATAAACCAACTAAAATCCTGCGAAAAGATTGAGCCTCGGGGAGCCTCTTTTCAAAAATAACTAGTTAGACCAAGACGTAGTCTCAAGTAAGTCGAGTTATCAATTTCTTGAAATTAGCTTTGTCTAAGGAAGTGGTCGTTGTTCCGATCAAAGAAGGCCTCGTGCCTCGCCACGACACGAAGCTAATCTCTTGAAAAGATTACTTGATGAGCTTAGACTAAATCCGAATCTAACCTAATGTTGGTTAATTTAAATTCATTAAAATTAATCAAGTAAAATTGAAAGTCATCTCACAATAACCTAAACGGATACAACCATGAGTTTTCATGTCCTAGAACCCCACAACAAAATGGGTTAAACGGCGGAAAAATAGAACCCTACAAGAAGCCGCTAGGACAATGTTAAACGAGTATAACCTACCCGATAGATTTTGGGCAGAGGAGGCCGTTAGTACGCGACTTGCTATGTCCAAAATAGGATCCTTATGGTAAAGAGGCACCAAAAGACCTCGTGACGAGATTTATCACGATAAAATACGAACATCAAGTACTTTAGGTATTTGGATGCAAGGTACATATCTTAAACACTAAGGATTACCTAGGAAATTCAAATCCAAAACCTCTCTGGAACCTTTCTAGGATACTCAACCACCAAGAGAGCTTATAGGGTATACAATCACGACACTCTTAGAGTCGAAGAAACCATTAATATAGTTTTCGACGAAGGACACGAACCCGCTCAATCCTTAACAAAACCAACTAGCAAATCAACTTATAGCGAACCCGACTGATCTTGAACTTGAATCTCGTCCTAACCCAAGTCATCCTATCGACCAAGTGATAGATGACTCTAACCCAAGTCAAACTAGAACTCACCCAAGTCATCCTATCGACCAAGTGATAGATGACCCTAACCCGAGTCACACTAAGACTCAAACAAATCATCCTATCAATCAAGTTATAGGTGATCCAAATTTAGGGTTCGAACTAGAGCTTCATATCGAAACCTTAGTCAAATCTCGTTAATTTCAAAATCGAACCCCAAAACTATTGAACAAGCACTTCTTGATCCCGATTGGATTATTGCTATGCAAGAAGAGCTAGCTCAATTCACTAGAAATGAAGTGCGGAATTAGTACCACCACCTAAAGAAAAATCAATTATTGGAACAAGGTGGGTATTTAAAATAAACTTGATGATAAAGGTGAAGTAGTTAGAAATAAAGCTAGGTTAGTCGCAAAAGGGTTTAGTCAAGTCGAAGGTTTAGATTACGATGAGACCTACGCCCGTAGCGGACTAGAATCCATCCGAACGCTGTTAGCATACGCACATCGAGGTTTTAAATTGTTTCAAATGGATGTCAAGTCAGCATTTTTGAATGGATACATTAAGGAAGAAGTTTACGCTACCAACCTCCTGATTCAAAATCTAGATAAACCCGACCATGTCCTTAGACTTAAGAAAGCCCTATATGGACTCAAACAAGCCCCAAGAGCTTGGTACGAAAGGCTTTCGATCTATCTTAAGTCCAAAGGATTCAACCAAGGTTTAGTCAACCCAACCTTATTCGTTAAAACCGTAGGAAAAGAAATCTTTATAGCCCAAATCTATGTAGATGATATAATTTTTGGAACTACCAAATCGATCCTGATAAACGAATTCATCTCACTTATGGAAAGTGAATTTGAAATGAATTTAGTAGGAGAGTTAAGTTTCTTCTTAGGTTTACAAATTAAACAAACTAAAGATGGAATATATTTACATCAACAAAAATATACTAAGGACTTAATAAATCGATTTGGAATGCAAGATGCTAAAATAATCAATACACCTATGGCAACTAATGTTAATATAAACGAAGATGTAGAAGGAAAACCCGTTGACCTAAAATACTATAGGAGCACAATAGGAAGTCTCCTATACTTAACCGCGAGCCGACCCGACATTTTATTCAGGTAAGTATGTGCGCAAGGTTACAAACTGTGCCAAGGAGTCTCACCTAACCCTAGTCAAGCGTATCCTTAGATATCTAAAGGGCACGCTAAACGAGGTATTTGGTACCCTAGATCTACCGAGTTTAATCTAATCTACATCTGACCGACTATGCCGTAGTAAACTCGATAGAAAGAGCACGAGTGGTTGTTGTCAAATCCTACCGAGTCTAGTAAGTAGTGCGAGGAAGCAAAGATTATGCTTGCCTTATCTACCACCGGGCCGAATACGCTATGCGATGGGTGAGTGTGTCTCTCACTCCGTGGATGAAGCACACTCTCCAAGACTTTAGCTTAATCTTTAACAACATTAAAACCTACATAGATAACATTAGTTCAATTAACAACTAAAAATCCAATATGTCATTCTAGGACAAAACATATAGAAGTTAAACACCACTTCATTAGGGAACATGTAACTAATGGAACTATACAACTAGAGTATGTTGAGTCCAAATCAAACCTAAGCGGACATCTTCACCAAACCACTACAGGCAATTTAGTTTATTAAGGCGAAAGTTAGGTATGTGCGTAATAGAGTAGGATTTAAATTTTCTATATATGTACTCTACTTTTGCTTTTTTATGAAATTAGCCTAAGTCTTACCTTAGAAATCATATACCTATAGATTTAAGGAGCCAACACATCTCACAACACATAGGACTAATGTGTTTGTGTATATACGTGAGCAGGCGTGAGATGTTAGGACCTTACTCACAGTTCGAATGTAGATTGATTGCATCGACATGAACCATGGAGTATAATTATTTAAAATTAATCAACTCCTTCAAGACTTATTGATCATTCTATATCAATCAAGTCCAACCGGAGTTGTACATTTTAGATGAACATATTTTCAAGCTTATTATTATTTTAAAAAAAAAAAAAATATATTTATATTGGGAACTTGCTTGGACTTACAAACCTTAAAATATATTTACAAACTTTTTGAGTTAAGGCAAAAGGGGGAGAAAGTCACAAAAGTAAGGAAGAAAGTAAACAAAATTATTACCTTTTATATTAAGTAATTCCGTTTACTTAAGCAACTATTAAGGGGGAGTAAAAATTATTTTTCAAGAACTCACCTTCGGTCAAGGGGGAGGTTACCTCAAAGGGGAGAACTTGAAACAATAATATTTCTCACTCATGCTTAATCTTTATGCTAGCTCACTCATGCTTAATCTTTATGCTAGCTCATTCATATTTAATCATTATGCTAGCTCATTCATACTTAATCATTATGCTAGCTCATTCATATTTAATCATTATGCTAGCTCATTCATATTTAATCATTATGCTAGCTCATTCATATTTAATCTTTATGCTAGCTCATTCATGCTTAATCATTATGCTAGCTTACTGTTATGCTTAATTTTTCCTTAACTTTTGTGTCGGTTTGCCATGAATCATTATGCTAGCTTACTGTTATGCTTAATTTTTCCTTAACTTTTGTGTCGGTTTCCTTAACTTTTGCCATGATACCAATTGTTGGATCGAAAGTGTCGCTAGAGGGGGGGGTGAATAGCGATACGGTGTCGTTAAAAACTTTTGCAATAAGTAAAAAGCAAGTAGAGAATGTACAGCGGAAATATAAAGTAGACAAGATATTTTTACGTGGTTCACAATCTTTCGATTGCTAATCCACGGCCCTAGTGATCCTTGATCACGTACGGAGGGCAATTCACTAAAACCACTCCTCTTCGTTGGAAGTAGGAGCAACGATTACAAAAAGAAATCAAGGCAAAGGGACACTCCCCCTTTCCTTGTTACGATTAAAGCACAAAGACAATTTAAAGAAGTAGAACTTAAATAAATATACCGACAACTCTTATAAGTAGAAGATGTAGCTTTCGTTGTCGGCGGCACTTCGTCGTAGCAAATGTGAGTAGTAGTAGCGGCGTTACGACGGCGTGTTGAGAGCTCTTGAATTCTTGTCTTTGCTTGGCTTGAACATGTCTATTTATGGATATTGATCTATGAATTTAAACATAGGTAGTGTCCAAGGTGAGGTTCTTATCCCCCAAGACTTGTTCATCCACATCCTTTGCGCCAACTCAAAGATGAGGTGTTTCATCCAACCACCTTGTGCCACCTCCAACCTTCTTGTGCGCCAACTCAAGGATGAGGTGTTTCATCCAACCACCTTGTGCCACCTCCAACCTCCTTGGGCGCCAACTTGAGGATGAGGTGTTTCATCCAACCACCTTGTGCCACCTCCAACCTCCTTGGGCGCCAACTTGAGGATGAGGTGTTTCATCCAACCACCTTGTGCCACCTCCAACCTCCTTGGGCGCCAACTTGTTGGAGCCATTCAATTTGTGCCACATCATGGGAGCCAACCATCTTGTGCCAACTCACCTTATTTTGGGCGTCCACCACAAGGAAGCTTGGTGATGGTTTGGATGTCCACCTTGATGCCACATCACCCTTTGTACCAAAACACGAGTCAAGTCCAAATTCACCCCCTTGAAATTCGAGCTCTTCTCGAGGCTGGAACTTGACTAGCAGTTGACTGTAGTCAAAGGGTTTTGGACTGCAGTACAAGTTAGCTTAAAATATAAAGTACGATGGTTCTAACCATCTGATCTCGACCTAGACCTTCCATTGGAGGTATTGGGTCGGATCTACGCTTAACGACCTTGCTTCGCTTTCACACGAGCTTACCTTGTAGCCTCGCTTCCGGTCTTCACCCGAGTACCTCGGCTTCCTCCGAAGTCCCTCTGGCGTTGCCCGACCACCTCGGTTCCCACCGGGTGTCGCAGACCTTCCGCTCAACTTTAGCATTTCTGCACACTTAATTGAGCTCGTAAGATAACAAATATACCCTTAACTATTGAGCCTTTTGCCATAATCAAAATACCGGTTCGACTTTGGTGCCCACTGCACCAACACGTGCCTTCCTCACCCATCCTTTCCCACGCATCTCACGTTGGAAAGCTCGGAAGAGGCAAGACACCGTGTATATCTGGGGCCATATATGCAACCATCTCCGCACATATCCCATAGCTGCCTAGTGAAGGAGCAATGGAAGAAGATGTGAACGTTGGACTCCTCCGTAGAATGGCATAGTGCACACTCCTTCCTCAGCTCATATGACATGTGATCCACCGTGTGCAATCTCCCATGCACCGCTAGCTAGTAGATGAAGCGATTCTTAGGCATAATGCTTGGTCGCCACACCGCCGCTGCCCAAAGCATCGCGGCACCTCGCGGTTGAAAAAAATCTATATGCTATACTGCGCCACCGCCAACATGCAGAGGCAGTCTGTCGATTCGCCCGGTGCCAGCTATGTGGTGCATCGAGGTCCACACCATGGGCCGTCGCTAGCCTCCCATGGAAGTTTGTTAGTCCGCCCAATGCCAATTGTGCTGTGGCGCGCTGAGCACCCACACCATAGCCCTCCGTCAGTAGCCCACTGAAGGCTGTCTGTCCGCCCAGTGCCATGTGTCCCATGGTGCGCTGGCGGCTTACACCATAGGGCGTCGCTAGCCTCCCAAGGTGGTTCGCCCGCCCACCCAGTGCCAAATTCGCTACAATGCATGGTGCCACTGCCCCTACGGTGTGCTGCATGTGCATCGCCAAGTACTTTGCCTTGTCTGTCTAGTGGCGCACAATCTGCCATGCGTGGTGCACTACTTGCTCAAGTCACGCCTGTGCCATGTGCACCACCAAGATTTCTATGTGACCTTTCCTGTGAGGCACAACCTTCCATGCATGGTGCGCTGCCTTCTCGAGCCGCGTATGTGCTATGTGCACTGCCCAATGTTCTGCCTTGTCTGCTTAGCGGTGCACAATCTGCCATGTGTGGTGCGCTGGCTGCTCGAGCCATGCCTGCGCTATGTGCATTGCCAAGGGTTCTTCCTGATCTGTCCTACAGTACATAATTTGCCATGCACGATGCACTGTCTGCTCGAGACGAGCCTGTGCCATGCGCACCACTTGACTCGCTGTCTGCTTGGTGCTAGTCTATAACCCCATGATGCTCTACCAGTCCGCACCACGAGGCATCGTCAAAGCTGCCTACATGTTGTCCATCAGTAGCCCCTTGGTGCACCTCCCAGTGGCACCACGGGCCAGTGGAGGGGCTATCAGCCTTTGAATACCAACTGTCCAGCAACACCTTGGCCTCATGCCCACCTCCTGCTTGCTATAGAATGGCATCCCGGAGTTTCCATAACTTCTTCATCAACGACGAGTCAGAGGGACATCCTTGCCATTGCCAAATGTCCATGCTCTTGAGATATTGGTGATGAATCTATCTCACCCAAAGGGAGTCCGCTTTGCACTGTAGGTTCCATAATGCTTGGCAAAGCAAAGTCGAATTCCATGCACGCAAGTCCCGCAGTCCATAGCTCCCTTCCTCCTTTGGAAGGCACAAAGTCTCCCATGACACCATGGGGTGCTTGGTTGACCATACAAATGAGCAACAAATACTATAAACCTTGTCCACCATGCCGCTCGGAATCGGAAGGATGGAAAGCCAATGGCATTCCACCCCTTGGAGCATGGACTGCACAAGCTCAAGCCGCCGTACATAAGATAAAGTGTGCTTCAGCCATCCAACTATCTTGCGCCATACCGCATCAAGTAGGGGCTCATAACTAGAAATTCGCAACTTCTCCTCCGCCAAGGGTACTCCAAGATACCAAAAAGGGAATGTGCCTTCTTGGAAACCCGTGATACAGAGGTGGTCTGCCTTAAATCGGTCATTCACCCCAGCCATATATATATTGGACTTCAAGAGGTTTTCCCAAAGGCCTACCATGTCATGGAAGTCCGCCAAGCAATGAGAGATCTCCATGAGAGAGGTAGAGTTCGCCCGAGCAAACAATAATAGGTCATCCGCATATACTAAGTGAGTGACCCCCACCTCCCCACACATGTGGTGGTAGTGAAAACTAGGTTGTTGCGCTATCGCCTTCAAATTCTGGGATAATACCTCAAGACATAACCCAATAAGTAAAGGAGTTAATGGATCACCTTGTCGAAGTCCTTGTCGACTGCTAAAATGTCCATACATCGCCCCATTAATGTTGACAAAGTAGGAGATGATAGAGACACATGCATATATCCACTAGCGGAATTGTTGGGGAAAACTAAAACCGACAAGCGTCGCCATAAGAAAATCCCAATCGACCATGTCGAAGGCCTTCCAAAGGTCCACCTTGAGCATACAACAAGGGGATATATGCTTCTGTGCATATTTTCAAAGGAGTTCTTGAGCCAAATGTATGTTCGACCTTGAGCGACCTTTGACAAAAGATGCTTGAGTCGGGTCCAATAAATCATCCATCACCTCCAATATGCCATGATTTTGGAAATGACCTTGCAGAAGACGGTGCAACAAGAGATGGGTCGATAATCATTGATTGTTGGAGCATGATCGCCCTTTGGAACCAAAGATATAAGGGTGTGGTCCATTGCTTGAGAAGTTGTCCAGTGTGAAAATATTCCTGCACGACTACAATAAAATCATTCTTTACCATATCCCATGATGAGGTGAAGAACTTGGAGCTATATCAATCTGGCCCCGACACTTTGTCCCCTCAAATATCAAAAAGGGTAGCTCGCACCTTTTCAACAGTGATAGGCTCCTCCAAGGCTGTAGATTGGGCCAAGGTGTGGCATTGCCTAGGTAGGGTAGCGCTGTCCAGCACCCTACAATCCTCAGCGATTCCAAAGAGGCCCCGGACATGCTCCATAAACACCTCCGCAACCTCATTCATGTTGCCCATCAGCTCCCCTGATGATTTGACGATACTAAGTATGACATTCCTCTTGTTATTCCGCTTTACCAAGTCATGAAAAAACCGTGTGCAGAGATCACTGCCTCGTAGGTACGCCCCATGAGCCCACTGTTGGTAGAAGAGCCTCTTCACATTAGCAAGCAAAGTGGTACGTCGTCATAAATCTACATATGCAGCAGCCCCCCCCCCCCACCCCCCGTCTCCTGCGGTGCACTACCCGACATGCATGCTGCGCTGTCTGTCCGAGCCACGCATGTGCCATGAGCTCTGCAGGTGTTCTGCCTTGTCTGTCCTACAACACAGAATCTACCATGCATGGTGCACTATCCTCTCGAGCCACGCATGTGTCATGGGCACTGCCAAGTGTTCTGTCTGGCGTCGCACAACCTACCATGCATGGCACACCGTCCGCTTGAGCCACACCCATGCCACAAGCACCGTTAAGGGGTTTGCCCGGTCCCTCCTACAGTGCCCAATCTATCATGAACGGTGCGCTCTGAGCCATGCACATTCCAAGAGCTCCGCCAGATATTCTTCCCTATCTGTCTTGTGGTGCAAAATCTACCATGCCTAGTGCACTATCTGCTCGAGCCACGCATGTGTCATGCGCACTGCCAAGTGTACTGCCCGACCTGCCCTGTGGTGCATAATCTACCATACATGGTGCGTTGTCTTCTTGAGCCATGCCTGTGCCATGCTCACCGCCCGACTCATCGGACCCACCAAGTAGAAAGGCCTGCTCAGCCTCCAACACCTCCTTTTCCCAACATGGTTGCTTAGATATGTGACTGAAATGCTCGCAATCGAGGGCCCTCAACCAACCCTTAAGCCTTGTGAGCTTAGTTTTGAGGCCAAATTGAGCAAATCCCTCAACCGACTCACACCATGATTCCACAACCAAGTCTTGGAAATCCACATGAACCACCCACATGTTGTAGAACTTGAACGGATGCTTGGGCCCGTTCTCTCGTGCCAAAATCGAGACGATGCAACACGAATGATCCAATAGGCACCTTGAAGGTGTGAACTCCACAAGACTATCATAATCAACAATTAACCAATAAGTGTTAACCAAAGCATGATCTAGTTTAGAGGATGTAATACCATTAGTCCAAGTCAAGTGACACCCAATAGAGTGAAGATCCTCCAACCCACACGCTCGAACACAAGACTCGAAATCCCAGGTTAATGTACATGTTGCTCCGCCACCTCAAGGACATCCAAAGTGGTCCATTGTGTGTCCCATAAGATCAAGATGTGACCATGGTGTGAATTTCCAAAATTATGCACAAAATTCATACCATTGAAACATCGGCGAAGTATAGGGGAAAGTTGTACCACCATGAGCTTCATTTCAAGTAGTGCCAATACATGTATCTTCTTGCCTGCGAGGAGATGATGCCTTGTGGAAGCCCCTTATGTTCCAACTCGCTATCCTCATGAATGGTGTACATGGGCTGCTCGCGCCCATCGCCGCCCCACTGCCTGCCAAACAACTTCACCCCCACTATCAGAGGCTAGGGGTGCCTCCTTGCTGCTGCTCGCACCATCATCCATCATTCTCGTGTCTGCGAAGCCCAAAGTCAATCTTTGGGCAGCAGTATCTGTGCTGCCGGAAGCACTCTGTGGCTAAGCACAGGCACTGCCAACAACCCCCCGCAAGGGGCTATCCACTTGCACCATGTTCTGCCCACCTAGCAGATTCTATGCACCGCTAACTGGCCCAACAGTGGGCCTGACCTCCTACACCTAGTGTTGCACGGCTGAAGGTTCATCATCCTGAGCTTGCACACCACCAACAACCCTCCAGGGGTTGGCAACGCCATCCGCCTACCCTGTCGGTGCTCTGCTCGCACGTATGCACTGCATCATACCTCTCCTGCACTTGGCCTTACTGAAGGGGACCAGCATACTGCTATGCATCAGGAAGGGGCTAGTGCTCATCGCCATTAGGCACCCATGAGGTGCCGTCAGCCCCCCCACCTCAAGGGTCTCCTCTTGCCGCATAGTTGTTCCACCATCATTAGCCTTCCCTTTTGCTCGAGCTGCTCGCTTGCACAACTCCTATCGATGGCCTAGGCATTGACATGTTTTGCAAAATGTCGGGATTACCTCATATCCAATCTCAAGGTCAATGCTCACCCTGGTCGCCAAGTCCACCAGAACCTTAAGGATTCTATCCTTCATCATATCCACCTCCACTAGTAATCGAGCATAAGCAACATGCTCACGCGTTCAAGTGAGCTTAGTCGTGTATAGCAGTTGCCCTATCTTGGAGCCGATCCAACTTAGCACCTCGGTCGTCTAGCAATCAGGAAGAAGTCCATGAATTTGGACCCACACCGAAGCAAAATAGCCATCCTCCTCAAACAAGAAGCAAGGTGGCATCCTCTTAAGAAAGAGCGGTATGCCATAAACAAAGTGTGGACCTTCGAACAAGATGGAGTCCCGATCCTCTGCTGTGCTAAACTTGAATATGACCCATCCACTCCTATGCAAGTGAAATGTACACACCGACTTCCAATTGTTGATAACCGCCTCCACCCCCTTGCGTCCTGGTTGTCGTCCAATAAAACACCCTACTAGACAAAAGGCAATGGCCTGCTCGATAATGTCAATGTCATCAAAACCAATCTTTATAGCCTTGCCCATTGCTGCATGCTGCTCAAGCGGTATTGCCAAGCCAGAATGACGGTTGTCACGGAAAAGGTTGGCCCACTCCTTGCCCACCGCACCACTGCCCATAACCTCCACCGACTGCTCAGCCTGCTTGCTCTTCACTGCCTCTCCCCCTCCATGAGCACCGTCTGCTGACAAGACAGTAGAGGCCACCAGCACAGACCCCATATACACTTTCGACCCCACCTCATCCACCTTTTTCACATTCGCAGGCCTTGCCACATCATCTTTCTCTGCCATGTCATCTTCCTTTGCCACATCAACAGCCACCACAGCAGGGTGCAACTCTGATTTAGCCAGATCAGCGCCCTAGATCAATAGATGGGAATCCGCACGTGCCATGTTAGCATTTGCCACATCAGCAACCACCATATCAACATTTACTACTGCCTTTACTTTGTCAGCATTTGCCACATGTTTGACAACTTGTGCAGATTGCCCTCCCTCCTCAATCTTAGCCCTACGTTTCTTATGCTTAGCCATTTAGTAAGCACTCCAAGTGTGGAAACTTAATCTCCAGACTAGGAATCGTAGCCACCAAGCAAGGAAGGTATTAAAACAACAATTAATGCAATTAATACTGCATCCAACTTTCCTTTTCCGATGTAATTCAAAAAATCCCACCCGCCCAAACTCCTTTTCGCCAAGCTTGGGCGGAGAAGATGAACAAGATCGCCGGAACACACTAATGGATCGTCGAAAACCCAGAAAATGCCTCACACCTTGCCCACCATGCCCCACACCTGGCAGAACCTAGCCCCTGCCTGCCTGTCAGACCATCCCACACCTGGCGAGCAAACTCTCTGTGGGTACACCCCATGCACAATAGCATAACGCCCATACGCGCCCCCTTGCACAACTTGTGCCACCACCGCCCAAGCGACCAAACGCTTACACCAGGCCTGCCCGACATACACGCCTAGCCCCTGCACATCTTACCCACAGGTCTAGACGAGAGCAACACCAAGCTTGACACACACCTTACCAGAGCCAATATCTAGTGCACCTTTCCGCCAAGAAGAACTCGTTAACTCTAGCAAAGATCACCAGAGCATCCTAAGCCCTCAAAATCGCCTCCTAACCAACTATCAACCACCCTCCCTCTAGGGAAATCCTAGAGAGAAGGGAAAACTTCTCTCTCTAAGTTGAAGGGGAGGAAGTGACTCGACTGGACTCCCTCTACAATTTTCATAAACATCAAGAGTGGGTCATTTATAGATGAGACGCATATCTTTTCTTGCATTCAGATTGTCTTTTCCAATAATATCCATCACTGTATTTATTAGATTATCAAAAACATTCTTCTCAATATGCATTACATCGAGATTGTGATGAATCAAATTACTCTGCCAATATGGTAAATCCTAAAAAATACTTCGTTTAGTCCATTTATGCGTACTTACATAGCCATATATTGTAACATTTGGTTCTTCAACAACAGATGGAAAGTTAAGCACTCTATGCCATAAACATTCACCATTTAATCTCAATGGTGGAAGTGTTCTTTCAATTCTATTCTTAGTGAATTTTTCTTTGCTTCTTCTGAATTTATGATTTGGTGGTAAAAATTGTCTATGACAATCAAAATAACTCAACTTCTTTCCATGTTTCAATCTGAATGACTTTGATTTCTCCATACATATTAGACATCCTAAAATCCCAGCGATACACCTTCCCAATAACATACCATAAGCCGAAAAATCATTTACATTCCAAAGAAGCACAACTCTCATTGTGAACATCTGATTAGTATAGATATCATATGTAGAAACCCCCTCATCATATAGTTGTTTCAGCTTCTCAATCAGTGGTTGCATGTAAACATCTATTAACTTATTGAAATTATGAGGGTCAAGAAAAATCAATGTTAAAAATACATACGGTGTTTTCATACACATACCGGGTGGAAGATTATACAGAGTTAAGATAATTGGTCACCAAGAATAAGTTCTTCCTAATTTGCTAAATGGAGCGAATCCATTAGCACATAGACCCAACCTAATATTTTGAGTCTCATTCGCAAACTCACGATATATTCTATAAAAAATTTTCCATGCCTTTGCATCTGATGAATGAATGATGCATGTGAGCATGACCTCAAATCTCTGACGAGTATCGTCGAGGATTCGAAGCGCACGCTCGTGCTCAACACCCGCAAGTGCACAGATTTTGTCAAGTAATAAAAGATTATCGATCCCACAGAGACTGAGATTCGAATATCATTTGTCCAGTGGATGTTACTGTTCAGAGTTAAAATCCTAAGAGTTGTGGTTATGAGGTTGACAGTAGTCCTAACTCAAGTACGGTGTCACGCGGAGGAAGGGAAGGTTGGTTCGGAGTTCTTAAAAAGGATTCTAGGACTTCGGTTTCACTTATGCGTCATGGAACAAACTATTAATTAAATGTCATCTAGATCTCTAATTATGGTCTTGCGGGAGGATCATCTTACATTTGCTCGATGAACGTTTGCTTCTACTGAGAACTACCTATTCTAAATCAAGCTGACCTTTCGAATCATCAGAGCTCAGGGGGTTGATACCGTTGGGAGCCCCCTGTCACTAAGGTTCCTTAACCCTTTTAGAGTTAATTTCTCC
This sequence comes from Wurfbainia villosa, assembly GCA_025175895.1. Lineage (NCBI taxonomy): Eukaryota > Viridiplantae > Streptophyta > Magnoliopsida > Zingiberales > Zingiberaceae > Wurfbainia > Wurfbainia villosa. The sequence continues at coordinate 30,442,558 of CM045989.1, read as the reverse complement.
TACCTTGGCCCTTCTGCTAAAATAGGATATTAGGTACAAGGATGTCCTAATAATTCCTATGAAGAGGCGGATTATATTTCCTATCCTATTCTATCATATTCTACTTCTACGGTTATCAGAGGGAGGACGATCACAAGGTTCCCCCTTGGTTCTCCTAGATCTTTGATACAAAGGATGTCACCCTTTGTATTGTCTATGCGCAATAGAAATAGAAATCAAAACATAATCTTCAACAATTTCAACAACACACAATTGCAAATAGAATCAAAAAGATGAAATACTATTTGAACTAGCATGTCCATAAGCACAAGTTACTCTCAAATCCTAGGATCGAAGTATCTACTCCATAAACAAAGGATAATAAATACAAGACATCTTAGAAATCATATTTACAATGAGAGTAGAATGAGAAAATATAGGAGATATATTCTGTCCTAACCAATATGCGTGTCTTGGTTGTTCGACACAATGCCGGAGCATCGGGACGGATCTCCTAGCCGCTTCCTTCCTCCTTGTTGTGAGTTTTCGGTGCTTTTCACGGCACCGGTGTGCCATTCTAGCTGTCTAGCCTACCCCCTAGGGTTTGGGCGTGCCTTTCCTTTTATAGACATGAAGTCGACTCTGCATAAATCCCACAAAAAACCCTAGCCGTGTCAAAACATCACAGTGCCACATGACCATGTGGATCCACATGACCGACCGTGTGTGGCACTGGGCCTGTTCGTCTTCGTGGTTTGGACATGACCGTGTGGAATTCACACGGCTGACCGTGTCCGCCTCTGTTCTACCCGCTGAATGTCTTCCTTTTGCTCCAAAAGTATGCCATTTTACCTATAAAATGTTGTCCTGCACAAAAAAGCAACAAGAGCAGATCTCCGAACTAGAAAAATAGGAAATGCATGCAAAACAAAGTAGAATATGCATGAAATAAGTATAAAATATAATGAGATGTGAGCGAAAACTACTCCTAAAATCCTATATGTTTTGCTCACATCAATCTCCCCAGACTTAGATCTTTGCTTGTCCTCAAGCAAACCTTAGTGCCATGAAATTTTAAAAAGCATTGTTCCATACTTAGCATGTTAACTAGATTTATCAAGTGGTATTTTCAATCAAAGCAAAATAGATATGTTCTAAAAGTTCACTAAGTTAGCTTTTCGTGCATGTGTTGAGTGAATTTTTCTAAGGGATCCTTGTTTCACAGTGAGTTAAGTCATCATCTTATAGCTTTCCTATGGTTTCTGACTTTTAGGCACTTACCTGCCCTAAGCGAGAGTCATTCCCTAGATCTAGTACAAAGTCTCAAAGGTGTGCTCGGTATTGAGAGAAATTGGTAGGTATTTCCCCAGTAACCTAACTCGGTCTCAAAGGGGCACCTAGCCATTTTCACCCACGACAACTATTTTTTATCCCTCATAATTTTTTTTCTATTTCCCCCCTTTTTTTTCCAAAGAACTTTTGTTCTTCTCCTGCTCACAGGAATTTTGATTTTTCCGAATGGGCTTACACAATCCAAGCATTTTCAGTAACTAAAATGCTAAATCTAGAGTCCCCTATGGATTCCAAAGTACTAGACTACTGGGATGAATCATAACTATGTATGTAATAGATTCTCCCTTTCAGAATATTGTTGGTGCAATTGGCCCAGGTCACGATTGACCAGACTCGAGTTTGACTCGAGTAGTGTTTTGATGTTTGATAGTGATGTCTGACAATGTTTTGGGGGAGATTATTAGTACAATTGACCCGGGTCATAATTGACCAGACTCAAGTTTGACTCGAGGGGTATTTTGATGTTTGATGATGGTTTGCCCATTGTTTGACTATATGGTTGACATGGGGTTGACCATATGATGGAGAAGTCCAAGTCATGGGTACTTGGCATAGAAAGTCCAAACATTGGTCTTGGCAAGAGAAAGTCCAAACATGAGTCTTGGCATTTGGAAAGTCCAATATTGGGTTGGCATAGAAAGTCCAAGGGTGTAGTCTTGGCGGTGTAAGTCCAAGTCATGGGTACTTAGCAATTGAGAAGTCCAAGGGGAATATTGGCGGCGTAAAGTCCAAGGGTAGAGTCTTGGCAGCATAAATCCAATGGTTGGCAGCGTAAAGTCCAAGCGTGGTATTGGTAGCGTAAGTCCAATGTGCCTTGAAGGTGTAGACACCGTTAGCATGACAATAGCCGATGGAAGCACCTGAAGGCTAGCGTATGGATGAACAAGTCATGGATGACTTAGAGGGATTCGATAGGCGTGAGGCTGATGGAGGTGGCTAGAAGGCTTAGGTCTAGGCTAAGGGTGGTCTAGCAAGTATAAGGGCATCATACTTGGTGTTAAACCTCATGATTGAGGTTTGTCAGTCGACTGGGGTTATGGATCAGTTAACTGGTCAAGTGTTTTGACTCTTGGCAGTCGAGTCGACACTCAACAGTCGATTGGAACTATGACCAGTTGACTGCCGTGAGTCGACTAGGGTTCGACTGCGGCAAAATGGCCTAGCGATCAGCGGCGATGGTGATCGGCCGATGGCGGTCGATCGACTACCATGGATTGCGATCATTCGGTTGAGTTTACGAGCGTAACGCTAGAGTTGATTGGGCAGTCGACTGATGATGTTGGCAGTTGACTGCCAAGTGATCCGTTGGAACTTTTCGAGCGTGGATCAAGCCGTTGTCTCACAACGATACTAATGGCGGTCGATTGGGGCCTTATGGCAGTCGACTGGCAGGTGCAAAATCAGCCCATTACAGGTTAAAAGGAGCAGCTCGTGGGAGATTTCAGCAATGGTTCTTTGGGAGCTTTCTTGAGGCAATTTGAAGGAAAAGTGCAGGTGCATTTCAGGGTCCTTCAAGCTCATCTAAGCAACCAACAAGCAAGCACTCAAAACCCTAGTTTGTAAAGTGTTCTTTACATTTCACTTTGTATTTGCTTGTATTTGTTTCTTATTGTTGTAAGAATACTTGTACGAGGTTTCTCCACCTCCGACGTGTTGTTGAGAAAGAGTATTTGATTAGTGGTGTGTGTTTGCATCGCTAGGGCTTGTTCGAGCCCAATTCATTGAGTAGGAACCATACGGTTCCGAACCACGTTATATCTCATGTTGTGCTTGTGCATTTTGTTTATTTGTATTTGTTGTTTTTATTATTCTGCTGCATATAACAAGTTTTTTAGCAAGCACGATCGAATTCCATCATCCGACGATGAAACACTATTCACCCCACCCTCTAGCGAGCGCATAGGTCCTAACAAGTATTTGTCAAGTGTAAGTGGAAAATGAAAGCTAACCAATGCAAGTCTAGAACATTCATTAGAGCAACCAAAAATAAAATACCAAAAGATAAATGAAGTTAGGCTATCTATGGAAATAATTTGTGAAGAAATCTTAAAAATATTACTGAGGCAGTTTAAAGATGAAAAAAACTAAGTGCTAAAAGGAAACTTAAACAATCTATGCATGGTCAAATGAATGCAAACTAAAACTAAACTTTAAATTTCGAGAAAGAAACTACTGCTATAAACAAAACATATCAAAATTTGGGGTGCCCCCCCCCCCCAAATTAAGTGAAACAGTACCTCTAATATGGAGACCGAGGTGGGAAGTCTGGCAATCTCGGCATGTCGGGCTCCTAGGAAAATCTGGTGCTCAGCCGCTGGTGCCACATGTACATGTGGTCTATCTGAGAACTAGTGGATGCAGCGGCGGCTCTGTGCTCTTCCTCTATGACCCACTGTGATCACATCCCTCATGAACTGCCTGAACTCCTATCGGTAGATGGCCTCCTCCTGGAAATAGTGATGGGTCTGGTCATAGAAATCCTCGGCCCGCTGAAAGTGATCTCAGAGGCCCTGGAACTTTGCCTTAGTGTAGTGTTAGGGCAATCCACCCATATATGGTTTGGTTTTGATGTGTGTGGCAAAGGTTTAAGTTAGGTTGATATGGATTTGATATGTGTGTTTAAGTTGTGCAGGACTTAGTAAATCACACATGAGGTTAGCTTGATGAAGCATTGGTAAGCTCACCATCTCATGGCTCAGGTCTTTGAGTCGGTGAAGGATGGCATTGCGAAAGTCGTGCGCTTGGTGCATCTGAGGGACCACCGGACGAGGAGCATTGGAGTGAAGCCAAAGGAAGTAGACTTCAGTGCGAGATGCAAAGGATAGCATTGCGAAGCCATGCGCTTGGTTCATTCGAGGGACGTGGCCGGACGAAGAGAGCTTCAGCGAGGGACTTCAAGGGAGATGAGAGAATGAGCGATTTGTAAATGGTAGCTCATAGGTGAACTTGGCCGAATGACTAAGCCAAGTGTCAGATGCTCAAACTAAGGTTTGAGTTTTTACCCGACGTGTGGTTAAGTCGGATGCTCAAACATTAGTTTATGGTTTTATTCGACGAATGGGAGTGTCGGATGCTCAACTGAGTGGGTTGAGATTTTACCCGACCGTCGGATGCTCAAACAAATGTTTGTTTGAGGTTTTACCTGACACAAGTCAACTGATATAGATATCAGTCGACTGCTCTGGGTCGATGGCACACGACTGGTGCTTGATCAGTGTTCAACTGATGGCCTTTTAGCCCAGCAGTCGACTGCTAGGGATTAATAGTCGATCGTCGATCACCGATCGCTAAGGGATGACAACTAATCAAGGTTCGCAGTAGAGGGTTTGTGATCGATCCGATCCTGGATCACTCGACTGATGGCTCTATCAGTTGACTGATATGGATGATCAGTCAACTGATGATGGAGCCATTGGTTGGATGTCAACATGGATGAAGTCGTTATGAGGCAACAACTACAGTAGTAGTCGACTGATGGCTACATCAGTCGACTGCTCGCTGCCCAACGGGAAGAATGGCCTCTTCCCTATAAGAAGAGGCCTTGGGTCACTTGAGGATTCTAATGCTTAACTCCTAAACTTCTCCCAAGTGCCCAACACATTTTCTACTCCTCTTACTTGCTTTTATTTCAATCTTATTGTAAGAGGGAGTGATTTTGTAAGAAAGGTTTACCTTCACCTTGAAGGAGAGACTAGTGGATTATTGAGGGAGTGATTCACCGAACAAATCGTCTATGGTTTAGCGGCAAGGGCCGTGAACCATGTTACATCTCTGAGTTTGCATTTTCTCTCTTCTTTTCTCTTTGTATTTGTCTTAATTGTTTGTTTAGCTTTGTTTCCGCTGCGCTAACCTTAATCGTAGACAATAAAGAAATGATCGAATTCCATTATACACATCGAGGGCTATTCACCCCCCTCTAGTCGGCCACCGATTCTCCAACATGTAGGTCCTATGCTCCTCCCATCGTTGCTCGTGCATCTACTACTCGACGTAAATATTGTCAAGCGTGATTGGAACTCGGAGAAGTCATAGGAAGATGTACCTACATCTTGCTTAAAAGTAGAAAAAGAAGGGGGTGAAAGTGAAGGCTCACGTCGTGGACTAGGGGGACTCCTTGGAAAAAGTTTTGGATTCGGCACGACTGTGTGAAATTCACACGGCCAGCCGTGTACGACTCTGGATCTCTCCCAGAGTGTAATACAGTCCGAGACTTTCCACCCGCCCCACTATGTGCACTTCTAATCATTGGGCACGACCATGTGGAATCTACATGGTCGCCCGTGCCTTTTTCTGAAGGTTCAAAAAGGAATGATGTTTCTACCTAGCAAGTTCTTTCTGATCCTAAACTATTTGCAAAGAAGTTGATGTCCATAAAGTAAGTCTAAATTGTACACATGGATGCAACAAAAGTAAAAACAAATAAAATTAAACTTGGGTTGCCTCCCAAGAAGCGCTTTGTTTAAGGTCTTTAGCTCGACCGCACTCCTTTGCTTCAGCTTGGCTCTGGTGGCTTTGTGAACCTCCATTCATCTGTCTTGAAATCTGGTTCCTCCCCTAGGTATTTCTTTAGTCGTTGCCCATTTACTTTGATATACCCTTTTTATTCGGAATGGTCCTGACCATCACGACTTCAGCTTCACTGGAAAAAGTTTTAGTTTGGAATTATATAGAAGAACTATGTCTCCTTCTTTAAATTCCCTTCTCAAGATTGTCGGGTTTCCCCGACACCGACGTGGGTGTGTGTTCGAACATGTTTCGTAAACATGCACACAAAGGAAGCAAAAAAAAGAAATAAACTAATTTTATTACAACACACACACACCACATGCATGGAGGATACAACATGTGTAGACATAATCGCTATTTTAAATTTTACAATAAAAGGAAATTTATTCTAGTTATACCTGACGTATCATGTGTAGTGGGAATGCCATCAACTGTAGTGACACTCGCTTGAATTGTCTCTATCAGTATCGACGCTGAGTATCTTCGGGATAGCTTCACAAAGCCACGAGCCCCATCTTCGCAAGAGTTACTAGCCTCGTGTCGAAGGTGTTGTGATCCAAGAGACAATCACAATCCAAATCAAAATTCGGATCTAAAAATGAGCTCCACAAACTCGCTTCTCGGATGCGGTTTTCGTCAATCAATTGACGAAACCGTGGTCCTCCACCTATAAGGATTGTCGAAGATCCAATCCCTACGAAGTAGGTCGCTGTCGGATCACAAAATGTCGACCTAACTATTGGGATGTATACTGAAAGCCTAGCCTTTGTATGAACATCTTTATTTTTAAAATAAGAATCACATGATCATTGTTTTCATATTTATAGTTATGCATATTGTCTAATACTGTATATTATAGATAACATGGTGTGTGTTGTCACACGAAAGATCATGTTATCAGTTCCTTGTAGAGTATAAGTAGAGGCTCACAACCAAGATGGTTTTGGACAAACCATTGGTATGGTTGTAGTGTAATTTGGTATTGATTTGTCTTGATCAGAGAATTACACTAGTACACTTTGTGTGTATTGAGCAGGACCAATTTAGAGGTGATTCAATTTATTGCTGACTACATAATTGAATCAGACCTTGGATATTATGGTGTACATGCTCTTAATCCCGATATAATAACGAGCACATGTACTTAGTATTTATTTCTTTGATTTACCAATGAGCAAGATTTATGGATTAAATCGATAAGCTTGGTAAGTTGGGAAATAATATTATTTACATGGTGTGTCGTGGATTATAGGAGGAAACCGTGTCCTATGTATTAGGATGATTATGTCCCCTTGAGGAGCTCATAAGGATCATCATGTAAACCATGTAGGTGGACTTAGTCTGACATGATGATAAGGTTGAGTGGTACTACTCATGGAGTTAGATGTTGATTAATTAATTATTAGTAAATTAATTAATTAACGGACATTCGATATCTTAAACACGGGGAGACATTTGTACAATTAATATAAAGAGCCCATATTTATTTATGGGGGTTGGGGAGGTAGATCAATGATAATCCTCTAGTGGAATGGATTATCATTAATGGATCAGATTTTATGTGGGTCGGATCCATTGGGTGGCCAAGATCCAACACCTTCTCATGGTCCCTATTGTAGCCTATTAAAACCCTCATGAAGCCTAGATCCAACGGACACGATTAAAAGGAGGCTTGGGAGAAATCTATAAATATAGGAGGCTTTGCTTGGACGAAAACTAATCTTTGAAGATTAGGGTTTTCTTCCATTGACTTGGGCGGCAATAGAGAATTGGAATTCTAGAGTTTGCTCCCAAGGCTTGGGTGGCTAGGGTTTGGAGAAGGTTTAGGCGGCAACAAGTGGAAGGGTTAGGGTTTTGTTTTCTTCTCTTCCTAAGGTATAGCCGGCGCCCCTCCTTTTCTTCATGACCAAGGCCGGCACCCCTTTCTTCTTCTTCTTCAAGGGCCGGCGGCAAAGCAAGGAGGAGAGGGTCCTTTCTTTTATTGCCTTGGCCGATTCTTCTTCTCCCTTTCCTTAGGGCCGGCGGACACCAAGGGTTTGGCATTTGGTGGTTGGCGCAAGTAAGGAGAAGAAGGGAGAAGTATTCTTCCCTCTTTTTGGAACAAGCAAGGAAGGGAAGAACGATATCTAGGAGGCTTCAACTCTTAGAGGATCATTGCCCACACAACGTCCAAGAGGAGGATAGGTCATACAATAGAAGACCAAGAGCTAAACTAGAGGTATAATTCTTGTTTTGGTTTCCTTTTGTTCCTTTGCAATTTGTTTATAATTGTATATGACTAATTTACTTGGACCCCGAAGATAAACACAAAAATCGGCTATCTGTGCATCATCTATTCCGTGGCTAATCGAGGAAAAGAGTTTGGTTGCTTGAACAATAAGTTTGTTAAAGAGACCACTCGAATCAAATAGTACGATGATGGATTGGTTGCTTGGGTAATCCATCTTCGTCAAGGATCATTTTTTTTAATCTGGGGACGTAGATAGGATCGCCATGCACGAGCAACTGAAGCGGGAAGCAATTCCCTACAAGTGGTATCAGAGCCAGGTTTCCGGTTTTGTGTGTTTAGGATTCGGTTACTTTTATGTACTTATCATATATTATGTGTGTCGAATAATAGTAGGATGTGCACAGGCTAACTTTTTGGTTGCAGGCATAAGATCCAACTATTATGGCCATATGTGTGTGTATGTGATTGTATGTGTGTAATTGTAATATTATTTGAATCCTCGGGGTTGATGAGGCTAGTATTTAATTTTTGTAATTAAGTACGACATTGTTTAGCCACTCTTTTATTTTAGTTTACTTTTGATCTAGATTTCATGTACACTCCTTTGTGGAGTATAGGATCGATGGATGTAAATTAAAATAATTTTTCTCGCTTAAAGGAGGAGGCCCGGGCCCAGATAAATGACATGGAGGAGGCATATTGGAAAACAAAAGTCATAATAGTTGGAAAATATTTTTTTCATATTTATTGATTCTTGTTTGATATGCATGTTGTGTACTTGGAAAATTCCTCATTTTAAATTCCTAAGTGGGAGATGGATATTTTTTTAAATTCCCATGGCCTCCATTACAATTTGACATGTGATGCAAACAAACTTGTGTGTCGGCTCTGAGTGCCTTCCTCCTAATCGGATGAGTTTGTTTTGTGGATCACTAGGTAAAATATGGGTATAAGAAATTATTTAGGAGCGTGTGTACTTCCCCATCGGAAGACACATAATCTGAGATAGTTGTCTTAGTATCGGGTAATGATGAACACTTAGATGCAAATAGGAGTATCCTCCCCATCGGAGTTACTGCTTTTATTTGTAGGGCCGAAGAGGAACCAACTATTAATTTTATTTGTCAAAAAGTAAGGTTGACAGGATAGTAAAATTAATGGGTAAAACCTCCTCTTACAAATGTAGAATTCATATACGTCCACACTATCGTGGCATACGATATTCTCGGTGTTTTGAGGTGTTGGTTGATTTTAAAAATTTTATTGTTTGAGGAATCAATAAATTTTTGAAATCTAATATTTTTATCTATGTGATTCTTAGGTTTTTCAAAAATGACTTTCAACCCACTTGCTGTGATACTAAAGGAAAATAAACTTACTGGACCTAACTATGTGGATTGGAAAAGGAATCTGGATATAGTCTTGACTGTTGAGGAGTACAAGTAATTCTCGAAGAGTGTCCTCCTAAGCCTACGGATGATTATGGGGAAAAAAAGAAAGAGAGTTATAAGAAGTGGATAAAGGCTGATGAGATGGCGCGATGTTACATTTTGGCTTCTATGTCAAATGTAATGCAACATCAGCATCAAGTCATGCCTACTACTTATGACATGATGCTCAATCTCAAGGAACTTTTCGGACACCAGAATCGGGCTGCTAGGCAGGAAGCCATGAGGAACTTGATGACTACCATCATGGTTGAGGGAACATCCGTGAGGGATCATGTTCTCAAGATGATGGCTCATTTGAATGAGCTGGAAGTCCTTGGAGCTGAGATCGATGGAGAAACCGAGGTCGATATCATTCTACAATCTCTACCTAGGAGTTTTGAGCAGTTTCACCTAAACTACAACATGAATAAGAGGTTGTATTCCTTGGCGGAGCTTCTGACAGAACTCTAGGCGGCAGAGGGGCTTTTTCATTAGAGTGCTCAGGCTTAGGCCATGGTTGCTCAGAAGGTTTCTACTTCTAAGCCGAAAGGCAAGAAGAAGAAGAAACAAGGTGGAGCAAAGGTGGCGGGAGGTTCTCAGGGAGGAGTGAAGAAGCCGAAAGACAAGTGCTTCACTTGCAAGTAGACTGGACATTGGAAGAAGGACAACCCCAACCGGAAGTAGAACAAAGGTATAACTTTTGGTCTAGTCGTTGAAACATGTTTAGCGGTGTTATCTACCGGCACCTGGTGTGTAGATATGGGAGCCACTGATCATGTCTGCAATACTTTGCAGGGGTTCCAGGAAACTAGACAACTAGCTGAGGGGGAGATTACCATTTAATTGGGCAATGCTACAAAGGTGCCAGCTATTGCAGTGGGAGATGTTTATTATCTTTTGATAGGAATAAAAATTTGGTTCTAAAAAATTGCCTTTATGTACCTTTATTTAGAAAGAATTTGATTTCGGTTTCTAAATTGTTTTTGGATGGATATTCTATTTCTTTTAATGACAAAGTTGTTATAAAAAGGAATAGGGAGATTATCTGTTCTAGTGCATTAATAGGAAATTTATATACCCTTGAAACTAAAGCTCCCACGATGCAAATAGAAGTAAATAACTCATCTTCTAAATCTAATAAGAGAAAATAACCTTCGAAAATGAACCAAACATATCTTTGGCATCTAAGGTTAGGTCATATTAACCTGAGTAGAATTCAACGGTTGATAGCTGATGGACCTCTAGGTTCATTAGTGGTGGAAGATTTCCCAACATGCGAATCTTGCTTGGAAGGTAAAATGATCAAAAGGTCGTTTAAGGCCAAGGGGTATAGAGCCAAAGATGTGTTGGAATTGGTTCATTCTGATTTGTGTGGTCCTATGTCTATCCAGACTAGAGGTGGTTTTGAATATTTCATCTCTTTTATAGACGATTATTCAAGATATGGATACATTTACTTGATGCACCACAAGTTTGAATGCTTTGATAGGTTCAAAGAATTCAAGGCTGATGTGGAGAAATATCAAGGTAAAAAATATCAAGACACTACATCTGATCATGGTGGTGAGTACCTCTTGGGAGAGTTTAGGAATTACTTATCAGAGGCTGGGATACAATCCCAATTGTCTGCACCTGGAACACCCCAGCTGAATGGTGTAGCGGAACAAAGGAATATGACTCTTATGGAGATGGTTAGATCGATGATGAGTTATTCTGAGTTACTAGATTCGTTCTGGGTGTATGCTCTAGATACGATAGTGTATATTTTGAACTTGGTACCATCTAAATTAGTGTCATCTACTCCCACAGAATTATGGACTGGGCGAAAGCCTAGTCTGAGACATATTCGGATTTGGGGGAGTCCAGTACATGTGCTGAAGGTAGATGTTGTTCAGTTGGAACCTCGTACAGAAGTGCGCATGTTCGTAGGCTATCCTAGAAGAATGAAAGGTGGTTTGTTCTATAGTCCTAGAGATCAGAGGGTGATCGTTAGCACGAACGCCAGATTTTTAGAGGAAGACTATGTGATGAACCACAAGCCCATGAGTAAGATTGTTCTGGAGGAATTGAGAGGGGAAGTCACTACTTCAGTACCACCAGTACAAGAGGATATACCACAAGTGACTGCACCGTGTGTCACAGAGGATACACAGGTGATATCTCGTTATAGTGGGAGGGTTGTTAGACAACCTGAGAGATTTATGTTCTTGGGAGAATCTTCTGATTTGGTCCCTGGCGAACATGAACCTGATCCCTGGACATATGACGAGGCAATCCAAGATAAAGATGTGGTATCTTGGCAAAGTGCAATGAATTCTGAGATAGAATCTATGGATTCAAATCAGGTTTGGGAGCTAGTAGAACCACCCAATGGTGTTAAAACCACTGGATGCAAGTGAATCTACAAAAGAAAGAGAGGAATAGACGGGAAGGTTGAGACCTTCAAGGCAAGGCTTGTTGCGAAAGGGTATACTCAGAAAGAGGGTATCGATTATGAGGAGACCTTTTCGCAGGTAGCCATGCTTAAGTCTATTCAAATTCTCTTATCTATTGTTGCTCTTATGGATTATGAGGTGTGACAGATGGATGTCAAGACAGCTTTCCTTAATGGAAGTCTTGAGGAAAACATCTATATGGAGCAACCAGAGGGATTCATTGTAAAGGGCAAAGAGCATCTTGTGTGCAAGCTTAATCGGTCCATTTATGGATTGAAGCAAGCTTCGAGATCTTGGAACATCCGCTTTGATGAGGTAATCCAGTCTTATGGATTTATTCAAAGTCTGGATGAGTCTTGTGTATACAAGAGATGTGACAGAAACATAGTGGTATTTCTTGTATATATGTAGATGACATTTTGTTAATTGGCAATAATGTCAAAGTGTTATTAGACGTTAGGTTATGGTTGTCCAAACAATTTGATATGAAGAACTTGGGAGAAGTGGGACACATCCTTGGGATCAAAGTTATAAAGGATCACAGGAAAAGGATGTTGTGCTTATCTCAAGCTTCATACATAGACACTATTTTGGCTCGTTTTAGCATGCAGAACTCCAAGAAAGGTGTTCTACCTTTTAGGCATGGAGTACCTTTATCTAAAGAGGTGTGTCCTAGAACATCAAAGGAGATAGAGGAGATGAAAGTGGTTCCTTATGCTTCGGCGGTAGGAAACCTCATGTATATTATGTTATGTACGAGATAGGATATCTGCTTTGTCATGGGCATGGTTAGCAGATATCAGAGTAATCCAGGACAGGGACATTGGACTGTGGTAAAGCATATATTGAAGTACCTGAGAATGACTAGGGATTATATGCTGGTATACCAGGAAGATCAATTACTCCCTGTGAGTTACACAGATTTCGACTTCCAATCAAATAGGGATAACAATAAGTCTACCTTAGGTTTTGTGTTTACTTTCGGAGGTGGAGCCATTGTATGGAGGAGTGTCAAGCAGAAATGCGTGGCGGACTCCACCATGGAAGCTGAGTATGTGGCGGCCTCTGAGGGAACCAAAGTAGCTGTATGGCTCAGGAACTTCTTGATGGACTTGGATGTGATTCCTAGTTTGCCCAAAACTATCACGATTTATTGTGATAACAGTGGTGCAGTTGCAAACTCGAAGGAACTACGAGCCCATAAGGCAAGTAAACACATAGAGCACAAGTACCACCTGATACAAGAGATCGTAAAGCGGGTAGAAGTTGTTGTCGCCAAGATTGCATCAGAGGATAACCTAGTAGATCCTTTCACTAAGGCCCTTCTAGCGAGAGCTTTTAATAGGATCTTATGGCTGCACTATTGGACTTTTTTTTTGTTCAGAGGCTAGAGCAGAAGAGAGTTTATCCCTGGCAGAGAGTCTCATTGGAATGGAGGAGACGAGAGGAAGAGACTGGTTGTTAAAGCTATGTCCAAGTGATCTCTATACCGACCAGTGGTAAGGTAGGTGTAGGGGTTTCAGTCATTGGTTGAAGGCGACCAGGAGGATAGTCTATAGGTTTGATTCAGTCATTGGTTGAAGGCAGGGACGGGTTCCACTTGTTAGTAATATATGAGAGATGTCCTAAGGCAATCGCCTTATGTTTGAACCATTTATATGATAAATGAAGATTCACTATTTGAGTATACATGTTTAATGTATTTGATTGGATCTTAAACTCATTTACTGAATGTCCACGATACGATTCACAGCATGAGAGAATTTGTGATTGGATCACAACTAGTGAGTATCTCTACATGTGTAATTGTGATGTATCGGAATTATCCCTAGTCGATGAATTGATGGATTTGGACACCATCAATTCTGTCGAGACTAGCACGAGGTATACTCCTTGGTGTATCCAAGCGGTGATTCTCACCGAGGAGACATAGTGATGTCCGAGTTGATCGTGGATGCTAGTTATGGTAACTAGTTCATTGGAGTGACCAAAGTAAGACTTCATATGGTTCTCTGCATATATAGATATGTCAATGAAGTTCTTCGTAGCTTAAGTGCGATGTTCCTTTGACTTTATTCAAGTCATCTTGATCATGGAGACTTATGCTTTGACATCTTAAGCAAACATCTCTAAGGAGATGTGGACCCGGGATGATTGGGTATAAGTCGAAGTGATCGAAGGTGTTTGAATAGCCTATAAAGGATTCACCACTCCTTGCGAGGAGATGTATACCCATGGCCTCTCGTCGGATTGTTACTAAAGTCTTTGGCCAAAGCAATACATGTTTAGAGTAAGGTACTCTTCGATACATGTGGAGTAACTAGAATCCGCAGGACGAGGAAATGATACTTGGGCTAGGTGTGACGTAGTCAGCCTAGTGGGGACTGACACAATAGACCATGTCCTGAACCAAGTGGGTATAAGATGAGTGAAGGGAATGGGGCACGATTCATTCGAGCTACTGAAGGGTTTCAGAAATAGTTCTGGATCAACCGTTGATCTTTTCGGTTAATTGGGGATCATGACGTACTACTAGGTGCCACTCATGATCGTTCTATAATTAATGGTTAATTATAGACGGCCAACATAAACCGAGAACCTATTTGGTCACACGCACAACGAGTGTAATCCAAAGGATTTAAAAACGAGCTTGAGAATGAGATTCTCAGACCGAGAGAAACTATGTTTGGTTGGACCAAACATAAAGCGAGCATGAAATTGTTTCAGTCGCAATGGAAGCGTGGATGGGCTGCGTCTTATGAAGACGTAATGGATGGACCAAAATGGTTTGGTTCTAATCCAATGGATAAGAATAAACCAAAGGGTTTGGTTTATTTTAAACGAATGAACCAAAAGTCGGTTCGGTTCGTTTTAACTTAAAATAAACCATCATGGTTTGGTTTATTTTAACTTATCTTAATGGAGCGGGTTAACGGGCTTTATGGATATGATCCATTAACCATTAAGAGAATTAGTTCTCTATAAAATAGGGATTAAACCCTAACCCTAAACCTAATCATCTAGTTGCCGCCCAACACCTAGTTGCCGCCCAACACATTGTGGCCGCCCAACAACTTGTTGCCGCCCAGCTTGGTGCAGCCTTTCCAACTTGTTGCCGGCGACCAAGCTTCAGCCGGTAAACCTCCGGCGACCCTCCGGTGATCCCCTAAAAGGTTCGGCATCAAGGTGAGCTTTTGTCTCCTTGTTTTGGCCGGCGCCTATCTCCTCCACCAAGCTGTCCAGTTTTCTGGACAGCTTCTTCTCCTCTCGTCGGAGCGTCGTTTGGACGACGGTTAGTGCTCCGACAGCGGCTAACTTACCGGGGATTTGATCTCCGGTAATTCTCTGAGGTGGAGGACGAAGGATTCGTCAAACGGTTGACGAATACCTCTCCGGAGAAGCGAGTTTTGAGAACTCGTTTTGGATCCGAATTTGGATTCGGATCGTGATCATCTCTCGATCACGTCATCTTCAACACGAGGCTAGTAACCCGTACGAAGACGAAGCTCGTGACTTAGCGAAGTCATCCCGAGGAGCTCGGCGTGGATACGGATAGAGACGATTCTTACGAGGATCGTTCCGGTTGATGCCGTTCCCGCTACACGTCATACGGAAGGTATAACGTAGTTTAATTTCCTTTTATTGCAATTTTAATTTACGGTTATGTCTACACTTATTGTAAAAGCATGCGTGTCTTGTGTGTGTTGTAATAAATAGGAGTATTTATTATTTTTAATTGCTTCCGCTGTGTTCATGTTTACGAAACATGATCGAACACACACACGCCGCGGTGCAGGAAACCCAACAGTGGTATCAGAGCCCAGGTTGTGTTTCGACATAATCGTAAAATGGTTTTGCGATAGTCATAATGTATTTCTGGAAGTTTTCTAAATTTTGGAAATTTAGAAGTATTTATGGAAATTTTTTAATTTTGGAAAGTCTAGAAGTATTTATGGAAATCTTCCACTTTTGGAAAGTTGGAAGTATTTATGGAAATTTATATTTTCCATAAATAAAATATTTGATTAGATTCTGGAAATTTGTTTCCTAATTTAATCATGATTTGATTTGGGAAATCAAATCTTAAAATATTTTATTTCCATAAGTAGTTTTAAAGATTTAGGAAATTGGTTTCCTAAATAGATTTTCCTTAATCAAATAATTCCATGAATAAAATATGTGATTAGATTTGGAAATTTGTTTCCTAATTTAATTATGATTTGATTTGGAGAATCAAATCTTAAACATATTTTATTTCCATAAATAGTTATGACATATAAGGAAATATAGACATGACATAATTGTATGCCATGTAATTGCATTAGATGCATAACATTATGCCATCGTGACATGTAGATGTATGCCATGTATGCCATGCCATGTAGATAATAGTTATTTGCATGCAAAGAGGATGAGACATTAAAACCCTTAATCAATATTAAAGCCTACACCTTCCATTAATATGGTTAGAACCGAGTTCTTTTCTTGTCCGGGTTGTTGGACTCTCTCCAAGCCCGGCTCGAACCGAATATGTTCAAACCATGGAATAGTTTAATACTAATATGGTAAGAGTCGAGGTCAATCGTTAGCTTTGGTTGTTGGACTCTCTCCAAGCTGGGCTAATTGGTTGAATGCGCTCTAACCATATTAAAACTATGTCCCGATTAATGGGTTGGCTTTAACCTGGAGCATCGGCTTGTTGGACTCTCTCCAAGGTCGATGTAAAGGGAGGTGAAGTTGGGTGCTATGCATATGATGCATACTTGTTAATGTGTTAACAACCCGATGTATGTGTGAACATTCAAATAGTTGATAGCACATTGTGATAGTTGCATATACGTGATATGCAATCGGTATAGATGATACCTACCGTCGTAGTTATGAATGGCTTGTTGGACTCTCTCCAAGGTTGTTCATAACTATGATGGATATCAACCCATTCGGAGATGGACCTACAATCTCCCGAAGTGATTTTGGGGTTTTTGAAATTCGAAAAATGAATGGGATTTATAAATGTATATTGATGCATTTTAAAATCATTTTCTCATATATGCTCGTTTTGTATTTCTAGGTCAATAAATTGATCATGACGTCTTTGAATTTGCGCACTATTTTGGATTCGAACAAACTGACTGGGCCTAACTTCCTGGACTGGCTTAGAAACCTGAGAATTGTTCTCAAGGCGGAAAAGCTTGCATATGTCCTTGAAGAGCCTCTTCCTGACCGTCCTAAGGACAATGCAACTCCAGACCAAATGTTGGTCTATCAGAAGCATGTGGCAGATTCTGAGCTGGCGAGTTGCATCATGCTAGCGGCGATGGTACCTGAGCTGCAGAAGAAGCATGAGCATATGGATGCTAACACTATGGTCTTCCATCTTCATGAGTTGTTCGATGAGCAAGCGAGATCCGAAAGGTTCGAGGTCTCTAGGCTCCTCTTCACCACGAAGATGCAAGAAGGTTCGCCTGTAGTACAGTTTGTGCTAAAGATGAACGGGTACATCGAGCGGCTAGCTACCCTCGGTTTTGTGATGGATCATGAGTTAAGTATTGACTTAATTGCATTGTTTGCCCAAGAGTTTCTCATTTGTGATGAACTATCGGATGAACAAATTGAATCCACCATTCCCGAGCTCCTCAATATCAAGATTGTGGAGCCTTCGTAAGCATGAGGAGAAGGCGGTTCATAGTTGATAACTCAAAGAAAGGTTCTAAGAGGAAGGCAAAAGAATGTAAGAAAGGAAAGAAAAAGGCAAAGAAGGCGAACCAAGGTAAAAGGGCACTTGCCATCACTGTGGCAAGGAAGGCCATCGCGAAGAAACTGCAAGATTTATCTTGAGTCCATGAAGAAGAAGAAGGCATCCGATGCCCCATCCTCTTCGTATCTTCGTTATTGATTGTCATTCTATTTCCTTAGACACTTGGGTATTGGATCGGGTGTAGCTCACATATATGTAATGACATACAGGCTAAGGAATAGAAGAAGACTTGTCGAGGAGTCAAATTTGCGAGTTGGCAATGGAGCAAAGGTTGTCAGCTACGCCATCGGAACTTATTTGTCAAGCTCCCTAGTGGACTAGTCTTGAACTGGACAATTGCTATTATGTTCCTTCTCTAATAAAGAACATTGTTTCTATTTCTGCTTAAATAGAAATGGTTTCCATTTAACGCTTAGTAACAATTGTTGTTATATAACTTTGAATGGCGTACTTTATGGAACTGAACTTTGAGTAATGGCATTTATACGTTGGGACGATCCGACATTTTCAATATCGGCGAGCAACACGCATGCTCGAAAGGATAATCACATAGACTCCTATATGTGGCATTGTCGTCTTGGCCATATAAGCAAGAAACGCATGTCCGAATTACACCGATGTGGAATTCGAATCGCTTGAATTGGATTCATACGATACATGCGAATCATGCTTAAAAGGCAAGATGACTAAGTTACCTTTTGGAAAAGGTGAACGAGTGGGAGAGTTACTAGGTTTAGTACATACCGATGTATGTGGACCTATGTCAACTCAAGCATTAGGAGGCTATAGCTACTTCATTACCTTCACCGATGATCACTCACGGTTTGGGTATGTGTTCTTGATGAAACACAAGTCCAAGCCTTTGAAAGGTTCAAAGAATTCAGAAATGAAGTAGAGAAACAACATGACAAGAGTATTAAAATACTTGATCGGATCGAGGTGGTGAATACTTAAGTCAAGAGTTTCTTGATTATCTAAGAGACAATGGCATATTGTCTCAATGGACTCCGCCCTATACACCACAAAGATAATGGTGTATCCGAGAGGCGAATCGACCTTGTTGGACATGGTCGTCAATGATGAATCATGCAACTCTTCCCAAGTCCTTTTGGGGTTATGCACTATACATTTGTTTACTTGTTAAATGTAATGCCTACCAAGGTAGTCTCAACTACTCCATATGAGATATGGAATGGTAAGAAACCTCATGTATCTTACTTGAAGATATGGGGTTGTCCTCGCTTATGTGAAGCGGATTTATATCGTACAAACCGGATGCTAAGTCCGATAAATGTCTATTTATTGGATACCCTAAGGAAACAAGGGTTACTAATTCTATCATCCTGTGGAACAAAAGGTGTTTATTTCAAGGCATCTTTGTGTGTCTAGAGAAAGAGTATCTCTTGCAAGAAAACAGGGGGAGTGTCGTCGAGCTTGAGGAGGCTCGAGAGACTCAAATAGACATTAATGAGATACCTGGTGAAGCACAACAGCCGACAACTCATAGTGATGAGCAATCGGCTGGACCTGTTGTAACACCACATCTTCGTAGATCTGGTAGAACACGCAATATTCCTGAGAGATATGGATTTCTCGTAAGTGAATCGAACGACGTGTTACTCATTGATGATGAGGAGCCTACCAGTTATGAAGAAGTGCTGACAAGTTCAGAAAGGGATAAGTGGCTTGGTGCCATGAAGTCAGAAATGGATTCCATGTACGAAAACCAAGTTTTGAACTTGGTTGACCCACCTGAAGGCATAAAGCCTATAGGGTGCAAGTGGGTTTTCAAGAAGAAAATCGACATGGATGGTAATGTGATTACCTATAAGGCTAGATTGGTGGCGAAAGAATATCGTCAAAAGCAAGGTGTTGATTATGACGAAACCTATTCGCCTGTAGCTATGCTTAAATCCATTCGGATGCTCCTGGCCATAGCGGCTCATTATGATTATGAGATATGACAGATGGATGTGAAAACAAATTTTCCTTAATGGAAACTCGCCGAGGACGTGTATATGATACAACGAGGGTTTCACATCGTTGATAAAACCAAGGTATGCAAATTGCGACGATCCATTTATGGATTGAAGCAAGCATCCAGAGTGGAATATCCGCTTTGATGAGACGATCAAAAGTTTGATTTCTCACAAAATCGCGAACCTTGTGTGTACAAGAAGGTTAGTGGGAGTGCAAATCGTGTTCCTAGTATTGTATGTCGATGACATATTACTTATAGGAAACGATGTGTCCATCTTACATCGATTAAGGTTTGGTTATCCAAGACATTCTCCATGAAAGACCTGGGAGAAGCAACCTACATCCTTGGGATTAAGATCTATAGAGATAGATCGAAACGGTTGCTTGGTCTTTTGCAGTCTACATATATAGACCGAGTGCTAAAGAGGTTTAGCATGTCGGAATCCAAGAAAGGTTATCTGCCCATCAGGCATGGGGTACACCTTTCGAAGTCTATGTGTCCGCGCACAGAAGACGAGAGGATTTGCATGAGTAAGATTCCTATGCATCCGCATAATAGGATCTATCATGTATGCTATGTTATGTACGAGGCCCGATGTATCGTATGCTCGAAAGTGTCACGAGCGGATACGATCGATCCAGAATGGATCATTGGCATTTAAGACGATCCTTAAGTACTTGAGAAGAACTAAGGATGTGTTCCTAATATATGGAGAAGGGACATGGTGATACGGGTATACGGATGCGGCTTCCGACGGCATAAGGATGATTCGATGTCTCACCGATACGTGTTCACCTTGAATGGGGGCGATGAGTTGGAAAAGTTCCAAACAAGAGATCGTGAGCGGATTCTACCACCGAGGCGAATATATTGCGGCCGGAGCGAGAAGGAAGCGGTTTGGATCAAGAAGTTCGTTCATGAACTTGGTGTGATTCCGGCCATTGTTGAAGCAATACCGGTCTACTGCGACAACAATGGAGCAATTGCACAGGCGAAAGAGCCAAGGTCTCATCAACGATCTAAACATGTGCTTCGCCGCTATCATCTTATCAGAGAGATCATCAGTAGGAACGAAATACAAATCGAGAAAATTCCCACTGAAAGGAACTTAGCGGATCCTTTGACTAAAGCATTACCTCAAATTAAGTTTGAGGGTCATGTTAGAGCTTATGGTATTGGATACCGTAGCGATTGGCATTAGGCCAAGTGGGAGTCTGTTAGTAATATATGAGAGATGTCCTAAGGCAATCGCCTTATGTATGAACCATTTATATGATAAATGAAGATTCACTATTTGAGTATACATGTTTAATGTATTTGATTGGATCTTAAACTCATTTACTGAATGTCCACGATACGATTCACAGCATGAGAGAATTTATGATTGGATCACAACTAGTGAGTATCTCTACATGTGTAATTGTGATGTATCGGAATTATCCCTAGTCGATGAATTGATGGATTTGGACACCATCAATTCTGTCGAGACTAGCACGAGGTATACTCCTTGGTGTATCCAAGCAACCGGTGATTCTCACCGACCGAGACATAGTGATGTCCGGAGTTGATCGTGGATGCTAGTTATGGTAACTAGTTCATTGGAGTGACCGGTAGTAAGACTTCATATGGTTCTCTGCATATATAGATATGTCAATGAAGTTCTTCTTGTAGCTTAAGTCGATGTTCCTTTGACTTGCGGTATTCAAGTCATCTTGATCATGGAGACTTATGCTTTGACATCTTAAGCAAACATCTCTAAGGAGATGTGGACCCGGATGATTGGGTATAAGTCAGTGATCGAAGGTGTTTGAATAGCCTATAAAGGATTCACCACTCCTTGCGAGGAGATGTATACCCATGGCCTCTCGTCGGATTGTTACTAAAGTCTTTGGCCAAAGCAATACATGTTTAGAGTAAGGTACTCTTCGATACATGTGGAGTAACTAGAATCCGTAGTACGAGGAAATGATACTTGGGCTAGGTGTGACGTAGTCAGCCTAGTGGGGACTGACACAATAGACCATGTCCTGAACCAAGTGGGTATAAGATGAGTGAAGGGAATGGGGCACGATTCATTCGAGCTACTGAAGGGTTTGAAATAGTTCGATCAACCGCTGATCTTTTCGGTTAATTGGGGATCATGACGTACTACTGGTGCCACTTCATGATCGCTCTATAATTAATGGTTAATTATAGACGGCCAACATAAACCGAGAACCTATTTGGTCACACGCACAACGAGTGTAATCCAAAGGATTTAAAACGAGCTTGAGAATGGGATTCTCAGACCGAGAGAAACTATGTTTGGTTGGACCAAACATAACGCGAGCATGAAATTGTTTCAGTCGCAATGGAAGCGTGGATGGGCCAGGTCTTATGAAGACATAATGGATGGACCAAAATGGTTTGGTTCTAATCCAATGGATGAGAATAAACCAAAGGGTTTGGTTTATATTAAACGAATGAACCAAAAGTTGGTTCGGTTCGCTTTAACTTAAAATAAACCATCATGGTTTGGTTTATTTTAACTTATCTTAATGGAGCGGGTTAACGGGCTTTATGGATATGATCCATTAACCATTAAGAGAATTAGTTCTCTATAAAATAGGGATTAAACCCTAACCCTAAACCTAATAACACCTAGTTGCCGCCTAACACATTGTGCCGCCCAACAACTTGTTGCCGCCCATTGGTGCCTTTCCAACTTGTTGCCGGGCGACCAAGCTTCAGCCGTAAACCTCCGCCACCTCCGTGATCCCCTAAAAGGTTCGCATCAAGGTGAGCTTTTGTCTCCTTGTTTTGGCCGCGCTATCTCTTCCACCAAGCTGTCCAGTTTTCTGGACAGCTTGTTCTCCTCTCGTCGGAGCGTCGTTTGGACGACGGTTAGTGCTCCGACAGCGGCTAACTTACCGGGGATTGGATCTCCGGTAATCCTCTGAGGTGGAGGATGAAGGATTCGTCAAACGGTTGACGAATACCTCTCCGGAGAAGCGAGTTTTGAGAACTCGTTTTGGATCTGAATTTGGATTCGGATCGTGATCATCTCTCGATCACGTCATCTTCAACACGAGGCTAGTAACCCGTACGAAGACGAAGCTCGTGACTTAGCGAAGTCATCCCGAGGAGCTCGGCGTGGATACGGATAGAGACGATTCTTACGAGGATCGTTCCGGTTGATGCCGTTCCCGCTACACGTCATACGGAAGGTATAACGTAGTTTAATTTCCTTTTATTGCAATTTTAATTTACGGTTATGTCTACACTTATTGTAAAAGCATGCGTGTGTTGTGTGTGTTGTAATAAATAGGAGTATTTATTATTTTTAATTGCTTCCGCTGTGTTCATGTTTACGAAACATGATCGAACACACACACGCCGCGGTGCAGGAAACCCAACACCACTGGTGTGGATAGTAGAATGTATGCCTCTCTCATGTATAAGAAGGAATTGAGGAGCGACTGAAAGGAGCCAGAGGAGCGGAGCCTACCTTACAGTGCGAGAATGGCCCGTACTGATGCACTGGAGGAGCCGTTGGATCTGTAGAGTAGTCGTTTTCCTCAATGGGGAGTCCGGGCCTTGCACTTCGCTAGTGGAACCTAGGGAGCGGTAGTTAGGGCAGAGGGATTGATGGTAAGTTGTTCATGTGCTTCTATGAGTTGGATGACTGGATGATCTCCTCTCTTTGCATGCTATGTCTAAAGGGAATGGCATGCTATAAGGTGTCTAAGGGGAATGCAACCGTAGAGCGTAGTGTCGATGGCATCCCTCTTTTGTTTTTGTTTTGGAGTGCGGTCAATAAACCTAATAAGTGGACACTCATGAAGAGGCAACTAGGGCCACTAGGTTCTCTTTGGCTCATCTACTACTATAAGTGAAGTTCAGTCAGTGTTGTTGTAAAGTAAAGAAGATAGAATGGCAGCATAGTCATTTAGTATAAGTGGGAGATTGTTGGGATGTATACTAAAATCCTAGCCTTTGTATGAACATCTTTATTTTTGAAATAAGAATCACATGATCATTGTTTGCATATTTATAGTTATGCATATTGTCTAATACTGTACATTGTAGATAACATGGTGTGTGGTGTCACACGGAAGATCACGTCATCAGTTCCTTGTAGAGTATAAGTAGAGGTTCACAACTAAGATGGTTTTGGACAAACCATTGGTATGGTTGTAGTGTAATTTGGTATTGGTTTGTCTTGACAATAGAATTACACTAGTACACTTTGTGTGTATTGAGCAGGACCGACTTAGAGATGATTCAATTTATTGCTGACTACATAATTGAATCGGACCTCGAATATTATGGTGTATATGCTATTAATCCGGATATAATAACGGCCACATGTACTTAGTATTTATTTTTTTGATTTACCAATGGGCGATATTTATGGATTAAATCGATAGGCTCGGTAAGTTGAGAAATAATATTATTTACATGGTGTGCCGTTGATTATAGGAGGAAACCGTGTCCTATATATTAGGATGATGATGTCCCCTTGAGGAGCTCATAAGGATCATCATGTAAACCATGCAGGTGGACTTGGTCCGACATGATGATAAGGTTGAGTGGTACTACTCATGGAGTTAGATGTTGATTAATTAATTATCAGTAAATTAATTAATTAATGGACATTCGATATCTTAAACACGGGGAGACATTTGTACAATTAATATAAAGAGCCCATATTTATTTATGGGGGTTGGTGAGGTAGATCAATGATAATCCTCTAGTGGAATGGATTATCATTAATTGATCGGATTTTATGTGGGTCGGATCCATTGGGTGGCCAATATCCAACTCCTCCTCATGGTCCCTATTGTAGCCTATTAAAACCCTCATGAAGCCTAGATCCAACAGACACGATTAAAAGGAGGCTTGGGAGAAATCTATAAATATAGGAGGATTGGTTTTGGCGAAAACTTATCTTTGGAGATTAGGGTTTTCTTCCATTGGCTTGGGGGCAATAGAGAATTGGAATTCTAGGGTTTGCTCCCAAGGCTGGGGCGGCTAGGGTTTGGAGAAGGTTCGGGCATCAACAAGTGTAAAGGTTAGGGTTTTGTTTTCCTCTTTTCCTAAGGTATAGCCAGCACCCCTCCTTTTCTTCATCACCAAGGTCGGCGCCCCTTTCTTCTTCCTCTTCTAGGGTCGGCGACAAAGCAAGGAGGAGAGGGTCCTTTTTTCCATTGCCTTGGCCGGTTCTTCTTCTCCCTCTCCTTAGGGCTGGCGGACACCAAGGGTTTGGCATTTGGTGGTTGGCGCAAGTAAGGAGAAGAAGGGATAAGTATTCTTCCCTTTGTTCGGAGCAAGCAAGGAAGGGAAGAATGAGATCTAGGAGGCTTCAACTCTTGGAGGATCGTTGCCCACACAACGTCCAAGAGGAGGATAAGTCATAAATAGAAGACCAAGAGCTAAACTAGAGGTATAATTCTTGTTTTGGTTTCCTTTTGTTCCTTTGTAATTTGTTTATAATTGAATGTGGCTAATTTACTTGGACCCCGAAGATAAACACAAAAATCGGCAATCCGTACATCATCTATTCCGCGACTAATCGAGAAAAAAAGTTAGGTTGCTTGAACAACAAGTTTGTTCAAGAGACCACTCTAATCAAATAGCACGATGATGGATCGGTTGCTTGGGTAATCCGTCTTCATCAAGGATTAATTTTTTTTAATCCAGGGACGTAGATAGGATCGCCATGCACGAGCAACTGAAGCGGGAAGCAATTCCCTACACAAACGACCTCTCTACGAATAGCAAAACAAGTTGTCTAAAACTGGACAGCTTGTGTTGGTGGAGAAGATGGTCAGTTGCTCCTTGGTCGCCGACGGGCAAGGGAGGATGGCCAGAGGAGTCGTCGACACCTGGTGGGTGGCCGACAGTGAGGAGGAGCTGCGGCAACAAGGTTGGGCGGCAGCAACCTTTGGGCGACAAGAAGAGGAAGAGGAGAAGAGAAGTGGGTGGCAACTCTTAAGGCTTCATTAGGGTTTCCAAAAACCCTTAAGCCGTATTTTATAGAGCGCATGTTTCTTGACCATCAATAAACCTTCTCCTAGTGGTTATTGGTTCATAACCAAAACCTGTTAACCCGCTCCAATAACTTAAGTTAAAATAAACCAAACTGCGTTGGTCTATTTTAAGTTAAAACAAATCGAACCAACTTTGGTTCATTCGTTTAAAACAAACCAAACCCCTTTGGTTTATTTTCCACCATTGAATTAGAACCAAATCAATTTGGTTCATCCATCATGTCTTCTAAAGACACGACCCATCCATGCTTCCGATGCGACGGAAACCATTTCATGCTCGCTCTATGTTTGATCCAGCCAAACCAAGTCTCTCTCGATCTAAGAATCCCATTCTCAAGCTTGTTTTAAATCCTTCGGATAACACTCATTGTGCGTATGACCAAATAGGTTCCCGGTTTATGTTTGTCATCTATAATTAACCATTAATTATAGAACGATCATGAGTGGCACCTAGTAGTACATCATGATCCCCAATTAATCGAAAAATCAACGGTTGACCCCAGAACATCTTCTGAAACCTTTCAGCAACCACAGTGAATCGTGCCCCGTTCCCTTCACTCATCTTATACCCACTTGGTTCAGGACATGGTATATAGTGTCAGTCCCCACTAGGCTGACTACGTCACACCTAGCCCAAGTATCATTTCCTCGTCCTGTGGATTCTAGTTACTGCACATGTATCCAAGAGTACCTTACTCTAAACATGTAATGCTTTGGCCAAAGACTATAGTAACAATCCGACGAGAGGACAAGGGTATACATCTTCTCGCAAGGAGTGATGAATCCTTTATAGGCTATTCAAACACCTTCGGGCACTTCGACTTATACCCAACCATTCTGGGTCCACATCTCCTTGGAGATGCCTGCTTAAGATGTCAAAGAATAAGTCTCCATGACCAAGACGACTTGAATACCATAAGTCGAAGGAACATTGCATTTAAGATGCAGTAAGAACTTCATTGACATATCCATATATGTCGAGAACCATATGAAGTCTTACAGCTGGTCACTCCAATGAACTAGTTACCATAACTAGCATCCACGATTAACTCCGGACATCCCAATGTCACCACCCAGTGAGAAACAACTGCTTGGATAAACCAAAGAGTATAACTCATACTAGTCTCAATAGAATCGATAGCGTCCATATGCATCAATTCATCGACTAGGGATAATTTTAATACATCATAATTACATATGTAGAGATACTCACTAGTTGTGATCCAATCACAAATTCTCTCATGTTGTGAATCGTACTGCGGACATCCTATAAATGAGTTTGAGATCCAATCAAATACAAGAAAATATGTATACTCAAATAGTGAATATTCATTTATCAAATAAATGGTTCGACCATGAGGCGATTGCCTTAGGCCACCTCTCATATATCTCTAACAAACTCCCAATTAGCCTAATGCTAATCGCCATGGTATCTAATACCATAGCCCCTAACATGGCCCTCAAACTTACTTTGAGGTAATGCTTTAGTTAAAGGATCTGCTTAGTTCTTTTCAGTGGGAATCTTCTCGATTTGTATTTCCTTCCTACTGATGATCTCTCTGATCAGATGATAGCGGTGAAGCACATGTTTGGATCATTGATGAGACCATATCAAGTTCAGAGATGACCTTCTTGATCTAAACCGCTTCCTTTGCTGCTTCCGAAGCTGCAATGTATTCTGCCTCAGTGGCAGAATATGCTATAGTGTCTTGCTTGGAATTTTCCCAACTTATTACACCTCCATTCAAGGTGAATATGTACCCAGACTGAGACCTGAAATCATCCCTGTCTATCTAGAAGTTGGAATCCATATACTCGCGTATTACCATATCACCCTCTCCATATATTAGGAACACATCCTTAGTTCTTTTTAAGTACTTAAGGATTGTCTTAACAGCCGCCCAATGATCCATTCCTGGATTATATTGGCATCTTCTCATGACACTCAGAGTGTACGATACATCGGGCCTCGTATATAACATAACATACATGATAGATCCTATTGCGGATGCATAGGGAATCTTACTCATGCAAATCCTCTCGTCTTTTGTGTGTGGACACATAGACTTTGAAAGGTGTATCCCATGCCTGATGGGAAGGAAACCTTTCTTGGATTCTGACATGCTAAACCTCTTTAGCACTCGGTCTATATATGCAGACTGCAAAAGACCAAGCAACCATTTCGATCTATCTCTATAGATCTTGATCCCGAGGATATAGGTCGCTTCTCCCAAGTCTTTCATGGCGAATGTTTTGGATAACCAAATTTTAACTGACTGTAAGACAAAAACAACATTTCCTATAAGTAATATGTCATCAACATACATTACTAGGAACACAACTGCACTTTCACTAACCTTCTTGTACACACAAGGTTCGTTCGGACATTGTGAGAAATCAAACCTTTTGATTGCCTCGTCAAAATGGATATTCCAGCTCCTGGATGCTTGCTTCAATCCATATATGAACCATCGAAGTTTGCATACCTTGGTTTTATCAACCGATGTGAAACCCTCAGGTTGTATCATATACATGTCCTCGAGTAGGTTTCCATTAAGGAAAGTTGTTTTCACATTCATCTGCCTATCTCATAATCATAATGAGCCACTATGGCCAGGAACATCCAAATGGATTTAAGCATAGCAACTGGTGAATAGGTTTCGTCATAATCAACACCTTTCTTTTGACGATAGCCTTTCACCACTAATCTAGCCTTATAGGTAATCATATTACCATCCGTGTTAGTTTTCTTCTTGAAAACCCACTTTCACCCTATAGGCTTAATGCCTTCAGGTGGGTCAACCAAGTTCAAAACTTGTTTTCCATACATGGAATCCATTTCCGACTTCATGGCATCGAGTCATTTGTCCCTTTCTGAACTTTTTAGAACTTCTTCATAATTGGCAGGCTCCTCATCATCAATTAGTAACACGTCATTCGATTCACTTATGAGAAATCCATATCTCTCAGAAATGTTGCGTGTTCTACCAAATCTACAAAGATGTGGTGTCACAATAGGTTTAGCCGAAGGCTCATCTCTATGAGTTATTGGTTGTGGTGCTTGACCAGGTATCTCATTAATGTCTATTGGAGTCTCTTGAACCTCCTCAAGTTCAATGACACTCCCACTATTTTCTTGTAAGAGAAACTCTTTCTCTAGAAATAGAGCATGACTTGAAAAAACACCTTTTATTCCACAGGATTATAGAATTGGTAACCCATCGTTTCCTTAGGGTATCCAATAAATAGACACTTGTCAGACTTAACATCCAATTTGTCTGACACAGTCCTCTTCACATAAGCATGACAACCCCATATCTTCAAGTAAGATAAACAAGGTTTCTTACTATTCCATATCTCATATGGAGTAGTTGAGACTACCTTGATTGGGACTTTGTTTAACAAGTAAACAGTTGTCTGAAGTGCATAGCCCCAAAAGGACTTGGGAAGATTCACATGATTCATCATCGACCCAACCATGTCTAGCAAGGTCTTGTTTCGCCTCTCAGATGTTAGTAATATATGAGAGATGTCCTAAGGCAATCGCCTTATGTTTGAACCATTTATATGATAAATGAAGATTCACTATTTGAGTATACATGTTTTCATGTATTTGATTAGATCTTAAACTCATTTACTGAATGTCCATGATATGATTCACAGCATGAGAGAATTTGTGATTGGATCACAACTAGTGAGTATCTCTACATGAGTAATTGTGATGTATCGGAATTATCCCTAGTCGATGAATTGATGGATTTGGACACCATCGATTCTATCGAGACTAGCACGAGGTATACACTTTGGTGTATCCAAGCAGCTGATTCTCACTGGCTAGAGACATTGTGATGTTCGGAGTTAATCGTGGATGCTAGTTATGGTAACTAGTTCATTAGAGTGACTAGCCGTAAGACTTCATATGATTCTCTGCATATATAGATATGTCAATGAAGTTCTTACTGTAGCTTAAGTGTGATGTTCCTTTGACATGCGGTATTCAAGTCATCTTGATCATAAAGACTTATGCTTTGACATCTTAAGCAAGCATCTCTGAAGAGATGTGGACCCGGGATGATTGGGTATAAGTCGAAGTGATCGAAGGTGTTTGAATAACCTATAAAGGATTCACCACTCCTTGCGAGGAGATGTATACCCATGGCCTCTCGTCGGATTGTTACTAAAGTCTTTGGCCAAAGAATTACATGTTTAGAGTAAGGTACTCTTGGATACATGTGCAGTAACTAGAATTCGTAGGACGAGGAAATGATACTTGGGCTAGGTGTGACGTAGTCAACCTAGTGGGGGTTGACACAATAGACCATGTCCTGAACCGAGTGGGTATAAGATGATTGAAGGGAATGGGGCATGATTCATTGTAGCTGCTGAAGGGTTTCAGAAATAGTTCTGGATCAACCGTTGATCTTTTCGGTTAATTGGGGATCATGATGTACTACTAGGTGTCACTCATGATCATTCTATAATTAATGGTTAATTATAGACGACCAACATAAATCAAGAACTTATTTGGTCACACGCACAACGAGCGTAATCCGAAGGATTTAAAATAAGCTTGAGAATGCGATTCTCAGACCGAGAGAAACTAGGTTTGGTTGGACCAAACAAGGAGCGAGCATGAAATTGTTTCAGTCGCACTGGAAGCGTGAATGGGTCGTGTCTTATGAAGACATGATGGATGAACCAAATTGGTTTGGTTCTAATCCATTGGTGGAGAATAAACCAAAGGGGTTTGGTTTGTTTTAAATGAATGAACCAAACTTGGTTCGGTTCATTTTAACTTAAAATATACCAAATCGGTTTGGTTTATTTTAACTTAAATTAATGGAGCGGGTTAATGGGCTTTTGGTTATTATCCGATAACCATTAGGAGAATTTGTTCTCTATAAAATAGGGCTTAAGGGTTTTGTGAAAACCTAATCCAAGCAACCCCAAAGTTGCCGCCCACCCTCTCCTTCTCCTCTTGTGGTCGGCGCCCAAACCCTAGCCGCCGCCCACCCTTGTGCTGCCGTCCAAGCTTGTTGCCGGCGTCCAAGCTTCAGCCAGGGATCCTCCGGCGACCCTCTGGTGATCCTCCTTGGCTCCGGTGACCAAGGACTTGCTGGCCCTCTTCTCTTTGGCCGGCGCAAACTCTTGCACCAAGCTGTTGTTGGTGACGTGCTATTCCTCGGAGGCTCAATGGTTCCCATGTCCCCGGATTAAAATTTTCACTAATGAAAACTAATCCAGATGGGATGAGTTTCCTAAGCACAACCAATTCATCGTCGTGCTAACAACATGAGCGATTGCTTGAACAAACTAGTTGTTCAAGCAACACAACTCTTCTAGTCGGTTAGCCGCGGAAGAGACGACGGACTGATCACCGGTTTTTGTGTTTATCTTCGGGGTCCATGATTATACAAATACATACAAATGTAAACTAGTATAATCAACATATACTAACATAAAGAACATAAGCTAGCATATCAATAAGAACATGCAAAGAACAATAATAAAAGTTATAAAACTTTTATACCTCTTGATCTTCTATCGTATGTCCTAACCTCCTTGTAGACTTCGTGTGGGCGAAGATCCTCCACAAGTTGAAGCATCCTAGATCTTCTTCAATCTAAAGAAAGAAGAACTCTCTTTCCCTTCTTGCTTGAGCCAACCACCAATCCACAAAGGATTGATGCCGCCGGCCCCAAGAATAGAGAGAACAAAATGGAAACAAAACTCATCTCTTATCTAGGACCAACCATAAAGCTCCAAGCATGATGTTTGCCGCCGGTCCAAAGAGAACAAGAAGAGGATGAGAGGAATAGGTTGAGCGCCGACCAAGGTAGAGGGAAAAGATCTAGGAGCCGGCAACACCCTAGAAAGAAGAAGAAGATATCCTCTCCTATAGTTGCCGCCCACTTTCCCCTCCATAACCTAGCCGCCCAACCAAGGAAAGGAAAACTCTAGGGTTTCTTGCCGCCCACTAATGGACTAAACCCTAGCCTCTTCCTATTTCTTGCCGCCCAACCATGGTGGAAGGAGGAGATCTAGAACTGGCCACCTTCCCTAGGAAGAAGAAGAACTCTTCCACAAGTTGCCGCCCACTCTCCTTTCCTCACCATGGCCGCCCAACCCAAGGAGCCAAACCCTAATTAGGGTTTCCTCCTTAGGGTTTCTTGCCGGCCAAGCAAAGAGAGGCTAAACCCTAATTTCCATCATCCAAAAAAAAAAACCTTCTTGCCGCCCAACCCATGCTCCCTTATATATAGAGTTAGGTTTAGGCCTTGGTTTAATCTCCACCGTCGGTTCTAGGGTTTTAATCTCAACCGTCGGATTTAGAGATTTAATCTCAACCTTCGGTTCTAGGGTTTTAATCCCAACCGTTGGATCTAGAGATTTAATCTCAACCGTCGGATCTAGGGATTTAATCCCAACCGTCGGATTTAGAGATTTGTTTTCCATCATTTGATCTAGACTTCATGAGGTTTATATTAGGCTACGATAGGGACCATGAGGAGGAGTTGGGTCTTGGCCACTCGATGGATCGGAACCACACAAACTTGATCCATCAATGATGTTCCATTCCACTAGAGGATCATCATCGAACTACCTCACCAACCCCCATAAATTAATATGGGCTCCATATATTATTTGTACATCCATCTCCCCATGTTTAAGATATCAAATGTTCGTAAATTAATTGATTTACTGACCATCAATTAATTAACATCTAAATCCTCGAGTAGTACTACTCAACCTTATCATCATGTTGACTAAGTCAACCTGCAGGATTTACATGATGAACCTTATGAGCTCCTCAAGGGGACATCATCAACCTAATACATAGGACACAGTTTCCTCCTATAATCAACGGCACACCATGTAAATAATATCATTTCCCAACTTACCGGGCATATTGATTTAATCCATAGAAATCTCACCCTCTGGTAAATCAAAGAAATAAGTATTAAGTACATGTGCCCGTTATTATATCGGGATTAAGAGCATGTACAACATAATATTTGAGGTCCGATTCAATTATGTAGTCAGCAACAAATTGAATCACCTCTATGTTGGTCCTGCTCAATACACCTAAGTGTACTAGTGTAACTTTATGTTCAAGACAAAACAATACCAAGCTACACTACAACCATGCCAATGGTTTGTCCAAAACCATCTTGGTTGTGAGCCTCTACTTATACTCTACAAGGGACTGATAACATGATCTTCTGTGCCACACCCAAGCACCATGTTATCTACAATGTAAAGTATTAGACAATATGCACATATATAAATATAAAGTGCAAACAATGATCATGTGATTCTTATTTCAAAATAAAATTTTCATACCAAAGAGCTAGGCTTTCAATATACATCCCAACAGCTGCCCAGTTTTCTGGACAGCTTGTTTCCTTCGTGTCGGAGCGTCGTTTGGATGACGTTTGGAGCTCCGACAACGACTTCTTTTCCGGGGATTCGATCTCCGGTAATCCTCATAGGTGGAGGACGAAGGATTCATCAAACGGTTGATGAATACCTCTCCGGAGAAGCGATTTTTTGAGGACTCATTTTGAATCCGAATTTTGATTCGGATTGTGATCTTCTCTCGATCACATCGTCTTTTACATGAGGCTAGTGACTCGTACGAAGACGAGGCTCGTGACTTTGTGAGGTCATCCCGAAGATACTCGGCGTGGATACTGTTGGGTTTTTCCAAGACACAAAAACCGCTTTTTGCGTTGCGGAAACCTCGGAATCCCCAGCCACGGATCTGTGCGAAGATATATTAAAATAAAACATGTATGTGCTTTCTAAAAACCCTAGATCTACCTTAGATCTAAGAGGTGAGATCGTTACCCTTGAAGCGATGCCCTTCGCGTATCCCGCTCGTCCAAAAGGGTTGCCAGAACTTGAGAGTGTCAAGTGCACACTCCTCTATTGGTATCCACACAAGCAATAGGTGGAGAAAAAGACAATCTTAAGTGTGCTAGCACTCCTAGAAGGTCTCGGCAAAGCAGGTTGGGAGAGGTAGAGAGCTTGAGAGAAAAATCCAAGGTTGAAGATGATGGAATGAGTAACTCACAAAATGAATTCCTACTCATCAAGAAGTGGCCGGCCACTTCATGGAAGGCGTTACATGCATGCATGTAACTCCCATGACCCTTGGTCTCCCTCATGATGTGGCACCAATTGACAAAGTCAATGATGATGTGGAGCATCATCATTGGCTGGCCATGCCAAGTCATTCATGACATGGCATTTGGTCAAGTCAAACTTGACCTTTCATCTTCCCTCTCAAGTCAAGTCAAACTTGACCTCTAATCTCCCATGGTTGATCAAATCTAACCACTTGACTCAAGTCAATTTAATTTAATGAATCTCTATTCATTAATTTAAATTTATTTGATGAATCAAATCTAAATTAGACTCATTCAACACTTGAATCAACTTGAGTCTAACTCAATTAGTCTAATTTGGATTACTCTTAATCCAATTTGGTTCATCCCATGAACCTAATCCTCATGGTTCATCATATGAACCTAATCTCCATCTAATTGCTCTTATGTGTGTGACCCTATAGGTTCTTGTAACATTGGCAATGTCCCTAAACTGATTTAGGAACATAAGCAATGAGCGGTATCTAGCAACACATCATTGCTACCCAAGTTACAAGAATGTTGAGCTCCAACATCACCTTTGTGACTACTAATTGTGACTCTCACAATATGTGACAGTGTCCCTCTATCCTTGACATCTAGATTGACCAATCGAGGCATAGACCATGTCATCCTCAGTACAATCTAAATCTTGAACTCCAAGTAGACTCACTCTAATAAAATGAGCTCAATATCTCATATTGACTCATTTGGGCATGGCCATGCACTTCGTGGTCTCACTCTATCAAGAATATCGATGTCACTCCCGTTATATAGGAGGGATAGATCTCATCTACATCACTCACATCCCTCCGCATAATTTGTTACATATCCAGTAATCGCCTTTATAGTCCACCCATTTATGGGTGACGTTTGACGAAGCCAAAGTATGCAACTCCTTATGTAGGGAACCATGGTGACTTCAGGTCTAAGGACTAATAGTCATACTAATAGCTACATGAGAAAGTATATGACACTCATATAACAATCCATGATACTTTCTCATGGCGGGTCATTCAGTATACATTCTCCAATGCATACCCATGTGTCAACTTGATATCTCATATCCATGACTTGTGAGATCAAGTCATCATGTTGACCTACATGCTAGTCTCTACGCATTAACATTGTCCCTGAATGTTAATACTCGACTAGGAATGATTAAGAGTAGTGTTCTCTATATCATCTCACTATCGATTCAACCAATCGATTGATATAGATAAGAACCTACTACTCAAGGACATTATTGTATTTAGTTATTTGGCACCAATACAAGTAAATATAATAACCATGCCTTTATAAATAGGAATATGATACAATAAAGTCCATACAACAATCATCACATGATTGGCTCTAGGGCTTTCACTAACATATACGGATAGAGGTGGATAGATACGGATAGGGCTTTCACTAACAGATACGTCAGGTATACGTAGAATAAATTTTCTTTTATTGAAAAATTTGAAACTATGGTTATGTCAATACATGTTGTACTATGCATGAGTATGGTGTGTGTGTTGTAATAAATTAGATTTATTATTTTTATTTCTTCCGCTGTGCACATGTTTACGAAATATGTTCGAACACACACTCGCCGCGGTGCCGGAAATACAACAGTGGTATCAGAGCCCAGGTTATGTTTGGACATAATCGTAAAATTATTTTGCGATAGTCGTAATGGTATTTATAGAAATTTTCTACTTTTGAAAAGTTAGAAGTATTTATGGAAATTTTCTAATTTTGGAAAGTCTAGAAGTATTTATGGAAATCTTCTACTTTTGGAAAGTTAGAAGTATTTATGGAAATTATTATTTTCCATAAATAAAATATTTGATTAGATTTGGAAATATGTTTCCTAATTTAATCATGATTTGGTTTAGTAAATCAAATCTTAAAATATTTTATTTCCATAAGTAGTTTTGATGATTTAGGAAATTTGTTTCCTAAATTGACTTTTTTTAATCAACACTTTCCACAAATAAAATATGTGATTAGATTTGGAAATTTGTTTCCTAATTTAATCATGATTTGATTTGTAGAATCAAATCTCAAACATATTTTATTTCCATAAATAGTTATGTCATATAAGGAAATTTTGTACATGTCATAATTGTATGCCATGTAATTGCATTAGATGCAT
Organism: Wurfbainia villosa; assembly: GCA_025175895.1. NCBI lineage: Eukaryota > Viridiplantae > Streptophyta > Magnoliopsida > Zingiberales > Zingiberaceae > Wurfbainia > Wurfbainia villosa. The sequence goes on along the minus strand of CM045989.1, from coordinate 30,406,564 downwards.
ATCATTATGCCATGCGTGTCGTGACATGTAGATGTATGTCATGTATGTCATGTCATGTAGATAATAGTTATTTGTATGCAAAGAGGATGAGACATAAAAACCCTTACTCAATATTAAAGCCTACACTTTCCATTAATATGGTTAGAACCAGAGTTCCATTTCTTGTTTGGGTCATTGGACTCTCTCCAAGCCCGGCTCAAACCCGAACATGTTCAGACCATGGAATAGTTTAATACTAATATGGTAAGAGTCAGAGGTCAATCGTTAGCTTTGGTTGTTGGACTCTTTCTAAGCGGGGCTAATTGGTTGAATGCACTCTAACCATATTAAAACTATTTCTCGATTAATGGGTTGGCTTTAACCTGGAGCATCGGCTTGTTGGACTCTCTCCAAGGTCGATGTGAAGGGAGGTGAAGTTGGGTGCTATGCATATGATGCATACTTGTTAATGTGTTAACAACCCGATGTATGTGTGAACATTCAATAAGTTGATATCACATTGTGATAGTTGCATATATGTGATATGCAATCGGTATATTTGATACCTACCATCGTAGTTATGAATGGCTTATTGGACTCTCTCCAAGGTTGTTCATATCTATGTTGGATATCAGCCCATTCGGATATGGACCTACGATCTCCCGAAGTAATTTTGGGGTTTTTGAAATTTGAAAAATGAATGGGATTTATAAATGTATATTGATGCATTTTAAATCATCTTTCTCATATATGCTCGAGTTGTATTTCTAGGATTATTGATTGATCATGATGTCTTTGAATTTTCACTCTATCTTGGATTTAAATAAATTGACTGTGCCAAACTTCTTGGACTGGCTTAAAAACTTGAGAATTGTTTTCAAAGTGAAAAGCTTGCGTATGTCCTCGAAGCACCTCTTCCCACCCATCCTAGTGACGATGCAACTCAGGACCAATTGTTGGTCTGTCAGAAACATGTGACTGATTCTGACCTGACAAGTTGCATCATGCTAGCCATGATGGTACCTGAGCTACAGAAGCAGCATGAGCATATGGATGCTCATACCATAGTCTTTCATCTTTATGAGTTGTTTGATGAGCAAGTGAGATTCGAAAGGTTCGAAGTCTCCAAGCTCCTCTTCACCTCTGAGATGCAAGAAGGTTCATCTGTGGTACTACTCAACATGCTGAAGACTGTGGAGCCTTCTGAGAAGCATGAGCAGGGGACGGTGCTGTGAGTTGATTCCTCGAAGAAAGGTTCTAAGAGGAAGTCAAAGGAATAGCAGAAGGGGAAGAAAAGGGCTAAAAAGGCAGAACCAGCTCAAAAGGGCACTTGCCATCATTATGGCAAGGAGGGCCATTGGCGAAGAAATTGCAAGATTTATCTTGAGTTCGTGAAGAAGAATAAGGCATCGGATGCCCCATCTTCTTCATATATCTTCGTTATTGATTGTCATTCTATTTCCTCAAACACTTGGGTATTGGATACTGGGTGTGGCTCACATATATGTAATGACATACATGGCTTAAGGAATAGAAGAAGACTCATCAAGGGAGAGTCAAATTTACGTGTTGGGAATGGAGCAAAGGTTGCTGCACTCGCCATCGGAACGTATTTGTTGAAACTCCCTACAGGACTTGTCTTAGAACTGGACAATTGCTTTTATGTTCCTTCGTTGATAAAGAACATCATTTCTATTTCTTGTTTAAATAGAAATGGTTACCATTTGACGTTTAGTAACAATTGTTGTTATATAACTTTGAATGGTATACTTTATGGAACTGAAACTTTGAGTAATGGTATTTATACGTTGGACGTATCCAGTGACATTTTTAATATCGAAGTGAGCAACAAGCGTGCTCGAAAGGATAATCAATTAGACTCCTACATGTGGCATTATCATCTTGGCCATGCAAGCAAGAAACACATGTCCGAATTACACCGATGTGGAATTCTGGAATCGTTTAAATTGGATTCATACGATACATGCGAATCATGCTTAAAAGGCAAGATGACCAAGTTACCTTTTACAGGAAAAGGTGAACGAGTGGGAGAGTTGCTAGGTCTAATACATACTGATATATGTGGACCTATGTCAACTCAAGCTTTAGGAGGCTATAACTACTTCATTACCTTCACCGATGATCACTCACGGTTTGGGTATGTGTTCTTGATGAAACACAAGTCTGAAGCCTTTGAAAGGTTCAAAGAATTCAGAAATGAAGTAGAGAAACAACATGACAAGAGTATTAAAATACTTTGATCGGATCGAGATGGTGAATACTTAAGTCAAGAGTTTCTTGATTATCTAAGAGACAATGGTATATTGTCTCAATGGACTCCGCCATATACACCACAGCATAATGGTGTATCTGAGAGGCGTAACCGGACCTTGTTGGACATGGTCAGGTCAATGATGAATCATGCGAATCTTCCCAAGTCCTTTTGGAGCTATGCACTTCAGACAACTGTTTACTTGTTAAACAGAATGCCAACCAAGGTAGTCTCTACTACTCCATATAAGATATGGAATAGTAAGAAACCTCATGTATCTTACTTGAAGATATGGGGTTATCCTGCTTATGTGAAGCGGACTGTATCAGACAAATTGGATGCTAAGTCTGATAAATGTCTATTTATTGGATACCCTAAGGAAACAAGGGGTTACCAATTCTATCATCCTATGGAACAAAAGGTGTTTATTTCAAGACATGCTGTGTTTCTAGAGAAAGAGTTTCTCTTGCAAGAAAATAGTGGGAGTGTCGTCGAGCTTGAGGAGGCTCGAGAGACTCAAATAGACATTGATGAGATACCTGGTGAAGCACAACAGCCGATAACTCATAGTGATGAGCAATCGACTGGACTTATTGAAACACCACATCTTCGTAGATCTGGTAGAACACGCAATATTCCTGAGAGATATGGTTTTCTCGTAAGTGAATCGAATGATGTGTTACTCATTGATGATGAGGAGCCTACCAGTTATGAAGAAGTTCTGACAAGTTCAGAAAGGGATAAGTGGCTTGAAGCCATGAAGTTGGAAATGGATTCCATGTATGAAAACCAAGTTTGGAACTTGGTTGACCCACCTGAAGGCATAAAGCCTATAGGGTGCAAGTGGGTTTTTAAGAAGAAAACCGACATGGATGGTAATGTGATTACCTATAAGGCTAGATTGGTGGTGAAAGGATATCTTCAAAAGCAAGGTTTTGATTATGATGAGACCTATTCGCCTGTAGCTATGCTTAAATCCATTCGGATGCTCCTGGCCATAGCAGCTCATTATGATTATGAGATATGACAAATGGATGTGAAAATATCTTTCCTTAATGGAAACTTGCTCAAGGACATGTATATGATACAGCTTGAGGGTTTCACATCGGTTGATAAAACCAAGGTATGCAAATTGCAAAAGTCTGTTGGTGCAATCGGCCCAGGTCACGATTGACCAGGACTCGAGCTTGGCTCGAGAGATGTTTTGATGTTAGACAAAAATATATGACAATGTAATTGTCATGGTAAAGTCCAAGTCATGGGTACTTGGCATGGAAAGTCCAAGTGGGACACTTGGCATTTGGGAAAGTCCAAGCATGGGTCTTGGCATGAGAAGTCCAAGGGGTTTGATATTGGCAGCGTAAAGTCTAAGTGGGACTCTTGGCAACATAAGTCCAATGATTGGCGGTGTAAAGTCCAAGCGGAGTCTTGGCGGCGTAAGTCTAATGTGCCTTGGCAGTGTAGACACCGTTAGCATGACATAGCCGATGGAAGCACCTGAAGGCTAGCGCGATGGATAAACAAGTCATGGATGACTTGGAGGGATTCGAGAGGCGTGAGGCTGATGGAGGTGGCTAGAAGGCTTAGGTCTAGGCTAAGGGTGGTCTAGCAAGTATGGGGATACCATACTTGGGTTAAAACCTCATGTTTGAGGTGTGCCAGTCGACTGGAGTAGTCAACTAGGGTTTGACTGCGGGAATTGCCCTAGCAGTCGACTGCCATAGGTGGGCAGTCGACTGATTGGCCGAGCAGTCGACTGATCGTGTGATCAGTCGACTGATGCTCAGATTTTGGGGCACAGAATGGAGTCTCACTCGACCGCTGGGACGAGCAGTCGAGTGATGGCTCATCAGTCGACTGATGCTCATGATCAGTCGACTGATGTCCTAGCCGTTGGATTTTTCTAGCCTAGATTACACCGTCGTCTCACAGCAACAGTGTGATCATTCGACTGATGGTCCCGAGCAATCGACTAATCGACTTTTTCCAGCACAGGTTGAATCTATAAAAGGAGCTCGTGATGGAGAAAAATGGATCCGGTTTTTGAGAGCTTTAGGGGCGATTTGTTGCTGCAAATCAGGTCTCCAAGTGCTAATCAAATAACCAAGCATTCAAGCAATCAAAAGCAAGAGTTGTAAAGTTTTTCTTTACTTGTCTTTCATATAAATTGTTGTAATTGCTTGTTTTAGTTTCTTACTGTTGTAAGATTACTTGTAAGGGGTTTCTCTGCCTCCGACTTGTGTCGAGAAGGAGTGTTTATCATAGTGATGTGTGATTGACATTGCTAGGGTTCGTACGAACCCAATCTGTGGAGTAGGAACCATTCAGTTCCGAACCACATTAAATATTTGTGTTTGCGTTGTTGTTTATTTCGTTATTGCTTTCATTACTATTCCACTGCGCGCTAACGAAATTGTAGAGACAACCACGATCGAATTCCATCTAAGAACGAACACTACGTTATTCACCCCCCCCTCTAGCGGCTTCAAATATCCTACATTTGGTATCAGAGCCCGGGGCTCTTCTACGGATTAACAACCCGCAGTTAAGACTCTAGAGGAACAAGATGGAATCCCAAGACAAGCTTGGATGGGACATCAACACTCCATCGCCATATGATCGAGAAGACTTTTCGGCATGGAGAACAAGAATGGAGACATTCTTGATGATGGATATAGAGGATTGGTTCATCCTCGTAGAAGGTTTTGAACCTCCTCGGGATAGGAATGGACAAGTCCTCAAGTTGAAGAAATGGACTCAAGAGCAACGACAAAAATTCAAAACCGAAGCCAAGGTAACAAAACTTTTAGAAGATTTGATACCTAATGATGTTTTGTCTAGGCTTGGTGAATATCTTGATGCCAAGGAGCTATGAGACAAATTAGCCAAGTTCAATGAGAAGCCTCACTTGGCACAAGTAGAAGAAGATAAGGAAGAGGATGAAGAGAGTTCATCATCCTCAAGAGCAAGTGAGGAATCGGAAGTTGAAGAGGAGTCAACTTCCGGATCGGTGGAAGAAGAAGTATAAGACACCTCCACCTCTAGGATTGAGGGGGAGGAAAGAATTTCCACTCCGGAGCAACAAGAGGAAGCTTCGACATCTAGTCAAGATGAAGAAGCTCCAATTCCGGCACCTACCACCACCATAGGTAACTCAAGCATGTCAATTGTAAATAAAAATCATATAATATGCTTTGAGTGTAGGGAATCCGGACACTACAAAAGTAAGTGTCCAAAAAGGGTTAAGAAAGCTCCTTCGGCACCAAAAGTCAATGAAAATGTCAAGGATGCCGGTGTCCCAACCAAGAAGAGCAAGGAGCACGTGGTGTGCTTCAAATGCCGATAACCGGGACACTATAGGAGCCAATGTCCTAGAAGAAAGGAGGGAGCTTCACAAGTAGGGGGAGTCTCTAAGACTAACCCTAAGGTATATTTTCATAATGCTCATTCTTTAAATTCTAAGAAAAAGCATGCTAGAATTAATTCAAATAACTTTGCTATTACTCATGAATCAAAGCATGCTAGGAATGATAACTCTAGGTCTATTTCAAAGAAGGAGAAATTTGGGACTAATGTCCCTAGAAATGTCATTCCTAAGAAAGCAATTAAGAAAATCGAAAACCATTTAGGTATCAATCCCAATAAGGGTAGACATGTGTCTAAGGTGAATGGTAATGCCCAAAAACCTAATCAAAAATCATTTGGGCAATTAGAGTTAGAAAATCAAGCCTTGAGGTCAAGGCTTGAGAAATTGGAAAAGACCCTTGCAAATATGCAAAATCAATTTAAAGGGTCAAAGTGTCAAACTCTAGGATCTAAAAGTCAACAAAAAGGGTGTAAGAGGCAAGAATCATCTAGGAGACAAGGTTTGAGTCACAGACCTATGTCTAAGAAAGTAATGCCTACTTATCACAATGTTTCAGTTGATTATGAAACTAAACCTAGGTCTAGGAAGACCAAGGTCAATAGGGAAGTCATCCCTAAGGTTGACCAAAGATTGTGCCTAGTGGCTAGGGTTTCAAGGAAACCTAGGGAAGCCACTAAGAAGGTTGCAAGGGGAGTTACCTCTAGAGTCAACCATGGCAAGACCCAAGTGACCTTGGCTAATAAGCCTAGAAGGGTCATTAGGAAGGTATCTAGGGAGGTTATCCCTAAGGAATACCTAATTAACCCTAGGAGCTCAAATATATTTTGGGTTCCAAAGAGCGTGATTGATTCATGTTAAATGGGTTAGGATGTGCCAACCTTGATTGGATGGGTAGTTAACTCAACCATGGTAAAGGTGGCACTTTAGGTTATTTTCAAGGTTATGGTTATCTTGGAAATACATTTGAGCTTTAATCCTAAAAGATTTTAGGATGTGCCAATATATTTTTGAAATCATGAAAATCAATAAAAATTGGCACAATCTAGATTTAGAGGTCATAGTGTGTCACTTTGATCTTTGGCACACTTTATGAATCAATGTATCAAGAGAAGTGTGTTTAAGGTGTAGAAGTTACATCAAGAGTGATACTCAAGTGCCACACACCTTGATGTCTTGCACTTACCATGCTTCATGTGTTTCACCATGTGTTTGCATGGAAGGAATGTCTAGGGTGGATTGCATCTCACAAAACAAGTCTTTTACCTTGATTGTGTATTTCAACACTTAGAAAGGGTGAGATGTTAGGATTTTGAAACCATTGGATGTTAATGTTTGCTAAAATGAAATAAAAATATCAAAATACAATAACAAATACATGAACATAAGCATAACATCAATATATTCGATATACAAGATTAAACATGAGAAAATGAAATAAGTTGGATAAATAAATCGAGATTTTCTGAATTTCAAAACTAGAAATCAGAGATCAGTCGACTGATACATTTATCGATCGATCATCTTATGTGAGCGCGATACGATCGTCCAAATGAGTATTGTTTCAGGACTCATTGTTTACACACATCGATCGTGATGGTGCTCATCGAGGCGAGAGGATCATCGATCCGAGTGCTCGCTTGATCGAGTGGTGATCGCATCGATCGAGTGATGAGCAACATCGATCGGCCCGATGTTACTATAACGACACGAAGACTCGTGATCGATTCGAGTTGGAGCGATCGGCTCACGGTTGTAAAATCGCTCATAAGCCCGATCGATCGGTCGATCGATGTCGCACATCGATCGGCCCTGGCGTCGCGATTTTATAATGCCGAACCGCTAGGGTTCGGCGTCTTCACGCGTCAATCCTTCGCTTCTTCCTCCTCTCCGGTTGCCGCTGCCTTCTCCGACCAGTGTTTCCGATCGCGCCGGTCACCCAAGCCTTAGGTTTGGTAACTAAGCTCTTCCACTCGCATTTTCACTCATCTCACAACCCTAATCCACTCATTTCCAGTGGCTTTTTCCTTTTCGATTAGGGTTCCGGCGATCCAGTGCTCCGGCGAACTCTCCGGTGGCCTTTTCAGCGATATCCGAGTATTCTCTCATCATCCCTCTAAATGGTGCCAAAGTAAATTTTTTTTTACTCTAAAACCCTAATTTTTCTTTTCATTATAATCTATTATAATCTAATCGTGCATTAGTGCCCTTGCATTTCATGTCGTTGCATTACATTCATATTGGCGATCCCGTAGAAATGACCCACCCGAGGTTGAATCACGATTGTACCAAACCATGTTGGTTAGGTACATCGATAGGGACTTCTTTACACGTTACTGTAGTGATTTAATCTCAACTGTCGGATCTAGAGATTTAATCCCAACCGTCGGTTCTAGATATTTGATCTCAACCGTCGAATCTAGAGATTTGATCTCAACCGTCAGTTCTAGAGATTTGATCTCAACCGTCGGTTCTAGAGTTTTGTTTTCCATCATTGGATCTAGACTTCATGAAGTGTTAATAGGCTACAATAGGGACCATGAGGAGGAGTTGGATCTTGGCCACCCGATGGATCGGAACCACACAAACTTGATCCATCAATGATGTTCCATTCCACTAGAGGATCATCATTGAACTACCTCACCAACCCCCATAAATTAATATGGGCTCCATATATTATTTGTACATCCATCTCCCCGTGTTTAAGATATCGAATTTCCGTCAATTGATTGATTTACTGACCATCAATCAATTAACATCTAACTCCTCGAGTAGTACCACTCAACCTTTTCATCATGTTGACTAAGTCAACCTGCAGGGTTTACATGATGAACCTTATGAGCTCCTCAAGGGGACATCATCAACCTAATATATAGGACACGGTTTCCTCCTATAATCAACGACACACCATGTAAATAATATCATTTCCCAACTTACCGGGCATATTGATTTAATCCATAGAAATCTCACCCTTTGGTAAATCAAAGAAATAAATATTAAGTACATGTGCCCGTTATTATATCGGGATTAAGAGCATGTACAACATAATATCCGAGGTCCGATTCAATTATGCAGTCAGCAATAAATTGAATCACCTCTATGTCGGTCCTGCTTAATACACCTAAGTGTACTAGTGTAACTCTATGTTCAAGACAAAACAATACCAAGCTACACTACAACCATGCCAATGGTTTGCCCAAAACCATCTTGGTTGTGAGCCTCTACTTATGCTCTACAAGGGACTGATAACATGATCTTCTGTGCCACACCCAAGCACCATGTTATCTACAGTGTAAAGTATTAGACAATATGCACACATATAATAAATATAAAGTGCAAACAATGATCATGTGATTCTTATTTCAAAATAAAAATGTTCATACAAAAGAGCTAGCCTTTCATTATACATCCCAACAATCTCCCACTTATACTAAAAGACTATGCTGTCATCATACTGCCATACATCTGATTCCCCTTCCCTCCACATGCCTATCAAAACTCTCGCCAGAAGGGCCTTGTGAAAGGGTCTACCAGGTCATCCTCTGATGCAATCTAGGCGACAACAACTTCTACCTCCTTTACGATTTCTCGTATCAGGTGGTACTTGCTCTCTATGTGTTTACTAGCCTTATGGGCTCGTGGTTCCTTCGAGTTTGCAACTGCACCATTATTATCACAATAAATTGTGATAGTTCTGGGCAAACCAGGAATCACATCCAAGTCCATCAGGAAGTTCCTGAGCCACACAGCTTCTTTGGCCACCTTAGAGGCTGCCACATACTCAGCTTCCATAGTAGAGTTCACCACACATTTCTACTTGACACTCCTCCATACAATGGCTCCACCTCCCAAAGTAAATACAAAACCTGAGGTAGACTTACTGTTATCCCAATCAGATTGGAAGTCAGAATCCGTGTAACCCATAGGGAATAATTGGTCTGCCCGGTAAACTAGCATATAATCCCTAGTCCTTCTCAGGCACTACAATATATGCTTTACCGCAGTCCAATGTCCACATCTAGATTACTCGATGTCTCGACCATGCCCATGGCAAAGCAGATATCTGGTCTCGTACATAGCATAGCATACATTAGGCTTCCTACCGCCGAAGCATAAGGAACTACCTATATCTCCTCTATCTTTTCAGATGATCTAGGACACATCCATTTAGATAAAGGAACTCCATGCCTGAAAGGTAGCAAACCCTTCTTGGAGTATTGCATGCTAAAACGATCCACAATCATGTCTATGTATGAAGCTTGGGATAAGCACAACATCCTTTTCCTGCGATCCTTAAAACCTTGATCCCAAGGATGTGTCCTGCTTCTCCCAAGTTCTTCATATCTAACTGTTTGGACAATCATACCCTTACGTCTGATAACACTTCGATGTTGTTGCCAACCACCAAAATGTCATCTACATATAGTACAAAAATACCACTATGTTTCTGTCACATTTCTTGTATACACAAGACTCATTCGAACTTTGAATAAATCCATAAGACTGATTTACCTCCTCAAAACGGATGTTCCAAGACCTCGAAGCTTGCTTCAATCCATAAATGGACCGATTAAGCTTACATACAAGATGCTCTTTGACCTTAGCAATGAATCTCTCTGGTCGCTTCATGTAGATGTTTTCCTCAAGACTTCCATTAAGGAAAGTTGTCTTGACATCCATCTGCCACACCTCATAATCCATATGAGCTGCTATGCATAAGAGCTCTCAGACCTGACTTGAATCCATAGATTCAATCTCAGTATTCATTGCACTTTGCCAAGATGTTGCATCTATATCTTGGATTGCCTTGTCGTATTTTCAGGGATCAAGTTCATGTTCGCCAGGGACCAAATAAGAAGATTCTCCCAAGAACATGAATCTATCAGGCTAACTCACAACCCTCCCACTACGATGAGGTATCACCTGTGTATCCTCTGTGACACGCGGTGTAGTGACATGTGGTATGTCCTCTTGTACCGGCGGTACTAAAGAAGTGACTTCCCTTTTAACTCCTCCAGAACAATTTTACCCTTGGGCTTGTGGCTCATCACATAGTCTTCCTTTAGAAATCTGTCGTTCGTGTTAACAATCACCCTCTGATCTCTAGGACTATAAAACAATCCACCCTTCGTTCCCTTGGGATAGCCAATGAACATGCGTACTTCTGTACGAGGTTCCAACTTACCAGTATCTGCCTTCAACACATGTGCTGGACTCCCATATCTGAATATGTCTTAGACTAGGCTTTCTCCCAGTCCACAATTCTGTGGGAGTAGAAGGCACTGATTTAGATGGAACCAGGTTTAGAATGTATACCGTCATATCTAGAGCATATCCCCAGAACAAATCTGGCAAGTCAGAATAACTCATCATCAATCTAACCATCTCCATAAGAGTCCTATTCCTTCGCTTTGCTACACCGTTCTGCTGGGGTGTGTCAGGTGCAGACAATTGAGATTAAATCCCAACCTCTGATAAGTAGTTCCTAAACTCTCCCAAGAGGTACTTACCACCACGATCAGATCGTAGTGTCATCTTGAATAATTGTCTATGAAAAAGATGAAATATTTAAAACTACCTCTTGCCTGGATAGACATAGGACCATACGAATCAGAATGAACCAATTCCAACACATCTTTGGATCTATACCCCTTGGCCTTGAAAGGCCTCTTGGTCATCATACCCTCCAAGCAAGATTCACAGGTTGGGAGATCCTCCACCACTAATGAACCCAAAGGTCCATCAGCTATCAACCTTTGAATTCTGCTTAGGTTAATATGACCAAGCCTTAGATGCCAAAGATATGTCTGGTTCATTTGCGAAGGTTCTTTTCTCTTATTAGACTTAGAAGATGAGTTATTGACTTCTATATGCATCGTGGGAGTTTTCGGTTCAAGAGTATATAAATTGCCAACCAATGTACCAGAACAGATAATCTCCCTATTCCTTTTTATAACCACTTTGTCATTAAAAGAAACAGAATATCCATCCATAAACAATTTAGAAACTGAAATTAAATTCTTTCTAAAAGTAGGTACATAAAGACAATTTCTCAAAAACAAAACTTTATTCCTATCAAAAGATAAATAAACGTCTCCCACTGCAATAGCTGCCACCTTTGAAGCATTGCCCATGAAGACGATAATATCCCCTTTAGCTAGTCGTCGGGTTACCTGGAACCCCTGCAAAGTATTGCAGACATGATTAGTGGCTCCCATACCTACTCACCAGGTGCCGGTAGATAAGACCGCTAATCATGTTTCAATGAATAGTTCAAAGAATATATCTTTGTTCTTCTTTGGATTGGGACAGTCTTTCTTCCAATGTCCATCCTGCTAGTAAGTGAAGTACTTGCCTTTCGGCTTCTTCACTCCTCCCTGAGATCCTCCCACCACATTTGCTCCACCTTGTTTCTCCTTCTTCTTGCCTTTCGGCTTAGAAGTAGAAACCTTTTTGAGCAACCATGGCTTGAGGACATTCTTCGAAGAGTGCATACTTGTACTCCTTAGCAGATAAGACAATATCTAGATTCTTTTCCAATCAACATTATTTGGGTACAGTAAGTTTATTTCCTTTAGTATCACAACAAGTGGACTGAAAGTCATTTTGAAAATCCTAAGAATCACATAGATCATTACTTTAGATTTCAAATATTATTGATTCCTCAAATCAATAAAATTCCGAAATCAACCAACACCTCAAAACACCGAGAATATCGCATGTCACGCTGTGTGGACGTATACAAATTCTATATTTGTAAGAGGAGGTTTTACCCATTAATTTTATTATCTTGCCAACCTTACTTTTTGACAAATAAAATTAATAGTTGGTTCCTCTTTGGCCCTACAAATAAAAGCAGTGACTCCGATGGGGAGGATACCTTTATTTGCATCTAAGTGTGCACCATTACACGATACAAAGGGAATTATTTCGGATTATGTGCCTTACCACTGTGGAAGTACACACGCTCCTAGATAATTTCCTATAACCATTATTTGACCTAGTGATCTGCAAACAAACTCATCTGCAGGGAGGAAGGACCTCAGAGCCGACACGCAAGTTTGTTGCATCACACGTCAAATTGTAATGGAGGCTGTGGGAATTAATTAAAATATCCCTCTCCCACTTAGTAAATTGAAAATGAGGAATTTTCAAGCACACACAACATGCATATAAAACAAATCAGCAATAAATATGGAAAAAACAGAATTTTTCCAACTATTATGACTTTGTTCTCCAATATGCGTCCCGACGTGTCGCCACCTCGTCCGCTCCACCTTTTCCGTGCGCAAGCCACATAAAGAGATCCGAGCCGAGATATATTATTTTAATTTACATCCATCGATCCTATACTCCACGAAGGAGTGTACAAATACTCTAGATCGAAAGTAAACTAAAATGAGCGGCTAAACAATGTCGTATTTAATTACAAAAATTAAATACTAATCTAGCCTAGTCAACCCCGAGGATTCAAATAATAAATAGTTACACACATACAATCACATACACACATATGGCCATAATAGTCGGATCTTACGCCTGCAACCAAAGAGTTAAACTACGCATATCCTACTATTATCCGGCACATATAATATATGAAAAAGTGCATAAAATAACCGAATCCAAAACACACAAAACCAGAAACCGTGGCTCTGATACCAATTGTTGGAAATCATGCTCGCTAAGAGGCTCATTGGCTCCCATGTCCCCGGATTAAAATTTTCACTAATGAAAACTAATCCGGATGGGATGAGTTTCCTAAGCACAACAAATTCGTCATCGTGCTAACAACTTGAGCGATCGCTTGAACAAACTAGTTGTTCAAGCAACACAACTCTTCTAGTTGGTTAGCCGCGGAAGAGACGACGGACGGATCGCCGATTTTTATGTTTCTTATCGGGGTTCATGATTATACAAATACATACAAATGTAAACTAGTATAATCAACACATACATAAAGTAAGCATCCACACAAAACATGCATATAATTGAAAAGCAATTATAAACATAATACAAAAGAACATTAATCAAAATAAACAAGATTATACCTCTTGATCTTCTATTGTGTGTCCTCCCTCCTTTTGGACGTCGTGTGGGCGACGATCTACCAAAAGTTGAAGCCTCCTAGATCACCAATCTTCCTTTCCTTGTTCACTAGGAACAAAGGAAGATCCTAAAACAAAACTCATCTTCCTTTCTAGAACCGGCCACCAAGTCAATAAACTCGATGTTGCCGCCGGCCAAGGAAGATCAAATGGAGTATGGAAACCAACCAAAAGATAAACAACAAGGGCATGGGCGCCGACCAACACTTGGAGAAAGGAAAGGAAAACAATCCTCCTCTTTGTTGCCGCCCAAACCCTAGACAAAGCTCTCCCAATTTCCGGCCATGGATGAAGGGAAGGAGAATAGGTTGAGCTCCGGCCAAGGTAGAGGGAACAAGGATAGTGGCCGGCCAACACTTAGAAGGAAGAAGAAAAAGATCTTCATCTTCTTGTTGCCGCCCACCCTAATCCCAAAATCCTAACCCTAGCCGCCCAACCCCAATCCTATCCCAACTAGGATTTGATTGCCGCCCAAGGGAAGCTATCCTAATGCCATCCAACCTAAGCCATAGAATGAAGGGAGAAGCTTGGGCGCCGGCCAAACCAAGGAGGAAGGAGGAAGAAGGGTTGCCGCCCACCTTTGTGAACCAAACCCTAACCCTAGCCTCCTCCTATTTCTTGCCGCCCAAGCCACCTTATCTCAATTAGGTTTTTCCATCTTTTTTTGCCGCCCAAGCCTAAGCCCATATATATAGAGTTAGGTTTAGGCCTTGGTTTAATCTCCTCCATTGGATCTAGGGGTTTAATCTCAACCGTCGGTTCTAGAGATTTAATCTCCACCGTCGGTTCTAGAGATTTAATCCCAACTGTCGGATCAAGAGATTTAATCTCAATCGTCGGATCTAGAGATTTAATCCCAACCGTCGGATCAAGAGATTTAATCTCAACCGTCGGTTCTAGAGATTTGATCTCAACCGTCGGATCTAGAGATTTGATCTCAACCGTCGGTTCTAGAGATTTGATCTCAATCGTCGGTTCTAGAGTTTTGATTTCCATCATTGGATCTAGACTTCATGAAGTGTTAATAGGCTACAATAGGGACCATGAGGAGGAGTTGGATCTTGGCCACCCGATGGATCGGAACCACACAAACTTGATCCATCAATGATGTTCCATTCCATTAGAGGATCATCATTGAACTACCTCACTAACCCCCATAAATTAATATGGGCTCTATATATTATTTGTACATACATCTCTCCGTGTTTAAGATATCGAATGTCCGTCAATTGATTGATTTACTGACCATCAATCAATTAACATCTAACTCCTCGAGTAGTACCACTTAACCTTATCATCATGTTGACTAAGTCAACCTGCAGGGTTTACATGATGAACCTTATGAGCTCCTCAAGGGGACATCATCAACCTAATATATGGGACACGGTTTCCTCCTATAATCAACGACACGCCATGTAAATAATATCATTTCCCAACTTACCGGGCATATTGATTTAATCCATAGAAATCTCACCCATTGGTAAATCAAAGAAATAAATATTAAGTACATGTGCCCGTTATTATATCGGGATTAAGAGCATGTACAACATAATATCCGAGGTCCGATTCAATTATGCAGTCAGCAATAAATTGAATCACCTCTATGTCGGTCCTGCTCAATACACCCAAGTGTACTAGTGTAACTCTATGTTCAAGACAAAACAATACCAAGATACACTACAACCATGCCAATGGTTTGTCCAAAACCATCTTGGTTGTGAGCCTCTACTTATACTCTACAAGGGACTGATAACATGATCTTCTGTGCCACACCCAAGCACCATGTTATCTACAATGTAAAGTATTAGACAATATGCACACATATAATAAATATAAAGTGCAAACAATGATCATGTGATTCTTATTTAAAAATAAAAATGTTCATACAAAAGAGCTAGGCTTTCAGTATACATCCTAACACAAGGTGCATAGATAGTGCATCTAGATGAACTAAAATTTATTTCAATCATCACCAAGAATCATGAGGAAAGCTAATATACAAGTTATGTATATTTAGCCAATAAACCATGATTCAAAATAGGTTTTCAAAAACATTTTAAAATCAATTTAGAAAACCTTGGTGAAGTCTATCTTTTGATAGCCATCATCATTGTAGAAGTTGATACAAAGTAGATCAAAAACATTAAAGTTTTAATAGTTTTTGAACTTTGTACCAATCTCCTATTTCAATGGTAAAAATATTTTTCTGAAATTTTTCACCGATTGTATGTGTGATAAGTAATATACGTATCAAATTTCATGATTTTTTGATTTACGTAGAATTACTTATGAATTTCCAAAAGTCGAGTCTGATATCTGAAAATCAGGTTTCGATTATCGATCGTGATTAATAGCGCGAACTTGATCGGCGCGATATCACTCAAGCTGTTGTGCGATCGTGATGGGCACATCGATCCATTTGGTAGCTAACAGAGTCAACTGTCAATGCTGATTTCGGAAAAACTAGGTTTGTTTAGCCCGATTTCAGCTACGGTTAAGGTCCCTAATCACTCATAAACCTAGGATATGCTTTGGGAAGCATTATAAAGGGTGAAAATCCATTGGATATGGATTTGGAGAGGTGTTTAGGGTTTGTATCAAATTTAAGGTGTTGGAAAGTTCAATGTTGAATTTCCAACCTTATCTTTGATGGTTCAGAGTTCCTATTGGCTTAGGGACTTCCCAAAGACATTGTTGGTGCAATGGTTAAGGGGGAGCAAGCCTTTAGGGGGAGGTATCCATCATGGTATAATGGATGGTGGTTCATGGGAAAAAAAAATGAGATTTTCCCATACCCAATTTGGAAATTGGGAAAGTATAGCAGTCGACTGATCGTGTGATCAATCGACTGATGCTCGGATTTTGAGGCACATAATGGAGTCTCACTCGACCGCTGGGATGAACAGTCGAGTGATGGCTGATCAGTCGACTGATGCTCATGATCAGTCGATTGATGTTCTAGCCGTTGGATTTTTCCAGCGTGGATTACACCGTTATCTCACATCAACAGTGTGATCGATCAGATGGTCGGCGATCGTGATCGACTTTTCCTAAAAGGAGCTCGTGATGGAGAAAAATGGATCCAGTTTTTGAGATCTTTAGGGGCGATTTGTTGCTGCAAATCATGTCTCCAAGTGCTAATCAAATAACCAAGCATTCAAGCAATCAAAAGCAAGAGTTGTAAAGTTTTTCTTTACTTGTCTTTCATATAAATTGTTGTAATTGCTTGTTTTAGTTTCTTACTGTTGTAAGATTACTTGTAAGGGGTTTCTCCGCCTCCGACTTGTGACGAGAAGGAGTGTTTATCATAGTGATGTGTGATTGGCATCGCTAGGGTTCGTACGAACCCAATCCGTGGAGTAGGAACCATTTGGTTCTGAACCACGTTAAATATTTGTGTTTGCGTTGTTGTTTATTTCATTATTGCTTTCATTACTATTCTGCTGCATGCTAACGAAATTGTAGAGACAACCACGATCGAATTCCATCTAAGAACGAACACTACGCTATTCACCCCCCCTCTAGCGGCTTCAAATATCCTACACTGTCCATATATGGATTGAAGCAAGCATCCGAAGCTGGAATATCCATTTTGATGAGACAATTAAAAGGTTTGATTTCTCATAAAATCAAGACGAACCTTGTGTGTACAAGAAGGTTAGTGGGAGTGCAGTCGTGTTCCTAGTATTGTATGTCAATGACATATTACTTATAGGAAATGATGTTTCAATCTTACAGTCAGTTAAGATTTGGTTGTCCAAGACATTCTCCATGAAAGACCAGGGAGAAGCAACCTACATCCTCGGGATTAAGATCTATAGAGATAGATCGAAATGGTTGCTTGGTCTTTCGCAGTCTATATATATAGACCGAGTGCTAAAGAGGGCATGTTGGAATCCAAGAAAGGTTTCCTACCCATCAGGCATGGGATACACCTTTCGAAGTCTATGTGTCCGCGCACAGAAGAAGAGAGGATTTGCATGATTATGATTCCCTATGCATCCACAATAGGATCTATCATGTATGCTATGTTATGTACGAGGCCCGATGTATCGTATGCTCTGAGTGTCATGAGTAGATACTAGTCTGATCCAGGAATGGATTATTGGGCGGCTGTTAAGACAATCCTTAAGTACTTGAGAAGAACTAAGGATGTGTTCCTAATATATGGAGAAGGGGACATAGTGATACGCGGGTATACGGATGCCAGCTTCTAGACAGACAAGGATGATTCCAGGTCTCAGTCTGGATACATGTTCACTTTGAATGGGGGTGCAGTGAGTTGGAAAAGTTCCAAACAAGACACTGTAGCGGATTCTACCACTGAGGCAGAATACATTGCAGCTTCGGAAGCAGCAAAGGAAGCGGTTTGGATCAAGAAGTTCATTTATGAACTTGAAGTGATTCCAGCCATTATTGAAGCAATACTGGTCTACTGCGACAATAATGGAGCAATTGCACAGGCGAAAGAGCCAAGGTCTCATCAACGATCCAAAAATGTGCCTCGCCGCTATCATCTGATCAGAGAGATCATTAGTAGAAAGGAAATACAAATTGAGAAAATCCCCACTGAAAGGAACTTAGCGGATCCTTTGACTAAGGCATTACCTCAAAGTAAGTTTGAGGGTCATGTTAGATCTTATGGTATTGGATATCGTAGCGATTGACATTAGGCCAAGTGGGAGTTTGTTAGTAATATATGAGAGATGTCCTAAGGTAATCGCCTTATGTTTGAACCATTTATATGATAAATGAAGATTCACTATTTGAGTATACATGTTTTCATGTATTTGATTAGATCTTAAACTCATTTACTGAATGCCCACGCTATGATTCACAGCATGAGAGAATTTGTGATTGGATCACAACTAGTGAGTATCTCTACATGTGTAATTGTGATGTATCAGAATTATCCCTAGTCGATGAATTGATGGATTTGGACACCATTGATTCTGTTGAGACTAGCACGAGGTATACTCCTTGGTGTATCCAAGCAGCTGATTCTCACTAGCTGGAGACATTGTGATGTTCGGAGTTAATCGTGGATGCTAGTTATGGTAACTAGTTCATTGGAGTGACCAGCCGTAAGACTTCATATGGTTCTCTGCATATATAGATATGTCAATGAAGTTCTTACTGCAGCTTAAGTGCGATGTTCCTTTGACATGCGGTATTCAAGTCATCTTGATCATAAAGACTTATGCTTTGACATCTTAAGCAAGCATCTCTGAGGAGATGTGGACCCAGGATTATTGGGTATAAGTCGAAGTGATCGAAGGTGTTTGAATAGCCTATAAAGGATTCACCACTCCTTGCGAGGAGATGTATACCCATGGCCTCTCGTCGGATTGTTACTAAAGTCTTTGGCCAAAGCATTACATGTTTAGAGTAAGGTACTCTTGGATATATGTGCAGTAACTAGAATCCGTAGGACGAGGAAATGATACTTAGGCTAGGTGTGACGTAGTCAACCTAGTGGGGACTGACACAATGGACCATGTCCTGAACCGAGTGGGTATAAGATGAGTGAAGGGAATGGGGAACGATTCATTGTAGCTGCTGAAGGGTTTCAGAAATAGTTCTGGATCAACCGTTGATCTTTTCGGTTAATTGGGGATCATGATGTACTACAAGGTGTCACTCATGATCGTTCTATAATTAATGGTTAATTATAGACGACCAACATAAATCAAGAACCTATTTGGTCACACGCACAACGAGCGTAATCCGAAGGATTTAAAACAAGCTTGAGAATGAGATTCTCAGATCGAGAGAAACTATGTTTGGTTGGACCAAACAAGGAGCGAGCATGAAATCATTTCAGTCGCAATGGAAGTGTGGATGGGCCGTGTCTTATGAAGACATGATGGATGAACCAAATTGGTTTGGTTCTAATCCAATGGTGGATAATAAACCAAAGGGGTTTGGTTTGTTTTAAACGAATGAACCAAAGTTGGTTCGGTTCGTTTTAACTTAAAATAGACCAAATCGGTTTAGTTTATTTTAACTTAAATTAATGGAGCGGGTTAATAGGCTTTTGGTTATGATCTGATAACCATAAGGAGAATTTGTTCTCTATAAAATAGGGCTTAAGGGTTTTGTGAAAACCTAATCCAAGCGACCCCAAAGTTGCCGCCCACCCTCTCCTTCTCCTCTTGTGGTCGGCACCCAAACCCTAGCCGCTGCCCACCCTTGTGCCGCCGTCCAAGCTTGTTGCCAGCGTCCAAGCTTCAGCCGGCGATCCTCCAGCGACCCTCCGGTGATCCTCCTTGGCTCCTATGACCAAGGACTTGCTGGCCCTCTTCTTTTTGACCGGCGTAAACTCCTCTACCAAGCTGTCTTGTTTTCTGGACAGCTTGTTTCCTTCGTATTGGAGTGTCATTTGGATGACATTTGGAGCTCCGACAGCGGCTTCTTTTTCGGGGATTCGATCTTCGGTAATCCTCATAGGTGGAGGATGAAGGATTCGTCAAATGGTTGATGAATACCTCTCCGGAGAAGCGAGTTTTTGAGGACTCATTTTGAATCCGAATTTTGATTCGGATTGTGATCTTCTCTCGATCACATCGTCTTCGACACGAGGCTAGTGACTCGTACGAAGACAAGGCTCGTGACTTTGTGAAGTCATCCCGAAGATACTCAGCGTGGATATGGATAGAGGCGATTCTAGGGAGGATCGCTCCATTTGATGTCTTTCCCGCTACACGTGATACGTCAGGTATACGTAGAATAAATTTCCTTTTATTGCAAAATTTGAAACTACGGTTATGTCTACACATGTTGTACTATGCATGCGTGTGGTGTGTGTCTTGTAATAAATTAGATTTATTATTTTTATTTCTTCTGCTGTGCACATGTTTACGAAACATGTTCAAACACACAATTGCCGCGGTGCCGGAAACCCAACATCAGATACACCATTATGTTACGGTGTATACGGCGGAGTCCATTGGGACAATATATCATTGACCTTTAGATAATCCAGAAACTCTTGACTCAAGTATTCACCACCTCAATCAGATCGAAGTATTTTAATACTTTTTCCAAGTTGTTTCTCTACTTCACCTCTAAATTCTTTGAACCTTTCAAAGACTTTAGACTTGTGTTTCATCAAGAACACATACCCAAATCGTGAGTGATCATCGATGATGGTAATGAAGTAGTTATAGCCTCCTAGAGCATAAGTTGAGATAGGTCCACATACATCAGTATGTATTATACCAAGCAACTCTCCTACGGGTTCACCTTTTCCAGTAAAAGGTAACTTGATCATCTTGCCCTTTAAGCATGATTCTCATGTATCGTATGAATCTAATTCAAACAATTTTAGAATTCCACATTGGTGTAATTCAGACATGCATTTCTTGCTCACATGGCCAAAACAACAATGCCACATGTAGGAGTCTAATTGATTATTTTTTTGAGCACACTTGTTACTCGCTTCGATATTAAAAATGTCACTGGATATGTCCAACATATAAATACCATTGCTTAAAGTTCTAGTCCCATAAAGAATGTCATTCAAAGTTATGTAACAACAATTGTTACTAAAAGTTAAATGATACCCATTTCTATTTAAACAAGAAATAGAAATGATGTTCTTTATCAACGAAGGAACATAAAATCAATTATCCAATTCTAAGACAAGTCCTGTAGGGAGTTTCAACAAATATGTTCTGATGGCGAGTGCAGCAACCTTTGCTCCATTCACAACACGTAAATTTGACTCTCTCTTAACGAGTCTTCTTATATTCCTTAGCCCATGTATGTTATTACATATATGTGAACCACACCCGATATCCAATACCCAAGTGTCTAAGGAAATAGAATGACAATCAATAATGAAGATATCTGAAGAAGATGGGGCATCAGATGCCTTATTCTTCTTCATGGACACAAGATAAATCTTGCAGTTTCTTCGCCAATGACCCTCCTTGCCGCAATGATGGCAATTGCCCTTTTGAACTAGTTCCACCTTTTTAGCCCTTTTCTTCTTCCCCTTTTGTTGTTCCTTT
Organism: Wurfbainia villosa; assembly: GCA_025175895.1. Taxonomy (NCBI): domain Eukaryota; kingdom Viridiplantae; phylum Streptophyta; class Magnoliopsida; order Zingiberales; family Zingiberaceae; genus Wurfbainia; species Wurfbainia villosa. Next base: position 30,384,829 of record CM045989.1, on the reverse strand, counting down.
GACTTCCTCTTAGAACCTTTCTTCGAGAAATCAATTAACATCATCATCCCCTACTCATGCTTCACAGAAGGCTCCATAGTCTTCAGCATGTTGAGCAGTACCATAGATGAACTTTCTTGCATCTCAGAGGTGAAGAGGAGCTTGGAGACTTTAAGCCTTTCGAATCTCACTTGCTCATCAAACAACTCATAAAGATGAAAGACTATGGTATGAGCATCCATATGCTCATGTTGATTCCGCAGCTCGGGTACCATCATGGCTAGTATGATGTAACTCACTAGTTCAGAATCACTCACATGTTTTTGAGGGGCCAACAATTGGTCTAGAGTTGCATCATCACTAGGACGGGCGGGAAGAGGCTCTTCGAGGATATACGTAAGCTTTTTAACCTTGAGAACAATTCTCAAGTTTCTAAGCTAGTCCAAGAAGTTCGGTCCAATCAATTTTTTGAATCCAAAATAGACCGTAAATTCAAAGATGTCATGATCAAGTGATTAACCTAGACATACAAATCGAGCATATATGAGAAAGATGATTTTAAAATGCAACAACATACATTTATTAGTTCCTATTCATTTTTCTGAATTCAAAAACTCCTAAAATCAATTCGGGAGATCATAGGTCCATCTCCGAATGAGTTGATATCCAACATAGATAAGAACTACCTTCGAGAGAGTCCAACAAGCCATTCATAACTACGATGGTAGGTATCAAGTATACCTATTACATATCACATATATGCAACTATCACAATGTGTTATCAACTAATTGATTGTTCACACATACATTGGGTTGTTAATACATTAACAAGTATGCGTCAAATGCATAGCACCCAATTTCACCTCCCTTCACATCGACCTTGGAGAGAGTCTAATAAGTCGATGCTCCCGGTTAAAACCAACCCATTAATCGAGAAATAGTTTTAACATGGTTAGAGTGCATTCAACCAATTAGCCAGGCTTGGAGAGAGTCCAGCAACCCAAGCTAACGATTGACCTCTAACTCTTACCATATTAGAATTAAACTATTCCATGTTTGAACATGTTCAGGTTCGAGCTAAGCTTAGAGAGAGTTCAACAACCCAAACAAGAAACGGAACTCTGGTTCTAACGATATTAATGAAAAGTGTAGCCTTTAATATTGTATAAGGGTTTTGTGGTCTCATCATTCTTTTCATGCAAATAACTATTATCCACATGGCATGACACACATGGCATACATAAGTGCATCTAATGCATCTACATGTCACGACACGCATGACATAATAATAAGCATCTTAATGCAATTACATGACATACAATTATGACATGTACAAAAATTTCCTTATTTGTCATAACTATTTTGGAAATAAAATATGTTTTAGATTTGATTTCTCAAATCAAATCATGATTAATTTAGGAAACAAATTTTCAAATCTAATCACATATTTTATTTATGGAAAGTGTTAATTAAGGAAAGTCAAATTTACTTTAGGAAATAAATTTCCTAAATTGTAATTTCCTAATCATATTAGGAAACTTCCAATTTGAATTTCTTTATAAATTAAAATTTCCATAAATACTTCTAAACTTTTCAAAAGTAGAATATTTCCATAATTACAATTATGACTATCGCAAAATAATTTTACGATTATGTCGAAACACAACCTAGCTATGATACCACTGATGGATTTCCCCAGCACCGACGTGGATGGGTGTCCGAATATGTTTCGTAAACATGCACACAGTGGAAGCAAAAAGAAGCAATAAATTAATTTTATTACAACACACACACACCACACGCATGGAGGATACAACAAGTGTAAAATCGCTATTTTAAATTTTGCAATAAAAGAAAATTTATTCTAGTTATACCTGATGTATCATGTGTAGCGGGAATGACATCAACCGTAGCGACCCTCACTAGAATCACCTCTATCTGTATCCATGTCGAGTATATTTGGGATAGCTTCACAAAGCCACGAGCCCCATCTTCGCAAGAGTTACTAGCCTCGTGTCGAAGACATTGTGATCCAAGAGACGATCACAATCCAAATCAAAATTCGGATCTAAAAATGAGCTCCACAAACTCACTTCGTGAAAGCGGTTTTCGTCAACCAATTGACGAAACCTTGGTCGTCCACCTATGAGGATTGTCGGAGATCCAATCCCTGGCAAGTAGGTCACTGTTGGAGCGCAAAACACTGACCAAATGACCTCGTTACGAAAAGAGAAACAAGCTGTCCAAAACTGGACAACTTGTGTTGGTGGAGAAGATGGCCGGCCAATCAATGGCCGGTTGCTCCTTGGTCATCGGCGGCCAAGGGAGGATGGCCGAAGGAGTCGCCGGCGGCTGGTGGGTGACCGGCGGCGAGGAGGAGGAGCTACGGTAGCAAGGATGGGCGGCAGCAGCCTTTGGGCGGCATGGAGACCCTCCTTTGGTTGGGCGACAAGAAGAGAAAGAGGAGAAGAGAAGTGGGCGACAACTCTTAGAGCTTCATTAGGGTTTCCAAAAACCCTTAAGCCCTATTTTATAGAGCGCATGTTTCTTGACCATCAAGAAACCTTCTCCTAGTGGTTATTGGTTCATAACCAAAACCCATTAACCCGCTCCAATAACTTAAGTTAAAATAAAGCAAACTGCGTTGGTCTATTTTAAGTTAAAACGAACCGAACCAACTTTGGTTCATTCGTTTAAACCAAACCAAACCCCTTTGGTTTATTTTCCACCATTAGATTAGAAAAAAAACTAATTTGGTTCATCTATCATGTCTTCAAAAGACACGGCCCATCCATGCTTCCGATGCGGTTGAAACCATTTCATGCTTGCTCTATGTTTGGTCCAACCAAACTAAGTCTCTCTCGATCTGAGAATCTCATTCTCAAACTCATTTTAAATCTTTCGGATAACACTCGTTGTGCGTGTGACCAAATAGGTTCTCGATTTATGTTGGCCGTCTATAATTAACCATTAATTATAAAATGATCATGAATGACACCTAGTAGTATATCATGATCCCCAATTAATCGAAAAATCAACGGTTGACCCTAGAACATCTTCTGAAACCTTTCAGCAGCCACAGTGAATCGTGCCTCGTTCCCTTCACTCATCTTATAACCATTTGGTTCAGGACATGGTCTATAGTGTCAATCCCCACTAGGCTGACTACGTCACACCTAGCCCAAGTATCATTTCCTTGTCCTACGGATTCTAGTTACTGCACATGTATCCAAGAGTACCTTAATCTAAACCTGTAATGCTTTGGCTAAAGACTTTAGTAACAATCCGACAAGAGGTCAAGGGTATACATCTCCTCGCAAGGAGTGGTGAATCCTTTGTATGGGGTCGACTTCAACTTATCCGGTGATTGTAAATGCCAGTTTGAGTGAAGCGGAGATGAGGGAGTTGCTGGAGGTCCTCAACACATACAAAAAGGTGTTGGGTTATACCATTGAGGACATTAAGGGGATAAGCCCATCTCTATGAATGCACGGGATAGTACTCGAGGATGGGTATAAGTCAACCGTGGAGCGTCAGAGGCAACTTAACCCAAACCTATAGGAGTTTGTGAAGAAGGAAGTGCTTAAACTATTGGATGCCGGAATAATCTATCCAATTTCGGATAGTGAGTGGGTATGTCCGGTGCACGTAGTCCCAAAGAACGGCGGAACTATGGTAGTCAAAAATGAAGAAAATGAGATGATCCCTATTCGAAGAGTAACAGGATGGAGAATGTGTATAGACTATTGTAAACTAAACAAGGTAAAAAAGAAGGATCACTTCCCACTTCCATTCATCAATCAGATGCTGGAGCGCCTTGCTAAACACTCCCATTTTTGCCACCTTGACGGGTACTTGAAGGGTTTTACTTATCGAGTCCGTGAGGGGAAACTTTGCTTCCCACTTCACCTCGGTCGTTTGATCATGGCGATCCCTTCGATGTCCCCGGATTAAAATTTAATCCTAGACAAAAGGGATTACCCAAACAACCAAGCCATCGTCGTGCTATTCGTTTAGAGAGGTCACTTGAACAAACTAGTTGTTCAAGCGACCATCCTCTATTCTACGAGTAGCCACTGAATAGACGATGTCCGGATCACCGGTTTTTGTGTTTATGCTCAGGATCCAAGTATTATTTATCCATTTACAGATTTATAACATGCTTATAATTGAAAAACAAAAACAAGCAACAAACAAAAGAGAAAAGAGAATAGATATACCTCTTGATCTTCTAATGTATGTCCTTCCTCCTTTTGGACATCGTGTGGGCGACGATCTACCAAAAGTCGAAGCTCCAAGATCGTAAATCTTCCTTCCTTGCTTTTCCAAAGTAAGAGGAAGAATAGAAACAAGGTTCCTCTCCTCCCTAAAACCAACCAACAAGGAGCAAACAAAATTCTTGTCGCCGGCCACAAAAGAGAATAAGATGATGATGGAAAACAACCAAGACACCAAGGGAAGCCCTATATCTTGTTTCCACCAACTAAGGAGAGGGAGAAGAGAAGCTTTGGCTGCCGGCCAAGGTTGGAAGAGGGCTGGGAAACAATCTGGACGCCGGCCAATGAAGGTAGAAGAAGAAATAATCACCTTCCTTATTTGGTGCCGCCCTAGCCTCCAAACCCTAACCCTAATCCTATCTCAACTAGGATTCCTTCTCTTGCCGCCCAAAACCTAGCTCTCCTTGATTGTAGTTCATGCCAACTCTCATGCCCTCCTTTTATAGAGTTAGAGATAAGTCATGAATTAATCTCCTCCATTGGTTCTAGGGATTTAATCTCAACCGTCGGATCTAGAGATTTAATCTCAACCGTCGGATCTTAGAGATTTAATCTCTACCTTTGGATATTAGAGTTTTGTTTCTATCCATTGGATCTAAGCTTCATGAGGTGTTAATAGGCTACATTAGAGACCATGAGGAGGAGTTGGATCTTGGCCACCCATGGATCAAGCCCACATAAAGTCTGATCCACTAATGATGATCCAATCCACTAAAGGATCATCATTGATCTACCTCACCAACCCCCATATGATAATATGGGCTTCATATATTATTTGTACATTTTCTACCCATTTTTAAGATCTTGAATGTCCGTCGATTAATTAATTTACTGACCATTAATTAATCAACATCTAACTCCTTGAGTAGTACCACTCAACCTTTTCATCATGCCGGACCAAGTCTACCTGCATGGTTTACATGATGAACCTTATGAGCTCCTCAAGGGGACATCATTATCCTAATATATAGGACACGATTTCCTCTTATAATCAACGGCACACCATATAAATAATATCATCTCCCAACTTACCGAACCTATCGATTTAATCTATAAATCTCGCCCATTGGTAAATCAAAGAGATGAGTACTAACTATATGTGTCGGTTATTATATCGGGATTAAGAGCATGTACTAAATAATATCTGAGGTCTGATTCGATTATGTAGTCAACAATAAATCGAATCACCTCTAAGTCGGTCCTGCTCAATACACACAAAGTGCACTAGTGTGATTCTATGGTTAAGACAAACCAATACCAAATCACACTACAACCATTCCGATGGTTTGTCCTAAGCCATCTCGATTGTGAGCCTTTACTTATACTTTTCAAGGGGCCGATAACATGATCTCCTGTTTGACACCACACACCATGTTATCTACAATGTAAAATATTAGACAATATTGCATAACCATAAAAATATGCAAACAATGATCATGTGATTCTTAATTAAAAATAAAGATGTTCATACAAAAGATAGACTTTTCAGTATACATCCCTATAATCTCCCGCTTATACTAAAAGACTATCTTGTCCTCAAAGTGGCATACATCTGATCCCCATTCCCTCCACATGCCTATCAAAAGCTCTCGCCGGAAGGGCTTTAGTGAAAGGATCTGCCAGGTTATCCTCTGATGCAATCTTGGCCACAACAACTCCTCCTCTCTTTACGATTTCTCGTATCAGGTGGTATTTGCGCTCTATGTGTTTACTAGCCTTATGGGCTCGTGGTTCCTTCGAGTTTGTAACAACACCACTATTATCACAATAAATTGTGATAGTTCTGGGCAAACCAGGAATCACATCTAAGTTCATCAGGAAGTTCCTGAGCCATACAACTTCTTTGGCCGCCTCAGAGGCTGTCACATACTCAGCTTCCATGGTGGAGTCTGCCATGCACTTCTGCTTGACACTCCTCCATACAATGGCTCCACCTCCCAAAGTAAACACAAAAACTGAGGTAGACTTACTGTTATCCCTATCAGATTGGAAGTCAGAATCCATGTAACCCACAGGGAGTAATTGGTCTGCCCGGTAAACTAGCATATAATCCCTAGTCCTTCTCAGGTACTTCAATATATGCTTTACCGCAGTCCAATGTCCATGTCCTGGATTACTCTGATATCTGTTGACCATGCCCATGACAAAGCAGATATCTGGTCTCGTACAGAGCATCGCATACATGAGGCTTCCTACTGCCGAAGCATAAGGAACCGCCTTCATCTCCTCTATCTCCTCAGATGATCTAGGACACATCTCCTTAGATAAAGGAACTCTATGCCTGAAAGGTAGAAAACCCTTCTTGGAGTTCTGCATGATAAAACGCTCCATAATCGTGTCTATGTATGAAGCTTGGGATAAGCACAACATCCTTTTCCTGTGATTCCTTATAACCTTGATCCCAAGGATGTGTCCCACCTCTCCCAAGTCCTTCATATCAAAGTGTTTGGACAACCATACCCTTACGTCCGATAACACCTAGATATTGTTGCCAATCAATAAAATGTCATCTACGTATAGTACAAGAAATATCACTACGTTTCCATCACATCTCTTGTATACACAAGACTCATTCGGACTTTGAATAAATCCATAAGACTAGATCACCTCATCAAAGCGGATATTCCAAGACCTCAAAGCTTGTTTCAATCCATAAATGGACTGATTAAACTTACATACAAGATGCTCTTTGCCCTTAGCAATGAATCCCTCTGGTTGCTTCATGTAGATGTTTTTCTCAAGACTTCCATTAAGGAAAGCTATCTTGACATCCATCTGCCACACCTCATAATCCATATGAGCTGCTATGCATAAGAGAATCCGGATAGACTTAAGTATGGCTACCGGCGAAAAGGTCTCCTCATAATCGATACCCTCTTTCTTAGTATACCCCTTCGCAACAAGCCTCGCTTTGAAGGTCTCAACCTTCCCATCTATTCCTCTCTTTCTCTTGTAGATCCACTTGCATCCAATGGTTTTTACACCATCGAGTGGTTCTACTAGCTCCCAGACCTGATTTGAATCCATAGATTCAATCTCAGCATTCATTGCACTTTGCCAAGATACTGCATCTTTATCTTGGATTGCCTCGTCATATATCCAGGGATCAGGTTCATGTTCGCCAGGGACCAAATCAAAAGATTCTCCCAAGAACATGAATCTATCAGGCTGTCTCACAACCCTCCCACTACGATGAGGTATTACCTGTGTATCCTCTGTGACACGCGGTGCAGTGACATGTGGTATATCCTCTTGTACCGGTGGTACTAAAGAAGTGACTTCCACTTTTAACTCCCCCAGAATAATTTTACTCTTGGGCTTGTGGCTCATCACATAGTCTTCCTCTAGAAATCTGCCGTTCGTGCTAACGATCACCCACTGATCTTTAGGACTATAAAACAATCCACCCTTCGTTACTCTGGGATAGCCAACGAACAAGCGTACTTCTGTACGAGGTTCTAACTTACCAGCATCTGCCTTCAGCACATGTGCTGGACTCCCCCATATTCGAATATGTCTTAGACTAGGCTTTCGTCCAGTCCACAACTCTGTGGGAGTAGAAGACACTGATTTAGATGGAACCAAGTTCAGAATGTACACCGCCGTATCTAGAGCATATTCCCAGAACGAATCTGGCAAGTCAAAATAACTCATCATCGATCTAACCATCTCCATAAGAGTCCTATTCCTTCGCTCTGCTACACTGTTCTGCTGGGGTGTGTCAGGTGCAGTCAATTGGGATTGAATCCCAGCCTCTGATAAGTAGTTCCTAAACTCTCCCAAGAGGTACTCACCACCACGATCATATCGTAGTGTCTTGATACTTTTACCTTGACGTTTCTCCACATCAACCTTGAATTCTTTGAACTTGTCAAAGCATTCAGACTTGCGGCGCATCAGGTAAATGTATCCATATCTTGAGTAATCGTCTATAAAAGAGACGAAATACTCAAAACCACTTCTAGCCTGGATAGACATAGGACCACACAAATTAGAATGAACCAATTCTAACACATCTTTGGCTCTATACCCCTTGGCCTTAAAAGGCCTCTTGGTCATCTTACCCTCTAAGCAAGATTCATAGGTTGGGAGATCCTCCACCACTAATGAACCCAAAGGTCCATCAGCTATCAACCTTTGAATTCTTCTTAGGTTGATGTGACCAAGCCTAAGATGCCAAAGATATGTTTGGTTCATCTTCGAAGGTTCTTTTCTCTTATTGGAATTAGAAGATGAGTTATTAACTTCAATTTGCATCGTGGGAGGTTTTGGTTCAAGTGGGTACAAATTTCCTATCAATGTACTCGAACAGATAATGTCCCTATCTCTTCTTATAACAACTCTGTTATTAAAAGAAATAGAATATCCATCAATAAATAATTTAGAAACTGAAATTAAATTTTTTCTAAAAATGGGTACATAAAGGCAATTCTTAAGAACCAAAAGTTTATTTTTCTCAAAAGATAAATGAACGTCTCCCACTGCAACAACTGCCACCTTCGTGGCATCGCCCAAGTACACGGTAATCTCCCCCTTAGCCAATCGTCTGGTTTTCTGGAACCCTTGCAAAGTTTGCAGACATGATCAGTGGCTCCCGTATCTACACATCAGGTGCCGGTAGATAACACCGCTAAACATGTTTCAATGACTAGACCAAAAGATATACCTTTGTTCTTGCGGTTAGGGCAGTCCTTCTTCCAGTGTCCAGTCTTCTTACAAGTGAAGCACTTGCCTTTCGGCTTCTTCACTCCTCCCTGAGTACCTCCCACTGCCTTCGCCCAAGTTTGTTTCTTTTTCTTCTTGCCTTTCGGCTTAGAAGTAGAAACCTTTTGGGTCACAACGGCATGCGCCTGAGCACTCTGACGAAATAGTGCCTCTGCCACCTGGAGTTCTGTCAGAAGTTCCGCTAACGAATACAACCTCTTGTTCATGTTGTAGTTCAGGCGAAACTGCTCAAAACTCCTAGGTAGAGACTGGAGTATGATATCGACCTGAGTTTCCCCATCGATCTCAGCTCTTAGGACCTCCAGCTCATTCAAATGAGTCATCATCTTGAGAACATGATCCCTCACGGGTGTTCCCTCAATCATGGTAGTCGTCATCAAGTTTCTCATGGCCTCTTGCCTCGCAGCCTGATTCTGGTGTCCGAAAAGCTCCTTGAGATTGAGCATCATATCATAAGCAGTGGACATGGCTTGATGCTGATGTTGCAGTACATTTAACATAGATGCCAAAATGTAACACCGCGCCATCTCATCGGCCTTGATCCACTTCTTATAGCTCTCTCTCTCCTTTTCCCCAGAATTATTTGTAGGCTTGGGAGGGCACTCTTCGAGGAGTACATATTTGTATTCCTCAGCAGTCAAGACAATGTCTAGATCCATCTTCCAATCAACATAGTTGGGTCCAGTAAGTTTGTTCTCTTTCAGTATCACAACAAGTGGGTTGAAAGTCATTTTGAAAGAAAACCTAAGAATCACATAAATCAAAACATTAGATTTCAAAAAATTATTGATTCCTCAAACAATAAAATTTTAAAATCAACCAACACCTTAAAACACCAAGAATATCGTATGCCACGATAGTGTGGACGTATACGAATTCTACATTTGTAAGAGGAGGTTTTACCCATTAATTTTACTATCTTGTCAACCTAATTTTTTGACAAGTAAAATTAATAGTTGGTTCCTCTTTGGCCCTACAAGTAAAAGCAGTGACTCCGATGGGGAGGATACTTATATTTGTATATAAGTGTTCACCATTACTCGGTACCAAGGTAATTATCTCGGGTTATGTGCCTTACGATGGACAAGTACACACGCTCCTTAATAATTTTCTATAACCATATTCGACCTTGTGATCCACAAACAAACCCATCCGATATAGAGGAAGGCACTCAGAGCCGACGCACAAGTTTGTTTGCATCACTTGTCAAATCGTAATGGAGGCCGTGGGAATTTTAAAAAAATTCCCTCTCCCACTTAGTAATTTGAAATTGAGGAATTTTCCTAGCCTACGACATGCATATCAAACAAAAAGAAATAAATATAAAAAATAAATTATTTTCCAACTATTATGGCTTTTGTCTTTAATATGACTCCCGTCACAACGCCATCTCGTCCGCTCCTCCTATGCCATGTACCAGCCATCTGGAGATCCGAGATGAGACTAAAACCTATTTTAATTTACATCCATCGATCCTATACTCCACGAGGGAGTGTACATGAAATCTAGATCGAAAGTAAAATAAAATAAAGAGTGGTTAAACAATGCCGTATTTAATTTACAAAAACTAAACACTAGCCTCGTCAACCCCGAGGATTCAACAAAATAAATATTTACACACATATAATCACATACACACATATGGCCATAATAGTCGGATCTTATGCCTGCAACCAAAGAGTTAAACTACGCATATCCTAATATTATTCGGCACATATAATATATGAAAAAGTGCATAAAAATTAACCGAATCCTAAACACACAAAACCAGAAACCTTAGCTCTGATACCAATTGAAGGGTTTTGCTTATCGAGTCCGTGAGGGGAAACTTCGCTTCCCACTTCACCTCGGTCGTTTGATCATGGCAATCCCTTTGATGTCCATGGATTAAAATTTAATCCTAGACAAAAGGGATTGCCCAAATAACCAAGCCATCGTCATGCTATTCATTTAGAGAGGTCACTCGAACAAACTAGTTGTTCAAGCGACCATTCTCTATTCTACAAGTAGCCGCGGAATAGACGATGTCCGGATCACCGATTTTTGTGTTTATGCTCAGGATCCAAGTATTATTTAGCCATTTATAGATTTATAACATGCTTATAATTGAAAAACAAAAACAAGCAACAAACAAAAGAGAAAAGAGAATAGATATACCTCTTGATCTTCTAATGTATGTCCTTCCTCTTTTTGGACATTGTGTGGGCGATGATCTACCAAAAGTCAAAGCTCCAAGATCATAAATCTTCCTTCCTTGCTTTTCTAAAGCAAGAGGAAGAATAGAAACAAGGTTCCTCTCCTCCTTAAAACCAACCAACAAGGAGGAAACAAAATCCTTGCCGCTGGCCACAAAAGAGAAGAAGATGATGATGGAAAACAACCAAGACACCAAGGGAAGCCCTATATCTTGTTTCCACCACCTAAGGAGAGGAAGAAGAGAAGCTTTGGCTGCCGGCCAAGGTTGGAAGAGGGCTGGGAAACAATCTAGATGCCAGCCAATGAAGGAAGAAGAAGAAACAATCACCTTCCTTATTTGGTGCCGCCCTAGCCTCCAAACCCTAACCCTAATCCTATCTCAACTAGGATTCCTTCTCTTGCCGCCCAAAACCTAGCTCTCCTTGATTGTAGTTCACACCAACTCCAATGCTCTTCTTTTATAGAGTTAGGGATAAGTCATGAATTAATCTCCTCCATTGGTTCTAGGGATTTAATCTCAACCGTCGGATCTAGAGATTTAATCTCAACCGTCGGATCTTAGAGATTTAATCTCTACCTATGGATCTTAGAGTTTTGTTTCTATCCATTGGATCTAAGCTTCATGAGGTGTTAATAGGCTACATTAGAGACCATGAGGAGGAGTTGGATCTTGCCCACCCATGGATCAAGCCCACATAAAGTCCGATCCACTAATGATGATCCAATCCACTAAAGGATCATCATTGATCTACCTCACCAACCCCCATATGATAATATGGGCTTCATATATTATTTGTACATTTTCTCTCCGTGTTTAAGATCTTGAATGTCCATCGATTAATTAATTTACTGACCATTAATTAATCCACATCTAACTCCTTGAGTAGTACCACTCAACCTTTTCATCATGCCGGACCAAGTCCACCTGCAGGGTTTACATGATGAACCTTATGAGCTCCTCAAGGGGACATCATCATCCTAATATATAGGACACAGTTTCCTCCTATAATCAATGGCACACCATATAAATAATATCTTCTCCCAACTTACCGAGTCTATCGATTTAATCTATAAATCTCGCCCATTGGTAAATCAAAGAGATGAGTACTAAGTATATGTGCCCGTTATTATATTGGGATTAAGAGCATGTACTAAATAATATCTGAGGTCCGATTCGATTATGTAGTCAGTAATAAATCGAATCACCTCTAAGTCGGTCCTGCTCAATACACACAAAGTGCACTAGTGTGATTCTATGGTCAAGACAAACCAATACCAAATCACACTACAACCATTCCGATGGTTTGTCCAAAGCCATCTCGGTCGTGAGCCTTTACTTATACTTTTCAAGGGGTCGATAACATGATCTCCTGTGTGACACCACACACCATGTTATCTACAATGTAAAGTATTAGACAATATTGCATAACCATAAAAATATGCAAACAATGATCATGTGATTCTTATTTCAAAAATGTTCATACAAAAGATAGACTTTTCAGTATACATCCCTACAGTACTCAGGTTTTTTTTCCAAATCCCAATACTCCCTTTCCTTACCTTCGCCCTGTACTTGGCAAGCTAACTCAAGTTTGCCTAGCTCCTTTTTGGGGGAAGACTCGTGAAAATCTTGTACGCTATCTGCCCACATTTACAGGGTCCATACCACTGTTTCTATAATGCGATAGGCTTCGTTCATGTTCCTTTTCATCAATACCCCCCCTGCCCGCGTGGCTATGTCCAAGAGTTCCTTGGACGAGCTAGAGATTCCGGAGTAGAAAATATGGATAAGTAACCAATCCTGTAATCCATGTGTGGGCATCGAAGAATCAACTCTTGGAGTCTCTTCCATTCCTCGGCCAGAATCTCTTTGTGATCTTGCTTAAATGAGAGGATTCTATTCCTAAGGTAGTCTATTTTGTTGGGCGGGAAGAATTTGCCCAGAATAGCACATTCCATTTGTTCCCATGTTGTTATACTCCCTTCCAGCAAAGTGTGGAGCCACTGCCTAGCCTCCCCTTTTAGGGAGAATGGGAACGTAATAATCTTAATGGCATCTGCTAGGACCCCTTTATATTGCACTATACCATAGTATGCCAGGAACTCTTCAAGGTGTTGATAAGGCTCCTCAATCTGAGTCCCTCCAAACTGCTTCTTTTGAATAAGAGCAATTAATGTAGGGTTTATCTCTCAGCTTGCAGCTTGGATTTGCGGAATAATTGTGCTGGAGTTTCATGTTTTTCTTCTAGGCACTACGTAATCTCCCAGGGGTTGAGCATGCTATATTAGCATGACATCGCTTCTCCTTGAGAGGGGAATTGATACTCAAGTGTAACGAATCAAATAAACCTAGGAGCTGGATCAAGGAAGGATGCAATGTGTGTACTAAAATTGAGCTAAACTGAATTCAAATAGCCAAAAATCTAAAACTAAATAAACTGTAATGAAATAAACAAGAAAGAAAATCTAACCTAAGTTCGATCCAAACTGTCCACTTTTGATTCGATATTGAATCGATAGTCCCCGACAAAGGCGTCAAACACTTGATGCACGCGAGCACGACCTCAAATCTTCGACGAGTATCATCGAGGACTCGAAGTGCATGGATGTCATCAAGTAATAAAATATTATCAATCCCACAGAGACTGAGATTCAAATACCGTTTGTCCAATGGATGTTGCTATTCGGAGTTAAAATCCTAAGAGTTGTGGTTATGAGGTTGATGGTAGTTCTGACTCAAGTACGGTGTCACACGGAGGAAGAGAAAGTTGGTTCGGAGTTCTTAAAAAGGATTCTAGGACTTCGGTTTCACTTGTGTGTCATGGAACATGCTATCAATTAAATGTCGTCTAGATCTCTAATTATGGTATTGCGGGAGGATCATCTTACATTTGTCCGATGAACTTTTGCTTCTACCGGGAACTACTTATTCTTAACCAAGCTGACCTTTCAGATCATCAAAGCTCAGGGGGTTGATACCGTTGGGAGCCCCTGTCACTAAGGTCTCTCAACCCTTCTAGAGTTAATTTCTCCTACTTTGGCCCTTCTGCTAAGATAGACTATTAGGTACGAGGATGTCCTAATAATCCTTATGAAGAGGCGTATCGTATTTCATATCATATTATACTTCTACGATTATTAGAGGGAGGATGACCGCAAGGTTCCCTCTTGGTTCTCCTAGATCTTTGATACAAAGGTTATCACCCTTTGTATCAGGTACGCGTAATAGAAATAGAAATCAAAACATAATCTTCATCAATCTCAACAACACACAATTGCAAATAGAATCAAAAAGATGAAATACCATTTGAAGTAGTATGTCCATAAGCACAAGTTACTCCCTAATCCTAGAATCAAAGTATCTACTCCATAAACAAGGAAAAATAAATGCAAGACATCTTAGAAATCATATTTACAATGAGAGTAGAATGAGAAAATATAAGAGATACTTTCTGTCTTAACTAATATGCATGTCTTGGTTGTTCTTCATGATGTCGTAGTGTGGGGACGGATCTCCTAACTGCTTCCTTCCTCCCCGTTGCGAGTTTTTGGTGCTTTTTAGGGCACCGATGTGTCATTCTAGCCATCTGGCCTCCCCCTAGGGTTTGGGCGTTTCTTTTCTTTTATAGACGTGAAGTCGACTCTGCATAAATCCCATGAAAAACCCTAGTCGCGTCAAAACATCCCAGCACCACATGGCCGTGTGGATCCACTCGACCTGTAACGCCCATAAAATTTTAAGCTATTCAAAGTAATTATATAATTTTTAACGCCCATAAAAGGTTTAAAATAAAATAAAATAAAACAAAAATATGGTTCTCTATAGGTAGGATTTGAACCATGAACCTCCTAATTGTGAGATAGCCTTGATACAACTAGACCATAAGATAATTCTTGGCTAGAATAGATAAGGAATATACAAAGAAGGTAAATGAGAAGATGAGAGGGTGAAGAGTTGTTTCATCTCCCCATGAGGAGATGAAATGTTTTCTAACCTCCCTAGCTATTAACGTGGGAATTAAAGAGGAAGTTAAGGAAGAAAAGAAAACCCCCATCTTCCTTCATCATTCTTCCTCATTCTTCTTCCTTCTCCCATTCTTGGCCGAAACTCCTCCTTCTCCTTCCTCCCTCTTCCATCCAAGATTTAGGACTCCTTGAGTTGGAATTCTCAAGAAGGTTTTCAAGGAGAAAGTCTTGGTATTGCTAGAAGATCCAACTCCACTGAACTCCTCCTCCTTCCTCCAACTCCATCCGAAACCCTAAGGCTTTTGGTTGGTGTTCTTGAGAGGGTTTCAAGGGGATACAAAGGCTTAATATATGCTATAGGACCACTCCTAGGGCTAAGGAACAAGGGAAGGTCTTCATCTCACAAAAACCCTAGCGGTATACTAGTATGAAAGCGAGAGGAAGTAAGTATCTCTCACCTACAGTATAAGTAGTTCTTCGATCATTTTATATAGTTTCTTTTCATATGTTTTGAAGATTATATGTTTGGATCAGATGATATATGTGTGTGATCAGATTTATAGTTGAGGTATAGGTCTTTTTAAGCAAGATCTAAGATCACCAAGATGTTATTTCTCACCTAGAGCATAAGTAACTCCTTGATTTGCCCATCTAGGTCATATTATCAGGTTTTATTTGGATTTATATGTTTTGTCCAGATTATGTTTGTTTGGACTTTTAGGTATTTTAAGTATATTTCATTGGAAGCAAGATGTAAAGATCGCAAAGATGCTTCCCCTATAAGTTTTGGGGACAAAGAGCATGATCGAATGTCTTGAAAGGCTTCCTATATGAGTTTTAGGAGTATGATAATGTTAAATGTTTGATAAATGATAAAAATATGTTTTTATAAGATTATATAATATAGGTGTGTTTAGATTTATAGGTAAGGTATATGTTATTTTAAGCAAGACATAAGATCACTAAGATGCTATCTCTCACCTATAGCATAAGTAACTCTTTGATTTGCACATCTAGCTTCTAGTATCATGTTTTTATTCAGATTTATAGATTCTTTCCAGATTATGGTTTTTTGTATTTTTAGGTATTTTAAGTATATTTTATTGGAAGCAAGATGTAAAGATCGAAAAGATGCTTCCCATACGAGTTTTGGGGACAAAGAGCATGATTATATGTCTTGAAAGGCTCCCTATATGAGTTTTGGGAGTATGAACTTGTTACATGTTGGTTAAATGATAAAATCAGTAGGTCATATATATTTATAGGTATATTTCATGTTGAAGCAAGGCATAAGATCACAAAGATGCTTCCCCTATAAGTTTTGGGGACAAAGAGAATGATTGCATGTCCTGAAAGGCTTCCTATATGAGTTTTGGGAGTATGATCATGTTAAATGTTTGATAAATGACAAAGATAAGTAAGTCATATATAAATGAAGTATTTTACTTTGAATATTTCATTGGAAGCAAGATGTAAAGATCACAAGATGCTTCCCCTATGAGTTTTGGGGACAAACAGCATGATAAGATGTCTTGAAAGGCTTTCTATATGGGTTTTTGAGTATGATCATGTAAAATACTTGTTAAATGACAAAAATAAGTAAGTCATATATAAAGAAAGTATTTTACTTTGAAGTGGCATGTACTGGGCTCTTAGATCGCCCACGGGCCCCTAGACCGCCCTTGAAAGTTCCACGGGCCCCTAGAGCGCCCTTGAAAGTTGCCCTAATAAATTTGGTGGCTAGCTACCCCGAGTTCTATTAGGGTTGTGCGCAAAATGGTACAATGCCAGGCTGCCCAAACAAGGATGATTAGTATTTTAAAGTATATATGTATATATGGTTTCGAAAGTTAACCAAAGCACAATGTTTACAAGTTTAAGTATAGTATGTCTCATGTATATGTTTCTACAAGCGAAGCATATTTCAAGCATGTATTGCAAGTCGCGTATGTTAAGTTCATGCATGTCAAGTTGAATCATTGTATCATGTGCAAGTACTTCCAAATGTTAAATGCAGAATTTTCCTAAATGCAAGTATGAGCATGTGTTGCATGCAAGTATTCTAATAGCATGTTTTACTAATGCGAAGTTTTGTGAGAATAGGAAGTACTTACTAAGCTCCATTGCTTATAGTTTGCATTCCTTATACTGCAAATAAGGGTAAAACAAGATTGGAGTAAGAGAGGGCAGCAGATGAAGTGCTTGGTGTGTGTGGCGGCGGAACAGTGGATTATGATCCTGAACTTGCTAGTATTTTGTTTTGTGTTAAGACCTTCGAACTTATTCGTGTGGTAGTGTTCATGTTATATGTTTGATCATGTTGTGTCTAAGAATGTTGAACTTGCTAGTATTATGTTATGCTAAGAACTTTGAACTATGTGCTAGTCTTCATGTTAGGTGCTAGGGTTGATGTTATGTTTCGTTGATTACGTTGATGTTCATGTCAAGGATGCACCTATCACTATCACCATGCATGAGGTTGAGTTACTTAAGAATGTTCTATATTAGAACTCTAGTGAATTTGCATGCTTAGATAGGTTAAGAACTTGTGAAATAGCCTAGTGTCAACATGTGAATGTAGTTGGTTTGTTTCTTTAGCTTCCGCTGTTAAAAGTTAAGAGTTTGAATTATGATATTTGTTTAGAAACCAAGTTTAGATATCGGTACAAGTTGTTGATACTCTTCGGTTTAAATCAGGTATTAGTTAACTCTCAAATAGTGCATGTGAGTTTATAAAATGATTGAGTCATGTTTTACCTGAATATGCAAAGAGTAAGATAAAGTATGACAGTAACACCTCCTCTACTAGTGTAAGTAGAGGGGAGGGGGTGTTACAGTATGGTATCAGAGCCAGTTCCGCCCTTCCGCGACACACACATCAAGCATCAATCCTATCGCTTCCAAGTAAGAAAGTACATATATGTTTACTTTCTTCTATGCTTAGTAAAGAATGTTTTTTTTTGTTAAACATGCTTACATATGTTGGTGATGATGATAGGAAGTAAGTAATAGTAGTAATCTTATTTTGGTCCTACTTTATGAAGAAAAATGGTTAGAACATGGGACAATGGAAAACAGAGGACAAACAAAGTAGTACCATCACCTGACTTGATGTGGGTAGTCACTCAACTTCAGCATCAGGTTGCAGAGCAGCAACAGGTTATCAATACCTTGATGATGAACCAACAAGATAATCCTGTCACTACTTACTCGACCATGTCATACGGCCGCACTTTGGCCCACTTGGCCTTCAGAGAGCCTAGCGTGAGGCAAGAGGTATACTTAATTTAATGGCAAAAGATAAAGCCAGAGAGTTTTGCTGGTATGAGTAAACCATGGGATGCTCAGGCCTGGTTCAAGACATTGGAAAGTATAGTAGAACTGTTGGATTGTCCTGAAAATGAGAAAGTCAAATGTGCATCATTCTGCTTGACTGGAGATGCCAGAATGTGGTGGGAACGAGTAAAGGCAAAAAGAGTGATGAATCAAATGACATGGGCCAACTTTGAAATGGAGTTCTTTGAGGAGTTTTTCCATATGTGAGTCACGAATAGGCACTACGATGAGTTCATGGAATTCCGACAGGGGGACCTGTCAGTTAATGAAGCCGTGAATAAATTCAATAGACTAGCTCGCTTATGTCCAGAGCTAGTCAACACTGAACGAGAAAGGGTAAGACTTATGCTCAAAATGTTGAGACCTAAGATAGCTCTGAATGTGGCCAGCGGAATTAATAGACCGTAGACTGTAGAAGAGTTAGTCAGTAGTGCTTTATTCATATAGCATTACTTGAACAACATCAAGCAACAGAATCAGGCCTCGACTGAAAATAGAAGTCATGGAAGTTCTGGAGGGCCGAAGTCTCAGAGCAATAATTCTAACTAGAAGGGAAATAACAATGGTAAGGGGAAGCAATGGAAGAACCCAAAGGGGGGTACCACAAGCAAGCGGCCTAAGTATCCTAGATGTTCTAAATGTGGGAAGATGCATCCAAGAGTTTGCCGCCAGGGCACGAGCGGATGTTATACAGGTGGCTTAGAGGGACACTTGGCTAGAAATTGCCCTACCAAGACCACTCCACCTCCACCACAATCAAATTAGTATGGGGGTAAACCTGCTCAGTTGCACCAAATGCAAGCAGCACTGGAGGGTCCTCACATTAGCCAAGGAAGATTAGAGGCCCCACCCGTTTCACCAAATGCTCGGATTTTCTCTCTCACTAAAGAAGAGGTAGCAAATGCTTCTAATGTTATCACAGGTCAGATACTTATCTTTAATCAGTATGCTACTATGCTATTTGATACTGGGGCAACCCATTCATTTATTTCCCTGATATTTGCTAAGAAGATAAATATACCTCCAGATGTCCTAGATCTTAAGTTTGTAACGACATTGCCTTCGGGAGAGGTAATGACATCTACACATTGGTTACATGCCGCGCTAGTCAAAATTTCAGATAGAGAACTTTATAGTGATCTAATAATGCTGAACATGCACGATTATAATGTCATCTTGGGAATGGACTTTCTGAGCAAGTACGGTGCTTCCATTGAGTGTCATAAGTGAAGAGTCGTATTCCAACCTGAGGCAGAGTCAAAATTTGAATTTATAGGAGAACCAAAGAAAAGAACTAAGAAGTTTTTATCTACCATAAAAGCTCAAAAGATGTTAGTTAGTGGATGCGCTGGGTATCTAGCACATATAGTTGATACAAAGCAAGAAAAATGCCAAAAGCTCGAAGAAGTCCGAGTTATATGTGACTACCCAGAAGTATTCCCTGATGAGTTGCCAGGGTTGGGTCCTAACAAAGAAATCGAGTTTGAGATTGAACTTATTCCTAGTACCAATCCAATCTCAAAAGCACCCTATCGTATGGATCCGGTAGAATTGAAAGAGCTTCAGGACAATTACAGGAGTTACTCGACAAGGGATTCAATCACCCTAGTCACTCACCGTGGGGAGCTTCGGTATTGTTCGTAAAGAAGAAAGATGGGTCTATGAGAATGCGCATAGACTACCGAGCATTGAATAAAGCGACAATCAAAACATATATATATATATATATATATATATATATATATATATATATTTTGCCAAGGATTGATGATTTTTTTGATCAATTGAAGGGAGCCACAGTTTTCTCCAAGATTGACTTGCGGTCCGAATATCATCAAGTAAAAGTTAAAGAGGATGATATACCGAAAATAGTTTTCCGAACGAGGTATGGACACTATGAGTTCGTGGTCATGCCTTTTGGAGTGACAAATGCTCCAACAACCTTTATGGACCTGATGAATCGAGTATTAAAGGCATTCCATGACAAGTTTGTGATCGTCTTCATTGATGATATCCTTATTTACTCGAGAACTCAGGAAGAACATGCTGAACATTTGAAGACAGTGTTACAGACCCTTCAGCAGAGACAATTGTATGCCATGTTCTCCAAGTGTGAATTTTGGCTCGATCGAGTATCTTTCCTATGTTATATTATTTCAAAAGATGGGGTTATGGTAAAGTCGACCTATTCAGATAATAGATTGAGAAATCAAGAAATTGAGAAACAAAGAGATACCCTTAGTGAAAGTCATATGGAAAAATCAAAGGTTTGAAGAAGCAACTTGGGAACGTGAGGATGACATGAAAAAGAAGTATCCAGAGTTGTTCTAAGTTTTGAGGACGAAACTTTTATAAGGTATGAGGGATTGTAACGCTCGTAAAATTTTAAGCTATTCAAAGTAATTATATAATTTTTAACGCCTATAAAAGGTTTAAAATAAAATAAAATAAAATAAAAATATGGTTCGCTATAGGTAGGATTTGAACCATGAACCTCCTAATTGTGAGATAGCCTTGATACCACTACACCATAGGATAATTCTTGGCTAGAATAGATAAGGTATATACAAAGAAGGTAAATGAGAAGATGAGAGGGTGAAGAGTTGTTTCATCTCCCCATGAGGAGATGAAATGTTTTCTAACCTCCCTAGCTATTAACGTGGGAATTAAAGAGGAAGTTAAGGAAGAAAAGAAAACCCCCATCTTCCTTCTTCCTTCTTCTTCCTTCTTCCTCATTCTTCTTCCTTCTCCCATTCTTGGCCGAAACTCCTCCTCCTTCCTCCCTCTTCCATCCAAGCTTTAGGACTCCTTGTGTTGGAATTCTCAAGAGGGTTTTCAAGGAGAAAGTCTTGGTATTGCTAGAAGATCCAACTCCACCGAACTCCTCCTCCTTCCTCCAACTCCATCCAAAACCCTAAGGCTTTTGGTTGGTGTTCTTGAGAGGGTTTCTATTAGGGCAATCTCTTTCCATGATAAGTTTTTGATGTGTGTGGCAAAGGTTTTAAGTTAGTTTGTTATGTTGATTTGATATGTGCGTTGAAGTCGTGCAGGACTTAGTAATTCGCACATGGAGCCGTGGCGAGTTTCACATCTCATGACTCGGTCCTTGAGTCGGTGAAGGATAGCTTTGCAGAAGCCGTGCGCTTGGAGCATCCGAGGGACCGCCGAATGAGAAGCTTGGAGTGAAGCCGGAGGAAGTAGACTTCGAGGCAAGAGACGCAAAGGAGCATTGTAGAGTCGTGCGCCTGATGCTGCCGAGGGACGTGGCCACGAACGAAGAGAACTTCGAAAGGCGAGGGACACCGAGGGATGAGAGTGAGTGAATGTAACCCGGGGAGGGGTAGCTCTTAGGTGAAACTTGGCCATTTAGCTAAGTGTCGGATGAGTTTTCCCGACACCAGTCGGCTGCCATGGATTGGCAGTCGACTGCTCTAAGTCGAACTTGGTTCGACTGGTTTAAGACTAGGGTTTAGTGCTTGGTAGTCGACTGATGTCGACATCAGTCGATTGCCAGGGAATGGCAGTCGACTGTCAGCACTATGCACGGGCATAAAATGTAGTCGACTTCGTGGAGCACTCGACTGCTCGAGCATCAGTCGACTGATGGTAATATCAGTTGACTGATGCCAGTACTGTTGGATAAAATCCAACGTGGAAAGCGGACGTTATTGGGCAACGGCTACAGGACCAGTCGACTGATAGGGGCATCAGTCGACTGCTCCTGTGTCAACAGGAAGAAACCCTCTTCCTCTATAAAAAGGAAGGGGATGGGGCTTTGGGAGGCTAATGCTTATGCTCTAATCTTCTCCCAAAGCGCCATAAAGGATTCCCTACTATCTTGATTGTAAAGGTTACCTCCACCTAGCTTGGTGAAAAGGAGAGACCAATAATGATTGGCTTTGGAGGAGTGATTCACCTCGGACGAATCGGGACCGTGGATTAGCGGCGTAGCCGTGAACCACGTTACATCTTGCGTTAGCGTTTGGATTCTTGTCTTTTATATTTACTTGTCTTGTTTTATTATTTCCGCTTGCGCTAATCTTGTGTGTAGACGAGTAAATTATGACATCCATCGATAGAGGGCTATTCACCCCCTCTAGCCAGCCAATCGATCTCCAACAAGTGGTATCAGAGCGAGGTTGCTTGTCGAGGACTAACCGCCGCAACAAGCACTTCATCAAAAGATGGCTGGCTCCAACATTCACCCACCAAAGTTTGAAGGGGAATTTGCTTGGTGGAAAAAGTGAATGGAGGTATTTTTCGAAACGGATTTTGATATTATGATTACAATGGAATCCGGTTTCGTTTTGCCTAGGGATGAAGAAGGGAAGCCAATAGAGAAATCTAGGTGGACCAAAAAGCAAAGGGAAGAGCACCTTGCAAACTCAAAAGCCAAGCATAATCTCTTCAATGTGCTCCCCCAACAAGAGATCAACCGAATAGGAGAATGCCTAAGTGCCAAAGAGATGTGGGAGAAGCTAATTGAGCTTCATGAAGGCACATCCGAGGCGAAGCTAGCAAGGAGAGATCTCCTCCGCTCTCAACTCAACAACATTAAACTAGAAAAGGGAGAAAAGGTAATTTCCTTACATTCTCGTTTCAAGGAAATTGTAACCGGTTTGTCAAGTGTAGGTGAGAAGCTATCAAACCGGGATATGGTTATGAAGGCTATAGATGCCTTTCCGTGATCCTCAAAGTGGAGCTCCATGGTGGACTCCTATATTTCGAAGAATTTAGAAGTGAGCACCTTGGAGGAGTTATTCTCAACAATGGAGCTCCACGAAACAAGGCTTGAAGGAATACAAGAAGAGCCTAGAATCTAACCTTTAAGGGGAGTAGCATTGATGGCAAATAAGGGGAAGAAGAAGATGGAGATCCCCTCCTCCTCCGATGATGAAGCATCCTCAACCTCCTCCATGGATAGCACGGAAGAAGCTTATATGGTAAGGAGGGTAAGACGTGCTTTAAAAGGTTTTAGATTTAACAAATCAAATGATAGGAATAGAAGACCAAGGGGGAAAATCATTTGCTACAATTGGCAAGGAGAGGGACACATAAGGGATAATTGTCCCCTCCTAAACAAAAGCAAGGAAGAGAGGAAAAAGAAAGAAGAACAGAAGAAGAAAAAGGGGAGCAAGAAGAAAGAGGAGAAGAAGGCAAAAGAAAAGGAGAAGGCTAAGGCATTCAAAGCAAAGACATGGGATGATGTTTCTTCATATTCCTCATCCGAAGAAGAAGAACATGTCTACTCCAACCTTGCATTGATGGCCTTCGATGACTTGGATTGCTCCTCCACCGAAAATGAAGAATCAAGCTCAAGTGGAGAGAGCTCAAGTGAAGGGGGAGCCTCCTCTACATCCTCATCCGAAGAAGAAGAAGACATGGAAGCTATGGTAACAAATCTAACTCCTAAGAAAATAGTTTCCATGGTTTCTAGCTTAACTAGGGATTTATTTAGAGCTAAGAAGAAGAATAAGAGCATGCTAGATCAAATTAAGGATCTAGAAAATAAACTAGAAAAAGCATGCTTAAATGATTCTTCTAGCTTAAATGATGCATGCTCACATGAATATATGTCTTTGGATGTTAGTGATGCATGTATAGAGGAAAATAGGGCTTTAAGGGAAAAGGTAGACTATTTGACCAAAGACCTAGAAAAATTCACAATAGGCTCCAACACATTGAATATGATAATTGGGAGCCAAAGAGCCAGTTTTAATAAGAAAGACCTATGATATAAAGAGAAGAAAAATGAAAAGGCCTATAAATGCCTAAATGCTAGGGGACAAGATAAGAAGAAGGCAATAGCTAGGAAATGGATTCCTAAGGAATTTCTAGTGAACCCTATAGGCAAGAATTTGTATTGGGTTCCAAAATCCATCCTTAAGGGTTAGGAAAACCCTAGGATAGTCAACCATATGGACTTGACCTATATCATATTTTGTGGTTGACTTAGGATGGCGGGACAACATTTTGAAATAGTGTTAGGTGATGATAATGCACCTATAAATTGGTAATAATGCTTAAATCATAATAATTAATGTAATTGCTATGTATATGTGCAATCATGATTTATGATTTTGAAATTTGGCACATCATCATAAGAAATAGGGTTTAAATCATGCCTTAGGTGATATTTTGCTTATTATCATGATATAATACCAATGCATGATTAAAAATTGATGAATACATGTATTTCATTATCATAATATGAATTCAAGTCATATATGTCTTTATGATCATGTGAATTGTTAGGATGATACTTAACCTTGATAGAATTGCATGAATATAATGGTTAAGTATATATAAATACCTCTAGGATGCATCTCACACTCACTATAGGCTACCATGATTGAAAACATAGCATGAGTGAGATGTTAGGATGATACAAATGTCCACTAATGCCTATGGCATTTAGATGGTCATTTAAGGTATCAAGATAGCAATAATAGACCAATAATGGGGAAGGCTTATGTTTAATTCATAGACATATTGTCCAAAGATCATGGTTGGATATTTCATATGTTTTCAAAACAATTTCTTAATCTAAAATCTATGTATTCATGTTTTGAAACGATTGGAACCAAAACTAGGTGTTAAACTTGACACTCATATGATCAAAAACCTAGTGGGTTTTAAAGTTTTTGGATTTTTAGCAAATACTTGAAAATATAATGATTTTTCATGAAAAACTATTTTTCACTGATAAAGAATCTTACAAAAAAATATGTTCCCCAAATTTCATGATTTTTCGAATTTTCTGGAATTTTTAATGCATTTTTGAAATTCGGTCCGAAAATCAGAAAGTTCTGAAATACACGTGCCAGTCGACTGGTAGTCTGAACCAGTCGACTGGTGGCCTGAAAACCAGACTAGTTAAGACCGAATTCAGGTTTTAGACTAATTTTTGGTATTTTCCTTCTATTATACTTGATGCCATGAGTTTATAACTTAGTGTTAATCTTTTTGATGGTGTCAAAGGGGGAGAAATGATTATGTTTAAGTAAATTATGATAGGGGGAGAGAGTTTCATGGATTAAGGGGGAGTTGCATATTTCTATATCATGTTTATGTTTACATGCTTTCATTCCTTAGAAATTTTTATCAAATGTTCTTATCTAACTTAAACGAATTGCCACACATCAAAAAGGGGGAGATTGTTAGGGCAATCTCTTGCCATGATAAGGTTTTGATGTGTGTGGCAAAGGGTTTAAGTTAGTTTGTTATGTTGATTTGATATGTGCGTTGAAGTCGTGCAGGACTTAGTAATTCGCACATGGAGCCGTGGCAAGTTTGACATCTCATGACTCGGTCCTTGAGTCGGTGAAGGATAGCTTTGCAGAAGTCGTGCTCTTGGAGCATCCGAGGGACCACCGGACGAGAAGCTTGGAGTGAAGCCGGAGGAAGTAGACTTCGAATCAAGAGACACGAAGGAGCATTGCAGAGTCGTGCACCTGATGCTGCCGAGGGACGTGGCCGCGAACAAAGAGAACTTCGAAGGCGAGGGACTCCGAGGGATGAGAGTGAGCGAATGTAACCCGGGGAGGGGTAGCTCTTAGGTGAAACTTGGCAATTTGGCTAAGTGTCGGATGAGTTTTCTCAACACCAGTCGACTGCCATGGACTGGCAGTTGACTGCTCTGAGTCGAACTCGGTTCGACTGGTTTAAGACTAGGGTTTAGTGCTTGGCGCGATCGTGCCATGGGTAGCGATCGGCCCGATGTCGGCGTCGGTCGATCCTAGGAAAAAGATCATATCGATCCGCGGGCATAGAATGTAGTCGACTTCGCGGAGCACTCGATTGCTCGAGCATCAATCGACTGATGGTAATATCAGTCGACTGATGCCAGTACCGTTGGATAAAATCCAACGTGGAAAGCGGCCGTTATTGGGCAACGACTACAGGACCAGTCGACTGATAGGGGCATCAGTCGACTGCTCCTGTGTCAATGGGAAGAAACCCTCTTCCTCTATAAAAAGGAAGGGGATGGGGCTTTGGGATGCTAATGCTGTAATCTTCTCCCAAATCACCATAAAGGATTCCCTACTCTTCTTACTAGTTTTTACTTCAATCTTATTGTAAGAAGAGTGATCTTGATTGTAAAGGTTACCTCCACCAAACTTGGTGCAAAGGAGAGACCAATAGTGATTAGCTTTGGAGGAGTGATTCACCTCGGACGAATCGGGACCGTGGATTAGCGGCGTAGCCGTAAACCACGTTACATCTTGCATTAGCATTTGGATTCTTGTCTTTTATATTTACTTGTCTTGTTTTATTATTTCCGCTTGCGCTAATCTTGTGTGTAGACGAGTAAATTACGACATCCATCGATAGAGGGCTATTCACCCCCTCTAGCCGGCCAATCTATCTCCAACAGTTTCAAGGGGATACAAAGGCTTAATATATGCTATAGGACCACTCCTAGGGATAAGGAACATGGGAAGGTCTTCATCTCACAAAACCCCTAGCGGTATACTAGTACGAAAGCGAGAGGAAGTAAGTATCTATCACCTGAAGTATAAGTAGTTCTTCGATCATTTTATATAGTTTCTTTTCATATGTTTTGAAGATTATATGTTTGGATCAGATGATATATGTGTGTGATCAGATTTATAGTTGAGGTATAGGTCTTTTTAAGCAAGATCTAAGATCACCAAGATGTTATTTCTCACCTAGAGCATAAGTAACTCCTTGATTTGCCCATCTAGGTTATATTATCATGTTTTATTTGGATTTATATGTTTTTTCCAGATTTTTTTTGTTTGGACTTTTAGGTATTTTAAGTATATTTCATTGGAAGCAAGATGTAAAGATCGCAAAGATGCTTCCCCTATAAGTTTTGGGGACAAAGAGAATGATCGAATGTCTTGAAAGGCTTCCTATATGAGTATTAGGAGTATGATCATGTTAAATGTTTGATAAATGATAAAAATATGTTTTGATCAAATTATATAATATAGGTGTGTTTATAGGTAAGGTATATGTTGTTTTAAGCAAGACATAAGATCACTAAGATGCTATCTCTCACCTATAGCATAAGTAACTCTTTGATTTGGACATCTAGCTTCTAGTATCATGTTTTTATTCAGATTTATAGATTCTTTTCAGATTATGGTTGTTTGTATTTTTAGGTATTTTAAGTATATTTTATTGGAAGCAAGATGTAAAGATCGCAAAGATGCTTCCCCTACGAGTTTTGGGGACAAAGAGCATGATTATATGTCTTGAAAGGCTCCCTATATGAGTTTTGGGAGTATGAACTTGTTACATGTTGGTTAAATGATAAAATCAGTAGGTCATATATATTTATAGGTATATTTTATGTTGAAGCAAGACATAAGATCGCAAAGATGCTTCCCCTATAAGTTTTGGGGACAAAGAGCATAATCGCATGTCCTGAAAGGCTTCCTATATGAGTTTTGGGAGTATGATCATGTTAAATGTTTGATAAATGACAAAGATAAGTAAGTCATATATAAAGGAAGTAGTTTACTTTGAATATTTCATTGGAAGCAAGATGTAAAGATTACAAGATGCTTCCCCTATGAGTTTTGGGGACAAAGAGTATGATCAGATGTCTTGAAAGGCTTCCTATATGGGTTTTTGAGTATGATCATGTAAAATACTTGTTAAATGACAAAAATAAGTAAGTCATATATAAAGAAAGTATTTTACTTTGATGTGGCATGTACCGGGCTCTTAGATCGCCCACGGGCCCCTAGACCGGCCTTGAAAGTTCCACGGGCCCCTAGAGCGCCCTTGAAAGTTGCCCTAATAAATTTGGTGGCTAGCTACCCCGAGTTCTATTAGTGTTGCGCGCAAAATGGTACAATGCTGGGTTTCCCAAACAAGGATGATTAGTATTTTAAAGTATATATGTATATATGGTTTCGAAAGTTAACCAAAGCACAATGTTTACAAGTTTAAGTATAGTATGTCTCATGTATATGTTTCTACAAGCGAAGCATATTTCAAGCATGTATTGCAAGTCGCGTATGTTAAGTTCATGCATGTCAAGTTGAATCATTGTATCATGTGCAAGTACTTCCAAATGTTAAATGCAGAATTTTCCTAAATGCAAGTATGAGCATGTGTTGCATGCAAGTATTCTAATAGCATATTTTCCTAATGCAAAGTTTTGTGAGAATAGGAAGTACTTACTAAGCTACATTGCTTATAGTTTGGATTCCTTATACTGCAGATAAGGGTAAAGCAAGATTGGAGTAAGAGAGGGCAGCGGATGAAGTGCTTGGTGTGTGTGGCGGTAGAACAGTGGATTATGATCCTGAATTTGCTAGTATTTTGTTATGTGTTAAGACCTTCGAACTTATTCATGTGGTAGTGTTCATGTTATATGTTTGATCATGTTGTGTCTAAGAATGTTGAACTTGCTAGTATTATGTTATGCTAAGAACTTTAAACTATGTGCTAGTCTTCATGTTAGGTGCTAGGGTTGATGTTATGTTTCGTTGATTACGTTGATGTTCATGTCAAGGATGCACCTATCACTATAACCATGCATGAGGTTGAGTTACTTAAGAATGTTCTATATTAGAACTCTAGTGAATGTGCATGCTTAGATAGGTTAAGAACTTGTGAAATAGCCTAGTGTCAACATGTGAATGTAGTTGGTTTGTTTCTTTAGCTTCCGCTGTTAAAAGTTAAGAGTTTGAATTATGATACTCGTTTAGAAACCAAGTTTAGATCTTGGTACGAGTTGTTGATACTCTTCGGTTTAAATCTGGTATTAGTTAACTCTCAAATAGTGTATGTGAGTTTATAAAAGAGTCATGTTTTACCTGATTATGCAAAGAGTAAGATAAAGTATGACAGTAACACCTCCTCTACTAGTGTAAGTAGAGGGGGGGGGGGTGTTACATGACCGTCTGTGTGTGGCACTGGGCCTGGCCATCTTCGTGGTTTGGACACGGCCGTGTGGAATTCACATGACCGACCGTGTCCGCCTCTGTTCTACCCACTGAATGTCTTCCTTTTGATCCAAAAGTGTGTCATTTTCCTGTAAAATGTCATCCTGCACACAAAAGCAACAAGAGCAGATATCCAAACTAGAAAATACGAAATGCATGCAAAACAAAGTAGAATATGCATGAAACAAGTATAAAATATAATGAGATGTGAGCAAAAACTACTCCTAAAACTGCATATGTTTTGCTCACATCAATGACACATTAGCTCTTCCTCTGTTTCATGATTTGCATGCCAAGTCATTGTTGGGTTTCCCTAGCACCGACGTGGATGTGTGTTCAAACACATTTTATTAACATGCACACAACGGAAGCAAAAATAAGTAATAACTAACTTATTACAACACACACACCACACACATGCAAAGGCTACAACATGTGTAGACATAATCGTCATTTCAAATTTTGCAACAAAAGAAAACTACTCTAGGTATACCTGACGAATAACAAGCAACGGAAAGGGCATCAACCTTTGTGACCCTCGTAAGTTTCGCCTCTATCCGAGTCCACGCCGAGTATCATCGGGATAGCTTCACCAAGCCACAAGCCCCGACTTCATGAGAGATACTAGCCTCGCGTTCAATTCGTTGTGATACGAGAGACGACCACAATTCGAATCCAATTCAAATCTAGAAATAAGTTCCACGAACTTGCTTCTCAGAAGCGGATTTCATCAACCGATTGATGAAACTTCGTTCCTCAACTAAAGAGAATTGTTGGGGAACCAATCCTCGCCAAGGAGGTCGCTGTCAGAGTTCCAAACGTTGGCTAAATGATGCTCTCATAGCAAAGGACACAAGCTGTCCAAGAGGGCAGTTTAGTGGAGGAAGGTGGCCAGCCAATCAAAGATGGTCAGCGAAAGCCAAGGGGAGTCGGCGGCTGGTGGCAGACCGGCAGTGGGGCTGCTAGCCAATGGTTGTGGCTGGCCAACAGTTGGAGCTTGGGTGGCGATAAAGCTTGGGCGACACCAAGCTTGGGAGACACACAAGAAAAGGAGAGGTGAGGAGAGAAAACGGCTAGGGTTTCGCAAACCTTGAACCGATTAATTTCAGAATATCTCTCAACCCCGTTATTTATAGAGAACGTATCTCTTATCCATTAAGAGACTTTTTCTCAAGACCTTTTCTCAAGACCTCTTCTCTAAAACCTTTTCTCAAGAAACCTTTTCTCAAAGGGTTATTGGTTCACAACCAAACACCGTTAACCTGCTCCATTAACTTAAGTTAAAATAAACCAGACCGCATTGGTCTATTTTAAGTTAAAACAAACCAAACCAATTTTGGTTGATTCATTTACAAAAAACCAAACCCCTTCAGTTTATTTTCCATTATAGGATTAGAACCAAACTGATTTGGTTCATCCATCATGTCTTCATAAGACTCGACCCATCCATGCTTCCGATGAGACTGAAACAATTTCATACTCGCTCTTTGTTTGGTCCAACTAAACCAAGTCTCTCTCGATCTGAAAATTTTATTCTCAAACTCATTATAAATCCTTCGGATAACACTCAATGTGAGTGTGACCAAATAGGTCCCCGATTTATGTTTGTTGGGTTTCCGACACCGCGGCGAGTGTGTGTTCGAACATGTTTCGTAAACATGTGCACAGTGGAAGAATTAAAAATGAATAAATCTAATTTATTACAACACACACATAACACGCATGCTTAGTACAACATGTGTAGACATAATCGCAATTTCAAATTTTGCAATAAAAGAAAATTACTCTAGTTATACCTGACGTATCACATGCAGCGGGAATGACATCAATCAGAGCGACTCTTGCTAGAATTGCCTCTATCCGTATCCACGCCTAGTATCATCGGGATGGCTTCACAAAGCCACGAGCCTCATCTTCATAGGACTCACTAGCCTCGTGTCGAAGACGATGTGATCGAGAGAAGATCACAACCTGAATCAAAATTTGGATTCGAAAACGAGTCCACAAAACTCACTTCTTCGGAAAGGTATTCGTCAACCGATTGACGAATCCTTGGTCCTCCACCTATGAGGATTACCGAAGATCGAATCCCTGGTAAGGTAGCCACTGTCAGAGCTCCAAACGTCGTCCAAACGACGCTCTGACACTTAAGGAAACAAGCTGTCCAGAAAACTGGACAGCTTGGTGGAGGAATTTGCACCAGCCAAAGAGGATGGTCGGCCAACCCTTGGTCACCGGAACCAAGGTGAGTCGCCAGAGGGTTGCCGGAGGATGGTCGGCAGCAGCTTGGACATCGACAGCAGGGTGGACGGCGGCACAAGGGGCTGGCGACGTGGACTTCTTGGGTGGCGACAACGAGAAGAGAGGGAGAGGAGGGGAGAAGTTTTTTTTCCCAAAATAAAACTTAGGGCTCTCCAAAAACCTAACCGTGTTTTTATAGAGCCCGTGTTTCTTAACCATTAAGAAAACTTCTCCTTAGAGTTATTGGTAACCAAAACCCGTTAACCCGCTCCAATAACTTAAGTTAAAATAAACAGAACCGAGTTGGTCTATTTTAAGTTAAAACGAACCGAACTAACTTTCGTCCATTCGTTTAAAACAAACCAAACCCCTTTGGTTTATTATCCACCATTGGAATAGAACCAAATCAATTTGGTTCATCCATCATGTCTTCATAAGACTCAGCCCATCCATGCTTCCATTGCGACTGAAATAATTTCATGCTCGCTCCTTGTTTGGTCCAACCAAACCAAGTTTCTCTCGATCTAAGGATCTCATTCTTAAGCTCATTTTAAATCCTTCGGATTACGCTCGTTGTGCGTGTGACCAAATAGGCTCTCGGTTTATGTTGGTCGTCTATAATTAACCATTAATTATAAAACGATCATGAGTGACACCTAGTAGTACATCATGATCGCCAATTAATCAAAAAATTAACGGTTTATCCAGAACTATTTCTGAAACACTCCAGCAGCTACAATGAATCTTGCCCCGTTCATTTCACGTATCTTATACCCACTTGGTTCAGGACATGATCTATAGTGTCAGTCCCCACTAGGTCGACTACGTCACACCTAGCCCAAGTATCATTTCCTCATCCTACGGATTGTAGTTACTGCACATGTATCCAAGAGTACCTTACTCTAAACATGTAATGCTTTGGCCAAAGACTTTAGTAACAATCCGATGAGAGGCCATGGGTATACATCTCCTCGTAAGGAGTGGTGAATCCTTTATAGGCTATTCAAACACCTTCGGTCACTTCGACTTATACCCAATCATCCCGGGTCTACATCTCCTTGGAGATGTTTGCTTAAGATGACAAAGCATAAGTCTCCATGACCAAGATGGTTTGAATACCGCAAGTCAAAGGAACATCGCACTTAAGCTGCAGTAATATCTTCATTGACATATCCATATATGCAGAGAAACATATCAAGTCTTATAGCTGGTCACTCCAATGAACTAGTTACCATAACTAGCATCCACGATTAACTCCGGACATCACAATGTCTCCAGCTAATGAGAATTAGCTGCTTGGATACACCAAGAAGTATACCTCATGCTATTTTCCAAATCAATCAATTCATCGACTAGGGATAATTCCAATACATTACAATTACACATATAGAGATACTCACTAGTTGTGATCCAATCACAAATTCTCTCATGTTGTGAATCGTATCATGGACATTCTGTAAATGAGTTTAAATCTAATCAAATACATTAAAACATGCATACTCAAATAGTGAATCTTCATTTATCATACAAATGGTTTAAACATAAGGTGATTTCCTTAGGGCACCTCTCATATATTACTAACAAACTCCCACTTGGCATAATGTCGATCGCCACGGTATCCAATACCATAGACCTTAACATGGCCCTCAAACTTACTTTGAGGTAAGGCCTTAGTTAAAGGATCCTCTAAGTTCCTTTCAGTGGGAATCTTCTCGATTTGTATTTCCTTCCTACTAATGATCTCTCTCATCAGATCATAGTGGCAAAACACATGTTTGGATCATTGACGAGACCTTGGCTCTTTTGCCTGTACAATTGCTCCATTATTGTCGTAGTAAACCGGTATTGCTTCAACAACGGTTGGAACCACACCAAGTTCAAAAATGAACTTCTTGATCGAAACTGCTTCTTTTGCTGCTTCCGAAGTTGTAATGTATTCTGCCTCTGTGGTAGAATCCGCTACAATGTCTTGTTTGGAACTTTTCTAACTCATTGCACCCCCATTCAAGGTGAACACGTACCCAGACTGAGACCTAGAATCATCCTTGTATGTCTGGAAGTTGGCATCTGTATACCCACATGTCACCATGTCCCCTTCTCCATATATTAGGAACACATCCTTAGTTCTTCTTAAGTACTTAAAGATCGTCTTAACAATTGCCCAATGATCCATTCCTGGATCAGACTGGTATCTGCACTTGACACTCAAAGCATATGATACATCAGGCCTCGTACATAACATAACATACATGATAGATCCTATCGCGGATGCATAGGGAATCTTACTCATGCAAATCCTCTCATCTTCTGTGCGCAGACAGATAGACTTCGAAAGGTGTATCCCATGTCTGATGGGTAGGAAACCTTTCTTGGATTCCGACATGCTAGACCTCTTTAGCACTCGGTCAATATATGTAGACTTTGAAAGACCAAGCAACCATTTCGATCTATCCCTATAGATCTTAATCCCGAGGATGAAGGTTGCTTCTCCCAGGTCTTTCATGGAGAATATTTTGGACAACCAAATTTTTACTGACTATAAGACAGAAACATCATTTCCTATAAGTAATATGTCATCGACATACAATACTAGGAACACGACTGCACTCCCACTAACCTTCTTGTACATACAAGGTTCGTCCGAATTTTGTGAGAAATCAAAATTTTTTATTGTCTCATCAAAACAGATATTCTAGCTCCTGGATGCTTGCTTCAATCCATATATAGACCGTCACAATTTACATACCTTGGTTTTATCAACCGATGTGAAACCCTCAGGTTGTATCATATACACGTCCTCGAGTAGGTTTCCAATAAGGAAAGTTGTTTTCACATTCATCTTCATATCTCATAATCATAATGAGCCGCTATGGCTAGGAGCATCCGAATAGATTTAAGCATAGCAATAAATGAATAGGTCTCATCATAATCAACACCTTTCTTTTGACGATATCCTTTCGCCACCAATCTAGCCTTATAGGTAATCACATTACCATCTATGTCAGTTTTCTTCTTGAAAATCCACTTGCACCCTATAGGCTTTATGCCTTCAAGTGGGTCAATCAAGTTCCAAACTTGATTTTCATACATGGAATCCATTTCCGACTTCATGGCGTTAAGCCACTTATCCCTTTCTGAACTTTTTAGAACTTCTTTATAACTGGTAGGCTCCTCATCATCAATAAGTAACATGTCATTCGATTCACTTACGAGAAATCCATATCTCTCAGGAATGTTGCGTGTTCTACCAGATCTATGAAGATGTGGTGTCTCAATAGATCCAGCCGATGGCTCATCACTATGAGTTATTGGTTGTGGTGCTTCATCAGGTATCTCATCAATGTCTATTTGAGTCTCTCGAGCCTCCTCAAGCACAACGACACTCCCACTGTTTTCTTGCAAGAGAAACTCTTTCTCTAGAAACACAGCATGTCTTGAAACAAACACGTTTTGTTCCACAGGATGATAGAAATTGGTAACCCCTTGTTTCCTTAGGGTATCCAATAAATAGACATTTATCAGACTTAGCATCCAATTTGTCTAATACAGTCTGCTTTACATAAGCAGGACAACCCCATATCTTCAAGTAAGATAAATGAGATTTCTTGCTATTCTATATCTCATATGGAGTAGTTGAGACTACCTTGGTTGACATTCTGTTTAGCAAGTAAACAGTTGTCTGAAGTGCATAGCCCCAAAAGGACTTAGAAAGATTCGCATGATTCATCATCGACCTGACAATGTCCAACAAGGTTCGGTTACGCTTCTCAGATACACCATTTATGCTGAGTGCATATGGCAGAGTCCATTGAGACAATATACCATTGTCTCTTAGAAAATCTAGAAACTCTTGACTTAATTAAGTATTCAGCACCTCGATCCGATCGAAGTATTTTAATACTCTTGTCATGTTGTTTCTCTACTTCATTTCTGAATTCTTTGAACCTTTCAAAGGCTTCAGACTTGTGTTTCATCAAGAACACATACCCAAACCGTGATTGATTATTGGTGAAGGTAATTAAGTAGCTATAGCCTCCTAGAGCTTGAGTTGACATAGGTCTGCATACATTAGTATGTATTAGACCAAGCAACTCTCCCACCCGTTCATCTTTTCTTGTAAAAGGTAACTTAGTCATCTTGCCTTTTAAGCATGATTCACATGTATTGTATGAATCCAATTCAAACGATTCTAGAATTCCACATTGGTGTAATTCGGACATGCGTTTCTTGCTTGCATGGCCAAGACGACAATGCCACATGTAGGAGTCTAATTGATTATCTTTTTGAGTACGCTTGTTGCTCGCTTCGATATTGAAAATGTCACTGGAAACGCCCAACATATAAATATCATTGCTCAAAGTTCTAGTCCCATAAAGTATGCCATTCAAAGTTATATAATAACAATTGTTACTAAATGTCAAATGGTAACCATTTCTATTTAAGCAGGAAATAGAAACAATGTTCTTTATTAGAGAAGGAACATAATAGCAATTATCTAGTTCTAAGACTAGTCCACTAGGGAGCTTCAGCAAATAAGTTCCGATGGCGACCGCAACAACCTTTGCTCCATTGCCAACTCACAAATTTGACTCCCCTATGATGAGTCTTCTTCTATTCCTTAGCTCCTGTATGTCATTACATATATGTGAGCCACACCCAGTATCCAATACCCAAGTGTCTAAGGAAATATAATGATAATCAATAACAAAGATACCTGAAGAGATGGGGCATCGGATGCCTTCTTCTTCTTCACGGACTCAAGATAAATCTTGCAATTTCTTCGCCAGTGGCCCTCCTTGCCACAATGATGGCAAGTGCCCTTTTGTGCTGGTTCTGCCTTCTTAGCCTTTTTCTTCTTCCCTTTCATCTGTGTTGGGGATCGATACAGCCGGCTAGAGGGGGGTGAATAGCCCTCGTTCGTTGGATGTCGTAATTCGTTCATTCTCGTGTGCTTGTCTACAATTTTCGTTAATATACATAGCAGAATAACAATAGAAATAACAACAATACAAGCACAATCAAACAGACACGATATACGTGGTTCAGAACCGAATGGTTCCTACTCCACGGGCGAGCTCCTCGAGCTCTAGAGATGCACACGGCAATACTCAAACTCCTTCTCGAATACACGTCGGAGGTGGAGAAACCTCTCACAAGCAATTACAACAGTAATATACAAATACAAACAAGAATACAAATACAATACAAGAGAACACTTTTCACCGATTGCTTTTGATCACTTGTTTGTTGCTTACTTTGATTGGCTCTTGAAGGACTGGAATACAACAGCAATTCCCCTCCAATAGCTCCACAAAAACCATGGCAAAAACCTCCATCTCGATCGCTAAAAGGCACTACGATCGCCGTAGCCGTTGTCTCACAACGGCCCGATCCACATCAGACAAGTTCCAACAGATCACCTACCAGTGGACTGATGATGCCCATCAGTCGACTGGTGACCTAGTAGTCGACTGCCCAGTCGGCTACGGAGCGTTCTGTGCTCACGACACTCCCATCAGTCGATTGCCATCCCTCGACGAGATCGCGTCGACATCATCGATCACACCATGGCGATGGCGCCTTGACAAAACCCTAGCCTTACACCAGTCGAACCCTAGTCGACTTGGACCAGTCGAACCGACACCTATGCCAGTCGACTGACGTCGGACAAAACCTCAAACACCAAGTTGTTTAAGCATCCGACCGTCGGGTAAACCCTCAAACATCAAGTTTGAGCCTCCGACACTCAGTGTTAGCCACTTGGTCAAGTCCACCTTATCCCTCATAGAGTTCCCCACCGAAGCTCTCTTCCCTCGGCCTACATCCCTCGGATGCGCCAAGCGCACGACTTCGCAACGCCATCCTTCGCGTCTCATACCCTAGAAGTATGCTTCCCTTTGGGCTCACTCCATTCGCTCCCCGTCCGGCGGTCCCTCGAATGCACCAAGCGCATGACTTCGCAATGCCATCCTTCACCGACTCAAGGACCCCGAGCCTAGTGAACTTACCAAGTCCTCAAGACTTCCCAAATGCACCAAGCAATCGGCTTCGCAATGCATTTCTCACCAAGCACCAAGCGCATGGCTTCGCAATGCTTTGGACTTTCCCATGCCAAGGCTTCCCCCTTGAACTTCCACACCAAGCTCCATGCTTGGATTTTCCATGCCAACCCCATGTTGGACTTTCCCATGACAATACCATGTCATGAGTTTTGTCCATCATCAAAATACTATCAAGGTACTGCTCGAGTCAAACTCGAGTCAACCTGGGCCGATTGCACCAACAATCTCCCCCTTTTTGATGATTGACAAAACTACCATCTCAAGTCTACCAATTCTCCCATATTGACAATTCTCATATCCCAATGAGAATTCCAACGAACCCTAATTGGTAACTTTGTAACTTCTCCCCCTTTTTGACATTACATCAAAAAGGTCCTCCCCAAGGGTATGAATGTCTCATATCCCAATGAGATCTTACAATCTCTCCCTTGGAGGAACACATGCCTACAATCTTTCTAGTGATCCCATATCACTTAAAGAGAGGCAACCCAATTTTCCTCCCAAGAGGAAATACACATCCATCTTCCCAAGATGGATACCTCCCCCTAGAGGCTTGCTCCCCCTTGACCATTGCACCAACAATGTCCTTGGAGAGTCCCTAAGCCAATAGGAACATTAACCAAATCAAAATTAAGGCAAAGTTCAACAATGAACTCTCTTCCACCTTAAAATTGATACTCACCCTCAACCCAACTCCTAATCCATATCCAATGGATTTCCACCCTCTCTAATGCTCTCCCAAGCATATCCTAGGGTTAGGAGTGGTTAGGGGACCAAAACATGGCTAAACATGGGCCTAACTATCAAGTTTAATCGACTCCATCGGATACGATCATTGGACTTACCATCGATCTGCCATTATAGGCGAATGATCGATACATTCTGCAGTTTTTCAGTTTCAGAAAATGGATTTTCGAAATCCATAAGTAAATATACGTAATTTTAAAAATCTTGAAAATGCATACGTATAATACTTATCCTAAACACTATGGGTGAAAAATATTGGAAATTTATTTTACCCATTAAATTAGGAGATTGATACAAAGTTCAAAATTTAAGAAAAGCTTCAATAAAGAGCCATCTTTGTATCATCCCATTCAATGGTGATAGCTATCAAAAGATAGGCTTCACCAAGGTTTTTCAAAATGTTTTTCAAACCTTTATTTTCTTTTTCCTAAACATCTCACCAATATCTAGATGTGTAAAACACATACAAGTCAAATTTTTGTGAGATGTGGGTTTTGTTTTGTTTATGTTCTCATGCATATTTCTAGGCAAAATTAATTTGATTCCCTTCAAATTGTGCCATAGTCCTTAACTCCATTTTAAACTATGCATGATATGATTATGGTATAAATATGATTTAGATAAAAACATATGCCAATATCATGATGTCATGGCATGTGAATGAGAACTAAACATGCATGACATCTAAAAATAATTCTAAACAAGATCATGACATTTCATAGATAAAAATGAAAATGATGTCATGACATGGTAAGGCAAACAAATCATGACAAGTAAAATATACTAAGGTATAGAATACCTAAGTGTTAAAATTAATTTGCCATTTTTAGGGATTAAATACATTTTGCCTTAATGTCATTATCTCCCTAGTGTGCCAAAAACCCAAAATGGCACACCATGACTTCTATGACCTAATTGTGCCAATTTAAATCATTTTAAACTTCTCAAATCATATTGGCACACCCTAATGTGTCAACTCACAATGGCTAGGTTAACCACCCATCCACTTAGGGTTGACACACCCTAACCCATTTAGCGTGAATCAATCATGCTCTTAGGAACCCAATATCTATTGGAGCTCCTTGGGTTAACAAGGTATTCCCTAGGGATAACTTCCCTAGATACCTTCCTAATGACCCTTGTAGGCTTTGAAGCCATAGTCTTTTGGGTCTTTCCTAGGTCAACTCTAGAGGTAACTCCCCTAATGACCTTCTTAGTGGCCTTCTTGGTTTTCCTTAGGTCCTTAGCCACTAAGCAAACACCATGGCTAGACTTAGGGATAGCTTCCCTATTAGCCTTGGTTTTTCTAGACCTAGATGTTGTCCCATAATTAAATGGAACATTATGGTAGGACATAGGTTTGTGACCCAAACCCTTCTTGCCCTTAGATATTTCTTGTTTCCTAGGCCTTGACTTTTGTGTATATGACCCTTGAACCGAATTTTTGATTATTGCTAGAGTCTTCTCCAATTTGTCTAGCCTTGACCTCAAGGCTTGGTTTTCTAACTCTAATTTTCCCAATTTTGAATTTTCATTTATCTTTTGGGAAAACCTCTTCTTCTTAGGCATGTGCCTAGACTTTTTGGGATTAATACCCAAGTTTTCTTCAATTCTTCTAATTGACTCCCTAGGTAAAATAGATCTAGTGTTTTGAGTCCTAGGTTTGTCCTTAGAGAAACTAACATGCTTAGCACCTAAGCAATAAACCTTATTGTTTCTCCTAGCATGCTTTTCATTGATAATAGCAAGAGAACTAAAATAATTTTTAGCATGCTTTTTGACTTTAGGAATTAAAGGTGCATTATTTAAATATACCTTAGGGTTAGCTTTAGGAGCTCCCCCTACATGAGTTGCACCTTCTAGCCCTTTCTTCCTCCTCCTAGGGCATTGGCTTCGGTAGTGCCCCTTTTGATTGCATTTAAAGCATACAATGTGCTCTTTGCTTCTAGTTTTGGGAACACCGGCATCCTTTGACTTTAGGTTGACTTTTGGTGTCGATGCCTTTTTCTTAGCCAATTTAGGGCATTTGCTCTTGTAATGCCCCTTCTCCCTACACTCAAAGCATATTATGTGATTTTTATTTAAAATTACAACACTTGAGTTACCTAGGGAGTTGGTGGAGGCCTCTTTACTTCTTCCGGAGGTAGAAGCTTCATTTTGATCTTGCTCCGGAATCGAAATCTTTTCCTCCCCCTCAACGCTAGAGGTGGAGGTCTCCACCAAGTCATCCACATCTTCAAAAGTAGATGGTGCTTCTTCTTCGGCATTATCCTCTCCATGTGCCGGTTGGGAGTTTTCTTGAAATTTCATTATCTTATTCCATAATTCCCTTGCATCCCTATAATCACCCAATCTAGACCAAATAGTGTTAGGTAACAAATCACTAATCAACTTGATTACCTTGAGATTTGTCTTGAAGTCTTTGATTTGGTCTTGGGTCCATTTTGACTTCTCAATTGGCTTGTTGTACTTGTCCCTAGGCATTTCAAAACCGTTTTCTATAATAATCATAAAATCAAAATCGGTTTCTAGGTATACCTCCATTTTTCTTCTCCACCATATAAAGTCTCCTTCGAATTTGGGTGGTTGAAGGTTGTAGCCGGCCATCTTGAAGTGCTCTCGCGGCGGTTAGTCCTTGAAGAGCGACCTCGGCTCTGATACCACTTGTTGGGGATCGATATGGCCGGCTAGAGGGGGGTGAATAGCCCTCGTTCGTTGGATGTCGTAATTCATTCATTCTCGTGTGCTTGTCTACAATTTTCGTTAATATACGCAGCGGAATAACAATAGAAATAACAACAATACAAGCACAATCAAACACACACGATATACGTGGTCTAGAACTGAATGGTTCCTACTCCACGGTCGAGCTCCTCGAGCTCTAGAGATGCACACGACAATACTCAAACTCCTTCTCGACTACACATTGGAGGTGGAGAAACCTCTGACAAGTAATTACAACAGTAATATACAAATACAAACAAGAGAACACTTTTCACCGATTGCTTTTGATCACTTGTTTGTTGCTTGCTTTGATTGGCTCTTGAAGGACTAGAATGGAGCAGCAATTCCCCTCCAATAGCTCCACAAAAACCATGGAAAAAACCTCCATCTCAAGCTCCTTTTATAACCAGCATCGAGCTATTTTCGCCTAGCAATGATCGCCAAAAGGCACCCGGGCCGATCGCTTCGTAGCCGTTGTCTCACAACGCGGCAGATCCACGTCGGACAAGTTTCAGCAGATCACCTCCCGATCGATGATGCCCATGATCGACCGTGGTGACCTAGTAGTCGATCGCCCACGGCTACGAGCATTTTGTGCTCAGAATAACACTCCCATCATCATTGCCATCCCTCGATCACTGATATCATCGATCACCCATGGCCATGCGATCGCCAAAGATAAAACCCTAGCCTTACACCAATCGAACCCTAGTCGACTTGGACCAGTCGAACTGGCACCTATGCCAGTCGACTGATGTCGGGCAAAACCTCAAACACCAAGTTGTTTGAGCATCCGACCGTCGGGTAAACCCTCAAACATCAAGTTTGAGTCTCCGACACTCAGTCTTAGCCACTTGGCCAAGTCCACCTTATCCCTCATGGAGTTCCCCACCGAAGCTCTCTTCCCTCAGCCTACGTCCCTCGGATGCGCCAAGCGCACGACTTCACAACGCTATCCTTCACGTCTCATACCCTAGAAGTATGCTTCCATTTGGGCTCACTCCATTCGCTCCCCGTCCGGCGGTCCCTCGGATGCACCAAGCGCACGGCTTCGCAATGTCATCCTTCACCGACTCAAGGACCCCGAGCCTAGTGAACTTACCAAGTCCTCAAGACTTCCCAAATGCACCAAGCAATCGGCTTCGCAATGCATTTCTCACCAAGCACCAAGCGCACGGCTTCGCAATGCTTTGGACTTTCCCATGCCAAGGCTTCCCCCTTGGACTTCCACACCAAGCTCCATATTTGGATTTTCCATGACAACCCCATGTTGGACTTTCCCATGACAATCCCATGTCATGAGTTTTGTCCATCATCAAAATACTATCAAGGTACTGCTCGAGTCAAACTCGAGTCAACCTGGGTCGATTGCACTAACAATCTGTTCCTTTGACTTCCTCTTAGAAACTTTCTTTGAGGAATCAACTAACAGAACCACCTTCTCCTCATGCTTCATAGAAGGCTCCACATTCTTCAGCATATTGAGGAGCTCAGGAATAGTGGATTCGAGTTTGTTCATCCAGTAGTTCATCACAAATTATGAGAAACTCTTGGGCAAACAATGCAGAATTAAGTCAATACTTAATTCATGATCCATCACAAACCCGA
Organism: Wurfbainia villosa; assembly: GCA_025175895.1. Classification (NCBI taxonomy): domain Eukaryota; kingdom Viridiplantae; phylum Streptophyta; class Magnoliopsida; order Zingiberales; family Zingiberaceae; genus Wurfbainia; species Wurfbainia villosa. The sequence goes on along the minus strand of CM045989.1, from coordinate 30,342,040 downwards.
GGGTAGCTAGCCGCTCGATGTACCCATTCATCTTTAGCACAAACTGCACTACAGATGACCCTTCTTGCATCTTAGATGTGAAGAGGAACCTGGAGACTTCGAACCTTTCGGATCTCGCTTGCTCATCAAACAACTCATGAAGATGGAAGACTATGGTATTAGCATCCATATGCTTATGCTGCTTTTGTATCTCGGGTACCATCGTGGCTAGCATGATGCAACTCGCCAGTTCAGAATCAACCACATGTTTCTGATAGGCCAACAATTGGTCTAGAGTTGCATCGTCCTTAGGACGGTTGGGAAGAGGCTCTTCGAGGACATACGCGAGCTTTTTTGCCTTGAGAACAATCCTCAAGTTTCTAAGTCAGTCCAAGAAGTTAGGCTCTGTCAATTTGTTCAAATCCAAAATAGTGTGCAAATTCAAAGATGTCATGATCAATCGATTAACCTAGAAATACAAAATCAAGCATATATGAGAAAGATGAAAAATGCATCAACATACATTTATAAATCCCATTCATTTTTTGAATTTTAAAACCCCAAAATCACTTCGGGAGATCGTAGGTCCATCTCTGAATGGGCTGATATCCAACATAGATATGAACAACCTTGGAGAGAGCCCAACAAGTCATTCATAGCTACAATGGTAGGTACCAAGTACACCAATTGCATATCACATATATGCAACTATCACAATGTGCTATCAACTAATTGAATGTTCACACATACATCAGGTTGTTAACTCATTAACAAGTATGTATCATATGCATAGCACCCAACTTCACCTCCCTTCACATCAACCTTGGAGAGTGTCCAACAAGCCGATGCTCCAGGTTAAAGCCAACCCATTAATCAAGAAATAGTTTTAATATGGTTAGAGTGCATTCAACCAATTAGCCTGGCTTGGAGAGAGTCCAACAACCAAAGCTAACGATTGACCTCTGACTCATACCATATTAGTATTAAACTATTCCATGGTTTGAACATGTTCGGGTTCGAGCCGGGCTTAGAGAGAGTCCAACAACCCAAACAAGAAACAGAACTCTGGTTCTAACCATATTAATAGAAGGTGTATGCTTTAATATTGTGTAAGGGTTTTTAATGTCTCATCCTCTCTTTCATGCAAATAACTATTATCTACATGACATGACATACATCTAAATTTCACGACACACATGACATAATGATATGCATCTAATGCAATTACATGACATACAATTATGGCATGTACAAAATTTCTTTATATGTCATAACTATTTATGAAAATAAAATATGTTTGAGATTTGATTCTCCAAATCAAATCATGATTAAATTAGGAAACAAATTTTCAAATCTAATCATATATTTTATTTATGGATAGTGTTAATTAAGGAAAGTCAAATTTAATTTAGGAAATAAATTTCCTAAATTGTCAAAACTATTTATGGAAATAAAATATATTTTAGATTTGATTCCCTAAATCAAATCATGATTAAATTAGGAAACAAATTTCCAAATCTAATCACATATTTTATTTATGGAAAGTGTTAATTTTCATAAATACTTCTAAACTTTTCAAAAGTAGAAGATTTCCATTAATACTTCTAAACTTTCCAAAATTAAAAAATTTCCATAAATACTTCTAAACTCTCAAAAAGTAGAAAATTTCCATAAATACAATTATGACTATCGCAAAACAATTTTATGATTATGTCGAAATACAACCTGGCTCTGATACCACTGTTGGGTTTCCGGCACCGCAGAGAGTGTGTGTTCGAACATGTTTCGTAAACATGTACATAGCAAAAGAATTAAAAAGTAATAAATCTAATTTATTACAACACACACATCACACGCATGCATAGTACAACATGTGTAGACATAATAACAATTTCAAATTTTGCAATAAAAGAAAATTACTCTAGTTATACCTGACGTATCACGTGCAGCGGGAATGACATCAACCGGAGCATCTCTTGCTAGAATCGCCTCTATCCATATCCACGCCGAGTATCATCGGGATGGCTTCACAAAGCCACGAGCCTCGTCTTCGTAGGAGTCACTAGCCTTGTGTCGAAGACGATGTGATCGAGAGAAGATCACAACCCGAATCAAAATTCGGATTTGAAAATGAGTCCCCAAAACTCGCTTCTTCGGAAAGGTATTCGTCAACCGATTGACGAATCCTTGGTCCTCCACATATGAGGATTATCGGAGATTGAATCCATGGCAAGTTAGACATAAGGAAACAAGGCAGAGGATTTGCGCCGGCCAAACAGGATGGCCGGCCAACCCTTGGTCGCCGGAACCAAGGTGAGTCACCGGAGGGTCGCCGTAGGATGGCCGGCAGTAGCTTGGATGCCGGCAGCATGGTGGACGGCGGCACAAGGAGCTGGCGGCGTGGATTGCTTGGGCGGCGGCAAGGAGATGAGAGGGAGAGGAGAGGAGAAGTTTTTTTTCCCAAAATAAAACTTATGGCTCTCCAAAAACATAACCGTGTTTTTATAGAGCCCGTGTTTCTTAACCATTAAGAAAACTTCTTCTTAGAGTTATTGGTTCATAACCAAAATCCGTTAACTCGCTCCAATAACTTAAGTTAAAACAAACAGAACCGAGTTGGTCTATTTTAAGTTAAAACGAACCAAACCAACTTAGGTTCATTCGTTTAAAACAAACCAAGCCCCTTTGGTTTATTCTCCACCATTGGATTAGAACCAAACTAATTTGGTTCATACATCATGTCTTCATAAGACTCGGCCCATCTATGCTTCCATTGTGACTGAAACAATTTCATGCTCGCTCCTTGTTTGGTCCAACCAAACCTAGTTTCTCTTGATCTGAGAATCTCATTCTCAAGCTCATTTTAAATCCTTCGGATTACGCTCGTTTTGTGTGTGACCAAATAGGTTCTCGGTTTATGTTGGTCATCTATAATTAACCATTAATTATAGAATGATATTGAGTGGCACCTAGTAGTACATCATGATCCCCAATTAACTGAAAAGTCAACGGTTGATCCAGAACTATTTCTAAAACCCTTCAGCAGCTACAATGAATCGTGCCCCATTCCCTTCACGCATCTTATACCCACTTGGTTTAGGACATGGTCTATAGTGTCAGTCCCCACAAGGTCAACTACGTCACACCTAGCCCAAGTATCATTTCCTCGTCCTACGGATTCTAATTACTACACATGTATCCAAGAGTACCTTACTCTAAACATATAATGCTTTGGCCAAAGACTTTAGTAACAATCCGACGAGAGGCCATAAGTATACATCTCCTCGCAAGGAGTGGTGAATCCTTTATAGGCTATTCAAACACCTTCGGTCACTTTGACTTATACCCAATCATCCCAGGTCTATATCTCCTTGGAGATGCTTGCTTAAGATGTCAAAGCATAAGTCTCCATGACCAAGAAGACTTGAATACCGCAAGTCAAAAGAACATCGCACTTAAGCTGCAGTAAGAACTTCATTGACATATCTATATATGCAGAGAACCATATAAAGTCTTACAGCTGGTCACTCCAATGAACTAGTTACCATAACTAGCATCCACGATTAACTCCGGACATCACAATGTCTCCAGCCAGTGAGAATCAACTGCTTGGATACACCAAGGAGTATACCTCGTGCTAGTCTCGAAAGAATTGATGGTGTCTAAATCCATCAATTCATCGACTAGGGATAATTCCAATACATCACAATTACACAGTAGAGATACTCACTAGTTGTGATCCAATCATAAATTCTCTCATGCTGTGAATCGTATCATGGACATTCAGTATATGAGTTTAAGATCTAATCAAATAATGAAAATATGTATACTCAAATAGTGAATCTTCATTTATCATAAAATGGTTTAAACATAAGGCGATTATTTTAGGACACCTCTCATATATTACTAACAATATTGGCCTTCTATAATTCACCATTAATTATAGAACGATCATGAGTGACACCTACTAGTATATCATGATCCTCAATTAATCAAAAAATCAACGGTTAACCCTAGAACAACTTCTAAAACCTTTCAGGAGTTATAGTAAATCGTGCCCCATTCCATTTAACCACTTGGTTCAGGAAATGGTCTATGTGTCAGTCCCCACTAGGCTGACCATGTCACACCTAGCCCAAGTATTACTTCCTCGTCCTACGGATTCTAGTTACTACACATGTTTCCAAGACTACCATACTCTAAACATGTAATGCTTTGGCCAAAGACTTTAGTAACAATCCGACGAGAGGTCATAGGGTATACATCTCCTCGCAAGGAGTGTTGAATTCTCTATAGGCTATTCAAACACCTTCGGGCATTTCGACTTATACCCAATCATCCCAGGTCCACATCTCCTCAGAGATGCTTGCTTAAGATGTCAAAGCATAAGTCTCCATGACTAAGATGACTTGAATATCGCAAGTCGAAGGAACATCGCACTTAAGTTGCAGTAATAACTTCATTAACATATCCATATATGCAGAGAACCATATGAAGTCTTATAGCTAGAAACTCTAATGAAATAGTTACCATAACTAGCATCCACGATTAACTCCGGACATCCCAATGTCTCCAGCCAGTGAGGAACAACTGCTTGGATAAACCAAAGATTATAACTTGTGCTAGTCTCAACAGAATTGATGGTGTTTGAATACATCAATTCATTGACTAGGGATAGTTCTAATACATCACAATTACACATGTAGAGATACTCACTAGTTGTGATCCAATCACAAATTCTCTCATGCTGTGAATCATATTTGTGGACATTCAACAAATGAGTTTAAGATCCAATCAAATACATGAAAACATGTATACTCAAATAGTGAATCTTCATTTATCAAATAAATGGTACAACCATAAGGTGATTTAGGATATCTCTCATATATCACTAACAGTCATATGTTCAACATGAAGGTTTTGTGGAAGCGTAGCTCTGATACCACTTGAAGGTAGGAAACTTCGCTTCCAACTTCAACTTGATCGCTTGTTCATGGCGATCCCATCAATGCCCCCGGATTAAAAAAATTAATCTTAGACAAAAGGGATCACCCAAGCAACCATTTCATCGTCGTGTTATTCGATTAGAGTGGTCCCTTGAACAAACTTGTTGTTCAAGCCACCAACCTCTATTCTACGAATAGCCGCGGAATAGACGATGTATGGATCGCCGGATTTTGTGTTTATGTTCGGGGTCCAAGTTAATTTAGCCACAAAACAGAATATATAACATGCATATAATTGAAAACAATTATAGACATTATACAAAAGAACACAAATCAAAATAAACAAGATTATACCTCTTGTTATACCTCTTGATCTTCTATTGTATGTCCTTCCTCCTTTTGGACGTCGTGTGGGCAATGATCTTCCAAAAGTCGAAGCATCCTAGATCACCAATCTTCCTTTCCTTGTTCACTCCGAACAAAGGAAGATCATAAAACAAAACTCTTCTTCCTATCTAGAACCGGCCACCAAGTCAATAGACTCGATGTTGCCGCCGGCCAAGGAAGAGAATATGGAGTATGGGAACCGGCCAAAAGAGAATCAATGAGGGTGATGGGCGCCGGCCAACACTTGGAGAAGAGAAAGGAAACCAACCCTTCACCTTGTAGCCGCCCAAAACCCTAACCCTAGCTCTCCTAGTTGCCGCCGGCCAAAGAAGAGGGGAAGAGGAATATGTTGAGCACCGGCCAAAGTAGAGGGAAGAAGGATAGGTGCCAGCAACACCTTAGGAAGAAGAAGAAAGGAACTTCTCCTCTTGTTGCCGCCCACTCCACCTCCCAAAACCTAGCCGCCCAACCTCAATCCCAACCTAACTAGGATTCCTTGCCGCCCAAGGGAAGCAAACCCTAATCACCTTCCATCATCTTGCCGCCCACCTTAAGCTCCTTTATATAGAGTTTAGGCTTAAGCCTTGTTTTAATCTCCACCGTCAGTTCTAGAGATTTAATCTCAATCGTCGGATCTAGAGATTTAATCTCAACCGTTAGATCTAGTGATTTAATTTCCACCGTTGGATCTAGAGTTTTGTTTTCAACCATTGGATCTAGGCTTCATGAGGTTTTAATAGGCTACAATAGGGACCATGAGGAGGAGTTGGATCTTGGCCACCCAATGGATCAAGCCCACATAAAGTTCGATCCATTAATGATAATCCAATCCACTAAAGGATTATCATTGATCTACCTCACCAACTCCCATAAATTAATATGGGCTCCATATATTTTTTGTACATATATCACTCCGTGTTTAAGATCTCGAATATCCGTCGATTAATTAATTTACTGACAATTAATTAATCAACATCTAACTCCATGAGTAGTACCACTCAACCTTATCATCATGCCGGACCAAGTCCACCTGCAGGGTTTACATGATGAACCTTGTGAGCTCCTCAAGGGGACATCATCATCCTAATATATAGGACATGGTTTCCTCCTATAATCAACGGTACACCATATAAATAATATCATTTCCGAACTTACCGATCCTATCGATTTAATCTATAATTCTCGCCCATTGGTAAATCAAAGAAATGAATACTAAGTATATGTGCCCGTTATTATATCGGGATTAAGAGCATGTACATAATAATATCTGAGGTCCGATTCGATTATGTAGTCAGCAATAAATCGAATCACCTCTAAGTCGGTCCTGCTCAATACACTCAAAGTGCACTAGTGTGATTATATGGTCAAGACAAACCAATACCAAATCACACTACAACCATAGCAATGGTTTGTCCAAAGTCATCTCGGTTGTGAGCCTTTACTTATACTTTACAAGGAGCTGATAATATGATCTCCCATGTGACACCACACACCATGTTATCTACAATATAATGTATTAGACAATATGCATAACCATAAATACGCAAACAATGATCATGTGATTCTTATTTCAAAATAAAGATGTTCATACAAAAGATAGACTTTTCAGTATACATCCCAACAATCTTTCACTTATACTAAAAGATTATGCTATCCTTAAACTGCCATACATTTGATTCCCATTCCCTCCACATGCCTATCTAAAGCTCTCGCCGGAAGGGCCTTAGTGAAAGGATCTGCCAGGTTATCCTCCGATGCAATCTTGGCCACAACAACTTCTCCTCTCTTTATGATTTCTCGTATCAGGTGGTACTTGCGCTCTATGTGTTTACTTGCCTTATGGGCTCGTAGTTCCTTCGAGTTTGCAACTGCACCACTATTATCACAATAAATTGTGATAGTTCTGGGCAAACCAGGAATCACATCCAAGTCCATCAGGAAGTTCCTGAGCCACACAGCTTCTTTTGCCGCCCCAGAGGCCACCACATACTCAGCTTCCATGGTTGAGTCCGCCACGCATTTCTGCTTAACACTCCTCTATACAATGGCTCCACCTCCCAAAGTAAACAAAAAACCTGAGGTAGACTTACTGTTATCCCTATCTGATTGGAAGTCAAAATCTGTATAACCCACAAGGAGTAATTGGTCTGCCTGGTAAACTAGCATATAACCCTAGTCCTTCTCAGGTACTTCAATATATGCTTTACCGCAGTCCAATGTCCCTGTCCTGGATTACTCTGATATCTGCTGATCATGCCCACGACAAAGCAGAAATCTGGTCTCGTACATAGCATCGCATACATGAGGCTTCCTACTGCCGAAGCATAAGGAACCGCCTTCATCTCCTCTATCTCCTTAGACATTCTAGGACACATCTCTTTAGATAAAGGAACTTCATGCCTGAAAGGTAGAAAACCGTTCTTGGAGTTCTGCATGCTAAAACGATCTATAATGGTGTCTATGTATGAAGGTTGAGATAAGTACAACATCCTTTTCTTGCGATCCCTTATAACCTTGATCCCAAGGATGTATCCCACTTCTCCCAAGTTCTTCATATCAAATTGTTTGGACAACCATACCCTTACATCCGATAACACCTTGACATTGTTGCCAATTAACAAAATGTCATCTATGTATAGTACAAAAAATACCACTACGTTTCTATCACATCTCTTGTATACACAAGACTCATCTGGACTTTAAATAAATCCATAAGATTGGATTACCTCATCAAAGAGGATGTTCCAAGACCTCAAAGCTTGCTTCAATCCATAAATGGACCTATTAAGCTTGCACACAAGATGCTCTTTGCCCTTTGTAATGAATCCCCCTGGTTGCTTCATATAGATATTTTCCTCAAGACTTCCATTAAGGAAAGTTGTCTTGACATCCATCTGCCATACCTCATAATCCATATAAGCAGCAATGCATAAGAGAATTCGGATAGAATTAAGCATGGCTACCGGCGAAAAGGTCTCCTCATAATCGATACCCTCTTTCTGAGTATACCCCTTCGCAACAAGCCTCTCTTTGAAGGTCTCAACCTTCCCATCTATTCCTCTCTTTCTTTTGTAGATCCACTTGCATCCAATGGTTTTTACACCATCGGGTGGTTCTACTAGCTCCCAGACTTGATTTGAATCCATAGATTCAATCTTAGCATTCATTGCACTTTGCCAAGATACTGCATCTTTATCTTAGATTGCCTCGTCATATGTCCAGGGATCAGGTTCATGTTCGCTAGGGACCAAATCAGAAGATTCTCCCAAGAACATGAATCTATCAGGCTATCTCACAACCCTCCCACCACGATGAGGTATCACCTGTGTATCCTCTGTGACACGCGGTGCAGTGACTTGTGGTATGTCCTCTTGTACCGGTGGTACTGAAGAAGCGACATCCCCTTTCAATTCCTCCAGAACAATCTTACTTATGAGCTTGTGATTCATGACATAGTCTTCCTCTAGAAATCTGGCGTTCGTGCTGACGATCACCCTCTGATCTCTAGGACTATAAAACAAACCACCTTTTATTCCTCTAGGATAGCCAACGAACATGTGCACTTCTGTACGAGGTTCCAACTTACTAGCATCTGCCTTCAGCACATGTGCTAGACTCCCCCATATTCGAATATGTCTTAGACTAGGCTTTCGCCCAGTCCACAATTCTGTGGGAGTAGAAGGCACTGATTTAGATGGAACCAAGTTCAGAATGTACACTATCGTATCTAAAGCATATCCCCAGAACGAATCTGGCAACTCAGAATAACTCATCATCGATCTAACCATTTCCATAAGAGTCCTATTCCTTCACTCTGCTACACCATTTTGCTGGGGTGTGCCAGGTGCAGACAATTGGGATTGAATCCCAGCCTCTGATAAGTAATTCGTAAAGTCTCCCAAGAGGTACTCACCACCACGATCAGATCGTAGTGTCTTGATACTTTTACCTTGATGTTTCTCCACATCAGCCTTGAATTCTTTGAACTTGTCAAAACATTCAGACTTGCGGCGCATCAAGTAAATGTATCCATATCTCAAATAATCATCTATAAAAGAGATGAAATACTCAAAACCACCTCTAGCCTAGATATACATAGGATCACACAAATCAGAATGAACCAATTCTAACATATCTTTGGCTCTATACCCCTTGGCCTTAAAAGGCCTCTTGGTCATTTTACTCTCCAAGCAGGATTCGCAGGTTGGGAAATCTTCCACCACTAATGAACCCAGAGGTCCATTAGCTATCAACCTTTGAATTCTGCTTAGGTTAATATGACCAAGCCTAAGATGCCAAAGATATGTTTGGTTCATCTTCGAAGGTTCTTTTCTCTTATTGGAATTTGAAGATGAGTTATTAGCTTCTATTTGCATCGTGGGAGCTTTTGGTTCAAGTGTGTATAAATTTCCTATCAATGCACCCGAACAGATAATGTCCCTATTCCTTTTTATAACAACTCTGTCATTAAAAGAAATAGAATATCCATCCATAAACAATTTAGAAACCAAAATTAAATTCTTTCTAAATAAAGGTACATAAAGGAAATTCTTAAGAACCAAAACTTTATTTTTCTCAAAAGATAAATAAACATCTCCCACTGCAACAGTCGCCACCTTCGTGACATCGCCCAAGTATATGTTAATCTCCCCTTCAGCCAATCGTCTGGTTTCCTGGAACTCCTACAAAGTATTACAGACATGATCAGTGGCTCCCGTATTTACACACCAGGTGTCGATAGATAACACCGCTAAACATGTTTCAATGACTAAACCAAAAGATATACCTTTGTTCTGCTTACGGTTGGGGCATCCTTCTTCCAGTGTCCAGTCTGCTTACAAGTGAAGCACTTGCCTTTCGGCTTCTTCACTCCTCCCTGAGATCCTCCCACCGCCTTTGCCCCAGCTTATTTCTTCTTCTTCTTGCCTTTCGTCTTAGAAGTAGAAACCTTTTGGGTAACCATGGCATGCGCCTGAGCAATCTGATGAAATAGCCCCTCTACCGCCTGGAGTTCTGTCAGAAGCTCCGCCAATGAATACAACCTCTTGTTCATGTTGTAGTTTAGGCAAATCTGCTCAAAACTCCTAGGTAGAGACTGAAGAATGATATCGACCTGGGTTTCCCCATCGATCTCAGCTCCGAGGACTTTCAACTCATTCAAATGAGTCATCATCTTGAGAACATGATCCCTCACGGGTGTTCCCTCGATCATGGTGGTCGTCATCAAGTTCCTCTTGGCTTCCTACCTTGTAGCCCGATTCTGGTGTCCGAAAAGCTCTTTGAGATTGAGCATCATGTCATAAGCAGTGGGCATGACTTGATGCTGATGTTGCAGTACATTTGACAAAGATGCCAAAATGTAACACCGCGCCATCTCATCGGCCTTGATCCACATCTTATAACTCTCCTTCTCCTTTTCCTCAGAATCATCCGTAGGCTTAGGAGGGCACTCTTCGAGGAGTACATATTTGTATTCCTTAGCAGTCAAGACAATATCAAGATTCCTCTTCTAATCAACATAGTTGGGTCCAGTAAGTTTATTTTCTTTCAGTATCACAGCAAGCGGGTTGAAAGTCATTTTGAAAGAAAACCTAAGAATCACATAGATCAAAACATTAGATTTCAAAAAATTATTGATTCCTCAAACAATAAAATTTTAAAATCAACCAACATCTCAAAACACCGAGAATATCGTATGCCACGATAGTGTGGACGTATACGAATTCTACATTTGTAAGAGGAGGTTTTACCCATTAATTTTACTATCTTGTCAACCTAACTTTTTGACAAGTAAAATTAATAGTGGTTCCTCTTTGGCCCTACAAATAAAAGCAGTGACTCCGATGGAGAGGATACTTATATTTGTATCTAAGTGTTCACCATTACTCGGTACCAAGGTAATTATCTCGGGTTATGTGCCTTCCGATGGGGAAGTACACACGCTCCTTAATAATTTCCTATAACCATATTCGGCCTTGTGATCCACAAACAAACTCATCCAATGGGGAGGAAGGCACTCAGAGCCGACGTGCAAGTTTGTTTCCATCACATGTCAAATCGTAATGGAGGCCGTGAGAATTTATAAAAATATCTCTCTCCCACTTAGTAATTTGAAATTGAGGAATTTTCTAGCCTACGACATACATATCAAACAATAAGCAATAAATATGAAAAATAAAATTTTTTCCAACTATTATGGCTTTTGTCTTAAATATGTCTCCCGTCGTATCGCCATCTCGTCCGCTCCTCCCTACGCCATGTACAAGCCATCCGGAGATCCGAGCCGAGAAAAAATATTTTAATTTACATCCATCGATCCTATACTCCACGAGGGAGTGTACATGAAATCTAGATTGAAAGTAAACTAAAATAAAAGGAGTGGCTAAACAATGTCGTATCTAATTACAAAAATTAAATACTAGCCTCGTCAACCCCGAGGATTCAACAAAATATACAATTACACACATACAATCACATACACACATATGGCCATAATAGTTGGATCCTATGCCTACAACCAAAGAGTTAACCTACGTATATCCTACTATTATCCGGCACATATAATATATGAAAAGTGCATAAAAGTAACCGAATCCTAAACACACAAAACCGAAAAATGTGGATCGCTGATACCACTTGAAGGTGGGAAACTTCGCTTCCCACTTCAACTCGATCGCTTGTTCATGGAGATCCCATCGATGTCCCCGGATTAAAAAAATTTAATCCTAGACAAAAGGGATCACCCAAGCAACCGTTTCATCATCGTGCTATTCTATTAGAGTGCTCCCTTGAATAAACTTGTTGTTCAAGCCACCAACCTCTATTCTACGAATAGCCACGGAATAGACGATGTATGGATCGCCGACTTTTGTGTTTATGTTCGGGGTCCAATTTAATTTAGCCACAAAATAGAATATATAACATGCATATAATTGAAAACAATTATAGACATTATACAAAAGAACACTAATCAAAATAAACAAGATTATACCTCTTGTTATACCTCTTGATCTTCTATTGTATGTCCTTCCTCCTTTTGGACGTCGTGTGGGCGATGATCTTCCAAAAGTCGAAGCCTCCTAGATCACCAATCTTCCTTTCCTTGTTCACTCCGAACAAAGGAAGATCATAAAACAAAACTCTTCTTCCTATCTAGAACCGGCCACCAAGTCAATAGACTCGATGTTGCCACCGGCCAAGGAAGAGAATATGGAGTATGGGAACTGGCCAAAGGAGAATCAATGAGGGTGATGGGTGCCGGCCAACAATTGGAGAAGAGAAAGGAAACCAACCCTTCACCTTGTAGCCGCCCAAAACCCTAACCCTAGATCTCCTAGTTGCCATCGGCCAAAGAAGAGGGGAAGAGGAATAGGTTGAACACCAGCCAAAGTAGAGGGAAGAAGGATAGGTGTCATCAACACCTTAGGAAGAAGAAGAAAGGAACTTCTCCTCTTGTTTCTGCCCACTCCACCTCCTAAAACCTAGCCGCCCAAGCTCAATCCTAACCTAACTAGGATTCCTTGCCGCCCAAGGGAAGCAAACCTTAATCTCCTTCCATCATCTTGTCGCTCACCTTAAGCTCCTTTATATAGAGTTTAGGCTTAAGCCTTGTTTTAATCTCCACCATTTGTTCTAGGGATTTAATCTCAATCGTCGGATCTAGGGATTTAATCTCAACCGTTAGATCTAGAGATTTAATCTCCACCGATGTATCTAGAGTTTTGTTTTCAACCATTGGATCTAGGCTTCATGAGGTTTTAATAGGCTACAATAGGGACCATGAGGAGGAGTTGGATCTTGGCCACCCAATGGATCAAGCCCACATAAAGTCCGATCCATTAATGATAATCCAATCCACTAAAGGATTATCATTGATCTACCTCACCAACCCCCATAAGTTAATATGGGCTCCATATATTATTTGTACATATATCTCCCCGTGTTTAAGATCTCGAATGTCCGTCGATTAATTAATTTATTGACAATTAATTAATCAACATCTAACTCCATGAGTAGTACCACTCAACCTTATCATCATGCCGGACCAAGTCCACCTGCATGGTTTACATGATGAACCTTATGAGCTCCTCAAGGGGACATCATCATCCTAATATATAGGACACAATTTCCTTCTATAATCAATGGCACACCATATAAATAATATCATTTCCCAACTTACCGAGCCTATCGATTTAATCTATAAATCTCGACCATTGGTAAATCAAAGAAATGAATACTAAGTATATGTGCCCGTTATTATATCGGGATTAAGAGCATGTACAATATAATATCTGAGGTCCGAATCGATTATGTAGTCAGCAATAAATTGAATCACCTCTAAGTCGATCCTGCTCAATACACACAAAGTGCACTAGTGTGATTCTATGGTAAAGACAAACCAATACCAAATCATACTACAACCAAAGCAATGGTTTGTCCAAAGTCATCTCGGTTGTGAGCCTTTACTTATACTTTACAAGGAGCCGATAACATGATCTCCCATGTGACACCACACATCATGTTATCTACAATGTAATGTATTAAACAATATGCATAACCATAAATATGCAAACAATGATCATGTGATTCTTATTTCAAAATAAAGATGTTCATACAAAAGATAGACTTTTCAGTATACATCCCAACACAGCAGTGACCTTTGATGCATAAAATCTTTGCATTCTATGAGTTAAAGGAAAATAGAACATTTGTATGTATGATTTACGTCACTTATTATGATTCAATCTCGTGGTACTCTTGCACCTAAATTGATTACAAAATTTATAATTCTCTACATCTGCATTATCTCCCCAATATAACATACAACCATCTCTGCAAACATCAAATTCTTTCCATCGGAAGACCTAAATCTTTCATAAGTTTTTTTATACTTTAAAAATTATTGGGCATTTTATGATCACGTAGCAATACTTCTCTAATAACTTGAATGAAATCATTAAAACGATCTTCGGACACATAATGCTCAGCTTAAACATTCAAGAATCTTATGGTTAGAGATAATTTTGTGTGACTATCACAACCAGACCATATTGGTTCATCTGCAGCTCTCAACACTTCTTGAAATTTGAGATATGATTCTTTGTTTACATTTTCATCAACGCCTGTTATTTCTACATCCTCCAATGACAATGAATAACTGGTATACATGTGTTCAAAAGTTTGAGGATAACTTGAACTTGTAGCATTCGATTTGGTAATCAAATTATGATTCATTGCATCAACTATCATCCTTTGATATGGATTGAATTGATCATAATATCTTGATCTCCCCTAACTATCCTTTGTATTTTTCGTCCAACCTCTTCATCGGATATAAACAGTTCACCATGACATGTCCAATTATAATAATTTGGGATAAAACCAAATCTATAAAGTGTTAGGGCAATCTCTTGCCATGATTAGGTTTTGATGTGTGTGGCAAAGGGTTTAAGTTAGTTTGTTATGATGATTTGATATGTGCGTTGAAGTTGTGCAGGACTTAGTAATTCGCACATGGAGTCGTGGCGAGTTTCACATCTCATGACTCGGTCCTTGAGTCGGTGAAGGATTGCTTTGTGGAAGTCGTGCGCTTGGAGCATCCGAGGGACCGCCGGACGACAAGCTTGTCGTCGCACGATCTTTCTTAGGGGCGTGGCGCGAGCGAAGAGGCGAGGACTCAGGAGATGAGAGTGAGCGAATGTAACCCGGGAAGGGGTAGCTCTTAGGTGAAACTTGGCCATTTGGCCAAGTGTCGGATGGGATTTCGAGCACGGTCATTGCCATGTCATGGCGATCATTGCTCTGAGTCGATGGTTCGATCGATTGGTCTAATATGGTTAGATCAAGTTTATCAGTCGACTGATGGTTTGATCAGTCGACTGCTCATGGGGAGCAGTCGACTGATGGCACTGTGCACGGGCACAGAATGGAGTCGACCTCGTTGAGGACTCGACTGATCGAGCACCCGATCGGTGATGGTAATATCGATCGGTCGGTGATGCGATGTGGATGGAATCCCCTCTTCCTCTATAAAAAGGAAGAGGATGGGGCTTTGGGAGGCTAATGCTTGAGCTCTAAACTTCTCCCAAAGTGCCATACATGATTCCCTACTCTTCTTACTTGTTTTTACTTCAATCCTATTGTAAGAAGAGTGATCTTGATTGTAAAGGTTACCTCCACCTAGCTTGGTGCAAAGGAGAGACCAATAGTGATTGGCTTTGGCGGAGTGATTCACCGTGGACGAATCAGACCGTGGATTAGCGGCGTAGCCATGAACCATGTTACATCTCGGTGTTTGTATTGTTTTTTTATCTTTTGCTTTGTCTTTATTTATATTTGCATATTCCGCTTGCGCTAACGTTTTGTAGATGAGCAAAATACGACATCCAACGATTGAGGGCTATTCACCCCCCTCTAGCCGGCCGTTTCGATCCCCAACAAGTGGTATCAGAGCCAAGGAAAGCTTGTCGAGGACTAACCGCCACAACAAGCAACATTCAAAATGGTCGGCTCCAACATCCACCCACCGAAGTTCGACGGCGAATTCTCTTGGTGGAAAAAGATAATGGTGGTATTTTTCGAAACGGATTTTGATATTATGATTACAATGGAATCCGGTTTCATTTTGCCTAGGGATGAAGAAGGGAAGCTAATAGAGAAATCTAGGTGAACCAAAAAGCAAAGGGAAGAGCACCTTGCAAACTCAAAAGCCAAGCATCATCTTTTCAATGTGCTCCCCCAACAAGAGATCAACCGAATTGGAGAATGCCTAAGTGCCAAGGAGATGTCGGAGAAGCTAGTTGAGCTTCATGAAGGCACATCCGAGGAGAAACTAGCAAGGAGAGACCTCCTCCACTCCCAACTCAACAACATTAAACTAGAAAAGGGAGAAAAGGTAATTTCCTTACATTCTCATTTCAAGGAAATTATAACCGGTTTGTCAAGTGTAGGCGAGAAGCTATCAAACCGGGATATGATTATGAAGCCTATAGATGCCTTTCCGCGATCCTCAAAATGGAGCTCCATGGTGGACTCATTTTATATCTCCAAGAACTTAGAAGTAAGCACCTTGGAGGAATTCTTCTCAACAATGGAGCTCCATGAAACAAGGCTTGAAGGAATACAAGAAGAGCCTAGAATCCAACCTTCAAGAGGAATAGCATTGATGGCAAATAAGGGGAAGAAGAAGATGGAGATCCCCTCCGATGATGATGATGAAGCATCCTCCTCCTCCTCCATGGATAGCACAGAAGAAGCTTATATGGTAAGGAGGGTAAGACGTGCTTTAAAATGTTTTAGATTTAATAAATCTAATTATAGGAATAGAAGACAAAGGGGGAAAATCATTTGCTACAATTGCCAAGGAGAGGGACACATAAGGGATAATTGTCCCCTCCTAAACAAGAGCAAGGAAGAAAAGAAAAAGAAGGAAGAAAAGAAGAAGAAAAAGGGGAGCAAGAAGAAAAAGGAAGAGGAGAAGAAAGCAAAGGAAAAGGGAAAGGCCAAGGCATTCAAAGCAAAGACTTGGGATGACCCTTCCTCCTCATCTTCATCATCATCCGAGGAAGAAAATGCATTTGTCACCAACCTAGCATTGATTGCATTTGACGACTTGGATTGCTCCTCCACCGAAAATGAAGAATCAAGCACAAGTGGAGAGAGCTCAAGTGAAGGGGGAGCCTCCTCTACCTCCTCATCCGAAGAAGAAGAGGACATGAAAACTATGGTAACCAATCTTTCACCTAGTAAAATAGTTTCTATGATTTCTAGCTTAACTAAGGATTTATTTAGAGCAAAGAAGAAAAATAAGAGCATGTTAGATTAAATTAAGGATTTAGAAAATAAGTTAGAAAAAGCATGCTTAAATGAAAATGAAAATATTTCTTCTTGCCATGATGATGCATGCTCACAAGAATATATGCCATTTAATGTTAGTGATGCATGTATGGATGAAAATAGGGCTCTAAGGGAAAAGGTAGATTACTTGACAAAAGCCTTAGAAAAATTCACTATAGGCTCCAACACCTTGAACATGATTATAGGGAGCCAAAGAGCTAGCTTTAACAAGAAAGGCCTAGGATACAAAGAAAAGAAAAATGAAAAGGCCTACAAATGCCTAATTGCTAGGGGACGAGATAAGAAGAAAGTAATAGCTAGGAAATGGATTCCTAAGGAGTATCTAGTGAACCTCATAGGCAAGAACTTATTTTGTGTTCCAAAATCCATCCTTAAGGGTTAGAAAACCCCTAGGGTAGTCAACCATATGCAATTGACCTATATCATATTTTGATTGACTTAGGATGGCGGGACAACATTTTGAAATAGTGTTAGGTGATGATAACGTGCCTACAAATAGTTAATAATGCTTAAATCATGATAATTAATGAAATTGCTATGAATATTTGCAATCATGATTTATGATTTTGAAATTTGGCACATCATTATGAGAAATAGGGTTTAAATCATGCCTTAGGTGATATTTTGCTTATTATCATGATATAATACCTAATGCATGATAACAATTCAATGAATACATGTATTTCATGATCATAATGTGAATTTAAGTCATATATATCTTTATGATCATGTTGAGTGTTAGGATGATACTTAACCTTGATAGAATTGTATGAATATAATGGTTAAGTATATACAAATACCCCCTAGGATGCATCTCACACTCACCATAGGCTACTTTGATTGAAAACTTAGCATGGGTGAGATGTTAGGATGATACAAATGTCCACTAATGCCTATGGCATTTAGATGGTCATTTAAAGTATCAAAATAGCAATAATAGACCAATCATGGGGAAGGCTTATGTTTAATTTATAGACATATTGCCCAAAGATCATGGTTGGATATTTCATATGTTTTCAAAACAATTTCTTAATCTAAAATCTATGTATTCATGTTTTGAAACAATTGGAACAAAAACTAGGTGTTAAACTTGATACTCACATGATCAAAAACCTAGTGGTTTTTAAACCTTTTGGATTTTTGGCAAATACGTGAAAATATAATGATTTTTCATGAAGACATATTTTTCACTGATAAAGAATCTTATAAGAAATATGTTCCCCAAATTTTCATGATTTTTCGAATTTTTTGGAATTTTTAATGCATTTCTGAAATTCGGTCTGAAAATCAGAAAGTTCTGAAATTCGCGTGCTAGTCGACTGGTAGTCTGAACCAGTCGACTGATGGCCTAAAAATCAGAACAGTAAAGGCCGAATTCAGGTTTTAGACTAATGTTTGGTATTTTCCTTCTATTATACTTGATGTCATGAGTTTATAACTTAGTGTTAATCTTTTTGATGGTGTCAAAGGGGGAGAAATGATTATGTTTAAGTAAATTATGATAGGGGGAGAGAGAGTTTCATGGATTAAGGGGGAGTTGCATGTTGCTATATCATGCTTATGTTTACATTCTTTCTTTCCTTAGAAATTTTTATCAAATGTTTTTACCTAACTTAAACAGATTGCCACATATAAAAAAGGGGGAGATTGTTAGGACAATCTCTTGTCATGATTAGGTTTTGATGTGTGTGGCAAAGGGTTTAACTTAGTTTGTTATGATGATTTGATATGTGCGTTGAAGTTGTGCAGGACTTAGTAATTCGCACATGGAGCCGTGGCGAGTTTCACATCTCATGACTCGGTCCTTGAGTCGGTGAAGGATTGCTTTGGGGAAGCCGTGCGCTTGGAGCATCCGAGGGACCGCCGGACGAGAAGCTTGGAGTGAAGCCGGAGGAAGTAGACTTCGAGGCAAGAGACATGAAGGAGCATTGCAAAGTCGTGCGCCTGATGCTGCCGAGGGGCGTGGGCACGAACGAAGAGAACTTCGAAGGCGAGGGACTCTGAGGGATGAGAGTGAGCGAATGTAACCCGGGAAGGGGTAGCTCTTAGGTGAAACTTGGCCATTTAGCCATGTGTCGGATGAGTTTTCCCGACACCAGTCGACTACCATGTCATGGCAATCGACTGCTCTGAGTCGATGGTTCGATCGACTGGTCTAATATGGCTGGATCAAGTTTATCGGGCCGATCCGCCAATCGGGCCATCGATCGATCGGTTTGATCACCGACTAGAATGGAGTCGACCTCATTGAGGACTCGACTGATCGAGCACCAGTCGACTGATGGTAATATCAGTCGACTGATGCCAGTGTCGTTGGATGGAATCCAACGTGGAAAGCGGTCGTTATTGGGCAACGGCTACAGGACCAGTCGACTGATCGAGGGCATCAGTTGACTGCTCCTGTGTCAACGGGAAGAAACCCTCTTCCTCTATAAAAAGGAAGAGGATGGGGCTTTGGGAGGCTAATGCTTGAGCTCTAAACTTCTCCCAAAGTGTCATACACAATTCCCTACTCTTCTTACTTGTTTTTACTTCAATCCTATTGTAAGAAGAGTGATCTTGATTGTAAAGGTTACCTCCACCTAGCTTGGTGCAAAGGAGAGACCAATAGTGATTGGCTTTGGCGGAGTGATTCACTGTGGACGAATCGGACCGTGGATTAGCGGCGTAGCCGTGAACCACGTTACATCTCGGTGTTTGTATTGTTTGTTGATCTTTTGCTTTGTCTTTATTTATATTTGCATATTCCGCTTGCGCTAACATTTTGTAGACGAGAAAAATACGACATCCAACGATTGAGGGCTATTCACCCCCCTCTAGCCGGCCGTTTCGATCCCCAACATAAAGATGTTCTCAAACTTTATCACACTGAAAAAATTTACCATTATGACATTTTTTGCAAGAACACTTTAATTTATTCCCATCCATAAACTCAACATTACTACCAACAAAATTCAAAAATTGTTCCAACCCAATAATAAATTTATCAGTTAAACCCCGACGTTCTAGCAAATTCTTTTTATACATCTAACTTCTTTCTCTCTCCGTTTGTCCGGTTTTCAAATTTATATCAAGGAATAATTATATTCTCATTATTTTTCATTGACATTAATTCAACAATTAATTTATACTTAAAAAAATTCTTCTAGTACTTGTTTATTTTGTGTATGATATTGAATTACAAACTAGAATATATTAAACTAATAACAAATTTTTACAATAAAAGAAATAAATAAAATTGCACATTATATATGTTAAAGAATGATAATGGTAAAAATTTTGAAATATAAAATATACCTTCCCTGGTAGAAGCAACGGATGAGTTGACAACAGAAGACTTTACGAACATGCAGATCACCTGAAGTACGAATACCAGTACGACAAACCTAAGAAAAATAAATCATAAAATTTGTGTTTTATTACACATTACAAATTTTAAAGGATTTTATTTGAATAACATGTTAATATGACAAATCACGTTAATTAGCCATTCAGCTCATGCAGCTCGGCTGCCCAAGGTCAACACGCACTATAGGGGGTTGCGACCTTGCAAGCAATGACCGCGACTGTGCAGGTGAATTAAAGCTCATGAAATGTGTTAGCATTAAAGGAGCCTAATTAAATTGTGTAGACGGAGATGTTGCAAGCAACGACCATGATGCACACACGTGGCAGGGGTGACGTCCCTGTCGCATGCTCGCGGCAGGCCCTATCATGTGCTCACGGCGAAAGCAACCATGAGCACGCGCATGGTGCTCATGGCTGCAGCTGCCACGAGCACGTCACATGCTCGCGACAGCTATTGCGAGCACCACATGTGCTCGTGGCAGCATGCGGCAGCTGTAGCGAGCACGATGTGGTCGCACGACAGCTCCCTCGTGGCAGCTACCACGGCGACACTGGATATGCTCCGGCGGTGGAAGAGGAGAGGGAGATGACGTACCAAGGAGGGATCGGAGGGTGTGAGAAGGGGAAAGGGAGGTCAAGCATGTTAATTAGGGGAAATTTGGCGATGATTTATAATTCCTTGCAAAACTCATAAATTGGCGACGAATATTGTATTCGTCGCCAATTCTCTAATGAATAAAATATTTGTCACCAATTCTACGACGAATAAAATATTCATCGTCAATTCTGCAATGAATAAAATATTCGTCGCCAATTCTGCGACGAATAAAATATTCATCGCAATATTCGGTGATGATAATTTAAATTAGTTGTAAATTCTACGATGAATGATAAATTTGTTGCAAATTTCACCTCATTTTTATCCAAATAATTTAAAAAATCCTACAAAATTTTTTCGTCGCTAAAGTCTGTTAGGATGTATACTGAAAAGTCTATCTTTTGTATGAACATCTTTATTTTTGAAATAAGAATCACATGATCATTGTTTGCATATTTATGGTTATGCATATTGTCTAATACATTACATTGTAGATAACATGGTGTGTAGTGTCACACGGGAGATCATGTAATTAGTTCCTTGTAGAGTATAAGCAAAGGCTAATACCCAAGATGGTTTTGGACAAACCATTGGTATGGTTGTAGTGTGATTTGGTATTGGTTTGTCTTGACCATGGAATTACACTAGTACACTTTGTGTGTATTGAGCATGACCGACTTAGAGGTGATTCGATTTATTGCTGACTACATAATTGAATTGGACCTCGGATATTATAGTGTACATGCTCTTAATCCCGATATAATAATGGGCACATATACTTAGTATTTATTTCTTTGATTTACCAATGGGCGAGATTTATAGAGTAAATTGATAGGCTCAGTAAGTTGGGAAATGATATTATTTATATGGTGTGCCATTGATTATAGGAGGAAACCGTGTCCTATATATTAGGATGATGATGTCCCCTTGAGGAGCTCATAAGGTTCATCATGTAAACCCTGCAGGTGGACTTGGTCCGGCATGATGATAAGGTTGAGTGGTACTACTCATGGAGTTAGATATTGATTAATTAATTGCCAATAAATTAATTAATTGATGGACATTCGATATCTTAAACACGGGGAGACATTTGTACAAATAATATATGGATCCCATATTTATTTATGGGGTTGGTGAGGTAGAAATATATGGATCCCATATTTATTTTTGGGGTTGGTGAGGTACAAATAATATTATGGATCCCATATTTATTTATGGGGTTGATCTAGCATGCATTTGTTCTTTTTCTTTGCTCTAAACAAGTCCTTAGTGAGACTAGAAATAATTGACATAATTTTCTTGGGGGAAAGATTTGTTACCTCACTTACCAAATCCTCTCCCGATGATGAGGATGTAGAGGAAGCTCCCCCTTCACTCGAGCTCTCCTCACTTGAGCTTGCTTCTTCATTTTTGGAGGAGGAGGAGTCTAAGTCATCAAATGCCATTGGTGCCAAATTTGTGACAAAGGCATTTTCTTCCTCGGATGATGATGATGAGGAAGAAGGGTCATCCCAAGGCCTTGCTTTTAGTGCCTTTGCCTTCCCTTTTTCTTTGGCCTTCTTCTCTTCTTCCTTCTTCTTGCTCCCCTTCTTCTTCTTCTTTTCTTCCTTCTTT
Organism: Wurfbainia villosa; assembly: GCA_025175895.1. Taxonomy (NCBI): domain Eukaryota; kingdom Viridiplantae; phylum Streptophyta; class Magnoliopsida; order Zingiberales; family Zingiberaceae; genus Wurfbainia; species Wurfbainia villosa. Next base: position 30,319,312 of record CM045989.1, on the reverse strand, counting down.
CTCTTCTCCTCCTTGCTCTTATTCAAGAGGGGACAATTATCCCTTATATGTCCCTCTCCTTGGCAATTGTAGTAAATCACCTTCCCCCTTGGTCTTCTTCTCCTATCATTAGATTTATTAAATTTAAAACCTTTTAATGCACACCTTACCCTCCTTATCATATAAGCTTCTTCCGTGCTATCCATGGAGGAGGAGGAGGAAGCTTCATCGGAGGAGGAGGAAGTCTCTATCTTCTTCTTCCCCTTGTTGGCCAATAGTGCCACTCCCCTTGATGGTTGAGACCTTGGCTCTTCTACTACTCCTTCGAGCCTTGTTTCGTGGAGCTCCATGGTTGAAAAGAATTCCTCCAAGGTGCTAACTTCTAAGTTCTTGGAGATGTAGAAGGAATCTACCATTGAGCTCCATCTTGAGGAGCGGGGAAAGGCATCTATAGCCTTCATTACCATATCCCGATTGGAGAGCTTTTCACCTACACTTGTCAACCTGGTTAGAATTTCCTTAAATCTAGAGTGTAGGGATTTTACCTTCTCTCCCTTTTCGAGTTTAATATTGGATAATTGGGAGTGAAGGACATCTCTCCTTGCTAGCTTTGCCTCGGATGTGCCTTCATGAATCTCTATTAGTTTCTCCCACATCTCCTTGGCGCTAGCACACTCTCCTATCCGGTTAACTTCTTGTTGGGGGAGTACATTGTAGAGGTGATGTTTGGCTTTTGAGTTTGACAAGTACTCTTCCCTTTGCCTCTTGCTCCACCTGGATTTTTCCAATGGCTCCCCTTCTTCATCCCTAGGCATTTCAAAACCGTTTTCCATAATTAATAGAATTTCAAAATCGGTTTCAAAAAATACCTCCATTCTATTCTTCCACCAAGAGAATTCTCCTTCAAACTTCGGTGGGTGAATATTGGAGCCGACCATTCTTGAATGTGCTTGTTGTGGCAGTTAGTCCTCGACAAACTTTCCTTGCTCTGATACCACTTGTAGGGTCGATATGTTGGCCGACTAGAGTGGGGTGAATAGCCTAATATGCGTATGGTGGAATTTTCTCGTCGATTGCTCGTCTACAAATTCATTAGCGCAAGCAGAAGTATAAATAATAAAGACAAAGCAATAACAAGAATACAAATGCTAACACAAAGTCGTAACATGGTTCACGGCTGCACCGCTAATCCACGGTCCGATTCGTCCACGGTGAATCACTCTGCAAGCTTCCACTATTCTCTCCTTTGCACCAAGCTAGGTGGAGGTAATCTCTTTATAAGAATTCACTCCTCTTACAAATATGATGTAAATAAAACCAAGTAAGAGGATAGAAAACCTTTAGGGCACTTTGGGAGAATTTAGAGCATGAACATTAGGCCCCCAAAGCCCCACACCCTTCCTCTTTATAGAGGAAGAGGGTTTCTTCCCGTAGACACAGGAGCAGTCGACTGATGTCCCGTAGACGTTGCCCAATAATGGATGCTTTCCACGTTGGCTTTCACCCAACGGCTCCATCATCAGTCGACTGATCTTACCATTAGTCAACTGATGGACCTATCAGTAGAGTGCTCGAGAGCTCGACTCCATTCTGTGCCTGAAACCCTTGTGACCAGTCGACTGATGCTTTCATCAGTCGACTGGTGGTCTTACAGTCGACTGCCAATCCATGGCAGTCGACTATTGGCACTTGAATCAGACTCGAATACTAGTTGAGTCACAGTCGACTTAGAGTAGTCGACTGTCATAACATGGCAGTCGACTGATGTCGGGAAATCCCATCTGACACTTAGCCAATTGGCCAAGTTTCACCTAAGAGCACTACCCCTTCCCGGGTTACATTCACTCACTCTCATCCCTTGGAGTCCCTCGCCTTTGAAGTTTTCTTCGTCCGGCCACATCCCTCAAATACGCCAAGCGCACGGCTCTGTAGCGCCATCCTTCGTGTCTCGCCCTGAAGTGTACTTCCTACGGCTTCACTCTAAGCTCCTCGTTCGGCGGTCCCTCGGATGCTCCAAGCGCACGGCTTCCGCAAAGTCATCCTTCACCGACTCAAGGACCGAGTCATGAGTGATGGCATGCTAGGAGGCTCGTTGGCTCCCATGTCCCCGGATTAAAATTTTCACTAATGAAAACTAATCCGGATGGGATGAGTTTTCTAAGCTCAACCAATTCGTTGTCGTGCTAACGACTTGAGCGATCGCTTGAACAAACTAGTTGTTCATGCAACAAAACTCTTCTAGTCGGTTAGCCGCGGAAGAGACGATGGACGGATCGCCAATTTTTGTGTTTATCTTCAGGGTCCATGATTATACAAATACATATGGATGTAGACATGTATAATCAACACATACAAACATATTAATAAGAACATGCAAAGATCGATAATAAAACTTGTAAAACTTTTATACCTCTCGATCTTCTATCGTATGTCCTAACCTCCTTGTAGACTTCGTGTGGGCGAAGATCCTCCACAAGTTGAAGCTTCCTAGATCTTCTTCAATCAAAAGAAAGAAGAACTCTCCTTCCCTTCTTGCTTGAGCCAACCACCAAGCCACAAAAGCTTGTTGCCGCCGGCCCCAAGAAAAGAGAGAACAAGATGGCCAACCAAGGAACCAAACAAGGGAACAATCCCTAGCTCCTAGTGTCGCCGGCCAAGAGGAAAAGGATGAGAGAAAGACTGGCCAAAGGGGAGCAATAGAAGACCCTGACCCCTTTGTCTTGGGAGTGAAGAGGAGAGGAGGAATAGGTTGGCGACCAAGGTAGAGGGAAGAGAGATAGGTGCCGGCAACCCCTTTGGAAGAAGAAGGGAACCTCTCCTATTGTTGCCGCCCACTCCACCTCCCAAACCCTAGCCGCCCAACCAAACCCTAAGCTTCCTAGGATTTCTTGCCGCCCAAGCTAATGATAGGCAAAACCCTAATCTCCAAAAACAACCAACCTCCTTGCCGCCCACCTTAAGCCCCCTTTTATAGAGTTAGGCTTAAGCCTTGTTTTAATCTCCACCGTTGGTTCTAGGGATTTAATCTCAACCATCGGATCTAGAGATTTAATCTCAACCGTCAGATCTAGAGATTTAGTCTCCACCGTCGGATCTAGAGTTTTGTTTTCCATCATTGGATCTAGGCTCCATGAGGTTTTAATAGGCTACAATAGGGACCATGAGGAGGAGTTGGATCTTAGCCACCTGATGGATCGAAACCACACAAACTTGATCCATCAATGATGTTCCATTCCACTAGAGGATCATCATTGAATTACCTCACCAACCCCCATAAATTAATATGGGCTCCATACATTATTTGTACATCCATCTCCCCGTGTTTAAGATATCGAATGTTCGTCAATTAATTGATTTACTGACCATCAATCAATTAACATCTAACTCCTCGAGTAGTACCACTCAACTTTATCATCATGTTGACTAAGTCAACCCGCAGGGTTTACATGATGAACCTTATGAGCTCCTCAAGGGGACATCATCAACCTAATATATAGGACACGGTTTCCTCCTATAATTAACGACACACCATGTAAATAATATCATTTTCCAACTTACCGGGCATATTGATTTAATCCATATAAATCTCACCCTTTGGTAAATCAAAGAAATAAATACTAAGTACATGTGCCCGTTATTATATCGGGATTAAGAGCATGTACAATATAATATCCGAGGTCCGATTCAATTATGTAGTCAGCAATAAATTGAATCACCTCTATGTCGGTCCTGCTCAATACACCTAAGTGTACTAGTGTAACTCTATGTTCAAGACAAACCAATACCAAGCTACACTACAACCATGCCAATGGTTTGTCCAAAACCATCTTAGTTGTGAGCCTCTACTTATATTCTACAAGGGACTGATAACATGATCTTCTGTGCCACACCAAGCACCATGTTATCTACAATGTAAAATATTAGACAATATGCACACATATAATAAATATAAAGTGCAAACAATGATCATGTGATTCTTATTTCAAAATAAAAATCTTCATACAAAAGAGCTAGACTTTCAGTATACATCCCAACAATGAGATGTGAAACTCGCTAAGACTCCATGTGCGAATTACTAAGTCCTGTAAGACTCCAACGCACATATCAAATCCAAACATCCTAACTTAAACCCTTTGCCACACACATCAAAACCATATCACGAGTTGATTGCACTAACATTCTATTCCTTGGCCGGCGGCAACATCAAGTCTCTTGACTTAGTGGCCAGTCCTAGATTGGGAAGATTTTCGTTTCATTCTTCCCTTTGTTTGGAGAGAGCAAAGAAGGGAAGAACATGTTCTAGGAGGCTTCGACTTTTGGAAGATCGTCGCCCACACGACGTCTAAAAGGAGGAAGGACATACAATAGAAGATCAAGAGGTATAACAAGAGGTATAATGTTTGTTTATGAATCTTTTCTTATTCTATGCATGTTGTATACTTTGTTATGTGGCTAATTTACTTGGACCCCAAATACAAACATAAAAACCGGCGATCCGTACATCGTCTATTCCGTGGCTATTCGAAGAATAGATGTAGGTTGCTTGAACAATAAGTTTGTTCAAGTGACCACTCTAATCGAATAGCACGATGATGGAATGATAGCTTGGGTAATCCCTATTTGTCAAGGATTAATTTTTTAATCCGGGGACGAAGACAGGATCACCATGAACAAGTGACCGAGTTGATGTGAGGGAAGCGAAGTTTCCACCTTCAAGTGGTATTAAAGCCACAGTTTCCGGTTTTGTGTGTTTAGGATTCGGTTAATTTTATGCACTTATCATATATTGTATGTGTCGGATGATAGTAGGATGTGCATAGGCTAACTTTTTGGTTGCAGGCATAAGATCCAACTATTATGGTCATATGTGTGTGTATGTGATTGCATGTGTGTAATATTATTTGAATCCTCGGGGTTGACGAGGCTAGTATTTAATTTTTGTAATTAAGTACGACATTGTTTAGCCATTCTTTTATTTTAGTTTACTTTCGATCTAGATTTCATGTACACTCCCTTGTGGAGTATAGGATCGATGGATGTAAATTAAAATAGTTATTCTCAGCTCGGATCTCCGGATGGCTTGTACATGGCGTAGGGAGGAGCGGACGAGATAGCGATACGACGGGAGGCATATTGGAGAACAAAAGCTATAATAGTTGGAAAATATTTTTTTTATATTTATTGCTTCTTGTTTGATATGCATGTCGTATGCTAGGAAAATTCCTCAATTTTTAAATTATTAAGTGGGAGAGGGATATTTTTATAAATTCCCGCGACCTCCATTACGATTTGACATGTGATGCAAACAAACTTGCGTGTCGGCTCTGAGTGTCATCCTTCATATCAGATGAGTTTGTTTTGCATATCACAGGGTTGAATATGGTTATAGAAAATTATTAAGGAGTGTGTGTACTTCCCCATCGGAAGGCACATAACCCGAGATAATTGCCTTGGTACCGAGTAATGGTGAACACTTAGATGCAAATAAGAGTATCCTCCCCATCAGAGTCACTGCTTTTATTTGTAGGGCCGAAGAGGAACCAACTATTAATTTTATTTGTCAAAAAGTTAGGTTGACAAGATAGTAAAATTAATGGGTAAAACCTTCTCTTAAAAATGTAGAATTCGTATACCTCCACACTATCGTGGCATACGATATTCTCGGTGTTTTAAGGTGTTGGTTGATTTTAAAATTTTATTGTTTGAGGACTCAATAATTTTTTGAAATCTAATGTTTTGATCTATGTGATTCTTAGGTTTTTCAAAAATGACTTTCAACCCGCTTGCTGTGATACTGAAAGAGAATAAACTTACTGAACCTAATTATGTTGATTGGAAGAGGAATCTTGATATTGTCTTCACTGTTGAGGAGTACAAATATGTACTCTTTGAAGAGTGTCCTCCTAAGCCTGTGGATGATTCTGAGGAAAAGGAGAAGGAGAGTTATAAGAAGTGGATAATGGCTGATGAGATGGTGCGGTGTTACATTTTGGCTTCTATGTCAAATGTATTGCAACATCAGCATCAAGTCATGCCCACTGCTTATGACATGATGCTCAATCTCAAAGAGGTTTTCGGACACCAGAATCGGGCTGCTAGGCAAGAAGTCGTGAGGAACTTGATGACGACCACCATGATTGAGGGAAAACCTGTGAGGGATCATGTTCTCAAGATGATGGCTCATTTGAATGAGCTGGAAGTCCTCGGAGCTAAGATCGATGGGGAAACCCAGGTCGATATCATTCTCCAGTCTTTACTTAGGAGTTTTGAGCAGTTTCGCCTGAACTACAACATGAATAAAAAGTTGTATTTGTTGGCAGAGCTTCTAACAGAACTCCAGGCAACAGAGGAGCTTTTTCGTCAGAGTGCTCAGGCTCAAGCCATGGTTGCTCAAAATGTTTCTGCCTCTAAGCCGAAAGGCAAGAAGAAGAAGAAACAAGCTGAGGCAAAGTTGGCGGGAGGATCTCAGGGAGGAGTGAGGAAGCCAAAAGGCAAGTGCTTCACTTACAAGCAAATTGGACACTGGAAGAAGGACTACCCCAACCAAAAGCAGAACAAAGGTATATCTTTTGGTCTAGTCATTGAAATATGTTTAGCAGTGTTATCTACCGGCACCTGGTGTGTAGATACGGGAGCCACTGATCATGTCTGCAATACTTTGCAAGAGTTTTAGGAAACCAGATGACTGGCTGAGGGGGAGATTACCGTTTACTTGGGAGATGCCACGAAGGTGACGACTGTTGCAGTGGGAGATGTTTATTTGTCTTTTGAGAGGAATAAAATTTTGGTTCTGAAAAATTGCCTTTATGTACCTTTATTTAAAAAGAATTTGATTTCGATTTCTAAATTGTTTATGGATGGATATTCTATTTCTTTTAATGACAGAGTTGTTATAAAAAGGAATAGGGAGATTATCTGTTCTGGAGCATTGATAGGAAATTTATATACACTTGAACCAAAAGCTCCCACGATGCAAATAGAAGTAAATAACTCATCTTCTAATTTCAATAAGAGAAAAGAACTTTCGAAGATGAACTAAACATATCTTTGGCATCTAAGGCTAGTTCATATTAACCTAAGCAGAATTCAAAGGTTGATAGTTGATGGACCTCTGGGTTCATTAGTGGTGGAAGATATTCCAACCTGCAAATCTTGCTTAGAAGGTAAAATGACCAAGAGGCCTTTTAAGGCCAAGGGGTATATAGCCAAAGATGTGTTGGAATTGGTTCATTCTGATTTGTGTAGTCCTATGTCTATCCAGGCAAGAGGTGATTTTGAATATTTTGTCTCTTTTATAGACGATTATTCAAGATATGGATACATTTACTTGATGTGCCGCAAGTCTAAATACTTTGACAAGTTCAAAGAATTCAAGGCTGATGTGGAGAAACGTCAAGGTAAAAGTATCAAGACACTACGATCTGATTGTGGTGGTGAGTACCTCTTGGGAGAGTTTAGGAATTACTTATCAGAGGCTAGGATTCAATCCCATTTGTCTACACTGAGCACACCCCAGCAGAATGGTGTAGCAGAGCGAAGGAATAAGACTCTTATATAGATGGTTAGATCGATGATGAGTTATTCTGAGTTGCCAAATTCGTTCTGGGGGTATGCTCTAGATACGGTAGTGTATATTCTGAATTTGGTACCATCTAAATCAGTGCCTTCTACTCCCACAGAATTGTGGACTGGGCGAAAGCCTAGTCTGAGACATATTCGAATTTGGGGGAGTCCAGCACATGTGCTAAAGGCAGATGCTAGTAAGTTGGAACCTCGCACAGAAGTGTGCATGTTCGTTGTCTTTCCTAGAGGAACGAAAGGTGGTTTGTTTTATAGTCCTAGAGATTAGAGGGTGATCGTTAGCACGAATGCCAGATTTCTAGAGGAAGACTATGTGATGAATCACAAGCCCACGAGTAAGATTATTCTGGAGGAATTGAGAGGGGAAGTCACTACTTCAGTACCACCTGTACAAGAGGATATACCATAAGTGATTGCACCATGTGTCACTGAGGATACATAGGTGATACCTCATCGTAGTGGGAGGGTTGTTAGATAGCCTGAAAGATTTATGTTCTTGGGAGAATATTCAGATTGGGTCCCTGGTGAACATGAACCTGATCCCTAGGCATATGACGAAGCAATCCAAGATAAAGATGCGGTATCTTGGCAAAGTACGATGAATTCTGAGATAGAATCTATGGATTCAAATCAGGTCTGGGAGCTAGTAGAACCATCCAATGGTGTAAAAGCCATTGGATGCAAGTGGATCTACAAAAGAAAGAGAGGAATAGACGGGAAGGTTGAGACCTTCAAAGCGAGGCTTGTTGCAAAGTGGTATACTCAGAAAGAGGGCATCGATTATGAGGAGACCTTTTCGCCAGTATCCATGCTTATGTCTATCCGAATTATCTTATGTATTGCTGCTCATATGGATTATGAGGTATGGAAAATGAATGTCAAGACAGCTTTCGTTAATGGAAGTCTTGAGGAAAACATCTATATGAAGCAACCAGAGGGATTCATTGCAAAGGGCAAAGAGCATCTTGTGTGCAAGCTTAATTGGTCCATTTATTGATTGAAGCAAGCTTCGAGATCTTGGAACATCCACTTTGATGAGGTAATCCAGTCTTATGGATTTATTCAAAGTCCGGATGAGTCTTGTGTATACAAGGGATGTGACGAAAACGTAGTGGTATTTCTTGTACTATACGTAGATGACATTTTGTTAATTGGCAACAATGTCAAGGTGTTATCAGATGTAAGGGTATGGTTGTCCAAACAGTTTGATATGAAGGACATGGGAGAAGTGGGATACATCCTTGGGATCAAGGTTATAAGGGATCGCAGGAAAAGGATGTTGTGCTTGTCTCAAGCTTCATACATAGACACCATTTTGACTCGTTTTAGCATGCAGAACTCCAAGAAAGGTTTTCTACCTTTTAGGCATGGAATACCTTTGTCTAAGGAGATGTGTCCTAGAACATGAAGGTGGTTCCTTATGCTTCGGTAGTAGGAAGCCTCATGTATGTTATGCTATGTACGAGACCGGATATCTGCTTTGTCGTGGGCATAGTTAGCAAATATCAGAGTAATCCAAGATAGGGACATTGGACTGCAGTAAAGCATATATTGAAGTACCTGAGAAGGACTAAGGATTATATGCTAGTTTACCAGGCAGACCAATTACTCCCTGTGGGTTACACAGATTCCTACTTCCAATCAGATAGGGATAACAGTAAGTCTACCTCAGGTTTTGTGTTTACTTTGGGAGGTGGAACCATTGTATGGAGGAGTGTCAAGCAAAAATGCGTGGCGAACTCTACCATGGAAGCTGAGTATGTGGCAGCCTCTAAGGCGACCAAAGAAGTTGTGTGGCTTAGGAACTTCTTGATAGACTTGATGTGATTCCTAGTTTGCCCAGAACTATCACAATTTATTGTGATAATAGTGGTGCAGTTGCAAACTCGAAGGAACCACGAGCCCATAAGGCAAGTAAACACATAGAGCGCAAGTACCACCTGATACGAGAAATCGTAAAGCGAGGAGAAGTTGTTGTGGCCAAGATTGCATCAGAGGATAACCTGGCATATCCTTTCACTAAGGCCCCTCCAGCGAGAGCTTTTGATAGACATGTGGAGGGAATGGGAATCAGATGTATGGCAGTATGAGGACAACATAGTATTTTAGTATAAGTAGGAGATGTTGGGATGTATACTGAAAAGTCTATTGTTTGTATGAACATCTTTGTTTTTGAAATAAGAATCACATGATCATTGTTTGCATATTTATGGTTATGCATATTGTCTAATACATTACATTGTAGATAACATGGTGTGTAGTGTCACAGGAGAGATCATGTTATCAGTTCCTTGTAGAGTATAAGCAAAGGCTCGCAACCGAGATGGTTTGGACAAACCATTGGTATGGTTGTAGTGTGATTTGGTATTGGTTTGTCTTGACCATGGAATTACACTAGTACACTTTGTGTGTATTGAGCAGGACCGACTTAGAGGTCATTCGATTTATTGCTGACTACATAATTGAATCAGACCTCAGATATTATGGTGTACATGCTCTTAATCCCGATATAATAACGAGCATATATACTTAGTATTTATTTCTTTGATTTACCAATGGGTGAGATTTATAGAGTAAATCGATAGGCTCAGTAAGTTGGAAAATGATATTATTTATATGGTGTGTCGTTGATTATAAGAGGAAACCATGTCCTATATATTAGGATGATGATGTCCTCTTGAGGAGCTCACAAGGTTCATCATGTAAACCCTACAGGTGGACTTGGTCCGACATGATGATAAGGTTGAGTGGTACTACTCATGGAGTTAGATGTTGATTAATTAATTGTCAGTAAATTAATTAATTGACAGACATTCGAAATCTTAAACACGGGGAGACATTTGTACAAATAATATATGGAGCCCATATTTATTTATGGGGGTGGTGAGGTAGATCAATGATAATCCTCTAGTGGAATGGACTATCATTAATAGATCGGACTTTATGTGGGCTTGATCCATTGGGTGGCCAAGATCCAACTCCTCCTCATGGTCCCTATTGTAGCCTATTAAAATCCTCATGGAGCCTAGGTCCGATGATGGAAAATGAAACTCTAGATCCAATGGTGGAGATTAAATCTCTAGATCCAATGGGTGAGATTAAATCTTTAGATCCGATGGTGGAGATTAAATCTCTAGATCCGACAGTTGAGATTAAATTCCTAGATCCGACGGTTGAGATTAAATCCTTAGATCCGATGGTGGAGATTAGAAGGAGGCTTAAGCCTAGCTTTATAAAAGGAGGCTTAAGCGGTGGGTGGCAAGGATACTCAAGGGAGATTAGGGTTTTGGCTTTGGGCGGCTAGGGTTTGGAGAGGTCTTGGGAGGCAAGACTTTCTAGGGTTGTAGCCGGCACCCATAATCCTTCTCTCAACCTTGGCCAGCGCATCCCCTTCTTCCTCTTCTCCTTGGCCGGTGGAAACAAGGGTTAGGGGTTTTCCCTTGGAGCTCTTGGCTGGCGCCCACTCCCTCTTCTATTCCTTGGCCGGCGGCAACGTCAAGTCTCTTGACTTGGTGGCCGGTCCTAGATAGGGAAGATTTTCATTTCATTCTTCCCTTTGTTCGGAGTGAGCAAGGAAGGGAAGAACGTGTTCTAGGAGGCTTCGACTTTTAGAAGATTGTTGCCCACACGACGTCCAAAAGGAGGAAGGACATATAATAGAAGATCAAGAGATATAACAAGAGGTATAATGCTTGTTTATGAATCTTTTCTTATTCTATGCATGTTGTATACTTTGTTATGTGGCTAATTTACTTGGACCCCGAATACAAATACAAAAATCGGCGATCCGTACATCATCTATTCCGCGGCTATTCGAAGAATAGAGGTAGGTTGCTTGAACAACAAGTTTGTTCAAGTGACCACTCTAATCGAATAGCACGACGATGGAATGGTAGCTTGGGTAATCCCTATTTGTCAAGGATTAATTTTTTAATCCGGATACAAAGACGGGATCGCCATGAACAAGCAACCGAGTTGATGTGGGAGAAGCGAAGTTTCCACCTTCAAAGTCATCATAGAATTTGCATTGAATTATTAAATCGTTGCAAATTCTACAACAAATTCTTATTTCATCGCAAAATTCTATGATGAATTTAATTTTTTGTCACAAATTTAGCGACAAAAAATACATTCATTGCAAAATTAGCAACGAATATTAAATTCGTCTCAAATTTCCTAATTCCCACCGATCTATTTTTTTTTGCTAAATAATTGAAAATGTTTGATGAAAATATTTCATTGCAAAATTTATCGAAATATTTGCAACTAATTCTAGATTCATTGCAAAATTTGCAACAAAAATAGAATTCGTCGCAGAGTTTGCATCGAATCCCAATTTCGTTGAAAATTCTACGACGAATTTATATTTCGTTGCAAAATTTTGCAAAGAAATTCAAATTTGTTGTAAAACAACGATGATATTTGTGATGAAATTTAATTTGTTACAAATGTTTTTATGTTGCAACAAAAAAATTTTTGTTGGAAATTTCGTTACTAATTTTCGCCGATTTTTCAATTCATCGCAAATTTTGTTGCGAATTTGTAACAAATTATTTTCGTTGCTAAATTTCGTCGCTATTTTGATATATTTTTGTAGTGGTACTAGTTAGATCCAGGTGAAAATCACTAGACAACAATCAAGAATATTCTTAAGTACTTAAGAAGAACTAAAGATTATTTCTTGATATAAGGGTGTGATGAGGAACTCGTTGTAAAGGGTTATAGTGATGCAAGCTTCCAAACTGAGAAGGATGATTCAAGATCACAGTCAAGGTATGTGTTTTGCTTAAATGGTAGTGTTGTGAGCTGGCAAATTTCAAAGTAAGATACAGTTGCTAATTCTACTACATAGGTCAAGTATATTACCGCTTCAATGTAACAAAAGAGCCTATTTGGATCAAAAGTTCATCATAGAACTTAGTGTGGTTCCTAGCATAGCAAACCCAATAGACCTCTATTGGGATAACAATGGGGCTATTGCATAAGTTAAGGAACCTAGGTCTCATCAATGATTCAAACACATAATTCAGCGGTTCCATCTCATTCGAGAGATTATTGATAGAGGAGATGTGAAAATATACCGAGTACCGATAGATGATAATATTGTCGACCCATTGACTAAGGCTTTAGCACAGAAAAAGCAAGATGACCATACTAGGTCACTAGGTATTAGATACTTCAGTGAGTGGCTCAAGTCATGAGATAATTGATATAAGAATTTTTGTACCATATTTTAATAAAAGGCAGCATTTTGTATTTATTATATTTATATTTTCTATGCAAAATTGAATAAATATAATAATATCCTAGAGTAGTAGGTTCTGTTCTATTGCATATCAATTTTTGAATTGATTGTGAGAAACTATAGTAAACACTACTCTTAATTATCCCTGGTCAAGTATTAATATACAAGGGCAATATTAATGCATTGAGACTAGCATGTAAGTTAACTGATGACTTAATCTCACAAGTCATGGATATAAGATATCAAGTTATCACATGGGTATATATTAGAGAATATGTATTGGATTGATCCACCATGAGAATGTTTCATGGATTGTTAAATGAGTGTTATAAACATTCTCATAGTGACTATTGGTATAAACAGGCTTTTGACCTAAAGTCGCTACGGTTCCCTATATAAGGAGTTGTGTACTTTAGTATCGACAAACGTCACTTGTAACAAGGTCAATTATAAAGTCATTCACTAGGTATGTAATAAGTTATGCGGAGGGATGTGAGTGATGTAGATGGAATTTATCCCATCCATATAACGGAAGTGATGTCTGTGAGCCCCTTGATTAAGTAGGACTACTAAAATACATGTCCATGCTCAAATAAGTCAATATAAGATATTAAGCTTATTTGGTTGAGTTAGTCTAATTAGAGATCAAGAAACATATAGATTGATGAGAGGATGACACATTCTATGCCTCGTAAATCAATCTAGACATCATGGACAAAAGGTCTAAGTTATACAATATGATGGTCACAGACAGGTTAGGTCAGATCTATGACATTCTCATCACTTGGGTAGCAATGATGTATTGCTTGTGCCTTTAAAATGAGATTTAAAAGATACTGCCAACGGTACGAGAACTTATTGGGTCACACACAAAGAACGCATCGACTTTGAAGTTTGGTGGTCCTTCGTTTGAGTGGGAGATTATTAGGATAACAATCAAAGTCCCACCACGGGTCTATCTAAGTTAAGATTAATGAGTTAATCGTATTAGATCCTAAACTCATAAGATTAATGAGTTAATCTAATTGGATTTAAACTTATTATATTAATGAGTTAATTTAATCAGATTTAAACTTATTAGATTAATGAATTAATATAATCAGATTTAAACTTATTGGATTACTAGATTAATTTAATTAAATCTGAATTTATTGGATTAATGAATTAATCCAATATGGGTTTGAGTTTTTCAAACGAGACCATGGATTATATCCACGTTTTAATAAAATAGGAGAAAATATCATATTAGATATGACTTGGTGATTAAGTAATAAATAGGATCTTATCTGATAAAACCTTATGAGATTACGTCAACCCTAAAGGTTAAGGTTCTCTGATCTCTCCTTATATATAGTAGCTAGTACTACAACATGGACAACAAAGAAAAATAAGAGTTTTTCCCAAAGCGTGCTTGTGAGACGAGTGACGGTGGTTGTGCTCATGTGGATACCAAGGAGGCACAAACATACTAATCTCACTCAGATTGACTTGACCCTCCAACTTCGAATAGTTCATGCTTCAAGCTAATGCTCTAAACTAACGACCAATCAAAATTCGCATGGATCTTGTTGGGTTCGCATTTTCCACTACGTATTTTTTTGATTTAATTTCTCTTTAAAAGCCAACATGGAGATGTTTCACTTCTAATTGTCTTAATCTCTACCTTTAAGTCTTTAACCTTAGATTGTGACTTAACTAAGACATTCTTAAGGTAAGCAATAGTTTTGTAAAGAAATTCCACTTGAGGAGATTCTTTTACCTCATCGTCACTAGATGATGATTCGTCGCTTGACTCCTCTTCTTGGCTTGAATTTTCCATGTCATTCTTAAAGGCCATGAATGTCATGTGTCGGGTGATGTGGCATAGCTTTTCTCATCCGAAGTGTCATAACACTTGGGTGTCCCATGTCGCTTGAGCCACCATGCTTCCTTCATTTTCTTCTCCTTCTTCTCTTTCTTCTTCTTTTTGTTTTCTTCTTTCTTCCTAAATTCTGGGCAATTTGGCTTGATGTGTCCTTTCTTGTTGCATTCATAACAAGTAACATTAGTGTTAAAATTTGAATTGTTGCTAGATTTACCTTTTGAAGATTGAAACATCTTCTTCGCATTCTTTCTCTTGAATCTTATTGATCTTTCCATCATCTTCTTCACATATTGAGCCACTTCGGTAGCCGACATCTCTCCATCGCTACTTGATGACTCATGCTGGGATTCGGATGATGAGGATTCTTTCTTTTTCTCCTTCTTCTTCTCCTTCTTTTCTTTAAAAAGATCTAGGCACTTCTCCTTTGATAACATGTTAGCTTGCTCATGAAATTCAAATTAACAAAATAATTCATCTATCATAACTAATGAAAGATCTCTAGAAACCTTGTAAGCATCAACTATTGATGCCCATAGAGTAGTTATAGGGAAAGCTTGAAGTACATACCTCACTAGATCCCGATTGTCAGGTTTCTCACCTATTACATGGAGTCCATTTATGATTTCTTTAAATTGACCATGCATTGGACTTACAGTCTCATTGGTCTTCATGGAAAAAGTTTGAAGTTGCGCTACCAAAAAATTGCTTTTTGCTCTTGACTCTTTTGACCTTTCATTTAGCTCAATGAGCTTCTCCCAAAGATCCTTCACGGAGTTGAATGACCCAACTTTGCTAAGTTGCTCCTTTGATAATCCACATTGGAGTGTGATGAAGGTTTTGCCCGGAAGCTCTGATACCAATTGTAGGGTTTTGCCCCGGAAGCTCTATGTACCAAGAAGGGTTTTGCTTATCGAGTCCGTGAGGGGAAACTTTGCTTCCCACTACACCTTGGTCGTTTGTTCATGGCGATCCCCTCGATGTCCCCGGATTAAAAAAATTTAATCCCAGACAAAAGGGATTGCCCAAACAACCAAGTCATCGTCGTGCTATTCGTTTAGAGAGGTCACTTGAACAAACTCGTTGTTCAAGCAATCATCCTCTATTCTACGAGTAGTCACGGAATAGACGATGTCCGGATCACCGATTTTTGTGTTTATGCTCGGGATCCAAGTATTATTTAGCCATATATAGATTTATATCTGCTCATAGTTGAAAAATAAAACAAGCAAGTAACCATCCATACAAAACATGCATATAATTGAAAAGCAATTATAAACATAATACAAAAGAACACTAATCAAAACAAACAAGATTATACCTCTTGTTATACCTCTTGATCTTCTATTGTATGTACTTCCTCCTTTCGGACGTCTTGTGGGCGATGATCTATCAAAAGTTGAAGCCTCCTAGATCACCAATCTTCCTTTCCTTGTTCACTCCGAACAAAGGAAGATCCTAAAACAAAACTCATCTTCCTATCTAGAACCGGCCACCAAGTCAATAAACTCGATGTTGCCGCCGGCCAAGGAAGAGAACATGGAGTATGGAAACCAACCAAAGGAGAAACAACAAGGACATGGGCGTCGGCCAACACTTGGAGAAGAGAAAGAAAAACAATCCTCCTCCTTGTTGCCGCCCAAACCCTAGACTAAGCTCTCTTAATTTCCGGCCAAGGATGAAGGGAAGGAGAATAGGTTGAGCTCCGACCAAGGTAGAGGGAACAAGGATAGTGGCCGGCCAACCTTAGGAAGGAGAAGAAAGGAGCTTCATCTTCTTGTTGCCACCCAACCTAATCCCAAAACCCTAACCCTAGCCTCCCAAGCCCAATCCTAATCTAATTAGGATTTTGTTGCCGCCCAAGGGACAAGCCGTAATCCCCATCCATCATCAGCCATAGATGAAAGGGAGAATGGTGGACGCCGGCCAAGCCAAGGAGAGATGAGGGAAGAAGGGTGCCGACCACCAAAGGAAGAAGAAGAAGAAAAACTTTCCTTAATTGTGGCCACCCAAAACCCTAACCTCCCTTGCTCTTGCCGCCCAAAACCCTAGCCCCCTTTCCTCTCCATTATCTTGCCGCCCACCCCTAGTCCACCCTTTTATAGAGTTAGGGATAAGACTAGGTTAAATCTCCACCATTGGTTCTAGGGATTTAATCTCAACCGTCGGATCTAGAGATTTAATCTCAACCGTCGGATATTAGAGATTTAATCTCTACCTTTGGATCTAGAGTTTTGTTTCTATCCATTGGATCTAAGCTTCATGAGGTGTTAATAGGCTACAATAGGGACCATGAGGAGGAGTTGGATCTTGGCCTCCCATGGATCAAGCCCACATAAAGTCCGATCCACTAATGATAATCCAATCCACTAAAGGATTATCATTGATCTACCTCACCAACCCCCATATGATAAAATGGGCTCCATATATTATTTGTACATTTTCTCCCCGTGTTTAAGATCTCGAATGTCCGTCGATTAATTAATTTACTGACCATTAATTAATCAACATCTAACTTCATGAGTAGTACCACTCAAACTTTTTCATCATGCCGGACCAAGTCCACCTGCAGGGTTTACATGATGAACCTTATGAGCTCCTCAAGGGGACATCATCATCGTAATATATAGGACACGGTTTCCTCCTCTAATCAACGACACACCATATAAATAATATCATCTCTTAACTTACCGAGCCTATCGATTTAATCTATAAATCTTGCCCATTGGTAAATCAAAGAGATGAATACTAAGTATATGTGTCCGTTATTATATCAGGATTAAGAGCATGTACATAATAATATTTGATGTCCGATTCGATTATATAGTCAGCAATAAATCGAATCACCTCTAAGTCGGTCCTGCTCAATACACTCAAAGTGCACTAGTGTGATTCTATGGTCAAGACAAACCAATACCAAATCACACTACAACCATTCCGATCGTTTATCCAAAGCCATCTCGGTTGTGAGCCTTTACTTATACTTTACAAGGAGCCGATAACATGATCTCTCATGTGACACCACACACCATGTTATCTACAATGTAATGTATTAGACAATATTGCATAACTATGCAAAAAATGATCATGTGATTCTTATTTCAAAATAAAGATGTTCATACAAAAAGTAGATTTTTCAGTATACATCCCTACAATCTCCCACTTATACTAAAAGACTATGCTATCCTCATACTACCATACATCTGATTCCCCTTCCCTCCACATGCCTATCAAAGCTCTCGCTAGAAGGGCCTTAGTGAAAAGGGTCTACCTGGTCATCCTCTGATGCAATCTAGGCAACAACAACTTCTTTAGACAATCATACCCTTACGTCCGATAACACCTTGTTATTGTTGCCAATCAACAAAATGTCATCTACGTATAGTACAAGAAATACCACTACGTTTTCGTCACATCTCTTGTATACACAAGACTCATCCGGACTTTGAATGAATCCATAAGACTGGATTACCTCATCAAAGCGGATGTTCCAAGACCTCGAAGCTTGCTTCAATCCATAAATGGATCGATTAAGCTTACATACAAGATGCTCTTTGCTAAGATACTGTATCTTTATCATGGATTGCCTCGTCATATGTCCAGGGATCAGGTTTATGTTCACCAAGGATCAAATCAGAAGATTCTCCCAAGAACATGAATCTATTGGGTTGTCTCACAACCCTCCCACTACGACGAGGTATCACCTGTGTATCCTCTGTGATACGCGGTGCAGTGACTTGAGGTATATCCTCTTGTACCGATGGTACTGAAGAAGTGACTTCCCCTTTTAATTCTTCCAGAACTATTTTACTCTTAGGCTTGTGGTTCATCACATAGTCTTCCTCTAGAAATCTGGCATTCGTGCTAACGATCACCCTCTGATCTCTAGGACTATAAAACAAACCACCCTTCGTTCCTCTAGGATAGCCAACGAACATGCGTACTTCTGTACGAGGTTCTAACTTACTAGTATATGCCTTCAGCACATGTGTTGGACTCCCCCAAGTCTGAATATGTCTTAGACTAGGCTTTCGCCCAGTCCACAATTCTATGGGAGTAGAAGGCACTGATTTAGATGAAACCAAGTTCAGAATGTATAGTGTCGTATCTAGAGCATATCCCCAGAACGAATCTGGCAACTCAGAATGACTCATCATCTATCTAACCATCTCCATAAGAGTCCTATTTTTTTGCTCTGCTACACCGTTCTGCTGGGGTGTGCTAGGTGCAGTCAATTGGGATTGAATCCCAGCCTCTGATAAGTAATTCCTAAACTATCCCAAGAGGTACTCACTACCACGATCAGATCGCAGTGTCATCTATATCTTGAATAATCATCTATGAAAAAGACAAAATATTCAAGACTATCTCTTTCCTGGATAGACATAGGACCATACGAATCAGTATGAACCAATTCTAACACATCTTTGGCTCTATACCCCTTGGCCTTAAAAGGCCTCTTGGTCATCTTACCCTCCAAGCAAGATTCACAGGTTGGGAGATCCTCCACCACTAATGAATCTAAAGGTCCATTAGCTATCAACCTTTGAATTCTGCTTAGGTTAATATGACCAAGCCTAAGATGCCAAAGATATATTTGGTTCATCTTCGAAAGTGATTTTCTATTATTGGAATTAGAAGATGAGTTATTAACTTCAATTTGCATCGTGGAAGGTTTTGGTTCAAGTGTGTATAAATTTCCTATCAATGTACCTGAACAGATATTCTCCCTATTCCTTTTTATAACACCTCTGTCATTAAAAGAAATAAAATATACATCCATAAACAATTTAGAAACTGAAACTAAATTCTTTTTAAATAAAGGTACATAAAGGGAATTTTCCAGAACCAAATTTTTATTTTTCTCAAAAGATAAATAAAACATCTCCCACTGCAATAGCCGCCACCTTCATGACATTGCCCAAGTAAATGGTAATCTCTCCCTCAACTTGTCGTTGGGTTTCCTGGAACCCCTGTAAAGTATTACAGACATGATCAGAGGCTCTCGTATCTACACTCCAGGTGTTGGCAGATAACATCGCTAACCATGTTTCAACGACTAAACCAAAGGATATACCTTTGTTCTGTTTTGGATTGGGACAGTCCTTCTTCCACTGTCCATCCTGCTTACAAGTGAAGCACTTGCCTTTTGGCTTCTTCACTCCTCCTTGAGATCCTCCCACCACCTTTGCTTCAGCTTGTTTCTTCTTCTTCTTGTCTTTCGACTTAGAAGTAGAAACCTTCTGAGCAATGATGGCCTGAGCCTGAGCAAGCCTTTCTATCGACTAGAGAATGATATCGACCTGGGTTTCCCCATCAATCTCAGCTCCAAGGACTTCCAGCTCATTCGCAGGCTTAGGAGGACCCTCTTCGAAAAGTACATATTTGTACTCCTCAGCAGTTAAGACAATATCTAGATTCTTTTCCAATCAACATAATTTTGGTACAATAAACTTATTTTCCTTTAGTATCACAATAAGTGGACTGAAAGTCATTTTGAAAATCCTAAGAATCACATAGATCATTACTTTAGATTTCAAAAAATTATTGATTCCTCAAACAATAAAATTTTAAAATCAACCAACACCTCAAAACACCGAGAATATCGTATGCCACGATAGTGTGGACGTATACGAATTCTACATTTGTAAGAGGAGGTTTTACCCATTAATTTTACTATCTTGTCAACCTAACTTTATCACAAGTAAAATTAATAGTTGGTTTCTCTTCGGCCCTACAAATAAAAGCAGTGACTCCGATGGGGAGGATACTTATATTTGTATCTAAGTGTTCACCAATACTTGGTACCAAGGTAATTGTCTCGGGTTATGTGCCTTACGATAGGGAAGTACACACGCTCCTTAATAATTTTCTATAACCATATTCGACCTTGTGATTCGCAAACAAACTCATCCGATGGGGAGGAAGGCACTCAGAGCCGACACACAAGTTTGTTTGCATCACTTGTCAAATCGTAATGGAGGCCGTGGGAATTTATAAAAATATCCCTCTCCCACTTAGTAATTTGTAATTGAGGAATTTTCCTAGACTACGACATGCATATCAAACAAAAAGCAATAAATATGAAAAATAAATTATTTTCCAACTATTATGGCTTTTGTCTTCAATATGTCTCCCGTCGCAACGTCTTCTCGTCCGCTCCTCCTACGCCATGTACAAGCCATCCGGAGATCCGAGCCGAGACTAAAACCTATTTTAATTTACATCCATCGATCCTATACTCCACGAGGGAGTGTTCATGAAATCTAGATCGAAAGTAAATTAAATAAAGAGTGGCTAAACATTGCCGTATCTAATTTACAAAAAATCAAATACTAGCCTCGTCAACCCCGAGGATTCAACAAAATAAACATTTACACACATGCAATCACATACTCACATATGGCCATAATAGTTGGATCTTATGCCTGCAACCAAAGAGTTAAACTACGCATATCCTACTATTATCCGGCATATATAATATATGAAAAGTGCACAAAAAATTAACGGAATCCTAAACAAACAAAACCGGAAACCTTGGCTCTGATACCAATTGAAGGTTTTGCTCGAAAGCTCTGATACCAATTGTAGGGTTTTGCCCCAGAAGCTCTATGTACCAAGAAGGGTTTTGCTTATCGAGTCCGTGAGAGAAAACTTTGCTTCCTACTACACCTTAGTCGTTTGTTCATGGCGATCCCCTCGATGTCCCCGGATTAAAAAAATTTAATCCTAGACAAAAGGGATTGCCAAAACAAACAAGTCATCGTCGTGCTATTCGTTTAGAGAGGTCACTTGAACAAACTCGTTGTTCAAGCGACCATCCTCTATTCTACGAGTAGCCGCGGAATAGACGATGTCCGAATCACCGGTTTTTGTGTTTATGCTCGAGATCCAAGTATTATTTAGCCATATACAGATTTATATCATGTCATAGTTGAAAAATAAAACAAGCAAGTAACCATCCATACAAAACATGCATATAATTGAAAAGCAATTATAAACATAATACAAAAGAACACTAATCAAAACAAACAAGATTATACCTCTTGTTATACCTCTTGATCTTCTATTGTATGTCCTTCCTCCTTTCGGACGTCGTGTGGGCGACGATTTACCAAAAGTTAAAGCCTCCTAGATCACCAATCTTCCTTTCCTTGTTCACTCCGAACAAAGGAAGATCCTAAAACAAAACTCATCTTCCTATCTAGAACCGGCCACCAAGTCAATAAACTCGATGTTGCCGCCGGCCAAGGAAGAGAACATGGAGTATGGAAACCAACCAAAGGAGAAACAACAAGGACATGGGCGCCGGCCAACACTTGGAGAAGAGAAAGAAAAACAATCCTCCTCCTTGTTGCCGCCCAAACCCTAGACTAAGCTCTCCTAATTTCCGGCCAATGATGAAGGGAAGGAGAATAGGTTGAGCTCCGACCAAGGTAGAGGGAACAAGGATAGTGGCCGGCAAACTTTAGGAAGAAGAAGAAAGGAGCTTCATCTTCTTGTTGCCGCCCAACCTAATCCCAAAACCCTAACCCTAGCCACCCAAGCCCAATCCTAATCTAATTAGGATTTTGTTGCCGCCCAAGGGACAAGCCCTAATCCCCATCCATCATCAGCCATAGATGAAAGGGAGAATGGTGGACGCCGGCCAAGCCAAGGAGAGATGAGGGAAGAAGGGTGCCGACCACCAAAGGAAGAAGAAGAAGAAAAACTTTCCTTAATTGTGGCCACCCAAAACCCTAACCTCCCTAGCTCTTGCCACCCAAAACCCTAGCCCCCTTTCCTCTCCATTATCTTGCCGCCCACCCCCTAGTCCACCCTTTTATAGAGTTAGGGATAAGCCTTGGTTTAATCTCCACCATTGGTTCTAGGGATTTAATCTCAACCGTCGGATCTAGAGATTTAATCTCAACTGTCGGATCTTAGAGATTTAATCTCTACCTTTGGATCTAAAGTTTTGTTTCTATCCATTGGATCTAAGCTTCATGAGGTATTAATAGGCTACAATAGGGACCATGAGGAGGAGTTGGATCTTGGCCACCCATGGATCAAGCCCACATAAAGTTCGATCCACTAATGATAATCCAATCCACTAAAGGATTATCATTGATCTACCTCACCAACCCCCATATGATAATATGGGCTCCATATATTATTTGTACATTTTCTCCCCGTGTTTAAGATCTCAAATGTCTGTCGATTAATTAATTTACTGACCATTAATTAATCAACATCTAACTCCATGAGTAGTACCACTCAACCTTTTTATCATGCCGGACCAAGTCCACCTGCAGAGTTTACATGATGAACCTTATGAGCTCCTCAAGGGGACATCATCATCCTAATATATAGGACACGGTTTCCTCCTATAATCAATGACACACCATATAAATAATATCATCTCCCAACTTACTGAGCCTATCGATTTAATCTATAAATCTCACCCATTGGTAAATCAAAGAGATGAATACTAAGTATATGTGTTCGTTATTATATCGGGATTAAGTGCATGTACATAATAATATCTGAGGTCCAATTCGATTATTTAGTCAGCAATAAATTGAATCACCTCTAAGTCGATCCTGCTCAATACACTCAAAGTGCACTAGTGTGATTCTATGGTCAAGACAAACCAATACCAAATCACACTACAACCATTCCGATGGTTTGTCCAAAGTCATCTCGGTTGTGAGCCTTTACTTATACTTTACAAGGAGCCGATAACATGATCTCCCGTGTGACACCTGTAACGCCCGTAAAATTCCTAGCAATTTTACAAGAATTTTTGGCTTGATGATCATGGGCTTTATGTGGGCCTTTTTCCAAAATAAAAGAAAATAAGCCAAAAATGGATGCAAGACCTAGGAATTGAACTCCAAACCTCTAGAGATAGCCAAACCCTATAGATGCACCCACTAACCAGAAGCCCAATAGGATTACATCATTAGAGGAAGGGGGGCGGGATTATAGATAAGTGTGATAAAGGTAAATGAAGAGGCATGGAGAAAGAGAAGAGAAACTTCTCTTCCTCCCTTTATAAAGAAGAGGGAAGGTTCTAATTTGCCACTTCCTCTCTTCTTCTTCTCCTTCTCACCGAATTCTAGCTCCCTCTCCACCTTTGGCCGAACCCCATCCAAGCAAGAGAAGGCTAGGTTTTGGTCTTCCTTAGGTCATCTTCCCCACCCAAAGCAAAGCGAAGGATGTAAGTATCCCTCACCTGCATACGGGTAGCTTCGATTGCTATTTTGTAAAAGAAACTCATATGATATATTCGGCCAAAATGAAGAAGAAGATGTCGTTAGGAAGTAGATGATGATGTTAGGATGGGAAAAGGGTTTAGGTTAAAAGCTAACCCTAATAACCACTAAGGTTAATTCGGCCAAGCTATGATTTAGGGTTTCCATGAAGTTATATGCTATGTTTTAGTAACTATATGATGATGTTAGGATTTAAAATGAATTAGGACAAAAGCTAACCCTATTAGCCACTAAGGTTCATTCGGCCAACCTAGGTTTTGGGTGAACAAATGAAGTTTTAATCCATGTGTTATATGCAAATGAAGTTGTTGTTATATGAAATGAATTAGGTTGTTGTTATATGAAATGAATTAGGTTAAAGGTTAACCCTAAAAACCCTACTTGGACCATTCGGCCAACCTAGGTTTTGGGTGAACAAATGAAGTTTTAATCCATGTGTTATATGCAAATGAAGTTGTTGTTATATGAAATGAATTAGGTTAAAGGTTAACCCTAAAAACCCTACTTGGACCATTCGGCCAACCTAGGTTTTGGGTGAACAAATGAAGTTTTAATCCATGTTTTATATGCAAATGAAGTTGTTGTTATATGAAATGAATTAGGTTGTTGTTATATGAAATGAATTAGGTTAAAGGTTAACCCTAAAAACCCTACTTGGACCATTCGGCCAACCTAGGTTTTGGGTGAACAAATGAAGTTTTAATCCATGTTTTATATGCAAATGAAGTTGTTGTTATATGAAAGGAATTAGGTTGTTGTTATATGAAATGAATTAGGTTAAAAGATAACCCTAGAAGACCCTATGGACCATTCGGCCACCATGAATTATGGGTGACTAAATGAAGTCTAATTCATGTTCTATGTGCAAATGAAGTTGTGGTTGTGTTAAATGAATTAGGATGAAGGATAACCCTAGAAACCCCTATGGACCGTACGACCATCAGGTATTTTTGGGAATTAAATGAAGTTTTAATTTAAGTCTTATGTACATATGAAGTTGTTGTTAAGTTAAATGAATAGGTTAACATGTGTTTTATGTTGGGTGAATTCATGTTGAATTGTGATACTAAATAATGCTAGATGAAGATGACATGCCTTAGGTTAGTGTTTACTTACTTTTGCCTTATGCCATGTCTATGAGTATGCGATATTTGAAATATGTTATGAAATGGAAAAAGATAAGATTATGAAATGAAAACGAACGATATGTTCACGACATAAATATGACATGATGATGAAATGAAGAATGATATGTTATGAAATGAAGAATGGTATAGTTATGAAATGAAAGATGATATGCTCATGAAGTGAAGCATGAAATGTTATGAAATGAAGTATGCTATGTTTCAAGATGAAATAAGCTATGTTATAAAATAAGCATATAAGTATTTTACCTTCTGCATGGCTTGTACCAAGACCTTAACAAGGTCCAAGAAGGGATGGGCTCCTATGATGCCCTAGGTCGATGGAATAAGACTCGGGCCTAGGATGGGCTTCTATGTATGATTGCCCCTAGGTCGATGGAATAAGACTCGGGCCTAGTACGGGATGGGCTCCAAGATGCCTTAGGTCGATGGAGTAAGACTCGGGCCTAGGATGGGCTTCTACGTTATGACGATTGCCCTAGGTCGACGGACTAAGATCGGGCCTAGTAACCTATTAGGTTCGAGACTTGCTACCTCGGGCCTATTTAGGGATGCGCGCTATGATAATGAAGAAGTGGTACAATGTCGGGCCCAAATATGTTGAGATTTATATTTACGTACCTATAATATATGTTTTCAAAAGCATCTTGCATATGTTACATAGTTAGATTGTTATGTTCACATGCCATGTTGATATGTTACATATGAAGTATGTTATGTCTGATATGCCATGTTATGTCACAATGTTACATATGATGTATGTTACGTTTGATATGTCATGTTATGTCACTATGTTACACCTGATGTATGTTATGTTTGATAGGTCATACATATATGTTGTATGTTATGTTGATTTGCTACGTTACGTATGTTATATGTTATGTTTAATTGAGTCCCAAAGGTACATGATATGATGCTATGTTATAGACGATACATGTTATGCTGCCATGCTATGGATGAGACATGTTATGTTTAACCACGTTACTTATGCTACATGTTAAGTTGATTACGCCATGTATGTTACATGTTATATGGCTTATATGTTATGAATGTTACATGCTTATATGTTATGAATGTTACATGCCATGATTAATGTCGATACATGGTTTTTGTGAGTAGGACTGGATCTTACTAAGCCTATGTGCTTATAGTTTATCTTTCCCTCGTACTGCAGATAAGGGTAAGGGATGGATAAACTAAAGGGAGCAGCAGGAGGGGCCAAATGTGTGTGGTAGTGGCATGGTGGAGAAGATCCGTTAGGTCTATATATATGTGTTTACCTATGATGATGATGTCTATGGATGTCCTTATTATGTCTGCTTATGATGGTGATGTTTAAGAACTTGAACTAAGCACTAAGTATCTATCTAAGTTATAATGCATGCTCTATGTTAATAAGAAGAAGTAAAGAAGAAGTAAGAAGAAGTATCTATATATGTTATGATGCATGCTCTATGTGAAGAAGAAGAAGTATATATATATATGTCAATGCATGTTTATGTTTTAAAAGAAAAAAAAATGCCTAAAGTCTTCTGCTGTATGTATGTATGTATGTATATGTCACACACGCCCCCTCCGGATCCGGTCCGAAAGGCGAGCGTGTGAGGTTTCGAGCGGATCTGCCTTTCCACTACACACACATCAAGCTCCAAATCCTACCGCTCCAAGTAAGAATTCTATGTCTACTCTAATTATGTTAATTTTGTTCATGTATGATATGAAATGCCTTAGCTTATTTTGTTCAGGTATGATATGAAATGCCTTAGCTTATTTTGTTCATGTATGATATAAAATGCCTTTAGCTTATTTTGTTCACGTATGATATAAAATGCCTTAGCTTATTTTGTTCATGTACGATATAAAATGTCTTAGCTTATTTTGTTCATGTATGATATGAAAAGCCTTTATCTTAAATATGCATGAAAACATGAATGATAACTTTATACTAGCTTTAGTCTAATTATGCGTAGATGAACGAATGAAAAACTTATACTAGCTTTACTTTAATACATGAAGATAAGTGTATGATAAAGAACGTTTTTAGTTTAAATATGCATGAATATATGTAAAAGATAAGTGTATGATAAGGAATGTTTTTAGTCTAAATATGCATGAATATATATATGATAATCTTATGCTAGCCTAGCCTTTAGTTTAAGTAATGCATGAATATACAAATGATAGCTTTATGCTAGCTTTAGTTTAATTACACGTGAAAGCAGAACCAAAAAAAAAAAACTTATACTAGCTTCACAAGAAATACTTGTGATTTGGTCAAAGGTAGACAAATTAGGTAAATCAAAATTGATCGTGAAGAAATTTGTGATGGTCAATTTAAATAATAACCCAGTGTCGAATAGTTGTTAGTACAACTTGAATTGGAATAAAAAAACTAGAAGTCGATTGTTGTTGAACTCATCAACCAAAAACTCCTAAAATTACGAAGAATTGATTTTCGTAATTAATTGTGTAAGGTCTATGCTCATATAAATTGAATTAAGCGGTTTAAATCTTGGTTAGTCGGTTTTTTATCTTGACTTAATTTATTTCAATTTCGATGTAGACAATCACTACGATGACCCGTCGTGATGTGTTATGAAACCAATTGAGGGAAGATATTGAAGAAATAGTTTATAAACCTGATGGTGGGGTCATCAGACACATGAGAAGGCTCGATGGTCTTTTTAGGAGACTCGAGCAGCAGGAGTTTCCGTTACTGGACAATTATCAGATATGGGCCTTGGTACGCTCTCTGCCAAATGATTTCATGGTAGTTGCACATCACGTATGGGGCCGCTATGAAGGGCGGATAACATACGCTGAGTTGTGCTGGGAACTACTGGAGCACAAGGTTCAAGAGAATCCTGTGGTAGCTGGCCTCGAAAAGAATGAAGAGAGTTCTACAAACAGTCAACTTATTGGCCAGCCTGAGACTACCCTAATGAGGCCAAGGAAGATAGGACTAAAAATAATTACAACTGCACTAGGGTTTGTCCTAGTGGGAGTCGTAATAAACTATCTTCTCAAGTAGTTTTTTTCCGATTAGAAATAAGGAATGTTATATATTAACATTTTTCTTTTCTGAACGTATGAATAAGAAATAATGAGCTCGTTTCCTATGAGCTCATTTCCTTTGAAATTAGTGATTAGTTCATTGCATGGGATGTATGTGGTTGATTAGATTGGGGACTTACGAATGATGAGTGGAAACGAAGTTGCCACTTGATGTTGTAACCCAATTCAATTTGACATTGAGTCAATCAGAGACTACATGTGACCTATCGGTCAGTGAAGCCATGAAGAGATTCAGCCGACTCGCATGCCTATACCCAGAGTTGGTCAGCACGGAAAGAGAAAGGGGCAGACTCATGTTGAAGATGCTCTGACCAGAAATAGCTCTGAATGTGGCCGGCGGAGCTCATAGACCGCAGACCGCAGAGGAGTTGTTCAGTAGTGCCCTGATTACCGAGCATTACCCGAACATGAGACAGCGCAGATGGCTCGAGCTCGTCAAGGATTATGACTGCGAGATTCTCTACCATCCGGGGAAAGCTAACAAGGTGGCTGATGCACTCAGCAGGAAGTCCTGCGCCACCTTGATGTCTCTATTAGTGTTATCTCGGCCCTTAAAAAAAGAGATTATGCATTACGGGGTTGAAATCATCTCCGGACAGCTCTCGACCATGATGATAACACCGACACTGTTCGATGATATACTGGAAAAGCAAGCCCGTGACCCAAGCCTTCAGAGGATCAAGCAAGAGGTCTTAGAAGGAAAGGACGATGGGTTTCGGATCTCTGATAGTGGAGTACTCTACCTCAGGGATCGCTTATGTATTCCCGACGATCCAGAATTACGGAAGGAGATATTTGAGGAAGCTCACAGAACTCCTTATGCGATGCATCGTGGGACCAACAAGATGTACCAATACCTGAAATGAAAGTTCTGGTGGTTCGGAATGAAAAGAGATGTGGCTCAGTATGTCGATTACACGACTGCCGGAGGTTAAGCGAGAACACCAGAGACCTGGAGGAACACTGCAGCCGATCCAGATTCCAGAATGGAAATGGGAGGACATTTCTATGGATTTCATCTCAGGATTGCCCAAGACGACAAACGGTTATGATGCTATATGGGTAATTGTGGACAGATTAACGAAGTCCGCCCATTTCTTAGCAATCAAGATGACCTATTCGACGGAGCAACTGGCTCAGTTATATGCTAGGGAAATTATCAGACTACATGGAATTCCTAAGACCATCATTTCTGACAGAGATGGTCGCTTTATTTCCCATTTTTGGGAATGTGTTCAGAAGGCCCTAGGCACGAAGCTATTGTTCAGTACTGCCTTCCATCCCCAGACGGACGGACAGACCGAAAGAGTAAATCAAGTACTGGAGGATATGTTAAGAGCCTGCGCCCTGGATTTCAAAGGTAGCTGGTGCCGATACTTATGTTTGGCAGAATTCGCCTACAATAATAGCTACCAAGCTACTATTGGAATGGCACCCTACGAGGCTCTATACGGGAGGAAATGTAAATCTCCCATATGCTGGCACAAGGGTGGTGAAAAGAAGAGGATGGGACTCCAGACGGATTTCATCGACGACACCACCCGAGCTATACGGAATATCCGTCAGAGAATTGAAACTGCTCAGAGCCGACAAAAGAGCTATGCGGATATGCGGCGTAGACCGTTAGAATTCGAAGTTGGGGACCTAGTATTCCTCAAAGTGGCTCCTATGAAGGGAGTGATGAGATTCGGAAGGAAGGGTAAACTGAGTCCACGCTACGTGGGACTGTATCCGATATTGCAGAGGATTGGCAAGGTAGCTTACAAGCTAGAGCTGCCTCAAGAGATTTCGGCTATTCACAACGTGTTCCATGTCTCTGTGCTCAAGAAATGCATTTCCAATACGGACCAAGTGATCGAACCACAAACAATACAAGTTCAAGAGGACCTGAGTATTGAAAGTCGACCTATCCAGATACTAGACCGAGAAATCAAGAGGCTAAGGAACAAAGAGGTGCCCTTAGTAAAGGTCCTGTGGCAGAATCAATGGTACGAGGAAGCTACCTGGGAACGCGAGGAGGACATGAAGCAGAAGTACCCACAATTGTTCTAAGTTTCGAGGACGAAACTTTTAAAAAGTATGAAGGATTGTAACGCCCGTAAAATTCCTAGCAATTTTACAAGATTTTTTGGCTTGATGATAATGGGCTTTATGTGGGCCTTTTCAAAAATAAAAGAAAATAAGCCAAAAAGGGGTGCAAGGCCTAGGAATTGAACCCCAAACCTTTAGAGATAGCCAAGCCCTATAGATGAACCCACTAACTAGAAGCCCAATAGGATTATATCATTAGAGGAATAAGGGAAATTATGGTTAAGTGTAAGGGAGCTTAAGGGACTCTTTAGGTGAATAAATAGGGGGGGATGAGGAGGCATGAGTGAGCAACTTCACTTTCTCCTCTTCTCTTCTTCTTCTCACCGAAATCCTAAAGCTCTCCCTCTCCATTTCCACCCCTTGGCCGAAACTCATCCAAGCAAGAAGCTAGGGCTAGGTTTTGTGTTCCTTAGGTTATCTTCACACTACAAGCAAAGCGAAGGATGTAAGTATCCCTCACCTGCATATGGGTAGCTTCGATTGCTATTTTGTAAAAGAAACTCATATGATATATTCGGCCAAAATGAAGTTTTGGGTGTTTATTGGAATTCTATGTCATGTTTGTAAGAAGAAGATGTCGTTAGGAAGTAGATGATGATGTTAGGATGGAAAAAGGGTTTAGGTTAAAAGCTAACCCTAATAACCACTAAGGTTAATTCGGCCAAGCTATGATTTAGGGTTTCCATGAAGTTATATGCTATGTTTTAGTAACTATATGATGATGTTAGGATTTAAAATGAATTAGGACAAAAGCTAACCCTATTAGCCACTAAGGTTCATTCGGCCAACCTAGGTTTTGGGTGAACAAATGAAGTTTTAATCCATGTGATAAATACTCTAATGAATCAAATCCACCTACAATAATAGCTACCAAGCTACTATTGGAATGGCACCCTACGAGGCCCTATACGGGAGGAAGTGTAGATCTCCCATATGCTGGTACGAGGGTGGTGAAAAGAAGAGGATGGGACTCCAGACGGATTTCATCGACGACACCACCCGAGCTTTATGGAACATCCGTCAGAGAATTGAAACTGCTCAGAGCCGACAAAAGAGCTATGCGGATATGCGGCGTAGACCGTTAGAATTCGAAGTTGGGGACCTAGTATTCCTCAAAGTGGCTCCTATGAAGGGAGTGATGAGATTCGGAAGGAAGGGTAAACTGAGTCCACGCTACGTGGGACCGTATCCGATATTGCAGAGGATTGGCAAGGTAGCTTACAAGCTAGAGCTGCCTCAAGAGATGTCGGCTATTCACAACGTGTTCCATGTCTCTGTGCTCAAGAAATGCATTTCCAGTACGGACCAAGTGATCGAGCCACAAACAGTACAAGTTCAAGAGGACCTGAGTATTGAAAGTCGGCCTATCCAGATACTAGACCGAGAAATCAAGAGGCTAAGGAACAAAGAGGTGCCCTTAGTAAAGGTCCTGTGGCAGAATCAACGGTACGAGGAGGACATGAAGCAGAAGTACCCACAATTGTTCTAAGTTTCGAGGACGAAACTTTTAAAAGGTATGAAGGATTGTAACGCCCGTAAAATTCCTAGCAATTTTACAAGAATTTTTGGCTTGATGATCATGGGCTTTATGTGGGCCTTTTTCCAAAATAAAAGAAAATAAGCCAAAAAAAAATGGATGCAAGACCTAGGAATTGAACTCCAAACCTCTAGAGATAGCCAAACCCTATAGATGCACCCACTAACCAGAAGCCCAATAGGATTACATCATTAGAGGAAGGGGGGGGGGGGATTATAGATAAGTGTGATAAAGGTAAATGAAGAGGCATGGAGAAAGAGAAGAGAAACTTCTCTTCCTCCCTTTATAAAGAAGAGGGAAGGTTCTAATTTGCCACTTCCTCTCTTCTTCTTCTCCTTCTCACCGAATTCTATCTCCCTCTCCACCTTTGGCCGAACCCCATCCAAGCAAGAGAAGGCTAGGTTTTGGTCTTCCTTAGGTCATCTTCCCCACCCAAAGCAAAGCGAAGGATGTAAGTATCCCTCACCTGCATACGGGTAGCTTTGATTGCTATTTTGTAAAAGAAACTCATATGATATATTCGGCCAAAATGAAGTTTTGGGTGTTTATTGAAATTCTATGTCATGTTTGTAAGAAGAAGATGTCGTTAGGAAGTAGATGATGATGTTAGGATGGGAAAAGGGTTTAGGTTATGGGCCAGTTGCTCCGTCGAGTAGGTCATCTTGATTGCTAAGAAATGGGCGGACTTCGTCAATCTGTCCACAATTACCCATATAGCATCATAACCGTTTGTCATCTTGGGCAATCCTGAGATGAAATCCATAGAAATGTCCTCCCATTTCCATTCTGGAATCTGGATCGGCTGCAATGTTCCTCCAGGTCTCTGGTGTTCTGCCTTAACACTCTGGCAGGTCATGCAGGTACTGACATACTGAGCCACATCCCTTTTCATTCCGAACCACCAGAACTTTCGTTTCAAGTCTTGGTACATCTTGGTGGTTCCAGGATGCATCGCATAAGGAGTTCTGTGAGCTTCCTCAAATATCTCCTTCCGTAATTCTGGATCGTCGGGAATACATAAGCGATCCCTGAGGTAGAGTACCCCACTATCAGAGATCTGAAACCCGTCGTCCTTTCCTTATAAGACCTCTTGCTTGATCCTTTGAAGGCTTGGGTCACGGGCTTGCTTTTCCAGTATATCATCGAACAGCGTCAGTGTTATCGTCATGGTCGAGAGCTGTCCGGAGATGATTTCAACCCCATAACGCATAATCTCTTTTTCTAAGGGCTGAGATAACCCTAATAGAGACATCAAGGTGGCGCAGGACTTCCTGCTGAGTGCATCAGCCACCTTGTTAGCTTTCCCCGGATGGTAGAGAATCTCGCAGTCATAATCCTTGACGAGTTCGAGCCATCTGCGCTGTCTCATGTTCAGGTCCTTCTGTGTGAAGAAATATTTCAGACTCTGGTGGTCTGTTTAGATCCTACACTGAGCTCCATAGAGATAATGCCTCCATGTTTTGAGAGCAAAGACCACGGCCGCTAGCTCTAAATCGTGGGTGGGATAATTCCTTTCGTGTTCCTTGAGTTGCCTAGAGGCGTAGGCAATGACCTTGCCATTCTGCATAAGTACAGCTCCGAGTCCCAACTTGGAAGCGTCACTGTACATGTCGAAGCCTTCATTACTGTCCGAAAGAGCAAGGATTGGAGCGCTGGTCAGTCTCCTTTTTAATTCTGTGAAACTCCTCTCGCAGGCGTCCGTCCACTCATATTTTTTATTCTTTCTGGTGAGGACTGTCATAGGGGCGGCAATCCTGGAGAAGTTCTCTACAAACTTCCGGTAGTAGCTTGCTAGCCCAAGAAAGCTTCTGATTTCGCTGGCATTCTTTGGTCGGTTCCAGTTACTCACGGCTTCAATCTTTATTGGGTCTACCATCACTCCGTGCTTGGATATCACATGACCCAAAAATGATACTTGTTCAAGCCAGAACTCGCATTTGGAGAACTTTGCGAATAGCTGTTTTTCCCGAAGAATCTGCAATACCACATTCAAGTGTTCTGCGTGCTCCTCGGGGGTTCTCGAATATATTAGTATGTCGTCTATGAAGACGATCACAAACTTGTCGAGGAATGCCGAGAATACCCGATTCATCAAATCCATGAACAGGCGGTGTGCATTCACAATTCAAGGGCATAACTACAAACTCAGAATGTCCATACCTTGTCCGGAAGGCCGTCTTTGGTATATCATCTGGTTTTACTTTTACTTGATGATAGCCGGACCTCAGGTCAATCTTAGAGAAGACGGCGGCACCTTTTAGTTGGTCGAACAGGTCATCAATCCGCAGTAAAGGATACCGGTTCTTGATCGTCACATTGTTCAACGCTCGGTAGTCTATGCACATTCGCACAGACCCATCTTTCTTCTTCACCAACAGCACTGGAGCTCCCCATGGAGAGCGACTTGGGTGAATAAGTCCCTTGTCGAGTAACTCATGTAGCTGTCCCTGAAGTTCCTTTAATTCAGCCGGCGCCATACGGTAAGGTGCCTTAGAGATCGGGTTAGTACCAGGAATCAACTCGATCTCAAATTCAACTTCTCTATCTGGGGCTAACCCTGGTAGTTCATCTGGGAATACCTCTGGGTAGTTACATACAACTCTGATATTTTCTAGCTTCTGGTCCTCATCTTGACTTGTATCAACTACGTTGTGCCAAACCCAAAGGCACCCACTGCCTAACATCTTACGTGCTCAGAGGGTCGATAAAATCTTATTGACTCTTCTCCTGGTTCTCCGATAAATTCAACTTAGGCTCCACCGAATACCACTTTCCTTTTCTAAGACTCGATCAAGCATCAGACTTGCTAAAAAATCCATGCCCAATATAATGTCATAATCCCGCATGTCGAGCACTATCGATCGCAGAGAGTTCTCTCGTCGCACTCGATGGGTGCGGCTCGCAAAGATATGGGTGGAGGGCATTACTTCTCCCGAGGGTAGAGTGGTTAAGAACTTGTGATCTAGAGCTTGTGGTGGTATGTCTATCTTTCCAGTAAAGTGTGTAGAAACAAACGAATGTGTTGCCCCAGTATCAAATAATGCAGTAGCATGCTGACCAAAAATAAATATCTGACCTGTGATAATTGTAGAGGCATTTGCCACATCTTCTTGGGTGAGAGAGAATACCCTAGCATCTGTCATAGCTGGTGGGGCTTCTAGTATCCCTTGGTGGATTGGGGTTCTTCGACAACTGCATCCGATATAATCGGAGGAGCACTCTGGGTGGGCATACTACCGAGGAGGTGCTGAACTCGATAGGACAGTCCTTGATTCTATGCCCTGTCCATCCACAGTTGTAACATCGATTTGTGCCTTGGTAGCATACTCCAGGATGTATCTTCCCGCAGGTAGCACACAGAGGGATCCTGGGCTGCTTGCTCGCTGGACCTCCTTTAGGGTTCTCCCATTGTCTTCTCTTGCCAGTGGGGTTCCCTTTCCAAGCACTGGTTCCTCGACCTCCGACCGGGCTTGACCCCGCCTTCACTCGTGCTTTCTGCCGATTAATGTTGTTCATGTAATGCTCTGTAATTAAGGCACTATCATCGGCTCCTCTCGCTCGGCGGTCTATGAACTCCGCCGGCCACATTCAGAGCTATTTCGGTTGGAGCATCTTCAAAGATGAGTCCGCCCTTTCTCTTCCGTCGACTCAACTCGGGCAGACGTGCGAGTCGGTTGAATCTCTTCACGGCTTCGCTGACCGATAGGTCACCTTGTCGGAACCCAGTGAACTCGTCGTAATGCTTGTTGGTCACCCTCATGTGGAAGAATTCTTCGAAGAACTCGTACTCGAAATCTGTCCATCTCATCTGATTTACTTGTCTCTTTGCTTTAACCCGTTCCCACCACATCCGAACATCTCCCGAAAGGCAGAATGATGCACACTTAATCTTCTTGCATTCGGACCAGTCCAGTAGCTCCACGATGCTTTCCACCGTCTTGAACCAGGCCTGGGCATCCCATGGCTCACCAGTACCAGAGAAATTTTCCGGCTTTAGTCTCTGCCACTGGATCAGGTAAGCTTCCTGTCGAACCATCGGGCCGGGGCCCGTTGGTGGGGCAGTAGGGTTTCCTCGCTGATTCATTAGAGTATTTATCACTTGTTGTTGTTCTGTGACTTGTCGTTGGAGTTCTGTGACTACGTGTGTAAGGTCATGCGGGGGTGCTAGCTCATCAGCTCTACTACTGTGTCTTCCAGACATGTTTATCTTCATATATTAAGGTAAAGCTAGTATAAGTTTTCGTTCGTTGACCTACGCATAATTAGACTGAAGCTAGCATAAAGTCATTTTAAGCTTAAGGCATCATTCTTGTTCTCATGTATAGTTTAAGCTTAAGGTATTTTATATCATGCATGATCAAGCATGAGGGTATTACACATATTTTCATGCATATTTAAGCTAGAGACATTTCCTATCATACATGAAGAAAAACATTTAACAAAATTAGAGTAGACATAGAATTCTTACTTGGAGCGGCAGGATTTGGAGCTTGATGTGTGTGTAGTGGAAAGGCAGATCCGCTCTGATATTAACTCACACGCCCTTTTCCTAGGACCGAGAATCCGGAGGCGGGCGTGACGCGATGACATATACATACAATGAAGACTTTATACATATTTCGTACTTCTTACAGCGGAAGACTTTAGACCCCTTTTTTTTTTTTTTGGTTCGTTTCTCTACGTGTAATTAAACTAAAGCTAGCATAAAGCTATCATTTGTATATTCATGCATTACTTAAACTAAAGGCTAGGCTAGCATAAGATTATCATATATATATTCATGCATATTTAGACTAAAAACATTCCTTATCATACACTTATCTTTTACATATATTCATGCATATTTAAAAGAATTTTTGGCTTGATGATCATGGGCTTTATGTGGGCCTTTTTCCAAAATAAAAGAAAATAAGCCAAAAATGGATGCAAGACCTAGGAATTGAACTCCAAACCTCTAGAGATAGCCAAACCCTATAGATGCACCCACTAACCAGAAGCCCAATAGGATTACATCATTAGAGGAAGGGGGGGGGGATTATAGATAAGTGTGATAAAGGTAAATGAAGAGGCATGGAGAAAGAGAAGAGAAACTTCTCTTCCTCCCTTTATAAAGATGAGGGAAGGTTCTAATTTGCCACTTCCTCTCTTCTTCTTCTCCTTCTCACCGAATTCTAGCTCCCTCTCCACCTTTGGCCGAACCCCATCCAAGCAAGAGAAGGCTAGGTTTTGGTCTTCCTTAGGTCATCTTCCCCACCCAAAGCAAAGCGAAGGATGTAAGTATCCCTCACCTGCATACGGGTAGCTTCGATTGCTATTTTGTAAAAGAAACTCATATGATATATTCGGCCAAAATGAAGTTTTGGGTGTTTATTGAAATTCTATGTCATGTTTGTAAGAAGAAGATGTCGTTAGGAAGTAGATGATGATGTTAGGATGGGAAAAGGGTTTAGGTTAAAAGCTAACCCTAATAACCACTAAGGTTAATTCGGCCAAGCTATGATTTAGGGTTTCCATAAAGTTATATGCTATGTTTTAGTAACTATATGATGATGTTAGGATTTAAAATGAATTAGGACAAAAGCTAACCCTATTAGCCACTAAGGTTCATTCGGCCAACCTAGGTTTTGGGTGAACAAATGAAGTTTTAATCCATGTGTTATATGCAAATGAAGTTGTTGTTATATGAAATGAATTAGGTTGTTGTTATATGAAATGAATTAGGTTAAAGGTTAACCCTAAAAACCCTACTTGGACCATTCGGCCAACCTAGGTTTTGGGTGAACAAATGAAGTTTTAATCCATGTATTATATGCAAATGAAGTTGTTGTTATATGAAATGAATTAGGTTGTTGTTATATGAAATGAATTAGGTTAAAGGTTAACCCTAAAAACCCTACTTGGACCATTCGTCCAACCTAGGTTTTGGGTGAACAAATGAAGTTTTAATCCATGTTTTATATGCAAATGAAGTTGTTGTTATATGAAATGAATTAGGTTGTTGTTATATGAAATGAATTAGGTTAAAGGTTAACCCTAAAAACCCTACTTGGACCATTCGGCCAACCTAGGTTTTGGGTGAACAAATGAAGTTTTAATCCATGTTTTGTTAGGGCAATCTCTTGCCGTGATATGGTTTTGATGGTGTGGCAAAGGGTTTAAGTTAGTTTGATATGTTGATGTGATATGTGCGTTGAAGTCGTGCAGGACTTAGTAATTCGCACATGGAGCCGTGGCGAGTTTCACATCTCATGACTCGTGCCTTGAGTCGGTGAAGGATAGCTTTGCGGAAGCCGTGCGCTTGGAGCATCCGAGGGACCGCCGGACGAGAAGCTTGGAGTGAAGCCGGAGGAAGTAGACTTCGAGGCAAGAGACGCGAAGGAGCATTGTAGAGTCATGCGCCTGATGCTGCCGAGGGACGTGGCCGAGAACGAAGAGAACTTCGAAGGCGAGGGACTCCGAGAAATGAGAGTGAGCGATTGTAACTCAGGGAAGGGTAGCTCTTAGGTGAAACTTGGCCATTTGGCCAAGTGTCGGATGGGTTTTCCCGACACCGGGCCGATCGCTATGTCATGGCCGATCGCCCGAGTCGAGTGAGTTCGACCGTATACGATCGATCGGATTAGGCGCGCAATGATCGCCATACGTGGGCGGCCGATCAAAGACGATCACCGATCGCCAAGGCGCAATGACCGTCAATAGGGTTTCGCCATTGAACCGCTCGTAGCCGATCGGGCACGACCACGAGAGGCAGCGATCGACCGATGAGGTCCATCACCGACCGCTAAGAGTTCCGCTGACTACAACGGTCCGGGATCCGACGGTTCGAGGCCGCTAGGACGGCAATGATCGCCAAGGGCGGCAATGATCGATGGCGCCAACGGAAGAAGTTAGCCCTCTCTATAAAATAGAGGGTGTGAGCCTTTGAGAGGCTAATGCTTAAGTTCCAAACAATCTTCCTAGTGCCCCACAAGCTCTAAACTCTACTTACTTGTCTTTACATCAATCCTATTGTAAGAACAGTTATAATGTTTGTAAAGGTTACCTCCAACAATCTTTGTGCAAAGGAGAGACCGATAGTGATTGGTTTTGGAGGAGTGATTCACCGTGGGCCGAATCGGACCGTGGATTAGCGGCGTAGCCGTGAACCACGTTATACCATCGTGTTAGCGTATTGCTTGTTTATTGTGCTTGTCTTTGCTTTGTATTTGTATATTCCGCTTGCGCTAATCTTTTTGTAGGCGAGCAATTTCGACGTCAGCGTCTGAGGGCTATTCACCCCCCTCTGGCCATCGATCCCCTACAAGTGGTATCGAGCCGAGGTTGCTTGTCACCGGACTAACCGCCGCAACAAGCCCTACATCAAAAATGGCCGGCTCCAACATCCATCCTCCGAAGTTTGAAGGAGAATTCGCTTGGTGGAAGAAGCGAATGGAGGTATTTTTCGAAACGGATTTTGATATAATGATTACAATGGAATCCGGTTTCGTTTTGCCTAGGGATGAAGAAGGGAAGCCAATAGAGAAATCTAGGTGGACCAAGAGGCAAAGAGAGGAGCACCTTGCAAACTCAAAAGCCAAGCACCATCTCTACAATGTGCTCCCTCAACAAGAGATCAACCGGATCGGAGAATGTGCTAGCGCCAAAGAGATGTGGGAGAAGCTAATTGAGCTTCATGAAGGCACATCCGAGGCAAAGCTAGCAAGGAGAGATCTCCTCCGCTCCCAACTATCCAACATCAAATTAGAAAAGGGAGAAAAGGTAATTTCACTACACTCTAGGTTTAAAGAAATTTTAATTGGGCTAACAAGTGTAGGTGAGAAGCTATCAAACCGGGATATGGTAATGAAGGCCATAGATGCCTTTCCCCGGTCCTCAAAGTGGAGCTCCATGGTGGACTCATTCTATATCTCAAAGAATTTAGAAGTGAGCACCTTGGAGGAGTTCTTCTCAACAATGGAGCTCCACGAAACTAGGCTTGAGGGAATACAAGAGGAGCCTAAAATTCAACCCTCAAGAGGAGTAGCATTATTGGCAAACAAGGGGAAGAAGAAGATAGAGATCCCCTCCTCCTCCGATGATGAAGCATCCTCCTCCTCCTCCATGGATAGCACGGAAGAAGCGTATATTAAGGAGGGTAAGACGTGCATTTAAGAATTTTAGATTTGATAAATCTAATGATAGGATGAGAAGACCAAGGGGGAAGGTTATATGCTACAATTGCCAAGAAGAAGGGCATATAAGGGACAATTGTCCCCTCCTAAACAAAAGCAAAGAAGAGAAGAAAAAGAAAGAAGAGAAGAGGAAGAAGAAGAAGGGGAGCAAGAGAAAGGAAGAAGAGAAGAAAACAAAGGAGAAGGGAAAGGCTAAGGCTCTCAAGGCAAGGACTTGGGATGACCCATCCTCATCCTCCTCATCATCATCGGATGAGGAGAATGCCTTTGTCACCAATTTGGCCTTGATGGCCTTTGATGACTTGGATTGCTCTTCATCCGAAAATGAAGAATCAAGCTCAAATGGGGAGAGCTCAAATGAAGGGGGAGCTTCCACATCCTCATCATCCGAAGAAGAAGAGGACATGGAAACTATGGTAACCAATCTCTCACCTAGTAAAATAGTTTCTATGATTTCTAGTTTAACTAAGGATTTATTTAGGGCAAAGAAGAAAAATAAATGCATGCTTGAACAAATTAAGGAATTAGAACAAAAATTAGAAAAGGCATGCTTAAATGATAATATTTCTTCTAGCTTAAATGAAGCATGCTCACATGATCTTTATATGCCTTTGGATGTTAGTGATGCATGTATAAATGAAAATAGGGCCTTAAGGGAAAAGGTATATTATTTAACCAAAGCCCTAGAGAAATTCACTATTGGCTCCAACACATTGAACATGATCTTAGGGAGCCAAAGAGCTAGTTTCAACAAGAAAGGCCTAGGCTACAAGGAAAAGAAAAATGAAAAGGCCTATAAATGCCTAATAGCTAGGGGACAAGATAAAAAGAAAGTAATTGCTAGGAAATGGATCCCCAAGGAGTATTTAGTGAACCCAATAGGAAAGAATCTATTTTGGGTTCCAAAATCCATCCTTAAGGGTTAGAATAACCCTAGGGTAGTCAACCATATGAACTTGACCTATATCATATTTTGGTTGACTTAGGATGACGGGACAACATTTTTTAGATAGTGTTGGGTGATGATAACGTGCCCATAAATAGGTAATAATGCTTAAATCATGATGATTGATGTAATTCCTATGTATGTCTTAAATCATGATTTATGATTTTGATATTTGGCATGTTATCATGAGAAATAGGTTTAAATCATGCTTTAGGTGATAATTTGTTTATTATCATCGTATAATACCTAATGCATGACTATAATTTGATGAAAACATGTATTTCATGATCATAATGTAGAATTAATTGATATATGTCATTATGATCATGTAGGATGTTAGGTCGATACTTAACCATGATAGAATTGCATGAATATATTGGTTAAGTATATACAAATACCCCCTAGGATGCATCTCACACCCACTATAGGCTAACTTGATTGCAAACTTAGCATGGGTGAGATATTAGGATGATACAAATGTCCACTAATGCCTATGGCATTTAGATGGTCATTTAAAGTATCAAAATAGCAATAATAGACCAATCATGGGGAAGGCTTATGTTTAATTCATAGACATATTGCCCAAAGATCATGGTTGGATATTTCATATGTTTTCAAAACAATTTCTTACCTTAAAATACATGTATTCATGTTTTGAAACAATTGGATGCAAAACTAGGTAGCTAACTTGATACTAGAATGATCAAAAACCTAGTGGTTTTTAGAACTTTTGGATTTTTGGCAAAAACAAGAAAATATAATGAGTTTTCATGAAAAACTATTTTTCATTGATAGATATACTTAAAATAAATATGTTCCCCAAATTTCATGATTTTTCAAATTTTTTGGAATTTATAATGCATTTCTGAAATTCGGCCCGTAAAATCGTAAATTTGGATTCTTGTACCGATCGCCATACCGATAGAATGATCAATTAGAATATTGAAGGCCGAATTCAGTTTGTAAACCTACAACAAGTGGTAAAAATATACTTAATGCCATCAACAAGTGGTACCCAATTTTAAATCAACTTGTCATATTTTTCCTCTATTATACTTGATGCCATGAGCTTATAACTTAGTGTTAATCTTTTTTGATGGTGTCAAAGGGGGAGAAATAATTATGTTTAAGTTAATCACTTTAGGGGGAGAAATATATTGTAGGGGGAGAAATATATGATAGGGGGAGAAAATTTGCATAGAGAGTTTCATGGATTAAGGGGGAATTGCATGTTGTTATATCATGTTTATCTTTACATGCTTTCTTACCTTAGAATTTATATCAAATGTTTTTACCTAACTTAAACGGATTGCCACACATCAAAAAGGGGGAGATTGTTAGGGCAATCTCTTGCCGTGATATGGTTTTGATGGTGTGGCAAAGGGTTTAAGTTAGTTTGATATGTTGATGTGATATGTGCGTTGAAGTCGTGCAGGACTTAGTAATTCGCACATGGAGCCGTGGCGAGTTTCACATCTCATGACTCGTGCCTTGAGTCGGTGAAGGATAGCTTTGTGGAAGCCGTGCGCTTGGAGCATCCGAGGGACCGCCGGACGAGAAGCTTGGAGTGAAGCCGGAGGAAGTAGACTTCGAGGCTAGAGACGCGAAGGAGCATTGCAGAGCCGTCGCTGATCTTTGCGAGGGGCGTGGCGAACGAAGAGAACCCGGCGAGGACTCAGAAATGAG
Organism: Wurfbainia villosa; assembly: GCA_025175895.1. Lineage (NCBI taxonomy): Eukaryota > Viridiplantae > Streptophyta > Magnoliopsida > Zingiberales > Zingiberaceae > Wurfbainia > Wurfbainia villosa. The sequence goes on along the minus strand of CM045989.1, from coordinate 30,276,738 downwards.
AGTGGCGATTGTAACCCGGGAAGGGTAGCTCTTAGGTGAAACTTGGCCATTTGGCCAAGTGTCGGATGGGTTTTCAGACACCGGTCATTGCCATGTCATGGCGATCGCCCGATCGAGTAAGTTTGGTATCTGATCGATCGATTGTGGCCCGTGATCCGATCGCCATACGTCGGCCGATCGTGCCAAGACCTATCGATCAGCTGCCAAGGCGGCGTGATCGATAGATAAGGGTTCGACCCAGCGGAGGCCGTTCGTATGGCCACCGTAGGCGGTCATAGCGGAAGTTAGCCCTCTCTATAAAAAGAGAGGGTGTAAGCCTTTGAGAGGCTAATGCTCATACTCCAAACAATCTTCCTAGTGCCCCACAAGCTCTAAACTCTTCTTACTTGTCTTTACTTCAATCCTATTGTAAGAAGAGTGATCTTGGTTGTAAAGGTTACCTCCACCTAGCTTTGTGCAAAGGAGAGACCGATAGTGATTGGTTTTGGCGGAGCGATTCACCGTGGACGAATCGGACCGTGGATTAGCGGCGTAGCCGTGAACCACGTTATACCATCGTGTTAGCGTTTCTTTTATTGTTTGTCTTTTGCTTTGTATTTGTATATTCCGCTTGCGTTAATCTTTTGTAGACGAGCAATTTACGACGTCCAACGTACGAGGGCTATTCACCCCCCTCTAGCCGGCCATACCGATCCCCTACATGTTTTATATGCAAATGAAGTTGTTGTTATATGAAAGGAATTAGGTTGTTGTTATATGAAATGAATTAGGTTAAAAGATAACCCTAGAAGACCCTATGGACCATTCGGCCACCATGAATTATGGGTGACTAAATGAAGTCTAATTCATGTTCTATGTGCAAATGAAGTTGTGGTTGTGTTAAATGAATTAGGATGAAGGATAACCCTAGAAACCCCTATGGACCGTACGACCATCAGGTATTTTTGGGAATTAAATGAAGTTTTAATTTAAGTCTTATGTACATATGAAGTTGTTGTTAAGTTAAATGAATAGGTTAACATGTGTTTTATGTTGGGTGAATTCATGTTGAATTGTGATACTAAATAATGCTAGATGAAGATGACATGCCTTAGGTTAGTGTTTACTTACTTTTGCCTTATGCCATGTCTATGAGTATGCGATATTTGAAATATGTTATGAAATGGAAAAAGATAAGATTATGAAATGAAAACGAACGATATGTTCACGACATAAATATGACATGATGATGAAATGAAGAATGATATGTTATGAAATGAAGAATGGTATAGTTATGAAATGAAAGATGATATGCTCATGAAGTGAAGCATGAAATGTTATGAAATGAAGTATGCTATGTTGCAAGATGAAATAAGCTATGTTATAAAATAAGCATATAAGTATTTTACCTTCTGCATGGCTTGTACCAAGACCTTAACAAGGTCCAAGAAGGGATGGGCTCCTATGATGCCCTAGGTCGATGGAATAAGACTCGGGCCTAGGATGGGCTTCTATGTATGATTGCCCCTAGGTCGATGGAATAAGACTCGGGCCTAGTACGGGATGGGCTCCAAGATGCCTTAGGTCGATGGAGTAAGACTCGGGCCTAGGATGGGCTTCTACGTTATGACGATTGCCCTAGGTCGACGGACTAAGATCGGGCCTAGTAACCTATTAGGTTCGAGACTTGCTACCTCGGGCCTATTTAGGGATGCGCGCTATGATAATGAAGAAGTGGTATAATGCCGGGCCCAAATATGTTGAGATTTATATTTACGTACCTATAATATATGTTTTCAAAAGCATCTTGCATATGTTACATAGTTAGATTGTTATGTTCACATGCCATGTTGATATGTTACATATGAAGTATGTTATGTCTGATATGCCATGTTATGTCACTATGTTACATATGATGTATGTTACGTTTGATATGCCATGTTATGTCACTATGTTACACCTGATGTATGTTATGTTTGATAGGTCATACATATATGTTGTATGTTATGTTGATTTGCTACGTTACGTATGTTATATGTTATGTTTAATTGAGTCCCAAAGGTACATGATATGATGCTATGTTATAGACGATACATGTTATGCTGCCATGCTATGGATGAGACATGTTATGTTTAACCACGTTACTTATGCTACATGTTAAGTTGATTACGCCATGTATGTTACATGTTATATGGCTTATATGTTATGAATGTTACATGCTTATATGTTATGAATGTTACATGCCATGATTAATGTCGATACATGGTTTTTGTGAGTAGGACTGGATCTTACTAAGCCTATGTGCTTATAGTTTATCTTTCCCTCGTACTGCAGATAAGGGTAAGGGATGGATAAACTAAAGGGAGCAGCAGGAGGGGCCAAATGTGTGTGGTAGTGGCATGGTGGAGAAGATCCGTTAGGTCTATATATATGTGTTTACCTATGATGATGATGTCTATGGATGTCCTTATTATGTCTGCTTATGATGGTGATGTTTATGAACTTGAACTAAGCACTAAGTATCTATCTAAGTTATAATGCATGCTCTATGTTAATAAGAAGAAGTAAAGAAGAAGTAAGAAGAAGTATCTATATATGTTATGATGCATGCTCAATGTGAAGAAGAAGAAGTATTTATATATATGTCAATGCATGTTTATGTTTTAAAAGAAAAAAAAAATGCCTAAAGTCTTCCGCTGTATGTATGTATGTATGTATGTACGGTCGCGTCACGCGCCACCCCTCCGGATTCTGGGTCCGAAAAGGGCGGGCGTGACAACACCACACACCATGTTATCTACAATGTAATGTATTAGACAATATTGCATAACTATGCAAACAATGATCATGTGATTCTTGTTTCAAAATAAAGATGTTTATACAAAAAGTAGGCTTTTCAGTATACATACCTACAATCTCCCACTTATACTAAAAGTGTAACACCCCAAAATTTTTCTCCAAAATTTTTGGTATAGAATTTAATTTTTTGTCTAGTAGATTATATATGGGATCCTGGAAAATGATGATAAAAGAACAAAAAAGTGGAGAGGTGGGGTTTGAACCTTAAACCTCTTGGTGGGAGTTAACTCTTACCATGCATGTGATGACCAAGTGCTCAGCAGTAGCTTACTGTTGGAGAAAGAGGAGAAATTGTAGATGAGTGTGAGGAGGGTAAAATGAAGAGGCATGAAAAGAGAAGAGGCACTTCTCTTCCTCCCTTTATAAATAGGAGTGGAAGTTCCATTTGGCCACTTCTTCCTCCCTCTTCTCTTCTTCTTCCTCACCGAAACTCACCTTCTCCCTTTCCATTTTCCGAAATTCATCCAAGCAAGAAGAAGGCTAGGGTTGGGTTCCATTAGGTCATCTTCAAACTAAAAGCCAAGCGAAGGAAGTAAGATTCCCTCACCTGCAGTATATTTGTTCTTGTAGGACATGATACATGAAAGAAATATGATGCTAGATACCTTATAAGTTTCGGCCAACCAAGGTTTTGGGCAAGGGTTGCATGAAAATGCTTCTAAGGAAATTTTTTATAGGTTGTATGCTTCATGTAGCTTTGTGCCCCTACATGTTTCGGCCAACCAAGGTTTTGGGGCTAGGGTTGCATGAAAATACTTCTAAGGAAATTTTTATAGGTTGTATGCTTCATATAGGAATTTTTAGGTGCCAAAAACTCAAGCTTTGTGCCCCTACAAGTTTTGGGCAACATTGATTTTAGGGCTAGGGTGTTGGTGCAACAATGCCCCAAGCATTTATATATATTTTGATGTTTGGATAATCATCTAAGTTAGGCAATGTTTTGTGATCTAATTGTATACATGTTTAAGTGACAGGAAAATCCAAGTATGAAGACTTGGTAAAAGACAAGTCCAAGTGTGATCTTGGCAAAGAGAAGTCAAGGAAAGGTCTTGGCAGCATAAGTCCAAGCATGTAGTCTTGGCGGCGTAAAGTCCAAGCAGTCCTTGGAAAAGGAAGACCAAAGGAAAGTCTTGGCGGCATAAGTCCAAGCATGTAGTCACTTCGTTCCAGTTACGTATTGCTATGGAGTCATTAACCAAGCATGCGAAGCAACGAAGGAAGCTTTGGATGGAGTCGTGGACTCAGAGAAATCCTAGAGGCGCAAGGCTGATGGAGAAGCTAGAAGGTTAAGTCTAGGCTTAGGTTATGTTTTCAAGTATGAATTAGTCATACTTGGGTGTGCCGATCGGAACATGGTGTCGGTCGAATGGCCCTTAAAATACTGACATTAGAGTTTGGAAAGGTTGTTATCGGTCGGAGGGTTATCGATCCCGAATCGTGACGATTGACTCGACTCGACTGCGCGTACAAGGTGGCGATCATTGCGCCGTATTAGCGATCGGCGCCGCAACGAAATGACCCATAGTCGTGGCCGGATCGACTCTGGCGATATCGGTCGAATCACCCTTTGTTGGCGATCGGTGATAGTCTTCCGTTAGTGATGATGACGGCAAATCCATAAATTTAGAATCGATCGGTGATGTAAGTCATCGGTCGTGATAGACCTCAGCGGGAAAAGAGGCTCTTTCCTATAAAAAGAGCCCAAGGTGGGCAAGAAGGGGCTAATGCTTACATTCTGATCTTTCTTCTAAGCTCCTACAAGTTTTCCAAGCTTTCTAAGTGTATTAATCTCCTTTCTCCTCTCAAATCTTAATTGTCATCTTTTGTAAGAAGAGGAGGTCATTGTAAAGAGAAAGCTTCTTAGTGAAATTGCTTGGGTTGATCCACCTTAAGGATCGCCGTGGAGTAGGAGCGTTATCTCCGAACCACGTAAAGGCTTTGTTAGCATTGTTTTTTGTTTTTACATATATTATTTGTGTTTGCTTCCGCTAATTACTCTTGTAGAAACGAAAAGCGCTATTCACCCCTCTAGCCTTCGATCCCTAACAAGTGGTATCAGAGCCCGGATCGCATCGGAAGATCTAGCAATCAACCGGAGCAAAGATGACATTTCAAGAGGGGTATAGCACGAGGCCTCCATTCTTCGACGGCAACGATTTTGGATATTGGAAAGGTAGGATGGAGTATTATTTAATGACGATATTGAAAATTGGTATAGTATTGTAGATGGTTTTGAGAAGCGTCGGCAATTGAGCACCACTACCGACAAAGGATTGGACAAGAGAGATGGCCAAGAAAGCACAAGCGAATGCAAAAGCAACGACCACACTTCAATGTGGTCTATCCAAGGAGCAACTATCTAAGGTCGGGCCATTCAACTCCACAAAAGAGCTTTGGGAGAAGCTCATCGAACTCAACGAAGGATCCAAAGAGACAAGAAGGGCCAAGAGGGATCTTTTGATTGGCCAACTCCAAAGCTTCACTATGAAGACAAATGAAGCGGTGAGCCAAATGCACGGCGCTTCAAGGAGGTAGTCAATGGACTACGTTATAGGTGAAAAGGTCGACAACCGAGACCTTGTGAGGTATGTACTACAAGCCTTCCCTAGGACCACCTTATGGGCCTCAATGGTAGATGCCTATAAGGTCTCTAGGGATCTTTCATTAGTTAAATTAGATGAGTTATTTTGTGAATTTCAATTGCATGAACAAGCTAACACTTCATCCAAAGAGAAGGGTATAGCTCTTGTTGTAGGAAAGAAGGAGAAGAAAAAGGAAAAGAAGGAGGTGTCTTCCTCATCCGAATCCGATGAGGACTCATCAAGTAGTGAGGATGAGTTGTCGGCAAGTGAGGTAGCACACTACGTCAAGAAATTTGGTGGGAAGTCAAGGAGGCTCACCAAGAAAGATGTGAAGAGGATGTTTCAATCCTCAATAGGTAAATCTTCTAACAATTCAAATTCTATTTCTAACGTGACGTGTTTTGGTTGCAACAAGAAAGGGCATATAAAGCCCAATTGCCCGGAACTAAAGAAAAAGGAGGAGAAGGATAAGAAGAAGAAGGAAAAGAAGAAGAAGGAGGCGATGTTGGCACAAACGTGGGACACTCTAAGTATGGAGGAGTCTACCGACGATGAAGAAGTTTGTCATTCAACCCGGAACTTAGCCCTCATGGCATTGGAAGAAACCGGAAGCTCAAGCGAGGAGTCTTCTTCCTCTTCAAGTGATGAATCATCATCAAGTGATGATGATGAGGTAAATGACTCACCCAAAGTAGATTTACTTTATAAGACTATTGCATGTTTACAAAATGCTTTAAATAGATCAAAAACTAGGATTAAGGATCTAAAATTAGAAATCAAATCATTTAAGAATATAGATGCATCATGTGATAAATCATCTAGTGATGATGATTGTACTCTTAGGGATGAAAATGATGAGTTAAGAAAAGAAATAAGTAAATTAAGAACATGCCTAGAAAAGTTCACTAATGGTTCCAAATATCTAGATATGATTATTAAGGACCAAAGGGCAATTTACAATAAGGCCGATTTAGGATATAGACCTAAGGAGAAAGAGGTAGCATTTGCATCCCTAGTTAGTAGAAAATCCATGATTAAAAGCAAGGGGAGAAAAGCATGGGTACCAAAGAAATTTATAATTAATGCTAGTGGTCCTAAGATTTGGGTACCTAAGGATTGTGTTTTTCATGTGACATAGGTAGAAGAACCAAGCTTGTGGATAGTTGATAGTGGGTGCTCAAAGCATATGACCGGGGATGAGAGAAAATTCTCCACTATCAACCACACTAGCCAAGGAAAAGTGTCTTTTGGTAATAGTGGCAAACTTAAAATTTTAGGAAAGGGCACCATTGAGGTATCTCCCAATCTTGCTATTCATAAAGTTCTATTAGTTAAAAATATGAAATTTAACTTACTTAGTGTAAGCCAATTATGTGATGCAAATTTTGATGTTAAGTTTGATTCCTCAAAATGCTTTATAAGACACAAAACTATAAATGATTGCATGTTAGTAGGCTTTAGAAAATCAAATATATATTATGTTGATTTATCTTATGCTACTAATTCTTCCACTAAGTGTCTTATTGCAAAAGAGGAAGAAAGTTGGCTTTGGCATAGGAGACTAGGTCACATAAACATGAAGAATATAGCCAAAATAGCAAAATTGAAGCTAGTCAAAGGATTGCCTAGAGTCAAATATCTCAAGGACAAGATGTGTGATGCTTGTCAAGAAGGGAAACAATCAAAAACATCACACAAAGGTAAAAATTTACTTAGTACCGCTTTACCATTAGATTTACTACATATGGATTTATTTGATTGCCATAGTACCCCATCTATAATTGGTAGTAAATATTGCTTGGTAATAGTAGATGATTTTTCTAGGTTTACTTGGGTGTTTTTCTTGAAAAATAAGGATGAAACCTTAGAAATAATCATAGGATTTAGCAAAAGAGTAGAAAATGAAAGAAAACTCAAAATCAACCGGATCCGTAGTGATCATGGTGGAGAGTTTGAGAATTCTAACTTTTTCAACTTTTTGCTTAGAACAAGGGTACAAGCATGAATTTTCTTGTCCTAGAACACCCCAACAAAATGGGGTTGTGGAAAGAAAAAATCGTGCCCTACAAGAAGCGGCTAGGACAATGCTTAATGCATATTCCTTACCTAGCTACTTGTGGGCGGAATCGGTTAATACCGCTTGCTATATCCAAAATAGGGTATTAATTCATAGGTTTTTAGGAAAAACTCCATTTGAATTGTGGAATGATACAATTCCAACAATTCATTATTTTAAGGTCTTTGGATGTAAAGTCTATATCTTAAATACCAAAGACAACCTAAGTAAATTTGAGTCCAAAGCGGATGAGGGAATCCTAGTTGGATACTCATCCACTAGTGTAGGATATAGAGTTTACAATAAAAGGACTCAAAAGATTGAAGAATCTTCAAATGTTCAATTTGATGAAACTTCAAATACATACCCTAGAAAATCCCCTATTGATGATGACATAAATAATGAAAATCAAGAAATTACCAAACAATTTCAAGATTTAAACTTAGGGGGTAATAATCAAGGGGGAGAATTGGATCAAGGGGAACTAAGGGATGATTCCGATAATGAACATAGAATTGAAGTAAATCATGATCAAACTCAACTTGATACATCTCCTAGAACCATAAGAGTTCATCAAAGTCACCCATTAGATCAAATTGTGGGTGAATTATCTCAAGGAGTTAGGACTAGGTCATTCCATAGGGACCCCACTAGTCATATAGCTCTAATTTCTCAAATTGAGCCCAAAAACATTAAAGATGCATTACTTGATCCGGATTGGATCATAGCAATGCAAGATGAATTGACTCAATTTGATAGGAGTCAAGTCTGGGAGTTAGTTCCTAGACCAAGTGAAAACACTATTATTACTACAAGATGGGTCTTTAGGAACAAACTAGATGACCAAGGGAATATCACTAGAAATAAAGCACGATTAGTTGCAAGGGGTTTTAATCAAGTTGAAGGACTTGATTATGATGAAACATATGCCCCGGTTGCTAGATTAGAGTCCATTAGAATACTTTTAGCATATGCCTCCTATATGGGTTTCAAACTCCATCAAATGGATGTCAAATCGGCATTCCTAAATGGGTTTATTAAGGAAGAGGTGTATGTAGAACAACCTCCCGGGTTTGAAAATATGGACTACCCAAACCATGTATACAAACTTAGGAAAGCCTTATATGGTTTGAAACAAGCTCCCCGGGCTTGGTATGAAAGATTGTCAACCTTCCTAATCTCTAAGGATTTCAGAAGGGGCAGTATAGATCAAACTCTCTTTATAAAGTCAACATCTAAGGACATTTTTGTAGCCCAAGTATATGTTGATGACATTATCTTTGGGTCAACAAATGATGAGCTTCTTGAACACTTTATTCAAAATATGGAAAAAGAGTTTGAGATGAGTCTAGTTGGAGAATTAAATTTCTTCCTAGGTTTGCAAGTTAAACAAACTAGTGAAGGAATTTACATTTATCAAACCAAATATGCTAAGGAAATGATTAAGAAATTTGGTTTAGAAAATGCTAAGGTAGTGTCAACTCCAATGGCAACCAATACCAAAATAGATAGTGATAGTGAAGGAAAACAAATAGATCTTACCCTTTATAGGAGTATGATTGGTAGCCTCTTGTATTTAACCGCTAGTAGACCCGACATATTATTTGCGGTTGGTATGTGTGCTAGGTATCAATCATGTGCTAAGGAATCTCATTTAGTTGCCGTTAAAAGAATTTTAAGATATGTCAAGGGCACACTAAATGTAGGTCTATGGTACCCTAGGACTAGGTGTTTTGATTTAATTGGATACACCGATTCCGATTATGCCGGTTGCAAATTGGATCGGAAGAGTACTAGTGGTGGATGCCAATTCCTTGGGTCCTCCCTAGTGAGTTGGAGTAGTAGGAAGCAACCTTGTGTTACTTTATCCACCACCGAGGCCGAATATGTTGCTATAGGTGGTTGTGTAGCTCAACTATTATGGATGAAACATACCTTAGAAGATTATGAGCTAACTTACTCCAACATGAAAGTACTTTGTGATAATGTGAGCACCATTAACTTGACCAAAAATCCGGTGCATCACTCTAGGACCAAGCACATTGAAGTGAAACATCACTTCATTAGAGACCATGTGGCTAAGGGGGACATTGAGCTTAATTACATTGAATCTAAGTCCAACCTAGCCGACATCTTTACCAAGCCTCTCTCCGAAATAGAATTTTCATCACTTAGGAGAGAACTTGGGATGTGCTTTGTAGAATAGAAGTGTAGTTTTGCATGATTCTATAGAAATATTAGGATTTATACCTTTAACCATCTCACAAAACACTTAGGAAACCATGATTTTTGTATTGAGCCACCTAGACAACATGTGAGATGATAGGAAGATGCACTTGGTTCATCATGTTTGTTATGATGCATTACTATGAACCAAAGTGTCATCTAGAAACATTAATCCTTCATTGGACCAATCATTGGGAAGGCCTATGTACAATTAATCTGCATATAGCTCCAAGAATATGATTGGAAATGTCAAATAAAATAAAATATAAACTATGTCTATCAAACCTTGAGAAACAATTTCCTATTGATAAGCCAAAGTGATACAAAGTTTTGCAAAAATATTATAACTTTTGCAAAATCTCAAGATTGTGTCAATATCAAAATCTAGAGGTAATATAATTTTAAAATAATTTTTCCTTGATAGGAAATGATCTAACAATATTACCCACAAAATTTCGTGATTTTTTGATCTTTATTGAATTAATTATGAATTTTTAAATGTGGCCAAAAGGTTATCGACTTATATCACCTACCTAACGGATCGATATGCCGATATCGAACCGGCTTACGGTTCGTTATCGCTCGACTTCCATTTATGATCGACGCGCATCTGAAATCGTTCGTATGCGATCGTCGATTCGGTGATAACCATCGATTCGACCGCCATTTATGGCGATCGGCCCGACGCATCTGAAGTAATCGTTTGTATGCGATCGTCGTGATTCGAATGATAACCATCGATCGCCATTTATGGCGATCGGCGACATCTGAATCGTTAATCGCTCATTGCGCGACGCCTCGCTCGATCGATCTATCACGCGATCGCCGCGACTAACGGCAATGATCGTCCTTGATTTTAGGGCTTTCCACCGGTTCGACTCGCCAGAACCTCTCGATTTCTCTCCTCTTTTCCTCTTCCGACGACCTTCCACCGCACCTCTTAGCCGTTCTCCCTTGTTTTCCGGCGACTTCATCGACACGTGATCCCATTTGGAGTGCTCTCCAACTCGAGGACCTTCTCTTGTCACTCCGTTCGCGTCTAGTTTCGATCACTTTCGGCTAGGGTTCCGTGGTAAACAGCGATCTTTGTTCACCATGCCGCCTAGGTATATTTTCATTCATGATCAATGTTTTGTTTTGTTCCTATGATTGTATTTCACTAACCCATGCTTGTCTTGTTGTCTCTGTTCATGCATCATCAACCTACATTGTGCATATTTTTTTTGTGTTGTCTTTTCACCCATTTAGAATTAAGCACTTTGCTACTAAGCGCACCCGGGCACCTCCGACCAATGAGGGCCCGTCAAACCCTCAACCCTCTGTTGATCCTCGATTTCCAAATTCCGCCCTTGAAAGTGCTTTTCATAAAAACAAATTCCAACTTATTCCACCTAGATCAATGGATTCCAAGTTTCTTAAAGACTGTTTCGACATTGTTCAAATCATCCAACATTACAACCTTGAGTCTTTAGTTTTCTGTGAACATCACGTAAATATCACCCTTCTCTCTGAATTTTTCAACAACCTACGACCGGTTGGAGATGGGCTGAGATACCGGACTCGCGTTGCTCGGTGATCTGGATTCGATCCCAGATCTGGACCGATTTTCTCGGATGTCTTCCTTCCGAGAATGATTTCACTCTATATCCATCTTGGAGTGAACCTCTTCCATCTCCCTTTGAGGAGATTTCTTTAGATTCCCTTCATGATACTTTCTATCACTATCCTCGACCTTTGAACACCAATTTATTTCAATCACAAGAACTTTCTGCCTCTGACAATGTCCTTTATAAGGTCGTTGCTCATTGTCTTCTCCCCATAGTTACCCGTGGTTTGGCCTTGGTTCACCCTCCACACTTACTTCTCATGCATTTCTTTCGTCAATACTTAGACATTAACATTGGTCTCAATACCTTCCAATGCATCATTCATTTCATAAGGCCAAACAATGGGAAGATTCACATACCATTTGGAAATGTCCTCACTCAATGGCTCAGCTCTGTAGGCATAGATGTCAATATAGGAGTCATTAAAGTCATGAATAGGAAATATGATCAGATGACTCGACGGAGTTTCTCATTGGCGAGCATGAAGGCCGACAGAGGATCTGTCTTCTGGGACCCAGCACGGCGGGTAGCAGGTGCCGCTTCGGCACCAGAGGATGCCGCTGCAGGAGTTGCTGAGGGTGGTGCTGCAGGAGTTGCTGAGGGTGGTGCTGCAGGTGTTGCTGAGGGGATGCGAGGCGGCTCACTGCAGGCGATACTGTTCTACCAGACACATCCCTCAGTGCCCGCTTCGATGCTTTTGCGGAGCGGGTGGACACACGTTTTGAGGAGCTGCGCCTAGAGCATCAGGAGCTCCTCTCCCTCGTGAGAGAGGTGCATCGGCAGCAGCAGGACATCTTGGCGATTCTCCGCCCTGCTGCACCTGGACACCCACCTCACGATGGTTTGTCATCTGCACCGATGGATGCTGAGGACGACGATCGTTAGCTCGCTTGTTTTTTTTTTATTTTCTTTTTGGCCGTAGGTACGGCATAAACTCCTACTTATGTAATGACTTTTGATTGATGAAATGAAATTGTGTTTTTTATTCACTTCTATTAGTGCCTACAATTTGTTATTTGTCAAGTTTAGAAGTTGAGCATATAGTACGAAGTTATGAATATTGATACGATACAATTACACTTTTTGCGTCATAATTTTGTTATTTTAAATATCGTATCAATCCATTAATCTGATGAACATGTTTTTCATCTAATATTTTTCATATGTTATATTAGTCGAATAAAATGTGTATGCCAAGTTTCGTGATTTTTGGACACCCACGTAATTTTTTACGCATTTTCAAACCCTGACTGAAAAACTCGAAATTTAGATTTGATCGGATATCGATCAGCAGTTATTCGCTATTATTCGATCGAACCGGTGTCACTGCTTTGGAATGGAATGCGGTTTTTCATCGGTTAAAAGGTTCAATTTTGGACATTATACGATTTCCACAGTATATACATGATACCTTGTATGGAAAGGCGGATTTTCTTGGTGCACTGGTTTAGGGGGAGCTACATCCCTTATTTATATAATTGTTGGTGCAAGGCTAGGACATATTTGCCTATTCTATTGCTTATGTTTTGTTTCACATGTTATTTACACATCATGAAACATGTCTTGGATTTAGGGGGAGCTTCATATCAATTTTATACCTTTGTTCAAGATGTGTCAATTATAATTCCTTCCTGCACTTATTGGATAACCTCTTCTCTTTTTGTTGTATGTCAAAGGGGGAGAAGGGATATTTAAGTTAGAATTCATATTGAAATATGTTTATAGAAGAAGACTAACTTAAATGATTGCCAAACATCAAAAAGGGGGAGATTGTTGGTGCAACAATGCCCCAAGCATTTATATATATTTTGATGTTTGGATAATCATCTAAGTTAGGCAATGTTTTGTGATCTAATTGTATACATGTTTAAGTGACAGGAAAATCCAAGTATGAAGACTTGGTAAAAGACAAGTCCAAGTGTGATCTTGGCAAAGAGAAGTCAAGGAAAGGTCTTGGCAGCATAAGTCCAAGCATGTAGTCTTGGCGGCGTAAAGTCCAAGCAGTCCTTGGAAAAGGAAGACCAAAGGAAAGTCTTGGCGGCATAAGTCCAAGCATGTAGTCTTGGCGTAAAGTCCAAGCGTACTTTGGCAAAGAAGAAACCCAAAGCATGACGAAACCGAAGGAAGCTTTTGAAGGCAAGCGCATGGATGGAGTCGTGGACTCAGAGAAATCCTAGAGGCACAAGGCTGATGGAGAAGCTAGAAGGTTAAGTCTAGGCTTAGGTTATGTTTTCAAGTATGAATTAGTCATACTTGGAGTGTGCCAGTCGATTGGAACATAGTGTCGGTCGAACTGGCCCTTAAAATACAATATTAGAGTTTGGAATGGCGATCGGCGCCTAAATCAAATAGCGTGTGGCCGGCGGCGATCATTCGGCGATATCGGTCGAGCGCCGCTTTGTTGGCCGATCGGCGATAATCTTCCGTTAGCGATGGCGACGGCAAATCCTACAATCCGGCTGCGCCGTTAGAATCGGCGGCGATCGTGATGTAAGTCATCGGTCGGTGATAGACTCTCAACTGGAAAAAGAGGCTCTTTCCTATAAAAAGAGCCCAAGGGGAGCAAGAAGGGGCTAATGCTTACATTCTGATCTTTCTTCTAAGCTCCTACAAGTTTTCCAAGCTTTCTAAGTGTATTAATCTCCTTTCTCCTCTCAAATCTTAATTGTCATCTTTTGTAAGAAGAGGAGGTCTTTGTAAAGAGAAAGCTTCTTAGTGAAATTGCTTGGGTTGATCCACCTTAAGGATCGCCGTGGAGTAGGAGCGTTATCTCCGAACCACGTAAAGGCTTTGTTAGCATTGTCTTTTTGTTTTTACATATATTATTTGTGTTTGCTTCCGCTAATTACTCTTGTAGAAACGAAAAGCGCTATTCACCACCCCTCTAGCCTTCAAACGATCCCTAACATAGGGTTTCATGAAAACACCCCTTATGAAGTTATGTTATGTTGTATGCCTTCATGTATGAATTTATGTAACAAAAAAATGAAATTTTGGTACCCTACAAGTTTTGGCCAACATTGGTTTTAGGGCTAGGGTTTCATGAAAACACCCCTTATGAAGTTATGTTATGTTGTATGCCTTCATGTATGAATTTATGTAACAAAAAAATGAAATTTTGGTACCCTACAAGTTTCGCCCAACATTGGTTTTAGGGCTAGGGTTTCATGAAAACACCCCTTATGAAGTTATGTTATGTTGTATGCCTTCATGTATGAATTTATGTAACCAAAAATAAAATTTTGGTGCCCTCCAAGTTTCGGCCAACAATGGTTTTAGGGCTAGGGTTGCATGAAAACACCCCTTAGGAAATTAGGATATGTTGTATGCTTATGTGATGAACATGTTTATGATTTTCATATGTCATGAAATATGCCTATGTGAAGAACGTGTTTATGATTTTAATATGCCATGAATTATGCCTATGTGATGACCATGTTTCTGATTTTAATATGCCTATGTGATGAACATGTCTATGATTTTCATATGTCATGAAATATGCCTATGTGATGAACATGTTTATGATTTTAATATGCCATGAATTATGCCTATGTGATGACCATGTTTCTGATTTTAATATGCCTATGTGATGAACATGTCTATGATTTTAATATGTCATGAATTATGCCTATGTGATGAATATGTTTATGATTTAATATGCCATGAAATATGCCTATGTGATGAACAAGTTGATGATTTTAATATGCCATGAAATATGCTTATGTGATGAACATGATTATGCTTTAAGACCCCTTAAGGGTATTCTTAAGTTATGAATGCATATATGCTATGACATGTCTAAAAAGGTGCTTCCCCTTTTTATGTTGGGATTAAGAGCTCTCCTTATGATAAGATAAGACAGAGATTCTTCCCTTTTTAAGTAGGGATTAATAGCTCTCCTTATGATAAGATAAGACGAAGATGCTTCCCTTTTTATGTAGGGGATTAAGAGCATTCTTTATGATATGACAAGAAAGAAAGGAATTAAGTATTTTACTTTGTAAGAGGTTAAGTACCCGACCCGTTAGGTGGTCGTTAATCAAATCCAAAGGGACATAAGAAGACGTAAGAGGTCTTGCCCTGGTAAGACGTAAGAGGTCTTGCTCTAGTAGGTCTGGTGGCTCGCTACCCCAGCCTATTAGGGAACGCGCATTATGTGGTACTTAACCTGGGGCCCCCCATTCAAGTTATGATTATGTTGAAGTACCTATATGTATATGTTTTGGAAAGAAAAGACTTGTATGAAATTAAGAATGCTTATGATTATGTCCTTGATGCATGTTTAGGATTTATGAAATTATGAATGCTTATGTTCAAGTTTAAGAATGCTTATGATTATGTCCTTGATGCATGTTTAGGATTTATGAAATTATGAATGCTTATGTTCAAGTTTAAGAATGCTTATGATTATGTCCTTTATGCATGTTTGGGATTTAGGAAATTATGAATGCTTATGTTCAAGTTTAAGAATGCTAATGATTATGTCCTTGATGCATGTTTAGGATTTATGAAATTATGAATGCTTATGTTCAAGTTTAAGAATGCTTATGATTATGTCCTTTATGCATGTTTAGGATTGATGATGTCATGAATGCTTATGTTTAATTTATGCCATGCTTAGATTTAATTATGTTTAGCATGCTTATGTAAATCTCATGCCATGCTTATGTTTTATTACGTGGGTATGTTGATGATTAGTGTTGTTATGAAATACTTATGCTATTTATGCTAGTATGCTCATGTCTTCTAATTGTTTGATGAAGTTGTGGCTTTTGTGAGTAGGCAAGAATCTTACTAAGCTATATGCTTATAGTTTATGTTGTCCATATACTGCAGAAACAGGAAACATGAACTAGAGGAAGTAGCAGGAGGGGCCAAGTGTGTGTGATAGTGGCCTGGTGGAAAAAGACCTTATTACTATCTGCTTATATTTATATGCTCAATGAATAACTTAAGACATTGCTTCCGCTTATAAGACTTATGATTTATTAGTACCATGTTGGATGTTGCTTAGTCATGATACTGTTCAATTACTTAAGAAAGTTTGATATGTTAGAACTCATGAATGAATCTTTATGTTATGCATGTTATAAAATGAGATAAGATATGTTAACATGCTAATTATGAATATGATATGGGATGCATGTATAAAAGAAGGTTTAAGCCATGATAACATGTTTAAGTATGTAAATGGTGAAATGATCCATATATGTTATGTTATAAAAAAAAAAAAAAGTAGCGCCGGACTGAGAGCAGATAAGGGTGGGCGTTACAAAAAGACTATGCTGTCCTCATACTGTCATACATCTGATTCTCCTTCCCTCCACATGCCTATCAAAGCTCTCGCTAGAAGGGTCTTAGTGAAAAGGTCTACCAGGTCATCCTCTGATGCAATCTAGGTGACACGTGATTATGGCTTTTGTCACGCCCGCCCTTTTCGGACCCAGAACCCGGAGGGGCGGCGCGCGACGCGACCGTACATACATACATTACATACAGCGGAAGACTTTATACATACTTCTTAATTCTTACAGCGGAAGACTTTAGACCTATTTTTTTTTTCTTTTAAAACATAAACATGCATTGACATATATATATACATATATATATGTATATATATATACTTCTTCTTTTTAACATAGAGTATGCTTCATAACATGTATAGATACTTCTTCTTTACTTCTTCTTATCAACATAGAGCATGCATCATATATATATAGATACTTAGTGCTTAGTTCAGGTTCATAAACATCATCGTCATAAGGAGACATAAGTAAGGACATCCATAGACATCATCATCATAGGTAAACATATATATATATATAGACCTAACGGATCCTCTCCACCATGCCACTACCACACACATTGGCCCCTCCTGCTGCTCCCTTTAGTTTATCCATCCCTCACCCTTATCTGCAGTACGAGGGAAAGATAAACTATAAGCACATAGGCTTAGTAAGATCCTGTCCTACTCACAAAAACCATACATCAGCATTAATCATGGCATGTAACATTCATAACATATAAGCAATATAACATATAACATACATAGCGTAATCAACTTAACATGTAGCATAAGTAACATGAGTAAACATAACATGCATAATCCAAAACTTAGCAGCATAACATGAATATATACATGACTGCAATATAACATGAAACATACATGGCATCATCAACTTAACATATAGCATAAGTAACATGAGTAAACATAACATGTATCATCCATAACTTAGCGGCATAACATGAATATATACTTAATCAAACATAACATGCATCATATGTAACATAACAACATGTACCTGACATATCAACATAACATACAACCTATGTAATATAATGGCGTAAACATGACATTTCAATCATAACATGAGAACATAACAATCAATCAAGTAAACATATGCAGGATGCTTTTGAAAACATATATTTTAGGTACGTAAACATAAATCTCAACATATTTGGGCCCGACATTGTACCACTTCTTCATTATCATAGCGCACATCCCTAAATAGGCCCAAGGTAGCAAGTCTCGAACCTAATAGGTTACTAGGCCCGATCTTAGTCCGTCGACCTAGGGCAATCGTCAGAGGGTAGAAGCCCATCCTAGGCCCGAGTCTTACTCCATCGACCTAAGGCATCTTTGAGCCCATCCCGTACTAGGCCCGAGTCTTATTCCATCGACCTAGGGGCAATCATACATAGAAGCCCGTCCTAGGCCCGAGTCTTATTCCATCGACCTAGGGCATCTTAGGAGCCCATCCCTTCTTGGACCTTGTTAAGGTCTTGGTACAAGCCATTCAGAAGGTAAAATACTTATATGCTTATTTTATAACATAGCTTATTTCATTTTGCAAACATAGCATACTTCATTTCATAACACATCATGCTTCACTTCGTGAACATATCATCTTTCATTTCATAAACATACCATACTTCATTTCATAACATATCATTCTTCATTTCATCATCATATCATACTCATGTCGTGAACATATCGTTTTGTTTCATTTCATAATCTT
Source organism: Wurfbainia villosa (assembly GCA_025175895.1). Classification (NCBI taxonomy): domain Eukaryota; kingdom Viridiplantae; phylum Streptophyta; class Magnoliopsida; order Zingiberales; family Zingiberaceae; genus Wurfbainia; species Wurfbainia villosa. The sequence goes on along the minus strand of CM045989.1, from coordinate 30,258,410 downwards.
ATCGTTTTCCATTTCATAACATATCTTAAATATCACATACACATAGGCATAGCATAAGGCATGGCATCAAAAGTAAGTAAACACTAACCTAAGGTATGTTATCTTCATCTAGCATCATTTAATATCACAAGTCAACATGAATTCACCCAACAATAAACACATGTTAACCTAATTCATCTAACATAACAACAAATTCATACGCATATAAAACTTGAATTAAAACTTAATTTAATCACCCAAAAATACATGATGGACGAATGGTCCATAGGGGTTTCTGGGGTTATCTTTTAACCTAATTCATTTAACATACTAACCACATCATAAGCATGCAAAAGCTTCATTGAATCACCACAATATAGGGGTGGCCAAATGCCTTTATAGGTTTTTAGGGCTAGTCCTTTACCCTAATTCGATTAACATACTAACAACATCATAAGCATACAAACATGGAATAAAGCTTCATTGAATCATCAAAATATAGGGGTGGCCGAATGGTCCTTGTTGGCTTTTGGGGTTAACTTTTGACCTAATCCATTTTAAATCCTAGCATCATCATATAGTTACAAAACATAGCATGGAACTTCATTGGAACCTTAAAAACATGGCTTGGCCAAATGGACCTTGGTTGCTATTAGGGTTAGCTTTTGTCCTAATCCATTTTAAATCCTAACATCATCATATAGTTACAAAAACATAGCATGGAACTTCATTGAAACCTTAAAAAAAATATGGCTTGGCCGAATGGACCTTGGTGGCTATTAGGGTTAGCTTTTGTCCTAATCCATTTTAAATTCTAACATCATCATATAGTTACAAAAACATAGCATGGAACTTCATTGAAACCTTAAAAAAAACATGGCTTGGCCGAATGGACCTTGGTGGCTATTAGGGTTTGCTTTTGTCCTAATCCATCTTAAATCCTAACATCATCATATAGTTACAAAAACATAGCATAGAACTTCATTGAAACCTTAAAAAACATGGCTTGGCCAAATGGACCTTGGTGGCTATTAGGGTTAGCTTTTGTCCTAATCCATCTTAAATCCTAACATCATCATATAGTTACAAAAACATAGCATAGAACTTCATTGAAACCTTAAAAAAACATGGCTTGGCCGAATGGACCTTGGTGGCTATTAGGGTTAGCTTTTGTCCTAATCCATTTTAAATCCTAACATCATCATATAGTTACAAAAACATAGCATGGAACTTCATTGAAACCTTAAGAAACATGGCTTGGCCGAATGGACCTTGGTGGCTATTAGGGTTAGATTTTGTCCTAATCCATCTTAAATCCTAACATCATTATATAGTTACAAAAACATAGCATAGAACTTCATTGAAACCTTAAAACATGGCTTGGCCGAATGGATCTTGGTGGCTATTAGGGTTAGCTTTTGTCCTAATCCCTTTTTCCATCTTAACATCATCATATAGTTACTAAACATAGCATATAACTTCATTGATAAACCAAAAACATAGCTTGGCTGAATATAACATATAGATCTCTTTAACAACCATCAATCGAAGCTACTCGTATGCAGGTGAGGGATACTTACATCCTTTGCTTTGCTTGTAGTGTGAAGATAACCTAAGGAACCAAACCTAGCCTTTGCTTTCTTGCTTGGATGAGGTTCGGCCAAGGGGTGAAAATGGGGAGGGAGAGCTCTAGGATTCGGTGAGGAAGAAGAAAAGAAGAGGAGAAAATAAATTTGCTAACTCATGCCCCCTCATTTCCCCTATTTATTCACTTAGAGAGTGCCTTGATCTCCCTTACACTTAAGCATAATTTCCCCTATTCCTCTAATGATATAATCCTATTGGGATTCTGGTTAGTGGGTGCATCTATAGGGCTTGGCTATCTCTAGAGGTTTGGGGTTCAATTCCTAGGCCTTGCATCCCTTTTTTGCTCCTTTTCTTTTATTTTTGAAAGAGCCCACATAAAGTCCCTATAATCATACAAAATTTCTTATAAAATTTCTAGAGCTTGGGATGAAAAAGGAAGGAAGGGAAATGGGGAATTCGGCCAAGGATGAGGAAGAAGGAGAATGAAGAAGGAAAGTGGGGTTTTACTTCCTCTCTTCTCTTAATTCTCCTCTTTAATACCTAGGGAATGAACACTCTTCATCCTTCCCATCTATATTCTTTGTATATTCTTTATATATCTTATCCATGAATCATCCTATGGTCTTGTACATTCTTTATATATCTTATCCATAAATTATCCTAGGGTCTAGTGGTGTCAAGGCTACCTCCCTATTAGGAGGTTCAAGGTTCAAATCCTACCTATAACCATTTTTTATTTTATTTTATTTTAAACCTTTTATGGCCTTAAAACCTATATAATTACTTTGCATAGTTTAGAATTTTGCGGGCGTTACAATCCTTCATACCTATAAAAGTTTCGTCCTCGAAACCTAGAACAACTCCGAATATTTTTATTTCATGTCATCCTCAAGTTCCTAAGTTGCTTCTTCAAACTTTTGGTTTACAAAATCAAGTGGCAACTTTGTTTCCACTCATCATTCGTACATTCCAATCTAACCGACATTGATCAACTATACCATATACACCCCTTGCAATGAAACTAATCACTAATTTCAAAGGAAACGAACTTATCATTTCTTATTCATACTTTCAGAAAAGAAAAGAAAATGTTAACATATAACATTCCTTATTTCTAATCTAAACAAAACTACTTGAGAAAATAGTTCATTACAACTCCCACTAGGACAAACCCTAGTGCAGTTGTAATTATTTTTAGTCCTATCTTCCTTGGCCTCACTAGGATAGTCTCAGGCTGGCCAATAAGTTGACTGTTTGTAGAACTCTCTTCATTCTTTTCAAGGCCAGCTACCACAGGATTCTCTATGACAGGATTCTCTTGAACCTTGTGCTCCAGTAGTTCCCAACATAACTCAGCGTATGTTATCCGCCCTTCATAGCGACCCCATACGTGATGTGCAACTACCATGAAATCATTTGGCAGAGAGCGTACCAAGGCCCATATCCGATAATTGTCGAGTAACGGAAACTCCTGCTGCTCGAGTCTCCTAAAAAGACCATCGAGCCTTCTCATGTGTCCAATGACCCCACCATCAGGTTTATAAACTATTTCTTCAATAGCTTCCCTCAATTGGTTTCGTAACACATCACGACGGGTCATCGTAGTGATTGTCCGTGCCATCTGAAATTGAAATAAATTAAGTCAGTACAAAACCGACTAACCAGTACGAAACCGGCTTAATTCAATTTATATGAGCATAGACCTTACACAATTAATTACGAAAATCAATTCTTCATAATTTTAGGAGTTTTTTGGTTGATGAGTTCAACTGAACAATCGACTCCCCTAGTTTTTATTTCGAATTCAAGTTGTACTAACAACTATTCGACACTTGGGTTATTATTTAAATTGACCATCGTCAAATTTTTTTCGCTGATCAATTTTGATTTACCTAATTTGTCTACCTTTGACCAAATCACAAGTATTTCTTGTGAAGCTAGTATAAGTTTTTTTTTTTCGTTCATTTCTCTACGCGTAATTAAACTAAAGCTAGCATAAAGCTATCATTTGTATATTCATGCATTACTTAAACTAAAGGCTAGGCTAGCATAAGATTATCCTACATGAATTCATGCATATTTAAGCTAAAAAAAAAACATTTCTTATCATTCATGAACAAAATAAGCTAAAGGCATTTCATAAACAAAATAAGCTAAAGGCATTTCATATCATACATGAACAAAATAAACTAAAGGCATTTCATATCATACATGAACAAAATAAGCCATAGGCATTTTATATCATACATGAACATAATAAGCTAAAGGCATTTTATATCATACATGAACAAAATAAGATAAAGGCATTTCATATTATACATGAACAAAATAAACTAAAGGCATTTCATATCATACATGAACAAAATAAGCCATAGGCATTTTATATCATACATGAACATAATAAGCTAAAGGCATTTTATATCATACATGAACAAAATAAGCTAAAGGCATTTCATATTATACATGAACAAAATTAACAAAATTAGAGTAGACATAGAATTCTTACTTGGAGCGGCAGGATTTGGAGCTTGATGTGTGTGTAGTGGAAAGGCAGATCCGCTCTGATACCAACCTGTCACGCCCGCCCTTTTCGGACCCAGAACCCGGAGGGGCGGCGCGTGACGCGACCGTACATACATACATTACATACAGCGGAAGACTTTATACATACTTCTTAATTTTTACAGCGGAAGACTTTAGACCTATTTTTTTTTTCTTTTAAAACATAAACATGCATTGACATATATATATACATATATATATATATATATATATACTTCTTCTTTTTAACATAGAGTATGCTTCATAACATGTATAGATACTTCTTCTTACTTCTTCTTTACTTCTTCTTATCAATATAGAGCATGCATCATATATATATAGATACTTAGTGCTTAGTTCAGGTTCATAAACATCATCGTCATAAGGAGACATAAGTAAGGACATCCATAGACATCATCATCATAGGTAAAGATATATATATATAGACCTAACGGATCCTCTCCACCATGCCACTACCACACACATTGGCCCCTCCTGCTGCTCCCTTTAGTTTATCCATCCCTCACCCTTATCTACAGTACGAGGGAAAGATAAACTATAAGCACATAGGCTTAGTAAGATCCTGTCCTACTCACAAAAACCATACATCAGCATTAATCATGGCATGTAACATTCATAACATATAAGCAATATAACATGTAATATACATAGCGTAATCAACTTAACATGTAGCATAAGTAACATGAGTAAACATAACATGCATAATCCACAACTTAGCAGCATAACATGAATATATACATGACTGCAATATAACATGTAACATACATGGCGTCATCAACTTAACATATAGCATAAGTAACATGAGTAAACATAACATGTATCATCCATAACTTAGCGGCATAACATGAATATATACTTAATCAAACATAACATGCATCATATGTAACATAGCAACATGTACCTGACATATCAACATAACATACAACCTATGTAACATAATGGCGTAAACATGACATTTCAATCATAACATGAGAACATAACAATCAATCAGGTAAACATATGCAGGATGCTTTTGAAAACATATATTTTAGGTACGTAAACATAAATCTCAACATATTTGAGCCCGGCATTGTACCACTTCTTCATTATCATAGTGCGCATCCCTAAATAGGCCCGAGGTAGAAAGTCTCGAACCTAATAGGTTACTAGGCCCGATCTTAGTCCGTCGACCTAGGGCAATCGTCATAGCGTAGAAGCCCATCCTAGGCCCGGGTCTTACTCCATCGACCTAAGGCATCTTGGAGCCCATCCCGTACTAGGCCCGAGTCTTATTCCATCGACCTAGGGGCAATCATACATAGAAGCCCGTCCTAGGCCCGAGTCTTATTCCATCGACCTAGGGCATCTTAGGAGCCCATCCCTTCTTGGACCTTGTTAAGGTCTTGGTACAAGCCATGCAGAAGGTAAAATACTTATATGCTTATTTTATAACATAGCTTATTTCATTTTGCAAACATAGCATACTTCATTTCATAACACATCATGCTTCACTTCGTGAACATATCATCTTTCATTTCATAAACATACCATACTTCATTTCATAACATATCATTCTTCATTTCATCATCATATCATACTCATGTCGTGAACATATCGTTTTGTTTCATTTCATAATCTTATCGTTTTCCATTTCATAACATATCTTAAATATCACATACACATAGGCATAGCATAAGGCATGGCATCAAAAGTAAACACTAACCTAAGGCATGTTATCTTCATCTAGCATCATTTAATATCACAAGTCAACATGAATTCACCCAACAATAAACACATGTTAACCTAATTCATCTAACATAACAACAACTTCATACGCATATAAAACTTGAATTAAAACTTAATTTAATCACCCAAAAATACATGATGGGCAAATGGTCCATAGGGGTTTCTAGGGTTATCTTTTAACCTAATTCATTTAACATACTAACCACATCATAAGCATGCAAAAGCTTCATTGAATCACCACAATATAGGGGTGGCCGAATGTCTTTATAGGTTTTTAGGGCTAGTCCTTTACCCTAATTCGATTAACATACTAACAACATCATAAGCATACAAACATGGAATAAAGTTTCATTGAATCATCAAAATATAGGGGTGGCCGAATGGTCCTTGTTGGCTTTTGGGGTTAACTTTTGACCTAATCCATTTTAAATCCTCGCATCATCATATAGTTACAAAACATAGCATGGAACTTCATTGGAACCTTAAAAACATGGCTTGGCCGAATGGACCTTGGTGGCTATTAGGGTTAGCTTTTGTCCTAATCCATTTTAAATCCTAACATCATCATATAGTTACAAAAACATAGCATGGAACTTCATTGAAACCTTAAAAAAAACATGGCTTGGCCGAATGGACCTTGGTGGCTATTAGGGTTAGCTTTAGTCCTAATCCATTTTAAATCCTAACATCATCATATAGTTACAAAAACATAGCATGGAACTTCATTGAAACCTTAAAAAACACATGGCTTGGCCGAATGGACCTTGGTGGCTATTAGGGTTAGCTTTTGTCCTAATCCATCTTAAATCCTAACATCATCATATAGTTACAAAAACATAGCATAGAACTTCATTGAAACCTTAAAAAACATGGCTTGGCCGAATGGACCTTGGTGGCTATTAGGGTTAGCTTTTGTCCTAATCCATCTTAAATCCTAACATCATCATATAATTACAAAAACATAGCATAGAACTTCATTGAAACCTTAAAAAAACATGGCTTGGCCGAATGGACCTTGGTGGCTATTAGGGTTAGCTATTGTCCTAATCCATTTTAAATCCTAACATCATCATATAGTTACAAAAACATAGCATGGAACTTCATTGAAACCTTAAAAAACATGGCTTGGCCGAATGGGCCTTGGTGGCTATTAGGGTTAGCTTTTGTCCTAATCCATCTTAAATCCTAACATCATCATATAGTTACAAAAACATAGCATAGAACTTCATTGAAACCTTAAAACATGGCTTGGCCGAATGGATCTTGGTGGCTATTAGGGTTAGCTTTTGTCCTAATCCCTTTTTCCATCTTAACATCATCATATAGTTACTAAACATAGCATATAACTTCATTGATAAACCAAAAACATAGCTTGGCCGAATATAACATATAGATCTCTTTTACAACCATCAATCGAAGCTACTCGTATGCAGGTGAGGGATACTTACATCCTTCGCTTTGCTTGTAGTGTGAAGATAACCTAAGGAACCAAACCTAGCCTTTGCTTTCTTGCTTGGATGAGGTTCGGCCAAGGGGTGAAAATGGGGAGGGAGAGCTCTAGGATTCGGTGAGGAAGAAGAAGAGAAGAGGAGAAAACAAATTTGCTAACTCATGCCCCCTCATTTCCCCTATTTATTCACTTAGAGAGTGCCTTGATCTCCCTTACACTTAACCATAATTTCCCCTATTCCTCTAATGATATAATCCTATTGGGCTTCTGGTTAGTGGGTGCATCTATAGGGCCTGGCTATCTCTAGAGGTTTGGCGTTCAATTCCTAGGCCTTGCATCCCTTTTTGGCTCCTTTTCTTTTATTTTTGAAAGAGCCCACATAAAGTCCCTATAATCATACAAAAATTCTTATAAAATTTCTAGAGCTTGGGATGAAAAAGGAAGGAAGGGAAATGGGGAATTCGGCCAAGGATGAGGAAGAAGGAGAATGAAGAAGGAAAGTGGGGTTTTACTTCCTCTCTTCTCTTAATTCTCCTCTTTAATACCTAGGGAATGAACACTCTTCATCCTTCCCATCTATATTCTTTGTATATTCTTTATATATCTTATCCATGAATCATCCTATGGTCTTGTACATTCTTTATATATCTTATCCATAAATTATCCTAGGGTCTAGTGGTGTCAAGGCTACCTCCCTATTAGGAGGTTCAGGGTTCAAATCCTACCTATAACCATTTTTTTTTTATTTTAAACCTTTTATGGCCTTAAAACCTATATAATTACTTTGCATAGTTTAGAATTTTGCGGGTGTTACAGCTTTTGCATTTGCATGGGCCTTCTTGGCCATTTCCCTTGTCCAATCCTTGGTCGGAAGAGGTGCTCCATCTTCATCCACCGATTTCTCGAACCCATCTATAACACTAAACCAATTTTTAATATTGTTCATAAGATAGTAATCCATCCTACCTTTCCAATAAGTAAAGTCATTATCGTCGAAGAGGAGTGGTCGAGCGGTGTTGTATCCCTCTTGAAATGCCATCTTGCTTCGGTTAACGGTTAATTCTTCAGATGCAATCTGGGCTCTGATACCAATTGTTGAGGATCTTCCGAAGGCTATAGGGGGGCGAATAGTCTTTTTTTGAATCTACAATTTGTTAGCGGAAGTAACTATAAAACAAAAGCTAGAATGGAAACAATGAGAGCAATGCTAACACAAGCGATTTAATATGGTTCGGAGATTCACTCCTACTCCACGACAATCCTTAAGGCAGAGTATTCCTTTGCAAGCCTTCACTATACTTCTCCTTTGGATGAGCACACAAAGGTGGAAAAACCTTTCTTACACACAATCTCTTCTTCTTATAAGATGTTAGTAATAAGCTTAGGAAGAAGATTTAGAGAGTAAAGACTTAGGAAAAGGCTTGGAGAGCTTAAGATGCAAAATTTTGTATGAGAACACTACCCTCTCCAAGTTCCCAAAACCCCTTCTTATAAGGTTTGGGTGTTTCTACCCGTCGAGTCTTTCGTCAGTCGACTGCTTCATACCAGCAGTCAACTGGTTCAACCGTTGAGCGAATCCAATTATTTCTGACTAACTTACGATCCATGATCTCTCGATTGTCACCACTCAACGGATACTTTACCAGTCGACTGATTACAGTAGCCGAGGGACTTCTTCTTCGATAGTCGACTAAGAAGTCTTCTGTGATGTGCTACAGTAACAATAGGCAACTGGCTTAACATTGCAGTCAATCGTTGTGTTGAGCACCTCGTTTGCTCATCCCATAATAGTCGACTGCCATAGCATGAGTGTTGAGTGTTGCTTAGACTTCCATAGTGCCAAGCACCAAAGTCCAGATGATTGCATCCCATAGCAGTCGACTTCCCAAGGTTGAGTTCTGCTCGGACTTCCCGAGTGTCGAACACTCGAGACCAGTGAATTGCATTCCATAGCAGTCGACTTCCCAAGCCTGAGTATTGCTCAGACTTCCTGAGTGTCGAGCACTCAAGACCAATTGAGTGGTCAAACGACCAGTCGACTGTCAAAAAATCTATGCAATTGTTTTTAGCTCAACAGTCGACTGGTATACCTCAAGTATGATCCTTTCATACTTGTAACCTTACCTTTAGCCTAGACCAAACACCTTCAAGCTCTTCCATCAGCCTCATGCCTTCAGGATGCCTCCGAGTCCATGACTCCTCACCCTTGCGCTAGCCTTCAAGTGTTTCTCTCTACTTTGTCATACTTTAGGGTCTTCCTTTGCCAAGATTCACTTGGACTTATACTGCCAAGACTACACACTTTGACTTACACTGCCAAGACCTCATCTTTAGACTTTCCTTGCCAAGATTCACTTAGACTTACACTGCCATGACCTCATCCTTGGACTTTCTTCCAATGCCAAGTCTTCATACTTGGACTTTCCTTTTACCTGTCACTTAATATTCATGTTAGATTACCAACATTGCCTAACTTAAACATGATTGTACAAACATCAAAAGTAATTAATACTTAGAGCATCCTTGCACCAACAAAAACAATCAAACAGATTGTTTTGTAGTCGATTGGTGGTTTGGACCAGATGAAGAATTAAGCTAAGAAACAATTAAGATAAGTTTCAATTAACCAACATTAATTCATGAACTACAAATTAAACTCCAAGATAACTGACAATCCACAACATCTGGAGAAGGAACCACCCTTCCCGGCGGACAGCGGTGACACTGAACAACCTTCTCAGCGGCTGCCCATGAGGTGAATCCCTTGTCGAAAAATCCCTCCGGCAAGGGTTGAAAGAGATGAGGACTACCCACTGCCCTGCTCTGGCACTAGAATGAAGAAGCTGCCACTAGGTACCATCGGCTGTTGGAAGGAGTGAAGCTAGAGCAGTGAGTGTAGGATATTGTTCACCGGCGATGGAATGGAAGAATCTACCTGAATCGGAAAAGAAATGCCACCGGAGTTGGAAAAGGATGTCGTCGAACCACGACAGCTGAAAAATGACCTCATCCTTCCAAACCACATCCAGCTGAGGCGTGTCTTAGATCCGATGGCTAGGCGCTGGAGTGCTCGCCGGTGAAGATGACCGAACCACTATGGCCACTACAAACTTGCCACTGTGAAGGACCGTCAAGCTTGCCAACAGTAGAGACCTTCGGCTAAATGGAAGAAGGAAGATCTTGCCACTGATCGTGCTGCCCAACCTCACCGTCGCCCTCGCTGTGGAGATCGTTGTGCTCGATCGCGCGATTTGGGGAAGAAGAGAAAGTCACGTGGTTGTTGCTTCTGTGTGCGAAGAAAAAAAAGCCTTTAAGTTCCTTTCCTTGGCTATCCAATCTCTTTGCCCATGAAATCCTAGCCATTTATTAAAGCTAGGGTTTAATTCTTTGATCAACCATTTAATTACTAGGGTTGATCCATCAAACGGTTGTGATTACTCCAAATCTAGATGGATGGCTCCAATTGCTCCATTTAGGCCCTTTTTGTGTTTCCTACAAGATCACATTCAAACTTATGAGATAATTCTGAAATGATAGGAATTACACAATTAATCTAAAATAAATCCAGTATGTAAAAAACATGTTGAGTAACCATAATCACCCACATAAGAGAGCCTAAAATATCCAATTCATGAGTCAAAACAACACAATAAAATGAAGCTATCAAGCACCAATCCCAATCGAGGATTGGACAAAGGAGATGTATGAGAAGGCTTAAGTGAATAGCAAAGCAATAACCACACTTCAATGTGGATTATCAAAGGAGCAATTCAACAAGGTGGGACCCTTTAATACCGCAAAGGAGCTTTCGGAGAAGCTCATTGAGTTAAATGAAGGGTCAACGGAATCAAGAAGAGCATGATACGACAACTTCGAATGTTCTCCATGAAAACCAACAAAATGGTAAGTCAAATGCATGGAAGGTTCAAAGAGATCATCAATGGACAACACGTCATAGGTGAGAAAGTAGACAACCAAGACTTGATAAGGTATGTGCTTCAATCATTTCCTAGAACCACCTTATGGGCATCAATGGTTGATGCTATTAAGGTTTCTAGAGACCTTTCCTTGGTTAAAATTGATGAATTTTTTTGTGAATTTGAATTACATGAGAAAACTAACATGTCTCCCAAGGAAAAAGGTGTAGCTTTTTTTGTAGAGAAGAAGGTGAAAAAGAAGAAGGAGAAGAAGGAGTTATCTTCATCCGAATTAGAGGATGAACCATCAAGTGGCGATGAAAAGTTATCGGCAAACGAAATCACCAAATATATCAAGAATGTTGGATCAAAAGAGTGTGCTAGCGGGGGGGGGGGGGGTTAATAGCGAGCTCAAAATCTTTTCGTTCGACTAAAACTCGAGTGATGCACAGCGGAATGAATAACAATAAGAAGTAAATAGACACTTTATTTTTACTTGGTTCACAACCAAAAGGTTGCTACTCCAAGGCATCGCGATCCTAGACCACGTATGAAGAGGCAATCCACTAAATGTCTCCTCCTCGTTAGAGGTAGGAGACAACAATTACAATAAAACCAAAAGCTCGAGGATGAGGCAACAAGCCTACCTCACCTCATTACGATAAAAGCTCCGAGTACAAGAATTAAATACAAAATGAGAGACAAACTTAAGCTACTGACGATAAGGAGTTGAAACTTTGGCATCACATCGGTGTTACGACATCGTAGCATTGATGTAGAACTTCGGTATTATAGGAGCACTTTTGGAGCAAATTGAGATGACCTAAAGGGGTGAAACTCCCCCTCTTTCATAGCCTTGGAAGCTCCCCAACGTTCAGTTCCAGCTCATGGTCAAAGAACCTCATCTCCCCAAGATAATGGAGCTTATCTTGACTCTCCTCGAGGTGGGTTGTTTGACTGGCAATCAACTACTCACCTTCATCAGTCGACTGATGCCACCTGTAGTCGATTGCTAAAAGCCATCAATTGACTGATGGCTAGGTTTTTTTAGGTCTTTGTCATAATCAAAACTCATGTTTGATTATCCGGTGCCTATTGCACCAACAAAGAAGTGGACAGGAAAATCAAGGGGACTTACAAAAAAGGATGTAAAGTAGATGTTTATATCTACAAGAGGTAAATTTAGTTGTAATTTGAATTTTAACACTATTGTCATTTGCTATGGATGCAACAAAAAGGGGCATACCAAGCTAAATTGCCCGGAGCTAAAGAAGAAGGAAGAAAAAGAAAATAAGAATAAGTAAGCTATGATGGCTCAAACAACTTGGGACACTCAAAGTGTAGAGGACTCATCTGATGATGATGAGCTTTGCCACATCACACTCCATGTGGCACTCATGGCATTGGGAGATGACACCGGGGAATCAAACCAAGAAGAAGCCTCCTCTAGCGACGAATTGTCATCTAGTGATGATGAGGTAAAGGATTCTCCTAAAGTAGAACTTTTATATAAAACTATTGCTTACCTTAAGAATGCATTGGATAGATCAAAATCTAAGGTTATGAATTTGAAGGTAGAAATTAAGGCAATTAAGAATGAAGAATCCGTATGTAGTGATTCATGCATGTTTAGGGAAGAAAATGAAAAACTTAAGAATGAGGTAAGGGAATTAAAGCAATGCTTAGAAAAGTTCACAAATGGCTCAAAAAACTATTAGTGTCAACCCTTAGTGCCAATCATGAGATGATTGATTAGGGATCATGTGTATCATATTTCATTAATAAAAGGCAAAGATTGTTTATTATATTTACTTTATGCATGTGCCAGCTAAAATAAATATAATAATGCCCTTGAATAGTAGGTTCTAATCTATAGTATATCAATTGGTAGAATTGATTATGAGAGGTCAGAGAGAACACTTAAATGTTTCCTAGTCAAGTATTAATACATGCAAGGCAATATTAATACATAAAGACTAGCATGTAGGTCAACGATGACTTGATCTCACAAGTCATGGATATATGATATCAAGTCGACACATGGGTATATATTAGAGAATATATACCGAATCGAATCGCCATGAGAAAGTTTCATGGATCGCTATATGAGTGTCATAAACTTTCTCATGTGACTATTGGTATGAATAGTCCTTAGACTCAAGTCACTATGGTTCCCTACATAAGGAGTTATGTACTTTGGTATCACAAACGTCACCCGTAATAGGTGACCATAAAGGCGACATCGGGTATATAACAAATTATGCGAGGGATGTGAGTGATGTAGATGGGATCTATCCCTCCATATGACGGAGTGATATCTTCTTGATTGAGTAGAACTACTAAAACGCATAGTCATGCTCACATGAGTCAATATGAGATATTGAGTTCATTTGTTTGATTGAGTCTACTTGGGGATCAAGAAACATAAAGATCGAGAAGGGGATGACACGGTCTATGCCTCATTGATCGATCTATGATATCAGAGATAGAAGGACATCGTCATACATGATAATAGTCATGGAAAGGTTGTCGGATCTCGACGATCTTGTAACTTGGGTAGCAATGATGTATTGCTAGATGTCGCTCATTGCTTATGTATCTAAAATGGTTTTAGATACATTGCCAATGTTACAAGAGCCTATAGGGTCACACACAAATGACATTCTGTTTTGTAGATGATTTCTTTTAGTTGGACTAAAAGACAATTTAGCATATGGCCAAGACTTGAGTTAGACTCAAGTTGAACCATGGAAGATGATTCATCATCATGCATGATTAATTTGATTAACTATGCATAAGAATACCAAGAGCCTTGGTATTCATGATGAGAATTCATGAAGGAGAATACCAAGGGTCTTGGTATTAAGAATTTTATTAATGAGGAGATAATGGGAATTAATGGCAAGGGTTGTAATGACTTAAGAAGCTTTGAACGTGCAAAGCAAAGTGGCTAGATTATTTTGGGCGTGTAAGCCAAGGAAAGCCAAGAGAAGTGTTCTCTCATCCCTCTCCTTCCTCTCCTTCTTCTTCCAAAGGGTTCTTGGCATTTTGCTAGTGGTTGCTAGCACAACGTGACTTCAAATCGGTGGGTGTCAGTGTGGATACCTTAGAGATACAATTATCTTTACCATATTGAAATCCAATAGCATTTGGAAAAGCGAGATTGCGGAGGGCACGTACCGAAGGTATACTTCTCCTTCTAGATAAGATCTAGAAAAGTAGGGTATGAAATGATGTATATTGTTTTGCATGGATCTCTGGTGGGATCCGATTTATAATTATTATTTCCACTGCGGTTGTGCGAAGTATTCGCCCGTGATGTTGTGAATATTAGATCCGAAATTTTCCCAACAATGGTATCAGAGTCACTTGCAAAACATATATTTCGTTATAATGATTAATATGTGATATAAATATAGATCTTCATGTTTTCTATGAGATATAAAGCATATGAATTATGGAAAAATGAATTTTAGGCTTGAAATGTTGATAAATGGGCAAAAACGGGGTTGAACAGGATGACACATGGTCGTGTTAAAAAACACAGCCTGGCCGTGTTCAAACCCACAGCCATGTTGAAAGACACAGCCTGGTCGTGGGCGCCTCTGTGAGAGAAACTCACGGCCGTGTGAAATGACATGGCCTGCCCGTGTGGACCTCTGATCACCCCAGAATGGTTGGCCAATTGGCACGACCCGACCGTGTTGGACACAGGATGCTCCGGAAGCAAGGGTCTTGGGTTCATAGTGATGGGTCGAGGGCAACAACCCATTCAAGGAGTTGAAAAATAAAAATTTTCTTCGGGGGTGCTGCCCCTTGAGGTCCCTGCAAGGGGCGCTGCCCCTTGACCCCGCCCGCTAACTGGCTAGCGAGACCGCCATGGCATTGCGACTTATCGGCGAAGTGACTTTAAAATTCATGTATGTATAATCAATTTTATAAAATCACATCATTATGAATGATATGATGCATGGTGCATGGTTATGGCCTAGGACCCAATATGATTGTGGTTGTGTGTTGTGTGTGCATGTTGTAATTCATAATGCGGCTTACATGTCACGCCTTCATCTCTATTTTTCCTGTTATAAAATAGATTTAGACTCGAATGTAACTCGAGTGTTCTTATTTTGTAATGTACAAAATGAAGAAATGGAAAGTCCATTGAAAGGTTGAAGTTACAAGGAGGATGCCGACAACACAGGATGACCGAAGGAAGCACTTGGAGAAGATGTCATCCCTAGGTTATCCATTCGCTCTTCTCATTGGCTTGAAAAGATCGTAGATTCGGACCATAACCATGTCACGTTTAAAGTTATATGTTGATATATATTATGCTTGCATGTGATGCTTGTGTATGTGATGCTTGTATGAGATGCATGCATAGTTAGTTGTCACACAATTAGGTCACTTATTATATGCCTACCAAAGTTTAATACTTACTATTACCTTGTTCAATCGTAGTGCGTTTTCCAAAGCAAAGTGACTTGATTTACCTCGGTAAAGTACGACATGACAATTGTGATGTCCGCCTATTAAACTTTGGTTTTGACTTAACTAAGCTCTCTCAATTAGATTGATGAACTTAGAGGCATAGCTCATACGAGACATCTACCTACATTATACAAATCTTGGGCGATTAGCCAAAGCTAACTCAAGATGAGTAGTAATTTAGAAGGATATCTCATTCGATGGGCACTATGAACAAATAATGTTGTTCATAAAGATATACAAGAGTTACATTAGATGTAATTGGTATGAGTTACCTACCTAATTTATATGAGTCTTGGGCGATTAGCCAAAGCTAACTCAAGATAAAGTATAATATGGATCTTGTACCACTTTGTGACTAGTGGGAGAATTATTTAGTTAAAGGCCTAATTAAATGATTGAAATATGATACATGTCTGAATTTCTGTTGTAGATCACTATGTATTCAAATATGCCAAATACATTATCTCTGCGATCGATCCTTGAGAAGGACAAGCTCAATGGAG
This sequence comes from Wurfbainia villosa, assembly GCA_025175895.1. Classification (NCBI taxonomy): domain Eukaryota; kingdom Viridiplantae; phylum Streptophyta; class Magnoliopsida; order Zingiberales; family Zingiberaceae; genus Wurfbainia; species Wurfbainia villosa. Next base: position 30,242,196 of record CM045989.1, on the reverse strand, counting down.
CAAACTTTATTGACTGGTATAGGAATTTGAGAATAGTTCTCAAACATGAGCGGAAACTCTATATCCTAGAGAAACCCATTCCTGAACCACCCACTAACAATGCCACTCGTGCTGATAAGGATGCTTTCAAGAAACATCAAAATGATGCATTAGATGCATCATTCCTTATGCTTGCAACCATGAACTCTGAGCTTCAGAAGCAACATGAGAACATGGATGCCTTTGCTATGGTTGCACACCTGAAGCAACTATATCAAGGGCAAGCGAGGCACGAGAGATCCGAGGTATCTAAGGCATTGTTTCAATGCAAGATGCAAGAAGGAACACCTGTAGGAACTCACGTACTCAAGATGATTGGGTACGTGGAGAACCTTGATAGATTGGGATTTCCTTTAGGCCAAGAGTTGACCACTGACCTTATTCTACAATCCTTGCCTTGAGGCTTTAGTCAATTTATCATGAATTATTACGTGAATGGAATTGACAAACCGTTGCCTGAGCTCTTAAGCATGTTAAGAACTGCTGAGAGCAATCTTAAGAAGATACAACCTAGTACAAGTGATGTACTTATGGTTAAAAAGGGCAAAGGTTAGAAGAAGTCTAAAGGCAAGACCCAAGAAAAGGGCAAGAAAGCATTGAAGCCCAAAGGTGGGATGGCCAATGAAGGGACTTGCTTCCACTGCAAGGAAGCTGGACATTGGAAGAGGAACTGTAAAAAGTATCTTGAGGAAGTCAAGAAGAAGCAAAGTGAGACTTATGCTTCAGGTATACATGTTATAGAAGTCAATATATCTATTTCTTCTACATGGGTATTGGATACCAGTTGTGCTTCTCACATTTGCGCTAATGTGTAGGGCCAGAGAAGAAGTAGATCATTGACGCAAGGAGAAGTGGACCTGCGTGTGGGCAATGGCGCAAGAGTTGCTGCTATAGCTATAGGAACATATTCCTTATTGTTGCCAAGTGGTTTGATTTTAGAACTTGATGAGTGCTATTTTGTACCTGCAATAACTAAGAATATTATGTCTATTTCTTGTTTGGATAAGAAAGGTTTTTCATTTACTATAAAGGACAAATGTTGTTCTATTTATTTAAATGAAATGTTCTATTGCAGTGCACATTTGATGAATGGACTCTATGTTCTAGATCTAGAAAACCCAGTCTATAACATAAATACCAAACGATTCAAATTTAATGATTTGAATCAGACATATCTTTGGCATTGTCGCTTGGGTCACATAAATGAGAGTCGCATATCCCATCTCCATAGAGATGGATTACTGGACTCATTTGATTTTGAATCATATGAGACGTGCAAATCTTGTCTTTTAGGCAAGATGACCAAGACTCCATTTAGTGGACAAGGCAAATGAGTGATAGATTTGTTAGACCTCATACATAGTGATGTTTATGGTCCTTTCAAAGTCGTAGCCTGAGGTGGTTATCAGTACTTCATTACATTTACTGATGATTTCAGTAGATATGGATATGTGTATCTTATGAGGCACAAATCAGAATCCTTTGAAAAGTTCAAAGAATTCAAGAATAAAGTACAGAACCAACTTGGAAAGAGTATTAAGATGCTTCGATCAGATCGAGGTGGGGAATACCTTAGCCAAGAGTTTCATGACTATCTACTTGAGTGTGGGATACTATCACAACTCACTCCACCCGGAGCACCACAGTTGAATGGTGTATCCGAGAGGAGAAATCATACTCTGTTAGACATGGTACGATCAATGATGAGTCATACAGATCTTCCTCCTTCCTTCTGGGGATATGCTCTAGAGATAGTTACTTTCACACTTAACCGCGTCCCATCTAAGGCAGTCATAAAGACACCATATGCGATATGGACTGGGAATAGTCCCAAAATGTCTTTTATGAAGATTTGGAGTTGTGAGGCTTATGTTCGACGTCAAGTCTCCGATAAACTAGGCCCTAAATCAGACATGTGTTATTTTATAGGATATCCTAAGGAAACGAAAGGATATTACTTTTACAACCCCATGCTAGGCAAAGTGTTTGTCGCCAGAAATGGTATTTTTCTAGAAAGGAAATTTATTTCTAGAAAGGCTAGTGGGAGTAAAATTGATCTTGAAGAAGTTCACGATACACAAAATAGCACTGATGCCTTAATGCAACAAGAACATGCACCACAAGGTGATGAGCATTATGAATCAAGGTCATCACAAGGAGTTGTGGTACAACCTGATCAGGTAGACCAAGCTCTGCGTAGGTATGATAGGATACGTAGCCAACCTGAGAGATATTCTTTTCTCTTAGATGACAATGATGGTGTCATGCTAGATGAGCCAACATCCTATCAGGAAGATGTAATGAGCCCATATTATGAGAAATGGCTTGAGGCCATGAGATCCGAAATGGAATTCATGTACACTAACCAAGTATGGACTTTGGTTGATCCACCTGAAGGGGTCAAACTCATTGGATGTAAGTGGGTCTTTAGGAGAAAGACTGACATGGATGGCAATGTGCATACCTATAAGGGGATATTGGTAGCAAAAGGATTCAAGCAGATTCATGGTATTGACTATGATGAAACCTTTTCTCAAATTACGATGCTCAAATTCATTCGGTTCATGCTTCCTATTGATTCTTACTATGACTATGAGATATGGCAGATGGATATCAAAACTGCATTTCTTAATGAAAATCTACTCGAGGATGTGTATATGACACAACCTAAGGGTTTTGTTAATCCAAAGGATGCTGGAAAGGTCTCTAAGTTGCATAGGTCCATTTATGGTTTAAAGCAAGCTTCTAGAAGTTGGAATCGTCGATTCGATGATGCGATCAAAACGTTTGATTTCATCAAGAACGAAGATGAACCTTGTGTCTACAAGAAGGCTAGTGGGAGTATAGTTGTTTTCCTCATTTTGTATGTAGATGATATACTACTCATTGGAAATGATATTTCTATGCTGGAGTCTGTGAAGACTTGGCTTGGAAATTGTTTCTCAATGAAGGACTTAGGTGAAGCAGCCTATATCTTGGCATCAAGATCTATAGGGATAGATCTAGGAGATTACTTGGCCTGAGTCAGAGTACATATATTGACAAGGTGCTTAAGCATTTTGCCATGCAAAATTTCAAGAAGGGATTTCTGCCACTGGCACATGGTGTAAGTCTTTCGAAGACTCAATGTCCCTCTTCTGTGGAAGAGAAACAACGCACGGATCAGATCCCTTATGCATCTATTATAGGATCTATCATGTACGTCATGATTTGTACTCGCCCCGATGTCTCGTATGCTTTGAGCATGACGAGTAGATACCAGTCAGATCCTGGTGAGTGTCACTGGACAGCAGTCAAGAATATTCTTAAGTACTTGAGAAGGATGAAAGAATATTTCTTGATCTTTGGAGGTGATGAGGAGCTAGTTGTAAAGGGTTACAGTGATGCAAGCTTCGAAACCGACAGAGATGATTCGTGATCGCAGTCATGGTATGTATTTTGTCTGAATGGTGGTGTTGTGAGCTGAAAGAGTTCCAAGCAGGACACAGTCACAGATTCTACAATAGAAGCCGAGTACATTACTACATCTGATGCAACAAAGGAGGTTGTTTGGATCAGAAAGTTTGTTTCTGAGCTTGGTGTAGTTCCTAGCATTGTGAGCCCTATAGAGCTTTATTGTGACAACAACGGGGCTATAGCACAGGCTTAGGAACCTCGTTCTCACCAGCGTTCCAAACATATACTGTGGCGGTATCACCTCATTTGAGAGATCATCGATAGAGGAGATGTACGGATATGAAGAGTAGATACTGATGCTAACATTGTGGATCCCTTGACCAAGGCTTTAGCACAGAGAAAGCATGATAGTCATATTAGGTCACTGGGTCTTAGAGATTACAGTGATTGGCACTAGTGCTGGTGGGAGATTATTAGTGTCAGCCCTTAGTGCCAATCATGAGATGATTGATTAGGGATCATGTGTATCATATTTCATTAATAAAAGGCAAAGATTGTTTATTATATTTACTTTATGCATATGCCAGCTAAAATAAATATAATAATACTTTTGAATAGTAGGTTCTAATCTACAGTATATCAATTGGTAGAATTGATTATGAGAAGCTGTAGAGAATATTATTCTTAATATTCCTAGTCAAGTATTAATAGACAAGGGGAATATTAATACATTGAGACTAGCATGTAGGCCAATGGATGACTTGATCTCACAAGTCATGGATATGTGATATCACATTGAAACATGGGTATATATATTGGAGAATATATATATTGAATTGACCTGCCATGAGAAAGTGTCATGGATCGTTATATGAGTGTCATATACTTTCTCATGTGACTATTGGTATGAATAGTCCTTAGACCTGAAGTCACTACGGTTCCCTACATAAGGAGTTATGTACTTTGGTATAGTCTAACGTCACACCGTAACAGGGTGCACTATAATGGCAATCACTAGGTATGTAACGAATTATGCGGAGGGATGTGAGTGATGTAGATGAGATCTATCCCTCCCATATAACAGGAGTGATATCTTTGGCCTCTGATAGAGTAGGACCACGAAATGCATGGTCATGCTCAAATGAGCTAATATGAGATATTGAGCTCATTTGTTTGAGTGAGTCTACTTGGGGGTCAAGAAACAAAAAGATCGATAAGGGGATGATATGGTCTATGCCTCATTGATCGATCTAAGATATCAAAGATAGAAGGATACCGTCATACATGATAATAGTCACGGAAAGGTTGTCGGATCTCGACGATCTTATAACTTGGGTAGCAATAATGTATTGCTAGATGCCACTCATTTCTTATGTATCTAAAATGGTTTTAGATACATTGCCAATGTTACAAGAGCCTATAGGGTCACACACAAATGACATTCTGTTTTGGAGATGATTTCTTTTAGTTGAACTAAAAGACAATTTAGCATATGGCCAAGACTTGAGTTAGACTCAAACTGATTAAACTTGAGTTAGACTCAAGTTGAACCATAGAAGATGATTCATCATCATGCATAATTTGATTAATCATGCATAGGAATACCAAGGGCCCTGGTATTCATGATGAGAATTCATTAAGGAGAATACCAAGGGTCTTGGTAGTAAGAATTTTCTTAATGAGGAGATAATGGGAATTAATGGCAAGGGTTGTAATGGCTTAAGAAGCTTTGAACGTGCAAAGCAAAGTGGATAGATTATTTTGGGCGTGTAAGCCAAGGAAAGCCAAGAGAAGTGTTCTCTCATCCCTCTCCTTCTTCTTCCAAAGGGTTCTTGGCATTTTGCTAGTGGTTGCTAGCACAACGTGACTCCAAATAGGTGGGTGTCAATGTGGATACCTTAGAGATATGGTTATCCTTACCGTATTGAAATCCGACAGCATTTAGAAAAGCGGGATTGCAAAGGGCATGCACCGAATGTATACTTCTCCTTCTAGATAAGATCTAGAAAAGTAGGGTACGAAACGACGTATATTGTTTTGCATGGATCTCTAGTGGGATTCGGTTTATAATTATTATTTCTGTTGCGGTTGTGCGAAGTATTCACCCACGATGTTGTCAACATCAGATCCAAAATTTTCCCAACAAATACCTCATGATCCTTAGGGACCAAAGAGTCATATACAATAAGGCTGGTATAGGATATAAACCTAAGGATAAGGAAGTTGCCTATATCTCTTTAATTAATAGAAAAACAAGCATTAAGGGTAGAGTAAAGAAAACATGGGTCCCAAAGAAATATTTAAATGATGTTTCTAGTCCAAATGCTTGGGTAGCAAAAGAATTTGTTTTTTCGGTTGTTTAGGTTGGTGAGCAAGGTATGTGGATTGTGGATAGTGGTTGCTCAAGACACATGACGGGAGATGTGAGCAAGTTCTCCACAATCAACTATGTTAACAAAAGAACCATATCTTTTGGCAATAGTTGGAAGCTCAAAATTTTAGGTAGAGGAACAATTGAGGTATCCCCCAAAATCATTATTCACAAAGTTTTACTTGTTAAAAGCATGAAGTTTAATTTACTTAGCATTAGTCAGCTTTGTGATGCCGACTATATTGTTGAGTTTAATTCCACTAAATGTTTGATAAGACACAAAGGCTTAGAGGTTTTCATGATAGTTGGCTATAGGAAAACAAATATTTATTATGTTAATTTATCCTATGCTTCTAACATTTCTACTAAGTGTCTTATGACAAAAGAAGAGGAAGGTTGCCTATGCCATAGGAGGCTTGGACATGCCAACATGAAGAATATAGCCAAGATAGCCCAATTGGAGTTAGTAAAAGGGTTACCAAAAATCAAGTATATTAAAGGCAAATTGTGTGATGCATGCCAAGAAGGAAAGCAATCCAAATCATCACACAAACGTAAAACCCTAACTAGTACTTCATTACCATTAGAATTACTTCACTTAGATTTATTTGATTGTCATAGTATTCCTTCTTTAAATGGTAGCAAATATTGTTTAGTCATAGTTGATGATTTCTCTAGGTATACATGGGTTTATTTTTTGAAACATATGGATGATACCTTAGAAACAATCATAGGATTTAGCAAAAGAGTTGAAAATGAAAAGAATCTCAAAATCAACCGGATCCATAGTGATCATGTTGGAGAATTTGAGAATTCAATTTTTTTTCAAAATTTTGCTTAGAACAAGGGTACAAGCATGAGTTCTCTTGTCCTAGAATACCCCAACAAAATGGGGTGGTGGAAAGGAGAAATCGTACCCTACAAGAGGTGGCTAGGACAATGCTTAATGCATATTCCTTACCTAGCTACTTGTAGGTGGAAGCGGTTAACACCGCTTGCTATATCCAAAATCGTGTTTTAATTCATATATTTTTAAACAAAACACCCTTTGAGTAATGGAATGGAAAATTTCTAACAATTCACTATTTTAAGGTCTTCAGATGTAAAGTCCATATTTTGAATACCAAACACAATTTAAGAAAATTTGAGTCTAAGGCGGATGAGATAATTCTAGTTGGATACTCATCTACTAGTAGAGGTTATAGAGTATACCATAAGAGGACTCAAAAGGTTGAGGAATCCTCCAATGTTGAATTTGATGAGTCTTCTAGCACCTATCCAAGAAAATCCTCCATTGATAAGGATATTAATGACAAAAATCAAGACATTACCCAAGGTCTTCAAAATTTAAATTTAAGGGGTAATGGTCAAGGGGGATAATTAGGAGGTAATAATCAAGGGGGAGGAAGAGGAGATTCCGATGATGAAAGAAGAAAGGATAACCATGATCAAAATCAATTTGATTCACCTCCTAAGACCTTAAGGATTCATCAAACCATACCCTCGATCAAGTAGTAGGAGAATGATGTATGCAAATCATATAGGGTTTTAGGAGTAGTTTTAACACACATCTTATTACATTTCATACTTGTTTCATGCCTATTCTCACTTGTTCTGCATTCATTTGCTATTTCCTAATTTTGAGATCTTCTTTTGTTATTTTTATGTGCAGAGCGGTGTTTTGGAGGTAAAATGGCTAAATAAATGGAGCTCAAGGAAGGCAAGCGTGCTCTGGCCGTGTCTCAGAGACACGGGTATGCTTTGGACCAGAAGAGGACGTTCATTTGGACCTCTAGAGGAGGACATGGTTGGCCATGTGAATCTCACACGGCTGTGCCCATTCCAGATGCAAAATTCAGAGCTCGATTTCTAGCCTTCCACACGGCCGACCGTGTGGATTCCACACGGCCGTGTGGCGACAACATGACTTATGTAGCTCTGGGTTTCACTGAAAAATAAGGAATGTCGGTGTCACTCCTATATATAGAAAGGCACGTCTAAACCCTAGGGAGAGGCTCAACGACCGGGACGACAAGAAGGTGCCCTAAAAAGCATCGGAGGCTCTCACGGGGAGGAAGGAAGCAGCTCAAAGAACCGAATCGATGCTCCATCACCTTGAAGAGGGACCAAGACATTGCTTTAGGGTGTATTATTTCTCTTTCTAATTTTTTTTGGATTGTAATGTTTTATAAAAGGATGTCTTGTGTTTTTTCTTTCTTATTCATGGAGTAGATACTTCAATTATAGGATTAGGGAGTAACTTGTGTACGTTGGGCATGCTAGTTCAGATATCTATTCATCTCTTTTGAATTATATTTGCAATTTATGTTGTCTAGATTGATGAAAGTTATATCTTGATTCTCTTTCTACCATACATAGTCAATATAAGGATGGAAAGCCTTTGTACCAAATATAGGAGAACCAAGGAGGAACTTTACTATCATCCTCCCTCCCACTTGTTCATAGGGATCAATAGGACATCTTAGAATCCCATGAACCTATGGTTGGATTTCCGGCACTGCGGCGAGTGAGTATTCGAACATGTGCATAGCGGAAGAAATAAAAATAATAAATCTAATTTATTACAACATACACACCACACGCATGCATAGTACAACATGTGTAGACATAACCGCAATTTCAAATTTTTCAATAAAAGGAAATTTATACTACGTATACCTGACGTATCACGTGTAGCGGGAAAGACATCAACCGGAGCGATCCTCGCTAGAATCGCCTCTATCCGTATCCGCGCCAAGTATCTTCGGGATGACTTCACAAATTCACGAGCCTCGTCTTCGTATGAGTAACTAGCCTCATGTTGAAGATGATGTGATCGAGAGAAGATCACAATCCAAATCAAAATTCGGATCCAAAACGAGTCCTCAAAAACTCGCTTCTCTGGAGAGGTATTCGTCAACCGTTTGACCAATCCTTCATCCTCCACCTATGAGGATTACCAGAGATCGAATCTCCGGCAAAGTAGCCGCTGCCGGAGCTCCAAACGTCATCTAAACAATGCTCCGACTCAAAGAAAGCAAGCTGTCAAGTATTGCGCCGGCCAAAGAGAAGAGGGTCAGAGAGTCCTTGGTCACCGGAGCCAAGGAGGATCAACGGAGGGTCGCCGGAGGATAGTTGATTGGAGCTTGGACACCGACAACAAGCTTGGACGGTGGCATAAGGGTGGGCGGCAGCTAGAGTTGGGCGCCGACCACAAGAGGAGAGGGAGAGGGTGGGCGGCAACTATGGGTTGCTTGGATTAGGTTTTCACAAAACCCTTAAGCCCTATTTTATAGAGAACAAATTCTCCTAATGGTTATCGGATCATAACCAAAAGCCCATTAACCCACTCCATTAATTTAAGTTAAAATAAACAAAATAGATTTGGTCTATTTTAAGTTAAAATGAACCGAACCAACTTTGGTTCATTCGTTTAAAATAAACCAAACCCCTTTGGTTTATTCTCCACCATTGGATTAGAACCAAACCAATTTTGTTCATCCATTATGTCTTCATAAGACACGGCCCATCTACGCTTCCATTGAGACTGAAACGATTTCATGATCGCTTCTTGTTTGGTCCAACCAAACCTAGTTTCTCTCGGTCTGAGAATCTCATTCTCAAGATTGTTTTAAATCCTTCAGATTACGCTCGTTGTGCGTGTGACCAAATAGGTTCTCGATTTATGCTGGTTGTCTATAATTAACCATTAATTATAGAACGATCATGAGTGGCACCTAGTAGTACATCATGATATCTCGATTAGCGAAAGATCAGCAGTTGATCGAACTATTTACGAAACCCTTGATGCTTCGAATGAATTGTGCCCCATTCCATTCACTCATCTTATACCCACTTGGTTCAGGACATGGTCTATAGTGTCAGTCTTCACTAGGTTGACTACGTCACACCTAGCCCAAGTATCATTTCCTCGTCCTACGGATTCTAGTTACTACACATGTATCCAAGAGTACCTTACTCTAATTATGTAATGCTTTGGCCAAAGACTTTAGTAACAATCCGACGAGAGGCCATGGGTATAAATCTCCTTGCAAGGAGTGGTGAATCCTTTATAGGCTATTCAGACACCTTTGATCACTTCGACTTATACTCAGTCATCCCAGGTCCACATCTCCTCAGAGATGCTTGCTTAAGATGTCAAAGCATAAGCCTTTATCATCAAGATGACTTGAATACCGCTAGTCAAAGGAACATCGTACTTAAGCTGCAGTAAGAACTTCATTGACATATCTATATTTGTAGAGAACCATATGAAGTCTTACGACTGGTCACTCCAATGAACTAGTTACCATAACTTGCATCCACGATTAACTCTGGACATCACAATGTCTCCAGCCAGTGAGAATCAGCTACTTGGATACACCAAGGAGTATACCTCGTGCTAGTCTCGACAGAATCGATGGTGTCCAAATCCATCAATTCATCGACTAGGGATAATTTCGATACATCACAATTACACATGTAGAGATACTCACTAGTTGTGATCCAATCACAAATTCTCTCATGCTGTGAATCGTAGCATGGACATTCAGTAAATGAGTTTAAGATCTAATCAAATATATGAAAATATGTATACTCAAATAGTGAATCTTCATTTATCATATAAATGGTTCAGACATAAGGTGATTGCCTTAGGACATCTCTCATATATTACTAACAAACTCCCACTTGACCTAATGTCAATTGCTACCGTATTCAATACCATAAGCTCTAACATAACCCTCAAACTTACTTTGAGGTAATTCCTTAGTCAAAGGATCCGCTAAGTTCCTTTTAGTGGGGATTTTCTCGAATTGTATTTCCTTCCTACTAATGATCTCTCTGATCAGATGATAGCGGCGAAGCACATGTTTGGATCGTTGATGAGACCTTGGCTCTTTTGCCTGTGCAATTGCTCCATTGTTTTCGCAGTAGACCGATATTGCTTCAATAATGGCTGGAACCACACCAAGTTCATAAATGAACTTCTTGATCCAAACCGCTTCATTTGCTGCTTCCGAAGCTGCAATGTATTCTGCCTCAGTGGTAGAATCCGCTACAGTGTCTTGTTTGGAACTTTTCCAACTCACTGCGCCCCCATTCAAGGTGAACACGTATCCAGACTGAGACCTGGAATCATCCTTGTCTATTTGGAAGCTGGCATCCGTATACCTGCGTATCACCATGTCACCTTCTCCATATATTAGGAACACATCCTTAGCTCTTCTCGAGTACTTAAGGATTGTCTTAACAGTCGCCCAATGATCCATTCCTGGATCATACTGGTATCTACTCGTGACACTCAGAGCATACGATACATCGGGTCTCGTACATAACATAACATACATGATAGATCTTATTGCGGATGCATAGGGAATCTTACTCATGTAAATCCTCTCGTCTTCTGTGTGCGGACACATAGACTTCGAAAGGTGTATCCCATGCCTGATGGGTAGGAAACCTTTCTTGGATTCCGGCATGCTAAACCTCTTTAGCACTCGGTCTATATATGTAGACTGCGAAAGACCAAGCAACTGTTTCGATCTATCTCTATAGACCTTAATCCCGAGGATGTAGGTTGCTTCTCCCAAGTCTTTCATGGAGAATGTCTTGGACAACCAAATCTTTACTGACTGTAAGACTGAAACATCGTTTTCTATAAGTAATATGTCATCGACATACAATACTAGGAGCACGACTGCACTCCCACTAACTTTTTTGTACACACAAGGTTCGTCTAGATTTTGTGAGAAATCAAACTTTTTGATTGTCTCATCAAAACGGATATTCCATCTCCTGGATGCTTGCTTCAATCCATATATGGACCGTCGCAATTTGCATACCTTGGTTTTATCAACCGATGTGAAACCCTCAGGCTGTATCATATACAGATCCTCGAGCAGGTTTCCATTAAGGAAAGCTATTTTCACATCCATTTGTCATATCTCATAATCATAATGAGTTGCTATGGCTAGGCGCATCCGAATGGATTTAAGCATAGCTACAGGCGAATAGGTCTCGTCATAATCAACACCTTACTTTTGACGATATCCTTTTGCCACCAGTCTAGCCTTATAGGTAATCACATTACCATCCATGTCGGTTTTCTTTTTGAAAACCCACTTGCACCCTATAGGTTTTATGCCTTCAGGTGGGTCAACCAAGTTCCAAACTTGGTTTTCATACATGGAATCCATTTTCGACTTCATGACTTCAAGCCACTTATCCCTTTCTGAACTTATCAGAACTTCTTCATAACTGGTAGGCTCCTCATCATCAATGAGTAACACGTCATTCAATTCACTTACGAGAGAAATCCATATCTCTCAAGAATATTGCATGTTCTACCAGATCTACAAAGATATGGTGTTTTAATAGGTCCAGCCAATTGCTCATCACTATGAGTTATCGGCTGTTGTGCTTCATCAAGTATCTCTTCAATGTTTATTTGAGTCTCTCGAGCCTCTTCAAGCTCGACGACACTCCCACTATTTTCTTGCAAGAGAAACTCTTTCTCTAGAAACACAGCATGCCTTGAAACAAACACCTTTTGTTTTACAGGATGATAGAATTGGTAACCCCTTGTTTCCTTAGGGTATCCAATAAATAGACATTTATCAGACTTAGCATCCAATTTGTCTGATATAGTTTGCTTCACATAAGCAGGACAACCCCATATCTTCAAGTAAGATACATAAGGTTTCTTACTATTCCATATCTCATATGGAGTAGTAGAGACTACCTTGGTTGGCATTCTGTTTAACAAGTAAACAGTCGTCTGAAGCGCATAGCCCCAAAAGGACTTGGGAAGATTCGCATGATTTATCATTGACCTGACCATGTCCAACAAGGTCCGGTTACGCCTCTCAGATACACCATTATGCTATGGTGTATATGGCGGAGTCCATTGAGACAATATACCATTGTCTCTTAGATAATCTAGAAACTCTTGACTTAAGTATTCACCACCTCGATCCGATCAAAGTATTTTAATACTCTTGTCATGTTGTTTCTCTACTTCATTTCTGAACTCTTTGAACCTTTCAAAGGCTTCAGACTTGTGTTTCATCAAGAACACATACCCAAACTGTGAGTGATCATCGGTGAAAGTATTGAAGTAGCTATAGCCTCCTAAAGCTTGAGTTGACATAGGTCCACATACATCAGTATGTATTAGACCTAGCAATTCTCCCACTCGTTCACCTTTTCCTGTAAAAGGTAACTTAGTCATCTTGCCTTTTAAGTATGATTTGCATGTATCGTATGAATCCAATTCAAAAGATTCCAGAATTCCACATCGGTATAATTCGGACATGCGTTTCTTGCTTGCATGGCCAAGACGACAATGCCACATGTAGGAGTCTAATTGATTATCCTTTCGAGCATGCTTGTTGCTCGCTTCGATATTGAAAATGTCACTGGATACGTCCAACGTATAAATATCATTGCTTAAAGTTCTAGTCCCAAAAAGAACTCATTCAAAGTTATGTAACAACAATTTTTACTAAAAGTCAAATGGTACCCATTTCTATTTAAACAAGAAATAGAAATGATATTCTTTATCAACGAAGGAACATAAAAGCAATTGTCCAGTTGTAAGACAAGTTCTGCAGGGAGTTTCAAAAAATACGTTCCGATGGTGAGTACAGCAACCTTTGCTCCATTCCCAACACGTAAATTTGACTCTCCCTTGACGAGTCTTCTTCTATTCCTTAGCCCATGTATGTCATTACATATATGTGAGCCGCACCCAGTATCCAATACCCAAGTGTTTGAGGAAATAGAATGATAATCAATAACGAAGATATCTGAAGAAGATGGGGCATCTGATGCCTTATTCTTCTTCACGAACTCAAGATAAATCTTGCAATTTCTTCGCCAATGGCCCTCCTTGCCATAATGATGGTAAGTGCCCTTTTGAGTTGGTTCTGCCTTTTAGCCTTTTTCTTCCCCTTCTGCTATTCCTTTGACTTCCTCTTAGAACTTTTCTTCGAGGAATCAACTTACAACACTGTCCCCTGCTCATGCTTCACAGAAGACTCCACATTCTTCAGCATGTTGAGCAGTACCACAGATGAACCTTCTTACATCTCAGAGGTGAAGAGGAGCTTGGAGACTTCGAACCTTTCGAATCTCACTTGCTCATCAACCAACTCATAAAGTTGAAAGACTATGGCATGAGCATCCATATGCTCATGCTGCTTCAGCAGCTCAGGTACCATCGTGGCTAGCATGATACAACTCGCCATTTCAGAATCAGTCACATGTTTTTGATAGGCCAATAATTGGTCCAATGTTGTATTGTCACTAGGATGGGCGAGAAGAGGCGCTTCGAGGATATACACAAGCTTTTCACCTTGAGAACAATTCTCAAGTTTCTAAGTCAGTCCAAGAAGTTCGTCCTAGTCAATTTATTTGAATCCAAGATAGAGTGCAAATTCAAAGACATCATGATCAATAGATTAACTTAGAAATATAAAACGAGCATATATGAGAAAGATGATTTAAAATGCATCAATATACATTCATAAATCCCATTCATTTTTTCGAATTTCAAAAACCCCAAAATCACTTCGGGAGATCGTAGGTCCATCTCCGAATGGGCTGATATCCATCATAGATAGGAACAACCTTGGAGAGAGTCCAACAAGTCATTCATAGCTACGATGGTAGGTATCAAATATACCGATTGCATATCACATATATGCAACTATCACAATGTGCTATCAACTAATTGAATGTTCACACATACATCGGGTTGTTAACTCATTAACAAGTATGCATCATATGCATAGCACCCAACTTCACCTCCCTTCACATCGACCTTGGAGAGAGTCCAACAAGCCGATGCTCTAGGTTAAAGCCAACCCATTAATCGAGAAATAGTTTTAATATGGTTAGAGCGCATTCAACCAATTAGCCCCGCTTGGAGAGAGTCCAACAACCAAAGCTAACGATTGACCTCTAACTCTTACCATATTAGTATTAAACTATTCCATGGTTTGAACATGTTCGGGTTCGAGCCGGGCTTGGAGAGAGTCCAACAACCCAAACAAGAAATGGAACTCTGGTTCTAACCATATTAATGGAAGGTGTAGGCTTTAATATTGAGTAAGGGTTTTTTATGTCTCATCATCTTTGCATGCAAATAACTATTATCTACATGACATGGCATACATGACATACATCTACATGTCACGACACGCATGACATAATGATATGTATATAATGCAATTACATGGCATACAATTATGACATATACAAAATTTCCTTATATGTCATAAATATTTATGGAAATAAAATATGTTTGAGATTTGATTCTCTAAATCAAATCATGATTAAATTAGGAAACAAATTTCCAAATCTAATCACATATTTTATTTGTGGAAAGTGTTGATTAAGGAAAGTCAATTTAGGAAACAAATTTCCTAAATCATCAAAACTACTTATGGAAATAAAATAATTTAAGATTTGATTTCCCAAACGAAATCATGATTAAATTAGGAAACAAATTTCCAAATCTAATCAAATATTTTATTTATGGAAAATATTAATTTCCATAAATAATTCTAACTTTCCAAAAGTAGAAAATTTCCATAAATACCATTACGACTATCGCAAAACAATTTTACGATTATGTCGAAACACAACCTGGGCTCTGATACCACTGTTGGGTTTCCGGCACCGCGACGAGTGAGTGTTCGAACATGTTTCATAAACATATGCACAGCGGAAGAAATAAAAATAATAAATCTAATTTATTACAACACACACACTACACGCATGCATAGTACAACATGTGTAGACATAACCGCAATTTCAAATTTTTCAATAAAAGGAAATTTATACTACGTATACCTGACGTATCACGTGTAGCGGAAAAGACATCAACCGGAGCAATCCTCGCTATAATCACCTCTATCCGTATCCACGCCGAGTATCTTCGGGATGACTTCACAAAGGCACAAGCCTCGTCTTCGTACGAGTTACTAGCCTTGTGTTGAAGATGATGTGATCGAGAGAAGATCACAATCCGAATCAAAATTCGGATCCAAAACGAGTCCTCAAAAACTCACTTCTCTAGAGAGGTATTCGTCAACCGTTTGACGAATCCTTCATCCTCCACCTATGAAGATTACCAGAGATCGAATCTTCGGCAAAGTAGCCACTGTCGGAGCTCCAAACGTCGTCCAAATGATGCTCCGACTCAAACAGGACAACTTGGTGGAGGAGTTTGCGCCGGCCAAAGAGAAGAGGGTCAGCGAGTCCTTGGTCACTGGAGCCAAGGAGGTTCACCAGAGGGTCACCGGAGCATAGCCGGCTGGAGCTTGGATGCCGACAACAAGCTTGGACGGCGGCACAAGGGTGGGCGGCGGCTAGGGTTGGGCGCCGACCACAAGAGGAGAGGGAGAGGGTGGGTGCCAACTATGGGTTGCTTGAGTTAGGTTTTCACAAAACCCTTAAGCCCTATTTTATAGAGAACAAATTCTCCTAATGGTTATCGGATCATAACCAAAAGCCCATTAACACGCTCCATTAATTTAAGTTAAAATAAACCAAACCGATTTGGTCTATTTTAAGTTAAAACGAACCGAACCAACTTTGGTTCATTCGTTTAAAACAAACCAAACCCCTTTGGTTTATTCTCCACCATTGGATTAGAACCAAACCAATTTTGTTCATCCATCATGTCTTCATAAGACACGGCCCATCCATGCTTCCATTGCGACTGAAACAATTTCATGCTCGCTTCTTGTTTGGTCCAACCAAACCTAGTTTCTCTTGGTCTGAGAATCTCATTCTCAAGCTTGTTTTAAATCC
The DNA here is from genome assembly GCA_025175895.1 of Wurfbainia villosa. Lineage (NCBI taxonomy): Eukaryota > Viridiplantae > Streptophyta > Magnoliopsida > Zingiberales > Zingiberaceae > Wurfbainia > Wurfbainia villosa. The sequence goes on along the minus strand of CM045989.1, from coordinate 30,225,569 downwards.
TTCAGATTACGCTCGTTGTGTGTGTGACCAAATAGGTTCTCGGTTTATGTTGGCCGTCTATAATTAACCATTAATTATAGAACGATCATGAGTGGCACCTAGTAGTACATCATGATCTCCAATTAACCGAAAAGATCAACGGTTGATCCAGAACTATTTCTGAAACCCTTCAACAGCTACAATGAATTGTGCCCCATTCCCTTCACTCATCTTATACCCACTTAGTTCAGGACATGGTCTATAGTGTCAGTCCCAACTAGGTTGACTACGTTACACCTAGCCCAAGTATCATTTCTTCGTCCTACGATTCTAGTTACTGCACATGTATCCAAGAGTACCTTACTCTAAACATGTAATGCTTTGGCCAAAGACTTTAGTAACAATCCGACGAGAGGCCATGGGTATACATCTCCTTGCAAGGAGTGGTGAATCCTTTATAAGCTATTCAAACACCTTCGATCACTTTGACTTATACCCAATCATCCCGGGTCCACATCTCCTCAGAGATGCTTGCTTAAGATGTCAAAGCATAAGTCTTTATGATCAAGATGACTTGAATACCGCAAGTCAAAGGAACATCGCACTTAAGCTGCAGTAAGGACTTCATTGACATATCTATATATGCAGAGAACTATATGAAGTCTTACGGTTGGTCACTCCAATGAACTAGTTACCATAACTAGCATCCACGATTAACTCCGGACATCACAATGTCTCCAGCCAGTGAGAATCAGCTACTTGGATACACCAAGGAGTATACCTCGTGCTAGTCTCAACAGAATCGATGGTGTCCAAATTCATCAATTCATCGACTAGGGATAATTTCGATACATCACAATTACACATGTAGAGATACTCACTAGTTGTGATCCAATCACAAATTCTCTCATGCTGTGAATCGTAGTGTGGACATTCAGTAAATGAGTTTAAGATCTAATCAAATACATGAAAATATGTATACTCAAATAGTGAATCTTCATTTATCATATAAATGGTTCAGACATAAGGCGATTGCCTTAGGACATCTCTCATATATTACTAACACCTATCCCAGTAGAAGGCCCAAAGTAGGAGACATCAACTCTAGAAGGGTTGAGGGACCCCAGTAACAGGGGCTCCCAAAGATATCAACCCCCTAAGCTCTAACGATTAGAAATGGAAACTTGGATAGGAATAGATAGTTCCTGGTAGAAGTAAAAGTTCATCGGTATTACACACGATGATCCTCCCTCAAGATCATAACTAGAGATCCTAGCAGAAATAAATTTATAGCAAGTTCAACAAAGCACAAGTGAAACTGAAATCCTAGAATCCTTTAAGGAACTTTGAGCCTCTCTTTGCTTTCTCGAATTGGCATCGTATTTAAGTCAGGACCATCATCGACCCCACTTATGACTCACAATAGACTTAATCCGAACAAACAACATTCACTGAACAAATAGTACTTGAATCATATTCCTTGTGGGATCGATATATAATTTATAACTTCACGACAACCTTGCACTTGCAAGCATTGAGCATGAGCGCGCGCATCAAGTCTACTGGCAATTCTTGTTGGTGATTTGGGGTCGTGCTCGCGTGCATCAAGGTTTTGGCATCGTTGTCGGGGACTATAGATTCGATATTGAATCGAAAGTGAATAGATTAGATTGGACCTAGTTTTAGATTTGCTCTTATTTTATTTCAATTTTAGGTTTTTGGTTATTCTTTTCAGTTCTTTTAAATTTATTTCATTAATCATAATCTACTATCATTTTAGTTTAGTTTTAATTTAGTATTAAATTCTCTTCATTTAGTTCACTACTTTCATTTTTCTTAATTAACTATTTGGTATGTAGCATAGATACTCCTACTTGGTTGTGGTAGCTATCTTATGCACGACGCATAAGATCGAAAAAGTTGTTTTCGATTGACCTAGAGATAGACCATACCTATCATCATCATAGAGTTGAACAAAAAGAGATAGAGGAACACGTGGCTCCTCTCGCGAATGTAGATAACCGTCCATTGCAAGATTTTACAACTCCTAGTGTCGGAGGATATAGACCTAGAATAGTCGGACCATCCATTACTGCTAATAACTTTGAACTTAAGCTGACACTCATACACATGGTCCAACCGAATCAATTTGGAGGAGCAACAACTGAAGATCCCAACTGGCACCTGGATACGTTTCTGGAGATCTGATCAACGCTGAAATTTAATGGAGTACCCGCGAATGCGATCCGTTTGAGCCTATTCCCATTATCACTAAGGGATAAGGTGAAAACATGGCTATAATCATTGCCTTGGGGAACCATCTCCACATGGAAGCAATGTGAGCTTCAGTTCTTGAACAAGTTTTTCCCACCAAGCAAAACAACTCACATGTGTCACCTCATCACTAGCTTCCGCCAGAAGGAAGGAGAGTCATTGTTCGAAGCCTGGAATCACTACAATGGGTTGCTTCATCAGTGCCTCCACCATGATCTTGAATGGTGGCTTGTGATCCACATATTCTATAATGGGATCACGTACGCCATGATGGTTTCCTTGGACTCTACTGCAGAAGGAGCCCTAATGAATAAGATTATCGAGGAAGTAGAAGACCTTATCGAGGAGGTGGCCCAAAACCACCATCAGTAGGCTTATAAATGTAGTGATCCAGCACCTACAGTGGGTAAATATGTTGTCAACTCCATCGATTATCTAGCAGCAAGGATGGGTGCACTGAGTAGATAGTTTGATTCACTAACCCTTGCTTCTGTATGTGCGACTAATTCTGCTGGTGATGGAGTGATAGGGGATCAGGAGGACTACCATTATGGGGGGCAATACATTTCTGCAGGGCACGTTGAGCACATCGATGTGATGGGCAAGTATAATCAAAGGCCCAACAATCTGTATTCTAGCATGTACAGATGGAGAAACCACCCAAACTTTTTGTATAAGAATAATTCAGGAAATTTCCAACAACCGGGTAGGTACGGACAGCAGGGCGGTGGGCAGCAACAACCACTTAAATCCAGGTTGGAGTAGATGATGGAGAACTTTATTCAGACCCAAACAAGGGCTAATGTAGAATTTCAGCAGCGACATCATAAAACAGAAGAAGTGTTGAAAGAGTTAAAGACTTCTATAGAAGGTCTCATGAGCCACACCAAGATGTTGGAAATGCAGGTAGCCCAAATAGCCAATTCATCATCATGAATCATGGAGCGACCCCCAGGGAAATCTGATCTAAGTCACGTGGAATATCATAATGTTGAGGAGCATGACGAGTCGTCAAAGGAATTAGTGAAATCACCAAATGGGGCCACCAAGAGATGTGTCGCCATGATTTTGACATTAGAGAGCCTGATTGCAATCGAAAATAAGACTCCACCCAAGATGGAGGACCCAGGGGAATTCATCATATCCTACAGGATTTACAGGTTCTATTTTGACATCACACTATGCGACCTTAGATCAACTGTTAGTATAATGCCCTACACATTCTATAAGGAGATGGGGCTAACAGGTGTAAAGCCCACTAGTATGGCTCTTCAAATAGCGGATGACACAATTAGGCAGCCCATAGCCATTTTGGAGAATGTACCAATAGTCATAGAGAATTTCTGCATACCTATAGATTTCATTGTATTAGACACGGGAGAAGAGCCTACCACACCACTGATCTTGGGAAGACCATTTTTGGCTACCGTTGGAGCTTGCATCAATGTAAAGAAGAATAGGATTTCCTTTAAAGTGGAAGATGAGATCCTACAGTTTGACTTGTCAGGGTACGACGATCCTTTTTCAATAGGATATTCTTCTTTCCGGGTAGCTAAGTTGTCACTGAAGGATGCAAAGTTTGACGTCAATGAGTGGAGGTTTATGGAGCCACCAGAGCCAAGCTAAAGTACAAGAGTATGGTAGAGCTAAAGACCTAAAACAAGCACTTCTTGGGAGGCAACCCAAGTTTAACTTTATGTATTTTTAGTCTTTTTGCATTCATGAATGCTAGTATAGGCTTTAATTTTTGTCCATTATAAACCTTATGTACGTTTAGGGTCATATAGAATTTGCTAGGTAGAAAGAAGATTTTTTTTAGAACCTCAGAAGGAAGCACGGGCGATCGTGTGAATTTCACACGGCCATGCCCAACGGGAAGAAGGGCACACGGCAAGGCATGTGGAAAAGCTTGGACCGTGTGGCACTGTAGAAAAATTCCAAAGTTGCGCACTGTTGGTCGTGCCTTTTTCCAAACTTTTTCAAAGCGACCGCAGTAGAGTCACACACGGTTGGCTATGTGAAATTCACACGGCTGGCTGTGTGAAATTCACACGGCCATGTTGTCACGCCCGCCCTTTCCAAGGGTCCGGAGGGGCGGTGCGTGACGCGACCGTATATACATACATCGTACTACTTACAGTGGAAGACTTTAGACATATTTTTTTTTCTTTTAAACATAAACATGCATCGTCATTTATAGATACTTCTTCTTAACATAGGACATGCATCATTATTTCATAAGTACTTAGTGCTTAGTTCAAGTCCATAAACATCATCATCATAAGGAAACATATATAAGGACATAACATATCTCCTCCACCATGCCACTACCACACACACTTGGCCCCTCCTGCTGCTCCCTTTAGTTTATCCATCCCTTACCCTTATCTGCAGTACAAGGGAAAAATAAACTATAAGTGTTGGTTCAATCGACCCAGGTCACGATTGACCAGGACTCGAGTTTGACCCGAGTAATATTTTGATGTTCGACAAAAACATATGACAATGTAATTGTCATGGGAAAGTCCAAGTCTTGGGTACTTGGCATTGAAAGTCCAAGTGGGACACTTGGCATTTGGGAAAGTCCAAGCATGGGTCTTGGCAATGGAAAGTCCAAGCATGGTCTTGGCATGGAAGTCCAAGCATGGGTCTTGGCATGGAAAGTCCAACATGGGTTGGCAAGGAAAGTCCAAGCATGGTCTTGGCATGAAAAGTCCAACATGGGTTGGCAAGGGAAAGTCCAAGCTTGAGTCTTGGCATTTGAGAAGTCCAAGGGTTTGATATTGGCGGCGTAAAGTCCAAGCTAGAGTCTTGGCAGCATAAGTCCAATGGTTGGCGGCGTAAAATCCAAGCGGAGTCTTGGCGGCGTAAGTCCAATGTGCCTTGGCGGTGTAGACACCATTAGCATGACATAGCCGATGGAAGCACCTGAAGGCTAGCGCGATGGATGAATAAGTCATGGATGACTTGGAGGGATCCGAGGGGCGTGAGGCTGATGGAGGTGGCTAGAAGGCTTAGGTCTAGGCTAAGGGTGGTCTAGCAAGTATGGGGGAACCATACTTGGGTTAAAACCTATTTTTTGAGGTGTGCCAGTCGACTGATGTCATGTGGCAGTCGACTGGACCGAGTTAACTAGGGTTTGACTGCGGGTTATGGCCTAGCAGTTGACTGCGGGTTTGATGCTCGGGAAATTGGCCACAGAATGGAGTCGAGACTCGACTGGTCGAGTCAGGACTCCATCAGTCGACTGATGGTCATCATCAGTCGACTGATGGTAGTTCCGTTGGACTTATCCAACGTGGAACTAGCCGTTGTCTCACGACAACAGTGACATCAGTCGACTGATGGTCCCGATCAGTCAACTGATAAACCTTTTCCATCACAGGTTGAAGCTTTATAAGGAGCTCGTGATGGAGGATTTTGGTATCGGTTCTTGAGGGCTATTGGGGCGATTTGTAGGTGCAAATCAGGTCTCCAAGGTGATTTCAAGCAACCAAGCAATCCAAAGGCAATCGTAAAGTAGTTTTCTTTACTTGCATTGTATTTCATTATTGTAATTGCTTGTATTTGTATCTTATTGTTGTAATATTACTTGTAAGGGGTCTCTCCACCCTTGACTTGTGTCAAGAAGGAGTTTTTATTAGTTAGTGGTGTTTGTGGCATCGCTAGGGTTCGTACGAACCCAATCCGTAGAGTAGGAACCGGTTCGGTTCCGAACCACGTTAAATCTTCGTGTTATTGTGTTTGTGATTGTGTCTCGTTATTGTTATCATATATATATTCCGCTGTGCTAACGAAACTTGTAGACACGTACGCGATCAAATTTCATCTACGCTATTCACTCCCCCCTCTAGCCGTTCCAAATTTCCCCTAACAATAAGCACATAGGCTTAGTAAGATCATGTCCTACTCACAAAAACCAAACATCGACATTAAGCATGACATGTAACATTCATAACATATAAGCAACATAACATGTAACATATATGACGTAAGCAAACATAACATGTAGCCTAAGTAACATGAGCAAACATAACATGTAACATATATGACGTAAGCAAACATAACATGTAGCATAAGTAACATGAGCAAACATAACATGTAACATATATGACGTAAGCAAACATAACATGTAGCATAAGTAACATGAGCAAACATAACGTGTAACATATATAACATAGCAACATATCATTTACATATATGACATAATCAAACATAACATACAACATATGTAACATAGCAACATATATAACATAGCAACATAGCATGTAAACATAACAATCATAACATGTGAACAAAACAATCATATCATGTAAACATATGCAGGATGCTCTTTGAAAACATATATTATAGGTACGTAAACATAAATCTCAACATATTGGGCCCGACATTGTACCACATCATCATCATCATAGCGCGCATCCCTAAATAGACCCGAGGTAGTAAGTCTCGAACCTACTAGGTTACTAGGCCCGATCTTAGTCCGTCGACCTAGGGCCATCGTCATAGTGTAGAAGCCCATCCTAGGCCCGATCTTAGTCCATCGACCTAGGGCATCTGGGAGCCCATCCCGTACTAGGCCCGATCTTAGTCCGTCGACCTAGGGGCAATCATACATAGAAGTCCATCCTAGGCCCGATCTTAGTCCATCGGCCTAGGGCATCTTAGGAGTCCATCCCTTTGGACCTTGTTAGGGTCCTGGTACAAGTCATGCAAAAGGTAAAATACTTATATGCTTTTTATTATAACATATCTTATTTCATTTCGCAAACATGTCATACTTCATTTCATAACATATCATATTCCACTTCATGAACATGTCATATTTCATTTCATAAACATATCATACTTCATTTCATAACATGTCATATTTCACTTCATAATCATATCATGTTTCATTTCATAAACATATTATACTTCATTTCATAACATGTCATATTTCACTTCATAATCATATCATGTTTCATTTCATAGACATATTATACTTCATTTCATAACATGTCATATTTCACTTCATAATCATATCATGTTTCCTTTCATGAACATATCATTTTTCATTTCATAATCATATCATATTCATTTCATAACATATCTTAATATCACACACATATAGGGCATGGCATAAAGTATAAACATCAAGAGGAAACAAACACTAACCTAGAGCATGTTATCTTCATCTAGCATCATTTAATATCACAAGTTAATATGAATTCACCTAAACATAAAACACATGTTAACCTAACCTAGAGCATGTTATCTTCATCTAGCATCATTTAATATCACAAGTTAACATGAATTCACCTAAACATAAAACACATGTTAACCTAACCTAGAGCATGTTATCTTCATCTAGCATCATTTAATATCACAAGTTAACATGAATTCACCTAAACATAAAACACATGTTAACCTACCCTAGAGCATGTTATCTTCATCTAGCATCTTAACATCATCATATACATACAAAATATGGTATAGAATTTCATTGAAACCTCAAGAACAATGTTTGGCCGAATGGTTCATGGGGGGCTTTTAGGGTTAAACTTTTAACCTAATCCATCTAACATCCTAACATCATCATATACATACAAAATATGGTATAGAACTTCATTGAAACATCAAAATCAAAGGTTGGCCGAATGGTTCATGGAGGCTTTTAGGGTTGAACTTTTAACCTAATCCATTTAACATCCTAACATCATCATATGCATATAGAATAGGGTATAGAACTTCAGTGAAACATCAAAATCAAAGGTTGGCCGAATGGTTCATGGAGGCTTTTAGGGTTGAACTTTTAACCTAATCCATTTAACATCCTAACATCATCATATGCATATAAAATAGGGTATATAACTTCATTGAAACATCAAAATCAAAGGTTGGCCGAATGGTTCATGGAGGGTTTGATACAAAACTTCAATCGAAAGCTACTCGTATGCAGGTGAGGGTTACTTACTTCCTTCGCTTTGCTTTTAGTGGAAAGATGACCTAAGGAAAGCCAAATCTAGCCTTCTCCTTGCTTGGATGAGGTTCGGCCAAAGAAATGGAGAGGGGGAGCTCTAGAGTTCGGTGAGGAAGAAGAAGAGGAGGAGAAAACAAGTTTGGTAACTCATGCCCCCTCATTCCCCCTATTTATTCACTTGAAGAGTCCCTTAATCTCCCTTACACCTAACTATAATTTCCCCTATTCCTCTACTAATAACATCTCATTGGACTTCTGGTTAGTGGATGCATCTATAGGGTTTGGCTATCTCTAGAGGTTTGAGGTTCAATTCCTAGACCTTGCTTCCTTTTTGGCTTATTTTCTTTTATTTTTGAAAGAGTCCACATAAAGTCCATTATCATCAAGCCAAAAATTCTTGTAAAATTGCTAGAAATTTTACGGGCGTTACAATCCTTCATACCTTTTAAAAGTTTCATCCTCGAAACTTAGTACAATTCTGGGTACTTCTGCTTTATGTCCTCCTCGCATTCCCAGGTAGCTTCTTCGTACCGTTGATTCTGCCACAGGACCTTTACTAAGGGCACCTCTTTGTTCCTTAGTCTCTTGACTTCTCGATCAAGTATCTGGATAGGCCGACTCTCATAACTCATGTCCTCTTGAACTTGTACTGTTTGTGGCTCGATCACTTGGTCCACACTGGAAATGCATTTCTTGAGAACAGAAACATGAAACACGTTGTGAATAGCCGACATCTCTTGAGGCAGCTCCAGCTTGTAAGCTACTTTGCCAATCCTCTGCAATATCGGATACGATCCCACATAGCGCGAACTCAGCTTTCCCTTCCTTCCGAATCTCATCACTCCCTTCATAGGGGCCACTTTGAGGAATACCAGGTCCCCGACTTCGAATTCTAACGGTCTACGCCGCATATCCGCATAGCTCTTTTGTCGGCTCTGAGCAGTTTCAATTCTCTGACGGATGTTCTGTATAGCTCGGGTGGTGTCGTCGATGAAGTCCGTCTGGAGTCCCATCCTCTTCTTTTCACCACCCTCGTACCAGCATATGGGAGATCTACATTTCCTCCCGTATAGAGCCTCGTAGGGTGCCATTCCAATAGTAACTTGGTAGCTATTGTTGTAGGCGAATTCTGCCAAACATAAGTATCGGCACCAACTACCTTTGAAATCCAGGGCGCAAGCTCGTAACATATCCTCCAGTACTTGATTTACTCTTTCGGTCTGTCCGTCCGTCTGGGGATGGAAGGCAGTACTGAACAATAGCTTCGTGCCTAGGGCCTTCTGAACACATTCCCAGAAATGGGAAATAAAGCGACCATCTCTGTCAGAAATGATGGTCTTAGGAATTCCATGTAGTCTGATAATTTCCCTAGCATATAACTGAGCCAGTTGCTCCGTCGAATAGGTCATCTTGATTGCTAAGAAGTGGGCGGACTTCGTCAATCTGTCCACAATTACCCATATAGCATCATAACCGTTTGTTGTCTTGGGCAGTCCTGAGATGAAATCCATAGAAATGTCTTCCCATTTCTATTCTGGAATCTGGATCGGCTGCAGTGTTCCTCTAGGTCTCTGGTGTTCTGCTTTAACCCTCTGGCAGGTCAGGTAGGTACTGACATACTGAGCCACATCTCTTTTCATTCCGAACCACCAGAACTTTCTTTTCAGGTCTTGGTACATCTTGGTGGTTCTAGGATGCATCGCATAAGGAGTTCCGTGAGCTTCCTCAAATATCTTCTTCCGTAATTCTGGATTGTCGGGAATACACAGGCGATCCCTGAGGTAGAGTACTCCACTATCAGAGATACGAAACCCGTCGTCCTTTCCTTCTAAGACCTCTTGCTTGATCCTCTGAATGCTTGGGTCATGGGCTTGCTTTTCCAGTATATCATCGAACAGCGTCGGTGCTATCGTCATGGTCGAGAGTTGTCCGGAAATGATTTCAACCCCGTAACGCATAATCTCTTTTTCTAAGGGCCAAGATAACGCTGATAGAGACATCAAGGTGGCACAGGACTTCCTGCTGAGTGCATCAGCCACCTTATTTTCTTTCCCCGGATGGTAGAAGATCTCGCAGTCATAATCATTGATGAGCTCGAGCCATCTGCATTGTCTCATGTTCAGGTTCTTCTGTGTGAAGAAATATTTCAGACTCTGGTGGTCTGTATAAATCCTACACTGAGCTCCATATAGATAATGTCTCCATGTTTTGAGAGCAAAGACCACGGCCGCTAGTTCTAAATCGTGAGTGGGATAATTCCTTTCATGTTCCTTGAGTTGCCTCGAGGCGTAGGCAATGACCTTGCCGTCCTACATGAGTACAGCTCCGAGTCCCAACTTGGAAGCGTCACTGTACATGTTGAAGCCTTTGTTACTGTCCGGAAGAGCAAGGATTGGAGCGCTGGTCAGTCTCCTTTTCAATTCTGTGAAACTCTTCTCGCAAGCGTCCGTCCACTCATACTTCTTGTTCTTTCTGGTGAGGACTATCATAGGGGCTGAAATCCTGGAGAAGTTCTCTACAAACTTCCGGTAATAGCTTGCTAGCCCAAGAAAGCTTCTGATCTCGCTGGCATTCTTTGGTCGGGTCCAGTTACTCACGGCTTCAATCTTTATTGGGTCTACCATCACTCCGTGCTTGGATATAATGTGACCCAGAAATGATATTTGTTCGAGCTAGAACTCGCATTTGGAGAACTTTGCAAATAGCTGCTTTTCCCGAAGAATCTGCAATACCACATTCAGGTGTTCTGCGTGCTCCTCAGGGGTTCTCGAATATATCAGTATGTCGTCGATAAAGACGATCACAAACTTGTCGAGGAATGCCGAGAATACCTAGTTCATCAAATCCATGAATAGAGCTGGTGCATTCGTCACTCCGAAGGGCATAACTACGAACTCGTAATGTCCGTATCTGGTCCGGAAGGTCGTCTTTGGTATTTCATCTGATTTCACTTTTACTTGATGATAGTCGGACCTCAGGTTGATCTTAGAGAATACGGTGGCACCCTTTAGTTGGTCGAACAGGTCGTCAATCCGCGGCAAAGGGTACCGGTTCTTGATCGTCACATTATTTAGCGCTCGGTAGTCTATGCACATTCGCATAGACCCATCTTTCTTCTTCACCAACAGCACTGGAGCTCCCCATGGAGAGCGACTTGGGCGAATAAGTCCCTTGTCGAGTAACTCCTGTAGCTGTCCCTGAAGTTCCTTCAATTAAGCCGGTGCCATATGGTAAGGTGCTTTAGAGATTGGGTTAGTACCAGGAATCAATTCGATCTCAAATTCAACTTCTCTATCTGGGGCTAACTCTGGTAGTTCATTTGGAAATACCTCTGGGTAGTTGCATACAACTCTGACATCTTCTAGCTTCTGATCCTCGGCTTGACTTGTATCAACTATGTGTGCCAGAAACCCAGTGCATCCACTGTCTAACATCTTGCGTGCCTGTAGAGCTGATAAAATCTTATTGACTCTTCTCCTTGGCTCTCCAATAAATTCAAACATAGGTTCCGCCTCCGGCTGGAAGACCACTTTTCTTTTATGGCACTCGATTGAAGCACCATACTTGCTTAAGAAATCCATGCCCAGTATAATATCATAATCCTGCATGTCGAGCACTATCAGATCACAATAGAGTTCTCTGTCTGCGATTCTAATGGGTGCGGCTCGCAGCATATGAGTGGAGGGCATTACTTCTCCCGAGGGCAGAGTGGTTAAGAACTGGCAATCTAGATCTTGTGGTGGTATGTCTATCTTTCCAGTAAAGTGTGTAGAAACAAATGAATGTGTTGCCCCAGTATCAAATAATGCAGTAGCATGCTGACAGAAAATAAATATCTGACCTGTGACAACCTTAGAAGCATTCGCCACATCTTCTTGGGTGAGAGAGAATACCTTGGCATCTGTCATAACTGGTGGGGCTTCTAGTCTCCCTTAGCTAATCGGGGTACCTTCAATTGACCTACATCCGTGTAAGCGTGGAGGAGCACTCTGTCTTTGGGCATCTTCTCGAGGAGGTGCTGAACACTGAATAGAGGCGATCCACGACTCTATGTCCTGCCCGTCCACAGTTGTAACATCTATTTGTGCCTTGGTAGCATACTCCAGGATGTATCTTTCTGCAGGTAGCACATAGAGGGATCCTAGGCTGCTTATTTGTTAGACCACCTTTAGGATCCTCCCATTGTTTTCTCTTGCCAGTTGGGTTTTCTTTCCAAGTACTCTGGTTTCTCTGACCTCCTGACTGGGCCTGACCCCTGCCTTCACTCAGTGCCTTCTTTTGCTGGTTAATGTTGTTCAGGTAATGCTCGGTAATCAGGGCACTATTGAACAACTCCTCTACGGTCTACGGTCTATGAACTCCACCGGCCACATTCAGAGCTATTTCTGGTCGGAGCATCTTCAGCATGAGTCTGATCCTTTCTCTTTCCGTGCTGACCAACTCTGGGCATAGGCATGCGAGTCGTTTGAATCTCTTCACGGCTTCGCTGACTAATAGGTCACCTTGTCGGAACCCAGTGAACTCGTCATAATGCTTGTTGGTTACCCTCATGTGGAAGAATTCTTCGAAAAATTCGTACTCGAAATCTGTCCATCTCATCTGATTTACTTGTCTCTTTGCTTTAACCCGTTCCCACCACATCCGAGCATCTCCCGAAAGGCAGAATGATGCACACTTAATCTTCTCGCATTCGGGCCAGTCCAGTAGTTGATAACTATCATTTTGTCGGATTATTTTGGTCCTTAATATCATTGTTTTTATTCGCTCAAGTGATTAATTATCGATTATTTGTATATTTTATGAGTTGGATATATTTTTGGACCTTATTGTAAATTCTCCTAAATTCTGGACTTATATGCAAATTTTGTCTTTATTTGTAGGAGATCGAGATGAACCAATGGATTAGACTCGAGTTAGATCAAATATGGCTTCATCTAAGGCTAGAAGGACATTTTAAGCTGGATCAATCTGAACCTTTCATCATGATCGAGGGCTATTTAATCAAGAGATCAGATTTGAGCGATAAGGACCGTCTGATGAAAGTAGCTTGATTCTGAGCCATCCATTCAAATTTGGAGAGATCCGGTCCATACATTCAGATCTAGACATCCTAACCTTTCATCCGGATCGGTTTGATCGTGATCGTCCATTCAAATTGATCAGATCTGTCCATTCTAGATCAGAGCATTCTGGGCCGTTGGATGAGATCTAGGTTTGGGTTTTAATTAGGAGGAGATTACAGCTTGTTGGAAGTCAGTTTTTCTCGACATCGACGCAGCTTCTTCCTCATTGAGCTCCACCGCCGTTTCACCTCCAAGCACCGCCGGCCACTCATCTCTTCCACCAAGGCCGGCGGTGGCATTCCGATCACCAGCTTCATTTCTCTCTTCGGCAACCTTGCCAGCCACACCTCTACCACCGACCATCATCTCACGGTCTGGACAGCACCTTCACGGCAGCGCCAATCTCCACCGACCGAGATCTGTCGCAGCCATCTGCTCATCCGCCCATTCCTAGCTCCAGCAGTCACCGGTGCCGGCAGCCATCTCATCCCATCACAGCCCCTATTCCACACCGCCGGACAACATCCTCCTTCATTGATCCAGCAGTTCCATTTCCAGCTTCTTCACATAGATTTCCAATAGCCCTGTTTCCAGCATTTCGTCATTCGGACAACAATTTCTTCTTCCATGTTGATGTGTTGATTGTTTAGCTTAGTTTGTTGAATGCTAGTAGTCAAATTCCCTTTCATGTTTAATTTGCATTAGTTTAATTTGGTTCATGCACATGTAGCGTTTGATTAAATGTTTCTTAGAGTAATTAGGATATAGTTAGTTAGGTTAGATTTAATTTCATGCTTTACTTTAATTGCTTTCTTTTAATCATGTTTCCATTAGGTTGTTAGTTAATCTTTTCTTCCCTTGAGCCTTAGCAGCCGCGTCCACCTTGCCTCCACCCACTTTTCTCCTTCGGATTCGAGGAGGAACTGCCTCATCGAGTGATTTCGGCGACGTCCTCCATCTCACAACTCATCCACCTTCTCCTTCTGATTCGATGAGAAGTTCCGATCAAACGACATTTCTTCGAACTCAACCGGATCCGCGAGAGTTCGGAGTGTCCATCAAACTACTGGATTCAGGAGTTTGCACCATCCCACATCCACTATCACTTACGGAGTCTCGATCGAGCTTCGTTGGACTTAGCCGAAGGACCTTGGTCATTCACCGGGCCTATCTTGGGTTGATTAGATTATTTATCTTTCATTTTATATTGCTTTAATTCCTGCCTTGTTTGATTTAGTTATTGCATGTTAGTTTAGGATTTTAATTACCTTGCAATTGTAGGTTAGATCTCAAATCCCAAATCCCCATCATCATTAGAAAACCCAAAGCAATAATTAGTAATCCTAAGTTTACTATTCTGTCGATTACACTCGTTGGGAAACGATCCGGGCCATCCACTATGCTATATTAGTGTATTTAGGGGGTTCGGTAATTAATTTGAAACGGTACCACGACAAAATATCCGTTTATCAAATTTGGCGCCGTTGCCGGGGAGTGTAATGATGTTTGGTAGACTTAGGATTGTTTGTCCATTTTTCTAAAAAAAAAAAAAATTCAAAAATCAAAATTTTTGTTTAGGGCTGCATTATTGTATTTCTTGTATATCCATGTATTTGGTCATATCTATTTCCTGTGTCTTTTGATATTATTTATTATAATTGTAGGAAGGAACAAGAAATTTCTTTAAACATGGATCCTTATTATCAGCGATTTGGAGACTTCAATCAGACTTATTATTCAGACCAAAATGAGCAGTAGAGTATTTTTTCTATTGAGCCTCAGAGCTATCCACGAGAATATCAGAACATATACGATCCAACTCTTAGTTCTTATAGTTATGATTGGGGAGATTCTTCAATGCAATATTATCAGCCCCAATGAATTTCAGAGCAGCATGAGTACTTCCAACCTCAACAACAGAATAGGCATGAATCATTTTCAAATACCTATAATTATGGTTGGATGGATCATTCAGGGTTCAAGTATGGAAGCACACAACAGAACAATCCTCAACCTCAATTCAACAATTTAGGGTGGACTAGTCATCAGAGCTTTGATAATGGAAATGAGCAACAACAGCATGATTAACCTTTTCCAGCATATCAGAGTCCAATATATCAAGACTACAATGAAGGAACCCCTTCTCCCAGTCAAGAAAATACAGAGACATTGGAAAAACTAGCATCATTTCTACATCAATATCAGCAACAAATGAACGATAGTTATCGGCAACAACAACAAAGGTTACGAAACTTGCAGACTCAGTTAAATCAAATGGCATCATCTATCAACCAAATGCAAGCACAAGATTCCTTCCAGTTTTCCTCAGAAATCATTTCTGATGGAAGTGATGTGCTTGAGGAGATGGATTGCAGAGTTGATGATACACTTGCTTCTACTTCTACATCTCTACAGGACTCCTCTGTTGATTTATATCATGGTGATGCAGTTGTTGATGTCTCAGATGCTGATAAGAATATTGATGTTGTTTCTTTTTCTGATGCTATTGAAGAGGAAAGTGCAGAGGTTTTTGTAGATGAGGTTGTACTCCTTGTGTTGCCAGATACCAGTGCCCAGACTTACCAATCAGACCAGAAGACAAATGAGACAGTGGTGGCAAGCAATTCTGATGAACTGATTTCCATGGAAGTGGTGGATAGCTGGAGTTCCCCAGACTGGACACTTCCATCACAGCCAGAGTCTCCAACACCTCTGCTGATGAAGGCCCTGACAGAAAATGCAATAATCCAGCCCCAAGGCTGGACACTTTTCCTGAATCGCCTCAGACCTCCAGAGAAAACATATGAGAAGGCGATCATGTTGGAGGGAGCAGCACAGTACTATCATGATCACATCATGAAGGCACTCACCCCCATTCAGTCCATCCCACTCCCGACATGGATGCCTTTGCTGAATCTTTTTCAACCACCGGGACGGGATTTCTCTCGGAGCACTCCACTACCTGAGTGGCTTCTCTTACTGAATCTTCTCCAACCACCAGGACCTTAGGGGAGTTTGTTCCATCTTATCTCTTTTCTTTTTCCTTGTATATATTTTTTTTTACTTCATTTGTTTTTGTTTTAGTTGTTATGTTTTGTTTGTTGAGTTTTTGTTTTGTCAGTTTTTCAAATAAATGTCCTATGCATTCCTTTATATCATCTTAGAAGTCGTGAAAACTAGTTAAATTTGATTGTCGAGTTTTGGGGATTTATTGTTATGAATGGATTATTTGATTGCATGTGGTTACTACTTGGTGATGGATTCTATATTGATAGACTGAGTTGATTGTTTTTGTTTACCTAGTGAGGGTTGAGCCTATTTTTATTGCTTGTGTGTGGTGCACTTGTGGTTATTGTAACTCTAGAACTTGCTTTGATTCTTTCGAGACCACACAACCATAGGTTTGCATGATTATTATGAAGGCAATCTTACTGGTTTTTCTTCACTACTTTTGTTGTCACATGCTACTTAAATAATTTCCTTATCATACGCCATGTTATTTTCATTATTCATTCTATTGTCTTTCTATCCCTGCATTTTCATCATGCCATTTTTTTTTCTCTTCTCCATTTCTATTCTTGGATGTGGAATATTGGATGTTTCATGATGAGTTTTTGCCCGGGACGGACAAAAGTTTAAGTGTGGGGGAGAGAGTAGTTCAGGAGAATTTAATGTAAGCATAGGCATGTCGTGCTTGATCACCATGGACAAGCCGTGTTTTTATTTTTATATAAGTATGGGAATAATACATTTGAAAATCATTGCACTAAGGTTTGCTTGAGAACAAGCAAAGATCTAAGCCTGGGGCATTTTTATGTGTGCAAATTATATAGGATTTTAGGAGTAGTTTTAGCACACATCTCATTGCATTTCATACTTGTTTCATGCATATTCTAACTTGTTTTGCATTCATTTGCTATTTCCTAGTTCGAAGATCTACTTTTGTTATTTTTATGTGCAGAGCGACATTTTGGAGGCAAAATGGCTAAATAAATGGATCTCAAGAAAGGCAAGCGTGCTCTGTTCATGTCTCAGAGACGCGGGCACGCTTTGGACCTGAAGAGGATGTTCGTTTGGAGCTCCAGAGGAGGACACGAGTGGCCATATGAATCTCACACGACCGTGCCTATTCCTGATGCGAAATTCAGATCTCGATTTCCATCCTTCCACACGGTCGGCCGTGTGGATTCAACACAGTCGTATGACGACAACGTGACTTATACAGCTCTTAGTTTCGCGGACAAATAAGGAAAGTTGATTTCACTACTATATATAGAAAGGCACATCTAAACCTTTGGAGAGGCTCGACAGTTGGGACGGTAAGAAGGTGACCTAAAAAGCACTGGAGGCTCGCATAGGTGGGAAGAAAGTGGCTCGAAGACCTGAATCGACACTGCAACACCTTGAAGAGCGACCAAGACATTGCTTTGGATCCAATAGGGTGTATTATTTCTCATTCTAATTTTGTTTGTATTGTAATGTTTTATAAAAAGATGTCTTGTGTTTGTTCTTCCTTATTCATGGAGTAGATACTTCGATTCAAGGATTATGGAGTAACTTGCGTATGTTGGACATGCTAGTTCAAATATATATTCATCACTTTTGAATTATATTTACAATTTATGTTGTCTAGATCGATGAAAGTTATATCTTGATTATATTTCTATCGCACATAGTCGATATAAGGGTGGAAAGCCTTTGTATTGAAATTTAGGAGAACCAAGAAGGAACCTTACGATCATCCTCCCTACCATAACCGTAGGAAGTAGGTTGTGAAAGAGTAGGATATGAAATATAATCCACCTGTTCATAGGGATCAATAGGACATCTTAGAACCACATATCCCAGCAGAAGGCCCAAAGTAGGAGACATCAACTCTATAAGGGTCGAGAGACCCCAGTGACAGGGGGCTCCCAAAGATATCAACCCCCTGAGCTCTAACGATCCGAAAGAGAAACTTGGCTAGGAATAGGTAGTTCTTGTTGGTGGAGTAGGCACCAGATAATCGAACCTAAGTTTTAATTATGATAAAGACCCAAAGTTAAGGTCATATTATTGTCTAACGAGTTGAACCAAGTGTGTAGGAATGTTAAGCTAAGCTGAAGGTCGACGACACCCGAAGAATCTTGTGTTGAGAAACCGTGGTGTTCGGGAGAACTTCAGAGGGAGCTGAAGAACCCAGGTGGAGACCTGAAGCAAAGCTACAACTCACAAGGACCTAAGGTAAGCTTGAGGCAAGCTCGTGTGTGTGAGTGAATGCAAGGTCGGGTCCTCCATATGAGGATGTCCTTAGGCGGCGATCCGACTAAGACTTCCCATGAAGGTCTAGGTCTAGATCGGACAGTAAGTGATCGTCAAATTCACTTCAATTATTGTTATTTCGAGCTAACTCTTTAGTGCAGTTGAGAACCCTAGCTAACGATGATCGATGGTTGTTAGCGATGATCGATGATGCATCACCAATCAGTGATTTCGTTCGGTTACGTATTGCCATTTGAATTTTTAGCCTCGAGGAGAGTCAAACTTCATCCCCTTATCTTAGGGTGAGGTGGCCTTTGGTGATAAAACTTGAGCTCAACGTTTAGAGTTCTCAAAGGCAATAAAAGAAGGAGTGTTCTTCACCATTTTCATCAATTCTAAGCCTCCAAAAAGCTCCCGCAACGCCATGACTCTACAACAACGAAGCGCTGCAGAAACGCCGACGATGCAAGCTCAATCTTCACCCTCTTAGTTGTAAATTTCCTTTCTATGAAGCTTTTATCATAATGAGGAGAGGGGGTTTGTCTCTCTACCTCGAGATTTCTCGAAGCTTTGTAATCGTCGTCTCCTACCTCCAACAAGGAGGAGACATTTTAGTAATTGCCCTTCGTACGCGGTCTCGGACCGCTAGGGCCTTGGACTAGCAGCCAGTAGGTCGTGAACCAAGTAAAACAAAGATGTGTCTTTTATATTTCCGTTGTGTTTTTACTCTTGTACTTGTTTTATATCGAATGAACGAAAAGATTTTTACGTGCGCTATTCACCCCCCCCTCTAGCGTTATTTTGCAATCCAACAATTGGTATCAGAGCGGGGTCGCTATGATTTGGTGCACCACCAATCTAGCATTTTTTTAAAAGTTGTCTTTTCGTTTTTGGTTTTAAGACTTTTTCATTTCATTTTATTTCGTTCTCCCACACTACTAATCCATGACGAAAGTCTTGGTACATTCGTTTCTTTCTAAATGACCCATCTCGAAGGGTTTAGCACCGTCTGACCTCCATTTTACAACGGAGATGACTTCCCTTACTGGAAGGGTCGGATGGAATACTTTCTAAAAACTCAAATCGAGATGTGGATCGTAATCTAAATTGGGTTCACACTTTCTACTAATGAAGTTGGTGAATCGTTGATTACGATCAATGGACAATTGCCGTGAAGTGCCAAGTGGAAGCCGATGCAAATGCTACACAAATTCTACAGTGTGGGTTGTCCAAAGAGGATCTCAACTGTGTCGGCCCCTTCATCAGTACGAAGGTCCTATGGAATAAGCTCGTAGAGCTACACGAAGGAACCGACAATGCAAAGGTATGTAAAAGAGACCTCTTGTTCAATAAATTATATAACCTTAATATGCAAAAACACGAGACGGCAACCCAACTACACGCCGGCATACAAGACATTGTCAATAGCCTACACTCCATTGGACAGAAGGTCAAAAACTGGGACCTTATAAGGTATGCTGTCAACGCTTTTCCTATGACTACCTTGTGGGCATCCATGGTCGATGCCTATAAGGTTTCTAAGGACCTTTCCAAGATTAGATTAGATGAGTTATTTTCTGAATTTGAGTTACATAAACAGTCTAATTCGACTCCCGAGAAAGGTATTGTCTTATTTGCAGGACCAAAGAAGAAGCCCACAAGTAAACCACCCCCGAAGGAAGAAGACGAGTACGAGTCGGAGGTAGACGCCGAGATGGAAACCGAACTAGAAAATCTAGTTCAGAAGATGATCAAAAGCCGAAGATGACCCATCAACCAATCCAAAGAAGGAAAGGCTAAAGTGAATTCTAATTTTAGATGCTATGAATGTAATAGGTTCGGACACATCAAGTCGGAATGTCCAAAACTCAAGAACAAAGCACCTAAGTTCAAGAAAGCACTCAACGCCACATGGGAAGAATCATCGGAGGAGGAAGACGACAACCTAGTCTTCATGGCCAAATTGACTGTACCCGAGCAAGAGTTCGAACACAAGGAAGAGTCCGATTTCGGATCCAATGACGAATTACTATTCAAGACAAGCCACGGATCTACATCCGATTCAAAAGGTTCACTTAAGGTATGTCGGTCCTTAATTAGTACGTTGTATAATTCAATAAAATTTTTAACTAGAAAATTAGCTAAGTATGAGTCCAAGGTCGAGACTTTAGTTGAGGAAGTCAAACTCCTTAAACACGAAGTCTCCCTAACCTCTTCGACTAGTCAAGTTCAAGAGGAGGACTCAACTCGAGTTGAAAAGCTCAAAGTTGAGAACTCACTTTTGAAAGGACAAGTCGAAGATCTTAAGCATACGTTGGAAAGGTTTACTTTGGGATCCAAGGGACTTGACCTTTTACTTGGATCGCAAAGGGCCGTGTACAACAAGGTCAGACTTGGATTTAGACCAAATACGACTAACAAGTCGTATATGTCGATTGTAAATCGTAATAAAAAACAAATCCAAGCATGGGTCCCTAAGATCACTTTGATTTCTCAACTAGGATCTAATAAATACTGGGTACCCAAGGACCAAATCCACTACGTGGAAAGACCGAATTGATTCAAAGGTCCAGGGGGAGCCGTATTAAATTTGTTTGTGCTATTACTTGAAATTAGACTTTGCATGCTTAGGTCTTTTTATTTTTATTTTTAGAATGGTTAGATAGGATCTATAACTTGTCAACACTTGACAACATAGTATCAGGATGCAGCGAGATGATAGTACGCTAGGGAAGCGAAGTCCTTGTTGGGTTGATCCGTGAGGGGAAACTTCGCTTCCCACTTCACCTCGGTAGCTTGTCCATGGCGATCCCTTCGATATCCCCGGATTAAAAAAATTTAATCCTAGACAAAAGGGATTGCCCAAACCACCAAGTCATCGTCGTGCTATTCGTTTAGAGAGGTCACTTGAACAAACTAGTTGTTCAAGCGACCATCCTCTATTCTACGAGTAGCCACGGATAAACAATGTCTGGATCGCCGATTTTCGTGTTTATGCTCGGGATCCAAGTATTATTTAGCCATTTATAGATTTATAACATGCTTATAATTGAAAAACAAAAACAAGCAACAAACAAAAGAAGAAAATAGAATAGGTATACCTCTCGATTTTCTACTGTATGACCTTCCTCCTTTTGGATGTCGTGTGGGCGACGATCTACCAAAAGTCGAAGCTCCTAGATCGCAAATCTTCCTTCCTTGCTCTTCCAAAGCAAGAGGAAGAGTAGAAACAAGCTTTTTCTCCTCCCTAAAACCAACCAACAAGGAGCACTTAATCTCCTTGCCGCCGGCCAACTAGAAGGTGGAGAAGATGATGGAAAACAATCAAGACACCAAGGGAACCCCTATATCTTGTTTCCACCACCTAAGGAGAGGGAGAAGGGAGCTTTTGGGCACCGGCCAAGGGCTGGGAAGGGCCTGGAAAAAAGCTGGACGCCGGGCACAAGAAGGATGAAGAAGAAACAATCACCTTCCTTATTTGGTGCCGCCCTAGCCTCCAAACCCTAAACCTAATCCTATCTCAACTAGGATTCCTTCTTGCCGCCCAAACCCTATCTATCCTTGATTGTCATCCACGCCAACTCCCATGGCCTCCTTTTATAGAGTTAGGGATAAGTCATGAATTAATCTCCTCCATTGGTTCTAGGGATTTAATCTCAACCATCGGATCTAGAGATTTAATCTCAACCGTCGGATCTTAGAGATTTAATCTCTACCAATGGATCTTAGACTTTTGTTTCTATCCATTGGATCTAAGCATCATGAGGTGTTAATAGGCTACATTAGGGACCATGAGGAGGAGTTGGGTCTTGGCCACCCATAGATCAAGCCCACATAAAGTCCGATCCACTAATGATGATCCAATCCACTAAAGGTTCATCATTGATCTACCTCACCAACCCCCATATGATAATATGGGCTCCATATATTATTTGTACATTTTCTCCCCGTGTTTAAGATCTCGAATGTCAATCGATTAATTAATTTACTGACCATTAATTAATCAACATCTAACTCCTTGAGTAGTACCACTCAACCTTTTCATCATGTCGGACCAAGTCCACCTGCAGGGTTTACATGATGAACCTTATGAGCTCCTCAAGGGGACATCATCATCCTAATATATAGGACATGGTTTTTTCCTATAATCAATGGCACACCATATAAATAATATCATCTCCCAACTTACCGAGCCTATCGATTTAATCTATAAATCTCGTCCATTGGTAAATCAAAGAGATGAGTACTAAGTATATGTGCCCGTTATTATATCGGGATTAAGAGCATGTACTAAATAATATCTGAGGTCAGATTCTATTATGTAGTCAGCAATAAATTGAATCACCTCTAAGTCGGTCCTGCTCAATACACACAAAGTGCACTAGTGTGATTTTATGGTCAAGACAAACCAATACCAAATCACACTACAACCATTCCGATGGTTTGTCCAAAGCCATCTCGGTTGTGAGCCTTTACTTATACTTTACATGCCTATCAAACTCTCGCTAGAAGGGCCTTGAGTATCTAGGTCTATAATGTAGATTGATAAATATGCAAACAATGATCATGTGATTCTTATTTATTTACTTACCTTATGGGCTCGTGGTTCCTTCGAGTTTGCAACTGCACCATTATTATCACAATAAATTGTGATATTTCTGGGCAAACCAAGAATCACATCCAAGTCCATCAGGAAGTTCCTGAGCCACACAGCTTCTTTGGCCGCCTCAGAGGCTGCCACATGCTCAGCTTCCATGGTGGAGTCTGCCACGCATTTCTGCTGGACACTCCTCCATACAATGGCTCCACCTCCCAAAGTAAACACAAAACCTGAGGTAGACTTTCTGTTATCCCTATATGATTGGAAGTCGCAATCCATGTAACCCATAGGGAGTAATTGGTATGCCCGGTAAACTAGCATATAATCCCTAGTCCTTCTCAGGCACTTCAATATATGCTTTACCGCAGTCCAATATCCCTGTCCTGGATTACTCTGATATCTGTTGACCATGCCCACGGCATAGAAGATTTCTGGTCTCGTACATAGCATTGCATACATGAGGCTTCCTACTGCCGAAGCATAATGAACCGCCTTCATCTCCTCTATCTCCTCAGATGATCTAGGACACATCTCCTTAGATAAAGGAACTCCTTGCCTGAAAGGTAGAAAACCCTTCTTGGAGTTTTGCATGCTAAAACGATCCATAATCTTGTCTATGTATGAAGCTTGGGATAAGAACAACATCCTTTTCCTGCGATCCCTTATAACCTTGATCCCAAGGATGTGTCCCACCTCTCCCAAGTCCTTCATATCAAACTGTTTGGACAACCATACCCTTACGTCCGATGACACCTTGATATTGTTGCCAATCAACAAAATGTCATCTACGTATAGTACAAGAAATACCACTACATTTCTGTCACATCTCTTGTATACACATGACTCATCCGGACTTTGAATAAATCCATAAGACTGGATTACCTCATCAAAGCGGATGTTCCAAGACCTTGAAGCTTGCTTCAATCCATAAATGGACCGATTAAGCTTACATACAAGATGGTCTTTGCCCTTAGCAATGAATCCCTCTGGTTGCTTCATATAGATATTTTCCTCAAGACTTCCATTATGGAAAGCTGTCTTGACATCCATCTGCCACACCTCATAATCCATATGAGCTGCTATGCATAAGAGAATCTGGATAGACTTGAGCATGACTACTGGCGAAAAGGTCTCCTCATAATCGATACCCACTTTCTGAGTATACCCCTTTGCAACAAGCCTCGCTTTAAAGGTCTCAACCTTCCCATCTATTCCTCTCTTTCTCTTGTAGATCCACTTGCATCTAATGGTTTTTACACCATCGGGTGGTTCTACTAGCTCCTAGACCCGATTTGAATCCATAGATTTAATCTCAACATTCATTGCACTTTGCCAAGATACTACATCTTTATCTTGGATTGCCTCGTCATATGTCCAGGGATCAGGTTCATGTTCACCAGGGACCAAATCAGAAGATTCTCCTAAGAACATGAATCTATCAGGCTGTCTCACAACCCTCCCACTACGACGAGGTATCACCTGTGTATCTTCTGTGACACACGGTGCAGTGACATGTGGTATATCCTCTTGTACCGGTGGTACTAAAGAAGTGACTTCCCCTTTTAACTCCTCCAGAACAATTTTACTCTTGGGCTTGTGGCTCATCACATAGTCTTCCTCTAGAAATCTGGCGTTCATGCTAACGATCACCCTCTGATCTCTAGGACTATAAAACAATCCACCCTTCGTTCCCCTGGGATAGCCAACGAACATGCGTGCATTTACATGCGAGGTTCCAACTTACATCTCGCCTTGGCACATGTCTTTGGACTCCCCCATATTCGAATATGTCTTAGACTAGGCTTTCGCCCAGTCCACAACTCTGTGGGAGTAGAAGGCACTGATTTAGATGGAACCAAGTTCAGAATGTACACCACCGTATCTAGAGCATATCCCCAAAATGAATCTGGCAAGTCAGAATAGCTCATCATCAATCTAACCATCTCCATAAGCGTCCTATTCCTTCGCTCTGCTACACCATTCTGCTGGGGTGTACCAGGTGCAGTCACTTGGGATTGAATCCCAGCCTCTGATAAGTAGTTCCTAAACTCTCCCAAGAGGTACTCACCACCACGATCAGATCGTAGTGTCTTGATACTTTTACCTTGACGTTTCTCCACATCAGCCTTGAATTCTTTGAACTTGTCAAAGCATTCAGACTTGCAGCGCATCAGGTAAATGTATCCATATCTTGAGTAATCATCTATAAATGAGACGAAATACTCAAAATCACCTCTAGCCTGGATAGACATAGGACCACACAAATCAGAATGGACCAATTCTAACATATCTTTCGCTCTATACCCCTTCGCCTTAAAAGGCCTCTTGGTCATCTTACCCTCCAAGCAAGATTCATAGGTTGGGAGATCCTCCACCACTAATGAACCCAAAGGTCCATCAGCTATCAACCTTTGAATTCTGTTTAGGTTAATGTGACCAAGCCTAAGATGCCAAAGATATGTTTGGTTCATCTTCAAAGGTTCTTTTCTCTTATTGGAATTAGAAGATGAGTTATTAACTTCAATTTGCATTGTGGGAGGTTTTGGTTCAAGTGTGTACAAATTTTCTATCAATGCACCCGAACAGATAATGTCCCTATTCCTTCTTATAACAACTCTGTCATTAAAAGAAATAGAATATCTATCCATAAACAATTTAGAAATTGAAATTAAATTCTTTCTAAACAAGGGTACATAAAGGCAATTCTCCAGAACCTAAGTTTTATTTTTCTCAAGAGATAAATAAAACTTCTCCCACTACAATAGCTGCCACCTTCATGGCATTGCTCAAGTATATGGTAATCTTCCCTTTAGCTAGTCGTCGGGTTTCCTGGAACCCCTGCAAAAGTATTGCAGACATGATTAGTGGCTCCCGTATCTACACACCAGGTGCTGGTAGATAACACCTGCTAATAATGTTTCAACGACTAGTCCAAAGGATATATCTTTGTTCTGCTTTGGATTGGGACAGTCCTTCTTCCAATGTCCATCTTGCTTGCAAGTAAGTACTTGCCTTTCGGCTTCTTAACTCCTCCTAGAGATCCTCCCACCATCTTTTCTTCACCTTGTTTCTTCTTCTTCTTCTTGCCTTTCGGCTTAGAAGTAGAAACCTTTTTGAGCAACCATCGCTTGAGGACACTCTTCGAAGAGTGCGTACTTGTACTCCTTAGCAGATAAGACAATATCTAGATTCTTTTCCAATCAACATTGTTTGGGTACAGTAAGATTATTTCCTTTAGTATCATAGTAAGTGGACTGAAAGTCATTTTTGAAAATCCTAAGAATCACATAGATCATTACTGTAGATTTCAAAAAATTATTGATTCCTCAAACAATAAAATTTTAAAATCAACCAACACCTCAAAACACCGAGAATATTGTATGTCATGATAGTGTGGACGTATACGAATTCTACATTTGTAAGAGGAGGTTTTACCCATTAATTTTACTATCTTGTCAACCTAACTTTATGACAAGTAAAATTAATAGTTGGTTTCTCTTTGGACCTACAAATAAAAGCAGTGACTCCGATGGGGAGGATACTTATATTTGTATCTAAGTGTTCACCATTACTTGGTACCAAGGTAATTATCTCGGGTTATGTGCCTTACGATGGGCAAGTACACACGCTCCTTAATAATTTCCTATAACCATATTCGACCTTGTGATCTACAAACAAACCCATCCGATGGGAAGGAAGGCACTCAGAGCCGACGCACAAGTTTGTTTGCTCACTTGTCAAATCGTAATGGAGGTCGCGGGAATTTATAAAAATATCCCTCTCCCACTTAGTAATTTGAAATTGAGGAATTTTCCTATCCTACGACATGCATATCAAACAAAAAGCAATAAATATGAAAAATAAAATATTTTCCAACTATTATGGCTTTTGTCTTCAATATGTCTCCCGTCGCAACGTCTTCTCGTCCGCTCCTCCTACGCCATGTACAAGACATTCGGAGATCCGAGCCGAGACTAAAACCTATTTTAATTTACATCCATCGATCCTATACTCCACGAGGGAGTGTACATGAAATCTAGATCGAAAGTAAAATAAAATAAAGAGTGGCTAAACAATGTCGTATCTAATTTACAAAAAATCAAATACTAGCCTCGTCAACCCCGAGGATTCAAAAAAATAAATATTTACACACATACAATTACATACACACATATGGCCATAATAGTCAGATCTTATGCCTGCAACCAAAGAGTTAAACTACGCATATCCTACTATTATCTGGCACATATAATATATGAAAAAGTGCATAAAAATTAACCGAATCCTAAACACACAAAACTAGAAACCTTGGCTCTGATACCAATTGTTGGGTTGATCCGTGAGAGGAAACTTCACTTCCCACTTCACCTTGGTAGCTTGTCCATGGCGATCCCTTCGATGTCCCCAGATTAAAAAAATTTAATCCTAGACAAAAGGGATTGCCCAAACCACCAAGTCATCGTCGTGCTATTCGTTTAGAGAGGTCACTTGAACAAACTAGTTGTTCAAGCGACCATCCTCTATTCTACGAGTAGCCGCGGAATAGACGATGTTCGGATCGCCAGTTTTCATGTTTATGCTTGGGATCCAAGTATTATTTAGCCATTTACAGATTTATAACATGCTTATAATTGAAAAACAAAAACAAGCAACAAACAAAAGAAGAAAGTAGAATAGGTATACCTCTCGATCTTCTACTGTATGACCTTCCTCCTTTTGGACGTAGTGTGGCCGACGATCTACCAAAAGTTGAAGCTCCTAGATCGCAAATCTTCCTTCCTTGCTCTTCCAAATCAAGAGGAAGAGTAGAAACAAACTTTTTCTCCTCCCTAAAACCAACCAACAAGGAGCACTTAATCTCCTTGCCGCCGGCCAACTAGAAGGTGGAGAAGATGATGGAAAACAATCAAGACACCAAGGGAACCCCTATATCTTGTTTCCACCACCTAAGGAGAGGGAGAAGGGAGCTTTTGGGCACCGTCCAAGGGCTGGGAAGGGCCTGGAAAAAAGCTGGATGCCGGGCACAAGAAGGATGAAGAAGAAACAATCACCTTCCTTATTTGGTGCCGCCCTAGCCTCCAAACCCTAAACCTAATCCTATCTCAACTAGGATTCCTTCTTGCCGCCCAAACCCTAGCTCTCCTTGATTGTCATCCTCGCCAACTCCCATGGCCTCCTTTTATAGAGTTAGGGATAAGTCATGAATTAATCTCCTCCATTGGTTCTAGGGATTTAATCTCAACCGTCGGATCTAGAGATTTAATCTCAACCGTCGGATCTTAGAGATTTAATCTCTACCAATGGATTTTAGACTTTTGTTTCTATCCATTGGATCTAAGCATCATGAGGTGTTAATTGGCTACATTAGGGACCATGAGGAGGAGTTGGGTCTTGGCCACCCATGGATCAAGCCCACATAAAGTCCGATCCACTAATGATGATCCAATCCACTAAAGGTTCATCATTGATCTACCTCACCAACCCCCATATGATAATATGGGCTCCATATATTATTTGTACATTTTCTCCCCGTGTTTAAGATCTCGAATGTCCGTTGATTAATTAATTTATTGGCCATTAATTAATCAACATCTAACTCCTTGAGTAGTACCACTCAACCTTTTCATCATGCCAGACCAAGTCCACCTGCAGGGTTTACATGATGAATCTTATGAGCTCCTCAAGGGGACATCATCATCCTAATATATAGGACACAGTTTCCTCCTATAATCAATGGCACACCATATAAATAATATCATCTCCCAACTTACCGAGCCTATCGATTTAATCTATAAATCTCGCCCATTGGTAAATCAAAGAGATGAGTACTAAGTATATGTGTCCGTTATTATATCGGGATTAAGAACATGTACTAAATAATATCTGAGGTCCGATTCGATTATGTAGTCAGCAATAAATCGAATCACCTCTAAGTCGGTCCTGCTCAATACACACAAAGTGCACTAGTGTGATTCTATGGTCAAGACAAACCAATACCAAATCACACTACAACCATTCCGATGGTTTGTCCAAAGCCATCTCGGTTGTGAGCCTTCACTTATACTTTACAAGGGGTCGATAACATGATCTCCCGTGTGACACCACACACCATGTTATCTACAATGTAATGTATTAGACAATATTGCATAATCATATAAATATGCAAACAATGATCATGTGATTCTTATTTCAAAAATAAAGATGTTCATACAAAAGATAGACTTTTCAGTATACATCCCTACAGTCCTGTGGTCCGAGTTAGATAAGGCATATCTATCTCGGTGCACTCGACTAAGTGGAACTAGCTGAAACTACCTCACTGTATCCTAAACTAGTTAGACCAAGAAGTGATCTTAGGTGAATCAAATTATCATTTTCTCGAGCTTGGCTTTGTCTAAGGAAGTGGTCGTTTTTCCGATCAAAGAATGCCCCTGTGCTTCTCCACAACTTGGAAACCAATTTCTTGAAAAGGTGACTTGATGAGCTTAGGGTTAAATCTGAATCTAATCCAAGGTTAACTAGTTTCAATTCATTAAATTTAATTAAGTAAAATTGAAGTCATCTCACAAGAACACATAAGGATAACGTGTTTGATCATGTAGAAAAGGGTGAGATGATTCTAGGACTAATAATCTTCAACCAACTCATAAATTTTAATATCCGATCCAACTACTATATGTGTAGGATCAATGGATGTTGGACAGTGGGTGCTCCCGACATATGACCGAAGACCAACTTAAATTTTCGAAGCTTAGATTCAAACGACAAGGATCAATAGCTTTTGGAAACAACGGCAAGCTCAAAATCATCGGATCAGGTGATATTGAGCTAAACTCTAAGTTTACAATTCAGAATGTGTTATTAGTCGAAGATTTTGAATATAATTTACTTAGTGTAAGCCAATTGTGTGATAATAACTATAAGGTTATATTCCTAGAAAATGAATGCTTAATTAAAACTAATGAAACCTCTAAAACAATACTTAAAGGAACTAGGAATAGCAACATCTACACAATTAACTTACCCAATTCCTCAACCAAGTGTCTTATGACACAGTAAGAGGAATCTTGGTTGTGGCACCAACGACTCGGTCACTTGCACCCAAGACTCGTTCACAAGATGAGTCAGAGTGGCTTAGTCAAAGGATTACCTAACCTTAATAACTTGGACAATAAAATATGTAATTCTTGTCAATAATGTACACAACCTAAGGCATAACATCAACTAACTAACCAAGAACGAACAAAAAGTGTGCTTGAGCTCCTACATTTGGATCTATTCGATTCTCATGGAGCCAAATCACTAAATGGTAGTCAATTTTGCTTAGTCATAATTGACGACTAATCTAGGTTTACCTGGGTTAGGTTCCTTAAATACAAAAGTGATACCTTAGATCAACTCACCAACTTGTGTAAGCTAATCGAAAACCAAAAGAACCTTAAGATTAAAAGACTTAGAAGCGATCATGGTGGTGAATTCGAAAATCATAGGTTCACCGACTTCTGTAACCTAAACAGATACCACCATGAATTCTCCTATCCTAGAACCCCACAACAAAATGGTCTAGTTGAGCGAAAAAATAGAACCCTACAAGAAGCCGCTAGAACCATGTTGAACGAGTACAAACTACCCGATAGGTTTTGGGCAGAAGCCGTTAGTATGACTTGTTATGTCCAAAATAGAATCCTATTAGTCAAGAGGCACCTTAAGACCTCATACAAAACCTACCATGGCAAAGTGCCTAACATTAAATACTTTAGGGTATTTGGATGTAAGGTACATGTCCTAAACACTAAGGACTACCTAGGAAAGTTCACCTCCAAAACAACCACCGGAATCTTCCTAGGATACTTAACCATAAGTAGAGCCTATAGGGTCTACAACAATGAAACCCTTAAAATCGAGGAAACCATTAATGTAGTATTCGATGAACGACATGAACCCATAAAACCCGTAGTAAATCTAACTGACGAACCGATTCATACCAGACTCGAATCTGACCATGAAATCGAGTCTAGTATTAATCCTAACCCGAGTCAGTCTAGGATTCAATCAAATCATCCTATCGACCAAGTGATAGGTGGTCCTAACCTAGGGGTTCGAACTAGAGTGTCATATCGAAACCTTAGTCAAATCTCATTGATTTCGAAAATCAAACCCATGTCAATTGAACAAGCTCTTCTTAATCCCGATTGGATTATTGCAATGCAAGAAGAGCTAGCTCAATTTACTAGGAATGAAGTTTGGGAATTAGTACCACCATCTAAAGATAAATCAATTATTGGAACAAGGTGAGTATTCCGAAACAAACTTGATGACAAAGCTGAAGTAGTTAGAAACAAAGCGAGATTTGTCATGAAAGGTTTTAGTCAAGTAGAAGGGTTAGATTATGATGAGACCTATGCTCTCGTAGCTAGATTAGAATCCATCCGAGTGTTGTTGGCATACGCTGCACATCAAGGATTTAAACTATTTCAAATGGATATCAAGTAAGCATTCTTGAATGGACTAATTAAGGAAGAAGTGTACATTAGTCAACCCCCAGGATTCGAAAGCTTAGATAAACCCGACCATGTGTTTAAACTCAAGAA
Source organism: Wurfbainia villosa (assembly GCA_025175895.1). NCBI lineage: Eukaryota > Viridiplantae > Streptophyta > Magnoliopsida > Zingiberales > Zingiberaceae > Wurfbainia > Wurfbainia villosa. Next base: position 30,193,859 of record CM045989.1, on the reverse strand, counting down.
AGCCTTATATTGACTAAAACAAGCTCCTAGAGCTTGGTATGAGAGGCTTTTAGTATACCTTAAGTCTAAAGGGTTTAGCCAAGGCTTATTCGACCCGACCCTTTTCGTAAAATCCATAGGCAAAGAAATTTTTATAGCCCAAATTTACGTAGATGACATAATATTTGGAACAACTAACTCAATCCTAGTAAACGAGTTTATTTCACTAATGGAAAGTGAATTTGAAATGAACTTAGTAGGAGAATTAAATTTCTTCCTAGGATTACAAATTAAACAAACTAAAGAAGGAATCTATCTACATCAACAAAAATACGCTAAGGAATTAATTAACCGATTCAGGATGCAAAATCCTAAAACAATTAATACACCTATGGCAACAAGCATTAATATAGGAGAAGGTGTAGAAGGAAACCCTATTGACCTAAAATACTATAGGAGTGTGATAGGGAGTCCCTTTTACTTAACTGCGAGTCGACCCAATATATTATTCATAGTAAGTATGTGTGCAAGGTTTCAAACTTGTGCCAAGGAGTCACACCAAACATTGGTTAAGCTTATCCTTAGATATCTAAAGGGTACACTAAGTGTAGGTATTTGGTACCCTAGATCTACTGAGTTCGAACTAATCGACTACTCTGACTCAGATTATGCTGGTAGTAAACTCGATAGAAAGAGCACAAGTGGTTGTTGTCAACTTCTCAACTCGAGTCTAGTGAGTTGGTGCAGTAGAAAGCAACATTGTATTGCTTTATCTACCACCAAAGCCGAATACGTCGCAATGGGTGAGTGTGTAGCTCAGCTCCTTTGGATGAAGCACACTCTCCAAGACTTTACTTAAACTTTAACAACACTAAAATTTACATCGATAACATTAGTTCAATTAATTTAACCAATATTCCAATATGTCACTCTAGGACCAAACATATAGAGGTCAAACATCACTTTATTCGAGAATATGTAGCTAACGGGACCATACAACTCGAATACATGGAGTCCAAATCGAACCTAGTAGACCTATTTACCAAGCCCTTAACCAAAGCAGAGTTTAGTTTGCTTAGATGAAAATTAGGTATGTGCGTAATAGAGTAGGACTTAAAACTTATATTTTTGTTGTACTCTATTCTATTTTTACTTTTCATGCAAAATGGAACTAGCCCAGGACTCACCCTAGAAAACATGCACCTATAGATTTAAGGAGCCAACACATCTCACAACACATAGGACTAATGTGTTTGTGTACTTAGCCACATAGATGGGCGTGAGATGTTAGGACCTTACTCCTGGTTTCAGATGTAGATCTAGTGCATCGACATGAACCATGGAGTATAATTATCTAAATCAACTAACTCTAATCAAGACTTATTGATCATTCTATATCAATCAAGTCTAATGGAGTTGACATACCTTTAGATGAGCTTATGTTTAAACTATTATTTTCAAAATCTATTTGGAACATGCTTGGACTTAAACTTCATTTATGGTAAAATTCTAAAAATTTGTTTCCCCCCCCCCCCCCCCCCCCAACTCTTTTCAATTTATGGCAAAAGGGGGAGAAAAGGCCAAAGTTAAGGGATAAAAAATTAATTTTTGATATCTTAACTTAAAACTTAACTGAAACTTATAGGCTTATACTTAACTTGTTAAGTAGCAACCATTAAGAGGGAGGACTTGAAAAATAATTTTACTCATACTCCTACTTAAGCTAACTTACTAAGTTACTCATACTATTAAGTTATGCATATTCATAAATCTTTCTTATTTATGCTTCATGTTAAACATCTCTTTTTCTTTACTTACTTAATGCTTTAAGTGTTACCCTTAACTTTGTGTCAGTTTGTCATAGATAAAAAAGGGGGAGATTGTTGGTGCAGTAGGCACCAGATAATCGAACCTAAGTTTTGATTATGGCAAAGACCCAAAGCTAAGGTCATATTGTTTTCTAATGAGATGAACTAAGTGTGCAGGAATGTTAAGCTAAGCTGAAGGTCGGCGACACCGGGAGAATCTCATGTTGAGAAACCGTGGTGGTCGGGCGGCACTGGGAGAACTTTGGAGGGAGCCGAAGAACCTAGGTGGAGACCTGAAGCAAAGCTACAAGTCACAAGGACCTAAGGTAAGCTCAAGGTAAGCTTGTGTGTGTGAGTGAATGCAAGGTCGGGTCCTCCGTACTAGGACGTCCTTAGGCGGCGATCCAACTAAGACTTCTCATGGAAGGTCTAGGTCGAGATCGGGTGGTAAGTGACCGTCGAATTAACTTCAATTATTGTTATTTCGAGCTAACTCTTTAGTGAAGTTGAGAACCCTAGATAACAGTCGACTGATGGCTGTTAGCAGTCGACTGATGATGCATAAGTCAACTGATGAGGGTGAACAGTCGACTTCCATTTGAATTTCCAGCCTCGAGGAGAGTCAAACTTCATCTCCTTATCATAGGGTGAGGTGGCCTTTGGTGATAAAACTTGAGCTCAACATTTAGGGTTCTCAAAGGATATAAAAGGAGTGTTCTTCACCATTTTCATTAATTCTAAGCCTCCAAAATGCTCCCATAATGCCACGACTCTACGACGACTCTATGACAATGAAGGGTTGCATAAATGCCAACGACGCGAGTTCAATCTTCACCCTCTTCAGTCGTCGGTATAAGTTTATTTCGTTGTCATTCTAATTGTTGTAAATTTTCTTTCTATCGTGCTTTTATCGTAATGAGGAGAGGGGGTTTGTCTCTCTACCTCGAGATTTCTCGAAGCTTTGTAATCGTCGTCTCCTACCTCCAACGAGGATGAGACATTTTAGTGAATTTCCCTCTGTATACAGTCTTGGACCGCTAGAGCCTTGGACTAGCAGCCAGTAGACTGTGAACCAAGTAAAACAAAGCCATGTCTTTTATATTTCCGCTATGTTTTTACTCTTGTACTTGTTTTATATCGAACGAACGAAAAGATTTTTACGTGCACTATTCACCCCCCCCCCCCGCCCCTCTAGCGCTCTTTTACGATCCAATAGTTCCCGATAGAAGAAAAAGTTCATCGGGATTATACACGATGATCCTTTCTCAAGATCATAACTAGAGATCCTAGGAGCATTAAATTGATAGCATGTTCAATAATGCACAAGTGAAACCGAAATCCTAGAATCCTTTAAGCAACTTTGAACCCCTCTTTGCTTTCTCCAAGTGACACCGTATTTGAGTCAAGACCATTGTCGACCCCACTTTTAACTCGCAAGAGACTTAATCCGAACAAACAATATTCACTATAAACAATACTCGAATCATAGTTCCTGTAGGATCAATACATAATTTACAACTTGATGACAACCGTGCACTTGCGGGCGTTGAGCTCAAGGGTGTGCATCGAGTCTATCGACGGTTCTCACCAACGATTTGTGGTCATGCTCTCATGCATCAGAGAACTATCATAAGGAGTAAGATCTCGGTCTTTCCATAGAGCTCCTACTAGTCAAGTAGCTCTCATCTCCCAAATTGAGCCTAAATCAATTGATGATGCATTACATGATCTGGATTGGATTTTGGCAATGCAAGAAGAATTAGCCAAATTTGAGAGAAGTCAAGTATGGGAACTAGTTCCTAGACGCAATGATAGCACTATTGTCACCACAAGATGGGTTTTTAGGAACAAGTTGGATGACCAAGGTAATATCACTAGAAACAAGACTATATTAGTGGATCAAGGATTCAATCGAGTTGAAGGACTTGATTATGATGAAACCTATGCTTTGGTTGCTAGGTTAGAGTCGATAAGAATTCTATTAGGGTATACCACTCACATGGGTTTTATATCAAATGAATTTGAAATCGACATTCTTAAATGGGTTAATTAAGGAAGAGATTTATGTAAAATAACCTCCCGGGTTTGAGAATGTAGATTACCCAAACCATATTTAAAAACTTAGAAAAGATTTATATGGGTTAAAACAAGTTCCTCGGGCTTGGTATGAAAGACTATCATCTTTCATAATTTCTAAGGATTTTAGAAGAGGTCAAGTTGATCAAACCCTATTTATAAAGTCAAAGTCAAAAGACATCTTTGTTACCCAAGTGTATGCTGATGATATCATTTTTGGGTCAACAAATAATGAACTCCTTCAAGATTTCATTAAAAATATGGAAAATGAGTTTAAAATGAGTCTAGTTAGAGAATTAAATTTCTTCTTAGGCATACAAGTTAAACAAACTAATGAGGGAATTCATATATACCAAACCAAATATGCCAAAGAAATGATCAAGAAATTTGGTTTGGAAAATGCTAAGATAGTAACCACTCCTATGGCAACCAACACTAAGATAGACAATGATCAAGAAGAAAAATTAATTGACTCAAAACTTTATAGGAGTATAATTGGTAGTTTGCTATATCTAACCCTAGTAGTCCCGACATTTTATTTGCAGTAGGATTGTGTGCAAGATATCAATCTTGTGCCAAAGAGTCCGACTTAGTAGCCTCTAAACAAATCTTAAGAAACATCAAAGGCACCCTAAGTGTAGGACTTTGGTACCCTAGGACTAGGTCTTTTGACTTGATTGGGTATACCGATTTCGATTATGCAGGTTGCAAATTGGGTCGGAAGAGTACTAGTAGTGGATGCCAATTTCTTAGATCCTCCCTAATTAGTTGGAGCAGTAGGAAGCAAACTTATGTTGCTTTATCCACCACCGAGGCCAAGTATATAGCCATGGGTGGTTGTGTAGCTCAATTGCTTTGGATGAGACATACCCTAGAAGACTATGAGCTACAATACTCCAACATTAAAAAATTTTGTGATAATGTGAGTACCATCAACTTGACCAAAAATCCAGTACATCACTGTAGGACAAAACACATTGAAGTGAAGCATCACTTCATTTGAGATCATGTGGCAAGAGGAGACATTGAGCTTAATTACATTGAATCCAAGTCTAACCTTGCCAACATTTTCACTAAGGCTCTTCCTGAAGAGGAATTTACATCATTAAGGAGAGAGCTTAGAATGTTCTTTGTAGAGTAGTGGTTTAGGTTTGTATGATCCTATAGCAAAATTTAGGACTATACCTCAAAGCATCTCACAAAACACCTAAGATTTCATGATTTTTGTATTGATCCACTTAAACATCATGTAAGATGTTAGAAAGATGCACTTGGTTCATCATGCTTGTTATGATGCATTACTATGAACTAAAGTGACATCTAGAGACATTGATCCTTAATTCAACCAATCATTGGGAAGGTCTGTGTACAATTGATGTGCACATATCTCTAAGAACATGGTTAGAAATGTTAAATAAAATATCCTTTAAACTATGTTTGTCATATTTTGAAAAACAATTTTCAATTGGTAGCCAAAAGTGGTACAAAGTTTTGAAAATCCTTTAGAGCTCTTGCTAGTTTTCAAGTTTGTGTCAATTTCAAAATCAGTAAAGGATATACTTTTCAAATTATTTTTTCCTGATTAAACATGTCTTAACAAAGGTGTCTACAAAATATTTCATGAATTTTTGACACTTCTTGATTTATTTATGCATTTCTGAAGTTGAGATGAAAATCCAAACTAGGTGTATCAGGCATGGCAGTCGACTGATGTAGTAATCAGTCAACTGGTAACACTGATTTTTGATAGATTAGCTTGATGTCCTCGTCTAGAGACCAATTTAAGTTTTCCTAACTCTTTGGTATGATTAGTAAAATAATTAAGGGGGAGTTTTTGTTGGTGCAATCAGCCCAGGTCACAATTGACCAGACTTTTGACTCGAGTAGTATTTTGATGTTCGACAAAATGTATGACATGTGATTGTCATGGAAAGTCCAAGTATGGGTCTTGACAATGGTAAAGTCCAAGTCATGGGTACTTAGAAATTGAAAAGTCCAAGAATAGGTCTTGGCAATGGGAAAGTCTAAGCATGGCTCCTAGCATTTGAAAAGTCCAACATGGAGTTGGCAAGGGAAGTCCAAGGGTGTGATATTGGTGGCATAAAGTCCAAGTGGTAGTCTTGGCAGCATAAGTCCAATGGTTGGCAGTGTAAAGTCCAAGTGTGTGTCTTGGCAGCGTAAGCCCAAATGTGTCTTGGCAGTGTAGATCCGGTTTGCATGACAATAGCCGATGGAAGCACCTGAAGGCTAGCATATAAATGAACAAGTTATGGATGACTTGGAGGGATCCGATAGGTGTGAGGTTGATGGAGGTGGCTAGAAGGCTTAGGTTTAGGCTAAGGGTGGTATAACAAGTATAAGGGGATCATACTTGGGGTAAACCTCATGGTTGAGGTTTAGCAGTCGACTGGAGTTATGGACAAGTCGACTAGGCAAGTGTTTTGACACTTGGTGGCTGAGTCGACTCTGAGCAGTCGACTAGGATTATGACCAATCGACTAGTCGGGAGTTGACTGGCGCTCGATTGTGGCCGTGTTGCCTTGGCAGTCGACTACCAACTTTGGGCAATCGACTGCCCGAGCAATCGACTGCCATGGAGGGCAGTCAACTACTATTTGTCACCATGAGTATAGAAAGTTCCGTAGTCGACTGGGTCGTCGACTGATGGGGCAGCAGTCGACTGCTAGGGTTTAGTAGTCAACTGGTGAGCTATCCGTCAGAGTTTTTCCAGCGTAGATCAAGAAGTTGTGAGACAATGATTACAGGAGCAGTCGACTGATGGGTATGGGCAGTTAACTGTTAGGTGAAAATCAACCCGAGTTATAGCTTTATAAGGAGCTCGAAGAGGAGGATTTTAGCAATAGTTCTTGGGGTGATTTGAAGGGGAATAGTTGGTGCTTTTCAGTCCTTCAAAGTCATTCCAAAGCAATCAACAAGCAAGCAATCCAAAGTTCTTTGTGTAAGGTTTTCTTTACTTTTATTTGTGTATTGCTTAGTTTATTTGTTATATTTCATTGTATTACTTTTGTAGTCACTTGTACGAGGTTTCTCCACCTCCAGATTGTTCTGAGAAGGAGTGTATTAGTGGTGGTGTGCATCACTAGAGCTCATTTGAGCTCACCCCGTGGAGTAGAAATCCTAAGGTTCCAAATCACATTATATCTTGTGTTTTGATTCTGCTTGTGTTTGTGTTTGTCTTCATAATGTATTTCTATATTCTACTGCGTTAACAATTATTGTAGACAAGAAAGCACGCGATCGAATTCCATTCACCCCACCCCTTTAGCGATCAATGATTCCCCTACAATTGGTATTAGAGCTTGAAGCTCTTCACCATACTCATCACCGCAAGAGCAATGCTAGAGGGAAGAAGAAAGATGGTGGAGCCAAGTCTTAGACTAGGTCGTGACATCAACACTCCACCGTCATATGAATTTTATGGAATTAGGGGGTTTGAAAAATGGAAGGAGAGTATAGAAACTTTCCTCATGATGAATATCAAAGATTCGTTCATCTTGGTGGAAGGTTTCAAACCCCCTAGGGATAAGAAGGGAAATGTTTAAAAATCGAAGAAGTGGACCCAAGAGCAACGCCAAAAATTCAAGACTGAGGTTAAGGTAACTAAATTTTTAGAAAATCTAAAACCTAATGATATTTTGTGTAAGTTAGGGGACTACATGGATGCCAAGGAGCTTTGGAGCAATTTGGCAAGATTCCATGAGAAGCCTTACTCAGTCCAAGACAATAAGGAAGAATTCAATGATGAGTATTGCTCATCCGTTCAAGCTCAAGAAGAATCTGCATCTTCATCCAAAGAGCTTGAGGATTCAAAAATTGAGAGATGATCAACATCCAGATCGAAAGAGGAAGTGGAAGAAGTCTCTACATCTAGGATTGAGGGAGAGGATATTAGATCACCGGAGCCGGAGCAAGAACAAGAGCAAGAAGAACCATCTACCTTAGAGAGAGATGAAGAACCAACTCCGATTCTTAACTCCAACGTAGGTAACTCAAGCATTTTGATTAAAGATAAAAATCATATTGTATACTTTGAGTGTAGGGAAGTAGGACATTACAAGAGTAAGTGTCTGAAATAGGTCAAGAAAATGGCACAAGTCGTGCCAAAGACCAAGGAGACTGGCGCCAAAGTCAAAAGAGCATGGAGCATATCATTTCCTTCAAATGTCATCAAAAGGGGCATTATATAAGTCAATGCGCTAAGGGAAGACAATCTAGCAAGGGCAAAGGAGGAGCTACACATATAGGGAGAGCTAAGCCAAACCCTAAGGTATATTTCAATGATGCCCTTTATTTACGTAATAATCAAAAGCATGCCATGAGTAATTTAAATTCTCTTGCAATTGTGCATAATCATGAAAGCATGCAAATAGCAATAAATATATTTGCTTAGGTGCCAAATCTTGCGATGTAGGGTTTAGGATAAATTTAGAACCAATAACCCAAGAAAATTTCTACCTAAGGAAGCCATTAGGAAGGTAGAAGATCACCAAGGCATTAACCCGAAGAAGGGTATGCATATGCCTAGGAATAATCTTTCCCAAAGAACGAATGAAAATTAAAAAATTGTGAAATTAGAGTTAGAGAACCAAGCCTTGAGGTCAAGGCTTGAGAAATTAGAGAAGATCCTTAGGAAGATGCAAAATTCAATTGAATGGTCAAATGATCAAAAAGTAGGGTCTAGGAGGCAAGAGCCATTTAGGGGCAAGAAGGGTTTGGGTCACAAAGCTAAGCCCAAGGAGACCTACCATAGTTTTCCATTCGATTATGGAACCATTTCTAGGTCTAGGAAAACTAAGGTTACTAGGGAAGTCATCCCTAAGGTTAACCATGGTGTGTACCTAGTGGCCAAGGTTTCCATGAAACCTAGAAAAGCCACTAAGAAGGTTACAAGGGGAGTTACCCCTAGAGTTGACCTAGGAAAGATCCAATTATCCAAGGCTACCAAGTCAAAAAGGGGCATTAGGAAGGTACTAAAGGAACATATCCCTAGTGAGTACCTTGTAAACCCAAGGAGCTCCAATAGGTATTGGATTGCTAGGAGCGTGATCGATTCACGCTAAATGGGTTAGGTTGTGTCAACCTTGAATGGATGGGTAGTTAACCTAACCATAGCAAAGTTGACACTTTAGGCCATTTCCAAGGTAATAGGATACTTGGGAAATAAGTTTGAATTTATATCCTAAAGGATTTTAGGATGTTCCAATTAAATTTGAGAAGGTTAGAAAATTGATCAAATTGGCACAATTAGATCTTAGAGTCATGATGTGCCATTTTGGGTTTTTGGCACATTTAGGAGATGCGTAGTATTATGGCAAAATGGACTTAATCCTAACAAATGGCAATTAATACTAAAATCTAGGAATTCTTTTACCTATTATTTGTCATACTTTGTTTGCTTTGCCATGTCATGGCATGATATTTCATTTAATTATTTAAAATGTCATGAAAATATTTAGGTTTGACTTTTATGTAATGTTAGTGCTTCGATTTTATTTATATGCCATGACATCATGATTATTGGCACATGCTTATTTATGCTATCATTTTATGTCATAATCATCATTCATGCATTTAGGATTAATTAAAATTGATTTAAGAACTATAGCATGATTTGAAGTCTCATGTATAAGGGAATCAAATAGTGTTGCCTAGAAAAATACATGAGACCTTAGATTAGGAAGAACAAAAAATCACATCTCATATTACATTGACATGTGGGTGTATTGATACACCCTAGACACATATGAGATGTTAGGAAAATGAGTTAAGTTCAAGGTGCATAGTTCTTGCATCTAGATGAACTCAAACTCATCTTATGTCATTGATGGATCATAGAGAAAGCTAATGTGCAAGTCATGTGCATTGAGCCCATAGATCATAGTCCAATATAAGGTTTTAAAATCATTTCAAAATCATTTCAAAATCATTTTGAAAAACCTTGGTGAAGTTTATGTTTTGATAGCAATCACCATTGATGAAGTTGATACAAAGTAGGCTCAAAACATTGAAGTTATCTTTGTTTTTGAAATTTGTATCAATCTCACTATTTAATGGGTATTTTATTTTTCAAATATTTTTCACCCATAATGTTTGACATGAGTATTATACATATGAATTTTCATGATTTTTCAAATTATGTATAATTACTTATGAATTAACAAATTCCATTTCTGATTTCTGGATTTCTGCAAATGCAGAAACCAGTCGACTACCACCTTGGGCAATCAACTAGCATTTGAGGGAAGTCAACTGGTTGCTGACCGAGTCGACTGCCAAGGCTGATTTCGGGTAAACAAGGTTGTTTATCCCATGTTACAACCATTTTAGGCAACCCTAACTGCTCCTAACCCTAGGATATGCTTTGCAAAGCATTGGAAGGGTGAAAATCCATTGGAAATGGATTAGGAGAGTTGTTTAGGGTGAGAATCAAATTTTAAGGTGCGTGAAAGTTCAAGTTTAAACTTTTGGCCTTAATTTTGAGGGTTTAGTATTCCTATAGGCTTAGGGACTCTCCAAGGATAATGTTGGTGCAATGGTCAAGGGAGAGCAATCTTTTAGGGGGAGGTTATCCATCATGGGATGATAGATGAATATTCCTCAAAGGGGGAAACATTAAGGGTTTTGGAAACCCATATTGTGCTCACCAAAGGAGGAGAATTGGAGAAGTGAGGATTGCCTCTTATTTAGTAATATGAGACTTATCACTAGGAAGAGTGAAGACATCCTAGGTTTTTTTTTTACCAAGGGAGAGATTGTAAGATCACATTGGATATGAGACATTGATACCCTTGGGGAGAGACTTTTTGATGTATGTCAAAAAGGGGGAGAATTGTGAGACTTGATGGGTTGAGTTTGGTAGCCTAACTCAAAGATTTTGTCAAATATCAAAAAGGGAGAGATTGTTGGTGCAATCGATCCAGGTCATGAATGACCAGACTCAAGTTTGACTCGAGCAGTATTTTGATGTTCGACAAAATGTATGACATGTGATTGTCATGGAAAGTCCAAGCATGGGTCTTGGCAATGGTAAAGTCCAAGTCATGGGTACTTGGCATTTAGAAAGTCCAAGCATGGGTCTTGGCAATTAGAAAGTCCAAGCATGGCTCTTGCCAATTGGAAAGTCCAACATGGAGTTGGCAAGGGAAGCCCAAGGGTGTGATATTGGCAGCGTAAAGTCGAATATGTAGTCTTGGCAGCATAAGTCCAATGGTTGGCGGCATAAAGTCCAAGCATGTGTCTTGGCAGCGTAAGCTCAAATGTGCCTTAGCGGTGTCGACCGGATTATCATGACAATAGTCGATGGAAGCACCTAAAGGCTAGCATATGGATGAATAAGTCATGGATGACATGAAGGGAACTGATAGGCGTGAGGCTGATGGATGTGGCTAGAAGGCTTAGGTCTAGGCTAAGAGTGGTCTAGCAAGTATGAGGGGATCATACTTGGGGTAAACCTCATGGTTGAGGTTTAGCAGTCGATTGGGGTTATGGACCAATCGACTGGTCAAGTGTTTTGACACTTGGCAGCCGAGTCGACTTTGAGCAGTCAACTAGGATTGTGACCAATCGATTGGTCGAGTCATTGGCGCTCATTGCGATCGTGGCCTTAGTAGTCGATCGCCGACTTTGGGTAGTCATTGCGAGCACGATCGGCTAGTTTGAGCATAAAAAGTTTCATAGTCAACTAGGAAGTTGACTCTGGACTAGTCTACTTGTTATAATCCTAGTCGACTGCTCAAAGTTGAGTCAGTCGACTTCTAGGGTTTGGCAGTCGACTGGTGAGCTATCCATTAGAGTTTTCCCCCCATGGATCAAGCCGTTGTGAGATAACAACAGTCGACTGCTAGGCGAATATCATCCTGAGTTGCAGCTTTATAAGGAGCTCGAAGAAGAGGATTTTGGCAATGGTTATTGGGGCAATTTGAAGGGGAATAGTTGGTGCTTTCTAGCCCTTCAAAGTCATTCCAAAGCAATCAAAAAGTAAGCAATCCAAAATTCTTTGTGTAATGTTTTCTTTACTTTTATTCATGTATTACTTAGTTTACTTGTTGTATTTTGTTGTATTACTTTTGTATTCACTTGTACGAGGTTTCTCCACCTCCAGATTGTTCCAAGAAGGAGTGTATTAGTGGTGGTATGGATCACTAGAGCTCATTTGAGCTCGCCCCATGGAGTAGGAATCCTAAAGTTTCGAACCACGTTATATCTTATGTTTTGATTGTGCTTGTGTGTTTGTGTTTGTCTTCATATTTTATTTCTATATTCTGTTGCGTTAACAAGTATTGTAGACAAGCAAGCACACAATCGAATTCCATTAAACAACACAAAAATGCTATTCACCCCGTCTAGCGATCAACGATTCTCCTACAATTTTCTTATGATATCTCTTTGATCTCATAATCCATATGCACTTGGTTTATTATTGGTGCAATGTTAGGATATATTCTTACTCATGGTTTCATGCTTATCTCAACATGTTATTAACACATGCTAAGATATGTCTTGGATTAAGGGAGAATTTTAAGCTTTTTTTATCCCTTAGTTCAAGGCATAAACAATCTCATTCGTCGATGTATTTATTGTCTATGTGCCTTTCTCTTTTTGATGTGTATCAAAGGGGGAGAAGGAAAAATTATTTAATTTAGATTCATAATGTGTTTTTATTACATATTTTAAAGACCTAACTTAAATGATTGTCAATCATCAAAAATGGGAAGATTGTTGGTGCAAGAATGCCCCAAACATTAATGTATTTTAATATTTGGATAATCATTTAAGTTAGGCAATAATTGTGATCTAACAATGAATGTTTAAGTGACAAGAAAATCCAAGTGTGATGACTTGGTAAAGAAAAGTCCAAGTGTGAATCTTAGCAAGAAAAGTTTAGGGTAAGGTCTTGGCAGCATAAGTCCAAGCATATAGTCTTGGCAGTGTAAAGTCTAAGCGGACCTTGGCAAAGGAAGTCCAAAGGCAAGGTCTTGACAGCGTAAGTCCAAGCATGTAGTCTTAGCGGTGTAAAGTTCAAGCGGACTTTGGCAAAGGAGAAACCCAAAGCATGACGAAACTGAGGGAAGCTTTTGAAGGCAAGCGCAAGAATTAAGGAGTCATGGACTCGGAGGGATCCTAGAAGCGCAAGGCTGATGGAGAAGCTAGAAGTTTAAGTCTAAGATTAGGGTATATTTTTAAGTATGAATTAGTCATACTTGAAGTGTACCAGTTGACTGGTCTCGAGTGTTCAACACTTGAGGGTCCAGAAGGCTTGAACAGTCGACTGGGGTTATGACCCAGTCGACTGGTCAAGCAGTCAACTGAAGTTGACTATCGTCTGTAGCTTTATCAGTCGACTGCTAGGGTTTAGCGGTCGACTGTCATATATTGGTAGTCGACTATTTTAAGTGGACACGAGCATAGTAGCATTTTTAGTCGATTGATTGCTTGGAGCGATTGACTATTGACTTGAGTAGTTGACTACTGATATGAGCAGTCGACTGATCAATTGGATGTTGAGTTGTGATGATCGCAATCAGGCTTCATCAGAAGCCATTGGATGTGGTCAACAGTGGCAATAGTCGACTAGTGTCGAGCTCAATGGGTAAAACGACCAAAATCTATAAAAGGAAGCTGAGGGAGCTTGGATGTGGCCAATCCTTTCATTCTAAACATTCATCCTAAGCTCTCTAGCCTTCCTCTATGCTTTTAAGTGTTTTCTAACCTATTCTTCCTAATATTATCTCAAATCTTATAAGAAGAAGAGTGTTCTTGTAAATAAGGATTCTCCACCTTGGTGTTCTCATCAAAAGGAGGTTCTAGTGAAAGCTTGTGAGGAGTGATCAACCTTACGGATTGTCATGGAGTAGGAGTGTCATCTCTGAACCACGTTACATCAACGTGTTAGCATTGTCTTCTTTCATTTTGATTTTAGTTATTGTTTTTTTTGTATTGCTTCCGCTAACAAACTTGTAGAAATCTAAGAAGTGTCATTCACCCCCCTCTTGCAGTCAACTAGATCCAACACCAGGCAGGTCTAGCGCACCGCTTATGCAATAGAGCTTTGTTTCGCTTCATGCCGAGAAGAATTAGAAAGCTACTGGGTCACTTGTTTTAGTTTTATTTGTGAGGTAACATGCCAAGTTTCCAGATGCACATAATAATCGGCTAGGCATTGGATGGCCTCGTTATATTGGTTGGTTGTCTGCTGAGGAAAAATTGGTTTATATGCGAGATATGAATTTGATTCAGAAGACCTCTAAGAAGGTTGTGAACCTATTGAGGCTAAGTCATGGCACAAGCGATCGAGAGGAGCCTATAATTCATCCTGTTTGAGGATTTTCACATCTTCCGAAGAATGGGCGCGGAGGATGGAATTGAGGAATATTGGAGGAGCACCTGATCGAGGGGATGATAGAGCCTCTCTGATAGGAGGTGAAGCCGAAATAGAGGGCTCAAGTGGAGGAGAAAGGGGAATACTTTGGGAGATGGAGCTAAAGATACCCACAAGAGAAGAAGGAAAAGGCACGAGGTCCCTGTGAGAGGGGCCATCAAAGTCGAGAGGGGAGGTAAGTGATCGACAGTAGAAAGAGGAAGGGGTGAGTCAGACTGTTCCTCAAGAGAGAAAAGGACTACAAGAGCCAAATAAGTTATGTCTATAGGAGGAGACGAGACCCTCAAAGGTCAGGGCTGATGGCGGCGAATCAAGGGCACATCATCAGAGGAGTCTTTGCCATCCGCAGGAGAAGGGGGGAACCGTTGGAAGCGGGGATATAACTTTCTTCTTCTTCATAAGGATAGGAGCTTCACTCGCTGAGTCAGCCTTTTTTCTTTTGCCCGATGTTGGAGGAGCCGTAGAAGAAGAAGTGCACTCGCAAGGGAGGATCATCACCAAAGGATGACTATGGAGACCCGATAAGCTAAGGAGGACATGGACAGGGGTGATTCGGGAGGGCCAGATATTTGCTTGTCTCCTTTTCTTTATCTTTTTCTATCTCTGCCAAGGCCTCTAGTAGATCTTGTTGGATCATATCATCTATCAAATCAAAGCCATAATAATATGTAAGTGTCATGGTAATATGAAGGTTAGAAAAGCAAGGTGATACCTATTAAGGTTGGATCATGATAAAGGCGACGGAATGTGTCGTACCACCATTACAAAATAATATTTATAATTACTAATGTAGCATAGAAATGACTCGGGTCATCTCCCAACGAATGCAATCGGTAGAGTGGTTTCCTTAGGATCATTTAGTTATTGCTTTGAATTTTTTTAATGTAAATTGGGGGGTTTGGGATTTGAATTCTAACCTATGAATGCAAAGTAATTAAAATGCTAATATAACAATGCAAGTAATTAAAACATGCAACAAGTAAAGGAATGTAGGAATCAAAGTAAACAAGTTACGTGCAGTAATTAAAAGAACAAAAACTGTAACAAGAATTAAACCAAACACCTAATGTGCATAATCTAAAATTAAGATAAATAAAGTAAATCAAATGTAAGGGGTAAGTTAACAAACACTTGACATGTAGAAAAATAATCTAAGATAAATAATAAAAATAAAATGATCTAATCAACCTAAGATTTGATCGATGTATGAACAAGTTCCTCCGGCTAAATCCAACGGAGCTCGATCGAGACTCCACAAGCGGCGGTGGATGTGGGATGGCGCAAACTCCTAAATGCAATTGCTTGATGAATGCTCAAAACTCTTGCAGATCCGATTGAGCTCGAAGAAGTGTCATTGGGGCAGAACTCCTCCTCGAATCTGAAGGAGAAGGTGGATGAGTTGGGGAGATGGAAGGCAGCACCAGAATCCCTCGATGAAGTAGTTTCTCCTCGTATCTGAAGGAGGAAAATGGATGGATGAGGGTGGAGGGTGGCTTCTAGGGCTTAAGGGAAGAAGAGATGGCGTTTTGTTCAGCTTTTCTTGCTTTTAAACGTGCTCCAACCCCAATCCATTCCTGCCACATGGTCATGACTTTTTGGCATAGCCAGGCGTGTGTCGGGTCGTGTGTCTCTGGAGGTCACGTTTCTTCATTTCCTAAGCCACAAAAATCCTCGATATGCCCTACAAAACAAAGTATACATCAAATTAGCATATATTTGTATTAAAATTCTAAAATAACCCAATGCACATAAAACATGATAAATACGTCGAAGTAAACATACGAGTGGATTAAAATACCGAGGAATGAATACAAAATAACATGTCAAAATGTGAGTTATCAATTCCCCCACACTTATTCTTGCACGTCTCATGTAAGTTAACAAAACTAAGAAAATTATCAAAGACTCATTCCCCTAGAAATTTCCAATTATACATAGAAAATTGTGAAAGAAAGTTACCTAGGATTGTCAATTCTCAAAGACTTGAGCAATCATGGACTCAAATCCTACACGGGTTAACAAACATGGTAACTTCAATCCATCCTGAATATATTGAGAATGACTAAGCCTCTCAAGGTAAGTGGTGGTTTCTCTCACTCTCATAAGAATATAATAGTGGAGTTCACTCAAGTCACTTATGGTTTATGCACTGCCATATGCTTGCTTCTCTTCTACTCTTCACCACTATATATACATAAGAATGCACAATATTTGAAGGCTTATTAGGAATGTAAGGGAAACATGAATAAAGTAATTAGTGGTATGAGTGCAAATTGTAGAAATCAAAGAGATAAAGAAAATAGTGGAAGATATGGAAATAATGGAATGATATATAGATGCGTACAAGAAAGCATTGCCCTAAAAGTAAACCAATAAACATGTAAACAACCCTTATCACTTTATACAATACAAATCCACATATGATATACCATAAATCTCTCAATAGTTGCAGCAAGGGATGTCCATCATAAAAATACTATCTCACAAAATAAAAATAGCACCACATGTCAAAGAATTTTTTTTTCATTGCCTTTATTGCTTTGGTCAAATGTTTATTTTTTTCATATTATTTTTTTCATCATTTTTTTTCAATAACTTTTTTTTCATCTTTTTTCTTTGACATGCAATGCACTTCTCTATGCTCTATCCCTCAAGCTCAACTTAAATGATAAAGAGCATGGCTAACTCATGGTGATCAAGCACGACTTGCCTATGCTTCCATTGAATTCTCCTAAGCTACTTTTCTCTCCCCACACTTAAAATTTTGTCCATCCTGGGCAAAATACTCATCATGGAACAACCAAATATCCCACATCCAGAAATAGAAATAGAGAAGAAAGTAATGGAAGGAAAGAAAAATAGAAATGATGAACGACTAGAATGTTATTCAATAAGCATGCGACAACAAAAGAAGTGAAGAAAAACAAATGAAATTGCCTTCATAATAATTATGCAAACCTATTGTTGTGTGGTCTCGAAAGAATCAAAGCAAGTTCTTGAGTTACAATGACCATAAGTGCACCACACACAAGTAGTAAAAATAGGCTCAATCCTCACTAGGTATACAGAAGTAATCATCTCAATCTATCAATACAGAATTCATCACCAAGTAGTAACCACATGCAATCAAATAATCCATTAATGATAATAAATTCCAAAATTCAATAGCCAAATTTAACTAGCTTTTACGACTTCTAAAAAGATATAAAAGAAGGCATAGGGAATTTATCTCAAACCTCGATAAAACAAAAACTCAACAAAGAAAACTTAATAACTAAAAAAAAGGCAAAAAAAAGTAAAAGAAACATATATAGAATAAAAATAAAAGAGAAGGAACAAACTTCCTTGAGGTCCTAGAGGCTGAAGAAGATTCAAGTGTAATATCTACACAGGTAGTTGAGTGCTCCGAAAGAAATCTCATCCCGGTGATTGAAGAAGATTCAGCTTTAACATCCACGTCGAGAGTGGGATGGACAAAATGGGGGTGAGCACCTTCATGGTGCGATTAGGATAGTCCTATGCTGCTCCCTCCAATATCATCGCCTCATCATATGTAATCTCTGGTGGTTAGAGGAGATTCAGAAAAAGTGTCCAGTCTTGGGGATGGATTATTGCATTTTTTGTCAGGGCCTTCATCAGCAGATTTGTAAGAGACTCTGGCTATGATGGAAGTGTCCAGTCTGGGAACCTCCAACTATCCACCACTTCCATGGAAATCAGCTCATCACAATTGCTTACTACCACTGTCTCATTTGCTTTCTGGTCTGGCTGGCAAGTTTGGATACCGATATCTCATAACTCTTGGAGTACAACTTCATCTGCAAAAACCTCTACACTTTCCTCTTCAATAGTATCAGAAAAAAAATAGTCGGCAATACATTAATATTCTCATCAGCATCTAGGCATCAGAAACTACATCATCACTATACAAATCAGCAAAGGAGTCCTGTAGAGCTGCAAAAGTAGAGATATGTCTATCACCAGCTTTGCGATCCATGTCACGCCCTCGGGAGTATGCCGTGCCGAAAATCAAACGGACGGCATCTCCCCTGTACGTGGCAACATCTCGGGTTAATACAAGGCCCGTAGGCCCACAACAACATAATAATGAACAGATATAAGTTTATCAAACACACACAGCGGAAACATAAACACATACCACAACAAGAATACCAAAACATACGGGTGTACACCCCCTGACAAGACCACAGTACTAAAATAGTACATAAAGCAACGACACAAAACAAGGTCCACAACATAACGACGAAGTCCATACATAAACTCGAGTCAATAACATAGAATCAAAAATCCATAAGACAAACACAAATCCTCGGGAGACTCAGAAAGCGGAGATGGGATGGATCGTCGGTGCAGCTCCAAGCCGTCACGAAGATCTCTACCTGTTACCTGGGCGACAGAAAAACCCAGGGTCCGTGGGAGTGAGTAAAACTCAGCAGGTAATAGATAAACATGTATATTAATATCACATGTATTTCGACAGTAAAATCTACAGGTATCTCTAGCATGATAATATATATATCCATGTATATACCATCTAACCAAAAGTCAATATGAATCGGACATACAGGAACGTCACTACGCTACATCTATCCAACTGAGCACATATATACACAACATATGGTATAAAGAATAGAACTACCTCATACTACATCCTCGCTATGTGTCAAGGGTATCACGTTGAATAACTAACGATACAAGTGATGACCTACTATCATACAGAAGAATGTAATAATATGTATGAATATGTGCAAACAAATGCAACAAACATAGTACATACAAATGCAGCATCACAATAAGCATATCTATATATAGACTGCATCTATATACGTATGCTAATCACAATCATCCATATATATATATATACATGCATATATGTATATATATGGTAATATGCAAAAATGTCATAAGTCGGCAATGCAGTATGCATGGTCATGTCGGCTCACCCTAAAGCTACCACGACCCCAGTGTGGCCTCGGTGGCTCGAGCATGACAACTGTCCCAACTCAACACCAACCACTACTCTCGAGTGGCCGAGTGGGCAGTATGATCGAGTAGCATATAAGCGTAAAGAGCAAGCTACACGATGGGGGTCCCTGCTGTTGGCCAATCCGACAGTCACTACCCATGAGTGGTCGAGTGCCACACACGCAGGACTATGGCACGCAAATCCAACTATCACCGTCTGTAGTGATAGAGTGCGGCACTACAATGCTCTGCCCTCACACCGGTTACTCCTCCTATGAGTAACCGTGGAGGCAGGATGACTGGCGACACTCTCGACCACAAGGGAGACATCGTCGCCAGCGTGCATGCAAATGACAGGTCTCACAAATAGACATCCACCATAGACTCTCTATTCTACAGAGGGTCATGCTAACCAGATCAACGCACTCTCTATCCTGTAGAGAGTCGTACTCCACTGATCGTATCAGACTAGGACCACCGGTCCGTAGCGACACCCTAAATATCATTCACCCGACCATTTACATAATGCATGGTCGGTAGAAACATGCAATCTAAGGGGTACTAGAATTAACTCTAGGTTCAAGACATCATCTACCTATGGATGACCTTTTTGCCCAATTTACAATCAGGTTGTCATCCGTACTTTACTACTTGTATCTAACTTAAACAAATTCTAAGTTATTTACATCATCTATATGTATAACTCCTAATCATGGTAACATAACATGATAGCAGCAAGGAGTTAATGGCCAACGGATAAAGTATCAAGCATAAGATAAATAGAACAGGATCAAGGTAACATGATCATTTAAGATGATCATGCATCTAAATCTGTATGCATTAACTACCTGACCAGGGTAGGAATCACCCACCTGCTGTAAATGTTCGTAGCAATGAAATCCTCAAGTGGACACACGTCCTGCAATTAGCATCAATTACATTTTAGTACAAGCAGCCTACAAAATACATAGATAAATTCACTACTACATCGTTCTTATATTCACGTCCTTCTATCGAATGTGAATTAAAAGTCCCAATCAACCATGGTCGATTCACTATAACCAACCATCACATTATACCCTCAATTGGTACGATTAACATCATAATCACAACAACCCAACATTGAATAAAATCAAGAACAACCCCATTTATCTATCACAACTATAGAAACAATAACTAGCCAGATTACTGAAATTCCAGATCCAGCTCCTAGCTCATTTACAACCCTACTACAGAACATCACCTACCATTTACAGCTCTTCTAAGCCTACCACAACGAACAATCAAACAGTCAATGACAGAAGAAAAAGGACAAATTTGAGATATACCTGCCCTGGATTCCACCGACAGCCCCCCCTCCTTCCTATCCCACGTTCCTCGGAGAATCCATGCTCAAGATTACTGCCCAACACGAAGGGACATGTTCACAGGCAGATCCCTTCCGAGATCGAGAAAACAAAGGAATGGGTAGTCCTCACCTTGCTGTTGAAATTCCGAGTCGGCCGGAAACCAACAGTTCTGTTCACTGGCTGCGATCGTCGCTCACGATCCCTGCCCACAATTTAGGTCACGGCAAATCACAAAGGGATCTGTATCCTCGTCCCAAAAGAAGGAAACAATCACCCTTACCTAGTTCGAGCATTGGTCAGCAACAGAGATCAACAATCGCGAGGGAAAAAGCTCGCAAAATGGCTGCCCTATCCGAAGAAAACCTCCACCACAGACCAAGCCTGGCACTCCCCCTCCAGCCGGACCTTTCACCGAGCACAGGACAACGTCGGCAGCCGGCGGTTTGGCGGGGAAGAGCTCCGAAGGTCGTCGGGGGCCTGCTCGATGAGTTCTTTTGACACAGGGGAAAATCGGCAGAGAGGTCATACGAACGGAAAAGGTCCGCTGCTCGGAACTGTCGGATCACCGGAGCAGGGAGATCACGTGAACGGGAGGAAATCTACTGCTCGGAATCGCTGGAGCGATGGAGCAGAGATCGTTTTGCTTCGAGGGAAGAAACGTGCTCCGGCCGGTGGAAAGAAATCACCGAGGAAGGAGTCAGAGAGGCGATCCGCAGGGAAGGAAAGGAAGGGCTCGGTGGATTCGTCGCGTGCGGTGAGGAGGTGAGGGTGTCGCTGCGCGTAAGGAAGATTAGGAAGATCTCGGGTTTTTAATGAAAAGTCGGCAATCGGTGAAACGGAAGAGGAAATTTCGGCTTGCGTTACGAAGGGGAAAACGGGTCGGGTGGAATGAAATCGGGTCGAATTTCAGACCCGATAAGTCCTTTAATTTCTTCTAACCGAAAAAGAGTCTTAGAAACCTCCGTTCGAGTCCAGAAAAATTCCTAAAAATTCCTCGAAAATTTCTCTAGGGTGTTCTCCTAATTACCCCACATCTATGATTATTATTATTATTATTATTATTTTTCGTGGTATTTTACATTCTCCCCCACTTATTAAAATTTGGTCCCCAAATTTTGTACTCAAATGCAAAAATTACTTCAAGCATTTTCCGAAATAACCACATACCTCAAGTAAACAGATGAGGGTATCGAGCTCGGATAGTATCCTCCAGCTCCCATGTAGCCTCCTCATCCGTATGATCTTTGCCATCCCACCTTCTGAGTCGGATGGTTTTGTTCATAATTCGCTCCTTGCGATCAGAATCGCAGGAGTCTCCTCATAAGTCGCATTCGCCTGGAGTGGTATCGAAACTTCTTTCAGAACATGGTCAGATCGCGGCACGTATTTCCTCAACATAGATACATGGAATACGTTGTGAACACCCGCAAGTGTCGGAGGTAAAGCTAACCGATAAGCTACACCTCCAATCCGCTCTAATATCTCGAATGGACCAATATAGCGTGGAGCTAATTTTCCTTTTATCCCAAATCTCTTGACTCCTTTGGTGGGTGACACTCGTAGGAATACATGGTCTCATTTGAAAATTCGAGGCCTTCGCCTCCCTCGGTATAACTTTTACGCGATCCTGTGCCTCAGATAATCATCGTCTGATCACTCGTACCAACTCTACATCCTGCTGGATACTCTGAGGCCCCAATATCTGTCGTTCCCCAACTTCCTCCCATAACACAGGAGATCTGCAGGGTCTGCCGTATAATGCCTCGAATGGAGCCATTTGAATAGAAGAGTGGTAGCTGTTGTTGTAGGCAAACTCCACTAAAGGAATGTGATCCTCCCAACTGCCACCGAAATCCATGATGCAAGATCTCAATAGATCCTCCAGAGTCTGAATGGTACGTTGATGTCTCCGTCTGTCTGCGGATGAAAGGTTATCTTGAGTCGAAGCTCATGCCCATGGCTTCGGACTACTGCGAGAATCGGGGCGTTCTCTATCAGATATGATACTCAATGGTACACCATGCAATCTGATGATCTCTCGGTAGTACAATTCCGCTAGACGATCCAATGAATCCGTCTCACGCATCGGAAGGAAGTGAGCTGATTTGGTTAATCGATCCATGATCACCCAAATCGCAGTATGTCCTTTACGGGTTCTGGGTAATCCCGTAACGAAGTCCATCGTGATATGCTCCCACTTCCATTCTGGGATCGGGATTTCCTGAAGTAACCCCGCAGGTTTCTGATGTTCGGCCTTCACTTGCTGGCATACTAGGCATCGTGCGACAAAGTCGGCAATATCTCGTTTCATACGGTTCCACCAGTATAAGCGCTTCAAATATCGATACATCCGAGTACCACCAGGATGTATAGCAAATCTCGACTGATGTGCTTCCTGTAGCAGTTCTTCCTTAACTAGGTGTGTGTCCGGAACACATAGTCGTCCTCGAAAATGAAGTACACCATTCTCGTCACTCGAGAAATTTGTCTGACGTTCTGAGTCTATCGTGCTGCTCAAGAACTGCAGATGTTGATCACTGACTTGTGCTTCCTTGATCCTCTCGGCAATGGCGGACTGGGCGACCATAGATACTAATATCCCCCGGGGTGTTTGACCGTGTTGACAATCTGACAACTCTCGATCGAACTAGGTCGATAACATTTGTCGGATGGTATGGCGAACTCCACGAGACTTCCTGCTCAGAGCATCTGCTACCACGTTAGCTTTCCCCGGATGATAATGGATGGTGCAGTCGTAATCTTTCAGATATTCCATCCACCGTCTCTGTCTCAGATTCAACTCTTTCTGTGTAAACAGGTACTTCAGACTTTTATGGTCTGTGTAGATCTCAAAGGTAATCTCATACAAGTAGTGCCTCCATATCTTCAATGCGAAAATAATGGCGGCTAACTCCAGATCGTGCACTGGGTAATTTCTCTCGTGATCTTTTAGTTGACGGGAGGCATAAGATACCACACGGTTGGATCGCAGACTTGGATAGAAGCATCCGTATAGAGAACCATCCCATCAACACCAGAAGGAATCACTAAGATAGGTGCAGAAACTAGCCGTCGCTTAAGCTCCTAGAAGCTAGTCTCACAGGCCTCTGACCAGGTGAACTTGACCCCTTTCCGAGTCAGACGAGTGAGTGGCATGGCGATACTCGAGAATCCCTCCACGAATCTCCGATAATACCCGGCCAGACCAAGGAAACTACGGACCTCCTGAACTGATTTTGGCTGCTCCCAACTGGTAATCGCCTCAATCTTCTGGGGATCTACAGAAATACCTCTGTTGGACACCACATGTCCAAGAAAACCCACTGAGGATAACCAGAACGCACATTTGCTAAACTTGGCATACAACTGCTCCTGTCGCAAAATTTCCAATACTATCCGCAGATGTTGTTCATGCTCTTCCTCGGATCGAGAATAAATCAATATATCATCGATGAACACTATTACGAACTGATCTATATACCTCAGGAATACCCGGTTCATTAAGTCCATAAATGCAGCTGGGGCATTCGTGAGACCAAACGACATCACTAGAAACTCGTAATGTCCATAACGGGTGCGGAAAGCTGTTTTCTGAACATCCTCATCTCTTATCCGAAGCTGATGATATCCTGAGCGCAGATCAATTTTAGAATACACACATGTATCCTTAAGCTGATCGAACAAATCTTCTATCCTCGGCAGTGGATATTTGTTCTTAACTGTGACTGCATTCAGTTGCCAATAGTCAATACATAACCGCAAGGATCCATCCTTCTTCTTGACAAAGAGTACCGGTGCTCCCCATGGTGAAACACTAGGTCGGATGAATCCACTATCCAGCAACTCCTGCAGTTGAATGTTAAGTTCATTCAGCTCCTTTGGCGCCATCCGATAAGGAGGTTTCGATATAGGCGCGGTTCCTGGAATCACCTCTATCGCAAATTCAACTTGCCTAGGAGGTGGCAAGCCTGGAAGTTCATCTGGAAATACATCTGGATACTCTCGGACTACTCGCACATCAGAGAGGGGTGGTAGTCCTTCGTTCTCAACTTTGACCAGAGATAGCAAATAACCTTGACAACCCTGGGCCAATAACTTCTGAGCCTGTAAAGCTGATATAATGGTTAATCCATCGTCTCTAGTACCAACAAATTCCCAAGCTGGTTGATCTGGTGGTCGGAATGTCACCACTCTTGCTCTACAATCCACTGTAGCGTGATAAGCGGCCAACCAGTCCATACCGAGAATAATATCAAACTCTACCATTTCCAACACCTGAAGGTCCACTGTAAGGATATGCCCGTCAAAGTCTAATGGGCAACCCTTGATTTCTTGGTGGCTAGTCAGCACCTCTCCTGATGGCAAGGATACTGCTAACCCACAAGAACGAACCCTTAGGATTCTTCCAACTCTACTCAGAAATACTCTAGATACGAATGAATGAGAACTACCGGTATCAATCAAAGTATCAGCATATATAGAATAAACTAAAACCATATCGCGAATGACTGATCCCTCAGCCCGCTGTGCCTCATCTCTGGTGATGGCAAAAACTCGTCCAATCTCGGTATTTATCGGCTGCATCCCCGACAAGGAAGTAGTGTGCCTCCACTCGGTGATCGACTCGAGTCTTGGTGAGTCAGTGCGGGCATAAGGTAACCATGAGAGTTGGCTGGTAACGACGGCGGTGCAGATACCCCTGGGTAGTAGATCACCGGAGATGCAGGATCTTTGGATCGGTCGGCATCAGCGAGGCGCTTCCTGTATCGATATAAGTGTCTTTGGTGGAGTCTTGGGCCTCTGTCCATAAGACTACATCTGCAGTCTTTGTCCTCTGCTTTGTCATTCTTTGGTTGGGTATCTTCCCTTATTAGAGCTACCAGGAAACTCCAACTGTGCTCTCAACGTACAGTCTCGGCTAGTATGTCCGGGTTGCTTGCAATAGTAGCAAACTGGCTGCTCCAAAGGACACTCTGGAGCTCTATGACTTCCGGATCCACATTTATAACATCCACTTCTGCTCTGACTCTTATGGTTCTTCTGAGACCCTCCAGAGAACTCGATCTTTGGGCGCTTCCCTTCTGCGATCTAGTGTCCTTCATGCACCTCGCGTAGTTCCTTTTGCTCCCCTTTCTTATCGAGTCCTGAGATGAACCACAGTTCTCGCTTGCCCTTAGTCATCTGTTTCTCGATATCCTTCTCCTTGGAGATTTGCTGGGAAGTCATCTCGATAAAGAGGGCACGGTCCAATGCCTCCCTGTAGGAGGTAATGCTAGATCCTAACATCCTCGCTCTGATATAAGCTGCTAGGCCCTGGGTGAACTGGTACATCCGATCTGAATCCTGTGCTACCAGATGAGAGCAGAACTCTGATAGTCTGGTAAACTCTGCGTTGTACTCCATAACAGAATGGTCACCTTGCTTCAAGCTTAGGAACTCCTGACGACGTGCTGTAGAAAACGCCGAAGGAAAGTACTGCCTCCAGAAAGTGTCTCGAAAGCTGGACCAAGTAATCCCACGCTCCCCAAACAGAGTCTTCTGTAATTTCCACCAAGTGACAGCCTGATCTCTGAGATGATATGCAGCAAGGCCCACCTTCTCCACATCTGTGCAGTTCATATACTCGAAGGTGTCTTCCATATTTTCCAGCCAAGATCAGGCAATCCATGGGTCGGACTCCCCTCGGAACAAAGTGAACTTCTCCTTGGCTGATCGTGCTAACACGAGTATCCGTGACTTATCATTGAGCCTATTGGACTCTGTGGGCTCTGGCGTAGTCAGTGGTGTATCCGGATTTTGAGGCTCCGGATCACCAATAGGGGTTTGCTGAGGTGGTACTTGAGTAGTAGGCTCAGTCGCAACGGTATCTCGTCCCCTCCCTCTGGCTGCTCGCCTGGATGGACGGCCTCGACCTACTCTGAACAGTGGCATAATAGATAAGCATCTAACTAAAGTATAAATTATCAGGAATACTTACTTCGTGTTGCTCGGAGCTTATGCCGCTGTCAATCCCATCTCACAAAAACCAAAATCGAAAAATATACCGACTCCCGAGAATCCAAGACTCAAAAATAAAATCACAATATGGCATCGCAGAACCTTCGCTCTGATACCAATAAAGTTGTCACGCCCCCAGGAGTATGCCGTGCCGAAAATCAAACGGACGGCATCTCCCCTGTACGTGGCAACATCTCGGGTTAATACAAGGCCCGTAGGCCCACAACAACATAATAATGAACAGATATAAGTATATCAAACACACACAGCGGAAACATAAACACATACCACAACAAGAATACCAAAACATACGGGTGTACACCCCCTGACAAGACCACAGTACTAAAATAGTACATAAAGCAACGACACAAAACAAGGTCCACAACATAACGACGAAGTCCATACATAAACTCGAGTCAATAACATAGAATCAAAAATCCATAAGACAAACACAAATCCTCGGGAGACTCAGAAAGCGGAGATGGGATGGATCGGTAGCGACTCAAGCCGTCACGAAGATCTCTACCTGTTACCTGGGCGACAGAAAAACCCAGGGTCCGTGGGAGTGAGTAAAACTCAGCAGGTAATAGATAAACATGTACATTAATATCACATGTATTTCGACAGTAAAATCTACAGGTATCTCTAGCATGATAATATATATATCCATGTATATACCATCTAACCAAAAGTCAATATGAACTGCAGACATACCTGAACGTCTGCTACGCTACATCTATCCAACCTGAGCACATATATACACAACATATGGTATAAAGAATAGAACTAACTCATACTACATCCTGCTATGTGTCAAGGGTATCACAGTGAATAACTACTACAAGTGATGGCCTACTACCATACAGAAGAATGTAATAACATGTATGAATATGTGCAAACAAATGCAACAAACATAGTACATACAAATGCAGCATCACAATAAGCATATCTATATATAGACTGCATCTATATACGTATGCTAATCACAATCATCCATATATATATATACATGCATATATGTATATATATGGTAATATGCAAAAATGTCATAAGTCGGCAATGCAGTATGCATGGTCATGTCGGCTCACCCTAAAGCTACCACGACCCCAATGTGGCCTCGGTGGCTCGAGCATGACAACTGTCCCAACTCAACACCAACCACTACTCTCGAGTGGCCGAGTGGGCAGTATGATCGAGTAGCATATAAGCGTAAAGAGCAAGCTACACGATGGGGGTCCCTGCTGTTGGCCAATCCGACAGTCACTACCCATGAGTGGTCGAGTGCCACACACGCAGGACTATGGCACGCAAATCCAACTATCACCGTCTGTAGTGATAGAGTGCGGCACTACAATGCTCTGCCCTCACACCGGTTACTCCTCCTATGAGTAACCGTGGAGGCAGGATGACTGGCGACACTCTCGACCACAAGGGAGACATCGTCGCCAGCGTGCATGCAAATGACATGAATGTAAGGTCTCACAAATAGACATCCACCATAGACTCTCTATTCTACAGAGGGTCATGCTAACTAGATCAACGCACTCTCTATCCCGTAGTGAGTCGTACTCCACTGATCATGTCAGACTAGGACCACCGGTCCGTAGCAACACCCTAAATATCATTCACCCGACCATTTACATAATGCATGGTCGGTAGAAACATGCAATCTAAGGGGTACTAGAATTAACTCTAGGTTCAAGACATCATCTACCTACGGATGACCTTTTGCCCAATTTACAATCAGGTTGTCATCCGTACTTTACTACTTGTATCTAACTTAAACAAATTCTAAGTTATTTACATCATCTATATGTATAACTCCTAATCATGGTAACATAACATGATAGCAGCAAGGAGTTAATGGCCAACGAATAAAGTATCAAGCATAAGATAAATAGAACAGGATCAAGGTAACATGATCATTTAAGATGATCATGCATCTAAATCTGTATGCATTAACTACCTGACCAGGGTAGGAATCACCCACCTGCTGTAAATGTTCGTAGCAATGAAATCCTCACGGCCGCGGACCTGTCTCGTATCCACGTCCTGCAATTAGCATCAATTACATTTTAGTACAAGCAGCCTACAAAATACATAGATAAATTCACTACTACATCGTTCTTATATTCACGTCCTTCTATCGAATGTGAATTAAAAGTCCCAATCAACCATGGTCGATTCACTATAACCAACCATCACATTATACCCTCAATTGGTACGATTAACATCATAATCACAACAACCCAACATTGAATAAAATCAAGAACAACCCCATTTATCTATCACAACTATAGAAACAATAACTAGCCAGATTACTGAAATTCCAGATCCAGCTCCTAGCTCATTTACAACCCTACTACAGAACATCACCTACCATTTACAGCTCTTCTAAGCCTACCACAACGAACAATCAAACAGTCAATGACAGAAGAAAAAGGACAAATTTGAGATATACCTGCCCTGGATTCCACCGACAGCCCCCCTCCTTCCTATCCCGCGTTCCTCGGAGAATCCGTGCTCAAGATTACTGCCCAACACGAAGGGACATGTTCACAGGCAGATCCCTTCCGAGATCGAGAAAACAAAGGAACGGGTAGTCCTCACCTTGCTGTTGAAATTCCGAGTCGGCCGGAAACCAACAGTTCCATTCACTGGCTGCGATCGTCGCTCACGATCCCTGCCCACAATTTAGGTCACGGCAAATCACAAAGGGATCTGTATCCTCGTCCCAAAAGAAGGAAACGATCACCCTTACCTAGTTCGAGCGTTGGTCAGCAACAGAGATCAATAATCGCGAGGGAAAAAGCTCGCAAAATGGCTGCCCTATCCAAAGAAAACCTCCACCACAGACCAAGCCTGGCACTCCCCCCTCCAGCCGGACCTTTCACTGAGCACAGTCAACGCCGTACCGGGCGGTTTAGCGGGAAGAGCTCAAGGTCGCCGGGGCCGCCGATGAGTTCTTTTGACACAGGGGAAAATCGGCAGAGAGGTCGTACGAACGGAAAAGGTCCGCTGCTCGGAACTGTCGGATCACTGGAGCAGGGAGATCATGCGAACGGGAGGAAATCTACTGCTCGGAATCGTTGGAGCGACGGAGCAGAGATCGTTTTGCTTCGAGGGAAGAAACGTGCTCCAGCCGATGGAAAGAAATCACCGAGGAAGGAGTCAGAGAGGCGATCCGCAGGGAAGGAAAGGAAGGGCTCGGTGGATTCGTCGCGTGCGGTGAGGATGTGAGGGTGTTGCTGCGCGTAAGGAAGATTAGGAAGATCTCGGGTTTTTAATGAAAAGTCAGCGATCGGTGAAACGGAAGAGGAAATTTCGGCTTGCATTACGAAGGGGAAAATGGGTCGGGTGGAATGAAATCCGGTCGAATTTCAGACCCGATAAGTCCTTTAATTTCTTCTAACCGAAAAAGAGTCTTAGAAACCTCCGTTCGAGTCCAGAAAAATTCCTAAAAATTCCTCGAAAATTTCTCTAGGGTCTTCTCCTAATTACCCCACATCTATGATTATTACTATTATTATTATTATTTTTTCGTGGTATTTTACAATCCATCTCCTCAAGCACATCATTGCCATCAAAAATGATCTCTGAGGAAAACTAGAAGGAATCTTGTGCTTGTGTTTGGTTGATGGATGATGCAATTTGATTTAGCTAGATTTGTAAATTCTGCATCCTTTGTTGTTGTCGCTGATGATTATCATGCATTTGTTGCTGATGTTGTTAAAGCAATGTTGCTTGCTTCAAGAGCTTTTCTAGTGTATTATCTTGACTGGGAGCAAGGGTTTCTTCACTATAGTCTTGGTATATCTCCCAGGGAGTTGACTCAGCTTTTTGGAATGGTTGTAGTCCATCAAACACCGTGTCATCTTAAAATCCTAATGGACTCTGATAAGCTGAAAAATTTTGAGTCTTTTCCTGATGTGCTTCTCCATAACTATAACTTGATTGATCTCCCCAACTAGGCATGTAAGTATTGGCAAATGGTGGGGGTGGATAGCACTGAGGCTGCTCAGGAACATACTGTGGTGTGTGGTCATACCTGAAATCTAAATCAAAATTATGAAAAGATGTACTAAAAATTGAATTATACTTGTCCGAGAAGACTGATGATACTGAGGAACAGGCTGATGATATTGAGGCTGGTACTGATACTGCTAATGTTCAAGCTGATTATACTCTTGTTGTCCTGTTCTTGAATAATAAATAGGATCCATGTTCAAAGTAATTTCCTGTTCTTTCTTGAAATACTAACAAATAAATCAAAAGACACAAGAAGTAGACATGATAAAATACATGGATAAAAGAATGAAGCCCTAAATAAATTTTTTTGAATTTTTACATTTTTTTTAAGAATAGAAAAGCAAATAATCCTAAGTCTACCAAACACCATTACACTCCCCAACAACAGTGCTATTTTTTGATAATGGCGGCGGAACTTGTCGTACCACCATTACAAAATAAAATTTATAATTAAACTGAACCCCCTCTAGACTAATGTAGCATAGAGATGACTCGAGTCGTCTCCCAACAAATGCAATCGGTAGAGTGGTTTCCTTAGGATCATTTAGTTACTGCTTTGAGTTGGTCTAATGTAAATTGGGGGATTTGAATTCTAACCTATGATTGCAAGGTAATTAAAATGTTAATCTAACAATTCAAGTAAATAAAACATGCAACAAGTAAAGCAATGCAGGAATTAAAGTAAACAAGTTAAGTGCAGTAATTAAAAGAACAAAAACTGTAACAAGAATTAAACCAACCACCTAATGTGCATAATCCAAAATTAAGGTAAACAAAGTAAATCAAATGAAAGGGGTAAGTTAACAAAAACTTGACATGTAGAAAATTAATCTAAGCTAAACAATAAAGATAAAATGATCTAATCAACCCAAGATTTGCTCGGTATATGAACAAGTTCCACCAGCTAAGTCCAACGGATCTCCATCGAGACTCCGCAAGTGGTAGTGGACATGGGATGGCATAAACTCCTGAATCTATTAGCTTGATGAATTCTCCAAACTCTCACAGATTCGATTGAGCTCGAAGAAGTGTTGTCGGGGTGGAACTTCTCCTCAGATCTGAAGAAGGTGATGAGCAACGGAGATGGAAGACGTTGCCGAAATCTCTCGATGAAGCAGTTCCTTCTCAAATCCGAAGGAGGAAAATAGATGGATGAGGGGTGGAGGGTGGCTGCTAGGGCTCAAGGGA
Organism: Wurfbainia villosa; assembly: GCA_025175895.1. Taxonomy (NCBI): domain Eukaryota; kingdom Viridiplantae; phylum Streptophyta; class Magnoliopsida; order Zingiberales; family Zingiberaceae; genus Wurfbainia; species Wurfbainia villosa. Next base: position 30,162,048 of record CM045989.1, on the reverse strand, counting down.
AGAAGAGATGGAATTTTATCTGGCTTTTTTTTTTGCTTTTAAATGTGCTCCAACCCCAATCCATTTCTGCCACATGCCAGTGCCTTTTTGGCACAGCTGGTCATGTGTGGCTCTGATCTGGCTACACACGGTGGGAATGTGACATGGTTGTGCCTTTTTGGCATGGCCAGGTCATGTCTCTCTTAAGGTCATGTTTCTTCGTTTCTTAAGCCACAAAAATCCTTGATATGTCCTACAAAACAAAGTATACATAAAATTAGTGCTAAAGATATTAAATTAGCATATATTTTGCATTAAAGTGCTAAAATAACCCAACACTCATAAAACATCATAAATACACCGAATTAAGCATACGAGTGGATTAAAATACCGAAGAATGAATACAAAATAACATGTCAAAATGTGAGTTATCTAATCGTTGCAGGCAAAAGGAGATAATTTTAAATGGCTTAGAAGTTGCTCATCCAATAGAACTCGAAGACAATAGGGGTGGTCACAAAGTATCAGTCGTGTGGCTTCAAAGGAGCATGCCAAGTGAGTTTCTTTCAAGGAAGGTAAGTTAGAAAGTTCGGACTCCCACGATTTAGAGAAAGGCAAGGGAACAGGTAATCAGACAAAGAAATAAAGGCTCTTTCAACCTTTGTGAGAAGAAGGTAGGCCCCTCAAGAATTGACAGTCAGGTCGACTAGCAAAGTAGAAAACCCCTAGCACTACCATCTTCAACTGAAAGAAGCTATAGAAAAGAAGGACAAAGAAAGCTTGAGGTGCTTAAAGACAATGATTGTCCTAGCAAGAATGCGAAAGGCATTGGGAGCAAACTGGTTTATAGCTAATTGATAAAAATTCAAGATTTGATGGTAGATGGCAAGAATCGGTAAACGAAGCCCCCCTTCAAGCTTGCCTACGAAGAAGTAATGGTAGTTAGGAAGAGGGTGATGATCTATATCTCGAGGCAAAGGTAAAAGCGAAGGGATGACTTCCAGGATATAGTGAGAGAGTTGAGCACAAGAAGGATGCTAAAGGGTTAGGGAAGAAGCCAAGGTCTCGTACCAAGGAGAACCCCCAGCTCGGGTTGATTTTTTAGAAGAAGAGGCCATGGAAACTAGAAGAAAAGCGGGGGAAGACTACTTACTCAGACTAGAGAGGGATGACGCAGGAAGGAAGAAGATCACTTGGGGTAGAAGGGGAAGATGAAATGAACTCTTTTTCTACATACACTTCGGAACGAGGTTGTGGGAGTGATGAGCATACTATGAAATGAAGAAGTAGAAAAGCCGAAGATGAAGAGTAAAAATTTGGGTGTTTTCCACTTTTTAGAGAGAATCAGGGAGACGAAGCCATAGGAGGGTCACGACATGGGCCCAAGGGCCTATCCCACCGCCATTATCTGAATAATGTTAGATCCATTAAATGATATGACTCTTTCGGGGGTGGTTAATGATATGGTTGGAATAGGCGAATGGGCTAGGTCCAAGAATCAAGGGCTCACTTGGGCCTGATGCCAGTAAAGAAACAAAAGGGAGGTCCACTAAGGATGACTTAGAGTTTGTGGAGTCGGTGCAAAGTGAATCGGGTTGTCAACAAAGTCGGTCCTAGAATGGTGAAAATTTTAATGGGCCTTAGGCGAAACAATAAAAAGGGCCTCTTTTAATGGTGAAATTTTTATTTTTATAAAAATTGGGCCCTTTTACAGGTATTTTTTAAGACCAAATTTTGAGCCCTGAGCGAGGGGCCCAACAACCCTCCTCCATGGTCGACTCTAGTTGTCAAGGAAGAAGCAAGTCAGGGTGAAGTTGTAGGACTGTAATGTTCCGAGAGAGGGGGTGAATCTCGAAAGTTAAAAATTTTCTCTAGAAATTAAAATTTATTTTATCTTTTTCTTTAGAAACAAAAGAGTATGCAACGAAATTAAATAAATAAGAAGACAAGTGATTTACTTGGTTCACAACCCTAGCCGGGTTGCTACTCCAAAGCTCGTAGTTCTCCGAGAGCTACCTCGATGGGCAATGCACTATAAGGCCTTCCAACTCGAGAACTCTAGACTTCAAAGGGATTTTCTTTTTTACAATGATTAAGAGATAGGTAACACACTACCTTCTCTTTGAAATGAAGTAGATAAAGTGAAATAAAATAAATAGAATATATCGACACTTTAGTAGCTATTGAATTAGGGTACAGAGTGTCGGAGTTGGGTTGTTGCAATGGGATGTAGCTCTTGCAGATGAGAAACACACGAGATAGAACTTGGACGTAGTAGATGAGTTATCTTCGAAGTTGGTTGTGCATTTCTTTTATAAGCCATTTCCAGTCGACTGAAATGCCCTCTAGTCGACTCCACATCAGCCCGTCGATATGGTACTTTAGCCTTCCCAGTCGACTGGGCATTTTCTAGTCGACTCTAGGTCACCTGGCTTCGCATTGGAAAGTTTACCTTTCCAGTTGATTGGACCTCCCTAATCGACTGAAACTCTTTCCATCTGGGATGCCAGATCTTCAATCAATCACCAGCTAATCTTGCCAACTAGATATCTAGTCGACTGGACCATACTCAGTAGACTGGACTACAGTCGACTGGAATCCATTCAGTCGACTGTTCCTTGCAAAATGAGATTTGCAAATACAAACAATAAAAAACACAAAAGAAGTAGTAATATTTCTTGATCTCGACTTCTTAGTTCCACGTGGACTATCCATCGGATCAATGCCTAACTTTGTCCCCCTACAAAAGACTCGACCTCACCTCTTCACTCGAGGCTTACCTATCGGCTGTCCTGCCAGACTTACCATACTTGACATCTGATCTGACCCACCAAGGCTTCCTGCTAGCTATCCGGTCTCCTTGACCTAGCTAGACTTCATGTCGGTTGTCTGGTCTCCTAACCCAATCGGTCTTCATGCCAGATGTCTAGTCTTGACCCACCTGGACTTCCTGCCTGATGTCTGGTCCTCCTGATCTGTCAAGTTAAGCCTAGTATCCGGTCAACATGACCTACTAGGAATTTCCATACATTTCCTAGTATTCGATCTGCCTGACCTACAAGGGCTTTCTGTTAAGCCTGCACACTTAACACATATATCAAACTACAAGTAATTCCTAGCTTTAACTACAGTTCATGCATTAAAACTAAGGAGTGGTGCTTTCTGCACCAACAATCTCCCCATTTTTAATGTATGACAACACATCAGTTAAAGTTAGGAGAATCAATGTGCAATATTCAAATTTAACATATATCAGGAATGCATTGAGCTAAAAATGTATAACGTTTAAATGTATGAGATGCTCATATGCATGAAAAACTTTCTTTACTTTAAATTTTTCTAACTTTAAACCTTTTCTCTCCCCCTTTGGCATACATCAAAAGCATTAATAAACACCAAATTCCACAATTTAAAGATGTAGTTTTAAAGCATAATGACTAAATATTATAATACTTACTCGACAAGCTTCATAAGTATTTCAAAAATTCTTAAGCTTTTCAAAGTACTTAATCTTTCAAAAGACTAATTTTTCCAACCATACATATAAAAAATTTTCTTCTTGATTCAATGTTTTCTAAAAACTCTAATCTCAAAAATTATTTATCAATGCTCCCCCTAAATTCATGCAATTAAAATTTTCTTTTAAGAAATACACTCTCCCCCTTTATCTATGGGTTTCAAAATGATTCTTATTAAGTTTTTCAAAAGTAATTAGATTTAAATTAAATTTTTAATTCAGATTTCTAAAATTTTCAAAATTTGAAATATTTTTTGAAAATACCCAAAAGTCAAAGCATAAGATTTTCAAAACTCTCCCTATTTCAATATTCAAAACTTCCTCTCAATAAAAGCTAAAAAATTTTAAAACTCCCCCTTAATAAAAGCCTTTCAAAATTATTTTCACCCCAAAATAATGCAAATGAAATAACTTCCTCTTAGCATATTCTTTCCACAAACTTTTGCATGTCATAAAGTCCCCCATACATCAAAACCTAAGTAGTACTTCTTGTGCATTTTATGTCACGCCCCGAGAGTATGCCGGTCCGAAAATCAAACGGGCGGCATCTCCCCTGTACGTGGCAACATCTCACGCTAATACAAGGCCCGTAGGCCACAACAACAACATATATATATAAACAAACCACAGCGGAAACTAACCACAACAACATAACAAACTACACAGTGCATACCGGTATGACTAACCACATCACAACTACATACAGAAAACATCGACAAAGACCCGAAACCACAAGTGAGTACATCACATGACAATCCAAAACACATTACACCACGAAAAGAAAACTCCAAATACATAACACACATACGAAAAGCCCAAAACGACCACCAGAGTCTCGGGGGTGAGATGAGATGTCAGCCAACGGTGCTCCAAGTTGTCACGAAGACTTCTACCTGTTACCTGGGTGACAGAAAAACCCAGGGTCCGTGGTGGTGAGTATAACTCAGCAGGTAATAGAAAAAACATGTATATATCAAATATCACATGTAATTCAATAGCATAACCTAAAGGTACCACAAGTATAACAACATAGTATATAAATGCATGCATATACCATCTAACCAAATAAACAACGTATAACGCAGACATACCTGAACGTCTGCTACGCTACTCTGATCCAACCTGAGAATATATCCAACATATATAACAGGAAGAGTAATACTAACTCACAATATACTCATGATACAGGTCAAGGTATCTAATGGTCTGTCCAACCAATATACAAGTATCCAGCACAACCATATAACAGATGCAAGAAGCATGCATGAATATGATGTACAACCAAATGCAGCAAGCATAGTACAATCAAACGCAACATCACAATAAGCATATATATATAGACTGCATCTATATATATATTAATCACAACCACCCATATATAATATATATATATATATGGTAATATGCAAAGCGCCATAAGATACGGCAATGCAGCATGCATGGTCATGCCTACGCACCCCTACTCGCTACCACAACCCCAGTGTGACCTAGGTGGCACGACATGACAACTGTCCCAACTCAACACCAACCACCGCTCTAGAGTGGCCGAGTGGGCAGTATGATCAAGTAGCATATGAGCGTAAAGAGCTCGCTACACAACAGGGGTCCCTACTACTGGCCACTCCGACTAACACTACCAATGAGTGGTCGAGTGACACGCACCCAGGACAACTACACGCAACTCCAACTACCACTGTCTATAGTGGTAGAGTGTGGCACAACAAATGCTCTGCCCTCACACCAGTTACTCCTCGGGAAGTAACATGGGAGGCAAGATGACTGATGACTCTCTCAACTCCAAGGGAAACTATGTCGTCAGAATGCATACAAATGACATGAATGTACTGTCACATGTACAAACATCTACCACAGACTCTCTGTTCAATAGAGAGTCGTACCCATCTGATCAATACACTCTCTACCCTATAGAGAGTCGTACTCAACTGATCGACGGACTCTCTATCCTGTAGAGAGTCATACTCAACTGATTGTAATTCTCTATCAAATAAAGAGTCGTACTCAACTGATTGATGCACTCTCTATCCTATAGAGAGTCGTACTCGACTAATCATATCAATCTGGGACCACCAGTCCGTAGCGACACACTAATCACCCTTCACTTAACCATTACACAACACATGGTTGGCAATAAGTATGCAACATACGGGTATTGGAATAAATCCTACCTTTAGGGCATTACCTACCCACGGATAAACCTTTACCCAATTTACAAATCAAGTTATCATCCATACTCCAACATCTACACCCTACTAAACATTTATAGATCTACTTACATCACATCTGTAACTCCTAAATCATGATAAAGGAAAAGGTTATATCAACATTTGAGCATATATAGCCAATGACAAGTATCAAGCATACGGATAATAATAGCAGGGTCAAGATAATATGAACATATAACATGCTCATATCTATGTCTAAATATGAATGCAATTACATCTACCTGACCAGGGTAGGAAATTACCCACCTAATATGTAGACTGTGTCAATAGTCTTCACGTCCATCAACCTATCTTGAATCAAGGTCCCAACTGTAGAATACAACATACACAACCGCTATAATACATGCTATAGGAATTAGGATCTAAATCGATCTTAATCCATTTCATAAACCACATATATACTGTAAATAGAATTTCCTTACTGTATCAAATTAAATCAATCCACACAAAACCTACCTTATTCACAACTAATAATCAACAATCAACTACAACATCGACAATAAAGGTAACACTTCCTACTTCATAACGTACTAAATTAAAGCTTACCTTTTACTCTTCAATCGACATACTTATCAACATGATAATTCCAATCCAGTAACTCTCACACTTGAACTAGGAGGCAAATTAGATGCAAACAGCCACAACTTTGTTGCTCACAGTGTCAAAGAAATATGTTCTTCAATTTCATTGAGGCCAGACAAATTCCAACTTAAATAAGGCCTTCTCCCCTATAGCAACAACATCACGATGACAAATCCTTTATAGCTCATGAATCACCAATTAGGAGTGAAGCTATGATACAGTTTAGCAATACCTAGAGCTCAACAACAACATAATAGGAGATCGCCGACTTGTGAGGCAGCCTCAATTCGAGTCGACACACCATGTGTTCTTCACCCATCTACGACCGTTCATCCTCCAAAATCAAACACGAGTAGCTTGCTCCACTGAGGAAACCACACTCCAAATCAACACTTTGGCAATCAAACCCAAAGCCATCACCATCGAATGGAATTCACAGAACAACAAGGAAATTGATCTTGCTTACCAGAAATTGAAGCTTCATCGACAATTAATCCCGCTATCCCCCGTTCACCAGAAACCACTAGCTCCGGTGGTGATCCTCTATTCATCGACGAAGTCAACACCCCCGAAGCACTGCCCTAGCTCCCGCTGGAACCCTCGGCTCCGGCAGCAAGTCACCGTTTTCCCTACCCGAGCACAGTGTCGTCGCCGCCGACCCAAGCCCCCAAATTGTGAGCCCCCTTCTGTTGCTCTGGCCTGTTCGCGAGCACCAACGAGGGAGAGTCGCTCACCGCCATCCACTCGCACAGAGGAGTCAACGAAGTCCGGGCGGCAGGAGTCGGAGAGGTTGCGTGGAGGAGAAGGAGAGAAGGAAGCACCATAGGTTTCGGGAGGCGAGGAAGATGATCGGTGTGTGGTCGCGGAGAAGATAAGGGGAGAATGCGAGATCGGGAAACGCTCGGCGAAGAAATTAAAGTCAGCGGTGTGGAACGGCTCCGTTAATGAAATGGGTCAGGTTGGCAGATAAATGGGTTGAATTTCAGACCCGTTAAGCCCTATAACTCCTTCTAAGCAAAGAGGGTCTTAGAAATCTCCATTCGAGTCCAGAAAAATTCCTAAAAATTTCTGGAAAATTCCATAGGATATTCTTCTAATTACCTAACATTTATTTTATTATATATGTGTGTGTGTGTGTGTGTGTGTGTGTGTGTGTGTGTGTGTGTGTGTGTGTTTGTGTGTGTTTTACATTTTAAATTTGAAATTTGTCTTCTAAGAGGTTGTTCTCTTTTTCATTAATTTGAAAATAATCCATATTATACTTTATATATTTTCATAATGAATTTCCAAGGTAGTAGTTTCTCATTAATGATACAAATTTACTTTAATCTTTAAAAAAAACTCTAAACATAGATCCTATCATGATTTATTTAGATTTTGAAGTGAACAATTTAAGTTTAGACTTAGATTAGCTAACTCTCATCTTCCAAATTTAGATGAAGTTAAGTTACTTAAAATAAATGTTAATTAATTACTAAGTATCATTAGATTGATAAGTCCAGTTTACGTACTTAAATTTTTCTCTTTCCCTCTTAAAATAAAATCACTAATACTGTTCATTTCAAGTTCATATTAAGTTTATTTTTATCATGAACTTAAGATTTAATTTTAGTTCAAAAATTGTTTGTAAAGAAAGTGATTTTTAACCAAGATATTTTATAGTTTTGCAAAGTAAATTTCCTTTGGCTCCACCTAAATTTTTTATTTCCCCCCTTAAAGTAACATTATTATTTTTACATTTAAGTTCTTTTGAAAATACTTATAATAAAATTTTGAATGTTAAACTTCCCCTAGATTTATGTTTTTATTTTAAGTTTTCAAAATAATATTTTCAAAAGTATCTTAACTCCCCCTTAATTTGATGCTTATGCATGTAAAAATGAAATCTTACTTAAGGACTCTCCAAACATGGATCCTGAAAGATATATTGAATACATGAATGTCTTGAATGTTTGAATAATTCTAAATTAACTTCCTCTTTGAATTATGTTGATTTACTTAGGATTAAGTAGATTAGGGTTGAGTTGATTAGAACTGGGTTAGAGTTGAATTAGGGTTTAATTTGATTAGAGTTGAATTAGTATTGAGTTAAGTTGAGTTATTTAGAATTGAATTGATTAAGTTGAGTTGGCTAGAATTGAATTGATTAAGTTGAGTTGTGTTAATTTGATTGAGTTAATTAAGTTTATTTGATTCGAATTGATTAAATTGATTTGATTCGAGTTGATTAATTTGAGTTGAGTTGATTTTGATTTGAGTTGATTAATTTGAGTTGAGTTGATTTGAGTTGAGTTGAGTTGATTTTGGTTTGAGATGATTAATTTGATTTGAGTTGAGTTGATTAATTTTAGTCGAGTTGATTTGATTTGAGTTGATTAATTTGAGTTGAGTTGATTTTGATTTGAGTGAATTTATTAAGTTGAGTTGAGTTGATTTGAGTTGATCAAGTTGAGTTGAATTGATTGAGTTGATTTGAGTTGATTAAGTTAATTTGGTTAAGTTGATTGAGTTGATTAAGTTAATTTGGTTAAGTTGATTGAGTTGATTAAGTGAATTTTTTAAGTTGAGTTGAGTTGATTAAGTTAATTAAGTTGAGTTGAATTGATTAAAATGGTTAAGTTGAAATGATTAAGTTGAATTAATTATAATGGTTAAGTTGAATTAATTAAAATGATTCAGTTGAATTGAATTGGTTAAGTCTAGTTGAGTTATGTTTAGTTGATTTCTATTTCATCTCACCCGATCTAAGTTTTTAATACACATTAATCCTATGGGTTTTGTGAGATGAGGATTTATTTTTATCTTAATTAATTTTAGTGAGAAATTTCAAAGTTTTTAAACTTGTGTTAGATTCAAGTTTAGCTTGAGCTAATCAAGTAGATTTTTTCAGCATTGACTTGGCGAGGCATATGACCTTCTTGGATATCGAATGGACCACTTCCTAGACAAAGTCAATGAAAGAATTAAATACTTAACTCACTTTGGACTAAGCTTTGGTCTAACTTGTTAAAGACTTAGTGAGTTAGCTTCGGTCAGTTCCACTTGACTTAGTGCACCAGGTCATGGCGAGGCATACGACCTTTTTGGATATCGGATGGACCACTTCCTAGACATGCACCTTGAAGAGATTCCCTAACTTACTATCAGTTCACTTCGTCTTAGTACTAGGTTGTTCAAGTTTAAACTATTTTGTTTCTGTGAGATATCAAAAAATAAAATAATAATAGATATCCCTTGTTAGTTAAGAAATTATCTTATAGAATTTTTCAGGAATTTGTAGAATTTTTTCAAGATTTAAATGAGCTTAACTCCCAGTCTATGGGGAAAGATTTAATAGGCTTTATTAAATCCTGTTTGGATTATTTAGATTATTAGGTTAATGAAGGGTTGATTAAGGTTTAAATTAGCTTAACCCTAAGATTCATTTTCTTATAAAGCCTGTTCTAATTTTCTCCCCCCGATTTCCCCGATCCCGATCTGTTTCTCATTGCGAACTCACTGTTCCTTCTTCCTCCCGATTTCATTCTTCCATTGTCATCCTCTACTTGATCGATCCTAATCTCATCCTGATCTTGGCAACCCGTTTCCCATCTTTTTCGTGACCTCTCCTTCGGTTGTCATCGACTCCGCGAGCTCCATTTGCTGTCGTCACCGTCCCCGCTCGCCGCGAGATCGATTCGCCACTGGCCGTCCCCAAGCCCTATCTCATTGTAGCCCATATTCACATGAGTTTAGCTGGGTGAGAATGTTGCTGTGCTAGATCGACGTTGCCATCCTTTTATTATTTCGTCAGTGGTTCCTCTACTGTGAGCAGAGTCAACATCTTCCTCTTTGTTGCCACCTCTCCCCTATCTTCTGATCTCCGCTTGCACGTCATCGGCCAACATTCGCCGTGAGCAACAGCACTGCCATGGGCGGTAGTACCATCGCAAGCAGTAGAATCATGGCGAGCAATGACATCACCGTCACCTTCAAAACGAGCTTGATCTCTACCGCAGCCTATTTCTTTATCTGACGATGCCACAGATCAGATCCTTGTAACAATTGGTGGCATGAATCAGGAGTAGTGTTGTCATCGTTTGTTTCATTGTGAACACATTGCTCCATTGTTTCTTTCCTTCCATACTTGATGGCAGCTAAGGGTCGCCACCATTAGTTGTTGTATCGGTGGCCAAATCAACGTTGAAGAAGGAGAGGTAAGGTTTTTGGATGTTGGATTATGAAGTGTACATGATTAAGTCACTATGGATTTGGTTGTGATGTTAGGTGCTAGCTATGGTTGAATTCATCTTGTTGTTATAGATTGCTACTTCAATAGTGAATCAAGAAGCTGGATGATTTTGGAAGAGGGTTGTTCTTCCAGATAAGCTATGGGAATTGATGTGGTGTAAGGTAAGTTCAGATTTGGATGTTTAGGGATGCATACAAATATATAAGTTGGTTCATCTTATAGTATTAGATTATTTGGTTAATTAATCAGGGATTAAGATTGGATTAGATTCTTATTCCTACTATTTGGTTATGCTAGCACGAGTTATATACCCGGACTTTGATTTGAGGCAGAGGTCTCGGATGTGAAGGCAATTGGTGTTCTACATATCAGGTGGGTAATTTCTACCTTGGTCAGTTAGTTTGTTGACCCTAGTGCATGGATTTATTTATGATGATGATAGTATCATTACCTTGACTCCACTCTAATTATTCTTGTGCTTGATACTTAGTCTTTGGACTTTAAGATGCTTTGTTGTTATCTTTATAGTTTCGTTCATCACTATTCTAGATTACAAATTCTATATATGTCTAATTCATAGATGTTGTGTAAGTGCATGTAGCTGAGTACAGTTGTAGTTTTGGTTTGGGTTGACATGTTGTAGGCGGTGGATCCAAATGTGGGTTTGATATTGTGTCACATCCCTTTACATTGTGCATCTATTGTGGATCATATTTTGTATATGGTGAGTGGGTTGTCGATGGTGTATTATTATGGACTGGTGGTCCTAGTGTGATTAGTTGATTATTGTATATGACTCTATGTGGGATAGAGAGTGTGTTGTGGATTTATGTGTATGGTGTTGTTTACGGGCTGGAGGTCCTAGCATGATTGACTGTCAGTTGTTATGACTCTCTGTGTGATAGAGAGAGTGTTGTGGATTTATGTGTGTGGAGTTATGCATCATTACATTGCATGCATGTTGTCGACTAGGTCTCCCTTGTGGATGAGATGGGTCGCCAGTCATCCTACCTTTTGTCATTCAGGGTAGTGGTAGCAGGGTTGAGCGCAGTTCATCTATAGTGTCGCACTCGACCACTATAGATGGTGGTTTGGAGTTGCATTACTTGGCCACTATTGATGGTGGTAGTTGGAGTTGTGCACTCGACCACTATAGATGGTGGTAGTTGGAGTTGTGTGTAGTTGTCCTGTGTGCGGTGCTCGATCACTCATGGGTTGTGACAGTTGGAGCAGGCAACAGCAGAGACCCCCATTGTTTAGCTTATATCTCTCGAGCTAGCTACTTACTCATACTACCCATTCGGCCACTTGAGAGTAGTGGTAGCTGGAGTTGGAATAGTTGTCATGTCATGCCACCTAAACCACATTGGGGTCGTGGTACCATGCGGGGTGAGCAGGCATGACCATGCATATGCATTGCCAGTTGTGATGCCATATACACACACACACACACACACACACACACACACACACACACACACACACACACACATGCTTGTGAGATGTTGCATTTGGTTGAGCTATGATTGCTTCATATGTTTGTACAACATTATACATATCATTTGCATGTTCTATACTGTGGTATGTGGTATATTTGGGTATGAGTAGGATCAGTGTGGATCGTTATTTTGGTATGTGCAGTGTACCTAATGGATCTGACTGTTATATGTATTTGATCAGCATCATGTTATTGTATAGGATGGATCAGGTTTGTTTATGCATTTGATTATGCATTGTTCAGATGATTATGTGTTGATCACAAGTGTGGTATGGTTTATGTACGCTATTGGTATGTGTTTCGTTGTTGTATATTGATTCAGGTTGTTGTGAGTTGTGTCATTGCAGACCTTCAGGTATGTCGATGCATTACACTATATTCAGTTGATTAGTTTGGTATTTATATTGATTATGACTATACTGGTGGTTATTTTTTATTACCTTTAAGACTGTATACCTATTTATCTCCATATGTTTATATGATGTTCATGCACTATCTTTCATATTATCGTTGAGTCTTAGACTCACCACCACAGACCCTGGGTTTTCTTGTCGCCCAGGTAACAGGTAGAAGTTTTCTTGGATGTTCGGAGCTCCGCCAGCTTATCCCATCTCACACCGAGTGTATGGATTGTATTCAATATTGTTGTATATTTTGGATTGCTTGTTTTGGTATTTTATCCTATGTTGTTTCCACATTTGGAGTGTATGGTTGTGTTGTATGTATTTGAACTTTACTATGGATTCGATTTAGATGTTAGTTTCAACTATGTTTTCTTGTTGTGTCAAAGTCGTACCGGTATGCACGTACTTGAGTCTTTATATCTTTATTATTTGTCAGAGGATTCCGCTATGTTTTATAGCTTATCTATGATAGCAGCTATTTGAGCCATGTATCGGTAGTTCATCTTATATTGTCACAAGAGAGTACTGTTCGGTTGATGGACAAATATACTCTCGATGCATGACAATTTTACTGGTATCAGAGCCCAGGTTGCAAAGTCCACTTTCGGATTTTATGTCGTTAGAGCATTAAGTTTTGTTTCACTCGATTTTGGTTTTGTGAGTTTTGGGATCTGGTTGTAGCAGGACATCTCCAAGCTACAAGGTTTAAGGTATGATAATTATTATCACATATCCTTTTTGTTGGCTATGCATTTAGTTGGTTATAATAGGGAATGACATGTAGTGTGTTAGTCATTATTCATAACCATGGGTTGGATTGACCACGGTAACGACTCATTGAGTCTGTGAGTCTTGAACCTACTGTCAAAAAGGTGAATTTCTTTTGAGAGTCGACCGATACCGATCTCGAATAGCAGGGATCAGGTAGTCACATTTCTTATGGAGATCAAAGATTACAGTCTTAGAGATTCTCACTAACTATTCTAGTGAGATCATTACTTGTGGGGTAATGGACAAGCGTGTATACTATTATTGATGTAGATAGTGGAGAGTTAGTATATGGTGTTTCAGAGGGATTTTGATTCCTGAGTTGGTAGTGCGTGGTTGTATAATTTTGAAGGTACTTTTGAGTACATAACTTGTGATATGTAAAGAGAGTTGAGTTCATTGCATATCATTGTCAGGATCAAGCCGGTACTTGGTGGAAGATGTAGGAAATAATCTTCGGAGAATAACACATCACTTGGTCACGGTGTAGTGATGTTGAGAGAGAGTAATTCCTTGCATCATTTTCTTTGACTCATTGTAAGGGAATTCTTGAGCATCAAATTGGGTGATCGTTTGGTAATGGAGAACCATGCAAAGTTGCTAGACTTGCAGAGTTTATGGCTACCTAATAGCTCAAGAATGTGAATGTATGTTTTAAGCCATTTACGGTTTGTTGGCTGACATTCGGATTAGGAAGTATGGATCTTTTATCAGATCTTATCAGAAGGCATTAGATCGAGTCATGTGTATGGAAATGACTCCGTAGTAAGTGTTTTAAGAGTTAGAGATCGATAAGCAGACATTGCAAGTCAAATATTGGAATCAGAAGAATGATTCCGACGGGATTATGTGCATGCAGTGCGGATCACGAAGACACAAAGTCAGATTATCTAGTTGGATCATTTTATCTGCTTCTACAGTAGACAACTAGTATATATGATGAGACAGTGTACTTTGAAGACTCAGTCGAAGACTATCAATGTTGTTTCAGGAGGATGATGCACAATCTCACTTAAGATTGGGTTATCACACTAGCAATGATTTACTACCTCAGGCATAGTTGGGGTTCCTTGATACTTCCCTCCAGGGGAAGTGATTTACTCAGCAACATTAGCAGAAGACATCTTAGAAGACTCATGCAGACAACAACAACTGTTACCTCCCTAGGTGTAGCTATACCATTTGCGGAGTTGGAGCGTGCTTTGATATTGACAATTAATCAGTACTTTACAGTTGGTGGTGTACTCTTTACCAATGCAATAGTGTTTGCCACCCCCATTGCAGTCGCTTTGGTTTGTATCTCAATTTCAGCAGTTGATTTCAGTTCTTCTATGGTAGTCTCTTGCACCTGCAGAAACTCAACTGTCAAGAATAGAAGTTGGATGGGTTTACATCTTTACTAGAGAGGAGACACAGAGGGCTGAAGGATTGATCATTCGAGGTATTACTTTAGTTTACCCTATCTATTGATATATTGAGAGATACTGATAGTTTATGGGTATCTATGTCTAGATCATTCTTGTATAGGATCAGAAGGATTTCTATATTCAAATCATGTGTATTGGATGTTTCTCTACCGTCAAGTGAGATATCAACCAATAATCAAGAAGTCAAGGGATGCCCTTAGACTTTGATAGACATACCTTTACTATAGACATATCCTTACGGATAGTTAAATTGTTGAAATGATGGTATAATATTTCTCTCGAAAGTGTGTATAATTCAAGAGTATTCGAATGCAGTTTCATATGAACTCCCAAGCTTGCCACTGCATAGGCAAGTGGAGGTTGCGATTGGAGTGATTTCGAGAATAGTTTCGATATTGAAGACCTCATACCAGGAGGAAATTTCTGATGATTACTTTACCGATTGAGGTAATGATATTTTAGAGCCAAATGTTTTTACTTATGGTGTGTTGGATGAGGGTTGGTGTAAAGCTCACAAAGTAGTTGAAGCTCGTGATTTACTCAATGCAATGTCATTCGATTGGTTGTGAGCCTAATAAGGTTTGTTTTGATACCCTCATTGATCAGTTTTGTAAAGTTGGCAAGGTTGATGATACGCATGAGGTATTTGTTAGAATGATAATTTTACTGGATGATAATTTTATAGGTATCAATGTTGCTCAACACTATGGGGAATTAAAAGAGGGTAAGTTGCGATTATAGGAGGTATTGGATGGGAAATTTATTTGTCCTAGTATTTCTTCTTGAGAAGATCCGGAACACTTTGTTAAAAGAGAGATGAACCTTTAAGGTTATGTATCGATTATCGATGATGGAATGCAGTAGCTGTTAAGAATGAATATCCTCCATTGTGGATAGATGATCTGATTAGATCAGCTAAAGGACACTTGTGTATACTCTAGGTTTGGTTTATGATTGGGATATCATCATCTTAGAGTCAAAAGGATGCAAATGTGTAGAAGACAACATTTCATACTTGGTATGAATTTTATGAGTTGTTGATAATGTTGTTAGACTTATTGACGATTTAGTCATTCATGGACTTAAGGAATCAAGTATTCTGGAAGCGATTAGATCAGTTGATGGTTGTCGGTTTAGATGATATTTTTGGATATATTCACAATCTTAAGGGAAGTTGTGGTTTCTCTGGATTGACTTGGTTATTATCGCAGTTGTGGATAGGATGTTTTTAGTGTTACTATACCACCGACTTGTTTGACCAAGAAGGAGATGGAATTCAATTGGTCAGAAGCTTATGAAACTTGTTATCAAGGCTCAGACGGTGGTTGACTTTTATACAAGGTTGGTTATTCCTTCTGGTATGGATGGAAGGGTACTGTACATGGATGCATCATTTCAGGGATTGGAGCAGTTTCGATGCAGTTGAATGAGACGTATCTCATGCTTATGCAGTCGAGGATGTTGGATCGAAAGTGTCGCTAGAGGGGGGGTGAATAGCGATACGATGTCGTTAAAAAACTTTTGCAATAAGTAAAAAGCAAGTAGAGAGTGCACAGCGGAAATATAAAGTAGACAAGATATTTTTACGTGGTTCACAATCTTTCGATTGCTAATCCACGGCCCTAGTGATCCTTGATCACGTACGGAGGGCAATTCACTAAAACCACTCCTCCTCGTTGGAGGTAGGAGCAACGATTACAAAAAGAAATCAAGGCAAAGGGACACTCCCCCTTTCCTTGTTACGATTAAAGCACAAAGACAATTTAAAGAAGTAGAACTTAAATAAATATACCGACAACTCTTATAAGTAGAAGATGTAGCTTTCGTTGTCGGCAGCACTTCGTCGTAGCAAATGTGAGTAGTAGTAGCGGCGTTACGACGGCGTGTTGAGAGCTCTTGAATTCTTGTTATTTGCTTGGCTTGAACATGTCTATTTATGGATATTGATCTATGAATTTAGACATAGGTAGTGTCCAAGGTGAGGTTCTTATCCCAACTCAAGGATGAGGTGTTTCATCCAACCACCTTGTGCCACCTCCAACCTTCTTGTGCGCCAACTCAAGGATGAGGTGTTTCATCCAACCACCTTGTGCCACCTCCAACCTTCTTGTGCGCCAACTCAAGGATGAGGTGTTTCATCCAACCACCTTGTGCCACCTCCAACCTCCTTGTGCCACCTCCAACCTCCTTGGGCGCCAACTTGTTGGAGCCATTCAACTTGTGCCACATCATGGGAGCCAACCATCTTGTGCCAACTCACCTTATTTTGGGCGTCCACCACAAGGAAGCTTGGTGATGGTTTGGATGTCCACCTTGATGCCACATCACCCTTTGTACCAAAACACGAGTCAAGTCCAAATTCACCCCCTTGAAATTCGAGCTCTTCTCGAGGTCGAACTTGACTAGCAGCTTGACGTAGTCAAAGGGTTTTGGACCGCAGCATACAAGTTAGCTTAAAATATAAAGTACGATGGTTCTAACCATCCGATCTCGACCTAGACCTTCCATTGGAGGTATTGGGTCGGATCACGCTTAACGACCTTGCTTCGCTTTCACACGAGCTTACCTTGTAGCCTCGCTTCGGTCTTCACCCGAGTACCTCGGCTTCCTCCAAGTCCTCTCTGGCGTTCGACCACCCTGCGTTCCCACCGGTGTCGCAGAACCTTCCGCTCAACTTTAGCATTTCGCACACTTAATTGAGCTCGTAAGATAACAAATATACCCTTAACTATTGAGCCTTTTGCCATAATCAAAATACGGTTCGACTTTGGTGCCCACTGCACCAACAATCTCCCCTTTGATTCATGGCAAACCGACACAAAAGTTAAGGAAAATTAAGCATAACAAAGAAGCTAGCATAATGATTAAGCATGAATGAGCTAGCATAAAGATTAAATATGAATGAGCTAGCATAATGATTAAGCATGAATGAGCTAGCATAAAGATTAAATATGAATGAGCTAGCATAAAGATTAAATATGAATGAGCTAGCATAATGATTAAATATGAATGAGCTAGCATAATGATTAAGTATGAATGAGCTAGCATAAAGATTAAGCATGAGTGAGCTAGCATAAAGATTAAGCATGAGTGAGAAATATTATTGTTTCAAGTTCTCCTTTGAGGTAACCTCCCTTGACCAAGGTGAGTTCTTGAAAATAATTTTACTCCCTTAATAGTTGCTTAAGTAAACGGAATTACTTAATATAAAAGGTAATAATTTTGTTTACTTTCTTCCTTACTTTTGTGACTTTCTCCCTTTGCCTTAACTCAAAAAGTTTGTAAATATATTTTAAGGTTTGTAAGTCCAAGCAAGTTCCCAATATATATATTTTTTTTTAAATAATAATAAGCTTGAAAATATGTTCATCTAAAATGTACAACTCCGGTTGGACTTGATTGATATAGAATGATCAATAAGTCTTGAAGGAGTTGATTAATTTTAAATAATTATACTCCATGGTTCATGTCGATGCTCAATCTACATCCGGAACCAGTGAGTAAGGTCCTAACATCTCACGCTGCTCGTGGCTAAGTACACAAACACATTAGTCCTATGTGTTGTGAGATGTGTTGGCTCCTTAAATCTATAGGTATATGATTTCTAAGGTAAGACTTAGGCTAATTTCATAAAAGAAGCAAAAGTAGAGTACATATATAGAAAAATTTAAATCCTACTCTATTACGCATACCTAACTTTCGTCCTTAATAAACTAAATTGCCGGGTAGTGGTTTGGTGAAGATGTCCGCTAGGTTTGATTTGGACTCAACATACTCTAGTTGTATAGTTCCATTAGTTACATGTTCCCTAATGAAGTGGTGTTTAACTTCTATATGTTTTGTCCTAGAATGACATATTGGATTTTTAGTTAAGTTAATTGAACTAATGTTATCTATGTAGGTTTTAATGTTGTTAAAGATTAAGCTAAAGTCTTGGAGAGTGTGCTTCATCCACGGAGGTGAGAGACACACTCACCCATCGCAAGCGTATTCCGGTGGTAGATAAGGCAACGCAATGCCGCTTCCTATCGCACTAACTTACTAGACTCGAGCCGAGGATTTGACAACAACCACTGTGCTCTTTCTATCGAGTTTACTACCGGCATAGTCGGAGTCGAGTAGCCGATTAGATTAAACTCGGTAGATCTAGGGTACCAAATACCTACGCTTTAGCGTGCCCTTTAGATATCTAAGGATACGCTTGACTAGGGTTAGGTGAGACTCGCAGCGCAGTTTGTAACCTTGCGCACATACTTACCGCGAATAAAATGTTCGGCTCGCGGTTAAGTATAGGAGACTTCCTATTGCGCTCCTATAGTATTTTAGGTCAACGGGTTTTCCTTCTACATCTTCGCTTTATATTAACATTAGTTGCCATAGGTGTATTGATTATTTTAGCATCTTGCATTCCAAATCGATTTATTAAGTCCTTAGTATATTTTTGTTGATGTAAATATATTCCATCTTTAGTTTGTTTAATTTGTAAACCTAAGAAGAAACTTAACTCTCCCACTAAATTCATTTCAAATTCACTTTCCATAATTGAGATGAATTCGTTTAGCAGGATCGAGTTGGTAGTTCCAAAAATTATATCATCTACATAGATTTGGGCTATAAAGATTTCTTTTCCTACGGTTTTAACGAATAAGGTTGGGTCGACTAAACCTTGGTTGAATCCTTTGGACTTAAGATAGATCGAAAGCCTTTCGTACCAAGCTCTTGGGGCTTGTTTGAGTCCATATAGGGCTTTCTTAAGTCTAAGGACATGGTCAGTTTATCTAGATTTCGAATCCGGGAGGTTGACTGACGTAAACTTCTTCCTTAATGTATCCATTCAAAAATGTTGACTTGACATCCATTTGAAACAATTTAAAACCTCGATGTGCAGCATATGCTAACAACATTCGGATGGACTCTAGTCTGGCTACGGGGGCGTAGGTCTCATCGTAATCTAAACCTTCGACTTGACTAAACCCTTTTGCGACTAACCTAGCTTTATTTCTAACTACTTCACCTTTATCATCAAGTTTATTTCGAAATACCCACCTTGTTCCAATAATTGAT
This sequence comes from Wurfbainia villosa, assembly GCA_025175895.1. Lineage (NCBI taxonomy): Eukaryota > Viridiplantae > Streptophyta > Magnoliopsida > Zingiberales > Zingiberaceae > Wurfbainia > Wurfbainia villosa. The sequence continues at coordinate 30,142,335 of CM045989.1, read as the reverse complement.
TTTTCTTTAGGTGGTGGTACTAATTCCCAGACTTCATTTCTAGTGAATTGAGCTAGCTCTTCTTGCATAGCAATAATCCAGTCGGGATCAAGAAGTGCTTGTTCAATAGTTTTGGGTTCGATTTTGGAAATTAACCAGATTTGACTAAGGTTTCGATATGAAGCTCTAGTTCGAACCCCTAAATTTGGATCACCTATAACTTGATTGATAGGATGATTTGTTTGAGTCTTAGTGTGACTTGGGTTAGGGTCATCTATCACTTGGTCGATAGGATGACTTGGGTGAGTTCTAGTTTGACTTGGGTTAGAGTCATCTATCACTTGGTCGATAGGATGACTTGGGTTAGGACGAGATTCAAGTTCAAGATCAGAGTCGGGTTCGCTATAAGTTGATTTGCTAGTTGGTTTTGTTAAGGATTGAACGGGTTCGTGTCCTTCGTCGAAAACTATATTAATGGTTTCTTCGACTCTAAGAGTGTCGTGATTGTATACCCTATAAGCTCTACTGGTGGTTGAGTATCCTAGAAAGGTTCCAGTAGAGGTTTTGGATTTGAATTTCCCTAGGTAATCCTTAGTGTTTAAGATATGTACCTTGCATCCAAATACCCTAAAGTACTTGATGTTCGGTATTTTATCGTGATAAATCTCGTACAAGGTCTTTTGGTGCCTCTTTACCATAAGGATCCTACACATAAGGTAGTTGGATCGGATATTGGAATTACTAAAGGGTTGTTTGTAAGTTTTTAAACCTAAATCATCTCACCAATATCTACATGATCAAAACATGTTATTCCTATGTGTTATTGTGAGATGACTTTCAATTTTACTTGATTAATTTTAATAAATTTAAATTAACCAACATTAGGTTAGATTCGGATTTAGTCTAAGCTCATCAAGTAATCTTTTCAAGAGATTAGCTTCCAGGTCGTGGCGAGGCACAGAGGCCTTCTTTGATCGGAACAACGACCACTTCCTTAGCCAAAGCTAATTTCAAGAAATTGATAACTCGACTTACTTGAGACTACGTCTTGGTCTAACTAGTTATTTTTGAAAAGAGGCTCCCCGAGGCTCAATCTTTTCGTAGGATTTTAGTTGGTTTATTTTTGAAAAGAGGCTCGAGGCTCAATCTTTCGCAGGATTTTAGTTGGTTATGAGTCCTATCTAACCATTCTAAAAATAAAGGAAAAACTAAGCATGCAATTTCTAAGACTTAACAAAAATACATTTTGTATTGGCTCCCCCTGTACCATTGAATCGAGTGGGTCTATTCACATAGTGAATTTGGTCCTTGGGAACCCAATACATGTTAGATCCTAAAGTTGAAATCAAAGTGGTCTTAGGGACCCATGCTTGGACATTTTTCTTATGTTGGTTTACTATAGACATATATGACTTATTGGTTGTATTTGAGTTAAACCCGAGTCCGCCTTGTTGTACACGGCCCTTTGTGATCCAAGTAAGAGGTCAAGTCCCTTGGATCCCAAAGTGAACCTTTCCAACGTGTTCCTAAGGTCTTGACTTGTGTTTTCAAGCGAGTTCTCAACTTCAAGCTTTTCAACTTGAGTTGAGTCCTCCTCTTGAATACGAGTAGTCGAAGAGGTTAGGAGACCTCATGTTTGAGAAGGTTAACCTCCTCAATTAGGGTCTCGACCTTGGACTCGGACTTAGCTAGTTTCTTATTTAAAAATTTAATTGCACCATACAAAGTATTAAGTAACGACCGACTTACCCTTAATGATTCTTTTGAACCGGATACGGATCCGTGGCTTGTCTTGAATGGAAGCTCATCATCGGATTCGGACTCGGACTCTTCTTGATTTCGAGTCGTGCTCGGTCGGCTTGGCCATTAGAGCTTGGATATCGCCTTCTTCCTCCGACAACTCCTCCCAAGTAGCGTTTAGCGCTTTCTTGGTCTTTGATGCGTTATTCTTTAGCTTTGGGCACTCGGACTTGATGTGACCGAACTCGCTGCACTCATAGCATCTAAAATTAGAAGTATTTGAATTAGGTTTAGGCTTACCTTGAGTTGTTGGTCGTTCTGCCTCTTGATCATCTTCCGAACTAGATTGACTAGTTCGGATTCTATTTCGGAGTCTACTTCCGATTCGGACTCGTCTTCTTCCTTCGGGGGTGGCTTGCTTGCGGGCTTCTTCTTCTTGGAACCTGCAACTAATGCAATACTCTTCTCGGCCTGGACCACGTTAGTTTGCTCATGTAATTCAAGTTCCGAAAACAATTCGTCTAACCTAATTTTAGAAAGGTCCTTGGAGACCTTGTAGGCATCGACCATGGATGCCCACAAGGTGGTCCTAGGAAACGAGTTAAGAGAATACCTGATAAGGTCGCGATTCTCGACCTTTTGTCCGATGGCATGGAGTTGGTTGACGATGTCTTGGATACGAGCATGTAGTTGAGTTGCGGTCTCGTTTTCCTGCATTTTCAAGTTATACAATTTATTTAAAAGTAAATCTCTTTTACATACCTTCGTGTCGTCGGTGCCTTCGTGTAGTTCCACTAGCTTGGTCCATAAGTCCTTTGCACTAATGAAGGGGCCGACGCGGTTGAGCTCTTCCTTGGACAACCCACATTGCAAGATTTGAGTTGCCTTGGCATCAGCTTCTACTTGTTTTTTCATGGAATTTGACCATTGATCGTAACCCAAAGATTCACCATCTTCATTAATAGGAAGTGTGAAACCGGTTTGGATTACGATCCACATCTCGATTTGGGTTTTAAGAAAGCATTCCATCCGACCCTTCCAATAACGAAAGTCATTACCGTTGTAAACGGGTCAAGCTGCTAAACCCTTCGAGATGGGCCATTTAAAAACAAGAAGAAGAACGAAAAGAATCTTGCAAAACACACACGGAAAGAATATTCCAAGACTTTCGCCTTGGATTAGTAGTACGGGAAGTAAAAAGATATATAAAATGTAACTTGCAAAAGAAATAAACAATCAAATGCGAATGTCGCTGAAGTTCCGAGGACAACCTTACTGGGATCTAACCCAAGGACAACCTTATCCGGATCCTAAAGCCTCTAATGCAATTCTATATGTAGGAGAAGATAAGCAAGTGAAATAATTATACGAAAACAGAAATAAATAAATAAAAATCTGTAAAAAAGAAAAACAAAGCTAGATTGGTGGTTTCACGAATCTTAGCGCCCGACTCGATACCAATTGTTGGATCGAAAGTGTCGCTAGAGGGGGGGGGGGTGAATAGCGATACGATGTAGTTAAAAAACTTTTGCAATAAGTAAAAAGCAAGTAGAGAGTGCACAGCGGAAATATAAAGTAGACAAGATATTTTTACGTGGTTCACAATCTTTCGATTGTTAATCCACGGCCCTAGTGATCCTTGATCACGTACGGAGGGCAATTCACTAAAACCACTCCTCCTCGTTGGAGGTAGGAGCAACGATTACAAAAAGAAATCAAGGCAAAGGGACACTCCCCCTTTCCTTGTTACGATTAAAGCACAAAGACAATTTAAAGAAGTAGAACTTAAACAAATATACCGACAACTCTTATAAGTAGAAGATGTAGCTTTCGTTGTCGGCGGCACTTCGTCGTAGCAAATGTGAGTAGTAGTAGCGGAGTTACGACGGCGTGTTGAGAGCTCTTGAATTCTTGTTATTTGCTTGGCTTGAACATGTCTATTTATGGATATTGATCTATGAATTTAGACATAGGTAGTGTCCAAGGTGAGGTTCTTATCCCAACTCAAGGATGAGGTGTTTCATCCAACCACCTTGTGCCACCTCCAACCTTCTTGTGCGCCAACTCAAGGATGAGGTGTTTCATCCAACCACCTTGTGCCACCTCCAACCTTCTTGTGCGCCAACTCAAGGATGAGGTGTTTCATCCAACCACCTTGTGCCACCTCCAACCTCCTTGTGCCACCTCCAACCTCCTTGGGCGCCAACTTGTTGGAGCCATTCAACTTGTGCCACATCATGGGAGCCAACCATCTTGTGCCAACTCACCTTATTTTGGGCGTCCACCACAAGGAAGCTTGGTGATGGTTTGGATGTCCACCTTGATGCCACATCACCCTTTGTACCAAAACCACGAGTCAAGTCAAATTCACCCTTGAAATTGAGCTCTTCTCGAGGTGGAACTTGACTATGTTGTTGTAATAGTCAAAGGGTTTTGGGAATTTACTTGATACAAGTTAACAAAATATAAAGTACGATGGTTCTAACCATCTGATCTCGACCTAGACCTTCCATTGGAGGTATTGGGTCGGATCTACGCTTAACGACCTTGCTTCGCTTTCACACGAGCTTACCTTGTAGCCTCGCTTCCGGTCTTCACCCGAGTACCTCGGCTTCCTCCGAAGTCCCTCTGGCGTTGCCCGACCACCTCGGTTCCCACCGGGTGTCGCAGACCTTCCGCTCAACTTTAGCATTTCTGCACACTTAATTGAGCTCGTAAGATAACAAATATACCCTTAACTATTGAGCCTTTTGCCATAATCAAAATACCGGTTCGACTTTGGTGCCCACTGCACCAACAGAGGAACTACGAGATAGGCTATCATATTCATAACGTGGATTTAGCAGTTATTATCTTATTTTGTAGATGTATGGAGCAGGAGTGCGCATAGAGTTTTGGCTAGCTACTAGGTAGCTACTATAAAGTTGCTAGAACACGGACAGATGCACCAAGAGAGATTGGTCACTATAGTCTTCCAGTTACTTACAGTATGTGTGATGGAGTGGATTTTGGATAGTAGATTGATTTCTCTTGTGAGAAAATATTTTTCGTCTCTGAGGAGGATAGTGGGTTATAGAGTTGCATTCGAATTAGGAAGAGTTGTTTCAGGAGACTCATCATTCGAGATTGGTGATTTATTCGGATTGTATCCGAAAAATAACGGGTTTTGAAATGTTCTTAGTGGTAGAATGGCATGTAGGACATGGTTGATTCCATAGCTTGATGTTTGGTGTGTTTGTTAGAGTATTGGGAATACAATCAAAGTCCCACATTGGTAAGACATAGAAAAGATCACGTGCTTATAAGATGAAAAGATATCTCCATTAGTATGAGGCCTTTTGGGTAAAGCCCAAAAACAAAACCATGAGGGCTTATGTCCAAAGTGGACAATATTATACCATTGTGGAGATATATGAATCTTATAGGTACTAACAATTGGTATCAGAGCCATGGTCAATGTCAAGTCATGAACCTTGAACTAAGGAAGTGGAGCTCCCATGTCCGGATCAAGAGAACCAGACACCAGGCAGGAAGTCCAGTTGGGTCGGGAGAACCGAACAACTAGTAGGAAGTCCAACTGGGTCAGGAGGCCCAGACAGTTAGCAGGAAGTCCTGGTGGGTTGAGGATTGGACATCAAGCAGAGGAAGTCCTTCAATGATGGATAGGCTTGAGAGGGGCTCAATGTGGTCCTTCGTTTGAGGGGGGGGGGGATTGTTAGAGTATTGGGAATACAATCAAAGTCTCACATTAGTAAGACATGGAAATGATCACGTGCTTATAAGATGAAAAGATATTTCCATTGGTAAGAGGCCTTTTGGGTAAAGCCCAAAAACAAAATCATGAGGGTTTATGCCCAAAGTGAACAATATTATATCATTGTGGAGATATATGAATCTTATAGGTACTAACACTTACTTGATTAGCCCAAGCTAAACTTGAATCTAACACAAGTTTAAATAATTTCAATTCTCATTAAATTTAATCAAATAAAATGAGCAATTATCTCACAAAACCTATAGGATTAATGTGTATTGAAAATCTAGAATTGGCGAGATGAAGATGGATAACTCAATTAACTTATGGATGAGTTTTACGGCAACATTTTAGGATTTTAAGAAAAATCATTTTGGAAAACTATTACATTGTAAGTTCAAAATATTTTGATCAAAATTATTTACAAACTATTTTCAAAATAAATTTTAAAAAATCAAATTCAAAATCTTATGCTAAAATCACAAATTAAAAAGGTCTATCATAATTATTTTCAAAGTTTAAGTTAAAATATTTTTGAAAAACTTATTTTGAAAATGTAAAGTAAAAGCATCATTCTAGGGAAAGATCAAGAATTTAGGGGGAGTCTAAAAGATTTATTTTGCTAAATTATAAAATGTTTAATACCTTTTCAAAAATTAAGTTTTTGAATTTAAATTATTATGAGAAATGGTCTTAAGGGGGAGAGAGAAATATTTAAGAGTAGAAAAATAACTCAAGTAATTCACTTGAACTTAATAAATTGGTCTTATTAATTTAAGTAATACTTAGCACTTATCCTAAGTAATTTATCTTTATCTAAACTTGGAAGATGAAGCTAAGTCTAAACTTAAAATGTACACTTCAAAATTTAAACAAATCATGATGGGATCTAAGTTTAGAGCTTTCAAAAAATTAAAATTTCTTTCATCATTAATAAGAAGCTATCTTGAACATTGTTTTTGAAACTCTATAAAGTATATTTTAATATGGGTTATTTTCAAAATAATGAAAAAGAGAGCAACCTCTTAGAAGAATAATTTCAAGTTAAAAATGCACAAGAAGTACCACTAATGTTTTGATCTATGGGGGAATTTATGACATTTAAAAGTTTATTTTTGATAATGGAAAGTATAATGTTGATCTTACTCTAAGGGGGAGAAAAAGAAATCTAAGAAAGTAAGTAACAGGAACTCATCTATCTAAGCTACTTAAACTTGGTACTAATTTTTATCCTAAGTAGCTTATTCAAAACATTTAGAAAATAGGCATGCAAAAGGAAAGTTAAAAGAGAGTTAGTTTAGCTAAATCTACACTTAAAATATTTACCTAAAGGACATTTAACTTATGAACCATTCTTATATTTTATCCATGCTTGGTGTCTTAGAAAGTTTTAAAGAAAATTTCTATCATGATAATCATATTTGCATCATCAATGAGAGATAGGGTGAGGAGCTTAGAAAGATTATATTCAAAATGTTAAGAATTTATTTTCAAAAGCTTGCTTGCAAAAATCTACATATACTATTTTCAAAACAATAAGAGACCTTTTGAAAATTATGAGAAGCATATGTTAAGGGGGAGTTTGTAATGTATCAATATTTTTACAAAAACATGGAAGTTAAGGTTTCAAACACTTGAATATTTCAAGTTTCAAACTTAGTGAAAAAACTTAGTTCTAGGGGGAAGCTATACAAAATCTGTGTTTCAAAACAAACTTTTGTCTAAACCTATGTTTCATAAATAAGTTTTTGAGTCCATAAAGGTTTTCTATCTTATATAATTTTCAAAACAATAAGTGACAATTGGAATATTTCTAAATATTGTTTTTGAAAATCCAATTAATTTTTTTAAGAGTAAGAAAATGCTAAGGGAGAGTTTGATCTTTGACAAGTTTTTGAAACTTTCAAATCTAGTATTTCAAACTTTGAATAGTTTTATATCTCTTATGATTAAAGTTCTCAAACTTCAAGTAATTTGAAAATGCAGTTTTGAGTTTGAAAGCAACCTTTTTCATGACTTAGAATATTTATGTGAACTTTGTATATAAGTCATGGGACATTGCTAAACTCCTTGGCATATAATTTATTTTTGTTTTTTTATGTATGCCAAAGGGGAGAGAGTGTATATAAGTTAGAACTTAGAATTGAGAGATGTATTTGTATATGCATGTATAAGTTAGAATGGGAAAATTCATTTGTATATGAATTTTTTGTAATTCATGAATTAAAGATTTGGTATTTTAATCTTAACATTAAATGGTTGTCATACATTAAAAAGGAGAAGATTATTGGTGCAGGGAGCACCACACCTATGTTTTGATGTATGAATCGAAGTTAAATGTTAGAATGAACCTGTGAACTGATATGCGTGTTAAGTGTGCAGACTTAATAGAAAGTCCTAGTATGTCGTGTTGACCAGATACTAGACAAAAGACTTGACATATCAAAAGGACCGAACACTAGGCAAGAAGTCTAGATGGGTCATGTGGACCGAACATCTGGCAGAAGATTGGTTGGGTCATGAGACTGGACAACTAGTAGGAAGCCTACTGGGTCAAGAAGACAGGACATTGTAGGATCGAGAAAAGATGCTAGAGGGGGGTGAATAGCATATTTTAAAAACCTTTTCTTTTCTTTTAAAATCAAGTAAATTGCAGTGGAAAACAAAACTAAGAAAAATAATGTAACACTTTGTTTTTACTAGGTTCACAGCCCACCGGCTGCTAATTCAAGGTCTTTGCGATCCTAGACCGCTTTCGAAGGGCAAAGCACTAAATGTGTCTCTTCCTCATTGGAGGTAAGAGACCAACCGATTACAAATAATGTGGAGGACAATGTAACAAGCCTACCTTTCCTCCTAGCAATTAAAAAGTAAGGAACAACAAAAAATAATACCGACTACAAGAAGTTGAAGTTGGAAACTTTGTCGGTGTTATGACATTGATGAACGGAGATGAGAGCTTCGAATTGATGTAGCACTTTGGGAGACTTTTGTTAATGAATGAAGGGTGCCTCACCCCTTCTTTTATAGCTTTTCCAAACCCTAGCTCGTTGAGATCCATATCTGAGTCAAAGTAGCTTATCTTCCCTCATTTTGTGACTCTTATCTTGACTTTCCTCGAAGTGACTAGATTCATTAGCAGTCGACTAAAGCATCCATCAGTCGACTGATGATAATCCAGTTGACTGCCCTTTTCCTCCAGTCAACTAATGTCTTGAATAGTCACCTGCATTACATGGTTAGCACAAGAACTATATAGTGATCAATGAGATGGTCCTATACCATCCGATCTCGACTTACACCTTCCTCTGGAAGTCTTAGTCAGATCATCATCTACGGTTGCCCCCGTACTGAGGATGTGACTTATCCTCTCTGCACAAAGTTCTTACCTTCCTTACCTTCGGTCCTTCTGACCTGCCGCTTAGCTTTTGATCACTTGACCACTGAGGTTCCTCAACTTCCTGAGGTTCTCCTAGCATCTTTTGGCCTAGTCAATCGACCACTGAGGTTTCTCGTCCCATCGAGATTCTCCTGGCGCCGATTCATACGACTACCGAGGTTTCTCGACTTCCCGAGATTCTCCTAGAATCATCGAACTTTGCAAAGCTTAATACATTACCTACACACTCAACATAACATATGAGATAACAAGATATCTTAACTTTGAATCTTTACCATGATCAAAACCTAGGTTCGATTATCTGGTTCCCCCGCACTAACAATCTCCTCCTTTTTTATCTATGGTAAATCAATTCAAAGTTAAGAGACTAGTAGGTGTTAACATACGAGTAAGTATTAACATTTTTCAAAATCTCCCCCTCAAGTTTACCTCCCCCTTAATCCTAGGTGAGTTTTGAAAAACAAATACTAAGTTCTTAACTCTTCGATAAAAGGTTAACTTCTTAACTTTTTAACCTCTAAGTTCATAACTCTTCGATAAAAAGTTGACTTCTTAACTTTAACCTCTCTCCCCCTTTGCCATATATCAAAAAAATAATTTTATGAAGGGTGATTTTCGAAGATTAATGTTTGAACATATATGTAAAGGAAAAGAAACTCTTTTCATAAGAGAATGTTCAACTCTGTTTTGACCCAATTGATATTAGATAATCAATAAGCCTTGATTAGAGTTGTTCATTTTGAAAAATTATACTCCATGATTCATGTTAATGCACTTGTTCTACATCTGGAATCAAGAGTAAGGCCCTAACACCCATCTACGTGGCTCAGTACACAATCACATTAAACCTATGTGTTGTAAGATGTGTTGGCTTCTTAAAACTATAGGCTCATGCTTTCTAAGGTAAGTCCTATACTAGTTCCATGTAGAAAATGATAAATAATAAGTAAAGATAATTCTTACTCTACTACGCACATACCTAGTTTTCGTCTAAGCATACTAAACTCTGATTCTGGTAATGGTTTAGTAAAAATGTCTGCTAGGTTCAATTTTGATTCAATGTAATCAAGTTTTATGTCTCCATTAGCTACATGTTCTCTTATAAAATGGTGTTTTACTTCTATGTGTTTAGTTCTAGAATGATATATAGGATTTTTAGTTAGATTAATTGAACTAACATTATCAATCATGACTTTAGTATTACTAAAGTTTAGTTGGAAGTCCTTTAGAGTGTGCTTCATCCAAAGAAGTTGAGCTACACACTCACCCATGGCTACGTATTTTGCTTCGGTAGTAGACAAAGCAACACAATGTTGTTTTCTACTACACCAACTAACTAGACTTGATCCTAGAAGTTGGCAACAACCACTCATACTTTTCGAGTCCACTACCAGCATAATCTGAGTCAGAGTAGCCGATTAGTTCAAACTCACTCGACCTAGGGTACCATATTCCTACATTTTATGTTCCTTTTATGTATCTAAAGATTCTTTTTACTAAGGTTAGGTGCAATTCCTTGGCACAAGACTGAAATCTTGCACACATACTTACTGCAAGAAGTATATCTGGTCGACTTGTAGTTAAGTACAGAAGGCTACATATTGCACCCCTATAGTATTTTAAATATATAGTTTTTCCTTCTAAATCTTCTCTAATGTTTACATTGGTTGCCATAGGTGTATTAATTTCTTTAGCATTTTGCATGCCAAATTTACTAATTAACTCCTTAGCATATTTATGTTGATGCATATAGATTCCTTCTCTTATTTGTTTTATTTGTAAGGCTAAGAAGAAAGTGAGTTTACCTACTAAACTAATTTCAAACTCACTTTCCATTAGTGAAATAAATTCGTTTGGAAGTGTTGTGTTTGTTGTCCAAAATATTATATCATCTACATATATTTATGCTATAAATATTTCTTTTCCTATAGTTTTTACAAATAGCGTTGGATCAACTAATCCTTGATTAAATCCTGTAGACTTTAGATAAATAGATAGTCTTTCATACCAAGCCCTAAGTGCTTCCTTTAATCCATATAAGGCTTTCCTAAGTTTAAGTACATGGTTAGGTTGATTTTGTAGCGATGTATACTGAAAAGTCTATCTTTTCTATGAACATCTTTATTTTTGAAATAAGAATCACATGATCATTGTTTGCATATTTTTATGCATATTGTCTAATACGTTACATTGTAGATAACATGGTGTGTGGTGTCACACGGGAGATCATGTTATCGGCTCCTTGTAAAGTATAAGTAAAGGCTCACAACCGAGATGGCTTTGGACAAACCATCAGAATGGTTGTAGTGTGATTTGGTATTGGTTTGTCTTGACCATAGAATCACACTAGTGCACTTTGTGTGTATTGACCATGACCGACATAGAGGTGATTCGATTTATTGCTGACTACATAATCGAATCGGACCTCATATATTATTTTGTACATGATCTTAATCCCGATATAATAATGGGCACATATACTTAGTACTCATCTCTTTGATTTACCAATGGGCGAGATTTATAGATTAAATCGATAGGCTCGGCAAGTTGGGAGATGATATTATTTATATGGTGTGCCTTTGATTATAGGAGGAAACCGTGTCCTATATATTAGGATGATGATGTCCCCTTGAGGAGCTCATAAGGTTCATCATGTAAACCCTGCAGGTGGACTTAGTCCGGCATGATGAAAAGGTTGAGTGGTACTACTCAAGGAGTTAGATCTTGATTAATTAATGGTCAGTAAATTAATTAATCGACGGACATTCGAGATCTTAAACACCAGGAGAAAATTTACAAATAATATATGGAGCCCATATTATCATATGGGGGTTGGTGAGGTAGATCAATGATGATCCTTTAGTGGATTGGATCATCATTAGTGGATCAGACTTTATGTGGGCTTGATCCATGAGTGGCCAAGATCCAACTCCTCCTCATGGTCCCTAATATAGCCTATTAACACCTCATGAAGCTTAGATCCAATGGATGAAAACAAAACTCTAGATCCAAAGGTAGAGATTAAATCTCTAGATCCGACAGTTGAGATTAAATCTCTAGATCCGACGGTTGAGATTAAATCCCTAGAACCAATGGAGGAGATTAAATCATGGCTTGAGCCCAACTCTATAAATAGAGATTAATAAGTGGGAGGCAAGCAATAAGAATGGATGAGGGGATTAGGGTTTGTCCCTTTGGTGGCAACCAATCCTAATTAGATTAGGATTGGGAGTGGTGGCTAGGGTTAGGGTTTTGGGGATTAGAGTGGGCGGCAACTCAAGGAGGTGTTCCTTCTTCTTCCAAAGGTTGGCCGGCCCCTCTTCTTCTCCTCTCTACCTTGGCATGAGCTCATCCTATTCTTCTTCCCCTCTTCCATGGCCTGCAATAAGGAAAGCTAGGATTAGGGTTTGGAAGCTTAGGGTTTAGGAGGCTTGGGTGGCACCAAATAAGGAAATAGTTTGGTTTCTTCTTCCTATCCTTTGGTGGTCGGCACCCATAGCCCTATCCCAGCCCTTGGACGACATCCAAAGACCCCTTATCCTTCTCCTTAGGTGGTGGAAACAAGATATAGGGTTTTCCCTTGGTGTCTTGGTCGGTTTCCACCATTATCTCCTTCTCCTTGTTGGCCGGCGGCAAGCATTTCTTTTGTTGCTTGTTGGTTGGCTATAGGAAGGAGATGAGCCTTGTTTCTAGTCTTCCTCTTGCTTTGTAAGAGCAAGGAAGAAAGATTTGTGATCTAGGAGCTTTGACTTTTGGTAGAGCGTCGCCCACACGACGTCCGAAAGGAGGAAGGACATACATTAGAAGATCGAGAGGTATATCGATTCTCTAATTTTTATATGTTATATGTTTGTATTTGTTTTTCAATTATGGGCATGATATAAATCTGTATATGGCTAAATAATACTTGGATCCTGAGCATAAACACAAAAATCGATGATCCGGACATCGTCTATTCTACGGCTACTCGTAGAATAGAGGATGGTCGCTTGAACAACTAGTTTGTTCAAGTGACCTCTCTAAACGAATAGCACGATGATGACTTGGTGGTTTGGCCAATCCCTTTTGTCTAGGATTAAATTTTTTTAATCCGGGGACATCGAAGGGATCGCCATAGACAAGCTACCGAGGTGAAGTGGGAAGCGAAGTTTCCCCTCACGGACTCGATAAGCAAAACCCTTCAATTGGTATCAGAGCCAAGGTTTCCGGTTTTGTGTGTTTAGGATTCGGTTAATTTTTATGCACTTTTTCATATATTATATACCCCGGATAATAGTAGGATATGCGTAGTTTAACTCTTTGGTTGCAGGCATAAGATCCGACTATTATGGCCATATGTGTGTATGTGATTGTATGTGTGTAAATATTTATTTTGTTGAATCATCGGGGCTGACGAGGCTAGTATTTAGTTTTTTGTAAATTAAATATGGCATTGTTTAGCCACTCTTTATTTTATTTTACTTTCGATCTAGATTTCATGTACACTCCCTCGTGGAGTATAGGATCGATGAATGTAAATTAAAATAGGTTTTAGTCTCGACTCGGATCTCCAGATGGCTCGTACATGGCGTAGGAGGAGCGGACGAGATGGCGATGCGACGGGAGTCATATTGAAGACAAAAGCCATAATAGTTGGAAAATAATTTATTTTTCATATTTATTGCTTTTTCTTTGATATACATGTCGTAGGCTAGGAAAATTCCTCAATTTCAAATTACTAAGTGGGAGAGGGATATTTTTATAAATTCCCACGGCCTCCATTACGATTTGACATGTGATGCAAACAAACATGCACGTCGGCTCTGAGTGCCTTCCTCCCCATCGAATGAGTTTGTTTGCGGATCACAAGGTCGAATATGGTTATAGGAAATTATCAAGGAGCGTGTGTACTTGCCCATCGTAAGACACATAACCCGAGATAATTACCTTGGTACCAAGTAATGGTGAACACTTAGATACAAATATAAGTATCCTCCCCATCGGAGTCACTGCTTTTTATTTTTAGGGCCGAAGAGAAACCAACTATTGATTTTACTTGTCAAAAAGTTAGGTTGACAAGATAGTAAAATTAGTGGGTAAAACCTCCTCTTACAAATGTAGAATTTGTATACATCCACACTATCGTGGCATACGATATTCTCGATGTTTTGAGGTGTTGGTTGATTTTAAAATTTTATTGTTTGAGGAATCAATAATTTTTTGAAATCTACAATAATAATCTATGTGATTCTTAGGATTTTCAAAAATAACTTTCAGTCCACTTACTATGATACTAAAGGAAATAAACTTACTGTACCCAGATAATGTTGATTGGAAAAGAATCTAGATATTGTCTTATCTGCTTAGGAGTACAAGTATGCACTCTTCGAAGAGTGTCCTCAAGCCATGGTTGCTCAAAAGGTTTCTACTTCTAAGCCGAAAGGCAAGAAGAAGGAGAAACAAGGTAGAGAAAAGGTGGTGGGAGGATCTCAGGGAGGAGTGAAGAAGTCGAAAGGCAAGTACTTCACTTATAAGCAGGATGGACATTAGAAGAAGGACTGTCCCAATCCAAAGCAGAACAAAGGTATATCCTTTGGTCTAGTCGTTGAAAAATGATTAGCGGTGATATCTACCGACACCTGGTGTGTAGATACGGGAGCCACTAATCATGTCTGCAACACTTTGCAGGGGTTCCAGGAAACCCGACGACTAGCTAAAAGGGAGATTACTATTTACTTGGGCAATGCCATGAAGATGGCGGCTATTTCAGTGGGAGAAGTTTTATTTATCTCTTGAGAAAAATAAAACTTAGGTTCTGGAAAATTCCCTTTATGTACCTTTATTTAGAAAGAACTTAGTTTCAGTTTCTAAATTGTTTATGGATGAATATTCTATTTCTTTTAATGACAGAGCTGTTATAAAAAGGAATAGGGAGAATATCTGTTTAGGTACATTGATAGGAAATTTGTACATACTTGAACTAAAACCTCCCACGATGCAAATTGAAGTTAATAACTCATCTTCTAATTCCAATAAGAGAAAAGAACCTTCGAAGATGAACCAAACATATCTTTGGCATCTTAGGCTTGGTCACATTAACCTAAGCAGAATTCAAAGGTTGATAGCTGATGGACCTTTGGGTTCATTAGTGGTGGAGGATCTCCCAACCTGTGAATCTTGCTTGGAAGGTAAGATGACCAAGAGGTCTTTTAAGGCCAAGGTGTATAGAGCCAAAGATGTGTTAGAATTGGTTCATTTTGATTTGTGTGGTCCTATGACTATCCAGGCAAGAGGTTGTCTTGAATATTTCGTCTCTTTCATAGATGATTATTCAAGATATGGATGACACTACGATCTGATCGTGGTGGTGAGTACCTCTTGGGAGAGTTTAGGAATGACTTATCAGAGGTTAGGATTCAATCCCAATTGACTGCACCTGGCACACCCCAACAAAATAGTGTAGCAGAGCGAAGGAATAGGACTCTTATGGAGATGGTTAGATCGATGATATGTTATTCTGACTTGCCAGATTCATTTTGGGGATATGCTCTAGATACGGCGGTGTACATTATGAACTTGGTTCCATCTAAATCAGTGCCTTCTACTCCCACAGAGTTGTGGACCGAGCGAAAACCTAGTCTAAGACATATTCGAAAATGGGGGAGTCCAGCACATGTGCTGAAGGCAGATGCTGGCAAGTTGGAACCTCGTACCGAAGTGCACTTGTTCATTGGCTATCCTAGAGGAACGAAAGGTGGATTGTTTTATAGTCCTAGATATCAGAGGGTGATCGTTAGAACGAACGTCAGATTTCTAGAGGAAGACTATGTGATGAGCCACAATCCCAAGAGTAAAATTGTTTTGGAGGAGTTAAAAGGGGAAGTCACTTCTTTAGTACCACCGGTATAAGAGGATATACCACATGTCACTGCACCGCGTGTCACAGAGGATACACAGGTGGTACCTCGTCGTAGTGGGAGAGTTGTTAGACAGCCTCATAGATTCATGTTCTTGGGTAACATGAACCTGATCCCTGGACATACGACGAGGCAATCCAAGATATAGATGCAGCATCTTGGCAAAGTGCAATGAATACTGAGATTGAATCTATGGATTCAAGTCAGGTCTGGGAGCTCTTATGCATAGCAGCTCATATGGATTATGAGGTGTGGAAGATGGATGTCAAGATAGCTTTCCTTAATGGAAGTCTTGAGGAAAACATCTATATGAAGAAACCAGAGGGATTCATTGCTAAAGGCAAGGAGCATCTTGTATGTAAGCTTAATCGGTCCATTTATGGATTGAAACAAGCTTTGAGGTCTTGGAACATCCGCTTTGATGAAGTGATCCAGTCTTATGGATTTATTCAAAGTCCGGATGAGTCTTGTGTATACAAGAGATGTGACGGAAACGTAGTGGTATTTCTTGTACTATACGTAGATGGCATTTTGGTGATTGGCAACAATATCAAAGTGTTATCGGGCGTAAGGGTATGGTTGTCCAAACATTTTGATATGAAGGATTTGGGAGAAGAGGGACACATCCTTGAGATCAAGGTTATAAGGGATCGCAGGAAAAGGATGTTGTGCTTATCCCAAGCTTCATACATAGACACGATAATGGATCGTTTTAGCATTCAAAACTCCAAGAAAGGTTTTCAAAGGAGATGTGTCCTAGATCATCTCCTAATGTTGGTCCGGCATGATGAAAAGGTTGAGTGGTACTACTCAAGGAGTTAGATGTTGATTAATTAATGGTCAATAAATTAATTAATCGACGGACATTCGAGATCTTAAACACGGGGAGAAAATGTAAAAATAATATATGGATCCCATATTATCATATGGGGGTTGGTGAGGTAGATCAATGATGATCCTTTAGTGGATTGGATCATCATTAGTGGATCGGACTTTATGTGGGCTTGATCCATGGGTGTCCAAGATCCAACTCCTCCTCATGGTCCCTAATGTAGCCTATTAACACCTCATGAAGCTTAGATCCAATGGATGAAAACAAAACTCTAGATCCAAAGGTAGAGATTAAATCTCTAGATCCGACGGTTGAGATTAAATCTCTAGATCCGACGGTTGAGATCAAATCCCTAGAACCAATGGAGGAGATTAAATCATGGCTTGAGCCCAACTCTATAAATAGAGATTAATAAGTGGGCGACAAGAAATAAGAATGGATGAGGGGATTAGGGTTTGTCCCTTGGGCGGCAACCAATCCTAATTAGATTAGGATTGGGAGTGGTGGCTAGGGTTAGGGTTTTGGGGATTAGAGTGGGCGGCAACTCAAGGAGGTGTTCCTTCTTCTTCCAAAGGTTGTCCTGCCCCTCTTCTTCTCCTCTCTACCTTGGCATGAGCTCATCCTATTCTTCTTCCCCTCTTCCATGGCCAGCAATAAGGAAAGCTAGGATTAGGGTTTGGAAGCTTAGGGTTTAGGAGGCTTGGGTGGCACTAAATAAGGAAATAGTTGTAGGGATGTATACTGAAAAGTCTATCTTTTGTATGAACATCTTTATTTTGGAATAAGAAACACATGATCATTGTTTGCATATTTTTATGGTTATGCAATATTGTCTAATACTTTACATTGTAGATAACATGGTGTGTGGTGTCACACAGGAGATCATGTTATCGGCCCCTTGAAAAGTATAAGTAAAGGCTCACAACCGAGATGGCTTTGGACAAACCATCGGAATGGTTGTAGTGTGGTTTGGTATTGGTTTGTCTTGACCATAGAATCACACTAGTGCACTTTGTGTGTATTGAGCAGGACCGACTTAGAGGTGATTCGATTTATTGTTGACTACATAATCGAATCGGACCTCAGTTATTATTTAGTACATGCTCTTAATCCCGATATAATAACAGGCACATATACTTAGTACTCATCTCTTTGATTTACCAATGGGCGAGATTTATAGATTAAATCGATAGGCTCAGTAATTTGGGAGATAATATTATTTATATGGTGTGTCGTTAATTATAGGAGGAAACCGTGTCCTATATATTAGGATGATGATGTCCCCTTGAGGAGCTCATAAGGTTCATCATGTAAACCCTGCAGGTGGACTTGGTCCGGCATGATGAAAAGGTTGAGTGGTACTACTCAAGGAGTTAGATGTTGATTAATTAATGGTCAGTAAATTAATTAATCGACGGACATTCGAGATCTTAAACACAGGGTGAAAATGTACAAATAATATATGGAGCTCATATTATCATATGGGGGTTGGTGAGGTAGATCAATGATGAACCTTTAGTGGATTGGATCATCATTAGTGGATCGGACTTTATGTGGGCTTGATCCATGGGTGGCCAAGACCCAACTCCTCCTCATGGTCTCTAATGTAGCCTATTAACACCTCATGATGCTTAGATCCAATGGATAGAAACAAAACTCTAAGATTCATTGGTAGAGATTAAATCTCTAAGATCCGACGGTTGAGATTAAATCTCTAGATCCGACGGTTGAGATTAAATCCCTAGAACCAATGGAGGAGATTAATTCATGACTTATCCCTAACTCTATAAAAGGAGGTCATGGGGAGTTGGCATGAAAAAACATTGAAGAGAGCAAGGCTTGGGCGGCAAGAGAGGGGAATCCTAGTTGAGATAGGATTAGGATTAGGGTTAGGGTTTGGAGGCTAGGGCGGCACCAAATAAGGCAAGGTTTCCTTTCTTCTTCCTTGTCTTGTGGCCGGCGTCCAGCAAGTTTCTAGGCCCTTCCCAGCCCTTGGTTGGCACCCAAAAGCTCGCTTCTTTCTCTCCTTAGGTGGTGGAAACAAGATATAGGGCTTCCCTTAGTGTCTTGGTTGTTTTCCACCATCTTCTCCTTCATCTAGTTGGCCGGTGGCAAGGAAAGCTTTTGTTCCTTGTTGGTTGTTTCTAGTGAGGAGAAAAACCTTGTTTCTATTCTTCCTCTTTCTTTGGAAGAGCAAGGAAGGAAGATTTACGATCTAGGAGCTTTGACTTTTGGTGGATCATCGCCCACACGACGTCCAAAAGGAGGAAGGTCATACATTAGAAGATCGAGAGGTATACCTATTCTACTTTCTTCTTTTGTTTGTTGCTTGTTTTTGTTTTTCAAATATAAGCATGTTATAAATCTGTAAATGGCTAAATAATACTTGGATCCCAATCATAAACACAAAAACCGACGATCCGGACATCGTCTATTCCGCGGCTACTCGTAGAATAGAGGATGGTCGCTTGAACAACTAGTTTGTTCAAGTGACCTCTCTAAATGAATAGCACGACGATGACTTGGTTGCTTTGGCAATCCCTTTTGTCTAGGATTAAATTTTTTTAATCCTAGGACATCGAAGAGATCACCATGGATAATATACCGAGGTGAAGTGGGAAGCGAAGTTTCCTCTCACGGACTCGATAAGCAAAAACCTTCAATAGTTTGGTTTCTTCTTCCTATCCTTTGGTGGCCGGCACCCACAGCCCTATCCCAGCCCTTGGACGGCATCCAAAGATTCCTTCTCCTTAGGTGGTGGAAACAAGATATAGGGTTTTCCCTTGGTGTCTTGGCCTGTTTCCACCATTATCTTCTTCTCCTTGTTGGCCGGCGGCAAGCATTTCTTTTGTTGCTTGTTGGTTGGCTATAGGAAGGAGATGAGCCTTGTTTCTAGTCTTCCTCTTGCTTTGGAAGATCAAGGAAGGAAGATTTGCGATCTAGGATCTTCGACTTTTTGTAGAGCGTCGCCCACACGACGTCCGAAAGGAGGAAGGACATACATTAGAAGATCGAGAGGTATATCGATTCTCTAATTTTTATATGTTACATGTTTGTATTTGTTTTTCAATTATGAGCATGATATAAATCTGTATATGGATAAATAATACTTGGATCCTGAGCATAAACACAAAAACCGGTGATCCGGACATCGTCTATTCCGCGGCTACTCGTAGAATAGAGGATGGTCGCTTGAACAACTAGTTTGTTCAAGTGACCTCTCTAAACGAATAGCACGACAATGACTTGGTGGTTTGGGCAATCCTTTTTGTCTAGGATTAAATTTTTTTAATCCGGGGACATCGAAGGGATCGCCATGGACAAGCTACCGAGGTGAAGTGGGAAGCGAAGTTTCCCCTCACGGACTCGATAAGCAAAACCCTTCAGATTTAAGCTTTCAAATCCTAGTGGTTGGCTAACATACACCTCTTCTTTGATAAATACATTCAGAAATGTTGACTTGACATCCATTTGAAATAATTTAAATCCTCAATGTGCAACATAGGCTAGTAGCATTCTAATTGATTCGAGTCTACATAGGGGTGCATATGTTTCATCATAATCCAACCCCTCTACTTGACTAAATCCTTTTGCTACTAGTCTAGCTTTATTCCTTACAACTTCACCTTTTTCATCAAGTTTATTTCGAAATACCCATCTTATTCCTATGATTGTTTTTCCTTTAGGTGGGGGTACTAATTCCCAAACTTGACTCCTAGTGAATTGAGCTAACTCTTCTTGCATGGCAATGATCCAATCTGGGTCAAGAAGAGCTTGTTCTATGGTTATGGGTTCGATTTTAGATATAAGTTAGATTTAACTTAGATTTCTATAGGATGCCCTAGTTCGAACTCCTAAATTTGGATCACCTAACACTTATTAATTGGATGATTAATCTGCACTCTAGATTGGATTGGATTAGGGTTTATGCTTGATTCATTTAGTGGGTTAGGTTCAGGTCTAACTCCATTTTCTAGGTCTTTGTTGTTTAATTCAATGTCTACTTCGGATTTTGTAGGATTGTTTTCTTCATTAAATACTACATTAATTATTTCTTCAATTTTTAAGGATTCATTGTTGTATACCCTATAGGCTCTACTAGTGGTTGAATATCCTAGAAATATGCAAGTAGTTGTTTTAGAGGTAAATTTTCCTAAGTAATCTTTTGTATTGGGTATATATACCCTACATCCAAAGACTCTAAAGTACCTAATGTTGGGTAATTTTTCGTAGTTTATTTCATAAGAAGTTTCCTGGTGTCATTTAATTATTAAAGTTCTATTTTGGACATAGCAAGCAATATTGACTACTTCTGCCCAAAACCTATTAGGTAAATTCGTTCAACATGATCCTAGTAGCCTCTTATAGGGTTCTATTTTTCCGTTCAACTAACCCATTTTGTTGAGAGGTCCTAGGGCAAGAGAATTCATGGTGGTACCATTTTGATTACAAAATTCGGTAAACTTATGATTTTCGAATTCTCCACCATGATCACTTCTAATTCTTTTAATCCTTAAGTTCTTTTCATTTTATATTAGTTTACATAAATTAGTAAATTAATCTAAGGTCTCATTTTTATGGTTTAAGAATTTTACCCAAGTAAACCTAGAGTAGTCATCTACTATTACTAAACAATATTGACTCCCGTTTAGTGACTTGGCTCCATGTGAGTCAAATAGGTCCAAGTGTAGGAGCTCAAGCACATTTTTAGTTCTTTCTTGATTAGTTATTTTATGTGTAGTTTTAATTTGTTTCCCTTGTTGATATGCATCACAAATTTTATTTTCTGACCTGCCTTGTTTGGGTAGACCTCTAACTAGACCACTATGACTTAGTTTATGTATAAGTTTTAGATGGGAGTGGCCCAGTCGTCTATGCCACAACCATGATTCCTCTTGCTGTGTCATTAGACACTTAGTTGAGGAGTTGGGTAGATTTATTATGTAAATATTATTATTCCTAATTCCCCTAAGTATGATTTTTGAGCAATCATATTTCTTAATTAAACATTCATTTGGTAAAAATAAAACTTTATAACTTGTATCACACAATTGACTAACACTTAAAAGATTCAATTCAAAATTTTATACTAATAAGACTTTGCGTATTATGAAATTCCAGTTTAGCTCAATATCACCTGATCCGATGATTTTGAGTTTTCCGTTGTTTTCGAAAGCTACTGATCTTAGGTTTTTGAATCTGAGCTTCGTAAACTTCAGTCGGTCTCCGATCATATATCGGGGGCACCCACTTTCGAACATCCATTGATCCTACACATATAGTAGTTGGATCGGATATTGGAATTTTAAATCAATTTAGAAGTTTTTAACCTAAGATTCATCTCACCCTTTCTACATGATCAATCATGTTATCCTTATGTATTTTGTGAGATGACTTCAATTTTACTTAGTTAATTTTAATGATTTGAAAATTAATTAACCTTGGGTTAGATTCAGATTTAACCTTTAGTTAGTTAAGTGAACCTTTCAAAAGATGGCTTCCAGGTCATGGCGAGGCACAGAGGCCTTCTTTGATCGGAACAACGACCACTTCCTTAGACAAAGCCAATCTTAATAAATTGTACACTTAATTCACTTTGGGGTTAAGTTCTAGTTTAACTAGTTTAGGATGTGGTGAGGTAGCTTCAGCTAGTTCCACTTAGCCAAGTACACTAAGCTAGATACTCCTTATCTAACCCGGATATATGAGACTTCATTTTCTTAATATACTATCATCTCACCGCATCCTGATACTATGTTGTCAAGGTTAATTAACCATTAGTCCTATCTAACCATTCTAAATTAAGCAACTAATAGGTAACTGAGCATGCAAGGCTAAATTAATCGAGTAATTGAGCACACAATTTTAGTATTGGCTCCCCCTAGATCATTGAATCGATACGGTCTATCCACATAGTGGATTTGATCCTTGGTAACTAAATACTTGGTTGACCCTAGTTGTGATTTTAAAATGGTCTTAGGGGCCCATGCTTGAATTCTTCTACTATTACAATTTACAATTGACATGTAAGATCTATTCGTTGTTCTAAACCCGAGTTTGACCTTGTTGTACATGGCTCTTTGTGATCCAAAAAGTAGGTCAAGACTCTTAGATCCCTAAGTGAACCTTTCCAACGATTTCCTAAGCTCTTGAACTTACCATTTCAAGAGAGAATTATCTTCCTCATGTTTTTCAACTTGAGTTGAGTTTCCCTTTTGAGCTTGACTAGTTAAAGAGGTTAGGGTAGTCTCATGCTTGAGGAGTTTAACCTCCTTATGTAATGACTCGACTTTAGACTCGGATTTAGCTAATTTATTATCCAAAAACTTAATTAAATCATATAAAGTATTGATTAATGACTGACTCACCTTGATTGAATCTTTTGAATCAGATACGAATCCGTGACTTGTCTTGAATTTGGGCTCAGTGTCAGATCCGGAATCGGGCTCAGACTTGAACTCGGACTCGTTGTCAGTTTCGGGTTCGGACTCGGACTCGATCGGTCTTGCCATGAATGCAAAGTTGTTGACTTGGTCTTCTTCTTCTTCCGATGATTCCTCCCAAGTTGCGTTGAGTGCTTTCTTGATTTGCGATTGCTTGTTCTTTAGCCTCAGACACTCAGACTTGATTTGACCCTTCTTATTGCACTCGTAGCATTTGTAGTTTTGACTTGGGTCAGGTCTCTTCTTCTTTGCTAGCTTGGTGGGAAGCCTTCTACGCTTGATCATCTTTCGAACTAGATTGACTAGTTTGGTCTCCATCTCTTCGTCTACTTCCGATTTGGACTCGTCTTCTTCGGGAAGAGGTTTGCTTTTTGCCTTTCTTCGACTTGCATACAAAGCAATACCTTTCTCGACCTGGGCTGAATTAGATTGCTCATGTAATTCAAATTGAAAAAAAAAGTTCATCTAACTTAATTTTAGATAAATCCTTAGATACTTTGTAAGCATCAACCATGGATGCCCACAAAGTCATCCTAGGAAAAACTTTTAAAGCATACCTTATTATGTCGCGATTCTCCACCTTTTTTCTAATGGCATGAAGACCATTTAATATGTCTTGGATGCGAGTATGGAGTTGGCTCGCAGTCTCATTATCCTGCATCTTCAAATTGTATAATTTATTGACTAACAAATCTCTTTTATATACCTTTACATCGGGCGTCCCTTCATGAAGTTTGATGAGCTTGTTCCAGAGATCCTTGGCACTGATAAATGGTCCAATTCGATTGAGCTCCTCCTTGTATAAGCTACATTTCAAGATTTGGGTCGCCTTTGCATCGGTTTCAATTTGCCTCTTCGTTGTGTTAGTCCATTTTTCGTAGTCCAATAGTTCCCCTTGGTCATTGGTGGGTAAAGCAAAGTCAGTTTGGATTATGATCCACATATCAACTTATGTTTTCAAGAAACACTCCATCAGACCCTTCCAATAACAGAAGTCATCTCCATTAAAGAACATAGGACAGACGGTGCTATACCCCTCAAGGTGGGTCATTTAAATCCCTTGCAAAAACACGAAAAACAAAGAAATCCTAAGACTTGGTCTTGGATTAGTAGTGTAGGAAAAAGAAATAACTTAAATGATTAAAACACGAAAAGATAAAAGAAGATGCTCGATCGGTGCTTGCACCGAATCTGAGCGCCCCCCGCTCGGATACCAAATGTAGGATCGAGAAAAGATGCTAGAGGGGGGTGAATAGCATATTTTAAAAACCTTTTATTTTCTTTTAAAATCGAGTAAATCACAGCGGAAAACAAAACTAAGAAAAATAATGAGACGCTTTGTTTTTACTTGGTTCATAGCCCACCAACTGCTAATCCAAGGCCCTTGCGATCCTAGACCGCTTTCGAAGGGCAAAGCACTAAATGTGTCTCTTCCTCGTTGGAGGTAAGAGGCCAACCGATTACAAATAATGTGAAGGATAAGGTAACAAACCTGTTGGATCGAAGCGGATCGCTAGAGAGGAATGAATAGTGATAAAACTTTTTCGAAATCGTTCGTTGAGTAGACAATTAATCGCAGCAGAAAGATAAATGACAAATAAAGAAAGACAAATGATTTTTTACTTGGTTTGTAGCCTTCAGCTACTACTCCAAGGCCCTAGTGATCCTTGATCACTCACGGAGGGAAAATCACTAAAGAACTCCTCCTCGTTAGAGGTAGGAGTTAATCGAATACAAGAAAACACCAAAAGCTTGAGGTAGAGGGACACTCCCCCTCTCCTCGTTACGATAAAAACTCCAAGACAATAAAGAAATAAAATGAAATGAAGCTTATACCGATGGAACAAAATATAAACAATTTAAACCTAGAGTGTTGGAGAGGTAGCAGCACTTCATTGTCGGAGAGTTGTAGCTTTGCGGAGGCTTTTGAAAGCTTAGAATTGATGAAAACCCCTAGGATAGGCCCTCCTTTTATAGCCTTTGAGCCCCTCATCGAATGGGTCTTCAACCAATCACAAATGGGCACAAAGCTCCTTGGAATGAGGTGATAAGCCTTGACTCCTCGAAGTTGATCCTTGACCATCAGTCGACTGATGGCCATCATCAGTCGATTGATGGCAGCATCAGTCGAGTGCTGACTATAGGCAGTCGATTGATTGACGGCAGTCGAGTCCTCCAAGCTGGCAGTCGACTGATGCTAGTTGCAGGGCAAAGTTAGCTTAACAAAAATATTATTTTGACGGTCCCTGACCATCCGATCTCAACCTATACCACCAATGGGATATCTTAGGTCGGATCTACGCTTAAGACTATCCCCGTAAGGAGGATACGACCTCACTTACACTCGCACACACGAGCTTACCTCGATACTTACTGTGTCGCTTTCACTTCTGGCCTTCCACTCGATTCCTTCGGCTTCCTCTGAAATCACTCGAGTGTCACCCAACCGCCGTGGCTTCCTCCGGGTGTTGCTAGCCTTCAGCTCCAGCGTTGGCACTTTTCTACACACTCGATTTAGCTTGTGAGATAATGATGTAATCTTAACTTTGCATCTTTGCCATAATCAAAATACAGGTTCGATCATCTGGTGCCCCTGCACCAACAAAACCTACCTTTCCTCCTAGCAATTAAAAAGTATGGAACAACAAAAAATAATACTGACTACAAGAAGTTGAAGTTGGAAACTTTGTCGGCGTTATGACTTTGATGAGCAGAGATGAGAGCTTCAAATTGATGTAGCACTTTGGGAGCCTTTTGTTAATGAATGAAAGGTGCCTCACCCATAGCTTTTCCAAATCCTAGCTCGTTAAGATCCATATATGAGTCAAAGTAGCTTATCTTCCCTCATTTTGTGGCTCTTATCTTGATTTTCCTCGAAGTGACCAGATTCATTAGCAATCGACTGATGATGATCCAGTCGACTGCCCTTTTCCTCCAGCCGACTGATGGCTTGAATAGTCACCTGCATTACATGGTTAGCACAAGAACTGTATAGTGAGTAGTGAGATGGTCCTGTACCTTCTGATCTCGATTTAGACCTTCCTCCAAAAGTCTTAGTCGGATCGTCGCCTACGGTTGCTCCCGTACTGAGGACGTGACCTATCCTCTCCACACAAAGTTCTTACCTTCCTTACCTTCGGTCCTTCTAACCTACCACTTATCTTTCGGTCACTTAACCACTAAGGTTCCTCAACTTCCCGAGGTTCTCCTGGCATCTTTTTACCTGGTCAACTGATCACCGAGCTTTCTCATCCCATCGAGATTCTCCTTGTGCCGATTTATACAACTACCGAGGTTTTTCGACTTCCCGAGATTCTCTTGACGTCGTTGACCTTCGCAAAGCTTAATACATTACCTACACACTCAACATAACATATGAGATAACAAGATAGCTTAACTTTGAATCTTTGTCATTATCAAAACCTAGGTTCGATTATCTGGTGTCCCTGCACCAACAGACAACTGGGAGAAGCTCTGATGGGTCAGATCAGATGTCAAGCACAGTAAGTTTGGCAGGAGGTCGGCAGGTAAGCCTCGAGCAAAGAGGTGAGGCCTTGTCCTCTGTAGGGGGGACAAGGTATGCGTCAATCCGACGGATAGTCCGCATGGGACTAAGAAGTAGAGATCGGACAGTATTACTACTATCAATTCATATTATATTGTGTAATGTGCTAGTCTAGTTTTACAGACTTCCAATTAACTGGAAAGAATCTAGTCGTCTGGGTTCCAGTCGATTGGAAAGAATCCAGTCGACTGGAAAGAATCCAGTCGACTGGAAAGAATCCAGTCCAGTCGATTGGAATGCAAAATTCCAAAAATGCAGAGGAGCGGGAGCTAGCTGACATGGAGTCGATTGGATCAGGTCCTATCGACTGGAAAGCCTAAAATACCAAATCGACGAGCTAATTTGGAGTTGACTAGAGGGTGTTCCAGTCGACTGGAATAGGCTTATAAAAGAAATAGAGGACCAACTCCGAGGACAACAACTCTACAAAAACAAAGTGTTGTTGGAATCATTCACCATCTGCAAAAGTTCTGAAAATCTGACATCCCGACACTCCGAGCTTCAATTCCATCTTCCAAGTGTCAGTATACCTTTGTATTTATATTTCACTTACTTGTACCTAAATTCAAGAGGGAAGGTAGTGTGTTACCTCTCTCTCTAATCCTTGTAAAAAGTGAACCCCTTGATGCACGCATACGCGACCTCAAATCTCACGACGGAGATCGTCGAGGACTCGAAGTGTGTGCTCGTGCTCAACTCCCGCAAGTGCATGTATGTCGTCAAGTAATAAAAAGATTATCGATCCCACAGGGGCTGAGATTCGAGTATCGATTTGCTAAGTGGATGTTATTGTTCGGAATTCAGTTCTAATGGTTGTGATTGTGAGGGTTGTCGACGGTCCTAACTCAATACGGTGTCACACGGAAGAAGAAAAGGCTTGTTGCGAGTCTTTGAAAGGAATTCTAGGATTTCGATTTCGCTTGTGTGTCGCAAAACATGCTATCAATTGGGTGTTGTCTAAATGTCCAACTATGGTTTTGTGGAAAGGACATCATACACTCTCCCGATGAGCCTTCACATCTATCAGAAGCTACCTCTATCATACCAGATCGACCCCTAGCTTTAGGATGGGATAGTCGGTACGAGGATGGTGAATCGATCCCTGCGACGGGTCAGAAATGGGGCATGTTTCCTACTCTATCACATCCTTCTATCCACAGTTACAGGAGATGAGGCCAACCCCTAGGTTCCTCCTTAATTCTCCTAAATCTACGAGGTTTGTCACCCCTCGTATCGGCTAGCATAGTAGATAGAAAACCAAAACACATAGATATCGGTCTAAACTAATACCAATTGCAAATACAAACTCAAGAATAGAATTTAATTTGGAATAACAGGTTCTACGCACACAAACTACTCCCTAATCCTAGAATCGAAGAATCTACTCCATAAATATGAGAGGAGAAACACAAAGCACGATCATATTCGTATAAACAATGGATATTATGCAAAGAACAAAAATTACAATGCAATGTGGCTCTTCTCTCAAGCGTTGAATTGCAGAACTTGGATCTCGGATGACTTCCTTCCTCCTCGTTGTGAGTTCCCGATGCTTTTTAGGGTGTCGGAGTGTCATCCCAACCGTCGTGCCTCCCCCTAGGGTTTGGGCGTAGCCTCCTTTATATAGACATCATCCTGGATGTCCCTGAAACCTAGAAAATAACTGAATCACATCGGAATCGCACAATGCCACACGGTTGTGTGGATCCACACGGCCAAGCTGTGTGTGGTGCTGCAGCGTAGGCCGTGTGTTTTCACAGGGCCAGGTCATGTGTCATTCTGCTCTAGCTTCCAAATGTCTTCTTTTCGCTCCAAAAGTGCGCCATTTTTCCCGTATAATACTGTCCTGCACACAAAAGTACAACGAGCAGATCTCCGAACTAGAAAATAGGAAATGCATGCAAAATAAAGTAAAATATGCATGAAACAAACATAAAACGAAATGAGATGTGAGTGAAAACTACTCTTAAAATGCTATATGTTTTGCTCACATAAATTCCCCCAGACTTAGATTTTTGATTGCCCTCAAGCAAACCTCAGTGCCATAAAATTTTAAAAAGGTCTTGTTCCATACTTAGCATGTTAACTAGATTTATCAAGTGGTATTTGCAATCAAAGAAAAATAGATATATTCTAGAAATTCACTAAGTTGGCTCCTCGTGCTCGTGCTAAGCAAATCTTCTTAGGGGATACCCATTCCATGGTAAGTTAATTCGTCATCCTATAACTTTTCTAAGGTCTCCTACTCTTAGGCACTTACCTGCCCAAAGCGAGGATCGTTCCCTAGATCTAGCACAAAGTCTCAAAGGCGTGCTCAGTATTGAGAGAAATTGGTGGGTGTTTCCCAAATAACCTAACTCGGTCTCAAAGGGGCACCAAACCATTTCCACCCACGATAACTATTTTTATCCCTCATAATCTTTTTCAATCAATTTTTTTCTTTTCTTATTCCATTTTTTTTTCTCTTGGAATTTTGATTTTTCCGAATGGGCTTCCACAATCCGAGCATCTCCAGTAACTAAAATGCTAAATCTAGAGTCATATATGGATTCTAAAGTACTAAACTACTGCGATGAATCATAACTAAGTACATACTAGATTTTTCCTTTCAGAATGTTCGCCATGTGTAAGTGTAAAAATAAAAGCTAACCAGTGTAAGACTAGAACATTCATTAGAGAAAATAAAATAAAATACCACAAGGTAAATGAAGTTAAGCTACCCATGGAAACAACTCATGAAGAAAACTTTAGCAATACTACTGAGGTAGCTTAAAGATAGAAAAAATTAAGTACTGAAGAAACTAAAAACTCTATGTATGAACAAATGAATGCTAACTAAAAAAATGTAAATGGAAGGAAAGAAACTACTGCTAGAAACAAAATAAATCAAGACTTGGGGCCCCCCAGACTTAAGTGAAGCATACCTCTAGTATGGTGGACTAGGTGGAAAGTCCGGTAGCCTCGACATCTCGCAGTCCTGGGAGAATCTGGTGTTGAGCCACTGATGGCACATGTACATGTTGTCGATCTGAGAGCTGGTGGATGCAACGGCTGCTCGGTGCTCTTCTTCCCTAGCACACTATGCTTACTAGGCATGCATGTGCTGCAGCATATCTTGATAGTAGATGGCCTCCTCTTGGAAGTAGACGCGGGCCTCGTCGTAGAACTCCTCAGGCCGCTGGAAGTGCTCCCAGAAGCCCTGAAACTCTGCCTGTGTGTAGGCGCTCTACTCCTCCCATCGCTGCCTTTACGTCTGCTGCTCAGTATATATGTCATCGAGGCGTGATCGAAACTCCAAAAAATCATAGGCAGATGTACCTGCATTCTGCTCAAAAGTAGAAAAAGATGGTGGTGTAGGTGCAGGCTCATGTCGATGTGGACTAGGTGGGCTCGTATGCATGTGTGGACTGGAGGGAGAGTGATGTAAATGGGGGAAACGCATGGTGCGATGCCCCTTTATCCCTTGTGCAATACGACCATGTGAAAACACATGGCTAGGCCATGTGCACTGCTAGAATGTGGGGTACGACCATGTAAAAACACACATCCAAGCCGTGTGCCCCCCCCCCATTTCTCTCTCATGGTGCACCACGGTCCGAATTATCCTTACATGCCCAGTCGTGTAGGTTCAAAATGATTTTTGTTTCTACCTAGCAAGTCCTTTCTAGTCATAATTCAAATGCAACACGCTAAACGAATATAAATCAAAGTTTAAAATAAATGAATGCAACAAACTAATAATAAATAAACACAAAATCTAAACCTGGGTTGCCTCCCAAGAAGCGCTTTGTTTAAGGTCTTTTAGCTCGACCCTACTCCATTGTCTCAACTTGGCTCCAGAGGTTCTGTAAACCTCCATTCATCTGTCTCGAATTCTAGAGACTCTCCTAGATACTTCTTTAATCGTTGTCCATTTACTTTGATCTCACTTGATTCCTTACTGCATATATCCACTGTACCATATGGGTATGCCCTTTTCACCCGAAACGGTCCTGACCACCTTGATTTTAGCTTCCCTGGAAAAAGTTTTAACTTGGAATTATATAAGAGAACTAAGTCACCTTCCTTAAACTCCCTTCTCAAGATATGTTGGTCATGCCATTTCCTAGTTCTTTCCTTATATGCCTTAGCATGCTCATACGCATCTCTTCGAATTTTGTCTAGCTCGCTTAACTGCAATTTCCTTTTCTTTCCTGCCGCGCAGTAGTCCAAGTTGAGCTTCTTGATAGCCCAAAAATCCTTGTGCTCCAATTCAACAGCAAGGTGGCAAGGCTTTTCATAAACTAGGCGAAATGGGGTCATGCCTATCGGGGTCTTGTAAGCTCTGCGGTAAGCCCAAAGAGCATCGTCCAGTTTTTGTGACCAATCTTTCCTTGATGCCACTACCATCTTTTCTAGAATACTTTTGATCTTCTGATTCAAAATTTCAACTTGTCCGCTTGTTTGTGGGCGGTACGCAGTTGAGACTTTGTGGATCACCCCGTACTTATGTAGCAATTTTTTAAATTATTTTTCAATGAAGTGGGATCCTCCATCACTGATTACGACTCGAGGAACTCCGAATCTAGGAAATATGTTTTTTTTAACATTTTTATTACAGTCCTAGCGTCGTAGTGGGGTTATGCTACGGCCTCCACCCATTTGGAGACGTAGTCTACGGCGATCAGGATATATCTGTTTGCGTTGGAAGCAGGAAAGGGTCCCATGAAATCTATCCCTCATACGTCAAAGAGCTCCACTTCTAATATTGCATTTGTCGGCATCTCATGTCTCCTACATATATTTCCTATTCACTGGAACCGATCGCAGGAGACTACATAGTTGCGCATGTCCCTAAACAGACTAGGCCAGTAGAATCCGACCTGAAGTACCTTCGCTGCTGTTTTTGCAATTCTGGCATGCCCCCCCATATGCTGAGGAATGGCAGTGAAAGAGGATGCTCTCCACTTCCTCTTCTGGTACGCACCTTCGATATACGCTATCTGCACATTTTCTAAATAGGAAGGGATCATCCCATATATATTGCCGAACCTCTATAAAGAATCTTTTCCTTTGTTGGGTCATGAATTCTGATGGTATCACTCTCCCTGCTAGAAAATTCACCAAATTTGCATACCAGGGGGTGGTAACTGTAGTAATAGCCATGAGGGTATCATCCTGCAGAGCATCATCTATTTGAACACTTCCTTCCTCTTCTACCCTGCCCTCAATGGGCATGTGTGATAAGTGGCCTGCAACGATGTTGTCCGAGCCCTTTTTATCTTTGATTTCTATATCAAATTCTTGAAGTAATAAGATCCAACGAATAAGGTGGGGTTTAGCATCCTTCTTACTTAGCAAGTAGCGAACTGCAGTATGGTCAGTGTAAACAACCACCTTCAAACCTACTAAGTACTATCTAAACTTATCGAATGCAAACACGACCGCTAGTAATTCCTTCTCGGTCGTGGCATAATTGATCTGTGCTCCGTTCAACATCTTACTGGCATAATGTATGGCGTGCAGCTTCTTCTCCTTCTGTTGCCCCAACACTGCCCCTACTGCATAATCACTAGCATCGCACATGACCTTGAATGGTA
The DNA here is from genome assembly GCA_025175895.1 of Wurfbainia villosa. Taxonomy (NCBI): domain Eukaryota; kingdom Viridiplantae; phylum Streptophyta; class Magnoliopsida; order Zingiberales; family Zingiberaceae; genus Wurfbainia; species Wurfbainia villosa. The sequence continues at coordinate 30,110,147 of CM045989.1, read as the reverse complement.
GGCTCTAGTCAGGGGGTTGTATTATCGGGGACATTACTAAGGCCTTTTTTATTTCTTCAAACGCTGCTAAACATTGCCGATCGAAAATAAACGTTGTGTCCTTAGCTAGTAGATTTGTTAGAGGTCTAGTTATCTGAGAGAAATTCTTTATGAACCTTCTATAAAATCTTGCATGCCCAAGAAAGCTCCGGACCCCCTTCACATCCCTGGGTGGTGACAACTTTTCAATTACTTCTACCTTCGCCTTGTCTACTTTGATACCATTCCCTGATATCTTATGTCCCAGAACTATCCCTTCAGTTACCATGAAGTGACATTTTTCTCAGTTCATAATCAAGCTATTCTCCTCACATCTTTGCAGAACCCTTTCTAGATTTTTTAGACATGCATCGAAACTTGGTCTGTAGACTGAAAAATCATCCATGAATACTTCCATAATTTGTTCAATCATATCTAAAAAAATTGCTGTCATACAACGCTGGAAGGTGGTTGGGGCATTACATAGGCCAAAGGGCATTCTTCTGTAGGCGAAGGTTCCATATGAGCAGGTGAAGGTGGTCTTCTCTTGGTCATTAGGGTGAATTGGGATTTGGAAAACCCCTGAGTACCCATCGAGGTAGCAAAAATAGGAATGTTTAGCGAGGCGTTCCAACATCTTATCGATAAATGGGAGTGGAAAATGATCCTTCCTTATTGCTTTATTTAATTTACTATAATTTATACACATCCTCCACCCCATTACTGTTTGTACAGGGATTAGCTCATTCTCTTCATTTTTGACTACTGTAATGTCACCTTTCTTTGGAACTACGTGCATCGGATTTATCCACTCACTATCTGAAATTGGGTAAATTATTCCGGCATCCAAAAGTTTAAGCACTTCATTCTTCACTACCTCTTGTAAGTGTGGGTTAAGTCACCTTTGGCGCTTCACAGTTGACTTACACCCATCCTCGAGTATTATCCTATGCATGCACAGTGACGGGCTTATCCCCTTTATGTCATTGATAGTATATCCCAGCACTTTTTTGTACGTCTTGAGCACCCCTAGCAACTTCCTTGTCTCTCCCTCACTCAAATTGATGTTTATTATTACCGGATGTGTTGAAGTCGAACCCAAAAATTCATACTTGAAATTCGGGGGAAGTGGCTTCATCTCAGGCCCTGTGTGTTTTTCTTCTGCCACCTGCCCCTACTCTTCCTCTTCTTCTGATTCCGAAGATAGGGAAGCTTCTTCCATCCAGTCCTTTCTCGCTTTGTCCTCTTCCTGAACTTGGCAAACTACTTCAACTTGACCTACCCCCATAATAGAGAGTGCCTTCTGAAAATCTTACTCATTGTTTGCCCACATTTCGAGAGTCCACACCACTGTCTCGATAATGCGATATGCGTCGTCTGTGCTCTTTTGCATCAGTACGCCCCCTGCGGCTGTGTCCAAAATTCTTTCGATGAGCTAGTGATCCCAGAATAAAAAACATGGAGGAGTAACCAATCTTGTAATCCATGGTGTGGACAACGAATAACCAGTTCTTGTAGTCTCTTCCATGCCGCGGCCATAGTCTCTTCGTGCCCTTGCTCAAATGAAAGGATTTTATCCCTAAGGTAGGCTGTTTTGTGGGGGGGGAAAGAATTTACTTAGAAAAGTGTCTTCCATCTATTCCCATGTCATTTATACTCCCTTCTGGTAGAGTGCATATCCATTGCTTAGCCTCCCCCTTCAGGGAGAATGGGAACATGATAAGCTTAATGGCATCTGTTGGGACTCCTTCATAGTGCACTGTGTCGTAGTACGCCAAAAATTCTTCAAGGCGTAGATAGGGCTCCTCAATCTGAGTTCCTCCAAACTATGTCTCTTGAATAAGAGCAATTAATGCAAGGTTTATTCCCAGCTCGCCGCTTGAATTCGTGGAATAATTATGTAGAAGTTTCATGCTTTTCGTCTAGGCGCTATGTAATCTCTCAAGGGTCGAGCGGGCTGTGTTAACATTTCAGCGTCCCTTAATGAGAGGGGATAAATAAATCATATACAATGAATAATTCTGAGGGTCGATCCAAAACTTGATCAATCGCAGTTATAAAGCCGGATAGTTCAAAAACTAAAGTAAATCAAGATATAATAAATCTAAATTAAAATTAGATGTGGAAAAGCTAATACTTAAGTAAATAAAATAAAAATAAAAATAAAATAGAGTAATAAAAGTAAAGCAAGTAAATAAATCTAATCCTAAGTCCGATCCAATTATCCACTTCTTGATTCAATATTGAATCAATCAGCCCCCAGCAACGGCGCCAAAAACTTGATGCACGTGAACGCGACCTCAAATCTCGTGACAGAGACCGTCGAGGACTCGAAGCGCACGCTTGCGCTCAACTCCCGCAAGTGCACGGATGTCGTCAAGTAATAAAAAGATTATCGATCCCATAGGGACTGAGATTCGAGTACCGATTTGCTAAGTGAACGATATTGTTCGGAATTAAGTTCTAATGGTTGTGATTGCGAGGGTTGTCGGCAGTCCTAACTCAATACGGTGTCACACAGAAGAAGAAAAGGCTTGCTGCGAGTCTTTGAAAGGAATTCTAGGATTTTAGTTTTGCTTGTGTCTCGCAAAACATGCTATCAATTGGGTGTTGTCTAAACATCTAACTATAGTTTTGTGGAAAGGACATCATATACTCCCCCAATGAGCCTTCGCATCTATCGGAAGCTACCTTTGCCATACCAAGTCGACCCCTAACTTTAGGACGGGATAGTCGGTACGAGGATGGTAAATTGATCTTTGCGACGAGTCAGAAATGGGGTGTGTTTCCTACTCTATCGCATCCTTCTATCCATAGTTACAAGAGATGAGGACAACCCCTAGGTTCCTCCTTAATTCTCCTAAATATACGAGGGTTGTCACCCCTCGTATCGGCTAGCACAGTAGATAGGAAACCAAAACACATAGATATCAGTCTAAACTAATACCAATTGCAAATACAAACTCAAGAACAAAATTTAATTTGGAATAACATGTTCTACGCACACAAACTACTCCCTAACCCTATAATCAAAGAATCTACTCCATAAATATGAGAGGAGAAACACAAAGAACGATCATATTTATATAAACAATGAATATTATGCAAAGAACAGAAATTACAATACAATGTGGTCTTGGACTTTCTGAGCCGCAAAAACCGCTTTTTGCGTTGCGGAAACCCCGAAAGTACGCCCACGGATCTGTGCGAAGATATATTAAAATAAAAACATGTATGTGCTAAGTAAACCTAGATCTACCTTATATCTCGAAGTTGAGAGTGTTACACTCGATGCGACGCCCTTCGCAAATCTCGCTCGTCCAAATAGCTTGTCGGAACTCTAGAGTGTCAAGTGTACACTCCTCTATTGGTATCCACACAAGCAATAGGTGGAGAAAAGAAACCTAGAGTGTGCTAGCACCCTTAGAAGTTTTGGCCAAGGAGAGGGATGGGAGAGCAAGCTTGAGAGGAAGATGATCCAAGGAAGAAGATGAAGTTGGAGTAACTCACAAAATCAATTCCATCTAATGGAATAAGTGGCCGACCACCATCTCTTGGGGGTTTACATGCATGCATGTAACTCCAAGAGCCAATGGCTCTTGGTCTCCCTCATAAGGTGGCACCACATGATAAGTCAATGATGATGTGGAACATCATCATTGGCCGGCCATGCCAAGTCATCATCATGACATGGCATTTGGTCAAGTCAAACTTGACCTTTCATCTTCCCTCTCAAGTCAAGTCAAACTTGACCTCTTATCTCCCGTGGTTGATCAAATCCAACCATTTGATTCAAGTCAATTTAATTTAATGAATCTCTATTCATTAATTTAAATTGATTTGATGAATCAAATCTAAATTAGACTCATTCAACACTTGAATCAAATTGAGTCCAACTCAATTAGTCTAATTAGGATTACTCTTAATCCAATTTGGTTCATCCCATGAATCTAATCCTCATGGTTCATCATATGAACCTAATCTCCATCTAATTGTCCTTTGTGTGTGACCCTATAGGTTCTTGTAACGTTGGCAATGTCCCTAAACCGATTTAGGAACATAAGCAATGAGCGGTATCTAGCAACACATCATTGCTACCCAAGTTACAAGAATGTTGAGCTCCAACATCACCTTTGTGACTACTAATTGTGACTCTCACAATATGTGACAATGTCCCTCTATCCTTGACATCTAGATTGACCAATTGAGGCATAGACCGTGTCATCCTCGGTACAATCTAAATCTTGAACTCCAAGTAGACTCACTCTAATCAAATGAGCTCAATATCTCATATTGACTCATTTGGGCATAGCCATGCACTTCGTGGTCTCACTCTATCAATAATATCGATGTCACCCCCGTCATATAGGAGGGATAGATCCCATCTACATCACTCACATCCCTCTGCATAATTTGTCACATACCCAGTAATCGCCTTTATAGTCCACCCATTTACGGGTGACGTTTGACGAAGCCAAAGTATGCAACTCCTTATGTAGGGACCCATGATGACTTCAGGTCTAAGGACTAATAGTCATACTAATAGCCACATGAGAAAGTATATGACACTCATATAACGATCCATGATACTTTCTCATGGCAGGTCATTCAGTATACATTCTCCAATGCATACCCATGTGTCAACTTGATATCTCATATCCATGACTTATGAGATCATGTCATCGTGTTGACCTACATGCTAGTCTCTACGCATTAACATTGTCCCTGAATGTTAATACTTGATTAGGAATTATTAAGAGTAGTATTCTCTATATCATCTCATTATCGATTCAACCAATCGATTGATATAGATAAGAACCTACTACTCAAGGACGTTATTATATTTAGTTATTTGGCACCAATACAAGTAAATATAATAATCATGCCTTTATAAATAGGAATAAGATACAATAAAGTCCATACAACAATCATCACATGATTGGCTCTAGGGCTTTCACTAACAATCTCCAACTAGCACTAGTGTCAATCACCGTAGTATCTAATACCCAATGACCTAGTGTGACCGTCATGCTTTTTCTGTGCCAAAGCCTTGGTCAAGGGATCTGCGATGTTAGCCTCTGTGGATACTCTACAAATCTTCACATCTCCTCTATCAATAATCTCTCGAATGAGATGGAAGCGCCATAGTATGTGTTTGGTCCGCTGGTGTGAGCGAGGTTCCTTAGCCTGTGCAATCGCTCCATTGTTGTCACAATAGTGCTCTATGGGATCTGCTATGATAGGAACCACCCCAAGCTCAGTAATGAACTTGCGGATCCAAACTGCCTCCTTTGCTACCTCAGATGCAGCAATATACTCAGCTTATATTGTATAATCAGCAACTGTGTCCTACTTCGAACTCTTCCAGCTCACAGCGCCACCATTCAAGCAAAACACGAACCCTGACTGCGATCTATAATCATCCTGGTCAGTTTGGGAGCTAGCATCACTGTAACCCTTTACATCTAGCTCCTTATCGCCTCCAAATATCAAGAAATATTCTTTAGTTCTTCTCAAGTACTTAAGAATATTCTTGACTGCTATCTAGTGACGCTCACCTAGATCTGACTGGTATCTACTCGTCATGCTCAAAGCATACGAGACATCAGGATGAGTACATAGCATGGCGTACATGATAGATCCTATAGCTAATGCGTAAGGGATCTTATCCATGCGATCTCTCTCCTCTCTAGAAGAGGGACTTTGAGTCTTCGAAAGACTCACACCATGTGGCATCGGTAGAAGTCCCTTCTTGGAATTCTGCATGGAAAACTGTAGTAATACCGTGTCAATATATGTACTCTGACTTAGGCCAAGCAATCTCTTAGATCTATCTCTATAGATCTCGATGCCTAGAATACAGGCTACTTCACCTAAATCCTTTATTGAGAAGCACGTCCCCAGCCAAGTCTTTACAGACTGTAGTGAAGGGATGTCATTCTCAATGAGTAGTATGTCATCCACATACAATACAAGGAAGACAACTGTGTTCCCATTAACCCTCTTGTAGACACAGGGTTCATCTTCATTCTTGATGAAACCAAACTGTTTGATCACATCATCGAATCGAAGATTCTAGCTCCGAGAGGCTTGCTTTAGCCCATAAATGGACCTTTGCAGCTTGCATACTTTCCCAGTATACTGTGGATCTTCAAAACCCTCAGGTTGTGTCATGTACACATCCTCGAGTAAATTTCCATTCAGAAACATGGTTTTGATATTCATCTGCCAGATCTCATAATCGTGGTATGCTGCAATAGCAAGCAAGATCCGAATGGACTTAAACATCGCCACTGGAGAAAAGGTTTCATCATAGTCAATACCATGAATTTGCTTGAAACCTTTAGCTATCAATCGGCCCTTATAGGTATGCGTAAGTCCATCCATGTTAGTCTTTCTCCTAAAGACCCACTTACACCCAATGGGTCTGACTCCTTCAGGTGGATCAACCAAAGTCCATACTTGGTTGGTGTACATGGATTCCATCTCAGATCTCATGGCCTCTAGCCATTTCTCAGAATCTGGGCTCATCATAGCTTCCTGATAGGAGGTAGGCTGATTCTCAATGAGCATAATGTCATCATGGTCAGACAAGAGAAATGAGTATCTCTCAGGATGACGACGTACCCTATCAGACCTGCGAAGAGGTAGGTTTACATGAACAGGTGGTTGTTCCATTCTTTGTGCAACAATCTCATCACCCACGACACTTTGTGGTTCTTGTTCAACCTCCATCAAGGCCTCAGTGCTATGGTCCTTATCTTGAATTTCTTCAAGATCGAACATACTCCCACTAGTGTTTCTAGAAACAAAATCCCTTTCTAGAAAAACCCCAGTCTTTGCTACAAACACTTTGTGTTGACTGGGAATGTAGAAGTAATATCTCTTTGTATCCTTGGGATATCCAACAAAATAGTACCTATCGGATTTGGGTCCCAGTTTGTCTGAGACTTGACGTCGAACGTAAGCCTCACAACCCCAAATCCTCATGAAAGATATCTTGGGATTTCTCCCTGTCCATATCATATATGGTGTCTTTATCACAACCTTGGATGGTACACGGTTAAGGGTACAGGTTGCTGTGTCTAGAGCATATCCCCAAAAGGATATAGGAAGATCTGTGTGACTCATCATAGATTGTACCATATCTAATAGGGTACGATTCCTCCTTTCGGATACACCATTCCACTGTGGTGTTCCAGGAGGAGTGAGTTGGGATAGAATCCCACACTCATCTAGATAGTCACGAAACTCATGGCTAAGGTATTCACCACCTCGATCTGATCGAAGTATCTTAATACTCTTGCCAAGCTAGTTTTGTACTTCATTCTTGAATTCTTTGAACTTTTCAAAGGATTCTGATTTATGTGTCATGAGATACACATAACCATATCTATTGAAGTCATCAGTAAATGTAATGAAGTACCTGTAACCACCTCTAGCAGCAACATTGAAAGGGCCACATACATCACTATGTATAAGTCCTAACAAGTCCGTTGCTCTTTCGTTGTGTCCACTAAAGGGAGTCTTGGTCATCTTGCCTAAAAGGCAAGACTCGTATGTCTCATATGATTCAAAATCAAATGAGTCCAACAGTCCATCCTTATGGAGCTGGGATAAGCGACTCTCATTTATGTGACCTAAGCGACAATGCCAGAGATAGGTTTGGTTCAACTCATTTGACTTGAACCTTTTGGTACTTATGTTATACATAGGTCTCTCTAAGTCTAGAAAGTAGAGTCCGTTCATTAGAGGTGCACTACAATAGAACATATCATTTAAATAAACTTAACAACATTTGTTCTTTATTATAAATGTAAATCCTTTCTTGTCTAAACAAGAAACCGAAATTATGTTCTTAGTTAAAGCAGGCACATAATAACATTCATCTAATTCTAGTACAAGCCCAGAGGGAAGAGATAGATCATAAGTTCCTACAGCAACTGCAGCAACCCTTGCTCCATTGCCTACTCGTAGGTCCACCTCGCCCTTTGTCAATGCCCTGCTATTTCTCAGCGCCTGCACATTGGTACAAATGTGAGATGCACATCCGGTATCTAATACCCATGATGAAGAAATAGATAGATTGACTTCTATAACATTTATACCTGAAGTAGAAGTCTCACTTCTCTTCTTCTTAAGATCTTCCAGGTATGCCTTGCAGTTACGCTTCCAGTGTCCAGCTTCCTTGCAGTGGAAGCAAGCCCCTTCCTTGGCCACCCCTCCTTTGGGTTTCAGTTCCTTCCCTTTGCCCTTGGCTTGGGACTTTCCCTTACCTTTAGGCTTGCCCTTGCCTTTCTTCTTTTGCACCATCAAAATGGCGTCAGATTTTCCCTTCTTAAGGTTGAGCTCAACAGTTCTCAACATACTGAGCATCTCAGGCAGTGGCTTATCAATTTCATTCATGTTGTAATTCATGACAAATTGATTGTAGCTTTGCGGCAAAGACTGCAAGATCAAGTCTGTGGCCAGCTCTTGGCCAAGGGGGAATCCCAATCTCTGTAGATTTTCTACGTACCCAATCATCTTGAGTACATATGGACCTACGAGTCTCATCTTGCATTTTGGAACCAAACAATGCCTTAAAGACTTCATATCTCTCGTGCCTTGCTTGTCCTTGATATAGTTGACGAAGATGTTCAACCATATCATAAGCATTCATGAACTCGTGTTGCTTATGAAGCTCAGAGTTCATGGTCGCGAGCATTAGACATGACACATCTAATGCATCATCTTGATGCTTCTTGTAAGCATCTTTGTCAGCTCGCGAGGCAGTGGCAGAAGGTGCCTCTGGAATGGGCTGCTCCAGGACGTACAGTTTCCTTTCTTGGGTGAGAACAATTCTCAGGTTCTTGTACCAGTCTAGGAAATTTGCTCCATTGAGCTTGTCCTTCTCAAGGACAGAATGTAGAGAGAGAGTGTTCGTGTTTATTGACATAGTAATCTACAACATACAATGCAGAGAATTAATATCATATTCCTTTTATCATTTAATTAGGCCTTTAATCAAATGATGCTCCCACTGAATTATAGGAATTTTGTAGAATCGAGTTATGGATGTGGTCAAACCACATTACTAAATTCATACAAACTAGCTATAATTTTTGCGGGACAAGATCCACATCATACTAAGCCTTGAGTTAGCTTTGGCTAAATCGCCCATGACTTAGTATGATCGGTGGGTAACACATTACCGATCACATCTCTATGCAACTCTTGTTTATAGGATCAAGACCCACATTTACCAAAGACCTTGAGTTAGCTTTGGCTAAATCACCCAAGATTTAGTGTAAATGCGATCTTATCCTATCTTTCCAACGGTTGGAATATGCCTATAGTTCTACTCGATCCAATTGAGTTAACTAGTTTTAATCAATCTAATTGAACTTACTCTAACTCAAGTCGTGATAGGCGGGACCAAGATTGTCCCTCCGCACCCTACCAAGATAATATGCATTGCTCTGCTTTGGCAAATTCAACAACTACAAATGATCGAGGTAGTGATGGGTATCAAGGACTTGGTAGGCATTTACGAGTTGATTCGATTAAGATCTAATCTAATGGTAATGTGTATCATATACGCATTGAGGCCTTTATTATTCTATACTAGCATGCATCACATACATACAAGCATTATTCTAGCATGCATCATATACATCCAAGAAAATATATATATATATATATATATATATATATATATATATATATATATATATATATATATATATATATATATATATATATATATATATATATATATATATATATATATATATATATATATATATATATATATATATATATATATATATATATATATATATATATATCAATATATATATATATATATAATTAACTATGATGTGGTCATGACCCTACTACGATCTTCTCAAGCCAATGAGAAGATCGGACGGTCAACCTAGGGCTAGCGGCTTTTTCAAGAGCTTCCTTTGACCGTCATGTGTCGTCGACACCCTTCTCGTAACTTTATCTACAAGTGGACTTTCCACCGCTCCATTTTGTACATTACAAATATGAAACTCGAATTACATTCAAGTTTAAAACTATTTACAACTAGAATTTCAAAAGAATAGGTACGACGCACAGGTCGCATACACTATACAACACGCACAACCACCAAAATAGCACGCAGGCCGTATTATGAATTACAACACATCATCATCCAATCATATTGGGGTTCTTGGGCCATGACAATCACAAAATTATATATAATTCTAAATTATGTATTCTTATAGAAAATTTCTATAATTTTTCCTTTTTTTTCAATTTTATGAGTCACCTCTCCGTAACGGTCCCACTAAGCGGTTTCCGGGCGCGATCGCGGGACAAGGCCCCTTTCAGGGATAGGAACAACGCCCCTACTTGCAAAATAAACTTTGCGAGTGTCCCTACTACGATCTTACAGTGACTTAAGTCATTGTCCCAAAAACCTAAAGCGAGAACTCGCCGTTTCGGAGAGTTTTTCTCGATGGTTGAAGCCTACAAGTGTCCCAACACTCGTTGCTTCGACTCTCGAGAAAAATACCCAAAAATTCTATAAAATAGGAAATTTACAGAAACATAAAAATCTGTATTTTTTATATCTAATACAAAAACTATAAAAAAAATGAAACACATACATGCTTCGCACGTGGCTCTGATACCACTATTGGACTTTCCGAGCCGTAAAAACCTCTTTTTGCGTTAAGGAAATCCCGGAAGTCCGGCCACAAATCCGTGCGAAGATATATTAAAATAAAAACATGTATGTGCTAAGTAAACCTAGATCTACCTTAGATCTAGAAGTTGAGAGTGTTACACTCAATGCGATGCCCTTCGCAAATCTCGCTCGTCCAAATAGCTTGCCGGAACTCTAGAGTGTCAAGTGTACACTCCTCTATTGGTATCCACACAAGCAATAGGTGGAGAAAAGAAACCTAGAGTGTGCTAGCACCCTTAGAAGTTTCGGCCAAGGAGAGGGATGGAAGAGCAAGCTTGAGAGGAAGATGATCCAAGGAAGAAGATGAAGTTGGAGTAACTCACAAAATCAATTACATCTAATGGAAAAAGTGGCCAGCCATCATCTCTTGGGGGGTTACATGCATGCATGTAACTCCAAGAGCCAATGACTCTTGGTCTCCCTCATGAGGTGGCACCACATGATAAGTCAATGATGATGTAGAACATCATCATGACATGGCATTTGGTCAAGTCAAACTTGACCTTTCATCTTTCCTCTCAAGTCAAGTCAAACTTGACCTCTTATCTCCCATGGTTGATCAAATCCAACCATTTGATTCAAGTCAATTTAATTTAATGAATCTCTATTCATTAATTTAAATTGATTTGATGAATCAAATCTAAATTAGACTCATTCAACACTTGAATCAAATTGAGTCCAACTCAATTAGTCTAATTAGGATTACTCTTAATCCAATTTGGTTCATCCCATGAACCTAATCCTCATGGTTCATCATATGAACCTAATCTCCATCTAATTTCCCTTTTTGTGTGACCCTATAGGTTCTTGTAACGTTGGCAATATCCCTAAACCGATTTAGGAACATAAGCAATGAGTGGTATCTAGCAACACATCATTGCTACCCAAGTTACAAGAATGTTGAGCTCCAACATCACCTTTGTGACTACTAATTGTGACTCTCATAATATGTGACAATGTCCCTCTATCCTTGACATCTAGATTGACCAATTGAGGCATAGACCGTATCATCCTCGGTACAATCTGTTAGGGCAATCTCTTGCCATGATATGATTTTGATGTGTGTGGCAAAGGGTTTAAGTTAGGTTGTTATTGTGATTTGATATGTGCGTTGGAGTCTTGCAGGACTTAGTAATTCGCACATGGAGCCTTGGCGGGTTCACCATTCACAACCTCATGCTTGAGTCAGAGAAGGAGCATTGCAGAGTCGTGCGCTTGATGCTGTCGAGGGACCACCGAACGAGATGACTTGAAGCGAAGCCAAGGAAGTAGACTTCGGAGGCAAGAGACGTGAAGGAGCATTGCAAAGTTGTGCGCCTGATGCTGCCGAGGGATGTGGCCGCGAACGAAGAGAGCTTCGGCGAGGGACTTCGAGTAAGATGAGAGAATGAGTGAATTGTAAGTATCTCATTAGGTGAACTTGGTCGAATGGCTGAGTGTCGGAGGCTCGACCGCAAGGGTTGAGGTTTACCCAACCGCCGGAAGCTCAAACGAATGTTAAGTTTGAGTTTCACACGGCACCAGTCGACTGCCATGGAATGGTCATCGATCGCTGAGTCGATATCTGATTCGGGTATCCGTGATGGGTTTATGATCGAATTGATCGCTGCAGGATGTCGCGCATGTAACCTCTCGTAGCGATCGGGGCGACCGGGCGATGGATACATCGCCCGATCGCCAAGGGATCTATCGACTACAATGGCCGAGATCCAACGGTTCCGAGGTCGCTGAAGTGGCGCAATGACCGCCAAGGGCAAAGAATCGATCGTGGTGGCCAACGGAAAGAAATCAGCCCTCTCTATAAAAAGAGAGGGTGTGGGCTTTTGGATGGCTAATGCTTATGCTCTAAGTGATCATCCAAGTGCTCCACAAGATTCAAACTCCTTCTCTTAGTTTTCTTTCACATCTACTGTAAAAGAAGGAGTGTTCTTGAGTTGTAAGTGTTACCTCCACCTAGCTTAGTGCAAAGGAGAGACCGATAGTGAATTGGTTGCGGAGTGATTCACCGGGGACGAATCGGGACCGTGGATTAGCGGCGTAGCCGTGAACCACGTTACATTTCAGTGTTAGCATTGTTTGTATTCTTATTATTTATTTTCTTGTCTTGTTTGTTTCCGTTGCGCTAATTAGTTTTGTAGACAAGCGAATTACGTCATCGAACGAAAGAGGGCTATTCACCCCCCTCTAGCCGGCCACATCCACACTTCATCGATCCTACAAGTGGTATCAGAGCCAAGGAAAGCTTGTCTAGGACTATCCGCCACAACAAGCACATTCAAGAATGGCTGGCTCCAACATTCACCCACCAAAATTTGAAGGCGAATTCTCTTGGTGGAAAAAGTGAATGGAGGTATTCTTCGAAACCGACTTCGAAATTTTATTAATTATGGAAAACGATTTCGAGATGCCGAGGAATGAAGAAGGGGAGCTATTGGAGAAATCAAGATGGAGTAAAAGACAAAGAGAGGAGTATTTGGCAAATTCAAAAGCCAAGCACCACCTCTACAATGTGCTCCCTCAACAAGAAGTGAATAGGATAGGGGAGTGTGCAAGTGCCAAGGAAATGTGGGAGAAGCTAGTAGAGCTTCATGAAGGCACTTCGGAGGCCAAGCTTGCAAGAAGAGATCTCCGCTCCCAACTATCAAATATCAAGCTTGAAAAGGGAGAAAAGGTAACCTCCTTACATTCTAGATTCAAAGAAATTTTAATTGGGCTAACGAGTGTAGGAGAAAGACTTTCGAACCAGGACATGCTCATGAAAGCAATTGATGCTTTTCCCCGGTCATCGAAATGGAGCTCAATGGTGGACTCCTTCTACATGTCCAAGAATTTAGAAGTGAGCACCTTGGAGGGGTTCTTCTCAACCATGGAGCTCCACGAAATAAGACTTGAAGAAATAATAGAAGAGCCAAGATTTCAACCTTCAAGAGGAGTAGCACTTTTGGCCAACAAGGGGAAGAAGAAGATGAAGATCCCCTCCTCCTCCGATAAAGCATCTTCTTCCTCCTCCATGGATAGCATGGAAGAAGCCTATATGGTAAGGAGGGTAAGGCGTGCATTAAAAGGTTTTAGATTTAATAAATCTAATGATAGGAGTAGAAGACCAAGAGGGAAGATTATTTGCTACAATTGCCAAGGAGAGGGACACATAAGGGACAATTGTTCCCTCTTGAACAAGAGCAAGGAGGAGAAGAGAAAGAAAGAAGAAAAGAAGAAGAAGAAGAAGGGTAGCAAGAAGAAAAAAGGAAGAAGAAAAGAAGGCCAAAGAAAAAGGTAAGGCCAAGGCATTAAAAGCAAGGACATGGGATGACCCCTCTTCCTCATCTTCATCATCATCGGAAGAGGAAAATGCCTTTGTCACAAATTTGGCATTAATGGCTTTTGACGACCTAGACACTTCCTCCTCCGAGCAAGAAGAAATATCAAGCACAAGTGAGGAGAGCTCTAGTGAAGGGGGAGCTTCATCATCCTCCTCATCCGAAGAAGAGGGCATGGAAACTATGGTAACTAACCTTTCACCTAGTAAAATAGTTTCCATGATTTCTAGCCTCACTAAGGACTTATTTAGGGCAAAGAAGAAAAATAAGAGCATGCTAGATCAAATTAAGGACTTAGAAGAAAAATTAGAAAAAACATGCTTAAATGTAAATGATAATATTTCTTCTAGCTTAAATGATGCATGCTCACATGAATATTTGCCATTTAATGTTAGTGATGCATGTATGGATGAAAATAGGGCTCTAAGGGAAAAGGTAGATTATTTGACCAAGGCCTTAGAAAAATTTACAATAGGCTCCAATACCCTTAACATGATAATTGGGAGCCAAAGGGCAAGCTTCAACAAGAAAGGCCTAGGTTATAAGGAAAAGAAAAATGAAAAGGCCTATAAATGTCTAATAGCTAGGGGTCAAGACAAAAAGAAGGTAATTGCTAGAAAATGGATCCCTAAGGAATTTTTAGTGAACCTCATAGGCAAGAATTTGTATTGGGTTCCAAAATCCATCCTTAAGGGTTAGGAAAACCCTAGGATAGTCAACCATAAGGATTTCATCTATATCATATTTTTGGTTGACTTAGGATGGCGGGACAATATTTTTGAAATAGTGTTAGGTGATGATAATGCACCTATAAATAGATAAATCATGCTTTAGGTGATATTTGCCTTATTATCATGATGTAATACCTAATGCATGATCACAATTTGATGAACTCATTTGTTTCATGATCATAAATTGAAATTAATTCATATACATCTTTATGATCATGTGGATTGTTAGGATGATACTTAACCTTGATAGAATTGCATGAAAATAATGGTTAAGTATATACAAATAGCTTTAGGATACATCTCACACTCACCTAGGCTACCATGATTGAAAACTTAGCATGGGTGAGATGATAGGATGATACAAATGTCCACTAATGCCTATGGCATCTAGATGGTCATTTAAGGTATCAAAATAGCAATAATAGACCAATCATGGGGAAGACTTATGTTTAATTCATAGACATATTGCCCAAAGATCATGGTTGGATATTTCATATGTTTTCAAAACAATTTCTTACTTTAAAATCTATGTATTCATGTTTTGAAACAATCCAAAGCAAGACTAGGTGTTAAAATGGATACTAACATGATCAAAAACCTAGTGGTTTTTAAAGCTTTTGGATTTTTGACAAATCTCTGAAAATATAATGATTTTTCATGAAAAACTATTTTTCATTGATAGATATACTTATAAGAAATGTGTTCCCCAAATTTCATGATTTTTTGAATTTTCTGGAATTTATAGTGCATTTCTAAAATTCGTCCAGAAAATCAAAAAACTTGATTCCTTTGTGCCAGTCGACTGCCATACTGATAGCAGTCGACTGATGGACTGTGAATGAGCACAGTAACTTGATTTTATCAGGTTTTTGACTGATTTTAATTTTTGTTTCTCTCTATACTTGACGCCATGATATATAAACTTTGTTTAATATTTTTGATGGTGTCAAAGGGGGAGAAAACTATATGTTTAAGTAAGGGGAAATATATTTAGGGGGAGTTTCATGTATTAAGGGGGAGAGTTGCTAATCATGTTATTCACATGCTTTCTTTCCTTAATATTTTATCAAATATTTTTACCTAACTTAAACGAATTGCCACACATCAAAAAGGGGGGGATTGTTAGGGCAATCTCTTGCCGTGATATGGTTTTGATGTGTGTGGTAAAGGGTTTAAGTTAGGTTGTTATTGTGATTTGATATGTGCATTGGAGTCTTGCAAGACTTAGTAATTCGCACATGGAGCCTTGGCGGGTTCACCACTCACAACCTCGTGCTTGAGTCGGAGAAGGAGCATTGCAGAGTCGTGCGCTTAATGCTGACGAGGGACCGCCGAATGAGATGACTTGAAGCGAAGCCAAGGAAGAAGACTTCGGAGGCAAGAGACATGAAGGAGCATTGCAGAGTCGTGCGCCTGATACTGCCGAGGGACGTGGCCGCGAACGAAGAGAGCTTTGGCGAGGGACTTCGAGTGAGATGAGAGAATGAGTGAATTGTAAGTAGCTCATTAGGTGAACTTGGCCGAATGGTTGAGTGTCGGATGCTCGACTGTAAGGGTTGAGGTTTACCCAACCGTCGGAAGCTCAAACGAATGTTAAGTTTGAGTTTCACACGGCACCAGTCGACTG
This sequence comes from Wurfbainia villosa, assembly GCA_025175895.1. NCBI lineage: Eukaryota > Viridiplantae > Streptophyta > Magnoliopsida > Zingiberales > Zingiberaceae > Wurfbainia > Wurfbainia villosa. The sequence continues at coordinate 30,093,734 of CM045989.1, read as the reverse complement.
CCATGAAATGGCAGTCGACTGCTCTGAGTCGAACGCGGTTCGACTGGTATCCGACTGATGGGTTTATGCCCAGCAGTCGACTGCCATGGAATGGCAGTCGACTGCCAGAGGATGTCGCGGGCACAGAACCTCTCGTAGCCGACTGGGCAGTTGACTACGGAGGCAGCAGTCGACTGATGGATACATCAGTCGACTGCCAAGGGATCCGTTGGACTACAACGGTCGAGATCCGACGTGTTCGGAGGCCGTTGAAGTGGCGGCAGTCGACTGCCAAGGGCAGCAGTCGACTGGTGGCGGCCAACGGGAAGAAATCATCCCTCTCTATAAAAAGAGAGGGTGTGGGCTTTTGGATGGCTAATGCTTATGCTCTAAGTGATCATCCAAGTGCTCCACAAGATTCAAACTCCTCTTAGTTTTCTTTCACATCTATTGTAAAAGAAGGAGTGTTCTTGAGTTGTAAGGGTTACCTCCACCTAGCTTAGTGCAAAGGAGAGACCGATAGTGAATTGGTTGCGGAGTGATTCACCGGGGACGAATCGGGACCGTGGATTAGCGGCGTAGCTGTGAACCACGTTACATTTCAGTGTTAGCATTGTTTGTATTCTTATTGTTTATTTTCTTGTCTTGTTTGTTTCCGTTGTGCTAATTAATTTTGTAAACAAGCGAATTACGTTATCGAATCAAAGAGGGCTATTCACCCCCCCCCCTCTAGCCGGCCACATTCACACTTCATCGATCCTACACAATCTAAATCTTGAACTTCAAGTAGACTCACTCTAATCAAATGAGCTCAATATCTCATATTGACTCATTTGGGCATGGCCATGCACTTCGTGGTCTCACTCTATCAAGAATATCGATATCACCCCCGTCATATAGGAGGGATAGATCTCATCTACATCACTCACATCCCTCCGCATAATTTGTCACATACCCAGTAATCGCCTTTATAGTCCACCCATTTACGGGTGACATTTGACGAAGTCAAAGTATGCAACTCCTTATGTATGGAATCATGGTGACTTCAGGTCTAAGGACTAATAGTCATACTAATAGCCACATGAAAAAGTATATGACACTCATATAACGATCCATGATACTTTCTCATGGCGGGTCATTCAGTATACATTCTCCAATGCATACTCATGTGTCAACTTGATATCTCATATCCATGACTTGTGAGATCAAGTCATCGTGTTGACCTACATGCTAGTCTCTACGCATTAACATTGTCCCTGAATGTTAATACTTGACTAGGAATGATTAAGAGTAGTGTTCTCTATATCATCTCATTATCGATTCAACCAATCGATTGATATAGATAAGAACCTACTACTCAAGGACATTATTATATTTAGTTATTTAGCACCAATACAAGTAAATATAATAACCATGCCTTTATAAATAGGAATATGATACAATAAAATCCATACAACAATCATCACATGATTGGCTCTAGGGCTTTCACTAACATGTGGCTCTTCTCTCCTGGGTTGAAGTGTAGAACATGGATCTCCGGCGGCTTCCTTCCTTTCTGTTGTGAGTTCTCGATGCTTTTTAGGGCGTCGGAGTGTCATTCCAGCCGTCGTGCATCCCCCTAGGGTATGGGCGTAAACTTTTTTATATAGACATCAGCCTGGATCTCCTCGAAACCTGAAAAATAACCGACTCGCATCAGAATCGCACAGCACCACACGACTATGTGAATCCACACGGCCAGGCTGTGTGTGGCGCTACGGTGTAGGTCGTGTGTTTTCACAGGTCGAATCGTGTGTCATTCTGCTCTAGCTACCAAATATCTTCTTTTCCCTCCAAAAGTGCGCTATTTTCCCCGTATAATGTTATCTTGCACACAAAAGTACAACGAGTAGATCTCCGAACCAAAAAACAGGAAATGCATGCAAAATAAAGTAAATTATGAATGAAACAAACATAAAACGAAATGAGATGTGAGATAAAACTACTCCTAAAACCCTATATATTTTGCTCACATCACCCCTCTGAAGTCGAGAGATCTCGAGTTGGAGGGTCTTTTAGTGAATTGCCCATCAAGATGACTCTCGGAGAGTCATGGCCATTGGAGTAGCAACTCGGCTCGGGTGGTGAACCAGGTAAAAAAAGACAAGTGTTTATTTACATTTACACTGCATTAATCTTTATTTTAAAAGCAAAATAATAGTTTTTAAAAGATAAAGAAAATTTTTATATTCTCCGAGATTAATCCCCCCTTCTCTCTCGGGAATTCTCGATCCTAGACTTTTCCCCATTTCAACCATGCTACTTGTATTCTAGACATCTCTCTCAATCCCCCATCACTTTGCAAAAATGATCCTAAATATTTAAAGCTCTCAATTTCAAACAACTTGTCATCTCCTATCTTAACACTTGTCTCATTATGTCTAATATTGTTAAACTTAAATTCCATATATTCTGTCTATACTCTACTAAGCGTAAAATATTTCACTTCTAGTATTTCTTGTCAAGATTCTAGTTTATCATTTACTCGTTCACGTGTCTCATCCACTAAAATAATATCATTTATAAACAACATACATCGCAGTACTGTGTCTTGAATGTGTCTAGTGAGTTCATCTATAATTAGTGTAAAAAAGAGAGACTTAGAGTTGATCCTTGATATAACCCTATCTTTATTGAAAATTCTTCAGTCAATCCATCTGAAGTCTTCACTCTGGTCGTTACTTCCTCATACATATCCTTAATTAGTTCAATATATGTTACACTAACACTTCTCTTTTCTAGAATTCTCCATATAATGTCTCTTGGAACTCTATCATAAGTTTTTTCTAAATCAAAGAATATCATGTGTAGATCATACTTTTCCTCCCAATACTTTTCAATTAGTTTCCTGAGAAGATGTATAACTTCTATTGTCAACCTTCCTGGCATGAACCCAAATTGATTTTTGAGAATCGTGATCTCCTTCCTTAATCTTTTTTCTATTACTTTATCCCAAAGTTTCATGGTATAACTTACCCCTATAGTTTGCACAAGTTTGTATATCTTCCTTATTATTATATAAGGAAATTAGAATAATTACCTTCCATTAATCAGACATTTTTATTTTCAATATCATATTAAATAATTTTGTAAGTCATTCAATACCTTGTTTTGCTAGGCACTTCCATACCTCTATTGGAATATAATTTGTTCCAATGACATTTCTATTTTGAATCTTATTTAAAGCTTGTTCTACTTTTGAAATTTGAATTCTATGATAAAAATTTAAATTTCTATACTCATTTGTGTTGGTGCAATCGGCCCAGGTCACGATTGACCAGACTCGAGTTTGACTCGAACAGTATTTTGAGGTTCGACAAAATGTATGACAATGTAATTGTCATTTATGTTCGAAAAAATATATGACAATATAATTGTCATTGATGTTCGACAAACGTATGACATGTGATTTTCATGTAAAGTCCAAGTCTTGTGTACTTTGCATGGAAAGTCCAAGTCTTGTGTACTTGGCATGGAAAGTCCAAGCCTTGTGTACTTGGTAATTGGGAAGTCCAAGAATGGGTCTTGGTAATTGGAAAGTCCAACATGGAGTTGGCAAGGAAAGTCGAAGCATGGGTCTTGGCATTTGGAAAGTCCAACATGGAGTTGGCAACGAAAGTGCAAGGGTGTGATATTGGCGGCGTAAAGTCCAAGCGGTAGTCTTGGTGGCATAAGTCCAATGTCTGGCGACATAAAGTCCAAGCGTGTGTCTTGCCAGCGTAATCCCAAATGTACCTTGGCGGTGTAGACCCAATTAGCATGACAATAATCGATAGAAGCACTTGAAGGCTATGAAGGTTTTGCGGAACCGAAGCTCTGATACCACTTGAAGGGAGGGAAAACTTTGCTTCCCACTTCAACTCGGTCACTTGTTCATGGCGATCCCGTCGTCATCCCCAGATTAAAAAAATTAATCCTCGACAAAGAGGGATTACCAAAGCACCATTCCATCGTCTTGCTATTCGATTAGAGTGGTCACTTGAACAAACTTGTTGTTCAAGCAACCAACCTCTATTCTTCGAATAGCCACGGAATAGACGATGTACGGATCGTCGGTTTTTGCGTTTGTATTCGGGATCAAAGTAAATTTAGCCACATGCCATACATACAATATACAAAGAAACAAACAAGGAAAACAAAATAAGATTTATACCTCTTGTTTACCTCAAGATCTTCTATCGTATGTCCTATCCTCCTCTTGGACGTTGTGTGGGCAACGGTCCTCCAAGAGATGAAGCCTCCTAGATCACGATCTTCTTTCCTTGCTCGCTCCGAACAAGAAGAAGTATAGAAACAAAACTCCTCCCTATCTAAGACCGGCCACCAAGTCAAGAGACTTGACGATGCCACCGGCCAAGGAATAGAGGAGGAAGTGGGCACCAGCCAAGAGCTCCAAGGAACCACCCTTACCCTTGTTTGCACCAGCCAAGGAGAAGAAAAAGAAGAGGTTGAGCATCGGCCAAGGTTGAGAAAAGGAAAGGGGAGCTGGCAAAAACCCTAGGAAGGAGAAGGTCTTGCTGCCCAAGTCTCCACCAAACCCTAGCCGCCCAAAGCTCTCCAAAACCTAGCCGCCCAAAGCAATAATCTCCAAGATTGTTGTTGCCACCCAACCCTTACCCTATATTTATAGAGTTAGGATTAAGCCTCCTTTAATCTCCACCATCGGATCCAGGGATTTAATCTCAACCATCAGATCTAGGGATTTAATCTCAACCATCGGATCTAGAGTTTTAATCTCCACCGCCGGATCTAAAGATTTAATCTACACCGTTGGATCTCGAGATTTAATCTCCACCTTCGGATCTTAGAGTTTCATTTTCCATCATCGGATCTAGGCTTCATGAAGGTTTTAATAGGCTAAGATAGAGACCATGAGGAGGAGTTGGATCTTGGCCACCCAATGAATCAAGCCCACATAAAGTCCGATCCATTAATGATAATTCATTCCACTAGAGGATTATCATTGATCTACCTCACCAACCCCCATAAGTTAATATGGGCTCCATATATTATTTGTACATATATCTCCCTGTGTTTAAGATCTCGAATGTCCATTGATTAATTAATTTATTGACAATTAATTAATCAACATCTAACTCCATGAGTAGTACCACTCAACCTTATCATCATGTCGAACCAAGTCCATCTGCAGGGTTTACATGATAAACCTTATTAGATCCTCAAGGGGACATCATCATCCTAATATATAGGACACGGTTTCCTCCTATAATCAACGACACACCATATAAATAATATCATTTCCCAACTTACCGAGCCTATCAATTTACTCTATAAATCTTGCCCATTCGTAAATCAAAGAAATGAGTACTAAGTATATGTGACCGTTATTATATCGGGATTAAGAGCATGTACAACATAATATCTGAGGTCTGATTCGATTATGTAGTCAGCAATAAATCGAATCACCTCTAAGTCGGTCCTGCTCAATACACACAAAGTGTACTAATATAATTCTATGGTCAAGACCAACCAATACCAAATCACACTACAACCATGTCAATGGTTTGTCCAAAACCATCTTGGTTGTGAGCCTTTACTTATACTCTACAAGGAGCTAATAACATGATCTACCGTGTGACACTACACACCATGTTATCTACAATGTAATGTATGAGATAATATGCATAACCATAAATATTCAAACAATGATCATGTGATTCTTATTTCAAAATAAAGATGTTCATACGAAAGATAGACTTTTCAGTATACATCCCAACAATCTCCCACTTATACTAAAAGACTATGTTGTCCTCAAACTGCCATACATTTGATTCCATTCCCTCCACATGCCTATCAAAAGCTCTCGCTGGAAGGGCCTTAGTGTAAGGATCTGTCAGGTTATCCTCCGATGCAATCTTGGCCACAACAACTTCTCCTCTCTTTACGATTTCTCGTATCAGGTGGTACTTGCACTCTATGTGTTTACTTGCCTTATGGGCTCGTGGTTCCTTCGAGTTTGCAACTGCACCACAGTTATCACAATAAATTATGATAGTTTTGGGCAAACCAGGAATCACATCAAAGTTCATCAAGAAGTTCCTGAGCCATACAGCTTCTTTGGCCGCCTTAGAGGCTGTCACATACTCAGCTTCCATGGTAGAGTCTGCCATGAATTTCTGCTTGACACTCCTCCATACAATGGATCCACCTCCTAAAGTAAACACAAAACCAGAGGTAGACTTACTATTATCCCTATCTAATTGGAAGTCGAAATCTGTGTAACCCACAGGGAGTAATTGGTCTGCCTGGTAAACTAGCATATAATCCCTAGTCCTTCTCAGGTACTTCAATATATGCTTTACCACAGTCCAATGTCCCTATCCTGGATTACTCTGATATCTGCTAACCATGCCAATGGAAAAGAAGATATCTGGTCTCGTACACAGCATAGCATACATGAGGCTTCCTACTGCCGAAGCATAAGGAACCGCCTTCATCTCCTCTATCTCCTCAGATGTTCTAGGACACATCTCCTTAGATAAAGGAACTCCATGCCTGAAAGGTAGAAAACCTTTCTTGGAGTTCTACATGATAAAATGATCCATAATGGTGTCTATGTATGAAGCTTGAGATAAGCACAACATTCTTTTCCTGCGATCCCTTATAACCTTGATCCCAAGGATGTGTCCCACTTCTCCCAAGTCCTTCATATCAAACTATTTGGACAACCATACCCTTACGTCTGATAACACCTTGACATTGTTGCCAATTAACAAAATATCATCTACGTATAGTACAAGAAATACCACTACGTTTCCATCACATCTCTTATATACACAAGACTCATCCAGACTTTGAATAAATCCATAAGATTGGATTACCTCATCAAAGTGGATGTTCCAAGACCTCGAAGCTTGCTTCAGTCCATAAATGGACCGATTAAGCTTGCACACAAGATGCTCTTTGCCCTTTGCAATTAATCCTTCTGGTTGCCTCATATAGATGTTTTCCTCAAGACTTCCATTAAGGAAAGTTGTCTTGACATCCATCTGTCATACCTCATAATCTATATGAGCAGCAATACATAAGAGAATCCGAATAGACTTAAGCATGGCTACTGGCGAAAAGGTCTCCTCATAATCGATGCCCTCTTTCTGAGTATATCCCTTCGCAACAAGCCTCGCTTTGAAGATCTCAACCTTCCCGTCTATTTCTCTCTTTCTTTTGTAGATCCACTTGCATCCAATGGTTTTTACACCATTGGGTGGTTCTACTAGCTCCCAAACCTAATTTAAATCCATAGATTCAATCTCATCATTCATTGCACTTTGCCAAGATACCGCATCTTTATCTTGGATTGTCTCATCATATATCCAGGGATCAGGTTCATGTTCGCCAAGGACCAAATCAGAAGATTCTCCTAAGAACATGAATCTATCAGGCTGTCTAACTATCCTCCCACTACGATGAGGTATCACCTTTGTATCCTCTGTGACATGCGGTGCAGTGACTTGTGGTATATCCTCTTGTACCGGTGGTACTGAAGTAGTGACTTCTCCTCTCAATTCCTCCAGAACAATCTTACTCATGGGCTTGTGGTTCATCACATAGTCTTCCTCTAGAAATCTGGCGTTCGTGCTAACGATCACCCTCTGAACTCTAGGATTATAAAACAATCCACCTTTAGTTCCTCTAGGGTAGCCAACGAACATGTGCACTTCTGTACGAGGTTCCAACTTACCAGCATCTGCCTTCAGCACATGTGCTGGACTCCCCCAAATTTGAATATGTCTCAAACTAGGCTTTCGCCCAGTCCATAATTCAGTGGAAGTAGAAGGCACTGATTTAGATGGAACCAAGTTCAGAATATACACCGTCGTATCCAGAGCATACCCCCAGAACAAATCTGGCAACTCAGAATAACTCATCATCGATCTAACCATCTCCATAAGAGTCCTATTCCTTCACTCTGCTACACCATTCTGCTAGGGTGTGCCAGGTGCAGACAATTGGGATTGAATCCCAGTCTCTGATAAGTAATTCCTAAACTCTCCCAAGAGGTACTCACCACCACAATCAGATCACAGTGTCTTGATACTTTTACCCTGACGTTTCTCCGCATCAGCCATGAATTCTTTGAACTTGTCAAAGCATTCAGACTTGCGGCGCATCAAGTAAATGTATCCATATCTTGAATAATCATCTATAAAAGAGACGAAATATTCAAAACCATCTCTTGCCTGGATAGACATAGGACCACACAAATTAGAATGAACCAATTCCAATACATCTTTGGCTCTATACCCCTTGGCCTTGAAAGGCCTCTTGGTCATTTTATCTTCCAAACAAGACTCACAGGTTGGGAAGTCTTCCACCACTAATGAACTCAGAGGTCCATCAGCTATTAACCTTTGAATTCTTCTTAGGTTAATATGGCCAAGTCTTAGATTCCAAAGATATGTTTGGTTCATCTTCGAAGGTTCTTTTCTCTTATTGGAATTAGAAGATGAGTTATTAACTTCTATTTGCATCGTGGGAGCTTTTGGTTCAAGTGTACATAAATTTCCTATCAATGCACCAGAACAGATAATCTCCCTATTCATTTTTATAACAACTCTGTCATTAAAAGATATAGAATATCCATCCATAAACAATTTAGAAACTGAAATCAAATTCTTTCTAAATAAAGGTACATAAAGGCAATTTTTAAGAACCAAAACTTTATTCCTCTCAAAAGACAAATAAACATCTCCCACTGCAACAGCCGCCACCTTCGTGACATCGCCCAAGTATATGGTAATCTCCCCCTCAACCATTCGTCTGGTTTCTTGGAACCCCTGCAAAGTATTGCAGACATGATCAGTGGCTCCCGTATCTACATACCAAGTACCGATAGATAACACCGCTAAACATATTTCAACGACTACACCAAAAGATATACCTTTGTTCTGCTTTCGGTTGGGGCAGTCCTTCTTCCAGTGTCCAGTCTGCTTGCAAGTGAAGCACTTGCCTTTTGGCTTCTTCACTCCTCCCTGAGATCCTCTTGCCACCTTTACCCTAGCTTGTTTCTTCTTCTTCTTGCCTTTCGGCTTAGAGGCAGAAACCTTTTGGGCAACCATGGCCTGAGCCTGAGCACTCTGACGAAAAAGTTCCTCTGTCACCTGGAGTTCTGTTAGAAGCTCTACCAACGAATACAACTTGTTATTCATGTTATAGTTCAGGCGAAACTGCTCAAAACTCCTAGGTAGAGACTGGAGAATGATATTGACTTGAGTTTCTTCACCGATCTCAACTCCAAGGACTTCCAGCTCATTCAAATGAGCCATCATCTTGAGAACATGATCCCTCACGGGTGTTCCCTCGATCATGGTGGTCGTCATCAAGTTCCTCATGGCTTCCTGCCTAGCAGCCTAATTCTGATGTCCGAAAAGCTCTTTGAGATTGAGCATCATGTCATAAGCAATGGGCATGGATTGATGCTGATGTTGTAGTACATTTGACATAGATGCCAAAATGTAACATCGCACCATCTCATCAGCCTTAATCCACTTCTTATAACTCTCCTCCTTTTCCCCAGAATCATCCACAGGCTTAGGAGGACACTCTTCGAAGAGTACATATTTGTAATCCTCAGCAGTCAAGACAATGTCAAGATTCCTCTTCCAATCAACATAATTGGGTCCAGTAAGTTTATTTTCTTTCGGTATCACAACAAGCGGGTTGAAAGTCATTTTGAAAAACCTAAGAATCACATAAATCAAAACATTAGATTTCAAAAAATTATTGATTCCTCAAACAATAAAATTTTAAAATCAACCAACACATCAAAACACCGAGAATATCATATGTCACGATAGTGTGGACGTATACGAATTCTACATTTGTAAGAGGAGGTTTTACCCATTAATTTTACTATCTTGTCAACCTAACTTTTTGACAAATAAAATTACTAGTTGGTTCTTCTTTGGCCCTAAAAATAAAAGCAGTGACTCCGATAGGGAGGATACTCCTATTTGCATCTAAGTGTTCACCATTACTCGGTACCAAGGTAATTATCTCAGGTTATGTGCCTTCCAATGGAGAAGTACACACGCTCCTTAATAATTTCCAATAATCATATTCGACCCTGTGATCCGCAAACAAACTCATCCGATGGGGAGGAAGGCACTTAGAGCCGACACGCAAGTTTGTTTGCATCACATGTCAAATCGTAATGGAGGTCGTGGGAATTTATAAAAATATCCCTCTCCCACTTAGTAATTTAAAATTGAGGAATTTTCCTAGCCTACGACATGCATATCAAACAAGAAGCAATAAATATGAAAAAAAAAATTCCAACTATTATGACTTTTGTCTCCAATATGCCTCCCGTCGTATCGCCATCTCGTCCGCTCCTCCCTACGCCATGTACAAGCCATCCGGAGATCCGAGCCGAGAAAAACTATTTTAATTTACATCCATCGATCCTATACTCCACGAAGGAGTGTACATGAAATCTAGATCGAAAGTAAACTAAAATAAAAAGAGTGGCTAAACAATGTCGTAATTAATTATAAAAATTAAATACTAGCCTCGTCAACCCCGAGGATTCAAATAATATACAATTACACACATACAATCACATACACACATATGACCATAATAGTTAGATCCTATGCCTGCAACTAAAAAGTTAACCTATGCACATCCTACTATTATTCGGCACATATAATATATGAAAAGTGCATAAAAGTAATCGAATCCTAAACACACAAAATCGGAAACCGTTGCTCTGATACCACTTGAAGGTTTTGTGGAACCGAAGCTTTGATACCACTTGAAGGGAGGGGAAACTTCACTTCCCACTTCAACTCAGTCACTTGTTCATGGCGATCCCATCGTCATCCCCGGATTAAAAAAATTAATCCTCGACAAAGAGGGATTACCAAAGCAACCATTCCATCATCGTGCTATTCGATTAGAGTGGTCACATGAACAAACTTGTTGTTCAAGCAACCAACCTCTATTCTTTGAATAGCCGCGGAATAGACGATGTATAGATCGCCGGTTTTTGCATTTGTATTCGGGGTCCAAGTAAATTTAGCCACATGCCATACATACAATATACAAAGAAACAAACAAGGAAAACAAAACAAGATTTATACCTCTTGTTTACCTCAAGATCTTCTATCGTATGTCCTATCCTCCTCTTGGACATTGTGTGGGCAATGGTCCTCCAAGAGATGCAGCCTCCTAGATCACGATCTTCTTTCCTTGCTCGCTCCGAACAAGAAGAAGTATAGAAATGAAACTCCTCCCTATCTAAGACTGACCACCAAGTCAAGAGACTTGATGATGCCACCGGCCAAGGAATAGAGGAGGAAGTGGGAGCCAGCCAAGAGCTCCAAGCAACCACCCTTACCCTTGTTTCCACCGGCCAAGGAGAAGAGGAAGAAGAGGTTGAGCATCGGCCAAGGTTGAGAAAAGGAAAGGGGCGCCGGCCAAAACCCTAGGAAGGAGAAGGTCTTGCCGCCCAAGTCTCCACCAAACCCTAGCCGCCCAAAGCTCTCCAAAACCTAGCTTCCCAAAGCAATAATCTCCAAGATTGTTGTTGCTGCCCAACCCTTACCCTATATTTATAGAGTTAGGCTTAAGCCTCCTTTAATCTCCACCGTCGGATCAAGGGATTTAATCTCAACCATCGGATCTAGGAATTTAATCTCAACTGTCGGATCTAGAGTTTTAATCTCTACCGTCGGATCTAAAGATTTAATCTCTACCGTTGGATCTTGAGATTTAATCTCCACCTTTAGATCTTAGAGTTTCATTTTCCATCATCGGATCTAGGCTTCATGAGGGTTTTAATAGGCTACGATAGGGACCATGAGGAGGAGTTGGATCTTGGCCACCCAATGGATCAAGTCCACATAAAGTCCGATTCATTAATGATAATCCATTCCACTAGAGGATTATCATTGATCTACCTCACCAACTCCCATAAGTTAATATGAGCTCCATATATTATTTGTACATATATCTCTCCGTGTTTAAGATCTCGAATGCCCGTCGATTAATTAATTTACTGACCATTAATTAATCAACATCTAACTCCTTGAGTAGTACCACTCAACCTTATCATCATGTCGGACCAAGTCCACCTGTAGGGTTTACATGATGAACCTTATGAGCTCCTCAAGGGGACATCATCATCCTAATATATAGGACACGGTTTCCTCCTATAATCAACGACACATCATATAAATAATATTATTTCCCAACTTACCGAGCTTATCGATTTACTCTATAAATCTCACCCATTGGTAAATCAAAGAAATGAGTATTAAGTATATGTACCCGTTATTATATTAGGATTAAGAGCATGTACAACATAATATCTGAGGTCTTATTCGATTATGTAGTCAGCAATAAATCGAATCACCTCTAAGTCGGTCCTGCTCAATACACACAAAGTGTACTAGTGTAATTCTATGGTCAAGACAAACCAATATCAAATCACACTACAACCATGCCAATGGTTTGTCCAAAACCATCTTGGTTGTGAGCCTTTACTTATACTCTACAAGGAGCTGATAACATGATCTACCGTGTGACACTACACACCATGTTATCTACAATGTAATGTATGAGATAATATGCATAACCATAAATATGCAAACAATGATCATGTGATTCTTATTTCAAAATAAAGATGTTCATACGAAAGATAAACTTTTCAGTATACATCCCAATAGGCTAGCGTATGGATGAACAAGTCATGGATGACTTGGAGGGATCCGATAGGCATGAGGCTGATGGAGGTGGCTAGAAGGCTTAGGTCTAGGCTATGGTTGATCTAGCAAGTATAAGGGGATCATACTTGGGGTAAACCTCATGGTTAAGGTTTAGCAGTCGACTGGGGTTAAGGACCAGTCGACTGGTCAAGTGTTTTGACACTTGGCGTAGAGTACGATCGGGATTATGATTGATTAGTCGATCGTCGAGTCGACCGGCAATCAATCGCCGATGGCTAGCGATCGACTCCCATCATTGGCGTCGGCCGATTGCCAAGCGATCAAGCGCCATAGAGGGCATCATCGCTATTTGCGACCATGAGCATTGAAACTTCTATAGTCGACTAGGTAGTCGACTGACAGAGCAGCAGTCGACTGCTAGGGTTTGGCAGTCAACTGGTGAGCTATCCGTTGGAGTTTTTCTAGCGTGGATTAAGTCGTTGTGAGACAACGACTACAAGAGAAGTCGATTGATGGGTTTGGGTTGATGACTGCTAGATAAAAATTAGCCCGAGTTACAGCTTTATAAGGAGCTCGAAGAGGAGAAATTTGGCCATGGTTCTTGGGGCAATTTGAAGGGGAATAGTTGGTGCTTTCCAGTCCTTCAAAGCTAGTCCAAAGCAATCAAATCATCAAGCAAGCAAAGCTCACTTCATGTAAAGTGTTTAGTTATTTATGTTGTATTTTACTTGTATTTGATCATATCTTCTTGTTTATAGTTGTAAGCTCACCGACTTGTTGTCGAGAAGGAGAGGTTTTATAAGTGGTGGTGTGTATCACTAGAGCTCACTTAAGCTTGACCCATGGAGTAGGAGCCCTAAGATTCTGAACCACATTATATCTTGTGTTTTGCATAAGATTGTGTGTTTGTCTTTTGTTTTAGTTTATGCTTTATTATTTCCGCTACGTAAACAAACGAATTGTAGAGATAAGCATGATCAAATTCCATCAAGCTGACGAACGCGCCATTCACCCCCCCCCCCCTCTAGCGCGACCATCGATTCTCAACAAGTGGTATCAAAGCGAGGTAACTCTTCATGGCTTAACAACCAAGGGAGAATGATAGAAGGGAAGAAAATGGAGTTTGAAGAAAGATTGGATGACGACATCAATGTGCCACCTCCATATGAACTCTATGGAGCCAAAGAATTTGAGCAATGGGCAATAAGAATGAAATATTTTATTATGTGTGATTATGATAATTGGATTAGTGTCATAGTAGGTTTTGACGCTCCGAAAGATGAAAAGGGAAAAATACTCAAGAAAAAGAAGTGGAGCAATGAGCAACTCCGATACTTCAATATAAACAATAAGGTAATGATTATATTAATGCAATTCCTAATGATATTTTGGTCAAGATAGGAGATTGTAAGGATGCCAAGAAGCTTTGGAGCAAATTGGCAAAGCTCCATGAAAACCCTCAATGGCTCAAGAAATAGAAGAGCCCAAGGAACAAGAATGCTCATCAGCTTAATTGGAGAAAAAGATCGAAGAGGAAAGTCCATCCTCACAAGAGTGTGAGAATTCAGAGGTTGAAAGGCCATCAACATTCGAGGAAGAAGAGGTAGAAGAAGCATTCACCTCTATGATTGAGGGGGTGGAGAGATTTTCAATATCAGAGCAAGAAGAACCATCTATCACCGGGAGAGATGAAGAATCAACTCTGATTCCTACCACCGACCTAGGTAACTCAAGAATTTTAATTAAAAATAAAAATCATATTGTATGCTTTGAGTGTAAGAAAGTCAGACACTACAATAGTAAGTGTCCGAAACGGGTCAAGAAGATAGCACAAGTCGTGCCAAAGACCAAGGAAATTGGAGCCCTAACAATTAAGAGCAAAAAGCACATTGTGTGCTTCAAGTGCAATCAATGGGGCCACTATAGAAGCCAATGCCCTAGGGGAGGAAGCAAACCAAGGGCAAAGAAGGAGCAACACATAGGGGGAGCTAAGGCAAACCCTAAGATAAAGTTAAATAATGCTCATTCTTTAATTAATAGACAAAAGTATGGTAGAAATTTTGTTTCTATTGCTCATGAACAAAAGCATTCTAGGAATAAATACTTCTATTTAGGTGCTAAGAGATATAATTTTAGGACTATGGACAAATTTAGAACCAATGCCCCCTAAAATAATTCTACCTAAGGAAGCAATTAGGAAGGTAGAAGACCATTTAGGTATTAACCCTAAAGAGGGTAGGCATATGCCTAGGAAGAACAAAAACACTCAAAGAAATAATTGGCCCACAAAATTTGAGAAATTAGAGTTAGAAAATCAAACCTTGAGGTCAAGGCTTGAGAAATTAGAGAAGACCCTTGCAAGAATGACAAATTCAATTAAAGGGTCTAGGAGACAAAACTTAGGGGTTAATAGACAAGAATCATCTAGGGGAAAGAAAGGTTTAGGCCACAAACCTAAGCCCAAGGAGACCTATCATAGTGTTTCATTCGATTATAGAACCTTTTTTAGGTCTAGGAAAACCAAGGTTACTAGGGAGGTCATCCCTAAGGCTAGCCATGGTGTGTGCCTAGTGGCTAAGGTTTCAAGAAAACCTAAGGAAGCCATTAGGAAGGTTATAAGAGGAGTTACCCCTAGAGTTAACCTAGGTAAGACCCAAATGATCAAGGCTTCAAAGCCTAAAAGGGTCATTAGGAAGGTATCAAGGGAAGTTATCCCTAGTGAATACCTTGTAAACCCAAGGAGCTCCAATAGGTATTGGGTTCCTAAAAGAGTGATCCCTTCACACTAAATGGGTTAGGGTATGTCAACCCTAAGTGGATGGGTAGTTAACCTAATCATGGTAGAGTTGACATTTTAGGTCACTTCCAAAGGTATGGGATACTTTGGAAATAAGTTTTAAGTTAATATCCTAAAGGATGCTAGGATGTGCCAATTAAATTTGAGATGTTTGAAAAATTGATCAAATTAGCACGAGTTAGTTTAGAGGTCACGATGTGTCATTTTGAGTTTTAGCACATTTGGAAGATGAGTAGTATTATGGCAAAATGGACTTAATCATAACAAATGGTAGTTAACACTAAAATCTAGGTATTCTTATATCTTTTCCCATTATTTGCCATACTTTGCTTGCCATATGCCATTTCATGACATCATGCTCATATGTTTATTTAAAATGTCATGATTAAAACTTAGGTTAATATGTCATGTATATTTAGGCTTGCTTTTATGCCATGACATCATGATTATTGGCACATGTTTAATTTATGCTATTATTATATGTCATAATCATCATTCATGCATTTAGGATTAATTAAAATTGATTTAAGGACTATGACATGATTTGAAGTCCCATGTGTAAGGGAATCAAATAGAGTTGCCAAGAAAAAGGCATGAGACCTTAGTATAGGAATAACCAAAATCTACATCTCACATTAAATTGATATGTGTCTGTATTGATACACTCTAGACACATGTGAGATGTTATAAAAGTGAGTTAAGTTCAAGGTGGATAGTTCTTGCATCTAGATGAACTCAAACTCATCTTATACTATTGATAGATCATTGGGAAAGCTAATGTGCAAGTCATGTGCATTGAGCCCATAGATCATGGTCCAATATAAGGTTTTAAAATCATTTCAAAATCATTTTGAAAAACCTTGGTGAAGTCTATCTTTTGATAGCAATCACTATTGATGAAGTTAATACAAAGTAGGCTCAAAACATTGAAGTTATCTTTTTTTTTTAACTTTGTATCAATCTCACTATTTTATGGGTATTTTATTTTTCAAATATTTTTCATCCATAATGATTGACTTAAGTATTATACATATGAAGTTTCATGATTTTTCAAATTACGTATATTTATTAATGAATTTACAAATTTCATATTCTAATTTCAGATTTCTATACAGTGCAGAAACTGTTAGTAATATATGAGAGATGTCCTAAGGCAATCGCCTTATGTATGAACCATTTATATGATAAATGAAGATTCACTATTTGAGTATACATGTTTTATGTATTTGATTGGATCTTAAACTCATTTACTGAATGTCCACGATACGATTCACAGCATGAGAGAATTTGTGATTGGATCACAACTAGTGAGTATCTCTACATGTGTAATTGTGATGTATCGGAATTATCCCTAGTCGATGAATTGATGAATCTGGACACCATCAATTCTGTTGAGACTAGCACGAGGTATACTCCTTGGTGTATCCAAGTAGCTGATTCTCACTGGCTGGAGACATAGTGATGTCCGGAGTTAATCGTGGATGCTAGTTATGGTAACTAGTGTTGGATCGAAAGTGTCGCTAGAGGGGGGGTGAATAGCGATACGGTGTCGTTAAAAACTTTTGCAATAAGTAAAAAGCAAGTAGAGAATGCACAGCGGAAATATAAAGTAGACAAGATATTTTTACGTGGTTCACAATCTTTCGATTGCTAATCCACGGCCCTAGTGATCCTTGATCACGTACGGAGGGCAATTCACTAAAACCACTCCTCTTCGTTGGAAGTAGGAGCAACGATTACAAAAAGAAATCAAGGCAAAGGGACACTCCCCCTTTCCTTGTTACGATTAAAGCACAAAGACAATTTAAAGAAGTAGAACTTAAATAAATATACCGACAACTCTTATAAGTAGAAGATGTAGCTTTCGTTGTCGGCGGCACTTCGTCGTAGCAAATGTGAGTAGTAGTAGCGGCGTTACGACGGCGTGTTGAGAGCTCTTGAATTCTTGTTATTTGCTTGGCTTGAACATGTCTATTTATGGATATTGATCTATGAATTTAGACATAGGTAGTGTCCAAGATGAGGTTCTTATCCCCCAAGACTTGTTCATCCACATCCTTTGCGCCAACTCAAGGATGAGGTGTTTCATCCAACCACCTTGTGCCACCTCCAACCTCCTTGTGCGGCAACTCAAGGATGAGGTGTTTCATCCAACCACCTTGTGCCACCTCCAACCTCCTTGGGCGCCAACTTGAGGATGAGGTGTTTCATCCAACCACCTTGTGCCACCTCCAACCTCCTTGGGCGCCAACTTGTTGGAGCCATTCAACTTGTGCCACATCATGGGAGCCAACCATCTTGTGCCAACTCACCTTATTTTGGGCGTCCACCACAAGGAAGCTTGGTGATGGTTTGGATGTCCACCTTGATGCCACATCACCCTTTGTACCAAAACACGAGTCAAGTCCAAATTCACCCCTTGAAATTCGAGCTCTTCTCGAAATTTGGAACTTGACTAGCAGTTGGTGTAGTCAAAGGGTTTTGGATGCAGATACAAGTTAGCTTAAAATATAAAGTCTGATGGTTCTAACCATCCGATCTCGACCTAGACCTTCCATTGGAGGTATTGGGTCGGATCTACGCTAACGACCTTGCTTCGCTTTCACACGAGCTTACCTTGTAGCCTCGCTTGGTCTTCACCCGAGTACCTCGGCTTCCTCCGAAGTCCTCTGGCGTTGCTGACCACCTCGGTTCCCACCGGGTGTCGCACCTTCCGCTCAACTTTAGCATTTACGCACTTAATTGAGCTCGTAAGATAACAAATATACCCTTAACTATTGAGCCTTTTGCCATAATCAAAATACGGTTCGACTTTGGTGCCCACTTTGCACCAACAATCTCCCCCTTTGATTCATGGCAAACCGACACAAAAGTTAAGGAAAAATTAAACATAACGAAGCTAGCATAATGATTAAGCATGAATGAGCTAGCATAAAGATTAAATATGAATGAGCTAGCATAATGATTAAGCATGAATGAGCTAGCATAAAGATTAAATATGAATGAGCTAGCATAAAGATTAAATATGAATGAGCTAGCATAATGATTAAATATGAATGAGCTAGCATAATGATTAAGTATGAATGAGCTAGCATAAAGATTAAGCATGAGTGAGAAATATTATTGTTTCAAGTTCTCCTTTGAGGTAACCTCCCCTTGACCAAGGTGAGTTCTTGAAAAATAATTTTTACTCCCCCTTAATAGTTGCTTAAGTAAACGGAATTACTTAATATAAAAGGTAATAATTTTGTTTACTTTCTTCCTTACTTTTGTGACTTTCTCCCCCTTTTGCCTTAACTCAAAAAGTTTGTAAATATATTTTAAGGTTTGTAAGTCCAAGCAAGTTCCCACTATAAATATATTTTTTTTAAATAATAATAAGCTTGAAAATATGTTCATCTAAAATGTACAACTCGGTTGGACTTGATTGATATAGAATGATCAATAAGTCTTGAAGGAGTTGATTAATTTTAAATAATTATACTCCATGGTTCATGTCGATGCAATCAGAATCTACGCGAACCGTGAGTAAGGTCCTAACATCTCACGCCTGTCTCGTGGCTAAGTACACAAACACATTAGTCCTATGTGTTGTGAGATGTGTTGGCTCCTTAAATCTATAGGTATATGATTTCTAAGGTAAGACTTAGGCTAATTTCATAAAAGAAGCAAAGTAGAGTACATATATAGAAAAATTTAAATCCTACTCTATTACGCACATACCTAACTTTCGTCTTAATAAACTAAATTCGGCTTCGGGTAGTGGTTTGGTGAAGATGTCCGCTAGGTTTGATTTGGACTCAACATCCTCTAGTTGTATAGTTCCATTAGTTACATGTTCCCTAATGAAGTGGTGTTTAACTTCTATATGTTTTGTCCTAGAATGACATATTGGATTTTTAGTTAAGTTAATTGAACTAATGTTATCTATGTAGGTTTTAATGTTGTTAAAGATTAAGCTAAAGTCTTGGAGAGTGTGCTTCATCCACGAGATGAGACACACTCACCCATCGCAACGTATTCGGCTTCGGTGGTAGATAAGGCAACGCAATGCTGCTTCCTACTGCACCAACTTACTAGACTCGAGCCGAGGATTTGACAACAACCACTCGTGCTCTTTCTATCGAGTTTACTACCGGCATAGTCGGAGTCGGAGTAGCCGATTAGATTAAACTCGGTAGATCTAGGGTACCAAATACCTACGTTTAGCGTGCCCTTTAGATATCTAAGGATACGCTTGACTAGGGTTAGGTGAGACTCCTTGGCACAGGTTTGTAACCTTGCGCACATACTTACCGAATAAAATGTCGAATTCGGTCATGCGGTTAAGTATAGGAGACTTCCTATTGCGCTCTATAGTATTTTAGGTCAACGGGTTTTCCTTCTACATCTTCGTTTATATTAACATTAGTTGCTATAGGTGTATTAATTATTTTAGCATCTTGCATTCCAAATCGATTTATTAAGTCCTTAGTATATTTTTGTTGATGTAAATATATTCCATCTTTAGTTTGTTTAATTTGTAAACCTAAGAAAAACTTAACTCTCCCACTAAATTCATTTCAAATTCACTTTCCATAAGTGAGATGAATTCTTAGCAGGATCGAGTTGGTAGTTCCAAAAATTATATCATCTACATAGATTTGGGCTATAAAGATTTCTTTTCCTACGGTTTTAACGAATAAGGTTGGGTCGACTAAACCTTGGTTGAATCCTTTGGACTTAAGATAGATCGAAAGCCTTCGTGCAAGCTCTTGGGGCTTGTTTGAGTCCATATAGGGCTTTCTTAAGTCTAAGGACATGGTCAGTTTAT
This sequence comes from Wurfbainia villosa, assembly GCA_025175895.1. NCBI lineage: Eukaryota > Viridiplantae > Streptophyta > Magnoliopsida > Zingiberales > Zingiberaceae > Wurfbainia > Wurfbainia villosa. The sequence continues at coordinate 30,073,414 of CM045989.1, read as the reverse complement.
CTAGATTTTCAATCCGGAGGTTGGTAGCGTAAACTTCTTCCTTAATGTATCCATTCAAAAATGCTGACTTGACATCCATTTGAAACAATTTAAAACCTCGATGTGCGGCATATGCTAACAACATTCGGATGGACTCTAGTCCAGCTACGAGGCGTAGGTCTCATCGTAATCTAAACCTTCGACTTGACTAAACCCTTTGCGACTAACCTAGCTTTATTTCTAACTACTTCACCTTTATCATCAAGTTTATTTGAAATACCCACCTTGTTCCAATAATTGATTTTTCTTTAGGTGGTGGTACTAATTCCGGACTTCATTTCTAGTGAATTGAGCTAGCTCTTCTTGCATAGCAATAATCCAAATCGGGATCAAGAAGTGCTTGTTCAATAGTTTTGGGTTCGATTTTGGAAATTAACGAGATTTGACTAAGGTTTTGATATGAAGCTCTAGTTCGAACCCCTAAATTTGGATCACCTATAACTTGATTGATAGGATGATTTGTTTGAGTCTTAGTGTGACTCGGGTTAGGGTCATCTATCACTTGGTCGATAGGATGACTTGGGTGAGTTCTAGTTTGACTTGGGTTAGAGTCATCTATCACTTGGTCGATAGGATGACTTGGGTTAGGGCAGATTCAAGTTCAAGATCAGTCGGGTTCGCTATAAGTTGATTTGCTAGTTGGTTTTGTTAAGGATTGAAGCGGGTTCGTGTCCTTCGTCGAAAACTATATTAATGGTTTCTTCGACTCTAAGAGTGTCGTGATTGTATACCCTATAAGCTCTGGTGGTTGAGTATCCTAGAAAGGTTCGATGAGGTTTTGGATTTGAATTTTCCTAGGTAATCCTTAGTGTTTAAGATATGTACCTTGCATCCAAATACCCTAAAGTACTTGATGTTCGGTATTTTATCGTGATAAATCTCGTACGAGGTCTTTTGGTGCCTCTTTACCATAAGGATCCTATTTTGGACATAGCAAGCCGTACTAACGGCCTCTTAAAATCTATCGGGTAGGTTATACTCGTTTAACATTGTCCTAGCGGCTTCTTGTAGGGTTCTATTTTTCCGTTCGACTAACCCATTTTTTTGTGGGGTTCTAGGACATGAAAACTCATGGTGGTATCCGTTTAGGTTACAGAAATCTGTAAACCTGTGGTTTTCGAATTCACCACCATGATCGCTTCTAAGTCTTTTAATCTTAAGGTTCTTTTGATTTTCGATTAACCTACAAAGATTGATTAGTTGGTCTAGGGTATCATTTTTATGTTTGATAAACCTAACCCAAGTAAATCTAGAATAGTCGTCAATTATGACTAAGCAAAATTGACTACCATTGAGTGACTTAGCTCCATGTGAATCAAATAGATCCATGTGTAGGAGCTCAAGAACACTTTTGGTTCGTTCTTGATTAGTTAATTGATGTTGTGTCCTAGATTGTTTACCTTGTTGACAAGCATTACATATTTTATTATCCAAGTTGTTTAGTTTAGGCAAACCTATAACCAAGCCACTCTGACTCATCTTGTGGACGAGTCTTGGGTAGTGTCCGAGTCTTCTGCCATAACCAAGATTCTCTTCTTTGTGTCATAAGACACTTGGTTGAGGAGTTGGGTAAATTTATTGTGTAGATGTTGCTACTCCTAGTTCCTTTAAGTATTATTTTAGATGTTGCATTTATTTTGATTACGCATTCATTTTCTAAAATACGATCTATAATTGTTATCACACAATTGGCTTACACTAAGTAAATTATATTGAAAGTTTTCTACTAATAAGACATTTTGAATTGTAAAGTTAGAGTTGAGCTCAATATCACCTGATCCGATGATTTTGAGCTTGCCGTTCTTTCCGAAGGCTACCGATCCTTGTCGCTTTGAATCGTAATCAAAATTTGAGTTGATCCGGTCATGTGTCGAGCAACCATCGCCCAACATCCATTGATCCTACACATAAGGTAGTTGGATCGGATATTGGAATTACTAAAGGGTTGTTTGTAAGTTTTTAAACCTAAATCATCTTACCAATATCTACATGATCAAAACATGTTATTCCTATGTGTTATTGTGAGATGACTTTCAATTTTACTTGATTAATTTTAATGAATTTAAATTAACCAACATTAGGTTAGATTCGGATTTAGTCTAAGCTCATCAAGTAATCTTTTCAAGAGATTAGCTTCCAGGTCGTGGCGAGGCACAGAGGCCTTCTTTGATCGGAACAACGACCACTTCCTTAGACAAAGCTAATTTAAAGAAATTGATAACTCGACTTACTTGAGACTACGTCTTGGTCTAACTAGTTATTTTTTAAAAGAGTCTCCCCGAGGCTCAATCTTTTCGTAGGATTTTAGTTGGTTTATTTTTGAAAAGAGGCTCCCCGAGGCTCAATCTTTTCGTAGGATTTTAGTTGGTTATGAGTCCTATCTAACCATTCTAAAAATAAAGGAAAAACTAAGCATGCAATTTCTAAGACTTAACAAAATACATTTTGTATTGGCTCCCTGGACCATTGAATCGAGTGGGTCTATTCACATAGTGAATTTGGTCCTTGGGAACCCAATACATGTTAGATCCTAAAGTTGAAATCAAAGTGGTCTTAGGGACCCATGCTTGGACATTTTTCTTATGTTGGTTTACTATAGACATATATGACTTATTGGTTGTATTTGAGTTAAACCCGAGTCCGGCCTTGTTGTACACGGCCCTTTGTGATCCAAGTAAGAGGCCAAGTCCCTTGGATCCCAAAGTGAACCTTTCCAACGTGTTCCTAAGGTCTTCGACTTGTGTTTTCAAAAGCGAGTTCTCAACTTCAAGCTTTTCAACTTGAGTTGAGTCCTCCTCTTGAATACGAGTAGTCGAAGAGGTTAGGTAGACCTCATGTTTGAGAAGGTTAACCTCCTCAATTAGGGTCTCGACCTTGGACTCGGACTTAGCTAGTTTCTTATTTAAAAATTTAATTGCACCATACAAAGTATTAAGTAACGACCGACTTACCCTTAATGATTCTTTTGAACCGGATACGGATCCGTGGCTTGTCTTGAATGGAAGCTCATCATCGGATTCGACTCGGACTCTTCTTGGTTTCGAGTCGTGCTCATTCGGCTTGGCCATTAGAGCTTGGATATCGCCTTCTTCCTCCGACAACTCCTCCCAAGTAGCGTTTAGCGCTTTCTTGGTCTTTGATGCGTTATTCTTTAGATTTGTGCACTCTGACTTGATGTGAACGAACCTTTTGCACTCATAGAATCTAAAATTAGAAGTATTTGAATTAGGTTTAGGCTTACCTTGAGTTGTTGGTCGTTTTCGTCTCTTGTTCATCTTAATAACTAGAATGAATAGTTAGGATTCTATTTAGTAGTCTACTTCCGATTAGGACTCGCCTTCTTCCTTCGGGGTGGCTTGCTTGCGGGCTTCTTCTTCTTGGAACTCGCAACTAACGCAATACTCTTCTCGGCCTTTGGACCACGTTAGTTTGCTCATGTAATTCAAGTTCAAAACAATTGCCTAACCTAATTTTAGAAAGGTCCTTGGAGACCTTGTAGGCATCGACCATGGATGCCCACAAGGTGGTCCTAGGAAACGAGTTAAGAGAATACCTGATAAGGTCGCGATTCTCGACCTTTTGTCCGATGGCATGGAGTTGGTTGACGATGTCTTGGATACGAGCATGTAGTTGAGTTGCGGTCTTGTTTTCCTGCATTTTCAAGTTATACAATTTATTTAAAAGTAAATCTCTTTTACATACCTTCGTGTCGTCGGTGCCTTCGTGTAGTTCCACTAGCTTGGTCCATAAGTCCTTTGCACTAATGAAGGGGCCGACGCGGTTGAGCTCTTCCTTGGACAACCCACATTGCAAGATTTGAGTTGCCTTGGCATCGGCTTCTACTTGTTTTTTCATGGAATTTGACCATTGATCGTAACCCAAAGATTCACCATCTTCATTAATAGGAAGTGTGAAACCGGTTTGGATTACGATCCACATCTCGATTTGGGTTTTAAGAAAGCATTCCATCCGACCCTTCCAATAACGAAAGTCATTACCGTTGTAAAACGGGGGTCGGGCAGTGCTAAATCCTTCGAGATGGGCCATTTAAAAACAAGAAGAAGAACGACAAAAAGAATCTTGCAAAACACACACGGAAAGAATATTCCAAGACTTTCGTCTTGGATTAGTAGAAGGAAGTAAAAAGATATATAAAATGTAACTTGCAAAAAGAAATAAACAATCAAATGCGAATGTCGAAGTTCCGAGGACAACCTTACTCGGGATCTAACCCAAGGACAACCTTATCCGGATCCTAAAGCCTCTAATGCAATTCTATATGTAGGAGAAGATAGGCAAGTGAAATAATTATAAAACAGAAATAAATAAATAAAAATCTGTAAAAAGAAAAACAAAGCTAGATTGGTGGTTTCACGAATCTTAGCGCCTTACTCGATACCAATTGTTGGATCGAAAGTGTCGCTAGAGGGGGTGAATAGCGATACTGTCGTTAAAAACTTTTGCAATAAGTAAAAGCAAGTAGAGAATGCACAGGAAATATAAAGTAGACAAGATATTTTTACGTGGTTCACAATCTTTCGATTGCTAATCCACGGCCCTAGTGATCCTTGATCACGTACGGAGGGCAATTCACTAAAACCACTCCTCTTCGTTGGAAGTAGGAGCAACGATTACAAAAAGAAATCAAGGCAAAGGGACACTCCCCCTTTCCTTGTTACGATTAAAGCACAAAGACAATTTAAAGAAGTAGAACTTAAATAAATATACCGACAACTCTTATAAGTAGAAGAGGTAGCTTTCGTTGTCGGCTGCACTTCGTCGTAGCAAATGTGAGTAGTAGTAGCGGCGTTACGACGGCGTGTTGAGAGCTCTTGAATTCTTGTTATTTGCTTGGCTTGAACATGTCTATTTATGGATATTGATCTATGAATTTAGACATAGGTAGTGTCCAAGATGAGGTTCTTATCCCCCAAGACTTGTTCATCCACATCCTTTGCGCCAACTCAAGGATGAGGTGTTTCATCCAACAACCTTGTGCCACCTCCAACCTCCTTGTGCGCCAACTCAAGGATGAGGTGTTTCATCCAACCACCTTGTGCCACCTCCAACCTCCTTGGGCGCCAACTTGAGGATGAGGTGTTTCATCCAACCACCTTGTGCCACCTCCAACCTCCTTGGGCGCCAACTTGTTGGAGCCATTCAACTTGTGCCACATCATGGGAGCCAACCATCTTGTGCCAACTCACCTTATTTTGGGCGTCCACCACAAGGAAGCTTGGTGATGGTTTGGATGTCCACCTTGATGCCACATCACCCTTTGTACCAAAACACGAGTCAAGTCCAAATTCACCCCTTGAAATTCGAGCTCTTCTCGAGGTCGAACTTGACTAGCGGTTGATCGTAGTCAAAGGGTTTTGACCGCATACAAGTTAGCTTAAAATATAAAGTACGATGGTTCTAACCATCCGATCTCGACCTAGACCTTCCATTGGAGGTATTGGGTCGGATCTACGCTAACGACCTTGCTTCGCTTTCACACGAGCTTACCTTGTAGCCTCGCCTAGGTCTTCACCCGAGTACCTCGGCTTCCTCAAGTCCCTCTGGCGTTGCGACCACCTCGGTTCCCACCGGTGTCGCAGACCTTCCGCTCAACTTTAGCATTTCGCACTTAATTGAGCTCGTAAGATAACAAATATACCCTTAACTATTGAGCCTTTTGCCATAATCAAAATCGGTTCGACTTTGGTGCCTTTGCACCAACAACTAGTTCATTGAGTGACGGTAGTAAGACTTCATATGGTTCTCTGCATATATAGATATGTCAATGAAGTTCTTACTGTGGCTTAAGTGCGATGTTCCTTTGACTTGCGGTATTCAAGTCATCTTGATCATGGAGACTTATGCTTTGACATCTTAAGCAAACATCTCTAAGGAGATGTGGACCCGGGATGATTGGGTATAAGTCGAAATGATCGAAGGTGTTTGAATAGCCTATAAAGGATTCACCACTCCTTGCGAGGAGATGTATACCCATGGCCTCTCGTCGGATTGTTACTAAAGTCTTTGGCCAAAGCATTACATGTTTAGAGTAAAGTACTCTTCGATACATGTGGAGTAACTAGAATCCGTAGGACGAGGAAATGATACTTGGGCTAGGTGTGATGTAGTCAGCCTAGTGGGGACTGACACAATAGACCATGTCCTGAACCAAGTGGGTATAAGATGAGTGAAGGGAATGGGACACGATTCATTCGGTCTTTGAAGGGTTTGAAATAGTTCGGATCAACTGTTGATCTTTTGGTTAATTGGGGATCATGATGTACTACTAGGTGCCACTCATGATCGTTCTATAATTAATGGTTAATTATAGACGGCCAACATAAACCGAGAACCTATTTGGTCACACGCACAACGAGTGTAATCCAAAGGATTTAAAACGAGCTTGAGAATGAGATTCTCAGACCGAGAGAAACTATGTTTGGTTGGACCAAACATAAAGCGAGCATGAAATTGTTTCAGTCGCAATGGAAGCGTGGATGGGCTGCGTCTTATGAAGACGTAATGGATGGACCAAAATGGTTTGGTTCTAATCCAATGGATAAGAATAAACCAAAGGGTTTGGTTTATTTTAAACGAATGAACCAAAAGTTGGTTCGGTTCGTTTTAACTTAAAATAAACCATCATGGTTTGGTTTATTTTAACTTATCTTAATGGAGCGGGTTAACGGGCTTTATGGATATGATCCATTAACCATTAAGAGAATTAGTTCTCTATAAAAGTGGGCTTAAGGGATTGTTAAACCCTAATCCAAAATCAAAACCCTAGCCTCCAAGGAGTTGCCGCCAACCTCGCTTGTGCCGCCCAAGCTCCTTGCCGCCACTTGATTGTCTTTGCCGTCAAGACCCTTGCCGGAGTCAAGCTCCAGCCGGTGAACCTCCGGCGACCCTCCGGTGATCCTAAAAGGTTCGGCATCAAGGTGAGCTTTTGTCTCCTTGTTTTGGCGGTGCCTATCTCCACCAAGCTGTTCAGTTTACGACAGCTTCTTCTCCTCGTCGGGCGTCGTTTGGATGACGGTTAGTGCTCCGACAGTGGCTAACATACGGGATTTGATCTCGGTAATCCTCTGAGGTGGAGGACGAAGCGATTCGTCAATCGGTTGTGAATACCTCTCGGAGAAGCAAGTCTTGAGGACTTGTTTTAGGTCCGAATTTGGATTCGGATCGTGATCATCTCTCGATCACGTCGTCTTCAACACGAGGCTAGTAACCCGCATTTAAGACGAAGCTCGTGACTTAGCGAAGTCATCCCGAGGAGCTCGGCGTGGATACGGATAGAGACGATTCTTACGAGGATCGTTCCGGTTGATGCCGTTCCCGCTACACGTCATACGGAAGGTATAACGTAGTTTAATTTCCTTTTATTGCAATTTTAATTTACGGTTATGTCTACACTTGTTGTAATAGCATGCGTGTGTTGTGTGTGTTGTAATAAATAGGAGTATTTATTATTTTTATTGCTTCCGCTGTGCTCATGTTTACGAAACATGATCGAACACACACACGCCGCGGTGCCGGAAACCCCAACAGTGGTATCAGAGCCCAGGTTGTGTTTCGACATAATCGTAAAATGGTTTTGCGATAGTCATAATGTATTTCTGGAAATTTTCTAATTTTGGAAATTTAGAAGTATTTATGGAAATTTTTCAATTTTGGAAAGTCTAGAAGTATTTATGGAAATCTTCCACTTTTTGAAAGTTGGAAGTATTTATGGAAATTTATATTTTCCATAAATAAAATATTTGATTAGATTCTGGAAATTTGTTTCCTAATTTAATCATGATTTGATTTGGGAAATCAAATCTTAAAATATTTTATTTCCATAAGTAGTTTTAAAGATTTAGGAAATTGGTTTCCTAAATAGATTTTCCTTAATCAAATAATTCCATGAATAAAATATGTGATTAGATTTGGAAATTTGTTTCCTAATTTAATTATGATTTGATTTGGAGAATCAAATCTTAAACATATTTTATTTCCATAAATAGTTATGACAAATAAGGAAATTATGTACATGACATAATTGTATGCCATGTAATTGCATTAGATGCATAACATTATGTCATGCGTGTCGTGACATGTAGATGTATGCCATGTCATGTAGATAATAGTTATTTGCATGCAAAGAGGATGAGACATAAAACCCTAACTCAATATTAAAGCCTACACCTTCCATTAATATGGTTAGAACCAGAGTTCTGTTTCTTGTTTGGGTTGTTGGACTCACTCCAAGCCCAGCTCGAACCTGAACATGTTCAAATCATTGGAATAGTTTAACTCTAATATGGTAAGAGTCAGAGGTCAATCGTTAGTTTGGGTTGTTGGACTCACTCCAAGCCTGGCTAATTGGTTGAATGCGCTCTAACCATATTAAAACTATTTCGCGATTAATGGGTCGGCTTTAACTTGGAGCATCGATTTGTTGGACTCACTCCAAGGTCGATGTGAAGAGAGGTGAAGTTGGGTGCTATGCATATGATGCATACTTGTTAATGTGTTAACAACCCAATGTATGTGTAAATATTCAATTAGTTGATAGCACATTGTGATAGTTACATATACATGATATGTAATCGGTATACTTGATACCCACCATCATAGCTAAGAATGGCTTGTTGGACTCACTCCAAGGTTGTTCTTATCTATGATGGATATCAGCCCATTCGAGATGGACCTACGATCTCAAGTGATTTTAAGGGTTTTTGAAATTGAAAATGAATGGGATTTATAAATGTATATTGATGCATTTTAAAATCATTTTCTCATATATGCTCGCTTTTGTATTTCTAGGTCAATAAATTGATCATGACGCGTCTTTGAATTTGCGCACTATTTTGGATTCGAACAAACCGATCGGGCCTAACTTCGGTGGCTTAGAAACCGAGAATTGTTCTCAAGGCGGAAAAGCTAGCATATGTCCTTGAAGAGCCTCTTCGATCCCCTAAGGACGATGCAACCTGCATCAATTGTTGGTCTATCAGAAGCATGTGGCAGATTCTGAGCTGGCGAGTTGCATCATGCTAGCGGCGATGGTACCTGAGCTGCAGAAGCAGCATGAGCATATGGATGCTAACACTATGGTCTTCCATCTTCATGAGTTGTTCGATGAGCAAGCGAGATCCGAAAGGTTCGAGGTCTCTAGGCTCCTCTTCACCACGAAGATGCAAGAAGGTTCGTCTGTAGTACAGTTTGTGCTAAAGATGAACGGGTACATCGAGCGGCTAGCTACCCTCGGTTTTGTGATGGATCATGAGTTAAGTATTGACTTAATTCTGCATTGTTTGCCCAAGAGTTTCTCGCAATTTGTGATGAACTATCGGATGAACAAATTTGAATCCACCATTCCCGAGCTCCTCAATATGCTGAAGACTGTGGAGCCTTCTGTGAAGCATGAGGAGAAGGCGGTTCTGTTAGTTGATTCCTCAAAGAAAGGTTCTAAGAGGAAGGCAAAAGAACAGAAGAAAGGAAAGAAAAAGGCAAAGAAGGCGGAACCAGCGCAAAAGGGCACTTGCCATCACTGTGGCAAGGAAGGCCACTGGCGAAGAAACTGCAAGATTTATCTTGAGTCCATGAAGAAGAAGAAGGCATCCGATGCCCCATCCTCTTCAGGTATCTTCGTTATTGATTGTCATTCTATTTCCTTAGACACTTGGGTATTGGATACTGGGTGTAGCTCACATATATGTAATGACATACAGGGGCTAAGGAATAGAAGAAGACTTGTCAGAGGGGAGTCAAATTTGCGAGTTGGCAATGGAGCAAAGGTTGCTACGGTCGCCATCGGAACTTATTTGCTGAAGCTCCCTAGTGGACTAGTCTTGGAACTGGACAATTGCTATTATGTTCCTTCTCTAATAAAGAACATTGTTTCTATTTCCTGCTTAAATAGAAATGGTTTCCATTTAACGTTTAGTAATAATTGTTGTTATATAACTTTGAATGGCGTACTTTATGGAACTGGAACTTTGAGTAATGGCATTTATACGTTGGACGTATCCAGTGACATTTTCAATATCGAAGCGAGCAACACGCGTGCTCGAAAAGATAATCACATAGACTCCTATATGTGGCATTGTCGTCTTGGCCATATAAGCAAGAAACGCATGTCCGAATTACACCGATGTGGAATTCTGGAATCGTTTGAATTGGATTCATACGATACATGCGAATCATGCTTAAAAGGCAAGATGACTAAGTTACCTTTCTTTGGAAAAGGTGAGAGTGGGAGAGTTACTAGGTCTAGTACATACGATGTATGTGGACCTATGTCAACTTCAAGCATTAGGAGGCTATAGCTACTTCATTACCTTCACGATGATCACTCACGGTTTGGGTATGTGTTCTTGATGAAACACAAGTCTGAAGCCTTTGAAAGGTTGAAGAATTCAGAAATGAAGTAGAGAAACAACATGACAAAGTATTAAAATACTTGATCGGATCGAGGTGGTGAATACTTAAGTCAAGAGTTTCTTGATTATCTAAGAGACAATGGCATATTGTCTCAATGGACTCCGCCCTATACACCACGCATAATGGTGTATCGAGAGGCGTCTTAGGACCTTGTTGGACATGGTCAGTCAATGATGAATCATGCAACTCTTCCCAAGTCCTTTTGGGGTTATGCATGAGACATTGTTTACTTGTTAAGCAGAATGCCTACAGGTAGTCTCAACTACTCCATATGAGATATGGAATGGTAAGAAACCTCATGTATCTTACTTGAAGATATGGGGTTGTCACCCTTATGTGAAGCGGTGTATCGGACAAATTGGATGCTAAGTCGATAAATGTCTATTTATTGGATACCCTAAGGAAACAAGGGTTACCAATTCTATCATCTGTGGAACAAAGGTGTTTGTTTCAAGGCATCTTTGTGTTTCTAGAGAAAGAGTTTCTCTTGCAAGAAAGCAGTGGGAGTGTCGTTGAGCTTGAGGAGGCTCGAGAGACTCAAATAGACATTGATGAGATGACGGTGAAGCACAAGACAACTCATAGTGATGAGCAATCATTTGGACCTATTGTAACACCACATCTTCGTAGATGCGGTAGAACACGCAATATTCTGAGAGATATGGATTTCTCGTAAGTGAATCGAGCGACGTGTTACTCATTGATGATGAGAGCCTACAGTTATGAAGAAGTCTTGACAAGTTGAGAAAGGGATAAGTGGCTTGGTGCCATGAAGTCGGAAATGGATTCCATGTATGAAAACCAAGTTTGGAACTTGGTTGACCCACCTGAAGGCATAAAGCCTATAGGGTGCAAGTGGGTTTTCAAGAAGAAAACCGACATGGATGGTAATGTGATTACCTATAAGGCTAGATTGGTGGCGAAAGGATATCGTCAAAAGCAAGGTGTTGATTATGACGAAACCTATTACTGTAGCTATGCTTAAATCCATTCGGATGCTCCACGGCCATAGCGGCTCATTATGATTATGAGATATGGCGGATGGATGTGAAAACGGCTTTCCTTAATGGAAACAGCTCGAGGCGTGTATATGATACACTGAGGTTTCACATCGGTTGATAAAACCAAGGTATGCAAATTGCGACGATCCATTTATGGATTGAAGCAAGCATCGAGGAGCTGGAATATCCGTTTTGATGAGACGATCAAAAGTTTGATTTCTCACAAAATCCAGACGAACCTTGTGTGTACAAGAAGGTTAGTGGGAGTGCAGTCGTGTTCCTAGTATTGTATGTCGATAACATATTACTTATAGGAAACGATGTGTCCATCTTACTGATCGATTAAGGTTTGGTTATCCAAGACATTCTCCATGAAAGACACAGGAGAAGCAACCTACATCCTTGGGATTAAGATCTATAGAGATAGATCGAAGCAGTTGCTTGGTCTTTCGCGATCTACATATATAGGCCAAGTGCTAAGAGGTTTAGCATGTCGAGAATCCAAGAAAGGTTATCTACCCATCGGGCATGGGGTACACCTTTCGAAGTCTATGTCGCGCCGCGAAGGCGAGAGGATTTGCATGAGTAAGATTCCTATGCATCCATGATAGGATCTATCATGTATGCTATGTTATGTACGAGGCCCGATGTATCGTATGCTCTGAGTGTCACGGCGGATACGGTCGATCGAGGAATGGATCATTGGGTGTATTAAGGCGATCCTTAAGTACTTGAGAAGAACTAAGGATGTGTTCCTAATATATGGAGAAGGGACATGGTGATACGGGTATCACGGATGCGGCTTCGGACGGACAAGGATGATTCAGTCTCGATGCGGATCGTGTTCACCTTGAATGGGGCGCGATGAGTTGGAAAAGTTCCAAACAAGAGGCGTAGCGGATTCTACCACGGCGAGAATATATTGCGGCAGGCGACAAAGGCGGTTTGGATCAAGAAGTTCGTTTATGAACTTGGTGTGATTCGGCCATTGTTGAAGCAATACCGGTCTCTGCGACAACAATGGAGCAATTGCATGACGAAAGAGCCAAGGTCTCATCAAGCGATCCAAACATGTGCTTCGCTATCATCTTATCAGAGAGATCATCAGTAGGAATGAAATACAAATCGAGAAAATTCCCACTGAAAGGAACTTAGCGGATCCTTTGACTAAAGCATTACCTCAAAGTAAGTTTGAGGGTCATGTTGGTGCTTATGGTATTGGATACCGTAGCGATTGGCATTAGGCCAAGTGGGAGTCTGTTAGTAATATATGAGAGATGTCCTAAGGCAATCGCCTTATGTATGAACCATTTATATGATAAATGAAGATTCACTATTTGAGTATACATGTTTTATGTATTTGATTGGATCTTAAACTCATTTCTTGAATGTCACGATCGATTCACGGCATGAGAGAATTTGTGATTGGATCACAACTAGTGAGTATCTCTACATGTGTAATTGTGATGTATCGGAATTATCCCTAGTCGATGAATTGATGGATTTGGACACCATCAATTCTGTCGAGACTAGCACGAGGTATACTCCTTGGTGTATCCAAGCAGCTGATTCTCACTGGCTGGAGACAGTGATGTCCGGAGTTAATCGTGGATGCTAGTTATGGTAACTAGTTCATTGGAGTGACCAGCCGTAAGACTTCATATGGTTCTCTGCATATATAGATATGTCAATGAAGTTCTTACTGTGGCTTAAGTGCGATGTTCCTTTGACTTGCGGTATTCAAGTCATCTTGATCATGGAGACTTATGCTTTGACATCTTAAGCAAACATCTCTAAGGAGATGTGGACCCGGATGATTGGGTATAAGTCAATGATCGAAGGTGTTTGAATAGCCTATAAAGGATTCACCACTCCTTGCGAGGAGATGTATACCCATGGCCTCTCGTCGGATTGTTACTAAAGTCTTTGGCCAAAGCATTACATGTTTAGAGTAAGGTACTCTTCGATACATGTGGAGTAACTAGAATCCGTAGGACGAGGAAATGATACTTGGGCAAGGTGTGACGTAGTCAGCCTAGTGGGGACTGACACAATAGACCATGTCCTGAACCAAGTGGGTATAAGATGAGTGAAGGGAATGGGACACGATTCATTCGAGCCAAGGGTTTCGTAAATAGTTCTCGATCAACCGCTGATCTTTCGGTTAATCGGGGATCATGATGTACTACTAGGTGCCACTCATGATCGCTCTATAATTAATGGTTAATTATAGACGGCCAACATAAACCGAGAACCTATTTGGTCACACGACAACGAGTGTAATCCAAAGGATTTAAAACGAGCTTGAGAATGAGATTCTCGCATCGAGAGAAACTATGTTTGGTTGGACCAAACATAAAGCGAGCATGAAATTGTTTCAGTCGCAATGGAAGCGTGGATGGGCAGTGTCTTATGAAGACATAATGGATGGACCAAAATGGTTTGGTTCTAATCCAATGGATAAGAATAAACCAAAGGGTTTGGTTTATTTTAAACGAATGAACCACAAGTTGGTTCGGTTCGTTTTAACTTAAAATAAACCATCATGGTTTGGTTTATTTTAACTTATCTTAATGGAGCGGGTTAACGGGCTTTATGGATATGATCCATTAACCATTAAGAGAATTAGTTCTCTATAAAAGTGGGCTTAAGGGATTGTTAAACCCTAATCCAAAATCAAAACCCTAGCCTCCAAGGAGTTGCCGCCCAACCTGTTTGTGCCGCCCAAGCTCCTTGCCGCCCAGCTTGATTGTGCTGCCGTCAAGACCCTTGCCGGCATCCAAGCTCCAGCCGGTGAACCTCCGGCGACCCTCCGGTGATCCCCTAAAAGGTTCGGCATCAAGGTGAGCTTTTGTCTCCTTGTTTTGGCCGGCGCCTATCTCCTCCACCAAGCTGTCCAGTTTTCTGGACAGCTTCTTCTCCTCTCGTCGGAGCGTCGTTTGGACGACGGTTAGTGCTCCGACAGCGGCTAACATACCGGGGATTTGATCTCCGGTAATCCTCTGAGGTGGAGGACGAAGGATTCGTCAATCGGTTGACGAATACCTCTCCGGAGAAGCAAGTCTTGGGGACTTGTTTTAGGTCCGAATTTAGATTCGGATCGTGATCATCTCTCGATCACGTCGTCTTCAACACGAGGCTAGTAACCCGTACGAAGACGAAGCTCGTGACTTAGCGAAGTCATCCCGAGGAGCTCGACGTGGATACGGATAGAGACGATTCTTACGAGGATCGTTCCGGTTGATGCCGTTCCCGCTACACGTCATACGGAAGGTATAACGTAGTTTAATTTCCTTTTATTGCAATTTTAATTTACGGTTATGTCTACACTTGTTGTAATAGCATGCGTGTGTTGTGTGTGTTGTAATAAATAGGAGTATTTATTATTTTTATTGCTTCCGCTGTGCTCATGTTTACGAAACATGATCGAACAAGAAAACCAACATTTGTGGGTAGTCGACATGAAGCGATCATGATTCTTGATCGAGTCGACTACTAAGGTTGATTTATGGTAAACAAGGCTGTTTAGCCCATGTTTCAGCCATTTTAGGCTACCCTAACATTTCCTAATCCCAGGATATGCTTTAAAAAGCATTGAAAGGGTGAAAATTCATTAGATATGGATTAGGAGAGTTGTTTAGGATGAAAATCAAATTTTAAGTTGTGTGAAAGTTCAAGTTTAACTTTTGCCCTTAATCTTGAAGATTTAGTGTTCCTATAGGCTTAGGGACTTTCCAAGGACATTGTTGGTGTAATGGTTATGGGAGAACAAGCCTTTAGGGGGAAGTTATCCATCATGGGATAAGAGATGTGTTCTTCCTCAAAAGAGGGAGAATTGAGAGAATTGGGTGAAATTGGAGAAGTAAGGATTGTCTCTCATTTAGTGATATGAGACTTATCACTAGGAAGAGTGAAGGCATCCTAGATGTTTTTAGACCAAGGGGGAGATTGTAAGATCTCATTGGGATATGAGACATTGATACCCTTAGGGAGAGTCTTTTTGATGTATGTCAAAAAGGGGGAGAATTTGAGAATTTCCCAATTGGGAGAATTGGGAGAATTGGAAGAATTGGGAATTTTGAGTTAGGTGGCCTAACTCAGAGGTTTTTGTGGTTTTTTTCAAACATCAAAAAGGGGTAGATTGTTAGTGCAACCGACCCATATCACAATTGATCAGACTCGAGTTTGACTCGGGTAGTATTTTGATATTCAACAAAACATATGACAATGTAATTGTCATTGATGTTCGACAAAATATATGACAATGTAATTGTCATTGATGATCGACAAACGTATGACATGTGATTGTCATGTAAAGTCCAAGTCTTGTGTACTTGGCATGGAAAGTCCAAGTCTTGTGTACTTGGCAATTGGGAAGTCCAAGCATGAGTCTTGGAAATTGGAAAGTCCAACATGGAGTTGGCAAGGAAAGTCCTAGCATGGGACTTGGCATTTGGAAAGTCCAACATGGAGTTGGCAAAGAAAGTTCAAGGGTGTCATATTGGTGACGTAAAGTCCAAACGTGTATCTTGGTAGTGTAAGCCCAAATGTGCCTTGGCGGTGTAGACTCGGTTAGCATGACAATAGCCGATGGAAGCACCTAAAGCTACCGTATGGATGAACAATTCATGGATGACTTGGAGGGATCTGATAGGCGTGAGGTTGATGGAGGTGGCTAGAAGACTTAGATCTAGGCTAAGGGTGGTCTAGCAAGTATAGGGGAACCATACTTGGGTTAAAATCTCATGGTTGAGGTTTAGCAGTCGACTGGGGTTATGGACCAGTCGATTGGTCAAGTATTTTGACACTTGGCAACCAAGTTGACTCTGAGCAATTGATTGGGATATGACTAGTCGACAGGTCTGGAGTCGACTAGAGATCAACTGTGGCCAAGTGTCTTTTGTTGGTGCAGGGGTACCAGATAATCTAACCTAGGTTTTGATTATGGCAAAAATCTAAAGTTAAGGTCTTATCGTTATCTCATATGCTCTGTTAGTGTGCAGGAAATGATTAAGCTAAGTAGAAGGTCAGCAACACTCAGAGAATCTCGAGTCGAGAAACCATGGTGGTCGGGCGACACCGGGAGAACTTCGTGGGAGTCGAAGAACCCAGGTGGAGATCAGAAGCTAAGTGACTGGTCAGAAAGGACCGGAGGTAAGCACGGGTGTGAAGAGAGATGGTAAGGTCGTGTCCTCCGTACGGGGATGACAGTAGGCGACGATCCGACTAAGACTTCCAGTGGAAGGTCGAGGTCGAGATTAGACGGTAAAGAACCATCATATTTACTATATTTCATTTATCATGTGCTAACTCTTTGTTGCAAATGAATAATCAAAATGACAATCGATCTTGTCTATTGCGGATCATTGTCTTGGCATCACGATCGTGATGAATCAATCAACTGCTATTCAAACTGTCCAGCTTGATGAAGGTCAAGATAAGAACCCCTTGTCTTGGGTTGAGGTGTCCATTTGGATCAGATCTTGGACTCAATGTTCAAGGGGTTGGAGGGCTATAAAATAAGGAGGTTTTCACCCCTTTATGTCTTCAAAGATTGTTCCCGAGTGCTCTTACTATGTGTTGTCACCAAAGACAACTCCACGTAGTCGTAACACCAACAACACGCCGCGACTACATCTTCATTTCTGTCGGTTGCTTTTCATAGTTGTCTTAATTTATTTAGATCTTTCTACTTTTGTGTAATCGAGCTTTATATTCAAGCTTTTTCATTGTAAAGAGGAGAGGTGGGATTGTCCCTCTTCCTCAAGCTTTTGTTCTTTGTAATTGTCATCTCCTACCTCCAACGAGGAGGAGACTTTGCTAGTGAATTGCCCCTTCGTACGCGGTCAAGGGTTGTGGGGCGTTGGAGTAGCAACCCTTTGGTTCCGAACCAAGTAAAAGCAAAATTGAGTCATTTACTTTTATTGCATCTTAATTTCCGCTGAGCCACTCGAGTTTTATCGAACGAAAAGAAAAGTTTTCAAGCTTGCTATTCACCCCCCCCCCCTCCCCTCTAGCTTGCTTTCGATCCAACAATTGGTATCAGAGCGGGGGAGCTAATATTTGGTGCAACCACCAATCTAGCAATTGTTTCTTTTCATATTGGTTTCATTTAAATTTCTTTACTATTTCCCGCACTACCCACCCTTTGTTCTTTAACGGAGATGATTTTCGTTATTGGAAAGGTCAGATAGAGTGTTTCTTAAAAACACAAGTTGAGACTTGAATAGTAATCCAAATCGGCTTTGCTCTACCCACCAATGATCAAGGAGAGCCTTTGGATTTCGAAAAATGGACCAACACAACCAAGAGGCAAGTCGAAGTCGATGCAAAGGCTACACAAATCTTGTAATGCAGTTAGTCCAAGGAGGAGCTCAACCACGTCGGCCTGTTCATAAGCACGAAAGACCTTTGGAAAAAGCTCATCGAGCTTCACGAAGGAACCGCCGACACGAAGGTATGTAAAAGATACCTTCTTTTAAATAAGTTATTTAATTTGAAAATGCAAGAACACGAGACCGCCACTCAATTACATGCAAGGATCCTGGAGATCATGAATGGACTCCACTCGATTAGACAAAAAGTCGAGAATCGAGACATAATAAGGTACGTTCTTAATGCTTTTCCTAGGACCACCTTGTGGGCATCCATGGTTGATGCCTACAAGGTATCTAGAGATTTATCTAAAATTAAATTAGATGAACTTTTTTTCGAATTTGAATTACATGAATAAGCTAATGCGGTCTTGGTCGAGATAGGTGTAGTGTTGTATGCAAGACAAAGAAGAAAAGAGAAGAGCAAGCCACCTCCAGAAGAAGAAGAATCTAAATCCGAAGACGAATACGAATCGAAATCCGAAGAAGAAATGGAGGTCGAACTAGTCAATCTAATTCGGAGAATGATCAAAAAGTAAAGGGAGCAATTGAAGAACAAGAAACCCCCACGAAACTACAAATGCTACAAATGCAACAAGAAGGGGCATTACAAGTCAGATTACCCAAAAATGAAGCCAAGGCATAAGCAACCAAAGCAAGCGTCTCAAGCAACGTGGGAGGAAGAAGAAGACCAAGGTGATGACTTAGCCTTCATGGTGAAACCGATAGAATCTGAGTCCGAGTCCGAAGCCGATTGTGAACCCAACTCCGACTTCGACTCCGAGGACGATTTCAAATTGAGACACAAATCCAGATCAAAAGAAAAGGTCAAGGTAAGTCGCTCATTAATTGCAAATCTATATCATGCAATAAAATTGTTAAATAGGAAATTAACTAAGTCTGAGTCTAGGGTTGAGTCCTTGCTTGAGGAGGTTAAAATCCTTAAGCATGAGGCCACTCTAACCTCTTTGACTAGTCAAGTTCAAGAGGGGAACTCAACTCAAGTCAAACAACTTGAGGAAGAGAATTCTCTCTTGAAAGGACAAGTCCAAGAGCTCGAGGTTAGGTTGGAAAAGTTCCCTTTGGGATCCAAGAGTCTTAACCGACTCCTTGGAACTCAAAGAGCTATGTACAACAGATTCGGACTCGAATTTAGGATAAATACTACGAACCAGTCTTATATGTTAATTATTAATCGTAGTAATCAAAGAATCCAGGCATGGGTCCCAAAGATTTTGTTAAATTCACACATAAGGACTAATAAGTATTAGATTCCCCAGGATCAAGTCCACTATGTGGATAGACCGTACCGGTTCAATGATCTAGGGGGAGCTAATACTAAAATTTTCTATCCAATTTCTTAACTTTATATGCTCAGCTCTTCGTTTAAATTTCTAGAATGGTTAGATAGGATAAATGGTTAATCAAACTTGATAACATAGTATCAGGATGCCACGAGATGATAGTACGTTAGGGAAATGAGGTCTTATGTGTCTGAGCTAGATAAGGTGTATCTAGCTTGGTGCACTCGGCTAAGTTGAACTAGCTGAAGCTACCTCGCTATATCCTAAACTAGTTAGACCAGGAAGTAACCATGAGTGACTTAAGTGAACTTTTTCTTGAATTTGGCTTTGTCTAAGGAAGTGGTCGTTGTTCCAATCAAAGAAGTCCCCTGTTCCTCTCCACGACCTGGAAGCCATTTTCTCGAAAAGCTTACTTAATGATCTAAGAGTTAAATCTGAATCTATCCCAAGGTTGATTAATCTTCAAAACACTAAAGTTTAACTAAGTAAAAATTGGAATCATATCACAAGAACACATAAGGTCAACATATTTTTGAGACACATAGAATGGATGAGATGCTAAGGACAATTTAAAATAAGAACAACATACATTCCAAATTGCTTTTATAAATCTATACTTACTTTCTTGGTTGTTATTGGTTGGCTAATACTATAATCCATAGGGTCAAACTTAGCTCCCTAATCCTTCTAGACTCCATGTGATTGATTAAGGGGGAGAAACTTATCTTAAGGATTATGTTACTCTTTAAGGTATTTTGAAAATGTACTCATGCTTATAACTTCTAGGGTTTTGAAATCAAAACTATGTTTGAAGTAGTTTTCAAGACTTTACTTTACCAAAACTAGCAATTAAACATCCTCTCATAAAAACTAAGTAAACATTGTTAGTGCAGAGGAATAGTTAAACTTAAATTCATAAACCTTTAAAGGATACATGCTTGGACTCCTATACTTAATGCCTTTTTTGGTTTTGTAAGCGCATATAAGATTTTATGTATATAACATTTCGTCTTCATACACCCCTATTTTTTTATATATATAACCCCTTGGTTTTTTATTTATGGCAAAAGGGGAGAAGAGGCAAAGTTAAGGGGGGAGTAATAGAAACTTTTTTCTAAAAGTTAACTTTAAATTTCTTTTTTTTTTCAAAACTTAACTAAGGTCAAGGGGAAAGTTTTGAAAAAGAAGTTTTGGCCTTACTTATGCTAACTTACTAAGTTACTCATACTAACTTACTAAGTTATGCATTCTTTAATATTCATGCTTCTTTCATGTTCATGCTTCTTTTATACTTATGCTAATTGTGTTTCACATTTACTGCTCTGAAGGGAAGAGGTTGTTTCTTCGCTTCGCTTCGGTCGCTTGTGCATGGCGATCCTATCTCACGTCCCCGGATTAAAATTTTATTAATTAAAACTAATCCGGATGGAGATGGATTGCCCAAGCAACCGATTCATTATCATGCTATTCGATTTGAGTGGTTGCATGAACAAACTTGTTGTTCAAGCAACCTAACCCATTTCCTCGATTAGCCGCGGAATAGATGATGTACGGATCGCCGGTTTTTGTGTTTATGATCGGGGTCCATGTCAATTAACAACATACAAAGTACAAAAAAACAAGATTATACCTCTTGTTTTACCTCTTGATCTTCTATTATATTTCTTTCCTCTTCTTGGACGTCGTGTGGGCGATGATCTTCCAAGAATTGAAGCCTCCCTAGACCACGTATCTTCCCTTCCTTGCTCGCTCCGAACAAGGGAAGAAATCCTCCCTTCTTCTCCTTGCTTGTGCCGACCACCAAACTCCAAGTTTGGTGTCTGCCTTTTGCCCTTAATCTTGATTATTTAGTGTTTCATTAGGCTTAGGGACTCTCCAAGGACATTGTTAGTGCAATGGTCAAGGGGGAGCAAGCTTTTAGGGGGAGGTTATCTATCATGGGATGAAGGATGTGTTCTTCCTTATAAGAGGGAGAATTGAGAGAATTGAGAGAAATTGGAGAAGTAAGGATTGCCTCTCATTTAGTGATATGAGACTTATCACTAGGAAGAGCGAAGGCATCCTAGATATTTTTGGACAAAAGGGGAGATTGTAAGATCTCATTGGGATATGAGACATTGATACCCTTCGGGAGAGCCTTTTTGATGTATGTCAAAAAGGGAAAGAATTTGAGAATTTCCCAATTGGGAGAATTGGGAATTTTGAGTTAGGTGGCCTAACTCAAAGGTTTTTGTGGTTTTTGTCAAACATCAAAAAGGAGTAGATTGTTGGTGCAATCGACCTAGGTCATGATTGATCTGACTCGAGTTTGACTTGGGTAGTATTTTGATGTTCGACAAAATGTATGACAATGTAATTGTCATTAATGTTCGACAAAATATATGACAATGTAATTGTCATTGATGTTTGACAAACGTATGTCATGTGATTTTCATGTAAAGTCCAAGTCTTGTGTACTTGGCATGGAAAGTCCAAGTCTTGTGTACTTAGCAATTGGGAAGTCTAAGCATGGGTCTTGGGAATTGGAAAGTCCAACATGGGATTGGAAAGGAAAGTCCAAGCATGGGTCTTGGCATTTGGAAATCCAACATGGAGTTGGCAAGGAAAGTCCAAGGGTGTGATATTGACGGTGTAAAGTCCAAGCGTGTGTCTTGGCAGCATAAGCCAAAATATGCCTTGGCGGTGTAGACCCGATTAGCATGACAATAGCCGATGGAAGCATCTGAAGGCTAGCATATGAATGAACAAGTCATGGATGACATGGAGGGATCCGATAGTTGTGAGACTGATGGAGGTGGCAAGAAGGCTTAGGTCTAGGCTTAGGGTGGTCTAGCAAGTATGAGGGGATCATACTTGGGGTAAACATCATGGATAAGGTTTAGCAGTCGACTCGTCAAGTGTTTTGACACTTGGCAGCCGAGTCGACTTTGAACAATTGACTGGGTTTATGAGTCAACTGGTGATCGACTATGGCCAAGTGGTTTGGCAGTTGACTGCCATCATTGGACAATTGACTGGCCATGCAGTCGACTGCCATGGAGGGCAGTCGACTGTTGTTTATATCCACGATCATAGAAGCTTCTGTAGTCGACTGGGCAGTCGACTGATAGAGCATCAATCAACTCCTAGGGTGGGTTTGGCAGTCGACTGGTGAGCTATCCGTTGGAGTTTTTCCAGCGTGGATCAAGTCGTTGTGAGGCAACGGATACAAGAGCAATTGACTAATTGATATGAGCAGTCGACTGCTAGGCAAATATTGACTCAAGTTGTAGCTTTATAAAGAGCGCGAAAAGGAGGATTATTAGCCATGGTTCTTGGGCAATTTGAAGGGGAATAGTTGGTACTTTCCAATCTTTCAAAGCCCGTCCAAAGCAATCAAATCATCAAGCAAGCAAAGATCATTTCATGTAAAGTGTTTAGTTCTTTGTGTTGTATTTTACTTGTATTTGATTGTGTTGGAGGATCATGGTCCGGCTAGAAGTGGGGGTTGAATAGTTTAATCGTCGTGCTTGATGGAAATCGTTCGTTAGTCTCTACAATTCTTGTTAGCGCAGCAGAATATACAATAATTAAAATACACAACAAGAATACAAGCACACGACAGGCGATATACATGGTTCGGAATCTTAGAGTTCCTACTCCACTGGGCGAGCTCAACGAGCTCTAGTGATGAATACACCACTACTCAAATTCCTTCTCGATAATAAGTCACAGGTGGGGAAGCCTCGTACAAGCAATTACAAAATATAATACAAAAACATACAAGCAAATACAAAGACAAAGTGAAATACGTAAAGAAAACTTTACAATAAATGGCTTTGAACTCTTGCTTGTTGTTTGCTTTGGTTTGCTCTTGAAGGTCTGGAATACAGCAGCAATTCCCCTCCAAAATCTCCCTAAATATCACTATGGAAATCCTCCCCAAACTCCTATTTTTATGCTTGTCTTGGGCTGATTCTGTGCCTAGCAGTCGATTGCTCCTATAGCCGTTGTGAGACAATGGCTAATCCACGTCGGCATCCAGGCCAACCGATACACTAGCAGTCGACTGCCTATTACCATCAGTCGACTGCCAACCTCGTAGCCTACTGATTGGTCGGCTATCGAGCATTCTGTACTCGCGTCCTCGACTAGCAGTCGACTAACCTCCATGGCAGTCGACTACTCAAGCCATCAATCGACTGTCTAATTCTGCAGTCGACTGCCATGGCATATGACGCAGTCGAGCAGCAGTCAACTCTCACCAGTCTATGTTAGTAATATATGAGAGATGTCCTAAGGCAATCGCCTTATGTATGAACCATTTATATGATAAATGAAGATTCACTATTTGAGTATACATGTTTTATGTATTTGATTGGATCTTAAACTCATTTACTGAATGTCCACGATACGATTCACAGCATGAGAGAATTTGTGATTGGATCACAACTAGTAAGTATCTCTACACGTGTAATTGTGATGTATCGAAATTATCCCTAGTCGATGAATTGATGGATTTGGACACCATCAATTCTGTCGAGACTAGCACGAGGTATACTCCTTGGTGTATCCAAGCAGCTGATTCTCACTGGCTGGAGACATTGTGATGTCCGGAGTTAATCGTGGATGCTAGTTATGGTAACTAGTTCATTGAGTGACCACCGTAAGACTTCATATGGTTCTCTGCATATATAGATATGTCAATGAAGTTCTTACTGTAGCTTAAGTGCGATGTTCCTTTGACTTGCGGTATTCAAGTCATCTTGATCATGGAGACTTATGCTTTGACATCTTAAGCAAACATCTCTAAAGAGATGTGGACCTGGGATGATTGGGTATAAGTCGAAATGATCGAAGGTGTTTGAATAGCCTATAAAGGATTCACCACTCCTTGCGAGGAGATGTATACCCATGGCCTCTCGTCGGATTGTTACTAAAGTCTTTGGCCAAAGCATTACATGTTTAGAGTAAGGTACTCTTCGATACATGTGGAGTAACTAGAATCCGTAGAATGAGGAATTGATACTTGGGCTAGGTGTGACGTAGTCAGCCTAGTGGGGACTGACACTATAGACCATGTCCTGAACCAAGTGGGTATAAGATGAGTGAAGGGAATGGAGCACGAATCATTCGAGCTGCTGAAGCGTTTCAGAAATAGTTCTGGATCAACCGTTGATCTTTTCGGTTAATTGGGGATGATGATGTACTACTAGGTGTCACTCATGATCATTCTATAATTAATGGTTAATTATAGACGGCCAACATAAACCGAGAACCTATTTGGTCACACGCACAACGAGCGTAATCCAAAGGATTTAAAACGAGCTTGAGAATGAGATTCTCAGACCGAGAGAAACAAGGTTTGGTTGGACCAAACATGAAGCGAGCATGAAATCGTTTCAGTCGCAATGGAAGCGTGGATGGGCCGTGTCTTATGAAGACATAATGGATGAACCAAAATGGTTTGGTTCTAATCCAATGGAGGAGAATAAACCAAAGGGTTTGGTTTATTTTAAACGAATGAACCAAAAGTTGGTTCGGTTCGTTTTAACTTAAAATAAACCATCATGGTTGGGTTTATTTTAACTTATCTTAATGGAGCGGGTTAACGGGCCTAATGGTTATGATCCAATAACCATTAAGAGAATTAGTTCTCTATAAAAGAGGGCTTAAGGGATAATTAAGCCCTAATCCACAACCCTAAGTTGCCGCCCACCTCTCCTTGGAGAAATTCAGAGCTAACTCTCCTCCTCCTTGCCGCCGCCCACCTTGAGGCTCCAACCGACGTCCAGAAGGCTGCTTCCTTCCCCCTCGCCGGCGTCGAGCTGCTGTCGGTTAGTGCTCCGGTGATTTCCTTCAAGTTTGGCATCAAGGTGAGCTCTATCTCCCTTGGTTGGCCGGCGCCTATCACCTCCACCAAAGTTGTCCAGTTTTCTGGACAGTTTGTTCTCCTCTCGTCGGAGCATCGTTTGGACAACGGTTAGAGCTCCGACAGCGGCTAACTTACCGGGGATTCGATCTCCGGTAATCCTCTGAGGTGGAGGACAAAGGATTCGTCAATTGGTTGACGAATACCTCTCCGGAGAAGCGAGTTTTGAGAACTCATATTAGGATCCGATTTTGGATTCGGATCGTGATCATCTCTCGATCACGTCGTCTTCAACACGAGGCTAGTAACCCGTACGAAGACGAAGCTCGTGGCTTAGCGAAGTCATCCCGAGGAACTCGGCGTGGATACGGATAGAGACGATTCTAGTGAGGATCGTTCCGGTTGATGTCGTTCCCACTACATGTCATACGAAAGGTATAACATAGATAAATTTCCTTTTATTGCAAATTTAAATTTACGGTTATGTCTACACTTGTTGTAATATGCATGCGTGTGTTGTGTGTGTTGTAATAAATGTAGATTTATTATTTTTATTGCTTCCGTTGTGTTCATGTTTACGAAACGTGATCGAACACACACACGCCGCGGTGCCGGAAACCCAACAGTGGTATCAGAGCCTAGGTTGTGTTTCGACATAATCGTAAAATGGTTTTGCGATAGTCATAATGTTATTTTTGGAAATTTTCTAATTTTGGAAATTTAGAAGTATTTATGGAAATTTTTCAATTTTGGAAAGTCTAGAAGTATTTATGGAAATCTTCCACTTTTGGAAAGTTGGAAGTATTTTATGGAAATTGATATTTTCCATAAATAAAATATTTGATTAGATTCTGGAAATTTGTTTCCTAATTTAATCATGATTTGATTTGGAGAATCAAATCTTAAAATATTTTATTTCCATAATAGTTTTGATGATTTAGGAAATTGGTTTCCTAAATTGATTTTCCTTAATCAATTATTTTCATAAATAAAATATGTGATTAGATTTGAAAATTTGTTTCCTAATTCAATCATGATTTGATTTGGAGAATCAAATCTTAAACATATTTTATTTCCATAAATAGTTATGACAAATAAGGAAATTATGTACATGACATAATTGTATGTCATGTAATTGCATTAGATGCATAACATTATGCCATGCGTGTCGTGACATGTAGATGTATGTCATGTATGTCATGCCATGTAGATAATAGTTATTTGCATGCAAAGAGGATGAGACATAAAACCCTAACTCGATATTAAAGCCTACACCTTCCATTAATATGGTTAGAACCAGAGTTCTGTTTCTTGTTTGGGTTGTTGGACTCACTCCAAGCCCGGCTCGAACCTGAACATGTTCAAGTCATTGGAATAGTTTAACTCTAATATGGTAAGAGTCAGAGGTCAATCGTTAGTTTGGGTTGTTGGACTCACTCCAAGCCTGGCTAATTGGTTGAATGCGCTCTAACCATATTAAAACTATTTCGCGATTAATGGGTCGGCTTTAACTTGGAGCATCGATTTGTTGGACTCACTCCAAGGTCGATGTGAAGAGAGGTGAAGTTGGGTGCTATGCATATGATGCATACTTGTTAATGTGTTAACAACCCAATGTATGTGTAAATATTCAATTAGTTGATAGCACATTGTGATAGTTACATATACATGATATGTAATCGGTATACTTGATACCCACCATCATAGCTAAGAATGGCTTGTTGGACTCACTCCAAGGTTGTTCTTATCTATGATGGATATCAGCCCATTCGGAGATGGACCTACGATCTCCCGAAGTGATTTTGGGGTTTTTGAATTTGAAAAATGAATGGGATTTATAAATGTATATTGATGCATTTTAAAAATCATCTTTCTCATATATGCTCGTTTTATATTTCTAAAATTGATCATGTTGTCTTTTAATTTGCGTTCCATTTTGGATTCGAATAAATTGACTGGGCCGAACTTCTTGGACTGGCTTAGAAACTTGAGAATTGTTCTCAAGGTGAAAAGCTTGCGTATGTCCTCGAAGCGCCTCTTCCTACCCATCCTAGTGACGATGCAACTCCGGACCAATTGTTGGTCTATCAGAAACATGTGAATGATTCTGAACTGACAAGTTGCATCATGCTAGCCGCGATGGAACCCAAGCTACGAAAGCAGCATGAGCATATGGATGCTCATATCGTAGTCCTTCATCTTTATGAGTTGTTTGATAAGCAAGTGAGATTCGAAAGGTTCGAAGTCTCCAAGCTCCTCTTCACCTCTGAGATGCAAGAAGGTTCATCTGTGGTACTGCTCAACATGCTGAAGACTGTGGAGCCTTCTGAGAAGCATGAGCAGGGGACGGTGTTGTTAGTTGATTCCTCGAAGAAAGGTTCTAAGAGGGAGTCAAAGGAACAATAGAAGGGGAAGAAGAAAAAGGCTAAAAAGGCATAACCAGCTCAAAAGGGCACTTGCCATCATTATGGCAAGTAGGGCCATTTGCGAAGAAAGTGCAAGATTTATCTTGAGTCCGTGAAGAAGGATAAGGCATCGGATGCCCCATCTTCTTCAGAAATCTTCTTTATTGATTGTCATTCTATTTCCTCAGACACTTGGGTATTTGATACTGGGTGTGGCTCACATATATGTAATGACATACATGGGCTAAGGAATAGAAGAAGACTCGTCAAGGGAGAGTCAAATTTGCGTGTTGGGAATGGAGCAAAGGTTGCTGCAGTCGCCATTGGAACGCATTTGTTGAAACTCCCTACAGGACTTGTCTTAGAACTGGACAATTGCTTTTATGTTCCTTCGTTGATAAAGAACATCATTTCTATTTCTTGTTTAAATAGAAATCGGTACCATTTGACTTTTAGTAACAATTGTTGTTACATAACTTTGAATGGAGTTCTTTATGGGACTGGAACTTTAAGCAATGGTGTTTATACGTTGGATGTATCCAGTGACATTTTCAATATCAAAGCGAGCAACAAGCGTGCTCGAAAGGGTAATCAATTAGACTCCTACATGTGGTATTGTCGTCTTGGCCATGGAAGCAAGAAACGCATGTCCGAATTACACCGATGTGGAATTCTGGAATCGTTTGAATTGGATTCATACGATACATGCGAATCATGCTTAAAAGGCAAGATGACTAAGTTACCTTTTACTGGAAAATGTGAATGAGTGGGAGAGTTACTAGGTCTAATACATACTGATGTATGTGGACCTATGTCAACTCAAGCATTAGGAGGCTATAGCTACTTCATTACCTTCACCGATGATCACTCACGATTTGGGTATGTGTTCTTGATGAAACACAAGTTTGAAGCCTTTGAAAGGTTCAAAGAATTCAGAAATGAAGTAGAGAAACAACATGACAAGAGTATTAAAATACTTCGATCGGATCAAGGTGGTGAATACTTGAGTCAGGAGTTTCTTGATTACCTAAGAGACAATGGTATATTGTCTCAATGGACTCCGCCATATACACCACAGCATAATGATGTATCTGAGAGGTGTAACCGGACCTTGTTGGACATGGTCAGGTTAATGATTAATCATGCGACTCTTCCCAAGTCCTTTTGGGGCTATGCACTTCAGATAGCTGTTTACTTGTTAAACAGAATGCCTACCAAGGTAGTCTCAACTACTCCATATGAGATATGGAATGGTAAGAAACCTCGTGTATCTTACTTGAAGATATGGGGTTGTCCTGCTTATGTGAAGCGGACTGTATCAGACAAATTGGATGCTAAGTCTGATAAATGTCTATTTGTTGGATACCCTAAGGAAACAAGGGGTTGCCAATTCTATCATCCTGTGGAACAAAAGGTGTTTGTTTCAAGGCATGCTGTGTTTCTAGAGAAAGAGTTTCTCTTGCAAGAAAATAGTGGAAGTGTCGTCGAGCTTGAGGAGGCTCGAGAGACTCAAATAGACATTAATGAGATACCTGGTGAAGCACATAAATGATAACTCATAGTGATGAGCAATCCTTTGGACCTATTGTAACACCACATCTTCAGTAGATCCGTAGAACACGCAATATTCCCGAGAGATATGGATTTCGTAAGTGAATCGAACGACGTGTTACTCATTGATGATGAGGAGCCTACCTTATGAAGAAGTCGACAAGTTCAGAAAGGGATAAGTGGCTTGGTGCCATGAAGTCGGAAATGGATTCCATGTATGAAAACCAAGTTTGGAACTTGGTTGACCCACCAAGGGATAAAGCCTATAGGGTGCAAGTGGGTTTTCAAGAAGAAAACCGACATGGATGGTAATGTGATTACCTATAAGGCTAGATTGGTGGCGAAAGGATATCGTCAAAAGCAAGGTGTTGATTATGACGAAACCTATTCGCCTGTAGCTATGCTTAAATCCATTCGGATGCTCCTAGCCATAGCGGCTCATTATGATTATGAGATATGGCAGATGGATGTGAAAACGGCTTTCCTTAATGGAAACTCCGCCGAGGACGGTATATGATACCCGAGGGTTTCACATCGGTTGATAAAACCAAGGTATGCAAATTGCACGATCCATTTATGGATTGAAGCAAGCATCCAGAGTCGAATATCCGCAAAGTTTGATTTTCTCACAAAATTCGGACGAACCTTGTGTGTACAAGAAGGTTAGTGGGAGTGCATCGTGTTCCTATTAGTATTATATGTCGATGACATATTACTTATAGGAAGCGATGTTTGATCTTCTGATCGATTAAGGTTTGGTTATCCAAGACATTCTCATGAAAGACACAGGAGAAGCAACCTACATCCTCGGGATTAAGATCTATAGAGATAGATCGAAGCGGTTGCTTGGTCTTTCGCGTCTATATATAGGCCGAGTGCTAAGAGGTTTAGCATGTCGGAATCAAGAAAGGTTATCTACCCATCAGGCATGGGGTACACCTTTCGAAGTCTATGTGTCCGCGCACAGAAGACGAGAGGATTTGCATGAGTAAGATTCCCTATGCATCCGCAATAGGATCTATCATGTATGCTATGTTATATACAAGGCCCGACGTATCGTACGCTCTGAGTGTCATGAGCAGATACCAGTCCGATCCGGGAATGGATCATTGGGCGGCTGTTAAGACGATTCTTAAGTACTTGAGAAAAACTAAGGATGCGTTCCTAATATATGGAGAAGGGTACATGGTGATACGTGGGTATATGGATGCCAGATCCAGACAGACAAGGATGATTCCATGTCTTAGTCTGGGTATGTATTCACCTGGAATGGAGGCGCAATAAGTTGGAAAGGTTCCAAGCTTGACACTATAGCGGATTCTGCCACTAAGGCAGAATACATTGTAGCTTTGGAAGCAGCAAAGGAAGCTTTGGATCAAGAAGTTCATCTCTGAATTTGATGTGGTCTCATCAATGATCCAAACATGTGCTTCGCCGCTATCATCTTATCAGAGAGATCATCAGTAGGAACGAAATACAAATCGAGAAAATTCCCACTGAAAGGAACTTAGCAGATCCTTTGACTAAGGCATTACCTCAAAATAAGTTTGAGGGTCATGTTGGAGCTTATGGTATTGGATACCGTAGCGATTGGCATTAGGCCAAGTGGGAGTCTGTTAGTAATATATGAGAGATGTCCTAAGGCAATCGCCTTATGTATGAACCATTTATATGATAAATGAAGATTCACTATTTGAGTATACATGTTTTATGTATTTGATTGGATCTTAAACTCATTTCTTGAATGTCACGATCGATTCACGGCATGAGAGAATTTGTGATTGGATCACAACTAGTAGTATCTCTACATGTGTAATTGTGATGTATCAAAATTATCCTAGTCGATGAATTGATGGATTTGGACACCATCATTACAGCAGAGTATACTCCTTGGTGTATCCAAGCAGCTGATTCTCACTGGCTGGAGACATAGTGATGTCCGGAGTTAATCGTGGATGCTAGTTATGGTAACTAGTTCATTGGAGTGACCAGCCGTAAGACTTCATATAGTTCTCTGCATATATAGATATGTCAATGAAGTTCTTACTGTGGCTTAAGTGTGATGTTCCTTTGACTTACGGTATTCAAGTCATCTTGATCATGGAGACTTATGCTTTGACATCTTAAGCAAACATCTCTAAGGAGATGTAGACCCGGGATGATTGGGTATAAGTCGAAATGATCGAAGGTGTTTGAATAGCCTATAAAGGATTCACCACTCCTTGCGAGGAGATGTATACCCATGGCCTCTCGTCGGATTGTTACTAAAGTCTTTGGCCAAAGCATTACATGTTTAGAGTAAGGTACTCTTCGATACATGAGGAGTAACTAGAATCCGTAGGATGAGGAATTGATACTTGGGCTAGGTGTGACGTAGTCAGCCTAGTGGGGACTGACACTATAGACCATGTCCTGAACCAAGTGGGTATAAGATGAGTGAAGGGAATGGGGCACGAATCATTCGAGCTGCTGAAGGGTTTCAGAAATAGTTCTGGATCAACCGTTGATCTTTTCGGTTAATTGGGGATCATGATATACTACTAGGTGCCACTCATGATCGTTCTATAATTAATGGTTAATTATAGACGGCCAACATAAACCGAGAACCTATTTGGTCACACGCACAATGAGCGTAATCCAAAGTATTTAAAACGAGCTTGAGAATGGGATTCTCAGACCGAGAGAAACAAGGTTTGGTTGGACCAAACATGAAGCGAGCATGAAATCATTTCAGTCGCAATGGAAGCGTGGATGGGCCGTGTCTTATGAAGACATAATGGATGAACCAAAATGGTTTGGTTCTAATCCAATGGAGGAGAATAAACCAAAGGGTTTGGTTTATTTTAAACGAATGAACCAAAAGTTGGTTCGGTTTGTTTTAACTTAAAATAAACCATCATGGTTTGGTTTATTTTAACTTATCTTAATGGAGCGGGTTAACGGGCCTAATGGTTATGATCCAATAACCATTAAGAGAATTAGTTCTCTATAAAAGAGGGTTTAAGGGATAATTAAGCCCTAATCCACAACCCTAAGTTGCCGCCCACCTCTCCTTGGAGAAATTCGGAGCTAACTCTCCTCCTCCTTGCCGCCGCCCACCTTGAGGCTCCAACCGGCGTCCAGAAGGCTACTTCCTTCCCCCTTGCCGGCGTCGATCTGCTGCCGGTTAGTGCTCCGGTGATCTCCTTCAAGTTTGGCATCAAGGTGAGCTCTATCTCCCTTGGTTGGCCGGCGCCTATCACCTCCACCAAAGCTGTCCAGTTTTCTGGACAGCTTGTTCTCCTCTCGTCGGAGCGTCGTTTGGATGACGGTTAGAGCTCCGACAGCGGCTAACTTACCAGGGATTCGATCTCCGGTAATCCTCTGAGGTGGAGGACGAAGGATTCGTCAATTGGTTGACGAA
Source organism: Wurfbainia villosa (assembly GCA_025175895.1). Lineage (NCBI taxonomy): Eukaryota > Viridiplantae > Streptophyta > Magnoliopsida > Zingiberales > Zingiberaceae > Wurfbainia > Wurfbainia villosa. The sequence continues at coordinate 30,041,058 of CM045989.1, read as the reverse complement.
TACCTCTCCGGAGAAGCGAGTTTTAAGAACTCGTATTAGGATCCGATTTTGGATTCGGATCGTGATCATCTCTCGATCACGTCGTCTTCAACACGAGGATAGTAACCCGTATGAAGACGAAGCTCGTGGCTTAGCGAAGTCATCCCGAGGAACTCGGCATGGATACGGATAGAGACGATTCTAGTGAGGATCGTTCCGGTTAATGCCGTTCCCGCTACACATCATACGAAAGGTATAACGTAGATAAATTTCCTTTTATTGCAAATTTAAATTTACGGTTATGTCTACACTTGTTGTAATATGCATGCGTGTGTTGTGTGTGTTGTAATAAATGTAGATTTATTATTTTTATTGCTTCCGTTGTGTTCATGTTTACGAAACGTGATCGAACACACACACGCCGCGGTGCCGGAAACCCAACAGTCTACTGGTGCATACCACCAGTCGACTGTTGTCGGGTAAAACCTCAAACACAAGTTGTTTGAGCATTCGACCTTCGGATAAAACCTCAAACACCAATGTTTGAGCATCCAGCACTGATCTTAGCCACTTGGCCAAGTTCACCTCATCCTCCCATGGAGTTCCCCATCGAAGCTCTCTTCCTCCGGCCTACGTCAATCGTAACCTAGGCCAATTGCACCAATAATCTCTGCCTTTTTGATGTTTGACAAAACCATAAACACCTTTGAGTTAGGTGACCTAACTCAAGTCTACCAATTATCCCCAATTGGCAATTCTCACATCTTGTGAGAATTCCAACTAACCTCAATTGGTACATTCTCTCCCTTTTTGACATACATCAAAAAGGTCATTGCCAAGGGTGTCAATGTCTCATATCCCAATGAGATCTTACAATCTCCCCCTTGGTCCAAAAACACATCTAGGATGTCTCACTCTTCCTAATGATAAGTCTCATATCACTTAAGAGAGGCAATCCCCCAATTCTCCTCTCATGAGGAGAAATACATCTATCATCCCAAGATGGATAACCTCCCCATAAAGGCTTGCTCTCTCTTGACCATTGCACTAACAATGCTCTTGGAGAGTCCCTAAGCTCATAGGAACACTAAACAATCGAAATTAAGGGTAAAGATTCAATATTGAACTTTCATCTCCCTTAAAATTCGATACACACCCTAAACAATTCTCCTAATCCATTTTCAATAGATTTCCACCCTTCCAATGCTCTCCAAAGCATATCCTACCGCTAGGAGCAATTAGGGAACTTAAAAGTAACTGAACATGGGCCTAACAAACCTTGTTTATCCGAAATCAGCCACAGCAATCGACTCGGCAGTCACGATCGCGCCCTTGCGCTTGATTATTGCCATCCATGGTTGTCGTGATTTACATCTTGTGCAAAAATTAGACTTCAGAAATGAATTTTGAAAATTCATAAGTAAAAATATATATTTTGAAAAATCTTGAAAATTCATACATACATTACTTATAACAAATATTATGGGTGAAAAATATTTAGAAAATAAAATACCCATAAACTACTGAGGTTTACACAAAGTTCAAAACCATTAAATTTTTCAATGTTTAACCCTACTTTGTATCACCTCATTCAATGGTGATTGCTATCAAAAGATAGACTTTACCAAGGTTTTTCAAAATGGTTTTAAAATGATTTTAAAACCTTAATTCCTTTTCCTAACATCGCACTTGTATCTAAGTGTATAAAACACATACGAGTCAAGTGTTCTTGTGAGATGTGGGTTTTGTTCATTTAGGGTCTCATGCTTTTCTCTAGGCAACACTATTTGATTCTCTTATACATGGGATTTCAAATCATGTCATTGTCCTTAATTTTATTTAATGCATGAATGATGATTATGGCATAAATGATAACATGAATAAGCATGTGACAATAATCATGATGTCATGGCAAGCGATTCTAACTTAAACATAACATGACACTCCTAAGCATAAATCATGACATTTTATATGACAAAAATAAATATGATGTCATGACATGGTAAATGGCAATCAAAGCATGGCAAATAAAAAGGTAAAGGTATAGGAATACCTAGATTTTAATATTAGTTGTTATTTGATAGAATTAAGTTTATTTTGCCATATTAACCAACTCTACCAAGTGTGCCAAAACCCAAAATGGCACACCAAGACCTCTAACTCTAATTGTGTCAATTTGATTAATATTTAAACTTCTCAAAACACATTGGCACATCCTAAAGTGTCAACTCTACCATGGTTAGGTTAACTACCCATCCACTTAGGGTTGACACACCCTAACCCATCGAGCGTGAATCAATCACGCTTCTAGGAACCCAATACCTATTTGAGCTCCTTGGATTAACAAGGTATTCACTAGGGATAACTTCCCTAAATACCTTCCTAATAACTCTTTTTGGCTTTGAAGCCTTAGTCATTTAGTTCTTTCTTAGGTTAACTCTAGGGGTAACTCCCCTTATAACCTTCTTTGTGGCTTGCTTAGGTTTCCTTGAAACCTTAGCCACTAGACACCTACCTTGGTTAACCTTAGGATGACTTCCCTATTAACCTTGGTTTTCCTAGACCTAGATATTGTTCCATAATCGAATGGAACATCATGGTAGGTCTTCTTGGGGTTAGGTTTGTGACCCAAACCTTTCTTGCCCCTTGATGGTTCTTGCCCCCTATAACCTAAATTTTAACCATAAGACTCCTTAAATGAATTTGTCATTTTTTCTAAAGTTTTTTCTAATTTTTCAAGCCTTGACCTCAAGTCTTGGTTTTCCAATTCTAATTTTTTCAATTTTGATTTCTCATTAATCTTTTGGGAATGACTTTTCCTAGGCATATGTCTATGATTCTTGGGATTAATGCCTAGGTGGTTTTCTACCCTCCTAATGCTCTCCCTAGGTAGAATTGGTCTAGTGTTATTGGTCCTAGGTTTGTTCTTAGGTAAATCTACATGCTTGGCAGCTAAACAATAGTATTTGTTATTTTTACTAGCATGCTTTTCATGTGCAATAGCAAGAGTACTAAAATAATTTTTAGCATGATTTTTAACCTTAGAACTAGAAGGTGCATTAAAATATACCTTAGGGTTTGCTTTAGAAGCTCCCCCTACATGTGATACTCCTTCTTGAGTTTTCTTCTTCCCCCTAAGGCATTAGCTTCGGTAGTGTCCCCTTTGGTTGCATTTGAAGCACATCACGTGCTCCTTCCTTTTCCTAATTGGGGCTCCAACATCCTTAGCTTTTTCTTGACTTTTAGGTGTTGGTGGAGTCTTCTTGACTCTTTTTAGACACTTACTCTTGTAGTGTCTTTGCTCCCTACACTCAAAGCATATAATATGATCTTTATTTTTGACTAAAATGCATGAGATACCTAGGGAATTTTCTTCTTATTCTTTACTTCTCTCGGATGTAGATGTTTTTTCTTATTCTTGCTCCGGGATGGAAGATCTCTCCTCCCCCTCAATGCTAGAGGTAGAGGCTTCCTCCAATTCATCCACATTCTCGGATGTTGATGGCAATTCTTCCTTGACATCCTTCTCTACTTGTGTCGGTTCAGGATTCTCGTGGAATTTGAGCAACTTGTCCCACAACTCCTTAGCATCCTCATATTCACCTAGCTTGCACAAAATATCGTAAGGTCTTAATTTAATTAATATTTTCATTATCTTAACCGTTGTCTTGAATTGTTGGCGTTGCTCCTTGGTCCATTTTGATTTTTTGATTAGCTTATTGTCTTCATCCCTAGGTACTTCGAAACCATCTTCAATTGTTAGCATCATATCGAAATCGGTTTTAAAATATACCTCCATCCTTTCCTTTCACCAAGAAAAGTCTCCTTCGAATTTTGGTGGATGGATATTGATGCCGACCATTTGATTTTCTTATCGCGACGATGAGTCCGACGGTAAGCTCCTCGCTATGATACCACTTGTTAGAGGATCGTGACCTGGCTAGAAGGGGGGTTGAATAGCCTAATTGTCGTGCTTGATGGAAATCATTCGTTCGTCTCTACAATTCTTGTTAGCGTAGCGGAATATACAATAATAAAAATACATAACAAGAATACAAGCACACGACACGCGATATACGTGGTTCAGAATCTTAGGGTTCCTACTCCACGGGGCAAGCTCAATGAGCTCTAGTGATGAACACACCACTACTCAAACTCCTTCTCGATAACAAGTCGGAGGTGGAGAAACCTCGTACAAGCAATTACAAAACATAATACAAAAACATAAACGCAAATACAAAGACAAAGTGAAATATGTAAAGAAAACTTTACAACAAATAGATTTGAACTCTTGCTTGTTGCTTGCTTTGGTTTGCTCTTGAAGGTTTGGAATGCAGCAGCAATTCTCCTCCAAAATCTCCCCAAATATCGCTGTGGAAATCCTCCCCAAGCTCCTCCTTTTATGCTTGTCTCAAGTTGATTCTGCGCCTAGCAGTCAACTGCCATAAGGCCCCGATCGACTCCTCCTGTAGTCGTTGTGAGACAACGACCTAATCCACGTCAACATCCAAGCCAAAGGATACACTGGCAATTGACTACCCATTACCATCAGTCGACTTCCAACTTCGTAGTCAACTGATCAGTCGGCCACCGAGCGTTCTATGCTCACATCCTCGACCAGCAGTCGACTGCCCTCCATGGTAGTCAACTGCTCAAGCCATCAGTCGACTATCCAATGTTAGCATTCAACTGCCATGGCATACGACACAGTCGAGCATCAGTCAACTCTAACTAATCGACTGGTGCACACCAGTCGACTATTGTCGAGTAAAATCTCAAACACAAGTTGTTTGAGCATCCGACCATCGGGTAAAACCTCAAACACCAATGTTTGAGCATCCGACACTAATCTTAGCCACTTGGCCAAGTTCACCTCATCCTCCCATGGAGTTTTCCATCGAAGTTCTCTTCCTCTAGCCTACGTCCCTCGGATGCACTAAGCTCACAGCTTCTCCCCGTACCATCCTTCGCATCTTGCCCTAAAGTCTACTTCCTTTTACTTAACTCCATTGCTCCTTGTCCAGTAGTCCCTCGGATGCACTAAGCTCACGACTTCTCCCTGTGCCATCCTTCACCGACTCAAGGACCCGAGCCATGAGACAAGTGACCTTGCCAAGTACTTAAGACTTTCCCATTGCCAAGGCTACACACTTGGACTTTTCCAATGTCAATTCCATGTTGGACTTTCCCTTGCCAACCCATGTTGGACTTTCACCGCCAAGGCTACACACTTGGACTTCCCATTGCCAATGCCAACCTATGTTGGACTTTCACTGCCAAGGCTACACACTTGGACTTACGTGGCCAAGGCTACACACTTGGTCTTCCCATGATGTTGCACGCGAACGCGATCTCAAATCTCACAATGGAGACTGTCAAGGACTCGAAGCACACGCTTGTGCTGAACACCCATAAGTGCACGGGTGTCATCAAGTAATAAAGATTTATTGATCCCACAGGGACCGAGATTCGAGTACCGATCTATTCGGTGGATGTTATTGTTCAGAAATCGATTCTAATGGTTGCAGTTCAGAGGGTTGTCAGTAATCCTAACTCTAGTATGGTGTCACACCGAGGAAGAGAAGGGACGCTACGAGTCTTTGGATGGATTCTAGGATTTCGATTTCATTTGTGTGTCGCAAAACACGTTGTCAATTGGGTTTTGTCTAGGTTTCTAGCTACAGTTTTGTTGAAAGGACATCATACACTTCCCCGATGAGCCTTTGCATCTATCGAAAGCTACCTCTGCCATACCAGGTTAACCCCTATCTTTAGGATGGGATAGTCAGTACGAGGATGACGAATCGATCCCTGCAACGAGTCGAAAATGGGGCTCATTTCCTACTCTATCGATGAGGACAACCCCTTGGTTCCTTTTTAAATTCCCCTAAATCTTTGATGTGAGGGTTGTCACCCCTCGTATCGGCTAAGCACAGTAACTAGAAAACTAAAACAATAGCTATAGATCTAAACCAAACACCAATTGCAAATATAGATTCAAGAACGAAAAGATATTTAAACCAACATGTTCAAACTCAACACAAACTATTCCCTAGTCCTAGAATCAGAGAATCTACTCCATAACTGCGAGAAAAGAATCACAAGGCATTGTCGAATTCATATATACAAGATAAAGTATGGAAAGAATATAGATTACAATGCATTGAGGCTCTTCTCTCTGGCGTTGAGATGCAAAACTTAGATCTCGAGCGGCTTCCTTCCTCCCCGTTGTGAGTTTCCGAAGCTTTTTAGGGCTTCAGAGTGTTGTCCCAGCCGTCGTGCCTCGCCCCTAGGGTTTGGGCGTGGCTTTCTTTATATAGACATGAGGTCGGCTCTTCACGAAATCCAAAAAAAGACCTAATCGTGCCAAAATGTTGGGCCCGCCTCACGGTCATGTGTTTTCACACGGCCAGACCATGTGTGGCCCTGTAGTGGCCAATCTCAAGCTTAGGACACGGTCGTGTGTAGCCACACACCCTGGTCGTGTGTCCTACTGCATCCAGTTACCAAATGCTCTTTTTCGCTCCGAAAGTGCGCCGTTTTTCCCATGAAATGCTATCCTGCACACAAAAGTACAAAGAGCAAATCTCCAAACCAAAAAATAAGAAATGCATGAAAAATGAAATAAAATATGCATGAAACAAACATAAAATAAAATGAGATATTAGCAAAAAATACTCCTAAAACCCTATATGTTTTGCTCACATCAATTCCCCCAGACTTAGATCTTTGCTTATCCTCAAGCAAGCCTCAGTGCCATGAAATTTTAAAGAGGTATCGTTCCATACTTAGCATGTTAACTAGATTTATCAAGTGGTATTTTCAATCAAAGAAAATAGATGTGTTCTAAAAATTCACTAAGTTAGCTTCTCGTGCACGTGCCAAGCAAATCTTCTTAGGGGATACTCGTTCCATGGTAAGTTAAGTCGTCATCCTATAGCTTTCATAAGGTCTCCGACTCTTAGGCACTTACCTGCCCAAAGCAAGGGTCATTTCCTAGATCTAGCACAAAGTCTCAAAGGTGTGCTCGGTATTGAGAGAAATTGGTAAGTGTTTCCCCAGTAACCTAACTCGGTCTCAAAGGAGCACCTTACCATTTCCACCCACGACAACTATTTTTTTATCTCTCATAATTCTTTTTTTTTCAAATTCTTTTTTTCTCTCTCTCTTGGGATTTTGATTTTTCTGAATGGGCTTCCACAATCTGAGCATCTCCAGTAACTAAAATGCTAAATCTAGAGTCACATATGAATTCTAAAGTACTAGACTACTGAGATGAATCATAATTAGGTACTCACTGAATTTTCCCTTTCAAAATGTTCGTCATGTGTAGGTGTAAAAATAAAAGTTAACCAGTGTAAGTCTAGAATATTAATTAAAGCAAATAAAATAAAATACCACGAGGTAAATGAAGTTAAGCTACCCATGGAAACAACTCATGAATAAAATTTAGAAATACTACTGAGGCAGCTTTATAGATACCAAAAATTAAGTGCTGAAAGAAACTAAACAACTTATGCATGAACAAATGAATGCTAACCATAATGCAAATATCAGGAAAGAAACTATTGCTAGAAACAAAATAAATTAAAACTTGGGGTCCCCCCAGACTTAAGTGAAGCATACCTCTAGTATGGTGGACGAGGTGGAAAGTCCGGTAGCCTCGGTATCTCAGGATCCTAGGAGAATCTAGTGTTGAGCCGCTGATGCCACATGTACATGTGGTCGATCTGAGAACTGGTGGATGCAGCAGCTGCTCGGTGCTCCTCCTCCCTAGCCCACTGTGCCTGCTGGGCACACATGTGCTGCCACATCTCCTGATTGTAGGTGACCTCCTCCTAGCGATGGATAACCTCCTCCTAGAAGTAGATACGGGTCTCGTCGTAGAACTCCTCAACCCACTGGAAGTGCTCCCAGAAGCCCTGAAACTCTACCTACGTGTAGGCGCTCTGCTCCTCCCATTGCTGCCTCTGCTGCTCGATATATATGTCATCGAGGCATGATCGGAACTCCAAAAAATCATAGGCAGATGTACCTACATCCTGCTCAAAAGTAGAAAAAGGTGGCGGTGTAGGTGCAGGCTTATGTCGACGTGGACTAGGTAGGCTCAAAATGATCTTTGCTTCTTCCTAGCAGGTTTTTCCCTAATCCTAAGCTATTTGCAAAAAACATAAGCGATAATAAATCAAAGTCTAAATTATACACATGAATATAGAAAGATTAAAAACATGTAAAATTAAACTTGGGTTGGCTCCAAAGAAGTGCTTTGTTTTAGGTCTTTTAGCTCGACCACACTCCATTATTTCAAATTGGCTCCGGAGGTTTTGTAAACCTTCATTCATCTGTCTCGAATACTTTATCTATGCTATCCTCTCTAGCTCTGGCCGAAATGATGTACTTTCCTGACACGGGTTCCTGACGTGCTGTGCTAGCAGGCTCAAATTCCATCTTATCGTCTCCTACTTTTAGAGTCAGCTTGTGATTCTTAACGTCAATGACCATTCCCGCAGTTGCTAAAAATGGTCATCCTAGGATAACGGGTATCTTCGGATCTTCTTCCATTTCCATGACTATAAAGTCGGTTGGAAGTGTAAAATTTCCCACCTTAACATGCATGTCTTCTAGAATCCCCAGTGGGTATCAGCATGAATGGTCGGCCAGCTGCAATGTCATAGTGGTGACCCTCAAATTCCCCAACCCTAGCTTTTTGCATAGGGTATAGGGCATCAAGCTCACACTAGCGCCCAAATCGTAGAAGGCTTTGCTAATCAGGGGTTTCCCTATATAGCACGGGATATAGAAACTCCCCGGATCCTTTAGTTTCTGAGTGGTCTCATTCCGGAGTTACGCACTTGATTCCTCTGTGAGGGCCACTGTCTCAGACTTTTCAACCTTCCTACGATGTGCTAAAATATCTTTCATGAATCTTGCGAATTAGAGCATTTGGTGCAGCGCTTCGAGTATCGGTACCTCTACTGAGATCGATTTTAGCATGTCCAAAAATTTACCAAACTCAGCATCTTTCTTTGCATGGGTCAGTTGCTGGGAGAATGACACCGTCAAGGATGGTTGCGTCTTTATGGAAAGCTCCTGATTTATGTCTGTGTCTTCTTCCTTCCCAGTTTCCCTCGGAGGTTCCCTTATTTCGAGTCCTGGTTCTGGTCCGACAACCACCCGGCTCGGCATCTCTTTCAGCATCCTCCCACTCCACAACGTCACTGCCTTGTACTGCTCTACCGGATTGACTTTTGACTTTCTTGGTAGTTTCCCCAGTACTTTGGAGATCTTGTTGGAAATCTTAGCTACTTGAATTTCAAGCGTCTTTTGCCTGCTGGCGAGATCCTTTATAGATGACTTTAACTCTTAAATCATCGTATCTGTCTATGAATGTCGCCGCTAAAATTACGCATTCGCTTAATGTTGCCTCTGAATGAAGTTTTCTATCATATTCTCCAGACGGGTGTCTGGCAGTTGTGGCTGCCCATTTCCTAGTTGCTGCCCATATACTCCAAGCAGTTGGAAATTCCCCGAGTTACTTCGATAGGAAAAATTCGGATGGTTCCCCCATCCGGGATTGTAAGTGTTGGAGTATGGGTTGTTGGGCCTAAGATGGTGGTCCCCAATCGCATTGACATGCTCGATCTGCTCCTCTAATCGACCCTGCCCTCCATAGTAGTCCTCCTGATATGCTACTGTTCCTTCTCCTTCTCCATAGTCATTGGCCACATATGCAGAAACAAGATTTAAAGAGTTGAATCATCTGTTAAGCGCGTCCATCCTCACTGCTAGGTGGTCCACATAGTTGATAGCATATCGTCCCGCTGCAGGAGCTGGGTGACTACGTTCGGAAGCCCATTGATGGTGGTTCTGGGCCACCACTTCTATCAGCTCCTCTGCTTCCTCGATAGTCTTGTTCATTAGTGCTCCTCTTGCAGCAGAATCGAGGAACATCTTTGTGGCATACGTGATCCCATTATAGAATATGTAGATCACTAGCCACCTTTCCAGTCCATGGTGGGGGCATTGGTAGAGTAACCCCTTGTAGCGATCTCAGGCTTCAAATAGGGACCCCCCATCCTTCTGACAGAAGCTCGTGATTAGATGGCGCATGTGAGCAGTCTTGTTTGGCGGGAAGTACTTGTTCAAAAATTGCTGCTCACACTGCTCCCATGTAGTAATGCTTCCCAATGGCAGGGAGTGAAGACATGCCTTAGCCTTATCCCGCAATGAGAAAGGGAATAGGCTCAGGCAGAAGGGACTCCATTGATCTTCATTGTTGAGCGGATTTCAAAAAATGTCTCCAGGTGTCGGTTCGGGTCTTCAGTCGCAGCTCCCCCGAATTGACTCTGTTGGACCATGTGTATGAGTGTCGGTTTCAGCTCAAAGTTGTTTGCCAAAATGGACGGTCCAACTATACTCGGTCTAAATCCTTTAATACTAGGGGTTGCGTACTCCCACAAAGGTTAGCTACCTACGTTTACCACGGATGCAGCTTGGTCCTCCATCCTCTTCTGTTCAGCTCTCCAACGATAGTAGGTTCGTTCAATTTCTAGATCGATCGGAATCAGGACTTCCAATCCTAGGAATCTAGGCATATGAAGGACTGAGCCACAAAATTAGGAGTATTGCCTAATGCTCAGAAACAAGAAATAAACTAATCTAGATACCTAAATAAAATGAAGAAGAGCTAAAAAGAAAACGTAGAACTACTGCTAAAATAAAAACTAATTCTAGATATGGAAAATCTAAAACTGAAGTAAATACAGTAAAATAAATAAAAATAAAAAAAATAAAAGTAAAGCAAGTAAATAAATCTAACCTAAGTTCGATCCAAATATCCACTTCTTGATTTGATATCGAATCAATCAGTCTCCGATAACGATGCCAAAAACTTGATGCACGTGAACGCGACCTCAAATCTCGTGACGGAGACCGTCGAGAACTCGAAGCATGCGCTCGCACTCAATGCCCGCAAGTGCATGGGTGTCATCAAGTAATAAAGACTTATCGATCCCATAGGGACTGAGATTCGAGTACCGATCTATTCAATGGACCTTATTGTTCGGAAATCGATTCTAATGGTTGTGGTTCAAAGGAATGTCAGCGGTCCTAACTCTAGTACAGTGTCACATGGAGGAAGAAAAGCTACGCTATGAGTCTTTGGATGGATTCTAGGATTTTGGTTTCGTTTGTGTGTCGCAGGACACATTGTCAATTGGGTTTTGACTAGGTTTCTAGCTACAGTTTTGTGGAAAGGACATCATACACTCCCCCGATGAGCCTTTGCATCTATCGAAAGCTACCTCTACCATACCAGGTCAACCCCTGGCTTTAGGATAGGATAGTAGGTACGAGGATGCCGAATCAATCCCTGCGATGAGTCGAAAATGGGGCACATTTCCTACTCTATTGCATCGTTCTACCCACAATTACCGAGGATGAGGGCAACCCCTAAGTTCCTCTTTAAATTCCCCTAAATCATTGATACAAGGGTTGTCACCCCTCATATCGGCTAAGCACAGTGACTAAAAAACCAAAACAATAGCTATAGATCTAAACCAAACACCAATTGCAAATATAGATTCAAGAATGAAAAGATATTTGAACCAACATGTTCTAACTCAACACAAACTACTCCCTAGTCCTAGAATCAGAGAATCTACTCCATGAATGCGAGAAAAGAATCACAAGGCATTGTCAAATTCATAAATACATGATAAAGTATGGAAAGAATATAGATTACAATTCGTTGAGGCTCTTCTCCCTGGCGTTGAGGTGTAGAACTTGGATCTCGAGCAGCTTCCTTCCTCCCCATTGCGAGTTTCCAAAGCTTTTTAGGGCTTCGGAGTGTTGTCCCGACCGTCGTGCCTCCCCCTAGGGTTTAGGCATGGCTTTCTTTATATAGACATGAGGTCGGCTCTTCACGAAATCCGAAAAAAGACTTAATCGCACCAAAATACTGGGTTGCCACGCGACCGTGTGTTTCCACATGGCCAAGCCGTGTGTGGCCCTGTGGTGGCCAATCTTGAGCTTCAGACATGACCGTATGTAGCCACATGCCCTGGTCGTGTGCCCTACTGTATCCAGCTACCAAAAGCTCTTTTTCGCTCCGAAAGTACGCCATTTTCCCCATGAAATGCTATCCTGCATACAAAAGTACAAAGAGCATATTGTTGGTGCAGTAGGCACCTAAGTCGAACCTAAGTTTTGATTATAGCAAACGATACAAAGTTAAGCATATATTGTTATCTCATGAGCTAAATCAAGTGTGCAGAAAAGTCTCAACGCTGGAGCTAAAGGCTAGCGACACCCGGAGGAAGCCGCGGTGGTCGGGCGACACTCAAGAGACTTCAGAGGGAGCCGAAGGAATTGAGTGGAAGGCCAGAAGCAAAAACAACACGTAAGTACTGAGGTAAGCTCGTGTGTGCGAGCGTAAGTAAGGTCGTATCCTCTTTACGGGGATGATCTTAAGCGTATATCCGACCAAAGACTTCTTATAAATGGCCTAGGTCGAGATCGGATGGTCGACGACCATCGAAATTATGTTTTTCTTGAGCTAACTTGCCTTGCAGCCAGCATCAGTCGACTGCCAACCTGAAGGACTCGACTGCCGTCCATCAGTCGAGTGACTACGGCTAGCACTCGACTGATGCTGCCATCAGTCGACTGGTGATGGCCATCAGTCGACTGCTGGTCAAAGGATCAGCCTCGAGTAGTCAAGAGTTATCACCATTTTTCAAGGGGTTTTGTGCCCATTTGTGATTGGCTAAAGACCCATTCGATGAGGGGCTCAAAGGCTATAAAAGGAGGGCCAAACCTAGGGTTTTTCATCAATTAAAAAGCTTCCAAGTGCTTCCGATACGCTCCGACTCTCCGACATCCCTACGACGAAGCGCTGCCGAGACGACGACTAGAGCTTCAACCTCCAACCTTTAAAGTCGTCAGTAACGAAAGTTCTAAATTGTATTTCAGTTTATTTCTTTTAGTAAAGCTTTAAATCATATCAAGGAGAGGGGGAGTGTCCCTCTACCTTGAGTCTTTATCGAGTTTTGTATTCGTTTAACTCCTACCTCCAACGAGGAGGAGTTCTTTAGTAGTTTGCCCTCCGTACGTGGTCAAGGACCACTAGGGCCTTGGAGTAGTAGCCGTAGGCTACGAACCAAGTAAAAACCCTCGTGTTTTTATTTATTTATTGTTATCTTTCCGCTGCGTTTTACTCGTACCTTAACGAACGATTACGAAAAAGTTTTTATCGCTATTCACCCCCCCCTCTAGCGAACCGCATCGATCCAACAATTGGTATCAGAGCCGGGGGTTGCTAAGATTTGGTGAAACCACCAATCTAGCCATTTTTCACAGATTTATTTTTCTTTTATTTCTGTTTATTTCAGATTTATTTCGCTTTGTTAAATTTACTCCCGCACTACTAATCCAAGACGCGAGTCTTGGTACTTTTTGTGTGTTTTTGTCGTTGCTAGTTTTTTTTTCCTTCGTCTCCTTGTGTTCTTTGTTCTAATGGCCCATCTCGAAGGTTTAGCACCATCCGACCTCCGTTTTACAATGGAGATGACTTCCGTTATTGGAAGGGTCGGATGGAATGCTTTCTTAAAACCCAAATCGAGATGTGGATCATAATCCAAACGGGTTTCACACTTCCGACTAATGAAGTGGGTGACTCCTTGGATTATTACCAATGGACCATTGCAACAAAAAAACAAGTCGAAGCTGACGCTAAGGCAACGCAAATTCTTCAATGCGGCCTATCCAAGGAGGAGCTAAATCGCTTCGGCCCCTTCATAAGCGCAAAAGATCTTTGGACAAAACTAGTGGAGCTACACGAAGGGACCGACGAAGCCAAGGTATGTAAGCGTGATCTTCTTTTCAATAAACTATATAACCTAAAAATGCAGGAACATGAGTCCGCGACACAACTTCACGCCCGAGTCCAGGACATCGTCAACAACCTACACGCAATCGGGCAAAAGGTCGAAAACCGTGACCTTATAAGGTATGTCCTAAACTCTTTTCCGGGGACTACCTTATGGGCATCCATGGTCGATGCCTATAAGGTCTCCAAGGACCTTTCTAAAATTAGGTTAGATGAACTCTTTTTGGATTTTGAACTTCATGAGCAGTCTAACTCGGAGCCCGAGAGGGGTATAGCCTTGTTTGCAGAATCAAAGAAGAAGAAAATCGCAAGCAAGCCACCACCAACCGAGGAGGAAGACGAGTCCGAAGAAGAAGTTGACCCGGAGTTGACTACCGAACTAATGAACCTAGCTCGAAGGATAGCCAAGGGATGAAAGTGAACCACGACTCGACCCAACCAAGGTAAGCCTAAAAGTTCTAATATTAGGTGTTATGGGTGCAACAGGTTTGGACATATCAAGTCCGAGTGCCCCAAGCTCAACCACCAAGCACCTAAGCACAAGAAGGCCCTCAACGCGACATGGGAAGAAGCGTCATCCGAAGAAGATGAAGACCACGTCTTCATGGCGAAATCAATTGAGTCAGACACGGAGACCGAACTTGAGTTAGAACCTGAGGATGACTCGGACTACGAAGCTACCTTCAAGTAAAGCCACGGATACGCATATGGTTCAAAAGATACCCTTAAAGTAAGTCGAACTTTATTTAATACTTTACAAAATACGGTTAGGTTTTTGTCTAGGAAATTAGTTAAATTCGAGTCCAAGGTCGAGACCCTTGTTGAAGAGGTTAAACTCCTCAAACACGAGGTCTCCCTAACCTCTTCGACTAGTCGAGTTCAAGAGAAGGACTCAACTCGAGTTGAAAAGCTCGAAGTTGAGAACTCTCTCTTGAAAAGTCAAGTCGAAGATCTTAGGAACATGTTGGAAAGGTTCACTTCGGGATCCAAAGGACTTGACCTCCTACTTGGATCTCAAAGGGTCGTGTACAACAAGGTTGGACTAAGGTTTAACTCAAACACGACTAATAGGTCGTATATGTCGATTGTAAGTCGACATAGGAAACATGTCCAAGCATGGGTCCCTAAAAACTTTTTGATTTCAACTCTAGGATCCAACCCGTACTGGGTTCCCAAGGACCAAATCCACTATGTGGATAGACCGAACTGATTCAACGGTCTAGGGGGAGCCAGTACAAAACATGTTTGTGCTTTAACTTAGAAATTGCATGTTTTAACTTAGAATGTTTGTGCTTTAACTTAGAAATTGCATGCTTTAACTTAGAAAGTTTGTACTTTAAAACTTGTGAACTCACTTAGAACATGAACATAATCAACTTCGAAAAGATTGAGCCTCGGGGAGCCTCTTTTCAAAAAAAATAACCAACTAAAATTCTTCGAAAAGATTGAGCCTCGGGGAGCCTCTTTTCAAAAATAACCAGTTAGACTAGGAGATAGTCTTAGGTGAGTCAAGTCATCATTTTCTTGAAAATGGCTTTGTCTAAGGAAGTGGTCGATGATCCGATAAAAGAAGGCCCCTGTGCCTCGCCACGACCTGGAAGCCATGATCTTGAAAAGGTAAACTTGACAAGCCTAGGTTTAAATCCAAATCTAACATAAAATTACTTGAACCTAAATCCACTTAATCAACTTAATTGGAAGTCATCTCACACAAAACACATAAGTATAACATGATTGATCATATAGACACAGGTGAGATGACCTAGGTTTAACAACTTACAACCAATTTAAAAAATCTAACATCCAATCCAACCACCTTGTGTGTAGGATCAATGGATGTTGGACAGCGGTTTCTCCCGACACATGACCGGGGATCAACTCAAATTCACAAAGCTTCGATTCAAACAACAAGGATCGGTAGCCTTTGGGAATAACGGCAAGCTCAAAATCATCGGATCAGGTGATATCGAGCTTAACTCGAATTTTGTTATTAAAAATGTATTACTTGTAGAGAATTTTGAATATAACCTGCTTAGCGTAAGCCAATTATGTGACAATAACTATAAGGTCATATTTTTAGAAAATGAATGTGTAATTAAAACAAATAAAACAGCTAAAACAATACTCAAAGGAACTAGGACAAATAACATTTATACAATTAACTTAATCAATTCCTCAGCCAAATGTCTTATGACACAGGAAGAGAAATCATGGTTGTGGCACCGACGACTCGGTCACTCGCACCCAAGACTCGTCCACAAGATGAGTCAGAGTGGCTTAGTCAGAGGCTTACCCAACCTCAACAACTTGGTTAATAAAATTTGTAATGCTTGTCAACAAGGAAAACAACCTAGGACACAACACAAGTTAACTAACCAAGAACGAACCTCAAATGTACTTGAGCTCCTGCATATGGATCTATTCGATTCACATGGAGCCAAGTCACTCAATAGAAGTCAATATTGCTTAGTCATAATTGACGACTACTCTGTGTTTACTCAGGTTAGGTTCATCAAACATAAAAATGATACCCTAGATCAATTAATCAATCTATTCAAATTAATCGAGAATCAAAAAGACCTTAAGGTTAAAAGACTTAGAAGCGATCATGGTGGTGAATTCGAAAATCAAAGGTTCACCGACTTCTGTAACCTAAACGGATACCACCATGAATTCTCTTGCCCTAGGACCCCTCAACAAAATGGCCTAGTGGAGCAGAAAAACCGAACTCTACAAGAAGCCGCTAGGACCATGTTGAACGAATACGACCTACCCGATAGGTTTTGGGCAGAAGCCGTGAGTACGGCATGCTATGTCCAAAATAGGATCCTTATGGTAAAAAGGCACCTTAAGACCTCATACGAGATTTATCACGATAAAGTACCCAACATCAAGTACTTTAGGGTATTTGGGTGTAAGGTACATATCCTAAACACTAAGGATTACCTAGGGAAATTTACATCCAAAACCACGACCGGAATCTTTCTAGGATACTCGACTACAAGTAGAGCTTATAGAGTATATAACCACGACACCCTTAGAGTCGAGGAAACCATTAATGTAGTGTTCGATGAAGGACACGAACCTACAAAACCCCCGGCAACCCCAATTAGCGAGCCGATTCATACTAGACCTAACTCTGATCCCGAGATCAGGTCTAGTGTTAATCCTAACCTAAGTCAACCAAGTCACTCTATTGATCAAGTGATAGATGACTCCAACCAAACTAGTGTTCAACCAAGTCACCCCATTGATCAAGCATTAGGTGACACAAACCCAACCCAATCTAGGATTCAAACTAACCACCCTATCGATCAAGTGATAGGAGATCCTAATCTAGGAGTTTGAACTAGAGCATCCTATAGGAACCTTAGTCAAATTTCCTTAATTTCAAAGATAGAACCCAAATCAATTGAACAAGCTCTTCTTGATCCCGATTGGATTATTGCAATGCAAGAAGAGCTAGCCCAATTTACTAGGAATGAAGTGTGGGAGTTAGTACCACCACCTAAAGACAAAACGATAATTGGAACAAGGTGGGTGTTTCGAAATAAGCTTGATGATAAAGGTGAAGTAGTTAGAAACAAGGCTAGGTTAGTCGCCAAAGGGTTTAGCCAAGTCGAAGGCTTAGATTACGACGAAACCTATGCCCCAGTAGCTAGACTCAAATCCATTCGAATGTTGCTAGCTTATGCCGCACATCGAGGATTTAAGCTGTTTCAAATGGATGTTAAGTCGGCATTCCTAAATGGATACATTAAAGAAGAAGTTTATGTTAGCCAATCCCCCGGATTCGAAAATCTAGATAAACCCGACCATGTTCTAAAACTTAAGAAAGCTCTCTATGGACTTAAACAAGCTCCTCGAGCTTGGTACGAGAGACTTTCAATCCATCTTAAGTCAAAAGGGTTTAACCAAGGCTTAGTTGACCCAACTCTCTTTGTAAAAACCTTAGGTAAAGAAATATTCATAGCTCAAATTTACGTAGACGATATAATTTTTGGAACCTCTAACTCAGCCTTACTAAATGAGTTCGTTTCGCTCATGGAAAGTGAGTTCGAAATGAACTTGGTAGGCGAGTTAAGTTTCTTTTTAGGTCTACAAATTAAACAAACTAAGGATGGTATATACCTATATCAACAAAAATACACTAAGGAGTTAATTAAAAGATTTGGAATGCAAGACGCTAAGGTAATAAACACCCCAATGGCGATAAATGTTAACATAGGAGAAGACCTAGAAAGTAAGTCCATTGACTTAAAATACTATAGGAGCGTAATAGGGAGTCTCCTATACTTAACTGCGAGTCGACCCGACATCCTATTCGCAGTAAGTATGTGCGCCAGGTTTCAAACCTGTGCTAAGGAGTCACCTAACCCTAGTTAAGCGTATCCTTAGATATCTTAAGGGCACACTTAACGTTGGTATTTGGTACCCTAGATCTACGGAGTTCGAACTAATCGGCTACTCCGATTCGGATTATGCCGGTAGTAAGCTCGATAGAAAGAGCACGAGTGGTTGTTGTCAACTTCTCGGCTCGAGTCTAGTGAGTTGGTGCAGTAGGAAACAACACTGTGTTGCTTTATCTACCACCGAAGCCGAATACATCGCGATGGGTGAGTGTGTCACGCAGCTTCTTTGGATGAAGCACACTCTCTGCGACTTTAAGTTAGACTTTACGAATACTAAACTTCACGTAGATAACATTAGTTCAATTAATCTTACAAAGAATCCGATATGTCACTCTAGGACCAAACATATAGAGGTCAAACACCATTTCATTCGAGAACATGTGGCCAACGGAGCCATACACCTCGAATACGTCGAATCGAAGTCTAACTTGGCAGATCTATTTACTAAACCCCTACCCGAAGCCGAATTTAGTCTATTAAGACGAAAATTGGGCATGTGCGTAATAGAATAGGTACATGCAAATTATATGTTCTTACTACTATTTCTTTAATTTCATTTTTATGGAACTAGGATAGGAAACACCTTAGATATCATGCACCTATAGATTTAAGGAGCCAGTACATCTCACAACACATAGGACTAATGTGTTTGTGTACTTAGCCACGTAGATGGGCATGAGATGTTAGGACCTTACTCCTGGTTCCAGATGTAGAGCTAGTGCATTGCTATGAACCACGGAGTATAATCATACATACTAACCGACTCTGACTAGGACTGGTTGATCTTACATATCAATCAAGACAAATATGAGTCGAACATTTTATAGATGAGCTTATTTTCAGTATATTTTTTTTATATAAAAAATGGGGAACATGCTTGGACTTTAAATTTAACATTTTTTTGTTTGCCACACACCCCTTACTCTTTTCGATATACGGCAAAAGGGGGAGAAAAAGGCCAAAGTTAAGGGGTCAAAATTTTTTGATAACTTAACTCTTACTTCATATTTAAACCAAAAGTTAAAACTTAATTAACTTTTACCAAAAGTCCAAAGAATTCTTAAACTTATTTGTGCCATCTAAGTTTTACTTAAACTTATTTTAAAACTTTATGTTGTTAATGTTTTACTTAAGGGGGAGAAAGGGCTTAACTAAAACATTTTACTAAGGCCAACTTGTTAATTACTCAAAGCAACCCTCGAGGGGGAGGATTAAGGTCTTTCTTCAAGACTCACCCTCGGTCAAGGGGGAGGTTTCCTCAAGGGGGAGTACTTGAAGAAAATCCTTACTACTCCAACTTAATCTTCATATTTTTTGTTTCTCAAGCACATTATTACTCTTCATGCTTTCTATTTACTTAACTTTGTATGTGGGTTTGCCATAAATCAAAAAGGGGGAGATTGTTGGTGCAGTAGGCACCTAAGTCGAACCTAAGTTTTGATTATAGCAAACGATACAAAGTTAAGCATATATTGTTATCTCATGAGCTAAATCAAGTGTGCAGAAAAGTTTCAACGCTGGAGCTAAAGGCTAGCGACACCCGGAGGAAGCCGCGGTGGTCGGGCGACACTCAAGAGACTTCGGAGGGAGCCGAAGGAATTGAGTGGAAGGCCGGAAGCAAAAGCAACACGTAAGTACTGAGGTAAGCTCGTGTGTGCGAGCGTAAGTAAGGTCGTATCCTCTTTACGGGGATGATCTTAAGCGTAGATCTGACCAAAGACTTCTTATAGATGGCCTAGGTCGAGATCGGATGGTCGACGACCATCGAAATTATGTTTTTCTTGAGCTAACCGCCACGACGGATCATCGATCATTGCCAACCTGAAGGACTCGACTGCCGTCCATCAGTCGAGTGACTACGGCTAGCACTCGACTGATGCTGCCATCAGTCGACTGGTGATGGCCATCAGTCGACTGCTGGTCAAAGGATCAGCCTCGAGTAGTCAAGAGTTATCACCATTTTTCAAGGGGTTTTGTGCCCATTTGTGATTGGCTAAAGACCCATTCGATGAGGGGCTCAAAGGCTATAAAAGGAGGGCCAAACCTAGGGTTTTTCATCAATTAAAAAGCTTCCAAGTGCTTCCGATACGCTCCGACTCTCCGACATCCCTACGACGAAGCGCTGCCGAGACGACGACTAGAGCTTCAACCTCCAACCTTTAAAGTCGTCGGTAACGAAAGTTCTAAATTGTATTTCAGTTTATTTCTTTTAGTAAAGCTTTAAATCATATCAAGGAGAGGGGGAGTGTCCCTCTACCTTGAGTCTTTATCGAGTTTTGTATTCGTTTAACTCCTACCTCCAACGAGGAGGAGTTCTTTAGTAGTTTGCCCTCCGTACGTGGTCAAGGACCACTAGGGCCTTGGAGTAGTAGCCGTAGGCTACGAACCAAGTAAAAACCCTCGTGTTTTTATTTATTTATTGTTATCTTTCCGCTGCGTTTTACTCGTACCTTAACGAACGATTACGAAAAAGTTTTTATCACTATTCACCCCCCCCCCCTCTAGCGAACCGCATCGATCCAACACATATCTCCGAACCAGAAAATAGGAAATGCATGCAAAACAAAGTAAAATATGCATGAAATAAACATAAAATAAAATGAGATGTGAGTGAAAACTACTCCTGAAACCATATATATTTTGCTCACATCACATGACAATCACATGTCATATATTTTGTCTAACATCAAAATACTACTCGAGTCAAACTCGAGTCTGGTCAACCGTGACTTGTGCCGATTACACCAACAGTATCTTCTTGCTTATTGTTGTAAGCTCACATTGTTAGAGGTTTTCTCCACCTCCGACTTGTTATCGAGAATGAGAGGTTTTATTAGTGGTGGTGTGCATCACTAGAGCTCACTTGAGCTCGACCCGTGGTGTAGGAACCCTAAGATTCCGAACCACGTTATATCTTATTTTTTGCATGTGATTGTATGTTTGTCTTTTGTTTTAGTTTATGTTTTATTATTTTTGCTGTGCAAACTAACGAATTATAGAGACAAGCACGATCGAATTTCATCAAGCGGACGAGCGTTCTATTCACCCCCCCCCCTTTTGTGTGACCAGCGATTCTCAATAATTTGACCTTCTTAAATTATCTAAATTAAATTGGTAGTCTAAATCATCATTAAAAAATTGATAAAAATACCTCTTTCATCGCTCTTTTATTTTATCATTTACTAATACCCTATTGCATTCATCTTTAATACATCTTATTCGAATAAGATCTTTTGTCTTCCTTTCTCTCACTTTACTATTCTATAAATGTCTCTTTCTCTTCTTTTGTATCTAATTTTCGATATAATCATTCAAAAGTTTCATTCTTAGTTGTATTCACTGCTTTCTTAGCTACTTTCTTGGCTATTTTATATTTTTTTAAATTTTTCTCGTTCTTACAAATATATAATTCCTTATAGATGGTTCATTTTTTCTTCACTTTCTCTTTTCCTTTCTTATTTCACCATCAAGATTTCTTACTTGGTGGTGTATACCCCTTTGACTCATCGAGTACACTCTTGACTACTATTTTCGACTTTGATATCATCTTATTCCATGTCATATTAGGGTCACCGTATATTTCATCTAATACTTGTACTCCTACCTTCACCTTAAATATATTTTGTTTCTCATACTTTTATTAGTAATATATGAGAGGTGTCCTAAGGCAATCACCTTATGGTTGTATCATTTATTTGATAAATGAAGATTCACTATTTGAGTATATATGTTTTCATGTATTTGATTGGATCTTAAACTTGTTTACCGAATGTCCACAATACGATTCATAGCATGAGAGAATTTGTGATTGGATCACAACTAGTGGTTATCTCTACATGTGTAATTGTGATGTATTGGAATTATCTCTAGCCGATGAATTGATGGATTCGGACACCATCGATTCTGTTGAGACTAGCATGAGGTATACTCTTTAGTTTATCCAAGCAGATGTTCCTCACTGGCTAGAGACATTGGGATGTCCGGAGTTAATCGTGGATGCTACTTATGGTAACTAGTTCATTAGAGTGACCAACTGTAAGACTTCATATGGTTCTCTGCATATATGGATATGTCAATGAAGTTCTTACAACAGCTTAAGTGTGATGTTCCTTCGACTTGCGGTATTCAAGTCATCTTGGTCATGAAGACTTATGCTTTGACATCTTAAGCAAGCATCTTTGAGGAGATGTGGACCCGAGATGATGGGGTGTAAGTCGAAGTGGCCGAAGGTGTTTGAATGGCCTACAGAGGATTCACCGCTCCTTGTAAGGAGATGTATACCCCATGGCCTCTCGTCAGATTGTTACTAAAGTCTTTGGCCAAAGCATTACATGTTTAGAGTATGGTACTCTTGGATATATTGCAGTAACTAGAATTCGGAGGACGAAGAAGTAATACTTGGGCTAGATGTGACATAGTCAACCTAGTGGGGACTAACACAATAGACCATGTCCTGAACCAAGTGGGTATAAGATGAATTAAGGGAATGAGGCAAGATTCATTATAGCTACTGAAGGGTTTCAGAAAAGGTTCTGGGATCAACCATTGATTTTCCAATTAATTGGGGATCATGATGTACTACTAGGTGTCACTCATGATCGTTCTATAATTAATGGTTAATTATAGACGGCCAACATAAATTGGGAACCTATTTGGTCACATGTACAATGAGCATAATTCGAAGGATTTAAAACGAGCTTGAGAATATGATTCTCAAATCGAGAGAGACTTTGTTTGGTTGGACCAAACAAAGAGCGAGTATGAAATTGTTTTAGTCGCATCAGAAGCATGGATGGGCCGAGTCTTATAAAGACATGATGGATGAGGCAAATCAATTTGGTTCTAATCCAATGGTGGAAAATAAACCAAAGTGGTTTGGTTTGTTTTAAACGAATGAACCAAAGTTGGCTCGGTTCATTTTAACTTAAAATAGACCAACGCGGTTTTGTTTATTTTAACTTAAGTTATTGGAGCAGGTTAACGGATTTTGGTTATGAACCAATATCCATTAGGAGAATGTGTTCTCTATAAAAACATGTCTTAAGGGTTTTTCGTAGAGAATTAATTGGTTCAAGGATTTTGGAAACCCTAGCCTCCTCTCCTCTTCCTCCTCTAGGGTTGCCACCCACTTCATTGACTGCCTAAGCACCTTGTGCTACCGCCCATTGGTGCAGCAGCTCCTCCTCCTCGTCGCTGGCCACCCACCAGCCACTGGAGGCTTCTCCAGCCATCCTCCCTTGGTCGTTGGCGACCAAGGAGCAACCGGCCATTGATTGGTCGGCCATCTTCTCCACCAACACAAGCTGTCCAGTTTTGGACAGCTTGTTTCTCTCTTCGTAGAGAGGTCATTTGGTCGGCGTTTTGTGCTCCGATAGCGACCTACTTGCCGGGGGTTGGATCTCTGACAATCCTCATAGGTGGAGGACCAAGGTTTCATCAATTGGTTGACGAAAACTGCTTCCGAGAAGCGAGTTCGTGGAGCTCATTTTTAGATCCGAATTTTTGATTCGGATTGTGATCGTCTCTTGGATCACAACGTCTTCGACACGAGGCTAGTAACTCTTGCGAAGACGGGGATCGTGGCTTTGTGAAGCTATCCTAAAGATACTCGGCATGGATACGGATAGAGACGATTCTAGCGAGGGTCGCTACAGTTGATGTCATTCCCGCTACACGTGATACGTCAGGTATAACTAGAATAAATTTCCTTTTATTGCAAAATTTAAAATAGCGATTATGTCTACACTTATTGTATCCTCCATGTGTGTGGTGTGTGTGTTATAATAAAGTTAGTTTATTACTTCTTTTTGCTTCCGCTATGTGCATATTTACGAAACATGTTCGAACACACACGCATGTCGGTGCCGGGGAAACCCAACAGTGGTATCAGAGCCGACTGTGTTTCGACATAATCGTAAAATTGTTTTGTGATAGTCATAATTGTATTTATGGAAATATTCTACTTTTGGAAAGTTTAAAGTATTTATGAAAATTTTAATTTGTAAAGAAATTCAAATTGGAAGTTTCCTAATATGATTAGGAAATTACAATTTAGTAAATTTATTTACTAAATTAGATTTGATTTTCCTCAATTAACACTTTCCATAAATAAAATATGTGATTAGATTTGAAAATTTATTTCCTAATTTAATCATGATTTGATTTGAGAAATCAAATCTCAAACATATTTTATTTCCAAAATAGTTATGACAAATAAGGAAATTTTTTACATGCCATAATTGTATGTCATGTAATTGCATTAGATTCATATCATTATGTCATGTGTGTCGCGACATGTAGATGTATGTCATGTGTGTCATGTCATGTAGATAATATTTATTTGCATGAAAAAGAGGATGAGACTTTAAAACCCTTACACAATATTAAAGCCTACACCTTCCATTAATATGGTTAGAACTAGAGTTCCATTTCTTGTTTGGGTTGTTGGACTCACTCCAAGCCCAGCTTGAACCTGAACATGTTCAAATCATTGGAATAGTTTAACACTAATATGGTAAGAGTCAAAGGTCAATCGTTAGTTTGGGTTGTTGGACTCACTCCAAGCCTGGCTAATTTGTTGAATGCGCTCTAACCATATTAAAACTATTTCACGATTAATGGGTTGGCTCTAACTTAGAGCATCGATTTGTTGGACTCACTCCAAGGTCGATGTGAAGAGAGGTGAAGTTGGGTGCTATGCATATGATGCATACTTATTAATGTGTTAACAACCCAATGTATGTGTGAATATTCAATTAGTTGATAGCACATTGTGATAGTTATATATATGTGATATGTAATCAGTATACATGATACCTACCATCATAGCTAAGAATGGCTTATTGGACTCACTCCAAAGTTGTTCTTATCTATGTTGGATATCGACCCATTCGGAGATGGACCTACGATCTCCCGAATTTATTTTGAGGGTTTTGATTTCGAAAAATAAATGGGATTTATAAATGTATGTTGATGCATTTTAAAATCATTTTCTCATATATGCTCGATTTGTATTTCTAGGTTAATTGATTAACCATGACGTCTTTGAATTTGCGATCGATTTTGGATTCAAATAAATTGACTGGGCCAAACTTCTTGGACTGGCTTAGAAACCTGAGAATTGTTCTCAAGGTGGAAAAGCTTGCGTATGTCCTCGAAGCATCTCTTCCTGCCCGTCCTAGTGATGACGCAAGTCCAGACCAATTGTTGGCCCATCAGAAACATGTGAGTGATTCTGAACTAGTGAGTTGCATCATACTAGCCGTGATGGTACCCGAGCTGTGGAAGCAACATGAGCATATGGATGCTCATACTATAGTCTTTCATCTTTGAGTTGTTTAATGAGCAAGTGAGATCCGAAAGGTTTGAAGTCTCCAAGCTCCTCTTCACCTCTGAGATGCAAGAAGGTTCATCTATGGAATTGCTCAACATGCTGAAGACGGTGGAGGCTTCTGTGAAGCATGAGAAGGGGACAGTGATGTTAGTTGATTCCTCAAAGAAAGGTTCTAAGAGGAAATCAAAGGAACAACACAAGGGGAAGAAGAAGGCAAGGAAGGTAGAACCAGCTCAAAAGGGCACTTGCCATCGTTGCGGTAAGGAGGGTTATTGGCGAAGAAACTGTAAGATTTATCATGAGTCCGTGAAGAAGAATAAGGCATCTGATGCCCTATCTTCTTCAGATATCTTCGTTATTGATTATCATTCTATTTCCTTAGACACTTGGGTATTGGATACCGGGTGTGATTCACATATATGTAATAATATACATGGGCTAAGGAATAGAAGAAGACTCGTCAATGGAGAGTCAAATTTACGTGTTAGGAATGGAGCAAAGGTTGCTTCACTCGCCATCGGAACGCATCTGTTGAAGCTCCCTATAGGACTTGTCTTAGAACTAAACAATTGCTTTTATGTTCCTTCGTTGATAAAGAACATCATTTCTATTTTTTGTTTAAATAGAAATGGGTACCATTTAACTTTTAGTAACAATTGTTGTTACATAACTTTGAATGACATTCTTTATAGGACTAGAACTTTAAGCAATGGTATTTATACGTTGGACGTATCCAGTGACATTTTCAATATTGAAGCGAGCAACAAGCATGCTCGAAAAGATAATCAATTAGACTCCTACATGTGGCATTGTCGTTTGGCCATGTGAGCAAGAAACACATGTCCGAATTACACCGATGTGGAATTTTGAAATTATTTGAATTAGATTCATATGATACATGTGAATCATGCCTAAAGGATAAGATGACCAAATTACCTTTTACTGGAAAAGGTGAACCGGTGGGAGAGATGCTTGGTCTAATACATACTGATGTATGTGGACCTATGTCAACTCAAGCTCTAGGAGGCTACAACTACTTCATTACTTTCACCGATGATCACTCACAGTTTGGGTATGTGTTCTTGATGAAACACAAGTCTGAAGCCTTTGAAAGATTCAAAGAATTCAGAAATGAAGTAGAGAAACAACTTGGCAAGAGTATTAAAATACTTCAATCGGATCGAGGTGGTGAATACTTGAGTCAAGAGTTTCTAGATTATCTAAGGAACAATGGTATATTGTCTCAATGGACTCCGCCGTATACACCACAACTTAATGGTGTATTTGAGAGGCAAAATCAGACCTTGTTAGACATGGTCAAGTCGATGATGAATCATGCGAATCTTCCTAAGTCCTTTTGGGGCTATGCACTTCAGACAGTTATTTACTTGTTAAATAGAGTCCCGACCAAGGTAGTCTCTACTACTCCATATGAGATATGAGCTAGTAAGAAACCTCATTTACCTTACTTGAAGATATGGGGTTGTCCTACTTATGTGAAGTGGACTGTGTTAGACAAATTGGATGTTAAGTCTGATAAATGTCTATTTATTAAATACCCTAAGGAAACGAGGGGTTACCAATTATATCATCCCTTGGAACAAAAGATGTTTGTTTCAAGGAATGTTGTGTTTCTAGAGAAAGAGTTTCTCTTGCAAGAAAACAGTGGGAGTGTCGTTGAACTTGAGGAGGTTCAAGAGACTCCAGTAGACATTGAGGAGATACCTGGTCAAGCACCTCAACCGATAACTCATAGTGATGAGACATCGGTTGAACATATTATGACACCAAATCTTCATAGATCTGGTAGGACACGCAACATTCTTGAGAGATATGGATTTCTCGTAAGCGAATCGAACGATGTGTTACTCATTGATGATGAGGAGCCTACCAGTTATGAAGAAGTTCTTAAAAGTTCAGAAAGAGACAAATGAATTGAAGCCATGAAGTCGGAAATGGATTTCATGCATGAAATCAAGTTTGGAACTTGGTGGACCCACCTGAAGGCATTAAGCCTATAAGGTGTAAGTGGGTTTTCAAGAAGAAAATTGACATGGATGGTAATGTGATTACCTATAAGGTTAGATTAGTGGCAAAAGACTATTGTCAAAAGAAAGGTGTTGATTATGACAAGATCTATTCACCAGTAGCTATGCTTAAATCCATTCGGATGCTCCTGGCCATAGGGGCTCATTATGATTATGAGATATGACAAATGGATGTGAAAACGGCTTTCCTTAATGGAAACCTACTCGAGGATGTGTATATGATATAGCCCGAGAGTTTCACATTGGTTCATAAAACCAAGGTATGCAAACTTCGACGGTCCATTTATGGACTGAAGCAAGCATCCAGGAGCTGGAATATCCATTTTGATGAGACAATCAAAATGTTTGATTTCTCACAAAATCCGGACGAACCTTTTGTGTACAAGAAGGTTAGTGGGAGTGCAGTCGTGTTCCTAGTATTGTATGCCGATGACATATTACTTATAGGAAACGATATATCTGTCTTACAGTCGGTTAAAATTTAGTTATCCAAAACATTCTACATGAAAGACTTGGGAGAAGCAACCTACATCCTCGGGATCAAGATCTATAGAGATAAATCGAAATGATTGCTTGTCTTTCACAATCTACATATATAGATCGAGTGCTAAAGATGTTTAGCATGTCAGAATCTAAGAAAGGTTTCCTTCCCATCAGGCATGGGATGCACCTTTCGAAGTCTATGTGTCCGCGCACAGAAGACGAGAGGATTTGCACAAGTAAGATTCCTTATGCATCTACAATAGGATCTATCATGTATGCTATGTTATATACGAAGTCCGATGTATCATATGCTCTGAGTATCACAAGTAGATACCAGTCCGATCCAGGAATGGATCATTGGGCGACTATTAAGATAATCCTTAAGTACTTAAGAAGAACTAAGGATGTGTTCCTAATATATGGAGAAGGTGATATGGTAATATGCGGGTATACGGATGCCAACTTCTAGATAGACAAGGATGATTCTAAGTCTCAGTCTGGGTACGTATTTACCTCAAATGGAGGTGCAATAAGTTGGAAAAGTTCTAAACAAAATACTATAGCGGATTCTACCACTAAGGCAGAATACATTGCAGCTTCAGAAGCAGCAAAAGAAGCGGTTTGGATCAAGAAGTTCATTTCTGAACTTGATGTGGTCTCATCAACGATCCAAACATGTGCTTCGCCGCTATCATCTGATCAGAGAGATCATCAGTAGAAAGGAAATACAAATCGAGAAGATTCCTATTGAAAGGAACTTAGCGGACCCTTTAACTAAGGTCTTATCTTAAAGTAAGTTTGAGGGTCATGTTAGAGTTTATGGTATCGGGTACTGTGGCGATTGACATTAGGCCAAGTGGGAGTTTGTTAGTAATATATGAGAGGTGTCATAAGACAATCGCCTTATGGTTGTACCATTTATTTAATAAATGAAGATTCATTATTTGAGTATACATGTTTTCATGTATTTGATTGGATCTTAAACTCATTTACTGAATGTCCACAATACGATTCACAACATGAGAGAATTTGTGATTGGATCACAACTAGTGAGTATCTCTACATGTGTAATTGTGATGTATTGGAATTATCCCTAGCCGATGAATTGATGGATTCGGATGCCATCGATTCTGTTAAGACTAACACGAGGTATACTCTTTGGTTTATCCAAGCAGTTGTTCCTCACTGGCTGGAGACATTGGAATGCCCCGGAGTTAATTGTGGATGCTAGTTATGGTAACTAGTTCATTGGAGTGACCAGCTGTAAGACTTCATATGATTCTCTGCATATATGAATATGTCAATGAAGTTCTTACAACAACTTAAGTGCGATATTCCTTCGACTTGCGGTATTCAAGTCATTTTGGTCATGAAGACTTATGCTTTGACATCTTAAGCAAGCATCTTCGAGGAGATGTGGACTCGGGATGATTGGGTATAAGTCGAAGTGGTCGAAGGTGTTTGAATAGCCTTAGAGGATTCACCGCTCCTTGCGAGGAAATGTATACCCTATGGTCTCTCGTTGGATTGTTACTAAAGTCTTTGGCCAAAGTATTACATGTTTAGAGTATGGTACTCTTGGATACATATGCAGTAATTAGAATTCGGAGGACGAGGAAGTAATACTTGGGCTAGGTGTGACGTAGTCAACCTAGTGGGGACTGACACAATAGACCATGTCCTGAACCAAGTGGGTATAAGATGAGTAAAGGGAATGAGGCACGATTCATTGTAGCTGCTGAATGGTTTCAGAAAAGGTTCTGGGATCAACCGTTGATTTTCTGGTTAATTGGGGATCATGATGTACTACTAGATGCCACTCATGATCGTTCTATAATTAATGGTTAATTATATACGACCAACATAAACCGGGAACCTATTTGGTCACACGCACAATGAGCGTAATCCGAAGGATTTAAAATGAGCTTGAGAATAGGATTCGCAGATCGAGAGACACTTGGTTTGGTTGGAGCAAACAAAAAGCGAATATGAAATTGTTTCAGTCGCATCAGAAGCATGGATGGGACGATTCTTAAAAATCATGATGGATGAGCCAAATCGATTTGGTTCTAATTCAATGGTGGAAAATAAACCAAAGTGGGTTGGTTTGTTTTAAACGAATGACCAAAGTTGGTTTGGTTCGTTTTAACTTAAAATAGACTAATGCGATTTGGTTTATTTTAACTTAAGTTATTGGAGCAGGTTAATGGGTTTTGATTATGAACCAATATCTATTAGGATAATGTGTTCTCTATAAAAACATGGCTTAAGGATTTTTCATAGAGAATTAATTAGTTCAAGGGTTTTGGAAACCCTAGCCTCCTCTCCTCTTCCTCTTCTAGGGTTGCCGCCTACTTCATTGGTCGCCCAAGCACCTTGTGTCGCTGCCCATTGGTGCAGCAGCTCCTCCTCCTCGTCGCCGGCCACCCACCAGCCGCCAGCGACTCCTCCGGCCATCCTCCCTTGGTCCCCAATGATCAAGGAGCAACCGACCATTGATTGGCCGGCCATCTTCTCCACCAACACAAGCTGTCCAGTTTTGGACAACTTGTTTATCTCTTCGTAGAGAGGTCATTTGGTCAGCGTTTTGCACTTTGACAGCAACCTACTTGCCAGGGATTGGATCTCCGGCAATCCTCATAGGTGGAGGACCAAGGTTTCGTCAATTGGTGGATGAAAATCGCTTCCAAGAAGCGAGTTCGTGGAGCTCGTTTTTAGATCCAAATTTTGATTCGAATTGTGATTGTCTCTTGGATCACAATGTCTTCGACATGAGGCTAGTAACTCTTGCGAAGACGAGGCTCGTGGTTTTGTGAAGCTATCCCGAAGATACTTGGTATGAATACGGATAGAGGTGATTCTAGTGAGGGTCGCTACAGTTGATGTCATTCCCACTACACGTGATACGTCAGCTATAACTAGAAAAAATTTCTTTTTATTGCAAAATTTAAAATAGCGATTATGTCTACACTTGTTGTATCCTCCATGCGTGTGGTGTGTGTGTTGTAATAAAGTTAGTTTATTGCTTCTTTTTGCTTCCGTTGTGTGCATGTTTACGAAATATGTTCGAACACACACCCACGTCGGTGCCTAGGAAACCCAACACCTTTAACTTCCACCACTTAATTCTAGGAGTCGTATATATTTTTCTTTTATTAATATTATGTATGAGGCGTATACCAATACTACTAATCTATATTGGGTAGTTAAGCTTTCCCATAGATAACCTTACAATCTTTACAAATCTTTTTATCTCTCTTCTTAACTATAAGAAAGTAAATTTGAGATTTATTATTTTCACTTTTGAACGTGACTAAATATTCTTCTCTTTTCTTAAAAAATATATTAGCTAGTATAAAATCATATACTATCGCAAAATCTAATATAGTTTTACCTTCTTCATTTATTGTTCTAAATCCATAACTCCCATGCACCCTTTCATATTCCTCATTTTTCACTCTAACATGTCTATTTAAATTGTCTTCTATTAAAATCATTCCATTTGACGGAATATTTTATAATACTTCAGTCCCAAAACCTTAATTTGGTATCTTTATTTAATCATGCTTGAGGTGCATATACCCTAATTACGTTTATTGTTTCTTTTTCCATTACCAGTTTGAGAGCTATAATTCTATCTCTCTTTCTAACTACTTTTACAACTTCATCTTTTAACGAACTATCTACAATAATGCTCACTCCATTTTTTGTTTTACTCTTTCCTATATACAATAACTTAAAACCTGAATTCTCTATTATATTTGTCTTCTCGCCTACCATTTTGTCTCTTGTACACATAAAATATTAATTCTTCTCCTAATTATCGTATATACTATCTCCATTGCTTTACTAATGAGGGTTTCTATGTTTTATGTACTAAATCTTAGACTATTAGTTTTTCTATAATATTTGTTATTACTCAATCTATGGTGTGAGAACTCTTGCTTATTTAACACTACACTTAAGTTTTTATGGAGATATAACGGTCCTTGTCGATACGTTACAGTCAGATCCTATAACACGAATTCTTATATATATTTATTACTACACCCGAGTTCTAGAGATATAGTGATCCTTGTCGAGATGTTATAGTCGGAACATGTAATACGTTCCTTCCGAGGAACAACCTAATATTAACATAATAGTTTGATATATTCATTCATTAAATATTTATCTTAGTTTAACGTTGATTGATAATCTAAGAAAACTCTCTTCTTTATTGATCTGGTGGATAAATTCAAATCTCTCGCAAATGCGAGTTCCGTCCCTCCATGCGTTAGTTACTAGTCTCAAGGGCCAAAGGACCATCGTGATTTACCTCTCTTATGATGGTCCGGGAGCGAACTAATAGGGGCCGCTAGGTTGGCGGTTCCAACTTTTTTGCACAAATGGTGGATAAATTCAAAACACAAGTTATACATATTTAAAAATTTACTTTTGTAATATTATTTTTAGCTGAATTAAAATTTGATAGTATTTTAAAAAAAAATTCTTTTTCCGCGTCCTGGCAATTACAAACTCTTGTCGCGTTGCTAATCTACGAATTTGACCCAATTGATCCACGTTCAATAAAATCTAGATGACCAATCGGTTGCATGGCCTCTACGCCCGTCCACCACTACGATTGCGAAGCTCCCTTGGCCGCTGTTGCAGCCTCCCTCCTGCATCGTCGCGCCTCTTCCGGTAGTAGCGCCACCCTTCGCAAGACACGCCAGCTTCACGCTCTCATCCTCATCGCCTTGCCCTGCGCCTTCCCTCCCTTCCTCTTCAACAACATCCTCTCCCTCTACGCCAAATGCGGCGCCCTCAGTCACGCCCGCAAGGTCTTCGATGCAATGTCTGCCCGAAACCTTGTCTCTTACAACGCCATGATCGCCGCATACTCATACTGGAGGTGCCTCGCTGGCGCTCACTCCGCCCTCCGACTCTTCCGCGAGATGTGCCTCGTCGGCTTGAGGCCCAGCGCTTCCACGCTCTCCAGCCTCGTCCGAGCTTCGGCGCCCTTTCAAGAACCGCTGCTTGGTCGCGGCATGCACTCCAAAGTCGTCAGGTATGGTTTCCCCAACAATGTACTCGTTCAAACTGCGCTTCTCGGGATGTACTCCGACAACGGAAGTCATGAAGCTGTCGAGAATATCTTCTGGGAAATGAGCGAGAAGGATGTTGTCGCTTGGAATTCGATAGTCCTCAGCAATGTCAAGAATGGTAGTATGGAGCATGGCTTCCAGCATTTCTGCCAAATGATCCGGACTGGCTTAATGCCTAATAATTCCACATTTTCCATAATTTTAAATGCTTGCGGTAAGCTGGAGGACGGGAAAAGAGGGCGCATTGTCCATGCACAGATGTTAAAATCAGATATCAAGCCTGATGTCCTGTTGCAGAATGCATTGGTCAACATGTATTCTTGCTGTGGAGACATGTCATCTTCTTCATTGGTTTTTGACAATATGGAGAAGCCAGACTTGGTCTCATGGAACTCCCTCATTGATGGTTATTCTGATTCTGGTGAAGGCAAGAAAGCCATGAAAGTTTTCATCGAGTTAAAGGATGTATCTTCTTCTTATAGAGGATCATACCTAGATGACTATTCCTTTGCTGCAGTTATTTATGCTACTGCTACTTTACCTTCTGTATGTTACGGGAGGCCTCTTCATGCCCAAACTATAAAATCAGGGTTGAATTTAAGCATATTTGTAGCAAACACCCTGATCAATATGTATTTCACAAATGGTGATTCTGACTCTGCTCAGAGGCTGTTTAATTCCATATTGATTAAGGATGCAATACTTTGGAGTGAAATGATCGTTGGCCTTTCAAAATTTGGTGAAGGTGAGCTAGCTATGCGATATTTTTATTCAATGCTAGATGCGGGACATAAAGTTGATGAATTTTCTCTCAGCAATGCATTGAGAACATGTGCTGATCTTTTAGTACTGAATCAAGGGGAAATGATCCATTCTCCGGTGGTGAAATCTGGGTATGAAGCAAACATCTGTGTCAGTAGGAGTTTGATTGACATGTATGCAAAAAATGGTATTCTTCAAGGAGCTGACACTATCTTTTGTAGAATAGAGAATCCTGATTTAAAATGCTGGAATTCAATGATTGGAGGTTATGGTAACGTTGGAAACTCTGAGCAGGCATTTAAGATGTTCAATTCAATGGTAAGGAAAGGGCTGCAACCTGATCATGTGACTTACCTTTCTCTGGTTTCTGCATGTAGTCATTCAAGCTTAGTGGAGAGAGGAAGATTCTATTGGTTTTGCATGTTGGCAGATGGTATAGTTCCAGGGTGTAAGCACTATGCTTGCATGGTGAATTTAACAAGTCGATCTGGACTATTGCAAGAAACCAAGCAGTTCATCTCAGGATCACCTTTTGCTGAGTCATCTGAACTATGGAGAATCTTATTGTGTTCTTGTATTATTTTCAGAAATTTGGAAATTGGTGCACATGCTGCAGAACAAGCTCTAATCATAGAACCTGAGGACACTACCACCTATATAATGCTTTCAAATCTTTTTGCTTCGGTTGGGAAATGGGATGTTGTTAAAGGAATTAGGAAGAAGATCACAGGAGTAATGTTAGTTAAGGAACCCGACTTAAGCTGGATCGAGAGAAAAGATGGTGTGCATGCATTTTTTACTGATGATGAATTTCATGAGCATATTGATGAGTGTAGAAACGAATTACTTAGATTACAGGGCAATTTGTTGGGAATTTGCAGCTCTACATCAGTCTGATATCTTAAAGAAAAATGGCCTTACTATGCTAGCATGCTTGTGTGTATGATTTTCTTGCCTTAACTTTTAGGTTGAGCTGGTTCAATATGAGTTGTGAGCAGGAAGGGGTGACATTGATGTTGTCCAGGCCATCCAACAGTGGTTTACTCACCTGTTATTGCTTAACAGACAAGGTCTCATTTAAGATGATTTTGTTAAAGAAGATAAAGCTTCAATCCCACTATCCTCCATTTCCTTCTTTGGAGTGAGGAAGTCACTCGTTAGCTATCAATTACCATAAGGCAATAGAACCAAATGCTGGCCTTTCTTAAAGATGTACATCTGAATGTCACCAAGGTCCCTTCTTTTTCATTCATTGTATTCTTTTTTCATGTCAGACAGATGCTAATCAAACTTTTTGTTTTGCCTAAATAGGATTAAGCTCCTGATTGTTGATCTGATTCTGCTGCATTGAAGATGGCCTTAAGTTCACTTGTATGACAGCTTTGTCTGTTTTACATGCTAAGCTGAATCTGACATCATGCTTCTTCTTTTTCTTCTAGAATTGTTTTCTCTGTGTTAAGTTCTCACACTTCTCTATGCTCCCTCTTGTTTTCTACTGTGTTTTCTGTTGTCAACTGAATTTACCCTTGATTTTGACTTTGTGAATAAAGTTGGTGACGTTTAGGATATCCCAAGTCCTTTTCTGGATCCTTTTTTATGGCAGTCATCACTCAAAGTCTGCAATGAGGGAATGCTTGATCAAAAAAGACATTGACTGGAAGGAAATTCATTGTACAAAGAATAACATGAAGGAGACGAGGAATATACATTTTGGGTGTAAGTGCTATTGCAACATGAGTGTCCTGTTTCTGTTTAAGAGGATTCATCTGTCATAGTACACTAAATGACATGTTAAAATAAACTATATAGTATGCACGATGCACTACTTTTTCATTTTAGATGCTATATATCCACCATGCCCTAATGCTAGTCAATAGAGTTGATACCTTATTATGCATATTTTAGTGTGCCTTTCGTTTGTTTGTTAGGAAATTTCCTAATGGAGATGATATCTCATGTAATTTGTGTTGGAAATCGTTGAGCCTCCGAAACGATTCCGGCGATACAAATTATCAATTCTCGATCGGATCGAAATATAACGGAAGCGAATGTATAATTTCACAAATTATTAATCAACACATATGAATATAAATCAGTGAAGAATTTAATTTTACAAACAAAATTAACTTTTTTTCTAGAAAACTAACCTCTTGTAGTTTTCCTCCTTTTCCGTAAATTCTGGATGTACAGAAACCACAGTCTTCCAGTACGATCCTCCTATCGACGGTAGAGTGTGGGCACTCTAAAATACAAATCTCAGAAATCAATTATTTTCTCTATGTTGTTTTCAACTCATGAAAACATAGAGGAAGAGAGTCTCATGTTAGATAAGGTGAGATCCTTTATTTATAATTTTTTAAAATCAAAAGGATCTCCACTTACCTTTTTTTATAATATTTAATATATTCCAAATATATTAACGATATTATTAATATTCTTTTTGGATATTACCATAACAATCCAAAAACTATAATTATCTCATAATTATAATTTTAATTAAATCTCATATTTAATTATATTTATCTCCAAGCCCTTGGAATCATGGAAACAATTTTCCATCTTCATATTTGATTTCTAAATTGTATTTTAGCCCGTCATTAATAAAGAAGGCGTACTAGGGACCATAGACCCATAATAAGAAGCTCCAATAAATTGGATAAATAATTAAACTCTTTAATTAATTTATTCAATTTATTA
This sequence comes from Wurfbainia villosa, assembly GCA_025175895.1. Taxonomy (NCBI): domain Eukaryota; kingdom Viridiplantae; phylum Streptophyta; class Magnoliopsida; order Zingiberales; family Zingiberaceae; genus Wurfbainia; species Wurfbainia villosa. The sequence continues at coordinate 30,004,369 of CM045989.1, read as the reverse complement.
ATTCCATTATTACTCCACTAAAAATATGGAATTGCACTCTTCTTTGTTATAGAATATCTTACTCTATGAAAAGAGTCGTCCATTGATATAATCATTACATATGGATTAATCCACCATAGACAATTCACAATTGGAGCTAGGTTATTTTCCGTTTACCTCTCCAATTATTTTTTTATTTATTATTATCCTCATTTACCATTAATCCACTAGTGAGTGGTTCAATTTATAATTCCATTATAAATCAATTGGGCCCAATACTCAGTTCCAGAATTAACAAATGAGGGAATTGTCGTTTTGCTTCCCGTAAGAAGGAATGGATTCCATATCTGTGAATTTATATTTCCAACCATTCATTTCAAATATAAATCTAAAATGCAAGTGTTGAGAATGCGTAATTGCAAACTTTAAACAAGCAAATTAAGAATCATATAGAAACCAATAGGAGTCTATAAATACTTCAGGATTAAGATCTATCCATATATGATCATCTTTATGATTTAATTTGAATTTCATAGTATAATGGAATTTATTATGAAATTTCAAATTAAATCGGTCCAAGCCCTACATAATCTTATTATATATAAATGCCCCCATTAAGATGTCTCCACATCGACGGTCCGGATAAGACAGTCACATTCAAAATATTCATAGGCCGCATTAGTGATGCTTTAATTAAAGATCCCATACTTTAATTAATTTCATCACAGACTTAATTTAAGTTTATTATCCATAATTTAATCCTCTTGTATATATAACTCTTATATATACTAAATTATGGTTACAACCAATAAACTAGGGATTTTACTATGATATTCAAAACAAGAAATTTCTTGCAAATATGTTCAATGATAAATGTTGTTTTGAAAAAAAAACATACTCCAATTACAATGCTTTGAGGGCACTATCTCCAACAATTGAGTAAAGCCCAAAAATAAAACCATGAGGGTTTAGACTCAAAGTGGACAATATCATACCATTGTGGAGATATGTGGATCTTATAGGCACTAACAATTGGTATCAAAGGCAGGTTCATGTCAAGCCATGAACCTCGAACAAAGAAAGTGGAGCTCCCATGTCCGGATCGAGAAAACCAGACACCAGGCAGGAAGTCCAGTTAGATCGGGAGAACCGAACAACTGGCAGGAAGTCCAGTTGGGTCAGAAGGGGTGGACAACTGGTAGGAAGTCCAGCTGGATCAGGAGGACCAGACAGTTAGCAGGAAGTCCTAGTGGGTTAAAGATCAGACATCAAGCAGATGATGTCCTTCGAGGACGGATAGGCTTGAGGGGGGGGGGGTCAATGTGGTCCTTCGTTTGAGGGAGGGATTGTTAGAGTATTGAGAATACAATCAAAGTCTCACATTGGTAAGACATGGAAAGGATCATATGCTTATAAGATGAAAAGATATTTCTATTGACATGAGACCTTTTGGATAAAGCCCAAAAACAAAACCATGATGGCTTAGGCTCAAAGTGGACAATATCATATCATTGTGGAGATATATGATTCTTATAAGCACTAACAATTTGGACTTTCCTGGTGATGTAAATAAAATACACCACTTTAAAATATATCAATTATTAAAACAAATCAATACAAGGCCTAAAATATTGTATTATTCTACTTCTACATTACTATTCCTAGTATATCTAGTTTTCTTGTCTCCATGAACCATGATATTCCAAAAGCTTGCATTACATCATCCTCTTCATTCAAGAAATAATACATTTTCTATTCACATAATCTCTTATCTCTTGTGGGTTTTCAGCAAGGGACACAGTCTTTCATGAGAACATTGATTAATATATACAATTCTATTTCCCAACTCTACATAAACTCATTGACTAGGACATACAACTCCTCTCACATCTATAAAGCAATATCACAACTCAATCTTATTTAGCCTTGGATCCACTCATCTCTTTTCACCCCCCATGTTCTTCCACCGATTGTTGATAGTACTTCCCTTGATTAGGTATGCCCTTACTTCCCCTTAATCATCTTCATTGTCCTTAATTATTTTATATTACTTTTGTCTAATTTCTTCTTTTAGCCCTTATTCCCTTAAACGAAAATAATAGACAAAACCTTAATCATCTTCCAGTTTCCAGTACTTTTGATTATTTGTTGTAAATTTGTTTAGTTGATAACACTTATATTTTTAGGCTAAAATTATATGAAGTGTAACTGCAAATTATTGATGTAGGTGATAAACTGGAGTCAAATGATATTCAACAGTGCAGCAATATGTTGTCCATTGTCTGCCAAAACCATATATAGAAGATTACGAGGGTTCTTATGGAGAAAACATGCTACCTTCTTTGTCCCTTCAAAAGTTGAAAACATTCTCTAAGCTATATCCCAGGGAGCAGAGTGAGCTTGAAAGTGATGGGCTTTTAGAACATGTAAATCCTCTTTATGTTCTTTAGAGGATGGCATTGGAGCAAGCTTTTCAAAGGAATAATCTTCTCCAACAACTCCAACCAAACTGTAAAATTGGATAAAGGCAATCCTAGGGGTTGTTGCAATTTTATTATTGTTTTCATTAATCTTTCTAGGTTCATGATTCTTCTATCCTCATTTGCCACATGAATCATCTGATTATTATGTTATACTTGATTGTGGCAGTACAGGTAGACCTGTACGTCTACAAGTGGTCTATTGACCAAAAGAAAGGAAATTTTCCTACTGCATTGAGATCATTGCCTGAAGGCCCTCAAAGGAATACAAGGACAGTTTGTGCATGCTTATCAGATGGAGACAGAGCCTGATTTTGATAAACTTGTTCATAGTGAATCTGGCTTAAAAGCTGTGTCGCTGCCACTTATACAGTGGGCTGAGAAACAAATACCAAATCATGCTCACAAAGATACATCTGTTTTTTGTATGCTACAACTGGAGTTCCTAGATTACCTAGTTCTGATTAATAGTGGCTTCTTGACAAGGCATGGGCAATTTTGAAGAACTCATCATTTTTTATTTTTTATTTTTATTTTGTTTGCAGAAGAGACTGGATTAAGTTTATAGCTGGCATGGAAGAAGCATATTATGGTGGATAGCTCTCAACCATCATATGGGTCTATTGGTTTTTTTCCATCTGGAAAAGCAATGGTTCACTTGATCTTGGTGGTTCATCCTTGCAAGTTACTTTTGAGATGGATACACCCACACATGATGACACAAGTGTAAGTTTGAGAATTGCTTCCTCTAGTCATCATCTGAGTGTTTATTCTCTGGCAGGTTATGAGTTGAATGATGCATTTGACGAGTCCGTGGCCCATCTTTTCAAAAAACTTGTTAATTCAAAACCTGATTCTAACGGTAAGTTCCTCCTTAAACATCCTTTGCTTGAATACCGACTATGGGGAGGAGCACGCATGTTCTCTCTGTATGTCAGTTAACACAGAAGGAAGCCCTTTAGTAGGGAAAACCATGAGAAAGAACATTGGTACAGTTGTAGAACTGCTTGGTGCTCCTCCATGTAAAAAATGTAGTGCTCTTGCAAATCGGTCTGCATGGTCTAATTTGAGTTCTGGAATTGATTGCAAACTTAAGCCCTATGCTCTCACTGATAGTCTACCACAGCCACATGGAAAGTTGAACCATGTCAGGCTTCTTTGTTGTTTTTAACTCGTCTTCTAAGGCATCTCTTGATGATGTATGGAAAACGGGCTAGGAATTTTGCAGGAAAACATGGGAAATTGCAAAAAAGACATAACAGTGTTGCACCTCAACCTTTTACAGAACAATACTACTTTAGGGCACCTTATATTAAAGCCCTTTGGGAGATGGTTTACACATTAAAGATAAGCAGGTGGCTGTTGGTGCTGGAAGCATCACCTGGATTCTAGGGGTTGCTTTAATAGAGGCTGGGCAAGAATTGTCCAAGAGGGCTGAATTGCAAAGCTACAAACTACTGCACAGTGATATACAACCAGCTATTCTTGTTGTTATGAGTTTGATCTCGCTTATACTACTTTGTTGTGCACTATCATGTGTAAGCAATTGGCTGCCTCAATTTTTCCAAAGATTATAGATTTCATTTTTCCAGAATAAATAGGGAACAAACTCTGGTTTCAATTTCCCTTCTCCCTTCCGATTAAGGTGGAGTCCAGTTATATCAGGTCAGCTCTTCACTTTTGATAGTTTTGGTCTTTTCACTTTTTTTTTTTTGATTTATCTGTGACATGAGGTGTGATATTTATTCTTATTTATTGTTTATGTTCAACTTTTTTTTTACTTCTGATAGTTTTGGTCCTCTCACATTCTTTGATTTTTTTTTTGTTGATATGTGGTATGATATTTGTTCTCATTTATTGGTTTTACTCAAAACAAAGTGGTCTTAAATAATTAATTATTTTGAAATTGTCAAGACTTTATTGTTGTATGTGGGTATAATCACATTAATCCACACTAGTTGATAGTATTTTTAATCCAGCAAGAACCAAGTCCAAAAAGCTTGGCCAATGTGTAATCTAGATCAAACAAGAAGTTAATTCACTAAACAACATGGGGTTTTCTTTATAGAAAAAAATTTATTTTTCTCCTTTCCCTTAATTTATCTACTTTTTTCAAAATGCCCCGTACATTTTTAAAGTTGTCATTTTATTGGTACAATCAATTTAGGTCACGATTGACCATACTTGAGTAGTATTTTGATATTTTATAATGGGTTTGACCATTGATTGACTATATGAGTTTGATTATATGTTGACCATATGACTAGTGGATGATTGGGATATCCAAAGTCATATAGGGGATATTATTTGAGGGAGATTATTAAAACAGTCAACCTCGAAAGTCCAAGCATGGTCTTGACAATTGAAAAGTCTAAGAATGGTCTTGGAAAGAAAAGTCTAAGTCATGAATACTTGACAATTGAAAAATCCAAGTATAGTCTTGACATGTGAAAGTCCAAGCATGATCTTGGCAATTGGAAAGTCCAAAAATGACCTTGGTAAGGAAAGTCCAAGTTATGAGTATTTGACAATTGAAAGTCCAAGTCATTAGTACTTGGTAATTGAAAGTTTAAGTCATGGATACTTGGCAATTGGAAAGTCCAAAGGTGAAGTCTTAGCAGTATAAGTTCAAGTGTGTAGTCTTAGCGACGTAAAGTCCAAGTGAAATTGGACGATAGGAAAGTCCAAGGGTGAGGTTTTGGTAGCGTAAAGTCCAAACATGTGGTCTTTGCGACATAAATCCAAATGAACCTTGGCAAATGACCCAATTAGCATGACATAGCCGATGGAAAGACATGAAGGTTAACGCGAAGGATTTAAAGTCACAGACTCGAGGAATCTGAGAGGCATGAGGCTGATGGAGGTGACTAGAATGCTTAGGTCTAAGTTATGGGTGTGTATTAAATATGAGAGGATCATACTTGGGTTAAACATCATATTTGGGGTTTACAGTCGACTCGGGTTATGAACCAGTCGACTGGTCGAGTATTTGACACTCGGAAGGGCTAGTTGACTCGGACAGTCGACTGGAGTTACGACCCAGTCGACTGGTCATGTAGTCGACTAAGGCTCAATTGATGTCTGTGCTTTGGTAGTTGACTGGGGGCTATACTAGTCGACTGATGGTACTGTAGCAGTCCATATATTATTGCTTAGTCGATTGGCCAGTCGACTACAGGCCAGCAGTCGACTCCTGGTAAAAGCAGTCGACCGCTGAGGTATACGTTGGGCAAATTTTAACATGGATTGAGTCATTGTGAGATAACAACATTGAGGTCAGTCGACTAGTGGATAAGAGCAATCGACTGGAAGGCGGAAAATCAGTTCGAGCTCAGCTTTATAAGGAGGTTGTGTGGAGGATTTGGAGTTGTTGGTTCTTGGTGATCTTGAAGGGGATAAGTTGATGCTTTCCAGACATTCCAAGCTATTCAAAGCAATCAAAGCGTGATCAAGCAATTAAAGCTCATTTGTAAATTATTTTCTTTACTTGTATTCATTCTTATTGTAATTGCTTGTATTTGATTGTATTTTTTATTGTTGTAAGAACTTGTACGAAGTTTCTCCACCTCCGATGTCATACCGAGAAGAAGAGGTTCATAGTGAGGGTAGATCACTATAGTGTCATCGTGGAGTAAGAACCTTAGTTCCAAACCACGTAAAATTTTTATCTTGTGGTGTGTGCTTGTATTTGTTGTTTTTTACTTTATTATTTTGTTGTGTATTACTAACGAATTGTATACAAGGACAAGACGGATCGAAGAGAAATTGAAAAATCGTTATTCACTCCCCCTCTAACGTAACATCGATCTCCAATAAGTGGTATCAAAGTCCGGTGTGCTCAGAAGAACAAATCACCCTGATTACCAACCCAATAAGTGGTATTAGAGCGGGAGGGCGCTCTTCAAGGATTAATAACTATAAGAGCAAGGCAAAGATGGAATTGTCCAATAATGGATTGAGCTACGACATAACGGTTCCACCTATCTTCGACGGTGAAGACTTCGCTTATTGGAAAGGTAGGATGACATATTTTTTAATGAATGATTTTAACAATTGACTTTACATTGTACATGGATTTGATCCCTCGAGGACAAGAAAGAAAAAGTTCTCGGGAAGAAGAAATGGATAGAGGAGCAAAATCGAAAATATAAAATTAATTAAAAGGTAATGTTAATGTTAACTAAATCAATTCCTAAGGATTTATTGTATAATCTAGGAGAATTCTACGATGGTAAGGAGCTATGGGACAAGTTGGTTGAACTCTACGAAAAATTCTCATCGGCACAAGATAAGGAGGAAGGCGAGGAAAGCTCATCATTGGCTCAAGAATGTGAGGAATCGGAAGTTGAGAGATGCTCAACATTTGATGAAGAGGAGGTCTTAGAAGTCTCCACCTTTAGAATTGAGGGAAAGGAGAGACACTCAGCACCGGAGCAAGAAGAACTCTCTACCTTCGGAGCCCATGAAGAACACGCTCAAAGTTCTTCTCTAGGTAACTCAAGCATATGTTGTTAGGGCAATCAATCCAAGTATGTGTTTGATTTTGATGTGTGGCAAAGGATTTAAGTTAGATTGTTTATGTGATTTGATATGTGTGTTCAAGTTGTGCAGGACTTGGTGAATCACACATGCACTGCAAGAAAAACAAAAAATATCGACGAAATATTAGCGACGAATTAACAATTCGTCGCTAAATCTAGGAGTTTACAACGAATATCTTCATTGTCGTAAACAATATTACTTTTGCGACGAAATAGTAATATTTCGTCGCTAATATAAAAAATATTAGTGATTTATAATTTTATTGCATTGCTAGACTACGAATTCGCGATGAAATATATTTCACGTCGCTAATATATGAAGTTTTGCGACAATATTTATAAATTCGTCGCCAATACTAGCAGTCGAATTGGTGACTCGATTGATATTTAGCGACGAAATAAGTAATTATTCGTCGCAAACTAACCAATCGAGTGAAGTGGATTCTATGGATCGACATTTTTGATTTAGCGATGAAAATATATATATTCGTCGCCAATAATAATAGTCGAATTGGCGACTCGACTGATACTTAACGACGAAATTAGTAATTATTCGTCGCTAACTATTCAGTCGAGTGGCTAATCGAGTTAACTCGATTCTGTGGCCGGCCAAATTATCAACAGTCGAGTGGTTGATACCATCAGTCGACTGATGTGTTTATTTTTGCGACAATATGTATTGTTTGTCGCCAATATGTCATATATTAGCGACGAAAATTTAATGTTTCGTCACTAAGATCATAAATTTTAGCGACGAAATATATCATTTGGTCGCTAAGATACATAAAAAAACCCTTGTCGTCGCTGATTTCCCCCAAAAATCCTCGCGATTCCTCTCTTCCGGCGATTCCTACTCTCGGCGTTTCTTCCGCTACGACTCCCCTACTCCAGCAATGTAACGCCCATAAAATTCCTAGCAATTTTACAGAAATTTTTGGCTTGATGATCATGGGCTTTATGTGGGCCTTTTTAAAAATAAAAGAAAATAAGCCAAAAAGGGGTGGAAGGCCTAGGAATTGAACCCCAAACCTCTAGAGATAGCCAAGCCTTATAGATGCACCCACTAACCAGAAGCCCAATAGGATTATATGATTAAGGAAGAGGGGGAAACTATAGATAAATGGGACTAAGAGTAAATGAAGAGGCATGGAAAAGAAAAGAGGAACTTCTCTTCTTCCCCCCCTTTATAAAGAAGAGGGAAGATTGGATTTGGTCACTTCCACCCTTCTTCTTCTTCTCCTCACCGAATTCTAGCTTCTTCTCCACCTTTGGCCGAATCTCATCCAAGCAAGAGAAGGCTAGGGTTGGTTCTTCCTTAGGTTTTCCTTCCACCAAAAAGCAACGCGAAGGAAGTAAGTATCCCTCACCTGCATACGAGTAGTTTCGATTGAATGTTTGAACAACCTATATGTTAGATCTGGCCAAGCATGTTTTGGTTTATCAATGAAGTGGTAATCTATGTTTGTAATCTATGTTAGGAAGTATATGATGATGCTAAGATGGGAAAAGAGGTTAGGTTAAAAAGCTAGCCCTAATGGCCACCAAGACCTATTCGGCCAAGCTAGGATTGGGGTTTTACATGAAGTTACATGCTAGGTTTTATTCACTATATGATGTAGTTAAGATTTAAAAATAGATTAGGACCAAAAGCTAACCCTAGTTGAGCCCTTATGTGTTTCGGCCACCCTAAGGAATTAGGGTTAGGGTTGCATGAAAATGTCCCTAATGATGCTATGCTAGGTTATAAGGCTCATGAATGAATGTTGGGTAACAAGAACCCTAGTTGAGCCCCTTATGTGTTTCGGCCACCCTAGGGAATTAGGGTTAGGGTTGCATTAAAATGTCCCTAATAATGCTATGCTAGGTTATAATGCTCATGAATGAATGTTGGGTGACAAGAACCCTAAGAAGCCTAAAAGGGCCATTCGGCCACCCTTGGTTGTTTTCTTTTCTTTGTGTGTTTCAATGAAGTTTACACCATGAAGTGTATGCATATGTATGTTACTTGAATTAGGTTAAAAGTCTAAACCCTAAAAAGCCTATAAGGGCCATTCGACCACCTTTGGTCTTTTAGGTTACAATGAAGTTCATACCATGAAATTTATGGAATTTGTATGCATATGTATGTTACTTGAATTAGGTTAAAAGTCTAAACCCTAAAAAGCCTATAAGGGCCATTCGGCCACCTTTGGTCTCTTAGGTTACAATGAAGTTCATACCATGAATTGTATGCTATGCTATGTTAATGAAATGAAACATGATGTGTCGGAAATGAAGTATGCTATGCTATGTTAATGAAATAAACTATGTTGTTATGAAATGAAGTATGCTACGCTATGTTAATGAAATGAAGCATGATGTGTATGAAATGAAGTATACTATGCTATGTTAATGAAATGAAGCATGATGTGTATGAAATGAAGTATGCTATGCTATGTTAAAGAAATAAGATATGTTGTAAAATAAGCATATAAGTATTTTACCTTCTGCATGGCTTGTACCAAGACCTTAACAAGGTCCAAGAAGGGATGGGCTCCTAAGATGCCCTAGGTCGATGGAATAAGACTCGGGCCTAGGATGGGCTTCTATGTATGATTGCCCCTAGGTCGATGGAATAAGATTCAGGCCTAGTACGGGATGGGCTCCAAGATGCCTTAGGTCGATGGAGTAAGACTCGGGCCTAGGATGGGCTTCTACGCTATGACGATTGCCCCTAGGTCGATGGAATAAGACTCGGGCCTAGGAACCTATTAGGTTCGAGACTTGCTACCTCGGGCCTATTTAGGGATGTGCGCTATGATAATGAAGAAGTGGTACAATGCCGGGCCCAAATATGTTGAGATTTATATTTACGTACCTAACATATATGTTTTCAAAAGCATCTTGCATATGTTTACCTGTTAATGTTTAAGTTACCTGTTATGTTAGGTGATATGACATGATGTTTAAGTTACATGTTATGTTAGATGATATGCCATAATGTTTAAGTTACATGTTATGTTAGATGATATGCCATAATGTTTAAGTTACATGTTATGTTAGATGATATGTCATAATGTTTAAGTTATATGTTATGTTAGATGATATGCCATAATGTTTAAGTTACATGTTATGTTAGATGATATGCCATAATGTTTAAGTTACATGTTATGTTAGATTATATGCCATAATGGTTAAGTTACATGTTATGTTCGATGGTACGCTATGATGTTAGGTTACTAAGTTACATATGATGCATATTATGCTGATTAAGTATATATATATATTTCATGTTATGCTGCTAAGTTAGGGATGATCCATGCTATATTATCTCATGTTACTTAAGCTACAAGTTAAGTTGATGATGCCATGTATGTTACGTGATATATTGATTATATGTTATAAATGCTACAAGTAATGATTAATGATGATGTATGGTTTTGTGAGTAGGACAGGATCTTACTAAGCCTATGTGCTTATAGTTTATCTTTCCCTCGTACTGCAGATAAGGGTAAGGGATGGATAAACTAAAGGGAGCAGCAGGAGGGGTCAATGTGTGTGGTAGTGGCATGGTGGAGAAGATCCGTTAAGTCTACTTATACGTGTATTACCTATGATGATGATGCCTATGGATGTCTTTACTTATGTCTCCCTATGACGATGATGTTATGAACCTACTAAGCCCTAAGTATCTATATATATATATGATGCATGCTTTACGTTGATAAGAAGAAGTAAAGAAGAATGCTTTATGAAGTAAGAAGAAGTATCTATGCATGCTATGCTATGAAACATACTCTATGTTAAGAAGAAGTGTTAATGCATATTTATGTTTAAAAGAATCAAAAAAAAATATTTAGGTCTTAAGTCTTCCGCTGTAAGAAAGAAGAAGTATATATATATATATATATATATATATATATATATATATATATATATATATATATATATATATATATATATATATATATATAAAGTCTTCCGCTGTATGAAATGTATGTACGGTCGCGTCACGCGCCGCCTCTCCGGACATTTAGGGTCCCGGAAGGGCGGGCGTGACAGGTTGGTATCAGAGCGGATCTGCCTTTCCACTACACACACATCGAGCTCCAAATCCTGCTGCTCCAAGTAAGAATTCTATGTCTATGCTTTAATTTTGTTAATTTCTTTTTTTGATCATGCATGATATGAAATATCTTTAGATTATTTAGTTCATGTATAATATAAAATGCCTTTCCCTTATGCTTGATTCATGTATGATAGGAAATGCTTCTAGCTTAAACATGCACGAAAATGTGTATGATACCCTTATGATTGTTCATGTATGATATAAAATACCTTAAGCTTAAATTATGCAGGAGAACATGAATGATGCCTTAAGCTATGATGCCTTAAGCTTAAAACGACCTTATGCTAGCCTTAGTTTAATTACACAAAAAAAAAAAAAAAATAATAATATATATCTATATATATATATATATATATAAACAAATAAATAAATAAATAAACAAATTTTGTTACGAAAATTTGATTTTTTCGTAATTAACTGTGTAAGGTCTATGTTCATCTGAATTGAATTAAGCTCATTTATTTCAATTTCAGATGGCACGGACGATGACTACCATGACCCGTCGTGATGTGTCACGAAACCGATTAAGGGAAGCTATTGAAGAGATAGTCTATAAACCAGATGGTGGGGTCATCGGACACATGAGAAGGCTCGATGGTCTTTTTAGGAGACTCGAGCGGCAGGAGTTTCCGTTACTGGACAACTATAAGATATGGGCCTTGGTCCGCTCCCTGCCAAATGAGTTCATGGTAGTTGCACACCACGTGTGGGGCCGTTATGAAGGGCGGATAACCTATGCGGAGTTGTCTTTGGAATGTTGGAGCATAGGGTTGAGAAGCTGTGGTAGAGAATCCGGTGGTAGGCGGCCTTGGGAGGAAGGAAGAAGGATCTGCAAATAGTCAACTTATTGGCCAACCAAAGACCACCCTGGTGAGGCCAAGGAAGATGGGACAGAAAATAATTACGATCGCACTAGGGTTTGTCCTAGTGAGAGTCATAATGAACTATCTTCTCAAATAGTTGCAGTGGTTTAATTTGGAAATAAGGAATGTTATATGTTAACATTTTTCCTTCTGATTGGAAAATATGAATAAGAGATGTGAATAAGAGACGACAAGTCGTTTCTCTTTTTGAAATTGATGATGAGTTCATTGCATGGGATGTGTATGATATAGTCGAACAATGCTGGGTAGACTGGAACATACAAAAAAAAAAAAAGAAAGGGGGAAGTAATGAATTACGGGGTTGAAATCATCTCCGGACAGCTCTCGACCATGACGATAACACCGACGTTGTTCGATGATGACGATAACACCGACGCTGTTCGATGATATACTGGAAAAGCAAGCACGTGACCCAAGCCTTCAGAGGATCAAGCAAGAGGTCCTAGAGGGAAAGGACGACGGGTTTTGATCTCGATAAGGAGTACTCACCTCGTGGATCGCTGTGTATTCCCGACGATCCGTAATCATGAGGAGATATTTTTGAGAAGCTCAAACTCCTATGCGATGCATCCTGGAACCACCAAGATGTACCAAGACCTTAAGCGGAAGTTACGGTGGTTGAATGAAAAGAGATGTGGCTCGGTATGTCGATGCTTGCGACGCCCAAAGGGTTAAGGCGAGCACCAAAGACACGGAGGAACAACTGCGGTAGATCCAGATTCGAATGGAAATGAGAGGACATTTCTATGGATTTCATCTCGGGATTGCCCAAGGCGACAAGCGGTTACGATGCTATATGGGTGATTTGTAGGACAGTTGACTAAGTCCGCCCATTTCTTAGCAATCAAGATGACCTATTCGATGAAGCAACTGGCTCAGTTATATGCTAGGGAAATTATCAGACTACATGGAATTCCTAAGACCATCATTTCTGACAGAGATGGTCGCTTTATATCCCATTTCTGGGAATGCGTTCAGAAGGCCTTGGGCACAAAGCTATTGTTCAAGATCTTGCCTTCCATCCCAGACGGACGATAAAGAGTAAATCAATCTTGGAAGATATGTTAAGAGCTGCATACTGGATTTCAAGGGTAGTGTGTCGATACTTATATTTGCGAGAATTACCAGCTACAATAATAGCTACCAAGCTACTATTGGAATGGCACCTTACGAGGCTCTATCACGGGAGAAATGTAGATCTCCCATATCTTTGATGCGAGGGTGGTGAAAAGAAGAGGATGGGACTCAGGATTTCATCGACGACACCACGAGCTATATCTGGAACATCCGCCAGAGGATTGAAGCGCCAAAGCCGACACAAAGAGCTATGCGGATAAGAGGCGTAGACCATTAGAATTCGAGGTTGGGGACCTAGTATTCCTCAAAGTGGCTCCCATGAAGGGAGTAATGAGATTCGGAAGGAAGGGTAAACTGAGTCCACGTTACGTGGGACCGTATCCGATATCGCAGAGGATCGGCAATGTAGCTTACAAGCTAGAGCCTCTCGAGATGTCGGCTATTCACAACGTGTTCCATGTCTCTGTGCTCAAGAAATGCATTTCGATCTGGACCAAGTGATTGAGCCACAAAGCAGTACAAGTTCAAGAGGACCTAAGTATTGAAAGTCGGCCTATCCAAATACTAGACCGAGAAATCAAGAGGCTAAGGAACAAAGAGGTGCCCTTAGTAAAGGTCCTGTGGCAGAATCAACGGTACGAGGAAGCTACCTGGGAACGCGAGGAGGACATGAAGCGAAGTACCCTAATTGTTCTAAGTTTCGAGGGACGAAACTTTTTAAAGGTATGAAGGATTATGCAGCCCATAAAATTCCTAGCAATTTTACGAAATTTTGGCATGATGATCATGGGCTTTATGTGGGCCTATTCAAAAATAAAAGAAAATAAGCCAAAAAGGGGTCCAAGGCCTAAGAATTGAACCCCCAACCTCTAGAGATAGCCAAGCCATATAGATGCACCCACTAACCAGAAGCCCAATAGGATTATATGATTAAGGAAGAGGGGAAACTATAGATAAATTGGACTAAGAGTAAATGAAGAGGCATGGAAAAGAAAAGAGGAACTTCTCTTCCTCCCCCCCTTTATAAAGAAGAGGGAAGATTGGATTTGGTCACTTCCACCCTTCTTCTTCTTCTCCTCACCGAATTCTAGCTTCTTCTCCACCTTTGGCCGAATCTCATCCAAGCAAGAGAAGGCTAGGGTTGGTTCTTCCTTAGGTTTTCCTTCCACCAAAAAGCAACGCGAAGGAAGTAAGTATCCCTCACCATATCTGAGTAGTTTCGATTGAATGTTTGAACAACCTATATGTTAGATCTGGCCAAGCATGTTTTGGTTTATCAATGAAGTGGTAATCTATGTTTGTAATCTATGTTAGGAAGTATATGATGATGCTAAGATGGGAAAAGAGGTTAGGTTAAAAAGCTAGCCCTAATGGCCACCAAGACCTATTCGGCCAAGCTAGGATTGGGGTTTTACATGAAGTTACATGCTAGGTTTTATTCACTATATGATGTAGTTAAGATTTAAAAATAGATTAGGACCAAAAGCTAACCCTAGTTGAGCCCTTATGTGTTTCGGCCACCCTAAGGAATTAGGGTTAGGGTTGCATGAAAATGTCCCTAATGATGCTATGCTAGGTTATAAGGCTCATGAATGAATGTTGGGTAACAAGAACCCTAGTTGAGCCCCTTATGTGTTTCGGCCACCCTAGGGAATTAGGGTTAGGGTTGCATTAAAATGTCCCTAATAATGCTATGCTAGGTTATAATGCTCATGAATGAATGTTGGGTGACAAGAACCCTAAGAAGCCTAAAAGGGCCATTCGGCCACCCTTGGTTGTTTTCTTTTCTTTGTGTGTTTCAATGAAGTTTACACCATGAAGTGTATGCATATGTATGTTACTTGAATTAGGTTAAAAGTCTAAACCCTAAAAAGCCTATAAGGGTCATTCGGCCACCTTTGGTCTTTTAGGTTACAATGAAGTTCATACCATGAAATTTATGGAATTTGTATGCATATGTATGTTACTTGAATTAGGTTAAAAGTCTAAACCCTAAAAAGCCTATAAGGGCCATTCGGCCACCTTTGGTCTCTTAGGTTACAATGAAGTTCATACCATGAATTGTATGCTATGCTATGTTAATGAAATGAAGCATGATGTGTAGGAAATGAAGTATGCTATGCTATGTTAATGAAATAAGCTATGTTGTTATGAAATGAAGTATGCTACGCTATGTTAATGAAATGAAGCATGATGTGTATGAAATGAAGTATGCTATGCTATGTTAATGAAATGAAGCATGATGTGTATGAAATGAAGTATGCTATGCTATGTTAAAGAAATAAGATATGTTGTAAAATAAGCATATAAGTATTTTACCATAGCATGGCTTGTACCAAGACCTTAACAAGGTCCAAGAAGGGATGGGCTCCTAAGATGCCCTAGGTCGATGGAATAAGACTCGGGCCTAGGATGGGCTTCTATGTATGATTGCCCCTAGGTTGATGGTCAGTTACATGTGCTTAGGATAGGCTTCTACGCTGGCGGTGCCTAGGTCGATGGAATGGTAAGACACACCGGGCACCTTGGATGGGCTTCTACGCTATGTAGTTGCCCTAAATTCGATGGAATAAGACTGGAGCACAAGGAACCTATTAGGTTCGAGACTTGCTACCTCGGGCCTATTTAGGGATGCGCTATGATAATGAAGAAGTGGTACAATCACAGGGCCCAAATATGTTGAGATTTATATTTATTACCTAACATATATGTTTTCAAAAGCATCTTGCATATGTTTACCTGTTAATGTTTAAGTTACCTGTTATGTTAGGTGATATGACATGATGTTTAAGTTACATGTTATGTTAGATGATATGCCATAATGTTTAAGTTACATGTTATGTTAGATGATATGCCATAATGTTTAAGTTATATGTTATGTTAGATGATATGCCATAATGGTTAAGTTACATGTTATGTTAGATGATATGCCATAATGTTTAAGTTACATGTTATGTTAGATGATATGCCATAATGTTTAAGTTACATGTTATGTTAGATTATATGCCATAATGGTTAAGTTACATGTTATGATCGATGGTACGCTATGATGTTAGGTTACTAAGTTACATATGATGCATATTATGCTGATTAAGTATATATATATATTTCATGTTATCTTTTTAAGTTAGGGATGATCCATGCTATATTATCTCATGTTACTTAAGCTACACGTTAAGTTGATGATGCCATGTATGTTACGTGATATATTGATTATATGTTATAAATGCTACAAGTCATGATTAATGATGATGTATGGTTTTGTGAGTAGGACAGGATCTTACTAAGCCTATGTGCTTATAGTTTATCTTTCCCTCGAGATCTTTGCGGATAAGGGTAAGGGATGGATAAACTAAAGGGAGCAGCAGGAGGGTCAATGTGTGGTAGTGGCATGGTGGAGAAGATCCGTTAAGTCTACTTATACGTGTATTACCTATGATGATGATGCCTATGGATGTCTTTACTTATGTCTCCCTATGACGATGATGTTATGAACCTACTAAGCCCTAAGTATCTATATATATATATATGATGCATGCTTTACGTTGATAAGAAGAAGTAAAGAAGAATGCTTTATGAAGTAAGAAGAAGTATCTATGCATGCTATGCTATGAAACATACTCTATGTTAAGAAGAAGTGTTAATGCATATTTATGTTTAAAAGAATTAAAAAAAAAATATTTAGGTCTTAAGTCTTCCGCTGTAAGAAAGAAGAAGTATATATATATATATATATATATATATATATATATATATATATATATATATATATATATATATATAAAGTCTTCCGCTGTATGAAATGTATGTACGGTCGCGTCACGCGCCGCCTCTCCGGACATTTAGGGTCCCGGAAGGGCGGGCGTGACAAGCAATTCCTCCACTTCCGGCCGCTCCGACTCTTGCTGGTTAGTCTCCGACGTCCTACAGCTTCGACTCCCTTCTCCGCTCCGATGTCCTGCTGCACCGATCGACTCTCTTCTCCGCTCCAACGTCCTACCGCTCAAACTCTGACGTCCTGCTCAACTCGTCTCCGCTCCAACATCCTACCGCTCAGACTCTGACGTCCTGCTCGGCTCGTCTCCAGCTCGATCGATCTTCGTCTTAGCTCCGACCTTTGACTTAGGTTTTCTGCTCGATTAAGTAATTTTCTTAAACAATTATACAAGCTTCAGTTTATGAATTGTGCCTAAGTTGATTGCTAGCTAGTTAATGATTTGTTTAAAAGTGGATAGATGTATGCAATAATTTTTGAATTTGCTATACATTCATTCATGTACGCAAATCCATTATAGATAAGTTGATGATTACTTAACTAAGTTAGCTCATATATAGTTATATCTATCTACCTTTTCATCTCTATAGTTTTAGCTAGAAGCAAAAGGGCATTAGGATGCTAGCAATTCTCCATGGGTGTAATTCTTTTGGTATATATGCACATACTCGTTATATGTCATTTGTCGGTATAGTAGATATATCAAGTTTATTGGATAATGGTACGATATTTTGATTCTCAGATTTAATAATTTGACAATTAATATATGTTTCACCAGGGTTCAAAAATATGGATAAAAGTTAGATAACGATTCAGAATCGAATTAGTCCTGAATATATAAATGGATTGAATCAATTTATAAGTATGACAGAAAATTACATGATAGTCTGAATCTATCAAAAATTTATTGTCCATGTCGATGGTGTGACAATTTGTTTCAATATGAATTAGATTATATACGAGGACATCTTTATAAGTGGGGATTCGATAGATTATATAAAGTCTGAAACTTTCATGGAGAAGCTTCTACATCATTCGATAGTATAAATATTGTCAATCCAGATGGAAATGATTTTGATGTTTAAGTAGATGATTTCGAATACGATTTTAAAAACATGTTTATTGATTTACGAAACATGAAAAATCTAAACAACAATGAGTCTCAATCAGATGATATCAATGTAAACATGAATGCAAATGATTGTAGATGAAGTTATACTTCAATGTTAGAAGAAACACAAAAAGAATTGTATCCCAATTGTACTAATTTTTCGATTTTCAATTTTGTGGTGAAACTAATGCATGTGAAGGTGTTAAATGGCTGGAGCAATAAATCTTTTGATATGTTACTTCAATTATTACAAGAGGCATTTCCTAAATCGAATGTAATTCCAAACTCTTATTATGAAGTCAAAAAATTATTGAAAGAGTTAAGATTGACATATGAAAAGATACATATATGTAAGAATGATTGTATATTATTTTGAGATGAGCACGAGAATAAGGATGCATGTCCAGTGTGTTAGTGCCTATAAGATCTATATATCTCCACAATGGTATGATATTGTCCACTTTGGGCCTAAGCCCTCATGGTTTTATTTTTGGGCTTTACCCAAAAGGCCTCATGCCAATGAAGATATCTTTTCATCTTTTAAGCATATGATCTTTTCCATGTCTTACCAATGTGGGACTTTGATTGTATTCTCAATACTCTAACAATCCCCCCCTCAAATGAAGGACCACATTGATCCCCCCTCAAGCCAATCCTTCCTCGAAGGACATCCTCTGCTTGATGTTCGATCCTCAACCCACCAGGACTTCCTGCCAACTGTCTAGTCCTCCTGACCCAGCTGGACTTCCTGCCAGTTGTCCAGCCCTTCTGGCCCAACTAGAATTTCTGCCAGTTGTTCGGTTCTCCCAACCCAACTGGACTTCTTGCCTGGTGTCTGGTTCTCTTGATCCAAACATGGGAGCTCAACTTTCTTCGTTCGAAGTTCATGGCTTGACATGGACCATGACTCTGATACCAATTGAAGGGTTTTGCTTCATTGATCCGTGAGGGGAAACTTCGCTTCCCATTTCACCTCGGTCGTTTGCTCATGGAGATCCCATCGATGTCCCCGGATTAAAAAAAATTTAATCCTAGACAAAAGGGATTGCCTAAACAACTAAGTCATCGTCGTGCTATTCGTTTAAGATGTCACTTGAACAAACTCGTTGTTCAAGCGACCAACCTCTATTCTACGAGTAGCTGTGGAATAGACGATGTACGGATCGCCGACTATTGTATTTATGTTCGGGATCCAAGTATTATTTAGCCACAAACAGAATTTATCATGCTCATAATTGGAAAAACAAATACAAGCAAGTAACAAAAGAGAATAGAGAATAGATATACCTCTCGATCTTCTAATGTATGACCTTCCTCCTTTCGGACGTCGTGTGGGCGACGATCTACCAAAAGTTGAAGCTCCTAGATCATCAATCTTCCTTCCTTGCTCGTTCCGAGCAAGAGGAAGAATAGAAACAAAGCTCTATTCCTTCTTTCAACCAACCAACAACCTCCAAGGATGGAGTTTGCTGCCGGCCAAGAAGGAAGAAGAGATTGAGGGTTGTCGGACAAAAGCTTCAAGGGAGGACCCTAAACCTTTGTTCCACCGGCCAAGGAGAAGGAGAAGAGGGAGTTTGGACGCTGGCCAAGGGCTGGAAGAGCTCCAATGGGCGCCAGCAGCTTGTGGAAGAAGAACAACACAAGGAAAATCTTTCCTTATTAGGTGCCGCCCAAGCCCAAACCCTAGCTCCTCTTCTTTCCGCCAACTCCAAAACTCTAGCTCCTCTTGATTGATTCTCCACGCCAACCCCTTGTCCTCCTTTTATAGAGTTAGCGATAAGCCTCCTTTTAATCTCCACCATTGGTTCTAGGGATTTAATCTCAACCGTCGGATCTAGAGATTTAATCTCTACCTTTGGATCTAGAGTTTTGTTTCTATCTATTGGATCTAAGCTTCATGAGGTGTTAATAGGCTACATTATGGACCATGAGAAGGAGTTGGATCTTGGCCACCCATGGATCAAGCCCATATAAAGTCCGATCCACTAATGATAATCCAATCCACTAAAGGATTATCATTGATCTACCTCACCAACCCCCATAAGTTAATATGTGCTTCATATATTATTTGTACATTTTCTCTCCGTGTTTAAGATCTCGAATGTCTGTCGATTAATTAATTTACTGACCATTAATTAATCAACATATAACTCCATGAGTAGTACCACTCAACCTTTTCATCATGCCGGACCAAGTCCACCTGCAGGGTGTACATGATGAACCTTATGAGCTCTTCAAGGGGACATCATCATCCTAATATATAGGACACGGTTTCCTCCTATAATCAACGATATACCATATAAATAATATTATTTCCTAACTTACCGAGTCTATCGATTTAATCTATAAATCTCGCCCATTGGTAAATCAAAGAGATGAATACTAAGTATATGTGTCCGTTATTATATCGGGATTAAGAGCATGTACATAATAATATCTGAGGTCCTATTCGATTATATAGTCAGCAATAAATCAAATCACTTCTAAGTCGGTCATGCTTAATACACACAAAGTACACTAGTGTGATTCTATGGTCAAGACAAACCAATACCAAATCACACTACAACCATTCCGATGGTTTGTCCAAAGTCATCTCGGTTGTGAGCCTTTACTTATACTTTACAAGGAGATGATAACATGATCTCCCGTGTGACACCACACATCATGTTATCTACAATGTAATGTATTAGACAATATTGCATAACCATAAAAAAATATGCAAACAATGATTATGTGATTCTTATTTCAAAATAAAAATGTTCATACAAAAGATAGACTTTTTCAGTTACATATTGCTCAACAATCTCCTTATACTAAAGACTGTATTGTCATGCCATGCAGTCCATTCCTCACATGCCTATCAAGCTCTCGTAGGAAGGCCTTGTGAAAGGATGCGGTTATCCTCCGATGCAATCTTGGCCAACACTCTCGAGGCCGCTTGACATGGTATGGATTTCTACTTGACCTCCTCCATTGTTTTTGGTGGTTCCCGAGTACCCAATCCTATGATTGGTGAATCCTGTACCTTGACGCCTCATGAGTAATTAGTCTACCCCAAGTAATAAACACAAGGCACTTGACCTTATTTATCCTAGTACTGGAAGTTATCTCGGGTGCCAACCCATTCGACCATAGGTCAGATAAAATTGTAACCCACGAGAGTTTACACCTAGACCATGAGTCTCTCAAATAAGTGTTTCAGGTCTTCTGTCATTCTCAGGTAGACGCTCGACATTGCCTTCTGTGCAGTTGATTCGAACCGGCCTAAATGCAGCCAGAGCGAATCCTGGCCATTACCCACGGCACATCGCCATCTCATGACCATGCCCGTGGCGGATCCTCCACGGTCCTAACATCTGGCTTATCATACATGAGGCTTCCTGCAGCATAAGGAACCGCCTTCATCTTCTATCTCCTCGGATGATCTAGGACACATCTCCTTAGATAAAGGAACTCCATGCGGTAAAACTTCTTGAGTTTGCTAAAGCGATCCATAATCAGTCTATGTATGAAGCTTGGGATAAGCACAACATCCTTTCTGCGATCCCTTATAACCTTGATCCCAGGATGTGTCCTCTCCCAAGTCCTTGTATTTTGACAACCATTTACATCAGATAACACCTTAATTGTTAAATCAAAATGTCATCTCGTATAGTACAAGAAATACCACTACATTTTCCATCTCTTGTATACACAAGACTCATCGGACTTTGAATAAATCCATTTGGATTACCTCATCAGCGGATGTTCCAAGACCTCGAGCTTGCTTCAATCCATAAATGGACGATTAAGCTTACATAGATGCTCTTTGCCCTTAGCGGTGAATTCAGCGTAGATGTTTTCCTCAAGACTTCCATTAAGGAAGTCTTGACATCCATCTGTCACACTCTAATCCATATGTGTCATGAGAATCGGATAGACTTAAGCACTAAGCGAAAAGGTCTCCTCATCGATACTCTCTTATATATGCCTTTCTTTTGGTCTCAACCTTCCCATCTATTCCTCTCTTTCTTTTTGTTGCATCAATGTTTTACACCATCGGGTCCAGCTCGACTGATTTGAATCCATAGATTCAATCATCATTTTTGCAGATGGCATCTTTATCTTGGATTGCCTCATATGTCGAGGATTAGGTTCATGTTCAGGACCAAATCGAAGATTCTCCCAAGAACATGAATCTATCAGGCTCTGCAACCCTCCCACTACGAGGTATCACGTATCCTGTGACCATGGTGCAGTGATATGTGGTATATCCTCTTGTACCGGTGGTACTAAAGAAGTGACTTCCCCTTTTAATTCCTCTAGAATAATTTTACTCTTGGGCTTGTGGCTCATCACATAGTCTTCCTCTAGAAATCTGGCGTTCGTGCTAACGATCACCCTTGATCTCTAGGACTATAAAACAAACCACCTTTCATTCCTCTAGGATAGCCAACGAACATGCATACTTCTGTACGAGGTTCCAACTTACCAGCATCTGCCTTCAGTACATGTGCTAAACTCCATATCCGAATATGTCTTAGACTAGGCTTTCGCCCAGTCCATAACTCTGTGGGAGTAGAAGACACTGATTTAGATGGAACCAAGTTCAGAATGTACACCGCCGTTTCTAGAGCATATCCCCAGAACGAATTTAGTAACTCAGAATAACTCATCATCGATCTAACTATCTCTATAAGAGTCCTATTCCTTCGCTCTACTACACCGTTCTGCTGGAGTGTGCCAGGTGCAGTCAATTGAGATTGAATCCCAGCCTCTGATAAGTAGTTCCTAAACTCTCCCAAGAGGTACTCACCACCACGATCAGATCGTAGTGTCTTGATACTTTTACCTTGACGTTTCTCCACATCAGCCTTGAATTCTTTGAACTTGTCAAAACATTCAGACTTGCGGCGCATCAGGTAAATGTATCCATATCTCGAGTAATCGTCTATAAAAGAGACGAAAATACTCAAAACCACCTCTAGCTTGGATAGACATAGGACCACACAAATCAAAATGAACTAATTCTAACACATCTTTGGCTCTATACCCCTTGGCCTTAAAAGGCCTATTGGTCATTTTACCCTCCAAGCAAGATTTGCAGGTTGGGAAATCTTCCACCACTAATGAACCCAAATGTCCATCAACTATCAACCTTTGAATTTTGCTTAGGTTAATATGACCAAGCCTAAGATGCCAAAGATATGTTTGGTTCATCTTCTAAGGTTCTTTTCTCTTATTGGAATTAGAAGATGAGTTATTAACTTAAATTTGCATCGTGGGAGGTTTTGGTTCAAGTGTGTATAAATTTTCTATCAATGCACCCGAACAGATAATGTCCCTATTCCTTCTTATAACAACTCTGTCATTAAAAGAAATAGAATATTCATCCATAAACAATTTAGAAATCAAAATTAAATCCTTTTTAAATAAGGGTACATAAAGACAATTCTTAAGAACCAAAAGTTTATTTTTCTCAAAAGATAAATGAACATCTCCCCTTTCAATAAGCCACCTTCGTGGCATCGCTAAGCAAGATAATCTCCCCCTCAGCCAGTCGTCTGGTTTCCTGGAACCCTTGCAAAGTATTGCAGACATGATCAGTGACTCCCGTATCTACACGCTAGGTGCCGGTAGATAACATCACTAAACATGTTTCAACGACTAGACCAAAAGATATACCTTTGTTCTTACGGTTGGGGCAGTCCTTCTTCCAGTGTCTAGTCTGCTTACAAGTGAAGCACTTGCCTTTCGGCTTCTTCACTCCTCCCTGAGTACCTCCCACCGCCTTTGCCCCAGTTTATTTTTTCTTCTTCTTGTCTTTCGGCTTAAAAGTAGAAATCTTTTGGGTCACCATGGCATGTGCCTGAGCACACTGACGAAATAGCCCCTCTGCCGCCTGGAGTTCTGTCAGAAGTTCCGCCAACGAATACAACCTCTTGTTCATGTTGTAGTTCAGGCGAAACTGCTCAAAACTCCTATGTAGAGACTGGAATATGATATTGACCTGAGTTTCCCCATCGATCTCAGCTCCAAGGACTTTCAACTCATTCAAATGAGCCATCATCTTGAGAACATGATCCCTTACAGGTGTTCCTTCGATCATGGTGGTCATCATCAAGTTTCTCATGGCTTCTTGCCTTGCAGCCCGATTCTGGTGTCCGAAAAGCTCTTTGAGATTGAGCATCATGTCATAAGCTGTGGGCATGACTTGATGCTGATGTTGTAGTACATTTGACATAGATGCCAAAATGTAACACCGCGCCATCTCATCGGCCTTTACCCACTTCTTATAACTCTCTCTCTCCTTTTCCCTAGAATCTTCTGCAGGCTTAGGAGGGCACTCTTCGAGGAGTACATATTTGTATTCCTCGGCAGTCAAGACAATGTCTAGATTCCTCTTCCAATCAACATAGTTGGGTCCAGTAAGTTTGTTCTCTTTCAGTATCACAGCAAGTGGGTTGAAAGTTATTTTGAAAGAAAACCTAAGAATCACATAAATCAAAATATTAGATTTCAAAAAATTATTGATTCCTCAAACAATAAAATTTTAAAATCAACCAACACCTCAAAACACCGAGAATATCGTATGCCACGATAGTGTGGACGTATACGAATTCTACATTTGTAAGAGGAGGTTTTACCCATTAATTTTACTATCTTGTCAACCTAATTTTTTGACAAGTAAAATTAATAGTTGGTTCCTCTTTGGGCCTACAAATAAAAGCAGTGACTCCGATGGGGAGGATACTTATATTTGTATCTAAGTGTTCACCATTACTTGGCACCAAGGCAATTATCTCGGGTTATGTGCCTTCCGATGGAGAAGTGCACACACTCCTTAATAATTCCCTATAACCATATTTGACCCATTGATCCGCAAACAAACTCATCCGATGGGGAGGAAGGCACTCAGAGCCGACGCGCAAGTTTGTTTGCATCACATGTCAAATTGTAATGGAGGCCGTGAGAATTTATAAAAATTTCTCTCTCCCACTTAGTAATTTAAAATTGAGGAATTTTCCTAGCCTACAATATGCATATCAAACAAAAAGCAATAAATATGAAAAATAAATTATTTTCCAACTATTATGACTTTTGTCTTCGATATGTCTCCCGTCGCATCGCCTTCTCGTTCGCTCCTCCTATGCCATGTACGAGCCATCCGGAGATGCGAGCCGAGACTAAAATCTATTTTAATTTACATCCATCGATCCTATACTCCACGAGGGAGTGTACATGAAATCTAGATCGAAGATAATCTAAATTAGAAAGAGTGGCTAAACAATGTCGTATCTAATTTACAAAAAATTAAATACTAGCCTCATCAACCCCGAGGATTCAACAAAATATACACATACAATCACATACACACATATGACCATAATAGTTGGACCTTATGCCTACAACCAAAGAGTTAAACTACGCTTATCCTACTATTATCCGACACATATATGAAAAGTGTATAAAAATTAACCGAATCCTAAACACACAAAACCAGAAACCTTGGCTCTGATACCAATTGTTAGTGCATATAAGATCTATATATCTTCATAATGGTATGATATTGTCCACTTTGGGCCTAAGTCCTCATGGTTTTATTTTTGGGTTTTACCCAAAAGACCTCATGCCAATGGAGATATCTTTTCATCTTTTAAGCATATGATCTTTTCCATGTCTTACCAATGTAGGACTTTGATTGTATTCCCAATACTCTAACACAGTGTGCAAGGAGCCCAGATACAAGTACGAAGGGATGAATAAGAAAAAGAATCCTCACAAAATTCTTCGAAATTGAGACTTAAGTGACTGTTTATTTTGAAGCATACGACTAAAGAGATGAGATGACATAAAGAAAAGTGAGTTGAAACAGGTGTATTAAGACACCCAGCTGATAGTTAATCATGAAAAGAATTTGCCAATGCATATGAAATATTTGCAGGTGATCCACGAAATATTCGCTTAGGGTTGGCTACTGATGAGTTTAATCCATTTGGAAACATGTCAAATGCTTATAGTATGTGCAATGTTCTAAAAAGCACTGGACGGTCACTCGCCGCCTAGCACTTAGTGTTGGAAATTTGACGCCCGCTAGAGGGGGGGGGTGAATAGCGTTTGACCGTTCGTAGATGGAATTCGTTCACGTTGTTTGTCTACAATCTTGTTAGTACGCAGCGGAATAAACAATAACAAATACAAACACAAGATACAATCACAACACGCACGATATAACGTGGTTCGGAACCGTAACGGTTCCTACTCCACGGATTGGGTTCGTACGAACCCTAGCGATGCCACAAACACCACTAAGCACTAAAGCTCCTTCTCGACAACAAGTCGGAGGTGGAGAAACCTCGTACAAAGAATTACAACAAGTAATACAAAGTAAACAAGCAAATACAAGTGAAAATGTAAAGAACACTTTACAAACTAGGGTTTTGAGCACTTGCTTGTCGGTTGCTTGGATGAGCTTGAAGGACCCTGAAATGCACCTACAAATCGCCTTCAAATCGCCTCACCAAAGCCCCTAAAGAACTGATACTTGAGCCTTCCACGAACAGCTGCTTTTATCCTCTATCGGGCTGGATTTCCGCCTAGCAGTCGACTGCCATAAGTCCCCAGTCGACTGCCAGCACTGTAGCTGTGAGACAACGATTCAATCCACGTTGGACAAGTTCCAACGGGACTCTTGCCGATCACAACATTGGCGGCCGACCGCTAACGCCTATAGTCGATCGCTCGGCCGACGGCGCTTCGCTTGACATGAACTTAGCAATGATCACGACCCTTGGCGGTCGATTAACGTCGACATCGCTCGATCGGCCACGAGCAATCGATCGCCGAGCAATTCCACTCTAAATTGGCCCATAATGCAAATGAGGTTTTAACCCAAGTATGGTGCCCCCATACTTGCTAGACCACCCTTAGCCTAGACCTAAGCCTTCTAGCCACCTCCATTAGCCTCACGCCTCTCGGATCCCTCCAAGTCATCCATGACTTGTTCATCCATCGCGCTAGCCTCTAGGTGCTTCCGTCGGCTATGTCATGCTAACGGTGTCTACACTGCCAAGGCACATTGGACTTACACCGCCAAGACTCCGCTTGGACTTTACGCCGCCAACCATTGGACTTATGCTGCCAAGACTCCCGCTTGGACTTTACGCAGCCAATATCAAACCCCTTGGACTTCTCATGCCAAGACTCAAGCTTGGACTTTCCTTTGCCAACCCATGTTGGACTTTTACATTGCCAAGACCCATGTTTGGACTTTTCCCTTGCCAACCCATGTTGGACTTCTACATTGCCAAGACCCATGCTTGGACTTTTCCCTTGCCAACCCATGTTGGACTTCTCAAATGCCAAGACCATGCTTGGACTTTCCCTTGCCAACCCATGTTGGACTTTTACATTGCCAAGACCCATGCTTGGACTTTTCATGTGCCAAGTGTCCCACTTGGACTTTTCATGCCAAGTACTCAAGACTTGGACTTTACCAAATGCCAAGTGTTCCACTTGGACTTTCCATGCCAAGTACACAAGACTTGGACTTTCCCATTACAATTACATTGTCATATGTTTTTGTCGAAACATCAAAACACCACTCGAGTCAAACTCGAGTCCTGGTCAATCGTGACCTGGGCCGATTGCACCAACAATCTCCCCCTTTTTGATGTTTGACAAAAACCAAATAAATCATTTGAGTTAGACCTCTAAATCAAATCCCTTACCAATTATTCCAAATTGGTAAACACTCTCCAAATGTTCTCCCCCAAACATTCTCCCCCTTTTTGACTAACATCAAAAAGGTTTTCTCTCCAAGGAGGTCAATGTCTCATGTCCCAATGAGATTTTACAATCTCCCCCTTTATCCAAAAATAAATACCTAGGATGCCTACTATCTTCCTAGTGATAAGTCACATATCACTCAAGAGAGACAATCCTATACTCTCTCTCCCAATTTCCAAATTGGGTATTAAAAACCCATCAATTTTCTCAATTGATGATACTCTCCCAATAACTTCTCTTCAAGGAGAAAAAAACACATCCATCATCCCAAGATGGATAACTCCCCCTAAAGGCTTGCTCCCCCTTGACCATTGCACCAACAATGTCCTTGGGAAGCCCCTAAGCCAATAGGAACTCTAAACCATCAAAATTAAGGTTCTAAGTTCAACATAGAACTTTCACTTACCCTAAATTTGATACTTTTGACCTAACACATCTCCTAATCCATATCTAATGGATTTTAACCCTTTATAATGCTTCCCAAAGCATATCCTAGGGTTAGGAGAGATTAGGGACCTTTACAATGGTTGAACACGGGATAAACAACCTTGTTTTCTCGAATCGACTGACAATGACTCTCGATGATCGGTCGATCACATCATATCACCGACCGCCAAGAGGCGGGGATCGAAGTTGAAATTTCCGAATTTCAGCTATCAGAATTGAGATTTGGAAAAAACATAAGTAATTCTACGTAATTTGAAAAATCATAAACTTTGATACGTATATTACTTATAGTCATTACAATGGGTGAAAAATATTTGAAAATTATTTTACCCATAAAATAGTGAGTTTGATACAAAACTCAAAACCATTGAAATTTTCAATGTTTTGGCCCTATTTTGTATCAACTTCATCAATGGTGATTGCTATCAAAAGATAGACTTCACCAAGGTTTTCTAAATTGATTTTAAAATGATTTCAAAACCATGTCTTGGATCATATTCCATGGGCTCTATGCACATGACTTGTACACAAGCTTTCCTAATGATCCACTAATCATATAAGATGAGTTTGAGTTCATCTAGATGCAAAACCTATGCACCTTGAACTTAACTCATATCCTAGCATCTCACATGTATCTAGGGTGTATAAAATACACATACATGTCAATTTAATGTGAGATGTGGGTTTTGTTCATCCTAATCTAGGGTTTCATGCATTTCCTAGGCAACCCTACTTGATTCCCTTATAAATGGGACTTCAAGTCATGCCATAGTCCTTAAATCAATTTCAACCAAATTGTCTTAAATGCATGAATGATTATGACATTAGAAATGATATAAATAAGCATATGCTCATAATCATGATGTCATGACATATGATATAAAACTAAGCATACATGACATTAACCTAAAACCTAAGCATACTCATGACATATAAAATCATAGAAATAGACATGATGTCATGACATGACATATGATAATCAAATCATGACATATAAAATATATAGGTATAGTAATACCTAAATTTTAATATTAATTTCCATTTGATATAATTAGATATATTTTTCCATATTAATCTAATCTTCCTAGTGTGCCAAGAACCCAAAATGACACACTAACCTCTAAACCCAACTTGTGCCAATTTGATCATTTTATCAAAACTTCTCAATTAATATTGGCACATCCTAAAATCCTTTAGAATTCAAATATAACCACATCCCAAGGTAACCAAAACCTTGAAAATGACCTAACATGTCACCTTTGATATGGTTGAGTTAACTACCCATCCAATCAAGGTTGGCACACCCTAAACCTATCTTAGCGTGAATCAATCACGCTCTTAGGAACCCAAAACCGATTTGAGCTCCTAGGGTTAATTAGGTATTCCTTAGGGATAATCTCCCTAGATACCTTCCTAATGACCCTCCTAGGCTTGTTAGCCTTGGTCATTTGGGTCTTACCTAGGTTGACTCTAGAGGTAACTCCCCTTGCAACCTTCTTAGTGGCCACCCTAGGTTTCCTAGAAACCCTAGCCACTAGGCACACCCTTTAGTCAACTCTAGGGATAACCTCCCTATTGACCTTGGTCTTCCTAGATCTAGTTAGTGTTCCATAATCTAATGGAACACTATGGTAAGTCACCTTGGGCTTAGGTTTGTGACCCAAACCTTGCTTGCCCTTAGTTGACTTTTGACTCTTATGTCCTAAGTATTGACTTTGAGATTTGGACCTAGACTTTTGATTATTTGACCCTTTAAATTGGTTTTGTATATTCCTAAGGGTCTTTTCTAGTTTTTCAAGCCTTGACCTCAAAACTTGATTTTCAACCTCTAATTGCCCAATTGATTTTTGATTAAGTTTTTGGGCATTTGACTTCTTAGGCATATGCCTAGTCCATTTAGGATTGAAACCTAGGTGCTCTTGCACCTTTCTAATGGTCTCCCTAGGTAAAATTTTTCTAGAGTTATTTGACCTAGGTTTATCCTTAGATAAATTATTTTTAGGGACATTAGTCCCAAATTTCTCCTTACTTTTGAAGTTAACGCTTTTAGCTCCTAAACAAATATATTTATCTCTAGCATGCTTTTCATGGTGAATTGCAAGAGAATTAAAATTTCTAGCATGCTTTTGACTTTTAAATTTGGAAGGTGCATTATTAAAATATACCTTAGGGTTAGCTATAGAAGCTCCCCCTACTTGTGATGCTCCTCCTTGCCCCTTCTTCTTCCCCCTAGGGCATTGACTCCGATAATGCCCCTTTGAATTGCACTTGAAACATATGATGTGCTCCTTGCCTTTAGGTGTTGGGGAACCGACATCCTTGACTTTTGGTGCCAGTGGAGCTTTCCTAATCTTCTTTGGGCACTTGCTCTTATAGTGCCCAAATTCCCTACACTCAAAACACATAATATTATTTTTATTTGAAATTAGAGTGTTTGAGTTACCTAGGTTAGTGGTGGAGTTCGGAATTGACACTTCTTCATCTTGACTGGATGTAGAAGCTTCTTCTTGATGTTCCGGTGTTGAGGAAACTCTAATCTCCTCCTCAATCCTAGAAGTGGATACTTCTTCCACTTCCTCCACCAACCCGGAAATTGACTCCCTATCAACTTCCGATTCTACTTCCTCTTCCTCTTTGGATGTTGATGATCTCTCAACCTCCAAGTCCTTACTTCCTTGTGAGGATGATGCATTAGCCTCTTCGGTCTCTTCCTCTTGGACCATTGATGGGCTTTCATGGAGCTTGGCCACTTGGCTCCATAGCTCGTTTGCATCTACATAATTACCTAACATACACAAGATATTGTTAGGTATTAAGTCAATTAACAACTTCATTACCTTCTCATTCTTTTCGAAGGCTTGGACTTGCTCTTCGGTCCATCTCTTTTTCTTGAGGAATCCACCTTTTGGTCCTCTTGGATAGCTATATCATTCCATTAAGATAGACCATTCTTCGAAGTCCCTCATCATTAGGAAGTCTTCAATTCTTGACTTCCATTGCTTAAACCCTTCTTGTCCATAGAAGGAGTAAGGGATTGGTGTGTTAATATTCCATCCCAATTGTTTTTCCATCTTCACCCTCTAGCTTCTTTGTCCTAGCTCCCGACGATTAGTCCGTAGAAGAGCCCCAGGCTCTGATACCACTTGTTGGAAATTTGACGCCCGCTAGAGGGGGGGGGGGTGAATAGCGTTTGACCGTTCGTAGATGGAATTTGTTCGCGTTGCTTGTCTACAATCTTGTTAGTACGCAGCAGAATAAACAATAACAAATACAAACACAAGATACAATCACAACACGCACGATATAATGTGGTTCGGAACCGTAACGGTTCTTACTCCACGGATTGGGTTCGTACGAACCCTAGCGATGCCACAAACCCCACTAAGCACTAAAGCTCCTTCTCGACAACAAGTCGGAGGTGGAGAAACCTCGTACAAAGAATTACAACAAGTAATACAAAGTAAACAAGCAAATACAAGAGAAAATGTAAAGAACACTTTACAAACTAGGGTTTTGAGCGCTTGCTTGTCGGTTGCTTGGATGAGCTTGAAGGACCCTGAAATGCACCTGCAAATCGCCTCACCAAAGCCCCCAAAGAACTGATGCTTGAGCCTTCCACGAACAGCTGCTTTTATCCTCCATCGGGCTGGATTTCCGCCTAGCAGTCGACTGCCATAAGTCCCCAGTCGACTGCCAGCACTGTAGCTGTGAGACGACTTAATCCACGTTGGACAAGTTCCAACGGGACTCTTGGCAGTCGACTGCCAACATTGGCAGTCGACTGCCAACGCCCGTAGTCGACTGGCCAGTCGGCTACGAAGCGTTCTGTGCTCGACACAGAACTTAGCAGTCGACTGCCGACCCTTGGCAGTCGACTGCCGTAGACATCAGTCGACTGCTCCAATGAGCAGTCGACTGCCAGAGCAATTCCAGCTCTAAATTGGCAGTCGAACTCAAGTCGACTCACGGCAGTCGAACCGGCCATAATGCCAGTCGACTGCCAACCTCAAAAATGAGGTTTTAACCCAAGTATGGTGCCCCCATACTTGCTAGACCACCCTTAGCCTAGACCTAAGCCTTCTAGCCACCTCCATCAGCCTCACGTCTCTCGGATCCCTCCAAGTCATCCATGACTTGTTCATCCATCGCGCTAGCCTCTAGGTGCTTCCATCGGCTATGTCATGCTAACGGTGTCTACACCGCCAAGGCACATTGGACTTACGCCGCCAAGACTCCGCTTGGACTTTACGCCGCCAACCATTGGACTTATGCTGCCAAGACTCCCACTTGGACTTTACGCAGCCAATATCAAACCCCTTGGACTTCTCATGCCAAGACTCAAGCTTGGACTTTCCCTTGCCAACCCATGTTGGACTTTTACATTGCCAAGACCCATGCTTGGACTTTTCCCTTGCCAACCCATGTTGGACTTCTACATTGCCAAGACCCATGCTTAGACTTTTCCCTTGCCAACCCATGTTGGACTTCTCAAATGCCAAGACCATGCTTGGACTTTCCCTTGCCAACCCATGTTGGACTTTTAAATTGCCAAGACCCATGCTTGGACTTTTCATGTGCCAAGTGTCCCACTTGGACTTTTCATACCAAGTACTCAAGACTTGAACTTTACCAAATGCCAAGTGTTCCACTTGGACTTTCCATGCCAAGTACACAAGACTTGGACTTTCCCATTACAATTACATTGTCATATGTTTTTGTCGAAACATCAAAACACCACTCGAGTCAAACTCGAGTCCTGGTCAATCGTGACCTGGGCCGATCGCACCAACACTTAGGCGGCTAGGCGGTCGCCTAGGCAGTTCCTAGGCGATTTTTAGGCGGTTGATTTTTTTTAATATTTTAAATATATAAAAAAATTTAATATATTTTAAATATTCTCTCAGTAAATCAATATTTTTTCTTTTGAAAATTCTTTATTAGGGGGCACTCAAAACTCACTTTGTAGCCTCCACATGCATGTAACAAGTAACAACAAGTAACAAGAATATTAAAAATGTTTAAAATTACAAATAATAAGAATTGCAAAATATAAGAATTAAAAACGTAATTGCAAACAATATTAAAAATTCATTGCAACAATAAGAATTGCAACCAACAAGAATACTCGACAATAAGCAACAATTTATCCAATTTACACATCAAGCAATATTGCAACAATAAGAATTGCAAACAACAAGAGCACATCACATAATGAAGCACGACACAATAACAGATTTAACGGATTAAAAAAACCATTAAGAATACTTGACAATAAGCAATGTACCCAACACTAATAGAATGAAGAAAAATACATTCCTACATATTGTGAATGTTTAGTTGAAAAAGATCCTCTCTCCAAAAAGCAAGACCAAAGACACATCAACAATAAAGTGGATTCTTCAGATGCAGAAAGGTTACAATCATCAACATAAAACTTGTATATCATCTTAACCAATAAACAAAATATCATTTACCTTACAGAGCGATCTAGATTTTACCATAATTCTTTAACTTCTTCTAGTTCATCTCTATATTTCTCCAACACTTCCTCTGTATCGGATTCAAACTCAAAATCCATGGCATCTTCCTCTTCTTCATCCGATACAAATTCTTCTTCGTGAAGTTCTCTTACATCTTCAATATTTGTCTCAACATCTTCATCTCCACCATCAACAATCCATCCTTGTGCTATAGTTGCTTCACTAGCAAGTAGCACATCAACTCCTTTTCTTCTAGTCTTCTCTTTTTGTTTATGATCTTAGCATTGAATTGAACATAGACTAAATTGTTCAACCTTCCGGTATCTAATTTATTTCTTTTCTTTGTATGGATCTACATTAAATAAAAATATTAATATTGATTATTGAATACATATTTAGACATTTAGTATAAGTAATTAAATACTTACTCCCTCAAAAGTACTTCAATTTCTTTCACAACCGGAAGAATTCGTAGTTAAAGAAAGAATTTTTTTAGCCATCTTTTGCAATTTAGGTACACCATTTCCAAAAAGATGCCACCATCCAACTAAATAAAAATAAACCCAACAATAAGTCAATAACAATAAGCAAAATCAAGAAACAAGCAATAAAGATTAAAAATTACAAAATAAAGTAAGCAATTCTTAGTTCTTAGTTCTTACCCGGATCATATTTCTCATCATTTTTTGTGCACCCCACTATAGCCAATGATATTCCAAACCTCCCCACTTTGTTGATATACTTCAATAACTCCACATTTACTATATCACTTTGACTATCAATATCATTAGGAAAGAATGTTTCAACACAAGTGAAAACTCCACATTTACTTCTTCACTTCCTATGCTCCGGTCATTGAAGGAGTAATAAGGGTTCAAGAGGTAGGCCGCCAAATATAGTGGAATATCAAGCCGATTACGACTTTTTTCATCAATAATATCAATAAGTGGATAATAGTGAAGCTCTTGATTGTTGAATGTCACTTTAATATCCTCTCTCGCTCTAAGTAATTCTCCATACACAAAACCCATAGATGGTTTATTATCCCCATCAACAAGACGAAGCACCTTAATTAAAGGGGCAAACACCTTCAAGCAAAAACTTACCCCATTCCAAAAAGAGGTACTCAAAGCGATATTATATGCCGCCTTCCCCTTTGCACTCTTTGAATGTTTGCATGTATTCCATTCTTCACTAGCAACCATAGCTCTTAGTTCACTTTTCTTCTCTATCAAGCTTTGCAAAGTTAAAAAGGCGGTTGCAAATCGTGTTACTTTCTCTTTTTTTGATAAACTTTCTCATCATTGACAATGTCTTGTGATGTGCATAAATAAAGATTGTCAAGCTCTTCGCCTTTTCAATCACCCCTTTGAACTTAGGTTGATTCCCAATTCCTTGAAGCATAAGATTCACTGTGTGAGTTGCACATGAAGTCTAAAATATATGTGGTCTCTTCTCCTTCAACAGATCTTTTGCCGCCATATTATTCGAAGCATTGTCCATTACCACTTGAACTACATTTTGGGGTCCAACTTCTTCAATACATTTGTCCACATATTCAAATATATAATTTTCGATGTGTGCTTCATTCAATGCTTCCCTAGAAGAAAGAAAAGTTGTGCCTTCTTTACAATTGATACACAAATTCATGATACTTCTTCTTTTTCGATCAGTCCAAGCATCGGTCAAAATTGAGCAACCATTCAAAGCCCATTCTTCTTCTTGCTTCTTTAATAGACTTTTAGTTTTATCTACCTCTTCTTTCAATAAGGGCTCCCTTAATAGGTATTGAGTTGGAGGACGATATCCTGGGCCAAATTGATCAACCACTTCTGCAAACCTCTTGAAGCTATCATTGTCAATGACATGAAAAGGAATACCACTCATTCACCCATTGAGTTAAATATTGGTGCACACTATGTGTCCTTTGCTTCCAAAGTGCATCAATAATATTTTATTATTTTGTCTTCTTACTTTCACTCAATGAAGAATCATGATCAATGACGGATGCAAATTGATCCATAGGCCCAAGAGTATGCGGATTCCTTTTTGTCCCTCGACTCCCTTCGTCTACCTCATATTCTTCAAGGACAACTTCTTCTCTCACCTCCATTTCATTCATATTCTTTTGTTTCTTTTTTATTCTTGCATCTTCAATAGCATTCTTACACTTCACTTTATCCTCATCCGAAGACTTCTTACACGGGACAACATTTCCTTTGATATTGGCAACATGTTGTTTGAGCCTATAAATTCCATCACCAGTAATTTTTCCACACAACTTACATTTCAACTTATCCAAACTTTTAGGATCCTCCAATTCCGCAAATTCCCATCCAATACCATTTAAATTACGCTTCAAACGAAAATCAATCTCCGACATTGAATTAGATGCTTCAAAAGATATAGTACCTGACATTTTTGATTTTACTGCACTACAAAGGATAAAAATGAAAAATTATCCTAAAAATCTAGTGAAATGACTTGGAAATTTTGTTTAGCGATTCAATATAATTGATTTAGATTTTGCGGCCTACTTACCTTAGTCTCAATGCGGACTGTGGCATGCGGCGAAGGGAGGACAAAGAGGGGGAATCTATCCCCAATGCTGTTGTCGATGAGAGAAAGAGTGAAGAAGTGAAGGGCCAGCCACAGAGCAGCTGACGACCTATCCGGGGACGAGGGAGAGCTCAGAGAGTGCAGGGAGGCGGGCGATGAAAGCCGAAAGGGTGCCGACGAGGCTGGGGATCCAGATCGGGTGCTTGGCTTTCGTCATTCCGCGACTTTCTCAGCTCCGGGTGCCTAGGTTCTTGCATGCCATGGGTCTAGGGATTTCTTGGCGACGCGGCCGGCGGAAGACGGGCAGAGACTCGGCGGTCGGAGAGGAAGCACAAGTGAAGTCGAAGCTTGGGCCCTGGGCACAACGGAGATGGAGAGGCTGCACGAGATTAGGGATTCCAAATTTTGGCTTGATTAGGCTGCACGCAAGATCGCAATTCAGAAATCGCGATTAGGGATTTCAAATTTCAATCGCGATTCGTGAATTACGATCTCGTTGCCCCTTAATCAGTCAGTCACCCCTGATTAATCGAAGCGAGCCGTTGTCGATTAATCGGCCTAGGCGCCGATTAATGCCGCAACATCGTCGATTAATGTGGCGATGCCTAGCGGCGTCGCCTCTGCAAAAGTCAGGGCGGTGGACGAGCGTCCACCGCCTAGGTGCCACCTAATCGAATAAAATCGTCGATTTTTAGAACACTGAGTATGTGGCTTATTATACTTGTGAATTATAATTTTCCACCATAGAAAATGATGAAACCGCCATATATGATTCTGTCTCTTTTAATTCATGGGCTTAGATCACCTGGCAAAGAGATAGATGTATACCTACGACCCTTGATAAACGAACTGAAGGAGCTATGGGATGACGGGGTGGAAGCATATGATGCATTGACTGAACAAGTATTTCAATTACATGCTGCTGTGATGTGGATCATTCACGACTTTCCAACATATGGAATAGTTTTTGGATGGAGCACAAAGGGCTATAAGGCATGTCCAGTATATCTGAATGAAACAAAATCTCAAGGATTAAGGAGTAAAATATGGTACACATGTCATCGTCAATTCTTGAATGCGCAACACCCATGGCATAGAAATAAAGATTTTAATGGAAGGTTGAAAAAGGACCACCACGAGTAATGAATGGATATGAGATTTTAGCGCAGTTAGATGGGTTACCCCAAGTGACATTCAATAAACATCCTTCATGCAGTAAAAAACGACAGTGATCTTCGGATGATACAAATTGGGTAAAGAAGTCTATATTTTTTGAGTTACCATATTGGTCAGATTTAAAGTTGAGACACAATTTAGATGTGATGCATATTGAAAAGAATATCTGTGATGCTTTAGTTGACACATTATTAAATATAAAAGGAAAGTCAAAGGACACTCTCAAAGCAAGATTAGACTTGCAGGATATGGAGATAAGGAGTAAGTTGTATTTACAATCGATTGGAGACAAAT
Source organism: Wurfbainia villosa (assembly GCA_025175895.1). Taxonomy (NCBI): domain Eukaryota; kingdom Viridiplantae; phylum Streptophyta; class Magnoliopsida; order Zingiberales; family Zingiberaceae; genus Wurfbainia; species Wurfbainia villosa. The sequence continues at coordinate 29,966,690 of CM045989.1, read as the reverse complement.
TCAGGAAACCCATTGCAAGTTACATGTTGACATTGGAAGAAAGGCGTGAATTTTGTCAATTTTTGAAATCTGTGAAGTTTACAGATTGTTATACTGCTAATATATCTAGACATGTGAATGCAAATGAAGGAAAAATATATGGAATAAAATCACATAATTGTCATGTATTGTTGCAAAGAATCCTTCCAATTGTTGTACGTAAATTTTTTCCAAAAGACATATGTAACACACTAATTGATTTATGTGATTTCTTCAAAAAGATCACTGCTTCGACATTTTTTGACATTATGGTTCATTTGACAGTTCATTTACCTCGTGAAGCCATGTTGGCTGGACCAGTTTTGTCACGATGGATGTATCCCTTTGAGCGATATTTGGGCATACTAAAAGAATATGTTCGTAATAAAGCACGACCTGAAGGATCTATTGCAGAGAGGTATATTGTAAACAAGACCTTAACTTTCAGTTCGTTATATATGAGTCAGATTGAGACAAACTTTTCTAGGCTGGAATGGAATAAAGATGTTCAATCATCAATATACAAATTAAGTATTTTCTCACAGCAAACAAGAGTCTTTGGCAACTAACAAAGTTTGAAATTGCTATTATTGTTGTTTAAGAAAGCACATTGATACATTCTGAATAATTGTAAAAAAGTCGATTGATATCGAAAGTAAGTGTTTACATTAAGTTATTATTTTAATTCTATTTCATTCACAGAGTTTAAATTGATTAAGTTTTTATCCAGTGATTATCTACAACTTATGTCCCAAAGGGTTCATGCTGATCAAATTATGCAATATCACGAGCGAGATTTTCCACTGTGGTTTAGGGATAAAATTGTAGCGCTAAATTTTTTTACAAATTCAGAGATCACAAATGAGTTATATTATTTAGCAATGAGACCTGATGCTGAAGTTCAACTGTATGATGCATGTATTGTAAATGGGATTTGATATCATATGAGATCCCATGATTCACGTAGAACTACTCAGAATAGTGAGGTCAGCGTACCATCTTTTGACGATGAGGACAATTTGGATTTTGTTTGGTGAGTTGAAGGATGTGGTTCAAAATTTTTTTGGTGAGTTAAAGTCCAATTATTTTGGTGCGAATGGTTCCAATGTAATAAAAAAAAATCATTGGTTGAAGAGTATGATCTCTTGTGTATTGACACTTCTAAAATATGGTACGATGATGACCCATTCATTTTGACAAACCAAGCAAATCAAGTGTATTATTTGAATGATATTAAACGTGGAGGTCATTGGAAGGTCATGCAAAGGGTTCACCACCGAGAAATATACGAAGTAACTGAAGTTGGTAGAATATCTGACGATTTTGAGGGTGGTAATATCTTGAATATGGAGCCAAACCAAGAGATTTCATTGAATGATTCAACTTCAGTAGTCGGTGAAGACTTAGCAATAACTCAACTATGTCGATTATTGTTGAGCATCAACAAATAAATATGTCAAATGCACAAGTGGATCTGGATATGGGCACTCAAAATAATCATATTACTGAGGGTGAAGATAGTGAAATTGACAGTGAGGCGGATGATTATTTATCCTTTTCAGATGATGATAGTGATTGAATGTATTTACATGGTATTTATATTGTTCTTCATTTATAATTCATGTATTTAATATAATCTTTTATTATACGTCGATCTGTATATAATGCTTATGTCACAGCTGTGTCGCCTAAGAGAATTGAGCGCCTCCCAGTTGTGCCTACGCCTAACGATGACAGTGCTCCTACTCCTACTGGTTGGTTATGTGGTTTTATATATGTATATTTTGTTTTCTATTTATTTAACATGTTAATTGTTAACATTCTTTGATTTTCAGTTCATCCGACACGTAAAGAGATACAAGGCACACACTCCGATCGGCTTAGACGGGAAATCGAAGAACGGGATAGATTATCCATTACCTTTCGTAAGAGCGATGGTCACCCTATCAGGACAAATGCAGCTGCTTTTATGATAGAGTTAGGGCTGTCAATTAAGAAGTTCACTCTCCTACAAGCTAAGAGCTGGAAGCATATCCCTACGGATAATAAACAGATGATATATGACCGATTAGCTGTAAGTATAAGTAATTTGATATTTATATAATCAACCATCATTCGTTAATAAATTTCAATATTGGTATTTTTTTCAGGCTGCTTTCAATATCAGTTTTGCCGAGGAGGCAACGTCGGTAAGAAAGGAGACCGACAGATTAATGAGTGCAAGGTATAGAGACAATAGAAAAATATTCGTCGCTATGTTCCATTTTTATTGTATTGATGGTTTGCTTGATGAAGCATTGGCGAGTTTATCCTCTCATGGCTCGGGTCATTGAGTCGGTGAAAGATGGCATTGGAGAAGTCGTGAGTTTGGTGCATCCGTGTAGGGAATATATCTGAGCGTGCTCAAAAATATTTTACAAGCACTAAGCAGCGGAAAAATAAGATCCCTCCAGAGATCCATGCGAAAAACATACTCATTTTTCTCGATTCTATCCTATGAGAATCGTAGTTACCTTCGGTGCATGTCCTTCGCAGTCCCGTCAGCAACACTTGCATTCATGGTGTCCGGATCTCAGTGTGGTCAGGATGTCCACGCCTCCACAGTATCCACATGAACCATGAGATTAAGAGGAAACAAGCTGTGGTGCTAGCCACAAGGTTGGTTTGGCCAAGAAGGTAGAAGAAGAAGGAGAAGATGATCGCACGAAAAACACTAACTCTCCTAAAGTCTCATCAAATCCCTTTTATATTCAACCATTGAATATGAAGGGTTTGTGACTCTTGGCTTCCATGGAATTAATATCTCATTAATCCCATCTTAATGATCATGCAATCCTTATTTATGGTGAGTCTCACTCAATCCGAATTGAACTTGAGTCTAACTCGAGTCAAGTTCATTGGATATACTTTTGAGTCCTACTCAATCCGAATTTGACTTGAGTCTAATTCGAATCAAATTCATTGGGTATACCTTGAGTCCCACTCATTGAGTCTAATCTACATTAGACCCAACTCGATGGCCCAATGGCTCATCACATGAGCCATCTCCAACTCACATGTCTTAAGTGTATGACTCAATAGGTTCTTGTAATGTTGGCAATGTTTCTAAAATCTTTTTAGAGACATAAGCAATGAGCGATATCTAGCAATACATCATTGCTACCCAAGTGACGAGAATGTCGAGATCCGACATAACCTTTCCGTGACTACTATCGTGTATGACTCAGTCCTTCTATCCTTGATATCTAGATTGATCAATATAAAAGGGATAGATCTCATCTACATCACTCACATTCCTCCGCACAACTTATTGCATACCCAGTGGTCGCCTTTATAGTCACCCTGTTACGGGTGACGTTTGACGAAGCTAAAGCATACAACTCATTATGTAGGGAATCGTAGTGATATCAGGTTTAAGGATTATTCATACCAATAGTCACATGAGAATATTTATGACACTCATATATGTATCCATGTGTCAACTTGATATCACATATCTATGACTTGTGAGATTAAGTTATGAATTTACCTACATGCTAGTCTCTACGCATTAATATTGTCCTTGCATATTAATATTCGACTAGGAATAGTTAAGAGTGTATATATATACAAACTCTCACTATCAATTCAACCAATTGATATGCTGTAAACCTGAACCTACTATTCAAGGACACTATTATATTATTCGTATAGCACATATAAGAAATAATATAATAAGCAAACCTTGCTTGTTATTAATAAAATATGATACATATGATCTCTAATCATTCATCTCATGATTGACACTAACAATCTCCCACTAGCACTAGTGCCAATCACTGTAATCTCTAAGACCCAGTGACCTAGTATGACCATCATCCTTCTTCTGTGCTAAAGCCTTGGTCAAAGAATCCGCAATGTTAGCATCAGTATCTACTCTGCATATTCGCACGTATCCTTTATGTTGGTGCAGGGGCACTAGATAATCGAACCTGTATTTTGATTATGACAAAGACACAAAGTTAAGTTTACATCGTTATCTCACGAGCTAAATTGAGTGTGCAGAAAAGTACTAAAGCTGGAGCTGTAGGCTAGCGACACTCGGAGGAAGCCATGGTGGTCGGGCGACACTCGAGTGACTTCGGAGGGAGCCAAAGGAATCGAGTGGAAGGCCGGAAGCGAAAGCTACAAGGTAAGTATCGAGGAAAGCTCATATGAGTGAGAGATTGTAAGGTCATGTCCTCTTTACGGGGATGACCGTAGGCGGCGATCCGACTAAGACTTCCTGTGGAAGGTCTAGGTCGAGATCGGATGGTTAGAAACCATCGCATTTATCATTTTCCGAGCTAACCTCTTACTGCAGGGAAGTGGCCAGGCTGACAGTCGACTGTTGGACATTGGGCAGTCGACTAATGCTCATCAGTCGACTGATGGCGACGAATCAGCCTTTGCGCTAGGTCAAAATGGATAAGGTTTGACGCAGCCACTTCGCGATAAAAATTATACAACTTCGTGATCTGTTCCAAAAAAAGAGGAGACATATTCAGAGGTCAAAATCTATAAAAGGAGGGGAGGATTCCAACTCCAAATCACATCAAGTTTATTCTCAAGTGCTCCTATAACGCCAACGCTCCAACGCCGTCATAACACCGATGCGACGACAGGTTCAAATCTCCTTCGTCAGCAGCAGTAGCAAGTAATTGTTTTTATTGTATTCATTGTTTTAATCGTAACGAGGTGAGGTAGGCTTGTTGCCTCATCCTCGTACTTTCGGTTTTGTAATCGTTGTCTCCTACCTCCAACGAGGAGGAGACGTTATAGTGCTTTGCCCTCCGTATGCGGTCTAGGACAATAGGGCCTTGGAGTAGCAACTGCTGGGTTGTGAACAAAGTAAAAATAAACGTGTCTCTTTATTTTCTGCTGCTCTTACTCATTTAATTATCTACTCGAACGAAAATGTCGAAAAGATTTACGATCGCTATTCACCCCCCCTCTAGTGACGCTTCTCGATCCAACACTTTATCGATGATCTCTCAAATGAAGTGATACCGCTGTAGTATATGTTTGGAACACTGGTGAGAACGAGGTTCCTTAGCCTATGCTATAGCCCCGTTGTTGTCACAATAAAGCTCTATAGGGCTCACGATGCTTGGAACTACACCAAGCTCAGAAATAAACTTCATGATCCAAAGAACCTCCTTTGCCGCATCTGAAGCAGCAATATACTCGACTTCTGTAGTAGAATCCGCAATTGTATCTTGCTTTGAAATCTTTTAGCTCATAGCACCACCATTTAAACAAAAGACATACTCTGACTGCGATATGTAATCGTCCTTGTCCGTTTGAAAGCTAGCATCACTGTAACCCTTTACAACGAGCTCCTCATTGCCTCTAAATATCAAGAAATATTCATTGGTTCTTCTCAAGTATTTAAGAATATTCTTGATGACTATCTAGTGACTGTCACCTGGATCTGACTGGTACCTTCTCGTCATGCTTAAAGCATATGAGACATCAAGACGAGTGCATAGTATGACATACATAATAGACCCTATAGCAGATGCATAAGGGATCTGATCCATGTGTTCCCTTTCTTCCTTAGAAGAAGGGCATTGAGCCTTCGAAAGGCTCACACCATGTGACATTGGCAAAATTCCTTTCTTGGAATTCTGGATGGCAAAATGTTTAAGCACCTTGTCGATGTATGCACTCTGACTTAAGCCAAGCAATCTTTTAGATCTATCTCTATAGATCTTAATGCCTAAAATGTAGGTTGCTTCACCTAAGTCCTTTATTGAGAAACAATTCCCAAGTCAAGTCTTCACAGACTGCAGCATAGGGATGTTATTTCCTATAAGAAGTATGTCATCAACATACAAGATAAGAAAGATAACTATGCTCCCACTAACCCTCTTGTAGACACAGGGTTCATCTTCATTCTTGATGAAACCAAACTTTTTTATCGCATCATCGAATCGAAGATTCTAGCTTCTAGATGCTTGCTTTAAATCATATGGACTTTTGTAGCTTGCATACCTTGCTAGCATGCTTTGGATCTACAAAATCCTCAGGTTGTGTCATGTACACATTCTCGAGTAGGTTTCCATTTAGAAACACAGTTTTAACATCCATTTGTCAGATCTTATAATCGTGGTGAGCTGCAATAGCAAGCATAATCTGAATGGACTTAAGCATCGCAACTGGTGAAAAAGTTTCATCATAGTCAATACCATAAATATGCTTGAAACCTTTAGCTACCAATCACCCTTTATAGGTATGCATAAGACTATCCATGTCAATCTTTCTCTTAAAAATCCACTTACACCCAATGGATTTGACCCCTTCAAGTGGATCAACCAAAGTCCATACTTGGTTAGTGTACATGGATTCCATTTCAGACCTCATGGCCTCTAGCCATTTCTCAGAATCTGGGCTCATCATAGCTTTCTGATAGGATATAGGCTCGTTCAACTCAAAAAGCATAACATCATCATTGTCAGACAAGAGAAATGAATATCTCTCAGGCTGACGACGTATCCTATCAGACCTGCGAAGAGGTTGGTTTACTTGAACAGGTTGTTGCTCCATAACTTCTTGTGCAACAATCTCATCATCCACAATATTTTGTGGTGCCTGTTCAATTTTCATCTCAGTGCTATCTATATCTTGAATTTCTTCCAGATGTATTTTACTCCCACTAATCCTTCTAGAAATGAACTCACTTTTTAGAAATACGCCATTTCTAGTGACAAACACTTTGTCTTGTGTGGGATTGTAGAAGTAATATCCTTTTGTGTCCTTAGGATATCCTATAAAGTAGCACTTGTCTAATTTGGGCCTAGTTTGTCGGAGACTTGACATCGAACATAAGCCTCACAATCCCAAATCTCCATAAAAGATATCTTGGAACTCTTCCCAGTCCATATCGCATATAGTGTCTTTATGACTACCTTAGATGGGACGCGGTTAAGTGTGAAAGCGGTCGTCTCTAAAGCATATCCCCAGAAGAAAGAAGGAAGATTTGTGTGACTCATCATGGATCATACCATATCTAATAATGTATGATTTTTCCTTTCGATACATCATTCCACTGTGGCATTCCAGATGGAGTGAGTTGAGATCTAATCCCAATCTCAATGAGATAGTCACAAAAATCTTGGCTAAGGTATTCTCCACCTTGATCTGATCGAAGCACTTTAATACTTTTACCAAGTTGATTTTGTACTTCATTCTTGAATGCTTTGAACATTTCAAAGGATTCAGATTTGTGTCTCATAAGATACACATATTTATATCTACTGAAATCATCAGTAAAAGTAATGAAGTACTGATAGCCTCCTCTTGCTGCTACATTGAAAGACCCACATACATCGGTATGTATGAGTTCTAACAAATCAGTAGCTCGTTCGCTATGTCCACTAAAAGGGCGCTTGGTCATCTTGCCTAGTAGACAAGATTCACACACCTCATATGATTCAAAATTAAATGAGTTCAGAAGTCCATCCTTATGGAGTTGGGATATACAACTCTCATTTACGTGACCCAGGCGACAATGCTAGAGATATGTTTGGTTCAGATCATTAGATTTAAACTGTTTGATATTTATATTATAGACTGGGGTTTCAAGATCTAGAAGATAGAGACCATTCACAAGGTGTGCACTACAACAAAACATATCATTTAAATAAACGGAACAACACTTGACCTTTATTACAAATGAGAAACTTTTTTTGTCTAAACAAGAAACAGAGATAATGTTCTTAGTCAAAGCAGACACATAACAACAATCTTCTAGTTCTAAGATAAGTCCAATGGGCAAAGATAAGGAATATATCCCTATAGCGATGGCAGTAACTTTTTCTCCATTGCCTAGCCATAGGTCCACTTCGCCCTTCGTCAATGATCTAGTCTTTTGAAGGCCCTACACATTGGTACAAATGTGAGAAGCACAACTGATATTTAATACCCAAGAAGTGTTGGACTATCCGAGCCGCAAAAACCATTTTTTGCGTTGCGAAAACCTCGGAAGCCTGGCCACGAATTCGTGCGAAGATATATAAAATAAATTCATGTACGTGTTATGGAAACCTAGATCTACCTTAGATCTACATGATGAGAGCGTTACCCTCATAGCGATGCCCTTCGCTTATCCCGCTCGTCCAAACGCTTTGTCGGATCTCGAAGAGTGTCAAGTGTACACTCCTCTACAAGTATCCACACGGAAAAATGGTGGAGAAGGCACCTTAGAGTGTGCTAGCTCCCTTGAGGAATCTCGGCAAGAAGAGGATGAGGGAGAGAGCTTGAGAGGAGAAACCAAGGAAGAAGATGATGAAGTTACACCAAAAATAACTTCACACACTAATGCAAACTCTAAAGTGGCCGACCACTTCCATTTGGGGGGTTACATGCATGCATGTAACTCCAAGAGCCAATGGCTCTTGGTCTCCCTCATGAGGTGACATCCCATGATAAGTCAATGATGATGTGGAACATTATCATTGGCCGACCCCCATGCCAAGTCACCATGACATGATAATTGGTCAAGTCAAAATTAACCATTCATCTTTCCTCTCAAGTCAAGTCAAACTTGACCTCTTATCTCCCATGGTTGATCAAATCTAACCACTTGATTCAAGTCAATTTGATTTAATGAATCTCTATTCATTATTCTAAATTTACTCAATGAATAAAATCTAAATTAGACTCATTCAACACTTAAATCAAATTGAATCAACTCAATTAGTCTAATTTGGATTACTCTTAACCCAATTTGGTTCATCCCATGAACCTAATCCTCATGGTTCATCATATGAATCTAATCTCCATCTAATTGCCCTTTGTGTGTGACCCTATAGGTTCTTGTAACGTTGACAATGCTCCTAAACCTATTTAGGAACATAAGCAATGAGCGGTATCTAGCAACATATCATTGCTAGCCAAGTTACAAGAATGTTGAGATCCAACATCACCTTTGTGACTACTAATTGTGACTCTCATTGTAAAATATCATAAATAAATGGAAAAAAAATTAATTAATTAAATTAAATAGATAAAGCATGGTTAGGGATTTAATTAAACCTAACCTTTGCTTAATTTAAATGGATGCTAGTGGATCTAGGTTTAGTCTTATAGGGTTGTAAACCCAACCCGTTATCATAAAACCTGATCCGATTTCTTTTCTTAACGCCATCCTTTTTAATCTTCTGTTCGTCCGTTTCTTCACCGTAATCTCTCCGCGACTTCATCGTTTCCTCACCGCATGCACGTGAGCGATTCCACCGATCTCTTCCATCCCAACCCGTCGGCCTCCTCGCGCAAGCAGCTCGATGACCTCGCCGCCACGGCTGGTCTCTCCGGCGGGAGTATCACTTGACTCCCTTCTCCTGGGATCTCATCGCGCGATCAGGTCAGTGGCGTCGCCGCCGCGACAGGAAGCTTTGGCCACAACTGGGGGTTTCGTGGTGAAGGGAAGCAGTAATGACCGGCGAACGGACCCCTCGACGATCTCCGCAGACGAGCGAGCATGGTGAGTGAGCAAGGGTCAGGCAGTTCGGGTCGGCGACGTTTCGATCGGGAGCTGTTCTTCCCGATCATCGTTAGAACTAGGTAAAAGCCAATTCCTTCTTACCTTGGATGAAATCTAAGTTCAAGTTGTGATTTTTTCTTTCGTTAATCTTGATCTGTTGATAGGGTAGCGGTGTTTGAGCGTGGATTGCTCCGAGGAACAGGGGATAGGAGGAGAGTTGGTTGTCGGTGGAGTTCTAGGGCTGGTAAGCGTGATTTACCTTTTCTCTTCATCTATAATTGCTAGATTGTGGTATGTGAATTGGAGTTCTTGGCCGGCTGTACAACTGTGAGCAGGGAAATTTTTGCCGTGTAATTGTGTGAGGATGTGGTGGCAGAGTGGATCGAGGTTGAGGTAAGGTTTGTGTCGAACCATGATATTATGATGTTTTGTATGCTGCAACAACGTTGCTTGTGGTGTTTTGGTTGTCGAATGTGGTTGAGCTACTCTGTTTAGGGGGTTTGCTCGACTGTGTGTGAGTGAGGAAGGACTAATGGAGTGGGTGTTTCATTTAGGGTTGGTTAGAACCCTAAATCGGGGTAACTATGGGCTGTAAATGGTTGTAAACGGATGTGCAAGTGTAGATAAGGTTGGTAAGTTCAGATATGGGTGGTTATAAATGCATAATAGGTTGTTAAGTGGCCTAATTGTTGATAGGGATTAATGTGGAGGATGGATTAGGTTAATTGGATAACTAAGATCAATCTAGTTGCTCGGGATACGAAGTCGATGTAGGATTTGATTTGATTATTCGTGGTATACTTGCACTTAATCATAATGTTTGATATGTGCAGGACTTGGATACGAGACAGGACCGCAGCCGTGAAGATATTTATTATGAGCCTCTTAGAGGGTGGGTAATTTCCTACCCTGATCAGGTAGATGTAATTGCATTCAGATTTAGTCATAAATATTAACAAGTTAGGTGTTCATATTATCTTGACTCTGCTCTTATTATCTTATGCTTGAACTTGTCGTTGGCTATATTTACTCAAAGGTTGATATCACATTTCCTTTATTATGATTTAGGATTATAGATGTGATGTAAATTGGCCTAGATGTTTAGTAGGGTGTAAATGTTGGAGTACGGGTGATGACCCAATTTATAAATTGGCAAGAAGGTCATCCGTGGGTAGGTAATGCCCTAAATGTTGAATTTATTTCCAATACTCGTATGTTGCATACTTATTACCAACCATGTCTTGTGTAATGGTTAAGTGAAGAGTGATTAGTGTATTGCTACGGACCGATGGTCCCAGCTTGATATGATCAGTTGAGTACGACTCTCTATATGATAGAGAGTGCGTCGATCAGTTGAGTACGACTCTCTATTGGATAGAGAGTTATGATCAGTTGAGTACGACTCTCTATAGGATAGAGAGTGCGTCGATCAGTTGAGTACGACTCTCTATTGGATAGAGAGTTATGATCAGTTGAGTACGACTTTTTGCAGGATAGAGAGTCCATCGATCACTTGAGTACGACTCTCTACAGGATAGAGAGTGTATTAATCAGATGGGTACGACTCTTTGTTGAACAAAGAGTCTGTGGTAGATGTCTGTACATGTGACAGCACATTAATATCATTTGCATGCATTCTGACGACAGTCTCCCTTGGGGTTGAGAGAGTCGTCAGTCATCTTGGCTCCCAGGTTACTCCCCGAGGAGTAACTGGTGTGAGGGCAGAGTATTTATTGTGCCGCACTCTACTACTATAGACGGTGGTAGTTGGAGTTGCGTGCAGTTGTCCTGGGTGCGTGGCACTCGACCACTCATTGGTAGTGTCAATCGGAGTGGCCAACAGCAGGGACCCCCGTTGTGTAGCGAGCTCTTTACCCTCAAATGCTACTTAATCATACTGCCCACTCGGCCACTCTAGAGCGGTGGTTGGTGTTGAGTTGGAACAGTTGTCATGTCGTGCCACCTAGGCCACACTGGGGTCGTGGTAGCGAGTAGGGGTGAGCAGGCATGACCATGCATGCTGCATTGCCATATCTTATGGCGCTTTGCATATTACCATATATATATACATATATGCATGTATATATATGGATGGTTGTGATTAAAATATATATATAGATGCAGTCTATATATATATGTAGGGTCGATCGATTTGTAGATGTTGGTCGGCTAGAGAGGGGGTGAATAGCCTTTGTCGTAGATGGTGGACTTCGTTAGTTCGTTGCTCATCTACAAAACTATTAGCTCAAGCGGAATATGCAAATACAAACAATTAAAGATAAAGCAAAGGAAGAATAAACAAACGCCAACACAAAGTCGTAACGTGGTTCACGGCTACGCCGCTAATCCACGGTCCCGATTCGTCCAAGGTGAATCACTTCTTTGCCAAATCCACTAGATCTCTCCTTTGTACCAAGCTAGGTGGAGGTAACCTCTTTACAATCCCTCTTCTTTACAATAGAATGAAATAAAAGCAAGTAAGAGGAGTGGGAATTCTTTAGGGAACTTTGGGAGAAGATTAGAGCATGAACATTAGGTTTCCAAAGCCCCATACCCTTCCTCTTTATAGAGGAAGAAGGTTTCTTCGCGTTGACACAGGACCAGTCGACTGATGCCCTTGATCAGTCGATTGATCCTGTAGCCGTTGCCCAATAACGGCTGCTTTCCACATTGGATTTCATCCAACGATGCCATCATCAGTCGACTGATATTGCCATCAGTCGACTGATGCTCCGATAAGTCGAGTGCTCACGAGCTCGACTCCATTATGTGCCCGAAACACTTGCGACCTGTCGACTGATGCCTTCATCGATCGGTGTGGTCTTGATCAATTGCCAATCCATGGCGGTCATTGGCACTGAACGACTTCGAACACTAGTCGAGTCACAGTCGACTTAGAGTAGTCGACTACCATAACATGGTAGTCAACTGATGTCGGGAAATCCCATCTGACACTTAGCCAAATGACCAAGTTTCACCTAAGAGCACTACCCCTTCCCGGGTTACATTCGCTCACTCTCATCCCTTGGAGTCCCTCGCCTTTGAAGTTATCTTCGTTCGGCAACGTCCCTCGGATGCGCCAAGCGCACGACTTTGCAGCGCCATCCTTCGCGTCTCACCTGAAGTCTACTTCCTCCGGCTTCACTCCAAGCTCCTCGTTCGGCGGTCCCTCGGATGCTCCAAGCGCACGACTTCCGCAAAGCCATCCTTCACCGACACAAGGACCGAGTCATGAGATGTGAAACTCGCCAAGGCTCCATGTGCGAATTACTAAGTCTTGCAAGACTCCAACGTACATATCAAATCCAAACATCCTAACTTAAACCCTTTTCCACACACATCAAAACCATATCATGGGTTGATTGCACTAACAATCTCTCCCTTTTTGATGTGTGACAATCCGTTTAAGTTAGGTAAAACATTTGATAAAAACTATTAAGGTAAGAAAGCATGTAAATAATATGATTATCAACTCTCCCCCTTAATACATGAAACTCCCCCTAAATATAATTCCCCCTTACTTAAACAAATACATTTCTCCCCCTTTGACACCATCAAAAATATTAAACAAAGTTTATCTAAGCATGGTATCAGGTTTAGAGAAAAACACAAACCAAAACATGCCTTAAAATTGGATAAAAGAAGTTACTGGGCATGTTATCGGTGACTAATGATCGGGCACATACATTCGAGTTTTTCGATTTTGATTTGAATTTCAGAAATGTATTAAAAATTCTACAAAATTCAAAAAATCATAAAATTTGGGGAACATATTTCTTGTAAGTATATTTATCAATGAAAAATAGTTGTACATGAAAAATTATTATATTTTCAAGTATTTACCAAAAATCCAAAAGTTTCAAAAGTAACTAGGTTTTTGATCAAGTTAGTATCAAGTTTAAGACCTAGTTTTGCTTTAAATTGTTTCAAAACATGAACACACAGATTTTAAAGTAAGAAATTGTTTTGAAAACATATGAAATATCCACCCATAATCTTTGGGCAATATGTCTTTGAATTAAACATAAGCCTTCCCCATGATTGGTCTATTATTGCTATATTGATACCTTAAATGACCATCTAAATGCCATAGATATTAGTGGACATTTGTATCACCCTAACATCTCACTTATGCTAAGTTTTCAATCAAGGTAGCCTATGGTAAGTGTGAGATGTATCCTAAAGGTATTTGTATATACTTAACTATTATTTTCATACAATTCTATCAAGGTTAAGTATCATCCTATCATTCCACATGATCATAAAGACATATATGGATAAATTTCATATTATGACCATGAAACAAATGTATTCATCAAATTGTGATCATGCATTAGGTATTACATCATGATAATAAAGCAAATATCACCTAAAGCATGATTTATCTATTTATAGGTGCATTATCATCACCTAACACTATTTCAAAAATATTGTCCCGCCATCCTAAGTCAACCAACATATGATATAGATAAATTCCATATGGTTGACTATCCTAGGGTTTTCCTAACCCTTTAGGATGGATTTAGGAACCCAAAATAAATTCTTGCCTATGGGGTTCACTAAATACTCCTTAGGGATCTATTTTCTAGCTATTATCTTCTTTTTATCTTGACCCCTAGCAATTAAACATTTATAGGCCTTTTCATTTTTCTTTTCCTTATATCCTAGGCCTTTATTGTTGAAGCTTGCTCTTTGGCTCCCTATAATCATATTAAGGGTGTTGGAGCCAATAGTGAATTTCTCTAGGGCCTTGGTCAAATGGTCTACCTTTTCCCTTAAAGTCCTATTTTCATCCATACATGCATCATTAACATTGAAAGGTATATAATTATCATGTGAGCATGCATCATTAAGACTAGAAGAAATATTATCATTTACATTTAAGCATGATTTTTCTAATTTTTTTTCTAAGTCCTTAATTTGATCTAGCATGCATTTGTTCTTTTTCTTTGCCCTAAACAAGTCCTTAGTGAGGCTAGAAATAATTGACATAACTTTCTTGGGGGAGAGATTTGTTACCTCACTTACCAAATCTTCTTCCGATGATGAGGATGTAGAAGAAGCTCCCCCTTCACTCGAGCTCTCCTCACTTGAGCTTGCTTCTTCATTTTCGGAGTAGGAGGATTCTAAGTCGTCAAAAGCCATTAATGCCAAATTTGTGACAAAGGCATTTTCTTCCTCAGATGATGATGATGATGAGGAAGAAGGGTCATCCCAAGTCCTTGCTTTTAGTGCCTTTCCCTTTCCCTTTTCTTTGGCTTTCTTCTCTTCTTCCTTCTTCTTGCTCCCCTTTTTCTTCTTCTTTTCTTCCTTCTTTCTCTTCTCCTCTTTGCTCTTGTTCAAGAGGGGACAATTATCCCTTATATGTCCCTCTCCTTGGCAATTATAGCAAATCACCTTCCCCCTTGGTCTTCTACTCTTATCATTAGATTTATTAAATTTAAAACCTTTTAATGCACGCCTTACCCTCCTTACCATATAAGCTTCTTCCGTGCTATCCATGGAGGAGGAGAAGGAAGCTTCATCGGAGGAGGAGGGAATCTCCATCTTTTTCTTCCCTTTGTTAGTCATCAAGGCTACTCCTCTTGAAGGTTGAAACTTTGGCTCTTCAACTATTCCTTCGAGCCTTGTTTCGTGGAGCTCCATAGTTGAGAAAAATTCCTCCAAGGTGCTAACTTCTAGGTTCTTGGAGATGTAAAAAGAGTCCACCATTGAGCTCCATCTTGAGGACCGGGGAAAGACATCTATGACCTTCATTACCATATCCCGGTTGGAGAGTTTTTCACCTACACTTGTCAAACCGGTTAGAATTTCCTTAAATCTAGAGTGTAGGGATTTTACCTTCTCTCCCTTTTCGAGTTTGATATTGGATAATTGGGAGCGAAGGTCATCTCTCCTTGCTAGCTTCGCCTCGGATGTGCCTTCATGAATCTCTATTAGTTTTTCCCATATCTCCTTGGCGCTAGCACACTCTCCTATCCGGTTTACTTCTTGTTGGGGGAGTACGTTGTAAAGGTGATGTTTGGCTTTTGAGTTCGCCAAGTACTCTTCCCTTTGCCTCTTGCTCCACCTTGATTTTTCCAATGACTCCCCTTCTTCATCACTAGGCATTTAGAAACCGTTTTCCATAATTAAAAGAATTTCGAAATCGGTTTCGAAAAATACCTCCATTCTCTTTTTCCACCAAGAGAATTCTCCTTCAAACTTCGGTGGATGAATGTTCGAGCCGACCATTCTTGAATGTGCTTGTTGTGGAGGTTAGTCCTCGATAAGCTTTCCTCGGCTCTGATACCACTTGTAGGGTCAATCGATGTGTAGATGTTGGCCGACTAGAGGCGGGGGGGGGGGGGGGGGGTGAAAACCCTTTTTGGTAGACGGTGGAATTCGTTCGTTCGTTGCTCGTCTATAAAACTATTAGCGCAAGCGGAATATGCAAATACAAACAATTAAAGACAAAGCAAAGGAAGAATAAACAAACGCTAACACAAAGTCGTAATGTGGTTCACGGCTGCGCCGCTAATCTATGGTCTCGATTCGTCCAAGGTGAATCATTCCTTTGCCAAATTCACTAGATCTCTACTTTGCACCAAGCTAGGTGGAGGTAACCTCTTTACAATCCCTCTTCTTTACAATAGAATAGAATAAAAGCAAGTAAGAGGAGTGGTAATTCTGTAGGGCACTTTGAGAGAAGATTAGAGCATGAATATCAGGTTCCCAAAGCCCCATACCCTTCCTCTTTATAGAGGAAGAGGGTTTCTTCCCGTTGACACAGGACCAGTCGACTGATGCCCCTGATCAGTCGACTGATCCTGTAGCCGTTGCCCAATAACGGCTGCTTTCCATGTTGGATTTCATCCAATGACATCATCATCAGTCGACTGATATTGCCATCAGTCGACTGATGCTCCGATCAGTCGAGTGCTCACGAGCTCGACTCCATTTTGTGTCCGAAACACTTGTGACCAGTAGACTGATGCCTTCATCAGTTGACTGGTGGTCTTGCAGTCGACTGCCAATCCATGGCAGTCGACTGTTGGCACCTGAACCAGACTCGAATACTAGTCGAGTCACAGTCGACTTAGAGTAGTTGACTACCATAACATGGTAGTCAACTGATGTCGGGAAATCCCATCCAACACTTAGCCAAATGACCAAGTTTCACCTAAGAGCACTACCCCTTCCCGGGTTACATTCGCTCACTCTCATCCCTTGGAGTCCCTCGCCTTTGAAGTTAACTTCATTTAGCCACATCCCTTGGATGCGCCAAGCGCACAGATTTGCAGCGCCATCCTTCGCGTCTCGCCCTGAAGTCTACTTCCTCCGGCTTCACTCCAAGCTCCTCGTCCGGCGGTCCCTCGGATGCTCCAAGCGCACGGCTTTCGCAAAGCCATCCTTCACCGACTCAAGGACCGAGTCATGAGATGTGAAACTCGCCAAGGCTCCATGTGTGAATTACTAAGTTCTACAAGACTCCAACGTACATATCAAATCCAAACATCCTAACTTAAACCCTTTGCCACACACATCAAAACCATATCATGGGTTGATTGCACTAACAATATATATATATGCTTATTGTGATGTTGCATTTGATTGTACTATACTTGCTGCATTTGGGTGTACATCATATTCATGCATGCTTCTTGCATTTGTTATACGGTTGTGTCGGATACCTGTATATGTATTGGATAGACCATTAGATACCTTTACTTGTAGCATGAGTATGTTGTGAGTTGGTATTACTCTTCCTGTTATATATATGTTGGATATATGCTCAGGTTGGATCAGAGTAGCGTAGCAGACTTTCAGGTATGTCTGTATTTTATGTTGTTCATTTGGTTAGATGATATATGCTTGTATTTATATACTATGCTGATATACCTTTTGTACCTCTAGATTATGTTATTGAAACATGTGATATTTGATATATATACATATTTTTTTTTATTACCTGCTGAGTTTTACTCACCACCATGGACCCTGGGTTTTTTTGTCGCCCAGGTAACAGGTAGAAGTATTCGTGACGACTTAGAGCACCGCTTGCTGACATCTCATCTCATCTCCGAGACTCTAGTGGTCGTTTTGGCTTTCCGCATGGGTGTAGTGTATTTGGAGTTTTTGTGATGTACTATTGTTGTATTTTTTTCTGGTTTTGTTACAGTGGTTCTTAGTTTTGGTGTTAGTCATACCGGTATGCATGTGTGTGGGATTGTATTGTTGTTGTGTTGTTTCCACTGTGTATTTGTTGTAGTTAGTTTGTTATGTTGTTGTGGTTTTGTTATATTTTTTATATGTGTTGTTATTGTGGGCCTACGGGCCTTGTATTAACCCGAAATGTTGCCACGTACAAGGGAGATGTCGTCCGTTTGCTTTTTGGCACGACATGCTCTCGGGGTGTGACAACTTTAGTGGTATCAGAGCCCTAGGTTCTGTGATGCCATACAATATTTTTGTGTCGAGTCTTGGATTCTCGGGAGTCGATTTGTTTCGATTTTGGTTGGTTTTCTAAGATGAAATGTGACAGCGGCCTGAGCTCCAAGCAGCACGAAGTAAGTATTCTTGATGACTTATTTTCTAGTTGGATACTTATCTGGACTTGATTAACAATTGTATACTATTAGAGTTATGATACCTGTGCAGATTGGCAGTAGAAGTCGCCCACCGTGGCGACCAACCAGAGTTGCCGATAGAGTTTATACTCTCGGTTTTGTTGGCTATGCTTTTAGTGTATATAACAGGGAATAACCTATAGTGTGTTGGTTTTTGTTCATAACTGTGGTATGAGTTGACCCTGAAAATGACCTGTTAAGTCTGTGAGTCTTGAACCTGTGTCGAAAAGGTGATTTACCTTTGAGAGCCGACTGATACCGAGTCAGAAAACAGGGGTCAAGTTGTCACATTTCTTGTGAAAAGAATCAAAGATTATAGTCTTAGGGATTTTCACTAACGGCACTAGTCAGATCATTACCTGATGGGTAATGGATAAGAAAAGTAGGCTATTGTTGATGCAGATAGCGGAAGGCTAGTTTACGATGTTTCATAGAAATTTTTATCCCTGAGTTGTGCGTACTGGGTTGTATAACTTTGAAGGTACTTTTGAGTACTTAACTTGTGTTATACAGAGAAGGTAGAGTTATTTGCATACCATTATTGGGATCAAGCCGGTATTTGGTGGTAAATGCAGAAAATAATCTTCAGGAAATAATATATCACTTGATCATAGTTTAGTGATGTTGAAAGAGAGTATTTCCCTGTGTCACTTTTAGTAACACATTGTAAGGAATTCTTGAGCTTTAAGAAAGGGTGATCGGTTAGTAATAGTGTATTGTGCAGAGTCGTGAAACTTGTAGAGGTTACGACCACCTAATAGCTCAAGAAGATGAATGGATGATTTAAGCCACCTAGAGTTATTGGCTTATAGTTGGATTAGGATGCCGTGATCTTCTACCAGATCCTGCCGGAAGACGTTGGATTGAGACAGGAGTTTAGAAATGACTCCGTACAAGGGTTTAAGAGTTGGAGACCGATAAGTAGATATTGCAGGTCAACTTATTAGAGTCAGAAGTCTCCTACTGTTGGATAAAAGGAGCAAGATCGAAGTCATAGGCTTTGATCTATTTTCCGATTATAGAAGATCAACCACAGATAATCAGGATGTTCTCGTGGATATCAGCAAAATTAGAACAAAGACTTCGAAGGGATTGTGTGCGTGTAGTGCAGATCACGAAGACACGTGAAGTCAGATTATCTATTGGATCAATTCATCTCTTTCTATTGTGAGCAACCAGTACAGTGGAGGAGGTGTACTTTGAAGACTCAGTTGAAGACTATCGATGGTATTTCGGGAGGATGATGCACTGTCTCGACAGTAGAGATCAACACCGAAGATTGGGTTATCTCATCAGCAACAACCTACTACCTCAGGCGTGGTTGGAGTTCCTTGATACTTCCCTTCAGCAGAGATCAGCACAGAAGCAGCATCAGCAGAAGACATCTTAGAAGATTCAGCAGACAACAACAATTATCTCCAGATGTGATTTGCTTAGTACAGAGGAGAGAGTATACGACGATGGCTGTATCAATTCGGTATTCTATAGTTGTAGCTCGTAGGATTAAGTGATGAGATCAGATGATCCGGGAAAATCCTCGGGTCATTCGTCATAGAAATGCGATCGCTTTATCGCGGACTGTTGGATCTGATCTTCTTCTCTTCGGAGAAAGGCCGAGACTTGCGAGGAGCCTTTGGATCGGATCGACAGATAATTGATTATTCAGGATATTACTTTAGTTTACCCTCAAGGTTAATATATTGAGAGATGCTTGTAGTTACAGGTATCTGTGTCTAGAACATTCTCAGTTGGATTAGAAGGGTTCCTATACATAGACTTGTGGGTCGGTGGTATCTCTACCGCCAGGTGAGATGTGGATCAACAATTAAGAAGTCAAGGGATGCCCTTAGACTTGGATAGGCATATCTTTACTGTAGATATATCCTTACGGATGGTCAAATTGTTGAGATTATGATATGATATGTCTCTCGGATGTGCGTATAATCTGAGAGCCTTCGGATGTAGTTTTGGATGAACTCCTAGGCTTGCCGCTACATAGGCAAGTGGAGTAGGCGATTGGAGTGATTTCAAGGATAGTGTCGATATTGAATACCTCATACGAGGGATAATTTTGTTGGTGTAAGTGTTACTAAACACTATGGGAATTGGAAGAATGTAAGTTGTGATTATAGGAGATGTTGGAAGGGATATTTATCTGTCCCAGTATTTCTCCTTGAGAAGGATACAGAACTCTTTGTTAAAAGAGGGATGAACCTTTGAGATTATGCATCGATTATCGATGATGGAACATGATAGTTGTTAAAAGAGAATATCCTTCGTTATAGATAAATGATCTATCTAGATCGGTTAAGGACACCTGTGTATACTCTAGGATCGGTTTATGATTGGAGTGTTGATATTGTAGTGACATGGTGTCATAGAATTATCATTGTTGTTGTGATGATTGATATATCATCAGTGGAGAGTAAAGAGAATGCAGGTGTGTAGAGACGACAATTTCATACTTAGTATGAATTTTATGAGTTTTGATTAAGTTGTTAGACTAATTAACGATTTAGTCGCCACTGGATTTGAGAATCGTGTATCCTGGACATGATTGAATCAGTTTGTGGTTGTTGGAGTTGCGTAACCTGGCCACTATTGATTGTGGTAGTTGGAGTTGCGCACTCGACCACAGTAGATGGTGGTTTACCTTGTATGATGTAGTTATTACTGTAGTTGTGGATAGAATGTTTTAGCATTACTATACCACGGACTTGTTTGACAAAGGTGATGATGGAAATTATTTAGTCGGAAGCTGATGAAACCAGTTACAAGACCTAGACAGCGGTTAACTTTTACATGAGTATTAGTTAATCCTTCTGAAGTGGATAAAAGGATATGGTACGCAAATGTATCGTTTCAGGGATCAGAGCGAATCTGATACAGTTGCATGAGACGTATCTTATGCCTATGACCGTTAAGAAACTACGAGATAGGCTATCATAAACAGGACGTGACTTTAGTAGTTATTATCTATATTTGTGGATGTATGGAGCAGAAGTGCTCATTGAATTTAACTAGCTACTCGGTAGCTACTATAGAGTTGCTAGAACGCGAACAGTTACAACTTGAGAGATGAATCACTATAGTCTTCCATGCACTTACAGAGTGTGTGGTAGAGTGGATTTTGAATGGTTGATGAACTTCTCTTTTGAGAAGATAATTCCCCATCTCTGATAAGGATAGTGTGTTCCGGACACGCATCCACTTAAGGAAGAGTTGCTACAGGAAGTACATCATTCGAGAAGTGCTATGCATTCTGGTGGTACTCGGATGTACCGATATTTGAGATGTTTATACTGGTGGGAACGGTATGAAGAGAGATACCGTAGACTTTGTTGTTGGGTATTTAGTATACCAGCAGGTAAAGGTTGAACATCAGAAACCCGCTGGATAGATGTAGAAAATTCCGATTCCGGAATGGAAGTGGGAACATATCATGATGGATTTCGTTACGGGATTACCTAGAACCCGTAAAGGATATGGTGCGATTTGGTGATCGTGGATCGACTAATCAAATCAGCTCACTTTCCTTCCTATTCGTGGGACAGACTCATTGGATTGTCTAGCAGAAATGTACTTCCAAGAGATTATCAAATTGCACGTAGTGCCTTTGGGTATTTTATCTGATAGAGATCCACGATTTACCTCGCGATTTTGGCAGAATTTGCAGCAAGCTATGGGTGCAGAGCTTCGATTCGATACAACATTTCATCTGCGGACTGATGAACTGTCTGAGCATATCATATAGACGTTGGAGGATCTATTCAGATCCTGTGTCATGGATTTCATAGGCAGTTGAGAGGACCACGTTCATTCAGTGGAATATGACACTTTATTGACCCATTTGAGATATTAGCATGGATTGGAAGTGTAACGTATTGATTGGCTTTACCTCCTACACTGGAGGATGTTCACAACGTCTTTCCTGTTTCTATGCTGAGGAAATACGTGCCATGTTCTGATCATGTTCTAAAGGATGTACTAATCTCACTTCAGTCTAATGCGACTTATTAGAAGACTCCAGTGTGAACTCTTGGTCGCAAGGGGTGTCCGTTGTGAAATAAAACCATTCGACTTGTAAGGGTTGGATGGCAGCATCATACAGACGAGGAGGCTATGTGGGAGCTGGAGGATATTATTCGAGCTTGATACCCTCATCTATTCTCTTGAGATATGTGTGTGGTCATTCGAAAACCTGCTTGAATTTAATTTTTGGCACGTTAGTATGAAATTTGTGGACCAAATTTTATTAAGTGGGGAAGAATGTAAAATATCGTAAATAAATGGCAAAAAAAAAATTAATTAAATTAAATAGATAAAGCATGGTTAGGGATTTAATTAAACCTAACCTTTGCTTAATTTAAATGGATGCTAGTGGATCTAGGTTTAGTCTTATAGGGATGTAAACCTAACCCGTTATCATAAAACCTGATCCGATTTCTTTTCTTAACGGCAACCTTTTTAATTTTCTTCCATTCGTCCGTTTCCTCACCGTAATCTCTCTGCAACTTCATCGTTTCCTCACCGCATGCACGCGAGTGATTCCACCGATCTCTGCCATCCCAACCCGTCAGCCTCCTCGCACAAGCAGCTCGATGACCTCGCTGCCACGGCTGGTCGTTCCGGTCGGAGTATCGCTTGACTCCCTTATCTTGGGATCTCATCGCGCGATCGGGTTAGTGGCGTCGCCGCCACGACAGGAAGCTTCGACCACAACTGGGGGTTTTGTGGTGAAGGGAAGCAACAGTGACCGGTGAACAAACCCCTCGACAATCTCCACGGACGAGCAGGCGTGGTGAGTGAGCAAGGGTTAGGCAGTTCGGGTCGGCGGTGTTTCGATCGAGAGCTATTCTTCCCGATCATTGTTATAACTAGGCAAAAGCCAATTCCTTCTTACCTTGGACAAAATCTAAGTTCAAGCTGTGATTTTTCCTTTGTTAATCTTGATCTGTTGATAGGGAAGCGGTGTTTGAGCGTGGATTGCTCCGAGGAATAGGGGATAGGAGGAGAGTTGGTTGTCGATGGAGTTCTAGGGCTGGTAAGTGTGATTTACCTTTTCTCTTCATCTATAATTGCTAGATTATGGTCTGTGAATTGGAGTTCTTGGCCGGTTATGCAACTGTGAGCAGGGAAATTTCTGCTGTGTGATTGTGTGAGGCTATGGTGGTAGAGTGGATCGAGGTTGAGGTAAGGCTTGTGTCGAACCATGATTTTATGATGTTATGTATGCTACAACAACGTTGCTTGTGGTGTTTTGGTTGTCGAATGTGGTTGAGCTGCTCTGTTTAGGGGGTTTGCTCGACTGTGTGTGAGTGAGGAAGGACTAATGGAGTGGGTGTTTCATTTAGGGTTGGTTAGAACCCTAAATCGGGGTAACTATGGGCTGTGAACGCCTGTAAATGGATGTGTAAGTGTAGATAAGGTTGGTAAGTTCAGATGTGGGTGGTTATAAATGCATAATAGGTTGTTAAGTGGCCTAATAGTTGATAGGGATTAATGTGGAGGATGGATTAGGTTAATTGGATAACTAAGATCAATCTAGTTGCTGGGGATACAAAGTCGATGTAGGATTTGATTTGATCATTCGTGGTATGCTTGCACTTAATCATAATGTTTGATATGTGCAGGACTTGGATACGAGACAGGATCGCGACCATGAAGATATTTATTATGAGCCTCTTAGAGTGTGGGTAATTTCCTACCCTGGTCAGGTAGATGTAATTGCATTCAGATTTAGTCATAAATATGAGCATGTTACGCTCATATGCTACTTGATCATAGAGCCTCTTAGAGTGTGGCACTCGACCACTCATTGGTAGTGTCAATCGGAGTGGCCAGCAACAGGGACCCCCGTTGTGTAGCGAGCTCTTTACGCTCATATGCTACTTGATCATACTGCCCACTCGGCCACTCTAGAGCGGTGGTTGGTGTTGAGTTGGGACAGTTGTCATGTCGTGCCACCTAGGCCACACTGGGGTCGTGGTAGCGAGTAGGGGTGAGCAGGCATGACTATGCATACTGCATTGTCATATCTTATGGAGCTTTGCATATTACCATATATATATATACATATATGCATGTATATATATGGATGGTTGTGATTAATATATATATATATATATATATATATATGCTTATTGTGATATTGCATTTGATTGTACTATGCTTGCTGCATTTGGGTGTACATCATATTCATGCATGCTTCTTGCATTTGTTATACGGTTTTGTCGGATACTTGTATATGTGTTGGACAGACCATTAGATACCTTGACCTGTAGCATGAGTATGTTGTGAGTTGGTATTACTCTTCCTGTTATATATATGTTGGATATATGCTTAGGTTGGATCAGAGTAGCGTAGCAGACTTTCAGGTATGTCTGTATTTTACGTTTTTCATTTGGTTAGACGGTATATGCTTGTATTTATATACTATGCTGATATACCTGTTGTACCTCTAGATTATGTTGCTGAAACATGTGATATTTGATATATATACATGTTTTTTTCTATTACCTGCTGTGTTTTACTCACCACCATGGACCCTGGGTTTTTCTGTCGCCCAGGTAACAGGTAGAAGTATTCGTGACGGCTTGGAGCACTGCTGGTTGACATCTCATCTCATCTCCGAGACTCTAGTGGCCGTTTTGGGCTTTCCGCATGAGTGTAGTGTATTTAGAGTTTTCGTAATGTACTATTGTTGTTGTATTTTTTTCTGGTTTTGTTACGGTGGTTCTTAGTTTTGGTGTTAGTCATACCGGCATGCATGTGTGTGGGATTGTATTGTTGTTGTGTTGTTTCCGCTGTGTATTTGTTGTAGTTAGTATGTTATGTTGTTGTGATTTGGTTATATTTTTATATGTGTTGTTATTGTGGGCCTACGGGCCTTGTATTAACCCGAAATGTTGCCACGTACAGGGGAGATGTTGTTCGTTTGATTTTCGGCACGACATGCTCTCGGGGCGTGACACTCATAATATGTGACAATGTCCCTCTATCCTTGACATCTAGATTGACCAATTAAGGCATAGACCATGTCATCCTCGGTACAATCTATATCTTGAACTCCAAGTAGACTCACTCTAATCAAATGAGCTCAATATCTCATATTGACTCATTTAGGTATGGCCATGCACTTTGTGGTCTCACTCTATCAAGAATAACGATGTCACTCCCGTCATATAGGTGGGATAGATCCCATCTACATCACTCACATCCCTCTGCATAATTTGTTACATACCCAGTAATCGCCTTTATAGTCCACCCATTTACGGGTGACATTTGACGAAGCCAAAGTATGCAACTCCTTATGTAGGGAACCATGGTGACTTCAGGTCCAAGGACTAATAGTCATACTAATAGTCACATGAGAAAGTATATGACACTCATATAATGATTCATGATACTTTCTCATGGCGGGTCATTCAGTATACATTCTCCAATGCATACCCATGTGTCAACATGATATCTCATATCCATGACTTGTGAGATCAAGTCATCGTGTTGACCTACATGCTAGTCTCTGCGCATTAACATTATCCCTGAATGTTAATACTTGACTAGGAATGATTAAGAGTAGTGTTCTCTATATCATCTCATTATCGATTCAACCAATCGATTGATATAGATAAGAACCTTCTACTCAAGGACATTATTATACTTAGTTATTTGACACCAATACAAGTAAATATAATAACAATACCATTATAAATAGGAATATGATACAATAAAGTCCATGTTGGTGCAGTAGGCACCTAAGTCGAACCTGAGTTTTGATTATAGCAAACGATACAAAGTTAAGCTCATGTTGTTATCTCACGAGCTGAATCGAGTGTGAAAAAAATTGCTATAGCTGGAGCTGAAGGTTAGCGACACCCGGAGGAAGCCGCGGTGGTCGGGCGACACTTGAGTGACTTCGGAGGGAGCTGAAGGAATCGAGTGGAAGACCGAAAGCGAAAGTGACACAGTAAGTTTCGAGGTAAGCTCGTGTGTGCGAGTGTAAGTGAGGTCGTATCCTCTTTATGGGGATAGACTTAAGTGTAGATTCGACCCAAGACATCCCATTGGTGGTCTAGGTCGAGATCGAATGGTCGGAGGCCGTCGAAATAATGTTATTTTTAGCTAACTTTTCATTTCATCTA
Organism: Wurfbainia villosa; assembly: GCA_025175895.1. NCBI lineage: Eukaryota > Viridiplantae > Streptophyta > Magnoliopsida > Zingiberales > Zingiberaceae > Wurfbainia > Wurfbainia villosa. Next base: position 29,940,414 of record CM045989.1, on the reverse strand, counting down.
GTATCAGTCGACTGCCAGCTAGGAGGACTCAACTGCTATCCATCAGTCGACTGCTTGCGGTCAACATTCGATTGATGCTTGGCCATCAGTCGACTGATGGTCAATGATCAGCTTCGAGGAGTCATAACTTATCACCCCATTTCAAGGAGATTGGTGCTCAATTGTGATTGACTAAAGTTCCTCTCGAAAAGGGGCTCAAAGGATATAAACGGAGGGTCTATCCTAGGGTTTCTTCATCAATTCTAAGCTTCCAAAAGCCTCTGCCAAGCTACAACTTTTCGACAACGAAGTGCTTCTTCTCCGACGTCTAGGTTTTAATTGTTTTCATTTTATTACATCGGTTTAAGTTTTTATTTTAGTTTATTACTTTCAATTCTCGGAGCTTTTATCGTAACGAGGAGAGGGGGAGTGCCCCTCTACCTCAAGCTTTGTGCTTCATTTGTATCGATTAACTCCTACCTCTAACGAGGAGGAGTTCTTTAGCGTTTTTGCCCTCCGTACGTGGTCAAGGACCACTAGGGCCTTAGAGTAGTAGCCGAAGGCTACGAACCAAGTAAAATTCCCTTGTCTCTTTTACTTTACATTTACATTTCCACTGCGTATAAGTGTTTTGAAATGATTTCGAAAAGAAAAAAAGGTTTATCGCTATTCACCCCCCCTCTAGCGATCCGCTTCGATCCAACAATTGGTATTAGAGGCGGGGGTTGCTAAGATTTGGTGAAACCACTGATTTGGTTTTTTACAGATTTTTTTTCTTTTTAATTCTGTTTATTTCGGATTTATTTCATTTGATTAGTTTTTCTCCCGCACTACTAATCCAAGACGCGAGTCTTGGTACATTTTCGTGTGTTTTTGTTGTTGCTAGGTTTTTCGTCTTCATCTCCTTGTTTCTTTTGTTTTAATGGCCCATCTCGAGGGTTTTAGCACCGTCCGACCTCCATTTTACAACGGAGATGACTTCCGTTATTGGAAATGGAATGCTTTCTCAAAACCCAAATCGAGATGTGGATCATAATCCAAACGGGATTCACACTTCCGACTAACGAAGTGGGTGAATCCTTGGATTATGACCAATGGACCATTGCGACAAAATGACAAGTCGAAGCCGATGCCAAGGCAACTCAAATCCTCCAATGCGGTTTGTCCAAGGAGGAACTAAATCACATCGGCCCCTTCATCAGCGCAAAGGACCTTTGGACAAAGCTAGTGGAACTACACGAAGGGACCGATGAAGCCAAGGTATGTAAGCGAGATCTTTTATTTAATAAACTATATAATCTAAAAATGCAGGAACATGAGTCCGTGACGCAACTTCACGCCCGCGTTCAAGATATAGTCAATAATCTACACGCAATCGGGCAAAAGGTCGAAAACCGCGACCTTATAAGGTATGTTCTTAACTCCTTTCCTAGGATTACCTTGTGGGTATCCATGGTCGATGCCTACAAGGTCTCTCCAAGGATCTTTTGAAACTTAGGTTAGATGAATTATTTTCCGATTTTGAACTTCATGAGTAGTCTAACTCGGAACCCGAGAAGGGTATAACACTTTTTGTAGGTTCAAGGAAGAAAACCGCAAACAAGGCACCTCCAAGGAAGAAGAGGATGAGTCCTATTCGGAGGTCGACTCGGAAATGGAGGCCGAACTAGTCAACCTAGTTCGGAGGATAGTCAAGGGCTGAAAACGAACCGTCACTCGACCCAACGAAGGTAAGACTAAAAGTTCAAATATTAGATGCTATGAATGCAACAGGTTTGGACATATCAAGTCCGAATGCCCAAAACTCAAGAGCAAAGCACCAAAACACAAAAAGACACTCAACGCTACTTGGGAAGAAGCATCCAAGGAAGAAGATAATGATCATGTTCTCATGGCTAAACCGGTGGAATTGGAGGCGAGTCGAGCAAGTTTTGATTCGGAAACCAAAGATGGTCGGTTTGCACTGTATTCAAGACAAGCACCGGATACACATCCAGGTTCAAGATACACTCAAGGTGTAAGTCGGATCTCTCATTAGTACACTTTATAGTGCAATTAAGTTTTAACTAAAAATTAGCTAAGTCCAGGAGTCAAGGTTGAGACCACAGTTGAGAAGTTAAACTCCTCAAACACGAGGTCTCCCTAACCTCTTCGACTAGTTGAGTTCAAGAGGAGGACTCAACTCGGGTTGAAAAACTCGAAGTTGAGAATTCACTCTTGAAGAGTCAAGTTGAAGATCTTAGGAACACGTTGGAAAGGTTTACTTTGGGATCAAGGACTTGACCTCCTACTTGGATCATAAGGGCGTGTACAACAAAGGCGGATTAGGGTTTAGCTCAAATCGACCAACAAATTAGTATATATCGATTAATTAAGTCGACATAAAAATGTGTCCAAGCATGGGTCCCTAAGACCACCTTGATTTCAAACTTAGGATCGAACGTCTTTGGGTTCCCAGGACCAAATCCACTATGTGGAGAGACCGAATCGATTCAGCGGTCGGGGAGCTAGTCTGAAACTTGTTTGTGTTTTAACTTAGAAATTGCATGCTTAGGTTTTATTTAGTTTGATTTTCCTTTTTAGAATGGTTAGATAGGACTATAACTCATCAATTGCTTGATAACATAGTACCGGGGCCAAGATGATAATGCGCTAGGAAAGCGGAGTCTTGTGTATTTAGGCTAGATAAAGGCGTATCTAGTTGGTGCACTTAGAGCGGAACTAGTGAAGCTACCTCATTGTATCCTAGACTAGTTAGACCAGGAAGTGGTCTTAGATAAGTCAAGTCTCTATGTTCTTGAAAATGGCTTTGTCTAAGGAAGTGGTCGTTGTTCCGATCAAAGAAGGCCTCTGTGCCTCGCCACGACCTGGAAGCCATGATCTTGAAAAGGTGACTCATGAGCCTAAGGTCAAATCGAATCTAGCATAAGGTTGACAAGTGTTCAAGTTATTAAATTTAAATCAAGTAAAATTGAAGTCATCTCACAAGAACATATAGGGTTAACATGTTTGATCGATAATAACTATAAGGTCATATTTCTAGAAAATGAATGCGTAATTACAAATGAAACTTCTAAAATAATTCTTAAGGGAACTAGAAATAACAATATTTACACTATTAACTTAACTAACTCCTCAACTAAGTGTCTTATGACACGACAAGAGGAATCATAGTTGTGGCACCGATGACTCGGTCACTCACACCCAAGACTCATCCACAAGATGAGTCAGAGTGACTTAGTCAAGGGTTTGCCTAACCTCAATAACTTGGATAATAAAATATGTAATTCTTGTCAACAAGGTAAACAATCTAGGACACAACATCAACTAACTAATCAAGAACGAACCAAAAGTGTGCTTGAGCTCCTACACATGGATCTATTTGATTCACACGGAGCTAAGTCACTTAATGGAAGTAAATTCTGCTTAGTCATAATTGATGACTATTCTAGATTTACTTGGGTTAGGTTCATCAAACACAAAAGTGATACCCTAGATCAATTAATCAACCTATTTAAATTAATAGAAAATCAATAAAGCATTAAAATCAAAAGACTTAGGACTGATCATGGTGGTGAATTCGAGAACCATAGGTTTACAGAATTCTGTAACCTAAATGGATACCACCATGAGTTCTCTTGCCCTAGAACTCCACAACAAAATGGCCTAGTAGAACGCAAAAATAGAACCCTACAAGAAGCCGCTAGGACAATGTTAAACGAGTATAACCTACCCAATAGATTTTGGGTGGAAGCCGTGAGTACGACATGCTATGTCCAAAATAGGATCCTTATGGTAAAGAGGCACCTTAAGACCTCATACGAGATTTATCACGATAAAATACCTAACATCAAGTACTTTAGGGTATTTGGGTGTAAGGTACATATCCTAAACACTAAGGATTGCCTAGGGAAATTTACATCCAAAACCACGTTCGGAATCTTTCTAGGATACTCGACTACAAGTAGAGCTTATAGAGTATATAACCATGACACTCTTAGAGTCGAGGAGACTATCAATGTAGTATTTGATGAAGGACACGAACCTACAAAACCCTTGGCAACCCCAATTAGCGAGCCAATTCATACTAGACCTAACTCTGATCCGGAGATCAGGTCTAGTGTTATCCTAACCTAAGTCAACCAAGTCACTCTATCGACCAAGTGATAGATGACTCTAACCAAACTAGAACTCAAACGAGTCATCCTATTGATCAAGTTGTAGACTCAAACCCAAATCCAACTAGGACTCAAACGAATCATCCTATGGACCAAGTAATAGGTGATCCAAGTCTAGGAGTTCGAACTAGAGCCTCATACAGAAACCTTAGTCAAATCTCCTTGATTTCTAAAATTGAACCCAAAACTATTGACCAAGCTCTTCTTGATCCCGATTGGATTATTGCAATGCAAGAAGAGCTGGCTCAATTCACTAGGAACGAAGTATGGGAATTAGTACCACCACCTAAAGATAAAACAATCGTTGGAACAAGGTGGGTATTTAGAAATAAACTTGATGATAAAGGTGAAGTAGTTAGAAATAAAGCTAGACTAGTCGCTAAAGGATTTAGTCAAGTTGAAGGTTTAGATTACGATGAGACCTATGCCCCAGTAGCTAGATTAGAGTCCATTCGAATGCTATTAGTGTATGCTGCACATCGAGGATTTAAGTTGTTTCAAATGGATGTGAAATCAACATTCTTAAATGGATACATTAAGGAAGAGGTTTATGTTAGTCAACCTCCCGATTTCAAAAGTGTAGATAAACCCGACCATGTCCTTAGGTTAAAGAAAGCCCTCTATGGACTTAAACAAGCTCCTCGAGCTTGGTACAAGAGATTTTCGATTTATCTTAAGTCTAAAGGATTTAACCAAGGTGTAGTTGACCCAACCCTTTTTGTAAAAACCTTAGGTAAAGACATATTCATAGCCAAATCTACATAGATGATATTATTTTCGGAACCACCAATTCAATCCTACTAAATAAGTTCATTTCACTTATGGAAAGTGAATTTGAAATGAATTTAGTAGGTGAGTTAAGTTTCTTCTTAGGTCTACAAATTAAACAAACTAAAGATGGAATATGTAGGGAATTCTTGTATGCCAAATGGCATATGCGCAACGGAAAATAGGATCCCTTCCAAGTGATCCATGCGAAAGCAAACTCGTATAAAATAAATTTCTCTAAACCAAACCTATCTTATAGGAGAGGATTACCTTTGTTGCGTGCCCTTGTTAATCCCGCTTTTCCTTTTGGTTGTTTGGATCTTTAGCACGTTCAAATGTCCGTGCCTCTATATGTATCCACACGAGCAAGCTCTTGTCTCACAAAAGGAAAACTAGAAGAGCTCTCCTTTACTTCTTGCTAGAGAAGTCCCTAAAGGAGAGGAAGAGAGGGAAAAGGAGAAAGGAAGAAGAAGACTCCTCTTCTTGCTAGCCTACACTCACAAACCCACACAACCAAAGCTTCCACCAAGCTCTCTCACAACCACAACAACAAAACCAAAGCTTCCACCAACAACAAAGCCAATGCTCTATTTGGCCGGCCACTTAGGGTGTCTTTTATAGGGTTGGAAAAACCCTTTCACCTCCACACATTCAATGCAATCCATTGCATTGAGACATATCCTTGTTTGGCCGGCCACTTAAGGAGACAAAACCATTTTGTTTCCTTCCACCTTAACTAGCTTAGGTGGATGCTTAGGTGGCATGCTTATGTGGCATGCTTATGTGGCATTCTTATGTGGCATTCATGCATGTTGAATTAATCTTATTAATTCAATTAAGCTTATGTTATCATATTGAATTAATCTTATTAATTCAATTAAGCTTATGTTATAATATTGAATTAATCTTATTAAATCAATAAGGTAACATATTGAATTAATCTCATTAAATCAATTAGCTAAAATTCTCATTAAGCTTAAAGTCCAAAAACCATTTTGTACTTAAGCTTATTCCCATATTATTCTAGTCAAACTAGAATACTCTAATTCCTCTAATTATCATGCTCTTTGTGTGTGACCCTATAGGCTCTCATAACGTTGGCAGTGGATCTAAACTCTTTTAGATACACAAGCAATGAGCGGCATCTAGCAATACATCATTGCTACCCAATTCTGAGATAAGTCAAGATCCGACTAACCTTTCCGTGACTACTATAATATATGACTGTGTCCTTCTATCCTTGATATCAGATTGACCAATGAGGCATAGACCGTGTCATCCTCGATCAATCTATGTGTTTCTTGATCCCTGAGTAAACTAACTCAAACAAATGAGCTCAATATCTCATATTGACTCATTCGAGCATGGCCATGCGTTTTAGTAGTTCTACTCAATAAAGGGGCCCACCGATATCACTCTCGTCATATGAGAGGGATAGATCCCATCTACATCACTCACATCCCTCCGCATAATTTGTTATATACCCAGTAATCGCCTTTATGGTCCACCCTGTTACGGGTGACGTTTGACGATACCAAAGTGCATAACTCCTTATGTAGGGAACCATAGTGACTTCAGGTCTAAGGACTATTCATACCAATAGTCACATGAGAAAGTTTATGACACTCATATAACGATCCATGAAACTTTCTCATGGCGGTCATCGGTATATATTCTCCAATATATACCCATGTGTCAACTTGATATCATATATCCATGACTTGTGAGATCAAGTCATCAATTGACCTACATGCTAGTCTTTATGTATTAATATTGCCCTTGCATATTAATACTCGACTAGAACATTTAGGAAAGTGTTCTCTACAGCCTCTCATAATCAATTCTGCCAATTGATGTGCTGTAGATAAGAACCTACTTTTCTAGGGCATTATTATATTTAAATTAGCTGGCACAAGCAAGATGTAAATATAATAACCAATCCTTTGCCTTTATAGAATATGATACAAAATGTTCCCTATTCAACCATCACATGATTGGTTCTAGGGCTTTAACTAACAATCTCCCACTAGCACTAGTACCAATCACTATGATATCTAATACCTAGTGACCTAGTGTGACCATCATGCTTCCTCTGTGTCAAAGCCTTGGTCAATGGATCTGCGATGTTAGCTTCTGTCGGTACTCTGCATATCCTCACATCTCCTCTATCGATGATCTCTCGAATGAGATGGAAGCGCGCCTTGATATGTGTTTGGTCCGTGATGTGATCGAGGTTCCTTAGCGTACAATAGCCCCATTATTGTCACAATAGAGGTCTATTGGATCTGCAATGCTAGGAACTACCCCAAGTTCACTAATGAACTTGCGGAGCCAAACGACCTCCTTTCTTCGGATGCTTCAATATACTAAACCTGTTGTAGAATCGAAAGCGTGTCTGCTTGAACTCTTCGACTCACACGGCTCCACCATTCGGCAAAACCATTACGATTGCGATCTATAGTCATCCTTATGCATTTGGAAGCTTGCATCACGTAACCCTTCTGATTAGCTCCTCATTGCCTCCAAATATCAGAAATATTCTTTCATTCTTCGTAAGTACTTAAGAATATTTTGACTGCTATCCGATGACTTTCACCGATCCGATGTATCTACTCGTCATGCTCAAAGCATACGAGACGTCGGAGTACAAAGCATGGCGTACATGATAGACCCTATAGGCGATGCATAAGGGATCTTATCCATGCGATCTCTCTCCTCCTTAGAAGAGGGACATTGAGTCTTGAAGACTCACACCATGTGATAAAGGCGAAACCCTTTCTTAGAATTTTGCATAGCAAAACGATCTAGCACTTTATCAATGTATGTACTGACTTAGGCCAAGTAATCTTCTAGATCTATCTCTATAGATCTTGATGCCTAGAATATAGCGGCTTCACCTAAGTCCTTCATCGAGAAACAATTCCCTAACCACATCTTCACAGCATCGAGTGAGGGAATATCATTTCCGATGAGAAGTATGTCATCTACATACAAGACAAGAAATACAACTGTGCTCCCACTATTTCTCTTGTAGACACAAGGCTCATCTTCATTCTTGATGAAACCAAACTCTTTGATTGCATCATCGAATCGAAGATTCCAGCTTCGAGAGGCTTGCTTTAGTCCATAAATGGACCTTTGCAGTTTGCATACCTTTCCAGGATGCTTTGGATCTTCAAAACCCTCAGGTTGTGTCATGTACACATCCTCGAGTAGCTTTCCATTCAGAAAAGCGGTTTTGACATCCATCTGCCAGATCTCATAATCATGGTAGGCTGCAATAGCAAGTATGATCCGAATGGATTTAAGCATCATGGTGAAAAGGTTTCTTCATAGTCAATACCATGAATTTGTTTGAATCCTTTAGCCACCAATCTACCTTTATAGGTATGCTTATTACCATCCATGTCAGTCTTTACTTTAAAGACCCACTTACACCCAATGGGTTTTACCCCTTCAGGTGGATCAACCAAAGTCCATACTTAGTTAGTGTACATGGATTCCATTTCGGATCTCATGGCCTCTAGCCATTTCTCAGAATCTGGGCTCATCATAGCTTCTTGATAGGATGTAGGCTCGTCAAGATCGACAAGCAATACTTCACCATTGTCAGTCAAGAGAAAAGAATATCTCTCGGGTTGACGACGGATCCTATTAGATCTATGAAGAGGTTGGTCTACTTGAACAGGTGTTTGCTCCACAACTCTTTGGGCAACAAATTCCTCATCCACAACACTTTGTGGTGCCTGTTCATTTTCCATCGAAGCCTTAGTGTTATCATCATCTTGAACTTCTTCAAGATGAATTTTACTCCCACTAGTATTTCTAGAAATAAATTCTCTTTCTAGAAAGACAGCATTTTTGGCAACAAACACCTTGCCAAGTGTGGGATTGTAAAAGTAATATCCCTTAGTCTCCTTGGGATATCCTACAAAATAACACTTATCTGATTTGGGTCCTAGTTTATCTGAGACTTGACGTCTAACGTAAGCTTCACAACCCCAAATCTTTATAAAAGACATTTTGGGACTCTTCCCGGTCCATATCGTATATGGTGTCTTTTCTACGGCTTTTGATGGAACGCGATTAAGTGTGAAAGCGGCTGTCTCTAGAGCTAAACCCCAAAAGGAAGTAGGTAGATCAGTCTGGCTCATCATTGATCGTATCATATCTAATAGAGTACGATTTCTCCTCTCAGATACACCATTCCATTGTGGTGTTCCAGGTGGAGTGAGTTGGGATATTATCCCACACTCAACCAGGTGATCACGAAACTCTTGACTAAGGTATTCACCACCTCGATCTGATCGAAGTAGCTTAATACGCTTACCAAGTTGGTTTTGTACTTCATTCTTGAATTCTTTGAACTTTTTAAAGGATTCTGACTTATGTCTCATCAAATATAAGTAGCCAAATCTACTCATATCATCAGTGAAAGTAATAAAGTACTTATAGCCTCCTCTGGCTTCGACATTGAAAGGGCCACATACATCAGTATGTATGAGTCCTAACAAGTCCGTCGCTCTCTCGCCATGTCCACTAAATGGAGTTTTAGTCATCTTTCCTAAAAGACAAGACTCGCATACCTCATATGATTCAAAATCAAATGAGTCCAATAATCCATCTTTATGGAGTTGGGATATGCGTTTTTCATTTATGTGACCTAGGCGACAGTGCCAGAGATATGTCTGGTTCAAATCATTCGATTTGAACCGTTTGGTATTTACGTTATAAATTGGGTTATCTAAATCTAGAACATAGAGACCATTCATAAGTGGTGCATTACAATAGAACATTTCATTTAAATAAATGGAACAACATTTGTCCTTTATTATAAAAAAAAGTTTTTCTTGTCTAAACAAGATACAGAAATTATGTTCTTTGTTAATGCAGGTACATAGAAGCACTCCTCTAGTTCTAAGATAAGCCCAGTGGGCAAAGACAAAGAATATGTTCCTACAGCTACAGCAGCAACTTTTGCGCCATTGCCTACTCGTAGGTCCACTTCGCCCTTTGCCATTATTCTACTATTTCTCAGTCCCTGCACATTAGTACAAATGTGAGATGCACATCCGGTATCTAATACCCATGTAGAAGAAATAGATAGATTAACTTCTATAACGTGTATACCTGAGGCAGAAGTCCCACTTCTCTTGTTCTTTACTTCCTCAAGGTAGACTTTGCAGTTCCGCTTCCAGTGTCCAGTCTCACCGCAATGGAAGCAGTCCCCTTCCTTAGGTACTTTACCTTTACCCTTTGAAGTGGATGAATTGGCCTTGCCTTTGGCTTGGGTCTTACCCTTGCCTTTGCGCTTACCTTTGTCCTTCTTGACCATTAGTACATTACTAACTTTCTTCTTGAGATTTGGTTCAGCAGTTCTCAACATGCTGAGAATCTCAGGCAAAGGTTTATCAATTTCATTCATGTTATAATTCATGACGAATTGATTGTATGCTTCCTAAGACGCGCAGGATAACATCGATTGCCAATTCTTGGCTCGATGGAAAACCTAGTCTTTCAAGGTTCTCAACGTACTCCAATCATTTTGAGTCGTGAGTTCCTACAGTGTTCCTTCTTGCATCTTGCATGCAAAAAGAGCCTTAGACACTTCAAACGCTCGTGCCTAGCTTGTCCTTGATATAGTTGTTTCAAATGCTCAACCATATCATAGGCATCCATGTTCTCATGTTATGCTTCAAGCTCGAGTTCATGGTGGCAAGCATAAGGCATGACACATCTAATGCGTCATCTTGATGCTTCTTATAAGCATCCTTTTTGACAGTGGCCGGGGCGGGTATTTCAGGGTAGCCTTTGCTCTAGGACATATAGTTTGCGTTCTTGCTTGAGGATAATCCTCAAGTTCCTATACCGATCAAGAAAGTTTGCTCCATTGAGCTTGTCCTTCTCAAGGACGGATCGCAAGTTGAGGGTGTGTCGTGTTAGATGACATGGTGATCTACAACATTAAAATGCAAAGTTAAGTATCATACCTAAATCATTTAATTAGGCCTTTAATTAAATGAGGCTCCACTAAATTCTCATAGCTACTATTTAGCTATAAATTTATATGGGATAAAGATCCACATCATAATTAGCCTTGAGTTAGCTTTGGCTAATCGCCCAAGACGTAGTATAATAGGTAGGCAATCTTTTGCCAATTAAATCAGATGTAACTCTTTTAATAGCTTTGGTTAAGTTTTAGATTAGTTCAGTCTTTATTCCTAAACCACTTCCAGTCATGGCGAGGCACGAGGCCTTCTTGGATATCGAAGCAACGACCACTTCTAAGACAAAGCTGATGTTCAGAAATCACACAAAACTAATGTTAACACTTATGTTCAAAGCTAATATATGCCTCTACTTTCTTAACCAATTAAGAAAACACTTAATTAAGTCTTAACCAAGACTGATAGCGGGACATCACGATTGTCCACTCGCACCCCTCCAAGATAAAATGCATTGCTTTGCTTTGGCAAACCCAATAACAAATGATCGAGGAAGTAGTGAGTACCAACTTTGGTAGGCATATCGTTTAGACTTATTAAGAAATAAACATGTATCATATACATATTAGCATACATCACATATAAGCTAAACTAATCATGCATCACATACAAGCTAAACTAACATGCATCACATACATATTAAACTAACGTGTCATGGTTATGGCCCTTATTCTACAATCTTCTCAAGCCAATGAAAAGATTGATTGGTCAACCTAGGGATAGCATCTTCTCCTAAGTGCTTCCTTTTGGTTGTCTTGTGTGTTGACTTCCTCCTTGTAACCTCATCTTCCAATGGACCCTCCATCCTTGTTTTGTACATTACAAAAGGAGAAATACTCGAGTTACATTCGAGTCTAAAACTAATTTTACAACAAGAATATTAGGAGAAAGGCACGACACGCAGGCCGTATTAAGAATTACAACACACAATCACAAACATTTTGGGACTAGGCCATAACCATGCACCATGTCATTTTAACTTTTAAAAGACATTGGATATTTTATTATGTTTGAAAATTTGCTAATGCAATTATCAACTCATAATAAAATTTATCCTACTTCTATATCACATATAAAATAGAGAAAACCTATTTTTATACGATCTTTCGCAAGTGGCTCTGATACCACTGTAGGGAATTCTTGTATGCCAAATGGCATATGCGCAACGGAAAATAGGATCCCTTCCAAGTGATCCATGCGAAAGCAAACTCGTATAAAATAAATTTCTCTAAACCAAACCTATCTTATAGGAGAGGATTACCTTGTTTGCCCTTGTTAATCCGCTTTTCCTTTTGGTTGTTTGGATCTTTAGCACGTTCAAATGTCCGTGCCTCTATATGTATCCACACGAGCAAGCTCTTGTCTCACAAAAGGAAAACTAGAAGAGCTCTCCTTTACTTCTTGCTAGAGAAGTCCCTAAAGGAGAGGAAGAGAGGGAAAAGGAGAAAGGAAGAAGAAGACTCCTCTTCTTGCTAGCCTACACTCACAAACCCACACAACCAAAGCTTCCACCAAGCTCTCTCACAACCACAACAACAAAACCAAAGCTTCCACCAACAACAAAGCCAATGCTCTATTTGGCCGGCCACTTAGGGTGTCTTTTATAGGGTTGGAAAAACCCTTTCACCTCCACACATTCAATGCAATCCATTGCATTGAGACATATCCTTGTTTGGCCGGCCACTTAAGGAGACAAAACCATTTTGTTTCCTTCCACCTTAACTAGCTTAGGTGGATGCTTAGGTGGCATGCTTATGTGGCATGCTTATGTGGCATTCTTATTTGGCATTCATGCATGTTGAATTAATCTTATTAATTCAATTAAGATTATGTTATCATATTGAATTAATATTATTAATTCAATTAAGCTTATGTTATCATATTGAATTAATCTTATTAAATCAATAAGGTAACATATTGAATTAATCTCATTAAATCAATTAGCTAAAATTCTCATTAAGCTTAAAGTCCAAAAACCATTTTGTACTTAAGCTTATTCCCAAATTATTCTAGTCAAACTAGAATACTCTAATTCCTCTAATTATCATGCTCTTTGTGTGTGACCCTCTAGGCTCTCATAACGTTGGCAGTGGATCTAAACTCTTTTAGATACACAAGCAATGAGCGGCATCTAGCAATACATCATTGCTACCCACGTTACGAGATAAGTCAAGATCCGACTAACCTTTCCGTGACTACTATAATGTATGACCGTGTCCTTCTATCCTTGATATCAGATTGATCAATGAGGCATAGACCGTGTCATCCTCGATCAATCTATGTGTTTCTTGATCCCTGAGTAAACTAACTCAAACAAATGAGCTCAATATCTCATATTGACTCATTCGAGCATGACCATGCGTTTTAGTAGTTCTACTCAATCAAGGGGCCCACCGATATCACTCTCGTCATATGAGAGGGATAGATCCCATCTACATCACTCACATCCCTCCGCATAATTTGTTATATACCCAGTAATCGCCTTTATGGTCCACCCTGTTACGGGTGACGTTTGACGATACCAAAGTACATAACTCCTTATGTAGGGAACCATAGTGACTTCAGGTCTAAGGACTATTCATACCAATAGTCACATGAGAAAGTTTATGACACTCATATAACGATCCATGAAACTTTCTCATGGCGGGTCAGTTCAGTATATATTCTCCAATATATACCCATGTGTCAACTTGATATCATATATCTATGACTTGTGAGATCAAGTCATCAATTGACCTACATGCTAGTCTTTATGTATTAATATTGCCCTTGCATATTAATACTCGACTAGGAACATTTAGGAAAGTGTTCTCTACAGCCTCTCATAATCAATTCTGCCAATTGATGTGCTGTAGATAAGAACCTACTTTTCTAGGGCATTATTATATTTAAATTAGCTGGCACAAGCAAGATGTAAATATAATAACCAATCCTTTGCCTTTATAGAATATGATACAAAATGTTCCCTATTCAACCATCACATGACTGGTTCTAGGGCTTTAACTAACAGAATATACCTACATCAACGCAAATATACTAGGGAATTAATTAAACGCTTTGGAATGCAAGACGCTAAAATTATTAATACCCCAATGGCAACTAATGTGAATATAGAAGAAGATGTAATCGGAAACTCAATTGATTTAAAATACTATAGGAGCGTAATAGGGAGTCTCCTTTACTTAACTGCAAGCCGACCTGATATCTTATTTGTAGTAAGTATGTGCGCAAGGTTCCAAACCTGTACCAAGGAGTCTCACCTAACTCTAGTCAAGTGTATCCTTAGATATCTAAAGGGTACACTTAATGTCGGTATTTGGTACCCTAGATCTACCGAATTTGAACTAACCGGCTACTCCGATTCAGACTATGCCGGTAGTAAGCTCGATAGAAAGAGTACGAGTGGTTGTTGTCAACTTCTCGGCTCGAGTCTAGTAAGTTGGTGCAGTAGGAAGCAACATTGTGTTGCCTTATCTACCACCGAAGCCGAATACATCGCAATGGGTGAGTGTGTCACTCAACTTCTTTGGATGAAGCACACTCTCCGCGACTTTAAGTTAGACTTTACAAATACTAAACTTCACGTAGATAACATTAGTTCAATTAATCTTACTAAGAATCCGATATGTCACTCTAGGACCAAACATATAGAGGTCAAACACCATTTCATTCGAGAACATGTGGCCAACGGAGCCATACAACTCGAATACGTCGAATCGAAGTCTAACTTGGCAGACCTATTTACTAAACCCCTACCCAAAGCCGAATTTAGTCTATTAAGATGAAAATTGGGCATGTACGTAGTAGAATAGGACTTTGCAAATTATATTACTACTATTTCTTACTTTTAATTTTTCATGGAACTAGTATAGGACATACCTTAGATATCATGCACCTATAGATTTAAGGAGCCAATACATCTCACAACACATAGGACTAATGTGTTTGTGTACTTAGCCACGTAGATGGGCGTGAGATGTTAGGACCTTACTCCTGGTTCCAGATGTAGAGCTAGTGCATCGCCATGAACCACGGAGTATAATCATACATACTAATCGACTCTGACAAGGACTGGTTGATCTTTCATATCAATCAAGCCAAATATGAGTCGAACATTTTATAGATGAGCTTATTTTTAGTATATTATTTTTAAAATAATGTGGAACATGCTTGGACTTTAAATTTAATACTTATTTTTTGTTGGTTTCCACACACCCTTACACTTTTCGATAGATGGCAAAAGGGGAGAAAAAGGCCAAAGTTAAGGGGTCAATTTTTTTTGATAACTTAACTCTTACTTCATATTTATTTACATGACCAAAAGTTAACTTACTTAAATTTTTTAAAAAAAGAAGTAAAGGCTAAGTTAAGAGAATTCTTAACTTAAAAACTTATTCTTAACACTCACATTAATGTTTTACTTAAGGGGGAGAAAGGGCCAAGTTAAGAAGACCTCTTAACTTAAATGTTTTACTAAGACAAATTTTAAGTAATGTTAATTACTTAAGCAATCCTCAAGGGGGAGGATTAAGGTCTTTCTTCAAGACTCACCCTCGGTCAAGGGGGAGGGTTCCTCAAGGGGGAGTACTTGAAGAAAATCCTTACTACTCCAACTTAATCTTCACTTTTGTTTCTCATGCACATTATTATGCTTGCTATTTACTTAACTTTGTATGTGGGTTTTCCATAAATCAAAAAGGGGGAGATTGTTGGTGCAGTAGGCACCTAAATCGAACCTGAGTTTTGATTATAGCAAACGATACAAAGTTAAGATCATGTTGTTATCTCACGAGATGAATCGAGTGTGTAGAAAATTGCTATAGCTGGAGCTGAAGGTTAGTGACACCCGGAGGAAGCCGCGGTGGTCGGCCCACACATGAGTGACTTCGGAGGGAGCCGAAGGAATCGAGTGGAAGGCCGGAAGCGAAAGCGACACAGTAAGTATCGAGGTAAGCTCGTGTGTGCGAGTGTAAGTGAGGTCGTATCCTCTTTACTGGGATAGACTTAAGCATAGATCCGACCCAAGACATTCCATCGGCGGTCTAGGTCGAGATCGAATGGTCGAAGGCCGTCGAAATAATGTTATTTTTTAGCTAACTTGTCATTTCAGCTAGTATCAGTCGACTACCAGCTAGGAGTGTAGGGATCTTTTTTATGCAAAATAGCATATGCGCAACGGAAAAAATAGGATCCCTTCCAAGTGATCCTTGCGAAAGAAAACCTCGTACAAAAAAAAATAAATTTCTCTAAAAGAAAAACCTATCTTATAGGAGAATATTACCTTTGTTGCGTGCCCTTTTTAATCCCGCTTCTCCTTGGGTTTGTTGGATCTTTTAGCACGTTCAATTGTCCGTGCCTCTATATGTATCCACACGAGCAAGCACTTGTCTCACAAAAGAAACTAGAAGAGCGCTCCTTTACTTCTTGCTAGAGAAGTCCCTAAAGGAGAGGAAGGTAGGGAAAAAGAGAAATGAAGAAGAAGACCACTCTTCTTGCTAGCCTACACTCACAAAAGCCACACAACCAAAGACTCTCACCACCAAGCTCTCTCCAAGCCTCAAGCTTCCACCACCTTGGCCGGCCACCCCATGGAGTGTTTTATAGGATTGAAAAAACCTTTCACCTCCTATCACATTCAATGCAATCAATTGCATTGAAAAATAATACACTCCTTGTTTGGCCGACCACATGTGGAGAAATTCCAAAGGTCAAAACCCTTTGTCTCCTTCCACCTCATCAAGCTTAGGTGGCATGCTTATGTGGCATGCTTAGGTGGCATGCTTATGTGGCATTCATGCATGTTGAATTAATCTTATTAATTCAATAAGCTTATGTTATCATATTGAATTAATCTCATTAAATCAATAAGGTAACATATTGAATTAATCTTATTAAATCAATTAAGCTTAGGCTATCATGATAACATATTTATTTAATCTTATTAAATTAATAATCTTAGCATATTGAATTAATCTCATTAAATCAATAAGCTAAAATTCTCATTAAGCTTAAAGTCCAAAAACCATTTTGTACTTAAGCTTATTCCCAAATTATTCTAGTCAAACTAGAATGCACTAATTCTTCTAATCATCATGCTCTTTGTGTGTGACTCTATAGGCTCTCATAACGTTGGCAGTGGATCTAAACTCTTTTAGATAC
The DNA here is from genome assembly GCA_025175895.1 of Wurfbainia villosa. Lineage (NCBI taxonomy): Eukaryota > Viridiplantae > Streptophyta > Magnoliopsida > Zingiberales > Zingiberaceae > Wurfbainia > Wurfbainia villosa. Next base: position 29,923,325 of record CM045989.1, on the reverse strand, counting down.
ACAAGCAATGAGCGACATCTAGCAATACATCATTGCTACCCAAGTTACGAAATAAGTCAAGATCCGACTAACCTTTCCGTGACTACTATAATGTATGACCGTTTCTTCTATCCTTGATATCAGATTGACCAATGAGGCATAGACCGTGTCATCCTCGATCAATCTATGTGTTTCTTGATCCTGGAGTAAACTAACTCAAACAAATGAGCTCAATATCTCATATTGACTCATTCGACCATGGTCATGCATTTTAGTAGTTCTACTCAATCAAGGTGCCCAGATATCACTCCCGCCATATGGGAGGGATAGATCCCATCTACATCACTCACATCCCTCCGCATAATTTGTTATATACCCAAGAATCGCTTTTTATGGTCCACCGTTACGTGACGCTTGACGATACCAAAGTACATAACTCCTTATGTAGGGAACCGTAGTGACTTCGTGTTTGAGGACTATTCATACCAATAGTCACATGAGAAAGTTTATGACACTCATATGACGATCCATGAAACTTTCTCATGAAGGGTCCTCAAAGATATATTCTCTAATATATACCCATGTGTCAATTTGATATCATATATCCATGACTTGTGAGATCAAGTCATCAATTGACCTACATGTTAGTCTTTATGTATTAATATTGCCCTTGCATATTAATACTTGACTAGGAACATTTAGGAAAGTGTTCTCTACCTCTCATAATCAATTCTGCCAATTGATGTGCTGTAGATAAGAACCTACTTTTCTAGGGCATTATTATATTTAATTTAGCTGGCACAAGCAAGACGTAAATATAATAACCAATCCTTTGCCTTTATAGAATATGATACAAAATGTTCCCTATTCAACCATCACATGATTGGTTCTAGGACTATAACTAACAATCTCCCACTAGCACTAGTACCAATCACTATAATATCTAATACCTAGTGTGACCATCATGCTTCCTCTGTGCCAAAGCCTTGGTCAATGGATCTGCGATGTTAGCTTCTGTCGGTACTCGGCATATCCTCACATCTCCTCTATCGATGATCTCTCGAATGAGATGGAAGCGCCGCAGTATGTGTTTGGTCCGCTGATGTGATCGAGGTTCCTTAGCCTGTGCAATAGCCCCATTGTTGTCACAATAGAGGTCTATTGGATTTGCAATGCTAGGAACTACCCCAAGTTCACTGATGAACTTACGGAGCCAAACATCCTCCTTTGCATCGACGCAGAATATACTCTTCGCTGTAGAATCAAGGTGTCTTGCTTGAACTCTTCCACCACTCCACCATTCAGGCAAAACACGTACCCCGATTGCGATCTATAGTCATCCTTGTCTATTTGGAAGCTTGCATCACTGTAACCCTTTACAGTTAGCTCCTCATTGCCTCCAAATATCAGGAAATATTCTTTCGTTCTTCGTAAGTATTTAATAATATTTTTGACTGCTATCCAGTGACTTTCACCTGGATCCGACTGGTATCTACTCGTCATGCTCAAAGCATACGAGACGTCAGGATGAGTACAAAGCATGGAGTACATGATAGACCCTATAGCAGATGCATAAGGTATCTTATCCATGCGATCTCTCTCCTCCTTAGAAGAGGGACATTGAGTCTTCGAAAGACTCACACCATGTGATAAAGGCAGAAATCCTTTCTTGGAATTTTGCATAGCAAAACGATCTAGCACTTTATCAATGTATGTACTCTGACTTAGGCCAAGTAATCTTTTAGATCTATCTCTATAGATCTTGATGCCTAGAATATAGGCAGCTTCACCTAAGTCTTTCATCGAGAAACAATTCCCTAACCACATCTTCACAGACTGGAGTGAGGGAATATCATTTCCGATGAGAAGTATGTCATCTACATACAAGATAAGAAATACAACTGTGCTCCCACTATTTCTCTTGTAGACACAAGATTCATCTTCATTCTTGATGAAACCAAACTCCTTGATTGCATCATCGAATCGAAGATTCCATCTTTGAGAGGCTTGCTTTAGTCCATAAATGGACCTTTGCAGTTTGCATACCTTTCTAGGATGCTTTGGATCTTCAAAAACCTCAGGCTGTGTCATGTACACATCCTCGAGTAGCTTTCCATTCAGAAAAGCGGTTTTGACATCCATCTGTCAGATCTCATAATCGTGGTAGGCTGCAATAGCAAGTATGATCTGAATGGATTTAAGCATCGCAACTGGTGAAAAGGTTTCATCATAGTCAATACCATGAATTTGTTTGAATCCTTTAGCCACCAATCTACTTTTATAGGTATGCTTATTACCATCCATGTCAGTCTTTACTTTAAAGACCCACTTACACCCAATGGGTTTTACCCCTTCAGGTGGATCAACCAAAGTCCATACTTGGTTAGTGTACATGGATTCCATTTTGGATCTCATGGCCTCTAGCCATTTCTCGAAATCTGGGCTCATCATAGCTTCTTGATAGGATGTAGGCTCATCAAGATCGACAAGCAATACATCACCGTTGTCAGTCAAGAGAAAAGAATATCTCTCGGGTTGACGACGGATCCTATCAGATCTACGAAGAGGTTGGTCTACTTGAACAGGTGTTTGCTCCACAACTCTTTGCACAACAATTTCCTCATCCACAACACTTTGTGGTGCCTGTTCATTTTCCATCGAAGCCTTAGTGTTATCTTCATCTTGAATTTCTTCAAGATGAATTTTACTCCCACTAGTTTTTCTAGAAATAAATTCTCTTTCTAGAAAGACAACATTTCTGGCAACAAACACCTTACCAAGTGTGGGATTGTAAAAGTAATATCCCTTAGTTTCCTTGGGATATCCTACAAAATAACACTTATCTGATTTGGGTCCTAGTTTATCTGAGACTTGACGTCTAACATAAGCTTCACAACCCCAAATCTTTATAAAAGACATTTTGAGACTCTTCCCAGTCCATAACATATATAGTGTCTTTTCTACGACTTTTGATGGGACGTGATTAAGTGTGAAAGCGGTTGTCTCTAGAGCTAAACCCCAAAAGGAAGTAGGTAGATCAGTCTAGCTCATCATTGATCGTACCATATCTAATAGAGTACAATTTCTCCTCTCCGATACACCATTCCATTGTGGTGTTCCAGGTGGAGTGAGTTGGGATATTATCCCACACTCAGCCAGGTGATCACGAAACTCTTGACTAAGGTATTCACCACCTCGATCTGATCGAAGTAGCTTAATACGCTTACCAAGTTGGTTTTGTACTTTATTCTTGAATTCTTTGAACTTTTCAAAGGATTCTAACTTATGTCTCATCAAATATAAGTAGCCAAATCTACTCATATCATCAGTGAAAGTAATAAAGTACTTATAGCCTCCTCTGGCTTCGACATTGAAAGGGCCACATACATCAGTATGTATGAGTCCTAACAAGTCCGTCGCTCTCTCGCCATATCCACTAAATGGAGTTTTAGTCATCTTTCCTAAAAGACAAGATTCACATACCTCATATGATTCAAAATCAAATGAGTCCAATAATCCATCCTTATGGAGTTGGGATATGCGTTTTTCATTTATGTGACCTAGGCGACAGTGCCAGAGATATGTTTGGTTCAAATTATTCGATTTGAACCGTTTGGTATTTATCTTATAAATTGGGTTTTATAAATCTAGAACATAGAGACCATTCATAAGTGGTGCATTACAATAGAACATTTCATTCAAATAAATGGAACAACATTTGTCCTTTATTATAAAAGAAAAGTTTTTCTTGTCCAAACAAGATACAAAAATTATGTTCTTCGTTAATGCAGGTACATAAAAGCACTCCTCTAGTTCTAAGATAAGCCCAGTGGGCAAAGACAAAGAATATGTTCCTACAGCTACAACAGCAACTTTTGCGCCATTGCCTACTCATAGGTCTACTTCGCCCTTTGCCATTAGTCTACTATTTCTCAGTCCCTGCACATTAGTACAAATGTGAGATGCACATCCGGTATCTAATACCCATGTAGAAGAAATAGATAGATTAACTTCTATAACGTGTATACCTGAGGCAGAAGTCCCACTTCTTTTCTTCTTTACTTCCTCAAGGTAGACTTTGCAGTTCCGCTTCCAGTGTCCAGTCTCACCGCAATGGAAACAGTCCCCTTCCTTAGGTACTTTACCTTTACCCTTTGAAGTGGATGAATTGGCCTTGCCTTTGGCTTGGGTCTTACCCTTGCCTTTGCGCTTACCTTTTCCCTTCTTGACCATTAGTACGTTACTATCTTTCTTCTTGAGATTCGGTTCAGCAGGTCTTAACATGCTGAGAATCTCAGGCAAAGGCTTATCAATTTCATTCATGTTATAATTCATGACGAATTGATTATATGCTTCCGGCAATGATTGCAGGATAACATCGGTTGCCAATTCTTGGCTCAGTGGAAAACCTAGTCTTTCAAGGTTCTCAACGTACCCTATCATTTTAAGTACGTGAGTTCCTAGAGGTGTTCCTTCTTGCATCTTGCATGCAAAAAAGAGCCTTAGACACTTCAAAATGTTCATGCCTAGCTTGTCCTTGATATAGTTGTTTCAAATGCTCAACCATACCATAGGCATCCATGTTCTCATGTTGCTTCTGAAGCTCAGAGTTCATGGTGGCAAGCATAAGATATGACACATCTAATGCGTCATCTTGATGCTTCTTATAAGCATCCTTTTCAGTACGAGTGGCGGGGGTGTTTGAGGATAGACTGCTCTAGGACATACAGTTTACATTCTTGATTGAGGATAATCCTCAAGTTCCTATACCAGTCTAGAAAGTTAGCTCCATTGAGCTTGTCTTTCTCAAGGACAAATCGCAAGTTGAGGGGGTGTGTCGTGTTAGATGACATGGTGATATACAACATTAAAATGCAAAATTAAGTATCATACCTAAGTCATTTAATTAGGCCTTTAATTAAATGAGGCTCCCACTAAATTCTCATAGCTTTGATATGAGCTAATCATTGATGTAGGAAAACACATTTTGCTTACATCATTAGCTTCTATTTAGCTATAAATTTATATGGGATAAAGATCCACATCATACTTCGTCTTGAGTTAGCTTTGGCTAATCGCCCAAGACATAGTATGATTAGGTAGGCAATCTTTTGCCAATTACATCTGATGTAACTCTTTAATAGCTTTGGTTAAGTTTAGATTAGTTTAGTACTTATTCCTAAACTAGCTTCCAGGCCGTGGCGAGGCACAGAGGCCTTCTTTGATATCGGAGCAACGACCACTTTCTAAGACAAAGCTGATGTTCGGAAATCACACAAAACTAATTTTTAAAACTTATGTTCAAAGCTAATATATGCCTCTACTTTCTTAATTAATTAATAAAAAAAACTTAATTAAGTCTTAACCAAGTTTGATAGCGGGATATCACGATTGTCCACTCGCACTCTTCCAAGATAAAATGCATTGCTTTACTTTGGCAAACCCAACAACAAATGATCGAGGAAGTAGTGAGTACCAAACTTTGGTAGGCATATCGTTTTTGACTTATTAAGAAATAAACTTAAACATGCATCACATACATATTAGCATACATCACATATAAGCTAAATTAACATGCATCACATACATATTAAACTAAGCGTGTCATGGTTATGGCCCTTATTCTACAATCTTCTCAAGCCAATGAAAAGATTGATTGGTCAACCTAGGGATAGCATCTTCTCCCAAGTGCTTCCTTTTGGTTGTCTTGTGTTGTTGACTTCCTCCTTGTAACGTCATCTTCCAATGGACCCTCCATCTTTATTTTGTATATTACAAAAGGAGAAATACTCGAGTTACATTCGAGTCTAAAACTAATTTTACAACAAGAATTTTAGGAGAAAGGCACGACATGCAGGCCTTATTAAGAATTACAACACACACATTCACAAACTTTTTGGGACTAGGCCATAACCATGCACCATGTCAATTTTAACTTTTAAAAGACATTGGATATTTTATTATGTTTGAAAAATTGCTAATGCAATTATCAACTCATAATAAAATTTATCCTACTTCTATATCATATATAAAATAGAGAATACCTATTTTTTTTTTATACGATCTTTCGCAAGTGGCTCTGATACCACTGTAGGGCTCTTTTTATGCAAAATAGCATATGCGCAATGGAAAAAATAGGATCCCTTCCAAGTGATCCTTGCGAAAGAAAACCTCATACAAAAAAAAAAAAAAATTTCTCTAAAAGAAAAACCTATCTTATAGGAGAATATTACCTTTGTTGCGTGCCCTTTTTAATCCCGCTTCTCCTTGGGTTTGTTGGATCTTTTAGCACGTTCAATTGTTCGTGCCTCTATATGTATCCACACGAGCAAGCTCTTGTCTCACAAAAGAAACTAGAAGAGCTCTCCTTTACTTCTTGCTAGAGAAGTCCCTAAAGGAGAGGAAGGTAGGGAAAAAGAGAAAGGAAGAAGAAGACCACTCTTCTTGCTAGCCTACACTCACAAAAGCCACACAACCAAAGCCTCTCACCACCAAGCTCTCTCCAAGCCTCAAGCTTCCACCGCCTTGGCCGGCCACCCCATGGAGTGTTTTATAGGATTGAAAAAACCTTTCACCTCCTATCACATTCAATGCAATACAATTGCATTGAAAAATACACTCCTTGTTTGGCCGACCACATGTGGAGAAATTCCAAAGGTCAAAACCCTTTGTCTCCTTCCACCTCATCAAGCTTAGGTGGCATGCTTATGTGGCATGCTTATGTGGCATTCATGCATGTTGAATTAATCTTATTAATTCAATAAGCTTATGTTATCATATTGAATTAATCTCATTACATCAATAAGGTAACATATTGAATTAATCTTATTAAATCAATTAAGCTTAGGCTATCATGATAACATATTTATTTAATCTTATTAAATTAATAATCTTAGCATATTGAATTAATCTCATTAAATCAATAAGCTAAAATTCTCATTAAGCTTAAAGTCCAAAAACCATTTTGTACTTAAGCTTATTCCAAAATTATTATAGTCAAACTAGAATGCACTAATTCTTCTAATCATCATGCTCTTTGTGTGTGACCCTATAGGCTCTCATAACGTTGGCAGTGGATCTAAACTCTTTTAGATACACAAGCAATGAGCGGCATCTAACAATACATCATTGCTACCCAAGTTACGAAATAAGTCAAGATCCGACTAACCTTTCCATGACTACTATAATGTATGACCGTGTCCTTCTATCCTTGATATCAGATTGACCAATGAGGCATATGTTGGATCAAAGCGGATCGCTAGAGGGGGGGGGGTGAATAGCGATAAAAACTTTTCTTTTAAAACATTCGATAGACAATTAAACGCAGCGGAAATGTAAATAAAACCTAAATGAGACAAATAGTTTTTTTACTTGGTTCATAGCCTTCGGCTACTACTCCAAGGCCCTAACGGTCCTAGACCGTGTACGGAGGGCAATTCACTAAAACACTCCTCCTCGTTGGAGGTAGGAGTTTTACGATTACAAAAGCCTTCGAAGCAAAAAGATAGAGAGACAAACCCTCTCTTCTATTAAAGTAAAATGCAACGAAAAACCTCGATTGAAAATAATTGCAATATTGAAAGCAATAACAAATTAAGATTATACCAACAACTAAACAAAAGAAACTTTAAGCTAGGGTTGTTGGCAGCACTTCATTGTTGTAGAGTCGTCGGAGAGTTGCAGCGTAACGGAGGCTTTTGAGCACTTAGAATTCTTATGAAAACCCTAGGTTAGGACCTCCTTTTATAGCCTTTGAGCCCCTTTTCGAGAGGAACCCTAGCCAATCATATTTGAGCACCACTCCCCTTGAAATTTGGTGATAAACCTTGACTCCTCGAGGCTGATCCTTTGACCGATCGTGATGGCCATCACCGATCACATTCTTGGCGGCATCGATTGAGTGCTAGCCGTAGTCACCCGTGATGGGCGGCCGATCGAGTCCTTCGTTAGCGATCGATCGGTAGAAGGCAATGTTAGCTTAAAGAAAACATTATTTCGACGGTCGTCGACCGTCCGATCTCGACCTAGACCACCTATGAGATGTCTTGGGTCGGATCTACGCTTAAGTCTTTCCCCGTAACGAGGATACGACCTTACTTACACTCGCACACACGAGCTTACCTCGATACTTACATGTTGCTTTTGCTTCCGGCCTTCCACTCAATTCCTTCGGCTCCCTCCGAAGTCACTTGAGTGTCGCCTGACCACCGCGGCTTCCTCCGGGTGTCTCTAGCCTTCAGCTCCAGCTATAACAATTTTCTGCACACTCGATTCAGCTCGTGAGATAACAACATGAGCTTAACTTTGTATCGTTTGCTATAATCAAAACTCAGGTTCGACTTAGGTGCCTACTGCACCAACAATATCCCCCTTTTTGATTTATGGCAAACCCACATACAAAGTTAAGAAAAAAAACAAATTAAGTGCATTAATTAAAATGAGCAAGAGATATGCATGAATGTGTAGGAGTATAAAAACTCTTTTTCAAGTGCTCCCCCTTGAGGAATCCTCCCGCTTGACAGAGGGTGAGTACCTGAGAAAGAGTTTTAACTTTCCCCCTTGATATTTGCTACTAAAAAAAGAATTAAGCAACCAAAATTACTTAATATTGGCCATAGTATTTAAAATAAGTTTTAAGTTAAGAAAATGATTTCTTAACCTTGGCCTTTACTTTCGTTTTGTTAACAAGTTAACTTAAAGTTAAGTAAATTATTTGTTAACAAAAACAAGTTAACTAAATATGTTTAAGTTAAGAATTCCCTTAAAACTAGTTAACTAAATATGTTTAAGTTAAGAATTCCCTTAACTTGTAAGTTAAGAATTCCCTTAACTTGTTTTGTTAACTTAAAGTTAAGTAAGCCTTGGCCAAAAAAAATCGATCCCTTAACTTTGGCCTTTTTCTCCCTCTTTTTCCATATATCGAAAAAAAGCGAGGGTGTGTGTGGAATAAGTATTAATTTTAAAGTCCAAGCATGTTCCACATTATTTCGAAAATAATATACTGAAAATAATTTCATCTATAAAATGTTCGACTCATATTTGGCTTGATTGATATGAAAGATCAACCAGTCCTGGTCAGAGTCGGTTAGTATGTATGATTATACTCCGTGGTTCATAGCGATGCACTAGCTCTACATCTGGAACCAGGAGTAGGGTCCTAACATCTCACGCCCATCTACGTGGCTAAGTACACAAACACATTAGTCCTATGTGTTGTGAGATGTACTGGCTCCTTAAATCTATAGGTGCATGATATCTAAGGTATGTCCTATGCTAGTTCCATCAAAATGAAAATTAAGAAATAGTAGTAAGAAAATATAGTTTGCAAGTTCCTATTCTATTACGCACATGCCCAATTTTCGTCTTAATAGACTAAATTCGGCTTCGGGTAGGGGTTTAGTAAATAGGTCTGCTAGGTTAGACTTCGATTCGACGTACTCGAGTTGTATGGCTCCGTTGGCCACATGTTCTCGAATGAAATGGTGTTTGACTTATATATGTTTGGTCCTAGAGTGACATATCGGATTCTTTGTAAGATTAATTGAACTAATGTTATCTACGTGAAGTTTAGTATTCGTAAAGTCTAACTTAAAGTCGCGGAGAGTGTGCTTCATCCAAAGAAGCTGAGTGACACACTCACCCATCGCGATGTATTCGGCTTCGGTGGTAGATAAGGCAACACAATGTTGCTTCCTACTACACCAACTCACTAGACTCGAGCCGAGTAGTTGACAACAACCACTCATGCTCTTTCTGTCGAGTTTACTACCGGCATAATCCGAATCGGAGTAGCCAATTAGTTCAAACTCGGTAGATCTAGGATACCAAATACCGACATTAAGTGTACCCTTTAGATATCTAAGGATACGCTTAACTAGGGTTAGGTGAGACTCCTTGGCACAGGTTTGAAACCTGGCGCACATACTTACTGCAAATAAGATATCAGGTCGGCTTGCAGTTAAGTAAAGGAGACTCCCTATTACGCTCCTATAGTATTTTAAGTCAATGGACTTACTTTCTAGGTCTTCTCCTATGTTAACATTAATCGCCATTGGGGTATTTATTATCTTAGCGTCTTGCATTCCAAATCTTTTAATTAACTCCTTAGTGTATTTTTGTTGATATAGGTATATACCATCTTTAGTTTGTTTAATTTGTAGACCTAAAAAGAAACTTAACTCGCCTACCAAGTTCATTTCGAACTCACTTTCCATAAGTGAAACGAACTCGTTTAGTAAGGCTGAGTTAGAGGTTCCAAAAATTATATCGTCTACGTAAATTTGAGCTATGAATATTTCTTTACCTAAGGTTTTTACGAAGAGAGTTGGGTCAACTAAGCCTTGGTTAAACCCTTTTGACTTAAGATGGATTGAAAGTCTCTCGTACCAAGCTCGAGGAGCTTGTTTAAGTCCATAGAGAGCTTTCTTAAGTTTTAGAACATGGTCGGGTTTATCTAGATTTTCGAATCCGGGGGGTTGGCTAACATAAACTTCTTCTTTAATGTATCCATTTAGGAATGCCGACTTAACATCCATTTGAAACAGCTTAAATCCTCGATGTGCGGCATAAGCTAGCAACATTCGAATGGATTCAAGTCTAGCTACTGGGGCATAGGTTTCGTCGTAATCTAAGCCTTCGACTTGACTAAACCCTTTGGCGACTAACCTAGCCTTGTTTCTAACTACTTCACCTTTATCATCAAGCTTATTTCGAAACACCCACCTTGTTCCAATTATCGTTTTGTCTTTAGGTGGTGGTACTAATTCCCACACTTCATTCCTAGTAAATTGAGCTAGCTCTTCTTGCATTGCAATAATCCAATCGAGATCAAGAAGAGCTTGTTCAATTGATTTGGGTTCTATCTTTGAAATTAAGGAAATTTGACTAAGGTTCCTATAGGATGCTCTAGTTCGAACTCCTAGATTAGGATCTCCTATCACTTGATCGATAGGGTGGTTAGTCTGAATCCTAGATTGGGTTGGGTTTGTGTCACCTAATGCTTGATCAATTGAGTGACTTGGTTGAACACTAGTTTGACTCAGATCACTTGTCACTTGGTCGACAAGAGAGGTTGGTTGATGTGGATTAGACTCGATCTCAGGGTCGGAGACGAGTTTGGTATCAGTGGGCTCAACACTTGGGGTCATTAAGGGTTTTGTAGGTTCGGTACTTCATCGAACACTACATTAATAGTCTCTTCGACTTTAAGGGTATCGTGGTTATATACCCTATAGGCCCTACTCGTGGTTGAGTATCCTAAGAAGATTCCGGTGGAGGTTTTGGATTCGAATTTCCCTAGGTGGTTCTTAGTGTTTAAGATATGTACTTTACATCCAAATACCCTAAAGTACATGATGTTGGGTACTTTATTGTGATAAATCTCGTACGAGGTCTTAAGGTGCCTCTTTACCATAAGGATCCTATTCTGGACATAGCAAGCCGTGCTAACGGCTTCTGCCCAAAACCTATCAGGTAGGTCATATTCGTTCAACATGGTCCTAGCAGCTTCTTGTAGAGTTCGGTTTTTCCGCTCCACTAGACCATTTTGTTGAGGGGTCCTAGGGAAAGAGAATTCATGGTGGTATCCGTTTAGGTTACAGAAGTCGGTGAACCTTTGATTTTCGAATTCACCACCATGATCGCTTCTAAGTCTTTTAACCTTAAGGTCTTTTTGATTCTCTATTAATTTGAATAGATTGATTAATTGATCTAGGGTATCATTTTTATGTTTGATGAACCTAACCCAGGTAAACCTGGAGTAGTCGTCAATTATGACTAAGCAATACTGACTTTTATTGAGTGACTTGGCTCCATGTGAATCGAATAGATCCATATGTAGGAGTTCAAGTACACTTGAGGTTCGTTCTTGGTTAGTTAACTTGTGTTGTGTCCTAGGTTGTTTTCCTTGTTGACAAGCATTACAGATTTTATTAACCAAATTGTTAAGGTTGGGTAAGCCTCTGACTAAGCCACTCTGACTCATCTTGTGGACGAGTCTTGGGTGCGAGTGACCGAGTCGTCGGTGCCACAACCATGATTCCTCTTCCTGTGTCATAAGACATTTGACTGAGGATTTGATTAAGTTAATTGTATAAATGTTATTTGTCCTAGTTCCTTTGAGTATTGTTTTAGCTGTTTTATTTGTTTTAATTACACATTCATTTTCTAAAAATACGACCTTATAGTTATTGTCACATAATTGGCTTACGCTAAGCAGGTTATATTCAAAATTCTCTACAAGTAATACATTTTTAATAACAAAATTCGAGTTAAGCTCGATATCACCTAATCCGATGATTTTGAGCTTGCCGTTATTCCCAAAGGCTACCGATCCTTGTCGTTTGAATCGAAGCTTTGTGAATTTGAGTTGATCCCCAGTCATGTGTCGGGAGCAACCGCTATCCAACATCCATTGATCCTACACACAAGGTGGTTGGATTGGATGTTAGATTTTTTATAATTTTTTTTAAAAAAAAAGGTTGTAAGTTTTTAAACCTAGGTCATCACACCTGTGTCTATATGATCAAGCATGTTATACTTATGTGGTTTTTGTGAGATGACTTCCAATTAAGTTGATTAAGTGGATTTAGGTTCAAGTAATTTTATGTTAGATTTGGATTTGACCCTAGGCTTGTCAAGTTTACCTTTTCAAGATCATGGCTTCCAGGTCGTGGCGAGGCGCAGAGGCCTTCTTTTATCGGATCATCGACCACTTCCTTAGACAAAGCCATTTTCAAGAAAATGATGACTTGACTCACCTAAGACTATTTCCTAGTCTAACTGGTTATTTTTGAAAAGAGGCTCCCCGAGGCTCAATCTTTTCGAAGAATTTTAGTTGGTTATGTTTTTGAAAAGAGGCTCCCCGAGGCTCAATCTTTTCGAAGAATTTTAGTTGGTTATGTTTTTGTGTTCTAAGTGAGTTCACAAGCACAAACTTTCTAAGTTAAAGCATGCAATTTCTAAGTTAAAGCACAAACTTTCTAAGTTAAAACATGCAATTTCTAAGTTAAAGCACAAACATGTTTTGTACTGGCTCCCCCTAGACCGTTGAATCGGTTCGGTCTATCCACATAGTGGATTTGGTCCTTGGGAATCCAGTACGGGTTGGATCCTAGAGTTGAAATCAAAAGGTTCTTAGGGACCCATGCTTGGACATGTTTCCTATGTCGACTTACAATCGACATATACGACCTATTAGTCATGTTTGAGTTAAACCCTAGTCCAGCCTTGTTGTACACGGCCCTTTGAGATCCAAGTAGGAGGTCAAGTCCTTTGGATCCCGAAGTGAACCTTTCCAACGTGTTCCTAAGATCTTTGACTTGACTTTTCAAGAGTGAGTTCTCAACTTCGAGTTTTTCAACCCGAGTTGAGTCCTTCTCTTGAACTCGACTAGTCGAAGAGGTTAGGGAGACCTTGTGTTTGAGGAGTTTGACCTCCTCAACCAGGGTCTCAACCTTGGACTCGGATTTAACTAATTTCCTAGACAAAAACCTAACCGTATTTTGTAAAGTATTAAATAAAGTTTGACTTACTTTAAGGGTATCTTTTGAACTGGATGTGTATCCGTGGCTTGACTTGAAGGTAGCTTCGTAGTCCGAGTCATCCTCAGGTTATGACTCAAGTTCAGGTTCGGTCTCCGTGTCTGACTCAATCGATTTCGCCATGAAGACGTGGTCTTCGTCTTCTTCGGATGACGCCTCTTCCCATGTCGCGTTGAGGGCCTTCTTGTGCTTAGGTGCTCGGTGGTTGAGCTTGGGGCACTCGGACTTGATATGTCCAAACCTGTTACACTCATAACACCTAATATTAGAACTTTTAGGCTTACCTTGGTTGGGTCGAGTCGTGGTTCGCTTTCGTTCCTTGGCTATCCTTCGAGCTTGGTTCATTAGTTCCGTAGTCAATTCCGGGTCAACTTCTTCTTCGGACTCGTCTTCCTCCTCGGTTGGTGGTGGCTTGCTTGTGATTTTCTTCTTCTTTGAACCTGCAAACAAGGTTATACCCCTCTCGGGTTCCGAGTTGGACTGCTCATGTAATTCGAAATCGGAAAAGAGTTCATCTAACCTAATTTTAGAAAGATCCTTGGAGACCTTGTAGGCATCGACCATGGATGCCCACAAGGTAGTCCTCGGAAACGAGTTTAGAACATACCTTATAAGGTCGCGGTTTTCGACCTTTTGCCCGATTGCGTGTAGGTTGTTGACTATGTCTTGTACACGGGCATGGAGTTGTGTCGCGGACTCGTGTTCCTGCATTTTTAGTGTGTACAATTTATTGAACAACAAATCGCGTTTGCAAACCTTAGCTTGATCCGATCCTTCATGTAGCTCGATTAGTTTTGTCCAAAGATCCTTTGCACTTATGAAGGGGCCGACGCGATTTAGCTCCTCCTTGGATAGGCCGCATTGGAGGATTTGTGTTGCCTTGGCGTCGGCTTCGACTTGTCGTTTTGTCGCAATGGTCCATTGATCATAATCCAAGGAGTCACCCACTTCATTAGTCGGAAGTGTGAAACCCGTTTGGATTATGATCCACATCTCGATTTGGGTTTTGAGAAAGCATTCCATCTGACCCTTCCAATAATGGAAGTCATCTCCGTTGTAAAACGGAGGTCGGATGGTGCTAAAACCCTCGAGATGGGCCATTATAACAAAAGACACAAGGAGACGAAGACGAAGAAACTAGCAACGACAAAAACACGAAAACAAGTACCAAGACTCGCGTCTTGGATTAGTAGTGCGGGAGAAAAACTTAACAAAGCGAAATAAAATAAAAAATAAAAAAAACAGAATTAAAAGAAAAATAAATCTGTAAAAAAGGCTAGATTGGTGGTTTCACCAAATCTTAGCAACCCCCGGCTCTGATACCAATTGTTGGATCGAAGCGGATCGCTAGAGGGGGGGGTGAATAGCGATAAAAACTTTTCTTTTAAAACGTTCGATAGACAATTAAATGCAGCGGAAATGTAAATAAAACCTAAATGAGACAAATAGTTTTTTTACTTGGTTCGTAGCCTTCGACTACTACTCCAAGGCCCTAACGGTCCTAGACCGTGTACGGAGGGCAATTCACTAAAACACTCCTCCTCGTTGGAGGTAGGAGTTTTACGATTACAAAAGCCTTCGAAGCAAAAAGATAGAGAGACAAACCCTCTCTTCTATTAAAGTAAAATGCAACGAAAAACTTCGATTGAAAATAATTGCAATATTGAAAGCAATAACAAATTAAGATTATACCAACAACTAAACAAAAGAAACTTTAAGCTAGGGTTGTTGGCAGCACTTCGTTGTTGTAGAGTCGTTGGAGAGTTGCAGCGTAACGGAGGCTTTTGAGCACTTAGAATTCTTATGAAAACCCTAGGTTAGGACCTCCTTTTATAGCCTTTGAGCCCCTTTTCGAGAGGAACCCTAGCCAATCATATTTGAGCACCACTCCCCTTGAAATTTGGTGATAAACCTTGACTCCTCGAGGCTGATCCTTTGACCAACAATGATCGATGGCCATCACAAGTCTCTGGCGGCATCGATCGAATGCTAGTAGCCGAGTCACCGATCGATGGATGTAGTCGAGTCCTTCAGGTTGGCAGTCGACTGATGCTGGTTGCAAGGCAATGTTAGCTTAAAGAAAACATTATTTCGACGGTCGTCGATCGTCCGATCTCGACCTAGACCACCTATGAGATGTCTTGGGTCGGATCTACGCTTATGTCTTTCCCCGTAACGAGGATACGACCTTACTTACACTCGCACACACGAGCTTATCTCGATACTTACGTGTTGCTTTTGCTTCCGGCCTTCCACTCAATTCCTTCGGCTCCCTCCAAAGTCACTTGAGTGTCGCCCGACCACCGCGGCTTCCTCCGGGTGTCGCTAGCCTTCAGCTCCAGATATAGCAATTTTCTGTACACTCGATTCAGCTCGTGAGATAACAACATGAGCTTAACTTTGTATCGTTTTCTATAATCAAAACTCAGGTTCGACTTAGGTGCCTACTGCACCAACAGCATAGACCGTGTCATCCTCAATCAATCTATGTGTTTCTTGATCCCTGAGTAAACTAACTCAAACAAATGAGCTCAATATCTCATATTGACTCATTCGAGCATGGCCATGCGTTTTAGTAGTTCTACTCAATCAAGGGGCCCACAGATATCACTCCCGTCATATGGGAGGGATAGATCCCATCTACATCACTCACATCCCTCCGCATAATTTGTTATATACCCAGTAATCGCCTTTATGGTCCACCCTATTACGGGTGACGTTTGACGATACCAAAGTACATAACTCCTTATGTAGGGAACCATAGTGACTTCAGGTTTGAGGACTATTCATACCAATAGTCACATGAGAAAGTTTATGACACTCATATGACGATCCATGAAACTTTCTCATGGCGGGTCAGTTCAGTATATATTCTCTAATATATACCCATGTGTCAACTTGATATCATATATCCATGACTTGTGAGATCAAGTCATCAATTTACCTACATGTTAGTCTTTATGTATTAATATTGCCCTTGCATATTAATACTTGACTAGGAACATTTTAGGAAAGTGTTCTCTACAGCCTCTCATAATCAATTCTTCCAATTGATGTGCTGTAGATAAGAACCTACTTTTCTAGGGCATTATTATATTTAATTTAGCTGGCACAAGCAAGACGTAAATATAATAACCAATCCTTTGCCTTTATAGAATATGATACAAAATGTTCCCTATTCAACCATCACATGATTGGTTCTAGGGCTATAACTAACATGGAGGACTCATTGCCGACCCATCACGATCGTCATGCGGTCGGCATTTGGTGATCGCCATCACCAATCGATGATGGCCATCAGTTGACTGATGGTCAATGATCAACTTCGAGGAGTCAAGGCTTATCACCCCATTTCAAGGAGATTGGTGCTCAATTGTGATTGGCTAAAGTTCCTCTCGAAAAGGGGCTCAAAGGCTATAAAAGGAGGGCCTATCCTAGGGTTTCTTCATCAATTCTAAGCTTCCAAAAGCCTTCGCCAAGCTACAACTTTCCGACAACGAAGTGCTTCTTCTCCGACGTCTAGGTTTTAATTGTTTTCATTTTATTACGTCGGTTTAAGTTTTTATTTCAGTTCATTACTTTTAATTCTCGAAGCTTTTATCGTAATGAGGAGAGGGGGAGTGCCCCTCTACCTCAAGCTTTGTGCTTCATTTGTATCGATTAACTCCTACCTCTAACGAGGAAGAGTTTTTTTAGTGTTTTTGCCCTCCGTACGTGGTCAAGGACCACTAGGGCCTTGGAGTAGTAGCCGAAGGCTACGAACCAAGTAAAATTCCCTTGTCTCTTTTACTTTACATTTACATTTCCATAGCGTATAAGTGTTTTGAAACGATTTCGAAAAGGAAAAAAGGTTTATCGCTATTCACCTCCCCCCTCTAGCGATCCGTTTCGATCCAACAGTCCATACAACAATCATCATATGATTGGCTCTAGGGCTTTCACTAACAATCTCCCACTAGCACTAGTGCCAATCACCGTAGTATCTAATACCCAATGACCTAGTGTGACCATCGTGCTTTTTCTGTGACAAAGCCTTGGTAAAGGGATCTGCGATGTTAGCCTCTGTGGGTACTCTGCAAATCTTTGTTGGGATGTATACTGAAAAGTTTATCTTTTGTATGAACATCTTTATTTTGAAATAAGAATCACATGATCATTATTTGCATATTTATGGTTATACATTTTGTCTAATACATTACATTGTAGATAACATGGTGTGTAGTGTCACACGGGAGATCATGTTATCAGTTCCTTCTAAAGTATAAGTAAAGGTTCACAACCGAGATGGTTATGGACAAACCATTGGAATGGTTGTGGTGTGATTTGGTATTGGTTTGTCTTGACCATAGAATTATACTAGTACACTTTGTGTGTATTAAGCAGGATCGACATAGAGGTGATTCGATTTATTGCTGACTACATAATCGAATCAGACCTCAGATATTATGTTGTACATGCTCTTAATCCCGATATAATAACGGGCACATATACTTAGTATTCATTTCTTTGATTTACCAATGGGCGAGATTTATAGAGTAAATCGATAGGCTCGGTAAGTTGGGAAATGGTATTATTTATATGGTGTGCCATTGATTATAGGAGGAAATCGTGTCCTATATATTAGGATGATGATGTCCCCTTGAGGAGCTCATAAGGTTCATCATTTAAACCCTACAGGTGGACTTGGTCCGACATGATGATAAGGTTGAGTGGTACTACTCATGAAGTTAGATGTTGATTAATTAATTATCAATAAATTAATTAATCGACGGACATTCGAGATCTTAAACATGGGGATATAAATGTACAAATAATATATGGAGCCCATATTAACTTATGGAGTTGGTGAGGTAGATCAATGATAATCCTCTAGTAGAATGGATTATCATTAATGGATCGGACTTTATGTGGGCTTGATCAATTGGGTGGCCAAGATCCAACTTCTCCTCATGGTCCCTATTGTAGCCTATTAAAATATCATGGAGCCTAGATCCGATGGTTGAAAATGAAACTCTAGGCTGGCGAACACTTCCTCTTCTAATCTCTTTTTGGCCGGCGGCAAGCATCAAGGTTGAAGCTTGGTGGTCGGTTAAAGGAAGGAGAAGAGTTTTGTTTTATAATCTTCCTTTGTTTGGAGTGAACAAGGAAAGGAAGATTGGTGATCTAGGAGGCTTCGACTTTTGGAAGATCGTCGCCCACACGACGTCCAAAAGGAGGAAGGACATACAATAGAAGATTGAGAGGTATAATGCTTGTTTATATTCTTTTGTATTATGTCTATAATTGTTTTTCAATTATATGCATGTTGTATGTTTTATTATGTTGCTAATTTACTTGGATCCCGAATACAAACACAAAACCCGGTGATTCGTACATCGTCTATTCCGCGACTATTCGTAGAATAGAGGTTGGTGGCTTGAACAACAAGTTTGTTCAAGTGACCACTCTAATCGAATAGCATGACGATGACATGGTAGCTTGGGTAATCCCTCTTTGTCAAGGATAATTTTTTTTTATCTGGGGACATAGAAGGGATCGCCATGAACAAGCAACCGAGTTGAAGTGGGAAGCGAAGTTTCTTACCTTCAAATGGTATCAGAGCCACGGTTTCCGATTTTGTGTGTTTTAGGATTCGGTTACTTTTATGCACTTTTCATATATTATATGTGCCGGATAATAGTAGGATGTGCATAGGTTAACTTTTTGGTTGCAGACATAGGGTCCAACTATTATGGCCATATGTGTGTATATGATTGTATGTGTGTAATTGTATATTTTTTGAATCCTTGGGGTTGACGAGACTAGTATTTAATTTTTTTTAATTAAGTACGACATTGTTTATCCACTCATTTATTTTAGTTTACTTTCGATCTAGATTTCATGTACACTTCTTCGAGGTGTTTAGGATCGATGGATGTAAATTAAAATAGTTAGTCTCGGCTCGGATCTCCGGATGGCTCGTACATGGCGTAGGAAGGAGCGGACGAGATGACGATACGACAGGAGGCATATTGGAGACAAAAGCCATAATAGTTGGAAAATATTTCTTTTTCATATTTATTTCTTATTGTTTGATATGCATGTAGTAGGCTAGAAAATTTCTCAATTTTAAATTACTAAGTGGGAGAGGGATATTTTTATAAATTCCCACGGCCCCCATTACGATTTGACATGTGATGAAAACAAACTTGCGCGTCGGCTCTGAGTGCCTTCCTCCTCATCGGATGAGTTTGTTTGCGGATCACAAGGTCGAATATGGATATAGAAAATTATTAAGGAGCATGTGTACTTCCCCATCGAAAGGCACATAACCCGAGATAATTGTCTTGGTACCGAGTAATGGTGAACACTTAGATGCAAATAAGAGTATCCTCCCTATCGGAGTCACTGCTTTTATTTGTGGGGCCAAAGGGGAACCAACTATTAATTTTATTTGTCAAAAAATTAGGTTGACAAGAGAGTAAAATTAATGGGTAAAACATCCACTTACAAATGTAGAATTCGTATACGTCCACACTATCGTAGCATACGATATTCTCGGTGTTTTGAGGTAATTGATTGATTTTAAAATTTTATTGTTTGAGGAATCAATAATTTTTTGAAATCTAATGTTTTGATCTATGTGATTCTTAGGTTTTTTCAAAATGACTTTCAACCCGCTTGCTGTGATACTGAAAGAAAATAAAGTTACTGGCCCAATTATGTTGATTGGAAGAGGAATCTTGACATTGTCTTGACTGCTGAGGAATACAAATATGTACTCCTCGAAGAGTGCCCTCCTAAGCCTGCGGATGATTTTGGGGAAAAGGAGAAGGAGAGTTATAAGAAGTGGATTAAGGCTGATGAGATGACGCGATGTTACATTTTGGCATCTATGTCAAATGTACTGCAACATCAGCATCAAGCCATGCCCACTGCTTGTGACATGATGCTCAATCTCAAAGAGCTTTACAGACACAAGAATCGGGCTGCAAGGCAGGAAGCCATGAGGAACTTGATGACGACCACCATGATCAAGGGAACACCCATGAGGGATCATGTTCTCAAGATGATGGCTCATTTGAATGAGCTGGAAGTCCTCGGAGCTGAGATCGATGGGGAAACCCAGGTCGATATCATTCTCCAGTCTCTATCTAGGAGCTTTGAGCAGTTTCGCCTGAACTACAACATGAAGAAGAGGTTGTATTCATTGGCGGAGCTTCTGATAGAACTCCAAGCGGCAGAGGGGCTATTTCTTCAGAGTGCTAAGGCACAGGCCATGGTTGCCCAAAAGGTTTTTGCTTCTAAGCCGAAAGGCAAGAAGAAGAAGAAACAAGCTGGGGCAAAGGTGGTGGGAGGAACTAAGGGAGGAGTGAAGAAGCCGAAAGGCAAGTGCTTCACTTGCAACCAGACTGGACACTGGAAGAAGGACTGCCCCAATCGGAAGCAGAACAAAGGTATATCTTTTGGTCTAGTCGTTGAAATATGTTTAGCAGTATTATCTACCGACACCTGGTGTGTAGATATAGGAGCCACTTATCATGTTTGCAATACTTTACAGGGGTTCCAGGAAACCAGATGATTGGCTAAGGGAGAGATTACTGTATACTTAGACGATGCCACAAAGGTGGCGGCTGTTGCAGTAGGAGATGTTTATTTATCTTTTGAGAGGAATAAAGTTTTGGTTCTTAAAAATTGCCTTTATGTACCCTTATTTAGAAAGAATTTGATTTTGATTTCTAAATTATTTATGGATAGATATTCTATTTCTTTTAATGATAGAGTTATTATAAAAAGAAATAGGGAAATTATCTGTTTTGGTGCATTGATAGAAAATTTGTATACACTTGAACCAAAAGCTCCCACGATGCAAATAGAAGTGAATAGCTCATATTCTAATTCCAATAAGAGAAAAGAATCTTCGAAGATGAACCAAACATATCTTTGGCATCTAAGGCTTAGTCATATTAACATAAGCAGAATTCGAAGGTTGATAGCTGATGGACCTCTGAGTTCATTAGTGATGGAAGACTTCCCAACCTGCGAGTCCTGCTTGGAAGGTAAAATCACTAAGAGGCCTTTCAAGGCCAAGGGGTATAGAGCCAAAGATGTGTTGGAATTGGTTCATTCTGATTTGTATGGTCCTATGTCTATCCAGGCAAGAGGTGGTTTTGAATATTTCATCTCTTTTATAGACGATTATTCAAGATATGAATATATTTACTTGATGCGCTGCAAGTCTGAATGCTTTGACAAGTTCAAAGAATTCAAGGATGATGTGGAGAAACGTCAAGGTAAATGTATCAAGACACTATGATCTAATCATGGTGGTGAGTACCTCTTGGGAGAGTTTAGGAATTACTTATCAGAGGTTGGGATTCAATCCCAATTGTCTGCACCTGGTACACCCCAGCAGAATGGTGTAGCAGAGCGAAGGAATAGACTCTTATGGAGATGGTTAGATCGATAATTCTGAGTTGCCAGATTTGTTCTGGGGGTATGCTCTAGATACGGCGGTGTATATTCTGAACTTGGTTCCATCTAAATCAGTGCCTTTTACTTCCACTGAATTATGGACTGGGCAAAAGCCTAGTTTGAGACATATTCAAATTTGGGGGAGTCCAGCACATGTGCTGAAGGCAAATGCTGGTAAGTTGGAACCTCGTACAAAAGTGCACATGTTTGTTGGCTACCGTAGAGGAACAAAAGGTGGATTGTTTTATAATCCTAGAGATCAGAGGGTGATCGTTAGCACGAACGCCAGATTTTTAGAGGAAGACTATGTGATGAACCACAAGCCCATGAGTAAGATTGTTCTGGAGGAATTGAAAGGCGAAGTCACTACTTCAGTACCACCGATACAAGAGGATATACCACAAGTCACTGCATTGCGTGTCATAGAGGATACACAGGTGATACCTCATCGTAGTGGGAGGGTTGTGAGATAGCCTGATAGATT
Source organism: Wurfbainia villosa (assembly GCA_025175895.1). Taxonomy (NCBI): domain Eukaryota; kingdom Viridiplantae; phylum Streptophyta; class Magnoliopsida; order Zingiberales; family Zingiberaceae; genus Wurfbainia; species Wurfbainia villosa. The sequence goes on along the minus strand of CM045989.1, from coordinate 29,900,867 downwards.
CATGTTCTTGGGAGAATCTTCTGATTTGGTCCCTGGTGAATATGAACCTGATCCCTTGACATATGACGAGGCAATCCAAGATAAAGATACGGTATCTTGGCAAAGTGCGATGAATGCTGAGATTGAATCTATGGATTCAAATCAGGTCTGGGAGCTAGTAGAACCACCCAATGGTGTAAAAACCATTGGATGCAAGTGGATCTACAAAAGAAAGAGAGGAATAGACGGGAAGGTTGAGACCTTTAAAGCAAGGCTTGTTGCGAAGGGGTATACTCAGAAAGAGGGTATCGATTATGTTGAGACCTTTTTGCCAGTAGCCATGCTTAAGTCTATCCGGATTCTCTTATACATTATTGCTCATTTGGATTATGAGGTATGACAGATGGATGTCAAGACAACTTTCCTTAATGGAAGTCTTGAGGAAAACATCTATATGAAGCAACCAGAGGGATTCATTGCAAAGGGCAAAAAGCATCTTGTGTGGAAGCTTAATCGGTCCATTTATGGATTGAAGCAAGCTTCGAGATCTTGGAACATCCACTTTGATGAGGTAATCCAGTCTTATGGATTTATTCAAAGCCCGGATGAGTCTTGTGTATTCAAGAGGTGTGATGGAAACGTAGTGGTATTTCTTATACTATACGTAGATGACATTTTGTTAATTGGTAACAATATCAAGGTGTTATCGGATGTAAGGGTATGGTTGTCTAAACAGTTTGATATGAAGGACTTGGGAGAAGTGGGACACATCCTTGGGATCAAGGTTATAAGGGATCGCAAGAAAAGAATGTTGTGCTTATCTCAAGCTTCACACATAGACACAATTATGGATCGTTTTAGCATGCAAAACTCTAAGAAAAGTTTTCTACCTTTCAGGCATGGAGTTCCTTTATCTAAGGAGATGTGTCCTAGAACATTTGAGGAGATAAAGGAGATGAAGGTAGTTCCTTATGCTTCGGCAGTAGGAAGCCTCATGTATGTGATGCTATGTACGAGACCAGATATCTGCTTTGCCATGGGCATGGTCAGCAGAAATCAGAGTAATCCAGGACAGAGACATTGGACTACGGTAAAACATATATTGAAGTACCTGAGAAGGACTAGGGATTATATGCTAGTTTACCAGGCAGACCAATTACTCCCTGTGGGTTATACAGATTTCGACTTCCAATCAAATAGGGATAACAGTAAGTCTACCTTAGGTTTTGTGTTTACTTTAGGAGGTGGAGCCATTGTATGAAGGAATGTCAAGCAAAAATGAGTGACGGACTCTACCATGAAAGCTGAGTATGTGGCAGCCTCTGAGGTGGCCAAAGAAGCTGTGTGGATCAGGAACTTCTTGATGGACTTGGATATAATTCCTGGTTTGCCCAGAACTATCACAATTTATTGTGATAATAGTGGTGCAGTTGCAAACTCGAAGGAACCACGAGGCCATAAGGCAAGTAAACACATAGAGTGCAAGTACCATCTGATATGAGAAATCATAAAGAGAGGAGAAGTTGTTGTGGCCAAGATTGCATCGGAGGATAACCTGGTAGATCCTTTCACTAAGGCCCTTCCAGCAAGAGCTTTTGATAGGCATGTGGAGGGAATGAGAATCAGATGTATGACAGTTTGAGGACAACATAGTCTTTTAGTATAAGTGGGAGATTGTTGGAATGTATACTGAAAAGTCTATCTTTTGTATGAACATCTTTATTTTGAAATAAGAATCACATGATCATTGTTTGCATATTTATGGTTATGCATTTTGTCTAATACATTACATTGTAGATAACATGGTGTATAGTGTCACATGGGAGATCATGTTATCAGTTCCTTGTAAAGTATAAGTAACGGCTCACAACCGAGATGGTTATGGACAAACCATTGGAATGGTTGTGGTGTGATTTGGTATTGGTTTGTCTTGACCATAAAATTACACTAGTACACTTTGTGTGTATTGAGTAGTATCGACATAGAGGTGATTCGATTTATTGCTGACTACATAATCGAATCGGACCTCATATATTATGTTGTACATGCTCTTAATCCCGATATAATAACGGGCACATATACTTAGTATTCATTTCTTTGATTTACCAATGAGCGAGATTTATAGAGTAAATCGATAGGCTCGGTAAGTTGGGAAATGATATTATTTATATGGTATGCCATTGATTATAGGAGGAAACCATGTCCTATATATTAGGATGATGATGTCCCCTTGAGAAGCTCATAAGGTTCATCATGTAAACCCTGTAGGTGGACTTGTTCCGACATGATGATAAGGTTGAGTGGTACTACATATGGAGTTAGATGTTGATTAATTAATTGTCAGTAAATTAATTAATCGACGGACATTCGAGATCTTAAACACGGGGAGATAAATGTACAAATAATATATGGAGCCCATATTAACTTATGGGGGTTGGTGAGGTAGATCAATGATAATCCTCTAGTGGAATGGATTATCATTAATGGATTGGACTTTATGTGGGCTTGATCCATTGGGTGGCCAAGATCAAACTCCTCCTCATGGTCCCTATTGTAGCCTATTAAAACCTCATGGAGCCTAGATCCGATGGTTGAAAATTAAACTCTAGATTCGACGATGGAGATCAAATCTCTAGATCCAAAGGTGGAGATTAAATCTTTAGATCCGACGGTGGAGATTAAATCTCTAGATCCGACAGTTGATATTAAATCTCTAGATTCGACGATTGAGATTAAATCCCTAGATCCGATGGTGGAGATTAAAGGAGGCTTAAGCCTAACTCTATAAATATGGCTTAAGGGGTGGGCGGCAAGAGCAATTGAAGAGGGGATTAGGGTTTGGGCGGCTAGGGCTTGGAGGCTTGGGCGGCCACACTTTTGGAAGGTTTTCCCTAGGGTTTTGGCCGGCACCCCTTTCCTTCTCTCAACCTTGGCCAGCGCCCAACCTCTTCTTCCTCTTCTCCTTGGCTGGTGGAAACAAGGGTTAGGGTGATTCCTTGGAGCTCTTGGTCGGCGCCCACTTCCTCTTCTACTCTCTTTTTGGCCGGTGGCAAGCATCAAGGTTGGAGCTTGGTGGTCGGTTAAAGGAACGAGAAGAGTTTTGTTTTATAATCTTCCTTTGTTCGGAGTGAACAAGGAAAGGAAGATTGGTGATCTAGGAGGCTTCGACTTTTGAAAGATCGTCGCCCACACGACGTCCAAAAGGAGGAAGGACATACAATAAAAGATCGAGAGGTATAATGCTTGTTTATATTCTTTTGTATTATGTCTATAATTGTTTTTCAATTATATGCATGTTGTATGTTTTGTTATGTGGATAATTTACTTGGACCCCGAATACAAACACAAAACCCGGCGATTCGTACATCGTCTATTCCGCGACTATTCGTAGAATAGAGGTTGGTGGCTTAAACAACAAGTTTGTTCAAATGACCACTCTAATTGAATAGCACGACGATGACATGGTAGCTTGGGTAATCCCTCTTTGTCAAGGATAAATTTTTTTTATCCGGGGATATAAAAGGGATCGCCATGAACAAGCAACCGAGTTGAAGTGGGAAGTGAAGTTTCATACCTTCAATCTTCACATCTCCTCTATCGATAATCTCTCGAATGAGATGGAAGCGTCGTAGTATGTGTTTGGTTTGCTAGTGTGAGCGAGGTTCCTTAGCCTGTGCAATAGCTCCATTGTTGTCACAATAGAGCTCTATAGGATCTGCTATGCTAGGAACCACCCCAAGCTTAGTAATGAACTTGCAGATTCAAACTGCCTGTTTTGCTGCCTCTGATGCAGTGATATACTTATCCTCTGTTGTAGAATCAGCAACTGTGTCTTGCTTCGAACTCTTCAAGCTCACAGTGCCACGATTCAAGCAAAACACGAACCCTGACTGTGATATATAATCATCCTGGTCAGTTTGGAAGCTGACATCACTGTAACCCTTTACAGCTAGCTCCTCATCGCCTCCAAATATCAAGAAATATTCTTTAGTCCTTCTCAAGTACTTAAGAATATTCTTGACTGCTATCCAGTGACGCTCACCTAGATCTAACTGGTATCTACTCGTCATACTCAAAGCATACGAGACATCAGGACGAGTTCATAGCATGGCGTACATGATAGATCCTATAGCAGATGCATAAGGGATCTTATCCATGCAGTCTCTCTCCTCTCTAGAATAGGGACTTTGAGTCTTCGAAAGACTCACACCATGTGACATCGGCAGAAGTCCCTTCTTGGAATTCTGCATGACAAACCATAGTAAAACTGTGTTAATATATGTACTCTGACTTAGGCCAAGCAATCTCTTAGATTTATCTTTATAGATCTTGATGCCTAGAATACAGGCTGCTTCACCTAAGTCCTTCATTAAGAAGCACATCCCCAACCAAGTCTTCACAGACTGTAGCGAAGGGATGTCAATTCCAATGAGTAGTATGTCATCCACATACAATACAAGGAAGACAACTATGTTCCCATTAACCCTCTTGTAGACACAGGGTTCATCTTCATTCTTGATGAAATCAAACTGTTTGATCTCATCATCGAATCGAAGATTCCAGCTCCGAGAAGCTTGCTTTAGCCCATAAATAGACCTTTGCAGCTTGCATACTTTCCCAGTATGCTGTGGATCTACAAAACCCTCAGGCTGTGTCATGTACACATCCTCGAGTAAGTTTCCATTCAGAAATGCAGTTTTGACATCCATCTTCCATATCTCATAATCGTGGTACGCTGCAATAGCAAGCATGATCCGAATGGACTTAAACATCGCCACTAGAGAAAAGGTTTCATCATAGTCAATACCATGAATTTGCTTGAAACCTTTAGCCACCAATCGACCCTTATAGGTATGCATAAGTCCATCCATGTTAGTCTTTCTCTTAAAGACCCACTTACACCCAATGGGTTTGTCGCCCTCAGGTGGATCAACCAAAGTCCATACTTGGTTGGTGTACATGGATTCCATCTCGGATCTCATGACCTCTAGCCATTTCTCAGAATCTGGGCTCATCACAGCTTCCTGATAGGAGGTAGGCTCATTCTCAATGAGCATAACATCATCATGGTCAGACAAGAGAAATGAGTATCTCTCAGGCTGACGACGTACCCTATCAGACCTGCAAAGAGGTAGGTCTACCTGAACAGGTGGTTGTTCCATAACTATTTGTGCAACAATCTCATCACCCACAACACTTTGTGGTTCATGTTCAACCTCCATCAAGGCCTCAGTGCCATGGTCCTTATCTTGAATTTCTTCAAGATCAAACGTACTCCCACTAGTTTTTCTAGAAACAAAATCCCTTTTTAGAAATACTCCAGTCTTTGCCACAAACACTTTGTGCTGACTGGGAATGTAGAAGTAATATCCCTTCGTGTCCTTGGGATATCCAAAAAAATAGCACTTATCGGATTTGGGTCCCAGTTTGTCTGAGACTTGACGTCGAACGTAAGCCTCACAACCCCAAATCTTCATGAAAGACATCTTGGGATTTCTCCCTGTCCATATTGTATATGATGTCTTTATCACAACCTTGGATGGTACACGGTTAAGTGTGAAGGTTGTTGTGTCTAGAGCATATCCCCAAAAGGATATAGGAAGATCTGTGTGACTCATCATATATCGTACCATATTTAATAGGGTACAATTCTTTCTTTCGGATACACCATTCCACTGTGGTGTTCCAGGAGGAGTGAGTTGGGATAGAATCCCACACTCAGCTAGATAGTCACGAAACTCATGGCTAAGGTATTCACCATCTCGATCTGATCGAAGTATCTTAATACTCTTGTCAAGTTGGTTTTGTACTTCATTCTTGAATTCTTTGAACTTTTCAAATGATTCAGATTTATGTGTCATTAGATACACATAACCATATCTACTGAAGTCATCAGTAAATGTAATGAAGTACCTGTAACCACCTCTAGCAGCAACATTGAAAGGACCGCATACATCACTATGTATAAGTCCTAACAAGTCCGTTGCTCTCTCGTTGTGTCCACTAAAGGGAGTCTTGGTCATCTTGCCTAAAAGGCAAGACTTGCATGTCTCATATGATTCAAAATCAAATGAGTCCAGCAGCCCATCCTTATGGAGTTGAGATAAGCGACTCTCATTTATGTGACCTAAGCGACAATGCCAGAGATAGGTTTGATTCAACTCATTTGACTTGAACCTTTTGGTACTTATGTCATAGATGGGGCTCTCTAAGTCTAGAAAGTAGAGTCCGTTCATTAGAGGTGCACTACAATAGAACATATCATTTAAATAAACTGAACAATATTTGTTCTTTATTATAAATGTAAATCCTTTCTTGTTCAAATAAGAAATCAAAATTATGTTCTTAGTTAAAGCAAACACATAACAACATTCATCTAGTTCTAGTACAAGCTCAGAGGGCAAAGATAGATCATAAGTTCCTACAGCAACAGCAGCAACTCTTGCTCCATTGCCTACCCGTAGGTCCACCTCGCCCTTTGTCAATGCCCTACTATTTCTCAGCGCCTACACATTGGTACAAATGTGAGATGCACATTCGGTATCTAATACCCATGATGAAGAAATAGATAGATTGACTTCTATAACATTTATACCTGAAGTAGAAGTCTCACATCTCTTCTTCTTAAGATCTTCCAGGTATGCTTTGCAGTTACGCTTTCAGTGTCCAGCTTCCTTGCAGTGGAAGCAAGTCCCTTCTTTAGCCACCCCTCCTTTGGGTTTTAGTTCTTTGCCTTTGCCCTTGGCTTGGGACTTTCCCTTACCTTTAGGCTTGCCCTTGCCTTTCTTCTTTTGCACCATCAAAATGGAGTCAGATTTTCCCTTCTTAAGGTTGAGCTCAGCAGTTCTCAACATGCTGAACATCTCAGGCAGTGGCTTATCAATTTCATTCATGTTGTAATTCATGACAAATTGATTGTAGCTTTCTGGCAAAGACTGTAAGATCAAGTCAGTGGCCAGCTCTTGGCCAAGTGGGAATTCCAATCTTTGTAGGTTTTCTACGTACCCAATCATCTTGAGTACATATGTACCTGCGGGAGTCCCATCTTGCATCTTGGACTGAAACAATGCCTTAGAGATTTCATATCTCTCGTGCTTTACTTGTCCTTGATATAGTTGACGAAGATGTTCAACCATATCATAAGCATTCATGAACTCATGTTACTTCTGAAGCTCAGAGTTCATGGTCGCAAGCATGAGACATGACACATCTAATGCATTATCTTGATGCTTCTTGTAAGCATATTTGTCAGTTCACGAGGCAGTGGCAGGAGGTGCCTCCAGAATGGGCTGCTCCAGGACGTACAGTTTCCTTTCTTGGGTGAGAACAATTCTCAGGTTCCTGTACCAGTCCAGGAAATTTTCTCCATTGAGCTTGTCCTTCTCAAGGATAGAACGCAGGGAGAGAGTGTTCATGTTTGTCTACATAGTTATCTACAACATACACAATGCAGAAAAATTAATATCATATTCCATTTATCATTTAATTAAGCCTTTAATCAAATGATGCTTCCACTGAATTATAGGACTTTTGTAGCATCGAGTTATGGATGTGGTCAAACCACATTACTAGATTCATACAAACATGCTATAATTCTTGCGGGACAAGATCCACATCATACTAGGCCTTAAGTTAGCTTTGGCTAAATCACCTAAGACTTAGTATGATCGGTACGTAACACATTACCGATTACATCTCTATGCAACTCTTGTTTATAGGATCAAGACCCACATTTACAAAAGACTTTGAGTTAGCTTTGGCTAAATCGCCCAAGATTTAGTGTAAATGCGATCTTATCCTATCTTTCCAATAGTTGGAATATGCCTATAGTTCTACTCGATCCAATTGAGTTAACTAGTTTTACTCAATCTAATTGAGCTTACTCTAACCTAAGCTGTGATAGGTGGGACCAAGATTGTCCCTCCGCACCCTACCAAGATAATATGCGTTGCTCTGCTTTGGCAAATTCAACAACTACAAATGATCGAGGTAGTGATGGGTATCAAGACTTGGTAGGCATTTTCGAGTTGATTTGATTAGGATCTAATCTAATCGTGAATGTGTATCATATACACATCAAGGCATTTATTACCCTACACTATCATGCATCACATACATACAAGCATTATACTATCATACATCATATACATACAAGAAAAATATCCTAGCATGCATCATATACATACAAGCAAAATTTACTAGCATGCATCACATACATACAAGCAAAACAAATATACATATATATCAACATATATCTATATATATATATATATAAATTAATTGTGATGTGGTCATGACCCTACTACGATCTTCTCAAGCCAATGAGAAGATCGGACGGTCAACCTAGGGTTAGCGGCTTCTCCAAGCGCCTCCTTTGACCACCATGTGTCGTCGGCACCCTTCTCGTAACTCCATCTACAAGTGGACCTTCCATCGCTCCATTTTGTACATTACAAACATGAAACTCGAGTTACATTCGAGTCTAAAACTATTTACAACTAGAATTTTAAAAGAAGAGGCACGACGCGCAGGTCGCATACCCTATACAATATGCACAACCACAAAAACGATGTGCATGCCATATTATGAATTACAACACATTTATTATCCAATCATATTGTTGTTCTTGGGCCATAACCATCACAGAATTATACATAATTCTAAATTATGTATATTACAGAGATTTCTATAATTTTTCCTTTTTTTTTTTTCAATTTTATGAGTCACATCTCCGTAATGGTCCCGCTAAGCGATTTCCGGGCGTGATCTCGGGACAATGCCCCTTTCGGGGTTAGGGGCAGCGCCCCTACTTTTAAAATAAACTTTGCGAGTGTCCCATCTTGATCTTACAATGACTTAAGTCGCTGTCCCAAAAACCTAAAGCGAGAACTCGCCGTTTCGGAGAGTTTTTCTCGGTGGTTAAAGCCTATAAGTGTCCAAACACTTGTTGCTTCGACTCTTCAAGAAAAATACCCAAAAAATCTATAAAAATAGGAAATTTATAGAAACTTAAAAATCTGTAATTTTTATATCTAATACAAAAATTATAAAACATAAACACATACATGCTTTGCACGTGGCTCTGATACCACTGTTGGACTATCCGAGCCGCAAAAACCGCTTTTTGCATTGAGGAAACCTCGGAAGCCTGGCCACGGATCCATTCGAAGATATATAAAAATAAATTCATGTACGTGTTATGGAAACATAGATCTACCTTAGATCTACATGATGAGAGCGTTACCCTCGTAGCGACGCCCTTTGCTTATCCTGCTCGTCCAAACGCTTTGCTGGATCTCGAAGAGTGTCAAGTGTACACTCCTCTACAAGTATCCACACAGACAAATGGTGGAGAAGACACCTTAGAGTGTGCTAGCACCCTTGAGGAATCTCGGCAAGAAGATGATGAGGGAGAGAGCTTGAGAGGAGCAACCAAGGAAGAAGATGATGAAGTTACACCAAAAATAACTTCACACACTAATGCAAACTCTAAAGTGGCCGACCACTTCCATTTGGGGGGTTACATGCATGCATGTAACTCCAAGAGCCAATGGCTCTTGGTCTCCCTCATGAGGTGGCACCCCATGATAAGTCAATGATGATGTGGAACATTATCATTGGCCGACCCCCATGCCAAGTCACCATGACATGGCAATTGGTCAAGTCAAAATTAACTATTCATCTTCCCTCTCAAGTCAAGTCAAACTTGACCTCTTATCTCCCATGGTTGATCAAATCTAACCACTTGATTCAAGTCAATTTGATTTAATAATCTCTATTCATTATTCTAAATTGACTCAATGAATCAAATCTAAATTAGACTCATTCAACACTTGAATCAAATTGAGTCAACTCAATTAGTCTAATTTGGATTACTCTTAATCCAATTTGGTCCATCCCATGAACCTAATCCTCATGGTTCATCATATGAACCTAATATCCATCTAATTGCCCTTTGTGTGTGACCCTATAGGTTCTTGTAACATTGGCAATGCTCCTAAACCAATTTAGAAACATAAGCAATGAGCAGTATCTAGCAACACATTATTGCTACCCAAGTTACAAGAATGTTGAGATCCAACATCACCTTTGTGACTACTAATTGTGACTCTCACAATATGTGACAATGTTTCTCTATCCTTGACATCTAGATTGACCAATTGAGACATAGACCGTGTCATCCTCGGTACAATCTATATCTTGAACTCTAAGTAGACTCACTCTAATCAAATGAGCTCAATATATCATATTGACTCATTTGGGCATGGCCATGCACTCTGTGGTCTCACTCTATCAAGAATAACGATGTCACTCCCATCATATAGGAGGGATAGATCCCATCTACATCACTCACATCCCTCCGCATAATTTATTACATACCTAGTAATCACCTTTATAGTCCACCCATTTACGGGTAACATTTGACGAAGCCAAGGTTTGCAACTCCTTATGTAGGGAACCATGGTGACTTCCGGTTCAAGGACTAATAGTCATATGAGAAAGTATATGACACTCATATAACGATCCATGATACTTTCTCATGGCGGATCATTTATTATACATTCTCCAATGCATACCCATGTGTCAACATGATATCTCATATCCATGACTTGTGAGATCAAGTCATCGAGTTGACCTACATGCTAGTCTCTATGCATTAACATTGTCCCTGAATGTTAATACTTGACTAGGAATGATTAAGAGTAGTATTCTCTATATCATCTCATTATCGATTCAACCAATCGATTGATATAGATAAGAACCTTCTACTCATGGACGTTATTATACTTAGTTATTTGGCACCAATACAAGTAAATATAATAACCATACCTTTATAAATAGGAATATGATACAATAAAGTCCATACAACAATCATCACAGGCTCTAGGGCTTTCACTAACAAGAAGATGAGATAGATAAATTGACTTTATAATATATATACTTGAGGCAAAGTCTCACTTCTCTTCCTTTTCACTTCTTCTAGGTATAACTTGCAGTTCCTCTTTCAATGTCCAGTTTCATTACAATGGAAGCAGGTTCCCTCCTTAGGCACTCCGCCTTTATGTTTCAATGTATTTGCCTTTGGTTTGGGTCTTACCCTTACCTTTAGGCTTCTGCTTGCCTTTGCCTTTGCCTTTGTTCACCATCAAAATGGTACCAGGCTTTGCCTTCTTAAGGTTGAGTTCAGCAGTTTGCAATATGCTCAACATCTCAGGTAAAGGCTTGTCAATTTTATTCATGTTGTAGTTCATGAGAAATTGACTATAGCCTTTTGGCAGTGACTGTAGAACAAGGTCAGTGGCCAGCTCTTGGCCCAATGGAAATCTCAATCTCTGTAGGTTCTCAACGTACCCAATCATCTTGAGTATATAAGTGCCTTGTTAGTGAAAGCCCTAGAGCCAATCATGTGATGATTGTTGTATGGACTTTATTGTATCATATTCCTATTTATAAAGGCATGGTTATTATATTTACTTGTATTAGTGCCAAATAGCTAAGTATAATAACATCCTTGAGTAGTAGGTTCTTATCTATATCAATCGATTGGTTGAATCGATAATGAGATGATATAGATAACACTACTCTTAATTATTCCTAGTCAAGTATTAACATTCAGGGATAATGTTAATGCGTAGAGACTAGCATGTAGGTCAACACGATGACTTGATCTCACAAGTCATGGATATGAGATATCAAGTTGACACATGAGTATGCATTGGAGAATGTATATTGAATGACCCGCCATGAGAAAGTATCATGGATCATTATATGAGTGTCATATACTTTCTCATGTGGCTATTAGTATGACTATTAGTCCTTAGACTTGAAGTCACCATGGTTCCTTACATAAGGAGTTGCATACTTTGGCTTTATCAAACGTCACCCGTAAATGGGTGAACTATAAAGGTGATTACTGGGTATGTAACAAATTATGCGGAGGGATGTGAGTGATGTAGATGGGATATATCCCTCCTATATGACGGGAGTGACATCGTTATTCTTGATAGAGTGAGACCACGAAGTGCATGGCCATACCCAAATGAGTCAATATGAGATATTGAGCTCATTTGATTAGAGTGAGTCTACTTGGAGTTCAAGATATAGATTGTACCGAGGATGACATGATCTATGCCTCAATTGGTCAATCTAGATGTCAAGGATAGAGGGACATTGTCACATATTGTGAGAGTCACAATTAGTAGTCACAAAGGTGATGTTGGATCTCAACATTCTTGTAACTTGGGTAGCAATGATGTGTTGCTAGATACCGCTCATTGCTTATGTTCCTAAATCGGTTTAGGAGCATTGCCAACGTTACAAGAACCTATAGGGTCACACACAAAGGGAAATTAGGTGGAGATTAGGTTCGTGGGATGAATCAAATTGGATTAAGAGTAATCCAAATTAGACTAATTGAGTTAGACTCAATTTGATTCAAGTTTTGAATGAGTCTAATTTAGATTTGATTCATTGAGTCAATTTAAATTAATGAATAGAGATTCATTAAATCAAATTGACTTGAATCAAGTGATTAGATTTGATCAACCATGGGAGATAAGAGGTCAAGTTTGACTTGACTTGAGAGGGAAGATGAATGGTCAATTTTGACTTGACCAATTGCCATGCCATGGTGACATGGCATGTGGGCCGGCCAATGATGGTGTTCCACATCATCATTGACTTATCATGTGGTGCCACCTCATGAGGGAGACCAAGAGCCATTGGCTCTTGGAGTTACATGCATGCATGTAACCCCCCAAAACAAAGTGGCCGGCAACTTGATGGTGATTCATGGGTGAATTCATTTGGTAGTAACTCCATCTTCTTCTTCCTTGGATCTTCTTCCTCTAAAGCTCTCTCTTCCAATCCTCTCTTTGGCCGAAACTCTCAAGGGTGCTAGCACACTCTAAGGTTTCTTCTCCACCATTTGTTCGTGTGGATACTTGTAGAGGAGTGTGCACTTGACACTCTTCGAGATCCGGTAAAGCGTTTGGATGAGCGGGATAAGCGAAGGGCGTCACTACGAGGGTAATGTTCTCACAATTTAGATCTATGGTAGATCTAGGTTTTTCATAACACATACATGTAGTTTTATTTTTTATACCTTCGCACGGATCCGTGGCCGGGCTTCTGAGGTTTTCGCAACGCAAAAAGCGATTTTTGCGGCTCAAAAAACCCAACATGCCTACGGGAGTTTCTTCTTGCATCTTGCATTGAAACAAAGCCTTTGATACTTCGTAACTCTCGTGCTTTGCTTGTCCCTAATATAGTTGTTTCAGATGCTCAACTATACCATAGACATCCATGTTCTCATGTTGCTTTTGAAGCTCAGAGTTCATGGTGGCAAACATAAGGCATGACACATCCAGTGCGTCATCTTGATGCTTCTTATAAGCATTCCTGTCAGCACGAGTGGTCATAGGGGTGGGTGGTTCAGGAATGGACTGCTCTAGGACGTACAATTTGCGTTCTTTCTTGAGGACTATCCTCAAGTTCCTATATCAGTCCAGGAAATTAGCTCCAGTGAGCTTGTCCTTATCAAGGATAGATCGCAGAGAGAGAGTGTTCGACGTATTTGATGACATGGTGATCTACAATACAGAAATGCAGAAATGTATCATATTTCAATCATTTAATTAGGCCTTTTAATTAAATGATTCTCCCACTGGTCACAAAGTGGGACAAGATCTATATTATACCGCATCTTGAGTTAGCTTTGGATAATTGCCCAAGACTCATATAAGTTAGGTAGGTAACTTGTACCAATTACATCTAATGTAACTCTTGTATATTTATATGAACAAAATTATTTGTTCATTGTGCCCATCGCATGAGATATCTTTCTAAATTACCACTCATCTTGAGTTAGCTTTGGCTAATTGCCCAAGATTTGTGTAATGTAGGTAGATACCCCGTATGAGCTATGCCTCTAAGTTCATCAATCTAATTGAGAGAGCTTAGTCAAGTCAAACCCAAGGTTTAATAGGCGGACATCACAATTGTCTTGTTGCACTTTACCGAGGTAAATCGAGTCACTTTGCTTTGGCAAACATGCTACAATTGAACAAGATAATAGTAAGTATTAAACTTTGGTAGGCATATAATAAGTGACAACTAACTACGCATGCATCAAATATACAAGCATCACATGCATCACATATACAAGCATCACATGCATCACATATAAGCATAAAGAAATGTGACATGGTTATGACCCTTTTCTATGATCTTCTCAAGCCAATGAGAAGAGCGAATGGTCAACTTAGGGAATAGCATCTTCTCCAAGTCTTCCATGGTCGTCATGTGTTGTTGGATTTCTTTTCCTTTGCACCGTCCTCCAGCAGTCTAGAACTATTCTACATTGTACATTACAATTAAAAGAAACCTCGAGTTACATTCGAGGGTAGTCTAATTTTACAACCAGAATAATGAAGGTGAAAGACACGACACACAAACCGTATTATGAATTACAACAAACACACATATCCAATCACATTGGGTTAGGGGCCATAACCATGAACCATGTCATATAACGTTCAAAACAATAATGACAAAAAAATTTATTATGATCCTAAGCACGAAATATCAACCGCAACGCTATGGCGGTCCTGCTAGGCGGTTAAAGCGGGGGGGGGGGGGGGGTGTTAAGGAGGCAGCGCCCCTTGTGGGGTTCGAGGTGGCAGCGCCCCCGACGAAAAATTATTTTACAGATTCATTGAATGAGTCGCTGCTTATTATGTTCATCATTATCAACCCGAGACCATCCGATCGACCAAGTTTGCTCGGCACCATCTGACCGACATAGTCCGATCGCCTCAGCCCACTCCTCAGTCTACTTTGAGAAAAACTCGCTTACTAGACTATCTTCTCGGCTTCGATCCGAGACAAAATAACATGTAGATCATAATAAAACACGTTCTAATTTATATCACATATAAAAACTAAAATGAGTATTATTTTATCACAAGTGGCTCTAATACCACTATAGGGAATCTGAGCGTGCTCGGAAGCATTTTACAAGCACTAAGCAGCGGAAAAATAAGATCCCTCGAGAGATCCATGCGAAAAACATACTCATTTTCTCGATTCTATCCTATGAGAATCGTAGTTACCTTCGGTGTGTGCCCTTCTAGTCCTGTCAGCAACACTTGCGTTCACGGTGTTCGGATCTCAGCGCGGTCAGGATGTCTGCGCCTCCATGGTATCCACACGAACGATGAGATTAAGAGGAACCAAGCTGTGGTGCTAGCCACAAGGTTTGTTCAACCAAGAAGGTAGAAGAAGAAGGAGAAGATGATCACACGAAAAGCACTAACTCTCCTAAAGTCTCATCAAATCCCTTTTATATTCAACCATTGAATATGAAGGGTTTGTGACTCTTGGCTTCTATGGAATTAATATCTCATTAATCCCATCTTAATGATCATGCAACCCTTATTTATGGTGAGTCTCACTCAATCTGAATTGGACTTGAGTCTAACTCAAGTCAAGTTCATTGGATATACTTTTGAGTCCTACTCAATCCGAATTTGACTTGAGTCTAACTCGAGTCAAATTCATTGGGTATACCTTGAGTCCCACTCATTGAGTCTAATCTACATTAGACCCAACCCGATGGCCCAATGACTCATCACATGAGCCATCTCCAACTCACATGTCCTAAGTGTGTGACCCAATAGGTTATTGTAACATTTGCAATATTTCTAAAACCCTTTTAGAGACATAAGCAATGAGCGACATCTAACAATACATCATTGTTATCCAAGTGACGAGAATATCGAGATTCTTTCCGTGACTACTATCGTGTATGACTCAACCCTTCTATCCTTGATATCTAGATTTATCAATGAGGCATAGATTGTGTCATCCTCTTATCAATCAAGAGTTTCTTGATCTCCAAGTAGACTACTCAACAAAATAAGCTCAATATTTCATATTGACTTATTCGAGCATGACCATGCATTTTAGTAGTCCTACCCTATAAAGGGGTCCATAGATATCACTTCCGATATATGGAAGGGATAGATCCCATATACATCACTCATATTCCTCCGCATAATTTATTGCATACCCACTGATCGCCTTTATAGTCACCCTGCTATGGGTGACGTTTGACGAAGTTAAAGCATACAACTCATTATGTAGGGAACCGTAGTGATTTTAGGTCTAAGAATTATTTATACCAATAGTCACATGAGAATATTTATGACACTCATATATCGATCCATGAAACATTCTCATGGCTGATCAATTCAGTACATAGTATCTAATATGTATCCATATGTCAACTTGATATCACATATCCATGACTTGTGAGATTAAGTCATCAATTGACCTACATGCTAGTCTCTGTGCATTAATATTGTCCTTGCATATTAATACTCGACTAGGAATAGTTAAGAGTAGTGTTATATATATATATATATATATATATATATATATATATATATATATATATATATATATATATATATATATCTACAGACTCTTACTATCAATTCAACCAATTAATATGCTATAAATCTGAACCTACTATTCAAGGACATTATTATATTATTCGTATAACACATATATGAAATAATATAATAAGTAAACCTTGCCTGTTATTAATGAAATATGATACATATGATCCCTAATCATTCATCTTATAATTGACACTAAGGGCTGACACTAACAATCCGAGAGACTGCGGGATGAGGAGCAAATAGAGTGAAGCCAAAGGATGTAGACTTCAAGGTAAGGCGTGAAGGATGACACGGGAGTAGCCACGAGCTTAGTGCACCCGAGGGACATAGACGGATGAAGAGAGCTTTGGTGAGAGACTCCATGGGAGATGAGAGATTGAGTGATTGTAACTCGGGATGGGGTAGCTCAAGTAGGTGAACTTGGCCAAGTGGCTAAGTCAAGTGTCGGACGCTCAAATATGGGTTTGAGGTGTTGGGTTTCCGGCACCGCGGCATGTCTGTGTTCGATCACGTTTCGTAAACATGAACACAGCGGAAGCAATAAAAATAATAAATCTACATTTATTACAACACACACAACACACGCATGCATATTACAATAAGTGTAGACATAACCGTAAATTTAAATTTGCAATAAAAGGAAATTTATCTACGTTATACCTTTCGTATGACGTGTAGCGGGAACGGCATCAACCGGAACGATCCTCACTAGAATCGTCTCTATCCGTATCCACGCCGAGTTCCTCAGGATGACTTCGCTAAGCCACGAGCTTCGTCTTCGTACGGGTTACTAGCCTCGTGTTGAAGACGATGTGATCGAGAGATGATCACGATCCGAATCCAAATTCGGATCCTAATACGAGTTCTCAAAACTCGCTTCTCCGGAGAGGTATTCATCAACCAATTGACGAATCCTTCGTCCTCCACCTCAGAGGATTACCGGAGATCGAATCCCTGGTAAGTTAGCCGCTGTCGGAGGTCTAACCGTCGTCCAAATGACGCTCCGACGAGAGGAGAACAAGCTGTCCAGAAAACTGGACAGCTTTGGTGGAGGTGATAGGCGCCGGCCAACCAAGGGAGATAGAGCTCACCTTGATGCCAAACTTGAAGGAGATCACCGGAGCACTAACCGGCAGCAGCTCGACGCCGGCGAGGGGGAAGGAAGTAGCCTTCTGGACGCTGGTTGGAGCCTCAAGGTGGGCGGCAGCAAGGAGGAGGAGAGTTAGCTCCGAATTTCTCCAAGGAGAGGTGGGTGGCAACTTAGGGTTGTGGATTAGGGCTTAATTATCCCTTAAGCCCTCTTTTATAGAGAACTAATTCTCTTAATGGTTATTTGATCATAACCATTAGGCCCATTAACCCGCTCCATTAAGATAAGTTAAAATAAACCAAACCATGATGGTTTATTTTAAGTTAAAACGAACCGAACCAACTTTTGGTTCATTCGTTTAAAATAAACCAAACCCTTTGGTTTATTCTCCTCCATTGGATTAGAACCAAACCATTTTGGTTCATCCATTACGTCTTCATAAGACTCGGCCCATCCACGCTTCCATTGCGACTGAAACGATTTCATGCTCACTTTATGTTTGGTCCAACCAAACCTAGTTTCTCTCGGTCTGAGAATCTCATTCTCAAGCTCGTTTTAAATCCTTTGGATTATGCTCGTTGTGCGTGTGACCAAATAGGTTCTCAGTTTATGTTGGCCGTCTATAATTAACCATTAATTATAGAACGATCATGAGTGGCACCTAGTAGTACATCATGATCCCCAATTAACCGAAAAGATCAACGGTTGATCCAGAACTATTTCTGAAACCCTTCAGTAGCTCGAATGATTCGTGCCTCATTCCCTTCACTCATCTTATACCCAATTGGTTCAGGACATGGTCTATAGTGTTAGTCCCCACTAGGCTGACTACATCACACCTAGCCCAAACATCATTTCCTCATCCTACGGATTCTAGTTACTGCACATGTATCGAAGAGTACTTTACTCTAAACATGTAATGCTTTGGCCAAAGACTTTAGTAACAATCCGACGAGAGGCCATGGGTATACATCTCCTCGCAAGGAGTGGTGAATCCTTTATAGGCTATTCAAACACCTTCGATCACTTCGACTTATACCCAATCATCCCCGGTCCACATCTCCTTAGAGATGTTTGCTTAAGATGTCAAAGCATAAGTCTCCATGATCAAGATGACTTGAATACCGCAAGTCAAAGGAACATCGCACTTAAGCCACAGTAAGAACTTCATTGACATATCTATATATGCAGAGAACCATATGAAGTCTTACGGCTAGTCACTCCAATGAACTAGTTACCATAACTAGCATCCACGATTAACTCCGGACATCACTATGTCTCCAGCCAGTGAGAATCAGCTGCTTGGATACACCAAGGAGTATACCTCGTGCTAGTCTCGACGGAATTGATGGTGTCCAAATCCATCAATTCATCGACTAGGGATAATTCCGATACATCACAATTACACATGTAGAGATACTCACTAGTTGTGATCCAATCACAAATTCTCTCATGCTGTGAATCGTATCGTGGACATTCTGTAGATGAGTTTAAGATCCAATCAAAATACATGAAAACATGTATACTAAAATAGTGAATCTTCATTTATCATATAAATGGTTCATACATAAGGCGATTGCCTTAGGACATCTCTCATATATTACTAACAGACTCCCACTTGGCCTAATGCCAATCGCTACGGTATCCAATACCATAAGCTCTAACATGACCCTCAAACTTATTTTGAGGTAATGCCTTAGTCAAAGGATCCGCTAAGTTCCTTTCAGTGGGAATTTTCTCGATTTGTATTTCGTTCCTACTGATGATCTCTCTAATAAGATGATAGCGGCGAAGCACATGTTTGGATCATTGATGAGACCACATCAAGTTCAGAGATGAACTTCTTGATCCAAACCGCTTCCTTTGTTGCTTCCAAAGCTGCAATGTATTCTGCCTTAGTGGCAGAATCCGCTATAGCATCAAGCTTGGAACCTTTCCAACTTATTGCGCCTCCATTCTAGGTGAATACATACCCAGACTGAGACATGGAATCATCCTTGTCTGTCTGGAGCTGGCATCCGTATACCCACATATCACCATGTACCCTTCTCCATATATTAGGAACACATCCTTAGTTCTTCTTAAGTACTTAAGGATCGTCTTAACAGCCGCCCAATGATCCATTCCTGGATCGGACTGGTATCTGCTCGTGACACTCAGAGCATACGATACATCAGGCCTTGTACATAACATAGCATACATGATAGATCCTATTGTGATGCATAGGGAATCTTACTCATGCAAATCCTCTCGTCTTCTATGCGCGGACACATGGACTTCGAAAGGTGTACCCCATGCCGATGGGTATGAAACCTTTCTTGGATTCCGACATGCTAAACCTCTTTAGCACTCGGTCTATATATGTAGACTGCGAAAGACCAAGCAACCATTTCGATCTATCTCTATAGATCTTAATCCCAAGGATGTAGGTTGCTTCTCCCAGGTCTTTCATGGAGAATGTCTTCGATAACCAAACCTTAACTGACTGTAAGATTGAAACATCGTTTCCTATAAGTAGTATGTCATCGACATACAATACTAGGAACACGACTGCACTCCCACTAACCTTCTTGTACACACAAGGTTCGTCTGGATTTTGTGAGAAATCAAACCTTTTGATTGTCTCATCAAAATGGATATTCCAGCTCCTGGATGCTTGCTTCAATCCATAAATGGACCGTCGCAATTTGCATACCTTGGTTTTATCAACCGATGTGAAACCCTCAGGCTGTATCATATACACGTCCTCGAGCAGGTTTCCATTAAGGAAAGCTGTTTTCACATCCATCTACCATATCTCATAATCATAATGAGCCGCTATGGCCAGGAGCATCCGAATGGATTTAAGCATAGCTACAGGCGAATAGGTTTTATCATAATCAACACCTTGTTTTTGACGATATCCTTTCGCCACCAATCTAGCCTTATAGGTAATCACATTACCATCCATGTCAGTTTTCTTCTTGAAAACCCACTTGCACCCTATAGGCTTTATGCCTTCTGGTGGGTCAACCAAGTTCCAAACTTAGTTTTCATACATGGAATCCATTTTTGACTTCATGGCACCAAGCCACTTATCCCTTTCTGAACTTGTCAGCACTTCTTCATAACTGGTAGGCTCCTCATCATCAATGAGTAACACGTCGTTCGATTCTCTTACGAGAAATCCATATCTCTCGGGAATATTGCATGTTCTACCAAATCTACGAAGATGTGGTGTTACAATAGGTCCAGCCGATTGCACATCACTATGAGTTGTCGGCTGTTGTGCTTCACTAGGTATCTCATCAATGTCTATTTGAGTCTCTCGAGCCTCCTCAAGCTCGACGACACTCCCACTGTTTTCTTGCAAGAGAAACTCTTTCTCTAGAAACACAGCATGCCTTAAAACAAACACCTTTTGTTCGACAGGATGATAGAATTGGTAACCCCTTGTTTCCTTAGGGTATCCAATAAATAGACATTTATCAGACTTAGCATCCAATTTGTCTGATACAGTCCGCTTCACATAAGCAAGACAACCCCATATCTTCAAGTAAGATACATGAGGTTTCTTACTATTCCATATCTCATATGGAGTAGTTGAGACTACCTTGGTAGACATTCTGTTTAACAAGTAAACAGCTGTCTGAAGTGCATAACCTCAAAAGGACTTGAGAAGAGTCGCATGATTCATCATTGACCTGACCATGTCCAACAAGGTCCGGTTACGCCTCTCAGATACACCATTATGCTGTGGTGTATAGGGCGAAGTCCATTGAGACAATATACCATTGTCTCTTAGGTAATCAAGAAACTCCTGACTCAAGTATTCACCACCTCGATCCGATCGAAGTATTTTAATACACTTGTCATGTTGTTTCTCTACTTCATTTCTGAACTCTTTGAACCTTTCAAAGGCTTCAGACTTGTGTTTCATCAAGAACACATACCCAAACCGTGAGTGATCATCGGTGAAGGTAATGAAGTAGCTATAGCCTCCTAATGCTTGAGTTGACATAGGTCCACATACATCAGTATGTATTAGACCTAGTAACTCTCCCACTCGTTCACCTTTTCTAGTAAAAGGTAACTTAGTCATCTTGCCTTTTAAGCATGATTCGCATGTATCGTATGAATCCAATTCAAATGATTCTAGAATTCCACATCGGTGTAATTCGGACATGCGTTTCTTGCTTATATGGCCAAGACGATAATGCCACATATAGGAGTCTATTTGATTATCCTTTCGAGCACGCTTGTTGCTCGCTTCGATATTGCAAATGTCACTGGATACGTCCAACATATAAACACCATTGCTTAAAGTTCTAGTCCCATAAAGAACTCCATTCAAAGTTATGTAACAATAATTGTTACTAAAAGTCAAATGGTACCCATTTCTATTTAAACAAGAAATAGAAATGATGTTCTTTATCAACGAAAAAACATAAAAGCAATTGTCCAGTTCTAAGACAAGTCCTGCAGGGAGTTTCAACAAATACGTTCCGATGGCGAGTGCAGCAACCTTTGCTCCATTCCCAACACATAAATTTGACTCTCCCTTGACGAGTCTTCTTCTATTCCTTAGCCCATGTATGTCATTACATATATGTGAGCCACACCCAGTATCCAATACCCAAGTGTCTGAGGAAATAGAATGACAATCAATAAAGAAGATTCCTGAAGAAGATGGGGCATCCGATGCCTTATCCTTCTTCACGGACTCAAGATAAATCTTGCACTTTCTTCGCAAATGGCCCTACTTGCCATAATGATGGCAAGTGCCCTTTTGAGCTGGTTCTGCCTTTTTAGCCTTTTTCTTCTTCCCCTTCTGTTGTTCCTTTGACTCCCTCTTAGAACCTTTCTTCGAGGAATCAACTAACAACACCGTCCCCTGCTCATGCTTCTTAGAAGGCTCCACTTCAAAGATGTTGAGCAAGACTACGATGAACCTTCTTGCATCTCGAGAGGTGAAGAGGAGCTTGGAGACTTGAACCTTCAATCTCACTTGCTTATCAAACAACTCATAAAGATGAAGGACTACGATATGAGCATCCATATGCTCATGCTGCTTTCGTAGCTTGGGTTCCATCGCGGCTAGCATGATGCAACTTGTCAGTTCAGAATCATTCACATGTTTCTGATAGACCAACAATTGGTCTGGAGTTGCATCGTCACTAGGAAGGGCAGGAAGAGGCGCTTCGAGGACATACGCAAGATTTTCACCTTGAGAACAATTCTCAAGTTTCTAAGCCAGTCCAAGAAGTTCGACCCAGTCAATTTATTCGAATCCAAAATGGAACGCAAATTAAAAGACAACATGATCAATTTTAGAAATACAAAACGAGCATATATGAGAAAGATGATTTTTAAAATACATCAATATACATTTATAAATCCCATTCATTTTTCGAATTTCAAAAACCCTTGAAATCAATTCGGGAGATCGTAGGCCAATCTCCGAATGGGCTGATATCCAATATAGATAAGAACAACCTTGGAGTGAGTCCAACAAGTCATTCTTAGCTATGATGGTGGGTATCAAGTATACCGATTACATATCATGTATATGTAACTATCACAATGTGCTATCAACTAATTGAATGTTTACACATACATTGGGTTGTTAACACATTAACAAGTATGCATCATATGCATAGCACCCAACTTCACCTCTCTTCACATCGACCTTGGAGTGAGTCCAACAAATCGATGCTCCAAGTTAGAGCCGACCCATTAATCGCGAAATAGTTTTAATATGGTTACAGCGCATTCAACCAATTAGCCAGGCTTGGAGTGAGTCCAACAACCCAAACTAACGATTGACCTCTGACTCTTACCATACTAGAGTTAAACTATTCCAATGATTTGAACATATTCAGGTTCGAGCCGGGCTTGGAGTGAGTCCAACAACCCAAACAAGAAACAGAACTCTGGTTCTAACCATATTAATGGAAGGTGTAGGCTTTAATATTGAGTTAGGGTTTTATGTCTCATCCTCTTTGCATGCAAATAACTATTATCTACATGGCATGGCATACATCTACATGTCACGACACACATGGCATAATGTTATGCATCTAATGCAATTACATGGCATACAATTATGTCATGTATATATTTCCTTATATGTCATAACTATTTATGGAAATAAAATATGTTTAAGATTTGATTCTCCAAATCAAATCATAATTAAATTAGGAAACAAATTTCCAAATCTAATCACATATTTTATTCATGGAATTATTTGATTAAGGAAAATCTATTTAGGAAACCAATTTCCTAAATCATTAAAACTACTTATGGAAATAAAATATTTTAAGATTTGATTTCCCAAATCAAAATCATGATTAAATTAGGAAACAAATTTCCAGAATCTAATCAAATATTTTATTTATGGAAAATATCAATTTCCATAAATACTTCCAACTTTCCAAAGTGGAAGATTTCCATAAATACTTCTAGACTTTCCAAAATTGAAAAATTTCCATAAATACTTCTAAATTTCCAAAATTAGAAAATTTCCAGAAATACATTATGACTATCGCAAAACCATTTTTACGATTATGTCGAAACACAACCTGGGCTCTGATACCACTGTTGGGTTTTAGGCACTGCGGTGTGTGTGTGTTCGATCACGTTTCATAAACATGAACAGAGCGGAAGCAATAAAAATAATAAATCTACATTTATTACAACACACACAATACACGCATGCATATTACAACAAGTGTAGACATAACCGTAAATTTAAATTTGCAATAAAAGGAAATTTATCTACGTTATACCTTTCGTATGGCGTGTAGCGAAACGGCATCAGCGAGCGATCCTCGCTAGAATCGTCTCTATCCGTATCCACGCCGAGTTCCTCGGGATGACCGCTAAGCCACGAGCCGTCTTACGTGCGGGTTACTAGCCTCGTGTTGAAGCAGCGTGATCGAGAGATGATCACGATCCGAATCCAAATTCGGATCCTAATACGAGTTCTCAAAACTCGCTTCTCCGGAGAGGTATTCGTCAACCAATTGACGAATCCTTCGTCCTCCACCTCAGAGGATTACCGGAGATCGAATCCCTGGTAAGTTAGCCGCTGTCGGAGCTCTAACCATCGTCCAAACGATGCTCCGACGAGAGGAGAACAAGCTGTCCAGAAAACTGGACAGCTTTGGTGGAGGTGATAGGCGCCGGCCAACCAAGGGAGATAGAGCTCACCTTGATGCCAAACTTGAAGGAGATCACCGGAGCACTAACCGGCAGCAGATCGGCCGCGGCGGGAAGGAAGCAGCCTTCTGGACGCCGGTTGGAGCCTCAAGGTGGGCGGCGACAAGGAGGAGGAGAGTTAGCTCCGAATTTCTCCAAGGAGAGGTGGGCGACAACTTAGGGTTGTGGATTATGGCTTAATTATCCCTTAAGCCCTCTTTTATAGAGAACTAATTCTCTTAATGGTTATTTGATCATAACCATTAGGCCCGTTAACCCGCTCCATTAAGATAAGTTAAAATAAACCAAACCATGATGGTTTATTTTAAGTTAAAACGAACCGAACCAACTTTTGGTTCATTCGTTTAAAATAAACCAAACCCTTTGGTTTATTCTCCTCCATTGGATTAGAACCAAACCATTTTGGTTCATCCATTACGTCTTCATAAGACTCGGCCCATCCACGCTTCCATTGCGACTGAAACGATTTCATGCTCACTTTATGTTTGGTCCAACCAAACCTAGTTTCTCTCGGTCTGAGAATCCCATTCTCAAGCTCGTTTTAAATCCTTTGGATTACGCTCGTTGTGCGTGTGACCAAATAGGTTCTCGGTTTATGTTGGCCGTCTATATTTAACCATTAATTATAGAATGATCATGAGTGGCACCTAGTAGTACATCATGATCCCCAATTAACCGAAAAGATCAACGGTTGATCCAGAACTATTTCTGAAACCCTTCTTTCGAATGATTCGTGCCCCATTCCCTTCACTCATCTTATACCCACTTGGTTCAGGACATGGTCTATAGTGTGTCACCCACTAGGTCGACTCGTCACACCTAGCCAAGCATCATTTCCTCGTCTATGGATTCTCGTTCGCACATGTATCGAAGAGTACCTTACTCTAAACATGTAATGCTTTGGCCAAAGACTTTAGTAACAATCCGACGAGAGGCCATGGGTATACATCTCCTTGCAAGGAGTGGTGAATCCTTTATAGGCTATTCAAACAACTTCGATCACTTCGACTTATACCCAATCATCCCGGGTCCACATCTCCTTAGAGATGTTTGCTTAAGATGTCAAAGCATAAGTCTCTATGATCAAGATGACTTGAATACCGCAAGTCAAAGGAACATCGCACTTAAGCCACAGTAAGAACTTCATTGACATATCTATATATGCAGAGAACCATATGAAGTCTTACGGTTGGTCACTCCAATGAACTAGTTACCATAACTAGCATCCACGATTAACTCCGGACATCACTATGTCTCCAGCCAGTGAGAATCAGCTGCTTGGATACACCAAGGAGTATACCTCGTGCTAGTCTCGACGGAATTGATGGTGTCCAAATCCATCAATTCATCGACTAGGGATAATTCCGATACATCACAATTACACATGTAGAGATACTCACTAGTTGTGATCCAATCACAAATTCTCTCATGCTGTGAATCGTATCGTGGACATTCTGTAGATGAGTTTAAGATCCAATCAAATACATGAAAACATGTATACTCAAATAGTGAATCTTCATTTATCATATAAATGGTTCATACATAAGGCGATTGCCTTAGGACATCTCTCATATATTACTAACATGAGGTTTTACCTGACGGTCGGATGCTCAAACATCTTGATGTTTGAGGTTTTACCTGACAATAGTCGACTAGTAGTTGACCGATGTCAACTAGGGTTTTGTAGTCCAACAGTCGACTGCCAAGGGATGGCAGTCGACTGCTCAACCATCAGTCGACTAACAAGGATGGCAGTCGACTGCTATGGGTGAACGTGGGCACAGAATTGCTCGTAGCCGATTGATCAGTCGGTTACGTAGGTAGTAGTCGACCGCTGATAGCAGCATTTGACTTCCAATGATGCTGTTGGACGGTGATGACTTCAAGTCAAAAGCTGTTGGAAGATGGTCGTTATAGCGGTAGTCGACTGATGGCATGCATCAGTCGACTGCTGCATGCCAAATGGGAAGAAACCCTTCTTCTCTATAAAAAGAAGGGTTGAGGGTCTTGGGGAGGTTAATGCTTGCACTCCTAATCCTGCTCTAAGGCCTCCCACGACTTCTAAGTGTTTTCTACTCCTTTCTTCTCTATTTACATTCTTATTTCTTGTGAGAAGAGGAGTTGGTGTAAAGAGGTTACCTCAACCTTGTTGAGCTAAAGGAGAGACTAGTGGATTGGGTTGAGGGATTGATTCACCGAATGAATCGTCGTGGATTAGTGGCAAGGGCCATGAACCACATTACATCTCTTTGTTAGCATTGCTTTCTTCTTTACTTTTGCTTAGCTTAATTGTCTTTATTAGCATATATTCCACTGTGCTAACCTCGATTGTAGATGATTAAGATGAGCAATTTCCATCGAGCACATCAAAGGTTATTCAACCCCCCTTCTAGCCGGGCCATGATCCTCCAACAAGTGGTATCAGAGCGAAGAGGTTGTCATCGGACTCACCGTCACGACAACAATGAAATGGCCAGCATGAACATTCATCCACCCAAATTCGAAGGGGACTTCTTTTGGTGGAAAAAATGAATGGAGGTATTTTTCGAAATCGATTTTGAAATTATGTTGATTATGAAAAATGGTTTCAAAATGGCTAGAGATGAAGAAGGGAGGCCATTAGAGAAATCAAGATGGTCAAAGAAGCAAAAGGAGGAGTACCTTGCAAACTCGAATGCAAAGCATCATCTCTTCAATGTGCTACCTCAACAAGAGATCAATCAGATTGGAGAGTGCTCAAGCACCAAGGAGATATGGGAGAAGCTAATTGAGCTTCATGAAGGCATCTCCGAAGCCATGCTTGAAAGAAGAGACCTTCTCCACTCTCAACTTAATAATATCAAATTAGATAAGGGGGAAAAAATATTATCTCTACACTCTATATTTAAGGAGATTATTAACGACTTATCTAGTGTAGGGGAGAAGCCCTCCAATAAGGATATGATCATGAAAGTGATTGATGCATTCCCTCGGTCATCAAAGTGGAGCTCAATGGTAGATTCATTTTACATTTCAAGGAATCTAGAGGTAAGTATTCTAGAAGAATTTTTGTAACAAACCAAATTTTTGGTTCTTATACTTTTATTTTATTTATAATTTTAGTTCTTATACTTTCTATTTAGAGGAAAATAGAAATAAGAAAAAGAAATTCAAATAAATGGTTCGTTAGCCGGGGCTCGAACCATGAACCCTTGGTTTGGGGGAATAGGCTTCCTACAACTAAGTTATAAGATTACCAATGAGTATAATATAACATAATATAGATAGGCGGGAAAAAGGGAGAAGTTGGTTAATTTGGCTAATCATTTAAAGGGGTAATTAAGTTAAGGAAACCCTAGTTTATATATATATATTTTCTCTATCTCTCTCTCCCTCTTCTCTCCAAACGCCGCCCACCCTAAACCCTAAACCTCTCTCTCCCTCTTCTCTCCAAACGCCGCCCACCCCAAACCCTAAACCCTTCTCTCCCTCTTCTCTCCAAATTCAGACCCTTCCTCTTCTCTCTAAACGTCGAAACCTTCCCAACCATGAGCACCAAGCGCTGACCAATCCTACCCCTTTCTCTCCCCTTTCATTTTCCAACCGCCAAAGCGATGAAGAAGATTGTTTTCTATTTGGATAATTCAAGAGGGGATTTTTCAAGAGGGATCTCCTCAAGGACTTGGTAGAGGATCACGCTATAGCAAAGGAACACGTAGGATGTCTTCTCTTTACGAAATCTAACAGTATAAATTGGTGAAAAAACATAGGAAGTAAGTATTGCTCACCTACAGTATAAGTAGTTATCATATGTCATTGATATGTTTTTATGTGCATGTTATTTCCAGTTATGCATGATATTTTTAGTTATATGATTTTACCCATTATGTCATGGTTAATTCAGTATCCTATTTAGATTCTTGATAAGAATGTGATTTATGATCATGCGTGTGGTAGATAAGTTGTAGCTTACAATTATCTACATAATGTAGAGTAAGATGTAAGAATATTTCCTTTATAAGGAAAATTTAAAGATGCTCCCCATTCGAATTAGGGATTAAGAGCACAACGATCTTCAGTATGCTCCCCATTTCAGTTTTGGGGGTCAAGAGCATAATGATCTTTATGATGTTCCCCATTCGTTGTTTAGGGGATTAAGAGCATTCTTTCAATATGTATAAGAATATAAGTAAGAAAGTATTTTACTTTTGAAAGGGCATGTACCGGGCATCCGTTTCGCCCACGGGCTAAGGCCCTCAGTTTCAGTTACCCTAGTAGGTTCGGTGGTTTGCCACCCCGGCCTATTAGGAAAGTGCGCATTGGTACTATGTCGGACCCATATTCAGAATGATTATTAATTTGAAGTATCAGTATAAGTATAAGTAAAAGTTTTTCAAATTTAATCATTCCAGTTCAGATACACTATTTACAAGTTTAAAATACTCAAGAGATATGTATTCAGAGTTATGATTTCCAGTTATGCTTGCATGTGTATCAATGTATCAAGGGTAAGAGAACTAGTTGCATGATTTCATACGTTGCATATTTTTGTGAGCATAGAAATTACTTACTAAGCGTTATTGCTTAAAGTTTGCATTTCCTTATACTGCAGATAAAGGTAAAGAAAAACTTCAGTAAGGTGGCATAGCGGATGAAGTGCTTGGAGTGTGTCGTGACGGAACAGTGAAAATAAAAGATCCTAAGTGCAGATGTCTAAACCAGATTTTTAAGTTTCTAATTATTTTTTTTATATTTTTGAAGTTCAACTAGATTTCTTATGGTTGAGACCAAAGAATGCAAGAGTCATGTTGGGTTAGTCTTAATACTTGTATGTTATGTGAAGATCTTGAAATAGTTATTATTTAAGTGATGTCAAGGTCCTTATGATCATTTTAGTTGTTAGCATATTGCGTTGGTATATTGCATGAATTTTGGAATGATGATAATATGAGGTGATGACTAAAGTATAGTGTCAGAGTAAGATAAGGAAGAATCTAAGAATAAGACAGTAAAGTAGTGACATCTCCCCTAGTAGAGAGTGGAAAGACTAGGGGGGTGTTACAAGATGGTATTAGAGCGGGTTCTGCCCTTCCATCACACACACATCGAGCATCAGTCCTGTCGCTTCCAAGTAAGTATGTATTTATTTGCTTTATTTACTTTATGAGTAGTAAGGAATGCTTCTTTTAAGTTAAATATGCTCACCTAGAATGTTCTCTTTGATTTAAACATGCTTGCATATATATATATGAAGATGATAGACAGTAAGTAATAGAGCATACCTAGATATGTATGTAAAGATGAAAAAAATAGTGATAATAGCCTGATAGTGGTTTCACTTTATCATCTTATGAAGAGCAGGAAATGCCTCGAGAAAGACCCGGTGGAGGACAAGAAATGAATGAAGAAGTACCACCACCTGCCTGGATGCAGATAGTCACTCAGCTCCAACAACAAGTGGCAGAGCAGCAGCAGGTCATCAATACCTTGATGACAAATCAACGAGAAAATCCTGTTACTCAGCTAGGGACTCAGAATGTCATTCCAACTACATCTTTCATATATATGACATTTGCTAAGAAGATAGATATAACTCTAGATATCTTAGATATTCAATTTTTAACAACCCTACCTTCGAGTGAAATAATGACATCTACACACTGGTTGTGTGCCGTGCCGGTTAGAATTTCAGATAGAGAGCTTTATAGTGATCTAGTCTTGCTGGACATGCATGACTATGATGTCATCTTTGGAATGGACTTTTTAAGCATGTATGGTGCTTCCATTGAGTGTCGTAAGCGAAGAGTAGTATTCCAACCCGAGACCGAGGCCAAATTTGAGTTTATGGGGGAACCAAGGAAGAAGACTAAGAAGTTCTTGTCTGCCATGGAAGCTCAAAAGATGTTAGCTGGTGGATGCACTAGGTATTTAGCACATATAGTTGATACTAAGAAAGAAAGAAGCCAAAATCTGGAAGACATCCCAATTGTATGTGACTACTCGAGAGTATTTCCTGACGAGCTGCCAGGCCAGAACTAGCACCTAGAAGGGAAGTTGAGTTTGAGATTGAGCTTATTTCTGGTACCCACCCAATCTCAAAAGCACCCTATCGTATGGATCTAACTGAATTGAAAGAGCTTCAGGAACAATTACAGGAGTTGCTAGACAAGGGATTCGTCTGCCCTAGTCATTCCCCGTGGGGAGCTCCGATGTTATTCGTGAAAAAGAAAAATGGGTCCATGAGGATGTGCATAGACTACCGAGCCTTGAATCAAGTGACGATCAAGAACAGGTATCCTCTGCCAAGGATAGAAGATTTATTTGATCAATTGAGGGGAGCCACAGTCTTCTCCAAGATTGAATTGTGGTCCGGTTATCATCAAGTAAGAGTTAAAGAAGAGGATATACCGAAAATATCTTTCCGAATGAGGTATGGACACTATGAGTTCGTGGTCATGTCCTTCGGAGTGACAAATGCACCCGTTATGTTTATGGACTCGATGAATCGGGTATTTAAGGAGATCCTTGACAAGTTTGTGGTCGTCTTCATTGACGACATCCTTATCTACTCGAGAACCTAGGAGGAACATGTCGAACACTTAAAGATAGTCTTGCAGACCATTCAGCAAAGACAGTTATATGCAAAGTTCTCCAAGTGTGAGTTTTGGCTCGATATAATATTGTTTCTAGGTCATGTTATTTCAAAGGATGGAGTTATGGTAGACCCGACAAAGATAGAAGCGGTTAATAATTGGGGTCAACCAAAGAATGCCAGTGAAGTCAGAAGTTTTCTCGGATTAGCGGGGTACTATCGGAAGTTTGTGGAAAACTTCTCAAGGATAGCTTCACCGTTGACAGTTCTTATCAGAAAGAACAAGAAATTCGAATGGACCGAAGATTGTGAATAGAGCTTCCTTGAATTAAAGAGGAGACTCACAAGTGCTCCATTGCTTACCCTTCCAGAAAGTATTGAGGGATTTGACATGTATAGTGATGCGCCCAAGATGGGACTCGGAGCAATACTTATGCAGAAGGGTAAAGGCATTGCTTATGCATCTAGACAACTCAAGGACTACGAAAAGAATTACCCCACTCATGATCTTGAGTTGGCAGTAGTGGTCTTTGCTCTGAAAGTTTGGAGACATTACCTATATGGAGTCCAATGCAAGATTTACACAAATCACCAGAGTTTGAAGTATTTCTTCACTCAGAAGGATCTGAATATTTGACAGCGTAGATGGGTTGAGTTAGTAAAGGACTATGATTATGAAATCCACTACCATCCTGGAAAGGCAAACAATGTAGCAGACGCGTTGAGTAAAAAATCATGCGCCACTTTGATGTCCCTAGCAACACTATCCCAACCACTAGAGAAAGAGAATGAATTTTGGGTTTGAGATCATTTCTGGACAGCTCTCCGCCTTGACCATAGTACCTACACTATTTGGGGATATATTAGCAAGATAGGACAAAGATCCTAGCCTCCAAAGGATCAAGCAAGAGATCCAAGAAGGAAAGGATGAAGGATTCCGTGTCTCTGACAGTGGGGTATTATATTTGGGTGAACGCCTATGTATCCCTAAGGACTCAAACTTAAGAAAGAATATCCTAGAAGAAGCTCATGGGACCCCATATTCGATGCATCCTGGATCCACCAAGATGTATCAAGATATGAAAGGGAAATTCTGGTGGCTTGGTATGAATAGTGACGTGGCTAAGTATATTAGCACTTGTCTGACATGTCAAAGAGTGAAAGCAGAATACTAGAGACCAGGAGGAGTTCTACAGCCTATCCAGATTCCAAAATAGAAGTGGGAGGAAATAGCCATGGATTTCATAGTAGGACTGCCCAAAACAACTAATGGCTATGATTCTATTTGGGTAGTTGTCGATAGATTGACAAAGTCTGCTCACTTTATACCTATCAAAATATCATACTCCATGGAACAGTTAGCCCAGTTATATGTCAAGGAAGTGATTAGATTGCATGGAGTACCTAAGACCATTATCTCTGATAGAGACAATCGCTTCACTTCACACTTCTGGGAGTGTGTTCAGACAACCCTCGGCACTAAGCTATGATTTAGCACTGCATTTCATCCTCAGACAGATGGACAAATAGAAAGAGTGAATCAGATTTTGAAAGATATGCTAAGAGCTTGTGCCTTAGATTTTAAAGGAAGCTGGTGAAAATATTTGTGTTTGGCAGAGTTTGCTTATAATAATAGTTATCAAACCATAATTGAAATGACACCTTATGAAGCCTTGTATGGAAGGAGATGCAGATCACCTATCTGTTGGTATGAGGGTGGCGAGAAGAAAGAAATGGGACTCAAGACTGATTTTATAGATGATGCCACCAAAGCTATAAAGAACATACGCCAAAGGATAGAGACTGCCCAGAGTCGCCAGAAGAGTTATGCCGATGTTTGACGTAGACCCCTAGAGTTCCAAGTCGGGGATTCAGTGTTCATTAAGGTAGCTCCTATGAAAGGGGTAATGAGGTTTGGGAAGAAAGGCAAGTTAAGTCCCAGATATGTAGGCCCTTACCTGATCACCAAGAGAGCAGGTAAAGTAACTTATGAGCTAGAGCTACCACAGGAGATGTCAGCCATCCACAATGTATTTCATGTTTCAATACTTAAGAAGCACGTCCTAGATACCAACCAAGTGATTGAGCCACGGACGATATAGATTCAGACAGATGTAAGTTATGAAAGTTGACATATTCAGATAATAGATCGAGCAGTAAAGAAACTAAGAAATAATGAGGTACCGTTAGTAAAATTCTTATGGCAAAATCAAAAGTTTGAAGAAGCAACTTGGGAACGTGAGGATGACATGAAGCAAAAGTACCCCAAGCTATTCTAAGATTCAAGGATGAAACTTTTATAAGGTATAAGAGATTGTAACAACCCAAATTTTTGGTTCTTATACTTTTATTTTATTTATAATTTTAGTTCTTATACTTTATATTTAGAGGAAAATAGAAATAAGAAAAAAAATCGAATAAATGGTTCGTTAGCCAGGGCTCGAGCCATGAACCCTTGGTTTGGAGGAATAGGCTTCCTACCACTAAGTCATAAGATTATCAATGAGTAGGATATAACAGAATATATCTATAGGCAGGAAAAAGGGAGAAGTTGGTTAATTTGGCTAATCATTTAAAGGGGTAATTAAGTTAAGGAAACCCTAGTTTATATATATATATATATATTTCTCTCTCTCTTTCTCTTCTCTCTAAACGCCACCCACCCTAAACCCTAAACCTCTCTCTCCCTCTTCTCTCCAAATGCCGCCCACCCTAAACCCTAAACCCTAAACCCCTCTCTCCCTCTTCTCTCCAAACGCTGACCAACCCTCTCTTCCTCTTCTTTCCAAATGTCGAAACCTTCCCAGTCGTGAGCACCAAGCGCCGACCAACCCTTCCCCTTCCTCTCCCCTTTCATTTTCCAGCAACCGAAGCGAGGAAGAAGATTGTCTTCTCTTTGGATAATTCAAGAGGGGATTTTTCAAGAGGGATCTCCTCAAGGACTTGGTAGAGGATCACGCTAAAGCAAAGGAACACGTAGAAGATCTTCTCTTTACGAAATCTAACGGTATAAATTGGTGAAAAAGCATAGGAAGTAAGTATTACTCACCTGCAGTATAAGTAGTTATCGTATGTCATTGATATATTTTTATGTGCATGTTATTTCCAGTTATGCATGATGTTTTTAGTTACATGATTTTACCCATTATATCATGGTTAATTCAGTATCCTATTTAGATTCTTGATAAGAATGTGATTTATGATCATGCATGTGGTAGATAAGTTGTAGATTACAATTATCTGCATGATGTAGAGTAAGATGTAAAAATATTTCCTTTATAAAGAAAATTTAAAGATGCTCCCCGTTCGAATTGGGAATTAAGAGCACAATGATCTTCAATATCTCCCCATTTTAGTTTTGGGGCTCAAGAGCATAATGATCTTTATGGTGCTCCCCATTCATAGTTTAGGGGATTATCTTTTAGTATGTATAAGAATATAAGTATAAAAAAGGTATTTTACTTTTGAAAGGGCATGTACCGGGCATCAGTTTCGCCCACGGGCCAAGGCCCTCAGTTTCAGTTACCCTAGTAGGTTCGGTGGTTGGCCACCCCGGCCTATTATCAAATCGCGCATTGGTACTATGCCGGGCCCATCTTCAGAATGATTATTAATTTGAAGTATCAGTATAAGTATAAGTAAAATTTTTTCAAAGTTAATCATTCCAATTCATATACACTGTTTACAAGTTTAAAATACTCAAGAGACATGTATTTAGAGTTATGATTTCCAGTTATGCTTGCATGTGTATCAATGTATCAAGGGTAAGAGAACTAGTTGCATGATTTCATACGTTGCATGTTTTTATGAGCATAGAAAGTACTTACTAAGTATTATTGCTTATAGTTTGCATTTCCTTATACTGTAGATAAAGGTAAAGAAAAGCTTCAGTAAGGTAGCATAGCGGATGAAGTGCTTGAAGTGTGTGGCGATGGAACAGTGGAAATAAAAGATCCTAAGTGCATATGTCTAAACCAGATTTTTAAGTTTCTAATTGTTTTTTTTATATTGTTGAAGTTCAACTGGATTGCTTATGGTTGAGACCAAAGAATGCTAGAGTCATATTGTGTTAGTCTTAATACTTGCATGTTATGTGAAGATCTTGAAATGATTATTGTTTAAGTGATGTCAAGGTCCTTATGATCATTTTAGTTGTTAGCATATTGCATTGGTATATTGCATAAATTTTGGAATGATGGTAATATGGGGTGATGACTAAAGTATAGTGTCAGAGTAAGACAAGGAAGAATATAAGAATAAGACAGTAAAGTAGTGACATCTCCCCTAGTAGAGAGTGGAAAGACTAAGGGGGGGGGGGTGTTACAATTTTTCTCTACTATGGAGCTTTATAAAAGTAGACTTGAAGGTATAGTAGAAGAACCAAGCCAAACTTCAAGGGTAGTAGCATTAGTGGCCAACAAGGGAAAGAAGAAGGAGACTACACCATCTTCATCGGATGGCGAATCATCTTCCTCCATGAACACCGATGAAGAGGCCTACATGGTAAGAAAGGTGAGACATGCATTAAAAAGCTTTAAATTTAACAAGTCTCATGATAGGAGGAGGACTAGGAAGGTGATATGCTACTGTTAGGGCAATCAACCTATGGGATATGGTTTTGATGTGTGTGGCAAAGGGTTTAAGTTAGGTTGTTATTGTTTTGATATGTGCGTTGGAGTCTTGCAGGACTTAGTAATTCACACATGGAGCTTTGGCAAGTTTCACCAACTCACAACCTCGTGCTTGAGTCGGAGAAGGAGCATTGCGAAGCCGTGCGCTTGATGCATCCGAGGGACCACCAGACGAGATGACTTGAAGCGAAGCCAAGGAAGGAGACTTCGAGGGCAAGAGACACGAAGTGTTGGGGATCGATACGGCAGGCTAGAGGGGGGTGGATAGCCCTCTTACGATGGATGTCGGAATTCTCTCATTCGTTTGCTCTTCTACACAATCGTTAGCGCAAGCGAAAGCATAAACAATAAAGACAAATCAATAAACGAAAATACAAACGCTAACAAAGAAGATGTAACGTGGTTCACATCTACGCCGCTAATCCACGATCCCGATTCGTCCGAGGTGAATCACTCCTTCAAAGCCAATCACTATTGGTCTCTCCTTTGCACCAAGCTAGGTGGAGGTAACCTTTACAAATCAAGCACACTCCTTCTTTTACAATAGATGTGAAAGAAAGCTAAGAGAAGGAGTTTGAATCTTGTGGAGCACTTGGATGGTCGTTTAGAACTTGAGCATTTTTTTCCCAAAGCTCCACACCCTCTCTTTTTATAGAGAGGGATGATTTCTTCCCGTTGGCCACCACCAGTCGACTGCTGCCCTTGGCAGTCGACTGCCACCACTCTAACGGCCTCCGAACACGTCGGATCCCGACCGTTGTAGTCCAACGGAACACTTGGCAGTCGATTGATGGACCTCACCAGTCGATCATTCGCCTCGTCAATCGATTGCCCGATCGGCTACGGCGGTTCTCGCGACATCCTCTGGCGATCATTGCCATTCCATGGCGATCGCATCGGGCATAAACCATCATCGATGATACCGGTCGAACACACTCGACTAGGCGATCATTGCCATTCCATGGCGATGGTGTGAAACTCAAACTTAACATAAGTTTGAGCTTCCGGCGGTCGGGTAAACCTTAACCCTTGCGGTCAAGTCTCCGACACTCAGTCATTTGGCCAAGTTCACCTAATGAGCTACTTACATTTCACTCATTCTCTCATCTCACTCGAAGTCCCTCGCCGAAGCTCTCTTCGTTCGCGGCCACGTCCCTTAGCGACATCGAGCGCCGCGACTCTGCAATGCTCCTTCGTCTCTTGCCTCCAAGTCTACTTCCTTGGCTTTACTTCAAGTCATCTCGTCCGCGGTCTCGGATGCTCCAAGCGCACGACTTCGCAAAGTCATCCTTCAGGCTCAGGACCGAGGTTGTGAGGGTGAACCCGCCAAGGCTCCATGTCGCAATTACTAAGTCCTTCAAGACTCCAACTCACATATAATATAACAATACCAACATAACTTTAACTCTTTGCCACTCACATCAAAACCTTATCATGGCAAGAGATTGCCCTAACAATCTCCCCCTTTTTGATGTGTGACAATCCGTTTAAGTTAGGTAAAAACATTTGATATAAATTTCTAAGGTAAGAAAGCATGTAAACATAAACATGATATAACAACATGCAACTCCCCCTTAATCCATGAAACTCTCTCTACAAATTCTTCCCCTATCATAATTTACTTAAACACAATTATTTCTCCCCCTTTGACACCATCAAAAAGATTAATACTAAGTTATAAACCCATGGCATCAAGTTTAATAGAAGGAAAATACCAAAAACACGTTTAAAATCTGAAATCAGAAAATATTAGACTCTTTTTCAGGAGCAATGATGCTATCGATTATGGGCAATGACCACAATGGTTTCAAATTGATTTTCAAGTAATTTCAGAAATACATTAAAAATTCTAGAAAATTCAAAAAAAACATGAAATTTGGGGAACATATTTCTTGTAAGATTCTTTATCAGTGAAAATTAGTTTTTCATGAAAAGGCATTATATTTCCATAGATTTGACAAAAATCAAAAAGTTTTAAAAACCACTAGGTTTTTGATCATTCTAGTATCAAGTTTAACACCTAGTTTTGCATCCAATTGTTTCAAAACATGAATACATAGATTTTAAAGTAAGACATTGTTTTGAAAACATATGAAATATCCAACCATGATCTTTGGGCAATATGTCTATGAATTAAACATAAGCCTTCCCCATGATTGGTCTATTATTGCTATTTTGATACTTTAAATGACCATCTAAATGCTATAGGCATTAGTGGACATTTGTATCATCCTAACATCTCACCCATGCTAAATTTTCAATCAAAGTAGCCTATAGTGAGAGTGAGATGTATCTTAGAGGGTATTTATATATACTTAACCATTATATTCATACAATTCTATCAAGGTTAAGTATCATCCTAACACTCAACTTGATCATAATGACATATATGAACTAAATTCATATTATGATCATGAAATACATGTATTCATCAAATTGTAATCATGCATTAGGTATTATATCATGATAATAAACAAAATATCACCTAAGGCATGATTTAAATCCTATTTCTCATGATGATGTGCCAAATTTCAAAATCATAAATCATGATTGCATATATACATAGCAATTACATTGATTATCATGATTTAAGCATTATTATCTATTTATAGGTACGTTATCATCACCTAGCACTATTCCAAAAATATTGTCCCGCTATCCTAAGTCAACCAAAGATATGATATAGGTCAAGTCCACATGGTTGACTATCCTAGTGTTTTTCTAACCCTTAAGGATGGATTTTGGAACCCAATACAAATTCTTGCCTATGGGGTTCACTAGAAATTCCTTAGGAATCCATTTCCTAGCAATTACTTTCTTCTTATCTTGTCCCCTAGCAATTAGGCATTTATAGGCCTTTTCATTTTTCTTTTCTTTGTATTCTAGGCCTTTCTTATTGAAGCTAGCTCTTTGGCTCCCTATAATCATATTCAATGTATTGGAGCCAATTGTGAATTTTTCTAGGGCTTTTGTCAAATAGTCTATCTTTTCCCTGAAAGCCCTATTTTCATCCATGCATGCATCACTAACATTAAATGGCATATATTTATGTGAGCAAGCATCATTTAAGCTAGAAGAAATATTTTCATTTTCATTTAAGCATGCTTTTTCTAGTTTATTTTCTAGATCCTTAATTTGATCTAGCATGCTCTTATTCTTCTTCTTAGCTCTAAATAAATCCCTAGTTAAGCTAGAGACCATGGAAACTATTTTCTTAGGAGTTAGATTCGTTACCATAGTTTCCATGTCCTCTTCTTCTTCTTCGGATGAGGATGATGTAGAGGCTCCCCCTTCACTTGAGCTCTCTCCGCTTGAGCTTGATTCTTCATTTTCGGTGGAGGAGCAATCCAAGTCATCAAAGGCCATTAAGGCCAAATTGGTGACAAAGGCATTCTCCTCATCCGATGATGATGAGGAGGATGAGGATGGGTCATCCCAAGTCCTTGCCTTTAGAGCTTTGGTCTTCCCCTTTTCTTTTGTCTTCTTCTCCTCTTCCTTCTTTTTCTTGCTCCCCTTTTTCTTCTTCTTTTCTTCTTTCTTTTTCTTTTCTTCTTTGCTCTTGTTTAGGAGGGGACAATTGTCCGTTATGTGTCCCTCTCCTTGGCAATTGTAGCAAATGATTTTCCCCCTTGGTCTTCTATTCCTATCATTTGATTTGTTAAAATGAAAACCTTTTAAAGCACGTCTTACCCTCCTTACCATATATGCTTCTTCCGTGCTATCCATGGAAGAGGAGGAAGACGCTTCATCATCGGAGGAGGAGGGAATCTCTATCTTCTTCTTCCCCTTGTTTGCCATCAAAGCTACTCCTCTTGAGGGTTGTATTTTTGGCTCTTCTTGTATTCCTTTAAGCCTAGATTCATGTAATTCCATAGTGGAGAAAAATTCATCTAGAGTACTTACCTCTAGATTCTTTGAAATGTAAAATGAGTCCACCATTGAACTCCACTTGGATGATCGGGGGAAAGCATCTATGGCCTTCATTATCATATCGCGATTGAAGAGCCTTTCTCCTACACTTGTTAGTCCAATTAAAATTTCTTTGAATCTAGAATGCAAATAAGTTACCTTTTCTCTCTTTTCTAATTTAATGTTGGATAGTTGGGAGCGGAGGAGATCTCTCCTTGCTAGCTTCGCCTTGGATGTGCCTTCATGAAGCTCAATTAGCTTCTCCCACATCTCCTTGGCACTTAGGCATTCTCCTATTCCGTTAATTTCTTGTTGGGGGAGCACATTGAAAAGATGATGCTTTGCTTTTGAATTTGCAAGGTACTCTTCCCTTTGCTTTTTGGTCCACCTAGATTTCTCTATTGGCTTCCCATCTTCATCCCTAGGCAAAACGAAACCGGATTCCATTGTAATCATAATATCAAAATCCGTTTCGAAAAATACCTCCATTCGCTTCTTCCACCAAGCGAATTCTCCTTCAAACTTCGGTGGATGAATGTTGGAGCCGGCCATTTTGAATGTTGCTTGTTGTGGCAGTTAGTTCTCGACAAGCTTTCCTTGGCTTTGATACCACTTGTTGGGGATCGATACGGCCGGCTAGAGGAGGGTGAATAGCCCTCTTACGATGGATGTCAGAATTCTCTCATTCGTTTGCTCTTCTACACAATCGTTAGCGCAAGCGGAAGCATAAACAATAAAGACAAAGCAATAAATGAAAATACAAACACTAACAAAGAAGATGTAACGTGGTTCACGGCTACGCTGCTAATCCACGATCCCGATTCGTCTGAGGTGAATCACTCCTTCAAAGCCAATCACTATTGGTCTCTCCTTTGCACCAAGCTAGGTGGAGGTAACCTTTACAAATCAAGCACACTCCTTCTTTTACAATAGATGTGAAAGAAAGCTAAGAGAAGGAGTTTGAATCTTGTGGAGCACTTGGATGGTCGTTTAGAACTTAAGCATTTTTCTCCCAAAAGTCCACACCCTCTCTTTTTATAGAGAGGGCTGATTTCTTCCCATTGGGCGCCACCAGTCGACTGCTGCCCTTGGCAGTCGACTGCCGCCACTCCAATGGCCTCTGAACACGTCGGATCCCGACCGTTGTAGTCCAACGGAACACTTGACAGTCGACTGATGGACCTCACCAGTCTATTGCTTCCTCCGTAGTCGACTGCCCAGCCGACTACGAGTGGTTATGTGCCCGCGACATCCTCTGGCAGTCGACTGCCATTCCATGGCAGTCGACTGTTGGGCATAAACCCATCAGTCGGATACCAGTCGAATGCACTCGACTCAGAGCAATCGACTGCCATTCCATGGCAGTCGACTGGTGCCGTGTGAAACTCAAACTTAACATAAGTTTGAGCTTCCGGCGGTCGGGTAAACCTTAACCCTTGCGGTCAAGTCTCTGACACTCAGCCATTCGGCCAAGTTCACCTAATGAGCTACTTACATTTCACTCATTCTCTCATCTCACTCGAAATCCCTCGCCGAAGCTCTCTTCGTTCGTGGCCATGTCCCTCGGCAGCATCAGGCGCACGACTCTGCAATGCTCCTTCGTGTCTCTTGCCTCCGAAGTCTGCTTCCTTGGCTTTACTTCAAGTCATCTCGTCTGGCGGTCCCTCGGATGCTCCAAGCGCACGGCTTTTGCAAAGTCATCCTTCACCGACTCAAGGACCGAGGTTGTGAGGGTGAACCCGCCAAGGCTCCATGTGCGAATTACTTAGTCCTGCAAGACTCCAACGCACATATCAAATAACAATACCAACCTAACTTAAACCCTTTGCCACACACATCAAAACCTTATCATGGAAAGAGATTGCCCTAACACGAAGGAGCATTGCGAAGCCATGCGCTTGGTGCTGCCGAGGGA
This sequence comes from Wurfbainia villosa, assembly GCA_025175895.1. NCBI lineage: Eukaryota > Viridiplantae > Streptophyta > Magnoliopsida > Zingiberales > Zingiberaceae > Wurfbainia > Wurfbainia villosa. The sequence goes on along the minus strand of CM045989.1, from coordinate 29,859,106 downwards.
CATCGTCGCGAACGAAGAGAGCTTCGACGAGGGACTTTAAGTGAAATGAGAGAATGAGTGAAATGTAAGTAGCTCATTAGGTGAACTTGGCCAAATGGCTAAGTGTTGGATGCTCGACCGCAAGGGTTGTGGTTTACCCGACCGCCGGACGCTCAAACGGATGTTAAGTTTGAGGTTTACCTGGCATCAGTCGACTGCCATGTCATGGCAGTCGACTGCTCCAAGTCGACTATGACTCGACTGGTATACAAGTCTAGTTTCTGTGCCATTAGTCGACTTCCACTGTTTGGCAGTTGACTACCGAGACCACTAGTCGACTGATGATGGAATCAGTCGACTGGTCATGAGTGTTTCAGGCATAGAATGGTGATCAGTCGAGTGCTCGCTTCCGGCACTCGATTGATAGCTCCATCAGTCGACTGATGGGATGATCAGTCGACTGATGTGGGAGCCGTTGGATGAAATCCAATGTGGAAGAAGCCGTTATTGGGAAACGGCTACAAGAGCAGTCGACTGATCGGGGCATCAGTCGACTGCTAGTGGCCAACGGGAAGAAAACAACCTTCTTTATTTATAGAGAAGGTGTGGGCTTTTGGATGGCTAATGTTTATGCTCTAAGTGATCATCCAAGTACCCCACAAGCTTCCAACTCTTTCTCTTGTTCTTATTTCAAATCCATTGTAAGAAAGAGTGTTCTTGGGTTGTTTGAAGGTTTACCTCCACCTTGTTTTGGCTAAAGGGAGAGACCGATATTGGATTGGTTTCGGAGTGATTCATTGGAGACGAATCGAACCGTGGATTAGCGGCGAGGCGGTGAACCACATTATACCTTTTGTTAGCATTACTTTTACTTTGTGTTGTCTTAATTGCTTGTTTAGTTTTGTTTTCGTTGCACTAATATTGTTTATAGACAAGCAATTCCATCGTACGACGATTGAGGGCTATTCACCCCCCTCTAGCCGACCATCTACATTCCAACAGCTACAATTGCCAAGGAGAGGTACACATGAGGGATGAATGCCCCTTGTTGAACAAGAGCAAGGAAGAAAGGAAGAAGAATGACAAGAAGAAAGAAGGGAAGAAGAAGGAAGAGTAGAAATCAAAAGATAAAGGAAAGGGAAAAATGCAAAACCTAAAAGCTACGTGGGATGACTCATCCTCATCGTGTAACGCCCGCCCTTATCTGCTCTCAGGGAGGCGCTACTTTTTTTTTTTTATAACATAACATATATGGATCATTTCACCATTTACATACTTAAACAATATCTTATACCTTCTTTTATACATGCATCCCATATCATATTCATAATTAGCATGTTAACATATCTTATCTCATTTTATAACATGCATAACATAAAGATTCATTCATGAGTTCTAACATATCACACTTTCTTAAGTAATTGAACAGTATCATAACTAAGCAACATCCAACATGGTACTAATAAATCACAAGTCTTATAAGAAGAAGCAATGTCTTAAGTTATTCATTGAGCATATAAATATAAGCAGATAGTAATAGGGTCTTTTTCCACCATGCCACTATCACACACACTTGGCCCCTCCTGCTACTTCCTCTAGTTCATGTTTCCTGTATCTGCAGTATATGGACAACATAAACTATAAGCATATAGCTTAGTAAGATTCTTGCCTACTCACAAAAGCCACAACTTCATCAAACAATTAGAAGACATGAGCATACTAGCATAAATAGCATAAGTATTTCATAACAACACTAATCATCAACATACCCACGTAATGAAACATAAGCATGGCATGAGATTTACATAAGCATGCTAAACATAATTAAATCTAAGCATGACATAAATTAAACATAAGCATTCATGACATCATCAATCCTAAACATGCATAAAGGACATAATCATAAGCATTCTTAAACTTGAACATAAGCATTCATAATTTCATAAATCCTAAACATGCATCAAGGAAATAATCATAAGGATTCTTAATTTCATACAAGTCCTTTCTTTTCAAAACATATACATATAGGTACTTCAACATAATCATAACTTGAATGGGGAGCCCCAGGTTAAGTACCACATAATGCGCGTTCCCTAATAGGCTGGGGTAGTGAGCCACCAGACCTACTAGAGCAAGACCTCTTACGTCTTACCAGGGCAAGACCTCTTACATCTTCTTATGTCCCTTTGGATTTGATTAACGACCACCTAACGGGTCGGGTACTTAACCTCTTACAAAGTAAAATACTTAATTCCTTTCTTTCTTGTCATATCATAAAGAATGCTCTTAATCCCCAACATAAAAAGGGAAGCATCTCCGTCTTATCTTATCATAAGGAGAGCTCTTAATCCCTACTTAAAAAGGGGAAGCATCTTTTTAGACATGTCATAGCATATATGCATTCATAACTTAAGAATACCCTAAAGGGGTCTTAAAGCATAATCATGTTCATCACATAAGCATATTTCATGGCATATTAAAATCATCAACTTGTTCATCACATAGGCATATTTCATGGCATATTAAAATCATAAACATATTCATCACATAGGCATAATTCATGACATATTAAAATCATAGACATGTTCATCACATAGGCATATTAAAATCAGAAACATGGTCATCACATAGGCATAATTCATGGCATATTAAAATCATAAACATGTTCATCACATAGGCATATTTAATGACATATGAAAATCATAGACATGTTCATCACATAGGAATATTAAAATCAGAAACATGGTCATCACATAGGCATAATTCATGGCATATTAAAATCATAAACACGTTCTTCACATAGGCATATTTCATGACATATGAAAATCATAAACATGTTCATCACATAGGCATACAACATATCCTAATTTCCTAAGGGGTGTTTTCATGCAACCCTAGCCCTAAAACCATTGTTGGCCGAAACTTGGAGGGTACCAAAATTTTATTTTTGGTTACATAAATTCATACATGAAGGCATACAACATAACATAACTTCATAAGGGGTGTTTTCATGAAACCCTAGCCCTAAAACCAATGTTGGCCGAAACTTGTAGGGTACCAAAATTTCATTTTTTTGTTACATAAATTCATACATGAAGGCATACAACATAACATAACTTCATAAGGGGTGTTTTCATGAAACCCTAGCCCTAAAACCAATGTTGGCCGAAACTTGTAGGGTACCAAAATTTCATTTTTTTGTTACATAAATTCATACATGAAGGCATACAACATAACATAACTTCATAAGGGGTGTTTTCATGAAACCCTAGCCCTAAAACCAATGTTGGCCGAAACTTGTAGGGGCACAAAGCTTGGGTTTTTGGCACCTAAAAATTCCTATATGAAGCATACAACCTATAAAAATTTCCTTAGAAGCATTTTCATGCAACCCTAGCCCCAAAACATTGGTTGGCCGAAACATGTAGGGGCACAAAGCTACATGAAGCATACAACCTATAAAAAACTTTCTTAGAAGCATTTTCATGCAACCCTAGCCCAAAACCTTGGTTGGCCGAAACTTATAAGGTATCTAGCATCATATTTCTTTCATGTATCTTGTCCTACAAGAACAAATATACTGCAGGTGAGGGAATCTTACTTCCTTCGCTTGGCTTTTAGTTTGAAGATGACCTAATGGAAGCCAACCCTAGCCTTCTTCTTGCTTGGATGAATTTCGGAAAATGGAAAGGGAGAAGGTGAGTTTCGGTGAGGAAGAAGAAGAGAAGAGGGAGGAAGAAGTGGCCAAATGGAACTTCCACTCCTATTTATAAAGGGAGGAAGAGAAGTGCCTCTTCTCTTTTCATGCCTCTTCATTTTACCCTCCTCACACTCATCTACAATTTCTCCTCTTTCTCCAACAGTAAGCTACTGCTGAGCACTTGGTCATCACATGCATGGTAAGAGTTAACTCTCACCAAGAGGTTTAAGGTTCAAACCCCACCTCTCCACTTTTTTTGTTCTTTTATCATCATTTTCCAGGATCCCATATATAATCTACTAGACAAAAAATTAAATTCTATACCAAAAATTTCGGAGAAAAATTTTGGGGTGTTACAATCCCCCATACCTTATGAAAAGTTCGTCCCGAACTTAAAACAGTTTCGGATACTTTTGTCGCATCTCGTCTTCTTGTTCCCACGTGAACTCTTCGAACCCTTGACTTCGCCATAGGACCTTCACTAAGGGTACCTCTTTGCTCCTTAGCTTCTTGACCTCCTGATCTATTATCTGAACAGGTCGACTTTCATAACTTAGGTCCCCTTGAATTTGTACTACCATGGGTTCGATCACCTGGTCTGCATTGGGAACGCATCTCTTGAGCATTGTTACATGAAAGACATTGTGGATTGCCGACATCTCCTGAGGTAGCTCTAGCTCATAGGCCACCTTGTCGATTCTTTTCAGGATTTGATACGGTCCTACATAACGCGGACTCAGCTTTCCCTTTCTTCCAAATCTCATTACTCCTTTCATAGGGGCGACCTTGAGGAACACAAAATCCCCAACTTCGAATTCCAGTGGTCGGCGTCTCTTATCCACATAACTCCTTTACCGGCTCTGAGCAATCTCTATCCTCTGACGGATAGTCTATATCGCTCGGGTGGTATAGTCAATAATATCGTCTTGAAGACCCATTTCCCTCCTTTCACCACACTCGTACCAGTAGATAGGAGACCTACATCTTCTCCCGTATAGAGCTTCATATGGTGCCATTCCAATAGTGGCCTGGTAACTGTTGTTGTAAGCAAACTCTGCCAAGCACAAATATCGACACCAACTCCCCTTAAAGTCTAAGGCACAAGCCCGCAACATATCTTCCAGCACCTGGTTCACTCTTTCTGTCTGACCGTCGGTCTGAGGATGAAACGCAGTGCTGAATCTCAACTTAGTGCCAAGAGCCTTCTGAACACATTCCCAGAAATGGGAGGTAAAACGGCCATCACGATCAGAAATAATAGCCTTAGGCACTCCATGTAATCTGATAATTTCCTTGGCATATAATTGAGCTAGCTGCTCAACCGGATAGGTCATCTTAATTGCCAGGAAATGGGCAGACTTTGTCAACCGGTCTATGATTACCCATATAGCATCATAACCATTTGTTGTTCTGGGTAATCCCGAGATGAAATCCATAGAAATTTCTTCCCATTTCCACTCTGGAATCTGTATCGGCTGCAGTAATCCTCCAGGTTTCTGGTGTTCTGCCTTAACCCTCTGGCAGGTCAGACAGGTGCTGACGTACTGAGCCATATCCCTTTTCATGCCGGAGCACCAAAATTTATCTCTTAAGTCCTGATACATTTTTGTAGATCCAGGATGTAGGGTATAAGGGGTTCCATGGGATTCCTCGAGTATCTTCTTTCGTAATTCTGGATCGTCCGTAATACATAGTCGGTCCCGAAGGTATAATAATACAAATGGAATCCATTATCCCTTCCTTCGGACTTCGCTTTGATCTTCTGGATGTCTGAATCACCATCTTGCTTTCCCAATATATCGTCGAACAACGTCGGCGCTATCGTCATGGTGGAAAGTTGTCCAGAAATAATCTCTATTCCGTAATTCATTATTTCCCTTTTCAAGGGTTGAGATAGCATCGATAAGGACATCAAAGCGGCACAGGACTTTCTGCTAAGTGCATCTGCCACCTTGTTGGCCTTCCCTGGATGATAGAATATCTCACAATCATAAGCTTTGACTAGCTCGAGCCATCTGCGTTGTCTCATGTTTAGGTCTTTCTGAGTGAAGAAATATCTCAGACTCTGGTGGTCTGTATAAATCCTGCATCGAGCTCCGTATAAGTAGTGTCTCCATATTTTCAGAGAGAATACCACGGCTGCCAGTTCTAAGTCATGGGTAGGATAATTTATTTCGTGCTCCTTGAGCTGTCTAGAGGCGTAAGCGATAACCTTGCCATTTTGCATAAGTACAGCTCCGAGCCCCAGTTTAGAAGCGTCACTATACATATCGAAGCTTTCATTATCTTCAGGGAGAGTCAGAATGGGAGCTAGTGAGTCTCCTCTTCAGTTCCGTAAAACTCCTCTCACAGTCCTCAGTCCATTTGTATTGCTTGTCCTTTCTGGTGAGGGCTGTCATAGGGGCTACAATTCTAGAGAAGTCCTCGTAATAGCCTGCTAGCCCGAGAAAACTCCTGATTTCACTCGCATTCCTTGGCCTATTCCAGTTCCTCACAGCTTCAACCTTTATTGGGTCTACCATGATTCCTTATTTAGAGATGACATGACCCAAGAAGGACACTTGATCAAGCCAGAACTCACATTTGGAGAACTTCGCATATAGTTGCTCTTTCTGCAGAATCTGTAGTACTGTCTTCAGATGTCCAGCATGCTCTTCTCGGTTTCTCGAGTAGATAAGAATATCGTCGATGAAGACGATTACAAATTTGTCAAGGAAGGCCGAGAATACTCGATTCATCAGGTCCATGAACATCGCAGGAGCATTGGTTACTCCGAAGGGCATAACTACGAACTTATAATGTCCGTATCTTGTCCGGAAGGCCATCTTCGGAATATCGCCTGGCTTTACTTTTACTTGATGATAGCCAGACCTGAGATCGATCTTTGAAAAGACAGTAGCTCCTTGGTTGGTCGAGCAGTCATCGATCCTGGGAAGGGGGTACCTATTCTTGATGGTCACGTTGTTCAGTGCCCGGTAGTCTATACACATTCGCATAGACCCATCTTTTTTCTTTATGAACAGCACAGGAGCTCCCCATGGTGAGTGACTAGGGCAGATAAATCCCTGGTCAAGTAACTCTTGTAGCTATTTCTAAAGTTCTTTCAACTCAGTCGGCGCCATACGGTAAGGTGCCTTGGAGATCGGGTTAGTTCCGGGAATCAATTCGATCTCGAACTCAATTTCTCTATCAGGTGGTAATCAAGGTAGGTCATCAGGGAATACCTCTGGATGGTCGCATACCACTCTGACATCTTCTAGCTTCTGGTTCCTTGTTGATACGGTATCAACCACGTGTGTTAGAAATCCGGTGCATCCATTTTCTAACATTTTTCGGGCTTTCAGCGCCGATAAGAATTTCCTTGTTCCTTTCTTTGGCTCCCCGATAAACTCAAATGAGACCTCTGCTTCGGGTCGGAAGATCACCTTCCGTTTACGGCACTCAATTGAAGCGCCGTACTTATGCAGGAAATCCATGCCCAATATAACATCATAGTCCCGCATATCCAGAACTATCAGGTCACAATAGAGCTCCTTGTCTACGAGTCTAATTGGTGCGGTACGCATAATATGGGTGGATGGCATCACTTCTCCCGAAGGTAACATTGTTAAGAATTTATAGTTCAAAACTTGGGGATGCCTATCTATCTTTCTTGTGAAAGGCGTAGAGATGAACGAATGGGTTGCCCCAGTGTCAAACGATATAGTAGCATACTGACTGAAAATAAATATCTGACTTGTGACAACCATCGAGGCACTCGCTATGTCCTCTCTGGTGAGGGAGAACACCCTGGCATTTGTCCCAACGAGTGGGGCTTCCAGTCTCCCTTGGCTTACCTGAGGACCCTCTATCGTAGCCTGCATCTGGTGAAGCTGTGGAGGAGCTCCTGGGTATTGGACATACTGCTGAGGAGGAGGTGCCTGAACTCAGGTAGGACAGTTCCAGGCTATGTGCCCCTCCAGTCCATAGTTGTAACACTTCCTCGTGCCCTGACGACATTCCCCCGGATGCTTCTTCCCACATGTAGGACGATAGATACCCAGTTTGTGCTTCGGGCCCCCTTTGGGTCATTCCACTGCTTTCTTCTTGCCACGCGGTCCCTCTTCCGGCTAGTATTCGAGATTTTTGATCTCGGTCCGTTTTATTCCGTGACCGATGTTGTTCGGTAGTGCTCGGTGATCGGAGGCGCTCTGCCTCTTCGGCGGTCTGGGGTCGATTGACTCCGCCGGCCACATTCAGAGCTATCTCCGGTCGTAACATTTTCAGCATGAGTCTGGTCCTTTCCCTTTCTGTACTGACTAATTCGGGGCAGAGACGTGCCAGTCGATTGAACCTTTTCATAGTTTCACTGACTGATAGATCGCCTTGTCGAAACTCGAGGAACTCATCGTAGTGCTTATTTGTGATCCGTCTCTGAAAGAACTCCTCGAAGAACTCAGATTCAAAGTCTGTCCACCTCATTTGATTTACTTGTCTCTTTGCTTTGACTCTCTCCCACCACATCCTTGCATCTCTAGAAAGACAGAAGGAGGCACATTTTATCTTTTCGTGCTCGGGCCAATCCAGCAGCTCCACGATGCTCTCAACTATTTTGAACCAGGCTTGGGCATCCCATGGTTCGCAGGCACCTGAGAAATTTTCTGGTTTCAGCCTCTGCCACTGAATCAGATAAGTTTCGGGCCGGACCCCGGTGGCAGCATTGACTAGTGGTGCTTGCACCATAGTGGTCGTGTTTGGCGTCACGTTCTGCGTCTCTGGTGTGGTGCTAGGGTTCCCTTGTTGGTTCATGAGAGCATTGATAACCAGCTGTTGTTCTGCGACCTGACGCTGTAGCTCGGTAACCACATGCACCAAATCGGGTGGGGGTGCCGATTCATTCCCTCTATTACTACGTCTCCCATTCATGTTATCTAAGTGATAAATAAATAATTAAGGTATTATTATAATTTCTACTCATATACATGCATCTAAACATTCCTTATCATAAACAAGGTAAGGTATCCTTCCTAGTTGCATTTCTAGGTTAGAAACATGCATCTAAACATTCCTTATCATAAACAAGGTAAGGTATCCTTCCTAGTTGCATTTCTAGGTTAGAAACATGTTTCCATCATATAAAGCTTGGTAAGGTATCATTACTATCTAAGTCACAAGTAGGGTTCCATTCTACTAAAACATGACGAGGTATTATTTCTATCTAAGTCACAAGTGTGATCCCATTCTACTAAAACATGATGAGGTATTATTTCTATCTAAATAGAAGACATTCTTCATTATAAAAGAAACTTAGGTATGCATAAAGTTACTTACTTGGAAATAGCAGGATGGAGGCTTGATGTGTGATAGTGGAAAGGTGAACCCCGCTCTGATACCAACCTGTAATGCCCGCCCTTATCTGCTCTCAGGGCGGCGCTACTTTTTTTTTTTATAACATAACATATATGGATCATTTCACCATTTACATACTTAAACATGTTATCATGGCTTAAACCTTCTTTTATGCATGCATCCCATATCATATTCATAATTAGCATGTTAACATATCTTATCTCATTTTATAACATGCATAACATAAAGATTCATTCATGAGTTCTAACATATCACAATTTCTTAAGTAATTGAACAGTATCATAACTAAGCAACATCCAACATGGTACTAATAAATCACAAGTCTTATAAGCGGAAGCAATGTCTTAAGTTATTCATTGAGCATATAAATATAAGAAGATAGTAATAGGGTCTTTTTCCGCCATGCCACTATCACACACACTTGGCCCCTCCTACTACTTCCTCTAGTTCATGTTTCCTGAATCTGCAGTATATGGACAACATAAACTATAAGCATATAGCTTAGTAAGATTCTTGCCTACTCACAAAAGCCACAACTTCATCAAACAATTAGAAGACATGAGCATACTAGCATAAATAGCATAAGTATTTCATAACAACACTAATCATCAACATACCCACGTAATGAAACATAAGCATGGCATGAGATTTACATAAGCATGCTAAACATAATTAAATCTAAGCATGGCATAAATTAAACATAAGCATTCATGACATCATCAATCCTAAACATGCATAAAGGACATAATCATAAGCATTCTTAAACTTGAACATAAGCATTCATAATTTCATAAATCCTAAACATGCATCAAGGACATAATCATAAGCATTCTTAATTTCATACAAGTCCTTTCTTTTCAAAACATATACATATAGGTACTTCAACATAATCATAACTTGAATGGGGGGCCCCAGGTTAAGTACCACATAATGCGCGTTCCCTAATAGGCTGGGGTAGCGAGCCACCAGACCTACTAGAGCAAGACCTCTTACGTCTTACCAGGGCAAGACCTCTTACGTCTTCTTATGTCCCTTTGGATTTGATTAACGACCACCTAACGGGTCGGGTACTTAACCTCTTACAAAGTAAAATACTTAATTCCTTTCTTTCTTGTCATATCATAAAGAATGCTCTTAATCCCCAACATAAAAAGGGAAGCATCTCCGTCTTATCTTATCATAAGGAGAGCTCTTAATCCCTACTTAAAAAGGGGAAGCATCTTTTTAGACATGTCATAGCATATATGCATTCATAACTTAAGAATACCCTAAAGGGGTCTTAAAGCATAATCATGTTCATCACATAAGCATATTTCATGGCATATTAAAATCATCAACTTGTTCATCACATAGGCATATTTCATGGCATATTAAATCATAAACATATTCATCACATAGGCATAATTCATGACATATTAAAATCATAGACATGTTCATCACATAGGCATATTAAAATCAGAAACATGGTCATCACATAGGCATAATTCATGGCATATTAAAATCATAAACATGTTCATCACATAGGCATATTTCATGACATATAAAAATCATAGACATGTTCATCACATAGGCATATTAAAATCAGAAACATGGTCATCACATAGGCATAATTCATGGCATATTAAAATCATAAACACGTTCTTCACATAGGAATATTTCATGACATATGAAAATCATAAACATGTTCATCACATAGGCATACAACATATCCTAATTTCCTAAGGGGTGTTTTCATGCAACCCTGGCCCTAAAACGATTGTTGTCCGAAACTTGGAGGGTACCAAAATTTTATTTTTGGTTACATAAATTCATACATGAAGGCATACAACATAACATAACTTCATAAGGGGTGTTTTCATGAAACCCTAGCCCTAAAACCAATGTTGGCCGAAACTTGTAGGGTACCAAAATTTCATTTTTTTGTTACATAAATTCATACATGAAGGCATACAACATAACATAACTTCATAAGGGGTGTTTTCATGAAACCCTATCCCTAAAACCAATGTTGGCCGAAACTTGTAGGGTACCAAAATTTCATTTTTTTGTTACATAAATTCATACATGAAGGCATACAACATAACATAACTTCATAAGGGGTGTTTTCATGAAACCCTAGCCCTAAAACCAATGTTGGCCGAAACTTGTAGGGTACCAAAATTTCATTTTTTTGTTACATAAATTCATACATGAAGGCATACAACATAACATAACTTCATAAGGGGTGTTTTCATGAAACCCTAGCCCTAAAACCAATGTTGGCCGAAACTTGTAAGGGCACAAAGCTTGGGTTTTTGGCACCTAAAAATTCCTATATGAAGCATACAACCTATAAAAATTTCCTTAGAAGAATTTTCATGCAACCCTAGCCCCAAAACCTTGGTTGGCCGAAACATGTAGGGGCACAAAGCTACATGAAGCATACAACCTATAAAAATTTCCTTAGAAGCATTTTCATGCAACCCTAGCCCAAAACCTTGGTTGGCCGAAACTTATAAGGTATCTAGTATCATATTTCTTTCATGTATCATGTCCTACAAGAACAAATATACTGCAGGTGAGGGAATCTTACTTCCTTCGCTTGGCTTTTAGTTTGAAGATGACCTAATGGAAGCCAACCCTAGCCTTCTTCTTGCTTGGATGAATTTCGGAAAATGGAAAGGGAGAAGGTGAGTTTCGGTGAGGAAGAAGAAGAGAAGAGGGAGGAAGAAGTGGCCAAATTGAACTTCCACTCCTATTTATAAAGGGAGGAAGAGAAGTGCTTCTTCTCTTTTCATGCCTCTTCATTTTACCCTCCTCACACTCATCTACAATTTCTCCTCTTTCTCCAATAGTAAGCTACTGCTGAGCACTTGGTCATCACATGCATGGTAAGAGTTAACTCTCACCAAGAGGTTTAAGGTTCAAACCCCACCTCTCCACTTTTTTTGTTCTTTTATCATCATTTTCCAGGATCCCATATATAATCTACTAGACAAAAAAATTAAATTCTATACCAAAAATTTCGGAGAAAAATTTTGGGGTGTTACACATCGGAGGAAGAAATCTTCATGCATCTTGCACTCATGGGGATGGATGATATAACCTCCACATCCTCCGAGCAAAAATAAGGAAGCACAAGTGAGGAGGTGAGCTCAAGTGTAGGGGGAGTTTCAACCTCAAAATCGGAAGAAGAGGATTAGGTAAGTGAGATAAAGGAACTGTTGGATCGAAAGAGCGTCGCTAGAGGGAAGGTGGGGTGAATAGCGAGCGTAAAAGAAACTTTCTTTTCGTACGATTCGATTAAGACAAAAGTAGCACAGCGGAAAAGTAAATGAGATAAATTTATTTTTACTTGGTTCACAACCTAACGGTTCCTAATCCAAGGCCCTAGCGATCCTAGACCGTGTACTGAGGGCAATTCAATAATAATCTCCTCCTCATTGGAGGTAGGAGATGACGATTACAAAAACCAACGAAAAGCTTAAGGAAGAGGGACAATCCCACGTCTCCTCGATGTGATCAAAAGCTCGATAAAAGAAAATTAAGTACACTGATTTGAAATAGAAACTTTTAGAAGCTATACCAACAAAGAGTAGATCTTGAGTTTGTAGTCGTGTCGTCGGCGTTCCGGTAGTGTTTCGGCATCGTAGCATAGTCGTAGAGAAGTGGCGTTGCGGGATCACATTGTAAGCACTTTTGATGACCTAAAGGGGTGAAACCCCCCTTCTATTATAGCCTTGGAAGCCCCCCAACGTTCAATTCCAGCTCATGGTCAAAGAACCTCATCTCCCCAAGAAAAGTGGAGCTTATCTTGACTCTCATTGAGGTGGGCAGTTTGATTGGCAGTCGACTGTTGCCCTTATCAGTTCGACAGATATCCATCAGTCGACTACTACAAGCCAACAGTCGACTGGTGGCTAGGGTTCTCGACTGCACTAAAGAGTAGACTTAGACCTTCCACGGGAAGTCTTAGTCGGATCGCCGCCTAAGAATGCCCCCGTACGGAGGACTCGACCTTACATTCACTCACACACAAGCTTACCTTAGGTCCTTTTGTGACTTGTAGCTATGCTTCAGGTCTACGCCTGGGTTCTTCGGCTCCCTCCGAAGTTCTCCCGGTGTCGCTCGACCACTATGATTTCCCGACTCAGGATTCTTCGGGTGTCACTGACCTTCAGCTCAGCTTAACCATTCCTGCACACTTGGTTCAGCTCGTTAGACAACAATATGACCTTAGCTTTGGGTCTTTTCCATAATCAAAACCTAGGTTCGATCATCTGGTGCCTACTGCATCAACAATCTCTCCCTTTTTGATCTATGACAAACCGACACAATGTTAAGGGAAAAATTAACGCATAAGAGTGCCTTAAGTAAGTGAAATGATGAGTATGAAATAAGCATAAATATGAAATAAACATAAATGCATAACTTAGTAAGTTAGTGTGAGTAACTTAGTAAGTTAGCATAAGTAGGAGTATGAGTAAAACTCTTTTTCAAGTCATCCCCCTAGAGGTAACCTCTCCCTTGACCTTAGGTGAGTACTTGAAAAAGGATCTTAGCTCTCCCCCTTAACGGTTACAACTCAAAAAGTTAAGTAATCAAGATTACTTAACATTGACCTAAATGTATAAGTTAAGTTATAAAAAAAAATTGATCCCTTAACTTTGGCCGTTTTCTCCCCCTTTTGCCAAAAATCGAAAAAGTGTGGGGGTTTATAGAAAAAACCTTTTCGAAACATAGTGATTATATTTTATACGTCCAAGCATGTTCCTATTAGATTTTGAAAATAATACTTTAAACATAAGCTCATCTAATAGTATGTTCAACTCTATTTGACTTAATTGATATAGAATGATCAATAAGTCCTGATTAGAGTTGGTTAATTTAGATAATTATACTCCATAGTTCATGTCGATGCACTAGATCTACATCTGACACCAGGAGTAAGGTCCTAACATCTCATGCCCATCTACGTGGCTAAGTACACAAACACATTAGTCCTATGTGTTGTGAGATGTATTGGCTCCTTAAATCTATAGTTGCATGCTTTCTAGGGTAAGCCCTAGGCTAGTTCCATTTTGCATGAAAAATAAAATAGAGTATAACAAAAATATAAGTTTTAAGTCCTATAATAAAATAGCATCAGGTAAGGGCTTGGAAAATAGGTCAGCTATGTTCGATTTGGACTCTACATATTCGAGTTGTATTGTCCCATTTGCTACAGGTTCTCGAATAAAGTGGTGTTTGACATCTATATGTTTGGTTCTAGAATGACATATTGGGTTTTTGGTTAAATTAATTGAATTAATGTTATCGATGTAAATTTTAGTGTTGTTAAAGTTTAACTTAAAGTCTTGGAGAGTGTGCTTCATCCAAAGGAGTTGAACTACACACTCACCCATTGCGATGTATTCGGCTTCGGTAGTAGACAACACAACACAGTGTTGCTTTCTACTGCACCAGCTCATTAGACTTGAGCCGAGTGTAGGGAGTCGCTTCGAAGGCTCATTGGCTCCCATGTCCCCGGATTAAAATTTTCACTAATGAAAGAATTAATCCGAATGGGATGAGCTTCCTTAGCACAACCATTTCGTCGTCGTGCTAACAACTTGAGTGGTCGCTTGAACAAACTAGTTGTTCAAGCAACACAACTCTTCTAGTTGGTTAGCCGCGGAAGAGACGACGGATGGATCGCCGGTTTTTGTGTTTGTCTCACGATCTTCTACCGTATGTCCTATCCTTCTCGTGGACGACGTGTGGACGAAGATCCTCCACGAGTAGAAGCCTTCTAGATCGCTTTCTTCTCTACCTTGTCCGCTGCGAACAAAGAGAAGAAACAACAAATACCTTCCTATCTAGAACCGGCCACCAAATTAGGGAATTTGGTGCAACCGCCGGCCAAGGAACAATTGGATGATGCGCCGGCCAACTTCAAGAAGTGTTACCGCCGGCCACTCTAGGATGAAGGGAGGAAGATGAATGCCGGCCACCTATGGAAGGAGAACCGCCGGCCAAGGAAGAAGGGAGAAGGCTCTAGGATGGGCGCCGGCCAAGTGTTGATGGAAGGAAGTGGGCGCCGACAACAATTGATGGAAGATGGTTGCCGCCCACTTTTGTTCCAAACCCTAGCCGCCCACCTTTGCTCCAAACCCTAATCCCAATTCAAAAAAAAAACAATATTGTCGCCCAAGCCTAAGCCCCCTATTTATAGAATTGGGCTTAAGCCTCCTTTAATCTCCACCGTCGGTTCTAGGGATTTAATCTCCACCGTCGGATCTAAGGTTTTATCCCAACCGTTGAATCTAGAGTTTCATCCCAACCGTCGGATCTAGGATTTCATCCCAACCGTCGGATCTAGGGTTTCATCCCAACCGTCGGATCTAGGGTTTTATCCCAACCGTCGGCTCTAGGGATTTAATCCTAACCGTCGATTCTAGGGTTTCATCCTAACCATCAGATCTTAGGGATTTAATCCCAACCGTTGGTTCTAGGGTTTCATCCTAACCATCGGATCTAGGGATTTAATCCCAACCGTTGGTTCTAGGTTTTGTTTTACATTCTTGGATCTAGACTTCACAAGGATTATATTAGGCTACGATAGGGACCATAAGGAGGAGTTGGGTCTTGGCCACCCGATGGATCGGAACCACACTAACTTGATCCATCAATGATGTTCCATTCCACTAGAGGATCATCATTGAACTACCTCACCAACCCCCATAAATCAATATGGGCTCCATATATTATTTGTACATTAATCTCCCCGTGTTTAAGATATCGAATGTCCGTCAATTAATTGATTTACTGACCATCAATTAATTAACATCTAATTCCTCGAGTAGTACCACTCAACCTTATCATCATGTTGACTAAGTCAACCAGCTGGGTTTACATGATGAACCTTATGAGCTCCTCAAGGGGACATCATCAACCTAATATATAGGACACTGTTTCCTCCTATAATCAACGGCACACCATGTAAATAATATTATTTCCCAACTTACCGGGCATATTGATTTAATCCATCTAAATCTCACCCTCTGGTAAATCAAAGAAATAAATACTAAGTACATGTGCCCATTATTATATCGGGATTAAGAGCATGCACAACATAATATCCGAGGTCCGATTCAATTATGTAGTCAGTACTAAATTGAATCACCTCTATGTCGGTCCTGCTCAATACACCTAAGTGTACTAGTGTAACTTTATGTTCAAGACAAAACAATACCAAGCTACACTACAACCATGCCAATGGTTTGTCCAAAACCATCTTGGTTGTGAGCCTCTACTTATATTCTACAAGGAACTGATAACATGATCTTCTGTGCCACACCAAGCACCATGTTATCTACATTGTAAAATATTAGACAATATGCACACATATAATAAATATATAAAGTGCAAACAATGATCATGTGATTCTTATTTCAAAATAAAATGTTCATACAAAAAGAGCTAGGCTTTCAGTATACATTCCAACAATCTCCCACTTATACTAAAAGACTATGCCGTCATCACTCTGCCATACATCTGATCCCCATGTCCTCCACATGCCTATCAAATGCTTTCGCTGGAAGGGCCTTAGTGAATGGATCCGTCAGGTTATCCTCTGATGCAATCTTGGCGACTGCAACTTCTCCTCGCTTTACGATCTCTCGTATGAGGTGGTACTTGCGCTCTATGTGTTTACTCGCCTTATGGGCTCGTGGTTCCTTTGAGTTTGCAACTACACCACTATTATCACAATAAATTGTGATAGTTCTGAGCAAACCAGGAATCACATCCAAGTCCATCAAGAAGTTCCTGATCCATACAGCTTCCTTGGCTGCCTCAGAGGTTGCCACATACTCAGCTTCCATGGTAGAGTCCGCCACGCATTTCTGCTTGACACTCCTCAATACTATGGCTCCACCTCCAAAAGTAAACACAAACCCCGAGGTAGACTTACTCTTGTCCCTATCTGATTGGAAATCCGAATCCGTGTAACCCACAGGGACTAATTGATCTGCCCGGTAAACCAACATATAATCCCTAGTCCTTCTCAGGTACTTCAATATATGCTTTACCACAGTCCAATGTCCCTGTCCAGGATTACTCTGATATCTGCTAACCATGCCCACGGCAAAGCAGATATCCGGTCTCGTACATAGCATAGCATACATAAGGCTTCCTACTGCCGAAGCATAAGGAACCGCCTTCATGTCCTCTATCTCCTTTAATGTTTTGGGACACATCTCTTTAGATAAAGGAACTCCATGCCTAAAAGGTAGAAAACCTTTCTTGGAGTTCTGCATGCTAAAACGAGCAAGGATAGTGTCAATGTATGAAGCTTGAGACAAGCACAACATCCTTTTCTTGCGATCCCTTATAACTTTGATCCCAAGGATGTGTCCCACTTCTCCCAAGTCCTTCATATCAAACTGTTTGGACAACCATACCCTTACATCTGATAACACTTTGATATTGTTGCCAACTAACAAAATGTCATTTACGTATAGTTCAAGAAACACCACTACGTTTCCGTCACATCTCTTGTATACACAAGGCTCATCCGGACTTTGAATAAATCCATATGACTGGATTACCTCATCAAAGAGGATGTTCCAAGATCTAGAAGCTTGCTTCAATCCATAAATGGACCGATTAAGCTTACATACAAGATGCTCTTTGCCTTTAGCAATGAATCCCTCTGGTTGCCGCATATAGATGTTCTCCTCAAGACTTCCGTTAAGGAAAGCTGTCTTGACATCCATCTGCCAAATCTCATAATCCATATGAGCAGCTATAGATAAGAGAATCCGAATAGACTTAAGCATAGCTACCGGCGAAAAGGTCTCCTCATAATCGATACCCTCTTTCTGAGTATACCCTTTCGCAACAAGCCTAGCTTTGAAGGTCTCAACCTTCCCGTCTACTCCTCTCTTTCTCTTGTAGATCCACTTGCATCCAATGGTTTTTACACCATCGGGTGGTTCTACTAGCTCCCAGACCTGATTAGAATCCATAGATTCTATCTCTGAATTCATCGCTCTTTGCCAAGATACCGCATCTCTATCTTGGATTGCCTCATCATATGTCCAGGGATCAGGTTCATGTTCACCAGGGACTAAGTCCGAAGACTTCCCAAAAACATGAATCTCTCAGGTTGTCTAACAACCCTCCCACTATGACGAGGTGCCTCCTGTGTATGCTCTGTGACACGCGGTGCAGTGACTTGTGGTGTCTCCTCTCGTACCGGTGGTACTGAAGTCGGGACTTCCCCTGTCAACTCCTCAAGAACAATCCTACTCGTGGGCTTGTGGTTCATCACATAGTCCTCCTCTAGAAATCTGGCATTCGTACTCACGATCACCTTCTGATCTCTAGGACTATAGAATAAACCACCCTTCGTTCCCTTAGGGTAGCCAACAAACAAGTGTACTTCTGTACGAGATTCCAACTTACCAGCATCTCCCTTCAGCACATGTGCTGGACTACCCCAAATCCAAATATGTCTTAGACTAGGCTTTCGCCCAGTCCACAACTCTGTGGGAGTAGAGGGTACTGACTTAGATGGAACCAAGTTCAGAATATGTGCTGTTGTTTCCAGAGCAAACCCCCAGAACGAATCAGGTAACTCAGAATAACTCATCATCGATCTGACCATCTCCATAAGAGTCTTATTCCTTCGCTCCGCCACACCATTCTACTGGGGTGTGCCAGGTGCGGACAATTGGGATTGAATCCCAGCCTCTGATAAGTAACTCCTAAACTCTCCCAAGAGGTATTCGCCACCACGATTAGATCGTAATGTCTTGATACTTTTACCTTGATGGTTCTCCACGTCAGCCTTGAATTCTTTGAACTTGTCAAAGCATTCAGACTTGTGGCGCATCAAGTAAATGTATCCATACCTTGAATAATCGTCTATAAAAGAGACGAAGTATTCAAAGCCACCTCTTGCCTAGATAGACATAGGACCACACAAATCAGAATGAACCAATTCTAACACATCTTTGGCTCTATACCCCTTGGCCTTAAAAGGCCTCTTGGTCATTTTACCTTCCAAGCAAGATTCGCAGGTTGGGAGATCCTCCACCACTAATGAACCCAAAGGTCCATCAGCTATCAACCTTTGAATTCTGCTTAGGTTAATATGACCAAGCCTTAGATGCCAAAGATATGTTTGGTTCATTTGCAAAGGTTCTTTTCTCTTATTAGACTTAGAAGATGAGTTATTGATTTCTATATGCATCGTGGGAGTTTTTGGTTCAAGAGTATATAAATTGCCAACCAATGTACCAGAACAGATAATCTCCCTATTCCTTTTTATAACCACTTTGTCATTAAAAGAAACAGAATATCCATCCATAAACAATTTAGAAACTGAAATTAAATTCTTTCTAAAAGTAGGTACATAAAGACAATTTCTTAAAACCAAAACTTTATTCCTATCAAAAGATAAATAAACGTCTCCCACTGCAATAGCCGCCACCTTTGAAGCATTGCCCATGAAGACGGTAATCTCTCCCTCAGCTAGTCGGGTTTCTCGGAACCCTGCAAAGTATTGCAGACATGATCAGTGGCTCCTGTATCTACACACCAGGCACTGGTAGATAACACCGCTAAACATGTTTCAACAACTAAACAAGAAGATATACCTTTGTTCTTTTGGCGAGGACAGTCCGCCTTCCAATGTCCAGTCTGCTTGTAAGTGAAGCACTTGCCTTTCGGCTTCTTCACTCCTGCTTGAGGTCCTACTGCCACTTTCTTCGCTCCACCTTGTTTCTTCTTCTTCTTACCTTTCGGTTTAGAGGAAGAAACCTTCTGAGCGACCATGGCTTGAGCATTCTGACGAAAAAGCCCCTCTGCCGCCTGGAGTTCTGTCAGAAGCTCCGCCAACAAATACAACCTTTTGTTCATTTTGTAGTTGAGGCAGAACTGCTCAAAACTCCTAGGCAGAGACTGGAGAATGATATCGACCTGGGTTTCCCCATCGATCTCAGCTCCGAGGACTTCCATCTCATTAAGAAGAGCATCATCTTGAGAACATGATCCCTAATGGGTGTTCCCTCAATCATGGTGGTCATCATCAAGTTTCTCATTGCCTCCTGCCTAGCCGCCCTACTCTGATGTCCGAAAAGTTCCTTGAGATTGAACATCATGTCATAAGCTGTGGCTATGGCCTGATGCTGATGTTGCAGCACATTTGATATAGATGCCAAAATGTAACACCGCGCCATCTCATCTGCCTTAACCCATTTCTTATAACGTTCTATCTCCTTTTCATTAGAGTCATCGGAGGGCTTAGGAGGACAGACCTCGAAGAGTACAAATTTGTACTCCTCCGCAGTTAAGACAATATCCAGGTTTCTTTTCCAATCAATGTAGTTTGGACCAGTAAGTTTGTTTTCTTTTAAAATCACAGCAAGTGGGTTGAAAGCCATTTGAAAATCCTAAAAATCACAATGATCAAAATATTAGATTTCAAATATTATTGATTCCTCAAAACAATAAAATTCCGAAATCAACCAACACCTCAAAACACCGAGAATATCGCATGCCACGATAGTGTGGACGTATACGAATTCTACATTTGTAAGAGGAGGTTTTACCCATTAATTTTATTATCTTGTCAACCTTACTTTTTGACAAATAAAATTAAAAGTTGGTTCCTCTTTGGCCCTACAAATAAAAGCAGTGACTCCGATGGAGAGGATACTTTCATTTGCATCTAAGTGTGCACCATTACGATACTAAGGAATTATTTTGGATTATGTGCCTTACTGGAAGTACACGCTCCTAATAATTTCCTATAACCATTATTTGACCTAGTGATCCGCAAACAAACCCATCCGATGGGGAGGAAGGCACTCAGAGCCAACGCGCAAGTTTGTTGCATCACACGTCAAATTGTAATGGAGGCCGCGGGAATTAATTAAAATGTCCCTCTCCCACTTAGTAAATTAAAATTGAGGAATTTTAAAACATACACAACATGCATATAAAACAAATAAGCAATAAATATAGAAAAAAAAAACAGAATTTTTTCCAACAATTATGGCATTGTCCTCAAATATGCATCCCGTCGTGTCGCCACTCTCGTCAGCTCCATCTTTTCCGTCTTGCAAGTCACCAAAGAGTTCAGTAGAGATAAATCATTTTATTTACATCCATCGATCCTATACTCCACGAAGGAGTGTACAAATAATCTAGATCGAAAGTAAACTAAAATGATCGGCTAAACAATGCCGTATTTAATTACAAAAATTAAATACTAATCTAGCCTCGTCAACCCCCGAGGATTCAAATAATAAATTTTTACACACATCCATTCACATACACACACATGGCCATAATAGTCGGATCTTATGCCTGCAACCAAAGAGTTAAACTACGCATATCCTACTATTATCCGGCACATATAATATATTAAAAATGCATAAAAAATTAACCGAATCCTAAACACACAAAACCAGAAACCGTGGCTCTGATACCAATTGTAGGGAGTCGCTTCGGAGGCTCATTGGCTCCCATGTCCCCGGATTAAAATTTTCACTAATGAAAGAATTAATCCGGATGGGATGAGCTTCCTTAGCACAACCATTTCGTCGTCGTGCTAACAACTTGAGTGGTCGCTTGAACAAACTAGTTGTTCAAGCAACACAACTCTTCTAGTTGGTTAGCCGCGGAAGAGACGACGGACGGATCGCCGGTTTTTGTGTTTGTCTTGAAGTCCATGATTATACAATATATATTCATACACATACATGTATAATCAAAACAAAAGAACATGCTCAGATCTGTAAATAAAGTTAAAAAACTTTATACCTCCTTCTCGTGGACGACGTGTGGACGAAGATCCTCCACGAGTAGAAGCCTTCTAGATCACTTTCTTCTCTACCTTGTCCGCTGCGAACAAAGAGAAGAAACAATAAATACCTTCCTATCTAGAACCGGCCACCAAATTAGGGAATTTGGTGCAACCGCCGACCAAGGAACAATTGGATGATGCACCGGCCAACTTCAAGAAGTGTTACCGCCGGCCACTCTAGGATGAAGGGAGGAAGATGAATGCCGGCCACCTATGGAAGGAGAACCGCCGGCTAAGGAAGAAGGGAGAGG
The DNA here is from genome assembly GCA_025175895.1 of Wurfbainia villosa. NCBI lineage: Eukaryota > Viridiplantae > Streptophyta > Magnoliopsida > Zingiberales > Zingiberaceae > Wurfbainia > Wurfbainia villosa. The sequence goes on along the minus strand of CM045989.1, from coordinate 29,836,989 downwards.
GCTCTAGGATGGGCGCCGACCAAGTGTTGATGGAAGGAAGTGGGCGCCGGCAACAATTGATGGAAGATGGTTGCCGCCCACTTTTGCTCCAAACCCTAGCCGCCCACCTTTGCTCTAAACCCTAATCCCAATTAAAAAAAAACAATATTGCCACCCAAGCCTAAGCCCCCTATTTATAGAATTGGGCTTAAGCCTCCTTTAATCTCCACCGTCGGTTCTAGGGATTTAATCTCCACCGTCGGATCTAGGGTTTTATCCCAACCGTCGGATCTAGAGTTTCATCCCAACCGTCGGATCTAGGATTTCATCCCAACCGTCGGATCTAGGGTTTCATCCCAACCGTCAGATCTAGGGTTTTGTCCCAACCGTCGGCTCTAGGGATTTAATCCTAATCGTCGATTCTAGGGTTTCATCCTAACCATCAGATCTTAGGGATTTAATCCCAACCGTTGGTTCTAGGGTTTCATCCTAACCATCGGATCTAGGGATTTAATCCCAACCATTGGTTCTAGGTTTTGTTTTACATTCTTGGATCTAGACTTCACAAGGATTATATTAGGCTACGATAGGGACCATAAGGAGGAGTTGGGTCTTGGCCACCCGATGGATCGGAACCACACTAACTTGATCCATCAATGATGTTCCATTCCACTAGAGGATCATCATTGAACTACCTCATAAATCAATATGGGCTCCATATATTATTTGTACATTAATCTCCCCGTGTTTAAGATATCGAATGTCCGTCAATTAATTGATTTACTGACCATCAATTAATTAACATCTAATTCCTCGAGTAGTACCACTCAACCTTATCATCATGTTGACTAAGTCAACCAGATGAGTTTACATGATGAACCTTATGAGCTCCTCAAGGGGACATCATCAACCTAATATATAGGACACGGTTTCCTCCTATAATCAACGGCACACCATGTAAATAATATTATTTCCCAACTTACCGGGCATATTGATTTAATCCATCTAAATCTCACCCTCTGGTAAATCAAAGAAATAAATACTAAGTACATGTGCCCGTTATTATATCGGGATTAAGAGCATGCACAACATAATATCCGAGGTCCGATTCAATTATGTAGTCAGTACTAAATTGAATCACCTCTATGTCGGTCCTGCTCAATACACCTAAGTGTACTAGTGTAACTTTATGTTCAAGACAAAACAATACCAAGCTACACTACAACCATGCCAATGGTTTGTCCAAAACCATCTTGGTTGTGAGCCTCTACTTATATTCTACAAGAAACTGATAACATGATCTTCTGTGCCACACCAAGCACCATGTTATCTACATTGTAAAATATTAGACAATATGCACATATATAATAAATATATAAAGTGCAAACAATGATCATGTGATTCTTATTTCAAAATAAAATATTCATACAAAAAGAGCTAGGCTTTCAGTATACATTCCAACACCGAGAAGTTGGCAACACTCACTTGTGCTCTTTCTATCGAGTTTACTATCGGCATAATCCGAGTCGGAGTAGCCGATTAGTTCGAACTCGTTAAATCTAGGATACCAAATTCCTACGTTTAGTGTACCCTTTAGATATCTAAGGATGCGTTTGACTAATGTTAAGTGCGACTCCTTAGCACAAGTTTGAAATCTTGCACACATACTCACTGCAAATAGTATGTCGAGTCGACTCACAGTTAAGTATAGGAGACTACCTATTGCATTCCTATAGTATTTTAAATCTATTGGTTTTCCTTCTAAGTCTTCTCCTACATTAACATTTGTAGTCATTGGTGTATTAATTACCTTAGCATTTTGTATTTCAAATCCATTAATTAATTCCTTAGCGTATTTATGTTGTTGTAGGTAAATTCCTTCCTTAGTTTGTTTAATTTGTAAGCCTAGAAAAAATGTTAATTCTTCTATTAAGTTCATTTCGAATTCACTTTCCATTAGTGAAATGAACTCATTTAGTAAAATTGAGTTGGTTGTTCCAAAGATTATATCATCTACATATATTTAGGCAATAAAAATTTCTTTACCTATAGATTTTACGAAGAGAGTTGGGTCTACTAAGCCTTGACCAAACCCTTTTGACTTGAGATAAATGGAAAGCCTTTCATACCAAGCTCTAGGAGCTTGTTTTAGTCCATATAAAGCTTTCTTAAGTCTGAAAACATAATTGGGTTTGTCTAAACTTTCAAATCATGGGGGTTGGCTAATGTAGACCTCTTCTTTAATAAAACCATTTTAAAAATGCTGACTTCACATTCATTTGAAATAATTTGAATCCTCGATGTGCAGCATAGGCTAACAACATTCTAATTGATTCTAGTCTAGCTACGGAGGCATAAGTTTTGTCATAATCTAACCTTTCTACTTGACTAAAACCTTTAGCGACTAATCTTGCCTTATTCCTAACTACTTCTCATTTATCATTGAGTTTGTTCTGGAATACCCACATTGTTCCAATGATCGATTTGTCTTTAGGTGGGGGTACTAATTCCCAGACATCACTCCTGGTAAATTGAGCTAGCTCATCTTGCTTGGCAATAATCCAATCAAGATCAAGAAGAGCTTGTTCAATTGTTTTGGGTTCGATTTTCGAGATTAATGAAATTTAACTAAGGTTTCTATATGATGCTCTAGTTTGAACTCCTAGGTTGGGATCACCTATTACTTGATCAATAGGATGATTTGAGTGTAACCTAGACTAACTTGGGTTAGGATTTATGCCAGACTCATTTTCATGGTTAGACTCAAGTCTAGTGTCAATTGGTTCATTAACTAGTTCTACTTCGGGTTTTGTGGGTTTATTTTCTTCGTCGAATACTACATTAATCGTTTCTTCAATTTTTAGTGTTTCATTGTTATAGACCCTATAATCTTTACTTGTGGTTGAGTACCCTAGGAATATTCCAGTGGTTGTTTTAGAAGTGAATTTTCCTAAGTAGTCTTTAGTATTTAATATGTGAACCCTACATCCAAATACCCTAAAATATTTAATGTTAGGTAATTTTTCATAATAGATTTCGTATGAGGTTTTAAGGTGTCTTTTGGATAGTAGGATTCTATTTTGGGCATAACACGCCGTACTAATGACTTCTGCCCAAAACTTATTAGGAAGGTTGTACTCGTTTAAATTATTTTAGCGGCTTCTTGTAGGGGTTCTATTCTTTCGCTCGACTAGACCATTTTGTTTTGGGATTCTAGGGTAGGAGAACTCATGGTGGTATCCGTTTAGGTTACAGAAGGCGGTGAATATATGATTTTTGAATTCACCATCATGATCGCTTCTAAGTCTCTTAATCTTAAGGTTCTTTTTGTTTTCTTTTAACTTGCATAAGTTGGTGAGTTGTTCTAGGGTTTCACTTTTGCATTTTAGGAACCTGATCCAGATAAACCTAGAGTAGTCGTCAACTATGACAAAGCAGAATTGACTTCCATTTAGTGACTTGGCTCTATGAGAATCAAATAGGTCTAAGTGTAGGAGCTCAAGTACACTTTTGGTTCTTTCTTAGTTAGTTAGTTGATGTTGTGCCCTAGTTTGTTTACCTTGTTGACACGCATTGTAATGCCTATAAAATTCCTAGTAATTTTATATGAATTTTTGCATGATTATAATGGGCTTTATGTGGGCTCTTTCAAAAAAATAAAAGAAATAGAGCCAAAAAGGATGCATGGGCTAGGAATTGAACCCCAAACCTCTAGTAGATAGCTAAGCCCTAAGATGCATCCAATAACCAGAAGCCCAGCAAGGTTGTGCTATTAGAGGAATATGGGAAATGATAGTTAAGGGTAAGGGAGGCTAAGGGACACCTTCAAGTGAATAAATAGGGAATGAGGAGACAAGAGAAAACCCATTTTTCATTCTCCACTTCTCCTCTTCTTCTTCCTCACCGAAAACCCTAGGCTCTCTCTTCCATTTTCCGAAAGCTAGCCAAGCAAGAAGAAGGCTATTCACCCCCCTCTAGCCGGCCATATCGATCCCCTACAAGTGGTATCAGAGCCAAGGAAAGCTTGTCGAGGACTAACCGTCACAACAAGCAACTTTCAAAATGGCCAGCTCCAACATCCATCCTCCGAAGTTTGAAGGAGAATTCGCTTGGTGGAAGAAGCGAATGGAGGTATTTTTCGAAACGGATTTTGATATAATGATTACAATGGAATCCGGTTTCGTTTTGCCTAGGGATGAAGAGGGGAAGCCAATAGAGAAATCTAGGTGGACCAAGAGGCAAAGAGAGGAGCACCTTGCAAACTCCAAAGCCAAGCACCATCTCTACAATGTGCTCCCTCAACAAGAGATCAACCGGATCGGAGAATGTGCTAGTGCCAAAGAAATGTGGGAGAAGCTTATAGAACTCCATGAAGGCACATCCGAGGCCAAGCTAGCAAGGAGAGACCTCCTCCGCTCCCAACTATCCAATATAAAACTAGAAAAGGGAGAAAAGGTAACCTCACTACACTCTAGGTTTAAAGAAATTTTAATTGGGCTAACAAGTGTAGGTGAGAAGCTATCAAACCGGGACATGCTCATGAAGGTTATAGATGCCTTTCCCCGGTCCTCAAAGTGGAGCTCCATGGTGGACTCATTCTATATCTCAAAGAATTTAGAAGTGAGCACCTTGGAGGAGTTCTTCTCAACAATGGAACTCCACGAAACTAGGCTTGAAGGAATACAAGAGGAGCCTAGAATTCAACCTTCAAGAGGAGTAGCCTTGTTGGCAAACAAGGGAAAGAAGAAGATGGAAATCCCTTCCTCCTCCGATGATGAAGCATCTTCCTCCTCCTCCATGGATAGCACCGAAGAAGCCTATATGGTAAGGAGGGTAAGACGTGCATTTAAGAATTTTAGATTTGATAAATCTAATGATAGGATGAGAAGACCAAGGGGGAAGGTCATATGCTACAATTGCCAAGGAGAAGGGCACATAAGGGACAATTGTCCTCTCCTAAACAAGAGCAAGGAAGAAAGGAAAAAGAAAGAAGAAAAGAAGAAGAAGAAGGGGAGCAAGAAAAAGAAGGAAGAGGAGAAGAAGACAAAGGAGAAGGGAAAGGCTAAGGCTCTCAAGGCAAGGACTTGGGATGATCCTTCCTCATCCTCCTCCTCATCATCGGATGAGGAGAATGCCTTTGTCACCAATTTGGCCTTGATGGCCTTTGATGACTTGGATTGCTCTTCCTCCGAAAATGAAGGTTCAAGCTCAAGAGGAGAGAGCTCAAGTGAAGGGGGAGTTTCATCATCCTCATCATCCGAAGAAGAAGAGGACATGGAAACTATGGTAACCAATCTCTCACCTAGTAAAATAGTTTCTATGATTTCTAGTTTAACTAAGGATTTATTTAGGGCAAAGAAGAAAAATAAATGCATGCTTGAACAAATTAAGGAATTAGAACAAAAATTAGAAAAGGCATGCTTAAATGATAATATTTCTTCTAGCTTAAATGATGATTCATGCTCACATGATTATATGCCTTTGGATGTTAATGATGCATGTATAAATGAAAATAGGGCCTTAAGGGAAAAGGTAGATTATTTAACCAAAGCCCTAGAGAAATTCACAATTGGCTCCAACACATTAAATATGATCTTAGGGAGCCAAAGAGCTAGTTTCAACAAGAAAGGCCTAGGCTACAAGGAAAAGAAAAATGAAAAGGCCTACAAATGCCTAATAGCTAGGGGACAAGATAAAAAGAAAGTAATTGCTAGGAAATGGATCCCCAAGGAGTATTTAGTGAACCAAATAGGAAAGAATTTATTTTGGGTTCCAAAATCCATCCTTAAGGGTTAGAATAACCCTAGGGTAGTCAACCATATGAACTTGACCTATATCATATTTTGGTTGACTTAGGATGACGGGACAACATTTTTTTTTAGATAGTGTTGGGTGATGATAACGTGCCCATAAATAGGTAATAATGCCTAAATCATGATGATTGATGTAATTCCTATGTATGTTTTAAATCATGATTTATGATTTTGATATTTGGCATGTTATCATGAGAAATAGGTTTAAATCATGCTTTAGGTGATAATTTGTTTATTATCATCGTATAATACCTAATGCATGACTATTATTTGATGGATACATGAGTTTCATGATCATAATGTAGAATTGATTGATATATGTCATTATGATCATGTAGAATGTTAGGTTGATACTTAACCATGATAGAATTGCATGAATATATGGGTTAAGTATATACAAATACCCCCTAGGATACATCTCACACTCACTATAGGCTAACTTGATTGCAAACTTAGCATGGGTGAGATATTAGGATGATACAAATGTCCACTAATGCCTATGGCATTTAGATGGTCATTTAAAGTATCAAAATAGCAATAATAGACCAATCATGGGGAAGGCTTATGTTTAATTCATAGACATATTGCCCAAAGATCATGGTTGGATATTTCATATGTTTTCAAAACAATTTCTTACCTTAAAATACATGTATTCATGTTTTGAAACAATTGGATGCAAAACTAGGTAGCTAACTTGATACTAGAATGATCAAAAACCTAGTGGTTTTTAGAGCTTTTGGATTTTTGGCAAAAACAAGAAAATATAATGAGTTTTCATGAAAAACTATTTTTCCTTGATAGATATACTTAATATAAATATGTTCCCCAAATTTCATGATTTTTCGAATTTTCTGGAATTTATAATGCATTTCTCAAATTGGCCCGTAAAATCAAAAATTGGATTCTTTGTGCCGATCGCCATACTCGATAGCTGATCGTGGCCTGTAAATCAGAATATTGAAGGCCGAATTCAGTTTGTAAACCTACAACAAGTGGTAGAAATATACTTGATGCCATCAACAAGTGGTACCCAATTTTAAATCAACTTGTCATATTTTCCCTCCATTATACTTGATGCCATGAGCTTATAACTTAGTGTTAATCTTTTGATAGTGTCAAAGGGGGAGAAATAAGTATGTTTAAGTTAATCACTTTAGGGGGAGAAATATATTTTAGGGGGAGAAATATATGATAGGGGGAGAAAATTTGCATAGAGAGTTTCATGGATTAAGGGGGAATTGCATGTTGTTATATCATGTTTATCTTTACATGCTTTCTTACCTTAGAATTTATATCAAATGTTTTTACCTAACTTAAACGGATTGCCACACATCAAAAAGGGGGAGATTGTTAGGGCAATCTCTTGCCGTAATATGGTTTTGATGGTGTGGCAAAGGGTTTAAGTTAGTTTGATATGTTGATGTGATATGTGCGTTGAAGTCGTGCAGGACTTAGTAATTCGCACATGGAGCCGTGGCGAGTTTCACATCTCATGACTCGTGCCTTGAGTCGGTGAAGGATAGCTTTGCGGAAGCCGTGCGCTTGGAGCATCCGAGGGACCGCCGGACGAGAAGCTTGGAGTGAAGCCGGAGGAAGTAGACTTCGAGGCAAGAGACGCGAAGGAGCATTGCAGAGCCGTGCGCCTGATGCTGCCGAGGGACGTGGCCGAGAACGAAGAGAACTTCGAAGGCGAGGGACTCCGAGAAATGAGAGTGAGCGATTGTAACCCGGGGAAGGGTAGCTCTTAGGTGAAACTTGGCCATTTGCGTGGGCGGTCATTGCCAAGACCATCGGTCATTCACGGCGATCAAGTCGAAAGGGCCGGCCGGGTCAATAAGGGTTCGCCACGAATCGGCCGTCGAGCTACGGGCTGATCGACTACGGAGGCGGCCGATCGTGATGAGGTCCATCGATCCGATCGCCAAGAGTTCTCGTTGGACTACAACCGGTGATCCGATCCGAAGCGTGTTCGAGGCCGCAGTTGTAGTAATCGCATCGGGCGGCAATGATCGGTGATGGCGACAACGGAAGAAGTTAGCCCTCTCTATAAAAAGAGAGGGTGTGAGCCTTTGAGAGGCTAATGCTCATACTCCAAACAATCTTCCTAGTGCCCCACAAGCTCTAAACTCTTCTTACCTGTTCTTACTCCATTCTATTTGTAAGAAGAGTGTGCTTGATTTGTAAAGGTTACCTCCACCTAGCTTGGTGCAAAGGAGAGACCATTTAGTGGATTGGTTTAACGGAGTGATTCACCGAGGACGAATCAGGGACCGTGGATTAGCGGCGTAGCCGTGAACCACGTTATACCATCGTGTTAGCGTTTGTTTTATTGTTTGTCTTTTGCTTTGTATTTGTATATTCCGCTTGCGCTAATCTTTTGTAGACGAGCAATTTACGACGTCCAACGTACGAGGGCTATTCACCCCCCTCTAGCTGGCCATATCGATCCCCCACACTAACCATATTAAAACTATTTCTCGATTAATGGGTTGGCTTTAACCTGGAGCATCGGCTTGTTGGACTCTCTCCAAGGTCGATGTAAAGGGAGGTGAAGTTGGGTGCTATGCATATGATGCATACTTGTTAATGTTTTAACAACCTGATGTATGTGTGAACATTCAATTAGTTGGTAGCACATTGTGATAGTTGCATATACGTGATATGCAATTGGTATAGTTGATACCTACCATCATAGTTATGAATGGCTTGTTGGACTCTCTCCAAGGTTGTTCATATCTATGATGGATATCAGCCCATTCGAAGATGGACCTACGATCTCCCGAAGTGATTTTGGGGTTTTTGAAATTCCAAAAATGAATGGGATTTATAAATGTATATTGATGCATTTTAAAAATCATCTTTCTCATATATGCTCGTTTTGTATTTCTAAAATTGATCATGTTGTCTTTTAATTTGCGTTCCATTTTGGATTCGAATAAATTGACTGGGCCGAACTTCTTGGACTGGCTTAGAAACTTGAGAATTATTCTCAAGGTGAAAAGCTTGCGTATGTCCTCGAAGCGACTCTTCCCGCCCATCCTAGTGACGATGCAACTCCGGACCAATTGTTGGTCTATCAGAAACATGTGACTGATTCTGAACTGACAAGTTGCATCATGCTAGCCGCGATGGAACCCAAGCTACGAAAGCAGCATGAGCATATGGATGCTCATATCGTAGTCCTTCATCTTTATGAGTTGTTTGATAAGCAAGTGAGATTCGAAAGGTTCGAAGTCTCCAAGCTCCTCTTCACCTCTGAGATGCAAGAAGGTTCATCTGTGGTACTGCTCAACATGCTGAAGACTGTGGAGCCTTCTGAGAAGCATGAGCAGGGGACGGTGTTGTTAGTTGATTCCTCGAAGAAAGGTTCTAAGAGGGAGTCAAAGGAACAACAGAAGGGGAAGAAGAAAAAGGCTAAAAAGGCAGAACCAGCTCAAAAGGGAACTTGCCATCATTATGGCAAGTAGGGCCATTTGCGAAGAAAGTGCAAGATTTATCTTGAGTCCGTGAAGAAGGATAAGGCATCGGATGCCCCATCTTCTTCAGAAATCTTCTTTATTGATTGTCATTCTATTTCCTCAGACACTTGGGTATTTGATACTGGGTGTGGCTCACATATATGTAATGACATACATGGGCTAAGGAATAGAAGAAGACTCGTCAAGGGAGTGTCAAATTTATGTGTTGGGAATGGAGCAACGGTTGCTGCACTCGCCATCGGAACGTATTTGTTGGAACTCCCTGTAGGACTTATCTTAGAACCGTACAATTGCTTTTATGTTCCTTCGTTGATAAATAAAATCATTTCTATTTCTTGTTTAAATAGAAATGGGTACCATTTGACTTTTAGTAACAATTGTTGTTACATAACTTTGAATGGAGTTCTTTAAGGGACTGAAACTTTAAGCAATGGTGTTTATACGTTGGACGTATCCAGTGATATTTTCAATATCGAAGCGAGCAACAAGCGTGCTCGAAAAGATAATCAATTAGACTCCTACATGTGGTATTGTCATCTTGGCCATGTAAGCAAGAAACGCATGTCCGAATTACACCGATGTGGAATTCTGGAATCGTTTGAATAGGATTCATACGATACATGTGAATCATGCTTAAAAGGCAAGATGACTAAGTTGCCTTTTACTGGAAAAGGTGAACGAGTGGGAGAGTTACTAGGTCTAATACATACTGATGTATGTGGACCTATGTCAACTCAAGCTTTAGGAGGCTATAGCTACTTCATTACCTTCACCGATGATCACTCACGGTTTGGGTATGTGTTCTTGATGAAACACAAGTCTGAAGCCTTTGAAAGGTTCAAAGAATTCAGAAATGAAGTAGAGAAACAACATGATAAGAGCATTAAAATACTTCGATCGGATTGAGGTAGTGAATACTTAAGTCAAGAGTTTCTTGATTATCTAAGAGACAATGGCAAATTGTCTCAATGGACTCCGCCATATACACCACAGCATAATGGTGTATCTGAGAGGCGTAACCGGACCTTGTTGGACATGGTCAGGTCAAGATGAATCATGCGACTCTTCCCAAGTCCTTTTGGGGCTATGCACTTCAGACAGCTGTTTACTTGTTAAACAGAATGCCTACCAAGGTAGTCTCAACTACTCCATATGAGATATGGAATAGTAAGAAACCTCATGTATCTTACTTGAAGATATGGGGTTGTCCTCGCTTATGTGAAGCGGATCAGACGTATAAATTGGATGCTAAGTCCGATAAATGTCTATTTATTGGATACCCTAAGGAAACAAGGGGTTACCAATTCTATCATCCTGTGGAACAAAAGGTGTTTGTTTCAAGGCATGCTGTGTTTCTAGAGAAAGAGTTTCTCTTGCAAGAAAATAGTGGGAGTGTCGTCGAGCTTGAGGAGGCTCGAGAGACTCAAATAGACATTGATGAGATACCTGGTGAAGCACAACAGTCGACAACTCATAGTGATGAGCAATCGACTGGACCTATTGTAACACCACATCTTCGTAGATCTGGTAGAACACGCAATATTCCTGAGAGATATGGATTTCTCGTAAGTGAATCGAATGACGTGTTAATCATTGATGATAAGGAGCCTACCAGTTATGAAGAAGTGCTGACAAGTTTGGAAAGGGATAAGTGGCTTGGTGCCATGAAGTCGGAAATGGATTCCATGTATGAAAACAAAGTTTGGAACTTGGTTGACCCACCTGAAGGCATAAAGCCTATAGGGTACAAGTGGGTTTTCAAGAAGAAAACTGACTGGATGGTAATGTGATTACCTATAAGGCTAGATTGGTGGCGAAAGGATATCGTCAAAAGCAAGGTGTTGATTATGATGAAACCTATTCGCCTGTAGCTATGCTTAAATCCATTCGGATGCTCCTGGCCATAGCGGCACATTATGATTATGAGATATGGCAGATGGATGTGAAAACAACTTTCCTTAATGGAAACCTGCTCGAGGATGTGTATATGATGCAACCTGAGGGTTTCACATCAGTTGATAAAACCAAGGTATGTAAATTGTGACGATCCATTTATGGATTGAAGCAAGCATCCAGGAGCTAGAATATCCATTTTGATGAGACAATCAAAAAGGTTTGATTTCTCACAAAATCCAGACGAACCTTGTGTGTACAAGAAGGTTAGTGGGAGTCCAGTCGTGTTCCTAGTATTGTATGTCGATGACATATTACTTATAGGAAATGATGTTTCAATCTTACAGTCAGTTAAGGTTTGGTTATCCAAGACATTCTCCATGAAAGACCTGGGAGAAGCAACCTACATCCTCGGGATTAAGATCTATAGAGATAGATCGAAACGGTTGCTTGGTCTTTCGCAGTCTACATATATAGACCGAGTGCTAAAGAGGTTTAGCATGTCGAAATCCAAGAAAGGTTTCCTACCCATCAGGCATGGGGTACACCTTTCGAAGTCTATGTGTCCGCGCACAGAAGATGAGAGGATTTGCATGAGTAAGATTCCCTATGCATCCGCAATAGGATCTCTCATGTATGTTATGTTATGTACGAGGCCCGATGTATCATATGCTCTGAGTGTCACGAGCAGATACCAGTCTGATCCAGGAATGGATTATTGGGTGGTTGTTAAGACGATCCTTAAGTACTTGAGAAGAACTAAGGATGTATTCCTAATATATGGAGAAGGGTACATGGTGATACGTGGGTATACGGATGCCAGCTCCAGACAGATAAGGATGATTCCATGTCTCAGTCTGGGTATGTATTCACCTAGAATGGAGGCGCAATAAGTTGGAAAGGTTCCAAGCTTGATGCTATAGCGGATTCTGCCACTAAGGCAGAATACATTGCAGCTTTGGAAGCAGCAAAGAAAGCGATTTGGATCAAGAGGTTCATCTTTGAACTTGATGTGGTCTCATCAATGATCCAAACATGTGCTTCGCCGCTATCATCTTATCAGAGAGATCATCAGTAGGAACGAAATACAAATCGAGAAAATTCCCACTGAAAGGAACTTAGCGGATCCTTTGACTAAGGCATTACCTCAAAGTAAGTTTGAGGGTCATGTTAGAGCTTATGGTATTGGATACCGTAGCGATTGGCATTAGGCCAAGTGGGAGTCTGTTAGTAATATATGAGAGATGTCCTAAGGCAATCGCCTTATGTATGAACCATTTATATGATAAATAAAGATTTACTATTTGAGTACACATGTTTTATATATTTGATTGGATCTTAAACTCATTTACTGAATGCCCACGATACGATTCACAGCATGAGAGAATTTGTGATTGGATCACAACTAGTGAGTATCTCTACATGTGTAATTGTGATGTATTGGAATTATCCCTAGTCGATGAATTGATGGATTTGGACACCATCAATTCACGAGACTAGCACGAGGTATACCTTGGTGTATCCAAGCACCGGTGATTCTCACCGGCCGGAGACATTGTGATGTCCGAGTTAATCGTGGATGCTAGTTATGGTAACTAGTTCATTGAGTGACCAGTAAGACTTCATATGGTTCTCTCGCATATATAGATATGTCAATGAAGTTCTTACTGTAGCTTAAGTGCGATGTTCCTTTGACTTGCGGTATTCAAGTCATCTTGATCATGGAGACTTATGCTTTGACATCTTAAGCAAACATCTCTAAGGAGATGTGGACCCGGGATGATTGGGTATAAGTCGAAGTGATCAAGGTGTTTGAATAGCCTATAAAGGATTCACCACTCCTTGCAGGAGATGTATACCCATGGCCTCTCGTCGGATTGTTACTAAAGTCTTTGGCCAAAGCATTACATGTTTAGAGTAAAGTACTCTTCGATACATGTGCGAACTAGAATCTGTAGGACGAGGAAATGATACTTGGGCTAGGTGTGACGTAGTCAGCCTAGTGGGGACTGACACAATAGACCATGTCCTGAACCAAGTGGGTATAAGATGAGTGAAGGGAATGGGGCACGAATCATTCGAGTTGCTGAAGGGTTTCAGAAATAGTTCTGGATCAACCGTTGATCTTTTCAGTTAATTGGGGATCATGATGTACTACTAGGTGCCACTCATGATCGTTCTATAATTAATGGTTAATTATAGACGGCCAACATAAACCGAGAACATATTTGGTCACATGCATAACGAGCATAATCCAAAGGATTTAAAACGAGCTTGAGAATGGGATTCTCAGACCGAGAGAAAGTAGGTTTGGTTGGACCAAACATGAAGCGAGCATGAAATCGTTTCAGTCGCAATGGAAGCATTGATGGGCCGTGTCTCATGAAGACATAATGGATGAACCAAAATGGTTTAGTTCTAATCCAATGGAGGAGAATAAACCAAAGGGTTTGGTTTATTTTAAACGAATGAACCAAAAGTTGGTTCGGTTCGTTTTAACTTAAAATAAACCATCATGGTTTGGTTTATTTTAACTTATCTTAATGGAGCGGGTTAACGGGCCTAATGGTTATGATCCAATAACCATTAAGAGAATTAGTTCTCTATAAAAGAGGGCTTAAGGGATAATTAAGCCCTAATCCAAAACCCTAGCAATAGTTGCCGCCCACCTCTCCTTGGAGACTCTCGGCGCCAACCCCCATTGCCGCCCAGCCCCTTGTGCCGCCATCCAGCTCCTTGCCGGCGTCCAAGCTTCAGCCGGTGATCCTCCGGCGACCCTCCGGTGATCTTCCTAGGCTTCGGTGATAAGGTGAGCACTTGGCTTCCCTTGTTTGGCCGGCGCCTACTCCTCCACCAAAGCTGTCCAGTTTTCTGGACAGCTTGTTCTCTTCTCGTCGGAGCGTCGTTTGGACGACGGTTAGAGCTCCGACAGCGCCTAACTTACCGGGGATTCGATCTCCGGTAATCCTCTGAGGTGGAGGACGAAGGATTCGTCAATCGGTTGACGAATACCTCTCCGGAGAAGCGAGTTTTGAGGACTCGTTTTGGATCCGAATTTGGATTCAGATCGTGATCATCTCTCGATCACGTCGTCTTCAACACGAGGCTAGTAACCCGTATGAAGACGAAGCTCGTGGCTTAGCGAAGTCATCCTAAGGATACTCAGCGTGGATACGGATAGAGACGATTCTAGCGAGGATCATTCTGGTTGATGCCATTCCCGCTAGACGTAATACGAAAGGTATAACGTAGTTAAATTTCCTTTTATTGTAAATTTAAATTTATGGTTATGTCTACACTTATTGTACTATGCATGCGTGTGTTGTGTGTGTTGTAATAAATGTAGATTTATTAATTTTATTGCTTCCGCTGTGCTCATGTTTACGAAACATGATTGAACACACACACGCCGCGGTGCCGGAAACCCAACAGTTATTATGTGAATCCCTTCATGAACTTTCGGCCAAGACCCTTCCTTGTGCCCTCCATGATGATTCATGCTATACCTTGTATGAATATGATGATGATAGGTTGCTAAATATGTTTGGTTAAGTGTTAGATCTTAAAAACTTCAAGAAACTTTCGGCCAAGACCATTCTTTGTGTTTTCCATGATGATCCATGTTATATCTTGTATGAATATGATGATGACAGGTTTCTAGATGGGTTTGGTTAAGTGGTTGAACTTCAAACCCTTCTAGGACTCTCGGCCAAGCCCCTTTGGACCCCTAATGTGTTTTTCTATGCCATGCTCTAGATGAGTTCATGATATGTTTTGATGTTAGATGAAGATAACATCTTCTATGCCATGCTATAGATGAGTTCATGATATGTTTTGATGTTAGATGAAGATAACATGTTCTAAGCCATGCTATAGATGAGTTCATGATATGTTTTGATGTTATATGAAGGTAACATGTTATTAGATAACCTAAATTTAAGTGGTTGATTCTTTAAGTTCCTTGAACCATTCGGCTAAGACTCATTTAGGACTATTATGCTATGATCCATAAGTTGTCATGCTATGTTATGAATATAGATGAAGGTAACATGTTATTAGCTAACCTAAACTTAAGTGGTTAACCCTTTAAGTTCCTTGAACCATTCGGCCAAGACCCATTTAGGTATATTATGCTATGATCCATAAGTTGTCATGCTATGTTATGAATATAGATGAAGGTAACGTGTTATTAGCTAACCTAAATTTAAGTGGTTGATCCTTTAAGTTCCTTGAACCATTCAGCCAAGACCCATTTAGGACTATTATGCTATGATCTAAAAGATGTCATGCTATGTTATGAATATAGATGTAGGTAACATGTTGATAGCTAAGCTAGATTTAAGAAATGGACCTTAGGATTCCTTGAAGCTCTCGGCCAAGACTTATCTAAACTCCTAAGTGCCTTCCATGCCATGATTTATATGTGAAAGAATTAATATGTGGTTAGTTAGATCTTATATAAGTTGTTTAGGGTTTAAAACTTTGCTAGAACTTGATGAAGTTTAGTTCACACCATGTTATGGTTGTTCATGATGTTTATGCCATGCCCTATATGTGTGTGATGTTAGCATGATGTTAAGTAGTCCTTGCTCAAGTTGTTTAGTATGATTGGTTTATATGTCACCACCATATGCCCATGTTAATTGTAGGAATGCATGATTATGTTCTGCTCATTACCATGTTAAATGCATTATCATGTCATGCTCATTGCCATGTAAATTGTATGAACGTATGATATGTTATAAAGAAGGAACATGATATGTATGAAAAGAAATATGATATGTTATGAAGAAGGAACATGATATGTTATGAAGAAGAAACATGTTATAATATGAAGAAGAAACAGGATATGCCATGATAAGGAACATGATATGTTTATGAAAAGAAATATGATATGTTATGATAAGAAGCATGATATGTATTTTACTGCATGGTTTTGTACCAGACCCTAACAAGGTCCAAGGGATGGGCTCCTACGCGCCCTCGGGTTGACAAATGAGTACGACTCAAGACGGATGGGCTCCCAGATGCCCTAGGCCGACGGTCATAAGTACGGGCTTAGGATGGGCTTCTGTTATGCTGCCCCTAGGCCGACGGACTTAGTACGGGCCTAGTACTCTAGTGGGTTCGGGATTAGCTACCTCGGGTCTATTAGGGATGCGCACTATGATGATGATGATGTGGTACAATGTCGGGCCCAATATGTTGAGATTATGTTAAATACCTATAATATATGTTTTCAAAGAGCATGCTACATATATCCTTATTTCATGTCTGGATCATTATGATGTTATATGCATGTTATGCTTGCTTATGTTCTTGTATGTTTACATGTTATGCTTGCTTATATTCTTGTATGTCTACATGTTATGCTTGCTTGTGTTCTTGTATGTTTATATGAATGCTATGCTTTTATGTTCTTGTATGTTTATATGCGCTCTATGCTTATATGTTCTTGTATGTTTACATGAATTCCATGCTTACATCTCCTTGTATGTTTATATGAATGTTATGCTTGTATGTGTTATATGATCATGTCACTTCTCTATGCTTAATGCTTGACATATGGTTTTTGTGAGTAGAACAGGATCTTACTAAGCCTATGTGCTTATAGTTTATGTTCCCTTGTACTGCAAATAAGGGTAAAGGGTGGCTAAACTAAAGGGAGCAGCAAGAGGGGCAAAGTGTGTGTGGTAGTGGCATGGTGGAGGAGATTTGTTTATGTGTCCTATACTTATGCATGTTTCCCTTAAGATGATTTTTTTGAACTTGAACTAAGTACTTATGAAATGATGATGCATGCTCTATGTTTAAAAAGAAATACTTATGAAATGATGATGCATTTTTATGTTTAAAAGAAAGAAAAAAAAGAAGAAGTCTAAAGTCTTCCGCTGTAAGAAGTATATGTAGTCTTCTGCTATAATGCATGTATGTACGATCACATCGCGCCGCCTCCGAACCCCTAGAAAGGGTGGGTGTGATAGGTTGGTATCAGAGTAGATCTGCCTTTCCACTACACACACATCAAGCTCCAAATCCTGCCGCTCCAAGTAAAAAATTCTATGCCTAGTTTATTTTGTTCATGTATGATAAGAAATGCTTCTAGCTTAAATATGCATGAAAATATGTATGATAACCTTATACTAGCTTTTAGTTTAACTATGCATAGATAAATGAATGATAATCTTATACTAGCCTTACTCTAATATATGAAGATAAACATGGCTGGGAGACGCAGTAGTATGGCCGATGAGATAGCACCCCCAGTTGACCTTACGCATGTGGTTACTGAACTCTAGCGTCAAGTCACAGAGCAACAACAAGTGATAAATGCCTTAATGAATCAGCGAGGAAACCCTACCGCCCCACCAGCGGGCCCTGGCCCGATGGTTCGACAGGAAGCTTACCTAATCCAATGGCAGAGGTTGAAGCCAGAAAATTTCTCTGGTATTGGTGAACCATGGGACGCCCAGGCCTGGTTCAAGACCGTGGAAAGCATCGTAGAGCTACTGGACTGGCCTGAATGCGAGAAGATTAAGTGCGTGTCATTTTGCCTTTCGGGAGATGCTCGGATGTGGTGGGAATGGGTTAAAGCAAAGAGGCAAGTGAATCAGATGAGATGGACGGACTTCGAGTATGAATTTTTCAAAGAATTCTTCCATATGAGGGTGACAAACAAGCATTACGACGAGTTCACTGGGTTCTGGCAAGGTGACCTATCAGTCAGTGAAGCCGTGAAGAGATTCAACCGACTCACACGCCTATGCCCAAAGTTAGTCAGCGCAGAAAGAGAAAGGGTTAGACTCATGCTGAAGATGCTCTGACCCGAGATAGCTCTGAACGTGGCCGGCGGAGTTAATAGACCACAGACCGTAGAGGAGCTGTTCAGTAGTGCCTTGATTATCGAGCACTATCTGAACAATATTAACCAGCAAAAGAAGGCACTGAGTGAAGGCAGGAGTCAAGCCCAGTCGGGAGGTCAGAGAAACTAGAGTACTTGGAAAGGGAACCACACTAGCAAGAGAAAGCAATGGGGTGACTCTAAAGGTGGTCCAGCGAACAAGCAGCCCAAGATCCCTCTGTGTGCTACATGCGGGAAGATACATCCTGGAGTATGCTACCGGGGCACAAATAGATGCTACAACTATGGACGGGAAGGGCATAGAGTCAAGGACTACCCTATTCAGGTTCAGGCACCTCCTCAGCAGTATGCCCAGTACAGGGGTGCTCCTCTACAGCTACACCAGATGCAGGCTGTAATCGAAGGTACCCCGATCAGTCAAGGGAGACTAGAAGCCCTGCCAGTTATGATAGATGTCAGGGTATTCTCTCTCACCCAATAAGATGTGGCAAACGCTTCTACGATTGTCACAGGTCAGATATTTATTTTCTGTCAGCATACTACTGCATTATTTGATACTGAGGCAACACATTCGTTTGTTTCTACACCCTTCACGGAAAAGATAGACATGCCACTACAAGCTTTGGATCGCAAGTTCTTAACCACTCTGCCCTTGGGAGAAGTAATGCCCTCCACTCATATGCTGCGAGACACACCCATCAGAATCGCAGACAGAGAACTCTACTGTGATCTGATAGTGCTCGACATGTAGGATTATGATGTCATATTGGGCATGGATTTCTTAAGCAAGTATAGTGCTTCGATCGAGTGTCGTAAAAGAAAAGTGGTCTTCCAACCGGAGGCAGAACCTATGTTTTAATTTATTGGAGAGCCAAGGAGAAGAATCAAAAAATTTCTATCAGCTCTACAGGCGCGCAAGATGTTAGACAGTGGATGCACTGGGTTTCTAGCACATGTGGTTGATACAAGTCAAGCCGAGGACCAGAAGCTAGAAGATGTCAGAGTTGTATGCAACTACCCAGAGGTATTCCCAGATGAACTACCAAGGTTAGCCCTAGATAGAGAAAATGAATTTGAGATCGAATTGATTCCTGGTACTAACCCGATCTCTAAAGCACCTTATCGTATGGCGCCAGCTGAATTGAAGGAACTTCAGGGACAGCTACAGGAGTTACTTGACAAGGGACTCATACGCCCAAGTCGCTCTCTATGGGGAGCTCCAGTACTGTTGGTGAAGAAGAAAGATGGGTCTATGCGAATGTGCATAGACTATCGAGTGCTAAATAATGTGAAGATCAAGAACAGGTATCCTTTACCGCGGATTAACGACTTGTTCGACTAGCTAAAGGGTGCCACCGTCTTCTCTAAGATTGACCTGAGGTCTGACTATCATCAAGTGAAAGTGAAACCAGATGATATACCAAAGAAAACTTTCTGAACAAGATACAGACATTACGAGTTCGTAGTTATGCCCTTCGGAGTGACGAATGCACCTGTTATGTTCATGGATCTGATGAATCGGGTATTCTCAGCATTCCTCGACAAATTTATAATCATTTTCATCAACGATATACTGATATATTCGAGAACCCCAGAAGAGCACGCAGAACACCTGAATATGGTATTACAGATTCTTTAGGAAAAGCAACTGTATGCAAAGTTCTCCAAATGCGAATTTTGGCTCGATCAAGTATCATTTATGGGTCACGTTATATCCAAGCACGGAGTGATGGTAGACCCAATAAAGATTGAAGCTGTGAGTAACTGGAACTGACCAAAGAATGCCAGTGAGATCAGAAGCTTTCTTGGGCTAGCAAGCTACTACAGGAAGTTTGTAGAGAATTTCTCTAGAATTGCAGCCCCTATGACAGTCCTCACCAGAAAGAACAAAAAGTATGAATGGACGAATGCCTGCGAGAAGAGTTTCACAGAATTGAAAAAGAGACTGGCCAGCGCTCCAATACTTGCTCTTCCGGATAGTAACAAAGGCTTCGACATGTACATCAATGCTTCCAAGTTGGGACTCGGAGCTGTACTCATGCAGAACGGGAAGGTCATTGCCTACGCCCCTAGGAAACTCAAAGAACATGAAAGGAATTATCCCACTCACGATCTAGAGCTAGCGGCCGTGGTCTTTGCTCTAAAAACATGGAGGCATTATCTATATGAAGCTCAGTGTAGGATTTATATAGACCACAAGAGTCTGAAATATTTCTTCACACAGAAGGACCTGAACATGAGACAACGCAGATAGCTCAAGCTCGTCAAGGATTATGACTGCGAGATCTTCTACCATCCAGGAAAAGCGAACAAGGTGGTCGATGCACTCAGCAAGAAGTCTTGCGCCACTTTGATGTCTCTATCAGTATTATCTCGGCCCTTAGAAAATAAAATTATGTGTTACGGGGTTGAATTCATTTCCGGACAGCTCTCGACTATGACGATAGCACCGACGCTATTCGATGATATATTGGAAAAGAAAACCCATGACCCGAGCATTCAAAGGATCAAGAAAGAGGCCCTAGAAGGAAAGGATGATGGATTTCGTATCTCTGATAGTGGAATACTCTACCTCAGGGATCGCTTGTGTATTCCCGATGATCCAAAATTACGGAAGAAGATATTTGAGGAAGCTCACAGAACTCCTTATGCGATGCATCCTGGAACCACCAAGATGTAGCAAGATCTGAAAAGAAAATTCTAGTGGTTTGGTATGAAAAGAGATGTGACTCAAGATGTCGATTTCCACCGACTCGCCAGAGGGTTAAAGCGAACACGAGACACGGAACACGCAATGATCCAAATTCCAAAATTGAAATGGGAAGATATTTCTATGGATTTCATATCAGGATTGCCCAAGACGACAAACGGATATGATACTATATGGGTAATTGTGGACAGATTGACGAAGTCTGCCCACTTCTTAGCAATCAAGATGACCTATTCGACTGAGCAACTGGCTCAATTATATGCTAAGGACATTATCAGATTACATGGGATTCTTAAGACCATCATTTCTGACAGAGATGGTCATTTTATTTCCCATTTCTGGGAATGTGTTCAGAAGGCCCTTGGCACGAAGCTATTATTCAATACTGCCTTCCATCTTCAGACGAACGGACAGACCGAAAGGGTAAATCAAGTACTGGAGGATATGTTACAAGCTTGCGCCCTGGACTTCAAAGGGAGCTGGTGCCGATACTTATGCTTGGCAGAATTCGCCTACAACAATAGCTACCAAGCTACTATTGGAATGGCGCCCTACGAGGCTCTATACGGGAGGAAATGTAGATCTCCTATATGCTGGTGCGAGGGTAGTGAAAAGAAGGGGATGGGACTCCAAACAGATTTATCGATTTACACCACCCGAGCTATACTGGAACATCCGCCAAAGAATTGAAACCGCAGAGCCAAAAGAGCTATGCGTATATGCGCGAGACCGTTAGAATTCGAAGTCGGGGATCTGGTATTCCTCAAAGTGGCCCCTATGAAGGGAGTGATGAGATTCAGAAGGAAGGGTAAGCTGAGTCCGCGCTATGTGGGACCGTATCCGATATTGAAGAGAGTTGGCAAGGTAGCTTACGAGCTAGAGCTGCCACAAGAGATGTCGGCTATTCACAACGTGTTCCACGTTTCGATGCTCAAGAAGTGCATTTCCAGTACGGACCAAGTGATTGAGCCACAAACAGTGCAAGTTCAAGAGGACCTGAGTTATGAAAGTCAGCCTATCCAGATACTAGACCAAGAAGTCAAAAGGCTAAGAAATAAAGAGGTGCCCTTAGTGAAGGTCCTGTGGCAAAATCAACGGTATGAAGAAGCTACCTGGGAACGCGAGGAGGACATGAAACAGAAGTACCCAGAGTTGTTCTAAGTTTCGAGGACGAAATTTTTAAAAGGTATGAAGGATTGTAATGCCCATAAAATTCTTAGTAATTTTACAAGAATTTTTGCATGATTATAATGGGCTTTATGTGGGCTCTTTCAAAAAAATAAAAGAAATAGAGCCAAAAAGGATGCATGGCCTAGGAATTGAACCCCAAACCTCTAGTAGATAGCTAAGCCCTAAGATGCATCCAATAACCAGAAGCCTAGCAGGGTTGTGCTATTAGAGGAATACGGGAAATGATAGTTAAGGGTAAGGGAGGCTAAGGGACACCTTCAAGTGAATAAATAAGGAATGAGGAGACAAGAGAAAACCCATTTTTCATTCTCCACATCTCCTCTTCTTCTTCCTCACCGAAAACCCTAGGCTCTCTCTTCCATTTTCCGAAAGCTAGCCAAACAAGAAGAAGACTCTAGGTTTGACATCCCTTAGGGTATTTTCCAACTACTAACAAAGCGAAGGATGTAAGTATCCTCTCACCTGCATACAAGTTATTTTCGATTGATGTTATTATGTGAATCCCTTCATGAACTTTTGGTCAAGACCCTTCCTTGTTCCCTCCATGATGATCCATGCTATACCTTGTATGAATATGATGATGATAGGTTGCTAAATAGGTTTGGTTAAGTGTTAGATCTTAAAAACTTCAAGAAACTTTCGGCCAAGACTATTCTTTGTGTTTTCCATGATGATCCATGCCATACCTTGTATGAATATGATGATGATAAGTTTCTAGATGGGTTTGGTTAAGTGGTTGAACTTCAAACCCTTCTAGGACACTCGGCCAAGCCCCTTTGGACCCCTAATGTGTTTTTCTATGCCATGCTCTAGATGAGTTCATGATATGTTTTGATGTTAGATGAAGATAACATCTTCTATGCCATGCTATAGATGAGTTCATGATATGTTTTAATGTTAGATGAAGATAACATGTTCTATGCCATGCTATAGATGAGTTCATGATATGTTTTGATGTTAGATGAAGGTAACATGTTATTAGCTAACCTAAATTTAAGTGGTTGATTCTTTAAGTTCCTTGAACCATTCGTCCAAGACCCATTTAGGACTATTATGCTATGATCCATAAGTTGTCATGCTATGTTATGAATATAGATGAAGGTAACATGTTATTAGCTAACCTAAATTTAAGTGGTTGATCCTTTAAGTTCCTTGAACCATTCAGCCAAGACCCATTTAGGTCTATTATGCTATGATCCATAAGTTGTCATGCTATGTTATGAATATAGATGAAGGTAACGTGTTATTAGCTAACCTAAATTTAAGTGGTTTATCCTTTAAGTTCCTTGAACCATTCGGCCAAGACCCATTTAGGACTATTATGCTATGATCTAAAAGTTGGCATGCTATGTTATGAATATAGATGTAGGTAACATGTTGATAGCTAAGCTAGATTTAAGAAATGGACCTTAGGATTCCTTGAAGCTCTCGGCCAAGACTTATCTAAACTCCTAAGTGCCTTCCATGCCATGATTTATATGTGAAAGAATTAATATGTGGTTAGTTAGCTCTTATATAAGTTGTTTAGGGTTTAAAACTTTGCTAGAACTCCATGAAGTTTAGTTCACACCATGTTATGGTTATTCATGATGTTTATGTCATGCCCTATATGTGTGTGATGTTAGCATGATGTTAAGTAGTCCTTGGTCAAGTTGTTTAGTATGATTGGTTTATATGTCACGACCATATGTCCATGTTAATTGTAGGAATGCATGATTATATTCTGCTCATTACCATGTTAAATGCATTATCATGTTATGCTCATTGCCATGTAAATTGTATGAACATATGATATGTTATAAAGAAGGAACATGATATGTATGAAAAGAAATTTGATATGTTATGAAGAAGGAACATGATATGTTATGAAAAGCAATATGATATGTTATGAAGAAGAAACATGTTATGATATGAAGAAGAAACAGGATATGCCATGATAAGGAACATGATATGTTTATGAAAAGAAATATGATATGTTATGATAAGAAGCATGATATGTATTTTACTTTCTACATGGCATGTACCAGGACCCTAACAAGGTCCAAGGGATTGTTGCGGACTCGATCAAGACGGGATGGGATCCCAGATGCCCTAGGCCGACGGTCATAAGTACGGGCTTAGGATGGACTTCTGTTATGCTGCCCCTAGGCCGACGGACTTAGTACGAGCCTAGTACTCTAGTGGGTTCGGGATTAGCTACCTCGGGTCTATTAGGGATGCGTGCTATGATAATGATGATGATGTGGTACAATGTCGGGCCCAATATTTTGAGATTATGTTAAATACCTATAATATAAGTTTTCAAAGAGCATCCTGCATATATCCTTATTTCATGTCTGGATCATTATGATGTTATATGCATGTTATGCTTGCTTATGTTCTTGTATGTTTACATGTTATGCTTGCTTATGTTCTTGTATGTCTACATGTTATGCTTGCTTATGTTCTTGTATGTTTATATAAATGCTATGCTTTTATATTCTTGTATGTTTATATGCGCTCTATGCTTATATGTTCTTGTATGTTTACATGAATTCCATGCTTATATGTCCTTGTATGTTTATATGAATGTTATGCTCGTATGTCCTTCCATGCTTGCGGTACAATGTCATCTCACCGCGTCCTAATACTATGTTGTCAAGATTGACGAGTTATTGACCCTATCTAGCCGTTGTAAAAATTAAAACAAAAACTTAACTAAGCATACAAATCTAATTTCATGTAATAGAACAAACAAATTTAGTACTAGCTCCCCCTGGACTATTGAATAGATTCGGTCTATCCATGTAGTGGATTTGGTCCTTGGGAACCCAGTACTTATTAGATTCTAATTGTGAAATTAAAGCAGTCTTAGGGACCCATGCTTGGACTTATTTTCTATTACGATTTACGATTGACATATATGTTGGTGCAATCGGCCCAGGTTGACTCGAGTTTGACTCGAGGAGTATTTTGATGATAGACAAAACTCATGACATGGGATTGTCATGGAAAGTCCAACATGGAGTTGGCAAGGAAAATCCAAGCATGAAGCTTGGTGTGAGAAAGTCCAACATGGAGTTGGCATGGAAAATCCAAAGCATTGCGAAGTCGTGCACTTGGTGCTTGGTGAGAAATGCATTGTGAAGCCGTGCACTTGGTGCATATGGGAAGTCTTGAGAACTTGGCAAGTTCACTAGGCTCGGGGTCCTTGAGTCGGTGAAGGATGGCATTGCGAAGTCGTGCACTTGGTGCATCCGAGGGACCGCCGAACGGGGGAGCGAATTGAGTGAGGCCAAAGGGAAGCATACTTCAAGGGCATGAGACGCGAAGGATGGCGTTGTGAAGCCTTGCGCTTAGCGCATCCGAGGGACGTAGGCCGAGGGAAGAGAGCTTCGGTGGGGAACTCCATGAGGGATAAGGTGGACTTGGCCAAGTAGCTAAGACTGAGTGTCGGAGGCTCAAACTTGATGTTTGAGGGTTTACCCGACGGTCGGATGCTCAAACAACTTGGTGTTTGAGGTTTTGCCCGACAGCAGTCGACTGGCATAGGTGTCGGTTCGACTGATCCAAGTCGACTAGGGTTCGACTGGTGTTAGACTACAAGTTTTGTGGTTGGCAGTCGACTACCAAGGACTGGCAGTCGACTGATGTTGATAGAAGTCGACTGTCGAGGGATGGCAGTCGACTGATGAGAATGTCGCGAGCACAGAACACTCCGTAGCAGACTGGACAGTCGACTACTAGGTCACCAGTCGACTGATGGGCATGATCAGTCGACTGGTAGGTGATCCGTTGGAACTTGTCCAACGTGGATCTGACCGTTGTGAGACAATAACTACAGGGGCAGTCAACTGGGGCCTTTTGGCAGTCGACTACTGGGCACGAAATTAGCTTGATGCAGGTTATAAATGGAGCTCAAGATGGAGGATTTCGCCAAGACTTTAAGGAAGATATTGGAGGGGAATTGCTACTGCATTCCAGACCTTCAAGAGCCATCCAAAGCAAGCTACAAGAAAAGGGTTCAAAGCAAGCGTTGTAAAGTGTTCTTTACATGTATTTCATATTTGTCTTTGTATTGCTTGTATTTCATATTACTTAGTGTAATTACTTGTGAGAGGTTTCTCCACCTCCGATGGGTTGTCAAGAAGGAGTGGTTTAGTTAGTGTCGTGCACATAACTAGAGCTCGGTGAGCTCGCCTGTGGAGTAGGAACCATTCGGTTATGAACCACGTATATCTTGTGTTGTGTGATTGTGTATTGTTGTTAGTTTCATTATTATTGTTATTCCGCTGCGCTAACAATAATTGTAGACGAGCACGCAACGAGAACGATCGTATTCCACCGTACGATGATTGAGGGCTATTCACCCCCTCTAGTCGGCCAACATCATCCCTACAAGTGGTATCAGAGCCAAGGTGCTTGTCGAGGAATAACCGCCAACACAAGAACTACAAGATGGCCGGCTACAACCTCCAACCACCAAAATTCGAAGGAGATTTTCTATGGTGGAGAAGAAAAATGGAGGTATATCTAGAAATCGATTTTGATTTTATTCTAATCTTAGAAAACAGTTTTGAATTGCCTAGGGATGAAAGAAATAGGCAAATTGAGAAGTCAAGGTGGACCCAAGACCAAATCAAGGACTTCAAGACAAATCTCAAGGTAATAAAATTACTTAGTGATTTGATCCCTAACACTATTTGGTCTAGATTGGGTGACTACAGGGATGCAAGGGAGCTATGGAATAAGGTAATGAAATTCCAAGAAAATTCCCAACCGGCACAAGTAGAGGAGAATGTCGTTGAAGAATTGCCATCCACATTCGAAGATTAGAATAAAACCTCCACCTCTAGCATTGAGGGGGAGGAGAGGCAATCTTCCATCCCGGAGCAAGAACAAGAAACATCCACATCCGGGAGAAGTGAAGATCAAGAAGAGTCCTCCACCTCCCTAGGTAACTCAAGTGTTGTTATTATAAATAAAAATCACATAACATGCTTTGAGTGTAGGGAGAAAGGGCATTACAAGAGTAAATGCCCAAAATTGGCTAAGAAGAAAACACCGGCACCAAAAGTCAACCCAAAGTCAAAGGATGCCGGAGTTCCCACAACTAGAAGCAAAGAGCACATTGTGTGCTTTAAATGCAATCAAAAGGGGCACTACCGAAGCCAATGCCCTAGGGGGAGGAAGAAAGGGCAAGAAGGTGTATCTCATGTAAGGGGAGCTTCCCAAGCTAACCCTAAGGTATATTCAAATAATGCACTTTCAATTTCTAAAGTTAAAAAGCATGCTAAAAATTATTTTAATTCTCTTGTCATTATTAATGAAAAGCATGCTAGTAGAAACAATAAGGTTTATTGTTTAGGTGCCAAGCATGTTAGTTTATCTAAGGACAAACCTAGGATCAATAACACTAGATCAATCTTGCCTAGGGAGTCAATTAGGAGAATTAAAGAAAACTTGGGCATTAACCCCAAGAAATCTAGGCATATGCCTAAAAGGAAAAACAATTCCCAAAAATCTAATGAAAAATCAAAATTGGGAAAATTAGAGCTAGAGAACCGAGTCTTGAGGTCAATACTTGAGAGAATGGAGAAAACCCTTAGGATTATCGAAAATTCAATTCAAGGGTCAAATGCCCAAAAGTCAAGACCTAGGTTTCAAAAACGGTCTAAGGGCAAGAAAGGTTTGGGTCATAAATCTAAGCCCAAGAAGACTTACCATAATGTTCTATTTAATTATGGAACAATTTCTAGGTCTAAAAAAACCAAGGCTAATAGGGAAGTTATCTCTAAGTCTAGCCATGGTGTTTGCTTAGTGGCTAAGGACTTAAGAAAATCTAGGAAAGCCACTAAGAAGGATATTGGGGGAGTTACCCCTAGAGTTGACTTAGGAAAGACCCATTTGACTAAAGCTTCAAAGTCTAAAAGGGTCATTAGAAAGGTATCTAGGGAAGTTATCCCTAGTGAATACATTGTTAACCCAAGGAGCTCCAATAGGTATTGGGTTCCTAGAAGCGTGATCGATTCACGCTAAATGGGTTAGGGTGTGTCAACCCTAAGTGGATGGGTAGTTGACCTAGCCATGGTGAGTTGACACATTAGGATGTTCCAATGTACTTGAGAAGTTAAAAATGATTTAAATTGGCACAATTAGGGTTAAAAGGTCATGGTGTGCCATTTTGAGTTTTTGGCACACTAGGGAGATAAATGGTATTAAGGCAAAATGGAATTAATTCCTAGAAATGACAATTTGGATTTAACACTTAGGTATTTTATACCTTAGTATATTTTTCTTGCCATGATTTATTTGTCTTGCCATGTCATGACATCATTTTCATTTTTATCTCTAAAAATGTCATGATCATGTTTTAGACTTATTTTTATATGTCATGTATGCTAAAATATCCTTCACATGTCATGACATCATGATTTTGGCATATGCTTTCATTTATATCATATTAATGCCATAATCATCATCATGCATAAAATAAAATAGAATTAAGGACAATGACATGATTTGAAGTCTCATGCATAAGGGAATCAAATAAAGTTGCATTAGAATATGCATGAGACCATTAAAGAACAAAAACCCACATCTCACAAAAAATTTAACTTGTATGTATTTTTACACATCTAGATACAAGTGAAATGTTTAGGAAAAAGGAATTAAAGGTTTTGAAAATATTTTAGAAAACCTTGGTGAAGTCTATCTTTTGATAGCAATCACCATTGAATGGGATGATACAAAGAGCGCTCAATATTGAAGCTTTTCTTAACTTTTGGACTTTGTGTCAATCTCCTAATTTAGTGAGTAAAATAATTTTCAAATATTTTTCACCCATAGTGTTTATGATAAGTATTATACGTATGAATTTTCAAGATTTTTAAAACTACGTATATTTACTTATGGATTTCAGAAATTCATTTCTGAAAATGTTGAAAACTGCAAATGCAGTTATCAGTCGACTGCCATGGAGGCCAGTCGATTGATGAGGGTGTCAGTCGACTGGTTTCTCACTCAGTCGACTGACCATGTTGATTTCGGATAAACCTTGGTGGTTACGCCCATGTTCAGTTGTGTTTTGGTCCCCTAACCACTCCTAACCCTAGGACATACTTGGGAGAGCATTAGAAATGGTGGAAATCCATTGGACATGGATTAGGAGAAGTGTTTAGGGAGAGTATCAATTTTAAGATGGATGTGAGTTTATTGTTGAACTTTGCCTTAATTTTGATAGTTTTCATGTTCCTATTGGCTTAGGGACTCTCCAAGGACATTGTTGGTGCAATGGTCAAGGGGGAGCAAGCCTCTAGGGGGAGGTATCCATCATGGGAAGATGGATGTGTATTTTCTCATGGGAGGAAAATTGGGTTGCCTCTCTTTAAGTGATATGGGATCACTAGAAAGATTGTAGGCATGTGTTCCTCCAAGGGAGAGATTGTAAGATCTCATTGGAATATCAGACATTTATACCCTTGGGGAGGACCTTTTTGATGTAATGTCAAAAAGGGGGAGAAGTTACCAAGTTTTCAATTAGGGTTCGTTGGAATTCTCATTGGGATATGAGAATTGCCAATATGGGATAATTGGTAGACTTGAGATGGTAGTTTTGTCAATCATCAAAAAGGGGGAGATTGTTGGTGCAATCGACCCAGGTTGACTCGAGTTTGACTCGAGTAGTATTTTGATGATAGACAAAACTCATGACATGGGATTGTCATGGAAAGTCCAACATGGAGTTATCATGGAAAATGCAAGCATGAAGCTTGGTGTGGGAAAGTCCAACATGGAGTTAGCATGGAAAATCCAAAGCATTGCGAAGCCGTGCGCTTGGTGCTTGGTGAGAAATGCATTGCAAAGCCGTGCACTTGGTTCATATGGGAAGTCTTGAGAACTTGGAAAGTTCACTAGGCTCGGGGTCCTTGAGTTGGTGAAGGATGACATTGCAAAGCCGTGCGCTTGGTGCATCCGAGGGACCGTCGGACGGGGAGCGAATGGAGTGAGGCCAAAGGGAAGCATACTTCGAGGGCATGAGACGCGAAGGATGGCATTGCGAAGTCGTGCGCTTGGTGCATCCGAGGGACGTAGGCCGAGGGAAGAGAGCTTCGGTGGGGAACTCCATGAGGGATAAGGTTGACTTGGCCAAGTGGCTAAGACTGAGTGTCGGAAGCTCAAACTTGATGTTGTTGGTGCAATCGAACCAGGTCACGATTGACCAGGACTCGATCTTGGCTCGAGAGATGTTTTGATGTTAGACAAAAATATATGACAACGTAATTGTCATGTTAAAGTCCAAGTCATGGGTACTTGGCATGGAAAGTCCAAC
This sequence comes from Wurfbainia villosa, assembly GCA_025175895.1. Lineage (NCBI taxonomy): Eukaryota > Viridiplantae > Streptophyta > Magnoliopsida > Zingiberales > Zingiberaceae > Wurfbainia > Wurfbainia villosa. The sequence continues at coordinate 29,806,751 of CM045989.1, read as the reverse complement.
TGGGACACTTGGCATTTGGGAAAGTCCAAGCATGAAGGTAAAGTCCAAGTCATGCGTACTTGGCATGGAAAGTCCAAGTGGGACACTTGGCATTTAGGAAAGTCCAAGCATGGGTCTTGGCAAGGTAAAGTCCAAGTCATGGATACTTGGCATGGAAAGTCCAAGTGGGACACTTGGCATTTGGTAAAGTCCAAGTCTTGAGTACTTGGCACAAGGGAAGTCCAAGCATGGTCTTGGCATGGAAAGTCCAACATGGGTTGGCAAGGGAAAGTCTAAGCTTGAGTCTTGGCATTTGAGAAGTCCAAGGGGTTTGATATTGGCGGCGTAAAGTCCAAGCGGGAGTCTTGGCAGCATAAGTCCAATGGTTAGCGACGTAAAATCCAAGCGGAGTCTTGGCGGCGTAAGTCCAATGTGCCTTGGCGGTGTAAGTCCAATGTGCCTTGGCGGTGTAGACACCGTTAGCATGACATAGCCGATGGAAGCACCTGAAGGCTAGCACGATGGATGAACAAGTCATGGATGACTTGGAGGGATCCGAGAGGAGTGAGGCTGATGGAGGTGGCTTGAAGGCTTAGGTCTAGGCTAAGGGTGGTCTAGCAAGTATGGGGGAACCATACTTGGGCTAAAACCTCATGGTTAAGGTGTGGCAGTCGACTGGTGTCATGTGGCAGTCGACTGGACTGAGTCAACTAGGGTTTGACTGCGAGAATTATTCTAGCAGTCGACTTCCATAGGTGGGCAGTCGACTGATGGGCTCAGCAGTCGACTGATCTTATGATCAGTCGACTGGTGCTCGTGAAATTGGGCACAGAATGGAGTCGAGACTCGACTGGTCGAGTAAGGCTCCATCAGTCGACTGATGGGTATCATCAGTCGACTGATGATGGATCCGTTGGACTTATCCAGCGTGGATCTAGCCGTTGTCTCACGACAACAGTGGCATCAGTCGACTGATCGACTTTTTCCAGCACAGGTTGAAGCTTTATAAGGAGCTCGTGATGGAAGAAAATGGCATGGTTTCTTGAGGGCTTTTGGGGCGATTTGCTGCTGCAAATCAGGGTCTCCAAGTTGATATCAAGCAACCAAGCGATCAAGCATTCAAGAGCATTTGTAAAGTATTTCCTTTACTTGTTTTGCTTTGTATTGCATTGTATTTGCTTGTAGCATTTTGATTATTGTTGTAATCATATTGTACGAGGTTTCTCCGCCTCCGGATTGTTTCGAGGAGTGTTTATTAGTGGTTGTGTGTGCATCGCTAGAGCTCGTAGAGCTCGATCCGTGGAGTAAGAACCTGGAGCTTCCGAACCACGTTAAACAATTGTGTTTGCATGTTTGTCTTGCTTTTCGTTATTACTATTATTATTCCGCTGCCCATAACGAGTTTTGTAGAGACGACCGCGAACGAATTCCATCATCGGACGAACACGACACTATTCACCCCCTCTAGCAACCTCAAATATCCTACAATTGGTATCAGAACCCGGGGCTCTTCTACGGATTAACCGTCGGGAGCTAAAAAGCTAAAGGGAAGATGGAATTCCAAGAACAACTCGGATGGGATATCAACACACATATCCCCTATACCTTCTATGGACAAGAAGGGTTTAGACAATGGAAGGCGAGAATTGAAGACTTCCTAATGATGAGGGACTTCGAAGAATGGTCTATCTTGATGGAGGGTTTTACCTATCCAATAGGACCAAAGGGAGGGTTCCTCAAGAAGAAGAGATGGACCGAAGAGCAAGTCCAAGCATCCGAGAAAAATGATAAGGTGATAAAAATTTTAATTGATTTAATGCCTAACAATATCTTGTGTATGTTAGGTAATTATGTAGATGCTAAAGAGTTATGGAGCCAAGTGGCAAAGCTCCATAAAAACTCATCATCGGTCCAAGAAGAAGAAGAGTGCTCACCCTCTCAAGCTTAAGCAAGTACACTGTCATCTAAAGAGCTTGAGGATTCGGAAGTTGAAGAAGTGGAAGAAGCATCCACTTCTAAGATGGAGGAGGAGAGACCATCCTCCACACCGGAGCAATCTCAAGAGGAGCCATCCACCTCCGGGAGAGATAAAGAATCCACTCCGGCGCCTACAACCACTCTAGGTAACTCAAGCAATTCGGTTTTAAACAAAAATCATATAATTTTCTTTGAGTGTAGGGAATCTGGGCACTACAAGAGTAAGTGCCCAAAAAGGGTAAAGAAGGCTCAACTGGCTCCAAAAGTCAAGGATGTCGGTCCCTCAACGCATAAAAGCAAGGAGGAAGTCATTTGCTTCAAATGCCGACAACCAGGATATTACCGGAATCAATGTCCGAAGGGGGAAAAGAAGAGGCAAAACAGAGCATCACAAGTAGGGGGAGCTACTAAGGCAAACCCTAAGGTATATCATGTTAATAATGCTTTTTCTTTAGTTAAAAGTCAAAAGCATGCTAGGAAATTTAATTATCTTGCAATTCACCATAAAAAGCATGCTAAAAATAAATATTTGTGTTTAGGAGCTAAAAGTGTCCACTTAGGAAATAAGGAGAAATTTGGGACTAATGTCCCTAAAAATACCTTACCTAGGGAATCTATCAAAAAAAAACAAGAGCACCTAGGTTTGAATCCCAAGTGGACTAGGCATATGCCTAGGAAGTCCCATGCCCAAAGACCAAATCAAAATTCAAAAATTGGGCAATTAGAATTAGAGAACCAAGCCTTGAGGTCAAGGTTTGAAAAACTAGAAAAGACCCTCAAGAGTATGCAAAGTCAAATGCAAGGGTCTAATGGTCAAAGTCTAGAGTCAAAACCTCAAAGTCAACATCTAGGACCCAAGAAACAAAAGTCAACCAAGGGCAAGAATGGTTTGGGTCACAAACCTAAGCCTAAGGTGGCTTACCATAGTGTTCCATTTGATTATGGAACACAAACTAGGTCTAGGAAGACCAAGGTCAATAGGGAAGTTATCCCTAAGGTTGACCAAAGGTTGTGCCTAGTGGCTAGGGTTTCTAGGAAACCTAGGGTGGCCACTAAGAAGGTTGCAAGGGGAGTTACCCCTAGAGTCAACCTAGGTAAGACCCAAATGACCAAGGCTAACAAGCCTAGGAGGGTCATTAGGAGGGTATCTAGGGAGGTTATCCCTAAGGAATACCTAATTAACCCTAGGAGCTCAAATAGGTTTTGGGTTCCTAAGAGCATGATTGACTCACGCTAGATGGGTTAGGGTGTGACAACCTTGATTGGATGGGTAGTTAACTCAACCATGGTAAAGGTGGCACTTTAGGTTATTTTCAAGGTTATGGTTACCTTTGAAATACTTTTGAGCTTTAATCCTAAAAGTTTTTAGGATGTGCCAATATTATTTTAGAAGTTTAATAAAATGATCAAATTGGCACATTTTAGATTTAGAGGTCATATTGTGTCATTTTGGGTTTTTGGCACACTAGGGAGATTAGTGATAATATGGCAAAATATACTTAATTATATGAAATGACAACTAATATTAAAATTTATGTATCATTATACCTATGTATTTTATTTGCCATGTTTTGTTTGCCATATAATATGCCATGACATCATGTTTATTTTTATCATTTATATGTCATGTTCATGTTTAGGATTAAGTCATTCAATGTCATGTGTTTTTAGATTTCATTTTATGCCATGACATCATAATTATGAGCATATGCTTATTTATATCATCAGTAATGTCATAATCATTCATGCATTTGATTAAAATTGAATTAAGGATAATTGGCATGATTTGAAGTCCCATGTATAAGGGAATCAAGTAGAGTTGCCTTAGAAAATGCATGAAACCCTAGTTTAGGAAGACCAAAACCCACATCTCACATTAAATTGACATGTATGTGTATTTATACACCCTAGATACATGTGAGATGCTAAGATATGAGTTAAGTTCAAGGTGCATAGTTTTTGCATCTAGATGAACTCAAACTCATCTTTAACCAACAAGTGGATCATTGGGAAAGCTTGTGTACAAGTTATGTATATTGAGCCCAAGGAATATGATCCAAAATAAGTTTTTGAAAATATTTTAAAATCATTGTGAAAAACCTTGGTGAAGTCTATCTTTTGATAGCAATCACCATTGATGAGATTGATACAAAGTGAGCCAAAACTTAGAAGTTTTCTTCACTTTTGAGTTTTGTATCAATTTCAATATTTTATGGGTAAAATAATTTTCAAACATTTTTCACCCATTGTATTTGTCATAGGTATTATACGTATCAAATTTCATGATTTTTCGAATTACGTATAATTATTTATGAATTTCTAAAATTCGACTCTGTTAACTGAAATTTGGAAATTTAAGTTATCAGTCGACTGGTATCTGACGGAGTCGACTGCCAAGTTGATTTCAGGAAAAATAAGTTTGTTTAGCCCATGTTCAGCTGTGGTTAAGGTCCCTAATCACTCCTAACCCTAAGATATACTTTGGGAAGCATTATAAAGGGTGAAAATCCATTGGATATGAATTTGGAGAGGTGTTTAGGGTTTGTATCAATCTTAAGGTGAGTGAAAGTTCTATGTTGAACTTTGAACCTTGATTTTGATGGTTTAGAGTTCCTATTGGCTTAGGGATTTCCCAAGGACATTGTTGGTGCAATGGTTAAGGGGGAGCAAGCCTTTAGGAGGAGTTATTCATCTTGGGATGATGGATGTGTTTCTCTTCTTGAAGGGGGAGAAGTTATTGGGAGAGTATCATCAATTGAGAAAATTGATGGGATTTTGAGAAACCCAATTTGGAATTGGGGGAGAGTAAAGGATTGTCTCTCTTGAGTGATATGGGACTTATCACTAGGAAAATGGTAGGCATCCTAGGTATTGTTGGATCAAGGGGGAGATTGTAAGATCTCATTGGGATATGAGACATTGACCTTCTTGGAGAAGATAACCTTTTTGATGTTAGTCAAAAGGGGGGAGAATATTTGAGGAAGAATATTTTGAAAAGGTTAAATTACCAATTTGGGATAATTGGTAAGGAGTTTTTGAGTTAGATGGTCTAACTCAAATGGTTTGAAATGGTTTGTTTGGTTTTTGTCAAATATCAAAAAGGGGGAGATTGTTGGTGCAATCGGCCTAGGTCACGATTGACCAGGACTCAAGCTTGGCTCGAGAGATGTTTTGATGTTAGACAAAAATATATGACAACGTAATTGTCATGGTAAAGTCCAAGTCATGGGTACTTGGCATGGAAAGTCCAAGTGGGACACTTGGTATTTGGGAAAGTCCAAGCATGGGTCTTGGCAAGGTAAAGTCCAAGTCATGGGTACTTGGCATGGAAAGTCCAAGTGGGACACTTGGCATTTGGGAAAGTCCAAGCATGGGTCTTGGCAAAGTAAAGTCCAAGTCATGGTTACTTGGCATGGAAAGTCCAAGTGGGACACTTGGCATTTGAGAAAGTCCAAGTCTTGAGTACTTGGCACAAGGGAAGTCCAAGCATGGTCTTGGCATGGAAAGTCCAACATGGGTTGGCAAGGGAAAGTCCAAGCTTGAGTCTTAGCATTTGAGAAGTCCAAGGGGTTTGATATTAGCGGCGTAAATTCCAAGAAGGAGTCTTGGCAGCATAAGTCCAATGGTTGACGGCGTAAAGTCCAAGGGGAGTCTTGGCGGTGTAAGTCCAATATGCCTTGGCGGTGTAGACACCGTTAGCATAACATAGCCGATGGAAGCACCTGAAGGCTAGCACGATGGATGAACAAGTCATGGATGACTTGGAGGGATCCGAGAGGCATGAGGCTAATGGAGGTGACTAGAAGGCTTAGGTCTAGGCTAAAGGTGGTCTAGCAAGTATGGGGGAACGATACTTGGGCTAAAACCTCATGGTTGAGGTGTGCCAGTCGACTGGTGCCATGTGGTAGTCGACTTGACTGAGTCAACTAGGGTTTGACTGCGAGAATTGCTCTAGCTGATCGCCATAGGTGGGCAATGATCGATGGGCTCAGCGATCGTGATCTTGTGATCACCGATCGTGCTTGTGAAATCGAGCGTATCGGAGTCGAGACTCGACTGGTCGAGTAAGGCTCCATCAGTCAACTGATGGGTATCATCAGTCGACTGATGATGGATTCGTTGGACTTATCCAGCGTGGATCTAGCCGTTGTCTCACGACAACAGTGGCATCAGTCGACTGATGGTCCCGATCAGTCTACTGATCGACTTTTTCCAGCACAGGTTGAAGCTTTATAAGGAGCTCGTGATGGAAGAAAATGGCATGGTTTCTTGAGGGATTTTGGGGCGATTTGCTACTGCAAATCAGGTTCTCCAAGTTGATATCAAGCAACCAAGCGATCAAACATTCAAGAGCATTTGTAAAGTGTTTCCTTTACTTGTATTGCTTTATATTTCATTGTATTTGCTTGTAGCATTTTGATTATTATTGTAATAATATTGTACGAGGTTTCTCCACCTCCGGATTGTTCCGAGAAGGAGTGTTTATTAGTGGTTGCGTGTGCATCACTAGAGCTTGTAGAGCTCGATCCGTGGAGTAGGAACCTTGAGGTTCCGAACCACATTAAACAATTGTGTTTACGTGTTTGTCTTGCTTTTCATTATTAGTATTATTATTCCGCTGTGCATAACAAGTTTTCTAGAGATGACCACGAACGAATTCCATCATCGTACGAACACGACGCTATTCACCCCCCCCTCTAGCGGCCTCAAATATCTTACAGATGTTTGAGGGTTTATCTGACGGTCGGATGCTCAAACAATTTGGTGTTTGAGGTTTTACCCGATAGCAGTCGACTGACATAGGTGTAGGTTCGACTGATCCAAGTCAACTAGGGTTTGACTGGTGTTAGACTGCAAGTTTTGTGGTGGGCAACGATCGCCATGGATCGGCAATATCGATTGCCGAGGGATGGCAATGATCGATGGTAATGTCGCGAGCATATTACACTCGTGAGGCTGATCGATACCGACTTAGGTCACCATGATCGATGGGCTTGATCAGTCAACTGGTAGGTGATCGGTTGGAATTTGTCCAATGTCGATCTGGCCATTGTGAGACAAGGCTACAGGGGCAGTCGATTGGGGCCTGTTTGGCAGTCGACTGCTGGGCGCGAAATCAGTTTGATGCAGGTTATAAATGGAGCTCAAGATGGAGGATTTCACCAAGACTTTAAGGAAGCTATTGGAGGAGAATTGCTGCTGCATTCCAGACCTACAAGAGTCATCCAAAGCAAGCTACAAGCAAAGAGTTCAATTCAAGCATTGTAAAGTGTTCTTAACGTGTATTTTGTATTTATCTTTGTATTGCTTGTATTTCATATTACTTAGTGTAATTGCTTGTGAGAGGTTTTGTAACGCCCGTAAAATTACTAGCAATTTTAAAGGAATTTTTGCATGATTATAATGGGCTTTATGTGGGCTCTTTAAAAAAATAAAAGAAATAGAGCCAAAAAGGATGCATGGCCCAGGGTTTGAACCCTAAACCCCAAGTAGATAGCTAAACCTTAAGATGCACCCAATAACCAGAAGCCCATCAGGGTTGTGCTATTAGAAAAATATGGGAAATGATAGATAAGGGTAAGAGAGGCTAAGGGACACCTTCAAGTGAATAAATAGGGGAATGAAGAGACAAGAGAAACAAAAGTTCTCATCCTCTCCTCCTCTTCTTCTTCCTCACCGAAACCCTAACTCCCTCTCCTTCCCATTTTCCGAAAACCAACAAAGCAAGAAGAGGGCTCTAGTCTTGGCATCACTTAGGGTGTTTTCTACTACTAAACAAAGCGAAGGATGTAAGTATCCCCTCACCTGTAGACAAGTTGTTTCGGTTGATGGTTGATAAGAAAATCCTTATGAAACTTTCGGCCAAGACCTTTTCCATGTTTCCCATGATTGTCCATGCAATATTTTGTATGAATATGATGATAACATGTTTCTAAATAGGCTTGGTTTAAGTGTTTGATCTTCAAGCTTCATGAAACTTTCGGCCAAGACCATATACATGCTTCCCATGAGTGTCCATGCAATGTTTTGTATGAATATGATGATAACATGTTTCTAGATAGGCTTGGTTTAAGTGTTTGATCTTCAAGCTTCATGAAACTTTCGACCAAGACCATATACATGCTTCCCATGATTGTCCATGCTATGTTTTGTATGAATATGATGATAACATATTTCTAGATAGGTTTGGTTTAAGTGTTTGATCTTCAAGCTTCATGAAACTTTCGGCCAAGACCCTATACATGTAGGGAATTGTATATGCCAAATAGCATATGCGCAACGGAAAAATTAGGATCCCTTCCTAGTGATCCTTGCGAAAGAAAACCTCGTACAAAATAAATTTCTCTAAAACCAAACCTATCTTATAGGAGAGGATTACCTTTGTTGCGTGCCCTTGTTAATCCCGCTTTTCCTTTTGGTTTGTTGGATCTTTAGCACGTTCAAATGTCCGTGCCTCTATACGTATCCACACGAGCAAGCTCTTGTCTCACAAAAGAAAAACTAGAAGAGCTCTCCTTTACTTCTTGCTAAAGAAGTCCCTAAAGGAGAGGAAGCTAGGGAAAAAGAGAAGGGAAGAAGAAGACTACTCTTCTTGCTAGCCTACACTCACAAAGCCACACAACCAAAGCTTCCACCAAGCTCTCAAGCTCTCTCACAACCACAATGCTTACTATGGCCGGCCACTTCATGGAGTCTTTTATAGGGTTGGAAAAACCCTTTCACCTCCACACATTCAATGCAATCCATTGCATTGAGACACAATCCAAAAAGGAGTTGGCTTCCTTGTTTGGCCGGCCACTTAAGGAGACAAAAACCACTTTGTCTCCTTCCACCTCATCTAGCTTAGGTGGATGCTTAGGTGGCATGCTTATGTGGCATTCTTATGTGGCATTCATGCATGTTTAATTAATCTTATTAATTCAATTAAGCTTATGTTATTATATTGAATTAATCTCATTAAATCAATAAGGTAACATATTGAATTAATCTCATTAAATCAATTAGCTAAAATTCTCATTAAGCTTAAAGTCCAAAAACCATTTTGTACATAAGCTTATTCCCAAATTATTCTAGTCAAACTAGAATGCACTAATTCTTCTAATCATCATGCTCTTTGTGTGTGACCCTATAGGCTCTCATAACGTTGGCAGTGGATCTAAACTCTTTTAGATACACAAGCAATGAGCGGCATCTAGCAATACATCATTGCTACCCAAGTTACGAAATAAGTCAAGATCCGACTAACCTTTCCGTGACTACTATAATGTATGACCGTGTCCTTCTATCCTTGATATCGATTGACCAATGAGGCATAGACCAGGTCATCCTCGATCAATCTATGTGTTTCTTGATCCCTGAGTAAACTAACTCAAACAAATGAGCTCAATATCTCATATTGACTCATTCGAGCATGGCCATGCGTTTTAGTAGTTCTACTCAATCAAGGGGCCCACCGATATCACTCGTCATATGAGAGGATAGATCCCATCTACATCACTCACATCCCTCCGCATAATTTGTTATATACCCGAATCGCTTTATGGTCCACCTTACGGGTGTGACGTTTGACGATACCAAAGTACATAATTCCTTATGTAGGGAACCGTAGTGACTTGTGTTCGAGGACTATTCATACCAATAGTCACATGAGAAAGTTTATGACACTCATATAATGATCCATGAAACTTTCTCATGGCGGGTCAGTTCAGTATATATTCTCTAATATATACCCATGTGTCAACTTGATATCATATATCCATGACTTGTGAGATCAAGTCATCAATCGACCTACATGCTAGTCTTTATGTATTAATATTGCCCTTGCATATTAATATTTGACTAGGAACATTTAGGAAAGTGTTCTCTACAGCCTCTCATAATCAATTCTGCCAATTGATGTGCTGTAGATAAGAACCTACTTTTCTAGGGCATTATTATATTTAATTTAGCTGGCACAAGCAAGATGTAAATATAATAACCAATCCTTTGCCTTTATTGAATATGATACAAAATGTTCCCTTTTCAACCATCACATGATTGGCTCTAGGGTTATAACTAACAATCTCCCACTAGCACTAGTACCAATCACTATGATATCTAATACCTAGTGACCTAGTGTGACCATCATGCTTCCTCTGTGCCAAAGCCTTGGTCAATGGATCTGCGATGTTAGCTTCTGTCGGTACTCTGCATATCCTCACATCTCCTCTATCGATGATCTCTCGAATGAGATGGAAGCGCGCCGCATGATATGTGTTTGGTCGTGATGTGATCGAGGTTCCTTAGCCTATGCAATAGCCCCATTATTGTCACAATAGAGGTCTATTGGATCTGCAATGCTAGGAACTACCCCAAGTTCACTGATGAACTTGCGGAGCCAAACAACCTCCTTTCTTTGCATCGAGCGACAATATACTCGGCTTCATTTGTAGAATCGACAAGCTGTGTCACTGCTTTGAACTCTTCCGACTCACGGCTCCACCATTCGGGCAAAACCGACTACCCGATTGCGATCTATAGTCATCCTTGTCTATTTGGAAGCTTGCATCAACTTTGTAACCCTTCTGATTAGCTCCTCATTGCCTCGAATATCGGAAATATTCTTTCATTCTTCGTAAGTATTTAAGAATATTTTTATTGCTATCCGATGACTTTCACAGATCCGATCTAGTATCTACTCATCATGCTCAAAGCATACGAGGCGTCGAGCAGTACAAAGCATGGCGTACATGATAGACCCTATGGCGGATGCATAAGGGATCTTATCCATGCGATCTCTCTCCTCCTTAGAAGAGGGACATTGAGTCTTGAAAGACTCACACCATGTGATAAAGCGAAATCCTTTCTTGGAATTTTGCATAGCAAAACGATCTAGCACTTTATCAATGTATGTACTCTGACTTAGGCCAAGTAATCTTTTAGATCTATCTCTATAGATCTTGATGCCTAGAATATAGGCAGCTTCACCTAAGTCTTTCATCAAGAAACAATTCCCTAACCACATCTTCACAGACTAGAGTGAGGGAATATCATTTCCGATGAGAAGTATGTAATTTACATACAAGACACTAAATACAACTGTGCTCCCACAATTTCTCTTGTAGACACAAGGATCATCTTCAATATAGATGAAACCAAACTCCTTGATTGCAACATCGAATTGAAGATTCCCGGCTTGAGAGGCTTGCTTTAGTCCATAAATGGACCTTTGCAGTTTGCATACCTTTCCAGGATGCTTTGGATCTTCAAAACCCTCAGGCTGTGTCATGTACACATCCTCGAGTAGCTTTCCATTCAGAAAAGCGGTTTTGACATCCATCTGCCAGATCTCATAATCGTGGTAGTATGCAATAGCAAGTATGATCCGAATTGATTTAAGCATCGCAATTGGTGAAAAGGTTTCATCATAGTCAATACCATGAATTTGTTTGAATCCTTTAGCCACCAATCTACCTTTATAGGTATGCTTATTACCATCCATGTCAGTCTTTACTTTAAAGACCCACTTACACCAATGGGTTTTACCCCTTGGTGGATCAACCAAAGTCCATACTTGGTTAGTGTACATGGATTCCATTTGGATCTCATGGCCTCTAGCCATTTCTAATCTGGGCTCATCATAGCTTCTTGATAGGATGTAGGCGCCACAAGATCGACAAGCAATACCTCACCGTTGTCAGTCAAGAGAAAAGAATATCTCTCGGGTTGATGACGGATCCTATCAGATCTACGAAGAGGTTGGTCTACTTGAACAGGTGTCTACTCCACAACTCTTTGGGCAACACTTTCCTCATCCACAATACTTTGTCGTTCCTGTTCATTTTCCATCGAAGCCTTAGTGTTATCGTCATCTTGAACTTCTTCAAGATGAATTTTACTCCCACTAGTTTTTCTAGAAATAAATTCTCTTTCTAGAAAGACAAGATTTCTGCAACAAACACCTTGCCAAGTGTGGGATTGTAAAAGTAATATCCCTTAGTTTCCTTGGGATATCCTACAAAATAACACTTATCGATTTGGGTCCTAGTTTATCCGAGACTTGGCGTCTTAACATAAGCTTCACAACCCCAAATCTTTATAAAAGACATTTTGGGACTCTTCCCATCCATATCGTATATGGTGTCTTTTTCTGACTTTTGATGGACGCGATTAAGTGTGGCGGTGTCTCTAGAGCTAAAGTCCCCAAAGGAAGTAGGTAGATCGATCGGCTCATCATTGATCGTACCATATCTAATAAATCGATTTCTCCTCTCAGATACACCATTCCATTGTGGTGTTCCAGGTGGAGTGAGTTGGGATATTATCCCACACTCAGCCAGGTGATCACGAAACTCTTGACTAAGGTATTCACCACCTCGATCTGATCGAAGTAGCTTAATACGCTTACCAAGTTGGTTTTGTACTTCATTCTTGAATGCTTTGAACTTTTCAAAGGATTCTGACTTATGTCTCATCAAATATAAGTAGCCGAATCTACTCATATCATCAGTGAAAGTAATAAAGTATTTATAGCCTCCTCTGGCTTCGACATTGAAAGGGCCACATACATCAGTATGTATGAGTCCTAACAATTCCGTCGCTCTCTCGCCATGTCCACTAAATGGAGTTTTAGTCATCTTTCCTAAAAGACAAGATTTACATACCTCATATGATTCAAAATCAAATGAGTCCAATAATCCATCTTTATGGAGTTGGGATATGCGTTTTTCATTTATGTGACCTAGGCGACAGTGCCAGAGATATGTTTGGTTCAAATCATTCGATTTGAACCGTTTGGTATTTACGTTATATATTGGGTTTTCTAAATCTAGAACATAGAGACCATTCATAAGTGGTGCATTACAATAGAACATTTCATTCAAATAAATGGAACAACATTTGTCCTTTATTATAAAAGAAAAGTTTTTCTTGTCTAAACAAGATACAGAAATTATGTTCTTTGTCAATGCAGGTAGATATAAGCACTCCTCTAGTTCTAAGATAAGCCCAGTGGGCAAAGACAAGGAATATGTTCCTACTCTCAAGCGACAACTTTGCGCCATTGCCTACTCGTAGGTCCGCCGCCTTTGCCATTAGTCTACTATTTCTCGATCCTGCACATTAGTACAAATGTGAGATGCACATCCGTATCTAATACCCATGTAGAAGAAATAGATAGATTAACTTCTATAACGTGTATACACAGGCGAAGTCCCACTTCTTTTATTCTTTACTTCCTCAAGGTAGACTTTGCGGTTCCACTTCGGTGTCGATCTCACGCAATGAGCAGTCCCCTTCCTTAGGTACTTTACCTTTACCCTTTGAAGTGGATGAATTGGCCTTGCCTTTGGCTTAGGTCTTACCCTTGCCTTTCTTACCTTTGCCCTTCTTGACCATTAGTACGTTACTAACTTTCTTCTTGAGATTTGGTTCGTGATTCTTAACATCTTTGAGAATCTCGAGCAAAGGTTTATCAATTTCATTCATGTTATAATTCATGACGAATTGATTATATGCTTCGGCGATTGCGAGGATAACATCGGTTGCCAATTCTTGGCTCAGTGGAAAACCTAGTCTTTTAAGGTTCTCAACGTACCCAATCATTTTGAGTACGTGAGTTCCTACAGGTGTTCCTTCTTGCATCTTGCATGCAAAAAGAGCCTTAGACACTTCAAAACGCTCGTGCCTGGCTTGTCCTTGATATAGTTGTTTCAAATGCTCAACCATATCATAGGCATCCATGTTCTCATGTTGCTTCTGAAGCTCAGAGTTCATGGTTGCAAGCATAAGGCATGACACATCTAATGCGTCATCTTGATGCTTCTTATAAGCATCTTTTTGACCACAGTGGCGCAGGGCGTGTATTTCAGGTGTGCTCTAGGACATATAGTTTGCGTTCTTGCTTGAGGATAATCCTCAAGTTCCTATACCAGTCAAGAAAGTTTGCTCCATTGAGCTTGTCCTTCTCAAGGACAGATCGTAAGTTGAGGGGGTGTGTCGTGTTAGATGACATGGTGATCTACAACAATAAAATGCAAAATTAAGTATCATACCTTAGTCATTTAATTAGGCCTTTAATTAAATGAGGCTCCCACTAAATTCTCATAGCTTTGAAATGAGCTAATCATTGATGTAGGCAAACACTTTTCGCTTACATCATTAGCTACTATTTAGCTATAAATTTATATGGGACAAAGATCCACATCATAATTCGTCTTGAGTTAGCTTTGGCTAATCGCCCAAGACGTAGTATGATTAGGTAGGCAATCTTTTGCCAATTACATCTGATATAACTCTTTAATAGCTTTGGTTAAGTTTAGATTAGTTTAGTGTTTATTCCTAAACCAGCTTCCAGGCTGTGGCGAGGCACAGGGGCCTTCTTGGATATCGGAGCAATGACCACTTCTAAGACAAAGCTGATGTTCGAAAATCACACAAAACTAATTTTAAAACTTATGTTCAAAGCTAATATATGTCTCTACTTTCTTAACTAATTAAGAAAAACTTAATTAAGTCTTAACCAAGTTTGATAGCGGGACATCACGATTGTCCACTCGCACTCTTCCAAGATAAAATGCATTGCTTTGCTTTGGCAAACCCAATAACAAATGATCGAGGAAGTAGTGAGTACCAAACTTTGGTAGGCATATCGTATTTGACTTATTAAGATATAAAAACATGCATCATATACATATTAGCATACATCACATATAAGCTAAACTAACATGCATCACATACAAGTTAAACTAAGTGTGTCATGGTTATGACCCTTATTCTACAATCTTCTCAAGCCAATGAGAAGATTGATTGGTCAACCTAGGGATAGCATCTTCTCCCAAGTGCTTCCTTTTGGTTGTCTTGTGTTGTTGACTTCCTCCTTGTAACATTATCTTCCAATGGACCCTCCATCTTTGTTGTATATTACAAAAGGAGAAATACTCGAGTTACATTCGAGTCTAAAGCTAATTTTACAACAAGAATTTTAGGAGAAAGACACGACACGCAGGCCGTATTAAGAATTACAACACACAATCACAAACTTTTTGGGACTAGGCCATAACCATGCACCATGTCAATTTTAACTTTTAAAAGACATCGGATATTTTATTATGTTTGAAAATTTGCTAATGCAATTATCAACTCATAATAAAATTCATCCTACTTCTATATCATATATAAAATAGAGAAAAACTATTTTTATACGATCTTTCGCAAGTGGCTCTGATACCACTGTAGGGAATTGTATATGCCAAATAGCATATGCGCAACGGAAAAATTAGGATCCCTTCCTAATGATCCTTGCGAAAGAAAACCTCGTACAAAATAAATTTCTCTAAAACCAAACCTATCTTATAGGAGAGGATTACCTTTGTTGCGTGCCCTTGTTAATCCCACTTTTCCTTTTGGTTTGTTGGATCTTTAGCACGTTCAAATGTCCGTGCCTCTATACGTATCCACACGAGCAAGCTCTTGTCTCACAAAAGAAAAACTAGAAGGGCTCTCCTTTACTTCTTGCTAGAGAAGTCCCTAAAGGAGAGGAAGCTAGGGAAAAAGAGAAGGGAAGAAGAAGACTACTCTTCTTGCTAGCCTACACTCACAAAGCCACACAACCAAATCTTCCACCAAGCTCTCAAGCTCTCTCACAACCACAATGCTTACTATGGCCGGCCACTTCATGGAGTCTTTTATAGGGTTGGAAAAACCCTTTCACCTCCACACATTCAATGCAATCCATTGCATTGAGACACAATCCAAAAAGGAGTTGGCTTCCTTGTTTGGCCGGCCACTTAAGGAGACAAAAACCACTTTGTCTCCTTCCACCTCATCTAGCTTAGGTGGATGCTTAGGTGGCATGCTTATGTGGCATTCTTATGTGGCATTCATGCATGTTTAATTAATCTTATTAATTCAATTAAGCTTATGTTATCATATTGAATTAATCTCATTAAATCAATAAGGTAACATATTGAATTAATCTCATTAAATCAATTAGCTAAAATTCTCATTAAGCTTAAAGTCCAAAAACCATTTTGTACTTAAGCTTATTCCCAAATTATTCTAGTCAAACTAGAATGCACTAATTCTTATAATCATCATGCTCTTTGTGTGTGACCCTATAGGCTCTCATAACGTTGGCAGTGGATCTAAACTCTTTTAGATACACAAGCAATGAGCGGCATCTAGCAATACATCATTGCTACCCAAGTTACGAAATAAGTCAAGATCCGACTAACCTTTCCGTGACTACTATAATGTATGACCGTGTCCTTCTATCCTTGATATCAGATTGACCAATGAGGCATAGACCGTGTCATCCTCGATCAATCTATGTGTTTCTTGATCCCTGAGTAAACTAACTCAAACAAATGAGCTCAATATCTCATATTGACTCATTTGAGCATGGCCATGCGTTTTAGTAGTTCTACTCAATCAAGGGGCCCACCGATATCACTCTCGTCATATGAGAGGGATAGATCTCATCTACATCACTCACATCCCTCCGCATAATTTGTTATATACCCAGTAATCGCCTTTATGGTCCACCCTGTTACGGGTGATGTTTGACGATACCAAAGCACATAATTCCTTATGTAGGGAACCGTAGTGACTTCAGGTTCGAGGACTATTCATACCAATAGTCACATGAGAAAGGTTATGACACTCATATAACGATTCATGAAACTTTCTCATGGCGGGTCAGTTCAGTATATATTCTCTAATATATACCCATGTGTCAACTTGATATCATATATCCATGACTTGTGAGATCAAGTCATCAATCGACCTACATGCTAGTCTTTATGTATTAATATTGCCCTTGCATATTAATACTTGACTAGGAACATTTAGGAAAGTGTTCTCTATAGCCTCTCATAATCAATTCTGCCAATTGATGTGCTGTAGATAAGAACCTACTTTTCTAGGGCATTATTATATTTAATTTAGCTGGCACAAGCAAGATGTAAATATAATAACCAATCCTTTGCCTTTATTGAATATGATACAAAATGTTTCCTTTTCAACCATCACATGATTGGCTCTAGGGCTATAACTAACAATACATGCTTCCCATGATTGTCCATGCTATGTTTTGTATGTATATGATGATAACATGTTTCTAGATAGGCTTGGTTTAGGTGATTGATCTTCAAGCTCCATGAAACTTTCGGCCAATAACCATTTAGGCTCCCAATGGACTTCCATGCTATGATCTATATGTATTCATGTTATGTTTTAAATGTAGATGAAGATAATATGTTGATAGCTAAGCTAGATTTAAGTGTTGGATCCTTAAGCCTCTTGAAACTCTCGGCCAAGACCTATTTAGGCTCCTAAGGACCTCCCATGCCTTGATCTATATGTGATGGAATTAACATGTGGTTAGTTAGATCTTGTACAAGTTGTTTTAGGGTTTAAAATTTTGGTAGAACCCCATGAAGTTTAGATCACACCATGTATTGCTTGTTCATGATGATTATGCCATACTCTATATATGTGTGATGTTAGCATGATGTTAAGTAGACCTTGCCCAAGTTGTTTAGCATGTAAACTCCTAAGAACTCCCCCCCCCCCTTAGGGTTTCGACCAGCCCATGTACATGCCCTCTACTAAATCCTCCATGTCATGCTACATGTAGAAAAAAAATGCAAATATGATGTTAGTTAGATTTTATGATAGCATGATTGGTTTATGTCACTACCTTAGGTCCATGTTAATTGTATGAATGTATGATTATGTTATGCTCTTTGCCATGATAATTGTATGAATGTATGATATGTCATAATGAAGGAATATAATATGCTATGTAAAGAAATATGATATGTTATAAAGAAGTAACGTGATATGTTATAAAAAGAAATATGATATGTTATGAAGAAGGAACATGATATGCTATGATGAAGGAACATGATATGCCATGATAAGGAACATGATATGTTATGAAATGAAATATGATATATTATGATAAGGAACATGATATGTTATTTTACTTTTTGCATGGCTTGTACCGGACCCTAACAAGGTCCAAGGGATGGGCTCCTACATGCCCCTGGGTCGACGGTCGTAGTACGGACCCAGTAAGGGATGGGTTTCTAGTTGTCCTAGGCCGACGGTCATAAGTACGAGCTTAGGATGGGCTTCTATGTTATGTTGCCCCTAGGCTGACGGACATAGTACGTGCCTAGTACTCTAGTAGGTTCGGGATTAGCTACCTCGGATTTATTAGGGATGCGCGCTATGATGATGATGTATGTGGTACAATACTGGGCCCAATATGTTGAGATTATGTTTAAGTACCTATAAGATATACATTTTCAAAGAGCATCTTGCATATACTCTTATTTCATGTCTAGGTGATTATGATGTTTACATGAATGTTATGCTTATATGTTCTTGTATGTTTATATGCATGTTATGCTTATATGTTCTTGTATGTTTATATGCATGCTATGCTTATATGTTCTTGTATGTTTCTATGCATGCTATGCTTATATGTTCTTACATGTTATGCTTATATGTTCTTGTATGTTTATATGCATGCTATGCTTATATGTTCTTGTTTGTTTATATGCATGTTATTCTTATATGTTCTTTTATGTCTATATGCATTCTATGCTTATACGTTCTTGTATGTTCTCGATGTATGACTTTTGTGAGTAGGAAAGGATCTTACTAAGCCTATGTGCTTATAGTTTTATGTCCCCTTGTACTGCAGAAAAGGGTAAAGAATGACTAAACTAAAGGGAGCAGCAGGAGGGGCAAAGTGTGTGTGGTAGTGGCATGGTGGAGGAGATTTGTTTATGTTTCCCATACTTATGCATGTTTTCCTTTAAGTTTTGCATGTTAGTTGTTAAGAGTCAAACTCTACTTGATAAAGAATGGTCGCTACTTGGTGTCCTTTAAGTTGAATGTCATGAACTTTAACTAACTACTTATGAGATGATGATGCATGCTTTATGTTTAAAAGAAAGAAAAAAAAAGAAGTTTAAAGTCTTCCGCTGTAAGAAGTATATGTAGTCTTCCGCTATAAGTGCATGTATGTATGATCGCATCGCGCCGCCCTTCCAACCCCTAGAAAGGGAGGGCGTAATAGGTTGGTATCAGAGCAAATCTGTCTTTCCACTACACACACATCAAGCTCCAAATCCTGCCACTCCCAGTAAGAAATTTTATGCCCACTCTATTTTTGTTCATGTATGATAAGAAATACTTTTAGCTTAAATATGCATGAATATATGTATGATAATCTTATGCTAGCCTTTAGTTTAAATATGCATAAATATATGTATGATAATCTTATACTAGCCTTATTATAATATATGAAGATAAACATGGCTAGAAGACGTAGTAATAGAGTCGATGAGACAGTAATATATGGAAGACGTAGTAATAGAGTCGATGAGATAGTATTTCGCTCTCCATGGGGAGCTCCAATACTGTTGGTAAAGAAGAAATATGGGTATATGCGAATGTGCATAGACTACCGAGCGCTAAATAATAAGACGATCAAGAACAGGTACCCTTTACCATGGGTTGACGACCTGTTCGACCAGTTAAAGGGTGCCACTGTCTTCTCTAAGATTGATCTGAGGTCTGGCTATCATCAAGTGAAAGTGAAACCAGATGATATACCGAAGACGACTTTCCGAACAAGATACAGACATTATGAGTTCGTAGTTATGCCCTTCGGAGTGACGAATGCACCTGCTATGTTCATGGTGACGAATGCACCTGCTATGTTCATGGATCTGATGAATCGGGTATTCTCGGCATTCCTCGATAAATTTGTGATCGTTTTCATCGACGATATACTGATATATTCGAGAACCCAAGAAGAGCACGCAGAACACCTGAATATGGTATTACAGATTCTTCGGGAAAAGCAGCTGTATGCAAAGTTCTCCAAATGCGAGTTCTTGCTCGATCAAGTATCATTTTTGGGTCACGTTATATCCAAGCACGGAGTGATGGTAGACCCAATAAAGATTGAAGTTGTGAGTAACTGGAACAGGCCAAAGAATACCAGCGAGATCAGAAGATTTCTTGGGCTAGCAAGCTACTACAGAAAGTTTGTAGAGAACTTCTCTAGAATTGCAGCCCCTATGACAGTTCTCACCAGAAAGAACAAAAAGTATGAATGGATGGACGCCTGCGAGAAGAGTTTCACATAATTGAAAAAGAGACTAACCTGCGCTCCAATCCTTGCTCTTCTGGACAGTAACGAAGGCTTCGACATGTACAACGACGCTTCCAAGTTGGGACTCGGAGCTGTACTCATGCTGAATGGCAAGGTCATTGCCTACGCCTCTAGGCAACTCAAGGAACATGAAAGGAATTATCCCACTCACGATCTAGAGCTAGCGGTCATGGTCTTTGCTCTCAAAACATGGAGGCATTATCTATATGGAGCTCAGTGTAGGATTTATACAGACCACCAAAGTCTGAAATATTTCTTCACACAGAAGGACCTAAACATGAGACAACGCAGACGGCTTGAGCTCGTCAAGGATTATGACTGTGAGATCTTCTACCATCCAGGAAAAGCGAACAAGGTGGCCAATGCACTCAGCAGGAAGTCCTGTGCCACCTTGATGTCTCTATCGATATTATCTCGGCCCTTAGAAAAGGAAATTATGCGTTACGGGGTTGAAATCATTTTCGGACGGCTTTCTACCATGATGATAGCGCTGATGTTGTTCGACGATATATTAGAAAAGAAAGCCCATGACCCGAGCATTCAAAGGATCAAGCAAGAGGTCCTGGAGGGAAAAGATGATGGATTTCGTATCTCTAACAGTGGAGTACTCTACCTCAAGGATCACTTGTGTATTCCCGATGATCCAGAATTACGGAAGAAGATATTTGAGGAAGCTCACGGAACCCCTTATGCATTGCATTTTGGAACCACCAAGATGTACCAAGATCTGAAAAGGAAATTCTGGTGGTTCGGTATGAAAAGAGATGTGGCTCAGTATGTCAGTACCGCCTGACCTGTCAGAGGGTTAAAGCAGAACACCAGAGACCTGGAGGAACACTGCAGCCGATCCAAATTCCTGAATGGAAATGGGAAGATATTTCTATGGATTTCATCTCAGGACTGCCCAAGACGACAAACGGATATGACGCTATATGGGTAATCATGGACAGATTGACGAAGTCTGCCCACTTCTTAGCAATCAAGATGACCTATTCGACTGAGCAACTGGCTCAATTATATGCTAAGGAAATTATCAGATTACATGGGATTCCTAAGACCATCATTTCTGACAGAGATGGTCACTTTATTTCCCATTTCTGGGAATGTGTTCAGAAGGCCCTTGGAACGAAGCTATTATTCAGTACTGCCATTCATCCTCAGACTGACGGATAGACCGAAAGGGTGAATCAAGTACTGGAGGATATGTTACAAGCTTGCACCTTGGATTTCAAAGGGAGCTGGTTCTGATACTTATGCTTGGCAAAATTCGCCTACAATAATAGCTACCAAGCTATTATTGGAATGGTGCCCTACGAGGCTCTATACGGGAGGAAATGTAAATCTCCTATATGCTAGTACAAGGGTGGTGAAAAGAATGGGATGGGACTTCAAACAGATTTCATTGACGACACCACCCGAGCTATATAGAACATCCGTCGAAGAATTGAAACTGCTCAGAGCCAGCAAAAGAGCTATGCAGATATGCGGCGTAGACCGTTGGAATTCGACGTCGGGGATCTGGTATTTCTCAAGGTAGCCCCTATGAAGGGAGTGATGAGATTCGGAAAGAAGGGTAAGCTGAGTCCGCGCTATGTGGGACCGTATCCGATACTGAAGAGAGTTGGAAAGCTAGCTTACGAGCTAGAGCTGCCTCAAGAGATGTCGGCTATTCACAACGTGTTCCACGTTTCGATGCTCAAGAAGTGCATTCCCAGTACAGACCAAGTGATCGAGCCACAAACAGTGCAAGTTCAAGAGGACCTGAGTTATGAAAGCCGGCCTATCCAGATACTAGATCGAGAAGTCAAAAGACTAAGGAATAAAGAGGTGCCCTTAGTGAAGGTCCAGTGGCAAAATCAGCAGTCTGAAGAAGCCACACAGGAGCGAGGAGGACATGAAACAGAAGTACCCAGAGTTATTCTAAGTTTTGAGGATGAAACTTTTAAAAGGTATGAAGGATTGTAATGCCCGTAAAATTCCTAGCAATTTTACAAGAATTTTTGCATGATTATAATAGGCTTTATGTGGGCTCTTTCAAAAAATAAAAGAAATAGAGCCAAAAAGGATGCATGGCCCAGGGTTTGAACCCTAAACCCCAAGTAGATAGCTAAACCTTAAGATGCACCCAATAACTAGAAGCCCAGCAGGGTTGTGTTATTAGAAGGATATGGGAAATGATAGATAAGGGTAAGGGAGGCTAAGGGACACCTTCAAGTGAATAAATAGGGGAATGAGGAGACAAGAGAAACAAAAGTTCTCATCCTCTCCTCCTCTTCTTCTTACTCACCAAAACCCTAACTCCCTCTCCTTCCCATTTTTCGAAAACCAACCAAGCAAGAAGAGGGATTTAGTCTTGGCATCACTTAGGGTGTTTTCTACTACTAAACAAAGCGAAGGATGTAAGTATCCCCTCACCTGCAGACAAGTTGCTTCGGTTGATGGTTGATAAGAAAATCCTTATGAAACTTTCGGCCAAGACCTTTTCCATGTTTCCCATGATTGTCAATTCTATGTTTTGTATGAATATGATGATAACATGTTTCTAGATAGGCTTGGTTTAAGTGTTTGATCTTCAAGCTTTATGAAACTTTCGGCCAAGACCATATACATGCTTCCCATGATTGTCCATGCCATGTTTTGTATGAATATGATGATAACATGTTTCTAGATAGGCTTGGTTTAAGTGTTTGATCTTCAAGCTTCATGAAACTTTTGGCCAAGACCATATACATGCTTCCCATGATTTTCCATGCTATGTTTTGTTTGAATATGATGATAACATATTTCTAGATAGGCTTGGTTTAAGTGTTTGATCTTTAAGCTTCATGAAACTTTCGGCCAAGACCCTATACATGCTTCCCATGATTGTCCATGCTATGTTTTGTATGTATATGATGATAACATATTTCTAGATAGGCTTAATTTAGATGATTGATCTTCAAGCTCCATGAAACTTTCGGCCAATAACCATTTAGGCTCCCAATGGACTTCCATGCTATGATCTATATGTAGTCATGTTATGTTTTAAATGTAGATGAAGATAATATGTTGATAGCTAAGCTAGATTTAAGTGTTGGATCCTTAAGTCTCTTGAAACTCTCGGCCAAGACATATTTAGGCTCCTAAGGACCTCCCATGCCATGATCTATATGTGATGGAATTAACATGTGGTTAGTTAGATCTTGTACAAGTTGTTTTAGGGTTTAAAATTTTGGTAGAACCCCATGAAGTTTAGATCACACCATGTATTGCTTGTTCATGATGATTATGACATACTCTATATATGTGTGATGTTAGCATGATGTTAAGTAGACCTTGCCCAAGTTGTTTAGCATGTAAACTCCTAAGAACCCCCCCCCCCCCCCCCTCTCCCTTAGGGTTTCGGCCAACTCATGTACATGCCCTCTACCAAATCCTCCATGCCATGCTACATGTAGAAAAAAAATTCAAATATGATGTTAGTTAGATTTTATCATAGCATGATTGATTTATGTCACTACCTTAGGTCCATGTTAATTGTATGAATGTATGATTATGTTATGCTCTTTGCCATGATAATTGTATGAATGTATGATATGTCATAAATAAGGAATATGATATGCTATGTAAAGAAATATGATATGTTATAAAGAAGGAACGTGATATGTTATGAAGAGAAATATGATATGTTATGAAGAAGGAACATGATATGCTATGATGAAGGAACATGATATGCCATGATAAGGAACATGATATGTTATGAAAAGAAATATGATATGTTATGATAAGGAACATGATATGCTATTTTACTTTTTGCATGACTTGTATCGGACCCTAACAAGGTCCAAGGGACGGGCTCCTACATGCCCCTGGGTCGACGGTCATAGTACAGACCCAGTACGGGATGGGTTCCTAGTTGCCCTAGGTCGACAGTCATAAGTACTGGCTTAGGATGGGCTTCTATGTTATGTTTCCCCTAGGCCGACCGATATAGTACGAGCCTAGTACTCTAGTAGGTTCGGGATTAGCTACCTCGGGTCTATTAGGGATGCACGCTATGATGATGATGTATGTGGTATAATGTCGGGTCCAATATGTTGAGATTATGTTTAAGTACCTATAAGATATACGTTTTCAAAGAGCATCTTGCATATACCCTTATTTCATGTCTAGGTGATTATGATGTTTACATGAATGTTATGCTTATATGTTCTTGTATGTTTATATGCATGTTATACTTATATGTTCTTGTATATTTATATACATGCTATGCTTATATGTTCTTTTATGTTTATATGCATGTTATGCTTATATGTTCTTGTATGTTTATATGCATGCTATGCTTATATGTTCTTGTATGTTTATATGCATGTTATGCTTATATGTTCTTGTATGTCTATATGCATGTTATGCTTATACGTTCTTGTATGTTCTCGATGTATGGCTTTTGTGAGTAGGAAAGGATCTTACTAAGCCTATGTGCTTATAGTTTTATGTCCCCTTATACTGCAGATAAGGGTAAAGAATGGCTAAACTAAAGGTAGCAGCAGGAGGGGGAAAGTGTGTGTAGTAGTGGTATGGTGGAGGAGATCTGTTTATCTTTCCCATACTTATGCATGTTTTCCTTTAAGTTTTGCATGTTAGTTGTTAAGAGTCAAACTCTACTTGATGATGAATGGTCGCTACTTGGTGTCCTTTAAGTTGAATGTCCTGAACTTGAACTAAGTACTTATGAGATGATGATGTATGCTTTATGTTTAAAAGAAAGAAAAAAAAGTTTAAAGTCTTCCGCTGTAAGAAGTATATGTAGTCTTCCACTATAAGTGCATGTATGTATGATCGCATCGCGCCTCCCTTCCAACCCCTGGAAAAGGCGGGCGTAACAGGTTTCTCCACCTTCGACGGGTTGTCGAGAAGGAGTGGTTTAGTTAGTGCGTGCGCATAACTAGAGCTCGGTGAGCTCGCCCGTGGAGTAGGAACCATTCAATTCCAAACCACGTATATCTTGTGTTGTGTGATTGTGTATTGTTGTTAGTTTCATTATTATTGTTATTCCGTTGCGCTAACAACAATTGTAGACGAGCACACAATGAGAACGATCGTATTCCACCGTACGACGATTGAGGGCTATTCACCCCCCTCTAGCCGGCCAACATCGTCCCTACAAGTCATCGTATGATGGTAGTCGTTCGTTGATCGTCTACAATATATGATTTAGTAGTTATGGTCGATCTAAATACTAGTCCGATCTTGTTGTACACGACCCTTTGCGATCCAAGTAGTAGGTCAAGTCTCTTGGATCCCAAAGTGAACCTTTCCAATGTTTGTTTAAGATCTTTGAATTGTCTTTCAAGAGTGAGTTCTCAACTTCAAGTTTTTCAACTCGAGTTGAGTCCTCCTCTTGATCTTGACTAGTCGAAGAGGTTAGGGAGACCTCGTGCTTAAGAAGATTAACCTCCTCAACTAAGGTCTCGACCTTGGACTCAGACTTAGCTAATTTTTTAGGTAAGATTTTAATTGCACCATACAATGTATCGATTAAAGAACGACTCACCTTGAGTGAACCTTTTGAACCAGATACGGATTTGTGGTTTGTCTTGAATTGAAGCTCGTCTTCGGATCCAGAGTCGGACTCTTCCTCGGGTTCGGACTCATCCTCGGGTTTGGTCGACTTGGCTATGAAGCCAAGATTGTTGAGCTCGTCTTCCTCCTCCGACGATTCCTCCCACGTTGCATTGAGTGCCTTCTTGAATTGTGGTGCCTTGTTCTTGAGTCTTGGACAATCCGACTTGAAGTGATCCATCATGTGGCACTCATAGCATCTATAGTTAGAATTTGGTTTCGAGTTACCCTCCTTGGATTGATTGATTTGTCGTCTTCATCTCTTGATCATTTTTCGAAGTAGATTTACTAGTTTGGTCTCCATTTCGTTGTCCACTTCTGATTCGTACTCGTCTTCTTCCTCCGGTGGTGGTTTGTTTTTTGTCTTCTTCTTCGGACCTACAAACAAAGCGATACTTTTCTCAGCGGGGGCCAAATTAGACTACTCATGTAATTCAAATTCGGAAAATAATTCATCTAACCTAATTTTTGAAAGGTCCTTAGAAACCTTGTAGGCATCAACTATGGATGCCCACAAGGTAGTCCAAGGAATTCATTAAGCGCATACCTGATCACGTCCCAGTTTTCGACCTTCTATCCGATCAAATGCAGTATATCTTGAATTCGGGCATGGAGCTGGGTGGCCGACTCATGTTCCTGCATTTTTAAGTTAAATAATTTATTTAAAAGTAAGTCACGCTTACATACCTTCGTATCGGCTGTTTCTTTGTGAAGCTCGATGAGCTTATTCCACAAGTCCTTCGCGCTTATGAACGGGCCAACACGGTTGAGCTCCTCCTTGGATAGACCGCATTGTAGGATTTGAGTTGCCTTTGCATCACCCTCTACTTGGCTCTTCTTGGCATTCGTCCGCTTGTCACAGTCCAAGTATTCACCATCTTCATTTATTGGAAGGGTGATCCCGATCTGGATCACAATCCACATCTCTACTTGGGTTTTCAAGTAGCACTCCATCCGACCCTTCCAGTAACGGAAGTCATCTCCATTGTAAAACGGAGGTTGGGCGGTTCTAAATCCTTCGAGATGGGCCATAAAAAAACCTTGCACAAAAACAAGAAAACAAAAATGCAAATTGCCAAGACTTCATCTTGGATTAGTAGGCGGGAGAAGAATTAACCAAAAGCCCAAAACGAAAAGAAAAAAACAAAAATTTGCTAGATTAGTGGTTACACCAAATCATAGTGCCCCCGTTCTGATACTAATTGTTGGATCGAAAGAGCGTCGCTGGAGGAGGGGTGAATAGCGAGATTAAAAGAAACTTTCTTTTCGTATGATTCGATTAAGACAAAAGTAGCACAACGGAAAAGTAAATGAGGAAAATTTATTTTTACTTGGTTCGTAACCTAATGGTTGCTAGTCCAAGGCCCTAGCGATCCTAGACCACATACGGAGGGCAATTAACTAATAATCTCCTCCTCGTTGGAGGTAGGAGATGACGATTACAAAAACCAACGAAAAGCTTGAGGAAGAGGGACAATCCCACCTCTCCCTCGATGTGATCAAAAGCTCAATAAAAGAAAATTAAGTACACTGATTTGAAATATAAACTTTGAGAACCTATACCAACGAAGAGGAGATCTTGAGTTTGTAGTCGTGTCATCGACGTTCCTGCAGCATTTCAGCGTCGTAGCATTGTCATAGAGAAGCGGCATTGAGGATCACTTTGTAAGCACTTTTGATGACCTGAAGGGGTAAAAACCCCCTTCTTTTATAGCCTTCGAAGCCCCCCAACATTCAGTTTCGGCTCATGTTCAAAGAACCTCATCTCCCCAAGATAAGTGGAGCTTATCTTGACTCTCCTCGAGGTGGGCAGTTTGACTGACAGTCGACTGCTGCCCTTATCAGTTTGACTGATGCCCATCAGTCAACTCCTACAAGGCAACAGTCGACTGGTGGCTAGGGTTCTCAACTGCAATAAAGATTTAGCTCAAAAGAAAAACAATATAAGTGAATTCGATGGTCACTTACCATCTGATTTCGACTTAGACCTTCCACGAGAAGTCTTAGTCGAATTGCCGCCTAAGGATGTCCCAGTACGGAGGACCTGACTTTACATTCACTCACACACGAGCTTACCTTAGGTCCTTTTGTGTAATGCCCGGAAAAAAAATAAAATGAAATAAAATATGGTTCGTTATAGTTAATATTCGAACCATGAATCTTCTAATTGTGAGGTCACCTTGATACAACCATGCCATAGGATAATTCTTGGCTAGGATATATATAATAATATACAAAGAATATAAATGAAAAATTTTCAAAAATAAATAAAATAAAATATGGTTCGTTATAGCTAGGATTCGAATCATGAACCTTCTAATTGTGAGATAGCCTTGATACCGCTATGCCATAGGATGCTTCATGTTTAGGATGTACAAAGATTATACAATATAAGTATGAGAAGATGAGGAGTTTTCTTTTCTCTCTCTAAGTATTAAAGGGGAATTAAGAGAGGGAAAACAGAAATTTTCTTCCTTCTCCCCTTCTCCACCGAATTTTTTTGCTTCCTCCTTCTCCCCTTCTCCACCGAAAGTCTTCTTCCTCCTTCCTCCTCTTCACCGAACCTATGCTCCCCTTGTTTTGGTGTTCTTGAGTGGGTTTTTAAGGGGGGTTTCTCACAAGGGCTTAGTATATGCTAGAGGATCATTCCGAAGGCTAAGGAATAAGGGAAGATCTTCATCTCACAAAAACACTAACGGTATATTAGTAAGATAGCGAAAAGATGTAAGTATTTTTTCACCTGCAGTATAAGTGGCTATTCGATTATTTTATCTAGCTTCTTTTTCCATGTTTCATTTAGATTATATGTTTTGTTTAGATTGTATTTGTTCAGATTTATAGGCATTATATGTATATTTCTTTGGAAGCAAGACATAAGATCGCAATGATGCTTCCCATATGAGTTTTGGGGACAAAGAGCATGATCAAATGTCTTGAAAGGCTTCCTATATGAGTTTTGGGAGTATGATCATGTTAAATGTTTGTTAAATGACAAAATCAGTAGGTCATATATAAAGAAAGTATTTTACTTTAAAGTGGCATGTACCGGGCCCTTAGATCGCCCACGGGCCCTAGACCGCCCTTAGTAAGTTGCCCTAATAAGTTTAGTGGCTAGCTACCCTAAATTGCATTAGGGTTACACGCAAATTGTTACTATGTCGGGCTACCCAAATAGGGATGTTTACTGATTTTAAAATATAAATAAATATATATATATATATATATATATATATATATATATATATATATATATATATATATATATATATATATATATATATATATATATATATATATATATAAATATATATATATATATATATATATATATATATATATATATATATATATATATACATATGGTTTCTAAAGTTAACTAAAGCACATTGTTTACAAACTTAAGTATATCTCATGTGCATGTTTCTACAAGCGAAGCATATTTCAAAATCATGTATTGCAAGTTGTGTATTTCAAGTTCATGCATTTCAAGTTGAACCATTGTGTTATGTACAAGTGTTTCTATATGTTTAATACAGAAAGTTTATGCATTTCAAGTTGAATCATTGTGTTATGTACAAGTGTTTCTAAATGTTTAATGCAGAATTTTCTTAATGGCAAGTATGAGCATGTGTTTGCATGCAAGTATTCTAAAATCGTTTGAATTGGATTCATACGATACATGTGAATCATGCTTAAAAGGAAAGATGACTAAGTTACCTTTTACTGGAAAAGGTGAACGAGTGGGAGAGTTACTAGGTCTAATACATACTGATGTATGTGGACCTATGTCAACTCAAGCTTTAGGAGGTTATAGCTACTTCATTACCTTCACTGATGATCACACACGGTTTGGGTATGTGTTCTTGATGAAACACAAGTCTGAAGCCTTTGAAAGATTCAAAGAATTCAGAAATGAAGTAGAGAAACAACATGACAAGAGTATTAAAATACTTCGATCGGATCGAGGTGGTGAATACTTAAGTCAAGAGTTTCTTGATTATCTAAGAGACAATAACATATTATCTCAATGGACTCCGCCATATACACCACAGCATAATGGTGTATCTGAGAGGCGTAACCGGACCTTGTTGGACATGGTCAGGTCAATGATGAATCATGCGAATATTCCCAAGTCCTTTTGGGGCTATGCACTTCAGACAGCTGTTTACTTGTTAAACAGAATGTCAACCAAGGTAGTCTCTACTACTCCATATGAGATATGGAATGGTAAGAAACCTCATGTATCTTACTTGAAGATATGGGGTTGTCTAGCTTATGTGAAGCGGACTGTATCAGACAAATTTGATGTTAAGTCTGATAAATGTCTATTTATTGGATACCCTAAGGAAACAAGGGGTTACCAATTCTATCATCCTGTGGAACAAAAGGTGTTTGTTTCAAGGCATGCTGTGTTTCTAGAGAAAGAGTTTCTCTTGCAAGAAAAAAAGCGATGGGAGTGTCTTCCTTGAGGAGGCTCGAGAGACTCAAATAGACATTGATGAGATACCCGTGAAGCACAACAATGATAACTCATAGTGATGAGCAATTGGTCGACCTCTTCAGAACACCACATCTTCAGAGATCCGTAGAACACGCAACATTCCTAAGAGATATGGATTTCTCGTAAGTGAATCGAACGACGTGTTACTCATTGATGATGAGGAGCCTACCAGTTATGAAGAAGTGCTGACAAGTTCAGAAAGGGATAAGTGGCTTGAAGCCATGAAGTCGGAAATGGATTCCATGTATGAAAACCAAGTTTGGAACTTGGTTGACCCACCTGAAGGCATCAAGCCTATAGGGTGCAAGTGGGTTTTCAAGAAGAAAACTGACATGGATGGTAATGTGATAACCTATAAAGCTAGATTAGTGGCGAAAGGATATCGTCAAAAACAAGGTGTTGATTATGATGAAACCTATTCGCTTGTAGCTATGCTTAAATCCATTCGGATGCTCCTGGCCATAGCGGCTCATTATGATTATGAGATATGGCAGATGAATGTGAAAATAGCTTTCCTTAATGGAAATCTGCTCGAGGACGTGTATATGATACAGCCTGAGGGTTTCACATCGGTTGATAAAACCAAGGTATGCAAATTGCGACGGTCCATATATGGATTGAAGCAAGCATCCAGGAGCTGGAATATCCGTTTTGATGAGACGATCAAAAAGTTTGATTTCTCACAAAATCCAGACGAACCTTGTGTGTACAAGAAGGTTAGTGGGAGTCCAGTCGTGTTCCTAGTATTGTATGTCGATGACATATTACTTATAGGAAACGATGTTTCAATCTTACAGTCAGTTAAGGTTTGGTTATCCAAGACATTCTCCATGAAAGTCCTGGGAGAAGCAACCTACATCCTCGGGATTAAGATCTATAGAGATAGATCGAAACGGTTGCTTGGTCTTTCGCAGTCTACATATATAGACCGAGTGCTAAAGAGGTTTAGCATGTCGGAATCCAAGAAAGTTTTCCTACCCATCAGGCATGGGGTACACCTTTCGAAGTCTATGTGTCCGCGCACAGAAGACGAGAGGATTTGCATGAGTAAGATTCCCTATGCATCCGCAATAGGATCTCTCATGTATGTTATGTTATGTATGAGGCCCGATGTATCGTATGCTCTGAGTGTCACGAGCAGATACCAGTCTGATCCAGGAATGGATCATTGGGTGACTGTTAAGACGATTCTTAAGTACTTAAGAAGAACTAAGGATGTGTTCCTAATATATGGAGAAGGGGACATGGTGATACCCGGGTATATGGATGCCAGCTTCCAGACAGACAAGGATGATTCCAGGTCTCAGTCTGGATAAGTGTTCACCTTGAATGGAGGCGCAGTGAGTTGGAAAAGTTCCAAACAAGACACTGTAGCGGATTCTACCACTGAGGCAGAATACATTGCAGCTTCGGAAGCAGCAAAGGAAGCGGTTTGGATCAAGAAGTTCATTTATGAACTTGGTGTGATTCCAGCCATTGTTGAAGCAATACCGGTCTACTGCGACAACAATGGAGCAATTGCATAGGCGAAAGAGCCAAGGTCTCATCAACGATCCAAACATGTGCTTCGCCGCTATCATCTTATCAGAGAGATCATCAGTAGGAAAGAAATACAAATCGAGAAAATCCCCACTAAAAGGAACTTAGCGGATCCTTTGACTAAGGCATTACCTCAAAGTAAGTTTGAGGGTCATGTCACAGCATATGGTATTGGATACCGTAGCGATTGACATTAGGCCAAGTGAGAGTCTGTTAGTAATATATGAGAGATGTCCTAAGGCAATCGCCTTATGTATGAACCATTTATATGATAAATGAAGATTCACTATTTGAGTATACATGGTTTCATGTATTTGATTGGATCTTAAACTCATTTATACGCATTCGACACAAGATGAGAGAATTTGTGATTGGATCACAACTAGTGAGTATCTCTACATGTGTAATTGTGATGTATCGGAATTATCCCTAGTCGATGAATTGATGGATTTGGACACCATCAATTCTGTCGAGACTAGCACGAGGTATACTCCTTGGTGTATCCAAGCAGCTGATTCTCACTGGTTGAAGACATTGTGATGTTCGGAGTTAATTATGGATGCTAGTTATGGTAACTAGTTCATTGGAGTGACCAACCATAAAACTTCATATGGTTCTCTGCATATATAGATATGTCAATGAAGTTCTTACTATAGCTTAAGTGCGATGTTCCTTTGAATTGCGGTATTCAAGTCATCTTGATCATAAAGACTTATGCTTTGACATCTTAAGCAAGCATCTCTGAGGAGATGTGGATCGGGATGATTGGGTATAAGTCGAAGTGATCGAAGGTGTTTGAATAGCCTATAAAGGATTCACCACTCCTTGCGAGGAGATGTATACCCATGACCTCTCGTCGGATTGTTACTAAAGTCTTTGGCCAAAGCATCACATGTTTAGAGTAAGGTACTCTTCGATACATGTGCAGTAACTAGAATCCGTAGGACGAGGAAATGATACTTGGGCTAGGTGTGACGTAGTCAGCCTAGTGGGGACTGACACTATAGACCATGTCCTGAACCAAGTGGGTATAAGATGAGTGAAGGGAATGGGGCACGATTCATTCGAGTAAGGGTTTCGTAAATAGTTCGGATCAACCGTTGATCTTTTCGGTTAATTGGGGATCATGATGTACTACTAGGTGCCACTCATGATCGTTCTATAATTAATGGTTAATTATAGACGGCCAACATAAACCGAGAACCTATTTGGTCACACGCACAACGAGCGTAATCCGAAGGATTTAAAACGAGCTTGAGAATGAGATTCTCAGACCGAGAGAAACTAGGTTTGGTTGGACCAAATAAGAAGCGAGCATGAAATTGTTTCAGTCGCAATGGAAGCGTGGATGGGTCGTGTCTTATGAAGACATAATGGATGAACCAAAATGGTTTGGTTCTAATCCAATGGAGGAGAATAAACCAAAGGGTTTGGTTTATTTTAAACGAATGAACCAAAGTTGGTTCGGTTCGTTTTAACTTAAAATAAACCATCATGGTTTGGTTTATTTTAACTTATATTAATGGAGCGGGTTAACGGGCCTTATGGTTATGATCCAATAACCATTAAGAGAATTAGTTCTCTATAAAAGAGGGTTTAAGGGTTTGTTAAGCCCTAATCCAAAAACCCTAACCTAGAGTTGCCGCCCACCTCTCCCCTTTGAAGAAGTCGGCGCCAACCCTAGTGCCTCCGCCTTCTCTTCTCCACTTGCCGGCGTTGAGCTGCTGCCGGAGGAGCTCCGGTGATCTCCCTTGGGTTCGGTAATAAGGTGAGCTTCCACCTTTCCTTTGGCCGGCCCCTACTCCTCCACCAAAAGCTGTCCAGTTTTCTGGACAGCTTGTTTCCCTCTCGTCGGAGAGTCATTTGGACGACGTTTGGAGCTCCGACAGTGGTAGCCTTGCTGGGAATTCGATCTCCGGTAATCCTCATAGGTGGAGGACGAAGGATTCGTCAAACAGTTGATGAATACCTCTCCGGAGAAGCGAGTTTTGAGGACTCGTCTTTGGATCCGAATTTGGATTCGGATCGTGATCTTCTCTCGATCACATCGTCTTTAACACGAGGCTAGTAACCCGTACGAAGACGAGGCTCATGACTTAGTGAAGTCATCCCGAAGATACTCGGCGTGGACATGGATAGAGACGATTCTAGCGAGGATCGTTCCGGTTGATGTCGTTCCCACTACACGTGATACGTAAGGTATACGTAGTTAAATTTCCTTTTATTGCAAAATTTAAATTTACGGTTATGTCTACACATGTTGTACTATGCATACGTGTGATGTGTGTATTGTAATAAATTAGATTTATTATTTTTATTCCTTCCGTTGTGCACATGTTTACGAAACATGTTCGAACACACACTCGCCGCGGTGCTGGAAACCCAACAGTTGAGTTACTTAAGAATGTTTTATGTTAAAACTCTAGCGAATGTGCATGCTGAGATATGTTAAGAACTTGTGTAATATTCCTGTGTCAGCATGCCAATATAGTGATTTCTTCCTTTAGCTTCTGCTGTTTCAAATTAAGAGTTTGAGTTATGATACTTGTTTAGAACCCATGTTTCGATCTTGTTACGAGTTGTTGATACTCTTTTGTTTTAAATATGGTATTAGTTAGTTTATAAATAGTGTAAATGAGTTTATGGAATATTTTGAGTCATGTTTGGCTTCTTGACGTAAAGAAAAAGATAAATGATGCGGACGGGTGAAGTCTGTTCACTCCTTTCCAATGCAGCGAAGCACGGATGGAGATCTCAAGAGGGTTCTCACAGGCCGCAATCAGTAAAGAATAAAAAGATGAAGTAGATGAAACGCAAGAAACCGACGCCAGCAATTGAGACTCAAACACAAGATGTAACGTGGTTCGGAATAAGGATTCCTACTCCACGGAGATGAGCTTTTCTCACCGGATGCAGCGCCTAAGCACTTTCACTATGAAGGTCCTCCTTTACGGAAAGTAAGTTTCCGAAGGTGGAGGAGAAAAAACCTCTTACAGTGATATCACAAGACGAGAAAAATACAAGAGATGTAACAGCTACAGATCTCCCTCCTTCTTCTCCGGCGAAACGGTTGTTGCTCTCCTTCTCCTCCTCCGTCCCCTTCTCTCTTGCTGGGTGGGAATAATCGCCTCCTCCTTTTTCCCTGCTTCCTCCTCTTTGATCTCCCCCCTCTTTTCCTTCATCGTAATGTCGTGGGTTATCTTCATCGTACACATGGCCACCACCTTTTCCTGGAGAATAATTCTGTTACAGATATCAGGAGTGGAGACTCTTTGGAATATTATGTGGGGCCTCCTAGGCCATTGCCTAACACCCTTTCCTCTATTTTTCGGGAAACTAGGCTAGACTATCTCCCTCAACCTTCCGTGTTGAGGGAAGCTAGTTTTAGGTCTATAGCCCACGGGCGCCCTAGCCCTAGGGTTCCTCATCAACCCGAACCAATTCCTCTCCTTCCTGTGCCCAACTTCCCCTTGTAGGGATCAGATTGTGCTGACTTCTTGGCGAAGCGCCCTCCGCCTCTCCTTTGCCGTATCAATTGTTTTCATTAACTCTCCCGTACCAATGGCTCTCAATATTCGCCCGTGCCAATGGCTCTCAATATTCGCCCGTGCCAATGGCTTCTGAGGTTCGCCCGTACCGATGGCTCTCAATATTCGCTCGTGCCAATCTTCCTTTCCTTTCTTAGCTGAGCCGTATATTTTGGACCGGATCTTAGGTCACCCGCTAACCCCTCTATCGGGGATTATGTAAAGAAGGTACCAGTAGTATCATTAGTCAACCCCGAAAAATAGTCAAGCCGGTTATAAGCTTTGACTTTCCAATGTACATAAAGTTTCGACCTATTCTTCATTCCTTCGGCTTAAATCCATCCGCTTCTATAACTCCCCAAGATATTGAAGGAGGCCCACTGGGCCCATGGGCTCCGCTTCTCCTTCTCCTTCTGTGCAGCTGAATCGTCGCGGAAAACCCTATATAAACCCTTGCCTTCTTCTTTTAGGTATCGATTAGTGTGCTTGGTAATCCAGCCTATTCTTCTTCTCCCGTGATTCTCATCGGCGGTGTTGCAGCGACCCTGTTCTTCCTTTCCTCACACGATTCTTCTTTACCCTCCGAGTAAGTGCTCTGCTTCGTTCATACCCATGGCTCCTAGGACCCTCTCTTCACCCGCCTGGTATGAACATACCATAACTCAGTTAGATTGCAACCATTATTTCTTTAACCTAAGGAACAACTACATAGAGCCTTCTATAAAATGTTGTTTTACGACCAAACTGCATCGACCTCATAAACCTCCTCCCGGCTTGATATGCTTTTTTTATGAACAATTTCTTAACGGTCTATCCCTGCCAGTACCACAGGTCTATCTGGACCTCCTAAACTTCTATGGACTACCTCTGAACCAATTCACCCCCAACTCCTTCCGGATTCTATCGGGAACCCATATAGTGTTCCAACATTTGAACCTCTCTTTGACCCCCGAAATATTCCATTGCTTCTTCCAATTAAAGTCTTCTAAGGAAGGCCTCTTCTATCTGTCTAGTCATTCTGACTGCCAATTCCTGGTGAACCTGCCTACTTCCCACAAGGTTGGGAAGTCTTATATTTCTTTGTACAACTCCCAGAATCTTTACCTTACTCTGATACTTGGAAGATAGACCTTCCTGAATTGCCTTCTTTCCGGGAAATGAGGACCAAATGTCCCTTCCCGGAAGTGTATAGAGTCTTAGGAGAGCTGCATTATTGCTCGAACCATCTGCTAGAAACTCCCCTCTTAAGCCACTTTGGATTGTCTCCTCTACCTTTGACGACTTCGATTGCTATAGGTAGGGTGACATTTATCCTGCCATGTGACTTCCTTTTTAGGGCATTCATCTTTCTTACCAGTATATCTTGTAGATAATCTGATGCAGAAGGCTTTGGTGGAAGGGGAGTCGATCGAGGCTGCCAAGAAGAAGAAGACCCTGACTAAGAGAGGCAAATCCACAGCAGCTCCGTCATCTCCTCGGAAGAAGCTGCGGCTTATCAAGAAAGGAGCTTCAAGTTCATCGGCTCTCCTTCCCTTGTCTTCCCACCAGCCGGAAGCTCGACCCCTAATCATTTATGAACCCCGAAGGGAAGGCAACACCTCCCCTGCCTCTTCTTTAGCTCCCCAAGGAGGGGATTCTTCCTCCCAGTTTCTGCATTCTTCCCCCTCCGCACAGAATTCACCCCGGCCTCCTCATGCGGAATCCCTCCAAGCTCCAACGCCGTCCGACTCGAGAACCGTTCCTGCCCCTCTTCGCCGTGCTAGGCCCCCATCTTCTTCGGAAGGAGAAGACCCTTCCCTTCCCGTTCCTCTGAGGGCCTCTCTGGGATCTTTGCTGAAAATTCGGCACCCTTCGGAGGTAAAATTCTTTAACCAGTCGGGTATACAAGGCTCGTGTGAGCAAGTGGGCAAACTGCTGGCAGAGGTATTTACTCCTTCTTCTCCTCCTCTTTGCTATGGGTATTTCCCTATACTGATGTAGGCTGATAATTTTCCTCTACTTTTAGGCCTCCACTCAACATAACAACATGGTAGTCCACCTAGCATGATTCCAATCTAGTGTGGAGACTCGCCATTTTGCCGCCGTGTCGTAACAGAAAGAGCTCGCGCGATGATTAAACGAACAAGAGGCAAAGAAGGCGGACTTTAGGGGTCAATGCGAAGACGCCACGATGCAACTAGCCTTGGTTCGAAGTGAGAAAGAGGAACTGCAACGAAAAAATGAAGAACTAGAACAGCGGATCTTCTTGCAATCTAGTGAGCTGCAGCAGGTAGACATCCTGACTCAGGAACTGAAGGAGTATAAAAGATATCTTATGGATGCCATGCTCAAGGATGCTGACTCTGCGGCTACTATCTCACAACTTCAACAAGAATGCAACCGCCTTAACCTGGAACGTCAAGCCTGGGCCCTTACCAGGGAATCCTGTGTAAAGAAGTGTCAGGAACTTTCCTCTGCAGTAACGGCTCTTCCCTGAACCTTATCACCGGTGGCCCAGCAGCAATCCATCTTCCAACAGGAGTATCTTGAAGCTCTTTCAGCCTTAGGACAGCGAGCTATAAAAGCAGCCACTGAGAGAGATGTTTTGGCGATCAACTTGGCGAAAAGTCAAACTCAGGTGGCTCAATATCAGGACCGACTAAAGGAGCAGGAAGCCGACCTCAAGAGGCGTTATGTCAAGAAAGGGGTAGATCTCTTTATACTAGGGTTTGAGGGGTCTTCAGCTCAAAATGCTAGCTAACTGTCCGCCCGAACTCTTTGAATTGTAATTTATACTATTCTCCTTCTTTGATAATTTTATCAATGGCCTCTCTTCTGCCTCCGAATGATGAATTTATTTATAGGCTTAGTTATCATCTTCTTTGCATGCTTCTTGACGGGTCGGGAATTCTGGACCCCTTTTAAAACTCCTTTTTTTATTTTCCTTTCTTCTTGTATAGGATGGTGTAATCACTTCATTGGCTCGGGCTTATGGAGGGGATATTAAATGACATTATCCGCCTCCGCCCCATTTTCGGTTCGGGAATCTGCTGGGAGTATGTTGTCTGATATTATTCACACCCGTCCCGGTTTTAGTTTGGGAATTCACTCGCAAGGTCTTTACCCGACATCATCCATATCCGCTCCGATTCCGGTTCGGGCGACGCTTTAAATAGCTCCTGCTTGTTGATCTTCCATATTTCTCTTACTACTTTGGAAATGGTATCAATCTCTTCGTCTTCTTTCCCTTTCCCAGAACCTCGGTTGCCTCTTTCCTTCCATTATAAATCCTTCGTCCCCCATGCCTTCGTCCTGCTATCTTCTTATTATGGCTTCAGCAGGGCATCCCATCGAAGTTTCTTCAGAGTCAGAATCTTTTGAACTACAAGACTGGGTCTCTGAGGATATTGAAGATCTGAGACTCGCTGTCACTTCACCTTCTCGCCCCTTCCATATCCGCCTTTCCAACGGCTCCTCCCACCTCGGTAGAGGTCCTTCCGCGCTCTTTCCTCCTCCTTCCGAATCGGTGTGGAATCCTCCTTCACGTGGGAGTATACAATGGGAGATCCTCGTGCCACCAACTTCCCCACTTCCACCAAAGATCGACTTTCATCCAGTTCCCGACGAGGACTCATCCTTCCTCTTCGATGAAGGTCCACCAGTTCTTCCTCCCCTCAAGGCTTAACGCCTGCAGTCATATTAGCTCCTTCTCCCCCCAAAGAGACATCTCCCGCTTCTTCTGTTAGGAGTAATCATGGAAAATCTTTGTAGATCAAGTTAATGTAATCGTTTCAAATATGTTAATAAAAAAAAATAAGGGAGGCAAATGATATCCGTTCTTGTCTTTTTCCTGTAGAAGTAATGTTTCTGTCTTCCAAAAGGACGGTAATCTGATCCGAACATGCCTTCTTCTATCATGTCTCGGGGATTCGGACCCTCTTAATTACAATTGTAGTCCCGTCAACCTTCCCACTACTGCCCCCACGTTTCCTCTGCTTTACTGACATTTATGGTCCCTACTTCTCCTACCAATGAATGCACTCTTCCCCTTCATCGCCATAAAAACCACCGACCTTTACCTGATAGCTTCCATCATTCTCCTTTTTCCTTTGCTTGCCATGGACAGAATATCGGAACAGGGCAGCAGTTCCTCGCCTTCTAAAGAACAGATAAATGATCGTCGATACATAGCTACCTTGGAGAAACAAGTGGAGTGTTTACAGCAATAGCTGGAGGAAACTTCCGCCCATAATCGTTCCCTGCACCAACAACTGATAGGGTCCCAAAAGGAATCGGCCAAGCAGACCTTCCTGTAGCAGTCCTACCGGTGCCAACTATTGTGCCAACCTCAACCCTACAAGGGACTTCCCTCTGTCCCTCCTAGCAAAGAACTGTAACGCCCGGGATATATAAGGGATGTTGTTTGTTATTCTTCCTTGTAGATGATTCAGAATATGTAATTCTTTTGCATCCATGAACTTTCCCAGTTTATCTTCTTTCTCCAGTATTTTCGGCACACTTTACTTCTTCCGTATCCACATAAACTTACCTATAACGGAGATATATTTCGGCTCTTCCGCTTTTATAATCTGCTTGGGATATAGAATCATCAAATGAATTAGTTTTTCTATTTTGCAAGGATAAAACAATATAGGGTTAAACAAGGACTTCAACTTCCCTCCCTTTTCGGGGACAAAAAGTGATATATAACTGAGGGGATCTCAATTCTTCCGCTCCACCACCACACGGGGATATCTTCCGCTTCGCGGGGATAGAAATTTTTAGTATAACCGAATGAATTTCGGTTCTTCCGTTCCACCACCATACGGGGATAGCTTCCGCTTTGCGGGGATAGAAACTTGTATATAGAATAAATAATAACCGAAGGATATCGGTTCTTCCGTTCTACCACCACACGGGGATATCTTCCGCTCTTCCTTGCGGGGATAGAAATTTTTATATAGAATAAATAATAACCGAAGGACATCGGTTCTTCCGTTCCACCACCACACGGGGATATCTTCCGCTCTTCCTTGCGGGGATAGAAACTTGTATATAGAATAAATAATAACCGAAGGATATCGGTTCTTCCGTTCCACCACCACACGGGGATATCTTCCGCTCTTCCTTGCGGGGATAGAAATTTTTATATGGAATAAATAATAACCGAAGGACATCGGTTCTTCCGTTCCACCACCACACGGGGATATCTTCCGCTCTTCCTTGCGGGGATAGAAATTTTTATATGGAATAAATAATAACCGAAGGACATCGGTTCTTCCGTTCCACCACCACACGGGGATATCTTCCGCTCTTCCTTTCGGGGATAGAAACTTGTATATAGAATAAATAATAACCGAAGGATATCGGTTCTTCCGTTCCACCACCACACGGGGATATCTTCCGCTCTTCCTTGCGGGGATAGAAATTTTTATATGGAATAAATAATAACCGAAGGACATCGGTTCTTCCGTTCCACCACCACACGGGGATATCTTCCGCTCTTCCTTGTGGGGATAGAAACTTGTATATAGAATAAATAATAACCGAAGGATATTGGTTCTTCCGTTCCACCACCACACGGGGATATCTTCCGCTCTTCCTTGCGGGGATAGAAACTTGTATATAGAATAAATAATAACCGAAGGATATCGGTTCTTCCGTTCCACCACCACACGGGGATATCTTCCGCTCTTCCTTACGGGGATAGAAATTTTTATATGGAATAAATAATAACCGAAGGACATCGGTTCTTCCGTTCCACCACCACACGGGGATATCTTCCACTCTTCCTTGCGGGGATAGAAATTTTTGTATATAGCGCCAGGGCAATGAGCATAAAGGAGGCAACGCCTTCATATCATTCCTCTTTGGTTCCCCTCCTTCTTCTGCAAATGGGGGGCTTTAGTACATAATGGGTCATTTAGAAATATAAACCCTTCTTTCCATTTTACCACAGACGAGAGGCCCACTAATGGCTGCAAGCCCATTCCTCCCCCTTTTATAGGGGGTTCTTTGGTCTTAGTTTCTCCTGCCATCCTCCTCCCTTCGCCTTTTGGTCTCCTTCTTCTTCATCTGTTTGCTCCGCCGCCGCCAAACCTCGTTTCCCCGATTCTTTCTTCCCAACCCCTCTTTTTCCTTTTCTTTTTCAGACCCCCAAGATGCATTCTAACTTCTTCCAGGAGATAGCGGGCCGCTACCCGAATCGCAAACGGGATGCTGGTCAGCCCTCCGCTTCTTCTTCCGCTTCACCTTCCCCAATCACCATCATACCCGATTCACCTCGCCGTTCTCCCTTTCCTCCTCCGGCGACCCTC
The DNA here is from genome assembly GCA_025175895.1 of Wurfbainia villosa. NCBI lineage: Eukaryota > Viridiplantae > Streptophyta > Magnoliopsida > Zingiberales > Zingiberaceae > Wurfbainia > Wurfbainia villosa. The sequence goes on along the minus strand of CM045989.1, from coordinate 29,765,156 downwards.
ACTACCCCCATCCCGGAGGAAGCCAGGGTCCTTACAAGCCCTAACTTTCCCACTCTTTCTCCTTCCGCCAATGATGTTCAGAAATCGCCTTCTTCTTCCCCGCAACCTGGGGATGAACCTGGGGAAGGTGTATTCCCATGTCAGCCAATGACAGGGGATGGATCACCTTTGTCTTCCCTTTCCCCGGCCCGTCCTTCCTTTTCTGAACCCATGGCGGTGGATATCCCTTCACTGCCAACTTCCCCCCTGGCTCATCGCCTGCAGAATCCCTCTCCTCCTGTGGGCCCTGACCAGGGCTTCTCTACTTCTTGCATCCCTATCGAAGGCTCCTCCAGCCCAATGCTCATCCTCTCGTCGTCTCAAGATCCTTCCTTCGATCAACCTCCTGCCGTCTTTCCTTCCGCAATCAACCCCCAACCCGGTGAGACACATATCCTCCCGGCAACTATGGATCTGCCGCCCCCGACTACCACCTCCGCGGGCCGTCCAAATGATGCGCTTCCCTCTTTCCATTCTCAACCGATGGATACCACCCTCCTTCTCTCCTTTATAGGAGAGGTTCCTCCTTCAGCATCTTCCATCCCGTCTTCTTCCCTTTCTCCCCGGAGTCTTCGGATTCTAAACTTAGAGGAAGTGGTTCCTCGCATGGAAGGCCTGCGCCATGCTCTGGACTTGGTATGTTTCCTTACTCAGCTTCCTTAGCTTTGTCTAGCTGACCAATTTCTTTTCCCACGACCGGTATGCAGGCCCTGACCAACCATAAAGAATTGGATCGCTCTCTTCATCAATACCAAGTTCAAGCCCAAGAATGGGAGCGTCAACAACGGGAAGGCTTTGCGGACGCTCAAAATCGAGAACGACTCCTGCTACAACAATTGCACCTGTGCCAAGAGCAATTAGCCGAAGCTCGCCAAAGAAATTCGAAGGATCGCGACACTATCGCAGCCTTAAAGGTGCAACCACGTCCAAGGGCAGAGCCCCTCGTCCCCCGGCAGGAAGTCCAGTCGGCCTCTCTTAACACAGAATCTTCCTCGGCTCAAGAGTTACTACGTCTTCAAGAGCAGGTAGCAGAGCTCCTCAAGGGGAAGCAACAAGATTCTGACGCCATTGCTCGTCTTCGGGTTCAACATCAGCGAGCACAAGATAAGATAGGGGACCTTCGCACCCACTTGTGCAAGGAGGTACAAGAAAACTCATCCCTTATAAATTCCCGGGCGCATGCTCATGCCCGTCTACGCAGGCAAGAAACCTCCCTCCAGAGGATGAGCTCTGAACTTGCCCGAACCAGATCATATTCTGAAGCAGTGGAGGGGATTTCAGCTTCCATGCGTCAAAATATGGTGGAGATGACGCACCTTGTGCAGCGGGACCAAAGTTCCCGAGCCGATGATGTCTCCATCTTGGCCGATGCTATTATGGAGGTGTCACGGCGCTATGTGGACGTGCGTCGAAACCTTCGAGAACAACAAGAAACATGCGAGAGGTTGCATCGAGAGCGAAGCCCTGACCGTCCGAATCGCGAGGAGTGACTCATCATTTTAATGCGTTCCACCTATCAAGATGGATTTAATGATGCGGTTCGGCAGTATGCAGCCCAAGGGTTGCCTCCTCCAACCTATCCTTCATTTTCTTTAAATTGGGAGGCTGGCTTTCGACGTTATCCTCCCGACCGGTTTAAGCTGTAATTTAATATCCCATTTTGACATGTGAATTTCCTCTCTGTTTTTCCTCTTCTTCTTCAAGATTTATTAACAATACTGTATTGCTTTTGTAAGTAGCCCCCTTAATGAAATTTGGAAAATACTTGGCATCTAATGAACGCAATCAATTCAAAAAGCATTTCCTTCGGAGTTTCATAATTTCTCTTCTTCTATTCCATATTTCTCATACAGTGTGAAAGAGTTTTAAATGAAGGGCATTCCAAGGTCGTGGAAGCTCTTTGCCTTGGTCATCCTTCATATAATATGCTGACCCTGCTACGCAGCGCGTTATTTCATAAGGTCCTTCCCAGTTGGGAGCCAGCTTTCCAGGGTCTCCAGCGGGATTGACTTTACGCAAAACCCAATCTCCTTCTTGAAATCTCCGAGGCACCACTTTCTTATTAAAGGCTCGCTGTACTCTTTGCTTGTAAAATTCCGCTCGCCTCCGTGCCATCTCCCGCCTTTCCTCCACCAAGTCCAATTCGGTGCTTCGGATAAGTTGGTTCTGATTTGGTTTGTATGCCTTTATCCGAGTGCTATTCAACAAAACCTCAACCGGAATAACGGCTTCCGCCCCGTATACCAAACTAAAGGGAGTTTCTCCCGTTGCTGTCTTGGGTGTGGTTCGATAGGCCCACAGGATGCCTGGTAACTCTTCTACCCAGTTTCCCCTCTGAGCACCCAACTTAGTCTTTAATCCTTGAATGAGGATCCTGTTAGTTACCTCCACCTGCCCATTTGCTTGAGGATGGGCTACCGAAGTGAAAGCCTGCTGAATGTTGAGACTTTGGCACCATTCTTGGATCTTTTTTCCTTGGGCGCTGCGTCCATTGTCACTGACTATTTTTCGAGGAATACCATACCGACAAATGATATTTCTCCATAAGAACTGTATTACGGCATTCTCAGTAATTTTGGTTAAGGGCTCTGCCTCCACCCATTTGGAAAAATAATCCACAGCTACTAACAAAAACTTCCTTTGTAAAGGTGCCGCCGGCATCGGGCCCACTATATCTATTCCCCATTGATCGAAAGGACAAGAAGAGATTACGGCTTTCATTAACTCAGCTGGCCGTTCAGAACGGTTGTTATGCTTCTGGCAAGCGATGCAGGTCTGCACTATATGAGCAGCATCTTGCTGAAGAGTAGGCCAAAAGTATCCTGCCAATAAAGCCTTTCTTGCTAAAGCTCTCCCTCCTAAATGATTGTTGCAGCATCCTTCATGGATCTCCTGGAGTACCCATTCCGCATCCTCGTTTCCCAGGCATTTTAACAAGGGTCGCCCAAAAGAGGTCTTGTATAGGTCTTCATTTAAGAGGATGAACCGTTTAGCTCAGTTTATTAAAGTGGATGCCGCTATTTTACCTTCAGGGATCTTCCCGTGCCGTAAATAAGCTATGATGTCGGTCCTCCAATCAAGAGTTAGGCTTGATTCAGGTACGTCTCCCTCCACGCTGCATATTGCTAAGGAAGTATGAACTCTCATATGGATCACTTCCGAGGATTTTATTCCTCCCATAGTGCTAGCCATCCGAGCCAATTCATCTGTCTTCCCGTTATGCTCCCGTGGGATTTGCTTCAAGAGGACCTGACGAAATTGAGCTTTTTCTTTCTCAAAAGTCTTCAAATACCTATCGCCTTTCCTCCTCGCAAAAGAACCTTGAAGTTGTGATATTACCAACTAGGAATCCGAGTGGATCACAATGGAAGAAGCCCCCACTGCTTTAGCAGCCTGTAGTCCCACTAGAATGACTTCATATTCCGCTTCATTATTAGATGCCCGATATTCCAGCGAGCGCTAATCAGTTTCTTCACCCTCAGGAAATTAATAAGATACCAGCCTTGTGCTGCAGATCTGAAGAACCGTCTCTGAATATATTCCATGCCTCGATCCCTCCTCCTTTGTTCGAACCATCTTAGCGCGCAAGGTACCTCTGCGAAAATCGTGAGTGCTTGGGCCTTGATAACCGTTCGAGGTTGGTAGTGAATATCATACTCGCTTAGTTCTACTACCCATTTGGCCAATCTTCGGAGAAATTTGGCTTAGTGGCGACCTTACCCAATTATTTGTGTGTTAGAGCGGTGACGGGATGAGCCAAGTATGGCCTTAATTTGCGGCGGTTAGTACTAGGATATATCGCCAACTTCTCGACTCGTATAATGGAATTCTGCCCCCTTGAGATATGGTATAATAAATAGGTTCTTGATGAGAACCTTCTTGTTTCAATAATACCAACTGACGGCTCCTTCCGATCATAATAGTTCTCGGTATTGGTTTGGCTAGCGGAGTCCACCAAATATTTCTTCAACTCTGGAAAGCTGTTCACATTGACCATCCCACAAATTTAGCGACATTGTAAAATCTTGAAAAAGGCGACCCCTTGTCCATTGATCCGCTATAAATCGGGATAAAGAAACAATCCTGCCCACCAACTTTTGGGTCTCTCGCAGACTAGCAGGTGACTTTATGTTGCATAGGGCTTGCACTTTCTCAGGGTTGGCTTGCAGCCCCTTCTCCGTCACTATGTACCCCAAGAACTTGCCACTCTTTACCCTGAACAGGCATTTGTTAGGGTTTAGTTTCATATTAAACCGCCTTAATGTAGCGAAGATTTCATTTAAGTCCTTGACTAAATCCCGAGTGACCTTTGATTTGACCAAGATGTCGTCCACGTATACTTCCACATTCTTCCCTTTCTGCTCCGCGAAGATCTTGTCCATAAGGCGCTGATAGGTGGCTCCTGCATTTTTTAGTCCGAACGACATTACCACATAAGCGTATAACCCCCCCGCAGTCACAAAGCTAACCCTCTTTTGATCTTCTTGGGCCAAAGGTATTTGATGATACCCTTGATATGCATCCATTAGGGACACCACTTCATATCCCACTGTAGAATCCACCAATTGGTCAATACGAGGCAAGGGGTAACAGTCTTTAGGGCATGCTTTATTCAAATCACGGAAATCGATACACATCCTCCATTGCCCCGAAGGCTTGGGAACCAAGACTACATTAGAGACCCATTCGGGGAACTGGATTTCCTTTACATGACCTGCTTTTAGTAGTTTGTCCACTTCTTCTGCTATGACTTTGTCCTTTTCTGGTCCAAAATGTCGCCTCTTCTGTTGGACGGGTCGAGCTCCTTGAATGATATTGAGATGATGTTCCGCCATATGAGGGTGGATCCCCGTGAGATCATGCGCATCCTTTGCAAAGATGTCTTCATTCTCCTTCAGGCAAGCCACCATCTCTTCTTTGACATCCAGTTGTTGTGCTATTCGGGTGGCCTTTCCTGGAGCGATCTCCACCAGTTCTCCCTCCTCTATTTTATCAACTTTGAGGGGGGATTCCTCCAGGACGTAGACATCAGTGATGATGACAGCTTTGCCCTTCAGGTCCTCGGTTCGGGCTTTCTTCTGATCGTCCCGAACCATTTGCACGTAGCAGCTCCTGGAGGCCTTCTGTTCTCCACGAACTTCACCCACCGATTGACCTACTGGAAATTTCAGCTTCTGGTGGTATGGGGAAGCCACTGCCTGAAAAAGGGTGAGGAAAGCATGCCCAAGAATAGCGTTATAAGTGGACGGAGCATCCACAATAAGGAAAGGAATTATACTGGTTTTTTGGTTGGGTTTCACACCCAGAGTTAAAGGCAATGATATCTGTCCTTTCGGTAACCATGTGCCCTGCGAATCCAAAGAGGGGCGTGGACACATCTTCTAATTGGGCATTTCCCAGCTGCATTTGTCCGAAGGCTTCCTGGAAAAGGATATTAACAGAGCTTCCCGAGTCAACTAGTACCCGGGCCACTTCATAATTGGCCAGGGATATACGGATAACCAAGGCGTCCATGTGGGGCAGCAGGACACCTTGCAGATCTTCTGGCCCAAACGAAACGGGCGGTGCAACTTGAATAGTCTGGTCGGTGACGATGGCCAAACTCTCCATGAGACGGGCGTACGACTTCCGTGCCCGGTTGGAGTCCCCGTCAGTGGGTCCTCCAGCTATAACATGAATAACTCCCCGTGTGGGAATGTCATCTAGATTGGATGAAGGGCCCTCCCCTGATGGGCCTTCTTGAGAGACGACCTCCTGGGATGGCGTTTGGAAAGCGACCCGGGGTTGTTGATTATACGGCCCTGGACGGGTTACATTAGGTCGGGGGCCTCGCCGCGCCGGCCCTCCTGCCTGAAACTTTACTTGCGGATATGCAGTATGGAGGCGATCCAATTCTTCTTGTAACTTGAAACATCGGCCACTACTGTGGCCGTATTCTGTGTGATATTGGCAAAAGAACGGGGCTGGGGGGTTACGCGGGATCCCCCTGTGTCCCAAGGGTCGTTGTAGCAGACCCTGCTGATCGTAAAATTCCATTTCACGTTCTTTCCATGTCCTCACAGGAGGAAGCGCTTCAGCAGCCATGATTTGTAATGGTGGGGTGGGGCGAACACCTTGCAGCATTGGACGAAGCCTCGGAACCTCTTGCCGAAAAGGTCTTGTATACTCCCGCCGAGGGGGGGCTTGAAGAGCAGCGGGACGAACTCTTTCAGTGGGGACTGCTGTGGCAGTCCGTTCGGCCCTCCGTACCTTTAATCCTTCTTCTTCGCGGATAAATTGCTCCGCACGGCTCAGTAGCTCTTCGTAACTATTCGTAGGTTGTCTTAACAAGGAAGGCGAGGAAGGGCCCTCCGCACCCATCTTTGAATAAGCGCCTCTGAAAGATTGGATCGAGTGGCGGGATCCCGGTGCAGTGAATTGATGAATATACCCCCTAAGGGATTCCGAAGGTCCCTGGGTGATATGCATTAACATAGAGGCGTCTTGTTTATACGCCTTGCAGCTGACAAATTCTCGACTGAACATTCTCTGGAAGTCAGTGAAACAAGTGATAGACCCCGGGGGCAGAGTGGTGAACCACTTTTGCGCCGAGCCAATCAGGGTGGTTCGGAAGACTCGGCACTTGAGAGCGTGTGTATAACAGTGAAGCGAGGCCGCTCCGTCGAATTGAGATATGTGCTCGTCCGGATCCGTCGAACCATCATACTTATTGACCTGAGGATTCCGGAAGTAGGATAGAGGGAGCTCCGAAAGAATGTCCATCGTGAAGGGACTGGGCTCGTATACTTCCGGAGGTCTGGTGGATTGACTTTCACCCTATTCCTCCCGGCGCGTTTGGGTGAAGGGCATAGTATTCTGAGGTGTTCTTCCCCCAAGTCCACCTCCAAGCAATACTTCACCATTGGCGGCTGTACGAGAGGGAGGAGGTATTTCTGGGGGTGGATCTCTGGAAGAAGGTTCCCTGGAGTGCGGATGCAGATATCTGGTCCTTTTCCTTTCCCTAGCCAGGGCTTCTGTGATAGCGTCATCCATCAAGGCCTTTAGTTGTGATGGTAGAAGAGTGATGGGGCGCTCCTCCGCCACAGAGGTATCAGGTTGTTGTATTTCTTCGGGTTGCATCTCGACGTCCAGCTCAAATGTTCCCACAGACGCCAAGCCCGATGCGGGACGGTGAAGTCTCTGTTTCCTCCTTTCCAATGCAGCGAAGCATGGATGGAGATCTCAGAGGGTTCTCACAGGCCACAATTAGTAAAGAATAAAAAGATGAAGTAGATGAAACGTAAGAAATCGACGCCAGCAATTGAGACTCAAACACAAGATGTAACATGGTTCGGAATAAGGATTCCTACTCCACGGAGGTGAGCTTTTCTCACCGGATGCAGCGCCTAAGCACTTTCACTATGAAGGTCCTCCTTTACGGAAAGTCAGTTTCCGAAGGTGGAGGAGAAAAAACTTCTTACAGTGATATCACAAGACGAGAAAAATACAAGAGATGTAACAGCTACAGATCTCCCTCCTTCTTCTCCGGCGAAACGGTTGTTGCTCTCCTTCTCCTCCTCCGTCCCCTTCTCTCTTGCTGGGTGGGAATAATCGCCTCCTCCTTTTTCCCTGCTTCCTCCTCTTTTATCTCCCCCCTCTTTTCCTTCATCGTAACGTCGTGGGTTATCTTCATCGTACACGTGGCCACCACCTTTTCCTAGAGAATAATTCTGCTATAGATATCAGGAGTGGAGACTCTTTGGAATATTATGTGGGGCCTCCCAGGTCGTTGCCTAACACCCTTTCCTCTATTTTTTGGGAAACTAGGCTAGACTATCTCCCTCAACCTTCCGTGTTGAGGGAAGCTAGTTTTAGGTCTATAGCCCACAGGTGCCCTAGCCCTAGGGTTCCTCATCAACCCGAACCAATTCCTCTCCTTCCTGTGCCCAACTTCCCCTTGTAGGGATCAGATTGTGCTGACTTCTTGGTGAAGCGCCCTCCGCCTCTCCTTTGCCGTATCAATTGCTTTCATTAACTCTCCCGTACCAATGGCTCTCAATATTCGCCCGTGCCAATGGCTCTCAATATTTGCCCGTGCCAATGGCTTCTGAGGTTCGCCCGTACCGATGGCTCTCAATATTCGCCCGTGCCAATCTTCCTTTCCTTTCTTAGCTGAGCCGTATATTTTGGACCGGATCTTAGGTCACCCGCTAACCCCTCTATCGGGGATTATGTAAAGAAGGTACCAGTAGTATCAATAAAGTATGATGGTAACACCTCCTTTACTAGAGTAAAGAGGGGGGTGTTACATTATGGTATCAGAGCAAGTTCCGCTCTTCCGCCACACGCACATCGAGCATCAATCCTACCGCTTCCATGAAAGAAAGTACACATATGCTTTACTTTCCTTTATGCTTAGTAAAGAATTTTTTTTTTGTTAAACAAGCTTACATATGTAGGTGATGATGATAGAAAGTAAGTAATAGGTTTAGGATTTAGGTCAGACACTTATCCTTAATTAGTATGCTACTGCGCTATTTGATACTAGGGCAACCCATTCGTTTATTTTCATGATATTTGCAAAGAAGATAAATATACCTCCGGATGTCCTGGATCTTAAGTTTGTAACAACATTGCCTTCGGGAGAGGTAATGACAACTACGCATTGGTTACGTGCCGCACCAGTCCGAATTTCAGAAAGAGAACTTTATAGTGATCTAATAATGTTGGACATGCATGATTATGATGTCATTTTGGGAATGAGATTTCTGAGCAAGTACGGTGCTTCCATTGAGTGTCGTAAGCGAAGAGTCGTATTCCAACCTGAGGCAGAGTTTAAGTTTAAATTTATAGGACAACCAAAGAAAAGAACTAAGAAGTTCTTATCTGTCATAAAAGCTCAAAAGATGTTAATCAGTGGATGCACTGAGTATCTAGCACATGTGGTGGATACAAAGCAAGAAAGAGGCCAAAAGCTCAAAGAAGTCCGAGTTGTATGTGACTACCCAGAAGTATTCCCTGATGAGTTGCCAGGGTTGACTCCTAAAAGAGAAATTGAGTTTGAGATTGAACTTATTTCTGGTACCAATCCAATCTCAAAATCACCCTATCGTATGGCTCCAGCAGAATTGAAGGAGCTTCAGGAACAATTACAGGAGTTACTCGACAAGGGATTCATTCATCCTAGTCACTCACCTGGGGAGCTCCGGTATTGTTCGTGAAGAAGAAAGATGGGTCTATGAGAATGTGCATAGATTACCGAACATTGAATAAGGTGATAATCAAAAATAGATATCCTTTGCCAAGGGTTGATGATTTGTTTAATCAATTGAAGGGAGCCACCATTTTCTCCAAGATTGACTTACGGGCCGGTTATCATCAAGTAAAAATTAAAGAGGATGATGTACCGAAAATGACTTTCCGAGTGAGGTATGGACACTATGAGTTCGTGATCATACCTTTCGGAGTGACAAATGCTCCATCAACATTTATGGACTTAATGAATCGGGTATTTGTTGGAACATCGGTGACCGGCTAGAGGGGGTGAATAGCCCTCTTTCGTGTATGGTGGAATTCGCTCGTTCTTGATCATCTACAAATATGATTAGTGCAAAGGAAATATAAACAATAAAGACAATTAAGAACAAGCGCTAACAAACCGATATAACATGGTTCACAACCCTTGCCGCTAGTCCACGACCCGATTCGTTCCAAGGTGAATCACGCCTTAAGCTTTCCACTAATCTCTCCTTTGCATAAAGCTAGGTGGAGGTAACCTTTCTTACAATCTCTCTTCTTACAATAGGATTGAAATAAATGCAAGTAAGAAGAGTAGAATTCGTTTGGGCACTTGTGAGGATGTTTAGGAATAAAGCATTAGGCTCTCCAAGTGTCCAAATGCCTCTTCTTATAGGGAAGGGGTCATTCTTCCCGTTGAGCCAACGGCAGTCGACTGATGTTGTGGTCGTTGCCTCGCAACGGCTCCTTCCACGTTGGATTCCAACCAACGGATCCCACATCAGTCGACTGATCATCCCATCAGTCGACTGATGGACCAACAATCGAGTGCTCGAAGCGAGCAGTCGACTCTCCAACATTCTGTGCCCGAAACCCTCGACATCAGTCGACTGCTCCCCTTGGCAGTCGACTGATAGAGCTGTTGGGATGTATACTGAAAGCCTAGTTCTTTTGTATGAACATCTTTATTTTGAAATAAGAATCACATGATCATTGTTTGCACGTTATATTTATATGTGTGCATATTTTCTAATATTTTACATTGTAGATAACATGGTGCCTGGGTGCGGCACAGAAGATCATGTTATCAGTCCCTTGTAGAATATAAGTAAAGGCTCACAACCAAGATGGTTTTGGACAAACCATTGGCATGGTTGTAGTGTAGCTTGGTATTGTTTTGTCTTGAACATAGAGTTACACTAGTACACTTAGGTGTATTGAGCAGACCGATGACATAGAGGTGATTCAATTTATTGTCGACTACATAATTGAATCAGACCTCGGATATTATGTTGTACATGCTCTTAATCCCGATATAATAACGGGCACATGTACTTAATATTTATTTCTTTGATTTACCAGAGGGTGAGATTTCTATGGATTAAATCAATATGCCTGGTAAGTTGGGAAATGATATTATTTACATGGTGTGCCTTTGATTATAGGAGGAATCCGTGTCCTATGTATTAGGTTGATGATGTCCCCTCGAGGAGCTCATAAGGTTCATCATGTAAACCCTGCAGGTTGACTTAGTCAACATGATGATAAGGTTGAGTGGTACTACTCGAGGAGTTAGATGTTAATTGATCGATGGTCAGAAATCAATTAATCGACGGACATTCGATATCTTAAACACGGGAGATGGATGTACAAATAATATATGGAGCCCATATTAATTTATGGGGGTTGGTGAGGTAGTTCGATGATGATCCTCTAGTGGAATGGAACATCATTGATGGATCAAGTTTGTGTGGTTTCGATCCATCGGGTGGCCATGACCCAACTCCTCCTCATGGTCCCTATCGTAGCCTAATATAAACCTCATGAAGTCTAGATCAAATGATGGAAAACAAATCTCTAGATCCGACGGTTGGGATTAAATCCCTAGAACCGATGGTTGAGATTAAACCTCTAGATCCGACGGTTGGGATTAAATCCCTAGAACCGACGGTTGAGATTAAACCTATAGATCCGACGGTTGGGATTAAATTCCTAGAACCGACGGTTGAGATTAAATCTCTAGATCCGACGGTTGAGATTAAATCTCTAGATCCGACGGTTGGGATTAAAACTCTAGAATCGACGGTTGAGATTAAATCTCTAAATCCGACGGTTGGGATTAAAACCCTAGAACCGACGGTTGAGATTAAATCTTTAGATCCGACGGTTGAGATTAAATCTCTAGAACCAATGGAGGAGATTGAACTAAGGCCTAAACCTAACTCTATATATATGGGCTTAGGCTTGGGCGGAAAAAAAGATATATGAAAAACCTAATTGAGACAAGGTGGCTTGGGCGGCAAGAAAAGGAGATTAGGGTTAGGGTTTGCTTGATGGTGTTGGGCGGCAAGGCTTCTCCTTCTTCCAATAGTTGGCCGGCAACCCATCCTCCCTATTCCTCCTTGATTTGGCCGGCGCCCAAGTTTTACCTTTCCTTCTATGGCTTAGGTTGGATGGAATTAGGATGGCTTCCCTTGGGCGGCAACCAAAACCTAGATGGGATAGGATTGGGGTTGGGCGGCTAGGGTTAGGGTTTTGGGATTAGGTTGGGCGGCAACATGGAGATGAAGATCTTCTTCTTCTTCCTTCTAAGTGTTGGCCGGCCACTATCCATGTTCCCTATACCTTGGCCGGAGCTCAACCTATTCTCCTTCCCATCATCCTTGGCCGGAAATTAGGAAAGCTTTGTCTAGGGTTTGGGCGGCAACAAGGAGGAGGATTGTTTTCCTTTCCTTTCTCCAAGTGTTGGCCGGCGCCCATACCCTTGGTGTTTCTCTTTCGGTTGGCTTCCATACTCCATTCCATCTTCTCTTTGGACCGGCGGCAAACATCATGCTTGGTGCTTGATGGTTGGTCCTAAATAAGAGATGAGTTTTGTTTCCATTTTGTTCTCTCTATTCTTGGGGCCGGCGGCATCAATCCTTTGTAGATTTGTGGTTGGCTCAAGCAAGAAGGGAAATAGAGTTCTTCTTTCTTTGGATTGAAGAAGATCTAGGATGCTTCAACTTGTGGAGGATCTTCGCCCACACGAAGTCTACAAGAAGGTTAGGACATACGATAGAAGATCAAGAGGTATAAAAGTTTTATAACTTTTATTATTGTTCTTTGCATGTTCTTATTTGATATGCTAGCTTATGTTCTTTATGTTAGTATATGTTGATTATACTAGTTTACATTTGTATGTATTTGTATAATCATGGACCCCGATAAGAAACACAAAAATCGGCGATCCGTCCGTCGTCTCTTCCGCGGCTAACCGACTAGAAGAGTTATGTTGCTTGAACAACTAGTTTGTTCAAGCGATCGCTCGAGTCGTTAGCACGACGACGAATTGGTTGTGCTTAGGAAACTCATCCCCTCCGGATTAGTTTTCATTTGTTGAAAATTTTAATCCGGGGAAATGGGAGCCAATGAGCCTCCAAGGATTAGCACATTGCCAACAATTGGTATCAGAGCCACGGTTTCCGGTTTTGTGTGTTTTGGATTCGGTTACTTTCACGCACTTATCATATATTGTGTATGCCGGATAATAGTAGGATGTGCGTAGGCTAACTTTTTGGTTGCAGGCATAAGATCCAACTATTATGGCTATATATGTGTGTATGTGATTGCATGTGTGTGTGATTGTATATTATTTGAATCCTCGGGGTTGACGAGGCTAAATTAATATTTAATTTTTGTGATTGAATATGACATTGTTTAGCCACTCTTTATTTTATTTTACTTTCGATCTAGATTTCATGTACACTCCCTCGTGGAGTATAGGATCGATGGATGTAAAATAAAATAGGTTTTATTCTCGGCTCGGATCTCCGGATGGCTCGTACATGACGTAGGAGGAGCGGACGAGGTGGCGACACGACGGGACGCATATTGGAGAACAATGCCATAATAGTTGGAAAAATTCTGATTTTTCCATATTTATTGCTGATTTGTTTTATATGCATGTTGTGTGTGCTTGAAAATTCCTCATTTGCAATTTACTAAGTGGGAGAGGGACATTTTAATTAATTCCCACGGCCTCCATTACAATTTGGCGTGTGATGCAACAAACTTGGCTCGAGTGCCTTCCTCCGAGGAGTTTGTTTATGGATCACTAGGTCAAATAATGGTTATATGAAATTATCTAGAAGCATGTGTACTTCCACAGAGGTAAGGCACATAATCCAAAATAATTCCCTTAGTATCGTGTAATGGTGCACACTTAGATGCAAATAAAAGTATCCTCCCCATAGGAGTCACTGCTTTTATTTGTAGGGCTAAAGAGGAACCAACTATTAATTTTATTTGTCAAAAAGTAAGGTTGACAAGATAATAAAATTAATGGGTAAAACCTCCTCTTACAAATGTAGAATTTGTATACGTCCACACTGCGTGGCATGCGATATTCTCGGTGTTTTGAGGTGTTGGTTGATTTTGAAATTTTATTGTTAGAGGAATCAATAATTTTTTGAAATCTAAAGTAATGATCTATGTGATTCTTAGGATTTTCAAAATTGACTTTCAGTCCACTTACTGTGATACTAAAGGAAATAAGCTTACTGTACCTAAATAATGTTGATTGGAAAAGATTCTAGATATTGTCTTATCTGCTAAGGTGTACAAGTATGCACTCTTCAAAGAGTGTCCTCAAGCCATCATTGCTCAAAAGGGTTTCTACTTCTAAGCCGAAAGGCAAGAAGAAGAAGAAACAAGGTGAAGCAAAGATGGTGGGAGGATCTCAGGGAAGAGTGAAGAAGCTGAAAGGCAAGTACTTCACTTATAAGTAGGATGGACATTAGAAGAAGGACTATCCCAATCCAAAACAGAACAAAGGTATATCTTTTGGACTAGTCATTGAAAAATGATTAGCGGTGATAGCTATCGGCACCTGGTAAGTAGATACGGGAGCCACTAATCATGTCTGCAACAATTTGCAGGTGTTCCAGGAAACCCGATGACTAGCTAAAGGGGATATTACCATTTACTTGGGCAATGCCATGAAGATGGCGGCTATTGCAGTGGGAAATGTTTTATTTATCTTTTGAGAAAAATAAAGGTTTTTGGTTCTTAAGAATTTCCTTTATGTACCCTTATTTAGAAAGAATTGATTTCGGTTTCTAAATAGTTTTTGGATGGATAATCTATTTCTTTTCATGACAGATTTGTTATAAAAGGAATAGGGACATTATCTATTCAGGTACATAGATAGGAAATTTATAACTTGAACCACAAGCTCCCACGATGTAAATAGAAGTTAATAACTCATCTTCTAATTCCAATAAGAGAAAAGAACCTTCGAAGATGAACCAAACATATCTTTGGCTTCTTAGGCTTGGTCACATTAACCTAAGCAGAATTCAAAGGTTGATAGCTGATGGACCTTTGGGTTCATTAGTGGTGGAGGATCTCCCAACCTACGAATCTTGCTTGGAGGGTAAGATGACCAAGAGGCCTTTTTAAGGCCAAGGGGTATAGAGCCAAAGATTTGTTAGAAATGGTTCATTCTGATTTATGAGGTCCTATGACTATCTAGGCAAGAGGTAATCTTAAATATTTCGTCTCTTTCATAGACGATTATTCAAGATATGGATGACACTGCGATCTGATCGTGGTGGTGACAACCTCTTGGGAGAGTTTAGGAACTACTTATCAGAGGTTGGGATTCAATCCCTTGATCGCACTGCACACCCCAGAGAACTGTAGCAAAGACGTAAGGAATAGGACCCTTATGGAGATGGTTAGATCGATGATGAGTTATTCTGACTTGTTTTGTAGTCCTAGAGATCAGAGGGTGATCGTTAACACGAATGCCAGATTTCTAGAGGAAGACTATGTGATAAGCCACAAGCCCAAGAGTAAAATTGTTCTGGAGGAGTTAAAAGGGAAGTCACTTCTTTAGTACCACCGGTACAAGAGGATATACCACATGTCACTGCACCGCGTGTCACAGAGGATACACAGATGATACCTCGTCATAGTGGGAGGGTTGTGAGACAGCCTCTCAGATTCATGTTTTTGGACAAATCTTCTGATTTGGTCCCTAGCAAACATGAACCTGATCCCTAGACATACGACGAGGCAATCCAAGATATAAATACAGCATCTTTGCAAAGTGCAATGAATACTGAGATTGAATCTATGGATTCAAGACAGGTCTGGGAGCTCTTATGCATAGCAACTCATATGGATTATGAGGTGTGACAGATGGATGTCAAGACAGCATTCCTTAGTGGAAGTCTTGAGGAATCCATCTACATGAAGCGACCAGAGGGATTCATTGCTAAGGGCAAAGAGCGTATTGTATATAAGCTTAATCGGTTCGTTAATGGACTGAAGCAAGCTTTGAAGTCTTGGGACATCCGCTTTGAGGAAGTAAATCCAGTCTTATGGATTTATTCAAAGTTCGGATGGGTCTTGTGTATATCAAAGATGTGATGGAAACATAGTGGTATTTTTATACTATACGTAGATGACATTTTGGTGGTTGGCGACAACATCGAAGTGTTATCAGACGTAAGGGTATGGTCATCCAAACAGTATGATATGAAGGACTTGGGAGAAGTGGGTCACAACCTTGGGGATCAAGGTTGTTGTGCTTATCCCAAGTTTCATACATAGACATGGTTTTGGATCGTTTTAGCATACAAAACTCCAAGAAGGGTTTTCTACCCTTCAGGCATGGAGTTCCTTTATCTAAGCAGATGTGTCCTAGATCATCTGAGGAGATAGAGGAGATATAGGTAGTTCCTTATGCTTCGGCGGTAGGAAGCCTAATGTATGCTATGTATGAGACCAGATATCTGCTTTGCCGTAGGCATGGCCGAGACATCGAGTAATCCAGATGTGGACATTGAACTGCGGTAAAGCATATATTGTAGTGCCTGAGAAGGACTAGGGATTATATGCTAGTTTACCGGGCAGACCAATTACTCCCTGTGGGTTACACGGATTCTGATTTCTAATCTGATAGGGATAATAGTAAGTCTACCTCAGGGTTTGTGTTTACTTTGGGAGGTGGAGCCATAGTATGGAGGAGTGCCAAGCAGAAATGCGTGGCGGACTCCACCATGGAAGGTGTGTATGTGGCAGCCTATGAGGCGGCCAAAGAAGCTGTATGGCTCAGGAACTTCCTGATGGACTTGGATGTGATTCCTGGTTTGCCCAGAACTATCACAATTTATTGTGATAATAATGGTGCAGTTGCAAACTCGAAGGAACCACGAGCCCATAAGGCTAGTAAACACATAGAGTGCAAACACCACCTGATACGAGAAATCATAAAGGAGGTAGAAGTAAGTTGTCGCCTAGATTGCATCAAAGGATGACCTGGTAGACCCTTTCACTAAAGCCCTTCTGGCAAGAGCTTTGATAGGCAAGTAGAGGGAAGGGGAATCAGATGTATGACAGTATGATGACAGCATAGTCTTTTAGTATAAGTGGGAGATTGTTGGGATGTATACTGAAAGCCTAGTTCTTTTGTATGAACATCTTTATTTTGAAATAAGAATCACATGATCATTGTTTGCAAGTTATATTTATATGTGTGCATATTGTCTAATATTTTACATTGTAGATAACATGGTGCCAGGGTGCGGTACAGAAGATCATGTTATCAGTCCCTTGTAGAATATAAGTAAAGGCTCACAACCAAGATGGTTTTGGACAAACCATTGGCATGGTTGTAGTGTATCTTGGTATTGTTTTGTCTTGAACATAGAGTTACACTAGTACACTTAGGTGTATTGAGCAGGACCGACATAGAGGTGATTCAATTTATTGCTGACTACATAATTGAATCGGACCTCAGATATTATGTTGTACATGCTCTTAATCCTGATATAATAACGGGCACATGTACTTAATATTTATTTCTTTGATTTACCAGAGGGTGAGATTTCTATGGATTAAATCAATATGCCCGGTAAGTTGGGAAATGATTTATTTACATGGTGTGCCGTTGATTATAGGAGGAAACCGTGTCCTATATATTAGGTTGATGATGTCCCCTTGAGGAGCTCATAAGGTTCATCATGTAAACCCTGCAGGTTGACTTAGTCAACATGATGATAAGGTTGAGTGGTACTACTCGAGGAGTTAGATGTTAATTGATTGATGGTCAGTAAATCAATCAATTGACGGACATTCGATATCTTAAACACGGGGAGATGGATGTACAAATAATATATGGAGCCCATATTAATTTATGGGGGTTGGTGAGGTAGTTCGATGATGATCCTCTAGTGGAATGGAACATCATTGATGGATCAAGTTTGTATGGTTCCTATCCATCGGGTGGCCAAGACCCAACTCCTCCTCATGGTCCCTATCGTAGCCTAATATAAACCTCATGAAGTCTAGATCAAATGATGGAAAACAAATCTCTAGATCCGACAGTTGGGATTAAATCCCTAGAACCGACGGTTGAGATTAAACCTCTAGATCCGACGGTTGGGATTAAATCCCTAGAATCGACGGTTGAGATTAAACCTCTAGATCCGACGGTTGGGATTAAATTCCTAGAACCGACGGTTGAGATTAAAATCTCTAGATCCAACGGTTGAGATTAAATCTCTAGATCCGACGGTTGGGATTAAAACCCTAGAACCGACGGTTGAGATTAAATCTCTAAATCCGACGGTTGGGATTAAAACCCTAGAACCGACGGTTGAGATTAAATCTTTAGATCCGACGGTTGAGATTAAATCTCTAGAACCGATGGAGGAGATTGAACCAAGGCCTAAACCTAACTCTATATATATGGGCTTAGGCTTGGGCGGAAAAAAAGATATATGAAAAACCTAATTGAGACAAGGTGGCTTGGGCGGCAAGAAAAGGAGATTAGGGTTAGGGTTTGCTTGATGGTGTTGGGCGGCAAGGCTTCTCCTTCTTCCAATAGTTGGCCGGCAACCCATCCTCCCTATTCCTCCTTGATTTGGCCGGCGCCCAAGTTTTACCTTTCCTTCTATGGCTTAGGTTGGATGGAATTAGGATGGCTTCCCTTGGGCGGCAACCAAAACCTAGATGGGATAGGTTGGGGCAGCTAGGGTTAGGGTTTTGGGATTAGGTTGGGCGGCAACATGGAGATGAAGATCTTCTTCTTCTTCCTTCTAAGTGTTGGCCGGCCACTATCCATGTTCCCTATACCTTGGCTGGAGCTCAACCTATTCTCCTTCCCATCATCCTTGGCCAGAAATTAGGAAAGCTTTGTCTAGGGTTTGGGCGGCAACAAGGAGGAGGATTGTTTTCCTTTCCTTTCTCCAAGTGTTGGCCGGCGCCCATACCCTTGGTGTTTCTCTTTCGGTTGGCTTCCATACTCCATTCCATCTTCTCTTTGGATCATGGCAAACATCATGCTTGGAGCTTGATGGTTGGTCCTAGATAAGAGATGAGTTTTGTTTCCATTTTGTTCTCTCTATTCTTGGGGCCGGCGGCATCAATCCTTTGTGGATTGGTGGTTGGCTCAAGCAAGAAGGGAAAGAGAGTTCTTCTTTCTTTGGATTGAAGAAGATCTAGGATGCTTCAACTTGTGGAGGATCTTCGCCCACACGAAGTCTACAAGAAGGTTAGGACATACGATAGAAGATCAAGAGGTATAAAAGTTTTATAACTTTTATTATTGTTCTTTGCATGTTCTTATTTGATATGCTAGCTTATGTTCTTTATGTTAGTATATGTTGATTATACTAGTTTACATTTGCATGTATTTGTATAAGCATGGACCCCAATAAGAAACAAAAAAACCGGTGATCCGTCCGTCGTCTCTTCCGCGGCTAACCGACTAGAAGAGTTGTGTTGCTTGAACAACTAGTTTATTCAAGCGATCGCTCGAGTCGTTAGCACGACGACGAATTGGTTGTGCTTAGGAAACTCATCCCCTCCGGATTAGTTTTCATTTGTTGAAAATTTTAATCCGGGGACATGGGAGCCAATGAGCCTCCGAGGATTAGCACATTGCCAACAAGAGCTAGCAGTCGATTGCCATGAGCTGGTAGTCGATTATTCGGCCAGAACTTTGACTCGAACACCAGTCGAGTTTATAGTCGACTTGGAGCAGTCGACCGCTACCTATAGCAGTCGACTGGTGTCGGGAAACACCCATCCGACACTTAGCCATTTGGCCAAGTTCACCTGCGAGCTACCCCGTCTCGGGTTATAATCGCTCACTCTCATTCCCTTGGAGTCCCTCGCCTTGAAGTTCTCTTCGTCCGACCATGTCCCTCGGATGCGCCCAGTGCACGGCTTCGCAGCGCCATCCTTCGCGTATTGCCCTGAAGTCTACTTCCTTCGGCTTCACTCCAATGCTCCTCATCCGACGGTCCCTCAGATGCCCAAGCGCACGACTTCCGCAATGCATCTTTCATCGACTCAAGGACCGAGTCATGAGATGGTGAATCTTGCCAATGCTATCATCATCCATGTGCGAATTACTAAGTCTTGCATGACTTCAACACACATATCAGATCCATAACAATCATAACTTAAACCCTTTGCCACATACATCAAAACCACATCACATGGGTTGATTGCCCTAACAATCTCCCCCTTTTTGATGTGTGACAATCTGTTTAAGTTAGGTAAAACAATTACATAAAACATAAGGCAAGAAAGTATGTAAGTAAACATGAGTATCAAACTCCCCCTTAAACATGCAACTCCCCCTTAAGACATGCTAATTCTCCTTTTAGCATGATTAACTTAAATCCTCATATTTCTCCCCCTTTGGCACCATCAAAAATATTATACAAATGTTATACACAGATGACATCAAATCTAATGGAAGAAAATACCAAAATCAAGTTCAAAACCGGATAAAACACCTTACTGTGCTCGTGCACAATACATCAGTCGACTGAATCAGAGCATCATTCAACTGGCACCCAATTTTGAGATTTTTTTGATTTTTCGAATGAACTTCAGAAATGCACTAGAAATTCCAGAAAATTCAAAAAATCATGAAAATTGAGGATCACATTTCTCATAAGTCCTTTTATAAGTGAAAAATTATTTTATTTTCGAAAATTGGGCAAAAACTCAAAAGTTTGAAAAACCACTAGAGTTTTTATCAATTTGAAAGCTGTTTTTGCCTTAGAAATTTTTCAAAACATCAATTCACTATTTGAAAAGCATAAAATGGTTTTAAAATATTTAAAATATCCAACTATGATTTATGGGCAATATGTCTATTGATTAAACATTTGCTTTCCCAATAGTTAGTCTATGATTAATCTATTGATACACTTAATGACCCATCTAAATGTCATAAGCATTAGTGGACCATTTGTATCATCTTATCATCTCACCCATGCTATGTTTTCAATCAAAGTAGCCTATAATGAGTGTGAGATGTACCTAAAGGTATTTATACTTAACCAAAATTTCATGCAATTCTACCCATGGTTAAGTGTCATGCATCCTAAAACACCCAATATGATCATAAAAACATGTATTATCAATCATGATCAAATATTTTCAATTATTGCATGTCATGATCATAGAATTAAATATTATTATGATTTCTATATTATGATCATATTATCATCACCCAACACTATAAATCAAAAAGTTATAGCCCACATCATCCTATGTCAACCATATAATATGATATGAATAAAGTCTACTTATGGTTGATTAACCTAGGGTTTTCCTAACCCTTAAGGATGAATTTGAGAACCCAATACAAATTCTTTCCTATAGGGTTCACTAAATATTCTTTAGGGATCCATTTTCTAGCTACCATTTTATTTTTAGATTGACCCCTAGCAATTAAATAATAATAGACCTTTTCATTTTTGTTTCCCTTATATCCTAGGCCTTTCTTATTAAAGTTAGCCCTTTGGCTCCCTATAATCATGTTCAATGTGTTGGAGCAAATTGTAAACTTTTCTAAGGCTTTAGTTAAGATATCTACCTTTTTCCTTAAAGCCTTATTTTCCTCAATACATGCATCATTAACATCTAAAGGAATATAATCATTAATATTTAAGCATGCATTTTCTAGTTTTTCTTCTAATTTTCTAATATCATCAAGCATGCATTTATTTTTCTTCTTAGCCTTAAATAAATCCCTAGTAAGGCTAGAAATCATGGAAATAATTTTCTCAGGGGAAAGATTTATTACCATAGTTTCCATGTCTTCTTCCTCCGATTCCGATGAGGATGAAGATGAAACTCCCCCTTTACTTGAGCTCTCCTCACTTGAACTTCTTTCTTCTTGCTCGGAGGAGGAGGTAGAGTCCAAGTCTTCTATTGCCATTAGGACAAGGCTTGTAAAGGCTTCTTCTTCCGAGGAGGATGATGGATCATCCCATGTTGCCTTGTGTGTCTTGGCCTTCCCTTTTTCCTTGACTTTCTTCTCTTCTTCCTTTTTCTTACTCCCCTTCTTCTTTTCTTCTTTCTTTCTCCTTTCCTCCTTGCTTTTGTTCAAGAGGGGACAATCATGATTGACAACGCTTTTTATCCGTTGTCTGTGTGGTTGAAAAAGGGTTGTTAAAAGCACTATTGTTAAAAGTCCGGTCAATGACAACAGATAAAAAGCGTTGTCTTTTCTAGCAAAGACAACGCTTTTGCAACGGATAAAAAGCGTTTCTTTTCTAGCAAAGACAACACTTTTACAACGGATAAAAAACGTTGTCCTTTTTTGCAAAGGCAACGCTTTTGCAACAAATAAAAAGCGTTTTCCTTGCTACAGAGACAATACTTTTACAATGGATAAAAAGGGTTGTCGTTGCTAGAAAAGATAACGCATTTATAATGAATTTAAAGTGTTATCCTTTTAGCAAAGATAATGATTTTGCAAAAAATTAAAAGTGTTGTCTTTTTAGCATAGACAATGTTTTTTGCAATGGATAAAAAACATAACACCAATTAAAATATCATTAAAGTACAGCTGATCAATCTTCTTACAATTGAAAAATAAATGTCAAAAACAGAAAGTGTGAAGTAATAATCTACAAACTTCGGATCCAAGTTAAGTTTACAAAAGCAAAAAACCTACATACTAGATATGCATATTAGCTCCAACCTATTTTGCTTCTTGGATTAAATCTTTCTGGATTGCATCTTTCGGATATATGAGTATCCTTGGCAAAATAAAAACTCCACTTTTAGTTTCTTTCCACATGCATCTGCAAGGAAGAAAATTATTATATTATAATTAAAATCATTAATACAAACTTTGCACAGAGTCCTAACAATTTATTCATAAGAGCTATAGTAAATACACAATGTCAATCTAAGCTAAAAGATTTTTGAAAAAAATTCCCAATAATTAACAACCACAAACGTTCCCAAACAAACAAGTATTCCATAATGAAATAACCACCACAAACATACCCCAACCAAATAAATAAAATTCCTCAACAACTTGCAGCCAAGATAAAAGCACAAACACATAATTATTTTATACCAACTACGTACAAACACATAATTATTTCATACAATTCAATAAATTATCGAAAGAAAGCAATTGAAAATGATATTTTTAATTCTTCCTTATCCGATATTACATGGTACCTTCCACGTTCTGCCAATATTGAAATAGATTGTTAGAGTGACATGACCTCTAATACCCCTCACACGCCCAGTATGTTCTTCAGTTTCAAATGCTTTTGCAAGTATATCTTCTTGTCTCCTCAATTTTCAACTTACCCTCCTACTTTTATTGTATATAATCATCCTATCATACACATTAAAAAGAAATAGTACTAAAAAATTTCAATTTTGTTAGTTTTTATGTATTGTTTATTTGCTTACAATCTTTTATACTTTTTTTGTACTCAATAAAGGATCTTCAAGATCTTCAATATGTAAAATACTTACTTTGCTTGACTGGCCAAGATAAGAGTCAGATTTAAATCCAATTCTATTGACCATACACACTCATATCTATAGTGGATATGCAACTAATGTAAAGTAAATGTAGTCCACATGAAGTCAAGAAACCAATATGGCATATTAAATCAGCGCAAATTTAAAAATAAAGCATAAACAACAAGTGATATGCTATAGCTAATATACAAAGTACTATAATTGTTGATTCCATAACTTAAAGCTACAGTAACAAGAATTTATTACTGACCTTTTCATATTTATGCAATGCAATATATCTTCATGTAACATTTGATTCCAAGACCTCTGTAGTAATTTTTGTTTATAGTTCTTCTGCAGTCATTGATTATTTAAAATAGTAAGAGCAAGTTAGAAGAAGAAATTACAAGACATAAAATAGACAATAATATTGTCATATGTACTTCGACTAGACCATGCCAAAAGTAAACGACTATTGCACTGCACTGTGCCAAAGAAACATTGTCATCTAGCTCCTGAACACATGAGGTCGCTTTTCTCGCCAAAGAAACAAAAGTTCCTACTTTAAACAGAGTGGAAGGAAAAGGTTGGGGCATCAACTGGATGAGATATACACAAGGCAATCTTCGCAAAGGGAACTTTGGCTATGCAGGAACAAAGCTCATTTGATGCTAAAACATATGTTGATTAATAGTCATGAATTTTTCCTGCACGAGGAAGAATGATGAGCAATAGTATCAAGAGTTGCACTTAGAAAAAGACAATACAAAGCTCGTGGTCAGCCATCTCACTGAATTTCCACAGAAAAGGTTCATTGCAGGAGTATTTCCACCAGAAAATGATGCACAAAGTATCTAAATAATTTGTTTTGTTTTAGAAAAACATTTATCAAGAACCAATCCGACACAATGGTGTACAAAATATTTTACCCTAACTGAGATCTTAGGGTAAATAGACACGATAAAATTGGTGTGTATAGTAAGAGAACCCAAGATGGAAAGACACCTATTTGAGCATATATGCTTCAGAGAGTTAGGATTGTGTTGCTGGGAAGAACAAAGATCAAAATCCTGGCATGCTTTTACTATCAGGTACAAGGGTCCACCAAGTTTCACTAAATAGACAAATATATCAGACAAGACATATCTGATAAAGTGGTGCATATCTATGATGAAGAAAATGACAAATACAAGCAGATATGGCCAAATCAGAGTAGAAAGTGAAAAAAAAAACAAATTCCATAGTCCGTGGTCCAGAGAATGGGTTGCTCAAGTTTCTCAATTTGTCATTCCAGTTGAAGTTGGCACTAACAGGAAACTGTGCATGTAGATACATATTTCATATTGGTTGGTCCTTTGTAGGAGATCTTGAAGAGAATGACAAGGCCTTGTTTGGTTGGACAAGATCTTGAAGAGGGAAGTTGTAAATTGAGCATAAATAATCCGATTCCATATCTACGCTTGGACTAATTAAATACCACATTTCACATGTCAGAAAAAATTGGCACACATAACCAGTAAGATTGATTCCCACCCGCATATGTGGATCAATTTTTCTCAAGTAAACAACACTGAAGCACATGATGGAATGCCATTCCAATAACTTATGTTGTGGTATCTTCTATATATTTGAACAATGAAACATAAGAAGGGGCATGAGAGAAACAGAGCCAACCATAACCTGGAACAATTACTGATAGAGGATAAAAACTAAAGGAGCAATAAATTCATTATTGCAGTTAAGTTCTTGTCTTATACAAAGGGTGGAGGAGACGGCGGCGGATGTGCGGCGGCGGGCGCCAGTCGCGGTGTGAAGAAGGCCGCAACGTTGGAGATCAGCCGTAGTGCAGGCAGGTTGCAGTGGCGAATCGGTTGCGTGCAAGGGGAGGTGGAAACGCGTGGAGAAAGGGCACGGGAAAGGGCAAAATAAAGGAAAGGAAATGAACCTAAAACTTAGATTTTAATTTTCACTTAGGATTTTATTTATAACCTAACATTAATAAAAATAATCAATTTTTATAATTAGACATAATCAACTAGACTTAATCAAAACATAATAAAATTATCCTAAAATTTTCTAATAATTATTAATAACTAAATTCCTATTTAATAAAATTATTTTATTTATTTATTTTGTGTTAAATTTTATTATTATATTTTTTCAGTATATTATATATATATATAATAATATTTATTCTATAAATCAGAGCCCTCGGATCTTTTGACACCGATCAGTATCCCTTTCAAGTTTTATCTTTCTATTTTCAGCTACGTAAAACTTGCTTACGACTTCTACGATTTTTCTTACATTATCTATAAAAATTATCATCTACAAGAATCATTATAATTAAATTTCTATGATTTTTTTGGCCGATAGAAATTGAGCCTTTTCTTATGCAATTGTGTCGATAAAAATATTTCTAAAAAAATGAGTTTTTTAAAATAAAAGAGAACACTTTCTTCAAAAGATTTTTAATTTTTAAAGAAGTGTTGTTTATGAATTTTTTTTAAGACAACGCTTTTAAGAAAGCATTGTCGTATATACTAAAATAACATGCTCATAGACAACGTTTCTTTTAAAGTATTGTCTTTTACTAATAAAAAAATATCAAAGACAACGCTATATAAAAATCGTTGTCTTTGACCCAAAAAAAGAACACTAATACACAACGATTTTGTAAAAAGTATTGTCTATGCTAAGTAAAGAGAAAAAAAGACAAAGTTTTACAATAAAAGCGTTGTTAAACTAAAAACAACAACACTTTAAAAAAAACATTGTCTTTTAAGTATTGTGTATTACCTTTTTTGTTGTAGTCCCTTATGTGTTCCTCTCCTTGGTAATTGTAGCATATAATTTTTCTCCTTGGCCTTCTCCTCCTATCATTAGATTTGTTAAATTTAAAATTTTTCAAAGCACGCCTTACCTTCCTTACCATATAGGCCTCCTCTTGCTATCCATGGAGGAGGATGATTCTGTTGGGATGTATACTGAAAAGTCTATCTTTTGTATGAACATCTTTATTTTTCGAAATAAGAATCACATGATCATTATTTGCATATTTATGGTTATGCATATCGTCTAATACTTTACATTGTAGATAACATGATGTGTGGTGTCACATGGAAGATCATGTTATCAGTTCCTTGTAAAGTATAAGTAAAGGCTCACAGCCGAGATGATTATGGACAAACCATTAGAATGGTTGTAGTGTGATTTGGTATTAGTTTGTCTTAACCATAGAATTACACTAGTACACTTTGTGTGTATTGAGCAGGACCAACTTAGAGGTGATTCAATTTATTGCTGACTACATAATCGAATCGAACCTCAGATATTATATTGTACATGCTCTTAATCCCGATATAATAACGGACACATATACTTAGTATTCATTTCTTTGATTTACTAATGGGCGAGATTTATAGAGTAAATCGATAGGCTCGGTAAGTTGGGAAATGGTGTTATTTATATGGTGTGTCATTGATTATAGGAGGAAATCGTGTCCTATATATTAGGATGATGATGTCCCCTTGAGGAGCTCATAAGGTTAATGATGTAATCCCTGCAGGTGGACTTTGTCCGGCATGATGATAAGGTTGAGTAGTACTACTCATGGAGTTAGATGTCGATTAATTAATTATCAGTAAATTAATTAATCGACGGACATTCGAGATCTTAAGCACGGGGAGATAAATGTACAAATAATATATGGATCCCATATTAACTTATGAGGGTTGGTGAGGTAGATCAATGATAATCATCTAGTGGAATGGATTATCATCAATGGGTCGGACTTTATGTGGGCTTGATCCATTGGGTGACCAAGATCCAACTCCTCCTCATGGTCCCTATTTTAGCCTATTAAACCCTCATGGAGCCTAGATCCGATGATGGAAAATAAAACTCTAGATCCGACGGTGGAGATTAAATCTCTAGATCCGACGGTTGAGATTAAATCTCTAGATCCGACGGTTGAGATTAAATCCCTAGATCCGATGGTAGAGATTAAAAGAAGGCTTAAGACTAACTCTATAAAAGGAGGGCCAAGGCTTGGGTGTGGAAGAGAATTTGAGAGATTAGGATTTTTGTTTCTTTTTGCTTGGGCGGCAAGAAATAAAAGGGAGGCTAGGGTTTTGGAGGAGGCTTGGGCGGCCACACTTTTAGAAGTTTTTCCTAGGGTTTTGGCCGACGCCCTTCCTCTCCTTTTCTCTCCTTGGCTAGCATCCCACTCTTCCTCTCTTCTCCTTGGCTGGTAGAAACAAGGGTTAGGGTGATTTCTTGGAGCTCTTGGCCGGCGCCCACTTTCTCCTTTATTCTCTCTTTGGCTGGCAGCAAGCATCAAGGTTGGAGCTTGGTGGTCGGTTAAAGGAAGGAGAAGAATTTTGTTTTATGATCTTCCTTTGTTCGGAGTGAACAAGGAAAGGAAGATTGGTGATCTAGGAGGCTTTGACTTTTGGAAGATCGTCGCCCACACGACGTCCAAAAGGAGGAAGGATATACAATAGAAGATCGAGAGGTATAATGCTTGTTTATATTCTTTTGTATTATGTCTATAATTGTTTTCAATTATATGCATGTTGTATGTTTTGTTATGTGGCTAAATTTACTTGGATCCCGAATACAAACACAAAAACCGGCGATCCGTACATTGTCTATTCCGCGACTATTCGAATAATAGAAGTTGGTTGCTTGAACAACAAGTTTGTTCAAGTGACTACTCTAATCGAATAGCACGACGATGAAATGGTAGCTTGGGTAATCCCTAATTGTCATGGATTAATTTTTTTTTAATTTGGGGACGACGACGGGATCACCATGAATAAGCAACCGAGTTGAAGTGGGAAGCGAAGTTTCCTACCTTCAAGTGGTATCAGAGCCACGGTTTCCAGTTTTGTGTGTTTAGGATTCGGTTACTTTTATGCACTTTTCATATATTATATGTGCCAAATAATAGTAGGATGTGCATAGGTTAACTTTTTGGTTGCAGGCATAGGATCCAACTATTATGGTCATATGTGTGTATGTGATTGTATGTGTGTAATTATATATTTTGTTGAATCCTCGGGATTGATGAGGCTAGTATTTAATTTTTTAATTAAGTAAAGCATTGTTTAGCCACTCCTTTTATTTTAGTTTACTTTCGATCTAGATTTCATGTACACTCATTTGTGGAGTATAGGATCGATGAATGTAAATTAAAATAGTTTTTCTTGGCTCGGATCTCCAGATGGCTTGTACATGGCATAGGGAGGAGCAGACGAGATGACGATATGACAGGAGGCATATTGGAGACAAAAGTCATAATAGTTGGAAAATATTTCTTTTTCATATTTATTGCTTATTGTTTGATATGCATGTCGTAGGCTAGAAAATTCCTCAATTTTAAATTACTAAGTGGGAGAGGGATATTTTTATAAATTTCCACGCCTCCATTACGATTTGACATGTGATACAAACAAACTTGCATGTTGGCTCTGAGTGTCTTCCTCCACATCGGATGAGTTTGTTTGCGGATCACAAGGTCGAATATGGTTATAGGAAATTATTAAGGAGCGTGTGTACTTCCCCATCGGAAGACACATAACCCGAGATAATTACTTTGGTACCGAGTAATGGTGAACACTTAGATGCAAATAGGAGTATCCTCCCCATCGGAGTCATTGCTTTTTTTTGTAGGGCCGAAGAGGAACCAACTATTAATTTTATTTGTCAAAAAGTTAGGTTGACAAGATAGTAAAATTAATGGGTAAAACCTCCTCTTATAAATGTAGAATTCGTATACGTCCATACTATCGTGGCATACGATATTCTCGGTGTTTTGAGGTGTTGGTTGATTTTAAAATTTTATTGTTTGAGGAATCAATAATTTTTTGAAATCTAAAGTTTTGATCTATGTGGTTCTTAGGTTTTTCAAAAATAACTTTCAGTCCACTTGTTGTGATACTAAAAGAGAATAAACTTACTAGACCCAATTATGTTGATTGGAAAAGGAATCTTGATATTGTCTTGACTGTTGAGGCGTACAAGTATGTACTCTTCGAAGAGTGTCCTCCTAAGCCTGCGAATGAGCTGGAAGTCCTTAGAGCTAAGATCGATGGGGAAACCCAGGTCGATATCATTCTCCATTCTCTACCTAGGAGTTTTGAGCAGTTTCACCTGAATTACAACATGAATAAGAGGTTGTATTCGTTGGCGGAGCTTCTGACAGAACTCCAGGCGGCAGAAAGGCTTGCTCAGGCTCAGGCCATGGTTGCTCAGAAGGTTTCTACTTCTAAGCTGAAAGGCAAGAAGAAGAAGAAACAAGGTGGAGAAAAGGAAGTGGGAGGATCTCAGGGAGGAGTGAAGAAGCCGAAAGGCAAGTGCTTCACTTGCAAGCAGATTGGACACTGGAAGAAGGACTGCCCCAACCGAAAGCAGAACAAAGGTATATCTTTTGGTCTGGTCATTGAAACATATTTAGCGGTGTTATCTACCGGCACCTGGTGTGTAGATACGGGAGCCATTGATCATGTCTGCAATACTTTGTAGGGGTTCCAGGAAACCAGACGACTGGCTGAAGGGGAGATTACCATCTACTTGGGCGATGCCACGAAGGTGGCGGCTGTTGCATTGGAAGATGTTTATTTATCTTTTGAGAAGAATAAAGTTTTGGTTCTTAAAAATTGCCTTTATGTTTCGATTTCTAAATTATTTATGGATGGATATTCTATTTCTTTTAATGACAGAGTTGTTATAAAAAGGAATAGGGAGATTATCTGTTCTGGTGCATTGATAGGAAATTTGTATACACTTGAACCAAAAGCTCACACGATGCAAATAGAAGTTAATAACTCATCTTCTAACTCCAATAAGAGAAAAGAACCTTCGAAGATGAACCAAACATATCTTTGGCATCTAAGGCTAGGTCATATTAACCTAAGCAGAATTCAAAGGTTAATAGTAGATGGACCTTGGGTTCATTAGTGGTGGAAGATTTTCCAACCTGTGAATCTTGCTTGGAAAGTAAAATGACCAAGAGGCCTTTTAAGGCTAAGGGGTATAGAGCAAAAGATGTGTTAGAATTTGTTCATTCTGATTTGTGTGGTCCTATGTCTATCCAGGCTAGAGGTGGTTTTGAGTATTTCGTCTCTTTCATAGACGATTATTCAAGATATGGATACATTTACTTGATGCGCCGCAAGTCTGAATGCTTTGACAAGTTCAAAGAATTCAAGGCTGATGTGGAGAAACGTCAAGGTAAAAGTATCAAGACACTACGATCTGATCGTGATGGTGAGTACCTCTTAGGAGAGTTTAGGAATTACTTATCAGAGACTGAGATTCAATCCCAATTGTCTGCACCTGACACACCCCAGCAGAATGGTGTAGCAGAGCGAAGGAATAGGACTCTTGTGGAGATGGTTAGATTGATGATGAGTTATTCTGAGTTGCCAGATTCGTTTTGGGGATATACTCTAGATATGACAGTGTATATTCTAAACTTGGTACCATCTAAATCAGTGCCTTATACTCCCACAGAATTATGGACTGGGCGAAAGCCTAGTCTAAGACATATT
The DNA here is from genome assembly GCA_025175895.1 of Wurfbainia villosa. Classification (NCBI taxonomy): domain Eukaryota; kingdom Viridiplantae; phylum Streptophyta; class Magnoliopsida; order Zingiberales; family Zingiberaceae; genus Wurfbainia; species Wurfbainia villosa. Next base: position 29,734,557 of record CM045989.1, on the reverse strand, counting down.
CGAATTTGGGGGAGTCCAGCACATGTGCTGAAGGCAGATGCTGGTAAGTTAGAACCTCGTACAGAAGTATGCATGTTTGTTGGCTATCCTAGAGGAATGAAAGGAGATTTGTTTTATAGTCATAGAGATCAGAGGGTGATCATTAGCACGAACATCAGATTTCTAGAGGAAGACTATGTGATGAACCATAAGCCTATGAGTAAGATTATTCTGGAGGAATTGAAAGGGGAAGTCACTACTTCAGTACCACTGGTACAAGAGGATATACCACAAGTCACTGCACCGTGTGTCACAGAGGATACACAGGTGATACCTCGTCGCAGTGGGAGGGTTGTGAGACAACCTGATAGATTCATGTTCTTGGGAGAATCTTCTGATTTGGTCCCTGGCGGACATGAACTTGATCCCTGGACATATGACGAGGCAATCCAAGATAAAGATGTGGTATCTTGGCAAAGTGCAATGAATGCTAAGATTGAATCTATGGATTCAAATCAAGTCTGGGAGCTAGTAGAACCACCCAATGGTGTAAAAGCCATTGGATGCAAGTGGATATACAAAAGAAAGAGAGGAATAGACGGGAAAGTTGAGACTTTCAAACCGAGGCTTGTTGTGAAGGGGTATACTCTTAAAGAGGGTATCGATTATGAGGAGACCTTTTCGCCGGTAGCCATACTTAAGTCTATCCGGATTCTCTTATATATTGCTACTCATATGGATTATGAGGTGTGACAGATGGATGTCAAGATAGCATTCTTTAATGGAAGTCTTGAGGAAAACATCTATATGAAGCAACCAGAGGGATTCATTACAAAGGGCAAAGAGCATCTTGTGTGCAAGCTTAATCGGTCCACTTATGGATTGAAGCAAGCTTCGAGGTCTTGGAACATCCACTTTGATGAGGTAATCCAGTCTTATAGATTTATTCAAAGTCCGGATGAGTCTTGTGTACACAAGAGATGTGACGGAAACGTAGTGGTATTTCTTGTACTATACGTAGATGACATTTTGTTAATTGACAACAATGTCAAGGTGTTATCGGACGTAAGACTATGGTTGTCTAAACAATTTGATATGAAGGACTTGGGAGAAGTGGGACACATCCTTGGGATTAAGGTTATAAGGGATCGCAAGAAAAGGATGTTGTGCTTATCTCAAGATTCATACATAGACACAATTATGGATCGTTTTAGCATGCAAAACTCCAAGAAAGGTTTTCTACCTTTCAGGCATGGAGTTCTTTTATCTAAGGAGATATGCCCTAGAACATCTAAGGAGCTAGAGGAGATGAAGGCGGTTCCTTATGCTTCGACAGTAGGAAGCCTCATGTATGCGATGCTATGTACGAGATCAGATATCTGCTTTGTCATGGGCATGGTTAGCAAATATCCGAGTAATCTAGGACAGGGACATTGGACTGCGGTAAAGCATATATTGAAGTACCTGAGAAGGACTAGGGATTATATGCTAGTTTACCAAGTAGACCAATTACTTCCTATGGGTTATACAGATTCTGACTTCTAATCAGATAGGGATAACAGTAAGTCTACCTCAGGTTTTGTGTTTACTTTTAGAGGTGGAGTCATTGTATGGAGGAGTGTCAAGCAGAAATGCATGGCGGACTCCACCATGGAAGCTGAGTATGTGGCAACCTCTGAGGCAGCCAAAGAAGCTGTATGGCTCAGGAACTTCTTGATGCACTTGGATGTGATTTCTGGTTTTCCCAGAACTATCATAATTTATTGTGATAATAGTGGTGTAGCTGCAAACTCGAAGGAACCACGAGCCCATAAGGCAAGTAAACACATAGAGCGCAAGTACCACCTGATATGAGAGATCATAAAGTGAGGAGAAGTTGTTGTGGCCAAGATTGCATCGAAGGATAACCTGGTAGATCCTTTCATTAAGGCCCTTCCGGCGAGAGCTTTTGATAGACATGTGGATGGAATGAGAATAAGATGTATGGCAGTTTAAGGACAACATAGGTTTTTAGTATAAGTGGGAGATTGTTGGGATGTATACTGAAAAGTCTATCTTTTGTATGAACATCTTTATTTTATGAAATAAGAATCACATGATCATTATTTGTATATTTATGGTTATGCATATCGTCTAATACATTACATTGTAGATAACATGGTGTGTGGTGTCACACGGGAGATCATGTTATCAGTTCCTTGTAAAGTATAAGTAAAGGCTCACAACAGAGATGGTTATGGACAAACCATTGGAATGGTTGTAGTGTGATTTGATATTGGTTTGTCTTGACCATAGAATTACACTAGTACACTTTGTGTGTATTGAGCATGACCGACTTAGAGGTGATTCGATTTATTGCTGACTACATAATCGAATTGGACCTCAGATATTATATTGTACATGCTCTTAATCCCGATATAATAACGAGCACATATACTTAGTATTCATTTCTTTGATTTACCAATGCGCTAGATTTATAGAGTAAATCGATAGACTCAGTAAGTTGGGAAATGATATTACTTATATGGTGTGTCGTTGATTATAGGAGGAAACAATGTCCTATATATTAGGATGATGATGTCCCCTTAAGGAGCTCATAAGGTTCATCATGTAAACCCTGCAGGTGCACTTAGTCCGGCATGATGATAAGGTTGAGTGGTACTACTCATGGAGTTAGATGTTGATTAATTAATTGTCAGTAAATTAATTAATCGACGAACATTCGAGATCTTAAACACGGGGAGATAAATGTACAAATAATATATGGAGCCCATATTAACTTATGGGGGTTGGTGAGGTAGATCAATGATAATCCTCTAGTGGAATTGATTATCATTAATGGATCAGACTTTATGTGGGCTTGATCCATTGGGTGGCCAAGATCCAACTCCTCCTCATGATCCCTATTGTAGCCTATTAAACCCTCATGGAGCCTAGATCCGATGATGGAAAATAAAACTCTAGATCCGATAGTGGAGATTAAATCTCTAGATTCGATGGTTGAGATTAAATATCTAGATCCGACGGTTGAGATTAAATCCCTAGATCCGACGGTGGAGATTAAAAGGAGGCTTAAGCCTAACTCTATAAAAGGAGGGCTAAGCCTTGGGCGTGGAAGAGAATTTGAGAGATTAGGATTTTTGTTTCTTTTTGCTTGGGCGACAAGAAACAAAAGGGAGGCTAGGGTTTTGGAGGAGGCTTGGGCGACCACACTTTTGGAAGTTTTTCCAAGGGTTTTGGCCGGCGCCCTTCCTCTCCTTTTCTCTCCTTAGCCGGTGTCCCACTCTTCCTCTCTTCTCCTTGGTCGGTATAAACAAGGGTTAGGGTGATTCCTTGGAGCTCTTGGTCGGCGTCCACTTCCTCCTCTATAGTGTCAGTCCCCACTAGGTTGACTACGTCACACCTAGCCCAAGTATTATTTCCTCGTCCTATGGATTCTAGTTACTGCACATATATCGAAGAGTACCTTACTCTAAACTTGTAATGCTTTGGCCAAAGACTTTAGTAACAATCCGACGAGAGGCCATGGGTATACATCTCCTCACAAGGAGTGGTGAATCCTTTATAGGCTATTCAAACACCTTCGATCACTTCGACTTATTCCCAATCATTCCGGGTCCACATCTTTTTAGAGATGCTTGCTTAAGATGTCAAAGCATAATTCTTTATGATCAAGATGACTTGAATACCGCAAGTCAAAGGAACATTGCACTTAAGCTACAGTAAGAACTTCATTGACATATCTATATATGCAGAGAACCATATGAAGTCTTACGGCTGGTCACTCCAATGAACTAGTTACCATAACTAGCATCCACGATCAACTCCGGACATCACAATGTCTCCAGCCAGTGAGAATCAGCTGCTTGGATACACCAAGGAGTATACCTCGTGCTAGTCTCGACAGAATTGATGGTGTCCAAATCCATCAATTCATCGACTAGGGATAATTCTTATACATCATAATTACACATGTAGAGATACTCATTAGTTGTGATCCAATCACAAATTCTCTTATGCTGTGAATCGTATCGTGGACATTCAGTAAATGAGTTTAAGATCTAATCAAATACATGAGAACATGTATACTCAAATAGTGAATCTTCATTTATCATATAAATGGTTCTAACATAAGGCATTGCCTTAGGACATCTCTCACATATTACTAACAAACTCCCACTTGGCCTAATGTCAATCGCTACGGTATCCAATACCATAGGCTCTAACATGACCCTCAAACTTACTTTGAGGTAATGCCTTAGTCAAAGGATCCGCTAAGTTCCTTTCAGTGGGGTTTTTCTCTATTTGTATTTCCTTCCTACTAATGATCTCTCTGATTAGATGATAGCGGCGAAGCACATGTTTGGATCATTGATGAGACCACATCAAGTTCAGAGATGAACTTCTTGATCTAAACCACTTCCTTTGCTGCTTCCAAAGCTGTAATGTATTCTGCCTTAGTGGCAGAATCCGCTATAGTGTCAAGCTTGGAACCTTTCCGACTTAGTGCGCCTCCATTCCAGGTGAATACATACCACGACTGAGACATGGAATCATCCTTGTCGGTTTGGAAGCTGGCATCCATATACCCACGTATCACCATGTCCCCTTCTCCATATATTAGGAACACATCCTTAGTTCTTCTCAAGTACTTAAGGATTGTCTTAATAACCGCCCAATGATCCATTCCTGGATCAGACTGGTATCTGCTCGTGACACTCAGAGCATACGATACATCGGGCCTCGTACATAACATAGCATACATGATAGATCCTATTGCGGATGCATAGGGAATCTTACTCATGCAAATCCTTTCGTCTTCTGTGCGCGGACACATAGACTTCGAAAGGTGTATCCCATGCCTGATGGGTAGGAAACCTTTCTTGGATTCCGACATAATAAACCTCTTTAGCACTCGGTCTATATATGTAGACTATGAAAGACCAAGCAACCATTTCGATCTATCTCTATAGATCTTAATCCCGAGGATGTAGGTTACTTCTCCTAGGTCTTTCATGGAGAATGTCTTGGACAACCAAATCTTAACTGACTGTAAGACTGAAGCATCGTTTCCTATAAGTAATATGTCATCGATGTACAATACTAGGAACACGACTGCACTCCCACTAACCTTCTTGTACACACAAGGTTCGCCTGGATTTTGTGAAAAATCAAACTTTTTGATTGTCTCATCAAAATGGAAATTCCAGCTTCTGGATGCTTGCTTCAATCCATATATGGACCCGGATAGCTTGGAAGATCTCACCATCAACCAAGACATCAATGGCTCTTCAAGAGGGATATAGCACCGCCAAGCCACCGCTCTTCGACGGGAGTCATTTTGCGTATTGGAAAGGTAGGATGAAGTACTATCTTATGAGTAATATTGAAATTTGGCATAGCATTGTAGATGGCTTCGAGGAACCGGTGGATGAACATGGAGATCCTATTCCAAGCAAGGATTGGACAAGGGAAATGAACCGCAAATTTGAATCAAATGCCAAGGCGGTACTCACCATTCAATGCGGCATTTGTTGGGTTTCCGGCACCGCGGCGTGTGTGTGTTCGATCATGTTTCGTAAACATGAACACAGCGGAAGCAATAAAAATAATAAATTTACATTTATTACAACACACACAACACACACATGCATATTACAACAAGTGTAGACATAACCGTAAATTTAAATTTGCAATAAAAGGAAATTAATCTACGTTATACCTTTCGTATGACGTGTAGCGGGAACGACATCAACCGGAACGATCCTCGCTAGAATCGTCTCTATCCGTATCCACGCCGAGTTCCTCGGGATGACTTCGCTAAGCCACGAACTTCGTCTTCGTACGGGTTACTAGCCTCGTGTTGAAGACGACGTGATCGAGAGATGATCACGATCCGAATCCAAATTCGGATCCAAAATGAGTCCTCAAAACTCGCTTCTCCGGAGAGGTATTCGTCAACCGATTGACGAATCCTTCGTCCTCCACCTCTGAGGATTACCGGAGATCGAATCCCCGGTAAGTTAGCCGCTGTCGGAGCTCTAACCGTTGTCCAAACGACGCTCCGACGAGAGGAGAACAAGCTGTCCAGAAAACTGGACAGCTTTGGTGGAGGAGTAGGCGCCGGCCAAAACAAGGAAGCCAAGTGCTCACCTTTTCACCGAAGCCTAGGAAGATCACCGGAGGGTCGCCGGAGGATCACCGGCTGAAGCTTGGATGCCGGCAAGGACTTGGACGGCGGCACAAAAGCTGGGCGGCAAAGGAGGTTGGGCGGCAACTCCCTCAATGGGGTGGGCGGCAACACCTTGCTAGGGTTTTTTTTTTGGATTAGGGCTTAATTATCCCTTAAGCCCTCTTTTATAGAGAACTAATTCTCTTAATGGTTATTGGATCATAACCATTAGGCCCGTTAACCCGCTCCATTAAGATAAGTTAAAATAAACCAAACCATGATGGTTTATTTTAAGTTAAAATGAACCGAACCAACTTTTGGTTCATTCGTTTAAAATAAACCAAACCCTTTGGTTTATTCTTATCCATTGGATTAGAACCAAACCATTTTGGTTCATCCATTACGTCTTCACAAGACTCGGCCCATCCATGCTTCCATTGCGACTGAAACGATTTCATGCTCGCTTTATGTTTGGTCCAACCAAACCTAGTTTCTCTCGGTCTGAGAATCCCATTCTCAAGCTCGTTTTAAATCCTTCGGATTACGCTCGTTGTGCGTGTGACCAAATAGGTTCTCGGTTTATGTTGGCCATCTATAATTAACCATTAATTATAGAACGATCATGAGTGGCACCTAGTAGTACATCATGATCCCCAATTAACCGAAAAGATCAACGGTTGATCCAGAACTATTTCTGAAACCTTTCAGCAGCTCGAATGATTCGTGCCCCATTCCCTTCACTCATCTTATACCCACTTTGGTTCAGGACATGGTCTATAGTGTCAGTCCCCACTAGGCTGACTACGTCGCACCTATCCCAAGTATCATTTCCTCGTCCTACGGATTCTAGTTACTACACATGTATCGAAGAGTACCTTACTCTAAACATGTAATGCTTTGGCCAAAGACTTTAGTAACAATCCGACGAGAGGCCAAGGGTATACATCTCCTCGCAAGGAGTGGTGAATCCTTTATAGGCTATTCAAACACCTTCGGTCACTTCGACTTATACCCAATCATCCCGGGTCCACATCTCCTTAGAGATGTTTGCTTAAGATGTCAAAGCATAAGTCTCCATGATCAAGATGACTTGAATACCGCAAGTCAAAGGAACATCGCACTTAAGCTACAGTAAGAACTTCATTGACATATCTATATATGCAGAGAACCATATGAAGTCTTACGGCTGGTCACTCCAATGAACTAGTTACCATAACTAGAATCCACGATCAACTCTGGACATCACAATGTCTCCAGCCAGTGAGAATCAGCTGCTTGGATACACCAAGGAGTATACCTCGTGCTAGTCTCGACAAAATTGATGGTGTCCAAATCCATCAATTCATCGACTAGGGATAATTCTGATACATCACAATTACACATGTAGAGATACTCACTAGTTGTGGTCCAATCACAAATTCTCTCATGCTGTGAATCGCATCGTGGACATTCAGTAAATGAGTTTAAGATCCAATCAAATACATGAAACATGTATACTCAAATAGTGAATCTTCATTTATCATATAAATGGTTCATACATAAGGCGATTGCCTTAGGACATCTCTCATATATTACTAACAGACTCCCACTTGGCCTAATGTCAATCGCTACGGTATCCAATACCATAAGCTCTAACATGACCCTCAAACTTATTTTGAGGTAATGCCTTAGTCAAAGGATCCGCTAAGTTCCTTTCAGTGGGAATTTTCTCGATTTGTATTTCGTTCCTACTGATGATCTCTCTGATAAGATGATAGCGGCGAAGCACATGTTTGGATCATTGATGAGACCACATCAAGTTCAGAGATGAACTTCTTGATCCAAACCGCTTCCTTTGCTGCTTCCAAAGCTGCAATGTATTCTGCCTTAGTGGCAGAATCCGCTATAGTGTCAAGCTTGGAACCTTTCCAACTTATTGTGCCTCCATTCCAGGTGAATACATACCCAGACAAAGACATGGAATCATCCTTGTCTGTCTGGAGCTGGCATCCGTATACCCATGTATCACCATGTACCCTTCTCCATATATTATGAACGCATCCTTAGTTCTTCTTAAGTACTTAAGGATCGTCTTAACAGTCACCCAATAATCCATTCCTGGATCAGACTGGTATCTGCTCGTGACACTCAGAGCATACGATACATCGGGCCTCGTACATAACATAGCATACATGATAGATCCTATTGCGGATGCATAGGGAATTTTACTCATGCAAATCCTCTCGTCTTCTGTGCGCAGACACATAGACTTCGAAAGGTGTATCCCATGCCTGATGGGTAAGAATCCTTTCTTGGATTCCGATATGCTAAACCTCTTTAGCACTCGGTCTATATATGTAGACTGCGAAAGACCAAGCAACCGTTTCGATCTATCTCTATAGATCTTAATCCCGAGGATGTAGGTTGCTTCTCCCAGGTCTTTCATGGAGAATGTCTTGGATAACCAAACCTTCACTGACTGTAAGATTGAAACATCGTTTCCTATAAGTAGTATGTCATCGACATACAATACTAGGAACACGACTGCACTCCCACTAACCTTCTTGTACACACAAGGTTAAATGCGGATTTTGTGAGAAATCAAACTTTTTGATGGTCTCATCAAAACGGATATTCCAGCTCCTGGATGCTTGCTTCAATCCATATATGGACCGTCGCAATTTGCATACCTTGGTTTTATCAACCGATGTGAAACCCTCAGGCTGTATCATATACACGTCCTCGAGCAGGTTTCCATTAAGGAAAGCTGTTTTCACATCCATCTGCCATATCTCATAATCATAATGAGCCACTATGGCCAGGAGCATCCGAATGGATTTAAGCATAGCTACAGGCGAATAGGTTTCGTCATAATCAACACCTTGTTTTTGACGATATCCTTTCGCCACCAATCTAGCCTTATAGGTAATCACATTACCATCCATGTCGGTTTTCTTCTTGAAAACCCACTTGCACCCTATAGGCTTTATCCCTTCAGGTGAGTCAACCAAGTTCCAAACTTGGTTTTCATACATGGAATCCATTTCCGACTTCATGACACCAAGCCACTTATACCTTTCTGAACTTGTCAGCACTTCTTCATAACTGGTAGACTCCTCATCATCAATGAGTAACACGTCGTTCGATTCACTTACGAGAAATCCATATCTCTCAGGAATATTGCATGTTTTACCAGATCTACGAAGATGTGGTGTTACAATAGGTCCAGTCGATTGATCATCACTATGAGTTGTCGGCTGTTGTGCTTCACCAGGTATCTCATCAATGTCTATTTGAGTCTCTCGAGCCTCCTCAAGCTCGACGACACTCCCACTGTTTTCTTGCAAGAGAAACTCTTTCTCTAGAAACACGATGCCTTGAAACAAACACCTTTTGTTCCACAGGATGATAGAATTGGTAACCCCTTGTTTCCTTAGGGTATCCAATAAATAGACATTTATCGGACTTAGCATCCAATTTATGCGTCTGATTAAACTTTACATAAGCGGGACAACCCCATATCTTCAAGTAAGATACATGAGGTTTCTTACTATTCCATATCTCATATGGAGTAGTTGAGACTACCTTAGTAGACATTACATTTAACAAGTAAGCGGTATGCGAGTGCATAGCCCCAAAAGGACTTGGGAAGAGTCGCATGATTCATCATTGACTGACCAAGACCAACAAGGTCAGGTTACGCCTCTCAGATACACCATTATGCTGTGGTGTATATGGCGGAGTCCATTGAGACAATATACCATTGTCTCTTAGATAATCAAGAAACTCTTGACTTAAGTATTCACCACCTCGATCCGATCGAAGTATTTTAATACACTTGTCATGTTGTTTCTCTACTTCATTTCTGAACTCTTTGAACCTTTCAAAGGCTTCAGACTTGTGTTTCATCAAGAACACATACCCAAACCGTGATTGATCATCGGTGAAGGTAATGAAGTAGCTATAGCCTTCTAATGCTTGAGTTGACATAGGTCCACATACATCAGTATGTATTAGACCTAGTAACTCTCCCACTCGTTCACCTTTTCCAGTAAAAGGTAACTTAGTCATCTTGCCTTTTAAGCATGATTCGCATGTATCGTATGAATCCAATTCAAACGATTCCAGAATTCCACATCGGTGTAATTCGGACATGCGTTTCTTGCTTATATGGCCAAGACGACAATGCCACATATAGGAGTCTATTTGATTATCCTTTCGAGCACGCGTGTTGCTCGCTTCGATATTGAAAATGTCACTGGATACGTCCAACGTATAAATGCCATTACTCAAAGTTTCAGTTCTATAAAGTACGCCATTCAAAGTTATATAACAACAATTGTTACTAAACGTCAAATGGAAACTATTTCTATTTAAGCAGGAAATAGAAACAATGTTCTTTATTAGAGAAGGAACATAATAGCAATTGTCCAGTTCTAAGACTAGTCCACTAGGGAGCTTCAACAAATAAGTTCCGATGGCGACCGCAACAACCTTTGCTCCATTGCCAACTTGCAAATTTGACTCCCCTCTGACAAGTCTTCTTCTATTCCTTAGCCCCTGTATGTCATTACATATATGTGAGCCACACCCAATATCCAATACCCAAGTGTCTAAGGAAATAGAATGACAATCAATAACGAAGATACCTGAAGAGGATGGGGCATCGGATGCCTTCTTCTTCTTCATGGACTCAAGATAAATCTTGCAGTTTCTTCGCCAGTGGCCTTCCTTGCCACAGTGATGGCAAGTGCCCTTTTACGCTGGTTCTGCCTTCTTTGCCTTTTTCTTCTTTCCTTTCTTCTGTTCTTTTGCCTTCCTCTTAGAACCTTTCTTTGAGGAATCAACTAACAGAACCACCTTCTCCTCATGCTTCACAGAAGGCTCCACAGTCTTCAGCATATTGAGGAGCTCGGGAATGGTGGATTCTAATTTGTTCTTCCGATAGTTCATCACAAATTGTGAGAAACTCTTGGGCAAATAATGCAGAATTAAGTCAATACTTAACTCATGATCCATCACAAAACCGAGGGTGGCTAGCCGCTCGATGTACCCGTTCATCTTTAGCACAAACTGCACTACAGACGAACCTTCTTGCATCTTCGTGGTGAAGAGGAGCCTAGAGACCTCGAACCTTTCGGATCTCGCTTGCTCATCGAACAACTCATGAAGATGGAAGACTATAGTATTAGCATCCATATGCTCATGCTGCTTTTGCAGCTTAGGTACCATCGCCGCTAGCATGATGCAACTCGCCAGCTCATAATCTGCCACATGCTTCTGATAGACCAACATTTGGTCTGGAGTTGCATCGTCCTTAGGACGGTCAGGAAGAGGCTCTTCAAGGACATATGAAAGCTTTTCCATCTTGAGAACAATTCTCAGGTTTCTAAGCCAGTCCAGGAAGTTAGGCCCAGTCAGTTTGTTCGAATCCAAAATAGTGCGCAAATTCAAAGATGTCATGATCAATTTATTGACCTAGAAATACAAAACGAGCATATATGAGAAAATGATTTTAAAATGCATCCACATACATTTACAAAATCCCATTCATTTTTTTCGAATTCAAAAACCCTTGAAATCAATTCGGGAGATCGTAGGTCAATCTCCGAATGGGCTGATATCCAATATAGATAAGAACAACCATGGAGTGAGTCCAACAAGCCATTCTTAGCTATGATGGTGGGTATCAAGTATACCGATTACATATCATGTATATGTAACTATCACAATGTGCTATCAACTAATTGAATGTTTACACATACATTGGGTTGTTAACACATTAACAAGTATGCATCATATGCATAACACCCAACTTCACCTCTCTTCACATCGACCTTGGAGTGAGTCCAACAAATTGATGCTCCAAGTTAGAGCCGACCCATTAATCGCGAAATAGTTTTAATATGGTTAGAGTGCATTCAACCAATTAGCCAGGCTTGGAGTGAGTCCAACAACCCAAACTAACGATTGACCTCTGACTCTTACCATATTAGAGTTAAACTATTCCAATGATTTGAACATGTTCAGGTTCAAGCCGGGCTTGGAGTGAGTCCAACAACCCAAACAAGAAACAGAACTCTGGTTCTAACCATATTAATGGAAGGTGTAGGCTTTAATATTGAGTTAGAGTTTTATGTCTCATCCTCTTTGCATGCAAATAACTATTATCTACATGGCATACATCTACATGTCATGACACGCATGGCATAATGTTATGCATCTAATACAATTACATGACATACAATTATGTCATGTACATAATTTCCTTAGCTGTCATAACTATTTATGGAAATAAAATATGTTTAAGATTTGATTCTCCAAATCAAATCATGATTGAATTAGGAAACAAATTTCCAAATCTAATCACATATTTTATTTATGAAAATAATTGATAAAGGAAAATCAATTTAGGAAACCAATTTCCTAAATCATCAAAACTACTTATGGAAATAAAATATTTTAAGATTTAATTCTCCAAATCAAATCATGATTAAATTAGGAAATAAATTTCCAAAATCTAATCAAATATTTTATTTATGGAAAATATTAATTTCCATAAAATACTTCCAACTTTCCAAAAGTGGAAGATTTCCATAAATACTTCTAGACTTTCCAAAATTGAAAAATTTCCATAAATACTTCAAAATTTCCAGAAATAACATTATGACTATCGCAAAACCATTTTACGATTATGTCGAAACACAACCTGGGCTCTGATACCACTGTTGGGTTTCCGGCACCGCAGCGTGTGTGTGTTCGATCACATTTCGTAAACATGAACACAGCGGAAGCAATAAAAATAATAAATCTACATTTATTACAACACACACAACACACGCATGCATATTACAATAAGTGTAGACATAACCGTAAATTTAAATTTGCAATAAAAGGAAATTTATCTACGTTATACCTTTCGTATGACGTGTAGCGGGAACGACATCAACTGGAACGATCCTCGCTAGAATCATCTCTATCCGTATCCACGCCGAGTTCCTCGGGATGACTTCGCTAAGCCATGAACTTCGTCTTCGTACGGGTTACTAGCCTCGTGTTGAAGACGACGTGATCGAGAGATGATCACGATCCGAATCCAAATTTGGATCCAAAACGAGTCCTCAAAACTCGCTTCTCCGGAGAGGTATTCATCAACCGATTGACGAATCCTTCGTCCTCCACCTCAGAGGATTACCGGAGATCAAATCCCCGGTAAGTTAGCCGCTGTCGGAGCTCTAACCGTCATCCAAACGACGCTTCAACGAGAGGAGAACAAGCTGTCCAGAAAACTGGACAGCTTTGGTGGAGGAGTAGGCGCCGGCCAAAACAAGGAAGCCAAGTGCTCACCTTTTCACCGAAGCCTAGGAAGATCACCGGAGGGTCGCCGGAGGATCACCGGCTGAAGCTTGGACGCCGGCAAGGACTTGGACGGCGACACAAAAGCTGGGCGGCAAAGGAGGTTGGGCGGCAACTCCCTCAATGGGGTGGGCGGCAACTCCTTGCTAGGGTTTTTTTTTGGATTAGGGCTTAATTATCCCTTAAGCCCTCTTTTATAGAGAACTAATTCTCTTAATGGTTATTGGATCATAACCATTAGGCCCGTTAACCCGCTCCATTAAGATAAGTTAAAATAAACCAAACCATGATGGTTTATTTTAAGTTAAAACGAACCGAACCAACTTTTGGTTCATTCGTTTAAAATAAACCAAACCCTTTGGATTATTCTTATCCATTGGATTAGAACCAAACCATTTTGGTTCATCCATTACGTCTTCACAAGACTCGGCCCATCCACGCTTCCATTGCGACTGAAACGATTTCATGCTCGCTTTATGTTTGGTCCAACCAAACCTAGTTTCTCTCGGTCTGAGAATCCCATTCTCAAGCTCGTTTTAAATCCTTCGGATTACGCTCGTTGTGCGTGTGACCAAATATGTTCTCGGTTTATGTTGGCCATCTATAATTAACCATTTATTATAGAACGATCATGAGTGGCACCTAGTAGTACATCATGATCCCCAATTAACCGAAAAGATCAACGGTTGATCCAGAACTATTTCTGAAACCTTTCAGCAGCTCGAATGATTCGTGCCCCATTCCCTTCACTCATCTTATACCCACTTTGGTTTAGGACATGGTCTATAGTGTCAGTCCCCACTAGGCTGACTACGTCACACCTAGCCCAAGTATCATTTCCTCGTCCTACGAATTCTAGTTACTACACATGTATCGAAGAGTACCTTACTCTAAACATGTAATGCTTTGGCCAAAGACTTTAGTAACAATCCGACGAGAGGCCATGGGTATACATCTCCTCGCAAGGAGTGGTGAATCCTTTATAGGCTATTCAAACACCTTCGATCACTTCGACTTATACCCAATCATCTCGGGTCCACATCTCCTTAGAGATGTTTGCTTAAGATGTCAAAGCATAAGTCTCCATGATCAAGATGACTTGAATACCGCAAGTCAAAGGAACATCGCACTTAAGCTACAGTAAGAACTTCATTGACATATCTATATATGCAGAGAACCATATGAAGTCTTACGGCTGGTCACTCCAATGAACTAGTTACCATAACTAGCATCCACGATCAACTCCGGACATCACAATGTCTCCAGCCAGTGAGAATCAACTGCTTGGATACACCAAGGAGTATACCTCATGCTAGTCTCGACAGAATTGATGGTGTCCAAATCCATCAATTCATCGACTAGGGATAATTCCGATACATCACAATTACACATGTAGAGATACTCACTAGTTGTGATCCAATCACAAATTCTCTCATGCTGTGAATCGCATCGTGGACATTCAGTAAATGAGTTTAAGATCCAATCAAATACATGAAACATGTATACTCAAATAGTGAATCTTCATTTATCATATAAATGGTTCATACATAAGGCGATTTGTCATTTTGCGTATTGGAAAGGTAGGATGAAGTACTATCTTATGAGTAATATTGAAATTTGGCATAGCATTGTAGATGGCTTCGAGGAACCGGTGGATGAACATCGAGATCCTATTCCAAGCAAGGATTGGACAAGGAAAATGAACCGCAAATTCGAATCAAATGCCAAGGCGGTACTCACCATTCAATGCGGCATTACCATGGAGCAACTCAACAAGGTGGGGCCTTTCGAATCCGCCAAGGAGCTATGGGAAAAGCTCATTGAGCTAAATGAAGGTTCCAAGGAGTCAAAGAGGGCCAAGAAGGACCTACTAATTGGACAACTTCAAGCCTTCCAAATGAAGATGCATGAAACCGTAAGCCAAATGCATGGAAGGTTCAAAGAAATTGTTAACGGACTCCATATCATAGGTGAGCGAGTTGACAATCGATTTGTAAGGTATATTTTACAAGCATTTCCTAGAAATTCTTTATGGACTTCTATAGTTGATGCCATTAAGGTAACTAGGGATCTTTCGCAAATTAAAATTGATGAACTATTTTGTGAGTTTGAATTGCATGAGCAAACTAACATGTCTTCTAAGGAAAAGGGCTTAGCTCTATTTGTTGAGAAGAAAGAAAAGAAGAAGAAAGAAAGGAAAGAGGTGTCATCATCATCCGAGTCGGAGCGTGAGTCAAGTAGTGACGAAGATTCGGCTAGTGAGATGACCCATTTTGTCATGAAGTTCCTTAGAAAATCAAAGGAATTCAAGAATAGAGATGCAAGAAAGGGGTCCCATTCTTCAAGAGGTAAAAATAGTGGTAATTCAAGTTTTAACAATAATGTGATTTGCCATGCTTGCAACAAGAAGGGGCACATAAAGCCGAATTGCCCGGAGCTAAAGAAGAAGGAGGAAAAGGAAAAGAAAAAGAAGGACAAGAAGGAGAAGAAGAAGAAGGAGGCCATGGTGGCTCAAACCACATGGGACACACCAAGTGTTGAAGACTCTTCCTCCGATGATGAGCTTTTCCACATCACACACCATGTGGCACTCATGGAACTAGGAGATGATTCGGGCACATCAAGCCAAGAAGATTCCTCAAGCGATGAATCGTCATCTAGTGACGATGAGGTAATGAACTCTCCCAAGGTTAAGCTCCTTTATAAATCAATTGCCTATCTTCAAGAAGCTCTAGATAAGTCTAAATCTAAGGTTAAGAGCATGAAGGTAGAACTAAAGGCTATTAGAAATGAAAAACCTTCACATGTTGATTCTTGCATGCTTAAGGAAGAAAATGACAAACTTAGGGATGAGGTTAGTGAATTGAAAGCATGTTTAGAAAAATTTTCAAATGGCTCAAAGTGTCTTGATATGATTCTTAGTAGGCAAAGAGCGGTTTATAACAAGGCCGGTTTAGGATATAAGCCAAAAGAAAAAGAAGTTGCTTATATTTCATTGATTAATAGGAAAGCAACCATTAAGGGAAAAGTTAAGAAAGCATGGGTACCTAAGAAGTTTTTACTTGATGTTACCGGTCCAAATGTTTGGGTACCAAAAGCTTGTGTTTTTCATGTGATTTAGGTAGGAGAGTGAGGTATGTGGATTGTGGATAGCGGTTGCTTAACACATATGACCGGGGATGTGAGCAAGTTCTCCACAATTAAATATGTGAAGAAGGGAGCGGTGTCCTTTGGGAATAGTGGAAAACTCAAGATATTAGGTAGAGGTACAATTGAGGTATCCCCCAAGATTGTCATTCACAAAGTTTTACTAGTTGAAAATATGAAATTTAATTTATTAAGTGTTAGTCAACTTTGTGATGCAAACTATCATGTCTCCTTTGAATCCTCTAAATACATGATTAGACACAAGGAATTAAATGATTGCATGTTAGTTGGATATAGGAAATCAAATATCTATTATGTTGATCTTTCATATGCTTCTAACATTTCTACTAAGTGTTTTGTTGCAAAAGAAGAGGAAAGTTGGCTATGGCATAGAAGATTGGGGCATATCAACATGAAAAACATAGCCAAGGTAGCCAAGATGGAGTTGGTCAAAGGGCTACCAAAGATCAAGTATGTCAAGAACAAATTGTGTGATGCATGCCAAGAAGGAAAACAAACAAAGACATCACACAAAGGTAAAACTCTAACTAACACCTCTTTACCATTAGAGTTATTGCATCTTGACTTGTTTGATTGCCATAGTACTCCATCTTTAAATGGTAATAAATATTGTTTGGTTATAGTAGATGATTTTTCTAGGTATACTTGGGTCCACTTTATGAAACATAAGGATGATACCTTAGAAATAATCATAGGATTTAGTAAAAGGGTTGAAAATGAAAAGAGTCTCAAAATCAATCGGATCCGTAGTGATCATGGTGGTGAATTTGAAAACTTAAATTTTTCACAATTTTGTTTAGAGCAAGGGTACAAGCATGAATTCTCTTGTCCTAGAACACCTCAACAAAATGGGGTGGTGGAAAGGAAAAATTGTGCCCTACAAGAGGCGGCTAGGACTATGCTTAATGCATATTCTCTACCTAGCTACTTGTGGGCGGAAGCGGTTAATACCGCTTGCTATATCCAAAATAGGGTTCAAATCCATAGGTTTTTAGGAAAAATACCATTTGAATTATGGAATGAGACTATGCCCACAATTCATTATTTCAAAGTCTTTGGATGTAAAGTTTATATTCTAAACACCAAAGATAACTTAGGAAAATTTGAATCAAAAGCGGATGAGGGAATCCTAGTTGGATACTCATCCACAAGTAGAGGGTATAGAGTCTACAATAAGAGAACCAAAGGGATTGAGGAGTCTTCCAATGTTCAATTTGATCAAAATACTAGTACCTACCCTAGAAAGTCCTCCATTGATAAGGATATTAATGACAATAATCAAAACATTACCCAAAAACTTCAAAATTTGACCATTAGGGGTAATGATCAAGGGGGAGGAAGAGGAGACTCCGATGATGAAAGAAGGGTGGAAGATAACAATGATCAAATTGAAACACCTTCTAGAAACCTAAGAATTCATCAAGATCATCCACTTGACCAAGTAGTAGGAGATCTATCTCAAGGAGTAAGAACTAGGTCTTTTCATAGACCTCCTACTAGTCAAGTAGCTCTTATCTCACAAATTGAGCCCAAATCGATCAATGATGCATTACATGATCCGGATTGGATTTTGGCAATGCAAGATGAATTGGCTCAATTTGAGAGAAGTCAAGTGTGGGAATTAGTATCTAGACCCAATGATAGCACCATAATTACTACAAGATGGGTCTTTAGGAATAAGCTAGATGATCAAGGAAATATCACTAGAAATAAGGCTAGGTTGGTTGCTAGGGGATTCAATCAAGTTGAGGGGCTTGACTATGATGAGACTTATGCCCCGGTTGCGAGGTTAGAATCTATTAGGATTCTCTTAGGGTATGCTTCCTACATGGGATTTAAACTTTACCAAATGGATGTTAAATCGGCATTCTTAAATGGTTATATTAAGGAGGAAGGATATGTAGAGCAACCACCCGGATTTGAGAACATAGATTATCCAAATGATCTATGTAAGCTTAGGAAAGCATTATATGGGTTAAAACAAGCTCCCCGGGCATGGTATGAAAGATTGTTATCGTTCTTAATTTCTTAGGATTTTAGAAGAGGTCAAGTAGATCAAACTTTGTTTATAAAGTCAACATTAAAAGATATATTCATAGCCCAAGTATATGTTGATGATATCATTTTTGGGTCAACGAATGATGATCTTCTTCAAGACTTTATAAAAAATATGGAAAATGAATTTGAAATGAGTTTGGTTGGAGAGCTTACCTTTTTCCTAGGCTTACAAGTCAAACAAACCAATGAGGGTATTCATATTTATCAAACCAAATATGCAAATGAAATGATCAAGAAATTTGGTTTGGAAAATGCCAAAATTGTAACCACTCCTATGGCCACTAGCACTATAATAGATAGTGATCATGAAGGTAAATCAATTGATCTTAAACTTTATAGGAGTATGATTGGCAGCCTACTATACCTAACCGCTAGTAGACCCGACATTTTATTTGTGGTAGGTATGTGTGCAAGATACCAATCTTGTGCCAAAGAATCACATTTAGTAGCCGTTAAGAGAATATTAAGATATATTAAAGGCACCCTAAATGTAGGACTTTGGTATCCTAGGACTAGGTCATTTGAATTACTTGGTTATACCGATTCCGATTATGCCGGGTGCAAATTGGATAGGAAGAGTACTAGTGGTGGATGCCAATTTCTTGGGTCCTCCCTAGTTAGTTGGAGTAGTAGGAAGCAACATTGTGTTGCTTTATCAACCACCGGAATATGTGGCTATGGGTGGTTGTGTAGCTCAATTACTTTGGATGAGACATACTCTTGTGGACTATGAGCTACACTACTCTAACATTAAAGTTTATTGTGATAATGTGAGTACCATCAACTTGACCAAAAATCCGGTACATCACTCTAGAACCAAGCACATTGAAGTGAAACATCACTTCATAAGAGATCATGTGGCAAGAGGGGACATTGAACTTAATTATGTAGAATCTAAGTCCAACCTTGCCGATATCTTCACCAAAGCTCTTCCCGAAGCCGAATTTTCATCATTAAGGAGAGAGCTTGGTATGTGCTTTGTAGAGTAAAATTCTAGGTTTGCATGATCCTATACTTATATAGCTTCTTTATACCTTGATGCATCTCACAAAAGCCTTAAGAAACCTTGATTTTTGTATTGAAATACTTAGAAACATGTGAGATGATAGGGAAGGTGTACTTGGCTCATCATGCTTGCTATGATGCATTATTATGAGCCAATACCACACCTAGAGACATAAAAACCTTATGGACCAATCATTGGGAAGGCTTGTATTCAAGTAATGAATACATAGCTCAAAGAACATGGTTGGAAATTCCAAATAATATATATTTTAAACTATGTTCATCATATTTTGAAAAACAGTTTTCAAATGGAACACAAAAGTGATACAAAGTTTGCAAAATCTTTAGAACTTTTGATAGGTTCCAAGTTTGTATCAATCTTGTAATCTGGAAAACATATATTTTTCAAATTATTTTTCCTTGATAAACTATGATTTCAGAAATGTGTACGCAAAATTTCATAATTTTTTGAGATTTTTGGAATTTCTTTCAGCCTAGATGATCGTTCGTAAAACCAAATGACTGACATAATCGTGGTTTTCTGATAATAAACTCCATTTTCTAATATTTGGTGTATCTTTGATGTCCTAACACTATGGTATGATAATATTACGTATAAACAAGTTTTAGGACTAATTAATGTAGTGTTTTAGGGGGAGTTTTCATAAATTATATCTTTTTCATCCCCAAAACCATTGTTGGTGCAAAGTTAGGACTTAATTTTTGAATTGTTGTTATGCTTTGCGTTAAATATTGTTTACACATTATAAAACATGTCTTGGATTAAGGGGGAGCTTAATTTCTATCTTATGCCTTAGTCCAAGATCCAACACCTTTAATTCTTTCATTTTTGAATCCCTCTCTTTTTGATGTATGTCAAAGGGGGAGAAGGAATGTTTAAGTTAGATGATTAAGTGTGTATCTTTAAAGACCTAACTTAAATGATTGTCAAACATCAAAAAGGGGGAGATTGTTAGTGCAACAATGCTCCAAGCATTTATATATGTTTTGATGTTTGGATAATCATCTAAGTTAGGCAATATCTTGTGATCTAATTGCGAAAATGTTTAAGTGACAGGGAAGTCCAAGTATGATCTTGGAAAAGGAAGTCCAAGTATGATCTTGGCAAAGGAAGTCCAAGTATGATCTTGGCAAAGGAAGTACAAGGGATGGACTTGGCAGCGTAAGACCAAGCTTGTAGTCTTGGCAGCGTAAAGTCCAAGTGAACCTTGGAAAAGGAAGTCCAAAGTAAAGTCTTGGCAGCATAAGTCCAAGCTTGTAGTCTTGGCGGCGTAAAGTCCAAGCATTTGGCAACCCAAGACATGACGAAATCGAAGGAAGCTCTTGGAAGCAAAGCGCAAAGGATGAATAAGTCGCGGACTCGAAGGGATCCTGAAGGCGCAAGGCTTATTGAGGAGCTAGAAGGTTGAGTCTAGGTCTAGGGTATAAAATCAAGTATGAATTACTCATACTTGATGAGTATCAGTCGACTGATACGATGTATCGATCGGCCGTCAGCGTTCGACCGAGTCGGTGAAACCCTAACCATCCCGATCGCTGCCTTGGGTAGAGCGATCGATATCGCGTGATCACCGATCGCCAAGGGCATCACCGACCGATCAAGGAGAATATCGTCCGCACGCGCCTCACTCGATCGCCGCTTGATCACTCGACTGATCACCCCATCAGTCAACTGATGGAGGGATCAGTCGACTGATCACCTGGCCGTTGGAGATTGCGGCTATGAATCTCCACGGAGATCGCGTTTCAGAAGCCGTTGGCTTCAGTGGCAGTCGACTGATGGTAAGCATTAGTCGACTGATCGAAGCTCAACGGGAAAAACAACCCCTCTTCTATAAAAAGGGGCTATGGGGAGCTTGGTGAAGTTAGTGTTCTTGCTCCCAACTACACCTACGTGCTCACCAAGCTTTCCAAGTGTTTTTAGCAATCCAAAACCTCCTCTTCTCTAATCCTAATCTTCCATCATTGTAAAGAAGAGGAGTGCATTGTAAGATAAGGTTTCTCCACCTTGGTTCATCCAAAGGAGGTTCTAGTGAGGATTGATTAGGGCTAATCCACCTTACAGATTGCCGTGGAGTAGGAGCGTCATCTCCGAACCACGTTACATCGGGTGTTAGCTTTGTTTCTTGCTTTTATTTGTGTTTATATTTGTATTGCTTCCGCTAACATTTTTGTAGATAGAAAGAAAGGCTAATCACCCCCCTCTAGCCATTCCAAGGGTCCTAACAATATGGACCGTCGCAATTTGCATACCTTAGTTTTATCAACCGATGTGAAACCCTCAGGCTGTATCATATACTCGTCCTCGAGCAGGTTTCCATTAAGGAAAGCTATTTTCACATCCATTTGTCATATCTCATAATCATAATGAGTCGCTATGGCCAGGAGCATCCGAATGGATTTAAGCATAGTAATAGGCAAATAGGTTTCGTCATAATCAACACCTTGCTTTTGACGATATCCTTTCGCCACCAGTCTAGCCTTATAGGTAATCACATTACCATCCATGTCGATTTTCTTCTTGAAAACCCACTTGCACCCTATAGGTTTTATGCCTTCAGGTGGGTCAACCAAGTTCCAAACTTGGTTTTCATACATGGAATCCATTTTCGACTTCACGGCTTCAAGCCACTTATCCCTTTTTGATCTTGTCAGAACTTCTTCATAACTGGTAGGCTCCTCATCATCAATGAGTAACACGTCATTCGATTCACTTACGAGAAATCCATATCTCTCAGGAATATTGCGTGTTCTAGCAGATCTACGAAGATGTGGTATTTCAATATGTCAAGCCGAATGCTCATCACTATGAGTTATCGACTGTTGTGCTTCACCAAATATCTCATCAATGTCTATTTGAGTCTTCTTGAGCCTCCTCAATCTTGACGACACTCCCACTGTTTTCTTGCAAGAGAAACTCTTTCTCTAGAAACACAACATGCCTTGAAACAAACACCTTTTGTTCCACAGGATGATAGAATTGGTAACCCCTTGTTTTCTTAGGGTATCCAATAAATAGACATTTATCAGACTTAGCATCCAATTTGTCTGATACAGTCTACTTCACATAATCAGGACAACCCCATATCTTCAAGTAAGATACATGAGGTTTCTTACTATTCCATATCTCATATGGAGTAGTGGAGACTACCTTGGTTGACATTCTGTTTAACAAGTAAACAGCTGTCTGAAGTGAATAGGCCCAAAAGGACTTGAGAAGATTTGCATGATTCATCATTGACCTGACCATGTCTAACAAGGTCTGGTTACGCCTCTCAGATACACCATTATGCTGTGGTGTATATGACGGAGTCCATTGAGACAATATACCATTGTCTCTTAGATAATCTAGAAACTCTTAACTTAAGTATTCACCACCTCGATCCGATCGAAGTATTTTAATACTCTTGTCATGTTATTTCTCTACTTCATTTCTGAATTCTTTGAACCTTTCAAAGGCGGTGAAGGTAATGAAGTAGCTATAGCCTCCTAAAGCTTGAGTTGACTTAGGTCCACATACATCAGTATGTATTAGACCTAGCAACTCTCCCACTCGTTCACCTTTTCCTGTAAAAGGAAACTTAGTCATCTTTGTAGGGGATCGATACGGCCGACTAGAGGGGGGTGAATAGCCCTCGTTCATTAGATGTCGTATTTTGCTCGTCTACAAAATGTTAGCGCAAGCAGAATATGCAAATATAAATAAAGACAAAAGAAAAGATAAACAAAACAATACAAACATGAGATGTAACGTGGTTCACGGCTATGCCGCTAATCCACGGTCCGATTCGTCCACGGTGAATCACTCCGCAATCTATCCACTAGATCTCTCCTTTGCACAAAGCTAGGTGGAGGTCACCTCTTTACACAAAAACACTCCTCTTACAAATATAATGGAAATAAGCTCAAGTAAGAGGATGGAAAGCTTTAGGGAACTTTGGGAGAGTATTAGAGCATAAGCATTAGCCTCCCAAAGCCCCATCCCCTTCCTTTTTTATAGAGGAAGAGGGTTTCTTCCCGTTGACACAGAATCAGTCGACTGATGCCCTCGATCAGTCGACTGATCCCGTAGTCGTTGCCTAATAACGGCCGCTTTCCACATTGGATTCCATCCAACGGTATTGGCATCAGTCGACTGATACTACCATCAGTCGACTGGTGCTCGATCAGTTGAGTCCTCAACGAGGTCGACTCCATTCTCGCGCGTGCGTGCCATCGATCGCCGTCCCTTGGCGGTCGACTAATCAGCATCACCGATCGCCATGCCGCACCGATCGATCAACTTGATTCAGCTGACTTAAACTAGTCGATCGAACCATCGACTCAGAGCAGTCGACTGCCATGACATGGTAGTCGACTGGTGTCGGGAAATCCCATCCGACACTTAGCCAAATGGCCAAGTTTCACCTAAGAGCTACCCCTTCCCGGGTTACATTCGCTCACTCTCATCTCTCAGAGTCCCTCACCTTCAAAGTTCTCTTCATTCGCGGCCACGTCCCTCGGCAGCATCAGGCGCACGACTCTGCAATGCTCCTTCGCGTCTCTTGCCTCGAAGTCTACTTCCTCCGGCTTCACTGCATGCTCCTCATCCGGCGGTCCCTCGGATGCTCCAAGCGCACGACTTCCGCAAAGCTATCCTTCACCGACTCAAGGCCCGAGTCATGAGATGTGAAACTCGCCACGGCTCCATGTGCGAATTACTAAGTCCTGCATGACTTCAACGCACATATCAAATCAACATAACAAACTAACTTAAACCCTTTGCCACACACATCAAAACCTAATCATGGCAAGAGATTGCCCTAACAATCTCCCCCTTTTTGATGTGTGGCAATCCATTTAAGTTAGGTAAAAACATTTGATAAAAATTTCTAAGGTAAGAAAGCATGTAAACATAAACATGATATATCAACATGCAACTCCCCCTTAATCCATGAAACTCTCTCTCCCCCTATCATAATTTACTTAAACATAATCATTTCTCCCCCTTTGACACCATCAAAAAGATTAACACTAAGTTATAAACTCATGACATCAAGTATAATAGAAGGAAAATACCAAAAATTAGTCTAAAACCTGAATTCAGCCTTTACTATTCTGATTTTCAGGCCATCGATCGTAGTTGGACTACTCGATGACGCATAAATTTCAGAACTTTCTGATTTTCGGACCGAATTTCAGAAATGCATTAAAAATTCCAAAAAATTCGAAAAATCATGAAATTTGGGGAACATATTTCTGGTAAGATTCTTTATCAGTGAAAAATAGGTCTTCATGAAAAATCATTATATTTTCACATATTTGCCAAAAATCCAAAAGGTTTAAAAACCACTAGGTTTTTGATTATTCTAGTATCAAGTTTAACACCTATTTTTGCATCAAATTGTTTCAAAACATGAATACATAGATTTTAAAGTAAGAAATTGTTTTGAAAACATATGAAATATCCAACCATGATCTTTGGGCAATATGTCTATGAATTAAACATAAGCCTTCCCCATGATTGGTCTATTATTGCTATTTTGATACTTTAAATGACCATCTAAATGCCATAGGCATTAGTGGACATTTGTATCATCCTAACATCTCACCGATGCTAAGTTTTCAATCAAAGTAGCCTATGGTGAGTGTAAGATGCATCCTAGAGGGTATTTGTATATACTTAACCATTATATTCATACAATTCTATCAAGGTTAAGTATCATCCTAACACTCAACATGATCATAAAGACATATATGACTTAAATTCATATTATGATCATGAAATATATGTATTCATCAAATTGTAATCATGCATTAGGTATTATATCATGATAATAAGCAAAATATCACCTAAGGCATGATTTAAACCCTATTTCTCATGATGATGTGCCAAATTTCAAAATCATAAATCATGATTGCAAACATACATAGCAATTACATTAATCATCATGATTTAAGCATTATTAACTATTTATAGGCACGTTATCATCACCTAACACTATTTAAAAATGTTGTCTCGCCATCCTAAGTCAACCAAAATATGATATAAGTCAATTGCATATGGTTGACTACCCTAGGGGTTTTCTAACCCTTAAGAATGGATTTTGGAACCCAAAATAAGTTCTTGCCTAAGGGGTTCACTAGATACTCCTTAGGAATCTATTTCCTAGCTATTACTTTCTTCTTATCTTGTCCCCTAGCAATTAGGCATTTGTAGGCCTTTTCATTTTTCTTTTCTTTATAACCTAGGCCTTTCTTGTTAAAGCTTACTCTTTGGCTCCCTATGATCATGTTCAATGTGTTGGAGCCAATAGTGAATTTTTCTAGGGCTTTTGTCAAATAGTCTACCTTTTCCCTTAAAGCCCTATTTTCATCCATACATGCATCACTAACATTAAATGGCATATATTCATGTGAGCATGCATCATTTAAGCTAGAAGAAATATTATCATCATTTAAGCATGCTTTTTCTAGCTTATTTTCTAAATCCTTAATTTGATCTAACATGCTCTTATTTTTCTTCTTTTCTCTAAATAAATCCTTAGTTAAGCTAGAAATCATAGAAACTATTTTACTAGGTGAAAGATTGGTTACCATAGTTTCCATGTCCTCTTCTTCTTCGGATGAGGAGGTAGAGGAGGCTCCCCCTTCACTTGAGCTTGATTCTTCATTTTCGGTGGAGGAGCAATCCAAGTCATCGAAAGCCATCAATGCAAGGTTGGAGTAGACATGCTCTTCTTCATCGGATGAGGAAGAGGAAGCAAGGTCATCCCATGTCTTTGCTTTGAGAGCCATGACCTTTCCTTTTTCCTTGCCCTTCTTTCCTTCTTCCTTCTTTTTACTCCCCTTTTTCTTTTTCTTTTCTTCTTTCTTCTTCCTCTCTTCTTTGCTCTTGTTTAGGAGGGGGAAATTATCCCTTATATGTCCCTCTCCTTGGCAATTGTAGCATATGACTTTCCCCCTTGGTCTTCTACTCCTATCATTGGATTTATTAAATTGGAAACCTTTTAAAGCACGCCTTACCCTCCTTACCATATACGCTTCTTCCGTGCTATCCATGGAGGAGGAGGAAGAGGCTTCATCATCATCGGAGGAGGGGATCTCTATCTTCTTCTTCCCCTTGTTGGCCAATAATGCTACTCCTCTTGACGGTTGGATTCTTGGCTCTTCTTGTATTCCTTCAAGCCTAGATTCATGTAATTCCATAGTGGAGAAAAATTCATCTAGAGTACTTACCTCTAGATTCTTTGAAATATAAAATGAGTCCACCATTGAACTCCACTTGGATGATCGGGGAAAAGCATCTATGACTTTCATTATCATATCCCGGTTGGAGAGATTTTCACCTACACTTGTTAGCCCGATTAAAATCTTTTTAAACCTAGAATGCAATGAAGTTACCTTTTCTCCCTTTTCTAATTTTATGTTGGATAATTGGGAGCGGAGGAGATCTCTCCTTGCAAGTTTAGCCTCCGAAGTGCCTTCATGAAGCTCTACTAGCTTCTCCCACATCTCCTTGGCACTTAGGCAATCTCCAATTCTATTTATTTCTTGTTGAGGAAGCACATTGTATAGATGATGCTTGGCTTTTGAGTTTGCAAGGTGCTCCTCTCTTTGCCTCTTGGTCCACCTTGACTTCTCTATTGGCTTCCCCTCTTCATCCCTAGGCAAAACAAAACCGGATTCCATTGTAATCATAATATCAAAATCCGTTTCAAAAAATACCTCCATTCGCTTCTTCCACCAAGCGAATTCCCCTTCGAACTTTGGTGGATGAATATTTGAGCCGGCCATCTTTTTGTAGTGCTCTCGCGGCGGTTAGTCCTTGAAGAGCGACCTTGCTCTGATACCACTTGTAGGGGATCGATACGGCTGGCTAGAGGGGGATGAATAACCCTCGTTCGTTGGATGTCGTATTTTGCTCGTCTACAAAACGTTAGCGCAAGCGGAATATGCAAATATAAATAAAGACAAAAAAAAAAGATAAACAAAACAATACAAACACGAGATGTAACGTGGTTCACGGCTACGCCGCTAATCCACGGTCCGATTCGTCCACGGTGAATCACTCCGCAATCTATCCACTAGATCTCTCCTTTGCACAAAGCTAGGTGGAGGTAACCTCTTTACACAAAAACACTCCTCTTACAAATATAATGGAAATAAGCTCAAGTAAGAGGATGGAAAGCTTTAGGGAACTTTGGGAGAGTATTAGAGCATAAACATTAGCCTCCCAAAGCACCATCCCCTTCCTTTTTATAGAGGAAGAGGGTTTCTTCCCGTTGACACAGGATCAATCGACTGATGCCCTCGATCAGTCGACTGATCCCGTAGTCGTTGCCTAATAACGGCCGCTTTCCATGTTGGATTCCATCCAACGATATTGGCATCAGTCGACTGATACTACCATCAGTCGACTGGTGCTCGATCAGTCGAGTCCTCAATGAGGTCGACCATCCGTGCGTGCTCGTGCCGCGTGCCATCGATCATTGCGGCCGATCGATCGGCCATCAATATCGATCATTGCCTATGCCGGCTACCAATCGATCAACTTGATTCAGCTGACTTAAACCAGTCGATCGAACCATCGACTCAGAGCAGTCGACTGCCATGACATGGTAGTCGACTGGTGTCGGGAAATCCCATCCGACACCTAGCTAAATGGCCAAGTTTCACCTATGAGCTAGCCCTTCCCGGGTTACATTCGCTCACTCTCATCTCTCGGAGTCCCTCGCCTTCGAAGTTCTCTTCGTTCGCGGCTACGTCCCTCGGCAGCATCAGGCGCATGACTCTACAATGCTCCTTCGCGTCTCTTGCCTCGAAGTCTACTTCCTCCGGCTTCACTCCAAGCTCCTCATCCGGCGGTCCCTCGGATGCTCCAAGCGCATGGCTTCCGCAAAGCTATCCTTCACCGACTCAAGGCCCGAGTCATGAGATGTGAAACTCGCCACGGCTCCATGTGTGAATTACTAAGTCCTGCACGACTTCAACGCACATATCAAATCAACATAACAAACTAACTTAAACCCTTTGCCACACACATCAAAACCTAATCATGGCAAGAGATTTCCCTAACAATCTTGCCTTTTAAGCATGATTCGCATGTATCGTATGAATCCAATTCAAACGATTCCAGAATTCCACATTGGTGTAATTCGGACATGCATTTCTTACTTACATGGCCAAGACGACAATGCCACATGTAGGAGTCTAATTGATTATCCTTTCGAGCACTCTTATTGCTCACTACGATATTGAAAATGTCACTGGATACGTCCAACGTAAAAATACCATTGCTCAAAGTTTCAGTTCCATAAAGTATGCCATTCAAAGTTATATAACAACAATTGTTACTAAACGTCAAATGGTAACCATTTCTATTTAAACAAGAAATAGAAATGATGTTCTTTATCAACGAAGGAACATAAAAGCAATTGTCCAGTTCTAAGACAAGTCCTGTAGGGAGTTTCAACAAATATGTTCCGATGGCGAGTGCAGCAACCTTTGCTCCATTCCCAACACATAAATTTGACTCTCCCTTGATGAGTCTTCTTCTATTCCTTAGCCCATGTATGTCATTACATATATGTGAGCCACACCCAGTATCCAATACCCAAGTGTTTGAGGAAATAGAATGACAATCAATAACGAAGATATCTGAAAAAGATGGGGCATCCGATGCCTTATTCTTCTTCACGAACTCAAGATAAATCATGCAAATTCTTCGCCAATGGCCCTCCTTGCCATAGTGATGGCAAGTGCCCTTTTGAGCTGGTTCTGCCTTTTTAGCCTTTTTCTTCCCCTTCTGCTATTCCTTTGACTTCCTCTTAGAACCTTTCTTCGAGGAATCAACTTACAGCACCGTCCCCTGCTCATGCTTCACAGAAGACTCCACAGTCTTCAACATGTTGAGCAGTACCACAGATGAACCTTCTTGCATCTCAGAGGTGAAGAGGAGCTTGGAGACTTCGAATCTTTCGAATCTCACTTGCTCATCAACCAACTCACAAAGATGAAAGACTATGGTATGAGCATCCATATGCTCATGCTGCTTTCGCAGCTCAGGTACCATCGTGGCTAACATGATGCAACTCACCATTTCAGAATCAGTCACATGTTTCTGATAGGCCAACAATTGGTCCAGAGTTGCATTGTCACTAGGACGGGCGAGAAGAGGTGCTTCGAGGACATTTGCAAGCATTTCAACCTTGAGAACAATTCTCAAGTTTCTAAGCCAGTCCAAGAAGTTTGGCCCAGTCAATTTATTCGAATTCAAAATGGAACGCAAATTC
The DNA here is from genome assembly GCA_025175895.1 of Wurfbainia villosa. NCBI lineage: Eukaryota > Viridiplantae > Streptophyta > Magnoliopsida > Zingiberales > Zingiberaceae > Wurfbainia > Wurfbainia villosa. The sequence continues at coordinate 29,704,545 of CM045989.1, read as the reverse complement.
AAAGACATCATGATCAATCGATTAACCTAGAAATACAAAACGAGCATATATGAGAAAATGATTTTAAAATGCATCAACGTACATTTATAAATCCCATTCATTTTTCGAATTTCAAAAACCCCAAAATCACTTCGGGAGATCGTAGGTCCATCTCCGAATAGGCTGATATCCAACATAGATATGAACAACCTTGGAGAGAGTCCAACAAGTCATTCATAACTATGATGGTAGGTATCAAATATACCGATTGCATATTACGTATATGCAACTATCACAATGTGCTATCAACTAATTGAATGTTCACACATACATCGGGTTGTTAAAACATTAACAAGTATGCATCATATGCATAACACCCAACTTCACCTCCCTTCACATCGACCTTGGAGAGAGTCCAACAAGCCGATGCTCCAGGTCAAAGCCAACCCATTAATCGAGAAATAGTTTTAATATGGTTAGAGCGCATTCAACCAATTAGCCCGGCTTGGAGAGAGTTCAACAACCAAAGCTAATGATTGACCTCTGACTCTTACCGTATTAGTATTAAACTATTTCATGGTTTGAACATGTTCGGGTTAGAGCCGGGCTTGGAGAGAGTCCAACAACCCAAACAAGAAATGGAACTCTGGTTCTAACCATATTAATGGAAGGTGTAGGCTTTAATATTGAGTAAGAGTTTTTATGTCTCATCCTCTTCGCATGCAAATAACTATTATCTACATGACATGACATACATGACATACATCTACATGTCACGACACGCATGGCATAATGATGTGCATCTAATGCAATTACATGACATACAATTATGATATCTACAAAATTTCCTTATATGTCATAACTATTTATGGAAATAAAATATGTTTGAGATTTGATTCTCCAAATCAAATCATGATTAAATTAGGAAACAAATTTCCAAATCTAATCACATATTGTATTTGTGGAAAGTGTTGATTAAGGAAAGTCAATTTAGGAAATAAATTTCCTAAATCATCAAAACTATTTATGGAAATAAAATATTTTAAGATTTGATTTCCCAAATCAAATCATGATTAAATTAGGAAATAAATTTTCAAATCTAATCAAATATTTTATTTATGGAAAATATCAATTTCCATAAATACTTCCAACTTTCCAAAAGTAAAAGATTTCCATAAATACTTCTAGACTTTCTAAAATTAAAAATTTCCATAAATACTTCTAACTTTTCAAAAGTAGAAATTTTCCATAAATACCATTATGACTATCGCAAAACAATTTTATGATTATGTCGAAACACAACCTTGGCTCTGATACCACTGTTGGGTTTCCGACACCGCGGCGAGTGTGTGTTCGAACATGTTTCGTAAACATGTGCACAGCGGAAGAAATAAAAATAATAAATCTAATTTATTACAACACACACACCACACGCATGCATAGTACAACATGTGTAGACATAATCGTAAATTAAAATTTTGCAATAAAAGGAAATTTATACTACGTATACCTGACGTATCACGTGTAGCGGGAAAGACATCAACCGGAACGCTCCTCGCTAGAATCGTCTCTATCCGTATCCACGCCGAGTATCTTCAGGATGACTTCACAAAGTCACGAGTCTCGTCTTCGTACGAGTTACTAGCCTCGTGTTGAAGATGATGTGATCGAGAGAAGATCACAATCTGAATCAAAATTCGGATCCAAAACGAGTCCTCAAAAACTCGCTTCTCCGGAGAGGTATTTGTCAACCGTTTGACGAATCCTTCATCCTCCACCTATGAGGATTACCGGAGATCGAATCCTCGTCAAGGAAGCCACTGTCAGAGCTCTAAATGTCGTCCAAATGATGCTCTGATAAGAAGGAAACAAGCTGTCCAGAAAACTGGACAACTTTGGTGGAGACCTTGCACCGGCCAAATAAAGAAAGCTAGATGCTCACCTTGTCTCTAGAGCCAAGGATGATCACCGGAGCTCCTTCGGCAACAGCTAGATGCCGGCAAGTGGGGAGGACGGCAGCTGCTGGACGCCGGTTGGAAAGGCTTGGGCGGCGGCAAGGAGTTGGGCGCCGACAAGACTAGGAGAAGAGAGGGAGGTGGGCGGCAATATTAGGGTTGCTTGGATTAGGGCTTAACAAAACCCTTAAGCCCTATTTCATAGAGAACAAATTCTCTTAATGGTTATTGGATCATAACCAAAAGCCCGTTAACCCGGTCCATTAATTTAAGTTAAAATAAACCAAACCATGTTGGTCTATTTTAAGTTAAAACGAACCGAACCAACTTTGGTTCATTCGTTTAAAACAAACCAAACCCCTTTGGTTTATTCTCCTCCATTGGATTAGAACCAAACCAATTTGGTTCATCCATTATGTCTTCATAAGACATGGCCCATCCACGCTTCCATTGTGACTGAAACGATTTCATGCTCGCTCCTTGTTTGGTCCAGCCAAACCTAGTTTCTCTCGGTCTGAGAATCTCATTCTCAAGCTCGTTTTAAATCATTTGGATTATGCTCGTTGTGCGTGTGACCAAATAGGTTCTCGGTTTATGTTGGCCATCTATAATTAACCATTAATTATAGAACAATCATGAGTGACACCTAGTAGTACATCATGATCCCCAATTAACCGAAAAGATCAACGGTTGATCTAGAACTATTTCTGAAACCTTTCAGCAGCTAGAATGATTCGTGCCCCATTCCTTTCACTCATCTTATACCCACTTGGTTCAGGACATGGTCTATAGTGACAGTCCCCACTAGGTTGACTACGTCACACCTAGCCCAAGTATCATTTCTTCGTCCTACGGATTCTAGTTACTGCACATGTATCAAAGAGTACCTTACTCTAAACATGTAATGCTTTGGCCAAAGACTTTAGTAACAATTCGACGAGAGGCCAAGGGTATACATCTCCTCGCAAGGAGTGGTGAATCCTTTATAGGCTATTCAAACACCTTCGATCACTTTGACTTATACCCAATCATCCCGAATCCACATCTCCTTAGAGATGCTTGCTTAAGATGTCAAAGCATAAGTCTTTATGATCAAGATGACTTGAATACCGCAAGTCAAAGGAACATCGCACTTAAGCTGCAGTAAGAACTTCATTGACATATCTATATATGCAGAGAACCATATGAAGTCTTACGGCTGGTTACTCCAATGAACTAGTTACCATAACTAGCATCCACGATTAACTCCGGACATCACAATGTCTCCAGTCAGTGAGAATCAGCTGCTTGGATACACCAAGGAGTATACCTCGTGCTAGTCTCGACAGAATTGATGGTGTCCAAATCCATCAATTCATCGACTAGGGATAATTCTGATACATCACAATTACACATGTAGAGATACTCACTAGTTGTGATCCAATCACAAATTCTCTCATATTGTGAATCGTATCGTGGACATTCAGTAAATGAGTTTAAGATATAATCAAATACATGAGAACATGTATACTCAAATAGTGAATCTTCATTTATCATATAAATGGTTCTAACATAAGGCGATTGCCTTAGGACATCTCTCACATATTACTAAAACTTCGTGTCTTGCCTTGAAGTCTACTTCTTTCGGCTTCACTCCAATGCTCCTCGTCCGACGGTCCCTCAGATGCCCAAGCACACGACTTCCGCAATGCATATTTTCACCGACTTAAGGACCAAGTCATGATATGGTGAATCTTGCCAATGCTTTCATCATCCATGTGCGAATTACTAAGTCCTGTATGACTTCAACGCACATATCAAATCAATAACAATCATAACATAAACCCTTTGCCATACACATCAAAACCACATCACATGGGTTGATTGCCCTAATAGTATTCAAGGCTTTCCTTGATAAGTTTGTGGTTGTCTTCATTGATGATATCCTTATTTACTCGAGAACTCAGGAAGAACATGTTGAACACTTGAATACAGTGTTACAAACTCGTCAGCAGAGACAATTGTATGCAAAGTTCTCCAAGTGTGAATTTTAGCTCGATCGAGTATCTTTCCTGGGTCACATTATTTCAAAAGATGGGGTTATGGTAGATTCGACAAAGATAGAAGTTGTTAGTAGCTGGAGTCAACCAAAGAATGCTAGTGAAATCAGAAGTTTCCTTAGTTTAGCAGGGTACTATAGAAAATTTGCAGAAGACTTCTCAAGGATAGCTTCACCATTGACGGTTCTTACCAGAAAGAACAAAAAGTTTGAATGAACCAAGGATTGTGTGAAGGGTTTCATTGAACTAATGGGACTTGGAGCTGTGCTTATGCAGAATGGTAAAATCATTGCCTATGCATCTAGACAACTCAAGGATTATGAAAAAATTTATCCCACTCATGATCTTGAGATGACAGCAGTGGTCTTTGCTCTTAAAATTTGGAGACATTATTTGTATGGAGTCCAATGCAAGATTTATACAGATCACCAGAGTCTGAAATATTTCTTCACTTAAAAGGATTTAAACATGAGACAACATAAATGACTTGAGCTGGTTAAAGATTATGACTATGAAATCTTCTACCATCTTGGAAAGGCAAACAAAATAACATACACAATGAGTAGGAAATCATGCGCCACCTCAATGTCCTTATCTTCATTATCCCAACCATTGGAGAAAGAGATGTTGAACTTTGGGATTGAGATCATTTCTGGCCAGCTTTCTACCCTGACAATAGCGCCAACACTGTTTGATGATATACTAGCAAAGCAAGATAAAGATCCAAGCATCCAAAGGATCAAGAAAGAGATCCAAGAAGGAAAGGATGAAGGATTTCGTGTCTCTAACAGTGGGGTACTATATCTTGGTGAATGCTTATGTATTCCCAACGATCCTGAATTAAGAAAGAGAATTTTAGAAGAAGCTCATGAGATCTCATATTCAATGCATCCTAGATCTACCAAGATGTATCAAGATTTGAAAGAAAAGTTCTGGTGGTTCGGTATGAAAAGAAATGTGGCTAAATATGATAGCACCTGTCTGAGGTGTCAATGAGTCAAAGAAGAACATCAGAGACCTGGAGGAGTTCTGTAGCTTATTCAAATCCTAGAATGGAAGTGGGAAGATATAGCTATGGATTTCATAGTAGGACTACCCAAAACAACTAATGGTTATGATGCTATTTGGGTGGTTGTTGATAGATTGACAAAATCTTTTCATTTTCTGGCAATCAAAATATCGTACTCAATGGAATAACTAGCTTAGTTGTATGTTAAGGAGGCGATCAGATTGCATAGAGTTCCTAAGACCATCATTTCTGATAGGGATAGTTGATTTACTTCACACTTTTGGGAGTGTGTTCAGAAGGCCCTTGGCACTAAGCTACGATTTATCACAACATTTCATCCTCAAACAGATGGGCAAACCGAACGAATAAATCAAATTCTAGAGGATATGCTACAAGCTTGCGCTTTAGATTTTAAAGGAAGTTGGTGCAAATACCTATGTTTGATAGAGTTTGCTTATAATAATAGCTACCAAGCTACCATTGGGATGACACCCTATGAAGCTTTATATGGAAGAAAGTGTAGGCCTCCTATTTGTTAGTATGAAGGTGGTGAGAAGAAAGGAATGAGGCTCAAGACATACTTTATAGATGACACCACCGAAGCTATAAAGAGCATCCTCCAAAGAATAGAGATTGCCTAGAGTCGATAGAAAAGTTATGCCGATTTACGATGTAGACCGCTTGAATTCGAAGCTGGGGATTCTGTATTCCTCAAAGTAGCTCCTATGAAGGGAGTGATGAGATTTGGGAAGAAAGGCAAACTGAGTCCACGCTATGTAGGACCTTACCTGATCACAAAAAGAGTTGGTAAAGTAGCTTACGAGTTAGAGCTACCTCAAGAAATGTTAGCTATTCACAACGTATTTCATGTCTCAATGCTGAAAAAGTACATTCCTAATGCAGACCATGTAATTGAGCCACAGAAAGTACAAGTTCAAGTAGATTTGAGTTATGAAATTCGACCTATTCAGATAATAGATCAAGAAATTAAGAAATTGAAAAACAAAGAGGTACTCTTAGTGAAAGTCATATGACAAAATCAAGGGTTTGAAGAAGCAACTTGGGAGCGAGAGGATGACATGAGAAAAAAGTATCCAGAATTATTCTAAGTTTTGAGGATGAAACTTTTAAAAGGTATGGAGGATTGTAACGCCCAGAAAATAAAATAAAATAAAATAAAATATGGTTCGTTATAGTTAAGATTCAAACCATGAACCTTCTAATTGTGAGGTCACCTTGATACCACCATGTCATAGGATAATTCTTGGCTAGGATATATATAAGAATATACAAAGAATATAAATGAAAAAGGTTCAGAAATAAATAAAATAAAATATGGTTCGTTATAGCTAGGATTCAAACCATGAACCTTCTAACTGTGAGATAGCCTTGATATCACTATGCCATAGGATGTTTCTTGTCTAGGATGTACAAAGATTATACAATATAAGTATGACAAGATGAGGAGTGTTCTTTTCTCTCCCTAAGTATTAAAGGGGAATTAAGAGAGGGAAAACATAAATTTTCTTCCTTCTCCCCTTCTCCACCAATTTTTTTTTCTTCCTCCTTCTCCCCTTCTCCACCGAAAGTCTTCTTCCTCCTTCCTCCTCTTCACCGAACCTATGCTCCCCTTGTTTTGGTATTCTTGAGAGGGTTTTCAAGGGGGTTTTCTCACAAGGGCTTAGTATATGCTAGAGGATCATTCCTAAGGATAAGGAATAAGGGAAGGTCTTCATCTCACAAAAACTCTAGCGCTATATTAGTAAGATAGTGAGAGAAAGTAAATATTTCTCACCTACAGTCTAAGTGGCTATTCGATTGTTTTATCTAGCTTCTTTTTTCATGTTTCATTTAGATTGTATGTTTTGTTCAGATTGTATTTGTTCAGATTTATAGGTATTATATGTATATTTCTTTGGAAGCAAAACATAAGATCGCAAGGATGCTTTTCCTACGAGTTTTGGGGACAAAGAGCATGATCAAATGTCTTGAAAGGCTTCCTATATGAGTTTTTGGAGTATGATCATGTTAAATGTTTGTTAAATGAAAAAATCAGTAGGTCATATATAAAGAAAGTATTTTACTTTAAAGTGGCATATACCGGGCCCTTAGATCGCCCACGGGCCCTAGACCACCCTTAGTAAGTTGCCCTAATAAGTTCGATGGCTTGCTATCCTAAATTCCATTAGGGTTGCACGCAAATTGGTACTATGCCGGGCTGCCCAAACAAGGATGTTTACTGATTCTAAAGTATATATATAGGTTTCTAAAGTTAACTAAAGCACAATGTTTACAAGCTTAAGTATATCTCATGTGCATGTTTCTACAAGCGAAGCATATTTCAAAATCATGTATTGCAAGTTGTGTATTTCAAGTTGAACCATTGTGTTATGTACAAGGGTTTCTATATGTTTAATGCAGAAAGTTCATGCATTTGAAGTTGAATCATTGTGTTATGTACAAGTGTATCTAAATGTTTAATACAGAATTTTCTTGATGGCAAGTATGACCATGTGTCTACATGCAAGTATTCTAATAGCATGTTTTATTAATGCGATGTTTTGTGAGAATAGAATGTACTTACTAAGCTTCATTGTTTATAGTTTACATTCTTTATACTGCAGATAAAGGTAAAGCAAGGTTTGAGTAAGAGGGGGCAGCGGATGAAGTGCTTGGTGTGTGTAGCAGCGGAACAGTGGATTACGATTCTGAACTTGCTAGTATTATGTTATGTTAAGACCTTTGAACTTGCTAGTGTGCTAGTGTTCATGTTATGTGCTTGATTATTGTTAGTGTCAGCCCTTAGTGCCAATCATGAGATGATTGATTAGGGATCATATGTATCATATTTCATTAATAACAGACAAAAATTGATTATTATATTTACTTTATGCGTGTGTCAACTAAATAAATATAATAATACCTTTGAATAGTAAGTTCTAATCTACAGTATATCAATTTCTAGAATTGATTATGAGAAGCTGTAGAGAACACTATACTTAAACATTCCTAGTCAAGTATTATATTAATAGACAAAGAGGTATATTGATACATTGAGACTAGCATGTAGGTCAATGGATGACTTGATCTCACAAGTCATGGATATGTGATATCAGATTGACACATGGCTATATATATTGGAGAATATATGTACTGAATTGACCCGCCATGAGAAAGTTTCATGGATCGTTATATGAAGTGTCATAAACTTTCTCATGTGACTATTAGTATGAATAGTCCTTAGACCTGAAATCACTACGGTTCCCTACATATGGAGCTCTGTACTTTGGTATCGTCAAACGTCACCCGTAACATGGTGGACTATAAAGGCGATCACTGGGTATGTAACAAATTATGCGGAGGGATGTGAGTGATGTAGATGTGATCTATCCCTCTCATATGACGGGAGTGATATCTTTGGCCTCTTGATAGGGTATGACCACGAAATGCATGACCCTGCTCAAATGAGTTAATATGAGATATTGAGCTCATTTGTTTGAGTGAGTCTACTTGGGGATCAAGAAACATAAAGATCGATAAGGGGATGACACGGTCTATGCCTCATTGATTGATCTAAGATATCAAGGATAGAAGGACACTATCATACAAGATAATAGTCACAGAAAGATTTGTCGGATCTTGACATTTTCTTAACTTGGGTAGCAATGATGCATTGCTAGATGTCGCTCATTGCTTATGTGTCTAAAGTGGTTTAGAGACATTGCTAATGTTATGAAAACCTATAGGGTCACACACAAAGAACATGTTGTTTTGGAAATGACATTCATTTTAGTTTGACTAAATGAACCATTAGGCATTGAATTGGATTCATTGAAAGGATTGGATTTGAGTTAGACTCAAATTAAATGGCCGAATTTGAGTTGGACTCAAATTGATTTGACTTGATTTGGACTAAAATCAATTTGATGGTATAAATTCATCATGCATGATTAATGTGGATTAATCATGCATTGAAGAGGGAAAATCAAAAGTTGGATGAATGGACTCAAATTGATTTGACTCAAATTGATTTCACTTGAGTTGGACTCATATCAATTTGGATGGTATAAATTCATCATGCATGATTAATGTGGATTAATCATGCATTGAATAGGGAAAACCAAGAGTTGGATGAAACCTCTTTTCATGCATGATTAATGTGGATTAATTATGCATTGAAGAGGGAAAACCAAGGGTTGGATGAAACCTTTCATATTCATGGGATGAATATAAAAAGGGGGCCTTGGATCATGTTGTTTGTGGGTTGGAAATTGCCTTTGTTTTTCCCCTCTTCTTCCCTTGGCCGAAATCTTCTCTTGGCTTAGCATCTTTTGTGGTGTTGCTAGCACAACCTTTCTCCAAAGAGTGTTCATGTGGATACCATAGAGGCACGTACATTTGAACGTGCAAGAGATCCGATGGACCATGGACAAGTGGGATAAACAAAGGGCACACATCAAAGGTATACCCTATAGGATAGGGATTTATAGATCTATTCTTTAGTATGAGTTTTCTTTCACATGGATCACTCGAGGGATCCTTTTTCTATTGTAATTTTCTTACTTATCGAATAGGATTCCCAACAGTGGTATCAGAGCCACTTGCGAAAGATCATACATAAAGATCGTCATAGTTCATTTTATATGTGATATAAAATTTTGTATAAGAAGTTTATTATGGTGCATGTATGATTGTTTGGGTGATTTTGTGCAACAAGATATGCATGTCATATTTGTTGATCGAACTGCATGTTTGTCGTTCGGATCTATCTCCCAAAATTGCTACGAACAGTGGCAAGAAAGGGTCCCAGGTTCACTAGCAGGATCGCCGTGTCGTAGCAACTTATAAGTCGTGTTTAGCATCATAATAAAATGTTTATGTCATAGATCTTTGTGAATGATGTATGCCATGGTGCATGGTTATGACCCGTTAACCCCGATGTGATTGTGGTTGTGTTGTGAGTGCATGTTGTAATTCATAATACGACCTATGAGTCGTGACTCCCTCTCTATTTTCCTGGTTGTAAAATAGACTTAGACTCGAATATAACTCGAGTGTTCTTATTTTGTAATGTACAAAATAAAGAAATGAAAAAGTCCAATGAAGGTTGAAGTTACAAGGAGGATGCCGACAACACAGGATGACCGAAGGAAGCACTTGGAGAAGATGCCATCCCTAGGTTAACCATTCTCTCTTCTCATTGGCTTGAGAAGATCGTAAATTCGGGCCATAACCATGTCACGTTATTTGTTATGCTTATATGTGATGCATGTGATTCTTGTGTATGTGATGCTTGTATATGTGATGCTTATATATGTGAAACATGCGTAGTTGTCACACAATTAGGTCACTTATTATATGTCTACCAAAGTTTAATACTTACTATTACCTTGTTCAATTGTAGCGCATTTGCTAAAGCAAAGTGACTCGATTTACCTCGATAAAGTACGACAGGACAATCATGATGTCCGTCTATTAAACTTTGGATTTGACTTAACTAAGCTCTCTCAATTAGATTGATGAACTTAGAGGCATAGCTCATACGAGACATCTACCTACATTATACAAATCTTGGGCGATTAGCCAAAGCTAACTCAAGATGAGTGGTAATTTAGAAGGATATCTTATACTATGGGCACAATGAACAAATAATGTTATTCATAATATACAATAGTTACATTAGATGTAATCGGTACAAGTTGCCTACCTAATTTATACGAGTCTTGGGCGATTAGCCAAAGCTAACTCAAGATGTGGTATAATATGGATCTTGTCCCATTTTGTGACCAGTGGGAGAATCATTTAGTTAAAGGCCTAATTAAATGATTGAAATATGATACATTTCTGTATTTCTGTATTGTAGATCACCATGTAGTCAAATACGTCAAACACACTCTCTCTGCGATCTATCCTTGATAAGGACAAGCTCACTGGAGCTAATTTCCTCGATTGGTACAGGAACTTTAGGATAGTCCTCAAGCAAGAATGCAATCTGTACGTCGTAGAGCAGCCCATTCCTAAACTACCCACCCCTACGACCACTCGTGCTGACAAGGTTGCTTATAAGAAGCATCAAGATGACGCACTGAATGTGTCATGCCTTATGCTTGCCACCATGAACTCTGAGCTTCAGAAGCAACATGAGAACATGGATGCCTATAATATGGTTGAGCATCTAAAACAACTATATCAGGGACAAGCAAGGCACGAGCGATATGAAGTATCAAAGGCCTTGTTTTAATGCAAGATGCAAGAGGGAACTCCCGTAGGTACTCATGTACTCAAGATGATTGGGTATATTGAGAACCTAGTAAGATTGGGATTTCCATTAGGCCAAGAGCTAGCCATTGACCTTGTTTTACAGTCGCTGCCAGAAAGCTACAGTCAATTTGTCATGAACTACAACATGAATGAAATTGATAAGCCTTTACCTGAGATATTGAGCATGTTACGAACTGTTAAACTCAACCTTAAGAAGGCAAAGCCTGGTACCATTTTGATGGTGAACAAAGGCAAAGGCAAAGACAAGCAGATGCCTAAAGGTAAGGGTAAGACCCAAGCCAAAGGCAAAGGCAAGGCAAATGCATTGAAACCCAAAGAAGGGGTGTTTAAGGAAGGGGAATGCTTCCACTGTGGTGAGACCGGACATTGGAAGAGAAATTGCAAGCTATACCTGGAAGAGGTGAAAGGGAAGAGAAGTGAGACTTCTGCCTCAGGTATACAAGTTATAGAAGTCAATTTATCTATCTCGTCTTCTTGGGTATTAGATACCAGCTGTGCTTCTCACATTTGTACCAATGTGCAGGGCGTTCGAAAGACTAGATTATTGACAAAGGGCGAAGTGGACCTATGAGTAGGCAATGGAGCAAAGGTTGTCGCCATCGCTGTAGGGACATATTCCTTATCTTTGCCCACTGGGCTTATCTTAGAACTAGAGGACTTTTGTTATGTGCCTGGTTTGACGAAAAATATTATCTCCGTTTCTTGTTTAGACAAGAAAGGGTTCTCATTTGTAATAAAGGATAAGTGTTGTTCCGTTTATTTAAATGATATATTTTTTTATAGTGCACATCTTGTGAATGGTCTCTATCTTCTAGATCTTGAAACCCCAGTCTATAACATAAATACCAAACAGTTCAAATCAAATGATCTGAACCAAACATATCTCTGGCATTGTCGCCTGGGTCACGTAAATGAGAGTCACATATCCTAGCTCTATAAGGATGGATTACTAGACTCATTTGATTTTGAATCATATGATACATGCGAATCTTGTATTCTAGGCAAGATGACCAAGACTCCATTTAGTAGACATGGCGAACGAGCTACTGATTTGTTAGAACTCATACATATTGATGTATGTGGGCCTTTCAATGTAGCAGCTAGAGGAGGCTATCAGTACTTCATTACTTTTACTGATGATTTCAGTAGATATAGATATGTGTATCTTATGAGACACAAATCTGAATCCTTTGAAAAGTTCAAAGAATTCAAGAATGAAGTACAAAACCAACTTGGTAAGAGTATTAAAGTGCTTCGATCAGATCGAGGTGGGGAATACCTTAGCCAAGCTTTTCGTGACTATCTCATTGAGTTTGGAATTAGATCTCAACTCACTCCACCTGGAACACCACAGTGGAATGGTGTATCAGAAAGGAGAAATCGTACATTATTAGATATGGTATGATCAATGATGAGTCACACAAATCTTCCTTCTTTCTTCTAGGGATATGCTTTAGAGACGGTTGCTTTAACACTTAACCGCGTCCCATCTAAGGCAGTCATAAAGACACCATATGCGATATGGATTGGTAAGAGTCCCAAGATGTCTTTTATGAAGATTTGGTGATGTGAGGCTTATGTTCGATGTAAAATCTCCGATAAACTAGGCCCCAAATCAGACAAGTGCTACTTTGTAGGATATCCTAAGGAAACGAAAGGATATTACTTCTACAATCCCACACAAGGCAAAGTGTTTGTCGCTAGAAATGGAGTATTTCTAGAAAGAGATTTCATCTCTAGAAGAACTAGTGGGAGTAAAATACATCTTAAAGAAATTCAAGATCAAGATAGCACCGAGATGGAAATTAAACAGGCACCACAAAGTGTTGTTGATGTTGAGATTGTTGCACAAGAAGTTGTGGAGCAACAACCTGTTCAAGTAGACCAACCTCTTCGTAGGTTTGATAGGATACGTTGTCAGCCTGAGAGATATTCATTTCTCTTGTCTGACAATGATAACATTATTCTTTTTGAGTTGAATGAGCCTACATCCTATCAGGAAGCTGTGATGAGCTAAGATTCTAAGAAATGGCTTGAGGCCATGAGGTCCGAAATGGAATCCATGTACACTAACCAAGTATGGACTTTGGTTGATCAATCTGAAGGGGTCAAACCCATTGGGTGTAAGTGGGTCTTTAAGAGAAAGACTGACATGGATGGTCTTATGCATACCTATAAAGGGAGATTGGTAGCTAAAGGTTTCAAACAGATTTATGGTATTGACTATGATGAAACTTTTACACCAGTTGTGATGCTTAAGTCAATTCAGATCATGCTTGCTATTGTAGCTTACCATGATTATGAGATTTGGTAAATGGATGTTAAAACAACGTTTCTGAATGGAAACCTCCTCGAGGATGTGTACATGACACAACCTGAGGGTTTTGTAGATCCAAAGCATGCTGGTAAGGTATGCAAGTTACAAAGGTCAATTTATTGTTTAAAGCAAGCATCTAGAAGCTGGAATCTTCGATTCGATGATGCGATCAAACAGTTTGGTTTCATCAAGAATGAAGATGAATCCTGTGTCTACAAAAGGGTTAGTGGGACCATAGTTATCTTTCTTATCTTGTATGTTGATGACATACTTCTCATGGGAAACGACATCCCTATGCTACAGTCTGTGAAGATTTGGCTTGGGAATTGTTTCCGGTTACGTATTGCTAAGATTGGCGTTGTTCTCGTGAAAGCTGACTACATAGGCATTAAGTCTGTAAACCATAGGGTACATCGGTGAAAAGATTAGTAAGCGTTTTGCCATGCGAGATTCAGAAGATTTCTTCCATTATCACATGGTGTGAGCCTTTCGAAGGCTCAATGCCCTTCTTCTAAGGAAGAAAGGGAACACATGGATCAGATCCCTTATGAATCTGCTATAGGGTCTATTATGTATGCCATGCTATGCACTCGTCCTGATGTCTCGTATGTTTTAAGCATGACAAGTAGGTACTAGTCAGATCCAGGTGACGATCATTGGATAACCATCAAGAATATTCTTAAGTACTTGAGAAGAAATAAAGAATATTTCTTAATATTTGGAGGCAATGAGGAGCTCGCTGTAAAGGGTTACACCGATGCTAGCTTCCAAACAGATAAGGATGATTACATATCGTAGTCAGGGTATATCTTTTGTTTAAATGGTTCTGCTGTGAGCTGGAAGAGTTCAAAGCAAGACACAGTCGCGAATTCTATTATAGAGGCCGAGTATATTGCTGCTTCTGATGCGGCAAAGGAGGCTGTTTGGATTAGGAAGTTTGTTTTTGAGCTTGGTGTAGTTCCTTGCATTGTGAGCCCTATAGAGCTTTATTATGACAACAATGGGGCTATAGCACAGGCTAAGGAACCTCGTTCTCACTAGCATTTCAAACATATACTATGACGGTATCACCTCATTCGAGAGATCATCGATAGAGGAGATGTGCGGATATACAGAATAGATACTGATGCTAACATTGCGGATCCCTTGACCAAGGCTTTGGCACAGAGAAAGCATGATGGTCATACTAGGTCATTGGGTCTTAGAGATTACAGTGATTGACACTAGTGCTAGTGGGAGATTATTAGTGTCAGTCCTTAGTGTCAATCATGAGATGATTGATTAGGGATCATATGTATCATATTTCATTAATAACAGGCAAAGATTGTTTATTATATTTACTTTATGCGTGTGCCAACTAAAAAATATAATAATACTCTTGAATAGTAGGTTCTAATCTATAGTATATCAATTGGTAGAATTGATTATGAGAAGCTTTAGAGAACACTATACTTAAACATTCCTAGTCAAGTATTATATTAATAGACAAAGAGATATATTGATACATTGAGATTAGCATGTAGGTCAATGGATGACTTGATCTCACAAGTCATGGATATGTGATATCACATTGACACATGTGTATATATATTGGAGAATATATGTACTGAATTGACCCGCCATGAGAAAGTTTCATGGATCGTTATATGAAGTGTCATAAACTTTCTCATGTGACTATTAGTATGAATAGTCCTTAGACCTGAAATCACTATGGTCCCCTTACATATGTAGATATATACTTTGGTATCATCAAATGTCACCCGTAATAGGGGGGACTATAAAGGAGATCATGGGGTATGTAACAAATTATGTGGAGGGATGTAAGTGATGTAGATGAGATCTATCCCTCCCATATAACGGGAGTGATATCTTTGGCCTCTTCATAGAGTATGACCACGAAATGCATGACCATGCTTAAATGAGTCAATATGAGATATTGAGCTCATTTGTTTGAGTGAGTCTACTTAGGGATCAAGAAACATAAAGATCAATAAGGGGATGACACGGTCTATGCCTCATTGATCGATCTAAGATATCAAGGATAGAAGGACACCGCCATACAAGATAATAGTCACAAAAAGGTTTTGTCAGATCTTGACATTTTCGAAACTTGAGTAGCAATGATCCATTGCTAGATGCCGCTCATTGCTTATGTTGGGATGT
Source organism: Wurfbainia villosa (assembly GCA_025175895.1). NCBI lineage: Eukaryota > Viridiplantae > Streptophyta > Magnoliopsida > Zingiberales > Zingiberaceae > Wurfbainia > Wurfbainia villosa. Next base: position 29,688,801 of record CM045989.1, on the reverse strand, counting down.
ATACTGAAAGCTTAGTCTTTGTATGAACATCTTCATTTTGAAATAAGAATCACATGATCATTGTTTGCATTTTATATTTATTATTTGTGTGCATCTTGTCTAATACTTTACATTGTAGATAACATGGTATTGTAGGGATGTATACTGAAAAGTCTATCTTTTGTATGAATATCTTTATTTTGAAATAAGAATCACATGATCATTGTTTGTATATTTTTATGGTTATGCAATATTGTCTAATACTTTACATTGTAGATAACATGGTGTGTGGTGTCACACAGGAGATCATGTTATCGACCCCTTAAAAAGTATAAGTAAAGGCTCACAACCGAGATGACTTTGGACAAACCATCGGAATGGTTGTAGTGTGATTTGGTGTTGGTTTGTCTTAACCATAGAATTACACTTGTGCACTTTGTGTGTATTGAGCAGGACTGACTTAGAGGGGATTCGATTTATTGCTGACTACATAATCGAATCGGACCTCAGATATTATTTAGTACATGCTCTTAATCCCGATATAATAACGGGCACATATACTTAGTACTCATCTCTTTGATTTACCAATGGACGAGATTTATAGATTAAATCGATAGGCTCGGTAAGTTGGGAGATGATATTATTTATATGACGTGTCGTTGATTATAGGAGGAAACCGTGTCCTATATATTAGGATGATGATGTCCCCTTGAGGAGCTCATAAGGTTCATCATGTAAACCCTGCCGGTGGACTTGGTCCGGCATGATGAAAAGGTTGAGTGGTACTACACAAGGAGTTAGTTGTTAATTAATTAATGCTCAGTAAATTAATTAATCGACGGACATTCGAGATCTTAAACACGAGGAGAAAATGTACAAATAATATATGGAGCCCATATTATCATATGGGGGTTGGTGAGGTAGATCAATGATGATCCTTTATTGGATTGGATCATCATTAGTGGATCGGACTTTATGTGGGCTTGATCCATGGGTGGCCAAGATCCAACTCCTCCTCATGGTCCCTAATGTAGCCTATTAACACCTCATAAAGCTTAGATCTAATGGATAGAAACAAAACTCTAAGATCCATAGGTTGAGATTAAATCTCTAAGATCCGACGGTTGAGATTAAATCTCTAGATCTGACAGTTGAGATTAAATCCCTACAACCAATGGAGGAGATTAATTCATGACTTATCCCTAACTCTATAAAAGGAGGGCATGGGAGTTGGCATGAACTACATGAAAGGAGAGCTAGGGTTTGGGCGGCAAGAGAGGGAATCCTAGTTGAGATAGGATTAGGGTTAGGGTTTGGAGGCTAGGGCGGCACCAAATAAGGAAGGTGTTCTCTTCTTCTTCCTTCTCCATTGGTCGGCGTCCAGCTCTTTTCCAGCCCCTTCCCAGCCCTTGGCCAGCACCCAAAAGCTCTCTTCTCCTTCTCCTTAGGTAGTGGAAACAAGATATAGGGCTTCCCTTGGTGTCTTGGTTCTTTTTCCATCATCTTCTCCTCCTTCTAGTTGGCCGGCGACAAGGGTTTGGTGTGCTCCTTGTTGGTTGGTTTTAGGGAGGAGAAAAACCTTGTTTCTATTCTTCCTCTTTCTTTGGAAAAGCAAGAAAGGAAGATTTACGATCTTGGAGTTTCAACTTTTGGTAGATCGTCGCCCACACGACGTCTAAAAGGAGAAAGGATATACATTAGAAGATCAAGAGGTATATCAATTCTCTTTTCACTTTTGTTTGTTGCTTGTTTTTGTTTTTCAATTATAAGCATGTTATAAATCTGTAAATGGCTAAATAATACTTGGATCCCGAGCATAAACACAAAAACCGGTGATCCGGACATCGTCTATTCCGCGGCTACTCGTAGAATAGAGGATGGTCGCTTGAACAACTAGTTTGTTCAAGTGACCTCTCTAAACGAATAACACGACGATGACTTGGTGGTTTGGGAAATCTCTTTTGTCTAGGATTAATTTTTTTTTAATCCAGGGACATCGAAGGGATCTCCATGGATAAGCTACCGAGGTGAAGTGGGAAGCGAAGTTTCCCCTCACGGACTCGATAAGCAAAACCCTTCAGGTGTGGGGTGTCACACAAAGGATTGAAGGTAGGAAACTTCGCTTCCCACTTCAACTCGGTCGCTTGTTCATGGCGATCCCTTCTATGTCCACGGATAAAAAAAATTTATCCTTGATAAGAGGGATTACCCAAGCTCCCATTTCATCGTCGTGCTATTCGATTAGAGTGGTCACTTGAACAAAATTGTTGTTCAAGCCACCAACCTCTATTCTACGAATAGCAGTGGAATAGACGATGTACGGATCGCCGGCTTTTGTGTTTATATTCAGGGTCCAAGTTATTTTAGCCACAAAACAGAATATATAACATACATATGATTGAAGAACAAATATAGACATGTTACAAAAGAATATAAACAAACGTTATACCTCTTGATCTTCTATTGTATGTCCTTCCTCCTTTTGGACAACGTGTGGGCGACGATCTTCCAAAAGTCGAAGCTCCAAGATCACCAATCTTCCTACCCTTGTTCCCTACGAAAAAAAGGAAGTATAGAAACAAAGCACTTCTCCTTCTTTCAACCAACCACCAAGCTCCAAGCTTAGTGCTTGCCACCGGTAAAGAAGAAGAACAAGGAGATGAAGAAGAGGGTCGGCCAAAAGCTTCAAGGGGAAGACCCTAAGCTCCGGCCAAAGATGAAGGGAAGAAGGATGGATGCCGGCAAAACCAAGGGGAGAAAAAGAAGGAAGGGCGCCGACCACCTAAGGAAGAAGAAGAAGAAACGAAACAAATTCCTTATTTGTGGCCGCCCAAACCAAACTCCAAAACCCTATCCTCCAAGCTCCTTGCCGCCCAACCCTAATCCTATCTTGTTTCTAATTCTCTTCCACGCCAACCCTTAATCTCTCCTTTTATAGAGTTAGGGATAAGCCTTGTTTTAATCTCAACCGTCGGATCTAGAGATTTAATCTCAACAGTCGGATCTAGAGATTTAATCTCTACCGTTGGATCTAGAGTTTTGTTTTCATCCATTGGATCTAGGCTTCATGAGATTTTAATAGGCTACAATAGGGACCATGAGGAGGAGTTGGATCTTGGCCACCCAATGGATCAAGCCCACATAAAGTCCGATCCATTAATGATAGTCCAATCTACTAAAGGATTATCATTGATCTACCTCACCAACACCCATATGATAATATGGGCTCCATATATTTTTTGTACATTTTTCTCCCCGTGTTTAAGATCTCGAATGTCCATCGATTAATTAATTTACTGACAATTAATTAATCAACATCTAACTCCATGAGTAGTACCACTCAACCTTATCATCATGCCGGACCAAGTCCACCTGTAGGGTTTACATGATGAACCTTATGAGCTCCTCAAGGGGACATCATCACCCTAATATATAGGACACGGTTTCCTCCTATAATCAATGGCACACCATATAAATAATATCACTTCCCAACTTACAGAGCCTATCGATTTAATCTATAAATCTCGCCCATTGGTAAATCAAAGAAATGAATACTAAGTATATGTGCCTGTTATTATATCAGGATTAAGAGCATGTACAATATAATATCTGAGGTCAGATTCGATTATGTAGTCAGTAATGAATCGAATCACCTCTAAGTCGGTCTTGCTCAATACACGCAAAGTGCACTAGTGTGATTCTATGGTCAAGACAAACCAACACCAAATCACACTACAATCATACCAATGGTTTGTCCAAAGCCTTCTCAGATGTAAGCCTTTACTTATACTTTACAAGGAGCCGATAACATGATCTCCCGTGTGACACTACACACCATGTTATCTACAATGTAATGTATTAGACAATATGCATAATCATAAATATGCAAACAATGATCATGTGATTTCTTATTTCAAAATAAAGATGTTCACACAAAAGATAGACTTTTCAGTATACATCCCAACAATCTCTCACTTATACTAAAAGACTATGATGTCCTCAAACTGCCATACATCTGATTCTCATTCCCTCCATATGCCTATCAAGAGCTTTCTCTTGAAGGGCCTTAATGAAAGGATCTACTAGGTCATTCTCTGATGCAATCTAGGCAACAACAACTTCTACCCTATTTACGATTTCTCGTATCAGGTGGAACTTGCGCTCTATGTGTTTACTTGCCTTATAGGCTCATGGTTCCTTCAAGTTTGCAACTGAACCACTATTATCACAATAAATTGTGATAGTTCTAGGAAAACCAGGAATCACATCCAAGTCCATCTGGAAGTTCCTGAGCCACACAACTTCTTCGGCCGCCTCAGAGGCCGCCACATACTCAGCTTCCATGGTAGAGTCCGCCACGCATTTCTGCTTGACTCTCCTCCATACAATGGCTCCACCTCCCAAAGTAAACACAAAACCTGAGGTAGACTTACTGTTATCCCTATCTGATTGGAAGTCGGAATCTGTATAACCCACAGGGAGTAATTGGTCTGCCTGGTAAACTAGCATATAATCCCTAGTCCTTCTCAGGTACTTAAATATATGCTTTACCGCAGTCCAATGTCCCTGTCCTGGATTACTCTGATATCTGCTAACCATGCCCATGACAAAGAAGATATCTGGTCTCGTACATAGCATTGCATACATGAGGCTTCCTACTGCCGAATCATAAGGAACCACCTTCATCTCCTCTATCTCCTCAGATGTTCTAGGACACATCTACTTAGACAAAGAAACTCCATGCCTGAAAGGTAGAAAACCTTTCTTGGAGTTTTGCATGCTTAAACGATCGATAATGGTGTCTATGTATGAAGCTTGAGATAAGCACAACATCCTTTTCTTGCGATCCCTTATAACCTTGATCCCAAGGATGCGTCCCACTCCTCCCAAGTCTTTCATATCAAATTGTTTAGACAACCATACCCTTATGTCCGATAACACCTTGACATTGTTGCCAATTAAAAAAATGTCATCTATGTATAGTACAAGAAATACCACTACATTTCCGTCACATCTCTTGTATACACAAGACTCATCCAGACTTTGAATAAATCCATAAGACTGGATTACCTCATCAAAGCGGATGTTCCAAGACCTCGAAGCTTGCTTCAATCCATAAATGGATCGATTAAGATTACACACAAGATGCTCTTTGCCCTTTGCAATGAATCCCCCTGGTTTCTTCATATAGATGTTTTCCTCAAGACTTCCATTAAGGAAAGCTGTCTTGACATCCATCTGCCATACCTCAAAATCCATATGAGCAGCAATGCATCAGAGAATCCGGATAGACTTAAGCATGGCTACCGGCGAAAAGGTCTCCTCATAGTCGATACCCTCTTTCTGAGTATACCCTTTCGCAACAAGCCTTGCTTTGAAGGTCTCAACCTTCCCGTCTATTCCTCTCTTTCTTTGTAGATCCACTTGCAACCAATGGTTTTTACACCATCGGGTGGTTCTACTAGCTCCCAGACCTAATTTGAATCCATAGATTCAATCTCAACATTCATTGCACTTTGCTAAGATACCACATCTTTATCTTGAATTGCCTCGTCATATGTCCAGGGATCAGGTTCATGTTCACCAGGGACCAAATCAGAAGATTCTCCCAAGAACATGAATCTATCAGGCTGACTCATAATCCTCCCACTACGATGAGGTATCACCTGTGTATCCTCTGTGACACGTGGTGCTGTGACTTGTGGTATATCCTCTTGTACCGGTGGTACTGAAGAAGTGAATTCCCCTTTTAATTCCTCTAGAACAATCTTACTCATGGGCTTGTGGTTCATTACATAGTCTTCCTCTAGAAATGTGGCATCCGTACTAACGATCACCCTGTGATCTATAGGACTATAGAACAAAACACCTTTCGTTCCTCTAGGATTTCCAATAAACATGCACACTTCTGTACGAGGTTCCAACTTACTAGCATCTGCCTTCAGCACATGTGCTGGGCTCCCCCAAATTCGAATATGTCTTAGACTAGGCTTTCGCCCAGTTCACAATTCTATGGGAGTAGAAGACACTAATTTAGATGGTACTAAGTTCAAAATATACACTGCCATATCTAGAGGATATCCCCAGAACGAATCTTGCAACTCAGAATAACTCATCATCGATCTAACCATCTCCATAAGAGTCCTATTCCTTCGCTCTGCTACACCATTCTACTGGGGTGTGCCAGGTGCAGACAATTGGGATTGAATCTCAGCCTCTGATAAGTAATTCCTAAACTCTCCAAAGAGGTACTCACCATCACGATCAGATCGTAGTGTCTTGATACTTTTACCTTGACGTTTCTCCACATTAACCTTGAATTCTTTGAACTTGTCAAAGCATTCAGACTTGTGGCACATAGAGTAAATGTATCCATATCTCGAATAATCATATATAAAAGAGATGAAATACTCAAAACCACCTCTAGCCTGGATAGACATAGGACCACACAAATCAGAATGAACCAATTTTAACACATCTTTGGCTCTATACCCCTTGGTCTTAAAAGAACTCTTGGTCATTTTACCCTCCAAGCAAGATTCGCAGGTTGAGAAATCTTCCACCACTAATGAACCCAAAGGTCCATCAGCTATCAACTTTTGAATTCTGCTTAGGTTAATATGACCAAGCCTAAGATGCCAAAGATATGTTTGGTTCATCTTCGAAGGTTCTTTTCTCTTATTGGAATTAGAAGATGAGTTATTAACTTCTATTTGCATCGTCGGAGCTTTTGGTTCTAATGTATATAAATTTCCTATCAATGCACCCGAACAAATAATCTCCCTATTCCTTTTTATAACAACTCTGTCATTAAAAGAAATAGAATATCCATCCATAAACAATTTAGAAACCGAAATCAAATTCTTTCTAAATAAAGGTAATTTTTCAAAACCAAACTTTTATTCCTATCAAAAGATAAATAAAACATCTCCCACTGCAATAACCGCCACCTTCGTGGCATTGCCCAAATAAATGGTAATCTCTCCCTTAGCTAGTCGTTGGGTTTCCTGGAACCTCTACAAAGTATTGCAGATATGATCAGTGGCTCCAGTATCTACACATCGGGTGCCGACAGATAATACTGCTAAATATGTTTCAACGAATAGACCAAAGGATATACCTTTGTTCTGCTTCCGATTGGGACAGTCTTTCTTCCAATGTCCATCCTGCTTGCAAGTGAACTACTTGCCTTTCGGCTTCTTCACTCCTCCCTGAGATCCTCCCACCACCTTTGCTCCACCTTGTTTCTTCTTCTTCTTGACTTTCGACTTAGAAGTAGAAACCTTTTGGGCAACTATGGCCTAAGCCCGAACAAGCTCTTCTACAGCCTGGAGTTCTGTCAGAAGCTCCGCCAATGAATACAACCTCTTATTCATGTTGTAATTCTGGCGAAACTGCTCAAAACTCCTAGGCAGAGACTAGAGAATGATATTGACCTGGGTTTTCCCATCGATCTCAGCTCCAAGGACTTCCAGCTCATTTGGAGGCTTAGGAGGACACTATTCAAATAGTACATACTTGTACTCCTCAGCAGTTAAGATAATGTCAAGATTCCTCTTCCAATCAACATAGTTGGGTCCAGTAAGTTTATTTTCTTTCAGTATCACAGCAAACGGGTTGAAAGTCATTTTGAAAGAAAACCTAAGAATCACATAGATCAAAACATTAGATTTCAAAAAATTATTGATTCCTCAAACAATAAAATTTTAAAATCAACCAACACCTCAAAACATCGAGAATGTCATATGCCAGATAGTGTGGACGTATACGAATTCCACATTTGTAAGAGGAGGTTTTACCCATAAATTTTACTATCTTGTCAACCTAACTTTTTGACAAGTAAAATTAATAGTTAGTTCCTCTTCGGCCCTACAAATAAAAGCAGTGACTCCGACGGGGAGGATACTTATATTTGTATCTAAGTGTTCTGTCACGCTCGCCCTTTCCAGGGGTTGGAAGGGCGGCGTGACGCGATCATACATACATGCACTTATAGCGGAAGACTACATATACTTCTTACAGCGGAAGACTTTAAACTTCTTTTTTTTTCTTTCTTTTAAACATAAAGCATGCATCATCATCTCATAAGTACTTAGTTCAAGTTCATGACATTCAACTTAAAGGACACCAAGTAGCGACCATTCATCATCAAGTAGAGTTTGACTCTTAACAACTATCATGCAAAACTTAAAGGAAAACATGCATAAGTATGGGAAACATAAACAGATCTCCTCCACCATGCCACTACCACACACACTTTGCCCCTCCTACTGCTCCCTTTAGTTTAGTCATTCTTTACCCTTATCTGCAGTACAAGGGAAACATGAAACTATAAGCACATAGACTTAGTAAGATCCTTTCCTACTCACAAAAATCATACATCAAGACTTAGACATAGAGTAGTGACATGATCATTTAAGAACATATAAGCATAACATTCATATAAACATTCAAGAACATATAAGCATAGCATCCAAATAAACATACAAGATCATATAAGCATAGCATTCATATCATCATACAAGAACATATAAGCATAACATTCATATAGATGTACAAGAATATATAAGCATAGCATTCATATAAACATACAAAAACATATAAGCATAGCATTCATATAAACATACAAAAACATATAAGCATAGCATTCATATAAACATACAAGAACATATAGACATGGAAAGGGGTATATGCAAGATGCTCTTTGAAAACATATATTTTATAGGTACTTAAACATAATCTTAACATATTGAGCCCGACATTGTACCATATTCATCATCATCATTGCGCTCATCCCTAAATAGACCCGAGGTAGCTAATCCCGAACCTACTAAGTTACTAGGCCCGTACTATGTCTGTCGACCTAGGGGCAATCATAACATAGAAGCCCATCCTAGGCCCGTACTATGTCTGTCGGCCTAGGACAACTTAAGAGCCCATCCCGTACTAGGTCCGTACTATGACCGTCGACCTAGGGGTAATCATAACATAGAAGCCCATCCTAGGCCCGTACTATGTCCGTCGGCCTAGGGCAACTTAGGAACCCATCCCTTGGACCTTGTTAGGGTCCGGTACAAGCCATGCATAAAGTAAAATAACATATCATGTTCCTTCTTCATAACATATCATATTTCTTTTCATATCATATCATGTTCCTTATCATAGCATATCATGTTCCTTCTTCATAACATATCATATTTCTTTTCATAACATAAAGAGTGCTCTTAGGGAAGCATCTCTTAGGCATTTTCATCATACATACTTGTTCATCATGATGCAATGAGCATAACATAATCATACATTCATACAATTAACATGGCAATGAGCATAACATAATCATACATTCATACAATTAACATGACAATGAGCATAACATAATCATACATTCATACAATTAACATGACAATGAGCATAACATAATCATACATTCATACAATTAATATGGCAATGAGCATAACATAATCATACATTCATACAATTAACATGGTCATAAGGTAGTGACCTAAACCAATCATGCTATCATAAAATCTAACTAACATCATATTTGCATCTTTTTCTACATGTAGCATGCCATGGAGGACTTAGTAGAGGGCATGTACATGGGCTGACCGAAACCCTAAGGGAGGGTTCTTAGGAGTTTACATGATAAATAACTTGTGCAAGGTCTACTTAACATCATACTAACATCACACACATATAGAGTATGGCATAAACATCATGAACAAGCATAACATGGTGTGATCTAAACTTCATGGGGTTCTCGTAAAATTTTAAACCCTAAACAACTTGTACAAGATCTAACTAACCACATGTTAATTCCATCACATATAGATCATGGCATGGAAGGTCCTTAGAGGCCTAAATAGGTCTTGGCCGAGAGTTTCAAGAGGCTTAAAGATCCAACACTTGAATCTAGCTTAGCTATCAACATAATATCTTCATCTACATTCAAAACATAACATAACTACATATAGATCATAGCATAGAAATCCATTAGGAGCCTAAATGGTTATTGGCCGAAAGTTTCAAGAGGCTTAAAGATCAAACCCTAAACCAAGCCTATCTAGAAACCTGTTATCATCATATTCCTACAAAACATAGCATGGACAATCATGGGAAGCATGTATAGGGTCTTGGCCGAAAGTTTCATGAAGCTTGAAGATCAAACCCTTAAACCAAGCCTATCTAGAAACATGTTATCATCATATTCATACAAAACAAAGCATGGACAATCATGGGAAGCATGTATAGGGTGTTGGCCGAAAGTTTCATGAAGCTTGAAGATCAAACCCTTAAACCAAGCCTATCTAGAAACATGTTATCATCATATTCATACAAAACAAAGCATGGACAATCATGGGAAGAATGTATAGGGTGTTGGCCGAAAGTTTCATGAAGCTTGAAGATAAAACCCTTAAACCAAGCCTATCTAGAAACATGTTATCATCATATTCATACAAAACAAAGCATGGACAATCATGGGAAGCATGTATAGGGTGTTGACCGAAAGTTTCATGAGGCTTGAACATCAAACCCTTAAACCAAGCCTATCTAGAAACATGTTATCATAATATTCATACAAAACAAAGCATGGACAATCATGGGAAGCATGTATAGGGTGTTGGCCGAAAGTTTCATGAAGAAATTTCTTAACAACCATCAACCGAAGAAACTTGACTGCAGGTGAGGGGATACTTACCTATAAATATAAACACACCAATATAATCTGATCAAACCATATTCTTTATCATTTAACAAACATTTAACATGATCATACTCCCAAAACTCATATAGGAAGCCTTTCAAGACATGCAATCATGCTCTTTGTCCCCAAAACTTATAGGGGAAGCATCTTTGCGATCTTATGTCTTGCTTCAACATGAAATATACTTAAAATACCTAAAAATCTAAACAAACATAATCTGGAAAGAACATATAAATTCGAATAAAACATGGTGATAGAAGTTAAATGGGCATATCAAAGAGTTACTTATGCTATAGGTAAAAGATAGCATCTTTGTGATCTTAGATCTTGCTTAAAAAAGACATATACCTTAACTGTAAATCTGATTACACACATATATCATCTTATCCAAACATATAATCTTCAAAACATAGAAAAATAAGCTATATAAAACAATCGAAGAGCTACTTGTACTGCAGGTGAGAGATACTTACATCCTCTCGCTATTGTACTAGTATACCGCTAGGGTTTTTAGGAGATGAAGACCTTCGATTGTTCCTTAGCCTTAGGAGTGATCCTCTACATATACTAAGCCTTTGTATCCCCTTGAAACCCTCTCAAAAACACCAAACAAGGGCATTAGGGTCTCAGTGAAGGAGGAAGGAGGAGGGAACATTTCGGTGGAGTTGGATCTTCTAGCAATACTAAGACTTGTGGGAACTCCTCTTGGAAACCCCCTCTTGAGAATCCCTACACAAGAAGCCCTAGAGCTTGGGATGAGGAGGGGAGGAAGGAGAATGAGAAATTCGGCCAAGGATGAGGAAGAAGGAGAATGAAGAAGGAAAGTTGGGTTTTTCTTCCTCTCTTGTCTTAATTCTCCTCTTTAATACCTAGGGAATGAACACTCTTCATCCTTTCATGGGGGGATGAACCAACTCCTCATCTTCCCATCTATATTCTTTATATATTTTATCCATGAATCATCCTATGGTCCAGTGGTGTCAAGGTTACCTTCCTATTAAGAGGTTCATGGTTCAAATCCTACCTATACTCATCTTTAATTTAATTTTATTTAAAACCTTTTATGGGCATTAAAACCCATATAACTACTTTGAATGGTCTAGAATTTTAGGGCGTTACATGTTCACCATTACTCGGTAGCAAGGTAATTATCTCGGGTTATGTGCCTTCCGATGGGGAAGTACACACTCTCCTTAATAATTTCCTATAACCATATTCGACCTTGTGATCCACAAACAAACTTATCCGATGGGGAGGAAGGCACTCAGAGCCGACGTGCAAGTTTATTTGCATCACATGTCAAATTGTAATGGAGGCCGTGGGAATTTATAAAAATATCCCTCTCCCACTTAGTAATTTAAAATCCAGGAATTTTCTAGCCTATGACATGCATATCAAACAATAAGCAATAAATATGAAAAATAAATATTTTCCAACTATTATGGCTTTTGTCTTCAATATGTCTCCCGTCGTATCGCCATCTAGTCCGCTCCTCCCTACGCCATGTACAAGCCATCCGGAGATCCAAGCCGAGAAAAATCTATTTTTATTTACATCCATCGATCCTATACTCCACGAGGAAGTGTACATGAAATCTAGATTGAAAGTAAACTAAAATAAAAAGAGTGGCTAAACAATGCCGTATCTAATTACAAAAATTAAATATTAGCCTCGTCAACCCCGAGGATTCAACAAAATATACAATTACACAAATAAAATCACATACACACATATGACCATAATAGTTGGATACTATGCCTGCAACCAAAGAGTTAACCTATGCACATTCTACTATTATCCGGCACATATAATATATGAAAATGCATAAAAGTAACCGAATCCTAAACACACAAAACCGGAAACCGTGGCTCTGATACCACTTGAAGGTAGGAAACTTCGCTTCCCACTTCAACTCGATCGCTTGTTCATGGCGATCCCTTCTACATCCCCAAATAAAAAAAATATATCCTTGACAAGAGGGATTACCCAAGCTCCTGTTTCATCATCGTGCTATTCGATTAGAGTGGTCATTTGAACAAACTTATTGTTCAAGCCACCAACCTCTATTCTACGAATAGCCATGGAATAGATGATGTACGGATCACCGGCTTTTGTGTTTATATTCGGGGTCCATGTTATTTTAGCCACAAAACAGAATATATAACATACATATGATTGAAGAACAAATATAGACATTTTACAAAAGAATATAAACAAACGTTATACTTCTTGATCTTCTATTGTATGTCCTTCCTCCTTTTGGGCATCGTGTTGTTAGTAATATATGAGAGATGTCCTAAGGCAATCACCTTATGTATGAACCATTTATATGATAAATGAAGATTCACTATTTGAGTATACATATTTTATGTATTTGATTGGATCTTAAACTCATTTACTGAATGTCCACGATACGATTCACAGCATGAGAGAATTTATGATTGGATCACAACTAGTATCTCTACATGTGTAATTGTGATGTATCGGAATTATCCCTAGTCGATGAATTGATGGATTTGGACACCATCAATTCTGTCGAGACTAGCACGAGGTATACTCCTTGGTGTATCCAAGCAGCTGATTCTCACTGACTGGAGACATTGTGATGTCCGGAGTTAATCGTGGATGCTAGTTATGGTAACTAGTTCATTGGAGTGACCAGCCGTAAGACTTCATATGGTTCTCTGCATATATAGATATGTCAATGAAGTTCTTACTGTGGCTTAAGTGCGATGTTCCTTAGACTTGCGGTATTCAAGTCATCTTGATCATGGAGACTTATGCTTTGACATCTTAAGCAAACATCTCTAAGGAGATGTGGACCCGGGATGATTGGGTATAAGTCGAAGTGATCGAAGGTGTTTGAATAGCCTATAAAGGATTCACCACTCCTTGCGAGGAGATGTATACCCATGGCCTCTTGTCGGATTGTTACTAAAGTCTTTGGCCAAAGCATTACATGTTTAGAGTAAGGTACTCTTCGATACATGTGGAGTAACTAGAATCCGTAGGACGAAGAAATGACACTTGGGCTAGGTGTGACGTAGTCAGCCTAGTGGGGACTGACACAATAGACCATGTCCTGAACCAAGTGGGTATAAGATGAGTGAAGGGAATGGGGCACGATTCATTCGAGCTACTGAAGGGTTTCAGAAATAGTTCTGGATCAACCATTGATCTTTTCGGTTAATTGGGGATCATGATGTACTACTAGGTGCCACTCATGATCGTTCTATAATTAAAGGTTAATTATAGACGGCCAACATAAACCGAGAACCTATTTGGTCACACGCACAACGAGCGTAATCCAAAGGATTTAAAACGAGCTTGAGCATGGGATTCTCAGACCGAGAGAAACTATATTTGGTTGGACCAAACATGGAGCGAGCATGAAATCGTTTCAGGCGCAATGGAAGCGTGGATGAGCCGTGTCTTATGAAGACATAATGGATGGACCAAAATGGTTTGGTTCTAATCCAATGGAGGAGAATAAACCAAAGGGTTTGGTTTATTTTAAACGAATGAACCAAAAGTTGGTTCGGTTCGTTTTAACTTAAAATAAACCATCATGGTTTGGTTTATTTTAACTTATCTTAATGGAGCGGGTTAACGAGCCTAATGGTTATGATCAAATAACCATTAAGAGAATTAGTTCTCTATAAAAGAGGGCTTAAGGGATAATTAAGCCCTAATCCACAACCCTAAGTTGCCGCCCACCTCTCCTTGGAGAAATTCGGAGCCAACTCTCCTCCTCCTTGCCGCTGCCCACCTTGAGGCTCCAACCGGCATCCAGAAGGTGCTGACCTTCCCCCTCGCCGGCGTCAAGCTGCTGCCGGTTGGTACTCCGGTGATCTCCTTTAGGTTTGGCATCAAGGTGAGCTTTATCTTCCCTTGGTTGGCCGGCGCCTATCTCCTCCACCAAAGCTGTCCAGTTTTCTGGACAGCTTGTTCTCCTCTCGTCGAAGCGTCGTTTGGACGACGGTTAGAGCTCCGACAGCGGCTAACTTACCGGGGATTCGATCTCCGGTAATCCTCTGAGGTGGAGGACAAAGGATTCGTCAATCGGTTGACGAATACCTCTCCGGAGAAGCGAGTTTTGAGGACTCGTCTTTGCATCCGAATTTGGATTCGGATCGTGATCATCTCTCGATCACGTCGTCTTCAACACGAGGCTGGTAACCCATACGAAGACGAAGCTCGTGGCTTAGCGAAGTCATCCCGAGGAACTCGGCGTGGATACGGATAGAGACGATCCTAGTGAGGATCGTTCCGGTTGATGCCGTTCCCGCTACACATCATACGAAAGGTATAACGTAGATAAATTTCCTTTTATTGCAAATTTAAATTTACGGTTATGTCTACACTTGTTGTAATATGCATGCGTGTGTTGTGTGTGTTGTAATAAATGTAGATTTATTATTTTTATTGCTTCCGCTGTGTTCATGTTTACGAAACGTGATCGAACACACACACGCCGCGGTGCCGGAAACCCAACAGTGGTATCAGAGCCCAGGTTGTGTTTCGACATAATCGTAAAATGGTTTTGCGATAGTCATAATGTTATTTCTGGAAATTTTCTAATTTTGGAAATTTAGAAGTATTTATGGAAATTTTTCAATTTTGGAAAGTCTAGAAGTATTTATGGAAATCTTCCATTTTTGGAAAGTTGGAAGTATTTTATGGAAATTAATATTTTCCATAAATAAAATATTTGATTAGATTCTGGAAATTTGTTTCCTAATTTAATCATGATTTGATTTGGAGAATCAAATCTTAAAATATTTTATTTCCATAAGTAGTTTTGATGATTTAGGAAATTGGTTTCCTAAATTGATTTTCCTTAATCAATTATTTTCATAAATAAAATATGTGATTAGATTTGAAAATTTGTTTCCTAATTCAATCATGATTTGATTTGGAGAATCAAATCTTAAACATATTTTATTTCCATAAATAGTTATGACAAATAAGGAAATTATGTACATGACATAATTGTATGCCATGTAATTGCATTAGATGCATAACATTATGCCATGCGTGTCGTGACATGTAGATGTATGCCATGTATGCCATGCCATGTAGATAATAGTTATTTGCATGCAAAGAGGATGAGACATAAAACCCTAACTCAATATTAAAGCCTACACCTTCCATTAATATGGTTAGAACCAGAGTTCTGTTTCTTGTTTAGGTTGTTGGACTCACTCCAAGCCCAGATTGAACCTGAACATGTTCAAATCATTGGAATAGTTTAACTCTAATATGGTAAGAGTCAGAGGTCAATCGTTAGTTTGGGTTGTTGGACTCACTCCAAGCCTAGCTAATTGGTTGAATGCGCTCTAACCATATTAAAACTATTTCGCGATTAATGGGTCGACTCTAACTTGGAGCATCGATTTGTTGGACTCACTCCAAGGTCGATGTGAAGAGAGGTGAAGTTGGGTGTTATGCATATGATGCATACTTGTTAATGTGTTAACAACCCAATGTATGTGTAAACATTCAATTAGTTGATAGCACATTGTGATAGTTACATATACATGATATGTAATCGGTATACTTGTTACCCATCATCATAGCTAAGAATGGCTTGTTGGACTCACTCCAAGGTTGTTCTTATCTATATTGGATATCAGCCCATTCAGAGATGGACCTACGATCTCCCGAAGTGATTTTGGGGTTTTTGAAATTTGAAAAATGAATGGGATTTATAAATGTATATTGATGCATTTTAAAAATCATCTTTCTCATATATCCCCATTTTATATTTCTAAAATTGATCATGTTGTCTTTTAATTTGTGTTCCATTTTGGATTCGAATAAATTGACTGGGCCGAACTTCTTGGACTGGCTTAGAAACTTGAGAATTGTTCTCAAGGTGAAAAGCTTGCGTATGTCCTCGAAGCGCCTCTTCCCGCCCATCCTAGTGACGATGCAACTCCGGACCAATTGTTGGTCTATCAGAAACATGTGACTGATTCTGAACTGACAAGTTGCATCATGCTAGCCGCGATGGAACCCAAGCTACTAAAGCAGAATGAGCATATGGATGCTCATATCGTAGTCCTTCATCTTTATGAGTTGTTTGATAAGCATGTGAGATTCGAAAGGTTCGAAGTCTCCAAGCTCCTCTTCACCTCTGAGATGCAAGGAGGTTCATCTGTGGTACTTCTCAACATGCTGAAGACTGTGGAGCCTTCTGAGAAGCATGAGTAGGGGACAGTGTTGTTAGTTGATTCTTCGAAGAAAGGTTCTAAGAGGGAGTCAAAGGAACAACAGAAGGGGAAGAAGAAAAAGGCTAAAAAGGCAGAACCAGCTCAAAAGGGCACTTGCCATCATTATGGCAAGGAGGGTCATTGGCGAAGAAATTGCAAGATTTATCTTGAGTCCGTGAAGAAGGATAAGGCATCGGATGCCCCATCTTCTTCAGAAATCTTCTTTATTGATTGTCATTCTATTTCCTCAGACACTTGGGTATTTGATACTGGGTGTGGCTCACATATATGTAATGACATACATGGGCTAAGGAATAGAAGAAGACTCGTCAAGGGAGAGTCAAATTTACATGTTGGGAATGGAGCAACGGTTGCTGCACTCGCCATCGGAATGTATTTGTTGGAACTCCCTGTAGGACTTGTCTTAGAACTGGACAATTGCTTTTTTGTTCCTTCGTTGATAAAGAACATCATTTCTATTTCTTGTTTAAATAGAAATGGGTACCATTTGACTTTTAGTAACAATTGTTGTTACATAACTTTGAATGGAGTTCTTTAAGGGACTGGAACTTTAAGCAATGGTGTTTATACGTTGGACGTATCCAGTGATATTTTCAATATCGAAGCGAGCAACAAGCGTGCTCGAAAAGATAATCAATTAGACTCCTACTTGTGGTATTGTCGTCTTGGCCATGTAAGCAAGAAACGCATGTCCGAATTACACCGATGTGGAATTCTGGAATCGTTTGAATAGGATTCATACGATACATGTGAATCATGCTTAAAAGGCAAGATGACTAAGTTACCTTTTACTGGAAAAGGTGAACGAATGGGAGAGTTACTAGGTCTAATACATTCTGATGTATGTGGACCTATGTCAACTCAATCTTTAGGAGGCTATAGCTACTTCATTACCTTCACCGATGATCACTCACGGTTTGGGGATGTGTTCTTGATGAAACACAAGTCTGAAGCCTTTGAAAGGTTCAAAGAATTCAAAAATGAAGTAGAGAAACAACATGACAAGAGTATTAAAATACTTCGATCGGATCGAGGTGGTGAATACTTGAGTCAGGAGTTTCTTGATTATCTAAGAGACAATGACATATTGTCTCAATGGACTCCGCCATATACACCACAGCATAATGGTGTATCTGAGAGGCATAACCGGACCTTGTTGGACATGGTCAGGTCAATGATGAATCATGCGACTCTTCCCAAGTCTTTTTGGGGTTATGCACTTCAGACAGCTGTTTACTTGTTAAACAGAATGCCTACCAAGGTAGTCTCAACTACTCCATATGAGATATGGAATAGTAAGAAACCTCATGTATCTTACTTGAAGATATGGGGTTGTCCTGCTTATGTGAAGGATCAGACAGACAAATTGGATGCTAAGTCTGATAAATATCTATTTATTGGATACCCTAAGGAAACAAGGGGTTACCAATTCTATCATCCTGTGGAACAAAAGGTGTTTGTTTCAAGGCATGCTGTGTTTCTAGAGAAAGAGTTTCTCTTGCAAGAAAATAGTGGGAGTGTCGTCGAGCTTGAGGAGGCTCGAGAGACTCAAATAGACATTGATGAGATACCTGGTGAAGCACAACAGTCGACAACTCATAGTGATGAGCAATCGGCTGGACCTATTGTAACACCACATCTTCGTAGATCTGGTAGAACACGCAATATTCCTGAGAGATATGGATTTCTCGTAAGTGAATCGAACGACGTGTTACTCATTGATGATGAGGAGCCTACCAGTTATGAAGAAGTGCTGACAAGTTCAGAAAGGGATAAGTGGCTTGGTGCCATGAAGTCGGAAATGGATTCCATGTATGAAAACCAAGTTTGGAACTTGGTTGACCCACCTGAAGGGATAAAGCCTATAGGGTGCAAGTGGGTTTTCAAGAAGAAAACCGACATGGATGGTAATGTGATTACCTATAAGGCTAGATTGGTGGCGAAAGGATATCATCAAAAACAAGGTGTTGATTATGACGAAACCTATTCGCCTGTAGCTATGCTTAAATCCATTCGGATGCTTCTGGCCATAGCGGCTCATTATGATTATGAGATATGACAGATTGATGTGAAAACAGCTTTCCTTAATGGAAACCTGCTCGAGGACATGTATATGATACAGCCTGAGGGTTTCACATCGGTTGATAAAACCAAGGTATGCAAATTGCGATGGTCCATTTATGGATTGAAGCAAGCATCCAGGAGTTGGAATATCCGTTTTGATGAGACGATCAAAAAGTTTGATTTCTCACAAAATCCAGACGAACCTTGTGTGTACAAGAAGGTTAGTGGGAGTGCAATCGTGTTCCTTGTATTGTATGTCGATGACATACTACTTATAGGAAATGATGTTTCAATCTTACAGTCAGTGAAGGTTTGGTTATCCAAGACATTCTCCATGAAAGACCTGGGAGAAGCAACCTACATCCTCGGGATTAAGATCTATAGAGATAAATCGAAACGGTTGCTTGGTCTTTGCACCTACATATATAGACCGAAAAGCAAAGAGGTTTAGCATGTCAATCCAAGAAAGGTTTCCTACCCATCGTGCATGGGGTACACCTTTCAAGTCTATGTGTCCGCGCACGTAAGATGAGAGGATTTGCATGAGTAAGATTCCCTATGCATCCGCAATAGGATCTATCATGTATGCTATGTTATGTACGAGGCCCGATGTAGTATGCTCACGAGTGTCACGGCGGTCGATCGATCGAGGAATGGATCATTGGGTGACTGTTAAGACGATCCTTAAGTTCTTAAGAAGAACAAAGGATACGTTCCTAATATATGGAGAAGGGTACATGGTGATACGTGGGTATACGGATGCCAGCTCCAGACAGACAAGGATGATTCCATGTCTTTGTCTGGGTATGAATTCACCTGGAATGGAGGCGCAATAAGTTGGAAAGGTTCCAAGCTTGACACTATAGCGGATTCTGCCACTAAGGCATAATACATTGCAGCTTTGGAAGCAGCAAAGGAAGCAGTTTGGATCAAGAAGTTCATCTCTGAACTTGATGTGGTCTCATCAATGATCCAAACATGTGCTTCGCCGCTATCATCTTATCAGAGAGATCATCAGTAGGAACAAAATACAAATCGAGAAAATTCCCACTGAAAGGAACTTAGCGGATCCCTTGACTAAGGCATTACCTCAAAATAAGTTTGAGGGTCATGTTCGAGCTTATGGTATTGGATACCATAGCGATTGACATTAGGCCAAGTGGGAGTCTGTTAGTAATATATGAGAGATGTCCTAAGGCAATCGCCTTATGTATGAACCATTTATATGATAAATGAAGATTCACTATTTGAGTATACATATTTTATGTATTTGATTGGATCTTAAACTCATTTACTGAATGTCCACGATACGATTCACAGCATGAGAGAATTTGTGATTGGATCACAACTAGTGAGTATCTCTACATGTGTAATTGTGATGTATCGGAATTATCCCTAGTCGATGAATTGATGGATTTGGACACCATCAATTCTGTCGAGACTAGCACGAGGTATACTCCTTGGTGTATCGAAGCAGCTAATTATCACTGGCTGGAGACATTGTGATGTCCGGAGTTAATCGTGGATGCTAGTTATGGTAACTAGTTCATTGGAGTGACCAGCCGCAAGACTTCATATGGTTCTCTGCATATATAGATATGTCAATGAAGTTCTTACTGTGGCTTAAGTGCGATGTTCCTTAGACTTGCGGTATTCAAGTCATCTTGATCATGGAGACTTATGCTTTGACATCTTAAGCAAACATCTCTAAGGAGATGTGGACCCGGGATGATTGGGTATAAGTCGAAGTGATCGAAGGTGTTTGAATAGCCTATAAAGGATTCACCACTCCTTGCGAGGAGATGTATACCCATGGCCTCTCGTCGGATTGTTACTAAAGTCTTTGGCCAAAGCATTACATGTTTAGAGTAAGGTACTCTTCGATACATATGGAGTAACTAGAATCCGTAGGACGAAGAAATGACACTTGGGCTAGGTGTGACGTAGTCAGCCTAGTGGGGAATGACACAATAGACCATGTCCTGAACCAAGTGGGTATAAGATGAGTGAAGGGAATGGGGCACGATTCATTCGAGCTACTGAAGGGTTTCAGAAATAGTTCTGGATCAATCGTTGATCTTTTTGGTTAATTGGGTATCATGATGTACTAGTAGGTGCCACTCATGATCGTTCTATAATTAATGGTTAATTATAGACGGCCAATATAAACTGAGAACCTATTTGGTCACACGCACAACGAGCGTAATCCAAAGGATTTAAAATGAGCTTGAGCATGGGATTCTCAGATCGAGAGAAACTATGTTTGGTTGGACCAAACATGGAGCGAGCATGAAATCGTTTCAGGCGCAATGGAAGCGTGGATGAGCCGTGTCTTATGAAGACATAATGGATGGACCAAAATAGTTGGGTTCTAATTTAATGGAGGAGAATAAACCAAAGGGTTTGGTTTATTTTAAACGAATGAACCAAAAGTTGGTTCGGTTCATTTTAACTTAAAATAAACCATCATGATTTGGTTTATTTTAACTTATCTTAATGGAGCGGGTTAACGGGCCTAATGGTTATGATCAAGTAATCATTAAGAGAATTAGTTCTCTATAAAAGAGGGCTTAAGGGATAATTAAGCCCTAATCCACAACCCTAAGTTGCCGCCCACCTCTCCTTGGAGAAATTCGGAGCCAACTCTCCTCCTCCTTGCCGCTGCCCACCTTGAGGCTCCAACCGGAGTCCAGAAGGTGCTGACCTTCCCCCTCGCCGGCGTTGAGCTACTGCCGGTTGGTACTCCGGTGATCTCCTTTAGGTTTGGCATCAAGGTGAGCTTTATCTTCCCTTGGTTGGCCGGCGCCTATCTCCTCCACCAAAGCTGTCCAGTTTTCTGGACAGCTTGTTCTCCTCTCGTCGGAGCATCGTTTGGACGACGGTTAGAGCTCCGACAGCGGCTAACTTACCGGGGATTTGATCTTCGGTAATCCTCTGAGGTGGAGGACGAAGGATTCATCAATCGGTTGACGAATACCTCTCCGGAGAAGCGAGTTTTGAGGACTCGTCTTTGCATCCGAATTTGGATTCGGATCGTGATCATTTCTCGATCACGTCGTCTTCAACACGAGGCTGGTAACCCGTACGAAGACGAAACTCGTGGCTTAGCGAAGTCATCCCGAGGAACTCGGCGTGGATACGGATAGAGACGATCCTAGTGAGGATCATTCCGGTTGATGCCGTTCCCGCTACACATCATACGAAAGGTATAACGTAGATAAATTTCCTTTTATTACAAATTTAAATTTACGGTTATGTCTACACTTGTTGTAATATGCATGCGTGTGTTGTGTGTGTTGTAATAAATGTAGATTTATTATTTTTATTGCTTCCGCTGTGTTCATGTTTACGATACGTGATCGAACACAAACACGCCGCGGTCCCGGAAACCCAACACGTCTGGGCGATGATCTTCCAAAAGTCGAAGCTCCTAGATCACCAATCTTCCTACCCTTGTTCTCTACGAACAAAAGGAAGTATAGAAACAAAGCACTTCTCCTTCTTTCAACCAACCACCAACTCCAAGCTTGGTGCTTGCCGCCGGCCAAGAAGAAGAACAAGGAGATGAAGAAGAGGGTCGACCAAAAGCTTCAAGGGGAAGACCCTAAGCTCCAATCAAAGATGAAGGGAAGAAGTTTGGACGCTGGCAAAACAAAGGGGAGAAGAAGAAGGAAGGGCGCCGACCACCTAAGGAAGTAGAAGAAGAAAGGAACCAAATTCCTTATTTGTGGCCGCCCAAACCAAACTTCAAAACCCTAGCCTCCAAGCTCCTTGCCGCCCAACCCTAATCCTATCTTGTTTCTAATTCTCTTCCAAGCCAACCCTTAATCTCTAATTTTATAGAGTTAGGGATAAGCCATGTTTTAATCTCCACCATTGGTTCTAGCGATTTAATCTCAACTGTCGGATCTAGAGATTTAATCTCAACAGTCGAATCTAGAGATTTAATCTCTACCGTTGGATCAAGAGTTTTGTTTTCATCCATTGGATCTAGGCTTCATGAGGTTTTAATAGGCTACAATAGGGAGCATGAGGAGTAGTTGGATCTTGGCCACCCAATGGATCAAGCCCACATAAAGTCCGATCCATTAATGATAATCCAATCCACTAAAGGATTATCATTGATCTACCTCACCAACCCCCATAAGATAATATGGGCTCCATATATGATTTGTACATTTTTCTCCCTGTGTTTAAGATCTCGAATGTCGGTAGATTAATTAATTTACTGACAATTAATTAATCAACATCTAACTCCATGAGTAGTACCACTCAACCTTATCATCATGCCGGACTAAGTCCACCTGCAGGGTTTACATGATGAACCTTATGAGCTCCTCATGGGGACATCATCACCCTAATATATAGGGCACGATTTCCTCCTATAATGAACGACACACCATATAAATAATATCATTTTCCAACTTTGGTAATTCAAAGAAATGAATACTAAGTATATGTGCCCGTTACTATATCAAGATTAAGAGCATGTACAATATAATATCTGAGGTCCAATTCGATTATGTAGTCAGCAATGAATCGAATCACCTCTAAGTCGATCCTGCTCAATACACAGAAAGTGCATTAGTGTGATTCTATGGTCACGACAAACCAATATCAAATCACACTACAACCATACCAATGGTTTGTCCAAAGCCATCTCGGTTGTGAGCCTTTACTTATACTTTACAAGAAGCCGATAACATGATCTCCCGTGTGACACTACACACCATATTATCTACAATGTAATGTATTAGACAATATGCATAATCACAAATATGCAAACAATGATCATGTGATTCTTATTTCAAAATAAAGATGTTCATACAAAAGATAGACTTTTTAGTATACATCCCAACAAGGATCATGTTATCAGTTCCTTGTAGAGTATAAGTAGAGGCTCACAACCAAGATGGTTTTGGACAAACCATTGGCATGGTTGTAGTGTAATTTGGTATTGGTTTATCTTGACCATAGAATTACACTAGTACACTTTGTGTGTATTGAGCAGGACCGACTTAGAGGTGATTCAATTTATTGCTGACTACATAATTAAATCGGACCTCGAATATTATGGTGTACATGCTCTTAATCTCGATATAATAATGAGCATATGTACTTAATATTTATTTCTTTGATTTACTAATGAGCAAGATTTATGGGTTAAATTGATAGGCCCGGTAAGTTGGGAAATAATATTATTTACATGGTGTGTTGTTGATTATAGGAGGAAACTGTGTCCTATGTATTAGGATGGTATTAGGATGATGATGTCCCCTTGAGGAGCTCATAAGGATCATCATGTAAACCCTGCAGGTGGACTTGGTCCATCATGATGATAAGGTTGTGTGGTACTACTCATGGAGTTAGATGTTAATTAATTAATTGTCAGTAAATTAATTAATTAATGGACATTCGATATCTTAAACACGGGGAGATATTTGTACAATTAATATATGGAGCCCATATTTAATTATGGGGTTGGTGAGGTAGATCAATGATAATCCTCTAGTGGAATGGATTATCATTAATGGATTGGATTTTATGTGGGCCGGATCCATTAGGTGGCAAAGATCCAACTCCTCCTTATGGTCCCTATTGTAGCCTATTAAAACCCTAATGAAACCTAGATCCAACGGACATGATTAAATAGAGGCTTGGGCGAAATCTATATATAGATTCCAAGGCTTGGGCTGCAAGAAGAATTGAATAGAGTTGTGCTAGGGTTTTGGAGTTGGCTTTAGAGAGGCTTGGGCGGCAACCTAAGGTGGTGCTTGTTCATTGGGCGACGCCTCCCTCTCTCTCTCTAGTTTGGCCGATGGCTCCTCCCTCTCTCTCTCTTTCTCTTTTTGCTGGCGATAAGAGTTAGGGTTTCTTCCTTAGAGCTCTTGGCCGACACCCATATCTCCTCTCCCTCTCCTAGGGCCGGCGACAACCCCTCTTTGTGATTGGTGGTTGGGACAAGTAAGGAGAAGAAGGGAGTTTGTTCTTCCCTTGTTCTGAGCAAGCAAGGATGGGAAGACGTGATCTAGGAGGCTTCAACTCTTGGAGGACCATTTCCCACACAACGTCCAAGAGGAGGATAGGTCATACGATAGAAGATCAAGAGGTAAACAAGAGGTATAATTCTTGTTTACGTTTATTTCTTGTTTTATACAATTTGTTTGTAATTGTATGATCATGGACCCCAAAGATAAATACAAAAACCGGCAATCTGTACATCATCTATTCCACGGCTAATCGAGGAAAAGAGTTAGGTTGCTTGAACAACAAGTTTGTTCAAGCGACGACTCAAATCGAGAAGCACGATGATGAATCGGTTGCTTGGGTAATCCATTTTCGTCCGGATTTTTTTTTAATCCGGGGACACGAGATAGGATCGCCTTGCACAAGCGACCGAGGCGAAGCAAGAAGCGAAGCTTCAACCTTCAAGTGGTATCAGAGCCACGGTTTTCGGTTTTGTGTGTTTAGGATTCGGTTACTTTTATGCACTTATCATATATTATGTGTGCCGGATAATAGTAGGATGTGCGTTGGCTATCTTTTTGGATGCAGGCATAAGATCCAACTATTATGGCCATATGTGTGTGTATGTGATTGTATGTGTGTAATCGTAATATTATTTGAATCATCAGGGTTAACGAGGCTAGTATTTAATTTTTGTAATTAAGTACGACATTGTTTAGCCACTTTTTTATTTTAGCTTACTTTCGATCTAGATTTCATGTACACTCCTTTGTGAAGTATAGGATCGATGGATGTAAATTAAAATAATTTTTCTCCGCTCGGATCTCCGGATGGCTTGTACATGGTGTAGGGAGGAGCGGACGAGGTGGCAACACGATTGGAGGCATATTGGAGAACAAAAGCCATAATAGTTGGAAAATTTGTTTTTCATATTTATTGCTTTTGATTTATATGCTTGTTTTGGTTGCATGGTTAAAAGTCCTCAATGTTAAATTACTAAGTGGGAGAGGGATATTTTTTAAAAATTCCCATGGCCTCCATTACAATTTGACATGTGATGCGAACGAACTTACGCGTTGGCTCTGAGTGCCTTCCTCCATATCGGATGAGTTTGTTTTACGGATCACTAGGTCAAATATAGTTATAGGAAGTTATTTAGGAGCGTGTGTACTTCCCCATCAGAAGGCACATAATCCGAGATAATTGCCTTAGTATCAGATAATGGTGAACACTTAGATACAAATAAAAGTATCCTCCCCATCGGAGTCACTGCTTTTATTTGTAGGGACGAAGAGGAACCAACTATTAATTTTATTTGTCAAAAATTAAGGTTTATAAGATAATAAAATTAATGGGTAAAACCTCCTCTCACAAATGTAGAATTCGTATACATCCGCACTATCGTGGCATATGATATTCTCGGTGTTTTGAGGTGTTGGTTGATTTTAAAATTTTATTGTTTGAGGAATCAATAAATTTTGAAATATAATGTCATGATTATGTGATTCTTAGGTTTCTTCAAAATGACTTTCAACCCACTTGCTGTGATTCTAAAGGAAAATAAACTTACTTGACCTAACTATATGAATTGGAAAAGGAATCTGGACATAGTCTTGACTATTGAGGAGTACAAGTATGTACTTCTCGAGGAGTGTCCTCCTAAGCCTACAGATGATTCTGGGGAAAAGGAGAAAGAGAGTTATAAAAAGTGGATCAAGGCTGATGAGATGGCGCGGTGTTACATTTTGGCTTCTATGTCAAATGTATTGCAACATCAGCATCAGGCCATGACACTGCTTATGAAATGATGCTCAATCTCAAGGATCTTTTCGGACACCAGAATCGGGCTGCTAGGTAAGAATCCATGAGAAACTTGATGACGGCTACCATGGTTG
Organism: Wurfbainia villosa; assembly: GCA_025175895.1. Classification (NCBI taxonomy): domain Eukaryota; kingdom Viridiplantae; phylum Streptophyta; class Magnoliopsida; order Zingiberales; family Zingiberaceae; genus Wurfbainia; species Wurfbainia villosa. Next base: position 29,661,955 of record CM045989.1, on the reverse strand, counting down.
AGGGAACACCCGTGAGGGATCATGTTCTCAAGATGATGGCTCATTTGAATGAGCTGGAAGTCCTTGGAGCTGAGATCGATGGGGAAACCCAAATTGATATCATTCTCCAATCTTTGTCTAGGAGTTTTGAGCAGTTTTACCTGAACTACAACATGAATAAGAAGTTGTATTCGTTAGCGGAGCTTCTGACAAAACTCCAAGTGACAGAGGGGCTTTTCCGTCAGAGTTCTCAGGTTTTGGTTGTCCAGAAGGTTTCTACTTCTAAGCCGAAAGGAAAGAAGAAGAAGAAACAAGGTGCAGCGAAGATGGTGGGAGGATCTCAGGGAGGAGTGAAGAAGCCGAAAGGTAAGTGCTGCACTTGCAAGCAGACTGGACATTGGAAGGCTAACTGCCCCAACCGGAAGCAGAACAAAGGTATATCTTTTGGTCTAGTCGTTGAAACATGTTTAGCGATGTTAACTTCCCGCACCTAGTGTGTATATACGGGAGACACTAATCATGTCTGCAACACTTTTCAGGGGTTCTAGGAAACCAGATGACTAGCTGAGGGGAGATTACCATCTACATGGGCAATGCTACTAAGGTGGCGGTTATTGCAGTGGGAGATGTTTATTTATCTTTTGATAGGAATAAAACTTTAGTTTTGTGAAATTGTCTTTATGTGCCTTCATTTAGAAAGAATTTGATTTCAGTTTCTAAATTGTTTTTGGATGGATATTCTATTTCTTTTAATGATAGAGTTGTTATAAAAATGAATAGGGAGATTATCTATTCTGGTACGTTGGTAGGAAATTTGTATACTCTTGAACCAAAAGCTTCCACGATGCAAATAGAAGTAAATAACTCATCTTCTAAATCTAATAAGAGAAAAGAACCTTCGAAAATGAATCAAACGTATCTTTGGCATCTAAGGTTAGGTCATATTAACCTGAGTAGAATTTAAAGGTTGATAGCTCATGGACCTTTGGGTTCATTAGTGGTGGAAGATTTCCCAACCTATGAATCTTGCTTGGAAGGTAAAATGACCAAGAGGCCTTTTAAGGCCATGGGGTATAGAGCCAAAGATGTGTTGGAATTGGTTCATTCTGATCTGTGTGGTCCTATGTCTATCTATCCTAGAGGTTGTTTTGAATATTTCATCTCTTTTATAGACGATTATTCAAGCTATGAATACATTTACTTGATGCACCACAAGTCTGAATGCTTTGACAAGTTCAAAGAATTCAAGGTTGATGTGGAGAAACGTCAAGGTAAAAGTATCAAGACACTACGATCTAATCGTGGTGGTGAGTACCTCTTGGGAGATTTTAGGAGTTACTTATCAGAGGCTGGGATTCAATCCCAACTGTTTGCACCTGGTACACCCTAGCAGAATGGTGTGGCGGAGGGAAGGAATAGGACTCTTATGGAGATGGTTAGATCGATGATGAGTTATTCTGAGTTACCAGATTCATTCTGGGGGTATGCTTTGGATAGGGCAGTGTATATTCTAAACTTGGTACCATCTAAATCAGTACCTTCTACTCCCACAAAATTGTGCACTGGGCGAAAGCCTAGTCTGAGACATATTCGGATTTGGGGGAGTCTAGTACATGTGCTGAAGGCAGATGCTGCTAAGTTGGAACCTCGTGCAAAAGTGCTTTTTTTCGTAGGCTATCATAGAGGAACGAAAGGTGGTTTGTTCTATAGTCCTAGAGATCAGAGCGTGATCGTTAGCACGAATGCCTGATTTTTAGAGGAAGACTATGTGATGAACCACAAGCCCATGAGCAAGATTATTCTAGAGAAATTGAGAGGGGAAGTCACTACTTCAGTACCAATGGTACAAGAGGACATACCATAAGTGACTGCACCGCATGTCACAGAGGATACACAGGTGATACCTCGTCGTAGTGGGAGGGTTGTTAGACAACCTGAGAGATTTATGTTCTTGGGAGAATCTTCTGATTTGATCCCTGGCGAACATGAATCTGATCCCTGGACATATGACGAGGCAATCCAAGACAAAGATGCGGTATCTTGGGAAAGGACGATAAATTTTGAGATAGAATCTATGGATTCAAATCAGGTTTGGGAGCTAGTAGAACCACCCAATGGTGTAAAAGCCATTGGATGCAAGTGGATCTACAAAAGAAAGAGAGGAACAGATGGGAAGGTTGAGACCTTCAAAGCAAGGCTTGTTGTGAAAGGGTATACTTAGAAAGAAGGCATCGATTATGAGGAGACCTTTTCACCGGTAGCCATGCTTAAGTCTATCTGGATTCTCTTATCTATTACTGCTCATATAGATTATGAGGTTTGGCAGATGGATCTCAAGATAGCTTTCCTTAATGGAAGTCTTGATGAAAACATATATATGGAGCAACCAGAGGGATTCATTGCAAAGGGCAAAGATCATCTTGTGTGCAAGCTTAATTGATCCATTTATGGATTGAAGCAAGCTTCAAGATCTTGGAACATCCGCTTTGATGAGATAATCCAGTCATATGGATTTATTCAAAGTCCGGATGAGTCTTGTGTATACAAGAGATGTGACGGAAACATAGTGGTATTTTTTATACTATATGTAGATGATATTTTGCTCATTGACAACAATGTCAAAGTGTTGTCAGACGTAAGGGTATGGTTGTCCAAACAGTTTGATATGAAGGACTTGGGAGAAGTGGGACATATCCTTGGGATCAAGGCTATAAGGGATCGCAAGAAAAGGATGTTGTGCTTATCTCAAGCTTCATACGTAGACACTATTTTGGCTCGTTTTAGCATGCAGAACTCCAAGAAAGGTTTTCTACCTTTTAGGCATGGAGTACCTTTATCTAAAGAGATGTGTCCTATAACATCAAAGGAGATAGAGGAGATGAAGGCGGTTCCTTATGCTTCGGCAGTAGGAAGCCTCATGTATGCTTTGCCATGGGCATGGTTAGCAGATATCAGAGTAATCTAAGACAGGGACATTGGACTGTGGTAAAGCATATATTGAAGTACCTGAGAAGGACTAGGGATTATATGCTGGTATACCAGGCAGATCAATTACTCCCTGTGGGTTACATAGATTCTGACTTCTTATCAGATAGGGATAACAGTAAGTCTACCTCGGGTTTTGTATTTACTTTGGGAGGTGGAGCCATTGTATGGAGGAGTGTCAAGTAGAAATGCGTGGAGGACTCCACCATGGAAGTTGAGTATGTGGCAGCCCCTGAGGCATCCAAAGAAGCTGTATGGATCAGAAACTTCTTGATGGACTTAGATGTGATTCCTGGTTTGCCCAAAACTATCACAACTTATTGTGATAATAGTGGTGCAGTTGCAAACTCGAAGGAACCATGAGCCTATAAGGCAAGTAAACACAAAGAGGGCAAGTACCACCTGATATGAGAGATCGTAAAGCGAGGAGATGTTGCTGTCACCGAGATTGCATCAGAGGATAACCTGGCAGATCCTTTCACTAAGGCCCTTCCAGCGAGAGCTTGTGATAGGCATGTGGAGGGAATGGGAAACAAATGTATGACACTTTGATTGCAGCATAGTCTTTTAGTATAAGTGGGAGATTATTGGGATGTATACTGAAAGCCTAGTCTTTGTATATACATCTTCATTTTGAAATAAGAATCACAAGATCATTGTTTGTATTTTATATTTACTATATGTGTGCATCTTGTCTAATACTTTGTATTGTAGATAACATGGTGTGTGGTATCACACAGAGGATCATGTTATCAGTTTCTTATAGAGTATAAGTAGAGGCTCACAACCAAGATGGTTTTGTACAAACCATTGGCATGGTTGTAGTGTAATTTGGTATTGGTTTATCTTGACCATAGAATTACACTAGTACACTTTGTGTGTATTGAGCAGGACCGACTTAGAGGTGATTCAATTTATTGCTGACTACATAATTAAATCGGACCTCGAATATTATGGTGTACATGCTCTTAATCCCGATATAATAACAGACACATGTACTTAATATTTATTTCTTTGATTTACTAATGAGCAAGATTTATGGGTTAAATTGATAGGCCAGGTAAGTTGGGAAATAATATTATTTACATGGTGTATTATTGATTATAGGAAGAAATCATGTCCTATGTATTAGGATGATGATGTCCCCTCGAGGAGCTCATAAGGATCATCATGTAAACCCTGCAGGTGGACTTGGTCTAGCATGATAATAAGGTTGAGTGGTACTACCCATGGAGTTAGATGTTAATTAATTAATTTTCAATAAATTAATTAATTAATGGACATTCGATATCTTAAACACAGGGAGATATTTGTTCAATTAATATTTGGAGCCCATATTTAATTATGGGGGTTGGTGAGGTAGATCAATGATAATCCTCTAGTTGAATGGATTATCATTAATGGATCATATTTTATGTGGGCCAGATCCATTAGGTGGCAAAGATCCAACTCCTCATTATGGTCCCTATTGTAGCCTATTAAAACCCTCATGAAACCTAGATCCAACGGACACGATTAAATGGAGGCTTGGGCGAAATCTATATATAGATTCCAAGGCTTGGACAGCAAGAAGGATTGAATAGGGTTGTGCTAGGGTTTTGGAGTTGGCTTTAGAGAGGCTTGGGCGGCAACCTAAGGTGGTGCTTCTTCATTGGGCAGCGCCTCCCTCTCTCTCTCTCTAGTTTGGCCGGCGGCTCCTCCCTCTCTCTCTCTTTTTGTTTTGGTCGGCGACAAGAGTTAGGGTTTCTTCCCTTGGAGCTCTTGGCCGGCGCCCATATCTCCTCTTCCTCTCCTAGGGCCGGCGGCAACCCCTCTTTTTGATTGGTGGTTGGCACAAGCAAGGAGAAGGAGGGAGTTTGTTCTTCCCTTGTTCGGAGCGAGCAAGGAAGGGAATACGTGATCTAGGAGGCTTCAACTCTTGGAGGACCATTGCCCACACAACGTCCAAGAGGAGGATAGGTCATACGATAGAAGATCAAGAGGTAAACAAGAGGTATAATTCTTGTTTAAGTTTATTTCTTGTTCTATGCAATTTGTTTGTAATTGTATGATGATGGCCCCCAAAGATAAATACAAAAATTGGTGATCCGTACATCATCTATTCTGCGGCTAATCGAGGAAAAAAGTTAGGTTCCTTGAACAACAAGTTTGTTCAAGCGACGACTCAAATCGAGAAGCACAATGATGAATCGGTTGCTTGGGTAATCCATTTTTGTCCGGATTAATTTTTTTAATCCAGAGACGTGAGATAGGATCACCATGCACAAGCGACCTAGGAGAAGCGAGAAGTTAAGCTTCAACCTTCATCTTATGTGTCTAAAGTGGTTTAGAGACATTGCCAACGTTACGAAAACCTATGGGGTCATACACAAATAACATGTTGTTTTGGAGATGAAATTCATTTTAGTTTGACTAAATGAACCATTAAGCATTGAATTGGATTCATTGAAAGGATTGGATTTGAGTTAGACTCAAATTAAATGGCTAAATTTGAGTTGGACTCAAATCAATTTGGATGGTATAAATTCATCATGCATGATTAATGTGGATTAATCATGCATTGAAGAGGGAAAATCAAAATTTTGATGAATGGACTCTAATTGATTTGACTCAAATTGATTTGACTTGAGTTGGACTCAAATAAATTTGGATGGTATAAATTCATCATGCATGATTAATGTGGATTAATCATGCATTGAAGAGGGAAATCCAAGGGTTGGATGAAACCTCTGTTCATGCATGATTAATGTGGATTAATCATGCATTGAAGAGGTAAAACCAAGGGTTGGATGAAACCTTTTATATTCATGGGATGAATATAAAAAGGGGGCCTTGGATCATGTTGTTTTTGGGTTGGAAATTGCCTTTGTTTTTCCCCACTTCTTCCCTTGGCCGAAATCTTCTCTTGGCCTAGCATCTTTTGTGGTGTTACTGAAGGGTTTTTGTCTGGAACCGAAGCTCTTATTCCACATGAAGGTGGAGAAACTTCGCTTCCCACTTCAACTTGGTCGCTTGTTCATGTCGATCCCATCGATGTCCCCGGATTAAAAAAAATTAATCCTAGACAAAAGTGAACACCCAAACAACTGTTTCATCGTCGTGCTATTCGATTAGAGTAGTCACTTGAACAAACTTATTGTTCAAGCGACCAACCTCTATTCTACGAATAGTCATGGAATAGATGATGTACGGATCGCCGACTTTTGTGTTTATGTTCGTGGTCCAACTATATTTAACCACATACATAAAGTAAACAACCACATACAACATGCATATAATTGAAAAATAATTATATAGACATAATACAAAAGAACACTAATCAAAATAAACAAGATTATACCTCTTGTTATACCTCTTGATCTTCTATTGTGTATCTTTCCTCCTTTTGGACGTCGTGTGGGCGACGATATTCCAAAAGTCGAAGCCTCCTAGATCACCAATCTTCCTTTCCTTGTTCACTCCGAACAAAAGAAGATCATAAAACAAAACTCTTCTTTCTATCTAGAACTGGCCACCAAGTCAATAAACTCGATGTTGCCGCCGGCCAAGGAAGAGAACATGGAGTATAGGAACTGGCCAAAAGAGAATCAATGAGGGTGATGGGCGCTGGCCAACACTTGGAGAAGAAAAGGGAAACCAATCTTCACCTTGTAGCCACCCAAAACCATAACCCTAGCTTTCCTAATTGCCGACCAAGGAAGAGGGGAAGAAGAATAGGTTGAGCACCGGCCAAAGTATATGGAAGAAGGATAGGTTGCCGGTCAAACCTTAGGAAGAAGAAGAAAGGTCCTCCTCCACTTGTTGCCACCCACCCCAACACCAAAACCCTAGCCGCCCACTCCTAATCCTAACCCTAATGGGATTGCTTGCCGCCCAATGGAAGCAAACCCTAATCCCTTCCATCATATTGTCGCCCAAGCCATCATCCCATATTTATAGAGTTGGGTTCATCCCTCCTTTTAATCTCCACCATTGGTTCTAGGGATTTAATCTCAACCATCGGATCTAGAGATTTAATCTCAACCATCGGATCTAGAGATTTAATCTCTACTGTTGGATCTAGAGTTTTGTTTTCATCCATTGGATCTAAGCTTCATGAGGTATTAATAGGCTACAATAGGAACCATGAGGAGGAGTTGGATCTTGGCCACCCAATGGATCAAGCCCACATAAAGTCCGATCCATTAATGATTATCCATTCCACTAGAGGATTATCATTGATCTACCTCACCAACCCCCATAAGTTAATATGTGCTCCATATATTATTTGTACATTTTCTCCCCGTGTTTAAGATCTCGAATGTCCGTCGATTAATTAATTTACTGACAATTAATTAATCAACATCTAACTCCATGAGTAGTACGACTCAACCTTTTCATCATGCCGGACCAAGTCCACCTGCAGGGTTTACATGATGAACCTTATGAGCTCCTCAAGGGGACATCATCATCCTAATATATACGACACGGTTTCCTCCTATAATCAACGACACACCATATAAACAATATCATTTCCCAACTTACCGAGCCTATCGATTTAATCTATAAATCTCGCCCATTGGTAAATCAAAGAAATGAATACTAAGTATATGTGCCCGTTATTATATCGGGATTAAGAGTATGTACAATATAATATCTGAGGTCCGATTCGATTATGTAGTCAGCAATAAATCGAATCACCTCTAAGTCGGTCCTGCTCAATATACAAAAAGTGTACTAGTGTGATTCTATGGTCAAGACAAACCAATACCAAATCAGACTACAACCATACCAATGGTTTGTCCAAAGCCATCTCGATTGTGACCCTATACTTATACTTTACAAGGAGCCGATAACATGATCTCCCGTGTGACACCACACACCATGTTATCTACAATGTAATGTATTAGACAATATGCATAACCATAAATATTCAAACAATGATCATGTGATTCTTATTTCAAAAATAAAGATGTTCATACAAAATATAGACTTTTCAGTATACATCCCAAAAATCTCCCACTTATACTAAAAGACTATGTTGTCCTCTTACTGCCATACATCCGATTCCCATTCCCTCCACATGCCTATCAAAAGCTCTCGCTAGAAAGGCCTTAGTGAAAGGGTCTACCAGGTCATCCTCTGATGCAATCTAGGCGACAACAACTTCTACCTCCTTTACGATTTCTCGTATCAGGTGGTACTTGTGCTCTATGTGTTTACTTGCCTTATGGGCTCGTGGTTCCTTCGATTTTACAACTGGACCACTATTATCACAATAAATTGTGATAGTTCTAGGCAAACCAGGAATCACATCCAAGTCCATCAGGAAGTTCCTGAGGCACACAACTTCTTTGGCCGCCTCAGAGGCTGCTACATATTCAGCTTCCATGTTAGAGTCCGCCACACATTTCTGCTTGACATTCCACCATACAATGGCTCTACCTCTCAAAGTAAACACAAAACCTGAGGTAGACTTAATTTTATCCCTATCTGATTGGAAGTCAGAATTCGTATAACCCATAGGGAGCAATTGGTCTGCCTAGTAAACAACATATAATCTTTAGTCCTTCTCAGGTACTTCAATATATGCTTTACCACAGTCCAATGTCCCTATCCTGGATTACTCTGATATCTACTGACCATGCCCACGACAAAGCAGATATCTAGTCTTGTACATAGCATCGTATACATGAGGCTTCCTACTGCCGAAGCATATGGAACCGCCTTCATCTCCTCTATCTTCTCAGATGTTAAAGGACACATCTCCTTAGATAAAGGAACTCCATGCCTGAAAGGTAAAAAACCTTTCTTGGAGTTTTGCATGCTAAAACGATCCATAATATTTTCTATGTATGAAGCTTGAGATAAGCACAACATCCTTTTCCTGCGATCCCTTATAACCTTGATCCCAAGGATGTGTCTCACTTCTCCCAAGTCCTTCATATCAAACTGTTTGGACAACCATACCCCTACGTCCGATAACACCTTGATATTATTGTCAATCAACAAAATGTCATCTACGTATAGTACAAGAAATACCACTATATTTCCGTCACATCTCTTGTATACACAAGACTCACTCGGACTTTGAATAAATCCATAAGACTGGATTATTTCATCAAATTGGATGTTCCAAGACCTCGAAGTTTGCTTCAATCCATAAATGGACTGATTAAGCTTACATACAAGATGCTCTTTGCCCTTCGCAACGAATCCCTCTGGATACTTCATATAGATGTTTTCTTCAAGACTTCCATTAAGAAAAGCTGTCTTAACATCCATCTTCCACACCTCATAATCCATATGAGCTGCAATGCACAAGAGAATGCGAATAGACTTGAGCATGGCTACCGACAAAAAGGTCTCCTCATAATCGATACTCTCTTTCTGAGTATACCCCTTCGCAACAAGCCTCTCTTTGAAGGTCTCAACCTTCCCATCTATTCCTCTCTTTCTTTTGGAGATCCACTTGCATCCAATGGTTTTTACACCATCGGGTGGTTCTACTAGCTCCCATACCTGATTTGAATCCAAAGATTCAATCTCAGTATTCATTGCACTTTGCCAAGATACTGCATCTTTATCTTGGATTGCCTCGTCATATGTCCAGGGATCAGGTTCATGTTCGCCAGGGACCAAATCAGAAGATTCTCCCAAGAACATGAATCTATCAGGCTGTCTCACAACCCTCCCACTACGACGAGGTATCACCTGTGTATCCTCTGTGACATGCGGTGCAGTGTCTTGTGGTATATTCTCTTATACCGGTGGTATTGAAGAAGTGACTTCCCCTTTTATTTCCTCCAGAACAATCTTACTCATGGGCTTGTGGTTCATCACATAGTTTTCCTCTAGAAATCTGGCATTCGTGCTAACGATCACCCTCTGATGTCTAGGACTATAAAACAAACCACCCTTCGTTCCTCTAGGATAGACAACGAACATGCGTACTTCTGTACGAGGTTCCAATTTACCAGCATCCGCCTACAGCACATGTGCTGGACTCCCCCAAATCCGAATATGTCTTAGACTAGGCTTTCGCCCAGTCCACAATTTTGTGGGAGTAGAAGGCCCTGATTTAGATGGGACCAAGTTCAGAATATACACTGTATTAACTAGAGCATATCCCCAAAACGAATCTGGCAACTCAGAATAACTCATCATCGATCTAACCATCTCCATAAGAGTCCTATTCCTTCGCTCTGCTACACCATTCTGCTGGGGTGTGCCAGGTGCAGACAATTGGGATTGATCCCTGCATCTGATAAGTAGTTCCTAAACTCTCCCAAGAGGTACTCACCACCACAATCAGATCGCAGTGTCTTGATACTTTTACCTTGACATTTCTCCGCATCAGCCTTGAATTCTTTGAACTTGTCAAAGCATTTAGACTTGCGGTGCATCAAGTAAATGTATCCATATCTCGAATAATCATCTATAAAAGAGACGAAATACTCAAAACCACTTCTAGCCTGGATAGACATAGGACCACACAAATCAGAATGAACCAATTCCAACATATCTTTGGATCTATACCCCTTGGCCTTAAAAGGCTTCTTGGTCATTTTACCCTCCAAGCAAGATTCGCAAGTTGGGAAATCTTCCACCACTAATGACCCCAGAGGTCCATCATCTATCAACCTTTGAATTCTGTTTAGGTTAATATGACCAAGTCTTAGATGCCAAAGATATGTTTGGTTCATCTTTGAAGGTTCTTTTCTCTTATTGGAATTAGAAGATGAGTTATTAACTTCTATTTTCATCGTGGGAGCTTTTGGTTCGAGTGTATACAAATTTCCTATCAATGTACCTGAACAGATATTCTCCCTATTCCTTTTTATAACAAATCTGTCATTAAAAGAAATAGAATATCCATCCATAAACAATTTAGAAACTGAAATTAAATTCTTTCTAAATAAAGGTACATAAAGGGAATTTTTCAGAACCAAAGTTTTATTTTTCTCAAAAGATAAATAAAACATCTCCCACTGTAATAGCCGCCACCTTCATGGCATTGTCCAAGTAAATGGTAATCTCTCCCTCAGCTCATCGTTGGGTTTCCTAGAACCCCTGCAAAGTATTGCAGACATGATCAGAGGCTCCCGTATCTACACACTAGGTGCCGGTAGATAACACCGCTAATCATGTTTCAATGACTAGACCAAAGGATATACCTCTGTTTTGCTTCGGATTGGGACAGTCCTTCTTCCAATGTCCATCCTGCTTGCAAGTGAAGTACTTGTCTTTCGGCTTCTTCACTCCTCCTTGAGATCCTCCCACCACCTTTGCTCCACCTTTTTTCTTCTTCTTCTTGCCTTTCGGCTTAGAAGTAGAAACTTTATGAGCAACCATGGCCTGAGCCTGAGCAAGCCTTTCTGTCGACTGGAGAATGATATCGACCTGGGTTTCCCCATCGATCTCAGTCCAAGGACTTCCAGCTCATTCGCAGGCTTAGGAGGACACTCTTCGAAGAGTACATATTTGTACTCCTCAGCAGTTAAGACAATGTCAAGATTCCTTTTTCCAATCAATATAATTATGTACAATAAGTTTATTTTCCTTTAGTATCATAGCAAGTGGACTGAAAGTCATTTTGAAAATCCTAAGAATCACATAGATCAAAACATTAGATTTCAAAAAATTATTGATTCCTCAAACAATAATTATTTAAAATCAACAAACACCTCAAAACATCGAGAATATCGTATGCCACGATAGTGTGGACGTATACGAATTCTACATTTGTAAGAGGATATTTTACCCATTAATTTTACTATCTTGTCAACCAACTTTTTGACAAATAAAATTAATAGTTGTTTTCTCTTCGACCCTACAAATAAAAGCAGTGACTCCGATGGGGAGGATACTCCTATTTGCATCTAAGTGTTCACCATTACTCGATACCAAGGAAATTATCTCGCGTTATGTGCCTTCAGATGGGGAAGTACACATGCTCCTAAATAATTTCCTATAACCATATCCGACCCTGTGATCCACAAACAAACTCATCCGATGGGGATGAAGGCACTCAGAGCCGACGTGCAAGTTTGCTTGCATCACATGTCAAATCGTAATGGAGGCCGTGGGAATTTATAAAAATATCCCTCTCCCACTTAGTAATTTGAAAATGAGGAATTTTCTAGCCTACGACATGCATATCAAACAATAAGCAATAAATATGAAAAATAAATTATTTTCCAACTATTATGACTTTTGTCTTCAATATGTCTCCCATCGCATCGCCATCTCGTCCGCTCCTCCTATGCCATGTACGAGCCATCCGGAGATCCGAGTCGAGACTAAAAACTATTTTAATTTACATCCATCGATCCTATACTCCACGAGGGAGTGTACATGAGATCTAGATCGAAAGTAATATAAAATAAAAAGAGTGGATAAATAATGTCGTATCTAATTTACAAAAAATTAAATACTAGCCTCGTCAACCCCGAGGATTCAACAAAATATACAATTACACACATACAATCACATACACACATATGACAATAATAGTTGAATCCTATTCCTGCAACAAAAGAGTTAGCCTACGCATATCCTACTATTACCCGACACATATAATATATGAAAAGTACATAAAAATAACCGAATCCTAAACACACAAAATCGAAAACCGTGGCTCTGATACCACTTGAAGGGTTTTTGTCCGAAACCGAAGCTCTTATTCCACATGAAGGTGGAGAAACTTCGCTTCCCACTTCAACTCGGTCACTTGTTCATGGCGATCCCATCGATGTCCCTAGATTAAAAAAAATTAATCCTAGATAAAAGGGAACACCCAAGCAACTGTTTCATCGTCGTGCTATTCGATTAGAGTAGTCACTTGAACAAACTTGTTGTTCAAGCGACCAACCTGTATTCTACGAATAGCCATGGAATAGACGATGTACGGATCGTCGACTTTTGTGTTTATGTTCAGGGTCCAAGTATATTTAACCACATACATAAAGTAAACAACCACATACAACATGCATATAATTGAAAAACAATTATAGACATAATACAAAAGAACACTAATCAAAATAAACAAGATTATACCTCTTGTTATACCTCTTGATCTTCTATTGTATGTCCTTCCTCCTTTTGGATGTCGTGTGGGCGATGATCTTCCAAAAGTCGAAGCCCCCTATATCACCAATCTTCCTTTCCTTGTTCACTCCGAACAAAGGAAGATGATAAAACAAAACTCTTCTTCCTATCTAGAACCGGCCACCAAGTCAATAAACTCGATCTTGCCGCCAGCCAAAAAAGAGAACATGGAGTATAGGAACCGGCCAAAAGAGAATCAATGAGGGTGATCGGCGCCAGCCAACACTTGGAGAAGAAAAGGGAAGCCAATCTTCACCTTGTAGCTGCCCAAAACCCTAACCCTAGCTCTCCTAGTTGCCGGCCAAGAAAGAGGGGAAGAAGAATAGGTTGAGCACCGAACAAAGTATATGGAAGATGGATAGGTTGCCGGCCAAACCTTAGGAAGAAGAAGAAAGGTCCTCCTCCACTTGTTGCCACCCACCCCAACACCAAAACCCTAGCCGCCCACTCCTAATCCTAACCCTAATGGGATTGCTTGCCGCCCAAGGGAAAAAAACCTTAATCCCCTCCATCATATTGCAGCCCAAGCCATCATCCCATATTTATAGAGTTGGGTTCATCCCTCCTTTTAATCTCCACCATTGGTTCTAGGGATTTAATCTCAACCGTCGGATCTAGAGATTTAATCTCAACCGTCGGATCTAGAGATTTAATCTCTACCATTGGATCTAGACTTTTGTTTTCATCCATTGGATCTAAGCTTCATGAGGTATAAATAAGCTACAATAGGGACCAAGAGGAGGAGTTGGATCTTGGCCACCCAATGGATCAAGGCCACATAAAGTCTGATCCATTAATGATTATCCATTCCACTAGAGGATTATCATTGATCTACCTCACCAACCCCCATAAGTTAATATGGGCTCCATATATTATTTGTACATTTTCTCCCTATGTTTAAGATCTCGAATGTCTATCGATTAATTAATTTACTGACCATTAATTAATCAACATCTAACTCCATGAGTAGTACCACTCAACCTTTTCATCATGCCGGACCAAGTCCACCTGCAGGGTTTACCTGACGAACCTTATGAGCTCCTCAAGGGGACATCATCATCCTAATATATAGGACACAGTTTCCTCCTATAATCAACGACACACCATATAAATAATATCATTTCTCAACTTACTGAGCCTATCGATTTAATCTATAAATCTCGCCAATTGGTAAATCAAAGAAATGAATACTAAGTATATGTGCCCGTTATTATATCGGGATTAAGAGTATGTACAATATAATATCTTAGGTCCGATTCGATTATGTATCAGCAATAAATCGAATCACCTCTAAGTCGGTCCTGTTCAATACACACAAAGAGTACTAGTGTGATTCTATGGTCAAGACTAACCAATACCTAATCACACTACAACCATACCAATGGTTTGTCCAAAGCCATCTTGGTTGTGAGCCTATACTTATACTTTACAAGGAGCCGATAACATGATCTTCCGTGTGACACCACACACCATGTTATCAACAATGTAATGTATTAGACAATATGCATAACCATAAATATGCAAACAATGATCATGTGATTCTTATTTCAAAAATAAAGATGTTCATACAAAAGATAGACTTTTCAGTATACATCCCAACAGTTACTAGCATAACCTTTCTCCAAAGAGTATTCGTGTGGATACCATAGAGGCATGTACACTTTAACGTGCAAGAGATCTGATGGACCGTGGACAAGCGGGATAAACAAAGGGCACACATCAAAGGTATACCCTATAGGATAGGGATTTATAGATCTATTCTTTAGTATGAGTTTTCTTTCGCATGGATCGCTTGAGGGATCCTTTTTCCACTGTGATTTTCTTATTTATCGCATAGAATTCCCAACAATTATGTTGTGTCTAAGAACGTTGAACTTGCTAGTATTATGTTATGTTAAGACCTTTGAACTTGCTAGTGTTCTAGTGTTCATGTTATGTGCTTGATTATGTTGTGTCTAAGAATGTCGAACTTGCTAGTATTATGTTATGTTAAGACCTTTGAACTTGCTAGTGTGCTCGTGTTGATGTTATGTGCTAGTGTTGATGTTATGTTTTATTGTTTATATCAAAAATGCATATCTTTACTACCTCCATTCATGAGGTTGTGTTACTTAAGAATGTTTGATGTTAAAACTCTAGTGAATGTGCATGCTGAGATATGTTAAGAACTTGTGTAATATCCCTGTGTCAACATGCCAATATAGTGATTTATTCCTTTAGCTTTCGCTGTTTCAAGTTAAGAGTTTGAGTTATGATACTTGTTTAGAACCCATGTTTGGATCTTGTTACGAGTTGTTGATACTCTTTTGTTTTAAATCTGGTATTAGGTAGTTTATAAATAGTGTAGATGAGTTTATGGAATATTTTGAGTCATGTTTGGCTTCTTGACGTAAAGAAAAAGATAAAGTATGATGGTAACACCTCCTTTACTAGATTAAAGACAGGGGGGTGTTACATTTTGTGACTTGTAGCTATGCTTCCGGTCTCCACCTGGGTTCTTTGGCTCCCTCCAAAGTTCTCCCGGTGTCACCCGACCACCATGGTTTCCTGACTCGGAATTCTTCGGATGTCGCCAACGTTCAACTCAGCTTAACTATTCCTTCACACTTAGTTCAGCTTGTTAGACAACAATATGACCTTAGCTTTGGGTCTTTGCCATAATCAAAACTTAGGTTCGATCATCTGGTGCCTACTGCACCAAAAGAAACTACCATCCCATGATGTCATCTCCATGATTTCTAATTTAACTAAGGATTTATTTAGAATGAAGAAGAAAAATAAATGCATGCTAAGTGAAATTAGAACTCTAGAAGAAATATTGAAAAATACATATTCACATGATAATGCTTTTTCTTCTAGTGAAAATGATGCATGCTTAGAAGAGAATAGGATTTTAAGGGAAAGGTAGAGTTCCTCACTAAGGCCTTTGAAAAATTCACAATTGGCTCAAATACTTTAAATATGATCATTGGGAGCCAAAGAGTAAGTTTCAATAAAAAGGGCTTAGGTTATAAGGGATCTAAAAATGAGAAAGCTTACCATTGCCTAATTGCTAGAGGACAACCAAAGACAACAATGGTAGCTAGGAAATTGATCCCTATGGAGTACTTGGTGAACCCTATTGGAAAGAACTTATATTGGGTTCCCAGGTCAATCCTCAAGGGTTAGAGAAACCTAGGATAGTTAACCATAAGTAGACTTA
Organism: Wurfbainia villosa; assembly: GCA_025175895.1. Taxonomy (NCBI): domain Eukaryota; kingdom Viridiplantae; phylum Streptophyta; class Magnoliopsida; order Zingiberales; family Zingiberaceae; genus Wurfbainia; species Wurfbainia villosa. Next base: position 29,645,700 of record CM045989.1, on the reverse strand, counting down.
TTTTATATCATAATAAATGATTGACTTATGATCTTTATGAGTATGTTGGGTGATAATATTTGACTAGTGATTTTGTATAATACTTAATCTTGGGTAGAAATTGCATGAAATTTATGGTTAAGTATAAATACCTTAGTCACATCTCACACTCACCATAAGGCTAACTTGATTGAAAACATAGCAATGAGTGAGATGTTAGGTTGATACAAATGATTCACTAATGCTTATGGCATTTAGATGAGTCATTAAGTGTATCATGATTTAGTAATCATAGACCAACTATGGGGAAAGCATATGTTTAATGTTGGTGCAATCGCCCCAAGTCATGATTGACCAGGACTTGAGCTTGACTCGAGAGATATTTTGATGTTCGACAAAAATATATGACAATGTAATTGTCATGGGAAAGTCCAAGTCATGGGTGCATGTCATGGAAAGTCCAAGTGGGACACTTGGCATTTGGGAAAGTCCAAGTCTTGGGTACTTGGCATGGAATGTCCAAGTGGGACACTTGGCATTTGGGAAAGTCCAACATGGGTTGGCAAGGAAAGTCCAAGCATGGGTCTTGGCATAGAAAGTCCAACATGGGTTGGCAAGGGAAAGTCCAAGCTTGAGTCTTGGCATTTGAGAAGTCCAAGGGGTTTGATATTGGCGGCGTAAAGTCCAAGCGGGAGTCTTGGCAACATAAGTCCAATGGTTGGCGACGTAAAGTCCAAGTAGAGTCTTGGCAGCGTAAGTCTAATGTGCCTTGGCGGTGTAGACACCATTAGCATGACATAGCCGATGGAAGCACCTGAAGGCTAGCGCAATGGATGAACAAGTCATGGATGACTTGGAGGGATCCGAGAGGCGTGAGGCTGATGGAGGTGGCAAGAAGGCTTCAGTCTAGGCTAAGGGTGGTCTAGCAAGTATGAGGGAACCACACTTGGGCGAAAACCTCATGTTTGAGGTGTGCCAGTCGACTGGTGCCATATGGCAGTCGACTGGGGTGAGTCAACTAGGGTTTGACTGTGGGAAGTGTCCCAACAGTCGACTGCTGGATCGAGCAGTCGATTGATGCTCGAGTTTTGGGGCACAGAATGGAGTCTCACTCGACCGCTGTAGTCAGCAGTCGAGTGAAGGCTCGATCAGTCGACTGATGGACATGATCAGTCGACTGATGTCCTACCGTTGGATTTTTCTAGCATGGATTACACCGTTGTCTCATAGCAACAGTGTGATCAGTCGATTGATGGTCCCAAGCAGTCGACTGATCAGCTTATTTCTAGCCCAGGCAATAGATATAAATGGAGCTTGTGGAGGAGAAAAAGTCATCCGATTCTTGAGCATCCTTGGGGCGATTTTTTGCTGCAAATCAGGGTCTCCAAGGCCATTCTTCAAGCAACAAAAATCAAGCAATTGAAAGGCATTTGTAAAGTGTTTTCTTTACTTGTATTGAATTGTATTTCATATTATTTTCTTGTTGTATTTAGTTTATTGTTGTAAACTATTGTAAGGGGTTTCTCTACCTTCGACTTGTGTCGAGAAGGAGTTATTGATTAGTGGTTGTGTTTGCATCACTAGAGTTCGTTGAGATCAACCGTGGAGTAGGAACCTTGAGGTTCTGAACCACGTTAAACAATTGTGTTTGCGTGTTTGTCTTATTTTTCATTATTACTATTATTATTATTCTTTTGCGCATAATGAGTTTTATAGAGACGAACGCCAACGAATTCCATCGACCCATAGCACGACGCTATTCACCCCCTCTAGCGTTCCAACGATCTCCTACAAGTGGTATCAGAGCGAGGCCGCTCTTCAAGTTTAACAACTAAGGGAGCACGCTAGAGGGTGAAGATGGAAGTTCAAGAACAACTAGAATGGGATATCAACACCCCTATCCCATATACCTTCTATGGACAAGAAGGGTTTAGACAGTGGAAGGCGAGAATTGAGGACTTCCTGATGCTGAGGGACTTCGAAGAATGGTCCATTTTGATGGATGGATTTGAGTATCCGAGAGGACGAAAGGGAGGATTCCTCAAGAAAAAGAGATGGAGTGAGGAACAATTCGAAAGATTCGAGAAAAACACCAAGGTAATAAAGTTTTTAATTGATTTAATACCTAACAATATCTTGTGTATGTTAGGTAATTATGTAGATGCCAAGAAGCTATGGAGCCAAGTGGCCAAGCTCCATGAAAGTCCATCACCGGTCCAAGAGGAAGGGACCAAAGAGGCAAACGCATCATCCTCGTAAGGAAGTGAGGACTTGGAGGTTGAGAGATCATCAACATCCAAGGAGGAAGAGGAAGTAGAATTGGAGGAGACCTCCACCTCTAGGATTGAGGGGGAGGAGATTAGATCACCGGAGCAACACCAAGAAGAAGCTTCGACATCCGGTCAAGATAAAGAAGCTCAAAATATGATTCCGGCCTCCATTGACTTAGGTAACTCAAATACCGTAATTCAAAATAAAAATAATATTATGTGTTTTGAGTGTAGGGAATTTGGGCACTATAAGAGTAAGTGCCCAAAGAAAGTCAAGAAAACTCCTCTGGCACCAAAAGTCAACACAAATTCAAAGGATGTCGGTGCCTCAATTAGGAAGGGCAAGGAGCTTGTAGTATGTTTCAAGTGCCATCAAAAGGGGCACTATAGAAGTCAATGTCCTAGGAAGAAGGAAGGAGCATCACATGTAGGGGGAGCTAAGGCTAACCCTAAGTATATTTTAATAATGCACTGTCTAAATTTAAAAGTCAAAAGCATGCTAGAAATTTTAATTCTATTGCAATTCATCATGAAAAGCATGCTAGAGTTAAATATTTATGTTTAGGTGCTAAAGGTGTCCATTTTGGTGATAAGGAGAAATTTGGGACTAATGTCCCTAAAAATATTTTACATAGGGAATCTATCAAGAAAATAGGAGAACACCTAGGTCTTAATCCTAAATGGACTAGACATATGCCTAGAGAAAATGGTAATGCCCAAAAACTTAATCAAAAATCGAAAATTGGGCAATTGGAGATGGAAAATCAAGTCTTGAGGTCAAGACTTGAGAAACTAGAAAAGACCCTTAGGATTATACAAAATCAATTTAAAGGGTCAAATGATCAAAAGTCTAGGTCCAAAAGTCAAAGTCAACACCTAGGACCTAAGAGACAAAAGTCAACCAAGGGCAAGCAAGGTTTGGGTCACAAACCTAAGCCTAAGGTGACTTATCATAGTGTTCCTTTTGATTATGGAACACAAACTAGGTCTAAGAAGACCAAGGTCAATAGGGAAGTCATCCCTAGAGTTGACCAAGGTATGTGCCTAGTGGCTAGGGTTTCAAGGAAACCTAGGGTGGCCACTAAGAAGGTTGCAAGGGGAGTTACCCCTAGAGTCAACCTAGGTAAGACCAAAATGACCAAGACTAACAAGCCTAGGAGGGTCATTAGGAGGGTATCTAGAGAGATCATCCCTAAGGAATACCTAGTAAACCCTAGGAGCTCAAATAGGTTTTGGGTTCCTAAGAGCGTGATCGATTCACGCTAGATGGGTTTAGGGTGTGCCAACCTTGATTGGGTGGGTAGTTAACTCAACCATGATAAAGGTGGCACTTTAGGTAATTTTCAAGGTTATGGGTACCTTGGAAATAAGGTTGATATTATGATCCTAAAAGATTTTAGGATGTGCCAATACATTTTTGGAATTATGAAAAATCAATTAAATTGGCACAATTTAGGATTAGAGGTCATAGTGTGCCATTTTGGGTTTTTGGCACACTAGGGAGAAAATTAATAATATGGCAAAATATATTTAATTATATCAAATGGCAATTAATAAAAAAATTTAGGTATTACTATACCTATACTTTTTATATGCCAAGCCTTGTTTGCTATATAACATGCCATGATATCATGTGTATTTTTTATCATTTATATGTCATGATCATGTTTAGGATTAAGGATTAAATGTCATGTGTTTTTAGATTTCATCTTATGCCATGACATCATGATTATGAGTATATGCTTATTTATATCATCATTAATGCCATAATCATTCATGCATTTGATTAAAATTGATTTAAGGATAATGGCATGACTTGGAGTCCCATTTATAAGGGAATCAAGTAGAGTTGCCTTAGAAAAATGCATGAAACCCTAGATTAGGGAGAACAAAACCCACATCTCACATTACATTGACATGTATGTGTATTTATACACCCTAGATACATGCGAGATGCTAGGATATGAGTTGAGTTCAAGGTGCAAAGTTTTTGCATCTAAATAAACCAAAACTCATCTTATATAAGTGGTGGATCATTGGGAAAGCTTGTGTACAAGTCATGTACATTGAGCCCAAGGAATATGATCCAAAATAAGGTTTTGAAAACATTTTAAAATCAATTTAGAAAACCTTGGTGTAGTCTATCTTTTGATAGCAATCACCATTGATGAGATTGATACAAAGTGAGCTAAAACTTTGAAGTTTTTATTCACTTTTGGTTTTTGTATCAATTTCGATATTTTATGGGTAAAATATTTTTCTATCATTTTTCACCCATTGTATTAACTATAAGTAATATACGTATGAAGTTTCGCGATTTTTTGATATACATAGAATTACTTATGATTTTCCGAATTTTATTTCTGATAACTAAAATTCTGATATTTCAATTATCAGTCGACTACTCTGGGTGGCAGTCGACTGATGAAGGTAGTAGTCGACTAGTAGCCGAGAGAGTTGATTACCAATGCTGATTTCGGGAAAACAAGGTATGTTTAGCCCGTGTTCATCTACGGTTAAGGTCCCTAACCACTTCTAACCCTAGGATATGCTTTGAGAAGCATTATAAAGGGTGAAAATCCATTGGATATGGATTAGGAGAGGTGTTAGGATAATGTATCAAATTTAAGGTGGGGAGAGTTCATGTTTGAACTTTTAACCTTATTTTTGATGGTTTAGAGTTCCTATTTGCTTAGGGACTTCTCAAGGACATTGTTGGTGTAATGGTCAAGGGGGAGCAAGCCTTTAGGGGGAGGTATCCATCATGGGATGATGGATTGTAAGTTTTCTCATGAGGGGGAAAATGAGATTTTGAGATACCCAATTTGGAAATTGGGAGAGTGTATAGGATTGCCTCTCTTGAGTGATATGGGACTTATCACTAGGAAGATGGTAGGCATCCTAGGTATTTTTGGACCAAGGGGGAGATTATAAGATCTCATTGGGACATGAGACATTGACCTCTTTGGAGAGATAACCTTTTTGATGTATGTCAAAAAGGGGGAGAAGGTAAAGTTATCAATTTGGGATAATTGGTAAGGGATTTGAGTTAGTGTTCTAACTCAATGGTTTGTTTGGTTTTTGTCTAACATCAAAAAGGGGGAGATTGTTGGTGCAATCGACCCAGGTCACGATTGACCAGGACTCGAGCTTGTCTCGAGAGATGTTTTGATGTTCGAAAAAAATATATGACAATGTAATTGTCATGGGAAAGTCCATGTCATGGGTACTTGGCATGAAAAGTCCAAGTAGGACACTTGACATTTAGGAAAGTCCAAGTCTTGGGTACTTGGCATGGAAAGTCCAAGTGGGACACTTGGCATTTGGGAAAGTCCAAGCATGGGTCTTGGCATGGAAAGTTCAAGCATGGGTCTTGGCATGGAAAGTCCAACATGGGTTGGCAAGGGAAAGTCCAAGCTTGAGTCTTGGCATTTGAGAAGTCCAAGGGGTTTTATATTGGCAGCATAAAGTCCAAGCGGGAGTCTTGGCGGCATAAGTCCTATGGTTGGCGGCGTAAAGTCCAAGCGGAGTCTTGGCGGCGTAAGTCCAATATGCTTTGGTGGTGTAGACACCGTTAGCATGACATAGCCGATAGAAGCACCTGAAGGCTAGCGTAATGGATGAAGAAGTCATGGATGACTTGGAGGGATCCGAGAGGCGTGAGGCTGATGGAGGTGGCTAGAAGGCTTAGGTTTAGGCTAAGGGTGGTCTAGCAAGTATGAGGGAACAATACTTGGGCGAAAACCTCATGTTTGAGGTGTGCTAGTCGACTGGTGTCATATGGAAGTCGACTGGGGTGAGTCAACTAGGGTTTGACTGCGGGAAGTGTCCTAGTAGTCGACTACCAGAGGTGGGCAGTCGACTGCTGGACCGAGAAGTCGACTGATCTTGTGATCCGTTGACTGATGCTCGGGTTTTGGGGCACAGAATGGAGTCTCACTCGACCGTTGCGGTCAGCAGTCGAGTGAAGGCTCGATCAGTCGACTGATGTACTCGATCAGTCGACTGATGTCCTAGCCGTTGGATTTTTCCAGCGTGGATTACACCGTTGTCTCACAGCAACAGTGTGATCAGTCGAATGATGGTCCCAAGCAGTTGACTGATTGACTTTTTTCCAGCCCAGGCAGAAGATATAAATGGAGCTCGTGGAGGAGAAAAAGCCATCAGGTTCTTGAGCATCCTTGGGGTGATTTGTTGTTGCAAATCAGGGTCTCCAAGGCCATTCTTCAAGCAACCAAAAGCAAGCAATTCAAAGGCATTTGTAAAGTGTTTTCTTTACTTCTATTGCATTTTATTTCATATTATTTGCTTGTTGTAAACTATTGTAAGGGGTTTCTCCGCCTCTGACTTGTGTCGAGAAGGAGTTATTGATTAGTGGTTGCGTGTTCATCACTAGAGCTCGTTGAGCTCAACCGTGGAGTAGGAACCTTGAGGTTCCAAACCACGTTAAACAATTGTGTTTGCGTGTTTGTCTTGTTTTTCATTATTACTATTATTATTATTCTGCTGCACATAATGAGTTTTGTAGAGACGAACGCCAACGAATTCCATCGACGCATAGCACGACGTTATTCACCCCGTCTAGTGTTCTAACGATCTCGTACATTTAATTCATGGACATATTGTCCAAAGATAATAGTTGGATATTTTTAAAGATTTAAAAACATTTTATGATTTGAAAATTGAGGGTTTATGTTTTGAAACATTCTAAGGCAAAACTAGGCTTTGGAGTTGATACAAACTTTAGTGATTTTTAAACTTTTGAATTTTTGCCTAATTTTAAAAAATTGATGAATTTTCATGGAAAATTATTTTTCCTTGATAGAGGAACTCATTTGAAATGTATTCCCAAAATTTCATGATTTTTTGAATTTTCCTAATTTTTTTAATGCATTTCTGAAGTTGGCTTCAGAAATCAGAATTCAAAACTTTCAAATACCAGTCGACTGATGAAGAATGCCAGTCGACTGCTATGTTGAAAAACTATCTTTTGTGTTTTAAAATCTGATTTTTTAGTGTTTTTACTCCCTTAGATAGTGATACCAACTTGTATAACATATGTATGATGTTTTTGATGGTGTCAAAGGGTGAGAGTGTTGAAGTTTAAGTTAATCATGCTAGGGAGAATTAGCATGTGTTGAGGGGGAGTTGTATGTGTTAAGGGGGAGAGTTGTGATACTCATGTTTTATTTACATACTTACTTTCATTGTGTATTTTGTTAATATTTTTACCTAACTTAAACATGTTGCAACACATTAAACAGGGAAAGATTGTTAGGGCAATTAACCCAAGTATGTGTTTTGTTTTGATGTGTGTGGCAAAGGGTTTAAGTTAGGTTGTTTATGTGATTTGATGTGTGTGTTCAAGTTGTGCAGGACTTGGTGAATCACACATAGTTTGCTTGATGAAGCATTGATGAGTTCATCCTCTCATGGCTCGGGTCCTTGAGTCGGTGAAGGATGACATTCGAGAAGCCGTGAGCTTGGTGCATCTGAGGGACGACTGGACGAGGAGAAAATGGAGTGAAGGCAAAGGAAACAGACTTCAAGGCAAGACGCGAAGGATGTCACAGGAGAAGCCGCGAGCTTAGTGTATCCGAGGGACATAGTCGGACAAAGAGATATTTGGTGAGGGACTCCATGGGAGATGAGAGATTGAGCGATTATAACCCGGGATGGGGTTGCTCAAGTAGGTGAACTTGGCCAAGTGGCTAAATTAAATGTCTGACGCTCAAACATTGGTTTAAGGTTTTACCCGATGGTCAAATGCTCAAACATCTTGATGTTTGAGGTTTTACCCGACAACAGTCGACTGCCAAGTAATGATAGTCGATTGGTCCGAGTCGACTAGTAGTTGACCGGTGTCAACTAGGGTTTGTGGCCCAACGATCATTGCCTAAGGATGGCAATGATCGCCCACAATCACCGATCGACAAAGATGGCAATTGATATATGGGTGAACACAGCACATAATCGCCATAGCCGATTGATCACCGGCTACGCAGATAAAGAAATGACTACGAGGCGATTTGACTATTGATAGTAGCGATCGACCGCCAAGGATGTCGCTGACGATGCGACCGTGAGTCGGTCGCTGGAAGATGGCCGCATAGCATGGCGATCGATCGATGGCATGCATTAGTCGACTGCTGCATGCCCAACGGGAATAAACCCTTCTTCTCTATAAAAAAAAAGGATTGAGGGCCTCAGGGAGGTTAATGCTTGCACTCCTAATCCTGCTCAAAGGTCTCCCACGACTTCTAAGTGTTTTCTACTCCTTTCTTCTCTATTTACATTTTTATTTATTGTGAGAAGAGGAGTTGGTGTAAAGAGGTTACCTCCACCTTGTTGAGCTAAAGGAGAGACTAGTGGATTGGGTTGAGGGAGTGATTCGCCGAACGAATCGTCGTAGATTAGCGGCAAGGGTCGTGAACCACGTTACATCTCTTTGTTATCATTGCTTTCTTCTTTACTTTTGCTTTATCTTAATTGTCTTTATTAGCATATATTCCGTTTCACTAACCTCGATTGTAGACTATTAAGAAGAGCAATTTCCATCGAGCACATCGAAGGATTTTCAACCCCCCTTCTAGCCCGGCCACAATCCTCCAACATATGTATTAAAAATAAAAAAAAATCATATAACATGTTTTGAACATAGGAAGCAAGGTCACTATAAAAGTAAGTGCCCAAAAAGAGTCAAGAAGATTCAATCGACACCCAATGCCAAGGAAAAGATCAAGGAGGTCGGAGCTCCAATTCGAAAGAGCAAGGAACATATATTATGCTTTCGGTGCAACAAAAGGGGTCACTATATGAGTCAATGTCCGAAGGAGAGTAACCCAAAGAAAGACAAGATAGAGAGCTCGAGTGTAGGGAGAGCTCCAAAGGCAAAGCCTAAGGTAACCTTCAATATTAAAATTTCAATTATTAATGACAAGAAGCATGCTAATAATAATTTTAACTCACTTGCAATTGTTCATGTTAACAAGCATGCTAGAAATAATAATAAATATTATTGCTTAGGTGCTAAACATATTAGTTTGCCTAAGAACAATTCTAGGTTAACCCCACCTACGGATAAGAATAATCTAGGCATTAACTCTAAGAAATCTAACCACATGCCTAAGAAGAAGAATATCTCAAGAAATAATGGAAATTCAAAAATTGAGATATTAGAAAAGAAAAACCAAGTTTTGAGGTCAAGGCTTGAGAAATTAAAAAAGACCCTTGCAAAAATGACAAATTCAAGTCAAGGGTCAAGTTGTCAAAGGTTAGACTAGAAGGCAAGCATTGCCTAAGGACAAGAAAAGTTTGGGTCACAAACCTAAGTCCAAGGAATCTATGTCAACCTACCATAGTGCTCCATTTAACTATGAAACCAATTCTAGGTCTAGGAAGGTCAAGGTCACAAGGGAGACAATCTCTAGAGTTGACTTTAGGAAGACTGAATTGACTAATGCCTCTAAAAGGCCTAAGAAAGTTACTAGCAAGGTTACAAGGGGACTTACCTCTAGAGTTAACTTTGAGAAGACCCAAATGACAAAGACTTCAAAATCTAGGAGGGTCATTAGGAAGGTACTTAGGGAAGTCATCCCTAGCGAGTACCTAGTGAACCCAAGGAGCTCCAATAGGTATTGGGTTCCTAGGAGCATGATTCCATCACGCTAGATGGGTTTAGAGTGTGTCAATCCTAAATGAATGGGTAGTTAATCTAACTATAGTAGAGTTGGCACTTTAGAACATTTCAAGATTATGTGATACCTTAAAATGAATTTAGATTTTATATCCTAAAGGATTTTAGGATATGCCAACCAAATTTGAGAAGTTTAAAAAATTAATCATAATTGACACAATTAGGTTTTAGAGTAATAGTGTGCCATTTTGAGTTTTTGGCACACTTGAGGGAAATTGGACTTTATGACAATTTGGTATAAATTTTAACAAAAGACAATTAAGCTTGAAATCTAGGTATTCTTATACCTTTATATTTTATTTGTCATACTGATGTGAGCAAAATATATAGGGTTTTAAGAGTAGTTTTCGCTCACATCTTGTTACATTTTGTGTTAGTTTCATGCATATGTTACTCTATTCTTGCACGCATTGCCTATTTTTCGGTTCGGATGTCTGCTCGTTGTACTTTTGTGTGCAGGTTAGCTTTTCTGGTGAAAAAGACGTGTTTTCGAAGCAAAAGGACTTTCGCAACTAGAAGCAGAGTGGGACACGGCCAGGGCATGTGGATTCACACGACCGTATCCAATGGGCAAAGAACAGCACCCCAGGGTTGCACACGGCCTGGCAGTGTGGAAACACACGGTCGTGTGGCGGCTCGATGGATTTACGTGACTAGGGCTTTTTCTGGATTTTGCAGCGGTGCAAGGCGATGTCTATAGAAGGATGGCTCCGCCCAAACCCTAGGGGGGAGGCACGACGGCTAGGACGGCACGCCGAAGCCCTAAAAAGCTTCAGTAACTTGCAACGGGGAGGAGGAATGTCGTCGAAGGTCCACAACTTGCAATACAACGCCGGAGAGAAGATCACAAAGCATCGTATATCTCTAATTTTGCACTTTATTTATATTGTATTCAAACTTAAACATGTTTTGTGATTCTTCCTTCATATTTAAGGTGTAGTACTTTCAATTCTAGGATTAGGGAGTAGCTTGTGTACATAAACAATGTTGGTTCATATTAAATTCTGGCCATAAGTTTGATTTGATAATTGGTAGTTGCTCTCTATTATATCTACGTGTGTTTGGCTTTCTTTCCGTTGTGCTTAGGTGATATGAGGTGGTGACAACCCTCGCAATCTAAATTTAGGAGGTTTGATCCAAGGAACCTAGGGGTAAACTTGACCTCCCGTAACTGCGGGGAGAAGGGAGCGGTGGAATTGGAAACAGTCCACTGCAAGGATTGATTTGGCATCCTCGTACCCTCTATCCCATCCTTTTGGGCGGAGATAGCTCCCGGTGAATGCGGCGGTTCTGCGGGAGTGTATGATGTCCCTTCCCAAAAACCGTAGGTAGACGTTTAGATGACGCTAATTGACAGCATTATTCTGTGGTACACAAACACAACCGAAGTCCTAGAATCGCCTTTTAAGATCCTGGCACACTGTTTTCCTCCTCCGTGTGACACCGTACAGAGTAGGGTCCACCAATATGTTGGTGAAATCGGCCCAGGTTGATTCGAGTTTGACTCGAGCAGTATTTTGATGATAGACAAAACTCATGACATGGGATTGTCATGGAAAGTCCAACATGGAGTTGGCATGGAAAATCCAAGCATGAAGCTTGGTGTGGGAAAATCCAAGCATGGAGCTTGGTGTGGGAAAGTCCAACATGGAGTTGGCATGGAAAATCCAAGCATGGGGCTTGGTGTGGAAAAGTCCAAAGCATTGCGAAGTTGTGCGCTTGGTGCTTGGTGAGAAATGCATTGCGAAGCCGTGCGCTTGGTGCATGTGGGAAGTCTTGAGAACTTGGCAAGTTCACTAGGCTCGGGGTCCTTGAGTCGGTGAAGGATGGCATTGCGAAGCCGTGTGCTTGGTGCATCCGAGGGACCGCCGGACGGGGAGCGAATGGAGTGAGGCCCAAGGGAAGCATATTTCTAGGGCATGAAACGCGAAGGATGGCGTTGCAAAGCTGTGCTCTTGGCGCATCAGAGGGACGTAGGCCAAGGGAAGAGAGCTTCGGTGGGGAACTCCATGAGGGATAAGGTGGACTTGGCCAAGTTGCTAAGACTGAGTGTCAGAGGCTCAAACTTGATGTTTGAGGGTTTACCCGACGGTTGGATGCTCAAACAACTTGGTGTTTGAGGTTTCATAGGTGCCGCCGACCGATCCAAGTCGAAGGGTTCGACTTGTGTTAGATCAGAGTTTTAGGCGCATACGATCGCCATGGATTGGCAAATGATCGATCGATGTCGATGAGTCGATCCCGAGGGATGACAACCAATCGATGGGAGTGTCGTGAGATTGTATCGCTCAGAGCCGATCGGGCAGTCGACTACTAGGTCACCAGTCGACTAATGGGCATGATCAGTCGATTGGTAGGTGATCCGTTGGAACTTGTCCAACGTGGATCAGACCATTGTGAGACAACGGCTACAGGGGCCGTCGACTGGGGCCTTTTGGCAGTCGACTGTTGGGCGCAAAATCAGCTTGATGCAGGTTATAAATGGAGCTCAAGATAGAGGATTTCACCAAGACTTTAAGGGAGCTATTGAAGGGGAATTGCTGCTGCATTCCAGTCCTTCAAAAGCCATCCAAAGCAAGCAACAAGAAAGGGTTCAAAGCAAAGAGTTGTAAAGTGTTCTTTACTTGTATTTCTTAGTGTCTTTGTATTTCTTTTAGTATTACTGTTGTAATAGCTTGTGAGAGGTTTCTCCACCTCCGACGTGTAGTCGAGAAGGGGTTTAGTTAGTGTCGTGCGCATAACTAGAGCTCGGTGAGCTCGCCTATGGAGTAGGAACCATTCGGTTCCGAACCACGTATATCGTGTGTTGTGTGGTTGCGTATTATTGTTAGTTTCATTATTATTGTTATTCCGCTGCGCTAACGACAATTGTAGATGAGCACGCAACGAGAACGAGTAAATTCTATCATCGTACAAAGAGGAATATTCACCCCCCTCTAGCCGACCAACATATCGACCCTACAAGTGGTATCAGAGACAAGGCACTTGTCGAGGAATAATCACCGACACAAGCACTACAAGATGGCCGACTATAACATCCATCCACTGAAATTCGATGGAGATTTTGCTCGATGGAAGAAACGGATGGAGGTATATCTCGAAACTGACTTTGATTTTATGATTATTGTAGAAAATGGTTTTGGGATGCCTAGGGACAAAGACAACAAGCCGATTGAAAAATCGAAATGGACCAAGGACCAAATCAAGGATTTCAAGATAAACCTTGAGGTAATAAAATTACTTAGTGATTTGGTACCTAACCATATTTGGTCTAGATTGGGTGACTATAGGGATGCAAGGGAGCTATGGAATAAGATAATGAAATTCCAAGAAAATTCCCAACCGGCACAAGTAGAGGAGAATGCCGAGGAAGAAGCACCCACCACATTTGAAGATGTTGATGATTTGGTCGAGACCTCCACCTCTAGCATTGAGGGGGAGGAAAGGGTTTCTATTCCGGAGCAAAGTCAAAACGAAGCATCTACCTCCGGAAGATGTGATCAAGAAGAATCCTCCACCTCCCTAAGTAACTCAAGTGTTGTTATTTTAAATAAAAATCACATAATATGCTTTGAGTGTAGGGAGAAAGGACATTACAAGAGCAAATGCTCTAAATTGGCTAAGGAAAAAGCATCGACACTAAAAGTCAACCAAAAGTCAAAGGATACAGGAGTCCCCACAACTAGAAGCAAAGAGCATATTGTGTGCTTTAAATGCAATCAAAAGGGGCACTACCGAAGCCAATGCCCTAGGGGGAGGAAGAAAGGGCAAGAAGATGTATCTCATCTAGGGGGAGCTTCCAAAGCTAACCCTAAGGTATATTTAAATAATGCACCTTCAATTCCTAAAGTTAAAAAGCATGATAAAAACTATTTTAGTTCTCTTGCAATTATTAATGAAAAGCATGCTAGTAGAAATAATAAAGTTTATTGTTTAGGTGTGAAGCATGTAAGTTTCTCTAAGGACAAACCTAGGACAAATAACACTAGACCAATCCTACCTAGGGAGTCAATTAGGAAAATAGAAGAAAATTTGGGTATTAATCCCAAAAAGTCTAGGCACATGCCTAAGAAGAAGAGGCCTTCCCAAAAACCTAATGAAAATTCAAAATTGATAAAATTAGAGTTAGAAAACCAAGTCTTGAGGTCAAGACTTGAGAGAATGGAGAAAACCCTTAGAATCATAGAAAATTCAATTCTAGGGTAAAATGGCCAAAAGACAAGACCTAGGGTTCAAAAACGGTCTAAGGGCAAGGAAGGTTTGGGTCACAAACCTAATCCCAAGAAGACTTATCACAATGTTCCATTTGATTATGGAATAATTTCTAGGTCTAGGAAAATGAAGTCTAATAGGGAAGTTATCCCTAAGACTAGCCATGGTGTTTGCTTAGTGGCTAAGGACTTAAGAAAATCTAAGAAAGCCACTAAGAAGGTCATTAGGGGAGTTACTTCTAGAGTTGACCTAGGAAAGACCCAAAAGACTATGACTTTAATGCCTAAAAGGGTCATTAGGAAGGTATCTAGGGAAGTTATCCCTAGTGAATATCTTGTTAACCCAAGGAGCTCCAATAGGTATTGGGTTCCTAGGAGCGTGATCGATTCACGCTAGATGGGTTAGGGTGTGTCAACCTTAAGTGGATGGGTAGTTAACCTAGCCATGGTGAGTTGACACATTAGGATGTGCCAATATTCTTTAAGAAGTTGAAAAATGATTAAATTGGCACAATTAGGTCTTAGAGGTATTGATGTGCCATTTTGGGTTTATGGCACACTAGGGCGATAAATGGTATTAAGGCAAAATGGAATTAATTCCAAGAAATGGCAATTTGGATTTAACACTTAGGTATTTTATACCTTAGTATAATTTTCTTTCCATGATTTATTTGCCTTTCCATGTCATGACATCATTTTCATTTTTATCTCTAAAAATGTCATGATCATGTTTTAGACTTATTTTTATATGTCATGAATGCTAAAATATCATTCACATGTCATGACATCATGATTTTGGCATATGCTTTCATTTATATCATATCTATGCCATAATTATCATCATGCATAAAATAAAATGGAATTAAGGACAATGGCATGATTTGAAGTCCCATGCATAAGGGAATCAAATAAAGTTTCCTTAGCACATGCATGAGACCATTATAGAACAAAAACCCACATCTCACCAAAAATTTGACTTGTATGTGTTTTACACATCTAGATACAAGTGAGATGTTTAGGAAAAAGGAATTAAAGGTTTTGAAAATATTTCAAAAACATTTTAGAAAACCTTGGTGAAGTCTATCTTTTGATAGCAATCACCATTGAATGGGATGATACAAAGAAGGCTCAATATTGAAGCTTTTCTTAACTTTTGGAATTTGTATCAATCTCTTAATTTAGTGGGTAAAATAATTTTCAAATATTTTTCATCCATAGTGTTTATGATAAGTATTATACGTATGAATTTTCAAGATTTTTAAAACTACATATATTTACTTATGGATTTCAGAAATCCATTTAAGAAAATAAAGCTGCAAATCTGATTATTAGTCGATCGCCATGGAGGGCAATGGGTGATGAAATGGCTGATGGTTTATGAATTCAGTCAACTGCCCAAGCTGATTTTGGGTAAACCTTATTGGTTAGGCCCATGTTCAGCTAGGTTAAGGTCCCCTAACCACTCCTAACCCTAGGATATACTTGGGAGAGCATTAGAAAGGGTGGAAATCCATTGGACATGGATTAGGAGAAGGGTTTAGGGAGAGTATCAATTTTAAGGTAGATGAGAGTTCATTGTTGAACTTTGCCTTAATTTTGATTGGTTAAATGTTCCTATTGGCTTAGGGACTCTCCAAGGACATTGTTGGTGCAATGGTCAAGGGGGAGCAAGCCTCTAGGGGGAGGTATCCATCATGGGAAGATGGATGTGTATTTCTTCATGGGAGGAAAATTGGGTTGCCTCTCTTTAAGTGATATGGGATCACTAGAAAGATTATAGGCATGTGTTCCTCCAAGGGAGAGATTGTAAGATCTCATTGGGATATGAGACATTCATACCCTTGGGGAGGACCTTTTTGATGTAATGTCAAAAAGGGGAAGAAGTTACCAAGTTACCAATTAGGGTTTGTTGGAATTCTCATTGGGATATGAGAATTGCCAATATGGGAGAATTGGTAGACTTGAGATGGTAGTTTTGTCAATCATCAAAAAGGGGGAGATTATTGATGCAATCGGCCCAGGTTGACTCGAGTTTGACTAGAGCAGTATTTTGATAATAGACAAAACTCATGACATGGGATTGTCATGGAAAGTCCAATATGGAGTTGGCATGAAAAATCCAAGCATGAAGCTTGGTGTGGGAAAATCCAAGCATGGAGCTTGGTGTGGGAAAGTCCAATATGGAGTTGGCATGGAAAATCCAAGCATGGGGCTTGGTGTGGAAAAGTCCAAAGCATTGCGAAGCTGTGCGCTTGGTGCTTGGTGAGAAATGCATTGCGAAGCCGTGCGCTTGGTGCATGTTGGAAGTCTTGAGAACTTGACAAGTTCACTAGGCTCAGGGTCCTTGAGTCGGTGAAGGATGGTATTGCGAAGTCGTGCACTTGGTGCATCCGAGGGACCGTCGGACGGGGAGCGAATGGAGTGAGGCCCAAGGGAAGCATACTTCTAGGGCATGAAACGCAAAGGATGGGGTTGTGAAGACGTGCGCTTGGCGCATCCAAGGAATGTAGGCCGAGGGAAGAGAGCTTCGGTGGGGAACTCCATGAGGGATAAGGTGGACTTGGCCAAGTGGCTAAGACTGAGTGTCGGAGGCTCAAACTTGATGTTTGAGGGTTTACCCGATGGTCAGATGCTCAAACAACTTGGTGTTTGAGGTTTTTCCTGACAACAGTCGGCTGACATTGGTGCTGGTTTGACTGATCCAAGTCGACTAGGGTTTGAGTGGTGTTAGACTGTAGTTTTGTGGCTGGCAGTCGACTGTCATGGATTGACATTCAACTGATGTCGACAGCAGTCCACTGATGGGAGTGTCGCGAGCACAGAATGCTCCGTAGCTGACTGGGTAGTCGACTACTAGGTCACCAATCGATTGTTGGGCATGATCAGTCGACTGGTAGGTGATCCGTTGGAACTTGTCCAACGTGGATCTGGCTGTTGTGAGACAATGGCTATAGGGGCAGTCGACTGGGGCCTATTGGCAGTTGACTACTGGGCGCGAAATCAGCTTGATGCAGGTTATAAATGGAGCTCAAGATGGAGGATTTTGCCAAGACTTTAAGGGAACTATTGGAGAGGAATTGCTGCTGCATTCCAGTCCTTCTAGAGCCATCCAAAGAAAGCAACAAGAAAGGGTTCAAAGCAAAGAGTTTTAAAGCATTCTTTAGTTGTATTTCTTAGTGTCTTTGTATTTCTTGTAGTATTATTGTTGTAATAGCTTGTGAGAGGTTTCTCCACCTCCGACGTGTAGTCGGAAGGAGATTAGTTAGTGTCGTGCGTATAACTAGAACTCGGTGAGCTCACCCGTGGAGTAGGAACCATTCGGTTCCGAACCACATATATCGTGTTTTGTGTGATTGCGTATTGTTGTTAGTTTCATTATTATTGTTATTCCGCTGCGCTAATGACAATTGTAGACGAGTACACAATGAGAACGAGTAAATTCCATCATCGTACAAAGAGGGCTATTCACCCCCCTCTAGCCGACCAACATATCGACCCTACACGATAGTCCTCACCAACTGACTCTCTCAGAGATTATGTCTGAACAATCGTAACCACTAAGTATATTGGTATTCGAATTCCAGTCCCTGTGGGATCGATAAATCTTTATTACTTGACGACATCCGTGCACTTGTAGGCGTTGAGCGCGAACATGCGCTTTGAGTCCTCGACATCATCCGTCGCGAGATTCGAGGTCGCGTCTATGCACATCAAGTTTTTGGCATCGTTGTCGGGGACTGTCGATTCGATATCAAATCGAACGGTGGTGAATTGGATCGGACTTAGGATTAGATTATTTACTTGCCTTATTTTCTTATACTTTATCTTATTTGCTTTAGTTCTATTTTCCATATTTAGTTTTTATTTTCAGCAGTAGATTTTTTATTTACTTATTGCATCTTAGATTTTTATTTGCTAGAATTATTTATTTTCTGCTTTTAGCATTAGGATAGCACTCTTAACTTTGTGGTTTGGTTCGTCGTATGCCTAGACGATTAGGGTCAGAAGGTCTAATTCCGATCGACTTAGAGATTGAGCGAACCTTTCACCGTCGGAGAGCAGTACAACGAAAGATGGAAGATCAAGCTGCATCCGAGGTGAACATAGGAAGTCGAACTCTGCGGGACTATGCATCTCCTAGCACTAGAGGATTCAGGCCGAGCATAGCTGGACCATCTATTTCGGCAAATAACTTTGAGCTGAAGCCGACACTTATACATATGGTCCAGCAGAGCCAATTCGGGGGAGCTGCGACTGAAGACCCGAACCGACATCTTGAGGCTTTTCTCAAAATCTGCTCAACTATGAAACTGAAAGGAGTCCCTTCTAACGTGATCCACCTGAGCCTATTCCCGTTTTCACTACGGGATAAGGCTAAGGCTTGACTTCACTCTCTACCCTTTGGCAGCATCACCACATGGGAGCAAAGGTGAGTAGCGCACGAATAAATACTTCCCACCATGGCCATCGCTCACATGCGCCACCTTATCACGAGCTTTCGCCAGAAGGAGGGGGAGTCCTTGTTCGAAGCATGGGATCGCTACAAGGGGCTACTTTATCAATGCCCCCACCACGGACTAGAGAGGTGGCTGGTGATCCACATTTTCTATAATGGGATCGCTTACGCCACAAAGATGTCCCTAGATTCTGCCGCAATAGAAGCACTAATGAACAAGACCATAGAGGAGGCAGAGGAGCTTATCGAAGAGGTGACACAAAACCACCATCAATGGGCTTCCGAACGTGGTCAACCCACGCCTGCAGCAAGATGATACACTATCAACTCCATGGACCACCTTTCGGCAAGGATGGACGCACTCAGCAGACGGTTTGAATCTTTGAATCCTTCATCTGCATGCGCGACCATTGATTTTGGAGAAGGAGGGGCAGCGTATCGTGAGGACCACTATGGAGGGCAGGGGACATCAGACGAGCAGATTGAGCACTGTGATACGATTGGGGACTATGATCAAAGGCCCTACAACCCATACTATAATACCTACAATCCCGGATGGAGAAGTCACCCGAATTTCTCCTACAAAAATAACTTGGGAAACCCCCAACCATCCGGAGGGTATGGACAGCAGCAGGGCAATGGGCAGCAACCACAGAAGTCCAGACTGGAACAGATGATGGAGGACTTCATCGCTACCCAAACTAAGGCCAATGAGTAATTTCGTCGCCAACATCAGAAGTCTGAAGAAGCACTGAGAGACTTGAAGGCCACCGTTGACGACCTTGTAAGTCATACTCGGATGTTGGAGACACAAGTGGCCCAAATAGCCCAATCCATATCACAACCTATGAAGAACTCTCCGGTGAGCCAAGGAAAAGAGGAAGGAGTGGGGCAGAGTAGCCAATTCACCAAGGGGTGTGCTGCCATGGTTACCACCCTACCTAATCAAGCTGAGTTTGAAGAGAAGATTCCAGTACAGCTTGAAGACCCTGGTGAATTTGTTATCCCTTGCTCAATTTATGGGGAGAGCTTCGACAAAGCACTATATGACTTGGGGTCATCAGTCAGTGTGATGCCCTATGCATATTTTTTGAAAATAGGACTGAGCGGGCTCCAACCAGCGAATCTTGGTATTCGTATGGGGGATGATTCAGTGAAGGAGCCCATTGGCCTGCTACCACACATTCCTGTGATGATTGAGGATTTTGTGATACCCACGGACTTCATCATACTGGACACAGGACCAAATCCCTAGAATCCCATCATTTTGGAAAGGCCTTTTCTAGCAACCGCAGGGGCGTGCATAGATGTGAAGGCACATCAGATCTCCCTGGAGGTAGACGGGGAGATAATCCTTTTTAGCCTTACAGAGAACAGAGCTCCCTACTTTGACGACTTCACGATTAGCAAAATGAAGTCGGAACCTCCAGATCAAGATCCTGAGATGGATGAATGGAGGTTCACTGAACCACCAGAGCTGAGTTGATAGAAGAGTGTGGTCGAGCTAAACGACCTTAAACAAAGCACTTCTTGGGAGGCAACCCAAGTTTAGTTTTAAAATCCCCTTTTCGATTGCATTGCATACGTTTGTTGAATTTTAGTTTTGATTTCCATCACATTTAGAGTTAGGAATAGAAAAGAACTTTGCTAGGTAAAAATGAGACCCATATTAGCCTACACGGCGAAGTATATGAGAAAATTTGTGCCATGGTGCATGAATGGGAAAAAAATGGGGACACACAACCTGGTCGTGTGTTTTCCCATGGTCGTGCCCGATTGACCAGAGGCGCACATGGCCAGGCCGTGTGTTTTCACACGACCATGCTGCACGAGGTTAAAAGGGGCGAGCAGTGTGTTTTCACCCCATTTGTGCCGTGTGCTTCAAAAGTTCTTGCCCTAGCCGTGTGATTTTGCTTTCCCCTTCCTCTAGATGCATTTCTAACCTCTAAAGAAGCCAAAAGGAGCAAGGATGAGGAGGACCAAGCCCGTAGCATCCCGATTCGGCACCTCGGAGCGACGAACAAGGAGAGCTGACACCCCTCAAGCTCCGGAAGAGGGTAATGCCCTACCCCCTCTACTTTTTCGCAATAATGAACATAGAGATAGGTACAATATTCTCTCTACCCACAAACTTACTGCTACTAGGTACTTAGATGAGGATTTGCTAGAATCTTTAGGTTTGTTGGGTGACATGCAAACCCTATTTGCAAAAAATAGGATGGGAAAAGATTATGGGAATAAAACACCTAACCTACCCTAGGATAGTTTTGGAATTTTTGAGTTCTTTAGAGGCAGAAGTTTAACGGGAAGAGAGAGCGAGGAGGGTAGGATAACTTTTAGGCTTTTTAACATAGAGCATGAGTGGACCCTTCACCAATGGAACTCATGCTTTGGCTTACCAAGTGGGGGAGAGAAGAACCCCTATTGGGTTCAACTCTCGGGAATGTTGGACTGAGTTGACAGGGGAGCACACTTATGACCCTTCAAGGGCCAAAGCGTCGCACCTTCAAAACCCTATCTTTCGATACCTTCACCACGTCATGGCCAGTACTATATTTGGTCGTGGGGAGAGTGATGGTGTAGTTAGAGCTAGAGAGCTGCTTTGCCTATGAGATATGCTACAAGAGAGGAGTAGCATCGATGTAGGGTCCCACTTCATCAGACACTTAGTGAAGATGGGCAAAGCAACATGCGGAGAGATCAATGTGGGAGGCCTACTTACCCACATTTGCTATAGGATGGGGTACGATTACACAACATTGGAGAGTATAGAGAGGAGCCCTAGGATCGACCTAGGAGTATGCATGACCATGAAGATGATTGTAAGAGAAGGAGACTCCTTATGCTTTGTAAGGAAAAATCTTACGACCCTTAGGCTCCCCGACCCAGATCGTACCACCATCGCTATATGCGCCAATTTGCGCTTAGACCTGATAGTGGAGTCCCCTCCACATGAGGGACCATCCACATCAGTGCCCATCTCTCCACCTTTGTATCACTCTCCCTCCAGTCCACACATGCATAGGAGCCCACCTAGTCCACGCCGACATGAGCCTACACCTGCACCACCACCTATTTCTACCTTTGAGCAGGATGCAGGTACATCAGCCTATGATTTCTCGGAATTTTGATCACACCTCGAGGATATTTACACTGAGCAGCAGACGCAGAGGCAGCGATGGGAGGAGCAGAGCGCCTTCCAGCAGGCAGAGTTCCAGGGATTCTGGGAGCATTTCCAATGAGCTGAGGAGTTTTACGATGAGGCCCGCATATACTTCCAGGAGGAGGCTACTCATCGCCAGGATGAAGCCGCCTACCGCAGGGAGATGCGGTAGCATATGCATGCCCAGTAAGCACAGTGGGCTAGGGAGGAGGAGCACCAAGCAGCCGCTGCATCCACCAGTTCCTAGATCAACCACATGTATATGTGGCATCAGCGGCTCAACAGTAGATTCTCCTAGGATCCAGAGATGCCGAGGCTCCTAGACTTTCCACCTCGTCCACAATATTAGAGGTATATTTTTGTTTAAGTCTGGGGGGGACCCCAAGATTTATTTTGTTTTGTTTCCTAGCAGTAGTTTCTTTTCTGGTATTTTCATTCATTTGTTCATGCATGCATGAGTTGTTGAGTTTCTTTCAGTACTTAATTTTTGGTGTCTGTAAAGCTACCTCAGTAGTATTTTTGAAAGTTGCTTGCATGAGTTGTTCCCATAGGTAGCTTAACTCCATTTATCTTGTGGTATTTTATTTTATTCGCTCTATTGAATGTTCTAGACTTACACTGGTTAGCTTTGTTTTTGCACTTACACATGTCGAACAGTCTGAAAGGGAGAATCTAGTACATACCTAGTTATGATTCACTTCAGTAGTCTAGTACTTTGGAATCCATAGGTGACTCTAGGTTTAGCATTTTAGTTACTGGATATGCTCGGATTGTTTAAGCCCATTCGAAAAAATCAAAATCCCTGTGAGCCGAAAAATAAAAGAGAAATAAAAGAAAAAAAAAGAGAGAGAAAAAGAAAAAAAAAGAAAAGAGATTGAGAGGGATAAAAAAATAGTTGTCGTGGGTGGAAATGGCTAGGTGCCCCTATGAGATTGAGTTAGGTTACTGGGGAAACACCTCCAAATTTCTCTCAATACTGAGCACGCCTTTGAGACTTTATGCTAGATCTAGGGAACGACCCTCACTTTGGGCAGGTAAGTGCCTAAGAGCCGGAAACCATAGGAAAGCTATGGGGTGACGACTTAACTCAACATGGAACGGGCATCCTCTAAGAATGATTCGCCTAGCATGAGCACGAGGAGCTAACTTAGTGAATTTTTAGAACATATCCATTTTGCTTTGATTGCAAATACCACATGATAAATTTAGTTAGCAAGCTAATTATAGAACAATATATTTTTAAAATTTTATGGCATTGAGGTTTGCTTGAGGACAGGCAAAGATTTAAGTCTGGGGAAAGTGATGTGAGCAAAATATATAGGGTTTTAGGAGTAGTTTTCGCTCACATCTTGTTACATTTTGTGTTAGTTTCGTGCATATGTTACTCTATTCTTGCACGCATTGCCTATTTTCTAGTTCGGAGGTCTTCTCGTTGTACTTTTGTGTGCAGGTTAGCTTTTCTGGTGAAAAAGATGCATTTTTGGAGCAAAAGAAGGACTTTCGTAGCTAGACGCAGAGTGGGACATGGCCAGGGCATGTGGATTCACACGGCCGTGTCCAATGGACAAAGAACAACACCCCAAGGCCGCACATGACCGTGTGGTGGCCCGATGGATTTGCGCGACTAGGGCTTTTTTTGGATTTTGCAGCGGTCTGAGGCGATGTCTATATAAGGATGGCTCCGCCCAAACCCTAGGGGGGAGGCACGACGGCTAGGATGGCACGCCGAAGCCTTAAAAAGCTTCGGTAACTCACAGCGGGGAGGAGGAACGCCATCGGAGGTCCACAACTTGCAATACAACGCCGGAGAGAAGATCACGAAGCATCTTATATCTCTATTTCTGCGCTTTATTTCTATTGTATTCAAACTTAAACATGTTTTGTGATTCTTCCTTCGTATTTATGGAGTAGTACTTTCGATTCTAGAATTAGGGAGTAGCTTGTGTACATAAACAATGTTGGTTCATATTAAATTTTGGCCATAAGTTTGATTTGACAATTGGTAGTTGCTCTCTTTTATATCTATGTGTGTTTGACTTTCTTTCCGCTGTGCTTAGGTGATACGAGGTGGTGACAGCCCTCGCAATCTAAATTTAGGAGGTTTGATCCAAGAAACGTAGGGGTAAACCTGACCTCACATAACTGCGGGGAGAAGGGAGCGGTGGAATCAGAAATGGTCCACCGCGAGGATTGATTTGGCATCCTCGTACCCTCTATCCCTTCCTTTTGGGCGGAGATAGCTCCCGGTGAATGCGGCGGCTTTGTAGAAGAGTGTATGATGTCCCTTCCCCAAAACCGTAGGTAGACATTTAGATGACGCCAATTGACAACATTGTTCTGTGGTACACAAGCGAAACTGATGTCCTAGAATCGCTTTTTAAGACCCCGACACACTCTTTTCCTCCTCCGTGTGACACCGTACAAAGTAGGGTCCACCGATAGTCCTCACCAACCGACTCTCTCAGAGATTACGTCCGAACAATTGCAACCACTTAGTGTATTGGTATTCGAATTCCAGTCCCTGTGGGATCGATAAATCTTTATTACTTGACAACATCCGTGCACTTGCGGGCATTGAGCGCGAGCGTGCGCTTTGAGTCCTCGACGGTATCCATCGCAAGATTCGAAGTTGCATCCATGCGCATCACATACCTTGTTTGTCATATGTCATGTCTTGACATTATATTTCATTTGATTATATAAAATCTCATAGACGACGCCAATTTAATGGTATTCCTTTTTTCGTAATGCTAGGATCCCTCCTCTTTCACTGGTAAGTAGCGAGATATAGAAGATCTATGAAGATGCTATTAAGGATCTTGATCTGCAATAGAAGTGAGTGATTAGGAATGAGCCAGCTTTACCGACATGACCCCTCCGACGCTCAAGTTAGTGTCCATCCAAGAGATAAAAGATGCAGTAAAAGAGAATAATGGAAGAAGCTTAAGAAGAAGAGTTGTCTCTGCGTACTAGATCCAGAAAACCCATCCCTGCTTCCTTCCACCTCTGTCCCTTTTAT
Organism: Wurfbainia villosa; assembly: GCA_025175895.1. Taxonomy (NCBI): domain Eukaryota; kingdom Viridiplantae; phylum Streptophyta; class Magnoliopsida; order Zingiberales; family Zingiberaceae; genus Wurfbainia; species Wurfbainia villosa. The sequence continues at coordinate 29,620,906 of CM045989.1, read as the reverse complement.
AGGAGATTCATACCCCCTTAATTTGAAATGTATTTACTTTAATACCCTTGCCAACCTCTCAAGATGTAACCGCTTTTCCCGCCTCTTTTCAAAATAGCTTCACATCCTTCCAGCCAATTATTAATCAAATGAATAAACAAATGAATGACATAATATTTCTTATTCAAGAACTCCTCCATCACTTCTTGTACCCAAAAATACCCATATTTCCTTTTTTTCATCTTCTCCAGAAAGAACCCCGGAAACTTACACATCACTCGAGAAATCAACATACTACTCGGGAAATACACTAACCATTTGGGAAACAGACTGACTACTCAAGAAATACATTAACTGCTCGGGAAATATATACATTACTCAGGGAATACATAAACAAACCGAGAAAATCCAACTCACAATTGCGCTCTGACCTATCTGTATTGCTTCTTACTTAGCATGGGTAATACACATATCACTCGGAAATTACATACACCACACAACCATTATGTATATCAATTGGGAAGTGCCTACACTGCTCTGTCAACACAACACTTAGCTCTTAGCATAACTATTCTGCTCACCCTTACTCAGCTTGGGAATTACATACACTGCTCGGAAGTTACATACACTACTCGGGAATTACATATATCAATCGAGAAGTGCCTATACTGCTCTGTTAACACAACACTTAGCTCTAAGCACAACTATTCTGCTCACCCTTGCTCAGCTCGGGAATTACATACACTGCTCAGAAGTTACATACACTGCTCTGGAATTACATATATCAATCGGAAAGTGCCTGCACTACTCTGTCAACACAACATTTAGCTCTAAGCACAACTATTCTGCTCACCCTTACTCAGCTCGGGAATTACATACACTGCTCAAAAATTATATACACTACTTGGGAATTACATATGTCAATCGGGAAATGCATATACTGTCCTGCCAATACAACACTTAGCTCTGAGCATGACTAATTTGCTTACCCCTACTCAACTCGAAAATTATATATACTGCTCGGGAAACATAATAATTGATCGGGAATTACAGATATCAATAGGAAAAGGCATATATTGCCCTGCCAATACAACACTTGGCTCTAAGTGTGACTAATTTGCTCACCCCTACTCACCTCAAAAATTACATATACTATTCGAGAATTATATATATCAATCGGGAAAGGGATATTCTACTCTATCCACAACTCTAAACACCACTACTTTGCTTGCCCCTTATATAGCTCGAGAAACATACTAACTGATCAAAAACTATGCTTGACAACCTCTGAAAATATACTAAGTGTAACTGAAAATCTCGACCCCCATCATAAGTTCCCCCCTCTTTAGTAAAACTGAAGAGCGAAGTCGAGTGATGTTTAACAAGTGCTCTGAAATTGCCTTTCCTGAGAAACAAAAATTCTTCTGCCTTCTGCCTTAGCCAAAAACCCCACATGTATCATAAGTTCCCCCTCTTTAGTAAAATTGAAGAGCGAAGTCGAGTGAAGTTTTACATGTACCCCCTAATATACACAAACTATCATATCAAACATAGAACTACAAGCTGTCATATTAAGCATAGACATTGAAACTATCATACTAGGTGTAGAGCCTCAAACTGTTATACTAGGCACAGGACCTTAAAATGTCATACTAGGCGGAGGGCCTCAAAATTGCATATTAGCGATTTACTTGTCATTATAACTAGCATTATTGTCCCCTTGGGGTAATATAATTACATAGCCCATAGGTCGTTATATTAGGTGTAAGAGCCTTAAGAAAATTTTACTTTCCATTATAGCTAGTGTTATAGTCCCCGTGGAGGAATATTACCTAGCCCATAGGCTGTTATATTTGGTGTGAGAGCCTTAGAAAAAATTTATTTGCTATTATAGCTGGCGTTATAGTTCCCGTAGGAGAATGTAATTACCTAGCCCATAGGCTATTATAGTTGGCGCAGGGCCAAAGAGAGGGGAGCTTGAATACCTGAGTCCCTCAAAAGAGTACTGATCTGTTAAAGGAGGAATACAGATACATTCTCATATAAACTTCCCAAAGATAATCATATATATGCTGAGTGATAGAGATGAGCATACAAATTTCTCCCAAAGATAACCATACACATATTGAGTGACAGAGATAAGAGAACCATAAACAATATACCTTGAGATAACCAACTTTGTGATGTAAGGAAAACCTCCATAGGATGAAAAAAGAATTATGTTCTAAAAGCACAAATCAAACTAGGGACTATCATTTTCATAAAAAAAAACATATCATACCAGCAACTATAAAAGAACCTTGACTTATTTGTGCATCAACTTGAGTGAAAAACTTAAGAAAAACATAATATAAAAGGTTGTTCTTAATTCCTAGCTCAGTAGGCTTAAAAAAGTCAGGAGAACATACCATAGAAGACCATTGTATTTCCTCCACCCGAAATACTAATGAAATCCGAATAAAGGATACTCTATTCCATGACTTTAGAATATTCACGAAACTAGGGAGAAACTATATAAATATCCATCTTTGAGAATATTGTGACCGAAAATCACCTCAAAAATATCAAGGGATAGTTATATTTTAAACTTAACCAAAGAAGTCCACATTTATAAACTCAGATAAAAAACTCCCATTCCATTTTCATGCTCCTATATATTTCTAGTTATGGCTGTCATTATTTACAGAGTACTGAACACCTAATGGCTTCTGTAATTGAGATATCTGCTTTCCACTACACAATCTAGTACTATGCAATTGAAGGTGAAGCAAAGCCAGCTACAGATAAATTCTTCAAATGCACCTTTACTGAACTGAATCCCTTTCTTCTTTATAACCAAATGAACTTCTCAATCCGATTCATGCAATGCTCTTCATTGTGCCAATTTTATGAATTTTATTTGTCTTCCTTTTAAAATCACCCATACTGAATTGCATAACAATCTTTCTCCACTGTCGGCAAACCAAAATAAGAGAAATAAAGATGATAGAAGCATTAACTATCATCAACAAATTTATCCACTTGCATTATCTAAAAAATGAGTGTCACTCGTATCCTTTCTAAATTTAAAATCACTTCCAAACATAATCACTTCCTAGAGCTCTCACAAGTTAATATTCGGGATAGAAAGCTAACATGTTAGTTTATGCTAAGCTAAAAGAATATAAATTATTTAAAGCAAGAAGGTCGATAAGAAAGAATCAATTAAAATAGAGAAATGGTCCAAAAATAATTAAAATCAGTTTCATACAAATCTTGGGCAAATCCAACTTCGAGCTGCCATTTGATTTCAGAATTAATTCCAGATTCAATAATAACTTCAAGAACTAAGAAATATTTCTGAGTTTTAACAACACAATCCCTATAATGGAGAGAGAAATAACAAGAAATGAGCCCCCACAATAAGTACAGAAACTTTATCAAACTACATAATAAAGCTTGTATCAAACTAATGCAGTATTATTTACAATCCTATAGATAAGAAGGTAGTGACATCCAATAAGAAAAAAACAAAAATATCACAAACCCCCAACAACATTCAAGAAATTTTAGGAGATTCAGAAATTACAGTAATCACCATAACCTAATACTAACAGTCAATACTCTATATATATAAAAAATTCCTTCCTATTGATATAGATTATACCTACTTTGGTATAGACCATGTCAATTTTAGAGGCAAACATGACTAAAACTAATGCAACATTTCAAAGAACAATCGCATGGGGTCATATATAGTTAAAAAATGAAGTCCGTATAAAATGAACAATAACATTTTATATAACAATACACTATATATATAAAAAATGAAGCATGTATGCAATTAAAAAGTTAAAAAGGAAAGAATTAATAAAAATAGAAAAATAGTCAAGAAGAGAATGAAATCAGTTTCAAGCATATTTTAGTTAGATCCAATTTTAAGCCATCGCTTAGCTTCAAAATCAAACCCACGTCCATAAATAGTTTCAGAAGATGAACAATATCATCAAACTTCGACAGCACATTCCACACTAGGGAGAGATCAACACAAGGAATAAATCCTAGTATTGAGTATAGAAACTCTACTAAATCGACTAATAGAACAAAACACCTGAAGCTGCACATTCTACCCCATTCTGGCACAAAACAGTGTAAACTTGATAACCTCCACAATCTGATTCAGAGTCAATAACAGAACTTAGTAGGCTAATCTTGATTGGATCCATTCAACATGAAAAGAACCTAGATGAGGAGTGGAACACATGCAATTGAACAATGGACTTGCAACAAATCTCAAAGAGATAACTCCAGTAATAAACTATCAAACTACTAAAACTATTCCAGTGGAAAAGTAACCCTCGATGGGAACATCAACTTTGATGAATAATTACCCTAATAGTATGCCAAAATATCAGATCAGGTGAATTATAATACCAATAATATAATAGAATATCGGATATGGTGAGTGATAGTACCAATAGTATGGAAGAATATTAGATCTAGTGAATGATAATACCAATATTATAACAGAATATCAGATCTAGCCAATGCTAGTAAATTTAGAAATCACAGCGGTCCCAAAAACTTGTAATACCAACTTTTAGGAATTGAATTATTGGAGCTAGAGCATAGGAGGATGATGTCTTGAACCCTAGCAAGAGCTAACAACTTTTTGTTCAGATTCCCACAAGCGGTGCCAATTTAATGGTGTTCTCTTCTTCGGCCCACTTAGATCTCTTCCTTCTTCCTCAAGAACTCATTTTGAGTGCCTTGGATCCCCAAGCTGAGCACTAGATCTATCACTTCACAAGAAAGTATTAGGGGTGGGACGACTTCCCGACGTGACCCCTTCGATGCTTAAGCCAGGAACGGAAGAATGGAAAAATAGAATATAGAAGAAGAATTAAGAAGAGATCTTTGAGGTACCGAATAGCGAAGAGAAAAAACCAATCTTGTCTCCTTTCCCCTCTGCCCATTTTATAGGAGATTCATACCGCCTTAATTGGGAGTGTATTTACTTTGCCAACCTATCGAGATGTAATCGTTTCTCCTGCTCTTTTTCAAAATGGCTCCATTCACATTCTCCACGTGTCCCCTATTTTTTTTTGCCAATTATTAATCAGATAAATAAATAAATAAATAAATAACAAAATATCTTATATCAACAATATTTCTCATTGGAGACCTCCCCCGTCACTTACTGTACACAAAATACCCATATCTCTCTTTTTCACCTTCTCCAAAAAGAACCTCGGACACTTGGACATCACTCAAGAAATCAACATACTGCTCAAAAAATACACTAATTATTCGGGAAACACACTGACTGCTTAGGAAATATATACATTTCTCGGGGAATACATAAATTGACCGAGAAAACCCAACTCACAAATGTGTTGTGACCTATCTACAATGCTCCTTACTTGGCATGGGAAATACACATATCCCTCGAGAATTACATACATCGCATGACCATTATGTATATCAATCAGGAAGTGCCTACATTGCTCTGTCAACACAACACTTAGCTTTGAGCACAACTATTCTGCTCACCCTTACTTAACTCGGGAATTACATACACGACTCGAAAGTTACATACACTGCTCAAGAATTATGTATATCAATAGAGAAGTGCCTATACTGCTCTGTCAACACAACATTTAGCTCTGAGCACAACTATTCTACTCAACCTTACTCAGCTCGAGAATTACATACACTCAGAAGTTACATACACTGCTCGAGAATTATGTATATCAATCAGGAAGTGCCTACACTGCTCTGTCAACACAACACTTATCTCTGAGCACAACTATTCTGCTCACCCTTACTCAGCTTGAAAATTACATACACTGCTCATAAATTACATATACTGCTCGAGAATTATGTATATCAATCTGGAAATGCATATACTGTCCTGCCAATATAACACTTAGCTTTGAGCGTGACTAAACTGCTCACCCCTACTCAACTCAGAAATTACATATACTACTCGAGAAACATACTAACTAGTCGAGAATTACAGACATCAATCAGAAAATGCATATACTGCCCTGCCAATACAATACTTAACTCAGAGCGTGACTAATCTGCTCACCCCTAATCAACTCGGAAATTACATATACTGCTCAAGAATTATATATATCAATCGAGAAAGGGATATTCTACTATATTAACAACTCTGAACACTACTACTCTGCTTGCCCCTTATATGACTTGAGAAACATACTAACTGATCAACAACTATGCTCGACACCCTCTGAAAATATATAAATCCCAGCTCCATCTATTCATGCATTTAGGATAATTCAAATGAAATTAAGGACAATGACATGATTTGAAGTCCCATGATAAGGGAATCAAATAGAGTTGCCTAGATAAAATACATGAACCCTTATATTAGGGAAAAACAAAATTTACATCTCACAAAGACCATAAGGAAGATATGTGTGTGTATTGATACACCCTAGACACATGTGAGATGTTAGGAAATGAGTTAAGTTCAAGGTGCATAGATGTTGCATCTAGATGAACTCAAACTCATAATATGACATTGATGAATCATGAGGAAAGTTAATGTACAAGTCATGTACATCTAGCCCATGGACCATAGTTCAATATAAGATTTTAATTTTTTTTTTAAAAACCTTGGTGAAGTCTATCTTTTGATAGCAATCACTATTGAAAAGATTGACACAAAGTTAGACAAAACATTGAAGTTTGTCAATGGTTTTGAACTTTGTATCAAATTTACAATTTAATGGGTATTGATGGGATCGGGGTTTTTTTCTGATCAGATTAAAGCTTTTCTCGGGTAGTTTAGGCAATTTTCGAGTAGTATGTTTACTTCCCGAGCAGTGTATGGGATTTTCAAGTCTGGTAAGGAATAGTAGTACAGTATTGTTCAGAAGTGAAGTATGGTGTTGACAGGGCAATAAGTGCAATTTCTGAGTAGTATGTTTACTTCCCGCATAGTGTATGGGATTCCTGAGCCCAATAAGGAGTAGTGCAGTATTGTTCAGAAGTGAAGTAGGGTGTTGACAGGGTAGTAAGTGCTTTTCCCGAGCAGTGTATGTATTTTTCGAGCAGTGTATGCAATTCCCGAGCCCAGTAAGTAGTGAAGTATTCTTCAGAAGTGAAGTATGGTGTTGACAGGGAAATAAGTACTTTTCCCAAGTAGTATATGTGTTTTCCGAGCAATATATGTATTTCCCAAAAAGTGTATGTATTCTTCGAGCTCTATAGGGGTGAGCAGGGGCAGTGTTGATAAGTGTTTAGTATGGCATCGACAGAGTAGTCTATGTGAAACTCTGAGCAGTTAGTATATTTCCCGAAGAGTATGTTCATTTCTCGAGTTGTATGTTCATTTCCCAAGCAGTATGTTCATTTACCGAGCCCTTTATGAGTTTCATGGTTTCCTGCTGAATATGGTGAAATAAGGGGAACAGGGGTATTCTGGAGTGTGGAAAGTGGTAGGAGAAGGTTGGAGATGATTGGTTTAATATATTTACTCATTTATTTCTATATTTTATTTAATTATTATGTGGTAGGGAAACATAAGATTTATGAAGCATTTGAAGGAGATATTTTTTAATTGAAGCGGGAAAAGCAGTTACAATTGACAGTTTGTCAAAAGGGTATTAAAGAATATTCACTCTAAGGAGAAGGCAGGGCGAGCCATCTATAAAAGGGGCAGAGGTGGAAGAAAGTGGGGGATGGTTGTTTTCTTGGCTATTTGGTACCTCAAAGATCTTCTAACTTCTTCTTCTTCATTCTTTCTGCATTACTATTTTTCTTGATACTCTTACTAACTTGAGCGTCGGAGTGGCCCTGCCGGGAAGCCGTCCCATCTCTAACACTCTCTTCTCACAAAGTGGTAGATCTAGCTCTATTCCAAGGATCCAAGGTGAATCAAGAGGAAGATATCTCTTTATCCTATCTTTAACCTTCTTTGGTAATAGATCAAGCAATTCACAAAAAGAGGGAGGGAGATCTTGGTAGGCTGAAGAAGTGAACCCTATCATATTGGCGCCGTCTATGGGAATCTGAATAAAAAGTCATGATGGTAAACACTAGGAGGACGCTGAAGGAGCCGGTGGAGGAGGAGAAATCTATCTCCAGTACTTCAAAGGGGGCATAGTAAAAGGCATCGCAAGCCCTTGTATAGGGAGGATCTTATACAAATAATGACCGAAATGATGGATCAAATGTCACAGAGGGCCACCCCAAAGAAGATTAAAGAGAATGATGTATTTGACGATGACTCTGAAGAAGAGGTGGTTAGAGTCTCTCGTCCAAAGAATGATTCATCTCGCATCTGCAAACAAGAAAAATGTTGGTGCAATCAGCCCAAGTCACGATTTACCAGACTTGAGTTTGACTCGAGTAGTGTTTTGATGTTTGACAAAAGATTAATCATTGTTTGAAAATGGTTTGGGGAGATGGTTGACAAGGGATTGACCGATGGAGAAGTCCAAGTGGGACACTTAGCATTTAGAAAGTCCTGTTGGTGCAGGGGCACCAGATAATCGAACCTGTGTTTTGATTATGGCAAAGACACAAAGTTAAGTTTATATCGTTATCTCACGAGTTAAATCGAGTGTGCAGAAAAGTACTAAAGCTAGAGCTGAAGGCTAGCGACACCCGGAGGAAGCCGCGGTGGTCGGGCGACACTCGAGTGACTTCGGAGGGAGCCGAAGGAATCGAGTGGAAGGCCGAAAGCGAAAGCGACATAGTAAGAATCGAGGTAAGCTCGTGTGAGTGAGAGATGGTAAGGTCGTGTCCTCTGTACGGGGACGACCATAGGCGGCGATCCGACTAAGACTTCTTGTGGAAGGTCTAGGTCGAGATCGGACGGTTAGAAATCGTCGTATTTATCGAGCTACACGAAGGAACGTCTGATGCTAAGGTATGTAAACGTGACCTTCTTTTCAATAAGTTGTATAACCTTAAGATGCAGAAACACAAGATGACGATGCAACTACACGCCCGCGTCCAGGACATTGTCAATGGCCTTCACACCATCGGACACAAGGTCGAAAACCGTGACCTACTAAGGTACATTCTTAATTCATTTCCTAGGACTACCTTGTGTGCATCCATGGTCGATGCCTACAAGGTCTTTAAGGACCATTCGAAGCTTAGGTTAGATGAATTATTTTTCGAGTTTGAACTTCACGAACAAACTAACGTGGTCCGGGCCGAGAGAGGTATTGCTCTACTCGCAAGACAAAGAAGCAAGCCACTTACTAGCCAAGAAGATGGACTCGAACTCGAAGACGAATCAGAGTCCGAATCCGAAAAGGTGGAAGCAATAGTGAACGTAGTGCGGAAGATCGTTCGTAGGGAAAGGAGGCTACTAAAGAATCAAAAGAGGGCACAATTCAAATCAAATCAAAAGAAGGCTTTTCATGCAACATGGGAGAACGAAGAAGGTGGTGGCATAGCATGCATGGCAAGACCCGAAGAGTTTGAGTCAGAGTCTGAATCTGAATCCAATTACAACACCGACTCCGAACTCGAGGACTACTTCGAGAAGCAACTCAAAGCCGGACCAAAAGAGAAAATTAAGGTTAGCCGCTCACTAATTCATACGCTTTACAATACAATTAAAATGCTTAATAGGAAATTAACAAAGTCCGAGTCTAGGGTTGAGTCGTTACTTGAGGAGGTTGAAACCCTCAAGCAAGAGGCTACTCTAACCTCTTCAACTAGTCAAGTTCAAGGGGGAAACTCAACCCAAATTGAAAAACTTGAGGAGGAGAATTCTCTCTTGAAAGACCGAGTTCAAGAGGTTGAGGCTATGTTGGAAAGGTTTACATTGGGATCTAAGAATCTTAACCGACTACTTGGAACCCAAAGAGCCGTGTACAACAAAGCCGGACTTGGATTTAGGTCAACGACTACGAATAGGTCATATATGTCTATTGTAAATCGTAGTCATCAAAGAGTCCAAGCATGGGTCCCAAAGGGTTTATTGAACTCACATATAAGGACTAATAAGTTTTGGATTCCCGAGGATCAAGTTCATTATTTGAATAGACCATATTGGTTCAATGGTCCAGGGGGAGCTAACACTAAAATAGTATACCTCCTTACTTAGCAAAACCATTGAATATTTTACTTTAATTTGTAGAACGGCTAGATAGGGAAAATAGTTAGTAAACTCTTGACAACATAGTATCAGGATGCGGCGAGATGATAGTACGTTAGGGAAACAAAGTCTCGTGTATTCGAGCTAGATAAGGCGTATCTAGCTTGGTGCACTTGACCGAGTGGAACTAGCTGAAGCTACCTCACCGTATCCTAAACTAGTTAGACCAGGAAGTAACCCTAAGTGACTTAAGTGATATTTTCTTGAATTTGGCTTTGTCTAAGGAAGTGGTCGTTGTTCCGATCAAAGAAGGCCCCTGTGCCTCGCCACGACCTGGAAGCCAATTTCTCGAAAAGTTACTTAATGATCTAAAGGTTAAATCTTAATCTAACCCAAGGTTGACTATCTTTAATCAATTTAAAATCATCTCATAAAACATATAAGGTGAACAAATTCTAAGACACATAGAATGGGTGAGATGTTAAGGATAATTGAAATATAACATCTTCAAAATACTACTTATTTTCCCAACTATTGTACTTAACAACTCTTAGGCCAAAGTTTAGCGCCCCCTACATCTCTTATACTTCATATATTTGACTAAGGGGGAAAGCAAACTAACCCTAAGGGTTATATTACAAACCTTTAGATTATTGGTGAAGAGGGACACACCTCGAACCAATCTATCTAATTACTGCTAGATGTATGTTTGGACTCATAGCTAATTTATCTTGATGAATTCATATACCATATTGTTTTTAAACCCCTATTTTATATAACAAACTCCAATTTTACATAACAAACCCCAACATTTGTTTTGATTTATGGCAAAAGGGGGAGAAGAGTGAAAGTTAAGGGGGAGTTATGGGGGAGTAACACAAAATTTATTTAATTTTGAAAACTAAAGTATCTCTTTCAAAAATCACCTAGGGTTAAGGGGGAGTTTTGGTTAAGGGGAATCTTTTGAAAATGACATTCATCATCTACTATACTTGTTTTATGCTTTAATTCCTCTTAACTTTGTGTTGGTTTGCCATAGATCAAAAAGGGAGAGATTGTTGGTACAGGGGCACCAGATAATCAAATCTGTGTTTTGATTATGGCAAAGACACAAAGTTAAGTTTACACTGTTATCTCATGAGCTAAATCGAGTGTGCAGAAAAGTACTAAAGCTAGAGCTGAAGGCTATCAACACCTAGAGGAAGCCGCGGTGGTCGGGCGACACTCGAGTGACTTCGGAGGGAGCCGAAGGAATCGAGTGGAAGGCTGGAAGCGAAAGCGACACAGTAAGAATTGAGGTAAGCTCGTGTGAGTGAGAGATGGTAAGCTCGTGTCCTTTGTACGGGGACGACCGTAGGCGGCGATCTGACTAAGACTTCTTGTGGAAGGTCTAGGTCGAGATCGGACGGTTAGAAACCATCGTATTTATCATTTTCTGAGCTAACCTCTCATTGCAGGGAAGTGGCCAGGCTGGCAGTCGACTGCTAGCCATTGGGCAGTCGACTGATGCTCATCAGTCGACTGATGACTCCCATCAGTCGACTGATGGCGACGAATCAGCCTTTGCGCTAGGTCAAAACGGATAAGGTTTGACGCGGCCACTTAGCGATAAAAATTATACAACTTCATGATCTATTCTGAAAAAAGAGGAGACATATTCAGAGGGCAAAATCTATAAAAGGAGGGGTGGATTCCAACTCCAAATATCATCAAGTTCTCCTACAACGCCAATGCTCCAACTCCGTCATAATGCCGACGCGACAACAAGTTCAGATCTTCTTCGTCGACAGCAGCATCTAGTAATATATTTTGATATTGTATTCATTGTTTTTATTCGTAACGAGGTGAGGTAGGCTTGTTGCCTCATCCTCGTACATTCGGTTTTGTGATCGTTGTCTCCTACCTCCAATGAGGAGGAGACGTTATAGTGCTTTGCCCTCCGTACGTGGTCTAGGACCGATAGGGCCTTGGAGTAGCAACCGTTGGGTTGTGAACCAAGTAAAAATAAACTTGTCTTCTTATTTTTCCACTGTGTCTACTCGTGTTTTAAACGAACGAAAAGAAATTCTACGCTTGCTATTCACCCCCCCTCTAGTAACGCTTCTCGATCCAACAATTGGTATCAAAGCGGGGGTGCTAAGATTTGGTGAAACCACCGATCTAGCACATTTTAGTTTTCTGTTTGTATTTTTCGATTCGTAATTTTTTGGTCTTTTTCCTCCCGCACTACTAATCCAAGACGAAGTCTTGGTACGTTTCTTTTGGTTGTGTGCTTGCAAGTTTTCTCGCTTGGAGTAGCCGACGGTAAAATGACCATAACTTTTCGCACAAGTGGACTCACATAATGATCTACCTACCAAATTGAAGCTCTCTGAGAGATCTACATTTCTTAGGAGGGTTTACCCTCGTAACGAGCTGTTTCCAGACCCAAAATCCAACATCTAGTACCCTTTCGGGGACATCGAAGGTCGTAAGTTGTTAGTTTTTGTTAGTTTCTTATTTTTCTCATTTAATTCTGTTTATTTCCTATTTATTTCCCACATTATTAATCCAAGACCAAGTCTTGGAATTCCCTTTGGTTTTTATTCATGTTTTGCAAGATACTTAATGGCTCACATTGAGGGCTATAGCACCACCCTGTAGGATCGTTGGCGTCGCTAGAAAGGGGGGGAATGAATAGCTACGCTCGTCTTTTCGATTCGTTTTACCCTTCTACAATGATTAGTACGCAGCGGAAACAAGAAAACGAATATAGAAAAAATGAAAAATGCAAACACACCAATTTTACGTGGTTCGAAACACAAGTCCCTACTCCACGGTTGAGCCCTCGTCGACTCTAGTGATGCACACCACCAGTATAAACTTCTCCTTCTCAGTGATACACCGAAGGTGGAGAAACCCTTTTGCACAGTTTATCAGAAACGTTACAAGAAAGCTTACAGTAGACAATGAAGAAGCAGTAAAACGAGTACAGATTTCAGAGTGAATGAAAATGCTTCTTGCTTGCTGAATCGTTGACACTCCTGTTGGATGATCAAGGCTTTTAAGAATGAAGAAGCTTTTTCTCTCGTGTCTTTCTTCAGAAAATGTCATAAGTTCTTCTTTTTTTTAACTTTGAAATATATAAGCCCAGAATACTTGATAGCTCGAGCCTGATTAGGGATTTTCTGCCTGCCCAGTCGAGTCGCCTCAGCTGGTGCCTCGACTGGAGCATTAATTGGCATTTATTAATGGCTTCAACGGTAAGATTTGGACCATAATTAGTTTTATTTCCGTTGAAAATATAGGTCCAGTCGAGGCGATGATCCGACGCCTGACTGGTAGGCTTTGGTTCCAACTGTACAGAGCAACAATTGAGCTCCCAGTCGACAGTCCCTTGCTTCTGTTCCGTTGGATTAAAGCTCTAGTCAGTCGCTTCCGTGGCGAGCTTTAGTTCCAAGCGAGCGCAACAGCGATCGAGCTCGATCGATAGTCCCTTGCGTCTGTTCCATTGGATCAAAGCTCTAGTCGAGTCATCGCCTCGACTGCTGTCGGTTTTCCTACGAACATACAGGCCACAGTCGAGACATCAACCGACTGTGGCTTGCCTCGCCAGAAATAACCTCGGTCGGGCGCCTCGTGTCTGATTAGAACCTCTTGTTTGTCGTCTAGAGCAATGAGCCTCACGACACCTCCTTGCGCCTACTTAGTTGAACTACATCGCCGAGGCGCCACCGACCGTATGAGTCAACCTCGCCGCCGACAAGAGCAAGAGGTTCCCCGAGGCGCCACCGACTACCACCTTTACCGATGCCTATGAATTATCGCTCATAGGTCTTCCATGCCAGAATCATCTCGACTTCGTACAAGACTTCGCTCGGGTTCACTGCCAAGAGGCCACGCCTCCGGGACTTCACTGCCAAGACTCCTCGTCCGGGTCTTCACTTGCCAGGACTCCACATCAGGGTCTTCACTTGCCAGGACTCCACATCTGGGTCTTCACTTGCCAGGACTCCACATCCGGGTCTTCACTTGCCAGGACTCCACGTCCGGGTCTTCATCAATCTTGCATCCAGTCCTCGACCTACAAGAGATTTCCTGAAAATACATCTCAAACAACCGTATGAGATAAATCACCTTTACTTAAACCCTTGTCAATCACCAAAAACATCCTTTGGGTCTGATTGCACCAACACACTCGACCTCCATTCTTTAACGGAGATGATTTCCGTTATTAGAAAGGTGGGATGGAGTGTTTCTTGAAAACACAAGTCGAGACTTGGATAATAATCCAAACTGGCTTTGCTCTACCCACCAATGATCAAGGAGAGCCCTTGGATTTCAACAAGTGGACTAACGCAACCAAGAGGCAAATTGAAGCCGATGCAAGAGCAACTCAAATATTGCAATGCGGGTTGTCCAAAGAGGAACTCAACCACATCGGACCATTCATTAGCGCCAAGGACCTATGGATCAAATTAATCGAGCTACACGAAGGAACGTCCGATGCTAAGGTATGTAAACGTGACCTTCTTTTCAATAAGTTGTATAACCTTAAGATGCAGGAACACGAGATGGCGATGCAACTACACGCCCGCGTCTAGGACATTGTCAATGGCCTTCACACCATCGGACACAAGGTCGAAAACCGTGACCTACTGAGGTACGTTCTTAATTCATTTCCTAGGACTACCTTGTGGGCATCCATGGTCGATGCCTACAAGGTCTCTAAGGACCTTTCGAAGCTTAGGTTAGATGAATTATTTTCCGAGTTTGAACTTCACGAACAAACTAACGTGGTCCGGGCCGAGAGAGGTATTGCTCTACTCGCAGGACAAAGAAGCAAGCCACCTACTAGCCAAGAAGATGGACTCGAACTCGAAGACGAATCAGAGTCCGAATCCGAAAAGGTGGAAGCAATAGTGAACGTAGTGCGGAAGATCGTTCGGAGGGAAAGGATGCTACTAAAGAATCAAAAGAGGGCACAATTCAAATCAAATCAAAAGAAGGCTTTTCATGCAACATGGGATAATGAAGAAGGTGGTGGCATAGCATGCATGGCAAGACCCGAAGAGTTCGAGTCAGAGTCCGAATCCGAATCCAATTACAACACCGACTCCGAACTCGAGGACTACTTCGAGAAGCAACTCAAAGCCGGACCAAAAGAGAAAATTAAGGTTAGTCGCTCACTAATTCATACGCTTCACAATACAATTAAATGCTTAATAGGAAATTAACTAAGTCCGAGTCTAGGGTTGAGTCGTTACTTGAGGAGGTTGAAACCCTCAAGCAAGAGGCTACTCTAACCTCTTCAACTAGTCAAGTTCAAGAAGGAAACTCAACCCAAATTGAAAAACTTGAGGAGGAGAATTCTCTCTTGAAAGACCGAGTTCAAGAGGTTGAGGCTATGTTGGAAAGGTTCACATTGGGATCTAAGAATCTTAACCGACTACTTGGAACCCAAAGAGCCATGTACAACAAAGCCGGACTCGGATTGAGGTCAATGACTATGAATAGGTCATATATGTCTATTGTAAATCGTAGTCATCAAAGAGTCCAAGCATGGGTCCCAAAGGTTTTATTGAACTCACATATAAGGACTAATAAGTTTTGGATTCCCGAGGATCAAGTTCATTATTTGAATAGACCATATTAGTTCAATGGTCTAGGGGGAGCTAACACTAAAATAGTATACCCGCTTACTTAGAAAAACCATTGAATATTTTACTTTAATTTGTAGAACGGCTAGATAGGTAAAATAGTTAGTAAACTCTTGACAACATAGTATCAGGACGCGGCGAGATGATAGTACGTTAGGGAAACAAAGTCTCGTGTATTCGAGCTAGATAAGGCGTATCTAGCTTGGTGCACTTGACCGAGTGGAACTAGCTGAAGCTACCTCGCCGTATCCTAAACTAGTTAGACCAGGAAGTAACCCTAAGTGACTTAAGTGATATTTTCTTGAATTTGTCTTTGTCTAAGGAAGTGGTTGTTGTTCCGATCAAAGAAGGCCCCTGTGCCTCGCCACGACCTGGAAGCCAATTTCTTGAAATGTTACTTAACGATCTAAATGTTAAATCCTAATCTAACCTAAGGTTGACTATCTCTAATCAATTTAAAATCATCTCATAAAACATATAAGGTGAACAAATTCTGAGACACATAGAATGGGTGAGACGTTAAGGATAATTGAAATATAACATCTTCAAAATACTACTTATTTTCCCAACTATTGTACTTAACAACTCTTAGGCCAAAGTTTATCGCCCCCTACATCTCTTATACTTCATATATTTGACTAAGGGGGAAAGAAAACTAACCCTAAGGGTTATATTACAAACCTTTAGATTATTGGTGCAGAGGGACACACCTCGAACCAATATATCTAATTACTGCTAGATGCATGCTTGGACTCATAGCTAATTTATCTTGATGCATTCATATACCATATTGTTTTTAAACCCCTATTTTATATAACAAACTCCAATTTTACATAACAAACCCCAACATTTGTTTTGATTTATGGAAAAAGGGGGAGAAGAGCGAAAGTTAAGGGGGAGTAACACAAAATTTATTTAATTTTGAAAACTAAAGTATCTCTTTCAAAAATCACCTAGGGTTAAGGGGGAGTTTTGGTTAAGGGGAAGCTTTTGAAAATGACATTCATCATCTACTATACTTGTTTTATGCTTTAATTTCCCTTAACTTTGTGTTGGTTTGCCATAGATCAAAAAGGGGGAGATTGTTGGTGCAGGGGCACCAGATAATCGAACCAGTGTTTTGATTATGGCAAAGACACAAAGTTAAGTTTACATCGTTATCTCACAAGCTAAATCGAGTGTGCAGAAAAGTACTAAAGCTAGAGCTGAAGGCTAGCGACACCCGGAGGAAGCCGCGGTGGTCGGGCGACACTCGAGTGACTTTGGAGGGAGCCGAAGGAATCGAGTGGAAGGCTGGAAGCGAAAGCGACACAGTAAGAATCGAGGTAAGCTCATGTGAGTGAGAGATGGTAAGGTCGTGTCCTCTGTACGGGGATGACCGGAGGCGGCGATCCGACTAAGACTTCTTGTGGAAGGTCTAGGTCAAGATCGGACGGTTAGAAACCGTCGTATTTATCATTTTCCGAGCTAACCTCTCACTGCAGGGAAGTGGCCAGGCTGTCAGTCGACTGCTGGCCATTGGGCAGTCTACTGATGCTCATCAGTCGACTGATGACTCCCATCAGTCGACTAATGGCAACGAATCAGCCTTTCCGCTAGTTCAAAATGGATAAGGTTTGACGCGACCACTTCGCGATAACAATTATACAACTTCGTGATCTATTCCGAAAAAAGGGGAGACATATTCAGAGGACAAAATCTATAAAAGGAGAGGTGGATTCCAACTCCAAATATCATCAAGTTTATTCATCAAGTGCTCCTACAACGGCAACGCTCCAACACCGTCATAATGCCGACGCGACAACAAGTTCAGATCTTCTTCGTCGGTCGCAGCATCTAGTAATATATTTTGATATTGTATTCGTTGTTTTTATTCGTAATGAGGTGAGGTAGGCTTGTTGCCTTATCCTCGTACATTCGGTTTTGTGATCGTTGTCTCCTACCTCCAACGAGGAGGAGACGTTATAGTGCTTTGCCCTCCGTACGCGGTCTAGGATCGATAGGGCCTTGGAGTAGCAACCGTTGGATTGTGAACCAAGTAAAAATAAACTTGTCTTCTTATTTTTCCGCCGTGTCTACTCGTGTTTTAAACAAACGAAAAGAAATTCTACGCTCTCTATTCACCCCCCTCTAGCGACGCTTCTCGATCCAACAAGTCCAAGTCTTGAGTACTTGGCATGGAAAGTCCAAGCATGTGTCTTGGCATTTGGAAAATCCAACATGGAGTTGGCATTTGGAAAAGTCCAACATGGAGTTGGCATGGAAAGTCATAGGGTGTAGTCTTGGCCACGTAAGTCCAAGTGTGTAGTCTTGGCGGTGAAAGTCCAAGTCATGGGTACTTGGCAATTAGGAAGTCCAAGTGTATGATATTGGTTGCATAAAGTCCAAGCGGTAGTCTTGGCAGCATAAGTCCAATGGTTGGTGGCGTAAAGTCCAAGCGTGTGTCTTGGCAGCATAAGCCCAATGGTACCTTGGCAGTGTAGACTCGGTTAGCATGACAATAGCCAATGAAAGCACCTGAAGGCTAGCGTATGGATGAATAAGTCATGGATGACTTGGAGGGATCCAATAGGCATGAGGCTGATGGAGGTGACTAGAAGGCTTAATTAAGTATAGGCTAAAGGTGGACTAGCAAGTATGAGGGCATCATACTTGGGGGTAAAACCTCATGGTTGAGGTGTATCAGTCGATAGGGGTTATGGACCAATCGACTGGTCAAGTGTTTTGACACTTGGCAGTTGAGTCGACACTGAGCAATGATCGATTGTGACCCTGATCGCGGTTAGTGGCCTTGGCGCTGATCGCCAAAGATTGGGTAGTTGATCGATATGAGCAATGACGCCGCCATGAAGGGTAGTCGATTGCTTGTTTTGGTCATGAGGACAGAAAGCTCGATAGCCGACTCAGCTGTCAACAATGGGCTTTGACAGTTGACTGTTGGAAATGGCAGTCGACTGCTAGTGTATCCGTTGGCTTGAATGTCAATGTGGATTAAGCCTGCTAGAGACAACGACATCAGAGGCGCTTGATCGGGCCGAGTAGCAATCGTCAGCGCGAATCAACCCAATGTAGGGATAAAAGGAGCAGCTTGTGGAGGATTTCGGCTATTATTCTTTGAGAGGTTGTGGAGGCGATTTGAAGGCGAAATGCAGGCGCATTTCAGGGTCCTTCAAGCTCATTCAAGTAACCAACAAGCAAAGCATTCAAATTCCTAGTTTGTAAGGTGCTCTTTATATTTGAGTTGTATTTCTTTGTATTTTCTTGTATATCTCTTGTATTACTTTTGTAATCTATTGTAAGAGGTTTTCTCCACCTCCGGAGTGTTTTCCGAGAAGGAGAGTTTGATTATTGGTGTTTGGCATCGCTAGAGCTCATTTGAGCTCAACCCGTAGAGTAGAAACTCTAAGGTTCCAAACCATGTTATACCTTATGCCTATTGTTGTGATTGTGAGTGTTTGTCATGTTTTATTATTGTTATTATTATTTCTGTTGCGTTAACAAGTATTGTAGAGACAAGCATGAACGAATTCCATCATCGGTGCTCTTCACCCCCTCTAGCTATGTACAATCCCCTACAAGTGGTATCGGATCAAGGTCGCTCTTCAAGGATTAACAACTAATGGAGCATGCTAGAGGAAAGAAAATGGTGGTTGAAGAAAGATTGAGTGATGACATCAATGTGCCGCCGCCATATGAACTCTATGGAGCCAAGGATTTTGAGCTATGAGCGGTAAGAATGAAATATTTTTCTTATATGTGATTACGATAATTGGATTAGTGTGATGGTAGGGTTCGATGCTCCAAAGGACGAAGAAGGGAAAATACTCAAGAAGAAGAAGTGGAGCAAAGAACAACTCCGATACTTCAACATAAACAATAAGGTAATGAGTATATTACTTAGTGCAATTCCTAATGATGTATTATGTAGATTAGGAGATTGTAAGGATGCCAAGGAGCTATGGAGCAAGCTAGCTAAGCTCCATGAAGAACCCTCAATGGCTCAAGAAATAGAGGAGTCCACGTAACAACACCCATCATCGGCTCAATTGGATAAGGAGACCGAAGAAGTAAGCTTATCCTCACAAGAAAGTGAGATTTTGGAAGTTGAGAAGGAGTCATCATCCGAATCGATAGAAGAGGTGGAAGAATTAGAGGAAGCCTCCACTTCTAGGATTGAGGGGGAGGATATTAGATCACTGGAGCTGGAGCAAAATCAAGAAGTAGCTTCAACCTCTGGGAGAGATGAAGAACCAATTCCGATCACCATCGACCTAGGTAACTCAAGCATTCCAATTAAAAATAAAAATCACATTGTATACTTTGAGTGTAGGGAATCCGGACACTATAAGAGCAAGTGTCCAAAGCGAGTCATGAAGATTGAACCAGCGTCAAAAGTTCAATAAAAGACCAATGAAGTCGGAGCCCCAATTAGGAAGATCAAGGAGCATGTGGTGTGATTTAAATGCAACCAAAAAGGACATTATTGTAACACCCCCCTCTCTCTTATCTATACTCTTGTAACGGAGGTGTTACTTTACCATACTTTATCTTACTCTTGTATTGATCAAGTATATCATGACTCAATCATTCCATAAAATCTCATTTACTATTTGTAAGTTAACTAATACCTGATTTAAATCAAAGAGTATAAACAAGTCGTACCAAGATCTAAACTTGATTTCTAAATGAGTATCATAATTCAAACTCTTAACTTTTAATAGCGGAAGCTAAATAACGAACCTAACTACATTGACATGTTGACACTAGGATATTACACAAGTTCTTAACCTATCTAAGCATGCACCTTCACTAGGGTTCTAATATAAAACATTCTTAAGTAACTCAACCTCATGCATGGCGATAGTAATGATGTGCATCTTTGACATAAAGATAAACGTAACCAACAATACTAACATCAACACTAGCACCTAACATGAACACTAGCACATAGCAAGTTCAAGGGTCTCAACATAGCATAATACTAGTAAGTTTGACATTCTTAGACACAGCATAATCAAACACATAATATGAACACTAGCACACTAACAAGTTCGAGGGTCTTATCATAACATAATACTAGCAAGTTCAGGATCATAATCCACTGTTCCGCCGCCACACACACCAAGCACTTATTTGTTGCCCTCCCTTATTTCAATCTTGCTTTACCCTTATCTGCAGTATAAGGAATGCAACTATAAGCAATGAAGCTTAGTAAGTACATCCTATTCTCACAAAACATCACATTGTAATAAAACATGCTATTAGAATACTCTAATGCAAACATATGCTCTTACTTGCATTTAAGAAAATTCTGCATTAAACATTTAGGAACACTTGAACATGATATAATGATTCAACTTGACATGCATGAACTTTCTGTATTAAACATATAGAGAAACTTGTACATAACACAATGGCTCAACTTGAAATACATGAACTTGACATACACAACTTACAATACATGCTTTGAAATATGCTTCGCTTGTAGAAACATATATGTGTGACATACATAAACTTGTAACCATTGTGCTTTAGTTAAACTTAGAAAACCATATGTACATATATACTTTAAAATACTAATCATCCTTGTTTGGGCAGCCTGGCATTGTACCATTTTGAGTGCAACCCTAATAGAATTCGGGGTAACTAGCCACCGAACTTATTAGGGCAACTTACTAAGGGCGGTCTAGGGCCCGTGGACGATCTAAGGGCCCGGTACATGCCACTTTAAAGTAAAATACCTTCTTTATATATGACTTACTTATTTTTTCCATTTATCAAACATTTAACATGATCATACTCTCAAAACCCATATAGGAAGCATTTCAAGACATTTAATCATGCTCTTTGTCCCCAAAACTCATAGGAGAAGCATCTTTGCAATCTTATGTCTTGCTTCAACATGAAATATACCTATAAATATATATGACCTACTGATTTTGTCATTTATCAAACATTTAACATGATCATACTCCCAAAACACATATAGGAAGCATTTCAAGACATTTAATCATGCTCTTTGTCCTCAAAACTCGTAGGGGAAGCATCTTTGCGATCTTATGTCTTGCCTCAACATGAAATATACCTATAAATATATATGACCTACTAATTTTGTCATTTAACCAACATGTAACATGCTCATACTCTAAAAACCCATATAGGAAACATTTCAAAACATTTAATCATGTTCTTTGTCCCCAAAACTCGTAGGGGAAGCATCTTTGTAATCTTTACATCTTGTCATGCTCTTTGTCCCCAAAACTCATAGGGGAAGCATCTTTGCGTTCTTATGTCTTGCTTCCACATGAAATATATCTATAAATATATATGACCTACTGATTTTGTCATTTAACCAAGATGTAAAATGCTCATACTGCCAAAACCCATATAGGAAGCATTTCAAGACATTTAATCATGCTCTTTGTCCCCAAAACTCGTAGGGGAAGCATCTTTGCGATCTTATATCTTGCTTCAACATTAAATATACCTATAAATATATATGACCTAACGATTTTGTCATTTAAACAACATGTAACATGCTCATACTCCCAAAACCCATGTAGGAAGCATTTCAAGACATTTAATCATGCTCTTTGTCCCCAAAACTCGTAGGGGAAGCCTCTTTGAAATCTCTACATCTTGCCCCATGAGAAATATACCTAAAATACCTAAAAATCCAACCAAACATAATCTAGACAGAACCTATAAATCTGAATAAAACATGACACTAGAAGCTAGATGTGCAAATCAAAGAGTTACTTATGTTATAGGTGAGAGATAACATTCTAGTGATCTTATGTCTTGCTTAAAACAAAATATACCTTACATATAAATCTAAACACACCCATATAATCTGATAAAAATATATTTTTGTCATTTATCAAACATTTAACATGATCATACTCAAAAACCCTTATAGGAAGCCTTTAAAGACATTAGATCATGCTCTTTATCCCCAAAACTCATAGGGGAAGAATCTTGTGATCTTTACATCTTTCTTCCAATGAAATATACTTAAAATACCTAAAAGTCCAAACAAACATAATCTGGACATAACATATTGAAGGTTGGAACCAAAGATTCGCTTTGCACCTCGGTCGCTTGTGCATGGCGATCCCATCTACGTCCCAGGATTAAAAAAATTAATCCAAGATGATGATGGATTACCCAAGCAATCGATCCATCATCGTACTATTCGATTAGAGTGGTCTCTTGAACAAACTTGTTGTTCAAGCAACCTAACTCTTTTCCACGATTAGCCGCAGAATAGATGATGTACGGATCCCTGATTTTTGTGTTTATATTCGGGGTCTAAGTAAATTAGCCACATGCAATTACATACATAATATAAAGAAACAAAAGGAAACCAAAACAAGAATTATACCTCTTGTTTATCTCTTGGTCTTCTATTGTATGTTTTATCCTCCTCTTGGACGTTGTGTGGGCAACAATCCTCCAAGAGATGAAACTTTCTAGATCACGTTCTTCCCTTTCTTGCTCGCTCCGAAAAAAGGGAAGAAATTCTCCCTTCTTCTCCTTACTTGTGCCGATCACCAAAAACCAATTGTGGTTGCCGCCGACCCTAAGGAGAGGGAGAAGGAGTTGCACCGGCCAACAAAAGAAAAGAAGAGAAAAGCCTTATGAGCTCCTCAAGGAGACATCATCATCCTAATATATAGGACATGATTTTCTTATAATCAAAGACACCATTTAAATAATATCATTTTCCAACTTACCGAGCCTATCGATTTAATCTATAAATCTCGCCCATTGGTAAATCAAAGAAATAAATACTATGTATATGTGCCCGTTATTATATCGAGATTAAGAGCATGTACACCATAATATTCGAGGTCCGATTAAATATTTAGTCAGCAATAAATTGAATCACGTCTAAGTCGGTCCTGTTCAATACACACAAAGTGTACTAGTGTAATTCTATGGTCAAGACAAACCAATACCAAATCACACTACAACCATACTAATGGTTTGTCCAAAACCATCTCGGTTGTGAGCCTCTACTTTGAAGGTACGAAACTTCGCTTCCCACTTCAACTCGGTCACTTGTTCATGGCGATCCCTTCTACGTCCCCGGATAAAAAAAAATATCCTTGACAAGGAGGGATTACCCAAGCTACCATTTCATCGTCATGCTATTCAATTAGAGTGGTGACTTGAACAAACTTATTGTTCAAGCCACCAACCTCTATTCTACGAATAGCTGCGGAATAGACGATGCAGGGATTGTCAGTTTTTGTGTTTGTATTTGGGGTCCAAGTTAATTTAGCCACATAACAAAACATACAACATGCATATAATTGAAAAACAATTATAGACATGATACAAAAGAATATAAACAAGCATTATACCTCTCGATCTTCTATTGTATGTCCTTCCTCCTTTTGGACGTCGTGTGGGCGACGATCTTCCAAAAATCGAAGCCTCCTAGATCACCAATCTTCCTTTCTTTGCTCGCTCCGAACAAAAGGAAGAATAAAACAAAACTCTTCCCTATCTAGGACCGACCACCAAGTCAAGAGACCTAGTTGTAGCCGCCGGCAAAGGAAAGGAGATGAAGGTTATGGACGCCGACCAAGAGCTCCAAGGAATCAACTTAACCCTTGTTTCCACCGGCCAAAGAGAAGAAGTGTGCTTCGTTCAGTTACGTATTGCTCTTGTGTTACCTCTGAGATCTTCCCTAATTGTGACTTGACTATCCTCACTTGAAGATGTGTGGGACCAATGAGGTCCTAAAGCCCTAGCCGCCCACTTGTTCCTTGCCGCCCAAGCCAAGGAAGCAAAACCCTAATCTCTCATATTC
The DNA here is from genome assembly GCA_025175895.1 of Wurfbainia villosa. NCBI lineage: Eukaryota > Viridiplantae > Streptophyta > Magnoliopsida > Zingiberales > Zingiberaceae > Wurfbainia > Wurfbainia villosa. Next base: position 29,596,398 of record CM045989.1, on the reverse strand, counting down.
TACCCCACGCCCAAGCCTTAAGCCCATATTTATAGAGTTAGGCTTAAGCCTCCTTTTAATCTCCACCGTCAGTTCTAGAGATTTAATCTCAACCGTTAGATATAGAGATTTAATCTCAACCATCGGATCTAGAAATTTAATCTCCACCATTGGATCTAGAGTTTTGTTTTCCACCATTGGATCTTGGCTCCATGAGATTTTAATAGGATACAATAGGGACCATGAGGAGGAGTTGGATCTTGGCAACCCAATGGATCAAGCCCACATAAAGTCCGATCTATTAATGATAATCCATTCCACTAGAGGATTATCATTGATCTACTTCACCAACCCCCAAAAGTTAATATGGGTTCCATATATTATTTGTACATTTATCTCCCTGTGTTTAAGATCTCAAATGTCCGTCGATTAATTAATTTACTGACAATTAATTAATCCACATCTAACTCCATGAGTAGTACCACTCAACCTTATCATCATGCCGGACCAAGTCCACCTACAGGGTTTACATGATGATCCTTATGAGCTCCTCAAGGGGACATCATCATCCTAATATATAGGACACAGTTTCCTCCTATAATCAACGACACACCATATAAATAATACCATTTCCCAACTTACCGAGCCTATCGATTTACTCTATAAATCTCGCCCATTGGTAAATCAAAGAAATGAATACTAAGTATATGTGCCCGTTATTATATCGGGATTTAGAGCATGTACAACATAATATCTGAGGTCCGATTCGATTATGTAGTCATCAATAAATCGAATCACCTCTAAGTCGGTCCTGCTCAATACACACAAAGTGTACTAGTGTAATTCTATGGTCAAGACAAACCAATACTAAATCACACTACAACCATACCAATGGTTTGTCCAAAGCCATCTCGATTGTGAGCCTTTAGTTATACTCTACAAGGAGCTGATAACATGATCTACTGTGTGACAGTACATACCATGTTATCTACAATGTAATGTACGAGATAATATGCATAACCATAAATATGCAAACAATGATCATGTGATTCTTAATTTAAAAATAAAGATGCTCATACAAAAGATAGACTTTTCAATATACATCCCAACAATCTTATACTCTACAAGGAACTGATAACATGATCTCCCGTGTGACACTACACACCATGTTATCTACAATATAATGTATCAGACAATATGCATAACTATAAATATGGAAACAATGATCATGTGATTCTTATTTCAAAAATAAAGATGTTCATACAAAAGATAGACTTTTCAGTATATATCCCAATAATCTCACTTATACTAAAAGACTATACTGTCCTCATACTGCCATACATCTGATTCCCATTCCCTCCACATGCCTATTAAAAGCTCTCGTTGGAAGGGCCTTAGTGAAAGGATCTGCCAAGTTATCCTCTGATGCAATCTTGGCTACAGTAACTTCTCCTCATTTTACGAGCTCTCGTATCAGGTGGTACTTACGCTCTATGTGTTTACTTGCCTTATGGGCTCGTGGTTCCTTCGAGTTTGCAACTGCACCACTGTTATCACAATAAATTGTGATAGTTCTGGGTAAACCAGGAATCACATCCAAGTCAATCAAGAAGTTCCTGAGCCATACAGTTTCTTTGGCCGCCTCAGAGGCTGCCACATACTCAGCTTCTTTGGTAGAGTCCGCCACGCATTTTTACTTGACACTCTTCCATACAATGGCTCAACCTCCCAAAGTAAACACAAAACCCGAGGTAAACTTACTGTTATCCCTATCTGATTGGAAGTCGAAATTTGTGTAACCCACAGGAAGTAATTGATCTGTCTGGTATACCAACATATAATCCCTAGTCCTTCTCAGGTACTTCAATATATGCTTTACTGTAGTCCAATGTCCCTGTCCTAAATTACTCTGATATCTGCTAACCATGCCTATGGCAAAGTAGATATTTGGCCTCATACATAACATAACATACATGAGTCTCCCTACTGCCGAAGAATAAGGAACCACCTTCATCTCCTCTATCTCCTTTGATGTTCTAGGACACATCTCTTTAGATAAAGGAACTCCATGCCTAAAAGGTAGAAAACCTTTCTTCGAGTTTTGTATGCTAAAACGAGCCAAAATGGTGTCTATGTATGAATCTTGAGATAAGCACAACATCCTTTTCCTGTGATTCCTTATAACCTTGATCCCAAGGATGTGTCCCACTTCTCCCAAGTTCTTCATATCAAACTGTTTTGACAACCATACTCTTATGTCTGATAACACCTTGACATTGTTGCCAATTAACAAAATGTCATCTATGTATAGTACAAGAAATACCACTACGTTTCCGTCACATCTCTTGTATACACAAGACTCATCCGGACTTTGAATAAAACCATAAGACTAGATTACTTCATCAAAGCGGATGTTCCAAGATCTCGAAGTTTTCTTGAATCCATAAATGGACCGATTAAGCTTGCACACAAGATGCTCTTTGCTCTTTGCCTAGGGACCAAATCAAAAGATTCTCCCAAGAACATAAATCTATCAGGCTATCTAACAACCCTCCCACTACGACGAGTTATCACCTGTGTATCCTCTGTGAAACACGGTGCAGTCACTTATGGTATATCCTCTTGTACTGGTGGTACTGAAGTAGTGACTTCCCCTCTCAACTCCTTTAGAACAATCTTACTCATGGGCTTGTGGTTCATCACATAGTCTTCCTCTAAAAGTATGGCGTTCATGCTAACGATCACCCTCTGATCTCTAGGACTATAGAAAAAACCACCTTTCGTTCCTCTAGGATAGCCTACGAACATGCACACTTCTGTATGAGGTTCCAAATTACCAGCATCTGCCTTCAACACATGTGCTGGACTCCCCCAAATCCGAATATGTCTCAAACTAGGCTTTCGCCTAGTCTACAATTCAGTGGGAGTAGAAGGCACTGATTTAGATGGTATCAAGTTCATAATATACATTGTCGTATCCAGAGCATACCCCCAGAATGAATCTAGAAACTCAGAATAACTCATCATCGATCTAACCATCTCCATAAGAGTCCTATTCCTTCGCTCTGCTATACCATTCTGCTGGGGTGTACCAGATGCAGACAATTGGGATTGAATTCAAGTCTCTGATAAGTAATTTTTAAACTCTCCCAAGAGGTACTCACCACCACGATCAGATCGTAGTGTCTTGATACTTTTACCTTGACGTTTCTCCACATCAGCCTTGAATTCTTTGAACCTGTCAAAGCATTCAGACTTGCGGTGGATCAAGTAAATGTATCCATATCTTAAATAATCATCTATAAAAGAGACAAAATATTCAAAACCACCTCTAGCCTGGATAGACATAGGACCACACAAATCAGAATGAACCAATTCCAACACATCTTTGGCTCTATACCCCTTGGCCTTAAAAGACCTCTTGGTCATTTTACCTTCCAAGCAATATTCGCAGGTTGAAAAATCTTCCACCACTAATGAACCCAGAGGTCCATTAGCTATCAACCTATGAATTCTACTTAGGTTAATATCACCTAACCTTAGATGCCGAAGATATGTTTGGTTCATTTTCGAAGGTTCTTTCCTCTTATTAGATTTAGAAGATGAGTTATTCACTTCTTTTTGCATCGTGGGAGCTTTTGGTTTTAAGGGTATATAAATTTTCTATCAATGCACCAAAACAGATAATCTCCCTATTCTGTTTTATAACAACTCTGTTATTAAAAGAAATATAATATCCATCCAAAAATAATTTAGAAACCGAAATTAAATTCTTTCTAAATAAAGGTACATAAAGGCAATTTTTTAGAACCAAAGTTTTATTCCTATCAAAAGATAAATAAACATCTCCCACTGTAACAACCACCACCTTCATAGCATCTCCCAAGTAAACGGTAATCTCCCCCTCAGCTAGTCGTCTAGTTTACTGGAACCCTTGCAAAGTATTGCAGACATGATCAGTGGCTCCCTTATCTACACACCAGGTGCCGGTAGATAACACCGCTAAACATGTTTCAACGACTAGACCAAAAGATATACCTTTGTTCTGCTTCCAGTTGGGGCAGTCCTTCTTCTAATGTCTAGTCTGCTTACAAGTGAAGCACTTGCCTTTCGGCTTCTTCACTCCTCCCTGAGATCCTCCCTCCACCTTTGCTCTATCTTGTTTCTTCTTCTTCTTGCCTTTCGGCTTAGAAGTCAAAACCTTCTGAGCAGCCATGGCCTGAGCCTGAGCACTCTGACGAAAAAGACCCTCTACCGCCTGGAGTTCTGTCAGAAGCTCCGCCAACGAATACAATCTCTTATTCATGTTGTAATTCAAGCCAAACTGCTCAAAACTCCTAGGTAGAGATTGCAGAATGATATCGACCTGGGTTTCCCCATCGATCTCAGTTCTAAGGACTTCCAGCTCATTTAAACGAGCCATCATCTTGAGAACATGATCCCTCATGGGTGTTCCCTCAATCGTGGTGGTCGTCATCAAGTTCTTCATGGATTCCTACCTTGCAACCTGATTATGGTGTCTGAAAAGTTCCTTGAGATTGAGCATCATGTCATAAGCAGTGGGCATGACTTGATGCTGATGTTGCAATACATTTGACATAGAAGACAAAATGTAACACCGTGCTATCTCATCAGCCTTAATCCACTCTTTATAACTCTCTTTCTCTTTTTCCCCAGAATCATTCGCAGGCTTAGGAGGACACTCTTCGAAGAGTACATACTTGTACTCCTCAGCAGTCAAGACAATATGAAGATTCCTTTTCCAATCAACATAATTGGGTCTAGTAAGTTTATTCTCCTTTAGTATCACAGCAAGTGGATTGAAAGTCATTTTTGAAAAATCTAAGAATCACATAGATCAAAACATTAGATTTCAAAAAATTATGATTCCTCAAACAATAAAATTTTAAAATCAACCAACACCTCAAAACACCTAGAATATTGTATGCCACGATAGTGTGGACGTATATGAATTCTACATTTATAAGAGGAGGTTTTACCCGTTAATTTTATTATCCTGTCAACCTAACTTTTTGACAAATAAAATTTATAGTTGGTTCCTCTTTGACCCTACAAATAGCAGTGACTCCGATGGGGAGGATACTCTTATTTGCATCTAAGTGTTCACCATTACTCGATACCAAGGCAATTATCTCAGATTATGTGCCTTCCGATGGGGAAGTACACACGCTTCTAAATAATTTCCTATAATCATATTTGACCATGTGATCCACAAAACAAACTCATCCGATGGGGAGGAAGACACTCAGAGCCGACGTGCAAGTTTGTTTGCATCACATGTCAAATCGTAATGGAGGCCATGGAAATTTTTTTAAAAAATATCCCTCTCCCACTTAGTAATTTAAAATGAGGAATTTTCCTAGCACACAACATGCATATCAAACAAGAAGCAATAAATATGAAAAAAAAAATATTTTCCAACTATTATGGCTTTTGTTTTCCAATATGCCTCCCGCTGTGTCGCCATCTCGTCTGCTCCTCCATACACCATGTACTAGCAATCTAGAGATCTGAGCCGAGAATAATTATTTTAATCTACATCCATCAATCCTATACTCCACGAAGGAGTGTACATGAAATCTAGATCGAAAGTAAACTAAAATAAAAAAGTGGCTAAACAATGTCATACTTAATTACAAAAATTAAATACTAGCCTCGTCAACCTCGAGGATTCAAATAATATTACAATTACACACATCTAATCACATACACACACATATGGCCATAATAGTTGGATCTTATGCCTGCAACCAAAAAGTTAGCATACGCACATCCTACTATCATCTGGCACATACAATATATGATAAGTGTATTAAACTAACCGAATCCTAAACACACAAAATCGAAAACTGTGGCTTTGATACCAATTGAAGGTTGAAACTAAAGCTTCATTTCGCACCTCGGTCGCTTGTGCATGGCGATTCAATCTACGTTCCCAGATTAAAAAAATTAATCCAAGACAATGACGGATTACCCAAGCAACCGATCCATTATCGTGCTATTCGATTAGAGTGGTCTCTTGAACAAACTTATTTTTCAAGCAACCTAACTCTTTTCCTCGATTAGCCGCGGAATAGATGATGTACGGATCCTCGGTTTTTGTGTTTACCTTCGGGGTCCAAGTAAATTAGACACATGCAATTACATACATAATATAAAGAAACAAAAGAAAACCAAAACAAGAATTATTCCTCTTGTTTACCTCTTGGTCTTCTATTGTATGTCCTATCCTCTTCTTGGACATTGTCTGGGCAATGATCCTCCAAGAGATGAAACTTCCTAGATCACGTTCTTCCCTTCGTTGCTTGCTCCAAACAAAGGGAAGAAATTCTCCCTTCTTCTCCTTACTTGTGCCGACCACCACAAACCAATTGTGGTTGCCGCCGGCCCTAAGGAAAGGGAGAAGGAGTTGCGCCGGCCAACCAAAGAAAAGAAGGGCAAAGCCTTGCCCTAGTTGCTGCCGGCCAAAGGATGAAGAAAAGAGGATGTGGCACCGTCCAAAACCCAAGGAAGAGGATACCCTAGCGCGAGCCAAGAGAAAGGAGGAGAAAATCCTAGCCTTACCCTCTTGTTGCCGCTGACCCAAACCCTAATTCCCTTGTGTTTCTCGCTGCCCAAGCCAAGGAGAGCAAACCCTAGAATCTCCAATTCACTTATGCCACCCAAGCCTTGGCCTCCCCCCTTTATAGATTTCACCCAAACCTCATTTTAATCGTGTATGTCGGATCTAGGTTTCATGAGGGTTTTAATAGGCTACAATAGGGACCATGAGGAGGAGTTGGATCTTGGCCACCCAATGGATCTAGCCCACATAAAGTTTGATCAATTAATGATAATCCATTCCACTAGAGGATTATAATTGATCTACCTCACCAAACCCCATAAATAAATATGGGCTTCATATATTAACTGTACAAATATCTCCCCGTGTTTAAGATATCGAATGTCCGTCAATTAATTAATTTACTGACAATTAATTAATCAACATCTAACTCCATGAGTAGTACCACTCAACCTTATCATCATGTCGGACCAAGTCCACCTGCAGGGTTTACATGATGATCCTTATGAGCTCCTCAAGGGGACATTATCATCCTAATATATAGGACACGGTTTCCTCTTATAATCAACGACACACCATGTAAATAAAATCATTTTCTAACTTACCGAGCCTATCGATTTACTCTATAAATCTCGTCCATTGGTAAATCAAAGAAATAAATACTAAGTACATGTGCCCGTTATTATATCGGGATTAAGAGCATGTACACCATAATATCTGAGGTCCGATTCAATTATGTAGTCAGCAATAAATTGAATCACCTCTAAGTCGGTCATGCTCAATACACACAAAGTGTACTTGTGTAATTATATAGTCAAGACAAACCAATACCAATCACACTACAACCATACCAATGTTTTGTCCAAAACCATCTCGGTTGTGAGCCTCTACTTATACTCTACAAGGAAATGATAACATGATCTCCCGTGTGACACTACACACCATGTTATCTATAATGTAATGTATCAGATAATATGCATAACCATAAATATGGAAACAATGATCATGTGATTCTTATTTCAAAAATAAAGATGATTATAAAAAAGGTAGACTTTTCAGTATACATCCCAACACATATAAATCCGAATAAAACATGATAATATAACCTAGATGAGCAAATCAAAGAGTTACTAATGTTATAGGTGAGAAATAACATCTTGGTGATCTTAGATCTTGCTTAAAAAGACCTAAACCTCGACTATAAATCTGAACACACACATATATCATCTTATCCAAACATATAATCTATCAAAACATAAGAAAAGTGTTAGTAATATATGAGAGATGTCCTAAGGCAATCGCCTTATGTATGAACCATTTATATGATAAATGAAGATTCACTATTTGAGTATACATGTTTCATGTATTTGATTGGATCTTAAACTCATTTACTGAATGTCCACGATGCGATTCACAGCATGAGAGAATTTGTGATTGGATCACAACTAGTGAGTATCTCTACATGTGTAATTGTGATGTATCAAAATTATCTCTAGTCGATGAATTGAAGGATTTGGACACCATCAATTCTGTCGAGACTAGCACGAGGTATACTGCTTGGTGTATCCAAGCAGCTGATTCTCACTGGCTGGAGACATTGTGATGTCCAGAGTTAATCGTGGATGTTAGTTATGGTAACTGGTTCATTGGAGTGATCAGCCGTAAGACTTCATATGGTTCTCTGTGTTGGGTTTCCGGCACCGCGGCGTGTGTGTGTTCGATCATGTTTCGTAAACATGAGCACAACGGAAGCAATTAAAAATAATAAATCTATATTTATTACAACACACACAACACACGCATGCTATTACAACAAGTGTAGACATAACCGTAAATTAAAATTTGCAATAAAAGGAAATTAAACTACGTTATACCTTCCGTATGACGTGTAGCGGGAACGGCATCAACCGGAACGATCCTCGTAGGAATCGTCTCTATCCGTATCCACGCCGAGCTCCTCGGGATGACTTCGCTAAGTCACGAGCTTCGTCTTCGTACGGGTTACTAGCCTCGTGTTGAAGACGACGTGATCGAGAGATGATCACGATCCGAATCCAAATTCGGATCCTAAAACGAGTTCTCAAAACTTGCTTCTCCGGAGAGGTATTCGTCAACCGTTTGACGAATCCTTCGTCCCCCACCTCAGAGGATTACCGGAGATCAAATCCCCGGTAAGTTAGCCGCTGTCGGAGCACTAACCGTCGTCCAAACGACGCTCCGACGAGAGGAGAACAAGCTGTCCAGAAAACTGGACAGCTTTGGTGGAGACCTTGCGCCGGCCAAATAAGGAAAGCGACTTGCTCACCTTGTCGCCGGAGCCAAGGAAGATCACCGGAGCTCCTCCGGCAGCAGCTCGTCGCCGGCAAGAGGAGGAAACGGCAGCATCTGGTCGCCGGTTGGAAGAGATGGTTGGCGGCAATAGAGTTGGCGCCAACAAGAGGAGGAGGGTGGGCGGCCAAATTAGGTTTGCCTCTTCATTAGGGCTTAACAAACCCTAATGCCCTCTTTTATAGAGAACTAATTCTCTTAATGGTTAATGGATCATAAACATAAAGCCCGTTAACCCGCTCCATTAAGATAAGTTAAAATAAACCAAACCATGAAGGTTTATTTTAAGTTAAAACGAACCGAACCAACTTTTGGTTCATTCGTTTAAAATAAACCAAACCCTTTGGTTTATTCTCATCCATTGGATTAGAACCAAACCATTTTGGTCCATCCATTATGTCTTCATAAGACACGGCCCATCCACGCTTCCATTGCGACTGAAACAATTTCATGCTCGCTTTATTTTTGGTCCAACCAAACATAGTTTCTCTCGGTCTGAGAATCCCATTCTCAAGCTCGTTTTAAATCCTTTGGATTACACTCGTTGTGCGTGTGACCAAATAGGTTCTCGGTTTATGTTGGCCGTCTATAATTAACCATTAATTATAGAACGATCATGAGTGGCACCTAGTAGTACATCATGATCCCCAATTAACCGAAAAGATCAACGGTTGATCCAGAACTATTTCTGAAACCCTTCAGCAGCTCGAATGAATCGTGCCCCATTCCCTTCACTCATCTTCTACCCACTTGGTTCAGGACATGGTCTATTGTGTCAGTCCCCACTAGGCTGACTACGTCACACCTAGCCCAAGTATCATTTCCTCGTCCTACGGATTCTAGTTACTCCACATGTATCGAAGAGTACTTTACTCTAAACATGTAATGCTTTGGCCAAAGACTTTAGTAACAATCCGACGAGAGGCCATGGGTATACATCTCCTCGCAAGGAGTGGTGAATCCTTTATAGGCTATTCAAACACCTTCGATCACTTCGACTTATACCCAATCATCCCGGGTCCACATCTCCTCGGAGATGTTTGCTTAAGATGTCAAAGCATAAGTCTCCATGATCAAGATGACTTGAATACCGCAAGTCGAAGGAACATCGCACTTAAGCCACAGTAAGAACTTCATTGACATATCTATATATGCAGAGAACCATATGAAGTCTTACGGCTGGTCACTCCAATGAACTAGTTACCATAACTAGCATCCACGATTAACTCCGGACATCACTATGTCTCCAGCCAGTGAGAATCAGCTGCTTGGATACACCAAGGAGTATACCTCATGCTAGTCTCGACAGAATTGATGGTGTCCAAATCCATCAATTCATCAACTAGGGATAATTCCGATACATCACAATTACACATGTAGAGATACTCACTAGTTGTGATCCAATCACAAATTCTCTCATGCTGTGAATCGTATCGTGGACATTCAGTAAATGAGTTTAAGATCCAATCAAATACATTAAACATGTATACTCAAATAGTGAATCTTCATTTATCATATAAATGGTTCATACATAAGGCGATTGCCTTAGGACATCTCTCATATATTACTAATAGACTCCCACTTGGCCTAATGCCAATCGCTACGGTATCCAATACCATAAGCTCTAACATGACCCTCAAACTTACTTTGAGCTAATGCTTTAGTCAAAGGATCCGCTAAGTTCCTTTCAGTGGGAATTTTCTCGATTTGTATTTTGTTTCTACTTATGATCTCTCTGATAAGATGATAGCGGCGAAGCACATGTTTGGATCATTGATGAGACCACATCAAGTTCATAGATGAACTACTTGATCCAAACCGCTTCCTTTGCTGCTTCCAAAGCTGCAACGTATTCTGCCTTAGTGGCAGAATCCGCTATAGTGTCAAGCTTGGAACCTTTCCAACTTATTACGCCCATTCTAGTGTGAATACATACCTACTAAGACATGGAATCATCCTTGTCATTCGATCCGCATCCGTGATACCCACGATCACCATGTACCCTTCTCCATATATTAGGAACACATCCTTAGTTCTTCTCAAGTACTTAAGGATCGTCCTTAATACCGCCAATGATCCATTCCTCGATCGGATTGGTATCCGCCGTGACACTCGTGAGCGCATACGATACATCGGGCCTCGACATAACATAGCATACATGATAGATCCTATTGCGGATGCATAGGAATCTTACTCATGCAAATCCTCCGCCTTCGCGGCGCGACACATAGACTTCAAAGGTGTACCTATGCCCGATGGGTAGGAAACCTTTCTTGATTCCGACATGCTAAACCTCTTTAGCACTCGGTCTATATATGTAGATCCGCGAAAGACCAAGCAAACTGCTTCGATCTATCTCTATAGATCTTAATCCCGAGGATGTAGGTTGCTTCTCCTGTGTCTTTCATGGAGAATGTCTTGATAACCAAACCTTAATCGATCAGAAGATTGAAACATCGCTTCCTATAAGTAATATGTCATCGACATACAATACTAGGAACACGATCGCACTCCCACTAACCTTCTTGTACACACAAGGTTCGCTCTGATTTTGTGAGAAATCAAACTTTTGATTATCTCATCAAACGGATATTCCACTCAGGATGCTTGCTTCAATCCATAAATGGATCGCCGCAATTTGCATACCTTGGTTTTGTCAACCGATGTGAAACCTCAGTATCATATACACGCCCTCGAGGTGTTTCCATTAAGGAAAGCTGTTTTCACATCCATCCGCCATATCTCATAATCATAATGAGCCGCTATGGCCAGAGCATCCGAATGGATTTAAGATAGCTACAAAGTAATAGGTTTCGCCATAATCAACACCTTGTTTTTGACGATATCCTTCGCCACCAATCTAGCCTTATAGGTAATCACATTACCATCCATGTCGGTTTTCTTCTTGAAACCCACTTGCACCCTATAGGCTTTATGCCTTCAGTGGGTCAACCAAGTTCCAAACTTGGTTTTCACATGGAATCCATTTCCGACTTCATGGCACCAAGCCACTTATCCCTTTCTCAACTTGTCAAGACTTCTTCATAACTAGGCTCTCATCATCAATGAGTAACACGTCGCTCGATTCACTTACGAAATCCATATCTCTCAGAATATTGCGTGTTCTACCGTGATCTACGAAGATGTGGTGTTACAATAGGTCCACCGATTGCTCATCACTATGAGTTGTCACCGTCAGTGCTTCACCGTATCTCATCAATGTCTATTTGAGTCTCCGAGCCTCCTCAAGCTCGACGACACTCCCACTGTTTTCTTGCAAGAGAAACTCTTTCTCTAGAAACACAGCATGCCTTGAAACAAACACCTTTTGTTCCACAGGATGATAGAATTGGTAACCCCTTGTTTCCTTAGGGTATCCAATAAATAGACATTTATCGACTTAGCATCCAATTCTTCACATAAGCAGGACAACCCCATATCTTCAAGTAAGATACATGAGGTTTCTTACCATTCCATATCTCATATGGAGTAGTTGAGACTACCTTGGTAGACATTCTGTTTAGCAAGTAAACAACTGTCTGAAGTGCATAACCCCAAAAGGACTTGGGAAGAGTCGCATGATTCATCATTTACCTGACCATGTCCAACAAGGTCCGGTTACGCCTCTCAGATACACCATTATGCTGTGGTGTATAGGGCGGAGTCCATTGAGACAATATGTCATTGTCTCTTAGATAATCAAGAAACTCTTGACTTAAGTATTCACCACCTCGATCCGATCGAAGTATTTTAATACTCTTGTCATGTTGTTTCTCTACTTCATTTCTGAATTCTTTGAACCTTTCAAAGGCTTCAGACTTGTGTTTCATCAAGAACACATACCCAAACCGTGAGTGATCATCGGTGAAGGTAATGAAGTAGCTATAGCCTCCTAAAGCTTGAGTTGACATAGGTCCACATACATCACTATGTATTAGGCCTAGCAACTCTCCCACTCGTTCACCTTTTCCAGTAAAAGGTAACTTAGTCATCTTGCCTTTTAAGCATGATTCGCATGTATCATATGAATCCAATTCAAACGATTCCAGAATTCCACATCGGTGTAATTCGGACATGCGTTTCTTGCTTACATGGCCAAGACGACAATGCCACATGTAGGAGTCTATTTGATTATCCTTTCGAGCACTCTTGTTGCTCGATATTGCAAATGTCACTGGATACGTCCAACGTATAAACACCATTGCTTAAAGTTCCAGTCCCATAAAGAACCCCATTCAAAGTTATGTAACAACAATTGTTACTAAACGTCAAATGGAAACCATTTCTATTTAAACAAGAAATAGAAATGATGTTCTTTATCAACAAAGGAATATAAAAGCAATTGTCCAGTTCTAAGACAAGTCCTGCAGGGAGTTTCAACAAATACGTTCCGATGGCGAGTGCAGCAACCTTTGCTTCATTCCCAACACGTAAATTTGACTCTCCCTTGACGAGTCTTCTTCTATTCCTTAGCCCATGTATGTCATTACATATATGTGAGCCACACTCAGTATCCAATACCCAAGTGTTTGAGGAAATAGAATGACAATCAATAACGAAGATATCTGAAGAAGATGGGGCATTCGATGCCTTATTCTTCTTCACGGACTCAAGATAAATCTTGCACTTTCTTCAAGAATGGCTCTCCTTGCCATAATGATGGCAAGTGTCATTTTGTGCTAGTTCTACCTTCTTAGGCTTTCTCTTCTTTCCCTTCTGCTATTCTTTTGAACTCCTCTTAGAACCTTTCTTCGAGGAATCAACTAACAGTAATGTCCCCTGCTCATGCTTCTCGTAAGGCTCCACAGCCTTCAAAGATGTTGAGCAAGACTAGATGAACCTCCTTGCATCTCAGAGGTGAAGAGGAGCTTGGAGACTTCGAACCTTTCGAATCTCACTTGCTCATCAACCAACTCACAGAGATGAAGGACTACGATATGAGCATCCATATGCTCATGCTGCTTTCATAGCTTGGGTTCCATCGCGGCTAGCATGATGCAACTCATTTGTTCAGAATCACTCACATGTTTCTGATAGGCCAACAATTGGTCCAAAGTTGCATTGTCACTAGACTGTGAAGAGGCGCTCGAGGACATACACAAGCTTTTCACCTTGAGAACAATTCTCAAGTTTCTAAGCCAGTCCAAGAAGTTTGGCCCAGTCAATTTATTTGAATCCAAAATGGAACGCAAATTCAAACACATCATGATCAATCTTAGAAATACAAAACGAGCATATATGAGAAAGATGATTTTAAAATGCATCAATATACATTTATAAATCCCATTCATTTTTTGAATTTCAAAAACCCCAAAATCACTTCGGGAGATCGTAGGTCCATCTCCGAATGGGCTGATATCCATCATAGTTATGAACAACCTTGGAGAGAGTCCAACAAGCCATTCATAACTACGACGGTAGGTATCATCTATACCGATTGCATATCACGTATATGCAACTATCACAATGTGCTATCAACTCATTGAATGTTCACACATACATCGGGTTGTTAACACATTAACAAGTATGCATCATATGCATAGCACCCAACTTCACCTCCCTTTACATCGACCTTGGAGAGAGTCCAACAAGCCGATGCTGTTAAAGCCAACCCATTAATCAGACATAGTTTTAATATGGTTAGAGCGCATTCAACCAATTAGCCCAGCTTGGAGAGAGTCCAACAACCAAAGCTAACGATCGACCTCTGACTCTTACCATATTAGTATTAAACTATTCCATGGTTTGAACATATTCAGGTTCGAGCCGGGCTTGGAGAGAGTCCAACAACCCAAACAAGAAACAGAACTCTGGTTCTAACCATATTAATGGAAGGTGTAGGCTTTAATATTGATTAAGGGTTTTTATGTCTCATCCTCTTTGCATGCAAATAACTATTATCTACATGGCATGGCATACATGACATACATCTACATGTCACGACACGCATGGCATAATGTTATGCATCTAATGCAATTACATGGCATACAATTATGTCATGTTTATAATTTCCTTATATGTCATAACTATTTATGGAAATAAAATATGTTTAAGATTTGATTCTCCAAATCAAATCATAATTAAATTAGGAAACAAATTTCCAAATCTAATCACATATTTTATTCATGGAATTATTTGATTAAGGAAAATCTATTTAGGAAACCAATTTCCTAAATCTTTAAAACTACTTATGGAAATAAAATATTTTAAGATTTGATTTCCCAAATCAAATCATGATTAAATTAGGAAACAAATTTCCAGAATCTAATCAAATATTTTATTTATGGAAAATATCAATTTCCATAAATACTTCCAACTTTCCAAAAGTGGAAGATTTCCATAAATACTTCTAGACTTTCCAAAATTGAAAAATTTTCATAAATACTTCTAAATTTCCAAAATTTAGAAAATTTCCAGAAATACATTATGACTATTGCAAAACCATTTTACGATTATGTCGAAACACAACCTGGGCTCTGATACCATCGGTTTCGATCACAAGGCAGTGTGTGTTCGATCATGTTTCGTAAACATGAGCACAGCGGAAGCAATTAAAAATAATAAATCTATATTTATTACAACACACACAACACACGCATGCTATTACAACAAGTGTAGACATAACCGTAAATTAAAATTTGCAATAAAAGGAAATTAAACTACGTTATACCTTCCGTATGACGTGTAGCGGGAACGGCATCAACCAGAACGATCCTCGTAAGAATCGTCTCTATCCGTATCCACGCCGAGCTCCTCGGGATGACTTCGCTAAGTCACGAGCTTCGTCTTCGTACGGGTTACTAGCCTCGTGTTGAAGACGACGTGATCGAGAGATGATCACGATCCGAATCCAAATTCGGATCCTAAAACGAGTTCTCAAAACTCGCTTTTCCGGAGAGGTATTCGTCAACCGTTTGACGAATCCTTCGTCCCCCACCTCAGAGGATTACCGGAGATCAAATCCCCGGTAAGTTAGCCACTGTCGGAGCACTAACCGTCGTCCAAACGACGCTCCGACGAGAGGAGAACAAGCTGTCCAGAAAACTGGACAGCTTTGGTGGAGACCTTGCGCCGGCCAAATAAGGAAAGCGACTTGCTCACCTTGTCGCCGGAGCCAAGGAAGATCACCGGAGCTCCTCCGGCAGCAGCTCGTCGCCGGCAAGAGGAGGAAACGGCAGCAGCTGGTCGCCGATTGGAAGAGATGGTTGGCGGCAATAGAGTTGGCGCCAACAAGAGGAGGAGGGTGGGCGGCCAAATTAGGTTTGCCTCTTTATTAGGGCTTAACAAACCCTAATGCCCTCTTTTATAAAGAACTAATTCTCTTAATGGTTAATGGATCATATCCATAAAGCCCGTTAACCCGCTCCATTAAGATAAGTTAAAATAAACCAAACCATGATGGTTTATTTTAAGTTAAAACGAACCGAACCAACTTTTGGTTCATTCGTTTAAAATAAACAAAACCCTTTGGTTTATTCTCATCCATTGGATTAGAACCAAACCATTTTGGTCCATCCATTATGTCTTCATAAGACACGGCCCATCCACGCTTCCATTGCGACTGAAACAATTTCATGCTCGCTTTATGTTTGGTCCAACCAAACATAGTTTCTCTCGGTCTGAGAATCCCATTCTCAAGCTCGTTTTAAATCCTTTGGATTACACTCGTTGTGCGTGTGACCAAATAGGTTCTCGGTTTATGTTGGTCGTCTATAATTAACCATTAATTATAGAACGATCATGAGTGGCACCTAGTAGTACATCATGATCCCCAATTAACCGAAAAGATCAACGGTTGATCCAGAACTATTTCTGAAACCCTTCAGCAGCTCGAATGATTCGTGCCCCATTCCCTTCACTCATCTTATACCCACTTGGTTCAGGACATGGTCTATTGTGTCAGTCCCCACTAGGCTGACTACGACACACCTAGTCCAAGTATCATTTCCTCGTCCTACGGATTTTAGTTACTGCACATGTATCTAAGAGTACCTTACTCTAAACATGTAATGCTTTGGCCAAAGACTTTAGTAACAATCCGACGAGAGGCCATGGGTATACATCTCCTCGCAAGGAGTGGTGAATCCTTTATAGGCTATTCAAACACCTTCGATCACTTCGACTTATACCCAATCATCCCGGGTCCACATCTCCTTAGAAATGCTTGCTTAAGATGTCAAAGCATAAGTCTCCATGATCAAGATGACTTGAATACCGCAAGTCAAAGGAACATCGCACTTAAGCTACAGTAAGAACTTCATTGACATATCTATATATGCAGAGAACCATATGGAGTCTTACGGCTGGTCACTCCAATGAACTAGTTACCATAACTAGCATCCACGATTAACTCCGGACATCACTATGTCTCCAGCCAGTGAGAATCAGCTGCTTGGATACACCAAGGAGTATACCTCGTGCTAGTCTCGACAGAATTGATGGTGTCCAAATCCATCAATTCATCGACTAGGGATAATTCTGATACATCACAATTACACATGTAGAGATACTCACTAGTTGTGATCCAATCACAAATTCTCTCATGCTGTGAATCGTATCGTGGACATTCAGTAAATGAGTTTAAGATCCAATCAATTACATAAAACATGTATACTCAAATAGTGAATCTTCATTTATCATATAAATGGTTCATACATAAGGTGATTGCCTTAGGACATCTCTCATATATTACTAACAGACTCCCCTTGGCCTAATGGCAATCGCTACGGTATCCAATACCATAAGCTCGAACTTGACCCTCAAACTTATTTTGAGGTAATGCCTTAGTCAAGGGATCCGCTAAGTTCCTTTCAGTGGGAATTTTCTCGATTTGTATTTCGTTCCTACTGATGATCTCTCTGATAAGATGATAGCGGCGAAGCACATGTTTGGATCGTTGATGAGACCTTGGCTCTTTCGCCTGTGCAATTGCTCCATTGTTGTCGCAGTAGACCGGTATTGCTTCAACAATGGCCGGAATCACACCAAGTTCATGAACGAACTTCTTGATCCAAACCGCTTCCTTTGCTGCTTCCGAAGCTGCAATGTATTCTGTCTCAGTGGTAGAATCCGCTACAGTCTCTTGTTTGGAACTTTTCCAACTCACTGCGCCCCCATTCAAGGTGAACACGTATCCAGACTGAGACCTGGAATCATCCTTGTCTGTCTGGAAGCTGGCATCCGTATACCCGCGTATCACCATGTCCCCTTCTCCATATATTAGGAACACATCCTTAGTTCTTCTCAAGTATGTTAGAATGTATACTGAAAGCCTAGCTCTTTTTGTATGAACATTTTATTTTGAAATAAGAATCACATGATCATTGTTTGCATTTTATATATTCATTATATATGTGTGCATATTGTCTAATATTTTACATTGTAGATAACATGGTGCTTGGTGTGGCACAGAAGATCATGTTATCAGTACCTTGTAAAATATAAGTAGAGGCTCACAACCAAGATGGTTTTGGACAAACCATTGGCATGGTTGTAGTGTAGCTTGGTATTATTTTATCTTGAACATAGAGTTACACTAGTACACTTAGGTGTATTGAGCAGGACCGAAATAGAGGTGATTCAATTTAGTGCTGACTACATAATTGAATCGGACCTCGGATATTATGTTGTACATGCTCTTAATCCCGATATAATAACGGGCACATGTACTTAGTATTTATTTCTTTAATTTACCAGTGGGTGAGATTTAGATGGATTAAATCAATATGCCCGGTAAGTTGGAAAATAATATTATTTACATGGTGTGTCGTTGATTATAGGAGGAAACCGTGTCCTATATATTAGGTTGATGATGTCCCCTTGAGGAGCTCATAAGGTTCATCATGTAAACCCAGCTGGTTGACTTAGTCAACATGATGATAAGGTTGAGTGGTACTACTCGAGGAGTTAGATGTTAATTAATTGATGGTCAGTAAATCAATTAATTGACGGACATTCGATATCTTAAACACGGGGAGATTGATGGACAAATAATATATGGAGCCCATATTGATTTATGGGGGTTGGTGAGGTAGTTCAATGATGATCCTCTAGTGGAATGGAACATCATTGATGGATCAAGTTTGTGTGGTTCCGATCCATCGGGTGGCCAAGACCCAACTCCTCCTTATGGTCCCTATCGTAGCCTAATATAATCCTTATGAAGTCTAGATCCAAGAATGTAAAACAAAACCAAGAACCAACGGTTGGATTAAATCCATAGATCCGATGGTTAGGATGAAACCCTAGAACCAACGGTTGGATTAAATCCATAGATCCGATGGTTAGGATGAAATCCTTGATCCGACGGTTGGGATGAAATCCTTGATCCGACGGTTGGGATGAAATCCTAGATCCTACGGTTGGGATGAAATCCTAGATCCTACGGTTGGGATGAAATCCTAGATCCGACGGTGGAGATTAAATCCCTAGATCCGACGGTGGAGATTAGAGGAGGCTTAAGCCTAAATTCTAGAATTAGGGTTTGGCTCATCCATGGGTTGGGCGGCAACAAACCCTAGAGGAGTTAGGGGTTGGGCGGCAAGAATATAGGAGTTAGTTCCTATATTTTAGGCTAACCAACTTTCTCCTAAATTCTATAACTATAGAAATAAGACATAGGAGTTGGTTCGAATTGAAGTTAGGGTTTTGGCTCTAATCAAGGTGGGCGGCTAGGGTTTGGAGATAGAGCTTGGGCGGCAACCTTTCTCCTTCATTGATTGTTGCCGGCACCCATTCTTCTCCATCAAGGCTTGGCCGGCGTCCATCTTATAGACCTCTCCTTTCTTCCTTGGCCAGCTCTCATTCTTCTCCTTTAATCCTTGGTGGCCGGTGGTTCCAAGCTTCTTGGTGGCCGGCGGCAACTTTGTTTCAAAGTTGGCCGGAGTTCATTCATTCGTTCCTTGGCCGGCGGTTACATCAAACTTCTTTACTTGGTGGCCGGTTCTAGAAAGGAAAAGGTTTTGTTCGTTTTTCTCTTTGTTCGCAGCGGACAAGGTAGAGGAGAACTCGATCTAGAAGGCTTCTACTCGTGGAGGATCTTCGTCCACACGTCGTCCACGAGAGGGATAGGACATACGGTAGAAGATCGTGAGGTATAAAGTTATTTTAACTTTATGTACAGATCTGAGCATGTTCTTATTTGTTTTGATTATGCATGTGTGTGTGCAAATATATTGTATAATCATGGACCCCGAAGACAAACACAAAAACCGGCGATCCGTCCGTCGTCTCTTCCGCGGCTAATCAACTAGAAGAGTAGAGTTGCTTGAACAACTAGTTTGTTCGAGCGACCACTCAAGTTGTTAGCACGACGACGAAATGGTGTTGCTAAGGAAGCTCATCCCATCCGGATTAATCCTTTCATTAGTGAAAATTTTAATCCGGGGACATGGGAGCCAATGAGCCTCCGAAGCGACATATACCAACAACTGGTATCAGAGCCACGGTTTCCGGTTTTGTGTGTTTTGGATTCGGTTAATTTTTATGCATTTTCATATGATATGTGTCGGATAATAGTAGGATATGCGTAGTTTAACTCTTTGGTTGCAGGCATAAGATCCGACTATTATGGCCATGTGTGTGTATGTGAATGGATGTGTGTAAAAATTTATTATTTGAATCCTCGGGGTTGACGAGGCTAGATTAGTATTTAATTTTTGTAATTAAATACGGCATTGTTTAGCCGCTCATTTTAGTTTACTTTCGATCTAGATTATTTGTACACTCCTTCGTGGAGTATAGGATCGATGGATGTAAATTAATATGATTGATCTCGGCTCGGAACTCTTTGGTGACTTGCGCACGGGAAAAGATGGAGCGGACGAGGTGGCGACACGACGGGATGCGTATTGGAGAACAATGCCATAATAGTTGGAAAAATTCTGATTTTTCCATATTTATTGCTTATATGTTTTATATGCATGTTGTGTTTGTTTTAAAATTCCTCGATTTCAATTTACTAAGTGGGAGAGGGACATTTTAATTAATTCCCGCGGCCTCCATTACAATTTGACGTGTGATGCAACAAACTTGCGCGTTGGCTCTGAGTGCCTTCCTCCCCATCGGATGGGTTTGTTTGCGGATCACTAGGTCAAATAATGGTTGTAGGAAATTATCTAGGAGCGTGTGTACTTCCCCATCGGTAAGGCACATAATCCAAAATAATTCCCTTAGTACCGTGTAATGGTGCACACTTAGATGCAAATAAAAAGTATCCTCCCCATCGGAGTCACTGCTTTTATTTGTAGGGCTAAAGAGGAACCAACTATTAATTGTATTTGTCAAAAAGTAAGGTTGACAAGATAATAAAATTAATGGGTAAAACCTCCTCTTACAAATGTAGAATTCGTATACGTCCACACTATCGTGGCATGCGATATTCTCGGTGTTTTGAGGTGTTGGTTGATTTCGGGATTTTATTGTTTTGAGGAATCAATATTATTTGAAATCTGATATTTTTGATCATTGTGATTTTTAGGATTTTCAAATGGCTTTCAACCCACTTGCTGTGATTTTAAAAGAAAACAAACTTACTGGTCCAAACTACATTGATTGGAAAAGAAACTGAATATTGTCTTAATCATGAGGAGTACAAATTCGAGGTCTATCCTCCTAAGCCCATCGATGACTCTGATGAAAAGGAGAAAGAACATTATAAGAAATGGGTTAAGGCAGATGAGATGGCGCGGTGTTACATTTTGGCATCTATGTCAAATGTGCTGCAACATCAGCATCAGGCCATAGCCACAGCTTATGACATGGTGTTCAATCTCAAGGAACTTTTCAGACATCAGAGTAGGGCGACTAGGCAGGAGGCAATGAGAAACTTGATGACGACCACCATGGTCGAGGGAACAACCGTTAGGGACCATGTTCTCAAGATGATGGCTCATCTTAATGAGATGGAAGTCCTCGAGCCGAGATCGATGGGGAAACCCAGTCGATATATCATTCTCCGTCCGCTGCCTAGGAGTTTTGGCGATTCACCACTCAACTACAACATGAACAAGAGGTTGTATTCGGCGGAGCTTCCGATGTAACTCCAGCGCAGAGGGCTTTTTCACAAAGTTCTCAAGCCATGGTCACTCGTAAGGTTTCTTCCTCTAAACCGAAGGTAAGAAGAAGAAGAAGCAAGGTAGAGCGAAGAAAGTGGTGGTGGGACCCGTGCAGGAGTGAAGAAGCCAAAAGGCAGACTGGACATTGGAAGGCGGACTGTCCTTGCCGAAAGAACAAAGGTATATCTTCTTATTTAGTTGTTGAAACATGTTTAGCGGTGTTATCTACCAGTACCTGGTGTGTAGATACAGGAGCCACTGATCATGTCTGCAATACTATGCAGGGATTCCAGGAAACCCGACGACTAGCTGAGGGAGAGGTTACCGTCTACATGGGCAATGCTTCAAAGGTGGCGGCTATTGCAGTGGGAGACGTTTATTTATCTTTTGATAGGAATAAAGTTTTGGTTTTAAGAAATTGTCTTTATGTACCTACTTTTAGAAAGAATTTAATTTCAGTTTCTAAATTGTTTTTGGATGGGTATTCTGTTTCTTTTAATGACAGAGTTGTTATAAAAAGGAATAGGGAGATTATCTATTCTGGTACATTGGTTGGCAATTTATATACTCTTGAACCAAAAACTCCCACGATGCAAATAGAAATAAATAGCTCATCTTCTAAATCTAATAAGAGAAAAGAACCTTCGCAAATGAACCAAACATATCTTTGGCATCTAAGGCTTGGTCATATTAACCTAAGTAGAATTCAAAGGTTGATAGCTGATGGACCTTTGGGTTCATTAGTGGTGGAGGATCTCCCAACCTGCGAATCTTGCTTGGAAGGTAAAATGACCAAGAGGCCTTTCAAGGCCAAGGGGTATAGAGCCAAAGATGTGTTAGAATTGGTTCATTCTGATTTGTGCGGTCCTATGTCTATCCAGGCAAGAGGTGGCTTTGAATACTTCATCTCTTTTATAGATGATTATTCAAGGTATGGATACATTTACTTGATGCGCCGCAAGTCTGAATGCTTTGACAAGTTCAAAGAATTCAAGGCTGATGTGGAGAACCGTCAAGGTAAAAGTATCAAGACATTACGATCTGATCGTGGTGGCGAGTACCTCTTGGGAGAGTTTAGGAGTTACTTATCAGAGGCTGGGATTCAATCCCAATTGTCACTGCACACCCCAGAATGGTGTGGCGGAGAGCGAAGGAATAGGACTCTTATGGAGATGGTCGATCGATGATGAGTTATTCCGAGTTACCGATTCATTCGGGGTTTGCTCGAAACGGCACACATTACGAACTTGGTTCCATCTAAGTCGACCCTCTACTCCCAGAGTTGTGGATCTGAAAAGCCTAGTCTAAGACATATTCGGTTGGGGTAGTCCAAAGACATGTCTTTGAAGGGAGATCGGTAAGTTGGAATCTCGCATGCGAAGTGCACTTGTTTGTTGGCTACCCTAAGGAGCGAAGGGTGGTTTATTCTATAGTCCTAGAGATCAAGGTGATTGTGAGTACGAATGCGATTTCTAGAGGAGGACTATGTGATGAACCATGGCCCACGAGTAGGATTGTTCTGGAAGTCCCAACTTACCACCAGACAAGAGGACACACCACAAGTCACGCACGGCGTGTCACAGAGCATACGGGAGGCACCTCGTCATAGTGGGAGGGTTGTTAGACAACCCGATAGATTCATGTTTTGGGAGAGTCTTGGACTTAGTTCAGTGAACATGAACTGATCCTGGACATATGACGAGGCAATCCAAGATAGAGATGCGATCTTGGCAAAAGCGATGAATTGGAGATAGAATCTATGGATTCTAATCAGTCCGAGCTAGTAGAGCCACCCGATGGTGTAAAACCATTGGATGCAAGTGGATCTACAAGAGAAAGAGAGGAGTAGACGGAAGGTTGAAACCTTCAAAGCTAGGCTTGTTGCGAAAGGGTATACTGTAAAGAGGGTATCGATTATGAGGAGACCTTTTAATGGTAGCTATGCTTAAGTCTATCCGGATTCTCTTATCTATAGCTGCTCATATGGATTATGAGATTTGGCAGATGGATGTCAAGATAGCTTTCCTTAATGGAAGTCTTGAGGAGAACATCTATATGCGGCAACCAGAGGGATTCATTGCTAAAGGCAAAGAGCATCTTGTATGTAAGCTTAATCGGTCCATTTATGGATTGAAGCAAGCTTCTAGATCTTGGAACATCCGCTTTGATGAGGTAATCCAGTCATATGGATTTATTCAAAGTCCGGATGAACCTTGTGTATACAAGAGATGTGACGGAAACGTAGTGGTGTTTCTTGTACTATACGTAGATGACATTTTGTTAGTTGGCAATAATATCAAAGTGTTATCAGACGTAAGGGTATGGTTGTCCAAACAGTTTGACATGAAGGACTTGGGAGAAGTTGGACACATCCTTGGGATCAAAGTTATAAGGGATCGCAAGAAAAGGATGTTGTGCTTATCTCAAGCTTCATATATTGACACTATCCTTTCTCGTTTTAGCATGCAGAACTCCAAGAAAGGTTTTCTACCTTTTAGGCATGGAGTTCCTTTATCTAAAGAGATGTGTTCCAAAACATCAAAGGAGATAGAGGAGATGAAGGCGGTTCCTTATGCTTCGGCAGTAGGAAGCCTTATGTATGCGATGCTATGTACGAGACCGGATATCCGCTGCTGGGCATGGTTAGCAGATATCGAGTAATCTGACGAGGACATTGAAGCGTAAAGCATATATTGAAGTACCTGAGAAGAACTAGGGATTATATGCTGGTTTACCGGGCAGATCAATTAGTCCCTGTGGGTTACACGGATTCGGATTTCCAATCAGATAGGGACAAGAGTAAGTCAACCTCGGGGTTTGTGTTTACTTTTGGAGGTGGAGCCATAGTATGGAGGAGTGTCAAGCAGAAATGCGTGGCGGACTCTACCATGGAAGCTGAGTATGTGGCAGCCTCTGAGGCAGCCAAGGAAGCTGTATGGCTCAGGAACTTCTTGATGGACTTGGATGTGATTCCTGGTTTGCCCAGAACTATCACAATTTATTGTGATAATAGTGGTGCAGTTGCAAACTCGAAGGAACCACGAGCCCATAAGGCGAGTAAACACATAGAGCGCAAGTACCACCTTATACGAGAGATCGTAAGTTTAGGGAAGTTGTTGTCGCCAAGATTGCATCAGAGGATAACCTGGCGGATCCATTCACTAAGGCCCTTCCAGCGAAAGCGTTTGATAGGCATGTGGAGGACATGGGGATCAGATGTATGGCAGAGAGATGACGGCATAGTCTTTTAGTATAAGTGGGAGATTGTTAGAATGTATACTGAAAGCCTAGCTCTTTTTGTATGAACATTTTATTTTGAAATAAGAATCACATGATCATTGTTTGCATTTTATATATTCATTATATATGTGTGCATATTGTCTAATATTTTACATTGTAGATAACATGGTGCTTGGTGTGGCACAGAAGATCATGTTATCAGTACCTTGTAAAATATAAGTAGAGGCTCATAACCAAGATGGTTTTGGACAAACCATTGGCATGGTTGTAGTGTAGCTTGGTATTATTTTATCTTGAACATAGAGTTACACTAGTACACTGGGACGAAATAGAGGTGATTCAATTTAGTGCTGACTACATAATTGAATCGAACCTCGGATATTATGTTGTACATGCTCTTAATCCCGATATAATAACGGGCACATGTACTTAGTATTTATTTCTTTAATTTACCAGTGGGTGAGATTTAGATGGATTAAATCAATATGCCCGGTAAGTTGGGAAATAATATTATTTACATGGTGTGCCGTTGATTATAGGAGGAAACCGTGTCCTATATATTAGGTTGATGATGTCCCCTTGAGGAGCTCATAAGGTTCATCATGTAAACCCAGCTGGTTGACTTAGTCAACATGATGATAAGGTTGAGTTGTACTACTCGAGGAGTTAGATGTTAATTAATTGATGGTCAGTAAATCAATTAATTGACGGACATTCGATATCTTAAACACGGGGAGATTGATGGACAAATAATATATGGAGCCCATATTGATTTATGGGGGTTGGTGAGGTAGTTCAATGATGATCCTCTAGTGGAATGGAACATCATTGATGGATCAAGTTTGTGTGGTTCCGATCCATCGGGTGGCCAAGACCCAACTCCTCCTTATGGTCCCTATCGTAGCCTAATATAATCCTTATGAAGTCTAGATCCAAGAATGTAAAACAAAACCAAGAACCAACGGTTGGATTAAATCCATAGATCCGATGGTTAGGATGAAACCCTAGAACCAACGGTTGGATTAAATCCATAGATCCGATGGTTAGGATGAAATCCTTGATCCGACGGTTGGGATGAAATCCTTGATCCGACGGTTGGGATGAAATCCTAGATCCTACGGTTGGGATGAAATCCTAGATCCTACGGTTGGGATGAAATCCTAGATCCGACGGTGGAGATTAAATCCCTAGATCCGACGGTGGAGATTAAATCCCTAGATCCGACGGTGGAGATTAGAGGAGGCTTAAGCCTAAATTCTAGAATTAGGGTTTGGCTCATCCATGGGTTGGGCGGCAACAAACCCTAGAGGAGTTAGGGGTTGGGCGGCAAGAATATAGGAGTTAGTTCCTATATTTTAGGCTAACCAACTTTCTCCTAAATTCTATAAATATATGGCTTAGGGTTGGGCGAAATAAGACATAGGAGTTGGTTCGAATTGAAGTTAGGGTTTTGGCTCTTATCAAGGTGGGCGGCTAGGGTTTGGAGATAGAGCTTGGGCGGCAACCTTTCTCCTTCATTGATTGTTGCCAGCGCCCATTCTTCTCCATCAAGGCTTGGCCGGCATCCATCTTATAGACCTCTCCTTTTCTTCTTTGGCCAGCTCTCATTCTTCTCCTTTAATCCTTGGTGGCCGGTGGTTCCAAGCTTCTTGGTGGCCGGCGCTCATCCATTGGTGGCCGGCGGCAACTTTGTTTCAAAGTTGGCCGGAGTTCATTCATTCGTTCCTTGGCCAGCGGTTACATCAAACTTCTTTACTTGGTGGCCGGTTCTAGAAAGGAAAAGGTTTTGTTCGCTTTTCACTTTGTTCGCAGCGGACAAGGTAGAGGAGAACTCGATCTAGAAGGCTTCTACTCGTGGAGGATCTTCGTCCACACGTCGTCCACGAGAGGGATAGGACATACGGTAGAAGATCGTGAGGTATAAAGTTATTTTAACTTTATGTACAGATCTGAGCATGTTCTTATTTGTTTTGATTATGCATGTGTGTGTGTGCAAATATATTGTATAATCATGGACCCCGAAGACAAACACAAAAACCGGCGATCCGTCCGTCGTCTCTTCCGCGGCTAATCAACTAGAAGAGTAGAGTTGCTTGAACAACTAGTTTGTTCGAGCGACCACTCAAGTTGTTAGCACGACGACGAAATGGTGTTACTAAGGAAGCTCATCCCATCCGGATTAATCCTTTCATTAGTGAAAATTTTAATCCGGGGACATGGGAGCCAATGAGCCTCCGAAGCGACATATACCAACAAAGTACTTAAGGATCGTCTTAACAGCCGCCCAATGATCCATTCCTGGATCGGACTGGTATCTGCTCGTGACACTCAGAACGTATGATACATCGGGCCTTGTACATAACATAGCATACATGATAGATCCTATTGCGGATGCATAGGGAATCTTACTCATGCAAATCCTCTCGTCTTCTGTGCGCGGACACATAGACTTCGAAAGGTGTACCCCATGCCTGATGGGTAAGAAACCTTTCTTGGATTCCGACATGCTAAACCTCTTTAGCACTCGGTCTATATATGTAGACTGCGAAAGACCAAGCAACCGTTTCGATCTATCTCTATAGATCTTAATCCCGAGGATATAGGTTGCTTCTCCCAGGTCTTTCATGGAGAATGTCTTGGATAACCAAACCTTCACTGACTGTAAGATTGAAACATCGTTTCCTATAAGTAGTATGTCATCGACATACAATACTAGGAACATGACTGCACTCCCACTAACCTTCTTGTACACACAAGGTTCGTCTGGATTTTGTGAGAAATCAAACCTTTTGATTGTCTCATCAAAACGGATATTCCAGCTCCTGGATGCTTGCTTCAATCCATAAATGGACCGTCGCAATTTGTAAACCTTGGTTTTATCAACCGATGTGAAACCCTCAGGCTGTATCATATACACGTCCTCGAGCAGGTTTCCATTAAGGAAAGTTGTTTTCACATCCATCTGCCATATCTCATAATCATAATGAGCCGCTATGGCCAGGAGCATCCGAACGGATTTAAGCATAGCTACAGGCGAATAGGTTTCGTCATTATCAACACCTTGTTTTTGACGATATCCTTTCGCCATCAATCTAGCCTTATAGGTAATCACATTACCATCCATGTCGGTTTTCTTCTTGAAAACCCACTTGCACCCTATAGGCTTTATCCCTTCAGGTGGGTCAACCAAGTTCCAAACTTGGTTTTCATACATGGAATCCATTTCCGACTTCATGGCACCAAGCCACTTATCCCTTTCTGAACTTATCAGCACTTCTTCATAACTGGTAGGCTCCTCATCATCAATGAGTAACACGTCATTCGATTCACTTACGAGAAATCCATATCTCTCAGGAATATTTCGTGTTCTACCAGATCTAGGAAGATGTGGTGTTACAATAGGTCCAGCCGATTGCTAATCACTATGAGTTGTCGGCTGTTGTGCTTCACCAGGTATCTCATCAATGTCTATTTGAGTCTCTCAAGCCTCCTCAAGCTCGACGACACTCTCACTGTTTTCTTGCAAGAGAAACTCTTTCTCTAGAAACACAGCATGCCTTGAAACAAACACCTTTTGTTCCACAGGATGATAGAATTGGTAACCCCTTGTTTCCTTAGGGTATCCAACAAATAGATATTCATCAGACTTAGCATCCATTTTGTCTGATACAGTCCGCTTCACTTAAGTAGGACAACCCCATATCTTCAAGTAAGATACATGAGGTTTCTTACTATTCCATATCTCATATGGAGTAGTTGAGACTACCTTGGTAGGCATTCTGTTTAACAAGTAAATAGTTGTTTGAAGTGCATAGCCCCAAAAGGACTTGGGAAGAGTCGCATGATTCATCATTGACCTGACCATGTCCAACAAGGTCCGGTCATGCCTCTCAAATACACCATTATGCTGTGGTGTATATGGCGGAGTCCATTGAGACAATATACCATTGTCTCTTAGATAATCAAGAAACTCTTGACTTAAGTATTCACCACCTCGATCCGATCGAAGTATTTTAATACTCTTGTCATGTTGTTTCTCTACTTCATTTCTGAATTCTTTGAACCTTTCAAAGGCTTCAGACTTGTGTTTTGTCAAGAACACATACCCAAACCGTGAGTGATCATCGGTGAAGGTAATGAAGTAGCTATAGCCTCCTAAAGCTTGAGTTGACATAGGTCCATATACATCAGTATGTATTAAACCTAGTAACTCTCCCAATCGTTCACCTTTTCTTGTAAAAGGTAACTTAGTCATCTTGCCTTTTAAGCATGATTCACATGTATCGTATGAATCCAATTCAAACGATTCCAGAATTCCACATCGGTGTAATTTGGACATGCGTTTCTTGCTTACATGGCCAAGACGACAATGCCACATATAGGAGGCTAATTGATTATCCTTTCGAGCACGCTTGTTGCTCGCTTCGATATTGAAAACGTCACTGGATACGTCCAACGTATAAATACCATTGCTTAAAGTTCCAGTCCCATAAAGAACTCCATTCAAAGTTATGTAACAACAATTGTTACTAAAAGTCAAATGGTATCCATTTCCTTTTAAACAAGAAATAGAAAAGATGTTCTTTATCATCGAAGGAACTTAAAAGCAATTGTCCAGTTCTAAGACAAGTCCTGCGGGGAGTTTCAACAAATACATTCCGATGGCGAGTGAAGCAACCTTTGCTCCATTCCCAACACGTAAATTTGACTCTCCCTTGATGAGTCTTCTTCTATTCCTTAGCCCATGTATGTCATTACATATATGTGAGCCACACCCAGTATCCAATACCCAAGTGTTTGAGGAAATAGAATGACAATCAATAACGAAGATATCTGAAGAAGGTGGGGCATCCGATGTCTTATTCTTCTTCACGGACTCAAGATAAATCTTACACTTTCTTCACAAATGGCTCTCCTTGCCATAATGATGGCAAGTTTCCTTTTGTGCTAGTTCTACCTTCTTAGCCTTTCTCTTCTTTCCCTTCTACTGTTCCTTTGACTTCCTCTTAGAACCTTTCTTCGAGGAATCAACTAATAGCACCGTCCCCTGCTCATGCTTCTCAGAAGACTCCACAGTCTTCAGCATATTGAGCAGTACCACAGATGAACCTTCTAGCATCTCAGAGATGAAGAGAAGCTTTGAGACTTCGAACCTTTCGAATCTCACTTGCTCATCAACCAACTCACACAGATGAAGGACTACGATATGAGCATCCATATGCTCATGCTGCTTTCGTAGCTTGGGTTCCATCGCGGCTAGCATGATGCAACTCATTTGTTCAGAATCACTCACATGTTTCTGATAGGCCAACAATTGGTCCAGAGTTGCATCGTCACTAGGACGGGCGGGAAGAGGCGCTTCGAGGACATTTGCAAGCTTTTCAACCTTGAGAACAATTCTCAAGCTTCTAAGCCAGTCCATGAAACTCGGCCTAGTCAATTTATTCGAATCCAAAATGGAACGCAAATTCAAAGACATCATGATCAATCATAGAAATACAAAACGAGCATATATGAGAAAATGATTTTAAAATGCATCAATAAACATTTATAAATCCCATTCATTTTTTGAATTTCAAAAACCCCAAAATCACTTTGGGAGATCGTAGGTCCATCTCTGAATGGGCTGATATCCATCATAGTTATGAACAACCTTGGAGAGAGTCCAACAAGCCATTCATAACTACGACGGTAGGTATCATCTATACCGATTGCATATCCCGTATATGCAACTATCATAATGTGCTATCAACTAATTGAATGTTCACACATACATCGGGTTGTTAACACATTAACAAGTATGCATCATATGCATAGCACCCAACTTCACCTCCCTTTACATCGACCTTGGAGAGAGTCCAACAAGCCGATGCTCCAAGTTAAATCCAACCCATTAATCAGGAAATAGTTTTAATATGGTTAGAGCGCATTCAACCAATTAGCCCAGCTTGGAGAGAGTCCAACAACCAAAGCTAATGATTGACCTCTGACTCTTACCATATTAGTATTAAACTATTCCATGGTTTGAACATGTTAGGGTTCGAGCCGGGCTTGGAGAGAGTCCAACAACCCAAACAAGAAACGGAACTCTGGTTCTAACCATATTAATGGAAGGTGTAGGCTTTAATATTGTTTAAGGGTTTTTATGTCTCATCCTCTTTCCATGCAAATAACTATTATCTACATGGCATGACATACATGGCATACATCTACATGTCACGACACGCATGACATAATGTTATGCATCTAATGCAATTACATGACATACAATTATGTCATGTATATATTTCCTTATATGTCATAACTATTTATAGAAATAAAATATGTTTAAGATTTGATTCTCCAAATCAAATCATAATTAAATTAGAAAACAAATTTCCAAATCTAATCACATATTTTATTCATGGAATTATTTGATTAAGGAAAATCTATTTAGGAAACCAATTTCCTAAATCATTAAAACTACTTATGGAAATTAAATATTTTAAGATTTGATTTCCCAAATCAAATCATGATTAAATTAGGAAATAAATTTCCTGAATCTAATCAAATATTTTATTTATGGAAAATATCAATTTCCATAAATACTTCCAACTTTCCAAAAGTGGAAGATTTCCATAAATACATCTAGACTTTCCAAAATTGAAAAATTTCCATAAATACTTCTAAATTTCCAAAATTAGAAAATTTCCAGAAATACATTATGACTATCGCAAAACCATTTTTACGATTATGTCGAAACACAACCTGGGCTCTGATACCACTGTTGGGTTTCCGGCACCGCGGCGTGTGTGTTCGATCACGTTTCGTAAACATGAACACAACGGAAGCAATAAAAATTAATAAATCTACATTTATTACAACACACACAACACACGCATGCATATTACAACAAGTGTAGACATAACCGTAAATTTAAATTTGCAATAAAAGGAAATTTAACTACGTTATACCTTTCTTATGACGTGTAGCGGGAATGGCATCAACCGGAATGATCCTCGCTAGAATCATCTCTATCCGTATCCACGCCGAGTTCCTCGGGATGACTTCGCTAAGCCACGAGCTTCATCTTCGTACGGGTTACTAGCCTCGTGTTGAAGACGACGTGATCGAGAGATGATCACGATCCGAATCCAAATTCGGATCCTAATACGAGTTCTCAAAACTCGCTTCTCCGGAGAGGTATTCAACAACCGATTTGACGAATCCTTCGCCCTCCACTCAGAGGATTACCGGAGATCAATCCCCGTGTAAGTTAGCCGCTGTCGAGCACTAACCGCCGCCCAAACGACGCCCGACGAGAGGAGAAGAAGCTGTCCAGAAAACTGGACAGCTTGGTGGAGGAGTAGGCGCCGGCCAAAACAAGGAAGCCAAGTGCTCACCTTTTCACCGAGGCCTAGGAAGATCACCGGAGGGTCGCCGGAGGGTTCACCGGCTGAAGCTTGG
This sequence comes from Wurfbainia villosa, assembly GCA_025175895.1. Lineage (NCBI taxonomy): Eukaryota > Viridiplantae > Streptophyta > Magnoliopsida > Zingiberales > Zingiberaceae > Wurfbainia > Wurfbainia villosa. Next base: position 29,563,767 of record CM045989.1, on the reverse strand, counting down.
ACGCTGGCAAGGACTTGGACGGCGGCACAAAAGCTGGGCGGCAATGGAGTTGGCGCCGAAAACTCCAAGGCGAGGAGGTGGGCGACAACTAGGTTTAGGGCTCATCAATTAGGGCTTAATTATCCATTAAGCCCTCTTTTATAGAGAACTAATTTTCTTAATGGTTATTGGATCATATCCATAAAGCCCGTTAACCCATTCCATTAAGATAAGTTAAAATAAACCAAACCATGATGGTTTATTTTAAGTTAAAACGAACCGAACCAACTTTTGGTTCATTCGTTTAAAATAAACCAAACCCTTTGGTTTATTCTCCTCCATTGGATTAGAACCAAACCATTTTGGTTCATCCATTACGCCTTCATAAGACTGCCCATCCACGCCCATTGCGATCAAACGATTTCATGCTCGCTTATGTTTGGTCCAACCAAACCTAGTTTCTCTTGGTCCCGAGAATCATTCTCAAGCTCGCTTTAAATCCTTTGGATTACGCTGCAGCGGTGACCAAATAGGTTCTCGCTTATGCTGGCCGCCTATAATTAACCATTAATTATAGAATCCATCATGAGTGGCACCTAGTAGTACATCATGATCCCCAATTAACCAAAAGATCAACGCTGATCCGTAACTATTTCTCAAAACCCTTCAAGAGCTCGAATGAATCGTGCCCCATTCCTTCACTCATCTTATACCCACTTGGTTCGTGACATGGTCTATTGTGTCGGGCCCTCACTAGTCGACTACGCCACACCTAGCCCAAGTATCATTTCATCGCCCTACTGATTCTAGTTACTCCACATGTATCAAGAGTACCTTACTCTAAACATGTAATGCTTTGGCCAAAGACTTTAGTAACAATCCGAGAGGCCATGGGTATACATCTCCTCGCAAGGAGTGGTGAATCTTTATAGGCTATTCAAATACCTTCGATCACTTCGACTTATACCCAATCATCCCGGTCCACATCTCCTCGTAGAGATGTTTGCTTAAGATGTCAAAGCATAAGTCTCCATGATCAAGATGACTTGAATACCGCAAGTCAAAGGAACATCGCACTTAAGCCACAGTAAGAACTTCATTGACATATCTATATATGCAGAGAACCATATGAAGTCTTACGGCTGGTCACTCCAATGAACTAGTTACCATAACTAGCATGCACGATTAACTCCGGACATCACTATGTCTCCAGCCAGTGAGAATCAGCTGCTTGGATACACCAAGGAGTATACCTCGTGCTAGTCTCGACAGAATTGATGGTGTCCAAATCCATCAATTCATCGACTAGGGATAATTTTGATACATCAAAATTACAAATTCAGAGATACTAACTAGTTGTTATACAATCAAAAATTCTCTCATGCCGTGAATCGACAGTGACATTCAAGAAATGAGTTTAAGATCCAATCAAATACATAAAACATGTATACTCAAATAGTGAATCTTCATTTATCATATAAATGGTTCATACATAAGGCGCATTGCCTTAGGACATCTCTCATATATTACTAACAGACCCACTTGGCCTAATGCCAATCACTACAGATCCAATACCATAAGCTCAACATGACCTCAAACTTATTTGAGGTAATGCCTTAGTCAAGGGATCCGCTAAGTTCCTTTCAAAGGGGAATTTTCGATTTGTATTTCGCTCCTACCGATGATGATCTCTCCGATAAGATGATAGTGGCGGCTACATGTTTGGATCGTTGATGAGACCTTGGCTCTTTCGTCAGGTAATTGCTCCATTGTTGTCGCAGAGACCGCAGATCTCTTCAACAATGGCCGAATCACACCAAGTTCATGAACGAACTTTTGATCCAAACCGCCTTTCACTCGCCGCAATGTATTCTCGCCTGGTAGAATCCGCCATGCCTCTTGTTTGGAACTTTTCCAACTCATCGCGCTCTATTCAAGGTGAACACGATCCGCATCGAGACCCGAATCATCCTTGTCCGTCTCGAAGTCCGCATCCGATACCCGCGTATCACCATGTCCCTTCTCCATATATTAGGAACACATCCTTAGTTCTTCTCAAGTACTTAAGGATCGCCTTAATACCTACCCAATGATCCATTCCCGATCGGATCGTATGTGCCGCGTGACACTCGTGAGCATGATACATCGGGCCTTGTACATAACATAGCATACATGATAGATCCTATTGCGGATGCATAGGGAATCTTACTCATGCAAATCCTCTCGTCTTCTGTGCGCGGACACATAGACTTCGAAAGGTGTACCCCATGCCTGATGGGTAAGAAACCTTTCTTGGATTCCACATGCTAAACCTCTTTAGCACTCGGTCTATATATGTAGACTGCGAAAGACCAAGCAACCGTTTCGATCTATCTCTATAGATCTTAATCCCGAGGATATAGGTTGCTTCTCCCAGGACTTTCATGGAGAATGTCTTGGATAACCAAACCTTCACTGACTGTAAGATTGAAACATCGTTTCCTATAAGTAGTATGTCATCGACATACAATACTAGGAACACGACTGCACTCCCACTAACCTTCTTGTACACACAAGGTTCCGATTTTGTGAGAAATCAAACCTTTGATTGTCTCATCAAAACGGATATTCACTCTCGGATGCTTGCTTCAATCCATAAATGGACCGCCGCAATTTGTAAATACCTTGGTTTTATCAACCGATGTGAAACCCTCAGGCTGTATCATATACACGTCCTCGAGCAGGTTTCCATTAAGGAAAGTTGTTTTCACATCCATCTGCCATATCTCATAATCATAATGAGCCGCTATGGCCAGGAGCATCCGAACGGATTTAAGCATAGCTACAGGCGAATAGGTTTCGTCATAATCAACACCTTGTTTTTTGACGATATCCTTTCGCCACCAATCTAGCCTTATAGGTAATCACATTACCATCCATGTCGGTTTTCTTCTTGAAAACCCACTTGCACCCTATAGGCTTTATCCTTCAGTGGGTCAACCAAGTTCCAAACTTGGTTTTCATACATGGAATCCATTTCCGACTTCATGGCACCAAGCCACTTATCCCTTCTCGAACTTATCAAGACTTCTTCATAACTGGTAGGCTCCTCATCATCAATGAGTAACACGTCATTCGATTCACTTACGAGAAATCCATATCTCTCAGGAATATTGCGTGTTCTACCAGATCTACGAAGATGTGGTGTTACAATAGGTCCAGCCGATTGCTCATCACTATGAGTTGTCGGCTGTTGTGCTTCACCAGGTATCTCATCAATGTCTATTTGAGTCTCTCGAGCCTCCTCAAGCTCGACGACACTCCCAATGTTTTCTTGCAAGAGAAACTCTTTCTCTAGAAACACAGCATGCCTTGAAACAAACACCTTTTGTTCCACAGGATGATAGAATTGGTAACCCCTTGTTTCCTTAGGGTATCCAACAAATAGACATTCATCAGACTTAGCATCCATTTTGTCTGATACAGTCCGCTTCACTTAAGCAGGACAACCCCATATCTTCAAGTAAGATACATGAGGTTTCTTACTATTCCATATCTCATATGGAGTAGTTGAGACTACCTTGGTAGGCATTCTGTTTAACAAGTAAACAGTTGTTTGAAGTGCATAGCCCCAAAAGGACTTGGGAAGAGTCGCATGATTCATCATTGACCTGACCATGTCCAACAAGGTCCCGTCACGCCTCTCAAATACACCATTATGCTGTGGTGTATATGGAGGAGTCCATTGAGACAATATACCATTGTCTCTTAGATAATCAAGAAACTCTTGACTTAAGTATTCACCACCTCGATCCGATCGAAGTATTTTAATACTCTTGTCATGTTGTTTCTCTACTTCATTTCTGAATTCTTTGAACCTTTCAAAGGCTTCAGACTTGTGTTTCGTCAAGAACACATACCCAAACCGTGAGTGATCATCGGTGAAGGTAATGAAGTAGCTATAGCCTCCTAAAGCTTGAGTTGACATAGGTCGATATACATCAGTATGTATTAAACCTAGTAACTCTCCCAATCGTTCACCTTTTCTTGTAAAAGGTAACTTAGTCATCTTGCCTTTTAAGCATGATTCACATGTATCGTATGAATCCAATTCAAACGATTCCAGAATTCCACATCGGTGTAATTTGGACATGCGTTTCTTGCTTACATGGCCAAGACGACAATGCCACATATAGGAGGCTAATTGATTATCCTTTCGAGCACGCTTGTTGCTCGCTTCGATATTAAAAATGTCACTGGATACGTCCAACGTATAAATACCATTGCTTAAAGTTCCAGTCCCATAAAGAACTCCATTCAAAGTTATGTAACAACAATTGTTACTAAAAGTCAAATGGTATCCATTTCCTTTTAAACAAGAAATAGAAAAGATGTTCTTTATCATCGAAGGAACTTAAAAGCAATTGTCCAGTTCTAAGACAAGTCCTGCGGGGAGTTTCAACAAATACGTTCCGATGGCGAGTGAAGCAACCTTTGCTCCATTCCCAACACGTAAATTTGACTCTCCCTTGACGAGTCTTCTTCTATTCCTTAGCCCATGTATGTCATTACATATATGTGAGCCACACCCAGTATCCAATACCCAAGTGTTTGAGGAAATAGAATGACAATCAATAACGAAGATATCTGAAGAAGGTGGGGCATCCGATGTCTTATTCTTCTTCACGGACCCAAGAAAAATCTTGCACTTTCTTCGCAAATGACTCTCCTTGCCATAATGATGGCAAGTTTCCTTTTGTGCTAGTTCTACCTTCTTAGCCTTTCTCTTCTTTCCCTTCTGCTGTTCCTTTGACTTCCTCTTAGAACCTTTCTTCGAGGAATCAACTAACAGCACCGCCCCTCGCTCATGCTTCTAAGACTCCACGCTTCAAAGATATTGAGCAAGACTACGATGAACCTTCTAGCATCTCAGAGATGAAGAGAAGCTTTGAGACTTCGAACCTTTCGAATCTCACTTGCTCATCAACCAACTCACAAAGATGAAGGACTACGATATGAGCATCCATATGCTCATGCTGCTTTCGTAGCTTGGGTTCCATCGCGGCTAGCATGATGCAACTCATTTGTTCAGAATCACTCACATGTTTCTGATAGGCCAACAATTGGTCCAGAGTTGCATCGTCACTAGGACGGGCGGGAAGAGGCGCTTCGAGGACATTTGCAAGCTTTTCAACCTTGAGAACAATTCTCAAGCTTCTAAGCCAGTCCATGAAACTCGGCCCAGTCAATTTATTCGAATCCAAAATGGAACGCAAATTCAAAGACATCATGATCAATCATAGAAATACAAAACGAGCATATATGAGAAAATAATTTTAAAATGCATCAATAAACATTTATAAATCCCATTCATTTTTTGAATTTCAAAAACCCCAAAATCACTTCGGGAGATCGTAGGTCGATCTCCGAATGGGCTGATATCCATCATAGTTATGAACAACCTTGGAGAGAGTCCAACAAGCCATTCATAACTACGACGGTAGGTATCAACTATACCGATTGCATATCACGTATATGCAACTATCACAATGTGCTATCAACTAATTGAATGTTCACACATACATCGGGTTGTTAACACATTAACAAGTATGCATCATATGCATAGCACCCAACTTCACCTCCCTTTACATCGACCTTGAGAGAGTCCAACAAGCCGATGCTCCGTGTTAAAGCCAACCCATTAATCAAATAGTTTTAATATGGTTAGAGCGCATTCAACCAATTAGCCCAGCTTGGAGAGAGTCCAACAACCAAAGCTAACGATTGACCTCTGACTCTTACCATATTAGTATTAAACTATTCCATGGTTTGAACATGTTAGGGTTCGAGCCGGGCTTGGAGAGAGTCCAACAACCCAAACAAGAAACGGAACTCTGGTTCTAACCATATTAATGGAAGGTGTAGGCTTTAATATTGTTTAAGGGTTTTTATGTCTCATCCTCTTTGCATGCAAATAACTATTATCTACATGGCATGGCATACATGGCATACATCTACATGTCACGACACGCATGGCATAATGTTATGCATCTAATGCAATTACATGGCATACAATTATGTCATGTATATATTTCCTTATATGTCATAACTATTTATGGAAATAAAATATGTTTAAGATTTGATTCTCCAAATCAAATCATAATTAAATTAGAAAACAAATTTCCAAATCTAATCACATATTTTATTCATGGAATTATTTGATTAAGGAAAATCTATTTAGGAAACCAATTTCCTAAATCATTAAAACTACTTATGGAAATTAAATATTTTAAGATTTGATTTCCCAAATCAAATCATGATTAAATTAGGAAACAAATTTCCTGAATCTAATCAAATATTTTATTTATGGAAAATATCAATTTCCATAATTACTTCCAACTTTCCAAAAGTGGAAGATTTCCATAAATACATCTAGACTTTCCAAAATTGAAAAATTTCCATAAATACTTTTAAATTTCCAAAATTAGAAAATTTCCAGAAATACATTATGACTATCGCAAAACCATTTTTACGATTATGTCGAAACACAACCTGGGCTCTGATACCACTGTTGGGTTTCCGGCACCGCGGCGTGTGTGTGTTCGATCACGTTTCGTAAACATGAACACAGCGGAAGCAATAAAAAATAATAAATCTACATTTATTACAACACACACAACACACACATGCATATTACAACAAGTGTAGACATAACCGTAAATTTAAATTTGCAATAAAAGGAAATTTAACTACGTTATACCTTTCTTATGACGTGTAGCGGGAACGGCATCAACCGGAACGATCCTCGCTAGAATCGTCTCTATCCGTATCCACGCCGAGTTCCTCCGGATGACTTCGCTAAGCCACGAGCTTCGTCTTCGTATGGGTTACTAGCCTCGTGTTGAAGACGACGTGATCGAGAGATGATCACGATCCGAATCCAACTTCGGATCCTAATACGAGTTCTCAAAACTCGCTTCTCCGGAGAGGTATTCGTCAACCAATTGACGAATCCTTCGTCCTCCACCTCAGAGGATTACCAGAGATCGAATCCCCGGTAAGTAATCCGCTGTCGGAGCTCTAACCGTCGTCCAAACGATGCTCCAACGAGAGGAGAAGAAGCTGTCCAGAAAACTGGACAGCTTGGTGGAGGAGTAGGCGCCGGCCAAAACAAGGAAGCCAAGTGCTCACCTTTTCACCGAGGCCTAGGAAGATCACCGGAGGGTCGCCGGAGGGTTCACCGGCTGAAGCTTGGACGCCGGCAAGGACTTGGACGGCGGCACAAAAGCTGGGCGGCAATGGAGTTGGCCGAAAACTCCAAGGAGAGGAGGTGGGCGGCAACTAGGTTTAGGGCTCTTCAATTAGGGCTTAATTATCCATTAAGCCCTCTTTTATAGAGAACTAATTCTCTTAATGGTTATTGGATCATAACCATTTGGGCCGTTAACCCGCTCCATTAAGATAAGTTAAAATAAACCAAACCATGATGGTTTATTTTAAGTTAAAACGAACCGAACCAACTTTTGGTTCATTCGTTTAAAATAAACCAAACCCTTTGGTTTATTCTCATCCATTGGATTAGAACCAAACCATTTTGGTTCATCCATTACGTCTTCATAAGACTTGGCCCATCCACGCTTCCATTGCGACTGAAACGATTTCATGCTCGCTTTATGTTTGGTCCAACCAAACCTAGTTTCTCTCGGTCTGAGAATCTCATTCTCAAGCTCGTTTTAAATCCTTTTGATTACGCTCGTTGTGCGTGTGACCAAATAGGTTCTCGGTTTATGTTGGCCGTCTATAATTAACCATTAATTATAGAACGATCATGAGTGACACCTAGTAGTACATCATGATCCCCAATTAACCGAAAAGATCAACGGTTGATCCAGAACTATTTCTGAAACCCTTCAGTAGCTCGAATGAATCATGCCCCATTCCCTTCACTCATCTTATACCCACTTGGTTCAGGATATGGTCTATTGTGTCAGTCCCCACTAGGCTGACTACGTCACACCTAGCCCAAGTATCATTTCCTCGTCCTACGGATTCTAGTTACTCCACATGTATCGAAGAGTACCTTACTCTAAACATGTAATGCTTTGGCCAAAGACTTTAGTAACAATCCAACGAGAGGCCATGGGTATACATCTCCTCGCAAGGAGTGGTGAATCCTTTATAGGCTATTCAAACACCTTCGATCACTTCGACTTATACCCAATCATCCCTGGTCCACATCTCCTCGGAAATGCTTGCTTAAGATGTCAAAGCATAAGTCTCCATGATCAAGATGACTTGAATACCGCAAGTCAAAGGAACATCGCACTTAAGCTACAGTAAGAACTTCATTGACATATCTATATATGCAGAGAACCATATGGAGTCTTACGGCTGGTCACTCCAATGAACTAGTTACCATAACTAGCATGCACGATTAACTCCGGACATCACTATGTCTCCAGCCAGTGAGAATCAGCTGCTTGGATACACCAAGGAGTATACCTCGTGCTAGTCTCGACAGAATTGATGGTGTCCAAATCCATCAATTCATCGACTAGGGATAATTCCGATACATCACAATTACACATGTAGAGATACTCACTAGTTGTGATCCAATCACAAATTCTCTCATCCGTGAATCGTATCGTGGACATTCAGTAAATGAGTTTAAGATCCAATCAAATACATAAAACATGTATACTCAAATAGTGAATCTTCATTTATCATATAAATGGTTCATACATAAGGCGATTGCCTTAGGACATCTCTCATATATTACTAACACTTTATGCTGCCAACCATTGGACTTATGTTGCAAAGACTCCACACTTAGACTTTACGTCGCCAATATCATACCCTTGGATTTCCCAAAAGCCAAGTACCCATGACTTGGACTTTCACCGCGAAGATTACATACTTGGACTTACGTGGCCAAGACTACCTCTTGGACTTTCCATGCCAATATCATGTTGGACTTTCCAAATGCCAAGACCCATGCTTGGACTTTCCATTGCCAAGTACCCAAGACTTGGACATTACAATTGCCAAGACCCATGCATGGACTTTCCATGACAATCACATTGTCTTACATTTTGTCGAATATCAAAAAACCAGTCGAGTCAAACTCGAGTCTAGTCAATTGTGACCTGGGTCAATTGCACCAACAATCTCTCCTTTTTTGATGTTTGACAAAAATCACAAAAACCTATAATGACAAAACCTTTGAGTTAGGCCACCTAATTCAAACCAATCAAACTCTCCTAATTCTCCCAATTAGACAATCTCACATTCTTCTTCTTTTTGACATACATCAAAAAGGTTCTTCCCAAGGGTATCAATATCTCATATCCCAATAAGATCCTACAATCTCTCCCTTAGTCCAAAAACATCTAGGATGCCTTCACTCTTTCTAGTGATAAGTCCTATATCACTAAATGAGAGGCCATCCTCATTCTCTAAATTTTCTAAATTTCCCCCCTTATGAGGAAGAATACATCCATCATCCTATAATGGATAACCTCCCCCTAAAGGCTTGCTCCCCCTTAGGGCATGAACTTTTATAATGCCCCTTTTGGTTGCATTTAAAGCACATCACGTGCTCCTTGCGCTTCCTAATTGGGGCTCCGACTTCATTGGTCTTCTCTTGAACGTTTGGCGCCGATTGCGTCTTTTTGACTTGTAAGATACAGGAAAAAAATATCCTTTATTAAATTTAGAAATTGTCTTATATAATTTCTTAGGAATTCATATAAATTTTTCCGGATTCAAAAGGAGTCCATATGAGGAAGATTTAAGCTTAAATGGGGAGTTGGGTGACTTGAGTTAACTAGGACTTAACTTAGGTTAGCTTTGGTTTAGACTTGAGCTAGGTCAATCAATTGGCTAGTTTTTAATGAAACCTTCCGAACCCAAACCCCAAAACCCGATCCGTAGCCACGGTTTTTTCCTCAGATGGCGATTGCGCGATTTCATCCTCCCCTCTCACGACGATTTCGACTCCATCTCTTCTTCCAGCGCGAGCCAGCGACTGCTGCTGCTGACGATGGAAGATCCGGTCGTTGGGAGAGGTGTCGTGCAGTTGGAAAAGCCGATCGGCCGCAGAGCTCATTCCACGATTTCCTCTCTCCCATTTTCGCTGCCTTCTTCTCCTCTCTGTGCGATTCTGCTGCCGATCTCAGCTTGTCGGCGTCCGATGAGAGTAGCTCAACGGTGTCGCTTCCTTGGTTGATCTCCGACCAAATACCAGTGGGTTCTTGCCTGGGGATCTCAGTGAAACTTTCGATGGACGGGCGGTGTTGTCGCCGTGGTAGTGAGCTGCCGATTGAGGTATTTGGGTTGTCTAGGGTTAGGTTTCATTGTGGATTTCCTTTAGATTCAACTATGGATGTGTTGTCTTAGCCTAGATTTGTGGTAGGCAGTGTTGGAGCTAGGATTGCTCCGGTGAACAGAGCAGTGGGGGGGGGGGGAATAGTTGTCGATGGGAAGTTAAGCTCGGTAAGTTGATTTCCCTTTTACTGTGTTGGCTGTAGTTGCTACGAATTCGTAGTGTGTCGATGTTGTTGGAATCAGATGAGTTTTGTCAATGGATTGTGTTGATGAAGCAATGAAGTGTAATTCAGGTATAATTCCTATTTTTCCTTTTCTTGTTCTATTTATGGTGTTGCTGGACCTAGGTTGTTGCGTGAAGGGCAGTGGTGGTGTTGTATGTGGTGTTCTCTATTTGATGTAATTAAGTGGGTTGTGGTTGTTGATCAATTGGCCAAGTGTGGGATAGATGAAGGCTTTGTTCTGCATAGTTAAGGGTGGAGTTATAATCGGTTGTTGGTGTATCTTCCGATTGTTTCTTCTTTTGCTGCCCATGGATGTGAGAATGGATGATGGAGTTGTGGTGATGTTGATTTGAGTGTGTTTAGATCTATTTACTTTAATTGATCTTTGGATGTTGGTGATCTATTGTGAGTGTGGTTATGGTGTATCAGATTGGGATAATCGAGTTTCTAACTCGTAGACGAGGGAAGGATGCGAATATAGAAACAACGTAGTAGCTAAGTGATATATTGTTGGATACTCGTACTTAATCATTGTTTGCTATTGTGTGCAGGTTTGGGATACGAAGCAGGTCCACGACCGTGAGGATTATTCGAGCTTTGTATCAGGTGGGTAATATCTACCCTGGTCACATAGTTTGATCTGAATCTGGTGCATGAATTTGGAATTATGCTATTACTTTGATCTTAGATCCACTCTTATTTAATCATATGCTTGTTCTACCTTGACCTTGGAGATATATTTCTATTACTTCATTGATTATCTAGAATAGATATGAACTATAAACCCTATTATGTGTTAGCTGATGAATGTTCAGTAAGTACAGGTGGTTAGGGTTAACTTTCTGACCTTAGATTGGGTTATTGTGTTACATCACTAGGGTTAGGTGATGGATTAGATTATGGAGTTGATTGTTGTATCGTATACTTATTAGTTGTGCATCTATGGTGGATCTAGTTGTCTGTGCATAGATAAGTGTGTGGTTGTCAGTATGTGGCCATGGACTAGAGGTTCTAGCGAGATGGTATGTCCATTTATGGATTGTGTGCCTGTGTATGGTTATATGGACGGTCGATAATATCGACTACTGACTAGAGGTCTTAGCGTGGTTGACTGTCAGATGTGTATCACTCTTTGTGCGATAGAGAGAGTCTTATGGATTGTAGTGCTTGCATAGTTGACTTTTGGTTGACCAAGACTCCCCGTTGGATAGGGAGTGTGGCGAGGATACATGTATGGAGCTATGCATCATTACATTGCATGCATGCTGGCGATTAGGTCTCCCTTGTGTTTGAGAGGATCGTTAGTCATCCTGCCTCCCTGGCCACTCGGGATAGTGGTTGAAGGGTTGAGTGCAGAGCATTGTTGTGCGTGCTGTTCTCGGCCACTATGGATGGTGGTAGCTGGAGATGCACACTTGGCCACTGTACGGAGTGGTAGTTAGCGCACTCACCCACTATAGATGGTGGTCGTATGATGTGCCATTGTCTTTAGTGTGGTGCTCGTCTACTCATGGGTAGGGACGGAGCGGCTAGCAGCTGGGACCCCCGTGTGAGTAGCATATAGTTCTATGGCAGCTAGCTACTGTTTAATACTACCCAACTCTGTCACTCGAGAGTGGTGGCAGCTGGAGTAAGGATAGTAGTCATGTTGTGCCACCTAGGCCACTCTGGAGTCGTGGTTGGACGGGTCCGCAGACATGGCCATCCATATGCATTGCTGATATATATGTATGCATGTATTTGATATATGTTTTACATATGCCTGTGAGATGGTGCATTTGATTGAGCTATGTTTGTTGTATATGCTTCTACATCATGATATATGCTATTTGCATATTATATACTGCTATGTGTTCAGCATGATATATGTGCTAGTCCAGACTGTTGTATGCATTTGATTAGCATCATGTCATAGTGTAGTATGGACTGGGATGTTATTACATGTGATTATATACTATTTATATGTCTGAGTATTGGTCAGGTATGGGATTGACTTTGCACGTTATATGGATTTTGTTTTGTATATCTGTTCAGGATGATATAGCTTATGGTGTTGCAGATCGTCTGGTACGTTGGTACATTACTTCATGTTCAGTTGATAAGTTTAGTATGTCCATTGAGTATGACTATACTGTGGTTACTTGTTATTAGATTGGGATAGGATTTTATGCCTATTGGAGTCATGCTGTATACATGTAGATCTTCACATGTATACTTGTAGATCTCTAAACTTTATATGTTGTTCATGCACTTTCTTCATATTACCCCTAAGTTTATACTCACCACCCCGGACCCTGGGTTTCCTATCGCCCAGGTAACAAGTAGAAGATTTCCTTGGACGTTCGGAGCTCCGCCAGCTAATCCCATCTCACACCGAACGGATGAATATTTATTTCGTATTGTTGTATTTTTTGTGGATTGGCATTTTGAGATTTTACCCTATATTATTTCCGTATTTGTGATATACGGATGTGTTGTATATATTTGGCCTTTGATGTGGTTTCTATTATGTTTCTTGTCGTGTCAAGTCACTCCGGAGTGCACAGTTGGGTCTTTGTATCTTTTTATCTGTCAGTATGTTTCTGCTGTGTTTAGTATATTCATGTTTTCTTATTATGTTGCTGTTGTGGGCCTACAGGTCTTGTATTAACTAGATATGTTGCCATGTACAGGGGAGATGTCGTCCGTTTGCTTTTCGGCATGGCATACTCTCGGGCCATGAAAATTTTATTGGTATCAGAGCCCTAGGTTGTGAAGTCCTCTTTTGAATTTTATTTCATTCGGACATCGATTTTGCTTTACTTGATTTTGGTTTTGTGAGTTCTGGGATCTTGTTGTTGCCGACATCTTCGAGCTACAAGGATTAAGGTATGTCAGTTGTTATCATATATCCTTTTATTGGTTATGCATTTAGTTGCTTATAACATGGATGACTTGTAGTGTGTTAGTCACTATCCGTAACCGTGATTTGAGATGATCACGGGAACAACTTGTTGAGTCGTGTACCTACTTTCGAAAAGGTAAATTACCTTTGAGAGCTGACTGATACCGAGTCGGAAAGTAGGAGTAGGCTGTCACATTTCTTGTAAAGATCAAAGATTATAGTCCTAAGGATTTTCACTAATTATGCTTGGCAGATTATTACCTGAGGGGTAATGGACAAGCGAGTATACTATTGTTGATACAGATAGTAGAGGATTAGTTTGGAGATATTCATAGAGATTTTGATCCCTGATTTGGTCATGTTAGGTTGTATAACTTTGAAGGTACTTTCGAGTACTTAACTCGGGTTATACGAAGAAAGTAGTGTTAGTTGAATAGCATTATCCGGATCTAGCCGGTATTTGGTGGAAGATATAAGAAATAACCTTTGGGAAATCACACATCACTTGGCCACGGTGTATTGATGTTGTGAGAGAGTATTTTCCCACGTCATCTTCTTTGTCTCATTGTCAGGGAATTCTTGAGCTTCAGGTAGGGTGATTGTTTGGTAACAGAGGTACCATGTGTTGAGTTTCCGGCACCGCGGCGAGTGTGTGTTCGAACATGTTTCGTAAACATGTGCACAGCGGAAGAAATAAAAATACTAAATCTACATTTATTACAACACACACATCACACGCATGCATAGTACAACATGTGTAGACATAACCGTAAATTTAAATTTGCAATAAAAGGAAATTTAACTACGTATACCTTTCATATCATGTGTAGCGGGAACGACATCAACCAGAACGATCCTCGCTAGAATCGTCTCTATCCGTATCCACGCCGAGTATCTTCGGGATGACTTCACTAAGTCACGAGCCTCGTCTTCGTACGAGTTACTAGCCTCGTGTTGAAGACGACGTGATCGAGAGAGGATCACGATCCGAATCAAAATTCGGATCCAAAAATGAGTCCTCAAAACTCGCTTCTCCGGAGAGGTATTCGTCAACCGTTTGACGAATCCTTCGTCCTCCACCTATTTGGATTACCGGAGATCGAATCCCCGGCAAGGATACCGCTGTCGGAGCTCCAAACATCGTCCAAACGACGCTCCGACGAGAGGGAAACAAGCTGTCCAGAAAAACTGGACAGCTTTGGTGGAAAGTAGGGGGCCAAAGAAAGGTGGAAGCTCACCTTATTACCGAACCCAAGGGAGATCACCGGAGCACCAACCGGCAGTAGCTCGACGCCAGCAAGAGGGAAGGTCAGCACCTTCTGGACGCCGGTTGGAGCTTGATGGTGGGCGGCGGCAAGTGGAGGTGTTGGCGCCGAAATCACCAAGGGGAGGTGGGCGGCAACTCTTAGGTTAGGGTTTTGGATTAGGGCTTAACAAACCCTTAAGCCCTCTTTTATAGAGAACTAATTCTCTTAATGGTTATTGGATCATAACCATAAGGCCCGTTAACCCACTCCATTAATATAAGTTAAAATAAACCAAACCATGATGGTTTATTTTAAGTTAAAATGAACCGAACCAACTTTGGTTCATTCGTTTAAAATAAACCAAACCCTTTGGTTTATTCTCCTCCATTGGATTAGAACCAAACCATTTTGGTTCATCCATTATGTCTTCATAAGACACGACCCATCCACGCTTCCATTGCGACTAAAACAATTTCATGCTCGCTCTATGTTTGGTCCAACGAAACTTAGTTTCTCTCGGTCTGAGAATCTCATTCTCAAGCTCGTTTTAAATCCTTCGGATTATGCTCGTTGTGCGTGTGACCAAATAGGTTGTCGGTTTATGTTGGCCATCTATAATTAACCATTAATTATAGAACGATCATGAGTGGCACCTAGTAGTACATCATGATCCCCAATTAATAGAAAAGATCAACGGTTGATCCAGAACTATTTCTGAAACCCTTCAGCAACTCGAATGAATCGTGCCCCATTCCCTTCACTCATCTTATACCCACTTGGTTCAGGACATGGTCTATAGTGTCAGTCCCCACTAGACTGACTACGTCACACCTAGCCCAAGTATCATTTCCTCGTCCTACGGATTCTAGTTACTGCACATGTTTCAAAGAGTACCTTACTCTAAACATGTAATGCTTTGGCCAAAGACTTTAGTAACAATCCGACAAGAGGCCATGGGTATACATCTCCTCGCAAGGAGTGGTGAATCCTTTATAGGCTATTCAAACACCTTCGATCACTTCGACTTATACCCAATCATCCTGGGTCCACATCTCCTTAGAGATGCTTGCTTAAGATGTCAAAGCATAAGTCTCCATGATCAAGATGACTTGAACACCGCAAGTCAAAGGAACATCGCACTTAAGCTACAGTAATAACTTCATTGACATATCTATATATGCAGAGAACCATATGAAGTCTTACGGCTGGTCACTCCAATGAACTAGTTACCATAACTAGCATCCACGATTAACTCTGGACATCACAATGTCTCCAGCCAGTGAGAATCAGCTGCTTGAATACACCAAGGAGTATACCTTGTGCTAGTCTCGACAGAATTGATGGTGTCCAAATCCATCAATTCATCGACTAGGGATAATTCCGATACATCACAATTACACATGTCGAGATACTCACTAGTTGTGATCCAATCACAAATTCTCTCATGCTGTGAATCATATCATGGACATTCAGTAAATGAGTTTAAGATCCAATCAAATACATGAAACATGTATACTCAAATAGTGAATCTTCATTTATCATATAAATGGTTCATACATAAGGCAATTGCCTTAGGACATCTCTCATATATTACTAACACCATCCAGAGTCATTAGACTTGCAAGGGTTACAATCACCTAATAGCTCGAGAATGTGATTGACATGTCTTAAGCCACCCATGGTTTATTGGCTGATATTTTGATCAGGATGTATGGATCTTCTATTAGATCCTATTGGAAGTCCTTATACCATGTCATGTGTATAGAAATGACTCAGTAGCAAGTGTTTAAGAGTTGAAGATTTGAAAAGCAGATATTGCGAGTCAAATTATTGGAATCAGAAGTCTCCGAATGTTGGACAGAAGGGAGCAAGATTGAAGTTATGGGCCACGAGCGACTATTGGAGAGTTTTCCGATCATAGAAGATCGATTGTAGATCGTCAACATTTTTTTATGTTTATCAGTGAAATCAGAGGAAAGACTCCAAAGGGAGATTATGTGCGTGAAGTGCGTGTCACGACAAGACACAGAGTCAGATTATCTGATGGATTATGTTACTTGCTTCTACTGTATCTACGAGGAGAGTGTGTACTTTGAAGACTCAGCTGAAGACTTTGGATGATGCTTTCGAGAGGATGATCCACAACCTCGAAAGCCGAGATCATTACAGAAGATTGGATTATCACATCAGCAGTGATTTACCACCTCAGATATAGTTGGAGCTCTTTGATACTTCCATCCGAGAGAAGTAATTTACTCAGCACTATCAGCAGAGGACATCTCAGAAGGCTCAGACATTCAGACAACAACTGTTACCTCTCCAGACGACAGCAATAGTTACCTTTCCAGGCGTGCTTATGCTTTGTATAGAGGAGAGCTTATACAACGATGGTTGTATCTATTCTGCATTCTTCAATGGCAGCTATGCTATTTGCAGAGTTGGAGCGTGCTACGATGTTGACAGTTTTTCACTATTTTACAACCAAATGTGTACCCTTTGCCAGTACAACAGTGTTTACCATCTCCATTGCAGACATTTAGGGTATTATATCTCCTTTCAACAGTTGATTTCAGTTCCCCCATGGCAGACTTTTGTAGCTACTTGAGCTCAACCGTCAAGAATAGATGTTAGGCGAGTTTTCATGATTACTCAAGAGGAGGTATAGAAGACTGAAGAATTGGTCATGTGGGGTATTACTTTAGGTTACCCTATTTGCGGATATATCGAGAGATACTGGTAGTTACAGGTATCTAGGTCTAGAATATTCTTAGATAAGATTAGAAGGGTTCCTATCGACTTGTGGGTTGATGATTTTTCTATACCGTCAGGTGAGATGTTGATCAACAACCAAGAAGTCAAGGGATACCCTTAGCCTTTGCTAGACATACCTCTACTATGGATATATCCTTACGGATATTTAAATTGTTGAAATGATGGGATACTATGTCTCTCAGATGTGTGTATAATCCGAGGGTATTCAGATGTAGTTTCGAATGAACTCCTGGGCTTGTCACTGCATGGGCAAGTGGAATATACGATTGGGGGTGATTTCGAAAATACTTCCGATATTGAAGACCTCGTACTGGGAGATGATTTTATTGGTATTAGTGTGCTTAACACTGTGAAAATCGGAAGAACGTAAGTTGCGATTATAGGAGGTATTGGAGGGAATATTTATCCATCCCGGTATTTCTCTTGAGAGGATCTAGAACTCTTTGTTAAAAGAGAGATAGACCTTTGAGTTTATGCATCGATTATCGATGATTAGAATGCAGTAGTTGAGAATGAATATCCTTCATCATGGATAGATAATCTGTTTAGATCAGTTAAAGGACACCTATGTATACTCTAGGATTGATTATAATTGGAGTGTTGATATTGTAGTGACTTGATGTCATACAATTACCCTTGTGGGTGTGAGGATTGAGATATCATCTGCTTGGAGTAAAAAGAGTGCGGGTGTGTAGAAGATTATATTTCATATTTTGTATGAATTTTATGAGCTGTTGATAATGTTGTTAGACTTATCGATGATTTAGTCGTTCATGGATTTGAGGAATCAAGTACTCTTGGAGTATTTGAGATCGATTGTCATCATATCTGTGGAGGATATATTTATGGATATATTCCCAATCTTGAGGGAAGTTGTGATACCCCTAGATTGATTTGATAGTTACCGTAGATTTGAATAGGAGATTAATTTCTCTTGCGAGAAAACAATTCTCCATCTTTGAGGAGTATAGTGGTTCCCAGAGTTGCATTTGATTTAGAAAGAGTTATTTCAGGAGACTCTTCATTCAAGAGTGATGATTTATTCGGAGTGTATCCGAAAATAGTGAGTATTGAGATGTTAATGTTGGTGGAACGATATATGGGACACGGTTGATTTCGTAGTTTGATGTTGGGTATGCCAAGAAAAGGTGGAATATTGTGATCGGTAGGGTTATGTACTGTGATGAAGTGGGAGCCTAGTACGTTAGACTGTGTTGGGAGATTATCTAGAATTCGGAAAGGACTTGATAGGATTTGGGTAGTCGATGATCGATTAGCTAGGTCTACTCATTTTCTTCCTAGCCGTAAGATGGACTTCGTTGGATCGCTTGATGGAATTATATCCATGGAGTATCCTTGAGTATCATTTTTGATAGTGATTCGCGATTCATCTTATGATTTTAGCAAAGTTTCCAACATGTCATGGGTATAGAGCTCCACTATGGTACAGTTATTTACCTCTTAATAGGTCGGTTGAGAGTGTATATAGGAGCTGGAATATAATATTCGAGCTTAGTATCCCACTTAGTCACTTGAGGTGTGTTCCTTTTCTCCAGATACTTGAGATGGTTGCTGTGACATCTCATACTCGTACATGAGTCAGAAATTTGGGGACCAAATTTTTATTAGTAGAGGAGAATGTAAGATACAGAAAAAAAATATCCTTTATTAAATTTAGAAATTATCTTATATAAAATTCATAGAAATTTTTCTGGATTCAAAAGGAGTCCATATGAGGAAGATTTAAGCTTAAATGGGGAGTTGGGTGACTTGAGTTAACTCGGACTTAACTTAGGTTAGCTTTGGTTTAGACTTGAGCTAGCTCAATCAATTGGCTGGTTTTTAACGAAACCTTTTGAACCCGAACCCCAAAACCCGATCTGCAGCCACGGTTTCTTCCTCAGATCACGATTACATGATTTCCTCCTCCCTTCTCGTGGCGATTTTGGCTCTATCTCTTCTTCCTTCGTGAGCTGGCGACTTCTACTGTCGACGGTGGAAGATCCGACCGTTGGGAGAGGTGTCGTGTAGTTGGAAAAGTCGATCGACCGTAGAGCTCATTCTGTGATTTCCCCTCTCCCATTGTTGTTGCCTTCTTCTCCTCTCTGTGCGATTCCGCCGCCGATCTCAGCTCATCAGCGTCTGATGAGAGCAGCTCGACGACATCACTTCCTTGGTTGAACTCCGACCGAATACTAGTGGGTTCTCGCCTGGGGATCTCGACGAAACTTTCGACAGACGGACAGTGTTGTCGCAGTAGCAGCGAGCTACAGATTGAGGTATTTGGGTTGTCTAGGGTTAGGTTTCATTGTTGATTTCCTTTAGATTCAGCTGTGGATGTGTTGTCTTAGCCTAGATTTATGGTAGGCAGTGTTGGAGCTGGTATTGCTCCGGTGAACAGGGCAGCAGGGGGAGGGGGGAAACAATTGCTGGTGGGAGGTTAAGCTCAGTAAGATGATTTCCCTTTTACTATGTTGTCTGTAGTTGCTACGAATTCGTAGTGTGTCGATGTTGTTGGAATCGGATGAGTTTTGTCGATGGATTGTGTTGATGCAGCAATGAAGTGTAATTCAGGTATAATTCCTATTTTTCCTTTTCTTGTTCTATTTATGGTGTTGCTGGACCTAAGTTCTTGCGTGAAGGGCAGTGGTGGTGTTGTATGTGGTGTTATCTCTATGATGTAATTAAGTGGGTTGTGGATGTTGATCAATTGGTCAAGTGTGGGATAGAGGAAGGGTTTGTTATGCACAGTCAAGCGTGGAGTTGTAATCAGTTGTTGGTGTATCTTTCGATTGTTTCTTCTTTTGCTGCCCATGGTTGTGATAATAGATGATGGAGTCGTGGTGAGGTTGATTTGAGTGTGTTTAGATCTATTTACTTTAATGGATCTTTAGATCTTGGTGACTTATTTTGAGTGTGGTTATAGTGTATCAGATTGGGATAATCAAGTTTCTAACTCGTAGACGAGGGAAGGATGCGAATATAGAAACGATGTAGTAGCTAAGTGATGTATTGTTGGATACTTGTACTTAATCATTGTTTGCTATTATGTGCAGGTTTGGGATACGAAGCAGGTTCATGACCGTGAGGATTATTCTAGCTTCATATTTGGTGGGTAATAGCTCCCTGGTCAGGTAGTTTGATCTGAATCTGGTGCATGAATTTGGACTTATGCTATTACTTTGATCTTAGATCCACTCTTATTTAATCATATGCTTGTACTGCCTTGACCTTTGAGATATATTGTTGTTACTTCATTGATTATCTAGCACGGATATGAACTATAAACCCTATTATGTGTTAGCTGATGGATGTTCAGTAAGTACAAGTGGTTAGGGATATCTTTATAACCTCAAATTGGTTTATTGTGTTACATCACTAGGGTTAGGTGATGGATGAGATTATGGAGTTGATTGTTGTATCGTATACTTATTAGTTGTGCATCTATGGTGGATCTAGTTGTCTGTGCATAGATAAGTGTATGGTTGTCAGTATGTGGCCATGGACTAGAGGTCTTAGCGAGATGGTATATCCATTATGGATTGTGTGCTTGTGTATGATTATATGGACGCTCGATAGTGTCTCGCTACAGACTAGAGGTCATAGCGTGGTTGACTGTAGACGTGTATGACTCTTTGTGCGATAGAGAGAGTCTTATGGATTGTAGTCCTTGCATAGTTGACTTTTGGTTGACCAAGACTCCCCGTGGGATAGGGAGTGTGGCGAGGATACATATATGGAGCTATGCATCATTACATTGCATGCATGCTTGTGAGTAGGTCTCCCTTGAGGTTGAGAGAATCGTCAGTCATCCTGGCTCCCCGGCCACTCGGGATAGTGGTTGAAGGGTTGAGTGCAGAGCATTGTTGTGCATGTCGTTCTCGCCCACTATGGATGGTGGTAGCTTGAGATGCGCACTTGGCCACTGTGCGGAGTGGTAGTTAGGGCACTCACCCACTATAGATGGTGGTCATGTGATGTGCTATTGTCCTGGGTGCAGTGCTCGTCTACTCATGGGTAGGGAAGGAGCGACTAGTAGCAGGGACCCCCGTGTGAGTAGCATATAGCTCTATGGCGGCTAGCTACTGTTTCATACTACCCAACTCGGTCACTCGAGAGTGGTGGCGGCTGGAGTTGGGATAGTAGTCATGTTGTGCCACCCTGGCCACTCTAGGATCGTGGTTGGACGGGATAGTAGTCAGTGTATGGTTGTTGTATGCATGTATTTGATATATGTTTTACATATGCCTATGAACTGCTGCAATTGATTGAGCTATGTTTGCAGTATATGCTTGTACATCATGATACATGTCATTTGCATATTATATACTGCTGTGTGTTGAGCATGATATATGTGTTTGTCCAGACTGTTGTATGCATTTGATTAGCGTCATGTCATAGTGTGGTATGGACAGGGATGTTATTACATGTGATTATATACTTTTTATATGTCTGAGTGTTGGTCAGGTATGGGATTGACTTTGTATGTTATATGGGTTATGTTATTGTATATCTGTTTAGGATGATATAACTTATGGTGTTGCAGACCGTCAGGTACGTTGGTACATTACTTCATGTTCAGTTGATCAGTTTAGTATATGCATTGAGTATGACTATACTGTGGTTACTTGTTATTATATTGGGATAGGACTATATGCCTATTGGACTCATGTTGTATACCTGTAGATCTTCACATGTATACTTGTAGATCTCTATACCCTATATGTTGTTCATTCACTTTCTACATATTACCCCTGAGTTTATACTCACCACCTCGGACCTTGGGTTTCCTGTCACCCAGGTAACAGGTAGAAGATTTCCTTGGACGTTCGGAGCTCCACCAGCTGATCCCATCTCACACCAAATGGATGGATATTTATTCCATATTATTGTATTTTTTGTGGATTGTCGTTTTGAGATTTTACCCTATATTATTTTCGTATTTGTGATATACGGATGTGTTGTATGTATTTGGCCTTTGATGTGGTTTCTATTATGTTTCTTGTCATGTCAAGTCACTCCGAAGTGCACAGTTGGGTCTTTGTATCTTTTTATCTGTCAGTATGTTTCCGCTGTGTTTAGTATATTCATGTTTGCTTATTATGTTGTTGTTGTGGGCCTACGGGCCTTGTATTAACCAGATTTGTTGCCACGTACAGGGGAGATGTCGTCCGTTTGCTTTTCGGCATGACATACTCTCGGGGCGTGACATGACTCGCATTGGACACTTGCTTTTATAGTGCTCGGATTCCCTACACTCAAAGCATACAATGTGATTTTTATTTTTAATTGGAATGCTTGAGTTACCTTGAGTGGTAATGGAAGCTAGAGTTGGTTCTTCATCTCTACCAGAGGTAGATGGTTCTTCTTGATTTTGCTCTGGTGTGGGAATTCTCTCCTCCCCCTCAATCCTAGAGGTGGAGGCTTCCTCCAATTCTTCCACTTCTTTTTCCTCTTCGAATGTCGAGCACCTCTCGACCTCAAAATCCTCACTTTCTTGTGAGGATGTGCTTTCTTCCTCCTCCTCTTCTTGGACCAAATGAGGCTCCTCATCGAATTTTTCCAACTTGCTCTATAGCTCCTTGGCATTCATGTAATCACCTAGACTACACAAAATATCATTAGGAATTAAATCAACCAAGAATTTTATTACCTTCTTATTTTTCTCGAATTCTTGGAGTTGTTCCTCGATCCACTTCTTCATGTTAAGGAATCCTTTCTTTGGCCTTTTTTGATATTTGAATCCTTCCATCAAGATGACCCAATCTTCGAAGTCCCTGATTATTATGAATTCTTCAATCCTTGTCTTCTATTGATTGAAGTCTTCTCGTCCATTGAGGGTGTATGGAATTGGCATGTTGATGTCCCATCCCAATTTCTCTTCAAACTCCATCTTCTTTCTTCCCTCTGGCAATGCTCCCTTGGCTGTCAAACCTTGAAGAGAGGCCTAGTTCTGATACCACTTGTAGGGTATCGTACACCGCTAGAGGGGGGCGGTGAATAGCGTCGTCGTGCGTTCAACGGAGTTCAATCGTTCTTGTCTCTACAACTTGTTAGTTTTCACAACGGAATATAGAAATACAAAAGACAAATACACAATCACACGCAAAACACAAGATATAATGTGCTTCAGAACCTTAGGATTCCTACTCCACGGGTTGAGCTCGAACGAGCCCTAGCAATGCAAACACTACCTCTAATACAATCACTCCTTCTCATAACAATCTGGAAGTGGAGTAATCTCGTACAAGTGATTTAAAAAATAATACAAGAAAATACAACAAGTAAAATAAGCAATATACAAATACAAGTAAAGAAAACTTTACATTAAGAACTTTGGATTACTTGCTTGTTGATTGCTTTGGTTTGCTCTTGAAGGACTGAAATACAACAACAATTCCCCTTTAAATCGCTCTAAGAACCATTACTAGAAATCGACTTCCAAGCTCGTAGCCGAATGCTCAGTCGACTATCGAGCTTTCTACGCTCGTGACTAAACCCAGCAATCGATTGCCCTCCATGGCAGTGGACTGCTCAAGGCCAGTCGAGGCGTCGCCTCGACTGGGACTCCAGTCTAGGCGCCAATCGAGTCGCCTTACGTCTGTGGATGCAACTTGGCCACAGTCGATCACCAGTCGACTCACGACGGTCGATTGGTCAAAATCCCAATCAACTGCTCTGTGTCGACTTGGCTGCCAAGTATCAAAACACTTGACCAAACGACTTGTACAATACCCTAGTCGACTAATAACCTCAAACATGAGGTTTAACCCCAAGTATGATGCCTTCATACGTGCTAGACCACCCTTAGCCTAGACCTAAGCCTTCTAGCCACCTCCATCAGCCTCACGCCTATTGGATCCCTTCAAGTCATCCATATGCTAGCTTTCAGGTGCTTACATCGGCTATTGTCATGTTAACCGAGTCTACACTGTTGGTGTAGTAGGCACTAGATAATTGAACCTAATTTTTGATTATGGAAAAGACCCAAAGCTAAGATCATATTGTTGTCTAACAAGCTGAACCAAGTGTGTAGGAATGGTTAAGCTGAGTTGAAGGTCGACGACACCCGGAGAATCCTGAGTCGGGAAACGGTGGTGGTCGAGCGACACTGTGAGAACTTCGAAGGGAGCCGAAGAACCCAGGTGGAGACCTGAAGCAAAGCTGCAAGTCACAAAAGGACCTAAGGTAAGCTCGTGTGTGAGTGAATGTAAGGTCGGATCCTCCGTACGGGGACATCCTTAGGCGATATTCTGACTAAGACTTCCCGTGGAAGGTTTAAGTCGAGATCGGACGGTAAGTAGCCTTTGAATTCACCTATATTATTTTCATTTCAAACTAACTTGTTGTTGCAGTGGAGTAAATAAGCTGGCGGTCGACTTCTAGCTATTGGCTGTCAACTGATGGTGGCATCAGTCGACTGGTAGGGTTCATTAGTCGACTGCCAATGAAACTGCCCACCTCGAGGAGAGTAAAGATAAGCTCCACTTATCTTGGGGAGATGAGGTTCTTTGACCATGAGCTGGAACTAAACAATGGGGAGTTTCCAAGGCTATAAAAGAAGTGGGTTTTCACCACTTTAGGTCACCAAAAAGTGCTTATCTTGTGATCCAGCAATACTGCTTCTCTATGACTACGGTACGATGCCGAAACACTACTGGAACACCGATGACACGACTACAAACTCAAGATCTAATCTTCATCGGTATAGGTTCTCAAAGTTTCTATTTCAAATCAGTGTACTTAAAAAAATTTTATTGAGCTTTTGATCGCATCAAGGAGAGGTGGGATTGTCCCTCTTCCTCAAGTTTTTCGTTGGTTTTGTAATCATCATCTCCTACCTCCAATGAGGAAGAGATTATTAGTGAATTGCCCTCCGTACGCGGTCTAGGATAGCTAGGGCCTTGGATTAGCAACCGGTCGGTTGTGAACCAAGTAAAAACAAACCTGTGTTCTTTATTTTCCGCTGTGCATCTCTGTTTTATTCGAACGTGCGAAAAGATTTTATTGTGCGCTATTCACCCCGCTCTAGCGCTTTTACGATCTAACAATTGGTATCAGAACGGGGGCGCTATGATTTGGTGCAACCACCAATCTAACATTGATTTTTGTTTCTCTTTTTGTATTTGTTTTAATTTTCATCTCGTATCATTTTTTCATTTCGTTAAGTTCCTATCTTTCGCACTACTAATCCAAGACGAGAGTCTTAGCAACTTATTTTCCTTTTCATTTGTGTTTTTGCAAGTTTTTTTTTAAATGGCCTATCTCGAAGGGTTTAGCACCGCCCGACCTTCATTTTACAATGGAGATGACTTCCGTTATTGGAAGGGTCGAATGGAGTGCTACTTGAAACCCCAAGTAGAGATATGGATCGTGATTCAAATCAGATTCACACTTCCAACAAATGGAGATGGTGAATTCTTGGATTGCGATTAGTGGACAAATGCCATGAAACGCCAAGTAGAAGCCGACACCAAGGCCACATAGATCCTATAATGCGGGCTATCCAAAGAGGAGCTCAACCGCGTTGGCCTATTCATAAGCGCAAAGGACTTGTGGAACAAGCTCATCGAGCTTCACGAAGGAACCGCCGACACCAAGGTATGTAAGAGGGATTTACTTTTAAATAAATTGTTTAACTTAAAAATGCAAGAACATGAATCATCCACTCAACTCCACACTCACATACAAGACATCATGAATGGGCTACATTCGATCAGAAAAAAGGTCAAAAATTGGGACGTGATTAGGTACGTACTTAATGCATTGCCTAGGACTACCTTAGGGCATCCATGGTTGATGCCTACAAGGTCTCTAAGGACCTTTCAAAAATTAGGTTAGATGAATTGTTTTCTGAATTTGAATTACATGAGAAGTCTAATTCGGCCCCTGCCGAGAAAAGTATCGCTTTATTTGCAAGTCCGAAGAAGAAGCCCAAGAGCAAACCACCTCTGTGTAGGATCGATGAAGTGTGGATGTGGCCGGCTAGAAGGGGGTGAATAGCCCTCTTTCGTTCGATGATGTAATTCACTCGTTCTCGTTGCGTTGCTTGTCTACGATTGTTGTTAGCACAGCAGAATAACAATGATAATAATAATACTAACAACACATAACAATCACAAGCAATACACAAGCATATACGTGGATCGGAACCGAATGGTTCCTACTCCACGGGCGAGCTCACCGAGCTCTAGTTATGCGCACGACACTAACTAAACTCCTTCTCGACTACACGTCGGAGGTGGAGAAACCTCTCACAAGCTATTACAACAGTAAAACTACAAGAAATACAAAGACACAAGAAATACAAGTAAAGAATGCTTTACAACTCTTTGTTTTGAACCCTTTCTTGTTGCTTGCTTTGGATGGCTCTTGAAGGACTGGAATGCAGCAGGAATTCCCCTACAATCGCTTCCTTAAAGTCTTGGCGAAATCCTCAAACTTGAGCTCCATTTATAACCTGCATCAAGATATTTTTCCGCCCATTAGTCGACGGCTAAAAGGCCCTAGTCGACTGCCACTGTAGCCATTGTCTCACAACGGCCAGATCCACGTCGGATAAGTTCCAAGATCGACTCGCAGCCGACTACCCGATGGCTACGCAAAGATTCTATGCTCACGACACTCCCATCACGATCGACATCCTCAGCCGATCGACTCACCGACATCATCGATCATCGCTAGTCCATGCCGATGGGTGCCAAGCACAAACCGCAAGCAAGTCTAATACCAGTCGAACCCTAGTAAACTTGGACCAGTCAAACCAGCACCTATGCCAGTCGACTACTTTCGGGAAAAACCTCAAACACCAAGTTGTTTGAGCATCCGACCATCGGGTAAACCCTCAAACACCAAGTTTGTGCCTCCGACACTCAGTCTTAGCCACTTGGCCAAGTCCACATCATCCCTCATAGAGTTCCCCACCAAAGCTCTCTTCCCACGGCCTACGTCCCTCGGATGCGCCAAACGCACGGCTTTGCAACGCCATCCTTTGCGTCTCTTGCCCTCGAAGTATGCTTTCCTTTGGGCTCACTTCATTCGCTCCCCGTCCGGCGGTTCCTCGAATGCACCAAGCGCACGGCTTCACAATGCCATCCTTCACCGACTCAAGGACCCCGAGCCTAGTGAACTTACTAAGTCCTCAAGACTTCCCACATGCACCAAGCGCACGGCTTCGCAATGCTTTGGACTTTTTCACACCAAGCTCCATGCTTGGATTTTCCATTCCAACACCATGTTGGACTTTCCCATGACAATCCCATGTCATGAGTTTTGTCTATCATCAAAATACTATCAAGGTACTACTCGAGTCAAACTCGAGTCAACCTTGGCCGATTGCACCAACAATCTCCCCCTTTTTGATGATCGACAAAACTACCATCTCAAGTCTACCAATTCTCCCATATTGGCAATTCTCACATCCCAAATAAGAATTCCAAACCTAATTGGTAACTTGGTAACTTCTCCCCCTTTTTGACATTACATCAAAAAGGTCATATCCCAATGAGATCTTACAATCTCTCCCTTGGAAGAACACATGCCTACAATCTTTCTAGTGATCCCATATCACTTAAGAGAGGCAACCCAATTTTCCTCCCATGAGGAAATACACGTCCATCTTCCCATGATGGATACCTCCCCCTAGAGGCTTGCTCCCCCTTGATCATTGCACCAACAATGTCCTTGGAGAGTCCCTAAGCCAATAGTAACATTTAACCAATCAAAACTAGGCAGAGTTCAACAATGAACTCTCTTCCACCTTAAAATTGATACTCTCCCTAAGCCCTTCTCCTAATCCATGTCCAATGGATTTCTACCCTTTCTGATGCTCTCCCAAGCATATCTTAGGGTTAGGAGTGGTTAGGGGACCTTAACCTAGCTGAACATGGGCCTAACCAACAAGATTTACCCGTAATTAGCTTGGCCAGTCGACTAAATTCAAAAATCAGTCGGCAGCCACCTCCATCATTCGACTGGCCACCGTGGCAGTCGACTGATAACTGCATTTGCAGTTTTTTGAATTTCAGAAATGACTTTTCAAAATTCATAAGTAAATATACATAGGTTTAAAAATCTTGAAATTTGGTATGTATATTACTTATCACAATCATTATGTTTGAAAAATATTAGAAAATTATTTTGCCCATTAAATTAAGAGATTGACACAAAGTCCAAAAGTTGAAAAAAGCTTCAATAAAGAGCCCTCTTTGTATCATCCCATTCAATAGTGATAGCTATCAAAAGATAAGCTTCACCAAGGTTTTTCAAAATATTTTCAAAATGTGTTTGAAACCTTTATTTCCTTTTTCCTAGACATCTCACTTGTATCTAGATGTGTAAAACACATACAAGTCAAGTTTTTAGTGAGATGTGGGTTTTTGTTCTTATAATAGTTTCATGCATATTTCTAGGCAATATTATTTGATTCCCATCAAATCATGTCATAGTCCTTATCATTTTAGTTATATGCATGAAGATGATTATGGCATAAATATGATATAGATAAAAGCATATGCCAAAATCATGATGTCATGGCATGTGAGAGAAATCTAAGCATACATGACATCTTAAAAATAATTCTAAACATGATCATGACATTTTTATAGATAAAAATGAGAGTGATGTCATGACATGGCAAGACAAATAAAATATGGAAAATAAGATAAACTAAGGTATATAATACCTAAGTGTTGAATCCAAATTGCCATTTCTTGGGTTAAGTCCATTCTTGCCTTAATGCCATTATCTCCCAAGTGTGCCATAAACCCAAAATGGCACACCAATACCTCTAAGACTTATTTGTGCCAATTTAATCATTTTTAACTTCTCAAGCACATTGGCACATCCTAATGTGTCAACTCTACTATGGTTAGGTCAACTACCCATCCACTTGGGGTTGACACACCCTAACCCATTCAGCGTGAATCGATCACGCTTTTAGGAACCCAATATCTATTGGAGCTCCTTGGGTTAACAAGGTATTCTCTAGGGATAACCTCCCTAGATACCTTCCTAATGACCCTTTTAGGCTTTAAAGCCATAGTCTTTTGGGTCTTTCCTAGGTCAACTCTAGAGGTGACTCCTCCATTGACCTTCTTAGTGGCTTTCTTGGTTTTCCTTAAGTTCTTAGCCACTAAGCACACACCATGGATAGTCTTAGGGATAACTTCCCTATTAGCCTTGGTTTTTCTAGACCTAGATGTGGTTCCATAATTAAATGGATCATTATGGTAGGACATAGGTTTGTTACCCAAACCTTTCTTGCCCTTAGACATTTCTTGTTTCTTAGGTCTTGACTTTTGTACATTAGAACCCTTAACCGAATTTGAGATGATTGCTAGGGTCTTCTCCAATTTTTCTAGCCTTGACCTTAAGGCTTGGTTTTCTAGCTCTAATTTTCCCAATTTCGAATTTTCATTAGGTTTTTGGAAATTGTTTTTCCTTTTAGGCATATGCCTAGATTTCTTGGGGTTAATGCCCAAGTTTTCTTCAATTTTCCTAATTGACTTCCTAGGGAGGATTGGTCTAGTATTATTGGTCTTAGGTTTGTCCTTAGAGAAACTAACATGCTTAGCACCTAAGCAATAAACCTTATTGTTTCTCCTAGCTTGCCTTTCATTGATAATAGCAAGAGAACTAAAATAATTCTTAGCATGCTTTTTAACTTTAGGAACTAAAGGTGCATTAAATAAATTTACCTTAGGGTTAGCTTTAGGAGGTCCCCCTACATGAGATACACCTTCTTGCCCTTTCTTTCTCCCCCTAGGGCAATGACTTCAGTAGTGCCCCTTTTGATTGCATTTAAAGCACACAATGTGCTCTTTACTCTTAATTGAGGGGACTTCGGCATCCTTTGACTTTGGGTTGACTTTTGGTGCCGATGCCTTTTCCTTAGCCAATTTAGGGCATTTGCTCTTGTAATGCCCTTTCTCCCTACACTCAAAGCAAATTATGTGATTTTTATTTAAAATAATAACATTTGAGTTACCTAGGGAGGCGGTGGAGGCCTCTTCACTTCTTTTGGAGGTAGAAGCTTAATTTTGATCTTGCTCTGGAATGGAAATCCTTTCCTCCCCCTCAATGCTAGAGGTGGAGGTCTCCACCAAATCATCCACATCTTCGAATGTGGATGCCAATTCTTCCACGACATTCTCCTCTACTTGTGCCGGTTGGGAATTTTCTTGGAATTTCATTACTTTATCCCATAATTCCTTTGCATCCCTAAAATTACCCAACCTAGACCAAATGTTGTTAGGAATCAAATCACTAAGTAATTCGATTACCTTGCGATTTGTCTCGAAGTCCTTGATTTGGTCTTCGGTCTACCTTGACTTCTCAATTTGCCTATTTCTTTCATTCCTAGGCAATTCAAAACTGTTTTCTAAGATTACCATAAAATCAAAATCGGCTTCTAGATATACCTCCATTTTTCTTCTCCACCATAGAAAATCTCCTTCGAACTTTGGTGGTTGAAGGTTGTACCCGACCATTTTGTAGTGCTCTCGTGGCGGTTAGTCCTTGAAGAGCGACCTAGCTCTGATACCACTTGTAGGATCGATGAAGTGTGGATGTAGCCGGCAAGAGGGGGGGTGAATAGCCCTCTTTAGTTCGATGATGTAATTCACTCGTTCTCGTTGCGTTGCTTGTCTACGATTGTTGTTAGTGCAGCGGAATAACAATGATAATAATAATACTAACAAAACATAACAATCACAAGCATATACGTAGTTCGGAACCGAATGATTCCTACTCCACGGGCGAGCTCTAGTTATGCGCACGTCACTAACTAAACTCCTAGACTACACGTCGGAGGTGGAGAAAACTCTCACAAGCTATTACAACAGTAAAACTACAAGAAATACAAAGACACAAGAAATACAAGTAAAGAACACTTTACAACTCTTTGCTTTGAACCCTTTCTTGTTGCTTGCTTTGGATGGCTCTTGAAGGACTAGAATGCAGCAGCAATTCCCCTTAAATCGCTTCCTTAAAGTCTTGGCGAAATCCCCCAACTTGAGCTCCATTTATAACCTGCATCAAGCTGTTTTCGCGCCCATCAGTCGACTGCCGCTGTAGTCATTGTCTCACAACGGCCAGATCCACGTCAGATAAGTTCCTATGGATCACCTACCAGTCGACTGCTAGTCCATGGCAGTCGACTGGGACTTGGTAGACGACTGCCCAGTCGGCTACGGAGCATTCTGTGCTCGTGACACTCCCATCAGTCGACTGCCATCCCTCGACAGTCAACTCCTGTCGACATCAGTCGACTGCCAGTCCATGACAGTCGACTACCAAGCACAAAACCGCAAGTCTAACAGCAGTCGAACCCTAGTCGACTTGGACCAGTCGAACCGGCACCTATGTCAGTCGACTGCTGTTAGGCAAAACCTCAAACACCAAGTTGTTTGAGCATCTGACCATCGGGTACCCTCAAATACCAAGTTTGAGCCTCCGGCACCCAGTCTTAGCCACTTGGCTAAGTCCACATCATCCCTCATGGAGTTCCCCAATGAAGCTCTCTTCCCACGACCTACGTCCCTCGGATGCGCCAAACGCACGACTTTACAACGCCATCCTTCGTGTCTCTTTCCCTCGATGTTTGCTTCCCTTTGGGCTCACTTCATTCGCTCCCCGTCCGGCGATCCCTCGAATGCACCAAGCCCACGGCTTCGCAATGTCATCCTTCACCGACTCAAGGACCCCGAGCCTAGTGAACTTACCAAGTCCTCAAGACTTTTCACATGCACCAAGCGCACGACTTCGCAATGCTTTGGTCTTTTCCACACCAAGCTCCATGCTTGGATTTTCCATGCCAACACCATGTTGGACTTTCCCATGACAATCCCATGTCATGAGTTTTGTCTATCATCAAAATACTATCAAGGTACTGCTCGAGTAAAACTCGAGTCAGCCTGGGCCGATTGCACCAACACTCTGGAGGAAGAAGATGAGTACGAGTCGAAGGTGAATGATGAGATGGAGACCGAACTAGTGAATCTAGTTCGAAAAATGATCAAAAGTAGAAGGAGGCTAATAAATCAATCCAAGGAGGGTAAGTCAAAAAAAAGTTCTAACTATAGATGCTATGAGTGCAATAGGATGGGCCACATCATGTCGGAGTGTCCAAGACTAAGAACAAGGCACCACAGTCCAAGAAAGCACTCAACTCTACGTGGGAGGAATCGCCGGAGGAGGAAGACGAGCTCAACAACTTCGTCTTCTTGGCCAAGCCTATCTGGTTCAAAAGGTTCACTCAAGGTGAGTCACTCTTTAATCGATACATTGTAGGTGCAATTAAATTCTTAACTAAAAAATTAGCTAAGTTCTAGTCCAAGGTCAAGACCTTAGTTGAGGAGGTTAAACTTCTTAAACACGAGGTCTCCCTAACCTCTTCGACTAGTCAAGTTCAAGAGGACTCAACTCGAGTTGAAAAACTCGAAGTTGAGAACTCACTCTTGAAAGGACAAGTCAAAGATCTTTGGCAAATGTTGGAAAGGTTCACTTTGGGATCCAAGGGACTTGACCTACTACTTAGTTCGCAAAGGGCCATGTAAAACAAGGCTGAACTAGGATTTAGATCAACCACGACTAACAAGTTGTATATGTCAATCGTAAACTGTAATAGAAAACAAGTCTAAGCATGGGTCCCTAAGACCGCTTTAATTTCACAATTAGGATCTAATAAGTACTGGGTTCCCAAGAACCAAATCCACAACGTGGATAGACCGAATCGATTCAATGGTCCAGAGGGAGCTAGTACTAAAGTTATTTGTTCTATTACATGTAATTAGTCTTTGCAAGCTTAGTTATTTTGTTTTAATTTTTAGAACAGCTAGATAGGGTCAATAACTCGTCAATATTGACAACATAGTATTAGGACGCGGCGAGATGATAGTATGTTAGGGAAACGAAGTCCTATGTGTCCAAGTTAGATAAGGTGTATCTAGCTTAGTGCACTCGACCAAGTTGAAATAGCTGAAACTACCTCACCGTATCCTTAATTAGTTAGACCAGGAAGTAATCTTAAGTGACTCAAGTAATCGATTTCTTGAATTTGGCTTTGTCTAAGGAAGTGGTCGTTGTTCCGATCAAAGAAGGTCTTTGTGCCACGCCACGACCTGGAAGCCAATTTTTCGAAAATTTTATTTGACGAGCTAAGGGTAAAATTCGAATCTAACACAAGGTTGATTAGCTTCAATTCACTAAATCTAAACAAGTAAAATTGAAGTGATCTCATAGAACACATAAGGATAACATGCTTGATCATGTAGAAAGGGTGAGATGATTCCTAGGACTAATAACTTTCAACCAACTATTAAAATCCCAATATCCGATCCAACTACTATATGTGTAGGATCAATGGATGTTGGACAGTGTGTGTTCCCGACACATGACCGGAGACCGATTGAAATTTTCGAAGCTCAGATTAAAAAATCAAGGATCGGTAGCATTCAGAAATAATGGGAAATTCAAAATCATCGGATCAAATGAAATTGGGCTAAACTCTAATTTTATAATTTGCAACTTTCTTTTAGTCGAAAATTTTGATTTCAATTTACATAGTGAAAGCCAATTGTGTGATAACAACTATAAGGTTACATTATTAGAAAATGAATGTTCAATTAAAACTAATGATACCTCTAAAACAATACTTAAGGAACTAGGAATAGCAACATATACACAATTAATTTACCCAACTCCTCATCCAAGTGTCTAATGACACATCAAGAGGAATCTTGGTTGTGACACCGACGACTTGGACACTCTCATCCAAGACTCGTACACAAAATGAGTCAGATTGGCCTAGTTAGAGGTTTACCCAACCTTAACAACTTAGACAATAAAATTTGTAATGCGTGTCAACAAGGTAAACAAGCTAGGGCACAACATCAACTAACTAGGAAAGAACCAAAAGTGTACTTGAGCTCCTACACTTAGACCTATTTGATTCTCATGGAGGCAAGTCACTAAACGGAAGTCAATTCTACTTAGTCATAGTTGATGACTACTCTAGGTTTACCTGGGTCAGGTTCCTAAAACACAAAAGTGAAATCCTAGAACAACTCACCAACTTATGCAAGTTAATAGAAAACGAAAAGAACCTTAAGGTTAATAGACTTAGAAGCGATCATGGTGATGAATTCGAAAATCATTGGTTCACCGACTTCTGTAACATAAACGGATACCACTATGAGTCTCCTTCCCTATAACCCCACAATAAAATGGTCTAGTCAAGCGAAAGAATAGAACCCTACAAGAAGCCGCTAGAACCATGTTAAATGAGTACAACCTTCCTAATAGGTTTTGGGAAAAAGCCATTAGTACGATGTGCTATGTCCAAAATAGAATCTCACTAGCCAAAAGACACCTTAAAACCTCAAAACATTACCCAATATTTAATACTTTAGGGTTTTCGGATGTACGATTCACATATTAAATACTAAAGACTACTTAGGAAAATTCACTTCTAAAATAACAACGGGAATATTCCTAGGGTACTCAATCACAAGTAGAGTCTATAGGATCTATAATAATGAAATCCTAAAAATCGAAAAAAGGATTAATGTGGTATTCGATGAAGGAGATAAACCCACAAAACCCGAAGTAGAACTAGTTAATGAACCAATTGATACTAGACCAGAATCTAACCATGAAAATGAGTCTATTATAAATCCTAACCCAAGTCAGTCTAGGTTATAATCAAATCATCCCAGTGATCAAGTAATAGGTGATCCCAACCTAGGGGTTCGAACTAGAGCGTTGTATAGAAACCTTAGTCAAATCTCATTAATCTCGAAAATCAACCCAAATCAATTGAACAAGCTCTTCTTGATCCCGATTGGATTATTGTCATGCAAGAAGAGCTAGCTCAATTCACTAGGAGTGATGTCTGGGAATTAGTACCTAAAGATAAATCGATCATTGGAACAAGGTGGGTATTCTAGAACAAACTTGATGATAAAGGAGAAGTAGTTAGGAATAAAGCAAGATTAGTCGCTAAAGGATTTAGTCAAGTAGAAGGGTTAGATTATGACAAAACCTATGCTCCCATAGCTAGACTAGAATCGATTTGAATGTTGTGGTCCTACGATGCACATCGACGATTCAAATTATTTCAAATGGATGTGAAGTCAGCATTTTTAAATGGTTTTATTAAGGAAGAGGTCTACATTAGCCAACCCCCATGATTTGAAAGTTTAGACAAACCCAACCATGTTTTCAAACTTAAGAAAGATTTATATGGACTAAAACAAGCTCCTAGAGCTTGGTATGAAAGGCTTTCCATTTATCTCAAGTCAAAAGGGTTTATTCAAGGCTTAGTAGACTCAACTCTCTTCGTAAAATCCGTAGGTAAAGAAATTTTTATTGCCCAAATATACGAAGATGATATAATCTTTGGAACAACCAACTCAATTTTACTAAATGAGTTCATTTCACTAATGGAAAGTGAATTTGAAATGAACTTAGTAGGAGAATTAATATTTTTTCTAGGCTTACAAATTAAACAAACTAAGGAAGGAATTTATCTACATCAACATAAATACACTAAGGAATTAATTAATAGATTTGGAATGCAAAATGCTAAGATAATTAATACACCAATGGCT
This sequence comes from Wurfbainia villosa, assembly GCA_025175895.1. Lineage (NCBI taxonomy): Eukaryota > Viridiplantae > Streptophyta > Magnoliopsida > Zingiberales > Zingiberaceae > Wurfbainia > Wurfbainia villosa. The sequence continues at coordinate 29,527,745 of CM045989.1, read as the reverse complement.
ACAAATGTTAATGTAGGAGAAGACTTAGATGGAAAACCAATAGACTTAAAATATTATAGGAGCGCGATAGGTAGTCTCTTATACTTAACTGTGAGTCGACTCGATTTACTATTCACAACGAGTATGTGTGCAAGATTTCAAACTTGTGCTAAGGAGTCACACTTAACATTAGTCAAACGCATCCTTAGATACCTAAAGGGTACACTAAACATAGGAATTTGGTACCATAGATCTAACGAGTTCAAACTAATCGGCTACTCCAACTTGGATTATGCTGGTAGTAAACTCAATAGAAAGAGCATGAGTGGGTGTTGCCAACTTCTCGGCTTGAGTCTAGTGAGCTGGTGTAGTAGAAAGCAACACTATGTTGCCTTATCTACCACCGAAGTCGAATACGTTGCGATGGGTGAGTGTGTAGCTCAACTCTTATGGATGAAGCACACTCTCTAAGGCATTAAGTTAAACTTTAACAACACTAAAATTTACATCGACAATATTAGTTCAATTAATTTAACCAAAAACCCAATCTGTCATTCTAGAACCAAACATATAGAGGTCAAACACCACTTTATTCGAGAACATGTAGCAAGTGGGACCATACAACTCGAATACGTGTAGTCCAAATCGAACCTAGTAGACCTATTTACCAAGCCCTTACTCGAAACAGAGTTTAGTCTGCTTAGACACAAATTAGGTATGTGTGTAATAGAGTAGGACTCAAAACTTATATTTTCCTTTATACTCTATTTTTTTTATTTTTTTTCATGCAAAATTGAACTAGCCTAGGGCTTACCCTAGAAAGTATGCACCTATAGATTTAAGGAGGCAATACATCTCATAACACATATGACTAATGTGTTTGTGTACTTAGCCATGTAGATGGGCGTGAGATTTTAGGACCTCACTCCTGGTTCCAGATGTAGATCTAGTGCATCGACATGAACCATGGAGTATAATTGTCTAAATTAACCAACTCTAATCAGGACTTGTTGGTCATTCTATATCAATCAAGTCAAAAACATTCTATTAGTTGAGATTATGTTTAAAGTATTATTTTCATAATCTAATAGGAACATGCTTGGACTTATAAAACATAATCACTATGTTTCGAAAAAGTTTTTTCTATAAACCCCCATACTTTTTGATTTATGGCAAAAAGGGGAGACAAAGGCCAAAGTTAAGGGATCAATTTTGTTTTTGATAACTTAACTTAATTCTAAACTTAAAATCACTAGGCCAAAGTTAAGTAAGTGATTACATAACTTAACCTTTTTAATGGCAACAGGGGAAGAAAAAGGCCAAAGTTAAGAGATCAAAAATTAATTTTTGATAACTTAAATTAAACTTAACTTATACAATTAATCCAATATTAAGTAATCTTGATTACTTAACTTTTTAAGTTGAAACCGTTAAGGGGGAGAACTAAGTGAAGGGTTTTTCTTATCGAGTCTGTGAGGGGAAACTTCGCTTCCCACTTCACCTTGGTCGTTTGATCATGGCGATCCCTTCGATGTCCCTAGATTAAAAATTTAATCCTAGATAAAAGGGATTGCTCAAACAACCAAGTCATCGCTGTGCTATTCGTTTAGAGAGGTCACTTGAACAAACTAGTTGTTCAAGCGACCATCCTCTATTCTACGAGTAGCCGTGGAATAGATGACGTCTGGATCGCCGGTTTTTGTGTTTATGTTCGAGATCCAAGTATTATTTAGCCATATACAGATTTATATCATACTCATAGTTTAAAAACAAAAACAAGCAAGTAACAAAAAGAGAAAGAAGAATAGGTATACCTCTCGATCTTCTAATGTATGACCTTCCTCCTTTTGGACGTCGTGTGGGCGACGATCTACCAAAAGTCGAAGCACCTAGATCGCAAATTTTCCTTCCTTGCTCTTCCAAAGCAAAAGGAAGAATAGAAACAAGGTTCTTCTCCTCCCTAAAACCAACCAACAAGGAACAAAACAATTCCTTGCCGCCGGCCAACTAGGAGGAGGAGAAGATGATGGAAAACAACCAAGACACCAAGGGAAGCCCTATATCTTGTTTCCACCACCTAACGAGAAGGAGAAGAGAGGCTTGGACGCTGGCCAAAAGCTAGAAGAGGGCTGGAAAACAAGCTGGATGCTGGCAACCTTGAAGGAAGAATTATTTGGTGCCGCCTAGCCTCCAAACCCTAACCCTAATCCTATCTCAACTAGGATTCCTTCTCTTGCCGCCAACTCCAAAAACCCTAGCTCTCTTGATGTTGTTGTCCACGCCAACCCCTTGCCCTCCTTTTATAGAGTTAGGGATAAGTCATGAATTAATCTCCTCCATTGGTTCTAGGGATTTAATCTCAACCACCGGATCTAGAGATTTAATCTCAACCGTGCGATCTTAGAGATTTAATATCTACCTATGGATATTAGTGTTTTGTTTCTATCGATTGGATCTAAGCTTCATGAGGTGTTAATGGGCTACATTAGGAACCATGAGGAGGAGTTGGATCTTGGCCACCCATAGATCAAGCCCACATAAAGTCCGATCCACTAATGATGATCCAATCCACTAAAGGATCATCATATATCTACCTCACCAACCCCCATATGATAATATGGGCTCCGTATATTATTTGTACATTTACTCCCCATGTTTAAGATCTCGAATGTCCATCGATTAATTACTTTACTGACCATTAATTAATCAACATCTAACTCCATGAGTAGTACCACTCAACCTTTTCATCATGCCGGACCAAGTTCACCTGCAGAGTTTACATGATGAACCTTATGACCTCCTCAAGGGGACATCATCATCCTAATATATAAGACACGATTTCCTCCTATAATCTACGGAACACCATATAAATAATATCATCTCCCAACTTACCGAGCCTATCGGTTTAATCTATAAATCTAGCCCTTTGGTAAATCAAAGAGATGAATACTAAGTATATGTGCCCGTTATTATATCGAGATTAAGAGCATGTACTAAATAATATCTGAGCTTAGATTCGATTATGTAGTCAGCAATAAATCGAATCACCTCTAAGTCGGTCCTGCTCAATTCACACAAAGTGCACTAGTGTGATTCTATGGTCAAGACAAACCAATACCAAATCACACTACAACCATTCCGATGGTTTATCCAAAGCCATCTCGGTTGTGAGCCTTTACATATACTTTTCAAGGAGCCGATAACATGATCTCCCGTGTGACACCACACACCATGTTATCTACAATGTAAAGTATTAGACAATATTGCATAACCATAAAAATATGCAAACAATGATCATGTGATTCTTATTTCAAAATAAAGATGTTCATATAAAAGATAGACTTTTCAGTATACATCCCTACAATCTCCCACTTATACTAAAAGATTATGCTGTCCATAAACTGCCATACATCTGATCCTCATTCCCTCCACATGCCTATCAAAAGTTCTCACCGGAAGGGCCTTAGTGAAAGGATCTGCCAGGTTATCCTCTGATGCAATTTTGGCCACAACAACTTCTCCTCTCTTTATGATTTCTCGTATCAGGTGGTACTTGCGCTCTATGTGTTTACTAGCCTTATGGGCTCGTGGTTCCTTCGAGTTTGCAACTGCACCACTATTATCATAATAAATTGTGATAGTTCTGGGCAAACCAAGAATCACATTCAAGTCCATTAGGAAGTTCCTGAGCCACACAACTTCTTTGGCCGCCTTAGAGGTTGCCAAATACTCAGCTTCCATGGTGGAGTCCGCCACGCATTTCTGTTTGACACTCCTCCATACAATGGCTCCACCTCCCAAAGTAAACACAAAACCTGAGGTAGACTTACCGTTATCCCTATCGGATTGGAAGTCGAAATTCGTGTAACCCACAGGAAGTAATTGGTCTGCCCGGTAAAACAGCATATAATCCCTAGTCCTTCTCAGGTACTTCAATATATGCTTTATCGCAGTCTAATGTCCCTGTTCTGGATCACTCTCATATCTGCTGACCATGCCCATGGCAAAACAGATATCTAGTCTCGTACAGAGCATCGCATACATGAGGCTTCCTACTGCCGAAGCATAAGGAACCAGCTTCATCTCCTCTATCTCCTCAGATGATCTAGGACACATCTCCTTAGATAAAGGAACTCCATGCCTGAAAGGTAGAAAACCCTTCTTGGAGTTCTGCATGCTAAAACGCTCCATAATCATGTCTATGTATGAAGCTTGGGATAAGCACAACATCCTTTTCCTGTAATCCCTTATAACCTTGATCCCAAGGATGTGTCCCACCTCTCCCAAGTCTTTAATATCAAACTGTTTGGACAACCATACCCTTACGTCCTATAACACCTTGATATTGTTGCCAATCAACAAAATGCCATCTACGTATAATACAAGAAATACCACTACGTTTCCGTCACATCTCTTGTATACACAAGACTCATCCGTACTTTGAATAAATCCATAAGACTGGATTACCTCATCAAAGAGGATGTTCAAAGACCTCGAAGCTTGCTTCAATCCATAAATAGACCTATTAAGCTTACAAACAAGATGCTCTTTCCCTTTAGCAATGAAACCCTCTGGTTGCTTCAAGTAGATGTTTTCCTCAAGACTTCCATTAAGGAAAGTTGTCTTGACATCCATCTGGCACGCCTCATAATCCATATGAGCTGCTATGCATAAGAGAATCCGGATAGACTTAAGCATGGCTACCGGCGAAAAGGTCTCCTCATAATCGATACCCTTTTTCTGAGTATACCCCTTCGCAACAAGCCTCGCTTTGAAGGTCTCAACCTTCCCATCTATTCCTCTCTTTCTCTTTTAGATCCACTTGCATCCAATGGTTTTTACACCATCGGGTGGTTCTACTAGCTCCCAGACCTGATTTGAATCCATAGATTCAATTTTAGCATTCATTGCACTTTACCAAAATACTACATCTTTATCTTGGATTGCCTCATCATATGTCCAAGGATCAGGTTCATGTTCGCCAGGGACTAAATCAGAAGATTCTCCCAAGAACATGAATCTATCAGACTGTCTCATAACCCTCCCACTATGATGAGGTATCACCTGTGTATCCTCTGTGACACGCGGTGCAGTGACATGTGGTATATCCTCTTGTATCGGTGGTACTAAAGAAGTGACTTCCCCTTTTAACTCCTCCAGAACAATTTTACTCTTGGGCTTGTGGCTCATCACATAGTCTTCCTCTAGAAATCTGGCGTTCGTGCTAACGATCACCCTCTGATCTCTAGGACTATAAAACAATCCACCCTTTGTTCCCCTGGGATAGCTAACGAACATGCGTACTTCTGTACGAGGTTCCAACTTAGTAGCATCTGCCTTCAGCACATGTGCTGGACTCCCCCATATTCGAATATGTCTTAGACTAGGTTTTTGCCCAATCCACAATTCTATGGGAGTAGAAGTCACTGATTTAGATGGAACCAAGTTCAGAATGTATATCGTCGTATCTAGAGCATATCCCCAGAACGAATCTGGCAACTCAGAATAACTCATCATCGATCTAAGCATCTCCATAAGAGTCCTATTCCTTTGCTCTGCTACACCATTCTGCTGGGGTGTGCCAGGTGTAGTCAATTGGGATCGAATCCCAGCCTCTGATAAGTAGTTCCTAAACTCTCCGAAGAGGTACTCACCACCACGATCAGATCGTAGTGTCTTGATACTTTTACCTTGACATTTCTCCACATCAGCATTGAATTCTTTGAACTTGTCAAAGCATTCAGACTTGCGGCGCATCAGGTAAATATATCCATATCTCGAGTAATCGTCTATAAAAGAGACGAAATACTCGAAACTACCTCTAGCCTGGATAGACATAGGACCACACAAATCAGAATGAACCAATTCTAACACATGTTTGGCTCTATACCCCTTGGCCTTAAAAGGCCTCTTGGTCATCTTACCCTCCAAGCAAGATTCACAGGTTGGGAGATCCTCCACCACTAATGAACCCAAAGGTCCATCAGCTATCAACCTTTAAATTCTGCTTAGGTTAATGTGACGAAGCCTAAGATGCCAAAGTTATGTTTGGTTCATTTTTGAAGGTTCTTTTCTCTTATTGGAATTAGAAGATGAGTTATTAATTTCAATATGCATCGTGGGAGGTTTTGGTTCAAGTGTGTACAAATTTCCTATCAATGTACCCGAACAGATAATGTCCCTATCTCTTCTTATAACAACTCTGTCATTAAAAAAAATAGAAAATCCATCCATAAACAATTTAGAAATTGAAATTAAATTCTTTCTAAATAAGGGTACATAAAGGCAATTCTTAAGAACCAAAAGTTTATTTTTCTCAAAAGATAAATGAACATCTCCCACTGCAACAGCTGCCACCTTCGTGGCATTGCCAAAGTACACGATAATCTCTCCCTCAGCTAGTTGTCTGGTTTCCTGGAACCCCTGCAAAGTATTGTAGACATGATCAGTGGCTCCCGTATCTACACACCAGGTGCTGGTAGATAACACCGCTAAACATGTTTCAACGACTAGACCAAAAGATATACCTTTGTTCTTGCGGTTGGGGCAGTCCTTCTTCCAGTGTCCAGTCTGCATACAAGTGAAGCACTTGCCTTTCGAATTCTTCAATCCTCCCTGAGTACCTCCCATCGCCTTCGCCCCAGTTTGTTTCTTCTTCTTCTTGCCTTTCGGCTTAGAAGTAGAAACCTTTTGGGTCACCACGACATGCGCCTGAGCACTCTGATGAAATAGTCCCTTTGTCGCCTGGAGTTCTATCAGAAGTTCTGCCAACGAATACAACCTCTTGTTCATGTTGTAGTTCAGGCGAAACTGCTCAATACTCCTAGGTAGAGACTGGAGTATGATATCGACCTGGATTTCCCCATCGATCTCAGCTCCTAGGACCTCCAGCTCATTCAAATGAGTCATCATCTTGAGAACATGATCCCTCACGGGTGTTCCCTCGATCATGGTGGTCGTCATCAAGTTTCTCATGGCCTCTTGCCTCGCAGCCCAATTCTGTTGTCCGAAAAGCTTCTTGAGATTTAGCATCATATCATAAGCAGTGGACATGGCTTGATGTTGATGTTGTAGTACATTTGACATAGATTTCAAAATGTAACACCGCACCATCTCATCAGCATTGATCCACTTCTTATAGCTCTCTCTCTCCTTTTCCCCAGAATCATCTGCAGGCTTGGGAGGGCACTCTTCGAGGAGTACAAATTTGTATTTCTTAGCAGTCAAGACAATGTCTAGATTCCTCTTCCAATCAACATAGTTGGGTCTAGTAAGTTTGTTCTCTTTCAGTATCACAGCAAGTTGGTTGAAAGTCATTTTGAAAGAAAACCTAAGAATCACATAAATTAAAACATTAGATTTCAAAAAATTATTGATTCCTTAAACAATAAAATTTTAAAATCAATCAACACCTCAAAACACCGAGAATATCGTATGTCACGATAGTGTGGACGTATACGAATTCTACATTTGTAAGAGGAGGTTTTACCCATTAATTTTACTATCTTGTCAACCTAACTTTTTGACAAGTAGAATTAATAGTTGGTTCCTCTTTGACCCTACAAATAAAAGCAGTGACTCCGATGGAGAGAATACTTATATTTGTATCTAAGTGTTCACCATTACTCGGTACCAAGGTAATTATCTCGGGTTATATGCCTAATGATGGGGAAGTACACACCCTCCTTGATAATTCCCTATAACCATATTTGGCCATGTGATCCGCAAACAAACCCATCCGATATGGAGGAAGGCACTCAGAGCCGACGCGCAAGTTTGTTTGCATCACTTGTCAAATCATAATGGAGGCCGTGGGAATTTTTAAAAAATTCCCTCTCCCACTTAGTAATTTGAAATTGAGGAATTTTCCTAGCCTACGACATTCATATCAAACAAAAAGAAATAAATATGAAAAATAAATTATTTTTCAACTATTATGGCTTTTGTCTTCAATATGTCTCCCGTCGCAACGCCTTCTCGTCCGCTCCTCCTACGCCATGTACAAGCCATCCGGAGATCCGAGTCGAGACTAAAACCTATTTTAATTTACATCCATCGATCCTATACTCCACGAGGGAGTGTACATTAAATCTAGATCGAAAGTAAACTAAAATAAAGTATGGCTAAACAATGCCGTATCTAATTTACAAAAAAATAAATACTAGCCTCGTCAACCCCGAGGATTCAACAAAATACACACATACAATCACATACACACATATGGCCATAATAGTCGGATCTTATGCCTGCAACCAAAGAGTTAAACTACGCATATCCTACTATTATCTGACACATATCATATATGAAAAAGTGCATAAAAATTAATCGAATCCTAAACACACAAAACAGGAAACCTTGGCTCTGATACCAATTGAAGGGTTTTACTTATCGAGTCCGTGAGGGGAAACTTCGCATCCCACTTCACCTTGGTCGTTTGATAATGGCGATCCCTTCGATATCCCCGGATTAAAAATTTAATCCTAGACAAAAGGGATTGCTCAAACAACCAAGCCATCGTCGTGCTATTCGTTTAGTTGTTCAAGCAACCATCCTCTATTCTACGAGTAGCCGCGGAATAGACGATGTCCGAATCGTCGGTTTTTGTGTTTATGTTCGGGATCCAAGTATTATTTAGCCATATACAGATTTATATCATCCTCATAGTTTAAAAACAAAAACAAGCAAGTAATAAAAAGAGAAAGAAGAATAGGTATACCTCTCGATCTTCTAATGTATGGCCTTCCTCCTTTTAGACGTCGTGTGGGCGACGATCTACCAAAAGTCGAAGCACCTAGATCACAAATCTTCCTTCCTTGCTCTTCCAAAGCAAAAGGAAGAATAGAAACAAGGTTCTTCTCCTCCCTAAAACCAACCAACATGGAACAAAACAATTCCTTGTCGCCGACCAACTAGGAGGAGGAGAAGATGATGGAAAACAACCAAGACACCAAGGGAAGCCCTATATCTTGTTTCCACCACCTAAGGAGAAGAAGAAGAGAGGCTTGGCCGTCGGCCAAAAGCTAGAAGAGGGCTAGAAAACAAGTTGGATGCCGGCCACCTTGAAGGAAGAAGAAGAAAAGGAATTACCTTCCTTATTTGGTGCCGCCCAAGCCCAAACCCTAATTCCTAAGCCCTTGCCGCCAACTCCAAAAACCCTAGCTCTCTTGATGTTGTTGTCCACGCCAACCCCATGCCCTCCTTTTATAGAGTTAGGGATAAGTCATGAATTAATCTCCTCCATTGGTTCTAGGGATTTAATCTCAACCGTCGGATCAAGAGATTTAATCTCAACCGTCGAATCTTAGAGATTTAATCTCTGCCTATGGATATTAGAGTTTTGTTTCTATCCATTGGATCTAAGCTTCATGAGTTGTTAATAGGCTACATTAGGGACCATGAGGAGGAGTTGGATCTTGGCCACCCATGGATCAAGCCCACATAAAGTCCGATCCACTAATCACGATCCAATCCACTAAAGGATCATAATTGATCTACCTCACCAACCCCCATATGATAATATGGGCTCCATATATTATTTGTAAATATTCTCCCCGTGTTTAAGATCTCGAATATCCATCGATTAATTAATTTACTGACCATTAATTAATCAACATCTAACTCCCACGAGTAGTACAACTCAACCTTTTCATCATGATGGACAAAGTCCACCTGTAGGGTTTACATGATGAACCTTATGAGCTCCTCAAGGGGGCATCATCATCCTAATATATAGGACATGGTTTCCTCCTATAATCAACGACACACCATATAAATAATATCATCTCCCAACTTACCGAGCCTATCGATTTAATCTATAAATCTCGCCCATTGGTAAATCAAAGAGATGAATACTAAGTATATGTGGCCGTTATTATATCGCGATTAAGAGCATATACTAAATAATATCTGAGTTCCGATTCGATTATGTAGTCAGCAATAAATCGAATCACCTCTAAGTCGGTCATGCTCAATTCACACAAAGTGCACTAGTGTAATTCTATGGTCAAGACATACCAATACCAAATCACACTACAACCATTCCGATGGTTTATCCAAATCCATCTCGGTTGTGAGCCTTTACTTATACTTTTCAAGGAGCCGATAACATGATCTCCCGTGTGACACCACACACCATGTTATCTGCAATGTAAAGTATTAGACAATATTGCTTAACTATAAAAATATGCAAACAATGATCATGTGATTCTTATTTCAAAATAAAGATGTTCATACAAAAGATAGACTTATCAGTATACATCCCTACACTAAGATCCTTTTTCAAGTACTCACCTAAGGTCAAAAGGGAGGTAACCTCAAGGGGGAGTACTTGGAAAAGAGTTTTACTCATACTCCTACTTATGCTAACTTACTAAGTTACTCACACTAACTTATTAAGTTATTCTTTTATGATTCTTTCATATTCATAATAATCATTTCACTTAATGCACTCTTATGCATTAATTTTTCCCTTAACTTTGTGTCGGTTTTCCATAGATCAAAAAGGGAGAGATTGTTGGTGCAGTAGACACTAGATAATCGAACCTAGGTTTTGATTATGACAAAGACCCAAAGATAAGGTCATACTATTATCTAACGAGCTGAACTAAGTGTGTAGGAATGGTTAAGCTGAGCTGAAGTTCGGCGAAACCTAGAGAATTCTAAGTCAGGAAATCGTGGTGGTCGAGGGACACCGGGAGAACTTCGGAGGGAGCCGAAGAACCTAGTGGAGACCTGAAGCAAAGCTACAAGTCACAAAAAGGCCTAAGGTAAGCTCATGTGTGAGTAAATGTAAGGTCGGTTCCTCCGTATGGGGACATCCTTAAGCGGCGATCTGACTAAGACTTCCCGTGAAAGGTCTAGGTCGAGATCGGATGGTAAGTGGTCGTCGAATTCACTTGTATTTTTTTCATTCCGAGCTAACTTGTTGTTGCAATGGAGTAAAAAAGATGGCAGTCGACTGCTGGTGACATCAGTTGACTAGTAGGATTCATTAGTTGACTGCCAGTCAAACTACCCACCTCGAGGAGAGTCAAGATAAGCTCCACTTATCTTGGGGAGATGTCGTTCTTTGACCTTGAGCAGGAACTGAATGTTGGGGAGCTTCCAATGCTATAAAAGAAGGGGTTGTCGCCCCATTAGGTAATCAAAAAGTGCTTACAAAGTGATCCCGCAACGTCGCTTCTCTACGACTACGCTACGACGCAAAAATGCTGTCGGAACGCCAACAACATGACTACAAACTCAAGATCTACTCCTCGTTGGTATAGGTTCTCAAAGTTTCTATTTCAAATTAGTGTACTTAAATTTGTTTTATCAATCTTTTGATCGCATCGAGGAGAGGTGGGATTGTCCCTCTTCCTCAAGCTTTTCGTTGGTTTTGTAATCATCATCTCCTATCTCCAACGAGGAGGAGATATTAGTGAATTGCCCTCCGTACGCGATCTAGGATTGCTAGGGCCTTGGATTAGCAATCGGTCGGTTGTGAACCAAGTAAAAACAAACCTGTGTTCTTTATTTTCCGTTGTGCATCTCTCTTTTATTCGAACATATGAAAAGATTTTATCATGTGCTATTCACCCCCCTGTTGGGTTTCCGATACTACGGCGAGTGTGTGTTTGAACATGTTTCGTAAACATGTGCAGAGCGGAAGAATTAAAAATAAATAAATCTAATTTATTACAACACACACATCACATGCATGCATAGTACAACATGTGTAGACATAATCGCAGTTTCAAATTTTGCAATAAAAGGAAATTACGCTAGTTATACCTGACGTATCACGTGCAACAGGAATAACATCAACCGGAGCAACTCTCGCTAGAATTGCCTCTATCCATATCCACGTCGAGTACCATCGGGATAGCTTCGCCAAGCTATGAGCCTCGTCTTCGTAGGAGTCACTAACTTCATGTCGAAGACAATGTGATCGAGAGAAGATCACAATCCGAATCAAATTCGGATTTGAAAATGAGTCCCCAAAACTCGTTTCTCCGGAGAGATATTTGTCAACCGATTGAAGAATCCTTGGTCCTCCACCTATGAGGATTACCGGAGATCCAATCCCCGGCAATAAATTCGTTGTCGGAGCTCCAAACGTCGTCCAAACGACACTCTGACAAGAAGGAAACAAGCTGTCCAAAAACTGGACAACTTGGTGGAGGACTTGGCGCCGACCAAAGGGAGAGGGCCGGCTAGTCCTTGGTCATCGGAGCCAAGGAGGGTCACCGGAGGATGGCCGGCAGTAGTTGGAGGGCGGCGACAGCAGGTGGTGGCGTCCAACAAGGAGGGCGGCAGAAAGGTTGGGCGACAAGGAGAGGAGAAGGGCTTAGGTGGCTAGGGTTTCCAACACACAAGTTATCAATGAAAAACCCTTAAGCCATGTTTTATAGAGAACACATTCTCCTAACGGTTATTGGTTCATAACCAAAACACATTAACCCGCTCCAATAACTTAAGTTAAAATAAACCGAACCGAGTTGGTATATTTTAAGTTAAAACGAACCAAACCAACTTTGGTTCATTCGTTTAAAACAAACTAAACCACTTTGGTTTATTCTCCACCATTGGATTAGAACCAAAACAATTTGGTTCATCCATCATGTCTTCATAAGACTCGACCCATCTATGCTTCCATTGCGACTGAAACAATTTCATGCTCGCTTCTTATTTGGTCCAACCAAACCTAGTTTCTCTCGATCTGAGAATCTCATTCTCAAGCAAGTTTTAAATCCTTCGGATTATGCTCGTTGTGCGTGTGACCAAATAGGTTCCCGATTTATGTTGGTCGTCTATAATTAACCATTAATTATAGAATAATCATGAGTGGCACCTAGTAGTACATCATGATCCCCAAATAACCGGAAAATCAACGGTTGATTCCAGAACCATTTCTGAAACCCTTCAGCAGCTTCAATGAATCGTGCCCCGTTCCCTTCACTCATCTTATACCCACATGGTTCAGGACATGGTCTATAGTGTCAGTCCCCACTAGGCTGACTACGTCACACCTAGCCCAAGTATCATTTCCTCATTATACGGATTCTAGTTACTGCACATGTATCCAAGAGTACCTTACTCTAAACATGTAATGCTTTAGCCAAAGACTTTAGTAATAATCCGATGAGAGGCCATAAGTATACATCTCCTCACAAGGAGTGGTGAATCCTTTATAGGCTATTCAAACACCTTCATCCACTTCGACTTATACCCAATCATCCTGGGTTAACATCTCCTCAAAGATGCTTGCTTAAGATTTCAAAGCATAAGTCTTCATGACCAAGATGACTTGAATACCACAAGTCAAAGGAACATCGCACTTAAGCTATAGTAAGAACTTCATTGACATATCCATATATGCAGAGAACCATATGAATTCTTACAGCTGGTCACTCTAATGAACTAATTACCATAACTAGCATCCACGATTAACTCGGGATATCACAATGTCTCCAGCCAGTGAGAATCAGCTACTTGGATACACCAAGGAGTATACCTCGTGCTAGTCTCGACAGAATTGATGGTGTCAAAATCCATCAATTCATCGACTAGGGATAATTCCAATACATCACAATTACACATGTAGAGATACTCACTAGTTGTGATCCAATCACAAATTCTCTCATGCTGTGAATCATATTGTGGACATTCAGTAAATGAGTTTAAGATCTAATCAAATACATGAAATCATGTATACTCAAATAGTGAATCTTCATTTATCATATAAATAGTTTAAACATAAGACGATTGCCTTAGGACATCTCTCATATATTACTAACAAACTCCCACATGGTCTAATGGCAATCGCCATGGTATCCAATACCATAGGCCATAACATGGCCCTCAAACTTACTTTGAGGTAAGGCCTTAGGTAAAAGATCTGCTAAGTTCTTTTCAGTGGGAATCTTCTCGATTTGAATTTCGTTCCTATTGATAATCTCTCTGATCAGATGATAGCGGCAAAGCACATGTTTGGATCGTTGATGAGACCTTGGCTCTTTCCCCTATGCAATTGCTCCATTGTTGTCACAGTAAACTGGTATTGCTTCAACAATGGTTGGAACCACACCAAGTTCATAAATGAACTTCTTGATCCAAACCGTTTCCTTTGTTGCCTCCGAAGCTGCAATGTATTCTGCCTCTGTGGTAGAATCCACTACAGTGTCTTGTTTGGAACTTTTCCAACTCACTGCGCCCCCATTCAAGGTGAATACGTACCCATACTGAGACTTGGAATCATCCTTGTCTGTCCAGAAGCTGGCATCCGTATACTCGTATCACTATGTCCCCTTCTCCATATATTAGGAACACATCCTTAGTTCTTCTTAAGTACTTAAGGATCGTCTTAACAGTCGCCCAATGATCCATTCCTGGATCAGACTGGTATCTGCTCATGACACTCATAGCATATGATACATCAGGCCTCGTACATAACATAGCATACATGATAGATCCTATTGCAGATGCATAGAGAATTTTGCTCATGCAAATCCTCTCTTCTTCTGTGCGCGGACACAGAGACTTCGAAAGGTGTATCCCATGCCCGATGGGAAGGAAACCTTTCTTGGATTCCAACATGCTAAACCTCTTTAGCACTCGATCTATATATGTAGACTGCGAAAGACCAAGCAACCGATTCGATCAATCCCTATAGATCTTAATCCCGAGGATGTAGGTTTCTTCTCCCAGGTCTTTCATGGAGAACGTCTTAGACAATCAAATTTTAACTGACTGTAAGACAGAAACATCATTTCCTATAAGTAATATGTCATCGACATACAATACTAGGAACACGACTACATTCCCACTAACCTTCTTGTACACACAAGGTTCGTCCGGATTTTATGAGAAATCAAACTTTTTGATTGTCTCATCAAAATGGATATTCCATCTCCTGGATGCTTGCTTCAGTCCATAAATGGACCGTCGAAGTTTGCATAACTTGGTTTTATCAACCGATGTGAATCCCTCAGGCTATATCATATACATGTCCTCGAGTAGGTTTCCATTAAGGAAAGTTGTTTTCACATTCATCTGTCATATCTCATAATCATAATGAGCCGCTATGGCCAGGAGCATTCGAATGGATTTAAGCATAGCAGCAGGTGAATAGGTCTCATCATAATCAATACCTTGCTTTTGATGATATCCTTTCGCCACCAATCTAGCCTTATAGAAAATCACATTACCATCCATGTCAGTCTTCTTCTTGAAAACCCACTTGCACCCTATAGGCTTTATGCCTTCAGGTGGGTCAACCAAGTTCCAAACTTGATTTTCATACATGGAATCCATTTCCGACTTCATGGCGTTAAGCCATTTATCCCTTTCTGAACTTTTCAGAACTTCTTCATAACTGGTAGGCTCCTCATCATCAATGAGTAACACATCGTTCGATTCACTTATGAGAAATCCATGTCTCAGGAATGTTGCGTGTTCTACCAGATCTACGAAGATGTAGTGTCACAATAGGTCCAGCCGATAGCTCATCACTATGAGTTATCGGTTGTGGTGCTTCATCAGGTATCTCATCAATGTCTATTGGAGTCTCTCGAGCCTCCTCAAGCTCAACGACACTCCTACTATTTTCTTGCAAGAGAAACTCTTTCTCTAGAAATACAGCATGCGTTGAAACAAATACCTTTTGTTCCACAGGATGATAGAATTGGTAACCCCTTGTTTCTTTAGGGTATCCAATAAATAGACATTTATCAAACTTAGCATCCAATTTGTGTGATACAATTCGCTTCACATAAGCAAGACAACCTCATATCTTTAAGTAAGAAACATGAGGTTTCTTACTATTCCATATCTGATATGGAGTACTAGATGCTATCTTGGTTGGCATTTTGTTTAGCAAGTAAACAGCTATCTGAAGTGCATAGCCCCAAAAGGACTTGGGAAGATTCGCATGATTCATCATCGACCTAACCATGTCCAACAAGGTCCGGTTACGCCTCTCAGATACACCATTATGCTGAAGTATATATGGCGGAGTCCATTGAGACAATATACCATTGTCTCTTAGATAATCTAGAAACTCTTGACTCAAGTATTCAACATCTCGATCCGATCGAAGTATTTTAATACTCTTCCAAGTTGTTTCTCTACTTCATTTCTGAATTCTTTAAACCCTTCAAAGGCTTCAGACTTGTGTTTCATCAAGAACACATACCCAAACTGTGAGTGCTCATCGGTGAAGGTAATGAAGTAGTTATAACCTCCTAGAGCTTGAGTTGACATAGGTCCCATACATTAGTATGTATTAGACCAAGCAACTCTCCCACTAGTTTACCTTTTTCTGTAAAAGGTAACTTAGTCATCTTGCCTTTTAAGCATGATTTGCATGTATCGTATGAATCCAATTCAAACAATTCTAGAATTCCACATTGGTGTAATTCGGACATGCATTTCTTGCTTGCATGGCCAAGACGGCAATGCCACATGTAGGAGTCTAATTGATTATCCTTTCGAACACGCTTGTTGCTCGTTTCGATATTGAAAATATCACTGTATACGTCCAATGTATATATACCATTGCTCAAAGTTTCAGTCCCATAAAGTATGTCATTCAAAGTTATATAACAACAATTGTTACTAAACGTCAAATTGCAACAATTTCTATTTAAACAGGAAATAGAAACAATGATCTTTATTAGAGAAGGAACATAATAGCAATTGTCCAGTTTTAAGACTAGTCCACTAGGGAGCTTCAGCAAATAAGTTTCGATGGCGACCGCAACAACCTTTGCTCCATTGCCAACTCACAAATTTGACTCCCCTTTGATGAGTCTTCTTCTATTCCTTAGCCCCTGTATGTCATTACATATATGTGAGCCACACCCAGTATCCAATACCCAAGTGTTTAAGAAAATAGAATGACAATCAATAACGAAGATATCTTAAGAGGATGGGGCATCAGATGCCTTCTTCTTCTTGATGGACTCAAGATAAATCTTGCAGTTTCTTCGCCAGTGGGCCTCCTTGCCACAATGATGGCAAGTGCCCTTTTATGCTGGTTTTGCCTTCTTAGCCTTTTTCTTCTTCCCTTTCATCTGTTCCTTTGACTTCCTCTTAGAACCTTTCTTTGAGGAATCAAATAATAGAACCGCCTTCTCCTCATGCTTCACTAAAGGCTCCAAAGTCTTCAACATATTGAGGAGCTCAGGAATAGTGGATTCGAGTTTGTTCATCCGGTAGTTCATCACAAATTATGAGAAACTCTTGGGCAAACAATACAAAATTAAGTCAATACTTAATTGATGATCCATCACAAACCCGAGGGTAGCTAGCCGCTCGATGTACCCATTCATCTTTAGCAAAAACTATACTACAGATGACCCTTCTTGCATCTTAGAGGTGAAGTGGAGCTTGGAGACTTCGAACCTTTCGGATCTCTCTTGCTCATCAAACAACTCATGAAGATGAAAGACTATGGTATTAGCATCCATATGCTCATTCTGCTTCCGCAGCTTAGGTACCATCATGGCTAGCATGATGCAACTTACTAGTTCAGAATCACTCACATTTTTCTAATGGGCCAACAATTGATCTAGAGTTGCATCATCACTAGGACGGGCGGGAAGAGACGCTTCGAGGACATACTCAAGCTTTCTAGCCTTTAGGACAATTCTCAAGTTTCTAAGTCAGTCCAAGAAGTTCGGTCCAGTCAATTTATTCCAATCCAAAATAGAGCGCAAATTCAAAGACATCATGATCAATCAATTAACCAAGAAATACAAATCAAGCATATATGAGAAAATGATTTTAAAATGCATCAACATACATTTACAAAATTCCTTTCATTTTTTGAATTTCAAAACCCCAAAATTACTTCGGGAGATCGTAGGTCCATCTCCGAATGGGCTGATTTCCAACATTGATATGAACAACCTTGGAGAGAGTCCAACAAGCCATTCATTGCTACAATGGTAGGTATCAAGTATACCGATTGCATATCACATATATGCAACTATCACAATGTGCTATCAACTAATTGAATGTTCACACATACATCGAGTTTTTAACTCTTTAACAAGTATGCATCATATGCATAGCACCCAACATCACCTCCCTTCACATCGACCATGGAGAGAGTCCAACAACCAAAGATAACGATTAACCTCTGACTCTTACCATATTAGTATTAAACTATTCCATGGTTTGAACATGTTCATGTTCGAGTCGGGCTTGGAGAGAGTCCAACAACCCAAACAAGAAACAGAACTCTGGTTCTAACCATATTAATGGAAAGTTTAGGCTTTAATATTGTGTAAGGGTTTTAATGTCTCATCCTCTTTGCATGCAAATAACTATTATCTACATGGCATGACATACATGACATGCATCTACATGTCACGACACGCATGACATAATAATATGTATCTAATGTAATTACATGACATACAATTGTGACATATACAAAATTTCTTTATATGTCATAACTATTTATAGAAATAAAATATGTTTGAGATTTAATTCCCCAAATTAAATAATGATTAAATTAGGAAACAAATTTCCAAATCTAATTACATATTTTATTTATGGAAGGTCTCAATTAAGGAAAGTCAAATTTAATTTAGGAAACAAATTTCCTAAATTGTCAAAACTATTTATGGAAATAAAATATAATTTAGATTTGATTCCCCAAATCAAATCATGATTAAATTAGGTAACAAATTTCCAAATCTAATCACATATTTTATTTATGGAAAGTGTTAATTTCCATAAATACTTCTAAAATTTTCTAAAGTAGAATATTTCCATAAATACTTCTAAACTTTTCAAAATTAGAAAATTTCAATAAATACTTCTAAACTTTCCAAAAGTAGAAAATTTCCATAAATACAATTATGACTATCACAAAATAATTTTACGATTATGTCGAAACACAACCTAGGCTCTGATACCACTGTTCGGTTTCCGGCACCGCGGCGAGTGTGTGTTCGAATATGTTTTGTAAATATGTGCAGAGCGGAAGAATTAAAAAGTAATAAATTTAATTTATTACAACACACACATCACACACATGCATAGTACAACATGTGTAGACATAATTACAGTTTCAAATTTTGCAATAAAAGGAAATTATGCTAGTTATACCTGGCGTATCACGTGCAGCAGGAATGGCATCAATCGGAGCAACTCTCGCTAGAATTGCCTCTATCCGTATCCACACCGAGTACTGTTGGGATAACTTTGCCAAGCTACGAGCCTCATCTTCGTAAGAGTCACTAGCCTCGTGTCGAAGACGATGTGATCGAGAGAATATCACAATTCGAATCTAATTCGGATTTGAAAACGAGTCCCCAAAACTCGCTTCTCCGGAGAGGTATTTGTCAACCGATTGACGAATCCTTGGTCCTCCACCTATGAGGATTACTGGAGATCCAATCACTGCCAATAAAGTCATTGTCGAAGGTCCAAAAGTCGTCCAAATGACACTTCGACAAGAAGGAAACAAACTATCCAAAAACTGGACAGCTTGCTGGAGGACTTGGCGCCAGCCAAAGGGAGAGGGTCGGCTGGTCCTTGTTCACCGAAGCCAAGGAGGGTAGCCGGAGGATGGCTGATAGTAGTTGGGGGCCGACGGCAGTAGGTGGTGGCATCCAGCGAGGAGGGCGGCAGCAAGGTTAGGCGACAACCTTGTTGGGCGGCAAGGAGAGAAGGGCTTGGGTGGCTAGGGTTTCCAACACACAAGTTATCCACGAAAAAACCTTAAGCCATGTTTTATAGAGAACACATTCTCCTAACGGTTATTGTTTAATAACCAAAACCCGTTAACCCACTCCAATAACTTAAGTTAAAATAAACCAAATTGAGTTGGTCTATTTTAAGTTAAAACGAACTGAACCAACTTTGGTTCATTCGTTTAAAACAAACCAAACCCCTTTGGTGTTGGACTATCCGAGCCGCAAAAACCGCTTTTTGCATTACAGAAACCTCTGAAATCGGCAATGGATCTGTGCGAACATAAACAAAAATATACATGTATATGTTTAAAACCTTAGATCTACTCTAGATCTACATGTGAAGAGCTTTACCCTTGATGCGACGCCCTTCACTTATCCCGCTCGTCCAAATGACTTGTCAGAACTCGAGAGTGTCAAGCGTACACTCCTCTACAAGTAACCACACTAAAAATAGGAGGAGAAGGCAACATAGAGTGTGATAGCACCCTTAGAATCCCACGGCAAGGATGAGGAAGAGAGAGCTTGAGAAGAGAGGAGGAAGAAGATGAAGTTAAAAATCCACTAACTTCACACTAATGCACCCATTCAAGTGGTCGACCACTTCATGGAGGGTTAAATACCTCCATGTAATACCAAGAGCCATGTCTCTTGGTCTCCCTCATGAGGTGGCACCCCATGATGTGTCCATGATGATGTGAAACATCATTATTGGCCGACCCATACCAAGTCATCATGACATGACATTTGGTCAAGTCAAACTTAACCATTTATCTTCCCTCTCAAGTCAAGTCAAACTTGACCTCTTATCTCTCATGGTTGAACAAATCCAACCATTTGATTCAAGTCAATTTAATTAAATGAATCTCTATTCATTAGTTTAAATTGACTCGATGAAACAAATCTAAATAAGACTCATTCAACACTTGAATCAAATTGAGTCCAACTCAATTAGTCTAATTTGGATTACTCTTAATCCAATTTGGTTCATCACATGAACCTAATCGTCATGGTGCATCATATGAACCTAATCTCCATCTAATTGCCCTTTGTGTGTGACCCAATAGGTTATTGTAATGTTGGCAATGCTCCTAAACCGATTTAAAAACATAAGCAATGAGCGGTATCTAGCAACACATCATTGCTACCCAAGTTAGAAGAATGTTGAGATCCAACATCACCTTTGTGACTACTAATTGTGACTCTCACAATATGTGACAATGTCCCTCTATCCTTAACATCTAGATTGACCAATTGAGGCATAGACCGTGTCATCCTTGGTACAATCTATATCTTGAACTCTAAGTAGACTCACTCTAATAAAATGAGCTTAATATCTCATATTGACTCATTTGGGCATGACCATGCACTTAGTGGTCTCACTCTATCAAGAATAACAATATCACTCCCGTCATATAGGAGGGATAGATCCCATCTACATCACTCACATCCCTCCGCATAATTTGTTACATACCCAGTAATTACCTTTATAGTCCACCCATTTATGGGTGACATTTGACAAAGCCAAAGTGTGCAACTCCTTATGTAGGGAACCATGGTGACTTCAGGACAAGGACTAATAGTCATACTAATAGTCACATGAGAAAGTATATGACGCTCATATAATGATTCATGATGCTTTTTCATGGTGAGTCATTCAGTATACATTCTCCAATGCATACCCATATGTCAACTTGATATCTCAAATCCATGACTTGTGAGATCAAGTCATTGAGTTGACCTACATGCTAGTCTCTTCGGATTAACATTGTCCCTGAATATTAATACTTGTTTAGGAATGATTAAGAGTAGTGTTCACTTTAACATCTCATTATCGATTCAACCAATCGATTGATATAGATAAGAACCTTCTACTCAAGGACGTTATTATACTTGTTATTTGGCACCAATACAAGTAAGTATAATAACCACAAAGAAATGCCTTTATATATATAGGAATATGATACAACAAAGTCCATACAACAATCATCACATGATTGGCTCAAGGGGGTTCACTAACAATCTCCCACAAGCACTAGTGTCAATCACCGTAGTATCTAATACCCAATTGTTGGACTATCTGAGCCGCAAAAATCACTTTTTGCATTGTGGAAGCCTCGGAAGTCGGCCATAGATCCATGCGAAGGTAAACAAAAAAAAAATACATGTACGTGTTTAAAAACCTTAAATCTACTATAGATCTACATGTTAAGAGTTTTAACCTTGTTGCGACGCCCTTCGCTTATCCCGCTCATCCAAACGGCTTGCCAGAACTCGAGAGTGTCAAGTGTACACTCCTCTATTGGTATCCACATGATCATTAGGTGGAGAAAAAGCAACCTAGAGTGTACTAGCACCCTTAGAGGCTCACGGCAAAGGAGAGGGGGAGAAAGCTTGAGAATAGAGGAGGAAGAAGATGAAGTTACACAACATAACTTCACACACTTACACCCATTCAATAGTGGCCGACCACTATAGGGGGGTTACATGCATGAATGTAATTTCAAGAGCCAATGACACTTTGTCTTCCTCATGAGGTGGCACCCCATGATGTTTCCATGATGATGTGGAACATCATCATTGGTCGACCCCATGCCAAGTCACCATGACATGGCAATTGGTCAAATCAAAATTGACCATTCATCTTACCTCTCAAGTCAAGTCAAACTTGAACTCTTATCTCCCATGGTTGATCAAATCCAACCATTTGATTCAAGTCAATTTGATTTAATGAATCTCAATTCATTAGTTTAAATTGACTCGATGAATCAAATCTAAATTAGACTCATTCAACACTTGAATCAAATTGAGTCTAACTCAATTAGTCTAATTTGGATTACTCTTAATCCAATTTGGTTCATCACATGAACCTAATCCTCATGGTCCATCATATGAACCTAATCTCCATCTAATTGCCTTTTGTGTGTGACCCTATAGGCTCTTGTAACGTTGGCAGTGCTCCTAAACCGATTTAGGAACATAAGCAATGAGCGGTATCTAGCAACACATCATTGCTACCCAAGTTACAAGAATGTTGAGATCCAACATCACCTTTGTGACTACTAATTGTGACTCTTACAATATGTGACAATGTCCCTCTATCCTTGACATCTAGATTGACCAACTAAGGCATAGACTGTGTCATTCACGGTACAATCTATATCTTGAACTCCAAGTAGACTCACTCTAATCAAATGAGCTCAATATCTCATATTGACTCATTTGGGCATGATCACGCACTTAGTGGTCTCAGTCTATCAAGAATAACGATGTCACTCCTGTCATATAAGAGGGATAGATCCCATCTACATCACTCACATCCCTCCGCATAATTAGTTACTTACCTAATAATCGTCTTTATAGTCAACCCATTTACGGGTGACGTTTGACAAAACCAAAGTATGCAACTCCTTTTATAGGGAACCATGGTGACTTCAGGTCCAAGGACTAATAGTCATACTAATAGTCACATGAGAAAGTATATGACACTCATATAACGATCCATGATACTTTCTCATGGCGGATCATTCAGTGTACATTCTCCAATGCATACCCATGTGTCAACTTGATATCTCATATCCATGACTTGTGAGATCAAGTCATCGAGTTGACCTACATGCTAGTCTTTTCGAATTAACATTGTCCCTGAATGTTAATACTTGACTAGGAAATTATTAAGAGTAGTCTTCTCTATATCATCTCATTATCGATTCAAATAATCGATTGATATAGATAAGAACCTCCTACTCAAGGACGTTATTAAACTTAGTTATTTGGCACCAATACAAGTAAGTATAATATCCATAAAGAAATGCCTTTATAAATAGGAATATGATACAACAAGTTCATACAACAATCATCACATGATTGACTCTATGACTTTCACTAACAATCTCCCACTTGTTAGGGTTGATCCGTGAGGGGAAACTTCGCTTCCCCTTCACCTCGGTTGCTTGACCATGGTGATCCCTTCATCCTTTCCGGATTAAAAATTTAATCCTAGACAAAAGGGATTCCCAAAGCAACCATGTCATCGTCGTGCTATTCGTTTAGAGAGGTCACTTGAACAAACTAGTTGTTCAAGCGACCATTCTCTATTCTACGAGTAGCCGCGGAATAGACGATGTCCGGATCGCCGGTTTTTGTGTTTATGCTCGGGATCCAAATATTATTTAGCCATTCACAGAAATATATCATGCTCATAAATGAAAAACAAATATAAACATGTAACATATAAAATTAGAGAATCGATATACCTCTCGATCTTCTAATGTATGTCCTTCCTCCTTTCGGACGTCGTGTGGGCGACGCTCTACCAAAAGTCGAAGCTCCTAGATCACACATCTTCCTTCCTTGCTCATCAAAAGCAAGAGGAAGAATAGAAACAAGGCTCATCTCCTTCCTATGGCCAACCAACAAGCAACAAAAGAAATGCTTGCCGCCGGCCAACAAGGAGAAGGAGATAATGGTGGAAACCGACCAAGACATCAAGGGAAACCCCTTAGTCTTGTTTCCACCACCCAAGGAGAGGGAGAAGGGGTCTTTAGATGCTGTCCAAGGGTTGGAGAAGGTGATATGGGCGCCGGCCACCAAACCATGAAGAAGAAAGGAAGAAACTTTCCTTATTTGGTGCCACCCAAACCTCCTAAACCCTAAGCTTCCAAACCCTAATCCAAGCTCACCTTGTGGCCGGCCATGGAAGTGAGGAAGAAGATTAGGATGAGCTCAATCCAAGGTAAAGAGGCGACCCATAGTGGTCGGCCAACCCTTAGGAAGAAGAAGAACATCTCCTATAGTTGCCGCCCACCCTTTTCTCCCAAAAACCTAGCCACCCAAACCCTAATCCTAACTTACCTTATATCCGGCCATGGAAGAGGGGAAGAAGAATAGGATAAGTTCAAGCTAAGGTAGATAGGAGCAGCATAGTGGCCGGCCAATCCAAGGAAGAAGAAGAACAACCTCCATTAGTTGCCGCCCACCCTTGCTCCAAAACCCTAGCCACCAAACCCAATCCTAAACCAACTAGGATTCCTAGCCACCAAAAGAAGCAAACCCTAATCCCCTCATCCCTTGTGTTCTCCTCGCCAACAATCCCTAATCCACCCTTATATAGAGTTTAGGGATAAGTCTTGGTTTAATCTCCACCATTGGTTCAAGGGATTTAACCTCAACCGTCGGATCTAGAGATTTAATCTCAACCGTCGGATCTTAGAAATTTAATCTCTACCAATGGATCTTAGAGTTTTGTTTCTATCCATTGGATCTAAGCATCATGAGGTGTTAATAGGCTACATTAGGGACCATGAGGAGGAGTTGGGTCTTGGCCACCCATGGATCAAGCCCACATAAAGTCCGATCCACTAATGATGATCCAATCCACTAAAGGTCCATCATTGATCTACCTCACCAATCCCCATATGATAATATGGGCTCCATATATTATTTGTACATTTTCTCCCCGTGTTTAAGATCTCGAATGTCTGTCGATTAATTAATTTACTAACCATTAATTAATCAACATCTAACTCCATGAGTAGTACCACTCAACCTTTTCATCATGCCGGACCAAGTCCACCTGCAGGGTTTACATGATGAACCTTATGAGCTCCTCAAGGGGACATCATCATCCTAATATATAGGACACGGTTTCCTCCTATAATCAACGGCACACCATATAAATAATATCATCTCCCAACTTACCGAGTCTATCGATTTAATCTATAAATCTCGCCCATTGGTAAATCAAAGAGATGAGTACCAAGTATATGTGCCTGTTATTATATCGGGATTAAGAGCATGTACTAAATAATATCTGAGGTCCGATTCGATTATGTAGTCAGCAATAAATCGAATCACCTCTGTGTCGGTCCTGCTCAATACACACAAAGTGCACTAGTGTGATTGTATGGTCAAGACAAACCAATACCAAATCACACTACAACTATTCCGATGGTTTGTCCAAAGCCATCTCGGTTGTGAGCCTTTACTTATACTTTACAAGGAGCCGATAACATGATCTCCCGTGTGACACCACACACCATGTTATCTACAATGTAAGGTATTAGACAATATTGCATAACCATAAAAATATGCAAACAATGATCATGTGATTCTTATTTCAAAATAAAGATGTTCATACAAAAGAGCTAGGCTTTCAGTATACATCCCAACACCACTATCACTAGCGTCAATCGCTGTAGTATCTAATTCCCAATGACCTAGTGTGGCCATCATGCTTTTTCTGTTCCAAAGCCTTGGTCAAGGGATCTGCGACGTTAGCCTATGTAGGTACTCTGTAAATCTTCACATCTTCTCTATCGATAATCTCTCGAATGAGATGAAAGAGCCATAGTATGTGTTTGGTCCGCTGGTGTGAGCGAGGTTCCTTAGCCTACGCAATCGCTCCATTGTTGTCACAATAGAGCTCTATAGGATATGCTATGCCAGTGATCACCCCAAGCTCAGTAATGAACTTGCGGATCCAAGCTGCCTCCTTTGCTTCCTCTGATGCAGCGATATACTTGGCCTCGGTTGTAGAATCAGCAATTGTGTCCTACTTCAAACTCTTCCAGCTCACAGTGCCACTATTTAAGCAAAACACGAACCCTGACTTCGATCTATAATCATCCTGGTCAGTTTGGAAGCTGGCATCATTGTAACCCTTTACAGCTAGCTCCTCATCGCCTCCAAATATCAAGAAATATTCTTTAGTCCTTCTCAAGTACTTAAGAATATTCTTGACTGCTATCCAATGACGCTCACCTGGATCTGACTGGTATATACTCATCATGCTCAAAGCATACGAGACATCAGGATGAGTACATAGCATGACGTACATAATAGATCATATGGCATATGCATAAGGGATCTTATCCATGTGATCTCTCTCCTCTCTAGAAGAGGGACTTTGAGTCTTCAAAAGACTCAAACCATGTGACATCGGTAGAAGTCTCTTCTTGGAATTTTGCATGGCAAACCGTAGTAATACCGTGTCATTATATGTACTCTGACTTAGGCCAAGCAATCTCTTAGATCTATCTCTATAGATCTTGATGCCTAGAATACAGGCTACTTCACCTAAGTCCTTCATTGAGAAGCACATCCCCAGCCAAGTCTTCACAGACTGTAGCGAAGGGATGTCATTCCCAATGAGTAGTATGTCATCCACATACAATACAAGGAAGACAACTATGTTTCCATTAACCCTCTTATAGACACAGGGTTCATCTTCATTCTTGATGAAACCAAACTGTTTGATCGTATCATCGAATCGAAGATTCCAGCTCCGAGAAGCTTTCTTTAGCCCATAAATGAACCTTTGCAGCTTGCATACTTTGCCAGTATGTTATGAATCTACAAAACCCTCAGGTTGTGTCATGTACACATCCTCGAGCAAGTTTCCATTCAGAAATGCAGTTTTGATATCCATCTGCCAGATCTCATAATCGTGGTACACTGCAATAGCAAGCATGATCCGAATGGACTTAAACATCGCCACTGGAGAAAAGGTTTCATCATAGTTAATACCATGAATTTGCTTGAAACCTTTAGCCACCAATCGGCCCTTATAGGTATGCGTAAGTCCATCCATGTCAGTCTTTCTCTTAAAGACCCACTTACACCCAATGGGTTTGCGCCTTCAGGTGGATCAATCAAAGTCCATACTTGGTTGGTGTATATGGATTTCATCTCGGATCTCATAGCCTCAAGCCATTTCTCAGAATCTGGGCTCATCATAGCTTCCTGATAGGAGGTAGGCTCATTCTCAATGAGCATAACGTTATCATGGTCAGACAAGAGAAATGAGTATCTCTCAGGCTGATGATGTACCCTATCAGACCTGCGAAGAGGTAGGTCTATCTGAAAAGGTTGTTGTTCCACAACTCTTTGTGCAACAATCTCATCACCCACAACACTTTGTGGTTCCTGTTCAACCTCCATCAAGGCCTCAGTGCTATGGTCCTTATCTTGAATTTCTTCAAGATCGAATGTACTCCCACTAGTTTTTCTAGAAACAAAATCCCTTTATAACAATACCCAGTGTTTGCCACAAACACTTTGTGCTGACTGGGAATGTAGAAGTAATATCCCTTCATTTCCTTGGGATATCCAACAAAATAGAACTTATCAGATTTGGGTCCCAGTTTATCTGAGACTTGACGTCGAACGTAAGCCTCACAACCCCAAATCCTCATGAAAGACATCTTGGGATTTTTCCCTGTCCATATCGTATATGGTGTCTTTATTACAGCATTGGATGGTACACGGTTAAGTGTGAAGGCTGCTGTGTCTAGAATATATCCCCACAAGGATATAGGAAGATCTGTGTGACTCATCATAGATCGTACCATATCTAATAGGGTACGATTCCTCCTTTCGGATACATCATTCCACTGTGGTGTTCTAAGAGGAGTGAGATGAAATAGAATCTCACACTCAGCTAGATAGTCACAAAACTCATGGATAAGGTATTCACCACCTCGATCTGATCGAACTATCTTAATACTCTTTCTTGAATTCTTTGAACTTTACAAAGGATTCTGACTTGTGTGTGAAGGTTTTGCCCGGAAGCTCTGAAACCAATTTAAGAGTTTTGCTTATCGAGTCCATGAGGGGAAACATCACTTCCCACTTCACCTTGGTCGTTTGTTCATGGCGATCCCATCAATGTCCCCGGATTAAAAAAATTTAATCCTAGACACAAAGGATTGCCCAAACAACCAAGTCATCGTCGTGCTATTCATTTAGAGAGGTCACTTGAACAAACTCATTGTTCAAGTAACCATCCTCTATTCTACGAGTAGCCGCAGAATAGACAATATCCGGATCGCCGGTTTTTGTTTTTATGTTCGGGATCTAAGTATTATTTAGCCACAAACAGAATATAACATGCTCATAATTGGAAAAACAAATTCAAGCAAGTAACCATCCACACAAAACATGCATATAATTGAAAAACAATTATAAACATAATACAAAAGAACACTAATAAAAATAAACATGATTATACCTCTTGTTATACCTCTTGATCTTCTATTGTATGTCCTTCCTCCTTTCGGACGTCGTGTGGGCGACGATCTACCAAAAGTTGAAGCCTCCTAGATCACCAATCTTCCTTTCCTTGTTCACTCCGAACAAAGGAAGATCATAAAACAAAACTCATCTTCCTATCTAGAACCGACCACCAAGTCAATAAACTCGATGTTGCCACCGACCAAGGAAGAGAACATGGAGTATGGATACCGGCCAACACTTGGAGAAGAGAAAGGAAAACAATCCTCCTCCTTGTTGCCACCCAAACCCTAAACTAAGCTCTCCTAATTTCCGGCCAAGGATGAAAGGAAGGAGAATAGGTTGAGCTTCGGACAAGGTAGAGGGAACAAGGATAGTTGCCGGCCAACCTTAGGAAGAAGAAGAAAGGAGCTTCATCTTCTTGTTGCTGCCCAACCTAATCCCAAAACCCTAACCCTAGCCGCCCAAGCCCAATCCTAATCTAATTAGGATTTGTTTGCCGCCCAAGGGACAAGCCCTAATCCCCATCCATCATCAGCCATAGATGAAAGGGAGAATGTTGGACGCCGGCCAAGCCAAGGAGAGATGAAGGAGGAAGGGTTTCGGCCACCAAAGGAAGAAGAAGAAAAAAACTTTCCTTAATTGTGGCCACCCAAAACCCTAACCTCCCTTGCTCTTGCCGCCCAAAACCCTAGCCCCCTTTCCTCTCCATAATCTTGCCGCCCACCCCTAGTCCACCCTTTTATAGAGTTAGGGATAAGCCTTGGTTTATTCTCCACCATTGGTTCTAGGGATTTAATCTCAACCGTCGGATCTAGAGATTTAATCTCAACCGTCGGATCTTAGAGATTTAATCTCTACCTTTGGATCTAGAGTTTTGTTTCTATCCATTGGACTAAGCTTCATTAGGTGTTAATAGGCTACAATAGGGACCATGAGGAAGAGTTGGATCTTGGCCACTCATGGATCAAGTCCACATAAAGTCCGATCCACTAATGATAA
Source organism: Wurfbainia villosa (assembly GCA_025175895.1). Taxonomy (NCBI): domain Eukaryota; kingdom Viridiplantae; phylum Streptophyta; class Magnoliopsida; order Zingiberales; family Zingiberaceae; genus Wurfbainia; species Wurfbainia villosa. The sequence continues at coordinate 29,498,064 of CM045989.1, read as the reverse complement.
TCCAATCCACTAAAGGATCATCATCGATCTACCTCACCAAACCCCATATGATAATATAGGCTCCATATATTATTTGTACATTTTCTCCCCGTATTTAAGATCTCGAATGTCTGTCGATTAATTAATTTACTGACCATTAATTAATCCACATCTAACTCCATGAGTAGTACCACTCAACCTTTTCATCATGCCGGACCAAGTCCACCTGCAGGGTTTACATCATGAACTTTATGAGCTTCTCAAGGGGACATCATCATCCTAATATATAGGACACGATTTCCTCCTATAATCAATGGCACACCATATAAATAATATCATCTCCCAACTTACCGAGCCTATCGATTTAATCTATAAATCTCGCCCATTGGTAAATCAAAGAGATGAATACTAAGTATATGTGCCCGTTATTATATCGGGATTAAGAGCATGTACTAAATAATATCTGAGGTCCGATTCGATTATGTAGTCAGCAATAAATCGAATTACCTCTAAGTCGGTCCTGCTCAATACACATAAAGTGGACTAGTGTGATTCTATGGTCAAGACAAATCAATACCAAATCACACTACAACCATTCCGATGGTTTGTCCAAAGTCATCTCGGTTGTGAGCCTTTACTTATACTTTTCAAGGAGCCGATAACATGATCTCCCGGGTGACACCACACACCATGTTATCTACAATGTAAAGTATTAGACAATATGCATAATCATAATAATATGCAAACAATGATCATGTGATTCTTATTTCAAAAATAAAGATGTTCATACAAAAGTTAGACTTTTCAGTATACATCCCTACAATCTCCCACTTATACTAAAAGACTATACTGTCCTCAAACTGCCATACATCTGATTCTCCTTCCCTCCACATGCCTATCAAAGCTCTTGCTACAAGGGCCTTAGTGAAAAGGGTCTACTAGGTCATCCTCTGATGCAATCTAGGCGACAATAACTTCTACCTCCTTTACGATTTCTCGTATCAGGTAGTACATACGCTCTATGTGTTTACTATCCTTTTGGGCTTGTGGTTCCTTTGAGTTTGCAATTGCACCACTATTATTATACTAAATTGTGATAGTTCTGGGCAAACCAGGAATCACATCCAAGTCCATCAGGAAGTTCCTGAGCCACACAGCTTCTTTGGCCGCCTCAGAGGCTGCCACATACTCAGCTTCCATGGTGAAGTCCGCCACGCATTTCTGCTTGACACTCCTCCATACAATGGCTCTACCTCCCAAAGTAAACACAAAACCTGAGGTAGACTTACTGTTATCCCTATCAGATTGGAAGTCGGAATCTGTGTAACCTACAGGGAGTAATTGGTCTGCCTAGTAAACTAGCATATAATCCCTAGTCCTTCTCAGACACTTCAATATATGCTTTACCGCAGGCCAATGTCCCTGTCCTGGATTACTCTGATATCTATTGTCCATGCCCACGACATAGTAGATATCTGGTCTCGTACATAGCATCGCATACATGAGGCTTCCTACTGCTGAAGCATAAGGAACCACCTTTATTTCCACTATCTCCTCAGATGTTCTAGGATACATCTCCATAGATAAAGGAATTCCATGCCCGAAAGGTAGAAAACCCTTCTTGGAGTTCTGCATGCTAAAACGATCCATTATCATGTCTATGTATGCATCTTGGGATAAGTACAACATCCTTTTCCTGTGATCCCTTATAACTTTGATCCCAAGGATGTGTCCTGCCTCTCCCAAGTCCTTCATATCAAATTGTTTGGACAACCATACCCTTACGTCCGATAACACCTTGATATTGTTGTCAATCAACAAAATGTCATCTACGTATAGTACAAGAAATACCACTACGTTTCCGTCACTTCTCTTGTATACACAAGACTCATCCGGACTTTGAATAAATCCATAAGACTGGATTACCTCATCAAAACGGATGTTCCAAGACCTCGAAGCTTGCTTCAATCCATAAATGGACCGATTAAGCTTACATACAAGATGCTCTTTGCTAAGATACTGTATCTTTATCTTGGATTGACTCGTCATATGTCCAGGGATCAGGTTCATGTTCGCCAAGAATCAAATCAGAAGATTCTCCCAAGAACATGAATCTATTAGGCTGTCTCACAACCCTCCCACTACGATGAGGTATCACCTGTGTATCCTCTGTGACATGCAGTGCAGTGACTTGTGGTATATCCTCTTGTACCGGTGGTACTGAAGAAGTGACTTCCCCTTTTAATTCCTCTAGAACAATTTTACTCTTGGGCTTGTGGTTCATCACATAGTCTTCCTCTAGAAATCTGGAGTTCATGCTAACGATCACCCTCTGATCTCTAGGACTATAAAATTAACCACCCTTCGTTCCTCTAGGATAGCCAACGAACATGCATACTTCTATACGAGGTTCCAACATACCAGCATCTGCCTTCAGCACATGTGCTGGACTCCCCCATTTCCGAATATGTCTTAGACTAGGCTTTCGCCCAGTCTACAATTTCTTTGGGAGTAGAAGGCACTGATTTAGATGGAACCAAGTTCAGAATGTTCACCACCGTATCTAGAGCATATCCCCAGAACGAATCTGGCAACTCAGAATAACTCATCATCGATCAAGAGTCCTATTCCTTCGTTCTGCTACACCGTTCTGCTGGGGTGTGCCAGGTGCAGTCAATTGGGAATGAATCCCAGCCTCTGATAAGTAATTCCTAAACTCTCCCAAGAGGTACTTACTACCACGATCAGATTGTAGTGTCATCCATATCTTGAATAATCATCTATGAAAAATATGAAATATTCAAAACTACCTCTTTCTTGGATAGACATAGGACCATACGATTCAGAATAAACCAATTCTAACACATCTTTGGCTCTATACCCCTTAGCCTTAAAAGTCCTCTTGGTCATCTTACCCTCCAAGCAAGATTTGTAGGTTGGGAAATCTTCCACCATTAATGAATCCAAAGGTCCATCAGCTATCAACCTTTGAATTCTTCTTAGGTTATTATGACCAAGCCTAAGATGCCAAAGATATGTTTGGTTCATCTTCGAAGGTTCTTTTCTCTTGTTGGAATTAGAAGATGAGTTATTAACTTCTATTTGCATCGTGGGAGCTTTTGGTTCAAGTGTGTACAAATTTCCTATCAATGTACCTGAACAGATAATGTCCCTATTCCTTTTTATAACAATTTTGTCATTAAAAGAAATAGAATATCCATTCATAAACAATTTAGAAACTGAAATTAAATTCTTTCTAAATAAAGGTACATAAAGGGAATTTTCCAGAACCAAAATTTTATTTTTCTCAAAAAGATAAATAAAACTTCTCCCACAGCAATAGCCGCCACCATTATGGCATTGCCCAAGTAAACGGTAATCTCTCTTTCAGCTCATCGTCGGGTTTCCTGGAACCCCTACAAAGTATTGCAGACTTGATCAGAGGCTCACGTATCTACACACTAGGTGCCGATAGATAACACCGTTAATCACGTTTCAACGACTAGACCAAAGGATATACCTTTGTTCTTGCTTCGGATTAGGACAGTCTTTCTTCCAATGTCCATCCTGCTTGCAAGTGAAGTACTTGCCCTGAGATCCTCCCACCACCTTTGCTCTTTCTTGTTGCTTCTTCTTCTTGCCTTTCGGCTTAGAAATAGAAACCTTCTGAGCAACCATGGCCTCAGCCTGAGCAAGCCTTTCTATCGATTGGAGAATGATATCGACTTGGATTTTCCCATCGATCTCAGCTCCAAGGACTTCCACCATTCATTCAGCTTAGGAGGATACTTCAAGAGTACATATTTGTACTCCTCAGCAGTTAAGACAATATCTAGATTCTTTTCCAATCAACATCATTTGGGTACAGTAAATTTATTTTCCTTTAGTATCATAACAAGTGGACTGTAAGTCAATTTGAAAATCCTAAGAATCACATAGATTATTACTTTAGATTTCAAAAAATTATTGATTCCTCAAACAATAAAATTTTAAAATCAACCAACACCTCAAAACACCGAGAATATCATATGCCACGATAGTGTGGACGTATACGAATTCTACATTTCTAAGAGGAGGTTTTACCCATTAATTTTACTATCTTGTCAACCTAACTTTTTGACAAGTAAAATTAATAGTTGGTTTCTCTTCGGCCCTACAAATAAAAGCAGTGACTCCGATGGGGAGGATACTTATATTTGTATCTAAGTGTTCACCATTACTTGGTACCAAGGTAATAATCTCGGGTTATGTGCCTTACAATGGGGAAGTACACACTCTCCTTAATAATTTCCTATAACCATATTCGACCTTGTGATCCGCAAACAAACTCATCCGATGGGGAGGAAGGCACTCAGAGCCGACGCACAAGTTTGTTTGCATCACTTGTCAAATCGTAATGGAGGCCGTGAAAATTTTAAAAATTCCCTCTCCCACTTATTAATTTGAATTTGAGGAATTTTCTTAGCCTACGACATGCATATCAAACAAAAAGCAATAAATATGAAAAATAAATTAGTTTCCAACTATTATGGCTTTTGTCTTCAATATTTCTCCCGTCGCATCGCCTTCTCGTCCGCTCCTCCTACGCCATGTACAAGCCATCCGGAGATCAGAGCCGAGACTAAAACCTATTTTAATTTACATCCATCGATCCTATACTCCACGAGGGAGTGTACATGAAATCTAGATTGAAAGTAAAATAAAATAAAGAGTGGCTAAACAATGCCGTATCTAATTTATAAAAAATCAAATACTAGCCTCGTCAACCCCGAGGATTCAACAAAATATACACATACAATCACATACACACATATGGCCATAATAGTCGGATCTTATCCCTGCAACCAAAGAGTTAAACTATGCATATCCTACTATTATCCGGCACATATAATATATGAAAAGTGCATAAAAATTAACAGAATCCTAAACACACAAAATCGGAAACCTTGGCTCTGATACCAATTGAAGGTTTTGTCCGGAAGCTCTGATACCAATTGAAGGGTTTTGCTTATCGAGTCCGTGAGAAGAAACTTTGCTTCCCACTTCACCTCGGTGGTTTGTTCATGGAGATCCCATCGATGTCCCCGGATTAAAAAAATTTAATCCTAGACACAAGGGATTGCCCAAACAACCAAGTCATCGTCGTGCTATTCGTTTAGAGAGGTCACTTGAACAAACTCGTTGTTCAAGTGACCATCCTCTATTCTACGAGTAGCCGCGGAATAGACGATGTCCGGATCGCCGGTTTTTGTGTTTATGTTTGGGATCCAAGTATTATTTAGCCACAAACAGAATATAACATGCTCATAATTGGAAAAACAAATTCAAGAAAGTAACCATCCACACAAAACATGCATATAATTGAAAAAAAATTATAAACATAATACAAAAGAACACTAATCAAAATAAACAAGATTATACCTCTTGTTATACCTCTTGATCTTCTATTGTATGTCTTTCCTCCTTTGGACGTCGTGTGGGCGACAATCTACCAAAAGTTGAAGCCTCCTAGATCACCAATCTTCCTTTCCTTGTTCACTCCGAACAAAGGAAGATCATAAAACAAAACTCATCTTCCTATATAGAACTGGCCACCAAGTCAATAAACTCGATATTGCCGCTAGCCAAGGAAGAGAACATGGAGTATGGATACCGGCCAAAAGAGAAAACACAAGAGCATGGGCGCCGGCCAACACTTGGAGAAGAGAAAGGTAAACAATCCTCCTCCTTGTTGCCACCCAAACCCTAAACTAAGCTCTCCTAATTTCCAGCCCAGGATGAAAGGAAGGAGAATTGGTTGAGCTCCGACCAAGGATAGTGGCCGGCCAACCTTAGGAAGAAGAAGAAAGGAGCTTCATCTTCTTGTTGCCGCCCAACCGAATCCCAAAACCCTAACCCTAGCCGTCCAAGCCCAATCCTAATCTAATTAGGATTTGGTTGCCACCCAAGGGACAAGCCCTAATCCCCATCCATCATCAGCCATAGATTAAAGGGAGAATGTTGGATGCCGGCCAAGCCAAGGAGAGATGAAGAAGGAAGGGTTTCGGCCAGCAAAGGAAGAAGAAGAAAAAAAACTTTCCTTAATTGTGGCCACCCAAAATCCTAACCTCCCTTGCTCTTGCCGCCCAAAACCCTAGCCCCCTTTCCTCTCCATTGTCTTGCCACCCACCCCTAGTCCACCCTTTTATAGAGTTAGGGATAAGCCTTGGTTTAATCTCCACCATTGGTTCTAGGGATTTAATCTCAACCGTCGGATCTAGAGATTTAATCTCAACCGTCGGATCTTAGAGATTTAATCTCTACCTTTGGATCTAGAGTTTTGTTTCTATCCATTGGATCTAAGCTTCATGAGGTGTTAATAGACTACAATAGGGACCATGAGGAGGAGTTGGATCTTGGCCACCCATGGATCAAGCCCACATAAAGTCTGATCCACTAATGATAATCCAATCCACTAAAGGATCATCATCGATCTACCTCACCAACCCCCATATGATAATATGGGCTCCATATATTATTTGTACATTTTCTCTCCGTGTTTAAGATCTCGAATGTCCGTCAATTAATTAATTTACTGACCATAAATTAATCAACATCTAACTCCATGAGTAGTACCACTCAACCTTTTCATCATGCCGGACCATGTCCACCTGCAGGGTTTACATGATGAACCTTATGAGCTCCTCAAGGGGACATCATCATCCTAATATATAGGACATAGTTTCTTCCTATAATCAACGACACACCATATAAATAATATCATCTCCCAACTTACCGAGCCTATTGATTTAATCTATAAATCTCGCCCATTGGTAAATCAAAGAGATGAATACAAAGTATATGTGTCCGTTATTCTATCGGGATTAAGAGCATGTACTAAATAATATCTGAGGTCTGATTCGATTATGTAGTCAGCAATAAATCGAATCACCTCTAAGTCAGTCCTGCTCAATACACACAAAGTGCACTAGTGTGATTCTATGGTCAAGACAAACAAATATCAAATCACACTACAACCGTTCCGATGGTTTGTCCAAAGCCATCTCGGTTGTGACCCTTTACTTATACTTTTCAAGGAGTCGATAACATGATCTCCCGTGTGACACCATACACCATGTTATCTACAATGTAAAGTATTAGACAATATGCATAACCATAATAATATGCAAACAATGATCATGTTATTCTTATTTCAAAATAAAGATGTCCATACAGAAGATAGACTTTTCAGTATACATCCCTACAATGTTTCATCAGATACACATAACCATATCTACTGAAGTCATCAGTAAATGTAATGAAGTACCTATAACCATCTCTAGCAGTAATATTGAATGGGCCATATACATCACTATATATAAGTCCTAACAAGTCTGTTGCTCTCTCGCTGTGTCCACTAAAGGGAGTCTTGGTCATCTTGCCTAGAAGGCAAGACTCACATGTCTCTTATGATTCAAAATCAAATGAGTCCAGTAGCCCATCCTTTTAGAGCTAGGATAAGCGACTCTCATTTATATGACCTAAGCGATAATGCCAAAGATAGGTTTTGTTCAACTCATTTGACTTGAACCTTTTGGTACTTATGTTATAGATGGGGCTCTCTAAGTTTAGAATGTAGAGTTCATTCATCATAGGTGCACTACAATAGAATATAACATTTAAATAAACTGAATAATATTTGTTCTTTATTATAAACGAAAAGCCTTTCTTGTCTAAACAAGAAACTGAAATTATGTTCTTAGTCAAAGAAGGCACATAACAACATTCATCTAGTTTTAGTACAAGCCCAGGGGGAAGAGAAAGAAAATAAGTTCCTACAGCAACAGCAGCAACCCTTGCTCCATTGCCTACTCATAGGTCCACCTCGCTCTTTGTTAATGCCCTACTATTTCTCAGCGCCTACATATTGGTACAAATGAGAGATGCACATCCGGTATCTAATACCCATGATGAAGAAATAAATAGATTGACTTCTATAACATTTATACTCGAAGTAGAAGTCTTACTTCTTTTCTTCTTAAGATCTTCAAGGTATGCTTTGCAGTTACGCTTCCACTGTCCAGCTTCCTTGCAGTGGAAGAAAGTCCCTTCCTTGGCCACCCCTCCTTTCGGTTTCAGTGCCTTGTCTTTGCCCTTGGCTTGAGACTTTCCCTTACCTTTAGGCTTGCCCTTGCCTTTCTTCTTTTACACCATCAAAATGGAGTAAGGTTTTCCCTTCTTAAAGTTGAGCTCAGTAGTTCTTAACATGCTGAGCATCTCAGGCAGTGGCTTATCAATTTAATTCATGTTGTAATTCATGACAATTGATTGTAGCGTTGTGGCAAAGATTGCAAGATCAAGTCAGTGGCCAGCTCTTGGCCAAGTGGGAATCCCAACCTTTGTAGGTTCTCTGTTTACCCAATCATCTTGAGTACATATGGTCCTACAGGAGTCTCATCTTGCATCTTGGACTGAAACAGTGGCTTAGAGATCTCTTATCTCTTGTGCCTTGCTTGTCCTTGACAAAGTTGACGAAGATGTTCGACCATATCAAAAGCATTCATGAACTCGTGTTGCTTCTGAAGCTCAGAGTTCATGGTTGCGAGCATAAGACATGACACATCTAATGCATCATCTTGATGCTTCTTGTAAGCATCTCGGTCAGCTCGCGAGGCAGTGGCAGGAGGTGCCTCCGGAATGGGCTACTCCAGGACGTACAATTTTCTTTCTTGGGTGAGAATGATTCTTATATTTCTGTATTAGTCCAGGAAATTAGCTCCATTGAGCTTGTTCTTCTCTAGAACAGAACCCAGGGAGAGAGTGTTCGTGTTTGTCGACAAGGTAATCTACAACATACACAATGCAGAAAATTAATATCATATTCCATTTATCATTTAATTAAGCCTTTAATCAAATGATGCTCCCACTGAATTATAGGACTTTTGTAGAATCGAGTCATGGATGTGGTCAAACCACATTACTAGATTCATACAAATTAGCTATAATTCTCTCGGGACAAGATCCACATCATACTACACCTTGAGTTAGCTTTGGCTAAATTGCCCAAGACTTAGTATGATCGGTCGGTAACAAATTACCAATTACATCTCTATGCAACTCTTGTTTATAGGATCAAGATCTACATTTACAAAAGACCTTGAGTTAGCTTTGGCTAAATCGCCCAAGATTTAGTATAAATGTAACCTTATCCTACCTTTCCAACGGTTGGAAAATGCCTATAGTTTTACTCAATCCAATTGAGTTAACTAGTTTTACTCAATCTAATTGAGCTTATTCTCACCCAAGCTATGATAGGTGAATGGTAGAAAACCCTTCTTGGAGTTTTGTATGCTAAAACGATCCACCATCATGTCTTTGTATGAAGCTTGGGATAAGCACAACAACCTTGATCCCAAAGTTGTGACCCACTTCTCCCAAGTCCTTCATATCAAACTGTTTGGACAACCATACCCTTACGTCTGATAACACTTCGATGTTGTCGCCAACCACCAAAATGTCATCTACGTATAGTACAAAAATACCACTACGTTTCCATCACATCTCTGATATACACAAGACTCATCCAAACTTTGAATAAATCCATAAGACTGGATTTACCTCCTCAAAGCGGATGTTCCAAGACCTCAAAGCTTGCTTCAGTCCATAAATGGACCGATTAAGCTTACATACAATATGCTCTTTGCCCTTAGCAATGAATCCCTCTGGTCGCTTCATGTAGATGGATTCCTCAAGACTTCCACTAAGGAAAGCTGTCTTGACACCCATCTATCACACCTCATAATCCATATGAGATGCTATGTATAAGAGCTCTCAGACCTGACTTGAATCCATAGATTCAATTTCAGTATTCATTGCACTTCGCCAAGATGCTGCATCTATATCTTGGATTGTCTTTGTCGTATTTTTAGGGATCAGGTTCATGTTCGCCAGGGACCAAATCAAAAGATTCTCCCAAGAACATGAATCTATCAGTCTGACTAACAACCCTCCCACTACGATGAGGTATCACCTGTGTATCCTCTGTGACACGCGGTGCAGTGACCTGTGGTATGTCCTCTTGTACTGGTGGTACTAAAGAAGTGACTTCCCTTTGAACTCCTCCAGAACAATTTTACCCTTGGGCTTGTGGCTCATCACATAATCTTCCTCTAGAAATCTGGCGTTCGTGTTAACGATCACCCTCTGATCTCTAGGACTATAAAACAATCCACCCTTCGTTCCCCTGGGATAGCCAATGAACATGCATACTTCTGTACGAGGTTCCAACTTACTAGTATCTACCTTCAGCACATGTGCTGGACTCCCATATCTGAATATGTCTTAGACTAGGCTTTTGCCTAGTCCACAATTCAGTGGGAGTAGAAGGCACTGATTTAGATGGAACCAGGTTCAGAATGTATACTGTCGTATCTAGAGCATATCCCCAGAACGAATCTGGCAAGTCAGAATAACTCATCATCGATCTAACCATCTCCATAAGAGTCTTATTCCTTCGCTCTGCTACACCGTTCTGCTGGGGTGTGCCAGGTGCAGTCAATTGGGATTGAATCCCAGCCTCTGATAAGTGGTTCTTAAACTCTCCCAAGAGGCACTCACCACCATGATTAGATCGTAGTGTCATCCATATCTTGAACAATCATCTATGAAAAAAATGAAATGTTCAAAACTACATCTTGTCTGGATAGACATAGGACCGTACGAATCAGAATGAACCAATTCCAACACATCTTTGGATCTATACCCCTTGGCCTTGAAAAGGCCTCTTGGTCATCTTACCCTTCAAGCAAGATTCACAGGTAGGGAGATGCTCCACCACTAATGCACCCAAAGGTCCATCAGCCTATTGAATTCTACTTAGGTTAATGTGACCAAGCCTAAGATGCCAAAAGATATGTTTGGTTCATTTTCGAAGGTTCTTTTCTCTTATCGGAATTAGAAGATGAGTTAATAACTTCTATTTGCATCGTGGGAGCTTGTGGTTCAAGTTATAAATTTTCTATCTATGTACTTGAATAGATAATATCCCTATTCCTTTTATAACAAATCTGTCATGAAAAGAAATAGATTATCCATCCAAAAACAATTTAAAAACCGAAATCAATTCTTTCTAAATAAGGGTACATAAAGGAAATTCTTAAGAACCAAAACCTTTATTTTTCTCAAAAGATAAATAAAACATCTCCCACTGCAATAGCCACCATCTTCATGGCATTGCCCAAGTAAATGGTAATATCCCCTTTAGCTAGTCGTCGGGTTTCCTGGAACCCCTGCAAAGTATTGCAGACATGATTAGTGGCTCTCGTATCTACCCACCAGGTGCCGGTAGATAACACCGCTAACCATGTTTCAACGACTAGACCAAAAGATATACTTTTGTTCTGTTTTGGATTGGGACAGTCCTCCTTCCAATGCCCATCCTGCTTGTAAGTGAAGTACTTGCCTTTCAGCTTCTTCACTCTTCCCTGAGATCCTCCCACCACCTTTGCTCTACCTTGTTTCTCCTTCTTCTTGCATTTCGGATTAGAAGTAGAAACCTTTTTGAGCAACCATGGCTTGAGGATACTCTTCGAAGAGTGCATACATGTACTTCCTAGCAGATAAGACAATATCTGGATTCTTTTCCAATCAATATTATTGGGGTACAGTAAGTTTATTTCCTTTAGTATCACAGTAAGTGGACTGAAAGTCAATTTTGAAAATCTTAAGAATCACATAGATCATTATATTAGATTTCAAATATTATTGATTCCTCAAAACAATAAAATTTCGAAATCAACCAACACCTCAAATCACCGAGAATATCGTCTGCCACTCTGTGTGGACGTATACGAATTCTACATTTGTAAGAGGAGGTTTTACCCATTAATTTTCTTATCTTGTCAACCTTACTTTTTGACAAATAAAATTAATAGCCGGTTCCTCTTTGGCCCTACAAATAAAAGCAGTGACTCCTATGGGGAGGATACTTTTATTTGCATCTAAGTGTGCACCATTACACGATACTAAGGGAATTATTTTGGATTATGTGCCTTACCTCTGTGGAAGTACACATGCTCCTAGATAATTTCCTATAACCATTATTTGACCTAGTGATCCGCAAACAAACCCGTCCTCAGGGAGGAAGGCACTCAGAGTCGACACACAAATTTGTTGCATCACACGTCAAATTGTAATGGAGGCCGCGGGAATTAATTAAAATATCCCTCTCCCACTTAGTAAATTGAAAATGAGGAATTTTCAAGCACACACAACATGCATATAAAACAAATCAGCAATAAATATGGAAAAATCAGAATTTTTCCAACGATTATGGCATTGTTCTCCAATATGCGTCCTGTCGTGTCGCCACCTCATCCGCTCCTCCTACGCCATGTACGAGCCAACCAGAGATCCGAGCCGAGAATAAAACCTATTTTATTTTACATCCATCGATCCTATACTCCACGAAGGAGTGTACATGAAATCTAGATCGAAAGTAAAATAAAATAAAGAGTGGCTAAACAATGTCGTATTCAATTACAAAAATTAAATACTAATTTAGCCTCGTCAACCCCGAGGATTCAAATAATATACAATCACACACACATGCAATCACATACACACATATATAGCCATAATAGTTGGATCTTATGTCTGCAACCAAAAAGTTAGCCTACGCACATCCTACTATTATCCGGCATACACAATATATGATAAGTGCGTGAAAGTAACCGAATCCAAAACACACAAAACCGGAAACCGTGGCTCTGATACCAAATGTTGGCAATGTGCTATTCCTCGGAATGCTCATCGGCTCCCATGTCCCCGGATTAAAATTTTCACTAATGAAAACTAATCCGGATGGGATGAGTTTCCAAAGCACAACCAATTCATCGTCGTGCTAACGACTTGAGCGATCGCTTGAACAAACTAGTTGTTCAAGCAACACAACTCTTCTAGTCGATTAGCCGCGGAAGAGACGACGGACGGATCGCCGGTTTTTGTGTTTCTTATTCGGGGTCCATGATTATACAAATACATACAAATGTAAACTAGTATAATCAACATATACTAACATAAAGAACATAAGCTAGCATATCAATAAGAACATGCAAAGAACAATAATAAAAGTTATAAAACTTTTATACCTCTTGATCTTCTATCGTATGTCCTAACCTCCTTGTAGACTTCGTGTGGGCGAAGATCCTCCACAAGTTGAAGCATCCTACATCTTCTTCAATCCAAAGAAAGAAGAACTCTCTTTCCCTTCTTGCTTGAGCCAACCACCAATCCACAAAGGATTGATGCCGCCGGCCCCAAGAATAGAGAGAACAAAATGGAAACAAAACTCATCTCTTATCTAGGACCAACCATCAAGCTACAAGCATGATGTTTGCCGCCGGTCCAAAGAGAACAAGAAGAGGATGAGAGGAATAGGTTGAGCGCCGACCAAGGTAGAGGGAAAAGATCTAGGAGCTGGCAACACCCTAGGAAGAAGAAGAAGATATCCTCTCCTATAGTTGCCGCCCACTTTCCCCTCCATAACCTAGCCGCCCAACCAAGGAAAGGAAAACTCTAGGGTTTCTTGCCGCCCACTAATGGAAGGGCAAACCCTAATTTCCCAAACCAACCTAATCCATAGAAAGAAGGGTGAAGCTTGAGCGCCGGCCAAAACAAGGAGGAAGGAGGAAGAAGGGTTGCCGCCCACCATCATGGACTAAACCCTAACCCTAGCCTCTTCCTATTTCTTACCGTCCAACCATGGTGGAAGGGGGAGATCTAGAACCAGCCACCTTCCCTAGGAAGAAGAAGAACTCTTCCACAAGTTGCCGCCCCCTCTCCTTTCCTCACCATGGCCGCCCAACCCAAGGAGCCAAACCCTAATTATGGTTTCCTCCTTAGGGTTTCTTGCCGCCCAAGCAAAGAGAGGCTAAACCCTAATTTCCATCATCCAAAAAACTTATTGCCGCCAAACCCATGCTCCCTTATATATAGAGTTAGGTTTAGGCCTTGGTTTAATCTCCACCGTCGGTTCTAGGGTTTTAATCTCAACCGTCGGATCTAGAGATTTAATCTCAACCGTCGGTTCTAGGGTTTTAATCCCAACCATCGAATCTAGAGATTTAATCTCAACCGTCGGATCTAGGGATTTAATCCCAACTGTTGGATTTAGAGATTTGTTTTCCATCATTTGATCTAGACTTCATAAGGTTTATATTAGGCTACGATAGGGACCATGAGGAGGAGTTGGGTCTTGGCCACCCGATGGATCGGAACCACACAAACTTGATCCATCAATGATGTTCCATTCCACTAGAGGATCATCATCGAACTACCTCACCAACCACCATAAATTAATATGGGCTCCAATATTATTTGTACATTTATCTCCCCGTGTTTAAGATATCGAATGTCCGTCAATTAATTGATTTACTGACCATCAATTAATCAACATCTAACTCCTCGAGTAGTACCACTCAACCTTATCATCATGTTGACTAAGTCAACCTGTAGGGTTTACATGATGAACCTTATGAGCTCCTCAAGAGGACATCATCAACCTAATACATAGGACATGGATTCCTCCTATAATCAACGGCACACCATGTAAATAATATCATTTCCCAACTTATCGGGCATATTGATTTAATCCATAGAAATCTCACCCTCTGGTAAATCAAAGAAATAAATACTAAGTACATGTGTCCGTTATTATATCGGGATTAAGAGCATGTACAACATAATATCCGAGGTCCGATTCAATTATGTAGTCAACAATAAATTGAATCACCTCTATGTCGGTCCTGCTCAATACACCTAAGTGTATTAGTGTAACTTTATGTTCAAGACAAAACAATACCAAGCTACACTACAACCATGCAAATGGTTTGTCCAAAACCATCTTGGCTGTGAGCCTTTACTTATACTCTACAAGGGACTGATAACATGATCTTCTGTGCCACACCCAAGCACCATGTTATCTACAATATAAAGTATTAGACAATTTTGCATAATCATAAAAATATGCAAACAATGATCATGTGATTCTTATTTCAAAATAAAGATGTTCATACAAAAGAGCTAGGCTTTCAGTATACATCCCAACAATCTCCCACTTATACTAAAAGACTATGCTGTCATCATACTTCCATACATCTGATTCCCCTTCCCTCCACATGCCTATCAAAGCTCTCGCTAGAAGGGCCTTAGTGAAAGGGTCTACCAGGTCATCCTCTGATGCATGCTAGGCGACAGCAACTTCTACCTCCTTTACGATTTCTCGTATCAGGTGGTACTTGCACTCTATGTGTTTACTAGCCTTATGGGCTCGTGGTTCCTTCGAGTTTGCAACTGCACCATTATTATCACAATTAATTGTGATAGTTCTGGGCAAACCAGGAATCACATCCAAGTCCATCAGGAAGTTCCTGAGCCACACAGCTTCTTTGGCTGCCTCATAGGCTGCCACATACTCAGCTTCCATGGTGGAGTCCGCCACGCATTTCTGCTGGGCACTCCTCCATACATTGGCTCCACCTCCTAAAGTAAACACAAAACTTGAGGTAGACTTACTGTTATCCCTATCTGATTGGAAATCACAATCCATGCAACCCACAGGGAGTAATTGGTCTGCCCGATAAACTAGCATATAATCTCTAGTCTTTCTCAGGCACTACAATATATGCTTTACCGCAGTCCAATGTCCCTGTCCTGGATTACTCTGATATTTGTTGACCATGCCTACGGCAAAGCAGATATCTGGTCTCGTACATAGCATACATTAGGCTTCCTACTGCCGAAGCATAAGGAACTGCCTATATCTCCTCTATCTTTTTAGATGATCTAGGACACATCTCCTTAGATAAAGGAACTCCATGCCTTTCAGTATACATCCCAACAATAGGTGGGACCAAGATTGTCCCTCCGCACCCTACCAAGATAATATGCGTTGCTATGCTTTGGCAGATTCAACAACAACAAATGATCGAGGTACTGATGGGTATCAAAACTTGGTAGGCATTTTCGAGTTGATTCGATTAAGATCTAATCTAATAGTGAATGTGTATCATATATGCATTAAGGCCTCTATTACCCTACACTAGCATGTATCACATACATACAAGGAATATACTAGCATGCATCATATACATACAAGCAAAATATCCTAGCATGCATTATATACATACAAGCAAAATTTACTAGCATGCATCACATACATACAAGCAAAAACAAATATATATATATATATATATATATTGTGATGAGGTCATGACTCTACTACGATCTTCTCAAGCCAATGATAAGATCGGACGGTCAACCTAGGGTTAGCGGCTTCTCCAAGCGCCTCCTTTGACCGCCATGTGTCGTTGGCACCCTCCTCGTAACTCCGTCTACTAGTGGACCTTTCACCGCTCCATTTTTGTACATTACAAATATGAAACTCGAGTTATATTTAAGTATAAAACTATTTACAACTGGAATATTAAAAAGAGAGGCACGACACGCAGGTCGCATACATTATACAACATGCATAACACAAAAACGACGCGCAAGCCGTATTTTGAATTACAACACATTTATCCAATCACATTGGGTGTCTTGAGCCATGACCATCACAGTATTATATATAATTCTAAATTATGTATTTTACAGAAATTTTTATAATTTTTCTTATTTTTTTCAATTTTTATGAGTCACATCTCCGTAACGATCCCGCTAAGCAATTTCCGGGTGTGATCGTAGGACAATGCCCCTTGTGGGGTTAGGGGTAGCGCCCCTTCTCGCAAAATGAACCTTGCGAGTGTCCCATCTTGATCTTACAGTGACTTAAGTAACTGTCCAAAAAACCTAAAGTGAGAATTCGCTGTTCCGGAGAGTTTTTCTCGGTTGTTGAAGGCTACAAGTGTCCCAACACTTGTTGCTTCGGCTCTTCGATAAAAATACCCAAAAAATATATAAAAATAGGAAATTTATAGAAACTTACAGATCTGTAATTTTTATATCTAATACAAAAACTACAAAACTAAACACATACATGCTTCACACGTGGCTCTGATACCACTATTGGACTATCCGAGACGTAAAAATAGCTCTTTGCATTGCGGAAACCTCGGAAGTTAGCCATGGATCCGTGCGAAGGTAAAAAAAAAATACATGTACGTGTTTAAAAACCTTAGATCTACTCTAGATCTACATGTTAAGAGTTTTACCCTTGATGCGACGCCCTTCGCTTATCCCTCTCATCCAAACGGCTTACCGGAACTCGAGAGTGTCAAGTGTACACTCCTCTATCGGTATCCACACGAGCAATAGGTAGAGAAAAAGCAACCTAGAGTGTGCTAGCACCCTTAAAGGCTCACGGCAAAGGAGAGGGGGAGAAAGCTTGAGAAGAGAGGAGGAAGAAGATGAAGTTACACAACTTAACTTCACACACTTACACCAATTCAATAGTGGTCGACCACTATAAGGGGGTTACAAACATGCATGTAATTCCAAGAGCCAATGGCTCTTGGTCTCCCTCATGAGGTGGCACTCCATGATGTGTCCATGATGATGTGGAACATCATCATTGGCCAACCCCATGCCAAGTCACCATGACATGGCAATTGGTCAAGTCAAAATTGACCATTCAACTTCCCTCTCAAGTCAAGTCAAACTTGACCTCTTATCTCCCATGGTTAAGCAAATTAAATCATTTGATTCAAGTCAATTTGATTTAATGAATCTAAATTCATTAGTTTAAATAGACTCGATGAATTAAATCAATATTAGACTCATTCAACACTTGAATCAAATTGAGTCTAACTCAATTAGTCTAATTTGGATTACTCCTAATCCAATTTGGTTCATCACATGAACCTAATCCTCATGGTCCATCATATGAACATAATCTCCATCTAATTTCCCTTTTTGTGTGACCCTATAGGTTCTTGTAACGTTGGCAATGCTCCTAAACCGATTTAGGAACATAATCAATGAGCGGTATCTAGCAACACATCATTGCTACCCAAGTTACAAGAATGTTGAGATCCAACATCACCTTTGTGACTACTAATTGTGACAATGTCCCACAACCTTGATATCTAGATTGACCAACTGAGACATAGACCGTGTCATCCTCGCTACAATCTATATCTTGAACTCCAAGTAGACTCACTCTAATCAAATGAGCTCAATATCTCATATTGACTTATTTGGGCATGACCATGCACTTAGTGGTCTCACTCTATCAAGAATAACGATGTCACTCCTGTCATATAGGAGGGATAGAATCCATCTACATCACTCACATCCCTCCGTATAATTTATTACATACCCAGTAATCGCCTTTATAGTCCACCCATTTACGGGTGACGTTTGACGAAGCCAAAGTATACAACTCCTTATGTAGGGAACCATGGTGACATCAGGTCCAAGGACTAATAGTCATACTAATAGTCACATGAGAAAGTATATGACACTCATATAACGATCCATCATACTTTCTCATGCCGGATCATTCAGTATACATTCTCCAATGCATACCCATGTGTCAACTTGATATCTCATATCCATGACTTGTGAGATCAAGTAATCGAGTTGACCTACAAGCTAGTCTCTTCGCATTAACATTGTCCCTGAATGTTAATACTCGACTAGGAATGATTAATAGTAGTGTTCTCTATATCATCTCATTATCGATTCAACCGATCGATTGATATAGATACGAACCTTCTACTCAAGGATGTTATTATACTTAGTTATTTGGCACCAATACAAGTATGTATAATAACAATAAAGAAATGCATTTATAAATAGGAATATGATACAACAAGTTCATACAACAATCATCTCATGATTGGCTCTAAGGCTTTCACTAACACCAATGACCTAGTGTGACCATCATGCTTTTTTTGTGCCAAAGCCTTGGTCAAGGGATCTGCGACGTTAGCCTCTGTGAATACTCTCAAAATCTTCACATCTCCTCTATCGATAATCTCTCGAATGAGATGGAAGCACCGTAGTATGTGTTTGGTGTACTGGTGTGAGCGAGGTTTCTTAGCCTGCGCAATCGCTCTATTGTTATCACAATAAAGCTCTATACGGTTTGCTATGCTATGAACCACCCCAAGCTCCGTAATGAACTTGCGGATCCAAACTGCCTCCTTTGCTGCCTCTGATGCAGCAATATACTCGGCCTCTGTTGTAGAATAAGCAACTATGTCCTGCATCGAACTCTTCTAGCTCACAGTTCCACCATTCAAGCAAAACACAAACCCAAACTGTGATCTACAATCATCTTGGTCAGTTTGGAAGCTGGAATCGCTGTAACCCTTTACAGCTAGCTCCTCATCACCTCCAAAAATCAAGAAATATTTTTTAGTCCTTCTCAAGTACTTAAGAATATTCTTGACTGTTATCCAGTGACGCTCACCTAGATCTGACTGGTATCTACTCGTCATGCTTAAAGCATACGAGACATCAGAATGAGTACATAACATGGCGTATATGATAGATCATTGGCTGATGCATAAGGGATCTTATCCATGCGGTCTCTCTCCTCTTTAAAAGAAGGACTTTGAGCCTTTGAAAGACTCACACCATGTGACATCGACAGAAGTCCCTTCTTGGAATTCTTCGTGGCAAATCATAGTAATACCATGTCAATGTATGTACTCTGACTTAGGCCAAGCAATCTCTTAGATCTATATCTATAGATCTTGATGCCTAGAATACAGGCTGCTTCACCTAAGTCCTTCATTGTGAAATACGTCCCCAGCTAAGTCTTCACATACTGTAGCGAAGGGATGTCATTCCCAATGAGTAGTATGTCATCCACATACAATACGAGGAAGACAACTATGTTTCCATTAACCCTCTTGTAGACATAGGGTTCATCTTCATTCTTCATGAAACCAAATAGTTTGATCGTATCATCGAATCGAAGATTCCAGCCCCGAGAAGCTTGCTTTAGCCCATAAATGGAACTTTTGCAGCTTGCATACTTTCCCAGTATGCTGTGGATCTACAAAACCCTCAGGTTGTGTCATGTACACATCCTCGAGCAAGTTTCCATTCAGAAATGTGATTTTGACATTCATCTGCTAGATCTCATAATCGTGGTATGCTGCAATAGCAAGCATGATCTAAATAGACTTAAACATCGCCACTGGAGAAAAGGTTTCAACATAGTCAATACCATGAATTTGCTTGAAACCTTTAGCCACCAATCGGCCCTTATAGGTATGCGTAAGTCCATCTATGTCAGTCTTTCTCTTAAAGACCCACTTACACCAAATGGGTTTGACGCCTTCAGGTGGATCAACCAAAGTCCATACTTGGTTGGTGTACATGGATTCCATCTCAGATCTCATGGCCACTAGTCATTTCTCAAAATCTAGGCTCATCACAGCTTCCTGATAGGAGGTAGGCTCATTCTCAATGAGCATAACGTCAACATGGTCAGACAAGAGAAATGAGTATCTCTCAGGCTGATGACGTACCCTATCAGACCTGCGAAGAGGTAGATCTACCTAAACAGGTTATTGTTCCACAACTCTTTGTGCAACAATCTTATCACCCACAACACTTTGTGGTTCCTGTTCAACCTCCATCAAGGCCATAGTGCTATGGTCCTTATCTTGAATTTATTCAAGATCGAACGTACTGCCACTAGTTTTTCTAGAAACAAAGTCTTTTTCTAAAAATACCCCAGTCTTTGCCACAAACACTTTATGCTGGCTGGGAATATAGAAGTAATATCTCTTCGTTTCCATGGGATATCCAACAAAATAACACTAATCGGATTTGGGTCCCAGTTTGTCTGAGACTTGACGTCGAACATAAGCCTCACAACCCCAAATCCTCATGAAAGACATCTTTGTTGGGTTGATCCGTGAGGGGAAACTTCGCTTCCCACTTCAACCCGGTCGCTTGTTCATGGCGATCCCATCGATGTCCCCAGATTAAAATTTTAATCCTAGACAAAAGGGAACACCCAAGCAACCTTGTCATCATCATGCTATTCGTTTAAAGTGGTCACTTGAACAAACTTGTTGTTCAAGCGACCAACCTCTATTCTACGAGTAGCCGCAGAATAGACGATATACGGATTGCTGGCTTTTGTATTTATGTTCGGGATCCAAGTATTATTTAGCCATAAAATAGAATATATGATGCACATAATTGAAAAACAAATATAAAAATGATACAAGAGAAAATAGAGAATCGATATACCTCTCGATCTTCTATTGTATAACCTTCCTTTTTTCGGATGTCGTGTGGGCGACAATCTACCAAAAGTTGAAGCTCTTAGATCACCAATCTTCTTTCCTTGCTCGTTCCGAGCAAGAGGAAAAAATAGAAACAAGACTCTTCTCCTTCTTTCAACCAACCACCAAACTCCAAGGTTGGAGCTTGCCGCCGGTCATGGAGGAAGAGGAGAATAGGTGAATGCCAACCAAAGCTCCAAGGGAGAACCCTAAGCCTAGGTTTTACCGGCCAAAGAGAGGGAGAGGGGCTGCTTTGGACGCCGGCCAAGGGCTGGGAAGGGGAGCTAGGTCGCCGGCCACCTTAAGCGAAGAAGAAGAAAGGAAACACCTTCCTTATTTGGTGACACCAACCCCTAAACCCTAGCCTCCAAGCCTTGCCGCCCAAAACCCTAATCCTATCTCTAGTTGGATTCAAGTTGTCGCCCACCCCTTGCTCTCCTTTTATAGAGTTAGGGATAAGCCTTGTTTTAATCTCCACCATTGGTTCTAGGGATTTAATTTCAACCGTCGGATCTAGAGATTTAATCTCAACCGTCGGATCTAGAGATTTAATCTATACCTTTGGATCTAGAGTTTTGTTTCTATCCATTGGATATAAGCTTCATGAGGTTTTAATAGGCTACAATAGGGACCATGAGGAGGAGTTGGATCTTGGCCACCCAATGGATCAATCCCACATAAAGTCTGATCCATTAATGATAATCCAATCCACTAAAGGATTATCATTGATCTACCTCACCAACCCCCATAAGTTAATATAGGCTCCATATATTATTTGTACATTTTCTCACCGTGTTTAAGATCTCGAATGTCCATCGATTAATTAATTTACTGACCATTAATTAATCAACATCTAACTCCATGAGTAGTACCACTTAACCTTTTCATCATGCCGGACCAAGTCCACCTGCAAAGTTTACATGATGAACCTTATGAGCTCCTCAAGGGAACATCATCATCCTAATATATAGGACACGGTTTCCTTCTATAATCAACGACACACCATATAAATAATATCATTTCCCAACTTACCGAGGCTATCTATTTAATCTATAAATCTCGCCCATTGATAAATTAAAGAAATGAATACAAGTATATGTGTCCGTTATTATATTGGGATTAAGAGCATGTACAATATAATATCTGAGGTCTGATTCGATTATGTAGTTAGCAATAAATCAAATCACCTCTAAGTTGGTCCTGCTCAATACACACAAAGTGTACTAGTGTGATTCTATGGCCAAGACAAATCAATACCAAATCACACTACAACCATGCCAATGGTTTGTCGAAAGCCATCTCGGTTGTGAGCCTATACTTATACTTTACAAGGAACCGACAACATAATCTCCCGTGTGACACCACACACCATGTTATCTATAATGTAATGTATTAGACAATATGCATAGTCATAAAAATTTGCAAACAATGATCATGTGATTCTTATTTTAAAATAAAGATGTTCATACAAAAGATAGACTTTTCAGTATACATCCCAACAATCTCCCACTTATACTAAAAGACTATGCTGTCCTCAAACTGCCATACATCTGATCCCCATTCCCTCCACATGCCTATCAAAAGCTCTCAACGAAAGGGCCTTAGTGAAAGGATCTGTCAGGTTATCTTCCTATGCAATCTTGGCCACAACAACTTCTCCACTCTTTACGATTTCTCGTATCAGGTGGTACTTGCATTCTATGTGTTTACTAGCCTTATAGGCTCATGGTTCCTTCGAGTTTGCAACTGCACCACTATTATCACAATAAATTGTGATAGTTCTGGGCAAACCAGGAATCACATCCACATCCATCAGGAAGTTCCTGAGCCACACAACTTCTTTGGCCGCCTTAGAGGCTGCCACATACTCAGCTTCCATGGTGGAGTCCACCACGCATTTTTGCTTGACACTCCTCCATACAATGGCTCTACCTCCCAAAGTAAACACAAAACCTGAGGTAGACTTACTATTATCCCTATCAGATTGGAAGTCGGAATCCGTGTAACCTATAGGGAGTAAATGGTCTGCCTGGTAAACCAGCATATAATCCCTAGTCCTTCTCAGGTACTTCAATATATGCTTTACCGCAGTCCAATGTCCCTGTCCTGGATTACTCTGATATCTATTGACCATGCCCACGGCAAAGCAGATATCTGGTCTCGTACATAGTATCACATACATGAGGCTTCCTACTGCTGAAGCATAAGGAACCGCCTTCATCTCCTCTATCTCCTAAGATGTTCTAGGACACATCTCCTTAGATAAAGGAACTCCATATCTGAAAGGTAGAAAACCCTTCTCGGAGTTCTGCATGCTAAAATGATCCATAATCGTGTCTATGTATGAAGCTTGGGATAAGCACAACATCCTTTTCCTGTGATCCCTTATAACCTTGATCCCAAGGATGTGTCCCACCTCTCCCAAGTCCTTCATATCAAACTGTTTGGACAACCACACCCTTACGTCTGATAACACCTTGATATTGTTGTCAATCAACAAAATGTCATCTACGTATAGTCCAAGAAATACTACTATGTTTCCATCACATCTCTTGTATACACAAGACTCATCCGGACTTTGAATAAATCCATAAGACTGGATTACTTCATCAAAGCGAATGTTCCATGACCTCGAAGCTTGCTTCAATCCATAAATGGACCGATTAAGCTTACATACAAGATGTTCTTTGCCATTCACAATGAATCCCTCTGGTTGCTTCATATAGATGTATTCCTCAAGACTCCCATTCAGGAAAGCTGTCTTGACATCCATCTGCCACACCTCATAATCCATATGAGCTTTTATGCATAAAAGAATCCGGATAGACTTAAGCATGACTACCGGCGAAAAGGTCTCCTCATAATCGATACCCTCTTTCTGATTATACCCCTTCGCAACAAGCATCGCTTTGAAGGTCTCAACCTTCCCATCTATTCCTCTCGTTCTTTTGTAGATCCACTTGCATCCAATGGTTTTTACACCATCGGGTGGTTTCACTAGCTCCCAGACCTGATTTGAATCCATAGATTCAATCTCAGTATTCATTGCACTTTGCCATGATGTTGCATCTATATCTTGGATTGCCTCGTCATATGTCCAGGGATCAGGTTCATGTTCTCCAGGGACCAAATCAGAAGATTCTCCCAAGAACATAAATCTATCAGGCTGTCGAACAACTCTCCCACTACGACGAGGTATCTCCTGTGTATCCTCTGTGACATGCGGTGCAGTGACTTGTGGTATATCCTCTTGCACCGGTGGTACTGAAGAAGTGACTTCCCCTTTCAATTCCTCCAGAACAATTTTACTCTTGGGCTTGTGGCTTATCATATAGTCTTCCACTAGATATCTGACATTTGTGCTAACGATCACCCTTTTATCTCAAGGACTATACAACAAACCACCCTTCATTCCTCTAGGATAGCCAACGAACATGCGTACTTCTATATGAGGTTCCAACTTATAGCATCTGCCTTCAGCACATGTGCTGGACTCCCCCATATCCGAATATGTCTTAGACTAGGCTTTTGCCCAATCCATAATTCTGTGGGAGTAGAAGACACTGATTTAGATGGAACCAAGTTCAGAATGTACACCGTCGTGTCTAGAGCATATCCCCAGAACGAATCTGGCAATTCAGAATAACTCATCAACGATCTAACCATCTCCATAAGAGTCCTATTCCTTCGCTCTGCTACACCATTCTGCTGGGGTGTGCAATGTGCAGACAATTGAGATTGAATCCTAGCCTATGATAAGTAGTTCCTAAACTCTCCCAAGAGATACTCACCACCACGATCAGATCGTAGTGTCTTGATACTTTTACCTTGACATTTCTCCTCATCAGCCTTGAATTCTTTGAACTTGTCAAAGCATTCAAACTTGCGGCGTATCAAGTAAATGTATCCAAACCTTGAATAATCATCTATAAAAGAGATAAAATATTCAAAGCCACCTCAAGCTTGGATAGACATAGGACCACACAAATCAGAATGAACCAATTCTAACACATCTTTGGCTCTATACCCCTTGGCCTTAAAAGGCCTCTTGGTCATTTTACCCTCCAAGCAAGATTCACAGGTTGGGAAATCTTCCACCACTAATGAACCCAGAGGTCCATCAGCTATCAACCTTTGAATTCTGCTTTGGTTAATATGACCAAGCCTAAGATGCCAAAGATATGTTTGGTTCATCTTCGAAGGTTCTTTTCTCTTATTGGAATTAAAAGATGAGTTATTAACTTCTATTTGCATCGTGGGAGCTTTTGGTTCAAATGTGTATAGATTTCCTATCAATGCACCCGAATAGATAATGCCCCTATTCCTTTTTATAACATCTATGTCATTAAAAGAAATAGAATATCCATCCATAAAAAATTTAGAAACCGAAATTAAATTCTTTCAAAATAAAGGTACATAAAGGCAATTCTTAAGAACCAAAACTTTATTTTTATCAAAAGAAACTATTTTAATTTACATCCATCGATCCTATACTCCACGAGGGAGAGTACATGAAATGTAGATCAAAAGTAAACTAAAATAGAAAGAGTGGCTAAACAATGTCGTATCTAATTTACAAAAAATTAAATACAAGCCTCATCAACCCTGAGGATTCAACAAAATAAACATTTACACACATACAATCACATACACACATATGACCATGATAGTCGGATCTTATGTCTGCAACCAAAAAGTTAACCTATGCATATCCTACTATTATCCGACACATATAATATATGAAAAGTGAATATAAATTAACCGAATCCTAAACACACAAAATCGGAAACCGTGGCTCTGATACCAATTGTTGGGTTGATCCGTGAGGGAAAACTTCGCTTCCCACTTCAACTCGGTCGCTTGTTCATGGCGATCCCATCGATGTCCCTGGATTATAAATTTAATCCTAGACAAAAGGGAACACCCAAGCAACTTTGTCATCGTCGTGCTATTCGTTTAGAGTGGTCACTTGAACAAACTTGTTGTTCAAGCGACCTACCTCTATTCTATGAGTAGCCACGGAATAGACGATGTACGGATCTCCGAATTTTGTGTTTATGTTCGGGATCCAAGTATTATTTAGCCACAAAATAGAATATATCATGCACATAATTGAAAAACAAATATAAACATGATACAAGAGAAAATAGAGAATCGATATACCTCTCGATCTTCTATTGTATGACCTTCCTCCTTTCGGACGTCGTGTGGGCGACGATCTACAAAAAGTTGAAGCTCCTAGATCACCAATCTTCCTTCCTTGTTCGTTTCGAGCAAGAGGAAAAATAGAAACAAGCCTCTTCTCCTTCTTTCAACCAACCACTAAACTCCAAGGTTGGAGCTTGCCGCCGGCCAAGGAGGAAGAGGAGAATAGGTGAATGCCAACCAAAGCTCCAAGGGAGAACCCTAAGCCTAGGTTTTACCGGCCAAAGAGAGGGAGAGGGGCTGCTTTGGACGCCGGCCAAAGGCTAGAAAGGGGAGCTAGGTCGCCGGCCACCTTGAGGGAAGAAGAAGAAAGGAAACACCTTCCTTATTTGGTGCCGCCAACCCCTAAACCCTAGCCTCCAAGGCTTGAGGCCCAAAACCCTAACCCTATCTCTAGATGGATTCAAGTTGTCGACCACCCCTTTCCCTCCTTTTATAGAGTTAGGGATAAGCCTTGTTTTAATCTCCACAATTGGTTCTAGGAATTTAATCTCAACCGTCGAATCTTGAGATTTAATCTCAACCGTCGGATCTAGAGATTTAATCTCTACCTTTGGATCTAGAGTTTTATTTCTATCCATTGGATCTAAGCTTCATGAGATTTTAATAGGATACAATAGGGACCATGAGGAGGAGTTGGATCTTGGCCACCCAATGGATCAAGCCCACATAAAGTCTGATCCATTAATGATAATCCAATCCACTAAAGGATTATCATTGATCTACCTCACCAACCCCCATAAGTTAATATAGGCTCCATATATTATTTGTACATTTTCTCCCCGTGTTTAAGATCTCGAATGTCCATCGATTAATTAATTTACTGACCATTAATTAATCAACATCTAACTCCATGAGTAGCACCACTCAACCTTTTCATCATGCCGGACCAAGTCCACCTGTAGGGTTTACATGATGAACCTCATGAGCTCCTCAAGGGGATATCATCATCCTAATATATAGGACACGATTTCCTCCTATAATCAATGACACACCATATAAATAATACTATTTCCCAACTTACCGAGCCTATCGATTTAATCTATAAATCTCGCCCATTGGTAAATCAAAGAAATGAATACTAAGTATATGTGCCCGTTATTATATCGGGATTAAGAGAATGTACAATATAATATCTGAGGTCCGATTCGATTATGTAGACAGCAATAAATCGAATCACCTCTAAGTCGGTCCTGCTCAATAAACACAAAGTGTACTAGTGTGATTTTATGGTCAAGACAAACCAAGACCAAATCACACTACAACCATACCAATGGTTTTTCCAAAGCCATCTCGGTTGTGAGCCTTTACTTATACTTTACAAGGAACCGACAACATGATCTCCCGTGTGACACCACACACCATGTTATCTACAATGTAATGTATTAGGCAATATGTATTGCCATAAAAATATGCAAACAATAATCATGTGATTCTTATTTCAAAATAAAGATATTCATACAAAAGATAAACTTTTCAGTATACATCCCAACAATCTTGGGATTTTTCCCTGTCCATATCGTATATAGTGTCTTTATCACAACCTTGGATGGTACACGGTTAAGTGTGAAGGCTGCTGTGTCTAGAGCATATCCCCAAAAGGATACAGGAAGATCTGTGTGACTCATCATAGATCGTACCATATCTAATAGGGTACAATTCCTCCTTTTGGATACACCATTCTATTGTGGTGTTCCAGGAGGAGTGAGTTGGGATAGAATCACACACTCAGCTAGATAGTCACAAAACTCATGGCTAAGATATTCACCACCTCGATCTGATCGAAGTATATTAGTACTCATGCCAAGCTTGTTTTGTACTTTATTCTTGAATTCTTTGAACTTTTTAAAGGATTCTGACTTATGTGTCATCAGATACGCATAACCATATCTACTGAAGTCATCAGTAAATGTAATGAAGTACCTATTACCACCTCTAGCAGCAACATTGAAAGGGGCACATACATCACTATGTATAAGTCCTAACAAGTCTATTGCTCTTTCGTTGTGTCCATTAAAGGGAGTCTTGGTCATCTTGCCTAGAAGCCAAGACTCACATGTCTCATATAATTCAAAATCAAATGAGTCCAGCAAACTATCCTTATGGAGCTGGGATAAGCGACTCTCATTTATGTGACCTAAGCGACAATGCCAGGGATAGGTTTGGTTCAACTCATTTGACTTGAACCTTTTGGTACTTATGTTATAGATGAGATTCTCTAAGTCTAGAATAAAGAGTCCATTCATCAGAGGTGAACTACAATAGAACATATCATTTAAATAAACTGAACAACATTTGTTTTTTATTATAAATGAAAAGCCTTTCTTGTCTAAACAAAAACTGAAATTATGTTCTTAGTCAAAGCAGACACATAACAACATTCATCTAGTTCTAGTATAAGCCCAGAGGGCAGAGATAAAAAATAAGTTTCTACAACAACAACAACAACAACCCTTGCTCCATTGCCTACTCGTAGGTCCACCTCGTCCTTCGTCAATGCCCTGCTATTTCTCAGCACATGCATATTAGTACAAATATGAGATACACATCCGGTATCTTATACCCATGATGAAGAAATAGATAGATTGACTTCTATGACATATATACCTGAAGTAGAAGTCTCACTTCTCTTCTTCCTAAGATCTTCCAGGTATGCTTTGCGATTGCTTCGCCGTCCAAACTTCCTTACAGTGGAAGCAAGTCCCTTCCTTGGCCACCCCTTCTTTCAGTTTCAGTGCCTTGCCTTTGCCCTTGGCTTGGGACTTTCCCTTACCTTTAGTCTTGCCCTTGCCTTTCTTCTTTTGCACCATCAAAATGGAGTCGGGTTTTCCCTTCTTAAGGTTGATCTCAGTAATTCTCAACATGTTAAGCATCTCAGGCAGTGACTTATCAATTTCATTCATGTTGTAATTCATGATAAATTAATTGTAGCTTTGTGGCAAAGATTGCAAGATCAAATCAGTGGCCAACTCTTGGCCAAGTGAGAATCCCAACCTCTGTAGGTTCTCTATGTACCCAATCATCTTGAGTACTGGACCTAAGGGAGTCCCATCTTGTATCTTGGACTAAAACAGTGCCTTAGAGATCTCATATCTCTCGTGCCTTACTTGTCCTTGATATAGTTGATGAAGATGTTCAACCATATCAAAAGCATTCATGAACTCGTGTTGCTTCTGAAGATCAGAGTTCATGGTCACGAGCATGAGGCATGACACATCTAATGCATCATCTTGATGCTTAATGTAAGCATCTCGGTCAGTTCGCGAGGCAATGGTAGGAGGTGCCTCCGTAATGGACTGCTCCAGGACGTACAGTTTTCTTTCTTGAGTGAGAACGATTCTCAAATTTTTGTACCAGTCCAGGAAATTAGCTTCAATGAGCTTGTCCTTCTCAAGGACATAACACAGGGAGAGAGTGTTCGTGTTTGTCAATATGGTAATCTACAACATACACAATGTAGAAAATTAATATCATATTCCATTTATCATTTAATTAGGCCTTTAATCAAATGATGCTCCCACTGAATTATAGGATTTTTGTAGAATCGAGTCATAGATGTGGTCAAACCACATTACAAGTTTCATACAAACTAGCTATAATTCTCGTTGGACAAGATCCACATCATACTATGCCTTGAGTTAGCTTTGGCTAAATCACCCAAGACTTAGTATGATCGATAGGTAACAAATTACTGATTACATCTCTATGCAACCCTTGTTTATAGGATCAAGATCTACATTTACAAAAGACCTTGAGTTAGCTTTGGCTAAATCGCCCAAGATTTAGTGTAAATGTAATCTTATCCTACCTTTCCAACCGTTGGAATATGCCTATAGTTTTACTCGATTCAATTGAGTTAACTAGTTTTACTCAATCTAATTGAGCTTATTCTCACCCAAGCTGTGATAGGCGGAACCAAGATTGTCCCTCCACACCCTACCAAGATAATATGCATTGCTCTTCTTTGTTAGATTCAACAACAACAAATGATCGAGGTAGTGATGGGTATCAAAACTTTGTAGCCATTTTTTAGTTGGTTCGATTAAGATCTAATCTAATCATGAGTGTGTATCATATATGCATTAAGGCCTTTATTACCCTACACTAGCATGCATCACATACATACAAGCAAAATATACTAGCATGCATCATATACATACAAGCAAAATATCCTAGCATGCATCATATACATACTAGCAAAATTTACTAGCATGCATCACATACATACAAGCAAAAACAAATATATATATATATATAAATAAAATTGTGATGAGGTCATGACCCTACTACGATCTTCTCAAGCCAATGAAAAGATCGGACGGTCAACCTAGGGTTACCGGTTTCTCCAAGCGCCTCCTTTGATCGCCATGTGTCGTCGACACCCTCCTCGTAACTCCGTCTACTAGTGGACCTTCCACCGCTCCATTTTTGTACATTACAAACATGAAACTTGAGTTACATTCGAGTCTAAAACTATTTACAATTGGAATATTAAAAAGAGAGGCACGACGCGCAGGTCGCATACATTATACAATATGCACAACACAAAAACAGTGCGCAAGTTGTATTATGAATTTCAACACATTTATCCAATCACATTGGGGTTCTTGGGACATGACCATCACAGTATTATACATAATTCTAAATTATGTATTTTACAGAAATTTCTATAATTTTTCTTTTCAATTTTATGTGTCACAACTCCATAACGGTCCCGCTAAGCGATTTCGGGCGCGATCGCGGGACAATGCCCCTTGCGGGGTTAGAGGCAGCCCCCCTACTCGAAAAATAAATCTCGCAAGTGTCCCATTTAGATCTTACAATGCATTAAATCACTGTCCCAAAAGACTAGAGCGAGAATTTACCATTTCGGAGAGTTTTTCTCGGTGGTTGAAGCCTACTTGTGTCCCAACACTTGTTGCTTCGACTCTTCGAGAACAATACCTAAAAAATCTATAAAAAAGGAAACTTACAGAAACTTACATATATGTAATTTTTATATCTAATACAAAAAATTACAAAACTTCACATACATTCTTCGCACGTGGCTCTAATACCACTATTGGACTATCCGAGCCTCAAAAATCGCTTTTTGCGTTGCGGAAACCTCGGAAGTCGGCCATGGATCCGTGCAAACATAAAAAAAAAATATACATGTACGTGTTTAAAACCTTAGATCTACTCTAGATCTACATGTGAAGATCTTTACCCTTGATGCGATGCCCTTCGTTTATCCCGCTCATCCAAACGGCTTGTCGGAACTCGAGAGTGTCAAGCATACACTCCTCTACAAGTATCCACATGAAAAATAGGTGGAGAAGGCAACATAGAGTTTGCTAGCACCCTAAGAAGCCCACGGCAAGGATGATGAAGAGAGAGCTTGAGAAGAGAGGAGGAAGAAGATGAAGTTAAAAATCCACTAACTTCACACTAATGCACCCATTCAAGTGGCCGACCACTTCATGGAGGGTTAAATACCTCCATGTAATACCAAGAGCCATGGCTCTTGGTCTCCCTCATGAGGTGGCACCCCATGATGTGCCCATGATGATGTGGAACATCATTATTGGCCGGCCCATGCCAAGTCATCACGACATGGCATTTGGTCAGTCAAACTTAACCATTCATCTTCCCTCTCAAGTCAAGTCAAACTTGACCTCTTATCTCACATGGTTGATCAAATCCAACCATTTGATTCAAGTCAATTTAATTTAATGAATCTCAATTCATTAGTTTAAATTGACTCGATGAATCAAATCTAAATTAGACTCATTCAACACTTGAATCAAATTGAGTTCAACTCAATTAGTCTAATTTGAATTACTCTTAATCCAATTTGGTTCATCACATAAACCTAATCCTCATGGTCCATCATATGAACCTAATCTCCATCTAATTTCCCTTTGTGTGTGACCATATAGGTTCTTGTAACGTTGGTAATGCTCCTAAACCGATTTAGAAACATAAGCAATAAGCAGCATCTAGCAACACATCATTGCTACCCAAGTTACAAGAATGTTGAGATCCAACATCACCTTTGTGACTACTAATTGTTACTCTCACAATATGTTACAATGTCCCCCTATCCTTGACATATAGATTGACTAATTGAGGCATAGACCATTTCATCCTCAGTACAATCTCTCTCACATCCCTCCGCATAATTTGTTACATACATGTAATCGCCATTATAGTCCACCCATTTACAGGTGACGTTTGACGAAGCCAAAGTATGCAACTTCTTATGTAGGGAACCATGGTGACTTCAGGTCCAAGGACTAATAGTCATACTAATAGTCACATGAGAAAGTATATGACACTCATATAATGATCCATGATACTTTCTCCTGGCGGGTCACTTAATATACATTCTCCAATGCATACCCATGTGTCAACTTGATATCTCATATCCATGACTTGTGAGATCAAGTCATCGAGTTGACCTACATGCTAGTCTCCTCACATTAACATTGTCCCTGAATGTTAATACTTAACTAGAAATGATTACGAGTAGTGTTCTCTATATTATCTCATTATAGATTAAACCAATCGATTGATATAAATAAGAAACTTCTACCCAAGGACGTTATTATACTTAGTTATTTGGCACCAATACAAGTAAGTATAATAACCACAAAGAAATGCCATTATATATATATGAATATGATACAACAAAGTCCATACAACAATCATCACATGATTGGCTCTAGGACTTTCACTAACATTTGGTTTATTCACCACCATTGGATTAGAACTAAAACAATTTGGTTCATCCATCATGTCTTCATAAGACTTGGTCCATCCATGCTTCCATTGAAACTTAAACAATTTCATGCTCACTCCTTGTTTGGTCCAACTAAACCTAGTTTCTCTCGATCTGAGAATCTCATTCTGAAGTTCATTTTAAATCCTTCAGATTACGCTCATTATGCGTGTGACCAAAAAGGTTCCCGATTTATGTTGGCCATGTATAATTAACCATTAATTATAGAATGATCATGAGTGACACCTAGTAGTACATCATGATCCCCAATTAACCGAAAAATCAACGGTTGATTACAGAACCATTTCTGAAACCCTTCAACAACTTCAATGAATTGTGCCCCATTCCCTTCACTAATCTTATACCCACTTGGTTCAGGACATTGTCTATAGTGTCAGTCCTCACTAGGCTGACTACATCACACCAAGCCAAGTATCATTTCCTCGTCCTATGAATTATAGTTACTGCACATGTATCCAAGAGTACCTTACTCTAAACATGTAATGCTTTGGCCAAAGACTTTAGTAACAATCCGATGAGAGGCCATGGGTATACATCTCCTCACAAGGAATGGTGAATCTTTTATAGGCTATTCAAACACCTTCGACCACTTCGACTTATACCCAATTGTCCCGGGTCGACATCTCCTCAGAGATGCTTGCTTAAGATGTCAAAGCATAAGTCTTCATGACCAAGATGACTTGAATACTACAAGTCAAATAAACATCGCACTTAAGCTACAGTAAGAACTTCATTGACATATCTATATATGCAGAGAACCATATGAAGTCTTACAGCTGGTCACTCCAATGAACTAGTTACCATAACTAGCATCAATGATTAACTCGGGACATCACAATGTCTCCAGCTAGTGAGAATCAGCTGCTTGGATACATCAATGAGTATACCTCATGCTAGTCTCGACAGAATTGATGGTGACCAAATCCATCAATTCATCGACTAGGGATAATTTCAATACATCATAATTACACATGTACTAGTTGTGATTCAATCACAAATTCTATAATGTTGTGAATCGTATTGTGGACATTCAGTAAATGAGTTTATGATCTAATCAAATACATGAAAACATGTATACTCATATAGTGAATCTTCATTTATCATATAAATAGTTTAAACATAAGGCGATTGCCTTAGGACACCTCTCATATATTACTAACACCCCACTCTAGCATTTTTACTATCCAAAATACATCGCCAAGGCACATTGGGCTTATGCTGCCAAGACCAACGCTTGGACTATACGCCACCAACCATTGGACTTATGCCGCTAAGACTCCACCCTTGGACTTTACGCCACCAATATCATACCCTTGAGCTTCCCCAAATGCCAAGTACCCATGACTTGGACTTTCACCGCCAAGATTACACACTTGGACTTACGTGGCCTCGACTACACCCTTGGACTTTCCATGCCAACTCCATGTTGGACTTTCCAAATGCCAAGACCCATTCTTGGACTTTCCATTGCCAAGTACCCAAGACTTGGACTTTACAAATGCCTAGACTCATGCTTGGACTTTTCATGACAATCACATTGTCATATATTTTATCGAACATTAAAATATCGCTCGAGTCAAACTTGAGTCTAGTCAATTTTGACCTGGGTCGATTGCACTAACAATCTTCCCCTTTTTGATGTTTGACAAAAATCACAAAAACCTGTAACCACAAAACCTTTGAGTTAAGACACCTAACTCAAACCAATCAAACTCTCCCAATTCTCCCAATTGGACAATCTCACATTCTCCCCCTTTTTAACATACCTCAAAAAGGCTCTCCCTAAGGGTATCAATGTCTCATATCTTAATGAGATCCTACAATCATCCCCTTGGTCTAAAAACATCTAGGATGCCTTTACTCTTCCTAGTGATAAGTCCCATATCACTAAATGAGAGGTCATCCTCATTCTCCAAATTTTCTAAATTCTCCCCCTTATGAGGAAGAATACATCCATCATCCCATGATGGATAACCTCCCCCTAAAGTCTTGCTCCCCCTTAGGGTATGAACTCCGATAATGCTCCTTTTAGTTGCATTTAAAGCACACCACGTTCTCCTTGTGCTTCCTAATTGGGGCTCCGACTTCATTGGTCTTTTCTTGAACTTTTGGCACCGGTTGAGTCTTTTTGACTTGCTTTGGACACTTGCTCTTATAGTGCTCGGATTCCCTACACTCAAAGCATACAATGTGATTTTTATTTTTAATTGGAATACTTGAGTTACCTAGAGTGGTGATGGAAGCCGGAGTTGATTCTTCATCTATACCGGAGGTAGATGGTTCTTCTTGATTTTGCTTCGGTGTGAGAATTCTCTCCTCCCCCTCAATCCTAGAGGTGGAGGTTTCCTCCATTTCTTCCACTTCTTTTTCCTCCTCGAATGTCGAGCACCTCTCGACCTTCAAATCCTTACTTTCTTATAAGGATGAGCTTTCTTCTTCCTCCTCTTCTTGGACCGAGTGAGGCTCCTCATCGAATTTTTCCAACTTGCTCCATAGCTCCTTAGCATCCATGTAACCTAGACTACACAAAATATCATTAGGAATTAAATCAACCAAGAATTTTATTACCTTCTTATTTTTCTCAAATTCTTGGAGTTGTTCCTCAGTCCACTTTTTCATCTTGAGGAATCCTCCATTTGTCCTTCTTGGATATTTGAATCCTTCTATTAAGATGGCCAAATCTTCGAAGTCCCTCATCATTATGAATTCATCAATCCTTGTCTTCCATTGATTGAAGCCTTCTCGTCTATAGAGGGTGTATGGAATTGACATGTTGATGTCCCATCCTAATTTCTCTTCAAACAACATCTTCTTTCTTTCCTCTGGCGGTGCTCCCTTAGCTGTCAAACTATGAAGAGCAACCTAGCTCTAATATCACTTGTAGGGGATCGTACACCGCTAGAGGGGGCGGGGGGAGGGGGGGTGAATAGCATCATCGTGCATTCAACGGAATTCGACCATTCTTGTCTCTACAACTTGTTAGTTTGTACAACAGAATATAGAAATACAAAAGACAAATATACAATCACACGCAAAATACAAGATATAATGTGGTTCGGAATCTTAGGGTTCCTACTCCATGGGTTAAGCTCGAATGAGTTCTAGCGATGCAAACACCACCTCTAATACAACCACTCCTTCTCGGAACAATCCGAAGGTGGAGAAATCTCGTACAAGTGATTACAAAAATAATAAAATGAAATACAACAAGTAAACTAAGCAATACACAAATACAAGTAAAGATAACTTTACAAAAAGAACTTAGGATTGCTTGCTTGTTGATTGCTTTGGTTTGCTCTTGAAGAACTAGAATGCAACAATAATTCCCCTTCAAATCGCTTCAAGGACCATTACCAGCAGTCGACTGTCAATCCCATAGCCGACTGCTCAGTCGGCTATCAAGCTTTCTGCGCTCTCGACTAAACCCAGCAGTCGGCTACCCTCCATGATAGTTTACTGCTCAAGGCCAGTCGAGGCACCGCCTCGACTGAGACTCCAGTCTAGGCACCAATTGAGTCGCCTTGCGTCTGTGGCTACAGCTCGACCATAATCGATCGCCAGTCGACTCATG
This sequence comes from Wurfbainia villosa, assembly GCA_025175895.1. Classification (NCBI taxonomy): domain Eukaryota; kingdom Viridiplantae; phylum Streptophyta; class Magnoliopsida; order Zingiberales; family Zingiberaceae; genus Wurfbainia; species Wurfbainia villosa. The sequence goes on along the minus strand of CM045989.1, from coordinate 29,461,295 downwards.
ACAGTCGATTGGTCATAATCCCAGTCGACTGCTCTCTGTCGACTCAACTACCAAGTATCAAAATACTTGACCAGTCGACTGGTACAATATCCCAATCGGCTGATAACCTCGAACATGAGATTTAACTCCAATTATGATGCCCTCATACGTGCTAGACCACCCTTAGCCTAAACCTATGCCTTTTAGCCACTTCCATTAGCCTCATGCCTATTGGATCCATTCAAGTGATCCATGACTACTTCTTCTATATGTTAGCCTTCAAGTGCTTTCATCGACTATTGTCATGCTAACCGGGTCTACATTGCAAAAGCACATTGGGCTTACACTGCCAAGACCAATGCTTGGACTTTACGCCTTCAACCATTGGACTTATGCTGCTAAGACTCCACCCTTGGACTTTACGCTGCTAATATCATACCCTTGGACTTCTCAAATGCCAAGTACCCATGACTTTGACTTTCACTGCCAAGACTACACATTTGGACTTACGTGGCCAAGACTACACCCTTGGACTTTCCATGCCAACTCCATGTTGGACTTTCCAAATGCCAAGACCCATGATTGGACTTTCCATTGCCAAGTTCCCAAGACTTGGACTTTACAATTGCCAAGACCCATGCTTGGACTTTCCATGATAATCACATTGTCATACGTTTTATCGAACATCAAAATACCGCTCGAGTCAACTCGAGTCTGGTCAATCGTGACTTGAGCCGATTGCACCAACACTTTTTTTTTGGTGCTATAAATATTGTAATTTTAGGATTAAGGATAAATATAGAAATAATAACCCTAGAACAATTCTACCTAAGGAAGAAATTAGGAAGGTAGAATATCACCTAGGCATTAACCTTAAGAATGATAGGCATATGCCTAGGAAGAATCTTTCCCAAAGGGTTAATGAAAAATTAAAATTGGGAAGATTAGAGTTAGAAAACCAAGTCTTGAGGTCAAGTCTTGAGAAATTGGATAAGACCCTTAGGAAGATGCAAACTCAAATTCAAGGGTCAAATGATTATAAATTAGAGTCTAGAAGACAAGAACTATCTAGGGGCAAGAAAGATTTCAGTCACAAACCTAAGCCCAAAGAGGCCTACCATAGTGTTACATTCGATTATGGAACCATTCATAGGTCTAGGAAAACCAAGGTTAATAGGGAAGTCATCTCTATGGTTAACCATGGTGTGTGCCTAGCAGCTAAGGTTTCAAAGAAACCTAAGTAAGCCACTAAGAAGGTTACAAGGGGAGTTACCCTTATAGTTAACCTAGGTAAGACCCAAATAACCAAGACTTCAAGGCCTAGAAGGGTCATTAGGAAGGTATCAAGGGAGGTCATCCCTAGTGAATACCTAATTAACCCAAGGAGCTCAAATAGGTATTGGGTTCCTAGGAGTGTGATTCCTTCATGCTAGATGGGTTATGGTGTGTCAACCTAAAGTGGATGGGTAGTTAACCTTACCATGGTAGAGTTGACACTTTAGGACATTTTTAAGGTTTTGGGATTCCTTGTAAATGAGTTTGAATTTAATCCTAAAAAGGATTTTAGGATGGGACAATTAAATTTGAGAAATTTGAAAATTTGATCAAATTGGCACAATTTAGGTCTTAGAGGTCAAAGTGTGCCATTTTGGATTTTTTGCACACTTGAGAGATGGGTATCATTATGGCAAGTATGAATTTAATTCTAGAAATAACATTTTGGGGTTAACACTTAGGTATTATATACCTTTGTATTTTATACTTGTCATACCTTGTTTGCCTTGCCAAGTCATGACATCATATTTAGTTTTATAATATAAAATGTCATGATACCTTAGGTTTATTTTTTAATGTCATGTATGTTTAGATTTAATCATATGCCATGATATCATGATTATTGGCACATTCTTATTTATGTTATCATTTATGTCATAATCATCATTCATGCATTAATTAGAATTGATTTAAGGACTATGGCATGATTTGAAGTCCCATGTATAAGGGAATAAAATAGTATTGCCTAGAAAATGCATAAGACCTTAGAGTAGAAATAAACAAAACTGACATCTCACATTAAATTGATATATGTGTGTTTTCATACACCCTAGACACATGTGAGATGCTAGGAAATGAGTTAAGTTCAAGGTGTATAGTTCTTGCATCTAGATGAACTCAAACTCATCTTATGCCATGGTTGAATCATGAGGAAAGCTTATGTACAAGTCATGTGCATTAAGCCCATAGACCATGGTTCAATACAAGGTGTTAAAACTATTCCAAAATCACTTTGAAAAATCTTGGTGTAGTCTATCTTTAGATAGAAGTCACTGTAGGGGATCGAACGGCCGGCTAGAGGGGGGTGAATAGCCCTCTTACGATGGATGTCAGAATTCTCTCGTTCGTTTGCTCGTCTACACAATCGTTAGCGCAAGCGGAAGCATAAACAATAAAGACAAAGCGATAAACGAAAATACAAATGCTAACAAAGGAATGTAACGTGGTTCATGGCTACGCCGCTAATCCACGATCCCGATTCGTCCGAGGTGAATCACTCCTCCAAAGCCAATCACTATTGGTCTCTCCTTTGCACCAAGCTAGGTGGAGGTAACCTTTACAATCAAGATCACTCTTCTTACAAATAGAATGAAGTAAAAACAAGTAAGAAGAGTTTAGAGCTTGTGGGGCACTAGGAAGATCACTTAGAGCATAAGCATTAGCCTCTAAAAGGCTCACACCCTCTCTTTTTATAGAGAGGGCTGATTTCTTCCCGTTGGCCGCCACCAGTCGACTGCTGCCCTTGGCAGTCGACTGTCATCACTATAATGGCCTCCGAACACGTCGGATCCCGACCGTTGTAGTCCAACGGAACTCTTGGCAGTCGACTGATGGACCTCACCGCCGATTCCGCCTCTAATCGATCGCGATCGGCTCACGAGCGGTTTGTGCCCACGATATCCTCTCGCGATCATTTGCCATTCCATAGATCACGGGCATAAACCCATCAGTCGGATACTAGTCGAACTCACTCGACTTAGAGCAGTCGACTGCCATGACATGGTAGTCTACTGGTGTCGGGAAAACCCATCCGATACTTGGCCAAATGGCCAAGTTTCACCTAAGAGCTACCCCTCCCCGGGTTACAATCGCTCACTCTCATCTCTCGGAGTCCCTCGCCTTCGAAGTTCTCTTCGTTCTCGGCCACGTCCCTCGCGGCATCGGTGCGCAGCTCTGCAATGCTCGCCGTGTCTCTTGCCTCGAAGTCTACTTCCTCCGGCTTCACTCCAAGCTTCTCGTCCGGCGGTCCCTCGGATGCTCCAAGCGCACGGCTTCCGCAAAGCTATCCTTCACCGACTCAAGGCACGAGTCATGAGATGTGAAACTCACCACGACTCCATGTGCGAATTACTAAGTCCTGCACGACTTCAACGCACATATCAAATCAACATAACACACTAACTTAAACACTTTGCCACACCATCAAAACTATATTACGGCAAGAGATTGCCCTAACAATCTCCCTCTTTTTGATGTGTGGCAATCCGTTTAAGTTAGGTAAAAACATTTGATATAAATTTTTAAAGGAAAGAAAGCATGTAAACATAAACATGATATAGCAACATGCAACTCCCCCTTAATCCATGAAACTCCCCATAAAAATGTTCTCCCCCTATCATAAGCATAATCATTTCTCCCCCTAAATATGTTCCCCTTTACTTAAACATACATTTCTCCCCCTTTGACACCATCAAAAAGATTAATCCTAATTTATAAACTCATGGCATCAAGTATAGTAGAAAGAGAACACCAAAAACTTGATTAAAATCTGAAATCAGAAAATATTGGGCTGTTTTTCAGGTTATCAGTCGACTGCTATCAGTATGGCAGTCGACTGGCACAATGGATTCCGAAATTCTGATTTTCTGGGCGAATTTCAGAAATGCATTAAAAATTCCAAAAAATTCAAAAAATCATGAAATTTTGGGAACACATTTATTTTAAGTATATCTATCAGTGAAAAATAGGTTTTCATGAAAAATCATTATATTTCCACGTATTTGCCAAAAATCCAAAAGCTTTAAAAACTACTAGGTTTTTGATCATAAGAGTATCCATTTTAACACCTAGTCTTGCATCCAATTGTTTCAAAACATGAATACTTAGATTTTAGATTAAGAAATTGTTTTGAAAACATATGAAATATCCAACCATGATCTTTGGGCAATATGTCTATGAATTAAACATAAGCCTTCCCCATGATTGGTCTATTATTGCTATGTTGATACTTTAAATGACCATCTAAATGCCATAGGCATTAGTGGACATTTGTATCATCCTAACATCTCACCCATGCTAAGTTTTCAATCAAGGTAGCCTATGGTGAGTGTGAGATGCATCCTAGGGGATATTTGTGTATACTTAACCAATATATTCATGCAATTCTATCAAGGTTAAGTATCAACCTAATAATCCTCATGATCATAAAGGCATATATGAATGAATTCTACTTTATGATCATGAAACTCATGTATTCATCAAATAATAGTCATGCATTAGGTATTATATGATGATAATAAACAAAGTATCACCTAAAGCATGATTCAACCCTATTTCCCATGATTATGTGCCAAATATCAATAGCATAAATCCTGATTGCTAACATACATAGCAATTACATTAATCATCATGATTTAAGCATTATTATATATTTATGGGCACGTTATCATCACCCAACACTATTCTAAAAATGTTGTCCCGCCATCCTAAGTCAACCAAAATATGATATAGGTCAATTCCATATGGTTGACTACCCTAGGGTTTTCCTAACCCTTAAGGATGGATTTTGGAACCCAAAATAAGTTCTTTCCTATTGGGTTCACTAAGTATTCCTTGGGGATCCATTTCCTAGCTATTACTTTCTTCTTGTCTTGTCCCCTAGCTATTAGGCATTTGTAGGCCTTTTCATTTTTCTTTTCCTTGTAGCCTAGGCCCTTTTTGTTGAAACTAGATCTTTGGCTCCCTAAGATCATGTTCAATGTGTTGGAGCCAATTGTGAATTTTTCTAGGGCTTTTGTTAAATAATCTACCTTTTCCCTTAAGACCCTATTTTCATTTATACATGCATCACTAACATCTAATGGCACATAAAGGTCATGTGAGCATGCATCATTTAAGCTAGAAGAAATATTATCATTTAAGCATGCATTTTCTAGCTTATTTTCCAATGCCTTAATTTGATTAAGCATGCTTTTATTTTTCTTTTTCATTCCAAATAAGTCCTTAGTTAAACTAGAAATTATGGAAACTATTTTCTTAGGAGAGGCTTTCGTTAACATAGTTTCCATGTCCTCTTCTTCTTCGGATGATGAGGATGTAGAAGCTCCCCCTTCATTTGAGCTCTCTCCTCTTGAGCTTGATCCTTCATTTTCGGATGAAGAGCAATCCAAGTCATCAAAGGCCATCAAGGACAAATTGGTGACAAAGGCATTCTCCTCATCTGATGATGATGAGGAGGATGAGGATGGGTCATCCCAAGTCCTTGCCTTTAGAGCTTTGGTCTTCCCCTTTTCTTTTGTCTTCTTCTCCTCTTCCTTCTTTTTCTTGCTCCCCTTTTTCTTCTTCTTTTCTTCTTTCTTTTTCCTCTCTTCCTTGCTCTTGTTTATGAGAGGACAATTGTCCCTTACTCCTTGGCAATTGTAGCATATGACCTTCCCCCTTGGTCTCCTATTCCTATCATTTGATTTATGAAAATGAAAACCTTTTAAAGCATGTCTTACCCTCCTTACCATATAGGCTTCTTCGGTGCTATCCATGGAGGAGGAGGAAGACGCTTCGTCATCGGAGGAGGAGGAGATCTCTATCTTCTTCTTCCCCTTGTTCGCTATCAAAGCTACTCCTCTTGAGGGTTGAATTCTAGGCTCTTCTTGTATTCCTTCAAGCCTAGTTTCGTGGAGCTCCATTGTTGAGAAAAATTCCTCCAAGGTACTTACTTCCAAGTTCTTGGAGATGTAAAACGAATCCACCATGGAGCTCCATCTTGAGGACCGGGGAAAGGCATCTATGGTCTTCATTACCATATCCCGGTTGGAGAGCTTTTCTCCTACGCTTGTTAGCCCAATTAATATTTCTTTAAATTTAGAATGTAGGAAAGTTACCTTTTCTCCCTTTTCTAATTTGATGTTTGAGAGTTGGGAGCGGAGGAGGTCTCTCCTAGCTAGCTTGGCCTCGGATGTGCCTTCATGGAGTTCTACAAGCTTTTCCCACATCTCTTTGGCGCTAGCACATTCTCCGATCCGGTTGATCTCGTGTTGAGGGAGCACATTGAGAAGATGATGTTTTGCCTTTGAGTTTGCAAGGTGCTCCTCTCTTTGCTTCTTAGTCCAACGTGGTTTTTCAATTGGTTCACCTCTTTCATCCCTAGGCAACTCGAAACCATTTTCCATTATAAGCATAATATCAAAATCGGTCTCGAAGAATACCTCCATTCTCTTTTTCCACCAAGAGAATTCGCCGTCGAACTTCGGAGGATGGATGTTGGAGCCGGCCATTTCGAAAATTGCTTGTTGTGGCGGTTAGTCCTCGACAAGCTTTCCTTGGCTCTGATACCACTTGTAGGGGATCGAACGGTCGGCTAGAGGGGGGTGAATAGCCCTCTTACGATGGATGTCGGAATTCTCTCGTTCGTTTGCTCATCTACACAATCGTTAGCGCAAGCGGAAGCATAAACAATAAAGACAAAGCGATAAACGAAAATTTAAACGCTAACAAAGGAATGTAACGTGGTTCACGGCTACGCCGCTAATCCACGATCCCGATTCGTCCGAGGTGAATCACTCCTCCAAAGCCAATCACTATTGATCTCTCCTTTGCACCAAGCTAGGTGGAGGTAACCTTTACAATCAAGATCACTCTTCTTACAAATAGAATGAAGTAAAAACAAGTAAGAAGAGTTTAGAGCTTGTGGGGCACTAGGAAGATCACTTAGAGCATAAGCATTAGCCTCTCAAAGGCTCACACCCTCTCTTTTTATAGAGAGGGCTGATTTCTTCCCGTTGGCCGCCACCAGTCGACTGCTGCCCTTGGCAGTCGACTGTCGTCACTATAACGGCCTCCGAACACGTCAGATCCCGACCGTTGTAGTCCGACGGAACTCTTGGCAGTCGACTGATGGACCTCACCGGTCGACTGCTGCCTCCGTAGTCGACTGCCCAGTCGGCTACGAGAGGTTCTATGCCCACGATATCCTTCGGCGGTGTTGGATCGCCATTCCATAGATCGCTGGGCATAAACCCATCGACGGATACCAGAACTCACTCGATTCGGAAGCGATCGCCATGACATGGCAGTCGACTGGTGTCGGGAAAACCCATTCGATACTTGGCCAAATGGCCAAGTTTCACCTAAGAGCTACCCTCCCGTTACACCGCCACTCATCTCTCTGAGTCCTCGCTCGTTCTCTTCGCTTCTCGCCACGCCCCTCGCAAAGATCAGCGACGACTGGCAATGCTCCTTCGCGTCTCTTGCCTCGAAGTCTACTTCCTCCGGTTTCACTCCAAGCTTCTCGTCCGGCGGTCCCTCGGATGCTCCAAGCGCACGGCTTCTGCAAAGCTATCCTTCACCGACTCAAGGCAAGAGTCATGGGATGTGAAACTCGCCACGGCTCCATGTGCGAATTACTAAGTCCTGCACGACTTCAACGCACATATCAAATCAACATAACACACTAACTTAAACCCTTTTGCACACCATCAAAACCATATTACGGCAAGAGATTGCCCTAACAGTCACCATTTATGAAGTTGATACAAAATAGGTCAAAAACATTGAAGTATCAATGGTTTTGAATTTTATATCAATCTCACTATTTTATGGGTATTTTATTTTTCAAATATTATTCACGCATATTAATTGACATAAGTATTATACGTAAGAAGTTTCACTATTTTTTAAATAGCGTATAATTACTTATGTATTAGCAAAATTCATTTCTAAACTCTGATTTCTACACACTGCATAAATCAGTTGCCTGCCATGAAGTGTTGGGGATCGATGTCCCGGCAAAAGGGGGGATGAATAGCCTTATCGTTGTTTGATGGAATTCGTTCGTGCTTATCTCTACTAGTTAACGTAGCAGAATATAGAAATACAAATATAAAGACAAATACAAACACGAATACACAAGGATATAAATGGTTCGGAACCTTAGGTTACTACTCCACGGGGCGAGCTCAACAAGCTCTAGTAATGCACACACCACTAATAAATCTCTTTCTTGACAACACGTCGGAGGTGGAGAAATCTCGTACAAGTAATTACAATAGTAATACAAAATGTACAAGAAAATACAAAGACAATAATGAAGTACAAGTAAAGAAAATTTTACAACAATTGCTTTGAGCACTTTGCTTGTTGCTTGCTTTGATTTGCTCTTGAAGGTCTGGAATGCAGCAGTAATTCCCCTTCAAAATCTCTCCAAAAATCGCTGCAAAATCCTCCATCTCGAGCTCCTTTTATAACCTGTATCGAGCTGATTTTGCGCTTGACAATTGACTACCATAAGGCCCCAGTCGACTGCCTTTGTAGTCATTTTTGGTGCAATCGACCTAGGTCATGATTGACTAGCCTCGAGTTTGACTCAAGTAGTATTTTGATGTTTGAGGATGAGTTGACCATTGTTTGATAATTGGTTGACTATATGGTTGACATGGGATTGACCATATTATGGAGAAGTCCAAGTGGGACACTTGGCATGGAAAGTCCAAGCATGGATCTTGGCAATGGTAAAGTCCAAGCCTTGGGTATTTGGCAATGGAAAGTCCAAGCATGGGTCTTGGCATTTGGAAAGTCCAACATGGAGTTGGCAAGGAAAGTCCAAGGATGTAGTCTTGACCACATAAGTCGAAGTGTGTAGTCTTGATGGTGAAAGTCCAAGTCATGGGTACTTGGCAATTAGGAAGTCCAAAGGTGTTGATATTGGCAATGTAAAGTCTAAGGGTGGAGTCTTGACAACATAAGTCCAATGGTTGGCACCACGTAAAGTCCAAGCGTTGGTATTGACAACATAAGACCAAATGTGCCATGGCGGGGTAGACCATCTTAGCATGACAATAGCCGATGGAAGTGTTAGGAATTTGACGTCGCTAGAGGGGGGGGGTGAATGGTGCATCTTCAATTGATTGATCGAAATTGATGGTGCTTGCAACAAAACTTGTTATGCACAACAGAAATAAAGATAAAGCAATAACAAAATAAACAAACACTCACAAAACACAAGGATGTAATGTTGTTCTGAATCTTAGGGTTTCTACTCCACGCGTGGGGCTCGAATGAGCTCTAGCGATGCAAACATCACCACTAATAGACTCTCCTTCTCGGAAAACACTCCGGAGGTGGAGTAAACCTCTTACAAGTGATTACAATAGTAATACAAATTAATACAAGGAAATACAATCGAAATGTAAAGACCACTTTACAAACTAGGGCTTTGAATGTTTTGCTTATTGATTGCTTGAATGATCTTGAAGAACCCTGAAATGCGCCTGCACTTCACCTTCAAATCACCTCAAGAAACTCCAAGAACCATGGAAAAATCCTCCACGAGTTGCTCCTTTATAACCTGCATCGGGTTGACTTTGCACCTGACAGTTGACTGCCATAAGACCCTAGTCGACTGCCAATAGTGTCGTTGTCTCACAATGACTTAATCCACGTTGGCATCCAAGCCAACAAATACACTGGCAGTCGACTGCCATTACCTATCAGTCGACTACTAAGGTCGTAGCTACTGACTAGTCAGCTATCGAGTGTTCTGCTCCCATAACCTAGACTAGTAGTCAACTACCCTCCATGACAGTCGACTGTTCAAGCCATTAGTCGACTGGGCAATGCTGGTAGTTGACTACCAAGGCCTTTTGCCATAGTCGAATCCTAGTCGACTCATGACAGTCGACTGGTCATAATCCCAGTCGACTGCTACAAGTCGACTCGGTTGCCAAGTGTCAAAACACATGACCAATCGATTGGTTTAAAGCCCCAATCGACTAATAACCTCAATCATGAGGTTTAACCCCAAATATGATGCCCTCATACTTGCTAAAGCACCCTTAGCCTAGATCTTAGTCTTCTAGTCACTTCCGTCAGCCTCATGCCTATCGGATCGCTCCAAGTCATCCATGACTTGTTCATCTATACGCTAGCCTTCAGGTGCTTCCATCGGCTATTGTCATGCTAAGCTGGTCTACACTGCCAAGGGACATTTGGACTTGCGCTGTCAAAACTACTGCTTGTACTTTACGCCGCCAAACCATTGGACTTATGCTGCCAAGACTCCTACTTGGACTTTACGCTGCCAATATCAACCCTTGCACTTCCCTTTCCAATCCATGTTGGACTTTCCAAATACCAAGACACAAGCTTGGACTTTTCCAAGCCAAGACCCATGCTTGGACTTTCCATGCTAACCCATGTTAGACTTTCCAATTGCCAAGACTCAAGCTTGGACTTTCCTTTCCAAGTACCCATGACTTGGACTTTCCATGCCAAGTACACAAGACTTGAACATTACATTGCCAAGTGTCCCACTTGGACTTCTCCATCATGGTCAACCCCATGTCAACATCTAGGCAACCCATTGTCAAACTATGGTCAACTCTGTTGGGTTTCCCCAGCACCGCGATGAGTGTGTTGGTGCAGAGGCACTAGATAATCGAACCTGTGTTTTGATTATGGCAAAGACACAAAGTTAAGTTTACATCGTTATCTCATGAGCTAAGTCGAGTGTGTAGAAAAGTACTAAAGCTGGAGCTGAAGGCTAGCGACACCCGAAGGAAGCCGCAGTGGTCGGGCGACACTCGAGTGACTTCGGAGGGAGCCGAAGGAATCGAGTGGAAGGCCAAAAGCGAGAGTTACAAGGTAAGTATCGAGGAAAGCTCGTGTGAGTGAGAGATTGTAAGGTCGTCTCCTCTTTACGGGGATGATCGTAGGCGGCAATCCGACTAAGACTTCCTGTGGAAGGTCTAGGTCGAGATCGGACGGTTAGAAACCATCGCATTTATCATTTTCCGAGCTAACCTCTTACTGCAGGGAAGTGGCCAGGCTGCCAGTCGACTGCAGGACATTGGGTAGTCGACTGATGCTCATCAGTCAACTGATGGGAGTCATCAGTCGACTGATGGCGACGAATCAGCCTTTGTGCTAGGTCAAAACGGATAACGTTTGACGCGGCCACTTCACGATAAAATTAGGACAACTTCGTGATCTGTTCCAAAAAAAAAAGAGACAAATTCAGAGACCAAAATCTATAAAAGGAGGGGAGGATTCCAACTCCAAAGATCATCAAGTTTATTCATCAAGTGCTCCTACAACGCCAACGCTCCAACACTGTCATAACGTCGACGCGACAACAAGCTCAGATATTCTTCGTCGGCAGCAGCATCTAGTAATATATTTTAATATTGTATTTGTTATTTTTATTTGTAACGAGGTGAGGTAGCCTTGTTTCCTCATCCTCGTATCGGATTTTGTGATCGTTGTCTCCTACCTCCAACGAGGAGGAGACATTATAGTGCTTTGCCCTCCGTACGTGGTCTAGGACCGATAGGGCCTTGGAGTAGCAACCGCTGGGTTGTGAACCAAGTAAAATAAACGTGTCACTTTCTTTTCCGCTGTGCTTACTCGTTTACTTGTGTCTCAATGAACGAATTCGAACAAAAGATTTACGATCGCTATTCACCCCCCCCTCTAGCGACGCTTCTCGATCCAACAATTGGTATCAGAGCGGGGGCGCTAAGATTTGGTGAAACCACCGATCTAGCATGTTTTGCTTTTCTGTTCGTATTTTTTGATTCATATTTTTTTTGGTCTTTTTCCTCCCGCACTACTAATCCAAGACGAAGTCTTGGTACGTTTCTTTTGGTTGTGTGCTTACAAGTTTTCTCTCTTGGAGTAGCCGACGGTAAAACGACCATAACTTTTCGCACAAGTGGACTCACATAACGATCTACCTACCAAATCGAAGCTCTCTGAGAGATCTACATTTCTTATGAGGGTTACCCTCATAAAAAGCTGTTTCCAGACCCAAAATCCAACATCTAGTACCCTTTCGGGGACATCAAAGGTCGTAACTTGTTAGTTTTTGTTAGTTTCTTATTTTTCTCATTTAAATCTGTTTATTTCCTATTTATTTCCTGCATTACTAATCCAAGACCAAGTCTTGGAATTACCTTTGGTTTTTATTCGTGTTTTGCAAGATACTTAATGGCTCACATTGAGGGGTATAGCACCACCCGACCTCCGTCCTTTAACGGAGATGATTTCCGTTATTGGAAAGGTTGGATGGAGTGTTTCTTGAAAACACAAGTCGAGACTTGGATAATAATCCAAACCGGTTTTGGTCTACCCACCAATGATCAAGGAGAGCCCTTGGATTTCAACAACTGGACTAACGTAACCAAGAGGCAAATTGAAGCCGATGCAAGAGCAACTCAAATATTGCAATGCGGGTTGTCCAAGGAGGAACTCAACTGCATCGGACTATTCATTAGCGCCAAGGACCTATGGAACAAATTAATCGAGCTACACGAAGGAACATCCAATGCTAAGGTATGTAAACGTGACCTCCTTTTCAATAAGTTGTATAACCTTAAGATGCAGGAACACGAGACGGCGACGCAACTACACGCCCGTGTCCAGGACATTGTCAATGACCTGCACACCATCGGACACAAGGTCGAAAACTGTGACCTACTAAGGTATGTTCTTAATTCATTTCCTAGGACTACCTTGTGGGCATCCATGGTCGATGCCTACAAGGTCTCTAAGGACCTTTCGAAGCTTAGGTTAGATGAATTATTTTCCGAGTTTGAACTTCACGAGCAAACTAACGTGGTCCAGGCCGAGAGAGGTATTGCTCTACTTGCAGCACAAAGAAGCAAGCCACCTACCAGGCAAGAAGATGGACTCGAACCCGATGATGAATTAGAGTCCGAATCCGAAAAGGTGGAAGCAATAGTAAACGTAGTGCGGAAGATCGTTCGGAGGGAAAGGAGGCTACTAAAGAATCAAAAGAGGGCACAATTCAAATCAAATCAAAAGAAGGCTTTTCATGCAACATGGGACAACGAAGAAGGCAGCGGCATAGCATGCATGGCAAGACCCGAAGAGTCCGAGTCAGAGTCCGAATTCGAATCCAATTACAACACCGACTCCGAACTCAAGGACTACTTCGAGAAGCAACTCAAAGCCGGACCAAAAGAGAAAATTAAGGTTAGCCGCTCACTAATTCATACGCTTTACAATACAATTAAAATTCTTAATAGGAAATTAACTAAGTCTGAGTCTAGGGTTGAGTCGTTACTTGAGGAGGTTGAAACCCTCAAGCAAGAAGCTACTCTAACCTCTTCAACTAGTCAAGTTTAAGAGGGAAACTCAACCCAAATTGAAAAACTTGAGGAGGAGAATTCTCTCTTGAAAGACCGAGTTCAAGAGGTTGAGGCTAGGTTGGAAAAGTTCACGTTGGGATCTAAGAACCTTAATCGACTACTTGGAACCCAAGGAGCTGTCTACAACAAAGTCGGACTCAGATTTAAGTCAAAGACTACGAATAGGTCTTATATGTCTATTGTAAATCGTAGTCATCAAAGAGTCCAATCATGGGTCACAAAGGTTTTATTGAATTCACATATAAGGACTAATAAGTTTTTGATTCCCCAGGATCAAATTCATTATTTGAATAGACCATATTGGTTCAATGGTCCAGGGGGAGCTAACACTAAAATAGTATACCCGCTTACTTAGGAAAACCATTGAATATTTTACTTTAATTTGTAGAATGGCTAGATAGGGAAAATAGTTAGTCAACTCTTGACAACATAGTATCAGGACGCGGCGAGATGATAGTACGTTAGGGAAACAAAGTCTCGTGTATTCGAGCTAGATAAGGCGTATCTAGCTTGGCGCACTTGACCGAGTGGAACTAGCTGTAGCTACCTCGCCGTATCCTAAACTAGTTAGACCAGGAAGTAACCCTAAGTGACTTAAGTGATATTTTATTGAATTTGGCTTTGTATAAGGAAGTGGTCGTTGTTTCGATCAAAGAAGGCCCCTGTGCCTCGCCACGACCTAGAAGCCAGTTTCTCGAAAAGTTACTTAACGATCTAAAGGTTAAATCCGAATCTAACCCAAGGTTGACTATCTTTAATCAATTTAAAATCATCTCAAAAAACATATAAGGTGAACAAATTATAAGACGGTGAGATGTTAAGTATAATTGAAATATACTTAAAATAATCTCTTCAAGATACTACTTATTTTCTCAACTGTTGTACTTAACAACTCTTAGGCCAAAGTTTAGCGCCCCCTACATCTCTTATACTTCATATATTTGACTAAGGGGGAGAGCAAACTAACCTTAAGGGTTTTATTATAAACCTTTAGATTATTGGTGCAGAGGGACACACCTCGAAACAATCTATCTAACTACTGCTAGACGCGTGCTTGGACTCATATTTGATTTATCTAGATGCATGCATATATGACATTGTTTTTTAAAACCCTATTTTATACAAAAACCCCAATTTTTTTTTATTTATGGTAAAAGGGGGAGATGAGCGAAAGTTAAGGGGGAGAAGAGCGAAAGTTAAGGGGGAGTAACACAAAATACAAAATTTGATTTTGAAAACTAAGTATCACTTTCAAAACTCACCTAGGGTTAAGGGGGAGTTTTGGATAAGGGGGAGTTTGGTTAAGGGGGAGATTTTGGAAATGTGGAAATGGCATTCATCATCTACTATACTTGTTTTATGCTTTAATTTCCTTAACTTTGTTTTAGTTTGCCATAGATCAAAAAGGGGGAGATTGTTGGTGCAGGGGCACTAGATAATCAAACCTGTGTTTTGATTATGGCAAAGACACAAAGTTAAGTTTACATTATTATCTCACGAGCTAAGTCGAGTATGCAGAAAAGTACTAAAGCTAGAGCTGAAGGCTAGCGACACCCGGAGGAAGCCGTGGTGGTCGGGCGACACTCGAGTGACTTCAGAGGGAGCCGAAGGAATCGAGTGGAAGGCCGGAAGCGAGAGCTACAAGGTAAGTATCGAGGAAAGCTCGTGTGAGTGAGAGATTGTAAGGTCGTGTCCTCTTTACGGGGATGACCGTAGGCGGCAATCCGACTAAGACTTCCTGTGGAAGGTCTAGGTCGAGATCGGACTGTTAGAAACTGTCGCATTTATCATTTCCCGAGCTAACCTCTTACTGCAGGGAAGTGGCCAGGCTGGCAGTCGACTGCTGTGTTAGTATGAGCCCTTAGTGTCAATTATGAGATGATTGGTGAGGGAGACTTTTGTATTATATTCTTGCATTAATAAAGGCAAAAATTGATTATTATATTTCTTTATGCGTGTGTCAGCTAAATAAATATAATAATGCCCATGAATAGTAGGTTATTATCTACAGTATATCAATTGGTAGAATTGATTATGAGAAGCTGTAGAGAACACTATTCTTAAATATTCCTAGTCGAGTATTGTATTAATAGACAAGGGCTATATTGATACATTGAGACTAGCATGTAGGTCAATGGATGACTTGATCTCACAAGTCATGGATATGTGATATCACATTGATACATGGGTATATATATAGGAGACTATTTATACTGAATTGACCCACCATGAGAAAATATCATGGATCGTTATATGAGTGTCATATACTTTCTCATGTGACTATTGGTGTGAATAGTCCTTAGACCTGAAGTCACTACGGTTCCCTATATAAGGAGTTATTTACTTTGGTATCGTCTAACGTCACACCGTAATTGGGTGACTATAACGGCGATCACTGAGTATGTAACGAATTATGCGGAGGGATGTGAGTGATGTTGATGGGATCTATCCCTCCCATATGACGGGAGTGATATCTTTGGCCACTTGATAGAGTAGGACCACAAAATGCATGGCCATGCTCAAATGAGTCAATATGAGATATTGAGCTCATTTGTTTGAGTGAGTCTACTTGGGGATCAAGAAAAATAAAGATTGATAAGAGGGTGACACGGTCTATGCCTCATTGATCGATCTGAGATATCAAGGATAGAAGGACACTGTCATATGATAGTAGTCACGGAAGAGGTTGTCGGATCTCGACATTCTCATCACTTGGGTAGCAATGATGTATTGCTAGATGTCGCTCATTGCTTATATATATCTAAAATGGTTTTGGATACATTGCCAACGTTATGAGAGCCTATAGGGTCACACACAAAGAACATATTATTTTAGAGAGGAAATCATTTTGGTTTGACTAAAATGAATTATTAGTTAATTGGATTAACTAGAATGAGTAAGACTCATTACTTGGCTAAATTTGAGTTGGACTCAAATTGGTTTATGTTGAGTTAGACTCAAGTCAAACCAAGAGAAGAAGGCTAAAATGATTAATCATAATTAATCATGTAATACACGAATTAATCATGTAATACACGAATTAATAATGTAATACACGAATTAATAAATGGGGTTTTAAATGGGATTTAAAAGCTCATTAATGTGCATTTAATGAGCATTAATTGACTTCCTTTCTTTTACCATGGAGAATAAGGAAGTGCATTTAATGTCTCATTAAGGTGTATTATTGTTTCTTCTTCTTCTTCAACGTGAGAATGAAAAACAAATTGAATCTGATTTTATTTTGTTCTCAAAAATCCAAGTATAGAGTGAAAAGAGAGATCTTGGCGTGGTTGCTAGCACAACTGAAAGGGTTTACCTCTTCTCTCCAAGATCGTGTGTGTGTGCACCGTAGAGGCGTGGAGATTCTGACCACGCTGAGATCCACAAGTGTTGCTGACTAGAATTCGAAGGGCACGCTTCGAAGGTAATCTCGATACCTATAGGATAGAATCGATAATAGAAACGAGTATGTTTTTTTCCTTGGATCTCTGGAGGGATCCTAAGTTTTCCGCTGCGAATTTTGTTTATCGCTCGGGATCCCTACATGCTGGACATTGGGCAGTCGATTGATGCTCATCAGTCGACTGATGGGAGTCATCAGTCGACTTATGGCGACGAATCAGCCTTTGCGCTAGGTCAAAACGGATAACATTTGACGCGGCCACTTCATGATAAAATTTGGACAACTTCGTGATCTGTTCCAAAAAAAAGAAGACAAATTCAGAGGCCAAAATCTATAAAAGGAGGGGAGGATTCCAACTCCAAAGATGATCAAGTTTATTCATCAAGTGCTCCTACAATGCCAACGCTCCAACATCGTCATAACACCGACGCGAAAACAAGCTCAGATCTTCTTCGTCGGCAGCAACATCTAGTAATATATTTTAATATTGTATTCGTTGTTTTTATTCGTAACGAGGTGAGATAGGCTTGTTGCCTCATCCTCGTACTTCCAGATTTTGTGATCGTTGTCTCCTACCTCCAACGAGGAGGAGACGTTATAGTGCTTTTCCCTCCGTACGCGGTCTAGGACCGATAGGGCCTTGGAGTAGCAACCACTGGGTTGTGAACCAAGTAACATAAACGTGTCATTTTATTTTCTGCTATGCTTACTCATTTACTTGTGTCTCAACGAATGAATTCGAACGAAAGATTTACGATCGCTATTCACCCCCCCCCCCCCCCGCTCTAGCGACGCTTCTCGATCCAACAGAGTGTGTGTTCGATCACGTTTCGTAAATATGCACACAGCAGAAGCAAAAACAAGTAATAAACTAATTTTATTACAACACATACATCACACACATGCAGGATACAACATGTGTAGACATAATAGTTATTTAAAATTTTGTGATAAAAGAAAATTACTCTAGTTATACCTGACGTATCACGTGTAGCGGTAATGACATCAACTGAAGCAACTCTGCTAGAATTGACTCTATCCGTATCCACGCTGAGTATCATCGGGATAGCTTCACCAAGCTACGAGCCTCATCTTCATAGGAGTTACTAGCCTCGTGTCGAAGACGATGTGATCCGAGAGAAGATCACAATCCGAATAAAATTCGGATCCAAAAATCGAGTTTCGCAAACTCGCTTCTCGGAAGCGGTTTTTGTCAACCGATTGATGAAAACTCAACCCTCCACCTATGAGGATTGTTGGAGAATCAATCCCTGACAAATAGGTCAGTGTCGGAGCGCAAAATGCCTACCAAACGACTTCTCCACAAAGAGGAGAACAAGCTGTCCAGAATCTGGACAGCTTGTTTGGTGGAAGATATGGTCGACCAATCAATGGTCGGCTGCTCCTTGGTCGCCAGCGGCCAAGGGAGGATGGCCGGAGGAGTCGCCGATGGCTAGTGGGTGGCAACTCCTCTTGGGCAGCTAAAGCTCTTAGGCGGCAAGAAGCAAGGAGGAGGGCTTGGGTGGCTAGGGTTTCCAATGACCAAAAGTTCTCCACGAAAAACTCTAAAGCCATGTTTTATAGAGAGCATATTTCTTGACCATCGAGAAATCTTATCCTCACACTTATTGGTTCATAACCAATAACCCGTTAACCAGCTCCAATAACTTAAGTTAAAATAAACCAAACCGCATTGGTCTATTTTAAATTAAAATGAACCGAACCAACTTAGGTTCATTTGTTTAAAACAAACCAAACCACTTTGATTTATTTCCCACCATTGGATTAGAACCAAACCAATTTGGTTCATCCATCATGTATTCATAAGACTAGGCCCATCCATTCTTCCAATGTGATTGAAACAATTTCATACTCGCTCTTTGTTTGGTCCAACCAAACCAAGTCTCTCTCGATCTGAGAATCCTATTTTCAAACTCGTTTTAAATCTTTCGGATTACGCTCGTTGTGCGTGTGACCAAATAGGTTCCCGATTTATGTTGGTCGTCTATAATTAACTATTAATTATAGAACGATCATGAGTGGCACCTAGTAGTACATCATGATCCCCAATTAATCGAAAAATCAACGGTTGATCCCAGAACCATTTCTAAAACCCTTCAACAACTACAATGAATCATGCCCCATTCCATTCACTCATCTTATACCCACTTGGATCAGGACATGGTCTATTGTGTTAGTCCCTACTAGGTTGACTACGTAACACCTAGCCCAAGTATTACTTCCTCGTCCTCTAAATTCTAGTTACTGCACATGTATCCAAGAGTACCATACTCTAAACATATAATGCTTTGGCCAAAGACTTTAGTAACAATCCGACAAGAGGTCATAGGGTATACATCTCCTCGCAAGGAGCAGTGAATCCTTTGTAGGCTATTCAAACACCTTCGGCCACTTCGACTTATACCCAATCATCCTGGGTCCACATCTCCTCGGAGATGCTTGCTTAAGATGTCAAAGCATAAGTCTCCATGACCAAGTTGACTTGAATACCACAAGTCGAAGGAACATCGCACTTACGCTGTAGTAAGAACTTCATTGACATATCCATATATGAAGAGAACCATATGAAGTCTTACAGCTAGTCACTCCAATGAATTAGTTACCATAACTAGCATCCACGATCAACTCCAGACATCCCAATGTCTCCAGTCAATGAGAAATAGCTGCTTGGATAAAGTAAAGAGTATACCTCGTGCTAGTCTAAACATAATCGATGGCATCTGAATCTATCAATCCATCGACTAGGGATAATTTCAATACATCACAATTACAGATGTAGAATACTCACTAGTTGTGATCCAATCACAAAATCTCTCATGCTGTGAATCGTATTGCGAACATTCAGTAAATGAGTTTAAGATCCAATCAAATACATAAAAATATGTATACTCAAATAGTGAATCTTCATTTATCAAATGAATATTGCAATCATAAGGTGATTGCCTTAGGACACCTCTCATATATAACTAACAAACTCAATGTCAAACATCAAACCACTATTCATGTCAAACTCGAGTCTGGTCAATCTTTATCTAGGTTGATTGCATCAACAATCTCTCCTTTTTTGATGTTTGACAAAAACCAATACCTTTGAGTTTGAACACTAACTCAAACCAATCCTCTCAATTTTCCAAATTGGGAATTCCCAATTTCTCCCAATTCTCTCCCATTTTGACATACATAAAAAAAGGCTCTCCCCAAGGGTGTCATTATCTCATATTCCAATGAGATCTTACAATTTCCCCCTTGGTTTTAAAACACCTAGGATGTCTTCACTCTTTTGAGTGAAAAGTCCCATATCACTCAAGAGAGACAATCCTACAAACTCTCCAACTCTCCAAATTCTCCCCCTTATGAGGAAGAACACATCCATCATCTCATGATGGATAATCTCCCCTTAAAGGCTTGCTCCCCCTTGACCATTGCACTAACAATGTCCTTGGAGAGCCCCTATGCCTATAGGAACACTAACCAATTGAAATTAAGGGCAAAGATTCAACATTGAACTTTCACCTCTCTTAAAATTTGATACACACCCTAAACAAATCTCCTAATCCATATCCAATGGATTTTCATCCTTTCCAATGCTTTCCAAAGCATATCATAGGGTTAGGAGCAGTTAGGGTAACCTAACATAGTTGAAATCAGGCTAAACAACCTTTGTTTACCCGAAATCAAGCTTAACATTCGACTCCTTCAGTCAATAGTCGACTGTGCTTAATGCAAGTGGACTGCCATCCATGGCAGTCGACTGATTTCTGTTGGTGCAATCGGCCCAGATCATGATTGACCAGACTCGAGTTTGACTCGAGCGATATTTTGATATTCGACAAATCGTATGACAATGTAATTGTCAAGGGAAAATCCAAGTCAACTGATGGTATATCCGTTGAAATTTATCCAACATGGCCCATGCCATTGTGAGACAACGGCTATAGGAGCAGTCGACTACTAGGCGAAATCTAACCTGAGTTGTAGGTTTAAAAGGAGCACGAAAGGAGGGATTTGACAGCGATTTCTTGAGCATCTTTGAGGCAATTTGCTGCTGTAAATCAAGGTCTTTAAGCACGGGTCAAGCAATCAACAAGCAAGCATTCTAAAGCAATAGTTGTAAAGTTTTCTTTACGTTGTTTTGTATATTAATCTTGTATTTGCTTGTTTTACCTTGTATTACTTTATGTAATCACTTGTAAGAGGTTTCTCCACTTCCGACTTGTTGTCGAGAAGGAGTATTTGATTAGTGGTGTGTGTTTGCATCGCTAGGGCTCTTTCGAGCCCAATCCGTAGAGTAGGAACCTTGAGGTTCTGAACCACATTATATTTGTGCATTGTGATTTTGTATCTTTTTATTTGTCTTTATTATTATTATTCCATTGTGCTAACAAGATTGTAGACGATCAAACACAAACAAATTCAATCGACAATTGGAAATGCTATTCACCCCCCCCCCTCTAGAAGGCGCATAGGTCCTAACAAGTGGTATCGGAGCTTGGAGCTCTTCTACGGACTAACACTCAGAAGCAAAAGCGCTAGAGGAGATGGCACTCAATGAGACATTGGGTGACGATATCAACGTTCCGCTTTCCTTCGACTGTGAAGATTTCACGTATTGGAAAGGTAGAATGATGCACTTTCTTATGTGCAATTTTGACAATTGGATTAGTGTCGTAGTAGGTTTCGACAATCCAAAGGATGAAAAAGGAAGAAAACTCAAGAAGAAGAATTGGAACCAAGAACAACTCCGATACTTCAATATAAACAATAAGGTAATGAGTATTTTGCTTAATGTAATCCCTAATGACATTTTGACCAAGATAGGGGATTGTAAAGATGCCAAGGAGCTATGGAGAAAATTGGCAAAATATCATGAAGACCCATCGTCGGCTCAATTAGAAAGAGAGCCCAAAGAAGAGGAAGAAAGCTCATCCTTACAAGAAATTGAGGATTCAGAGGTCGAGGAGTGTTTGACATCCGAGGAGGAAGAAGAGGTGGAAGAATTAGAGGCTAAAAGGCCATCAATGTTCAAGGAAGAGGTAGAATTGGAGGAAACCTCCCCCTCTAGGATTGAGAGGGAGGAGAGACCATCCACTCCGGAGCATCAAGAAGAATCTTCTACTTCCGGCCAAGAAGAAGAGTAAGCCCAAACTTCGGCCATTTACCAAACAGCGCTCCTGATGTTTGGAATTGCCAAAAAAGTGTCCCATACTTTCATATTTACCAAATAACGCACTTAATTTCATTTTTATCCTTCAGAAATAGCGCATTTAATTTTTGAACGTGGTGCTAGAATTGCACCACCACTATGGTGCCGGAAAATTAAATCCCAACACCACAGTGGTGTTGGGATTTGAATTCCTAGCACCACAGTGGTGTTGGAATTTAAATTTCTAGCACCACAGTGGTGGTGCTGGAATTTAAATTTCCTGGGAATTCAAATCCCAGCACTATAGTGGTGCTGGGATTTGCAATTCCAGCACTACAGTGGTGTTGGAATTGCAAATCCCAACACCTCAATGGTGGTGCTGGGATTGCACCATCACCGTGGTGCTGAGAATTCAAATCTCAACACCACAGTGGTGTTGGGATTTGAATTCCCAACACCACATTCGAAAATTAAGTGTGTTATTTCTGAAGGGTAAAAAGGAAATTAAGTGCACTATTTGGTAAATCTGAAATTATGGGGTGCTTTTTGGGCAATTCCAAACTTCAGGAACGCTGTTTGGTAAATTGCCGCCCAAACTTCCACCATTGACCTAGGTAACTCAAACATTGTAGTTAAAATTAAAAATCATATAATATGTTTTGAGTGTAGGGAGCAAGGACACTACAAGAGTAAGTGTCCTAAACGAGTCAAGAAGACAGCACAAGTCATGCTAAAGACCACGGAAATTGGCGCCCAAAGTCAAAGGAGCAAGGAGCATATCGTTTGCTTCAAATGCCATCAAAAGGGGCACTATAAAAGCCAATGTCCTAGGAGAAAAGAAGGAGTATCACATGTAGGGGGAGCTTCTAAAGCTAACCTTAAGGTATATTTCAATAATGCACCTTCAAATTCTTATGTTAAAAAGCATGCTTTGAATTCCCTTGCTATTGTTCATAAGGAGCATGCTAGAAACAATAAGTTATATTGTTTAGGGGCTAAACATATTAACTTTAGAAATAAAGAGAAATTTGGGACTAATGCCCCTAGAAACATCCTACCTAAGGAGTCTATTAGAATGGTAGAAAATCATCTAGGCTTTAACTCCAAGAATTCTAGACATATGCCTAGAAAAGTAAAAAATACTCAAAGAAATAATGGGCCCACAAAATTTGAGCACCTAGAGTTGGAAAATCAAGTCTTGAGGTCAAGACTTGATAAATTAGAGAAGACCCTTAGGAAAATTCAAAATCAAAAGCAAGGGTCAAATAGTCAAAGCCTAGGGTCTAGGAGTCAAAGTCAAAGACCGAGGAAACAAAAACCATCCAAGGGCAAGCTTGAGCCCAAAAAGACCTATCACAATGTTCCATTCGATTATGAAACTCAATATAGGTCTAAAAAAACTAAGGTCAATAGGAAAGTCATCCCTAAGGTTGACCAAGATAGGTGCTTAGTGGCTAAGGTTTCAAGGAAACCTAAGGAAGCCATTAAGAAGGTTACAAAGGGAGTTAACCTAGGTAAGACCCAAATGGCCAAGGCTACCAAGCCTAGAAGGGTCATTAGGAGGGTATCTAGGGAGGTCATCCCTAAGGAATACCTATTAAACCCAAGGATCTCAAATAGGTTTTGAGTTTCTAGGAGCGTGATCGATTCACGCTAAATGGGTTAGGGTGTGCCAACTTTAAATGGATTGGTAGTTAAGCTAACCATGATAAAGGTGGCACTTTAGGTCATTTTCAAGGTAATGTGATACTTTGGAAATGTGGTTTGATCATAATTCTAAAAGATTTTAGGATGTGCCAATATATTTTGGGATCTATGAAAAATCAATCAAATTGGCACAATTTAGGTCCCAGAGTCATAGTGTGTCATTTTGGGTTTTTGGCACACTTGGGAGATTAGTAATAATATGACAAAATGGAATTAATCATAACAAATGGAAATTAATATTAAAATTTAGGTATTATATACCTTTATATATTTTATTTTCCATGATTGATTTGTCATATGCCATGTCATGACATCATGTTTCTTTTAATCATATAAAATGTCATGATTATGCTTAGGATTTTTTTTTATGTCATGTATGCTTAGGTTATATCATATGTCATGACATCATGATCGTTGGTCATGCTTATTTATGTCATCATTTATTCCATGATCATTCATACATTTAAACTAATTAAAATTGATTTAAGGACTATGTCATGACTTGAAGTCCCATGTATAAGGGAATCAAGTAGTGTTGCCCTAGAAAATGCATGAAACCCTAGTTTAGGATGAACAAAACTCACATCTCACATCACATTGACATGTGTGTGTATTGATACACCCTAGACGAATGTGAGATGCTAGGAAATGAGTTAAGTTCAAGGTGTATAGTTTTTGTATCTAGATGAACTTAAACTCAACTCATAACATGGATGAATCATGAGGAAAGCTTGTGTACAAGTCATGTGCACTAAGCCCATCGACCATGGTTCAATATAAGGTTTTAAAACTATTTCAAAATAATTTTGAAAAATCTTGGTGTAGTCTATCTTTTGATAGAAGTCACCATTGATGATGTTGATACAAAGTGAGCTCAAAACAATGAAGTGTTTCTCATTTTTGAACTTTGTATCAATTTCACTATTTTGTGGATAAATTATTTTTTAAATATTTTTCACCCATAATGTGTGTTATAAGTATAATACATATGAATTTTCATGATTTTTCGAGTTATGTATAATTACTTATACTTTTTCGAAATTTGATTCTGAAACTGAAATTCTGCATTTGTAAATATCAGTCCACTGATGCTTGATGACAGTCGACTGATTACTGTTAGAGTTGAATGTCAATGCTAATTTTGGGTACACCAAGGATGTTTAGCCCATGTTTCAGCTATGTTAGGCTACCGTAACTGCTCCTAACCCTAGGATATGCTTTGGAAAGTATTGGAAAGGGTGAAAATCCATTGGATATGGATTAGGAGAGTTGTTAGGGTATGTATCAATTTTAAGGTATGTGAAAGTTCATGTTTGAACTTTTGACCTTAATTTTCATGGTTTAGTGTTCCTATAGGATGGGGGACTCTGCAAGGACATTGTTGGTGCAATGGTCAAGGGGGAGCAAGCCTTTAGGAGGAGGTATCCATCATGAGATGATGGATGTGTTCTTCCTCATGAGGGGGAGAAATGGGAATGTGAGATGCCCAATTTGGAAATTGGGAGAGTTTATAGGAAGCCTCTCTTAAGTGATATCGGACTTATCACTAGGAAGAATGAAGGCATCCTAGGTGTTTGGGACCAAGGGGGAAATTGCAAGATCTCATTGGGATATGAGATGTTGATCTCCTTGGAGAGAACCTTTTTAATGTATGTCAAAAAGGGGGAGAAGTGAAGATTCCCAATTTGGACAATTGGGATAATTGGATTGAGTTAGTGTTCTAACTCAAAGGTATGTTGTTTTGTCAAAGATCAAAAAGGGAGAGATTGTTAGTGCAATCAGCCCAGGTCATGATTAACCAGACTCGAGTTTGACTCGAGCAATATTTTGATATTCGACAAAACGTATGACAATGTGATTGTCAAGGGAAAGTCCATGTTTTGAGTACTTGGCATAGAAAGTCCAAGCATGGGGCTTGGCAAGGGAATGTTCAAGCTTGAGTCTTGGCATTTGGAAAGTCCAACGGTGTAGTCTTGGCCACATAAGTCTAAGGGTGTAATTTTTGCAGTGAAAGTCCTAGTCATGGGTACTTGGCAATTGAGAAGTCCAAGGGAAATATTGGCGGGGTAAAGTCCAAGGGTGGAGTCTTGGCAGCATAAGTCCAATGGTTGGCGGCGTAAAGTCCAAGCGGGAGTCTTGGCAGCATAAGCCCTATATGCCTTGGTGGTGTAGACCACGTTAGCATGACAATAGCTAATGGAAGCACCTGAAGGCTAGCATATGGATGAACAAGTCATGGATGACTTGGAGGAATCCGATAGGTGTAAGGCTGACGAAGGTTGCTACAAGGCTTAGGTCTAGGCTATGGGTGGTCTAGCAAGTATGAGGGCATCATACTTGGTGTTAAAACCTCATGGATGAGGTTATCAGTCGACTGATATTATTTTCAGTCGACTGATGTGAGTTGACTAGTGTTCGATTGCAGGAAATGGCCTAGCAGTTGGCTACCAGTATTGTGCAGTCGAATGATATGGTGATCAGTCGCCTGTTGGTCGAGTTTTCAAGGAAAGAAAGTTTTCGAGTCGACTGTTAGGGTTTGACAGTCGAGTGATGACTCTATCAGTGACTGATGGTCATGATCAGTCGACTGATGGCCTATCCGTTGAAATTTATCCAACATTGCTCATGCTGTTCTGAGACAACGACTACAGGAGCAGTCGACTGCTAGGCGAAATCCAACCCGAGTTGCAAGTTTAAATGGAGGATGAAAGGAGGGATTTGGCAGTGATTTCTTGAGCATCTTTGAGGTCATTTGCTGCTGCAAATCAGGGTCTTCAAGCACGGTTCAAGCAATCAACAAGCAAACATTCCAAACCAATAGTTGAAAAGTTTTCTTTACGTTGTTTTATATATTCATCTTGTATTTGCTTGTTTTACCTTGTATTACTTAGTGTAATCACTTGTAAGAGATTTCTCCACCTCTGACTTGTTGTCGAGAAGGAGTATTTAATTAGTGGTGTGTGTTTGCATCGCTAGGGCTCTTTCAAGCCTAATCTGTGGAGTATGAACCTTGAGGTTTCGAACCACGTTATATTTGTGTGTTGTGATTGTGTATCTTGTTATTTGTCTTTGTTATTATTATTCCGTTGTGCTAACAAGATTGTAGAAAATCAAACGCGAACAAATTCCATCGACAACCAGAAACGCTATTAACCCCCTTCTAGCGGGCGCATAGGTCCTAACAATTTCTGCTAATGCAGAAATCAGAATCATAAATTGAAATTCGAAAAATCATAAGTAATTATACATAATACAAAAAATATTGAAACTTCATACATATTATATTTAAGTCAATCATAATGGGTGAAAAATATTGGAAAAATAAACTACCCATAAAATATTGAAATTGATATAAAATTCAAAAGTAAAAAAAAACTTCAATGTTTTGAACCTACTTTGTATCAACTCTATCAATAGTGATTGCTTTCAAATGATAAGCTTCACCAAGGTTTTTCAAAATGATTTTAAAATCTTATATTGAACCTTGGTCTATGGGCTTAATGCACATGACTTGTACATAAGCTTTCCTCATGATTCCTCCATAGTATAAGATGAGTTTGAGTTCATCTAGATGCAAAACTATGCACATTGAACTTAACTCTTTTCCTAGCATCTCACATGTGTCTAGGGTGTATGAATACACACACATGTCAATGTGATGTGAGATGTGAGTTTTGTTCATCCTAATCTAAGGCCTCATGCACTTTTCTAAGGCAACACTACTTGATTCCCTTATACATGGAACTTCAAGTCATGTCATAGTCCTTAAATCAATTTTCATTAATCCTAAATGCATGAATGATGATTTTGACATAAATTATAACATAAATAAGCATGTGCCAATAATCATGATGGCATGACATAAAATTGACCTAAGTATACATGACATAAAACAAATAGACCTTAGCATTATCATGACATATAATATAATTAAAAAGAAATATGATGTCATGACATGGTATATGACAATCAAAACCTGACAAATAAAATATAAGGGATAAGAATACCTAAATTTTAATATTAGTAGTCATTTGTTAGAGTTAAATCCATATTTGCCATAATATTACTCTTTTTCCAATTGTGCCAAAAAATCCAAAATAACACATCATGCCCTCTAGACCTAATTTGTGCAAATTTGATCAATTTATCAAACTTCTTAAATAATATTGGCATATTCTAAAATCTTTTAGGATTGAATTTCATACTTATTTCCAAGTATCCCATTACCTTGGAAATGACCTAAAGTACTAACTTTGCTATGGTGGAGTTAACTACCCATCAAATCAATTTGACACAACCTAACCCATTTAGCGAGAATCGATTATGCTCCTAGGAACCCAAAACCTATTGGAGTTCCTTGGGTTTACTAGGTATTCCCTTGGGATGACTTCCCTAGATATCCTCCTAATGACCCTTCTAGGCTTAGAAGTCTTGGTCATTTGGGTCTTGCCTAGGTTAACTCTAGGGGTAACTCCCCTTGTAACCTTCTTAGTGGCTTCCCTAGGTTTCCTTGAAACCTTAGCCACTAGGCACACTCCATGGTCACCCTTAGGGATTACTTCCTAGTAACCTTGGCTCTCCTAGACCTACTACTAGTTCCATAATCGAATGAAAAATTATGATAGGTATGCTTATCTACCTTGAACCTAGGCTTGTAACTCAAGCCTTTCTTGCCCATAGATGAGCCTTGCCTCCTAGACCCTAGGATTTGACCATTTGACCCCTTAATTTAATTTTGCATATTCCTAAGGGTCTTTTCTAGTTTCTCAAGTTTTGACCTCAAGGCTTGGTTTTCCAACTCCAATTGCCCAATTTTTGAATTTTCATTTTGTCTTTGGGCATTACCATTTCTTCTAGACATATGCCTACCCTTCTTAGGGTTAATGCTTAAATGATTTTCTACCCTTTTAATGGACTCTCTAGGTAGAATGGCTCTAGAGTTATTGTTCCTAGGTTTGTTCTTAGATAAATTAACATGCTTAGCACCTAAACAATAAAATCTATTATTTCTACTTGCATGCTTTTCATGAGCAATAGCAAGAGGACTAAAAACATCCTTTTTAACCTTAGAACTTGAAGGTGCATTAATAAATGATACCTTAGGGGTTGCTTTAGAAGCTCCCCCGACATTTGATTCTTCTTCTTCACCCTTGCTAGGCTTCCTCCCCCTAGGGCATTGACTTCTATAATTTCCTTTTTTATTGCATTTGAAGCACACCATGTGCGTCTTGCTTTTATGTGTTGGGGCACCGACATCTTTAACCTTTGACGTCGGTTGAGGCTTCTGGACTCTTTTCGGGCACTTACTCTTGTAATGTCCGACTTCCCTACACTCAAAGCAAATTATATGATTTTTATTTTTAACTAAATTGCTTGGGTTACCTAGGGTGGTGGTGGAGGACTCTTGAGCTTGTTCATCACTTCTCCCGGAGGTAGATGACTCCTCTTTATTTTGCTCCAGCGTGGATGATCTCATATCCTCCCCCTCAATTCTAGAGGTGGAGGATTCCCCTACTTCTTCCACCTCTTCTTCCTCCTCAAATGTTAAACACTCCTCGACCTCTGATCCGGATGTTGACTCCTCCTCAACTTCTGAATCCTCATGCTCTTGGGATGAACACTCCTCTTCAGGCTCTCTTTCTACTTGAGCCATAGATAGTTCTTCATGGAGCTTGGCCAATTTATCTCATAGCTCCTTGGCATCTTGAAATTAACCTAACCTAGACACAATACCATTAGGTATTGAATTTAATATTAATTGCATTATCTTATCATTTCTTTCGAAATCTTGGACTTGCTCTTCGGTCCATCTTTTCTTCTTGAGGTATCCACCTTTTGGTTCTTTTGAAATTTCAAACCCCTTCAATAGGATCATCCAATCTTCAAAGTCCATCATGAAGAAGTTCTCCATTCATGCCCTCTATTGCTCAAACCCTTCTTGTACATAGGTGTATGGAATTGAGGTGTTGATGTCACACCCTGAGAGTATGCTGAGCCCAAAATTCGGACAGCATCTCCCCTGTACGTGATACAATTCCCTGTTGATACAAAGCCTTTTGGCCACAACCACACAACATAATGAAATGACACTACCAAATAATACAACCACAAAGACACAAAGATGCACACCAGTGCGACTCTAACATACTAAACAAAATATGATCAAATCCGACATCCCAACCAAAAGCATAATAAAAGCTAAATACAACACTTCACATATAAATACATAATCCAAAAACAGCAGCGGAATAAATATGAACTAAACTCCAAATTCTGTGTGTGAGATGGGATCAGCTGGCAGAGCTCCAAGCATCCTAGGAATTTTCTATCTGTTACCTGGGCGACAGGAAAACCCAGGGTCTGTGGTGGTGAGTATAAAACTCAGCGGTAAAGAATAAATAGTGCATGAAGTAAAATAAATGTAAGGAGATCAACAGATATACAGTCTAAAGGTACAACAAATAATCACTAATATAATATAACCCATACGTATACTAAAAGATCAATTGAACAACATAAGGTACTGACATACCAGAAAATCTGCAATGCTACAACTCATATCACCTGATCACATATACCACAATATGACACATATAATATGGAAGAACAACACTACCTCTGTAATCAACAAACTGCCATATGGACGTTCTATAACAAATACAACAACGTACCTGGTCCATCTCATACCAAATCATGAAACTGGTCAAAGGTGTACAACAATCTGACCAACGCATACACTAGTATCCCACACACAACCAACATTGAGTATGCAGATAACATGCAAGTTAATGTACAACCAAATGCAACAAACATAACACAAACAAATGCAACAACACAACAAGCATATATATAGACTGTATCTATATACACTGCTCACACACACACACATGACAATGCAAATGCATGGTCATGCCTGCGCACCCCACTCGCTACCACGACCCTAGTGTGGCCTAGGTGGCACGACATGACAACTGTCCCAACTCAACAACAACCACTGCTCTCGAGTGGCCGAGTGGGCAGTATGAATAAGTAATGATATGCTAAAGAGCTATAAGCTACACAATGAGGGTCCCTGCTGCTGGCCACTCTGATTGACACTACCCATGAGTGGTCGAGTGCCACACACTAAGGACAACTGCACTCCACTCTAACTACCACTATCAATAGTGGTTGAGTCCAACGCAAGAAATGAACTACCCTCACATTAGTTACTACTACCACTAGTAACCGTGGAGGCAGGATGACTGACGACCCTCTTAACCACAAGGGAGACCAAGTCGCTAGCATGCATGTAAATGGAATGAATGCACAACTACACACACATACATCCACAACACACTCTCTATCTAACAGAGAGTCATACACAACTGACAATCAACCATGCAAGGACCACCAATCCTTAGCAACCCACTATCGACAATCTACCAAACACAGATCCATGATCCATATTAGACACACAATGTAAAGGGATATAACACGACAATCCAATCTACATATCGACAACAACCCACTTATCTATGCACTGATGGCTAGATCCACCATAGATGCACCACGTAAATGTGTGTGATACAACAATCGACCCCACTATCAAAATCATCACCTAACCCCAGATGTAACACGATGAATAAAACTGAATCCACAACTGAGCACTAGTAACATGCACTTAAATGAACCTCTATAGGTCAACTTACAATAGAGTCTATAATCTATAACAGTGATGAACAAACTG
The DNA here is from genome assembly GCA_025175895.1 of Wurfbainia villosa. Lineage (NCBI taxonomy): Eukaryota > Viridiplantae > Streptophyta > Magnoliopsida > Zingiberales > Zingiberaceae > Wurfbainia > Wurfbainia villosa. The sequence goes on along the minus strand of CM045989.1, from coordinate 29,429,874 downwards.
TAAGATAATAACAATGCATCTCAAAGTACAAAGGCTAAGTAACAAGCATGTGACTAAATAAGAGTGGTGTCAAGGTAAAGGTATCATCAACATAAATATCATGCATAAGATATATCAACTACTTGACTAGGGTAGGAAATTACCCACCTGATTTAACGACTTGGTCCGAGAATGTAAATTGTCTTCACGTCCCTGAACCTACCTCAAATAAATGTCCTATAGAATAGCATACAAATTTAATTAAGTGTTGGCTTCGTCTAATACCGAATTTAACACCTAATCTTGTAGTGATTTAATCTCATCCCATTATCTACATCAAGCATAATAATAATTCTTAACTATAACCCCTTCCATTAATCAACTATATAAACCTCAATTATCTAAATTTATACTACCATTCTCACCTAACCTAGCTTCCTTGCACAACTTCTTGTTCCAATTTAGGCATAAGCTTGAGTCCATTACCGAATTGAATGTCAAAGAAATCCAGTTTCATCTCTCTCACAACCTGAATAGTAGGAAGACAATGAGATTACCAGAACTAGAGGTATAAGCTGTTGAAGGGTTTGTCCGACAACTGACAGTGCGGTTGACAACAAAATCAAGCTCAAGGAGATCCACATAGAAGCAATTCATAACAGAGATGATGATGGATCCATTTCTCACGGTGAACAACAAAATAATCTGCTATGAAAGGCCACCCTCCTAGCCAGAACACTTGAAGATCCCTTCATCGGAGAGATCGACAACACCTTACAGTAGTGGTGATGCTGACTCACAGCTACGACATGCGAGCAGAAGAGAATGACATTGGTGAGGAGGGAAGGGAGGAGCGGCGATGACAGTTTTATCGCTTGCGATGAAGCTATCAAACTCACGGAGACAAAGCCCGAACACAGTGACGATGGGGAGCATGCTCATAATTGTCGTCCCTGCTCACGACTGACGAAACTTACTGCAAGCAGATCGACGGTGGAAGAGAGGCATCGACGATGGTGGCCAGGGGGGTCGATCGGCTTGCTGACGAGGTAGGCAGGGATGGCGCGACAATGCATTCAATTAGCGGCAATAGCGGCTTGGTGGTGGCGACCGGGAGCGGCGAAAATCGGGAGGAAGAAGGGGAAAGCTGCGTCGGGAGAAAATTGAAAAAGAAATGAAAAGAACTTTAAAACCTAAGTTTATTACTAAACTATAGGCTAATTGACCCAATTAACCCCACACAATTAATCCAATCAGACTTTATAAAAGCCTATTCGATCTTTCCCAATTAATTGTCATAAAAACATCAATTTTAATATCATAAAAATTCCTAAAATTCTTTAAAATTCTATAAGATGATTTCCTAATTAACCAGGGGTATTTTATTATTATTTTAATTTTCGATATCTCACAGTTGATGTCCCATTCTAATTTTTCTTCAAACTCCATCTTCTTCCCCCTAGCGTGCTCCCTTAGTTGTTAAATCTTGAAGAGTGGCCTCGCTCTCATACCACTTGTTAGGAATTGGACGTCGCTAGAGGGGGGGTGAATGGCGCGTCTTCGGTTGTTTGACTAAATTTGATTGTGCTTGCAACAAAACTTGTTATTCGTAGTAGAAATAAAAATAAAGCAATAACAAAATAAACAAACACTCACAAAACACAAGAATGTAATGTGGTTCGGAACCTTAAGGTTCCTACTCCACGAGTTGGGCTCGAATGAGCCCTAGCGATGCAAACAACACCACTAATGAACTCTCCTTCTCGAAAAACACTCCGGAGGTGGAGGAAACAAGTGATTACAATAGTAATACAAAATAAATAAGTAAATACAAAGAAATACAATTGAAATGTAAAGAACACTTTACAAACTAGGGCTTTGAATGCTTCTCTTGTTGGTTGCTTGAATGATCTTGAAGAACCCTAAAATGCGCCTGCACTTTGTCTTCAAATCTCCTCAAGAAACCTCTCCAAGAATCATAGCCAAATCCTCCATGAGTTGCTCTTTTATAACCTACATCGGGCTGATTTCATGCCTGATAGTCGACTGCCAACAATGTCATTGTCTCACAACGACTTAATCTATGTCGGCATCCAAGCCAACGGATACACTGACAGTTGACTACCATTACCCATCAATCGACTGCCAAGGCAGTAACCAACTAACTAGTCGGCTACCGAGTGTTTTGCTCCCGCAACCTCGACCAGCAGTCAACTACCCTCCATGACAGTTGACTACTCAAGTCATTAGTCGACTACCCAATGCTGGAAGTCGACTGCCAAGACCTTTTGCTGCAGTCAAACCCTAGTCGACTCATGACAGTCGACTGGTTATAATCCCAATCGACTGCTACAAGTCGACTCAGCTGCCAAGTGTCAAAATATTAACCAATCGACTAGTCCAAAGCCCCAGTCGACTGATAACCTCAACCATGAGGTTTAACCGCAACTATGATGCTCTTATACTTGCTAGAGCACCCTTAGCCGAGATTTAAGCCTTCTAGCCACCTCCGTCAGCCTCATGCCTATCGGATCCTTCCAAGTCATCCATGACTTGTTCATCCTATAGGGAATCCATGCGCACTCGGAAACATTTACAAGCACATAAGAAGTAGAAAAGTAGGATCCCTCCAGAGATCCATACGGAAAACATACTCGTTTGATTGATTCTATCCTATGAGATTTGTAGTTAACTTCGATGCAAGCCCTTCGCAATCCCATCAGCAACACTTGTGTGCAAGGTGTCCGTATCTCAGCGTGGTCAGGATGTTCACGCCTCCACGGTATCCACATGAACCGTGAGATGAAGAGGAACCAAACTATGGTGCTACCCAAAAGATGTTGGTTCGGCAAGTCTCATCTAATCCCTTTTATATTAAACCATTGAATATAAATGGTTTGTGACTCTTGGTTTCCATGGAATTAATAACTCATTAATCCCATCTTAATGATCATGCAACCTTCTTAATGGTGAGTCTCACTCAATCCGAATTTTACTTGAGTCTAACTTGGGTCAAATTTATTGAGTATACCTTGAGTCCTACTCAATCCAAATTTGACTTGAGTCTAACTCTGGTCAAATTCATTGGGTATACCTCGAGTCTTACTCAATGAGTCTAATCTATATTAGACTAAATCCGATGACCCAATGGCTCATCACATGAGCCATCTCCAACTCACATGTCCTAAGTGTGTGACCCAATAGGTTTTCGTAATGTTGGCAATGTTTCTAAAACCCTTTTAGAGACATAAACAATGAGCGACATCTAGCAATACATCATTGCTACCCAAGTGATGAGAATGTCGAGATCCGATACAACCTTTCCGTGACTACTATCTTATATGACTCAATCCTTCTATCCTTGATATCTAGATTGATCAATGAGACATAGACTATGTCATCCTCTTATCAATCATGAGTTTCTTGATCTCCAAGTAAACTACTCAACCAAATAAGCTCAATATCTCATATTGACTTATTTGAGCATGGTCATGCATTTTAGTAGTCCTACTCTATCAAGGAGCCCATAGTATTACTTTCGTTATATAGAAGGGATAGATCCCATCTACATCACTCACATCCCTCTGTATAACTTATTGCATACTCAGTGATCGCCTTTATAGTCACCTTGTTACGGTTGATGTTTGACGAACCCAAAGTATATAACTCATTATTTAGGGAACCGTAGTGACTTTAGGTCTAGGGATTATTCATACCAATAGTCACGTGAGAATGTTTATGACACTCGTATAACGATCCATGAAACATAGTCTCTAATATGTACCCATGTGTCAACTTAATATCACATATCCATGACTTGTGAGATTAAGTCATCAATTGACCTACATACTAGTCTCTATGCATTAATATTGTCCTTGCATATTAATACTCGACTAGGAATAGTTAAGAGTAGTGTTATATATATATACAGACTCTCACTATCAATTCCACTAATTGATATGTTGTAAACCTGAACCTACTTTTCAAAGACACTATTATATTATTCATATAAAACAGATAAGAAATAATATAATAAGCAAACCTTGCCTTTTATTAATGAAATATGATACATATGATCACTAATCAATCATCTCATGATTGACACTAAGGGCTAACACTAACACATCCATACGCTAGCCTTCAAGTGCTTCCATCGGCTATTGTCTTGCTAAGCTGGTCTATACTGCCAAGGCACATTTGGACTTACGCTGCCAAAACTACCACTTGGACTTTACACCGCCAAACCATTGGACTTATGTTGCCAAGACTCCCGCTTAGACTTTATGCTGCTAATATCAACCCTTGGACTTCTCTTTCCAACCCATGTTAGACTTTCCAAATGCCAAGACTCAAGCTTGGACTTTTCCTTGCCAAGACCCATGCTTGGACTTTCCATGCCAACCCATGTTGTACTTTCCAATTGCCAAGAATCAAGATTGGACTTTCCTTGCCAAGTACCCATGACTTGGACTTTCCTTGCCAAGTATACAAGACTTGGACTTTCCATTGCCAAGTGTCCCACTTGGACTTCTCCATCATGGTCAACCCTAAGTCAACCATCTAGTCAACCCATTGTCAAACAATTATCAACTCATTATCAAACATCAATGTCAAACATCAAACCAATACTCAAGTCAAACTCGAGTCTGGTCAATCTTGACCTTGGCCGATTGCACCAACAGGAAGCACCTGAAGGCTAGCATATGGATTAACACATCATGGATGACTTGGAGCGATCCAATAGACATGAGGATGATGGAGGTGGGTAGAAGGATTAGGTCTAGACTAAGGGTGGTCTTGCAAGTATGAGGGCATCATACTTGGGCTAAACCTCATGGTTGAGGTTTAAAAGTCGATTGGATTTATGGACCAGTTGACTAGTCAAGTGTTTTGACACTTGGCAGCCGAGTTGACTCTTGGCAGTCGACTGGGATTATGACTAGTCGACTGGTCGAGAGTCGACTGACACTCGATTGCGGCCGAGTGGCCTTGGCAGTCGACTACTAGCATTGTCAGTCACCTGATATAGAACAATCGATTGCCATAGATGGCAATCGACTGATGGATGTGACCAGAGAAGTGAGGCGGGTTCGATCAGCGGCTCGACTACTTGTGCATCAATCGACTGCTATGGTTTGGCAGTCGACTAGTCATCTATACATTGGAGTTTCTCCAGCGTGGATTAAGTCATTGTCAAATAATGACTATAGGAGAAGTTGACTGATGGGTATGAGCAGTCGACTATTAGGCAAAAATCCGCCCGAGTTGCAACTTTAAAAGGAGCATGAAGGGGAGGATTTTTACATTGATTTCTTGGCCAATTTGAGGCGATTTTCTAGTGCAAGTCAGGGTCTTCAAGTGCAACTCAAGCAATCAAACAAGAAAACATTCAAAGCTCACATTTATAAAGTGTTCTTTACATAGTTTGTTGTATTTACTTCGTATTTGCTTGTATTCTTTTGTTATTGTTGTAATTTACTTGTACGTGTTGATGCAGTGAGCATCACTCCTTAGTTTTAATGTATGAACCATTGTTAAAGTTAGGAATTACTTGTGTTATAATATCAATGTTAAGTGTGCATATTTAACAGGAAGTCCTAGTAGGTCGTATTGACTAGATACTAGGCAAATGACTTAACAGATTAGGAGGACCAGACACCAGGCATGAAGTCCAGATGGGTCATGTGGACCACACATTTTGCATGAAGACCGGTTGGGTTAGGAGATCAGACAATCGACAAAAAGTCCAACTGGGTTTGGTAGACTGGACAACTGGTGGAAGTCCTGGTGGGTCAGATTGGATGTCAAGAGTGGTAAGTCCGGTAGGTAGTCGGTAGGTAAGCCTCGAGTGAAGAGGTGATGTTGAGTCCTCTTTAGGGGGACAAAGCTAGGCGTCGATCCGACGGAAAGTCCGCATGGAACATAGTAGTCGAAATCGAGCAGTATTACTTTTGTTATCATATTTGATTTTATCTATTTGTGCTAATCTCAATTTGCAAGGATCAATCGACTGAAAAGATTTCAGTCGATTGAAGTCTAGTCGACTCGATACACACTTGGCAGGATTAGCTGGTGATTGATCAAAGATCTGGAATGATAGTTGGAAAGTGTTTCAGTCGATTGGGGAGTTTCAGTCGACTGAAGTGGAAAACTTCCCAATGCAAAGCTCGGTGACTGGGGTGTTTTCAGTCGACTGGAAGACCAAAGTTCTATATCGATGGGCTGATGTGGAGTCGATTAGAGGTCATTCCAGTCAACTGGTAAAGGTTTATAAAACAAGTGCTCAACCAGATCTAAGTAGAACACTGCTACTACGTCTAAGTACTGTCAAAATTCATTCTCGTCCACAAAAACTTTGACTTCTCACAAAGGCACTTTTCTGACACCTTGTGCTTACATCAAAGCCTTCATCTGTGTTGGTATAAAGTAGCGTGTAATTTCCTATATTATTTTTTGCTTGTCTACTTAACTTCAAAGAGAGGGTAGTGTGTTATCCATCTCTTACCTTTGTAAAAAGCGAACCCCTCCAAAGTTGAGATTTCTCGAATTGGAGGGTGTATAGTGATTGCCCATCGAGGTAGCTCTCAGAAGAGCTACGAGCCTTAGAGTAGCAACCCAGTTAAGGTTGTGAACAAAGTAAAAGAAATTGTTCCTCATTTTATATTATTTTATTACCGAAGCATACTCTTAATTAATTTCAAAATATAAATATAAGTTTTTTAAAAAAGAAAATTAAAATCTTCAAGATTCACCCCCTCTCTCGGAGTATCGCGATCCTACAATTAGTATCAGAGCGAGGGCGCTCCGAATTTGGTGCAACCACCATCGAGAGCATTAGGATAATTTTCTTTATTTTTGTAGCATTAGATTAATTTTAAATATTTGTTCTAGCATTAGATTAATTTTTTAATATTTGTTCTAGTATTAGATTAATTTTTAATATTTATTCTGGTATTAAATTAATTTTTTAACATTTGTTCTAGCATTAGATTAATTTTTAATATTTATTCTAGCATTAGATTAATTAAATTAAATTTCAGCATGTTACATTAATTAAATTAATTTTCTGCATGTTAGATTAAATTAATTTTCTACATCTTAGATTAATTAAATTAATTTTCTGTATCTTAGAATAATTAAATTAATTTTTTGCACATTAGAATAATTAAATTAATTTTCTACATTTTAAATTAATTAAATTAATTAGTTTCATTTTAGATTAAATAAATTAATTTCATGTATTTTAGAATAATTAAATTAATTTTCTATATTTTAGAATAATTAAATTAATTTTCTGCATTTTAGATTAATTAAATTAATTTCTGCACTTAGCTTAATTTTTATTCCAGAATAATTTTTACTTTTAACTTAGAATAAATTATCCATTAATTTGTGCACTTAGTATAAATTTAATTCTTGCACAATATTATTTAATTTAAATAATTTTAACAATAATTCTCAACTTTAATTAAGTTAAAAAAAATCTATTATCAAAATATTTATTTAGGAATGTCACACTTGGAAGGGTATAGCATGTTCGCCCTCCTCTCTTCAATGGAGAAGACTTTTTCTATTGGAAAAAGAGAATGGAGTGTTACATGAAAAACGACCTAGAGATTTGGTTTTCGATTAGGAAAGGGTTCATAGCTCTGGTAGACGACTCGGGTGAGCTGTTAGAACTGAAAAAATGGACCGCGAATATTAGAAAATGTGCTCAAGTCGATTACAAGGCACTTAACACCTTGTAATGCGGACTTACCAAAGAAGAACTAAATAGGGTTGGTCCATTCGAACACTCTAAGGAATTATGGGATAAATTAATTGAATTGCATGAAGGTATAAATGACACTAGGATAGCTAGACAGGATATATTACTAAATAAATTATTTAATTATAAAATAAACAAAAATGAAAATGCTAGTAAACTTCATACAAGAATAAAAGACATTTTAAATGGATTACACTTAATAGTGTTGGATTGAGAAGCGTCGCTAGAGGGGGGTGAAAAGCGAGCATAAAACTTTCTTTCGTTCGTTCGATAAGAGCAAGCACAGCGGAAAAATAAATAACAAAAAATAAATAGACACTTTATTTTTACTTGGTTCACAACCCAGTGGTTGCTACTCCAAGCCCCCGAGATCCTTGACCGCGTACAAAGGGGCAATCGACTATAAAGTCTCCTCCTCGTTGGAGATCGGAGACAACGATCACAAAAACGAAAGCACGAGGATGAGGCAACAAGCCTACCTCACCTCGTTATGATTAAAACAATTAATACAGTAAATAAAAGTAATACTTGTTGCCGACGAAGAAATTCTGAACTTGGCATTGTGTCGGCGTTACGTCGTTTAGAGCTTTGGTGTTGCGGGAGTACTTTAAGAGCAAGATGATTGCTTTTTGGGTTGGAGTCCTCCCCTCCTTTTATAGATTTTTGCATTGGAATAAGTCCTGATAGAAATCCTCAACTTTTGGAACTGATTTTGTGGTGGCTCATTATCTTATAGCGAAGTGGCCGCGTCAAACATTATCCATTTTGACCTAGCGCAAAAGGTTGATTCGTCGCCATCAGTCCACTGATGCCTTCCATCAGTCGACTGCCCAATGACCAATAGTCGACTGCCAGCCTGACCACTTCCCTACAGTAAGAGGTTAGCACAGAAAATCATAAATATGATGGTTCCTTACCGTCCGATCTCGACCTAGTCCTTCCATTGGAAGTCTTAGTCGGATCACCGCCTACGATCGTCCTCATACAGAGGATACGACCTTATCATCTCTCTTCACACTCGTGCTTACCTCTGGTCCTTTATGACCTATCGCTTTGCTTCTGGTCTTCCACCTAGGTTCTTCGTCTCCCACGAAGTTCCCCTGGTGTCGCCTGACCACCACGGTTTCCCGACTCGGGATTCTCTGGGTGTCGTTGACCTTCAACTTAGCTTAACCATTTCTTGCGCACTTAATTTAGCTCATGAGATAACAATATGACCTTAACTTTGGATCTTTGTCATAATCAAAACATAGGTTCGATTATCTAGTGCCCCTGCACCAACAATCTCTCCCTTTTTGATCTATGGCAAACCGATACAAAGTTAAGGGAAAAATTAAAGCATAAAACAAGAGTAAATGATAAACATCCTTTCAAAAACTCCCCCTTAACCCTAGGTGAGTTTTGAAAGAGATACTTTGAATTTTTAAAAAAATTTAAATTTCTATTACTCCCCCTTAACTTTCACTCTCCTCCCCCTTTTGTCATAAATCAAAAAAGGTGTCGGGTTTTTATATAAAATAGGGGTTTAAAACAACATGTGTCTAGAAAAGATAAATCAACTGTGAGCCCAAGCATGCGTCTAGTAGTAGTTAGATAAATTGGTTCGAGGTGTGTCCCTCTGCAATAATAATCTAAAGGTTTGTAATATAACCCTTAGGGTTAGTTTGCTCTCCCCCTTAGTCAAATATATGAAGTATAAGAGATGTAGGGGGTGGTAAACTTTGACCTAGAGAGTTGTAAATAGTCATTTAGTACAATAGTTTAGAAAATAGGTAGCATTTTGAAAAGGTTATATTTCAATTATCCTTAATATCTCACCCATTCTCTGTGTCTCAGAATTTGTTCACCTTATATATTTTGTGAGATGATTTTAAATTGATTAAAGATAGTTAACCTTGGGTTAGATTCAGATTTAACCTTTAGATCGTTAAGTAACTTTTCGAGAAACTGATTTCCAAGACGTGGCGAGGAACAGGGGTCTTCTTTGATCGGAACAACGACCACTTCCTTAGACAAAGCCAAATTCAAGAAAATATCACTTAAGTCACTTAGGGTTACTTCCTGGTCTAACTAGTTTAGGATACGGTGAGGTAGCTTCAGCTAGTTCCACTTGGTCAAGTGCACCAAGCTAGATATGCCTTATCTAGCTCGAATACACGAGAATTTATTTCCCTAACATACTATCATCTCGCCGCATCCTGATACTATGTTGTCAAGAGTTGACTAACTATTTTTCTTATCTAGTCATTCTAAAAATTAAAATAAAATAATTAATCATGCAATGGTTTTGCTAAGGAAGTGGGTATACTATTTTAGTGTTAGCTCTCCCTGGACCATTGAACCAATATGGTCTATCCACAAAGTGGACTTGATCCTGGGGAATCCAATACTTATTAGTCCTTATATGTGAGTGCAATTAAACCTTTAGGACCCATGCTTTGACACTTTGATGACTACGATTCACAAAAACAAAAGCACGAGGATGAGGCAAAAATCCTAACTCACCTCTTTATGATTAAAAGAATTAATACATAAAATAAAAGTAATACTTGCTGCCGATGAAGAAATTCTGAACTTGGCGTTGCGTCAGCGTTACGACGTTTAGAGCTTTGGCGTTGCAGGAGCACTTTGAGAGCAAGATGATTGCTTTTTGGGTTGGAGTCCTCCTCTCATTTTATAGATTTTTGCATTGGAATAAGTCCTGATAGAAAACCTCAACTTTTGGAACTGATGTCAAGGTCGCTCCTTATCTTATCGGGAAGTGATCGTGTCAAACATTATCCATTTTGACCTAGCGCAAAAGGTTGATTCGTCGCCATCAGTCAACTGATGCCTTCCATCAGTTGACTGATGTGCATCAGTCGATTGGTCAATGACCAGCAGTCGACTGCCAGCCTGACCACTTCCCTGCAATAAGATGTTAGCATGAAAAATGGTAAATATGACGGTTCCTTACTGTTCAATCTCGACCAAGACCTTCCACTGAAAGTCTTAGTTGGATCGCCGCCTACGATCATCCCCATATAGAGGACATGACCTTAGCATCTCTCTTCGAACTTGTGCTTACCTCTTGTCCTTTATGACCTGTCGCTTTGCTTCCAGTCTTCCACCTAGGTTCTTCGACTCCCTGTTGGTGCAGGGGCACTAGATAATCGAACCTGTGTTTTGATTATGGCAAAGACACAAAGTTAAGTTTACATCGTTATCTCATGAGCTAAATCGAGTGTGCAGAAAAGTACTAAAGCTAGAGCTGAAGGCTAGCGACACCCGGAGGAAGCTGCGGTGGTATGGCGACACTCGAGTGACTTCGGAGGGAGCCGAAGGAATCGAGTGGAAGGCCAGAAGCGAAAGCGTCACAGTAAGAATCGAGGTAAGCTCGTGTGAGTGAGAGATGGTAAGGTCGTGTCCTCTATACAGGGACGACCGTAGGCGGCGATCCGACTAAAACTTCTTGTGGAAGGTCTAGGTCGAGATCGGACGGTTAGAAACCGTCGTATTTATCATTTTCCGAGCTAACCTCTCACTGCAGGGAAGTGGTCAGGCTGGCAGTCGACTACTGGACATGGAGCAGTCGACTGATGCCCATCAGTCGACTGATGGTGACGACTCAGCCTTTGCGCTAGGTCAAAATGGATAACATTTGACACGGCCACTTCGCGATAAAATTTGGAAAACTTCGTGATCCGTTCCAAAAAAAGGGAGACATATTCAGAGCCCAAAGTCTATAAAAGGAGGAGGATTCCAACTCCAAAGGATATCAAGTTTATTCATCAAGTGCTCCTACAACGCCAACGCTCCAACACCGTCATAACGCTGACGCGACGACAAGTTCCGATCTTCTTCGTCGGCAGCAGTAGCAAGTAACATATTTTGATATTGTATTCTTTATTTTTATTCGTAACGAGGTGAGGTAGGCTTGTTGCCTCATCCTCGTAATTTCGGTTTTGTGATCGTTGTCTCCTACCTCCAACGAGGAGGAGACGTTATAGTGATTTGCCCTCCGTACGCGGTCTAGGACCGATAGGGCCTTGGAGTAGCAACCGCTAGGTTGTGAACCAAGTAAAATAAACGTGTCGCTTTATTTTCCGCTGTGTTTACTCATTTAATTGTCTACTCGAACGAAACGCCGAAAAGTTTTACGATTGCTATTCACCCCCCCCCCTCTAGCGACGCTTCTCGATCCAACACTCCCATTAAGTTCCCCCGGTGTTGCCCGACCACCACGGTTTCCCGACTCTGGATTCTCCGGGTGTCGCTGACCTTCAGCTTATCTTAACCATTTCCTACACACTTAATTCAGCTTATGACATAACAATATAACCTTAACTTTGGATCTTTGCCATAATAAAAACCTAGGTTCGATTATCTAGTGCCCTTGCTCCAATAAATAGGACATCAAATAGAAAATAGAGACGTAATTAGGTATACACTTAGAGCATTCCCTAGGGATGCCTTATGGACATCCATTGTCGATGCCTATAAGGTGTCCAGGGATCTTTCCACAATTAGGATAGACGAATTGTTTTGCGAACTGGAACTACACGAACAAGCTAACTCGGGTCAAACTGAGAATGGTATTGCTTTAGTGGCAGGTTTGACCAAAAAGGAAAGGAAGGCAAAAAGTGAATCCGAAGACGAGTCGGAGTCAATCGCAGAATATGAAATCCTAAACATGGTTCAGAAGATGTTCGACCATAGAAAGAGGTTTACGAAGAAGGATGCTAAGAAAGTTGTTGATAACATGCCGAGATGCCAATCGGAAGTGGCATGCTACGAGTGCAATGGAAATGGACACTACAAGTCGGAGTGCGCAAACCTAAAAAAGGAAGAAAAAACAAAAAAGGAAAAGAAGAAGTAAGCACTTAAGGCAAATTGGGACGAGTCATCATCGGAAGAGTCGAATGCAGAAGACATGAAGAGAAGTTTCGTGGCGTTCATGGCTGAATCGAGCTCCGGAGTCGAGTCAAGTTCTGAGTACGAGTTCGATTCCAAGTCTGAGAGAAGCCACAGATCCGCATCCATTTTCAAAGGACTAGATGAGGTAACTTCTCCCTTAGAAGATAAGTTGTACAATATAATTGCATGCCTAGGTAGGAAGTTAGCTAAGTCCGAGAATCAAGTCGACTCACTACTTAAGGAATTCCAAGTACTTAAGGAGAAAGTCAACTCGAAGACTTTGACTTGCCAAATTAAGGATAGAGACTCAACTCAAGTTGCAAAGCTTGAAGAAGAGAACTCGGTCCTAAAAGGGCAAGTAGAAGATCTAACCGGATCATTGAAAAGGTTCACTTTGGGCTCCAAGTATCTCAATATGATGCTTGGATCTCAGCGAGCCGTGTACAACAAGTCCGAACTCGGATACAAAGCTAAATCCTCCTATAAATCATACATGTCATTACTTAGCTGAAACGCTAAGAATCGAGTCCAAGCATGGATTCCTAAGTCTATCATAGTCAACCAAGTTGGACTATATCAATTTTGGGTTCCCAAAAGTCAAGTTCACTTAGTGAACAAAACTCAACCTAGCTACCACTTAGGGGGAGCTAAAACCTTGCTTGTTTCCTTGTTTAGTTAAACTCTTGCATGCTTTAATTTACTTTACTTGCTTAATTTAGAACGGACTAGATTGGAAACAAAGCAGTTTAAACTTGAACAACCTAGTACTATGATGATGTGAACTGATAGTAAGTTAGGGAAGCTCTTCAAAGTGCATGTCTAGGAAGTGGTTGTTGCTCCGATATCCAAGAAGGTCATGTGCCTCACCACGACCTGGTGCACTAAGTCGAGTGGAACTGACTGAAGTTAACTCACTAAGTCTTTAACTAGTTAGCCCAAGGCTTAGTCCAAAGTGAATCAATTACATGATTCCTTCATTGACTTTGTCTAGGAAGTGGTCGTTGCTCTGATATCCAAGAAGGTCATGTGCCTCACCACGACCTGAAAGTCATTGCTAGAAAAACCTACTTGACTAGCTGAAGCTAAGCTTGAATCTAACATAAGTTTAAAAACTTTGAAATTGCTCATTAAACTTAATTAAGACAAAAAGAAATCCTCATCTCACAAAACACATAGGAGTAACGTGTATTAAAAACCTAGCTTGGGTGAGATGATTTAGAATTTAATCAAGCTTAATTAGTTTAATACAGTTAACCTAACTTAACAATATACTTAAACTAAACTTAACTTAACTTAAAATAAACAAACTTACTCTAACTAAACTTAACATAACAAACTTACAACACAAATCAATTCGAGATAATTCATCTTATTCAAGGTGTGAATTATCTTAAGAAGGTTTTAATTCATGTAGGACTCCAGAATGGACCAATGGATTCTGGATAGTGGCTGCTCCAAACATATGACTGGAGATAGTCAAAAGTTCTCAGAATTAAGCTACAAGAATCAAGGTATAGTCGCCTTTGGAAACAACGACAAAATTAAGGTAATTGGATCAGGTAACATTGAACTAGAGTCGAATTTTGTTATACAAAAAGTTTTGCTTGTAGAGAAATTCAAATTTAACTTGCTTAGTATAAGTCAGTTATGTGATGCTGGTTATGAAGTGAAATTTTTATCAAATGAATGTTTGATTAAAAATATTGAAAACCCAAAAATATTACTTAAGGGAGTTTGGAATAAAATTATATATTCAATAAATTTAAAAAGATGCTCAATTAAGTGTCATATGACACAGCAAGAGGAAAGTTGGTTGTGGCATATACGACTTGCTAACATCAACTTTAGGAATATAACGAAGTTAAGTGAAACTGACTTTGTTAGAGGTTTGCCTAAACTTAAAATTATTGAAAACAAAGTTTGTAATGCTTGCCAACAAGGAAAACAAACCAAGTCCCAACATAAATTAACTAATCAAGGTCGAACAAGTTCAATACTCGAGTTGATTCACTTAGACTCATTCGATTCACATGGGGTAAAATCACTAAGTGGAAATCTATATTGTTTAGTGATAATAGACTATTACTCTAGGTTTACATGAGTAAAATTCTTAAAACAAAAAGATGAAACAATTGAATTATTTAAAAACTTTAGCAAACTAATAGAAAATGAAAAAGACCTTAAGATAAAAAGAATACGAAGTGATAATGGAGGAGAATTTAAAAATGAAAAATTTACAACAATGTATCTAGAAAATGGATATCACCATGAATATTCATGCCCTAGAATACCCCAACAAAATGGAATAGTAGAAAGAAAAAATAGAACCCTACAAGAAGCAGCTAGGTCAATGTTAAATGAATATAACTTACCTAGTTACTTATGGGACGAAGCTATAAATACTACATGTTATGTGCAAAATAGAGTAATAATTAATAAATGACATAATAAAACAACTTATGAAAATTTTAATAATAAAATACCTTTAACAAAATATCTAAAAGTATTTGGATGCAAAGTATTTATTTTAAATACAAAAGAACATCTCAAAAAATTCTCTTCAAAAATCGATGAAGGGATATTTCTAGGGTATTCGACCACTAGTAGAGCCTATAGGATTTATAATAAGAAAACACTAAAAATTGAAGAAACAACTAATGTAAAATTTGATGAGGAAGAAATTACTAATAACCAACTAAACACATTAAAAGATAATCAAAATTATTTAAATGAAATAACACATGATGAAGAAGAACAAATCCAAGGTGAAGAAAACTTAAAGACATATAGAATTAATCCTAACCATGCATTTGAACAAGTATTAGGAAATCCAACTTTAGGAGTTCAAACTAGATCGACTCTAAGAAACTTAAGTCAAATCGCATTAATATCAAAAATAAAACCAAAGTCATTGTTGGGATGTATACTGAAAAGTCTATTCTTTGTATGAACATCCTTATTTTTGAAATAAGAATCACATGATCATTGTTTGCATATTTATGGTTATGCATATTGTCTGATACATTACATTGTAGATAACATGGTGTGTGGTAGTCATGTTATCAATTCCTTGTAGAGTATAAGTAGAGGCTCACAACCGAGATGGTTTTGGACAAACCATTGGTATGGTTGTAGTGTAATTTGGTATTGGTATGTCTTGACCATAGAATTACACTAGTACGCTTTGTGTGTATTGAGCAGGACCGACTTAGAGTTGATTCAATTTATTGCTGACTACATAATTGAATCGGACCTCAGATATTATGGTGTACATGCTCTTAATCCCGATATAATAACAAGCACATGTACTTAGTATTTATTTCTTTAATTTACCAATGGACAAGATTTATAGATTAAATCGATAGGCTCGGTAAGTTGGGAAATGATATTATTTACATGGTGTGTCATTGATTATAGGAGGAAACTGTGTCATATATATTAGGATGATGATGTCTCCTTGAGGAGCTCATAAGGATCATCATGTAAACCCTGCAGGTGGACTTGTTCCGGCATGATGATAAGGTTGAGTGGTACTACTCATGGAGTTAGATGTTGATTAATTAATCGGTAGTAAATTAACTAATTGACGGACATTCGAGATCTTAAACACGGGGAGATATTTGTACAATTAATATATGAAGACCTTATTTAATTATGGGGGTTGGTGAGGTAGATCAATGATAATCCTCCAGTGGAATGGATTATCATTAATGGATCCGGTTTGTGTGGTTCGGATCCATTAGGTGGCCAAGATCCAACTCCTCCTCATGGTCCCTATTGTAGCCTATTAAAACCCTCTTGAAACTTAGATCCAATGGACACGATTAAAAGGAGGCTTGGGCTAAATCTATATAAAGGAGGCTAAGTCATGGGTGACAATAAGGAATTGGAGATTCTAGGGTTTGCTTCCAAAGCTTTGGGCGGCAACTAGGTCTTGGCTAGGGTTTGTTGGTTGGCATTGGAGTTGGCTAGGGTTTGCTTCTCATCTTGGGCTGTGGCAACCTAGGGTTGGCATCTCCTTTTGGCCGGTGGCAACAAGACCCATCATTAAGGCTTGGTCGGTGCCTCTCCCTCTCCTTTGGCCGGCGGCAAGATATCAATCTTGGTTGGAACATCCTCTTCCTCTCCTTAGGGCCAGCAGACACCAAGCTTGGTGCTTGGTGGTTGGCGCAAGCAAGGAGAAGAAGGGAGTCGAGTATTCTTCCCCTTGTTCGGAGCGAACAAGGAAGGGAAGAAAGAGATCTAGGAAGTTTCAACTCTTGGAGGATCGCTGCCCACACAATGTTCAAGAGGAGGATAGGTCATATAATAGAAGACTAAGAGGTAAACAAGAGGTATAATTCTTATTTTGGTTTCCTTTTGTTCCTTTGCAATTTGTTTATAATTGTTTGTGGCTATTTTACTTGGACCCCGAAGATAAACACAAAAACTGACATTCCGTACATCACCTATAATGTGGCTAATCGAGGAAAAGAGTTAGGTTGCTTGAACAACAAGTTTATTAAAGAGACCACTCGAATCGAATATCACAATGATGGATCAGTTGTTTGGGTAATTCGTCTTCGTCAAGGATTATTTTTTTTTAATCTGGGGACGTAGATAGGATCGCCATATACAAGCAACCATGTTGAAGAGGGAAGCGTAGCTTCGACCCTTCAAGTGGTATCAGAGCCACGATTTTCTGTTTTGTATGTTTATGATTCGGTTACTTTTATATACTAATCATATATTGTATGTGTCGGATAATAGTAGGATGTGCTTAGGCTAACTTTTTGGTTGCAGGCATAAGATCCAACTATTATGGCCATATGTGTGTGTATGTGATTGGATGTGTGTAATTGTAATATTATTTGAATCCTCGGGGTTGATGAGGCTATTATTTAATTTTTGTAATTAAGTACGACATTGTTTAGCCCCTCTTTTATTTTAGTTTACTTTCGATCTAGATTTCATGTACACTCCTTTTTGGAGTATAGCATCGATGGATGCAAATTAAAATAATTTTTTTTGGCTCGGATCTCCAGATGGCTTGTATATGGCGTAGGGAGGAGCGGACGAGATGGCGACACGACGGGAGGCATATTGGAGAACAAAAGACATGAAAATATTTGTTTCATATTTATTTCTTCTTGTTTGATATGCATGTTGTGTTCTAGGAAAATTCCTCATTTTAAATTTCTAAGTGGGAGAGGGATTTTGTTTTTAAAATTTCCATGGCCTCCATTACGATTTGACATGTGATGCAAACAAACTTGCGCATCGGCTCTGAGTGCCTTCCTCCCTGTGGGATTAGTTTGTTTTGCATATCACAAGGTCAAATATGGTTATAGGAAATTATTTAGGAGCATGTGTACTTCCCCATCGGAAGGCACATAATCCGAGATAATTGCCTTGGTATCGAGTAATGGTGAACTCTTAGATGCAAATAAAAGTATCCTCCCCTTCGGAGTCACTTATTTTATTTGTAGGGCCGAAATGGAACCAACTATTAATTTTATTTGTCAAAAAGTAAGGTTGAAAAGATAGTAAAATTAATGGATAAAACCTCCTCTTATAAATGTAGAATTCGTATACGTCCACACTATTGTGGCATACGATATTCTCGGTGTTTTGAGGTGTTGGTTGATTTTAAAATTTTACTGTTTGAGTAATCAATAAATTTTTGAAATCTAATGTTTTGATCTATGTGATTCTTAGGTTTTTCAAAAATGACTTTCAACCTACTTGCTGTGATACTAAAGGAAAATAAACTTACTAGACCCAACTATATGGAGTGGAAAAAGAATCTGGATAAAGTCTTGACTGCTGAGGAGTACAAGTATGTACTCTTCGAAGAGTGTCCTCCTAAGCCTATGGATGATTTTGGGGAAAAGGAGAAAGAGAGTTATAAGAAGTGAATAAAGGCGGATGAGATGGTGCGGTGTTACATTTTGGCTTCTATGTCAAATGTCAACATCAGCATCAAGCCATGCCTACTGCTTATGACATGATGCTTAATCTCAAGGAACTTTTTGGACACCATAATCGGGCTACTAGGCAGAAAGCCATGAGAAACTTAATGACGACCACCCTGGTCGAGGGAACACCCGTGAGGGATAATGTTCTCAAGATGATGGCTCATTTTAATGAGCTGGAAGTCCTTGGAGCTGAGATCGATGGGGAAACCCAGGTCAATATCTTTCTCCAATCTCCACCAAGAAGTTTTGAGCAGTTTCGCCTGAATTACAATATGAATAAGAGGTTGTATTTGTTGGCGGAGCTTCTGATAGAACTCCAGGCGGTAGAGGGACTTTTTCGTTAGAGTGCTTAGGCTCATGCCATGGTTGCTCAGAAGGTTTCTACTTCTAAGCTGAAAGGTAAGAATAAGAAGAAACATGGTGGAGCAAAGGTGGCGGGAGGATCTCAGGGAGGAGTGAGAAGCCGAAAGGAAAGTGCTTCACTTGCAAGCAGACTAGACATTGGAAGAAGGACTGCCCCAACCGGAAGCAAAACAAAGGTATATCTTTTGGTCTAGTCGTTGAAACATATTTAGTGGTGTTATCTATCGACACCTGGTGTGTAGATACGGGAGCCACTGATCATGTCTGCAATACTTTGCAGGGGTACCAGGAAACCAGACAACTAGCTGAGGGGGAGATTACCGTTTACTTGGGCGATTCTACGAAGGTAGAGACTATTGCAGTGGGAGATATTTATTTATCTTTTGATAGGAATAAAACTTTGGTTTTGAAAAATTGCCTTTATGTACCTTTATTTAGAAAGAATTTGATTTCGATTTCTAAATTATTTTTGGATGGATATTCTATTTCTTTTAATGACAGAGTTGTTATAAAAAGGAATAGGGAGATTATTTGTTCTGGTGCATTGATAGGAAATTTATATACCCTTGAATCAAAAGCTCCCACGATGCAAATAGAAGAAAATAACACATATTCTAAATCTAATAAGAGAAAAGAACCTTCGAAAATGAACCAAACATATCTTTGGCATCTAAGGTTAGGTGATATTAACTTGAGTAGAAAACAAAGGTTGATAGCTGATGGACCTTTGGGTTCATCAGTGGTGGAAGATTTCCCAACCTGCGAATCTTGCTTGGAAGGTAAAATGACCAAGAGGCCTTTTAAGGCTAAGGGGTATAGAGCCAAAGATGTGTTGGAATTGGTTCATTCTGATTTGTGTGGTCCTATGTCTATTCAGGATAGAGGTGGTTTTGAATATTTCATCTCTTTTATAGATGATTATTCAAGATATGGATACATTTACTTGATGCGCCATAAGTCTGAATGCTTTGACAGGTTCAAAGAATTCAAGGCTGATGTGGAGAAACATCAAGGTAAAAGTATCAAGACACTACGATCTGATCGTGGTGGTGAGTACCTCTTGGGAGAGTTTAGGAGTTACTTATCAGAGGCTAGTATTCAATCCCAATTGTCTGCACCTGGTGCACCCCAGCAGAATGGTGTAGTGGAGCGAAGGAATAGGACTCTTATGGAAATGGTTAGATCGATGATGAGTTATTCTGAGTTACCAGATTCATTCTGGGGGAATGCTCTGGATACGACAGTATATATTCTGAACTTGATACCATCTAAATCAGTGCTTTCTACTCCCATAGAATTGTGGACTGGGCAAAAGCCTTGTCTGAGACAGATTCGGATTTAGGGAGTCCAACACATGTGCTGAAGGTAGATACTGGTAAGTTAGAACCTTGTATAGAAGTGTGCATGTTCGTAGGCTATTCTAGAAGAACGAAAGGTGGTTTGTTCTATAGTCCTAGAGATCAGAGGGTGATCGTTAGCACGCACGCCAAATTTTTAGAGGAAGACTATGTGATGTACCACAAGCCTATGAGTAAGATTGTTCTGGAGGAATTGAGAGGGGAAGTCACAACTTCAGTACCACCGGAACAAGATGATATACCACAAGTGACTGCACCGTGTGTCACAGAGGATACACAGGCGATACCTCATCGTAGTGGGAGAGGATTATTAGACAACCTGATAGATTTATGTTCTTGGGAGAATCTTCTGATTTGGTCCCTGGTGAACATGAACTTGATCCTTGGACATATGATGAGGCAATCCAAGATAAAGATGTAGTATCTTGGCAAAGTGCAATGAATTCTGAGATAGAATCTATATATTCAAATCATGTTTGGGAGCTAGTAGAACCACCCAATGGTATAAAAACCATTGGATGCAAGTGGATCTACAAAACAAAAAGAGGAATATACGGGAAGGTCGAGACCTTCAAAGAGAGGCTTGTTGCGAAAGGGTATACTCAGAAAGAGGGCATCGATTATGAGGAACCTTTTCGCCGGTAGCCATGCTTAAGTCTATCTGGATTCTCTTATCTATTGCTGCTCTTATGGATTTATTCAAAGTCCGGATGAGTCTTGTGTATACAAGATATGTGATGGAAACATAGTGGTATTTCTTGTACTATACATAGATGACATTTTGTTAATTGACAACAATGTCAAGGTGTTATCAGACGTAAGGGTATAGTTGTCCAAATAGTTTTTTATGAAGGACTTGGAAGAAGTGGGACACATCCTTGGGATCAAGGTTATAAGGGATCGTAGGAAAAGGATGTTGTGCTTATCTCAAGCTTCATACATAGACACTAATTTGGCTCATTTTAGCATGCAGAACTCCAAGAAAGGTTTTCTACCTTTTATGCATGGAGTACCTTTATTTAAAGAGATGTGTCCTGGAACATCAAAGGAGATAGAGGAGATGAAGGCAATTTCTTATGCTTCGGTGGTAGGAAGCCTCATGTATGCTATGTTATGTACGAGGTTGGATATCTGCTTTGTCGTGGGTATGGTTAGCAGATATCAGAGTTATCTAGGAAAGGGACATTGGACTGCGGTAAAGCATATATTCAAGTACCTGAAAAGGACTAGGGATTATATGTTGGTATACCATGCAGATCAATTACTCCCTATGGGTTATATAGATTCCGACTTCCAATCAGATAGGGATAATAGTAAGTCTACCTCGGGTTTTGTGTTTACTTTGGGAGATGGAGCCATTGTATGGAGGATGTCATGCAGAAATACGTGGCAGACTCCACCATGGAAGCTGAGTATGTGGCAGCCTCTGAGGCAGCCAAAGAAGTTGTATGGCTCAAGAACTTCTTGATGGACTTGGATGTGATTACTGGTTTGCCCAGAACTATCACAGTTTATTGTGATAACAGTGGTGCAGTTGCAAATTCGAATGAACCACAAGCCCATAAGGCAAGTAAACACATAGAGCACAAGTACCACCTCATACGAGAGATCGTAAAGCGGGTAGAAGTTGTTGTCGCCAATATTACATCAGAGGATAACCTGGTAAATCCCTTCACTAAGGCCCTTCTAGCGAGAGCTTTTGATAGGCATGTGGAGGGAATTGGAATCAGATGTATGGCAGTATGAGGACAGCATAGTCTTTTAGTATAAGTGGGAGATTGTTGGGATGTATACTGAAAAATCTATTCTTTGTATGAACATCTTTATTTTTGAAATAAGAATCACTTGATCATTGTTTGGATATTTATGATTATGCATATTGTCTGATACATTATATTGTAGATAACATGGTGTGTGGTGTCACATAGAAGATCATGTTATCAGTTCCTTGTAGAGTATAAGTAGAGGCTCACAACCGAGATGGTTTTGGATAAACCATTGGTATGGTTGTAGTGTAATTTGGTATTGGTTTGTCTTGACCATAGAATTACACTAGTACGCTTTGTGTGTATTGAGCATGACTGACTTAGAGGTGATTCAATTTATTGCTGACTATATAATTGAATCAGACCTCAGATATTATGGTGTACATGCTCTAAATCTCGATATAATAACGGGCACATGTACATAGTATTTATTTATTTGATTTATCAATGGGCGAGATTTATAGATTAAATCGATAGGCTTGGTAAGTTGGGAAATGATATTATATACATAGTGTGCCGTTGATTATAGGAGGAAACTGTGTCATATATATTAGGATGATGATGTCCCCTTGAGGAGCTCATTAGGATTATCATGTAAACCCTGCAGGTGGTCTTGGTCCGGCATGATGATGAGGTTGAATGGTACTACTCATGGAGTTAGATGTTAATTAATTAATTGTCAGTAAATTAATTAATTGACGGACATTCGAGATCTTAAACACGGAGAGATATTTGTACAATTAATATATGGAGCCCATATTTATTTATGGGGGTTGGTGAGGTAGATCAATGATAATCCTCTAGTGGAATGGAGTATCATTAATGGATCGGGTTTGAGTGGTTCGGATCCATTGGGTGGCCAAGATCCAACTCCTTCTCATGGTCCCTATTGTAGCCTATTAAAACCCTCATGAAACTTAGATCCAATAGACACGATTAAAAGGAGGCTTGGGCTAAATCTATATAAAGGAAGCCAAGGCTTGGGCGATAATAAGAAATTGGAGATTCTAGGGTTTGCTTCCAAATCATTGGGCGACAACTAGGTCTTGGCTAGGGTTTGTTGGTTGGCATTGGAGGTGGCTAGGGTTTGCTTCTCATCTTGGGCAGCGACAACCAAGGGTTGGCTTCTCCTTTTGGCCGACGGCAACAAGACCCATCATCAAGACATGTCCGGTGCCTCTCCCTCTCTTTTGGCCGGCGGCAAGATATCAATCTTGGCTGGCACATCTTCTCCCTTCCCTTAGGGTCGGCGGACACCAAGCTTGGTGCTTGGTGGTTGGCACAGGCAAGGAGAAGAAGGGAGCCGTGTATTCTTCTCTTTGTTCAGAGCGAACAAGGAAGGGAAGAAAGAGATCTAGGAAGTTTCAACTCTTGGAGGATCGTTGCCCACACAACATTCAAGAGGAGGATAGGTTATACAATAGAAGACCAAGAGGTAAATAAGAGGTATAATTCTTTTTTTGTTTTCCTTTTGTTCCTTTGCAATTTGTTTATAATTGTATGTGGATATTTTACTTGGACCCCGAAGATAAACACAAAAGCTGGCGATCCATACATCATCTATTTTGTGGCTAATCGAGGAAAAGAGTTAGGTCGCTTGAACAATAAGTTTGTTCAAGAGACCACTCGAATCGAACAACACGATGATGGATCGGTTGCTTGGGTAATCCGTCTTTGTCAAGGATTATTTTTTTTATTCCGGGGACATTGATAGGATCGCCATGTACAAGCAACCATGTTGAAGTGAGAAGCATAGCTTCGACCCTTCAGTCAATAGATGAGGCTTTACCGGACACAGATTGGATAATAGCCATGCAAGAAGAACTTGCACAATTCGATAGAAATGAAGTGTGGGACTTAGTAACTCCACCATCAAATAAATCAATAATAGACACTAAATGGGTATTTAGAAATAAATTAAATGATCAAGGAGAAATTATAAGGAATAAAGTTCGATTAGTAGCTAAGTGGTTTAGTCAAGTAGAAGGGTTAGACTATGATGAAACTTATGCACCAGTAGCTAGACTTGAGTCAATTAGGATGTTGCTAGCTTATGCGGCACATAAAGGATTCAAGTTATACCAAATGGATGTCAAATCCACTTTTTTAAATGAAGTAATTAAAGAAGAAGTGTACATAAGTCAACCCCCTTATTTTGAGAGCTTAGAATACCCTAATCATGTATATAAATTAAAAAAGACCTTGTATGGATTTAAACAAGCTTCTACCTTGTATGGATTTAAACAAGCTTCTAGAGCCTAGTATGAGAGATTATCTTCATACATAATTTCTAAAGGGTTCAAACAAGGTCGAATTGACCCAACTCTTTTCGTAAAAACCTCGAACTAAGACATCTTTATTGCTCAAATATGTGGGAAGTCGACTACCATATGCTCATCGATCATTCGCGACGATCGGTGATCAAGAGGGTTTGGGCCACAGAACCACTCGTAGTCGACTGGGCAGTCGACTACGGAGGTAGCAGTCGATGGATGGGATCCATCAGTCGACTGCCAAGTGATCCGTTGGACTACAACGGTCAGGATCCGATGTGTTCGGAGGCTATTGAAGTGACGGCAGTCGACTGCCAAGGGCAGCAGTCGACTGGTGGCGGCCAACGGGAAGAAATCAGCCCTCTCTATAAAAAGAGAGGGTGTGGGCTTTTGGATGGCTAATGCTTATATTCCAAACCATCATCCAAGTGCTCCACAAGTGATAAACTCCTTCTTCTAGATCTCTTTCACATCTATTGTAAAAGAAGGAGTGTTCTTGAGTTGTAAGGGTTACCTCCACCTAGCTTAGTGCAAAGGAGAGACCGATAGTGATTTGGTTGCGGAGTGATTCACCGAGGACGAATCGGGGACCGTGTATTAGCGGCGTAGCCGTGAACCACGTTATATTTCGCTGTTAGCATTGTTTGTATTCTTCATTGTTTATTTGCTTGTCTTTATTAGTATTTCTCTTGCGCTAACAATTGTGTAGATGAGCAAATTCCACCATCCAACGACAAAGGGCTATTCACCCCCCTCTAGCCAACCGATCGATCCCCTAGAGTATAGTGTATGCGAATTGCGCATCGTGCCTCTACTTTTGAAATTCTAGTTGTAAATAGTTATAGACTCGAATGTAACTCGAGTTTCATATTTGTAATGTACAAAATGGAGCGGTTGAAAGTCCACTTGTATACGAAGTTATGAGAAGGGTGTCGACGACACATGGCGGTCAAAGGAAGCACTTGGAGAAGCCGCTAGCCCTAGGTTGACCATCCGATCTTCTCATTGGCTTGAGAAGATCGTAGTAGGGCCATGACCACATCACAGTTGATTATATATATATATATATATTTGATTTTGCTTGTATGTATGTGATGCATGCTAGTAGAATAATGCTTGTATGTATATAATGCATGCTAGGATATTTTTCTTGTATGTATATGATGCATGCTAGAATAATGCTTATATGTATGTGATGCATGCTAATATAGGATAATAAAGGCCTTAATGCGTATATGATACACATTACAATTTGATTAGATCTTAATCGAATCAACTCGTAAATGCCTACCAGGTCCTTGATACCCATCACTACCTCGATCATTTGTAGTTGTTGAATCTGCCAAAGCAGAGCAACGCATATTATCTTGGTAGGGTGCGGAGGGACAATCTTGGTCCTGCCTATCACGGCTTGGGTTAGAGTAAACTCAATTAGATTGAGTAAAACTAGTTAACTCAATTGAAACGAGTAGAACTATAGGCATATTCCAACCGTTGGAAAGATAGGATAAGATCGCATTTACACTAAATATTGGGCGATTTAGTCAAAGCTAACTCAAGGTCTTTTGTAAATGTGGGTCTTGATCATATAAACAAGAGTTGCATAGAGATGTAATCGATAATCTGTTACCCACCGATCGTACTAAGTCTTGGGCGATTTAGCCAAAGCTAACTCAAGGCTTAGTATGATGTGGATCTGGTCCCGCAGGAATTATAGCTAGTTTGTATGAATCTAGTAATGTGGTTTGACCACATCCATAACTCGATTCTATAAAAACTCCTATAATTCAGTGGGAGCATCATTTGATTAAAGGCCTAATTAAATGATAGAAGGAATATGATATTAATTCTTTGCATTGTATGTTGTAGATTACTATGTCGACAAACACGAACACTCTCTCTGCATTCTGTCCTTAAGAAGGACAAGCTCAATGGAGCAAATTTCCTAGACTAGTAGAGGAACCTGAGAATCGTTTTCACCTAAGAAAGCAAGTTGTACGTTCTAGAGCAGCCCATTCTAGAGGCATCTCCTGCCACTGCCTCACGAGCTGACAAAGATGCTTACAAGAAGCATAAAGATGATGCATTAGATGTGTCATGTCTAATGCTCGCGACCATGAACTCTGAGCTTCAGAAGCAACACGAGTTCATGAATGCTTATGATATGGTTGAACATCTTCGTCAACTATATCAAGGACAAGCAAGGCACGAGAGATATGAAGTCTCTAAGGCATTGTTTGGTTCGAAAATGCAAGATGGGACTCCCGTAGGTCCATATGTACTCAAGATGATTGGGATTCCCCCTTGACCAAGAGCTGGCCACTGACTTGATCTTGCAGTCTTTTTCGCAAAGCTACAATCAATTTGTCATGAATTAAAACATGAATGAAATTGATAAGCCATTGTCTGAGATGCTCATCATGTTGAGAACTGCTGAGCTCAACCTTAAGAAAGGAAAATCTGACACCATTTTAATGGTGCAAAAGAAGAAAGGCAAGGGCAAGCCTAAAGGTAAGGGAACGTCCCAAGCCAAGGGCAAAGGCAAGGAACTGAAACCCAAAGGAGGGGTGGCCAAGGAAGGGGCTTGCATCCACTGCAAGGAAGATGGACACTGGAAGCGTAACTGCAAGGCATACCTGGAAGATCTTAAGAAGAAGAGAAGTGAGACTTCTACTTCAGGTATAAATGTTATAGAAGTCAATCTATCTATTTCTTCATCATGGGTATTAGATACCGGATGTGCATCTCACATTTGTACCATTGTGCAGGTGCTGAGAAATAGCAGGGCATTGACAAAGGACGAGGTGGACCTACGAGTAGGCAATGGAGTAAGGGTTGCTGCTATTGCAGTAGGAACTTATGATCTATCTCTGCCCTCTGGGCTTGTACTAGAATTAGATGAATATTGTTATGGGCCTGTCTTAACTAAGAACATCATTTCAGTTTCTTGTTTGGACAAGAAAGGATTTACATTTATAATAAAGAACAAATGTTGTTTAGTTTATTTAAAAGATATGTTCTATTGTAGTGCACCTCTAATGAACGGACTCTACTTTCTAGACTTAGAGAGCCCTATCTATAACATAAGTACCAAAATGTTCAAGTCAAATGAGTTGAACCAAACCTATCTCTGGCATTATCGCTTAGGTCACATAAATGAGAGTCTCTTATCTCAGCTCCATAAGGATGGGCTGCTAGACTCATTTGATTTTGAATCATATGAGACATGCGAGTCTTGCCTTTTAGGCAAGATGACCAAGACTCCCTTTAAAGGACACAGCGAAAGAGCAACAGACTTGTTAGGACTTATACATAGTGATGTATGTGACCCTTTCAATGTTGCTGCTAGAGGTGGTTATAGGTACTTCATTACATTTACTAATGACTTCAGTAGATATGGTTATATGTATCTTATGACACATAAATCAGAATCCTTTGAAAAGTTCAAAGAATTCAAGAATGAAGTACAAAACCAGCTTGGCAAGAGTATTAAGATACTTCGATCAGATCGAGGTGGTGAATACCTTAGCCATGAGTTTTGTGAATACCTTAGCCATCAGTTTCGTGACTACCTTAGCCATGAGTTTCATGACTATCTAGCTGAGTGTGGGATTCTATCCTAACTCACTCCTCATGGAACACCACAGTGGAATGGTGTATCCGAAAGGAGGAATCGTATCATATTAGATATGGTACGATCTATGATGAGTCACACAGATCTTCCTATATCCTTTTGGGGATATGCTCTATACACAGTAGCCTTTACCCTTAACCGTGTAAAATCTAAGGCTATGATAAAGACACCATAAACGATATAGCAGGGAGAAATCTCAAGATGTCTTTCATGATGTTTTGGTGTTGCGAGGCTTACGTTCGATGTTAAGTCTCAGAAAAACTGGGACCAAAATCTGATAGGTGCTATTTTGTTGGATATCCCAAGGATACAAAGGGATATTACTTCTACATTCCCAGTCAACACAAAGTGTTTGTGGCAAAGACTGAGGTTTTTTTAGAAAGGGATTTTTTTTCTAGAAAATATAGTGGGAGTACGTTCGATCTTGAAGTAATTCAAGATAAGGACTATAGCACTAAGGCCTTGATGGAGGTTGAACAGGAACCACAAAGTGTTGTAGGTGATGAGGTTGTTGCACAAAGAGTTGTGGAATAACCACCTGTTCAGGTAGACCTACCTCTTCGCAGGTCTGATAGGGTACGTCATCAGCTTGAGAGATACTCATTTCTCTTGTCTGACCATGATGACGTTATGCTCATTGAGAATGAGCCTACCTCCTATCAGGAAGCTGTGATGAGCCCAGACTCTGAGAAATGGCTAGAGGCCATGAGATCTGAGATGGAATCCATGTACACCAACCAAGTATGTACTTTGGTTGATCCACCTGACGGGGTCAGACCTATTGGGTGTAAGTGGTTCTTTAGTAGAAAGACTGACATGGATGGACTTATGCATACCTATACGGGTCGATTGGTGGCTAAAGGTTTCAAGCAAATTCATGGTATTGACTATAATGAAACCTTTTCTCCAGTGGTGATGTTTAAGTCCATTCAGATCTTGCTTGCTATTGCAGCATACCACGATTATGAGATATGGCAGATGGATGTCAAAATCGCATTTCTGAATGGAAACTTACTCAAGGATGTGTACATGACACAACCTGAGGGTTTTGAAGATCCACAACATACTGGGAAAGTATGCAAGCTGCAAAGGTCCATTTATAGGCTAAAGCAAGCCTCTCGGAGATGGAATCTTCGATTCGATGATGCGATCAAACAGTTTGGTTTCATCAAAAATGAAGATGAATCATGTGTCTACAAGAGGGTTAATGGGAACATAGTTGTCTTCCTTGTATTGTATATGGATGACATACTACTCATTAGGAATGATATCCCTTCGCTATAGTCTGTGAAGACTTGGCTGGGGACGTGCTTCTCAATGAAGGACTTAGGTGAAGCAGCTTGTATTCTAGGCATCAAGATCTATAGAGATAGATCTAAGAGATTGCTTGGCCTAAGTCAGAGTATATACATTAACACGGTATTACTACGATTTGCCATGCAGAATTCCAAGAAGGGACTTCTGTCGATGTCACATGGTGTGAGTCTTTCGAAGACTCAAAGTTCCTCTTCTAGAGAGGAGAGAGACCGCATGGATAAGATCCCTTATGCATCTGCTCTAGGATCTATCATGTACGCCATGCTGTGTACTCGTCCTGATGTTTCGTATGCATTGAACATAATGAGTAGATACCAGTTAGATCCAGGTGAGCGTCACTGGATAGCAGTCAAGAATATTCTTAAGTACTTAAGAAGGACTAAAGAATATTTCTTGATATTTAGAGGCGATAAGGAGCTAGCTGTAAAGGGTTACAGCGATGCCAGTTTCCAAACTGACCAGGATGATTATAGATCGCAGTCATGGTTCGTGTTTTGCTTGAATGGTGGCGCTGTGAGCTGGAAGAGTTCCAAGCAGGACACAGTTGATGATTCTACAACAGAGGGCGAATATATCGGTGCTTCCATCTCATTCGAGAGATTATCAATAGAGGAGATGTGAAGTTTTGCAGAGTACCCACAGAGGCTAACATCGCAGATCCCTTGACCAAGGCTTTGGCACAGAAAAAATATGATGGTCACACTAGGTCATTGGGTATTAGATACTACGGTGATTGACACTAGTGCTAGTGGGAGATTGTTAGTGAAAGCCCTATAGTCAATCATGTGATGATTGTTGTATGGACTTTATTGTATCATATTCCTATTTAAAAAGGCATGGTTATTATATTTACTTGTATTGGTGCTAAATAACTAAATATAATAATGTCCTTGAGTAGTAGGTTCTTATCTATATCAATCGATTGGTTGAATCGATAATGAGATGATATAGAGAACACTACTCTTAATCATTCCTAGTCGAGTATTAACATTCAGGGACAATGTTAATGCGTAGAGACTAACATGTAGGTCAACACAATGACTTGATCTCACAAGTCAAGGATATGAGATATCAAGTTGACACATGAGTATGCATTGGAGAATGTATACTGAATGATCTACCATGAGAAAGTATCATGGATCATTATATGAGTGTCATATACTTTCTCATGTGACTATTAGTATGACTATTAGTCCTTAGACCTGAAGTCACCATGGTTCCCTACATAAGGAGTTGCATATTTTGGCTTCGTCAAATATCACCCGTAAATGGGTGGACTATAAAGGCGATTACTGGGTATGTAACAAATTATGCGGAGGGATGTGAGTGATGTAGATGGGATCTATCCCTCCAATATGACGGGGGTGACATCGATATTCTTGATAGAGTGAGACCACGAAGTGCATTTCCATGCCCAAATGAGTCAATATGAGATATTGAGCTCATTTGATTAGAGTGAGTCTACTTGGAGTTCAAGATATAGATTGTACTGAGGATGACACGGTCTATGCCTTAATTGGTCAATCTAGATGTCAAGGATAGAGGGACATTGTCACATATTGTGAGAGTCACAATTAGTAGTCACAAAGGTGATGTTGGAGCTCAACATTCTTGTAACTTGGGTAGCAATGATGTGTTGCTTGATACCGCTCATTGCTTATGTTCCTAAATCGGTTTAGGGACAATGCCAACGTTACAAGAACCTATAGGGTCATACAAAAAGGGAAATTAGATGGAGATTAGGTTCATATGATGAACCATGAGGATTAGGTTCATGGGATGAACTAAATTGGATTAACAGTAATCCTAATTAGACTAATTAAGTTGGACTCAATTTGATTCAAGTGTTGAATGACTCTAATTTAGATTTGATTAATTAAATCAATTTAAATTAATGAATAGAGATTCATTAAATTAAAATTGACTTGAATCAAATGGTTGGATTTGATCAACCATGGGAGATAAGAGGTCAAGTTTGAGTTGACTTGAGAGGGAAGATGAAAGGTCAAGTTTGACTTGACCAAATGCCATGTCATGATGATGACTTGGCATGGCCGGCCAATGATGATGCTCAACATCATCATTGACTTATCATGTGGTGCCACCTCATGAGGGAGACCAAAATCCATTAGCTCTTGGAGTTACATGCATGCATGTAACCCCCCAAGGTTAAAGTGGCCGACCACTTCTTGATGAGGAGTGAATTGTTTTGGGTAACTCCATCTTCTTCTTCCTTGCATCATCTTCTTCCTTGGCTCTCTTCCTCTCTTGCTCTCCCAATCCTCCATTGCCGAGACCTTCAAGGAGTGCTAGCACACTCAAGATTGTCTTTTCTCCACCTATTTCTTGTGTGGATACCAATAGAGGAGTGTGCACTTGACACTCTCAAGTTTCGGCAATCCATTTGGACGAGCGGGATAAGCGAAGGGCATCGTTTCAAGGGTAACTTCTTATCATGTAGATCTAGAGTAGATCTAAAGGTACTAAATACATACATGTTAGTTTTATTTTTTATACTTCGCACCGATCCATGGCCGGGACTTCTGAGGTTTCCGCAACGCAAAAAATGGTTTTTGCGGCTCGGAAAACCCAATAGTGGTATCAGAGCCACGTGCGAAGCATGTATGTGTTTCGTTTTTGTAGTTTTTATATTAGATATAAGAAATTATAGATTTTTATGTTTCTGTAAATTTCCTATTTTTATAGAATTTTTGGATATTTTTCTCGAAGAATCGAAGCAACGAGTGTTGGGACACTTGTAAACATCAACCATCGAGAAAAACTCTCCGAAACGGCGAGTTCTCGCTTTTGGTTTTTGGGACAGTGACTTAAGTCACTATAAGATCGTAGTAGGGACACTCGCAAAGTTTATTTTGTGAGTAGGGGCACTGCCCCTATCCCCGAAAGGGGCCTTGTCCCGCGATCGCGCCCGGAAACCGCTTAGCGGGACCATTACGGAGAGGTGACTCATAAAATTGAATAAAATAGGAAAAATTATAGAAATTTTCTATAAAAATACATAATTTAGAATTATGTATAATTCTATGATTTTCATGGCCAAAGAACCCCAATTTGATTGGACGTTAATATGTTGTAATTCATAATACGACCTGCGTGCCATTTTTGTGATTGTGCGTGTTGTATAGTGTATGCGACCTGCACGTCGTGCCTCTTCTTTTGAAATTATAGTTGTAAATAGTTTTACACTCAAATGTAACTCGAGTTTCATATTTTTAATGTACAAAATGGAGCAGTGGAAAGTCCACTTGTAGACGAAGTTACGAGAAGGGTGCCGACGACATATGGCGGTCAAAGGAAGCGCTTGGAGAAGCCGCTAGCCTTAGGTTGACCGTCCGATCTTCTCATTGGCTTGAGAAGATCGTAGTAGGGCTATGACCACATCATAGTTGATTATATATATATATATATATATATTTGATTTTGCTTGTATGTATGTGATGCATGCTAGTAGAATAATGCTTGTATGTATATGATGCATGCTAGGATATTTTTCTTATATGTATATGATGCATGCTAGAATAATGCTTGTATGTATGTGATGCATGCTAATATAGGATAATAAAGGCCTTAATGCGTATATGATACACATTACAATTAGATTAGATCTTAATCGAATCAACTCGTAAATGCCTACCAGGTCCTTGATACCCATCACTACCTCGATCATTTGTAGTTGTTGAATCTGTCAAAGCATAGCAACACATATTATCTTGGTAGGGTGCGGAGGGACAATCTTGGTCCCACCTATCACGACTTGGGTTAGAGTAAGCTCAATTAGATTGAGTAAAACTAGTTAACTCAATTGGATCGAGTAGAACTATAGGCATATTCCAACTGTTGGAAAGATAGGATAAGATCACATTTACACAAAATCTTGGGCAATTTAGCCAAAGCTAACTCATGGTCTTTTGTAAATGTGGGTCTTGATCCTATAAACAAGAGTTGCATAGAGATGTAATTGGTAATGTGTTACCCACCGATCGTACTAAGTCTTGGGCGATTTAGCCAAAGCTAACTCAAGGCTTAGTATGATGTGGATCTTGTCCCGCAGGAATTATAGCTAGTTTGTATGAATCTAGTAATGTGGTTTGACCACATCCATAACACGATTCTACAAAAATTCCTATAATTCAGTGGGAGCATCATTTGATTAAAGGCCTAATTAAATGATAAAAGGAATATGATATTAATTCTTTGCATTGTATGTTGTAGATTACTATGTCGACAAACAAGAACACTCTCTCTCTGCGATCTGTCATTGAGAAAGACAAGCTCAATGGATCAAATTTCCTGGACTGGTACAGGAACCTGAGAATTATTCTCAGCTAAGAAAGGAAGTTGTACGTCCTGGAGCAGCCCATTCCGGAGGCACCTCCTGCCACTGCCTCGCGAGATGACAAAGATGCTTACAAGAAGAATCAAGATGATGCATTAGATGTGTCATGTCTAATTCTCGCGACCATGAACTCTGAGCTTCAAAAGCAACACGAGTTCATGAATGCTTATGATATGGTTGAACATTTTTGTCAACTATATCAAGGACAAGCAAGGCACGAGATTGGGATTCCCGTGTAGCTGAAGTCTCTAAGGCATTGTTTGGTTCGAAAATGCAAGATGGGACTCCCGTAGGTCCATATGTACTCAAAATGATTGGGTACGTAGAAAACCTACTGAGATTGGGATTCCCCCTTGGCCAAGAGCTGGCCAGTGACTTGATCTTACAGTCTTTGCAGCAAAGCTACAATCAATTTGTCATGAATTATAACATGAATGAAATTGATAAGCCACTGCCTGAGATGCTTAGCATGTTGAGAACTACTGACCTCAACTTTAAGAAGGGGAAATCTAACGCCATTTTGATGGTGCAAAAGAAGAAAGGCAAGGACAAGCCTAAAGGTAAGGGAAAGTCCCAAGCCAAGGGAAAAGGCAAGGAATTGAAACCCAAAGGAGGGGCGGCCAAGGAAGGGGCTTGCTTCCACTGCAAGGAAGCTGGACACTGGAAGCGTAACTGCAAGGCTTACCTGGAAGATCTTAAGAAGAAGAGAAGTGAGACTTCTACTTCGTGTATAAATGTTATAGAAGTCAATATATCTATTTCTTCATCATGGGTATTAGATACCGGATGTACATCTCACATTTGTACCAATGTGTAGGCACTGAGAAATAGCAGGGCATTAACAAAGGGCGAGGTGGACCTACGAGTAGGCAATGAAGCAAGGGTTGCTGCTGTTGCTGTAGGAACTTATAATCTATCTCTGCCCTCTGGGCTTGTACTAGAATTAGATGAATGTTTTTATGTGCCTGTCTTAACTAAGAACATCATTTTGGTTTCTTGTTTGGACAAGAAAGGATTTACATTTATAATTAAGAACAAATGTTGTTCAGTTTATTTAAATGATATGTTCTATTGTAGTGCACCTCTAATGAACGGACTCTACTTTCTAGACTTAGAGAGCCCTATCTATAACATAAGTACCAAAAGGTTCAAGTCAAATGAGTTGAACCAAACCTATCTCTGGCATTGTCGCTTAGGTCACATAAATGAGAGTTGCTTATCTCAGCTCCATAAGGATGGGCTGCTAGACTCATTTGATTTTGAATCAAATGAGACATGCTAGTCTTATTTTTTAGGCAAGATGACCAAGACTCCCTTTAGTGGACACAGCGAAAGAGCAACAGACTTGTTAGGACTTATACATAGTGATGTATGTGACCCTTTCAATGTTGCTGCTATAGGTGGTTACAGGTACTTCATTACATTTATTGATGACTTCAGTAGATATGGTTATGCGTATCTTATGACACATAAATTAGAATCCTTTGAAAAGTTCAAAGAATTCAAGAATGAAGTACAAAACCAGCTTGGCAAGAGTATTAAGATACTTCGATCAGATCGAGGTGGTGAATACCTTAGCCATTAGTTTCGTGAATACCTTAGCCATGAGTTTCGTGACTATCTAGCTGAGTGTGGGATTCTATCCCAACTCACTCCTCCTGGAACACCACAGTGGAATGGTGTATCCGAAAGGAGGAATCGTATCCTATTAGATATGGTACGATCTATGATGAGTCACACAGATCTTCCTATATCCTTTTGGGGATATGCTCTATACACAACAGTCTTTACCCTATACCGTGTACCATCCAAGGCTATGATAAAGAGACCATATACGATATAGACAGGGAGAAATCCTAAGATGTCTTTCATGAGGATTTGGCGTTGTGAGGCTTACGTTCGATGTCAAGTCTTAGACAAACTGGGACCCAAATCTGATATGTGCTATTTTGTTGGATATCCCAAGGATACAAAGGGATATTACTTCTACATTCCTAGTCAGCACAAAGTGTTTGTGGCAAAGACTAGGGTTTTTTAAGAAAAGGATTTTGTTTCTTGAAAAACTAGTGGGACTACGTTCGATCTTAAAGAAATTCAAGATAAGGACCATAGCACTGAGGCCTTGATGGAGGTTGAACAGGAACCACAAAGTTTTGTAGGTGATGAGGTTGTTGCACAAAGAGTTGTGGAACAACCACCTGTTCAGGTAGACCTATCTCTTCGCAGGTCTGATAGGGTACGTCGTCAGCCTGAGAGATACTCATTTCTCTTTTCTGACCATGATGACATTATGCTCATTGAGCATGAGCCTACCCCTTATCAGGTGTTAGTAATATATGAGAGATGTCCTAAGGCAATCGCCTTATGTATGAACCATTTATATGATAAATGAAGATTCACTATTTGAGTATACTTGTTTTATGTATTTGATTGGATCTTAAAGTTTTGTAGGTGATGAGGTTGTTGCACAAAGAGTTGTGGAACAACCACCTGTTCAGGTAGACCTATCTCTTCGCAGGTCTGATAGGGTACGTCGTCAGCCTGAGAGATACTAATTTCTCTTGTCTGACCATGATGACATTATGCTCATTGAGCATGAGCCTACCCCTTATCAGGTGTTAGTAATATATGAGAGATGTCCTAAGGCAATTGCCTTATGTATGAACCATTTATATGATAAATGAAGATTCACTATTTGAGTATACATATTTTATGTATTTGATTGGATCTTAAACTCATTTACTGAATGTCCAAGATACGATTCACAGCATGAGAGAATTTATGTTTGGATCACAACTAGTGAGTATCTCTACATGTGTAATTGTGATGTATCGGAATTATCCCTAGTCGATGAATTGATGGATTTGGACACCATCAATTCTGTCGAGACTAGCACGAGGTATACTCCTTAGTGTATCCAAGCAGCTGATTCTCACTGGCTGGAGACATAGTGATGTCCGGAGTTAATCGTGGATGCTAGTTATGGTAACTAGTTCATTGGAGTGACCAGCCGTAAGACTTCATATGGTTCTTTGCATATATACATATGTCAATGAAGTTCTTACTATGGCTTAAGTGCGATGTTCCTTTGACTTGCGGTATTCAAGTCATCTTGATCATAGAGACTTATGCTTTGACATCTTAAGCAAGCATCTCTAAGGAGATGTGGACCCGGGATGATTGGGTATAAGTCGAAGTGATCGAAGGTGTTTGAATAGCCTATAAAGGATTCACCACTCCTTGCGAGGAGATGTATACCCATGGCCTCTCGTCGGATTGTTACTAAAGTCTTTGGCCAAAGCATTACAAGTTTAGAGTATGGTAGTCTTCGATACATGTGGAGTAACTAGAATCCGTAGGACGAGGAAATGATACTTGGGCTAGGTGTGACGTAGTCAGCCTAGTGGGGACTGACACAATAGACCATGTCCTGAACCAAGTGGGTATAAGATGAGTGAAGGGAATGGGGCACGATTCATTCGAGCTGCTGAAGGGTTTCAGAAATAATTCTGGATCAACCGTTGATCTTTTCGGTTAATTGGGGATCATGATGTACTACTAGGTGCCACTCATGATCGTTCTATAATTAATGGTTAATTATAGACGGCCAACATAAACCGAGAACCTAGTTGGTCACACGCACAATGAGCGTAATCCAAAAAATCCTAGCTTGGAGTTGCCGCCCAACCTCCATTGCCGCCCAGCTTGTTGTGCCGCCGTCCAGCTCCTTGCCGGTGACCAAGCTTCAGCCGGTGATCCTCCGGCGACCCTCCGGTGATCTCCTATAGGTTTGGCATCAAGGTGAGCCTTTTCTTCCCTTGGTTGGCCGGCGCCTATCTCCTCCACCAAAGCTGTCCAGTTTTCTGGACAGCTTGTTCTCCTCTCGTCGGAGCGTCGTTTGGACGACGGTTAGGGCTCCGACAGCGGCTAACTTACCGGGGATTCGATCTCCGGTAATCCTTTGAGGTGGAGGATGAAGGATTCGTCAATTGGTTGACGAATGCCTCTCCGGAGAAGCGAGTTTTGAGAACTCGTATTAGGATCCGAATTTGGATTTGGATCGTGATCATCTCTCGATCACGTCGTCTTCAACACGAGGCTACTAATCCGTACGAAGATGAATCTCATGGCTTAGCGAAGTCATCCCGAGGAACTCGGCGTGGATACAGATAGAGACGATTCTAGCGAGGATCGTTCCGGTTGATTCCGTTCCCGCTACACGTCATACGAAAGGTATAACGTAGATAAATTTCCTATTATTGCAAATTTAAATTTACGGTTATGTCTACACTTGTTGTAATATGCATACGTGTGTTGTGTGTGTTGTAATAAATGTAGATTTATTATTTTTATTGCTTCCACTGTGTTGATGTTTACGAAACGTGATCGAACACACACACGCCGCGGTGCCGGAAACCCAACAGCAGGAAGCTGTGATGAGCCCAGATTCTGAGAAATGACTATAGGCCATGAGATCCGAGATGGAATCCATGTACACAAACCAAGTATGGACTTTGGTTGATCCACCTGAAGGGGTCAGACCCATTAGGTGTAAGTGGGTCTTTAGGAGAAAGACTGACATGGATGGACTTACGAATACCTATAAGGGCCGATTGGTGGCTAAAGGTTTCAAGCAAATTCATGGTATTGACTATGATGAAACCTTTTCTCCAGTGGCGATGTTTAAGTCCATTCAGATCTTGCTTTCTATTACAGCATACCACGATTATGAGATTTGGCAGATGGATGTCAAAATCGCATTTATGAATAGAAACTTACTCGAGGATGTGTATATGACACAACCTGAGGGTTTTGAAGATCCACAGCATACTGGGAAAGTATGCAAGCAACAAAGGTCCATTTATGGGCTAATGCAAGCCTCTCGGAACTGGAATCTTCTATTCGATGATGCGATCAAACAGTTTGGTTTCATCAAGAATGAAGATGACCCCTGTGTCTACATGAGGGTTAATGGGAACACAGTTGTCTTCGTTGTATTATAAATGGATGACATACTACTCATTGGGAATGACATTCCTTCGCTACAGTCTGTGAAGACTTGGCTGGGGACATGCTTCTCAATGAAGGACTTAGGTGAAACAGCTTGTATTCTAGGCATCAAGATCTATAGAGATAGATCTAAGAGCTTGCTTGGCCTAAGTCAGAGTACATACATTGACACGGTATTACTATGGTTTGCCATGCATAATTCTAAGAAGGGACTTCTGCCGATGTCACATAGTGTGAGTCTTTCGAAGACTCAAAGTTCCTCTTCTAGAGAGAAGAGAGACCGCATGGATAAGATCCCTTATGCATCTGCTATAGGATCTATCATGTATGCCATGCTGTGTACTCGTCCTGATGTCTCATATGCATTGAGCATGACGAGTAGATACTAGTTAGATCCAGGTGAGCGTCACTGGATAGCAGTCAAGAATATTCTTAAGTACTTACGAAGGACTAAAGAATATTTCTTGATATTTGGAGGCGATGAGGAGCTAGCTGTAAAGGGTTACAGCGATGCCAGCTTCCAAACAGACCAGGATGATTATAGATTGTAGTTATGGTTCGTGTTTTACTTGAATGGTGGCGCTGTGAGCTGGAAGAGTTCCAAGCAGGACACAATTGCTGATTCTACAACAGAGGCCGAATATATCGGTGCTTTCATCTCATTTGAGAGATTATTGATAGAGGAGATGTGAAGTTTTGCAGAGTACCCATAGAGACTAACATCGCAGATCACTTGACCAAGGCTTTGGCACAGAAAAAGCATGATGGTCACACTAGGTCATTGGGTATTAGATACTACGGTGATTGGTACTAGTGCTAGTGAGAGATTGTTAGTGAAAGCCCTAGAGCCAATAATGTGATGATTATTGAATGGACTTTATTGTATCATATTCCTATTTAAAAAGGCATGGTTATTATATTTACTTGTATTGGTGCCAAATAACTAAATATAATAATGTCCTTGAGTAGTAAGTTCTTATCTATATCAATCGATTGGTTGAATCGATAATGAGATGATATAGAGAACACTACTATTAATCATTCCTAGTGGAGTATTAACATTCAGGGACAATGTTAATGTGTAGAGACTAGCATGTAGGTCAACACGATGACTTGATCTCACAAGTCATAGATATGAGATATCAAGTTGACACATGGGTATGCATTGGAGAATGTATACTGAATGACCCGCCATGAGAAATTATCATGGATCGTTATACGAGTATCATATACTTTCTCATGTGGCTATTAGTATGACTATTAGTCCTTAGACCTAAAGTCACCATGGTTCCCTACATAAGGAGTTGCATACTTTGGCTTCATCAAATGTCACTCGTAAATGGGTGGACTATAAAGGCGATTACTGGGTATGTAACAAATTATGAGAAGAGATGTGAGTGATGTAGATGGGATCTATCTTTCCTATATAACGGGGGTGACATCGATATTCTTGATAAAGTGAGACCACGAAGTGCATGGTCATGCCTAAATGAGTCAATATGAGATATTGAGCTCATTTGATTAGTGTGAGTCTACTTGGAGTTCAAGATATAGATTGTAACGAGGATGACATGGTCTATGCCTAAATTGGTCAATCTAGATGTCAAGGATAGAGGGACATTGTCACATATTGTGAGAGTCGCAATTAGTAGTCACAAAGGTGATGTTGGAGCTCAACATTCTTGTAACTTGGGTAGCAATGATGTGTTGCTAGATACTGCTCATTGCTTTGTTCCTAAATCGGTTTAGGGACATTGCCAACGTTACAAGAAACTATAGGGTCACACACAAAGGGAAATTAGATGGAGATTGATTCATATGATGAACCATGAGGATTAGGTTCATGGGATGAACCAAATTGGATTAAGAGTAATCCTAATTAGACTAATTGAGTTGGACTCAATTTGATTCAAGTGTTGAATGAGTCTAATTTATATTTGATTCATTAAATCAATTTAAATTAATGAATATAGATTCATTAAATTAAAATTGACTTGAATCAAATGGTTGGATTTGATCAACCATGGGAGATAAGAGGTCAAGTTTGAGTTGACTTGAGAGGGAAGATGAAAGGTCAAGTTTGACTTGACTAAATGCTATGTCATGATGATGACTTGGCATGACCGGCCAATGATGATGCTCCACAACATCATTGACTTATCATGTGGTGCCACCTCATGAGGGAGACCAAGAGCCATTGGCTCTTGGAGTTACATGCATGCATGTAACCCCCAAGGTTAAAGTGGCCGACCACTTTTTGATGAGGTGTGAATTGTTTTTGGGTAACTCCATCTTCTTCTTCCTTGGATCATCTTCTTCCTTGGCTCTCTTCCTCTCTTGCTCTCCCATTCCTTCATAGACGAGACCTTCAAGGAGTGCTTTCACACTCAAGATTGTCTTTTCTCCACCTATTGCTTGTGTGGATACCAATAGAGGAGTGTGCACTTGACACTCTCGAGTTTTGGCAACCCATTTGGACGAGCGGGATAAGCGAAGGGCATCGCTTCAAGGGTAACTTCTTATCATGTAGATCTAGAGTAGATCTAAAGGTTTTAAACACATACATGTTAGTTTTATTTTTTATACTTCGCACGGATCCGTGGCTGAGGCTTCCGAGGTTTCCGCAACGCAAAAAGCGGTTTTTGCGGCTCGGAAAACCAAACACTTTGGATGTGCTAGAAAAGGGAGGGAGGGAGGGAGGAGAGGGGGGGGGGAGGGGGAGGTGAGTAGCGTTTCGTCGATTCGCACTTCGATTCGTGTCATGCTTTTCTACAATTCGTTAGTGCGCAATGGAATACAAAATACAAATACAAACAAATATGAAACATGAAAACACACGCATAAGACAACAATTTTTATGAGCTTCAAAACCTATTGTTTCTACTCCAAGACCAGGCTTTAGTGCCTACTCTACTAAACCTTGTCTCCCTTTCAGCAACACACCGGAGGTGGAGAAAACCTCTTACAATGAGATTCAACAACCAAATATAAGAAATACAAAAGTAAATACAAGAACAAGTGAAAAACATTTTACAATAATAATCTCATGATTGCTTGCTTGTTTGGTTGCTTTGAATGCCTTGGAAGGTTTGGAATGCAACAGCAAAACCCCTTCCAAATGCTCAAGAATCGGCTTCCTCCTTTCTTCCCGTTGAGCTCCTTTTAAGTCACGTGTCGATTTGATTTTTATAGGAAATTCGGTGAGCGCTAGAGGGGGAGGGGGGTGAATGGCACATTTTTGTTCGCTTGACGGAATTCGATCGTGCTTGCGTGCTTGTCTACAATATTTGTTAATATGCACAACAGAACTAATAATAAAGCATAAATAAAATACACAAAGCACACAATACACAAGATATACGTGGTTTGGAACCTTAGGGTTCCTACTCCATGGGGC
This sequence comes from Wurfbainia villosa, assembly GCA_025175895.1. NCBI lineage: Eukaryota > Viridiplantae > Streptophyta > Magnoliopsida > Zingiberales > Zingiberaceae > Wurfbainia > Wurfbainia villosa. The sequence goes on along the minus strand of CM045989.1, from coordinate 29,387,799 downwards.
GAGCTCAACGAGCTCTAGTGATGTACACACCACTACTCAATAAACTACTTCTCGACAACAAGTTAGAGGTGGAGAAACCTCGTACAAGCATTTACAACAATAAACAAAAAATACAAACAAATACAAGTAAACTACACAAATACAAGTAAAGAAAATTTTACAAATGTGCTTTTAAATGCTTATTTGTTGATTGCCTTGACCAACTATCCCCTTCAAATCACCCATGAAAATTATTGTCGAAATCCTCTTCGTCGAGCACCTTTTAAGCCTCTGCGCGATATAGATTTCCGCCTAGCAGTCAATTGTAAAAAGACCCCAGTCGAGTTCCAACAGTGTCATTGTCTCCCAACGAACTTGATCTACGTTGACATTCAAGCCAATGGATACACTGACAATGATCGACATTTCAACATGCCGATCGCTCAAGCTCATACCGACTACTCGGTTGGCTCTTCGAGCGCTCGCTTTATGACCAAAACCAGATCGCGCTCATGGCTAGTCGATCGCTCACGTCGTAGTCGACCGCCAAGGCCACTTGCGATTGAATGCCACCAACTCACGATATCGACTAATCATAATCCCGATCCGCGTGTCGACTCGGGTGTCGTTGTCTCACGGCAATGATCGCCATTTCAGCTTCAAGCTCGTAGTCCGACTTACTCATTGGCTAATGCCGCTTCGGCCATTTCGCGATTAAAACCAACGCACCGAATCACGCTCAATGTAGTCGATCGCCAAGCCACTTGTGCAGCTTGAATGCGCCAATGATCGATCATAATCCCAGTCGATTGCTCAGTGTCAACTCAGCTGCTAAGTGTCAAAAGACTTGACCAGTCAACTGGTCCATAACCCAAGTCAACTGCTAAACGTCAACCATGAGGTTTAACCCCAAGTATAATGCCCTCATATTTGCTAGACCACCCTTACCCTAAACCTAAGCCTTCTAGCCACCTCCATTAGCCTTACGCCTATTGAATCCCTCCAAGTCATCCATGACTTGTTCATCCATACACTGGCCTTCTGGTACTTCCATCGTCTATTGTTATGCTAAGCTGGTCTACACTGCCAAGACACATTGGGCTTATGCTGCCAAGACACACGCTTGGAATTTACACCACCAACCATTGGACTTATGCTACCAAGACTACACGCCGCCAGTATGAAACCCTTGGACTTCCCAATTGCCAAGTACCCATGACATGGACTTTCACCGCCAAGACTACACACTTGGACTTACGTGGGCAAGACTACACCCTTGAACTTTATTAGAGCAATCAACCCATGCGATGTGGTTTTGATGTGTGTAACAAAGGGTTTAAGTTAGGATTATTGTGGATTTGATTTGTGCGTTAAAGTCATGCAGGACTTAGTAATTTGCACATGGAGCATTAGCAAGTTTCACCTCTCATGACTCGGTCTTTGAGTCGGTGAAAGATGCATTATGGAAGCCGTGCACTTGGTGCATCCGAGGGACCGCCAGATGAGGAGCATTGGAGTGAAGCCAGAGGAAGTAGACTTTAGGGCGTGACGCGAAGGATGGCGATGCGAAGCTGTGCACTTGGCGCATCCGAGGGACGTGGCTCGACGAAGACAACTTCAAAGGTGAGGGACTCCAAGGGAATGAGAGTGAGCGATTGTAACCCGAGATGGGGTAGCGCTTAGGTGAAACTTGGCCGATTGGCTAAGTGTCGGATGGGATTTCCCGACATCGATCCGCCATGTCATGGCTGATCGCCCAAGTCTACCTGCACTGACGGGTGTTCAAGTCGTTTTGTGTCTCGAATGATCGCCAAGGGTTGGTAATGAACGCCGAAACCATCACCAACCGTCGGTCGCGAGGGTTTCGGGCATGAAATGGTTGTTAGTCGACTGCTCGCTCATAGGACTCGACTATTGGCTCCATCAGTCGACTGATGGGAAGATCAGTCGACTGATGTGGGAGCCGTTGGATGAAATCCAACATGGAAGAAGCCGTTATAGGGCAATGACTACAAGGGCAGCCGACTGATCAAGGCATCAGTCGACTGCCAGGTGCCCAACGGGAAGAAAGGTTTCTTCTCAATAAAAAGAAGCCATGGATCAACTCGGGAGCCTAATGCTTTAACTCCAATCAACACCCAAGTGACCAAAACGCTTCCCTACTCTTCTTACTTGCTTTTATCTAAATTCTATTGTAAGAAGAGTGATCTTGTAAGAAAAGGTTACCTCCACCTTGCTTGGTGCCAAGGAGAGAATAGTGGAAGTTTAGGCGTGATTCACCTTGAACGAATCGGTCCGTGGATTAGCGGCAAGGCCGTGAACAACGTTATGATTTCATGTTAGCATTTGTATTCTTTGTTATTCTTAATTGTCTTTAGTTTTTGTTATTCTACTGCGCTAACGATTTTGTAGACGAGTAATCAACGAGCGATTTCCACCATATGCAAAAGAGGGCTATTCACCCCCTCTAGCTGACCATCGACGTAACAACAAGTGGTATTAGAGCCAAGTCGCTTGTCACCGGACTAACCGCCGCAACAAGCACAATCAAGAGATGGCCGACTCCAACATTCACCCACCAAAATTTGAAGGCGAATTCTCTTGGTGGAAGAAGAGAATGGAGTATTTTTCGAAACCGACTTTGAAATTATATTAATATTGGAAAATGGTTTCGAGATACCTAGGGATGAGAAAGGGGAGCCATTGGAAAAATCGAGATGGACAAAGAGGCAAAGAGAGGAGTACTTGGCAAATTCAAAGTCAAAGCTTCATCTATTCAACGTACTCCCCCAACAAGAAGTCAACCGAATAGGAGAATGTGCTAGCGCCAAAGAGATGTGGGAGAAGCTAGTTGAGCTTCATGAAGGCACATCCGAGGCCAAGCTAGCAAGGAGAGATGTCCTTTGCTCCCAACTCAACAATATCAAACTCGATAAAGGGGAGAAGGTAACATCTTTACATTCTCGATTTAAAGAAATTCTTAACGGTTTATCTAGTGTAAGGGAGAAGCTCTCCAATAGGGACATGATCATGAAGGCAATTGATGCCTTTCCCCGATCATCCAAGTGGAGTTCAATGGTGGACTCATTCTACATCTCAAAGAATCTAGAGGTAAGTACTTTAGATGAATTTTTCTCCACTATGGAATTGCATGAATCTAGGCTTGAAGGAATAGTTGAAGAACCAAGCATCAAGCCATCAAGGGGAGTGACACTAGTAGCAAGCAAGGGGAAGAAGAAGAAGGAGATGTCACCTTCATCATCGGATGAAGACTCCTCCTCCTCCTCCATGGATAGCATGGAAGAAGCCTACATGGTAAGGAAGGTAAGGCGTGCCTTAAAAGGTTGTAAATTTAACAAATCAAATGATAGGAGGAGAAGGGCGAGGCAAAAAATTATATGCTACCATTGCCAAGGAGAGGGACACATAAGGGATGAATGTCCCCTTTTGAATAAAAGCAAGGAGGAAAGGCGAAAGAAAGAAGAAAAGAAGAAGGGGAGCAAGAAAAAGGGAGAAGAGAAGAAATCCAAGGAGAAAGGGAAGGCAAACGCACACAAGGCTACATGGGATGATCCATCATCCTCATTATCCGAAAAGAAACCTTCACAAACCTCACACTAATGGACATAGGAGACTTCTCCTCTTCCGAGCAAGAAGAAAGAAGCACTAGTGAGGAGAGCTCAAGTGAAGGGGGAGCTTCATCCTCCTCCTAATCGGAATCGGAAGAAGAAGACATGGAAACTATGGTAACAAATCTTTCTCCTAAGAAAATAGTTTCCATGATTTCAAGTTTAACTAGGGACTTATTTAAAATGAAAAATAGAAATAAATGCATGCAAAATTAGATTAAGGCCCTAGAAGAAAAACTAGCAAATGCATGCTTAAATGTTAATGACTATATTCCTCTAGATGTTAATGATGCATGTATTGAGGAAAATAGGGGTCTTAAGGGAAAACGTAGACCATTTAACTAAGGCCCTAGAGAAATTCACTATTGGATCCAATACTTTGAACATGATAATTGGGAGCCAAAGGACAAGCTTTAATAAGAAAGGCCTAGGTTATAAAGGAAACAAAAATGAAAAGGCCTATCATTGCCTAATTGCTAGGGGTCAAGCCAAAAATTAAACAATAGCTAGAAAATGGATCCCTAAGGAATTTTTGGTGAACCCTATAGGAAAGAATTTGTATTGGGTTCCCAAATCCATCCTTAAGGGTTAGAAAAACCCTAGGATAGTCAACCATAGTGGAATTTATCTATATCATATTATTTGGTTGAGTCAACCATAGTGGACTTTATCTATATCATATTATTTGGTTGACTTAGGATGATGTGGGTTATAAATTTTTAACATAGTGTTGGGTGATGATAATGCATAACCCATAAATTGAATGTTTAAATCATGATTCATGCTCAATTTTATAATTTATAATCATGATATGCAATGATTGATGATTTATGATCATGATTGATAATTCTTGATACATGTTCATGATTGGGTTTTTAGGATGATACTTAACCATGGGTAGAAATGCACGAAATTTTGGTTAAGTGTAAATACCTTTAGGAACATCTCACATCCCACTATAAGGGTACTTTGATTGAAAACTTAGCAATGGGTGAGATAATAGGATGATACAAATGGTCCACTAATGCTTATGGCATTTAGATGGGTCATTAAGTGTATTAATAGAGCAATAATAGACCAATCATGGGGAAAATATATGTTTAATTCATAGACATATTGCCCAAAGATCATGGTTGGATATTTCAAATGATTTCAAAACCATTTTATGTTTAAAAACCTGTGAGTTCATGTTTTGAAAAGCTTCAAGGCAAAACTAGGCTTAAAAGTGGATACAAACTTTAGACATTTTTGCAACTTTTGAGTTTTTGCTAAACATTCAAAAATAAAATGAATTTTCATGAAAAATAATTTTTTACTGATAGAGGAACTCACAAGAAATATATATTTCAAATTTCATGATTTTTCAAATTTTCTATAATTTCTGGTGCATTTCTAAAATTCATTCGAAAAATTAAAAAAACCTGAAATCTATGTGCCAGTTGACTGATCATTTGATTTGATCGGTGATATCTTATACGAAGATTTTGGGTATTTTCTTCCATTAGAGTTGATGTCATACGTATATAACATTTGAATAATGTTTTTGTTGGTGTCAAAGGGGGAGAATTGATAGGTTTAAAGTTAATCATGCTAAAAGGGAAAATTTAGCATGTCTTAAGGGGGAGTTGCATGTTTAAGAGGGAGTTTTTATACTCATATTATTTACATGCTTTCTTGCCTTTTGTTTTATGTTATTATTTTTACCTAACTTAAACGGAATGCCACACATCAAAAAGGGAGAGATTGTTAGAGCAATCAACCCATGTGATGTGGTTTTGATGTGTGTGGAAAAGGGTTTCACCTAAAATCCACAATAATCCCATGGAGCATTGGCAAGTTTCATCTCTCATGACTCGGTCTTTGAGTAGGTGAAAGATGCATTGCCGAAGCCTTGCGCTTGGTGCATCCGAGGGATCGCCAGACGAGGAGCATTGGAGTGAAGCCGGAGGAAGTAGACTTCAAGGCGAGGCGCAAATGATGGCGCTGCGAAGTCACGCTTGGTGCATCCGAGGGACGTGGCCGGACGAAGACAACTTCAAAGGTGAGCGACTCCAAGGGAATGAGAGTGAGCGATTGTAACCCTGGATGGGGTAGCGCTTAGGTGAAACTTGGCCGATTGTCTAAGTGTCGGATGGGATTTCTCGACATCAGTCGACTACCATGTAATCGCAGTCGACTGCTCCAAGTCGACTCAGACTCGACTGGTGTTCGAGTCAGGTTTGTGTCCCAGCAGTCGACTGCCAAGGGTTGGTAGTCGACAGCCGAAACCATCAATCGATTGATTATGGCATCAGTCGACTGGTCGCGAGAGTTTCGGGCATAGATGTTAGTAATATATGAGAGATGTCCTAAGGCAATCGGCTTATGTATGAATCATTTATATGATAAATGAAGATTCACTATTTTAGTATACATGTTTTCATGTATTTGATTTGATCTTAAACTCATTTACTGAATGTCCACGATACGATTCACAGCATGAGAGAATTTGTGATTGGATCACAACTAGTGAGTATCTCTACATGTATAATTGTGATGTATCGGAATTATACTTAGTCGATGAATTGATGGATTTGGACACCATCAATTCTGTCAAGACTAGCACGAGGTATACTCCTTGGTGTATCCAAGCAGCTGATTCTCACTGGCTGGAGACATTGTGATGTCCGGAGTTGATCATGGATGCTAGTCATGGTAACTAGTTCATTGGAGTGACCAGTCGTATGACTTCATATGGTTCTCTGCATATATAGATATGTCAATGAAGTTCTTATTGTAGCTTAAGTGCGATGTTCCTTTGACTTGCGGTATTCAAGTCATCTTGATCATGGAGACTTATGCTTTGACATCTTAAGCAAGCATCTCTAAGGAGATGTGGACCCGGGATGATTGGGTATAAGTCGAAGTGATCGAAGATGTTTGAATAGCCTATAAAAGATTCACCACTCCCTGCGAGGAGATGTATACCCATGGCCTCTCGTCGGATTGTTACTAAAGTCTTTGGCCAAAGCATTACATGTTTAGAGTAAGGTACTCTTCGATACATGTGCAGTAATTAGAATCCGTAGGATGAGGAAATGATACATGGGCTAGGTGTGATGTAGTCAGCCTAGTGGGGATTGACACTATAGACCATGTCCTGAACCAAGTGGGTATAAGATGAGTGAAGGGAATGGGGCACGATTCATTCGAGATGCTGAAGGGTTTCAGAAATAGTTCTGGATCAACCGTTGATCTTTTCGGTTAATTGGGGATCATGATGTACTACTAGGTGTCACTCATGATCGTTCTATAATTAATGGTTAATTATAGACAGCCAACATAAACCGAGAACCTATTTGGTCACACGCACAACGAGCGTAATCCGAAGGATTTAAAACGAGCTTGAGAATGGGATTCTCAGACCGAGAGAAACTAGGTTTGGTTGGACCAAACATGGAGCGAGCATGAAATTGTTTCAGTTGCAATGGAAGCGTGGATGGGCCATGTCTTATGAAGACATAATGGATGAACTAAAATGGTTTGGTTCTAATCCAATGGAGGAGAATAAACCAAAGGGTTTGGTTTATTTTAAACGAATGAACCAAAAGTTGGTTCGGTTCGTTTTAACTTAAAATAAACCATCATGGTTTGGTTTATTTTAACTTATATTAATGGATCGGGTTAACGGGCCTTATGGTTATGATCCAATAACCATTAAGAGAATTAGTTCTCTATAAAAGAGGGCATAAGGTGTTGTTAAGCCCTAATCCAAAACCCTAACCTAGTTTTGGCCGCCCACCTCTCCCTCCTCTCCTTGGTGATTCGGCGCCAACACCATTGTGCCGCCGCCCAATCCCTTGTGCCGCCGTCCAAATTGTTGCCGGAGTCCAAGCTTCGGCCGGTGATCCTCCGGCAACTCTCCGGTGATCTCTTTTGGGTTCGGCATCAAGGTGAGCTTCATCTTTCCTTTTTGGCCGGCCTCTACTCCTCCACCAAAGCTGTCTAGTTTTCTGGACAGCTTGTTTTCTTCTCGTCGGAGCGTCGTTTGGACAATGTTTGGAGCTCTGACAGGGCCTTACTTACCGTGGATTCAATCTCCGGTAATCCTCATAGGTGGAGGACGAAGGATTCGTCAAACGGTTGACGAATACCTCTCCGGAGAAGCGAGTTTTGAGGACTCGTCTTTAGATCCGAATTTGGATTCGGATCGTGATCTTCTCTCGATCACATCGTCTTCAACACGAGGCTAGTAACCCGTACAAAGACGAGGCTCGTGACTTAGTGAAGTCATCCCGAAGATACTCGGCGTGGACACGGATAGAGACGATTCTAGCGTGGATCGTTCTGGTTGATGTCGTTCCCGCTACACGTGACACGAAAGGTATACGTAATTAAATTTCCTTTTATTGCAAAATTTAAATTTACGGTTATGTCTACACATGTTGTACTATGCATGTGTGTGATGTGTGTGTTGTAATAAATGTAGATTTATTATTTTATTTCTTCCGCTGTGCACATGTTTACGAAACATATTCGAACACACACTCGTCGCGGTGCCATAACCCAACAATAGAATGGTTATTAGTCGACTGCTCACTCTCGGGACTCGACTGTTGGCTCCATCAGTCGACTGATATGGGAGCCATTGGATGAAATCCAACGTGGAAGAAGCCGTTATAGGGCAATGACTACAGGGGCAATCGACTGATCGAGGCATCAGTCGACTACCAGGCGCCCAATGGCAAGAAAGGCTTCTTCTCTATAAAAAGAAGCCATGGATCAACTTGGGAGCCTATTGCTTTAACTCCAATCAACACCCAATTGATCAAAACGCTTCCCTACTCTTCTTACTTGCTTTTATCTAAATTCTATTGTAAGAAGAGTGATCTTGTAAGAAAAGGTTACCTCCACCATGCTTGGTGCTAAGGAGAGAATAGTGGAAGTTTAGGCGTGATTCACCTTGAACGAATCAGTCCGTTGATTAGCAGCAAGACCGTGAACCACGTTACGAGTTCGTGTTAGAATTTTTATTCTTTGTTATTCTTAATTGTCTTTAGTTTTTGTTATTCCGCTGCGCTAATGGTTTTGTAGATGAGTAATCAACGAGCGATTTCCACCATATGCGAAAGAGGGCTATTCACCCCCCTCTAGCCGACCACCGACGTTCCAACAGACTTTCCTTCCCAACCCATGTTAGACTTTTCAATTGCCAAGACTCAAGCTTGGACTTTCCCTTGCTAAGATCACACTTGGACTTCTGTTTAACAAGTCTTCATACTTGGATTTTTCTGTCACTTAACACATTCACAGTTAGATTACAAATATTTCCAAACTATAAATGTTTATCCAAACATCAAAATACATAATGCTTGGGGCATTGTTACACCTACAATTTCCCCCTTTTTGATGTTTGACAATCATTTAAGTTAGGTCTTTAAATATGAAATAATGAATGCATCATAAGTGCATTATAAACCAAAAATGCATCATACATTCTAACTTAAATTCTCCTTTCTCCCCCTTTGACACACATCAAAAAGAGAAAAGGACATAGTGAATGTTTAAAATATGTTACGTCTTGAACTAAGGTAGAAAATAAACATAAAGCTTCCCCTTAATCCAAAACATAGGTTATCATGTGTAAATGATAAGTTGAGCAGAATATCATACATGATAATTGAGCCAAACTTTGCACCAACAATTTTAGGTTATTTGAATAGATAAAATACTCCCCCTTAACTAGTGCATTAATGTAGTCCTACTTTCCGTACAAGTTATCATAATACGCTGTAGTAAATATAGTATGGAGTTAGAACACTTAGAATTTGACTTTTAAACCATGAACACAAGGTAGTCTGCCCAAAACAAGGCCAACAATTGATTGAGGCAGTCACTAGTCAACTACAGACCTTAGCAGTCGCCTGCCATAAGAAGCAGTTGACTGATATTTGATATTTCTGAATTCAGTGATATTCAAACGAGTTTAAGAAATGCGTAAGTAATTCTGTGAATGTCCAAAATTCACGAAACTTGGTATATACATTACTTATGTCTAATATAATAGGTGAAAAATAGAAGACTAAAAATTTACCCATGATATTATCAGATTGGCACAAAATTCAAAGTGGTAAAAATTGTTAATTTGTTTGAATAACATTCTATCAATATTATTAATGATGATTGTCATCAAGTTATTTAGACCACCTAGGGTTTCAAAAATACATATTAAATTGTGTTCAACTCTTTAATTTTAAAATACCAATTGATGTGAGCAAAACATATAGGGTTGTAGGAGTAGTTTTCGCTCACATCTCATTACATTTCATGTTAGTTTCATGCATATGTCACTTTGTTTTGCATACATTTCCTATTTTCTGGTTCATAGGACTGCTTTTTATACTTTTGTGTGCAAGATAGAATTTAGGGGGAAAAGGTGCACTTTCGGAGCAAAAGAAGGACATTTTGCAGCTAGACGCAGAATGGGACACGGTCTGGGCGTGTGGCTACACATGGCCGTATCCAATGGGCGAGATCAGCCACCCCAGGGCCGCACATGACCTGACCATGTGGAAACACACGGCCGTGTAGCGGCCCAGCAGATTAACGCGACTAGTTTTTTTTCGAATTTTGCAGCGGTCCGATGTGATGTCTATATAAGAATGGCTTCGCCAAAACCCTAGGGGGAGGCACGACGGCTGGGATGGCAAACTGATGCCCTAAAAAACTTCGGGAACTCGCAACGGGGAGGAAGAACACTATCGGAGATCCAAGTTCTGCAGTTCAACGCCGGAGAGAAGGCCACAACGACATTGTAACCTCTTGTTCTTGCATTTTATTTCTGATATATTCGAACATGAACATGCCTTGTGATTCTCCTCTTCTATATATGGAGTAGTTCCTTCGATTCTAGGTTTAGAGAGTAGCTTGTGTGCGCATGACATGTTGCTTCAAATTAAATTCTATTTTTGAGTTTGAATTTGAAATTGGAAATTGTTTATAACAATATCTATGTGTATTTAGTTATCTACCTGTTGTGCTTAGGCGATATGAGGGGTGACAACCCTCATATTTAAGATTTAGGATATTTATACAAGGAACCTAGGGGTAAACCTGATCTCCTGTAACTGTGGGTAGAAGGATACGATAAAACTAGAAATGGTTCGTCATAGGAATTGATTCAGCATCCTCGTACTGCCTAGCCCGTCCTTGTAAGGGAGAGATAGCTCTCGATAGATGTGGTGGCTCATCGGGAGAGTGTATGATATCCCTTCCACAAAACCATAGGTAGACTTTTAGATAATGCCCAGTTGATAGCATGTTTTGCGACACACAAGTGAAACCGAAGTCTTAGAATCCCTTTTAAAGATCTCGCGGCAAGCTCCTTTCTTCCTCCGTGTGACACCGAACTAGAGTTTAGTCCACTGACAACCCTCGCAATCGCAACCCTTAGATTTGACTTCCGAACAATTTCACCCACAAAACAAATCGGTACTCAATTCTCAGTCCCTGTGGGATCGATAATCTTTTATTTCTTGACGACATCCGTGCACTTGCGGACGTTGAGCGCGAGCGCACGCTTCGAGTCCTCGATGGTCTCTGTCGTGAGGTTTGAGGTCGCGTTCGCATGCATCAAGTTTTTGGCGTCGTTGCCCGGGATTGATTGATTCGATATCGAGCCGAGAAGTGGAAAATTGGATCGGACTTAGGATTAGATTTATTTACTTGTTTAATTTTATTTTTAGTTTGCTTCATTTACTTTAGTTTTATATTTTCCATATTTAGATTTAGTTTTCCTTTTTATTTTAGCAGTAGTTTTCTATTTCCTTATTTCCTCTTTGATTTTATTAGCTAGATTTGTTTATTTCCTATTTCTTAGTATTAGGTAGCACTCCTAATTTTTGTGGCTCGGTTCTTCATATGCTTAGACGCTTAAGATTGGAAGGTCTGATTCCGATCGACTTAGAAATCGAACGAACCTTTCATCACCGGAAAGCAGAACAGAAGAGGATGGAGGACCAAACTGCATCCGAAGTACATATAGGTAGCCCCTAGCGCTAGAGGATTTAAGCCGAGTATAGCTGGACCATCTATTTAGGCAAACAACTTTGAACTAAAACCAGCACTTATACATATGGTCCAGCAGGGTCAATTCGGGGGAGCTACAACTGAAGACCTGAACCGGCTCCTAGAGACATTCTTAGAAATCTGTTCGACAATGAAGATAAATGGAGTCCCTGTGGACGTGATCCACCTAAGCCTATTCCCATTCTCATTGCGGGATAAGGCTAAGGCATGGCTTCACTCCCTGCCTTCAGGAAGCATTACTACATGGGAGCAATGTGAGCAGCAGTTCTTGAAGAAATACTTCCCACCAAGCAAGACTGCTCACATTTGCCATCTTATCACAAGCTTCCGTCAGAAGGAGGGGAAGTCCTTATTCGAAGCTTGGGATCGCTAAAAGGGGCTACTCTACCAATGCCCCCACCACGGACTAAAAAGGTTGTTGGTGATCCACATCTTCTACAATGGGATCGCGTACGCCACAAAGATATCCCTGGATTATGCTACAGGAGGAGCACTTATGAATAAGACCATAGAGGAAGCGGAAGAGCTGATAGAAGAGGTGGCTCAGAACCACTATCAATGGGCTTTCGAACGTGGTCACCTTGCTCCTGCGGCAGGACGATATGCTCTCAAATTCGTGGACCACCTAGCAACAAGGATGGACGCACTCAGCAGACGGTTCAAATCTTTAAATCCTTCATCTATATGCGCGACCATTGACTTTGGAGAAGGAGCAGCAGTGTATAGAGAGAGCTACTATGGAGGGTAGGGAACCTCAGAAGAGCAGATTGAGCATGTTGATGCGGTTGGGGACTACGACCTAAGGCCTAATAACCCATACTCCAACATTTCTCATCTGGGATGGAGGAACCACCAAAATTTTCCCTATAAGAATAACTTGGGGAGGTTCCAACAGCCAGGAGAAAAGGGGCAGCAACAACACTCTAACACCCGTCTGGAGAATATGTTGGAGAGCTTCATTCGAATGCAACGGGAGGCGAATACTGAATTTCAGCGGTGACATTCGCAGACAGATACGATGATCAAAGGGTTGGGGTCATCTGTAAGTGATCTTGCCAACAGGCAAAAGTCGCTAGAGATTCAAGTAGCTAAGATTGCAAACTAGATCTCTAGGGTACTAGGGAAGCTACCAGGAAAAGTAGAGGTCAATCCGGTAGAGCAGTGCAAGGCAGTAACACTGCGAAGCGGGAGGGTTCTGAAAGAGATGCCAGGCCGGTCGGATACTGAAGGGGACTTAGAACCTGAAACACTAGAACCTTTGGGGGAGACTAAGAAGGAAGAAGCAGGAGAAACAAATCAGAAGCCTGTCGCAATGGCTAAACCACCCCTTATTGTACCTTTCCCACAGCGGTTGACGAATGCAAAGAAGGATGCTGAATTGGTAAATTTCTGTACATACTGAAGTCGATCTTAGTAGAGTTATCGATACTTGAAGCACTGAACCAAATGCCCCAATTCATAAGATTCATGAAAGATATTCTAGCATATCGTAGGAAGGCCACAAAGTCTGAAACAGTGGCCCTCACAGAGGAATCAAGCGCTTATCTACGGAACGAGACCACTCAGAAATTAAAAGATCTGGGGAACTTCTATATTCCATGTTATATAGGGATGACGCTGATTAGCAAAGCCTTCTGTGACTTGGGAGCAAGTGTTAGTCTTATGCCCTATACCTTATGCAAAAAGCTAGGGTTAGGAAATTTAAAATTCACTACTATGATGCTACAACTAGCTGACCACACATACCGATACCCATTGGGGATTTTAGAAGATGTTCTTGTAAAGGTGGGAAACTTTACACTGCTAACTGACTTTGTGGTCATGGAAATGGAAGTGGATCCAAAGATACTCGTCATCCTTGGGCAACCATTTTTGGTGACTGTAGGAATGGTCATTGATGTAAAGAATCACAAGTTGACCTTAAAAGTGGGAGAGGATAAGATGGAATTTGAGCCTGCTAGAACGGGAAGTCACGAACCTGCGTCGGGGAAGTATGTGATTCCAGCTAGAGCTAAGAAGGAAACTGTAGTTGAAGCTTCCGAGACGGATGAATGGAGGTTCACTGAATCTCCAGAGCCGAGTTGATAGTGGAGTGCAGTCGAGCTAAATGACCTTAAACAAAGGGCTTCTTGGGAGGCAACCCAAGTTTAGTTTTTAGATTTCGCTTTAATTGTATTGCATGTATTTAGTTAATCTGAACTTTGATTTCCATTTCATTTAGCATTAGGACTAGAAAAGAACTTTGCTAGGTAAAAATAAAATCAATATTAGATTACACGGCGAAGCATGTGAGAAAATTTGGACCGCTGTACAAAAAGGGTACACACGGCATGGCCGTGTGTTTTCCCATGGCCGTGCCTGACCAACCGGAGGCACACATGGCCTGACTGTGTGTTTTCACACGACCGTGTCGCGCCAGGTTAAGTAGGGTGAGCCGTGTGTTTTTTCCCCATTTGCGTCGCGTGCTTCGATTTTTCTTGCCCTAGCTGTGTGGATTCTTATTCGCCACCACCTAGAAGCTTTTCCAACCTTCAAGGAAGCCAAAAGAAGCAAGGATGAGGAGGACCAAGCAAGTGGCATCTCGATCTGGTGCTTCGGAGCGATGATCAAGGAGAACCGACACCCCTCAAGCTCTGGAAGAGGGTAATGCTCTACCAACCCTTCTTTTTCGCAATAATGAACATAGAGATAGATATAATATGCTTTCCACTCATAAACTCACTACTACAAGGTACCTAGATGAATATTTTCTAGAGTCCTTAGGGTTGTTGGGAGACATTCAAGCCCTATTTAGAAAAATGGGGTGAGAAGAGATAATGGGAATAAGACACCCAACCTACCCTAGGATAGTCCTAGAAATTTTGAGTTCCTTAGAGGTGGAAATTTTAACGGGTAGAGAGAGCGAAGAGGGTAGGATAACTTTTAGGATATTTAACATTGAGCATGAATGGACCTTCCACCAATGGAATTCATGCTTTGGCTTGCCGAGTGGGGGAGAGAGAAGAACTCCTATTGGGTTTAACTCTCGGATATTTTTGACCGAGTTGACAGGGGAGCATGCTTACGACCCTTCTAGGGCCAAAGCGTCGCGCCTCAAAAACCCCATTTTTCGATACCTCCACCGCATCATGGCCAGTACTATATTTGGTCGTGGGGAGAGTGATGGTGTAGTAAGAGCTAGCGAGCTACTTTTCCTCTGAGACATGCTACAAGAAAGAAGTAGCATCGATGTAGGGTCCCACTTCATCAGACACTTAGTGAAGATGAGCAAAGCAGCGAGAGGAGAGATTAATATGGGAGGCCTACTTACCCACATTTGCCATAGGATGGGGTACGATTACCCTGCATTAGAGAGTATAGAGTGGAGCCCTAGGATCGACCTAGGAGTGCGTATGGCGATGAAAATGATTGTAAGAGAGGGACACTCCTTATGCTTTGTAAGGAAAAACCTGACGACTCTTAGGCTCCCCGACCCTGATCATACCACCATCACCACATGCGCCAACTGGCGCTTGGACCTGATAGTGGAGTCCCCACCACACGAGGGACCATCCACATCGGCGCCCATCTCTCCCCCTTTACATCACTCTCCCTCTAGTCCACACATGCATAGGGGCCCACCTAGTCCACGTCGACATGAGCCTGCACCTACACCACCATCTTTTTCTACTTTTGAGAAGGATGCAGGTACGTCGACCTATGATTTCTCGAAGTTTCGATCGTGCCTCGACGATATATACGCCGAGTAGCAGACACAGAAACAGCGATGGGAGGAGCAGAGTGCCAACACACAGGTAGAGTTCCAGGGCTTCTGGGAGTACTTTCAGCAGGCTGAGGAGTTCTACGATGAGGCCTGCATCTACATCCAGGAGGAGACTGCCCGTCACCAGGATGAGGCCACCCACCGCCAGGAGATGCGGTAGCACATGCATGCCCAGCAGGCACAATGGGCTAGGGAGGAGGAGCACCGAGCAGCCGCTGCATCCACCAGCTCTCAGATCGACCACATGTACATGTGACATCAGTTGCTCAGTAGCAGGTTCTCTCAGGACCCCGAGATGCTGAGGCTTCTAGACTTTCCACCTCATCCACCATACTAGAGGTATACTTTCATTTAAGTCTGGGGGGGCCCAAATTTTATTTTGTTTCTAGCAGTAGTTTCTTTCCTGGTATTTGCATTATTGTTAGCATTCATTTGTTCATGCATAGGTTGTTGAGTTTCTTTCAGCACTTAGTTTCTGTTATTTGTAAAGCGGCCTGATGTGAGAAAAACATATAGGGTTTTGGAGTAGTTTTCACTCACATCTTATTACATTTTATGTTAGTTTAATACATATGTCACTCTATTTTGCATGCATATCCTATTTTCTATTTTGGAGGTCTTCTCTTTGTACTTTTGTATGTAGGATAGCATTTCATGGGAAAACAGCGCATTTTTGGAGCAAAAATGGAGTAATTTGTGGAGCATGGACCTTAGGGAACATGCACTGGCCATGTCCCAAGACTTGTGCATGTTTCCGAAGTGAAACAGATCAAAACGGAGGCTCCAGAAAAAGACACGGTCAGGCCGTGTAAAAACACACGACCGTACCTTTTTCCAGCTCAATTTCTAACCGAGATTTCACTTGTTTTCCAGCCTTCCACACGGCTAGGCCGTGTGAAATTCACACGACCGTGTGGCAGCGCCGCAAATTCAAGGAAATAGGGTTTTTCAAGAATTTATGGAAAGCCAAAGCCGCCTCTATATATAGGAAACTCATCCAAGAGGCGGGGGATGATGAGGGAGCCGCCCTAGGGCTCCGAAACCCTAGGGGGGAGGTACGATGGCTAGGACGGCACACCGAAGCCCTAAAAAGCTTCGGGAACTCGCAACGGGGAGGAGAAATTCCGTCGGAGGTCCATGCCTTGCACTTCAACGTCGGAGAGAAGACCACAAAAGCATTGTAATCCTTTGTTCCTGCGTTTTATCTCTGATATATTTAAACATATACATGCTTTGTGATTCCTCCTTTATATACATGAAGTAGTTCTTTCAATTTTAGGATTAGGGAGTAGCTTGTGTGCACATTACATGTTGGTTCATGTTAGATTCTGTCTTTGAATTTAATTTGGCGATTGGAAGTTGTTTATACTATATCTATGAATGTTTGGTTTTCTACCTGCTACACTTAGGCTATACGAGGGGTGACAACCCTTGTATCTAAGATTTTGGAGATTTTATATAAGGAACCTAGGGGTAAACCTAATCTCTTGTAACCGTGGGTAGAAGGATACGATTGAACTGGAAACGGTTCATCGTAGGGATTGATTCGGCATCCTCGTACCGTCTATCCCGTCCTTTTAGGCAGAGATAGCTCCTGGTAGATGCGGCAGCTCATCGGGAGAGTGTATGATGTCCCTTTCACATAACCATAGACAAACGTCTAGACAACACCAATTGATAGCATTGTTTTGTGACACACAAGCGAAACCGAAGTCCTAGAATCACCTTTGAAGACCTCAACACACTCCCTTCTTCCTCCGTGTGACACCGTATAAAGTATAGTCCATCGACAACCCTCACAAGTCGAAACCCCTTAGAGTTTGACTTCCAAACAATTTCAACCACTAAACATATCGATATTCGAATCCTAATCATTGTGGGATCGATAATCTTTTTTTACTTGACGACATCCATGCACTTGCGGGCATTGAGCGCGAGCGTGCGCTTCGAGTCCTCGATGACCTCCGTCACGAGATTTGAGGTCGTGATGGCGTGCATCAAGTTTTTGGCGTTGTTGTCGGGGACTGATTGATTTGATATCGAATCGAGAAGTGGATAATTGGATCAAACTTAGGATAGATTTACTTTTCTTATTTTATTTTATTTTATTTTATTTCAGTTTTGTTATTTCAGTTGCTCTTTCCTTATTTATAATTTTTTGCATATAACGATGCATGATTTTTACTCATGATTATGGTCAATTTAATGTTGTAAGTTTTGGTAACATTTATTGTGAGCATTGTGGTGAAACATGACATACCATTAATGATTGTTCGGATATATTCGAACCTTCACAATTTGAACAAGAAGATGTCATCTACAATTACAACCAGTGGCCACAAGATGATTCCTATTTATATAGTTATGACCTTGGCTACTTAAACCCTCAATACTGTCTGCCTAAATCCCGACTTGAGCAGATGATGGAAGATTTCATTTAAACACAATAAGCGGCGAACGATGAATTCCAACGGCGACATTCGCAGACAAAGACTCAATATTGTTTCCCAAGTGAGAATGAGTGCTATGAATTGCCATGTGAATTTTATCCAGAACCAAGTCCCCACTTAGAAGCCCCGCAAGATAAATTTACTAGGGAATGCGAGGAGCATAGCCGACAATTTGCAGAGATTATGCAATGAGATCTAGCAAGAGAAGAAACCAAATGACTAGAAGGTGGCTTTGATGTCTGGATTACCCCTAATATGACAGAGACTCACTTTGAGCGAATGGATGAGGAGGATGTAGATGACATAGAAAGTGAAGAAGGACAATCCATTCAATCACCACTGGAAGAAGAACTTGAGGATTATATAATTGATACTTTAATCGAGGAGTGCATTGCTTCAATCAAAACGCCTCCTAATCTCAAGGGTCTAGAAGAGCCTACCTTAACCCTCACCGAAACTTTAGCTACCAATGACGAAGCCCATTTAGTGATTTGTAATGATAAAATTTCATTTGACATAATAGAATTGGTTGATCAATCTTTTGGTGAGGATATTTGTGGTGAGTTACATTATTCACAACATATGGATGAAACAAAATATTATGATCAAACTCTTGATGATTTGTTGAGGCTAAGTTTGTTCAACCTCGAGCCAAGGAAAGCAGTGCCCAAGTATCTTGCCCCTCCATGAGCAAGATTTAAAAGATATAGTGATGGAGGACTAAAAGGCAGGAAGCGAAAGGTGAGAAAGTATCTGGCCCCTCCACGAGCAAGATTTAAGGGATATAACGATGGAGGGCCACCAAGCAAGAGGCATAAAGTGAGCAAGTACCTTGTTTCCCCACGAGCAAGATTCAAATGCCTAAAATGAAACATAGGAATAAGGTCGAGCTAAATGACCTTAAACAAAGCGCTTCTTGGGAGGGAACCCAAGTTTAAAATTTGTGTTTATTTCTTATTAGTTTGTTGCATTCGTTTGTTTTGAACTTTGATTTATATTTGTTTAGTGTGTTGCATTTGAATTAGGACTAGAGAGAACTTGCTAGGTAGAAACAAAAATCATTTTGAACCTACAAGACTAAGCGTGTAAGGAGAATTCAGACCATTGTGCACCATGAGAGAGAACGGGGAGCACACGGCGTGGCCGTGTGTTTTCACACGGTCGTGTCTCACATTCCAGCAGCGCACTTGACCTGGCTGTGTGTTTTCACATGGCCGTGTTGAGCAAGGAATAAAGGATGCCACACCATGCATTTTCCCCCTTTACATCACTCTCCCTCTAGTCCATACATACATAGGAGCCCACCTAGTCCATGTCGACATGAGCCTGCACCCGCACCGCCACCTTTTTCTACTTTTGAGCAGGATGCAGGTACATTTGCCTATGATTTTTTTGGAGTTCTGATCGTACCTTGACGACATATACGTCGAGCAGCGAACGCAGAGGCAGCGATCGAAGAAATAGAGCATTTACACGCAAGTAGAGTTTCAGGGCTTCCATGAGCACTTCTAACCAGTGTTCTAAAAAGCGCTAGACGGTAGGCGGGCGGTCACTCGCCGCCTAGCGCCTAGGCGGCCGCCTAGGCGATTTCTAGGCGGTCAATTTTTTTAATATTTTAAATATAATAATATATTAAAAAATTAATATATTAGGGGCACTCAAAAGTCAAAACTCACTTTGTAGCCTCCACGTGCATGTAACAAATAACAACTAACAACAACTCAACAAGCAACAAGAATATTAAAAACGTTTAAGATTGTAAACAATAAGAATTGTAAAATATAAGAATTAAAAACATAATTGCAAACAATATTAAAAATCCATTGCAATAATAAGAATTGGAAATGTGCGACATGCCCATGCCAAATGTGCGACACGCCTGTGCCCTCATTTGGCATGGCCGTGTCGCACATTTCTCACCGGCGTGACATGCCTGTGCCCTCATTTAGCATGGGCGTGTCGCACATTTAACGGGGCATGTCGGTTGATGTTGAGCGCTGGAACTACTGACACGACCGTGTCAGCGCTTAATCTGTCGATCGCCCCGATTAATCGAAGTGAAGCTTCGTCGATTAATCACGCTGGGCGCCGATTAAAGCGACGACGCCGCCGATTAATGCGGCAACGCCTAGCGGCGTCTCCTCTGTAAATGTCGGGGTGGTGGACGAGCGTCCACCGCCTACGCGCCGCCTAATCGGATAAAATCGGCGATTTTTAGAACACTGATTCTAGCAGGTCAAGGAGTTCTACGACGAGGCCCGTATCTACTTCCAGGCGGAGGCTACCCGTCGCCAGGAGGAGGCCACCTATTGCCAGGAGTTTCGACAGCACATGCCTGCCCAGCAAGAACGGTGGGCCCGGGAGGAGGATCACAGAGCAATCGCTGCATCCACCATCTCTCAGATCGATCACATGTACATGTGGCATCAACGACTCTGCACTAGATTCTCCTAGGATCCTGAGATGCCGAGGCTACCAGACTTTGCAACTCGTCCACCATATTAGAGGTTTGCTTCGCTTAAGTCTGGGGGGCCCCCAAGTTTTGATTTATCTTGTTTCTAGCAGTAGTTTCTTTCCTGATATTTGCATTTTAGTTAGCATTCATTTGTTCATGCATAGGTTGTCTAGTTTCTTTCAGCACTTAGTTTTTGCTATCTATAAGCTGCCTCAGTAGTATTTTTAAAGTTTTCTTCCTGAGTTGTCTCCATGGGTAGCTTAACTTCATTTACCTCGTGGTATTTTATTTTATTGGCTCTGAATGAATGTTCTAGACTTACACTGGTTAGCTTCTATTTTACACATACACATGACGAACTTTCTGAAAGGGAGAGTCTACTACATACCTAGTTATGATTCATCTCAGTAGTCTAGTACTTTGGAATCCACAGGTGACCCTAAGTTTAGCATTTTAGTTACTTGAGATGCTCGGATTGTGTAAGCCCATTCGGAAAAATCAAAATCCCCATGAGTAGAAAAAATAAAAGAGAAAAAAAAGAGAAAATAAAAGAGAGAGAGAGAGAGAGAGAGAGAGAGAGAAAATATTGAAAAAGAGATTATGAGGGATAAAAAAATAGTTGTCGTGGGTGGAAATGGTTAGGTGCCCCTTTGAGATCGAGTTAGGTTACGGGGGAAACACCTACCAATTTCTCTCAATACCGAGCACGCCTTTGAGACTTTGTGCTAGATCTAGGGAACAAGCCTCGCTTTGGGAAGGTAAGTGCTTAAGAGCCAGAGACCTTAGGAAAGCTATAGGATGACTACTTAACTAACCATGGAATGAGTATCCCCTAAGAATGATTCGCTTAGCATGAGCACGAGGAGCTAACCTAGTGAATTTCTAGAACATATTTATTTTGCTTTGATTGCAAATATTACTTGATAAATTTAGTTAACATGCTAAGTATGGAACACTATCTATTTTAAAAAAATTTCATGACACTGAGGTTTGCTTGAGGACAAGCAAATATTTAAGTCTGGGGGAAGTGATGTGAGCAAAACATATAGGATTTTAGGAGTAGTTTTTGCTCACATCTCATTATATTTTATGTTAGTTTCATGCATATGTCACTCTATTTTGTATGCATTTCCTATTTTCTTATTAGAAGGTCTACTCTTTGTACTTTTGTGTGCAGGATAGCATTTCATGGGAAAATGGCACATTTTTGGAGCAAAAATAGAGTAATTTGTGGAGTATGAACTATTAGTTATAGCCCTAGAACCAATCATGTGATGGTTGAATATGGAACATTTTGTATCATATTCTATAAAGGCAAAGGATTGGTTATTATATTTACGTCTTGCTTGTGCCAGCTAAATTAAATATAATAATGCCCTAGAAAAGTAGGTTCTTATCTACAACACATCAATTGGCATAATTGATTATGAGAGGCTATAGAGAACACTTTGCTAAATGATCCTAGTCAAGTATTAATATGCAAGGGCAATATTAATACATAAAGACTAGCATGTAGGTCAATTGATGACTTGATCTCACAAGTCATGGATATATGATATCAAGTTGACACATGGGTATATATTAGAGAATATATACTGAACTGACCTGCCATGAGAAAGTTTCATGGATCGTCATATGAGTGTCATAAACTTTCTCATGTGACTATTGGTATGAATAGTCCTCAAACCTGAAGTCACTACGGTTCCCTACATAAGGAGTTATGTACTTTGGTATCGTCAAACATCACCCATAACAGGGTGGACCATAAAGGCGATTACTGGGTATATAACAAATTATACAGAGGGATGTGAGTGATGTAGATGGGATCTATCCCTCCCATATGACGGGAGTGATATCTGTGAGCCCTTTGATTGAGTAGAACTACTAAAACGCATTGCCATGCTCGAATGAGTCAATATGAGATATTGAGCTCATTTGTTTGAGTTAGTTTACTCAGGGATCAAGAAACACATAGATTGATCGAGGATGACACGGTCTATACCTCATTGGTCAATCTGATATCAAGGATAGAAGGACACGGTCATACATTATAGTAGTCACGGAAAGGTTAGTCGGATCTTGACTTATTTCGTAACTTGGGTAGCAATCATGTATTGCTAGATGCCGCTCATTGCTTGTGTATCTAAAAGAGTTTAGATCCACTGCCAACGTTATGAGAGCCTATAGGGTCACACACAAAGAGCATGATGATGAGAAGAATTAGTGCATTCTAGTTTGACTAGAATAATTTGGGAATAAGCTTAAGTACAAAATGGTTTTTGGGCTTTAAGGTTAAAGAGAATTTTAGCTTATTGATTTAATGAGATTAATTCAATATGCTAAGCTTATTAATTTAATAAGATTAAATAAATATGTTATCATGATATACTAAGCTAAATTTATTTAATAAGATTAATTCAATATGTTACCTTATTGATTTAATGAGATTAATTCAATATGATAACATAAGCTTATTGAATTAATAAGATTAATTCAACATGCATGAATGCCACATAAGCATGCCACATAAGCATGCCACCTAAGCTTGATGAGGTGGAAGGAGACAAAGGGTTTTGACCTTTGGATTTCCTCCACATGTGGCCGGCCAAACAAGGAGTGTGATTGTTTTTCAATGCAATTAATTGCATTGAATGTGATAGGAGGTGAAAGGTTTTTCCAATCCTATAAAACACTCCATGGGGTGGCCGACCAAGTGGTGGGAAGCTTGAGGCTTGGAGAGAGCTTGGTGGTGAGAGGCTTTGGTTGTGTGGCTTTTGTGAGTGCAGCAAGAAGAGTGGTCTTCTTCTTCCTTTCTCTTTTTCCCTACCTTCCTCTCCTTTAGGGACTTCTCTAGCAAGAAGTAAAGGAGAGCTCTTCTAGTTTCTTTTGTGAGACAAGAGCTTGCTCGTGTGGATACATATAGAGGCACAGACATTTGAACGTGCTAAAAGATCCAACAAACCCAAGGAGAAGCGGGATTTAAAAGGGCACGCAACAAAGGTAATATTCTTCTATAAGATAGGTTTTGAGAAATTTATTTTTGTACGAGGTTTTCTTTCGCAAGGATCACTTGGAAGGGATTCTATTTTTCCGTTGAGCATATGCTATTTTGCATAAAAAAAATCCCTACAGTTGTATCAGAGACACTTGTGAAAGATCGTATAAAAATAGGTTTTCTCTATTTTATATATGATATAGAAGTAGGATAAATTTTATTATGAGTTGATAATTGTATTAGCAATTTTTCAAACATAATAAAATATCCGATGTCTTTTAAAAGTTAAAATTGACATGGTGCACGGTTATGGCCTAGTCCCAAAAAGTTTGTGAATGTGTGTGTTGTAATTCTTAATACGGCCTGCGTGTCGTGCCTTTCTCCTAAAATTCTTGTTGTAAAATTAGTTTTAGACTCGAATGTAACTCGAGTATTTCTCCTTATGTAATATACAAAATAAAGATGGAGGGTCCATTGGAAGATGACGTTACAAGGAGGAAGTCAACAACACAAGACAACCAAAAGGAAGCACTTGGGAGAAGATGCTATCCCTAGGTTGACCAATCAATCTTTTCATTGGCTTGAGAAGATTGTAGAATAAGGGCCATAACCATGACACGCTTAGTTTAATATGTATGTGATGCATGTTAATTTAGCTTATATGTGATGTATGCTAATATGTATGTGATGCATGTTTAAGTTTATTTCATAATAAGTCAAAAACGATATGCCTACCGAAGTTTGGTACTCACTACTTCCTCGATCATTTGTTGTTGGGTTTGCCAAAGCAAAGCAATGCATTTTATCTTGGAAGAGTGCGAGTGGACAATCGTGGTGTCCCGCTATCAAACTTGGTTATGACTTAATTAAGTTTTTCTTAATTAATTAAGAAATTAGAGGCATATATTAGCTTTGAACATAAGTTTTAAAAATTAGTTTTGTGTGATTTTCGAACATCAGCTTTGTCTTAGAAAGTGGTCGTTGCTCCGATATCAAAGAAGGCCTCATCTCGCCACTGGCCCGAAGTGGGTTTAGGAATAAGCACTAAACTAATCTAAACTTAACCAAAGCTATTAAAGAGTTACATCAGATGTAATTAGCAAAAGATTGCCTACCTAATCATACTACGTCTTGGGCGATTAGCCAAAGCTAACTCAAGACGAAGTATGATGTGGATCGTTATCCCATATAAATTTATAGCTAAATAGAAGCTAATGATGTAAGCAAAATGTGTTTGCCTACATCAATGATTAGCTCATATCAAAGCTATGAGAATTTAGTGGGAGCCTCATTTAATTAAAGGCCTAATTAAATGACTTAGGTATGATACTTAATTTTGCATTTTAATGTTGTAGATCACCATGTCATCTAAAACGACACACCCCCTCAACTTGCGATCTGTCCTTGAGAAAGACAATCTCAATGGACCTAACTTTCTAGACTGGTATAGGAACTTGAGGATTATCCTCAAGCAAGAACGTAAACTGTATGTCCTAGAGCAGTCTATCCCTGAAACACCCACCCCTGTAGCCGCTCGTGCTAAAAAGGATGCTTATAAGAAGCATCAAGATGACGCATTAGATGTGTCATGTCTTATGCTTGCCACCATGAACTCTGAGCTTCAGAAGCAACATGAGAACATGGATGCCTATGATATGGTTGAGCATTTGAAACAACTATATCAAGGACAAGCTAGGCACGAGCGTTTTGAAGTGTCAAAGGCTCTTTTTGCATGCAAGATGCAAGAAGGAACACCTGTAGGAACTCACGTACTTAAAATGATAGGGTACGTTGAGAACCTTAAAAGACTAGGTTTTCCACTGAGCCAAGAATTGACAATCGATGTTATCCTGCAATCGTTGCCGGAAGCATATAATCAATTCGTCATGAATTATAACATGAATGAAATTGATAAGCCTTTGCCTGAGATTCTCAGCATGTTAAGAACTGCTGAACCGAATCTCAAGAAGAAAGTTAGTAACGTACTAATGGTCAAGAAGGGCAAAGGTAAGCGCAAAGGCAAGGGTAAGACCCAAGCCAAAGGCAAGGCCAATTCATCCACTTCAAAGGGTAAAGGTAAAGTACCTAAGGAAGGGGACTGTTTCCATTACGGTGAGACTGGACACTGGAAGCGGAACTGCAAAGTCTACCTTGAGGAAGTAAAGAAGAAAAGAAGTGGGACTTCTGCCTCAGGTATACACGTTATAGAAGTTAATCTATCTATTTCTTCTACATGGGTATTAGATACCGGATGTGCATCTCACATTTGTACTAATGTGCAGGGACTGAGAAATAGTAGACTAATGGCAAAGGGCGAAGTGGACCTATGAGTAGGCAATGGCGCAAAAGTTGCTGCTGTAGCTGTAGGAACATATTCTATGTCTTTGCCCACTGGGCTTATCTTAGAACTAGAGGAGTGATTTTATGTACCTCCATTAACGAAGAACATAATTTCTGTATCTTGTTTAGACAAGAAAAACTTTTCTTTTATAATAAAGGACAAATGTTGTTCCATTTATTTGAATGAAATGTTCTATTGTAATGCACCACTTATGAATGGTCTCTATGTTCTAGATTTAGAAAACCCAATTTATAACGTAAATACCAAACGGTTCAAATCTAATAATTTGAACCAAACATATCTCTGGTACTGTCGCCTAGGTCACATAAATGAAAAATGCATATCCCAACTCCATAAAGATGGATTATTGGACTCATTTGATTTTGAATCATATGAGGTATGCGAATCTTGTCTTTTAGGAAAGATGACTAAAACTCCATTTAGTGGACATGGCGAGAGAACGACAGACTTGTTAGGACTCATACATACTGATGTATGTGGCCCTTTCAATGTCGAAGCCAGAGGAGGCTATAAGTACTTTATTACTTTCACTGATGATATGAGTAGATTTGACTACTTATATTTGATGAGACATAAGTCAGAATCCTTTGAAAAGTTCAAAGAATTCAAGAATGAAGTACAAAACCAACTTGGTAAGCGTATTAAGCTACTTCGATCAGATCGAGGTGGTGAATACCTTAGTCAAGAGTTTCGTGATCACCTGGCTGAGTGTGGGATAATATCCCAACTCACTCCACCTGGAACACCATAATGGAATGGTGTATCTGAGAGGAGAAATCGTACTCTATTAGATATGGTACAATCAATGATGAGCCAGACTGATCTACCTACTTCCTTTTAGGGTTTAGCTCTAGAGACAACCTCTTTCACACTTAATCGCGTCCCATCAAAAGTCGTAGAAAAGACACCATATACGTTATGTACTGGGAAGAGTCCCAAAATGTCTTTTATAAAGATTTGGGGTTGTGAAGCTTATGTTAGACATCAAGTCTCAGATAAACTAGGACTCAAATCAGATAAGTGTTATTTTGTAGGATATCCCAAGGAAACTAAGGGAAATTACTTTTACAATCCCACACTTGGCAAGGTGTTTGTTGCCAGAAATGTTGTCTTTCTAGAAAGAGAATTTATTTCTAGAAAAACTAGTGGAAGTAAAATTCATCTTGAAGAAATTCAAGATGAAGATAACACTAAGGCTTCGATGGAAAATGAACAGGCACCACAAAGTGTTGTGGATGAGGAAATTGTTGCTCAAAGAGTTGTGGAGCAAACACCTGTTCAAGTAGACCAACCTCTTCATAGATCTGATAGGATCCGTCGTCAACCCGAGAGATATTCTTTTCTCTTGACTGACAATGGTGAGGTATTGCTTGTCGATCTTGACGAGCCTACATCCTATCAAGAAGCTATGATGAGCCCAGATTCTGAGAAATGGCTTGAGGCCATGAGATCCGAAATGGAATCCATGTACACTAACCAAGTATGGACTTTGGTTGATCCACCTGAAGGGGTAAAACCCATTGGGCGTAAGTGGGTCTTTAAAGTAAAGACTGACATGGATGGTAATAAGCATACCTATAAAAGTAGTTTGGTGGCTAAAGGATTCAAACAAATTCATGGTATTGACTATGATGAAACCTTTTCACCAGTTGCGATGCTTAAATCCATTCAGATCATACTTGCTATTGCAGCCTACCACGATTATGAAATCTGGCAGATGGATGTTAAAACCGCTTTTCTGAATGGAAAGCTACTCGAGGATGTGTACATGACACAGCCTGAGGGTTTTGAAGATCCAAAGCATCCTGGAAAGGTATGCAAACTGCAAAGGTCCATTTATGGACTAAAGCAAGCCTCTCGAAGCTGGAATCTTCGATTCGATGATGCAATCAAAAAGTTTGGTTTCATCAAGAATGAAGATGAACCTTGTGTCTACAAGAGAAATAGTGGGAGCACAGTAGTATTTCTTATCTTGTATGTAGATGACATACTTCTCATCGGAAATGATATTCCCTCACACCAATCTGTGAAGATGTGGTTAGGGAATTCTTTCTCGATGAAAGACTTAGGTGAAGCTACCTATATTCTAGGCATCAAGATCTATAGAGATAGATATAAAAGATTACTTGGCCTAAGTCAGAGTACATACATTGATAAAGTGCTAGATCGTTTTTCTATGCAAAATTCCAAGAAAAGATTTCTGCCTTTATTACATGGTGTGAGTCTTTCGAAGACTCAATGTCCCTCTTCTAAGGAGGAGAGAGATCTCATGGATAAGATCCCTTATGCATCTGCCATAGGGTCTATCATGTACACCATGCTTTGTACTCGTCCTGACGTCTCGTATGCTTTGAGCATGACGAGTAGATACCAGTCAGATCCAGGTGAAAGTCACTGGATAGCAGTCAAAAATATTCTTAAATACTTATGAAGAACGAAAGAATATTTCCTGATATTTGGAGGCAATGAGGAGCTAACTGTAAAGGGTTACAATCATGCAAGCTTCCAAACAGACAAGGATGACAATAGATCGCAATCGGGGTACGTGTTTTGCCTGAATGGTGGAGTTTGTGGTGGAAGAGTTCAAGCGAGACACATTGCGATTCTATATGAAGCCGAGTATATTCTTTGCGTCGATGAAGCAAAGGAGGTCATTTGGCTCATGAGTTCATCAGTGAACTTGGGGTAGTTCCTAGCATTGCAGATCCAATAGACATCTATTGTGACAACAATGGGGCTATTGCACAGGCTAAGGAACCTCGATCACATCAGCGGACCAAACACATACTGCGGCGCTTCCATCTCATTCGAGAGATCGTCGATAGAGGAGATGTGAGGATATGCAGAGTACCGACAGAAGCTAACATCGCAGATCCATTGACCAAGGCTTTGGCACAGAGGAAGCATGATGGTCACACTAGGTCACTAGGTATCAGATATTATAGTGATTGGTACTAGTGCTAGTGGGAGATTGTTAGTTATAGCCGTAGAATCAATCATGTGATGGTTGAATAGGGAACATTTTGTATCATATTCTATAAAGGCAAAGGATTGGTTATTATATTTACGTCTTGCTTGTGCCAGCTAAATTAAATATAATAATGCCCTAGAAAAGTAGGTTATTATCTATAGCACATCAATTGGCAGAATTAATTATGAGAGGCTGTAGAGAATACTTTCCTAAATGTTCCTAGTCAAGTATTAATATGCAAGGGCAATATTAATACATAAAGACTAGCATGTAGGTCAATTGATGACTTGATCTCACAAGTCATGGATATATGATATCAAGTTGACACATGGGTATATATTAGAGAATATATACTGAACTGACCCACCATGAGAAAGTTTCATGGATCGTCATATAAGTGTCATAAACTTTCTCATGTGACTATTGGTATGAATAGTCCTCAAACCTGAAGTCACTACGGTTCCCTACATAAGGAGTTATGTACTTTGGTATCGTCAAACGTCACCCGTAACAGGGTGGACTATAAAGGCGATTACTGGGTATATAACAAATTATGCGGAGGGATGTGAGTGATGTAGATGGGATCTATCCCTCCCATATGGCGGGAGTGATATCTGTGGGCCCCTTGATTGAGTAGAACTACTAAAATGCATGGCCATGCTCGAATGAGTCAATATGAGATATTGAGCTCATTTGTTTGAGTTAGTTTACTCAGGGATGAAGAAACACATAGATTGATCGAGGATGACACGGTCTATGCCTCATTGGTCAATTTGATATCAAGGATAGAAGGACACGGTCATACATTATAGTAGTCACGGAAAGGTTAGTCGGATCTTGACTTATATCGTAACTTGGGTAGCAATCATGTATTGCTAGATACCGCTCATTGCTTGTGTATCTAAAAGAGTTTAGATCCACTGCCAACGTTATGAGAGCCTATAGGGTCACACACAAAGAGCATGATGATTAGAAGAATTAGTGCATTCTAGTTTGACTAGAATAATTTGGGAATAAGCTTAAGTACAAAATGGTTTTTGGGCTTTAAGCTTAAAGAGAATTTTAGCTTATTGATTTAATGAGATTAATCCAATATGCTAAGCTTATTAATTTAATAAGATTAAATAAATATGTTATCATGATATCCTAAGCTAAATTGATTTAATAAGTATATTCAATATGTTACCTTATTGATTTAATGAGATTAATTCAATATGATAACATAAGCTTATTGAATTAATAAGATTAATTCAACATGCATGAATGCCACATAAGCATGCCACCTAAGCTTGATGAGGTGGAAGGAGACAAAGGGTTTTGACCTTTGGATTTCCTCTACATGTGGTCGGCCAAACAAGGAGTTGATTGTTTTTCAATGCAATTGATTGCATTGAATGTGATAGGAGGTGAAAGGTTTTTCTAATCCTATAAAACACTCCATGGGGTGGTCGGCCAAGTGGTGGGAAGCTTGAGGCTTGGAGAGAGCTTGGTGGTGAGAGGCTTTGGTTGTGTGGCTTTTGTGAGTGTAACAAGAAGAGTGATCTTCTTCTTCCTTTCTCTTTTTCCCTACCTTCCTCTCCTTTAGGGACTTCTCTAGCAAGAAGTAAAGGAGAGCTCTTCTAGTTTCTTTTGTGAGACAAGAGCTTGCTCGTGTGGATACATATAGAGGCACGGACATTTGAACGTGCTAAAAGATCCAACAAACCTAAGGAGAAGCGGGATTTAAAAGGGCACGCAACAAAGGTAATATTCTCCTATAAGATAGGGTTTGAGAAATTTATTTTTGTACGAGGTTTTCTTTCTCAAGGATCACTTGGAAGGGATCCTATTTTTCCGTTGCGCATATGCTATTTTGCATAAAAAAAATCCCTACACGAACCTTAGGGAACACGTACTGACCATGTCCCAAGACTTGGGCATGTTTCCAAAGCGAAACGAATCAAAACGGAGGCTCTAGAAAAGGACACGGCCAGGCCATGTGAAAACACATGGCCGTTCCTTTTTTCCAGCTCAATTTCAAACCGAGATTTCACCTGTTTTCCAGCCTTGCACATGGCCAGGCCGTGTGAAATTCACATGGCCATGTGGCGGTGCCGTGAATTCAAAGAAATAGGGTTTTTTGTAACCATTTATTGAAAGTTGGAGCTACCTCTATATATAGGAAACTCATCCAAGAGGCGAGGGATCACGAGGGAGCCGCCCTAGGGCTCCCAAACCCTAGGGGGGAGGCACGACGGCTAGGACAGCACACCGACGCCCTAAAAAGCTTCGGGAACTCGCAACAGGGAAGAGAAACGCCACCGGAGGTCCACGCCTTGCACTTCAACATCGGAGAGAAGACCACGAAAGCATTGTAATCTTTTGTTCCTGCATTTTATCTCTGATATATTTGAACATGTACATGCTTTGTGATTCTTCCTTTATATACATGGAGTAGTTCTTTCGATTCTAGGATTAGGGAGTAGCTTGTGTGCACATTACATGTTGGTTCATGTTAGATTCTGTCTTTGAATTTAATTTGGCGATTGGAAGTTGTTTATACTATATCTATACGTGTTTGGTTTTCTACTTGCTGCGCTTAGGCGATACGAGGGGTGACAACCCTCGTATCTAAGATTTAGGGGATTTTATATAAGGAACCTAGGGGTAAACCTGATCTCCTATCGCCGTGGGTAGAAGGATGCGATTTAACTGGAAACGGTTCATCGTAGGGATTGATTCGGCATCCTCGTACCGTCTATCTTGTCCTTTTGGCGAAGATAGCTCCTGGTAGATGTGGCAGCTCATCGGGAGAGTGTATGATGTCCCTTCCATAAAACTCTAGCCAAACGTCTAGACAACGCCAATTGACAGCATTGTTTTATGACACACAAGCGAAATCGAAGTCCTAGAATTACCTTTTAAGACCTCGGCATGCTCCCTTCTTCCTCCGTGTGGCACTATATAGAGTATAGTCCATCGACACCCCTCACAAGTCAAAACCCCTTAGAGTTTGACTTCCGAACAATTTCGACCACTGAACATATCGATATTCAAATCCCAGTCCCTATGGGATCGATAATCTTTTATTAATTGATGACATATGTGCACTTGTGGCCGTTGAGTGCGAGCGCATGCTTCGAATCCTCGATGGCCTCCGTCACGAGATTTGAGGTTGCGATCGCGTGCATCACGATCTCAGTAGTATTTTTAGAGTTTTCTTCATGAGTTGTTTCCATGAGTAGCATAACTTCATTTACCTCGTGGTATTTCATTTTGATTGGCTTTGCATGAATATTCTAGACTTACATTGGTTAGCTTCTATTTTTACACCTACACTTGTCGAACATTTTGAAAGGGAGAGTCTAGTACATACCTAGTTATGATTCATCTCAGTATTCTAGTACTTTAGAATCCACAGGTCACCCTAAGACTAGCATTTTAGTTACTAGAGATGCTCGGATTGTGTAAGCCCATTCGGAAAAATCAAAATCCCAGTGAACCAAAAAAAAAGAGAGAGAGAGATTATGAGGGATGAAAAAACAGTTGTCGTGGGTGGAAATGGCTAGGTGCCCCTTTGAGACCGAGTTAGGTTACTGGGAAACACCTACCAATTTCTCTCAATACCGAGCACGCCTTTGAGACTTTGTGCTAGATCTAGGGAACAACCCTCGCTTTGGGCAGGTAAGTGCCTAAGAGCCGGAGACCTTAGGAAAACTATAGGATGACGACTTAACTCACCATGGAACGAGTATCCCCTAAGATTGATTCCGTTTAGCTTGAGCACGAGGAGTTAACCTAGTGAATTTCTAGAACATATTTATTTTGCTTTGATTGCAAATACCACTTGATAAATTTAGTTAACATGCTAAGTATGGATCAATATCTTTTTTTTTAAAAAAAAATTCATGGCACTGAGGTTTTCTTGAGGACAAGCAAAGATTTAAGTCTGGGGGAAGTGATGTGAGCAAAACATATAGGATTTTAGGAGTAGTTTTCGCTCACTTCTCATTATATTTCATGTTAGTTTCATGCATATGTCACTTTGTTTTGCATACATTTCCTTTTTTCTGGTTCGGAGGATTGCTCTTTGTACTTTTGTGTGCAGGATAACATTTATGGGGAAAAGGCGCATTTTCGGAGAAAAAGAAGGACATTTTGTAGCTATACGCACAATGGGACACGATCAGGGTGTGTGGCTACACACGGCTATGTCCAATGGGCGAGATCAGCCACCCCAGGGCTGCACATGGCCTAGCCATGTGAAAACACATGGCTGTGTGGCGGACCAGTAGATTGACACAGCTAGGGTTTGTCGGGGGTCGATATGGCCGGCTAGAGGGGGGTGAATAGCCCTCGATCGTTGGATGTCGGAATTCGTTTGTTCTCGTGTGCTCGTCTACAATTGTCGTTAATATACGCGGCGGAATAACAATAGAAATAACAATAATACTAACAACAATACAAGCACACCAAATACGCAAGCATATACGTGGTTCAGAACCGAATGATTCCTACTTCACGGGGTGAGCTCAACGAGCTCGTGTTATGCACACGACACTAACAACACTCCTTATCGACTACACGTCGGAGGTGGAGAAACCTCTCACAAGCTATTACAATAGGTAATATGAAATACAACAAGAAATACAAAGACAATACAAAAGAGAACTTTTACACAATTATTTTGATCGCTTTCTTGTTGCTTGCTCTTGAAGGTCTGGAATGCAACAACAATTCCCCTCCAAAGTCACCTCAAAAGCCCTTTTCGGTTGGATGCCGGTATTTGCTCATCTACAAAACTAATTAGCGCAAGCGGAAGACTAATAAAGACAAGCAAATATAAATACGAGAAAACAAGCGCTAACAAAGAATGTAAGGTGGTTCATGGCTACGCCGCTAATCCACGATCCCGATTAGTCCGAGGTGAATCACTCCTCCAAAGCCAATCACTATTGGTCTCTCCTTTGCACCAAGCTAGGTGGAGGTAACCTTTACAATCAAGATCACTTTTCTTACAATAAGAATGGAGTAAAAACAAGTAAGAAGAGTTTAGAGCTTGTGGGGCACTAGGAAGATCACTTAGAGCATAAGCATTAGCCTCTCAAAGGCTCACACCCTCTCTTTTTATAGAGAGGGCTGATTTCTTCCGTTAGCGCCACGATCATTCTTTGCCCTTGGCGATCATTGCCGTCACTCTGGCGGCCTCCGAACACGTCGGATCCCGACCGTTGTAGTCCAACGGAACACTTGGCAATCGACTGATGGACCTCACCAGTCGACTGCTGCCTCCATAGTCGACTGCCCAGTCGGCTATGAGCGGTTCTGTGCCTGCGACATCCTCTGGCAATCGACTGTCATTCCATGGCGATCATTGCTGAAACATAAACCCATCGATCGGATACGGTCGAACTCACTCGACTTCGGAAGCGATCATTGCCATTACATGGCAGTCGACTGGTGTCGTGTGAAACTTAAACTTAACATAAGTTTGAGCTTCCGGCGGTCGGGTAAACCTTAACCCTTGCGGTCAAGTCTCCGACACTTAGCCATTCGACCAAGTTAACCTAATGAGCTACTTACATTTCACTCATTCTCTCATCTCACTCAAAGTCCCTCGCCGAAGCTCTCTTCGTTCGTGGCCACGTCCTCGGTAGCATCAGGCGCACGGCTCTGCAATGCTCCTTCGCGTCTCTTGCCTCCGAAGTCTGCTTCCTTGGCTTCACTTCAAGTCATCTCGTCCGACGGTCCCTCGGCAGCATCAAGCGCACAGCTCTGCAATGCTCCTTCTCCGACTCAGGCATGAGGTTGTGAGGGTGAACTCGCCAAGGCTCCATATGCGAATTACTAAGTCCTGCAAGACTCCAACGCACATATCAAATTACAATACCAACCTAACTTAAACCCTTTGCCACACACATCAAAACCTTATCTTCGGGGTTTTGTGTTTATCTTCGGGGTCCATGATTATACAAATACATAGAAATGTAAACTAGTATAATCAACACATACATAAAGTAAGCATCCACACAAAACATGCATATAATTGTAAAGCAATTATAAACATAATACAAAAGAACATTAATCAAAATAAACAAGATTACACCTCTTGTTATACCTCTTGATCTTCTATTGTATGTCCTCCCTCCTTTTGGACGTCGTGTGGGCGACGATCTACCAAAAGTTGAAGCCTCCTAGATCACCAATCTTCCTTTCCTTGTTCACTAGGAACAAAGGAAGATCCTAAATCAAAACTCATCTTCCTTTCTAGAACCGGCCACCAAGTCAATAAACTCGATGTTGCCGCCGGCCAAGGAAGATATAATGGAGTATGGAAACCAACCAAAATAGAAACACCAAGGGTATGGGCGCCGGCCAACACTTGGAGAAAGGAAAGGAAAACAATCCTCCTCCTTGATGCCGCCCAAACCCTAGACAAAGCTCTCCTAATTTCCGGCCAAGGATGAAGGGAAGGAGAATAGGTTGAGCTCCGGCCAAGGTAGAGGGAACAAGGATAGTGGCCGGCCAACACTTAGAAGGAAGAAGAAAAGGATCTTCATCTTCTTGTTGCCACCCACCCTAATCCCAAAACCCTAACCCTAGCCGCCCAACCCCAATCCTATCCCTACTAGGACTTGATTGCCGCCCAAGGGAAGCTATCATAATGCCATCCAACCTAAGTCATAGAAGGAAGGGAGAAGCTTGGGCGCCGACCAAACCAAGGAGGAAAGAGG
Source organism: Wurfbainia villosa (assembly GCA_025175895.1). Lineage (NCBI taxonomy): Eukaryota > Viridiplantae > Streptophyta > Magnoliopsida > Zingiberales > Zingiberaceae > Wurfbainia > Wurfbainia villosa. Next base: position 29,352,415 of record CM045989.1, on the reverse strand, counting down.
AGAAAAGGGTTGCCGGCCATTATTGGGAAGAAGAAGAAGAAGCTTGTTCTTCTTGTTGCCGCCCAACATAATGAACCAAACCCTAACCCTAACCTCCTCCTATTTCTTGCTGCCCAAGCCACCTTGTCTCAATTAGGTTTTTCCATCTTTTTTGCCGCCCAAGCCTAAGCCCATATATATAGAGTTAGGTTTAGGCCTTGGTTTAATCTCCTCCATTGGTTCTAGAGATTTAATCTCAACTGTCGGATCTAGAGATTTAATCTCAACCGTCGGATCTAGAGATTTAATCTCAACCGTCGGTTCTAGGGTTTTAATCACAACCATCGGATCTAGAGATTTAATCTCCACCATCAGTTCTAGGGTTTTAATCCCAACCGTCGGATCTAGAGATTTAATCTCCACCGTCGGTTCTAGGGATTTAATCCCAACCGTCGGATCTAGAGATTTGTTTTCCATCATTTGATCTAGACTTCATGAGGTGTATATAGGCTACAATAGGGACCATGAGGAGGAGTTGGATCTTGACCACCCGATGGATCGGAACCACACAAACTTGATCCATCAATGATATTCCATTCCACTAGAGGATCATCATTGAATTACCTCACCAACCCCCATAAATTAATATGAGCTCCATATATTATTTGTACATCCATCTCCCCGTGTTTAAGATATCGAATGTCCGTCAATTGATTGATTTACTGACCATCAATCAATTAACATCTAACTCCTTGAGTAGTACCACTCAACCTTATCATCATGTTGACTAAGTCAACCTGTAGGGTTTACATGATGAACCTTATGAGTTCCTCAAGGGGACATCATCAACCTAATATATAGGACACAGTTTCCTCCTATAATCAACGGCACACCATGTAAATAATAACATTTCCCAACTTACCGGACATATTGATTTAATCCATCTAAATCTCACCCTTTAGTAAATCAAAGAAATAAATACTAAGTACATGTGCCCGTTATTATATCGGGATTAAGAGTATGTACAACATAATATCCGAGGTCTGATTCAATTATGTAGTCAGCAATAAATTGAATCACCTCTATATCAGTCCTGCTCAATACACCGAGGTGTACTAGTGTAACTCTATGTTCAAGATAAAACAATACCAAGCTACACTACAACCATGCCAATGGTTTGTCCAAAACCATCTTGGTTGTGAGCCTCTACTTATATTCTACAAGGGACTGATAGCATGATCTTCTGTGCAACACCAAGCACCATATTATCTACAATGTAAAATATTAGACAATTTTGCATAACTATAAAAATATGCAAACAATGATCATGTGATTCTTATTTCAAAATAAAGATGTTCATACAAAAGAGCTAGGCTTTCAGTATACATCCCAACAGGCAAGAGATTGCCCTAACAATCTCCCCCTTTTTGATGTGTGGCAATCCGTTTAAGTTAGGTAAAAACATTTTATATAAATTTCTAAGGTAAGAAAGCATGTAAACATAAACATGATATAACAACATGCAACTCCACCTTAATCCATGAAACTCTCTCTACAAATTCTCCCCCTATCATAATTTACTTAAACACAATTATTTCTCCTCCTTTGACACCATCAAAAAGATTAATACTAAGTTATAAACCCATGGCATCAAGTTTAATAGAAGGAAAAATACCAAAAACATGTTTAAAATCTGAAATTAGAAAATATTAGACTGTTTTATCATTGCTATCATAGATGGCAATGACGCACAATGGTTTCCAAATTCGATTTTCTGGTAATTTGAAATGCATTAAAAATTCTAAAAAATTCAAAAAATCATGAAATTTGGGGAACATATTTCTTGTAAGATTCTTTATCAGTGAAAAATAGGTCTTCATGAAAAATTATTATATTTTTATGTATTTTCCAAAAATCCAAAAGCTTTAAAAACTACTAGGTTTTTTATTATGATAGTATCAATTTTAACACCTAGTTTCAGTTTGAATTGTTTCAAAACATGAATACACATATTTTAAGGTAAGAAATTGTTTTGAAAATATATGAAATATCCAACCATGATCTTTGGGCAATATGTCTATGAATTAAACATAATCCTTCCCCATGATTGGTCTATTATTGCTATTTTGATACTTTAAATGACCATCTAAATGCCATAGGCATTAGTGGACATTTGTATCATCCTAACATCTCACCCATGCTAAGTTTTCAATCAAAGTAGCCTATGGTGAGTGTGAGATGCATTCTAGGGGGTATTTGTATATACTTAACTATTATATTCATACAATTCTATCAAGGTTAAGTATCAACCTAACAATCCTCATGATCATAAAGGCATATATCAATTAATTCTATATTATTATCATGAAATATATGTATTCATCAATTAATAATCATGCATTAGGTATTATATCATGATAATAAACAAATTATCACCTAAAGCATGATTTAACCCTATTTCTCATGATGACGTGCCAAATTTCAAAATCATAAATCATGATTGCAAACATACATAGCAATTATATTAATCATCATGATTTAAGCATTATTAACTATTTATAGGCACGTTATCATCACCTAACACTATTTAAAAATGTTGTCCCGCCATCCTAAGTCAACCAAAATATGATATAGGTCAATTGCATATGGTTGACTACCCTAGGGTTATCTAACCCTTAAGGATGGATTTTGGAACCCAAAATAGATTCTTGCCTATGGGGTTCACTAGAAATTCCTTAGGAATCCATTTCCTAGCAATTACTTTCTTCTTATCTTGTCCCCTAGCAATTAGGCATTTGTAGGCCTTTTCATTTTGCTTTTCTTTATAACCTAGGCCTTTCTTATTGAAACTAGCTCTTTGGCTCCCTATAATCATGTTCAAGGTGTTTGAGCCAATTGTGAATTTCTCTAGGGCTTTTGTCAAATAGTCTACCTTTTCCCTTAAAGACCTATTTTCTTCTATACATGCATCACTAACATCCAAAGGCATATAGTTATCATGTGAGCATGCATCATTTAAGCTAGAAGAAATATTATCATCATTTAAGCATGCTTTTTCTAACTTACTTTCTAAGTCCTTAATTTGATCTAGCATGCTTTTGTTCTTCTTCTTAGCTCTAAATAAATCCCTAGTTAAGCTAGAAACCATGGAAACTATTTTCTTAGGAGTTAAGTTTTTTACCATAGTTTCCATGTCCTCTTCTTCTTCTTCGGATGAGGAGGATGTAGAGGCTCCCTCTTCACTTGAGCTCTCTCCACTTGAGCTTGATTCTTCATTTTCGGTGGAGGAGCAATCCAAGTCATCGAAAGACATCAATGCTAGGTTGGTGACAAATGCATTTTCTTCTTCCGATGATGATGAAGAGGATGAGGATGGATCATCCCAAGTCCTTGCCTTGAGAGCTTTGGCCTTTCCCTTTTCCTTTGTCTTCTTCTCCTTTTTCTTCTTGCTCCCCTTTTTCTTATTCTTTTCTTCTTTCTTTCTCTTCTCCTCCTTGCTTTTGTTTAGGAGGGGACAATTATCCCTTATATGTCCCTCTCCTTGGCAATTGTACCATATGATCTTCCCCCTTGATCTTCTATTCCTATCATTAGATTTATTAAAATGAAAACCCTTTAAAGCACGCCTTACCCTCCTTACCATATACGCTTCTTCCATGCTATCCATGGAGGAGGAGGAGGAGGATGCTTCATCATCATCATCGGAGGAGGAGATCTCTATCTTCTTCTTCCCCTTGTTTGCCAAGAATGCTACTCCTCTTGAAGGTTGGATTTTTTGCTCTTCTTGTATTCCTTCAAGCCTCGTTTCGTGGAGCTCCATTGTTGAGAAGAACTCCACCAAGGTACTTACTTCCAAGTTCTTGGAGATGTAGAACGAATCCACCATAGAGCTCCATCTTGAGGACCGGGGAAAGGCATCTATGGCCTTCATTACCATATCCCGGTTGGAGAGATTTTCACCTACACTTGTTAAACCGGTTAGTATTTCCTTAAATATAGAGTGTAGGGATTTTACCTTCTCTCCCTTTTCAAGTTTGATATTGGACAATTGGGAGCGAAGAACATCTCTCCTTGCTAGCTTTGCCTCGGATGTGCCTTCATGGATTTCTATTACTTTCTCCCACATTTCCTTTGCGCTAGCACACTGTCCTATCCTATTGACTTCTTGTTGAGGGAGGACATTGTATAGGTGGTGCTTGGCCATTGAATTTGCCAAATATTCTTCTCTTTGCCTCTTGCTCCACCTTGATTTCTCCAATGGCTCCCCATTTTCGTTCCTAGGCAACTCGAAACCGTTTTCCATTATTAAAAGGATTTCAAAGTCGGTTTCGAAGAATACCTCCATTCGCTTCTTCCACCAAGCGAAATCGCCATCGAACTTCGGTGGGTGGATGTTTGAGCCGGCCATTTTGAATGTTGCTTGTTGTGGCGGTTAGTCCTCGACAAGCTTTCCTTGGCTCTGATACCACTTGTAGGGAATCGATACGGCCGGCTAGAGGGGGGTGAATAGCCCTCGATCGTTGGATGTCGGAATTCGTTCGTTCTCGTGTGCCCGTCTACAATTGTCGTTAATATACGCAACGGAATAACAATAGAAATAACAATAATACTAACAACAATACAAGCACACCAAATACGCAAGCATATACGTGGTTCAGAACCGAATGGTTCCTACTCCACGGGGTGAGCTCAACGAGCTCGTGTTATGCACACGACACTGACAACACTCCTTATCGACTACACGTCGGAGGTGGAGAAACCTCTCACAAGCTATTACAACAGGTAATATGAAATACAACAAGAAATACAAAGACAATACAAAAGAGATACACAATTGTTTTGATCGCTTTCTTGTTGCTTGCTCTTGAAGGTCTGGAACGCAACAACAATTCCCCTCCAAAGTCACCTCAAAAACTCTTTTCGATTGGATGCCGGTATTTGCTCGTCTACAAAACTAATTAGCGCAAGCGGAAGACTAATAAAAACAAGCAAATAGAAATACGAGAAAACAAGCGCTAACAAAGAATGTAATGTGGTTCATGGCTACGCCGCTAATCCACGATCCCGATTCGTCCGAGGTGAATCACTCCTCCAAAGCCAATCACTATTCGTCTCTCCTTTGCACCAAGCTAGGTGGAGGTAACCTTTACAATCAAGATCACTCTTCTTACAATAAGAATGGAGTAAAAACAAGTAAGAAGAGTTTAGAGCTTGTGGGGCACTAGGAAGATCACTTAGAGCATAAGTATTAGCCTCTCAAAGGCTCACACCCTCTCTTTTTATAGAGAGGGCTGATTTCTTCCCGTTGGCCACCACCAGTCGACTGCTGCCCTTGGCAGTCGACTGTCGTCACTACAATGGCCTCCGAACACGTCAGATCCTGACCGTTGTAGTCCAACGGAACACTTGGCAATCGACTGATGGACCTCACCACGATCGCCTCCGTGTCGACGCCTACGGCTATGAGCGATTATGTGCCGCGACATCACTGGCGATCGCCATTCCATGGCGATCAGGCATAAACCCATCACGGATATCGATCCACTCGACTCGAGCCAAACTTAACATAAGTTTGAGCTTCCGACAGTCGGGTAAACCTTAACCCTTGCGGTCAAGTCTTCGACACTCAGCCATTCGGCCAAGTTCACCTAATGAGCTACTTACATTTCACTCATTCTCTCATCTCACTCGAAGTCCCTCGCCGAAGCTCTCTTCGTTTGCGGCCACGTCCCTCGTTAACATTAGGCGCACGACTATGCAATGCTCCTTCGCGTCTCTTGCCTCCAAAGTCTGCTTCCTTGGATTCACTTCAAGTCATCTCATCCGGCGGTCCCTCGGCAGTATCAAGCGCACGATTCTGCAATGCTCCTTCTCCGACTCAGGCACGAGGTTGTGAGGGTGAACCCGCCAAGGCTCCATGTGCGAATTACTAAGTCCTGCAAGACTCCAACGCACATATCAAATAACAATACCAACCTAACTTAAACCCTTTGCCACACACATCAAAACTTTATCATGGCAAGAGATTGCCCTAACAGGGTTTTTTTTCGGATTTTGCAGCAGTCCAAGGTGATGTCTATATAAGGATGTCTCCGCCCAAACCCTAGGGGGAGGCACGACGGCTGAGATGGTACACCGAAGCCCTAAAAAGCTTCAGGAACTCACAATGGGGAGGAAGAACGCCGTCGTTGATCTAAGTTATGCACTTCAACGCCGGAGAGAAGGCCACAACAACATTGTAACCTCTTGTTCTTGCATTTTATTTCTGATATATTTGAACATGAACATGCCTTGTGATTCTCCTCTTCTATATATGGAGTAGTTCTAGGATTAGGGAGTAGCTTGTGTGCGCATGACATGTTGCTTCAAATTTAAATCTATTTTTGAGTTTGAATTTGCAATTGGAAATTTTTTGGTTTTTTGCCTACTGTGCTTAGGCGATACGAGGGATGACAACCCTCGTATTCAAGATTTAGGTGATTTATACAAGGAACCTTGGGGTAAACTTGATCTCTTGTAACCGTGGGTAGAAGAATGTGATAGAACTATAAACGGTTCATCACAGGGATTGTTTCAGCATCCTCGTACTGCCTATCCCATCCTTATAAGGCAGAGATAGCTCCCGATAGATGCGGTGGCTCATCGGGAGAGTGTATGATGTCCCTTCCACAAAACCATAGGTAGACGTTTAGATGACGCCCAGTTGATAGCATGTTTTGCGACACACAAGCGAAACCGAAGTCCTAGAATACCTTTTAAAGATCTCGCGGCAAGCTCCTTTCTTCCTCCGTGTGACACTGAACTAGAGTTTAGTCCACCGACAACCCTCGCAATCGCAACCCTTAGATTTGACTTCCGAACAATTTCACTCATAAAACAAATCGATACTTGAATCTCAGTCCGTGTGGGATCGATAATCTTTTATTACTTAACGACATCCGTGCACTTGCGGATATTGAGCGTGAGAGCACGCTTCGAGTCCTCAATGGTCTCCGTCGCGAGGTTTGAGGTTGCGTTCGCATGCATCACCAATCCATAAAAATACTAGCAAGAATATAGAAGTGTAATAATAAGGATTAATTTCATTAACAATAGTGTAAAAGAAATGCCCTATAGATGTTAAGCAAATCAAAAACAAAAGACACAGTCAATGGCTATCTAGTCATCGTCATCGACATCCATCGCCATTGACTGTGATCCACCGAGCAAAGAGCGAATGTTCAGTGCGGCGAAGGCGAAGATCCGCCGATATCATTTGTTGTTGTCGGTCCAATGCGCCTTCCTAGGAAAGGACCAGGGCCTGAAACTCTTGGTGCTCCAAACGGAGCTCCTCGAAATGTGTCTATGGTCTCCTCAAGCATCTCGAGGTGTGCTGTGACGGTCGAGTCTGGTACAGTGGCACCCTCTATAGCATCATCCGCAAGTGCTGGGATAGGTGGAGTGCCACCCATCTGCTGCTGCCCATCCTCCCAAATCTTGGAGCCGACAGAGGGCTTCAATCGTGCTAAAGAGAAGGTCCTAGCATTTATGCGATCATATTTGGTGGTCATGGGTTTAATGACCCCCGTGGTTACGTTGATGCCAACGGAACCAAGCCACTCACTAATCACATGACCATATGGCATGTGGATCTTGCCATTATTTGACTTAATGAAGTGCACTATGCAATGAAATGTGTTAAGACTAATATTTACATCTAATGCTTGACGGAATGCATGCATAAGAAAGAAGTGCAAGGGTTGCACTACAACCGACCCATGGTTAACTATAGGAAGGATGCAATGAACAAAGACCTTGTAAAGGACATTGTCAGAAGTAGAAAGGTCATTGGAAGGAAAAATATTTACTCTTAATGGACGAGGGCTATGGTAAAAGTGATCATGCAGTGAGTCTAAGGAGATGGCCTCGAAAGGGGATGGGAGTGGCTCAATGAGAGATGGATAGAACACAAACTCATTCTCAAATGGGCGACATCCAAGGAAGTCCGCCCAGATCTAGGGAGTGAAGTCCAGATCGTGTTGAGCAATGCAAGTCTGATACCTCAGCCCATCTCCAACAAAGTGTAAGTTGTTGAAGAATTCAGAAAGTAAGGTAGAATTTATTGGGTCTTCACAAAAAACCAAGGACTCTAGTATATTGGATGAGTAGGACAATGTCAAAACAGTTGGATTGGAAGAACTTAGTGTTGGTGCAGTGGGCACCAAAGTCGAACCGGTATTTTGATTATGGCAAAAGGCTCAATAGTTAAGGGTATATTTGTTATCTTACGAGCTCAATTAAGTGTGCAGAAATGCTAAAGTTGAGCGGAAGGTCTGCGACACCCGGTGGGAACCGAGGTGGTCGGGCAACGCCAGAGGGACTTCGGAGGAAGCCGAGGTACTCGGGTGAAGACCGGAAGCGAGGCTACAAGGTAAGCTCGTGTGAAAGCGAAGCAAGGTCGTTAAGCGTAGATCCGACCCAATACCTCCAATGGAAGGTCTAGGTCGAGATCAGATGGTTAGAACCATCGTACTTTATATTTTAAGCTAACTTATCTGCGGTCAAAACCCTTTGACTACGGTCAAGCTAGTCAAGTTCCGGCCTCGAGAAGAGCTCGAATTTCAAGGGGTGAATTTGGACTTGACTCGTGTTTTGGTACAAAGGGTGATGTGGCATCAAGGTGGACATCCAAACCATCACCAAGCTTCCTTGTGGTGGGCCCCCAAAATAAGGTGAGTTGGCACAAGATGGTTGGCTCCCATGATGTGGCACAAGTTGAATGGCTCCAACAAGTTGGCGCCCAAGGAGGTTGGAGGTGGCACAAGGTGGTTGGATGAAACACCTCATCCTCAAGTTAGCGCCCAAGGAGGTTGGAGGTGGCACAAGGTGGTTGGATGAAACACCTCATCCTTGAGTTGGCGCACAAGGAGGTTGGAGGTGGCACAAGGTGGTTGGATGAAACACCTCATCCTTGAGTTGGCGCAGGATGTGGATGAACAAGTCTTGGGGATAAGAACCTCACCTTGGACACTACCTATGTCTAAATTCATAGATCAATATCCATAAATAGACATGTTCAAGCCAAGCAAATTACAAGAATTCAAGAGCTCTCAACACGCGTCGTAGCGCGCTACTACTACTCACATTTGCTCTGACGAAGTCAGCCGACAAGCTACATCTTCTACTTATAAGAGTTGTCGGTATATTTATTTAAGTTCTACTTCTTTAAATTGTCTTTGTGCTTTAATCGTAACAAGGAAAGGGGAGTGTCCCTTTGCCTTGATTTCTTTTGTAATCGTTGCTCCTACCTCCAAGCGAGGAGGTGGTTTTAGTGAATTGCCCTCCGTACGTGATCAAGGATCACTAGGGCCGTGGATTAGCAATCGAAAGATTGTGAACCACGTAAAAATATCTTGTCTACTTTATATTTCCGCTGTGCATTCTCTACTTGCTTTTTACTTATTGTAAAAGTTTTTAACGACACCGTATCGCTATTCACCCCCCCCTCTAGCGACACTTTCGATCCAACAATTGGTATAAGAGCCGGGGGCGCTAAGATTCGGTGAAACCGCCAATCTAGCTTTGTTTTTCTTTTTTTCACAGATTTTTTATTTATTTATTTCTGTTTTCGTATAATTATTTCACTTGCTTATCTTCTCCTACATATAGAATTGCATTAGAGGCTTTAGGATCCGGATAAGGTTGTCCTTCGGGTTAGATCCGAGTAAGGTTGTCCTCCGAACTTCAAGCGACATTCGCATTTGATTGTTTATTTCTTTTTGCAAGTTACATTTTATATATCTTTTTACTTCCGCACTACTAATCCAAGCGAAAGTCTTGGAATATTCTTTCGTGTGTGTTTTGCAAGATTCTTTTAAATGCGTTCTTCTTCTTGTTTTTAAATGGCCCATCTCGAAGGGTTTAGCACGCTTCGACCCCCGTTTACAACGGTAATGACTTTCGTTATTGGAAGGGTCGGATGGAATGCTTTCTTAAAACCCAAATCGAGATGTGGATCGTAATCCAAACCGGTTTCACACTTCCTATTAATGAAGATGGTGAATCTTTGGGTTACGATCAATGGTCAAATTCCATGAAAAACAAGTAGAAGCCGATGCCAAGGCAACTCAAATCTTGCAATGTGGGTTGTCCAAGGAAGAGCTCAGCGTCGGCCCTTCATTAGTGCAAAGGACTTATGGACCAAGCTAGTGGAACTACGAAGGCACCCACGACACGAAGGTATGTAAAGAGATTTACTTTTAAATAAATTGTATAACTTGAAAATGCAGGAAAACGAGACCGCAACTCAACTACATGCTCGTATCCAAGAAATCGTCAACCAACTCCATGCCATCGGTAAAAGGTCGAGAATCGCGACCTTATCGTATTCTCTTAACTCGCTTCCTAGACCACCTTGTGGGCATCCATGGTCGATGCCTACAAGGTCTCCAAGGACCTTTCTAAAATTAGGTTAGACGAATTGTTTTCGAACTTGAATTACATGAGCAAACTAACGTGGTCCAAAGCCGAGAAGAGTATTGCGTTAGTTGGTGTGTTCCAAGAAGAAGAAGCCCGCAAGCAAGCCACCCCAAGGAAGAAGACGAGTCCGAATCAAGTAGACTCGAATAGAATCCGAACTAGTCAATCTAGTTCGAAGATGATCAAGAGACGAAACGACCAACAACTCAAGGTAAGCCTAAACCTAATTCAAATACTTCTAATTTTAGATGCTATGAACAGGTGTTCGGCCACATCAAGTCCGAGTGCCCAAAGCTAAAGAATAACGCATCAAAGACCAAGAAAGCGCTAAACGCTACTTGGGAGGAGTTGTCGAGGAAGAAGACGATATATCCAAGCTCTAATGGCCAAGCCGATCGAGCACGACTCAAATCAAGAAGAGTCCGAGTCCGAATCCGGCGATGAGCTTCCATTCAAGACAAGCCACGGATCCGTGATCCTGCTCAAAAGAATCATTAAGGGTAAGTCGGTCGTTACTTAATACTTTGTATGGTGCAAATTTTTAAATAAGAAACTAGCTAAGTCCGAGTCCAAGGTCGAGACCCTAATTGAGGAGGTTAACCTTCTCAAACATGAGGTCTCCTAACCTCTTCGACTACTCAGATTCAAGAGGAGGACTCAACCTGCTGAAAAGCTTGAAGTTGAGAACTCGCTTTTGAAAACACAAGTCGAAGACCTTAGGAACACGTTGGAAAGGTTCACTTTGGGATCCAAGGGACTTGACCTCTTACTTGGATCACAAAGGGCCGTGTACAACAAGGCCTGACTCGGGTATAACTCAAATACAACCAATAAGTCATATATGTCTATAGTAAACCAACATAAGAAAAATGTCCAAGCATGGGTCCCTAAGACCACTTTGATTTCAACTTTAGGATCTAACATGTATTGGATTCCCAAGGACCAAATTCACTATGTGAATAGACCCACTCGATTCAATGGTCCAGGGGGAGCCAATACAAAATGTATTTTTGTTAAGTCTTAGAAATTGCATGCTTAGTTTTTCCTTTATTTTTAGAATGGTTAGATAGGACTCATAACCAACTAAAATCCTGCGAAAAGATTGAGCCTGGGAGCCTCTTTTCAAAAATAAATCAACTAAAATTAAAAGATTGAGCCTCGGGAGCCTCTTTTCAAAAATAACTAGTTAGACCAAGATGTAGTCTCAAGTAAGTCGAGTTATCAATTTCTTGAAATTAGCTTTGTCTAAGGAAGTGGTCGTTGTTCCGATCAAAGAAGGCCTCGTAGCTCGCCACGACCGAAGCTAATCTCTTGAAAAGATTACTTGATGAGCTTAGACTAAATCCGAATCTAACCTAATGTTGGTTAATTTAAATTCATTAAAATTAATCAAGTAAAATTGAAAGTCATCTCACAAGAATACATAGGAATAACATGTTTTGATCATGTAGATATTGGTGAGATGATTTAGGTTTAAAACTTACAAACAACCCTTTAGTAATTCCATTGATCCGACACTCTTAGAGTCGAAGAAACCATTAATATAGTTTTGACGAAGGACACGAACCCGCTCAATCCTTAACAAAACCAACTAGCAAATCAACTTATAGCAACCCGACTGATCTTGAACTTGAATCTCGTCCTAACCCAAGTCATCCTATCGACCAAGTGATAGATGACTCTAACCCAAGTCAAACTAGAACTCACCCAAGTCATCCTATCGACCAAGTGATAGATGACCCTAACCCGAGTCACACTAAGACTCAAACAAATCATCCTATCAATCAAGTTATAGGTGATCCAAATTTAGGGTTCGAACTAGAGCTTCATATCGAAACCTTAGTCAAATCTCGTTAATTTCCAAAATCGAACCCAAAACTATTGAACAAGCACTTCTTGATCCCGATCGATTATTGCTATGCAAGAAGAGCTAGCTCAATTCACTAGAAATGAAGTCCGGGAATTAGTACCACCACCTAAAGAAAATCAATTATTGGAACAAGGTGGGTATTTCAAATAAACTTGATGATAAAGGTGAAGTAGTTAGAAATAAAGCTAGGTTAGTCGCAAAAGGGTTTAGTCAAGTCGAAGGTTTAGATTACGATGAGACCTACGCCCGTGAGCTGACTAGAGTCCATCCGAATGTTGTTAGCATATGCACATCGAGGTTTTAAATTGTTTCAAATGGATGTCAAGTCAGCATTTTTGAATGGATACATTAAGGAAGAAGTTTACGCTACCAACCTCCGATTCGAAAATCTAGATAAACTGACCATGTCCTTAGACTTAAGAAAGCCCTATATGGACTCAAACAAGCCCCAAGAGCTTGGTACGAAGGCTTTCGATCTATCTTAAGTCCAAAGGATTCAACCAAGGTTTAGTCGACCCAACCTTATTCGTTAAAACCGTAGGAAAAGAAATCTTTATAGCCCAAATCTATGTAGATGATCTAATTTTTGGAACTACCAACTCGATCCTGCTAAACGAATTCATCTCACTTATGGAAAGTGAATTTGAAATGAATTTAGTGGGAGAGTTAAGTTTCTTCTTAGGTTTACAAATTAAACAAACTAAAGATGGAATATATTTACATCAACAAAAATATACTAAGGACTTAATAAATCGATTTGGAATGCAAGATGCTAAAATAATCAATACACCTATGGCAACTAATGTTAATATAAACGAAGATGTAGAAGGAAAACCCGCTTGACCTAAAAATACTATAGAGCGAATAGAAGTCTCCTATACTTAACCGCGAGCCGACGACATTTTATTCGGTAAGTATGTGCGCAAGGTTACAAACCTGTGCCAAGGAGTCTCACCTAACCCTAGTCAAGCGTATCCTTAGATATCTAAAGGGCACGCTAAACGTAGGTATTTGGTACCCTAGATCTACCGAGTTTAATCTAATCGGCTACTCCGACTCCGACTATGCCGGTAGTAAACTCGATAGAAAGAGCACGAGTGGTTGTTGTCAAATCCTCCGAGTCTAGTAAGTTGGTGCAGAGGGAAGCAAAGATTATGCTGCCTTATCTACCACCGGTTTAATACGCTATGCGATGGGTGAGTGTGTCTCTCACTCTGTGGATGAAGCACACTCTCCAAGACTTTAGCTTAATCTTTAACAACATTAAAACCTACATAGATAACATTAGTTCAATTAACTTAACTAAAAATCCAATATGTCATTCTAGGACAAAACATATAGAAGTTAAACACCACTTCATTAGGGAACATGTAACTAATGGAACTATACAACTAGAGTATGTTGAGTCCAAATCAAACCTAGCGGACATCTTCACCAAACCACTACCCGAAGCCGAATTTAGTTTATTAAGACGAAAGTTAGGTATGTGCGTAATAGAGTAGGATTTAAATTTTTCTATATATGTACTCTACTTTTGCTTTTTTTATGAAATTAGCCTAAGTCTTACCTTAGAAATCATATACCTATAGATTTAAGGAGCCAACACATCTCACAACACATAGGACTAATGTGTTTGTGTACTTAGCCACGTAGATGGGCGTGAGATGTTAGGACCTTACTCCTGGTTCCAGATGTAGATTCAAAGGCATCGACATGAACCATGGAGTATAATTATTTAAAATTAATCAACTCCTTCAAGACTTATTGATCATTCTATATCAATCAAGTCCAACCGGAGTTGTACATTTTAGATGAACATATTTTCAAGCTTATTATTATTTTAAAAAATATATATATATATATATTTATATTGGGAACTTGCTTGGACTTACAAACCTTAAAATATATTTACAAACTTTTTGAGTTAAGGCAAAAGGGGGAGAAAGTCACAAAAGTAAGGAAGAAAGTAAACAAAATTATTACCTTTTATATTAAGTAATTCCGTTTACTTAAGCAACTATTAAGGGGGAGTAAAAATTATTTTTCAAGAACTCACCTTCGGTCAAGGGGGAGGTTACCTCAAAGGGGAGAACTTGAAACAATAATATTTCTCACTCATGCTTAATCTTTATGCTAGCTCACTCATGCTTAATCTTTATGCTAGCTCATTCATACTTAATCATTATGCTAGCTCATTCATATTTAATCATTATGCTAGCTCATACATATTTAATCTTTATGCTAGCTCATTCATATTTAATCTTTATGCTAGCTCATTCATGCTTAATCATTATGCTAGCTCATTCATATCTAATCTTTATGCTAGCTCATTCATGCTTAATCATTATGCTAGCTTACTGTTATGCTTAATTTTTCCTTAACTTTTGTGTCGGTTTGCCATGAATCAAAAAGGGGGAGATTGTTGGTGCAGTGGGCACCAAAGTCGAACCGGTATTTTGATTATGGCAAAAGGCTCAATAGTTAAGGGTATATTTGTTATCTTACGAGCTCAATTAAGTGTGCAGAAATGCTAAAGTTGAGCGGAAGGTCTGCGACACCCGGTGGGAACCGAGGTGGTCGGGCAACGCCAGAGGGACTTCGGAGGAAGCCGAGGTACTCGGGTGAAGACCGGAAGCGAGGCTACAAGGTAAGCTCGTGTGAAAGCGAAGCAAGGTCGTTAAGCGTAGATCCGACCCAATACCTCCAATGGAAGGTCTAGGTCGAGATCAGATGGTTAGAACCATCGTACTTTATATTTTAAGCTAACTTGTATATAGCTCCAAAACCCTTTGACTACCAATCGCTAGTCAAGTTCCAAATTTCGAGAAGAGCTCGAATTTCAAGGGGTGAATTTGGACTTGACTCGTGTTTTGGTACAAAGGGTGATGTGGCATCAAGGTGGACATCCAAACCATCACCAAGCTTCCTTGTGGTGGACGCCCAAAATAAGGTGAGTTGGCACAAGATGGTTGGCTCCATGATGTGGCACAAGTTGAATGGCTCCAACAAGTTGGGCGCCAAGGAGGTTGGAGGTGGCACAAGGTGGTTGGATGAAACACCTCCTCCACAAGGTGGCGCCCAAGGAGGTGGTAGGTGGCACAAGGTGGTTGGATGAAACACCTCATCCTTGATTTGGCGCACAAGGAGGTTGGAGGTGGCACAAGGTGGTTGGATGAAACACCTCATCCTTGAGTTGGCGCAAAGGATGTGGATGAACAAGTCTTGGGGGATAAGAACCTCACCTTGGACACTACCTATGTCTAAATTCATAGATCAATATCCATAAATAGACATGTTCAAGCCAAGCAAATTACAAGAATTCAAGAGCTCTCAACACGCCGTCGTAACGCCGCTACTACTACTCACATTTGCTACGACGAAGTGCCGCCGACAACGAAAGCTACATCTTCTACTTATAAGAGTTGTCGGTATATTTATTTAAGTTCTACTTCTTTAAATTGTCTTTGTGCTTTAATCGTAACAAGGAAAGGGGGAGTGTCCCTTTGCCTTGATTTCTTTTTGTAATCGTTGCTCCTACCTCCAACGAGGAGGAGTGGTTTTAGTGAATTGCCCTCCGTACGTGATCAAGGATCACTAGGGCCGTGGATTAGCAATCGAAAGATTGTGAACCACGTAAAAATATCTTGTCTACTTTATATTTCCGCTGTGCACTCTCTACTTGCTTTTTACTTATTGTAAAAGTTTTTTAACGACATCGTATCGCTATTCACCCCCCCCTCTAGCGACACTTTCGATCCAACACTTAGGATCCAAGGATCGGGGAGGGATGAGTTGAAATTTATTGGAGTTAAAAGTGAGCTCATGGCCCGACATGGGAAAATGGGCATGGTAGAGGGTTAAGGGTTTGACGAGCCCTCAAGGACAAGTGGAAGGGCATGTTTCGATGCTAGATGCTTAACTCTAAACATGCAAAGTGAAAAGAAAATGCATGACATGAATGAATGCACAACAAAGAAAACAGTGGTTAGTATAGTTAAAGAAACAAGTAATCCAAGATTAGGGGTTAGAGTTTACCTAGCTTTCATGGTTGAAGATGGCTGAAGGAATGCCTAAATTGACACCGAAAAACATGGTCCAATGGATCCTTAGCCAAAGGGAAAGGCGCGGAGAAAAGAGCTCGGAATCATTGGA
The DNA here is from genome assembly GCA_025175895.1 of Wurfbainia villosa. Classification (NCBI taxonomy): domain Eukaryota; kingdom Viridiplantae; phylum Streptophyta; class Magnoliopsida; order Zingiberales; family Zingiberaceae; genus Wurfbainia; species Wurfbainia villosa. The sequence goes on along the minus strand of CM045989.1, from coordinate 29,335,956 downwards.
GAGAGAGGGATCACAAGTCGAAGAAGACTCGAATGCGTGAGAACAGGCAGTGGGAGCACCGACAAGAAAGAGGGAAAGGCGAGGAGGTGTCGGCGGAGGAGAAAAAGAGAAGGGTTCGGGTTTTTGCAAGGCGCATTAGGTCGGATGGCACTAATATCCGCGACAGCAGTCGATTGCCGTGATAAGCCAGTCGACTGCTGGCGAGTAGTCGAACTGGTTAGTTGTCTATAGGCGGTTCTGTGGATGCAATAATCAACTATCATAAGTGGTTGTGGGGTGCCCAGTGGGCCAGAATGAACTTTGTCTAGGGAAAACTTATCATTCGACTGGTGACAAACAACAATCAACTACTATTAGTTTGATAGGTTATTCAGCTAAGTTGTAAAATGTGTAACTAATTCAAGAGAGGTCAAAAATTCACGAAATTTTGTGGGCACATTTTTGAAGTCATTTTCTATCAAATAAAAATAAGGTCAAAAATATATCTTTTCTAGATTTTAATATTGATACATGTTAGTAATATATGAGAGATGTCCTAAGGCAATCACCTTATATTTGAACCATTTATATGATAAATCAAGATTCACTATTTGAGTATACATGTTTTCATGTATTTGATTAGATCTTAAACTCATTTACTGAATGTCCACGATACGATTCATAGCATGAGAGAATTTGTGATTGGATCACAACTAGTGAGTATCTCTACATGTGTAATTGTGATGTATCGGAATTATCCCTAGTCGATGAATTGATGAATTTGGACACCATCGATTTTGTCGAGACTAGCATGAGGTATAGTCCTTGGTGTATCCAAGCAGCTGATTCTCACTGGCTGGAGACATTGTGATGTCTGAAGTTAATCGTGGATGCTTGTTATGGTAACTAGTTCATTGGAGTGACGAGCCGTAAGACTTCATATGGTTCTCTACATATATAGATATGTCAATGAAGTTCTTACTGTAGCTTAAGTACGATGTTCCTTTGACTTGTGGTATTCAAGTCATCTTGATCATAAAGACTTATGCTTTGACATCTTAAGCAAGCATCTCTGAGGAGATGTGGACCCGGGATGATTGGATATAAGTCAAAGTGATCGGAGGTGTTTGAATAGCCTATCAAGGATTCACCACTCCTTGCGAGGAGAAGTATACCCATGGCCTCTCGTCGGATTGTTACTAAAGTCTTTGGCCAAAGCATTACATGTTTAGAGTAAGGTACTCTTCGATACATGTGCTGTAACTAGAATCCGTTGGACGAGAAAATGATACTTGGGCTAGGTGTGACGTAGTCAACCTAGTGAGGACTGACACTATAGACCATGTCCTGAACCAAGTGGGTATAAGATGAGTGAAGGGAATTGGGTACGATTCATTCGAGCTGCTGAAGGGTTTCAGAAATAGTTTTGGATCAATCGTTGATCTTTTCGATTAATTGGGGATCTTGATGTACTACTAGGTGACACTCATGATCGTTCTATAATTAATGGTTAATTATAGATGACCAACATAAACCGAGAACCTATTTGGTCACACGCACAATGAGCGTAATCCGAAGGATTTAAAACGAGCTTGAGAATGAGATTCTCATACCGAGAGAAACTAGGTTTGGTTGGACCAAACAAAAAGTGAGCATGAAATCGTTTCAGTCACAATGGAAGTGTGGATGGGCCGTGTCTTATGAAGACATGATGGATGAACCAAATTGGTTTGGTTCTAATACAATGGAGGAGAATAAACCAAAGGGGTTTGGTTTGTTTTAAACGAATGAACTAAAATTGGTTCGGTTCGTTTTAACTTAAAATAGATCATCATGTTTTGATTTATTTTAACTTAAATTAATGGAGTGGGTTAACAGGCTTTTGGTTAAGATCCGATAACCATTAAGAGAATTTGTTCTCTATAAAATAGGGCTTAAGGGTTTTGTTAAGCCCTAATCCTTGCAACTCTAACGTTGCCGCCCACCCTCTCCCTCTTCTCCAAGTGGTCAGTGCCAACTTCTTGCCGCCGCCCACCACCGCCCAAAGCCCCTTGCCGGCATCCAGCAGATGCCGTCCTCTCCCCTTGCCGGCATCGAGCTGCTGCCGGAGGAGCTCCGGTGATCTCCTTTGGGTCCGGCGACAAGGTGAGCTTCAACCTTCCTTATTTGGCCAGACCCTATTCCTCCACCAAAGCTGTCCAGTTTTCTGGACAGCTTGTTTCCTTCTTGTCGGAGCGTCGTTTGGACGACGTTTGGAGCTCCGACAGCGGTAGCCTTGCCGGGGAATCGATCTCCGGTAATCCTCATAGGTGGATGATGAAGGATTCGTCAAATGGTTGACGAATACCTCTCCGGAGAAGTGAGTTTTTGAGGACTCGTTTTGGATCCGAATTTTGATTCGGATCGTGATCTTCTCTCGATCACATCGTCTTCAACACGAGGCTAGTAACCCGTACGAAGATGAGGCTCGTGACTTTGTGATGTCATCCCGAAGATACTCGGCGTGGATACAGATAGAGGCGATTCTAGCGAGGATCGCTCCGGTTGATGTCTTTCGCGCTGCACGTGATACGTCAGGTATACGTAGTATAAATTTCCTTTTATTGTAAAATTTGAATTTACGATTATGTCTACACATGTTGTACTATGCATGCGTGTGGTGTGTGTGTTGTAATAAATTAGATTTATTATTTTATTCCTTCCACTGTGCACATGTTTACGAAACATGTTCGAACACACACTCGCCGCGGTGCCAGAAACCCAACAGTGGTATCAGAGCCTAGGTTTTTTTTGACATAATCGTAAAATTATTTTGCGATAGTCATAAAGGTATTTATAGAAATTTTTTACTTTTGGAAAGTTAGAAGTATTTATGGAAATTTTTAATTTTGGAAAGTCTATAAGTATTTATGGAAATCTTCTACTTTTGAAAAGTTGGAAGTATTTATGGAAATTGATATTTTCCATAAATAAAAATATTTTATTAGATTTGGAAATTTGTTTCCTAATTTAATCTTGATTTGATTTGGGAAATCAAATCTTAAAATATTTTATTTCCATAAGTAGTTTTGATGATTTAGGAAATTAGTTTCCTAAATTGACTTTCCTTAATCAAATCTTTTCACAAATAAAATTTGTGATTATATTTGAAAATTTGTTTCCTAATTTAATCATTATTTGATTTGGAGAATCAAATCTTAAACATATTTTATTTCCATAAATAGTTATGACATATAAGGAAATTTTATACATGACATAATTGTATGCCATGTAATTGCATTAGATGCATATCATTATGTCATGCGTGTCGTGACATGTAGATGTATGTCATGTATAACATGCCATTTAGATAATAGTTATTTTCATGCAAAGTGGATGAGACATAAAAACCCTAACTCAATATTAAAGCCTACACCTTCATTAATATGGTTAGAACCAGAGTTCCGTTTCTTGTTTGGGTTGTTGGACTCTCTCCAAGCCTGGCTCGAACCTGAACATGTTCAAACCATGGAATAGTTTAATACTAATATGGTAAGAGTCAGAGGTCAATCGTTAGCTTTGGTTGTTGGACTCTCTCCAAGCTGGGCTAATTGGTCGAATGCGCTCTAACCATATTAAAACTATTTCTCGATTAATGGGTTGGCTTTAACCTGGAGCATCGACTTGTTGGACTCTCTCCAAGGTCGATGTGAAGGGAGGTGAAGTTGGGTGTTATGCATATGATGCATACTTGTTAATGTGTTAACAACCTGATATATGTGTGAACATTCAATTAGTTGATAGCACATTGTGATAGTTGCATATACGTGATATGCAACCGGTATTTTTGATACCTACCATCGTAGTTATGAATGACTTGTTGGACTCTCTCCAAGGTTGTTCATATCTTTGTTGGATATCAGCTCATTTGGAGATGGACCTACGATCTTCCGAAGTGATTTTTGGGTTTTTGAAATTCGAAAAATGAATGGGATTTATGAATGTATATTGATGCATTTTAAAATCATTTTCTCATATATGCTCGTTTTGTATTTCTAAATTAATTGATTGATCACGACGTCTTTAAATTTGCGCACTATTTTGGATTCAAACAAATTGACTGGGCCTAACTTCTTGGACTGACTTAGAAACTTGAGAATTGTTCTCAAGGTTGAAAAGCGTGTGAATGTCCTCGAAGCGCCTCTTCCCACCCGTCCTAGTGACAATGCAACTCCGGACCAATTGTTGGCCTATCAGAAACTTGTGATTGATTCTGAAATGGCGAGTTTCATCATGCTAGCCACGATGATACTTGAGCTGCTGAAGCAGCATGAGCATATGGATGCTCATACCATAATCTTTCATCTTTATGAGTTGTTTGATGAGCAAGTGAGATTCGAAAGGTTCGAAGTCTCCAAGCTCCTCTTCACCTCCGAGATGCAAGAATGTTCATCTGTGGTACTGCTTAACATGCTGAAGACTGTGGAGCCTTCTGAGAAGCATGAGCAGGGGACGGTGGTGTTAGTTGATTCCTCGAAGAAAGGTTCTAAGAGGGAGTCAAGGGAACAATAGAAGGGGAAGAAGAAAAAGGCTAAAAAGGCAGAACCAGGTCAAAAGGGCACTTGCTATCATTATGGCAAGGAGATCCATTGGCAAAGAAATTGCAAGATTTATCTTGAGTCCGTGAAGAAGAATAAGGCATCGGATGCCCCATCTTCTTCAGATATCTTCGTTATTGATTTTCATTCTATTTCCTCAAACACTTGGGTATAGGATATTGGGTGTGCCTCACATATATGTAATTACATACATGGACTAAGGAATAGAAGAAGACTCATCAAGGGAGAGTCGAATTTACGTGTTGGGAATGGAGCAAAGGTTGCTGCACTCGCCATTGGAACGTATTTATTGAAACTCCCTATAGGACTTATCTTAAAACTGGACAATTGCTTTTATGTTCCTTCGTTGATAAAGAACATCATTTCTATTTCTTGTTTAAATAGAAATGGGTACCATTTGACTTTTAGTAACAATTGTTGTTACATAACTTTGAATGGAGTTCTTTATGGCACTGGAACTTTAAGCAATGGTGTTTATACGTTGGACGTATCCAGTGACATTTTTAATATCGAAGCGAGCAATAAGCGTGCTCAAAAGGATAATCAATTAGACTCCTACATGTGGCATTGTCGTCTTGGCCATGCAAGTAAGAAACGCATGTCCGAATTACATCGATGTGGAATTCTGGAATCGTTTGAATTGGATTCATACGATACATGCGAATCATGCTTAAAAGGCAAGATGACTAAGTTACCTTTTACAGGAAAAGGTGAACGAGTGGGAGAGTTGCTAGGTCTAAAACATACAGATGTATGTGGACCTATGTCAACTCAAGCTTTAGGAGACTATAGCTACTTCATTACCTTCACCGATGATCACTCACGGTTTGGGTATGTGTTCTTGATGAAACACAAGTTTGAAGCCTTTGAAAGGTTCAAAGAATTCAGAAATGAAGTAGAGAAACAACATGACAAGAGTATTAAAATACTTCAATCGGATCGAGGTGGTGAATACTTAAGTCAAGAGTTTCTTGATTATCTAAGAGAGAATGGTATATTGTCTCAATAGACTCCGCCATATACACCACAGCATAATGGTGTATCTGAGAGGCGAAACCAGACCTTGTTGGACATGGTCAGGTCAATGATGAATCATGCAAATCTTCCCAAGTCCTTTTGGGGCTATGCACTTCAGACATTTGTTTACTTGTTAAACAGAATGCCAACCAAGGTAGTCTCTACTACTCCATATGAGATATGGAATAGTAAGAAACCTCATGTATCTTACTTGAAGATATGGGGTTGTCCTGCTTATGTGAAGCGGACTGTATAAGATAAATTGGATGCTAAGTCTGATAAATGTCTATTTATTGGATACCCTAAGGAAACAAGGGGTTACCAATTCTATCATCCTGTGGAACAAAAGGTGTTTGTTTCAAGGCATGCTGTGTTTCTAGAGAAAGAGTTTCTCTTACAAGAAAACAGTGGGAGTTTAGTCGAGCTTGAGGAGGCTCGAGAGACTTAAATAGACATTGATGAGATACCTGGTGAAGCACAATAGCCGATAACTCATAGTGATGAGCAATCGGCTGGACCTATTGAAATACCACATCTTCGTAGATCTGGTAGAACATGCAACATTCCTGAGAGATATGGATTTCTCGTAAGTGAATCGAATGACGTGTTACTCATTGATGATGAGGAGCCTACCAGTTATGAAGAAGTGCTGACAAGTTCAGAAAGGGATAAGTGGATTGATGCCATGAAGTCAGAAATGGATTCCATGTATGAAAACCAAGTTTGAAACTTGGTTGACCCACCTGAAGGCATCAAGGCTATAGGGTGCAAGTGGGTTTTCAAGAATAAAATCGACATGGATGGTAATGTGATTGCCTATAAGGCTAGATTAGTGGTGAAAGGATATCGTCAAAAACAAGGTGTTGATGATGACGAAACCTATTCGCCTGTAGCTATGCTTAAATCCATTCGGATGCTCATGGCCATAGCGGCTCATTATGATTATGAGATATGATAGATGAATGTGAAAATGGCTTTCCTTAATGGAAACCTGCTCGATGACGTGTATATGATGCAACATGAGGGTTTCACATCGGTTGATAAAACCAAGGTATGCAAATTGCGACGGTCCATATATGGATTGAAGCAAGCATCCAAGAGCTGGAATATCCATTCTGATGAGACAATCAAAAAGTTTGATTTCTCACAAAATCCAGACGAACCTTGTGTGTGCAAGAAGGTTAGTGGGAGTGCAGTCGTGTTTCTAGTATTGTATGTCGATGACATATTACTTATAGGAGACGATGTTTCAGTCTTACAGTAAGTTAAGATTTGGTTATCCAAGACATTCTCCATAAAAGACCTAGGAGAAGCAACCTACATCCTCGGGATTAAGATCTATAGAGATAGATCGAAACGGTTGCTTGGTCTTTCGCAGTCTACATATATAGATCGAGTGCTAAAGAGGTTTATCATGTCGGAATCCAAGAAAGGTTTCCTACCCATCAGGCATGGGATACACCTTTCGAAGTCTATGTGTTCGCGCACAAAAGACGAGAGAATTTGCATGAGTAAGATTCCCTATGCATCCGCAATAGGATCTATCATGTATGCTATGTTATGTACGAGGCCCGATGTATCGTATGCTCTGAGTGTCATGAGTAGATAACAGTCTGATCCAGGAATGGATCATTGGGTGGCTGTTAAGACAATCCTTAAGTACTTAAGAAGAACTAAGGATGTGTTCCTAATATATGGAGAAGGGGACATGGTGATACGCGGGTATACGGATGCCAGCTTCCAGACAGACAAGGATGATTCCAGGTCTCAGTCTGGATATGTGTTCACCTTGAATGGGGGCGAGTGAGTTGGAAAAGTTCCAAACAAGACACTGTAGCGGATTCTACCACAGAGGCAGAATACATTGCAGCTTCGGAAGCATCAAAGGAAGCGGTTTGGATCAAGAAGTTCATTTATGAACTTGGTGTGATTCCAGCCATTGTTGAAGAAATACCGGTCTACTGCGACAACAATGGAGCTATTGCACAGGCGAAAGAGCCAAGGTCTCATCAATGATCCATACATGTGCTTCGCCGCTATCATCTAATCAGAGAGATCATCAGTAGGAAGGAAATACAAATCGAGAAAATCCCCACTGAAAGGAACTTAGCGGATCCTTTGACTAAGGCATTATCTAAAAGTAAGTTTGAGGGTCATGTTAGAGCTTATGGTATTGGATACCGTAGCGATTGGCATTAGGCCAAGTGGGAGTTTGTTAGTAATATATGAGAGATGTCCTAAGGCAATCACCTTATGTTTGAACCATTTATATGATAAATGAAGATTCACTATTTGAGTATACATGTTTTCATGTATTTGATTAGATCTTAAACTCATTTACTGAATGACCACGATACGATTCACAGCATGAGAGAATTTGTGATTGGATCACAACTAGTGAGTATCTCTACATGTGTAATTGTGATGTATCAGAATTATCCCTAGTCGATGAATTGATGGATTTGGACACCATCGATTCTGTCGAGACTAGCACGAGGTATACTCCTTGGTGTATCCAAGCAGCTGATTCTCACTAGCTGGAGACAATGTGATGTTCGGAGTTAATTGTGGATGCTAGTTATGGTAACTAGTTCATTGGAGTGACCAGCCGTAAGACTTCATATGGTTCTATGCATATATATATATATGTCAATGAAGTTCTTACTGTATCTTAAGTGTGATGTTCCTTTGACTTGCGGTATTCAAGTCATCTTGATCATAAAGACTTATGCTTTGACATCTTAAGCAAGCATCTCTGAGGAGATGTGGACCCGGGATGATTGGGTATAAGTCAAAGTGATCGAAGGTGTTTGAATAACCTATAAAGGATTCACCACTCCTTGCGAGGAGAAGTATACCCATGGCCTCTCGTCGGATTGTTACTAAAGTCTTTGGCCAAATCATTAAATGTTTAGAGTAAGGTACTCTTCGATACATGTACAGTAACTCGAATCCGTAGGACGAGGAAATGATACTTTGGCTAGGGGTGACGTAGTCAACCTAGTGGGGACTGCCACTATAGACCATGTCCTGAACCATGTGGGTATAAGATGAGTGAAGGGAATGGGTCACGATTCATTCGAGTTGCTGAAGGGTTTCAGAAATAGTTTTGGATCAACCGTTGATCTTTTCGGTTAATTGGGGATCATGATCTACTACTAGGTGCCACTCATGATCGTTCTATAATTAATGGTTAATTATAGAAGGCCAACATAAACCGAGAACCTATTTGGTCACACGCACAACGAGCGTAATTTGAAGGATTTAAAACGAGCTTGAGAATGAGATTCTCAGACTGAGAGAAACTAGGTTTAGTTGGACCAAACAAAGAGCCAGCATGAAATCGTTTCAGTCGCAATGGAAGCGTGGATGGGCCGTGTCTTATGAAGACATGATGGATGAACCAAATTGGTTTGGTTCTAATCCAATGGAGGAGAATAAACCAAAGGCGGTTGGTTTGTTTTAAACGAATGAACCAAAGTTTGTTCGGTTCGTTTTAACTTAAAATAGACCATCATAGTTTGGTTTATTTTAACTTAAATTAATTGACTGGATTAACGGGCTTTTGGTTATGATCTGATAACCATTAATAGAATTTGTTATCTATAAAATAGGGCTTAAGGGTTTTGTTAAGCCTTAATCCTTGCAACCCTAAAGTTGCCGCCCACCTTCTCCCTCTTCTCCAAGTGGTCGGCTCCAACTTCTTGCCACCGCCCACCACCGCCCACCACCGCCCAAAGCCCCTTGCCGGCATCCAGCAGCTGCCGTCCTCTCCCCTTGCCGGCGTCGAGCTGTTGCCGAAGGAGCTCCGGTGATCTCCTTTGGGTCCGGCGACAAGGTGAGCTTCAACCTTCCTTATTTGGCCGGCCCCTATTCCTCAACCAAATCTGTCCAGTTTTCTAGACAGCTTGTTTCCTTCTTGTCGGAGCATCGTTTGGACGATGTTTGGAGCTCCGACAGTGGTAGCCTTGCCGGGGATTCGATCTCCGGTAATCCTCATAGGTGGAGGACGAAGGATTCGTCAAACGGTTGACGAATATCTTTCCGGAGAAGCGAGTTTTTGAGGACTCGTTTTGGATCCGAATTTTGATTCGGATCATGATCTTCTCTCGATCACATCGTCTTCAACACGAGGCTAGTAACCCATACGAAGACGAGGCTCGTGACTTTGTGAAGTCATCCCGAAGATACTCGGCATGGATATGGATAGAGGCGATTCTAGCGAGGATCGCTCCCGTTTATGTCTTTCCCACTGTACGTGATACGTCAGGTATACGTAGTATAAATTTCTTTTTATTGCAAAATTTGAATTTACGATTATGTCTACACATGTTGTACTATGCATGCGTGTGGTGTGTGTGTTATAATAAATTAGATTTATTATTTTATTCCTTCCTCTATGCACATGTTTACGAAACATGTTCGAACACACACTCGCCACGGTGCCGGAAACCCAACAATACAAACTTGAAATCTAGCAAAAGCTTTAATGTTTTTCACAAATTTGTACCACTTTTGCTGATCAAGTGCAAACTATTTTTCAAAGTATGATAAACATAGTTTAAAGGTTATTTGATTTGACATTTCTAATCATGTTTTTAGAGCTATGTGCACATCAATTGTACACAAGTCTTCCCAATGATTAGTCCAATTAAGGATTAATGTCTCTAGATGTCATATTGGTTCATAGTAATGCATCATAATAAGCATGATGAACCAAATGCATCTTCCTAACATCTCACATTACTTCTAAGTGGCTCAATAAAAAAATCATGGATTCTTAGGTGTTTTGTGAGATGTTTAGAGGTATGGTCCAAGATTTTCTATAGGATCATGCAAACCTAAACCTCTACTCTACTAAGCACATTCCAAGTTCTCTCCTAAGTGATGAAAAATCCACTTCGGGGAGAGCCTTGGTGAAAATGTCTGCAAGGTTGGACTTAGATTCAATGTAATTAAGTTCAATGCCCCCCTTGCATGATCTTTAATGAAGTGATGCTTCACTTCAATATGCTTTGTCCTAGAGTGATGTACCAGATTTTTGGTCAAATTTATGGTACTCACATTATCACAATAAACTTTAATGTTGGAGTAGTGTAGCTCATTATCTTCTAGAGTATGTCTCATCCAAAGCAATTGAGTTACACAACCACCCATGGCCACATATTCTGCCTCGATGGTGGATAAAACAACACAAGATTGTTTCATACTACTCCAACTAACTAGGGAGGATCAAAGAAATTGGCATCCACGACTAATACTTTTCCAATCCAATTTGCAACCCGCATAATCAGAATTGGTGTACCCAACTAAGTCAAAAGACCTAGTCCTAGGGTACCAAAGTCCTACACTTAGTGTGCCTTTAATATACCTTAAGATTCTTTTAACGACCACTAAGTGAGACTCTTTTGCACATGATTGGTATCTAGCACACATACCTACCGTAAACAAGATATTGGGTCTACTAGCTGTTAGGTATAGTAGGCTACCAATCATACTTCTATAAAGTTTTGAGTTAACTAATTTGCCTTCTTGATCATTGTCAATTTTTGTGTTGATTGTCATAGGGGTGATTACTATCTTAGTATTTTTCAAACCAAATTTCTTGATCATTTCTTTACCATATTTGGTTTGGTATTTGTGGATTCCCTCATTGGTTTGTTTGACTTGTAGACCTAGGAAGAAATTTAACTCCCCAACTAGACTCATTTCAAACTCATTTTCCATTTTTTTGATAAAGTCTTGTAGGAGTTCATCATTTGTTGACTCAAAAATGATGTATTCAACATATACTTGGGCAACAAAGATATCCGTTGACTTTGACTGAATGAAAAGAGTTTGATATACTTGGCCCCTTCTAAAGTCCATAGAAATTAAGAAAGATGATAATCTTTCATACTAAGCCCGGGGAGCTTGTTTTAACCTATATAAAGCTTTTTTAAGCTTATATACGTGGTTTGGATAGTTTACATTCTCAAACCCAGGAGGTTGTTCTACATACACTTCTTCCATAATAAATCCATTTAGGAATGCTGATTTTACGTCCATTTGATAAAGCTTAAATCCCATGTGAGCGACATATCCTAATAGGATTCTAATTGACTATAACCTAGCAACTGGGGCATAAGTCTCATCATAGTCGAGTCTCCCGACTTGATTGAAACCCCTTGCAACTAACCTAGCTTTGTTTCTAGTATGTTTCCTTGATCATCTAACTTATTCCTAAAGACACACCTAGTGGTAACAATAGTGTTATCATTGGGTCTAGGGACTAACTCTCATACTTGACTCATCTCAAATTGAGTCAATTCTATTAGGACCCATTGGAATAGCTAGAGGGGGGTGAATAGCGTAGATGAAATTCGCTCGCATTTGTGTCTACAATTTCGTTAGTGCGCAGCGGAAATAGAAATAATAAAAGCGATAACGAAATAGACAACAAGCTAACACAATGATATAACGTGGTTCGGAACCGCACGGTTCCTACTCCACGGATCGAGCTCTAAAGAGCCCTAGTGATGCACACACACTCACTAATGATAAACACTCCTTCTCGACACAAGTCGGAGGCGAAGAAACCCCTTACAATAGATCTTACAATAGTAAGAACGAAATACAAGCAATATACAATGTAAATATGAAATACAAGTAAAGAAAAGACTTTACAACACTTGTTTTGATTGCTTGAATGCTTGGTTGCTTGCTTGCACTTGGAGACCTGATTTGCACCAACAAATCGCCCCAATAGCCCTCAAGAACCGGTTGCTTTTTCCTCCATCACGAGCTCCATATATAGCTTCAACCTGTGCTGGAAAAAGTCTATCAGTCGATTGATCGGGACCATCAGTCGACTGATGCCACTGTTGTCGTGAGACAATGGCTAGTTCCACGTTGGATAAGTCCAACGAAACTACCATCAGTTGACTGATTGTGACCATCAGTCGACTGATGGAGTCCTCACTCGACCAGTCGAGTCTCGACTCCATTCTGTGGCCGAATTCTCAAGCACCAGTCGACTGATCACACGATCCAGCTCGTCCGATCACCGATCGCTAACCTGCCAATGACGATCGCTAGCCATAACCCGCATCAAACCCTAGTTGACTTCGGTCGGTCGGCAACCACATGGCATCAGTCGACTGGCACACCTCAAACATGAGGTTTTAACTCAAGTATGGTTCCCCCATACTTGCTAGACCACCCTTAGCCTAGACCTAAGTCTTCTAGCCACCTCCATCAGCCTCACGCCTCTCGGATCCCTCCAAGTCATCCATGACTTGTTCATCCATCGCGCTAGCCTTCAGGTGCTTCCATCGGCTATGTCATGCTAACGGTGTCTACACCGCCAAGGCACATTGGACTTACGCCGCCAAGACTCCGCTTAGACTTTACGCCGCCAACCATTGGACTTATGCTGCCAAGACTACCGCTTGGACTTTACGCCGCCAACCATTGGACTTATGCTGCCAAGACTACCGCTTGGACTTCAAATGCCAACCCATGTTGGACTTTCCATGCCAAGACCCATGCTTGGACTTTACATGCCAACACATGTTGGACTTTCCATTTGCGAAGTACTCAGGACTTGGACTTTCCCAAATGCCAAGTGTCCAACTTGGACTTTCCATGACAATTATATTGTCATATGTTTTTGTCGAAACATCAAAACATCACTCGAGCCAAACTCGAGCTCTGGTCAATTGTGACCTGGGCCGATTGCACCAACAATCTCCCCCTTTTTGATGTTTGACAAAAACCAAACAAATGATTGAGTTAGAATACTAACTTCAATTCTTTACCAATTATCCCAAATTGGTAAATACTCTCCAAATGTTTTCCCTCAAACATTCTCCCCCTTTTTGACTAACAGCAAAAAGTTGTCTCCCCAAGAGGGTCAATGTCTCATGTCCCAATGAGATCTTACAGTTATCCCTAGTGAATACCTAGGATGCCTACCATCTTCCTAGTGATAAGTCCCATATCACTCAAAAGAGGCAATCCTATTCACTCTCCCAATTTCTAAATTGGGCTTCTAAAAATCCATCAATTTCCCAAATTGATAACATTCTCCCCTTCATGGAGAAAAACACATCCATCGTCCCAAGATGGATATCTCCCCCTAAGGGCTTGCTCCCCCTTGACCATTGCACCAACAATGTCCTTGGGAAGTCCCTAAGCCAATGGGAACTTGAAACCATCAAAATTAAGGTTAGAAATTCAACATTGAACTTTCCACACCTTAAAATTGATACAAACCCTAAACAACTCTCCTAATCCATATCCAATAGTTTTTCACCCTTTATAATGCTTCCCAAAGCATATCCTAGGGTTAGGAGTCGTTAGGGACCTTTGCCATGGCTGAACACGGACTAACCAAACTTAGTTTTCCCGAAATCAGCCTTGGCAATGATCGACTCACGGCTACGATCATGATCATCACCGATCGCCACTCAGTAGGCGATCGATAACTGAAATTTCCGAATTTCAGTTATCAGAATAGAGTTTCAGAAAATCATAAATAATTATACGTATATCGAAAAATCACGAAATTTGATACGTATAATACCTATGACACATACAATGGGTGAAAAATGTTTGAAAAATATTTTACCCATAAAATAGTGAATTTGATACAAAACTCAAAACCATTGAAATTTTCAATGTTTTGGCCCTATTTTGTATCAACTTCATCAATGGTGATTGATATCAAAAGATAGACTTCACCAAGGTTTTCTAAAATGATTTTAAAATGTTTTCAAAACCTTATCTTGGATCATATTCCTTGGGCTCTATGTATGTGACTTGTACACGAGCTCTCCTAATGATCCACAACTAAAATTAGATGAGTTTTAGTTCATCTAGATGCAAAAACTATGCACCTTGAACATAACTCATATCCTAGCATCTCACATGTATCTATGGTGTATAAATACACATACATGTCAATTAGATGTGAGATGTGGGTTTTGTTCTCCCTAAACTAGGGTTTCATGCATTTTCTAAAGCAACTCTACTTGATTCCCTTATTACTGGGACTCCAAGTCATGCCATAGTCCTTAAATCAATTTTAATCAAGTTAATGCATGAATGTATGATCATGGCATAAATAATAGCATTATTAAAACATGGCCAATGATCATGATGTCATGACATATGATGAAATTTAAAAACACATGACATCTAAGGTAACCCTTAATCCTAAACATGTACATGACATATAGAATGATTAAAAATAAGCATGATGTCGTGGCATGTTATATGACAAACAAGGCATGACATATAAAATATATAGGTATAGTAATACCTAAATTTTAATATTAATTGTCATTTTATATAATTAATTATATTTTGCCATATTTCTATTTTTCTCCCAAGTGTGCCAAAAACCCAAAATGGCACACTAACCTCTAAACCTAAATTGTGCCAATTTGACCATTTTATCAAGCTTCTCAAATAATATTGGCACACCCTAAAATCTTTTAGGATGATAATTCAAATCTATTTTCAAGGTATCCATAACCTTGAAAATAACCTAAAATGCCACCTTTGCCATGGTTGAGTTAACTACCCATCCATTTAAGGTTGGCACACCCTAACCCATCTAACGTGAATCAATCACGCTCTTAGGAACACAAAACCGATTTGAGCTCCTAGGGTTAATTAGATATTCCTTAGGGATAACCTCCCTAGATACCTTCCTAATGACCCTCCTAGGCTTATTAGCCTTGGTCATTTGGGTCTTACCTGGGTTGACTCTAGGGGTAGCTCCCCTTGCAACCTTCTTAGTGGCTTCCCTAAGTTTCCTAGAAACCCTAGCCACTAGACACACACCATGGTCAACTCTAGGGATGATTTCCCTATTGACCTTGGTCTTCCTAGACCTAGTTAGTGTCCCATAATCAAACGGAACACTATGGTAAGTCACCTTGGACTTAGGTTTGTGACCCAAACCATTCTTGCCCTTGGTTGACTTTTGACTCTTAGGTCCTAGAAGATGATTTTGACTTCTTGACCTAAGAGTTTGACAATTTGACCCTTGAGATTGATTTTGTATTTTGTTTAGGGTCTTTTCCAATTTCTCAAGCCTTGACCTCAAGGCTTGGTTCTCTAATTCTAATTGCCCAATTTTAGAATTTTTATTTAACTCTTGGGCATTGGACTTTCTTGGCGAATGCCTAGTCCATTTTGGATTAAAGCCTAGATGTTCTTGGATTTTCTTAATAGATTTCTTAGGTATTGTTTTTCTAAGGACATTAGTCCCAAATTTCTCCTTATTCTTAAGGTGAACATTCTTAGCTCCTAAACACATATGTTTGTTATTTCTAGCATGCTCTTTATGATACATACCACAATTGCTAAAATTAGTTCTAGCATGCTTTAAATTAGATGGAGCATTATTTAAATATACCTTAGGGTTTGCCTTAGAGGCTCCCCCTACTTGTGATGCTCCCCTTTGCCCCTTCTTCTTCTTCTTTGGGCATTGACTCCGGTAATGACCCGGTAGTCGGCATTTGAAGCAAATGACATGCTCCTTGCTCTTTTGTCTTGGAGAACCGGCGTCCGTTGACTTTTGTTGACTTTTAGGCGCCGAAGGAGTTTTCTTGATCCTCTTTGGACATTTGCTCTTGTAATGCCCATACTCCCTACACTCAAAGCACATAATATGATTTTTGTTTGAAAATAAAGTGTTTGAGTTACCTAGGGTGGTGGTAGGTGCCGGAGTTGAATTTTGAGCTTCCTCATCTTGATCGGATGTTGAGAGCTCTTCTTGAGGTTGCTCCGGTGTAGAGGATGGTCTATCTGTAGGGATTTCTATATGCCAAATAGCATATGCGCAACGGAAAAATTAGGATCCCTTCCTAGTGATCCTTGCGAAAAAAAACCTCGTAGAAAATAAATTTCTCTAAAACCAAACCTATCTTATAGGAGAGGATTACCTTTGTTGCGTGCCCTTGTTAATCCCGCTTTTCCTTTTGGTTTGTTGGATCTTTAGCACGTTCAAATGTCCGTGCCTCTATACGTATCCACACGAGCAAGCTCTTGTCTCACAAAAGAGAAACTAGAAGGGCTCTCCTTTACTTCTTGCTAGAGAAGTCCCTAAAGGAGAGGAAGCTAGGGAAAAAGAGAAGGGAAGAAGAAGACTACTCTTCTTGCTAGCCTACACTCACAAAACCACACAACCAAAGCTTCCACCAAGCTCTCAAGCTCTCACACAACCACAATCACGCTTTGGCCGGCCACTCCATGGAGTCTTTTATAGGGTTGGAAAAACCCTTTCACCTCCTACCATTCAATGCAATCCATTGCATTGAGACCCCTTGTTTGGCCGGCCACTTTAAGGAGACAAAAACCACTTTGTCTCCTTCCACCTTATCTAGCTTAGGTGGCATGATTATGTGGCATGCTTGTGTGGCATTCATGCATGTTGAATTAATCTTATTAATTCAATAAGCCCACCTTATCTAGCTTAGGTGGCATGCTTATGTGGCATGCTTGTGTGACATTCATGCATGTTGAATTAATCTTATTAATTCAATAAGCTTATGTTATCATATTGAATTAATCTCATTAAATCAATAAGGTAACATATTGAATTAATCTCATTAAATCAATAAGCTAAAATTCTCATTAAGCTTAAAGTCCAAAAACCATTTTGTACTTAAGCTTATTCCCAAATTATTCTAGTCAAACTAGAATGCACTAATTCTTCTAATCATCATGCTCTTTGTGTGTGACCCTATAAGCTCTCATAACGTTGGCAGTGGATCTAAACTCTTTTAGATACACAAGCAATGAGCGGCATCTAGCAATACATCATTGCTACCCAAGTTACGAAATAAGTCAAGATCCGACTAACCTTTCCGTGACTACTATAATGTATGACCGTGTCCTTCTATCCTTGATATCAGATTCACCAATGAGGCATAGACCGTGTCATCCTCGATCAATCTATGTGTTTCTTGATCCCTGAGTAAACTAACTCAAACAAATGAGCTCAATATCTCATATTGACTCATTTGAGCATGGCCATGCGTTTTAGTAGTTCTACTCAATCAAGGGGCCCACCGATATCACTCTCGTCATATGAGAGGGATAGATCCCATCTACATCACTCACATCCCTCCGCATAATTTGTTATATACCCAGTAATCGCCTTTATGGTCCACCCTGTTACGGGTGACGTTTGACGATACCAAAGTACATAATTCCTTATGTAGGGAACCGTAGTGACTTCAGGTTCGAGGACTATTCATATCAATAGTCACATGAGAAAGTTTATGACACTCATATAACGATCCATGAAACTTTCTCATGGCGGGTCAGTTCAGTATATATTCTCTAATATATACCCATGTGTCAACTTGATATCATATATCCATGACTTATGAGATCAAGTCATCAATCGACCTACATGCTAGTCTTTATGTATTAATATTGCCCTTGCATATTAATACTTGACTAGGAACATTTAGGAAAGTATTCTCTACAGCCTCTCATAATCAATTCTGTCAATTGATGTGCTGTAGATAAGAACCTACTTTTCTAGGGCATTATTATATTTAATTTAGCTGGCACAAGCAAGATGTAAATATAATAACCAATCCTTTGCCTTTATTGAATATGATACAAAATGTTCCCTTTTCAACCATCACATGATTGGCTCTAGGGCTATAACTAACACTATCCTCCTCAATCCTAGAAGTAGATGCTTCTTCCACCTCTTCTACTTCTTCTTTCTCCGATTCGGAAGTTGACTCCATCTCAACTTCCGATTCCTCACTTTCACTTGAGGATGAACTCTCCTCATGGTATCTTGCCAATTTTCTCCATAGCTCCTTGGCATACATGTAATCCCCTAACTTGCACAAAACATCATTAGGGATTAAATCTTCCAAAAGTTTCGTTACCTTAACTTCGGTCTTGAGCTTTTGGCGTTGCTCTTGGGTCCACTTTTTCAACTTTAGGACATTCCCTTTCTTATCCCTAGGGGGTTCAAGACCTTCAATGAGGATGAACCAATCCTCTATGTTCATCATCAAGAATGTTTCCATTCTTGCTCTCCATGTCGAAAAATCTTCTGGATCATATGGAGGTGGAGTGTTGATTTCCCATCCAAGCTTGTCTTGGAATTCCATCTTCACCCTCTAGCCTTTCACCTTAGCTCCCGGTTGTTAATCCGTAGAAGAGCTCCGGGCTCTGATACCACTTGTTAGGACCCGTTGGAATAGCTAGAGGGGGGTGAATAGCGTAGATGAAATTCGCTCGCGTTTGTGTCTACAATTTCGTTAGTGCGCAGCGGAAATAGAAATAATAAAAGCGATAAAGAAATAGACAACAAGCTAACACAATGATATAACGTGGTTCGGAACCGCACGGTTCCTACTCCACGGATCGAGCTCTAAAGAGCCCTAGTGATGCACACGCACTCACTAATGATAAACACTCCTTCTCGACACAAGTCGGAGGCGGAGAAACCCCTTACAATAGATCTTACAACAGTAAGAACGAAATACAAGCAATATACAATGTAAATATGAAATACAAGTAAAGAAAAGACTTTACAACATTTGTTTTGATTGCTTGAATGCTTGGTTGCTTGGTTGCACTTGGAGACCTGATTTGCACCAACAAATCGCCCCAATAGCCCTCAAGAACCGGTTGCTTTTTCCTCCATCACGAGCTCCATATATATCTTCAACCTGTGCTGGAAAAAGTCTATCAGTCGACTGATCGGGACCATCAGTCGACTGATGCCACTGTTGTCGTGAGACAAAGGCTAGTTTCACGTTAGATAAGTCCAACGGAACTACCATCAGTCGACTGATTGTGACCATCAGTCGACTGATGGAGTCCTCACTCGACCAGTCGAGTCTCGATTCCATTCTGTGGCTGAATTCTCGAGCACCAGTCGACTGATCACACGATCAATCGACTGTTCGAGCCATCAGTCGACTGCCAACCTATGGCAGTCGACTGCTAGGCCATAACCCGCAGTCAAACCCTAATTGACTCAGTCCAGTCGACTGCCACATGGCATCAGTCGACTGGCACACCTCAAACATGAGGTTTTAACTCAAGTATGGTTCCCCCATACTTGCTAGACCACCCTTAGCCTAGACCTAAGCCTTCTAGCCACCTCCATCAGCCTCACGCCTCTCGGATCCCTCCAAGTCATCCATGACTTGTTCATCCATCGCGCTAGCCTTCAAGTGCTTCCGTCGGCTATGTCATGCTAACGGTGTCTACACCGCCAAGGCACATTGGACTTACGCCGCCAAGACTCCGCTTGGACTTTACGCCGCCAACCATTGGACTTATGCTGCCAAGACTACCGCTTGGACTTTACGCCGCCAACCATTGGACTTATGCTGCCAAGACTACCGCTTGGACTTTACGCCGCCAACCATTGGACTTATGCTGCCAAGACTACCGCTTGGACTTTACGCCGCCAACCATTGGACTTATGCTGCCAAGACTACCGCTTGGACTTCAAATGCCAACCCATGTTGGACTTTCCATGCCAAGACCCATGCTTGGACTTTACATGCCAACACATGTTGGACTTTCCATTTGCCAAGTACTCAGGACTTGGACTTTCCCAAATGCCAAGTGTCCAACTTGGACTTTCCATGACAATTATATTGTCATATGTTTTTGTCGAAACATCAAAACACATCAAAACATCACTCGAGCCAAACTCGAGCTCTGGTCAATTGTGACCTGGGCCGATTGCACCAACAAATTCATCTTGTATTGCTAAGATCCAATCCGGATCAAGCAATGCATCATTAATTGATTTAGGCACAATTCCCATTATAAGATAGACAGGCCCAGGAAGAGCAGTAGAGTGGACCGAGAGTTCCAATGCCCAGGAAGGCTCCTCTACTAGCGGAATGGATTAGGCAAAACTCCCTCCGACGACTAGAGCTCACCGATCGACTACTGGGTCCGGTTGGTTCTGCGAGCCCTCAACAGACAGCATTTCCAGCACATCTCTCAGAAGGCTAGTCGAGCACAAGAGGAGTTGGAGGCTGCTCAGAGCATGATCTTGGATCAGGACTCGAACAGGTTAGACGCCAGGGCCGCTGAGGCGGATAGGCAGTTCCAAAGCGAGCTACTTGACTAGTAGGAGCTCTATGAAAAGTCCTAGTTCTAACTCCTTGGGATAGTTCTCCCACTACTTGATTTAGGGATGATTTTGATGAACCCTCAATGTTCTAGGAGGTGAATTTGTGAGATATCAAAAAATAAAAATACCCATTGTTAATTAAGAAATTATGTTAGGTAATTTTCCCAAAATTTTTAGGAATTTTTCTGAAATTAAATGTGGGTTGTACGGGATATTTACGGAGATAAGAAAAATAGGCTTTTAAAGGGTCTGTTTAGATTATTTAATAGGTTTAATTAACCTAAGTTATAAACCTAGGTTTACTATTCCTATTTCTCCGATTACCTTTTTCCGCACGCTGCCGCCTACACCTTCCGTTCATGTGCCTCGGGCGAGCATTGTGTGTTTGGCTTGCCTCCGATGCCAACCAATCTTTGATCGATTGGCGTTGGATTCTCTAATCATCCCTTGCAGCCGCCTCCTCATTGCTTGGGCCTCCGTCACGAGCATAGGCCATCGCCATTGACCCCTCTCCATCTGCGATCAACTCCATCGTCGCTTGCTTCATCGTCGACCCGACAATCCTAGCACTACCCCCTTCTCCCGATTTCGACGGTAGAAAAGCATCATCGCCCTTCAACGTAAGCAACAACTCATTCATCCCCTCTTAATGCCATCGCTCTTCCCTCTAACCCATCGCCAACTTCTAGCCAACCTACACTTTATCTCCACTGATCTAGTTCTCGAGCAGATCTCCCAGTAGCATCAACCTTTCTTCTCATATGCTCCGTGATTGGCCGACGGTGGACCTGTGGGTGAGCCGGCTGGAAGAAAGGAGGCCAACGCTTTCTTGTTGGGAGATCTGGCCAGAGGGAGGGTTACTGAGCAACACCACCGGGGGAGGGGGGATTCGGGCGAGTGTTCACCTCAAGTAGGGAATCGGCAGCAACATCATTGCTATTCGAGTTGGGAGTCACCGCTGCCCCAATTACTGCGGTAATTAGGTAAGTTGCTGAGTTGTTTTCCAAACTTTAGACAAGCTATGGTTTTCCTTCATTGTATTGGGGTTGTGATTTGGGTAGTGGTCTTATGTGCTGAACAGGGAATAAGGAGGAAAGGAAAAAAGGGGGGCTTCCGAGGGACTCCTAAGCCAGGTAAGTGATTTTTACAGCTTTAATTCGCGTGTTATTGAATTTCTTTGTTATTGTGTGTGGATGTTTATGATGAGATTGGTGCTTGGGGGTCAGATGTGTTGATGACGGCTGTGAATTGGAGTGTTGGTGGGCTATGAAGGCAGTGGTGGCTGTGAGTGCATTTTGTGAGGTGTTATGGGTTGTTCTAGTGAACAAAGCAAATTGTTATGGGCTATGAATGATGGTGTTCTTGGCCACGAAGGGGTTGAGAGTTGTGGGTCTTAATTGTGAGGTTTTGTTTGGGAATTGTCGGCTATGAACGTCTGTGGTGGCTGTGCATTAGCTGTGACGGGTTGTAAAGGGTTGTTAATCAGGATTTTAAATTTGTAGTTGGTAAATTGAGATGGTTACAAGAGCGATGTAGGATCTGATTTAATCGTTTTCATGTGTGCTAGAACTTAATGGTAATTATGTTATATGGAGGTTTCGGTCATGAGACAGGTCCACGGGCATAAATACAGATGGTATTTTTCATAGCAGGCGGGTATCTTTGACTTATCTTCTTTTAGATATTGTCATATTGCTGTGCATCATTTACTATAGCTAGTAATAGTTTTCTATGCTTTTAACAGCCCTGGTATGTCACTACCTAGTACGTGTTGTAGTCTTTTCATATGCTTATTATATTGGTGCTCTATCATTTTGATACTTGTCATTTGTTTATTTGACACTAAGAGTAGGGACATACCTTACATACTGGGCATTGAATGAATAATGGATATACCTTACATGTGTACATAGACTTATGTACTTAGGTTATTTGATATGGGCTCCTATTGGTACATACTATACATAGCCATGAATTGACAGGTGTATCGTGCATTAGTGACATGCACCATTTTGCATTATTGCATGACTGGCGATCATCGGCTCCTCGGTAGGAGGTGATACTACTTGGTAGTTGAGCCTATCGTTAGTTACATTATCTACACACACAACCACTCATGAGTTAGTAGTATTTCAGGAGGGTGTGTGTAGTTGCTCAGTCAGGGCTCCATGGTGGTCGCTCAGGATATTTGTATTGTGACGTGGTAGCAGACGGGGATCCCTCCTTTGTCGTGAGACGAGGTGATGTCCCCCATATACATACATGGGGTAGGAGTGGCTTGACTGGCGTCAGGGGTGACACAGGTCATTGTATCATGTGCATACGTTTTTACTATATGCATTTCTTATTGCATGCACTTTTGGTTGTTGCATATGATTGCCATGCACATACAGGAGGTATTATGTAGTTTGTTTTGGTGATTCTACATCTACTTGTATGGATGTATCTTATGTCAGCTTAGGTGATTCTGGTATGTACAGTTTCAGGTATGCATAAGTATTTTTTTGTTTATGTTGGTACAATCGGCCCTGGTTGACTCGAGTTTGACTCAAGCAGTATTTTGACGATAGACAAAACTTATGACATGGGATTGTCATGGGAAAGTCCAACATGGAGTTGGCATGGAAAATCCAAGCATGGGGCTTGGTGTGGAAAGTCCAACATGGAGTTGGCATGGAAAATCCAAGCATGGGGCTTGGTGTGGAAAAGTCCAAAGCATTGCGAAGTTGTGCGTTTGGTGCTTGGTGAGAAATGCATTGCGAAGCCGTGCGCTTGGTCCATTTGGGAAGTCTTGAGGACTTGGTAAGTTCACTAGGCTCGGGGTCCTTGAGTCGGTGAAGGATGGCATTGCGAAGCCGTGCGCTTGGTGCATCCGAGGGACCGCCAGACGGGGAGTGAATGGAGTGAGGCCCAAGGAAAGCATACTTTGAGGGCATGAGACGCGAAGGATGGCATTGCGAAGTCGTGCGCTTGACACATCCGAGGGATGTAGGCCGAGGGAAGAGAGCTTCGGTGGGGAACTCCATGAGGGATGAGGTGGACTTAGCCAAATGGCTAAGACTGAGTGTCGGATTCTCAAACAGCTTGATGTTTGAGGTTTTACCCGACATCAATCGACTGACATAGGTGCCAATCGACTTCTTTAGGTCGAATGGTTCGACCATTGTTCGACTGACCAGGTTATGGCTGAGCGGTCGTCATTGAGGATGACGATCGTGATAACGCCATCGGATGACTAACTGTAGATCGATCGATCGAGGCCGTTTCAGTTACGTATTGCTGTTTCCCGGTCAGTGCTGCGCTATTTCTTGATAGGATGATCGATCGGTGATGGGTATCATTGATGATGTGATCCGTTGGAACTTGACCGCGTGGAGATCGTTGTGAGACAGCGACTGATACCGGTCGTGATGGTCGATCGGTCGGATGAAGCGCAAAATCATCTAGATGCAGGTTATAAATGGAGCTCAAGAGGGAAGATTTCGCCAAGACTTTAAGGAAGCTTTTGGAGGGGAATTGTTGCTGCATTCTAGACCTTCAATAGCCATCTAAAAGCAAGCAACAAGCACAGGGTTCAAAGCAAGCATTGCAAATTGTTCTTTACGTGTATTTCATATTTGTTTTTTTATTGCTTGTATTTCATATTACTTAGTGTAATTGCTTGTGAGAGGTTTCTCCACCACCGACGTGTTGTCGAGAAGGAGTGGTTTAGTTAGTGTCATGTGCATAACTAGAGCTCGGTGAGCTCGCCCATGGAGTAGTAACCATTCAGTTCCGAACCACATATATCTTGTGTTGTGTGATTTTGTATTGTTGTTAGTTTCATTATTATTGTTATTCCACTGCGCTAACAACAATTGTAGACGAGCACGCAATGAGAACGATCGTATTCCACCATACGACAATTGAGGGCTATTCACCCCCTCTAGTTGCCACCATCGACCCTACAAGTGGTATCAGAGCCAAGGAGCTTGTCGAAGACTAACTGCCGACACAAGCACTACAAGATTGCCGGCTACAATATCCATCCACCGAAAAATGATGGAATCTTTTCTTGGTGGAAGAAAAGGATGGAGGTATATTTCGAAACCAATTTCGATTTCATGTTAATCATAGAAAATGATTTTGAAATGCCTAAGGATAGAGAAAACAAGCCCATTGAGAAGTCAAGGTGGACCCAAGACCAAATCAAGGACTTCAAGATAAATCTCGAGGTAATAAAATTACTTAGTGATTTGTTACCTAACACTATTTTGTCTAGATTGGGTGACTATAGGGATGCAAGGGAGCTATGGAATAAGGTAATGAAATTCCAAGAAAATTTCCAACTAGCACAAGTAGAGGAGATTGACGAGGAAGAAGCACCCACCACAT
Source organism: Wurfbainia villosa (assembly GCA_025175895.1). NCBI lineage: Eukaryota > Viridiplantae > Streptophyta > Magnoliopsida > Zingiberales > Zingiberaceae > Wurfbainia > Wurfbainia villosa. Next base: position 29,310,858 of record CM045989.1, on the reverse strand, counting down.
TTAAAGATGTTGATGATTTGGTGGAGACCTCCACTTCTAGCATTGAGGGGGAGGAAAGGATCCCTATTCCGGAGCAAAGTCAAAATGAAGCATCTACCTCCGGAAGATGTGATCAAGAGGCTTCCACCACCTCCTTAGGTAACTCAAGTATTATGATTTTAAATAAAGATCAGATAATATGTTTTGAGTGTAAGGAGAAAGGGCATTACAAGAGTAAATATCCAAAATTGGCTAAGAAAAAAACACCGGCACCAAAAGTCAACCCAAAGTCAAAGGATGTCGGAGTCCCCACAACTAGAAGCAAAGAGCACATTGTGTGCTTTAAATGCAATCAAAAGAGACACTATCGAAGCCAATGCCCTAGGGGGAGGAAGAAAGGGCAAGAAGGTGTATCTCATGTAGGGGGATCTTCTAAAGCTAACCCTAAGGTATATTTAAATTATGCATCTTCAATTCCTAAAGTTAAAAAGCATGATAAAAACTATTTTAGTTCTCTTGCAATTATTAATGAAAAGCATGCTAGTAGGAATAATAAAGTTTATTGTCTAGGTGCCAAGCATGTTAGTTTACCTAACGACAAACCTAGGACCAATAACACTGGACCAATCCTACCTAGGGAGTCAATTAGAAGAATAGAAGAAAATTTGGGCATTAACCCCAAGAAATCTAGGCATATGCCTAAAAAGAAAAACAATTTCCAAAAATCCAATGATAAATCAAAATTTGAATGATTAGAGGTGGAGAATCGAGCCTTGAGGTCAAGGCTAGAAAAATTGGAAAAGACCCTCAAAATTATAACAAATGCAATTATGGGGCCTAAGTATCAAAATTTAAGGCCTAGGGTTCAAAAAACGGTCTAAGGGCAAGGAAGGTTTGGGTCACAAACCTAATCCCAAGAAGACATATCATAATGTTCCATTTAATTATGGAACAATTTCTAGGTCTAGAAATACCAAGGCTAATAGGGAAGCTATCCCTAAGACTAGCCATGGTGTTTGCTTAGTGGCTAAGGACTTAAGGAAAACAAGAAAGTCACTAAGAAGGTCAAAGGAGGAGTCACCTCTAGAGTTGCCCTAGGAAAAACCCATTTGACTAAGGTGTCAAAACCAAAAAGGGTCATTAGAAAGGTGTCTAGGAAAGTTATTCCTAGTGAATACCTTGTTAACCCAAGGAGCTCCAATAGGTGTTGGGTTCCTAGAAGCATGATCGATTCATGCTAAATGGGTTAGGGTGTGTCAACATTAAGTGGATGGGTAGTTAACCTAACCATAGTAGAGTTGACACATTAGGATGTGCTAATGTACTTGAGAAGTTAAAAATGATTTAAATTGGCACAAATAGGTCTTAGAGGTATTGGTGTGCCATTTTGGGTTTATGACACACTTGGGAGATAATGGTATTAAGGCAAAATAGAATTAATTCCTAGAAATGACATTTTGGATTTAACACTTAGGTATTTTATACCTTAGTATATTTTACTTGTCATGATTTATTTGCCTTGCCATGTCATGACATCATTTTCATTCTTATCTCTAAAAATGTCATGATCATGTTTAGACTTATTCTTTATATGTCATGTATGCTAAAATGTCATTCACATGCCATGACATCATGATTTTGGCACATGCTTAGTTAAATCATATTTATGTCATAATCATCATCATGCATATAATTAAAATGGATTTAAGGACTATTGCATGATTTGATGGGAATCAAATAATATTGCCTAGAAATATGCATGAGACCATTAAAGAACAAAAACCCACATCTCACTAGATTAATTGCCTTGAATGTGTTTTACACATCTAGATACAAATGAGATGTTTAGGAAAAATGAATTAAAGGTTTAAAAAATATTTTGAAAAACCTTGGTGAAGTCTATCTTTTGATAGCTATCACCATTGAATGGGATGATACAAAGAAGACTCAATATTGTAGCTTTTCATAACTTTTAGACTTTTTATCAATCTCACTAATTTTTGGGTAAAATAATTTTCTAGTATTTTTCAACCATAATGATTGTGATAAGTAATATACATACCAAATTTCAAGATTTTTCAACTTATGTATATTTACTTACGAATTTCAGAAATTCATTTCTGAAATTCAACAAACTGCAAATGCAGTTATCAATCTTCGTTCGGTTACGTATTTGCTAAGTCTAATATTTGTTAGGCGTGATTTTAGGCGATAAGTGATTTAAGATGGAAATCTTGGTGGTTAGGCCCATGTTCATCTATGTTTTGGTCCCCTAACCACTGCTAACCCTAGGACATGGTTGGGAGAGCATTAGAAAGGGTGGAAATCCATTAGACATGGATTAGGAATAGTGTTTCGGGAGAGTATCAATTTTAAGGTGGATGAGAGTTCATTGTTGAACTTTGCCTTAATTTTGATTGGTTAAATGTTCCTATTGGCTTAGAGACTCTCCAAGGACATTGTTGGTGCAATGGTCAAGGGGGAGCAAGCCTCTAGGGGCGGTATCCATCATGGGAAGATGGATGTGTATTTCCTCATGGGAGGAAAATTGGGTTGCCTCTCTTAAGTGATATAGGATCAATAGAAAGATTGAGGGCATGACAAGAGGAAGATTGTATGATCTCATTGGGATATTAGACATTGAAACCCTTGAGGACCTTTTTGATGTAATGTCAAAAAGGGGGAGAAGTTACCAAGTTACCAATTAGGTTTGGAATTCTCATTTGGGATGTGAGAATTGCCAATATGGGAGAATTGGTAGACTTGAGGGATAGTTTTGTCAATCATCAAAAAGGGGAAGATTGTTCGTGCAATCGGCCCAGGTTGACTCGAGTTTGACTCGAGCAGTATTTTGATGATAGACAAAACTTATGACATGGGATTGTCAAGGGAAAGTCCAACATGGAGTTGGCGTGGAAAATCCAAGCATGGGGCTTGGTGTGGAAAGTCCAACATGGAGTTGGCATGGAAAATCTAAGCATGGGGCTTGGTGTCGTAAAGTCCAAAGCATTGCGAAGTCGTGCGCTTGGTGCTTGGTGAGAAATGCATTGCGAAGCCGTGCGCTTGGTGCATTTGGGAAGTCTCGAGGACTTGTTAAGTTCACTAGGCTCGGGGTCCTTGAGTCAGTGAAGGATGGCACTGTGAAGCCGTGCGCTTGGTGCATCTGAGGGACCGCCGGATGAGGAGCGAATGGAGTGAGGCCCAAGGGAAGCATACTTCAAGGGCATAAGACACGAAGGATGGTGTTGCGAAGTCGTGCGCTTGGCACATCCGAGGGACGTAGGCCGAGGGAAGAGAGCTTCGGTGGGGAACTCCATGAGGGATGAGGTGGACTTGGCCAAGTGGCTAAGACTGAGTGTCGGATGCTCAAACAGCTTGATGTTTGAGGTTTTACCCGACATTAGTCGATTGGCATAGGTGCCAGTCGACTGCTCTAGGTCAAATTGTTCGACCATTGTTCGACTTACAGGTTACTGGTGAGCGATCGATCGCCAAGGGAGCAATGATCGATTGATCGCCATCGATCGTGATCAGTAGATCGATCGACTAATCGGGGTGATTTCAACTATAGAAGTGCTCACACCAGCACTCGATTGATGGGATGATCAGTCGACTGATGGGTATCATCAGTCGACTGATGTGTGATTCGTTGGAACTTGACCTACGTGGATCTGGCCGTTTTGAGATAACGACTACAGGACCAGTCGACTGATGGTCACAATCAGTCGACTGATGGGCGCAAAATCATCTTGATGCAGGTTATAAATGGAGCTCAAGAGGAAGGATTTCACCAAGACTTTAAGGAAGCTTTTGGAGGGGAATTGCTGCTGCATTCCAGACCTTCAATAGCCATCTAAAAGCAAGCAACAAGCAAAGGGTTCAAAGCAAGCGTTGTAAAGTGTTCTTTACGTGTTTTTCATATTTGTCTTTGTATTTCTTGTATTTCATATTACTTAGTGTAATTGCTTGTAAGAGGTTTCTCCACTTCCGATGTGTCGTCGAGAAGGAGTGGTTTAGTTAGTGTCGTGTGCATAACTAGAGCTCGGTGAGCTCGCCCATGGAGTATGAACCATTTGGTTCCGAACCACGTATAATTTGTGTTGTGTGATTTTGTATTGTTGTTAATTTCATTATTATTGTTATCCCGCTGCGCTAACAACAATTGTAGGTGAGCACGGAACGAGAACGATCGTATTCCACCATACGGCGATTGAGGGCTATTCACCCCCCTCTAGCCGGCCACCATCGACCCTATAGTTTATTGTCGAGAAACTGTACCAGCATGATTATTATTACTACTTATAGTTTACTATGCATGGCTATTAGATATCCGCTGAGTTTTACTTACTCCGTTGATATCTATTTTATTTCAGGATGATGTCTTCCGGAGGGTCCAGTTGCCAGTCCCCTTATCTGACGACTCTGTTATTTGGTTTTCAATTTTTCCATATTTTTATCACTAGTAGTCTATGTTTTAAATTTGTAGTACTTTATACTCATGGTTGTTTTGGTGGTATTTGATTATGTCCTTATGGACTTTTTATGTTCGATTTGTTTTCGTTATATGTGTGGTTGTGTATTTCTGCTCAGATGGCAGAAGAGGTAAGTCTTGAGGTTTTAGGCCTCTTATTTACTTTTGTTGTTGGCCTGAGGCCCATATATTATATGTATTGTGGTGTTTTATGTTCCGTCCATGTTGGCCGATGTATAGTGGGACATGTGAGCCTTGTATATAGGATTTAATTGTCCGCAGTACAGGGGAGATGCTATTCGATTTTCGTCGGACAAGTACCCCCTCTTGTGGCGTGACAATTTATTTGGTATCAGATTCTAGGTTCCGAGTTCCTAAGGGTTTTTGGAGTTCGCCACGTTTGGCAGGTCAACCTGTGCATTTTCAGATGTTTACGGATTTCCGTCGACTTGGTGTTTCGGACATTTTGGAGTCATATTTTGACAAGATCGTATTGGGGACTTGGCGGCGATAGAACATCTTCAGATGGCTAACAGGTGAAATTATTGATTTTTCTATCTGTAGTAATACTTGTGTAATAATTTAGCAGATATGAAACGAGGTGGGCGTGCTCTCGCGCCAAGACGTGGTGCAGGGCAGCCATGCAAGAGGACATTGAGATCTACTCAGTTGCCAGAAAGGTCTATAGAAAATGAGCCTGTCGATCAGGGTCAGACTTCACATGGTGTCGTGGTGTAGTCGGTTATCACATTCATTTATTTTTCGAGCATTTCTGAGAGAGATTGGTAGACTATCCACACTTAGGTCACAAAGATTAATGGTATCTCTTCCCTTTGGGGATAAATTAGAAGTCACCTAGTGTTGGGAATTCTTTATGCCAAATGGAATATGCGCAATGGAAAAAAAAAAAAGGATCCCTTCCAAGTGATCCATGCGAAAGCAAACTCGTATAAAATAAATTTCTCTAAACCAAGCCTATCTTATAGGAGAGTTCTACCTTTGTTGCGTGCCCTTTGCAATCCCGCTTTTCCTTGGATGTGTTGGATCTTTTAGCACGTTCAAATGTCCGTGCCTCTATATGTATCCACACGAGCAAGCTCTTGTCTCACAAAAGAAAAACTAGAGGAGCTCTCCTTTACTTCTTGCTAGAGAAGTCCCTAAAGGAGAGGAAGAGAGGGAAAAGGAGAAAGGAAGAAGAAGACTCCTCTTCTTGCTAGCCTACACTCACAAACCCACACAACCAAAGCTTCCACCAAGCTCTCTCACAACCACAACAACACAACCAAAGCTTCCACCAACAACAAAGCCAATGCTCTCTTTTGGCCGGCCACTTGAGGTGTCTTTTATAGGGTTGGAAAAACCCTTTCACCTCCACACATTCAATGCAATCCATTGCATTGAGACATATCCTTGTTTGGCCGGCCACTTAAGGAGACAAAACCATTTTGTTTCCTTCCACCTTAACTAGCTTAGGTGGATGCTTAGGTGGCATGCTTATGTGGCATGCTTATGTGGCATTCTTATGTGGCATTCATGCATGTTGAATTAATCTTATTAATTCAATTAAGCTTATGTTATTATATTGAATTAATCTTATTAATTCAATCATATTGAATTAATCTTATTAATTCAATTAAGCTTATGTTATCATATTGAATTAATCTTATTAAATCAATAAGGTAACATATTGAATTAATCTCATTAAATCAATTAGCTAAAATTCTCATTAAGCTTAAAGTCCAAAACCATTTTGTACTTAAGCTTATTCCCAAATTATTCTAGTCAAACTAGAATACTCTAATTCCTCTAATTATCATGCTCTTTGTGTGTGACCCTATAGGCTCTCATAACGTTGGCAGTGGATCTAAACTCTTTTAGATACACAAGCAATGAGCGGCATCTAGCAATACATCATTTGCTAGTTCTGAGATAAGTCAAGATCACTAACCTTTTAGTGACTACTATAATATATGACCGTGTCCTTCTATCCTTGATATCAGTTGATCGATGAGGCATAGACCGTGTCATCCTCGATCAATCTATGTGTTTCTTGATCCACAGGTAAACTAACTCAAACAAATGAGCTCAATATCTCATATTGACTCATTCGAGCATGGCCATGCGTTTTAGTAGTTCTACTCAATCAAGGGGCCCACCGATATCACTCTCGTCATATGAGAGGATAGATCCCATCTACATCACTCACATCCCTCCGCATAATTTGTTATATACCCGATGTCGCCTTTATGGTCCACCACATTACGGGTGTTGTGATACCAAAGTACATAACTCCTTATGTAGGGAACCGTAGTGACTTGGTTTGAGGACTATTCATACCAATAGTCACATGAGAAAGTTTATGACACTCATATAACGATCCATGAAACTTTCTCATGGCGAATTCGATTCGATTATATATTCTCTAATATATACCCATGTGTCAACTTGATATCATATATCCATGACTTGTGAGATCAAGTCATCAATTGACCTACATGCTAGTCTTTATGTATTAATATTGCCCTTGCATATTAATACTTGACTAGAACATTTAGAAAGTGTTCTCTCTGACCTCTCATAATCAATTACGCAATTGATGTCTTTGTAGATAAGAACCTACTTTTCTAGGGCATTACTATATTTAATTTAGCTGGCACAAGAAAGACTTAAATATAATAACCAATCCTTTTCCTTTATAGAATATGATACAAAATGTTCCCTATTCAACCATCACATGATTGGTTCTTAGGGCTATAACTAACAATCTCCCACTAGCACTAGTACCAATCACTATGATATCTAATACCTAGTGACCTAGTGTGACCATCATGCTTCCTCTGTGCAAAGCCTTGGTCAATGGATCTGCGATGTTAGCTTCGCTTCGGTACTCTGCATATCCTCACATCTCCTCTATCGATGATCTCTCGAATGAGATGGAAGCCGCATGATATGTGTTTGGTCGTGATGTGATCAAGGTTCCTTAGCCTGCAATAGCCCCATTGTTGTCACATAGAGGTCTATTGGATCTGCAATGCTAGGAACTACCCCAAGTTCAGCGATGAACTTGCGAGCCAAACAGACCTCCTTTCTTTGCATCGAGATCAATATACTCCCATTGTAGAATCGGCAAGCGTGTCTGCTTTGAACTCTTCGACTCACACTCCACCATTCAGCAAAACACGTACCCGATTGCGATCTATAGTCATCCTATGCATTTGGAAGCTTGCATCACTTTGTAACCCTTACTGATTAGCTCCTCATTGCCTCCAAATATCGTGAAATATTCTTTCGTCTTCGTAAGTATTTAAGAATATTTTTGACGCTATCCGATGACTTTCACCGATCCGTAGTATCTACTCGTACTCAAAGCATACGAGATGTCGGAGCAGTACAAAGCATGGCGTACATGATAGACCCTATAGCGGATGCATAAGGGATCATATCCATGCGTCTCTCTCCTCCTTAGAAGAGGGACATTGAGTCTTGAAGACTTACACCATGTGATAAAGCGAAACCCTTTCTTGGAATTTTGCATAGCAAAATGATCTAGCACTTTATCAATGTATGTACTCGACTTAGGCCAAGTAATCTTTTAGATCTATCTCTATAGATCTTGATGCCTAGAATATAGGCGGCTTCTCTAAGTCTTTCATCGAGAAACAATTCCCTAACCATATCTTCACAGATTTGGAGTGAGGGAATATCATTTCGATGAGAAGTATGTCATCTACATACAAGACAAGAAATACAACTGTGCTCCCACTATTTCTCTTGTAGACACAAGGCTCATCTTCATTCTTGATGAAACCAAACTCTTTGATTGCATCATCGAATCGAAGATTCCAGCTTCGAGAGGCTTTCTTTAGTCCATAAATGGACCTTTGCAGTTTGCATACCTTTCCAGGATGCTTTGGATCTTCAAAACCCTCAGGTTGTGTCATGTACACATCCTCGAGTAGCTTTCCATTCAGAAAAGCGGTTTTGACATCCATCTGCGGATCTCATAATCATGGTAAGCGATAGCAAGTATGATCCGAATGGATTTAAGCATCGCATGGTGAAAAGGTTTCTTCATAGTCAATACCATGAATTTGTTTGAATCCTTTGCCACCAATCTACCTTTATAGGTATGCTTATTACCATCCATGTCTTTACTTTAAAGACCCACTTACACCCAATGGGTTTTACCCTTGGTGGATCAACCAAAGTCCATACTTGGTTAGTGTACATGGATTCCATTTGGATCTCATGGCCTCTAGCCATTTCTCGGAATCTGGGCTCATCATAGCTTCTTGATAGGATGTAGGCTCGTCAAGATCGACAAGCAATACTTCACCGCTTGTCGGTCAAGAGAAAAGAATATCTCTCGGGTTGACGACGGATCCTATTAGATCTACGAAGAGGTTGGTCTACTTGAGCAGTGTTTGCTCCACAACTCTTTGGGCAACAAATTCCTCATCCACAACACTTTGTGGTGCCTGCTCATTTTCCATCGGCCTTAGTGTTATCATCATCTTGAACTTCTTCAAGATGAATTTTACTCCCTAGTATTTCTAGAAATAAATTCTCTTTCTAGAAAGACAGATTTCGCAACAAACACCTTGCCAAGTGTGGGATTGTAAAAGTAATATCCCTTAGTTTCCTTGGGATATCCTACAAAATAACACTTATCGATTTGGGTCCTAGTTTATCCGAGACTTGACGTCTAACGTAAGCTTCACAACCCCAAATCTTTATAAAAGACATTTTGGGACTCTTCGGTCCATATCGTATATGGTGTCTTTTCTCGGCTTTTGATGGGAACGCGATTAAGTGTGAAAGCGGTACTGTCTCTAGAGCTAAACCCCAAAAGGAAGTAGGTAGATCAGTCTGGCTCATCATTGATCGTACCATATCTAATAGAGTACGATTTCTCCTCTCAGATACACCATTCCATTGTGGTGTTCCAGGTGGAGTGAGTTGGGATATTATCCCACACTTAGCCAGGTGATCACGAAACTCTTGACTAAGGTATTCACCACCTCGATCTGATCGAAGTAGCTTAATACGCTTACCAAGTTGGTTTTGTACTTCATTCTTGAATTCTTTGAACTTTTCAAAGGATTCTGACTTATGTCTCATCAAATATAAGTAGCCAAATCTACTCATATCATCAGTGAAAGTAATAAAGTACTTATAGCCTCCTCTGGCTTCGACATTGAAAGGGCCACATACATCAGTATGTATGAGTCCTAACAAGTCCGTCGCTCTCTCGCCATGTCCACTAAATGGAGTTTTAGTCATCTTTCCTAAAAGACAAGACTCACATACCTCATATGATTCAAAATCAAATGAGTCCAATAATCCATCTTTATGGAGTTGGGATATGCGTTTTTCATTTATGTGACCTAGGCAACAGTGTCAGAGATATGTCTGGTTCAAATCATTCGATTTGAACCGTTTGGTATTTACGTTATAAATTTGGTTTTCTAAATCTAGAACATAGAGACCATTCATAAGTGGTGCATTACAATAGAACATTTCATTTAAATAAATGGAACAACATTTGTCCTTTATTATAAAAGAAAAGTTTTTCTTGTCTAAACAAGATACATAGATTATGTTCTTTGTCAATGCAGGTACATAAAAGCACTCCTCTAGTTCTAAGATAAGCCCAGTGGGCAAAGACAAAGAATATGTTCCTACAGCTACAGCAGCAACTTTTGCGCCATTGCCTACTCGTAGATCCACTTCGCCCTTTGCCATTATTCTACTATTTCTCAGTCCCTGCACATTAGTACAAATGTGAGATGCACATCCGGTATCTAATACCCATGTAGAAGAAATAGATAGATTAACCTCTATAACATGTATACCTGAGGCAGAAGTCCCACTTCTCTTGTTCTTTACTTCCTCAAGGTAGACTTTGCAGTTCCGCTTCCAGTGTCCAGTCTTACCGCAATGGAAGCAGTCCCCTTCCTTAGGTACTTTACCTTTACCCTTTGAAGTGGATGAATTGGCCTTGCTTTTGGCTTGGGTCTTACCCTTGCCTTTGCGCTTACCTTTGTCCTTCTTGACCATTAGTACATTACTAACTTTCTTCTTGAGATTTGGTTCAGCAGTTCTTAACATGCTGAGAATCTCAGGCAAAGGTTTATCAATTTCATTCATGTTATAATTCATGACGAATTGATTGTATGCTTCCTAACGAACGATTGCAGGATAACATCGGTTGCCAATTCTTGGCTCAGTGGAAAACCTAGTCTTTCAAGGTTCTCAACGTACCCAATCATTTTGAGTACGTGAGTTCCTACAGGTGTTCCTTCTTGCATCTTGCATGCAAAAAGAGTCTTAGACACTTCAAAACGCTCGTGCCTAGCTTGTCCTTGATATAGTTGTTTCAAGTGCTCAACCATATCATAGGCATCCATGTTCTCATGTTGCTTCTGGAGCTCAGAGTTCATGGTGGCAAGCATAAGACATGACACATCTAATGCGTCATCTTGATGCTTCTTATAAGCATCCTTTTCAAAGACGAGTGGCGTAGGCAGGTATTTCAGGGGTAGACTGCTCTAGGACATATAGTTTGCGTTCTTGCTTGAGGATAATCCTCAAGTTCCTATACCAGTCAAGAAAATTTGCTCCATTGAGCTTGTCCTTCTCAAGGACAGATCGCAAATTGAGGGGGTGTGTCGTGTTAGATGACATGGTGATCTACAACATTAAAATGCAAAGTTTAAGTATCATACCTAAATCATTTAATTAGGCCTTTAATTAAATGAAGCTCCCACTAAATTTTCATAGCTACTATTTAGCTATAAATTTATATGGGATAAAGATCCACATCATAATTCGTCTTGAGTTAGCTTTGGCTAATCGCCCAAGACGTAGTATAATTAGGTAGGCAATCTTTTGCCAATTACATCTGATGTAACTCTTTAATAGCTTTGTTTAAGTTTTAGATTAGTTTAGTGTTTATTCCTAAACCCGACTTCCAGGGTGGCGAGGCAATGAGGCCTTCTTGGATATCGAAGCAACGACCACTTCTAAGACAAAGTCGATGTTGAATTCACACAAAACTAATTTTAACACTTATGTTCAAAGCTAATATATGCCTCTACTTTCTTAACCAATTAAGAAAAACTTAACTAAGTCTTAACCAAGATCGATAGCGGGACATCACGATTGTCCACTCGCACCCCTCCAAGATAAAATGCATTGCTTTGCTTTGGCAAACCCAATAACAAATGATCGAGGAAGTAGTGAGTACCAACTTTGGTAGGCATATCGTTTAGACTTATTAAGAAATAAACATGTATCATATACATATTAGCATACATCACATATAAGCTAAACTAATCATGCATCACATACAAGCTAAACTAACATGCATCACATACATATTAAACTAAGCGTGTCATGGTTATGGCCCTTATTCTACAATCTTCTCAAGCCAATGAAAAGATTGATTGGTCAACCTAGGGATAGCATCTTCTCCTAAGTGCTTCCTTTTGGTTGTCTTGTGTGTTGACTTCCTCCTTGTAACCTCATCTTCCAATGGACCCTCCATCTTTGTTTTGTACATTACAAAAGGAGAAATACTCGAGTTACATTCGAGTCTAAAACTAATTTTACAACAAGAATTTTAGGAGGAAGGCACGACACGCAGGCCGTATTTAAGAATTACAACACACACATTCACAAACCTTTTGGGACTAGGCCATAACCATGCACCATGTCATTTTAACTTTTAAAAGACATTGGATATTTTATTATGTTTGACAATTGCTAATGCAATTATCAACTCATAATAAAATTTATCCTACTTCTATATCACATAAAAAATAGAGAAAACATATTTTATACGATCTTTCGCAAGTGGCTCATACCATGTTGGGAATTCTTTATGCCAAATGGCATATGCAAGAACGGAAAAAAAAAGGATCCTTCCAAGTGATCTATGAAAGCAAACTCGTATAAAATAAATTTCTCTAAACCAAGCCTATCTTATAGGAGAGTTCTACCTTTGTTGCGTGCCCTTTGCAATCCCGCTTTTCCTTGGATGTGTTGGATCTTTTAGCACGTTCAAATGTCCGTGCCTCTATATGTATCCACACGAGCAAGCTCTTGTCTCACAAAAGAAAAACTAGAGGAGCTCTCCTTTACTTCTTGCTAGAGAAGTCCCTAAAGGAGAGGAAGAGAGGGAAAAGGAGAAAGGAAGAAGAAGACTCCTCTTCTTGCTAGCCTACACTCACAAACCCACACAACCAAAGCTTCCACCAAGCTCTCTCACAACCACAACAACACAACCAAAGCTTCCACCAACAACAAAGCCAATGCTCTCTTTTGGCCGGCCACTTGAGGTGTCTTTTATAGGGTTGGAAAAACCCTTTCACCTCCACACATTCAATGCAATCCATTGCATTGAGACATATCCTTGTTTGGCCAGCCACTTAAGGAGACAAAACCATTTTGTTTCCTTCCACCTTAACTAGCTTAGGTGGATGCTTAGGTGGCATGCTTATGTGGCATGCTTATGTGGCATTCTTATGTGGCATTCATGCATGTTGAATTAATCTTATTAATTCAATTAAGCTTATGTTATTATATTGAATTAATCTTATTAATTCAATCATATTGAATTAATCTTATTAATTCAATTAAGCTTATGTTATCATATTGAATTAATCTTATTAAATCAATAAGGTAACATATTGAATTAATCTCATTAAATCAATTAGCTAAAATTCTCATTAAGCTTAAAGTCCAAAAACCATTTTGTACTTAAGCTTATTCCCAAATTATTCTAGTCAAACTAGAATACTCTAATTCCTCTAATTATCATGCTCTTTGTGTGTGACCCTATAGGCTCTCATAACGTTGGCAGTGGACCTAAACTCTTTTAGATACACAAGCAATGAGCGACATCTAGCAATACATCATTGCTACCCAAGTTACGAGATAAGTCAAGATCCGACTAACCTTTCCGTGACTACTATAATATATGACCGTGTCCTTCTATCCTTGATATCAGATTGATCAATGAGGCATAGACCGTGTCATTCTCGATCAATCTATGTGTTTCTTGATCCCTGAGTAAACTAACTCAAACAAATGAGCTCAATATCTCATATTGACTCATTCGAGCATGGCCATGCGTTTTAGTAGTTCTACTCAATCAAGGGGCCCACCGATATCACTCTCGTCATATGAGAGGGATAGATCCCATCTACATCACTCACATCCCTCCGCATAATTTGTTATATACCCAGTAATCGCCTTTATGGTCCACCCTGTTACGGGTGACGTTTGACGATACCAAAGTACATAACTCCTTATGTAGGGAACCGTAGTGACTTCAGGTCTGAGGACTATTCATACCAATAGTCACATGAGAAAGTTTATGACACTCATATAACGATCCATGAAACTTTCTCATGGCGGGTCAGTTCAGTATATATTCTCTAATATATACCCATGTGTCAACTTGATATCATATATCCATGACTTGTGAGATCAAGTCATCAATTGACCTACATGCTAGTCTTTATGTATTAATATTGCCCTTGCATATTAATACTTGACTAGGAACATTTAGAAAGTGTTCTCTACAGCCTCTCATAATCAATTCTGCCAATTGATGTGCTGTAGATAAGAACCTACTTTTCTAGGGCATTACTATATTTAATTTAGCTGGCACAAGCAAGACTTAAATATAATAACCAATCCTTTGCCTTTATAGAATATGATACAAAATGTTCCCTATTCAACCATCACATGATTGGTTCTTAGGGCTATAACTAACACCTAGGAGGTTAAAGGATGTCCATTAGATTTCAGCAGCGTTATACTCTCGGTAGATTTGTTGATTCTAGACATGATCGAATTCAACATCGTACTTGGCATGGACTGACTAACAGCGTATCATGCCACTGTGGATTGCCAGACGAGGGTGGTTACGTTCCATCCTCCTAACCAACCCTCATGGGATTTCACTGGCACAAGAAACTATGGTATATCGACCGTTTCTGCGATTCAGGCTCGAAAGCTTTTATCACACGGTTGTTAGGGTTTTCTATTATCATTGATCAATGCCGAGGACACTGGTGACTCTTAGATCTCAGACATTCCTATCGTCCGAGAGTATCTGAATGTCTTTCCAGAGAAGTTACCGGGCCTGCCTCCCAGAAGGCAAGTGGAGTTCACAATTGAGTTAATTCCGGGGATGACGCCGACATCGAAAGCTCCTTATCGTATGACCCTAAAAGAGTTGGACGAGCTAAAGGTCCAAATTTAAAAGATTTTGGACAGAGGTTTTATCTGCCCTAGTATATCTCCTTGGGGTTCTCTGATTCTCTTCGTAAAGAAGAAAGATGGTTCGATGAGAATATGCATCGACTACAGGCAGTTGAACGCCGTCACCATCAAGAATAAATATCCTCTGCCATGTATTGAGGACTTGTTTGATTAGCTCAGAGGTATGTCAGTGTATTCTAAGATTGATCTGCGGTATGTACATCATCAGTTAAGGGTCAGAGATTCGGACGTTCAGAAGACAGTGTTCCGTACCCGATATGGGAACTACGAGTTTTTTGTAATTCCATTTGGGCTTACCAATGCTCCAGCAGTATTCATGGACTTGAAGAACCGTGAATTTTGAAGGTGGAAACTTCGCTTTCCACTTCAACTCGGTCGCTTTTCCATGGCAATCCCATCTACATCCTCGGATAAAAAAAATTTAATCCTAGACAAAGAGGGATTACCCAAGCAACCGATCCATCATCGTGCTATTCGAATAGAGTGTTCACTTGAACAAACTTGTTGTTCAAGTAACCTACCTCTTTTCTTCGATTAGTCGCGGAATAGACGATGTACGGATCGCCGATTTTTGTGTTTGTTTTCGGGGTCCAAGTAAATTAGCCACATATAATTATAAATAATTATATACATAATACAAAAGAACACCAATCAAAGTAAACAAGCTTATACCTCTTGATCTTCTATTGTATGTCCTTCCTCCTTTTGGACGTCGTGTGAGTGACAATCTTCCAAAAGTCGAAGCCTCCTAGATCACATTCTTCCCTTCCTTGCTCACTCCGAACAAAGGGAAGAATAAAACAAAACTCTTCTTCTATCTAGGACTGACCACCAAGCTCCAAGCTTGATGTTGCCGCTGGCCAAGGAGTGGATGTAGGAGCGCCGGCCAACCTTGAAGGAAGGTTGCCGCCAGCCAACCTATAGAGAGAGAGAGAGAGTGGGAGGAGTTGCCGCCGATCTAGAGAGAGAGAGAGAGGGTGGAGTTTCCGCCGGCCAAGAATAGTCAAACCCTAGAATTATCTTGCCGCCGCCCAATAGGAAGATGCAATCCCTAAGTTAGCCGCCCACCTCTCCTCTCAAGCCAACTCCAAAAACCCTAACCCTTGTCTTATGATCTCCATGCCCAAGCCCTAAGCCCTTATTTATAGAGTTAGGCTTGAGCCTCCTTTTAATCTCCACTGTCGGATCTAGAGATTTAATCTCAACCCTCAGATCTAGAGATTTAATCTCCACCGTTGGATCTAGAGATTTAACCTACACCGTTGGATCTAGAGTTTCATTTTCCATCATCGGATCTAGGCTTCATGAGGGTTTAGTAGGCTACAATAGGGACCATGAGGAGGAGTTGGATCATGGCCACTCAATGGATCTAGCCCACATAAAGTCAAATCCATTAATGATAAATTCATTCCACTAGAGGATTATTATTGATCTACCTCACCAACCCCATAAATAAATATGGGCTCCATATATTAATTGTACAAATATCTCCCCGTGTTTAAGATCTCGAATGTCCACCAATTAATTAATTTATTGAAAATTAATTAATCAACATCTAACTCTATGAGTAGTACCACTCAACCTTATCATCATTCCGGACCAAGTCTACCTGCAGGGTTTACATGATGAATCTTATGAGCTCCTCAAGAGGACATCATCATCCTAATATATAGGACACAGTTTCCTTCTATAATCAACAACACACCATGTAAATAATATCATTTCTCAACTTACCGAGCCTATCGATTTACTCTATAAATCTCGCTCATTGGTAAATCAAAGAAATAAATACTAAGTACATGTGCCCGTTATTATATTGGGATTAATAGCATGTACACCATAATATCCGAGGTCCGATTCAATTATGTACTCAACAATAAATTGAATCACCTCTAAGTCGGTCCTGCTCAATGCACACAAAATGCACTAGTGTAATTCTATGGTCAAGACAAACCAATACCAAATCACACTACAACCATACCAATGGTTTGTCCATAACCATTTCGGTTGTGAGCCTTTACTTATACTTTATAAGGAACTGATAACATGATCTCCTGTGTGACACTAGACACCATGTTATCTACAATGTAACGTATCAGACAAATATGCATAACCATAAATATGCAAACAATGATCATGTGATTCTTATTATAAAAATAAAAATGTTCATACAAAAGATAGACTTTTCAGTATATATCCCAACAATCTTCCACTTATACTAAAAGACTTGTTGTCCTCATACTACCATACATCTGATTCCCATTCCCTCCACATGCCTATCAAAAGCTCTCGCTGGAAGGGCCTTAGTGAAAGGATCAGCCAGGTTTTCCTCTAATGCAATCTTGGCCACAACAACTTCTCCTCGCTTTACAATTTCTCGTATCAGGTGGTACTTATGCTCTATGTATTAACTTGCCTTATGGGCTCATAGTTCCTTCGAGTTTGCAACTGCACCACTATTATCATAATAAATTGTGATAGTTCTAGGCAAACCAGGAATCACATCCAAGTCCATCAAGAAGTTCCTGAGCCATACAACTTCTTTGGCCGCCTCAGAGGCTGCCATATACTCAGCTTCTATGGTGGAGTCCACCACGCATTTTTGCTTGACACTCCATCATACAATGGCTCCACCTCCCAAAGTAAACACAAAACCTGAGGTAGACATACTGTTATCCCTATCTGATTGGAAGTCAAAATCTGTGTAATCCATAGGGAGTAATTGATCTGCTTGGTATACCGGCATATAATCCCTAGTCGTTCTCAGGTACTTCAATATATGCTTTACCGCAGTCCAATGTCCCTATCTTGGATTACTCTGATATCTGCTAACCATGCCCACGGTAAAGTAGATATCCGGTCTCGTACATAGCATAACATACATGAGGCTTCCTACTGCCGAAGCATAAGGAACCGCCTTCATCTCCTCTATCTCCTTTGATGTTCTAAGACACATCTCCTTAGACAAAGGTACTCCATGCCTAAAAGGTAGAAAACTTTTCTTGGAGTTCTGCATGCTAAAACAGGCCAAAATGGTGTCTATGTATGAAGCTTGAGATAAGCACAACATCCTTTTCCTGTGATCCCTTATAGCCTTGATCCCAAGGATGTGTCCCACTTCTCCCAAGTCCTTCATATCAAACTGTTTGGACAACCATACCCTTACATCCGATAACACCTTGACATTGTTGCTAATTAACAAAATATCATCTACGTATAGTACAAGAAATTTCACTACGTTTCTGTCACATCTCTTGTATACACAAGACTCATCTGGACTTTGAATAAATCCATAAGACTGGATTACCTCATCAAAGCAGATGTTCCAAGATCTCAAAGCTTGCTTCAATCCATAAATGGACTGATTAAGCTTGCACACAAGATGCTCTTTGCCCTTTGCAATGAATCCCTCTAGTTGCTTCATATAGATGTTTTCCTCAAGACTTCTATTAAGGAAAGCTGTCTTGACATCCATCTACCACACCTCATAATCCATATGAGCAACAATACATAAGAGAATCCGGATAGACTTAAGCATGGCTACCGGTGAAAAAGTCTCCTCATAATCGATACCCTCTTTCTGAGTATACCCTTTCGCAACAAGCCTTGCTTTGAAGGTCTCAACCTTCCCATCTATTCCTCTCTTTCTTTTGTAGATCCACTTGCATCCAATAGTTTTTATACTATTGGGTGGTTCTACTAGCTCCCAGACCTGATTTGAATCCATAGATTCTATCTCAGAATTCATCGCACTTTGCCAAGATACTGCATCTTTATCTTGGATTGCCTCGTCATATGTCCAGGGATCAGGTTCATGTTTGCCAGAAACCAAATCAGAAGATTCTCCCAAAAACATAAATCTATCAGGATGTCTAACAACCCTCCCACTACGAGAGGTATCACCTGTGTATCCTCTGTGACACGCGGTGCAGTCACTTGTGGTATATCCTCTTGTATCGGTGGTACTGAAGTAGTGACTTCCCCTCTCAATTCCTTTAGAATAATCTTACTCATGGGATTATGGTTCATCACATAGTCTTCCTCTAGAAATCTGGCATTCGTGCTAATAATCACCCTCTGATCTCTAGGAATATAAAACAAACCACCTTTCGTTCATCTAGGATAGCCAACGAACATACACACTTCTGTACGAGGTTTCAACTTACCAGCATCTACCTTCAGCACATGTGCTGGACTCCCCCAAATCCGAATATGTCTCAGACTAGGCTTTTGCCCAGTCCACAATTCTATGGGAGTAGAAGGCACTGATTTAGATGGTGCCAAGTTCAGAATATACACTACCATATCCAGAGCATACCCCCAGAACAAATCCGGCAACTCAGAATAACTCATCATCGATCTAACCATCTCCATAAGAGTCCTATTCCTTCGCTCCGCTACACCATTTTGCTGGGGTGTGCCAAGTGCAGACAATTAGGATTGAATCCCAGCCTGTAATAAGTAATTCCTAAACTCTCCCAAGAGGTACTCATCACCACGATCAGATTGTAGTGTCTTGATACTTTTACCTTGACGTTTCTCCACATCAGCCTTGAATTCTTTGAACTTGTCAAAGCATTCTGACTTGCGGCGCTTCAAGTAAATGTATCAATATCTTGAATAATCATCTATAAAAGAGATGAAATATTCAAAACCACCTCTTGCTTGGATAGACATAGGACCACACAAATTAGAATGAACCAATTCCAACACATCTTTGGCTCTATACCCCTTGGCCTTAAAAGGCCTCTTGGTCATTTTACCCTCCTAGCATTATTCACAGGTTGGGAAATCTTCCACCACTAATGAACCCAGAGGTCCATCAGCAATCAACCTTTGAATTCTTCTTAGGTTAATATGACTTGGCCTTAGATGCCAAAGATATGTTTGGTTCATTTTCGAAGGTTCTTTACTCTTATTAGAATTAGACGATGAGTTATTTACTTCTATTTGCATCGTGGGAGCTTTTGGTTCAAGGGTATATAAATTTCCTATTAATGCACCAGAATAGATAATCTCCCCATTCCTTTTTATAACAACTCTTTCATTAAAATAAATAGAATATCCATCCATAAACAATTTAGAAACCGAAATCAAATTCTTTCTAAATAAAGGTACATAAAGGTAATTTTTTAGAACCAAAACTTTATTTCTATCAAAAGATAAATAAACATCTCCCATTGCAACAATTGCCACCTTCGTAGCATCGGCAAAGTAAATGGTAATCTCCCCTCGACAAGTAGTAGTCTCCTCGAACCCCGCAACATTGCAGACATGATCGCTGGCTCCCGTGATTCACACACCAAAGCCTAGAGATAACACCACTAAATATGTTTCAACGACTAGACCAAAAGATATACCTTTGTTCTGCTTCCGGTTGGGGCAGTCATTCTTCCAATGTCCAGTCTGCTTGCAAGTGAAGCACTTTCCTTTCGACTTCTTCACTCCTCCTTGAGATCCTCCCGCCACCTTTGCCCCACCTTGTTTTTTCTTCTTCTTGGCTTTCTGCTTAGAAGTAGAAACCTTTTGGGCAACCATGGCCAGAGCCTGAGCACTCTGACGAAAAAGGCCCTCTGCCACCAGGAGTTCTGTCAGAAGCTCTGCCAACGAATACAACCTCTTATTCATGTTGTAGTTCAGGCGAAACTGCTTAAAACTCAAAGGTAGAGACTGGAGAATGATATCGACCTGGATTTCCCCATCGATCTCAGCTCCAAGGACTTCCAGCTCATTCAAATGAGCCATCATCTTGAGAACATGATCCCTCACCGGTGTTCCCTCAATGATGGTGGTCATCATCAAGTTTCTCATGGTTTCTTGCCTCGCAACCTGATTCTGGTGTCCGAAAAGCTCTTTGAGATTGAGCATCATGTCATAAGCAATGGGCATGGCTTGATGCTGATGTTGCAATACATTTGACATAGAAGCCAAAATGTAACACCGCGCCATCTCATTAGCCTTTATCCACTTCTTATAACTCTCCTTCTCCTTTTCCCCAGAATCATCCGCAGGCTTAGGAGGACACTCTTCGAAGAGTACATATTTGTACTCATCAAGAGTCAAGACAATATCAAGATTCCTCTTCCAATCAACATAATTGGGTCTAGTAAGTTTATTTTCTTTCAGTATCACAACAAGAAGGTTGAAAGTCATTTTTGAAAAACCTAAGAATAACATAGATCAAAACATTATATTTCAAAAAATTATCGATTCCTCAAACAACACCTCAAAACAACGAGAATATCGTATGCCACGATCGTGTGGACGTATATAAATTCTACAATTGTAAGAGGAGGTTTTACCCATTAATTTTACTATCTTGTCAACCTAACTTTTTAACAAATAAAATTAATAGTTGGTTCCTCTTCGGCCGTACAAATAAAAGCAGTGACTCCGATGGGGAGGATACTCCTATTTGCATCTAAGTGTTCACCATTACTCGGTACCAAGGTAATTATCTCGGGTTATGTGCCTTCTGATGGGGAAGTACACACGCTCCTAAATAATCTCCTATAACCATATTCAACCCTGTGATGCGTAAAACAAACTCATCCGATGGGGAATAAGGCACTCAGAGCCGACGCGCAAGTTTGTTTGCATCACATTTTAAATCGTAATGGAGGTCATGGGAATTTTAAAAAATATCCCTCTCCCACTTAGTAATTTAAAATTGAGGAATTTTCCTAACACACGACATGCATATCAAACAAGAAGCAATAAATATGAAAATAAATATTATCCAACTATTATAACTTTTGTTCTCCAATATGCCTCCCGTAGTATCGTCATCTCGTCCGCTCCTCCCTACGCCATGTACAAGCCATCCGGAGATCCGAGCCGAGAATAACTATTTTAATTTACATCCATCGATCCTATACTCCACGAAGGAGTGTACATGAAATCTAGATCAAAAGTAAACTAAAATAAAAGAATGGATAAACAATGTCGTACTTAATTACAAAATTAAATACTAGCCTTGTCAACCCCGAGGGTTCAAATAATATTACACACATGCAATCACATACACACACATATGGCCATAATAGTTGGATCTTATGCCTGCAACCAAAAAGTTAGCCTACGCACATCCTACTATCATCCGACACATACAATATATGATAAGTGCATAAAATTAACCGAATCCAAAACACACAAAACCAAAAACTGTGGCTCTGATACAACATAAAGGTGGAAACTTCGCTTCCCACTTCAACTCGATCGCTTGTGCATGGCGATCCCATCTACGTCCCCAGATAAAAAAAATTTAATCCTAGACAAAGAGGAATTACCCCAGCAACCTATCAATCATCGTGCTATTCGAATAGAGTGGTTACTTGAACAAACTTGTTGTTCAAGTAACCTACCTTTTTTCTTCGATTAGACACGGAATAGACGATGTACGGATCATGGGTTTTTGTGTTTGTTTTCGGGGTCCAAGTAAATTAGCCATATATAATTGTAAACAATTATATACATAATACAAAAGAACACTAATCAAAGTAAACAAGCTTATACCTCTTGTTATACCTCTTGATCTTCTATTATATGTCCTTCCTCCTTTTGGACATCGTGTGGGCGACGATCTTCGAAAAGTCGAAGCCTCCTAGATCACGTTCTTCCCTTCCTTGCTTGCTCCGAACAAAGGGAAGAATAAAACAAAACTCTTCTCTTTTCTAGGACCGACATCCAAGCTCCAAGCTTGATGTTGCCGCCGACCAAGGATTGGATGTAGGAGCGCCGGCCAACGTTGAAGGAAGGTTGCCGCCGACAAACCTAGAGAGAGAGAGGGGGGGAGGAGTTGTCGCCAATCTAGGGAGAGAGAGAGAGGGTGGAGTTGTCTTCGGCCAAGAATAGCCAAACCCTAGAATTATCTTGTCGCCGCCCAATAGGAAGAAGCAAACCCTAGGTTAGCAAGCCCACCTCTCCTCTCAAGCCAACTCCAAAAACCCTAACCCTTGTCTTATGATTTCCACCCCCAAGCCCTAAGCCCTTATTTATAGAGTTAGGCTTGAGTTTCCTTTTAATCTCTACCGTCGGATCTAGAGATTTAATCTCCACCTCAGATCTAGAGATTTAACCTCCACCGTTGGATCTAGAGTTTCATTTTCCATCATCGGATCTAGGCTTCATGAGGGTTTTAATAGGCTACAATAGGGACCATGAGGAGGAGTTGGATCTTGGCCACCCAATGGATCTAGCCCACATAAAGTCCGATCCATTAATGATAATCCATTCCACTAGAGGATTATCATTGATCTACCTCACCAAACCCCATAAATAAATATGAGCTCCATATATTAATTGTACAAATATCTCCTCATGTTTAAGATATCGAATGCCCATCAATTAATTAATTTACTGAAAATTAATTAATCAACATCTAACTCCATTTGTAGTACCACTCAACCTTATCATCATGCCGGACCAAGTCCACCTGTAGGTTTACATGATGAACCTTATGAGCTCCTCAAGGGGACGTCATCATCGTAATATATAGGACACGGTTTCCTCCTATAATCAATGACACACCATGTAAATAATATCATTTCCCAACTTACCGAGCCTATTTATTTACTCTATAAATCTCGCTCATTGGTAAATCAAAGAAATAAATACTAAGTACATGTGCCCATTATTATATCGGGATTAAGAGCATGTACACAATAATATCCGAGGTCCGATTCAATTATGTAGTCAGCAATAAATTGAATCACCTCTAAGTCGGTCCTGCTCAATACACACAAAGTGCACTAGTGTAATTCTATGGTCAAGACAAACCAATACCAAATCACACTACAACCATACCAATGGTTTGTCCATAACCATTTCAGTTGTGAGCCTTTACTTATACTTTATAAGGAACTGATAACATGGTATCCTGTGTGACACTACACCCCATGTTATCTACAATGAAAGGTATGAGAAAAATATGCATAACCATAAATTTGCAAACAATGATCATGTGATTCTTATTTCAAAAATAAAGATGTTCATACAAAAGATAGACTTTTCAGTATACATCCCAACAAATTCATGGATTTCCTAGATTGGTTCGTCATTATTTTTATTGACGACATTCTGGTTTATTCCCGTTCCGAAGAGGAACACGCGCAACATCTTCACATTGTCTTGGATAGGCTTCGACAGAAGCAACTATATACGAAGTTCAATAAAAGCGTATTCTGGTTACCCTCAATCGGTTTTCTGAGACACGTGGTTTCTTGCAAAGGCATTTCAGTTGACCCCTAGAAGATCGAGGTTGTCACCAGTTGGGAGCAGCCGAAATCGGTTCAGGAGGTTCACAGTTTCTTGGGCTTAGCCGAATATATAGATGGTTCGTTGAGGGTTTCTTAAGCATTACTATGCCGTTAACATGCCTTACCGGGAAGGGCGTGAAGTTCACGTGGTCAGAGGCCTGCGAGACCAGCTTTCGGGAGTTGAAGAAGAAACTGGTGTCAGCACCGATTCTAGTATTGTTATCAGGCGACGAGGATTTCGTCCTTTATACCGATGCATCTTTCTAGGACTTAGGCACAGTACTGATGCAACATGGCAGGGTGGTTTCTTATGCTTCTCGCTAGTTGAAGGAGAATGAGAAAAACTACCTAGTACATGATCTAGAGTTAGCTGCTATTATCTTTGCCTTGAAGATTTGGAGGCATCATTTGTATGGTATTACATTTAAGATTCTCACTGATCATAAGAGTCTCAAATATCTTTTTACGCAGAAGGAACTCAATCTCTGACAGAGGAGATGGATGGAGTTCCTAAAGGATTATGACTGTATCATTAGCTACCACCCAGGGAAAGCCAATGTGGTTGCCGATGCACTTAGTCGGAAGTCCTGAGGGACTTTAGCTTGCTACTGAGTTTTAGTCACGGATTTGATTCAGGGTTTCTCCGAGTTGGGCCTCGAGGAGCAAAGACTGACAGAGAAGGGCATTCTTGTTACCATGGTTACTCAGTCATCTATCAGGATGAGAGTCCGAGAGGCTCAGGCCCATGATCAACACTTATAATTCATTGGAAACTAGATAACCTCTGGACAGCAGACTGAGTTCACCCGAGATGACGAAGGTATTATTTATTTCCGGGGCAGATTATGCATACCTCAATCTCACGCGGTCATGGAGGAGTTACTTCAGGAGGCTCATCGCTCTCGAATTTGCGATCCACCCAGGTGGAATCTGCATGTATCGAGATTTAAGGCGTTTGCATTGGTGGAACGGCATGAAGAAAGACATTGTAGATTTTGTAGCTAGATGTCTAGTTTGCCAACAGGTGAAGGCTGAGCACTAGAGACCAGCCGGGCTACTTCAGAGGATTCCTATTCCTGAGTGGAAGTGGGATCACATTACCATGGATTTTGTGGTATATCTGCCTAGGAAATGATGGGGCC
Source organism: Wurfbainia villosa (assembly GCA_025175895.1). Taxonomy (NCBI): domain Eukaryota; kingdom Viridiplantae; phylum Streptophyta; class Magnoliopsida; order Zingiberales; family Zingiberaceae; genus Wurfbainia; species Wurfbainia villosa. Next base: position 29,285,713 of record CM045989.1, on the reverse strand, counting down.
ATGACACGATTTGGGTAGTCGTTGACCGATTAACCAAATCCGCACACTTCTTAGCGATTCGGAAGACCGACTCTCTAGATCGTATGGCAGAGTTACATTGTTGGGAGATCATCAGATTACATGGTATTCCTTTGAGCATTATATTTGATAGAAATCCCCGGTTCACATCCCGGTTCTGGTAGAGTCTACAGCTGGTCTTAGGCACACAACTTCATTTTAGTACAAGATTCCATCCACAGACAGTTGGGCAGTCTGAGCGGACCATTCAAACCCTAGAAGACTTGCTGAGGTCCTGCATTATGGATTTCGGGGGTAGCCGAGAGGACCACTTGCCATTAGTGGAATTCGCCTACAATAGCAGCTATCATTCAACTATCCAAATGGCACCGTTTGAAGCATTGTATGGTAGACAGTGTCGGACACCCACCCTCTGGGAGGAGGTTGGGGAGGCCCAGTTGCTAGGACCCTAGAGAGCTCAACATGAGACAGAGTTGATCCGTACTATCAGACGAAGGAGGGTAGAGGCGCAGGATTGTTAGAAGAGTTATGCCGATTGGAGATAGAGACCTCTGGAGTTCTCTATTGGTGACCATGTATTCTTGTGAGTCTCACCCACGAAAGGCGTGAAGAGATTTTGCCTTCGTGGTAAGTTAGCTCCAAGGTACATTGGTCCTTTCGAGATTTTGGAGAGGATCGGAGCAATCGCTTACCGCCTAGCGCTACCACCATCCTTGGCTAGTATTCATGATGCGTTTCATGTGTCCATGCTCAGGAAGTGTGTGCCAGACCCTACACATATTCTGTCAGATGTGTCAGGTTCCATTCAACCTGATGCTACTTACGAAGAGGTTCTGGTACGGATTCTGGATCACAAAGAACGACAGTTGCGGAACAAGATTGTGCGACTTGTTAAAGTCAGGTGGAGTCACCACACCGATGAGGAGGCTACATAGGAGCTTGAGGAAAAGATCAGAACTCAATACCCCTACCTATTTACTTAAGGTATGTGAAATATACTTTCAGTACTTGTGCTACTTGAGTGTGCTATCTCTTACTCATTATACATTCGAGTGGGAAATTTGGGGACCAAATTTTTATTAGTGGGGAAGAATGTGAGATATCGGAAAATAAAAATACCATTGTTAATTAAGAAATTATCTTAGGTAATTTTCCTAGAATTTTTAGGAATTTTTCTGGAATTAAACGGGGCTTGTACGAGATATTTAGGTGGATAAGAAAAATAGGCTTTTAAATGGCCTATTTAGATTATTTAATTGGTTTAATTAACCTAAGTTATAAACCTAGGTTTACTATTCCTATTTCCCCGATTACCTTTTTCCATTCACCGCCGCCAACACATTCCGTTCATGTGCCTTGGGCGAGCATTGTGCGCTTGGCTTGCCTCCAGCCATTGCACTAACCAATCTTTGATCGATTAGCGATGGCTTCTCCAATCGTCCCTTGTGGCCGCCTCCTCACTGCCTGGGCCTCCGTAGCGAGCATAGTCCGTCACCATTGACCCCTCTCTGTCCGCGAGCAACTCCATCGTCGCTTGCTTCACCGCCGACCCGACGATCCTAGCACTACCCCCTTCTCCCGATTTTGATGGTAGCAAAGCATCATCGCCCTTCAACGTAAACAACAACTCAGTCATCCCCTCTTAATGTCGTCGCTCTTCCCTCTAACCCATCGTTGTCTTCTAGAAAACCTACACTTCCTCTCCATCGATCCAATTCTCGATCAGATCTCCCATTCGCAGCAACCTTTCTTCTCATCTGCTCCACGGTTGTCCGACGGTAGATCGATGGGTGAGCCAGCTGGAAGGAAGGAGGCCGACACTTTCTTGTTGGGAGATCTGGCTAGAGGGAGGGTTACTGAGCAGCACCACCGGGGGGGGGGGGATTTGGGTGAATGTTCCCCTCAAGTAGGGAATCGGCAGCAACATCGTTGTTGTTCGAGTTGGGAGTCACCGCTACCCCAATTGCTGCGGTAATTAGGTAAGTTGCTGAGTTTTTTTTACCAACTTTAGACAAGCTATGGTTTTCCTTCGTTGTGTTGGGGTTGTGATTTGGGCAGTGGTCTTGTGAGCTGAACAGGGGATAAGGAGGAAAGGAAAAAGGGGGCTGTCGAGGGACACCAAAGGCAGGTAAGCGGTATTTACAGCTTTAATTTGAGAGTTGTTGAATTTCATTGCTATTGTGTGTGGATGTTTGTGATAAGATTGGTGCTTCGGGGTCAGATGTATTGATGATGGCTGTGAATTGGAGTGTTGGTCGGTTGTGAAGGCAGTGGTGGCTGTGAGTGCACTATGTGAGTGTTGTGGGTTGTTCTGGTGAACAAAGCAAACTGTTATGTGCTGTGAATGATGCTGTTCTTGTCCACGAAGGGGTTGAGATGTCTGTGGGTCTTGATTGTGAGGTTCTGTTTGGGAATTGCCGGTTGTGAATGGCTGTGATGGTTGTGCGAGCTGTGAGGGGTTGTAAAGGGTTGTTAATCGGGATTTTAAATTTGTAGTTGGTAAATTGAGATGGCTACAAGAGCGATGTAGGATCTGATTTAATCGTTGTCATGTGTGCTAGAACTTAATGGTAATTATGTTATATGGAGATTTTGGTCACGAGATGGGTCCACGGGCGTAAAGACAGTTGATATTTTTCATTGTAGGCGGGTATCTTTGACTTATCTTCTTTTAGATATTGTCATATTGTTGTGCATCGTTTACTATAGCTAGTAATAGTTTTCTATGCTTTTAACTGCCCTGGTATGTCACTTAGTACGTGTTGTAGTCTTTTCATATGCTTATTATATTGGTGCTCTATCATTTTGTTACTTGTCATTTGTTTATTTGGCACTGAGAGTAGGGAATTACCTTATATACTGGGAATTGAATGAATAATGGATATACCATGCATGTGTACATAGACTTATCTACTTAGGTTAATTGATATGGGCTCCTATTGGTACATACTATACGTAGCCATGAATTGACAGGTGTATCGTGCATTAGTGACATGCACCATCTTGCATTATTGCATGATTAGCGATCATCGGCTCCTCGGTAGGAGGTGATACTACTTGGTAGTTGAGTCCATCGTTTGTTACATTATCTACACACACAACCACTCATGAGTTAGTGGTATTTCAGGAGGGTGTGTGTAGTTGCTCTGTCAGAGCTCCACAGTTGTCGCTCATGATATTGGTATTGCGATGTGCTAGCAGACAGGGATGCTTCATTTATCGTGAGACGAGGTGATGTCCCCCATATACATACATTCGGTAGGAGGGTGATACTCCACCAGCATCCTGTCCACTCGATCACATAGGTGTACTGACAACAGAGTGCACAGTTGTCACAGCCCTACCCACTCGGGCGGCACACCAGACTTGTCAGTGGCTTGACTGGCGTCAGGGGTGACATAGGTCATTGCATCATGTGCATTCGTTTTTACTATATGCATTGCTTGTTGCACTTTTGGTTGTTGCATATGATTGCCATGCACATACATGAGGTATTATGTAACTTGTTTTTGTGATTCTAAACCTACTTGTATGGATGTATCTTATGTCAGCTTAGGTGATTCTGGTATGTACAGTTTCAGGTATGCATAATTATTTGTTTGTTTATTGTCGAGAAGTTGTACCAGCATGATTATTATTGCTACTTATAGTTTACTATGCATGATTATTAGATATCCGCTGAGTTTTACTCACTTTGTTGCTATCTATTTTATTTCAGGATGAAGCCTTCAGGAGAGTCCAACTGCCAGTCCCCTGATCTTACAACTCCGTTATTTGGTTTTCAATTTTTTCGCATTTTTATCACTAGTATTCTATGTTTTAAATTTGTAGTACTTTATACTTGTGGTTGTTTTGGTGGTATTTGATTATGTCCTTATAGACTTTTTGTGTTCGATTTGTTTTGGTTTTGTGTGTGGTTGTGTATTCATTCTCAGATGGCAGAAGAGGTAAGTCTAGAGGTTTTAGGCCTCTTATTTACTTTGGTTGTTGGCCTGAGGCCCATAGATTATATGTATTGTGGTATTTTATGTTCCGACCATGTTGGCCGATGTATAGTTGGTCGTGTGGGCCTTGTATACAGGTTTCAATTGTTCGCAGTACAGGGGAGGTGTTGTCCGATTTTCGTCGGACAAGTACCCCCTCTCGAGGCGTGACAGAATTACTAGATTTTGATCATGATTATATCTTCTCCTTTCATCATAATAATCTTATCTTCCTCCTCGGATGTTGATTCCTTCTTATCTTTCGAATCCTCACTTTCTTGTGAGGATGAACTTTCCTCTTCGGTCTCCTTCTCCAATTAAGCCGATGATGGTTCTTCATGGAGCTTTTCTAATTTGCTCCATAGCTCCTTGGCATCTTTAAATTCACCTATCTTGGACAATAACTCGTTAGGTATTAAATCGACTAACATATTGATTACCTTGTCATTTATTTCGGATTTTCGGAGTTGATTTTAGGTTCATCTCTTCTTCTTTAGATATCCTCCCTTCGGTCCTTTTGGATATTCAAATCCTTCCATCAAGATGGCCCAATATTCAAAATCCCTCATCATAATGAATTGTTCAATCCTTGTCTTCCATTGACTGAAGCCTTCTCGTCCATGGAACGCGTATGAAATCGGAGTGTTGATATCCCATCCCAATCCGTCGTTGGGCAACTCCATCTTCCTTCTACCCTCTAGCGGTGCTGCCTTGGCTGTTAAACCTTGAAGAGCGGCCTCACTCTGATACTAATTGTAGGAACTTTGGTGAGCGCTAGAGGGGGGGGGGGTGAATAGCGCGTTTTTATTCGCTTGACGGAATTCGATCACACTAGCGTGCTTGTCTACAATATTCATTAATATGCGCAGCAGAAATAATAATAAAGCATAAATGACATACACAAGCACACAATACAAAAGATATATGTGGTTCAAAACCTTAGGGATCCTACTCCACGGGGAGAGCTCAATGAGCTCTAGTGATGTACACACCACTATTTAATAAACTCCTTCTCGACAACAAGTCGAAGGTGTTAGGGCAATCTCTTGCCGTAATATGGTTTTGATGGTGTGGCAAAGGGTTTAAGTTAGATTTTTATTATGATTTGATAAGTGTGTTGGAGTCTTGCAAGACTTAGTAATTCGCACATGGAGCCTTGGTGAGTTTCACCTGTCATGACTTGGTCTTTGAGTAGGTGAAGGATGGCTTTGCGGAAGCAGTGCGCTTGGAGCATCCGAGGGACCGTCGGAGGAAGTAGACTTCAGGACGAGACGCGAAGGATGGCGTTGTAGAGCCGTGTGCTTGGCGCATCTAAGGGATGTGGCTGGACGAAGATAACTTCAAAGGCGAGGGACTCCGAGGGATGAGTGTGAGCGAATGTAACCTGGGAAGGGGTAGTAGCTCTTAGGTGAAACTTGGCAATTTGGCTAAGTGTCGGATGAGATTTCCCGACATCGACGATCGGCTGCGTGCAATAGCGATGATCGCTTCCGAGTCGAACCGAGTTTGGTGGTATAAGACTAGGTCTTGACCCAGCGATCGCCATGGATCGACAATGACGATCGATAGCACTGTGCATGAGCACAGAATGGAGTTGAGCTCGCGGAGCACTCGACTGATCGAGCATCAGTCAACTGATGGCAATATCAGTCGACTGATGCCAGTGTCATTGGATGGAATCCAACATGGAAAGCAGCCGTTACTGGGCAACGGCTACAGGACCAGTCGACTAATAGGGACATCAGTCGACTGCTCCTGTGTCAACGGGAAGAAACCCTCTTCCTCTATAAAGAGGAATGGTGTGGGGCTTTGGGAACCTAATGCTTCAACTCATAACATCTCCCAAAGTGCTCTAAGGGTTTTTCCACTCTTCTTCTTGTGCTAATTCTCATTCAATTGTAAGAAGAGGGATTGTAAAGAGGTTACCTCCACCTAGCTTGGTGCAAAGGAGAGACTTAGTGGATTTGGCAAAGGAGTGATTCACCTTGGAGGAATCGGGATAGTGGATTAGCGGCGTAGCCGTGAACCACGTTACGACCTTGTGATAGCATTGTTTGTTTTTCCTTTGCTTTGTTTTTATTTGTCTGATTTGCTTGTCTTGTTGTTTCCATTGCGCTAATCTTTTTGTAGATGAGAAAATACCATTATCCAACGTAAGAGGGCTATTCACCCCCCTTTAGCCGCCCGATCAATCCCCTACAAGTGGTATCAATACCAAGGAAAGCTTGTCGAGGACTAACCGCCACAACAAGCACATTCAAGGATGGCTGGCTCAAACATTCACCCACCAAAATTTGAAGGTGAATTCTCTTGGTGGAAAAAGAGAATGGATGTATTCTTTGAAACCGACTTTGAAATTTTATTAATAATGGAAAATGGTTTCGAGATGCCTAGGAATGAAGATGGGGAGCCATTGGAGAAATCAAGGTGGAGCAAGAGGCAAAGGGAAGAATACTTGGCAAATTCAAAGGCCAAGCACCACCTCTACAATGTACTCCCCCAACAAGAAGTGAATAGGATAGGGGAATGCTCTAGTGCGAAGGAGATGTGGGAGAAGCTAGTAGAGCTTCATGAAGGCACCTCGGAAGCCAAACTTGCAAGGAGAGACCTCCTCCGCTTCCAACTATCCAACATAAAATTAGAAAAGGGAGAAAAGGTAACATCATTGCATTCTAGGTTTAAAAAAATTTTGATTGGACTAACAAGTGTAGGAGAAAGGCTCTCAAACCGGGACATGCTCATGAAAGCAATTGATGCTTTTCCCCGGTCATCAAAATGGTTGTGCTTCGTTCAGTTACGTATTGCTACGCTTGGTCTTGGAAGCAGCGAATTTATCAGAGGAGTGACACTTTTGGCCAACAAGGGGTAAGAAGATAGCGGTGGAGATTCCCTCACCAAATGAAACATCCTCCTCCTGGATCGATTGATGAGACCACGTTGAGTTCATGACATAGCCGAGGGAAGCACCTAGAGGCCTAGTCGCTCCATGGATAGCACGGAAGAAGCCTATATGGTAAGGAGGGTAAGACGTGCATTAAAAGGTTTTAGATTTAATAAATCTAATGATAGAAGTAGAAGACCAAGGAGAGGGACACATAAGGGACAATTGTCCTCTTCTAAACAAAAGAAAAGAAGAGAGGAAGAAGAAAGAAGAAAAGAAGAAGAAAAAGGGGAGCAAAAAGAAGGAAGAAGAGAAGAAGGCCAAAGAAAAAGGGAAGGCCAAGGCATTCAAAGCGAAGACTTGGGATTACCCCTCCTCATCATCTTCATCATCATCGAAAGAGGAGAATGCCATTGTCACCAACTTAGCCCTAATGGCCTTCGACGACTTGGATTGCTCCTCCTCCGAAAATGAAGGATCAAGTTCAAGTGGAGAGAGCTCAAGTGAAGGGGGAGCCTCCTCTACATCCTCATCATCGGAAGAGGACTTAGTAAGTGAGGTAACAAATCTACCCCCTAAGCAAATTATGTCTATGATTTTTAGCCTCACTAAGGATTTATTTAGAGCTAAAAAGAAAAATAAGAGCATGCTAGATCAAATTAAGGACTTAGAAAATAAACTAGAAAAAGCATGATTAAATGTAAATGATGATATTTCTTCTAGTCATGATGATGCATGCTCACATGAATATATGCCTTTCAATGTTAATGATGCATGCATAGAAGAAAATAGGGCTCTAAGATAAAAGGTAGACTATTTGACCAAAGCCCTAGAAAAGTTTACTATAGGCTCCAATATCCTTAACATGATAATTGGGAGCCAAAGGGCAAGCTTCAACAAGAAAGGCCTAGGTTACAAGGAAAAGAAAAATGAAAAGGCCTACAAACGTCTAATAGCTAGGGGTCAAGACAAGAAGAAGGTAATTGTTAGAAAATGGATCCCTAAGGAATTTTTAGTGAACCCCATAGGCAAGAATTTATTTTGGGTTCCAAAATCCATCCTAAAGGGTTAGGAAAACCCTAGGGTAGTCAACCATATGTAATTTACCCATATCATATGCTGGTTGACTTAGGATGGCGGGACAACATTTTTGAAATAGTGTTAGGTGATGATAATGCACCTATAAATAGATAAAATCATGCTTTAGGTGATATTTGCTTTATTATCATCATGTAATACCTAATGCATAATCACAATTTGATGAGTACATTTGATTCATGATCATAATGTAAAATTAAGTCATATACATCTTTATGATCATGTGGATTGTTAGGATGATACTTAACCTTGATAGAATTGCATGAAAATAATGGTTAAGTATATACAAATACCTTTAGGATACATCTCACACTCACCATGGGCTACTTTGATTGAAAACTTAGTATGAGTGAGATGTTAGGGTGATACAAATGTCCACTAATGTCTATGGCATTTAGATGGTCATTTAAAGTATCAAAAAAGCAATAATAGACCAATCATGGGGAAGACTTATGTTTAATTCATAGACATATTGCCCAAAGATCATGGTTGGATATTTCATATGTTTTCAAAATAATTTCTTACTTTAAAATTTGTGTGTTCATGTTTTGAAACAATTGAAAGCAAAACTAGGTGTTAAAATGGATACTAACTTGATAAAAAACCTAGTGATTTTTAACGTTTTTGGATTTTTGGCAAATACTTGAAAATATAATGGTTTTTCATGGAAAACTATTTTTCATTGATATATATACTTACAAGAAATATGTTCGCAAAATTTCATGATTTTTCGAATTTTATAGATTTTCTAATGCATTTCTGAAATTCATTCTGAAAACCTGAAAATCCCGAAATACTTGTGCCAGTCGACTGGTAGTCTGATAACATGCCCAATAACTTGTGTATCCAATTTTAAGGCATATTTTGGGTTTTGTATCTCTCTAAACTTGATGTCATGCTTAGATAAACTTTGTTTAAATTTTTTTGATGGTGTCAAAGGGAGAGAATTGTTTGTTTAAGTAAGGGGGAATATATTTAGGGGGAAAGTTGCTAATCATGTTATTTACATGCTTTCGTTTCCTTAATATTTTTTTTTTCAAATGTTTTACCTAACTTAAACGGATTGCCACACATCAAAAAGGGGAAGATTGTTAGGGCAATCTCTTGCCGTAATATGGTTTTGATGGTGTGGCAAAGGGTTTAAGTTAGATTGTTATTATGATTTGATATGTGCGTTGGAGTATTGTAGGACTTAGTAATTCGCACATGGAGCCTTGGCGAGTTTCACCTCTCAAGACTCGGTCTTTGAGTAGGTGAAGGATGGCTTTGCGGAAGCCGTGCGCTTGGAGCATCCGAGGGACCGTCGGAGGAAGTAGACTTCAGGGCGAGACGCGAAGGATGGCGCTGTAGAGCCGTGAGCTTGGCGCATCCGAGGGACGTGGCCAGACGAAGATAACTTCAAAGGCGAGGGACTCCGAGGGATGAGTGTGAGCGAATGTAACCCGGGAAGGGGTAGTAGCTCTTAGGTGAAACTTGGCCATTTGGCTAAGTGTCGGATGAGATTTCCTGACATCAGTCGACTGCCATGCAATAGCAGTCGACTGCTCTGAGTCAAATGGAGTTCAACTGATATAAGACTAGGGCCTCGAGGGATGACAGTCGACTGAAAGCACTGTGCACGGGCACAGAATGGAGTCGAGCTCGCGGAGCACTCGATTGATCGAGCATCAGTCGACTAATGGCAATATCACTCGACTGATGCCAGTGTCGTTGGATGGAATCCAAAATGGAAAGCAACCGTTATTGGGCAACGACTACAGGACCAGTCGACTTATAGGGACATCAGTCGACTGCTCCTGTGTCAACGGGAAGAAACCCTCTTCTTCTATAAATAGGAATGGTGTTGGGCTTTGGGAACCTAATACTTCAACTCATAACATCTCCCAAAGTGCTCTAAGGGTTTTTCCACTCTTCTTCTTGTGCTAATTCTCATTCAATTGTAACAAGGGGGATTGTAAAGAGGTTACTTCCACCTAGCTTGGTGCAAAGGAAAGACTTAGTGGATTTGACAAAGGAGTGATTCACCTTGGACGAATCGGGATCGTGGATTAGCGGCGTAGCCATGAACCACGTTACGACCTTGTGTTAGCATTGTTTGTTTTTCCTTTGCTTTGTTTTTATTTGCTTGATTTGCTTGTCTTGTTGTTTCCGTTGCGCTAATCTTTTTGTAGACGAGAAAATACCATTATCCAATGTAAGAGGGCTATTCACCCCCCTCTAGCCGGCCGATCGATCCCCTACAGGAGGTGGAGAAATCTTGTACAAGTGTTTACAACAATAAACAAAAAATACAAGCCAATACAAGTAAACTATACAAATACAAGTAAAGAAAACTTTACAAATGTGCTTTTGAATGCTTGCTTGTTGATTGCCTTGGACTAGCCTTGAAGGACTTGGAAGCACCAACTATCCCCTTCAAATCGCCGAAGAATATCACTACTGAAATCCTCTCCGTCGAGCTCCTTTTAAGCCTCCACGCAACCTAAATATTTGCCTGATAGTCGATTACAAAAAGGCCCAGTCGACTGCCAACAGTGTCGTTGTCTCACAATGGACTTGATCCACGTTAGCATTCAAGCCGACGGATACACTAATGATCGCCATTTCCAATCGATCGGTCAAGCCATGTCGGCCTGCTCGATCGACTCTTGGCGTTCTTCCTTTGCAACCAAAACCGCCACAATCGACGCCCTCCATGGCGATTTCTCATAACGATTAGCGCCAATCTTGCGCGATCGCCAAGGCTACCCACGATCGAGCGCCCAGTTGACTCACGACAATCGAATCATCATAATCCCAGTCGAATACTCAGTGTTTACTCAGCTGCCAAGTGCCAAAACACTTGACCAGTCGACTGGTTCATAACCCCAGTCGATTGCTAAACCTCAACCATGAAGTTTAACCCCAAGTATGATACCCTCATACTTGTTAGACCATCGTTAGCCTAGACCTAAGTCTTCTAGCCACCTCCATCAGCCTCATGCCTATTGGATCCCTCCAAGTCATCCATGACTTGTTCATCCATACGCTAGCCTTCAGGTGCTTCCATCGGCTATTGTCAAGCTAAGCTGGTCTACACCACCAAGGCACATTGGGCTTACGTTGCCAAGCCACATGTTTGGACTTTATGCCGTCAACCATTGGACTTATGCTGCCACGACTCCACCCTTGGACTTTACGCCAATATCAAACCTTGGACTTCCCAATTGCTAAGTACCCATGACTTGGACTTTTACTACCAAGACTACACACTTGGACTTACGTGGCCAAAACTACACCCTTGTACTTTCCTTACCAACCCATGTTGGACTTTCCAATTGCCAAGACTCAAGAATGAACTTTCCCTTGCCAAGACCACACTTCGACTTCTCTTTACCAAGTCTTCATACTTGAATTTTCTTGTCACGTAACACATTCAAAGTTAGATCACAAATATTGGCTAACTATAATTGATTATACAAACATAAAAATACATAAATGCTTGGGGCATTATTACACCAAATTTTTTTTTTCCTCCCAGTCGACTGGTCTTATCCACCAGTCGATTGTTCACCTATCTGTTGTCTCACAATTGACTAATCCAGTAGGATTAGGGTTGATCAGTCGACTGCCCTTACTCGACAATCGAATATTAAAAGCCACCAGTCAACTGCCATAAGCTAACAGTCAACTGTCAAACCTTCTATGCTCTGGCCACTTAATTTAAATCGACTATTCAACCCTAGCAGTCGGCTGCTAGTGGCTAGTTGACTGCTAAATCCTAGCAGTCGACTGCCAGAGCCACAATTAGCAATTGAGCCTCAATCGACTACTCTGTCAGTCGACTGCCCGAGTCAATAAGGCCTCCTAAGTGCAGTGGACTCGACCAATCGACTGTCCAAAGCCCCAGTCGACTGCTAAATCTCAAACATGAAGTTTAACCCAAGTATGATCCCCTCATACTTGATACTCATCCTTAGCCTAGACCTAAGCCTTCTAGCAACCTCTATCAGCCTCGCACCCTCAGGGTCCATCCGAATCCTCCATGACTCATTCATCCATCGAGCTAGCTTTCTGGTATTTTCATCAGCTATGTCATGCCATCAGGTCTACTTTGCCAAGAGGTCGTGCCTCCAGGACTTCTCTTTTGCCAAGCCTCAATGCTTAAGCTTTCACCGCCAAGACTACACACTTAGACTTGGACTTTTCCTTTCCAAGACTTCACTCTTGGACTTTTCCTTGCTAACTTGTGTAGGATCGTAAAGACGCTAGAGGGGGGGGCGAGTGAATAGCGTATTTTAAATACTTCTTTTCTTTTAAAAATCTTCACAGCGAAAAATGAAAACAAAACAAAGAACACAAGGACACACTTTATTTTACTTGGTTCACTACCAAATGGTTGCTAGTTCAAGGTCCGCGATCCTTGATCGCTTTCGGTGGGAAATCAACTAAGTGATCACTTCCTCATTGGAGGTAAGAGACATGAACTTACAAAAGATAAAAGAAGTAATAAAAACCTTTCCGCTCCTTATAACAATTAGAAAAAGAACAACAATAAGATATATCGACGAGTGTAGATTTAAGTGATGAAGCTTGGTCAGAGTTATAGCATTGGAGCATGAAGAGTTGTCGTCCATGAGATTTAGAGACCTATAGCACTTTAAGCAAATTCCATAACATAGGATTTGTGAACCCTTCTTTTATAGACCTTTGGCTTGACATAGTCTAGATCTAGATCAAAATCTAAACCCTATTTACTTGAATCTTATCTTGAGGTGGCAATTTCTACTTGACCAATCCAAAGAAACTTTGCATTGTGGCTGATCTGCCTGCATTAGTTGACTACTACTTTTGCCAGTCGACTGCTATACTTGAGTTTCAATTCAATCACCAGCATCACAAGATTAGCACAAGATACACCTGCATCACAAGGTTAGCATAAGATACACCTGCATCACAAGGTTAGCATAAGATATATAATAATAGTGATCGTGATAATCTTTGACTATCCGATCTCGACTTCGATAATCCCTCGGAACTCTTAATCGGATCAACGCCTAAGATTGTCCTCATATAGAGGACATGACCTTACCACCGCTCCTCTCATGGAGCTTAGCTTTGCCAAACACCTGGTCTTCTGACCTGTTGAACTTCTCTACTTAGCTTCTAATCCTGCCAACTTATAAATTCCTACAAGCTTGACATAGAATATAAGATCATAATATTGTTGGGGGATCGAAATGGCCGGCTAGAGGGGGGTGAATAGCCCTCAATCGTTGGATGTCGTAATTCGTTCGTTCTCGTTGCGTTGCTTGTCTACGATTGTCGTTAGCGCAGCGGAAACAATAAAACAATAATATTACTAACAACAAATAAGCACACGCTAACACACACGATATACGTGGTTCGGAACCGAATGGTTCCTACTCCATGGGCGAGCTCCTCGAGCTCTAGAGATGCACACGACAATACTCAAACTCCTTCTCGACTACATGTCGGAGGTGGAGAAACCTCTCACAAGCAATTACAATAGTAATATACAAATACAAACAAGAATACAAATACAATACAAAAGAAACACTTTTCACCCATTGCTTTTGATCACTTGTTTGTTGCTTGCTTTGATTGGCTCTTGAAGGACTGGAATGCAGCATCAATTCCCCTCCAATAGCTCCACAAAAACCATTGCGAAATCCTCCAACTCGAGCTCCTTTTATAACCTGCATCAAGCTATTTTCGTGCCAATCAGTTGACTGATCGTGACCATCAGTCGATTGGTCTTGTAGCCATTGTCTCACAACGGCCAGATCGACGTTGGTTAAGTTCCAACGGATCACACATCGTCGACTGATGGCACTCATCGGTGATCGATCATCCATCGATCAGTCTTTGGCGAGCTCGACTCCATTCGTGCCGTGCAGTGTCATCGATCGGCCCCCCTCCCTCGGCAGTCGACTGATTCTCCCAACAGTCGACTACCCTTCCTCGGCAGTCGACTGATTAGCCAGACTTGGTTTAGTCGAACCCATATGACCTAGAGCAGTCGACTGGCACTTATGCCAGTCGACTGATGTCAGCTAAAACCTCAAACACAAAGTTGTTTGAGCGTCCGACACTCAGTCTTAGCCACTTGGCCAAGTCCACCTTATCCCTCATGGAGTTCCCCATCGAAGCTCTCTTCCCTCGGCCTACGTCCCTTTGGGCTCACTCCATTCGATCCCCGTCCGGCGGTCCCTCGGATGCACCAAGCGCACGGCTTCGCAATGTCATCCTTCACCGACTCAAAGACCCGAGACTAGTGAAATTTCTAAGTTCTCAAGACTTCCCAAATGCACCAAGCGCACGGCTTCGCAATGCATTTCTCACCAAGCACCAAGCGCACGACTTCGCAATGCTTTGGATTTCCCATGCCAAGCACCAAGCGCACGCCTTCGCAATGCTTTGGACTTTCCCATGCCAAGGCTTCCCCCTTGGACTTCCACACCAAGCTCCATGCTTGGATTTTCCATGCCAACCCCATGTTGGACTTTCCCATGACAATCCCATGTCATGAGTTTTGTCTATCATCAAAATACTTTCAAGGTACTGCTCGAGTCAAACTCGAGTCAACCTGGGCCGATTACACCAACAATCTCCCCCTTTTTGATGATTGACAAAACTACCATCTCAAGTCTACCAATTCTCCCATATTGGCAATTCTCATATCCCAAATTAGAATTCCAAACCTAATTGGTAACTTGGTAACATCTCCACCTTTTTGACATTACATCAAAAAGGTCCTCCCCAAGGGTATGAATGTCTCATATCCCAATGAGATCTTATATCTCTCCCTTGGAGGAACACATGCCTACCATCTTTCTAGTGAACCCATATCACTTAAAGAGAGGCAACCCAATTTTCCTCCCATGAGGAAATACACATCCATCTTCCCATGATGGATACCTCACCCTAGAGGCTTGCTCCCCCTTGACCATTGCACCAACAATGTCCTTGGAGAGTCCCTAAGCCAATAGGAACATTAAACCAAACAAAATTAAGGCAAAGTTCAACAATGAACTCTCATCCACCTTAAAATTGATACTCACCCTCAACCCAACTCCTAATCCATATCCAATGGATTTTCACCCTCTTGAATGCTCTCCCAAGCATATCCTAGGGTTAGGAGTGGTTAGGGGACCAAAACATGGCTAAACATGGGCCTAACTATCAAGTTTACCCGAAATCAGCCGTGCGATCGACTCAAATCGGATACGATCATTGGACTTACCATCGATCATTGCCATTATTGAAATCCATAAGTAAATATACATAATTTTAAAAATCTTGAAAATGCATATGTATAATACTTATCCTAAACACTATGGGTGAAAAATATTGGAAATTTATTTTACCCATTAAATTAGGAGATTGATACAAAGTCCAAAATTTAAGAAAAGCTTCAATAAAGAGCCCTCTTTGTATCATCCCATTCAATGGTGATAACTATCAAAAGATAGGCTTCACCAAGGTTTTTCAAAATGTTTTTCAAACCTTTATTTTCTTTTTCCTAAACATCTCACCAATATCTAGATGTGTAAAACACATACATGTCAAATTTTTTGTGAGATGTGGGTTTTGTTTTGTTTATGTTCTCATGCATATTTCTAGGAAACATTAATTTGATTCCCTTCAAGTTGTGTCATAGTCCTTAACTCCATTTTAAACTATGCATGATATGATTATGGCATAAATATGATTTAGATAAAAACATATGCCAATATCATGATGTCATGGCATGTGAATGAGAACTAAGCATACATGACATCTAAAGATAATTCTAAACATGATCATGACATTTTATAGATAAAAATGAAAATGATGTCATGACATGGTAAGGCAAACAAATCATGGCAAGTAAAATATACTAAGCTATAGAATACCTAAGTGTGAAAATCAATTTGCCATTTTTAGGGATTAAATACATTTTGCCTTAATGCCATTATTTCCTTAGTGTGCCAAAAACCCAAAATGGCACACCAATACCTCTAAAACCTAATTGTGCCAATTTGAATCATTTTAGGACTTCTCAAACCATATTGGCACATCCTAATGTGTCAACTCTACTATGGTTAGGTTAACTACCCATCCATTTAGGGTTGACACACCCTAACCCATCTAGCGTGAATCAATCACGCTTTTAGGAACCCAATACCTATTGGAGCTCCTTGGGTTAACAAGGTATTCCCTAGGGATAACTTCCCTAGATACCTTTCTAATGACCCTTTTTGGCTTTGAAGACTTAGTCAAATGGGTCTTACTTGGGTCAACTCTAGAGGTGACTCCTCCATTGATCTTCTTAGTGGCTACATTTGATTTCTTTGAGGTGTTAGCCACTAAACACATACCATGGCTAGACTTAGGAATGGCTTCCCTATTAGCCTTGGTTTTCCTAGACCTAGATGTGGTTCCATAATTAAATCGAACATTATGGTAGGACATAGGTTTGTGACCCAAACCCTTCTTTCCCTTAGACATTTCTTGTTTTCTAGGTCTTGACTTTTGTACATTAGACCTCTTAACCGAATTTGATAATATTGCTAGGGTCTTCTCCAATTTTTCTAGCCTTGACCTCAAGGCTTGGTTTTCTAACTCTAATTTTCCCAATTTTGAATTTTCATTTATCTTTTGGGAAATGTTTTTCTTTTTAGGCATATGCCTAGATTTCTTGGGATTAACACCCAAGTTTTCTTCAATTCTCCTAATTGACTCCCTAGGTAAAATAGGTCTAGAATTATGAGTCCTAGGTTTATCCTTATATGAACTTGCTTGGAACCTAAGCAATAAACCTTATTATTTCTCTTAGCATGCTTTTCATTTATAATTGCAAGAGAACTAAAATAATTCTTAGCATGCTTTTTTACTCTAGAAATTAAGGTGCATTAAATAAATTTACCTTAGGGTTAGCTTTAGGAGCTCCCCCAACATAAGTCACACCTTCTTGCCCTTTCTTCATCCCCCTAGGGCATTGGCTTCGGTAGTGCCCCTTTTGATTGCATTTAAAGCACACAATGTGCTCTTTGCTCTTGATTTTGGGAACACCGGCCTCCTTTGACTTTGGGTTGACTTTTGGTGTTGATGCCTTTTCCTTAGCCAATTTAGGGCATTTACTCTTGTAGTGCCCTTTCTCCCTACACTCAAAGCATATTATGTGATTTTTATTTAAAATAACAACACTTGAGTTACCTAGGGAGTTGGTGCAGGCCTCTTCACTTCTTCCGGGGGTAGAAGCTTCATTTTGATCTTGCTCCGGAATTGAAATCCTTTCCTCCCCCTCAATGCTAGAGGTGGAAGTCTCTACCAAATCATCAACATCTTCAAATGTTGTGGGTTCTTCTTCCTCGGCATTTTCTTCTACTTGTGCCGGTTGGGAATTTTCTTGGAAATTTATTATCTTATTCCATAGTTCCCTTGCGTCCCTATAATCACCCAATCTAGACAAAATAGTGTTAGGTATCAAATCACTAATCAATTTAATTACCTCGAGATTTGTCTTGAAGTTCTTGATTTGGTCTTGGGTCCACTTTGATTTTTCAATGGGCTTGTTGTGTTTGTCCCTAGGCTTCTCAAAACCATTTTCTACAATTAACATAGAATCAAAATCGGTTTCAAGATATACCTCCATCCGTTTCCTCCACCAAGCAAAATCTCCATCGAATTTCGGTGGATGGATGAAGTCGGCCATTTTGTAGTGCTCTCGCGGCGGTTAGTCCTTGAAGAGCGACCTCGGCTCTGATACGACTTGTTGAGGAATCAAAATGGCCGGCTAGAGGCAGGTGAATAGCCCTCAATCGTTGGATGTCGTAATTCGTTCGTTCTCGTTGCGTTGCTTGTCTACGATTGTCGTTAGCACAGCGGAAACAATAAAACAATAATAATACTAACAACAAATAAGCACACGCTAACACACACGATATATGTGGTTCAGAACCGAATGGTTCCTACTCCACGGGCGAGCTCATCGAGCTCTAGAGATGCACACGACAATACTCAAACTCCTTCTCGACTACACGTCGGAGGTGGAGAAACCTCTCACAAGCAATTACAACAGTAATATACAAATACAAACAAGAATACAAATACAATACAAAAGAAACACTTTTCACTGATTGCTTTTGATCACTTGTTTGTCGCTTGCTTTTATTGGCTCTTGAAGGACTGGAATGCAGCATCAATTCCCCTCCAATAGCTCCACAAAAACCATTGCGAAATCCTCCAACTCGAGCTCCTTTTATAACCTGCATCAAGCTATTTTCGTGCCCATCAGTCGACTGATCGTGACCATCAGTCGACTGGTCCCGTAGCCGTTGTCTCACAACGACCAGATCCACGATGGTTAAGTTCCAACGGATCACACATCAGTCGACTGATGGCACCCATCAGTCGACTGATCATCCATCAGTCGAGTGCTGGCGAGCTCGACTCCATTCGTGCCGTCGCGGTGTCATCGATCGACTTCTATCCTCGGCGGTCGGCCGATTCTCCCCAACGATCATTGCCCTCCCTCGGTGATCGGTGATCGGCGAACTTGGTTGATCGAACACTGGTCGAACCCATACGACCTAGAGCAGTCGACTGGCACCTATGCCAGTCGACTGATGTCGGCTAAAACCTCAAACACAAAGTTGTTTGAGCGTCCGACACTCAGTCTTAGCCACTTGGCCAAGTCCACCTTATCTCTCATGGAGTTCCCCACCGAAGCTCTCTTCCCTCGGCCTACGTCCCTCGGATGCGCCAAGCGCACGACTTCGCAGCGCCATCCTTCGCGTCTCATGCCCTTGTAGTATGCTTCCCTTTGGGCTCACTCCATTTGCTCCTCGTCCGGTGGTCTCTCGGATGCTCCAAGTGCACGACTTCGCAATGTCATCCTTCACCGACTCAAAGACCCGAGCCTAGTGAACTTGCCAAGTTCTCAAGACTTCCCAAATGAACCAAGCGCATGGCTTCGCAATGCATTTCTCACCAAGCACCAAGTGCACGGCTTCGCAATGCTTTGGATTTCCCATGCCAAGCACCAAGCGCATGGCTTCGCAATGCTTTGGACTTTCCCATGCCAAGACTTCCCCCTTGGACTTCCACACCAAGCTCCATGCTTGGATTTTCCATGCCAACCCCATGTTGGACTTTCCCATGACAATCCCATGTCATGAGTTTTTTCTATCATCAAAATACTATCAGGGTACTGCTCGAGTCAAACTTGAGTCAACCTGGGCCGATTGCACCAACAAATATAACTTAACTTTGAACCTTTGTCATTATCTAAACTCAAGTTCGATTATCTAGTGGCCCTGCAGCAACAATCTCTTCCTTTTTGATTTATGGCAATATTGTTCAAAGTTAAGAAAATAAAAGCATAAAAGCATCAACAGATTGTTTTTCAAAACTCCCCTTTAATATTTTTCTTAACTTTACCTTCTCCCCCTTTGACTTATATCAAAAATGTAGGGTCGATGTTGGCCGGCTAAAGGGGGGTGAATATCCCTCAATCGTTGTATGGTGGAATACGATCGTTCTTCTTGCGTCGCTCATCTACGATTGTTGTTAGCGTAGTAGAATAACAATGATAATGAAAATACTAACAACACATACAAGCATACACAAGATATATGTGGTTTGGAACCGAATGGTTCCTACTCCACGGGGTGAGCTCAACGAGCTCGTGTTATGCTCACGACACTAACAACACTCCTCGACAATACGTAGGAGGTGGAGAAACCTCGTACAAGCTATTACAATAAGTAATATGAAATACAAAGACAATACAAAAGAGAACTTTTACACAATTGCTTTGATCACTTTCTTGTTGCTTGCTTTTGCTTGCTCTTGAAGGTCTGGAATGCAACAGCAATTCCCCTCCAAAGTCACCTCAAAATCCCTTTTCGAAATCCTCCCACTTGAGCTCCATTTATAACCTGTATCAAGCTGATTTCGCGCCAATCAGTCGACTGATCGTGGCTATCAATCGACTGGTCCTGTAGCCATTGTCTCACAACGACCAAATCCACGTCGGTCAAGTTCCAACGGATCACACATCAG
This sequence comes from Wurfbainia villosa, assembly GCA_025175895.1. Classification (NCBI taxonomy): domain Eukaryota; kingdom Viridiplantae; phylum Streptophyta; class Magnoliopsida; order Zingiberales; family Zingiberaceae; genus Wurfbainia; species Wurfbainia villosa. The sequence goes on along the minus strand of CM045989.1, from coordinate 29,265,682 downwards.
TCGACTGATGATACCTATCATTCGACTGATGATCCCATCAGTCGAGTACTAGCGCGAGCACTCGACTGGAAACCATTATGTGACTGAAATCACCCTGATCACGGCCGATCTGATGTCGGTCACGGTGATGGCGTTATCAATCGATGTCCTCCTCGGCGGTCGATTGTTCACAATCGGTCGTCGAATAACGGTCGAACCATTCGACCTAGAGTAGTCGATTGACACCTATGCCAGTCGATTGATATCAGGTAAAACCTCAAACATAAAGCTATTTGAGCATCCTACACTCAGTCTTAGCCACTTGGCCAAGTCCACATAATCCCTCAAGGAGTTCCCCACCGAAGCTCTCTTCCCTCGGCATACGTCCCTCGGATGCGCCAAGCGCACGGCTTCGCAATGTCATCCTTTGCATCTCATGCACTCGAAGTATGCTTCCCTTTGGTCTCACTCCATTCGCTCCCCCTCCGGCGGTCCCTCGGATGCACCAAGCGCACGGCTTTGCAATGCCATCCTTCACCGACTCAAGGACCCCTAGCCTAGTGAACTTGCCAAGTCCTCAAGACTTCCCACATGCACCAAGCGCACGACTTCACAATGCATTGGATTTTCCCACACCAAGCCCCATGCTTGGATTTTCCATGCCAACTCCATGTTGGACTTTCCACACCAAGCCCCATGCTTGGATTTTCCATGCCAACACCATGTTAGACTTTCCATTCCAACACCATGTTAGACTTCCCTATAACAATCCCATGTCATAAGTTTTGTCTATCATCAAAATACTGCTCGAGTCAAACTCGAGTCAACCTGGGCCAATTGCTCCAACAAACTCCCCCTTTTTGATGATTGACAAAACTATCCCTCAAGTATAGCAATTCTCCCATATTGGCAATTCTCACATCCCAAACGAGAATTTCAAACCTAATTGGTAACTTGGTAACTTCTCCCCCTTTTTGACATTACATTAAAAAGGTCCTCAAGGGTTTCAATGTCTCATATCCCAATGAGATCTTACAATCTTCCCCTTGGCATGCCCTCAATCTTTCTAGTGATCCCATATCACTTAAGAAAGGCAACCCAATTTTCCTCTTATGAGGAAATACACATCCATCTTCCCATGATGGATACCTCTCCCTAGAGGCTTGCTCCCCCTTGACCATTGCACCAACAATGTCCTTGGAGAGTCCCTAAGCCAATAGGAACATCAAAACAATCAAAATTATGGCAAAGTTCAACAATGAACTCTCATCCACCTTAAAATTGATACTCTCCCTAAACACTTCTCCTAATCCATGTCTAATGGATTTCCACCCTTTCTAATGCTTTCCCAAGCATGTCCTAGGGTTAGGAGTGGTTAGGGGACCAAAACACAGTTGAACATAGGCCTAACTACCAAGGTTTACCCGAAATCAGCCTGTGCCAGTCGACTCAGTCAACTACCAGTCGACTGGACTTGTCATCAGTCGACTGGTCCTCATGCCAGTCGACTAATAACTGCATTTGCAGTCTCCTGAATTTCAGAAATGAATTTCTGAAATTTGTAAGTAAATATGCATAAGTTGATAAATCATGAAATTTGGTACGTATATTAATTATCAAAATCATTATGGGTGAAAAATATTAAAAAATTATTTTACCCATAAAATAGTGAGATTGATACAAAGTCCAAAAGTTAAGAAAAACTTCAATATTGAGCCCTCTTTGTATCATCCCATTCAATGGTGATAGCTATCAAAGGATAGACTTCACCAAGGATTTTCAAAATATTTTCAAAATGTTTTTGAAACCTTTAATTCATTTTTCCTAAACATCTCACTTGTATCTAGATGTGTAAAACACATACAAGGCAATTAATCTAGTGAGATGTGGGTTTTTGTTCTTTAATGGTCTCATGCATTTTTCTAGGCAATATTATTTGATTTCCATCAAATCATGCCATAGTCCTTAATTTCCTTTTATTTTATGTATGAAATGATTATGGCATAGATATGATATAGATAAAAGCATATGCCAAAATCATGATGTCATGTCATGTGAAAGAAATCTAAGCATACATGACATCTAAAAATAATTCTAAACATGATCATGATATTTTATAGATAAAAATGAAAATGATGTCATGACATGACAAGACAAATAAATCATGGCATGTAAAATATACTAAGGTATAAAATACCTAAGTGTTAAATCAAAATGCCATTTCTAGGAATTAATTCCATTTTGCCTTAATACCATTATTCCCCCTAGTGTGCCAAAAACCTAAAATGACACACCAATACCTCTAAGACCTAATTGTGCCAATTTAATCAATTTTCAACTTCTCAAAGCATATTGGCACATCCTAATGTGTCAACTCACAATGGCTAGGTTAACTACCCATCCACTTAGGGTTGACACACCTTAACCCATCTAGCGTGAATTGATCACGCTCCTAGGAACCCAATATCTATTGGAGCTCCTTGGGTTAACAAGGTATTCACTAGGGATAACTTCCCTAGATACCCTCCTAATGACCCTTTTAGGCTTTGAAGCCTTAGTCAAATGGGTCTTTCCTAGGTCAACTCTAGAGGTAACTCCCCCAATGACCTTCTTAGTGGCCTTCTTGGTTTTCCTTAAGTCCTTGGCCACTAAACACATACCATGGCAAGACTTAGGGATAACTTTACTATTAGCCTTGGTTTTTCTAGACCTAGAAATTGTTCCATAATTAAATGGAACATTATGATATGTCTTCTTGGGCTTAGGTTTGTGACCCAAACCTTCCTTGCCCTTAGACCGTTTTTGAACCCTAGGTCTTGACTTTTGGGCATTTGACCCTAGAATTGAATTTTCTATGAATCTAAGGGTTTTCTCCATTTTCTCAAGTCTTGACCTCAAGACTTGGTTTTCTAGCTCTAATTTTCCCAATTTTGAGTTTTCATTTATCTTTTGGGAAATGTTCTTCTTTTTAGGCATGTGTCTACCCTTTTTGGGATTAATACCCAACTTTTCTTCTATTCTCCTAATTGATTCCTTTGGTAAAAAATTTCTAGAATTATTAGCCCGCGGTTTATCCTTAGTTATATGAACATGCTTGGCACCTAAGCAATAAACCTTATTATTTCTACTAGCATGCTTTTCATTTATAATTGCAAGAGAACTAAAATGTTGGTGCAGGGGCATTAGATAATCGAACCTATGTTTTGATTATGGAAAAGACACAAAGTTAAGTTTACATCGTTATCTCACGAGTTAAATCGAGTGTGCAAAAAAGTACTATAGCTAGAGCTGAAGGCTAGCGACACCCAGAGGAAGCCGCGGTGGTCGGGCGACACTCGAGTGACTTCGGAGGGAGCCGAAGGAATCAAGTGGAAGGCCGGAAGCGAGAGCTACAAAGTAAGTATCGAGGTAAGCTCGTGTGAGTGAGATATGGTAAGGTCGTGTCCTCTTTACGGGGATGACCGTAGGCGGTGATCCGACTAAGACTTCCTGTGGAAGGTCTAGGTCGAGATCGGACGGTTAGAAATCATCGTATTTACCATTTTCTGTGCTAACCTCTTACTGCAGGAAGTGGCGGTGGCGTTGATCGCTGGACATGAAGCCGATCGATGCTCATCACGATCGATGAGGCATCGGTCGGTGACCGATGGCGGCGAATTTAATCAACCTTTTGTGCTTGGTCAAAATGGATAACGTTTGACGCGTCCACTTCACGATAAAATTTTGTACAACTTCGGGATTTGTTCCAAAACATTAGGAGACATATTTAGAGGCCAAAATCTATAAAAGGAGGGGAGGATTCCAACTCCAAAGATCATCAAGATTATTCTCAAGTGCTTTTACAATGCCAAAGCTCCAACACCGTCATAATGTCGACGCGACAACAAGTTCTAATCCTCTTCGTTGGCAACAGTAGCAAGTAATTGCTTTTATTATTGTATTCTTTGTTTTTATTAATAACGAGGTGAGGTAGGCTTGTTGCCTCATCCTCGTACTTCTGGTTTTGTGATCGTTGTCTCCTACCTCCAACGAGGAGGAGACGTTATAGTGCTTTACCCTCCGTACGCAGTCTAGGACCGTTAGGGCCTTAGAGTAGCAACCGTTGGGTTGTGAACCAAGTAAAAATAAACTTGTCTTCTTATTTTTCCACTGTGTCTACTCGTGTTTTAACGAACGAAAAGAAATTCTACGCTCGCTATTCACTCCCCCTCTAGCGACGCTTCTCGATCCAACATAAAATAGTTTTTAGCATGCTTTTTAACTTTAGGAATTGAAGGTGCATAATTTAAATATACCTTAGGGTTAGCTTTGGAAGCTCCCCCTACATGAGATGCCCCTTCTTGCCCTTTCTTCCTCCCCCTAGGGCATTGGCTTCGGTAGTGTCCCTTTTGATTGCATTTAAAATACACAATGTGCTCTTTGCTTCTAGTTGTGGGGACTCTGACATCATTTGACTTTGGGTTGACTTTTGGTGCCGGTGTTTTCTTCTTAGCCAATTTTGGGCATTTACTCTTGTAATGCCCTTTCTCCCTACACTCAAAACATATTATGTGATCTTTATTTTAAATCATTATGTTTGAGTAACCTAGGGTGGTGGAGGATTCTTCACTTCTTCCGGAGGTAGAAGCTTCATTTCGATCTTGCTCTGGAATGGAAACCCTTTCCTCCTCCTCAATGCTAGAAGTGGAGGTCTCCACCAAATCATCAACATCTTCAAATGTTGTGGGTGCTTCTTCCTCGACAATCTCCTCTACTTGTGTCGGTTGGGAATTTTCTTGGAATTTCATTACCTTATTCCATAGCTCCCTTGCATCCCTATAGTTACCCAATCTAGACCAAATAGTGTTATGTAACAAATCACTAAGTAATTTTATTACCTCGAGATTTATCTTGAAGTTCTTGATTTGGTCTTGGGTCCACCTTGACTTCTCAATGGGCTTGATTTCTCTATCCCTAGGCATTTCAAAACCATTTTCTATGATTAACATGAAATTGAAATTTGTTTCGAAATATACCTCCATCCTTTTCTTCCACCAAGAAAAGTTTCCATCATATTTTGGTGGATGGATGTTGCCGACCATTTTGTAGTGCTTGTGTCGGCGGTTAGTCCTCGACAAGTGCCTTGGCTCTGATACCACTTGTAGGGTCGATGTTGGCCGGCTAGAGGGAGGGTGAATAGCCCTCAATCATTGTACGGTGAAATATGATCGTTCTTTTTGCGTCGCTCGTCTACGATTGTTGTTAGCGCAACGGAATAACAATGATAATGAAAATACTAACAACACATACAAGCATACACAAGATATACGTGGTTCGGAACCGAATGATTCCTACTCCATGGGGTAAGCTCAACGAGCTCGTGTTATGCGCACGACACTAACAACACTCCTTCTCGACAACACATCGGAGGTGGAGAAATCTCGTACAAACTATTACAACAAGTAATATGAAATACAAGAAGAAATACAAAGACAATACAAAAGAGAACTTTTACACATTTGCTTTGATCACTTTCTTGTTGCTTGCTCTTGAAGGTCTGAAATGCAACAACAATTCCCCTCCAAAGTCACCTCAAAAGCCCTTTTCGAAATCCTCCCATTTGAGCTCCATTTATAACCTGCATCAAGCTGATTTTGCACCCATCAGTCGACTAATCGTGGCTATCAGTAGACTGTTCCTGTAGCCGTTGTCTCACAATGGCCAAATCCATGTCGGTCAAGTTCCAACCGATCACACATCAGTCAACTGATGATACCCATTAGTCGACAGATCATCCCATCGATCAGTCTTTGGCGCGAGCACTCGACCGAAACCATTCGTAATGAAATCACTGATCGGTCGGACCGATCTGATGTCGGTCGACCGATGGAGGTATCGATCATTGCCCTCCTCGACAATGAATGTTTAGCCGTAACACAGTCGGTCGAACATTGGTCGAACCATTCGACCTTGAGCAATCGACTGATGTCGGGTAAAACCTCAAACATCAAGTTGTTTGAGCATCCGACACTCAGTCTTAGTCACTTGGCCAAGTCCACATCATCCCTTATGGAGTTCCCTACTGAAGCTCTCTTCCCTCGACCTACGTCCCTCGGATGCGCCAAGCGCATAGCTTCACAATGCCATCCTTCACGTCTCATGCCCTCGAAGTATGCTTCCTTTTGGTCTCACTCCATTCGCTCCCCGTCTGGTGGTCCCTCGGATGCACCAAGTGCACGGCTTCACAATTCCATCCTTCACCGACTCAAGGACCCCGAGCCTAGTGAACTTGCCAAGTCCTCAAGACTTCGCACATGCACCAAGCGCACGGCTTCGCAATGCATTGGATTTTCCCACACCAAACCCCATGCTTGGATTTTTCATGTCAACTCGATGTGGAACTTTCCACACCAAGCCCCATGCTTGGATTTTCCATGCCAACAACATGTTGGACTTTCCATGCCAACACCATGTTGGACTTCCCTATGACAATCCCATGTCATAAGTTTTGTCTATCATCAAAATACTACTCGAGTCAAACTCGATTCAACTTGGGCCGATTGCACCAACAAAAAAGAATGAAATTTAAAGTTGCATCGACAGTGGTTAACCTAGGTTAGGATTTTACTCTCCAACCTTTAACATTATTATACAACATCAAAACTTAAGGTTCATTTAGATCTATCAAATTTTTAAAATAATTTTTTTAAGAAATTAAAGGCATGTTTAAAATTAAAAGACTCAAGTCTAATAGGTCTAATATGCCTAACTAGAGGTAGCTAGAGAAATTTGGCATACATTAAAAATAATTTGTCTAACCACAAGGACTATGATTTTAGGTTCTCTAGGTCTTGCAACAACAATGATTTTATCTTTTGAAAAATATTATATAATTAACATATAGTAAAGTTTTCAAAATACTTTTAATAGTTATAATATGAATGAATAACTTAAATATTTAAAAATAAAAAATTTAAGAATTTAACAAGAATATTTTCAACGAATGGTTAAAGAAAAAGATAGAAATATTTAAAAATATATACCATTTTTCAAATCATAATTTTTTTAAAAATAATTTTTAAAACCTTATAAGTACTGATTTTTCAATTTGAACCTCCCCCTTAACTTGACATCCTTGTTAACCACAAGGAAGGCTTACCTAAATGTCTAGAGGATCTCGATCAATCAAAACCTCCCCCTTAACTTGACAAACTCTTAGGACATCCTTGTTAACTACAAGGAAGATTTTCTCAAGCTTCCCAATGGGAAAATCAGTCTCCTCTCTATAAAAGGAGGCCTTGGAGAGATTGAAAACAAGATTTAGAATGAGAGTACTAGCCTTCTCAAGCTTCCCAAGGCCTCCTTTTAAACAGAGGAGGCTGTTTTTCTCGTTGAGCATGCAACAGTCGATTGCTGCATACCATCAGTCAACTACTATTGTAGTTGACCGAATCCAACAAATTCTGACTCGCTTGATCTGTGGTCATCATAGCCCAACGAAATTCTGATTAGTAAACTGATCAAGCCATTAGTCGGCTGCTATATGCAATCAGTCGACTATGAAAGCTTCTGTCCCCATGTCCACTTATAACAGTCGATTACCAGGGTTTGACAATTGACTGATTGTGGACCAGTCGACTATTTTGGCCATAGAACTCAGTCGACTTCAGTCAATTGCTTGACCAGACAACTTGGACTAGTCAACTGATAATCATATCAATCGACTGGTGTCTGGTAAAACCTAAAGAAAAAGGTGTTTGAGCATCCGACACTTGATCTGAGCCATTTGGCCAAGTTCACCTAAGTTGAACTACCCGACCCGAGTTACACCAAGCTCTCTTCCTTCGGCCTATATCCCTCGGATGCACCAAGCTCACGACTTCTCCCCATGCCATCCTTCGTGTCTTGCCATGAAGTCTGCTTCTTTTGGCTTAACTCCATTGCTCCTTGTTCGACAGTCCCTCGGATGCATTCCACACCCTCCTTCACCGACTCAAGGACCCGAGCCATGAGATGAGTGAACTTGCTAATGCTTGGCCGTATCAAGCTACTTATGTGCAATTCACAAAGTCTTGCACAACTAACTCACACACATTAAAAGGATAGACATCCTAACTTAAACTCTTTGACACACACATCAAAACCATGATCATACTTGGGTTGATTGCCCTAATAGATTTTTTTGTTAATTGGGGATCATGATGTACTACTAGGTGCTACTCATGATCATTCCATAATTAATGGTTATTATGGACGACCAACATAAACCTAGAATCTATTCGGTCACACACACTATGAATCCTTCGAAGAGACATAAAACAAGTTTGAGAATTGAATTCTTAAGATCGAGAGAGATCAAGTTTGGTTGGACCAAACACATGACAAATATGGAAATATTTTTCAAGTCAGAAATGCAAAAGGAGCATGTCTTAAGAAGATGGGTTGGGCCTTAAAAGGTTTAATTATAAACCAAACCCATTTGGTTTTAATTAAAAGGGCCCTCTTTTGGTTAAGGCACCAATTAGGGTTTAATGGATGAGATTAAGCCTTAATGGTTATCGTCTTAGGGATTTGATCCACTAACCTATAACTCATTAGGATTAGTGCCTATATAAAGGGTTATAATGGCTAAACCTAACGAATAGAAGTCCTTAAGGCCATCTTCCTAAACCTAGCCGAACCTAGGAGAATTAGGGTTTGGTGTTCCGTTGGCCATCAAGGAAACAAGGGTTGTTTCCACCTCTTTAGAGGTAGACCACTCTAGGTTCGCTTATTGAAACTTCAAAAACAGCGGCTAATTCTGACACGAATCTTCAACCTTACGAAGATTGTTCGAGGACTCATTTGTGCAGCAAAATGAGTCGGCGATTACTCTCCGATCACTTGACCTTCTTGCTTGGCCTAGTAGCAAAGAGAAGGTTAAACTTGTGGCTTTGTGAAGTCGTCCCTCCGAAGATTCGGTGTGGATACGAGTAGAGACGAAGCTCCGCAAGCATCGTACGGTTGATGCCCTTTTGGCTCATCATCATCCAAAAGGTATACCTAAAGTAAAATTTATTTTATTCTTGTTGTATGTAAATTTTTATTTGACAGATATGTTCACATATATTGTAATCCTGCATGTATGGGTGTGAGTGTAATAATTGTTATTTTGTTCCTATATTAATAAAGAATATTGTTTCTATTTCTTATTTAAATAGAAAGGGTTTCCATTTGACGTTTAGTAACAATTATTGTTATATAACCTTGAATGACATTCTTTATAGCACCAAAACTTTATACAATGACATCTACGTGTTAGATACATCCAGTGAACACATTCAATATCAAAGCGAGCAACAAGTGTGCTCGAAAGGATGATCAGTTAACCTCATACACATGGCATTGTCGCCTTGACCATATAAGCAAGAAGCGCATGTCAGAGTTACACAAGAGTGGAATTCTAGAATCATTTTAATTGGATTCATTTGATACATGTGAATCATGCTTACAAGGCAAGATGACAAAGTTGCCCTTTTCTGGAAAGGGTAAGCCAGTGGAAGAGTTACTTGGTCTCATACATACTAATGTATGTGGACCAATGTCAATTCATGCTCAAGGAGGTTACAACTACTTCATTACCTTTATCGATGATCACTCACGATTTGGGTATGTATATCTTATGAGATATAAATCTGAAGCCTTTGAAAAGTTTAAAGAATTCAGATATGAAGTAGAGAAACAACATGGTAAAAGTATAAAGATACTTTGATCCGATCGAGGTGGAAAATACTTTTGCCAATGGTTTCAGGATTATCTAGGAGACAATGATATATTGTCTCAATGACTCCTCCTTATACACCGCAACATAATGGTGTATTTGAAAGGTGAAATCGAACCTTGTTGTGTTGGAACATCGGTGGTCGGCTAGAGGGGGGTTAATAGCCCTTTATCGTCATACGGTGAAAATCGTTCGTTCTTCTTGTGTCACTTGTCTACGATTGTCCTTAGTGCAGCGGAATAGTAATATAAATGAAAGTACTAACAACACATACAAGCATACACAAGACACTAAGATATACGTGGTTCGGAACCGAATGGTTCTTACTCCACGGGGCGAGCTCAACGAGCTCTAGTTATGTACACGACACTAACTAAACACCTTCTCGACAACACGTCGGAGGTGGAGAAACCTCGTACAAGCAATTACACTAAGTAATACAAGCAAATAAAAATACAAGAAGAAATACAAGTAAAGAGCACTTTACAAACTTCGCTTTGAACATTTGCTTGTTGCTTGCTGCTTGCTTTGGATTGCTCTTGAAGGACTGGAATGCAGTATAAATTCCCCTCCAAAGTCACCCCAAATGTCTTGGTGAAATCCTCCATCTCGAGCTCCATTTATAACCTGCATCGAGCTGATTCCGTGCCCATCAGTCGACTGATCGTGACCATCAGTCGAGTGGTCCTATAGCCGTTGTCTCACAACGGACAGATCCACGTTGGACAAGTTCTAACGGATCACCCATTAGTCGACTGTTCATGCCCATCAGTTAATTGATGACCTAGTAGTCGACTACCCATTCGGCTACGGAGCGTTCTGTGCCCACGACACTTCCATCAATCGACTGCCATCCCTCGGCAGTCGATTGCTGTTGACATCAGTCGACTGCAAGTCCTTAGCAGTCGACTGCCAGGCCACAAAATGCAGTCTAACACCAATCGAACCCTAGTCGACTTGGATCAGTCAAACCAGCACCTATGCTAGTCGACTGCTGTGGGGTAAAACCTCAAACACCAAGTTGTTTGAGCATCCGAGTGTCGGGTAAACCCTCAAACACCATGTTTGAGCATCCAACACTCAGTCTTAGCCACTTGGCCAAGTCCACCTCATCTCTCATAGAGTTCCCCACCAAAGCTCTCTTCCCTCGTCCTACGTCCCTCTGATGCACCAAGCGCATGACTTCACAATGACATCCTTCGTGTCTCTTGCCCTAGAAGTCTGCTTCCCTTGGGCCTCACTCCATTCGCTCCCCGTCTGGCGGTCCCTCGGATGCACCAAGCGCACGACTTCGCAATGCCATCCTTCACCGACTTAAGGACCCCGAGCCTAGTGAACTTGCCAAGTCCTCAAGATTTCCCACACCAAGCCTCATGCTTGGATTTTCACCGCCAAGCCCCATGCTTGGACTTACGTGGTCAACCCATGTTGGACTTTTCAACACCAAGCCCTATGCTTGGATTTTCCCAACACCAAGCCCCATGCTTAGACTTTTCACCACCAAGGCTACATACTTGGATTTACGTGGCCAACCCATGACAATCTCATGTCATGCGTTTTGTCTAACATCAAAATATAGTTCGATTCAAACTCGAGTCCTGGGCAGATTGCACCAACAATCTCCCCCTTGTTGATGTTCGGCAAAACCTCAAACCCAAGTCTACCAATTATCCCCAATTGGCAATTCTCACATCCCAATGAGAATTCCAACTATCCCAATTGATAACTTCTCCCCCTTTTTGACATACATCAAAAAGGTCCTCCCCAAGTTATGAATGTCTCATATCCCAATGAGATCTTACAATCTCTCCCTTGGAGGAACACACGTCTACAATCTTTTTAGTGATAAGTCCAATATCACTTAAGAGAGGCAACCCAATTTTTCTCCCATGAGGAAAAAGTACACATCCATCTTCCCATGATAGATACCTCCCCCTAAAGGCTTGCTCCCCCGTGACCGTTCCACCAACAATGTCTTGGAGAGTCCTTAAGACAATAGGAACATTAAAACAATCAAAATTAAGGCAAAGTTCAACAATAAACTCTCATCCACCTTAAAATTGATACTCACCCTAAACACCTCTCCTAATCAATATCCAATGGATTTCCACCCTTTCTAATGCTCTCCCAAGAATGTCCTAGGGTTAGAAGTGGTTAGGGGACCAAAACATAGCTGAACATGGGCCTAACCACATGGTTTATCCGAAATCAGCTTGGGCAGTCGACTGTATCAAATATCAGTTGACTGCCACCCTCATCGATCAGGCCTCCATGGCGGTCGATCGATAATCAGAACGTAGCTGTGTTTTCAGAAATGAATTTCTAAAATTCATAAGTAAATATACATAAGTTGAAAAATCATGAAATTTTGTATGTATATTACTTATTACAATCATTATGGGTGAAAAATATTGGAAAATTATTTTACCCACAAAATAGTGAGATTGATACAAAGTTCAAAAGCTAAGAAAAACTTCAATATTGAGCCCTCTTTGTATCATCCCATTCAATGGTGATTTCTATCACAAGATAGACATCACCAAGGTTTTTCAAAATATTTTTGAAATGTTTTGAAAACCTTTAATTCCTTTTTCCTAAACATCTCATTTGTATCTATATGGGTAAAACACATATAAGTTAAATATTAGTGAGATGTGGGGACTTTGTTATTTAGGGTTTCATGCATATCTCTAGGCAACAAGATTTGATTCCCTTCAAATCATGCCTTAGTCCTTAAATCCTTTTTATGTATGCATGAATGATGATTATGACATAATTGATAACATGAATAAGCATGTGCCAAAATCATGATGCCATGGCATGTGAATGAATTATAAGCATACATGACATACAAAAATAACCCTAAAAATGACCATGACATTTTATTTGATAAAAATAAATATGATGTCATGTCATGGCAAGGAAAACAAAGTATGGCAATTATAAAATACTAAGGTATAAAATACCTAAGTGTTAAATTCAAATTTCCATTTCTAAGATTAAACCTACTTTTGCCTTAATGTCATTATCCCACTAGTGTGCCAAAAATCCAAAATGGCACACCATTACTTCTAATACCTAATTGTGCCAATTTAATAATTTTTCATCTTCTCAAAGCACATTGGCACATCCTAATGTGTCAACTCACCATGGCTAAGTTAACTACCCATCCACTAAGGGTTGACACACCCTAACCCATCTAGCGTGAATCGATCACGCTTCTAGGAACCCAATACCTATTGGAGCTCCTTGGGTTAACTAGGTATTCACTAGGGATAACTTCCCTAGATACCTTCCTAATGACCCTTTTAGGTTTTGACACATTAGTCATTTGGGTCTTTCCTAGGTCAACTCTAGAGGTGACTCCTCCTTTGACCTTATTAGTGGCTTTCTTGGTTTTTCTTAAGTCCTTAGCCACTAAACACACACCATGGCTAGTCTTAGGGATAACTTCCCTATTAGCCTTGGTTTTCCTAGACCTAGATATTTTTCCATAATTAAATGAGACATTATGGTAGGACATAGGTTTTTGACCAAACCCTTTCTTGCCCTTGAACATTTCTTGTTTCCTAGGCCTTAAATTTTGATCACTAGACCCCTTAAATGATTTTGTCATAATTTTAAGGGTATTTTCCAATTTTTCTAGCCTTGAACTCAAGGCTCGATTATCCACCTCTAATCTTCCCAATTTTGATCTATCATTAGATTTTTTGGGAATTGTTTTTCTTTTTAGGCATGTGTCTAGATTTCTTGAGGTTAATGCCCAAGTTTTCTTCTATTCTCCTAATTGACTCCCTAGGTAGGATTGGTCTAGAATTATGGTGTCTAGGTTTGTCCTTAGATAAACTAACATACTTGGCTCCTAGAAAAACATATTTATTCCTACTAGCATGCTTTTCATTAATCATGGCAAGTGAACTAAAATAATTTTTAGCATGCTTATAAGTCCTAGAAATTGATGGTGCATTAATTGAATTTACCTTAGGGTTAGCTTTGGAAGCTCCCCCTACATGACATGCTCCTTCTTGCCCCTTCTTCCTCCCCGTAGGGCATTGGCTTCTATAATGCCCCCTTTGGTTGCATTTGAAGCACACAATGTGCTCCTTGCTTCTAATTGTGGGGACTCCGACATTTTTGGCTTTTGGTGCCGGTTGAGCCTTTTTCACCTTCTTGGGACACTTACTTTTATAGTGCCCTTGTTCCCTACACTCAAAGCATGTTATATGATTTTTATTTATAATCATAATACTTGAGTTACCTAGGGAATTTTCGCTTCTCCCGGATGTTGAAGCTTCTTCTTGAACTTGTTCCGGGATGGAAGGCCTCTCCTCCCACTCAATGCTAGAGGTGGAGGTCTCCACCAAATCATCAACATCATCGAAGGTGGATGGCGATTCCGCAACATCCTCGGATCCGGATGTTGATGGGCATTCTTCCTCTTCATGGACCAATGTGGGCTCTTGAAATTTTATCACCTTGCCCCATAGATCCTTTGCATCCCTATATTCACCAAGTCTAGACCAAATATTGTTAGGAATCAAATCACTAAGCAATTTGATTACCTTGAGATTTGTCTTGAAGTCCTTGATTTGGTCTTGGGTCCACCTTGACTTCTCAATTTTTCTATTTTCTTCATCCCTAGGCATTTTGAAACCGTTTTCTAGAATTAACATAATATCAAAATTGGTTTCTAGATATACCTTCATTTTTTGCTTCCACCAAGAGAAGTTTCCATCGAATTTCGGTGGATGGATGTTGTAGTCGGCCATCTTGTCGTGCTTGTGTTGGCGGTTAGTCCTCTACAAGCTACTTGGCTCTTATACCACTTGTTGGAACATCGGTGGTCGGCTAGAGGGGGTGAATAGCACTTTATCGTCGTACGGTGGAAATCGTTCATTCTTCTTATGTTACTTGTCTACGATTGTCGTTAGTGCAGCGGAATAGTAATATAAATGAAAGTACTAACAACACATACAAGCATACACAAGACACCAAGATATACGTGGTTCGGAACCGAATGGTTCCTACTCCATTGGGCGAGCTCAACGAGCTCTAGTTATGCACACGACACTAACTAAACTCCTTCTCGACAACATGTCAGAGGTGGAGAAACCTCGTACAAGCAATTACACTAAGTAATACAAGCAAATACAAATACAAGAAGAAATACAAGTAAAGAGCACTTTACAAACTTCGCTTTGAACACTTGCTTGTTGCTTCCTTTGGATTTCTCTTGAAGGACTGGAATGCAACAACAATTCCCCTCTAAAGTCACCCCAAAATTCTTGGCGAAATCCTCCATCTCGAGCTCCATTTATAACCTGTATCGAGCTGATTCGACGCCCATCAGTTGACTGATCGTGACCATCAGTCGACTGGTCCTGTAGTCATTGTCTCACAACGACCAGATCCACATTGGATAAGTTCCAACATATCACCCATCAGTCGACTGATGACCAAGTAGTCGACTTCCCAGTTGGCTACGGAGCATTCTATGCCTGCGACACTTCCATTAGTCGACTGCCATCCCTCAGCAGTTAATTGCTATCGACATCAGTCGACTGCCAGTCCTCGACAGTTGACTGCCACGCCATAAAATATAGTCTAACACTAATCGAACCCTAGTCGACTTGGATCAGTTGAACTGGCACCTATATTAGTCGACTGCTGTCAGGTAAAACCTCAAACACCAAGTTGTTTGAGCCTCTGACCATCGGGTAAACCCTCAAACACTATGTTTGAGCATCCGACACTCAGTCTTAGCCACTTGGCCATGTCCACCTCATCTCTCATGAAGTTCCCCATCAAAGCTCTCTTCCCTTGGCCTACATCCCTCGGATGTACCAAGCGCATGGCTTCGCAATGCCATCCTTCGCGTCTCTTGCCCGAGAAGTCTGCTTCCCTTGGGCCTCACTCCATTCGCTCCCCGTTCGGTGGTCCCTCGGATGCACCAAGCGCACGGCTTCGTAATGCCATCCTTCACTGACTCAAGGACCTCGAGCCTATTGAACTCTCCAAGTCCTCAAGACTTTCCACACCAAGCCTCATGCTTAGATTTTCATTGCCAAGCCCCATGCTTGGACTTACATGGCCAACTCATGTTGGACTTTTCAACACCAAGCCCTATGCTTGGATTTTCCCAACACCAAGGCCCATGCTTGGACTTTTCATCACCAAGGCTACACACTTGGATTTACCTGGCCAACCCATGTTGGACTTCCCATGACAATCCCATGTCATGCATTTCTTCTAACATTAAAATATAGTTCGAGTCAAACTCGAGTCCTGGGCCGATTGCACCAACATGTTGGACTTGGTAAGATCGATGATGAATCATGCAAGCCTTCCTAAATCCTTTTGGGGATACACACTCGAGATAGCTATTCACTTGCTGAATAGAGTCCCGACCAAGGCAGTCTCTTCTACTCCATATCGGATATGGACTGGTAAGAAACCCTAGTTATCTTATTTGAAGATATGGGGATGTTCTGCTTACATGAAGAGGACTACATCAGACAAGTTGAATGCAAAGTTAGATAAGTGTCTATTTATTGGATACCCCAAGGAAACAAGGGTTTACTAATTCTATCATCCCTTGGAATAAACGGTGTTTATTTCAAGAAATGTTATATTTCTAGAGAAAGAGTTTCTCTTGCAAGAAAATAGTGAGAGTCAGGTCGAACTTGAGGAATTTTAAGAAACTCCAATAAACACTAAAGATATCTATACCAGAACCACAGTCGATTATTCAAGATGATGAGTGATGTGAGCAAAACATATAGGGTTTTAGGAGTAGTTTTCGCTCACATCTCATTACATTTTATGTTAGTTTCATGCATATGTTACTCTATTTTACACGCATTTCCTATTTTCTAGTTCGGAGGTCTACTCTTTGTACTTTTGTGTGCAGGACAACATTTCAGGGGAAAAAGGTGCACGTTTGGAGCAAAAGAAGGACATTTTGCAGCTAGACACAGAGTGGGACACGACCAGGGCATGTGGCTACACATGACCATGTCCAATGGGCGAGATCAACCACCCTAGGGCCGCACACAGTCGTGTGGCGGCCCGCCAGATTTGCATGACTAGGGCTTTTTTCGGATTTTGCAGCGGTCCGAGGTGATGTCTATATAAGGATAGCTCTGCCCAAACCCTAGGGGGAGGCATGACGGCTAGGACGGCACACCGAAGCCCTAAAAAGCTTCGAGAACTCGCAACGGGGAGGCAGAACGCCGCCGGAGGTCCACGCTTGCACTTCAAAGCTGGAGAGAAGACCACGAAGGCATTGTAATCCCTTGTTCCTGCACTTTATTTCTGATGTATTCGAACATGTACATGCCTTGTGATTCCTCCCTTATATACATGGAGTAGTTCCTTTGATTCTAGGATTAGAGAGTAGCTTGTGTGCACATTACATGTTGGTTCACATTAAATTCTGTCTTTGAGTTTAATTTGGCAATTGGAAGTTGTTTATACTACATCTATTCGTGTTTGGTTTTCTATCTGCTGTGCTTAGGCGATACGAGGGGTGACAACTCTTATATCTAAGATTAGGAGATTTTATACAAGGAGCCTAAGGGTAAACCTAATCTCCTGTAACAATGGGTAAAAGGATGCGATAGAACTGGAAATAGTTCATCGTAGGGATTGATTCGGCATCCTCGTACCATCTATCCCATCCTTTTAAGATGGAGATAGCTCCCGGTAAATGCGGTGGCTCATCGGAAGAGTGTATGGTATCCCTTCCACAAAATCATAACTAAACGTCTAGACAACGCTAGTTGACAGCATTGTTTTGCGACACACAAGTAAAACCAAAGTCCTAGAATCACCTTTGAAGACCTTGGCACGCTCCCTTCTTCCTCCATGTGACACCGTATAGAGTATAGTCCACCAACAGCCCTCACAAATCAAAACCTCTTAGAGTTTACTTTCGAACAATTTCAACCACTGAACATATCGATATTCGAATCCCAGTCTCTGTGGGATCGATAATCTTTTATTACTTGATGACATCCGTACACTTGTGGGCGTTGAGCACGAGCACACGCTTCGAGTCCTCGACGGCCTCTGTCACAAGATTTGAGGTCGCATTCACGTGCATCAATGATATAATGACTGAACCTATCGTTACACCACCTCTTCACAGATATGGTAGGTCACATAAGATTCCTGAGAGATATGGATTTATCGTAAGTGAATCTAATGATGTGTTACTCATTGAGGATGAGGAATCTACTAGTTACGAAGAAGTTCTGAAAAGTTCAGAAAGGGATAAATGGCTAGCAACCATGAAGTCGGAAATGGATTCCATGCATGAAAACCAAGTTTGGAAATTAGTGGATCCACTTGAAGGCATCAAGCCTATTGGGTGCAAGTGGGTTTTCAAGAAGAGAACTGACATGGATGGTAATGTGATTACCTATAAAACTAGATTGGTGGCAAAAGGTTATCGTCAAAAGCAAGGTGTTGACTATGACGAGACCTTCTCACCAGTTGCCATACTTAAATCCATTCGGATACTCTTGGCCATAGTAGCTCATTATAATTATGATATATGACAGATGAATGTGAAAACAATTTTCCTTAATGGAAACCTACATAAGGATGTGTATATGATACAACCCAAGGGTTTCACATCGGTTGACAAAACCAAAGTATGCAAGCTTCAACGGTCCATTTATGGACTAAAGCAATAATCCAAGAGTTAGAATATCAATTTTGATGAGGTAATCAAAGTGTTTGATTCCTCACAAAATCCTGATGAACCTTGTGTGCACAAGAGGGTTAATGGGAGTGTGATCGTATTCCTAGTACTATATGTCAATGACATATTACTCATAGGAAACGATATACCCGTCTTAGAATCAGTCAAAGGTTGGTTATCCAAAATGTTCTCCAAGAAAGACATGGGAGAAGCGACCTAAATCCTCGAGATTAAGATCTATAGAGATATATCAAAAAGATTGCTTGGTCTTTCGTAGTCTACATATATAGACATAGTGCTAAAGCGATTTAGCATGTTTGAATCCAAGAAAGGTTATATACCGATGCGACATGGGATTCACCTTTCAAAGTCTATGTGTCCCCGCACAAAAGATGAGAGGATTTGCATGAATAAGATTTCTTATGCTTCTGCAATTGGATCTATTATATATGCTATGTTATGTACAAGGCCCGACGTATCATATGCTTTGAGTGTCACGAGCAGATACCAGTCTGATCTAGGAATGGATCATTGGGTGGATGTCATGGAAATCCTTAAGTACTTGAGAAGAACTAAGGATATGTTCTTAGTATATAGAGAAGGTGATATGGTTACATGCGAGTATATGGATGCCAACTTCCAGATCGACAAGGATGACTCCAAGTCACAGTCTGGGTAAAATTCACATTGAATAGTGGCACAGTGAGTTGGAAAAATTCCAAACAAGACACAGTTGTCGATTCTACCATGGAGGCAGAATACATTGCAGCTTTTGAAGCAGTAAAGGAGGCAGTTTTGATCAAGAAGTTTATTTGTGAACTTAGGGTAGTTCCGTCCATTGTTGAAGCATTACTAGTTTACTGTGACAACACTAGAGCTATCACACAGGAAAAGGAACCCATGCCACACCAACGATCCAAACATGTGCTTCAGTGATATCATCTGATCAGAGAAATCATTAGTAGGAAAGAAATACAAATCGAGAAGATTCCCACAGAAAGGAATTTAGCGAATCCTTTGACAAAGGCTCTATCACAAAGGAAGTATGAGAGTCACATCAAGTACTATGGTATTGGATACCATGACAATTGGCTTTAGGCCAAGTGAGAGTCTGTTATGTTTGAGAGGTGTCTTAAGGCAATCGCCTTATGGTTATACTATTTATTTAATAAATAAAGATTCACTATTTGAGTGCATATGTCATATATGTTTGATTGGATCTTAAACTCATTTACTGAATGTTCGCGATACGATTCATAGCATGAGAGAACTTGTGATTGGATGACAACTAGTGAGTATCTCTACATATATAATTATGAATGTATTGAAAATTGATGAGTTTGGACATCATCGATTATGGGAGACTAGCACAGGGTATACTCCATGGTTTATCCAAGCAGCTTCTCCTCACTCGCTGGAGATATTGAGATGTTGAGAGTTAAACATGGATTCTAGTTAGGTAACTAGTTCATTGGAGTGACTTGATGTAAGACTTCACATGGTTCTCTACATATAAGATATATTAGTGAAGCTCTTACTGTAGCTCGAGTACGAGTTTCTTTCGACTTGAGGTATTTAAGTCATCTTGGTCATGGAGACTTATACTTTGACATCTTAGTTGATACATCTCTATGGAGGTGTGGGTACGAGATGATTTGGTATAAGTCGAAGTGCCTGAAGGTGATTGAATAGCCAACAAAGGATTCACCACTCCTTGCGAGGAGATGTACACCCTATGGCCACTCGTCAGGATTGTCACTCAAAGTCTTTAGCCAAAGAATTGTATGTAAAGAGTATGGTACTCTTAGATACATGTCAAAGTAATTAGAATCCACTGGATGAGGAAGTAAGACTTGGGCTAGGTGTGACATAGTCAGCCTAGTGGGGACAGACATATAGACCATGTCTTGAACTAAGTGGGTATAAGATGAGTGAAAGGAACGAGACACGATTCACTATAGCTACTGAAGGGTTCAGAAATGATTCTAAGATCAACTATTGATTTTTTGGTTAATTGAGGATCATGATGTACTACTAGGTGCCACTCATGATCATTCCATAATTAATGGTTAATAATGGACGACCAACATAAACCGAGAACCTATTAGGTCACATGCACTACGAATCCTTCGAAGAGACTTAACATGAGTTTGAGAATTGGATTCTCAAGATTGAGAGAGATCAAGTTTGGTTGGACCAAACACATGACAAATATGGATATATTTGTCAAGTTCCAAACGCAAAAGGAGCATGTCTTAAGAAGACGGGTTGGGCCTTAAAAGGTTTAATTATAAACCAAACCCATTTGATTTTAATTAAAAGAATCCTGTTTTGGTTAAGGGCCCAATTAGGGTTTAATGGATGAGATTAAGCCTTAATGGTTATGGGATTAGGGATTTGATCCACTAACCTATAACCCATTAGGATTAGTGCCTATATAAAGGGTTATAAAGGCTAAATCTAATGAATAGAAGTCCTTAAGGCCCTCTTTCTCAACCTAGCCGAACCTAGAAGAATTAGGGTTTCATGTTCCGCTGGCCATCAAAGAAATAAGGGTTGTTTCCATCTCTTTAAAGGTCGGCCACACTATGTTTTAGGGTTGTTATTGTCTCTTATTGAAGCTTCAAAAATAGTGGCTATTTCTGACACGAATCGACAACCTTACGAAGGTTGTTCAAGGACTCGTTTGTGTAGCAAAACGAGTCAGCGATTGATCTTCGATCACCCGACCTTCTTGCTTCGTCTAGTAGCGAAGATAAGGTCAAACTCATGGCTTTGAGAAGTCGTCCCTTCAAAGATTCGGCGTGGATACAAGTAGATATGAAGCTCCGCGAGCATTGTACGATTGATGCCCTTCCAGGTCGCCATCATCTGAAAGGTATACCTAGAGTAAAATTTATTTTATTCTTATTGTATGTAAAATTTTATTTGGCAGATATGTCCGCACGTTCTGTAATCCTACATGTGTGGATGTGAGTGTTGTAATTATTTAGGAAATTATTACATTTTTCTTCCGCTGCATTCGTTTGTGAAACCACAAAAGCACATCTACGAATCAGTCATAACCCAATAGAATATCCTAGAAATATGTCGGTAGTTGTTTTAGAGGTAAATTTTCCTAATTAATCTTTGTATTTAGTATGTGTACCCTACATTAAAAGACTCTAAAGTACTTAATGTTGGGTAACTTTCTGTAGTATATTTCATAACACTACAAAAAAATTAAGCATTTGGCGACAAATTTTGCAACGAATTTTGAATAAAAATTCGTTGCAAAATTTTTTTGCAATGAATTATTTTTCATTGTAAATAATTCGCTGCAAAATTTTGCAATGAAAAAAAATCATCGCAAAAATTTGCTATGAATAAAATTTTCATTGCATAATTAATTTCTATTTAGCAATAAAAATAGCAACAAAAATAACTTGTCGCCAAATCTGACGACGAAAAATTATTTTCATCACCAAATCTGTGATAAAAAAATAGTTCATCGGAAAAAACTAATAAATTTATTTACATATTACTTTGCATCGGAAATAAATTTGGTGACGAAATAAATGTCGTCGCCAAATCTTCAACGAAAACATAGTTCGTCGCAAAAGACTAATAAACATATTTTCATGAATGAAAATAAATTTGGAGACGAATAATTATTTTTGTCATCAAATCTGCGACAAAAATAAATTCCGTTGCAAAATATTCAAGGTCAGTCGAGTGAAGAATAACATAAGTCGACTAATGTCTGACTAGTTCGACTGGTCAATCGACTATCAAAGTTTCTGTAAGGTGCTACAATAACAGCAGTCAACTGATCATTTTGATCAGTCGACTTAAAAGTGAATAGTCGACTGACCAGTCGACTAAATAAGGTTCTATAAGGTGATAATGTAAATCAGTCGACTGATAATGGATAATCTATGAGAAAATATTTTTTTTACTCAATTTTTATGATGAATTTTTTTTTGTCTCAATCAAATATTTATCAGTTGACTAATGGTGGGCATCTATCGTCTAGTGGTGGAGAATCAGGTCACAGAATATTTTTTAGTCAATCCGCTCAATGATCGATAGTAGTCGATCAAGGCTTCTTTTTTAACGAATTTTTTCATGCCAATTATGCGACAAAAAATGATTTTTCATCAATAATCTACGACGAAATTTATTTTCGTTGCTAATATGGGAAAATAAAAAAAATATCATGATAAATTCTCTTATTTTCCCTATTTTACAACATACACATATAACAATATAAACTAATTCACATATCAAACTTCAATACCAAATCAATACATACATAACAAACATAAACATAACTTACAATACATAGATATCGAATGTGATAAGTCAAGTAACATTTAAATACAACAAATTCAAACGTAACCACCATCATCACCATCATCATCAAAAAATACATCATCATTGTCATTATTATAGAGATCAGGAGGTGGACCAGATTGAGAAGGAGGAAGTCGACTTGAAATAAACATTAATTGAAGATGATGCATAATTAACATCTGTTACCTATGAAATTTGTTCATCTGATCATTTACTTCCTGCTCTCTTTGTTTAGATTCATTTTCCTTTTGCGCTAGTAACTCCCTCAAATGACTAACCTCTTCGGTCAATTGATGTATTTCTGCTCTTACTGTAGGTGAGGATGAAGAAGAAGCACCAGGGGCTTTATAGGTTTAGCTCAAAGAACCGAGTCCAATTATTCTTTCACTTTTTACCCTTCAAGTTGCTTTAAGCCATAAATTGATATTGCTAACAAAAGGCTTAGATTCAACTGCATCATCACTTGCACTCGAATATCTTTGTGCAATTTCATCGTGTTTCTCCTGTTTGAAAGAAAAAAGTTAAATACTAACATAATTAAGAATTCAAATTTTTTAAATTACAAACCTTCATTGTTCTAGCTCTCTCCCCACTTTACGTCTTATCTTTCTTTTGGAATGTACGGGTGAAAGTGTCTATAAATGATGGCTTTGTCCCTGTCTCTTGGGCCTAAACAAACACTGTTATAATTTATAAATTAGTGAGAATTAGATTACAAAATTAGCATTTGAAAAAACTCACCAATCAATTTCTATGTTCATCGATATGTGGTAGATATAGCGCCGACATTACAATGTTGATTTTTCTTATTTTTCTCACTCCTTCATTTGCTATCCTCAGATTCCCAATATGCAAAAATCTTATTCCAATTCTCTTCGATTTTGCAGTGTGGCTTTTTTACTTATGGTTTTTTGCATGACTGAGTATGTTTCTGATATGGTCATCACACTTTTTCTTGAAAATCCTCCTTATCTCTAGTGTTTCACTCTCCACCCAAGTAAATACTCGCTACAGTAGAGAAAAAAATGAATTGATTATATTAACTACAATTTTATATACAAAATGATTTAAATAACTTACCTCAAACTCATTCCACTACAAACTTTTTATTTATTTCAGTGTGCTCATATAACTTATAGAAGCTCCGCCCCAATGGTTATTCACTATTTTATTCACCTCGTGAATAGCATGTACAGAATTTGTAAATCTATCTTAAAATTAAAACAAACCATGTTAGATATTTATAAAAATATATATCTTATTAAAAACATAGATAATTTAAATCTTGAATACTTACGAATCTCTTCGCGGAGATATCACCTCCCGCGTATCTTCCCTCTCAACCAGTGATTGTTATAATGGGAAAGATACATTAGCAGGGATATGTTGAGAACCAGAAGATCCTACAACTGGAGAAGAGCTCAAGGGCACATTTCCTGCAAGAGCATCAGACTGTGCAGGGGCTGAAGCAGAGGAAAACTGTGATATTCCATCGCTACTCTATCTATGACCACCACGTCGAAACTAACAATCATAATTATTAGAAGAATATGAAAGTAAAAAAATTACATTTGCATATCGAATTTATAATATGAACAATACTAAAAAAAATTACCATATTTGAAGCAATTGGATAATCTATAAAAGAAGATAGTTCATCAATATATCAAATATATGAAATTTAGAATTAGACAGTAAATTAAAACATAATTGATACAAAATAAAAGTTATCCATAATTATAAATCGAAGTCCTCTTTGTTAATTTCATCCTGGTCATACGTCTGTTCGATCTCATCATCCTCATCATTATTGTCATCGTCATCATCATCTTCATCGTCATCGTCATCCTCTAAATTAAATTCTTCATCTTCATCCACATTCAATGCACTTGCATCAACGTCTATTACAATGCCACTAGGGTCTCGTAACATTGAAATATTATATTCTTCAATATGAAATGTATTGACAACTTCATCTTGTTGATATGCTATGTCTCCCAATGTTCCTCGATTTTTTTACGTGCTTTTGTTTTACAAATAGCCCACCAATCACTTTTGTCTCGTCTCAGACTAGGATATGAAGCATAAAATACTTGAATCGCTTGTTGTGCTAACACAGATGGTGCATACCTCTTGTATATCTTTTTGTGATTTATTTCAACCAAATTAAAGTGTGGATGCACCCTCATACCTTTGAGAGGGTCAAACTAATGACACATAAATAAAACAACTTACAAATTTTTGCTTGGGTAGTCTACCTCTAAAATTTCATCTAACAAACCATAAAAATCATTCCTTGCACCTTCATCATTAGATGACTGAACACAAATCCCACTATTCAATGTAGCTTTGGTCATTCCATATTCTTGAATATGAAAATTATATTCATTTATGAAATATGTCGGCCAAGTTTTCACCATTGAGTTTGGACCCCATGACAGATGGGGTACTAATTCTTGCTCAATGTGAGCATGATTATCAAGAACCTAAAGTCAAATAAGTATGTGTTAAAGTCAAGATTTAACCAATTTATAATCATAGACTACTTACATATTTTTTGAACTGTGGTACAAAATCTTGATCGCAGAAACGATTAAATTCATGCTCTGGAAGCTCAGAATATAGGGTTTGGAAAATTTTACCATAATTTATGATATATGAAATATATAATATACCATGTATATACTCACTCGAAATACGATGCTACTTCTAGACAGTTCAGTAAAATATATGTATGGGTTGCTCACCACTCTTGACCAATTAAGTATCAACGTGTACAAGATCCACTCGGTTGACCAAGGTAGTTAAAAATTGAGAATGAGTTTAAATTGGGATCAATAGGACCCTCATCATTTTTTCCTGCTCTCCGACTTTTGCATTGAACGTGAGGTTCAAAATAATATGATGTAAAAGTTGTAACTTCCTCCACAATATATGCATTAATAATAGAAGCCTTATTTTTCACCCTTTTTTTTTCAAGTGATAGAGGAATCTAATAGTAATAAAACAAAATGTATTAGAAATTAACTTATTCTAAAATTAATCAAATGCACTAACAATGATAAAAAAAGAAAAAAATTCATCTTTCAAATGGATACATCCATCGATATTGAACATGACCTCCAACTTTAGCCTCAAATGGCAAGTGAACCAAAGATGTTCTATGGAATCAAAAAATGCCGATGGAAATACTCTTTTGAAGTTACACAAAATGATTGGAATGTCTCTCTCTAATGTCTCCATGTGTGAATTACTCAATACCGTTGGGCATATATCATGAAGGCAATGCTTAATTCTGTAATTGCACCCCATACAAAATTTGGTAATATTTCCTTAAAAGCATAGGAATTAGTCTTTCCATGAATATATGACAGTCATGACTTTTCAAACCAATCAATTTGTATTCCTTCAAATCAATGCATCTGCCAACATTAGAGATTAACCATAAGGAAATCTCAATGATTTCAACCATTCACAAAAAATTCGTCTCTGATCCTTATTCAATATATAAACTGCTTTTGGTTTTGGTTCCCTACTATTTTCATCAACATCAAGGCTGGGTCATTTACAGATGAGACACAATCTTTTCTTGCATTCAGATTGTGTAAGATAATGAAAAATTTAAAAAAAAACTGATTAATTAAGAAATTATACTATAGAATTTTTATTGGAATTTTAGGAGTTTTCCTAAAAGTAATAAAAATTCTTAGGAGGATTTAAAGTCTATTAGGGATCATTGGATTAATGAGGTTGATTAAGGTTTAATTAATTAAACCCAAGGTTTGATTACCTATATAATTAATCGGCTATTAATCCTGATCTCGTTTCTCTTTTCTTCCTCCACCCGCAATCCCCTTATGCCAATCTGCGCGATTTCTTCTGTTCCCCTCTCTAGTTTCTCGATCCCGATTCCATCTCAATCGATTGCTCCTCTCTTCCTATTTCTTTCGATCTCACAGTGGGATGCCATGAGCTCCATTCATTGCCATCGTTGTACTTGTCCGTTCATTGAGCACTGTCGGAGCAGATCTCCTCTCTTCCGCCTTCAATCGCCGTGAGTTCGAGCCGCTGCCGACCTCCCATCTGTCATCGTCGACCGCTTATTCTAGAGGCCAGCTCGACGATGTCTTCCCCATTGAAACTCATATCAGTCGTCACCCTTTTCTTTGCATTGCGAGGATGGTCCAGCCGCCGCTTGAGCCCAGCTTGCTATTGCTATCTTCTGCAGTTTTGTCGCCAGAGCTAGTGTTTTGGATCTTGGATTGCTCCGGTGAATAGAGGACGAGAAAAGGTGCTGCCGGTGAAGAGCCGATCGGTAAGCTTGGTTTACCTTTCCTCTTTGATCTATGCGATGGATTGTGGAATTAGAAGTTGTGGTTGGAATGATGTCGTTGTGAGGTAGGTCTTGTGTTTTTTTGTTCACAGCAGTAGATGAAGATGGGTTATTGTTGTTCACAGTAACATTAAGCTTGGATAACTCTATTTTCAATAGAGCTTGGACTTTCCGGTAATAATCGGGGTCACTGAGTTGTTTTCCCTATGGTGTGATCCGATCGATGTGTGAGATTGGATGGTAAGCTACTGTTATAGCTTAGATTTAGTATTACTCGATTGTTAACATTGATTTAGTTGATCGAGATACAAGGTTAATATAGGATTTGATTCGATCATTAGATGTGTGATGATACTTAACTGTAATCTATTGTTACAGAACTTTAATTGTCATAGATACATGGACGTGGAGATGGATAGCACGAATTACATATTAGGTGGGTAATATCTACTTTGGTCAGGTAGTTTGATCTCAATCTGATGCATAAATTTGGATTTATGCTAAATTCTTTTACCTTGACTCCACTCTTATTTTATCATGTGCTTGTACTTAGCCTTGACCTTTGAGATATTGTTGTTAGTTCATCGTTCATTTATCACAGATATGGATTACAAACTGTATTGTTTGTTAGCTGATAGATGTTCAGTTAAGTACATGTGATTAGGGTTACTATTGGGAACTCAGATTGGGTTACCAGGTCACATCACTAGGGTTAGGTGATGGATCAGATTATGGGGTCGATTGTTATATCATACACATATTAGTTGTGCATATATGGTGGATCTAGTCATCTGTGCAAAGATAAGTGTGTGGTTGTCAGTATGTGGCTAGGGACTGGAGGTCCTAGCGTGATGGTATATCTATTATGGATTTTGTGCCTGTGTATGGTTATATGGACGGTCGATAGTATCTCGCTACGGATTGGAGGTCTTAGCGTGGTTGACTGTCAGATGTGTATGACTCTTTGTGTGATAGAGAGAGATTCTTTTGGATTAGTAGTCCTTGCATAGTTAACTTTTGGCTGACCAGGACTCCCCGTGGGATAGGGAGTATTGCAAGGATACGTGTATGGAGCTATGCATCATTACATTGCATGCATACTGGCGATTAGGTCTCCCTTGTGGTTGAGAGGGTCGTCAATCATCCTGCCTCCTCGACCACTCGGGGTATTGATAGCAGGGTTGAGGGCAGAGCATTGGATGTGCCGCGCTCAGCCACTATAGACGATGGTAGCTGGAGATGCACACCTGGCCACTATGCAGAGTGGTGTTAGCAGTCACCCACTATTGACAGTGGTTGTGTGACGTGCAGTTGTCCTGTGTGCGGAGCTCCTCTACTCATGGGTAGTGACAGAGCGGCTAGCAGAAGAGACCCCCGTGGAGTAGTTAGCTCTTTACGCTTATATGCTACTCATTCATACTACCCAACTCGGCCACACGAGAGTAGTGGTAGCTGGAGTCGGGCTAGTCGTCATGTCGTGCCACCCAGGCCATACTAGGGTCGTGGTTGGATGGGTCCACAGACATGGACATACATATGCATTACTGATATATATGTATGCATGTATTAGATATATGTTTTACGTATGCCTGTGAGATGCTGCATTTGTTTGCTACATATGTTTGTACATCATGATACATGCCATTTGCATATTATATACTGCTGTGTGTTGAACATGATATATGTGTTGGTCCAGACTATTGTATGCATTTGATTAGCGTCATGTCATAGTGTAGTAGGGACGGGTTGTTATTACATGTGATTATATACTGTTCATATGTCTGAGTGTTGGTCGAATATGGGATTGATCTTGTATGATATATGGGTTATGTTATTGTATACCTATTCAGGATGATATAGCTTATGGTGTTGCAGACCGTCAGGTACGTTAGTACTTTACTTCATGTTCAGTTGATCAGTTTAGTATATGCATTGAGTATGACTATACTGGTGGATACTGGTTATTACATTTAGGATTGTATGTCTGTTGGACTCTTTCTGTATACCTGTAGATCTTCACATGTATACTTGTATATCTCTTTATCCTATATGTTGTTCATGCAATTTCTACATATTACCACTGAGTTTATACTCACCACAACGGACCCTGGGTTTCCTGTCGCCCAAGTAACAGGTAGAAGATTCCTTGGATGTTCGAAGCTCCGCCAGCTGATCATCTCACATCAAATGGTTGGATGTTATTTCCGTATTGTATTCTTGTGGATTGTTGTTTTGGGATTTCATCCTATATCGTTTCTATATTTGTGGTTACAGATGTGTTGTATGTATTTAACTTTTGATGTGGTTTCTATTATAATTCTTGTTGTGTCAAAGTCACTTCGGAGTGCATAGTTGAGTCGTTTGTATCTTTATTATTTGTCAGTATCTTCCACTTTGTTTTATGGATTATGTCCATATATTTGTTATGTGATTGTGGCCAAAAGGCTTTATGTATATCAGGGAATTGTATCACGTACAGGGGAGATGCTGTTGGGAATTAGATGCCCGCTAGAGGGGGGGTGAATAGCGGTGTGCCCGTACGAAGATGGAATTCAATCGTGATCGTGTCTACAATTTCGTTAGCGCAGCGGAATATATATAATAATAAAAGCAATAACGAAATGGACACAACACAAATCACAACAAGATCATAAAACGTGGTTCGGAACCACACGGTTCCTACTCCACGGATTGAGCTCTAACGAGCTCTAGCGATGTCAATGCAATCACTAATCAATAAACTCCTTCTCGACAACAAGTCGGAGGTGGAGAAACCTCGTATACAATTACAACAATAATCTAAAGAAATACAAGCAAATACAAAGGAAATGTAAAGAACACTTTACAAAACTAGGGTTTGAGCGCTTTGCTTGTTGGTTGCTTGGATGAGGTTGAAGGGCCCTGAAATGCACCTGCAAATCGCCTTCAAATCGCCTCAAGAAAGCTCTCCAAGAACTGATGCCGCAATCTTCACGAACAGTTTCCTTTTATCTCGTGTCGGGCCGATTTACGCTGGCGATCGCCATAAATCACCGATCGCCAACATCAGATGTGAGACAACGGCTCAATCCACGTTGGACAAGTTCCAACGGGACTTTCACCGATCGATCACAAGATTGGCGATCAAATAATCGCTAACGCCGTAGTCGATCGCCTACGGCTATGGAGTGTTCTGTCGCAACTTCGGCCGTGATCGTTATCTCCTTAGCGATCGTTGCCGACATCGGCCGATCGCCCATGAGCGAGATCGCCAGAGCCCTTAAAGCTCTCAAATGGCAGTCGAACTCGAGTCGACTCCCGGCAGTCGAACCGGCCATAATGCCAGTCGACTGCCAACCTCAAGAATGAGGTTTTAACCCAAGTATGGTGCCCCCATACTTGCTAGACCACCCTTAGCCTAGACCTAAGCCTTCTAGCCACCTCCATCAGCCTCACGCCTCTCAGATCCCTCCAAGTCATCCATGACTTGTTCATCCATTGCGCTAGCTTCCATGTGCTTCCATCGGCTATGTCATGCTAACGGTGTCTACACCGCCAAGGCACATTGGACTTACACTGCCAAGACTCCGCTTGGACTTTACGCCGCCAATATCAATCCCCTTGGACTTCCCAAATGCCAAGACTCAAGCTTGGACTTTCCCTTGCCAACCCATATTGGACTTTCCATGCCAAGACCCATGCTTGGACTTTCCATTTGCCAAGACCCATGCTTGGACTTCTCATTTGCCAAGACCCATGCTTGGACTTCTCATGCCAAGTGCTCAAGACTTGGACTTTCCCAAATGCCAAGTGTCCCACTTGGACTTTCCATGTGCCAAGTACCCATGACTTGGACTTTACCTTGCCAAGACCCATGCTTGGACTTTCCATTTGCCAAGACCCATGCTTGGACTTCTCATTTGCCAAGACCCATGCTTGGACTTCTCATGCCAAGTGCTCAAGACTTGGACTTTCCCAAATGGCAAGTGTCCCATAATCACATGGTCAACCCTGGTCAACCATCAAGTCAATTATAACCTGGGTCGATTGTATAAACAATCTCCCCAACTTATTAACCGACATTAATGTCAAACATCAATGTCAAACACTTTGTCAAACATCAAAACATCACTCGAGTCAAACTCGAGTCCTGGTCAATCGTGACCTGGGCCGATTGCACCAACAATCTCCCCCTTTTTGATGTTTGACAAAAACCAATCAAATCATGAGTTAGAACACTAACTCAAATCCCTTACCAATTATCCCAAATTGGTAAACACTCACCAAATGTTCTTCCCCAAACATTCAAGTGAAAATGTAAATCAAATGTTCTCCCCCAAACATTCTCCCCCTTTTTGACTAACATCAAAAAGGTTTTCTCTCCAAGGAGGTCAATGTCTCATGTCCCAATGAGATCTTACAATCTCCCCCTTGATCAAAAATACCTAGGATGCCTACCATCTTCCTAGTGATAAGTCCCATATCACTCAAGAGAGGCACTCCTATCTCACTCTCCCAATTTCCAAATTGGGTATCAAACACCCATCAATTTTCAATTGATAACATTCTCCCCAAAAAAAAAACATCCATCATCCCAAGATGGATACCTCCCCCTAAAGGCTTGCTCCCCCTTGACCATTGCACCAACAATGTCCTTGGAAAGCCCCTAAGCCAATAGGAACTCTAAACCATCAAAATTAAGGTTCTAAGTTCAACATAGAACTTTTACTCACCCTAAATTTGATACTTTGACCTAACACAACTCCTAATCCATATCCAATGGATTTTCACCCTTCATAATGCTTCCCAAAGCATATCCTAGGGTTAGGAGTGGTTAGGAACATTTACCATAGCTGAACACGGGCTAAACAAACCTTGTTAACCTGAAATCAGACCTGGCAATGACTTCCGACAGAATCGATCACGATCACTCTTTCATCACGATCGCCACCAAGTGGCGATCGTAGCTGAATTTTCCGAAATTCAGCTATCAGAATCCAATTTCAGAAAATCATAACTAATTATACGTATATCGAAAAATCATGAAATTTGATACGTATAATACTTATGACCAAAACAATGGGTGAAAAATGTTTGAAAAATAATTTACCCATAAAATAGTGAGTTTGATATAAAACTCAAAACCATTGAAATTTTCAATGTTTTGGCCCTATTTTGTATCAACTTCATCAATGGTGATTGATATCAAAAGATAGACTTCACCAAGGTTTTCTAAATTGATTTTAAAATGATTTCAAAACCTTATTTTGGATCATATTCCTTAGGTTCTAAGTACATGACTTGTACACAAGCTTTCCCAATGATCCACAAGTCATATAAGATGAGTTTTAGTTCATCTAGATGCAAACACTATGCACCTTGAACTTAACTCATATCCTAGCATCTCACATGTATCTAGGGTGTATAAATACACATACATGTCAATTGGATGTGAGATGTGGGTTTTGGTTCATTTAATCTAGGGTTTCATGCATTTTTCTAAGGCAACCCTACTTGATTCCCTTATAAATGGGACTTCAAGTCATGCCATTATCCTTAAATCAATTTCAATCAAAATATCTTAAAAGCATGAATGATTATGGCATTAGAGATGATATAGATAAACACATGCTCATAATCATGATGTCATGGCATAATATGAAATCTAAAAACACATGACATTTAATCCTTAATCCTAACCATGTACATGACATATAAATGATGAGAATGAACATGATGTCATGTCATGGCATATGACAAATCAAAGCATGGCAAATAAGATATAAAGGTATGTAATACCTAAATTTTAATATTACTTGCCATTTGATATAATTAATCACATTTTGCCATATTTCTACTTTTCTCCCTTGTGTGCCAAAAACCCAAAATGGCACACTAACCACTAAACTTAAATTGTGCCAAAATGATCATTTTATCAAACTTCATAATTAATATTGGCACATCCTAAAGTCTTTTAGGATTAAAATCAAAAACTATTTCCAAGGTAACCATAACCTTGAAAATATCCTAAAGTGCCACCTTTGCCATGGTTAGGTTAACTACCCATCCAATCAAGGTTGGCACACCCTAAACCCATCTAGCGTGAATCAATCACGCTCTTAGGAATCCAAAACCTATTTGAGCTCCTAGGGTTAATTAGGTATTCCCTAGGGATAACCTCCCTAGATACCTTCCTAATGACCCTCCTAGGTTTATTAGCCTTGGTCATTTGGGTCTCACCTAGGTTGACTCTAGGGGTAACTCCCCTTGCAACCTTCTTAGTGGCCACCCTAGGTTTCCTAGAGACCCTAGCCACTAGGCACACCCTTTGGTCAACTCTAGGGATGACTTTCCTATTGACCTTGGTCTTTCTAGACCTAGTTAGTGTTCCATAATCTAATGGAACACTATGGTAAGCCACCTTAGGCTTAGGTTTGTGACCCAAACCTTGTTTGCCCTTGGTTGACTTTTGACTCTTAGGTCCTTGGTGTTGACTTTGACTTTTGGACCTTGACTTTTGATCGTTTGACCCTTTAAATTGATTTTGTATAATTTTAAGGGTCTTCTCAAGTTTTTCAAGCCTTGACCTCAAGACTTGATTCTCTAACTCTAATTGCCCAATTTTTGA
Organism: Wurfbainia villosa; assembly: GCA_025175895.1. NCBI lineage: Eukaryota > Viridiplantae > Streptophyta > Magnoliopsida > Zingiberales > Zingiberaceae > Wurfbainia > Wurfbainia villosa. Next base: position 29,231,982 of record CM045989.1, on the reverse strand, counting down.
ATTTTGATTTAAATCATGGGCATGGGACTTTCTAGGCATATGCCTAGTCCACTTGGGATTGAAACCTAGGTGCTCTTGCACCTTTCTAATGGTCTCCCTAGGTAAAATTGGTCTAGTATTATTTGACCTAGGTTTATCCTTAGATGAATTATTTTTAGGGACATTAGTCCCAAACTTCTCCTTATTACTAAAATGGACACTTTTAGCTCCTAAGCAAAAATATTTATTCCTATTAGCATTCTTTTCATAAATTGCAAGAGAATTTAAATTCCTAGCATGCCTTTGCCTATTAACCAAAGAAGGTGCATTATTGAAATATACCTTAGGGTTTGCCCTAGAGGCTCCCCCTACATGTGTAGCTCCCTCTTTGGTCTTTTTGCTTCCCCTAGGACATTGATTCCTATAATGTCCCCTTGAGTTGCACTTGAAGCATATGATATGCTCCTTGCTCTTGATATTTGGGGAACCGGCATCCTTGACTTTTGGAGCCGGTGGAGCTTTCCTAATCTTCTTTGGGCACTTGCTCTTGTAGTGCCCAAATTCCCTACACTCAAGGCACATGATATTATTTTTATTTGAGATTGATGTGTTTGAGTTACCTAGTTCGGTGGTAGGTGCCGGAGTTGTATTTTGAGCTTCCTCATCTTGATTGGATGTTGAAGCTTCTTCTTGTTGCTCCGGTATGGAAGTTCTCTCCTCCCCCTCAATCCTTGAGGTGGATGCTTCTTCCGCTTCCTCCACCAACCCGGAAATTGACTCCCTATCAACATCCGATTCTACTTCCTCTTCCTCTTTGGATGTTGATGATCTCTCAACCTCCAAGTCCTCACTTCCTTGTGAAGATGATGCATTAGCCTCTTCGGTCTCTTCCTCTTGGACCATTGATGGGCTTTCATGGAGCTTTGCCAAATCGCTCCATAGCTCCTTAGCATCTACATAATTACCTAACATACACAAGATATTGTTAGGTATTAAATAAATTAAAAATTTTATCACCTTATCATTTTTCTCGGATGCTTGAATTTGCTCTTCGGTCCACCTCTTCTTTTTGAGGAATCCACCTCTTGGTCCTCTTGGATATTCAAATCCATCCATCAAAATGGACCATTCCTCAAAATCTCTCATCATAATAAAATCCTCAATTCTTCCCTTCCAAGAATTGAATCCTTCTCGTCCGTATAGGGTGTAGGGCACCGGTGTGTTGATGTCCCAACCTAATTGATCTTGGACTTCCATCTTTTACCCTCTAGCGTCTTGCTCCCGGTTGTTAATCCGTTGAAGAGCCACCAGGCTCTGATACCACTTGTTGGGAATTAGATGCCCGCTAGAGGGGGGGTGAATAGCGGTGTGCCCGTACGAAGATGGAATTCAATCGTGATCGTGTCTACAATTTCGTTAGCGCAGCGGAATATATATAATAATAAAAGCAATAACGAAATGGACACAACACAAATCACAACAAGATCATATAACGTGGTTCGGAACCACACGGTTCCTACTCCACGGATTGAGCTCTAACGAGCTCTAGCGATGCCAATGCAATCACTAATCAATAAACTCCTTCTCGACAACAAGTCGGAGGTGGAGAAACCTCGTACACAAGATTACAACAATAATCTAAAGAAATACAAGCAAATACAAAGGAAATGTAAAGAACACTTTACAAAACTAGGGTTTGAGCGCTTTGCTTGTTGGTTGCTTGGATGAGGTTGAAGGGCCCTGAAATGCACCTGCAAATCGCCTTCAAATCGCCTCAAGAAAGCTCTCCAAGAACTGATGCCGCAATCTTCACGAACAGCTTCCTTTTATCTTGTGTCAGGCTAGATTTCCGCCTGGCAGTCGACTGCCATAAATCACCAGTTGACTGCAACCACTGTAGATGTGAGACAACGGCTCAATCCACGTTGGACAAGTTCCAACGGGACTTTCACCGATCGCCAAACGATTGGCGGCCGCTATCACCTCCGTATCGGCTGCCCGATCGAGCATTCACGGGCTCGCAACTCGACCGGCCGTGATCATTATTGTCATCCCTTAGCGATCATTGCCGTCGACCGATCGACTGCTCCCATGAGCAGTCGACTGCAAGAGCCCTTAAAGCTCTCAAACGGCAGTCGAACTCGAGTGGACTCCCAGCAGTCGAACCGGCCATAATGCCAGTCGACTGCCAACCTCAAGAATGAGGTTTTAACCCAAGTATGGTGCCCCCATACTTGCTAGACCACCCTTAGCCTAGACCGAAGCCTTCTAGCCACCTCCATCAGCCTCACGCCTCTCAGATCCCTCCAAGTCATCCATGACTTGTTCATCCATTGCGCTAGCTTCCAAGTGCTTCCATCGGCTATGTCATGCTAACGGTGTCTACACCGCCAAGGCACATTGGACTTACACTGCCAAGACTCCGCTTGGACTTTACGCCGCCAATATCAATCCCCCCAAATGCCAAGACTCAAGCTTGGACTTTCCCTTGCCAACCCATGTTGGACTTTCCATGCCAAGACCCATGCTTGGACTTTCCATTTGCCAAGACCCATGCTTGGACTTCTCATTTGCCAAGACCCATGCTTGGACTTCTCATGCCAAGTGCTCAAGACTTGGACTTTCCCAAATGCCAAGTGTCCCACTTGGACTTTCCATGTGCCATGTACCCATGACTTGGACTTTACCTTGCCAAGACCCATGCTTGGACTTTCCATTTGCCAAGACCCATGCTTGGACTTCTCATTTGCCAAGACCCATGCTTGGACTTCTCATGCCAAGTGCTCAAGACTTGGACTAGCCCAAATGCCAAGTGTCCCATAATCACATGGTCAACCCTGGTCAACCATCAAGTCAATTATAACCTGGGTCGATTGTATAAACAATCTCCCCAACATATTAACCGACATTAATGTCAAACATCAATGTCAAACACTTTGTCAAACATCAAAACATCACTCGAGTCAAACTCGAGTCCTGGTCAATCGTGACCTGGGCCGATTGCACCAACAGATGCTGTCTGATTATTTTTGGCTCGGCATACTCTGGGGGCGTGACAGATTATCTTTTATTTTTCTAGTAATATCCATCATTGTATTTATCAGATTATCAAAAACATTCTTCTCAATATGCCTTACATGAAGATTGCGATGAATCAAATTACTCTGCCAATATGACAAATCACAAAATATACTTCGTTTAGTCCATTTATGTGTACTTCCATAGTCATATGTTGTAACATTTAGTTTTTCAAATACAGATGGAAAGTTAAGCACTCTATGCCATAAGAATTAACCGATTAATCTCAATGGTGGAGGTGTTATTTCAATTCAATTCTTAGTGAATTATTCTTTATTTCTTCTGAATTTATGATTTGGCGGTAAAAATTGTCTATGCCAATAAAAATAACTCAGTTTCTTTCCATGTTTCAATCTGAATGACTTTGATCTCTCCATACATATTGGACATCCTAAAATCCCAATGGTACTCTATCACGATAACATACCATAAGTAGGAAAATCATTTACGATCGAAAGAAGCGCAACTCTCATTGTGAACATCTAATTAGTATGGACATCATATGTAGAAACACCCTCATCCCATAGTTATTTCAGCTCGACAATCAGTGGTTTTATGTAAACATCTATTAACTTCTTGGGATTATGAGAGCCAGGAAAAATCAATGTTAAAAACATATATGGTGTTTTCATACACATACCAGGTGGAAGATTATACGGAGTTAAAATAGTTGGCCAGCAAAAATAAGTTCTTCCTGATTTTTCAAATGGAGCAAATCCATCAGCACATAGACCCAACCTGATGTTTCGAGTCTCATTCGCTAACTCAGGATATGTTCTATCAAAATTTTTCCACGCCTCTGCATCTAATAGATGACACATTAGCTCTTCCTCTGTTTCATGATTTGCATGACAAGTCATGTGTTCAACAGTGACCTTTGATGCATAAGCCTTTGCAATCTAGGAGTTAAAGGGAGATAGAATATTTGTCCGTATGATTTACGTCACTTATTATGATTCAATATCGTGGTAATCTTGTACCTACTTTGATTATAGAATTTATAAATCTCTGCTTCTGCATTATCTTCTCAATATAACATACAACCATCTCTGCAAACATGAATTCTTTCCACCGGAAGACCTAAATCTTTCACAAGTTTTTTCGTACTGTAAAATCATTGGTCATTATGTGATCACGCGACAATACTTCTCCAATAACTTGAATGAAATCATTAAAATAATCTTTGGACACATTATGCTCAACTTTAACATTCAATAATCTCGCGTTAGAGATAATTTAGTGTGACTATCATAACTAGACCATATGGGTTTATCTGTAGCACTCAACACTTTTTGAAATTTGAGATATGGTTCATTGTATACATTTTCATGAACACCTATTACTTCTACCTCCTCCAATGGCGATGAATAACTGGTATACATGTGTTCAAATGTTTGAGAATAACTAGAACTTGCAGCGTTCAATTCGATATTCAAATTATGACCAACTGCATTAACTATCACCCTATGATATGGATTGAATTGATCATAAAATATTTGATCTCCACTAATTGTCTTTTGTATGCTTCGTCCAATCTCTTCATTGGATATGAAAGGTTCACCATGACAAGTCCAATTATAATAATTTGGGGTAAAACCAAATCTTCAAAGATGTTCTCGAACTTTATTGTACTGAAAAAATTTATCATTATGATATTTTTTGTATAGACACCTTAATTTATTCCCATCCATAAACTCAACATTACTACCAGCAAAATTTAAAAATTGTTCCAGCCAAATAAAAAATTCATCGGTTAAACCCCGACGTTCTGGTAAATTCTTTTTATACATCCAACTTCTTTCTCTCTCCATTTGTCATTTTTTCAAATTTATATTAAGGATTATTTCTATTTTTTCCATGTTCCATCCATATTAATTGAACAATAAATTTATACTCAAAATAAATTCTTCTAGTGCTTACTTATTTTTGGTATGATATTGAATTACAAACTATAACATATCGAACAAATAATACATATTGAATTAGCAAGGGCCACCACCAGAGCTGATTTCAGATTCAATCCTACATGTGAGCACTTGAGGATAGCGCACCTTATGTTGGAATGTATACTGAAAGCTTAGTCTTTGTATGGACATCTTCATTTTGAAATAAGAATCACATGATCATTGTTTGCATATTTATAGTTATGCATATTGTCTAATACTTTACATTGTATATAACATGGTGTGTGGTGTCGCACAAAAAATCATGTTATCATTTCCTTGTAGAGTATAAGTAGAGGCTCACAACCAAGATGGTTTTGGACAAACCATTAGCATGGTTGTAGTGTAATTTGGTATTGGTTTATCTTGACCATAGAATTACACTAGTACACTTTGTGTGTATTGAGTAGGACTGACTTAGAGGTGATTCAATTTATACTGACTATATAATTGAATCGAACCTTGGATATTATGGTGTACATGCTCTTAATCCCGATATAATAACGAGCACATGTACTTAATATTTATTTCTTTGATTTACCAATGGGAGAGATTTATGGATTAAATCAAAAGGCCCGGTAAATTAGGAAATGAAATTATTTACATGGTGTGCCGTTGATTATAGGAGGAAACTGTGTCATATGTATTAGGATGATGATGTCCCCTTGAGGAGCTCATAAGGATCATCATGTAAATCCTGCATGTGGATTGGTCCAGTATGATGATAAGGTTGAGTGGTACTACTCATGGAGTTAGATGTTAATTAATTAATTTTAAGTAAATTAATTAATTAACGGACATTTGATATCCTAAACACGGGGAGATATTTGTACAATTAATATATGGAGCCCATATTTAATTATTGGGGTTGGTGAGGTAGATCAATGATAATCCTCTAGTGGAATGGATTATCATTAATGGATCGGATTTTATGTGGGTCGGATCCATTGGGTGGCCAAGATCTAACTCCTCCTCATGGTCCCTATTGTAACCTATTAAAACCCTCACGAAGCCTAGATCCAACGGATACGATTAAAAGGAGGCTTGGGCGAAATCTATAAATAGATTCCAAGGCTTGGGCGAAAACCAGTTTTGATGTTTTGATTGTTGGCGTGCTAGAGGCTTGGGCAGCAAGCAAGGTTGTGGCTAGGGTTTATTGGTTGGCATTAGAGGTCGCTAGGGTTTGCTTCTCCTCTTGGGCGGCAGAAACCTAGGTTTAGCCTCTCCTTTGGCCGGTGACAACTAGGGCCAACTCCATCACTTGGCCGATGCCTCTTCCTCTCCAATTGCCCAGCTCTTCTCCTCTTCCTAATCCTTTGGCCGGTGGCTCCATCTTTCCCTCGCCTTGGCCAGTGGCAAGAACCAAGCAAGGAGGCTTGGTGGTCGGCGCTAGATAGGATAAGAAGGGAGTTTGTATCTTCCTTTGTTCGGAGAGAGAAAGGAATGGAAGATACGTGATCTAGGAGGCTTCGATTTTTGGAAGATTGTTGCCCACACAACGTCCAAAAAGAGGATAGGTCATACAATAGAAGATCAAGAGGTAAACAAGAGGTATAATTATTGTTTAAGTTCCTTTTTTGTTCTATGTAATTATTTACAATTGTATGATCATGGACCCCGATGATAAACACAAAAATCAGCGATCCGTACATCATCTATTCCGCAGCTAATCGAGGAAAAGAGTTAGGTTGGTTGAACAATAAATTTGTTCAAGTGACCACTCAAATCGAATAGCACGATGATGGATCGGTTGCTTGGGTAATCCATCTTCGTCTGGATTAATTTTTTTTAATCCGGGGATGTAAGATAGGATCGCTATGCATGAGTGACCGAAGCGAAGTTTCAACCTTCACCTTATATATGCAGATGATCTATTGGTCCTATCTCATGGTGATGTACCTTCAGTAAGATGCCTTGTAGACTGCTTGACACAGTTTTCACAGATGGTCGACCTCACCGCCAATGCAACCAAGTCTAGCTGCTACATGGCTGGGATAGATGGAAGGACTATGGAGCAGATACGCACCATCATAGGTTTCCAGGAGGTAGAGATGCCTTTTAGATATTTGGGAATCCCATTAGCCTCTAAAAAGCTAAAGATTTTAGATTACAACATGCTACTAGATAGCCTTTCTAGAAGAATAAATTCATGGCCAAAGCAAAATCTCTCCTATGATGGGAAAGCCCATCTCATCACATCAGTACTACAGGGGGTTGAGTGCTATTGGATGTCCATACTACCCCTACCGAGCGGAGTTATAGAGTGCATTCATAGCATGTGTCTGGCTTTCATGTGGACTAGCAAGAACCCTCCCATTGCATGGTTAGTATTATGTTGGCCAAAGAAGGAAGGTGGTATGGGCTTGAGGGACTTGAAGTCTTGGAACCTTGTTCTTCTAGCAATGGTCCTATGGCATATATAGGATAAGCCGAACTCCTTATGGATATGATGGGTACATCATCATTACCTTCGACAGTCTAGTACATGGGAGTGGACACCGAGACACATAGACTCCGCACTAGTGAAGATACTTCTACATATCCGAGACAGTATCAAGACTTCTGTAGGTAGCCCCATCGCTGCATCACAAACCCTAACTACATGGTTCAACAGAGGCCCAGGTGGGGTGGGCCAGGCATATGACCATTTCAGGGAGCACAGGCCGCAGAAGCCATGGGTCAGGACAATATGGCAGAAGGATATTCAGCCAAGACACCGATTCACACTTTGGCTGCTGGTGAATGGGAGACTACTTACCAGAGACCAATAGAGCTACCTAGAGGACAGGCGATGTGTCTTCTTCCGACAGGAGGAGGAGACACAGACCCATGTATTTTTCAGATGTCAGCCCGTTAGACAGTTGTGGGGGAGGGTGGGGGTGGCTACAGATGAGATCGGAGATGAGCACTTACAGACGCATGTTGTGCATCTCCAGACTACATTATCGGAGGGACTTAGTCTGGATGAGAGCACGACACCTAGCCCTAGGCACGATAGTTCACTATGTTTGGAGGGCTAGGAACGAAATCAGATTTAAGGACACCCATTTTGATGCGGACCGGATCCTTCGTAGGATATAGATTCATGTATATAAAGCCCTTGATGTATCCCATGTAAATATATATATATATCAAATGGAAAACAGTCGCTCCCTCCTTTTCAGCCTAATTAAAAAATAACGGCAAACAACTACTCCCTCCTTTTCAGTTAAAAAAAATGTGTACAGCTTGTTCCCCTTGATTTATTTTGATGCTGAATAGATCCACCAAAAAGATCTATCTAGTCCACAAAAAATAGCTCATGGTAAAAACTTTTCAAATCCATTTAGGATTGGGGCTTTGCCAAAAAACTTGGGTGAATAGGTCCACCGAAAATGACCTATCTAGTCTGCAGCAAACGACTCGTGGTAAAGACAATCCAAATCTGTTTATGGCTGGGGCTTGCCCAATAAGTCCCTCAGGGTGAACAGATCCACCAGGATGATCTATCTAGTCTGCAGCAAATCACTCATGGTAAATATGCCACAAATCCGTTGATAGCTAACCACTTACTAAAAGTGGGTACATGTATCTGGTGAGGACACAGGCAGATGATGGAGGGCTTTCGACACTGCAAGGATTATAGGACATACTCTAGTGGTTGGCATGCTTCCATGACATATACAGACGAGCATGCAACACAGGGGTCACACCAGAGAGGGGGGCATTTTTGGTACACATGAGGAGAGGATTTGTCTTCAGTGTACGGTCGTGCCTCCATCTCACACAACCTTTAAGGAAGATAGAGGATTGACCATAGCATACATTATGTTTGATACAAAGAGAGTGTGATGGTACTCAAGAGTGGAGATGTGCATTCTACCTCGGACACCTACTCAGATCAGACATTTCGTCAGATATGACATGTGTAGGGTCCTTGGACCTTGTATGATTATGTTGTATGCTAGTAATATATGAGAGATGTCCAAAGGCAATCACCTTATGGTCATACCATTTATTTGATAAATGAAGATTGACTATTTGAGTGTACATGTTTTTATGTATTTGATAAGATCTTAAACTAATTTACTGAATGTCCCCGATATGATTCACAGCATGAGAGAATTTGTGATTGGATCACAACTAGTGAGTATCTCTACATGTGTAATTGTGATGTATTGGAATTATCCCTAGTCGATGAATTGATGGATTTAGACACCATCAATTATGTCGAGACTAGCACGAGGTATACTCTTTGGTGTATCCAAGCAGCTGATTCTCACTGGCTAGAGACATTGTGATATCCGGAGTTAATCTTGGATGCTAGTTATGGTAACTTGTTCATTAGAGTGACCAGCTGTAAGACTTCATATGATTATCTGCATATATAGATATGTCAATGAAGTTCTTACTGCAGCTTAAGTGCGATGTTCCTTTGAATTGCGGTATTCAAGTCATCTTGATCATGAAGACTTATGCTTTGACATCTTAAGCAAGCATCTTTTAGGAGATGTGGACCCGAGATGATTGGGTATAAGTCAAAGTGATCGAAAATGTTTGAATAGCCTATAAAGGATTCACCACTCCTTGCGAGGAGATGTATTCCCATGGCCTCTCGTCGGATTATTACTACAGTCTTTTGCCAAAGTATTACATGTTTGGAGTATGGTACTCTTAGATACATGTGCAGTAACTAGAATCAATAGGACAAGGAAATGATTCATGGGCTAGGTGTGACGTAGTCAACCTAGTGAGGACTGAAACTATATACCATGTCCTGAACCAAGTGGGTATAAGATGAGTGAAAGGAATAAGGCACGATTCATTATAGCTGCTGAAGGGTTTCAGAAATAGTTCTGGATCAACCGTTGATCTTTTCGGTTAATTGGGGATCATGATGTACTACTAGGTGCCACTCATGATCATTCTATAATTAATGGTTAATTATAGACAACAACATAAACTGAGAACCTATTTGGTCACACGCACAACGAGCGTAATCCGAAGGATTTAGAACGAGCTTGAGAATGAGATTCTCAGACCGAGAGAAACTAGGTTTGGTTGGACCAAACAAGGAGCGAGCATGAAATCATTTCAGTCGCAATGGAAGCGTGGATGGGACGTGTCTTATGAAGACATGATGGATGAACCAAATTGGTTTGGTTCTAATCCAATGGTGGAGAATTAACCAAAGGGGTTTGGTTTGTTTTAAACGAATGAACCAAAGTTGGTTCGGTTCATTTTAACTTAAAATAGACCAAATCGGTTTGGTATATTTTAACTTAAATTAATAGAGCGGGTTAACGGATTTTTGGTTATGAACCAATAACCATTAGGAGAATTTGTTCTCTAAAAAATAGGGCTTAAGGGTTTTGATAAAGCCCTAACCCTAATTAAGTTGCCGCCCCTCTCCCTCCTCTCCTTGTAGTCGGCACCCAAGCCCTTGCCGCCGCCCACCTCTTGTACCACCGTCCAAGTTGTTTCCGGTGTCCAAGATCCTACCGGCGATCCTCTGGCGACCCTCCGGTGATCTTCCTTGGCTCCAGCAACAAGGTGAACATCTAGCTTTCCTTATTTGGGTGGCGCAACATCCTCCACCAAAGCTGTCCAGTTTTTTGGATAGCTTGTTTCCTTTTTGTCGGAGCGTCATTTGGACGACGTTTAGAGCTCCGACAATGGCTTCCTTTCCTAGGATTCGATCTCCGGTAATCCTCATAGGTGGAGGACGAAGGATTCGTCAAACGGTTGACGAATACCTCTCTGGAGAAGTGAGTTTTGTGGACTCATTTTTGAATCCGAATTTTGATTCGGATTGTTATCTTCTCTCAATCACATCGTCTTCGACACGAGGCTAGTGACTCATACAAAGACGAGGCTCGTGACTTTGTGAATTCATCCCAAAGGTACTCGGCGTGGATACGGATAGCGGCGATTCTAGCAAGGGTCGCTCCGGTTGATGCCTTTCTCACTACACGTGATACGTCAGGTATACATAGAATAAATTTCCTTTTATTGCAAAAGTTGAAACTACGGTTATGTCTACACATGTTGTACTATGCATGCGTGTGGTGTGTGTGATGTAATAAAATAGATTTATTGCTTTTTATTTATTCCGTTGCACACATATTTACGAAAAATGTTCGAATACACACTCGCCGCGGTGCTGGAAACTCAACATTGGTATCAGAGCCCAGGTTGTGTTTCGACATAATTGTAAAACTATTTTGCGATAGTCGTAATTGTATTTATGGAAATTTTCTACTTTTGGAAAGTTTGAAGTATTTATGGAAATTTTTAATTTTGGAAAGTCTAGAAGTATTTATGGAAATCTTCTACTTTTGGAAAGTTAGAAGTATTTATGTAAATTAATATTTTCCATAAATAAAATATTTGATTAGATTTGGAAAATTGTTTCCTAATTTAATCATGATTTGATTTTGGAATCAAATCTTAGATATATTTTATTTCCATAAATAGTTTTGACAATTTAGGAAATTTGTTTCCTAAATTAAAAATTGACTTTCCTTAATCAACACTTTCCACAAATAAAATATGTGATTAGATTTGGAAATTTATTTTTTAATTTAATCATTATTTGATTTGGAGAATCAAATCTCAAAAATATTTTATTTCCATAAATAGTTATGACATATAAGAAAATTTTGTACATGTCATAATTGTATGCCATTTAATTGCATTAGATGCATATCATTATGCCATGCGTGTTGTGACATGTAGATGTATGCCATGTATGTCATGCCATGTAGATAATAGTTATTTGCATGCAAAGAGGATGAGACATAAAAACCCTTACTCAATATTAAAGCCTACACCTTCCATTAATATGGTTAGAACCAGAGTTCCGTTTCTTGTTTGGGTTGCTAAACTCTCTCCAAGCTCGGCTCGAACCCAAACATGTTCAAAACATGGAATAGTTTAATACTAATATGGTAAGAGTCAGAGGTCAATCATTAGCTTTGGTTGTTGGACTCTCTCCAAGCCGGGCTAATTGGTTGAATGCCCTCTAACCATGTTAAAACAATGTCTTGATTAATGGGTTGACTTTAACCTGGAGCATCGACTTGTTGGACTCTCTCCAAGGTCGATGTGAAGGGAAGTGAAGTTGGGTGCTATGCATATGATGTATACTTGTTAGTGAGTTAACAATCGGATGTATGTGTGAACATTCAATTAGTTGATAGCACATTGTGATAGTTGCATATATGTGATATGCAATCGGTATATTTGATACCTACCATCGTAGCTATGAATGACTTGTTGGACTCTCTCCAAGGTTGTTCATATCTATATTGGATATCAGCCCATTCTTAGATGGACCTACGATCTCTCGAAGTGATTTTGGGGTTTTTGAAATTCAAAAAATGAATGGGATTTGTAAATGTATGTGGATGCATTTTAAATCATCTTTCTCATATATGCTCGATTTGTATTTCTATGTTAATCGCTTGATCATGATGTCTTTGAATTTGCGCTCTATTTTGAATTCGAATAAATTGACTGGGCCGAACTTCTTGGACTGGCTTAGAAACTTGAGAATTGTTCTCAAGGTAGAAAACCTTGAGTATGTCCTCGAAGCATCTCTTCCCGCCCGTCCGAGTGTTGATGCAACACCGGACCAATTGTTGGTCCATCAGAAACATGTGAGTGATTCTGAGCAAGTGGGTTGCATCATGCTAGTCGCGATGGTACCTGAGCTATGGAAGCAGCATGAGCATATGGATGCTCATACCATAGTCCTTCATCTTTATGAATTGTTTGATGAGCAAGAGAGATTCGAAAGGTTCGAAGTCTCCAAGCTCCTCTTCACCTCTGAGATGCAAGAAGGTTCATCTATGGTACTGCTCAATATGCTGAAGACTGTGGAGCCTTTTGAGAAGCATGAGTAGGGGACGGTGCTGTTAGTTGATTCCTCGAAAAAAGGTTCTAAGAGGGAGTCAAAGGAACAACAAAAGGGGAAGAAGAAAAAGGCTAAAAAAAGGCAGAACCAGCTCAAAAGGGCACTTGCTATCATTAGGACAAGGAGGGCCATTGGTGAATAAATTGCAAGATTTATCTTGAGTTCATGAAGAAGAATAAGGCATCGGATGCCCCATCTTCTTCAGATATCTTCGTTATTGATTGTCATTCTATTTCCTCAAACACTTGGATATTGGATACTGGGTGTGGCTCACATATATGTAATGACATACATGGGCTAAGGAATAGAAGAAGACTCGTCAAGGGAGAGTCAAATTTACGTGTTGGGATTGGAGCAAAGGCTGCTGCACTTACCATCGGAACATATTTTTTGAAACTCCCTGCAGGACTTGTCTTAGAACTGGATAATTGCTTTTATGTTCCTTCGTTGATAAAGAATATCATTTCTATTTCTTGTTTAAATAGAAATGGGAACCATTTGACTTTTTGTAACAATTGTTGTTACATAACTTTGAATGGAGTCCTTTATGGGATTGGAACTTTAAGCAATGGTATTTATATGTTGGACGTATCCAGTGACATTTTCAATATCGAAGCGAGCAACAAGCGTGCTCGAAAGGATAATCAATTAGACTTCTACATGTGGCATTGTCGTCTTAGCCATGCAAGCAAGAAACGGATGTCCGAATTACACCGATGTGGAATTCTCAAATCGTTTGAATTGGATTCATACGATACATGCGAATCATGCTTAAAAGGCAAGATGACTAAGTTACCTTTTACAAGAAGAGGTGAACGAGTGAGTTGCTAGGTCTAATACATACTAATGTATGAGGACCTATGTCAACTCAAGCTTTGGGAGGCTATAGCTAAGTCATTACCTTCACCGATGATCACTCACGGTTTGGGTATGTGTTCTTGATGAAACACAAGTCTGAAGCCTTTGAAAGGTTTAAAGAAATCAGAAATGAAGTAGAGAAACAACGTGACAAGAGTATTAAAATACTTTGATCGGATTAAAGTGGTGAATACTTAAGTCAAGAGTTTCTAGATTATCTAAGAGACAATGATATATTGTCTCAATAGACTCCGCCATATACACCACAACATAATGGTGTATCTGAGAGGTGTAACAAGACCTTGTTAGATATGGTCAGGTCAATGATGAATCATGTGAATCTTCCCAAGTCCTTTTGGAGCTATGCACTCCAGACAGCTATTTACTTGTTAAAAAGAATGCCAACCAAGGTAGTCTCTACTACTCCATATGAGATATGGAATAGTAAGAAACCTCATGTATCTTACTTGAAGATATGGGGTTGTCCTGCTTATGTTAAGTGGATTGTATTAGACAAATTGGATGCTAAGTCTGATAAATGTCTATTTATTGGATATCCTAAAAAAATAAGGGGTTACCAATTCTATCATCCTGTGGAACAAAAGGTGTTTGTTTCAAGGCATGTTGTGTTTCTAGAGAAAGAGTTTCTCTTGCAAGAAAATAGTGGGAGTGTCATTGAGCTTGAGGAGGCTCGAGAGACTCAAATAGACATTGATGACATACCTGGTAAATCACAACAACCAATAACTCATAGTGATGAGCAATCGGCTGGACCTATTGAGACACCACATCTTCGTAGATCTGGTAGAACACGCAATATTCCTGAGAGATATGGATTTCTTATAAGTGAATCGAACGATGTGTTACTCATTGAAGACCAGTTATGAAGAAGTTTTGACAAGTTCAGAAAGGGATAAGTGGCTTGAAGCCATGAAGTCGGAAATGGATTCCATGTATGAAAACCAAGTTTGGAAGTTGGTTGACCCACCTGAAAGCATATAGCCTATAGGGTGCAAGTGGGTTTTCAAGAAGAAAACCAACATGGATGGTAATGTGATTACCTATAAGGCTAGATTGGTGGCAAAAGGATATCGTCAAAAATAAGGTGTTGATTATGACGAAACCTATTTGCCTGTAGCTATGCTTAAATCCATTTGGATGCTCCTGGCCATAGTGTCTCATTATGATTATAAGATATGGCAGATGGATGTGAAAACAATTTTCCTTAATGGAAACCTACTCGAGGATGTGTATATGATATAGCCTAAGGGTTTCACATCGGTTGATAAAACAAAGGTATGCAAATTGTAACGGTCCATATATGGATTGAAGCAAGCATCTAAGAGCTAGAATATCCATTTTGATGAGACAATCAAAAGGTTTGATTTCTCACAAAATTCGGACGAACCTTGTGTGTACAAGAAGGTTAGTGGGAGTACAGTCGTGTTCCTAATATTGTATGTCGATGACATATTAATTATAGGAAACGATGTTTCTATCTTACAGTCGATTAAGATTTTGTTGTCCAAGATATTCTCCATGAAAGACCTGGGAGAAGCAACTTACATCATCGGGATTTAGATCTATAGAGATAGATCGAAATGGTTGCTTGGTCTTTCGTAGTCTACATATATAGACCGAGTGCTAAAGAGGTTTAGCATGTCGGAATCCAAGAAAGGTTTCCTACCAATTAGGCATGGGATACACCTATCGAAGTCTATGTGTCCGCGTACAGAAGACGAGAGGATTTGCATGAGTAAGATTCTCTATGCATCCGCAATAGGATCTATCATGTATGATATGTTATGTACGAGGCCTGATGTATCGTATGCTCTGAGTGTCATGAGAAGATACTAGTCTGATCCAGGAATGGATCATTAGGTGGCTGTTAAGACGATCCTTAAGTGCTTGAGAAGAACTAAGGATGCATTTCTAATATATGGAGAAGGGGACATGGTGATACGTGGGTATATGGATGCCAACTTCCAGATAGACAAGGATGATTCGAAGTCTCAGTCTGGGTATGTATTCACCTAGAAAGGAGGCACAATAAGTTAGAAAGGTTCCAAGCTTGACACTATAGCGATTCTGCCACTAAGGCAGAATACATTGTAGCTTCGGAAGCAGCAAACGAAGCGGTTTAGATCAAGAAGTTCATCTTTGAACTTGATGTGGTCTCATCAATGATCCAAACATGTGCTTCACCGCAATCATCTGATCAAAGAGATCGTTAGTAGGAAGGAAATACAAATCGAGAAGATCCCACTGAAAGGAACTTAGCAGATCCTTTAACTAAGGCATTACTTCAAAGTAAGTTTGAGGGTCGTGTTAGAGCTTATGGTTTTGGATACCGTAGCTATTGGCATTAGGCCAAGTGAGAGTTTGTTAGTAATATATAATAGATCTCCTAAGGCAATCGCCTTATGGTTGTACCATTTATTTGATAAATAAAGATCCACTATTTGAGTGTACATGTTTTCATGTATTTGATTAGATCTTAAACTAATTTACTGAACGTCCTCGATACGATTCACAGCATGAGAGAATTTGTGATTGGATCACAACTAGTGAGTATCTCTACATGTGTAATTGTGATGTATTGGAATTATCCCTAGTCAATGAATTGATGGATTTGGACACCATAAATTCTGTCGAGACTAGCACGAGGTATACTCTTTGGTGTATTAAAGCAGCTGATTCTCACTGGATGGAGACATTGTGATGTCCGGAGTTAATCGTGGATGCTAGTTATGGTAACTAGTTCATTGGAGTGGTCAGCTGTAAGACATCATATAGTTCTCTGCATATATGGATATGTCAATGAAGTTCTTACTACAGCTTAAGTGCAATGTTCCTTTGACTTGTGGTATTCAAGTCATCTTGATCATTGAGACTTATGCTTTGACATCTTAAGCAAGCATCTCTGAGGAGATGTGGACCCAGGATGAATGGGTATAAGTCGAAGCGATCGAAGGTGTTTGAATTGTTAGTGATATATGAGAGATGTCCTAAGACAATCGCCTTATGTTTGAATAATTTATATGATAAATGAAGATTCACTATTTGAGTATACATGTTTTCATGTATTTGATTAGATCTTAAACTCATTTACTGAATGTCCACGATATGATTCACAGCATGAGAGAATTTGTGATTGGATCACAACTAGTGAGTATCTCTACAAGTATAATTGTGATGTATCGGAATTATCCCTAGTCGATGAATTGATGAATTTAGAGACCATTGATTCTGTCGAGACTAGCACGAGGTATACTACTTGGTGTATCCAAGCAGCTAATTCTCACTGGCTGGAGACATTATGATGTCCGGAGTTAATCGTGGATGCTAGTTATGGTAACTAGTTCATTGGAGTGATCAGCCACAAGACTTCATATGGTTCTCTGCATATATAGATATGTCAATGAAGTTCTTACTGTAGCTTAAGTGCGATGTTCCTTTGACTTGCGGTATTCAAGTCATCTTGATCATGAAGACTTATGCTTTGACATCTTAAGCAAGCATCTCTGAGGAGATGTGGACCCGGGATGATTGGGTATAAGTTGAAGTGATCAAAGGTGTTTGAATAGACTATAAAGTATTCACCACTCCTTGCGAGGAGATGTATACCTATGGCCTCTCGTCGGATTGTTACTAAAGTCTTTGGCCAAAGCATTACATGTTTAGAGTAAGGTACTCTTCGAAACATGTGCAGTAACTAGAATCCGTAGGACGAGGAAATGATACTTGGACTAGGTGTGACGTAGTCAGCCTAGTGGGGACTGACACTATAGACCATGTTCTGATCCAAGTGGGTATAAGATAAGTGAAGGTAATGGGGCACGATTCATTCGAGCTGCTGAAGGGTTTCAGAAATAGTTCTGGATCAACCGTTGATCTTTTCGATTAATTGGGGATCATGATGTACTACTAGGTGCCACTCATGATCGTTCTATAATTAATGGTTAATTTTAGATGGCCAACATAAACCGAGAACTTATTTGGTAACATGCACAACGAGCATAATCCGAAGGATTTGAAATGAGCTTAAGAATGTGATTCTCAGACCGAGAGAAACTAGGTTTGGTTGGACCAAACATGAAGCAAGCATGAAATCATTTCAGTCGCAATGGAAGCATGGATGGGCCGTGTCTTATGAAGACATGATTGATGAACCAAATTGGTTTGGTTCTAATCCAATGGAGGAGAATAAACCAAAGGGTTTGGTTTGTTTTTAAACGAATGAACCAAAGTTCGTTCGGTTCGTTTTAACTTAAAATAAACCATCATGGTTTGGTTTATTTTAACTTAAATTAATGGAGCGGATTAACGGGCCTTTGGTTATGATCCGATAACCTTTAAGAGAATTTGTTCTCTATAAAATAGGGCTTAAGGGTTTTTGTTAAACCCTAATCCAAAGCCTTGCAACCCTAATAGTTGTCGCCCCTCCTCTCCTTGGTGAAGTCGGCGCCAACAACCCCCCTTGCCGCCGCCCACCACCTAGCTCCCTTGCCGGCATCCAGTAGGTGCTGTCCTTCCCTCTTGCCAGCGTCGAGCTGCTGCCGGAGGAGCTCTGGTGATCTCTCTTGGGTTCGGCAATAAGGTGAGCTTCAACCTTCCCTTTTGGCCGGCCCTTATTCCTCCACCAAAGCTGTCCAGTTTTCTGGACAGCTTGTTTCCTTCTCGTCGGAGCATCGTTTGGACGAAGTTTGGAGCTCCGACAGCGGTAGACTTGCCGGGGATTCGATCTCCGGTAATCCTCATAGGTGGAGGATGAAGGATTCGTCAAACGGTTGACGAATACCTCTCCGGAGAAGCGAGTTTTGAGGGCTCGTTTTGGATCCGAATTTTGATTCGGATCATGATCTTCTCTCGATCACATCATCTTCAACACGAGGCTAGTAACCCGTACGAAGATGAGGCTCATGACTTCATGAAGTCATCCTGAAGATACTCGGCGTGGATACGGATAGAGACGATTCTAGCGAGAATCGTTCCGGTTGATGCCTTTCCCGCTACACGTGATACGTCAGGTATACATAGTTTAATTGTCCTTTTATTGCAAACATTTGAAATTTTGGTTATGTCTACACATGTTGTACTATGCATGCGTGTGATGTGTGTGTTTTAATAAATTAGATTTATTATTTTATTCCTTCCGCTGTGCACATGTTTACGAAACATATTCGAACACACACTCGCCGCTGTGCCGGAAACCCAACAGTGGTATCAGAGCCCAGGTTATGTTTCGATATAATCGTAAAATTGTTTTGCGATAGTCATAATAATATTTCTGGAAATTTTCTACTTTTGGAAAGTTAGTAGTATTTATGGAAATTTTTCAATTATGGAAAGTCTAGAAGTATTTATGGAAATCTTCTACTTTTGAAAAGTTGGAAGTATTTATGGAAATTGATATTTTCCATAAATAAAATATTTGATAATATTTTGAAAATTTGTTTCCTAATTTAATCATGATTTGATTTGGGAAATCAAATCTTAAAATATTTTATTTCCATAAGTAGTTTTGATGATTTAGAAAATTGGTTTCCTAAATTTACTTTCCTTAATCAACTATTTCCACAAATAAAATATGTGATTAGATTTGAAAATTTGTTTCCTAATTTAATCATGATTTGATTTGGAGAATCAAATCTTAAACATATATTATTTCCATAAATAGTTATGACATATAAGGAAATATTGTACATGACATAATTGTATGCCATGTAATTGCATTAGATGCATATCATTATGTCATGCGTGTCGTGACATGTAGATGTATGTCTTGTCATATAGATAATAGTTATTTGCATGCAAAGAGGATGAGACATAAAAACCCTAACTCAATATTAAAGCCTACACCTTCCATTAATATGGTTAGAACCAGAGTTCCGTTTCTTGTTCGGGTTGTTAGACTCTCTCCAAGCCCGGCTCGAACCCTAACATGTTCAAACCATGGAATAGTTTAATACTAATATGGTAAGAGTCAGAGGTCAATCGTTAGCTTTGGTTGTTGGACTCTCTCAAAGCCGGGCTAATTGGTTGAATGCACTCTAACCATATTAAAACTATTTCTTGATTAATGGGTTTGCTTTAACTTGGAGCATCGGCTTGTTGGACTCTCTCCAAGGTTGATGTAAAGGGAGGTGAAGTTGGGTGCTATGCATATGATGCATACTTGTTAATATGTTAACAACCCGATGTATGTGTGAACATTCAATTAGTTGATAGCACATTGTGATAGTTGCATATACGTGATATGCAATCGGTATAGTTGATACCTACCATCGAAGTTATGAATGGCTTGTTGGACTCTCTCCAAGGTTGTTCATATCTATGATGGATATCAGCCCATTCGGAGATGGACCTACGATCTCTCGAAGTGATTTTGGGGTTTTTGAAATTCGAAAAATGAATGGGATTTATAAATGTATATTGATGCATTTTTAAAATCATTTTCTCATATATGCTCATTTTGTATTTCTAGGTTAATCGATTGATCATGATGTCTTTGAATTTGCGCACTATTTTGGATTCAAACAAATTGACTGGGCCTAACTTCCTGGACTGGCTTAGAAACCTGAGAATTGTTCTCAAGGCGAAAAAGCTAGCATATGTCCTTGAAGAGCCTCTTCCCAACCATCCTAAGGACGATGCAACTCCAGACCAAATGTTGGTCTATCAGAAGCATGTGGCAGATTCTGAATTGGCGAGTTGCATCATGCTAGCTGCGATGGTACCTGTGCTGCAAAAGCAGCATGAGCATATGGATGCTAATACTATGGTCTTCCATCTTCATGAGTTGTTTGATGAGCAAGCGAGATCCGAAAGGTTCGAAGTCTCCAGGCTTCTCTTCACCACGAAGATGCAAGAAGGTTCGTTTGTAGTTCAGTTTGTGCTAAAGATGAACGGGTACATCGAGCGGCTAGCCACCCTCGGGTTTGTGATGGATCATGAATTAAGTATTGACTTAATTTGTGATGAACTATCGGATGAACAAATTATAATTCACTATTCCTGAGCTCCTCAATTTGCTGAAGACTGTGGAGCCTTCTGTGAAGCATGAGAAGAAGGCGGTTCTGTTAGTTGATTCCTTAAAGAAAGCTTCTAAGAGGAAGGCAAAGGAACAGAAAAAAGGGAAGAACAAGAAGGCAAAGAAGGCAGAACCAGCATAAAAGGGCACTTGCCATCATTGTGGCAAGGAAGGCCATTGGCGAAGAAACTGCAAGATTTATCTTGAGTCCATGAAGAAGAAGAAGGCATCTGATGCCCCATCCTCTTTAGGTATCTTCATTATTGATTGTCATTCTATTTCCTTAGACACTTGGGTATTGGATACTGGGTGTGGCTCACATATATGTAATGACATATAGGGGCTAAGGAATAGAAGAAGACTTGTCAGAGGGGAGTCAAATTTGTGAGTTGGCAATGGAGCAAAGGTTGCTGCGGTCGCCATCGGAACTTATTTGCTGAAGCTCCCTAGCGGACTAGTCTTGGAACTAGACAATTACTATTGTGTTCCTTCTCTAATAAAGAACATTATTTCTATTTCCTGCTTAAATAGAAATGGTTACCATTTGACATTTAGTAACAATTGTTGTTATATAACTTTGAATGATGTACTTTATGGAACTGGAACTTTGAGCAATGGTATTTATACATTGGATGTATCCAGTGACATTTTCAATATCGAAGTGAGCAACAAGCGTGCTCGAAAGGATAATCAAATAGACTCCTACATGTGGCATTATCGTCTTGGCCATGTGAGCAAGAAATGCATGTTCGAATTACACCGATGTGGAATTCTGGAATCGTTTGAATTGGATTCATATGATACATGCGAATCATGCTTAAAAGGCAAGATGACTAAGTTACCTTTTACAGGAAAAGGTGAACGAGTGGGAGAGTTGCAAGGTCTAGTACATACTGATGTATGTGGACCTATGTCAACTCAAGCTTTAGGAGGCTATAGCTACTTCATTACCTTCACCGATGATCACTCACGGTTTGGGTATGTGTTCTTGATGAAACACAAGTCTGATGCCTTTGAAAGGTTCAAAGAATTCATAAATGAAGTAGAGAAACAACATGACAAGAGTATTAAAATACTTCGATCGGATCGAGGTGATGAATACTTAAGTCAAGAGTTTCTTGATTATCTAAGAGACAATGGTATATTATCTCAATGGACTCCGCCATACGCACCACAGCATAATGGTGTATCTGAGAGGCGTAACTGGACCTTGTTGGATATGGTCAGGTCAATGATGAATCATGCAAATCTTCCCAACTTCTTTTGGGGCTATGCACTTCAGACAGTTGTTTACTTGTTAAACAGAATGCCAACCAAGGTAGTCTCCACTACTCCATATGAGATATGGAATAGTAAGAAACCACATGTATCTTACTTGAAGATATGGGGTTGTCTTGCTTATGTGAAGCGGACTGTATCAGACATATTGGATGCTAAGTCTGATAAATGTCTATTTATTGGATAGCCTAAGGAAACAAGGGGTTACCAATTCTATCATCCTGTGGAACAAAAGCTGTTTGTTTCAAGGCATGCTGTGTTTCTAGATCAAGAGTTTCTCTTGCAAGAAAACAGTGGAAGTGTCGTCGAGCTTGAGGAGGCTCGAGAGACTCAAATAGACATTGATGAGATACCTAGTGAAGTACAACAGCCGATAACTCATAGTGATGAGCAATCGGCTGGACCTATTGAAACACCACATCTTCGTAGATCTGGTAGAACATGCAACATTCCTGAGAGATATGGATTTCTCGTAAGTGAATTGAATGACGTGTTACTCATTGATGATGAGGAGCCTACCAGTTATGAAGAAGTTCTGACAAGTTTAGAAAGGGATAAGTGGCTTGATGCCATGAAGTCGGAAATGGATTCCATGTATGAAAACCAAGTTTGGAACTTGGTTGACCCACCTGAAGGCATCAAGCCTATAGGGTGCAAGTGGGTTTTCAAGAAGAAAATCGATAAGGATGGTATTGTGATTATCTATAAGGCTAGATTAGTGGCGAAAGGATATCGTCAAAAACAAGGTGTTGATTATGACGAAACCTATTCGCCTGTAGCTATGCTTAAATCCATTCGGATGCTCCTGGCCATAACGGCTCATTATGATTATGAGATATGGCAGAAGGATATGAAAACAGCTTTCCTTAATGGAAACCTGCTCGAGGACGTGTATATGATACAGCCTGAGGGTTTCACATCGGTTGATAAAACCAAGGTATGCAAATTGCGACGGTCCATATATGGATTGAAGAAAGCATCCGGGAGCTGGAATATTCGTTTTGATGAGACAATCAAAAGGTTTGATTTCTCACAAAATCCAGATGAACCTTTGTGTGTACTAGAAGGTTAGTGGGAGTGCAGTCGTGTTCCTAGTATTGTATGTCGATGACATATTACTTATAGGAGACGATGTTTCATTCTTACAATCAGTTAAGATTTGGTTATCCAAGACATTCTCCATGAAATACCTGGGAGAAGCAACCTACATCCTCGGGATTAAGATCTATAGAGATAGATCGAAATGGTTGCTTGGTCTTTTGCAGTCTACATATATAGACCGAGTACTAAAGAGGTTTAGCATGTTGGAATCCAAGAAAGGTTTCCTACCCATCAGGCATGCGGTACACCTTTCGAAGTCTATGTGTCCGCGCACAGAAGACGAGAGGATTTGCATGAGTAAGATTCCCTATGCATCCGCAATAGGATCTATCATGTATGCTATGTTATGTACGAGGCCCGATGTATCATATGCTCTGAGTGTCACGAGCAGATACCAGCCTGATCCTGGAATTTATCATTGGGTGGCTGTTAAGACAATCCTTAAGTACTTAAGAAGAACTAAGGATGTGTTCCTAATATATGGAGAAGGGGACATGGTGATACGTGGGTATACGAATGCCAGCTTCCAGACAGACAAGGATGATTCCAGGTCTCAGTCTGGATATGTGTTCACCTTGAATGGGGGCGCAGTGAGTTGGAAAATTTCCAAACAAGACACTGTAGCGGATTCTACCATTGAGGCAGAATACATTGCAGCTTCGGAAGCAACAAAGGAAGCGGTTTGGATCAAGAAGTTCATTTATGAACTTGGTGTGATTCCAGCCATTGTTGAAGCAATACCGGTCTACTGCGACAATAATGGAGCAATTGCACAGGAGAAAGATACAAGGTCTCATCAATGATCCAAACATGTGCTTCGCCGCTATCATCTTATCAGAGAGATCATCAGTAGGAAAGAAATACAAATCGAGAAAATCCCCACTGAAAGGAACTTAGCGGATCCTTTCACTAAGGCATTATCTCAAAGTAAGTTTGAGGGTCATGTTAGAGCCTATGGAATAGGATACCGTAGCGATTGGCATTAGGCCAAGTGGGAGTTTGTTAGTGATATATGAGAGATGTCCTAAGGCAATCGCCTTATGTTTGAACCATTTATATGATAAATGAAGATTCACTATTTGAGTATACATGTTTTCATGTATTTGATTAGATCTTAAACTCATTTACTGAATGTCCACGATACGATTCACAGTATGAGAGAATTTGTGATTGGATCACAACTAGTGAGTATCCATACATGTGTAATTGTGATGTATCGGAATTATCCCTAGTCGATAAATTGATGGATTTGGACACCATTGATTTTGTCGAGACTAGCACGAGGTATACTCCTTGGTGTATCCAAGCAGCTGATTCTCACTGGCTGGAGACATTGTGATGTCAGGAGTTAATCGTGGATGCTAGTTATGGTAACTAGTTCATTGGAGTGACCAACCGTAAGACTTCATATGGTTCTCTGCATATATAGATATGTCAATGAAGTTCTTACTGCAGCTTAAGTGGGATGTTCCTTTGACATGCGGTATTCAAGTCATCTTGATCATGAAGACTTATGCTTTGACATCTTAAGCAAGCATCTCTGAGGAGATGTGGACCCGGGATGATTGGGTATAAGTCGAAGTGATTGAAGGTGTTTGAATAGCCTATAAAGGATTCACCACTCCTTGCGAGGAGATGTATACCCATGGCCTCTCGTCGGATTGTTACTAAAGTCTTTGGCCAAAGCATTACATGTTTAGAGTAAGCTACTCTTCGATACGTGTGCAGTTACTCAAAATCCGTAGGATGAGTAAATGATACTTGGGCTAGGTGTGACGTAGTCATCCTAGTGGGGACTGACACTATAGACCATGTCTGAACCAAGTGGGTATAAGATGAGTGAAGGGAATGGGGCACGATTCATTCGATCTGCTGAAGGGTTTCAGAAATAGTTCTGGATCAATCGTTGATATTTTCTGTTAATTGGGGATCGTGATGTACTACTAGGTGCGACTCATGATTGTTCTATAATTAATGATTAATTATAGACGGCCAACATAGACCGAGAACCTATTTGGTCACATGCACAACGAGTGTAATCCGAACGATTTAAAACGAGCTTGAGAATGAGACTCTCAGACCGAGAGAACCTAGGTTTGGTTGGACCAAACATGAATCGAGCATGAAATCATTTCAGTCGCAATGGAAGCGTGGATGGGCCGTGTCTTATCAAGCCATGATGGATGAACCAAATTGGTTTGGTTCTAATCCAATGGAGGAGAATAAACAAAAGGGTTTGGTTTGTTTTTAAACGAATGAACCAAAGTTCGTTCGGTTCGTTTTAACTTAAAATAAACCATCATGGTTTGGTTTATTTTAACTTAAATTAATGGTGCGGGTTAACAGGCCTTTGGTTATGATCTGATAACCATTAAGAGAATTTGTTCTCTATAAAATACGGCTTAAGGGTTTTTGTTAGACCCTAATTCAAAGCCTTGCAACCCTAATAGTTGTCGCCCCTCCTCTCCTTGGTGAAGTCGGCGCCAACAGCCCCCCTTGCCGCCGCCCACCACCTAGCTCCCTTGCCGGCGTCCAGAAGGTGCTGTCCTTCCCTCTTGCCGGCGTCGAGCTGCTGCTGGAGGATCTCCGGTGATCTCCCTTGGGTTCGGCAATAAGGTGAGCTTCAACCTTCCCTTTTGGCCGGCCCTTATTCCTCCACCAAAGCTGTCCAGTTTTCTGGACAGCTTGTTTCCTTCTTGTCGGAGCATTGTTTGGACGACGTTTGTGTTGGGTTTCCGGCACCGCGGCGTGTGTGTGTTCGATCATGTTTCGTAAACATGAGCACAGCGGAAGCAATAAAATTAATAAATACTCCTATTTATTACAACACACACAACACACGCATGCTATTACAACAAGTGTAGACATAACCGTAAATTAAAATTGCAATAAAAGGAAATTAAACTACGTTATACCTTCCGTATGACGTGTAGCGGGAACGACATCAACCGGAACGATCCTCGTAAGAATCGTCTCTATCCGTATCCACGCCGAGCTCCTCGGGATGACTTCGCTAAGTCACGAGCTTCGTCTTCGTACGGGTTACTAGCCTCGTGTTGAAGACGACGTGATCGAGAGATGATCACGATCCGAATCCAAATTCGGATCCAAAACGAGTTCTCAAAACTCGCTTCTCCGGAGAGGTATTCGTCAACCGTTTGACGAATCCTTCGTCCTCCACCTCAGAGGATTACCGGAGATCAAATCCCCGGTAAGTTAGCCGCTGTCGGAGCACTAACCGTCGTCCAAACAACGCTCCGACGAGAGGAGAAGAAGCTGTCCAGAAAACTGGACAGCTTGGTGGAGGAGATAGGCGCCGGCCAAAACAAGGAGACAAAAGCTCACCTTGATGCCGAACCTTTTAGGGGATCACCGGAGGGTCGCCGGAGGTTCACCGGATGAAGCTTGGTCGCCGGCAACTAGTTGGAAGGCTGCACCACAAGCTGGGCGGCAACAAGATGTTGGGCGACAACTAGTTGATTGGGCGGCAACTAGATGTTGGGCGGCAACTAGTTGATTGGGTTTTGGGTTAGGGTTTAATCCCTATTTTATAGAGAACTAATTCTCTTAATGGTTAATGGATCATATCCATAAAGCCCGTTAACCCGCTCCATTAAGATAAGTTAAAATAAACCAAACCATGATGGTTTATTTTAAGTTAAAACGAACCGAACCAACCTTTGGTTCATTCGTTTAATATAAACCAAACCATTTGGTTTATTCTCATCCATTGGATTAGAACCAAACCATTTTGGTCCATCCATTATGTCTTCATAAGACACTGCCCATCCACGCTTCCATTGCGACTGAAACAATTTCATGCTCGCTATACGTTTGGTCCAACCAAACATAGTTTCTCTCAGTCTGAGAATCCCATTCTCAAGCTCGTTTTAAATCCTTTGGATTACACTCGTTGTGCGTGTGACCAAATAGGTTCTCGGTTTATGTTGGCCGTCTATAATTAACCATTAATTATAGAACGATCATGAGTGGCACCTAGTAGTACAACATGATCCCCAATTAACCGAAAAGATCAACGGTTGATCCATAACTATTTCTGAAACCCTTCAGCAGCTCGAATGAATCGTGCCCCATTCCCTTCACTCATCTTATACCCACTTGGTTCAGGACATGGTCTATTGTGTCACCCTCACTAGGGTCGACTACGTCACACCTAGCCCAAGTATCATTTCCTCGTCCTACGGATTCTAGTTACTCCACATGTATCGAAGAGTACCTTACTCTAAACATGTAATGCTTTGGCCAAAGACTTTAGTAACAATCCGACGAGAGGCCATGGGTATACATCTCCTCGCAAGGAGTGGTGAATCCTTTATAGGCTATTCAAACACCTTCGATCACTTCGACTTATACCCAATCATCCCGGTCCACATCTCCTTAGAGATGCTTGCTTAAGATGTCAAAGCATAAGTCTCCATGATCAAGATGACTTGAATACCGCAAGTCAAAGGAACATCGCACTTAAGCCACAGTAAGAACTTCATTGACATATCTATATATGCAGAGAACCATATGAAGTCTTACGGCTAGTCACTCCAATGAACTAGTTACCATAACTAGCATCCACGATTAACTCCGGACATCACTATGTCTCCAGCCAGTGAGAATCAGCTGCTTGGATACACCAAGGAGTATACCTCGTGCTAGTCTCAACAGAATTGATGTTGTCCAAATCCATCAATTCATCGACTAGGGATAATTCTGATACATCACAATTACACATGTAGAGATACTCACTAGTTGTGATCCAATCACAAATTCTCTCATGCTGTGAATCGTATCGTGGACATTCAATAAATGAGTTTAAGATCCAATCAAATACATAAAACATGTATACTCAAATAGTGAATCTTCATTTATCATATAAATGGTTCATACATAAGGCGATTGCCTTAGGACATCTCTCATATATTACTAACAGACTCCCACTTGGCCTAATGTCAATCGCTACGGTATCCAATACCATAAGCACCAACATGACCCTCAAACTTACTTTGAGGTAATGCTTTAGTCAAAGGATCCGCTAAGTTCCTTTTAGTGGGAATTTTCTCGATTTGTATTTCGTTCATACTGATGATCTCTCTGATAAGATGATAGCGGCGAAGCACATGTTTGGATCGTTGATGAGACCTCATCAAGTTCAAAGATGAACTTCTTGATCCAAACCGCCCCGCCTAAAGTCGCAACGCATTCTCGCTTTAGTGGCAGAATCCGCTATATTGTCAAGCTTGGAACCTTTCCAACTTATTGCGGCTCAATTCTAGGTGAATACATACCCAGACTAAGACATGGAATCATCCTTGTCTGTCTGGATCTGGCATCCGTATACCCACGTATCACCATGTACCCTTCTCCATATATTAGGAATGTATCCTTAGTTCTTCTTAAGTACTTAAGGATCATCTTAACAGCCACCCAATAATCCATTCCTGGATCAGAATGGTATCTGCTCGTGACACTCAGAGCATACGATACATCGGGCCTCGTACATATCATAGCATACATGATAGATCCTATTGCAGATGCATAGAGAATCTTACTCATGCAAATCCTCTCGTCTTCTGTGCGCGGACACATAGACTTCGAAAGGTGTAACCCATGCCTGATGGGTAGGAAACCTTTCTTGGATTCCGACATGCTAAACCTCTTTAGCACTCGATCTATATATGTAGACTGCGAAAGACCAAGCAACCGTTTCGATCTATCTCTATAGATCTTAATCCCGAGGATGTAGGTTGCTTCTCCCAGGTCTTTCATGGAGAATGTCTTGGATAACCAAACCTTAATCGATCAGAAGATGGACACATCGTTTCCTATAAGTAATATGTCATCGACATACAATACTAGGAACACGACTGCACTCCCACTAACCTTTTGTACACACAAGGTTCGTCTGGATTTTGTGAGAAATCAAACTTTTTGATCGTCTCATCAAAATGGATATTCCAGCTTCTGGATGCTTGCTTCAATCCATAAATGGATCGTCGCAATTTGCATACCTTGGTTTTATCAACCAATGTGAAACCCTCAGGCTGTATCATATACACGTCCTCGAGCAGGTTTCCATTAAGGAAAGCTGTTTTCACATCCATCTGCCATATCTCATAATCATAATGAGCCGCTATGGCCAGGAGCATCCGAATGGATTTAAGCATAGCTACAGGCGAATAGGTTTCGTCATAATCAACACCTTGCTTTTGACGATATCCTTTCACCACCAATCTAGCCTTATAGGTAATCACATTACCATCCATGTCGGTTTTCTTCTTGAAAACCCACTTGCACCCTATAGGCTTTATGCCTTCAGGTGGGTCAACCAAGTTCCAAACTTGGTTTTCGTACATGGAATCCATTTCCGACTTCATGGCACCAAGCCACTTATCCCTTTCTGAACTTGTCAGCACTTCTTCATAATTGGTAGGCTCCTCATCATCAATGAGTAACACGTCGTTCGATTCACTTACGAGAAATCCATATCTCTCAGGAATATTGCGTGTTCTACCAGATCTACGAAGATGTGGTGTTACAATAGGTCCAGCCGATTGCTCATCACTATGAGTTGCATTTGTTGTTCACTGTATCTCATCAATGTCTATTTGAGTCTCTCGAGCCTCCTCAAGCTCAACGACACTCCCACTGCTTTCTTGCAAGAGAAACTCTTTCTCTAGAAACACAAAGATGCCTTGAAACAAACACCTTTTGTTCCACAGGATGATAGAATTGGTAACCCCTTGTTTCCTTAGGGTATCCAATAAATAGACATTTATCAGACTTAGCATCCAGTTTGTCTGATACAGTCCGCTTCACATAAGCAGGACAACCCCATATCTTCAAGTAAGATACATGAGGTTTCTTACCATTCCATATCTCATATGGAGTAGTTGAGACTACCTTGGTAGGCATTATGTTTAACAAGTAAACAGCTGTCTGAAGTGCATAGCCCCAAAAGGACTTGGGAAGAGTTGCATGATTCATCATTGACCTGACCATGTCCAACAAGGTCCGGTTACGCCTCGGATACACCATTATGTCAGGTGTATAGGCGGAGTCCATTGAGACAATATGCCATTGTCTCTTAGATAATCAAGAAACTCTTGACTTAAGTATTCACCACCTCGATCCGATCGAAGTATTTTAATACTCTTGTCATGTTGTTTCTCTACTTCATTTCTGAATTCTTTGAACCTTTCAAAGGCTTCAGACTTGTGTTTCATCAAGAACACATACCCAAACCGTGAGTGATCATCGGTGAAGGTAATGAAGTAGCTATAGCCTCCTAATGCTTGAGTTGACATAGGTCCACATACATCAGTATGTACTAGACCTAGTAACTCTCCCACTGCTCACCTTTTCGAAAAGGTAACTTAGTCATCTTGCCTTTTAAGCATGATTCGTATCGTATGAATCCAATTCAAACGATTCCGAATTCCACATCGGTAATTCGGACATGCTTTTTGCTTATATGGCCAAGACGACAATGCCACATATAGGAGTCTATGTGATTATCCTTCGAGCACGCTGTTGCTCGCCGATATTGAAAATGTCACCGGATAAGTCCAACGATAAATGCCATTACTCAAAGTTCCATAAAGTCGCCATTCAAAGTTATATAACAACAATTGTTACTAAACGTTAAATGGAAACCATTTCTATTTAAGTGAAATAGAAACAATGTTCTTTATTAGAGAAGGAACATAATAGCAATTGTCCAGCCTAAGACTAGTCCACTAGGAGCTTCAAAGAAATAAGTTCGATGGCGATAGCAGAACCTTTGCTCCATTGCCAACTCGCAAATTTGACTCTCCTCGACAAGTCTTCTTCTATTCCTTAGCCCTGTATGTCATTACATATATGTGAGCTACACCCAGATCCAATACCCAAGTGTCTAAGGAAATAGAATGACAATCAATAACGAAGATACGAAGAGGATGGGGCATCGGATGCCTTCTTCTTCTTCATGGACTCAAGATAAATCTTGCATTTCTTCGCATGGCCTTCCTTGCCACAGTGATGGCAAGTGCCCTTTTACTGGTTCGCCTTCTTTGCCTTTTCTTTCCTTTCTTCTGTTCTTTTGCCTTCCTCTTAGAACCTTTCTTTGAGGAATCAACTAATGTAACCGCCTTTCTCCTCATGCTTCATGTAAGGCTCCAGTCTTCAAAGATATGAGGAGCTCGGGAATGGTGGATTCCAATTTGTTCATCCGATAGTTCATCACAAATTGCAGAAACTCTTGGGCAAACAATGAGAATTAAGTCAATACTTAACTCATGATCCATCACAAAACCGAGGTAGCTAGCGCTCGATGTACCTGCTCATCTTTAGCACAAACCGCACTACGCATTTAACCTTCTTGCATCTTCGTGGTGAAGAGGAGCCTAGAGACCTCGAACCTTTCGGATCTCGCTTGCTCATCGAACAACTCATGAAGATGGAAGACCATAGTGTTAGCATCCATATGCTCATGCTGCTTCTGCAGCTCAGGTACCATCGCCGCTAGCATGATGCAACTCGCCAGCTCAGAATCTGCCACATACTTCTGATAGACCAACATTTGGTCTGGAGTTGCATCGTCCTTAGGACGGTCAGGAAGAGGCTCTTCAAGGACATATGCAAGCTTTTCCGCCTTGAGAACAATTCTCAGGTTTCTAAGCCAGTCAAGGAAGTTAGGCCCAGTCAGTTTGTTCGAATCCAAAATAGTGCGCAAATTCAAAGACGTCATGATCAATTTATTGACCTAGAAATACAAAACGAGCATATATGAGAAAATGATTTTAAAATGCATCAATATACATTTATAAATCCCATTCATTTTTCGAATTTCAAAAACCCCAAAATCACTTCGGGAGATTGTAGGTCCATCTCCGAATGGGCTGATATCCATCATAGATAAGAACAACCTTGGAGTGAGTCCAACAAGCCATTCTTAGCTATGATGGTGGGTATCAAGTATACCGATTACATATCGCGTATATGCAACTATCACAATGTGCTATCAACTAATTGAATGTTCACACATACATCGGGTTGTTAACACATTAACAAGTATGCATCATATGCATAGCACCCAACTTCACCTCCCTTTACATCGACCTTGGAGAGAGTCGACAAGCCGATGCTCGAGGTTAAAGCCAACCCATTAATCGGGACATAGTTTTAATATGGTTAGGCGCATTCAACCAATTAGCCCAGAGTCCAACAACCAAAGCTAACGATTGACCTCGGCTCTTACCATATTAGTATTAAACTATTCCATGGTTTGAACATATTGAGTTGTAGGGCTTGGAGAGAGTCAACAACCCAAACAAAGCGAGAACTACGGTTCTAACCATATTAATGGAAGGTGTAGGCTTTAATATTGATTAAGGTTTTTATGTCTCATCCTCTTTGCATGCAAATAACTATTATCTACATGGCATGGCATACATGGCATACATCTACATGTCACGACACGCATGGCATAATGTTATGCATCTAATGCAATTACATGACATACAATTATGTCATGTCTATATTTCCTTATATGTCATAACTATTTATGGAAATAAAATATGTTTAAGATTTGATTCTCCAAATCAAATCATAATTAAATTAGGAAACAAATTTCCAAATCTAATCGCATATTTTATTCATGGAATTATTTGATTAAGGAAAATCTATTTAGGAAACAAATTTCCTAAATCATTAAAACTACTTATGGAAATAAAATATTTTAAGATTTGATTTCCCAAATCAAATCATGATTAAATTAGGAAACAAATTTCCAGAATCTAATCAAATATTTTATTTATGGAAAATATCAATTTCCATAAATACTTCCAACTTTCAAAAAGTGGAAGATTTCCATAAATACTTCTAGACTTTCCAAAATTGAAAAATTTCCATAAATACTTCTAAATTTCCAAAATTAGAAAATTTCCAGAAATACATTATGACTATCGCAAAACCATTTTACGATTATGTGAAACACAACCTGGGCTCGATACCATTGTTGGGTTTTTCGATCATGTTTCGTAAACATGAGCACAGCGGAAGCAATAAAAATAATAAATACTCCTATTTATTACAACACACACAACACACGCATGCTATTACAACAAGTGTAGACATAACCGTAAATTAACATTGCAATAAAAGGAAATTAAACTACGTTATACCTTCCGTATGACGTGTAGCGGGAACGGCATCAACCGGAACGATCCTCGTAAGAATCGTCTCTATCCGTATCCACGCCGAGCTCCTCGGGATGACTTCGCTAAGTCACGAGCTTCGTCTTCGTACGGGTTACTAGCCTCGTGTTGAAGACGACGTGATCGAGAGATGATCACGATCCGAATCCAAATTCGGATCCAAAACGAGTTCTCAAAACTTCGCTTCTCCGGAGAAGGTATTCGTCAACCGTTTGGAGAATCGCCTCCTCCACCTCAGAGGATTACCGGAGATCAAATCCCCGGTATGTTAGCCGCTGTCGGAGCACTAACCGTCGTCCAAACGACGCTCCGACGAGAGGAGAAGAAGCTGTCCAGAAAACTGGACAGCTTGGTGGAGGAGATAGGCGCCGGCCAAAACAAGGAGACAAAAGCTCACCTTGATGCCGAACCTTTTAGGGGATCACCGGAGGGTCGCCGGAGGTTCACCGGCTGAAGCTTGGTCGCCGGCAACTAGTTGGAAGGCTGCACCACAAGCTGGGCGGCAACAAGATGTTGGGCGGCAACTAGTTGATTGGGCGGCAACTAGATGTTGGGCGGCAACTAGTTGATTGGGTTTTGGGTTAGGGTTTAATCCCTATTTTATAGAGAACTAATTCTCTTAATGGTTAATGGATCATATCCATAAAGCCCGTTAACCCGCTCCATTAAGATAAGTTAAAATAAACCAAACCATGATGGTTTATTTTAAGTTAAAACGAACCGAACCAACCTTTGGTTCATTCGTTTAATATAAACCAAACCATTTGGTTTATTCTCATCCATTGGATTAGAACCAAACCATTTTGGTCCATCCATTATGTCTTCATAAGACACTGCCCATCCACGCTTCCATTGCGACTGAAACAATTTCATGCTCGCTTTACGTTTGGTCCAACCAAACATAGTTTCTCTCGGTCTGAGAATCCCATTCTCAAGCTCGTTTTAAATCCTTTGGATTACACTCGTTGTGCGTGTGACCAAATAGGTTCTCGGTTTATGTTGGTCGTCTATAATTAACCATTAATTATAGAACGATCATGAGTGGCACCTAGTAGTACAACATGATCCCCAATTAACCGAAAAGATCAACGGTTGATCCAGAACTATTTCTGAAACCCTTCAGCAGCTCGAATGAATCGTGCCCCATTCCCTTCACTCATCTTATACCCACTTGGTTCAGGACATGGTCTATTGTGTCAGTCCCCACTAGGCTGACTACGTCACACCTAGCCCAAGTATCATTTCCTCGTCCTACAGTTCTAGTTACTCCACATGTATCGAAGAGTACCTTACTCTAAACATGTAATGCTTTGGCAAAGACTTTAGTAACAATCAGAGCGAGAGGCCATGGGTATACATCTCCTCGCAAGGAGTGGTGAATCCTTTATAGGCTATTCAAACACCTTCGATCACTTCGACTTATACCCAATCATCCCGGGTCCACATCTCCTTAGAGATGTTTGCTTAAGATGTCAAAGCATAAGTCTCCATGATCAAGATGACTTGAATACCTCAAGTCAAAGGAACATCGCACTTAAGCCACAGTAAGAACTTCATTGACATATCTATATATGCAGAGAACCATATGAAGTCTTACGCCTGGTCACTCCAATGAACTAGTTACCATAACTAGCATCCACGATTAACTCCGGACATCACTATGTCTCCAGCCAGTGAGAATCAGCTGCTTGGATACACCAAGGAGTATACCTCGTGCTAGTCTCAACAGAATTGATGGTGTCCAGATTCATCAATTCATCGACTAGGGATAATTCCGATACATCACAATTACACATGTAGAGATACTCACTAGTTGTGATCCAATCACAAATTCTCTCATGCTGTGAATCGTATCGTGGACATTCAGTAATTGAGTTTAGGATCCAATCAAATACATAAAACATGTATACTCAAATAGTGAATCTTCATTTATCATATAAATGGTTCATACATAAGGCGATTGCCTTAGGACATCTCTCATATATTACTAACAGTTTGGAGCTCCGACAGCGGTAGACTTGCCGGGGATTCGATCTCTGGTAATCCTCATAGGTGGAGGACAAAGGATTCGTCAAACAGTTGACGAATACCTCTCAGGAGAAGCGAGTTTTGAGGACTTGTTTTGGATCCGAATTTTGATTAGGATCGTGATCTTCTCTCGATCACATCGTCTTCAACATGAGGCTAGTAACACGTATGAAGACGAGGCTCGTCACTTCGTGAAGTCATCCTGAAGATACTCGGCGTGGATACGAATAGAGACGATTCTAGCGAGTATCGTTTCGATTGATGCCTTTCCCGCTACACGTGAAACGTCAGGTATACGTAATTTAAGTTTCCTTTTATTGCAAAAATTTGAAATTGTGGTTATGTCTACACATATTATACTATGCATGCGTGTAATGTGTGTATTGTAATAAATTAGATTTATTATTTTATTCCTTCCGATGTGCACATGTTTACGAAACATGTTCGAACACACACTCGCGGCGGTGCCGGAAACCCAACATGAATAGCCTATAAAGGATTTGTTGGGTTTCCGGCACCACGGTGAGTGTGTGTTCAAACATGTTTCGTAAATATGTGCACAGTGGAAGGAATAAAAATAATAAATCTAATTTATTAGAACACACACATCACACGTATGCATAGTACAACATGTGTAGACATAACCGTAAATTTAAATTTTGCAATAAAAGGAAATTTAACTACGTATACCTTACGTATCACGTGTAGAGGGAACGACATCAACCGGAACGATCCTCGCTAGAATCATCTCTATCCGTGTCCACGCCAAGTATCTTCGGGATGACTTCACTAAGTCACGAGCCTCATCTTCGTACGGGTTACTAGCCTCGTGTTGAAGATGATGTGATCGAGAGAAGATCACGATACGAATCCAAATTCGGATCCAAAGACGAGTCCTCAAAAATCGCTTCTCCGGAGAGGTATTCGTCAACCGTTTGACGAATCCTTCGTCCTCCACCTATGAGGATTACTGGAGATCGAATCCTCGACAAGGCTACCACCGTCGGAGCTCCAAACGTCGTCCAAACGACGCTCCGACGAGAGGGAAACGAGCTATCCAGAAAACTTGACAACTTTTGGTGGAGGAGTAGGGGCCGGCCAAAGGAAAGGTGGAAGCTCACCTTATTACCGAACCCAAGGGAGATGACCGGAGCTCCTCTGGCAGCAACTCGACGCCGGCAAGTGGAGAAGACGGCAGCAGCTGGTCGCCGGTTGGAGGAGAAGGGGCGGCGGTCACTAGGGTTGGCGCTGACTTCTTCAAAGGGGAGAGGTGGGCGGCAACTCTAAGTTAGGGTTTTTGGATTAGGGCTTAACAAACCCTTAAGCCCTCTTTTATAGAGAACTAATTCTCTTAATGGTTATTGGATCATAACCATAAGACCCGTTAACCCGCTCCATTAATATAAGTTAAAATAAACCAAACCATGATGGTTTATTTTAAGTTAAAACGAACCGAACCAACTTTGGTTCATTCGTTTAAAATAAACCAAACTCTTTGGTTTATTCTTCTCCATTGGATTACAACCAAACCATTTTGGTTCATCCATTATATCTTCATAAGACACGGCCCATCCACGCTTCCATTGCGACTGAAATGATTTCATGCTCGCTCCTTGTTTGGTCCAACCAAACCTAGTTTCTCTCGGTCTGAGAATCTCATTCTCAAGCTCGTTCTAAATCCTTCGGATTACGCTCGTTGTGCGTGTGACCAAATAGGTTCTCAGTTTATGTTGTTGTCTATAATTAACTATTAATTATAGAATGATCATGAGTGGCACCTAGTAGTACATCATGATCCCCAATTAACCGAAAAGATCAACGGTTGATCCAGAACTATTTCTGAAACCCTTCAGCAGCTCGAATGAATCGTGCCCCATTCCCTTCACTCATCTTATACCCACTTGGTTCGGGACATGGTCTATAGTGTCACCTCCCACTCGACTCGTCACACCTAGCCCAAGTATCATTTCCTCATCCTACAGATTCTAGTTACGAAGAGTACCTTACTCTAAACATGTAATGCTTTGGCCAAAGACTTTAGTAACAATCCGACGAGAGGCCATGGGTATACATCTCCTCGCAGGAGTGGTGAATCCTTTATAGGCTATTCAAACACCTTCGATCACTTGACTTATACCCAATCATCTCGGGTCCACATCTCCGAGATGCTTGCTTAAGATGTCAAAGCATAAGTCTTTATGATCAAGATGACTTGAATACCGCAAGTCAAAGGAACATCGCACTTAAGCTACAGTAAGAACTTCATTGACATATCTATAAATGCAGAGAACCATATGAAGTCTTACGGCTGGTCACTCCAATGAACTAGTTACCATAACTAGCATCCACGATTAACTCCGGACATCACAATGTCTCCAGCCAGTGAGAATCAGCTGCTTGGATACACCAAGGAGTATACCTCGTGCTAGTCTCGACAGAATTGATGGTGTCCAAATCCATCAATTCATCGATTAGGGATAATTCCGATACATCACAATTACACATGTAGAGATAGTCACTAGTTGTGATCCAATCACAAATTCTCTCATGTTGTGAGTCGTATCGCGGACATTCAGTAAATGAGTTTAAGATCCAATCAAATACATGAAACCTTGTATACTCAAATAGTGAATCTTCATTTATTATATAAATGGTTCATACATAAGGCGATTGCCTTAGGACATCTCTTATATATTACTAACAGGATTCACCACTCCTTGCGAGGAGATGTATATACCCATGGCCTCTCGTCGGATTGTTACTAAATTCTTTGGCCAAAGCATTACATGTTTAAAGTATAGTACTCTTAGATACATGTGCAGTAACTAGAATCCATAGGATGAGGAAATGATACTTGGACTAGGTGTGACATAGTCAACTTAGTGGGGACTGACACTATAGACCATGTCTTGAACCAAGTGGGTATAAGATAAGTGAAAGGAATGGGGCACGATTCATTTTAGCTGCTGAAGGGTTTCAAAAATAGTTCTGGATCAACCGTTGATCTTTTCGGTTATTTGGGGATCATGATGTACTACTAGGTGCCACTCATGATCGTTTTATAATTAATGGTTAATTATAGACAACCAACATAAATCAAGAACCTATTTGGTCACATGCACAACGAGCATAATCCGAAGGATTTAAAATGAGCTTGAGAATGAGATTCTCACACCGAGAGAAACTAGGTTTGATTGGACCAAACAAGGAGCGAGCATGAAATCGTTTCAGTCACAATGGAAGCATAGATGGCCCGTGTCTTATGAAGACATGATGGATGAACCAAATTAGTTATGTTCTAATCCAATGGTGGAGAATAAACCAAAGGCGTTTGGTTTGTTTTAAACGAATGAACCAAAGTTGGTTCGGTTCATTTTAACTTAAAATAGACCAAATTGGTTTGGTTTATTTTTACTTAAATTAATGGAGTGGGTTAACGAGTTTTTGGTTATGAACCAATAACCATTAGGATAATTTTTTTTTCTATTAAATAGGGCTTAAGTGTTTTGAGAAAGCCCTAACCCTAATTAAGTTGCCGCCCCTCTCCCTCCTCTCCTTGTAGTCGGCGCCCAAGCCCTTGCCGCCGCCCACCCCTTGTACCGCCGTCCAAGTTGTTACCGACATCCAAGCTCCTGTCGGCGATCCTCCGGGGACCCTCCGGTGATCTTCCTTGGCTCCGACAACAAGGTGAGCATCTAGCTTTCCTTATTTGGCCGGCGCAACATCCTCCACCAAAGCTGTCCAGTTTTTTGGATAGCTTGTTTCCTTCTTGTCGGAGCGTCGTTTGGACGATGTTTGGAGCTCCACAGTGGCTTCCTTGTCGGGGATTCGATCTTCGATAATCCAGATAGATGGAAAATGAAGGATTCATCAAACGGTTGACGAATACCTCTCCAGAGAAGCGAGTTTTGTGGACTCGGTTTTGAATCCAAATTTTGATTCGGATTGAGATCTTCTCTCGATCACATCATCTTCGACACGAGGCTAGTGACTCGTACGAAGACGAGGCTTGTGACTTTGTGAAGTCATCCCGAATGTACTCGGCGTGGATACGGATAGAGGCGATTCTAGCGAGGGTCGCTCCGATTGATACCTTTCCCACTACACATGATACGTCAGGTATACATAGAATAAATTTCATTTTATTGCAAAATTTGAAACTACGATTATGTCTACACATGTTGTGCTATGCATGCGTGTGGTGTGTGTGATGTAATAAATTAGATTTATTGCTTTTTATTTACTCCACTGCACACATGTTTACGAAACATGTTTGAATACACACTCGCCACGATACTGGAAACCCAACACTGTATGTATATATTACCTTCATAAAAAAAGCAATGCACGACGCAGCAGGGGTGATGCCCCTATCGCGTCTTGCCCCTGCGGTGTGCTTGCGACCCTACTGCGTGCTCGCAATGGCATCAGCCGCGAGCACACGTGTGAGAGTGGTGCTCGCGACAGCTCATGCTCGCGACGACAGCAACCACAAGCACAGGCGCACGAGCGATGCTAGCGACGGGTGTGCTCCCGGTGGCGCGTGCTCGCGGTAGCTGCCGCGAGCAGCTGTGCCAAATGCTTGGGCAATTGCAGAAGCTTCCCGGGAAGGTGTCGCAAGCGGTGACACCGACTGATGCTCCGGTGATGGCGACAGTGGAAGAGGGTGGTGGAAGAGGAGAGGCATACTGACGGAGGGGATCGAGCAAGTGTGTGAGAAGAGGAAAGGAGAAAGGGGGTAATTTGGGGAAATCAGCGACGATGTATAATTTGTTGCAATATTTGCCGCCAATTCGGCAATGAATATAGTATTCATCATATAATTGGCGACGAATATGATATTCGTCATAGAATTGGCAACAAATACGATATTCATCGCTGAATTATCGATGAATATCATATTCGTCGCCAATTGGTGATGAATATAATATTTGTCGCCAATTAAAAAATCCAACGAAATATTTTTGTTGATAAAATTATCGCAAAATTTGAAATGAATTAATAAATCGTTGCAAATTCTGCAACTAATTCATATTTCGTCGCAAAATTCTGCGACGAATTTTATTTTTCGTCGAGATATTAGCGACGAAAAGTAAATTCATTGCTAAATTAGCGACGAATATTAAATTCGTTACAAATTTCTTGATTTCTGTCATTCTCTTTTTCGCAAAATAATTGAAATTTTCCAGTGAAAATATTTCATCGCCAGATTTGTCGGAATATTTACAATGAATTCCAGATTCATTGCAAAATTTATAACGAAAATAGAATTTGTCGCAGAGTTTGCATCGAAATCAACTTTTGTTGCAAATTTTGTGACGAATTTATATTTTGTTGCAAAATTTTGCAACAATTTTGATTTTTCCTCACAAATTTGCGACGAAAAATCAAATTCGTTGAAACCTGCGATGACATTTGCGACGAAATTTAATTTGTTACAAATGTTCTTATATTTGCAATAAAAAAATTTTTGTTGGAAATTTTGTTACTAATTTGTGACGATTTAATAATTCATCGCAAATTTAGTTGTAAATTTACAACGAATAATTTTTGTCACTAAATTTCGTCGCCATATTGATGTATTTTTGGAGTGGAAGAAGTTCTTAGGTGACGTTTAATTATTAAAGTTCTATTTTGAACATAGCAAGCAGTATTGATTGCTTCTGGCCAAAACCTATTAAGTAAATTATATTCATTCAACATGGTGCTATTGGCCTCTTGTAGGATTCTATTCTTTATTTCAACTAACCCATTTTGTTGAGGGGTCCTAGGGCAAGAAAATTCATGGTAGTATCCGTTTTGATTACAAAATTCGGTAAACTTATGATTTTCAAATTCTCCACCATAATCACTTCTAATTCTTTTAATCCTTAAGTTCTTTTCATTTTCTATTAG
This sequence comes from Wurfbainia villosa, assembly GCA_025175895.1. NCBI lineage: Eukaryota > Viridiplantae > Streptophyta > Magnoliopsida > Zingiberales > Zingiberaceae > Wurfbainia > Wurfbainia villosa. The sequence goes on along the minus strand of CM045989.1, from coordinate 29,190,684 downwards.
TTTACATAAATTAGTAAATTGATCTAAGGCTTCAATTTTGTGTTTTAAAAATATTACCCAAGTAAACCTAGAGTAGTCATCTACTATTACCAAACAATATTGACTACCATTTAGTGACTTGGCTCCATGTGATTCAAATAGGTCTACGTGTAAGGAGCTCAAGCACATTTTTAGTTCTTTCTTGATTAGTTAATTTATTTGAAGTCTTAACTTGTTTTTCTTGTTGACAAACATTACATATTTTATTTTTTAGGTTACCTAGTTTGGGTAGACCTCTAACTAGACCGTTATGACTTAGTTTATGTATGAGTTTTAGATGGGAGTGGCCCAGTCGTCTGTGCCACAACCATGATTCCTCTTGCTATGTCATAAGACACTTTATTGAGGAGTTGGGTTAATTAATTGTATAGATATTATTATTCCTAATTCCCCTAAGTATAATTTTTGAGCAATCATTATTTTTAATTAGACATTCATTTGGTGAAAACATAACTTTGTAACTACTATCACACAATTGGCTAATACTTAGAAGATTAAAATCAAAATTTTCTACTAGTAAGACTTGGCGTATTATGAAGTTGGAGTTAAGCTTAATATCACATGATCCGATGATTCTGAGCCTCCCGTTGTTTTCGAAAGCTATCGATCCTTGATTTTTGAATCTTAGCTTCGTAAACTTTAGTCGGTCTCCAATCATATATCGGGAGCACCCACTTTTCAACATCCATTGATTCTATACATATAGTAGTTGGATCGGATATTGAAATTGTAAATTGGTTTAGAAGTTTTTAACCAAAGATTCATCTCACCCTTTCTACTTGATCAATCATGTTACCCTTATATGTTATGTGAGATAACTTTTCAATTTTACTTAGTTAATTTTAATGATTTGAAAATTAATTAACCTTGGGTTAGATTCAGATTTAACCTTAAGTTAGTTAAGTGAACCTTTCAAAAGATGGCTTCCAGGTCATGATGAGGCACAGAGGCCTTCTTTGATCGGAACAACGACCACTTCCTTAGACAAAGGCAACTTAATAAATTATGCATTTAATTCACTTTAGGGTTATGCCCTAGTCTAACTAGTTTAGGATGTGATGAGGTAGTTCAGCTAGTTCCACTTAGCCAAGTGCACCAAGCTAGATACTCTTTATTTAACTCGGATACACATGACTTCATTTCCCTAACGTACTATCATCTCACCGCGTCCTGATACTATGTTGTCAAGGTTAACCATTGGTCCTATCTAACTGTTCTAAATTAAGCAAATTAAAAACAACTAACTAAGCATGTAAAGCTAAATTAATCAAGTAATTGAGCACAAAATTTTAGTATTGGCTCCCCTTAGATCATTGAATCAATACGGTCTATCCACATAATGGATTTGATTTTTGGGAACCCAATACTTGGTTGAACCTAATTGTGATGTTAAAAAGGTCTTAGGGACCCATTCTTGGATTCTTCTACTATCACGATTTACGATTGACATGTATGATTTATTTGGTGTCGTAAACCCTAGTCTGACTGATAAGATCACCTTGAATCGGTTCGCCTTGAAATTCAGTTTGGGAAGGATATTGATGCCACACTCAGTAAAGACAAGAAGGTGAGTGATAAGTCATGGGTATTTTGATCGCCACAAGTTGCCTTGATAAGATCAAATTTAGTTCTTTGCCTAAGAACTTGAAGGAAGCTCTCACAATAGAGAAAACTCAGATTTCATTCCACCAAATTCATCCCTTTAACCATACAAGAGTTTTCCTATATATAGACTTAGTGGAAGTTGAAACATTAACCTCTACTACACTTCCCACTAAGCACTAATTATGCACCATTATCATGCATGCACGAATGCATGGCATTTATTTTCCACTAATGCAACTACTAATTCCTAATACTAGCTTAGGAACTCTCAAAAAATGGCACTAAAACCCACCAAAGGACTTCAAAAGTCACTCTAGAAAAATCCCCCAAAAATACCTACGAAAATGGTTCTCATGTTGGCTCAATTTCATTTTAGTTGAAGGAATGTGATCCATTTAGTTGTTGCCTCCATTGTGCATTGATCCTCCTTTTCCTTGAGCTCCATTATTAAGCCTTCCAAGGCTTGCTTCATTTTTTTAGTCTTGGACCTTGTCGTGGGTCCTCCAATTCCCTTCAATGCCTCTTCATCCTCGGCTTTGTCTTGTAAGCTTGAAACCCCTCCTTGGCTTTCATCATCCCCTCCTTCTTTAGATGAATTCGTCCTTGAATTTAGGTCCTTATCACCTACATCAAAATAATGCAAATCAACCACATTAAATGTTGAACTAACACCATACTCACCGAGCAAGTCAATCTTGTAAGAATTGTCATTAATTCTTTCCAATACTTGGAATGGTCCATCTCGTCTTGGCTGAAGTTTTGATTTCCTTTGGGAAAGAAACCTTTCCTTCCTCATATGAACCCACACCCAATCACCGGGTTTAAGGTCAACTCTTTTTCTCCTTTAATTGGCTCTATTTGCGTATTGCTCCATTTTCTTCTCAATTTGAGCTTTAACTTGCTCATGAAGCTTCTTCACATATTCCGCCTTTGTTTTTCCATCCTTGTGAACTAAAGAAGAAGTGTTAGGTAAAGGAAGCAAATCAAGAGGTGTTAGTGGATTGAACCCATAAACAATCTCAAAAGGAGAAAATTGAGTAGTAGAATGGACAACCCTATTGTAAGAAAATTCAACATGGGGTAAACATTCTTCCCAAGACTTAATGTTCTTCTTAATAATTGCTCTAAGAAGAGTAGAAAGAGTCCTATTTACCACCTCAGTTTGGTCGTCAGTTTGAGGGTGACATGTGGTGGAGAAAAGAAGCTTTATTCATAGCTTGTTCCATAAGGTCCTCCAAAAATGGCTTAAAAATTTGGTGTCACGATCTGAAACAATGCTCCTAGGCATGCCATGAAGTCTTACCACCTCTTTGAAAAACAAATCTGCCACATGAGTTGCATCATCCATGTTGGGTTTCCGGCACCGCGGCGTGTGTGTGTTCGATCATGTTGCGTAAACATGAGCACAGCGGAAGCAATTAAAATAATAAATACTCCTATTTATTACAACACACACAACACACGCATGCTATTACAACAAGTGTAGACATAACCGTAAATTAAAATTGCAATAAAAGGAAATTAAACTACGTTATACCTTTCGTATGACGTGTAGCGGGAACGGCGTCAACCGGAACGATCCTCGTAAGAATCGTCTCTATCCGTATCCACGCCGAGCTCCTCGGGATGACTTCGCCAAGCCATGAGCTTCATCTTCGTACGGGTTACTAGCCTCGTGTTGAAGACGACGTGATCGAGAGATGATCACGATCCGAATCCAAATTCGGACCTAAAACAAGTCCTCTTCTTCTATTCCTTAGCCCCTGTATGTCATTACATATATGTGAGCTACACCCAGTATCCAATACCCAAGTGTCTAAGGAAATAGAATGACAATCAATAACGAAGATACCTGAAGAGGATGGGGCATCGGATGCCTTCTTCTTCTTCATGGACTCAAGATAAATCTTGCAGTTTCTTCGCCAGTGGCCTTCCTTGCCACAGTGATGGCAAGTGCCCTTTTGCGCTGGTTCCGCCTTCTTTGCCTTTTTCTTTCCTTTCTTCTGTTCTTTTGCCTTCCTCTTAGAACCTTTCTTTGAGGAATCAACTAACAGAACCGCCTTCTCCTCATGCTTCACAGAAGGCTCCACAGTCTTCAACATATTGAGGAGCTCGGGAATGGTGGATTCCAATTTGTTCATCCGATAGTTCATCACAAATTGCGAGAAACTCTTGGGCAAACAATGCAGAATTAAGTCAATACTTAACTCATGATTCATCACAAAACCGAGGGTAGCTAGCCGCTCGATGTACCCGTTCATCTTTAGCACAAACTGTACTCTGAATCTTCGTGGTGAAGAGGAGCCTAGAGACCTCGAACCTTTCGGATCTCGCTTGCTCATCGAACAACTCATGAAGATGGAAGACCATAGTGTTAGCATCCATATGCTCATGCCGCTTCGCGGCCACGGTACCATCGCCGCTAGCATGATGCAACTCGCCCATCGAGAATCGCCACATGCTTCGATAGACCAACATTTGATGCAGAGTTGCATCGTCCTTAGAAGATCGGGGAATAGGCTCTTCAAGGACATATGCTAGCTTTTCCGCCTTGAGAACAATTTTCAGGTTTCTAAGCCAGTCCAGGAAGTTAGGCCCAGTCAGTTTGTTCGAATCCAAAATAGTGCGCAAATTCAAAGACGTCATGATCAATTTATTGACCTAGAAATACAAAACGAGCATATATGAGAAAATGATTTTAAAATGCATCAATATACATTTATAAATCCCATTCATTTTTCGAATTCAAAAACTCCAAAATCACTTCGGGAGATCGTAGGTCCATCTCCGAATGGGCTGATATCCATCATAGATAAGAACAACCTTGGAGTGAGTCCAACAAGCCATTCTTAGCTATGATGGTGGGTATCAAGTATACCGATTACATATCATGTATATGTAACTATCACAATGTGCTATCAACTAATTGAATGTTCACACATACATTGGGTTGTTAACACATTAACAAGTATGCATCATATGCATAGCACCCAACTTCACCTCTCTTCACATCGACCTTTGAGTGAGTCCAACAAATCGATGCTCCAAGTTAAAGCCGACCCATTAATCGCGAAATAGTTTTAATATGGTTAGAGCACATTCAACCAATTAGCCAGGCTTGGAGTGAGTCCAACAACCCAAACTAACGATTGACCTCTGACTCTTACCATATTAGAGTTAAACTATTCCAATGATTTGAACATGTTCAGGTTCGAGCCGGGCTTGGAGTGAGTCCAACAACCCAAACAAGAAACAGAACTCTGGTTCTAACCATATTAATGGAAGGTGTAGGCTTTAATATTGAGTTAGGGTTTTTATGTCTCATCCTCTTTGCATGCAAATAACTATTATCTACATGGCATGGCATACATGGCATACATCTACATGTCACGACACGCTTGGCATAATGTTATGCATCTAATGCAATTACATGGCATACAATTATGTCATGTATATATTTCCTTATATGTCATAACTATTTATGGAAATAAAATATGTTTAAGATTTGATTCTCCAAATCAAATCATAATTAAATTAGGAAACAAATTTCCAAATCTAATCACATATTTTATTCATGGAATTATTTGATTAAGGAAAATCTATTTAGGAAACCAATTTCCTAAATCATTTAAAACTACTTATGGAAATAAAATATTTTAAGATTTGATTTCCCAAATCAAATCATGATTAAATTAGGAAACAAATTTCCAAAATCTAATCAAATATTTTATTTATGGAAAATATCAATTTCCATAAATACTTCCAACTTTCCAAAAGTGGAAGATTTCCATAAATACTTCTAGACTTTCCAAAATTGAAAATTTTCCATAAATACTTCTAAATTTCCAAAATTTAGAAAACTTCCAGAAATACATTATGACTATCGCAAAACCATTTTTACGATTATGTCGAAACACAACCTGGGCTCTGATACCACTGTTGGGTTTCCGGCACCGCGGCGTGTGTGTGTTCGATCATGTTTCGTAAACATGAGCACAGCGGAAGCAATTAATATAATAAATACTCCTATTTATTACAACACACACAACACACGCATGCTATTACAACAAGTGTAGACATAACCGTAAATTAAAATTGCAATAAAAGGAAATTAAACTACGTTATACCTTTCGTATGACGTGTAGCGGGAACGGCATCAACCGGAACGATCCTCGTAAGAATCGTCTCTATCCGTATCCACGCCGAGCTCCTCGGGATGACTTCGCCAAGCCACGAGCTTCGTCTTCGTACGGGTTACCAGCCTCGTGCTGAAGACGACGTGATCGAGAGATGATCACGATCCGAATCCAAATTCGGACCTAAAACAAGTCCTCAAGACTTGCTTCTCCGGAGAGGTATTCGTCAACCGTTTGACGAATCCTTCGTCCTCCACCTCAGAGGATTACCGGAGATCAAATCCCCGGTAAGTTAGCCGCTGTCGGAGCACTAACCGTCGTCCAAACGACGCTCCGACGAGAGGAGAAGAAGCTGTCCAGAAAACTGGACAGCTTGGTGGAGGAGTAGGCGCCGGCCAACCAAGGAAAGAAAAGCCTCACCTTGATGCCAAACCTATAGGGGATCACCGGAGGGTCGCCGGAGTGTTCACCGGCTGAAGCTTGGGCCTTGGCAAGGGTCTTGACGGTGGCACAAGGTGGGCGGCGCCGCTCTTGGATTGGCGCCAAAACTCCTCCAAGGAGTGGCGGCAACTCAAGGGGGCTAGGGTTTGGATTAGTTAGGGTTTAACAATCCCTTAAGCCCACTTTTATAGAGAACTAATTCTCTTAATGGTTAATGGATCATATCCATAAAGCCCGTTAACCCGCTCCATTAAGATAAGTTAAAATAAACCAAACCATGATGGTTTATTTTAAGTTAAACGAACGAACCAACTTTTGGTTCATTCGTTTAAAATAAACCAAACCCTTTGGTTTATTCTTATCCATTGGATTAGAACCAAACCATTTTGGTCCATCCATTACGTCTTCATAAGACGAACCCATCCACGCTTCCATTGCATGAAACAATTTCATGCTCGCTTTATGTTTGGTCCAACCAAACATAGTTTCTCTCGATGCGAGAATCCCATTCTCAAGCTCGTTTTAAATCCTTTGGATTACACTCGTTGTGCGTGTGACCAAATAGGTTCTCGGTTTATGTTGGCCGTCTATAATTAACCATTAATTATAGAGCGATCATGAGTGGCACCTAGTAGTACATCATGATCCCCAATTAACCGAAAAGATCAACGGTTGATCCAGAACTATTTCTGAAACCCTTCAGCAGCTCGAATGAATCGTGCCCCATTCCCTTCACTCATCTTATACCCACTTGGTTCAGACATGGTCTATTGTGTCGATCCCACTAGGCTGACTACGTCACACCTAGCCCAAGTATCATTTCCTCGTCCTGCGGATTCTAGTTACTCCACATGTATCGAAGAGTACCTTACTCTAAACATGTATTGCTTTGGCCAAAGACTTTAGTAACAATCCGACGAGAGGCCATGGGTATACATCTCCTCGCAAGGAGTGGTGAATCCTTTATAGGCTATTCAAACACCTTCGATCACTTCGACTTATACCCAATCATCCCGGGTCCACATCTCCTTAGGGATGTTTGCTTAAGATGTCAAAGCATAAGTCTCCATGATCAAGATGACTTGAATACCGCAAGTCAAAGGAACATCGCACTTAAGCCACAGTAAGAACTTCATTGACATATCTATATATGCAGAGAACCATATGAAGTCTTACGGCTGGTCACTCCAATGAACTAGTTACCATAACTAGCATCCACGATCAACTCCGGACATCACTATGTCTCCAGCCAGTGAGAATCAGCTGCTTGGATACACCAAGGAGTATACCTCGTGCTAGTCTTGACAGAATTGATGGTGTCCAAATCCATCAATTCATCGACTAGGGATAATTCCGATACATCACAATTACACATGTAGAGATACTCACTAGTTGTGATCCAATCACAAATTCTCTCAAGCTGTGAATCGTATCGTGGACATTCAGTAAATGAGTTTAAGATCCAATCAAATACATGAAACATGTATACTCAAATAGTGAATCTTCATTTATCATATAAATGGTTCATACATAAGGCGATTGCCTTAGGACATCTCTCATATATTACTAACAATCCACTTTGTGGCAAGGTATGAAGTGTGCCATCTTGGAAAATCTATCAACTACAACAAAAATGGAGTCCTTACCTTTTTGAGTATGTGGTAGCCCTAAAACAAAATCCATAGACAAGTCAGTCCACGGGAAATTGGGAATAGGCAAAGGAGTGTAAAGTCCATGAGGTGATACCTTAGATTTTGCTTTTCTACTCACAATGCACCTTTCACAAAATTTCTGCACATCATGCTTCATGTGTGGCCAATGAAAATGTTCATGCAGCATTTCTAAGGTCTTTTGAATCACAAAGTGTCCCATTAAGCCCCCCTCATGTGCTTCCCTAACTAGCAATTCACGCATGGATCCTCTAGGCATACAAAGTCTATTATTCTTAAACAAGTAGTTATCATGCCTAACAAACCCATTTTGTGATTTCTTTTCACACGCAACATATAATTAGAAAAATTCATTATCATGTACATATAATTCCGTAATATGTTCAAAGCCAAGAAATTTAGTTTCAAGTGTAGCAAGCAAATTATACCTTCTTGAAAGTGCATCTGCTACAACATTTGCCCTTCCTTGCTTGTGCTTAATCATATAAGGAAATTGTTCAAGAAATTCAACCCACTTGGCATGCCTTTTGTTGAGCTTCCCTTGCCCTTTCAAATACTTCAAAGATTCATGATCACTATGAATGACAAATTCTTTAGGCAAAAGATAATGCTGCCATGTTTGCAAAGCTCTAACAAGTGCATACAATTCTATATCATAAGTTGAATAGTTGAGAGTGGCGCTATCTAACTTCTCACTAAACTATGCAATGGGATGATCATCTTGAAGTAAAATAGCCCTAATACCCACATGAGATCCATCACATTCAATTTCAAATGATTTGGAAAAATCAGGCAAAGAAAGAATGGGTGCATGTGTGAGTTTTTCCTTAAGTGCTTTAAATGCATTTTCTTGATTCTCCCCCCATTTAAAACCTATATTTCTCCTAACAATTTCATTTAGGGGTGCTGCCAATGTGCTAAAATCCTTCACAAACCTTCTATAGAAACTTGCCAACCCATGGAATCTCCTAACCTCACTCATAGTTTTAGGAGTTGGCCAATCTCTAATGGCCTTAACCTTCCCTTCATCAACCTGCACTCCTTTAGAACTTATGACAAAACCAAGAAAACCCACATGATCAGTGCAAAAAGAACACTTTTCTAAGTTAACATATAGTTTCTCCTTTCTAAGGACATGCAAGATAGATTGGAGATGTGCAATATGCTCAACAAAACTCTTGGAATATACTAAAATATCATCAAAGTATACTACCACAAATTTTTCAAGAAATTCTCGTAGAACATGGTTCATAAGCCTCATAAAAGTGCTTGGTGCATTAGTTAACCCAAAAGGCATTACCAACCATTCATACAATCCATATTTAGTTTTGAAAGAAATTTTCCATTCATCCCCTTCCCTTATCCTAATTTGATGGTACCCACTTTTCAAATCAATTTTAGAAAAGAAGCAAGCACCATGCAATTCATCAAGTCTAGGGATATGATGTCTATACCGAATTGTGATGTCGTTGATTGCTCTACAGTAATCCTCCATGATCCATCCTTTTTAGGTACCAAAATTATGGGTACAACACAAGGACTTAAGCTCTCCCTAACCCATCCTTTTTGCAATAACTCCTCCACTTGATTTTGTATCTCCTTTGTTTCTTGAGGGTTGCTCCTATAAGCTGGCCTATTGGGTAGAGAAGCGCCAGGAATAAGGTCTATTTGATGTTCTATCCCCCTCATTGGTGGCAAACCGTGATGCACTTCCTTGGGAAAAACATCCTCAAAATCCTGCAAAATAACAACAACATCATAGGCAAGGAGTTAGTGTTAGATTCCAAGCAAGTTTCCTTGCACAAAAGAAGAAATATAGGTTGCCTTGTCAAATAAGCTCTCTTCACCTCACTTCCTATTGTAAACAAATTTTCTATTTTTCTCTCTTTCTTTTCCTCATTCTCTCTTTTCTTTTCCTCATTCTCCCTTTTCTTTTGAATTTTGTCCTCAAAATCAATTATTTTTTTTCACACTCTCTTTCTCTTTCTTAAGCTCTCACTCTTCTTTTTCTCATTTCTCTCTCATTTTTATTTGATCCTCACAAACCTCCCTAGGCGATAATGGTACAAGTGTGACTTTGCGAGAATTGTGAACGAGAGAGAACTTGTTAGAGAATCCATCATGGTGAACTCACCTATCAAACTGCCAAGGACTTCCAAGAAAATTGTTGCTTGCATCTATAGGTACAATATCACATAGAACTTGATCTTCATATTGGCCAATGGAGAAATTAATCAGCACTTGCTAATTCACTACCAATTCACCACTATTACTCAGCCATTGGAGTTTATACGGCCTTGCATGTGGTGTAGTCTTTAGGTTGAGTTTGGTGACCAACCTAGTGCTTGCCACATTGGTGCAACTCCAACCATCAATGATCATAGAGCATGTTTTACCTTGAATAAGGCAGCGGGTATGAAAAATATTTTCTCTTTGGTCCTCCTCATGCTCCTTGGCTTGACTCCACAATAACCTCCTAACCACCAAGAGATCTCCATCTTGTGCATAGGCTGCTCCATCATTTTCTCCATCGCTTGAGGAAGAGGAATGAGAATAAATTTCTTCACTAGAGATACTCCCATTATCCCTCACCACCATAGTCTTCTTATTTGGGCATTCAGATGCAATATGTCCTTTTCCCAAACACCTAAAGCACTTGATATCCCTACTCTTAGAAGTAGAAGAAGAATTAGTAGGAATAGGTTTCTTAGTGCTTGTTACCTCCTTAGAATTAGAAGAAGAACCCTCCTTCTTTGGCTTGTCCTTCCAACTTGATGAGTAGTTTGAAGAAGATGATTTCTTCATAATGCCCTTTCTCTTTAATTGTTGCTCCACTTTCATTGCTTGATGAACTAAGTCTTCAAGCTCCACATAATGTTGTAACTCCACAATTTCTCCAATATCTCGGTTTAGGCCATGGAGAAACCGAGCCATGGTTGCTTCACTCTCCTCCATAATATTGGCCTTAATCAAAGCCACCTCCATCTCCATGTAATACTCATCCACACTCCTACTCCCTTGGGTGAGTCTTTGTAATTTTTTGTGCAAATCCCTATGGTAGTGGGAAGACACAAATCTCCTTCCCATCAAAGTCTTCATTTCATCCCAAGTGTCTATAGGATGCTCTTCATACCTTCTTCGATCTTTTTTCACTTGATCCCACCAAATTAAGGCATAATCAGTGAACTCAAGGGCAACCACCTTCACCTTCTTTGCATCATTGTAATTTGGCATGAGAAGATTTGTTCTATTTTCATCTACCACTCAAGATACGTTTTGGGGTTATTCCTCCCTTAGAAGGAAGGTACCTTGACTTTCACACCTCTTAGATCATCTTCACGTCTATGGTCTCTACCTCCTCTTTCACGTCTTCTTCCCCCCTTCACGCCTCCTTCCTTCTCTTGGAGAAGCATAGAATAGGTCACTTGCTTGATGAGATTCTTCATGATTAGAATTGCCCCCATGGTTGGAAACTCTTCCTCCTTCAAGTCGGTCCATCCTTTCGTGTAATCCTTCAAGTTGTCTTTGAAGCATCCTCTCAAAGTGTTGAGTAAGTGCCTCCATTTGAAGCATATTAGGATCTCGCCTAGGGGAATTAGGTGTTCTTTCCCCATTAATGCTTGTAACAAAAAGAAGATGACAAGGACAATTACAAAAGAAATGTTAGAAGTACCTCACCAATCTACTCACGTGTTTGCACTCAAATTTAGCCACTCAGCTTCCTTTATAAGCTCTTAAGACAAGAACCTTATCAATGATTTTTTTATTTTTTCAAGACACTAAGTAGACGATCAAGTGAGCAAGAAACCAACAAGAAAATATGAGTAGAACGAGAAAAATAAATGGATAGAACAAGAAATTCAACAACGATCAAGAGCAATAAGAGGAATATTGAGTCCATTTAATTCACAAATCCCCTGTTTTTTCTTTCTTTTTTTTCTGACTTTTTTTATCTTTTGTTTTTTTTCAACTAGAAACACAATGATGTTGGATCGATAGTGGATCGCTAGAGGAGGGGGGGTGAATAGCGATAAGATAATTCGTTCGTTTTAGATGATTCAAAAATCAAAGCACGCAGCAGGAAAGTAAAATGACACAATGGGTTCACTTAGTTCACAGCCTACGACTACTACTCCAAGGACCTAGTGGTTCGAGACCATGCACAGAGGGAAAAAGCACTAAAATAGTCTCCTCCTCATCGGAGGTAGGAGACAAGCATTATAAAAAGAGATCAAGGTAGAGGGACACTCCCCCTCTCCTTGTTATGATAAAAACTTTAAAAGAAATACAATTTGAAACTGAGTTATAAATTAAAAGGTTACCGACAACTTGGAAAGGTTGAATATTGGAGCTCGAGTCATCATTTCTGTAGTGCTTCGTCGTCAAAAGATTGTCGGAATGTCACAGCGTATCGAAAGCACTTGGAGGCTCTTGGAATGATGGAAAAGGGGTGGAGAACCCCTACTTTTATAGCCTTGTTAAACCCTAATCGTTGAGATGAGGTTTCATGAGGTGATGCCCCTATCCCTTGAGAAATGGCGATAAACTTTGATTCTGAAGGCTGATCCTTGACCAGCGGTCGACTGATCAACCCTATCAGTCGACTGATACAAACCATCAGTCGACTGATGGTAGGGTTTCCAGCTGCAATGAAGAGTTAGCTCGAAAATGCAATTAGTATAATTAAGCTCAATGGCCATTTACTATCCGATCTCGACTTAGATCTTCCATGAGATGTCTTGGTCGGATCGAAGCCTAAGGATGTCCCCGTACGGAGGACACAACCGTACTTACACTCACTAACATGAGCTTTCCTCAACCTTTACCTTTGAAGCTTTTCTTCCGGTCTTCACCTGAGTTCTTCGGCTTCCTCCGAAGTCCTTCCAGTGTTGCCCAACCTCCACGATTCCTGTGGGTGTTGCTGACCTTTAGCACTTTCTACACACTTGATTTAGCTCATAAGATAACAAAATGAGCTTAACTTTGTATCGTTTGCTATAATCAAAACTCAGGTTCGACTTAGGTGCCTACTGCACCAACAATCTGTTGGGTTTCCGGCACCGCGGCGTGTGTGTGTTCGATCATGTTTCGTAAACATGAGCACAGCGGAAGCAATAAAAATAATAAATACTCCTATTTATTACAACACACACAACACACGCATGCTATTACAACAAGTGTAGACATAACCGTAAATTAGAATTGCAATAAAAGGAAATTAAACTACGTTATACCTTCCGTATGACGTGTAGCGGGAACGGCATCAACCGGAACGATCCTCGTAAGAATCGTCTCTATCCGTATCCACGCCGAGCTCCTCGGGATGACTTCGCTAAGTCACGAGCTTCGTCTTAAATGCGGGTTACTAGCCTCGTGTTGAAGGCGGCGTGATCGAGAGATGATCACGATCGAATCAAATTCGGATCCTAAAAGCGAGTTCTCAAAACTTCGCTTCTCCGGAGAGGTATTCGTCAACCGTTTGGCGAATCGCCGTCCTCCACCTCAGAGGATTACGGAGATCAAATCCCGGTATGTTAGCGCTGTCGGGCACTAACCGTCGTCAAGCAGCTCCGGCGAAGGAGAAGCTGTCAGAAAACTGGACAGCTTGGTGGAAGGAAGTAGCGCGGCCAAAACAAGGAGAAGCCTCACCTTGATGCAAACCTATAGGAGATCACGGAGGTCGCGGAGTTCACCGGCTGGAGCGAGGCGGCAGGAAGCAATTAGGGCGGCCGGTTGGAGAGAGGTTGGATTAGTTAGGGTTTAACAATCCCTTAAGCCCACTTTTATAGAGAACTAATTCTCTTAATGGTTAATGGATCATATCCATAAAGCCCGTTAACGCTCCATTAAGATAAGTTAAAATAAACCAAACCATGATGGTTTATTTTAAGTTAAAAACGAACGAACCAACTTTTGGTTCATTCGTTTAAAATAAACCAAACCCTTTGGTTTATTCTTATCCATTGGATTAGAACCAAACCATTTTGGTCCATCCATTATGTCTTCATAAGACACGGCCCATCCACGCTTCCATTGCATTGAAACAATTTCATGCTGCTCGCTTTATGTTTGGTCGACCAAACATAGTTTCTCTCGATGCGAGAATCCCATTCTCAAGCTCGTTTTAAATCCTTTGGATTACACTCGTTGTGCGTGTGACCAAATAGGTTCTCGGTTTATGTTGGCCGTCTATAATTAACCATTAATTATAGAGCGATCATGAGTGGCACCTAGTAGTACATCATGATCCCCAATTAAGAAAAGATCAGCAGTTGATCGAACTATTTACGAAACCCTTGATGGCTTCGAATGAATCGTGCCCCATTCCCTTCACTCATCTTATACCCACTTGGTTCAGGACATGGTCTATTGTGCCGGTCCCCACTAGTGACTCGTCACACCTAGCCCAGTATCATTTCCTCGTCCTCAGTTCTAGTTACTCCACATGTATCGAAGAGTACCTTACTCTAAACATGTAATGCTTTGGCCAGACTTTAGTAACAATCCGGCGAGAGGCCATGGGTATACATCTCCTGCAAGGAGTGGTGAATCCTTTATAGGCTATTCAAACACCTTGATCACTTGACTTATACCCAATCATCCGGGTCCACATCTCCTCAGAGATGTTTGCTTAAGATGTCAAAGCATAAGTCTCCATGATCAAGATGACTTGAATACCGCAAGTCAAAGGAACATCGCACTTAAGCCACGGTAAGAACTTCATTGACATATCTATATATGCAGAGAACCATATGAAGTCTTACGGCTGGTCACTCCAATGAACTAGTTACCATAACTAGCATCCACGATTAACTCCGGACATCACTATGTCTCCGGCCCGGTGAGAATCGGTGCTTGGATACACCAAGGAGTATACCTTGTGCTAGTCTCAGCGAATTGATGGTGTCGAATTCATCAATTCATCGACTAGGGATAATTAGATACATCACAATTACACATGTAGAGATACTCACTAGTTGTGATCAATCACAAATTCTCTCATCTTGTGAATCGTATCGTGGACATTGATAAATGAGTTTAAGATCCAATCAAATACATTAAACATGTATACTCAAATAGTGAATCTTCATTTATCATATAAATGGTTCATACATAAGGTGATTGCCTTAGGACATCTCTCATATATTACTAACAGGACTCCCACTTGGCCTAATGCCAATCGCTCACGGTATCGATACCATAAGCACCAACATGACCCTCAAACTTACTTTGAGGTAATGCTTTAGTCAAAGGATCCGCTAAGTTCCTTTTCGATTGGGAATTTTCTCGATTTGTATTTTTCCTACTTATGATCTCTCTGATAAGATGATAGCGCGAAGCACATGTTTGGATCGTTGATGAGACCTTGGCTCTTTCGCTATACAATTGCTCCATTGTTGTCGCGATGGCCGGTATTGCTTCAACAATGGCGGAATCACACCAAGTTCATGAGCGAACTTCTTGATCCAAACCGCCTCCTTTCTTTGCTTCGGCCGCAATATATTACGCCTCGATGGTAGAATCCGCTCTGATCTCTTGTTTGGAACTTTTCCAACTCACTGCGCCCCATTCAAGGTGAACACGTATCGGTGAGACACGGAATCATCCTTGTCTGCTGGTGGCATCTGTATACCGCGTATCACCATGTCCCCTTCTCCATATATTAGGAACACATCCTTAGTTCTTCTCAAGTACTTAGGATCGTCTTATGACGCCCAATGATCCATTCTGGATCGGTGAGTATCTGCTCGTGACACTCGGGCATACGATACATCGGGCCTCGTACATAACATAGCATACATGATAGATCCTATTGCGGATGCATAGGGAATCTTACTCATGCAAATCCTCTCGTCTTACGTGCGCGGACACATAGACTTGAAAGGTGTACCCCATGCACGATGGCGGATAACCTTTCTTGGATTGAGACATGCTAAACCTCTTTGCTTTTCGGTCTATATATATGCTATGCGAAGACCAAGCAACCGTTTGATCTATCTCTATAGATCTTAATCCCAAGGATGTAGGTTGCTTCTCCCGTCTTTCATGGAGAATGTCTTGGATAACCAAACCTTAAGCATTGTAAGATTGACACATCGTTTCCTATAAGTAATATGTCATCGACATACAATACTAGGAACATTTGCCTCCCACTAACCTTCTTGTACACACAAGGTTAAATGCGGATTTTGTGAAATCAAACTTTTTGATCGTCTCATCAAAACGGATATTCCAGCTCCTGGATGCTTGCTTCAATCCATAAATGGATCGTCGCAATTTGCATACCTTGGTTTTATCAACCGATGTGAAACCCTCAGGCTGTATCATATACACGTCCTCGAGCAGGTTTCCATTAAGGAAAGCTGTTTTCACATCCATTTGCCATATCTCATAATCATAATGAGCTGCTATGGCCAGGAGCATCCGAATGGATTTAAGCATAGCTACAGGCGAATAGGTTTCGTCATAATCAACACCTTGTTTTTGACGATATCCTTTCGCCACCAATCTAGCCTTATAGGTAATCACATTACCATCCATGTCGGTTTTCTTCTTGAAAACCCACTTGCACCCTATAGGCTTTATGCCTTCAGGTGGGTCAACCAAGTTCCAAACTTGGTTTTCGTACATGGAATCCATTTCCGACTTCATGGAACCAAGCCACTTATCCCTTTCTGAACTTGTCAGCACTTCTTCATAACTGGTAGGCTCCTCATCATCAATGAGTAACACGTCGTTCAATTCACTTACGAGAAATCCATATCTCTCAGGAATATTGCATGTTCTACCAGATCTACGAAGATGTGGTGTTACATTAGGTCCAGCCGATTGCTCATCACTATGAGTTGTCGGCTGTTGTGCTTCACCAGGTATCTCATCAATGTCTATTTGAGTCTCTCGAGCCTCCTCAAGCTCAATGACACTCCCACTGTTTTCTTGCAAGAGAAACTCTTTCTCTAGAAACACAGCATGCCTTGAAACAAACACCTTTTGTTCCACAGGATGATAGAATTGGTAACCCCTTGTTTCCTTAGGGTATCCAATAAATAGAAATTTATCAGACTTAGCATCCAATTTGTCTGATCAGCTTCACATAAGCGAGACAACCCCATATCTTCAAGTAAGATACATGAGGTTTCTTACTAGCCCATATCTCATATGGAGTAGTAGAGACTACCTTGGTAGGCATTCTGTTTAACAAGTAAACAGCTGTCTGAAGTGCATAACCCCAAAGGGACTTGGGAAGAGTCGCATGATTCATCATTGACCTGACCATGTCCAACAAGGTCCGGTTACGCCTCTCAGATACACCATTATGCTGTGGTGTATAGGGCGGAGTCCATTGAGACAATATTCCATTGTCTCTTAGATAATCAAGAAACTCTTGACTTAAGTATTCACCACCTCGATCCGATCGAAGTATTTTAATACTTTTTTAATGTTGTTTCTGTAATTAATTTCTGAATTCTTTGAACCTTTCAAAGGCTTCAGACTTGTGTTTCATCAAGAACACATACCCAAACCGTGAGTGATCATCGGTGAAGGTAATGAAGTAGCTATAGCCTCCTAATGCTTGAGTTGACATAGGTCCACATACATCAGTATGTATTAGACCTAGTAACTCTCCCACTCGTTCACCTTTTCCAGTAAAAGGTAACTTAGTCATCTTGCCTTTTAAGCATGATTCGCATGTTTCGTATGAATCCAATTCAAACGATTCCAGATTTCCACATCGGTGTAATTCGGACATGCGTTTCTTGCTTATATGGCCAAGACGACAATGCCACATATAGGAGTCTATGTGATTATCCTTTCGAGCACGCGTGTTGCTCGCTTCGATATTGAAAATGTCCTTTGGATCGTCCAACGTATAAATGCCATTACTCAAAGTTCCAGTTCCATAAAGTACGCCATTCAAAGTTATATAACAACAATTGTTACTAAACGTTAAATGGAAACCATTTCTATTTAAGCAGGAAATAGAAACAATGTTCTTTATTAGAGAAGGAACATAATAGCAATTGTCGATTCAAGACTAGTCCACTAGGAGCTTGACAAATAAGTTCGATGGCGGCCGCGTGACCTTTGCTCCATTGCCAACTCATGAATTTGACTCCCCTCGACAAGTCTTCTTCTATTCCTTAGCCCTGTATGTCATTACATATATGTGAGCTACAGTATCCAATACCCAAGTGTCTAAGGAAATAGAATGACAATCAATAACGAAGATACCTGAAGAGGATGGGGCATCGGATGCCTTCTTCTTCTTCATGGACTCAAGATAAATCTTGCAGTTTCTTCGCCAGTGGCCTTCCTTGCCCATGATGATGGCAAGTGCCCTTTATGAGCTAGTTCTGCCTTCTTTGCCTTTTTCTTTCCTTTCTTCTGTTCTTTTGCCTTCCTCTTAGAACCTTTCTTTGAGGAATCAACTAACAGAACCGCCTTCTCCTCATGCTTCACAGAAGGCTCCACAGTCTTCAGCATATTGAGGAGCTCGGGAATGGTGGATTCCAATTTGTTCATCCGATAGTTCATCACAAATTGCGAGAAACTCTTGGGCAAACAATGCAGAATTAAGTCAATACTTAACTCATGATCCATCACAAAACCGAGGGTAGCTAGCCGCTCGATGTACCCGTTCATCTTTAGCACAAAGCACTCTGAGAACCTTCTTGCATCTTCGTGGTGAAGAGGAGCCTAGAGACCTCGAACCTTTCGGATCTCGCTTGCTCATCGAACAACTCATGAAGATGGAAGACCATAGTGTTAGCATCCATATGCTCATGCTGCTTCTGCAGCTCAGGTACCATCGCCGCTAGCATGATGCAACTCGCCCATTTCGAGAATCGCCACATGCCGATAGACCAACATTTGATGCAGGTTGCATCGTCCTTAGGATCGGAAGAGGCTCTTCAAGGACATATGCTAGCTTTTCCGCCTTGAGAACATTTCTCAGGTTTCTAAGCGATCCGAGAAGTTAGGCCCGATCGGTTTGTTGAATCCAAAATAGTCGCCAAATTCAAAGACGTCATGATCAATTTATTGACCTAGAAATACAAAAGCGAGCATATATGAGAAAATGATTTTAAAATGCATCAATATACATTTATAAATCCCATTCATTTTAATTCAAAACCCCAAAATCACTTGGAGATCGTAGGTCCATCTCGAATGGCTGATATCCATCATAGATAAGAACAACCTTGGAGTGAGTCAACAAGCCATTCTTAGCTATGATGGTGGGTATCAATACCGATTACATATCATGTATATGTAACTATCACAATGTGCTATCAACTAATTGAATGTTCACACATACATTGGGTTGTTAACACATTAACAAGTATGCATCATATGCATAGCACCCAACTTCACCTCTCTTCACATCGACCTTGGAGTGAGTCCAACAAATCGATGCTCCAAGTTAAAGCCGACCCATTAATCGCGAAATAGTTTTAATATGGTTAGAGCGCATTCAACCAATTAGCCAGGCTTGGAGTGAGTCCAACAACCCAAACTAACGATTGACCTCTGACTCATACCATATTAGAGTTAAACTATTCCAATGATTTGAACATGTTCAGGTTCGAGCCGGGCTTGGAGTGAGTCCAACAACCCAAACAAGAAACAGAACTCTGGTTCTAACCATATTAATGGAAGGTGTAGGCTTTAATATTGAGTTAGGGTTTTATGTCTCATCCTCTTTGCATGCAAATAACTATTATCTACATGGCATGGCATACATGGCATACATCTACATGTCACGACACGCATGGCATAATGTTATGCATCTAATGCAATTACATGGCATACAATTATGTCATGTATATATTTCCTTATATGTCATAACTATTTATGGAAATAAAATATGTTTAAGATTTGATTCTCCAAATCAAATCATAATTAAATTAGGAAACAAATTTCCAAATCTAATCACATATTTTATTCATGAAATTATTTGATTAAGGAAAATCTATTTAGGAAACCAATTTCCTAAATCATTAAAACTACTTATGGAAATAAAATATTTTAAGATTTGATTTCCCAAATCAAATCATGATTAAATTAGGAAACAAATTTCCAGAATCTAATCAAATATTTTATTTATGGAAAATATCAATTTCCATAAATACTTCCAACTTTACAAAAGTGGAAGATTTCCATAAATACTTCTAGACTTTCCAAAATTGAAAAATTTCCATAAATACTTCTAAATTTCCAAAATTAGAAAATTTCCAGAAATACATTATGACTATCGCAAAACCATTTTACGATTATGTCGAAACACAACACAGGCTCGATACCCTTTGTTGGGTTTTAGGCACTTGGCGTGTGTGTGTTCGATCATGTTTCGTAAACATGAGCACAGCGGAAGCAATAAAAATAATAAATACTCCTATTTATTACAACAAACACAACACACGCATGCTATTACAACAAGTGTAGACATAACCGTAAATTAGAATTGCAATAAAAGGAAATTAAACTACGTTATACCTTCCGTATGACGTGTAGCGGGAACGGCATCAACCGGAACGATCCTCGTAAGAATCGTCTCTATCCGTATCCACGCCGAGCTCCTCGGGATGACTTCGCTAAGTCACGAGCTTCATCTTCGTACGGGTTACTAGCCTCGTGTTGAAGACGACGTGATCGAGAGATGATCACGATCCGAATCCAAATTCGGATCCAAAACGAGTTCTCAAAACTCGCTTCTCCGGAGAGGTATTCGTCAACCGTTTGACGAATCCTTCATCCTCCACCTCAGAGGATTACCGGAGATCAAATCCCCGGTATGTTAGCCGCTGTCGGAGCACTAACCGTCGTCCAAACGACGCTCCGACGAGAGGAGAAGAAGCTGTCCAGAAAACTGGACAGCTTGGTGGAGGAGTAGGCGCCGGCCAAAACAAGGAGAGAAAAGCCTCACCTTGATGCCAAACCTATAGGAGATCACCGGAGGGTCGCCGGAGGTTCACCGGCTGGAGCTTGGACGCCGGCAAGGGTCTTGGACGGCGGCACAAGGCTGGGCGGCGGCTGCTCTTGGGTTGGCGCCGAAAACTCCTCCAAGGAGTGGGCGGCAACTCAAGGGGGGGGGGGCTAGGGTTTGGATTAGTTAGGGTTTAACAATCCCTTAAGCCCACTTTTATAGAGAACTAATTCTCTTAATGGTTAATGGATCATATCCATAAAGCCCGTTAACCCGCTCCATTAAGATAAGTTAAAATAAACCAAACCTTGATTGTTTATTTTAAGTTAAAACGAACCGAACCAACTTTTGGTTCATTCGTTTAAAATAAACCAAACCCTTTGGTTTATTCTTATCCATTGGATTAGAACCAAACCATTTTGGTCCATCCATTATGTCTTCATAAGACGCAGCCCATCCACGCTTCCATTGCGACTGAAACAATTTCATGCTCGCTTTATGTTTGGTCCAACCAAACATAGTTTCTCTCGGTCTGAGAATCTCATTCTCAAGCTCGTTTTAAATCCTTTGGATTACACTCGTTGTGCGTGTGACCAAATAGGTTCTCGGTTTATGTTGGCCGTCTATAATTAACCTTTAATTATAGAACGATCATGAGTGGCACCTAGTAGTACATCATGATCCCCAATTAACCGAAAAGATCAACGGTTGATCCAGAACTATTTCTGAAACCCTTCAGTAGCTCGAATGAATCGTGCCCCATTCCCTTCACTCATCTTATACCCACTTGGTTCAGACATGGTCTATTGTGTCATCCCCACTAGGTCGACTACGTCACACCTAGCCCAAGTATCATTTCGCTCCTCACGGATTCTAGTTACTCCACATGTATCGAAGAGTACCTTACTCTAAACATGTAATGCTTTGGCCAAAGACTTTAGTAACAATCCAAGAGGCCATGGGTATACATCTCCTGCAAGGAGTGGTGAATCCTTTATAGGCTATTCAAAACACCTTCGATCACTTGACTTATACCCAATCATCCGGGTCCACATCTCCTTAGAGATGTTTGCTTAAGATGTCAAAGCATAAGTCTCCATGATCAAGATGACTTGAATACCGCAAGTCAAAGGAACATCGCACTTAAGCCACAGTAAGAACTTCATTGACATATCTATATAGCAGAGAACCATATGAAGTCTTACGGCTGGTCACTCCAATGAACTAGTTACCATAACTAGCATCCACGATTAACTCCGGACATCACTATGTCTCCAGCCAGTGAGAATCAGCTGCTTGGATACACCAAGGAGTATACCTCGTGCTAGTCTCAACAGAATTGATGGTGTCCAGATTCATCAATTCATCGACTAGGGATAATTCCGATACATCACAATTACACATGTAGAGATACTCACTAGTTGTGATCCAATCACAAATTCTCTCATGCTGTGAATCGTATCGTGGACATTCAGTAAATGAGTTTAAGATCCAATCAAATACATAAAACATGTATACTCAAATAGTGAATCTTCATTTATCATATAAATGGTTCATACATAAGGTGATTGCCTTAGGACATCTCTCATATATTACTAACACAATCTCCCCCTTTTTGATCTATGGCAAACCTATACAAAATTAAGGAAATAATATGTGTTAACATGAAATTGAAATGAAGAACTCAATTTGAAAATTAAGTAGGAGTAATAGAGACTCTCTTTCAAGTACTCCCCCTTGAGGAAACCTCCCCCTTGACTGAGGGTGAGTTTTTAAAGAAAGGTCTTAACCCTCCCCCTTGATGTTTGCTACTTAGGAAGAGTTTAAGTAATTAACAATTACTTAAAGTTGGCCTTAGTATTAAAAATAAGTTTAAGTTAAGAAGATTTCTTAACTTTGCCTTTCTTCCCCTTTTTCAACTAATTGAATTATGTTTGCAAAAATTAAGTTAAGTAAACATTAACTTTTGGCCATGAGAATATAGATTATGTTACTATGTTAAGTTATCGAAAAAAAATGATCCCTTAACTTTGGCCTTTTCTCCCCCTTTTGCCATAAATCAGAAAGAGTGGGGGGTTTTATGTGTTAGCTCTAAGTCCAAGCATGTTCCACATAATTTTGAAAATAATATATTAAAAATAAGCTCATCTATTTGTATGTTCAACTCTTTTTGACT
This sequence comes from Wurfbainia villosa, assembly GCA_025175895.1. Lineage (NCBI taxonomy): Eukaryota > Viridiplantae > Streptophyta > Magnoliopsida > Zingiberales > Zingiberaceae > Wurfbainia > Wurfbainia villosa. Next base: position 29,167,689 of record CM045989.1, on the reverse strand, counting down.
TGATTGATATGAAATAATCAATAAGTCTTGATTAGAGTTGGTTAATATAGATGATTATACTCCGTGGTTCATGGCGATGCACTAGCTCTACATATGGAACCAGGAGTATGGTCCTAACATCTCACGCCCATCTACACGGCTAAGTATACAAACACATTGATCCTATGTGTTGTGAGATGTGTTGGCTCCTTAAATCTATAGGTACATGATATCTAGGGTAAGCCCTAAGCTAATTCCATTAACAAGAAAAGTAAATAATAGAGTTATAAAAAGTTATGATTTGTAAAACCTACTCTATTATGCACATGCCCAATTTTTGTCTTAATAGACTAAATTCGGCTTCGGGTAGGGGTTTAGTAAAAAGATCGGCTAGGTTTGACTTGGATTCCACGTATTCGAGTTGTATGGTTCTGTTAGCTACATGTTCTCGAATAAAGTGGTGTTTGTCCTCTATATGTTTAGTCCTAGAGTGACATATAGAATTTTTGGTTAAGTTGATTGAGATAATATTATCTATGTGAGTTTTAATATTGTTGAAGTTTAAATTAAAGTCTTGGAGAGTGTGCTTCATCCAAAGAAGCTGAGCCACACACTCACCTATTGCGACATATTTGGCTTCGGTGGTAGATAAGGCAACACAGTGTTGCTTTCTACTGCACCAACTCACTAGACTTGAGCCAAGAAGTTGACAACAACCACTCGTGCTCTTTCTATCGAGTTTACTACCGACATAGTCTGAGTTAGAGTAGCAGATTAGTTCGAACTCGGTAGATCTAAGGTACCAAATACCTACGCTTAGTATTCCCTTTAGATATCTAAGGATACTCTTGACTAGGGTTAGGTGAGACTCCTTGGCACAGGTTTGAAACCTTGCACACATACTTACTGCGAATAAAATGTCGAGTCGACTCACAGTTAAGTATAGAAGACTCCCTATCGCACTCCTATAATATTTTAGGTTGATGGGCTTTCCTTCTAAGTCCTCTCCTATATTGACATTGTTGGCAATGTGCTAATCCTCGGAGGCTCATTGGCTCCCATGTCCCCGGATTAAAATTTTCAACAAATGAAAACTAATCCGGAGGGGATGAGTTTCCTAAGCACAACCAATTTGTCGTCATGCTAACGACTCGAGCGATCGCTTGAACAAACTAGTTGTTCAAGCAACACAACTCTTCTAGTCGATTAGCCGCGGAAGAGACGACGGACGGATCACCGGTTTTTGTGTTTCTTATCGGGGTCCATGATTATACAAATACATGCAAATGTAAACTAGTATAATCAACATATACTAACATAAAGAACATAAGCTAGCATATCAAATAAGAACATGCAAAGAACAATAATAAAAGTTATAAAACTTTTATACCTCTTGATCTTCTATTGTATGTCCTAACCTCCTTGTAGACTTCGTGTGGGTGAAGATCCTCCACAAGTTGAAGCATCCTAGATCTTCTTCAATCCAAAGAAAGAAGAACTCTCTTTCACTTCTTGCTTGAGCCAACCACCAATCCACAAAGGATTGATGCCGCCGGCCCCAAGAATACAGAGAACAAAATGGAAACAAAACTCATCTCTTATCTAGGACCAACCATCAACCTCCAAGCATGATGTTTGCTGCCGGTCCAAAGAGAAGATGGAATGGAGTATGGAAGCCAACCGAAAGAGAAACACCAAGGGTATGGGCGTCGGCCAACACTTGGAGAAAGGAAAGGAAAACAATCCTCCTCCTTGTTGCCGCCCAAACCCTAGACAAAGCTTTCCTAATTTTCGGCCAAGGATGAAGGGAAGGAGAATAGGTTGAGCTCCGGCCAAGGTATAGGGAACATGGATAGTGGCCGGCCAACACTTAGAAGGAAGAAGAAAAAGATCTTCATCTCCATGTTGCCGCCCAACCTAATCCCAAAACCCTAACACTAGCCGCCCAACCCCAATCCTATCCCATCTAGGTTTTGGTTGCCGCCCAAGGGAAGCCATCCTAATTCCATCCAACCTAAGCCATAGAAGGAAAGGTAAAACTTGGGCGCCGGCCAAATCAAGGAGGAATAGGGAGGATGGGTTGCCGGCCAACTATTGGAAGAAGGAGAAGCCTTGCCGCCCAACACCATCAACCAAACCCTAACCCTAATCTCCTTTTCTTGCCGCCCAAGCCACCTTGTCTCAATTAGGTTTTTCATATTTTTTTGCCGCCCAAGCCTAAGCCCATATATATAGAGTTAGGTTTAGGCCTTGGTTCAATCTCCTCCATTGGTTCTAGAGATTTAATCTCAACCGTCAGATCTAGAGATTTAATCTCAACCGTCGGTTCTAGGAATTTAATCCCAACCGTCGGATCTAGAGATTTAATCTCAACCGTCGGATCTAGAGATTTAATCTCAACCGTCGGTTCCAGGAATTTAATCCCAACCGTCGGATCTAGAGATTTAATCTTAACCATCGGTTTTAGGGATTTAATCCCAACCGTCGGATCTAGAGATTTAATCTCAACCGTTGGTTCTAGGGATCTAATCCCAACGGTCGGATCTAGAGATTTGTTTTCCATCATTTGATCTAGACTTCATGAGGTTTATATTAGGCTACGATAGGGACCATGAGGAGGAGTTGGGTCTTGGCCACCCGATGGATTGGAACCACACAAACTTGATCCATCAATGATGTTCCATTCCACTAGAGGATCATCATCGAACTACCTCACCAACCCCATAAATTAATATGGGCTCCATATATTATTTGTAGATCCATCTCCCCGTGTTTAAGACATCGAATGTTCGTCAATTAATTGATTTACTGACCATCAATTAATTAACATCTAACTCCTCGAGTAGTACCACTCAACCTTATCATCATGTTGACTAAGTCAACCTGCAGGGTTTACATGATGAACCTTATGAGCTCCTCAAGGGGACATCATCAACCTAATACATAGGACACGGATTCCTCCTATAATCAACGGCACACCAAGTAAATAATATCATTTCCCAACTTACCGGGCATATTGATTTAATCCATAGAAATCTCACCCTCTGGTAAATCAAAGAAATAAATACTAAGTACATGTGTCCGTTATTATATCAGGATTAAGAGCATGTACAACATAATATCCGAGGTCCGATTCAATTATGTAGTCAGCAATAAATTGAATCACCTCTATGTCGGTCCTACTCAATACACCTAAGTGTACAAGTGTAACTCTATGTTCAAGACAAAATAATACCAAGCTACACTACAACCATGCCAATGGTTTGTCCAAAACCATCTTGGTTGTGAGCCTTTACTTATATTCTACAAGGGACTGATAACATGATCTTACATGCACCAGGGCACCATGTTATCTACAATGTAAAATATTAGACAATATGCACACATATAAATATAACGTGCAAACAATGATCATGTGATTCTTATTTCAAAATAAAGATGTTCATACAAAAGAGCTAGGCTTTCAGTATACATCCCAACAATCTCCCACTTATACTAAAAGACTATGCTGTCATCATAATGTCATACATCTGATTCCCCTTCCCTCCACATGCCTATCAAAGCTCTCGCTAGAAGGGTCTTAGTGAAAGGGTCTACCAGGTCATCCTCTGATGCATGCTAGGCGACAGCAACTTCTACCTCCTTTACGATTTCTCGTATCAGGTGGTACTTGCACTCTATGTGTTTACTAGCCTATTGGGCTCGTGGTTCCTTCGAGTTTGCAACTGCACCATTATTATCACAATAAATTGTGATAATTCTTGGCAAACCAGGAATCACATCCAAGTCCATCAGGAAGTTCCTGAACCACACAGCTTCTTTGGCCGCCTCAGGGGCTGCCAGATACTCAGCTTCCATGGTGGAGTCCGCCACACATTTCTGCTTGACACTCCTCCATACTATGGCTCCACCTCCAAAAGTAAACACAAACCCCGAGGTAGACTTACTGTTATCCCTATCTGATTGGAAATCGCAATCCATGCAACCCACAGGGAGTAATTGGTCTGCCCGGTAAACTAGCATATAATCCCTAGTCCTTCTCAGGCACTACAATATATGCTTTACCGCACCCAATGTCCTGTCTCTGATTACTCGACATTCGCTTACCATGCCCACGGCAAAGCAGATATCTTGTCTCGTACATAGCATACATGAGGCTTCCTACTGCCGAAGCATAAGGAACCGCCTTCAGGTTCTTTATCACCTCAGATGATCTAGGACACATCTCCTTAGATAAAGTAACTCCATGCCTGAAGGGTAGAAAACCCTTCTTGGAGTTTTGTATGCTAAAATGATCCAAAATCATGTCTATGTATGAAGCTTGGGATAAGCACAACAACCTTGATCCCATAGGTTGTGACCCACTTCTCCCAAGTCCTTCATATCATATTGTTTGGACGACCATGCCCTTACGTCTGATAACACTTCGATGTTGTCGCCAACCACCAAAATGTCATCTACATATAGTACAAAAATACCACCATGTTTCCATCACATCTCTGATATACACAAGACCCATTCGAACTTTGAATAAATCCATAAGACTGGATTTACTTCCTCAAAGCGGATGTCCCAAGACTTCAAAGCTTGCTTCAGTCCATTAACGGACCGATTAAGCTTATATACAATACGCTCTTTGCCCTTAGCAATGAATCCCTCTGGTCGCTTCATGTAGATGGATTCCTCAAGACTTCCACTAAGGAATGCTGTCTTGACATCCATCTGTCACACCTCATAATCCATATGAGTTGCTATGCATAAGAGCTCCCAGACCTGTCTTGAATCCATATATTCAATCTCAGTATTCATTGCACTTTGCAAAGATGTTGTATTTATATCTTGGATTGTTGGGATGCTTGTTGGGATGTATACTCATCCCAACAATCTTTTAGTATAAGTGAGAGATTGTTGGGATGTATACTGAAAGCCTAGCTCTTTTGTATGAACATCTTTATTTTGAAATAAGAATCACATGATCATTGTTTGCATATTTTTATGATTATGCAAAATTGCCTAATATTTTACATTGTAGATAACATGGTGCTTGGGTGTGGCACAGAAGATCATGTTATCAGTCCCTTGTAGAATATAAGTAGAGGCTCACAACCAAGATGGTTTTGGACAAACCATTGACATGGTTGTAGTGTAGCTTGGTATTGTTTTATCTTGAACATAGAGTTACACTAGTACACTTAGGTGTATTGAGCAGGACCGACATAGAGGTGATTCAATTTGTTGCTGACTACATAATTGAATCGGACCTCGGATATTATGTTGTACATGCTCTTAATCCCGATATAATAATGGGCACATGTACTTAGTATTTATTTCTTTGATTTACCAGAGGGTGAGATTTCTATGGATTAAATCAACATGCCCGGTAAGTTGGGAAATGATATTATTTATATGGTGTGTCGTTGATTATAGGAGGAATCCGTGTCCTATGTATTAGGTTGATGATGTCCCCTTGAGGAGCTCATAAGGTTCATCATGTAAACCCTGCAGGTTGACTTAGTCAACATGATGATAAGGTTGAGTGGTACTACTCGAGGAGTTAGATGTTGATTAATTGATGGTCAGTAAATCAATTAATTGACGGACATTCGATATCTTAAACACGGGGAGATGGATGTACAAATAATATATGGAGCCCATATTGATTTATGGGGGTTGGTGAGGTAGTTCAATGATGATCCTCTAGGGTCCCTATCATAGCCTAATATAAACCTCATGAAGTCTAGATCAAATGATGGAAAACAAATCTCTAGATCCGATGGTTGGGATTAAATCCCTAGAACCGATGGTGGAGATTAAATCTCTAGATCCGACGGTTGGGATTAAAACCCTAGAACCGACAGTTGAGATTAAATCTCTAGATCCGACGGTTGGGATTAAATCCCTAGAACCGACGGTTGAGATTAAATCTCTAGATCCAATGGTTGAGATTAAAACCCTAGAACCGACGGTGGAGATTAAACCAAGGCCTAAACCTAACTCTATATATATGGGAGATTGGGTTGGGTGGCAACTAAGTTTTTTGGAATTGATCATGGATGGTTTAGGGGATTAGGGTTTGCTTCCTTTGGAGGCTAGGAACCCTAGTTTGTTTAGAATATTTTGGGCGGCTAGGGTTTGGGAGATAGGCATGGGGCGACAACAATTGGAAGAAGAGTTTCTTCTTCTTCCTAAGGCATGGCCGGTCCTTTCGATCTACCTCTCTACCTTGGTTGGTCCACATTCTATTCTTCTATCCCCTCTTCCATGGCCGGCGCATAGTTGATGGAGTTGGATGGCTTGGGCGGCAAGAAACCCTAAGGAGGAAACCCTAATTAGGGTTTGGCTCCTTTTGGGTTGTGCGGCCAAAGTTTTGGAAGGAGGGTAGGCGGCATCTTGTGGAAGAGTTCTTCTTCTTCCTAGGAAAGGTGGCCGGTTTAGATCTCCTCCTTCCACCTTGGTTGGGCGGCAAGAAGACCTAAGGAGGAAACCCTAATTAGGGTTTGGCTCCTATGGTTGGGCGGCTAGGGTATGCAAGGAAGGTGGGCGGCAACTATAGGAGAGGAGCTCTTCCTCTTCCTAGGTTGTGGCCGGTTCCTTCCTCTATTCCCTCCACCGTGGCCGGCGCCCAACATATTCCCTTTCTCCTCTTCACTCTATCTTGGCCGGCGGCACCAAAACTAGGGTTTGTCCCTAGTTCGGTTCCTTGGTTGTTTCCATTATGTTCTCTCTATTCTTGGGGCCGGCGGCATCAATCCTTTGTGGATTGGTGGTTGGCTCAAGCAAGAAGGGAAAGAGAGTTCTTCTTTCTTTGGATTGAAGAAGATCTAGGAAGCTTCAACTTGTGGAGGATCTTCGCCCACACGAAGTCTACAAGGAGGTTAGGACATACGATAGAAGATCAAGAGGTATAAAAGTTTTACAACTTTTATTATTGTTCTTTGCATGTTCTTATTGATATGCTAGCTTATGTTCTTTATGTTAGTATATGTTGATTATACTAGTTTACATTTGTATGTATTAGTATAATCATGGACCCCGAATAAGAAACACAAAAACCGGCGATCCGTCCGTCGTCTCTTCCGCGGCTAATCAACTAGAAGAGTTGTGTTGCTTGAACAACTAGTTTGTTCAAGCGACCACTCAAGTTGTTAGCACGACGATGAATTGGTTGTGCTAAGGAAACTCATCCCATCCGGATTAATTTTCATTAGTGAAAATTTTAATCCGGGGACATGGGAGCCTATGAGCATTCCGAGAAATAGCACGATTGCCAACATGAACTTGACTATTTAAAGAGGTTAGGCAACCTCATGCTTGAGGAGTTTATCCTCCTTAAGCAATGACTCGACTTTAGACTCTTACTTAGCTAATTTTTTATCTAAAAATTTAATGGCATTATATAAGGTGTTAATTAAAGACCAACTTATCTTGATTGATTCTTTTGAACTTGATACGGATTCGTGGCTTGTCTTGAATTGGAGCTCGGTGTCAAATCCAAAATCGAACTCGGACTCAGACTCGTTGTCGGTTTCGAGCTCGGACTCAAACTCGGTCGATCTTGCCATGAATGCCAAGTTGTTGACTTGGTCTTCTTCTTCTTCCGATGATTCTTTCCAAGTTGCATTTAGTGCCTTCTTTATTTGTTGTTGCTTATTCTTTAGCCTCAGACTTGATGTGACCCTTCTTATTGCACTCATAACATTTGTAGTTTTGACTTGGGTCGGGTTTCTTCTCCTTTGTTGGCTTGGTGGGTCGCCTTCTACGCTTGATCATTTTTCGAACTAGATTGACTAGTTCGGTTTCCACCTCTTCATCTAACTCTGAGTCAGCCTCATCTTCTTCGGGTGAAGGCTTGCTTTTCCCCTTTCTTTGTCCTGCAAACAAAGCTACACTTTTCTCGATCAGGATTGTGTTCGATTGTTCATGAAATTCAAATTCGGAAAAAACTTCATCTTACCTAATTTTAGATAAATCTCTAGAGAATTTGAAAGCAGTATACTTCGTTCCAGTTACGTGTTACTGTCATCGAAAGTCTCGTACTAGCTTCGAGGAGTCTCGGTTCTCTACCTTTTATCTAATAGAGTGGAGACCATTCATTATATCTTGGATCCGAGCGTGAAGTTGCGCTGCCATCTCATTGTCCTTCATTTTTAAGTTAAACAATTTATTAAAGAGTAAGTCCTGTTTACATACCTTAGTGTCGACGATTCCTTTGTGTAACTCGGTGAGCCTATCCCAAAGGTCCTTGGCGCTAATGAAGGGGCTGATGCGATTGAGTTCCTCCTTGGCCAATCCGCATTGCAAGATCTGAATTGCTTTTGCTTCGACTTCAATATGATGCTTCATTGTGTTGGTCCACTTGTCATAATCCAATGGTCCCCCTTGATCATTGGTAGGTAAAGCAAAGCCAGTTTGGATAATAATCCACATCTCAACTTGTGTTTTTAAAAAACACTCCATCCGACTCTTCCAATAGTGGTAGTCAGCTCTGTTAATGAAGGGAGGTCGGGTGGTGCTATACCCCTCAAGGTGAGCCATTAAGAAAAACTTGCAAAGACACAAATAAAGAAAAGATTCCAAGACTTGGTCTTGGATTAGTAGTGCGGGAAATAAATAAATAATAAAAAAAGACTTTAAACGAAAGAATATGAAAAGGAAAAAGTGCTAGACAGATGGTGGTTGTTGGGATTTCCCAGCACCGACATGGGTGTGTGTTCGAACATGTTTCGTAAACATACACACAATGAAAGAAAAAACAAGTAATAACTAACTTATAACAACATACACACCACACGCATGCAAAGGATACAACATGTGTAGACATAATCGCTATTTTAAATTTTGCAATAAAGAAACTAATCTAGGTATACCTGACGAATTACGTGAAGCGGAAATGGCATCAACCTTAGTGACCCTCGTAAGTTTCGCCTCTATTCGTATCCACACCGAGTATCGTCGGGATAGCTTCACAAAGCCATGAGCCCCGACTTCACGATAGGTACTAGCTTTGCTTTGAAGTCGTTGTGATTCGAGAGACGATCACAATCTGAATCAAATTCAGATGCAAAAACCGAGTTTCACAAACTCGCTTATCGGAAGAAATTTTTGTCAATCGATTGACGAAAACATAACCCTCCACCTATGAGGATTGTAGGAGATCCAATCCCCGGCAAGTAGATCATTGTCGAAGCACAAAATGTCGACCAAACGACCTCTCCAACAAGAGTAGAACAAGCTGTCTAGAAACTGGACAGCTTGTTTGGTGGAAGAGATGGCCGGCCAATCAATTGGCCGATTGCACCTTGGACGCCGGTGGCCAAGGGAGGATGGACGGAGGTGTTTCTGGCAGCTGGTGGGTGGTTGACATCAAGGAGGAAGAGGCGGCAGCAGCTCTTGGTTGGGCGATAATTCCTCTTGGGCGGCAAGAATCAAGGAGGAAGAGAAGGCTTGGCCTGCTAGGGTTTCCAACCACAAAAGTTATCCATGAAAAACCCTTAACCCTCTATCTTATAGAGAGCGCGTTTCTTGACCATCAAAAAAACTTCTCCTAGCGGTTATTGGTTCATAACCAAAACCCATTAACCCGCTCGAATAACTTAAGTTAAAATAAACCAAACTGTGTTGGTCTATTTTAAGTTAAAATGAACCAAATCAACTTCGGTTGATTTGTTTAAAATAAACCAAACCCCTTTGGTTTATTTTCCACCATTGGATTAGAACCAAACCATTTTGGTTCATCCATCAAGTCTTCAAAAGACGTGACCCATCCATGCTTCCGATGTGACTGAAACAATTTCATACTCGCTCTTTGTTTGGTCCAACCAAACCAAGTCTCTCTCGATCTGAGAATCCTATTCTCAAGCTCGTTTTAAATCCTTCGAATAACACTCGTAGTGTGTGTGACTAAATAGGTTCCCGTTTTATATTGGCTGTCTATAATTAATCATTAATTAAAGAACGATCATGATTGGCACCTAGTAGTACATCATGATACCGAATTAATTAGAAAATCAACGGTTGACCTCAGAACAACTTCTGAAACCTTTCAACAACTACAATAATTTGTACCCCGTTCCCTTCACTCATCTTATGCCCACTTGGTTCAGGACATGGTCCATGTGTCAGTCCCCACTAGGTTGACTACGTCACACCTAGCCCAAGTATTACTTCCTCGTCCTATGGATTCTTGTTACTGCACATATTTCCAAGAGTACCATACTCTAAACATGTAATGCTTTGCCAAATACTTTAGTAACAATCCGATGAGAGGCCATAAAGTATACATCTCCTCACAAGGAGTGGTGAATCCTCTGTAGGCTATTCAAACACCTTCGTCCACTTTGACTTATACCCAATCATCCCGAGTCCACATCTCCTCGGAGATGGGAGATGCTTGCTTAATATGTCAAAGCATAAGTCTCCATGACCAAGATGACTTAAACATCGCACTTAAGCTGCAGTAAGAACTTCATTGACATATTAATATATGTAGAGAACCATATGAAGTCTTACAGCTAGGCACTCCAATGAACTAGTCACCATAACTAGCATCCACGATTAACTCCGGACATCCCAATGTCTCTAGCCAATGAGGAACAGATGCTTGAATAAACCAAAGAGTATAACACGTGCTAGTCTCTACAAAATTGATAGTGTCCGAATACATCAAATCATTGATTAGGGATAATTCCAATACATCATAATTACACATGTAGGGATACTCACTAATTGTGATTTAATAAAAAAATCTCTCATGCTGTGAATCATATTGCGGACACTCAGCAAATGTGTTTAAGATCCAATCAAATACATGAAAACATGTATACTCAAATAGTGAATCTTCATTTATCAAATAAATGGTACAACCATAAGATGATTGCCTTAGGACATCTCTCATATATCACTAACAAGCTCCCACTTGGCCTAATGTCAATCGCCACAGTATCCAATACCATAAGCTCTAACATGACCCTCAAACTTACTTTGAGGTAAGGCCTTAGTTAAGGGATTCACTATGTTCCTTTCAATGAGAATCTTCTCGATTTGTATTTCCTTCCTACTAATGATCTCTCTAATCAGATGATAGCGGTGAAGCACTTGTTTGGATCATTGATGAGACCACATCAAGTTCAGAGACGAACTTCTTGATCCAAACCGCTTCCTTTGCTACTTTAGAAGCTGCAATGTATTTTGCCTCAGTGGCAGAATCCGGCATAGTGTCTTGCTTGGAATCTTTCCAGCTTATTGCACCTCCATTCAAGGTGAATATGTACCCGAACTAAGACCTGGAATCATCCTTGTCTATCTAAAAGTTGGCATCCGTATACCCGCGTATTACCATATCACACTCTCTATATATTAGGAACACACCCTTAGTTCTTCTTAAGTACTTAAGGATTGTCTTAACAGCAACCCAATGATCCATTCCTGGATCAGATTGGTATCTACACGTGACACTCAGAGAATACGATACATCGGGCCTCATATATAACATAACAAACATGATAGATCCTATTACGGATGCATAGAGAATCTTACTCACGCAAATCCTCTCATCTTCTGTGTGTAGACACATAGACTTCGAAAGGTGTATCCCATGCATGATGGGAAGGAAACCTTTCTTGGATTCCGACATGCTAAACCTCTTTAGCACTCGATCTATATATGTAGACTGCGAAAGACTAAGCAACCATTTCGATTTATCTCTAAGATCTTGATCCTGAGGATGTAGGTCACTTCTCCCAGTTATTTTATGGAGAATGTTTTGGATAACCAAATTTTGATTAACTGTAAGATAGATATATCATTTCCTATAAGTAATATGTCATCGACATACAACACTAGGAACATGACTGCACTCCCACTAACCTTCTTGTACACACAGGGTTCATCTGGATTTTGTGAGAAATCAAACCTTTTGATTGTCTCATCAAAACGGAGATTCCATCTCCTGGATGCTTGCTTTAGTCCATAAATGGATCGTCGAAGTTGCATACCTTGGTTTTATCAACCAATGTGAAACCCTCAGGCTGTATCATATACACTTTCTCGATGAGGTTTCTATTAAAGAAAGTCGTTTTCACATCCATTTGTCATATCTCATAATCATTATGAGCCTCTATGGCCAAGAGCATCGAATGGATTTAAGCATAGCTACTAGTGAATAGGTATCTTCATAATCAACACCTTGCTTTTGACGATAGCCTTTCACCACTAATCTAGCCTTATAGGTAATCACATTACCATCCATGTCGGTTTTCTTCTTGAAAACCCACTTGCACCCTATTGGCTAAATGCCTTTAGGTGGGTCAACCAAGTTCCAAACTTGATTTTCATACATGGAATCAATTTTCGACTTCATGGCTTCAAGTCATTTGTCCCTTTATGAACTTTTTAGAACTTCTTCATAATTGGTAGGCTCCTTATCATCAATGAGTAACACGTCATTCGATTTGCTTACGAGAAATCCATATCTCTCAGGAATATTGTGTGTCCTACCAGATCTATGAAGATTTGGTGTTACAATAGGTTTGGTTGATGTCTCATCACTATGAGTTATCGGTTGAGGCGCTTGACCAGGTATCTCATCAATGCCTATTGGAGTCTCATGAACCTTCTCAAGTTCAATGACACTCTCACTATTTTCTTGCAAGATAAACTCTTTCTCCAGAAACACAGCATGCCTTGAAACAAACACCTTTTGTTCCACAGGGTGATAGAATTGGTAACCCCTCGTTTCCTTAGGGTATCCAATAAATAGACATTTATCAGACTTAGCATCCAGTTTATCTGATATAGTCCACTTCACATAAGAAAAACAACCCCATATCTTAATGTAAGAGAAATGAGGTTTCTTACTTTTTCATATCTCATATGGAGTAGTAGAGACTACCTTGGTCGGAACTCTGTTTAGCAAGTAAATAGCAGTCTGAAGTGCATAGCCCCAAAAGGACTTGGGAAGATTCGCATGATTCATCATAGACCTAACCATGTCCAGTCATGTGAGCAAAACATATTGGGTTTTAGGAGTAGTTTTCGCTCACATCTCATTACATTTTATGTTAGTTTCATGCATATGACACTGTATTTTGCATGCATTTTCCTATTTTCTGGTTCGGAGGTCTGCTCTTTGTACTTTTGTGTGCAGAATAGCATTTTGAGGAAAAAAGGCGCACTTTCGGAGAAAAAGAAGGACATTTTGCAGCTAGACGCAGAATGAGACACAGTCAGGGCGTGTGGCTACACACGACCATGTCCAATGAGCGAGATCAGCCACCACAGGGCCACACATGGCCTGGCCGTGTCGAAACACACGGTCGTGTGGTGGCCCTACATATTGACGTGACTAGGGCTTTTTCCGGATTTTGCAACAGTCCGAGGTGATGTCTATATAAGGATGGCTCCGCCCAAATCCTAGGGAGGAGGCATGACGGCTGGGATGACACACCGAAGCCCTAAAAAGCTTTGAGAACTCACAATGGGGAGGAAGAACGCTGCCGGAGGTCCACGTTCTACACTTCAACGCCAAAGAAGAGGCCACATAGGCATTGTAATTCCTTGTTCTTGCATTTTATTTATGATATATTCTAACATGTACATGCCTTGTGATTCTCTTCCTTTATATATGGAGTAGTTCCTTCGATTCTAGGATTAGGGACTAGCTTGTCTGCGCACGACATGTTGGTACAAATTAATTTCTATTTTTGAGTTTGAATTTGCAATTGGAAATTGTTTATGCCCATATCTATGCGTATTTGGTTTTCTACCTGCTCTGCTTAGGTGATACGAGGGGTGACAACCCTCGTATCTAAGATTTAGAGGATTTTATACAAGGAACCTCGGGGTAAACCTGATCTCTTGTAATCGTGAAAAGAAGGATGTGATGGAATCGGAAATGGTTCACTGCAGGGATTGATTTGGCATCCTCGTATTATCTATCCCCTCCGTGTAAGGCAGAGATAGCTCCCGGTAGATGCGGTGGCTCATCGGGAGATGTATGATGTCCCTTCCACAAAACCATAGCTAGACGTTTAGACAATGCCAAGTTGACAGCATGTTTTGCGACACACAAGCGAAACCAAAGTCCTAGAATGCCTTTTAAAGATCTCGGCACGCTCCTTTCTTCGTTCGTGTGACACCATATTAGAGTTTAGTCCACCGACAACCCTAGTAATAGAAACCTTTTTGATTTTACTTCCGAACAATTTCATCCACTGAACAAATCTATATTCGAATCCCACTCCTGGTGGGATTGATAATCTTTTATTACTTGACGACATCCATGCACTTGTGGACATTGAGCGCGAGCGCGCGCTTCGAGTCCTCGATGACCTCCGTCGCGAGATTTGGGGATGCATTCGCGTGCATCATGTTTTTGGCACCATTGTCGGGGACTGATCAATTTGATATCGAATAGAACTGTGGAAAATTGGATCGGATTTAGGATTAGATTTATTTACTTGCTTTATTTTATTTTGCCTTATTTACTTTAGTTTTAAATTTTCCATATTTAGATTTAGTTTTTGATTTTCATTTTTTTAGCAGTAGGTTTCTATTTCCTTATTGCACCTTAGATTTTATTAGCTAGATTGTTTTATTTTATGCTTCTTAGAATTAGGTAGCACTTATAATTTTTGTGGCTCGGTTCTTCGTATGCTTAGATGCTTAGGATTCGAAGGCCTTAATCTGATCGACTTAGAAATCAAATGAACTTTTCATCGCTGGAATGCAAAACAGAAAAGGATGGAGGATAAAGCTGCATCCGAAGTAAATATAGGTAGCCAACCTCTGCGGAATTACTTAGCTCCAAGCGCTAGAGGATTTAGGCCGAGTATAGTTGGACCATTTATTTTGGCGAATAACTTTTAACTTAAACCAACACTTATACATATGGTCCAGCAGAGTCAATTCGAAGGAGTTGCAACTGAAGACCCGAATCGGCACCTTGAGGCATTTTTAGAAATCTGCTCCACAATGAAGATGAACGGAGTCCCTACTGACGCGATCCGCCTGAGCCTATTCCCGTTCTCATTGCGGGATAAGGCTAAGGTGTGGCTTCACTCCCTACCTTTGGGAAGCATCACTACATGGGAGCAATGCGAGCAGCAATTTTTTAACAAATACTTCCCGCCAAGCAAGACTGCTCACATGCACCATCTCATCACGAGCTTTCGCCAGAAGGAGGGGGAGTACTTATTCAAAGTTTGGGATCGCTACAAGGGGCTACTCTACCAATGCCCCCACCACATACTGGAAAGGTGGCTGGTGATTCACATCTTCTACAATGGGATCGCGTAAGCCATGAAGATGTCCCTGGATTCTGCTGCAGGAGAAGCACTGATGAATAAGACCATAGAAGAAGCGGAGGAGCTGATAGAAGAGGTGGCCCAGAACCACTATCAATGGGCTTCTGAATGTGGTCAACCAACACCTGCAGTGGGACGATACACTATGAACTCCATGGACCACTTATCAGCAAGGATTGATGCACTTAGCAGATGTTTTGACTCTTTGAATCCTTCATCTACATGCGCGACCATTGACCTTGCAGAGGGAGCGACAACATATCGAGAGGACCACTATAGAGGGCAGGGAACCTCAGAGGAGAAGATTAAGCATGTTGACGCGATTGGGGACTATAATCAAAGCCCCAACAACCCATACTCCATTACCTACAATCCTGGATGGAGGAATCACCCGAATTTCTCCTATAAGAATAACTCGAAAAACTCCCAACCATCAGGGGATATGGGCAGCAGCAGGGCAATGGGCAGCAACCACAGATGTCTAGACTGGAACTGTTGATGGAGGACTTCATTGCTACCCAAACTAGGGCCAATGAGGAATTTCGTCGCCAACATCAGAAATATGAAGAATCACTCAGAGACTTGAAGTCCACCGTTGACGACCTTGCAAGTCACACAAGGATGTTGGAGATGCAAGTAGCCCAGATAGCCCAAACCATGTGACAACCCATGAAGAGCTCTCCGTCATTACCCGAACGAAGTCAAGCTAAAGAGGAAGGAGTGGGGAAGAGTAGCAAATTCGCCAAGGGGTGTGCAGCCTGATGGCATTGTGCTCGGAGGCTCATTGGCTCCCATGTCCCCGGATTAAAATTTTCACTAATGAAAACTAATCCGGATGGGATGAGTTTCCTAAGCTCAACCAATTCGTCGTCGTGCTAACGACTTGAGCGATCGCTTCAACAAACTAGTTGTTCAAGCTACCAAACTCTTCTAGTCGGTTAGCCGCGGAAGAGACGACGGACGGATCGCCGGTTTTTGTGTTTATCTTCGGGGTCCATGATTATACAAATACATATGGATGTAGACATGTATAATCAACACATATAAACATATTAATAAGAACAGGCAAAGATCAATAATAAAACTTGTAAAACTTTTATACCTCTCGATCTTCTATCGGATGTCCTAGCCTCCTTGTAGACTTCGTGTGGGCGAAGATCCTCCACAAGTTGAAGCTTCCTAGATCTTATTCAATCGAAAGAAAGAAGAACTCTCCTTCCCTTATTGCTTGAGCCAACCACCAATCCACAAAGGATTGATGTCGCTGGCCCCTAGAATAGAGAGAACAAGATGGCCAACCAAGGAACCGAACAAGGGAACAATCCCTCGCTCCTTTGTGCCACCGGCCAAGAGGAAAAGAAGAGGAGAAGAGGAATAGGTTGAGCGTCGACCAAGGTAGAGGGAAAGGAGATGAAGGAGCCGGCCACACCCTAGGAAGAAGAAGAGCTCCTCTCCTATAGTTGCCGCCCACTCTCCTTGCAAACCCTAGCCGCCCAACCAAAGAGCCAAACCCTAATCTCCCTAGGGTTTCCTCCTTAGGGTTTCTTGCCGCCCAAGCTATTGATAGGCAAAACCCTAATCTCCAAAACCAACCAACTTCTTTGCTTGCCGCCTACCTTAAGCCACCTTATATAGAGTTGGGCTTAAGCCTTGTTTTAATCTCCATCGTCGGTTCTAGGGTTTTAATCTCAACCGTCGGTTCAATAGATTTAATCTCAAGCGTCAGATCTAGAGATTTAATCTCCACCGTCGGATCTAGGGATTTAATCTCAACCATCGGATCTAGAGATTTAATCTCAACCGTCGGAATTAGAGATTTAATCTCCACCGTCGGATCTAGGGATTTAATCTCAACCGTCGGATCTAGAGATTTAATCTCAACCGTCGGATCTAGAGATTTAATCTCCACCGTTGGATCTAGGGATTTGTTTTCCATCATTGGATTTAGGCTTCATGAGGATTATATTAGGCTACGATAGGGAACATGAGGAGGAGTTGGATCTTGGCCACCCGATGGATCGGAACCACACAAACTTGATCCATCAATGATGTTCCATTCCACTAGAGGATCATCATTGAATTACCTCACCAACCCCCATAAATTAATATGGGCTCCATACATTATTCGAACATCCATCTCCCCGTGTTTAAGATATCGAATGTCCGTCAATTAATTGATTTACTGACCATCATTAAATTAACATCTAACTCCTCGAGCAGTACCACTCAACCTTATCATCATGTTAACTAAGTTAACCTGCAGGGTTTATATGATGAATCTTATGAGATCCTCAAAAGGACATCATCAACCTAATATATAGGACACGGTTTCCTCCTATAATCAATGACACACCATGTAAATAATATCATTTCCCAACTTACCGGGCATATTGATTTAATACATATAAATCTCACCCTTTGGTAAATCTAAGAAATAAATACTAAGTACATGTGCCCGTTATTATATCGGGATTAAGAGCATGTACAACATAATATCCGAGGTCTGATTTAATTATGTAGTCAGCAATAAATTGAATCACCTCTATGTCGATCCTGCTCAATACACCTAAGTGTACTAGTGTAACTCTTTCTTCAAGACAAAACAATACCAAGCTACACTACAACCATGTCAATGGTTTGTCCAAAACCATCTTGGTTGTGAGCCTCTACTTATATTCTACAAGGGACTGATAACATGATCTTCTGTGCCACACCAAGCACCATGTTATCTACAATGTAAAGTATTAGACAATATGCACACATATAATAAATATAAAGTGCAAACAATGATCATGTGATTCTTATTTCAAAATAAAAATGTTCATACAAAAGAGCTAGGCTTTCAGTATACATTCCAACAATCTCCCACTTATACTAAAAGATTATGCTGTCATCATACTGCCATACATCTGATCCCTATGTCCTCCACATTCCTATCAAACGCTTTCGCTGGAAGGGCCTTAGTGAATGGATCCGCCAGGTTATCCTTTGATGCAATCTTGGCGACAGCTACTTCTCCTCGCTTTACGATTTCTCGTATCAGGTGATACTTGCGCTCTATGTGTTTACTTGCCTTATGGGCTCGTGGTTCCTTCGAGTTTGCAACTGCACCACTGTTATCACAATAAATTGTGATAGTTCTGGGCAAACTAGGAATCACATCCAAGTTCATCAAGAAGTTCCTGAGCCATACAACTTCCTTGGTTGCCTAAGAGGCTGCCTCATACTCAGCTTCCATGGTAGAGTCTGCCACGCTTTTCTGTTTGACACTCCTCGATACTATGACTCCACCTCCAAAAGTAAACACAAACCCCGAGGTATACTTACTGTTGTCCCTATCTAATTGGAAATCAGAATCCGTGTAACCCACAGGGACTAATTGATCTGCCCGGTAAACCATCATATAATCCCTAGTCCTTCTCAGGTAATTCAATATATGCTTTACCGTAGTCCAATGTCCCTGTCCAGGATTACTCTGATATCTTCTAACCATGCCCATGGCAAAGCAGATATCTGGTCTCGTACATAGCATAGCATACATGAGGCTTCCTACTGCCGAAGCATAAGGAACCGCCTTCATCTCCTCTATCTCCTTTGATGTTTTGGGACATATCTCTTTAGATAAAGGTACTCCATGCCTAAAAGGTAGAAAACCTTTCTTGGAGTTCTGCATGCTAAAACGAGCAAGGATAGTGTCAATGTATGAAGCTTAAGATAAGCACAACATCCTTTTCTTGCGATCCCTTATCACCTTGATCCCAAGGATGTGTCCCACTTCTCCCAAGTCCTTCATATCAAACTGTTTGGACAACAATACCCTTACGTCTGATAACACTCTGATATTGTTGCCAACTAACAAAATGTCATCTACGTATAGTACAAGAAATACCACTACGTTTCCATCACATCTCTAGTATACACAAGGCTCATCCAAACTTTGAATAAATGTATATGACTGGATTACCTCATCAAAGAGGATGTTCTAAGATCTAGAAGCTTGCTTCAATCCATAAATAGACCGATTAAGCTTACACACAAGATGCTCTTTGCCCTTTGCAATGAATCCCTCTAGTTGCTTCATATAGAAGTTTTCCTCAAGACTTCCGTTAAGGAAAGCTGTCTTGACATCCATCTGCCAAATTTCATAATCCTCATGAGCAGCAATAGATAAGAGAATCCGAATAGACTTAAGCATAACTACCGGTGAAAAGGTCTCCTCATAATCGATACTCTCTTTCTGAGTATACCCTTTCACAACAAGCCTAGCTTTGAAGGTATCAACCTTCCCATCTACTCCTCTCTTTCTCTTGTAGATCCACTTGCATCCAATGGCTTTCACACCATCAGGTGGTTCTACTAGCTCCCAGACATGATTAGAATCCATAGATTCTATCTCTAAATTCATCGCTCTTTGCCAAGATACCACGTCTCTATCTTGGAGTGCCTCGTCATATGTCCAAGGATCAGGTTCATGTTCACCAGGGACTAAGTCCAAAGACTCTCCCAAGAACATGAATCTCTCGGGTTGTCTAACAACCCTCCCATTACTATGAGGTGCCTCCTGTGTATGCTCTATGACACGCGATGCAGTGACTTGTGGTTTTTCCTCTTGTACCGGTGGTACTGAAGTCGGGACTTCCCCTTTCAACTCCTCAAGAACAATCCTACTTGTGGGCTTGTGGTTCATCACATAGTCCTCCTCTAGAAATCTGGCATTCGTACTCACGATCACCTTCTGATCTCTAGGACTATAGAACAAACCACCCTTCGTTCCCTTAGGGTAGCCAACAAACAAAGCGTATACAGATGAGATTCCAACTTACCAGCATCTCCCTTCAGCACATGTGCTGGACTACCCCAAATCCGAATATGTCTTAGACTAGGCTTTCGCCCAGTCCACAATTCTGTGGGAGTAAAGGGTACTGACTTAGATGGAACCAAGTTCAGAATGTGTGCTGCTGTTTCCAGAGAAAACCCCCAGAACGAATCAGGTAACTCATAATAACTCATCATCGATCTGACCATCTCCATAAGAGTCTTATTCCTTCGCTCCACCACACCATTCTGCTGGGGTGTGCCAGGTGCGGACAATTGGGATTGAATCCCATCCTCTGATAAGTAACTCCTAAACTCTCCCAAGAGTTACTCACCACCACGATCAGATCGTAGTGTCTTGATACTTTTACCTTGATGGTTCTCCACATCAGCCATGAATTCTTTGAACCTATCAAAGCATTCAGACTTGCGGCTCATCAAGTAAATGTATCCATACCTTGAATAATCGTCTATAAAAGAGACAAAGTATTCAAAGCCACCTCTAGCCTAGATAGACATAGGACCGCACAAATCAGAATGAACAAATTCTAATACATCTTTAGCTCTATACCCCTTAGCCTTAAAAGGCCTCTTGGTCATCTTACCTTCCAAGCAAGACTCGCAGGTTGGGAGATCCTCCACCACTAATGAACCCAAAGGTCCATCAGCTATCAACCTTTGAATTCTACTCTGGTTAATATGACCAAGTCTTAGGTGCCAAAGATATGTCTGGTTCATTTTCGAAGGTTCTTTTCTCTTATTAGACTTAGAAGATGAGTTATTCACTTCTATATGCATCGTGGGAGTTTTCGGTTCAAGAGTGTACAAATTGCCAACCAATGTACCAGAACAGATAATCTCCCTATTCCTTTTTATAACAACTTTGTCATTAAAAGAAATAGAATATCCATCCATAAATAATTTAGAAACTGAAATTAGATTCTTTATAAAAGTAGGTACATAAAGACAATTACTCAAAACCAAAACTTTATTCCTATCAGATGATAAATAAACGTCTCCCACTGCAATAGCTGCCACCTTTGAAGCATTGCCCATGAAGACGGTAATATCTCCCTCAGCTAGTTGTCGGGTTTCCTGGAACCCCTGCAAAGTATTGCAGACATGATTAGTGGCTCCCGTATCTACACACCAGGTGCTGGTAGATAACACCGCTAATCATGTTTCAATGACTAGTCCAAAGGATATATCTTTATTCTTCTCTGGATTGGGACAATCCTTCTTCCAAAGTCCATCCTGCTTGTAAGTGAAGTACTTGCCTTTCGGCTTCTTCACTCCTCCCTGAGATCCTCCCACCACCTTTGCTCCACCTTGTTTCTCCTTCTTCTTGCCTTTCGGCTTAGAAGTAGAAACCTTTTTGTGCAACCATGGCTTGAGGACACTCTTCGAAGAGTGCATACTTGTACTCCTCAGCAGTTAAGACAATATCTAGATTCTTTTCCAATCAACATAATTTGGGTACAATAAACTTATTTTCCTTTAGTATTACAGTAAGTGGACTGAAAGTCATTTTGAAAATCCTAAGAATTACATAGATCATTACTTTAGATTTCAAAAAATTATTGATTCCTCAAACAATAAAATTTTGAAATCAACCAACACCTCAAAGCACCGAGAATATCGCATGCCACGATAGTGTGGACGTATACGAATTCTACATTTGTAAAAGGAGGTTTAACCCTTTAATTTTATTATCTTCTCAACCTTACTTTTTGACAAATAAAATTAATAGTTGGTTCCTTTTTGGCCCTACAAATAAAAGAAGTGACTCCGATGGGGAGGATACTTTTTATTTGCATCTAAGTGTGCACCATTACACGATACTAAGGGAATTATCTCGGATTATGTGCCTTACCGATGGGGAAGTACACACGCTCCTAAATAATTTCCTATAACCATTATTTGACCTAGTGATCTGCAAACACACTCATCCGATGAGGAAGAAGGCACTAAGAGCCGACGTGCAAGTTTGTTGCATCACACGTCAAATTGTAATGGAGGCCGCGGGAATTAATTAAAATGTCCCTCTCTCACTTAGTAAATTGACAGTGAGGAATTTTCAACCACACACAACATGCATATAAAACAAATCAGCAATAAATATGGAAAAAATCAGAAATTTCCCAACTATTATGGCATTGTTCTCCAATATGCATCCCGTCGTGTAGCCACCTTGTCCGCTCCACCTTTTCCCGTGCGCAAGTCACCAAAGAGATCCGAGCCAAGATGAACTATTTTAATTTACATCCATCGATCCTATACTCCACGAATGAGTGTACAAATAATCTAGATCGAAAGTAAACTAAAATTAGTGACTAAACAATGTCGTATTCAATTACAAAAATTAAATACAAATTTAGCCTCGTCAACCCCGAGGATTCAAAAAATATACAATCACACACACATGCAATCACATACACACATATATAGCCATAATAGTTGGATCTTATGCCAGCAACTAAAAAGTTATCCTACGCACATCCTACTATCATCCGACATATACAATATATGATAAGTGTATAAAAGTAACCGAATCCAAAACACACAAAACTGGAAACCGTGGCTCTGATACCAATTTGATGGCATTGTGCTCGGAGGCTCATTGGCTCCCATGTCCCCGGATTAAAATTTTCACTAATGAAAACTAATTCGGATGGGATGAGTTTCCTAAGCTCAACCAATTCATCATCGTGCTAACGACTTGAGCGATCGCTTGAACAAACTAGTTGTTCAAGCAACCAAACTCTTCTAGTCGGTTAGCCACGGAAGAGACGACGGACGGATCGCCGATTTTTGTGTTTATCTTCGGGGTCCATGATTATACAAATACTATGGATGTAGACATGTATAATAAACACATATAAAAATATTAATAAGAACATGCAAAGATCAATAATAAAACTTGTAAAACTTTTATACCTCTCGGTCTTCTATCGTATGTCCTAGCCTCCTTGTAGACTTTGTGTGGGCGAAGATCCTCCACAAGTTGAAGCTTCCTAGATCTTCTTCAATCGAAAGAAAGAAGAACTCTCCTTCCCTTCTTGCTTGAACCAACCACCAATCCACAAAGGATTGATGCCGCTGACCCCAAGAATAGAGAGAACAAGATGGCCAACCAAGGAACCGAACAAGGGAACAATCCCTAGCTCCTTTGTGTCGCCGGCCAAGATGAAAAGAAGAGGAGAAGAGGAATAGGTTGAGCGCTGACCAAGGTAGAGGGAAAGGAGATGAAGGAGCTGGCCAGACCATAGGAAGAAGAAGAGCTCCTCTCCTATAGTTGCCGCCCACTCTCCTTGCAAACCCTAGCCGCCCAACCAAAGAGCCAAACCCTAATCTCCCTAGGGTTTCCTCGTTAGGGTTTCTTGCCGCCCAAGCTATTGATAGGCAAAACCCTAATCTCCAAAACCAACCAACTTCTTTGCTTGTCGCCCACCTTAAGCCACCTTATATAGAGTTGGGCTTAAGCCTTGTTTTAATCTCCACCGTCGGTTCTAGGGTTTTAATCTCAACCGTCGATTCTAGAGATTTAATCTCAACCGTCGGATCTAGAGATTTAATCTCCACCGTCGGATCTAGGGATTTAATTTAAACCGTCGGATCTAGAGATTTAATCTCAATCATCAGATCTAGAGATTTAATCTCCACCGTCATATCTAGGGATTTAATCTCAACCGTCGGATCTAGATATTTAATCTCAACCGTCGGATCTAGAGATTTAATCTCAACCGTCGGATCTAGAGATTTAATCTCCACCGTTGGATCTAGGGATTTGTTTTCCATCATTGGATCTAGGCTTCATGAGGATTATATTAGGCTACGATAGGGACCATGAGGAAGAGTTGGATCTTGGCCACCCGATGGATCGGAACCACACAAACTTGATCCATCAATGATGTTCCATTCCACTAGAGGATCATCATTGAATTACCTCACCAACCCGCATAAATTAATATGGGCTCCATACATTATTCGTACATCCATCTCCCCGTGTTTAAGATATCGAATGTCCGTCAATTAATTGATTTACTGACCATCAATCAATTAACATCTAACTCCTCGAGTAGTACCACTCAACCTTATCATCATGTTGACTAAGTCAACCTGCAAGGTTTACATGATGAACCTTATGAGCTCCTCAAGGGGACATCATCAACCTAATATATAGGACTCGGTTTCCTCCTATAATCAATGACACACCATGTAAATAATATCATTTCCCAACTTACCAGGCATATTGATTTAATCCATATAAATCTCACCCTTTTGTAAATCAAAGAAATAAATACTAAGTACATTTGCCCATTATTATATCGGGATTAAGAGCATGTACAACATAATATCTAAGGTCCAATTCAATTATGTAGTCAGCAATAAATTGAATCACCTCTATGTCGGTCCTGCTCAATACACCTAAGTGTACTAGTGTAACTCTATGTTCAAGACAAAACAATACCAAGCTACTCTACAACCATGCCAATGGTTTGTCCAAAACCATCTTGGTTGTGAGCCTCTACATATATTCTACAAGGGACTGATAACATGATCTTCTGTGCCACACCAAGCACCATGTTATCTACAATGTAAAGTATTAGACAATATGCACACATATAATAAATATAAAGTGCAAACAATGATCATGTGATTCTTATTTCAAAATAAAAATGTTCATACAAAAGAGCTAGGCTTTCAGTATACATTCCAACACAGCCATGATTTCCACCCTTCCTGACCAAGCTGAAATCGAAGATAAGTTTCCACCACAGCTTGATGACCCCGGTGAATTTGTTATCCTCTGCTCAATTTATGGGGAGAGCTTCGATGAAGCGCTATGCGATTTGGGGTCATCAGTCAGTGTGATGCCCTACGCATACTATCTGAAGATGGGACTGAACGGGCTCCAACCAGCGAATCTTTGTATTCGTATGGGGGATGACTCAGTCAATAAACCTGTCGGCTTGCTAGCACATGTACCTGTGGTTGTCGACAAATTCGTGATACCCACGGACTTCATCATACTGGACACAGGACCCAATCCCTAGAATCCCATCATTATGGGAAGGCCTTTTTTGGCAACTGCAGGAGGGTGCATAGATGTGAAAGCACACCAGATCTCCCTGGAGGTAGATGGGGAGATCATCTTTTTCAACCTTTCGGAGCAGAGAGCCCCCTACCTCGACGGCTTCACATTTAGCAGAATAAAGCCGGAGCCACCAAATGAAGCTTCCGAGACGGATGAATAGAGATTCACTGAACCTCCAGAGCCAAGTTGATAGTGGAGTGCGGCCGAGCTAAACGACCTTAAACAAAGAGCTTCTTGGGAGGCAACCCAAATATAGTTTTTAGATTTGCCATTGATTGTATTGGATGCATTTATTTAATTTTAGTTTTGATTTCCATCTCATTTAGAATTAGGACTAGAAAAGAACTTTGCTAGGTGAAAATAAAATCCGTATTAGCTTACACAACGAAGTGTATGAGGAAATTAGGACCATTATGCAAAAATGAGAGAAAAAGGGGGACACACGACCTAGTCATGTGTTTTCCCATGGTCGTGCTCGATTGACCCGTGGCGCACATGGCCAGGTCGTGTGTTTCCACACAGTCATGTCGCACAAGGTTAAAAAGGGTGAGCCGTGTATTTTCACCCCATTTGTGTCGTGTGCTTCGATTGCTCTTGCCCTAGCCATGTGGTTTCATCTTCCCCGCTACTTAGAAGCTCTTCTAACCTCAAAGGAAGCCAAAAGAAGCAAGGAATGAGGAGGACCAAGCATGTGGCACCTCGATCCGGTGCTTCGGAGCGACGAGCAAGGAGAACTGATGCCCCTCAAGCTCTGAAGGAGGGTAACGCCCTACCAACCCTTCTTTTTCGCAATAATGAACATAGAGATAGATATAATATGCTTTCTACTCGTAAACTCACTACTACTAGGTACCTGGATGAAGATTTGCTAGAGTCTTTAGGGTTGTTAGGTGACATTCAAGCCCTATTTGCAAAAATGGGGTGGGAAGAGATGATAGGAATAAGACACCCAACTTACCCTAGGATAGTTCTAGAATTTTTGAGTTCCTTAGAGGCAGAAGTTTTAACGGGTAGAGAGAGCGAAGAGGGTAGGATAACTTTTAGGATTTTTAACATTGAGCATGAATGGACCCTTCACCAATGAAATTCATGCTTTGGCTTGCCTAGTGGGGTAGAGAGAAGAACCCTTGTTGGCTTTAACTCTCGGATATTTTGACCCGAGTTGACGGGGGAGCACGCTTATGACCCTTCTAGGGCCAAAGCATCACGCCTCCAAAACTCCGTCTTCTGATACCTCCATCACATCTTGGCCAGTACTATATTTGGTAGTAGGGAGAGTGACGGTGTGGTTAGAGCTAGCGAGCTGCTTTGCCTCTGAGACATGCTACAAGAAAGGAGTAGCATCGATGTAGGGTCCCACTACATTAGGCACTTAGTGAAGATGGGAAAAGTAAAATGAGGAGAGATTATTGTGGGGAGCCTACTTACCCACATTTTCCATAGGATGGGGTACGATTACACTGCATTAGAGAGTATACAGGAGAGCCCTAAGATCGACCTAGGAGTGTGCATGGCCATAAAGATGATTGTGAGAGAAGGACACTCGTTATTCTTTGTAAGGAAAAATCTGACGACCCTTAGGTTCCCCGACCCTGATCGTACCACAATCACTACACGAGTCAACTGGTGCTTAGACCTGATAGTGGAGTCCCCTCCACATGAGGGACCACCCACATCGGCGCCCATCTCTCCCCCTTTACATCATTCTCCCTCCAGTCCACACATGCATAGGAGCCCACCTAGTCCACGCCGACATGAGCCTGCACCTGCACCACCTCCTTTTTTCACTTTTGAGCAGGATGCAGGTACGTTGGCCTATGATTTCTCAGAGTTCCGATTGCTCCTCGATGACATATACGCCGAGCAGCAGACGCAAAGGCAGCGATTGGAGGAGCAGAGTGCCTACACGCAGGTGGAGTTCCAGGGTTTTCGGGAGCACTTCCAGCGGGCTGAGGAGTTCTATGACGAGGCCCACATCTACTTTCAGGAGGAGGCTGCTCATCGCCAGGATGAGGCCGCCTACTGTCAAGAGATGCGGCAGCACATGCATGCCCAGCAGGCATAGTGGGCTAGGGAGGAGGAGCACCGAGCAACCGCTGCATCCACCAGCTCTAAGATCGACCACATGTACATGTGGCATCAACAGCTTAGTAGTAGGTTCTCCCAGGATCCCGAGATGTCGAGGCTCCCAGACTTTCCACCTCGTCCACCATACTAGAGGTATACTCATTTAAGTCTAGGGGGGGACCCAAAATTTTATTTTGTTCCTATCATTAGTTTCTTTCCTAGTATTTGCATTATTATTAGCATTCATTTATTCATGCATAGGTTGTTGAATTTCATTGAGCACTTAGTTTTTGTTATCTGTAAAGCTGCCTCACTAGTATTTTTAAAAGACTTCTTCATGAGTTGATTCCAAGAGTAGTGTAACTTCATTTATCTCATGGTATTTTATTTTATTTGCTATAATGAATGTGCTAGGCTTACACTAGTTTGTTTCTATTTTTGCACACACATGTCGAACATTCTGAAAGGGAGAGTCTAGTACATACCTAGTTATGATTCATCTCAGTAGTCTAGTACTTTGAAATCCATAGGTGACCCTAAGACTAGCATTTTAGTTACTAGAGATGCTCGGATTGTGTGAACCGAAGAATAAAAGACAGAAAAGAGAAAAAGAAATGAAAAAGAAAACAAAAAAAAAGAGAGAAGATTATGAGGGATAAAAAAATAATAATTGTTGTGGGTGGAAATGACTAGGTGCCCGTTTGATACTGAGTTAGGTTACTGGGGAAACACCTACCATTTTCTCTTAATACCGAGCATGCCTTTGAGACTTTGTGATAGATCTAGGGAACAACCCTCCCTTTGGGTAGGTAAGTGCCTAAGATCCGGAGACCTTAGGATGACGACTTAACTTACCATGGAACGAGTATCCTCTAAGAATGATTCGCTTAGCAAGAGCACGAGGAGCTAACCTAGTGAATTTCTAGAACATATTTATTTTGCTTTGATTGCAAATACCACTTGATAAATTTAGTTAACATGCTAAGTATGAAACAATATCTTTTTAAAATTTCATGGCACTAAGGTTTGCTTGAGGACAAGCAAAGATTTAATTCTGGGGGAAGTGATGTGAGCAAAACATATAGGGTTTTAGGAGTAGTTTTCGCTCACATCTCATTACATTTTATGTTAGTTTCATGCATATGTCACTCTATTTTGCACGCATTTCCTATTTTCTGGTACGGAGGTCTCCTCTTTGTATTTTTGTGTGCAAGATAGCATTTCGGGGGGAAAGGCACACTCTCGGAGCAAAAGAAGGATATTTTGCAGCTAGATGTAGAATGGGACATGGCCAGGGCGTGTGGCTATACATGGTCATGTCCAATGGGTGAGATTAGCCACCCAAGGGCCGCACATGGACTGGTCATGTGGAAACACACGACCGTGTGGTGGCCCTACAGATTAATGCGACTAGGGCTTTTTCTAAATTTTACAGCGGTCCGAGGTGATGTCTATATAAGGATGGCTCCCCCCAAACCCTAGGGAGGAGGCACGACGGCTGGGACGAAACACTGAAGCCCTAAAAAGCTTCTAGAACTCGCAACGAGGTGGAAGAACTCCGTCGAAGGTCCACGTTCTGCACTTCAACATCGGAGAAGAGGCCACATAGGCATTGTAATTCCTTGTTCTTGCACTTTATTTCTGATATATTCGAACATGTACATGCCTTGTGATTCTCTTCCTTTATATATGGAGTAGTTCCTTCGATTCTACGATTAGGGAGTAGCTTGTGTGCGCATGACATGTTGGTTCAAATTAAATTCGGTTTTTGAGTTTGAATTTACAATTGGAAATTGTTTATGCCCATATCTATGCGTATTTGATTTTCTACCTGCTGTTCTTAGGCGATATGAGGGGTGAACCAGATCTCCTGTAACCTTGGGTAGAAGGATGTGATGGAACCAGAAACGGTTCACCGCAGGGATTGATTTGGCATCCTCGTACCATCTATCCCGTCCGTGTAAGGAAGAGATAGCTCTCGGTAGATGCGGTGGCTCATCGGGAGAGTGTATGATGCCCTTCCACAAAACCATAGCTAGACGATTAGACAATGCCAAGTTGATAGCATGTTTTGCGACACACAAGTGAAATCGATGTCCTAGAATCCCTTTTAAAGATCTCGGTATGCTCCTTTCTTCCTCCGTGTGACACCATATTAGAGTTTAGTCCACCGACAACCCTCACAATCGAAATATTTTTTATTTTACTTCCGAACAATTTCATCCACTGAACAAATCGGTATTCGAATGCCAATCCTTGTGTGATCAATAATCTTTTATTACTTGATTACATCTCTGCACTTGCAGGCATTGAGCGCGAGCGCTCGCTTCAAGTCCTCGACGACCTCCGTCACGAGATTTGGGGACACGTTCACGTGCATCATCCAATTAGGTTCATTTTTGCCTCTGACACACCATTAAGCTATGGTGTATACGGCGGAGTCCATTGAGACAATATACCATTGTCCCGTAGATAATCTAGAAACTCTTGACTCAAGTATTCACGACCTCGATCCAATCGAAGTATTTTAATACTCTTGCCATGTTGTTTCTCTACTTCATTTCTAAATTCTTTGAACCTTTTAAAGGATTTAGACTTGTGTTTCATCAAGAACACATATCCAAACCGTGAGTGATCATCGGTGAAAGTAATGAAGTAGTTATAGCCTCCTAAAGCTTGAGTTGACATAGGTCAGCATACATCAGTATGTATTAGACCAAGCAACTCTCCCACCGGTTCACCTTTTCTAGTAAAAGGTAACTTGGTCATCTTGCCCTTTAAGCATGATTCGCATGTATCATATGAATCTAATTCAAACGATTCCAGAATTCCACTTTGGTGTAATTCAGACATGCGTTTCTTGCTCACATGGACAAGATGACATTGCCACATGTAGGAGTCTAATTGATTATCTTTTCGAGCATGCTTGTTGCTTGCTTCGTTATTGAAAATGTCACTGGATACGTCCAACATATAAATACCATTGCTTAAAGTTCTAGTCCCAAATACAACGTCATTCAAAGTTATGTAACAACAATTGTTAATAAAAGTTAAATAATACCCATTTCTATTTAATCAAGAAATAGAAATGAGGTTCTTTATCAACGATGGAACATAAAAGCAATTGTCCAGTTCTAAGACAAGTCCTGTTGGGATTTTCAATAAATACATTCCGATGGCGAGTACAACAACCTTTGCTCCATTCCCAACATGTAAATTTGACTCTCCCATGACGAGTCTTCTTCTATTCCATAGGCCATGTATGTTATTACATATATGTGAACCATACTCGATATCCAATACCCAAGTGTCTAAGGATATAGAATGACAATCAATAACGAAGATATCTGAAGAAGATGGGCATCAGATGCCTTATTCTTCTTTACAGACTCAAGATAAATCTTACAGTTTCTTCGCCAATGACCCTCCTTGCCATAATGATGGCAAGTGCCCTTTTGAGTTGGTTCTGCTTTTTTAGCCTTTTTCTTCTTCCCCTTCTACTGTTCCTTTGACTTTCTCTTAGAACCTTTCTTCGAGGAATCAACTAACAACACCATCCCCTGCTCATGCTTCATAGAAAGCTCCACAGTCTTTAGCATGTTGAGCAGTACCATAGATGAACCTTCTTGCATCTCAGAGGTGAAGAGGAACATGGAGAATTTGAACCTTTCGTATCTCACTTGCTCATTAAACAACTCATAAAGATGAAAAACTATGGTATAAGCATCCATATGTTCATGCTTCTTCTGCAGCTTGGGTACCATCACTGCTAGCATGATGCAACTCACTAGTTCAGAATCACTCACTTGTTTCTGATATGCCAACAATTGGTTTGGAGTTATATCATCACTAGGACGGGCGGGAAGAGGCGCTTTGAGGACATATGCAAGCTTTTCAGCCTTGAGAACAATTCTCAAGTTTTAAGCCAATCCAAGAAGTTTGACCCAGTCAATTTATTCGAATCTAAAATAGAGCACAAATTCAAAGACATCATGATCAAGCGATTAACCTAGAAATACAAATCGATCATAGATGAGAAAGATGATTTAAAATGCATCCACATACATTTACAAATCCCATTTATTTTTGAAATAAAAAGCCCTTAAAATTAATTCGGGGGATTGTAGGTCCATCTCCGAATGGGTTGATATCCAACATAGATAAGGACAACCTTGGAGAGAGTCCAACAAGCCATTCTTAGGTACGATGGTAGGTATCAAGTATACCAATTGCATATCAAATATATGCAACTATTAGAATGTGCTATTAACTAATTGAATGTTCACACATACATCAGGTTGTTAACTCATTAACAAGTATGCATCATATGCATAGCACACAACTTCACCTCCCTTCACATCGACCTTGGAGAGAGTCCAACAACCCGATGTTCCAAGTTAAAGCCGATCCATTATTCGCGAAATAGTTTTAATATGGTTAAAGCGCATTCAACCAATTAGCCAGGCTTGGAGAGAGTCCATCAACCCAAACCAACGATTGACCCCTGACTCTTACCATATTAGTAATAAACTATTCCAATGGTTTGAACATGTTTAGGTTCGAGTCGGGCTTGGAGAGAGTCCAACAACCCAAATAAGAAACAGAACACTAGTTCTAACCATATTAATGAAAGGTGTAGGCTTTAATATTGTGTAAGGGTTTTAATGTCTCATCCTCTTTGCATGCAAATAACTATTATTTACATGGCATGATACACATGACATACATTTACATGTCACGACACGCATGACATAAATATATGCATCTAATGTAATTACATAGCATACAATTATGACATCTACAAATAGTTTTCTTATTTGTCATAATGTCATAACTAATTTTGGAAATAAAATATGTTTGAGATTTGATTTACCAAATTAAATCCCGATTAAATTAGGAAACAAATTTCCAAATTTAATCACATATTTTATTTATGAAAATATTAATTAAGGAAATTCAAATTTAATTTAGGAAATGAATTTCCTAAATTGTAATTTGCTAATCATATTAGAAAATTTCCAATTTGAATTTATTTACTAATTAAAATTTCCATAATTATTTCTAAACTCTCCAAAAGTAGAAAATTTCCAAAATACAATTATGACTATCGCAAAACAATTTTACGATTATGTCGAAACATAGTCGGGCTCTGATACCACTGTTGGGTTTCCCCTGCACCGACATGGGTGTGTGTTCGAATATGTTTCGTAAACATGCACACAGCGAAAGCAAAAACAAGTAATAACTAACTTATTACAACACACACGCCACACACATGCAAAGGATACACCATGTGTAGACATAATCGCTATTTCAAATTTTGCAATAAAGAAACTAATCTAGGTATACTTGATGAATTACGTGAAGCGGAAATGACATCAACCTTAGTGACCCTTGTAAGTTACGCCTCTATCTGTATCCATGCCGAGCATCATCGGGATAGCTTCACAAAGCCACGAGCCCCAACTTCACGAGATGTATTAGCTTTGTGTTGAAGTCGTTGTGATCCAAGAGACGATCACAATCTGAATCAAATTCGGATCCAAAAACCGAGTTTCATAAACTCGCTTCTCGGAAGAGATTTTTGTCAACCGATTGATGAAAACTTAACCCTTCACCTATGAGGATTGTTGGAGATCCAATTCCCGGCAAGTAGGTTACTGTCGGAGTACAAAACGTCGACCAAACAACCTCTCCAACAAGAGGAGAACAAGCTGTCCAGAAACTGGACAGCTTGTTTGGTGGAAGAGATGGCCGGCCAATCAATTGGCCGGTTGCTCCTTGGTCACCGGGTGGCCAAGGGAGGATGGTCGGAGGTGTTGCCGGCGGCTGGTGGGTGGCCAGTGGCAAGGAGGAAGAGGCAGCAGCAGCTCTTGGTTGGGTGACCATTCCTCTTGGGTGGCAAGAAGCAAGGAGGAAGAGAAGGCTTGGGCGGCTAGGGTTTCCAACAATAAAAGTTATCCACGAAAAACCCTTAACCCTCTATCTTATAGAGAGCGTGTTTTTAAGTTAAAACGAATCGAACCAACTTTGGTTCATTCATTTAAAACAAACCAAAACTCTTTGGTTTATTTTCCACCATTGGATTAGAACCAAACCAATTTGGTTCATCCATCAAGTCTTCAAAAGACGCGGCCCATCCATGCTTCCGATGCGACTGAAACAATTTCATACTCGCTCTTTGTTTGGTTCAACCAAACCAAGTCTCTCTCGATCTAAGAATCCTATTCTCAAGCTCATTTTTAATCCTTCGGATAACACTCGTAGGGTGTGGACCAAATAGGTTTCCGATTTATGTTGGTCATCTATAATTAACCATTAACTATAGAATGATCATGAGTGACACCTAGTAGTACATCATGATTCCCAATTAACCGAAAATTCAACAGTTGATCTCAGAACAACTTATGAAACCATTCAGCAGCTATAGTGATTTGTGCCTCGTTCCCTTCACCTATCTTATACCCACTTGGTTCAGGACATGGTTTATATGTCAGTCCCCACTAGGCTCACTACGTCACACCTAGCCCAAGTATTACTTCCTCGTCCTACGGATTCTAGTTACTGCACATGTTTCCAATAGTACCATACTCTAAACATGTAATACTTTGGTCAAAGACTTTAGTAACAATTCAATGAGAGGCCATAGTATATACATCTCCTCACAAGGAGTGGTGAATCCTCTATAGGGTATTCAAACACCTTCGACCACTTGGACTTTTACCCAATCATTGTTGGATCGAGAAGCGTCGCTAGAGGGGGGAGGGGTGAATAGCGAGAGTAGAATTTCTTTTCGTTCATTAAAACACGAGTAGAAACAGTGGAAAAATAAGAAGACAAGTTTATTTTTACTTGGTTCACAACCCAACGGTTGCTACTCCAAGGCCCTAACGGCCTAGACCGCGTACGGAGGGCAAAACACTATAACGTCTCCTCCTCGTTGGAGGTAGGAGACAACGATCACAAAACTAGAAGTACGAGGATGAGGCAACAAGCCTACCTCACCTCATTATGAATAAAAACAAAGAGTACAATAATAAACGCAATTACTTGCTACTGTTGCCAACGAAGAGGATTAGAACTTATTGTCGCGTTGGCGTTATGACGGTGTTGGAGCTTTAGCGTTGTAGGAGCACTTGAGAATAATCTTGATGATCTTTGGAGTTGGAATCCTCCCCTCCTTTTATAGATTTTGGCCTCTGAATATGTCTCCTAAAGTTTTGGAACACATCCCGAAGTTGTACAAAATTTTATCGCGAAGTGGCCGCGTCAAACGTTATCCGTTTTGACCAAGCGAAAAGGCTGATTCGTCGCCATCAGTCGACTGATGCCTCTCATCAGTCGACTGCCCCATGTCCAGCAGTCGACTGCCAACCTGGCCACTTCCCTGCAGTAAGAGGTTAGCATGGAAAATAGTAAATACGACGATTTCTAACCGTCCGATCTTGACCTAGACCTTCCACAGGAAGTCTTAGTCGGATCGCCACCTACGGTCATCCCCGTAAAAAGGACACGACCTTACCATCTCTCACTCACACGAGCTTACCTTGATACTTACTTTGCAGCTCTCGCTTCTGACCTTCCACTCGATTCCTTTGGCTCCCTACGAAGTCACTCGAGTGTCGCCCGACCACCGCGGCTTCCTCCGGGTGTCGCTAGCCTTCAGCTCTAGCTTTAGTACTTTTCTCTGCATACTCGATTTAGCTCATGAGATAATGATGTAAACTTAACTTTGTGTCTTTTCCATAATCAAAACACAGGTTCAATTATCTAGTGCCCCTGCACAAACAATCATCTCAGATCCACATCTCCTCGGAGATGCTTGCTTAAAATGTCAAAATATAAGTCTCCATGACCAAGATGACTTGAATACCGTAAGTCAAAGGAACATCATACTTAAGCTGCAGTAAGAACTTCATTGACATATTCATATATGCAGAGAACCATATGAAGCCTTACAGCTAGTCACTCCAATGAACCATAACTAGCATCCACGATTAACTCCGGATATCCTAATGCCTCCAACTAGTGAGGAATAGTTGCTTGGATAAACCAAAGAGTATAACTCATGCTAGTCTCAACATAATTGATAGTGTCCGAATACATCAATTTATTGACTAGGGATAATTCCAATACATCACAATTACACATGTAGAGGTACTCATTAGTTGTTATCCAATCACAAATTCTCTCATATTGTGAATCATAGTGTAGACATTCAGAAAATGAGTTTAAGATCCAATCAAATACATGAAAATATGTACACTCAAATAGTGAATCTTCATTTATCAAATAAATGGTACAACCATAAGGCGATTGCCTTAGGATATCTCTCATATATCACTAACAGTTGCACCGAATCTGAGCGCCCCCACTCTGATACCAAATGTAGGATCGAGAAAATGCTAGGGGGGGGGAGTGAATAGCGTTCTAAAAACTTTTTCATTTCTTCGTAAAAACTAAAGCGTGCAATGGAAATAAGGTAAGACAAAACACAAGGACACATTTGTTTTTTACTTGGTTCACAACCAACCGGTTGCTAGTCCAAGGCCCCACGATTCTTGATCGCTTCCGATGGAAAATCCACTAGAAACTTGTAGGGATGTATACTGAAAAGTCTACCTTTTGTATGAACATCTTTATTTTGAAATAAGAATCACATGATCATTGTTTGCATTTTTTTGGTTATGCAATATTGTCTAATACATTACATTGTAGATAACATGGTGTGTGGTGTCACACGAGAGATCATGTTATCGACTCCTTGTAAAGTATAAGTAAAGGCTCACAACCGAGATGACTTTGGACAAACCATCGGAATGGTTGTAGTGTGATTTGCTATTGGTTTGTCTTGACCATAGAATCACACTAGTGCACTTTGTGTGTATTGAGCATGACCGACTTAGAGGTGATTCGATTTGTTGCTGACTACATATTTGAATCGGACCTCAGATATAATTTAGTACATGCTCTTAATCCCGATATAATAACGGGCACATATACTTAGTATTCATCTCTTTGATTTACCAATGGGCAAGATTTATAGATTAAATCGATAGGCTCGGTAAGTTGGGAGATGATATTATTTATATGGTGTGTCATTGATTATAGGAGGAAACCGTGTCCTATATATTAGGATGATGATGTCCCCTTGAGGATCTCATAAGGTTCATCATGTAAACCCTGCAGGTCAACTTGGTCCGGCATGATGAAAAGGTTGAGTGGTACTACTCAAGGAGTTAGATGTTGATTAATTAATTGTCAGTAAATTAATTAATCGACGGACATTCGAGATCTTCAACACGGGGAGAAAATGTACAAATAATATATGGAGCCCAAATTATCATATGGGGGTTAGTGAGGTAGATCAATGATAATCCTTTAGTGGATTGGATTATCATTAGTGGATCGGACTTTATGTGGGCTTGATCCATGGGTGGCCAAGATCCAACTCCTCCTAATGGTCCCTATTGTATCCTATTAACACCTCATGAAGCTTAGATCCAATGGATAGAAACAAAACTCTAGATCCAAAGGTAGAGATTAAATCTCTAAGATCCGACGGTTGAGATTAAATCTCTAGATCCGACGATTGAGATTAAATCACTAGAACCAATGGTGGAGATTAAACCAAGGCTTATCCCTAACTCTATAAAAGGGTGGACTAGGGGTGGGCGGCAACACAATGGAGAGGAAAGGGGGCAAGGGTTTTGGGCGGCAAGAGCAAGGGAGGTTAGCGTTTTGGGTGGCCACAATTAAGGAAAGTTTTTCTTCTTCTTCTTCCTTTGGTGGCCGACACCCTTCTTCCCTCATCTCTCCTTGGCTTGGCCGGTGTCCACAATTCTCCCTTTCATCTATGGCTGATGATGGATGGGGATTAGGGCTTCTCCCTTGGGCAAAAACCAAATCCTAATTAGATTAAGATTGGGCTTGGGCTGCTAGGGTTAGGGTTTTGGGATTAGGTTGGGCGGCAACATGAAGATGAAGCTCCTTTCTTCTTCTTCCTAAGGTTGGCCTACCACTCTCCTTGTTCCCTCTACCTTGGTTGGAGCCCAACCTATTCTCCTTCCTTTCATCCTTGGCCGGAAATTAGGAGAGCTTAGTTTAGGTTTTGTGTGGCAACATGGAGGAGGATTGCTTTCCTTTCTCTTTTCCAAGTGTTGGCCGACGCCCATGCTCTTGTGTTTTCTCTTTTCGCCGGTATTCAGACTCCATGTTCTCTTCCTTGGCCGGTAGCAACATCGAGTTTATTGACTTGGTGACCGGTTCTAGATAGGAAGATGAGTTTTGTTTTAGGATCTTCCTTTGTTCGGAGTGAACAAGGAATGGAAGATTGGTGTTCTAGGAGGCTTCAACTTTTGGTAGATCGTCGCCCACACGACGTCCAAAAGGAGGAAGGACATACAATAGAAGATCAAGAGGTATAACAAGAGGTATAATCTTATTTATTTTGATTAGTGTTCTTTTGTATTATATTTATAATTGCTTTTCAATTATATGCATGTTTTGTGTGGATGGTTACTTGCTTGTATTTGTTTTTCAACTATGAGCATGATATAAATCTGTATATGGCTAAATAATACTTGGATCTCGAGCATAAATACAAAAACCGGCGATCCGAACATCATCTATTCCGCGACTACTCGTAGAATAGAGGATGGTCGCTTGAACAATGAGTTTGTTCAAGTGACCTCTCTAAACGAATAGCATGATGATGACTTGGTTGTTTGGGCAATCCCTTGTGTCTAGGATTAAATTTTTAATCCGGGGACATCAATGGGATCGCCATGAACAAATGACCGAGGTGAAGTGGGAAGCTAAGCTTCCCCTCACGGACTCGATAAGTAAAACCCTTGAATTGGTATCAGAGCTTCCGGGCAAAACCTACAATTAGTATCAGAGCCAAGGTTTCTGGTTTTGTGTGTTTAGGATTCGGTTAATTTTTATGCACTTTTCATATATTATATGTGCTGGATAATAGTAGGATATGCGTAGTTTAACTCTTTGGTTGTAGGCATAAGATCCCACTATTATGGCCATATGTGTGTATGTGATTGTATATGTATATTTTGTTGAATCCTCGGGGTTGACGAGGCTAGTATTTGATTTTTTATAAATTAGATACGACATTGTTTAGCCACTCTTTATTTTATTTTACTTTCGATCTAGATTTCATGTACACTCCCTTGTGGAGTATATGATCGATGGATGTAAATTAAAATAGGTTTTAGTCTCAGCTCGGATCTCCGGATGGCTTGTACATGGCGTAGGAGGAGCGGACGAGAAGGCGTTGCGACGGGAGACATATTGAAGACAAAAGCCATAATAGTTGGAAAATAATTTATTTTTCATATTTATTGTTTTTTTTATATGCATGTCGTAGGCTAGGAAAATTCCTCAATTTCAAATTACTAAGTGGGAGAGGGAAATTTCTATAAATTCCCATGACCTCCATTACGATTTGACAAGTGATGCAAACAAACTTGCGCATCGGCTCTTAGTGCCTTCCTCCATATCGGATAGGTTTGTTTGCAGATCACAAGGTCAAATATGGTTATAGGGAATTATCAAGGAGCGTGTGCACTTCCCCATCGTAAGGCATATAACCCGAGATAATTACCTTAGTACCAAGTAATGGTGAACACTTAGATACAAATATAAGTATCCTCCCCATCGGAGTCACTTCTTTTATTTGTAGGGCCGAAGAGAAACCAACTATTAATTTTATTTGTCAAAAAGTTAGGTTGACAACATAGTAAAATTAATGGGTAAAACCTCCTCTTACAAATGTAGAATTCATATACGTCCACACTATCGTGGCATACGATATTCTCGGTGTTTTGAGGTGTTGGTTGATTTTAAAATTTTATTGTTTGAGGAATCAATAATTTTTTGAAATCCAAAGTAATGATATATGTGATTCTTAGGATTTTCAAAATGACTTTCAGTCCTCTTGTTATGATACTAAAGGAAAATAAACTTACTGTACCCAAATAATGTTGATTGAAAAAGAATCTAGATATTATCTTAACTGCTGAGAAGTAAAAATATGCACTCTTTGAAGAGTGTCCTCAAGCCATGGTTGCCCAAAAAAGGTTTCTACTTCTAAGCCGAAAGGTAAGAAGAAGGAGAAACAAGGTGGAGCAAAGGTGGTGGGAGGATCTCAAGGAGGAGTGAAGAAGCCGAAAGGCAAGTACTTCACTTACAAGCAGGATGGACATTGGAAGAAGGACTGCCCCAACCATAAGAATAAAGGTATATCTTTTGGTCTAGTCATTGAAACATCTTTAGCGGTGTTATCTACCGGCACCTGGTGTGAAGATACGGGAGCCACTGATCATGTCTGCAATACTTTGCAGGGGTTCCAGGAAATCAGACGACTGGCTGAGGGGGAGATTACCGTATACTTGGGTGATGCCACGAAGGTGGCGGCTGTTGTAGTGGGAGATGTTCATTTATCTGTTGAGAAAAATAAACTTTTGGTTCTTAAGAATTTCTTTTATGTACCCTTATTTAGAAAGAATTTAATTTCGGTTTCTAAATTGTTTATGAATGGATATTCTATTTCTTTTAATGACAGAGTTGTTATAAGAAGGAATAGGGACATTATCTGTTCGGGTGCATTGATAGGATATTTGTACACACTTGAACCAAAACCTCCCACGATGCAAATTGAAGTTAATAACTCATCTTCTAATTCCAATAAGAGAAAAGAATCTTTGAAGATGAACCAAACTATCTTTGGCATCTTAGGCTTGGTCACATTAACCTAAGCAGAATTCAAAGGTTGATAGCTGATGGACCTTTGGGTTCGTTAGTGGTGGAGGATCTCCCAACCTATGAATCTTGCTTGGAGGGTATGATGACCAAGAGGCCTTTTAAGGCCAAGGGGTATAGAGCCAATGATGTGTTAGAATTGGTTCATTCTAATTTGTGTGGTCCTATGTCTATCCAGGCTAGAGGTGGTTTTGAGTATTTTGTCTCTTTTATAGACGATTACTCAAGATATGGATACATTTACCTGATGCGCCGCAAGTCTGAATGCTTTGACAAGTTCAAAGAATTCAAGGCAGATGTGGAGAAACATCAAGGTAAAAGTATCAAGACACTACGATCTGATCGTGTTGGCGAGTACCTCTTGGGAGAGTTTTGGGATTACCTATCAGAGGCTGAGATTCAATCTCAATTGACTGCACCTGGCACACCCCAGCAGAATGGTGTAGCAGTGCGAAGGAATAGGACTCTTATAGAAATGGTTAGATCGATGATGAGTTATTCTGACTTGCCAGATTCGTTCTGGAGATATGCTCTAGATACGGAGGTGTACATTCTGAACTTGGTTCCATCTAAATCAGTGACTTCTACTCCCACAAATTTGTGGACTGGGTGAAAGCCTAGTCTAAGACATATTCGGATATGAGGGAGTCCAGCACATGTGTTGAAGGCAGATGCTGGAAAGTTGGAACCTCGTACAGAAATATGCATGTTCGTTGGCTATCCCAGGGGAACGAAGGGTGGATTGTTTTATAGTCCTAGAGACCAGAGGGTGATCCTTAGCATTAACGTCAGATTTCTAGAGGAAGACTATGTGATGAGCCACAAGCCCAAGAGTAAAATTGTTCTGGATGAGTTAAAAGGGGAAGTCACTTCTTTAGTACCACCGGTACAAGAGGATATACCACATGTCACTGCACCGCGTGTCACAGAGGATACATAGGTGATATCTCGTCCTAGTGGGAGGGTTGTGAGACAGCCTGATAGATTCATGTTCTTGGGAGAATCTTCTGATTTGGTCCCTGGCGAACATGAACCTAATCCCTGGACATATGATGAGGCAATCTACGATAAAGATGCAGTATCTTGGCAAAGTGCAATGAATGCTGAGATTGAATCTATGGATTCAAATCAGGTCTGGGAGCTAGTAGAACCACCCGAGGGTGTAAAAACCATTGGATGCAAGTGGATCTACAAGAGAAAGAGAGGAATAGATGGGAAGGTTGAGACCTTCAAAGCGAGGCTTGTTGCGAAGGGGTATACTCAGAAAGAGGGTATCGATTATGAGGAGACCTTTTCGTCGGTAGCCATGCTTAAGTCTATCCGGATTCTCTTATGCATAGCAGCTCATATGGATTATGAGGTGTGGCAGATGGATGTCAAGACAACTTTCCTTAATGGATGTCTTGAGGAAAACATTTATATGAAGCAACCAGAGGGATTCATTACTAAGGGCAAAGAGCATCTTGTATGTAAGCTTAATCGGTCCATTTATGGATTGAAGCAAGCTTCGAGGTCTTGGAACATCTGTTTTGATGAGGTAATCCAGTCATATGGATTTATTCAAAGTCCGGATGATTCTTGTGTATACAAGAAATGTTACGAAAATATAGTGGTATTTCTTGTACTATACGTAGATAACATTTTGGTGATTGGAAACAATATCAAAGTGTTATCGGACGTAAGGGTATGGTTGTCCAAATAGTTTGATATGAAGGACTTGGGAGAAGTGGGACACATCCTTTGGATCAAGGTTATAAGGGATCACAGGAAAAGGATGTTGTGCTAGCTTATCCCAAGCTTCATACATAGACACAATTATGGATCGTTTTAGCATGCAGAACTCCAAGAAAGTTTTTTTTTCTTTCAGGCACGGAGTTCCTTTATCTAAGGAGATGTGTCCTAGATCATCTGAGGAGATAGAGGAGGTGAAGGCGGTTCCTTATGCTTCGGCAGTAGGAAGCCTCATGTATGCGATGCTATGTACGAGACCAGATATATGCTTTGTCATGGGCATGGTCAGCAGATATCAGAGTAATCCAGGGCAGGGACATTGGACTGTGGTAAAACATATATTGAAGTGCCTGAAAAGGACTAGGGATTATATGCTAGTTTACCGGGCAGACCAATTACTCCCTGTGGGTTACATGAATTGCGACTTCCAATCAGATAGGGATAATAGTAAGTCTACCTCAGGTTTTGTGTTTACTTCGGGAGGTGGAGCCATTGTATGGAGGAGTGTCCAGCAGAAATGCGTGGCGGACTCCACCATGAAAGCTGAGTATGTGGCAGCCTCTGAGGCGGCCAAAGAAGCTATGTGGCTCAGCAACTTCCTGATGGACTTGGATGTGATTCCTGGTTTGGCCGGAACTATCACAATTTATTGTGATAATAATGGTGCAATTGCAAACTCGAAGGAAACACGAGCTTATAAGGCAAGTAAACACATAGAGCGCAAGTACTACCTGATACAAGAAATCGTAAAGGAGGTAGAAGTTGTTGTCGCCTAGATTGCATCAGAGGATGACCTGGTAGACCCTTTTCACTAAGGCCCTTCTAGCGAGAGCTTTGATAGGCATGTGGCGGGAAGGGGAATAAGATGTATGACAGTATGAGGACAGCATAGTCTTTTAGTATAAGTGGGAGATCGTAGGTATGTATACTGAAAAGTCTACCTTTTGTATGAACATCTTTATTTTCAAATAAGAATCAGATGATCATTGTTTGCATTTTTTTGGTTATGCAATATTGTCTAATACATTACATTGTAGATAACATGGTGTGTGGTGTCACACGGGAGATCATGTTATCGACTCCTTGTAATGTATAAGTAAATGCTCACAACCGAGATGAATTTGGACAAACCATCGGAATGGTTGTAGTGTGATTTAGTATTGGTTTGTCTTGACCATAGAATCACACTAGTGCACTTTGTGTGTATTGAGCAGGACCGACTTAGAGGTGATTCGATTTATTGCTGACTACATAATCGAATCGGACCTCAGATATTATTTAGTACATGCTCTTAATCCCGATCTAATAACGTGCACATATACTTAGTATTCATCTCTTTGATTTACCAATGGGCAAAATTTATAGATTAAATCGATAGGCTCGGTAAATTGGGAGATGATATTATTTATATGGTGTGTCGTTGATTATAGGAGGAAACCGTATCCTATATATTTGGAAAATGATGTCCCCTTGAGGAGCTCATAAGGTTCATCATGTAAACCCTACAGGTGGACTTGGTCTGGCATGATGAAAAGGTTGAGTGGTACTACTCAAGGAGTTAGATGTTGATTAGTTAATGGTCAGTAAATTAATTAATCGACGGACATTCGAGATCTTAAACACGGGGAGAAAATGTACAAATAATATATGGAGCCCATATTATCATATGGGGGTTGGTGAGGGAGATCAATGATAATCCTTTAGTGGATTGGATTATCATTAGTAGATCGGACTTTATGTGGGCTTGATCCAAGGGTGGCCAAGATCCAACTCCTCCTCATGGTCCCTATTGTAGCCTATTAACACCTCATGAAGGTTAGATCCAATGGATAGAAACAAAACTCTAGATCCAAAGGTAGAAATTAAATCTCTAAGATCCGACGGTTGAGATTAAATCTCTAGATCCGACGGTTGAGATTAAATCCCTAGAATCAATGGTGGAGATTAAACCAAGGCTTATCCCTAACTCTATAAAAGGGTGGACTAGGGGTGGGCAGCAACACAATGGAGAAGAAAGGGGGCAAGGGTTTTGGGCGGCAAGAGCAAGGGAGGTTAGGGTTTTGGGTGGCCACAATTAAGGAAAGTTTTTCTTCTTCTTCTTCCTTTGGTGGCCGGCACCCTTCTTCCCTCATCTCTCCTTGGCTTGGCCGGCGCCCACAATTCTCCCTTTCATCTATGGCTGATGATGGATGGGGATTAGGGCTTGGCCCTTG
Organism: Wurfbainia villosa; assembly: GCA_025175895.1. NCBI lineage: Eukaryota > Viridiplantae > Streptophyta > Magnoliopsida > Zingiberales > Zingiberaceae > Wurfbainia > Wurfbainia villosa. Next base: position 29,123,707 of record CM045989.1, on the reverse strand, counting down.
GGCAGAAACCAAATCCTAATTACATTAAGATTGGGCTTGGGTGGCTAGAGTTAGGGTTTTGGGATTAGGTTGGGCAGCAACAAGAAGATGAAGTTCCTTTCTTCTTCTTCCAAAGAATGGCTGGCCACTATCCTTGTTCCCTCAACCTTGGCCGGAGCTCAACCTATTCTCCTTCCTTTCATCCTTGGTCGGAAATTAGGAGAGCTTAGTTTAGGGTTTGGGTGGCAACAAGGAGGAGGATTGCTTTCCTTTCTTTTCTCCAAGTGTTGGCCGGCGCCCATGTTCTTGTGTTTTCTCTTTTGGCTGGTATCCATACTCCATGTTCTCTTCCTTGGCCAATAGCAACATCGAGTTTTTTGACTTGGTGGCCGGTTCTAGATAGGAAGATGAGTTTTGTTTTAGGATCTTCCTTTGTTCGGAGTGAACAAGGAAAGGAAGATTGGTGATCTAGGAGGCTTCAACTTTTGGTAGATCGTCGCCCACACGACGTCCGAAAGGAGGAAGGACATACAATAGAAGATCAAGAGGTATAACTGTCACGCCCGCCCTTCCCGGGACCCTAAATGTCCGGAGAGGCGGCGCGTGACGCGATCGTACATACATTTCATACAGCGGAAGACTTTATATATATGTACTTCTTATTTCTTACAGCGGAAGACTTGAGACCTAAATACTTTTTTTTTTCTTTTAAACATAAATATGCATTAACACTTCTTCTTAACATAGAGTATGTTTCATAGCGTAGCATGCATAGATACTTCTTCTTACTTCTTCTTTACTTCTTCTTATCAACATAAAGCATGCATCATATATACACATAGATACTTAAGGCTTAGTAGGTTCATAACATCATCGTCATAGGGAGACATAAGTAAATACATCCATAGACATCATCATTATAGGTAATACATGTATAAGTAGACTTAACGGATCTTCTCCACCATGCCACTACCACACACATTGACCCCTCCTGCTGCTCCCTTTAGTTTATCCATCCCTTACCCTTATCTCTGCGATAGGAAAATAAACTATAAGCACATAGGCTTAGTAAGATCCTGTCCTACTCACAAAAACCATGCATCATCATTAATCATGACTTGTAGCATTTATAACATATAATCAATATATCATGTAACATACATGGCATCATCAACTTAACTTGTAGCTTAAGTAACATAAACATAACATACATGGCATCATATGTAACTTAGTAACCTAACATCATAGCGTGCCATCGAACATAACATGTAACTTATACATCATGACATATCATCTAACATAACAGGTAACTTAAACATTAAACATTATGGCATATCATCTAGCATAACAGGTAACTTAAACATTATGGCATATCATCTAACATAACGTAAACAATCATGGCATATCATCTAACATAACATGTAACTTAACATCATGGCATATCATCTAACATAACTTGTAACTTAACATTATGGCATATCATCTAACATAACATGTAACTTAACATTATGGCATATCATCTAACATAACATGTAACTTAACATTATGGCATATCATCTAACATAACATGTAACGTAAACAATCATGGCATATCATCTAACATAACATGTAACTTAACAATCATGGCATATCATCTAACATAACATGTAACTTAAACATTATGGCATATCATCTAGCATAACACGTAACTTAAATATTATGGCGTATTATCTAACATAACATGTAACGTAAACATTATGGCATATCATCTAACATAACATGTAACTTAACAATCATGGCATATCATCTAACATAACACGTAACTTAAATATTATGGCATATTATCTAACCTAACATGTAACGTAAACATTATGGCATATCATCTAATATAACATGTAACTTAACAATCATGGCATATCTTCTAACATAACATGTAACTTAACAATCATGGCATATCATCTAACATAACATGTAACTTAAACATTATGGCATATCATCTAGCATAACACGTAACTTAAATATTATGGCATATTATCTAACATAACATGTAACGTAAACATTATGGCATATCATCTAACATAACATGTAACGTAAACAATCATGGCATATCATCTAACATAACATGTAACTTAACAATCATGGCATATCATCTAACATAACATGTAACTTAAACATTATGGCATATCATCTAGCATAACACGTAACTTAAATATTATGGCGTATTATCTAACATAACATGTAACATAAACATTATGGCATATCATCTAACATAACATGTAACGTAAACAATCATGGCATATCATCTAACATAACTTGTAACTTAACATTATGGCATATCATCTAACATAACATGTAACTTAACATTATGGCATATCATCTAACATAACATGTAACTTAACATTATGGCATATCATCTAACATAACATGTAACTTAACATCATGGCATATCATCTAACATAACTTGTAACTTAACATTATGGCATATCATCTAACATAACATGTAACTTAACATTATGGCATATCATCTAACATAACATGTAACTTAACATTATGGCATATCATCTAACATAACATGTAACTTAACATTATGGCATATCATCTAACATAACATGTAACGTAAACAATCATGGCATACATATGCAAGATGCTTTTGAAAACATATATGTTAGGTACGTAAATATAGATCTCAACATATTTGGGCCCGGCATTGTACCACTTCTTCATTATCATAGCGCGCATCCCTAAATAGGCCCGAGGTAGCAAGTCTCGAACCTAATAGGTTCCTAGGCACTAGTCTTATTCCATCGACCTAGGGGCAATCGTCATAGCGTAGAAGCCCATCCTAGGCCCGATTCTTACTCCATCGACCTAAGGCATCTTGGAGCCCATCCCGTACTAGGCCCGAATCTTATTCCATCGACCTAGGGGCAATCATACATAGAAGCCCATCCTAGGCCCGAGTCTTATTCCATCGACCTAGGGCATCTTAGGAGCCCATCCCTTCTTTGGACCTTGTTAAGGTCTTGGTACAAGCCATGCAGAAAGTAAAATACTTATATGCTTATTTTACAACATAGCTTATTTCTTTAACATAGCATAGCATACTTCATTTCATAACACATCATGCTTCATTTCATTCACATAGCATAGCATACTTCATTTCATAACAACATAGCTTATTTCATTAACATAGCATAGCATACTTCATTTCATACACATCATGCTTCATTTCATTAACATAGCATAGCATACTTCATTTCATAACAACATAGCTTATTTCATTAACATAGCATAGCATACTTCATTTCATACACATCATGCTTCATTTCATTAACATAGCATAGCATACTTCGTTTCATAACAACATAGCTTATTTCATTAACATAGCATAGCATACTTCATTTCATACACATCATGCTTCATTTCATTAACATAGCGTAGCATACTTCATTTCATAACAACATAGCTTATTTCATTAACATAGCATAGCATACTTCATGGTATGAACTTCATTGTAACCTAAAGAGATCAAAGGTGGCCGAATGGCCCTTATAGGCTTTTTAGGGTTTAGACCTTTAACCTAATTCAAGTAACATACATAGGCATACAAATTCCATAAATTTTATGGTATGAACTTCATTGTAACCTAAAAGACCAAAGGTGGCCGAATGGCCCTTATAGGCTTTTTAGGGTTTAGATCTTTATCCTCAACCCCCTAACATGTTAACATCATTATTTACAAGTAAAACAAGCTATAAAACTTCAATAAAACACCAAGATCCATATTGGCCGAATGGTTCTTAGGGTTCATTAGGGTTAGCTTTTGTCCTAATCCACTTTAACCCCTAACATCATCATCTAGTTACAAAAACATGGCATGGAACTTCATTGAAACCCTAAAAGTAGGGTTTGGCCGAATAGGTCTTTAGGGTTCATTAGGGTTAGCTTTTGTCCTAATCCACTTTAACCCCTAACATCATCATCTAGTTACAAAAACATGGCATGGAACTTCATTGAAACCCTAAAAGTAGGGTTTGGCCGAATGGTTCATGGAGACCTTTGGGGTTAGATCTTTATCCTAATCCCTCTAACATGCTATCATCATCATTTGCAAGTAAGCAAGATATAAACTTCAACAAAAACACCAAAAACCCATGTTGGCCGAATGGTCCATAGGGTTTCCTAGGGTTAACTTTTGACCTAATCCCTTTTTAAACCCTAACTACATCATATAGCAATTAAAACATGGCATTCATGAAACCCTAACCCTAATTTCCTAGGGTGGCCGAAACACATAAGGGCTCAACTAGGGTTAGCTTTTTAACCAACCCTCTTTTCCCATCTTAGCATCATCATATCCTTCCTAAACATAGATTTCAACTTCATTGGTAAACTAAAACATGCTTGGCCGAATATAACATACAGGTTGTTCAAACATTCAATCGCAACTACTCATGATCTTTGGTGAGGGATACTTACTTCCTTCGCTTTGTTTTGGGTGGAGAAGATGACCTAAGAACCAACCCTAGCCCTTGCTTCTTGCTTGAAGGAGGTTCGGCCAATGGAGGAAATGGAGAGGGAGCTCAAGATTTTCGGTGAGAAGAGGAAGAAGAAGAGAGGAAGTGACCAAATTCAACCTTCCCTCTTCTTTATAAAGGGAGGAAGAGAAGTTTCTCTTCTCTTTGTCATGCCTCTTCATTTACTCTTATCACACTTATCTATAATTCCCCCTCTTCCTCTAATAGTAAGCTATTGCTAAGCACTTGGTCATCACATGCAAGTTAAGAGTTAACTCTCACCAAGAGGTTTAAGGTTCAAACCTCACCTCTCCACTTTTATTCTTTTATCATCATTTTTTTTTTCCAAGATTCCATATATAATCTCCTAGACATGAAATTAAATTCTATACAAAAATTATTATAAAATTTCTAGAGCTTGGGATGAAAAGGGAGGAAAGGGAAATGGGGAATTCGGCCAAGGATGAGGAAGAAGGAGGATGAAGAAGGAAAGTGGGGTTTTACTTCCACTCTTCTCTTAATTCTCCTCTTTAATACCTAGGGAATGAACACCCATCTATATTCTTTGTATATTCTTTATATATCTTATCCATAGATTATCCTAGGGTCTAGCGGTGTCAAGGCTACCTCCCTATTAGGAGGTTCATGGTTCAAATCATACCTATAACCATCTTTTATTTATTTTATTTTTAACCATTTTATGGTCTTAAAACCTATATAATTACTTTGCCTAGTTTAGAATTTTGCGGGCGTTACAATCCTTCATACCTATAAAAGTTTCGTCCTCGAAACTTAGAACAACTCCGGATACTTTTATTTCATGTCATCCTCGCGTTCCTAAGTTGCTTCTTCAAACTTTTGATTTTTGTCATGTGACTTTAACTAAAGGTACTCCTTTGGTTCTCTATTTCTTAATTTCTCGATTTATTATCTGAATAGGTCGACTTTCATAACTTAAATCTTCTTGAACTTGTACCGTTTGTGGCTCGATCACATGGTCTTATTAACTCTATGCAATCTGATCTCCTTCTCAACATACAACTGAGCTAGTTGTTCCATTGAAATCGATACTTGATTGCTAGAAAATAGGGAGATTTTGTTAATCTTTTCACCTAAATAGCTTTATATCCATTAGTTGTTTTGGGTAGTCCTACTATGAAGTCCATAGCTCTATCTTCCTACTTCCATTCGGGTACTATGAAGTCCATAGCTATATCTTCCCACTTCCATTCTCGGGATTTGAATAGGCTCAGAACTCCCTGTGAATCGTCCCTCGAGTTCCGTAACCACATGCATAAGATCGTGGGGTACTATCTCATCTACTCTATTACTATGTCTCCTAGTCATGTTTATCTTCACATATTAGAGTAAGGCTAGTATAAGATTATCGCTCATTTATCTATGCATAGTTAAACTAAAAGTTAGCATAAGGTATCACACATATTTTCATGCGTATACATGAAAAAAGTAAGCTAAAGGCATTTTATATCGTATGTGAACGAAATAAGCTAAAGGCATTTTATATCATACATGAACAAAATAAGCTAAAGGCATTTTTTTTTTATATATATCATACATGAACAAAATAAGCTAAAGGCATTTTATGTCATACATGAACAAAATAAGCTAGAGGCATTTTATATCATACATGAGCAAGCATAAGGGTATCATACATACTTTCATGCATATTTTGACTAAAAGCATTCCTTATCATACATAAGCATAAGACTATCATACCTATATTCATGCATATTTAACTAAAAACATTCTTTATCATACACTTATCTTCATATATTATAATAAGGCTAGCATAAGTTTTTCGTTGATCTATGCATAATTAAACTAAAGCTAGCATAAAGTTATCATTTGTATATTCATGCATTACTTAAACTAAAGCTAGGCTAGCATAAGATTATCCTAAATGAATTCATGCATATTTAAGCTAAACAAAAAAAAACATCTCTTATCATTCATGAACAAAATAAGCTAATGGCATTTCATATCATACATGAACAAAATAAGCTAAATTAGAGTAGACATAGAATTCTTACTTGGAGCAGCAGGATTTGGAGCTTGATGTGTGTGTAGTGGAAAGGCAGATCGGCTCTGATACCAACCTGTCACGCCCGCCCTTCCCGGGACCCTAAATGTCCGGAGGCGTAGCGTGTGACCCATCTATACATTTCATACAGCGGAAGACTTTATATATATGTACTTCTTATTTCTTACTGCGGAAGACTTGAGACCTAAATACTTTTTTTTTTCTTTTAAACATAAATATGCATTAACACTTCTTCTTAACATAGAGTATGTTTCATAGCGTAGCATGCATAGATACTTCTTCTTCTTCTTTACTTCTTCTTATCAACATAAAGCATGCATCATATATACACATAGATACTTAAGGCTTAGTAGGTTCATAACATCATCGTCATAGGGAGACATAAGTAAAGACATCCATAGACATCATCATTATAGGTAATACATGTATAAGTAGACTTAACGGATCTTCTCCACCATGCCACTACCACACACATTGACCCCTCCTGCTGCTCCCTTTAGTTTATCCATCCCTTACCCTTATCTTCAGTACGAGGGAAAATAAACTATAAGCACATAGGCTTAGTAAGGTCCTGTCCTACTCACAAAAACCATGCATCATCATTAATCATGACTTGTAGCATTTATAACATATAATCAATATATCATGTAACATACATGGCATCATCAACTTAACTTGTAGCTTAAGTAACATAAACATAACATACATGGCATCATATGTAACTTAGTAACCTAACATCATAGCGTGCCATCGAACATAACATGTAACTTATACATCATGACATATCATCTAACATAACAGGTAACTTAAACATTAAACATTATGGCATATCATCTAGCATAACAGGTAACTTAAACATTATGGCATATCATCTAACATAACATGTAACGTAAACAATCATGGCATATCATCTAACATAACATGTAACTTAACATCATGGCATATCATCTAACATAACTTGTAACTTAACATTATGGCATATCATCTAACATAACATGTAACTTAACATTATGGCATATCATCAAACATAACATGTAACTTAACATTATGGCATATCATCTAACATAACATGTAACTTAACATTATGGCATATCATCTAACATAACATGTAACGTAAACAATCATGGCATATCATCTAACATAACATGTAACTTAACAATCATGGCATATCATCTAACATAACATGTAACTTAAACATTATGGCATATCATCTAGCATAACACGTAACTTAAATATTATGGCGTATTATCTAACATAACATGTAACGTAAACATTATGGCATATCATCTAACATAACATGTAACTTAACAATCATGGCATATCATCTAACATAACACGTAACTTAAATATTATGGCATATTATCTAACCTAACATGTAACGTAAACATTATGGCATATCATCTAACATAACATGTAACTTAACAATCATGGCATATCATCTAACATAACATGTAACTTAACAATCATGGCATATCATCTAACATAACATGTAACTTAAACATTATGGCATATCATCTAGCATAACACGTAACTTAAATATTATGGCGTATTATCTAACATAACATGTAACGTAAACATTATGGCATATCATCTAACATAACATGTAACGTAAACAATCATGGCATATCATCTAACATAACATGTAACTTAACAATCATGGCATATCATCTAACATAACATGTAACTTAAACATTATGGCATATCATCTAGCATAACACGTAACTTAAATATTATGGCGTATTATCTAACATAACATGTAACGTAAACATTATGGCATATCATCTAACATAACATGTAACGTAAACAATCATGGCATATCATCTAACATAACATGTAACTTAACATCATGGCATATCATCTAACATAACTTGTAACTTAACATTATGGCATATCATCTAACATAACATGTAACTTAACATTATGGCATATCATCTAACATAACATGTAACTTAACATTATGGCATATCATCTAACATAACATATAACTTAACATTATGGCATATCATCTAACATAACATGTAACTTAACATCATGGCATATCATCTAACATAACTTGTAACTTAACATTATGGCATATCATCTAACATAACATGTAACTTAACATTATGGCATATCATCTAACATAACATGTAACTTAACATTATGGCATATCATCTAACATAACATGTAACTTAACATTATGGCATATCATCTAACATAACATGTAACGTAAACAATCATGGCATACATATGCAAGATGCTTTTGAAAACATATATGTTAGGTACGTAAATATAGATCTCAACATATTTGGGCCCAGCATTGTACCACATCTTCATTATCATAGCGCGCATCCCTAAATAGGCCCGAGGTAGCAAGTCTCGAACCTAATAGGTTCCTAGGCCCGAGTCTTATTCCATCGACCTAGGGGCAATCGTCATAGCGTAGAAGTCCATCCTAGGCCCGAGTCTTACTCCATCGACCTAAGGCATCTTGGAGCCCATCCCGTACTAGGCCCGAATCTTATTCCATCGACCTAGGGGCAATCATACATAGAAGCCCATCCTAGGCCCGAGTCTTATTCCATCGACCTAGGGCATCTTAGGAGCCCATCCCTTCTTTGGACCTTGTTAAGGTCTTGGTACAAGCCATGCAGAAAGTAAATACTTATATGCTTATTTTACAACATAGCTTATTTCTTTAACATAGCATAGCATACTTCATTTCATAACACATCATGCTTCATTTCATTCACATAGCATAGCATATTTCATTTCATAACAACATAGCTTATTTCATTAACATAGCATAGCATACTTCATTTCATACACATCATGCTTCATTTCATTAACATAGCATAGCATACTTCATTTCATAACAACATAGCTTATTTCATTAACATAGCATAGCATACTTCATTTCATACACATCATGCTTCATTTCATTAACATAGCATAGCATACTTCGTTTCATAACAACATAGCTTATTTCATTAACATAGCATAGCATACTTCATTTCATACACATCATGCTTCATTTCATTAACATAGCGTAGCATACTTCATTTCATAACAACATAGCTTATTTCATTAACATAGCATACTTCATGGTATGAACTTCATGGGACCCGACCGAGATCAAAGGTGGCCGAATGGCCCTTATAGGCTTTTTAGGGTTTAGACCTTTAACCTAATTCAAGTAACATACATAGGCATACAAATTCCATAAATTTTATGGTATGAACTTCATTGTAACCTAAAAGACCAAAGGTGGCCGAATGACCCTTATAGGCTTTTTAGGGTTTAGATCTTTATCCTCAACCCCCTAACATGTTAACATCATTATTTACAAGTAAAACAAGCTATAAAACTTCAATAAAACACCAAGATCCATATTGGCCGAATGGTTCTTAGGGTTCATTAGGGTTAGCTTTTGTCCTAATCCACTTTAACCCCTAACATCATCATCTAGTTACAAAAACATGGCATGGAACTTCATTGAAACCCTAAAAGTAGGGTTTGGCCGAATAGGTCTTTAGGGTTCATTAGGGTTAGCTTTTGTCCTAATCCACTTTAACCCCTAACATCATCATCTAGTTACAAAAACATGGCATGGAACTTCATTGAAACCCTAAAAGTAGGGTTTGGCCGAATGGTTCATGGAGACCTTTGGGGTTAGATCTTTATCCTAATCCCTCTAACATGCTATCATCATCATTTGCAAGTAAGCAAGATATAAACTTCAACAAAAACACCAAAAACCCATGTTGGCCGAATGGTCCATAGGGTTTCCTAGGGTTAACTTTTGACCTAATCCCTTTTTAAACCCTAACTACATCATATAGCAATTAAAACATGGCATTCATGAAACCCTAACCCTAATTTCCTAGGGTGGCCGAAACACATAAGGGCTCAACTAGGGTTAGCTTTTTAACCAACCCTCTTTTCCCATCTTAGCATCATCATATCCTTCCTAAACATAGATTTCAACTTCATTGGTAAACTAAAACATGCTTGGCCGAATATAACATACAGGTTGTTCAAACATTCAATCGCAACTACTCGTATGCAGGTGAGGGATACTTACTTCCTTCGCTTTGTTTTGGGTGGAGAAGATGACCTAAGAACCAACCCATAGCCCTTTCTTCTTGCTTGAAGGAGGTTCGGCCAATGGAGGAAATGGAAAGGGAGCTCAAGATTTTCGGTGAGAAGAGGAAGAAGAAGAGAGGAAGTGACCAAATTCAACCTTCCCTCTTCTTTATAAAGGGAGGAAGAGAAGTTTCTCTTCTCTTTGTCATGCCTCTTCATTTACTCTTATCACACTTATCTATAATTCCCCCTCTTCCTCTAATATTAAGCTATTGCTAAGCACTTGGTCATCACATGCATGGTAAGAGTTAACTCTCACCAAGAGGTTTAAGGTTCAAACCTCACCTCTCCACTTTTATTCTTTTATCATCATTTTTTTTTTCCAAGATTCCATATATAATCTCCTAGACATGAAATTAAATTCTATACAAAAATTATTATAAAATTTCTAGAGCTTGGGATGAAAAGGGAGGAAAGGGAAATGGGGAATTCGGCCAAGGATGAGGAAGAAGGAGGATGAAGAAGGAAAGTGGGGTTTTACTTCCACTCTTCTCTTAATTCTCCTCTTTAATACCTAGGGAATGAACACCCATCTATATTCTTTGTATATTCTTTATATATCTTATCCATAGATTATCCTAGGGTCTAGTGGTGTCAAGGCTACCTCCCTATTAGGAGGTTCATGGTTCAAATCATACCTATAACCATCTTTTATTTATTTTATTTATAACCATTTTATGGTCTTAAAACCTATATAATTACTTTGCCTAGTTTAGAATTTTGCGGGCGTTACAATAACAAGAGGTATAATCTTATTTATTTTGATTAATGTTCTTTTTGTATTATGTTTATAATTGCTTTTCAATTATATGCATGTTTTGTGTGGATGGTTACTTGCTTGTATTTGTTTTTCAACTATGAGCATGATATAAATCTGTATATGGCTAAATAATACTTGCATCCCGAGCATAAATACAAAAACCGGCGATCCGAACATTATCTATTCCGCGGCTACTCGTAGAATAGAGGATGGTCGCTTGAACAACGAGTTTGTTCAAGTGACCTCTCTAAACGAATAGCACGATGATGACTTGGTTGTTTGGGCAATCCCTTGTGTCTAGGATTAAATTTTTAATCCGGGGACATCGATGGGATCACCATGAACAAACAACCGAGGTGAAGTGGGAAGCGAAGCTTCCCCTCACTGACTCGATAAGCAAAACTCTTCAATTGGTATCAGAGCTTCCGGGCAAAACCTACAAAACTTTCTTCCTCGTTGGAGGTAAGAGATACGAAATGGTATACAAAAATATGGAGGACGGGGTAACACTCCTACCTCTCCTCTTAGAAATTAGAAAACACAACAATAAGAGACATTCGAATAAACAAATAGCACTACTGACTAAGAATATGAATGTTGGCAATTCGGTCAATGTTACGACATCGTTGCGTGGCAATGAACACTTGGATTGATGGAGCACTTTTGGAAGCCTTTCAAGTTAGTGAAATGGATGATTTGCCTCTTCTTTTATAGCCTTTCAAGCCCCATCTCGTTGAGATCCAAATCTGAGTCAAACAAGCCTATCTCCCCTCATTTTGTGGCTCTTATCTTGACTTTCTTCGAAGTGTCCAGATTCACTAGCAGTTGACTGAAGCTTACAACAGTCGACTGATGGCTTGATAAATCACCTGCAACACATGATTACCACAAGAACTGTATAGTGAACAAATTCGATGGTCCTATACCGTCCGACCTCGACTTAGACCTTCCTTAGGATGTCTTAGTCAGATCGTCACCTATGGTTGTCCCCCTACGGAGGATGTGTCCTTACCATCGCTCCACACTCGGAGCTTACCTTTGGTCCTTCTGACTTAACGCTTAGCTTTCAGTCACTCGACCACCAAGGTTCCTCAACTTCCCAAGGTTCTCTGGGCATCTTTTGACCTGGTCAACCGACCACCGAAGTTTCTCATCCCATTGAGATTCTCCTTGGTGCCGATCCATATGACCACCGATGTTTCTCAACATCCCAAGATTCTCCTAGCGTCGTCGACCTTCGCAAAGCTTAATACATTACCTGCACACTCAACATCACATATGAGAAAACAAGATAGCTTATCTTTGAATATTTGCCATTATCAAAACCTTGATTCGATTATCTAATGCCCCTACACCAATAGATTAATCAGATTCAGGGTTTGATGATTCTATCCTAGGTTTTGATTATTTGATCTAGGCTTTGATTTTCTGATTAAGTACTAGGTTGGTTTTAGTCTTAATTTAATCTAGATCTATGTTAATTAGACTAAATATTTGATCAAGTTCTCAATTAATCTTATCAAAGGTCAGATTATTTGGATCATTTTTTTCACTAATATTTTCTAAACTGATTAAATATGAATTATTTAATTTTTTCTTAATTGAATTATTAATAGTGTTAAATAATTGACCCTTATTGTTTGAACAAAAATCGACTATTTTGCTAGATTTATTATGACTAGTATTACTAGATTTAACACAATTTATCTAAATCATCATGCATTGTAAAACTTAAATTATCAAAATATTTACTAACCTTGGTCGCATCCCTTAATTATGTGGACCTTTTCTTTCTCTTCGAACACTGGTTCTTGTAATGGTCGAACCTTCTACATCTGAAGCACATGATGTGCTCCTTTTTCCTCCAGACTCCTGGCATTGAAAAAAATGAAAGAAAAGAAGAAAAAAATTGCTTTAGCTGGTGGTTACACCAAAATTGTGCGTGCCACTTTGATACCAATTGTAGGAGGGAAAAATACGCTAGAGGGGGGGGGGAGTGAATAGCATTTTTCAAAAACTTCTTTTCTTTTAAAAATCATTGCAGTGGAAAATGAAAACAAAACAAAGAACACAAGGACACACTTTATTTTACTTGTTTCACAACCAAATGGTTGTTAGTCTATGGCCCACGATCCTTAATTACTTTCAGTGGGCAATCAACTAATTGATCTCTTCCACGTTGGAGGTAAGAGACACGAACTTACAAAAGATAAAGGAAGCGGTAAAAACCTTACCACTCCTTATAACAATTAGAAAAAGAACAACAATAAGATATACCGACAAGAATAGATTTAAGTGATGAAGCTTGGTCGGAGTTGCGGTGTTGTAGTATGAAGAGTTGTCATCCACGAGATTTAGATAGCAATAGCACTTTAAGCAAATTTCATAATGTAGGGTTTGTGAACCCTTTGACTTGACATAGTCTAGATCTAGATCCAGATCTAGATCCTATTTACTTGGATCTTATCTTGAGGTGGTACTTTCTACTTGACCAATCCAAAGAAACTTGGCGTTGTGGCTGATTTGCCTGCATTAGTCAACTACTGATGTTGCCAATCGATTGGACCAGATGACTGCTATACTTGAATTTCAATTCAATCACCTGCACCACAAGATTATCACAAGATACACCTGCATCACAAGGTTAGCATAAGATACACCTGCATAACAAGGTTAGCACAAGATATTTAATAATAGTGATCGTGATAGTCTTTGACCGTTTGAAGTCAACTTCGGCATTCCCCCGGAACCCTTAGTAGGATCGATGCCTAAGTTTGTCCCCATACCGAGGACATGACCTTACCACTGCTCCTCTAAATAATCTTACCTTTGCCAAACCTCTGGTCCTCTAACTGTTGGGATCTATTTATGCAAAATAGCATATGCGCAACGGAAAAAATTAGGATCCCTTCCAAGTGATCCTTGCGAAAGAAAAACTCGTACAAAAATAAATTTCTCAAAAGAAAGCCTATCTTATAGGAGAATTCTACCTTTGTTGTGTGCCCTTTGCAATCCCACTTTTCCTTGGATGTGTTGGATCTTTTAGCACGTTCAAATGTCCGTGCCTCTATATGTATCCACACGAGCAAGCTCTTGTCTCACAAAAGAAAACTAGAAGATCTCTCCTTTACTTCTTGCTAGAGAAGTCCCTAAAGGAGAGGAAGGTAGGGAAGAAGAAAAAGGAAGAAGAAGACTACTCTTCTTGCTAGCTTACACTCACAAAACCACACAACAAAAGCCTCTCCCACCAAGCTCTCACCAAGCCTTAAGCTCCAACTCAACTCATTTGGCCGGCCACCCCATGGGGTGTTTTATAGGATTTGAAAAACCTTTCATCTCCTATCACATTCAATGCAATCAATGGCATTGAAAGATAATTAAACAAGGAGTTATCCTCCTTGTTTTTGCCGGCCACATGTGGAGGAAATCCAAGGGTCAAAACCCTTTGTCTCCTTCCAACTCATCAAGCTTAGGTGGCATGCTTATGTGGCATGCTTAGGTGGCATGCTTATGTGGCATTCATGGATGTTGAATTAATCTTATTAATTCAATAAGCTTATGTTATCATATTGAATTAATCTTATTAAATCAATAAGGTAACATATTGAATTAATCTTATTAAATCAATTAAGCTTAGCATATTGAATTAATCTCATTAAATCAATAAGCTACAATTCTCATTAAGCTTAAAGTCCAAAAACCATTTTGTACTTAAGCTTATTCCCAAATTATTCTAGTCAAACTAGAATGCACTAATTCTTCTAATCATCATGCTCTTTGTGTGTGACCCTATAGGCTCTCATAACGTTGGCAGTGGATCTAAACTCTTTTAGATACACAAGCAATGAGCGGCATCTAGCAATACATCATTGCTACCCAAGTTACGAGATAAGTCAAGATCCGACTAACCTTTCCGTGACTACTATAATGTATGACCGTGTCCTTCTATCCTTGATATCAGATTGACAAATGAGGCATAGACCGTGTCATCTTCGATCAATCTATGTGTTTCTTGATCCCTAAGTAAACTAACTCAAACAAATGAGCTCAATATCTCATATTGACTCATTCGAGCATGGCCATGCATTTTAGTAGTTCTACTCAATCAAGGGGCCCACAGATATCACTCCCGTCATATGGGAGGGATAGATCCCATCTACATCACTCACATCCCTCCGCATAATTTGTTATATACCCAGTAATCGCCTTTATGGTCCAACCTGTTACGGGTGACGTTTGACGATACTAAAGTACATAACTCCTTATGTAGGGAACCATAGTGACTTCAGGTTTGAGGACTATTCATACCAATAGTCACATGAGAAAGTTTATGACACTCATATGACGATCCATGAAACTTTCTCATGGCGGGTCAGTTCAGTATATATTCTCTAATATATACCCATGTGTCAACTTGATATCATATATCCATGACTTGTGAGATCAAGTCATCAATTGACCTACATGCTAGACTTTATGTATTAATATTGCCCTTGCATATTAATACTTGACTAGGAACATTTAGGAAAGTGTTCTCTACAGCCTCTCATAATCAATTCTGCCAATTGATGTGCTGTAGATAAGAACCTACTTTTCTAGGGCATTAATATATATTTAATTTAGCTGGCACAAGCAAGACGTAAATATATAATAACCAATCCTTTGCCTTTATAGAATATGATACAAAATGTTCCCTATTCAACCATCACATGTTTGGTTCTAGGGCTATAACTAACAATCTCCCACTAGCACTAGTACCAATCACTATGATATCTAATACCTAGTGACCTAGTGTGACCATCATGCTTCCTCTGTGCCAAAGCCTTGGTCAATGGATCTGCGATGTTAGCTTCTGTCGGTACTCTGCATATCCTCACATCTCCTCTATCGATGATCTCTCGAATGAGATGGAAGCGCCGTAGTATGTGTTTGGTCCGCTGATGTGATCGAGGTTCCTTAGCCTGTGCAATAGCCCCATTGTTGTCACAATAGAGGTCTATTGGATCTGCAATGCTAGGAACTACTCCAAGTTCACTGATGAACTTGCGGAGCCAAACAGCCTCCTTTGCTGCATCAGACGTAGCAATATACTCGGCTTCTGTTGTAGAATCAGCAACTGTGTCCTGCTTCGAACTTTTCCAGCTCACAGCTCCACCATTCAGGCAAAACACGTACCCCGATTGCGATCTATAGTCATCCTTGTCTGTTTGGAAGCTTGCATCACTGTAACCCTTTACAGTTAGCTCCTCATTGCCTCTTCTTTCGTTCTTCGTAAGTATTTAAGAATATTTTTGACTGCTATCCAGTGACTTTCACCTGGATCCGACTGGTATCTACTCGTCATGCTCAAAGCATACGAGACGTCAGGACGAGTACAAAGCATGGCGTACATGATAGACCCTATAGCAGATGCATAAGGGATCTTATCCATGCGATCTCTCTCCTCCTTAGAAGAGGGACATTGAGTCTTCGAAAGACTCACACCATGTGATAAAGGCAGAAATCCTTTCTTGGAATTTTGCATAGCAAAATGATCTAGCACTTTATCAATGTATGTACTCTGACTTAGGCCAAGTAATCTTTTAAATCTATCTCTATAGATCTTGATGCCTAAAATATAGGCAGCTTCACCTAAGTCTTTCATCGAGAAACAATTCCCTAACCACATCTTCACAGACTGGAGTGAGGGAATATCATTTCCGATGAGAAGTATGTCATCTACATACAGGACAAGAAATACAACTGTGCTCCCACTATTTCTCTTGTAGACACAAGGTTCATCTTCATTCTTGATGAAACCAAACTCCTTGATTGCATCATCGAATCGAAGATTCCAGCTTCGAGAGGCTTGCTTTAGTTCATAAATGGACCTTTGCAGTTTGCATACCTTTCCAGGATGCTTTGGATCTTCAAAACCCTCAGGCTGTGTCATGTACACATCCTCGAGTAGCTTTCCATTCAGAAAAGCGGTTTTGACATCCATCTGCCAGATCTCATAATCATGGTAGGTCGTAGCAAGTATGATCCGAATGGATTTAAGCATCACAACTGGTGAAAAGGTTTCATCATAGTCAATACCATGAATTTGTTTGAATCCTTTAGCCACCAATCTACCTTTATAGGTATGCTTATTACCATCCATGTCAGTCTTTACTTTAAAGACCCACTTACACCCAATAGGTTTTACCCCTTCAGGTGGATCAACCAAAGTCCATACTTGGTTAGTGTACATGGATTCCATTTCGAATCTCATGGCCTCTAGCCATTTCTCGGAATCTGGGCTCATCATAGCTTCTTGATAGGATGTAGGCTCATCAAGATCGACAAGCAATACTTCACCGTTTTCAGTCAAGAGAAAAGAATATCTCTCGGGTTGACGACGGATCCTATCAGATCTACGAAGAGGTTGGTCTACTTGAACAGGTATTTGCTCCACAACTCTTTGGGCAACAATTTCCTCATCCACAACACTTTGTGGTGCCTGTTCATTTTCCATCGAAGCCTTAGTGTTATCTTCATCCTGAATTTCTTCAAGATGAATTTTACTCCCACTAGTTTTTCTAGAAATAAATTCTCTTTCTAGAAAGACAACATTTCTGGCAACAAACACCTTGCCATGTGTGGGATTGTAAAAGTAATATCCCTTAGTTTCCTTGGGATATCCTACAAAATAACACTTATCTGATTTGGGTCCTAGTTTATCTGAGACTTGACGTCTAACATAAGCTTCACAACCCCAAATCTTTATAAAAGACATTTTGGGACTCTTCCCAGTCCATAACGTGTATGGTGTCTTTTCTACGGCTTTTGATGGGACGTGATTAAGTGTGAAAACGGTTGTCTCTAGAGCTAAACCCCAAAAGGAAGTAGGTAGATCAGCCTGGCTCATCATTGATCGTACCATATCTAATAGAGTATGATTTCTCCTTTCAAATACACCATTCCATTGTGGTGTTCCAGGTGGAGTGAGTTGGGATATTATCCCACACTCAGCCAGGTGATCACGAAATTCTTGACTAAGGTATTCACCACCTCGATCTGATCGAAGTAGCTTAATACGCTTACCAAGTTGGTTTTGTACTTCATTCTTGAATTCTTTGAACTTTTCAAAGGATTCTGACTTATGTCTCATCAAATATAAGTAGCCAAATTTACTCATATCATCAGTGAGAGTAATAAAGTACTTATAGCCTCCTCTGGCTTCGACATTGAAAGGGCCACATACATCAGTATGTATGAGTCCTAACAAGTCCGTCGCTCTCTCACCATGTCCACTAAATGGAGTTTTAGTCATCTTTCCTAAAAGATAAGATTCACATATCTCATATGATTCAAAATCAAATGAGTCCAATAATCCATCTTTATGGAGTTGGGATATGCGTTTTTCATTTATGTGACCTAGGCGACAGTGCCAGAGATATGTTTGGTTCAAATTATTCGATTTGAACCGTTTGGTATTTACGTTATAAATTGGGTTTTCTAAATCTAGAACATAGAGACCATTCATAAGTGGTGCATTACAATAGAACATTTCATTCAAATAAATGGAACAACATTTGTCCTTTATTATAAAAGAGAAGTTTTTCTTGTCTAAACAAGATACAGAGGTTATGTTCTTTGTTAATGCAAGTACATAAAAGCACTCCTCTAGTTCTAAGATAAGCCCAGTGGGCAAAGACAAAGAATATGTTCCTACAGCTACAGCAGCAACTTTTGCGCCATTGCCTACTCGTAGGTCCACTTCGCCTTTTGCCATTAGTCTACTATTTCTCAGTCCCTGCACATTAGTACAAATGTGAGATGCACATCCAGTATCTAATACCCATGTAGAAGAAATAGATAGATTAACTTCTATAACGTGTATACCTGAGGCAGAAGTCCCACTTCTTTTATTCTTTACTTCCTCAAGGTAGACTTTGCAGTTCCGCTTCGATGTCGATCTCATCGCCAATGGAAACGGTCCCTTCGCCCTTTACCTTTACCCTTTGAAGTGGATGAATTGGCCTTGCCTTTGGCTTGGGTCTTACCTTTTCCCTTCTTGACCATTAGTACATTACTAACTTTCTTTTTGAGATTCGGTTCAGCAGTTCTTAACATGCTGAGAATCTCAGGCAAAGGTTTATCAATTTCATTCATGTTATAATTCATGACGAATTGATTATATGCTTCCGGCAACGATTGCAGGATAACATCGGTTGCCAATTCTTGGCTTAATGGAAAACCTAGTCTTTCAAGGTTCTCAACGTACCCAATCATTTTAAGTACGTGAGTTCCTACAGGTGTTCCTTCTTGCATCTTGCATGCAAAAAGAGCCTTAGACACTTCAAAACGCTCGTGCCTAGCTTGTCCTTGATATAGTTGTTTTAAATGCTCAACCATATCATAGGCATCCATGTTCTCATGTTGCTTCTGAAGCTTAGAGTTCATGGTGGCAAGCATAAGACATGACACATCTAATGCGTCATCTTGATGCTTCTTATAAGCATCTTTTTCAGCACGAGTGACCGTATGGGCAGGTGTTTCAGGGATAGACTGCTCTAGGACATATAGTTTACATTCTTGCTTGAGGATAATCCTCAAGTTTTTATACCAGTCTAGAAAGTTAGCTCCATTGAGCTTGTCTTTCTCAAGGACAGATCGCAAGTTGAGGGGGTGTGTCGTGTTAGATGACATGGTGATCTACAACATTAAAATGCAAAATTAAGTATCATACCTAAGTCATTTAATTAGGCCTTTAATTAAATGAGGCT
Organism: Wurfbainia villosa; assembly: GCA_025175895.1. Classification (NCBI taxonomy): domain Eukaryota; kingdom Viridiplantae; phylum Streptophyta; class Magnoliopsida; order Zingiberales; family Zingiberaceae; genus Wurfbainia; species Wurfbainia villosa. Next base: position 29,103,535 of record CM045989.1, on the reverse strand, counting down.
CCCACTAAATTCTCATAGCTTTGATATGAGCTAATTATTGATGTAGGCAAACACATTTTGCTTACATCATTAGCTTCTATTTAGCTATAAATTTATATGGGATAAAGATCCACATCATAATTCGTCTTGAGTTAGCTTTGGCTAATCGCCCAAGACGTAGTATGATTAGGTAGGCAATCTTTTGCCAATTACATCTGATGTAACTCTTTAATAGCTTTGGTTAAGTTTAGATTAGTTTAGTGCTTATTCCTAAACCCGGCTTCGGTGTGGCGAGCCTGAGGCCTTCTTTGATATCGAACAACGACCACTTCTAAGACAAAGCTGATGTTGAAATCACACAAAACTAATTTTAAAACTTATGTTCAAAGCTAATATATGCCTCTACTTTCTTAATTAAGTCTTAACCAAGTTTGTGTGGGACATCACGATTGTCCACTCGCACTCTTCCAAGATAAAATGCATTGCTTTGCTTTGGCAAACCCAATAACAAATGATCGAGGAAGTAGTGAGTACCAAACTTTGGTAGGCATATCATTTAGACTTATTAAGAAATAAACTTAAACATGCATCACATACATATTAGCACACATCACATATAAGCTAAATTAACATGCATCACATACATATTAGCATACTAAGTGTGTCATGGTTATGGCCCTTATTCTACAATCTTCTCAAGCCAATGAGAAGATTGATTGGTCAACCTAGGGATAGCATCTTCTCCCAAGTGCTTCCTTTTGGTTGTCGTGTGTTGTTGACTTCCTCCTTGTAACATCATCTTCCAATGGACCCTCCATCTTTATTTTGTATATTACAAAAGGAGAAATACTCGAGTTACATTCGAGTCTAAAACTAATTTTACAACAAGATTTTTAGGAGAAAGGCACGACTCGCAGGCCGTATTAAGAATTACAACACACATTCACAAACTTTTTGGGAATAGGCCATAACCATGCACCATGTCATTTTTTTTAACTTTTAAAAGACATCGGATATTTTATTATGTTTGAAAAATTGCTAATGCAATTATCAATTCATAATAAAATTTATCCTACTTCTATATTATATATAAAATAGAGAAAAACTATTTTTTATACGATCTTTCGCAAGTGGCTCTGATACCACTGTTACGGATCTCTTTATGCAAAATAGCATATGCGCAACGGAAAAAAATAGGATCCCTTCCAAGTGATCCTTGCGAAAGAAAAACTCATACAAAAATAAATTTCTCAAAAGAAAGCCTATCTTATTGGAGAATTCTACCTTTGTTGCGTGCCCTTTGCAATCCCGCTTTTCCTTGGATGTGTTGGATCTTTTAGCACGTTCAAATGTCCGTGCCTCTATATGTATCCACACGAGCAAGCTCTTATCTCACAAAAGAAAACTAGAAGATCTCTCCTTTACTTCTTGCTAGAGAAGTCCCTAAAGGAGAGGAAGGTAGGGAAGAAGAGAAAGGAAGAAGAAGACTACTCTTCTTGCTAGCTTACACTCACAAAACCACACAACAAAAACCTCTCCCACCAAGCTCTCACCAAGCCTTAAGCTCCAACTCAACTCATTTGGCCGGCCACCCCATGGGGTGTTTTATAGGATTTGAAAAACCTTTCATCTCCTATCACATTCAATGCAATCAATGGCATTGAAAGATAATTAAACAAGGAGTTATCCTCCTTGTTTTGGCCGGCCACATGTGGAGGAAATCCAAGGGTCAAAACCCTTTGTCTCCTTCCAACTCATCAAGCTTAGGTGGCATGCTTATGTGGCATGCTTAGGTGGCATGCTTATGTGGCATTCATGGATGTTGAATTAATCTTATTAATTAAATAAGCTTATGTTATCATATTGAATTAATCTCATTAAATCAATAAGGTAACATATTGAATTAATCTTATTAAATCAATTAAGCTTAGCATATTGAATTAATCTCATTAAATCAATAAGCTACAATTCTCATTAAGCTTAAAGTCCAAAAACCATTTTGTACTTAAGCTTATTCCCAAATTATTCTAGTCAAACTAGAATGCACTAATTCTTCTAATCATCATGCTCTTTGTGTGTGACCCTATAGGCTCTCATAACGTTGGCAGTGGATCTAAACTCTTTTAGATACACAAGCAATGAGTGACATCTAGCAATACATCATTGCTATCCAAGTTACGAGATAAGTCAAGATCCGACTAACGTTTCCGTGACTACTATAATGTATGACCGTGTCCTTCTATCCTTGATATCAGATTGACAAATGAGGCATAGACCGTGTCATCCTCGATCAATCTATGTGTTTCTTGATCCCTGAGTAAACTAACTCAAACAAATGAGCTCAATATCTCATATTGACTCATTCGAGCATGGCCATGCATTTTAGTAGTTCTACTCAATCAAGGGGCCCACAGATATCACTCCCGTCATATGGGAGGGATAGATCCCATCTACATCACTCACATCCCTCCGCATAATTTGTTATATACCCAGTAATCGCCTTTATGGTCCACCCTGTTACGGGTGACGTTTGACGATACCAAAGTACATAACTCCTTTTGTAGGGAACCGTAGTGACTTCAGGTTTGAGGACTATTCATACCAATAGTCACATGAGAAAGTTTATGACACTCATATGACGATCCATGAAACTTTCTCATGGCGGGTCAGTTCAGTATATATTCTCTAATATATACCCATGTGTCAACTTGATATCATATATCCATGACTTGTGAGATCAAGTCATCAATTGACCTACATGCTAGTCTTTATGTATTAATATTGCCCTTGCATATTAATACTTGACTAGGAACATTTAGGAAAGTGTTCTCTACAGCCTCTCATAATCAATTCTGCCAATTGATGTGCTGTAGATAAGAACCTACTTTTCTAGGGCATTAATATATATTTAATTTAGCTGGCACAAGCAAGATATAAATATATAATAACCAATCCTTTGTCTTTATAGAATATGATACAAAATGTTCCCTATTCAACCATCACATGTTTGGTTCTAGGGCTATAACTAACACTAACCTATTGGACTTCTTTGCTTATCTTCTGATCCTGCCAACTTACTAAGTCCTGCAAGTTTGACACCGAATATAAGCCCATAATATGACTTAACTTTGAACCTTTGCCATTAATAAAAGTCAAGTTCGATTGTCTAGTGCCCTTGCACCAACAACTTAGACTTCTGCATTGCCATGAATTCATTCTTTGACTTCCACTCGAGCCTCACTCGAGGTAGGTGAACCTTGACCTAAGGCTGATTGTTCATTTTTTAATTTGGGTACATCGATGGGATCGCCATGAGCAAGTGACCGAGTTGAAGTGGGAAGCGAAGTTTCTCCACCTTCATGTGGAATAAGAGCTTCGCTTCCAGACAAAAACCTTCAGGTCGGCACTAGATAGGAGAAGAAGAGTTTGGTCATATTCCCTTGTTCGGAGCGAGCAAGGAAGGGAAGATACGTGATCTAGGAGGCTTCAACTCTTGGAAGATCGTTTCCCACATAACCTCCAAGAAGAGGATAGGTCATACAATAGAAGATCAAGAGGTAAACAAGAGGTATAATCTTGTTTGTTTTGATTTTAGTTCTCTTGTATAATGTATGTGGTTTATTTACTTGGACCCCGATGATAAACACAAATACCGGCGATCCGTACATCATCTATTCTGTGACTAATCGAGGAAAAAAGATAGGTTCCTTGAACAACTAGTTTGTTCAAGCGACGACTCAAATCGAGAAGCACGATGATGAATAGGTTGCTTGGGTAATCCATTTTCATCCGGGATAATTTTTTTTAATCCGGGGATGCGAGAAAGGATCACCATGTATAAGTGACCAAAGCAAAGCGAGAAGCGAAGCTTCAACCTTCAAGTGGTATCAGAGCCACGGTTTTCAGTTTTGTGTGTTTAGGATTCGATTACTTTTATACACTTATCATATATTATGTGTGCCGGATAATAGTAGGATGTGCATAGGCTAACATTTTGTTTGCAGGCATAAGATCCAACTATTATGGCCATATGTGTGTGTATGTGATTGTATGTGTGTAATCGTAATATTATTTGAATCCTCAGGGTTGACGAAGCAAGTATTTAATTTTTGTAATTAAGTACAACATTGTTTAGCCACTCTTTTATTTTAGTTTACTTTCGATCTATATTTCATGTACACTCCCTTGTGGAGTATAGGATCGATGGATATAAATTAAAATAATTTTTCTAGGCTCGGATCTCCGGATAGCTTGTACATGGCGTAGGGAAGAGCGGACGAGGTGGCAACACGATTGGAGGCATATTGGAGAACCAAAAGCCATAATAGTTGGAAAATTTGTTATTTTTCATATTTATTGCTTTTGATTTATTTTCTTGTTGTGCTTGCATAGTTAAAATTCCTCAATTTTAATTTACTAAGTGGGAGAGAGATATTTTTTTAAATTCCCACGACCTCCATTACAATTTGACATGTGATGTGAACAAACTTACGGGTTGGCTTTGAGTGCCTTCCTCCATATCGGATGAGTTTGTTTTGCGGATCACTAGGTCAAAAATGGTTATAGAAAGTTATTTAAGAGCGTGTGTACTTCCCCATTGGAAGGCATATAATCCGAGGTAATTGCCTTAGTATTGGATAATGGTGAACACTTAGATGCAAATAAAGGTATCCTCCCCATCGGAGTCACTTCTTTTATTTGTTGGGCCGAAGAGGAATCAACTATTAATTTTATTTGTCAAAATGTAAGATTAACAAGATAATAAAATTAATGGGTAAAACCTTCTCTTACAAATGTAGAATTCGTATACATCCACACTATCGTGGCATATGATATTCTCGGTGTTTTGAGGTGTTGGTTGATTTTAAAATTTTATTGTTTGAGGAATCAATAATTTTTTGAAATCTAAATGTTTTTGATCTATGTGATTCTTAGGTTTCTTCAAAATTACTTTCTACCCACTTGCTGTAATTCTAAAGGAAAACAAACTTACTAGACCTAACTATGTTGATTGGAAAAGAAATCTGGACATTGTCTTAACTGTTGAGGAGTACAAATATGCACTCTTCAAGGAGTGTCCTCCTAAGCCTACTGATGATTATGGGGAAAAGGAGAAAGAGAGTTATAAGAAGTGGATTAAGGTTGATGAGATGGTGCGGTATTACATTTTGGCTTCTATGTCAAATGTATTACAACATCAGCATCAGGCCATGACCACTGCCTATGACATGATGCTCAATCTCAAGGAACTTTTCGAACACTATAATCGGGCTACAAGGCAGGAAGCCATGAGAAACTTGATGATGACCACCATGGTTGAGGGAACACTCGTGAGGGATCATGTTCTCAAGATGATGGCTCATTTGAATGAGCTGGAAGTCCTTGGAGTTGAGATCGATAGGGAAACCCAGGTCGATATAATTCTCCAATCTCTACCTAGGAGTTTTGAGCAGTTTCGCCTGAACTACAACTTGAACAAGAGGTTGTATTCATTAGCGGAGCTTCTGACAGAACTCCAGGCGATAGAAGAGCTTTTTCGTCAGAGTTCTCAGGTTTTGGTTGGACAGAAGGTTTCTACTTCTATGCCGAAAGTCAAGAAGAAGAAGAAACAAGGTGCAGCGAAGGTGGTGGGAGGATCTCTGGGAGGAGTGAAGAAGTCGAAAAGCAATTGCTTCACTTGCAAGCAGACTGGACATTGGAAGGTGGACTTTCCCAATCGCAAATAGAACAAAGGTGTATCTTTTGGTCTAGTCGTGGAAACATGTTTAGTAGTGTTATCTACCGACACCTAGGTGTATAGATACGGGAGCCACTAATCATGTCTGCAACTCTTTACAGGGGTTCCAGTAAACCAGACGACTAGCTGAGGGGGAGATTACCGTCTACATGGACAATGCTACGAAGGTGGCAGCTGTTGCAATGGGAGATGTTTATTTATCTTTTGATAGGAATAAAACTTTGGTTCTAAGAAATTGCCTTTATGTACCTTCATTTAGAATGAATTTAATTTCAGTTTCTAAATTATTTTTTGATGGATATTCTATTTTTTTAATGACAAAGTTGTTATAAAAAGGAATAGGAAGATTATCTATTCTGGTGCATTGGTAGGAAATTTATACACTCTTGAACCAAAAGCTCCCATGATGCGAATAGAAATAAATAACTCATCTTCTAAATCTAATAAGAGAAAAGAACCTTCGAAAATGAACCAAACGTATCTTTGGCATCTAAGGTTAGGTCATATTAACCTAAGTCGAATTCAAAGGTTGATAGTTGATGGTCCTTTAGTTTCATTGGTGGTGAAAGATTTCCCAACTTGCAAATCTTGCTTGGAAGGTAAAATGACCAAGAGGCCTTTTAAGGCCAAGGGGTATAGAGCCAAAGATGTGTTTGAATTGGTTCATTCTGATTTGTGTCATCCTATGTCTATCCAGGCTAGAGGCGGTTTTGAATATTTTGTCTCTTTTATAGATGATTATTCAAGATATGGATACATTTACTTGATGCGCCGCAAGTCTGAATGCTTTGACAGGTTCAAAGAATTCAAGGCTGATGTGGAGAAATGTCAAGGTAAAAGTATCAAGACACTACGATCTTGTCGTGGTGGTGAGTACCTCTTGGGAGAGTTTAAGAGTTACTTATCAGAGGCTGGGATTCAATACCAACTGTCTGCACCGTGTACACCCCAGCAGAATGGTGTGGCAGAGCGAAGGAATAGGACTCTTATGGAGATGGTTAGATCGATGATGAGTTATTCTTATTTATCAAATTCGTTCTGGGGGTATGCTCTGGATACGGCACTATATATTCTGAACTTGGTACCATCTAAATCAGTACCTTCAACTCCCACAGAATTATGGACTAGGCGGTCTAAGACATATTCGGATTTGGGGGAGTCTAACACACGTGCTGAAGGTAGATGTTGGTAAGTTTGAACCTCGTATAGAAGTGTGCTTGTTCGTAGGCTATCCTAGAGGAACGAAAGGTGGTTTGTTCTATAGTCCTAGAGATCATAGGGTGATCGTTAGCACGAATGCCTGATTTTTAGAGGAAGACTATGTGATGAACCACAATCCCATGAGCAAGATTGTTCTAGAGGAGTTAAGAGGGGAAGTCCCTACTTCAGTACCAACGCTACAAGAGGATATACCACAAGTGACTGCACCGCGTGTCACTGAGGATACACAGGTTTGTTGGGATGTATACTGAAAAGTCTATCTTTTGTATGAACATCTTTATTTTTGAAATAAGAATCACATGATCATTGTTTGCATATTTATGGTTATGCATATTGTCTAATACATTACATTGTAGATAACATAGTGTGTAGTGTAACACGGAAGATCATGTTATCAGTTCCTTGTAAAGTATAAGTAAAGGCTTACAACCGAGATGGTTTTGGACAAACCATTGCTATGGTTGTAGTGTGATTTGGTATTGGTTTGTCTTGACCATAGAATTACGCTAGTACACTTTGTGTGTATTGGCCATGACCGACTTAGAGGTGATTCGATTTATTGTTGACTACATAATTGAATCGGACCTCGGATATTATGTTGTACATGCTATTAATCCCGATATAAATACCGGGCACATATACTTTGTATTCATTTCTTTGATGTACCAATGGGCGAGATTTATAGAGTAAATTTATAGGCTCGGTAAGTTGGGAAATGATATTATTTATATGGTTTGTCGTTGATTATAGGAAGAAATCGTATCCTATATATTAGGATGATGATGTCCCCTTTAGGAGCTCATAAGGTTCATCATGTAAACCCTACAAGTGGACTTGGTCTGGGATGATGATAAGGATGAGTGGTACTACTCATGGAGTTAGATGTTGATTAATTAATTGTCAGTAAATTAATTAATCGACGGACATTCGAGATCTTAAACATGAGGAGATATATGTACAAATAATATATGGAGACCATATTAACTTATGGGGGTTGGTGAGGTAGATCAATTATAATCCTCTAGTGGAATGGATTATCATTAATGGATCGGACTTTATGTGGGCTTGATCCATTGGGTGGCTAAGTTCCAAATCCTCCTCATGGTCCCTATTTTAGCCTATTAAAACCCTCATGGAGCCTAGATCCGATGATGAAAAATGAAACTCTAGATCCGACGGTGGAGATTAAATCTCTAGATACAACGGTGGAGATTAAATATTTAGATCCAACAATGGAGATTAAAACTCTTGATCCGACGGTTGAGATTAAATCCCAAGATCCGATGGTTGAGATTAAATCCATAGATCCGACAGTGGAGATTAAAAGGAGGCTTAAGCCTAGCTCTATAAAAGGAGGCCAAGGCTTGGGCGTGGAACACACAAGGGAGATTAGGTTTTGGCTTGGGCGGCAAGAATTCTAGGGTTAGGGTTTGGGCCGGCAAGCTTGCTAAGGTTTGCTCCTCCTAGGGCCAACGACAACAAGAAGGTAGGATTAGGTTTTCTTCTTCTCCTACTTTCCTTGGCCGGTGACTCTCTCCCTCAAGCTTTGCCCGGCGCTTTCTCCTCTCCTTTAGCCGGCAGCAACCTCTCTTCAAGGTTGGCCGGCGATCCTTTTCTCCTCCTTGGCCGACGGCAACATCAAGTCCATTGACTTGGTGGTCGGTTCTAGATAGAAAGAAGAGCTTTTTTCTATTCTTCCCTTTGTTCAGAGAGAGCAAAGAAGGGAAGAACGTGATCTAGGAGGCTTAAACTCTTGGAAGATTGTTGCCCACACAACGTCCAAGAGGAGGATAGGACATACGATAGAAGACTTGAGGTAAACAAGAGGTATAATTCTTGTTTTGCTTTCCTTTTGTTTCTTTGTATATTGTATGTATGGTATGTGGCTAATTTACTTGGACCCCGAATACAAACACAAAAACTGGCGATCCGTACATCGTCTATTCCGTGGCTAATCGTAGAATAGAGGTTGGTTGCTTGAACAAAAAGTTTGTTCAAGTAACCACCCTAATCGAATAGCACGATGATGGAACAGTTGCTTGGGTAATCCATCTTTGTCAAGAATAGACTTTTTTTATCGGGGGACATAGACGGGATCGCAATGAACAAGCGACCGAGTTGAAGTGGAAAGTGAAGTTTCCTACCTTCATGTGGTATCAGAGCCACGGTTTTCGGTTTTGTGTGTTTAAGATTCGGTTAATTTTATGCACTTTTCATATATTATATGAGTTGGATAATAGTAGGATGTGCATAGGTTAACTTTTTGGTTGCAGGCATAGGATCCAACTATTATGGCCATATGTGTGTATTTGATTGTATGTGTGTAATTGTATATTATTTGAATCCTCGGGGTTGACGAGGCTAGTATTTAATTTTTGTAATTAAGTACGACATTGTTTATCCACTCTTTTTATTTTAGTTTACTTTCGATCTAGATATCATGTACACTCCTTCGTGGAGTATAGGATCGATGGATGTAAATTAAAATAATTATTCTCGGCTCGGATCTCCGGATGGCTTGTACATGGCATAGGGAGGAGCGGATGAGATGGCGATATGATGTGAGGCATATTGGAGAACAAAAGCCATAATAGTTGGAAAATATTTTTTTTCATATTTATTTCTTCTTGTTTGTATGCATGTCGTACGCTAGGAAAATTCCTCAATTTTAAATTACTAAGTGGGAGAGGGATAATTTTATAAATTCCCACGACCTCCATTACGATTTGACATGTGATGCAAACAAACTTGTGCGTCGGCTCTGAGTGCCTTCCTCCCCATCATATGAGTTTGTTTTGCGGATCACAGGGTTGAATATGATTATAGAAAATTATTTAGGAGCGTGTGTACTTCCCCATCGGAAGGCACATAACCCGAGATAATTGCCTTGGTACCGAGTAATGGTGAACACCTTGATGCAAATAGGAGTATTCTCCCCATCGGAGTCACTGCTTTTATTTGTAGGGTCGAAGAGGAACCAACTATTAATTTTATTTGTCAAAAAGTTAGGTTGACAAGATAGTATAATTAATGGGTAAAACCTCCTCTTACAAATATAGAATTCGTATATGTCCACACGATCGTGGCATACGATATTCTCGGTGTTTTGAGGTGTTGGTTGATTTTAAAATTTTATTGTTTGAGGAAACAATAATTTTTTAATATCTAAAGTATTGATCTATGTGATTCTTAGGTTTTTCAAAAATGACTTTCAACCCGCTTGCTGTGATACTATAAGAGAATAAACTTACTGTACCCAATTATATTGATTGGAAAAGGAATCTTGATATTGTCTTGACTGCTGAGGAGTACAAGTGTATACTCTTCGAAGAGTGTCCTCCTAAGTCTGTAGATGATTCTGGGGAAAAGGAGAAGGAGAGTTATAAGAAGTGGATTAAGGCTGATGAGATGGCGTGATGTTACATTTTTGCATCTATGTCAAATGTACTACAACATCAGCATCAAGCCATGTCCACTGCTTATGACATGATGCTCAATCTCAAAGAGCTTTTCGGACACCAGAATCGGGCTGCTAGGCAGGAAGCCATGAGGAACTTGATGACGACCACCATGATCGAGGGAATACCCATGAGGGATCATGTTCTCAAGATGATGGCTCATTTGAATGAGCTGGAAGTTCTTGGAGCTGAGATTGATGGGGAAACCAAGGTCGATATCATACTCCAGTCTCTACCTAGGAGTTTTGAGCAGTTTTGCTTGAACTACAACATGAATACAAAGTTGTATTCATTGGTGGAGCTTCTGACAGAACTCCAGGCGGCAGAGGGGCTATTTCATCAGAGTGCTCAGGCGCATGCCATGGTTGCTTAAAAGATTTCTACTTCTAAGCCGAAAGGCAAGAAGAAGAAGAAACAAGCTGGGGCAAAGGTGGCGGGAGGATCTCAGGGAGGAGTGAAGAAGCTGAAAGGTAAGTGCTTCGCTTGCAAGCAGACTGGACACTGGAAGAAGGGCTGCCCCATCCAGAAGAAGAACAAAGCTATATCTTTTGGTCTAGTCATTGAAACATGTTTAGCAGTGTTATCTACCAGCACCGTGTGTAGATATGGGAGCCACTGATCATGTCTGCAATACTTTGCAGGGGTTCCAGGAAACCAGATGACTAGCTAAAGGGGAGATTACTGTCTACTTGGGTGATGCTACAAAGGTAGCGGCTGTTGCAGTGGGAGATGTTTATTTGTCTTTTGAGAGGAATAAAGTTTTGGTTCTTAAAAATTGCCTTTATGTACCTTTATTTAGAAAGAATTTGATTTCGGTTTCTAAATTATTTTTGGATGGATATTCTATTTCCTTTAATGATAGAGTTGTTATAAAAAGGAATAGGGAGATTATCTTTTCTGGTGCATTGATAGGAAATTTATATGCACTTGAACCAAAAGCTCCCACGATGCAAATAGAAGTAAATAACTCATCTTTGGCATATCTTTGGCATCTAAGGCTAGATCATATTAACTTAAGTAGAATTCAAAACTTGATAGTTGATGGACCTTTGGGTTCATTAGTGGTGGAAGATTTCCCAACTTGCGAATCTTGCTTGGAAGGTAAAATGACCAAGAGGCCTTTTAAGGCCACGGGGTATAGAGCCAAAGATGTGTTGTAATTGGTTCATTCTAATTTGTGTGGTCCTATATCTATCTAGGCAAGAGGTGGTTTTGAATATTTCATCTACTTTATAGACGATAATTCCAGATATGGATATATTTACTTGATGCGCCGCAAGTCTGAATGCTTTGACAAGTTCAAAGAATTCAAGGCTGATATAGAGAGACGTCAAGGTAAAAGTATCAAGACACTATGATCTGATCATGGTGGTGAGTACCTCTTAGGAGAGTTTAGGAATTATTTATCAGAGGCTGAGATTCAATCCCAATTGTATACACATGGCACACCCCAGCAAAATGGTGTAGTAGAGCGAAGGAATAGGATTCTTATAGAGATGGTTAGAACGATGATGAGTTATTCTGATTTGCCAGATTCGCTTTGGGGATATGCTCTAAATATGATAGTGTATATTCTGAACTTGGTACCATCTAAATCAGTGCCTTCTACTCCCACAGAATTATGAACTGGGCGAAAGCCTTGTCTGAGACATATTCAGATTTGGGGGAGTCCAACACATGTGCTGAAGGTAGATACTGGTAAGTTGGAACCTCGTATAGAAGTGTGCATGTTCATTGGCTATCCTAGAGGAACGAAAGGTGGTTTGTTTTATAGTCCTATAGATCATAGGGTGATCGTCAGTACGAACGCCAAATTTATAGAAGAAGACTATGTGATGAACCACAAACCCATGAGTAAGATTGTTTTGGAGGAATTAAGAGGGGAAGTCACCGCTTCAGTACCACCAGTACAAGAGGATATACCACAAGTCACTGCACCGCGTGTCACAGAGGATACATCGACAATACCTCATCGTAGTGGGAGGGTTGTTAGACAGCCTGATAGATTCATGTTCTTGGGAGAATCTTCTGATTTGGTCCATGGCGAACATGAACTTGATCCATGGACATATGACGAGGTGATCCTAGATAAAGATGCAGTATCTTGGCAAAGTGCGATGAATTCTAAGATAGAATCTATGGATTCAAATCAGGTATGGGAGCTAGTAGAACCACCCAATGGTGTAAAAGCCATTGGATGCAAATGGATCTACAAAAGAAAGAGAGGAATAGACGGGAAGGTTGAGACCCTTCAAATCGAGGCTTGTTGCGAAGGGGTATACTCAGAAAGATGGCATCGATTATGAGGAGACCTTTTTACCGGTAGCCATGCTTAAGTCTATTCGGATTCTCTTATGTATTGCTGCTCAAATGGATTATGAGTTGTGGCAGATGGATGTCAAGACAAGTTTCCTTAATGGAAGTCTTGAGGAGAACATCTATATGAAGCAACCAGAGGGATTCATTGCAAAGGGCTAAGAGCATCTTGTGTGTAAGCTTAATCAGTCCATTTATTGATTGAAGCTAGCTTCGAGGTCTTGGAACATACGCTTTGATGAGGTAATCCAGTCTTATGGATTTATTCAAAGTCCGGATGAGTCTTGTGTTTGCAAGAGATATAACGGAAACGTAGTGGTATTTCTTGTACTATACGTAGATGATATTTTGTTAATTGGCAACAATGTCAAGGTGTTATCGGACGTAAGTGTATGGTTGTCCAAACAGTTTAATATGAAGGACTTGGAAGAAGTGGGACAAATCCTTAGAATCAAGGTTATAATGGATTGCAGGAAAACGATGTTGTGCTTATCTCAATCTTCATACATAGACACCATTATGGATCGTTTTAGCATTCAGAACCCCAAGAAAGGTTTTCTACCTTTCAAGCATGGAGTTCCTTTATCTAAGGAGATAGAGGAGATGAAGGTGGTTCCTTATGCTTCGACAGTATGAAGCCTAATGTATGCTATGCTATGTACGAGATCGGATATCTGTTGTGCCATGGCTATGGTCAGTAAATATCAAAGTAATCTAGGACAAGGACATTGGAGTGCGGTAAAGCATATATTGAAGTACCTGAGAAGAACTAGGGATTATATGCTAGTTTACCAGGCACACCAATTACTCCCTGTGGGTTACACAGATTTCGACTTTCAATTAGATAGGGATAACAGTAAGTCTACCTCAGATTTTGTGTTTACTTTGGGAGGTGGAGCCATTGTATGGAGGAGTGTCAAACAGAAATGCGTGGTGTACTCTACCATGGAAGCTGAGTATGTGGCAGCCTCTGAGACAGCCAAAGAAGCTGTGTGGCTCAGGAACTTCTTGATGGACTTAGATGTGATTCCTCGTTTGCTCAGAACCATTACAATTTATTGTGATAATAGTGGTGCAATTGCAAACTCGAAGGAACCACGAGCCCATAAGGCAAGTAAACACATAGAGCGCAAGTACCACCTTATACTTGAAATCGTAAAGCGAGGATAAGTTGTTGTGGCCAAGATTGAATTAGAGGATAACCTGGCAGATCCTTTCACTAAGGCCCTTCCAGCGAGAGCTTTTGATAGGCATGTAGAGGGAATGATAATCAGATGTATGGCAGTATGAGGACAACATAGTCTTTTAGTATAAGTAGAAGATTGTTGGGCTGTATACTGAAAAGTCTATCTTTTGTATGAACATCTTTATTTTTAAAATAAGAATCACATGATCATTGTTTGCATATTTATGATTATGCATATTGTCTAATACATTACATTGTAGATAACATGGTGTGTAGTGTCACACGGGAGATCATGTTATCAGTTCCTTGTAAAGTATAAGTACAGGCTTACAACCGAGATGATTTTAGACAAACCATTGGTATGGTTATAGTGTGATTTGGTATTGGTTTGTCTTGACCATAGAATTACACTAGTACACTTTGTGTGTATTGAGCAGGACCGACTTAGAGGTGATTCAATTTATTGCTAACTACATAATTGAATCGGACCTCGGATATTATGTTGTACATGCTCTTAATCCTGATATAATAATGGGCACATATACTTAGTATTCATTTCTTTGATTTACCAATGGACAAGATTTATAGAGTAAATCGATAGGTTCGGTAAGTTGCGAAATGATATTATTTATATGGTGTGTCGTTGATTATACGAGGAAACAGTGTCCTATATATTAGGATGATGATGTCCCCTTGAGGAGCTTATAAGGTTCATCATGTAAACCCTGTAGGTGGACTTGGTCCGGCATGATGATAAGGATGAGTGCTACTACTCATGGAGTTAGATGTTGATTAATTAATTGTCAGTAAATTAATTAATCGACGAACATTCGAGATCTTAAACACAGGGAGATATATGTACAAATAATATATGGATCCCATATTAACTTATGGGGGTTGGTGAGGTAGATCAATGATAATCCCTAGATCCAACGGTGGATATTAAAAGGAGGCTTAAGCCTAGCTCTATAAAAGGAGGTCAAGGCTTGGGCGTGGAACAAACAAGGGAGATTAGGTTTTGGCTTGGGCGGCAAGGCTTTTAGGGTTAGGGTTTGGGCCGGCAAGCTTGCTAAGGTTTGATCCTCCTAGGGCCCACGGCAACAAGAAGGGAGGATTAGGATTTCTTCTTCTCCTCCTTTCCTTGGCCGGTGAATCTCTCCCTCAAGCTTTGCCCGACGCTTTCTCCTCTCCTTTGGCCGGCGGCAACCTCTCTTCAAGGTTGGCCGGCGATCCTTTTCTCCTCCTTGGCCAGTGGAAACATCAAGTCCATTGACTTGGTGGTCGGTTCTAAATAGGAAGAAGAGCTTTGTTCTATTCTTCCCTTTGTTCGGGGCGAGCAAAGAAGGGAAGAACATGATCTAGGAGGCTTCAACTCTTGGAAGATCGTTGTCCACACAACGTCCAAGAGGAGGATAGGACATATGATAGAATACCTTGAGGTAAACAAGAGGTATAATTCTTGTTTTGCTTTCCTTTTGTTTCTTTGTATATTGTATGTATGGTATGTGGCTAATTTACTTGGACCCCGAATACAAACACAAAAACCGGCGACCGTACATCATCTATTCCGCGGCTAATTGTAGAATAGAGGTTGGTTGCACGATGATGGAACCGTTTCATGGGTGATCCATCTTTGTCAAGGATAATTTTGTTTTATCCGGGGACGTAGATGGGATCGCCATGAACAAGCGACCGAGTTGAAGTGGAAAGCGAAGTTTCCTACCTTCAAGGTGATACCTCGTCGTAGTGGGAGGTTTGTTTGACAACCTGAGAGATTTATGTTCTTGAAATAATCTTTTGATTTGGTCCCTGGCGAACATAAATCTAATCCATGGACATATGACGAGGCAATCCAAGATAAAGATGCAGTATCTTGGCAAAGGGCGATGAATTATGAGATAGAATCTATGGATTCAAATCAGGTCTGGGATCTAGTAGAACCACCCAATGGTATAAAAGTCATTGGATGAAAGTGGATCTATAAAAGAAAGAGAGGAACAGATTAGAAGGTTGAGACCTTCAAAGAAAGGCTTGTTGCGAAAGGGTATACTCAGAAAGAGGGCATCAATTATGAGGAGACATTTTTGCCGGTAGCCATGCTTAAGTCTATCTAGATTCACTTATCTATTCCTGCTCATATGGATTATGAGGTTTGGAAAATGGATGTCAAGACAGCTTTCCTTAATGGAAGTCTTGAAGAAAACATCTATATGAAGTAACCAGAGGGATTCATTGCAAAGGGCAAAGGGCATCTTGTGTGCAAGCTTAATCGGTCCATTTATGGATTGAAGCAATCTTCAAGATCTTGGAACATCTGCTTTGATGAGGTAATCCATTCATATGGATTTATTCAAAGTCTGGATGAGTTTTGTGTATACAAGAGATGTGACGAAAACGTAGTGGTATTTCTTGTACTATACATAGATGACATTTTGCTCATTGGCAACAATGTCAAAGTGTTGTCAGATGTAAGGGTATGGTTGTCTAAACAATTTGATATGAAGGACTTGGGAGAAGTGGGACACATCCTTGGGATCAAGGTTATAAGAGATCGCAAGAAAAGGATGTTGTGCTTATCTCAAGCTTCATACATAGACACTATTTTTACTCGTTTTAGCATGTAAAACTCCAAGAAAGGTTTCCTACCTTTTATGCATGGAGTACCTTTATCTAAAGAGATGTGTCATAGAACATCAAAGGAGATAGAGGAGATGAAGGCGGTTCCTTATGCTTTGGCGGTAGGAAGCCTCATGTATGTTGTGTTATGTACGAGGATGGATATCTGGTTTATCGTGGGCATGGTTAGCAGATATTAAAGTAATCCAAGACAGGGACATTGGACTACGGTAAAGCATATATTGAAGTACCTGAGAAGGACTAGGGATTATATGCTGGTATACTTGGCATATCAATTACTCCCTATGGGTTACACATATTTTGACTTCGAATTAGATAGGGATAACAGTAAGTCTACCTCGAGTTTTGTGTTTAATTTGGGAGGTGGAGCCATTGTATGAAGGAGTGCAAAGCAGAAATGTGTGGCGGACGCCACCATGGAAGCTGAGTATGTGGTAGCCTCTGAGGCAGCCAAAGAAGTTGTATGACTCAGGAACTTCTTGATGGACTTGGATGTGATTCCTGGTTTGCCCAGAACTATCACAATTCATTGTGATAATAGTGGTGCAGTTGCAAACTCGAAGGAACCATGAGCCCATAAGGCAAGTAAACATATAGAGCACAAGTACCACCTGATACGAGAGATCGTAAAGCGAGGAGAAGTTGTTGTCGCCAAGATTGCATCAGAGAATAACCTAGTAGATCCTTTCGCTAAGGCCCTTCCAGCGAGAGCTTTTGATAGGCATGTGGAGGGAATGGGAATCAGATGTATGGTAGTTTGATGGCAGCAAGTCTTTTAGTATAAGTTGGAGATTGTTGGGATGTATACTGAAAGCCTAGCCTTTGTATGAACATCTTCATTTTCGAATAAGAATCACATGATCATTATTTGCATTTTATATTTATTATATGTGTGCATCTTGTCTAATACTTTACATTGTAGATACACAAAGGATCATGTTATCAGTTCCTTATAGAGTATAAGTAGAGACTCACAACCAAGATGGTTTTGGACAAACCATTGGCTTGGTGGTAGTGTGATTTGGTATTGGTTTATCTTGCCCATAGAATTACACTAATACACTTTGTGTGTATTGAGCAGGATCGACTTAGAGGTGATTCA
This sequence comes from Wurfbainia villosa, assembly GCA_025175895.1. Taxonomy (NCBI): domain Eukaryota; kingdom Viridiplantae; phylum Streptophyta; class Magnoliopsida; order Zingiberales; family Zingiberaceae; genus Wurfbainia; species Wurfbainia villosa. The sequence goes on along the minus strand of CM045989.1, from coordinate 29,085,899 downwards.
ATTTATTGCTGACTACATAATTGAATCGGACCTCAGATATTATGGTGTACATGCTCTTAATCTCGATATAATAATGGGCACATTACTTAATATTTATTTCTTTGATTTTCCAATGGGCGAGATTTATGGGTTAAATCGATAGGCTGGGTAAGTTGGGAAATGATATTATTTACATGGTGTACTGTTGATTATAGGAGGAAATCGTGTCCTATGTATTAGGATGATGATGTCCCCTTGAGGAGCTCATGATGATCATCATGTAAATCCTACAGGGGGACTTGGTTCAACATGATGATAAAGTTGAGTGGTACTACTCATGGAGTTAGATGTTAATTAATTTATTGTCAGTAAATTAATTAATTAACGGACATTCGATATCTAAAACACGGGGAGATATTTGTACAATTAATATATGGAGCCCATATTTAATTATGGGGGCTGGTGAGATATATCAATGATAATTCTCTAGTGGAATGGATTATCATTAATGGATCGGTTTTTATGTGGACCGGATCCATTGGGTGGCCAAGATCCAACTCCTCCTCATGGTCCCTATTGTAGCCTATTAAAACTCTCACGAAGCCTAGATCCAACCGACATGATTAAAAGGAGGCTTGGGCAAAAATCAATAAAAAGGTTCCAAGGCTTGGGTGGCAAGGATAGTTTTTGGATGCTAGGGTTTGCTTCCAAGGCTTGGGCGGCAAGGATAGAAGAAGCTTTAAGGTTTAGAGTTGGCTAGGGTGGCGGCAAGAGGTGGAGGAGGTTTAGGGTTTTAGTTTTCCTCTATTCCTAAGGTTTGGTCGGTGCCTCTTCTTCATCCCTTTAGGGTCAGCGCTCCTTCCTTGAAGCAAAGGCCGGCGGTTATTCTTCCTCTACTTATCCTTGGCCGGCGGGAACAAGAGTTCATCTCTTGGCCGACGCCCACCTCTCCTTCTTCCTCTCCTTGGCCGGTGGCAACAACTAAGCTTGGTGGTCAGCACTAGATAGGAGAAGAAGAGTTTGGTCATCTTCCCTTGTTCGAAGTGAGCAAGGAAGGGAAGATACGTGATCTAGGAGGCTTCAACTCTTGGAAGTTCATTGCCCACACAACATCCAAGAAGAGGATAGGTCATACAATAGAAGATCAAGAGGTAAACAAGAGGTATAATCTTGTTTGTTTTTTTTAGTTCTCTTGTATAATATATGTGGTTTATTTACTTAAACCCCGATGATAAACACAAAAATCGGCTATCCGTACATCATCTATTCCGTGGCAAATCGAGGAAAAGAGTTAGGTTGATATAGTCTTGGATCAACAAATTCAAACTTTTTAAAAGAATTTATAAACCTAACGGAACAATAATTTGAAATGTGTTTAGTAGGTGAGTTAAACTTCATCTTAGGTTTACAAATAAAACAAACAAGAGATGGTAACTATATATTCCAAAATAAGTATGCAAGCGAATTAATTAAAAATTTTGTTATGGAAAATGCAAAAGACATTAAAACGTCCATGGAAACGAATGTTATATTAAATAAAGACAAAGAAGTAAAGTCTGTTGATCTAAAGTACTATAGGAGTGCCAAAGGTAGTTTACTATACTTAACTGCAAGTAGACCCAACATACTTTTTGCAATAAGTATGTGTGCTAGATATCAAACTTGTGCTAAGGAATCACATTTAACACATGCTAAAAAAATCCTAAGATACATTAAAGGAACAATTAATGTAGGTATGTGGTACCCAAGATCTAGTAACTTTGAGTTAATAGGATACTCTGACTCAGACTATGCAGGGTGAAAACTAGATAGAAAATGTACTAGTGGAGTGTGTCAACTCTTAGGATCATGCTTAGTAAATTTGTTTAGTAGGAAGCATTATTATGTTTCTCTTTCTACAACTAAAGGAGAATACATAGTATTAGGTGAATGTGTGACACAACTATTATGGATGATGCACACACTTAAGGATTTTGAATTAGATTACAAAAAGGTCAAAACATTAGTTGATAACATAAGCTCAATAAATTTAACTAAAAATCCAATTCATCACTCATGCACTAAATACATTGATGTTAAACATCATTTTATAAGAGATCATGTGGTAAATGGTAGTATTGAACTCAACTATGTTGAGTCCAAATCTAACCTTACTGATATCTTTACTAAACCACTTCCAGAAGCTAAATTTAGTATGCTCAGAAGACAACTAGGATTATGCTTGGTAGACTAGGATGCTTTCAGGTTCAGTACTCAATATTTATTTTGAAAAGTAATATTATATTGTTTTTAAAAGGAAATTTAAAAAATTAATTTAGCCTAGGTCAAATTAGAGTTCATGATCATATAGACCTAGATAAGCCTTCACATCTCACAAACACCTTGGATTATCTATTTGTATATTGAGCAATGAAGATGATCATGAGATATTAGGACTGCACCCTTGGTTCCAGATGTAGATTCAGTGCATCCACATGAACCAACACAGGGTTTACAAGAGAAAATCATTCACTTCGGTGACTAACTCTAATTCAAAGCTTGATAATAATTTTATATCACTTGAGCTAGTAAAGAGTTGGACATTTGCTTTAAGGATGATTTTTAGATGTGTATTTAAGTATAAATATAATATTTTGGAATTCATGCTTGGACAAATCTTCTATCGCATATGCATCATCTTGAAAATTTTGAATATTTTAAGGTTTATTTAAATTAGTTATTATTGAGGGAAGTTAGAAAATTTTGAAGATATTTTGAAAATAAAAATATTTTTTAAGGGGAAGTTAGAAAATTTTAAATATTAAGGGGGAGTTGAAAATTTTGAAAAATTTTGAAAAGTTTTTTAAAATTTTGGAAATTTAAAATATGTTTTTAGGGAGTTATAATCTTGGAATTTAGAAATATGCTTAGGGGGAGTTAAATTTTTGAAAATTAAAATTTTGGAAAAATGTTTTTATAAATGAAGAGATCCTATTTTTAAATGATGAAAACCTTATTGAATATAGGGAGAGGATTGATTTCAAATATGAAGCATTTTTTAGCTTAATATTTAACTCTCATGTTTAAAACACTTTAACTCTCTGCTTTAAAGTTGTGGCATTTTAAACTTAATTTTGATTTTGGTCTATGTCAAAGGGGGAGATAGAAGATACTTATTGAAAGGGAGATGTAAAAATTTATATATGCATCTTATACATGTTTAACTTAATGCATTTCTTATATATGTCAAAATTTAAATATTGTTGTCTTATTCTCTTAACTTTAACTGATGTGTAGTCATACATCAAAAAGGGGAGATTATTGATGCAGTGAGCATCACTCCTTAGTTTTAATGTATGAACCGTAGTTAAAGTTAGGAATTACTTGTGTTCTAATATCAGTGGTAAGTATGCAGACTTAACAGGAAGTCCTAGTAGGTTGTGTTGACCAGATACTAGGCAAATGACTTGATAGATCAGGAAGACCGTGTTAGGGCAATCAACCCATGTATGATGTGGTTTTGATGTGTGTGAAAAAGGGTTTAAGTTAGGTTTGTTATGTTGATTTGATATATGTGTTGAAGTCGTGCATGACTCAGTAATTCACACATGGTATTGGCTTGATGTTAGCATTGGTGGGTTGACCATCTCATGGCTCGGGTCTTTGAGTCAGTGAAGGATGACATTGCGAAGTCGTGCGCTTGGTGCATCCGTGGGACGTGGCCGGACGAAGAGAACTTCGGCGAGGGACTTCAAGGGAGATGAGAGAATGAGCGAAGTGTAATGTAGCTCATAGGTGAACTTTGCCGAATGGATAAGTCAAGTGTCGGATGCTCAACTGAGTGGGTTGAGGTTTTACCCGACCGTCAGAGGCTCAAACAACTTGGTGTTTGAGTTTTTACATGACACCAGTCGACTGATATAGATATCAGTCGACTGCTCTGGGTCGATGGTACTCAACTGGTGCTCGATCGGTGTTCGACTGAAGCTTTCAGGCCCAACAGTCGACTGCTCGACCATCAGTCGACTGCCAAGGGCTGTAGTCGACTGATTGAGGTGAATTTTGTCACATAATGTTTTAGAGTCGACTAATTGTTTTGGTCACTCAACTGATAGCTCCATCAGTCGATTGATGGGGATGATCAGTCGATTGATGTGGGAGCTATTTGTTGGAAGCCAACGTGGATAAGGTCATTGCGAGGCAACGGCTATAGCGATCGTGATGGCTTGCATGAGTTTCCCTATAAGAAGAGGCCTTGGGTCACTTTGGGAGGTTAATGCTTCATCTCTAAACATACTCCCAAGTGCCTAAACATTTTCTATTCCTCTTACATGCTTTTATTTCAATTCTATTGTAAGAGGGAGAGATTGTAAGAAAGGTTTACCTCCACCTTAAAGGAGAGACTAGCGGATTTGGGTTGGAGTGATTCGCCGAACGAATCGTCCGTGGATTAGCGGCAAGGGCCATGAGCCACGTTACATCCTTGAGTTTGCGAATTACTCTTTACTTTTTGTTTTACACTTAATTGTCTTTAGTTTTACTATTCTGTTGTGCTGACTTTATTTGTAGACAATTAAGATGCAAGCTATCTCCAACATACCCGAAAAGGGCTATTTACCCCTCTAGCAGGCCACCGATCCTCCAATAGATCGGACCCCAGCCATGAAGTCTAGAAAGGTAATGTGGACCAGACATTTGCCATGAAGACCGATTGGGTCAGGAGATTGGACAATCGATAAAAATTTCAGCTGGGTCAGGTAGATCAGACAGCTAGTGGATGTCCTGGTGGGTAAGATCAGATGTCAAGATTGGTAAGTCCGGCAGGTAGCTGGTAGGTAAGTCTCGTGTGAAGAGGTGAGGCCGAGTCCTCTGTTGGGGGACAAAGCTAGGCGTCCATCCAACGGAAAGTCCACGTGGGACTTAGTAGTCAAGATTGAGCAGTATTACTACTGTTATCATATTTGATTTTATCTATTTGTGCTAATCTCGATTTGCAGGGATCAGTCGAATGAATGGATTTTAGTCGACTGAAGTCCAGTCGACTGAGTTTGGTTTAGTCAACTGGATACACACTTGGCAGGATTAGCTGGTGATCGATAAAAGATTTGATATCATAGTTGGAAAGTGTTTCAGTCGACTGGAGAGTTACAGTCAACTGAAGTGGCAAACTTTTCAATGCATAGCCGAGTGATGTGGAGTCGACTAGGGCATTTTCAGTCGACTGGAAGACCAGAAGTTCCATATGGATGGGCTGATGTGGAGTCGACTGGAGGTCATTCTATTCGACTGGAAAAGGTTTATAAAACAAATGCTCGACCAGATCTGAGTAGAACACTGCCACTTTATCGAAGTACAATCAAAATTCATTCTCGTCAACAAAAACTTTGACTTCTCACAAAGGCGCTTTTCCGACACCTTGTACCTACATCAAAGCCTTCATCTATGTCGGTATAAAGTAGCTTGTAATTTCCTGTATTACTTATCACTTGTGTACTTAACTTCAAAGAGAGGGTAGTGTGTTACCCATCTCTTACCTTTGTAAAAAGTGAACCCCTCCGAAGTCATGAGTTCTCGAATCGGAGGGTGTATAGTGATTATCCATCGAGATAGCTCTCGGGAGAGCTGTGAGCCTTGGAGTAGCAACCCAGTTAGGGTTGTGAACCAAGTAAAAGAAATTATTCCTCATTTTATTTTATTTTATCACTACTGTATACACTTAATTAATTTCAAAATCTAAATATAAGCTTTTTTTAAAAAAGAAAATTATAATCTCCGAGATTCACCCCCCTCTCTCAGAGTATCGTGATCCTACAGTACAAGGTTTCTCCACCTCTGGTGTGTCACTGAGAAGAAGTTTTGATTAGTGGTGTGTGCATCACCAGAGCTTGCTATCGAGTATGCCCCGTAGAGTAGGAACTAGGGTTTCGAACCACGTTATATCACCATGTTCGTGTGATTGTGTATTTGTGTTTGTCTTCTTTAGTATTTCTATATTTCGTTGTGCAAACTAACAAGTTGTGTAGACAAACGCGAGCGAATTCCATCATCGACGTAGCACGATGCTATTCACCCCCTCTAGCGGTCAAACGATCCCTAACAAGTGGTATCAGAGCGAGGTTGCCCTTCAAGGTCTAACAGCCAAGGAAGCACCGCTAGAGGAAGATGATGGAGCCAGTTTTAGACTAGGTTGGGACATCAACACACCACCATCCTATAAAAACTATGGATTTGATGGTTTCAATCAATGGAAAATAGGGATTGAGAACTTCTTGATGATGGTGGATATCAAATTTTTGTCGGCCTTGATTGAAGGTTGCGAATTTCCAAGAGGAAAGAAGGGTGGAATCCTCAAGGTTGAAAAATGGACCAAGGAACAACTCAAGGAGTTCAAGACAAATATTAAGGTAATCAAAATGCTAAGTTATTTAATTCCTAATAATGTCTTGTCCAAGTTAGGTGAATACAAAGATGCCAAGTAGCTTTGGAGCGAATTAGCAAAATATCATGAAAATTCATCACCGACTCATGAAGTAGAGGAGGAGTCCAAGGAGGAGTGTTCATCTTCTCAAGCTTAAGAAGAAGCGAGTATATCATCATCCCAAGAGCGTGAGGATTTGGAGGTTAAAAGGGAATCAACATCTGAATCAGAAGAGGTGGAAGAAGTAGGAGAAGCCTTTACCACTAGGATTGAGGGGGAGGAGAGAACTTCTATCCCGGAGCAAAATCAATAGGAAGCCTCTACTTCCGGAAGAGAAGAAGCATCTACCTCTGGGAGCCATGAAGAATTGGACCAAATTCTTCCTGCCACCATCCTAGGTAACTCAAGCATTTCAATTAAAAATAAAGTTCATATTGTATGCTTTGAGTGTAGGGAGTAAGGACACTACAAGTGCAAGTGTTCGAAAAGGGTCAAGAAGACTCAACCGATGTCAAAAAGTCATGAAAAAGCTAAGGATGCCAGAACCCCAATTTGGAGAGCAAAGAGCACATTGTGTGCTTCAAGTGTGATCAACGGGGACACTATCGAAGTCAATGCCCTAGGGGGAGGAAGCCTAGAAAGGGTGAAGAAGGAATATCAAATATAGGGGGAGCTTCTAAAGCAAACCCTAATGTATACTTTAGTAATGCACCTTCGAATGTTTATGATAAAAAGCATGCTTATAATACTCTTAAAATTGTGCATAATCATGAAAATCATGTTAGGAATAGAGCTTATTGGTTAGGTGTTAAATATTGTAATTTTAGGGTTAAGGACAAATCTTGATACAATAACCCTAAAACAATTCTGTTGGATTGATGCGGTTCACTAGAGGGGGGGGGGGGGTGAATAGCGAAAAACCTTTTCCCTTTTTTTTACGTTCATTAAAAACTCGAGAGATAATTAATTACAGCGGAAATGTAAAGTAAAAAGAGACAATGAAGTTTTTACTTGGTTCATAGCCTTCGGCTACTACTCCAAGGCCCTAGTGATCCTTGACCACGTACGGAGGGCAAAAGCACTAAAGGAACTCCTCGTTGGAGGTAGGAGTTAATCGATACAAGAAGGAAAAAGCTTGAGGTAGAGGGACACTCCCCCTCTCCTCGTATATGATAAAAGCTCTGAAAAGAAATGAACTTAAATAAGAGCTAAAAAACCAACGTTACAATAAAAAAGGATTTAAGACCTAGACGTCGGAGAGAAAGCACTTCGTGGTCGAAAAGTTGTAGCTTGGCGGAGGCTTTTTGGAAGCTTTAGAATGATGAAGAAACCCTAGGTTTGGCCCTCCTTTTATAGCCTTTGAGCCCCTTTTCGAGAGGAACCCTAGCCAATCACAATTGAGCACCAATCTCCTTGAAATGGGGTGATAAGCCTTGACTCCTCGAATCTGATCATTGACCATCGATCGATGGCCATCATCGATCGTGATGGCGCATCGGGCCAGTGTTGACCTCCGGCAATGATCGATTGACGGCAATGAGTCCTCCAAGTGGCGATCGATGCTTGTTGCAAGTCAAAGTTAGCTCAACAAAAACATAATTTCGACGGTCGTCGACCATCCGATCTCAACCTAGACCATCTATAGGATGTCTTTGGTCAGATCTACGCTTAAGATCATCTTCATAAAGAGGATATGACCTCACTTACGCTCGTACACACAAGCATACCTTGACACTTACATGTTGCTTTTGCTTTCGGCCTTCCACTCGATTCCTTCGGCACCCTCCGAAGTCACTCGAGTGTCGCCCGACCACCGCGGCTTCCTCCGGGTGTCGCTAGCCTTCAGCTCCAGCTATATCAATCTTCTGCATACTCGATTCAGCTCGTGAGATAACAACATGAGCTTAACTTTGTATCGTTTGCTATAATCAAAACTCAGGTTCGACTTAAGTGCCTACTGCACCAACAATCTCCCCCTTTTTGATTTATGGCAAACTCACATACAAAGTTAAGAAAAAAAAACAAATTAAGTGCATTAAGTAAAATGAGAAAGAGATATGCATGAATGTGTAGGAGTAAAAACTCTTTTTCAAGTGCTCCCCCTTGAGGAATCCTCCCCCTTGACTGAGGGTGAGTACTTGAGAAAGGGTTTTTAACTCTCCCCCTTGATATTTGCTACTAAAAAAGAATTAAGTGACCGAAATTACTTAATATTGGCAATAGTGTTTAAAATAAGTTTTAAGTTAAGAAAAAAATTGATTTATTAACCTTGGCCTTTACTTCTATTTTGTTAACAAGTTAAGTAAATTACTTTTTGTTAACAAGATAAGTAAGAGTTAAGTAAATTATTGTATTGTTAACGAAAACAAGTTAACTAAATGTGTTTAAGTTAAGAGTTCCCTTAACTTGTTTTGTTAACTTAAAGTTAAGTAAGCCTTGTCCATAAAAAATTGATCCCTTAACTTTGGCCTTTTTCTCCCCCTTTTGCCATATATCGAAAAGAGTGAGGATGTGTGTGGAATAAAAAATAAGTTTTAATTTTAAAGTCCAAGCATGTTCCACATTATTTTGAAAATAATATACTGAAAATAGGTTCATCTATAAAATGTTCGACTCATATTTGGCTTGATTGATATGAAGGATCAACCAGTCCTGGTCAGAGTCGGTTAGTATGTATCATTATACTCCGTGGTTCATAGCGATGCACTAGCTCTACATCTGGAACCAGGAGTAAGGCCCTAACATCTCACACCCATTTACGTGGCTAAGTACACAAACACATTAGTCCTATGTGTTGTGAGATGTATTTGCTCCTTAAATCTATAAGTGCATGATATCTAAGGTATGTCCTATGCTAGTTCCATAATAATGAAATTAAAGAAATAGTAGTAAGAACATATAATTTGCAAGTACCTATTCTATTACGCACATGCCCAATTTACGTCTTAATAGACTAAGTTCGGCTTCGGGTAGGGGTTTAGTAAATAGGTCTGCTAGGTTAGACTTCGAGTCAACATATTCGAGTTGGATGGAGCCGTTGGCTACATGTTCTCGAATGAAATGGTATTTTACCTCTATATGCTTTGTCCTTGAATGGTATATAGGGTTCTTAGTTAGATTTATCAAACTTATGTTGTCTACAAAAATTTTAGTTTTGGTGAAATCCAACCCAAAGTCTCGGAGAGTGTGCTTCATCCAAAGAAGCTGAGTTACACACTCACCCATCGCAATGTATTCGGCTTCGGTGGTAGATAAGGCAACACAATGTTGCTTCCTACTGCACCAACTCACTAGACTCGAGCCGAGTAGTTGACAACAACCACTCGTGCTCTTTCTATCGAGTTTACTACCGGCATAATTCGAATCGGAGTAGCCGATTAGTTTGAACTCCGTAGATCTAGGGTACCAAATACCAACGTTAAGTGTACCCTTAAGATATCTAAGGATACGCTTAACTAGGGTTAGGTGAGACTCCTTAGCACAGGTTTGAAACCTGGCGCACATACTTACTGCGAATAGGATGTCGGGTCGACTCATGATTAAGTATAGGAGACTTCCTATCGCGCTCCTATAGTACTTTAAGTCAATGGACTTACTTTCTGGGTCTTCTCCTATGTTAACATTAATCGCCATTGGGGTGTTTATTATCTTAGCGTCTTGCATTCCAAATCTTTTAATTAACTCCTTAGTGTATTTCTGTTGATATAGGTATATACCATCCTTAGTTTGTTTAATTTGTAGACCTAAAAAGAAACTTAACTTGCCTACCAAGTTCATTTCGAACTCACTTTCCATGAGTGAAACGAACTCGTTTAGTAAGGCTGAGTTAGAGGTTCCAAAAATTATATCGTCTACGTAAATTTGAGCTATGAATATTTCTTTACCTAAGGTTTTTACGAAGAGAGTTGGGTCAACTAAGCCTTGGTTAAACCCTTTTGACTTAATATGGATTGAAAGTCTCTCGTACCAAGCTCGAGGAGCTTGTTTAAGTCCATAGAGAGCTTTCTTAAGTTTTAGAACATCATCGGGTTTATCTAGATTTTTGAATCCGGGGGGTTGGCTAACATAAACTTCTTCTTTAATGTATCCATTTAGGAATGCCGACTTAACATCCATTTGAAACAGCTTAAATCCTCGATGTGCGGCATAAGCTAGCAACATTCGAATGGATTCGAGTCTAGCTCTTGGGGCATAGGTTTCTCGTAATCTAAGCCTTCGACTTGACTAAACCCTTTGGCGACTAACCTAGCCTTGTTTCTAACTACTTCACCTTTATCATCAAGCTTATTTCGAAACACCCACCTTGTTCCAATTATCGTTTTGTCTTTAGGTGGTGGTACTAATTCCCACACTTCATTCCTAGTAAATTGAGCTAGCTCTTCTTGCATTGCAATAATCCAATCGGGATCAAGAAGAGCTTGTTCAATTGATTTGGGTTCTATCTTTGAAATTAAGGAAATTTGACTAAGGTTCCTATAGGATGCTCTAGTTCGAACTCCTAGATTAGGATCTCCTATCACTTGATCGATAGGGTGGTTAGTTTGAATCCTAGATTGGGTTGGGTTTGTGTCACCTAATGCTTGATCAATGGGGTGACTTGGTTGAACACTAGTTTGACTCGGATCACTTGTCACTTGGTCGACAAGAGAAGTTGGTTGATGTGGATTAGACTCGATCTCAGGGTCGGAGACGAGTTTGGTATCAGTGGGCTCAACACTTGGGGTCATTAAGGGTTTTGTAGGTTCGGGTACTTCATCGAACACTACATTAATAGTCTCTTCGACTTTAAGGGTATCGTGGTTATATACCCTATAGGCCCTACTCGTGGTTGAGTATCCTAAGAAGATTCTGGTGGAGGTTTTGGATTCAAATTTCCCTAGGTGGTTCTTAGTGTTTAAGATATGTACTTTACATCCAAATACCCTAAAGTACTTGATGTTGGGTACTTTATTGTGATAAATCTTGTACGAGGTCTTAAGGTGCCTCTTTACCATAAGGATCCTATTCTGGACATAGCAAGTCGTGCTAACGGCTTCTGCCCAAAACCTATCAGGTAGGTCGTATTCGTTCAACATGGTCCTAGCGGCTTCTTGTAGAGTTCGGTTTTTCCGCTCCACTAGGCCATTTTGTTGAGGGGTCCTAGGGCAAGAGAATTCATGGTGGTATCCGTTTAGGTTACAGAAGTCGGTGAACCTTTGATTTTCGAATTCACCACCATGATCGTTTCTAAGTCTTTTAACCTTAAGGTTTTTTTGATTCTCGATTAATTTGAATAGATTGATTAATTGATCTAGGGTATCATTTTTATGTTTGATGAACCTAACCCAGGTAAACCTGCAGTAGTCTTCAATTATGACTAAGCAATATTGACTTCTATTGAGTGACTTGGCTCCATGTGAATTGAATAGATCCATATGCAGGAGCTCAAGTACACATGAGGTTCGCTCTTGGTTAGTTAACTTGTGTTGTGTCCTAGGTTGTTTTCCTTGTTGACAAGCATTACAGATTTTATTAACCAAATTGTTGAGGTTGGGTAAGCCTCTGACTAAGCCACTCTGACTCATCTTGTGGATGAGTCTTGGGTGCGAGTGACCGAGTCGTCGGTGCCACAACCTTGATTCCTCTTCCTGTGTCATAAGACATTTGGCTGAGGATTTGATTAAGTTAATTGTATAAATGTTATTTGTCCTAGTTCCTTTGAGTATTGTTTTAGCTGTTTTATTTGTTTTAATTACACATTCATTTTCTAAAAATACGACCTTATAGTTATTGTCACAAAATTGACTTACGCTAAGCAGCTTATATTCAAAATTCTCTACAAGTAAAACATTTTTAATAACAAAATTCGAGTTAAGCTCGATATCACCTGATCCGATGATTTTGAGCTTGCCGTTATTCCCAAAGGCTACCGATCCTTGTCGTTTGAATCGAAGCTTCGTGAATTTGAGTTGATCCCCGGTCATGTGTTGGGAACAACCGCTGTCCAACATCCATTGATCCTACACACAAGGTGGTTGGATTGGATGTTAGATTTTTTTTTTTTAAAAAAATTGGTTGTAATTTGTTACACCTAGGTCATCTCACCTTTGTCTATATGATCAAGCATGTTATACTTATGTGGTTTTTGTAAGATGACTTCCAATTAAGTTGATTAAGTGCATTTAGGTTCAAGTAATTTTATGTTAGATTTGGATTTGACCCTAGGCTTGTCAAGTTTACCTTTTCAAGATCATGGCTTCCAGGTCGTGGTGAGGCACAGGGGCCTTCTTTTATCGGATCATCGACCACTTCCTTAGACAAAGCCATTTTCAAGAAAATGATGACTTGACTCACCTAAGACTATTTCCTAGTCTAACTGGTTATTTTTGAAAAGAGGCTCCCCGAGGCTCAATCTTTTCGAAGGATTTTAGTTGGTTATGTACGTGTTCTAAGTGAGTTCACAAGTTTTAAAGCACAAACTTTCTAAGTTAAAGCATGTAATTTCTAAGTTAAAGCACAAACTTTCTAAGTTAAAGCATGCAATTTCTAAGTTAAAGCACAAACATGTTTTGTACTGGCTCCCCCTAGACCGTTGAATCGGTTCGGTCTATCCACATAGTCGATTTGGTCCTTGGGAACCCAGTACGGGTTGGATCCTAGAGTTGAAATCAAAAAGTTCTTAGGGACCCATGCTTGGACATGTTTCCTATGTCGACTTACAATCGACATATACGACCTATTAGTCGTGTTTGAGTTAAACCCTAGTCCAGCCTTGTCGTACACGGCCCTTTGAGATCCAAGTAGGAGGTCAAGTCCTTTGGATCCCGAAGTGAACCTTTCCAACGTGTTCCTAAGATCTTCAACTTGACTTTTCAAGAGAGAGTTCTCAACTTCGAGCTTTTCAGCTCGAGTTGGGTCCTCTTCTCGAACTTGACTAGTCGAAGAGATTAGGGAGACCTTGTGTTTGAGGAGTTTGACCTCCTCAATCAGGGTCTCGACCTTCGACTCGGACTTAACTAATTTCCTAGACAAAAACCTAACCGTATTATGTAAAGTATTAAATAAAGTTCGACTCACTTTAAGGGTATATTTTGAACCGGATGCGTATCCGTGGCTTGACTTGAAGGTAGCTTCGTAGTCCGAGTCATCCTCAGGTTCTGACTCAAGTTCAGGTTTGGTCTTCGTGCCTGACTCAATCAATTTCGCCATGAAGACGTGGTCTTCGTCTTCTTCGGATGACGCTTCTTCCCATGTCGCGTTGAGGGCCTTCTTGTGCTTAGGTGCTTGGTGGTTGAGCTTGGGGCACTCAGACTTGATATGTCCAAACCTGTTACACTCATAACACCTAATATTAGAACTTTTAGGCTTACCTTGGTTGGGTCGAGTCGTGGTTCGCTTTCGTCCCTTGGCTATCCTTCGAGCTAGGTTCATTAGTTCGGCAGTCAACTCCGGGTCAACTTCTTCTTCGGACTCGTCTTCCTCCTCGGTTGGTGGTGGCTTGCTTGCGATTTTCTTCTTCTTTGAACCTGTAAACAAGGCTATACCCCTCTTGGGTTCCGAGTTGGACTGTTCATGTAATTCAAAATATGAAAAGAGTTCATCTAACCTAATTTTAGAAAGATCCTTGGAGACCTTGTAGGCGTCGACCATGGATGCCCACAAGGTAGTCCTCGGAAAAGAGTTTAGAACATACCTTATAAGGTCACGGTTTTCGACCTTTTGCCCGATTGCGTGTAGGTTGTTGACTATGTCTTGGACCCGGGTGTGGAGTTGCGTCGCGGACTCGTGTTCCTGCATTTTTAGGTTATATAGTTTATTGAAAAGAAGATCACGCTTACATACCTTGGCTTCATCGGTCCCTTCGTGTAGCTCCACTAGTTTTGTCCAAAGATCTTTTGCGCTTATGAAGGGGCCGACGCGATTTAGCTCCTCCTTGGATAGGCCGCATTGGAGGATTTGTGTTGCCTTGGTGTCGGCTTCGACTTGTCGTTTTGTCGCAATGGACCATTGATCATAATCCAAGGAGTCACCCACTTCATTAGTCGGAAGTGTGAAACCCGTTTGGATTATGATCCACATATCGATTTGGGTTTTGAGAAAGCATTCCATCCGACCCTTCCAATAACGGAAGTCATCTCCGTTGTAAAACGGAGGTCGGACGGTGCTAAAACCCTCGAGATGGGCCTTTAGAACAAAAAAACAAGAAGACTAAAAAGAAGACCTAGCAACGACAAAAACACACGAAAGTACCAAGACTTGCGTCTTGGATTAGTAGTGTGGGAAATAAAAAGAAACAAACGAAAAATAGAAAGTTAAGCAAAGAAATAAGAACCTAAATAAAAAGTAAGTACTCACAACCTTCGATGTCCCCGAAAGGCTAATAAACGTTGATTTTTGAGGATGAAAACAACTTGTTACGGGGGTAAACCCCGGTAAGAAGTGTAGATCTCTGCGAGGGCTTCGATTTGGTAGGTAGACCGTGTCGTGGGTCAACTTGTACAAAAAGTTATGCCCGTTTGACCGTCGGCTACTCCAAAAGAGAATACTTGCAAAACAAAACCAAACGAAGAGTACCAAGACTTCATCTTGGATTAGTAGTGCGGGAAAAAATTTAAGTGAATGAAAAATAAATCTGTAAAAAAAAATGTTAGATTGGTGGTTTCACCAAATCTAAGCGCCCCCGGCTCTGATACTAATTGTTGGATCGATGCGGTTCGCTAGAGGGCGAAAAACCTTTTCCCTTTTTTTTACGTTCATTAAAAACTCGAGAGATAATTAATTGCAGCGAAAATGTAAAGTAAAAAGAGACAATGAAGTTTTTACTTGGTTCGTAGCCTTCGGCTACTACTCCAAGGCCCTAGTGATCCTTGACCACGTACGGAGGGCAAAAGCACTAAAGGAACTCCTCCTCGTTGGAGGTAGGAGTTAATCGATACAAGAAGGAAAAAGCTTGAGGTAGATGGACACTCCCCCTCTCCTCGTATACGATAAAAGCTCCGAAAAGAAATGAACAGAAATAAGAGCTAAAAAATCGACGTTACAATAAAAAAGAATTTAAGACCTAGACGTCAGAGAGAAAGCACTTCGTGGTCGAAAAGTTGTAGCTTGGCGGAGGCTTTTTGGAAGCTTTAGAATGATGAAGAAACCCTAGGTTTGGCCCTCCTTTTATAGCCTTTGAGCCCCTTTTCGAGAGGAACCCTAGCCAATCACAATTGAGCACCAATCTCCTTGAAATGGGGTGATAAGCCTTGACTCCTCGAATCTGATCATTGACCATCGATCGATGGCCATCATCGATCGTGATGGCAACATCGATCGAGTGTGACCTCGGCGTCGGATCGATTGACGCGGTGAGTCCTCAAGCCGATCGATGCTTGCGCAAGTCAAAGTTAGCTCAACAAAAACATAATTTTTGACGGCCGACCTAGACCATCTATAGGATGTCTTTGGTCGGATCTACGCTTAAGATCATCCCTATAAAGAGGATACGACCTCACTTACGCTCGCACACACGAGCTTACCTCGACACTTACATGTTGCTTTTGCTTCCGGCCTTCCACTCGATTCCTTCGGCACCCTCCGAAGTCACTCGAGTGTCGCCCGACCACCGCGGCTTCCTCCGGGTGTCGCTAGCCTTCAGCTCCAGCTATATCAATCTTCTGCATACTCGATTCAGCTCGTGAGATAACGACATGAGCTTAACTTTGTATCGTTTTCTATAATCAAAACTCAGGTTCGACTTAGGTGCCTACTGCACCAACAAATTCTACCTAAAGAATCAATTATAAAGGTAGAAAACCATTTAGGCATTAACCCTAAGAAGGGTAGGCATATGCCTAAAATGAAGAACCATTCCCAAAGAAAGAATGAAAAATCAAAATTGAAAAAATTAGAGTTAGAGAGCCAAGCCATGAGGTCAAGGCTTGAGAAATTAGAAAAGACCCTTAAAAAGATGCAAAATCAAATGCAAGGGTCAAATGGTCAAAATTTAGGACAAGGAATCAAAACCTAGGGTATAGGAAACAAGGTCCACCTAAGGACTAGAAAGGTTTGGTTCACGAACCTAAGCCCAAAGAGACCTATCACAATGTTCCATTTGATTATGGAACTCAATCTAGGTCTAGAAAAACCAAGGTTACTAGGGAAGTTTTCCCTAAGGTAAACCATGGTGTGTGCCTAGTGGCTAAGGTTTCTATAAAACCTAGGAAAACCACTTAGAAGGTTACAAGGGGAGTTACCCCTAGAGTTAACCTAGGTAAGACGAAAATGACTAAAGCTTCAAAGCCTAGAAGGGTCATTAAGAAGGTATCAAGGAAAGTTATCCCTAGTGAATACCTTTTAAGCCCAAGGAGCTACAATAGGTATTGGGTTCCTAGGAGCGTGATCGATTCCCGCTAAATGGGTTAGGTTGTGTCAACTTGAATTAGTGGGGTACTTAACCTAACCATAGCAAAGTTGACACTTTAGTTCATTTCCAAAGTAATGTGATACATTGGAAATATGGTTATATTTTTATCCTAAAGGATTTTATGGTGTGCCAATATAATTTTTGGAATTTTAAAAATCAATCAAATTTGCACAATTTAGGGTTAGAGGTTATAGTGTGTTATTTTGGGTTTTTGGTACACTTGGGAGATAAGTAGTAATATGAAAAAATTAACTTAATCTAAACAAATGACAACTAATGCTAAAATTTAGGTATTTTTATACCTTTATTTCTTATGTTCCATGATTTGTTTGCCATATGCCATGTCATGACATCATATTTCATTTTTTTCATTTTATATGTCATGATAATCTTAGGATTAATTTTTATGTTATGTTCATGTTTAGATTGTATCTATATGCCATGACATCATGATTATTGGCACATGTTTATTTATACTATCATTATATGCCATAATCATACTTCATGCATTAATAAAATTGATTTAAGGACTATGACATGATTTGAAGTCCCATGTATAAGGGAATCAAATAATGTTGCCTTAGAAAAATGCATGAGACCTTAGTTTAGGATGAACAAAATCCACATCTCATGTCACATTGACATGTGTGTGTATTGATACAACCTAGACACATGTGAGGCGTTAGGAAATGAGTTAAGTTCAAGTTGCATAGTTCTTGCATCTAGATTAACTCAAACTCATCTTATACCATGGATGAATATGAGGAAAGCTTATGTACAAGTCATGTGCATTAAGCCCATAGACCATGGTTCAATATAAGGTTTTAAAATCATTTCAAAACCATATTCAAAAACCTTGGTGAAGTATATCTTTTGATATCAATCACCATTGATGAAGTTGATACAAAGTAGGCTTAAAACAATGAAGTTTTTCTTGTTTTTTAACTTTGTATCAATCTCAATATTTAATGGGTATTTTATTTTTCAAATATTGTTCGCCCATTATGATTGTTATAATTATTATACGTATAAAGTCTCACGCCTCTCGGATCCCTTTAAGTCATTCATGACTTGTTCATCTATACGCTAGGCTCCAGGTGCTTCCATTGGCTATTGTCATGCTAACCGGGTCTACACCGCCAAGGCTACACACTTCGACTTCCCATGCCAACTCCATGTTGGACTTTCCATGCCAAAGCTATACACTTGGACTTCCCATGCCAACTCCATATTGGACTTTCCCTTGCCAACTTTATGTTGGACTTTCCATGCCAAGGCTACACACATGGACTTGCCATGCCAACTCCATGTTGGTTTTTCCAATTGCCTTGGACTTTCACTGCCAAGGCTACACACTTGGACTTACATGGCCAAGGCTATATACTTGGACTTTCCATGACAATTTCATTGTCATATATTTTGTCAAACATCAAAATACCACTCAAGTCAAACTCGAGTCTGGTCATTCGTGTTGGGATGTATACTGAAAAGTTTATTCTTTGTATGAACATCTTTATTTTGAAATAAGAATCACATGATCATTGTTTGCATATTTATGGTTATGCATAATGTCTGATACATTACATTGTAGATAATATGGTGTGTGGTGTCACACGGAAAATCATGTTATCAGTTCCTTGTTGAGTATAAGTAGAGGCTCAGAACCGAGATGGTTTTGGAAAAACCATTGGTATGGTTGTAGTGTAATTTAGTATTGGTTTGTCTTGACCATAGAATTACACTAGTACACTTTGTGTGTATTGAGCAGGACCGACTTAGAGGCGATTCAATTTATTGCTAACTACATAATTGAATCAGACCTCAGATATTATGGTGTACATGCTCTTAATCCCGATATAATAACGGGCACATGTACTTAGTATTTATTTTTTTGATTTACCAATGGGCGAGATTTATAGATTAAATCGATAGGCTCGGTAAGTTGGGAAATGATATTATTTACATGGTGTGCCGTTGATTATAGAAGGAAACCGTGTCCTATGTATTATGATGATGATGTCCCCTTGAGGAGCTCATAAGGATCATCATGTAAACCCTGCAGGTCGACTTGGTCCGGCATTATGATGAGGTTGTGTGGTACTACTCATGGAGTTAGGTGTTGATTAATTAATTGTCAATGAATTAATTAATTGATGGACATTCGATATCTTAAACACGGGGAGATATTTGTACAATTAATATATGGATCCCATATTTATTTATGGGGGTTGGTGAGGTAGATCAATGATAATCCTCTAGTGGAATGAATTATCATTAATGGATCGGATTTTATGTGGATCGTATCCATTGGGTGTCCAAGATCCAACTCCTCCTCATGGTCCTTATTGTAGCCTAATATTAAAACCCTCATGAAGCCTAGATCCAACGGACACGATTAAAAGGAGGCTTGAGCGAAATCTATAAATAATGTTTCAAGGCTTGGGCGTGAGATATCCTTTTGGAGATTAGGGTTTTGTAGTTGGCGTGAGAGGCTTGGGCGGCAAGGGTGTTCCTAGGGTTTTGCTTGGAGAGGCCGACGGCACAAGGAGGTTTAGAGGTCCTTTGTTTTCTTCTTCTCCATTGGCCGGCACCTCCTCCCATCTCATTGTCGGCGGCGCCACCCTCTCTTCTCTTTCTCCTTGGCCGGCGGCAAAGGTTAGGGTTTGGAACCCTTCTCTCAACCTTTGGCCAGCATCCTCTCCTTCTTCCTCTCCTTGGTTGGCGGCAAGGATCAAGCAAGTTGGCTTGGTGGTCGGTGCTAGATAGGAGAAGAAGGGAGTAGCAAGGAAGGGAAGAACGTGATCTAGGAGGCTTCAACTGTTGGAGGATCGTTGCCCACATAACGTTCAAGAGGAGGATAGGTCATACAATAGAAGATCAAGAGGTAAACAAGAGGTATAATTCTTGTTTTGGTTTCCTTTTGTTCCTTTGCAATTTGTTTATAATTGTATGTGGCTAATTTACTTGGACCTCAAAGATAAACACAAAAATCGGTGATCCGTACATCATCTATTCCGCGGCTAATCGAGGAAAAGTGTTAGGTTGCTTGAACAACAAGTTTGTTCTAGAGACCACTCGAATCGAATAGCACGATGATGGATCGGTTGCTTGGGTAATTCGTCTTCGTCAAGGATTAATTTTTTTAATCTAGGGACGTAGACAGGATTGCCATGCACGAGCAACTGAAGTAGGAAGCAATTCCCTACAAGTGGTATCAAAGCCACAATTTTTGATTTTGTGTGTTTAGGATTTGGTTACTTTTATGCACTTATCATATATTATATGTGTCGGATAATAGTAGGATGTGCATAGGCTAACTTCTTGGTTGCAGACATAAGATCCAACTATTATGGCCATATGTGTGTGTATGTGATTGGATGTGTGTAATTGTAATATTATTTGAATCCTCGGGGTTGACGAAGCTAGTATTTAATTTTTATAATTAAGTACGACATTGTTTAGCTACTCTTTTATTTTAGTTTAATTTTGATCTAGATTTCATGTACACTCCTTTGTGGAGTATAGAATCGATGAATGTAAATTAAAATAATTTTTCTCGGCACAGATCTTCGGATGGCTTGTACATGGCGTAGGCAGGAGCGGACGAGATGGCGACACGACGGGAGACATATTGGAAAACAAAAGCCATAATAGTTGGAAAATATTTTTCATATTTATTGCTTCTTGTTTGATATGCATGTTGTGTGCTACGAAAATTCCTCATTTTAAATTACTAAGTGGGAGAGGCATATTTTTTAAAAAAATTCCCATGACCTCCATTACAATTTGATATGTGATGCAAACAAACTTGCGCGTCGGCTCTGAGTGCCTTCCTCCCTATCGGATGAGTTTGTTTTTCAGATCACTAGGTCAAATATGATTATAGGAAATTTTTTAGGAGCATGTGTACTTCCCCATCAGAAGGCACATAATCCGAGATAATTGCCTTAGTATCGGGTAATGGTGAACACTTAGATGTAAATAGGAGTATCCTCTCCATCGGAGTCACTACTTTTATTTGTAGGGTCAAAGAGGAACTAACTATTAATTTTATTTGTCAAAAAGTAAGGTTGAAAGGATAATAAAATTAATGGGTAAAACCTCCTCATACAAATATAGAATTCGTATACGTCTACACTATCGTGGCATACGATATTCTCGGTGTTTTGAGATGTTAATTGATTTTAAAATTTTATTGTTTGAGGAATCAATAAATTTTTGAAATCTAATGTTTTGATCTATGTGATTCTAAGGTTTTTCAAAAATGACTTTCCCACTTGCTATGATACTAAAGGAAAATAAACTTACTAGACCTAACTATGTGGATTGGAAAAAGAATCTGGATATAGTCTTGACTGCTGAGGATTACAAGTATGTACTTCTCGAGGAGTGTCCTCCTAAGCTTGTGGATGATTTTGGGGAAAAGGAGAAAGAGAGTTATAAGAAGTGGATAAAGGCTGATGAGATGACGCAGTGATACATTTTGGCTTCTATATCAAATGTATTGCAACATCAACATCAAGTCATGCCTATTGCTTATGACATGATGCTCAATCTCAAGGATCTTTTCGAACACCAGAATCGGGCTGCTAGGCAGGAAGCCATGAGAAACTTGATGATGACCACCATTGTTGAGGGAACACCCATGAGGGATCATATTCTCAAGATGATGACTCATTTGAATGAGTTGGAATTCCTTGGAGCTGAGATCGATGGGGAAACCCAGGTCGATATCATTCTCCAATCTCTACCTATGAGTTTTGAGCAGTTTTGCCTGAACTACAACATGAACAAGAGGTTGTATTCGTTGGTGGAGCTTCTGACAGAACACTAAGTGGCAGAGGGACTTTTTCGTTAGAGTGCTCAGGCTCAGGCTGTGGTTGCTCAGAAGGTTTCTACTTCTAAGCCAAAAGGCAAGAAGAAGAAGAAAAAAGGTGGAGTAAAGGTGGCGGGAGGATCTCAGGGAGGAGTGAAGAAGCCAAAAGGCAAGTGCTTCACTTGCAAGCAGATTGGACATTGGAAGAAGGACTGCCCCAACCTGAAGTAGAACAAAGGTATATCTTTTGGTCTAGTCGTTGAAACATGTTTAGTGGTGTTATCTACCGACACCTGGTGTGTAGATACGGGAGCCACTGATCATGTCTGTAATACTTTGCAGAGGTTCCAGGAAACCATACGATTAGTTGAAGTGGAGATTACCGTTTACTTGGGCGATGGAACGAAGGTGGCGGCTATTATAGTGGGAGATGTTTATTTATCTTTTGATAGGAATAAAATTTTGGTTCTGAAAAATTGCCTTTATGTACCTTCATTTAGAAAGAATTTGATTTCGAATTCTAAATTATTTTTTGATGGATATTCTATTTATTTTAATGATAGGGTTGTTATAAAAAGGAATAGGGAGATTATCTATTCTGGTGCATTGATAGGAAATTTATATACCCTTGAACCAAAAGCTCCCATGATGCAAATAGAAGTAAATAACTCATCTTCTAAATCTAATAAGATAAAAGAATCTTGAAAATGAACCAAACGTATCTTTGGCATCTAAGGTTAGGTCATATTAACCTGAGTAGAATTCAAAGGTTGATAGTTGATGGACCTCTGGATTCATTAGTGGTGGAAGATTTCCCAACCTGCAAATCATGCTTGGAAGGTAAAATGACCAAGAGGCCTTTTAAGGTCAAGGGGTATAGAGCCAAAGTTGCATTGGAATTGGTTCATTCTGATTTGTGTGGTCCTATGTCTATCCAGGCTAGAGGTGGTTTTGAATATTTCATCTCTTTTATAGATGATTATTCAAGATATGGATACATTTACTTGATGCGACGCTAGTCTGAATGCTTTGACAGGTTCAAAGAATTCAAGGCTGATGTGGAGAAATGTCAAGGTAAAAGTATCAAGACACTACGATTTGACCGTTGTGGTGAGTACTCTTGGGAGGGTTTTAGAATTACTTATCAGAGGCTGGGATTCAAGCCCAATTGTCTGCACCTAGCACGCTCCAGTAGAATGGAGTAGTGGAGCGAATGAATAGGAATCTTATGGAGATGGTTAGATCGATGATGAGTTATTCTAAATAACAAGATTCGTTCTGAGGTTTGCTCTGGATACAGAAGTGTATATTTTAAACTTGGTACCATCTAAATCAGTGCCTTTTACTCCCACAGAATTGTGGACTGGGCGAAAGCCTAATCTGAGACATATTTGGATTTGGGGGAGTCAAGCACATGTACTGAAGGCAGATGCCGGTAAGTTGGAACCTCGTACAGAAGTGCGCATGCTCATAGGCTATCCTAGAGGAACGAAAGGTGGTTTGTTTTATAGTTCTAGAGATCATAGGGTGATCGTTAGCACGAACGCTAGATTTTTAGAGGAAGACTATGTGATCAACCACAAGCCCATGAGTAAGACTATTATGGAGGAATTGAGAGGGAAAGTTACTACTTCAGTACCACCGATACAAGAGGATTTGCCACAAGTGACTACACCGTGTGTCACAAAGGATACACAGGTGATACCTCATCGTAGTGGGAGGGTTGTTAGACAACTTGATAGATTTATGTTCTTGGGAGAATCTTCTGATTTGGTCCTTGGCGAACATGAACCTGATCCCTGGACATATGATGAGGTAATCCAAGATAAAGATATCGTATGTTGACAAAGTGCGATGAATTCTGAGATAGAATCTATGGATTCAAATCAGATCTGGGAGCTAGTAGAACCACCCAATGGTGTAAAAACCATTGGATGCAAGTGGATCCACAAAAGAATGGGAGGAATAGATGGGAAGGTTGAGCCCTTCAAAGTAAGGCTTGTTGCGAAAGGGTATACTCAGAAAGAGAGTATCGATTATGAGCAGACCTTTTCGCCGGTAGCCATGCTTAAGTCTATCTAGATTCTCTTATGTATTGATGCTCATATAGATTATGAGGTGTGGATGAAGGATGTCAAGAAAACTTTCCTTAATAGATGTCTTGAGGAAAACATCTATATGGAGCAACCAGAGGGATTATTTGCAAAGGGCAAAGAGCATCTTGTGTGCAAGCTTAATCGGCCCATTTATGGATTGAAGCAAGCTTCGAGATCTTGGAACATCATCTTTGATGAGGTAATCCAATCTTATGGATTTATTCAAAGTCCGGATGAGTCTTGTGCATACAAGAGATGTGATGGAAACGTAGTGGTATTTTTTGTACTATACAGATATGATTTTTTGTTAAGTGGCAACAATATCAAGGTGTTATCAGACGTAAGGGTATGATTATCCAAACAATTGGATATGAAGGACTTAGGAGAAGTGGGACACATCCTTGGGATTAAGGTTATAAGGGATAGTAGGAAAAGAATTTTGTGCTTATCTCAAGCTTCATACATAGACACTATTTTGGCTCGTTTTAGCATGCAGAACTCCAAGAAAGATTTTCAATCATTTGGACATGGAATACCTTTATCTAAAGAGATGTTTGGAACCCTTCTCTCAACCTTTGGTCGGCGTCCTCTCCTTCTTCCTCTCCTTGGCCGGCAGCAAAGATCAAGCAAGTTGGCTTGGTGGTCGGCGCTAGATAGGAGAAGAAGGGAGTTTGGTTTTCTTCCCTTTGTTTAGAGCGAGCAAGGAAGGGAAGAACGTGATCTAGGAGGCTTAAACTCTTGGAGGATCGTTGCCCACATAACGTTCAAGAGGAGGATAGGTCATACAATAGAAGATCAAGAGGTAAACAAGAGGTATAATTCTTGTTTTAGTTTCCTTTTGTTCCTTTGTAATTTGTTTATAATTGTATGTGGCTAATTTACTTGGACCCCGAAGATAAACACAAAGACCGACGATCCGTACACATCTATTTCGCGGCTAATCGAGGAAAAGAGTTAGGTTGCATGAACAACAAGTTTGTTTAAGAGACCACTCAAATTGAATATCACGATGATGGATCGTTTGCTTGGGTAATCCGTCTTCGTCATGGATTAATTTTTTTAATCCGGGTATGTAGACAGGATCACCATGCACGAGTAACTATAGCGGGAAGCAATTCCCTACAAATCGCGACTTGGGTCGATTGCACCAACAACCTCCCCTTTTTGATGTTTGACAAAAACCACAAACACCTTTGAGTTAGGTCACCTAACTCAAATCTCCCAATTGTCCCAAATTGATAAATCCCACATTCTCTCTCTTTTTAACATACATAAAAAAGGCTCTCCTTGAGGGTGTCAATGTTTCATATCCCAATGAGATCTTACAATCTCCTCTTGGTCCAAAAACAACTAGGATGACTTTACTCTTCCTAGTGATAAGTCTCATATCACTAAATGAGAGGCAATCCTCATTCTTCCCCTCATGAGGAAAAACACATTGATCATCTGATAATGGATAACCTCCACCTAAAGGCTTGCTCCCCCTTGACCATTGCACCAACATTGTCCTTGGAGAGTCCCTAAGCCTATAGGAATACTAACCAATCGAAATTAAAGGCCAAGATTTAACATTGAGCTTTTACCTCCCTTAAAATTTGACACACACCCTAAAAAATTCTCTTAATCCATATCCAATGGATTTTCACCCTTCTAATATTTTCCAAAGCATATTCTAGGGTTAGGAGCAGTTAGGGAACCTAAAAATAGCTGAACATGGGCTAAACACACCTTGTTTACCCGAAATCAAAACTTGGCAGTCGACTCTGTCAGTTACTAGTCGACTGCCATCCATGGCAGTCAACTGATTTCTGCACTGTACAGAAATCAGAATTCAGAAATAAAATTCGAAAAATTATGAAAATTTATATGTATACTTATGTCAATCATTATGGGTGAAAAATATTTAGAAAATAATATACCCATAAAAAAGTGAGATTGACACAAAGTTCAAAACCATTAAAAATTTTAATGTTTTGACACTACTTTGTATCACCTACTTTAATGTTGATTGTTATCAAAAGATAGACTTCACAAAGGTTTTTCAAAATGGTTTTGAAATGATTTTAAAATCTTAATCCATTTTCCTAACATCTCACTTGTATCTAAGGTGTATGAAGACACATACAAGTCAACTGTTCTTGTGAGATGTGGGTTTTGGTTATTTAGGTTTCATGCATTTTCTAGGTAACTCTATTTGATTCCTTTATACATGGAACTTCAAATCATGTCATTGTCCTTAACTTAATTTTAATTAATGCATGAATAATGATTATGACATAAATGATAACAAAAATAAGACGTGCCAATAATCAAGATGCCATGGCATAAAACATATACCTAAGCACAACATGACATTAACAATTAACCCTAAGCATGATCATGATATTTTATATGATTAAAATGAAATATGATGTCATGACATGACAATGACAAATTGGTATGACAAATAAAAGGTAAAGGTATAAAAATACCTACATTTTAGTATTAATTGTCATTTGTTATAATTAAATTCATTTTTTTCATATTACCACTTATCCCCCAAATGTACCAAAAATCCAAAATGACACACTATGACCTCTAAACTTAAGTTGTGTAAATTTGATCAATTTTTCAAACTTCTCAAATTTAATTAGCACATCCTAAAATATTTTAGCATATAAATTCTAATCTTATTTACAAGGTACCCATAACCTTGAAAATGACCTAAAGTGTCAACTTTGCTATGGTTAGGTTAACTACCTTACCAATTCAAGTTAACGCAACCTAACCCATTTAGCGTGAAGGAATCACACTCCTAGGAACCCAATGCTTATTGGAGCTCCTTAAATTTACAAGGAATTCAATAGGGATAACTTCCCTAGATACCCTCCTAATGACCCTCCTAGGCTTAGAAACCTTGGTCATTGTGGTCTTGTCAATGTTAACCTTAGGGATTGCCTCCTTAGTAATCTTCTTAGTGGTCTTCATAGGTTTTATAGAACCCTTGGCCACTAGACACACACCATGGTTTTCCTTAGGGATGACTTCCCTAGTAGCATTGGCTTTCCTAGACCTAGAAATGGTTCCATAATCGAATGGAACATTGTGATAGGTCTTCTTGGGATTAGGTTTATGACCCAAACCTTTCTTTCCCCTAGACGGTTTTGTCTCCTAGGACCTAGATTTTGACCATTTGACCCTTGACTTTGATTTTGCATTTTCTTAAGGGTCTTTTCTAGTTTCTCAAGCCTTGACCTCAAGGCTTGGTTTTCTAATTCTAATTTTCCCAATTTTGATTTTTCATTAACCTTTTGGAAAAGCTTCTTCTTAGGCATATGCCTAGACTTCTTGGGGTTAATGCCCAAATGATCTTCTATCTTTCTTATTGCAGTGAAGGCATGCTTTTTAACATAAAGATTTGAAGGTACATTATTAAATTTTACCTTAGAGTTTGCTTTAGAAGCTCCCTCTACATATGAGCTCCTTCTTGGACCTTGAAGACTTGTCTTCGCTTCGAGCATTGACTCCTATAATATCCCTTTTATGACACTTGAAGCACACCACGTGTTGCTTGCTCTTCCTAGTGGGGACACCGATATCCTTGACCTTTGGCACCAGTTGAGCCTTCTTGACCTTCTTAGGACACTTGCTCTTATAGTGCCCATATTCCCTACACTCAAAGCACATAATATGATTTTTATTGTTAATTAATGTGCTTGAGTTACCTAGGTCAGTAGAGGCGATATGGGAAGGTTCTTCACTTCTTCCGAAAGTGGATGCTTCCTCCAATTCTTTCCCCTCTTCTATTGATCTGGATGATGGCTCCTTCTCAACCTCTGAATTCTCACACTTTTGAGCTGATGGACATTCTCCCTCGGCTTCCTTCTCTACTCGTGTCGGTTCGAGATTTTTGTGGAATTTGACCAACGTATTCCACAACTCCTTGGCATCCCTATAACTCCCTAATCTAGAAAAAATATCATTAGGTATCAATTTTACTAAAAATTTATTTACCTTAATGGTTGTCTTGAATTGTTGTCGTTTCTCCTCGGTTCATCTTGATTTTTCTATCTGCTTGTTGGTTGGAGGATCAGTGGCTGGCTAGAGGGGGGTGAATAGCCTTCTTTATCGTTGATGACGTTCGGTTGCTTAATCGTCTACGAATATGATTAGTGCAGCGGAAAACAAATGCTAAACAAAACGATTAAGACAAATACAAAGAGAAATAAGCACAAACGTTAACACCGAAGATAAAACGTGGTTCATGGCCCTTGTCGCTAATCCACGGATGATTCGTTCCAGGTGAATCACTCCTTAACCAAATCCACTAGTCTCTCCTTTAGCCCAAGCAAGGTGGAGGTAACCTCTTTATAAGAATGCACTCCTTCTTACAATAAGATTAAAATAAGAATAAGAAGGAGTAGGAATTGTGTGGAGCACTTAGGGAGCAAATAGGAACATGAACATTTACCTCTCTAAAACCCACACCATCTCTTTTTATAGAGAGAGCTGAAATCTTCCCGTTGGGCATGCAATAGTCGACTACTGCATGCCAACAGTCGATTGATGCATTTGTAACAACTTCTGATGTCGTCTGAATTGCGATCATCACCGTCCAATGGACGGCTTGGCAGTTGACTGGCGATCTCAGCAGTTCGACTGATCGCCCCGTAGCTAACTGATCAGTCGACTACGAAGCATTCTGTGCCCACGCCACTTTTGACAGTCGACTGCCACCTTTGGCATTCGACTGTTGATTAGGCAATTTAGCAGAACACCAGTCGAACTCAATTAGACTTGGACCAGTTCGATTGCCAATACTTGGCAGTCGACTAATGTCGAGTAAACCTCAAACAAATGGTTTATTTGAGCATCTAACGGTCAGGTAAAACCTCAACCCACTCAGTTGAGCATCCGACACTCCCATTCGTCGGGTAAAATCTCAAACTAATGTTTGAGCGTCCGACTTAACCACATGCCGGGTAAAACCTCAAACCCTAGTTTGAGCATCCGACTTGTCGGGTAAAACCTCAACCCATTCGGTTGAGCATCCGACACTTGACTTAGCTATTTGCCCAAGTTCACCTATGAGATACCATTTACAAATCGCTCATTCTCTCATCTCCCTTGAAGTCCCTCGCCGAAGCTCTCTTCGTCCAACCACGTCCCTTAGTTTCACCAAGAGCACGACTTCGCAATGTCACCCTTCGTGTCTCTCCCTGAAGTCTGCTTCCTTGGCTTCACTCTAATGCTCCTCGTCTGGCGGTCCCTCGGATGCACCAAGCGCACGGCTTCTGCAATGCCATCCTTCACCGACTCAAAGACTCAAACCATGAGATGGTGAACCCACCAATGCTTTCGTCAAGCCAACACATGTGTGAATTACTAAGTCCTGCACGACTTCAACACACATCTAAATAACATAAACATCCTAACTTAAACTTTTGCCACACACATCAAAACCTTAAACCATTCTTGGGTTGATTGCCCTAACAATCTCCCCCATTTTGATGTTTGGCAACCATGTTTAAGTTTGGTAAACCATTAACAAAATACATAAGGCAAGAAAGTATGTAAAATAACATGAGTATCAAATACTTCCCCTAAATACATGCAACTCCCTCTTAACACATGCTAATTCTCTCCCCCTAGCATGATTAACTTAAACCCAACATTTCTCCCCCTTTGACGCCATCAAAAACACTAAACATATGTTATATAACATGACATCAAGGTTGAAAGGAAGAAAAACACCAAAATCAGGCTTAAAACATGATAAAATAGGTTACTATGCTTGTGCATAGTTCAGCAGTCGACTGCTATCAGATGGCAATCGACTGGCACACTGAAAATCTGAATTCTGATTTTTAAACCCAAGTTCAGAAATGCACCAGAAATTATAGAAAATTCAAAAAATCATGAAAATTTGAAAACACATTTCTTGTAAGTCCCTTTATCAATGAAAAATGAGGTTTCATGAAAATTCATTTCATTTTCAAACATTTGGCAAAAACTCAAAAGTTGTAAAAACACTTAAAGTTTTATCAATTTGAGAACCTAGTTTTGCTTTGAAATGTTTTAAAACATGAACACACAAATTGTAAAATAAGAAATGGTTTTAAAAACATTTGAAATATCCAACCATGATCTTTGGGCAATATGTCTAAGAATTAAACATATGTTTTCCCATGATTGGTCTATTATTGCTGTGTTATGATACTCATAATGATCCATCTAAATGCCATAAACATTAGTGGTCCATTTGTATCAACCTAACATCTCACCCATGCTATGTTTTCAATTAAGTTAGCCTATAGTGAGTGTGAGATGTGACTAAAGGTATTTATACTTAACCATAAATTTCATGCAATTCTACCCAAGGTTAAGTATTATCCTAAAACTCCATCATGATCATAAAACATGGATTATCTATAATTACATATTATGATCCTAATACAAGTATAACATTCAAATCATGATCATTCATCAAGTATAATATCTAGTACAAATCATGATTTAAACATTGTAACCCAAATCATCCTTCATGCTCATAAATCAAATATCTACCACCCACATCATCATAAGTCAACCATCTATCATGATATAAGTAAAGTCCGCTTATAGTTGACTTTCCTAGGTTTTCCAAACCCTTAAGAATAGACTTGGGAACCCAATACATATTCTTTCCAATAGGGCTCACCAAGTATTCCTTTGGGATCCATTTCCTAGCTACCATTGTAGTTTTAGCTTGACCCCTAGCAATTAGGCAATGGTAGGCCTTTTCATTCTTGGTTCCCATATAACCTAGGCCTTTCTTGTTAAAGGTAGCCCTTTGGCTTCCAATGATCATGTTCAATGTGTTGGAGCCAATTGTAAATTTTTCTATGTCCTTTGTAAGGAAATCTACCTTTTCCCTTAAAGTCTTATTTTCTTCTACTAAGCTTGCATCATTAACACTAGAAGAATTATCATTATCATGGGAACATGCAATTTTCAAATTTTCTTCCAATTCATTAATTTCATTAAGCATGCTTTTGTTCTTCCTTTTAGCCCTAAATAAATCCCTAGTTAGGCTAGTAATCATTGAAACAACATCATTTGAGGGTAGTTTTGTTACCTTACTTACCAAATCTCCTTTGGATGATGATGACGATGCTCACCCTTCACTCGAGCTCTCCTCTTCACTTGAGCTTGTTTCTCCTTTTTTGAGGAGGTGGAGTCGAAGTCCTCTATCGCCATTAGTGCAAGTCTTGTGAATGCTTGTTCTTCCTTTGATGATGAAGGATCAACCCACGTGGCCTTCAAGTTGTCTGCTTTAGCCTTCCCTTTTTCTTTCGATTTCTTCTCTTCATCCTTCTTCTTTCTTACTTTCTTCTTGTCTTCTTTCTTTCTCCTTTCTTCCTTGCTTTTGTTTAAGAGAGGGCATTCATCTCTCATGTGCCCCTCTCCTTGGCAATTGTAGCATATCATCTTCCTAGTCCTCCTCCTATCATGAGATTTGTTAAATCTAAAATTCTTTAAAGCACGCCTCACCTTCCTTACTATGTAGGCCTCTTCATTGCTATTCATTGAGGATGAGGAGGATTCTTCATTGGATGAGAAAGGTGGAGTCTCCTTCTTCTTCTTCCCTTTGCCGGCTATGAGTGCTAATCCCCTTGATGGCTTGATTGGATCTTCAACTATTCCTTCAAGCCTAGTTTCATGCAAATCCATGGTTGAAAAAAATTCTTCTAGAGTACCTACCTCTAGATTTTTGGAAATATAGAACGAATCCACCATGGAGCTCCATTTGGATGATCGGGGAAATGCATCTATCACATTCATTATTGTTAGGGCAATCAACCCATGAATGATGTGTTTTGATGTGTGTGGCAAAAGTTTAAGTTAGGTTATTTATGGATTTGATATGTGTGTTGAAGTCATGTAGGACATAGTAATTCACACATGGTTAGCTTGACAAAGCATTGGCAAGATCTCCATCTCATGACTCAGTCCTTGAGTCGGTGAAGGATGACATTGTAAAGTCATGCGCTTGGTGCATCTGAGGGACTAACAGACAAGGAGCATTGGAGTGAAGCCAAGGAAGCAAACTTCAGGACGAGACACGAAGGATGGCATTGTGAAGCGGTGCGCTTGGTGCATCCGAGGCACATGGCCAGACGAAGAGAGCTTCAAGACGAAGGACTCCAAGGGAGATGAGAGTGAGAGATTGTAACCCGGGACGGGGGTAGCTCATAGGTGAACTTGGATGAATGGCTAAGTCAAGTGTCAGATGCTCAACCAAAGGTTGGTTTGAGATTTACCCGACACCAGTCGACTGCTATAAGTAGCAGTCGACTACTCTAGGTCGATTAAACTTGACCGGTGTTCAACTAAATCATTTTTGGCCCAACAGTCGACTGCTAGGGTTTGGAAGTCGACTGCCAAATGATGGCAATCGATTGATCGAGGCAAGTTCAGGCACATAAGGTTGATCAGTCGAGTGATCACTTCGGTCACTCAACTGATGGCTCCATTAGTCGATTGATGGGAAGATCAGTCGACTAATGTGAGAGTCGTTGGTTGGAATCCAACGTGGATGAAGTCATTACGAGGCAACAGCTACAGCAGCAGTCGACTGATGGCTGCATCGGTCGGCGCCCAATGGGAAGAATGGCCTCTTTTCTATAAGAAGGGGCCTTGGGTCAGTTGGGATGGTTAATGCTTCATCTCTAAACATACTCCCAAGTGGATAAACATTTTCTTGTTGGTGCAGTAGGCACCTAAGTTGAACCTGAGTTTTGATTATAGCAAACGATACAAAGTTAAGCTCATGTCGTTATCTCACAAGCTGAATCGAGTGTGCAGAAGATTGCTATAGCTAGAGCTGAAGGCTAGCGACACCTGGAGGAAGCCGCGGTGGTCGGGCGACACTTGAGTGACTTCGGAGTGAGTCAAAGGAATCGAGTGGAAGGCCGGAAGCAAAAGCGACATGGTAAGTATCGAGGTAAGATCGTGTGTGCGAGCGTAAGTGAGGTCGTATCCTCCTTACGGGGATGGTCTTAAGCGCAGATCCGACCAAAGACATCCCATCGATGGTCTAGGTCGAGATCGGATGGTCGAAGGTTGTCGAAATAATGTTTTCTTTGAGCTAACATTGACTTGCAGCAAGCATCAGTCGACTGCCAGCTTGGAGGACTCGACTGCCGTCAATCAGTCGACTGCCGGAGGTCTGCACTCGCCTGATGCTGCCATTAGTCGACTGATGATGGCCATCAGTCGACTGATGGTCAATGATCAGCTTCGAGGAGTCAAGGCTTATCACCCCATTTCAAGGAGATTGGTGCTCAATTGTGATTGGCTAGGGTTCCTCTGGAAAAGGGGCTCAAAGGCTATAAAAGGAGGGCCAATCCTAGGGTTTCTTCATCAATTCCAAGCTTCCAAAAGCCTCCACAAAGCTACAACTCTCCGACAACGAAGTCTTTCTTTTCCGACGTCTAGGTTTAATTTTCATTATTTTTTGTACGTCGGTATTAGCTTTATATCAGTTATTTATTTACTTGTTTCGGAGCTTTTATCGTATACAAGGAGAGGGGGAGTGTCCCTCTACCTCAAGTTTTTGTTCCTTCTTGTATCGATTAACTCCTACCTCCAACGAGGAGGAGTTCGTTTAGTGTTTTGCCCTCCGTGCGTGGTCAAGGACCACTAGGGCCTTGGAGTAGTAGCCGAAGGCTACGAACCAAGTAAAATATTTGTCTTCTCTTTTTTATTGCTTATCTTTTCCGCTACAAATCAATTATCTACTCGGTTTTTAAATGAACGAACGAAAAGAAAGTTTTAACGCTATTCACCCCCCCTCTAGCGTTTCAAATCGATCCAACAATTGGTATCAGAGCCGGGGGTTGCTAAGATTTGGTGAACCCACCAATCTAGCCATTTTACAGAATTTTTTATTTTTAATTCTATTTATTTCAGATTTATTTCATTTTGTTAATTTTTCTCCCGCACTACTAATCCAAGACGCGAGTCTTGGTACTTTCTTGTGTGTTTTTGTCGTTGCTAGGTTTTTCGTCTTCGTCTCCTTGTGTCTTTTGTTCTAATGGCCCATCTCGAGGGTTTTAGCACCGTCCGACCTCCGTTTTACAATGGAGATGACTTCCGTTATTGGAAGGGTTGGATGGAATGCTTTCTCAAAACCCAAATCGAGATGTGGATCATAATCCAAACGGGATTCACACTTCCGACTAACGAAGAGGGTGAATCCTTGGATTATGACCAATGGACCATTGCGACAAAATGACAAGTCGAAGCCGATGCTAAGGCAACTCAAAT
This sequence comes from Wurfbainia villosa, assembly GCA_025175895.1. NCBI lineage: Eukaryota > Viridiplantae > Streptophyta > Magnoliopsida > Zingiberales > Zingiberaceae > Wurfbainia > Wurfbainia villosa. The sequence continues at coordinate 29,051,934 of CM045989.1, read as the reverse complement.
CCTTCAATGTAGCTTATCCAAGGAAGAGCTAAATCGTGTCGGCCCCTTCATAAGCGCAAAGGACCTTTGGGCAAAACTAGTGGAGCTACACGAAGGGACCGATGAAGCCAAGGTATGTAAGCGTGATCTTCTATTTAATAAACTATATAACCTAAAAATGCAGGAACACGAGTCGGCGACGCAACTCCACGCCCACGTCCAGGACATCGTCAACAATCTACATGCAATCGGGCAAAAGGTCGAAACCGTGACCTTATAAGGTATGTCCTAAACTCCTTTCCGAGGACTACCTTGTGGGCATCCATGGTCGATGCCTACAAGGTCTCCAAGGATCTCTCCAAACTTAGATTAGATGAACTTTTTTCTGATTTCGAACTTCATGAGCAGTCTAACTCGGAACCCAAGAAAGGTATAGCACTATTTGCAGGTTCAAAGAACAAAACCGCCAGCAAGCCACCCCCGAAGGAAGAAGAGGATGAGTCCGATTCGGAGGTCGACTCGGAAATGGAGGCCGAACTAGTCAACCTAGTTCGGAGGATAGTCAAGGGCCGAAAATGAGCCATCACTCGACCCAACGAAGGTAAGCCTAAAAGTTCAAACATAAGATGTTATGAATACAACAGGTTTGGACACATTAAGTCTGAATGCCCAAAACTCAAGAGCAAGGCACCAAAACACAAAAAGGCACTTAACGCTACTTGGGAAGAAGCTTCCGAGTAAGAAGATAACGATCGAGTCCTCATGACTAAACCGGTGGAATCGGAGACGGAGTCGGAACCGGAACCTGAATCAGAAACCGAAGACGAGTCGGACTGCGAAGCACTATTCAAGACGAGCCCCGGATATGCATCCGGTTCAAAAGATACAATCAAGGTAAGTCGGTCTCTTGTTACTACACTTTATAGTGCAATTAAGTTTTTAAATAAAAAGTTAGCTAAGTCCAAGTCCAAGGTCGAGACCCTGGTTGAGGAAGTTAAACTTTTCAAAGACGAGATCTCCCTAACCTCTTCGGCTAGTCGAGTTCAAGAGAAGGACTCAACTCGGGTTGAAAAACTCGAAGTTGAGAACTCACTCTTGAAAAGTCAAGTCGAAGATCTTAGGAATACGTTGGAAAGGTTTACTTTGGGATCCAAAGGACTTGACCTCCTACTTGGATCGCAAAGGGCCGTGTACAACAAGGTCGGGCTAGGGTTTAGCTCAAACAATACCAATAAGTCGTATATGTCGATTGTAAGTCGACATAAAAAACGTGTCCAAGCATGGGTTCCTAAGACCACCTTGATTTCAAACTTAGGATCAAACTAGTACTGGGTTCCCAAGGACCAAATCCACTATGTGGAGAGACCGAATCGATTCAACGGTCCAGGGGGAGCTAGTACGAAATTTGTTTGTGTTTTAACTTAGAAATTGCATGCTTAGGTTTTTAGTTAGTTTGATTTTTCTTTTTATAATGGTTAGATAGGACTATAACTCGTCAATACTTGATAACATAGTACCAGGATGCGGCGAGATGATAGTACGCTAGGAAAGTGGAGTCTTGTGTATTCGGGCTAGATAAGGCGTATCTAGTTCGGTGCACTTGACCGAGCGGAACTAGCTGAAGCTACCTCGCCGTATCCTAGACTAGTTAGACCAGGAAGTGGTCTTAGGTGAGTCAAGTCTCTATTTTATTGAAAATAGCTTTGTCTAAGGAAGTGGTCGTTGTTCCGATCAAAGAAGGCCTCTGTGCCTCGCCACGATCTGGAAGCCATGATCTTGAAAAGGTGACTTGATGAGCCTAAGGTCAAATCCGAATCTAACGCAAGGTTGACAAGTGTTTAAGTCATTAAATTTAATTCAACTAAAATTGGAAGTCATCTCACAAGAACATATAGGATTAACATGTTTGATCATGTAGACATGGGTGAGATGATTTAGGTTAATAATTTTCAACCAATTTTTAATAAATCCAATATCCGATCCAAGTACCTTGCGTGTAGGATCAATGGATGTTGGATAGTGGTTGCTCCCGACACATGACCGGGGATCAACTCAAGTTTTTGAAGCTTCGATTCAAACGACAAGGATCAGTAGCCTTCGAAAATAACGGCAAGCTCAAAATCATCAGATCAAGTGATATTGAGCTTAACTCAAATTTTGTCATTCAAAACGTTTTATTAGTAGAAAATTTTCAATATAATCTTCTCAGTGTAAGCCAATTGTGTGATAATAACTATAAGGTCATATTTATAGAAAATGAATGCGTAATTAATACAAACGAAACCTCTAAAACAATTCTTAAAGGGACTAGAAATAACAACATTTACACTATCAACTTAATTAACTCCTCAACTAAGTGTCTTATGACACGGCAAGAGGAATCATGGTTGTGACATCGACGACTCGGTCACTCACACCCAAGACTCATCCACAAGATGAGTCAGAGTGATTTAGTCAGAGGTTTACCTAACCTCAACAATTTGGATAATAAAATATGTAATGCTTGTCAACAAGGTAAACAATCTAGGACACAACATCAACTAACTAGTCAAGAATGAACCAAAAGTGTGCTTGAGCTCCTACACATGGATCTATTTGATTCACATGGAGCTAAGTCACTTAATGGAAGTAAATTCTGTTTAGTCATTATTGATGACTACTCTAGATTTACTTGGGTTAGGTTCATCAAACACAAAAGTGATACCCTAGATCAATTAATCAACCTATTTAAGTTAATAGAAAATCAACAAAGCATTAAAATCAAAAGACTTAGGACTGATCATGGTGGTGAATTCGAAAATCATAGGTTTACAGAATTCTGAAACCTAAATGGATACCACCATGAGTTCTCTTGCCCTAGAACTCTGATGTCTTGTTTTCCGCAAGTGCACGGTTGTCGTCAAGTAATAAAAATATCGATCCCACAGGGATTGGGTCAATTACCGAGTGGTCGTGATACCAAGTTATCTAGTCAATCGAATTGTGGTTTAAGCAAAGAACCTGAGAAGTCAAGAACAACGAATGAGAAGAATGAGCTGAAAGTCAAGAGTTGAGGAGAATCTAAGGATATAGGTTTCACCACGTCGACGATTTATAAGGTGAATTAAATCTTTCCTAACCTTATTAGAGTTGTTTTGATGGAACCTATCCTAAGGTAAATCAACGACCCCTTTCAAGGTCTACGTTAACTGTACCTATCAAACTCAATTTACCTGTGACGGTGTTCGAGCATAGGGGATCATAATCAGCTAAGAGGACCTGTCACGAGACCCCCGCAAACCTCCCTATGTCTTACCTCCGTTACTTGGTAAAAACTGGATTTGATAGATCCATTAAGTTCATGAGAGTTCATCTAGAGTCAAATTTCCTCTTCACGGTAGGTTTGCACACGGGACCATAATCAGCTAAGGGGACCTGTCACGAGACCCCCGCAAGCCCTCATAGATACAATACCGCTACTAGTAGGAGTTATTCCCTAGTTGGTTCTGGCTTTCGGGAACTCGGGTTCACTGTTAGGTACTTCCCCTTTGCTCCTTAGGTTTCTCAATAAGAATCCAAAAGAACCAGATCAAAATAAACAATAGTTCAAGTAGTATAGATTATATCATCCGTCATAAATCGTCAAGGGCTACTCCCCCATCCTAAGATTACAGGATACTACTCCATAGTCTGTCAAGAATTACTAGAGAAAGAAATTACGATACTGGGTGTCATATCCTTCTTCTGCCGACTCCTTCTCTTTATCTTCTTCTGTCGTCGATCTCTGACCACCCGCCGTCCTCCTCTTAGGGTTAGAATCTCTCCTCTTTTATAGCCTTGGCCTCCTCTTCAATTAAGGCAATAGATTTCCCCGTAATTGAGACGAAGATCCTGATTGCTCGCAGAAAAGGAATTCTGGAATCAGGCCAACACGCCCATGCCAAATGAGGGCACTGGCGTGTCGGGCATTTCCCTCCGAGCGTGTTGCGCTTGAACTGGGGCGTGTTGGAGCTGAACTGGGCGTGTCGGCTGCTGGAACCCCTGACACAGGCGTGTCAATCGGTGAACCAGGGCGTGTTGGCTGCTGGCTCTCATGACACGGGCGTGTTGATTTCTAACACGCCTGTGTTGTTTTGATACGCCTGTTTCTTCACCCTGTTATCACAAAAACACCCAAAAGCAGTCTCTTCGTCCAAAATATGCTAAACTTTAACTGAATCATGATAAAATACATGCCTAGGATATGAAATGTGATAGAATGCATGTATATGGAGTAGTGAAAACATAGCATGATTTACACACATCAAAATCCCCTAGTCCTAAACTTTTGCTTGTCCTCAAGCAAAGAAAACCCAAAAGACAACTTAATTGTGGAAATGCTAGACACCATCCAGAGGTATACAATCTGATCTTAATCTTTTCAAATCATTCCTAGTTGCCAAGTTTGAAAGATCCCTATATAGTGCACGTGAAAAGGTGGACTAAAGTCATTGGACACCAATCTGGACTTGACATCCCTTCTATCGTAGAACATTCTTATTTCCGGCATAGAGGCACTTACCTGCCTTAATGCATGGATCATTCTTACCTATCATCAAAAGGTCTCAAAGGAGCACTTTCTAAGAAGAGAGAAGGAAAGGAATTATAGAGAGCATTTCCCGAACTAGTTAGTTAGTCTCAAAGGGGCACCTTTTAGGTGTTTCCCCAGTAACTACTTGGTCTCAAAGGGGTGCTTGAAAACAATTCCAGTAACCCTTTTTTTTTTTTTTTAACATACTTCTAGTGAAAGTGTTTCTCCAGTAACCAAGTTGCGCAGGTAAGTCTCCAATGGAAAATCGAGTACTCGTCCGATATGGGGGATTTAAATCTTTTATTTGGATACCTCAGACCTATAGACCGTATTAGAAGTGAAATAGGGTTCTTATCAAATAGGCAAAAAGGAATATCATGATCCGACCAATGTTCGGTTGTATTACGCTAGATGATATAAAAAATGCACTGTTATGATATATGAAAAGATGGAAACAAAATGGCAGTAACCAAACTAAAAATCTAAGTAGAGATAGAACAAATAATAAAGAATGTGCATCGAAACTCACAAAATAGTTCAAGGTGGTCAATGGTCATCGTCTTCACTACTAGATCCTCCTCTGCCCACCTTCGTCGCTGCTCCTGGTAAAATTTCTGGGACTCCTGTCGAAATCTATCATCATCTTCCCTCCGGGCGGACTCGTGATGAAAAACTCATCGCCTCTCTGTAAAAATCACCGCCTGGCCCAAATGTTGTGTCACTATATGATGGTGCTCCTCCGTAGCTTGGGCATACCGATCCCACATACCTATGTGCGAGGTATGTTCGACCCTGAAAGCTTCGAATGATGATCGAAATCCTGAAAAATCAAAAGAAGAGTACCCTGCAAAAACATTGTCAGTAGGAAACCGTGGGGGTTCAGGAGTCGAATGTGATGGCTCAGGGGTTATGTGAGATGGCTCCCTAGGAGGGGGTGATGGAGCATGGGCAGTGGGGGTAGGAAAGGGTTCCTGGACATCTCTAAAAAGTCAATTGGATGAATTACGTACAGTTATCCGCTCAGGGTTCGGAAGAGGGATTTTAATTCCATTTCTTAACACCAAACAATATCCCTCGTCACATGCCTCAATCATCTTCATATTTATACAAGCATCCAAATCCAATCTAGGGCTAGCAGGACAATATTCAAGGTCATCTAAATCACATCCTAAGGCTACAGCAATCCTAGTGATAATACCACCTATGACTATGACTCCGGATGAGCTATTACTAACCTTAACTAGATGTCTAACCATATGGGCTCCAGAATCAATATTAACTTCATTTAGCATGGCCCATAAAATTTGTAACTCACTTTGCCTAGCCACCCCTGCACTATCATATCTTTCCGAGATTGTATTAGCCATGAATCTAAGGAGATAACGAAAAGTAGGATTAGGGATGTTAAATGATTTGGACCTAGATGCATCATAGGGGCGAGGGTCATCAGAAATTAATCTCCAAAATTGATGATCAATAAAATGTTTATGAATTTTCCTCTCCCCTCCGCTAGGAAAATCAAATATCGTATTAAAATCACTTAAAGAAAGGGTAAACTCATGGTTCATTAATCTAAATTTTATTTTTCCTTCCTCACAATCCTTTCCTTGCAGTGTTTCAGCAGACAGGGAGCTAAGGAATTCAAGAGTGATGCTCGGGTAAGTAAGATGATGGTGCGTGATAAACTTGGTCCATCCTATCCTATTGGTTAACCAAGTTATGTCATCTCTTAACCCTAGGGTGGTCAACGTGTAGAAGTCTATAGTTCTTGTAGATACTAACTTCCTTTTTTCAAGCTTACTGAATTTAGTCTTCATAACATCATCTCTAAAAACAATTCCATATGGATGGCTAGAGGTCGGAGGAGGTTCGTTACCCAAATCCTGAGCTTTTCTTTTCCCCTTGTCCCTTTCCGAAGAGGAAGAAGCTCCTCCTCTAGTCTTCACTCGCTTGCTCATGGCGTTGGTGATGGAGAGAAAGAGTTAGCTCCTCTACGCTGAGAGAGACCGGCCAGGCTGCTTCAACCTTGGATCGCGAGTGGAAAATTAGGGCATGCTCGGGTCGGTTTTAGAGGGCTATCCGCAGCATAGGCGTGTCGGGCATCCTCTTACGCAAATACCTGACCCGTTTAAGCGCGACATAGGCGTGCTCCGTCGCTCCCCAGGCGTGCCTCAGTCCAGCCCTGGCGTGCCGCAATCTGGCCCAAGCGTGCTTAGGTTGAGAAGTGTGCGACACGGGCGTGCTAGTCAGCACGCTATGCCTGTGTTGTCTTCGGTACAGTCATGTCAACTTGGCATGCAGTGGCACGTATCCTGAAAACCTAAAAAAAAATAAAAAAAAAATAAAGAATAAAATAAAATAAAATACAATAACTAAAAAGAAATGAAAATAGTTTGGGTTTCCTCCCAAGAAGTGCTTGCTTAAGGTCGTTAGCTTGACCCCTCGGTTACTCCCTAGTTTTGGGGATATGGCTTGAGGAGTATACTCTGCCTCTCCTCATCTCCAATTAGCTCAACAGAATTGTTTGCGAAGTATCTCTTAAGTCTTTGACCATTTACTTTGAAAATTCCCGTAGACTCACTAGATATATCAATAGCTCCATGACGATAAACCTTTTCAACTCGATATGGCCCCGACCATCGGATTTGACTTCCCAGGAAAGAGTTTCAATCTGGAGTTGAATAGTAATACCAAGTCTCCTTGATGGAATTCTCTGCGCATGATGTTCTTGTCATGCCACCTCTTCGTTTTCTCCTTGTAAGACCTTGCATGTTCATAAGCATCAAGGCGTAGTTCTTCAAGTTCATTTAGCTGCAGTTTTCTTTTCTCTCCGGCTTTCTTCAGGTCAAAATTAAGCCATTTAATTGCCCAATATGCCCTGTGCTCTATTTCAACTGGAAGATGACATGGTTTTCCATAAACTAATCGAAACGGAGTCATTCCAATGGGTGTCTTGTAGGCAATTCGATAGGCCCATAGAGCATCATCAAGTCTTAAAGACCAATCCTTCCTTGATCTTGATCTTGTTTTCTCCAAGATAGTCTTGATTTCCCTATTCGAAACTTCTACTTGCCCGCTCATTTGTGGATGATATGGTGAGGCTAGTTTATGGGTTACTCCATACTTCTTGAGAAGACTTTCAAATTGTCTTTCGATAAAGTGTGAGCCTCCATCACTTATTACTGCTCTTGGTATTCCAAATCTTGGAAATATTATACTCTTAAAGAGCTTAATGACTGTTTTTGCATCACAAGAGGGGGATGGTAGAGCCTCAACCCATTTAGACACATAGTCCACTGCTACGATATAGGTATTTTTATAGGAAGTAGGGAAGGGTCCCATATAGTCAATTCCCCAGACGTCGAACAATTCGACTTCCAATATCGAATTTTGAGGCATCTCATGTCTCCTTGATATGTTCCCGGTCCTTTGACAGCGGTCACAAGTCGTCACATAATTCCGAGAGTCTCTAAAAATATGAGGCCAATAAAATCCTGCTTGCAAAACCTTTGCCGCAGTCTTGTCTGTGCTCGTGTGACCTCCATATGCAGAAGAATGACAGTGATACAATATATCCTCAATCTCTTCTTCGGATACGCATCTTCGATATATAGCATCCACCCCTTGCTTGAACAAGAATGGTTCGTCCGACACATAATGCTTTACATCCGAAAGGAACTTCTTCCTCTGATGATAACTCATGTGAGAAGGTATTATCCCGCAAGCTAGGTAGTTGGCAAAATCAGCATACCACGGAGCTTTGATTGTTCTAACTTCTAGTAGCTGCTCATCCGGAAAGAAGTCATTTATAGCAAGATCATCGGCTCTTCCCGCATTTGGTTCTAGATGAAGCCTCGATAGATGGTCTGCAACTACGTTCTCTGTTCTTTGCTTGTCTCGAATTTCTAAGTCAAACTCTTGTAGGAGAAGTATCCACCGAATAAGTCTTGGCTTAGATTCCTTTTTACTCAGCAAATATCTTATGGCTGCATGATCTGTGTAAACTATCACCTTGGTCCCTATGATATAAGATCTGAACTTGTCGAAAGCAAATACTATAGCCAAGAGTTCCTTCTCTGTGGTAGCATAATTCATTTGTGCTTCATCCAATGTTTTACTGGCATAGTAGATTGCATACACCTTGCGATCCTTCCTTTGTCCTAACACTGCTCCCACAGTAAAATCGCTGGCATCACACATAATTTCAAAAGGGAGACTCCAATCTGGAGGTTGCATTATTGGGGCGATTGTTAATGCTTCCTTTAACCTGGAAAATGCATCAAGACAAGGATTATCGAAGTGAAACACAACATCTTTAGCAAGCAAATTAGTTAATGATTTTGAAATTTTTGAGAAGTCTTTGATGAACCGTCGGTAGAACCCTGCATGTCCTAGGAAACTACGCACTCCCCTGACATCAGTTGGAGGAGGCAACTTCTTAATCACTTTAGTTTTAGCAATGTCCACCTCGATACCACGGTGTGAGACTAGGTGCCCAAGTACTATGCCTTCTCGCACCATGAAGTGGCACTTCTCCCAGTTAAGCATTAAATTCATTTCCTCGCATCTCCATTCGCTATCGGATATTGGATAGATAATTCCTGCATCTAGCAATTTCATGACCTCTTTCTTGACTATCTCTTTCATAGCTGGGTTCAGCCTTCTTTGATGCTCTATAGAGGTTTTAAAATTGTCTTCTAGTAGAATTCTGTGCATGCAAACCGATGGACTAATTCCCCTAATATCATCAATCTTGTATCCAATGACATTCTTATGTGTTTTCAATACCTCAATCAGTTTTTCGGTCTCTGCATTGCTCAGATTAGCATTAATGATCACAGGATAAGTAGAGTTTTCGCCAAGGAATTCATACCTGAGTGTGGATGGAAGAGGCTTAAGTTCTACCTGTGGTGTGAGGTTGGGGTCGCAAATCTCCAGCTCTTTATCCTCAAAATCCCCTCCGAGCTTATTAAGATGAGTTTGTTCTGATGCTCCTTCTAGTGCTATTGACTGGAGACTGTCAATCCTACAACAAACATCAAAAACATAAGGTTGTTTAACAGCTTTTGAAAGGTCAAATTCAATTTTGTCGTTTCCAAATGCAAGTGAGAGTTTGTGGTTCTTGACATCTATCATTGCTCCTGCAGTAGCCAAGAAAGGTCTCCCCAAAATGAGTGGAATACATGGGTCTTCATCCATGTCTAGTACTACAAAATCTGCAGGAATAATAAAATTTCCCACCTGCACTGGTACATCTTCTAAGATTCCCAAAGGATATCTAATGGAGCGATCGGCTAACTGCAAGGCCATAGTAGTTAGTTTCATTTCTCCTAAATCTAGTTTCTTGCATATGGAAAGAGGTATCAGATTTACACTGGTGCCTAAATCGCAAAAAGCCTTATCAAAATTTGAGTCATTAATTATGCAAGGGATAGAAAAGCTACCTGGATCATTTAGTTTGGGAGGTACCATGTTCTTAATTAAAGCGCTGCACTCCTCAGTAAGAGCCACTGTTACATGCTCCTCGACTTTTCTTTTATTTGTTAAGATGTCCTTCAAGAACTTGGAGTATGTGGGCATTTGTTGAAGAGCTTCTGTAAAAGGTATATTGATATATAGCTTCCTAATTACCTCAAGGAACTTACCAAATTGTTCATCCAATTTTTCCTTAATCAGCCTTTGAGGGAACGGGATAGGGGGCTTATATGTTGTTGGTTCCTACTTGAAGTTACCCGACACGGTGTGTCGGTGACACACGCCTTCGTGTCTGCTTTCCCTCAGGCGTGTTGAACAACACGCCCTGGGTCAGGGTGTGTTGTCGGCTTCCTTTGCTACTCAACCCAGGCGTGCTGCTGTCTTCTTCCAACTCTGGCACGCTCGTGTCAGAGGCTGCTTGTTGAGCTCTGTCTCCTTCTAAAATCCTTCCACTTCTCAAACTTATAGAATTACAATGCTCGGCTGGGTTTACTCAATTTCGGAAATCTTAAGGCGTCCTTGATCCGAAATGGGCAATTTGGGAAATTTGATTTTCGATTCTTGTGTGATTAGTCAAATTATCAACCTTGCTTCCCAATTGCTTGATTGCCTCGGTATTATTTTGATGTTGCCGGTTTGATTCTACAATATGCTGTCGAAATTCATCATTTATCTTCCCCTGACACGTAATAAAATTTTCCATCATCTTTTCTAAGCTCGACTTGGGTCCTGGCTGAAATCCCGAAGGTGCTCCAAAACTGTTCTGTCCCGAAGAATTTTGGTTGGCTCTATACGAAAAGTTGGGATGATTCCTCCAACCGATTACGTGTTCGAGTAAGGGTTGCCACCATTAGGCTTCGATTAAAATTTTTTAGCGATCTACTTGCTCAATCCCACTCCTTCATGATGGTGCGTGTAGGATTTGGCAATTCATTTCTACATGTCTGTTACACCACATATCTCAAGTGACATTAGATGAGTTCTGGTGATACATTAAAATGTTTGAGCTTTTGAGTTAACGATCGACTTTCATGACTGAGTAGATCAATGGTACTTACCTCAAACTTACCTGGCATTTTAGTTTGATATCCTCGTTCTGTAGCCCATTGGTGAGAATTCATTGCCACATTCTCGATGATCTCAAAAGCTTCATCCAATGTTTTGTTCATAAGAGCTCCTCCTGCAGCAGAATCAAGAGAAACTTTAGTAGCATACGAGATTCCATTGTAGAAAGTATGAACAATGAGCCACTTCTCCACCCATGATGAGGGCATTCTTTGTAGTAATCCCTTAAATCATCCCTGCTTCAAATAATGTTTCTCCATCCTTTTGCGCAAAATTCGTGATTTGATAACGAAGACTTGCAGTTTTGCTGGGTGGAAAATACTTGTCTAAGAATCTTTGCTCCAGCTGATCCCAGGTAGTTATACAATCTGCTGGAAGAGAGTGTAGCCAAGCTCTAGCTTTGTCCCGCAATGAGAAAGGAAACAAGCGCAGTCTAATAGCATCAGCTGAGGCTCCATTCAGTTTTAAAGTTTCGCAAAATTCCAAAAATACTTCCAAGTGTAGATTTGGATCTTCAGTGAGTGCTCCTCCGAATTGATGCTGTTGGACCATGGATAGTAGAGCCGGTTTTAATTCAAAATTGTTCGCTTCAATAGGGGGTCTTCTAATACTCGATCTCAATCCCCTTGTACTAGGTGCTGCATAATCCCTTAGAGGTTTATTCTCATTCTGATCAGCCATGTTGGAGGTCAGATTTTCTTCCTGTCGTTGCTGAAATCGTCTTCTAGCAAGGAACGTTCTCTCTATCTCAGGATCAATATCGAGGATTTCCCTATTAAATCTGTGCATGCAATAACAAGGGAGGCTCCCAAAACAAGAATTCAGAATAGACACAAGAAAAAAAAACAAAACAAAAACAGGAATCTAGATTAACTAAATCACGCTCAATTCAATATTGAGTGCCAATCCCCGGCAACGGCGCCAAAAACTTGATGTCTTGTTTTCCGCAAGTGCACGGTTGTCGTCAAGTAATAAAAATATCGATCCCACAGGGATTGGGTCAATTACCGAGTGGTCGTGATACCAAGTTATCTAGTCAATCGAATTGTGGTTTAAGCAAAGAACCTGAGAAGTCAAGAACAACGAATGAGAAGATTGAGCTGAAAGTCAAGAGTTGAGGAGAATCTAAGGATATAGGTTTCACCACGTTGACGATTTATAAGGTGATTTAATTCTTTCCTAACCTTATTAGAGTTGTTTTGATGGAACCTATCCTAAGGTAAATCAACGGCCCCTTTCGAGGTCTACGTTAACTGTACCTATCAAACTCAATTTACCTGTCACGGTGTTCGAGCATAGGGGATCATAATCAGCTAAGAGGACCTGTCACGAGACCCCCGCAAACCTCCCTATGTCTTACCTCCGTTACTTGGTAAAAATTGGATTTGATAGATCCATTATGTTCATGAGAGTTCCTCTAGAGTCAAATTTCCTCTTCATGGTAGGTTTGCACACGGGACCATAATCAGCTAAGGGGACCTGTCACGAGACCCCCGCAAGCCCTCATAGATACACTACCGCTACTAGTAGGAGTTATTCCCTAGTTGGTTCTGGCTTTCGGGAACTCGGGTTCACTGTTAGGTACTTCCCCTTTGCTCCTTAGGTTTATCAATAAGAATCCAAAAGAACCAGATCAAAATAAACAATAGTTCAGGTAGTATAGATTATATCATCCGTCATAAATCGTCAAGGGCTACTCCCCCATCCTAAGATTACAGGATACTACTCCATAGTCTGACAAGAATTACTTGAGAAAGAAATTACGATACTGGGTGTCATATCCTTCTTCTGCCGACTCCTTCTCTTTATCTTCTTCTGTCGTCGATCTCTGACCACCCGCCGTCCTCCTCTTAGGGTTAGAATCTCTCCTCTTTTATAGCCTTGGCCTCCTCTTCAATTAAGGCAATAGATTTCCCCATAATTGAGACGAAGATCCTGATTGCTCGCAGAAAAGGAATTCTGGAATCAGCCCAACACGCACATGCCAAATGAGGGCACTGGCGTGTCGGGCATTTCCCTCCGAGCGTGTTGCGCTTGAAATGGGGCGTGTTGGAGCTGAACTGGGCGTGTCGGCTACTGGAACCCCTGAGACAGGCGTGTCAATCAGTGAACCAGGGCGTGTTCGCTGCTGGCTCTCATGACACGGGCGTGTTGATTTCTAACACGCCTGTGTTGTTTTGATACGCCTGTTTCTTCGCCCTGTTAACACAAAAACACCCAAAAGCAGTCTCTTCGTCCAAAATATGCTAAACTTTAACTGAATCATGATAAAATACATGCCTAGGATATGAAATGTGATAGAATGCATGTATATGGAGTAGTGAAAACATAGCATGATTTACACACATCAAACTCCACAACAAAATGGCCTAGTAGAACGCAAAAATAGAACCCTACAAGAAGCCGCTAGGACAATGCTTAATGAGTATAACCTACCTGATAGGTTTTGGGCAGAAGCCGTGAGTATGACATGCTATGTCCAGAATAGAATCCTTTTGGTAAAGAGGCACCTTAAGACCTCATATGAGATTTATTACGATAAAATACCTAACATCAAGTACTTTAGGGTATTTGGATGTAAGGTACATATCCTAAACACTAAAGATTACCTAGGGAAATTTACATCCAAAACCACGATCGGAATCTTTTTAGGATACTCGACTACAAGTAGAGCTTATAGAGTAAATAACCATGACACCCTTAGAGTCGAGGAAACTATCAATGTAGTATTCGATGAGGGACACGAACCTACAAAACCCCCGGCTACCCCAATTAGCGATTTGATTCATACTAGACCTAACTCTGATCCGGAGATCAGGTCTAGTGTTAATCCTAACCTAAGTCAACCAAGTCACTCTATCGACCAAGTGATAGATGACTCCAACCAAACTAGAACTCAAACAAGCCATCCTATGGATCAAGTTGTAGACTCAAATCCAAATCCAACTAGGACTCAAACGAATCATCCTATCGACCAAGTGATAGGTGATCCAAGTCTAGGAGTTCGAACTAGAGCCTCATACAGAAACCTTAGTCAAATATCTTTGATTTCTAAAATTGAACCCAAAACTATTGACCAAGCTCTTCTTGATCCCGATTGGATTATTGCAATGCAAGAAGAGTTGGCTCAATTCACTAGGAACGAAGTATGGGAATTAGTACCACCACCTAAAGATAAAACAATCATTGGAACAAGGTGGGTGTTTAGAAATAAAATTGATGATAAAGGTGAAGTAGTTAGAAATAAAGCTAGACTAGTTGCTAAAGGGTTTAGTCAAGTCGAAGGTTTAGATTACGACGAGACCTACGCCCAAGTAGCTAGATTAGAGTCCATTCGAATGCTATTAGCATATGCAGCACATCGAGGATTTAAATTGTTTCAAATGGATGTGAAATCTGCATTCTTAAATGGATACATTAAAGAAGAAGTTTATGTTAGTCAACCCCCCGGTTTCGAAAGTTTAGACAAACCCGATCATGTCCTTAGATTAAAGAAAGCTCTTTATGGACTTAAACAAGCTCCGCGAGCTTGGTACGAGAGACTTTCGTGTCCATACCTCGTTCGGAAGGCTTTTTTTGGTATATCATCCTCTTTAACTCTTACTTGATGATAACTGGACTGCAAGTCAATCTTGGAGAAGACTGTGGCTCCCCTCAATTGATCAAATAAATCCTCTATCCTTGGCAGAGGATATATGTTCTTGATCGTCACTTGATTCAAGGCTCAGTAGTCTATGCACATCCTCATAGACCCATCTTTCTTTTTCACGAACAACACTGGAGCCCCCCACTGGGAATGACTAGGGTGGATGAATCCCTTGTCTAGCAACTCCCGTAATTGTTCCATAAGCTCTTTCAATTCAGCTGGAGCCATACGATAGAGTGCTTTTGAGATTGGGTGGGTAGCATAAAATAGTCGATCTCAAACTCAACTTCCCTTCTAGGTGCTAGTCCTGGTAGCTCGTCAAAAAATACTCCCGGGCAGTCACATACAATTGGGACGTCTTCCAGCTTTTGGCTTCTGTCTTGCTTAGTATCAATTATATGTGCTAAATACCCAGTGCATCCACAAGCTAACATCTTTTGAGCTTCCATGGCAGACAAGAACTTCTTAGTCTTCTTCCTTGGTTCTCCCATAAACTCAAATTTGGCCTTGGTCTCGGGTTGGAATACTACTCTTCGCTTATGACACTCAATGAAAGCACCATACTTGCTCAGAAAGTCCATTCCAAAGATGACATCATAGTCATGAATGTCCAACAAGACCAGATAACTATAAAGCTCTCTGTCTGAAATTCTTACCGGCACGACACACAACCAATGTGTAGATGTCATTATTTCACCCGAAGGTAGGGTTGTTAAAAATTGAATATCTAAGATATTCGAAGTTATATCTATCTTCTTACCAAATGCCATAGACATGAAAGAATGGGTTGCCCCAGTATCAAACGGTACGGTAGCATGCTGACTAAGGATAGACATTTGACTTGTGACTACTGTAGAAGCATTTGCTACATATTCCTTGGTGAGGGAGAAGATCCGGGCATTAGGTTTAACTGATGGGGCCTCCAATTTTCCTTGGCTGATGTGAGGACCCTCCAATGCTCCTTGCATCTGATGTAGCTGAGCTGGTCTACCTCCATACTAAGTAGACTGTGGCAGAGGTAGATTGGTCTTGGTGGGGCACTGTTTGGTGAAGTGTCCCTCGACACCACATATATAACACTCGCTCACGCCCTGACAGCAAACTTTTGGATGCTTCCTCCCACACTTAGAACATGTAGGATACGTAGGTTGTTTACTAGCTGAACCTCCCTTTGCATTATTCCACTGTTTCCTCTTGCCATTGTTGTTTCGCTTCTAGTTCGAATTACCACTCTAAGGTTTCTGACCTCCTGAACTTCCCTGGCCATTTCTTTTTGTCGAGGCTAGCTTCTGATTCTTGATACTATTCATGTAATGCTCCATGATTAGCGCACTGCTGATTAGCTCTTCAGTGGTCTGTAGTCTATTAATTCCACCAGCGACATTCAGAGCTATCTCCGATCTCAACATCATTAGCATCAACCTAACTCTTTCCTTCTCAGTACTAACCAGTTCCGGACATAGGCGAGCCAACCTATTGAACTTCTTTACCGCTTCATCTAGTGATAAATCCCCTTGTCGGAACTCCGTGAACTCATCATAATGCTTGTTGGTGACTCGTATATGGAAGAACTCCATCTCAAAGTCCGTCCATGACATTTGGTTCACCACCCTCTTAGCCTTTACTCGCTCCCACCACATTCTGGCATCTCCGGTCAGACAGAACGAGGCTCACTTAACTTTCTCATTCTCAGGCCAGTCCAGCAGTTCCACTATGCTCTCTACTATCTTGAACCATGCCTGAGCATCCCAATGGTTCACTGGCACCGGCAAAACTCTCTGTCTTCAGCTTTTGCTATTGAATCAGATAGACCTCTTGTCTCACCCCTCCCACTGGAGCTGTTGGTTGGTCTGGTGGGGAAGAAGATGCAGTTGGAATGGCATTCTGAGTCCCTGGCTGAGTAATAGGATTTTCTCGCTGATTCGTCATCAAGGTATTGATGACTTGCTGCTGCTCTGCCACTTGCTGTTGGAGATGAGTGACTATCTGCACCCAGGCAAGTGGTGGTACTTCTTCATTCATTTCTTGTCCTCCACGAGGTCTTTCTCGAGGCAGAAACCACTATCAGGCTATTATCACAATTTTTTTTTCATCTTCACATATATATCTAGGTATGCTCTATTACTTACTGTATATCATCTTCATATATATATATATGAAAGCATGTTTAACTCAAAGAGAACATTCTATGTGAACATGTTTAACTTAAAAGAAGCATTCCTTACTACTCATAAAGTAAATAAAGCAGATAAACACTTGCTTACTTGGAGGCGACAGGACTGATACTCGATGTGTGTGTGACGGAAGGGCGGAACCCGCTCTGATACCATCTTGTAACAACCCCCCCCCCCAATCTCTACTAGGGGAGATGTCACTACTTTACTATCTGTCTATCTGTTTCATAAATTCTTCCTTATCTTACTCTGACACTATACTTTAATCATCACCCTATATTACTATCCTTCCAAAATTGATGCACTATACTAATGCAATATGCTAACAACTAAAATGATCATAAGGACCTTGACATCGCTTAAACAATAACCAATTCATGATCTTCACATAACTTGCAAGTATTAAGACTAACCCAACATGACTCTAGCATTCTTTGGTCTCAACCATTAGCAATCCAGTTGAACTTCAACAATATCAAAAATAATTAGAAACTTAAAATCTAGTTTAGACAACTGCACTCAGGATCTTTTATTTCTACTATTCCGTCGCCACATACTCCAAGCACTTCATCCGTTATGCCACCTTACTGAAGCTTTTCTTTACCTTTATCTGCAGTATAAGAAAATATAAATTGTAAGCAAAAACACTTAGTAAGTACTTTCTATGCTCACAAAAATATGCAACGTATGAAATCATGTAACTATTTCTCTTACCCTTGATACATTGATACACATGTAAGCATAACTGGAAATCATAACTCTCAATACATGTCTCTTGTATACACCATGCTCTTAAGCATTTTAAAACTTGTAAACAGTGTATCTGAATTGGAATAATTGACTTGGAAAACTTTTACTTGCACTTATACTAATACTTCAAATTAATAATCATCCTGAATATGGGCCCGACAAAGTATCAATGCACGCTTTCCTAATAGGTCGGGGTGGCCAACTGAACTGAGGGCATTGGCCCGTGGGCGAAACTAATGCCCGGCACATGCCCGGCACATGCCCTTTCAAAAGTAAATTACTTCTTTTATACTTATATTCTTATAGATACTGAAAGAAATGCTCTTAATCCCCTAAACCACAAATGGGAAGCACCATAAAGATCATTATGCTCTTGACCCCCAAAACTGAAATAGGGAGTATACTGAAGGTCGTTGTGCTCTTAATCCCAATTCGAACAGAGAGTATCTTTAAATTTTATTTATAAAGGAAATATTTTTACATATTACTCTACATCATGTATATAATTGTACGCTATGACTTATCTACAACATGCATGATCATAAATCACATTCTTATCATGGATTTAAACAGGATACTGAATTAACCATGACATAACGGAAAAAATCATGTAACTAAAAATGCCATGCATAACTGGCTCATATACATGCGTATAAACTGCTCAACCATATAACAGGAAATAACATACACATAAAAATATATCAATGACATACGATAACTACTTATACTACAGGTGAGCAATACTTACTTCCAACACTTTTTCACCAATTTATACCATTAGATTTCGTAAAGAGAAGACCTCCTACATGTTCCTTTGCTTTGGCGTGATCCTCTACCAAGTCCTTGAGGAGATCCCTCTTGGAAAATCCCCTCTTGAATTATCGAAAGAGAAGAAAATCTTCTTCCTCGCTTCGGCGGCTAGAAAATATAAGATCGAGAGAGAGAGAGAGACAAGAGGTGGTGGATGAAGAAAATGGAAGGGAAAGAGGTGGTGTGGGTCGCGTTTGGAGAGAAGGGGAGAGAGAGGGGGCGGGGTCATCGTTTGGAGAGAAGAGGGAGAGAGAGGGCGGCGCAAGAAATTTAGGGAAAGGAGGGAAGAAAAATATATATATATATAAACTAGGGTTTCCTTAACTTAATTACCCCTTTAAATGATTAGCCAAATTAACCAACTTCTTCCTTTTTCTCGCCCATAGATATATTCTGTTATATCCTACTCATTGGTAATCTTATGACTTTGTGGTAGGAAGCCTATTCCCCCAAACCAAGGGTTCATGGTTCGAGCCTTGGCTAACGAACCATTTATTCAAATTTTTTTCTTCTTATTTCTATTTTCCTCTAAATAGAAAGTATAAGAACTAAAATTATAAATAAAATAAAAGTATAAAAACAAAAAATTTGGGTTGTTACATCAACGTTTAGGGTTCTCAAAGTCTATAAAAGAAGGAGTGTTCTTCACCATTTTCATGATCTCCAAGCTTCCAAAGTGCTCTCACAATGTCGTTCTTCTATGACGATCCTACGACAACGAGGTGCTGCCACAACACCGACGACAAGAGCTCAAATTCTACTTCATTAGTCATCGGTATAAATTTATTCTAAATCGTCACTTTCAATTCTTGTATTTACTTCTTTCTCGTAGGTTTTCATCATAACGAGGAGAGGGGGAGTGTCCCTCTGCCTCGATCTTTTCCATTTTTGTAGCTGTTGTCTCCTACCTCCAACGAGGAGGAGATTATTTTAGTGATTTGCTCTCCATGTGCGATCTCAGATCGCTAGGGGCTTGGACTAGCAGCCGGTAGGCTGTGAACAAAGTAAAAACAAACTTGTGTCATTTTATTTTCATTGTGCATTTCTCTTTTACTTGTTTTATTCTCAACGAACAAAAAGTTTTCACGTGCGCTATTCACCCCCCCTCTACCGCTCATTTCGATCCAACAATTGGTAGCAGAATGGGGGCGCTATGATCTGGTGCAACCACCGATCTAGCACTTTGTTTTGATTTTCGGTTCGTATTTTAAGTCTTTTTCATAAATGTCTTTCGATTCATAAATTTTTGGCTCGCTTAATTTCTTTCTCCCGCACTACTAATCCAAGATGAAAGTCTTGCCACTCTTGTGTTGTTTTTGTAGTTGCAAGGTTTTCTTTTCTCTGAAATGGCCCATCTCGAAGGGTTCAACACCGTCCGACCTCCGTTACTGGAAGGTTCAGATGGAGTGCTTTTTAAAAACCCAAATAGAGATGTGGATCATGATCCAAACTGGGTTCACACTTCCTACTAATGAAGTTGGTGAATTGTTGAATTACTATCAATGGAAAAATGTCATGAAGCTCCAAGTGGAAGTTAATGCCAAGGCTACCCAAATTCTACAATGTGGTTTGTCCAAAGAGGAACTCAACTGTGTCGGCCCCTTCATCAGTTCGAAGTGTTGGTAACTCATGCTTCTCGGAGAGGCTCATCGGTTCCCATGTCCCCGGATTAAAATTTTCACTAATGAAAACTAATCCGGATGGGATGAGTTTCCTAAGCACAAATAATTCGTCGTCGTGCTAACGACTTGAGCGATCTCTTGAACAAACTTGTTGTTCAAGCAACACAACTCTTCTAGTCGATTAGCCGCGGAAGAGACGACGGACGGATCGTCGGTTTTTGTGTTTGTCTTCGGGGTCCATGATTATACAAATACATACAAATGTAAACTAGTATAATCAACACATACTAACATAATGAACATAAGCTAGCATATTAATAAGAACATGCAAAGATCAATAATAAAAGTTGTAAAACTTTTATACCTCTCGATCTTCTGTCGTATGTCCTAACCTCCTTGTAGACTTCGTGTGGGCGAAGATCCTCCACAAGTTGAAGCCTCCTAGATCACGATCTTCTTTCCTTGCTCGCTCCGAACAAGAAGAAGTATAGAAACATAACTCATCTCTTATCTAGGACCAACCATCAAGCTCCAAGAATGATGTTTGTCGCCAGCCCAAAGAGAATAAAAGGAATTGCCGAGCAACCTTGAAGAAGGTTGCCGCCGTCCAACCTTGACAGAGAAGAGAAGAGAATGCGCCGGCCAAGAGAGGAAGATGAGAAGCTAATCCCTTACCTTCTTGCCGCCGGACACACACCATGGACTATGGGCGCCGCCCAAAGATTAGGGTTCTAAACCCTAATCTTGCCGCCCAAGTATTAGGGTTCTAAACCCTAATGATGCCGCCCAAGGTCTCTCCCAAAACCCTAACCTTTTAGCATTAGGTTGCCGCCCAAGCCAATGCCCTCTATTTATAGAGTTAGGCTTAAGCCTCCTTTAATCTCCACCGTCGGATCTAGGGTTTTCATCCCACCCGTCGAATCTAGGGTTTCATCCCAACTATCGGATCTAGGGTTTCATCCCAACCGTCAGATCTAGGGTTTCATCCCAACCGTCGGATCTAGGGATTTAATCTCCATCGTCGGTTCTAGGGATTTAATCTCCACCGTTGGATCTAGAGTTTTGTTTTCCTTCCTTGGATCTAGACATCATGAGGATTATATTAGGCTACGATAGGGACCATGAGGAGGAGTTGGATCTTGGCCACCCGATGGATCGGAACCACACAAACTTGATCCATCAATGATGTTCCATTCCACTAGAGGATCATCATTGAATTACCTCACCAACCCCCATAAATTAATATGGGCTCCATATATTATTTGTACATCTGTCTCCCCGTGTTAAAGATATCGAATGTCCGTCAATTAATTGATTTACTGACCATCAATTAATTAACATCTAACTCCTCGAGTAGTACCTGTTAGTAATATATGAGAGATGTCCTAAGGCAATCGCCTTATGTATGAACCATTTATATGATAAATGAAGATTCACTATTTGAGTATACATGTTTTATGTATTTGATTGGATCTTAAACTCATTTACTTAATGTCCACGATACGATTCACAGCATGAGAGAATTTGTGATTGGATCACAACTAGTGAGTATCTCAACATGTGTAATTGTGATGTATTAGAATTATCCATAGTCGATGAATTGATGGATTTGGACACCATCAATTCTGTCGAGACTAGCATGAGGTATACTCCTTGATGTATCCAAGCAGCTGATTCTCGCTGGCTGGAGACATAGTGATGTCCGGAGTTAATCGTGGATGCTAATTATGGTAACTAGTTCATTGGAGTGACCAGCCGTAAGACTTCATATGGTTCTCTACATATATAGATATGTCAATGAAGTTCTTACTGTGGCTTAAGTGCGATGTTCCATTGACTTGCGGTATTCAAGTCATCTTGATCATAGAGACTTATGCTTTGACATCTTAAGCAAGCATCTCTAAGGAGATGTGGACCCGGGATGATTGGGTATAAGTCGAAGTGATCGAAGGTGTTTGAATAGCCTATAAAGGATTCACCACTCCTTGCGAGGAGATGTATACCCATGGCCTCTCTTCGGATTGTTACTAAAGTCTTTGGCCAAAGCATTACATGTTTAGAGTAAGGTACTCTTCGATACATGTGGAGTAACTAGAATCCGTAGGACGAGGAAATGACACTTGGGCTAGGTGTGACGTAGTTAGCCTAGTGGGGACTGACACAATAGACCATGTCCTGAACCAAGTGGTCATAAGATGAGTGAAGGGAATGGGGCACGAATCATTCGAGCTGCTGAAGGGTTTCAGAAATAGTTCTGGATCAACCGTTGATCTTTTCGGTTAATTGGGGATCATGATGTACTACTAGGTGCCACTCATGATCGTTCTATAATTAATGGTTAATTATAGACGGCCAACATAAACCGAGAACCTATTTGGTCACACGCACAATGAGCGTAATCCAAAGGATTTAAAACGAGCTTGAGAATGGGATTCTCGGACCGAGAGAAACTAGGTTTGGTTGGACCAAACATAAAGCGAGCATGAAACCGTTTCAGTCGCAATGGAAGCGTGGATGGGCCGAGTCTTATGAAGACGTAATGGATGAACCAAAATGGTTTGGTTCTAATCAAATGGATGAGAATAAACCAAAGGGTTTGGTTTATTTTAAACGAATGAACCAAAAGTTAGTTCGGTTCGTTTTAACTTAAAATAAACCATCATGGTTTTGTTTATTTTAACTTATCTTAATGGAGCGGGTTAACGGGCCTAATGGTTATGATCCAATAACCATTAAGAGAAGTAGTTCTCTATAAAAGAGGGCTTAAGGGATAATTAAGCCCTAATAAAAAACCCTTGCCCTAAGGTTGCCGCCCACCTAATCCTTGGAGATTTCGGCGCCAACCCTAGGTGTGCCGCCCAGCTTGTTGTGCTGCCGTCCATCTCCTTGCCGACGTCCAAGCTTCAGCCAGTGAACCCTCCGGTGACCCTCCGGTGATCTTCCTAGGCCTCGGTGAAAAGGTGAGCACTTGGCTTCCTTGTTTTGGCCGGCGCCTACTCCTCCACCAAGCTGTCCAGTTTTCTGGACAGCTTCTTCTCCTCTCGTCGGAGCGTCATTTGGACGACGGTTAGAGCTCCGACAGCGGCTAACTTACCGGGGATTCGATCTCCGGTAATCCTCTGAGGTGGAGGATGAAGGATTCGTCAATCGGTTGACGAATACCTCTCCGGAGAAGCGAGTTTTGAGGACTCATTTTGGATCCGAATTTGGATTCGGATCGTGATCATCTCTCGATCACGTCGTCTTCAACACGAGGCTAGTAACCCGTACGAAGACGAAGCTCGTGGCTTAGCAAAGTCATCCCGAGGAACTCGGCGTGGATACGGATAGAGATGATTCTAGCGAGGATCGTTCCAGTTGATGCCGTTCCCGCTACACGACATACGAAAGGTATAACGTAGATAAATTTCCTTTTATTGCAAATCTAAATTTATGGTTATGTCTACACTTGTTGTAATATGCATGCGTGTGTTGTGTGTGTTGTAATAAATGTAGATTTATTATTTTTATTGCTTCCGCTGTGTTCATGTTTGCGAAACGTGATCGAACACACACGCGCCGCGGTGCCGGAAACCCAACAGTGGTATCAGAGCCCAGGTTGTGTTTCGACATAATCGTAAAAATAGTTTTGCGATAGTCATAATGTATTTTTGGAAATTTTCTAATTTTGGAAATTTAGAAGTATTTATGGAAATTTTTCAATTTTTGAAAGTCTAGAAGTATTTATGGAAATCTTCCACTTTTGGAAATTTGAAAGTATTTATGGAAATTGATATTTTCCATAAATAAAATATTTGATTAGATTCTGGAAATTTATTTCCTAATTTAATCATGATTTGATTTGGGAAATCAAATCTTAAAATATTTTATTTCCATAAGTAGTTTTAATGATTTAGGAAATTGGTTTCCTAAATAGATTTTCCTTAATCAAATAATTCCATAAATAAAATATGTGATTAGATTTGGAAATTTGTTTCCTAATTTAATTATGATTTGATTTGGAGAATCAAATCTTAAACATATTTTATTTTCATAAATAGGTATGACATATAAGGAAATATATACATGACATAATTGTATGCCATGTAATTGCATTAGATGCATAACATTATGTCATGCGTGTCGTGACATGTAGATGTATGCCATGTATGCAATGTCATGTAGATAATAGTTATTTGCATGCAAAGAGGATGAGACATAAAACCCTTAAACAATATTAAAGCCTACACCTTCCATTAATATGGTTAGAACCAGAGTTCCGTTTCTTGTTTGGGTTGTTGGACTCTCTCCAAGCCCGGCTCGAACCCGAACATGTTCAAACCATGGAATAGTTTAATACTAATATGGTAAGAGTCAGTGGTCAATCGTTAGCTTTGGTTGTTGGACTCTCTCCAAACTGGGCTAATTAGTTGAATGCGCTCTAACCATATTAAAACTATGTCTTGATTAATGGGTTGGCTTTAACCTGGAGCATCGGCTTGTTGAACTCTCTCCAAGGTCGATGTAAAGGGAGGTGAAGTTGGGTGCTATGCATATGATGCATACTTGTTAATGTGTTAACAACCCGATGTATGTGTGAACATTCAATTAGTTGATAGCACATTGTGATAGTTGCATATACGTGATATGCAATCGGTATAGATGATACCTACCGTCGTAGTTATGAATGGCTTGTTGGACTCTCTCCAAGGTTGTTCATAACTATGATGGATATCAGCCCATTCGGAGATGGACCTACGATCTCCCGAAGTGATTTTGGGGTTTTTGAAATTCAAAAAATGAATGGGATTTATAAATGTATGTTGATGCATTTTAAAATCATTTTCTCATATATGCTCGTTTTGTATTTCTAGGTCAATAAATTGATCATGACGTCTTTGAATTTTCGCACTATTTTGGATTCGAACAAACTGACTGGGACTAACTTCCTGGACTGGCTTAGAAACCTGAGAATTGTTCTCAAGGCAGAAAAGCTTGCATAAGTCCTTGAAGAGCCTCTTCCTGACCGTCCTAAGGATGATGCTGTTGGGTTTCCGGCACCGCGGCGTGTGTGTGTTCGATCATGTTTCGTAAACATGAGCACATCGGAAGCAATTAAAAATAATAAATCTATATTTATTACAACACACACAACACACGCATGCATATTACAACAAGTGTAGACATAACCGTAAATTAAAATTTGCATTAAAAGAAATTCATCTACGTTATACCTTTCGTATGACGTGTAGCGGGAACGGCATCAACCGGAACGATCCTCGTAAGAATCGTCTCTATCCGTATCCACGCTGAGCTCCTCGGGATGACTTCGCTAAGTCACGAGCTTCGTCTTCGTACGGGTTACTAGCCTCGTGTTGAAGACGACGTGATCGAGAGATGATCACGATCCGAATCCAAATTCGGATCCTAAAACGAGTTCTCAAAACTCGCTTCTCCGGAGAGGTATTCGTCAACCGTTTGACGAATCCTTCGTCCCCCACCTCAGAGGATTACCGGAGATCAAATCCCCGATAAGTTAGCCATTGTCGGAGCACTAACCGTCGTCCAAACGACACTCCGACAACAAAGAAACAAGCTGTCCAGAAAAACTGGACAGCTTTTGGTGGAGGAATAGAGGCCGGCTAAGGAAAGATGGAAGCTCACCTTATCACCGAACCCAAAGGAGATCGCCGGAGGGTCGCCGGAGGTTCTCCGGCTGAAGCTTGGACGCCGGCAAAGACTTGGACGGCTGCACACAAGCTGGGCGGCGGCAGCTTTAGGGTTGGCGCCAATTAACTCCAAGGTGGAGGTGGGCGGCAACTCAAGGGGGCTAGGGTTTGGATTAGGGCTTAATTATCCCTTAAGCCCTCTTTTATAGAGAACTACTTCTCTTATGGAGGATACATGAGGTTTCTTACTATTCCATATCTCATATGGAGTAGTTGAGACTACCTTGGTAGGCATTCTGTTTAACAGGTAAACAGCAGTTTGAAGTGCATAACCCCAAAAGGACTTGGGAAGAGTCGCATGATTCATCATTGACCTGACCATGTCCAACAAGGTCTGGTTACGCCTCTCAAATACACCATTATGCTGTGGTGTATATGGCGGAGTCCATTGAGACAATATGCCATTGTCTCTTAGATAATCAAGAAACTCTTGACTTAAGTATTCACCACCTCGATCCGATCGAAGTATTTTAATACTTTTGTCATGTTGTTTCTCTACTTCATTTCTGAATTCTTTGAACCTTTCAAAGGCTTCAGACTTGTGTTTCATCAAGAACACATACCCAAACCGTGAGTGATCATCGGTGAAGGTAATGAAGTAGCTATAGCCTCCTAAAGCTTGAGTTGACATAGGTCCACATACATCAGTATGTATTAGACCTAGTAACTCTCCCACTCGTTCACCTTTTCCCGTAAAAGGTAACTTAGTCATCTTGCCTTTTAAGCATGATTCGCATGTATCGTATGAATCCAATTCAAACGATTCCAGAATTCCACATCGGTGTAATTCGGACATGCGTTTCTTGCTTACATGGCCAAGACGACAATGCCACATGTAGGAGTCTATTTGATTATCCTTTCGAGCACTCTTGTTGCTCGCTTCGATATTGCAAATGTCACTGGATATGTCCAACGTATAAACACCATTGCTTAAAGTTCCAGTCCCATAAAGAACCCCATTCAAAGTTATGTAACAACAATTGTTACTAAACGTCAAATGGAAACCATTTCTATTTAAACAAGAAATAGAAATGATGTTCTTTATCAACAAAGGAATATAAAAGCAATTGTCCAGTTCTAAGACAAGTCCTGCAGGGAGTTTCAACAAATACGTTCCGATGGCGAGTGCAGCAACCTTTGCTTCATTCCCAACACGTAAATTTGACTCTCCCTTGACGAGTCTTCTTCTATTCCTTAGCCCATGTATGTCATTACATATATGTGAGCCACACCCAGTATCAAATACCCAAGTTTCTGAGGAAATAGAATGACAATCAATAAAGAAGATTTCTGAAGAAGATGGGGCATCCGATGCCTTATCCTTCTTCACGGACACAAGATAAATCTTGCACTTTCTTCGCAAATGGCTCTCCTTGCCATAATGATGGCAAGTTTCCTTTTGTGCTAGTTCTACCTTCTTAGCCCTTCTCTTCTTTCCCTTCTGTTGCTCCTTTGACTTCCTCTTAGAACCTTTCTTCGAGGAATCAACTAACAGCACCGTCCCCTGCTCATGCTTCTCAGAAGACTCCACAGTCTTCAGCATATTGAGCAGTACCACAGATGAACCTCCTAGCATCTCAGAGGTGAAGAGGAGCTTTGAGACTTCGAACCTTTCGAATCTCACTTGCTCATCAACCAACTCACAAAGATGAAGGACTACGATATGAGCATCCATATGCTCATGCTGCTTTCGTAGCTTGGGTTCCATCGTGGCTAGCATGATGCAACTCATTTGTTCAGAATCACTCACATGTTTCTGATAGGCCAACAATTGGTCCAGAGTTGCATCGTCACTAGGACGGGCGGGAAGAGGCGCTTCGAGGACATTTGCAAGTTTTTCAACCTTGAGAACAATTCTCAAGCTTCTAAGCCAGTCCATGAAACTCGGCCCAGTCAATTTATTCGAATCCAAAATGGAACACAAATTAAAAGACATCATGATCAATCTTAGAAATACAAAATGAGCATATATGAGAAAGATGATTTTAAAATGCATCAATATACATCTATAAATCCCATTCATTTTTCGAATTTCAAAAACCCCAAAATCACTTCGGGAGATCGTAGGTCCATCTCCGAATGGGCTGATATCCATCATAGTTATGAACAACCTTGGAGAGAGTCCAACAAGTCATTCATAACTACGACGGTAGGTATCATCTATACCGATTGCATATCACGTATATGCAACTATCACAATGTGCTATCAACTATTTGAATGTTCACACATACATCGGGTTGTTAACACATTAACAAGTATGCATCATATGCATAGCACCCAACTTCACCTCCCTTTACATCGACCTTGGAGAGAGTCCAACAAGCCGATGCTCCAGGTTAAAGCCAACCCATTAATCAGGACATAGTTTTAATATGGTTAGAGCGCATTCAACCAATTAGCACAGCTTGGAGAGAGTCCAACAACCAAAGCTAACGATTGACCTCTGACTCTCACCATATTAGTATTAAACTATTCCATGGTTTGAACATATTCAGGTTCGAGCCGGGCTTGGAGAGAGTCCAACAACCCAAACAAGAAAGAGAACTCTGGTTCTAACCATATTAATGGAAGGTGTAGGCTTTAATATTGATTAAGGGTTTTTATGTCTCATCCTCTTTGCATGCAAATAACTATTATCTACATGGCATGGCATACATGGCATACATCTACATGTCACGACACGCATGGCATAATGTTATGCATCTAATGCAATTACATGGCATACAATTATGTCATGTATATAATTTCCTTATATGTCATAACTATTTATGGAAATAAAATATGTTTAAGATTTGATTCTCCAAATAAAATCATAATTAAATCAGGAAACAAATTTCCAAATCTAATCACATATTTTATTCATGGAATTATTTGATTAAGGAAAATCTATTTAGGAAACCAATTTCCTAAATCATTAAAACTACTTATGGAAATAAAATATTTAAAGATTTGATTTTCCAAATCAAATCATGATTAAATTAGGAAACAAATTTCCAGAATCTAATCAAATATTTTATTTATGGAAAATATCAATTTTCATAAATACTTCCAACTTTCCAAAAGTGGAAGATTTCCATAAATACTTCTAGACTTTCCAAAATTGAAAAATTTCCATAAATACTTCTAAATTTCCAAAATTAGAAAATTTCCAGAAATACATTATGACTATCGTAAAATGATTTTTACGATTATGTCAAAACACAACCTGGGCTCTGATACCACTGTTGGGTTTCCGGCACCGCGGCGTGTGTGTGTTCGATCATGTTTCGTAAACATGAGCACAGCGGAAGCAATTAAAAATAATAAATCTATATTTATTACAACACACACAACACACGCATGCATATTACAACAAGTGTAGACATAACCGTAAATTAAAATTTGCAATAAAAGAAATTCATCTACGTTATACCTTTCGTATGACGTGTAGCGGGAACGACATCAACCGGAACGATCCTCGTAAGAATCGTCTCTATCCGTATCCACGCCGAGCTCCTCGGGATGACTTCGCTAAGTCACGAGCTTCGTCTTCGTACGGGTTACTAGCCTCGTGTTGAAGACAACGTGATCGAGAGATGATCACGATCCGAATCCAAATTCGGATCCTAAAACGAGTTCTCAAAACTCGCTTCTCCGGAGAGGTATTCGTCAACCGTTTGACGAATCCTTCGTCCCCCACCTCAGAGGATTACCGGAGATCAAATCCCCGGTAAGTTAGCCATTGTCGGAGCACTAACCGTCGTCCAAACGACGCTCCGACAACAAAGAAACAAGCTGTCCAGAAAAACTGGACAGCTTTTGGTGGAGGAATAGAGGCCGGCTAAGGAAAGATGGAAGCTCACCTTATCACCGAACCCAAAGGAGATCGCCGGAGGGTCGCCGGAGGTTCTCCGGCTGAAGCTTGGACGCCGGCAAAGACTTGGACGGCTGCACACAAGCTGGGCGGCAGCAGCTTTAGGGTTGGCGCCAATTAACTCCAAGGTGGAGGTGGGCGGCAACTCAAGGGGGCTAGGGTTTGGATTAGGGCTTAATTATCCCTTAAGCCTGTGCTTCGTTCCGGTTGCGTATTGCTAGTGTAATGGATCCTCTTCATTAGGCCCGTTAACCCGCTCCATTAAGATAAGTTAAAATAAACCAAGTCATGATGGTTTATTTTAAGTTAAAACGAACCGAACCAACTTTTGGTTCATTCATTTAAAATAAACCAAACCCTTTGGTTTATTCTCATCCATTGGATTAGAACCAAACCATTTTGGTCCATCCATTATGTCTTCATAAGACACGGCCCATCCACGCTTCGTTCAGTTGCGTATTGCTAATAATTAATATGAAGGCATAGAGCTAAAATTAATGTTCCAAGTGTTTGGGACTAAATGTCATGATAGTATTTCCATCAATTGGATTACACTCGTTGTCGTGTGACCAAATAGGTTCTCGGTTTATGTTGGCGTCTATAATTAACCATTAATTATAGAGCGATCATGAGTGGCACCTAGTAGTACATCATGATCCCCAATTAAGAAAAGATCAGCGGTTGATCGAACTATTTACGAAACCCTTGATGCTTCGAATGAATCGTGCCCCATTCCCTTCACTCATCTTATACCCACTTGGTTCGGGACATGGTCTATTGTTGCCGATCCCCACTAAGTGACTCGTCACACCTAGCCCAAGTATCATTTCCTCGTCCTCACAGTTCTAGTTACTCACATGTATCGAAGAGTACCTTACTCTAAACATGTAATGCTTTGGCCAAAGACTTTAGTAACAATCCGGCGAGAGGCCATGGGTATACATCTCCTGCGAGAGTGGTGAATCCTTTATAGGCTATTCAAACACCTTGATCACTTGACTTATACCCAATCATCCGGGTCCACATCTCCTTAGAGATGTTTGCTTAAGATGTCAAAGCATAAGTCTCCATGATCAAGATGACTTGAATCGCAAGTCGAAGGAACATCGCACTTAAGCCCGCAGTAAGAACTTCATTGACATATCTATATATGCGAGAGAACCATATGAAGTCTTACGGTTGGTCACTCGATGAACTAGTTACCATAACTAGCATCACGATTAACTCGGACATCACTATGTCTCGGCCCGGTGAGAATCGGTGCTTGGATACGCAAGGAGTATACCTCGTGCTAGTCGTCGGCGATGGTGTCCAAATCCATCGATTCATCGACTAGGGATAATTAGATACATCACAATTACACATGTAGAGATACTCACTAGTTGTGATCCAATCACAAATTCTCTCATGCTGTGAATCGTATCGTGGACATTCAGTAAATGAGTTTAAGATCCAATCAAATACATAAAACATGTATACTCAAATAGTGAATCTTCATTTATCATATAAATGGTTTATACATAAGGCGATTGCCTTAGGACATCTCTCATATATTACTAACAGATGCAACTCCAGACCAAATGTTGGTCTATCAGAAGCATGTGGCAGATTCTGAGCTGGCGAGTTGCATCATGCTAGCGGCGATGGTACCTGAGCTGCAAAAGCAGCATGAGCATATGGATGCTAATACTATAGTCTTCCATCTTCATTAGTTGTTTGATGAGCAAGCGAGATCCGAAAGGTTCGAAGTCTCTAGGCTCCTCTTCACCATAAAGATGCAAGAAGGTTAAATGCAGAAATGAGTTTGTGCTAAAGATGAAGAGTACATCGGCTGACTAGCTACCCTCGGTTTTGTGATGGATCATGAGTTAAGTATTGACTTAATTCTGCATTGTTTGCCAAGAGTTTCTCTTTGTGATGAACTATCGGATGAACAAATTGGAATCCACCATTCGAGCTCCTCAATATGCATGAGGAGGTCCATGAAGAAGAAGAAGGCATCCGATGCCCCATCCTCTTCAGGTATCTTCGTTATTGATTGTCATTCTATTTCCTTAGACACTTGGGTATTGGATACTGGGTGTGGCTCACATATATGTAATGACATACAGGGGCTAAGGAATAGAAGAAGACTTGTCAGAGGGGAGTCAAATTTGCGAGTTGGCAATGGAGCAAAGGTTCTTGATTCGCCATCGGAACTTATTTGCTGAAGCTCCCTAGTGGACTAGTCTTAGAACTGGACAATTGCTATTTTGTTCCTTCTCTAATAAAGAACATTGTTTCTATTTTCTGCTTAAATAGAAATGGTTTCCATTTGACGTTTAGTAACAACTGTTGTTATATAACGTTGAATGGCGTACTTTATGGAACTGGAACTTTGAGTAATGACATTTATACGTTGGACGTATCCAGTGACATTTTCAATATTGAAGCGAGCAACACGCGTGCTCGAAAGGATAATCAAATAGACTCCTATATGTGGCATTGTCGTCTTGGCCATATAAGCAAGAAACACATGTCCGAATTACACCGATGTGGAATTCTGGAATCGTTTGAATTGGATTCATACGATACATGCAAATCATGCTTAAAAGGCCAGATGACTAAGTTACCGTTTACTGGAAAAGGTGAACGAGTGGGAGAGTTACTAGGTCTAATACATACTGATGTATGTGGACCTATGTCAACTCAAGCATTAGGAGGCTATAGCTACTTCATTACCTTCACCGATGATCACTCACGGTTTGGGTATGTGTTCTTGATGAAACACAAGTCTGAAGCCTTTGAAAGGTTCAAAGAGTTCAGAAATGAAGTAGAGAAACAACATGACAAGTGTATTAAAATACTTCGATCGGATCGAGGTGGTGAATACTTGAGTCAGGAGTTTCTTGATTATCTAAGAGACAATGACATATTGTCTCAATGGACTCCGCCATATACACCACAGCATAATGGTGTATCTGAGAGGCGTAATCGGACTTTGTTGGACATGGTCAGGTCAATGATGAATCATGCAACTCTTCCCAAGTCCTTTTGGGGCTATGCACTTCAGACAGTTGTTTACTTGTTAAACAGAATGCCTACCAAGGTAGTCTCAACTACTCCATATGAGATATGGAATAGTAAGAAACCTCATGTATCTTACTTGAAGATATGGGGTTGTCCTGCTTATGTGAAGCGGACAGTATCAGACAAATTGGATGCTAAGTCTGATAAATGTCTATTTATTGGATACCCTAAGGAAACAAGGGGTTACAAATTCTATAATCCTGTGGAACAAAAGGTGTTTGTTTCAAGGCATGATGTGTTTCTAGAGAAAGAGTTTCTCTTGCAAGAAAATAGTGGGAGTGTCGTCGAGCTTGAGGAGGCTCGAGAGACTCAAATATACATTGATGAGATACCTGGTGAAGCTGTTGGGTTTCCGGCACCGCGGCGTGTGTGTGTTCGATCATGTTTCGTAAACATGAGCACAGCGGAAGCAATTAAAAATAATAAATACTCCTATTTATTACAACACACACAACACACGCATGCTATTACAACAAGTGTAGACATAACCGTAAATTAAAATTGCAATAAAAGGAAATTAAACTACGTTATACCTTTCGTATGACGTGTAGCGGGAACGGCATCAACCGGAACGATCCTCGTAAGAATCGTCTCTATCCGTATCCACGCCGAGCTCCTCGGGATGACTTCGCCAAGCCACGAGCTTCGTCTTCGTACGGGTTACTAGCCTCGTGTTGAAGACGACGTGATCGAGAGATGATCACGATCCGAATCCAAATTCGGACCTAAAAACAAGTCCTCAAGACTTGCTTCTCCGGAGAGGTATTCGTCAACCGATTGACGAATCCTTCGTCCTCCACCTCAGAGGATTACCGGAGATCAAATCCCCGGTATGTTAGCCGCTGTCGGAGCACTAACCGTCGTCCAAACGACGCTCCGACGAGAGGAGAAGAAGCTGTCCAGAAAACTGGACAGCTTGGTGGAGGAGATAGGCGCCGGCCAAAACAAGGAGACAAAAGCTCACCTTGATGCCGAACCTTTTAGGGGATCACCGGAGGGTCGCCGGAGGTTCACCGGCTGGAGCTTGGACGCCGGCAAGGGTCTTGGACGGCGGCACAAGGCTGGGCGGCGGCTGCTCTTGGATTGGCGCCGAAAACTCCTCCAAGAAGTGGGCGGCAACTCAAGGGGGGCTAGGGTTTGGATTAGTTAGGGTTTAACAATCCCTTAAGCCCACTTTTATAGAGAACTAATTCTCTTAATGGTTAATGGATCATATCCATAAAGCCCGTTAACCCGCTCCATTAGGATAAGTCAAAATAAACCAAACCATGATGGTTTATTTTAAGTTAAAACGAACCGAACCAACCTTTGGTTCATTCGTTTAATATAAACCAAACCCTTTGGTTTATTCTCATCCATTGGATTAGAACCAAACCATTTTGGTCCATCCATTATGTCTTCATAAGACCACGGCCCATCCACGCTTCCATTGCTCAAACAATTTCATGCTCGCTTATGTTCGTCCAACCAAACATAGTTTCTCCTGGCCCGAGAATCCCATTCTCAAGCTCGTTTTAAATCCTTTGGATTACACTCTGTGTGCGTGTGACCAAATAGGTTCTCGTTTTATGTTGGCCGTATATAATTATCCATTAATTATAGAACGATCATGAGTGGCACCTAGTAGTACATCATGATCCCCAATTAACCAAAAGATCAACGCTGATCCGTAACTATTTCTCAAACCCTTCAAGAGCTCGAATGAATCGCGGCCCCATTCCTTCACTCATCTTATACCCACTTGGTTCAGACATGGTCTATTGTGTCACCCTCACTAGGTCGACTCACGCCACACCTAGCCCAAGTATCATTTCCTCGCCCACGGATTCTAGTTACTCCACATGTATCAAGAGTACCTTACTCTAAACATGTAATGCTTTGGCCAAAGACTTTAGTAATAATCCGACGAGAGGCCATGGGTATACATCTCCTCGCAAGGAGTGGTGAACCTTTATAGGCTATTCAAACACCTTCGATCACTCACTTATACCCAATCATCTCCGGTCCACATCTCCTTAGAGATGTTTGCTTAAGATGTCAAAGCATAAGTCTCCATGATCAAGATGACTTGAATACCGCAAGTCAAAGGAACATCGCACTTAAGCCACAAGAAGAACTTCATCGACATATCTATATATGCAGAGAACCATATGAAGTCTTACTACCGGTCACTCCAATGAACTAGTTACCATAACTAGCATCCACGATTAACTCCGACATCACAATGTCTCCACCAGCTGAGAATCACCGCTTGATACACCAAGGAGTATACCTCGTGCTAGTCTCATGTAATCTGATGGTGTCCAAATCCATCAATTCATCGACTAGGATAATTCCGATACATCACAATTACACATGTAGAGATACTACACTAGTTGTGATCCAATCACAAATTCTCTCATGCGCGTGAATCGATCGTGACATTCAAGAAATGAGTTTAAGATCCAATCAAATACATAAAACATGTATACTCAAATAGTGAATCTTCATTTATCATATAAATGGTTCATACATAAGGCGATTGCCTTAGGACATCTCTCATATATTACTAACAGACTCCCACTTGGCCTAATGCCAATCGCTACGGTATCCAATACCATAAGCACTAACCTGACCCTCAAACTTACTTTGAGGTAATGCTTTAGTCAAAGGATCCGCTAAGTTCCTTTCAGTGGGAATTTTCTCGATTTGTATTTCGTTCCTACTGATGATCTCTCTGATAAGATGATAGCGGCGAAGTACATGTTTGGATCATCGATGAGACCACATCAAGTTCAGAGATGAACTTCTTGATCCAAACCGCCTCTTTGTCGCCTAAAGCCGCAATGTATTCTCGCTTAGTGGCGTAATCCGCTATAGTGTCAAGCTTGGAACCTTTCCAACTTATTGCGCCCATTCTAGGTGAATACATACCCGCATAAGACATGGAATCATCCTTGTCATTCGAGCCGCATCCGTGATACCCACGTATCACCATGTACCCTTCTCCATATATTAGGAACACATCCTTAGTTCTTCAAGTACTTAAGGATCGCCTTAATACACCCAATGATCCATTCCTCGATCGATCGTATCCGCCGTGACACTCGTGAGCATACGATACATCGGGCCTCGTATATAACATAGCATACATGATAGATCCTATTGCGGATGCATAGGGAATCTTACTCATGCAAATCCTCTCGCCTTCGCGGCGCTGACATAGACTTCAAAGGTGTACCCCATGCCCGATGGGTAAGAAACCTTTCTTGATTCCGACATGCTAAACCTCTTAGCACTCGGTCCTATATATGTAGATCCGAAAGACCAAGCAAACCGCTTCGATCTATCTCTATAGATCTTAATCCCGAGGATGTAGGTTGCTTCTCCTGTGTCTTTCATGGAGAATGTCTTGATAACCAAACCTTCACGATCAGAAGATTGAAACATCGCTTTCCTATAAGTAGTATGTCATCGACATACAATACTAGGAATACGATCGCACTCCCACTAACCTTCTTGTACACACAAGGTTCGTCGATTTTGTGAGAAATCAAACTTTTGATTGTCTCATCAAAACGGATATTCCAAATCGGATGCTTGCTTCAATCCATAAATGGACCGCCGCAATTTGCATACCTTGGTTTTATCAACCGATGAAACCTCAGTTGTATCATATACACGCCCTCGAGGTGTTTCCATTAAGGAAAGCTTTTCACATCCATCCGCCATATCTCATAATCATAATGAGCCGCTATGGCCAGAGCATCCGAATGGATTTAAGCATAGCTACAGAATAGGTTTCGCCATAATCAACACCTTGTTTTGACGATATCCTTTCGCCACCAATCTAGCCTTATAGGTAATCACATTACATCCATGCTCGGTTTTCTTCTTGAAAACCCACTTGCACCCT
Source organism: Wurfbainia villosa (assembly GCA_025175895.1). NCBI lineage: Eukaryota > Viridiplantae > Streptophyta > Magnoliopsida > Zingiberales > Zingiberaceae > Wurfbainia > Wurfbainia villosa. The sequence goes on along the minus strand of CM045989.1, from coordinate 29,015,338 downwards.
ATAGGCTTTATCCTTCAGTGGGTCAACCAAGTTCCAAACTTGGTTTTCATACATGGAATCCATTTCGACTTCATGGCACCAAGCCACTTATCCCTTTCGAACTTGTCAAGACTTCTTCATAATCGTAGGCTCTCATCATCAATGAGTAACACGTCGCTCGATTCACTTACGAGAAATCCATATCTCTCTGAATATTGCGTGTTCTACCAGATCTACATAAGATGTGGTGTTACAATAGGTCCAAATTGATTGCTCATCACTATGAGTTGCCTACCGTGTGCTTCACCGTATCTCATCAATGTCTATTTGAGTCTCTCGAGCCTCCTCAAGCTCGACGACACTCCCACTGCTTTCTTGCAAGAGAAACTCTTTCTCTAGAAACACAAAGATGCCTCAAACAAACACCTTTTGTTCCACAGATGATAGAATTGGTAACCCTTGTTTCCTTAGGGTATCCAATAAATAGACATTTATCGACTTAGCATCCAATTTGTCCGATATTGCTTACATAAGGTGACAACCCCATATCTTCAAGTAAGATACATGAGGTTTCTTACCATTCCATATCTCATATGGAGTAGTTGAGACTACCTTGGTAGGCATTCTGTTTAACAAGTAAACAGCTGTCTGAAGTGCATAACCCCAAAAGGACTTGGGAAGAGTCACATGATTCATCATTGACCTGACCATGTCCAACAAGGTCCGGTTACGCCTCTCAGATACACCATTATTCTGTGGTGTATATGGCGGAGTCCATTGAGACAATATGTCATTGTCTCTTAGATAATCAAGAAACCCTTGACTTAAGTATTCACCACCTCGATCCGATCGAAGTATTTTAATACTCTTGTCATGTTGTTTCTCTACTTCATTTCTGAATTCTTTGAACCTTTCAAAGGCTTCAGACTTGTGTTTCATCAAGAACACATACCCAAACCGTGAGTGATCATCGGTGAAGGTAATGAAGTAGCTATAGCCTCCTAAAGCTTGAGTTGACATAGGTCCAAATACATCACTATGTATTAGGCCTAGCAACTCCCACTCGTTCACCTTTTCCTGTAAAAGGTAACTTAGTCATCTTGCCTTTTAAGCATGATTCGCATGTATCATATGAATCCAATTCAAACGATTCCAGAATTCCACATCGGTGTAATTCGGACATACGTTTCTTGCTTACATGGCCAAGACGACAATGCCACATGTAGGAGTCTATTTGATTATCCTTTCGAGCATGCTTGTTGCTCGCTTCGATATTGAAAATATCACTGGATACGTCCAACGTATAAACACCATTGCTTAAAGTTCCAGTCCCATAAAGAACTCCATTCAAAGTTATGTAACAACAATTGTTACTAAAAGTCAAATGGTACCCATTTCTATTTAAACAAGAAATAGAAATGGTGTTCTTTATCAACGGAAAAACATAAAAGCAATTGTCCAGTTCTAAGACAAGTCCTACAGGGAGTTCCAACAAATACGTTCCGATGGCGAGTGCAGCAACCGTTGCTCCATTCCCAACACGTAAATTTGACTCTCCCCTTGACGAGTCTTCTTCTATTCCTTAGCCCATGTATGTCATTACATATATGTGAGCCACACCCAGTATCAAATACCCAAGTGTCTGAGGAAATAGAATGACAATCAATAAAGAAGATTTCTGAAGAAGATGGGGCATCCAATGCCTTATCCTTCTTCACGGACTCAAGATAAATCTTGTACTTTCTTCGCAAATGGCTCTCCTTGCCATAATGATGGCAAGTTTCCTTTTGTGCTAGTTCTACCTTCTTAGCCCTTCTCTTCTTTCCCTTCTGCTGTTCCTTTGACTTCCTCTTAGAACCTTTCTTCGAGGAATCAACTAACAAGACTGGCCCCTCGCCATGCTTCTCGTAAGACTCCACAGCCTTCAAAGATATTGAGCAAGACTACGATGAAACTCCTAGCATCTAAGAGGTGAAGAGGAGCTTTGAGACTTCAAACCTTTCGAATCTCAATTGCTCATCAACAAACTAACAAAGATGAATGATTACGATATTAGCATCCATATGATCATGCTGCTTTCGTAGCTTGGGTTCCATCGTGGCTAGCATGATGCAACTCATTTGTTCAGAATCACTCACATGTTTCTGATAGGCCAACAATTGGTCCAAAGTTGAAATCACTAGGGCCCAGGCGGGAAGAGCGCTTGAGGACATACACAAGCTTTTCACCTTGAGAACAATTCTCAAGTTTCTAAGCCGATCCATGAAGTTGGCCCGATCAATTTATTTGAATCAAAATGGAATAAATTCAAACACATCATGATCGATATATTGACCTAGAAATACAAAACGAGCATATATGAGAAAATGATTTAAAAATACATCAATATACATTTATAAATCCCATTCATTTTTCGAATTCAAAAACCCCAAAATCACTTCGGGAGATCGTAGGTCCATCTCCGAATGGGCTGATATCCATCATAGATAAGAACAACCTTGGAGTGAGTCCAACAAGCCATTCTTAGCTATGATGGTGGGTATCAAGTATACGATTACATATCATGTATATAACTATCACAATGTGCTATCAACTAATTGAATGTTTACACATACATTGGGTTGTTAACACATTAACAAGTATGCATCATATGCATAGCACCCAACTTCACCTCTCTTACATCGACCTTGGAGTGAGTCCAACAAATCGATGCTCAAGTTAAAGCCGACCCATTAATCGCGAAATAGTTTTAATATGGTTAGAGCGCATTCAACCAATTAGCCAGGCTTGGAGTGAGTCCAACAACCCAAACTAACGATTGACCTCTGACTCTTACCATATTAGAGTTAAACTATTCCAATGATTTGAACATGTTCAGGTTCGAGCCGGGCTTGGAGTGAGTCCAACAACCCAAACAAGAAACAGAACTCTGGTTCTAACCATATTAATGGAAGGTGTAGGCTTTAATATTGAGTTAGGGTTTTATGTCTCATCCTCTTTGCATGCAAATAACTATTATCTACATGGCATGGCATACATGGCATACATCTACATGTCACGACACGCATGGCATAATGTTATGCATCTAATGCAATTACATGGCATACAATTATGTCATGTATATATTTCCTTATATGTCATAACTATTTATGGAAATAAAATATGTTTATGATTTGATTCTCCAAATCAAATCATAATTAAATTAGGAAACAAATTTCCAAATCTAATCACATATTTTATTCATGGAATTATTTGATTAAGAAAAATCTATTTAGGAAACCAATTTCCTAAATCATTAAAACTACTTATGGAAATAAAATATTTTAAGATTTGATTTCCCAAATCAAATCATGATTAAATTAGGAAACAAATTTCCAGAATCTAATCAAATATTTTATTTATGGAAAATATCAATTTCCATAAATACTTCCAACTTTCCAAAAGTGGAAGATTTCCATAAATACTTCTAGACTTTCCAAAATTGAAAAATTTCTATAAATACTTCTAAATTTCCAAAATTCAGAAAATTTCCAGAAATACATTATGACTATCGCAAAACCATTTTACGATTATGTCGAAACACAACCTGGGCTCTGATACCACTGTTGGATTTCCGGCACCGCGGCGTGTGTGTGTTCGATCATGTTTCGTAAACATGAGTACAGCGGAAGCAATTAAAAATAATAAATACTCCTATTTATTACAACACACACAACACACGCATGCTATTACAACAAGTGTAGACATAACCGTAAATTAAAATTGCAATAAAAGGAAATTAAACTACGTTATACCTTCCGTATGACGTGTAGCGGGAACGGCATCAACCGGAACGATCCTCGTAAGAATCGTCTCTATCCGTATCCACGCCGAGCTCCTCGGGATGACTTCGCTAAGTCACGAGCTTCGTCTTCGTACGGGTTACTAGCCTCGTGTTGAAGACGACGTGATCGAGAGATGATCACGATCCGAATCCAAATTCGGACCTAAAAACAAGTCCTCAAGACTTGCTTCTCCGGAGAGGTATTCGTCAACCGATTGACGAATCCTTCGTCCTCCACCTCAGAGGATTACCGGAGATCAAATCCCCGGTATGTTAGCCGCTGTCGGAGCACTAACCGTAGTCCAAACGACGCTCCGACGAGAGGAGAAGAAGCTGTCCAGAAAACTGGACAGCTTGGTGGAGGAGATAGGCGCCGGCCAAAACAAGGAGACAAAAGCTCACCTTGATGCCGAACCTTTTAGGGGATCACCGGAGGGTCGCCGGAGGTTCACCGGCTGGAGCTTGGACGCCGGCAAGGGTCTTGGACGGCGGCACAACAAGAAGTGGGCGGCAACTCAAGGGGGGCTAGGGTTTGGATTAGTTAGGGTTTAACAATCCCTTAAGCCCACTTTTATAGAGAACTAATTCTCTTAATGGTTAATGGATCATATCCATAAAGCCCGTTAACCCGCTCCATTAGGATAAGTCAAAATAAACCAAACCATGATGGTTTATTTTAAGTTAAAACGAACCGAACCAACCTTTGGTTCATTCGTTTAATATAAACCAAACCCTTTGGTTTATTCTCATCCATTGGATTAGAACCAAACCATTTTGGTCCATCCATTATGTCTTCATAAGACACGGCCCATCCACGCTTCCATTGCGACTGAAACAATTTCATGCTCGCTTTATGTTTGGTCCAACCAAACATAGTTTCTCTCGGTCTGAGAATCTCATTCTCAAGCTCGTTTTAAATCCTTTGGATTACACTCGTTGTGCATGTGACCAAATAGGTTCTCGGTTTATGTTGGCCGTCTATAATTAACCATTAATTATAGAACGATCATGAGTGGCACCTAGTAGTACATCATGATCCCCAATTAACCGAAAAGATCAACGGTTGATCCGAACTATTTACGAAACCCTTGATGGCTCGAATGAATCGTGCCCCATTCCCTTCACTCATCTTATACCCACTTGATTCGAGGACATGGTCTATTGTGTCAGTCCCACTAGGTGACTCGTCACACCTAGCCCAAGTATCATTTCCTCGTCCTCAGTTCTAGTTACTCCACATGTATCGAAGAGTACCTTACTCTAAACATGTAATGCTTTGGCCAAAGACTTTAGTAACAATCCGACGAGAGGCCATGGGTATACATCTCCTCGCAAGGAGTGGTGAATCCTTTATAGGCTATTCAAACACCTTCGATCACTTGACTTATACCCAATCATCCGGGTCCACATCTCCTTAGAGATGTTTGCTTAAGATGTCAAAGCATAAGTCTCCATGATCAAGATGACTTGAATACCGCAAGTCAAAGGAACATCGCACTTAAGCCACAGTAAGAACTTCATTGACATATCTATATATGCAGAGAACCATATGAAGTCTTACGGCTGGTCACTCCAATGAACTAGTTAACATAACTAGCATCCACGATTAACTCCGGACATCACTATGTCTCCAGCCAGTGAGAATCAGCTGCTTGGATACACCAAGGAGTATACCTCGTGATAGTCTCAACAGAATTGATGGTGTCCAGATTCTTCAATTCATCGACTAGGGATAATTCCGATACATCACAATTACACATGTAGAGATACTCACTAGTTGTGATCCAATCACAAATTCTCACATGCTGTGAATCGTATCGTGGACATTCAGTAAATGAGTTTAAGATCCAATCAAATACATAAAACATGTATACTCAAATAGTGAATCTTCATTTATCATATAAATGGTTCATACATAAGGCGATTGCCTTAGGACATCTCTCATATATTACTAACAGAAGCACAATAGTCGACAACTCATAGTGATGAGCAATCGGCTGGACCTATTGTAACACCACATCTTCGTAGATCTGGTAGAACACGCAATATTCCTGAGAGATATAGATTTCTCGTAAGTGAATCGAACGACGTGTTACTCATTGATGATGAGGAGCCTACCAGTTATGAAGAAGTGCTGACAAGTTCAGAAAGGGATAAGTGGCATGGTTCCATGAAGTCGGAAATGGATTCCATGTATGAAAACCAAGTTTGGAACTTGGTTGACCCACCAGAAGGGATAAAGCCTATAGGGTGGAAGTGGGTTTTCAAGAAGAAAACCGACATGGATGGTAATGTGATTACCTATAAGGCTAGATTGGTGGCGAAAGGATATCGTCAAAAACAAGGTGTTGATTATGACGAAACCTATTCGCCTGTAGCTATGCTTAAATCCATTCAGATGCTCCTGGCCATAGCGGCTCATTATGAATATGAGATATGGCAGATGGATGTGAAAACAACTTTCTATAATGAAAACCTGCTCCAGGACATGTATATGATACAGCCTGAGGGTTTCACATCGGTTGATAAAACCAAGGTATGCAAATTGCGACGGTCCATATATGGATTGAAGCAAGCATCCAGGAGCTGGAATATCCGTTTTGATGAGACCATCAAAATGTTTGATTTCTCACAAAATCCAGATGAACCTTGTGTGTACAAGAAGGTTAGTGGGAGTGCAGTCGTGTTCCTAGTATTGTATGTCGATGACATATTACTTATAGGAAACGATGTTTCAATCTTCCAGTCAGTGAAGGTTTGGTTATCCAAGACATTCTCCATGAAAGACATGGGAGAAGCAACCTACATCCTCGGGATTAAGATCTATAGAGAAAGATCGAAACGATTGCTTGGTCTTTCGCAATCTACATATATAGACCGTGTGCTAAAGAGGTTTAGCATGTCGGAATCCAAGAAAGGTTTTCTACCCATCAGGCATGGGATACACCTTTCGAAGTCTATGTGTCCGCGCACAGAAGACGAGAGGATTTGCATGAGTAAGATTTCCTATGCATCCGCAATAGGATCTATCATGTATGCTATGTTATGTATGAGGCCCGATGTATCGTATGCTCTGAGTGTCACGAGAAGATACCAGTTTGATCCAGGAATGGATCATTGGGTGGCTGTTAAGATGATCCTTAAGTACTTAAGAAGAACTAAGGATGTGTTCCTAATATATGGAGAAGGGTACATGGTGATACGTGGGTATACGGATGCCAGCTCCAGATAGACAAGGATGATTCCATGTCTCAGTCTGGGTATGTATTCACCTAGAATGGAGGCGCAATAAGTTGGAAAGGTTCCAAGCTTGACGCTATAGCGGATTCTGTCACTAAGGCAGAATACATTGCAGCTTTGGAAGCAGCAAAGGAAGCGGTTTAGATCAAGAAGTTCATCTCTGAACTTGATGTGGTCTCATCAATGATCCAAACATGTGCTTCGCCGCTATCATCTTATCAGAGAGATTATCAGTAGGAACGAAATACAAATCGAGAAAATTCCCACTGAAAGGAACTTAGCGGATCCCTTGACTAAAGCATTACCTCAAAATAAGTTTGAGGGTCATGTTCGAGCTTATGGTATTGGATACTGTAGCGATTGGCATTAGGCCAAGTCGAAGTCTGTTAGTAATATATGAGAGATATCCTAAGGCAATCGCCTTATGTATGAACCATTTATATGATAAATGAAGATTCACTATTTGAGTATACATGTTTTATGTATTTGATTGGATCATAAACTCATTTACTGAATGTCCACGATACGATTCACAGCATGAGAGAATTTGTGATTGGATCACAACTAGTGAGTATCTCTACATGTGTAATTATGATGTATCGGAATTATCCCTAGTCGATGAATTGATGGATTTGGACACCATCAATTCTGTCGAGACTAGCACGAGGTATACTCCTTGGTGTATCCAAGCAGCTGATTCTCGCTGGCTGGAGACATAGTGATGTCCGGAGTTAATCGTGGATGTTAGTTATGGTAACTAGTTCATTGGAGTGACCAGCCGTAAGACTTCATATGGTTCTTTGCATATATAGATATGTCAATGAAGTTCTTACTGTAGCTTAAGTGCGATGTTCCTTTGACTTGCGGTATTCAAGTCATCTTGATCATAGAGTTTTATGCTTTGACATCTTAAGCAAGCATCTCTAAGGAGATGTGGACCCGGGATGATTCGGTATAAGTCGAAGTGATCGAAGGTGTTTGAATAGCCTATAAAGGATTCACCACTCCTTGCGAGGAGATGTATACCCATGGCCTCTCGTCGGATTGTTACTAAAGTCTTTGGCCAAAGCATTACATGTTTAGAGTAAGGTACTCTTCGATACATGTTGAGTAACTAGAATCCGTAGGACGAGGAAATGACACTTGGGCTAGGTGTGACATAGTCAGCCTAGTGGGGACTGACACAATAGACCATGTCCTGAACCAAGTGGGTATAAGATGAGTGAAGGGAATGAGGAACGAATCATTCGAGCTGCTGAAGGGTTTTAGAAATTGTTCTGGATCAACCGTTGATCTTTTCGGTTAATTGGGGATCATGATGTACTACTAGGTGCCACTCATGATCATTCTATAATTAATGGTTAATTATAGACGGCCAACATAAACCGAGAACCTATTTGGTCACACGCACAACGAGCGTAATCCAAAGGATTTAAAACGAACTTGAGAATGGGATTCTCAGACCGAGAGAAACTAGGTTTGGTTGGACCAAACATAAAGCGAGCATGAAACCGTTTCAGTCACAATGGAAGCGTGGATGGGCCGAGTCTTATGAAGACGTAATGGATGAACCAAAATGGTTTGGTTCTAATCAAATGGATGAGAATAAACCAAAGGGTTTGGTTTATTTTAAACGAATGAACCAAAAGTTGGTTCGGTTCATTTTAACTTAAAATAAACCATCATGGTTTGGTTTATTTTAACTTATCTTAATGGAGCGGTTTAACGGGCCTAATGGTTATGATCCAATAACCATTAAGAGAAGTAGTTCTCTATAAAAGAGGGCTTAAGGGATAATTAAGCCCTAATCAAAAACCCTTGCCCTAAGGTTGCCGCCCACCTCATCCTTGGAGATTTCGGAGCCAACCCTAGGTGTGCCGCCCAGCTTGTTGTGCCGCCGTCCATCTCCTTGGCGGCGTCCAAGCTTCAGCCGGTGAACTCTTCGGCGACCCTCCGGTGATCTTCCTAGGCCTCGGTGAAAAGGTGAGCACTTGGCTTCCTTGTTTTGGCCGGCGCCTACTCCTCCACCAAGCTGTCCAGTTTTCTGGACAGCTTCTTCTCCTCTCGTCGGAGCGTCATTTGGACGACGGTTAGAGCTCCGACAGCGGCTAACTTACCGGGGATTCGATCTCTGGAAATCCTCTGAGGTGGAGGACGAAGGATTCGTCAATCGGTTAACGAATACCTCTTCGGAGAAGCGAGTTTTGAGGACTCATTTTGGATCCGAATTTGGATTCGGATCGTGATCATCTCTCGATCACGTCGTCTTCAACATGAGGTTAGTAACCCGTACGAAGATGAAGCTCGTGGCTTAGCGAAATCTTCCCGAGGAACTAGAATGATTCTAGAGAGATCTGGATTCGATTCGATCGTTCGGTTGATCTGATTCCTTTACCGTCATACGAAAGGTATAACGTAGATAAATTTCCTTTTATTGCAAATCTAAATTTACGGTTATGTCTACACTTGTTGTAATATGCATGCGTGTGTTGTGTGTGTTGTAATAAATGTAGATTTATTATTTTTATTGCTTCCACTGTGTTCATGTTTGCGAAACGTGATCGAACACACACGCGCCGCGGTGCCGGAAACCCAACAGTGGTATCAGACCCAAGGTTGTGTTTCGACATAATCGTAAAAATGGTTTTGCGATAGTCATAATGTATTTCTGGAAATTTTCTAATTTTGGAAATTTAGAAGTATTTATTGAAATTTTTCAATTTTGGAAAGTCTAGAAGTATTTATGGAAATCTTCCACTTTTGGAAAGTTGGAAGTATTTATGGAAATTGATATTTTCCATAAATAAAATATTTGATTAGATTCTGGAACTTTGTTTCCTAATTTAATCATGATTTGATTTAGGAAATAAAATCTTAAAATATTTTATTTCCATAAGTAGATTTAATGATTTAGGAAATTGGTTTCCTAAATAGATTTTCCTTAATCAAATAATTCCATAAATAAAATATGTGATTAGATTTGGAAATATTTTTCCTAATTTAATTATGATTTGATTTGGAGAATCAAATCTTAAACATATTTTATTTCCATAAATAGTTATGACATATAAGGAAATATATACATGACATAATTGTATGCCATGTAATTGTATTAGATGCATAACATTATGCCATGCGTGTCGTGACATGTAGATGTATGCCATGTATGCCATGCAATGTAGATAATAGTTATTTGCATGCAAAGAGGATGAGACATAAAACCCTTAAACAATATTATAGCCTACACCTTCCATTAATATGGTTAGAACCAGAGTTCCGTTTCTTGTTTGGGTTGTTGGACCCTCTCCAAGCCCGGCTCGAACCCGAACATGTTCAAACAATGGAATAGTTTAATACTAATATGGTAAGAGCCAGAGGTCAATCGTTAGCTTTGGTTGTTGGACTCTCTCCAAGCTGGGCTAATTGGTTGAATGCGCTCTAACCATATTAAAACTATGTCTTGATTAATGGGTTGGCTTTAACCTAGAGCATCGGCTTGTTGGACTCTCTCCAAGGTCGATGTAAAGGGAGGTGAAGTTGGGTGTTATGCATATGATGCATACTTGTTAATGTGTTAACAACCCGATGTATGTGTGAACATTCAATTAGTTGATAGCACATTGTGATAGTTGCATATACGTGATATGCAATCGGTATAGATGATACCTACCATCGTAGTTATGAATGGCTTGTTGGACTCTCTCCAAGGTTGTTCATAACTATGATGGATATCAGCCCATTCGGAGATGGACCTACGATCTCCCAAAGTGATTTTGGGGTTTTTGAAATTCGAAAAATGAATGGGATTTATAAATGTATATTGATGCATTTTAAAATCATTTTCTCATATATGTTCATTTTGTATTTCTAGGTCAATAAATTGATCATGACGTCTTTGAATTTGCGCACTTTTTTGGATTCGAACAAACTGACTGGGCCTAACTTCCTGGACTGGCTTAGAAACCTGAGAATTGTTCTTAAGGCGGAAAAGCTTGCATATGTCCTTGAAGAGCCTCTTCCTGACCGTCCTAAGGACGATGCAACTCCAGACCAAATGTTGGTCTATCAGAAGCATGTGGCAGATTCTGAGCTGGCGAGTTGCATCATGCTAGCTGCGATGGTACTTGAGCTGCAAAAGTAGCATGGGCATATGGATGCTAATACTATAGTCTTCCATCTTCATGAGTTGTTCGATGAGCAAGCGAGATCTGAAAGGTTCGAGGTCTCTAGGCTCCTCTTCACCATGAAGATGCAAGAAGGTTCGTCTGTAGTACAGTTTGTGCTAAAGATGAATGGGTACATCGAGCGGCTAGCTACCCTCGGTTTTGTGATGGATCATGAGTTAAGTATTGACTTAATTCTGCATTGTTTGCCCAAGAGTTTCTCGCAGTTTGTGATGAACTATCGGATGAACAAATTGGAATCCACCATTCCCGAGCTCCTCAATATGCTAAAGACTATGGAGCCTTCTGTGAAGCATGAGGAGAAGGCGGTTCTGTTAGTTGATTCCTCAAAAAAAGGTTCTAAGAGGAAGGCAAAAGAACAGAAGAAAGGAAAGAACAAAAAGGCAAAGAAGGCAGAACCAGCACAAAAGGGCACTTTCCATCACTGTGGCAAGGAAGGCCACTGGCGAAGAAACTGCAAGATTTATCTTGAGTCCATGAAGAAGAAGAAGACATCCGATGCCCCATCCTCTTCAGGTATCTTCTTTATTGATTGTCATTCTATTTCCTTAGACACTTGGGTATTGGATACTGGGTGTGGCTCACATATATGTAATGACATACAGGGGCTAAGGAATAGAAGAAGACTTGTCAGAGGGGAGTCAAATTTGTGAGTTGGCAATGGAGCAAAGGTTGCTGCGGTCGCCATCGGAACTTATTTGCTGAAGCTCCCTAGTGGACTAGTCTTAGAACTGGACAATTGCTATTATTGTAACGCCCATAAAAAGTCTCCAGCAATTTTACGAGGATTTTTGGCTTTACGATAATGGGCTTTATGGGGGTTTTCCGAAAATAAAAGGAAATAGCCAAAAAGAGATGCAAGGCCTAGGAATTGAACCCCAAACCTCTAGAGATAGCTAAGCCCTATAGATGCACCCACTAACCATAAGCCCAATAGGATTATATCATTAAGAGAAGAGGGGAATTATAGATAAGGGTGATGAGGGTAAATGAAGGGGCATGGAAAAGAAAAGAGGAACTTCCCTTCCTCCCTTTATAAAGAAGAAGGAAGTTCCCATTTGGCCACTTCTTCCTCTCCTCCTCATCCTCACCGAAACCACCTTGCTCCCCCTCTCCAATTGCACCTTTGGCCGAAATTCCTCCAAGCAAGAAGAAGGCTAGGGTTGGCTTCCATTAGGTCATCTTCCAACTAAAAAGCAAAGCGAAGGATGTAAGATTTCCTCACCTGCAGTATATTAGTTTTGTAGGATGAATTACATGAAAGAAATATGAGTTTGGAGCTTCATATGTTTCGGCCAACTAAGTCTTGGGCTAGGATTCATGAAATATGCTATTAGGGAAACCTTTTATATGTTGTATGCTCCAAGTAGGGATCCTTAGGTAACAAAAGTCCAAGGGTTTTAAACCCTATATGTTTCGGCCACCAAGGGTTTAGGGTTAGGGTTTCATGAAGAGCTCCCCCTTATGAAGTTAGGTTATGATATATGCCTACATGAATAGATTTAGGTGATAAAAATCCAAAGATCTTAACCCTACAAGTTTCAGCCAACCCATGAAATTAGGGTTAGGGTTGCATGAAAAATATTTCTAAGGATACTATGATAGGTTATAAGGCTTCATGAATGAATTTTAGGGGACAAACCCAAGCTTGAGCCCCTCACAAGTTTCGGCCAACCCATGAAATTAGGGTTAGGGTTGCATGAAAAATATTTCTAATGATGCTATGATAGGTTATAAGGCTTCATGAATGAGTTTTAGGGGACACACCCAAGCTTGAGCCCTTCACAAGTTTCGGCCAACCCAGGGAAACTAGGGTTAGGGTTGCAAGAAAAAGGCTTCTAAGGGAACTTGGGGATGTTGTATGCCTCATGTAGGAGTCTTAGGTGATGAACATGCTTTGTGATAATATGCCATGAATATGCCAAAGAAATAGGCTTCATGTTATGATGTAATGTGCCATGAAATATGCTTAGGTGATGAACATGTTTTTTTTATGATTTAATATGCCATGAATATGCCTAGGAAACATGCTACATGTCTATGATGTAATGTGCCATGAAATATGCTTAGGTGATGAACATGCTTTGTGATTTAATATGCCATGAATATGCCAAGGAAATATGCTTCATGTTTATGATGTAATGTGACACGAAATATGCTTATGTGATGAACATGTTTTTGTTATTTAATATGCCATGAATATGCCAAGGAAATATGCTTCATGTTTATGATGTAATGTGCCACGAAATATGCTTATGTGATGAACATGTTTATACTTTAGGACCCCTTTAGGGTACTCTTATGTTATGAATGCATGTGTCCTTATGATAAGATGGAGATGCTTCCCTTTCAAGTAGGGATCAAGAGCTCTCCTTATGATAAGATGGAAATGCTTCCCTTTCAAGTAGGGATCAAGAGCTCTCCTTAAGATAAGATAAAATGGAGATGCTTCCCTTTCAAGTAGGGATCAAGAGCTCTCCTTATGATAAGATAAGATTAAGATGCTTCCCTATTTATGTTGGGGATCAAGAGCATTCTTTATACTATGACAAGAAAAGAAAGGAATTAAGTATTTTACTTTGTAAGAGGTTAAGTACCCGACCCGTCAGGTGGTCGTTAATCAAATCCATAGGGACATAAGAAGACGTAAGAGGTCTTGCCCTGGTAAGACGTAAGAGGTCTTGCTCTGGTAGGTCTGGTGGCTCGCTACCCCAGCCTATTAGGGAACGCGCATTTTGTGGTACTTAACCTGGGGCCCCCCAAACAAGTTATGATGATGTTGAAGTATCTATATGTATATGTTTTGAAAAGAAAAGACTTTTATGAAATTGTGTATGCTTATGTTAAAGATTATGAATGCTTACGAACTCGTCCTTTATGCATTTTAGATGCTATGAAGTTAGGATGCTTACAGTAGTTTAAGAATACTTGTGATTATGTACCTTATGCATGTCTAGGATTTATGTCATTATAAATGTTTATGCTCAAGTTAAAAATTATTATGATTATGTCCTTTATGCATGTTAGACTCTATGAAGTTATGATGCTTATGAGTGTAAGAATACTTGTGATTATGTGCCTTATGCATGTGTAGGATTTATGTCATATTAAATGTTTATGCTCAAGTTAAAAATGCTTATGAGTATGTCCTTTATGCATTTTAGATGCTATGAAGTTAGGATGCTTACAGTAGTTTAAGAATACTTGTGATTATGTACCTTATGCATGTTTAGGATTTATGTCATTATAAATGTTTATGCTCAAGTTAAAAATGCTTATGATTATGTCCTTTATGCATGTTAGACTCTATGAAGTTAGGATGCTTACAGTAGTTTAAGAATACTTGTGATTATGTACCTTGTGCATGTTTAGGATTTATGTCATTATAAATGTTTATGCTCAAGTTAAAAATGCTTATGATTATGTTCTTTAAGCAGGTTAGATTTTACTAAGTTATGATGCTTATAGTAAGAACATTTGGGTTTATGTACTTCCTGCATGTCTAAGATTTATATCATGAATGCTTATGTTTAGAGTATGCCCTGCTTGGTTTTAATTATGCTTAGCATGCTGATGTAAACTCTATGCCATGCTTAGGTTTCATTACATGGTATGTTGTTGATTAGTGTTACTATGGAATACTTAGGCCATTTATGCTAGCATGCTTATGTTTCTAATTGCTTGATGAAGTTCGTGGTTTTTTGTGAGTAGGCAAGAATCTTACTAAGCTTTATGCTTATAGTTTATGTTGTCCATATACTGCAGATCAAGGAAACCTGAACTAGAGGAAGTACCAGGAAGGGCCCAGTGTGTGTGATAGTGGCATGGTGGAGAAAGACCCTATTACTATCTGCTTATATTTATATGCTCAATTAACAACTTAAGACATTGCTTCCGCTTATAAGACTTGTGAATTATTATTACCATGCTGGATGTTGCTTAGTTATGTTATTGTTCAATTACTTAAGAAAGTTGATATGATATGAAATGAGATAAGATATGGTAACATGCTAACTATGATGGGCATGTTATGAAATGAGATAAGATATGGTAACATGCTAACTATGAATAAGATAGGTGATGCATGTAGAAAAGAAGGTTTATGCCATGATAACATGCTTAAGTAAACGGTGAAATGATCCATATATGTTATGTTAAAAAAAAAAAAAAGGGGTCAAGTAGCGCCGCCTGAGAGCAGATAAGGGCGGGCGTTACAATTATGTTCCTTCTCTAATAAAGAACATTGTTTCTATTTTCTGCTTAAATAGAAATGGTTTCCATTTGACGTTTAGTAACAATTATTGTTATATAACTTTGAATGGCGTACTTTATGGAACTGGAACTTTGAGTAATGGCATTTATACGTTGGACGTATCCAGTGACATTTTCAATATCGAAGTGAGCAACACGCGTGCTCGAAAGGATAATCAAATAGACTCCTATATGTGGCATTGTCGTCTTGGCCATATAAGCAAGAAATGCATGTCCGAATTACACCGATGTGGAATTCTAGAATTGTTTGAATTGGATTCATACGATACATGCGAATCATGCTTAAAAGGCAAGATGACTAAGTTACCTTTTACTGGAAAAGGTGAACGAGTGAGAGAGTTACTAGGTCTAATACATACTGATGTATGTGGACCTATGTCAACTCAAGCATTAGGAGGCTATAGCTACTTCATTACCTTCACCGATGATCACTCACGGTTTGGGTATGTGTTCTTGATGAAACACAAGCCTGAAGCCTTTGAAAGGTTCAAAGAGTTCAGAAATTAAGTAGAGAAACAACATGACAACTGTATTAAAATACTTCGATCGGATCGAGGTGGTGAATACTTGAGTCAGGAGTTTCTTGATTATCTAAGAGACAATGGCATATTGTCTCGATGGACTCCGCCATATACACCACAGTATAATGGTGTATCTGAGAGGCGTAATCGAACTTTGTTGGACATGGTCAGGTCAATGATGAATCATGCAACTCTTCCCAAGTCCTTTTGGGGCTATGCACTTCAGACAGTTGTTTACTTGTTAAACAGAATGCCTACCAAGGTACTCTCAACTACTCCATATGAGATATGGAATAGTAAGAAACCTCATGTATCTTACTTGAAGATATGGGGTTGTCTTGCTTATGTGAAGCGGACAGTATCAGAAAAATTGGATGCTAAGTCTGATAAATGTCTATTTATTGGATACCCTAAGGAAACAAGGGGTTACCAATTCTATCATCCTGTGGAACAAAAGTTGTTTGTTTCAAGGCATGATGTGTTTCTAGAGAAAGAGTTTCTCTTGCAAGAAAACAGTGGGAGTGTCGTCGAGCTTGAGGAGGCTCGAGAGACTCAAATATACATTGATGAGATACCTGGTGAAGCACAACAGTCGACAACTCATAGTGATGAGCAATCGGCTGGACCTATTGTAACACCACATCTTTGTAGATCTGGTAGAACACGCAATATTCCTGAGAGATATAGATTTCTCGTAAGTGAATCGAACGACGTGTTACTCATTGATGATGGGGAGCCTACCAGTTATGAAGAAGTGCTGACAAGTTCAGAAAGGGATAAGTGGCTTGGTGCCATGAAGTCGGAAATGGATTCCATGTATGAAAACCAAGTTTGGAACTTGGTTGACCCACCTGAAGGGATAAAGGCTATAGGGTGCAAGTGGGTTTTCAAGAAGAAAACCGACATTGATGGTAATGTGATTACCTATAAGGCTAGATTGGTGGCGAAAGGATATCATCAAAAACAAGGTGTTGAATATGACGAAACCTATTCGCCTGTAGCTATGCTTAAATACATTCGTATTCTCCTGGCCATAGCGGCTCATTATGATTATGAGATATGGCAGATGGATGTGAAAACAGTTTTCCTTAATGGAAACCTGCTCAAGGACGTGTATATTATAAAGCCTGAGGGTTTCACATCGGTTGATAAAACCAAGGTATGCAAATTGCGACGGTCCATATATGGATTGAAGCAAGCATCCAGGAGCTGGAATATCCATTTTGATGAGACCATCAAAATGTTTGATTTCTCACAAAATCTAGATGAACCTTGTGTGTACAAGAAGGTTAGTGGGAGTGCAGTCGTGTTCCTAGTATTGTATGTCGATGACATATTACTTATAGGAAACGATGTTTCAATCTTACAGTCAGTGAAGGTTTGGTTATCCAAGACATTCTCCATGAAAGACCTGGGAGAAGTAACCTACATCCTCGGGATTAAGATCTATAGAGAAAGATCGAAACGATTGCTTGGTCTTTCGCAATCTACATATATAGATCGTGTGCTAAAGAGGTTTAGTATGTCGGAATCGAAGAAAGGTTTTCTACCCATCAGGCATGGGATACACCTTTCGAAGTCTATGTGTCCGCGCATAGAAGACGAGAGGATTTGCATGAGTAAGATTTCCTATGCATCCGCAATAGGATCTATCATGTATGCTATGTTATGTATGGGGCCCGATGTATCGTATGCTCTGAGTGTCACGAGCAGATACCAGTTTGATCCAGGAATGGATCATTGGGTGGCTGTTAAGATGATCCTTAAGTACTTAAGAAGAACTAAGGATGTGTTCCTAATATATGGAGAAGGGTACATGGTGATACGTGGGTATACGGATGCCAGCTCCAGACAGACAAGGATGATTCCATGTCTCAGTCTGGGTATGTATTCACCTAGAATGGAGGCGCAATAAGTTGGAAAGGTTCCAAGCTTAACGCTATATCGGATTCTGCCACTAAGGCAGAATACATTGCAGCTTTGGAAGCAGCAAAGGAAGCGGTTTGGATCAAGAAGTTCATCTCTGAACTTGATGTGGTCTCATCAATGATCCAAACATGTGCTTCGCCGCTATCATCTTATCAGAGAGATCGTCAGTAGGAACGAAATACAAATCGAGAAAATTCCCACTGAAAGGAACTTAGCAGATCCCTTGACTAAAGCATTACCTCAAAATAAGTTTGAGGGTCATGTTCGAGCTTATGGTTTTGGATACCGTAGCGATTGGCATTAGGCCAAGTGGGAGTCTGTTAGTAATATATGAGAGTTGTCCTAAGGCAATCGCCATATGTATGAACCATTTATATGATAAATGAAGATTCACTATTTGAGTATACATGTTTTATGTATTTGATTGGATCTTAAACTCATTTACTGAATGTCCACAATACGATTCACAGCATGAGAGAATTTGTGATTGGATCACAACTAGTGAGTATCTCTACATGTGTAATTGTGATGTATCGGAATTATCCCTAGTCGATGAATTGATGGATTTGGACACCATCAATTCTGTCGAGACTAGCACGAGGTATACTCCTTGGTGTATCCAAGCAGCTGATTCTCGCTGGCTGGAGACATAGTGATGTTCGGAGTTAATCGTGGATGCTAGTTATGGTAACTAGTTCATTGGAGTGACCAGCCGTAAGACTTCATATGGTTTTCTGCATATATAGATATGTCAATGAAGTACTTACTGTGGCTTAAGTGCGATGTTCCTTTGACTTGCGGTATTCAAGTCATCTTGATCATAGAGACTTATGCTTTGACATCTTAAGCAAGCATCTCTAAGGAGATGTGGACCCGGGATGATTGGGTATAAGTCGAAGTGATCGAAGGTGTTTGAATATCCTATAAAGGATTCACCACTCCTTGCGAGGAGATGTATACCCATGGCCTCTCATCGGATTGTTACTAAAGTCTTTGGCCAAAGCATTACATGTTTAGAGTAAGGTACTCTTCGATACATGTGGAGTAACTAGAATCCGTAGGACGAGGAAATGACACTTGGGCTAGGTGTGACGTAGTCAGCCTAGTGGGGACTGACACAATAGACCATGTCCTGAACCAAGTGGGTATAAGATGAGTGAAGGGAATGGGGCACGAATCATTCGAGCTGCTGAAGGGTTTCAGAAATATTTCGATCAACCGCTGATCTTTCGGTTAATTGGGGATCATGATGTACTACTAGGTGCCACTCATGATCGTTCTATAATTAATGGTTAATTATAGGCGGCCAACATAAACCGAGAACCTATTTGGTCACACGCACAACGAGCGTAATCCAAAGGATTTAAAACGAGCTTGAGAATGGGATTCTCAGACCGAGAGAAACTAGGTTTGGTTGGACCAAACATAAAGCGAGCATGAAATCGTTTCAGTCGTAATGGAAGCGTGGATGGGCCGAGTCTTATGAAGACGTAATGGATGAACCAAAATGGTTTGGTTCTAATCAAATGGATGAGAATAAACCAAAGGGTTTGGTTTATTTTAAACGAATGAACCAAAAGTTGGTTCGGTTCGTTTTAACTTAAAATAAACCATCATAGTTTGGTTTATTTTAACTTATCTTAATGGAGCGGGTTAACGGGCCTAATGGTTATGATCCAATAACCATTAAGAGAAGTAGTTCTCTATAAAAGAGGGCTTAAGGGATAATTAAGCCCTAATAAAAAACCCTTGCCCTAAGGTTGCCGCCCACCACATCCTTGGAGATTTCGGCCCAACCCTAGGTGTGCCGCCCAGCTTGTTGTGCCGCCGTCCATCTCCTTGCCGGCGTCCAAGCTTCAGCCGGTGAACCCTCCGGCGACCCTCCGGTGATCTTCCTAGGCCTCGGTGAAAAGGTGAGCACTTGGCTTCCTTGTTTTGGCCGGCGCCTACTCCTCCACCAAGCTGTCCAGTTTTCTGGACAGCTTCTTCTCCTCTCATCGGATCGTCGTTTGGATGACGGTTAGAGCTCCGACAGCGGCTAACTTACTGGGGATTCGATCTCCGGTAATCCTCTGAGGTGGAGGACGAAGGATTCGTCAATCGGTTGACGAATACCTCTCCGGAGAAGCGAGTTTTGAGGACTCATTTTGGATCCGAATTTGGATTCGGATCGTGATCATCTCTCGATCACGTCGTCTTCAACACGAGGCTAGTAACCCGTACGAAGACGAAGCTCATGGCTTAGCGAAGTCATCCCGAGGAACTCGGCGTGGATACGGATAGAGACGATTCTAGCGAGGATCGTTCCGGTTGATGCCGTTCCCGCTACACGTCATACAAAAGGTATAACGTAAATAAATTTCCTTTTATTGCAAATCTAAATTTACGGTTATGTCTACACTTGTTGTAATATGCATGTGTGTGTTGTAATAAATGTAGATTTATTATTTTTATTGCTTCTACTGTGTTCATGTTTGCGAAACGTGATCGAACACACACGCGCCGCGGTACCGGAAACCCAACAGTGGTATCAGAGCCCAGGTTGTATTTCGACATAATTGTAAAAATGGTTTTGCGATAGTCATAATGTATTTCTGGAAATTTTCTAATTTTGGAAATTTATGGAAATTTTTCAATTTTGGAAAGTCTAGAAGTATTTATGGAAATTTTTCAATTTTGGAAAGTCTAGAAGTATTTATGGAAATCTTCCACTTTTGGAAAGTTGGAAGTATTTATGGAAATTGATATTTTCCATAAATAAAATATTTGATTAGATTCTTGAAATTTGTTTCCTAATTTAATCATGATTTGATTTAGGAAATCAAATCTTAAAATATTTTATTTCCATAAGTAGTTTTAATGATTTAGGAAATTGGTTTCCTAAATAGATTTTCCTTAATCAAATAATTCCATAAATAAAATATGTGATTAGATTTGGAAATTTGTTTCCTAATTTAATTATGATTTGATTTGGAGAATCAAATCTTAAATATATTTTATTTCGATAAATAGTTATGACATATAAGGAAATATATACATGACATAATTGTATGCCATGTAATTGCATTAGATGCATAACATTATGTCATCCGTGTCGTGACATGTAGATGTATGTCATGTATGCCATGCAATGTAGATAATTGTTATTTGCATGCAAAGAGGATGAGACATAAAACCCTTAAACAATATTAAAGCCTACACCTTCCATTAATATGGTTAGAACCAGAGTTTCGTTTCTTATTTGGGTTGTTGGACTCTCTCCAAGCCCGGCTCGAACCCGAACATGTTCAAACCATGGAATAGTTTAATACTAATATGGTAAGAGTCAGAGGTCAATCGTTAGCTTTGGTTGTTGGACTCTCTCCATGTTGGGCTAATTGGTTGAATGCGCTCTAACCATATTAAAACTATATCTTGATTAATGGGTTGGCTTTAACCTGGAGCATCGACTTGTTGGACTCTCTCCAAGGTCGATGTAAAGGGAGGTGAAGTTGGGTGCTATGCATATGATGCATACTTGTTAATTTGTTAACAACCCGATGTATGTGTGAACATTCAATTAGTTGATAGCACATTGTGATAGTTGCATATACGTGATATGCAATCGGTATAGATGATACCTACCGTCGTAGTTATGAATGGCTTGTTGGACTCTCTCTAAAGTTGTTCATAACTATGATGGATATCAGCCCATTCGAAGATGGACCTACGATCTCCCGAAGTGATTTTGGGGTTTTTGAAATTTGAAAAATGAATGGGATTTATAAATGTATATTGATGCATTTTAAAATCATTTTCTCATATATGCTTGTTTTGTATTTCTAGGTCAATAAATTGATCATGACGTCTTTGAATTTGCGCACTATTTTGGATTCGAACAAACTGACTGGGCCTAACTTCCTGGACTGGCTTAGAAACCTGAGAATTGTTCTCAAGGTGGAAAAGCTTGCATATGTCCTTGAAGAGCCTCTTCCTGACCGTCCTAAGGACGATGCAACTCCAGACCAAATGTTGGTCTATCAGAAGCATGTGGCAGATTCTGAGCTGGCGAGTTGCATCATGCTAGCGGCGATGGTACCTGAGCTGCAAAAGCAGCATGAGCATATGGATGCTAATACTATAGTCTTCCATCTTCATGAGTTGTTCGATGAGCAAGCGAGATCCGAAAGGTTCGAGGTCTCTAGGCTCCTCTTCACCACGAAGATGCAAGAAGGTTCGTCTGTAGTACAGTTTGTGCTAAAGATGAATGGGTACATCGAGCGGCTAGGAACCCTCGGGTTTGTATGGATCATGAGTTAAGTATTGACTTAATTCTGCATTGTTTGCCCAAGTGTTTCTCGCAGTTTGTGATGAACTATCGGATGAACAAATTGGAATCCACCATTCCCGAGCTCCTCAATATGCTGAAGACTGTGGAGCCTTGTGTGAAGCATGAAGAGAAGGCGGTTCTGTTAGCTGATTCCTCAAAGAAAGGTTCTAAGAGGAAGGCAAAAGAACAGAAGAAAGGAAAGAACAAAAAGACAAAGAAGGCAGAACCAGCACAAAAGGGCACTTGCCATCACTGTGGCAAGGAAGGCCACTGGCGAAGAAACTGCAAGATTTATTTTGAGTCCATGAAGAAGAAGAAGGCATCCGATGCCCCATCCTCTTCAGGTATCTTCGTTATTGATTGTCATTCTATTTCCTTAGACACATGGGTATTGGATACTGGGTGTGGCTCACATATATGTAATGACATACAGGGGCTAAGGAATAGAAGAAGACTTGTAAGAGGGGAGTCAAATTTGCGAGTTGGCAATGGAGCAAAGGTTGCTGCGGTCGCCATCGGAACTTATTTGCTGAAGCTCCCTAGTGGACTAGTCTTAGAACTAGACAATTGCTATTATGTTCCTTCTCTAATAAAGAACATTGTTTCTATTTCCTGCTTAAATAGAAATGGTTTCCATTTGACGTTTAGTAACAATTGTTGTTATATAACTTTGAATGGCGTACTTTGTGGAACTGGAACTTTGAGTAATGGCATTTATACGTTGGACGTATCCAGTGACATTTTCAATATCGAAGCGAGCAACACGCGTGATCGAAAGGATAATCAAATAGACTCCTATATGTGGCATTGTCATCTTGGCCATATAAGCAAGAAACGCATGTCCGAATTACACCGATGTGGAATTCTGGAATCGTTTGAATTGGATTCATACGATACATGCGAATCATGCTTAAAAGGCAAGATGACTAAGTTACCTTTTACTGGAAAAGGTGAACGAGTGGGAGAGTTACTAGGTCTAATACATACTGATGTATGTGGACCTATGTCAACTCAAGCATTAGGAGGCTATAACTACTTCATTACCTTCACCGATGATCACTCACGGTTTGGGTATGTGTTCTTGATGAAACACAAGTCTGAAGCCTTTGAAAGGTTCAAAGAGTACATAAATGAAGTAGAGAAACAACATGACAAGTGTATTAAAATACTTCGATCGGATCGAGGTGGTGAATACTTGAGTCAGGAGTTTCTTGATTATCTAAGAGACAATGGCATATTGTCTCAATGGACTCCGCTATATACACCACAGCATAATGGTGTATCTGAGAGGCGTAATCGGACTTTGTTGGACATGGTCAGGTCAATGATGAATCATGCAACTCTTCCCAAGTCCTTTTGGGGCTATGCACTTCAGACAATTGTTTACTTGTTAAACAGAATGCCTACCAAGGTAGTCTCAACTACTCCATATGAGATATGGAATAGTAAGAAACCTCATGTATCTTACTTGAAGATATGGGGTTGTCCTGCTTATGTGAAGAGATATGTAAAAATTGGATGCTAAGTCTGATAAATGTCTATTTATTGGATACCCTAAGGAAACAAGGGGTTACCAATTCTATCATCCTATGGAACAAAATGTATTTGTTTCAAGGCATGATGTGTTTCTAGAGAAAGAGTTTCTCTTGCAAGAAAACAGTGGGAGTGTTGTCGAGCTTGAGGAGGCTCGAGAGACTCAAATAGACATTGATGAGATACCTGGTGAAGCACAACAGCCGACAACTCATAGTGATGAGCAATCGGCTGGACCTATTGTAACACCACATCTTCGTAGATCTGGTAGAACACGCAATATTCCTGAGAGATATAGATTTCTCGTAAGTGAATCGAACGACGTGTTACACATTGATGATGAGGAGCCTACTAGTTATGAAGAAGTGCTGACAAGTTCAGAAAGGGATAAGTGGCTTGCTGCCATGAAGTCGAAAATGGATTCCATGTATGAAAACCAAGTTTGGAACTTGGTTGACCCACCTGAAGGGATAAAGCCTATAGGGTGCAAGTGGGTTTTCAAGAAGAAAACCGACATGGATGGTAATGTGATTACCTATAAGGCTAGATTGGTGGAGAAAGGATATCGTCAAAAACAAGGTGTTGATTATGACAAAACCTATTCGCCTGTAGCTATGCTTAAATCCATTCGGATGCTCCTGGCCATAGCGGCTCATTATGATTATGAGATATGGCAGATGGATGTGAAAACAACTTTCCTTAATGGAAACCTGCTCGAGGACGTGTATATGATACAGCCTGAGGTTTTCACATCGATTGATAAAACCAAGGTATGCAAATTGCGACGGTCCATATATGGATTGAAGCAAGCATCCAGGAGCTGGAATATCCGTTTTGATGAGACCATCAAAAAGTTTGATTTCTCACAAAATCCAGACGAACCTTGTGTGTACAAGAAGGTTAGTGGGAGTGCAGTCGTGTTCCTAGTATTGTATGTCGATGACATATTACTTATAGGAAACGATGTTTCAATCTTCTGATCGGTGAAGGTTTGGTTATCCAAGACATTCTCCATGAAAGACCTGGGAGAAGCAACCTACATCCTCGGGATTAAGATCTATAGAGATAGATCGAAACGGTTGCTTGGTCTTTCGCAGTCTACATATATAGACCGAGTGCTAAAGAGGTTTAGCATGTCAGAATCCAAGAAAGGTTTTCTACCCATCAGGAATGGGATACACCTTTCGAAGTCTATGTGTCCGCGTACAGAAGACGAGAGGATTTGCATGAGTAGGATTTCCTATGCATCCGCAATAGGATCTATCATGTATGCTATGTTATGTATGAGGCCCGATGTATCGTATGCTCTGAGTGTCACGAGCAGATACCAGTTTGATCCAGGAATGGATCATTGGGTGGCTGTTAAGATGATCCTTAAGTACTTAAGAAGAACTAAGGATGTGTTCCTAATATATGGAGAAGGGTACATGGTGATACGTGGGTATACGGATGCCATCTCCTGACAGACAAGGATGATTCCATGTCTCAGTCTGGGTATGTATTCACCTAGAATGGAGGAGCAATAAGTTGGAAAGGTTCCAAGCTTGACGCTATAGAGGATTCTGCCACTAAGGCAGAATACATTGCAGCTTTGGAAGCAGCAAAAAAAGCGATTTGGATCAAG
The DNA here is from genome assembly GCA_025175895.1 of Wurfbainia villosa. Taxonomy (NCBI): domain Eukaryota; kingdom Viridiplantae; phylum Streptophyta; class Magnoliopsida; order Zingiberales; family Zingiberaceae; genus Wurfbainia; species Wurfbainia villosa. The sequence goes on along the minus strand of CM045989.1, from coordinate 28,989,924 downwards.
AAGTTCATCTCTGAACTTGATGTGGTCTCATCAATGATCCAAACATGTGCTTCGCCGCTATCATCTTATCAGAGAGATCATCAGTAGGAACGAAATACAAATCGAGAAAATTCCCACTGAAAGGAACTTAGCGGATCCCTTTACTAAAGCATTACCTCAAAATAAGTTTGAGGGTCATGTTCGAGCTTATGGTATTGGATACCATAGCGATTGACATTAGGCCAAGTGGGAGTCTGTTAGTAATATATGAGAGATGTCCTAAGGCAATCGCCTTATGTATGAACCATTTATATGATAAATGAAGATTCACTATTTGAGTATACATGTTTTATGTATTTGATTGGATCTTAAACTCATTTACTGAATGTCCATGATACGATTCACAGCATTAGAGAATTTATGATTGGATCACAACTAGTGAGTATCTCTATATGTGTATTTGTGATGTATCGAAATTATCCCTAGTCGATGAATTGATGGATTTGGACACCATCAATTCTGTCGAGACTAGCATGAAGTATACTCCTTGGTGTATCCAAGCAGCTGATTCTCGCTGGCTGGAGACATAGTGATGTCTGGAGTTAATCGTGGATGCTAGTTATGGTAACTAGTTCATTGGAGTGACCAGTCGTAAGACTTCATATGGTTCTCTGCATATATAGATATGTCAATGAAGTTCTTACTGTGGCTTAAGTGCGATGTTCCTTTGACTTGCGGTATTCAAGTCATCTTGATCATGGAGACTTATGCTTTGACATCTTAAGCAAACATCTCTAAGGAGATGTGGACCCGGGATGATTGGGTATAAGTCGAAGTGATCGAAGGTGTTTGAATAGCCTATAAAGGATTCACCACTCCTTGCGAGGAGATGTATACCCATGGCCTCTCGTCGGATTGTTACTAAAGTCTTTTGCCAAAGCATTACATGTTTAGAGTAAGGTACTCTTCGATACATGTAGAGTAACTAGAATTTGTAGGACGAGGAAATGACACTTGGCCTAGGTGTGACGTAGTTTGCCTAGTGGGGACTGACACAATAGACCATGTCCTGAACCAAGTGGGTATAAGATGAGTGAAGGTAATGGGGCATGAATCATTCGAGCTGCTGAAGGGTTTCAGAAATAATTCTGGATCAACCGTTGATCTTTTCGGTTAATTGGGGATCATGATGTACTACTAGGTACCACTCATGATCGTTCTATAATTAATGGTTAATTATAGACGGCCAACATAAACCGAGAACCTATTTGGTCACACGCACAATGAGCGTAATCCAAAGGATTTAAAACGAGCTTGAGAATGGGATTCTCAGACCGAGAGAAACTAGGTTTGGTTGGACCAAACATAAAGCGAGCATGAAACCGTTTCAGTCGCAATGGAAGCGTGGACCTAGTAGTACACTTTGAAAGATCACTTTGATAACACTTTGATATTGTTGCCAACTAACAAAATGTCATCTACGTATAGTACAAGAAATACCACTATGTTTCCATCACATCTTTTGTATACACATGGCTCATCCGGATTTTGAATAAATCCATATGACTGGATTACCTCATCAAAACGGATGTTCTAAGATATCGAAGCTTGCTTCAATCCATAAATAGACCGATTAAGCTTACACACTAGATTCTCTTTGCCTTTAGCAATAAATCCCTCTGGTTGCTACATATAGATGTTCTCCTCAAGACTTCCGTTAAGGAAAGTTGTCTTGACATCCATCTACCAAATCTCATAATCCATATGAGCAGCTATAGATAAGAGAATCCAAATAGACTTAATCATAGCTACCGGCGAAAAGGTCTCCTCATAATCGATACCCTCTTTCTGAGTATACCCTTTCGCAACAAGCCTAGCTTTGAAGGTCTCAACCTTCCCGTCTACTCCTCTCTTTCTCTTGTAGATCCACTTGCATCCAATGGCTTTCACACCATCGGGTGGTTCTACTAGCTCCCAGACATGATTAGAATCCATAGATTCTATCTATGAATTCATCACTCTTTGCCAAGATACCGCATCTCTATCTTGGAGTGCCTCATCATATGTCCAGGGATCAGGTTCATGTTCGCCAGGGACCAAATAAGAAGTTTCTCCCAAGAACATGAATCTATCAAGCTGTCTAACAACCCTCCCACTACGACGAGGTATCACCTGTGTATCCTCTGTCACACGCGGTGCAGTGACTTTTGGTATATCCTCTTGTATCGGTGGTACTGAAGTAGCGACTTCCCCTCTTAATTCCTCCAGAACAATCATACACTTGGGCTTGTGGTTCATCATATAGTCTTCCTCTAGAAATCAGCCATTTGTGCTAACGATCACCCTCTGATCTCTAGGATTATAAAACAAACCACCTTTCGTTCCTTTAGGGTAGCCCACGAACATGCATACTTCTGTACGAGGTTCCAACTTACCAGTATCAGCCTTCAACACATGTGCTGGACTCCCCCATATCTGAATATGTCTCAGACAAGGCTTTCGCCCAGTCCACAATTCTACGGGGGTAGAAGGCACTGATTTAGATGGAACCAAGTTCAGAATATACATTGTCGTATCCAGCGCATACCCCCAGAACAAATCTGGCAACTCAGAATAACTCATCATCGATCTAACCATCTCCATAAGAGTCATATTCCTTCGCTCCGCTACACTATTCTGTTGGGGTGTGCCAGGTGCAGACAATTGGGATTGAATCCTAGCCTCTGATAAGTAATTCCTAAACTCTCCCAAGAGGTACTCACCACCACGATCAGATCGTAGGGTCTTGATACTTTTACCTTGACGGTTCTCCACATCAGCCTTGAATTCTTTGAACCTGTCAAAACATTCATACTTGCGGCACATCAAGTAAATGCATCCATATCTTGAATAATCGTCTATAAAAGAGATGAAATATTCAAAACCACCTCTAGCCTGGATAGACATAGGACCGCACAAATCAGTATGAACCAATTCTAACACATCTTTGGCTCTATACCCCTTGGCCTTGAAAGGCCTCTTGGTCATTTTACCTTCCAAGCAAGATTCGCAGGTTGGGAGATCCTCCACCACTAATGAACCCAAAGGTCCATCAGCTATCAACCTTTGAATTCTACTCAGGTTAATATGACCAAGCCTTAGATGCCAAAGATATGTCTAGTTCATCTTCGAAGGTTCTTTTCTCTTATTGGAATTAGAAGATGAGTTATTTACTTCTATATGCATCGTGGGAGCTTTTGGTTCAAGAGTATACAAATTGCCAACCAATGTACCTGAATAGATAATCTCTCTATTTCTTTTTATAACAACTCTGTCATTAAAAGAAACAGAATATCCATCCATAATCAATTTAGAAACCGAAATCAAATTCTTTCTAAATGTAGGTACATAAAGACAATTTCTCAAAACCAAAACTTTATTTCTATTAAACGATAAATGAACATCTCCCACTGCAATAGCCGCCACCTTTGTAGCATTGCCCATGTAGATGGTAATTTCTCCTTCAGCTAGTCGTCGGGTTTCCTAGAACCCCTGCAAAGAATTGCAGACATGATCAGTGGCTCTCGTATCTACACACCAGGTACCGGTAGATAACACCACTAAACATGTTTCAACGACCAAGCCAAAAGATATACCTTTGTTCTGCTTTAGGTTGGGGAAGTCTTTCTTCCCATGTCCATTCTGCTTATAAGTGAAGCACTTGCCTTTCGGCTTCTTCACTCCTCTCTGAGGTCCACCCGCAACTTTTGCTCCACCTTGTTTCTCCTTCTTCTTGCCTTTCGGCTTAGAAGTAGAAACCTTTTTGAGCAACCATGGCTTGAGGACACTCTTTGAAGAGTGCATACTCGTACTTCTTAGCAGATAATACAATATGTAGATTCTTTTCCAATCAACATTATTTGGGTACAGTAAGTTTATTTCCTTTAGTATCATAGTAAGTGGACTGAAAGTCATTTTTGAAAATCCTAAGAATCACAATGATCAAAATATTAGATTTCAAATATTATTGATTCCTTAAAAAAATAAAATTTCGAAATCAACCAACACCTCAAAACACCGAGAATATCGCATGTCATGCTAGTGTGGACGTATACGAATTCTACATTTGCAAGAAGAGGTTTTACCCATTAATTTTATTATCTTGTCAACCTTACTTTTTGACAAATAAAATTAATAGTTGGTTCTTCTTTGGCCCTACAAATAAAAGCAGTGACTCCGATGGGGAGGATACTTTTATTTGCATCTAAGTGTGCACCATTACACGATACTAAGGGAATTATTTCGGATTATGTGCCTTACCGTTGTGGAAGTACACACGCTCCTAGATAATTTCCTATAACCATTATTTGACCTAGTGATTCGCAAACAAACCCATCTGCAAGGAGGAAGGCACTCAGAGCTGACACACAAGTTTGTTGCATCAAAAATCAAATTGTAATGGAGGCCACGGGAATTAATTAAAATATCCCTCTCCCACTTAGTAAATTGAAAATGAGGAATTTTCAAGCATACACAACATGCATATAAAACAAATCAGCAATAAATATGGAAAAAAACAGAATTTTCCAACTATTATGGCTTTCTTCTCCAATATGCGTCCCATCGTGTCGCCACCTCGTCCGCTCCACCTTTTCCCGTGCGCAAGTCACCAAAGAGATCCGAGCCGAGATAAACTATTTTAATTTACATCCATCGATCCTATACTCCACGAAGGAATGTACAAATAATCTAGATTGAAAGTAAACTAAAATGATCAGCTAAACAATGTCGTATTTAATTACAAAAATTAAATACTAATCTAGCCTCGTCAACCCCGAGGATTCAAATAATATACAATTACACACAAACAATCACATAAACACATATAGCCATAATCGTCGGATCTTATGCCTGCAACCAAAAAAGTTAGCCTACGCACATCCTACTATTATCCGGCATACTCAATATATGATATGTGCATGAAAGTAACCGAATCCAAAACACACAAAACCGGAAACCGTGGCTCTGATACCAATTGTTGGTAACTCATGCTTCTCGGAGAGGCTCATCGGTTCCCATGTCCCCGGATTAAAATTTTCACTAATGAAAACTAATCCAGATGGGATGAGTTTCCTAAGCACAACCAATTCGTCGTCGTGCTAATGACTTGAGCGATCGCTTGAACAAACTAGTTGTTCAAGCAACACAACTCTTCTAGTCCATTAGCCGCAGAAGAGACGACGGACAGATCGCCGATTTTTGTGTTTGTCTTGAGGGTCCATGATTATACAAATACATACAAATGTAAACTAGTATAATCAACACATACTAACATAATGAACATAAGCTAGCATATTAATAAGAACATGCAAAGATCAATAATAAAAGTTGTAAAACTTTTATACCTCCCGATCTTCTATCGTATGTCCTAACCTCCTTGTAGACTTCGTGTGGGTGAAGATCCTCCACAAGTTGAAGCCTCCTAGATCACGATCTTCTTTCCTTGCTCGCTCCGAACAAGAAGAAGTATAGAAACATAACTCATCTCTTATCTAGGACCAACCATCAAGCTCCAAGCATGATGTTTGCCTCCGGCCCAAAGAGAATAAAAGGAATTGCCGACCAACCTTGAAGAAGGTTGTCGTCGGCCAACCTTGATAGAGAAGAGGAGAGAATGCTCCAGCTAAGAGAGGATGATGAGAAGCTAATCCCTTACCTTTTTGCCGCCGGCCACACACCATGGACTATGGGCGCCGCCCAAAGATTAGGGTTCTAAACCCTAATCTTGCCGACCAAGCATTAGGGTTCTAAACCCTAATGATGCCGCCCAAGGTCTCTCCCAAAACCCTAACCTTTTAGCATTAGGTTGCCACCCAAGCCAATGTTCTTTATTTATAGAGTTAGGCTTAAGCCTCCTTTAATCTCCACCGTCGGATCTAGGGTTTTCATCCCAACCGTCAGATCTAGGGTTTCATCCCAACCGTCGGATCTAGGGTTTCATCCCAACCGTCGAATCTAGGGTTTCATCCCAACCGTCGGATCTAGGGTTTCATCCCAACCGTCGGATCTAGGGTTTCATCTCAACCGTCGGATCTAGGGATTTAATCTCCACTGTCGGTTCTAGGGATTTAATCTCTACCGTTGGATCTAGAGTTTTGTTTTCCATCCTTGGATCTAGAATTCATTAGGATTATATTAGGCTATGATAGGGACCATGAGGAGGAGTTGGATCTTGGCCACCCGATGGATCGGAACCACACAAACTTGATCCATCAATGATGTTCCATTCCACTAGAGGATCATCATTGAATTACCTCACCAACCCCCATAAATTAATATGGGCTCCATATATTATTTGTATATCTGTCTCCCCGTGTTTAAGATATCGAATGTCCGTCAATTAATTAATTTACTGACCATCAATTAATTAACATCTAACTCCTCGAGTAGTACCACTCAACCTTATCATCATGTTGACTAAGTCAACCTGCAGGGTTTACATGATGAACCTTATGAGCTCCTCAAGGGGACATCATCAACCTAATATATAGGACACGGTTTCCTCATATAATCAACGACACACCATGTAAATAATATCATTTCCCAACTTACCGGGCATATTGATTTAATCCATAGAAATCTTACCCTTTGGTAAATCAAAGAAATAAATACTAAGTACATGTGCTCGTTATTATATCGGGATTAAGAGCATGTACAACATAATATCCGAGGTCCGATTCAATTATATAGTCAGCAATAAATTGAATCACCTCTATGTCGGTCCTGCTCAATACACCTAAGTGTACTAGTGTAACTCTATGTTCAAGACAAAACAATACCAAGCTACACTACAACCATGCCAATGGTTTGTCCAAAACCATCTTGGTTGTGAGCCTCTACTTATATTCTACAAGGGACTGATAACATGATCTTTTGTGCCACACCAAGCACCATGTTATCTACAATGTTAAATATTACACAATATGCACACATATAATAAATATAAAGTGCAAACAATGATCATGTGATTCTTATTTCAAAAATAAAAATGTTCATACAAAAGAGCTAGGCTTTCAGTATACATCCCAACACGAAGGACCTATGGAACAAGCTCGTAGAGTTGCACGAAGGAACCGACAATGCAAAGGTATGCAAAAGAGATCTTTTGTTTAATAAATTATATAACCTTAAGATGCAGGAACATGAGACGGCAACCCAACTACATGCCCGCATACAAGATATAGTCAATAGCTTGCACTCCATTGGACAGAAGGTTGAAAACCAGGACTTATAAGGTATGCACTCAACACTTTTCCTATAACTACCTTGTGGGCATCCATGGTTGATGCCTACAAGGTCTCTAAGGACCTTTCTAAGATTATATTAGATGAGATGTTTTTCGAATTCGAACTTCACGAACAAACTAACGTGGTACAGGACGAGAAAGGAATTGCTCTATTTGCAGGATCAAAAAAGAAGCCCAAAAGCAAACCACCTTCGGAGGAAGAAGATGAGTACGAGTCCGAAATAGATGGTGAGATGGAAACTGAACTAGTGAATCTAGTTCAGAAGATGATCAAAAGCTAAAGATGACCGGTCAACCAATCTAAAGAAGGTAAGTTCAATGTAAATTACAATATTAGATGTTATGAATGTAGCAGGTTCGGACACATCAAGTCAGAATGTCCGAAACTCAAGAATAAAGAACCTAAGTTCAAGAAAGCACTTAATGCCACATGGGAGAAATCATTGGAGGAGGAAGATGACAACCTCATATTCATGACCAAACCGACCGAACCCGAGCAAGAATCCAAACCTGAGCAAGAGTTCTAACCCGAGGATGAGTCCGTGTTGGATCGTAGGTGGCGGGCTAGAGGGGGGTGAATAGCCCTCTATCGTCGTATGGTGGAATTTACTCTTTGATTGCTTTTCTACAAACTCATTAGCGCAAATGGAAATATAAACAATAAAGACAAAGCAATAAGTAAAGGAAATCAAATGGTAACAAAGAGATTTAACGTGGTTCACGGCCTTGCCGCTTATCCACGACCCGATTCGTATGGCGAATCATTCCCTTTAAGTCCACTAGTCTCTCCTTTGCACTAAGCTAGGTGGAGGTAACCTTTTTACAAGAAATCACTCCTCTTACAATATGATTGAAATAAACTCAAGGAAGAGGAGGAAATTCATTTGGGCACTTTGGGAGATGTTTAGAGTAGAAGCATTAGGCTCCCTAAGTGTCCAAAGGCTCCTTCTTATAGAGAAGAGCCCAATCTTTCCATTAACACAGCGGAAGTCGACTGATGCCTCGATCAGTCGACTGCCCCTGTAGCCGTTGCCCTATAACGGCTTCTTCCATGTTGGATTTCATCCAATGGCTCCCACATCAGTCGACTGATCTTCCCATCAGTCGACTGATGGAGCCAATAGTCGAGTCTTGTGAGCAAGTAGTCGACTAAATGGCGCCCAGAATGATCGGTGATGGTTTCGAGGAGTCAGCGCCAACCCTTGGCGGTCAGAACACGAAACCATACTCGAACACCAGTCGAGTCTAAGTCGACTTGGAGAAGTCGACTGCCATGGCATGGCAGTCGACTGATGTCAGGAAATCCCATCTGACACATAGCCAATCGACCAAGTTTCACTTAAGCGCTACCCCATCTCGGGTTACAATCGCTCACTCTCATTCCCTTGGAGTCCCTCGCCTTTGAAGTTGTCTTCGTCTGACCATGTCCCTCGGATGTGCCAAGCGCATAGCTTCGCAGAGTCATCCTTCGCTTCTCGCCTTGAAGTCTACTTCCACCGGCTTCACTCCAATGCTCCTCGTCTGGCGGTCCCTCGGATGCACCAAGCGCACGACTTCCGTAATGCATCTTTCACCGACTCAAAGATCAAGTCATGAGAGGTGAAACTTGTCAATGCTCCTTGTGCGAATTACTAAGTCCTGAACGACTTCAACGCACATATCAAATACATATCAATCCTAACATAAACCCTTTTCCACACACATCAAAACAATATCACATGGATTGATTGCCTTAACAATCTCCCCCTTTTTGATGTGTTGCAATCCGTTTAAGTTAGGTAAAAACAATAACATAAAACATAAGGCAAGAAAGCATGTAAGTAAAAACATGAGTATCAAACTCCCCCTTTAACATGCAACTCCCCCTTAAGACATGATAAATTTTCCCTTTTAGCATGATTAACTTAAACCTATCAATTCTCCCCCTTTGACACCATCAAAAATATTATGCAAATGTTATATACGTATGACATCAATTCTAATGGAAGAATATACCAAAATCCACTCTAAACCTAATAAAAATAGGTTACTGTGCTCGTGCACAGTACATCAGTCGACTGAATCAGATGATCAGTCGACTGGCACATAGATTTCAGGTTTTTTTATTTTCAAACTCAAATTTCAAAAATATATTAAAAATTCTAGGAAATTCAAAAAATCATGAAATTTTGAGTACATATTTATAGTGAGTTCCTTTATCAGTGAAAAATAATTTTTCATGAAAATTCATTTTATATTTGAAATTTTGGCAAAAACTCAAAAGTTGCAAAAATGTCTAAAGTTTGTATCCATTTGAAAGCCTAGTTTTGCCTTGAAACGTTTTAAAACATGAACTCACTATTTGAAAAGCATAAAATGGTTTTAAAATAATTTGAAATATCCAACCATGATCTTTAGGCTATATGTCTATGAATTAAACATATGCTTTCCCCATAGTTTGTCTATTATTGCTCTAATGATACACTTAATGACCCGTCTAAATGCTATAAGCATTAGTGGACCATTTGTATCATCCTATCATCTCGCCCATTGATATATTCTCAATCAAGTTAGCCTTATAGTGGAATGTGAGATGTTCCTAATGGTATTTACACTTAACCAAAATTTTATGCATTTCTACCCATGGTTAAGTATCATCCTAAAAGCCCAATCATGAACATGCATCAAGAATTATCAATCATGATCATAAATCATAAATCATTGCATATCATGATTATAAATTATAAAATTAAGCATGAATTATGATTTAAACATTCAATTTATGAGTTATGCATTATCATCACCCAACACTATGTTAAAAATTTATAACCCATACCATCCTAAGTCAACCATTCAAAATGATATAAGTAAAATGTACATGGTTGACTATCCTAGGTTTTTCCTAACCCTTAAGGATGGATTTAGGAACCCAATATAAGTTCTTTCCTATGGGGTTCACTAAAAATTCCTTAGGGATCCATTTTCTAGCTATTGTTTGATTTTTGGCTTGACCCCTAGCAATTAGGCATTGATAGGCCTTTTCATTTTTATTACCCTTATAACCTAGGCCTTTCCTATTGAAGCTTGCCCTTTGGCTCCCAATTATCAAGTGTTGGAGCCTATGGCAAATTTCTCTAGAGCCTTAGTTAAATGGTCTACCTTTTCCCATAAAACCCAATTTTCATCCATACATGCTATTGGGATGTATACTAAAAAGTCTATCTTTTGTATGAACATCTTTATTTTTGAAATAAGAATCACATGATCATTGTTTTCATATTTGTGATTTTGCATATTGTCTAATACATTACATTGTAGATAACATCGTGTGTAGTGTCACACGGTATATGATGTTATCAGCTCCTTGTAGAGTATAAGTAAAGGCTCACAACCGAGATGGCTTTGGACAAACCATTGGTATGGTTGTAGTGTGATTTGGTATTGGTTTGTCTTGACCATAGAATCAAACTAGTACACTTTGTGTGTATTGAGCAGGACCGACTTAGAGGTGATTCGATTCATTGCTGACTATATAATCGAATCAGACATCAGATATTATATTGTACATGCTCTTAATCTTGATATAATAATGTGCACATATACTTAGTATTCATTTCTTTGATTTACCAAAGGGCGAGATTTATAGAGTAAATCGATAGACTCGGTAAGTTGGGAAATAATATTACTTATATGGTGTGCCATTGATTATAGGAGGAAACCGTGTCCTATATATTAGGATGATGATGTCCCCTTGAGGAGCTCATAAGGTTCATCATGTAAACCCTACAGGTGGACTTGGTCAGGCATGATGATAAGGTTGAGTGGTACTACTCATGGAGTTAGATGTTGATTAATTAATTGTCAGTAAATTAATTAATCAACGGACATTCGAGATATTAAACACGGGAGAAAAATGTACAAATAATATATGGAGCCCATATTAACTTATGGCGGTTGGTGAGGTAGATCAATGATAATTCTCCAGTGGAATGGATTATCATTAATGGATTGGAATTTATGTGGGCTTGATCCATTGGGTGCCCAAGATCCAACTCCTCCTCATGGTCCCTATTGTAGCCTATTAAAACCTCATGAAGCCTAGGTCCAATGGTTGAAAACAAAACTCTAGATCCGATGGTGGAGATTAAATCTCTAGATCCGACGGTTGAGATTAAATCTCTAGATTCGACGGTTGAGATTAAATCCCTAGAACCGACGGTGGAGATTAAAATAAGGCTTAAGCCTAACTCTATAAAAGGGGGCTTAAGGTGGGCGGAAAGGCATGGCTTGGAGATTAGGGTTATGCCTCTCCTTATCTTGGCCGGCAAGAAATCCTAGGAAGTTTAGGGTTTGGTTGGGCGGCTAGGGTTTGGGAGGTGGAGTGGGCAGCAACAATAGGAGAGGTTCCTTTCTTCTTCCTAAGGTGTTGCCGACGCCTATCTCTCTTCCCTCTACCTTGGCCGGCGCTCAACATATTCCTCTTCTTCTCCTTGGTCGGTGGAAACAAGAGCTAGGGATTCTTTCCTTGGAGCTTTTGGCTGGCGCCTACACTTCTATCTTCATCTCCATGGCTGGCGGCAACCACCAAGCAAGGTAGCTTGGTGGCTAGTTCTAGATAGGAGAAGAGTTTTATTTTATGATCTTCCTTTGTTCAGAGCGAGCAAGGAAGGAAGATTAGTGAACTAGGAGACTTCGACTTTTGGAATATCATTGCCCACACGATGTCCAAAAATAGGAAGTACATACAATAGAAGATCAAGAGGTATAATAAGAGGTATAATCTTGTTTATTTTCATTAGTGTTATTTTGTATTATGTCTATAATAGTTTTCAATTATATGTATGTTGTATGCTTTGTTTTATGGCTAAATTAACTTGGACCCCGAATACAAACACAAAAACCGGTGATCCGTACATCGTCTATTCTGTGGCTAATCATAGAATAGAGGTTGGTTGCTTGAACAACAAGTTTGTTCAAGTGACTACTCTAATTGAATAACACGACGATGAAATGGTTGCTTCGGTGATCCCTTTTGTCTAGGATTAAATTTTTTTTAATCCGGGGATGTCGATGGGATCGCCATGAACAAGCGACTAAGTTGAAGTGGGAAGCAAAGTTTCTCCACCTTCATGTGGTATAAGAGCTTCGGTTCTGGGAAAAACCCTTCAATTGGTATCAGAGCCACGGTTTTCGGTTTTGTATGTTTAGGATTCAGTTACTTTTATGCACTTATCATATATTATATGTGTCGGATAATAGTAGGATGTGCATAGGTTAACTTTTTGATTGCAGGCATACGATCCAACTATTATGGCCATATGTGTGTATGTGATTGTATGTGTGTATTTGTAAATTTTGTTGAATCCTCGGGGTTGACGAAGCTAGTATTTAATTTTTGTAATTAGATAAGACATTGTTTATCCACTCCTTTTTTTTTAGTTTACTTTCGATCTAGATCTCATGTACACTCCTTCGTGGAGTATAGGATCGATGGATGTAAATTAAAATAGTTTTTTCTCGGCTCAGATCTCCAGAGGCTTGTACATGGCATAGGGAGGAGTGGACGAGATGGCGATACGATGGGAGACATAATGAAGACAAAAGCCATAATAGTTGGAAATTTTTATTTTCATATTTATTGTTTATTGTTTGATATGCATGTCGTAGGCAAGAAAATTCCACAATTTTAAATTACTAAGTGGGAGAGGGATATTTTTATAAATTCCCACGACCTCCATTACAATTTGACATGTGATGCAAACAAACTTGCACATCGGCTCTGAGTGCCTTCCTCCCCATCAGATGAGTTTGTTTGCGGATCATAAGGTCGAATATGATTATAGGAAATTATTAAGGAGTGTGTGTACTTCCCCATCGGAAGGCACATAACCTGAGATAATTTCCTTAGTATCGAGTAATGGTGAACACTTAGATGCAAATAGGAGTATCCTCCCCATCGGAGTCACTGCTTTTATTTGTAGGGCCGAAGAGAAACCAACTATTAATTTTATTTGTCAAAAAGTTAGGTTGACAAGATAGTAAAATTAATGGGTAAAACCTCCTCTTACAAATGTAGAATTCGTCTACGTCCACACGATCGTGGCATACAATATTCTCGGTGTTTTGAGGTGTTGGTTGATTTTAAAATTTTAGTGTTTGAGGAATCAATAATTTTTTGAAATCTAAAGTAATGATCTATGTGATTCTTATGTTTTTCAAAAATGACTTTCAGTCCACTTCCTGTGATACTAAAGGAAAATAAACTTACTGTACCTAAATAATTTTGATTGGAAAAGAATCTAGATATTGTCTTAACTACTGCGGAGTACAATTATGTACTCTTCGAAGAGTGTCCTCCTAAGCCTGAGAATGAGCTGGAAGTCCTTGGAGCTGAGATCGATGGGGCAACCCAGGTTGATATCATTCTCTAGTCTCTACCTAGGAGTTTTGAGCAGTTTCGCCTGAATTACAACATGAATAAGAGGTTGTATTCATTGGCAGAGCTTCTGACAGAACTCCGGGCAGTAGAAGGGATTGCTTAGGCTTGGCCAAGGTTGCTCAGAAGTTTTCTACTTCTATGCCGAAAGGCAAGAAGAAGAAGAAACAAGGTAGAGAAAAGGTGGTGGAGGATCTCATGGAGGAGTGAAGAAGATGAAAGGCAAGTGCTTCACTTGCAAGCAGGATGAACATTGGAAGAAGGACTGCCCCAATCAGAAGCACAACAAAGGTATATCCTTTGGTCTAGTCATTGAAACATGTTTAGCGGTGTTATCTACCGACACCTGGTGTGTATGTTGGGATGTATACTGAAAAGTCTATCTTTTGTATGAACATCTTTATTTTGAAATCAGAATCACATTATCATTGTTTGCATATTTTTATGGTTATGCATATTGTCTAATACATTACATTTTAGATAACATGGTGTGTGGTATCACACGGGAGATCATGTTATCAGCTCCTTGTAAAGTATAAGTAAAGGCTCACAACCGAGATGGCTTTGGCCAAACCATCGGAATGGTTGTAGTGTGATTTGGTATTGGTTTGTCTTGACCATAGAATCACAATAGTGCACTTTGTGTGTATTGAGCAGGACCGACTCAGAGGTGATTCGATTTATTGCTGACTACATAATCGAATTGGACCTCTGATATTATTTTGTACATGCTCTTAATCATGATATAATAACGGGCACATATACTTAGTATTCATTTCTTTGATTTACCAATGGGCGAGATTTATAGATTAAATCGATAGGCTCGGTAAGTTGGGAGATGATATTATTTATATGGTGTGTCGTTGATTAAAGGAGGAAACCGTGTCCTGTATATTAGGATGATGATGTCCCCTTGAGGAGCTCATAATGTTCATCAAGTAAACCCTGCAGGTGGATTTGGTCCGGCATGATGAAAAGGTTGAGTGGTACTACTCATGGAGTTAGATGTTGATTAATTAATGGTCAATAAATTAATTAATCGACGGACATTCGATATCTTAAACATGGGGAGAAAATGTACAAATAATATATGGAGCCCATATTAACTTATGGGGGTTGGTGAGGTAGATGAATGATAATCCTTTAGTGGATTGGATTATCATTAATGGATCGGACTTTATGTGGGCTTGATCCATGGGTGGCCAAGATCCAACTCCTCCTCATGGTCCCTAATGTAGCCTATTAACACCTCATGAAGCTTAGATCCAATGGATAGAAACAAAACTCTAGATCCAAAGGTAGAGATTAAATCTCTAGATCCGACGGTTGAGATTAAAACTCTAGATCCGACGGTTGAGATTAAATCCCTAGAACCAATGGTGGAGATTAAAAGGAGGCTTATCCCTAACTCTATAAAAGGAGCACAAGTGGTTGGCGTGGAGAATCAATCAAGAGGAGCTAGGGTTTTGGAGTTTGCTGCAAGAAGAGCAGCTAGGGTTTGGGCTTGGGCGACACCTATTAAGGAAAGTTTTCCTTGACTTCTCCTTCTTCCTCAAGCTGTTGGTGCCCCTTGAAGTTCTTCCAGCCCTTGGTCGGCATCCAAACTCCCTCTTCTCTTTCACGTTGGCCGGTGGAACAAAGGTTTAGGGTCCTCCCTTGAAGCTTTTGATCGGCAACCCTTAATCTCTTCTTCCTTCTTGGCTGGCGGCAAAGCTCCATCCGTGGAGGTAGTTGGTTGGTTGAAAAAAGAAATAGAGCTTTGTTTCTATTCTTCCTCTTGCTCGGAATGAGCAAGGAAGGAAGATTGGCAATCTAGGAGCTTCAACTTTTGGTAGATCGTCACCCACATGACGTCCGAAAGGAGGAAGGTCATACATTAGAAGATCGAGAGGTATAGCGATTCTGTATTTTCTTTTGTAATATGTTTGTTTTGCTTTTCAATTATGAGCATGATATAATTCAGTTTGTGGCTAAATAATACTTGGATCCCGAACATAAACATGAAAGCCGGCGATCCGGACATCGTCTATTCCGCGGCTACTCGTAGAATAGAGGTTGGTCGCTTGAACAACAAGTTTGTTCAAGAGACCTCTCTAAACAAATAGCACGACGATGACTTGATTGTTTGGGCAATCCCTTTTGTCTAGGATTAAATTTATTTTTAATCCGGGGACATCGATGAGATCGCCATGAACAAACAACCAAGGTGAAGTGGGAAGCGAAGTTTCCAGTGCTTACCCTTCCAAAAAGTAATGAGGGATTTGACATATATAGTGATGCGTCCAAGATGGGACTCAGAGCAGTACTTATGCATAAGAGTAAAGTCATTGCTTATGCATCTAGACAACTCATGGACTACGAAAAGAATTACCCCACTCATAACCTTGAGTTGACAACAGTGGTCT
This sequence comes from Wurfbainia villosa, assembly GCA_025175895.1. Taxonomy (NCBI): domain Eukaryota; kingdom Viridiplantae; phylum Streptophyta; class Magnoliopsida; order Zingiberales; family Zingiberaceae; genus Wurfbainia; species Wurfbainia villosa. Next base: position 28,973,840 of record CM045989.1, on the reverse strand, counting down.
TTACTCTGAAAGTTTAGAGACATTACCTATATGGAGTCCAATGCAAGATTTACACAAATCACCAGAGTATGAAGTATTTCTTCACTCAGAAGGATCTGAACATGCGACAGCACAGATGGATTGAGCTAGTAAAGGACTATGACTATGAAATCCACTACCATCATGGAAAGGCAAACAAAGTAGCAGATGCGTTGAGTAGAAAATCATGCGCCACTTTAATGTCTCTAGAAATACTATCCCAACCACTAGAGGAAGAGATAATGAATTTTAGGGTTGAGATCATTTCTGGACAGCTCTCCGCCTTGACCATAGTACCTACACTGTTTGGGGATATATTAGCAAAATAGGACAAAGATCCTAGCATCGAAAGGATCAAGCAAGAGATCCAAGAAGGAAAGGATGAATGATTTCTTGTCTCTGACAGTGGGGTATTATATTTGGGTGAACGCCTATGTATCCCCAAGGACCCAGACTTAAGAAATAAGATCCTAGAAGAAGCTCATGGGACCCCATATTCGATTCATCCTGGATCCACCAAGATGTATCAAGATATGAAAGGGAAATTCTGGTGGCTTGGTATGAAGAGGGATGTGGCTAAGTATGTTAGCACTTGTCTAACATGTAAGAGAGTGAAAGCAGAACACTAGAGGCCAGGAGGAGTTCTGTAGCCTATCCAAATTCCAGAATGGAAGTGGTAGGATATATAGCCATGGATTTCATAGTAGGAGTACCCAAAACAACCAATGGCTACGATTCTATTTGGGTAGTTGTCAATAGATTGACAAAGTCTGCTCACTTAATGCCTATGAGAATATCATACTCCATGGAACAGTTAGCCCAGTTATATGTCAAGGAAGTGATTAGACTATATGGAGTACCTAAGACCATTATCTCTAATATAGATAGTCGCTTCACTTCACACTTCTTGGAGTGTGTTCAGACAACCCTCGTCACTAAGCTATGATTCAGCACTGCATTTCATCCTCAGATAGATGGGCAAACAGAAAGGGTGAATTAGATTCTTGAGGATATGCTAAGATCTTATACCTTAGATTTTAAAGGAAGCTGGTACAAATATTTGTGTTTGGTAGAGTTTGCCTATAATAATAGTTATCAAACCACAATTGGAATGACACCTTATGAAGCCTTGTATGGAAGGAGATGCAGATAACCTATCTGTTTGTATGAGGGTAGCGAGAAGAAAGAAATGGGACTCAAGACTGATTTTATAGATGAAGCCACCAAAGCTATAAAGAACATACGCCAAAGGATAGAGAATGCCCAGAGTCAGCAGAAGAGTTACGTCGATGTCCGACGTAGACCCCTAGAGTTCCAAGTCGGGGATTCGGTGTTCATTAAGGTAGCTCCTATGAAAGGGGTAATGAGGTTTGGGAAGAAAGGCAAGTTAAGTCCCAGATATGTAGACCCTTACCTGATCACTAAGAGAGTTGGTAAAGTAGCTTATGAGCTAGAGCTACCACAAGAGATGTCAGCTATCCACAATGTATTTCATGTTTCAATGCTTAAGAAGCACGCCCCAAATACCAACCAAGCGATTAAGCCATAGACAGTATAGATTCAGACAGATCTAAGTTATGAAAGTCGACCTATTCAGATAATAGATCGGGCAGTCAATAAACTATGAAATAAAGAGGTATCGTTAGTAAAAGTCTTATGGCAAAGTCAAAAGTTTGAAGAAGCAACCTGGGAACGTGAAGAAGACATGAAGCAAAAGTACCCCGAGCTATTCTAAGTTTCGAGGACGAAACTTTTATAAGGTATAAGGGATTGTAACAGCCCAAATTTTTTGTTCTTATACTTTTATTTTATTTATAATTTTAGTTCTTATACTTTCTATTTAAAGGAAAATAGAAATAAGAAAAAAAAATCGAATAAATGGTTCGTTAGTCGAAGCTCGAACCATGAACCCTTGGTTTGGGGGAATAGGCTTCCTACCACTAAGTCATAAGATTACCAATGAATAGGATATAATAGAATATATCTATGGGCGGGAAAAAGGGAGAAGTTGGTTAATTTGGCTAATCATTTAAAGGGGTAATTAAGTTAAGGAAACCCTAGTTTATATATATATTTTTTCTCTTCTCTCCATTCCCTAAATTTCTTGCGCCGCCCTCTCTCTCCCTTTTCTCTCCAAATGTCGACCACGCCCTGTCTCTCTCCCATTCTCTCCAAATGCCACCCACGCCACCTCTTTCCCTTCCATTTTCTTCAGCCACCGCACCACCTCTTGTCTCTCTCTCTCTCGATCTTCCATTTTCTAGCCGCCGAAGTGAGGAAGAATATTGTCTTCTCTTTGGATAATTCAAGAGGGGATTTTCCAAGAGGGATCTCCTCAAGGACTTGGTAGAGTATCATGCTAAAGCAAAGGAACACATAGGAGGTCTTCTCTTTACGAAATCTAACGGTATAAATTGGTGAAAAAGCATAGGAAGTAAGTATTGCTCACATGCAGTATAAGTAGTTATCGTATGTCATTGATATATTTTCATCTTCATGTTATTTCCAGTTATATGGTTGAGCAGTTTATACGCAAGTATATGAGCTAGTTATGCATGGTGTTTTTAGTTACATGATTTTTCATGTTATGTCATGGTTAATTTAGTATCCTGTTTAGATCCATGATAAGAATGTGATTTATGATCAAGTATGTTGTAGATAAGTCATAGCTTACAATTTTATGCATGATGTAGAGTAAGATGTAAAAATATTTCCTTTATAAAGAAAATTTAAAGATGCTCCCTGTTCGAATTAGGGATTAAGAGCACAATGACCTTCAGTATGCTCCCCATTTCAGTTTTAGGGGTCAAGAGCATAATGATCTTTATGGTGCTCCCCATTCGTGGTTTAGTGGATTAAGAGCATTTCTTTCAGTATGTATAAGAATATAAGTATAAAGGAAGTATTTTACTTTTGAAAGGGCATGTACCGGGCATCATTTTCGCCCACGGGCCAAGGCCCTCAGTTCAGTTACCCTAGTAGGTTCGGTGGTTACCCACCCCGGCCTATTAGGAAAGCGCACATTGGTACTATGTCGGGCCCATATTCAGGATGATTATTAATTTGAAGTATCAATATAAGTACAAGTAAAAGTTTTCCAAGTTAATTATTCTAGTTTAGATACACTATTTACAAGTTTTAAAATACTTAAGTGCATGGTTTATATAAGAGACATGTATTGAGAGTTATGATTTTCAGTTATGCTTACATTTGTATCAATGTATCAAGGGTAAGAGAACTAGTTGCATGATTTCATACATTGCATGTTTTTGTGAGCATAGAAAGTACTTACTAAGCATTATTGCTTACGGTTTGCATTTCCTTATACTGCAGATAACGGTAAAGAAAAGTTTCAGTAAAGTGGCATAGCGGATGAAGTGCTTGGAGTGTGTGGAGACGGAACAGTAGAAATAAAAGATCCTAAGTGGAGATGTCTAAACCAGATTTTAAGTTTCTAATTGTTTTTGATATTGTTAAAGTTCAACTGGATTGCTTACGGTTGACACCAAAGAATGCTCGAGTCATGTTGGGTTAGTCTTAATAGTTGCATGTTATGTGAAGATCTTTAATTGGTTATTGTTTATGTGATGTCAAGGTCCTTATGATCATTTTAGTTGTTAGCATATTGCGTTAGTATATTGCATGAATTTTGGAAGGATGGTAATATGGGGTGATCATTAAAGTATAGTGTCAGAGTAAGATAATGAAGAATTTAAGATGAAGACAGTAAAGGAGTGACATCTCTCCTAGTAGAGAGTGGAAAGACTAGGGGGGTGTTACAGTTGAGCTCAATCCTTATCAACAAAGGCCACCTCACCCTAAGATATGGGGATGAGGTTTGACTCTCCTCGAGGCTGGAATTTGAACATCGATCATTAACCCAAATGATTGGTGATGGACCTTGTGATCATCGATACAAGCCATCAATTGACTGTTGCTAGGGTTTCCAACTGCAATGAAAAGTTAGCTTACAAATGCAAGTAATACAAGTGATTTTGACGGTCACTTACCGTCCGATCTCGACATAGACCTTCCATGGGATGTGTTAGTCGGATCATCACCTAAGGACGTCCCCATACTGAGGACTCGACCTTACTTACATTTACTCACACGAGCTTACCTCAAGCTTTACCTTTGTAGCTTTTGTTTCCGGTCTTCACCTGATTTCTTCGGCTCCCTCCGAAGTCCTCCCGGTGTCGCCTGACCACCACAGTTTCTCAACACGAGAACCTCCAGGTGTCACTGACCTTCATCTTAGCTTAGCATTCTTGCACATATGATTCAGCTCATGAGATAACAATATGAGCTTAACTTTGTGTCTTTGCTATAATCAAAACTTAGGTTCGATTTTGGTTCCTACTGCACCAACAAGACATTCATTACAAAACATGTTCAGAAACAATAAGTGTTACAAAAGTGATTTTTCATTATGGATATTTATAATTTACAGAATGTTTATTACAAAAGACTACTGCTCAGAATCAATATCCAAGTCAGTATTGAAAGCCTCCGGGGGAACTTTTTATAGGCTTCTTCTATGTTGAGTTCGTGGTTAGGTAGAATTGGTATGAAATATTTTCTCTCATTCGCCACCTATAAAGCACCTTCGAACCCTCTATGAAAGTATTTGCTGTATTTTTTGGTTGTTCGGGTTAAGATTCTAGTTTGTTTAGTGGCCCATCTTTCGACTTGTCTCTTTAAGTTGGGACACCTCCTGGTTAAGGTGATTGGCTCGGGCAGCTTGTTCATTTGCAACATTGGCCAGTACATTAGAATGGAAGTGGAATTCGTCCAAGAAGTTGAGGGTTCTATCTTTGAGTTCAAGATTGGCACCTATACGGTCTTCCATATGCTAGAAGCACTCGCCTGACTGATGATGGCAGTCACTTTCCTTTCGTTTCAATTCCCAAACTTCTGACTGTTGGAAGGTTATTGTTCGATTTGATATGTTAGCACATTATCTTAGTAATCTAATATCAGTGTTCTAGAGGGAAATTTTTTTTCATAGCCTGCATGTCTTGTTTGTGCTGAGCAAACATCTTCTAATTTTCTGCTAGTAGTTAATCCCGATCGGCAGATAGAGTTTCTACTTGAAGTTGCAGCCATTGTATTTTTGTTGAAGTTCAGTTTTTTTTTTGCTGACCAATCAAGAGAAGAGGGGGGACTGGTCTATGTTCCCAGATTAATTGTTATGATTTCTTTGGGGTCAGTCTGGGTGCCCGTAGTGGAGGATGAAGGAACAAATGACATTGTTGAGAGTTGTAGTGGTTTTGAATAGGAGGTGGATGGTCTGTATTGTTGACTATGATGTTCAGATAACCACTGTTCGAAGGATTGCAGCTTGGAGGTACTCTGAAAAATATAGGGAAGTACTATAAAATGAATTGTTTGTACAAGGAAATAACTTATTGGTAAAGAAACATATTGTCCGAAGGCTTTCTTGTAATTCTTGAATGATGTGAGGAGTATCAGAGGAAGTGGGGAAGAAGGTAGGTTGTGGTAGGGCAGGATCTGATACGATGGGAAGATTATCAGAAGGGATGATAGTTGATGGAAGTGTAGGAAGAGAATCTGAAATAGGCATAACAGGAAGGGAAGAAAGAAGATGGCTAGGGTAAAAGTCTGACATTGCTTGTACCAGCAGGTCTAAAGTTGAAGAAGCTGTAGGTTCTAGATTTATTGGACTGGAAGGAGGTGTGGGTTGTTGTTTCCTGGTGGGGAATAAGGAGGTAACAAAAGGTCATCTATGGAGGAAGAAGAGGAAGGAGATGAGGAGAGTACAATAGGTTCATTGAGGGTATCAGTAGAAGGACTATATACAAGTGTGTCGGAGGGGGGGGGGGGGGTAGAGATTCTAATGGAGGTAGGGAGGAAGATGGTTCTGAAAGAGAGGAAGTGGTAAGAAAAAAAAAGAGGTTAGGAATTGGTTCTGGTGGAGGAGGAAGTAGATGGGGATAGATATAGGTAAGTGTTAGTTGGTCTGGTTCGTCAATAGTTATAATAGGGACTTAAGGGGGGGAACCTGTGATATAGATGTATAAGTTATTCTTTCAGGAATTGAATCAAGAAATTCAAAGTAAGCAGTAATGGAAGGGTAAGGATTAGTTACTAGAGTGGGAGGCTCAAGGATGACAGAGCAAGTAGCTACCAGTTCTATTCTTTTTCTTTTCTTTTGTTGTTTGGCTAGAGTCCTGGCAATAGCTACACTCATCATATCCTCTGCAAAACAGAATGTTGGTGAACATCTTTAAATAAAATCAGTAAGTATGCAGAATGTAGTATTGGTATATATTGGAAAGTAGAAATTGTAACTGTTTGGCACGGAGTGACAGTATCAGTTCAGTGTTTGTGCAGGTCAAGAGATTGGTTGGTGTGCAAAAGTAAATATAGTAGGTATGTAAAGCAAGGGATCAATATATTTTTTAGATATAGGGAATGAAGTATTAATATGTGTTTCTGGGATAGTATAGTAAGTAAGCAGGGTATGGTGTTAATATGAAGATTACAAGAAACAAAGTGCAATTTTATTACATGTATAAAGACAAATGCAGTAAATAAAATTTATCAATTGGATGTGCATCTGGTGATTGATTTGGTGATAGTCCATAGTAGGACAGGATAGGTTCTTAGAGAAGTTCATTTATATTGAAGTGTTTGGTTTTGAGTTTGGCTACGATAGAGGGAAAGTTGATGTTAACCATTTTAAGGTCAGGAAGATTTTTAAATGTGGTTTTTCAGGAGTAGGAGAATTGAAGGATGGGATCCATGGGGATAAAGAAGTACAATTTTTTCTAGCCCTTATGGGAAGTGGGCATATCAGTCAGGAATTGATAACCTTGGCGTGCCATGAAATAAAACACGCCTGAGTCAACTATTTTTAGTTGGTAAAGGCAGTGGAATATGTGAGGAATTTATGGGATGTCAAGATGCTGGAACACGATTATGGTGCCTACTAGGATGCAGATGGAGTTGGGGGTCAACTAGTTGATAGGAAGGTCATAATAGGTGAGAAAGTGAAAGAGAGGCTTTGGGACAGGAAAGCAAAGACCTTCTTCTAGCTTCCTTGTGAAGAGGGTGCTAGTGCCAGGCGAAGGGCGGTGAGGGCGTTGGTCGCGAGTAGGGATGATAGAGGTGAAACCCTTAGGGATATATTTGGGTTCACGAAGGAAGAATGAATTGTTAAGGGTTAGGTGGTTGGGCATGGTTTTGTACCAGGGAATGGTGGAGGAAGAGGAGACCATGGAGATGAGTTGGTCATAGAGAGTTTGAAGATGTTGGATAAGGAGTAATCTAGGGTTTCAAGCACAAGAGGAGGTTCAACGGTGTGTTAGCGAAGGAAGGGGTTTTTTAAGAGGGAAATGGTTGAGAAATTGAGGTTATAAGTATTTTTTTATTAATGAGAAAATGAGGTTCAAAATTTTTTATAAACCTGAATTTTTATTTAAGGAATTTATTTTCTTGCAGGAGTTATAAGTATTTTTTCCTAAGGCATCTTGCGCCTAATACATAAGCTCAGTGTTATCAATTTTTCTAAAGCATTTTATGCCTAAGGGTTTTTTGCTATCTAATGTTCTTTGGCAAAAGGGATATATAATTTTTTCTAAGGCATTCTACGTCTCATGCAGAATTTGAGGGATATCTTATGTTCTTTTATAGAAGGGGCGCTATCAAATTTTTCTAAGTTGTTAACGACATTTATGCTAATGGTTCCTATGCTTAATCAAAATTTCTTCTTTCTTATGGCAGTGGTATCCTTTCTAAGGTATGGCTAGCTTGTTACAATTTTCTTGTAAAATTAATGGTATTTTTTCTAAGTGTTGAAAACTAACTCAGGCTCTTACGCCTCCTATAATAGCCTAAGGGTTAGATAGTTATTTTCCCCCATGGGGAACTATAACGCCACTATATGGCATATGTAAAATGTTCAAGGCTTCATGCCTATTATAACAGCCTATGGGATAAATAGCTATTTTCCCCCACAGGGAACTATAACGCCACTATATGACATATGTAAAGTGTTCTTAAGGCACTTACGCCTCTTATAATAGCCTATGGACTATGTAGATACCTTCCCCTGCGGGTAATTATAACGTCATCTATAATGGACAGGTAAATGCTAATGAGGCTCAACACCTACCATGAGAGTTTAAGGCCCAACACCTATCATGAGAGTTTAGGGCCATGTGCCTAATGTGAGAGTTTAAGGACTTGCCCTTATTGTGACACCTTGTGGCTTATAGCATATTCTATATCAATGAACATTTGTGAAACTTCACTCGACTTTGCTCTTCAATTTCACTAAAGAGGGGGAACTTATGATGGGTAAGGCAGTGAAGCCTTTTGGTATTTGGAGCTAAAGTAGTAAAAAATTTGTTGTTGGAGGCCATGGCAGAGAAGTTTTTGTTCTCGAGCAATATAAGTGATGACTAAGGAGTAGGGGGCACCCGAGTAGAGTGAGGGTAAACAGAGTAACTGTATTCAGAAGTGTTGTTTGACAAAATAGTCTATATAATTCCCTATTTCCTTACTTATAAAACTTTACTCGACTTCACCATTCATTTTTACTAAAGAGGGGAAACTTATGATGGAGTTGAGGTTTTTTCTGATCAGATTAAAGCTTTTCCTGGGCAGTTTAGGCAATTTTTGAGTAGTATGTTTACTACCCGAGCAGTGGGATTCCCAAGTCCGGTAAGGAAGATTAGTTCAGTATTATTCAGAAGTGAAGTGTGGTGTTGACAGGGCAGTAAGTGCAATTTTCGCACAGTATGTTTACTTCCTGAGTAGTGTAAGGGATTCCTGAGCCCAGTAAGGAAGAGTAGTGTAGTATTTTTCAGAAGTGAAGTAGGGTGTTGAAAAGGCAGTAAGTGCTTTTCCCGAGTAGTGTATGTATTTCCTGAGCAGTGTATGGGATTCCCGAGCATAGTAAAGAAGAGTAGTGCAGTATTATTCAGAAGTGAAGGGTGGTGTTGATAGGGCAATAAGCGCTTTTTCCAAGCAGTATATGTGTTTTTTGAGCCGTATATGTATTTCTCGAGCAGTGCATGTATTCTCCGAGCTTTGTAGGGGTGAGCAGGACCAGTGTTGATCAGTGTTTAGTATGACATCGACATAGTAGCCTATGTGAAATCCCGAGCAGTTAGTATATTTCCCGAATAGTATATTCATTTCCCGAGTTGTATGTTCATTTCCCGAGCAGTATGTTCATTTCCTGAGCCATTTATGGGTTTCGTGGTTTCTTGCTGAATATGGTGAAATAAGGGGGACTGGGGTATTCTAGAGTGTGGAAAGTGGTAAGAGGAGGTTGGAGATGATTGGTTTAATATATTTCCTCATTTATTTCTATATTTTATTTAATTATTATGTGGCAGGTAAACATAAGATGTATGAAGCATTTGAAGAAGATATTTTGAATTGAAGCGGGAAAAGAAATTACAATCGATAGCTTGTCAAAAAAGTATTAAAGTAAATTCAGGTAGGAGAAGGCGGGGTGAGCCATCTATAAAAGGGGCAGAGGTGGAAGGAAGTGGGGGATGGTTGTTTTCTTTGCTATTCGGCTCCTCAAAGATATTCTTCTCACTTCTTCTTCATTATTTCTGCATTACTATTTTTCTTCATAGTCTTACTGACTTGAGCATCGGAGAGGCTGCACCAGGAAGTCGACCCATCTCTAACACTCCTTCTCACAAAGTGACAGATCTAGCTCTATTCTAAGGATCCAAGGTGACAGTTCCAACAATTCATAAGAAGAGGGAGGGAGATCTTGGCAGGCCGAAGAAGTGAACCCCATCAGGTTTTTTAATTTAAAATTATTTTTCATCTATTATATTTCTTTTAAGTAAGGTACATATGAATTTTCAAGATTTTCAAAATATGTATATTTACTTATGCATTTTTCAATTTCGTATCTGAAGTATGATTTCTTGTAGAAATCAGTCGACTGTCGCTTTGGGAAGTTGACTGATTTATGTTTCAGTCGACTGCCATGTCTGATTTCAGCTTAACAAGGTTTGTTTAATCATTTATCAGCAATGTTAGGCTACCCTAGCGTCTCCTAACCCTAGGATCTGCTTTGGAAGGTATTGAAAAGGTGAGATTATCATTGAAAATAATTAGGAGAGTTATTTAGGGTGTAGTATCGAATTTTAAGGGAGGTTAAAGTTCGAGTTTATAATTTTACCCATATTTTTAATGATTTAAGTTTCCTATAGGCTTAAGCATTCACCCAGGGCATTATTGGTGCATTGGTCAAGGGGGAGCAAGCCTTTAGGGGGAGTGTGTCCATCAAGGGATGATGGATGAAATTTTGATTACAAATGGGAGAAATGAGGGCTTAGGTACCTTCATTATGAATTCTCTCTCATTTAGTGATATGAGATTTATCACTAGGAAGAGTGAAAACATCCTAGATGATTTTGAACCAAGGGGGAGAATGTAGGATCTCATGGGAGATGAAACGTTGAAAACCTTGGTAGGCTTTTTAATGTATGCCAAAGGGGAAGAATTGAGGTTTAAGTTAGGTAAACCTTCACTATGTTTTGGCATTGGAAGAGTTAAGTTTGGGTTATTGTTAGCCTAACTTAAAGGTGTTATCAAACATCAAAAAAGAGGAGATTGTTGGTGCAATAGACCCAAGTCATGATTGACCAGACTCGAGTGAGACTCGAGTAATGTTTTGATATTTGACAATGGGTTGACAATGAGTTTGACCATTGATTGACTATATGGGTTTGACCGTATGATCAACATATGACTAGTGAATGATTGGGATATCTAAAGTCATATGGGGGAGATTATTTGGGGGAGATTGTTGGAGCAATCAATCTTGGAAGTCCAAGCATGGTCTTGACATGTGAAAATCCAAGTATGGTCTGTCAATTGGCAAGTTCAAGAATTGTCTTGGCAAGGAAAGTTCAAGTCATAGGTCTTGGCAAAGGACCGGTTATCATGACATAGCTGATGGAAGCACCTGATGACTAAAGCGAAGGATGAAGAGTCGCGCACTCGAGGGATTCGAGAAGTGTGAGACTAATGGAGGTGGCTAGAAGGCTTAAGTCTAGGCTATGGATAAGTATCAAGTATGAGGGGATTATACTTGGGTTAAATCTTATGTCTGAGGTTCACCAATCGACTGAGGTTTTGGACCAGTCGATTGGTCGAGTGTTTTACACTTGGAAGACCAAGTTGACTCGGATAGTTTATTGAAGTTATGACCCAGTCGACTTGTCGTGTAGTCGACTGAGGCTCAACTGATGTTTGTGCTTTGGCAATCAACTAGGGGTTATACTAGTCAACTTGCCTTGTGTAGTCGACTATCATATATGGGTACTCAACTGATAGTACTGTAGAAGTCTATTGATTGTTGCGTATTCGACCGCTACCGACTATGTATCAATAATGTTCGTAGAAGGCAATTATCGCTATGGAATACATTTGACATATTCCAACGTGGATTGAACCATTGTGAGACAACGACATTGAAGCCAGACTATTGGATAAGAGCAGTCGACTGGAAGGTGGAAAATCAGCCCAATCTCAATTTTATAAGGAGGCTTCATAGAGGATTTGGAGTTGTCGATTCTTGATGATCTTGAAGAGGATATGTTGATGCTTTCCAGACCTTCCAAGCTATCCAAAACAACCAAAGTGTGATCAAGCAATCAAAGTTTATTGGTAAAGTATTTTCTTTACTTGTATTCATTCTTATTGCAATTGTTTGTATTTGGTTGTATTTCTTATTATTATAAGAACTTGTATGAGGTTTCTCCATCTTCGGTGTTATATCGAGAAGAAGAGGTTCATAGTGAGGGTAGATCACATAGCGTTGTCGTAGAGTAGGAACCCTGGTTCTGAACCACGTAAAAATCTTGTCTTGTGGTGTGTGCTTATTTTTGTTATTTTTACTTTATTATTCTGTTGTGTATTACTAACGAATTATAAACAAGCATTAAATGAATCGAAGAGAAATTGAAAAATCACTATTCACCCTCCTTAACGCAACACCGATCTCCAACACATTTCACCTAAAATCTCAATTTTAAAATCCTTTTCAAAATATGCCCCCTCTGAGCATTTTAGGCTAGCTAATTTTGCATAGTGCACATGACAGAATATAACAAAAGATAACTTGCAAAAATTGGTGCCTTTCTAGTGGCGTTGACAAACTCAAAATGTTCAAAGGTTTTTAGTTTAAAATCAGTTTGTGCCATTGCCATTGTAGATCAGCCACAATTTCATCCAAATTAGTGAGTCATTGGGAAAAGTTGGATTCTTACTGCCACAGTAATAATCCTATCAAAGTCAACATGGGTCAAAGGGCATCATCAGCACTTCAACAACGATCCTCCAATGTTTAAGTTAGACAATACGTGGAAGAAAAAATGAAAGTCGAATATATTCAATGCAGTAAAAAATTAATAAAGAAGAAAAAGTCTCCCTCTTTTCATTACCTTTATTGATCCTTATATTGGACCTTTGATTTTTCCATCAACCAAGCTTGTCTACTTGCTATGTTCTTTGTCAGAATGTTAGGCGATGTGAGCAAAATATATAGGATTTTAGGACTAGTTGTAGTACACATCTCATTTCATTTTATATTTGTTTCATGCATATTCGTCCTTTCTTTGTATTGATTTACTATTTTCTAGTTCGGAGATCTACTTTTGTTAATTTATGTGTAGGATGACATTTTTGGAGCAAAAATTGAGCAATTTGTGGAGCACGAACCTTAGGGAACACGCACTGGCCATGTCCCAAGACATGGACATGTTTTCGAAGTGAAACAAATCAAAACGGAGGCTCCAGAAATCCACACGGTCGATCGTGTGAAATCCACACGACTGTGTCTTTTTTCCAACTCAATTTTCAGCCTTGATTTCAAGCATTTCCAGCCTTGCACACAACCTCGTCATGTGAAATTCACACGACCGTGTGGTGGTGCCGCAAATTCGACAAAATAGGATTTTTCCAAGAATTTATGGAAAGCAGGAGCTGCCTCTATATATAGGAAACTTGTCTAAAAGGCTAGGGATCACGAGGGGAGCCGCCCTAGGGCTCCCAAGCTTTAGAGGAGGCACGACGGCTAGGAGGCTTGTAATGGAGAGAGAGGAAGCAACTCAAATACCTGAATCTACGCTCCAACGCCTTGGAGAACGACACGAGTACTATATTTATTCTTGAACATATTTGCATTGTAATGATTCTCTTTATGATGCCTTGTGTTTGTCCTCATTTATTCATGGAGTAGATACTTCGATTCTAGGATTATGGAGTAACATGTGTTTGTCGACATATTAGTTCGAATATATTTTCTGTTCCTGAATTTATATTTGCAATTGGTGTTGTTTGGATTGATGAAAATTATGTTTTGATTCTATATCTAGTGTGCATAGCCAATACAAAGGGTGACAACATTTGTATAAAAAATCTAGGAGAACCAAGGAGGAACCTTGTGGTCGTCCTCCCTCCGATAACCATAGATAGTAGAATGTGATAGAGTAGGAAATGAAATATGTTCCGATTCTTCTTAGGGATTATTAGTATATCCTCGTACCCAATCTATCCTAGAAGAAGGGCCAAAGTAGGAGAAATTAACTCTAGAAGGATTGAGAGACCTTAGTGACAGGGGGCTCCTAATAGTATTAAACCCCTGAGCTTTGATGATTCGAAAGGTAAACTTGGTTAGGAATAGGTAGCTCCCGGTATAAGCAAAGTTCATTGGGAAATTACATATTGATCTTCCCCCAAGATCGTAATTAGAGACTTCAACACACCTAATTGATAGCATGTTCCACAACACACAAGTGAAACCGAAGTCCTAGAATCCTTTTTGAGAACTTCGAACCAACCTTGCCTTCCTCCGAGTGACACCGTACTTAAGTTAGGACTACCGTCAACCTCGCAACCACAACTCTTAGGATTTTAACTCCGAACAATAACATCCACTGGACAAATGATATTCGAATCTCAGTCTCTGTGGGATCAATAATCTTTTATTACTTAAAGACATCCGTGCACTTGCTGGCGTTGAGCGTGAGCGCGAGCACGCGCTTCGAGTCCCGTCGGAGATTTGAGGTCGTGCTCGTGTGCATCAAGTTTTTGGCACCATTACCGGAGACTGTTGATTCGATATCGAATGGAAAGTGGATAGTTTGGATCGAACCTATTTTAGGATTATTTTCCTCGTCTTCATTAATCTAATTCAGATTTCAATTTTTCTTTTTGTTATTTTCTTAGCACCTGGTTTCTTTTATTGTATTGTTTGTTTTTTTATTTAGCCTCTTGCAAAGGAATTGTTGTTCCTTCCCTTGTCTATATTTTCTTGTATATAAAGATGTGTGCTTTTACTCATGATTATGGTCAATTTAATGTTGTGAGTTTTGGTAACATTTATTGTGAGCATTGTGGGGAACAATGGCATACCATTAATGATTGTCCAGATATATTTGAACCTTCACAATTTGAACAAGAAAACGTCACCTACGATTACAACCAGTGGCCACAAAATGATTCATATTCATATATTTATGGCCCTGGCTACTAAAACCCTCAATATTGTCTGCCTAAATCCCGACTTGAGCAGATGATGGAAAATTTCATTCAAATGCAACAAGCGGCGAACATTGAAATCCAACAACATCATTCAAAGACAGAGACTCAATATTGTTTCCAAAGTGAAAATAAGAGCTATGAATCACCATGCGAATTGTATCTAGAACCAAGTCCCCACTTAGAAGCCCTACTTGATAATTTTACTAGCCAATGCAAGGAGCATAATCGACAATTCGCGGAGTTTATGCAACGAAATCTAGCAGAAGAAGAAACTAAACAACTAGAAGGTGGCTTTGATAACTGGATTACACCTAATATGGTGGAGACTCACTTTAGACAAATCGATGAGGAAGGCGTAGATGACATAGGAAGTGAAGAATGACAATCCATTCAATCACCACTTGAACTTGAGGATTATATAATTAATACTTTAATCGAGGAGTGAATTGCTTCAATTAAAATACCTCATAACCTCAAGGACCCAGAAGATCCTACCTTAACCCTCACCAAAATTTTAGTTACCAATAATGAAGCCCTTTAAGTGATATGTAATGATAAAATTTCGTTCGACATAATAGAATCTACTAATCAATCTTTTGGTGAGGATGTCTATGGTGAGTTACATTATTTACATCATTTGGACACAATGGAATATCATGATCAAAATCTTGATGATTTTTTTAGGCTAAGCATGTTCAATCTTGAGCAAAGGAAAGCAGCTAACAAGTATCTTGCCCCTCCATGAGCAAGATTTAAGAGATATAGTGATGGGGGACCAAAAGGCAAGAAGCATAAAGTGAGCAAGTATCTTGCCCATCCACGAGCAAGATTTAAGATATATGGGTGATGAAGGACTATGAGGCAAGAGGCGTAAAGTGAGCAAATATCTTGCTTCCCCACGAGCAAGATTCAAACGCATTAAGAAAGGGAGGAAAAATCTCCTTGGGCTACTAGAGCCAAGATGAAATGTAGGGGCACGGTCAAGCTAGAGACCATAAACAAGTGCTTCTTGGGAGGCAACCCAAGTTTAAATCTACATGTTTTGTCTTTTTGCATTCATGAATGTTAGTTTAGACATTAATTTTTGTGCATTGGAATTTTCACAAGTGTTTTAGGGTCAGATAGAACTTGCTAGGTAGAAAGGAGATCCTTTGAAAGAACCTCATAAGGAAGCACAGGCGACCGTGTGGATTTCACACGACTGTGCCCAACTGTTAGAAGAGCACACGACTAGGCATGTGGAAAGTCTCAGACTGTGCTGCACTCCGAGAGAAATACAGAGTCGCACACTGCCTACTAGATCCAGAACTTTTTCCAAGCACCCAATAGGAACACACCTAGTCCACACCACGAACCTACACCTGCACCGTCTTCTTTTTCTACCTTTGAGAAGGATGCAGGTACATCGGCCTATAATTTCTCTGAGTTCCGATCGTGCTTTGATGACATTCACGCCGAGCAACATACATAGGGGCAATGGTGGGAGGAGCATAGGACCTATACACAGGCAGAGTTTCAAGACCTCCGAGAGCATTTCCAGCGGGACAAGGAGTTCTACGGCAAGACACATGATTATTTTCAGGAGGAGGCTATATATCACCAGGAGTTACGATAGTTCATGTGCGATACACTATCACAGTGAGCTAAGGAGGAGGATCACAGAACTACCTGTAGGTGATCGTTGGAAGCTAGAGGGGGGGGGGTGAATAGCTTGTTTTCGTTTCTACAAAAAGATTAGCGGAAGCACAAACAAAAACAACAATAGTAAAGGAAATGAAAACACAATGCTAACACAAATTCTTTACGTGGTTCGGAGATAACGCTCCTACTCCACGGCGATACTTAAGGTGGATCAACCCTAAGCAATCTCACTATGAAGCTTTCTTTTTACAACAACCCTCCTCTTCTTACAAAGGATGAAGATGAAGTTTAGAGAGGAGGAGGGGAATTAAAACACTAGAAAGCTTGGAAAATTCGTGGAGGCTTGAAAGGATGATCAGAAAGTAAGCATTAACCCCTTCAACAACCACAAGCCCTCTTTTTATAGAGAGAGGGTTGTTTTTCTCATTTGGCCATGATCAGTCGACTGATGTACAACATCACTCGACTGTCGCCGTGGTTAACAACTTTTGAACAGTCGGATTCACGAGATCCATAATCATCATCATCCAATGGCACGCTCATCAGTCGACTGATCCATCCATCAGTCGACGGATGGAGTAATCAGTCGAGTGATCACGGTGCACATTCGAGTGAGACTCCATTATGTGCCCGTGTTCGCCTCGATTAGTTGACTGCCGCCGATTGGCAGTCGATGATAACATCATCGATCACGACGATAAGGCGCGATCGCTCATCACCTTTTCACCGGCCCGGCCCATTGAACACCTAACAATGACTAATACATCGACGGTGATAGATACTCATCAAGTATGAATAATTCATACTTGAATTGACTCCCTAGACCTAGACTCAACCTTCTAGCTCTTCCTTAAGCCTTGCGCCTCCAGGATCCCTCCGAGTCTACGACTTATCCATCCTTTGCGCTTTGCTTCCAAGAGCTTCCTTCGGTTTTGTCATGTCTTGGGTTTCCCTTTGCCAAAGTGTGCTTGGACTTTACGTCATCAAGACTACATGCTTTGTCTTACGCTGCCAAGACTTACCTTTGGACTTCCTTTGCCAAGGTCCGTTTGGACTTAATGCCACCAAGACTACATGCTTGGTCTTATGCCGCCAAACCTTTTCCTTGGACTTCTCTTGCCAAGATCATACTTGGACTTTGCCTTTACCAAGTCTTCATACTTGGATTTTTCTGTCACTTAAACATTTTCACAATTAGTTCACAAAGTATTGTCTAACATAGATGATTATCCAAACATCAAAACATATAAATGCTTGGGGCATTGTTGCACCAACAATCTCCCCCTTTTTAATGTTTTGCAATCATTTAAGTTAGGTCTTTAACACATGAACATAATCATATTTCCAAAATGAATTCTAACTTAAACATTCCTTCTCCCCCTTTGACATACATAAAAAAGAGAAGGATGTTGGTGTAGTAGGCACCTAAGTCGAACCTGAGTTTTGATTATAGCAAACGATACAAAGTTAAGCTCATGTTGTTATCTCACGAGCTGAATCGAGTGTGCAAAAAATTGCTATAGCTGGAGATGAATGCTAGCGACACCCGGAGGAAGCCGCGGTGGTCGGGCGACACTCAAGTGACTTCGGAGGGAGCCGAAGGAATTGAGTGGAAGGCCGGAAGCAAAAGCAACACGTAAGTATCGAGGTAAGCTCATGTGTGCGAGTGTAAGTAAGGTCGTATCCTTGTTACGGGGAAAGACTTAAGCGTAGATCCGACCCAAGACATCTCATAGGTGGTCTAGGTCGAGATCGGACGGTCGACGACCGTCGAAATAATGTTTTCTTTAAGCTAACATTGCCTTACAGCCAGCATTAGTCGACTATCAACTTGACTACGGCTAGCACTCGGTGATCTTGCGTGATCGGTAGTGATGGCCATCGGTGATCGGCTAACGTCAAAGGATCAGCCTCGAGGAGTCAAGGTTTATCACCAAATTTCAAGGGGAGTGGTGCTCAAATATGATTGGCTAGGGTTCCTCTCGAAAAGGGGCTCAAAGGCTATAAAAGGAGGTCCTAACCTAGGGTTTTCACAAGAATTATAAGTGCTCAAAAGCCTCCGTTACGCTGCAACTCTCCGACGACTCTACAACAACGAAGTGCTGCCAACAACCCTAGCTTAAAGTTTCTTTTGTTTAGTTGTTGGTATAATCTTAATTTGTTATTGCTTTCAATATTGCAATTATTTTCAATCGAGATTTTCCGTTGCATTTTACTTTAATAGAAGAGAGGGTTTGTCTCTCTATCTTTTTGCTTCGAAGGCTTTTGTAATCGTAAAACTCCTACCTCCAACGAGGAAGAGTGTTTTAGTGAATTGCCCTCCGTACACGGTCTAGGACCGTTAGGGCCTTAGAGTAGTAGCCGAAGGCTACGAACCAAGTAAAAAAACTATTTGTCTCATTTAGGTTTTATTTACATTTCCGCTGTGTTTAATTGTCTATGGAACATTTTAAAAGAAAATGTTTTATCGCTATTCACCCCCCCCCTCTAGCGATCCGCTTCGATCCAACAATTGGTATCAGAGCAGGGGGTTGCTAAGATTTGGTGAAACCACCAATCTAGCCTTTTTACAGATTTATTTTTCTTTTAATTCTGTTTTTTTTATTTATTTCGCTTTGTTAAGTTTTTCTCCCGCACTATTAATCCAAGACGCGAGTCTTGGTACTTGTTTTCGTGTTTTTGTCGTTGCTAGTTTCTTCGTCTTCGTCTCCTTGTGTCTTTTGTTCTAATGGCCCATCTCGAGGGTTTTAGCACCGTCCGACCTCCATTTTACAACGGAGATGACTTCCGTTATTGGAAGGGTCGGATGGAATGCTTTCTCAAAACCCAAATCGAGATGTGGATCATAATCCAAACGGGTTTCACACTTCCGACTAATGAAGTGGGTGACTCCTTGGATTATGATCAATGGACCATTGCGACAAAACGACAAGTCGAAGCCAATGCCAAGGCAACACAAATCCTCCAATGCGGCCTATCCAAGGAGGAGCTAAATCGTGTCGGCCCCTTCATAAGCGCAAAGGATCTTTGGACAAAACTAATCGAGCTACACGAAGGATCGGATCAAGGTAAGGTTTGCAAATGCGATTTGTTGTTCAATAAGTTGTACACACTAAAAATGCAGGAACATGAGTCCGCGACGCAACTCCACGCCCGTGTCTAAGATATAGTCAACAACCTACACGCAATCGGGCAAAAGGTCGAAAACCGCGACATTATAAGGTATGTTCTAAACTCATTTCCGAGGACTACCTTGTGGGCATCCATGGTCGATGCCTACAAGGTCTCCAAGGATCTTTCTAAAATTAGGTTAGATGAACTCTTTTCCGATTTCGAATTACATGAGCAGTCCAACTCGGAACCCGAGAGGGGTATAGCCTTGTTTGCAGGTTCAAAGAAGAAGAAAATCGCAAGCAAGCCACCACCAAACGAGGAGGAAGACGAGTCCGAAGAAGAAGTTGACCCGGAATTGACTGCCGAACTAATGAACCTAGCTCAAAGGATAGCCAAGGGACGAAAGCGAACCACGACTCGACCCAACCAAGGTAAGCCTAAAAGTTCTAATATTAGGTGTTATGAGTGTAATAGGTTTGGACATATCAAGTCCGAGTGCCCCAAGCTCAACCACCGAGCACCTAAGCACAAGAAGTCCCTCAACGCGACATGGGAAGAGGCATCATCCAAAGAAGACGAAGACCACGTCTTCATGGGGAAATCGATTGAGTCAGACACGGAGACCGAACCTGAACTTGAGTCAGAACCTGAGGATGACTCGAACTATGAAGCTACCTTCAAGTCAAGCCACGGATACGCATCCGGTTCAAAAGATACCCTTAAAGTAAGTCGAACTTTATTTAATACTTCACAAAATACGGTTAGGTTTTTGTCTAGGAAATTAGTTAAATCCGAGTCCAAGGTCGAGACCCTGGTTGAGGAGGTCAAACTCCTCAAACACAAGGTCTCCCTAACCTCTTCGACTAGTCGAGTTCAAGAGAAGGACTCAACTCAGTTTGAAAAACTCGAAGTTGAGAACTCACTCTTGAAAAGTCAAGTCGAAGATCTTAGGAACACGTTGGAAAGGTTCACTTCGGGATCCAAAGGACTTGACCTCCTACTTGGATCTCAAAGGGTCGTGTACAACAAGGCTGGACTAGGGTTTAACTCAAACACGACTAATAGGTCGTATATGTCGATTGTAAGTCGACATAGGAATCATGTCCAAGCATGGGTCCCTAAGAACCTTTTGATTTCAACTCTAGGATCCAACCCGTACTGGATTCCCAAGGATCAAATCCACTATGTGGATAGACCGAACCGATTCAACGGTCTAGGGGGAGCCAGTACAAAACATGTTTGTGCTTTAACTTAGAAATTGCATGTTTTAACTTAGAAAGTTTGTGCTTTGACTTAGAAATTGCATGCTTTAACTTAGAAAGTTTGTGCTTGTGAACTCACTTAGAACACAAAAAAACATAACCAACTAAAATTCTTCGAAAAGATTGAGCCTCGGGGAGCCTCTTTTCAAAAACATAACCAACTAAAATTCTTCGAAAAGATTGAGCCTCGGGGAGCCTCTTTTCAAAAATAACCAGTTAGACTAGGAAATAGTCTTAGGTGAGTCAAGTCATCATTTTCTTGAAAATGGCTTTGTCTAAGGAAGTGGTCGATGATCCGATAAAAGAAGGCCTCTGCGCCTCGCCACGACCTGGAAGCCATGATCTTGAAAAGGTAAACTTGACAAGCCTAGGGTCAAATCCAAATCTAACATAAAATTACTTGAACCTAAATCCACTTAATCAACTTAATTGGAAGTTATCTCACAAAAACATCATAAGTATAACATGCTTGATCATATAGACACAGGTGTGATAACCTAGGTTTAAAAACTTACAACCTTTTTTTAAAAAAAAAATTATAAAAAATCTAACATCCAATCCAACCACCTTGTGTGTAGGATCAATGGATGTTGGACAGCGGTTGCTCTCGACACATGACTGGGGATCAACTCAAATTCACAAAGCTTCGATTCAAACGACAAGGATCGGTAGCCTTTGGGAATAAGAGCAAGCTCAAAATCATCGGATCAGGTGATATCGAGCTTAACTCGAATTTTGTTATTAAAAATGTATTACTTGTAGAGAATTTTGAATATAACCTGCTTAGCGTAAGCCAATTATGTGACAATAACTATAAGGTCATATTTTTAGAAAATGAATGTGTAATTAAAACAAATAAAACAGCTAAAACAATACTCAAAGGAACTAGGACAAATAACATTTATACAATTAACTTAATCAAATCCTCAGCCAAATGTCTTATGACACAGGAAGAGGAATCATGGTTGTGGCACCGACGACTGCACTGCACTCCAAGACTCGGCCCACAAGATGAGTCGAGTGGCTTAGTCGAGGCTTACCCAACCTCAACAATTTGGTTAATAAAATCTGTAATGCTTGTCAACAAGGAAAACAACCTAGGACACAACACAAGTTAACTAACCAAGAACGAACCTCAAGTGTACTTGAGCTCCCGCATATGGATCTATTCGATTCACATGGAGCCAAGTCACTCAATAGAAGTCAATATTGCTTAGTCATAATTGACGTACTACCTGTGTTTACCCGGTTAGGTTCATCAAACATAAAAATGATACCCTAGATCAATTAATCAATCTATTCAAATTAATCGAGAATCAAAAAGACCTTAAGGTTAAAAGACTTAGAAGCGATCATGGTGGTGAATTCGAAAATCAAAGGTTTACCGACTTCTGTAACCTAAACGGATACCACCATGAATTCTCTTGCCCTAGGACCCCTCAACAAAATGGTCTAGTGGAGCGGAAAAACCGAACTCTACAAGAAGCCGCTAGGACCATGTTGAACAAATACGACCTACCTGATAGGTTTTGGGCAGAAAACGTTAGCACGGCTTGCTATGTCCAGAATAGGATCCTTATGGTAAAGAGGCACCTTAAGACCTTGTACGAGATTTATCACAATAAAGTACCCAACATCATGTACTTTAGGGTATTTGGATGTAAAGTACATATCTTAAACACTAAGAACCACCTAGGGAAATTCGAATCCAAAACCTCCACCGGAATCTTCTTAGGATACTCAACCACGAGTAGGGCCTATAGGGTATATAACCACGATACCCTTAAAGTCGAAGAGACTATTAATGTAGTGTTCGATGAAGTACCCCAACCTACAAAACCTTTAATGACCCCAAGTGTTGAGCCCACTGATACCAAACTCGTCTCCGACCCTGAGATCAAGTCTAATCCACATCAACCAACCTCTCTTGTCGACCAAGTGACAAGTGATCCGAGTCAAACTAGTGTTCAACCAAGTCACTCAATTGATCAAGCATTAGGTGACACAAACCAAACCCAATCTAGGATTCAGACTAACCACCCTATCGATCAAGTGATAGGAGATCCTAATCTAGGAGTTCGAACTAGAGCATCCTATAGGAACCTTAGTCAAATTTCCTTAATTTCAAAGATAGAACCCAAATCAATTGAACAAGCTCTTCTTGATCCCGATTGGATTATTGCAATGCAAGAAGAGCTAGCTCAATTTACTAGGAATGAAGTGTGGGAATTAGTACCACAACCTAAAGACAAAATGATAATTGGAACAAGGTGGGTGTTTCGAAATAAGCTTGATGATAAAGGTGAAGTAGTTAGAAACAAGGCTAGGTTAGTCGCCAAAGGGTTTAGTCAAGTCGAAGGCTTAGATTACGACGAAACCTATGCCCCAGTAGCTAGACTCGAATCCATTCGAATGTTGCTAGCTTATGCCGCACATCGAGGATTTAAGCTGTTTCAAATGGATGTTAAGTCGGCATTCCTAAATGGATATATTAAAGAAGAAGTTTATGTTAGCCAACCCCCCGGATTCGAAAATCTAGATAAACCCGACCATGTTCTAAAACTTAAGAAAGCTCTCTATGGACTTAAACAAGCTCCTCGAGCTTGGTACGAGAGACTTTCAATCCATCTTAAGTCAAAAGGGTTTAACCAAGGCTTAGTTGACCCAACTCTCTTCGTAAAAACCTTAGGTAAAGAAATATTCATAGCTCAAATTTACGTGAGCGATATAATTTTTGGAACCTCTAACTCGGCCTTACTAAACGAGTTCGTTTCACTCATGGAAAGTGAGTTCAAATGAACTTGGTAGGCAAAGTTAAGTTTCTTTTTAGGTCTACAAATTAAACAAACTAAGGATGGTATATACCTATATCAACAAAAATACACTAAGGAGTTAATTAAAAGATTTGGAATGCAAGACGCTAAGATAATAAACACCCCAATGGCGATTAATGTTAACATAGGAGAAGACCTAGAAAGTAAGTCCATTGACTTAAAATACTATAGAAGCGTAATAGGGAGTCTCCTTTACTTAACTGCAAGCCGACCTGATATCTTATTTGCAGTAAGTATGTGTGCCAGGTTTCAAACCTGTGCCAAGGAGTCTCACCTAACCCTAGTTAAGCGTATCCTTAGATATCTAAAGGGTACACTTAATGTCGGTATTTGGTATCCTAGATCTACCGAGTTCGAACTAATCGGCTACTCCGATTCGGATTATGCCGGTAGTAAACTCGACAGAAAAGCACGAGTGGTTGTTGTCAACTACTCGACTCGAGTCTAGTGAGTTGGTGCAGTAGGAAGCAACATTGTGTTGCCTTATCTACCACCAAAGTCGAATACATCACGATGGGTGAGTGTGTCACTCAGCTTCTTTGGATGAAGCACACCCTCCGCGACTTTAAGTTAGACTTTACGATTACTAAACTTCACGTAGATAACATTAGTTCAATTAATCTTACAAAGAATCCGATATGTCACTCTAGGACCAAACATATAGAAGTCAAACACCATTTCATTCGAGAACATGTAGCCAACGGAGCCATACAACTCGAGTACGTCGAATCGAAGTCTAACCTAGCAGACCTATTTACTAAACCCCTACCCGAAACCGAATTTAGTCTATTAAGACGAAAATTGGGCATGTGCGTAATAGAATAGGAACTTGCAAACTATATTTTCTTACTACTATTTCTTAATTTTCATTTTGATGGAACTAGCATAGGACATACCTTAGATATCATGCACCTATAGATTTAAGGAGCCAGTACATCTCACAACACATAGGACTAATGTGTTTGTGTACTTAGCCACGTAGATGGGCGTGAGATGTTAACACCCTACTCCTGGTTCCAGATGTAGAGCTAGTGTATCGCTATGAACCACGGAGTATAATCATACATACTAACCGACTCTGACCAGGACTGGTTGATCTTTCATATCAATCAAGCCAAATATGAGTCGAACATTTTATAGATGAAATTATTTTCAGTATATTATTTTCGAAATAATGTGGAACATGCTTGGACTTTAAAATTAATACTTATTCCACACACACCCTCGCTTTTTTCGATATATGGCAAAAGGGGGAGAAAAAGGCAAAAGTTAAGGGATCGATTTTTTTTTGGCCAAGGCTTACTTAACTTTAAGTTAACAAAACAAGTTAAGGGAATTCTTAACTTAAACATATTTAGTTAACTAGTTTTAAGGGAATTCTTAACTTAAACATATTTAGTTAACTTGTTTTTGTTAACAAATAATTTACTTAACTTTAAGTTAACTTGTTAACAAAACGAAAGTAAAGGCCAAGGTTAAGAAATCATTTTCATAACTTAAAACTTATTTTAAATACTATGGCCAATATTAAGTAATTTCGATTACTTAATTCTTTTTTTAGTAGCAAATATCAAGGGGGAAAGTTAAAACTCTTTCTCAGGTACTCACCCTCGGTCAAGGGGGAGGATTCCTCAAGGGGGAGCACTTGAAAAAGAGTTTTTATACTCCTACACATTCATGCATATCTCTTGCTCATTTTACTTAATGCACTTAATTTGTTTTTTTTCTTAACTTTGTATGTGGGTTTGCCAAAAATCAAAAAGGGGGAGATTGTTGGTGCAGTAGGCACCTAAGTCGAACCTGAGTTTTGATTATAGCAAACGATACAAAGTTAAGCTCATATTGTTATCTCATGAGCTGAATCGAGTGTGCAGAAAATTGCTATAGCTGGAGCTGAAGGCTAGCGACACCCGGAAGAAGCCGCGGTGGTCGGGCGACACTCAAGTGACTTCGGAGGGAGCCGAAGGAATTGAGTGGAAGGCCGGAAGCAAAAGCAACACGTAAGTATCGAGGTAAGCTCGTGTGTGCAAGTGTAAGTAAGGTCGTATCCTCGTTACGGGGAAAGACTTAAGCGTAGATCCGACTCAAGACATCTCATAGGTGGTCTAGGTCGAGATCGGATGGACGACGACCGTCGAAATAATATTTTCTTTAAGCTAACATTGCCTTGGCCCGATCGACCGCTAACTGAAGGACTCATCGCCGTCCATCGATCGGGTGACTATGGCTAGCACTCGATCTTGCCGCCAGCAATGATCGGTAGTGATGGCCATCGATCATTCGGTCAAAGAGATCGCCTCGAGGAGTCAAGGTTTATCACCAAATTTCAAGGGGAGTGGTGCTCAAATATGATTGGCTAGGGTTCCTCTCGAAAAGGGGCTCAAAGGCTATAAAAGGAGGTCCTAACCTAGGGTTTTCACAAGAATTCTAAGTGCTCAAAAGCCTCCGTTACGCTGCAACTCTCCGACGACTCTACAACAACGAAGTGCTGCCAACAACCCTAGCTTAAAGTTTATTTTGTTTAGTTGTTGGTATAATCTTAATTTGTTATTGCTTTCAATATTGCAATTATTTTCAATCGAGGTTTTTCGTTGCATTTTACTTTAATAGAAGAGAGGGTTTGTCTCTCTATCGTTTTGCTTCGAAGTCTTTTGTAATCGTAAAACTCCTACCTCCAACGAGGAAGAGTGTTTTAGTGAATTGCCCTCCGTACACGGTCTAGGACCGTTAGGGCCTTGGAGTAGTAGCCGAAGGCTACGAACCAAGTAAAAAAACTATTTGTCTCATTTAGGTTTTATTTACATTTTCGCTGCGTTTAATTGTCTATCGAACGTTTTAAAAGAAAAGGTTTTATCGCTATTCACCCCCCCCCCCTCTAGCGATCCGCTTCGATCCAACAAAGGATTCATAAATTTCATGAAAGAATTAAATTTGATTTAATCATGAACTAAGGTATAAAATTGAAATTAAGCTCCCCCTTAATCCAAGATATGGTTCATGATGAATGAATAACTTGTGGAGCAAAGCCTAACAAAAGATTGAAGGTTAAATCCTTACTTTGCACCAACAACATAAGTTTAGGGATGAAAATATATATATTATGAAACTTCCCCTAAAACATTGCATCAAACAGTCCTAAAAACTTGTTTATACTGAAGATTATCATACCATAGTTTTAGGACATTCAAAGATACTATTACATCCAGGAAATAGAGCTTTTTATGAGAAAACATAGTGTATCAGTCGACTGGTTTCTGATGCAGTCGACTGCTATGCCCGAATGCCATTTTTCTGATTTTTCAACCAAACTTCAAAAATGCGCCAAAAATTCTAGAAACATCGAAAAATTATGAAATTTTGTGTACACATTTCTAAAGTTATTTTATATCAAGGAAAAATAATTTTAAAAATATATATTTTCTAGATTTCGAAAATGATACAATTTTGAAACATAGCAAAAACTCTAAGTATTTTGCAAACTTTGTATCACTTTTATATTCCACTTGAAAATTGTTTTTCAAAGTTTGATAAACATAGTTTAAATTATGTTTTATTTGACATTTCCAATCATATTCTTGGAGCTATATGCACATTAGTTGTGCATAAGTATTCCCAATGATTGGTCCAATGAAGGATTAATGTCTCTAGTTGGCACTTTGGTTCATAGTAATGCATCATAACAAGCATGATGAACCAAGTGCATCTTTCTAACATCTCACATGTTGTCTAAGTGGCTCAATACAAAAATCATGGTTTCTTAGTTTGTGAGATGCTTAAGGGTATAAATCCTAGGATTTCTATAGGATCATGCAAACCTACACCTTTATTCAACTAAGCACATCCAAAGTTTTGTCCTTAGTGACGAAAATTCTACTTTGGGGAGAGGCTTGGTAAAGATGTCGGCTAGGTTGGACTTAGATTCAATGTAATTATGCTTAATGTCCCCCTTAGCCACATGATCTCTAATGAAGTGATGTTTCACTTCAATGTGCTTGGTCCTAGAGTGATGCACCGGATTTTTAATCAAGTTTATGGTGCTCACATTATCACAAAATACTTTCATGTTGGAGTAAGATAACTCATAGTCCTCTAAAGTATGTTTCATCCATAGTAGTTGAGCTACACAACCACCCATAGCCACATACTCGACCTCGGTAGTGGATAGGGCAACACAAGGTTGCTTCCTACTACTCCAACTAACTAGGGAGGACCCAAGGAATTGGCATCTACCACTAGTACTCTTCCGATCCAATTTGCAACCAGCATAATCGGAATCAGTGTACCCAACCAAATCAAAAGACCTAGTCCTAGGGTACCATAGTCCTACATTTAGTGTGCCTTTAATATATCTTAAGATTCTCTTAACAGCAACTAAATGAGATTCTTTAGCACATGATTGGTACCTAGCACACATACCAACCACAAATAATATATCGGGTCTACTAGCAGTTAGATACAAAAGGCTACCAATCATACTCTTATAGAGTGTAAGGTCAATTTGTTTTCCTTCATGATCATTATCTATTTTTGTATTAGTTGTCATAGGGTTTGACACTACTTTAGCATTTTCCAAATCAAATTTCTTAATCATCTCATTAGCATATTTGGTTTGGTAAATATAAATTCCTTCACTTGTTTGTTTGACTTATAAACCTAGGAAGAAATTTAGTTCCCCAACTAGACTCATCTCAAACTCATTTTCCATATTCTTAATAAAGTCTTGAAGAAGTTCATCATTTGTTGACCCAAAGATAATGTCATCAACATATACTTGGGCTACAAAGATGTCCTTCGATGTTGACTTTATAAATAGAGTTTGATCTACACTACCCCTCTTAAAGTCCTTAGAGATTAAAAAAGATGATAATCTTTCATACCAAGCCCGGGGAGCTTATTTCAAACCATACAAAGCTTTCCTAAGCTTGTATACATGGTTTGAGTAGTCCATATTCTCAACCCCGGGAGGTTGTTCTATATATACCTCTTCCTTTATGAACCCATTTAGGACTGCCGATTTCACATCCATTTGATGGAGTTTAAAACCCATATAAGAGGCATACCCTAATAAAATTTTAATAGACTCTAATCTAGTAACCAGGGCATATGTTTCATCATAGTCAAGTCCTTCAACTTGATTAACGCCCCTTGCAACTAACCTTTCCTTTTTCCTAGTAATGTTTCGTTGGACATCTAGTTTGTTCATAAAGACCCATCTTGTAGTAATGATGGTATTGTCATTAGGTCTAGGAACTAACTCCCATACTTGACTCCTTTCAAATTGAGCCAATTCATCTTGCATTGCTAAGATCCAATCCGGATCAAGTAATGCATCTTTGATTGTTTTTGGCACAATTTGAGAGATTAGGGCTATATGACTAGAGGGATCCCTATGAAATGACCTAGTCCTAACTCTTTGAGATAATTCACCTACAATTTGATCTAGAGGGTGATTTTGATGAACTCTTATTGTTCTAGGAGGTGTATTAAATTGAGTTTGATCATGATTATCCTCAATTCTTCTTTTATCATCGGAATCACCTCTTATTCCCTCTTGATTTAATTCTCCCCCTTGATTATTACCCCCTAAAGTTAAATCTTGAAATTTTTGGGTAATTTCTTTATTTTTATCATTGATATCATCATCAATGGGGGATTTCCTAGGGTATGTATTAGAGGTTTCATCAAATTGGACATTTGAAGATTCCTCAATCGTTTGAGTTTTTTTATTATAAATTCTATACCCTACACTAGTGGATGAGTATCCAACTGGGATTCCCTCATCTGCTTTTGACTCAAATTTGCCTAGGTTGTCTTTGGTGTTTAAAATATAAACTTTGCATCCAAAGACCTTAAAATAGTGAATTGTTGGAATTGTACCATTCCATAATTCAAATGGGGTTTTTCCTAAAAACTTATGAATTAAAACCCTATTTTGGATATAGCAAGCGGTGTTGACCGCTTCCGCCCACAAGTAGCTAGGTAAAGAATATGCATTTAGCATAGTCCTAGCCGCTTCTTGTATGACACAATTTTTCCTTTCCACAACCCCATTTTTTTTGGGGTGTTCTAGGACAAGAAAACTTGTGCTTGTACCCTTGTTCTAAGCAAAAGTTTGAGAAGTTTGAATTTTCAAATTCCCCACCATGATCACTACGGATCCGGTTGATTTGAGTTTTCTTTTATTCTCTACTCTCTTGCTAAATCCTGTGATTATTCCTAGGGTTTCATTCTTATTTTTCATGAAAAATACCCAAGTAAATCTAGAAAAATCATCTACTATCACTAAGCAATATTTACTACCAATCATGGAAGGGGTACTATGACAATCAAATAAGTCCATATGCAATAGTTCTAAAGGTAAAGCGGTACTAAGTAAAGTTTTACATTTGTGTGATGTTCTTGATTGTTTCCCTTCTTGGCATGCATCACACATTTTGTCCTTGAGATACTTGACTTTTGGCAACCCTTTGACTAACTTCATTTTGGCTATTTTGGCAATGTTCTTCATATTTATGTGCC
Source organism: Wurfbainia villosa (assembly GCA_025175895.1). Lineage (NCBI taxonomy): Eukaryota > Viridiplantae > Streptophyta > Magnoliopsida > Zingiberales > Zingiberaceae > Wurfbainia > Wurfbainia villosa. The sequence continues at coordinate 28,943,905 of CM045989.1, read as the reverse complement.
CTAGCCTCCTTTGCCAAAGCTAACTCTCTTCTTCTTTTGCAACAAGACACTTAGTAGAAGCATTAGTAGCATAGGATAAATCAACATTATATATATTTGATTTCCTAAAACCTACTAATATGCAATCATTTAAAGTTTTGTGTCTTATGAAACATTTTGAAGAGTCAAATTGAACATCAAAATTTGCATCACATTGTTGACTTACACTATGTAAATTAAATTTCATATTTTTAACTAACAACACTTTATGAATGGCAAGGTTGGGGGATACCTCAATTGTGCCTTTTCCTAGAATCTTAAGTTTGCCACTATTTCCAAAAGACACCTTCCCCTTGCTAGTGTGGTTGATAGTGGAAAATTTTCTCTCATCACCGGTCATGTGTTTTGAGCACCCACTATCAACAATCCATAACCTTGGTTCTTCTACCTATACAACATGAAAAATGCAAGACTTATGCACCAAAATTTTAGGACCACTAGCATCAATCAAAAACTTCTTAGGGACCCAAGCCTTTCTAACCTTGCTCCTAATGGTGGATTTTCTACTAACAAGAGATGTAAAGGCTACCTCCTTTTCCTTATGCCTATATCCATTCGGACCTTGTTGTAAATAGCCCTTTGATCCTTAATTATCATATCTAGGTATTTAGAGCCATTTGTAAATTTTTCTAAGCATGCTCTTAGTTCACCTATTTCTTTTCTTAATTCATCATTTTCATTTCTAAGTGTACATGTGTCATCAAAAAGTGGTTCTACATTTTTAAGTGACTTAATTTCTACTTTTAAGTCCTTTATCCTAGTTTTTGATCTATTTAAGGCATTTTGAAGACATGCAATGGTTTTATAAAGTAAATCTACCCAAGGGGAGTTGCTTACCTCATCATCACTTGATGATGATTCGTCGCTTGAGGAAGAGGATGAAGACTTCTTACTTGAGCTTCCTACTTCCTCCTCCAAGGCCAAGAGGGCTAGATTCCGGGTGGCATGACACACTTCTTCATCATCGGAAGAGTCCTCCAAGCTTAGTGTGTCCCATGTTTGTGCCACCATTGCCTCCTTCTTCTTCTCCTTCTTTTCCTTCTTCTCCTTATGCTTCTTTTCCTTCTCCTCCTTCTTCTTTAGTTCCGGGCAATTTGGCTTGATATGCCCTTTCTTGTTGCAACCATAACAAGTTACATTAGATGAAGGAATTGAACTAGTTGAGGTTTTACCTTTGGAGGATTGGAACATCCTCCTCACATCTTTCTTGGTGAGTTTCCTTGACCTCCCACCAAACTTCTTCACATAGTGAGCAACCTCACTAGTCGATAGCTCGTCGTCGCTACTTTATGATTCCTCCTCAGATTCGGATGAGGAAGACACTTCTTTCTCCTCCTTCTTTTTGTCCTTCTTCCCTACAAAAAGAGCTATACCTTTCTCTTTTGATGAAGTATTAGCTTGCTCGTGCAATTCAAATTCACAAAAGAGCTCATCTAATTTAACCAAAGAAAGATCCCTAGAGACCTTATAGGCATATACCATTGAAGCCCATAAGGTTGTTCTAGGGAAGGCTTGGAGTACATACCTCACAAGGTCTCGGTTGTCGACCTTCTCACCTATCACATGTAGTCCGTTGACTACTTCCTTGAAGCGACCATGCATTTGGCTCACGATCTCATTGGTCTTCATGGCGAAGCTTTGGAGTTAGCCTATTAAGAGATCTCTCTTGGCTCTTCTTGTTTCCTTGGATCCGTCGTTGAGCTCAATTAGCTTCTCCCAAAGCTCCTTTGCCGATTCAAAAGGCCTCACCTTGCTTAGTTGCTCTTTTGACAACCCACATTGAAGTGTGGTTGTTGCTTTGGAGTTGGCTTGAGCCTTCTTGGTCATGTCCCTCGTCTAAACCTTGGTCGGTATGGGCACTCCGTGTTCATCGACCGGCTTCTCGAATCCATCAACAACGGTAAACTAATTGTCAATATCATTCATAAGGTAGTACTCCATCCTACCTTTCCAGTAGCTGAAATCATTGTCGTCGAAGAAAGGAGGCCTCGCTGTGCTATACCCCTCTTGGAAAGCCATCTTGCTCTGGTTGATTATTAGATCTTCCGATGCGATCAAGCCTCTGATACCACTTGTAGGTGATCGTTGGAAGCTAGAGGGGGGTGAATAGCTTGTTTTCATTTCTACAAAAAGAATAGCAGAAGCACAAACAAAAACAACAATAGTAAAGAAAATGAAAACACAATGGTAACACAAATCCTTTACGTGGTTTGAAGATAACGCTCCTACTCTACAACGATCCTTAAGGTGGATCAACCCTAAGCAATCTCACTATGAAGCTTTCTTTTTACAACAACCCTCCTCTTCTTACAAAGGATGAAGATGAAGTTTAGAGAGGAGGAGGGGAATTAAAACACTAGAAAGCTTGGAAAATTCATGGAGGCTTGAAAGGATGATCAGAAAGTAAGCATTAACCCCTTCAACCACCACAAGCCCTCTTTTTATAGAGAGAGGGTTGTTTTTCTCATTGGGCCACGATCAATCGACTGATGTACAACATCAGTCGACTGTCACCATTGTTAACGACGTCTGAACAGCCGAATTCACGGGATCTATAATCATTATCTTCCAACGGTACGTTCATCAGTCGACTAATCCATCCATTAGTCGACTGATGGAGTGATCAGTTGAGTGATCACGGCGCACAGTCGAGTTAGACTCCATTTTGTGCCCGTATTCGCCTCGATCAGTTGACTGCCACCGATTGGTAGTCAACTGATGGCGACATCAGTCGACTGCCACGATAAGCCAGTCGACTGTTCATCAGCTTTTCAGGCTGACTCAGTCGAGCACCATAACAGGTGACTGATACATCATATCAGTCGACTGATACTCATCAAGTATGAATAATTCATACTTGAATTGACTCCCTAGACCTAGACTCAACCTTCTAGCTCTTTTTTAAGCCTTGCGCCTCCAGGATCCCTCCGAGTCTGTGACTTGTTCATCCTTTGCGCTTTGCTTCCAAGTGCTTACTTCGGTTTTATCATGTCTTGGGTTTCCCTTTGCCAAAGTGCGCTTGGACTTTACGCCGCTAAGACTACATGCTTGGACTTACGCTACCAAGACTTGCCTTTGGACTTCCATTGCCAAGGTCCGTTTGCACTTAATGCCACCGAGATTACATGCTTGGTCTTATGCCGCCAAACCTTTTCCTTGGACCTCTCTTGCCCAGATCATACTTGGACTTTGCCTTTACCAAGTCTTCATACATGTATTTTCCTGTCACTTAAACATGTTCACAATTAGATCACAAAGTATTGCCTAACTTAGATGATTATCCAAACATCAAAACATATAAATGCTTGGGGCATTGTTGCACCAACACCACCGCGGCGTCCACCAGTTCCTAGGTTGATCACATATAAATGTGGCACAAGCGGCTGAGCACCCAATTCTCCCAGGTACCCGATTTGCCGAGACTGCCAAATTTCTCACCTCGACCGCCACGCTAGAGGTATGGTTTCATGTAAGTCTGGGAGAGACGCAAATTTTGATATGCTTTTCTACTAGTGTTAGTTTTCTTTGACATCTAGGTTTAGTGTTAGATTAGTTGCATTTATTTGTTCATGTATAGGTTCCTTTCAACACTTAGTTTTTAGTCACTTTAATCTACCTCAGTGTTTTTTTTCAAAAATTTTCATGACATATTTCGATGCCATAGATTGCTTAACTTCATTTATCTTGTGATATTTTATTTTTGGTTGCTTTGATGGATGCTCTAGCTTTGCACTTGTTAGCTTTTATCTTTTACTTACACGTGATGAATATTCTGAAAGGAAAAATCTATTATATACAAAGTTATGATTCATCCCAGTAGTCTAGGACTTTGGAATCCATATAGGTGACTCTAGATTTAGAATTTTAGTTACCGAAGATGCTCGGATTGTGTAAGTCCATTTGGAAAAATTAAAATACCAGTGAGCTAGAGAGGAACAAAGTGTTAGTGAAAGCCCTAGAGTCAATCATGTGATGATTGTTGTATGGACTTTATTGTATCATATTCCTATTCATAAAGGCATGGTTATTATAATTACTTGTATTGGTGGCAAATAACTAAGTATAATAACATCCTTGAGTAGTAGGTTCTTATCTATATCAATCGATTGGTTGAATCGATAATGAGATTATATAGAGAATACTACTCTTAATCATTCCTAGTCAAGTATTAACATTCAGGGACAATGTTAATGTGTAGAGACTAGCATGTAGGTCAACACGATGACTTGATCTCACAAGTCATGGATATGAGATATCAAGTTGACACATGGGTATGCATTGGAGAATGTATACTGAATGACCCACCATGAGAAAGTATCATGGATCGTTATATGAGTGTCATATACTTTCTCATGTGGCTATTAGTATGACTATTAGTCCTTAGACCTGAAGTCACCATGATTCCCTACATAAGGAGTTGCATACTTTGGCTTCATCAAGCGTCACCCGTAAATGGGTGGACTATAAACACGATTACTGGGTATGTAACAAATTATGCAGAGGAATGTGAGTCATGTTGATGGGATCTATCCCTCCTATATGATGGGAGTGACATCATTATTCTTGATAAAGTGAGACCACAAAGTGCATGACCATGGCCAAATGAGTCAATATGAGTTATTGAGCTCATTTGATTAAAGTGAGTCTACTTGGAGTTCAAGATATAGATTGTACCGAGGATTATACGATCTATGCCTCAATTGGTCAATATAGATGTCAAGGATAGAAGGACATTGTCACATATTGTGAGAGTCACAATTAGTAGTCACAAAGGTGATGTTGGATCTCAATATTCTTGTAACTTGGGTAGCAATGATGTGTTGCTAGATACCGCTCATTGCTTATGTTCCTAAATCGGTTTAGGAGCATTGCCAACGTTACAAGAACCTATAGGGTCACACACAAAGGGAAATTAGATGGAGATTAGGTTCATATGATGAACCATGAGGATTAGGTTCATGGGATGAACTAAATTGGATTAAGAGTAATCCAAATTAGACTAATTGAGTTAGACTCAATTTGATTCAAGTGTTGAATGAGTATAATTTAGATTTGATTCATTAAGTCAATTTAAATTAATGAATAGAGATTCATTAAATCAAATTGACTTGAATCAAGTGGTTAGATTTGATCAACCATGGGAGATAAGAGGTCAAGTTTGACTTGACTTGAGAGGGAAGATGAATGGTCAATTTTGACTTGACCAATTGCCTTGTCATGGTGACTTGGCATGGGGGTCGGCCAATGATGATGTTCCACAACATCATGGACTTATCATGTGGTGCCACCTCATGAGGGAGACCAAGAGTCATTGGCTCTTGGAGTTACATGCATGCATGTAACCCCCACCCATTGAATGGCGGTCCACTTTTCCATTTGATGTGAATTCATTTGGTGAGTAACTCCATCATCTTCTTCCTTGTTCTTTCTCAAGCTCTCTCCCTCATTCTACCTTGGCCGAAACTTCCAAGGGGTGATAGCACACTCTAGGTTGTTTTTCACCACCATTTGTCCATGTGGATACCAATAGAGGAGTGTACACTTGACACTCTTGAGTTCCGGCAAAGTATTTATACGAGCGGGATAAGCGAAGGGCGTCACTACGAGGGTAATGCTCTCATCTTGTAGATCTAAGGTAGATCTAGGTTTCTTTAAAAACATACATGTTTTAGTTTTATATATCTTCACACGGATCCATGGCCGGGCTTCCGAGGTTTCCGCAATGCAAAAAGCGGTTTTTGCGGCTCGGAAAGTCCAACAGTGGTATCAGAGTCACGTGCAAGGCTTGTATGTGTTTTAAATTTGTAGTTTTTGTATTAGATATAAAAATTACAGATTTTTAAGTTTCTGTAAATTTACTATTTTTATAGAATTTTTGCGTATTTTTCTCGAATAGTCGAAGCAACAAGTGTTGGGACACTTGTAGGCTTCGACCACCGTGAAAAACTCTCCGAAACGGCAAGTTCTCACTTTAGGTTTTTGGGACAGTGACTTAAGTCACTGTAATATCTAGTAGGTACACTCTCAAAGTTTATTTTTGTAAGTAGGGGTGCTACCCCTCTCCCCGAAAGGGGCCTTGTCCCGTGATCGTGCTCGGAAATCGCTTAGCGGGACGGCTACGCAGAGGTGACTCATAAAATTGAAAAAAAAAGGAAAAATTATAGAAATTTTCTGTAAAATACATAATTTAGTATTATGTATAATTATGTGATGGTCATGGCCAAAGAACCCCAATATGATTGGATGATAATGTTTTGTAATTCATAATACGGCATGCGTGCCGTTTTTGTGATTGTGCTTGTTGTATAGGGTATGCGACCTACGCGTCGTGCCTCTTCTTTTAAAATCCTAGTTGTAAATAGTTTTAGACTCGAATGTAACTCGATTTTCATGTTTGTAATGTACAAAATGGAGCGGTGGAAGGTCCACTTGTAGACGAAGTTACGAGAAGGGTGCCGACGACACATGACAGTCAAAGGAGGCACTTGGAGAAGCCGCTAACCCTAGGTTGACCGTCCGATCTTCTCATTGGCTTGAGAAGATCGTAGTAGAGCCATGACCACATCATAATTAATTATATATATATATATATATATATATATATATGTTGATATATATATATATATATATATATATATATTTGTTTTTGCTTATATGTATGTGATGCATGCTAGTAGAATAATGCTTGTATGTATATGATGCATGCTAGGATATTTTTCTTGTATGTATATGATGCATGGTCTAGAATAATGCTTGTATGTATGTGATGCATGCTATTGTAGGATAATAAAGGCCTTAATGCGTATATGATACACATTACGATTAGATTAGATCTTAATCGAATCAACTCGAAAAATGCCTACCAAGTCCTTGATACCCATCACTACCTCGATCATTTGTAGTTGTTGAATCTGCCAAAGCAGAGCAACGCATATTATTTTGGTAGGGTGCGGAGGGACAATCTTGGTCCCGCCTATCATGGCTTGGGTTATAGTAAGCTCAATTAGATTGAGTAAAACTAGTTAACTCAATTGGATCGTGTAGAACTATAGGCATATTCCAACCGTTGGAAAGATAGGATAAGATCGCATTTACACTAAATCTTGGGTGATTTAGCCAAAGCTAACTCAAGGTCTTTTGTAAATGTGGGTCTTGATCCTATAAACAAGAGTTGCATAGAGAGATGTAATCGGTAATGTGTTACCCACCGAACATACTAAGTCTTGGGCGATTTAGCCAAAGCTAACTCAAGGCTTAGTATGATGTGGATCTTGTCCTGCAGGAATTATAGCATGTTTGTATGAATCTAGTAATGTGGTTTGACAACATCCATAACTCGATTCTACAAAATTCCTATAATTCAGTGGGAGCATCATTTGATTAAAGGCCTAATTAAATGATAAAAGGAATATAATATTAATTTTCTGCATTGTGTATGTTGTACATTACTATGTCGACAAACACGAACACTCTCTCCCTGTGTTCTGTCATTGAGAAGGACAAGCTCAATGGAGCAAATTTCCTGGACTGGTACAGGAACCTGAGAATCGTTCTCACCCAAGAAAGGAAACTGTACATCCTAGAGCAGCCCATTTCGGAGGCACCTCCTACCACTGCCTCGCGAACTGACAAAGATGCTTACAAGAAGCATCAAGATGATGCATTAGATGTGTCATGTCTCATGCTCACGACCATGAACTCTGAGCTTTAGAAGCAACATGAGTTCATGAATGCTTATGATATGATTGAACATCTTCGTCAACTATATCAAGGACAAGAAAGGCACGAGAGATATGAAGTCTCTAAGGCATTGTTTCAGTCCAAGATGCAAGATGGGACTCCCGTAGGTCCATATGTACTCAAGATGATTGGGTACATAGAAAACCTACAGAGATTGGGATTCCCACTTGGCCAAGAGTTGGCCACTAACTTGATCTTGCAGTCTTTGCCACAAAGCTACAATCAATTTGTCATGAATTACAACATGAATAAAATTGATAAGCCACTACCTGAGATCCTCAGCATGTTGAGAACTGCTGAACTCCACCTTAAGAAGGAAAAATATGACTCCATTTTGATGGTGCAAAATAAGAAAGGCAAGGGCAAGACTAAAGGTAAGGGAATGTCCCAAGCCAAGGGCAAAGGCAAAGAACTGAAACCCTAAGGAGGGGTGGCCAAAGAAGAGGCTTGCTTCCACTGCAAGGAAGCTGGACACTGGAAGCTTAACTGCAAAGCTTACCTGGAAGATCTTAAGAAGAAGATAAGTGAGATTTCTACTTCTGGTATAAATGTTATAGAAGTCAATCTATCTATTTCTTCATCATGGGTATTAGATACCGGATGTGCATCTCACATTTGTACCAATGTGCAGGCGCTGAGAAATAGCAGGGCATTGACAAAGGGTGAGGTGGACCTACGAGTAGGCAATGGAGCAAGGGTTGCTGTTATTGCTGTAGGAACTTATGATCTATCTCTGCCCACTGGGCTTGTACTAGAACTAAATGAATGTTGTTATGTGCTTGCTTTAACTAAGAACATAATTTCAATTTCTTGTTTGGACAAGAAAGGATTTACATTTATAATAAAGAACGAATGTTGTTCAGTTTATTTAAATGATGTGTTCTATTGTAGTGCACCTCTAATGAACGGACTCTACTTTCTAGACTTAGAGAGCCCCATCTATAACATAAGTACTAAAAGGTTCAAGTCAAATGAGTTGAACCAAATCTATCTCTGGCATTGTCGCTTAGGTCACATAAATGAGAGTCGCTTATCTCAGCTCCATAATGATGGGCTGCTGGACTCATTTGATTTTGAATCATATGAGACATGCGAGTCTTGCCTTTTAGGCAAGATGACCAAGACTTCCTTTAGTGGACAAAGTGAAAGAGCAACAAACTTGTTAGGACTTATACATAGTGATGTATGTGGTCCTTTCAATGTTGCTGCTAGAGGTGGTTACAGGTACTTCATTACATTTACTGATGACTTTAGTAGATATGGTTATGTGTATCTCATGACACATAAATCAGAATCCTTTGAAAAGTTTAAAGAATTCAAGAATGAAGTACAAAACCAGCTTGGGAAGAGTATTAAGATACTTCGATCAGATCGAGGTGGTGAATACCTTAGCCATGAGTTTCATGACTATCTAGCTGAGTGTGAGATTCTATCCCAACTCACTCCTCCTATAACACCACAGTGGAATGGTGTATCCGAAAGGAGGAATCGTACCCTATTAGATATGGTACGATCTATGATGAGTCACGCAGATCTTCCTATATCCTTTTGGGGATATGCTTTAGACATAGCAGCCTTCACACTTAACCTTGTACCATCCAAGGCTGTGATAAAGACACCATATACGATATGGACAGGGAGAAATCCCAAGATGTCTTTCATGAGGATTTGGGGTTGTGAGGCTTACGTTCGACGTCAAGTCTCAGACAAACTGGGACCCAAATTTGATAAGTGTTATTTTGTTGGATATCCTAAGGAGACTAAGGGATATTACTTCTACATTCTCAGTCAGCACATTGTGTTTGTGGCAAAGATTGGGGTTTTTCTAGAAAGAGATTTTGTTTCTAGAAAAATTAGTAGGAGTACGTTCGATCTAGAAGAAATTCAAGATAAGGACCATAGCACTGAGGCCTTGATGGAGGTTGAACATGAACCACAAAGTATTGTGGGTGATGAGATTGTTGCACAAAGAGTTGTGGAACAATAACCTGTTCAGGTAGACCTACCTCTTCGCAGGTCTGATAGGGTACGTCGTCAGCCTGAGAGATACTCATTTCTCTTGTCTGACCATGATGACATTATGCTCATTGAGAATGAGCCTACCTCCTATCAAGAAGCTGTGATGAGCCCAGATTCTAAGAAATGTCTAGAGGCCATGAGATCCGAGATGGAATTCATGTACACCAACCAAGTATGGACTTTGGTTGATCCACCTGAGGGCATCCAACCCATTGGGTGTAAGTGGGTCTTTAAGAGAAAGACTGACATGGATGGACTTACGCATACCTATAAGGGTCGATTGGTGGCTAAAGGTTTCAAGCAAATTCATGGTATTGACTATGATGAAACCTTTTCTCCAGTGGTGATGTTTAAGTCTATTCGGATCATGATTGCTATTGCAGCATACCACGATTATGAGATCTGGCAGATGGATGTCAAAACTGCATTTCTGAATGGAAACCTGAGGGTTTTGTAGATCCACAACCAGAGGGTTTTGTAGATCCACATCATACTGGGAAAGTATGCAAGCTGAAAAGGTCCATTTATGGGCTAAAGCAAGCTTCTCGGAGCTGGAATCTTCGATTCGATGATGCGATCAAACAGTTTGGTTTTATAAATAATGAAGATGCACCCTGTTTCTACAAGAGGGTTAATGGGAACATAGTTGTCTTCCTTGTATTGTATGTGGATGACATACTACTCATTGGGAATGAACTCCCTGTAGGGTCGATCGATGTGTATATCTTGGCCGGCTAGAGGGGGGTGAATAGCCTTTGTCGTAGAAGGTGGAATTCATTCGTTCGTTGCTCGTCTACAAAACTATTAGCGCAAGCAGAATATGCAAATACAAACAATTAAAGACAAAAGCAATAATGAGAATACAAATGCTAACAAAGGATGTAATGTGGTTCACGGCTACGTCGCTAATCCATGGTCCGATTCGTCCAAGGTGAATCACTCCTCAATCTATCCACTAGATCTCTCCTTTGCACAAAGCTAGGTGGAGGTAACCTCTTTTACACAAGGATCACTCTTCTACAATAGAATGAAGATTAGCACAAGTAGAAGAGTGGAAAATGTTTAGGGAACTTTGGGAGTTGTTAGGAGTTCAAGCATTAGTCCCTCAAAGCCCCACACCCTTCCTCTTTATAGCGGAAGAGGCCGTTGACACAGGACCAGTCGACTGATCCTATAGTCGTTGCCCAATAACGGCTGCTTTCCATGTTGGATTCCATACAACGACTTCCACATCAGTCGACTGATATTGCCATCAGTCAACTGATGCTTCGATCAGTCGAGTGCTCACAAGCTTGACTCCATTCTGTGCCCGAAACACTTGCGACCCGGTCGGGATGCCTTCATCGATCATTGGTCTCGCAATGATTCAATCCATGGACTCAAACACTAGTCGAGTCATTACATGGTAGTCTACTGATGTCGAGAAATCCTATCCGACACTTAGCCAAATGGCCAAGTTTCACCTAAGAGCACTACCCCTTCCCGGGGTACATTTGCTCACTCTCATCCCTCGGAGTCTCTCGCCTTTGAAGTTATCTTCGTTCGGCCACGTCCCTCAGATGTGCCAAGCACACGGTTCTACAGCGTCATCCTTCGCGTCTCGCCCTAAAGTCTACTTCCTCTAGCTTTACTCCAAGCTCCTCGTCCGGCGGTCCCTCGGATGCTCCAAGCGCACGGCTTCCGCAAAGCCATCCTTCACCGAGTCAAGGACCGAGTCATGAGAGGTGAAACTTGCCAAGGCTCCATGTGCGAATTACTAAGTCCTGCAAGATTCAAACGCACATATCAAATCGACACATTCTAACTTATATCCTTTGCAACACACTTCAAAACATATCAAGGATTGATTGCACTAACAATCTCCCCCTTTTTGATGTGTGACAATCCATTTAAGTTAGGTAAAATATTTCATAAAACTATTAAGGTAAGAAAGTATGTAAATAACATGATTATCAACTCTCCCCCTTAATACATGAAACTCCCCCTAAATAGAATTCCCCCTTACTTATACAAATATATTTCTCCCCCTTTGACACCATCAAAAATATTAAACAAAGTTTATACAAGCATGGAATCAAGTTTAGAGAAAAACAAAAGCCAAAACATGCCTTAAAATTGGATAAAAGAAGTTATTGGGCATGTTATCAGGCGACCAGTCGACTGACACATGCATTTCAGGTTTTTCTGATTTTCGGGCTGAATTTCAGAAATGCATTAAAAATTCTAAAAAATTCAAAAAATCATGAAATTTGGGGACATATTTCTCGTAAGTATATTTATAAATGATAAATAGTTTTCCATGAAAAATCATTATATTTTCAAGTATTTTCCAAAAATCCAAAAGCTTTAAAAATAACTAGTGTTTTGATCAAGTTTGTATCCATTTTAACACCTAGTTTTGCTTTAAATTGTTTCAAAACATGAACACACAGATTTTAAAGTAAGAAATTGTTTTAAAAACATATGAAATATCCAACCATGATCTTTGGGCAATATGTCTATAAATTAAACATAAGTCTTCCCCATGATTGGTCTATTATTGTTATTTGATACCTTAAATGACCATCTAAATGTCATAGGCATTAGTGGATATTTGTATCATCCTAACATCTCACTCATGCTAAGTTTTCAATCAAGGTAGCTTATGGTGAGTGTGAGATGCATCCTAAAGGTATTTGTATATACTTAACCATTATTTTCATGCAATTCTATACAAGGTTAAGTATCATCCTAACATCCAACATGATCATAAAGACATATATTGATGAATTTCATATTATGACCATGAAACACATGTATTCATCAATTAATAATCATGCATTAGGTATTACATCATGATAATAAGACAAATATCACCTAAAGCATGATTTATCTATTTATAGGTGCATTATCATCACCTAACACTATTTCAAAAATATTGTCCCGCCATCCTAAGTCAACCAACATATGATATAGGTAAATTCCATATGGTTGACTATCCTAGGGTTTTCCTAACCCTTTAGGATGGATTTAGGAACACAAAATAAGTTCTTTCCTATGGGGTTCACTAAAAATTCCTTAGGGATCCATTTTCTAGCTATTACCTTCTTTTTGTCTTGACCCGTAGCAATTAAACATTTATAGACCTTTTAATTTTTATTTTCTTTATATCCTAGGCCTTTCTTATTGAAGCTTGCTCTTTGGCTCCCAATTATCATGTTAAGAGTGTTGGAGCCAATTGTAAACTTTTCTAGGGCCTTGGTCAAATGATCTACCTTTTCCCTTAGGACCCTATTTTCTTCAATACATGCATCATTAACATCAAATGGTATATAGTCATGTGAGCATGGATCATTTAGGCTAGAAGAAGTATCATCATTAATATTTAAGCATGTTTTTTCTAGCTTATTTTCTAAATCCTTAATTTGATCTAGGATGCTCTTATTTTTCTTTTTGGCTCTAAATAAGTCCTTAGTGAGGCTAGAAAACATGGAAACTATTTTACTAGGTGAGAGATTCTTTACCATAGTCTCCATGTCTTTTTCCTCGGATTTGGAGGATGATGAAGAAGCTCCCCCTTCACTAGAGCGCTCCTCACTTGAGCTTGCTTCTTCATTTTCGGAGGAGGAGGAGTCAAAGTCATCAAAAGCCATTAATGCCAAATTTGTGACAAAGGCATTTTCTTCCTCGGATGATGATGATGATGAGGAAGAAGGGTCATCCCAAGTCCTTTCTTTTAGTGCCTTGGCCTTCCCTATTTATTTGGCCTTCTTCTCATCTTATTTCTTCTTGCTCCCCTTCTTATTCTTCTTTTCTTCCTTCTTTCTCTTCTCCCCTTTGCTCTTGTTCAAGAGGGCACAATTTTCCCTTATATGTCCCTCTCCTTGGCAATTATAGCAAATCACCTTCCCCCTTGGTCTTCTTCTCCTATCATTAGATTTATTAAATTTAAAACCTTTTAATGCACGCCTTACCCTCCTTACCATATATGCTTCTTCCGTGCTATCCATGGAGGAGGAGGAGGATGCTTCGTCGGATGAGGAAGGAGACTCCATCTTCTTCTTCCCCTTGTTTGCCATCAAGGCTACTCCTCTTGAAGGTTGAATTCTAGGCTCTTCTACTATTCCTTCAAGCCTCGTTTCGTGGAGCTCCATGGTTGAGAAGAATTCCTCCAAGGTGCTAACTTCTAGGTTCTTGGATATGTAAAAAGAGTCCACCATTGAGCTCCATCTTGAGGACCGGGGAAAAGCATCTATGACCTTCATTACCATATTACGGTTGGAGAGTTTTTCACCTAAACTTGTCAAACCGGTTAGAATTTCCTTAAATCTAGAGTGTAGAGATTTTACCTTCTCTCCCTTTTCGAGTTTGATGTTTGATAATTGGGAGCGAAGGACATCTCTCCTTGCTAGCTTCGCCTCGGATGTGCCTTCATAAATCTCTATTAGTTTCTCCCACATCTCCTTTGCGCTAGCACACTCTCCTATCCAGTTGACTTCTTGTTGGGGGAGTACATTGTAGAGGTGATGTTTGGCTTTTGTGTTTGCCAAGTACTCTTCCCTTTGCCTCTTGCTCCACCTTGATTTTTCCAATTGCTCCCCTTCATCCCTAGGCATTTCGAAACCATTTTCCATAATTAAAAGGATTTCAAATTCGGTTTCGAAAAATACCTCCATTCTCTTTTTCCACCAAGAGAATTCTCCTTCAAACTTTGGTGAGTGAATGTTTGAGCTGGCCATCTCTTGATATAGTGCTTGTGTTGGCGATTAGTCCTCAACAAGTGCCTTGGCTCTGATACCACTTGTAGGGTAGATCGATGTGTATGTGTTGGCCGGCTAGAGGGCGGTGAATAGCCTTTGTCGTAGAAGGTGGAATTCGTTCGTTCATTGCTCGTCTACAAAACTATTAGCGCAAGCGGAATATGCAAATACAAACAATTAAAGACAGAAGCAATAACGAGAATACAAACGCTAACAAAGGATGTAACGTGGTTCACGGCTACGCCGCTAATCCACGGTCCGATTCGTCCAAGGTGAATCACTCCTCAATCTATCCACTAGATGTCTTCTTTGCACAAAGTTAGGTTGAGGTAACCTCTTTTACACAAGGATCACTCTTCTACAATAGAATGAAGATTAGCACAAGTAGAAGAGTGGAAAACATTTAGGGAACTTTGGGAGCTGTTAGGAGTTCAAACATTAGGCCCTCAAAGCCCCACACCCTTCCTCTTTATAGAGGAAGAGGGTTTCTTCCCATTGACACAGGACTAGTCGACTGATGCCCCTAATCAATCGACTGATCCTGTAGCCGTTGCCCAATAACGACTGCTTTCCACGTTGGATTCCATATAATGACTTCCACATCAGTCGACTGATATTGTCATCAGTCGACTGATGCTCCGATCAGTCGAGTGCTTGCGAGCTCGACTCCATTCTATGCCCGAAACACTTGCGACCAATCGACTGATACCTTCATCAGTCGACTGGTGGTCTCGCAGTCGACTGCAAGTCCATGGCAGTCTACTATTGGCACTTGAACCGGACTCGAACACTAGTCGAGTCACAGTCGACTTAAAGCTGTCGACTACAATTACATGGTAGACTACTGATGTCGAGAAATCCCATCCGACACTTAGCCAAATGACCAAGTTTCACCTAAGAGCACTACCCCTTCCCGGGTTACATTCACTCACTCTCATCCCTCGGAGTCCCTCGCCTTTGAAGTTATCTTCGTCCGGCAACGTCTCTCAGATGCGCCAAGCGCACGGCTCTGCAGCGCCATCCTTCGTGTCTCGTCTTGAAGTCTACTTCCTCCGGCTTTACTCCAAGCTCCTCATCTGGCGGTCCCTCGGATGCTCCAAGCGCACGACTTCCACAAAGCCATCCTTCACCAACTCAAGGACCGAGTCATGAGAGGTGAAACTCGCCAAGGCTCCATGTGCAAATTATTAAGTCCTACAAGACTCCAACGCACATATCAAACCCACACATCCTAACTTAAACCCTTTACCACACACATCAAAACCATATCAAGGATTGATTGGACTAACAATCCCTTCGCTACAATCTATGAAGACTTAGCTGGGACGTGCTTCTAAATGAAGGACTTAGGTGAAGCAGCCTGTATTCTAGGCATCAAGATCTATAGAGATAGATCTAAGAAATTACTTGGCCTAAGTCAGAGTACATATATTGACACGGTATTACTACGGTTTGCCATGCAGAATTCCAAGAAGGGACTTCTACCGATGTCATGTGGTGTGGGTCTTTCGAAGACTCAAAGTCCCTCTTCTACAGAGGAGAGAGACCGCATGGATAAGATCCCTTATGCATCTGCTATAGGATCTATCATGTACGCTATACTGTGTACTCGTCCTGATGTCTCATATGCTTTGAGCATGATGAGTAGATACCAGTCAGATCCAGGTGAGCGTCACTGGATAGCAATCAAGAATATTCTTAAGTACTTGAGAAGGACTAAAGAATATTTCTTGATATTTGGAGGCGATGAGGAGCTAGTTGTAAAGGGTTACAGTGATGCCAGCTTTCAAACTGACCAGGATGATTATAGATCGCAGTCAGGGTTCGTGTTTTGCTTGAATAGTGGCGCTGTGAGCTGGAAGTGTTCGAAGAAAGACACAATTGCTGATTCTACAATAGAAGCCGAGTATATCGCTGCATCTGAGGTAGCAAAGGAGGAAGTTTGGATCTGCAAGTTCATTACTGAGCTTGGGGTGGTTCCTAGCATAGCAGATCCCATAGAGCTCTATTGTGACAACAATGGGGCAATTGCACAGGCTAAGGAACCTCGCTCACACCAGCGGACCAAACACATACTACGACGCTTCCATCTCATTCGAGAGATTATCGATAGAGGAGATGTGAAGATTTACAGAGTACCCACAGAGGCTAACATTGCAGATCCCTTGACCAAGGCTTTAGCACAAAAAAAGCATGATGGTTACACTAGGTCATTGGGTATTAGATACTACGGTGATTGGCACTAGTGCTAGTGGGAGATTGTTAATGAAAGCCCTAGAGCCAATCATGTGATGATTGTTGTATGGACTTTATTGTATCATATTCCTATTCGTAAAGGCATGGTTATTATATTTACTTGTATTGGTGCCAAATAACTAAGAATAATAACATCCTTGAGTAGTAGGTTCATATCTATATCAATCGATTGGTTGAATTGATAATGAGATGATATAGAGAACACTACTCATAATCATTCCTAGTCAAGTATTAACATTTAGGGACAATGTTAATGCGTAGAGACTAGCATGCAGGTCAACACGATAACTTGATCTCACAAGTCATGGATATGAGATATCAAGTTGACACATGGGTATGCATTGGAGAATGTATAATGAATGACCCACCATGAGAAAGTATCATGGATCGTTATAAGAGTGTCATATACTTTCTCATGTGGCTATTAGTATGACTATTAGTCCTTAGACCTGAAGTCACCATGGTTCCCTACATAAGTAGTTGCATACTTTGGCTTCGTCAAACGTCACCCGTAAATGGGTGGACTATAAAGGAAATTACTAGGTATGTAATAAATTATGTAGAGGGATATGAGTGATGTTGATGGGATCTATACCTCCTATATGATGGGAGTGACATCGTTATTTTTGATAGAGTGAGACCACGAAGTGCATGGCCATGCCCAAATGAGTCAATATGAGATATTGAGCTCATTTGATTAGAGTGAGTCTACTTGGAGTTAAAGATATAGATTGTACCAAGGATGACACGGTCTATGCCTCGATTGGTCAATCTAGATGTCAAGGATAGAGGGACATTGTCACATATTGTGAGAGTCACAATTAGTAGTCACAAAGGTGATGTTGGATCTCAACATTATTGTAACTTGGGTAGCAATGATGTGTTGCTAGATACCGCTCATTACTTATGTTTCTAAATTAGTTTAGGAGCATTTCCAACGTTACAAGAACCTATAGGGTCACATAAAAAGGGAAATTAGATGGAGATTAGGTTCATATGATTAACCATGAGGATTAGGTTCATGGGATGAACCAAATTGCATTAAGAGTAATCCAAATTAGACTAATTGAGTTAGTCTCAATTTGATTAAAGTGTTGAATGAGTCTAATTTAGATTTGATTTATTGAGTCAATTTAAATTAATGAATAGAGATTCATTAAATTAAATTTACTTGAATCATGTTGTTAGATTGTTGGGATGTATACTGAAAAGTCTTTCTTTTGTATGAACATCTTTTGAAATAAGAATCATGTGATCATTGTTTGCATATTTATGATTATGCATATTGTCTAATACATTACATTGTAGATAACATGGTATGTAGTGTCACACGGGAGATCATGTTATCGGCTCCTTGTAAAGTATAAGTAAAGGCTCACAACCGAGATGACTTTGGACAAACCATTGGTATAGTTGTATTGTGATTTGTTATTGGTTTGTCTTGACCATAGAATCACACTAGTGGACTTTGTGTGTATTGAGTAGGATCGGCTTAGAGGTGATTCGATTTATTGCTGACTACATAATCGAATCGGACCTCAGATATTAGATTGTACATGCTTTTAATCCCGATATAATAACGGACACATATACATAGTATTCATTTCTTTGATTTACCAATGGGCGAGATTTATAGATTAAATCGATAGGCTCGGTAAGTTGAGAAATGATATTATTTATATGGTGTGCTGTTGATTATAGGAGGAAACCGTGTCCTATAAATTAGGATGATGATGTCCCCTTGAGGAGCTCATAAGGTTCATCATGTAAACCCTGCAGGTGGACTTGGTCCGACATGATGATAAGGTTAAGTGGTACTACTCATGGAGTTAGATGTGGATTAATTAATTGTCAGTAAATTAATTAATCGACGGGCATTCGAAATCTTAAAAACGTGGAGAAAAATTTACAAATAATATATGGAGCCCATATTAACTTATGGGGGTTGGTTAGGTAGATCAATGATAATCCTTTAGTGGATTGGATTATCATTAATGGATCGAACTTTATGTGGGCTTGATCCATTGGGTGGCCAAGATCCAACTCCTCTTCATGGTCCCTATTGTTGCCTATTAAAACCTCATGAAGCCTAGATCCAATGGTTGAAAACAAAACTCTAGATCCAACGGTAGAGATTAAATCTCTAGTTCCGACGGTTGAGATTAAATCTCTAGATCCGACGGTTGAGATTAAATCCCTAGAACTGATGGTGGATATTAAAGGAGGCTTAGGCCGAACTCTATAAAAGGGTGCTTAAGGGAGGATGGCAAGATAATAAGAAAGGGATTAGGGTTAAGGGGCGGCAAGCTTGGGTGATTAGGGTTTGGGGCTTAGGCGGCCACAATTAAGGAAAGATTTTCCTTTTCTCTTCTTCTTTTTGTTGGTCGGTGCCCAAACAAGCTTCTCCTCTCCTTTGCCGGTGTCCAAACCCCTTCATCCTTTTCTCCTTGACCGGTAGAAACAAAGCTTAGGGTCTTCCCTTGAAGCTCTTGGTCGGTGCCCACTTCTTTGCTCTTCTTCTTGGCCGGCGGCAAGCACCAAGCTTGGAGCTTGATGGTTGGTTGAAAGAAGGAGAAGTGTTTTGTTTCTTATTCTTCCTCTTGCTCGGAGCGAGCAAGGAAGGAAGATTGGTGATCTAGGAGCTTCGAATTTTGGTAGATCGTCGCCCACACGACGTCCAAAAGGAGGAAGGACATACAATAGAAGATCGAGAGGTATAACATTTGTTTATATTTTTTTGTAACATGTCTATATTTGTTCTTCAATCATATATATGTTATATATTCTATTTTCTGGCTAAAATAACTTGGACCCCAAATACAAACACAAAAACCGGTGATCCGTACATCGTCTATTCCGCGGCTAATCATAGAATAGAGGTTGGTTGCTTGAACAACAAGTTTCTTCAAGTGACTACTCTAATTGAATAGCACGACGATGAAATGGTTGCTTGGGTGATCCCTTTTGTCTAGAATTAATTTTTTTTTTAATCCGGGGACATCGAAGGGATCGCCATGAACAAGCGACCGAGTTGAAGTGGGAAGCGAAGTTTCCTACCTTCATAGATTTGATCAACCATGGGAAATAAGAAGTCAAGTTTGACTTGACTTGAGAGGGAAGATGAATGGTCAATTTTGACTTGACCAATTGCCATGTCATGGTGACTTGGCATGGGGGTCGGCCAATGATGATGTTCCACATCATCATGGACTTATCATGTGGTGTCACCTCATGAGGGAGACCAAGAGCCATTTGCTCTTGGAGTTACATGCATGCATGTAACCCCCACCCATTGAAGTGCCCGGCCACATTTCCATTTGATGTGAATTCATTTGGTGAGTAACTCCATCTTCTTCTTCTTTGCTCTTCCTCAAGCTCTCTCCCTCATTCTACCTTGGCCGAAACTTCCAAGGGATGCTAGCACACTCTAGGTTGTTTTTCTCCCCCATTTGTCCGTGTGGATACCAATAAAGGAGTGTGCACTTGACACTCTTGAGTTCCGGCAAAGTATTTGGATGAGCGGGATAAGAGAAGGGCGTCGCTACGAGGGTAATGCTCTCATCTTGTAGATCTAAGGTAGATCTAGGTTTCTTTAATCACATACATGTTTTATTTTTATATATCTTTGCATGGATCCGTGGTCGGGCTTTCGAGGTTTCCGCAACACAAAAAGCGGTATTTGCGGTTCGGAAAGTCCAACACAAAGTTCCTTGAAAAAATAAATAAATAAGAAGATAAAAAAAAGAGAGAAAAAGAAGAAAAAAAGGAGAGAGAGAGAGAAAAAAGAGAGAGTTAAAAATAGTTGTCGTGGTTGGAAATAGTTAGGTGCCCCGTTGATACCGAGTTAGGTTATTGGGGAAATTGATGTGAGCAAAACATATAGGTTTTTAGGAGTAGTATTTTCTCACATCTCGTTACATTTCATACTTGTTTCATGCATATGTCACTTTGTTTTGCATGTATTTTCTATTTTCTAATTCGGAGATCTGCTCGTTATACTTTTGTATGCAAGACAACATTTTATAGGGAAAACAACACATTCTTTGAGCAAAAGGAAGACATTTTGGCAGGAGGAAAAGAAAGGGACACAACCTAGTTGTGTGAATCCACACGACTGTGTCCAAACCACAGATTTGGCCACCCCAGCTCCACACACGACCTGGCCATGTGGATCCACATGGTCGTGTGGCGCTGGCTTATTTCGATGCGACTAAGGTTCTTTTGTGGCTTCGGGCAGCACCGACTTCAAGTCTATAAAAGTAAAGCAACGCCCAAAGCCTAGGGGGGAGGCACGACGGCTGGGACGACATATCAGTGACCTATAAAGCATCGAAAACTCACAATGGGGAGGAAGGAGACGGCGAGAGGATCATAACCTATGCTCCGACATCGAAGAGATGGACCAAGAGCACTGTAATTCAATTTCCATTCATCTTTTGCATTGTAATGAGTTATTCTATTATGCTTTGTGTCTTTTCTTTTCCATCTATAGTGTAGAATCTTTGATTCTAGGATTTGAGAGTAACTTGTGTAATGTAGAACATGCTAGTCGAATGTTAATTTTGTTTATGGTTTTTTATTCATAGTTTATGTTGGTTTGATTTGATGAAGATTGTGTTTTTGTTTTCTATCTATTGTGCATAGCCCATACAAGGGGTGACACCCCTTATATCAAAGATCTAGGAGAACTAAGGAGGAACCTAGTGGTTGTCCTCATATCCAATAACTGTAGGTAGAAGGGTATGAAGAAGTAGGCAACGGGACACGTTCCAACTCTTCATAGGAATTGATTTGGCATCCTCGTACTATCTATCCTTTCCTAATGAAAGGGTCAGCCTTGTTAGGCATAGGTAGTTCCCGGTAGAAGCGAAAGCTCATCGAAAAAGGGTATGATGTCCCTTCCACAAGACCATAATTAGAGAACTAGTCAACATTTAACTTGTTAGTAATAAGCCCTAGAGCCAATTATGTGATGATTGACTAGGGACTTTTTGTGTCATATTCTATTAATAATAAAGGAAAAGTTTGATTATTATATTTACTTTATACTTGTGCCAGCTGAATAAATATAATAATTCCCTAGAAAGTAGGTTCTTATCTACAGCATATCAATTGGTAGAATTGATTGTGAGAAGTTATGGAGAACACTATTCTTAAATATTCCTAATCAAGTATTAATATACAAGGGCAATATTAATGCATTGAGACTGACATGTAAATCAATTGATGATTTGATCTCATAGGTCATGGATATGTGATATCACGTTGACATATGAGTATATATTAGAGAATATATACTGAATTGACCCACCATGAGAAAGTTTCATTGATTATTATATGAGTGTCATAAATATTCTCATGTGACTATTAGTATGAATAATCCTTAGATCAAAAATCATTACGGTTCCCTACATATGGAGTTATGTACTTTGGTATCGTCAAATGTCACCCGTAAAAGGGTGGACTATAAAGGTGATTACTGGATATTTAACAAATTATGCGGAGGGATGTGAGTGGTGTAGATAGGATCTGTCCCTCCCATATGATGGGAGTGATATCTTTAGGCCTCTTGATAGAGTAGAACCACGAAATGCATGTCCATGTTCAAATGAGTCAATATGAGATATTGAGTTCATTTGTTTGAGTGAGTCTACTTGGGGATCAAGAAACATAAAGATTGATAAGAGGATGGCACGATCTAAGCCTCATTGATCAATTTAGATATCGAGGATAGAAGGACAAGGTTATACATTATAGTAGACACAGTAAGATTATGTCGGATCTCAACATTCTTGTCACTTGGGTAGTAATGATACATTGCTAAATGTCACTCATTACTTATGTTTCTAAAATGATTTTAGAAACATTGCCAACGTTTCAAGAACCTATTAGGTCACACACAAAGAACACATTATTTTGGAGATAAGATCATCTTAGTTTGACTAAATGAATCATTAGTTAATTGAATGGACTAGAATTAGTTAGACTTATTGCTTGGTCAAACTTGAGTTGGACTCAAATTGGTTAAACTTGAGTTGGACTCAAATATATTTAATTTGAGTTAGACTCAAATGAAATAAATTGAAGAAGGTTAGCATGATTAATGATGATTAATCATGCTTGCAAATGGGAGTTGTTGCATGCGAATAGAATTATTTTATGCAAATAGGATTTGAGAAAAATGCTTCAACGTTGCATGCATGCATGCAAATGGAATTTGAGAAGTTTTCTCAATGTTGCATGCAAATGATTTAATGCATGCAAATGGATTAATTCATGCAAATGCAATTTGAGAAGTTTTCTCAATTTAGCATGCAAATGGATTAATTCATGCAAATGGATTAATGCATGCAAATGGAATTTGAGAAGTTGCATGTAAATGGATTAATTGAATGCAATGGGAATTCATAAAGTCACTCAACGTTCATGCAAATGGAGATTATTGCATGCAAATGTAATTAATTGCATGCAATGGGTTTTAATGGATGCAAATGGGATATAAGTTTCTCCTTAATGTGAACCAAGGGGGTGATTTCTTTCTTGTGTGTATCCCATTTATGCCTAGCATTCCCTTCTCTTCCTTCTTCTTGGGAAAAGTCTTGTCTTTTATGGAGAGCCTTTGTGTGGTTGCTAGCACAACCAAAGGTTTCATCTCCTTCTCCAAGATTGTGTTCGTGTGAATACCGTAGTGGCGCAACCATTCTGATCGCGCTAAGATCCAACGAACTATGGACGAGCGGGATTGACAAAGGGCACACATCAAAGGTATATTCTATAGGATACGGCCTATTTGATCTATACTTTGTATGAGTTTTTTCTTTCGCATGGATCGCTCAAGGGAACCTTTTTTCGCTCCGATTTTATTATTTATCGCATAGGATTTCCAACAGTGGTGTCATAGCCACTTGCGAAAGATCATACATAAAGATCGTCGTAGGTCATTTTATATGTGATATAAAATTTTGTATAAGAAGTTTATTATGAGTGCATGCATGATTGTTTGTGTGATTTTGTGCAACAAGATATGCATGGCATATTTGTTGATCAAACAATATGTTTGTTGTCCAGATCTATCACCCAAAATTGCTACGAACAGTGGAAAGCAAGGGTCTCGGGTTCATTATGATGGACTAAGGGCAGCGACTCATTGAAAGAGTTGTTAAAATAAAATTTTCTCCGGGGGGTGTTGTCCCCTGCAAACCCTGCAAGGGGCGCTGCCCCTTGACCCCACCCACTAATTAGCTAGCGGGACCGCCGTGTCATAGCGGTTTTAAGTCGTGCATAGCATTATAATAAAATATGCATGTAATAAATCTTTGTGAACGTTGTATGCCATGGTGCATGGTTATGACCCTTAAACCTAATGTGATTGTGGTTGTGTTGTGTGTGCATGTTGTAATTCATAATATGACCTGCGAGTTGTGCCTCCCTCTCTATTTTTCTAGTTATAAAATAGATCTAGACTCGAATGTAACTCGAGTATTCTTATTTTGTAATTTACAAAATTATGAGTGGAAATTTCATTGGAGGATGAAGTTACAAGAAGGATTCCGACGATACATAACAACCAAAGGATGCACTTGGAGAAGATGTTATCCATAGGTTAACCCATCGCTCTTCTCATTGGCTTGAGGAGATCGTAGATTCGGGCCATAACCATGTCACATTTTAAGCTTATATGTTGTTGATATATGCTTTGTGTGTATGTGATGAATGTTAGATAATAATTTTATCTTAATTAATTCAATATTGATATGCCTACCAAAGTTTGATGCTCACTGCTACCTCAATCATTTGTTGTTGGTTTGCCAAATCAAAGTGACACATTTTATCTTTGTAGAATGCGAATGGACAATTATGATGTCCCGCTATCGAACTTTGGGTGAGACTTAACTAAGTTATCTCAATTAGATTGAGAACTTAGAGGCATGTTCTAAAAGTTAGGAAGATAGGGTAAGAGAACAATTATATTAAGTCTTGGGCGATTAGCCAAAGCTAACTCAAGATGATGTGTAATGTGGATCTTGACCCTTTTTCATCTAAAGAGTTGCATAAGATGTAATTGGTGAAATATTTCCTACCTAATCATACTAAATCTTAGGCGATTAGCCAAAGCTAACTCAAGGTGAAGTATGATGTGGATCTTGTCCCACATGAATATATATTTGTTGGGTTGGGAGCTAGTAGTGTGGGCAAAAGGTGTTTGCCTACATCCTTGACTCTCCCCTACCGAAGCTCTGCGATTTAGTAGGAGCATCATTTAATTAAAGGCCTAATTAAATGATTTAGATATGATACTTATTTTTGTATTTTACTTTTGTAGATCACCATGTCATCTAACACGTCAAATATTCTCTCTCTGCGATCTGTCCTTTTGAAGGACAAGCTCAACGGAGTTAATTTCCTACACTGATACAGAAACTTGAGGATCATCCTCAAGCAAGAACAAAAATTATACGTCCTAGAGAAACTTCTTCCTGAAGCACCTGCCGCTACAACCACTCGTGCGAAGAAAGATGCTTATAAGAAGCATCAGGATGATGCATTAGATGTATCATGCCTAATGCTTGCAACCATGAATTCTGAGCTTCAGAAGAAACATGAAAACATGGATGCACATGATATGGTTGAGCACCTGAAACAACTATATCAAGGGTAAGCTAGTCACGAATGGTATAAGGTGTCTAAGGCCCTATCTGTGAAGGTAGGAAACTTCACTTCCCACTTCAATTCGGTCACTTGTTCATGGCAATCCCTTCTAAGTCCCCGGATAAAAAAATTTATCCTTGACAAGAGGGATTACCTAAGCAACCGTGTCATCGTCGTGCTATTCGATTAGAGTAGTCACTTGAACAAACTTGTTGTTCAAGTAACCAACCTCTATTCTAGGAATAACCGTGGAATAGACGATGTACGGATCACCGGCTTTTGTGTTTATGTTCGGTGTCCAAGTTATATTAGCCACAAAATAGAATATATCATGCATATATAATTGAAAAACAATTACAAACATATTACATATGAAGATAGATAAGTGATATACCTCTCGATCTTCTATTGTATGACCTTCCTCCTTTTGGACGTCGTGTGGGCGACGATCTACCAAAAGTCGAAGCTCCTAGATCACCAATCTTCCTTCCTTGCTCGCTCCAAAAAAGAAAAAGTATAGAAACAAGGCACTTCTCCTTCTTTCAACCAACCACCAAGCTCCAAGCTAGGTGCTAGCCACCGGCCAAGAAGAAGAGGAGGAAAGGAAGTGGGCGCCGGCCAAGGACTCCAAGGAATTACCCTAACCCTTGTTTCCACTTGCCAAGGAGAAGAGATTGAGGGAATTTGGATGCCGACCAAAGGCGGGAAGAGTTTGTATGGGCGCCGACCACCAAGGGAGAAGAAGAAGATAAGCAAAAGCTTTCCTTATTTAGTGTTGCCAACCCCAAACCCTAATCTCCAAGCTTGCCGCCCACCTTAACCTTAATCCTATCTCTAATGGCATTCCTCCTTGCCGCCCAGCCCCTCCTCTCCTTTTATAGAGTTAGGGATAAGCCTTGTTTTAATCTCCACCATTGGTTCTAGGGATTTAATCTCAACCGTCGAATCTAGAGATTTAATTTCAATTGTTGGATCTAGAGATTTAATCTCTACCTTTGGATCTAGAGTTTTGTTTTCATCCATTGGATCTAGGCTTCATGACGTATTAATAGGCTACAATAGGGACCATGAGGAGGAGTTGGATCTTGGCCACCCAATGGATCAAGCCCACATATAGTCCGATTCATTACTGATAATCCAATCCACTAAAGGATTATCATTGATCTACCTCACCAACTACCATAAGTTAATATGGGCTACATATATTATATGTACATTTTCTCTCCGTGTTTAAGTTCTCGAATGTCCGTCGATTAATTAATTTACTGACCATTAATTAATCAACATCTAACTCAATGAGTAGTACCACTCAACATTTTCATCATGCCGGACCAAGTCCACCTGCAGGGTTTACATGATGAACCTTATGAGCTCCTCAAGGGGACATCATCATCCTAATATATAGGACACGGTTTCCTCCTATAATCAACAACACACCATATAAATAATATCATTTCCCAACTTACCGGGCCTATCGATTTAATCTATAAATCTCGCCCATTAGTAAATCAAAGAAATGAATACTAAGTATATGTGCCCGTTATTATATCAGGATTAAGAGCATGTACAATATAATATCTGAGGTCTGATTCAATTATGTAGTTAGCAATAAATCGAATCACCTCTAAGTCAGTCATGCTCAATACACACAAAGTGTACTAGTGTGATTCTATGTTCAAGACAAACCAATACCAATCACACTACAACCATACCAATGGTTTGTCCAAAGTCATATCGGTTGTGAGCCTATACTTATACTTTACAAGGAGCCGATAACTTGATCTCCCGTGTGACACCACACACCAAGTTATCTACAATGTAATGTATTAGACAATATGCATCACCATAAATATACAAACAATGATCATGTGATTCTTATTTCAAAATAAAGATGTTCATAGAAAAGATAGACTTTTCAGTATACATCTCAACAATCTCCCACTTATACTAAAAGACTATGTTGTCCTCAAACTGCCATACATCTGATTCTCATTCCCTCCATATGCCTATCAAAAGCTCTCACTGAAAAAGCCTTAGTGAAATGATCTATCAGGTTATCCTCCGATGCAATCTTGGCCACAACAACTTCTCCTCTCTTTACGATTTCTCGTATCGGGTGGTACTTGCGCTCTATGTGTTTACTTTCCTTATGGGCTCGTGGTTCCTTCGAGTTTGCAACTGCACCACTATTATCACAATAAATTGTGATAGTTATTGGCAAACCAATAATCACATCCAAGTCCAACAGAAAGTTCCTGAGTCACACAGCTTCTTTGGCGGCCTCAGAGGTTGCAACATATTCAGCTTTCATGATAGAGTCCGCCACACATTTCTGCTTGACACTCCTTCATACAATGGCTTCACCTCCCAAAGTAAACACAAAACCTGAGGTTGACTTACTGTTATCTCTATCTGATTGGAAGTCAGAATCTGTGTAACCCACAGGGAGTTATTGGTCTGCCTAGTAAACTAGCATATAATCCCTAGTCCTTCTTAGGTGCTTCAATATATGCTTTGCCGCAGTCGAATGTCCCTGTCCTGGATTACTCTGATATCTGCTGACCATGCCCATGGTAAAGCAGATATCTCGTCTCGTACATAGCATCACATACAAGAGGCTTCCTACTGCCGAGGCATAAGGAACCACATTCATCTCCTCTATCTACTCAGATGTTTTAGGACACATCTCCTTAGATAAAGAAACTCTATGCCTGAAAGGTAGAAAACCCTTCTTGGAGTTCTTCATGCTAAAACGATCCATAATGGTGTCTATGTATGAAGCTTGAGATAAGCACAACATCTTTTTCCTGCGATCCCTTATAACCTTGATCCCAAGGATGTGTCCCACTTCTCTCAAGTCCATCATATCAAACTGTTTGGACAACCATACCCTTACGTCCGATAACACCTTGACATTGTTGCCAATTAAAAAAATGTCATCTACGTATAGTACAAGAAATACCACTACGTTTCCGTCACATCTCTTGTATACACAAGAATCATCCGAACTTTGAATAAATCCATAATACAGGATTACCTCATTAAAGTGGATGTTCCAAGACCTCGAAGCTTGTTTCAATCCATAAATGGACCGATTAAGCTTACATACAAGATGCTCTTTGCCCTTTGCAATGAATCCCTCTGGTTGCTTCATATAGATGTTTTCTTCAAGACTTCTATTATGGAAAGTTGTCTTGACATCCATCTGCCACACCTCATAATCCATATGAGCTGCAATGCATAAGAGAATTCGGATAGACTTAATCATGGCTACCGGAGAAAAGGTCTCCTCATGATCGATACCCTCTTTCTGAGTATACCCCTTCGCAACAAGCCTCGCTTTGAAGGTCTCAACCTTCCCATCTATTCCTCTCTTTCTTTTGTAGATCCACTTGCATCCAATGGTTTTTACACCATCGGGTGGTTCTACTAGCTCCCAGACCTAATTTGAATCCATAGATTCAATCTCAGCATTCATTGTACTTCGCCAAGATACTGCATTTTTATCTTGGATTGCCTCGTCATATATCCAGGGATCAGGTTCATGTTCACCAGGGACCAAATCAGAAGATTCTCCCAAGAACATGAATCTATCAGGCTATCTCACAACCCTCCCACTACGATGAGGTATCACCTGTGTATCCTCTGTGACACACGGTGCAGTGACTTATGGTATATCCTCTTGTACCGGTGGTACTGAAGAAGTGACTTCCACTTTTATTACCTCCAGAACAATCTTACTCATGGGCTTGTGGTTCATTACATAGTGTTCCTCTAGAAATATGGCGTTCATGCTAACGATCACCCTCTAATCTCTAGGACTATAAAACAAACCACCTTTCATTCCTCTATGATAGCCAACGAACTTGCGTACTTCTGTACGAGGTTCCAACTTACCAGCATCTGCCTTCAGCACATGTACTGGACTCCCCCATATCCGAATATGTCTTAGACTAGGCTTTCGCCCAGTCCATAATTCTGTGGGAGTAGAAGGCACTAATTTAGATGGAACCAAGTTAAAAATGTACACCGTCGTATCTAGAGCATATCCCCAGAACAAATCTGGCAACTCAGAATAACTCATCATCGATCTAACCATCTCCATAAGAGTCCTATTCCTTCACTCTGCTACACCATTCTGCTGGGGTATGCCAGGTGCAGACAATTGGGATTGAATCCCAGCCTCTGATAAGTAATTCCTAAACTCTCCCAAGAGGTACTCACCACCACGATCAGATCGTAGTGTCTTGATACTTTTACCTTGACGTTTCTCCACATTAGCCTTGAATTCTTTGAACTTGTCAAAGCATTAAGACTTGCAGTGCATCAAGTAAATGTATCCATATCTCGAATAATCGTCTATAAAAGAGACGAAATACTCAAAACCACCTCTAGCCTAGATAGACATAGAACCACACAAATCAGAATGAACAAAATCTAACACATATTTGGCTCTATACCCCTTGTCCTTAAAACGCCTCTTGGTCACTTTACCCTCCAAGCAAGATTCGCAGGTTGGGAAATCTTCCACCACTAATGAACCCATTGGTTTATCAGCTATCAACCTTTGAATTCTGCTTAGGTTAATATGACCAAGCCTAAGATGCCAAAGATATGTTTGGTTCATCTTTGAAGGTTCTTTTCTCTTATTAGAATTAGAAGATGAGTTATTAACTTCTATTTGCATCGTGGGAGCTTTTGGTTCAAGTGTGTATAGATTTCCTATCAATGCACCTGAATAGATAATGTCCCTATTCTTTTTTATAGCAACTCTGTCATTAAAAGAAATAGAATATCAATCCATAAACAATTTAGAAACCGAAATTAAATTCATTCTAAATAAATTACATAAAGGCAATTCATAAGAACCAAAACTTTATTTTTCTCAAAAGATAAATAAATGTCTCCCACTGCAACAGTCGCCACCTTCGTGGCATCGCCCAAGTATACGGTAATCTACCCCTCAGCCAATCGTCTGGTTTCCTGGAACCCCTGCAAAGTAATGCAAACATGATCAGTGGCTCCCGTATCTACACACCAGGTGTCGGTAGATAAGACCGCTAAACATGTTTCAACGACTAGACCAAAAGATATACCTTTGTTCTGCTTGCGGTTGGGGCAACCCTTCTTCATGTGTCCAGTCTGCTTACAAATGAAGCACTTACCTTTCGGCTTCTTCACTCCTCCCTGAGTTCCTCCCACCGCCTTTGCCCCAGTTTGTTTCTTCTTCTTTTTGCCTTTCGGCTTAGAAGTAGAAACCTTTTGGGTCACCATGGCATGCGCTTGAGCATTCTGACGAAATAGCCCCTCTGCCGCCTGGAGTTCTGTCAGAAGCTCCGCCAATGAATACAACCTTTTGTTCATGTTGTAGTTCAGGCGAAACTGATCAAAACTCCTAGGTAGAGACTGGAGAATGATATCGACCTGGGTTACCCCATCGATCTCTGCTCCGAGGACTTTCAACTCATTCAAATGAGCTATAATCTTGAGAACATGATCCCTCACGGGTGTTCCCTCGATCATGGTGGTCTTCATCAAGTTCCTCATGGCTTCCTGCCTTGCAGGCCGATTTTGGTTTCTGAAAAGCTCTTTGAGATTGAGTATCATGTCATAAGTAGTGGGCATGGCTTGATGCTAATGTTGCAGTACATTTGACAAAGATGCCAAAATCTAACACCGTGCCATCTCATTGGCCTTGATCCACTTCTTATAAATCTCCTTCTCCTTTTTCTCAAAATCATCCACAGGCTTAGGAGGGCACTCTTCGAGGAGTACATATTTGTATTCCTCAGTTTATTCTCTTTCAGTATCACAGCAAGCGGGTTGAAAGTCATTTTGAAAGAAAACCTAACAATCACATAGATCCAAACATTAGATTTAAAAAAATTATTGATTCCTCAAATAATAATATTTTAAAATCAACCAACACCTTAAAACACCGAGAATATCGTATGCCGCGATAGTGTGGACGTATACGAATTCTACATTTGTAAGAGGGGGTTTCACCCATTAATTTTACTATCTTGTCAACCTAACCTTTTGACAAGTAAAATTAATAGTTGGTTCTTCTTTGGCCCTACAAATAAAAGCAGTGACTCCGATGGGGAGGATACTTATATTTGTATCTAAGTGTTCACCATTATTCGGTACCAAGGTAATTATCTCGGGTATTGTGCCTTCCGATGGGGAAGTACACACGCTCCTTAATAATTGCCTATAACCATATTCGACCTTATGATCCGTAAACAAACTCATCCGATGGGGAGGAAGGAACTCAGAGCCGACGCGCAAGTTTGTTTGCAACACTTATCAAATCGTCATGGAGGTCTTGGGAATTTATAAAAAATATCCCTCTCCCACTTAGTAATTTAAAATTGAGGAATTTTCTAGCCTACGGCATGCATATCAAAAAATAAGCAATAAATATGAAAAATAAATATTTTCCAACTATTATGGCTTTTGTCTTCAATATGTCTCCCGTCGTATCGCCATCTCATCCGCTCCTCCTACGCCATGTACGAGCCATCCGGAGATCCGAGCCGAGAAAAAAAATTTTAATTTACATCCATCGATCCTATACTCCACGAGGGAGTATACATGAAATCTAGATCGAAATTAAACTAAAATAGAAAGAGTGGATAAACAATGTCGTATCTAATTTATAAAAATTAAATACTAGCCTCGTCAAACCCGAGGATTCAACAAAATATACAATTACACACATACAATCACATACGCACATATGGTCATAATAGTTGGATCCAATGCTTGCAACCAAAGAGTTAACCTACGCATATCCTACTATTATCCGGCACATATAATATATGAAAATTGTATAAAAGTAACTGAATCCTAAACCAGAAACCGTGACTCTGATACCACTTGAAGGTAGGAAACTTCGCTTCTCACTTCAACTCGGTCGCTTGTTCATGACAATCCCTTCTACGTCCCCGGATAAAAAAATTTATCCTTGAAAATAGGGATTACCCAAGCTACCGTGTCATCGTCGTGCTATTCGATTAGAGTAGTCACTTGAACAAACTTATTGTTCAAGTAACCCACCTCTATTCTACGAATAGCCATGGAATAGACGATGTACGGATCGCCGACTTTTGTATTTATGTTCGGGGTCCAAGTTATATTAGCCACAAAACAGAATAGATCATGCATATATAATTGAAAAACAATTACAAACATGTTACATACGAAGATAGATAAGCATATGAAGATAGATAAGTGATATACCTCTCGATCTTCTATTGTATGACCTTCCTCCTTTTGGACATCATGTGGGCGACGATCTACCAAAAGTCGAAGCTCCTAGATCACCAATCTTCTTTCCTTGCTCACTCCTAACAAGAGGAAGTATAGAAACAAGGCACTTCTCCTTCTTTTAACCAAACACCAAGCTCCAAGCTAGGTGCTAGCCGCCGACCAAGAAGAAGAGGAGGAAAGGAAGTTGGCGCCGGCCAAGGACTCCAAGGAACTACCCTAACCCTTGTTTCCACTGGCCAAGGAGAAGAGATTGAAAGAGTTTGGACGTCGGCCAAAGGAGGGAAGAGCTTGTATGGGCGCCGGCCACCAATGGAGAAGAAGAAGATAAGGAAAAGCTTTCCTTATTTGGTGCCGCCAACCCCAAACCCTAATCTCCTAGCTTGCTGCCCACCTTAACCCTAATCCTATCTCTAATGGGATTCCTCATTGCCGCCCACCCCCTCCTCTCCTTTTATAGAGTTAGGGATAAGCCTTAATTTTAATCTCCTCCATTGGTTCTAGGGATTTAATCTCAATCGTCGAATCTAGATATTTAATCTCAACAGTCGGATCTAGAGATTTAATCTCTACCTTTGGATCTAGACTTTTGTTTTCATCCATTGGATCTAGGCTTCATGAGGTATTAATAGGATACAATAGGGACCATAAGAATGAGTTGGATCTTGACGACCCAATGGATCAAGCCCACATAAAATCCGATCCATTAATGAAAATCCAATCCACTAAAGGATTATCATTGATCTACCACACCAACCCCCATAAGTTAATATGGGCTCCATATATTATATGTACATTTTCTCCCCGTGTTTAAGATCTTGAATGTTGATCGATTAATTAATTTACTGACCATTAATTAATCAACATCTAACTCCATGAGTAGTACCACTCAACCTTTTCATCATGCTGGACCAAGTCAACCTCTAGGGTTTACATGATGAACCTTATGAGCTCCTCAAGGGGACATCATCATCCTAATATATAGGACATGGTTTCCTCCTATAATCAATGGCACACCATATAAATAATATCATTTCCCAACTTACCGGGCCTATCAATTTAATCTATAAATCTTGCCCATTGGTAAATCAAAGAAATGAATACTAAGTATATGTGCCCGTTATTAAATCAAAGAAAAGTCTATCAGGATGTTCCTGAGCCACACACCTTCTTTGGCCGCCTCAGAGGCTGTCACATACTCAGCTTCCATGGTAGAGTCCGCCACGTATTTCTGCTTGACAATCCTCCATACAATGGTTCCACCTCCCAAAGTAAACACAAAACCTGAGGTAGACTTACTGTTATCCCTATCTGATTGGAAGTCGGAATCTGTGTAACCCACAGGGAGTAATTGGTCTGCCTGGTAAACTAGCATATAATCCCTATTCCTTCTCAGGTACTCCAATATATGCTTTACCGTAGCCCAATGTCCCTCTCCTAGATTACTCTGATATCTGCTAACCATGCCCACGACAAAGCAGATATCTGGTCTCGTACATAGCATCCCATACATGAGGCTTCCTACTGCCGAGGCATAAGGAACCACCTTCATCTCCTCTATCTCCTTAGATGTTCTAGGACACATCTCCTTAGATAAAGGAACTCCATGCCTGAAAGGTAGAAATCCCTTCTTGGAGTTCTTCATACTAAAACGATCCATAATGGTGTCTATGTATGAAGCTTGAGATAAGCACAACATCCTTTTCCTGCAATCCCTTATAACCTTGATCCCAAGGATGTGTCCCACTTCTCCGAAGTCAATCATATCAAACTGTTTGGACAACCATACCCTTACGTCCGATAACACCTTGACATTGTTGTCAATTAACAAAATGTCATCTACATATATTACAAGAAATACCACTACGTTTATGTCACATTCTTGTATACACAAGACTCATCCGGACTTTGAATAAATCCATAAGACTAGATTACCTCATCAAAGCGGATGTTCCAAGAACACGAAGCTTGCTTCAATCCATAAATGGACCGATTAAGCTTACATACAAGATGTTCTTTACCCTTTGCAATGAATCCCTCTGGTTGCTTCATATAGATGTTTTCCTCAAGACTTCCATTAAGAAAAGCTACCTTGACATCCATATGTCACACCTCATAATCCATATGAGCTGCAATGCATAAGAGAATCCGGATAGACTTAAGCATGGCTACCCGCGAAAAAGTCTCCTCATAATCGATACCCTATTTCTGAGTATACCCCTTCGCAACAAGCCTCGCTTTAATGGTCTCAACCTTCCCATCTATTCCTCTCTTTCTTTTGTAGATCCACTTGCATCCAATGGTTTTTACAGCATAGAGTGGTTCTACTAGCTCCCAGACCTAATTTGAATCCATAGATTCAATCTCAACATTCATTGCACTTCGTCAAGATACTGCATCTTTATCTTGGATTGCCTCGTCATATGTCCAGGGATCAGGTTCATGTTCGCCAGGGACTAAATCAGAAGATTCTCCCAAGAACATGAATCTATCAGGTTGTCTCACAACCCTCCCACTACGACGAGGTATCACCTTTGTATCCTCTGTGACACGCGGTGTAGTGACTTATGGTATATCCTCTTGTACCAGTGGTACTGAAGAAGTGACTTCCCCTTTTATTTCCTCCAGAACAATCTTACTCATGGCCTTGTAGTTCATTACATAGTCTTCCTCTAGAAATCTGACGTTCGTGCTAACGATCACCCTCTGATCTCTAGGACTATAAAACAAACTACCTTTTATTCCTCTAGGATAGCCAACGAACATGCGTACTTCTGTACGAGGTTCTAACTTGCCAGCATCTGCCTTCAGCAAATGTGTTGGACTCCCCTATATCCGAATATGTCTAGATTAGGCTTTCACCCAGTCCACAATTCTATGGTAGTAGAAGGCACTGATTTAGATGGAACCAAGTTCAGAATGTCCACCTCTGTATCTAGAGCATATCCCTAGAACGAATCTGACAACTTAGAATAACTCATCATCGATCTAACCATCTCCATAAGAGTCCTATTCCTTCGCTCTGCTACACCATTCTGCTAGGGTGTGCCAGGTGCAGACAATTGGGATTGAATCCCAGCCTCTGATAAGTAATTCCTAAACTCTCCCAAGAGGTACTCACCACCACGATCAGATCGTAGTGTCTTGATACTTTTACCTTGACGTTTCTCCACATCAGTCTTGAATTCTTTGAACTTGTCAAAGCATTCAGACTTGCGGCGCATCAAGTAAATGTATCCATATCTCCAATAATCGTCTATAAAAGAGATGAAATACTCAAAACCATTTCTAGCCAGGATAGACATAGGACCACACAAATCAGAATGAACAAATTCTAACACATCTTTGGATCTATACCCCTTGGCCTTAAAAGGCGTCTTGGTCATTTTACCCTCCAAGCAAGATTCGCAGGTTGGGAAATCTTCCACCACTAATGAACCCAGAGGTCCATCAACTATCAACCTTTGAATTCTGCTTAGGTTAATATGACCAAGCCAAAGATGCCAAAGATATGTTTGGTTCATCTTCGAAGGTTCTTTTCTCTTATTAGAATTAGAAGATGAGTTATTAACTTCTATTTGCATCGTGGGTGCTTTTGGTTCAAGTGTGTATAGATTTCCTCTCAATGCACCTGAACAGATAATGTCTCTATTCCTTTTTATAACAACTCTGTCATTAAAAGAAATAGAATATCCATCCATAAGTAATTTAGAAAAAGAAATTAAATTCTTTCTAAATAAAGGTACATAAAGGAAATTCTTAAGAACCAAAACTTTATTTTTCTCAAAAGATAAATAAATGTTTCCCACTGCAACAGTCGCCACCTTCGTGGCATCGCCCAAGTATACGGTAATCTCCCCCTCAGCCAGTCGTCTGGTTTCCTGGAACCCCTGCAAAGTATTGCAGACATGATCAGTGGCTCCTGTATCTACACACCAGGTACCGGTAGATAACATCGCTAAACATGTTTCAATGACTAGACCAAAAGATATACCATTTATTTGCTTGCGGTTGGGGAAGTCCTTCTTCAAGTGTCCAATCTGCTTACAAGTGAAGCACTTGCCTTTCGGCTTCTTCACTCCTCCCTGAGTTCCTCCCACCGCCTTTGCCCCAGTTTGTTTCTTCTTCTTCTTGCCTTTTGGCTTAGAAGTAGAAACCTTTTGGGTCACCATAGCATGCACTTGAACATTCTGACGAAATAGCCCCTCTGTCGCCTGGAGTTCTGTCAGAAGCTCCGCCAACGAATACAACCTTTTGTTCATGTTATAGTTCAGGCGAAACTTCTCAAAACTCATAGGTAGAGACAGGAGAATGATATTTACCTTGGTTTCCCCATCGATCTCAACTCCGAGGACTTCCAACTCATTCAAATGAGACATCATCTTGAGAACATGATCCCTCAAGGGTGTTCCCTCGATCATGGTGGTCATCATCAAGTTCCTCATGACTTCCTACCTTGTAGCCCGATTCTGGTGTCCGAAAAGCTCTTTGAGATTGAGCATCATGTCATAAGCAGTGAGCATGGCTTGATGCTGATGTTGCAGTACATTTTACATAGATGTCAAAATGTAACACTGTGTCATCTCATCGGCCTTGATCCACTTCTTATAACTCTCCTTCTCCTTTTCCCCAGAATCATCCGCAGGCTTAGGAGGGCACTCTTCGAGGAGTACATATTTGTATTCCTCAGTAGTCAAGACAATGTCAAGATTCCTATTCCAATCAACATAGTTGGGTCTAGTAAGTTTATTCTCTTTCAGTATCACAGCAAGCGGGTTGAAAGTCATTTTGAAAGAAAGCCTAAGAATC
This sequence comes from Wurfbainia villosa, assembly GCA_025175895.1. Taxonomy (NCBI): domain Eukaryota; kingdom Viridiplantae; phylum Streptophyta; class Magnoliopsida; order Zingiberales; family Zingiberaceae; genus Wurfbainia; species Wurfbainia villosa. The sequence goes on along the minus strand of CM045989.1, from coordinate 28,906,382 downwards.
ACATATATCAAAACATTAGATTTCAAAAAATTATTGATTCCTCAAACAATAATATTTTAAAATCAACCAACACCTCAAAACACCGAGAATATTGTATGCCACGATAGTGTGGACGTATACGAATTCTACATTTGTAAGAGGAGATTTTACCCATTAATTTTACTATCTTGTCAACCTAACCTTTTGACAAGTAAAATTAATAGTTGGTTCCTCTTTGGCCCTACAAATAAAAGCAGTGACTCTGATGGGGAGGATACTTATATTTGTATCTAAGTGTTCACCATTACTCGGTACCAAGGTAATTATCTCGGGTTATGTGTCTTTCGATGGCGAAGTACACATGCTTCTTAATAATTGCCTATAACCATATTCGACCTTGTGATCCATAAACAAACTCATCCGATGGGGAGGAAGGCACTCAAAGCCGACGTGCAAGTTTGTTTGCATCACTTGTCAAATCGTAATGTAGGCCGTGGGAATTTATAAAAAATATCCCTCTCCCACTTAGTAATTTAAAATTGAGGAATTTTCTAGCCTACGACATGCATATCAAACAATAAGCAATAAATATGAAAAATATATATTTTCAAATTATTATGGCTTTTGTCTTCAATATGTCTCCCGTCGTATCACCGTCTCGTCCGCTCCTCCAATGCCATGTACGAGCCATCCGTAGATTCGAGCCGAGAAAAAAATATTTTAATTTACATCCATCGATCCTATACTCCACGAGGGAATGTACATAAAATCTAGATCGAAAGTAAACTAAAATAGAAAGAGTGGCTAAAGTATGCCGTATCTAATTTATAAAAATTAAATACTAGCCTCGTCAACCCCGAGGATTCAACAAAATATACAATTACACACATACAATCACATACGCACATATGGCCATAACAATTGGATCATATGCCTGCAACCAAAGTGTTAACCTACGCATATCCTACTATTATCCGGCACATATAATATATGAAAAGTGCATAAAAGTAACCGAATCCTAAACACACAAAAATGGAAATCGTGGATCTGATGCCACTTAAAGGTAGGAAACTTCGCTTCCCACTTCAACTCGGTCGCTTGTTCATGGCAATCCCTTCTACGTCCCCGGAAAAAAAAATTTATCCTTGACAATAGGGATTACCCAAACAACCATGTTATCGTCGTGCTATTCGATTAGAGTAGTCACTTGAACAAACTTGTTGTTCAAGTAACCAACCTCTATTCTACGAATAGCCGCGGAATAGACGATGTACAGATCGCCGACTTTTGTGTTTATGTTCGGGGTCCAAGTTATATTAGCCACAAAACAGAATATATCATGCATATATAATTGAAAAACAATTACAAACATGTTACATATGAAGATAGATAAGTGACATACCTCTCGATCTTCTATTGTATGACCTTCCTCCTTTTGGACGTCATGTGGGCGACGATCTACCAAAAGTCGAAGCTCCTAGATCACCAATATTCCTTCCTTGCTCGCTCCGAACAAGAGGAATTATAGAAACAAGGCACTTCTCCTTCTTTCAACCAACCACCAAGCTCCAAGCTAGGAGCTAGCCATCGACCAAGAAGAAGAGGAGGAAAGGAAGCGGGCGTCGGCCAAGGACTCCAAGGAATTACCCTAACCCTTGTTTCCACCGGCCAAGGAGAAGAGATTGAGGGAGTTTGGATGTCGGCCAAAGGAGGGAAGAGCTTGTATGGGCTCCGACTGTTGGGTTTCCGGCACCGCGGCGTGTGTGTGTTCGATCATGTTTCGTAAACATGAACACAGCGGAAGCAATTAAAAATAATAAATACTCCTATTTATTACAACACACACAACACACGCATGCTTTTACAACAAGTGTAGACATAACCGTAAATTAAAATTGCAATAAAAGGAAATTAACTACGTTATACCTTCCGTATGACGTGTAGCGGGAACGGCATCAACCGGAACGATTCTCGTAAGAATCGTCTCTATCCGTATCCACGCCGAGCTCCTCGGGATGACTTCGCCAAGCCACGAGCTTCGTCTTCGTACGGGTTACTAGCCTCGTGTTGAAGACGACGTGATCGAGAGATGATCACGGTCCGAATCCAAATTCGGACCTAAAACAAGTCCTCAAGACTTGCTTCTCCGGAGAGGTATTCGTCAACCGATTGACGAATCCTTCGTCCTCCACCTCAGAGGATTACCGGAGATCAAATCCCGGTATGTTAGCCACTGCCGGAGCACTAACCGTCGTCAAGCGACGCTCCGACGAGAGGAGAAGAAGCTGTCCAGAAAACTGCACAGCGTGGTGGAGGAGTTCGCGCCGGCCAAAACCCACGAAGCAAAGTGCTCACCTTGATGCCAAACCTAAGGAGGCTGACCGGACCTCTTCCGGCAGCAGCTCGACGCCGGCGAGAAGGAAGGAAGCCGCCTTCTGGACGCCGGTTGGATGAGCTGTGGGCGCAAAGCGGCTCTTGATGTTAGGCGGCCACTAATTGGATGTTATTAGGGTTAGGGTTTAATCCCTATTTTATAGAGAACTAATTCTCTTAATGGTTAATGGATCATATCCATAAAGCCCGTTAACCCGCTCCATTAAGATAAGTTAAAATAAACCAAACCATGATGGTTTATTTTAAGTTAAAACGAACCGAACCAACCTTTGGTTCATTCGTTTAATATAAACCAAACCCTTTGGTTTATTCTCATCCATTGGATTAGGACCAAACCATTTTGGTCCATCCATTATGTCTTCATAAGACACGGCCCATCCACGCTTCCATTGCGACTGAAACAATTTCATGCTCGCTTTATGTTTGGTCCAACCAAACATAGTTTCTCTCGGTCTGAGTATCCCATTCTCAAGCTCGTTTTAAATCCTTTGGATTACACTCGTTGTGCGTGTGACCAAATAGGTTCTCGGTTTATGTTGGCCGTCTATAATTAACCATTAATTATAGAACGATCATGAGTGGCACCTAGTAGTACATCATGATCCCCAATTAACCGAAAAGATCAACGGTTGATCCAGAACTATTTCTGAAACCCTTCAGTAGCTTGAATGAATCGTGCCTCATTCCCTTCACTCATCTTATACCCACATGGTTCAGGACATGGTCTATTGTGTCAGTCCCCACTAGGCTGACTATGTCACACCTAGCCCAAGTATCATTTCCTCGTCCTACGGATTCTAGTTACTCCACATGTATCAAAGAGTACCTTACTCTAAACATGTAATGCTTTGGCCAAAGACTTTAGTAACAATCCGACGAGAGGCCATGGGTATACATCTCCTCGCAAGGAGTGGTGAATCCTTTATAGGCTATTCAAACACCTTCGATCACTTCGACTTATACCCAATCATCCCGGGTCCACATCTCCTTAGAGATGTTTGCTTAAGATGTCAAAGCATAAGTCTCTATGATCAAGATGACTTGAATACCGCAAGTCAAAGGAACATCGCACTTAAGCCACAGTAAGAACTTCATTGACATATCTATATATGCAGAAAACCATATGAAGTCTTACGGTTGGTCACTCCAATGAACTAGTTACCATAACTAGCATCCACGATTAACTCCGGACATCACTATGTCTCCAGCCAGTGAGAATCAGCTGCTTGGATACACCAAGGAGTATACCTCGTGCTAGTCTCGACAGAATTGATGGTGTCCAAATCCATCAATTCATTGACTAGGGATAATTCCGATACATCACAATTACACATGTAGAGATACTCACTAGTTGTGATCCAATCACAAATTCTCTCATGCTGTGAATCGTATCGTGGACATTCAGTAAATGAGTTTAAGATCCAATCAAATACATAAAACATGTATACTCAAATAGTGAATCTTCATTTATCATATAAATGGTTCATACATAAGGCGATTGCCTTAGGACATCTCTCATATATTACTAACAGACTCCCACTTGGCCTAATGCCAATCGCTACGGTATCCAATACCATAAGCACCAACATGACCCTCAAACTTACTTTGAGGTAATGCTTTAGTCAAAGGATCCGCTAAGTCCCTTTCAGTGGGAATTTTCTCGATTTGTATTTCGTTCCTACTTATGATCTCTCTGATAAGATGATAGCGGCGAAGCACATGTTTGGATCATTGATGAGACCACATCAAGTTCAGAGATGAACTTCTTGATCCAAACCGCTTCCTTCTTTGCTTCCAAAGCGCAGCGTAGAATCCGCTATAGTGTCAAGCTTGGAACCTTTCCAACTTATTGCGCCTCCATTTTAGGTGAATACATACCCGGTGAGACATGGAATCATCCTTATGCATGCGAGCCGCATCCGTATACCCACGTATCACCATGTACCCTTCTCCATATATTAGGAACGCATCCTTAGTTCTTCTTAAGTACTTAAGGATCGTCTTAACAGTCACCCATTGATCCATTCCTGGATCAGACTGGTATCTGCTCGTGACACTCAGAGCATACGATACATCGGGCCTCGTACATAACATAGCATACATGATAGATCCTATTGCGGATGCATAGGGAATCTTACTCATGCAAATCCTCTCGTCTTCTGTGCGCGGACACATAGACTTCGAAAGGTGTACCCCATGCCTGATGGGCAGATAACCTTTCTTGGATTCCGACATGCTAAACCTCTTTAGCACTCGGTCTATATATGTAGACTGCGAAAGACCAAGCAACCGTTTCGATCTATCTCTATAGATCTTAATCCCAAGGATGTAGGTTGCTTCTCCCAGGTCTTTCATGGAGAATGTCTTGGATAACCAAACCTTAACTGACTGTAAGATTGACACATCGTTTCCTATAAGTAATATGTCATCGACATACAATACTAGGAATACGACTGCACTCCCACTAACCTTCTTGTACACACAAGGTTCGTCTGGATTTTGTGAGAAATCAAACTTTTTGATCGTCTCATCAAAACGGATATTCCAGCTCCTGGATGCTTGCTTCAATCCATAAATGGATCGTCGCAACTTGCATACCTTAGTTTTATCAACCGATGTGAAACCCTCAGGCTGTATCATATACACGTCCTCGAGCAAGTTTCCATTAAGGAAAGTTGTTTTCACATCCATCTGCCATATCTCATAATCATAATGAGCTGCTATGGCCAGGAGCATCCGAATGGATTTAAGCATAGCTACAGGCGAATAGGTTTCGTCATAATCAACACCTTGCTTTTGACGATATCCTTTCGCCACCAATCTAGCCTTATAGGTAATCACATTACCATCCATGTCGGTTTTCTTCTTGAAAACCCACTTGCACCCTATAGGCTTTATGCCTTCAGGTGGGTCAACCAAGTTCCAAACTTGGTTTTCGTACATGGAATCCATTTCCGACTTCATGGCACCAAGCCACTTATCCCTTTCTGAACTTGTCAGCACTTCTTCATAATTGGTAGGCTCCTCATCATCAATGAGTAACACGTCGTTCGATTCACTTACGAGAAATCCATATCTCTCAGGAATATTGCGTGTTCTACCAGATCTACGAAGATGTGGTGTTACAATAGGTCCAGTCGATTGCTCATCACTATGAGTTGTCGACTGTTGTGCTTCACCAGGTATCTCATCAATGTCTATTTGAGTCTCTCGAGCCTCCTCAAGCTCGACGACACTCCCACTGTTTTCTTGCAAGAGAAACTCTTTCTCTAGAAACACATGCCTTGAAACAAACACCTTTTGTTCCACGGGATGATAGAATTAGTAACCCCTTGTTTCCTTAGGGTATCAATAAATAGACATTTATCGGACTTAGCATCCAGGTTTATGCGATACTGATCAGCTTCACATAAGCGAGACAACCCCATATCTTCAAGTAAGATACATGAGGTTTCTTACCATTCCATATCTCATATGGAGTAGTTGAGACTACCTTGGTAGGCATTACATTTAACAAGTAAGCAATGCAAGTGCATAACCCCAAAAGGACTTGGGAAGAGTCGCATGATTCATCATTGACCTGACCATGTCCAACAAGGTCCGGTTACGCCTCTCAGATACACCATTATGCTGTGGTGTATAGGGCGGAGTCCATTGAGACAATATACCATTGTCTCTTAGGTAATCAAGAAACTCCTGACTCAAGTATTCACCACCTCGATCCGATCGAAGTATTTTAATACTCTTGTCATGTTGTTTCTCTACTTCATTTCTGAATTCTTTGAACCTTTCAAAGGCTTGGACTTGTGTTTCATCAAGAACACATACCCAAACCGTGAGTGATCATCGGTGAAGGTAATGAAGTAGCTATAGCCTCCTAAAGCTTGAGTTGACATAGGTCCACATACATCAGTATGTATTAGACCTAGTAACTCTCCCACTCGTTCACCTTTTCCCGTAAAAGGTAACTTAGTCATCTTGCCTTTTAAGCATGATTCGCATGTATCGTATGAATCCAATTCAAACGATTCCAGAATTCCACATCGGTGTAATTCGGACATGCGTTTCTTACTTACATGGCCAAGATGACAATGCCACATGTAGGAGTCTATTTGATTATCCTTTCGAGCACGCTTGTTGCTCGCTTCGATATTGCAAATGTCACTGGATACGTCCAACGTATATACACCATTGCTTAAAGTTCCAGTCCCATAAAGAACCCCATTCAAAGTTATGTAACAACAATTGTTACTAAATGTCAAATGGAAACCATTTCTATTTAAACAAGAAATAGAAATGATGTTCTTTATCAACAAAGGAATATAAAAGCAATTGTCCAGTTCTAAGACAAGTCCTGTAGGGAGTTTCAACAAATACGTTCTGATGGCGAGTGCAGCAACCTTTGCTTCATTCCCAACACGTAAATTTGACTCTCCCTTGACGAGTCTTCTTCTATTCCTTAGCCCATGTATGTCATTACATATATGTGAGCCACACCCAGTATCAAATACCCAAGTGTCTGAGGAAATAGAATGACAATCAATAAAGAAGATTTCTGAAGAAGATGGGGCATCCGATGCCTTATCCTTCTCCACGGACTCAAGATAAATCTTGCACTTTCTTCGCAAATGGCCCTACTTGTCATAATGATGGCAAGTGCCCTTTTGAGCTGGTTCTGCCTTTTTAGCCTTTTTCTTCTTCCCCTTCTGTTGTTCCTTTGACTCCCTCTTAGAACCTTTCTTCGAGGAATCAACTAACAACACCGTCCCCTGCTCATGCTTCTCAGAAGACTCCACAGTCTTGACAAAGATATTGGCGACCACAGATGAACCTTCTAGCATCTCAGAGGTGAAGAGGAGCTTTGAGACTTCGAACCTTTCGAATCTCACTTGCTCATCAACCAACTCACAAAGATGAAGGACTACGATATGAGCATCCATATGCTCATGTTGTTTTCGTAGCTTGGGTTCCATCATGGCTAGCATGATGCAACTCATTCGTTCAGAATCACTCACATGTTTCTGATAGGCCAACAATTGGTCCAGAGTTGCATTGTCACTAGGATGGGCGGGAAGAGGCGCTTCGAGGACATACGCAAGCTTTTTCACCTTGAGAACAATTCTCAAGTTTCTAAGCTAGTCCAAGAAGTTCGGCCCAGTCAATTTATTTGAATCCAAAATGGAACGCAAATTCAAACACATCATGATCAATATATTAACTTAGAAATACAAAATGAGCATATATGAGAAAGATGATTTTAAAAATGCATCAATATACATTTATAAATCCCATTCATTTTTCGAATTCAAAAACCCCAAAATCACTTCGGGAGATCGTAGGTCCATCTCCGAATGGGCTGATATCCATCATAGATAAGAACAACCTTGGAGTGAGTCCAACAAGCCATTCTTAGCTATGATGGTGGGTATCAAGTATACCGATTACATATCATGTATATGTAACTATCACAATGTGCTATCAACTAATTGAATGTTTACACATACATTGGGTTGTTAACACATTAACAAGTATGCATCATATGCATAGCACCCAACTTCACCTCTCTTCACATCGACCTTGGAGTGAGTCCAACAAATCGATGCTCCAAGTTAAAGCCGACCCATTAATCGCGAAATAGTTTTAATATGGTTAGAGCGCATTCAACCAATTAGTCAGGCTTGGAGTGAGTCCAACAACCCAAACTAACGATTGACCTCTGACTCTTACCATATTAGAGTTAAACTATTCCAATGATTTGAACATGTTCAGGTTCGAGCCGGGCTTGGAGTGAGTCCAACAACCCAAACAAGAAACAGAACTCTGGTTCTAACCATATTAATGGAAGGTGTAGGCTTTAATATTGAGTTAGGGTTTTATGTCTCATCCTCTTTGCATGCAAATAACTATTATCTACATGGCATGGCATACATGGCATACATCTACATGTCACGACACGCATGGCATTATGTTATGCATCTAATGCAACTACATGTCATACAATTATGTCATGTACAATATTTCCTTATATGTCATAACTATTTATGGAAATAAAATATGTTTAAGATTTGATTCTCCAAATCAAATCATAATTAAATTAGGAAACAAATTTCCAAATCTAATCACATATTTTATTCATGGAATTATTTGATTAAGGAAAATCTATTTAGGAAACCAATTTCCTAAATCTTCAAAACTACTTATGGAAATAAAATATTTTAAAGATTTGATTTCCCAAATCAAATCAAGATTAAATTAGGAAACAAATTTCCAGAATCTAATCAAATATTTTATTTATGGAAAATATCAATTTCCATAAATACTTCCAACTTTCCAAAAGTGGAAGATTTCCATAAATACTTCTAGACTTTCCAAAATTGAAAAATTTCCATAAATACTTCTAAATTTCCAAAATTTAGAAAATTTCCAGAAATACATTATGACTATCGCAAAACCAATTTTACGATTATGTGAAACACAACTGAGCTCGATACCCTTTGTTGGGTTTTGGCGTGTGTGTTCGATCATGTTTCGTAAACATGAGCACAGCGGAAGCAATTAAAAATAATAAATACTCCTATTTATTACAACACACACAACACACGCATGCTATTACAACAAGTGTAGACATAACCGTAAATTAAAATTGCAATAAAAGGAAATTAAACTACGTTATATACGTATTGCTAATGCCAAATAAATTTGATGGATTTGGTTTTATTTTAAGTCTAAACAGGCATCAACCAATCCAAGTTTTTGAACATTCAGTGTATCAGCGGTGATTCTCACGAACCCTTTGGTTTTATTCCTCGTGTTGAAGACGACGTGATCGAGAGATGATCACGATCCGAATCCAAATTCGGATCCTAAAACGAGTTCTCAAAACTTGCTTCTCCGGAGAGGTATTCGTCAACCGTTTGGCGAATCGCCGTCCTCCACCTCAGAGGATTACGAGATCAAATCCCGGTATGTTAGCGCTGTCGGAGCACTAACCGTCGTCAAGCAGCGCTCCGGCGAAGGAGAAAAGCTGTCAGAAAACTGGACAGCTTGGTGGAAGAGATAGCGCCCGGCCAACAAAGGAAGCCAAGTCACCTTGATGCAAACCTAAGGAGATCACGGACTCTTCGGAGGTTCAGGCTGAGCTTGGGCGGCGAGAAGGAAGCGGCACACGGGCCCGGTTGGTTGGAAGCTGTTTTAATCCCTATTTTATAGAGAACTAATTCTCTTAATGGTTAATGGATCATATCCATAAAGCCCGTTAACCCGCTCCATTAAGATAAGTTAAAATAAACCAAACCATGATGGTTTATTTTAAGTTAAAACGAACCGAACCAACCTTTGGTTCATTCGTTTAATATAAACCAAACCCTGTGGTTTATTCTCATCCATTGGATTAGAACCAAACCATTTTGGTCCATCCATTATGTCTTCATAAGACACGGCCCATCCACGCTTCCATTGCGACTGAAACGATTTCATGCTCGCTTTATGTTTGGTCCAACCAAACATAGTTTCTCTCGATCTGAGAATCTCATTCTCAAGCTCGTTTTAAATCCTTTGATTACACTCGTTGTGCGTGTGACCAAATAGGTTCTCGGTTTATGTTGGCCGTCTATAATTAACCATTAATTATAGAACGATCATGAGTGGCACCTAGTAGTACATCATGATCCCCAATTAGCGAAAAGATCAGCGGTTGATCGAACTATTTACGAAACCCTTGATGGCTTGAATGAATCGTGCCCCATTCCCTTCACTCATCTTATACCCACTTGGTTGGGACATGGTCTATTGTGTCGATCCCCACTAAGTGAGTACTTCACACCTAGCCCAAGTATCATTTCCTCGTCCTACGGATTCTAGTTACTCCACATGTATCGAAGAGTACCTTACTCTAAACATGTATTGCTTTGGCCAAAGACTTTAGTAACAATCCGACGAGAGGCCATGGGTATACATCTCCTCGCAAGGAGTGGTGAATCCTTTATAGGCTATTCAAACACCTTCGATCACTTCGACTTATACCCAATCATCCCGGGTCCACATCTCCTTAGAGATGTTTGCTTAAGATGTCAAAGCATAAGTCTCTATGATCAAGATGACTTGAATACCGCAAGTCAAAGGAACATCGCACTTAAGCCACAGTAAGAACTTCATTGACATATCTATATATGCAGAAAACCATATGAAGTCTTACGGTTGGTCACTCCAATGAACTAGTTACCATAACTAGCATCCACAATTAACTCCGGACATCACTATGTCTCCAGCCAGTGAGAATCAGCTGCTTGGATACACCAAGGAGTATACCTCGTGCTAGTCTCGACAGAATTGATGGTGTCCAAATCCATCAATTCATTGACTAGGGATAATTCCGATACATCACAATTACACATGTAGAGATACTCACTAGTTGTGATCCAATCACAAATTCTCTCATGCTGTGAATCGTATCGTGGACATTCAGTAAATGAGTTTAAGATCCAATCAAATACATAAAACATGTATACTCAAATAGTGAATCTTCATTTATCATATAAATGGTTCATACATAAGGCGATTGCCTTAGGACATCTCTCATATATTACTAACACCGACAACCAAGGGAGAAGAAGAAGATAAGGAAAAGCTTTCCATATTTGGTGCTGCCAACCCCAAACCCTAATCTCCAAGCTTGCTTGCCACCTTAACCCTAATCCTATCTCTAATGGGATTCCTCCTTGCCGCCCACCACCTCCTCTCCTTTTATAGAGTTAGGGATAAGCCTTGTTTTAATCTCCACCATTGGTTCTAGGGATTTAATCTCAACCGTCGGATCTAGAGATTTAATCTCAACCGTCGAATCTAGAGATTTAATCTCTACCTTTGGATCTAGAGTTTTGTTTTCATCCATTGGATCTAGGCTTCATGAAGTATTAATAGGCTACAATAGGGACGATGAGGAGGAGTTGGATCTTGGCCACCCAATGGATCAAGCTCACATAAAGTCCGATCCATTAATGATAATCCAATCCACTAAAGGATTATCATTGATCTACCACACCAACCCCCATAAGTTAATATGGGCTCCATCTATTATATGTACATTTTCTCCCCGTGTTTAAGATCTCGAATGTCAGTTGGCTAATTAATTTACTGACCATTAATTAATCAACATCTAACTCCATGAGTAGTAGCACTCAACTTTTTCATCATGCCGGACCAAGTCCACCTGCAGGGTTTACCTGATGAACCTTATGAGCTCCTCAAGGGGATATCATCATCCTAATATATAGGACACGGTTTCCTCCTATAATCAATGGCACACCATATAAATAATATCATTTTCCAACTTACCGAGCCTATCGATTTAATCTATAAATCTCGCCCATTGGTAAATCAGAGAAATGAATACTAAGTATATGTGTCTGTTATTATATCAGGATTAAGAGCATGTACAATATAATATTTGAGGTTTGATTCGATTATGTAGTCAGTAATAAATCGAATCACCTCTAAGTCAGTCCTGCTCAATACACACAATGTGTGCTAGTGTGATTCTATGGTCAAGACAAACCAATATCACATCACACTACAACCATACCAATGGTTTGTCCAAAGCCATCTCGGTTGTGAGCCTATACTTATACTTTATGAGGAGCCGATAACATGATCTCCCGTGTGACACCACACACCATGTTATCTACAATGTAATGTATTACACAATATGCATCACCATAAATATGCAAACAATGATCATGTGATTCTTATTTCAAAATAAAGTTTTTCATACAAAAGATAGACTTTTCAGTATACATCCCAACAATTTGGATGCAAGATGCAAGAAGGAACTCCTATAGAAACTCACATACTCAAGATGATTAGGTATCTAGAGAACCTTGAGAGACTAGGATTTTCACTAGACCAAGAATTGGCCCTGACCTTATCCTACAATCATTACCGAAAAGGTATAGTCAATTTGTCTTGAACTATAACATGAATGAAATTGACAAGCCATTGCCTGAGTTGTTAAGCATGTTCTGAACTGCTGAAACCAATCTTAAGAAGATCCAACCTTGTAATATACTCATGGTAAAAAAGGGCAAAGGTAAAAAAGAATCACAAAGGAAAGGGTATGACGAAAGACAAGGGCAAGACCAAAGCAATGAAACCTAAAGGAGGGGTGTCTAAGGAAGGGGACTACTTCCATTATGGTGTGACAGAGCATTGGAAGAGAAACTACAAGTTATACCTAGAGGAAGTTAAGAAAAAGAGAAGTGAGTCTTCTGCCTCAGGTATATATGTTATAGAAGTAAATTTATTTATTTCTTCTTCATGGGTATTAGATACCAGTTGTACATAACACATTTGTACTAATGTACAGGGCCTAAGAAAGAGTAGATCATTGACAAAGGCTGAGGTAGACCTACGAGTTGGCAATGGTTCAAGATTTACTGCCATAGCTGTAGGAACATACTCTTTATCTTTGCCCACTGGGCATATCTTAGAACTAGAAGAGTGCTATTATGTATCTGTCATAACTAAGAATATTATCTCTATTTCTTGTTTGGACAAGAGAGGTTTCTCATTTATTATAAAGGACAAAAGTTGTCCTATTTATTTAAATGAAATGTTCTATTGCAGTGCACATCTAGTGAATGGACTCTATGTTCTAGATTTTGATAACCCAATCTATAACATAAATACCAAACAGTTCAAATTGAATTATTTGAACCAAACATATCTCTGGCATTGTCGCCTGGGTCACATAAATGAGAGTCGCATATCCCAACTCCATAAAGATGGATTACTCGACTCATTTTATTTTGAATCATATGAAATGTGTGAATCCTATCTTCTGGGCAAGATGACTAAGACTCCATTTAGGTGACATGGCGAAAGAGCGATAGACTTGTTAGGACTCATACATAATGATGTATGTAGCCCTTTCAATATCGCTGCTAGAGGAGGCTATCAATACTTCATCACTTTTACTGATGATGTCAATAGATATGACTATTTGTATCTCATGAAAGACAAGTCAGAATCCTTTGAAAAGATCAAAGAATTCAAGAGTGAAGTACAAAATTAACTTGGCAAAAGTATTAAGATGCTTCGATCAGATCGAGGTGGTGAATACCTGATGTGTGTAAATCATGCTATATTTTCACTACTCCATATTCATGCATTTTATCTCATTTCATGTTCTAGGCATGTATTTTATCATGATTTAGTTAAGTTTAGCATATTTTGGACAAAGAGACTGCTTTTGGGTGTTTTTGTGTTAACAGGGCAAAGAAGCGGCGTATCAAAACAAAACACCCTGGTTCAGCAGTCGACACGCCCTAGTCAAAGTCTTGACATGGTCGGCGTATCAAAACAACACAGGCGTGTTATCAACGACACGTCCGTGTAAGGAGTTCCAGCGTTCAACACGCCCAGTTCAGCCTTCAACATGCCCCAAGTCAAGCGCAGCACACCCTGTGGGAAACCCGCGACACGCCTGTGCCCTCACTTGGCACGGGCGTGTTGTCCTGACTCCGGATTTCCTTTTCTGCGAGATCCGTGATCTTCGTCTCAATTAAAGGAAATTCTTTTGCCTTATATAAAAGAGGAGGCCAAGGCTATAAAAGAAGGGATATCCTAACCCTAAAGAGGACGGCGGGTTGTCAAAGAGGACGAGAGAAGAAGCATCAAAGAAGGAGTCAACGACAGAGGAATGCACACAGATGCCAATAAGTATCGTAATTTCTTTCTCTAGCAATTCCTACCAGACTATGGAGTAGTGTCTTGTAATCTTAGGATGGGGGAGTAGCCCTTGACAATTTATGATGGATGATGTAATCTATACTACTTGAATTATTGTTTGTTTTGATCTGGTTCTTTTGGATTCCTATTGATAAACCTAAGGAGCTAAGGGGAAGTACCTAACGGTGAACCCAAGTTCCCGAAACCCAGAACCAACTAGGGAATTACTCCTGCCAAGTAGCGGTAGTGTATCTATGAGGGCTTGCGGGGGTCTCGTGATAGGTACCCTTAGCTGATTATGGTCCCGTGTGCAAACCTACCGTGAATAGGAAATTTGACTCTAGAGGAACTCTTATGGACTTAATGGATCTATCAAATCAAGTTTTTACCAAGTAACGGAGGTAAGACATAGGGAGGTTTGTGACTTTAGTCCAACTTTTCACATGCACTATATAGGGATCTTTCAATCTTGGCAACTAGGAATGATTTGAAAAGATTAAGATCAGATTGTATACTTCTGGATGGTGTCTAGCATTTCCACAATTAAGCTGTCTTTTGAGTTTTCTTTGCTTGAGGACAAGCAAAAGTTTAGGACTAGGGGATTCTTGATGTGTGTAATCATGCTATATTTACACTGCTCCATATGCATGCATTTTATCTCATTTCATGTTCTAGGCATGTATTTTATCACGATTTAGTTAAGTTTAGCATATTTTGGACAAAGAGACTGCTTTTGGGTGTTTTTGTGATAACAGGGCAAAGAAGCGGCGTATCAAAACAACACGCCCTGGTTCAGCAGTCGACACGCCCTAGTCAAAGTGTTGACAAGGCCGGCGTATCAAAACAACACAGGCATGTTATCAGCGACACGTCCGTGTCAGGAGTTCCAGCGTTCAACATGCCCAGTTCAGCCTTCAACACGCCCCAAGTCAAGCGCAACACGCCCTGTTGGAAACCCGCGACACGCCTATGCCCTCACTTGGCACGGGCGTGTTGTCCTGACTCCGGATTTCCTTTTCTGTGAGATCCGCGATCTTCTTCTCAATTAAAGGAAAATCTTTTGCCTTATATAAAGGAGGAGGCCAAGGCTATAAAAGAAGGGATATCCTAACCCTAAAAGAGGACGGCGGGTGGTCAAAGAGGACGAGAGAAGAAGCATCAAAGAAGGAGTCGATGACAGAGGAACCCACGCAGATGGTGTTGGGTTTCCGGCACCGCGGCGTGTGTGTGTTCGATCATGTTTCGCAAACATGAGCACAGCGGAAGCAATTAAAAATAATAAATCTATATTTATTACAACACACACAACACACGCATGCTATTACAACAAGTGTAGACATAACCGTAAATTAAAATTTGCAATAAAAGGAAATTAAACTACGTTATACCTTCCGTATGACGTGTAGCGGGAACGGCATCAACCGGAACGATCCTCGTAAGAATCGTCTCTATCCGTATCCACGCCAAGCTCCTCGGGATGACTTCGCTAAGTCACGAGCTTCGTCTTCATACGGGTTACTAGCCTCGTGTTGAAGACGACGTGATCGAGAGATGATCACGATCCGAATCCAAATTCGGATCCTCAAACGAGTTCACAAAACTCGCTTCTCCGGAGAGGTATTCGTCAACTGTTTGGCCGAATCGCCGTCCTCCACCTCAGAGGATTACGGAGATCGAATCCCGATAAGTTAGCCGCTGTCGGAGCTCTAACCGTCGTCAAACAACGCTCCGACGAGAGGAGAACAAGCTGTCAGAAAACTGGACAGCTTTGGTGGAAGGTGATAGGCGCCCGGCCAACCAAGGGAGATAGAGCTCACCTTGATGCCAAACTTGAAGGAGATCACCGGAGCACTAACCGGCAGCAGCTCGGCGCCTGCGAGGGAAGGAATCAGCCTTCTAGGCGCCCGGTTGGAGCCTCAAGGTGGGCGGCAAGGAGGAGGAGAGTTAGCTCGAATTTCTCCAAGGAGAGGTGGGAGGCAACTTAGGGTTGTGGATTAGGGCTTAATTATCCATTAAGCCCTCTTTTATAGAGAACTAATTCTCTTAATGGTTATTGGATCATAACCATTAGGCCCGTTAACCCGCTCCATTAAGATAAGTTAAAATAAACCAAACCATGATGGTTTATTTTAAGTTAAAGCGAACCGAACCAACTTTTGGTTCATTCGTTTAAAATAAACCAAACCCTTTGGTTTATTCTCCTCCATTGGATTAGAACCAAACCATTTTGGTTCATCCATTATGTCTTCATAAGACACGGCCCATCCACGCTTCCATTGCGACTGAAACGATTTCATGCTCGCTTTATGTTTGGTCCAACCAAACCTAGTTTCTCTCGATGCGAGAATCCCATTCTCAAGCTCGTTTTAAATCCTTTGATTACACTCACAGCGTGACCAAATAGGTTCTCGGTTTATGTTGGCCGCCTATAATTAACCATTAATTATAGAACGATCATGAGTGGCACCTAGTAGTACATCATGATCCCCAATTAACCAAAAGATCAACTTGATCCGTAACTATTTCAAACCCTTCAAGAGCTCGAATGAATCGTGCCCCATTCCCTTCACTCATCTTATACCCACTTGGTTCAGTGACATGGTCTATTGTGTCCCTCACTAGGTCGACTACGCCACACCTAGCCCAAGTATCATTTCTGCCCCACGGATTCTAGTTACTCCACATGTATCAAGAGTACCTTACTCTAAACATGTAATGCTTTGGCCAAAGACTTTAGTAACAATCCGACGAGAGGCCATGGGTATACATCTCCTCGCAAGGAGTGGTGAATCCTTTATAGGCTATTCAAACACCTTCGATCACTTCGACTTATACCCAATCATCCCGGGTCCACATCTCCTCAGAGATGTTTGCTTAAGATGTCAAAGCATAAGTCTCCATGATCAAGATGACTTGAATACCGCAAGTCAAAGGAACATCGCACTTAAGCCACAGTAAGAACTTCATTGACATATCTATATATGCAGAGAACCATATGAAGTCTTACTACCGGTCACCCAATGAACTAGTTACCATAACTAGCATCCACGATTAACTCCGACATCACAATGTCTCCACCAAAGGAGAATCACCGCTTGGATACACCAAGGAGTATACTGGTTAAGTCTCGATGAATTGATGGTGTCCAAATCCATCAATTCATCGACTAGGATAATTCCGATACATCACAATTACACATGTAGAGATACTCACTAGTTGTGATCCAATCACAAATTCTCTCATGCCGTGAATCGATCGTGACATTCAAGAAATGAGTTTAAGATCCAATCAAATACATAAACATGTATACTCAAATAGTGAATCTTCATTTATCATATAAATGGTTCATACATAAGGCGATTGCCTTAGGACATCTCTCATATATTACTAATGACTCACTTGGCCTAATGCCAATCGCTACGTATCCAATACCATAAGCTCGAACATGACCTCAAACTTACTTTGAGGTAATGCCTAGTCAAAGGATCCGCTAAGTTCCTTTCAAAGGGAATTTTCTCGATTTGTATTTCGCTCCTACCGATGATCTCTCCGATAAGATGATAGCGCAAGCACATGTTTGGATCATTGATGAGACCACATCAAGTTCATAGATGAACTTATTGATCCAAACCGCTTCTTTGCTTCCAAAGTCGCAACGTATTCTCGCTTAGTGGCGTAATCCGCTATAGTGTCAAGCTTGGAACCTTTCCAACTTATTGCGCCCCATTTTAGGTGAATACATACCTGACCGAGACATGGAATCATCCTTGTCTATCCGAGCCGCATCCGTATACCCACGATCACCATGTACCCTTCTCCATATATTAGGAACACATCCTTAGTTCTTCTCAAGTACTTAAGGATCGCCTTAACTACCCAATGATCCATTCTCGATCGATCGTATCCGCCGTGACACTCGTGAGCATACGATACATCGGGCCTTGTACATAACATAGCATACATGATAGATCCTATCATGATGCATAGGGAATCTTACTCATGCAAATCCTCTCGCCTTCAGCGGACACATAGACTTCAAAGGTGTACCCCATGCCCGATGGGTAAGAAACCTTTCTTGGATTCCGACATGCTAAACCTCTTTAGCACTCGGCCTATATATGTAGACGCGAAAGACCAAGCAAACCGCTTCGATCTATCTCTATAGATCTTAATCCCGAGGATGTAGGTTGCTTCTCCTGTGTCTTTCATGGAGAATGTCTTGGATATAACCAAACCTTCCTTGTTGTAAGATTGAAACATCGTTTCCTATAAGTAGTATGTCATCGACATACAATACTAGGAATCTGTTGCACTCCCACTAACCTTCTTGTACACCAAGGTTAAATGCGGATTTTGTGAGAAATCAAACTTTTGATTGTCTCATCAAAGCGGATATTCGACTCTGGATGCTTGCTTCAATCCATAAATGGACCGTCGCAATTTGCATACCTTGGTTTTATCAACCGATGTGAAACCCTCAGGTTGTATCATATACACGTCCTCGAGCAGGTTTCCATTAAGGAAAGTTATTTTCACATCCATCTGTCATATCTCATAATCATAATGAGCCGCTATGGCCAGGAGCATCCGAATGGATTTAAGCATAGCTACAGGCGAATGGGTTTCGTCATAATCAACACCTTGTTTTTGACGATATCCTTTCGCCACCAATCTAGCCTTATAGGTAATCACATGACCATCCATGTCGGTTTTCTTCTTGAAAACCCACTTGCACCCTATAGGCTTTATCCCTTCAGGTGGGTCAACCAAGTTCCAAACTTGGTTTTCATACATGGAATCCATTTCCGACTTCATAGCACCAAGCCACTTATCCCTTTCTGAACTTGTCAGCACTTCTTCATAACTGGTAGGCTCCTCATCATCAATGAGTAACACGTCGTTCGATTCACTTACGAGAAATCCATATCTCTCGTGAATATTCATGTGTTCTACCAGATCTACGAAGATGTGGTGTTACAATAGGTCCAAATGATTGCTCATCACTATGAGTTGCCTACCGCAGTTGTGCTTCACCGTGTATCTCATCAATGTCTATTTGAGTCTCTCGAGCCTCCTCAAGCTCGACGACACTCCCACTGCTTTCTTGCAAGAGAAACTCTTTCTCTAGAAACACAAAGATGCCTTGAAACAAACACCTTTTGTTCCACAGATGATAGAATTGGTAACCCTTGTTTCCTTAGGGTATCCAATAAATAGACATTTATCGACTTAGCATCCAATTTGTCCGATATACCGCTTCACATAAGCAGACAACCCCATATCTTCAAGTAAGATACATGAGGTTTCTTACTTCCATATCTCATATGGAGTGGTTGAGACTACCTTGTAGGCATTCTGCTTAACAAGTAAACTTATGCAAGTGCATAACCCCAAAAGGACTTGGGAAGAGTCGATGATTCATCATTGACTGACCATGTCCAACAAGGTCCTATTACGCCTCTGATACACCATTATCTGTGGTGTATATGGGCGGAGTCCATTGAGACAATATACCATTGTCTCTTAGATAATCTAGAAACTCTTGACTTAAGTATTCACCACCTCGATCCGATCGAAGTATTTTAATACTCTTGTCATGTTGTTTCTCTACTTCATTTCTGAATTCTTTGAACCTTTCAAAGGCTTCAGACTTGTGTTTCATCAAGAACACATACCCAAACCATGAGTGATCATCGGTGAAGGTAATGAAGTAGCTATAGCCTCCTAATGCTTGAGTTGACATAGGTCCACATACATCAGTATGTATTAGACCTAGTAACTCTCCCACTCGTTCACCTTTTCCAGTAAAAGGTAACTTAGTCATCTTGCCTTTTAAGCATGATTCGCATGTATCGTATGAATCCAATTCAAACGATTCCAGAATTGCACATTGGTGTAATTCGGACATGCATTTCTTGCTTATATGGCCAAGACGACAATGCCACATATAGGAGTCTATTTGATTATCCTTTCGAGCACGCGTGTTGCTCGCTTCGATATTGAAAATGTCACTGGATACGTCCAACGCATAAACACCATTGCTTAAAGTTCCAGTCCCATAAAGAACTCCATTCAAAGTTATGTAACAACAATTGTTACTAAAAGTCAAATGGTACCCATTTCTATTTAAACAAGAAATAGAAATGATGTTCTTTATCAACGAAGGAACATAAAAGCAATTGTCCAGTTCTAAGACAAGTCCTACAGGGAGTTCCAACAAATACGTTCTGATGGCGAGTGCAGCAACCGTTGCTCCATTCCCAACACGTAAATTTGACTCTCCCTTGACGAGTCTTCTTCTATTCCTTAGCCCATGTATGTCATTACATATATGTGAGCCACACCCAGTATCCAATACCCAAGTGTCTAAGGAAATAGAATGACAATCAATAAAGAAGATTTCTGAAGAAGATGGGGCATCCGATGCCTTATCCTTCTTCACGGACTCTTGATAAACCTTGCAATTTCTTCGCCAATGACCCTCCTTGCCATAATGATGGCAAGTGCCCTTTTGAGCTGGTTCTGCCTTTTAGCCTTTTTCTTCTTCCCTTACATTTGTTCCTTTGGCTCCCTCTTAGAACCTTTCTTCGAGGAATCAACTAACAACACCGCCCCCTCTACTCATGCTTCTCAGAAGGCTCCACAGTCTTCAGCATGTTGAGCAGTACCACAGATGAACCTTCTTGCATCTCAGAGGTGAAGAGGAGCTTGGAGACTTCGAACCTTTCGAATCTCACTTGCTCATCAACCAACTCACGGAGATGAAGGACTACGATATGAGCATCCATATGCTCATGCTGCTTTCGTAGCTTGGGTTCCATCGCGGCTAGCATGATGCAACTCATTTGTTCAGAATCACTCACATGTTTCTGATAGGCCAAAAATTGGTCCAAAGTTGCATCGTCACTAGGACGGGCGGGAAGAGGCGCTTCGAGGACATACACAAGCTTTTCACCTTGAGAACAATTCTCAAGTTTCTAAGTCAGTCCAAGAAGTTCGGCCCAGTCAATTTATTTGAATCCAAAATGGAACGCAAATTCAAACACATCATGATCAATATATTAACTTAGAAATACAAAACGAGCATATATGAGAAAGATGATTTTAAAATGCATCAATATACATTTATAAATCCCATTCATTTTTCAAATTTCAAAAACCCCAAAATCACTTCGGGAGATCGTAGGTCCATCTCCGAATGGGCTGATATCCATCATAGTTATGAACAACCTTGGAGAGAGTCCAACAAGCCATTCATAACTACGACGGTAGGTATCATCTATACCGATTGCATATCACGTATATGCAACTATCACAATGTGCTATCAACTAATTGAATGTTCACACATACATCGGGTTGTTAACACATTAACAAGTATGCATCATATGCATAGCACCCAACTTCACCTCCCTTTACATCGACCTTGGAGAGAGTCCAACAAGCCGATGCTCCAGGTTAAAGCCAACCCATTAATCGGGACATAGTTTTAATATGGTTAGAGCGCATTCAACCAATTAGCCCAGCTTGGAGAGAGTCCAACAACCAAAGCTAACGATTGACCTCTGACTCTTACCATATTAGTATTAAACTATTCCATGGTTTGAACATATTGAGTTCGAGCCGGGCTTGGAGAGAGTCCAACAACCCAAACAAGAAACAGAACTCTGGTTCTAACCATATTAATGGAAGGTGTAGGCTTTAATATTGATTAAGGATTTTTATGTCTCATCCTCTTTGCATGCAAATAACTATTATCTACATGGCATGGCATACATGGCATACATCTACATGTCACGACACGCATGGCATAATGTTATGCATCTAATGCAATTACATGGCATACAATTATGTCATGTATATAATTTCCTTATATGTCATAACTATTTATGGAAATAAAATATGTTTAAGATTTGATTCTCCAAATCAAATCATAATTAAATTAGGAAACAAATTTCCAAATCTAATCACATATTTTATTCATGGAATTATTTGATTAAGGAAAATCTATTTAGGAAACCACTTTCCTAAATCATTAAAACTACTTATGGAAATAAAATATTTTAAGATTTGATTTCCCAAATCAAATCATGATTAAATTAGGAAACAAATTTCCAGAATCTAATCAAATATTTTATTTATGGAAAATATAAATTTCCATAAATACTTCCAACTTTCCAAAAGTGGAAGATTTCCATAAATACTTCTAGACTTTCCAAAATTGAAAAATTTCCATAAATACTTCTAAATTTCCAAAATTTAGAAAACTTCCAGAAATACATTATGACTATCGCAAAACCATTTTTACGATTATGTCGAAACACAACCTGGGCTCTGATACCACTGTTGGGTTTCCGGCACCGCGGCGTGTGTGTGTTCGATCATGTTTCGTAAACATGAGCACAGCGGAAGCAATTAAAAATAATAAATCTATATTTATTACAACACACACAACACACGCATGCTATTACAACAAGTGTAGACATAACCGTAAATTAAAATTTGCAATAAAAGGAAATTAAACTACGTTATACCTTCCGTATGACGTGTAGCGGGAACGGCATCAACCGGAACGATCCTCGTAAGAATCGTCTCTATCCGTATCCACGCCGAGCTCCTCGGGATGACTTCGCTAAGTCACGAGCTTCGTCTTCATACGGGTTACTAGCCTCGTGTTGAAGACGACGTGATCGAGAGATGATCACGATCCGAATCCAAATTCGGATCCTCAAACGAGTTCACAAAACTCGCTTCTCCGGAGAGGTATTCGTCAACCGTTTGACGAATCCTTCGTCCTCCACCTCAGAGGATTACCGGAGATCGAATCCCCGGTAAGTTAGCCGCTGTCGGAGCTCTAACCGTCGTCCAAACGCCGCTCCGACGAGAGGAGAACAAGCTGTCCAGAAAACTGGACAGCTTTGGTGGAGGTGATAGGCGCCGGCCAACCAAGGGAGATAGAGCTCACCTTGATGTCAAACTTGAAGGAGATCACCGGAGCACTAACCGGCAGCAGCTCGACACCTGCGAGGGGGAAGGAATCAGCCTTCTAGACGCCGGTTGGAGCCTCAAGGTGGGCGGCAGCAAGGAGGAGGAGAGTTAGCTCCGAATTTCTCCAAGGAGAGGTGGGAGGCAACTTAGGGTTGTGGATTAGGGCTTAATTATCCATTAAGCCCTCTTTTATAGAGAACTAATTCTCTTAATGGTTAATGGATCATATCCATAAAGCCCGTTAACCCGCTCCATTAAGATAAGTTAAAATAAACCAAACCATGATGGTTTATTTTAAGTTAAAACGAACCGAACCAACTTTTGGTTCATTCGCTTAAAATAAACCAAACCCTTTGGTTTATTCTCATCCATTGGATTAGAACCAAACCATTTTGGTCCATCCATTATGTCTTCATAAGACACGGCCCATCCACGCTTCCATTGCGTGAAACAATTTCATGCTCGCTTTATGTTTGGTCCAACCAAACATAGTTTCTCTCGATCGAGAATCCCATTCTCAAGCTCGTTTTAAATCCTTTGGATTACGCTCGTTGTGCGTGTGACCAAATAGGTTCTCGGTTTATGTTGGCCGCCTATAATTAACCATTAATTATAGAACGATCATGAGTGGCACCTAGTAGTACATCATGATCCCCAATTAACCAAAAAGATCAACGTTGATCGAGAACTATTTCTCAAACCCTTCAAGAGCTTCGAATGAATCGTGCCCCATTCCCTTCACTCATCTTATACCCACTTGGTTCGGACATGGTCTATTGTGTGCCGATCCCCACTAGTGACTACGTCACACCTAGCCCAAGTATCATTTCCTCGTCCCTCACGGATTCTAGTTACTCCACATGTATCAAGAGTACCTTACTCTAAACATGTAATGCTTTGGCCAAAGACTTTAGTAACAATCCGACGAGGCCATGGGTATACATCTCCTCATGGAGTGGTGAATCCTTTATAGGCTATTCAAACACCTTCGATCACTTCGACTTATACCCAATCATCCCGGGTCCACATCTCCTCAGAGATGTTTGCTTAAGATGTCAAAGCATAAGTCTCCATGATCAAGATGACTTGAATACCGCAAGTCAAAGGAATATCGCACTTAAGCCACAGTAAGAACTTCATTGACATATCTATATATGCAGAGAACCATATGAAGTCTTACGGCTGGTCACTCCAATGAACTAGTTACCATAACTAGAATCCACAATTAACTCCGGACATCACAATGTCTCCAGCCAGTGAGAATCAGCTGCTTGGATACACCAAGGAGTATACCTCGTGCTAGTCTCGACAGAATTGATGGTGTCCAAATCCATCAATTCATCGACTAGGGATAATTCAATACATCACAATTACACATGTAGAGATACTCACTAGTTGTGATCCAATCACAAATTCTCTCATGCCGTGAATCGTATCGTGGACATTGATAAAATGAGTTTAAGATCCAATCAAATACATGAAACATGTATACTCAAATAGTGAATCTTCATTTATCATATAAATGGTTCATACATAAGGCGATTGCCTTAGGACATCTCTCATATATTACTAACAGATGGCACTAAGTATCGTAATTTCTTTCTCTAGCAATTCCTACCAGAATATGGAGTAGTGTCTTGTAATCTTAGGATGGGGGAGTATCCCTTGACGATTTATGATGGATGATGTAATCTATACTACTTGAATTATTGTTTGTTTTGATCTGGTTCTTTTGGATTCTTATTGATAAACCTAAGGAGCTAAGGGGAAGTACCTAACGGTGAACCCAAGTTCCCGAAACCCAGAACCAACTAGGGAATAACTCCTGCCAAGTAGCGGTAGTGTATCTATGAGGGCTTGCGGGGGTCTCGTGACAGGTCCCCTTAGCTGATTATGGTCCCGTGTGTAAACCTACCGTGAAGAGGAAATTTGACTCTAGAGGAACTCTTATGGACTTAATGGATCTATCAAATCCAATTTTTACCAAGTAACGGAGGTAAGACATAGGGAGGTTTGTGGGGGTCTCGTGACAGGTCCCCTTAGCTGATTATGATCTCCTATGCTCGAACACCGTGACAGGTAAATTGAGTTTGATAGGTACAGTTAGCGTAGACCTCGAAAGGGGCCGTTGATTTACCTTAGGATAGGTTCCATCAAAACAACTCTAATAGGGGTAGGAAAGAATTAAATCACCTTATAAATCATCGATGTGGTGAAACCCATATCCTGAGATTCTCCTCAACTCTTGACTTTCTGCTCGTTCTTCTCATTCGTTGTTCTTGACTGCTCAGGTTCTTTGCTTAAACCACGAATCGATTGACTAGATAACTTGGTATCACGATCATTTGGTAATTGTCCCAATCCCTGTGGGATCGATATTTTTATTACTTGACGACAACCGTGCACTTGCGGAAATAACACATCAAGTTTTTGGAGTCGTTGCCGGGGATTGGCACTCAATATTGAATTGAGCGTGATTTAGTTAATCTAGATTTCTGTTTTTGTTCCTATTCTTCTGTCTATTCTGAATTCTTGTTTTGGGAGCCTCTATTGTTGTTGCATGCATAGACTTAATAGGGAAATTCTCGATATTGATCCTGAGATAGAGAGAACTTTCCTTGCTAGAAGACGATTTCAGCACCTCAGGAAAACAATCTAACCTCCGACATGGCTGACCAGAACGAGAATAAACCTTTAAGGGATTATGCATCACCTAGTACAAGGGGATTGAGATCGAGTATTAGAAGACCCCCTATTGAAGCGAAAAATTTTGAATTAAAACCGGCTCTACTATCTATGGTCCAACAGCATCAATTCGGAGGAGCACCCACTGAAGATCCAAATCTGCACTTGGAAGTATTTTTGGAATTTTGCGAGACTTTAAAACTGAATGGAGCCTCAGCTGATGCTATTAGATTGTGCTTGTTTCCTTTCTCATTGCGGGACAAAGCTAGAGCCTGGCTACATTCTCTTCCAGCAGATTGCATAACTACTTGGGATCAGCTAGAGCAAAGATTTTTAGACAAGTATTTTCCACCCAGCAAAACTGCAAGTCTTCATCATCAAATCACTAATTTTGCACAAAAGGATGGAGAAACATTATTTGAAGCATGGGACAGATTTAAGGGATTACTACAAAGAATGCCTCATCATGGGCTGGAGAAGTGGCTCATTGTTCATACTTTCTACAATGGAATCTCGTATGCTACTAAAGTTTCTCTTGATTCTGCTACAGGAGGAGCTCTTATGAACAAAACATTGGATGAAGCTTTTGAGATCATCGAGAATGTGGCAATGAATTCTCACCAATGGGCTACAGAATGAGGATATCAAACTAAAATGCCAGGTAGGTTTGAGGTAAGTACCCTTGATCTACTCAGTGCAAAAGTCGATGCGTTAACTCAAAAGCTCGAACATTTTAATGTATCAGCTGTAAACTCATCTAATGTCACTTGCGAGATCTGTGGTGTAACAGGACATGTAGCGATGAATTGCCAAATTCTACACGCACCATCTGCAGGAGCTGGGATTGAGCAAGTAGATGGGCTAAATAATTTTAATCAGAAGCCTAATGGTGGCAACCCTTACTCGAACACGTACAATCCCGGTTGGAGGAATCATCCCAACTTTTTGTATAGGGGCAACCAAAATTCTTCTGGACAGAACAGTTTTGGAGCACCTTCGGGATTTCAGCCAGGACCCAAGTCGAGCTTAGAAAAGATGATGGAAAATTTTATTACGTGTCAGGGGAAGATAAATGATGAATTTCGACAGCATATTGTAGAATCAAATCGGCAACATCAAATTAATACAGAGGCAATTAAGCAATTGGGAGGCAAGGTTGATAATTTGACTAATCACACAAGAATGCTAGAAAATCAAATTTGATCAAGGGCCGGGGCAGATTTCCTGGAAATTCAGAAGTAAACCTAGCTGAGCATTGTAATTCCATAAGTTTGAGAAGTGGAAGGATTTTAGAAGGAGACAGAGCTCAACAAGCAGCCCCTGTGCTAAAGGACACGAGCATGTCAGAGTTGGAAGAAGACAACAACACGCCTGGGATGAATAGAAAAGGAAGCCGACACACCCTGACCCAGGGCGTGTTGTTCAACACGCCTGAGGGAGAGAATACCCATCACACCCGTGTCAGTCACTCCAGACAACACGCCCGGCTGTCTTTGAGCGACCTGAGCGTGTCGAATAAGGAACCAAGAACATATAAGCCCCCTATCCCATTCCCTCAGAGGCTGATTAAGGAAAAATTGGATGAACAATTTGGTAAGTTCCTTGAGGTAATTAGGAAGCTATATATCAACATACCTTTTATAGAAGCTCTTCAAAAAATGCCTACCTACTCCAAGTTCTTGAAGGACATCTTAACCAATAAAAGAAAAGTCGAGGAGCATGTAACAGTGGCTCTTACTAAGGAGTGCAGTGCTTTAATTAAGAACATGGTACCTCCCAAACTAAATGATTCAGGTAGCTTTTCTATCCCTTGCATAATTAATGACTCAAATTTTGATAAGGCTTTTTATGATTTGGGCACCAGTGTAAATCTGATACCTCTTTCCATATGCAAGAAATTGGATTTGGGAGAAATGAAACTAACTACTATGGCCTTGCAGTTAGTTGATCGCTCCATTAGATATCCTTTGGGAATCTTAGAAGATGTACCAGTGCATGTGGGAAATTTTATTATTCCTGTCGATTTTGTAGTACTTGACATGGATGAAGACCCATGCATTCCACTCATTTTGGGGATACCTTTCTTGGATACTGCAGGGGCAATGATAGATGTCAAGAACCACAAACTCTCACTTGCATTTGGAAACGACAAAATTGAATTCGACCTTTCAAAAGCTGTTAAACAACCTTCTGTTTTTGATGTTTGTTGTAGGATTGATAGTTTCCAGTCAATAGCACTACAAGGAGCACCAGAACAAACTCATCTTAATAAGCTCAGAGGGGATTTTGAGGATAAAGAGCTGGAGATTTCCGACCCCAACCTAACACCACAGAGCTGGTTGAGGAGGAAGAGGGGCAGAGCAAACTCCTCGAGTCATATCCCCAAAACTAGGGGATAACTGAGGGGTCAAGCTAACGACCTTAAACAAGCGCTTCTTGGGAGGCAACCCAAGCTATTTTCATTTTTTTTTTGTAATTTTATTTTTTTTTGAGTTTTATATTTTTCAGGTTTACAGGGCACACATGTAAACGTGCAACTACGTGCCTGATTGACACGACCCGCCTGTGCCGAACGACACAGGCGTGTTGAGGTTACCCGAACACAACACGGGTCAGGCGTGCTGATGAGCATGCCCATGTCGCACATTTCTCAACTGCGGCACGCCTGGGCCGGACTGCGGCACGCTTGGGCCGGACGGAAGCATGCCTATGTCACGCTTAAAGACCACCTTGAGCTATTTTGTGAGTTTCGATGCACATCCTTTACTGCTTATGCTGTCTCTACTTAGATTTTTAGTCTGGTTAGTGCTATTTTGTTTGCATCTTTTCATATATCATAACAGTGCATTTTTATATCATCTAGCGTAATACAATTGAACATTGGTCGGATCATGATATTCCTTTTTGCTTATTTAATAAGAACCCTATTTCACTTCTAACACAGTCTATAGGTCTGAGGTATCCAAAGAAAAGATTTAAATCCCCCATATCGGACGAGTACTCAATTTTCCATTGGAGACTTGCCTGCGCAACTTGGTTACTAGAGAAACAATTTCACTAGAAGTATGGTTTAAAAAAAAAAAACTGGAATTGTTTTCAAGCACCCCTTTGAGACCAAGTAGTTACTGGGGAAACACCTAAAAGGTGCCCCTTTGAGACTAACTAGTTATTGGGGAAATGCTCTCTATAATTCCTTTCCTTCTCTCTTCTTAGAAAGTGCTCCTTTGAGACCTTTTGATGATAGGTAAGGATGATCCATGCATTAAGGTAGGTAAGTGCCTCTATGCCAGAAATAAGAATGCCCTACGATAGAAGGGATGTCAAATCAGGATTGGTGTCCAATGACTTTAGTCCTACTTTTCACATGCACTATATAGGGATCTTTCAATCTTGGCAACTATGAATGATTTGAAAAGATTAAGATCAGATTGTATACTTCTGGATGGTGTCTAGCATTTCCACAATTAAGTTGTCTTTTGAGTTTTCTTTGCTTGAGGACAAGCAAAAGTTTAGGACTAGGGGATTTTTGATGTGTGTAAATCATGCTATATTTTCACTACTCCATATGCATGCATTTTATCTCATTTCATGTTCTAGGCATGTATTTTATCACGATTTAGTTAAGTTTAGCATATTTTGGACAAAGAGACTGCTTTTGGGTGTTTTTGTGTTAACAGGGCAAAGAAGCGGCGTATCAAAACAACACACCCTGGTTCAGTAGTCGACATGCCCTAGTCAAAGTGTTGACACGGCCGGCGTATCAAAACAACACAGGCGTGTTATCAGCGACACGTCCGTGTCAGGAGTTCCAGCGTTCAACACGCCCAGTTCAGCCTTCAACACGCCCCAAGTCAAGCGCAGCACGCCCTGTGGGAAACCCGCGACACGCCTGTGCCCTCACTTGGCACGGGCGTGTTGTCCTGACTCCGGATTTCCTTTTCTACGAGATCCGCGATCTTCGTCTCAATTAAAGGAAAATCTTTTGCCTTATATAAAAGAGGAGGCCAAGGCTATAAAAGAAGGGATATCCTAACCCTAAAAGAGGATGGCGGGTGGTCAAAGAGGACTAGAGAAGAAGCATCAAAGAAGGAGTCGACGACACAGGAACGCACGCAGATGGCACTAAGTATCGTAATTTCTTTCTCTAGCAATTCCTACCAGACTATGGAGTAGTGTCTTGTAATCTTAAGATGGGGGAGTAGCCCTTGACGATTTATGATGGATGATGTAATCTATACTACTTGAATTATTGTTTGTTTTGATCTGGTTCTTTTGGATTCTTATTGATAAACCTAAGGAGCTAAGGGGAAGTACCTAACGGTGAACCCAAGTTCCCGAAACCCAGAACCAACTAGGGAATAACTCCTGCCAAGTAGCGGTAGTGTATCTATGAGGGCTTGGGGGTCTGTGTGAGTCCCCTTAGCTGATTATGGTCCCGTGTGCAAACCTACCGTGAAGAGGAAATTTGACTCTAGAGGAACTCTTATGGACTTAATGGATCTATCAAATCCAGTTTTTACCAAGTAACGGAGGTAAGACATAGGGAGGTTTGCGGGGGTCTCGTGACAGGTCCCCTTAGCTGATTATGATCCCCTATGCTCGAACACCGTGACAGGTAAATTGAGTTTGATAGGTACAGTTAGCGTAGACCTTGAAAGGGGCCGTTGATTTACCTTAGGATAGGTTCCATCAAAACAACTCTAATAGGGGTAGGAAAGAATTAAATCACCTTATAAATCGTCGACGTGGTGAAACCCATATCCTGAGATTCTCCTCAACTCTTGACTTTCAGCTCGTTCTTCTCATTCGTTGTTCTTGACTGCTCAGGTTCTTTGCTTAAACCACAAATTGATTGACTAGATAACTTGGTATCACGATCATTTGGTAATTGTCCCAATCCCTGTGGGATCGATATTTTTATTACTTGACGACAATCGTGCACTTGCGGAAATAACGCATCAATACCTTAGCAAATAGTTTCGTGACTATCTAGTTGAGTGTGAGATCATATCTCAACTCATTCCACCTAGAACACCACAGTGGAATGGTGTATCCGAATGGAGAAATCATACTTTATTAGATATGGTAAGATTGATGATGAGTCAAACTGATCTACCTACTTTTTGGGGATAGACTCTAGAGACGGCTGTCTTTACACTTAACCGCGTTCCATCTAAAGTTGTCATAAAGACACCATATACGATATGGACTTGGAAGAGTCCCAAAATGTCTTTTATAAAGATTTGGGTTTGTGAGGTTTATGTTCAACGTCAAGTCTCCGACAAACTTGGCCCCAAATCTGACAAGTGCTACTTTGTAGGATATCCCAAGGAAACGAAGGGATATTAGTTTTATAATCCCACACAAGGCAAAATGTTTGTTGCAAGAAATGGCGTATTTCTAGAAAGAGAGTTCATTTCTAGAAGAATAAGTGGGAGTAAAATCCATCTTTAAGAAGTTTAAGATATAGATAGCACTGAGGACTTGATGGAAATTAAACATGCACCACAAAGTGTTGTGGATGATGAGATTGTTACACAAGATGTTGTAGAGCACCAACCTGTTCAAGTAGCCAACCTCTTGGCAGGTCTAATAGGATACGTCTTCAGTCTGAGAGATATTTATTTCTCTTGTCTGACCATGATGACGTTATGCCTGTGGAGTTAAACGAGCCTACATCCTATCAGGAAGCTGTGAATAGCCCATATTCTAAGAAATGGCTAGAGGCCATGAGGTCCGAAATGGAATCTATGTATACTAACCAAGTATGGACTTTAGTTGATCCACCTGAAGGGGTCAAACCCATTGGGTGTAAGTGGGTCATTAAGAGAAAGACTGA
This sequence comes from Wurfbainia villosa, assembly GCA_025175895.1. Classification (NCBI taxonomy): domain Eukaryota; kingdom Viridiplantae; phylum Streptophyta; class Magnoliopsida; order Zingiberales; family Zingiberaceae; genus Wurfbainia; species Wurfbainia villosa. Next base: position 28,874,775 of record CM045989.1, on the reverse strand, counting down.
CATGGACAGTCTTATGCATACCTATAAAGGCCGATTAGTAGCTAAAGGTTTCAAGCAGATTCATGGTATTGACTATGATGAAACTTTTTCACCACTTGCGATGCTTAAGTCTTTTTAGATCATGCTTGCTATTGCAGCTTACCACGATTATGAGATCTGATAAATGGATGTCAAAACTGCATTTCTGAATGGAAATCTACTCGAGAATATGTACATGCCACAACCTGAATGTTTTGTTGATCCAAAGCATATTGGAAAGGTATGCAAGTTGCAAAGGTCCATTTATGGTTTAAAGCAAGCATCTAGAAGTTGGAATCTTCGATTCGATGATGCGATCAAAAATTTAGTTTCATAAAGAATGAAGATGAACCCTGTGTCTACAAGAGGGTTAGTGGGAGCACAATGATTTTTCTCATCTTATATGTAGATGACATACTCATTGGAAATGATATCCCTATGTTGCAGTCTGTAAAGACTTGGCTTGGGAACTGTTTCTCAATGAAAGACTTAGGAGAAGTAACCTATATATTAGACTTCAAGATCTATAGAGATAGATCTAAGAAACTTCTTGGCCTAAGTCAGAGTATATATATTGACAAGGTGCTTAAACATTTTGCCATGTAGAATTCCAAGAAGGGATTTCTGCCAATGTCACATGGTGTGAGTCTTTCGAAGACTCAATGCCCCTCTTCTAAGCAAGAGAGAGACCACATGGATCAGATCCCTTATGCATCTGTTATAGGGTCTATCATGTACACCATGCTTTGTACTCGACCCGATGTCTTGTATGTTTTGAGCAAGATGAGCAGATACCAGTCAGATCCAGGTGATAGTCATTGGACAGCTGTCAAGAACATTCATAAGTACTTGCGAAGGATGAAAGAATATTTCTTGATATTCGGTGGTGATGTGTTAGTGTCAGCCCTTCGTGCCAATTGTGAGATGATTGGTTAGGGATCATATTTCATTAATAACAGACAAGGTTTGCTTATTATATTATTTCTTATATATGCTATATGAATATTATGATAGTGTCCTTGAATAGTAGGTTCAGGTTTATAGCATATCAACTGGTTGAATTGATAGTGAGAGTCTATAGACATATATATATATACTCTTAACTATTCTTAGTCGAGTATTAATATGCAAGGACAATATTAATGCGTAGAGACTAGCATGTAGGTCAATTGATGACTTAATCTCACAAGTCATGGATATGTGATGTCAAGTTGACACATGGGAGCATATTAGAGACTATGTACTGAATTGACCCGCCATGAGAATGTTTCATAGATCATTATATAAGTATCATAAACATTCTCATGTGAATATTGGTATGAATAATCCTTAGACCTGAAGTCACTACGGTATCCTACATAATGAGTTGTATACTTTGGCATCGTCACCTGTAACAGGGTGACTATAAAGGCAATCACTAGGTATGCAATAAGTTATGTGGAGGGATGTGAGTGATGTAGATGAGATCTATCCCTTCCATATATCGGAAGTGATATCAATGGGCCTCTTGATAGAGTAGGACAGCTAAAATGTATAGCTATGTTCGAATAAGTCAATATGAGATATTGAGCTTATTTGGTTAAGTAGTCTACTTGGAGATCAAGAAACTCTTATTTGATAAGAGGATGACACATCTTATGCCTCATTGATCAATCTAGATATCAAGGATAGAAGGACTGAGTCATACACGATAGTAGTCACGAAAAGGTTATGTCGGATCTCGACATTCTTGTCACTTAGGTAGCAATCATGTATTGCTAGATGTTGCACATTGCTTATGTCTAAAAGGGTTTTAGAAACATTGTCAACGTTATGAGAACCTATTGGGTTACACACTTAGGACATGTGAGTGGGAGATGGCTAATGTGATGAGCTATTAGGCCATCGGGTTGAGTCTAATGTAGATTAGACTCAATCGGGTCGAGTCTAATGTCGATTAGACTCATTGAGTAGGACTCAAGGTATACTCAATGAATCTGACTCGAGTTAGACTCAAGTCAGATTTGGATTGAGTGATACTCACCATTAAATAGTGGTTTCATGATCATTAAAATGGAATTAATGTGTTATTAATTCCATGGAAACCAAGAGTCAAAACCTTTCATATTCAATGGTTGAATATAAAAGATTTTTCGTGGGTTTTTGAAGTGGAGGGTTGGATTGTGATCTTCCTCCTCTTCTTCTTCTACCTTCTTGGCCGAACAAACCTTGTGGCTAGCACCAAAGTTTGGTTCCACTCTATCTCACGGTTCATGTGGATACCATGGAGGCACGGACATACTGACCGTGCTGAGATCAGAACACAAAGTGTTGCTGACGGGATTGCGAAGGGAACACATCGAAGGTAACTACGAATCTCATATGATAGAATCGATCAAACGAGTATGGTGTGTTCACATGGATCTCTAAAGGGATCCTATTTTTCACTGCCTAGTGCTTGTGAAATTGTTTTCGAGTGCGCATCGATTCCCTAACACGATGAGGAGCTAGTTGTAAAGGGTTATAGTGATGCAAGCTTCCAAACCGACAGGGATGATTTTAGATTGCAGTTAGGGTATGTATTTTGCCTGAATGGTGACATTGTGAGCTGGAAGAGTTAGAAGCAAGACACAGTCACAGATTCTACAATAGAAGCCGAGTATATTGTTGCGTCTGATGCGGCAAAGGAGGTTGTTTGTGTTGGTGCAACCGGCCCAGGTCACGATTGACTAGATTGGAGTTTGACTTGAGCGATGTTTTGATGTTTGACATGAAGGTTTGACATTGATGTCTGATAATGTTTTGGGTAGATTATTTGTACAATCGACCCGGGTCATGATTGACCGGACTCAAGTTTGACTCGAGGGGGATTTTGATGGTTGACTTGAGTTGACCATGTCATAGAAAGTCCAAGTCTAGAGTACTTGGCATGGAAAGTCCAAGCATGGGTCTTGGTATGGAAAGTCCAACATGGGTTGGCAAGGAAAAGTCCAAGCATGAGTCTTGGCATTTGGAAAGGCCAAGGGGTTTGATATTAGCGGCATAAAGTGCAAGCGGGAGTCTTGGCAGTGTAAGTCCAATGGTTTGTGGCGTAAAGTCCAAGCGGGAGTCTTGGCAACGTAAGTCCAATGTGCCTTGGCGGTGTAGACACCGTTATCAAGACATAGCTGATGGAAGCACCTGAAGGCTAGCGCATGGATGAACAAGTCATGGATGACTTGGAGGGATCCGAGAGGCGTGAGGCTGATGGAGGTGGCTAGAAGGCTTAGGTCTAGGCTACATGTGGTCTAGCAAGTATCGGGGCACCATACTTGGGTTAAAACCTCATGTTTGAGGTCTACCAGTCGACTAGTGTCATATGGCAGTCGACTGGTGTGAGTCAACTAGGGTTTGACTGCGGAAAGTTTCAATGATCATTGCGGTGGGCGATCATTCGGCTGGCTCAACGATCGGTGATCATGTGATCGATCGGCGGTGCTAATATTCGAGCCGCAGAATGGTGTCTCACTCATTCTGGGCGTGGTCGAGTGAAGGCTCGATCAGTTGACTGATGGACTATCCGTTGGACTTTTCCAGTGTGGATCACACTGTTGTCTCATAGCAACAATGTCATCAGTCGACTGATGGTCCCGAGCAGTCGACTTATCGGCGATTTCTAGCCCAGGCAGCAGCTTTAAAGGGAGCTCGTGGAGGAAGAAATCAACATCGTTTCTTGAGGTGTTTTGGGGTGATTTGCTACTGCAAATCAGGGTCTCCAAGTGCAATTCAAGCAACCACAAAGCAAGCAATCCAAGAGCAATTGTAAAGTGTTGTTTTCTTTACTTTTTGTGTATTTCATTTGTATATTCCTTGTATTTATCTCTTACTATTATAAGATCACTTGTACGAGGTTTCTCCGCCTCCGACTTGTGTCGAGAAGGAGTGTTTATTAGTGGTGTGTGATTGACATTGCTAGAGCTCTTTAGAGCTCGATCCGTGGAGTAGGAACCGTTCGATTCTGAACCATGTTACATACTTGTGTATTGGTGTATTTGTGTTTGTCGTATTTCATTATTACTTTATTTTTGCTGTGCTAACACGACTTGTGAAGACAAACGCAATTGAATTCCATCGAGAATCACATCAATGCTATTCACCCCCTCTAGCGGTTAACATTTCCTCTACAATTGGTATCAGAGCCCAGGGCTCTTCTACGGACTAACCGTCGGGAGCAAAGACGCTAGAGGGTGAAGATGGAGTTGGAAGAATAACTAGGTTGGGACATCAACACACCGGTGCCTTACACCCTATATGGACGAGAAGGCTTCAATTCTTGGAAGAGAAGAATTGAAGATTTTATCATGATGAGAGACTTTGAGGAGTGGTCCATCTTAATGGAAGGATTTAAATATCCAAGAAGACCAAAAGGTGGCTTCCTCAAAAAGAAGAGATGGAGTGAGGAGCAACTCCAACATTTCGAGAAAAATAAGAAGGTAATCAAATTTATTTTTGATTTAATTACTAATGACTTCTTGTGTAGCCTAGGTGATTGCATGGATGCCAAGGAGCTTTGGAGGGAATTGGCCAAGCTCCATGAAGACCCATCACCGGCTCAAGAAGAGGAGGCCGAAGATGAATCCTCATCCTCACAAGCGAGTGAGGATTCGAAAGTTGATAGGGAGTCAACCTCCAAATCGGTAGAAGAAGAGGAAAAAGTGGAAGAAGCCTCCACTTCAAAGATTGAGGGGGAGGAGAGACCATCCACACCGGAGCCGAAGCAAAATCAAGAAGAAACCTCAACCTCCGGGAGAGATGAAGAACCCACTCCAATCACCACCGCCAAACTAGGTAACTCAAACATATATGTTAATAATAAAATACATATAATATGTTTTGAGTGTAGGGAATGTGGGCATTACAAGAGCAAGTGGCCAAAGAGAGTAAGGAAAGCTCCTCTGGCACCTAAAAGTCAAGAAAAGTCAAAGGATGTCGGTCCCCCAACAACCAAAAGAAAAGAGCAAGTGATTTTCTTCAAATGTCGGCAACCGGGACACTACTGGAGTCAATGCTCAAAGGGGGAGAAGAAGACTCGAAGGGGAGCATCACAAGTAGGGGGAGCCTCTAAGGCAAACCCTAAGGTATATCTAAATAAGGCTCCTTCTTTAAATAATAGGTAAAAGCATGGTAGGAGTTATGTTAATAATGTTGCCATTTATCATGAAAAGCATGCTAGAAACAATGAATATTGTTTAGGAGCTAAGAATGTCAACCTTAGGAATAAGGAGAAATTTGAGACTAATGTCCCTAAAACAAACTTATCTAAAGACAAATTTAGGTCAAATAATTCTAGACAAATTTTGTTGGTGCAGGGGCACTAGATAATCGAACCTGTGTTTTGATTATGGCAAAGACACAAAGTTACGTTTACATCGTTATCTCACGAGCTGAATCGAGTGTGCAAAAAAGTACTAAAGCTGGAGCTGAAGGCTAGCGACACCTGGAGGAAGTCGCGGTGGTCGGGCGACACTCGAGTGACTTCGGAGGGAGCTGAAGGAATCGAGTGGAAGGCCGGAAGCAAAAGCGACACAGTAAGTATCGAGGTAAGCTCGTGTGAGTGAGAGATGGTAAGGTTGTGTCCTATGTACGGGGATGACCATAGGCGACGATCCGACTAAGACTTCCTATGGAAGGTCTAGGTCGAGATCAGATGGTTAAAAACCGTCGTATTTGTCATTTTCCGAGCTAACCTCTTACTTCAGGGGAGTGGCTAGGCTGGCAGTCGACTGCTGGACATTGGGCAGTCGACTGATGCTCATCAGTCGACTGATGGCGACGAATCAGCCTTTGCACTAGGTCAAAATGGATAACGTTTGACGCGGCCACTTCGTGATAAAATTTGTACAACTTCGTGATCTGTTCCAAATTCTGAGGAGACATATTCAAGCACCAAACTCTATAAAAGGAGGGGAGGATTCCAACTCCAAATATCATCAAGTTTATTCTCAAGTTCTCCTACAACGCCAACACTCCAACACCGTCATAACGCCGATGCGACGATAAGTTCTGATCTTCTTTGTCGGCAGCAGCATCAAGTAATATATTTTGATATTGTATTCCTTGTTTTTATTCATAACGAGGTGAGGTAGGCTTGTTGCCTCATCCTCATACTTTCAATTTTGTGATCGTTGTCTCCTACCTCCAACGAGGAGGAGATATTATAGTGCTTTGCCCTCCGTACGTGGTCTAGGACTTATAGGGCCTTGGAGTAGCAACCGCTGGGTTGTGAACCAAGTAAAATAAATGTGTCTCTTTATTTTCTGCTACGCTTACTCGTGTATCAAACGAACGAAAAGATTTATGCTCACTATTCACCCCCCCCCCTCTAACAACGCTTCTCGATCCAACAAATTCTACCTAGGAAGACAATTAGAAAGGTACAAGAGCACCTAGGTCTTAACCTCAAATGGACTAGGCATATGCCTAGGAAGAACCATGCCCAAGGATTAATTCAAAATTTAAAAATTGGGCAATTAGAGGTTGAAAATCAAGCCTTGAGAAAATGGAAAAGACCCTTAGGATTATGCAAAACCAAATAAAAGGGTCAAATGGTCAAAGCCTAGGGTCTAAAAGTCAAAGTCAAAGACCTAGGAAACAAGAACCATCCAAGGGCAAGCCTAAGCCCAAAAAGACCTACCACAACGTTCCATTTGATTATGGAAGACAAAATAGGACTAGGAAAACCAAGGTCAATAGGGAAGTCATCCCTAAGGTTGACTAAGGTAGGTGCTTAGTGGCCAAGGTTTCCATGAAACCTAGGAAGGCCACTAAGAAGGTTACTAGGGAGGCAATCCCTAAGGTTAACCTAGTTAAGACCCAAATGACCAAGGCTAACAAGCCTAGAAGGGTCATTAAGAAGGTATCTAGGGAGGTTATGCCTAAGGAATACCTAGCAAACCCTAGGAGCTCAAATAGGTTTTGGGTTCCTAAGAGCGTGATCGATTCACGCTAGATGGGTTTAGGGTGTGCCAACTTTAATTGGATGAGTAGTTAACTCAACATGGTAAAGGTGGCACTTTAGGTAATTTTCAAGGTTATGGATACCTTGGAAATAGATTTGATATTATGATCCTAAAAGATTTTAGGATGTGCCAATACATTTTTGGAATTATGAGAAATCAATTAATGTGGCACAATTTAGGATTAGTGGTCATAATGTGTCATTTTGGGTTTTTGGCACACTTGGGAGATTCGTAGGAATATGGCAAAATATACTTAATTATATCAAAATGGCAACAAATATTAAAATTTAGGTATTATTATACCTATACATTGCATGTGTCTTGCTTGATTTGCCATATAACATGTCATGACATCATGTTTATTTTTATCATTTATATGTCATGATCATGTTTAAGATTAAGGTTTAATGTCATGTGTTTTTAGATTATATCATATGTCATGATATCATGATCATTGGCCATGTTTAATTATGTTATCATTTATTACATGATCATTCATGCATTTAAATTTAATTAAAATTGATTCAAGGACAATGGCATGACTTGAAGTCCCATTTATAAGGGAATCAAGTAGGGTTGCCTTAGAAAAATTCTTGAAACCCAAGATTAGGATGAACAAAACCCACATCTCACATCACATTGATTTGTATGTGTTTTCATACACCTTAGATATATGTGAGATGCTAGGATATGAATTAAGTTCAAGGTGCATAGTTTTTGCATCTAGATGAACTAAAACTCATCTTATCGTAATGATGGATCATTGGGAAAGCTTGTGTACAAGTCATGTACATTGTGCCCAAGGAACATGATCCAATATAGGTTTTCAAAATCATTTTAAAATTACTTTAGAAAACCTTGGTGAAGTCTATCTTTTGATAGCAATCACCATTGATGAAGTTGATACAAAGTAGGGCCAAAACATTGAAAATTTCAATGGTTTTGAATTTTTTTATCAATTTTGATATTTTATAGGTAAAATATTTTTCTATCATTTTTCAGCCATTGCATTAGTCATAAGTATTATACGTATGAATTTTCATGATTTTTCGATATACGTATAATTATTTATGAATTTTCAAAATCCATTTCTGATAAAAAAATTTCAATTATCAGTCGACTGCCCTTGGTGGCAGTCGACTGATAGACATGACAATCGACTGATCTCTGATAGAGTCGACTGCCAGGCTGATTTTGGAAAAAACAAGGTTGTTTAGCCCATTTTCAACCATGGTAAAGTTCCCTAACCACTCCTAACCCTAAGATATTCTTTGAGAAGCATTATAAAGGGTGAAAATCAATTGGATATGGATTAGGAGAGGTGTTAGGGTGATGTATCAAAATTAAGGGTGGAAAAGTTCAAGATTGTACTTTAAACCTTAATTTTTGATGGTTTAGTGTTTCTATCGGCATAGGGACTTCCCAAGGACATTGTTGGTGCAATGGTCAAGGGGGAGCAATCCTTTAGGGGAGGTATCCATTAAGGGATGACGGATGGTATTTTTCCTCATGAGGGGGAAAATGAGTTTTTGAGATACCCAATTTGGAAATTGAGAGAGTGTATAGGATTGCCTCTCTTGAGTGATATGTGACTTATCACTAGGAAGATGGTAGGCATCCTAGGTATTTTTGGACCAAGGGGGAGATTGTAAGATCTCATTGGGACATGAGATATTGACCTCCTTGGAGAGAAAACCTTTTTGATGTTAGTCAAAAAGGGGGAGAATATTTTGGGGGAGAATGTTATGGAGAGTATTATCAATTGATGTTATCAATTGTCAATTCGGAGAATTGGGAAGAATGTTTGGGATTACCAATTTGGGATAATTGGTAAGGAGACTCGAGTTAGTGTTCTAACTCAAAGGTGTTACGACAATCTCTTGCCATGATAAGGTTTTGATGTGTGTGGCAAAGGGTTTAAGTTAGTTTGTTATGTTGATTTGAAATGTTCGTTGAAGTCGTGCAGGACTTAGTAATTCGCACATGGAGCCGTGGCGAGTTTCACATCTCATGACTCGGTCCTTGAGTCGGTGAAGGATAACTTTGCGGAAGCCGTGCGCTTGGAGCATCCGAGGGACCGCCGGACGAGGAGCTTGGAGTGATGCCGGAGGAAGTAGACTTCGAGGCAAGAGACGCGAAGGAGCATTGCAAAGTCGTACGCCTGATGCTGCCGAGGGACGTGGCCACGAAGGAAGAGAACTTCGAAGGTGAGGGACTCCGAGAGATAAGAGTGAGCAAATGTAACCCGGGAAGGGGTAGCTCTTAGGTGAAACTTGGCCATTTGGCCATGTGTCGGATGGGATTTCCCGACACCAGTCGACTGCCATGAAATGGCAGTCGACTGCTCTGAATCGAACGTGGTTCGACTGGTATTCGACTGGCTATTTTGAGGCGCGTGATCGCTCCATATGTGGGCGACAGCGCCAAGACCATCGATCGATTCTTGAAAGCGGCGATCGGTAGTCGAAAGGGTTTAGCCACGCGAAGCGGCTCGTAAGCGGCCAGGCGATCGACTACGAGGCGGCGATCGTGATGAGGTCCATCAGTCGATTGCCAAGTGTTCCGTTGGACTACAACGGTCAGGATCCGACGTGTTCGGAGACCATTGTAGTGGCGGCAGTCGACTGCCAAGGGCAGCAGTCGACTGGTGGCGGCCAACTGGAAGAAAAGCCTCCTCTCTATAAAAAGAGAGGGTGTGTAGCTTTGGGGGCCTAATGCTTATTCTCTAAGTGATCTTCCAAGTGCCCCACAGGCTTTAAACTCTTCTTACTTGCTTTTACTCCATTCTTATTATAAGAAGAGTGATCTTGATTGTAAAGGTTACCTCCACCTGGCTTGGTGCAAAGGAGAGACCAATAGTGATTGGCTTTGGAGGAGTGATTCACCTCGGACGAATCGGGATCGTGGATTAGCGGCGTAGCCGTGAACCACGTTACATATTGCGTTAGCGTTTTGATTCTTGTCTTGTATATTTACTTGTCTTGTCTTATTATATTCCGCTTGCGCTAACCTTTTGTAGACGAGTAAATTACGACATCCATCGATTGAGGGCTATTCACCCCCCTCTAGCCGGCCGTTTCAATCCCCAACAAGTGGTATCAAAGCCAAGTCGCTTGTCGAGGACTAACCGCCGCAACAAGCACTTCATCAAAAGATGGCCGGCTCCAATATTCATCCACCGAAGTTTGAAGAAGAATTCGCTTGGTAGAAAAAGCGAATGGAGGTATTTTTTGAAACGGATTTTGATATTATGAGTACAATGGAATCCGGTTTCGTTTTGCCTAGGGATGAAGAGGGAAAGCTAATAGAGAAGTCAAGGTGGACCAAGAGGCAAAGAGAGGAGCACCTTGCAAATTCAAAAGCAAAGCACCATCTCTACAATGTGCTTCCTCAACAAGAAATAAATAGAATTGGAGAATGCCTAAGTGCCAAGGAGATGTGGGAGAAGCTAATTGAGCTTCATGAAAGGACATCCAAGGCGAAGCTAGCAAGGAGAGACCTCCTCCACTCCCAACTCAACAACATTAAACTAGAAAAGGGAGAAAAAGTAATTTCCTTACATTCTCGTTTCAAGGAAATTATAACCGGTTTGTCAAGTGTAGGTGAGAAGCTATCAAACCGGGATATGATTATGAAGGCTATAGATGCCTTTCCGCGATCCTCAAAGTGGAGCTCCATGGTGGACTCCTTCTATATTTCAATGAATTTAGAAGTGAGCACCTTGGAGGAGTTCTTCTCAACAATGGAGCTCCACGAAACAAGGCTTGAAGGAATACAAGAAGAGCCAAAAATCCAACCTTCAAGAGGAGTAGCATTCTTGGCAAACAAGGGGAAGAAGAAGATAGAGATCCCCTCCTCCTCCGATGATGATGAAGCATCCTCCTCCTCCTCCATGGATAGCACGGAAGAAGATTATATAGTAAGGAGGGTAAGACGTGCTTTAAAAGGTTTTAGATTTAATAAATCTAATGATAGGAATAGAAGACAAAGGGGGGAAATCATTTGCTACAATTGCCAAGGAGAAGGACACATAAGGGATAATTGTCCCCTCCTAAACAAGAGCAAGGAAGAAAAGAAAAAGAAGGAAGAAAAGAAGAAGAAAAAGGGAAGCAAGAAGAAAAAGGAAGAGGAGAAGAAAGCAAAGGAAAAGGGAAAGGCCAAGGCATTCAAAGCAAAGACTTGGGATGACCCTTCCTCCTCATCTTCATCATCATCCGAGGAAGAAAATGCATTTGTCACCAACCTAGCATTGATGGCATTTGACGACTTGGATTGCTCCTCCACCGAAAATGAAGAATCAAGCACAAGTGGAGAGAGCTCAAGTGAAGGGGGAACCTCCTCTACCTCCTCATCCGAAGAAGAAGAGGACATGGAAACTATGGTAACCAATCTTTCACCTAGTAAAATAGTTTCTATGATTTCTAGCTTAACTAAGGATTTATTTAGAGCTAAGAAGAAGAACAAAAGCATGCTAGATCAAATTAAGGACTTAGAAAATAAACTAGAAAAAGCATGCTTAAATGATGATAGTATTTCTTCTAGCTTAAATGATGCATGCTCACATGATAACTATATGCCTTTGGATGTTAGTGATGCATGTATAGAAGAAAATAGGGCTTTAAGAGAGAAAGTAGATTATTTAACCAAAGCCCTAGAAAAGTTTACAATTGGCTCCAACACATTGAATATGATAATTGGGAACCAAAGGGCAAGTTTTAATAAGAAAGGCCTAGGTTATAAAGAAAAGAAAAATGAAAAGGCCTACAAATGCCTAATTGCTAGGGGACAAGATAAGAAGAAAGTAATTGCTAGGAAATGGATTCCCAAGGAGTATCTTGTGAACCCCATAGGAAAGAACCTATTTTGGGTTCCAAAATCCATCCTTAAGGGTTAGAAAAACCCTAGGATAGTCTACCATATGGACTTGACCTATATCATATTTTTGGTTGACTTAAGATGGCGGGACAACATTTTTGAAATAGATAATAATGCTTAAATCATGATAATCAATGTAATTGCTATATATATGTGCAATCATGATTTATGATTTTGAAATTTGGCACATCATCATGAGAAATAGGGTTAAATCATGTTTTAGGTGATACTTTGTTTATTATCATGACATAATACCTAATGCATGATAACAATTCAATGAATACATGTGTTTCATGATCATAATGTAAAATTAGTTCATACATGCCTTTATGATCATGAGGATTGTTAGGATGATACTTAACCTTGATAGAATTGCATGAATATAAGAGTTAAGTATATACAAATACCCTCTAGGATGCATCTCACACTCAGCATAGGCTACTATGATTGAAAACTTAGCATGGGTGAGATGTTAGGATGATACAAATGTCCACTAATGCCTATAACATTTAAATGGTCATTTAAAGTATCAAAATATCAATAATAGACCAATCATTGGGAAGACTTATGTTTAAATCATAGACATATTGCCCAAAGATCATGGTTGGATATCTCATATGTTTTCAAAACAATTTCTTACTTTAAAATCTATGTATTCATGTTTTGAAACAATCCAAAGCAAGACTAGGTGTTAAAATAGATACTAACATGCTCAAAAACTAGTGGTTTTTAAAGCTTTTGGATTTTTGGCAAATCTCGAACAAATATAATGACTTTTCATGAAAAACTATTTTTCATTGATATATATACTTAAAAGAAATGTTTTCCCCAAATTTCATGATTTTTTGAATTTTTTGGAATTTTTAATGCATTTCTGAATTTCGCCCAGAAAATCAGAATTTCGGAATTCATTGTGTCAGTCGACTACCATACTGATATCAGTCGACTGGTGGCCTGAAAATTAGACAAGTTAAGGTCGAATTCAGGTTTTAGACTAATTTTTGGTATTTTCCTTCTATTATACTTGATGCCATGAGTTTATAACTTAGTGTTAATCATTTTGATGGTGTCAAAGGGGGAGAAATAATTATGTTTAAGTTAATTATGATTGGGGGAGAAATATGTATGGGGAGTTTCATGGATTAAGGGGGAGTTGCATGTTGCTATATCATGTTTATGTTTACATGCTTTCTTACCTTAGATTTTCTATCAAATGTTTTTACCTAACTTAAACGGATTGCCACACATCAAAAAGGGGGAGATTGTTAGGGCAATCTCTTGTCATGATAAGGTTTTGATGTGTGTGGCAAAGGGTTTAAGTTAGTTTGTTATGTTGATTTGATATGTGCGTTGAAGTCGTGCAGGACTTAGTAATTCGCACATGGAGCCGTGGCGAGTTTTACATCTCATGACTCGGTCCTTGAGTCGGTGAAGGATAGCTTCGCAGAAGTCGTGTGCTTGGAGCATCCGAGGGACCGCCGAACGAGGAGCTTAGAGTGAAGCCGGAGGAAGTAGACTTCGAGGCAAGAGACGCGAAGGAGCATTGCAGAGTCGTGCGCCTGATGCTGCCGAGGGACGTGGCCGTGAACGAAGAGAACTTCGAAGGCGAGGGACTCCGAGAGATGAGAGTGAGCGAATGTAACCCGGGAAGGGGTAGCTCTTTGGTGAAACTTGGCCATTTGGCCAAGTGTTGGATGGGATTTCCCAACACTAGTCGAACGTGGTTCGACTGGTATTCGACTGGCTATTTTGAGGCCAGCAGTCGACTGGTCGAAAGGGTTTGGCTACAGAACCACTTGTAGCCGACTGGGCTTTCGACTACGGAGGCAGCAGTCGACTGATGAGGTCCATCAGTCGACTACCAAGTGTTTTGTTGGACTACAACGGTCGGGATCCGACGTGTTCGGAGACCGTTGTAGTGGCGCCAGTCGACTGCCAAGGGAAGCAGTCGACTGGTGGCGGCCAACGGGAAGAAAAGCCTCCTCTCTATAAAAAGAGAGGGTGTAGAGATTTGGGGGGCTAATGCTTATGCTCTAAGTGATCTTCCAAGTGCCCCACAAGCTTTAAACCCTTCTTACTTGCTTTTACTCCATTCTTATTGTAAGAAGAGTGATCTTGATTGTAAAGGTTACCTCCACCTGGCTTGGTGCAAAGGAGAGACCAATAGTGATTGGCTTTGGAGGAGTGATTCACCTCGGACGAATCGGGATCGTGGATTAGCGGCGTAGCCGTGAACCACGTTACATATTGCGTTAGCATTTTAATTCTTGTCTTGTATATTTACTTGTCTTGTCTTATTATATTCCACTTACGCTAACCTTTTGTAGACGAGTAAATTACGACATCCATCGATTGAGGGCTATTCACCCCCCTCTAGCCGGCCATTTCGATCCCCATCAAAAGGTATGTGTTTTTGTCAAACATCAAAAAGGGGGAGATTGTTGGTGCAATCGGCCCAGGTCATGACCGGACTCGAGTTTGACTCGAGCGATGTTTTGATGTTTGACATGAAGGTTTGACATTGATGTCTGATAATGTTTTGGGGAGATTGTTTGTACAATCAACTCGGGTCATGATTGACTGGACTCGAGGGGGATTTTGATGGTTGACTTGAGTTGACCATGTCATGGAAAGTCCAAGTCTTGAGTACTTGGCATGGAAAGTCCAAGCATGGGTCTTGGCACGGAGAGTCCAACATGGGTTGGCAAGGGAATGTCCAAGCTTGAGTCTTGGCATTTGGAAAGTCCAAGGGGTTTGATATTGGAGGCATAAAGTCCAAGCGGGAGTCTTGGCAGCGTAAGTCCAATGGTTGGCAACGTAAAGTCCAAGCGGGAGGCTTGGCAGCGTAAGTCCAATGTGCCTTGGCGGTGTAGACACCGTTAGCATGACATAGCCGATGAAAGCACTTGAAGGCTAGCACATGGATGAACAAGTCATGGATGACTTGGAGAGATCCGAGAGGCGTGAGACTGATGGAGGTGGCTAGAAGGCTTAGGTCTAGGCTACGGGTGGTTTAGCAAGTATGGGGGCACCATACTTAGGTTAAAACCTCATGTTTGAGGTGTACCAGTCGACTGGAGCCATATGGCAGTCGACTGGTGTGAGTCAACTAAGGTTTGACTGCGGAAAGTGTCCTAGCATTGGAATGCCAAAGGTGGGCATTCGTCTGCTGGCTCGAGCAGTCGACTGATCATGTGATCAGTCGACTGGTGCTCGGTATTTCCGACATAGAATGGAGGCTCACTCGACTGCTGGGGCTAACACTTGAGTGAAGGCTCGATCATTCGACTGATAGACATGATCAGTCGACTAATATCCTATCCGTTGGACTTTTCCAGCATTGATCACACCGTTGTCTCATAGCAACAGTGTCATCAGTTGACTGATGGTCCTGAGGAGTCGAATGATCAGTGATTTCCAACTCAGGCAGCAGCTTTAAAGGGAGCTAGTGGAGGAGGAAATCAGCAGCGTTTCTTGATGTGATTTGGGGTGATTTTATGCTACAAATCAAGGTCTCCAAGTGCAATTCAAGCAACCACAAAGCAAGAAATCCAAGAGCAATTGTAAAGTGTTGTTTTCTTTACTTGTTGTGTATTTCATTTGTAAATTCCTTGTATTTATCTCTTACTGTTGTAAGATCACTTGTATGAGGTTTCTCCACCTCTGACTTGTGTCGAGAAGGAGTGTTTATTAGTGGTGTTTGATTGACATCGTAAAATCTCTTTAGAGCTCGATCCGTTGAGTAGGAACCATTCGGTTCCGAACCATGTTACATACTTGTGTATTGGTGTATTTGTGTTTGTCGTATTTCGTTATTACTTTATTTCCACTGCGCTAACACGACTTATAGAGACAAACACAATTGAATTCCATCGAGCATCGCATCAACGCTATTCACCCCCTCTAGCGGTCAACATTTTCTCTACAGTTTGGATCCAAAAGTTCATCACTGAACTTGGGGTGGTTCATAGAATAGTGACCCTATAGACCTCTATTGCGATCATAATGGGGTTATTACACAAGCTAAGGAACCTCACTCTCATCAGCAGACCAAACACATACTGCAACGCTTCCATCTCATTCGAGAGATCATCGATATAGGAGATGTGAGGATATGCAGAGTACCGATGGATGCTAACATCACAGATCCTTTGACCAAGGCTTTGGCACAAAGAAAGCATGATGGTCATACTAGGTCACTAGGTATTAGATATTACAGTGATGGGCGCTAGTGCTAGTGGGAGATTATTAGTTATAAGCCCTAGAGCCAATTATGTGATGATTGACTAGTGACTTTTTGTATCATAATCTATTAATAATAAAGGCAAAGTTTGATTATTATATTTACTTAATAATTGTGTTAGCTGAATAAATATAATAATGCCCTAGAAAGTAGGTTCTTATATACTGCATATCAATTGGTAGAATTGATTGTGAGAAGCTATGGAGAACACTATTCTTAAATATTCCTAGTCAAGTATTAATATACAAGGGCAATATTAATGCATTGAGACTAGCATGTAGGTCAATTGATGATTTGATCTCACAGGTCATGGATATGTGATATCACATTGACACATGAGTATATATTAGAGAATATATACTGAATTGACCCACCATGAGAAAGTTTCATGGATCGTTATATGAGTGTCATAAATTTTCTCATGTGACTATTAGTATGAATAGTCCTTAAACAAGAAATTACTACGGTTCTCTACATAAGTAGTTATGTATTTTGGTATCGTCAAACGCCACTCATAAAAGGGTGGACTAAAAGGTGATCACTGGGTATGTAATAAATTATGCGGAGGGATATGAGTGATGACGATGGGATCTATCCCTCCCATACGATTGGAGTGATATCTTTAGGCCTCTTGATAGAGTAGGACCACGAAATGCATGACCATGCTCAAATGAGTCAATATGAGATATTGAGCTCATTTGTTTGAGTGAGTCTACTTGGGGATCAAGAAACACATAGATTGATAAGAGGATGACATGGTCTATGCCTCATTGATCAATCTAGATATCGAAGATAGAAGGACAAGGTTATACATTATAGTAGCCATAGCAAGGTTATGTCAGATCTTGACATTCTTATCACTTGGGTCGCAATGATGCATTGCTAGATGTCACTCATTGCTTATGTTTCTAAAAGGGTTTTAGAAACATTGTCAACTTTCCAAGAACCTATTGGGTCATATACAAAGAACAAGTTATTTTAGAGATAGGATCATCTTAGTTTAACTAAATGAATCATTAGTTAATTGAATGGACGAGAATGAGTTATACTCATTGTTTGGTCAAACTCGAGTTGGACTCAAATTGGTTTAATTTGAGTTAGACTCAAATGAAATAAATTGAAGAAGGTTAGCATGATTAATGATGATTAATCATGCATGCAAATGAAATTATTGCATGCAAATAGAATTTGAGAAATATGCTTCAATCATTGCATGCATGCATGCAAATGGAATTTGAGAAGTTTTCTCAATGTTGCATGCAAATGAATTTATGCATGCAAATGGATTAATTCATGCAAATGGAATTTGAGAAGTTGCATGTAAATGGATTAATTGCATGCAATGGAATTTCATGAAGTCACTCAACGTTCATACAAATGGAGGTTATTGCATGCAATGGGATTTAATGGATGCAAATGGGATATAAGTTTCTCCTCAATGTGAACCAAGGGGGTGATTTCTTCCTTGTGTGTATCCCATTTGTGCCTAGCATTCATTCCCTTCTCTTCCTTCTTCTTAGCCAAAGTCTTGTCTTTTGTGGAGAGCCTTTGTGTGGTTGCTAGCACAACCAAAGGTTTCATCTCCTTCTCAAAGATTGTGTTCGTGTGTATACCATAGAGGCATGACCATTCTGATCGCACTAAGATCCGCCGAATCATGGACGAGCGGGATAGACAAAGGGCACACATCAAAGGTATATTCTATGGGATAGGGCCTATTTGATCTTTACTTTGTATGAGTTTTTTCTTTCACATGGATCGCTCAAAGGATCCTTTTTCCGATGCAATTTTATTATTTATCGCATAGGATTTCCAACAGAACTGATAGTATGTTCCATGATGCACAAGTGAAACTGAAGTCCTAGAATCCCTTTTTGAACCTCGAACCAACCTTCACATCCTCCGTGTGACACCGTATTGGAGATAAGACCACCGTCAATGTCACGCCCTGAGAGCATGTCATGCCGAAAAGCAAACGAACGACATCTCCCCTGTACGTGGCAACATTTCGGGTTAATACAAGGCCCGTAGGCCCACAATAACAACAACACATATAAAAATGTAACCAAACCACAACAACATAACAAACTAACTACAACAAATACACAACGGAAACAACACAACAACAATACAATCCCACACACATGCATACCGGCATGACTAACAATAAAGCTAAGAACCACCATAACAAAACCAGAAAGAAAGATACAACAATAATAGTACATCATGAAAATTCCAAATACACTACACCCATGTGGAAAACCCAAAACGACCACCAGAGTCTCGGAGATGAGATGAGATGTCAACCAGCGGTTCTCCAAGCCATCACGAAGACTTCTACTTGTTTCCTGGGCGACAGAAAAATCCAGGGTCCGTGGTGGTGAGTAAAACTCAACAGGTAATAGAAAAATATGTATATATCAAATATCACATGTAATTCAACAACATAATCTAGAGGTACAATAGGTATATCAGCATAGTATATGAATACAAACATATACCGTCTAACCAAATGAACAACGTAAAATGCAGACATACCTGAAAGTCTGCTACACTACTCTGATCCAACCTGAGCATATATCCAATATATATATAACAGGAAGAGTAATACCAACTCACAATATACTCATGCTACAGGTCAAGGTATCAAATGGTCTGTCCAACACATATACAAGTATCCGACACAACCGTATAACAAATGCAAGAAGCATGCATGAATATGATGTACACCCAAATGTAGCAAGCATAGTACAATCAAATGCAACATCACAATAAGCATATATATATATACTACATCTATATATATATATTAATTACAACCATCCATATATATATATACATGTATATATGTATATATATGGTAATATGCAAAGTGTCATAAGATACGACAATGCAACATGCATGGTCATGCCTGCTCACCCCTACTCGCTACCACGACCCTAGTGTGGCCTAGGTGGCATGACA
This sequence comes from Wurfbainia villosa, assembly GCA_025175895.1. NCBI lineage: Eukaryota > Viridiplantae > Streptophyta > Magnoliopsida > Zingiberales > Zingiberaceae > Wurfbainia > Wurfbainia villosa. The sequence goes on along the minus strand of CM045989.1, from coordinate 28,855,698 downwards.
TGACAACTGTCCCAACTCCACACCAACCACTGCTCTAGAGTGGCCGAGTGGGCAGTATGTTCAAGTAGCATATGAGCGTAAAGAGCTCGCTACACAATGGGGGTCCATGCTGCTGGCCACTCCGACTGACACTACCAATGAGTGGTCGAGTACCATGCACCCAGGACAACTGCATGCAACTCCAACTACCACCATCTATAGTGGTAGAGTGCGGCACAACAAATGCTCTGCCCTCACACTAGTTACACCTAAAGGAGTAACCTAGGAGGCAGGATGACTGACGACTCTTTCAACCCCAACGAAGACTATGTCGTCAGAATGCATGCAAATGACATGAATGTGTTGTCACACGTACAACCATCTACCATAGACTCTCTGTTTAATAAAGAGTCGTACCCATCTGATCAATACACTCTCTATCCTGTAGAGAGTCGTACTCAACTGATCGACGGACTCTCTATCCTATAGAGAGTCATACTCAATTGATCATAACTCTCTATCCAATAGAGAGTCATACTCAATTGATCGATGCACTCTCTATCCTATAGAGAGTCGTACTCGACTAATCATATCAAGTTGTGACCACCGGTCCTTAGTGACACACTAATCATCCTTCATTTAACCATTACACAACACATGGTTGGTAATAAGTATGTAACATACGAGTATTGAAATAAATCCTACCTTTAGGACATTACCTACCCACAGATGAACCTTTAACCAATTTACAAATTAGGTTATCATCCGTACTCCAACATCTACACCCTGCTAAATATTTAGGCCTATTTACATCACATCTATAACCCTAAATCATAATAAAGGATATGTGATATCAACCTTTGAGTAAATATAGCCAATGACAAGTATCAAGCATAAGATAAATAAGAGTAGGGTCAAGATAATATGAACACCTATCATGCTCATATTTATGACTAAATCTGAATGCAATTACATCTCTACCTGACCAGGGTAGGAAATTACCCACCTGATACGAAGCTCGAACTAATCCTCATGGTTGTGGACTGGCTTCATATCCCAAACCTGCACATAATAGCAAACTATGATTAAGTACAAGTATCCGATAAATACACAACTTAATTACTATGTCATTCCTATGTTCACATCCTTTCCTCATCTATGAGTTAGGAACTCGAGCACCCTCCTCTCGTAACCTCATATCTACATTCATCCTCGGCCGATACACCCAACCAAACTCTCCATAACACAACATCAACACTAAGAAACAATCCAAGCTTACCTCAATATACAAATCAACCTGCTACCAATAGCTCTACATCGAGGAACCTCTAGATCCGACCGAGTCAAGGAAACACACAGCTTACTCTTTACTATGTCAACTACACACAACTGTGCAACCATTTGAGCATATCTTGTCCAACAAGTTGTTTGATCGACATCTCCATCCTCTTAACAATAACAATCAGAAACATCCCATGCACACATCTTACCAAAAATTCCATCATTTACAGCAACACAACAATTATGGTTAGCAACCTCAAGAACTTTCAGATCACACACTATTGCTCATCTGAACATCACTCCCACTACAATCGGATCAACCAATCATCAATTGGACTTCACAGCCGGCATAACAACACAACAACCACACAACAATTACAACTCCAACATCAACTGAAACCATCAAAGCAACACTAAATAACACCTAATCTAACGGATCTCACTCCCAACAGCCACACACAATGATCCATGAATAGAAACCATTGTAATCTCAACAACATCGACACATCACAGATCATTACAGCAATTACATATGAAACAACAAAGGAAAATGAAACTTACGGGTCAAAACTTCACAGACAACCCCCAAACTACCCAGACATCGAAAAGACCCCCACTGCCCTAGCTTCGACAGAGATCACCAAGCAGCTTCCAAACACCTGCTACGACTTGAAGAAACCACGAGATCAAAATCAAAATCCCATATCTCGTCCAAAACAAGGAGAGATTCAACTTACCTAGCTCCCTTATCAATCGGGCAGAGGCGACTCCCAATCCAACCGCAACACAGCCACTATCAATCTCCCTGCTTAGAGAAAGAGGGGGAAAATCATCAGCGACAGCGGCGATCAAATGGTGTAATGGTGTCACCGAACCGAGCTTGGGCGAAGAGAGTCGGCGAACTGTATAAAGGATGAGTCGTGCCGGTGTGGCGTCATCGGGCTGCCTCTCGATTAGGTGGTCGACAGCATGAGGAAGGGAAGGAGTCACGATCAGGAGAGGGCATCACGGCTATGGACGGCAAGCGGCTCGAGAAGGCGGGAACGAACGGCGACAACGAGATCAAGCGGAGATCAACACCGGCGACAGCAGTCGTTCGACGAGGAAGAGGTGCAGAGGAGGAAAACTCTAAGGTCGCGGTGAGCGAGAGAATGAGCAGAGATCAGGCTGGATCGGGTTGGATCGGCCGGAGGTCGGCACCAGCGGCAGCAACTCTCTCTCTCGCGCGGCGGCGATGGAGCGGCAACGGCGAGTGGCACGGTGGCGCCGATGTGGAGGAAAGTCGCACGGGGAGAAGAGAGTTGATCAGGAATGAGAAGTCACGAAAAGGATTTGACGGTAATAAGAAGTCACGAAAAGGAATCGGCTTAATTAAGCCATTGAAGATAGTCAAAACCCGCTTTACAAAAGCCTGTTTGCTTTATCCCCAAGAAATATCTATACAACTTCCGTTTAAATCTAGAAAAATTTCTAAAATTTCTTAAAATTTCTATAAGATAATTTCTTAATTAACGTGGGTATTTTCTATTATTATTATTTTTTTTCTGATATTTTACAGTCAACCTTGCAACCACAACCCTTAGAACTTAACTCCGAACAACAACATCCACTAATCAATTAGTACTTGAATCTCAGTCTCTATAGGATTGATAATCTATTTATTACTTGATGACATCCGTGCACTTGTGGGAGTTAAGTGTGAGCGCACACATCAAGTCCTCGATGGTTCCCGTTGTAAGATTTGAGATCACATTCGTGTGCATCAAGAATTTGGCACTGTTGTCGAGGACTGATTGATTCGATATTGAATCATGAAGTGGATAGTTGGATCAGACTTAGGGTAGATTTGTTTTCTTGTTTATTTTACTTCAGTTTTAGATTTTCAATATCTAGATTAAGTTTAGATTAATTTTAGTAGTTGCATTGCATCAACCTTTAGTTTAAATTTTCTGCATTTGATTTAGTATTTAGATTAGGTTATTTCCAATTTATAAGCAACGTATACTCCTAATTTTGTAGCTCAGTTCTTCGTATGTGTAGACATTTAGGATTAGAAAATCTATTTTCGATAGACCCATAAATCGAAAGAACCTACCATCGTGGGAGAGCTGAAGAGAAAGGCATGGAGGATCTAGACACATCTGTGGTAAACTTAGGTAGCCAGCCTTTGCGAGACTATGCAGCCCCAAGAGCTAGAGGGTATAGGCCAAGCATAACTGGACCATCAATCTCAGCCAACAACTTTGAACTGAAACCTGCGATAATACACATTGTCCATCAGAGCCAATTTAGGGGTGCTACAACTGAAGACCCGAACCAGCACCTAGTGACCTTTTTAGAGATATGCTTGATGATGAAACTCAATGGAGTACCAGCTGATGCGATCCATCTTAGCCTATTCCCGTCCTCACTACGGGATAAGGCGAAGGCATAGCTCCACTCTCTTCCTTTAGGAAGCATCACCACATGGGAGCAATGTGAGCAAAAGTTCTTAAATAATTTTTTCCCACCAAGTAAGACTTCTCACATACGCCACTTGATCACTAGGTTCTGCTAAAAAGAAGGGGAGTCCTTGTTCGAAGCCTGGGATCGCTACAAAGGGTTGCTCCACAAATGCCAAAATCATGGTCTAGAGAGGTGGCTGGTGATCAACATATTCTATAATGGGATCACGTATGCCACTAAGGTGTCCCTCGATTCCGCTGCAGGAGGTGCCTTAATGAATAAGACTATCGAGAAAGCAGAGGAGCTTATCGAAGAGGTGGCTTAGAACCACCATGAATGGGCTTCCGAGCATAGTCACCCAATGCCTACAATCGGTCGATATGTTGTCAACTCCATCAACCACTTGGCGGCAAGAATGGACGCGCTAAGCAGACGATTTGAATCTCTAACCCCTGCATCTGTATGTGCGGCCACTACTTTCAGAGAGAGAGTATCAGCGTATCAGGAGAACTACTATGGAGGGCAGGGCAGCTATGAAGAGCAAATTGAGCATGTTGATGCAGTTAGCGACCACAACCAAAGGGCCAACAACCCATATTCAGACACCAACAACCCTAGATGGAGGAGCCTTCCGAATTTTTCCTATAGGAATAATGCGGAAAATTTCCAACAATCGAAAGGATATGGGCAACAACAAGGCAACGGGCAGTAGCAACCGCCCAAATCTATGCTAGAACTAATGATTGAAGACTTTATTGCTACCCAACAAAAGGGCAATGCAGAATTCGAGTGCTAACATCCAAGATCTAAAGAGGCACTTAGGGAGTTGAATTCCTCCTTTGATGGACTTACAAGCCGCACTAAAATGCTGAAAACGCAAGTGGCTCAAATAGCCCAGCCCGTGTCATAAACCATGGATAGCTCTCCACCATCAACCGAGAAAAATCTGGTTAAGGAAGAAGGATAATACAGTGAGGGAGTAGGACAGAAAAATAGATTCACTAAGGGATGTGAGACCATGATTTTGACTTTGCCAAATCAGGCTAAAAATGAAGATAAAATCCCACCCAAGCCGGAGGACCCTGGTGAATTTGTTATACCCTTCATGATTTATGGTGAGAGCTTTGATGAAGCACTATGTGATCTAGGGTCATTAGTTAGCGTAATGCCCTATACATCCTACCTGGAGATGGGACTAAGTGGTATACAACGGACGAACATAGGTATTCGTATGGAGGATGACACGATCAAGGAGCCCGTGGCATGTTAGAACATGTACCTGTGGTGTTCGAGAATTTTGTCATACCCACAGATTTTATCATACTCGACACAGGACCAAACCCTCAGAATCCCATCATTTTAGGAAGGCCCTTTTTGGTGACTGCGGGAGCATGCATAGACATGAAGGCACATAAAGTCTTCTTTGAAGTACATGACGAGATCATCATATTCAACCTATCAGAGTGTAAGGCTCCCTTCTCAGACGGTTATACCTCGTGCAAGATAACGACTACCTCACCGAAAGATACAGATTTCGAGACGAATGAAGGGAGGTTTACAGAGCCTCCAAAACCGAGTTGAAATGATGAGTATGGTCGAGCTAAAAGACCTTAAACAAAGCGCTTCTTGGGAGGCAACCCAAGTTTAGTCTTTAGTTGTTTTAATTTTATTTCATTCATGTGTATAATTTAGACTTTGATTTATAGTCATTTACGTTTTTGCAAATAGTTTTAGGACTAGAAAGAACTTGCTAAGTAGAAACAAAAAATCATTTTGAGCCTACACCGCGGGGCGTGTGGGAGAATTCGGACCGTGGTGCACTCTGGGAGAGAAACATGGGGGGGCGACACGGTTAGGCCGTGTGTTTACACATGGTCATGCCTCGTCCGACTCATCTCCTAACGGCGCACACGGCCAGGTCATGTGTTTACACACGATCGTGTCGTGCAAGAGATAAAAGGTCACACCGTGTGTTTTGCCCCAATCCCACCATGTGCTTCAATTTTTTTTGCCATAGCCGTGTGAAATCACCTTCCCCACCTCCTAGGAGCCTCTTCAACCTTCATGGAAGCCCAAAAGAAGCAAAGATGAGAAGGACAAAGGAAGTGGCACCGCAATCTGCTACCTCAGAGCGAAGATCAAGAAGAAGGGATGCTCCACAAGCTCCGGAGGGAGGTGACGCTCATCTATCCCTTGTATTTCGCTATAATGAGCATAGAGATTGATATAATGTGCTTTCTAATTGAAAAATAACTACAACTAGGCTTTTAGATGAATAACTCTTAGAAACCCTAGGGTTGTTGGGTGATGTTCACGCCCTATTTGCGAAAATGGGGTGGGGAGAGATTATGAGGATAAGACACTCAACCTACCCTAGGATAGTTTTAGAATTTTTTAGTTCATTAGAAGTGGATATTTTGACGGGAAGAGAGAGTGATGATGGAAGGATTACATTTTGGCTATTCAACGTCGAGGACGAGTGGACCTTACACCAATGGAATAATTGTTTTGGATTGCCTAGTGGGGGAGAGTGGAGGACTCCAATTGGGTTTAATGCACGAACCTTTTGGTCTGAACTGATTGGGGAATATGACAATGACCCTTCTAGGGAAAAAGCTTCACGCCTCCAAAACCCTATCTTCTGGTACCTTGACCAGGTTATGGCAAGCACCATTTTTGGGAGAGGAGAGAGTGACGGTGTAGTGAGAGCGAGTGAGCTGCTTTGCCTATGGGACATGTTTCAAGAGAGAAGTAGCATTGATGTAGGATCCCATTTCATTAGACACCTAGTGAAAATGGACAAAGCGGTGAGGGGAGATATTATTTTGGGGCGACTACTTACCCATATTTGCTATAGGATGGGGTACGACTACACAACACTAGATAGAGTAGAGGGGAGCCCTAGGATCGACCTAGGGTTGTGTATGGCGATGAAGATGATAGTAAGAGAAGGGCACTCTTTGTGCTTTGTAAGGAAAAACCAACCATCCATTAGGCTCCCTTGATCGTACCACCATCACCAATAGCGCCAACTGGCGCTTGGACTGGGTAGTGGAGTCCCCACCACATGCGGGGGTCTTCTACTGAGGCACCCCTCTTATCCCCTACCCATCACTCTCCCTCAAGTCCACAGAGGTATAGGAGCCCACCTAGTCCACATCGAGAGCCTACATAGCCTACACTTGCACCACCTTCTTTTTCTACTTTTGAGCAGGATGCAGGTACATCTGCCTATGATTTTTTTGAGTTCCAATTGCGCCTCGACGACATATACACCAAGCAGCAGACATAGAGGCAGTGATGGGAGGAGCAGAGCACCTATGCGTAGGCAGAGTTTTAGGGCTTATGGGAGCACTTCCAGTGGGCTGACGAGTTCTATGATGAGGCTCGTATCTATTTATAGGAGGAGGCTGCATATCGCCAGGAGGTTCGGCAACACATGCGTGCCCAGGAAGCACAATGGGCATCGGAGGTGGAGCATAGAGCAACCACTGCATCCACCATCTCTCAGATTGACCACATTTACATGTGACAATAGCGGCTAAGCACTAGGCTTTCACAGGAGCCCAACATGTCGAGACTGTCAGACTTCCCACCTCGCCCACCGTATTAGAGGTATTGTTTCATACAAGTCTAAGGGAACCCCAAGTTTTGATATGTTTTGTTTCTAGCAGTACTTTCTTTCTTTATATTTGCATATTAGTCTTAGTTGACATTCATCTGTTCATGCATAGAGTGTCTAGTTTCTTTCAGCACTTAGTTTTGACTATTTTTAAGCTACCTCAGTAATATTTTTAAGATTTCTTTACGAATTGTCTCCATAAGTAGTCTAACTTCATTTATCTCGTGGTATTTTATTGCTCTAATGAATGTTCTAGACTTGCATTGGTTAGCTTTTATTTTTACACTTACACTCGATGAATATTCTGAAAGGGAGAATCTATTACATACCTAGTTATGATTCATCCCAATAGTCTAATACCTTGGAATCCATAGGTGCCTCTAGATTTGGCATTTTAGTTACTGGAGAAGCTCTGATTGTGTAAGCCCGATTGGAAAAATCAAAATCACCTATGAGTATGAGAAGAATGAAAGTTCTATTCACAAAAAAAAAATAAAAAAAAATAGTTTCTCGTGGGTGGAAATGGCTAGGTACCCCTTTGAGACCGAGTTAGGTTACTGGGGAAATACCTACCAATTTCTCTCAATACTGAGTACACTTTTGAGACTTTATGCTAGATCTAGGCAATGACCCTCGCTAAGGTCAGACTAGTGCCTAAAAGTCAAAAACCTTAGGAAAGCTATAAGATGATGACTTAACTTACCGTGGAACGATGTATCCCTTAAGAAGATTTGCTTAGCATGTGCACGAGAAGCTAACTTAGTGAACCTGTAGAACATATCTGTTTTGCTTTGATGGAAAATACCACTTTATAAATCTAGTTAACATGGTGAGTATAGAACAATGCTTTTTAAAATTTCATGGGACTAAGGTTTGCTTGAGGACAAGCAAAGATTTAAGTCTGGGAATTGATGTGAGCAAAACATATAGGATTTTAGGAGTAGTTTTTGCTCACATATCATTACATTTCATACTTGTTTCATGCATATTTCACTTTGTTTTGCATCATGCATTTCCTATTTTCTAGTTCGGAGATCTGCTCGTTATACTTTTGTGTGCAGGACAACATTTTACAGGGAAAACAACACATTCTTTGAGCAAAAAGAAGACATTTGGCAGGAGGAATAGAAGGGGACACGACCTAGCCGTGTGAATCCACACGATCGTGTCCAAACCACGGATTTGGCCACCCCAACGCCACACACGGCCTGGTCGTGTGGACCTACATGGCTGTGTGGCGCTGGCTTATTTCGACGCGACTAGGGTTCTTTTGTGGCTTCGGGCAGCACCAGCTTCAAGTCTATAAAAGGAAAGCCACACTCAAACCCTAGGGGGGAGGTACGACAGATGAGACGGCATATCGGTGACCTAAAAAGCATCAGAAACTCACAATGGGGAGGAAGGAGATGACTAGAGGATCGTAACCTATGCTCAGACATCGAAGAGAAGGACCAAGAGCACTGTAATTCAATTTTCATTCATCTTTTGCATTGTAATGAGTAATTCTCTTATGCTTTGTCTTTTCTTTTCCTTCTATCGAGTAGAATCTTTGATTCTAGTATTAGGGAGTAACTTGTGTAACGTAGAATATGCTAGTCGAATGTTAATTCTATTTATGGATTTTTATTCGCAGTTTATGTTGGTTTGATTTGATGAAGATTGTGTTTTGATTTTCTATCTATTGTACATAGCTGATAGAAGGGGTGACAACCCTTGTATCAAATATCTAGGAGAACTAAGGAGGAATCTAGTGGTTGTACTCATCTCCGATAACCATAGGTAGAAGGATATGAAGGAGTAGGGAACGGGACACATTCCAGCTCTTCATAGGGATTGATTTGGTATCCTCGTACCGTCTATGTTGGGTTTCATGCACTGCGGCGAGTGTGTGTTCGAATATATTTCGTAAACATGTGCACAACGAAAGAATTAAAAAGCAATAAATCTAATTTATTACAACACACACATCACATGCATGCATAGTACAACATGTGTAGACATAATCATAGTTTCAAATTTTGCAATAAAAGAAAATTATGCTAGTTATACCTGACGTATCACGTGCAGCGGGAATGACATCAACCAGAGCAGCTCTCGCTAGAATTGTCTCTATCTGTATCCACACTGAGTATCATCGAGATAGCTTCGCCAAGCTATGAGCCTCGTCTTCATAGGAGTCACTAGCTTCGTGTTGAAGATGATGTGATCGAGAGAAGATCACAATCCGAATCAAAATTCGGATTTGAAAACGAGTCCCAAAAACTCGCTTCTCCGGAGAGGTATTCGTCAACCAATTGACGAATCCTTGGTCCTCCACCCATGAGGATTACCGAAGATCGAATCCCCGACAAGGTAGCATCTGTCGGAGCTCCAAACATTGTCAAACGACGCTCCGACGTGAAAGGAAACAAGCTGTCCAAAAAATTGGACAGCTTGGTGGAGGATTACACCGGTCCAAAGGGGTAAGGTCGGCTGCACCTTGGTCACCGGAGTCAAGGGATGTCTCCGGAGGATTGCCGACATCAGCAGGTGGCCAGCGGTAGCTGGTGGCGTCGGCGGCACCAACTGCAAGAGGCGGCAGCAAGGTTGGGCGGCAGCAAGGTTGAGCGACAAGAAGAGGAGAAGGGCTTGGGTGGCTAGGGTTTCCAAAAACACAAGTTTTCCATGAAAAACCCTTAAGTCATGTTTTATAGATAACACATTCTCCTAACGGTTATTGGTTCATAACCAAAACCCGTTAACCTGCTCCAATAACTTATGTTAAAATAAACCAAACCACATTGGTCTATTTTAAGTTAAAATGAACTGAACCAACTTTGGTTCATTCGTTTAAAACAAACCAAACAACTTTGGTTTATTTTCCACCATTGGATTAGAACCAAACCAATTTGGTTCATCCATTATGTCTTCATAAGCCTTGGCCCATCCATGCTTCCGTTGCGACTGAAACGATTTCAAGTTCGCTCCTTGTTTAGTCCAACAAAACCTAGTTTCCCTCGATCTGAGAATCTCATTCTCAAGCTCATTTTAAATCCTTCGGATTACGCTCGTTGTGCGTGTGACCAAATAAGTTTCCGATTTATGTTGGTCGTCTATAATAAACCATTAATTATAGAACGATCATGTGTGGCACTTAGTAGTACATCATGATCCTTAATTAATCAGAAAATCAACGGTTGATTCTAGAACCATTTCTGAAACCCTTCAGCAACTTCAATGAATCGTGCCCCGTTCCCTTCACTCATCTTATACTCACTTGGTTCAGGACATGGTCTATAGTGTCAGTCCCCACTAGGCTGACTACGTCACACCTAGCCCAAGAATCATTTCCTCATCCTACGGATTCTAGTTATTGCACATATATCCAAGAGTACCTTACTCTAAACATGTAATGCTTTGGCCAAAGACTTTAGTAATAATCCGACGAGAGTCCATGGGTATACATCTACTCTCAAGGAGTGGTGAATATTTTATAGGATATTCAAACACCTTTGGCCACTTTGACTTATACCCAATCATCCCGGGTCAACATCTCCTTGGAGATGCTTGCTTAAAATGTCAAAGCATAAGTCTCCATGACCAAGATGACTTTAATACCGCAAGTTAAAGGAATATCGCTCTTAAGTTGTAGTAAGAACTTCATTGACATATCCATATATGTAGAGAACCATATGAAGTCTTATAACTGGTCACTCCAATGAACTAGTTATCATAACTAGCATCCACGATCAACTCCGGACATCCCAATGTCTCCAGCCAGTGAGAAATAGCGGCTTGGATAATCCAAAGAGTACACCTCGTGCTAGTCTCAACAGAATCAATGGAGTCCGAATGCATCAATTCATCGACTAGGGATAATTCCAATACATCACAATTACACATGTAGAGATACTCACTAGTTGTGATCCAATCACAAATTCTCTCATGCTGTGAATCGTATTGTGGACATTCAGTAAATGAGTTTAAGATCTTATCAAATATATGAAAACATGTACACTCAAATAATGAATCTTCATTTATCAAATAAATGGTACAATCATAAGGCGATTGCCTTAGGACACCTTTCATATATAACTAACAAACTCCCACTTGGCCTAATGACAATCGCCACGGTATCCAATACCATAAGCTCTAACATGACCCTCAAACTTACTTTGAGGTAAGGCCTTAGTTAAAGGATCCACTAAGTTCCTTTCAGTGGGAATCTTCTCGATTTATTTTTCCTTCCTACTTATGATCTCTCTAATCGAATGATAGCGGCGAAGCACATGTTTGGATCATTGATGAGACCACATCAAGTTCAGAGATGAACTTCTTGATCCAAACTGCTTCCTTTTTTGCTTCCAAAACAGCAATGTATTCTGCCTCAGTGGCAGAATCCGCTATAATGTCTTGCTTGAAACCTTTCCAACTTATTGCGCCTCCATTCAAGGTGAACACATACCCAGACTGAGACCTGGAATCATCCTTGTCTATCTGGAAGCTGGCATCTATATACCCGCGTATCAGCATGTCAACTTCTCCATATATTAGGAACACATCCTTAGTTCTTCTCAAGTACTTAAGGATTGTCTTAACAGTTGCCCAATGCTCCATTCCTAGATCAGACTGGTATCTGCTCGTGACACTCAGAGCATACAATAAATCGGGCTTCATACATAACATAGCATACATATAGATCCTATTGTGGATGCATAGGGAATCTTATTCGTGCAAATCCTCTCATCTTCTATGCGCGGACACATAGACTTCAAAAGGTGTATCTCATGCCTGATGCATAGGAAACGTTTCTTGGATTTCGACATGCTAAACCTCTTTAGCACTCGGTCTATATATGTGGACCGCGAAAGACCAAGCAAACTATTCGATCTATCCCTATAGATCTTAATCCCGAGGATGTAGGTTGCTTCTCACATGTCTTTCATGGAGAACATCCTGGACAACCAAATTTTAACTGACTGTAAGATAGAAACATCATTTCCAATAAATAATATGTCATCGACATACAATACTAGGAACACGACTGCACTCCCACTAACCTTCTTGTATACACAAGGTTCGTCCGGATTTTGTGAGAAATCAAACTTTTTGATTGTCTCATCAAAACGGATATTCCAACTCCTGGATGCTTGCTTTAGTCCATATATAGACCGTCGCAGTTTGCATACCTTGGTTTTATCAACCGATGTGAAACCCTCAGGTTGTATCATATACACGCCTTCGAGTAGGTTTCTATTAAGGAAAGCTATTTTCACATTCATCTGTCATATCTCATAATCATAATGAGACGCTATGACCAGAAGCATCCGAATGGATTTAAGCATAGCAATAGGTGAAAAGGTCTCGTCATAATCAACACCTTGCTTTTGACGATATATTTTCGCCACCAGTCTAGCCTTATAGGTAATCACATTACCATCCATGTCGTTCTTCTTGAAACCCCACTTGCACCCTATAGGCTTTATGCCTTCAGGTGGGTCAACCAAGTTCCAAACTTGATTTTCATACATGGAATTCATTTCCGACTTCATTGCATTAAGCCATTTATCTCTTTCTAAACTTTTCAGAACTTCTTCATAACTGGTATGCTCCTCATCATCAATGAGTAACACATCGTTCGATTCACTTATGAGAAATCCATATCTCTCAGGAATGTTGTGTGTTCTACCAGATCTACGAAGATGTGGTGTCACAATAGGTTCAGCTGATGCCTCATCACTATGAGTTATCGATTGTGGTGCTTAACCAGGTATCTCATCAATGTATATTGGAGTCTCTTGAGCCTCTTCAAGCTCAATGACACTCCCACTATTTTCTTGCAAGAGAAACTCTTTTTCTATAAACACAGCATGCCTTGAAACAAACACCTTTTGTTCCACAAGATGATAGAATTGGTAACCCCTCGTTTCCTTAGGGTATCCAAAAAATAGACATTTATCAGACTTAGCATCCAATTTATCTGATACAGTCCGCTTCACATAAGCAGGACAACCCCATATCTTCAAGTAAGATACATGAGGTTTCTTACTATTCCATATCTCATATAGAGTAGTAGAGACTACCTTGGTTGGCATTTTATTTAGCAAGTAAACAGCTGTCTGAAGTGCATATCCCCAAAAAGACTTGGGAAGATTCGTAAGATTCATCATCGACTTGACTATGTCCAACAATGTCGAGTTACACCTCTTAGATACATCATTATGCTATGGTGTATACGACGGAGTCCATTGAGACAATATACCATTGTCCCTTAGATAATCTAGAAACTCTTGACTCAAGTATTCACCACCTTGATCCGATCGAAGTATTTTAATACTCTTTCCAAGTTGATTCTCTACTTCATTTCTGAATTCTTTGAACCTTTCAAAGGCTTCATACTTGTGTTTCATCAAGAACACATACCCAAACCGTGAGTGATCATCGGTGAAGGTAATGAAGTAGCTATAGCCTCCTAGAGCATGAGTTGTCATATGTCCGCATACATCTGTATGTATTAGACCAAGTAACTCTCCCACCGGTTCACCTTTTCCAGTAAAAGGTAACTTGGTCATCTTGCCTTTTAAGCATAATTCACATGTATCGAATGAATCAGATTCAAATGATTCTAAAATTCCACATCAGTATAATTCGGACATGCATTTTTTGCTTGCATGGCCAAGACGACAATGACACATGTAGAAGTCTAATTGATTATCCTTTCGAGCACGCTTGTTATTCACCTCGATATTGAAAATGTCACTGGATACGTCCAACATATAAATACCATTGCTTAAAATTCCAGTCCCATAAAGAACGCCATTCAAGGTTATATAACAACAATTGTTACTAAACATCAAATGGGAACCATTTCTATTTAAACAAGAAATAGAAATGATGTTCTTTATCAACGAAGGAACATAAAAGCAATTGTCCAGTTCTAAGACAAGTCATGTAGGGAGTCTCAACAAATATGTTCCTATAGCGAGTGCAGCAACCTTTGCTCCATTCCCAACACGTAAATTTGACTCTCCCTTGATGAGTCTTCTTCTATTCCTTAGCTCTTGTATGTCATTACATATATGTGAGCCACACCCAGTATCCAATACCCAAGGGTCTAAGGAAATAGAATGACAATCAATAACAAAGATACTTGAAGAGGATGGGGCATCAGATGCCTTCTTCTTCTTCACAAACTCAAGATAAATCTTGCAGTTTCTTCGCTAGTGGCCCTCCTTGCCACAATGATGGCAAGTGCCCTTTTGTGTTGATTCTACCTTATTCGCCTTTTTCTTCTTCCCTTTCATCTGTTCTTTTGACTTCCTCTTAGAACCTTTCTTTGAGGAATCAACTAACAGAACCACCTTCACCTCATGCTTCAAAGAAGGCTCCACAGTCTTCAGCATATTGAGGAGCTCAAGAATAGTGGATTCGAGTTTGTTCATCTGGTAGTTCATCACAAATTATGAGAAACTCTTGGGCAAACAATGCATAATTAAGTCAATACTTAATTCATGATCCATCACAAACCCGAGGGTAGCCAGCCGCTCGATGTACCCATTTATCTTTAGCACAAACTGCACTATAGATGAACCTTCTTACATCTTAGAGGTGAAGAGGAGCCTGGAGACTTCGAACCTTTCGGATCTCGCTTGCTCATCAAACAACTCATGAAGATGGAAGACTATGGTATTAGCATCCATATGCTCATGCTGCTTCTGTAGCACGGGTACCATCGTGGCTAGCATGATGCAACTCGCCAGTTCAGAATCAGCCACATGTTTCTGATAGGCCAACAATTGGTCTGGAGTTGCATCGTTCTTAAGACGGTTGGGAAGAGGCTCTTCGAGGACATACGCGAGCTTTTCTACCTTGAGAATAATTCTCAAATTTCTAAGCCAGTCCAAGAAGTTAAGCTCAGTCAATTTGTTTGAATCCAAAATAGTGTGCAAATTCAAAGACGTCTTGATCAATCGATTAACCTAGAAATACAAAATCGAGCATATATTGGAAAGATGGAAAAATGCATCAACATATATTTACAAATCCCATTGATTTTTCGAATTTAAAAACCCCAAAATCACTTTGGGAAATCGTAGGTCTATCTTCGAATGGGCTGATGTCCAACATAGATATGAACAACCTTGGAGAGAGTCCAACAAGCCATTCATAGCTACAATGGTGGGTATCAAGTATACCGATTGCATATCACATATATGCAACTATCACATTGTGCTATCAACTAATTAAATGTTCACACATACATCGGGTTGTTAACTCATTAACAAGTATGCATCATATGAATAGCACCCAACTTCACCTCCCTTCACATTGACCTTGGAGAGTCCAACAAGTCGATGCTCCAGGTTAAAGTTAACCCATTAATCAAGAAATTGATTTAATATGGTTAGAGCGCATTCAACCAATTAGCCTGGCTTGGAGAGAGTCCAACAACCAAAGATAATGATTGACCTCTGACTCTTACCATATTAGCATTAAACTATTCCATGGTTTGAACATGTTCGGATTCGAGCCGGGCTTGGAGAGAGTCCAACAACCCAAACAAGAAACAGAACTCTGGTTCCAACAATATTAATGGAAGGTGTAGGCTTTAATATTGTGTTAGGGTTTTAATGTCTCATCCTTTTTGCATGCAAATAACTATTATCTATATGACATGACATACATGACATACAACTACATGTCATGACACACATGACATGATGATATGCATCTAATGTAATTACATGGCATACTATTATGGCATGTACAATTATTTCCTTATATGTCATAACTATTTATGGAAATAAAATATGTTTGAGATTTGATTCCCCAAATCAAATCATGATTAAATTAGGAAATAAATTTCTAAATCTAATCACATATTCTATTTATAGAAAGTCTTAATTAAGGAAACTAAAATTTAATTTAGGAAATAAATTTCCTAAATTGTCAAAACTATTTATGGAAATAAAATATATTTTAGATTTGATTCCCAAATCAAATCATGATTAAATTAGGAAATAAATTTCCAAATCTAATCACATATTTTATTTATGGAAAGTGTTAATTTTCATAAATACTTCTAAACATTCCAAAAGTAGAAGATTTCCATAAAAAATTTTAAACATTCCAAAATTAGAAAATTTCCATAAATACTTCTAAACTTTCCAAAAGTAGAAAATTTCCATAAATACAATTACGACTATTACAAAACAATTTTACGATTATGTCGAAACACAATATGGGCTCTGATACCACTGTTGGGTTTCCGGCACTACGACGAGTGTGTGTTCGAATATGTTTCATAAACATGTACACAATGGAAGAATTAAAAAGCAATAAATCTAATTTATTATGACACACACATCACACGCATGCATAGTACAACATGTGTAGACATAATCGTAGTTTCAAATTTTTCAATAAAAGAAAATTATGCTAGTTATACCTGATGTATCACGTGCAACAGGAATGACATCAATCGGAGCAACTCTCGCTAGAATTGCCTCTATCTGTATCCATGCCGAATACCTTCTGTTGGTGCAATCGGTCCAGGTTGACTCGAGTTTTACTCGAGCAGTATTTTGATGATAGACAAAACTCATGACATGGGATTGTCATGGGAAAGTCAAACATGGAGTTGTCATGGAAAATCCAAGCATGGAGCTTTGTGTGGAAAAGTCCAAAGCATTGCGAAGTCGTGCGCTTGGTGCTTGGTGAGAAATGCATTGCGAAGCCGTACGCTTGGTGCATGTGGAAAGTCTTGAGGACTTGACAAGTTCACTAGGCTCAGGGTCCTTGAGTCGGTGAAGGATGGCATTGCGAAGCCATACGCTTGGTGCATCCGAGGGACCGCCGGACGGGGAGCGAATGGAGTGAGACCAAAGGGAAGCATACTTCGAGGGCATGAGACGTGAAGGATGGCATTGCGAAGTCGTGCGCTTGGCGCATCCGAGGGACGTAGGCCGAGGGAAGAGAGCTTCGGTGGGGAACTTCATGAGGGATGAGGTGGATTTGGCCAAGTGGCTAAGACTGAGTGTCGGATGCTCAAACAACTTGATGTTTCATAAGTGTCGGGCCGATCGCTAGGTCGAATGGTTCGACCAGTGTTTGACTGACCAGGATCTGGCTAATCTGTCGACTATCGAGGGAGGGCAGTCGACTATTGACGCCATCAGTCGACTGATCGGGACGATTTCAACCACAGAAGGGTTTCCAGTTGAGTGCTCGCACCATCACTCAACTGATGGGATGATCAGTCGACTGATGGGTATCATCAGTCGATTGATGGGTGATCCGTTGGAACTTGACCAATGTGGATCTGACCATTGTGAGACAACGAATACAGGATCAATCGACTGATGGTCATGATTAGTTGACTGATGGGCGCGGAATCAGCTTGATGCAGGTTATGAATGGAGCTCAAGATGGAGGATTTCGCCAAGACTTTTGTGAATCTTTTGGAGTGGAATTGCTATTGCATTCCAGACCTTCTAGAGCCATCTAAAGCAAGCAACCAGCAAAGGGTTCAAAGCAAGCGTTGTAAAGTGTTCTTTACGTGTATTTCGTATTTGTCTTTGTATTTCTTGTATTTCATATTACTTAGTGTAATTGCTTGTGAGAGGTTTCTCCACCTCCAACGTGTTGTCGAGAAGGAGTGTTGTTAGTGTCGTGCGCATAACATGAGCTCGTTTAGCTCACCCCATGGAGTAGGAATCATTCGGTTCTGAACCATGTATATTTGTGTGTATTGCATGTGATTGTATTGTTGTTATTATTTTTATTATTTCCGCTGCGTATATTAACGACAATTGTAGACAAGGATGCAAGAACGATCGTATTCCACCGTACGATGATTGAGGGCTATTCACCCCCCTCTAGCCAGCCACCAACGTCCTTACAAGTGGTATCAGAGCTAGGAGCTTGTCGAGGACTAACCATCGACACAAGCACTACAAGATGGCCGACTACAACCTCCAACCACCAAAATTTGAAGTAGATTTTCAATGGTGGAGAAGAAAAATTGAGGTATATCTAGAAACCGATTTTGATATTATGTTAATTCTAGAAAACGGTTTCAAAATGACTAGGGATGAAGAAAATAGGAAAATTGAGAAGTCAAGGTGGACCCAAGACCAAATGAAGGATTTCAAGGCAAATCTCAAGGTAATCACATTGCTTAGTGATTTGATTCCTAACAACATTTGGTCTAGGTTAGGTGAATATTGGGATGCTAAGGACCTTTGGGACAAGGTGATAAGATTTCATGAAGAGCCCACTTTGGTCCATGAAGAGGAAGAATGCCCATCAACATTCGGATCCGAGGACGTTGAAAAATTGCCCACCACATTCGAAGATGTTGATGATTTGGTGGAGACCTCCACCAATAGCATTGAGGGGGAGGAGAGGCCTTCTATCCCGGAACAAGTTCAAGAAGAAGCTTCAACATCCGAGAGAAGCGAAAATTCCATAGGTAACTCAAGTGTTGTTATTTTAAATAAAAATCATATAACATTCTTTGAGTGTAGGGAACAAGGGCACTATAAAAGTAAGTGTCCTAAGAAGGTGAAGAAGGTTCAACCAGCACCAAAAGTCAATAATGTCGGAGTCCCCACAATTAGAAGTAAGGAGCACATTGTGTGCTTCAAATGCAACCAAAAGAGGCATTATAGAAGCCAATGCCCTAGGGAGAGGAAGAAAGGGCAAGAAGGTGTATCTCATTTAGGGGAGCTTCCAAAGCTAACCCTAAGGTAAATTCAATTAATGCACCTTCAATTTCTAGAACTTATAAGCATGCTAAAAATTATTTAAGTTATCTTGCAATTATTAATGAAAAGCATGCTAGTAAAAATAATAAGGATTATTGTTTAGGTGCTAAGCATGTAAATTTATCTAAGGATAAACCTAGGACCAATAATACTAGAACTATTTTATCTAGGGAATCAATTTGGAGAATAGAAGAAAATTTGTATATTAATCCCAAAAAGTCTAGGCACATGCCTAAGAAGAAGAGGGCTTCCCAAAAACCTAATGAAAAATCAAAATTGGAAAAATTAGAGTTATAAAACCAAGTCTTGAGGTCAAGACTTGAGAGAATGGAAAAGACTCTTAAGATTATAAAAAATTCTATTCAAGGGTCAAATGCCCAAAATTCAAGACCTAGGGTTCAAGAACGGTCTAAGGGCAAGAAAGGTTTGGGTCACAAACCTATGTCCTACCATAATATTCCCTTTAATTATGGAATAATTTCTAGGTCTAGGAAAACCAAGTCTAATAGGGAAGTTATCCCTAAGACTAGTCATGGTGTTTTCTTAGTGGCTAATGACTTAAGAAAAACCAAGAAAGCCACTAAGAAGGTCAAAGGGGGAGTTACCCCTAGGTTTGACTTAGGAAAGACCCAAAAGACTATTGCTTCAAAGCTTAAAAGGGTCAATAGGATGGTATCTAGGGAAGTTATCCCTAGTGAATACCTTATTAACCCAAGGAGCTCCAATAGGTATTGGGTTCCTAGGAGCGTGATCGATTCACGCTAGATGGGTTAGAGTGTGTCAACCCTAAGTGGATGGGTAGTTAACCTAGCCAT
Source organism: Wurfbainia villosa (assembly GCA_025175895.1). Classification (NCBI taxonomy): domain Eukaryota; kingdom Viridiplantae; phylum Streptophyta; class Magnoliopsida; order Zingiberales; family Zingiberaceae; genus Wurfbainia; species Wurfbainia villosa. The sequence goes on along the minus strand of CM045989.1, from coordinate 28,835,809 downwards.
AGTGAGTTGACACATTAGTATGTGCCAATGTCCTTGAGAAGTTGTAAAAATGATTAATTTGGCACAATTAAGTCTTAGAGGTATGGGTGTGCCATTTTGGGTTTATGGCACACTTGGGAGATCATGGTATTAAGGCAAAATAGAATTAATTCCTAGAAATGGCAATTTGGATTTAACACTTAGGTATTTTATACCTTAGTATAATTTACTTGCCTTGATTTATTTTCCTTGCCATAACATGACATCATTTTCATTTTTATCTCTAAAAATGTCATGATAATGTTTTAGACTTAGTTTTATATGTCATGTATGCTAAAATTTCATTCATATGCCATGACATCATGATTTTGGCACATGCTTAGTTATATCATATATATGTCATAATCATATGATGCATAAAATAAAATTGATTTAAGGAACATTGGCATGACTTGAAGTCCCATGCATAAGGGAATCAAGTAGAGTTGCCTTATAATATGCATGAGACCATTAAAGAATAAAAATGCACATCTCACTATAATATTTGACTTGAATGTGTTTTGCACATTTAGATACAAGTGAGATGTTTAGAAAAAGGAATTAAAGGTTTCAAAAACATTTTGAAAAACCTTGGTGAAGTCTATCTTTTGATAGCAATCACCATTGATTGGGATGATACAAAGAGGGCTCAATATTGAAGCTTTTCTAAACTTTTGAACTCTGTGTCAATCTCACTAATTTGTGGGTAAAATAATTCTCCAATATTTTTCACCCATTATGATTGTAATAAGTAATATACATACAAAATTTCAAGATTTTTCAACTTATGTATATTTCCTTATGAATTTTGGAAATTCATTTCTAAAATTCAAAAAATTGCAAATGCAGTTATCAGTCGACTGATGTGGGAAGGAGTCGACTGGTAGCTGAGAGAGTCGACTGATACTGCTGATTTCGGGTAAACCTTGGTTGTTAGGCCCATGTTCAACTATGTTTTGGTCCCCTAACCACTCCTAACCCTAGGACATGCTTGGGAGAGCATTAAAAAGGGTGGAAATCCATTGGATATTAATTAGGAGAAGTGTGGGAGAGTAACAATTTTAAGGTGGATGAGGGTTCATTGTTGAACTTTGCCTTAATTTTGATTGTTTTGTGTTCATATTGGCTTAGGGGCTTTCCAAAGACATTGTTGGTGTAATGGTCAAGGGGGAGCAAGCCTCTAGGGGGAGGTATTCATCATGGAAAGATGGATGTGTATTTTTCCTCATGAGAGGAAAATTGAGGGATTGCGCCTCTCTTAAATGATATGGGATTATCACTAGAAAGATTGAGAGCATGCCAAGGGGAAGATTGTAAAATCTCATTGGGATATGAGACATTGACACCCTAGAGGACCTTTTTGATGTAATGTCAAAAAGGGGAAGAAGTTACCAAGTTACCAATTAGGGTTCATTGGAATTCTCATTGGGATATGAGAATTGCCAATATGGGAGAATTGGTAGACTTGAGATAGTAGTTTTGTCAATCATCAAAAAGGGGGAGATTGTTGACGCAATCGACCCAGGTTGACTCGAGTTTGACTCGAGCAGTATTTTGATGATAGACAAAACTCATGACATGGGATTCTCATGGGAAAGTCCAACATGGAGTTGGCATGGAAAATCCAAGCATGGAGCTTGGTGTGGAAAAGTCCAAAGCATTGCGAAGCCGTGCGTTTGGTGCTTGGTGAGAAATGCATTACGAAGCCATGCGCTTGGTGCATGTGGGAAGTCTTGAGGACTTAGCAAGTTTACTAGGCTCGGGGTCCTTGAGTCGGTGAAGGATGGCATTGCGAAGCCGTGCGCTTGGTGCATCTGAGGAACCGCCGGACGGGGAGTGAATGGAGTGAGACCAAAGGGAAGCATACTTCGAGGGCATGAAACACGAAGGATGGCATTGCAAAGTCATGCACTTGGCGCATCCGAGGGACGTAGGCCGAGGGAAGAGAGCTTCGGTGGGGAACTCCATGAGGGATGAGGTGGATTTGACCAAGTGGCTAAGACTGAGTGTCGAATGCTCAAACAGCTTGATATTTGAGGTTTTACCCAACATCAGTCGACTGACGTAGGTGCTAGTCGACTGCTCTAGGTTGAATGGTTTGACCGGTGTTCGACTGACCAGGATCTGCCTGACCAGTCGACTGTCGAGGGAGGGTAGTTGACTGTCGACGCCATCAGTCGACTGATGATGGACATCAGTCGATTGATCGGGTCGATTTCAGCAACAGAAAGGTTTCCAGTCGAGTGCTCGCGCCAGCACTCGACTGATGGGATGATCAGTTGACTAATGGGTATCATCAGTCGATTGATGGGTGATACATTGGAACATGACCAATGTGGATCTGGCCATTGTGAGACAACGGCTACAGGACCAGTCTACTGATAGTCACAATCAATCGATTGATGGGTGCGAAATCAACTTGATGTAGGTTATAAATGGAGTTCAAGATGGAGGATTTCACCAAAACTTTTGTAAAACTTTTGGAGGGGAATTGCTGCTGCATTCTAGACCTTCAAGAGTCATCTAAAGCAAGCAATAAGCAAAGGGTTCAAAGCTAGCGTTGTAAAGTGTTCTTTACGTGTATTTCGTATTTGTCTTTGTATTGCTTGTATTTCATATTACTTAGTGTAATTGCTTGTGAGAGGTTTCTCCACCTCCGACGTGTTGTCGAGAAGGAGTGTTGTTAGTGTCGTGCGCATAAACATGAGCTCGTTGAGCTCACCTCGTGGAGTAGGAACCATTCGATTCCGAACCACGTATATCTTTCTGTATTACGTAGGATTGTATTGTTGTTATTATTTCTATTGTTTCCGCTGCGTATATTAACGACAATTGTAGACAAGCACGCAAGAATGATTGTATTCCACCGTACGACGTTTGAGGGCTATTCACCCCCCTCTAGCAGGCCACCAACGTCCCTACACCATCGGGATAGCTTCGCCAAGATACGAGCCTCGTCTTCGTAGGAGTCACTAGCCTCGTGTCGAAGACGATGTGATTGAGAGAAGATTACAATCCGAATCAAAATTCGGATTTGAAAACGAGTCCCCAAAACTCGCTTCTTCGAAGAGGTATTCGTCAACCGATTGACGAATCCTTGGTCCTCCACCTATGAGGATTACTGGAGATCGAATCCCCGGCAAGGTAGCCACTGTCGAAGCTCCAAACATCGTCAAACGTTGTTCCAACACGAAAGGAAAAAAGCTGTCCAGAAAACTGGACAGCTTGGTGGAGGATTTTCTCCGGCCCAAAGGAGGAAGGCCGGTTGCACCTTTGTCACCGTAGCCAAGGGATGTCACCGGAGGGTCGCCAGCAGCAGTAGGTGTTCAGCGATAGCAGGTGGTCGGTGGCAGCAGGTGGCGTCGACAGCTACAACTACAAGAGGTGGCAGCAAGGTTGGGCGGCATCCTTGTTGGGCGACAAGAAGAGGAGAAGCGCTTGGGAGGCTAGGGTTTCCAAAAACACAAGTTCTCCACGAAAAACTATCAAGCCATGTTTTATAGAGAACACATTATCCTAACAGTTATTGGTTCATAATCAAAACCCATTAACCCGCTCCTATAACTTAAGTTAAAATACACCAAATTGCGTTGGTCTATTTTAAGTTAAAACGAACCGAACCAACTTTGGTTCATTCATTTAAAACAAATCAAACCACTTTGGTTTATTTCCCACCATTGGATTAGAACCAAACCAATTTGGTTCATCCATCATGTCTTCATAAGACTCGGCCCATCCATGCTTCCGTTGGGACTGAAACGATTTCATGCTCGCTCCTTGTTTGGTCCAACAAAACCTAGTTTCTCTCGATGTGAGAATCTCATTCTCAAACTCGTTTTAAATCCTTCAGATTATGCTCGTTGTGTGTGTGACCAAATAGGTTCCCGATTTATGTTGGCCATCTATAATTAACCATTAATTATAGAATAATCATGAGTGACACCTAGTAGTACATCATGTTCCCCAATTAACTGAAAAATCAACGGTTGATTCCAGAACCATTTCTGAGACCCTTCAGCAGCTTCAATGAATCGTTCCCCATTCCCTTCACTCATCTTATACCTATTAGGTTCTAGATATGGTCTATAGTGTTAGTCCACACAAGGTTGACTAGATCACACCTAGCCTAAGTATCATTTCCTCGTCCTACGAATTCTAGTTACTGCACATGTATCCAAGAGCACTTTACTCTAAACATGTAATGCTTTGGCTAAAGACTTTAATAATAATCCGATGAGAGGCCATGGGTATACATCTCCTCGCAAGGAGTGGTGAATCCATTATAGGCTATTCAAACATACCTTCGGCCACTTCGACTTATACCCAATCATTCCGGGTCCACATCTCCTTGGAGATGCTTGCTAAAGATGTCAAAGCATAAGTCTCCATGACCAAGATGACTTGAATACCGCAAGTCAAAGGAACATCGCTCTTAAGCTGCAATAATAACTTAATTGACATATTCATATATGTAGAGAACCATATGAAGTCTTACAGTTGGTGACTCTAATGAACTAGTTACCATAACTAGCATCCACGATCAACTCCGGACATCCCAATGTCTCCAGCCAATGAGAAACAGCTGCTTGGATAATCCAAAGAGTACACCTCGTGCTAGGGTTTCCAAAAACACAAGTTCTCCACGAAAAACCTTTAAGCCATGTTTTATAGAGAACACATTCTCCTAACAGTTATTGGTTAATAACCAAAACCCGTTAACCCGCTCCAATAACTTAAGTTAAAATAAACCAAACTGTGTTAGTCTATTTTAAGTTAAAACGATCCGAAACAACTTTGGTTCTTTCATTTAAAACAAACCAAATCACTTTGGTTTATTTTTCACCATTGGATTAGAACCAAACCAATTTGGTTCATCCATCATGTCTTCATAAGACTCGACCCATCCATGCTTCCGTTGCGACTGAAATGATTTCAAGCTCGCTCCTTGTTTGGTCCAACTAAACCTAGTTTTTCTCGATCTGAGAATCTCATTCTCAAGCTCCTTTTAAATCCTTTAGATTACACTCGTTGTGCATATGACCAAATAGGTTTCCGATTTATGTTGGTCATCTATAATTAACCATTAATTATAGAACTATCATGAGTGGCACCTAGTAGTACATCATGATCCTTAATTAACCAGAAAATTAACAGATGATTCTAGAACCATTTCTGAAACCCTTCAGCAGCTTTAATGAATCGTGCCCCGTTCCCTTCACTCATCTTATACCCACTTGGTTCAGGACATGGTCTATAGTGTCAGTCTCCACTAGGTTGACTACGTCACACCTAGCCCAAGAATCATTTCCTCATTCTACGGATTCTAGTTACTGCACATGTATCCAAGAGTACCTTACCCTAAACATGTAATGCTTTGGCCAAAGACTTTAGTAACAATCCGACGAGAGGCCATGGGTATACATCTCCTCTCAAGGAGTGGTGAATATTTTATAGGCTATTCAAACACCTTCGGCCACTTTGACTTATACCCAATCATCCCAGGTCCAGATCTCCTTGGAGATTCTTGCTTAAGATGTCAAAGCATAAGTCTCCATGACCAAGATGACTTGAATACTGCAAGTCAAAGGAACATCACTCTTAAGGTGCAATAAGAACTTCATTGACATATCTATATATGTAGAGAACCATATAAAGTGTTACAACTGGTCACTCCAATGAACTAGTTTCCATAACTAGCATCCACGATCAACTCAGGACATCCCAATGTCTCTAGCCAGTGAGAAAAAACTGCTTGGATAATCCAAAGAGTACACCTTGTGTTTGTCTCAACAGAATCGATGGAGTCGGAATGCATCAATTCATCGACTAGGGATAATTCAAATACATCATAATTACACTTGTAGAGATACTCACTAGTTGTGATCCAAACACAAATTCTCTCATGCTGTGAATCGTATTGTGGACATTCAGTAAATGAGTTTGAGATCTTACCAAATACATGAAAATATGTACACTCAAATAGTGAATCTTCATTTATCAAATAAATGGTACAATCATAAGGGGATTGTCTTAGGACACCTCTTATATGTAACTAACAGTCTATCCTATCCTAACGAAAGGGTCGGCCTGGTTAGGCATATGTAGTTCCCGGTAGAAACAAAAGTTCATCGAAAAAGGGTATGATGTCTCTTCCACAAGACCATAATTAGAGAACCATTCAACATTTAACTGATATTATGTTCCATGACGCACAAGTGAAACCGAAGTTCGAGAATCCCTTTTTGAACCTTGAACCAACCTTCACTTACTCCGTGTGACACCGTATTGGAGTTAGGACCACCGTCAACCTTGCAACCACAACCCTTAGAATTTAACTCCGAACAACAACGTCCACTGATTAATTGATACTCAAATCTTAGTCTCTGTGGGATCAATAATCTATTTATTACTTGACAACATCCGTGCACTTGTGGGCATTAAGCACGAGCGCACGGTTCAAGTCCTCGATGATTCCCGACGTAAAATTTGAGGTCGCGTTCGCGTGCATCAGAAACACCTATCAATTTCTCTCAATACCGAGCACGTGTTTGAGACTTTATGCTAATTCTAGAGAACGACCCTCGCATAGGGCAGCTAAGTGCCTAAAAATTGGAGGCCTTAGGAAAGCTATAGGATAACGACTTAACTCACTGTGGAATGAGTATCACTTAGGAAAATTCTATCAGCACATGCATGAAAAGCTAGCTTAGCGAACTTTTAGAACATATCTATTTGCTTTGATTGAAAATACCACTTGATAACTTTAGTTAACATGCTAAGTATGGAAACATACTTTTAAAATTTAGTGGCATTGAGGTTTGCTTGAGGACAAGCAAAGATCTAAGTCTGAGGGAATTGATGTGAGTAAAATATACAGGGTTTTAGGAGTAGTTTTAGGGTCTTTTTTTCTAGCTCAATTTTCAGCCTTGATTTCAGGCGTTTCCAGCCTTGCACACGACCCGACCATGTAATTCACACGGTCGTGTGGCAGCGCCGCAAATTCGATGAAATAGGGTTTTTCCAAGCATTTATGGAAAGTCGGAGCTACCTCTATATATAGGAAACTTGTATAAAAGGCTAGAGATCATGAGGGGAGTCACCCTAGGACTCCCAAGCCAATAGAGGAGGCACAACAAATAGGAGGCTCGCAACGGGGAGAGAGAAAGCGACTCAAAGACCGAAATCTACGCTCCAACTCCTTGGAGAATGACATGAGTATTGCATTTATTCTTGAACATTATTATCTTGTAATGATTCTCTTTATGATGCCTTGTGTTTGTTCTCATCTATTCATAGAGTAGATACTTCGATTCTAAGATTAGGGAGTAACTTGTGTTTGTGGACATGGTAGTTCGAATATATTTTCTGTTCTTGAATTTATATTTGCAATTAGTGTTGTTTGGATCGATGCAAATTATGTTTTGATTCAATTTATATCTAGTGTGCATAGATGATACAAAGGGTGACAACCTTTGTATCAAAAATCTAGGAGAACTAAGGAGGAACCTTGCGATCATCCTCCCTCTGATAACCGTAGATAGTAGAATGTGATAGAGTAGGAAATGAATACATTCCGATTCATTATAGGGATTATTAGGATATCCTCGCACCCAATAGCCTATCTTAGCAAAAGGGTCAAAGTAGGAGAAATTAACTCTAGAAGGGTTGAGGGACCTTAGTGACAGAGGGCTCCCAATAGTATCAACTCCTTGAGTTCTGATGATCCAAAAGGTAAACTTGGTTAGGAATAGGTAGCTTTTGGTAGAAGCAAAAGTTCATAAGGCAATTACATATTGATCCTCCCTTAAGATCGTAATTAGAGACCTCAACACACCTAATTGATAGTATGTTCCACGACACACAAGTGAAACTGAAGTCCTATAATCCTTTTTGAGAACTTCGAACCAACCTTCCCTTCCTCTAAGTGACACCGTACTTGAGTTAGGACTACTGTCAACCTTGCAACCACAACTCTTAGGATTTTAAATTTGAACAACAACGTCCACTTGACAAATGATATTCGAATCTCAGTCTCTATGGGATCGATAATATTTTATTACTTGACGACATCCGTACACTTGCGGGCATTGAGCGCAAGAGCACGCTTCGAGTCCCTGACAATTCCCGTCGGAGATTTGAGGTCGTGCTCGCGTGCATCATTAGGGGACAGATGATGTATGAAGTCTCCATATACTCTATCATATTCCTTCTTGGTTATATGTCGAGAAGATCAAAATATTCTAAGAAGATCACCATTTGGGTCGCTTGCATGCACTCTGGAAAACTAATAGTCCTATAGTATTTGAGAAGAGTACTAATGATCGAGAGTGCTCATAATGTCACATGGATCATATACTTGCACTTGGAAAGAGTTATATGCATGCATGCACTTAGAAAGAGACATATGCATGCACTCCGGAAGGGGTCGTATGCATACACTCAAAAAGAGTTACCTGTATACATGCACTCGGGAAGAACCATCTATATACATGCACTCGAGAAAAGTCATGTGCATATACTTAGGAAGGATGATAGTACTTTCAATTATATTCCGTAAATACTTATTATTCAAAAGAATAGATGCCTAGAATTCCTGTATACCATAAATTAGTTTTTTTAAAAGAAAAAAAAACTTACGCTCGATTATGTCTCCACAGGGATGACGTGGTGGCTAAGACACGACGGTACTTACGGATAAGACATGGGTCGATTCCGAAGGAGATCTAAAGTCTTTTTCTGGATTCAGATGACCTCCACGTATCTTGGCCACCGCGTCAAGGCTCAAAGGACCCTCCATGATTTACCTCCTTCACAATGGTCGTGGAACAAATCGATGGGGGTCATTAGGTTGATAATTCCAACCTTTTGCGGATGATCATAGTGGCCAAAATTGTTGAATTTTTTTTTACCGCCAGCTTATTTTTAAATCGATTTGTGCCTTTAAAACCCTATACAAAAATGTTTCATCAAAATAAGTTGTTTTGTACAAACAAACTTTTGATGTCTCTTTGTTGGCATCGACAGATTTGAAGTGGTCAAAATCTTGAAGTTTAGACCTTAAGTAAATTTTCAAATCAACTTATGCCATAAAAATTCCCACCCTAAGTTGATTTGCAAATAATCTTGCAATAAATGTTTTATTACAATTATTATTTTGGATGAAAAAACTATTGATATGATTTTTAAGTGGGTCTGACAAACTCAAATTGCCTAAGATCTTTAATTTTTCAACCAGAAGTTAATTTTTTAAATATTGTGGTATATTTTGTCATGGCCAATACTGAATGTCAAGTCCATTTACATTTAATAGAGGGGGGCATTTCAATGTGTTTTGAAGTTTTGGTAAAATGACAACTTTAAAAATGGAGGAGATGATTTGAAAAAGTAAGTAAATTATAAGGGGAAAAATAAAAATTTCTCATTTTTTTTTAAAATAGAAAAGGAGATGGCATATTGAGGAGCCCACTTAAATAATTAGAGAAGAATGTGACAACGAGTTAATAGTACTGAATAGTAAAAGTGATTAGAGATTTGAAGATATTTTTTTTTAGTAAACTCAATGTGTCTCTCTTATTATTCCTCTTTACCACAAATAGCACCATGTTAGACTTTTATTTCAACAACTTCGTCTAATGTCTTATTATATTTGTTTTCTTATTTATGGGACTTCCTATTCTGTATAATATATTAGAAATCAATCGATATCTATGCAACAATTCGAGATGTACTATTAATAGGTCTAAATAACAACAAAATTGTACGGAAGAAAAACTTTAGATATTGAGAACTTAAGATGGAGTCACATGCATTTTTTGACTTTGTCTGATGAATGTCCGTAGAATCAGACGCACATCTCCGATGGAATAATTGTTGAGGTCGATATCCTTCCTCCAGACATAGAGTCATCTCTGAATACTTGGCTTATAAAAAAAAAATAATAATCAAATTATATCTCATCAGATGAGATTGGCTAGGTATATTATTAATAGATATAATCCCATAGTTAAATAGTGAATCATCGATTACTATATCAATTCCAAAATGTGTGGTATGATATTATTTCTTATCATATATTATTATCTCTCAAATAAATGATGAATATAATGTAATGATCTTAAGAATATCACTTATTGTTGACATGTAGGCAGGGCGACTGTATGGATTTATTTTTGACTATATGTGACTATGCAACAAGCTTAAATGGGTTTCGTTAGCAGTTAAATGAGTTTGAGATGGATTTGTGTAAAGTACTAAATATTGTAATCAATATGGATGAGTTTGTGCCTTAGGTTATTTGCACCTGAATAGATTTAATTTATTTTATGAAATACAAATATACATTGTTAAAATGTTTGGGTTAACCCTGTCACTCAAATCCAGATAAAAGAAGAGAGTTGTATTAGGTTGTCAATTAGCGTTAAACTAAGGCTGATATTCAATGCATGAATCCATTAAATTATCGTGTTAATGTTAGATTGCTCTCCAAAAAGAACACATTACAGAGTCCAACTATAACATCTTGACAAGAATCACTACATCTTCAAAATTCAAACGTAGTGATAAATATGCAAGAATTCATATTTGCAGGGTCCGATTGAAGTGAATCAAGACGGACTGCTATATCTCCATGAGCAATTGAATGTAGTATTAAATAGGCAAGAGTGATACACCATAGATTGGGTAAGAGCAAATATGATATATAGAAAAGCTAATAGTCTAAAATTTAGAACATGGAACATAGGAACCTATTGGTGCAACAAGCCCAGGGTCAATATTGACCAAACTCGAATAGGACTCGAGTAGTGTTTTGATGTTTGATAATAGATTTGACCATTTTTTAACTATATGGTGACCATATGTTGACCATATAAGTAGTGAATGATTGAGATATCAAAGTCATTTGAAGGAGATTATTTGAGGGAGATTGTTTGAGTAATAAACTTTGAAAGTCTAAGTTTGTATACTTGGCATAGAAAGTCCAAGCCATGGGTACATAACAATGATAAAGTCCAAAGATATAATCTTGGCAGCATAAGTCCAAGTGTATAATCTTAGTAGCATAAAGTCCAAGTGAACTTTGGCAATTGGAAAGTTCAACATGGAGTTGGCAAGGAAATCCAAGCATGGACTTGGCAATTGGAAAGTCCAAGTCATGGGTACTTAGCAAAGGGAAAGTCCAAGGGTAAGTTTGGCAGTGTAAAGTCCAAGCATGGGTCTTGGCGGCGTAAGTCCAAATAGATATTGGCAATGTGAAAATCCAAGGGTGTAGATTTGGCGGTGTAAAGTCCATGCAGGAGTCTTGGTGATATAAGTCCAAATGAACCTTGGTAAAGGACCCGATTAGCATGACACAGTCGATGAAAGCACCTAAAGCTAATGTGAAGGATGAAAAGTCGCAGACTTAAGGGATTCGAGAGGCGTATGGTTGATGGAGGAGACTAGAAGGCTTAGGTCTAGGCTATGGATGGTTATCAAGTATGAAGGGATCATACTTGGATTAAACCTCTTGTTTGGGGTTTACCAGTTGACTGGGGTTATGGACTAGTCGATTGGCTGAGTGTTTGACACTTGGAAGCCTAGTTGACTCAGAGCAGTCGACTAGTCAGTAGTCGACTAGATGTTAGTTATAGCCCTAAGAACCAATCATGTGATGGTTGAATAGGGAACATTTTATATCATATTCTATAAAGGCAAAGGATTGGTTATTATATTTAAGTCTTGCTTGTGCCAGCTAAATTAAATATAGTAATGCCCTAGAAAAGTAGGTTCTTATCTACAGCACATCAATTGGCAGAATTGATTATGAGAGGCTGTAGAGAACACTTTCTAAATGTTCCTAGTCAAGTATTAATATGCAAGGGCAATATTAATACATAAAGACTAGCATGTAGGTCAATTGATGACTTGATCTCACAAGTCATGGATATATGATATCAAGTTGACACATGGATCGTTATATGAGTGTCATAAACTTTCTCATGTGACTATTGGTATGAATAGTCCTCAGACCTGAAGTCACTACGGTTCCCTACATAAGGAGTTATGTACTTTGGTATCGTCAAACGTCACCCGTAACAGGGTGGACCATAAAGGCGATTACTGGGTATATAACAAATTATGCGGAGGGATGTGAGTGATGTAGATGGGTTCTATCCCTCTCATATGACGAGAGTGATATTGGTGGGCCCCTTGATTGAGTAGAACTACTAAAACGCATGGCCATGCTCGAATGAGTCAATATGAGATATTGAGCTCATTTGTTTGAGTTAGTTTACTCAGGGATCAAGAAACACATAGATTGATCGAGGATGACACGGTCTATGCCTCATTGATCAATCTGATATCAAGGATAGAAGGACACGGTCATATATTATAGTAGTCACGGAAAGGTTAGTCGGATCTTGACTTATCTCGTAACTTGGGTAGCAATGATGTATTGCTAGATGCCGCTCATTGCTTGTGTATCTAAAAGAGTTTAGGTCCACTGCCAACGTTATGAGAGCCTATAGGGTCACACACAAAGAGCATGATAATTAGAGGAATTAGAGTATTCTAGTTTGACTAGAATAATTTGGGAATAAGCTTAAGTACAAAATGGTTTTGGACTTTAAGCTTAATGAGAATTTTAGCTAATTGATTTAATGAGATTAATTCAATATGTTACCTTATTGATTTAATAAGATTAATTCAATATGATAACATAAGCTTAATTGAATTAATAAGATTAATTCAATATGATTGAATTAATAAGATTAATTCAACATGATAACATAAGCTTAATTGAATTAATAAGATTAATTCAACATGCATGAATGCCACATAAGAATGCCACATAAGCATGCCACATAAGCATGCCACCTAAGCATCCACCTAAGCTAGTTAAGGTGGAAGGAAACAAAATGGTTTTGTCTCCTTAAGTGGCCGGCCAAACAAGGAAGCCAAATCCTTTTTGAGTGTGTCTCAATGCAATGGATTGCATTGAATGTGAAGGAGGTGGAAGGGTTTTTCCAACCCTATAAAAGGCTCCATGGTGTGGCCGCCAAAGGAAGTGTTGTTGTGTTTGTGTGAGTGCTTGGTGGAAGCTTTGGTTGTGTGGGTTTGTGAGTGTAGGCTAGCAAGAAGAGGAGTCTTCTTCTTCCTTTCTCCTTTTTAGCTCTCTTCCTCTCCTTTAGGGACTTCTCTATCAAGAAGTAAAGGAGAGCTCCTCTAGTTTTTCTTTTGTGAGACAAGAGCTTGCTCGTGTGGATACATATAGAGGCACGGACACTTGAACGTGCTAAAGATCCAACAAACAAAAGGAAGAAGCGGGATTAACAAGGGCACGCAACAAAGGTAATCCTCTCCTATAAGATAGGTTTGGTTTAGAGAAATTTATTTTATACGAGTTTGCTGCATGGATCACTTGGAAGGGATCCTAATTTTTCACATGATATGCCATTTGGCATAAAGAATTCTACAAAGGGTATCAGAGCCACTTATGAAAGATCGATAAAATAGGTTTTCTATTTTATATGTGATATAGAAGTAGGATAAATTTTATTATGAGTTGATAATTGCATTAGCAATTGTCAAACATAATAAAATATCCAATGTCTTTTAAAAGTTAAAATGACATGGTGCATGGTTATGGCCTAGTCCCAAAAGGTTTGTGAATGTGTGTGTGTTGTAATTCTTAATACGGCTGCGTGTCGTGCCTTCCTCCTAAAATTCTTGTTGTAAAATTAGTTTTAGACTCGAATGTAACTCGAGTATTTCTCCTTTTGTAATGTACAAAACAAAGATGGAGGGTCCATTGGAAGATGAGGTTACAAGGAGGAAGTTAACACACAAGACAACCAAAAGGAAGCACTTAGGAGAAGATGCTATCCCTAGGTTGACCAATCAATCTTTTCATTGGCTTGAGAAGATTGTAGAATAAGGGCCATAACCATGACACGCTTAGTTTAATATGTATGTGATGCATGTTAGTTTAGCTTGTATGTGATGCATGATTAGTTTAGCTTATATGTGATGTATGCTAATATGTATATGATACATGTTTATTTCTTAATAAGTCAAAAACGATATGCCTACCAAAGCTTGGTACTCACTACTTCCTCGATCATTTGTTATTGGGTTTGCCAAAGCAAAGCAATGCATTTTATCTTGGAAGAGTGCGAGTGGACAATCGTGATGTCCCGCTATCAAACTTGGTTAAGACTTAATTAAGTTTTCTTAAATAGTTAAGAAAGTAGAGGCATATATTAGCTTTGAACATAAGTTTTAAAATTAGTTTTATGTGATTTCCGAACATCAGCTTTGTCTTAGAAGTGGTCGCTGTCTGATATCCAAGAAGGCCCTGTGCCTCACCATACCGAAGCTGGTTTAGGAATAAACACTAAACTAATCTAAAAACTTAACCAAAGCTATTAAAGAGTTACATCAGATGTAATTGGCAAAAGATTGCCTACCTAATTATAATACGTCTTGGGCGATTAGCCAAAGCTAACTCAAGACGAATTATAATGTGGATCTTTATCCCATATAAATTTATAGCTAAATAGTAGCTATGAGAATTTAGTGGGAGCCTCATTTAATTAAAGGCCTAATTAAATGATTTAGGTATGATACTTAACTTTGCATTTTAATGTTGTAGATCACCATGACATCTAACACGACACACCCCCTCAACTTGCGATCTGTCCTTGAGAAGGACAAGCAATGGAAGCGAACTTTCTTGTTGGTAGTATAGGAACTTGAGGATTATCCTCAAACAAGAGCATATTGTATGTCCTAGAGCAGTCTACCCCTGAAACACCCGCCCATGCGGCCACTCGTGCTGAAAAGGATGCTTATAAGAAGCATCAAGATGACGCATTAGATGTGTCATGTCTTATGCTTGCCACCATGAACTCTGAGCTTCAGAAGCAACATGAGAACATGGATGCCTATGATATGGTTGAGCATTTGAAACAACTATATCAAGGACAAGCTAGGCACGAGCGTTTTGAAGTGTCTAAGGCTCTTTTTGCATGCAAGATGCAAGAAGGAACACATGTAGGAACTCACGTACTCAAAATGATTGGGTACGTTGAGAACCTTGAAAGACTAGGTTTTCCACTGAGCCAAGAATTGGCAACCGATGTTATCCTGCAATCATTGCCGGAAGCATATAATCAATTCGTCATGAATTATAACATGAATGAAATTGATAAACCTTTGCCTGAGATTCTCAGCATGTTAAGAAGCTATGAACCAGATCTCAAAAGGAAAGTTAGCAACGTACTAATGGTCAAGAAGGGCAAAGGTAAGCGCAAAGGCAAGGGTAAGACCCAAGCCAAAGGCAAGGCCAATTCATCCACTTCAAAGGGTAAAGGTAAAGTACCTAAGGAAGGAGACTGCTTCCATTGCGGTGAGACTGGACCGAGGCGGAAGCTATGCAAAGTCTACCTTGAGGAAGTAAAGAATAAAATAAGTGGGACGTCTGCCTAAGGTATACAAGTTATACAAGTTAATCTATCTATTTCTTCTACATCGGTATTCGATAACGGATGTGCATATCACATTTGTACTAATGCGAGGGAGAAATAGTAGACAAATGGCAAAAGGCGAAGTAGACCTACGAGTAGGCAATGGCGCAAAAGTTGCTGCTGTAGCTATAGGAACATATTCTTTGTCTTTGCCCACTGGGCTTATCTTAGAATTAGAGGAGTGCTTATATGTACCTGCATTGACAAAGAACATAATTTCTGTATCTTGTTTAGACAAGAAAAACTTTTCTTTTATAATAAAGGACAAATGTTGTTCCATTTATTTGAATGAAATGTTCTATTGTAATGCACCACTTATGAATGGTCTCTATGTTCTAGATTTAGAAAACCCAATTTATAACGTAAATACCAAGTGGTTCAAATCGAATGATTCGAACCAAACATATCTCTGGCATTGTCGCCTAGGTCACATAAATGAAAAACGCATATCCCAACTCCATAAAGATGGATTATTGGACTCATTTGATTTTGAATCATATGAGGTATCACGAATCTTGCCTTTAGGAAAGATGACTAAAACTCCATTTAGTGGACATGGAGAGAGAGCGGCAGACTTGTTAGGACTCATACATCTTGATGTATGTGGTCCTTTCAATGTAGAAGCCATATGAGGCTATAAGTACTTTATTACTTTCACTGATGATATGAGTAGATTTGGCTACTTATATTTGATGAGACATAAGTCAGAATCCTTTGAAAAGTTCAAAGCATTCAAGAATGAAGTACAAAACCAACTTGGTAAGTGTATCAAGCTACTTCGATCAGATCGAGGTGGTGAATACCTTAGTCAAGAGTTTCGTGATCACCTGGCTGAGTGTGGGATAATATCCCAACTCACTCCCCCTGGAACACCACAATGGAATGGTGTATCTGAGAGGAGAAATCGTACTCTATTAGATATGGTACGATCAATGATGAGCCAGACTGATCTACCTACTTCCTTTTGGGGACTAGCTCTAGAGACAGCCGCTTTCACACTTAATCGCGTCCCATCAAAAGCCGTAGAAAAGACACCATATACGATATGGACTGGGAAGAGTCCCAAAATGTCTTTTATAAAGATTTGGGGTTGTGAAGCTTATGTAAGACGTTAAGTCTCAGATAAACTAGGATCCAAATCAGATAAATGTTATTTTGTCGGATATCCCAAGGAAACTAAGGGATATTACATTTACAATCCCACACTTGGCAAGGTGTTTGTTGCCAGAAATGCTGTCTTTCTAGAAAGAGAATTTATTTCTAGAAAAACTAGTGGGAGTAAAATTCATCTTGAAGAAGTTCAAGATGACGATAACACTAAGGCTTCGATGGAAAATGAACAGGAACCACAAAGTGTTGTGGATGAGGAAATTGTTGCCCAAAGAGTTGTGGAACAAACACCTGCTCAAGTAGACCAACCTCTTCATAGATCTGACAGGATCCGTCGTCAACCCGAGAGATATTCTTTTCTCTTGGTGACAATGGTGATGTATTGCTTATCGATCTTGGCGAGCCTACATCCTATCAAGAAGCTATGATGAGTCCAGTTAGAAATGGCTAGAGGCCATGAGAGAAATGGAATCCATGTACACTAACCAAGTATGGACCTTGGTTGATCCACCTGAAGGGGTAAAACCCATTGGGTGTAAGTGGGTCTTTAAAGTAAAGACTGACATGGATGGTAATAAGCATACCTATAAAGGTAGATTGGTGGCGAAAGGATTCAAACAAATTCATGGTATTGACTATGATGAAACCTTTTCACCAGTTGCGATGCTTAAATCCATTCGGATCATACTTGCTATTGCAGCCTACCACGATTATGAGATCTGGCAGATGGATGTCAAAACCGCTTTTATGAATGGAAAGCTACTCGAGGATGTGTACATGACACAGCCTGAGGGTTTTGAAGATCCAAAGCATCCTGGAAAGGTATGCAAACTGCAAAGGTCCATTTATGGACTAAAGCAAGCCTCTCGAAGCTGGAATCTTCGATTCGATGATGCAATCAAAGAGTTTGGTTTCATCAAGAATGAAGATGAACCTTGTGTCTACAAGAGAAATAGTGGGAGCACAGTTGTATTTCTTGTCTTGTATGTAGATGACATACTTCTCATTGGAAATGATATTCCCTCACTCCAGTCTGTGAAGATGTGGTTAGGGAATTGTTTCTCGATGAAAGACTTAGGTGAAGCTGCCTATATTCTAGGCATCAAGATCTATAGAGATAGATCTAAAAGATTACTTGGCCTAAGTTAGAGTACATACATTGATAAAGTGCTAGATCGTTTTGCTATGCAAAATTCCAAGAAAGGATTTCTGCCTTTATCACATGGTGTGAGTCTTTCGAAGACTCAATGTCCCTCTTCTAAGGAGGAGAGAGATCGCATGGATAAGATCCCTTATCGTGCGCATAGGGTCTATCATGTACGCCATGCTTTGTACTCGTCCTGACGTCTCGTATGCTTTGAGCATGACGAGTAGATACCAGTCGGATCCAAGTGAAAGTCACTGGATAGCAGTCAAAAATATTCTTAAATACTTACGAAGAACGAAAGAATATTTCCTGATATTTGGAGGCAATGAGGAGCTAGCTGTAAAGGGTTACAGTGATGCAAGCTTCCAAACAGACAAGGATGACTATAGATCGCATGTCGAGTGCGTGTTTTGCACTGAATGGTGGAGCCGTGTGAGTCGGAAGAGTTCAAAGCGAGGACACGATTCTTGATTCTACAATAGAAGCGAGTATATTGCGCATCGATGCAAAAAGGAGGCTTTGGCTCGTAAGTTCATCGATGAACTTGGGGTAGTTCCTAGCATTGCGGATCCAATAGACCTCTATTGTGACAACAATGGGGCTATTACGAGCTAAGGAACCTCGATCACATCAGCCGGACCAAACACATCTTTGCGGCGCTTCCATCTCATTCGAGAGATCATCGATAGAGGAGATGTGAGGATATCGCAGATGCAAGCGAAGCTAACATTGCGGATCCATTGACCGAGGCTTTGTACAGAGGAAACATGATGGTCACACTAGGTCACTAGGTATTAGATATCATAGTGATTGGTACTAGTGCTAGTGGGAGATTGTTAGTTATAGCCCTAGAACCAATCATGTGATGGTTGAATAGGGAACATTTTGTATCATATTCTATAAAGGCAAAGGATTGGTTATTATATTTAAGTCTTGCTTGTGCTAAATTAAATATAGTAATGCCCTAGAAAAGTAGGTTCTTATCTACAAAGACATCAATTGGCGAGAATTGATTATGAGAGGTCATGAGAACACTTTCCTAAATGTTCCTAGTCAAGTATTAATATGCAAGGGCAATATTAATACATAAAGACTAGCATGTAGGTCAATTGATGACTTGATCTCACAAGTCATGGATATATGATATCAAGTTGACACATGGGTATATATTAGAGAATATATCTTGAATCAATTATGAGAAAGTTTCATGGATCGTTATATGAGTGTCATAAACTTTCTCATGTGACTATTGGTATGAATAGTCCTCGGACACAAGTCACTACGGTTCCCTACATAGAGTTATGTACTTTGGTATCGTCAGCGTCACGTTGGTGGACCATAAAAGCGATTCTGGGTATATAACAAATTATGCGGAGGGATGTGAGTGATGTAGATGGGATCTATCCCTCTCATATGAGTGATATCGGTGGGCCCCTTGAATGAGTAGAACTACTAAAACGCATGGCCATGCTCGAATGAGTCAATCTGAGATATTGAGCTCATTTGTTTGAGTTAGTTTACTCAGGGATCAAGAAACACATAGATTGATCGAGGATGACACGGTCTATGCCTCATTGATCAATCTGATATCAAGGATAGAAGGACACGGTCATATATTATAGTAGTCACGGAAAGGTTAGTCGGATCTTGACTTATCTCGTAACTTGGGTAGCAATGATGTATTGCTAGATGCCGCTCATTGCTTGTGTATCTAAAAGAGTTTAGGTCCACTGCCAACGTTATGAGAGCCTATAGGGTCACACACAAAGAGCATGATAATTAGAGGAATTAGAGTATTCTAGTTTGACTAGAATAATTTGGGAATAAGCTTAAGTACAAAATGGTTTTTGGACTTTAAGCTTAATGAGAATTTTAGCTAATTGATTTAATGAGATTAATTTAATATGTTACCTTATTGATTTAATAAGATTAATTCAATATGATAACATAAGCTTAATTGAATTAATAAGATTAATTCAATATGATTGAATTAATAAGATTAATTCAACATGATAACATAAGCTTAATTGAATTAATAAGATTAATTCAACATGCATGAATGCCACATAAGAATGCCACATAAGCATGCCACATAAGCATGCCACCTAAGCATCCACCTAAGCTAGATAAGGTGGAAGGAAACAAAATGATTTTGTCTCCTTAAGTGGCCGGCCAAACTTGTGTCCCAATGCAATGGATTGCATTGAATGTGTGGAGGTGAAAGGGTTTTTCCAACCCTATAAAAGACCCCATGAAGTGGCCGGCCAAAGGAAGTGTTGTTGTGGTTGTGAGAGAGCTTGGTGGAAGCTTTGGTTGTGTGGGTTTGTGAGTGTAGGCTAGCAAGAAGAGGAGTCTTCTTCTTCCTTTCTCCTTTTCCCTCTCTTCCTCTCCTTTAGGGACTTCTCTAGCAAGAAGTAAAGGAGAGCTCCTCTAGTTTTTCTTTTGTGAGACAAGAGCTTGCTCGTGTGGATACATATAGAGGCACGGACACTTGAACGTGCTAAAGATCCAACAAAGAAAAGGAAGAAGCGGGATTAACAAGGGCACGCAACAAAGGTAATCCTCTCATATAAGATAGGTTTTGTTTAGAGAAATTTATTTTATACGAGTTTGCTTTCGCATGGATCACTTGGAAGGGATCCTAATTTTTCCGTTGCGCATATGCCATTTGGCATAAAGAATTCCCTACACTAGAGGCTCGACTGCTATTGTGCGTCACTGGCAATTGACTGCCATGTATAGGCAATCGACTAACCTTGAGTAGTCGACTGAAATTTATAGACACGAGCTCAGAAAGATCCATAGTCGACTGCTATGTAAGGGCAATCGACTGATGGTTATGGGAAGTCGACTGATTGGTCAGAGTAGTCCACTAGTATGCCCTAATCTAATGTGGATTATTCCATTGGAGACAACGGATAGGTAAGTAGTCGACTGAGACTTTTGACAATCGACTTCTAGGTGAAAAATTAGGCCGATGGAGGATTTAAAAGGAGTTCGATGGGGAGGTTTTCCACAGCATTTTTGGGGTGATTTTGGAGGAAAAGTGTTGTTACATTCTAGACATTCAAGAGCAATCCAAAGCGACCAAAGATCAAGCAAGCAAAGCTCACTTCTCATACAAGTGTTTAGTTCTTTGTTCTTTTATTTCATTTTTGGTTGCATTCTTATTGTTGTAATATATTGTACAAGATTTCTCCACCTCCGTTGTCATATCGAGAAGGAGAAGTTTGTTAGTAGTGGTATTCATCACTAGAGCTCACTTTAGAGCTCGTCCCATGGAGTAGGAATCCTAGTTTTGAACCACGTTAAATCCCTTGTCGTGCTTGTGAGTATTTATCTTTTGTTTATGCTTTATTTTGTATATTCCACTGAGCTAATGAATAGTAGACAAGCACGAACATGATCAAATGAAGAAATTGTCAAATCGCTATTTACCCCCCCCCCCCCCCCCCTCTATCATGGTCAACAATTCCTCTACAATTGATATCAAATTGAGGTGCTCTTCAGAGGACTAACCGCCAAGAGAGCAAAGCGTTAGAGGAGATGGAATTGCCCAATGATGGATTTGGATGGGACATCTACACTCCAATCCCATATACATTCTATGGACAAGAAGGTTTCAATCAATGGAAAACGAGGATGGAAATTTTCTTCATGATGAACTTCAAAGAGTGGATGATCTTGATGAAGGGATTCGATGCTCCCATAGACAAAGAGTGAAGACCCCTCAAGAAGAAGAAATGGATCGAAGTGCAAATCCAAGCATTCGAGATAAATGAAAGGGTAAAGAAAATTCTAATTAATGTAATTCCTCATGATTTGTTGTGTAAGATAGAGAAATTCGAGGATGAGAAAGTATCATGGATCGTTATATGAGTGTCATATACTTTCTCATGTGGCTATTAGTATGACTATTAGTCCTTAGACCTGAAGTCACCATAGTTCCCTACATAAGGAGTTGCATACTTTGGCTTCGTCAAACGTCACCCGTAAATGGATGGACTATAAAAGGGATTACTGGGTATATAACAAATTATACGGAGGGATGTGAGTGATGTAGATGGGATCTATCCCTTGTATATGATGGGGGTGACATCGATATTCTTGATAGAGTGAGACCACGAAGTGCATGACCATGCCCAAATGAGTCAATATGATATATTGAGCTCATTTGATTAGAGTGAGTCTACTTGGAGTTCAAGATATAGATTGTACCGAGGATGACATGATCTATGCCTCGATTGGTCAATCTAGATGTCAAGGATAGAAGGACATTGTCACATATTGTGAGAGTCAAAATTAGTAGTCACAAAGGTGATGTTGGAGCTCAACATTCTTGTAACTTGGGTAGCAATGATGTGTTGCTAGATACCGCTTATTGCTTATGTTCCTAAATCGGTTTAGGGACATTGCCAACGTTACAAGAACCTATAGGGTCACACACATAAGGTTCATATGATGAACCATAAGGATTAGGTTAATGAGATGAACCAAATTGGATTAAGAGTAATCCTAATTAGACTAATTGAGTTGGACTCAATTTGATTCAAGTGTTGAATGAGTCTAATTTAGATTTGATTCATCAAATAAATTTAAATTAATGAATAGAGATTCATTAAATTAAATTGACTTAAATCAAATGGTTGGATTTGATCAACCATGGGAGATAAGAGGTCAAGTTTGACTTGACTTTAGAGGGAAGATGAAATGTCAAGTTTGACTTGACCAAATGCCATGTCATGATTATGACTTGGCATGGCCGGCCAATGATGATGCTCCACATCATCATTGACTTAGCATGTGGTGCCACCTCATGAGGGAGACCAAGAGCCATTGGCTCTTGGAGGAGTTACATGCATGCATGTAACCCCCTAAGAAAAGTGGCCGGCCACTATTCTCATTAGAAGAGAATTATTTTTGTGAGTTACACAACTTCGTCTTCTTCCTTGGATCATCTTCTTCTCAAGCTTGCTCTCCCATCCCTCTCTTTGGCCGAACCATCCATAGGGTGCTAGCACACTCAAGGGTGTGTTTTCTCCACCTATTGCTTGTGTGGATACCAATAGAGGAGTGTGCACTTGACGCTCTTGAGTTCCGGCGAAGCTTTTGGACGAGCGGGATTTGCGAAGGGCGTCGCATCGAGGGTAATGATCTCACCTTCGAGATCAAAGGTAGATCTAGGGATTTTTTAGTAAACACATACATGTTTTAGTTTTAATACATCTTCGCACGGATCCGTGGCCGGACTTCCAGGATTTCCGCAATGCAAAAAGCGGTTTTTGCGGCTGGAAAAGTCCAACAGTGGTATCAGAGCCACGTGCGAAGCATGTATGTGTTTCATTTTTGTAATTTTTATATTAAATATAAAAATTACAGATTTTTATGTTTCTTTAAATTTCCTATTTTTATAGAATTTTTGGGTATTTTTCTCAAAGAGTCGAAGCAACGAGTGTTGGGACACTTGTAGGTTTCAACCATCGAGAAAAACTCTCCGAAACAGCGAGTTCTCGCTTTAGATTTTTGGGATAGCGACTTAAGTCATTGTAAGATCGTAGTAGGGACACTGGTAAAATTTATTTTGCGAGTAGGGGCGCTGCCCCTTTCCCCGAAAGGGGCATTGTCCGGCGATCGCGCCCGAAAACCGCTTAGCGGAATCGTTACGGAGAGGTGACTCATAAAATTGAAAAAAAAAAAATCAAAATTATAGAAATTTTCTGTAAAAATACATAATTTAGAATTATGTATAATTCTGTAATTGTCATTTCCCAAGAACCCCAATTTGATTGGACGTTAATATGTTGTAATTCATAATACAGCTTGCGTGCCGTTTTTGTGGTTGTGCGTGTTGTATAATGTATGCGACCTGTGCGTCATATCTCTTCTTTTAAAATTCTAGTTATAAATAGTTTTAGACTCGAATGTAACTCGAGTTTTATATTTGTAATGTAAAAAATGGAGCGGTGGAAATTCCACTTATAGACGGAGTTATGAGAAGGGTGCCGACGACATATGACGGTCAAAGGAAGTGCTTGGAGAAGCCGCTAGCCCTAGGTTGACCGTCTGATCTTCTCATTGACTTGAGAAGATCGTAGTAGGGCCATGACCTAATCACAATTAATATATATATATATATATATATATATATATATATATATATATATATATATATATATATATATATATGTTGATATATATGTATATATATTTGTTATGTTTGTATGTATGTGATGCATGCTAGTAGAATAATGCTTGTATGTATATGATGCATGCTAGGATATTTTTCTTGTATGTATATGATTCATGCTAGAATAATGTATGTATATATGTGATGCATGGTAATATAGGATAATAAAGGCCTTAATGCGTATATGATACACATTACGATTAGATTAGATCTTAATCGAATCAACTCGTAAATGCCTACCAGGTCCTTGATACCCATCACTACCTCGATCATTTGTAGTTGTTGAGTCTGCCAAAGCAGAGCAACACATATTATCTTGGTAGGGTGCGGAGGGACAATCTTGGTCCCGCCTTTCACGGCTTGGGTTAGAGTAAGCTCAATTAGATTGAGTAAAACTAGTTAATTCAATTGGATCGAGTAGAACTATAGGCATATTCCAATCGTTGGAAAGATAGGATAAGATCGCATTTACACTAAATCTTGGGTGATTTAGCCAAAGCTAACTCAAGGTCTTTTGTAAATGTGGATCTTGATCCTATAAACAAGAGTTGCATAGAGATGTAATCGGTAATGAGTTACCCACTGATTGTACTAAGTCTTGGGCGATTTAGCCAAAGCTAACTCAAGGCTTAGTATGATGTGGATCTTGTCCCGCAAGAATTATAGCTAGTTTGTATGAATCTAGTAATGTGGTTTGACCATATCCATAACTCGATTCTATAAAATTCCTATAATTCAGTGGGAGCATCATTTGATTAAAGGCTTAATTAAATGATAAAAGGAATATGATATTAATTCTCTGCATTGTATGTTGTAGATAACTATGTTGACAAACACGAACACTCTCTCTCTGCGTTTTGTCCTTGAGAAGGGCAAGCTCAATGGA
This sequence comes from Wurfbainia villosa, assembly GCA_025175895.1. Lineage (NCBI taxonomy): Eukaryota > Viridiplantae > Streptophyta > Magnoliopsida > Zingiberales > Zingiberaceae > Wurfbainia > Wurfbainia villosa. The sequence goes on along the minus strand of CM045989.1, from coordinate 28,810,952 downwards.
GCAAATTTCCTGGACTGGTACAGGAACCTGAGAATTGTTCTCACCAAAGAAAGGAAGTTGTATGTCCTGGAGCAGCCCATTCCGGAGGCACCTCCTGCCACTGCCTCGCAAGCTGACAAAGATGCTTACAAGAAGCATCGAGATGATGCATTAGATGTGTCATGTCTAATGCTCGCGACCATGAACTCTGAGCTTTAGAAGCAACACGAGTTCATGAATGCTTATGATATGGTTGGACATCTTCGTCAACTATATCAAGGACAAGAAAGACATGAGATATATGAAGTCTCTAAGGCATTGTTTGGGTCCAAAATGCAAGATGGGATTCCCGTAGGTCCATATGTAATCAAGATGATTGGGTACGTAGAAAACCTACAAAGGCTGGAATTCCCACTTGGCCAAGAGCTGGCCACTGACATGATCTTGCAATCTTTGCCACAAGCCTACAATCAATTTGTCATGAATTATAACATGAATGAAATTGATAAGCCACTGCCTGAGATGCTCAGCATGTTGAGAACTGTTGAGCTTAACCTTAAGAAGGGAAAATATGACACCATTTTGATGGTGCAAAAGAAGAAAGGCAAGGGCAAACCTAAAGGTAAGGAAAAGTCCCAAGTCAAGGGCAAAGGCAAGGAACTTAAACCCAAAGGAGGGGTGGCCAAGGAAAGGGCTTGCTTCCACTGCAAGGAAGCTGGACATTGGAAGCGTAACTACAAAGCTTACCTGGAAGATCTTAAGAAGAAGAGAAGTGAGACTTCTACTTCTGGTATAAATGTTATAGAAGTCAATCTATCTATCATGGGTTTTAGATACCGGATGTGCATCTCACTTTTGTACAAATGTGCAGGCACTTAGAAATAGCTGGGCATTGACAAAGGGCGAGGTGGACCTACGAGTAGGCAATGGAGCAAGAGTTGCTGCTGTTGCTGTAGGAACTTATGATCTATCTCTGCCCTCTGGGCTTGTACTAGAATTAGATGAATGTTGTTATGTGCCTTCTTTGACTAAGAATATAATTTCGGTTTCTTTTTTGGACAAGAAAGGATTTACATTTGTAATAAAGAACAAATGTTGTTCAGTTTATTTAAATGATATATTCTATTGTAGTGCACCTCTAATGAACGGACTCTACTTTCTAGACTTACAGAGCCCTATGTATAACATAAGTACCAAAAGGTTCAAGTCAAATGAGTTGAACCAAACCTATCTCTGGCATTGTCACTCAGGTCACATAAATGAGAGTCGCTTATCTCAGCTCCAAAAGGATGGGTTGCTAGACTCATTTGATTTTGAATCATATGAGACATGCGAGTCTTGCCTTTTAGGCAAGATGACCAAGACTCCCTTTAGTGGACACAGCGAAAGAGTAACAGACTTGTTAGGACTTATACATAGTGATGTATGTGGCCCTTTCAATGTTGCAACTAGAGGTGGTTTCAGGTACTTCATTACATTTACTGATGACTTCAGTAGATACGGTTATGTGTATCTCATGACAAATAAATCAGAATCCTTTGAAAAGTTCAAAGAATTCAAGAATGAAGTACAAAACCAGCTTGGCAAGAGTATTAAGATACTTCGATCAGATCGAGGTGGTGAATACTTTAGCCATGAGTTTTGTGACTATCTAGTTGAGTGTAGGATTCTATCCCAACTCACTCCTCCTGGAACACCACAGTGGAATGGTGTATCCGAAAGGAGGAATCATACCCTATTAGATATGGTACGATCTATGATGAGTCACACAGATCTTCTTATATCCTTTTGGGGATATGCTCTAGACACAGCAGCCTTTACCCTTAACCGTGTATCATCCAAGGCTATGATAAAGACACCATATACGATATGGATAGGGAGAAATCCCAAGATGCCTTTCATGATGATTTGGGGTTGTGAGGCTCACGTTCGACGTCAAGTCTCAGACAAACTGGGACCCAAATCCGATAGGTGCTATTTTGTTGGATATCCCAAGGATACAAAGTGATATTACTTCTACATTCCCAGTCAGCACAAAGTATTTATAGCAAAGACTGAAAGGGATTTTGTTTCTAGAAAAACTAGTGGGAGTACGTTCGATCTTGAAGAAATTCAAGATAAGGACCATAACACTGAGGCCTTGATGGAGGTTGGACAGGAACCACAAAGTGTTGTGGGTGATGAGATTGTTGCACAAAGAGTTGTGGAACAACCACCTGTTCATGTAGACCTACCTCTTCGCAGGTCTGATAGGGTACGTCGTCAGCCTGAGAGATATTCATTTCTCTTGTCTGACCATGATGACGTTATGCTCATTGAGAATGAGCCTACCTCCTATCAGGAAGTTGCGATGAGCCCAGCTTCTGAGAAATGGCTAGAGGCCATGAGGTCCGAGATGGAATCCATGTACACCAACCAAGTATGGACTTTGGTTGATCCACCTGAAGGGGTCAAACCCATTGGGTGTAAGTGAGTCTTTAGGAGAAAGACTGACATGGATGGACTTATGCATACCTATAAGGGCCGATTGGTGGCTAAAGGTTTCAAGCAAAATCATGGTATTGACTATGATGAAACTTTTTCTCTAGTGGCAATGTTTAAGTCCATTCGGATCTTGCTTGCTATTGCAGCATACCACGATTATGAGATCTGGCAAATGGATGTCAAAACTGCATTTCTGAATGGAAACTTACTCGAGGATGTGTACATGACACAACCTGAGGGTTTTGAAGATCCACAGCATATTGGGAAAGTATGCAAGCTGCAAAGGTCCATTTATGGGCTAAAACAAGCCTCTCGGAGTTGGAATCTTCGATTCGATGATGCGATCAAACAGTTTGGTTTCATCAAGAATGAAGATGAACCTTGTGTCTATAAGAGGGTTAATGGGAACACAATTGTCTTCCTTGTATTGTATGTGGATGACATACTACTCATTGGGAATGATATCCCTTCGCTACAGTCTGTGAAGACTTGGTGACTAAGGATATGAAATGTGAAGTGATGTATATAGATGAAACAACATAGCATGATTTACACATCATAGATCTAGGGTGCTTGGCTAAAATTAAAATTACATATATTGACACGGTATTACTACGGTTTGCCATGCAGAATTCCAAGAAGGGACTTCTGTCGATGTCACATGGTGTGAGTCTTTCGAAGACTCAAAGTCCCTCTTCTAGAGAGGAGAGAGACCGCATGGATAAGATCCCTTACGCATCTGCTATAGGATCTATCATGTACGCCATGCTGTGTACTCGTCCTGATGTCTCGTATGCTTTGAGCATGATGAGTAGATACCAGTCAGATCCAAGTGAGCGTCACTGGATAGCAGTCAAGAATATTCTTAAGTACTTGAGAAGGACTAAAGAATATTTCTTGATATTTGGAGGCAATGAGGAGCTAGTTGTAAAGGGTTACAGCGATGCCATCTTCCAAACAGACCAGGATGATTATAGATCACAGTCAGGGTTCGTGTTTTGCTTGAATGGTGGCGTTGTGAGCTAGAAGAGTTCCAAGCAAGACACAGTTGCTGATTCTACAACAGAGGCCGAATATATCGGTGCTTCCATCTCATTCGAGAGATTATCGATAGAGGAGATGTGAAGATTTGCAGAGTACCCACAGAGGCTAACATCGCAGATCCCTTGACCAAGGCTTTGGCACAGAAAAAGCATGATGGTCACACTAGGTCATTGGGTATTAGATACTACGGTGATAGGCACTAGTGCTAGTGAGAGATTGTTAGTGAAAGCCCTAGAGCCAATCATGTGATGATTGTTGTATGGACTTTATTGTATCATATTCCTATTTATAAAGGCATGATTATTATATTTACTTGTATTGGTGCCAAATAACTAAATATAAAAATGTCCTTGAGTAGTAGGTTCTTATCTATATCAATCGATTGGTTGAATCGATAATGAGATGAAATAGAGAACACTACTCTTAATCATTCCTAGTCGAGTATTAACATTCAGGGACAATGTTAATGCATAGAGACTAGCATGTAGGTCAACACGATAACTTGATCTCACAAGTCACGGATATGAGATATCAAGTTGACACATGGGTATGCATTGGAGAATGTATACTGAATGACCCACCTTAAGAAAGTATCATGGATCATTATATGTGTCTCATATACTTTCTTATGTGGCTATTAGTATGACTATTAGTCCTTAGACCTAAAGTCACCATGGTTCCCTACATAAGGAGTTGCATACTTTGGCTTCGTCAAACATCACCCGTAAATGGGTGGACTATAAAGGCGATTACTGGGTATGTAACAAATTATACGGAGGGATGTGAGTGATGTAGATGAGATCTATCCCTCCTATATGATGGGGGTGACATCGATATTCTTGATAGAGTGAGACCACGAAGTACATGGCCATGCCCAAATGAGTCAATATGAGATATTGAGCTCATTTGATTAGAGTGAGTTTACTTGGAGTTCAAGATATAGATTGTACAGAGGATGACATGGTCTATGCCTCGATTGATCAATCTAGATGTCAAGGATAGAGGGACATTGTCACATATTGTGAGAGTCACAATTAGTAGTCACAAAGGTGATGTTGGAGCTCAACATTCTTGTAACTTGGGTAGCAATGATGTGTTGCTAGATACCGCTCATTGATTATGTTCCTAAATCGGTTTAGGGACATTGCCAACGTTACAAGAACCTATAGGGTAACACACATAAGGGCAATTAGATGGAGATTAGGTTCATATGATGAACCATGAGGATTAGGTTCATGGGATGAACCAAATTGGATTAAGAGTAATCCTAATTAGACTAATTGAGTTGGACTCAATTTGATTCAAGTGTTGAATGCGTCTAATTTATATTTGATTCATCAAATCAATTTAAATTAATGAATAGAGATTCATTAAATTAAATTGACATGAATCAAATGGTTGGATTTGATCAACCATGGGAGATAAGAGGTCAAGTTTGACTTGACTTGAGAGGGAAGATGAAAGGTCAAGTTTGACTTGACCAAATGCCATTTCATTATGATGACTTAGCATGGTCGGCTAATGATGATGCTCCACATCATCATTGACTAAGCATGTGGTGCCACCTCATGAGGGAGACCAAGAGCCATTGGCTCTTGGAGGAGTTTCATTCATGCCTGTAACCCCCCTAAGAAAAGTGGCCAGCCACTATTCTCATTAGATGAGAATTATTTTTGTGAGTTACACAACTTCATCTTCTTCCTTGGATCATCTTCCTCTCAAGCTTGCTCTCCCATCCCTCTCTTTGGCCGAACCATCCATAGGGTGCTAGCACACTCAAGGGTGTGTTTTCTCCACCTATTGCTTGTGTGGATACCAATAGAGGAGTGTACACTTAACGCTCTTGAGTTTCGGTGAAGCTTTTGGACGAGTGGGATTTGCGAAGGGCATCGCATCGAGGGTAATGATCTCACCTTTGCGGCTCAGAAAGTCCAACACTTACTTTATGTAAAGCCAAAAATCATGCTAGGGAACATGTTAGTACACTTGCAATTTATCATAAGAAGCATGCTAGCAATAAGTATTTTTGTTTCGGAGCCAAAATGGTAAATTTACCTAAAGACAATCCTAGAACTATTCTATCTAAGGAAACTATTAGAAAGATAGAGAACAATTTATGCATTAACCCTAAGAAGGGTAGACATATGCTTAAAAGGAAGAACAATGCACAAAGAACAAATGAAAATTCAAAATTGAAGGGATTAGTGGTAGAAAATCATGTTTTTAGGTCAAGGCTTGAGAAATTAGAAAAAACCCTTAATAAGATAAAAAATTTAATTAAAGGGTCTAATGGGCAAACATTAGGTGTTATGAGGTAAGAACTATCCAAGGATAGGAAAGGTTTGGGTCACAAACCTAAGTCCAAGGTAGTCATGCCAACCTACCATAGCATTCCATTTGATTATGGAACCATCTCTAGGTCTAGAAAAACCAAAGTCACAAGGGAGTTCATCCTTAGAGTTGACCATGGTAGATGTCTAGTGGCTAAGGTTTTAAAGAAATCTAGGAAAACCTCTAACAATGTTAGAAGGGAAGTTATCCTTAGGGTTAACCATAGCGAGACAAAAATTATTGGATCGAAAAAGAGCGCAAGAGGGGGAAGGGGTGAATAGCGCACTTAAATCTTTTTTTTTTCAATTAAAACACAAGTAAGAAAGAGTAAATGCACAACGGAATAGTAAAAAACACATCTTGATTTTACTTGGTTCACAACCTATCGGTTGCTAATCCAAGGCCCTTACGATCCAATATCGTGTACGGAAGACAATTCACTAAACTAGTCTCCTCCTCATTAGAAGGTAGGAGACAACGATTACAAATCCACAAAAAACTCGAGGTAGAGTGACAAACTCCTCTCTCCTCATTACGATAAAAGCTCGATAGGAAAGAGAATTACAACAATTAGAAATGACAACTTATGAAACTGATACTGACGACTAAAGAGGAAGAGGTTGAGCTCATGTCATCAGCGTTGCGGCAGCGCTTCGACATCGTAGAGTCATCGTAGAGTAGCGGAGTTGCAGGATCACTTTGTAAGCACTTTCTTATAAACTAAAGGGGTGAAACCCCCCTTCTTTTATAGCCTTGGAAGCCCCCCAACATTTAGTTCTAGCTCTTGGTCAAAGAACCTCATCTCCCCAAGATAAGTGGAACTTATCTTGACTCTCGAGGTGGGCGCTTGATGGCGACAATGATGTTCTTATCGATTCGATTGATGCCCTAATGATCGCTACAAGCTAGCAAATGATCGTGGCTAGATTTCTCAACTACACTAAAGAGTTAGCAAGAAATAAAAACAATATAAGTGAATTCGACGACCACTTATCGTCTGATCTCGACTTAGACCTTCCATGGGAAGTCTCAGTCGGATCGTCACCTAAGGATGTCCCCATACGGAGGACCCGACCTTATATTCACTCACACACGAGCTTATCTTAGGTCCTTTTGTGACTTGTAGCTACGCTTTAGGTCTCCACCTGAGTTCTTTGGCTCCCTTGGAAGTTCTCCCGGTATCGCCCGACCACCACAGTTTCTCGACTCGGGATTCTTTGAGTGTCACCGACCTTCAGCTCAGCTTAACTATTCCTACACACTTGGTTCATCTCGTTAGACAACAATATGACCTTAGCTTTGGGTCTTTTCTATAATCAAAATTTATGTTCGATCATCTGGTGCCTACTGCACCAACAATCTCCTCCTTTTTGATCTATGGCAAACCGACACAAATTTAAGGAAAAATTAACGCATAAGAGTGCATTAAAAAAATGAAATGATTATTTTAAATATTAAATAAGCATAAATATGAAAGAAGCATAAATGCATAACTTAGTAAGTTAGTGTGAGTAACTTTGTAAGTTAGGATAAGTAAGAGTAGTAAAACTCTTTTTCAAGTCCTCCCCCTTGGGGTAACCTCCCCCTTGACCTTGGTGAGTACTTGAAAAAGGATCTTAGCTCTCCCCCTTAACACTTGCAACTCAAAAATTTAAGTAATCAAGATTACTTAACTTTGGCCTAAATGTATAAGTTATGTTTAAGTTAAGTTATAAAAAATTATTTTTTGATATCTTAACTTTGGCCTTTTTCTCCCCTTATTGCCATAAAAATAAAGTTATGTTAAGTAAGTGTCACTTACTTAACTTTGGCTCGATGATTTTAACTTTATATTTAAGTTAAGTTATCAAAAGAATTTTTTGATCCCTTAACTTTGGCCTTTTTCTCCCCCTTTTGCCATTAATAGAAAAGTGTCGGGTTTATAGAAAAATCTTTTTCTTATAAGTCCAAGCATGTACCTATTAGATTTTGAAAATAATACTTTAAACATAAGCTTAACTAATAGAATGTTCAACTCTATTTGACTTGATTGATATAAAATGATCAATAAGTCTTGATTAGAGTCGGTTCATTTAGATAATTATACTCCATGGTTCATGTTGATGCACTAGATCTACATGTAGGACCAGGAGTAAGGTCCTAACATCTCATGGCCATCTACATGGCCAAGTACACAAACACATTAGTGCAATGTGTTGTGGATGTATTGACTTCTTAAATCTATAGGTCCATGCTTTCTGGGGTAAGCCCTAGGCTATTCCATTTTGCATGAAAAATAAAATAGAGTATAACAAAAATATAAGTTTTAAGTCCTACTCTATTATTCACATACCTAATTTTCATCTAAGAATACTAAACTCTACTTCGGGTAAAGGCTTGGTAAATGGTCTGCTAGGTTCGATTTGGACTCCACGTATTCGAGTTGTATGGTCCCGTTAGCTACATACTCCCGAATGATGCGATGTTTGACCTCTATATGTTTGGTTCTAGAATGATAGATTGGGTTTTTTTTTTACTAAATTAATTGAACTAATGTTATCGATGTAAATTTTAGTGTTGTTAAAGTTTAACTTAAAGTCTTGGAGAGTGTATTTCATCAAAAGAAACTGAGCGACACACTCACCCATTACAACGCATTCAACTTCGGTGGTAGATAAGGCAACACAATGTTGCTTTCTACTACACCAACAAACTAGACTTGAGCCGAGAAGTTGACAACAACCACTCGTGCTCTTTCTATTGAGTTTACTACTGGCATAATTCGAGTTGGAGTAGCCAATTAGTTCGAACTCAGTAGATCTAGGGTACCAAATTCTTACATTTAGTGTACCTTTTAGATATCTAAGGATGTGTTTGAATAATGTTTTGTGTGACTCCTTAGCACAAGTTTGAAATCTTGCACACATACTCACTACGAATAGTATATTGTGTCGACTCACAGTTAAGTATAGGAGAATACCTATCGCACTCCTATAGTATTTTAAATCTATTGGTTTTCCTTCTAAGTCTTCTCCTACATTAATATTTATAACCATTGGTGCATTAATTACCTTAGCATTTTGCATTCCAAATCTATTAATTAATTCCTTAGCGTATTTATGTTGATGTAGGTAAATTTCTTCTTTAGTTTGTTTAATTTGTAAGCCTAGAAAAAAATGTTAATTTTCCTATTAAATTCATTTCAAATTCACTTTCCATAGTGAAATAAACTCATTTAATAAGATTGAGTTGGTTGTTCCAAATATTATATCGTATACATAAATTTGGGCAATAAATATTTCTTTGCCTACAAATTTTATGAAGAGGGTTGTGGGTCGACTAAGCCTTGGTTAAACCCTTTAGACTTGAGATAAATAGAGAGCCTTTCATACCAAGCTCTAGGAGCTTGTTTTAGTCCATATAAGACTTTCTTAAGTCTAAAAACATGGTTGGGTTTGTCTATGTTTTCGAATCCTGTGGGTTGGCTAACGTAGACTTCTTCCTTAATGAGACCATTTAAAAACACTGACTTCACATCCATTTGAAATAGTTTAAATCCTCGATGTGCAGCATAGGCTAATAACATTCTGATCGATTCTAGTCTAGCAACGGGGGCATAGGTTTCATCATAATCCAACCTATCTACTTGATTAAAACCTTTTGTGACCAATCTCGCTTTATTTCTAACTACTTCACCTTTGTCATCGAGTTTGTTTCAGAATACCCATCTTGTTCCAATGATCGTTTTATCTTTAGGCAGGAATACTAATTCCCAAACTTCATTCATTGTGAATTGAGCTAGCTCTTCTTGCATAGCAATAATCCAATCGGGATCAAGAAGAGCTTGTTCAATTGATTTGGGTTCGATTTTCGAGATTAAAGAGATTTGACTAAGGTTTCTGTATGATGCTCTAGTTCAAACCCCTAAGTTGGGATCACCTATCAATTGATCGATAGGATGATTCGATTATAACCTAGACTAACTCGGGTTAGGATTTATACTAGACTCATTTTCATGGTCAAATTCGAGTCTAGTATTAATCGGTTCATCAATTGGCTCTACTATGGGTTTTGTGGTTTTATCTCCTTCGTCGAATACAACATTAATGATTTCTTCAATTTTAAGGGTTTCATTATTGTAGACACTATAGGGTCAACTTGTGGTTGAATATCCTAAGAATATTTCGGTATTTGTTTTAGAGGTGAATTTGCCTAGGTAGTCTTTAGTATTTAGGATATGTACCCTACATCCAAATACCCTAAAGTAATTAATGTTAGGTAATTTTTCATGGTAGATATCATATGAGGTCTTAAGGTGCCTCTTGACTTGTAGGATTCTATTTTGGATATAACAAGTCGTACTAACGGCTTCTACCCAAAACCTGTTGGATAGGCTATACTCGTTTAACATGGTTCAAGCGGCTTCTTATAGGGTTCTATTCTTTCGCTCGACTAGACCATTTTTTTGTGGGATCTAGGACAGGAGAACTCATTGTGGTATCCGTTTAGGTCACAGAAGTCGGTGAACCTATGATTTTTTAATTCACCACTATGATCGCTTCTAAGTCTTTTAATCTTAAGTTTTTTTCATTTTCTATTAATTTACATAAGTTGGTAAGTTGATCTAAGGTATCACTTTTGTGTTTTAAAACCTAACCCAGGTAAACCTAGAGTAGTCATCAACTATGACTAAGCAGAATTAACTTCCGTTTAGTGACTTGGCTCCATGAGAATCAAATAGGTCTAAGTGTAGGAGCTCAAGTACACTTTTGGTTCTTTCTTGCTTAGTTAGTTGATGTAGTTTCCTAGTTTGTTTATCTTGTTGACATACATTACAAATTTTATTGTCTAAGTTGTTAAGGTTGGGTAAACCTCTGACTAGGCCACTCAGACTCATTTTGTGTAAGAGTCTTGGATGAGAGTGTCCGAGTCATCGATGCCACAACCAAGATTCCTCTTCCTGTGTCATTAGACACTTGGATAAGGAGTTAGGTAAATTAATTGTGTAGATATTGCTATTCCTAGTTCCTTTAAGTATTATTTTAGAGGTGTCATTAGTTTTAATTAAGCATTAATTTTCTGAGAATATAACCTTATAGTTGTTATCACACAATTGGTTTACACTAAGTAGATTATACTCAAAATATTAAACTAAAAGAACATTGCGAATTAAAAAAATTAGAGTTTAGCTCAATATCACATGAATCGATGATTTCGAGCTTCCCGATATTTTCGAAGGATACCGATCCTTGATTTTTGAATATGAGCTTCGAAAATTTCAGTCGGTCTCCGGTCATGTGTCGGGAGCACCTACTCTCCAACATCCATTGATCCTACATATATAGTAGTTGGATCGGATATTGGAATTTTAAGTTGGTTGAATATTTTAGCCTAATAGTCATCTCACCTTTTCTACATGATCAAACATGTTAACCTTAAATGATTTTGAGATGACTTCAATTTTACTTGTTTAGATTTAGTGAATTGAAACTAATCAACCTTGGGTTAGATTCGGAATTAACCCTTAGCTCGTCAAGTAACTTTTTCAAGAAATTGACTTCCAGGTTATGGAGAGGCACAGAGGCCTTCTTTGATCGGAACAACAACCACTTACTTAGACAAAGCCAAATTCAAGAAATCAATTACTTGAGTCACTTAAGATTACTTCCTAGTCTAACTAGTTAAGGATACGATGAGATAGCTTCAGCTAGTTCAACTTAGTCGAGTGCACCAAGCTAGATACGCCTTATCTTGTTCGAATGCACAAGACTTTGTTTCCCTAACATACAATCATCTCGTGACATCCTAGTACTATGTTGTAAAGATTGACGAGTTATTGACTCTATCAAGCCGTTCTAAAAATTAAAACAAAATAACTAAGCATGTAAAGACTAATTTCATATAATGGAACAAACAAATTTAGTACTAGCTCCCCCTGGACCATTGAATTGATTCGGTCTATCCATGTAGTGGATTTGGTCCTTGCGAACCCAGTACTTATTAGATCCTAATTGTAAAATTAAAGTGGTCTTAGGGACCCATGCTTGGACTTGTTTTCTATTACGGTTCACGATTGACATATACGACTTGTTAGTCGTGGTTGATCTAAATCCTAGTCCGGCCTTATTGTACCCGACCCTTTGCGATCCATATAGTAGGTCAAGTCCCTTGGATACCAAAGTGATCCTTTCCAACGTTTCCCTAAGATCTTAGACTTGTCCTTTCAAGAGTGAGTTCTCAACTTCAAGTTTTTCAACTCGAGTTGAGTCGTCCTCTTGAACTTGACTAGTCGAAGAGGTTAGGGAGACCTCGTGTTTAAGGAGTTTAACCTCCTCAACTAAGGTCTCAACCTTGGACTCGTACTTAGCTAACTTTCTAGTTAAGAACTTAATTGCACCATCTAATGTATTGATTAGAGAGTGACTCACCTTGAGTGAACCTTTTGAACCGGATACGGATCCATGACTTGTCTTGAATAGAGACTCGTCGTTGGATTCAGAGTCGGACTCTCCCTCAGGTTCGGACTCTTCCTCGAGTTTGATCGGCTTTCCCATGAAGACGAGGTCGTTATGCTCTTCTTCCTACTCTGACAATTCCTCCCATGTAGCATTTGTAGGATCGTTGGCGTCGCTAGAAGGGGGGGATGAATAGCGATACTCGTTTCTTCGATTCGTTGTGCTCGTCTACAATGTTAGTACGCAGTGAAAAACTTGAATACAAGCACAACAACATACAACAAGCACAAAACACAGTATTTATGTGGTTCGGAACTCAAGTTCCTACTCCACTGTTGAGCCCCTCGTCGGCTCTAGTGATGCACACCACCACTATAATACTTCTCCTTCTCGGTGACATACCGGAGGTGGAGAAATCTCTTAACACAGTTTATCAGAAATTTACACGAAACATAGAGTAGTAGGAGGTGAAGAAGAAACCAATTACAATGGTTTGCAGTGAAAACTAGATTACTTCTTCTTTTCAGAATCAGTAATTGCCTTTGAGATAAAAAACCTCGAGGATGCAGGAACCCTCGTTTGAGTAATAGCTTCTTCATTCACTTCGCAGTAAGTCTTTTTCTTTTCTTCTTCCATTTTGAAACCCAGCCGTGTAAGCCTTTTAAATAGAGCCTGATTAGGGCTTTTCCAGCCCGTGCAGTCAAGTTGCCTCGACTGGCGCCTCGATTGGCGCATTAACTCGCGTTTAATAAGCTTCTTGTTAGTGATATATGAGAGATGTCCTAAGGCAATTGCCTTATGTTCGAACCATTTATATGATAAATGAAGATTCACTATTTGAGTATACATGTTTTCATGTATTTGATTAGATCTTAAACTCATTTACTGAATGTCCACGATACGATTCATAGCATGAGAGAATTTGTGATTGGATCACAACTAGTGAGTATCTCTACATGTGTAATTGTGATGTATCAGAATTATCCCTAGTCGATGAATTGATGGATTTGGACACCATTGATTCTGTCGAGACCAGCACGAGGTATACTCTTTGGTGTATCCAAGCAGCTGATTCTCACTGGTTGGAGACATTGTGATGTCCGGAGTTAATCGTGGATGCTAGTTATGGTAACTAGTTCATTGGAGTGACCATCCGTAAGACTTCATATGGTTCTTTGCATATATAGATATGTCAATGATGTTCTTATTGCAGCTTAAGTGCGATGTTCCTTTGACTCAGTATTCAAGTCATCTGGATCATGAAGACTTATGCTTTGACATCTTAAGCAAGCATCTCTGAGGAGATGTGGACCCGGGATGATTGGGTATAAGTCGAAGTGAACGAAGGTGTTTGAATAGCCTATAAAGGATTCACCACTCCTTGCGGGGAGATGTATACTCATGGCCTCTCGTCGGATTGTTACTAAAGTCTTTGGCCAAAGCTTACAAGTTTAGAGTAAGGTACTCTTCAATACATGTGCAGTAACAAGAATCTGTAGGACGAGAAAATGATACTTGGGCTAGGTGTGACGTAGTCAACCTAGTGGGGAATGACACTATAGACCATGTCCTGAACCAAATGGGTATAAGATGAGTGAAGGGAATGAGGCACGATTCATTCGAGTTGCTGAAGGGTTTTAGAAGTAGTTCTGGATCAACCGTTGATCTTTTCGGTTAATTGGGGATCATAATGTACTACTAGGTGGCACTCATGATCATTCTATAATTAATGGTTAATTATAGATGACCAACATAAACTGAGAACCTATTTGGTCACACGCACAACGAGCGTAATCCGAAGGATTTAAAACGAGCTTGAGAATGAGATTCTCAGACCGAGAGAAACTAGGTTTGGTTGGTCCAAACATAGAGCTAGCATGAAATCATTTCAGTTGCAATGGAAGCATGGATGGGCCGTGTCTTATGAAGACATGATGGATGAACCAAATTGGTTTGGTTCTAATCCAATGGAGGAGAATAAACCAAAGGGTTTGGTTTGTTTTTAAACGAATGAACCAAAGTTGGTTCGGTTCATTTTAACTTAAAATAAACCATCATGGTTTGATTTATTTTAACTTAAATTAATGGAGCGGGATAATGGGCCTTTGGTTATGATCCGATAACCATTAAGAGAATTTGTTCTCTATAAAATAGGGCTTAAGGGTTTTTGTTAAACCCTAATCCAAAGCCTTGCAACCCTAATAGTTGCCGCCCCCTCCTCTCCTTGGTGAAGTCGGCGCAAACCCTAGTGCCGCCGCCCACCACCACCTAGCTCCTTTGTCGGCGTCTAGAAGGTGCTGTCCTTCCCTCTTGCCAGCGTCGAGCTGCTGCTGGAGAAGCTCTGGTGATCTCCTTTGGGTCCGGCGACAAGGTGAGCCTCAACCTTCCTTATTTGGCCGGCCCCTATTCCTCCACCAAAGCTGTCCAGTTTTCTGGACAGCTTGTTTCCTTCTTATCGGAGCATCGTTTGGATGACGTTTGGAGCTCCGACAGTGGTAGACTTTTCGGGGATTCAATCTCCGGTAATCCTCATAGGTGGAGGACGAAGGATTCGTCAAACGGTTGACGAATACCTCTCCGGAGAAGCGAGTTTTTGAGGACTCGTTTTGGATCCGAATTTTGATTCGGATCGTGATCTTCTCTCGATCACATTGTCTTGAACACGAGGCTAGTAACCCGTACGAAGATGAGGCTCGTGACTTTGTGAAGTCATCCCGAAGATACTCGGCGTGGATATGGATACAGACGATTCAAGCGAGAATCGTTCCGGTTGGTGTCTTTCCCGCTACACGTGATACGTCAGGTATACGTAGTATAAATTTCCTTTTATTGCAAAATTTGAATTTACAGTTATGTCTACACATGTTGTACTATGCATGCGTGTGATGTGTGTGTTGTAATAAATTAGATTTATTATTTTATTCCTTCCGTTGTGCACATGTTTAGGAAACATGTTCGAATACACACTCGCCGCGGTGCCGGAAACCCAACAGTGGTATCAGAGCCCAGGTTGTGTTTCGACATAATCGTAAAATTGTTTTGCGATAGTCATAATGATATTTCTGGAAATTTTCTACTTTTGGAAAGTTAGAAGTAATTATGGAAATTTTTCAATTTTGGAATGTCTAGAAGTATTATGGAAATCTTCTACTTTTGGAAAGATGGAAGTATTTATGGATATTGATATTTTCCATAAATAAAATATTTGATTAGATTTTGGAAATTTGTTTCCTAATTTAATCATGATTTGATTTGGGAAATCAAATCTTTAAATATTTTATTTCCATAAGTAGTTTTGATGATTTAGGAAATTCATTTCCTTAATCAACTATTTCCACAAATAAAATATGTGATTAGATTTGGAAATTTATTTCCTAATTTAATCATGATTTGATTTGTAGAATCAAATCTTAAACATATTTTATTTCCATAAATAGTTATGACATATAAGGAAATTTTATACATGACATAATTATATGCCATGTAATTGCATTAGATGCATATTATTATGCCATGCGTGTCGTGACATGTAGATGTATGTCATGTATGTCATGTATGTCATGTCATATAGATAATAGTTATTTGCATGCAAAGAGGATGAGACATAAAAACCCTAACTCAATATTAAAGCCTACACCTGTAGGTGGATGCTTCGGAGGCTCATTGGCTCCCATGTCCCCGGATTAAAATTTTCACTAATGAAAGAATTAATTCAGATGCGATGAGTTTCCTTAGCACAACCAATTCGTCGTCGTGCTAACAACTTGATTGGTCGCTTGAACAAACTAGTTGTTCAAGCAACTCAACTATTCTAGTTGGTTAGCCGCGGAAGAGACGACGGATGGATCGCCGGTTTTTGTGTTTGTCTTCGGGGTCCAAGATTATACAAAATATATACATATGCATAATTGTATAATCAACAATTAAAACAACATGCTCAGATCTGAAAATAAAGTTGTACCACTTTATACCTTACGATCTTCTACCGTATGTCCTATCCTCCTCGTGGACGACGTGTGGGCGAAGATCCTCCATGAGTAGAAGCCTTCTAGATCGTGTTCTTCCCTTCCTTGTCCGCTACGAACAAAGAGAAGAACCAACAAAACCTTTCCTTTCTAGAATCGACCACCAAGCAAAGGAGTTTGATGCAACCGCCGGCCAAGGAACGAGAGGATGAAGCACCGGCCACCAATGGAAGGAGAACCGCCGGCCACCTTGGAGAGATTGGAGGAGTGAACGCCGACCACCAATGGAAGGAGAACCACCGGCCAAGGAATAAGAGAATGACCTAGAGGATGGGCACCGGCCAAGCCTTGATGGAGGAAGATGGGCGCCGGCAACAATTTGATGGAAGAAGATTGCCGCCCAAGCCCTAACTCCCAAACCCTAGCCGCCCACCTTTAGAAGAGCCAAACCCTAACTCCAATTGAATTATCTTGCCGCCCAAGCCTAAGCCCTCTATTTATAGAATTGGGCTTAAGCCTCCTTTAATCTCCACCATTGGATCTAGGGATTTAATCTCCACCGTCGGATCTAGGGTTTTATCCCAACCGTCGGATCTAGGGTTTTATCCCAACCGTCGGATCTAGGGTTTCATCCCAACCGTCGGATCTAGGATTTCATCCCAACCGTCGGATCTAGGGTTTCATCCTAACCGTCGATTCTAGGGTTTCATCCTAACCATCGGATCTAGGGATTTAATCCCAACCGTTGGTTCTAGGGTTTCATCCTAACCATCGGATCTAGGGATTTAATCCCAACCGTTGGTTCTAGGGTTTTGTTTTACATCTTATGATCTAGACTTCACAAGGATTATATTAGGCTATGATAGGGACCATAAGGAGGAGTTGGATCTTGGCCACCCGATGGATCGGAACCACACTCACTTGATCCATCAATGATGTTCCATTCCACTAGAGGATCATCATTGAACTACCTCACCAACCCCCATAAATTAATATGGGCTCCATACATTATTTGTACATTCATCTCCCTGTGTTTAAGATATCGAATGTCCGTCAATTAATTGATTTATTGACCATCAATTAATTAACATCTAATTCCTCGAGTAGTACCACTCAACCTTATCATCATGTTGACTAAGTCAACCAGCTGGGTTTACATGATGAACCTTATGAGCTCCTCAAGTGGACATCATCAACCTAATATATAGGACATGATTTCCTCCTATAATCAACGACACACCATGTAAATAATATCATTTCCCAACTTACCGGGCATATTGATTTAATCCATCTAAATCTCACGCTCTGGTAAATCAAAGAAATAAATACTAAGTACATGTGCCCATTATTATATCGGGATTAAGAGCATGTACAACATAATATCTGAGGTCCGATTCAATTATGTAGTCAGCAATTAATTGAATCACCTCTATGTCGGTCCTACTCAATACACCTAAGTGTATTAGTGTAACTCTATGTTCAAGACAAAACAATACCAAGCTACACTACAACCATTCCAATGGTTTGTCCAAAACCATCTTAGTCGTGAGCCTCTACTTATATTTTACAAGGGACTGATAACATGATCTTCTGTGCCACACCAAACACCATCTTATCTATAATGTAAAATATTAGACAATATGCACACATATATAATAAATATATAAAGTGCAAATAATGATCATGTGATTCTTATTTCAAAATAAAATGTTCATACAAAAAGAGCTAGGCTTTCAGTATACATTCCAATAACACCTTCCATTAATATGGTTAGAACCAGAGTTCCGTTTCTTGTTCGGGTTGTTGGATTCTCTCCAAGCCCGGCTCGAACCCGAACATGTTCAAACCATGGAATAGTTTAATACTAATATGGTAAGAGTCAGAGGTCAATCGTTAGCTTTGGTTGTTGGACTCTCTCTAAGCTGGGCTAATTGGTTGAATGCACTCTAACCATATTAAAACTATTTCTCGATTAATGGGTTGGCTTTAACCTGGAGCATCGGCTTGTTGCACTCTCTCCAAGGTCGATGTTAAGGGAGGTGAAGTTGGGTGCTATGCATATGATGCATACTTGTTAATGAGTTAACAACCCGATGTATGTGTGAATATTCAATTAGTTGATAGCACATTGTTATAGTTGCATATACGTGATATGCAATCGGTATATTTGATACCTACCATCGTAGTTATGGATGGCTTGTTGGACTCTCTCCAAGGTTGTTCATATCTATGATGGATATCAGCCAATTCGGAGATGGACCTACTATCTCCCGAAGTGATTTTGGGGTTTTTGAAATTCGAAAAATTAATGGGATTTATGAATGTATATTGATGCATTTTAAAATCATTTTCTTATATATTCTCGATTTGTATTTCTATGTTAATCGATTGATCATGATGTCTTTGAATTTGCGTTCCATTTTTGAATCGAATAAATTGACTGGGTCGAACTTCTTGGATTGGCTTAGAAACTTGAGAATTGTTCTCAAGGTGGAAAAGCTTGCGTATGTCTTCAAAGAGCCTCTTCCCTCCCGTCCTAGTGATAATGCAACTCTAGACCAATTGTTGGCTTATCATAAACCTATGAGTGATTCTGAACAAGTGAGTTGCATCATGCTAGCCGCGATGGAACCCAAGCTGCGCAAGCAGCATGAGCATATGGATGCTCATACCATAGTCTTTCATCTTTATGAGTTGGTTGATGAGCAAATGAGATTCGAAAGGTTCGAAGTCTCCAAGCTCCTCTTCACCTCTGAGATACAAGAAGGTTCATCTGTGGTACTGCTCAACATGCTGAAGACTGTGGAGTCTTCTGTGAAGCATGAGCAGGGGACAATGCTGTAAGTTGATTCCTCGAAGAAAGGTTCTAAGAGGAAGTCAAAGGAATAGCAGAAGGGGAAGAAAAGGATAAAAAGGTAGAACCAGCACAAAAGGGCACTTGCCATCATTATGGCAAGGAAGGCCATTGGCGAAGAAATTGCAAGATTTATCTTGAGTTCGTGAAGAAGAATAAGGCATCGGATGCCTCATCTTCTTCAGATATCTTCGTTATTGATTGTCATTCTATTTCCTCAAACACTTGGGTATTGGATACTGGGTGTGGCTCACATATATGTAATGACATACATGGGCTAAGGAATATAAGAAGACTCGTCAAGGGAGAGTCAAATTTATGTGTTGGGAATAGAGCAAAGGTTGCTGTACTCGCCATCGGAAGGTATTTGTTGAAACTCCCTACAGGACTTGTCTTAGAACTGGACAATTGCTTTTAAGTTCCTTCATTGATAAAGAACATCATTTCTATTTCTTGTTTAAATAGAAATGATTACCATTTGATGTTTAGTAACAATTGTTGTTATATAACTTTGAATGGCGTTCTTTATGGGACTGGAACTTTAAGCAATGATATTTATACGTTGGACGTATCCAGTGACATTTTCAATATCGAAGCGAGCAATAAGCTTAATCGAAAGGATAATCAATTAGACTCCTACATGTGGCATTGTCGTCTTGGCCATGTAAGCAAGAAACGCATGTCCGAATTACACTAATGTGGAATTCTGGAATCGTTTGAATTGGATTCATACAATACATGTGAATCATGCTTAAAAGGTAAGATGACTAAGTTACCTTTTACAGGAAAAGGTGAACGAGTGGGAGAGTTACTAGGTCTAATACATACTGATGTATGTGGACCTATGTCAACTCAAGCTTTAGGAGGCTATAGCTACTTCATTACCTTCACCGATGATCACTCACAGTTTGGGTATGTGTTCTTGATGAAACACAAGTCCGAAGCCTTTGAAAGGTTCAAAGAATTCAGAAATGAAATAGAGAAACAACATGACAAGAGTATTAAAATACTTCGATCGGATCGAGGTGGTGAATACTTAAGTCAAGAGTTTCTTGATTATCTAAGAGACAATAGTATATTGTCTCAATGGACTCCGCCATATACACCACAACATAATGGTGTATCTGAGAGGCGTAACCAGACTTTGTTGGACATGGTCAGGTCAATGATGAATCATGCAAATCTTCCCAAGTCCTTTTGGGGCTATGCACTTCAAACAGCTGTTTACTTGTTAAACAGAATGTCAACCAAGGTAGTCTCTACTACTCCATATGAGATATGGAATAGTAAGAAACCTCATGTATCTTACTTGAAGATATGGGGTTGTCCTACTTATGTGAAGTGGATTGTATCAGAATAATTGGATGCTAAGTCTGATAAATGTCTATTTATTGGATACCCTAAGGAAATAAGGGGTTACTAATTCTATCATCCTTTGGAACAAAAGGTGTTTGTTTCAAGGCATGTTGTGTTTCTAGAGAAAGAGTTTCTCTTGCAAGAAAATAGTGGGAGTATCGTCAAGCTTGAGGAGGCTCGAGAAACTCAAATAGACATTGATGAGATACCTCGTGAAGCACAACAGCCGATAACTCATAGTGATGAGCAATCGGCTGGACCTATTGTAACACCACATCTTCGTAGATCTGGAATAACACGCAACATTCCTGAGAGATATGGATTTTTCGTAAGTGAATTGAACGACGTGTTACTCATTGATGATGAAGAGCCTACCAGTTATGAAGAAGTGCTGACAAGTTCAGAAAGGGACAAGTGGCTTGATGCCATGAAGTCGGAAATGGATTCCATGTATGAAAACTAGTTTGGAACTTGGTTAACCCACCTGAAGGCATCAAGCCTATAGGGTGCAAGTGTGTTTTCAAGAAGAAAACTGACATGGATGGTAATGTGATTACCTATAAGGCTAGATTAGTGGCGAAAGGATATCGTCAAAAACAAGGTGTTGATTAAGATGAAACCTATTCGCCTGTAGCTATGCTTAAATCCATTCGGATGCTCCTGGCCATAGCGGCTCATTATGATTATGAGATATGACAGATGGATGTGAAAACAGCTTTCCTTAATTGAAACCTGCTCGAGGACATGTATATAATACAACCTGAGGGTTTCACATCGGTTGATAAAACCAAGGTATACAAATTGCGACGATCCATATATGGATTGAAGCAAGCATCCAAGAGTTGGAATATCCGTTTTGATGAGACAATCAAAAGGTTTGATTTCTCACAAGATCCGGACGAACCTTGTGTGTACAAGAAGGTTAGTGGGAGTGCAGTCGTGTTCCTAGTATTGTATCTTGATGACATATTACTTATAAAAGACGATATTTCAGTCTTACAGTCAGTTAAGATTTGGTTATCCAAGACATTCTCCATGAAAGACTTGGGAGAAGCAACCTACATCCTCGGGATTAAGATCTATAGAGATAGATCGAAATAGTTGCTTGGTCTTTCGCAGTGTACATATATAGACCGAGTGCTAAAGAAGTTTAGCATGTCGGAATCCAAGAAAGGTTTCTTACCCATCAGGTCTAGGAAACACCTTTCGAAGTCTATGTGTCCGCGCACAAAAGACAAGAGGATTTGCATGAGTAAGATTCCCTATGCATCCGCAATAGGATTTATCATGTATGTTATGTTATGTACGAGCCCCGATGTATCTTATGTTCTGAGTGTCACGAGAAGATACCAGTCTGATCCTGGAATGGATCATTGGGTGACTGTTAAGATGATCCTTAAGTACTTAAGAAGAATTAAGGATACGTTCCTAATATATGGAGAAGGGTACATGGTGATATGTGGGTATACGGATGCCAACTCCAGACAGACAAGGATGATTCCATGTCTATGTCTGGGTATGTATTCACCTATAATGGAGGCGCAATAAGTTGGAAAGGTTCCAAGCTTGACACTATAGCGGATTCTGGCACTAAGGCAGAATACATTGAAACTTTGGAAGCAGCAAAGGAAGCGTTTTAGATCAAGAAGTTCATATCTGAACTTGATGTGGTCTCATCAATGATCCAAACATGTGCTTCGCCGCTACCATCTTATCAGAGAGATCATCAGTAGGAAAGAAATACAAATCGAGAAAATCTCCACTGAAAGGAACTTAGCGGTCTTTTGACTAAGGCATTACCTCAAAGTAAGTTTGAGGGTCATGATAGAGCTTATGGTATAGGATACCATAGCGATTGGCATTAGGCAAAGTGGGAGTTTATTAGTGATATATGAGAGATGTCCTAAGGCAATCGCCTTATGTTTGAACCATTTATATGATAAATGAAGATTCACTATTTGAGTAAACATGTTTTCATGTATTTGATTAGATCTTAAACTCATTTACTGAATGTCCACGATACGATTCACAACATGAGAGAATTTATGATTGGATCACAACTAGTGAGCATCTCTACATGTATAACTGTGATGTATCGGAATTATCCCTAGTCGATGAATTGATGGATTTAGACACCATTGATTCTGTCGAGACTAGCACGAGGTATACTCTTTGGTGTATCCAAGCAGCTGATTCTCACTGGCTGGAGACATTGTGATGTCCGGAGTTAATCGTGGATGCTAGTTATGGTAACTAGTTAATTAGAGTGACTAGCCGTAAGACTTCATAGGGTTCTCTGCATATATAGATATGTCAATTAAGTTCTTAATGCAGCTTAAGTGCGATGTTCCTTTGACTTACGGTATTCAAGTCATCTTGATCATGAAGACTTATGCTTTGACATCTTAAGCAAGCATCTCTGAGGAGATTGTTGGGTTCCCGGCACCGCGGCGTGTGTGTGTTCGGTCATGTTTCGTAAACATGAGCACAGCGAAAGCAATTAAAAAATAATAAATCTATATTTATTACAACACACACAATACACGCATGCTATTACAACAAGTGTAGACATAACCGTAAATTAAAATTTGCAATAAAAGGAAATTAAACTACGTTATACCTTCCGTATGACGTGTAGCGGGAACGGCATCAACCGGAACGATCCTCGTAAGAATCGTCTCTATCCGTATCCACGCCGAGCTCCTCGGGATGACTTCGCTAAGTCACGAGCTTCGTCTTCGTACGGGTTACTAGCCTCGTGTTGAAGACGACGTGATCGAGAGATGATCACTATCCGAATCCAAATTCGGACCTAAAAACAAGTCCTCAAGACTCGCTTCTCCGGAGAGGTATTCGTCAACCGATTGACGAATCCTTCGTCCTCCACCTCAGAGGATTACCGGAGATCAAATGCCCGGTAAGTTAGCCGCTGTCGGAGCACTAACCGTCGTCCAAACGACGCTCCGACGAGAGGAGGAGAAGCTGTCCAGAAAACTGGACAGCTTGGTGGAGGAGTAGGCGCCGGCCAAAACAAGGAGAGAAAAGGCTCACCTTGATGCCGAACCTATAGGAGATCACCGGAGGGTCGCCGGAGGTTCACCGGCTGGAGCTTGGACGCCGGCAAGGGTCTTGGACGGCGGCACAAAGCTGGGCGGCGACAGCTTTAGGGTTGGCGCCGAAAACTCCAACAATTGGGGTGGGCGGCAACTCTAAGAGGCTAGGGTTTTGGATGATTAGGGTTTAACAATCCCTTAAGCCCTCTTTTATAGAGAACTAATTCTCTTAATGGTTAATGGATCATATCCATAAAGCCCGTTAACCCGCTCCATTAGGATAAGTTAAAATAAACCAAACCATGATGGTTTATTTTAAGTTAAAACGAACCGAACCAACCTTTGGTTCATTCGTTTAATATAAACCAAACCCTTTGGTTTATTCTCATCCATTGGATTAGAACCAAACCATTTTGGTCCATCCATTATGTCTTCATAAGACACGGCCCATCCACGCTTCCATTGCGACTGAAACAATTTCATGCTCGCTTTATGTTTGGTCCAACCAAACATTGTTTCTCTCGGTCTGAGAATCCCATTCTCAAGCTCGTTTTAAATCCTTTGGATTACACTCGTTGTGCGTGTGACCAAATAGGTTCTCGGTTTTATGTTACTGCCTATACTAACTATTAATCATAGAACGCATCATGAGTGGCACCTAGTAGTACATCATGATCCCCAATTAACCTAAAAGATCAACGGTTGATCCGTAACTATTTCAAACCCTTCAAGAGCTCAATGAATCGTGCCCCATTCCTTCACTCATCTTATACCCACTTGGTTCTGACATGGTCTATTGTGTCACTCACTAGGTCGACTACACGCCACACCTAGCCCAAGTATCATTTCTCGCCCCACGGATTCTAGTTACTCCACATGTATCAAGAGTACCTTTACTCTAAACATGTAATGCTTTGGCCAAAGACTTTAGTAACAATCCGACGAGAGGCCATGGGTATACATCTCCTCGCAAGGAGTGGTGAATCCTTTATAGGCTATTCAAACACCTTCGATCACTTCGACTTATACCCAATCATCCCGGTCCACATCTCCTTAGAGATGTTTGCTTAAGATGTCAAAGCATAAGTCTCCATGATCAAGATGACTTGAATACCGCAAGTCAAAGGAACATCGACTTAAGCCACAAAGAAGAACTTCATTGACATATCTATATATGCAGAGAACCATATGAAGTCTTACTACCGGTCACTCCAATGAACTAGTTACCATAACTAGCATCCACGATTAACTCCGACATCACAATGTCTCCAAAGGAGAATCACCGCTTGATACACCAAGGAGTATACTGTAAGTCTCCGATGCACTGATGGTGTCCAAATCCATCAATTCATCGACTAGGATAATGATACATCACAATTACACATGTAGAGATACTCACTAGTTGTGATCCAATCACAAATTCTCTCATGCTGTGAATCGTATCGTGGACATTCAGTAAATGAGTTTAAGATCCAATCAAATACATAAAACATGTATACTCAAATAGTGAATCTTCATTTATCATATAAATGGTTCATACATAAGGCCATTGCCTTAGGACATCTCTCATATATTACTAACAGACTCCCACTTGGCCTAATGCCAATCGCTACGGTATCCAATACCATAAGCTCGAACATGATCCTCAAACTTATTTTGAGGTAATGCCTTAGTCAAGGGATCCGCTAAGTTCCTTTCAGTGGGAATTTTCTCGATTTGTATTTCGTTCCTACTGATGATCTCTCTGATAAGATGATAGCGCGGCTACATGTTTGGATCATTGATGAGACCTTGGCTCTTTCACCGCGGAAATTGCTCCATTGTTGTCGCAGTAGACCGCAGATTGCTTCAACAATGGCCGAATCACACCAAGTTCATGAACGAACTTTGATCCAAACCGCCTTTCACGCTCCGCCGCAATATATTCTCGCCTCGCAGGTAGAATCCGCTACAGCCTCTTGTTTGGAACTTTTCCAACTCATCGCGCTCATTCAAGGTGAACACGTATCCGCATCGAGACTCGAATCATCCTTGTCTGTCGAAGCCGCATCCGATACCCGCGCGTATCACCATGTCCCTTCTCCATATATTAGGAACACATCCTTAGTTCTTCTCAAGTACTTAAGGATCGCCTTAACAACCGCCCAATGATCCATTCCTCGATCGGATTGGTATCCGCCGTGACACTCGTGAGCATACGATACATCGGGCCTCGTACATAACATAGCATACATGATAGATCCTATTATGGATGCATAGGGAATCTTACTCATGCAAATCCTCTCGCCTTCGCGCGGACACATAGACTTCGAAGGTGTTCCCATGCCCGATGGGTAGATAACCTTTCTTGATTCCGACATGCTAAACCTCTTTAGCACTCTGGCCCTATATATGTAGACCGCGAAAGACCAAGCAACCGCTTCGATCTATCTCTATAGATCTTAATCCCAAGGATGTAGGTTGCTTCTCCTGTGTCTTTCATGGAGAATGTCTTGGATAACCAAACCTTAATCGATCAGAAGATTGACACATCGTTTCCTATAAGTAATATGTCATCGACATACAATACTAGGAACACGACTGCACTCCCACTAACCTTCTTGTACACACAAGGTTCGGCTGGATTTTGTGAGAAATCAAACTTTTTGATTGTCTCATCAAAACGGATATTCCAGCTCCTGGATGCTTGCTTCAATCCATAAATGGACCGTCGCAATTTGCATACCTTGGTTTTATCAACCGATGTGAAACCTCAGTGATCATATACACGCCTCGAGCAAGTTTCCATTAAGGAAAGTTGTTTTCACATCCATCTGCCATATCTCATAATCATAATGAGCCGCTATGGCCAGGAGCATCCGAATGGATTTAAGCATAGCTACAGGCGAATAGGTTTCGTCATAATCAACACCTTGCTTTTGACGATATCCTTTCGCCACTAATCTAGCCTTATAGGTAATCACATTACCATCCATGTCGATTTTCTTCTTGAAAACCCACTTGCACCCTATAGGCTTTATGCCTTCAGGTGGGTCAACCAAGTTCCAAACTTGATTTTCGTACATGGAATCCATTTCCGACTTCATGGCACCAAGCCACTTATCCCTTTCTGAACTTGTCAGCACTTCTTCATAATCGTAGGCTCTCATCATCAATGAGTAACACGCCGCTCGATTCACTTACGAGAAATCCATATCTCTCAGAATATTGCGCGTGTTCTACCAGATCTACGAAGATGTGGTGTTACAACAGGTCCAAATTGATTGCTCATCACTATGAGTTGCTACTGTTATGCTTCACCGTGTATCTCATTAATGTCTATTTGAGTCTCTCGAGCCTCCTCAAGCTCGAGACACTCCCATCGCTTTCTTGCAAGAGAAACTCTTTCTCTAGAAACACAAAGATGCCTCAAACAAACACCTTTTGTTCCACAGATGATAGAATTGGTAACCCCTTGTTTCCTTAGGGTATCCAATAAATAGACATTTATCGACTTAGCATCCAATTTGTCCGACATACCCGCTTCACATAAGCAGACAACCCCATATCTTCAAGTAAGATACATGAGGTTTCTTACCATTCCATATCTCATATGGAGTAGTTGAGACTACCTGTAGGCATTCTGCTTAACAAGTAAACAAATGTCTCAAGTGCATAACCCCAAAAGGACTTGGGAAGAGTTGCATGATTCATCATTGACTGACCATGTCCAACAAGGTCCTTACGCCTCTCGGATACACCATTATGTCGTGGTGTATAGGGCGGAGTCCATTGAGACAATATGCCATTGTCTCTTAGATAATCAAGAAACTCTTGACTTAAGTATTCACCACCTCGATCCGATCAAGTATTTTAATACTCTTGTCATGTTGTTTCTCTACTTCATTTCTGAATTCTTTGAACCTTTCAAAGGCTTCACTTGTGTTTCATCAAGAACACATACCCAAACCGTGAGTGATCATCGTGAAGGTAATGAAGTAGCTATAGCCTCCTAATGCTTGAGTTGACATAGGTCCACATACATCAAGATGTACTAAACCTAGTAACTCTCCCACTGCTCACCTTTCCAAAGAAAAGGTAACTTAGTCATCTTGCCTTTTAAGCATGATTCGCATGTATCGTATGAATCCAATTCAACGATTCCGAATTCCACATCGTGTAATTCGACGCGCTTTCTTGCTTATATGGCCAAGACGACAATGCCACATATAGGAGTCTATGTGATTATCCTTTCGAGCACGCTGTTGCTCGCTTCGATATTGAAAATGTCACCGGATACGCCCAACGATAAATGCCATTACTCAAAGTTCCAGTTCCATAAAGTACGCCATTCAAAGTTATATAACAACAATTGTTACTAAACGTTAAATGGAAACCATTTCTATTTAAGCAGAAATAGAAACAATGTTCTTTATTAGAGAAGGAACATAATAGCAATTGTCCAGCCCAAGACTAGTCCACTAGGAGCTTCAAAGAAATAAGTTCCGATGGCGACATGCAAAGAACCTTTGCTCCATTGCCAACTCGCAAATTTGACTCTCCGACAAGTCTTCTTCTATTCCTTAGCCTGTATGTCATTACATATATGTGAGCTACACCCCAATACCCAAGTGTCTAAGGAAATAGAATGACAATCAATAAGAAGATACTCGAAGAGGATGGGGCATCGGATGCCTTCTTCTTCTTCATGGACTCAAGATAAATCTTGCAGCTTTTTCACATGGCCTTCCTTGCCACTGTTGATGGCAAGTGCCCTTGCGCGGTTCCGCCTTCTTTGCCTTTTTCTTTCCTTTCTTCTCGTTTTTTTGCCTTCCTCTTAGAACCTTTCGAGGAATCAACTAATGTAACCGCCTTTCTCATGCTTCATGTAAGGCTCCACAGCTTCAAAGATATTGAGGAGCTCGTGAATGGTGGATTCCAATTTGTTCATCCGATAGTTCATCACAAATTGAGAAACTCTTGGGCAAACAATGCAGAATTAAGTCAATACTTAACTCATGATCCATCACAAAACCGAGGGTAGCTAGCCGATGTACATTCGCTCATCTTTAGCACAAACCGACTACAGATTTAACCTTCTTGCATCTTCGTGGTGAAGAGGAGCCTAGAGACCTCGAACCTTCGGATCTCGCTTGCTCATCGAACAACTCATGAAGATGGAAGACCATAGTGTTAGCATCCATATGCTCATGCTTCGCATTCGGTACCATCGCCGCTAGCATGATGCAACTCGCCACCGTAATCCGCCACATGCTTCGATAGACCAACATTGGTCCGAGTTGCATCGCCCTTAGGACCGGAAGAGGCTCTTCAAGGACATATGCAAGCTTTTCCGCCTTGAGAACAATTCTCGTGTTTCTAAGCCACCCAGAAGTTAGGCCCATCGGTTTGTTCAATCCAAAATAGTGCGCAAATTCAAAGACGCTATGATCAATTTATTGACCTAGAAATACAAAACGAGCATATATGAGAAAATGATTTTAAAATGCATCAATATACATTTATAAATCCCATTCATTTTTCGAATTTCAAAACCCCAAAATCACTTCGAGATTGTAGGTCCATCTCGAATGGGTTGATATCCATCATAGTTATGAACAACCTTGGAGAGAGTCCAACAAGCCATTCATAACTACGACGGTAGGTATCATCTATACCGATTGCATATCCCGTATATGCAACTATCACAATGTGCTATCAACTAATTGAATGTTCACACATACATCGGGTTGTTAACACATTAACAAGTATGCATCATATGCATAGCACCCAACTTCACCTACCTTTACATCGACCTTGGAGAGAGTCCAACAAACCGATGCTCCAGGTTAAAGCCAACCCATTAATCAGGACATAGTTTTACTATGGTTAGAGCGCATTCAACCAATTAGCCCAGCTTGGAGAGAGTCCAACAACCAAAGCTAACGATTGACCTCTGACTCTTACCATATTAGTATTAAACTATTCCATGGTTTGAACATATTCAGGTTCGAGCCGGGCTTGGAGAGAGTCCAACAACCCAAACAAGAAACAGAACTCTGGTTCTAACCATATTAATGGAAGGTGTAGGCTTTAATATTAATTAAGGGTTTTTATGTCTCATCCTCTTTGCATGCAAATAACTATTATCTACATGGCATGGCATACATGGCATACATCTACATGTCACGACACGCATGGCATAATGTTATGTATCTAATGCAATTACATGGCATACAATTATGTCATGTATATATTTCCTTATATGTCATAACTATTTATGGAAATAAAATATGTTTAAGATTTGATTCTCCAAATCAAATCATAATTAAATTAGGAAACAAATTTCCAAATCTAATCACATATTTTATTCATGGAATTATTTGATTAAGGAAAATCTATTTAGGAAACCAATTTCCTAAATCATTAAAACTACTTATGGAAATAAAATATTTTAAGATTTGATTTCCCAAATCAAATCATGATTAAATTAGGAAACAAATTTCCAGAATCTAATCAAATATTTTATTTATGGAAAATATCAATTTCCATAAATACTTCCAACTTTTCAAAAGTGGAAGATTTCCATAAATACTTCTAGACTTTCCAAAATTGAAAAATTTCCATAAATACTTCTAAATTTCCAAAATTAGAAAATTTCCAGAAATACATTATGACTATCGCAAAACCATTTTACGATTATGTCGAAACACAACCTGGGCTCTGATACTACTGTTGGGTTCCCGGCACCGCGGCGTGTGTGTGTTCGGTCATGTTTCGTAAACATGAGCACAGCGGAAGCAATTAAAAAATAATAAATCTATATTTATTACAACACACGCATGCTATTACAACAAGTGTAGACATAACCGTAAATTAAAATTTGCAATAAAAGGAAATTAAACTACGTTATACCTTCCGTATGACGTGTAGCGGGAACGACATCAACCGGAACGATCCTCGTAAGAATCGTCTCTATCCGTATCCACGCCGAGCTCCTCGGGATAACTTCGCTAAGTCACGAGCTTCATCTTCGTATGGGTTACTAGCCTCGTGTTGAAGACGACGTGATCGAGAGATGATCACTATCCGAATCCAAATTCGGACCTAAAAACAAGTCCTCAAGACTCGCTTCTCCGGAGAGGTATTCGTCAACCGATTGACGAATCCTTCGTCCTCCACCTCAGAGGATTACCGGAGATCAAATCCCCGGTAAGTTAGCCGCTGTCGGAGCACTAACCGTCGTCCAAACGACGCTCCGACGAGAGGAGGAGAAGCTGTCCAGAAAACTGGACAGCTTGGTGGAGGAGTAGGCGCCAGCCAAAACAAGGAGAGAAAAGTCTTACCTTGATGCCGAACCTATAGGAGATCACCGGAGGGTCGCCGGAGGTTCACCGGCTGGAGCTTGGACGCCGGCAAGGGTCTTGGACGGCGACACAAAGCTGGGCGGCGGCAGCTTTAGGGTTGGCGCCGAAAACTCCAACAATTGGGGTGGGCGGCAACTCTAAGAGGCTAGGGTTTTGGATGATTAGGGTTTAACAATCCCTTAAGCCCTCTTTTATAGAGAACTAATTCTCTTAATGGTTAATGGATCATATCCATAAAGCCCGTTAACCCGCTCCATTAGGATAAGTTAAAATAAACCAAACCATGATGGTTTATTTTAAGTTAAAACGAACCGAACCAACCTTTGGTTCATTCGTTTAATATAAACCAAACCCTTTGGTTTATTCTCATCCATTGGATTAGAACCAAACCATTTTGGTCCATCCATTATGTCTTCATAAGACACCCATCCACGCTTCCATTGCATCAAAACAATTTCATGCTCGCTTTATGTTTGGTCCAACCAAACATAGTTTCTCCCGAGAATCCCATTCTCAAGCTCGCTTTTAAATCCTTTGGATTACACTCGTTGTCGCGTGTGACCAAATAGGTTCTCGGTTTATGTTGGCCGTCTATAATTAACCATTAATTATAGAACGATCATGAGTGGCACCTAGTAGTACATCATGATCCCCAATTAACCGAAAAGATCAACGGTTGATCCAGAACTATTTCTGAAACCCTTCAGTAGTTCGAAAGAATCGTGCCCCATTCCCTTCACTCATCTTATACCCACTTGGTTCAGGACATGGTCTATTGTGTCAGTCCCCACTAGGCTGACTACGTCACACCTAGCCCAAGTATCATTTCCTCGTCCTACGGATTCTAGTTACTCCACATGTATCGAAGAGTAATTTACTCTAAACATGTAATGCTTTGGCCAAAGACTTTAGTAACAATCCGACGAGAGGCCATGGGTATACATCTCCTCGCAAGGAGTGGTGAATCCTTTATAGGCTATTCAAACACCTTCGATCACTTCGACTTATACCCAATCATCCCGGGTCCACATCTCCTCGGAGATGTTTGCTTAAGAAGTCAAAGCATAAGTCTCCATGATCAAGATGACTTGAATACCGCAAGTCAAAGGAACATCGCACTTAAGCCACAGAAAGAACTTCATTGACATATCTATATATGCAGAGAACCATATGAAGTCTTACGGCTGGTCACTCCAATGAACTAGTTACCATAACTAGCATCCACGATTAACTCCGGACATCACAATGTCTCCAGCCAGTGAGAATCAGCTGCTTGGATACACCAAGGAGTATACCTCGTGCTAGTCTCGACAGAATTGATGGTGTCCAAATCCATCAATTCATCAACTAGGGATAATTCCGATACATCACAATTACACATGTAGAGATACTCACTAGTTGTGATCCAATCACAAATTCTCTCATGCTGTGAATCGTATCGTGGACATTCAGTAAATGAGTTTAAGATCCAATCAAATACATTAAACATGTATACTCAAATAGTGAATCTTCATTTATCATATAAATGGTTCATACATAAGGCGATTGCCTTAGGACATCTCTCATATATTACTAACAGAGATGTGGACCCGGGATGATTGAGTATAAGTCGAAGTGATCGAAGGTGTTTGAATAACCTATAAAGGATTCATCACTCCTTGCGGGGAGATGTATACCCATGGCCTCTCGTCGGATTGTTACTAAAGTCTTTGGCCAAAGCATTACATGTTTAGAGTAAGGTAGTCTTCGATACCTGTGCAGTAACTAGAATCCGTAGGACGAGGAAATGATACTTGGGCTAGGTGTGACGTAGTCAACCTAGTGGGGACTGACACTATAGACCATGTCCTGAACCAAGTGGGTATAAGATGAGTGAAGGGAATGGGGCACGATTCATTCGAGCTGCTGAAGGGTTTTAGTAGTAGTTCTTGATCAACCGTTGATCTTTTTGGTTAATTAGGGATCATGATGTACTACTAGGTGTCACTCATGATCGTTCTATAATTAATGGTTAATTATAGACGACCAACATAAACTGAGAACCTATTTAGTCACACGCACAAGGAGCGTAATCCTTAGGATTTAAAACGAGCTTGAGAATGAGATTCTCAGACCGAGAGAAACTAGGTTTGGTTGGTCCAATCATGGAGCGAGCATGAAATCATTTCAGTCGCAATGGAAGCATGGATGGGCCGTGTCTTATGAAGACATGATGGATGAACCAAATTGCTTTGGTTCTAATCCAATGGAGGAGAATAAACCAAAGGGTTTGGTTTGTTTTTAAACGAATGAACCAAAGTTGTTTTGGTTCATTTTAACTTAAAATAAACCATCATGGTTTTGTTTATTTTAACTTAAATTAATGGAATGGGTTAATGGGCCTTTGGTTATGATCCGATAACCATTAAGAGAATTTGTTCTCTATAAAATAGGGCTTAAGGGTTTTTGTTAAACCCTAATCCAAAGCCTTGCAACCCTAATAGTTGCCGCCCCCTCCTCTCCTTGGTGAAGTCGGCGCAAACCCTAGTGCTGCCGCCCACCACCACCTAGCTCCCTTGCCGGCATCCAGAAGGTGTTGTTCTTCCCTCTTGCCGGTGTCGAACTGCTGCCAGAGAAGCTCCGGTGATCTCCTTTGGGTCCGGCGACAAGGTGAGCCTCAACCTTCCTTATTTGGCCGGCCCCTATTCCTCCACCAAAGCTGTCCAGTTTTTTGGACAGCTTGTTTCTTTCTCATCGGAGCGTCATTTGGATGATGTTTGGAGCTCCGACAGTGGTAGCCTTGCCAGGGATTCGATCTCCGGTAATCCTCATAGGTGGAGGACGAAGGATTCGTCAAACGGTTGACGAATACCTCTCCGAAGAAACGAGTTTTTGAGGACTCATTTTGGATCCGAATTTTTATTCGGATCGTGATCTTCTCTCGATCACATCGTCTTTAACACGAGGCTAGTAACCCGTATGAAGATGAGGCTCGTGACTTTGTGAAGTTATCCGGAAGATACTCGGTGTGGATATGGATAGAGACGATTCTAGCGAGAATCATTCCGGTTGATGCCTTTCCCGCTACACGTGATACGTCAGGTATACGTTGTATAAATTTCCTTTTATTGCAAAATTTAAATTTTCGGTTATGTCTACACATGTTGTACTATGCATGCGTGTGATGTGTGTGTTGTAATAAATTAGATTTTTTATTTTATTCCTTCTGCTGTGAACATGTTTATGAAATATGTTCGAACACACACTCGCCGCGGTGCCGGAAACCCAACACTTCCAACGGTAAGTTTTCCACCATAATTAACATTATTTGTCCGTTGTAACTTAAGTCCAGTTGAGGCGAAGGTTCATCGCCTCGACTGGTAGGCTTTAGTCGAGCCTTCAGTCGAAACACCCTTGCTTCTGTCTCAATCCAAATAGAGCAACAGTCGAGCTCGTAGTCGATAGTCCCTTGCTTCTGTTTAGTTGAATCAAGCATAAGTCGAGGCGTTGCCTCTACTGCTGAGGGATTTTTCCTTTGAAATACACAGACCGCAGTCGAGGCTTTAATTGACTACGACTTGCTTCTGTTCATGAGAAACAACCCCAGTCGAGGCGTCGCCTCGACTGCTACGGTCTTCTTAGCGTTTTGCAAGCCAGTCGAGGTGCTGCCTTGACTCTTGACCATTTCAACTCGTCTAGAGTCGAAACCATGCCTAAGAGAGGGTCTACCCTGTACCCTTTACCTGATGCCTGTGAACCACTGTTCATAGGTCTTCCGTGCCAAGAATCACTTCTGGGACTTCGTGCCAAGACTCCTCGTTTGGGTCTTCATGCTAGGACTCCTCGTCCGGGTCTTCACTTGTGAAGACTCCTCGTCTGGGTCTTCACTTTCCAGGACTCCTCGTCCGGGTATTCATTTGCCACGACTCCTCGTCCGGGTCTTCATTTGCCAGGACTCCTCGTCCGGGTCTTCATTTGCTAGGACTCCTCGTCCGGGTCTTCACCACCTTGCATCTAGTCTTCGACCTATAAGGAATTTCTTGAAAATACATCTCAACCAACCGCATGAGATAACATATAATTATCACCTAGACTTGAACCCTTGTCAAACACCAAAACATCATCTGGGCCTGATTGCACTAACAATCTCCCCCTTTTGATGTTTGACAACATGGTGTAAGTTTTAGGTGATGAAATTATAGCACAATTATGATATACTCGAAATTGATTAAGAACTTCATCAGGTCATCAAATCAAGATATGCAATAAGATTTTCATTTCAAAAGGAATATAGGTTTTCACTACGTTTGACATTTTAGAAAATTTATAATTCATATTATTTTCAAAACGAGATATAGCTCCACTTAGTCCACTTATCTTCCACTTATCTTACCACCTTAAACATAAAACCTACTCATCTCTCCCCCTTTGACAAACACACTAAAAGAGTAGTCTATAGGATCACTCCCCCTGAATTCATTGCCCTTAGTTATCCAATTCACCAACAATATATTTCAACAAGTAGATATCGATCATGCATATATATTGAAAGGTATAGACAAAAAAATGGTAGAATTTCCCTTAAAAATGGTTGTGATAAACCTGTTCATAATATCTAAATACAGAAACTAAATACACAAGAACAGTTATATTCAATCAAAATATATGCAGTCAACACATTTAAATATATAACTCAAGTCTTAGCCAACCATCCTGATATACACATTTTTGTTGAATTCAAAAGTTTAATACATATATAAAAGAGAATCAATGTCCCAATACTATATATAGCTGACGACGATGGACCCGACGAATCCGTCATCATGGCACGTAGGAGAGTAAGAATCTCCTCCTGCTGGGCAGAAACTTCTGAAAACCGGGTATCCA
This sequence comes from Wurfbainia villosa, assembly GCA_025175895.1. Taxonomy (NCBI): domain Eukaryota; kingdom Viridiplantae; phylum Streptophyta; class Magnoliopsida; order Zingiberales; family Zingiberaceae; genus Wurfbainia; species Wurfbainia villosa. Next base: position 28,775,240 of record CM045989.1, on the reverse strand, counting down.
TACTAGTTTGAAGCTCCTTGAATATAGTATCAATCATCGTACTAAGGTCCATGTGTTGTGTATCAATTGTTGTACTAAGGTCCTTGTATTTTGTATCAACTGAGTCCACGAACTCAGCATAATCTTTGCCCAGTTTTTTGAGCTGTTCAGACACAGAGGAATGTGGTTCATCAGCTTGGGCTGGAGGTTCTTTTTCGCCTTCTTCAGGTCCCATGTCCCACCTCTCACCAGCCTGGTGTCCATTGACCCACTCAATGTTCCCATTTACTCGAGCCATTCCAGCCAATGAAAAGTTTTGCCACTTGATAAAATCAAAGTCCGTCATCTGTTTAACCTTGCCCCTGGCTGTATTGATGCCTATGGATTCTATCCAGAAGGTGATGATATGTCCAAAAGGCATGTTGATTTTCTTTTGGACAGGGACGGTGAAGTGGACTATGCAGAGAAACATGTTCAATGCAATGTTAAAGTCGAGACAATTTTTTAGGAGATGTAATGCGAGTAAATGATGTGGTCGTATTTTTGCTTGCCCCCTAGTGACAATGGGAAGTATGCATCCTACGATGACCTTATATAAAACATTATCAGGAGCAGCTAATGCCATGGTCGGAAATAGATTAAGGCCAGGTTATCTTGGTTTCCTAAAGAAGTACTCATGTATGGCATTGATAGAGTATCCCTCAACTGGTTCTTGAATGCTTGGATAGCACTCAAGAGCTGAGTTCGACTCTCGGCACTCTAGAAATGCTCTAAGAATATCAGGAGTGAATGATATATCCCTCCTGGCTACCCTACTTTTATAAATGAGCCTATTGCCTGTAGCTTGTAGGTTGTTATAGAATTCACTAAGTCTATATTGATGTCATAGTCACAGTAGACTAACTTACTGAGGCCATAATGATTAACTACATGCTCGACATTATTAGCAAATTTGTCAAAAAACTTCTTATCCAAAGAATGAGTAGCAATCATCTCGAACTTATGGGCCATGTAAGTGTGCTGATGATGTTCAGAAGGAAATCGTGGGTCCGAAGATGGATTCTCCCTCGGTGTTTCCTTCCTACTAATCTCGGTTATCTTCCGTTTTTGCCTAAGGATGTCAAAACTATGTCCAAAATGCAAGATGAATGTCATATGATGGTATGATGAATGACAAAGACCAACACCCGATTAGCTAACCCAGATAATATATAAATCATGAAACCAAAGAGAAGGGTTTAGAAATTTACTTTAGTGGCATTTTCGTTGATCAGAAAAGGGTGAGATCTTGAGTGATGTGGAAGACACTAGAACCCTCTGTGAAATGACCTTCTCTTGCGAGAGAAACACCGAGGAACCCTAGATTTGGAGAAACTTGCGATTAGGGTTAGGGTTTGGCTGTGAAATGAGATGAGAGACTAGAGGACTTACTCGAGGTCAGTTAGGGTTCAATGGAGGTCGTCTAAGCTTTGGTTGCTATCGATCTTGCCAAAAATGGGAGAGGCGACGGTGTGGGCGACGAGATCGCAATCGTAGTGAGAACACTCAAAAAAAAAAAAATCAAGTCTGGGAGAGGCGGTAAGCGGGTTTCCTTATATAGTCCGAGTTGATCAGTCGAGGCAATAAGTTGAACGCCTCGATTGTTAAATCAGTCGAGGCGCCAGTCGAGTGTGTCTCACTTCTGTGCTTTCATCCAGACGAATAGTCGAGGCATGGGTCGAGTTTACCTCGATTTTGTTCCTAACTTCTTAAACCAGCCTGACTTCTTAAACCATCCTGACTTCCGAACCACCCTAAAATCTAGACAACCTTGATTTTTAAACCATCCTGAAATCGAACCAGTCTGGGATTAAAAATGGCCTGGAATAAAATCGGCCTGGAATTAAACTGCCCTCACTTTAAACCACCCTGGGATTAAACCAGTCTGAGATTAATGTAGTCTGCAATTCCTTACGATCCTTGGAACCAAGTCTAAACTTCCGAAAACTCCCTGGAAACCAGTCTGAAGTTACACTGGTATGGAAGTTCTTAAGTCCCTTGGAAACTAGTCTGACACTTCTTAACTACCCTGGAAACCAGTCTGAAACTTCTTAACTACCCTGGAAACCAGTGTCTGAAATTTCAAAAAGTGTTCTGACTTTCAAACAACTGGTCTGGATTTCCGAAAAATTGGTCTGGTATTGTGAAGACTTGTCTGGAATTTCAAAAACTTGTTTGAAAACTCATCTGGACTTGCGAAAATTGGTCTGAATTTCTTAAGTCCCCTTTTAAGATCTCCAGTCGAGGCACCGGTTGAGTGCGTCTCGATTCTGGTCGCTAGTTGCTGCAAACGAGAGTTCCAGTTAAGGCGCCGGTCAAGTGCGCCTCGCTTCTGTTTGCTTGCAGCAGCTAGCAGTCGAGGCCAATACTGAAATGCCTCGATTGTTTTTTCTGTAATTTAATTTTGTTATGTATTTTGAGTCCTCAATTCGGTGTATTAAAGTCCCTAAACTATTTTACAAGTGACAGTACACTTAATAGACAATTTCTAACATATTTGGGATGTTTTACTTGAGTTTCATGGTCATTTAAGGTGTCGAACCAATTTGACTTGGTTGGAATGTCCAATTATGATTTTAAAACCAAATACACATGAATTGTGTAATAGTCTTCCCCATAATTGGTCAACTTAATGATTTAAGTAATTTTCAACCTTATTACTCAAGTCATGCATTATAACAAACATTTTGAGTAACTTGGTTGTTCCTAACATCTCACCCCTATCTAGCAATACACAAGCATAGTTAATCCTATTGTTTGTGTGAGATGTTTCCCCAAGGATATCCCAAAAATAAATTTACCATTTCATTTGTACTTATGAATTAGGCCTTATGATCAAGGAGAGTTTTCACTCAGCGTCACACATTCCCAATTCTCTTCTTAAATAACTAAATTTATTTTCTGGAAGAGGTTTTATTAAAATATCAACAAGATTAGCCTTGGACTCAACATAATTGAGTATTATATCTCCTCTTGCTATATGATCTCTAATGAAGTGATGTCTCACTTCAATGTATTTTGTTCTGGAATGATGGACTGGGTTTTTCGTTAAGTTAATCGTGCTAATATTATCACAAAGCACTTGCACGTTTTTATATGAAAAACCATAATCCTCCAAGGTGTGAGTCTTCCATAACAATTATGACACACTCTCTCCCATGAATATATACTCAGCTTCAGTGGTGGAGAGAGCGACACAATGTTGCTTTTGACTTGATCAACTCACTAATGCTGAACCTAAGAATTGACAGCCCTCGCTAGTACTTTTCCTATCTAGTTTGCATCCCGCATAATCTGAATCTATATAGCCTACCAAATCAAAAGTCTCAGTTTGGGGATACCACAGTCCAACTGAAATGGTTGCTTTAAGATATCTCATAATTCTTTTAACAACAACCCAATGAGACTCTTTCACGCACGATTGATATCGTGCACACATACCTACAACAAATACTATATCAGGTCTACTTGCTGTAAGCTATAAAAGACTACCTATGGCACTCCTATAAAGCTTTAAATTAATAGGTTTTCCATCTATATCACCATCTAAGTGAGTGTTTTATGCCATTGGAGTGAGAGCCTCCTTAACATTCTCCATGTTGAATCTTTTCAGCAACTCCATGGCATACTTTGATTAATAGATATGAATTCCTTTTCTGGTTTGTTTGATTTGTAGTCCAAGAAAAAAATGTCAATTCTCCTACTAGACTCATCTCAAACTCACTCTCCATGTGTTCTATGAATTCATTAAGATAATCCCTATTGTTTGAGCCACAAATTATGTCGTCGACATAAATCAGAGCTACAAATATATCTTCACCATTTCTTTTTAGAAATAGTGTGAGATCAATTTGACCTCTTCTAAAGCCTTTTCAACTAGAAAAGTTGACAACCTTTCATACCAAGTATGAGGTGCTTGTTTCAGGCCATAAAGAGCCTTCTTAAGTTTATACACGTGATTTAGAAATGCAGAATTTTCAAATCCCAGTGGTTGTTCAACATATACTTCCTCATTTATAAAACCGTTCAAAAATGCTGACTTAACATCCATTTGATATAATTTGAATCCTTTATATACTGCAAATGCTAGCATTAGTCTTATGGATTCTAATCTAGCCACGGGTGCGTAAGTTTCATGATAATCAAGTCCCTCAACTTGATTGTACCCTTTGGCAACTAACCTAGCTTTATTTCTAACTATTTCTCACTTATCATTCATTTTGTTTTTAAATACCCATTTTGTCCCTATTATGGTAGCTTGATCAGGTCTGGGAACTAAATCCCAAACTTGACTTCTCTCAAATTGTCCCAATTCATCTTGCATTGCAATAATCCAGTCCGGATCAAGCAAAGCTTCATCGATTACTTTTGGTTCAATTTCAGAGATTAATGCTACTTGATTAACTTCACTCCTAAAGAATGATCTCGTTTTCACCCCATGATGGATGTCTCCAACAACTTGATCTAGGGGATGACTAGGGACCATTCTTGTGGATCTTGGTACTTGAGATGTCTCACAATTTGGCACAAGCTCAAGTGATGACCCTTCTGACTTAGATTTTTCATTATCGGAGTCAGATTTAACTCCCCCTACATTAGTGTTCTCATTCAACCTCAATCTCTTGAGTTCAAACTCAACTTCATCTCTCTTATCCTTAGAGTCAACTTGTTCTTTACATTCTTCAAAAACTATATTTGACGATTCCTCTACCAGCTTCGTTCTCTTGTTATAAACTCGATTCGCCTTACTGGTGAGAGAATATTCTAAAAGAACACCTTCATTTGCTTTTGCAGTGAATTTTCCTAGATAATCTTTAGTGTTTAAAATGAATACCTTGCAACCAAATACCCTAAAATGTTTGATTGTTGGTGGTTTTCCAAACCATAGTTCATGAGGCATTTTTCTTAAAAACCTATGTATCAAAACTCTGTTTTGAACATAGCATGCAGTATTAATTGCCTCATCCCACAAGTAACTAGGAAGAGCATACTCATTTAGCATACTCCTCGCAGCTTCTTGTAAAACTCTATTTATCCTACCACACAATTTTTGTTGTGGTGTCCTAGGAGTGGAAAATTCGTGTTTATACCCTTTTTCTAAACAAAAATCATTAAACCTCGTGTTTTCAAATTCTCCTCCATGATCACTTCTAATTGTTTTAATTGTTGCATTTTTCTCATTCTCAATTCTTCTACAAAAGGAAATAAAAATTTCTAACATTTGATCCTTATGTTTGAGAAAGAAGGTCCATGTATATCTAGTATAGTCATATACTACTACCAAGTAATATCTACTACCATTCAAAGATTTAGTTGAGCTACTATCAAACAAATCCAAATGCAATAATTCTAAAGCATTTGACATACTTACATCATTTTTGCTTTTGTGTGATGCTCTTATTTGTTTACCTTTTTGACATGCATCACATAGCTTGTCCTTTTTGTACTTGAGCAATGGTAGACTCGCACAAGCTCTTTCTTGGCCAACCTCTTAATATTCTTCATGTTGACGTGTGCGAGTCTTCGATGCCATAGCCAAGAGTCATCTTCTTTGGACAAAAAACACTTCACACGCATGTTAGTAGCACTACTAAACTGAACTTGATAGATATTTTCCTTCCTATTCCCTACTAGCATGATACTATTTGATTCATTATTCCTAATTAAGCATTTAATTGAATAAAATTCTACTCTATATCCTTCATCATATAATTGACTAACACTCAACAAATTAAAAACCATTCCTTTAACTAGCAGAATATTCTTAATCCTAAATTGTTCAGAAATAACTATATCTTCTACTCCTATGACTTCTAGTATGCCACTATTACCAAAAGAGACAGTACCTTTACTCCTGTTTTTAAATGAAACAAACTTTGAGGAATCCCCGGTCATGTGCTTGGAGCATCCGCTATCCACAATCCACATTATGGGACACTCCCCCTCGACCGGTACCTAATCAAACACGAAATACAAGATCTTTTGGAACCCAGATTTTGGGTCCATTAGCATTCACAACATATTGTTTAGGAACCCAAGCTTTAGTTATGTTTGCCTTAACAACATGAGTTCTACTAACTAATGACATGAAACTGAATTCCCTTTGTTTTGGTTTATAGCCTATCCTGGCTTTGTTGTACACTGCCCTTTGGGCATCTAAAATCATGTTAAGGGTTTGAGAGCTTGTTGTGAATTTTTCAAGTGTGCACTTGAGATCATCAACTTGTGGCCTCATGGAATTGTTTTCCTCTCTAAGTTTTTCAATTTCAGAGGTATCAATTCTATTTTCTACGGAAATAGAATTCTGATTCCTAAGTTCCTCTACTTCCGATTTCAACATCTTAACTTTCATTTTTGATCTACTCAAGGCATTGGTCAAGCATGCTATTGTTTCATACAATTTATCTAACTCAGGAGATGTTACCTCATCACCATCAGATGATGATGATGTGTCCTCCTGTGAAGATTTATTTTGACTTTCATTTTCCTTTGAATCTGAGTTATCAAATGCCATTAGCGTAGTATGCTTGGTCCCTTTTGCCTTGTCTTCATCTTCTGAGGATGTGGAAGAAGACTCATCCCATGTCGCCCTCAATGCCTTCTTCTTCTTGGTCTTGTCCTCTTTATTGTTGAGATCAGGACATTCACTTTTGATATGCCCTTTCCTGTTACACTCAAAACAAACAACATCAGTTTTACCTCTAAATTTATGTGATGACTTACCCTTCCTCTTGTCTACGAAGATTTTCTTCACATCCTTCTTATTGTACATTCTACTTCTCCTCATCATCCTCCTCATGAAATTTGCTATCTCACTAGATGATGACTCATCATCACTGTCACTGCTTGTCTCGGATGAGGATGAAGATGATTCCCTCTTCTTCTCCTTTTTCTTGTTCTCCTTGTATTGCTCACCTGCAACAAATGCAATACCTTTCTCTTTTGAACCCATATTAGCTTGCTCATGTAGTTATATTTCACAAAACAATTCATCCAATTTTACAATAGATAAATCCCTTGATACTTTATAGGCATCTACCATAGATGACCACAAAGCATTTCAGGGAAAGGATTTTAGGACATACCTGATAGTGTCTATGTTTTTCAAACCTTCTCCAACTGAATGCAACCCATTCAACACCTCCTTGAACCTTCCGTGCAATTCGCCAACAGTCTCGCCATCTTTCATAGCAATATTTTGCAGCTGGATCATGTAGAGATCACATTTTGCGATTCTCGAGTCTCTTGTGCCTTCGTTGAGTTCTATCAGTTTATTCCAGAGATCTTGCGCGCTACAGAACGGACCAATCTTGTTGAGTTGGCTTTTCGCCAAGCCACATTGCAGAGTTACTGTGGCCTTAGCATTTGCTTGTGCCTTGCATTTTTGCTCTGCAGTACACTTTCCAGACTCAAGTATTTTTACTTCTGCATCCATTGGTGTCGTGAAGCCTTCGGTCACCAAAAACCACATATCTATCTCAGTCATGAGATAGTACTCCATTCGGCTTCGCCAATACTTGAAATTTGATCCGTCAAAGAAAGGAGGCATGTTTGTGCTATAGCCTTCTTGCATCGCCGTTTGAACTTGCTCTTGCGGTTGTGAGTCCAGAGAAGAGCACCAGGCTCTGATACCACTTGTAAAACCGTTGGTGTCTCTAGAAGGGGGGATGAATAGCGATACTCGTTTCTTCGATTCGTTGTGCTCATCTACAATGTATGTATGCAACAGAAAACTCAAATACAAGCACAACAACATACAACAAGCACAAAACACAGTATTTACGTGGTTCGGAACTCAAGTTCCTACTCCATGATTGAGCCCCTCGTCGGCTCGAGTGATGCACACCACCACTATAATACTTCTCCTTCTCAGTGACACACCGGAGGGGGAGAAACCTCTTAAGACAGTTTATCAGAAATTTACATGAAACTTACAGTAGTAGGAGGTGGAGAAGAAACCGATTACAATGATTTGCAGTGAAAACTAGATTGCTTCTTCTTTTCAAAATGAGTAATTGCCCTTGAGATCGAAAACCTCGAGGATTCAGGAACCTTCGTTTGAGTAATTGCTTCTTCGTTCACTTCACAGTAAGTCTTTATCTTTTCTTCTTCCATTTTGAAACCCAACCGTGTAGGCTTTTAAATCAAGCCTGATTAGGGATTTTCTAGCCCATGCAGTCGAGTCGCCTCGACTGGCGCATTAACTCGCATTTAATAAGCTTCCAACGGTAAGTTTTGCACCATAATTAACATTATTTGTCCGTTGTAACTTCGGTCCAGTTGAGGTGATGGTTCATCGCCTCGACTCGTAGGCTTTAGTCGAGCCTTCAGTCGAAACTCCCTTGCTTCTGTCTCAATCCAAACAGAGCAACAGTCGAGCTCGCAGTCGACAGTCCCTTGCTTCTGTTTCATTGAACCAAGCATCAGTCGAGGTGTCACCTCGACTGCTAAGGGATTTTTCCTTTGAAACACGCAGACCGTAGTCGAGGCTTTAATCGACTACGACTTGTTTCTATTCGTGAGAAACAACCCCAGTCGAGGCATCGCCTCGACTGCTACAGTCTTTTTAGCATTTTGCAAGCCAGTCGAGGTGCTGCCTCGACTCTTGACCGTTTCAACTCGTCTAGAGTCGAAACCACACCTAAGAAATTGTCAACCCTCTACCCTTTACTTGATGCCTTTGAACCACTGTTCATAGGTCTTCCGTGCCAAGAATCACTTCTGGGACTTCGTGCCAAAAATCTTCGTCTGGGTCTTCGTGCCAAAAATCCTCGTCTGGGTCTTCACTTTCTAGGACTCCTCGTCCGGGTCTTCACTTGCCAGGACTCCTCGTCCGTGTCTTCATTTGCCAGGACTCCTCATCTGGATCTTCATTTTCCAGGACTTCTCGTCCGGGTCTTCATTTTCAAGGACTCCTCGTTCGGGTCTTCGTTTGTCAAGACTCCTCGTCCGGGTCTTCACCACCTTACATCCAGTCCTCGGCCTACAAGGAATTTCCTGAAAATACATCTCAACTAACCGCATGGGATAACACATAATTATCACCTTGACTTGAACCCTTGTCAAACACAAAAACATTATCTGGGCCTGATTCCACTAACAGCGTTGAGTGCTTTCTTGAACTTAGGTGCCTTGTTCTTGGGCTTTGGACACTCCGACTTGATGTGGCCCAACCTATTACACTCATAACATCTATAGTTAGAATTTGATTTTGACTTACCTTCCTTGGATTGGTTGACATGTCATCTTTTGCTCTTGATCATTTTCCGAACTAGATTTACTAGTTCGGTTTCCATCTCATCGTCCACCTCCGACTCGTACTTGTCTTCTTCCTCTAGAGGTGGTTTGCTTTTGGGCTTCTTTTTTGGACCTACAAATAAGGCAATGCTTTTCTCGACGGAGGCCAAATTAGACTGCTCATGTAATTCAAATTCAGAAAACATTTCATCTAATCTAATTATAGAAAGGCCTTTATAAACATTGTAGGCATCAACCATGGATGCCCACAAGGTAGTCCTAGGGAATGCATTAAGTGCGTACCTGATATGTAAGGGAATTGCTTCCCGCTCCGATCGCTCATACATGATGATCCTATCTATGTCCCTTGATTAAAAACAATTAATCCTTGACGAAGATGAATTACCCAAGCAACCGATCCATCATCGTACTATTCGATTCGAGTGGTCTCTTGAACAAACTTGTTGTTCAAGCAACCTAACTCTTTTCCTCGATTAGCCGCGGAATAGATGATGTACGGATCGCCGGTTTTTGTGTTTATCTTCAGGGTCCAAGTAAATTAGCCACATGCAATATACAAAAGAACTAAATCAAAACAAACAAGATTATACCTCTTGTATACCTCTTGATCTTCTATTGTATGACCTATCCTCCTCTTGAACGTTGTGTGGGCAACGATCCTCCAAGAGTTGAAACCTCCTAGATCGTGTATCTTCCATTCCTTGTTCGCTCCGAACAAAGAAAGATAACCAAAAAAATTTTCTCCTATATAGAGTCGACCACCAAGCTCCAAGCTTGATCCTTGCCGCCAGCCAAGAAGAGGAAGAGGAAGAGGAAATTTGGGCACCGGCCAAAAGCTCCAAAGGAAGAACCCTAACTCTTGCCGCCGGCCAAAGAGAAAAATATAGGAAGAGGAAGAGATATGGGCGTCGGCCAAGAGATCCAAGGGAAGAAACCCTAACACTTGTTGCTACCGGCCAAGGAGATGACGAACAGATATGGGCACCAGCCAAGAAGAGAAAGGAGAAGAGGGGCACCGGCTAGACCGTAGGAAGATAGGAAAACCATCCACTTGTTGCCGCCCAACTCTTGAAGAAAACCCTAATCTCCAAAAGGATTAGTTGCCGCCCAAGCCAAGGAGCAAACTTTAGAATTTCCATTCTCTTATGCCGCCCAAGCCTTTGCCTCCGATTATAGTTTTTTCTTAAACCTCCTTTTAATCGTGTCTGTTGGATCTAGGTTTCATGAGGGATTTAATAGGCTACAATAGGGACCATGAGGAGGAGTTGGATCTTGGCCACCTAATGGATCTAGCCCACATAAAATCCGATCCATTAATGACAATCCATTCCACTAGAAGTTTATCATTGATCTACCTCACCAACCCCCATAAATAAATATGGGATCCATATATTAATTGTACAAATATCTCTCCGTATTTAAGATCTTGAATGTTCGTCAATTAATTAATTTATTGATGATTAATTAATCAACATCTAACTCCAAGAGTAGTACCACTCAACCTTATCATCATTCCGGACCAAGTCCACCTGCAGGGTTTACATGATGATCCTTATGAGCTCCTTAAGGGGACATCATCATCCTAATATATAGGACACAATTTCCTCCTATAATCAATGGCACACCATGTAAATTATATTATTTTTCAACTTACCGAGCCTATCGATTTATTCTATAAATCTTGCCCATTGGTAAATCAAAGAAATAAATACTAAGTACATGTGCCCATTATTATATCGGGATTAAGAGCATGTACACCATAATATCCGAGGTTCGATTCAATTATGTAGTCAGCAATAAATTGAATCACCTCTAAGTCGGTCCTGCTCAATACAGACAAAGTGTACTAGTGTAATTATATGGTCAAAATAAACCAATACCAAATTACACTACAACCATACCAATGGTTTGTCCAAAACCATCTCGGTTGTGAGCCTCTTCTTATACTCTACAAGAAACTGATAACATGATCTTCCGTGCGACACCACACACCATGTTATCTACAATGTAATGTATCAGACAATATGCATAACCATAAATATGCAAACAATGATCATGTGATTCTTATTTCGAAAATAAAGATGTTCATACAAAAGATAAACTTTTCAGTATACATCTCAACAATCTCCCACTTATACAAAAAGACTATGCTGTCCTCATACTGTCATACATCTGATTCCCATTTCCTCCACATGCCTATCAAAAGCTCTCACTAGAAAGGCTTTAGTTAAAGGATCTACCAGGTTATCCTCTGATGCAATCTTGGTGATAGCAACTTCTACCCTCTTTACGATCTCTCGTATCAGGTGGTACTTGTGCTCTATGTGTTAACTTGCCTTATGGGCTCGTGGTTCCATCAAGTTTGCAACTGCACCACTGTTATCACAATAAATTGTGATAGTTCTGGGCAAACCAGAAATCACATAAAAGTCCATCAAGAAGTTCCTGAGCCATACAACTTCTTTGGCTGTCTTAGAGGCTGCCACATACTCATCTTCCATGGTGGAGTCCGCCATGCATTTCTACTTGACTCTCCTCCATACAATGGCTTCACCTCGCAAAGTAAACACAAAACCAGAGGTAGACTTACTGTTATCCCTATCTGATTGGAAGTCGGAATCTGTGTAACCCACAAGGAGTAATTGATCTGCCTGGTATACCAGCATATAATCCCTAGTCTTTCTCGGGTACTTCAATATATGCTTTATCGCAGTCCAATGTCCCTATCCTGGATTACTCTAATATCTGCTAACCATTCCCATGAAAAAGCAGATATTCGGCCTCGTACATAATATAGCATATATGAGGCTTCCTACTAGAGAAGCATAAGGAACCACCTTCATCTCCTCTATCTCCTTTGATGTTCTTGGGCACATATCTTTAGATAAAGGTACTCCATGCCTAAAAGGTAGAAAACCTTTCTTGGAGTTCTGCATGCTAAAATGAGCCAAAATAGTGTCGAAGTATGAAGCTTGAGATAAGCACAACATTCTTTTCTTGCAATCCCTTATAACCTTGATCCCAAGGATGTGTCCCACTTCTCCCAAGTCCTTCATATCAAATTGTTTGGACAACCATACCCTTACGTCTGATAACACTTTGACATTGTTGCCAATTAACAAAATGTCGTCTACGTATAGTATAAGAAATACCACTATGTTTCTATCACATCTCTTGTATACACAAGACTCATCAAGAAATTGAATAAATCCATAAGACTTGATTACCTCATCAAAGCGGATGTTCCAAGATCTCGAAGCTTGCTTCAATCCATAAATGGACCGATTAAGCTTGCACACAAGATGCTCTTTGCCCTTTGCAATGAATCCCTCTAGTTGCTCCATATAGATGTTTTCCTCAAGTCTTCCATTAAGGAAAGTTGTCTTGACATCCATCTACCACACCTCATAATCCATATGAGCAGCAATAGATAAGAGAATCCGGATAGATTTAAGCATGGCTACCGACGGAAAGGTCTCCTCATAATCGATACCCTCTTTCTGAGTATACCCTTTCGCAACAAGCCTTGTTTTGAAGGACTCAACCTTCCCGTCTATTCCTCTCTTTCTTTTCTAGATCCACTTACATCCAATGGTTTTTACACCATTGGGTCGTTCTACCAGCTCCCAGATCTGATTTGAATCTATAGATTCTATCTCAAAATTCATCACACTTTGCCAAGATACTACATCTTTATCTTGGATTGCCTCATCATATGTCCAAGGATCAGGTTCATATTCGCTAGGGACCAAATCAGAAGATTCTCCCAAGAATATAAATCTATCACGTTGTCTAACAACTCTCCCACTACGACGAGGTATCACCTGTGTATCCTCTGTGACATGCGGTGCAGTCACTTGTGGTATATCCTCTTGTACCGGTGTTACTTAAGTAGCGACTTCCCCTCTCAATTCCTCTAGAACAACCTTACTCATGGGCTTGTGGTTCATCACATAGTCTTCCTCTAAAAATCTGGCATTCGTGCTAAAGATCACCCTCTGATCTCTAGGACTATAGAACAAACCACATTTCGTTCCTTTAGGATAGCCTACAAAACTGCGCACTTCTGTACGAGGTTCCAACTTACCAATATCTGCCTTCAGCACATGTGCTGGACTCCCCCAAATCTGAATATGTCTTAGACTAGGCTTTCGCCCAGTCCATAATTTTGTGGGAGTAGAAGGCACTGATTTAGATGATACCAAGTTCAGAATATATACTGTCGTATCCAGAGCATACCCCCAGAACAAATCTAGTAACTGAGAATAACTCATCATCGATCTAACCATCTCCATAATTCCTTCGCTCCGCTACACCATTATGCTGGGGTGTGCCAAGTGTAGACAATTGGGATTGAATCCCAGCCTCTTATAAGTAATTCCTAAACTCTCCCAAGAGGTACTCACCACCATGATCAGATCGTAGTGTCTTGATACTTTTACCTTGACATTTCTCCACATCAGCCTTGAATTCTTTGAACCTGTCAAAGCATTCAAACTTGCAGCGCATAAAGTAAATATATCCATATCTTGAATAATCATCTATAAAAGTGATGAAATATTCAAAATCACCTCTAGCCTTGATAGACAAAGGACCACACAAATCAGAATGAACCAATTCCAACACATCTTTGCCTCTATACCCTTTGTCCTTAAAAGGCCTCTTGGTCATTTTACCTTCCAAGCAAGATTTGCAGGTTGGGAAATCTTCTACCACTAATGAATCCAGAGGTCCATCAGCTATAAACCTTTGAATTCTACTTAGGTTAATATGACCTAACCTTAGATGCCAAAGTTATGTTTGGTTCATTTTCGAAGGTTCTTTTCTCTTATTAGATTTAGAAGATGAGTTATTTACTTCTATTTGCATCTTGGGAGCTTTTGGTACAAGGGTATATAAATTTCCTATCAATGCAGCATAACAGATAATCTCCCTATTCCTTTTTATAACAACTCTGTCATTAAAAGAAATAGAATATCCATCCAAAAACAATTTAGAAACCAAAATCAAATTCTTTCTAAATAAAGGTATATAAAGGAAATTATCCAGAACGAAAGTTTTATTCCTATAAAAAGATAAATAAACATCTCCCACTACAATAGCCATCACCTTCGTAGTATCGCCCAAGTAAATGGTAATCTCCCCCTCAGCAAGTCGTCTAGTTTCCTGGAACCCCTTTGTTATGCTTTGGGTTGGGCCAGTCCTTCTTCCAATGTCCAGTCTGCTTGCAAGTGAAGCACTTGCCTTTCGGCTTCATCACTCCTCCCTGAGATCCTTCTGCCACCTTTGCTCCACCTTGTTTCTTCTTCTTTTTGCCTTTCAGCCAAGAAGTAGAAACCTTCTGAGCAACCATGTCCTGAGCTTGAGCACTCTGACGAAAAATTCCCTCTGCCACCTGGAGTTCATGTTGTAGTTCAGGCGAAACTGCTTAAAACTCCTAGGTAGAGATTAAAGAATGATATCAACCTGGGTTTCCCCATCGATCTCATCTCTAAGGACTTCCAACTCATTCAAATGAGCCATGATCTTGAGAACATGATCCCTCACAGGTGTTCCCTCAATCATGGTGGTCGTCATCAAGTTCCTCATGGCTTCTTGCCTAGAAGCCCAATTTTGGTGTCCGAAAAGTTCCTTGAGATTGAGCATCATGTCATAAGTTGTAGGCATGGCTTGATGCTGATGTTGCAATACATTTGACATAGAAGCCAAAATGTAACACCGCGCCATCTCATAAGCCTTTATCCACGTCTTATAACTCTCTTTCTCCTTTTCCTTAGAATCATCCGCAGGCTTAGAAGGACACTCTTTGAGAAGTACATACTTGTACTCCTCAACAGTCAAGACTATATCCATATTCCTTTTCCAATCCACATAGTTAGGTCTAGTAAGTTTATTTTCCTTTAGTATCACAGTAAGTGGGTTGAAAGTTATTTTTGAAAAAACTAAGAATCACATAGATCAAAACATTAGATTACAAAAATTTATTCAATCCTCAAACAATAAAATTTTAAAATCAACCAACACCTTAAAACACCGAGAATATCGTATGCCACGATAGTGTGGACGTATACGAATTCTACATTTGTAAGAGGAGGTTTTACCCATTAATTTTATTATCCTATCAACCTAACTTTTTAACAAATAAAATTAATATTCGGTTCTTCTTTGGCCCTACAAATAAAAGCAGTTACTCCGATGGGGAGGATACTCCTATTTGCATCTAAGTGTTCACCACTACCCGATACTAAGGCAATTATCTCGGATTATGTGCCTTCCGATAGGGAAGTACACATGCTCCAAAATAATTTCCTATAATCATATTTGACCTAGTGATTCACAAAACAAACTCATCCGATGGGAAGGAATGCACTCAGAGCCTACGCGCAAGTTTGTTTGCATGGCATGTCAAATTGTAATGGAGGCCATGGGAATTTAAAAAAATATCCCTCTCCCACTTAGTAATTTAAAATGAGGAATTTTCCGAGCACACAACAAGAATATCAAACAAGAAGTAATAAATATGAAAATAAAATACCAGCTATTGTGACTTTTGTTATTTCAATATGCCTCCCATCGTGTCGCCATCTCGTATGCTCCTCCCTAACACATGTACAAGCCATCCAGAGATTCTAGCCGAGAAAATTTATTTTAATTTACATCCATCGATCATATACTCCACAAATAAGTGTACATGAAATCTAGATTGAAAGTAAACTAAAATAAAAGAGTGGCTAAACAATGTCGTACTTAATTACAAAAATTAAATACTAGCCTCGTCAACCCCGAGGATTGAAATAATATTACAATTACACACATACATACACATATGGCCATAATAGTTGGATCTTATGCCTGCAACCAAAAAGTTAGCCTACACACATCCTACTATTATCCGATACACATAATATATGATAAGTGCATAAAAGTAACCGAATCCTAAACACACAAAACCAAAAACCGTGACTCTGATACCACTTGTAAAGGAATTGCTTCTCGCTTCGGTCTCTTGTGCATGGTGATCCTATCTACATCCCTGGATTAAAAAAAATAATTCTTGAAGAAGACGGATTACCCAAGCAACCGATCCATCATCGTGCTATTCGATTCGAGTGGTCTCTTGAACAAACAGTTAGTAATATATGAGAGATGTCCTAAGGCAATCGCCTTATGTCTGAACCATTTATATGATAAATGAAGATTCACTATTTGAGTATACATATTTTCATGTATTTGATTAGATCTTAAACTCATTTACTGAATTTCCACGCTACGATTCACAACATGAGAGAATTTGTGATTGGATCACAACTAGTGAGTATCCTATATGTGTAATTATGATGTATCGAAATTATCCCTAGTCGATGAATTGATTGATTTGGACACCATCGATTCTGTCGAGACTAGCACGAGGTATACTCCTTGGTGTATCCAAGGAGCTGATTCTCACTGGATGGAGACATTGTGATGTCCGGAGTTAATTGTTGATGCTAGTTATGGTAACTAGTTCATTAGAGTGACCAGCCGTAAGACTTCATATGCTTCTCTGCATATATAGATATGTCAATGAAGTTCTTACTACAACTTAAGTGTGATTTTTCTTTGACTTGTGGTATTCAAGTCATCTTGATCCTAAAGACATGCTTTGACATCTTAAGCAAGCATCTCTGAGGAGATGTGGACCCAGGATGATTGGGTATAAGTCGAAGTGATCGAAGGTGTTTGAATAGCTTATAAAGGATTCACCACTCCTTGCGAGGAGATGTATACCCATGGCCTCTCGTTGGATTGTTACTAAAGTCTTTGGCCAAAGCATTACATGTTTAGAGTAAGGTACTCTTGGATACATGTGCAGTAACTAGAATCCGTAGGACGAGGAAATGCTACTTGGGCTAGGTGTGACGTAGTCAACCTAGTGGGGACTGACACTATATACCATGTCCTGAACCAAGTGGGTATAAGATGAGTGAAGGGAATGGGGCACGATTCATTGTAGCTGTTGAAGGGTTTCAAAAATACTTCTGGATCAATCGTTGATCTTTTCGGTTAATTGAGGATCATGATGTACTACTAGGTGCCACTCATGATCGTTCTATAATTAATGGTTAATTATAGACGGCCAACATAAATTGAGAACCTATTTGGTCACACGCACAACGAGCGTAATCCGATGGATTTAAAACGAGCTTGAGAATGAGATTCTCAGACCGAGAGAAAATTGGTTTGGTTGGACCAAACAAGGAGCGAGCATGAAATCATTTCAGTCGCAATGTAAGCGTGGATGGGCCATGTCTTATGAAGACCTAATGGATGAACCAAATTGGTTTGGTTCTATTCCAATAGAGGAGACTAAACTAAAGGGGTTTGGTTTGTTTTAAACGAATGAACCAAAGATGGTTCGGTTCATTTTAACTTAAAATAGACCAACATGGTTTGGTTTATTTTAACTTAAATTAATGGAGCGGGTTAACGGGCTTTTGGTTATGATCCGATAACCATTAGGAGAATTTGTTCTCTATAAAATTGGGCTTAAGTGTTTTGTGAAATCCAAATCCATGCAATCCCTAGTTGCCGCCCACCCCTCCTCTCCTCTAGTGGTCGGCGCCCAACCCTAGCTGCCGCCCAGCTTTGTGCCACCGTCCAAGCTTGTTGCCGGCATCCAAGCTTCAGCCGGTGATCCTCCGGCGACCCTCTGGTGATCTTCTTTGGGTCTGGCGACAAGTTGAGCATCTAGCTTCCTTATTTGGCCGGCTCTATTCCTCCACCAAAGCTGTCCAATTTTCTGGACAGCTTGTTTATTTTGTGTCGGGGCATTGTTTGGACGACATTTGGAGCTCCGACAGTGGCTTCCTTGCCGGAGATTCGATCTCCGGTAATCCTCATAGGTGGAGGATGAAGGATTCGTCAAACGGTTGACGAATACCTCTCCGGAGAAGCGATTTTTTGAGGACTCATTTTGGATCCGAATTTTGATTCGGATCGTGATCTTCTCTCGATCACATCGTCGTCAACACGAGGCTAGTAACTTGTACGAAGACGAGGCTTGTGACTTTGTGAAGTCATCCCAAAAATACTCGGTGTGGATACGGATAGAGGCGATTCTAGCGAGGATCACTCCGGTTGATGCCTTTCCCGCTACACGTGATACGTCAGGTATACGTAGTATAAATTTCCTTTTATTACAAAATTTGAAATTGCAGTTATGTCTACACATGTTGTACTATGCATGCGTGTGGTGTGTGTGTTGTAATAAATTAGATTTATTATTTTTTGTTTCTTCCGCTGTGCACATGTTTACGAAACATGTTCGAACACACACTCGCCGCGATGCCAGAAACCCAACACAAACTTGTTGTTCATGCAACCTAACTCTTTTCCTCGATTAGCCATGAAATAGATGATGTACGGATCGTTGGTTTTTGTGTTTATCTTCGGGGTCCAAGTAAATTAGCCACATGCATTATACAAAAGAACTAAATCAAAACAAACAATATTATACCTCTTGTATACCTTTTAATCTTCAATTGTATGACCTATCCTCCTCATGAACGTTGTGTGGGTAACGATCCTCCAAGAGTTGAAACCTCCAAGATCGCGTATCTTTCTTTCCTTGTTCGCTCTGAAAAAAGGAAGATAACCAAACAATTCTTCTCCTATCTAGAGCCGACCACCAAGCTCCAAGTTTGATCCTAGCTGCGGGCCAAGGAGAGGAAGAGGAAATTTTGGCGCCTGCCAAGAGCTCCAAAGGAAGAACCTGCCGCTAGCCAAAGAGAAAAATATAGGAAGAGGAAGAGATATGGGCGTCGACCAAGAGATCCAAGGGAAGAAACCCTAACACTTGTTGCTGTGGGCCAAGGAGAAGAAGAAGAGATATGGTTGCTGGCCAAGAAGAGAAAGGAGAAGAGGGGCTCCGGCTAGACCTTAGGAAGATAGGAAACCTTCCACTTGTTGCCGCTCAAGACCTCTCCAAACCCTAGCCGGCCAACTCTTGAAGCAAACCCTAATCTCAAAAAGGATTAGTTGCCACCCAAGCCAAGGAGCAAACCCTAGAATTCCCATTATCTTATGCCGCCCAATCCTTTGCCTCCTATTTATAGATTTTGCCCAAACCTCCTTTTAATCATGTCCGTTGGATCTAGGTTTCATGAGGGTTTTAATAGGCTACAATAGGACCATAAGGAGGAGTTGGATCTTGGCCACCCAATAGATCTAGCCCACATAAAATCCAATCCATTAATGATAATCCATTCCACTAGAGGATTATCATTGATCTACCTCACCAACCCCCATAAATAAATATGGGCTCCATATATTAATTGTACAAATATCTCCCTATGTTTAAGATCTCGAATGTCCGTTAATTAATTAATTTATTGATGATTAATTAATCAACATCTAACTCCATGAGTAGTACCACTCAACCTTATCATCAAGCCGGACAAAGTCCACCTGCAGGGTTTACATAATGTTCCTTATGAGCTCCTCAAGGGGACATCATCATCCTAATACATAGGACACGGTTTCCTCTTATAACCAACGGTACACCATGTAAATAATATCATTTCCCAACTTACTGAGCCTATCGATTTAATCTATAAATCTCGGCCATTGATAAATCAAAGAAATAAATACTAAGTATATGTGCCCATTGTTAGTAATATATGAGAGATGTCCTAATGCAATCGCCTTATGTTTGAACCATTTATATGATAAATGAAGATTCACTATTTGAGTATACATGTCTTCATGTATTTGATTAGATCTTAAACTCATTTACTGAATGTCCACGATATGATTCACAGCATGAGAGAATTTGTGATTGGATCACAACTAGTGAGTATCTCTACATGTGTAATTGTGATGTATCAGAATTATCCCTAGTCGATGAATTGATGGATTTGGACACCATCAATTCTGTCGAGACTAGCATGAGGTATACTCCTTGGTGTATCCAAGCAGCTGATTCTCACTTGCTGGAGACATTGTGATGTCCGGAGTTGATCGTGGATGCTAGTTATGGTAACTAGTTCATTGGAGTGACCAACCGTAAGACTTCATATGGTTCTCTGCATATATAGATATGTCAATGAAGTTCTTACTGCAGCTTAAGTGCAATGTTCCTTTGACTTGCGGTATTCAAGTCATCTTGATCATAGAGACTTATGCTTTGACATCTTAAGCAAGCATCTCTGAGGAGATGTGGACCCGGGATGATTGGGTATAAGTCAAAGTGGTCGAAGGTGTTTGAATAGCCTATAAAGGATTCACTACTCATTGTGAGGAGATGCATACCCATGGCCTCTCGTCGAATTGTTACTAAAGTCTTTGGCCAAAGCATTACATGTTTAGAGTAAGGTACTCTTCGATACATGTGCAGTAACTAGAATCCGTAGGATGAGGAAATGATACTTGGGCTAGGTGTGACGTAGTCAGCCTAGTGGGAACTGACACTATAGACCATGTCCTGAACCAAGTGGGTATAAGATGAGTGAAGGGAATGGGGCACGATTCATTCGAGTTGCTGAAGGGTTTCAGAAGTAGTTCTGGATCAACCGTTGATCTTTTCGATTAATTGGGGATCATGATGTACTACTAGGTGCCACTCATGATCGTTCTATAATTAATGGTTAATTATAGATGTCCAACATAAACTGAGAACCTATTTGGTCTCACGCACAACGAGCGTAATCCAAAGGATTTAAAACGAGCTTGAGAATGAGATTCTCAGACCGAGAGAAACTAGGTTTGGTTGGACAAAACATGGAGCGAGCATGAAATCATTTCAGTCGCAATGGAAGCGTGGTTGGGTCGTGTCTTATGAAGACATGATGGATGAACCAAATTGGTTTGGTTCCAATCCAATGGAGGAGAATAAACCAATGGGTTTGGTTTGTTTTTAAACGAATGAACCAAAGTTGGTTCGGTTCATTTTAACTTAAAATAAACCATCATGGTTTGGTTTATTTTAACTTAAATTAATGAAGCAGGTTAATGGGCCTTTGGTTATGATTCGATAACCATTAAGAGAATTTGTTCTCTATAAAATAGGGCTTAAGGGTTTTTTTTAAACCCTAATCAAAAACCAAGCAACCCTAATTGTTGCCGCCCCCCTCCTCTCCTTGGTGAAGTCGGCGCTAACCCTAGCGCTGCCGCCCACCACCTAGCTCCCTTGCCGGTGTCCCGAAGGTGTTGTCCTTCCCTCTTTCTGGCATCGAGCTGCTGCCGGAGAAGCTCCGGTGATCTCCTTTGGGTTCGGCAATAAGGTGAGCTTCAACCTTCCCTTTTTGGCCGGCCCTATTCCTCCACCAAAGCTGTGCAGTTTTCTGGACAGCTTGTTTCCTTCTTGTCGAAGCATCATTTGGACGACATTCGGAGCTACGACAGCGGTAGCCTTGCCGGGGATTCGATCTCCGGTGATCCTCATAGGTTGAGGATGAAGGATTCGTCAAACAGTTGATGATTACCTCTCCGGAGAAGCGAGTTTTTGAGGACTCGTTTTGGATCCGAATTTTGATTCGGATCGTGATCTTCTCTCGATCATGTCGTCTTCAACACGAGGCTAGTAACCCGTACGAAGATGAGGCTCGTGACTTCGTGAAGTCATCCCGAAGATACTCGACGTGGATACGGATAGAGAAGATTCTAGCGAGAATCGTTCCAGTTGATGCCTTTCCCGCTACATGTGATACGTCATGTATATGTAGTTTAAGTTTCATTTTATTGCAAAATTTGAAATTGCGGTTATGTCTACTCATGTTGTACTATGCATGCGTGTGATGTGTGTGTTGTAATAAATTAGATTTATTATTTTATTCCTTCCGCTGTGCACATGTTTACGAAACATGTTCGAACACACACTCGTCACGGTGCCGGAAACCCAACAGTGGTATCAGAGCCCAGATTGTGTTTCAACATAATCGTAAAATTATTTTGCGATAGTCATAATGATATTTCTGAAAATTTTATACTTTTGAAAAGTTAAAGTATTTATGGAAATTTTTCAATTTTGGAAAGTCTAGAAGTATTTATGGAAATCTTCTACTTTTGGAAAGTTGGAAGTATTTATGGAAATTGATATTTTTCTATAAATAAAATATTGGATTATATTTTGGAAATTTTTTTCCTAATTTAATCATGATTATATTTGGGAAATCAAATCTTTAAATATTTTATTTCCATAAGTAGTTTTGATGATTTAGGAAATTGGTTTCCTAAATTGACATTCCTTAATCAACTATTTCCACAAATAAAATATGTGATTAGATTTGGAAATTTGTTTCCTAATTTAATTATGATTTGATTTGGAGAATAAAATCTTAAACATATTTTATTTCCATAAATAGTTATGACATATAAGGAAATTTTGTACATGACATAATTGTATACCACGTAATTGCATTAGATGCATATCATTATGCCATGCGTGTCGTGACATGTAGATGTATGCCATGTCATGTAGATAATAGTTATTTGCTTGCAAAGAGGATGAGACATAAAAACCCTAACTCAATATTAAAGCCTACACCTTCCATTAATATGGTTAGAACCAGAGTTCCGTTTCTTGTTCGGGTTGTTGGACACTCTCCAAGCCCGGCTCGAACCCGAACATATTCAAACCATGGAATATTTTAATACTAATATGGTAAGAGTCAGAGGTCAATCGTTAGCTTTGGTTGTTGGACTTTCTCCAAGCGGGGATAATTTGTTGAATGCACTCTAACCATATTAAAACTATTTCTCGATTAATGGGTTGGCTTTAACTTGGAGCATCGGCTTGTTGGACTCTCTCCAAGGTCTATGTAAAGGGAGGTGAAGTTGGGTGCTATGCATATGATGCATACTTGTTAATGTGTTAACAACCCGATGTATGTGTGAACATTCAATTAGTTGATAGCACATTGTGATAGTTGCATATAAGTGATATGCAATCGGTATAGTTGATACCTACCATCGTAGTTATGAATGTCTTGTTGGACTCTCTCCAAGGTTGTTCATATCTATGATGGATATCAGCCCATTCGGAGATGGACCTATGATCTCCCGGAGTGATTTTGGGGTTTTGAAATTCGAAAAATGAATGAGATTTATAAATGTATATTGATGCATTTTAAAATCATTTTATCAAATATGCTTGTTTTGTATTTCTAGGTTAATCGATTGATCATGACGTCTTTGAATTTGGACAATATTTTGGATTCAAACAAATTGACTGGGCCTAACTTCCTGGACTGGGTTAGAAACCTGAGAATTGTTCTCAAGGAGGAAAAGCTAGCATATGTCCTTGAAGTGCCTCTTCCCAACCGTCCTAAGGACGATGCAACTCCAGACCAAATGTTGGTCTATCAGAAGCATGTGGCAGATTCTAAATTGGCGAGTTGCATCATGCTAGCTGCGATGGTACCTGAGCTGCAAAAGCAGCATGAGTATATGGATGCTAATACCATGGTCTTCCATCTTCATGAGTTGTTTGATCTGAAAGGTTCGAAGTCTCAAGGCTCCTCTTCACCACGAAGATGCAAGAAGGTTCGTCTGTAGTGCAGTTTGTGCTAAAGATGAATGGGTACATCAAGAGGCTAGCCACCCTCGGGTTTGTGATAGATCATGAAATAAGTATTGACTTAATTCTGCATTGTTTGCCCAAGAGTTTCTCACAATTTGTGATGAACTATCGGATGAACAAATTAGAATCCACTATTCCTGAGCTCCTCAATATGCTGAATACTGTGGAGCCTTCTGTGAAGCATGAGGAGAAGGCGGTTCTGTTAGTTGATTTATCAAAGAAAGGTTCTAAGAGAAAGGCAAAGGAACAGAAGAAAGGGAAGAACAAGAAAGCAATGAAGGCAGAACCAGCACAAAATGGCATTTGCCATCATTGTGGCAAGGAAGGCCACTGGCGAAGGAACTGAAAGATTTATCTTGAGTCCATGAAGAAGAAGAAGGCATCTGATGCCCCATCCTCTTCAGGTATCTTTGTTATTGATTGTCATTCTATTTCCTTAGACACTTGGATATTGGATACTGGGTGTGGCTCACATATATGTAATGACATACAGGGGCTAAGGAATAGAAGAGGACTCGTTAGAGGGGAGTCAAATTTGCGAGTTGGCAATGGAGCAAAGGTTGTTGCGGTCGCCATCGGAACTTATTTGCTGAAGCTCCCTAGTGCACTAGTCTTGGAACTAGACAATTGCTATTGTGTTCCTTCTCTAATAAAGAACATTGTTTCTATTTCCTGTTTAAATAGAAATGATTACCATTTGACGTTTAGTAACAATTGTTGTTATATAACTTTGAATGTCGTACTTTATGGAACTGAAACTTTGAGCAATGGCATTTATACGTTGGACGTATCTAGTGACATTTTCAATATCGAAGCAAGCAACAAGCGTGCTCGAAAGGATAATCAAATAGACTTCTACATGTGACATTGTCGTCTTGGCCATGTAAGCAAGAAACACATGTCCGAATTACACCGATGTGGAATTCTAGAATCGTTTGAATTGGATTCATACGATACATGCGAATCATGCTTAAAAGGCAAGATGACTAAGTTACCTTTTACAGGAAAAGGTGAACGAGTGGGAGAGTTGCTAGGTCTAGTACATACTAATGCATGTGGACCTATGTCAACTCAAGCTTTAGGAGGCTATAGCTACTTCATTACCTTCACCGATGATCACTCACGGTTTGGGTATGTGTTCTTGATGAAACACAAGTCTGATGCCTTTGAAAGGTTCAAAGAATTCAGAAATGAAATAGAGAAACAACATGACAAGAGTATTAAAATACTTCGATCGGATCGAGGTGCTGAATACTTAAGTCAAGAGTTTCTTGATTATCTAAGAGACAATGGTATATTGTCTCAATGGACTCCGCCATATACACCACAACATAATGGTGTATCTGAGAGACGTAACCGGACCTTGTTGGTCGTGGTCAGGTCAATGATGAATCATTCGAATCTTCCCAAGTCCTTTTGGGGCTATGCACTTCAGAAAGCTGTTTACTTGTTAAACAGAATGTCAACCAAGGTAGTCTCTACTACTCCATATGAGATATGGAATAGTAAGAAACCTCATGTATCTTACTTGAAGATATGAGTTGTCCTGCTTATGTGAAGTGGACTGTATCAGACAAATTGGATGCTAAGTCTGATAAATGTCTATTTATTGGATACCCTAAGGAAACAAGGGGTTACCAATTCTATCATCCTGTGGAACAAAAGGTGTTTGTTTCAATGCATGCTGTGTTTCTAAAGAAAGAGTTTCTCTTGCAAGAAAACAGTGGGAGTATCGTCGAGCTTGAGGAGGCTCGAGAAACTCAAATAGACATTGATGAGATACTTGGTGAAGCACAATAGTCGATAACTCATAGTGATGAGCAATCGGCTGGACCTATTGTAACACCACATCTTCGTAGATCTAGAAGAACATGCAATATTCCTGAGAGATATGGATTTCTCGTAAGTGAATCGAACGACATGTTACTCATTGATGATGAGGAGCCTACCAGTTTTGAAGAAGTGCTGACAAGTTCAGAAAGGGATAAGTGGCTTGATGCCATGAAGTAAAAAATGGATTCCATGTATGAAACCAAGTTTGGAACTTGGTTGACCCACCTGAAGGCATCAAGCCTATAGGGTGCAAGTTGGTTTTCAAGAAGAAAATCGACATGGATGGTAATGTGATTACCTATAAGGCTAGATTAATGGCGAAAGGATATCATCAAAAACAAGGTGTTGATTATGATGAAACCTATTCGCCTGTAGCTATGCTTAAATCCATTCGGATGCTCCTAGCCATAGCGACTCATTATGATTATGAGATATGGCAAATATATGTGAAAACAGCTTTCCTTAATGGAAACCTGCTCGAGGACGTGTATATGATACAACCTGAGGGTTTCACATCGGTTGATAAAACCAAGGTATGCAAATTGCGACGGTCCATATATGGATTGAAGCAAGCATCCAGGAGCTGGAATATCCATTTTGATGAGACAATCAAAAGGTTTGATTTCTCACAAAATCCAGACAAACCTTGTGTGTACAAGAAGGTTAGTGGGAGTGTAGTCATGTTCCTAGTATTGTATGTCAATGACATATTACTTATAAGAGACAATGTTTCAATCTTACAGTCAATTAAGATTTGGTTATCCAAGACATTCTCCATGAAAGACCTGGGAGAAGCAACCTACATCCTCGAGATTAAGATCTATAGAGATAGATCGAAACGGTTGCTTGGTCTTTCGTAGTCTACATATATAGACCGAGTGCTAAAGTGCTTTAGCATGTCGGAATCCAAGAAAGGTTTCCTACCCATCAGGCATGGGATACACCTTTCGAAGTCTTTGTGTCCGCGCATAGAAGACGAGAGGATTTGCATGAGTAAGATTCCCTATGCATCCGCAATAGGATCTATCATGTATGCTATGTTATGTACGAGGCCCCATGTATCGTATGCTCTGAGTGTCATGAGTAGATCCCAGTCTGATCCAGGAATGCATCATTGGGTGGCTGTTAAGATGATCCTTAAGTACTTAAGAAGAACTAAGGATGTGTTCCTAATATATAGAGAAGGGGACATGGTGATACGTGGGTATACAGATGCCAGCTTCCAGACAGACAAGGATAGTTCCATGTCTCAGTCTGGATACATGTTCACCTTGAATGGGGGCGCAGTGAGTTGGAAAAGTTCCAAACAAGACACTATAGCAGATTCTATCACTGAGGCAGAATACATTGCAGCTTCGGAAGCAGCAAAGGAAACGGTTTGGATCAAGAAGTTCATTTATGAACTTGGTGTGATTCCAGCCATTGTTGAAGCAATACCGGTCTACTGCGACAATAATGGAGCAATTGCACAGGCGAAAGAGACAAGCTCTCATTAACGATCCAAACATGTGCTTCGCCGTTATCATCTTATCAGAGAGATCATCAGTAGGAAGGAAATACAAATCGAGAAAATCTCCACTGAAAGCAACTTAGCGGATCCTTTGACTAAGGCATTACCTCAAAGTAAGTTTGACGGTCATGTTAGAGCTTATGGTATTAGATACCATAGCGATTGACACTAGGCCAAGTGGGAGTTTGTTAGTAATATATGAGAGATGTCCTAAGGCAATCGCCTTATGTTTGAACTATTTATATGATAAATGAAGATTCACTATTTGAGTATATATGTCTTCATGTATTTGATTAGATCTTAAACTCATTTACTGAATCTCCACGGTACTATTCACAGCATGAGAGAATTTGTGATTGGATCACAACTAGTGAGTATCTCTACATGTGTAATTGTGATGTATCATAATTATCCCTAGTCGATGAATTGATGGATTTGGACACCATCAATTCTATCGAGACTAGAATGAGGTATACTCCTTGGTGTATCCAAGCAGCTGATTCTCACTAGCTGAAGACATTGTGATGTTCGGAGTTAATCGTGGATGCTAGTTATGGTAACTAGTTCATTGGAGTGACCAGCTGTAAGACTTCATATGGTTCTCTGCATATATAGATATGTAAATAAAGTTCTTACTACAGCTTAAGTGCGATGTTCCTTTGAATTGCTGTATTCAAGTCATCTTGATCATAGAGACTTATGCTTTGACATCTTAAGCAAGCATCTCTGAGGAGATGTGGACCTGGGTTGATTGGGTATAAGTCGAAGTGGTCGAAGGTGTTTGAATAGCCTATAAAGGATTCACCACTCCTTGCGAGGAGATGCATACCCATGGCCTCTCATCGAATTGTTACTAAAGTCTTTGGCCAAAGCATTACATGTTTAGAGTAAGGTACTCTTCGATACATGTGCAGTAACTAGAATCCGTAGGACTAGGAAATGATACTTGGGCTAGGTGTGACGTAGTCAGCCTTGTGGGGACTGACACTATAGACCATGTTTTGAACCAAGTGGGTATAAGATGAGTGAAGGGAATGGGGCATGATTCATTCGAGCTGCTGAAGGGTTTCAGAAGTAGTTCTGGATCAACCGTTAATCTTTTCGGTTAATTGGGGATCATGATGTACTACTAGGTGCCACTCATGATCATTCTATAATTAATAGTTAATTATATATGACCAACATAAACCGAGAACCTATTTGGTCACACGCACAACGAGTGTAATCCGAAGGATTTAAAATGAGCTTGAGAATGAGATTCTCAGACCGAGAGAAACTAGGTTTGGTTGGACCAAACATGGAGTGAGCATGAAATCGTTTCAGTCACAATGGAAGCGTGGATGGGCCGTGTCTTATGAAGACATGATGGATGAACCAAATTTGTTTGGTTTTAATCCAATGGAGGAGAATAAACCAAAGGGTTTGGTTTGTTTTTAAACGAATGAACCAAAGTTGGTTCGGTTCATTTTAACTTAAAATAAACCATCATGGTTTGGTTTATTTTAACTTAAATTAATGGAGTAGGTTAACGGTCCTTTGGTTATGATCCGATAACCATTAAGAGAATTTGTTCTCTATAAAATAGGGCTTAAGGGTTTTTGTTAAACCCTAATCCAAAACCAAGCAACCCTAATTGTTGCCGCCCCCCTCCTCTCCTTGGTGAAGTCGGCGCCAACCCTAGCGCTGCCGGCCACCACCTAGCTCCCTTGCCGGCGTCCAGAAGGTGTTGTCCTTCCCTCTTGCCGGCATCGAGCTGCTGCCGGAGAAGCTCCGGTGATCTCCTTTGGGTTCGGCAATAAGGTGAGCTTCAACCTTCCCTTTTTGGCCGGCCATATTCCTCCACCAAAGCTGTCCAGTTTTCTGGTCAGCTTGTTTCCTTCTCGTTGGAGCGTCGTTTGGACAAAGTTTGGAGCTCCGACAGCAGTAGCCTTGCCGGGGATTCGATCTCCGGTGATCCTCATAGGTGGAGGATGAAGGATTCGTCGAATGGTTGACGAATACCTCTCCGAAGAAGCGAGTTATTGAGGACTCGTTTTGGATCCTAATTTTGATTCGGATCGTGATCTTCTCTCGATCACGTCATCTTCAACATGAGGCTAGTAACCCGTACGAAGATGAGGCTCATGACTTCGTGAAGTCATCCCGAAGGTACTCGGCGTGGATACGAATAGAGACGATTTTAGCGAGAATCGTTCTGGTTGATGTCTTTCCCGCTATACATGATACGTCAGGTATACGTAGTTTAAGTTTCCTTTTATTGCAAAATTTTAAATTGTGGTTATGTCTACACATGTTGTACTGTGCATGCGTGTGATGTGTGTGTTATAATAAATTAGATTTATTATTTTATTCCTTCCATTGTGCACATGTTTACGAAACATGTTCGAACACACACTCGCCGCGGTGCCGGAAACCCAACACCCGTTATTATATCGGGATCAAGAGCATGTACACCGTAATATCCGTGGTCCGATTCAATTATGTAGTCAGCAATAAATTGAATCACCTCTAAGTCGGTCCTGCTCAATACACACAAAGTGTACTAGTGTAATTCTATGGTTAAGACAAACCAATACCAAATTACACTACAACCATACCAATGGTTTGTCCAAAACCATCTCAGTTATGAGCCTCTACTTATACTCTACATGGAACTGATAACATGATCTTCCGTGTGACACCACAGACCATGTTATTTTCAATGTAATGTATTAGACAATATGCATAACCATAAATATACAAACAATGATCATGTGATTCTTATTTCAAAAATAAAGATGTTCATACAAAAGATACACTTTTCAGTATACATCCCAACATGATCATCCTGGTTTTCTACCTGATGAAGGGGCCAACGCAGTTGAGCTCCTCTTTGGACAAGCCACACTGTAGGATTTGAGTAGCCTTGTCATCAGCTTCCACGTGGCATTTCATGGCATTTGTCAATTTATCACAATCCATTGATTCACCATCTTCATTAGTCGGAAGTGTGAACCCAGATTGGATTACGATCCATATCTCTACTTGGGTTTTCAAGTAGCACTTCATCCGACCCTTCCAGTAATGAAAGTCATCTCCGTTGTAAAATGTAGGTCGGGCGGTGCTAAACCCTTCGAGATGGACCATAAAAAAAACCTCGCAAAAAAAAAAATGAAAAAAGGTGCCATGACTCTCATCTTGGATTAGTAGTGCGGGAGAAGGAAATTAATAAAACGACG
The DNA here is from genome assembly GCA_025175895.1 of Wurfbainia villosa. Classification (NCBI taxonomy): domain Eukaryota; kingdom Viridiplantae; phylum Streptophyta; class Magnoliopsida; order Zingiberales; family Zingiberaceae; genus Wurfbainia; species Wurfbainia villosa. The sequence continues at coordinate 28,744,846 of CM045989.1, read as the reverse complement.
AATGATGTGAAAAACCAATTAAAATGAATACGAAAAGAAAAACACGAAAGTTGATGGTAGATTTGGTGGTTGCACCAAATCATAACGCCTCCACTCTGATACCAATTATTGGATCGAAAAAGAGTGCTAAAGGGGCGGGGGAATATCGACGCAAATATTTTCGTTCGTTCGATTGAAACACTAGTAAGAAAGAGTAAATGCACAGTGGAATAGTAAAGAACACATTTTGGTTTTACTTGGTTCACAGCCTACCGACTGCTAATCCAAGACCCTAACAATCCAAGATCATGTATGGAGGGCAATTCACTAAACTAGTCGCCTACACGTTGGAGGTAGGAGACAACGATTACAAATCCACAAAAAACTCGAGGTAGAGAGACAAAGCCCCCTCTCCTCGTTACGATAAAAGCTTGATAGGAAAGAAATTATGATAATTAGAAATGACAACTTATGAAATTGATACCGATGACTAAAGAGGAAGAGGTTGAGCTCGTGTCGTCAGTGTTACAGCAACGCTTCGGCGTCGTAGAGTCAACGTAGACTAGCAGCTTTTTAAGCACTTCCTTATAACCTAAAGAGGTGAAACCCTCCTTATTTTATAGCCTTGAAAGCTCTCTAATGTTTAGTTCTAGCTCATGGTTAAAGAACCTCATCTCCCCAAGATAAGTGGAGCTTATCTTGACTGTCTCTGAGGTGGGCAATTTGGTAATGATCATTCGCCTTATTAGTTTCGATGATGCCCAGCGCTACAAGCTAGTGGCTAGGGTTCTCGATTGCACTAAAGTGTTAGCTTGAAATAAAAATAATATAAGTGAATTCAACGACCACTTACCGTCCGATCTCAACTTAGACCTTCCATGGGAAGTCTCAGTCGGATCGCTGCCTAAGGATGTCCTCATATGGAGGACCCGACCTTACATTCACTCACACATGAGCTTAATTTAGGTCCTTTTGTGACTTGTAGCTATGCTTCAGGTCTCCACCTGGGTTCTTTGGCTCCCTCCAAAGTTCTCCCGGTGTCGCTCGACCACAACGGTTTCCTGACTCGGGATTCTTCGAGTGTCGCTGACCTTCTGCTCAGCTTAACCATTTATGCACACTTGGTTTAGCTCGTTAGACAACAATATGACCTTAGCTTTGGGTCTTTTGCAAAATCAAAACCTAGGTTCGATCATCTGGTGCCTACTACACCAACAAAAATGACCAAAACTTCACGGTCTAAGAGGGTCATTAGGAAGGTACTAAGGGAGGTTATCCCTAGTGAGTACCTTGTGAACCCAATGAGCTCAAATAGGTTTTGGGTTCATAGAAGTGTGATTTCATCACGCTAGATGGGTTTAGGGTGTGTCAATCCTAAGTGGATGGGTAGTTAACCTAACCATGGTAGAGTTGATACTTTAGGACATTTTAGGATACCTTGGAAATGAGTTTAGATTTATATCCTAAAAGATTTTAGGATGTGCCAATAAAATTTGAGAAGTTTGACAACTCAATCAAAATTGTCACAATTATGTTTTAGAGGCATAGTGTGTCATTTTGGGTTTTTGGCACATTTAAGGGAAAATTTATATTAAGGAAAAATTGATATAACTTTAGAAAATAACAATTTGATTTAAAACTTAGGTATTCTATGCCATGGTATTTTATATATTTGTCATGCTTGGTTTGCCATGCCATGTCATGACATCATGCTTCATATTAATCATTTACAATGTCATGATAATTTTTAGGTTAATTATATCATGTTTGTATCTAGGTCATTTTTATGCCATGACATCATGATTATTGGCAAATGTTTTAGTTTATTCTATCATTTATGCCATGATCATATCTCATGCATTTATGGTAATTAAAATTGAATTAAGGACAATGACTTGATTTAAAGTCCCATGATAAGGGAATCAAATAAAGTCGCCTAGATGAAATGCATGAGACCTTAGATTAGGGAAGAACCCAAACCCACATCTCACAAAAATATTAAATTGACATGTGTTTGTATTGATACATCACTTTTGGTGGATCTCAGTAATCAAATTCAGGATCTTATAGGAGTCAGGTACATCAGCTCAAAGCAAACATAGTTGTCGCTACCACTGCTCCAACATCTTCTAAAGAATTAGAAGGAACTCTTGATGAACTAACAAAAATAAATTTCGGATTAAATTTGGGAACAGATCCAATCATCCCAAACCCTAGACACATGTGAGATGTTAAAAAAATGAGTTAAGTTTAAAGTGCATAGTTCTTGCATCTGGATGAACTCAAACTTATAAAATAACATGAAGGAATCATGAGGAAAGCTAATGTACAAGTCATGTACATCTGACCCATAGACCATGATTCAAAATAATGTTATAAAAAACATTTCAAAATCATTTTGAAAAACCTTTGTGAAGTCTATCTTTTGATAACATTCACTATTGAAAAAGTTGATACAATTTAGGCCAAAAAAATTGAAGTTATCAATGGTTTTGATGTTTGTATCAATTTACAATTTAATGGGTATATTAATTTAAAAAAAGTGTTCACTCATTGTATTTGATGTAAGTAGTATACGTATGAATTTTTAAGATTTTTCAAAATACGTATATTTGCTTATGATTTATCAAAATTTGAGTGAAAACTCTGATTTCTGAAAAATCAGAGTCTAGTCGACTCCTATCAGAGAGCAGTCGACTGATGTTGTTTTCAGTCGACTTATATATGAAACAAATAGACTGATGAAGCTGATTTCGACTGAACAAGGTTTTTTTAGCAATGTATCAACTACCCTTTGTTACCCTAACGTCTCCTAACACTAGGATATGCTTTAGAAAGCATTGGAAGGGTGAAATAATCATTGTAAATTATTATGAGAGTTTTTAGGATGGAATATCGAATTTTAAGGGAGGTTAAAGTTCAAGTATGAACTTTTACCCTTATTTTAGATGGTTTGAGTTTCCTATTAGCTTAGGAACTCTCAAAGAACATTATTGGTGCAATGGTCAAAGGAGAGTAAGCCTTTAGGGAGAGATTATCCATCAAGGGATGATGGATGAGTATTCCTTAAAGGGGGAGAAATGAAGGGTTTGAAACCCTCATTGTGCTCACCAAGGGGAAAAATTAGAGAAGTGAGGATTGCCTCTCATTTAGTGATATGAGACTTATCACTAGGAAGAGTGAAGGAATCCAAGAGGTTTTTGGACCAAGGGGGAGTATGTAGAATATCTTTGGGAGATGAGACATTGAAAACCTTGGTAGGCTTTTTAATGTATGCCAAAGGGGGAGAAGTGAGATTTAAGTTAGGTAAACTGTCACTATGATTTGGCATTTGAAGAGTTAAGTTGAGTTATTATTAGCCTAACTTAAATGTATTGTCAAACATCAAAAAGGGGGAGATTGTTGGTGCAACAAGCCCCGGGTCAATGTTGACCAAACTCGAGAGGGACTCGAGTAGTGTTTTGATGTTTGACAATGGATTGGTATGGGTTTGACCATTGTTTAACTATATGGTTTGAACATATGTTGACCATATAATTAGTGGATGATTGGGATATCCAAAGTCATATGGGGGAGATTATTTGGGGAGATTATTGTGTTAGTAATATATGAGAGGTATCCTATGGCAATCGCCTTATGGTTGTTCCATTTATTTGATAAATGAAGATTCACTATTTGAGTATAAGTGTTTTCATGTATTTGATTGGATCTTAAACTCATTTACTGGATGTCCGCAATACGATTCACAACATGAAAGAATTTGTGATTGGATCACAACTAGTGAGTATCTCTACATGTGTAATTATGATGTATTGGAATTATCCCTAGTCGATGAATTGATGGATTCGGACGCCATCGATACTGTTGAGACTAGCACGAGGTATACTCTTTGGTTTATCCAAGCAGTTGTTTCTCACTGGCTGATGACATTGGGATGTCTGGAGTTGATCGTGGATGCTAGTTATGGTAACTAGTTCATTGGAGTGACTAGCTGTATGACTTCATATGGTTCTTTGCATATAAGGATATGTCAATGAAGTTCTTACAGCAGCTTAACTGCGATGTTCCTTCGACTTGCGACATTCAAGTCATCTTGGTCATGAAGACTTATGCTTTGACATCTTAAACAAGCATCTCCGAGGAGATGTGGACTCGGGATGATTGGGTATAAGTCGAAGTAGCCGAAGGTGTTTGAATAGCCTAAAGAGGATTCACCGCTCCATGTGAAGAGATGTATACCCTATGGCCTCTCGTCGGATTGTTACTAAAATCTTTAGCCAAAGCATTACATGTTTAGAGTATGATACTCTTAGATACATGTGTAGTAACTAGAATCCGGAGGACGAGGAAGTAATACTTGGGCTAGGTGTGACGTAGTCAGCCTAGTGGGAACTGACACAATAGACCACGTCCTGAACCAAGTGGGTATAAGATGAGTTAAAGGAATGGGGCACGATTCATTGTAGTTTATGAAGGGTTTCAAAAATAGTTTTGGGATCAACCGTTGATTTTCCGATTATTTGGGGATCATGATGTACTACTAGGTGCCACTCATGATCATTCTATAATTAATGGTTAATTATAAACAACCAACATAAATCAGGAACCTATTTGGTCACATGCACAACGAGTGTATTCCGAAGGATTTAAAACAAGTTTGAGAATAGGATTCTCATATCGAGAGAGACTTGGTTTGGTTGGACCAAACAAAGAGCGAGTATGAAATTGTTTCGGTCGCATCGGAAGCATGGATGGGTCTTGTCTTGTGAAGACATGATGGATGAACAAAATTGGTTTGGTTCTAATCCAATGGTGGAAAATAAACCAATGTGGTTTTGTTTGTTTTAAACGAATGAACCAAAGTTGGTTCGATTCGTTTTAACTTAAAATAGATGAACGCGGTTTGGTTTATTTTAACTTAAATTATTGGAGCGGGTTAACGAGTTTTGGTTATGAACTAATAACCGTTAGGAGAATGTGTTCTTTATAAATACACGACTTAAGGGTTTTTCATGGAGAATTAAATGGTTCAAGGGTTTTAAAAACCCTAGCCTCCTTTCCTCCTTCTCCTCCTTCTTCCCGCCCAAGCCAAGGTGGTTGTCGCCCACTTTTGTGTTGTCGTCTCCCATTAGAGATGCTGCCTCTCCACCAGCCGTCGGTGTCCCTTGGGCCACCCTCAGCCGCCGGCCAACCTCCCTTGGTCGCTGACGACCAAGGAGTAACCGGCCAAACCATTGGTCAACCCATTCTTCCAACAAACCAAGCTGTCCAGTTTTGGACAGCTTGATCTCCTTCATGTGGATAGGCCATTTGATCAAAGTTTTGTGCTCCAACAGCGGTATACTTGCCAGGGATTGGATCTCCAGCAATCCTCATAGGTGGAGAGTTATGTTTCCGTCAAATGGTTGACGAAAACCGCTTTCGACAAGCGAGTTTGTGAAACTCATTTTTGGGATCCAAATTTTTTTCGGATTGTGATCGTCTCTCAGATCACATCGTGTTCAACATGAGGCTCGTGACTTTTGCGAAGATGAGGCTCATGGCTTTGTGAAGTTATGCCGAAGATACTCGGCGTGGATACGAATAGAGGTGATTCTAGCAGGGTCGCTACGCTTGATGTCATTCCCGTTACACGTGATCCATCATGTACACCTAGTATAAGTTTCCTTTTATTGCAAAATTTTAAATAGCGATTATGTCTACACATGTTGTATCCTGCATGTGTGTGATGTGTGTGTTGTAATAAATTAGATTTATTGCTTTTATTTGTTGTGTGCATGTTTACGAAACATTTTCGAACACACACTCACCGCGGTGCCGGGGAAACCCAATAGTGGTATCAGAGCCATGCTATGTTCCGATATAATCATAAAATTGTTTTAAGATAGTCATAATTGTATTTTTGGAAATTTTCTACTTTTGAAAATTTTAGAAGTATTTATGGAAATTTTCTACTTTTGGAAAGTTTAGAAATATTTATGGAAATTTTCTTCTTTTGGAAAGTAAGAAGTATTTATGGAAATTAATACTTTCCATAAATAAAATATGTGATTAGATTTTAAAATGTGTTTCCTAATTTAATCATGATTTGATTTGGGAAATTAAATATCAAACATATTTTATTTCCATAAATAGTTATGACAAATAAGGAACATTCCTAATATGATTAGGAAATTACAATTTTGGAAATTTGTTTCCTAAATTAGATTTGACTTTCCTTAATTAACACTTTCCATAAATAAAATATGTGATTAGATTTGGAAATTTGTATCTAAATTTAATCATGATTTAATTTGGAAAATCAAATATAAAATATATTTTATTTCCAAAATAGTTATGACAAATAAGGAAACTATTTGTACATGTCATAATTGTATGTCATGTAATTGTATTAGATGCATATCATTATGCCAGGAGTGTCGTGACATGTAGATGTATGTCATGTGTGTCATGCCATATAGATAATAGTTATTTGCATGCAAAGAGGATGAGACATTAAAACCCTTATACAATATTAAAGCCTACACCCTCCATTAATATAGTTAGAACTGAGTTCTGTTTCTTATTTGAGTTGTTGGACTCACTCCAAGCCCGGCTCGAACCTGAACATGCTCAAATCATCGAAATAGTTTAACACTAATATGGTAAGAGTCAGAGGTCAATCGTTAGTTTGAGTTGTTGGACTAACTCCAAGCCTGGCTAATTGGTTGAATGCACTCTAACCATATTAAAACTATTTCGTGATTAATGGGTCAGCTCTAACTTGGAGCATCGATTTGTTGGACTCACTCAAAGGTCAATGTGAAGAGAGGTGAAGTTGGGTGTTATGCATATGATGCATACTTGTTAATGTGTTAACAACCCAATGTATGTGTGGACATTCAATTAGTTGATAACACATTATGATAGTTACATATATGTGATATGTAATCGGTATACTTGATACCTACTATCATATCTAAGAATGACTTGTTGGACTCACTCCAAGGTTGTTCTTTTCTATGTTGGATATCAACCCATTCGGAGATGGACCTACGATCTCTCGAATTAATTTTGAGGGTTTTTGATTTCGAAAAATGAATGGGATTTTATAAATGTATGTTGATACATTTTAAAATCATTTTCTCATATATGCTTGATTTGTATTTCTAGGTTAATCGATTGATCATGACGTCTTTAAATTTGCGCTCAATTTTGGATTCAAAAAAATTGACTGGGCCGAACTTCTTGGACTGGCTTAGAAACTTGAGAATTCTTATCAAGGCAGAAAAGCTTGTGTATGCCCTTAAAGAGCCTCTTCCCACCCGTCCGATGGACGATGCAACTCCAGACCAATTGTTGCCCTATCAGAAATATGTGACTGATTCTGAACTGGTGAGTTGCATCATGCTAGCTGCAATGGCACTCGAGCTTCAGAAGAACATGAGCATATGATGCTAATACCATAGTCTTCCATCTTCATGAGTTGTTTGATGAGCAAGCGAGATCCAAAAGGTTCAAAGTCTCCAAGCTCCTCTTCACCTCTAAGATGTAAGAGGGTTCATCTGTGGTGCAATTTGTGCTCAAGATGAATGGGTACATCAAATGGCTGGCTACACTCAGTTTTGTGATGGATCATGAATTAAGTATTGACTTAATTCTTCATTGTTTGCCCAAGAGTTTCTCACAATTTGTGATGAACTACTAGATGAATAAGATTGAAACCATAATTCCTGAGCTCCTCAATATGTTGAAGACTGTGGAGCCTTCTGTGAAGCATGATGAGAAGACGGTGATGTTAGTTGATTCCTCGAAGAAAGGTTCTAAGAGGAAATCAAAGGAACATCAGAAGGGGAAGAAGAAGAAAAAGGCTAAGAAGATGAAATAAGCTCAAAAGGGCACTTGCCATCATTGTGGCAAGGAGGGCCACTGGCGATCATGAATTAAGTATTGACTTAATTCTTCATTGTTTGCCCAAGAGTTTCTCACAATTTGTGATGAACTACTAGATGAATAAGATTGAAACCATAATTCCTGAGCTCCTCAATATGTTGAAGACTGTGGAGCCTTCTGTGAAGCATGATGAGAAGACGGTGATGTTAGTTGATTCCTCGAAGAAAGGTTCTAAGAGGAAATCAAAGGAACATCAGAAGGGGAAGAAGAAGAAAAAGGATAAGAAGATGAAATAAGCTCAAAAGGGCACTTGCCATCATTGTGGCAAGGAGGGCCACTGGCGAAGAAACTGCAAGATTTATCTTGAGTCTGTGAAGAAGAAGGCATCTGATGCCCCATCCTCTTCAGGTATCTTCGTTATTGATTGTCATTCTATTTCCATAGACACTTGGGTATTAGATACCAGGTGTGGCTCACATATATATAATGATATACAGGGGCTAAGGAATAGGAGAAGACTCGTCAGAGGGAAGTCAAATTTGCGAGTTGGCAATGGAGCAAAAGTTGTTGCGGTCGCCATCGGAACTTATTTGCTGAAGCTCCCTACAGGACTAGTCTTTGAACTGGACAATTGCTTTTATGTTCCATCGTTAATAAAGAACATTGTTTCTATTTCCTGCTTAAATAAAAATGGGTACCATTTGACTTTTAGTAACAATTGCTATTACATAACTTTGAATGACATGCTTTATGGGACTGGAACATTGTGCAATGATATATATACGTTAGATGTATCGAGTGACATTCTCAATATCGAAGCGAGCAACAAGTATGCTCGAAAAGATAATCTATTAGACTCCTACATGTGGCATTGTCATCTTATCCATGTGAGCATGAAACACATGTCTGAATTACACCGATGTAGAATTTTGGAATCGTTTGAATTAGATTAATACGATTCATTCGAATCATGCTTAAAAGGCAAGATGACTAACTTACCTTTTATAGGAAAAGGTGAATCGGTGGGAGAGTTGCTTGGTCTAATACATACTGATGCATGAAGACCTATGTCAACTCAAGCTCTAGGAGGCTATAGCTACTTCATTACCTTCACCGATGATCGCTCTGTTACTAATATATGAGAGATGTCCTAAGGCAATCGCCTTATGTATGAACCATTTATATGATAAATGAAGATTCACTATTTGAGTATACATGTTTTATGTATTTGATTGGATCTTAAACTCATTTACTGAATGTCCACGATACGATTCACAGCATGAGAGAATTTGTGATTGGATCAGAACTAGTGAGTATCTCTACATGTGTAATTGTGATGTATCGGAATTATCCCTAGTCGATGAATTGATGGATTTAGACACCATCAATTCTGTCGAGACTAGCACGAGGTATACTCCTTGGTGTATCCAAGCAGCTGATTCTCACTGGCTGGAGACATAGTGATGTCCGGAGTTAATCGTGGATGCTAGTTAAGGTAACTAGTTCATTGAAGTGACCAGCCGTAAGACTTCATATGGTTCTCTGCATATAAAGATATGTCAATGATGTTCTTACTGTGGCTTAAGTGTGGTGTTCCTTTGACTTGCGGTATTCAAGTCATCTTGATCATGGAGACTTATGCTTTGACAACTTAAGCAAACATCTCTAAAGAGATGTGGACCCGGGATGATTGGGTATAAGTCGAAGTGATCGAAGGTGTTTGAATAGCCTATAAAGGATTCACCACTCCTTGCGAGGAGATGTATACCCATGGCCTCTCGTCAGATTGTTACTAAAGTCTTTGGCCAAAGCATTACATGTTTAGAGTAAGGTACTCTTCGATACATGTGCAGTAACTAGAATCCTAGGACGAGGAAATGATACTTGGGCTAGGTGTGACGTAGTCAACCTAGTGGGGACTGACACTATAGACCATGTCCTGAACCAAGTGGGTATAAGATGAGTGAAGGGAATGGGGCATGAATCATTCGAGCTGCTGAAGGATTTCAGAAATAGTTCTGGATCAACCGTTGATCTTTTCGGTTAATTGGGGATCATGATGTACTACTAGGTGCCACTCATGATCGTTCTATAATTAATGGTTAATTATAGATGACCAACATAAACCGAGAACCTATTTGGTCACACGTACAACGAGCATAATCCGAAGGATTTAAAACGAGCTTGAGAATGGGATTCTCAGACCGAGAGAAACTAAGTTTGGTTGGACCAAACATAAAGCGAGCATAAAATCGTTTCAGTCGCAATGGAAGCGTGGATGGGCCGTGTCTTATGAAGACATAATGGATGGACCAAAATGGTTTGGTTCTAATCCAATGGAGGAGAATAAACCAAAGGGTTTGGTTTATTTTAAGCGAATGAACCAAAGTTGGTTGGTTCGTTTTAACTTAAAATAAACCATCATGGTTTGGTTTATTTTAACTTATCTTAATGGAGGCGGGTTAGCTAATGGTTATGATCCAATAACCATTAAGAGAATTAGTTCTCTATAAAGAGGGCTTAAGGGATAATTAAGCCCTAATCCAAAACCCTAGTTAAGTTGCCGCCCACCCCATTGAGGAGTTGGCCCAACCTCTTTGCCGCCCAGCTTTGTGCCGTCCAGTCCCGTCAGCTTCAAACTTCAGCCGGTGATCCTCCGGCGACCCTCCGGTGATCTTCCTAAGCTTCAGTGAAAAGGTGAGCACTTGGCTTCCTTGTTTTGGCCGGCGCCTACTCCTCCACCAAAGCTGTCCAGTTTTCTGGACAGCTTGTTCTCTTCTCGTCGGAGCGTCATTTGGACGACGGTTAGAGCTCCGACAGCGGCTAATTTACCGGGGATTCGATCTCCAGTAATCCTCTGAGGTGGAGGATGAAGGATTCGTCAATCGGTTGACGAATACCTCTCCGGAGAAGCTTGTTTTGAGGACTCGTTTTGGATCCGAATTTGGATTCGGATCGTGATCATCTCTCGATCACATCGTCTTCAACACGAGGCTAGTAACCCGTATGAAGACGAAGCTCGTGGTTTAGCGAAGTCATCCCGAGGAACTCGGCGTGGATACGGATAGAGACGATTCTAGCGAGGATCGTTCCGGTTGATGCCGTTCCCGCTACACGTCATACGAAAGGTATAACGTAGATAAATTTCCTTTTATTGCAAATTTAAATTTATGGTTATGTCTACACTTGTTGTAATATGCATGCGTGTGTTGTGTGTATTGTAATAAATGTAGATTTATTATTTTATTGCTTCCGCTGTGTTCATGTTTACGAAACATGATCGAACACACACACGCCGCGGTGCCGGAAACCCAACAGTGGTATCAGAGCCCAGGTTGTGTTTCGACATAATTGTAAAAATGGTTTTGCGATAGTCATAATGTATTTCTAGAAATTTTCTAATTTTGGAAATTTAGAAGTATTTATGGAAATTTTTTAATTTTGGAAAGTCTAGAAGTATTTATGGAAATCTTCCACTTTTGGAAAGTTGGAAGTATTTATGGAAATTGATATTTTCCATAAATAAAATATTTGATTAGATTCTGGAAATTTGTTTTCTAATTTAATCATAATTTTATTTGGGAAATAAAATCTTAAAATATTTTATTTTCATAAGTAGTTTTAATGATTTAGAAAATTTGTTTCCTAAATAGATTTTCCTTAATTGAATAATTCCATGAATAAAATATGTGATTAGATTTGGAAATTTGTTTCTTAATTTAATTATGATTTGATTTGAAGAATCAAATCTTAAACATATTTTATTTCCATAAATAGTTATGATATATAAGGAAACATATACATGACATAATTGTATGTCATGTAATTGCATTAGATGCATAACATAATGCCATGCGTGTCGTGACATGTAGATGTATGCCATGTATGTCATGCCATGTAGATAATAGTTATTTGCATGCAAAGAGGATGAGACATAAAACCCTTAAACAATATCAAAGCCTACACCTTCCATTAATATGGTTAGAACCAGAGTTCCTTTTCTTGTTTGGGTTGTTGGACTCTCTCCAAGCCCGGCTCGAACCCGAACATGTTCAAACCATGGAATAGTTTAATACTAATATGGTAAGAGTCAGAGGTCAATCATTAGCTTTGGTTGTTGGACTCTCTCCAAGCTGGGCTAATTGGTTGAATGCGCTCTAACAATATTAAAACTATTTCCGATTAATGGGTTGGCTTTAACCTGGGCATCGGCTTGTTGGACTCTCTCCAAGGTCGATGTAAAAGGAGGTGAAGTTGGGTGCTATGCATATGATGCATACTTGTTAATGTGTTAACAACCCGATGTATGTGTGAACATTCAATTAGTTGATAGCACATTGTGATAGTTGCATATACGTGATATGCAATCGGTATAGATGATACCTACCGTCGTAGTTATGAATGACTTGTTGGACTCTCTCCAAGGTTGTTCATAACTATGATGGATATCAGCCCATTCGGAGATGGACTTACGATCTCCCGAAGTGATTTTGGGGTTTATAAATGTATATTGATGCATTTTAAAATCATTTTCTCATATATGCTCGTTTTGTATTTCTAGGTCAATAAATTGATCATGACGTCTTTGAATTTGCGCACTATTTTGGATTCGAACAAACTGACTGGGACTAACTTCCTGGACTGGCTTAGAAACCTGAGAATTGTTCTCATGGCGGAAAAGCTTGCATATGTCCTTGAAGATCCTCTTCCTGACCATCCTAAGGACGATGCAACTCCAGACCAAATGTTGGTCTATCAGAAGCATGTGGCATATTCTGAGCTGGCGAGTTGCATCATGCTAGCGGCGATGGTACCTGAGTTGCAAAAGCAGCATGAGCATATGGATGCTAATACTATAGTCTTCCATCTTCATGAGTTGTTCGATGATCAAGCGAGATCCGAAAGGTTCGAGGTCTCTAGGCTCCTCTTCACCACGAAGATGCAAGAAGGTTCGTCTATAGTGCAGTTTGTGCTAAAGATGAACGGGTACATCGAGCGGCTAGCCACCCTCAGTTTTGTGATGGATCATGAGTTAAGTATTGACTTAATTCTGTATTGTTTGCCCAAGAGTTTCTCACAATTTGTGATGAACTATCGGATGAACAAATTAGAATCCACCATTCCCGAGCTCCTCAATATGCTGAAGACTGTGGAGCCTTCTGTGAAGCATGAGGAGAAGGCGGTTCTGTTAGTTGATTCCTCAAAGAAAGGTTCTAAGAGGAAGGCAAAAGAATAGAAGAAAGGAAAGAAGAAAAAGACAAAGAAAGCAGAACCAGCGCAAAAGGGCACTTGCCATCACTGTGGCAAGGAAGGCCACTGGCGAAGAAACTGCAAGATTTATCTTGAGTCCATGAAGAAGAAGAAGGCATCCGATGGCCCATCCTCTTCAGGTATCTTCATTATTGATTGTCATTCTATTTCCTTAGACACTTCGGTATTGGATACTGGGTGTGGCTCACATATATGTAATGACATACAGGGGCTAAAGAATAGAAGAAGACTTGTCAGAGGGGAGTCAAATTTGCGAGTTGGCAATGGAGCAAAGGTTGCTGCGGTCGCCATCGGAACTTATTTGCTGAAGCTCCCTAGTGGACTAGTCTTAGAACTAGACAATTGCTATTATGTTCCTTCTCTAATAAAGAACATTGTTTCTATTTCCTGCTTAAATAGAAATGGTTTCTATTTGACGTTTAGTAACAATTGTTGTTATATAACTTTGAATGGCGTACTTTATGGAACTGGAACTTTGAGTAATGGCATTTATACATTGGACGTATCCAGTGACATTTTCAATATCGAAGCGAGCAACACGCGTGCTCGAAAGGATAATCAAATAGACTCTTATATGTGGCATTGTCGTCTTGGCCATATAAGCAAGAAATGCATGTCCGAATTACACCAATGTGGAATTCTGGAATCGTTTGAATTGGATTCATACGATACATGTGAATCATGCTTAAAAGGCAAGATGACTAAGTTACCTTTCTTGGAAAGGTGAGCAGTGGGAGAGTTACTAGGTCTAATACATACTGATGTATGTGGACCTATGTCAACTCAAGCATTAGGAGGCTATAGCTACTTCATTACCTTCACCGATGATCACTCACGGTTTGGGTATGTGTTCTTGATGAAAAACAAGTCTGAAGCCTTTGAAAGGTTCAAAGAGTTCAGAAATGAAGTAGAGAAACAACATGACAAGTGTATTAAAATACTTCGATCGGATCGAGGTGGTGAATACTTGAGTCAGGAGTTTCTTGATTACATAAGAGACAATGGTATATTATCTCAATGGACTTCGCCCTATACACCACAGCATAATGGTGTATCTGAGAGGCGTAACCGGACCTTGTTGGACATGGTCAGGTCAATGATGAATCATGCGACTCTTCCCAAGTCCTTTTGGGGTTATGCACTTGACTGTTTACTTGTTAAGCAGAATGCCTACCAAGGTAGTCTCGGCTTACTCCATATGAGATATGGAATAGTAAGAAACCTCATGTATCTTACTTGAAGATATGGGGTTGTCTGCTTATGTGAAGCGGTATGTATCGAGACAAATTGGATGCTAAGTCGATAAATGTCTATTTATTGGATACCCTAAGGAAACAAGGGGTTACCAATTCTATCATCTGTGGAACAAAAGGTGTTTGTTTCAAGGCATCTTTGTGTTTCTAGAGAAAGAGTTTCTCTTGCAAGAAAGCGTGGGAGTGTCGTCGAGCTTGAGGAGGCTCGAGAGACTCAAATAGACATTGATGAGATACACGGTGAAGCACAAGGTAGGCAACTCATAGTGATGAGCAATCAATTTGGACCTATTGTAACACCACATCTTCGTAGATCTGGTAGAACACGCAATATTCTGAGAGATATGGATTTATCGTAAGTGAATCGAGCGGACGTGTTACTCATTAATGATGAGAGCCTACCAGTTATGAAGAAGTCTTGACAAGTTGAGAAAGGGATAAGTGGCTTGGTGCCATGAATTGAAATGGATTCCATGTATGAAAACCAAGTTTGGAACTTGGTTGACCCACTGAAGGATAAAGCCTATAGGGTGCAAGTGGGTTTTCAAGAAGAAAACCGACATGGATGGTAATGTGATTACCTATAAGGCTAGATTGGTGGCGAAAGGATATCGTCAAAAACAAGGTGTTGATTATGACGAAACCTATTCGCCTGTAGCTATGCTTAAATTCATTCGGATGCTCCTGGCCATAGCGGCTCATTATGATTATGAGATATGGCAGATGGATGTGAAAACAGCTTTCCTTAATGGAAACCTGCTCGAGGACGTGTATATGATACAACCTGAGGGTTTCACATCGGTTGATAAAACCAAGGTATGCAAATTGCGATGGTCCATATATGGATTGAAGTAAGCATCCAGGAGTTGGAATATCCATTTTGATGAGACCATCAAAAAGTTTGATTTCTGACAAAATTCAGACGAACCTTGTGTGTACAAGAAGGTTAGTGGGAGTGCAGTCGTGTTCCTAGTATTGTATGTCGATGACATACTACTTATAGGAAACGATGTTTCAATCTTACAGTCAGTGAAGCTTTGGTTATCCAAGACATTCTCCATGAAAGACCTGGGAGAAGCAACCTACATCCTCGGGATTAAGATCTATAGAGATAGATCGAAACGGTTGCTTGGTCTTTCGCAGTCTACATATATAGACCGAGTGCTAAAGAGGTTTAGCATGTCGGTATCCAAGAAAGGTTTCTTACCCATCAGGCATGGGGTACACCTTTCGAAGTCTATGCGTCCGCGCACAGAAGACGAGAGGATTTGCATGAGTAAGATTCCCTATGCATCTGCAATAGGATCTATCATGTATGCTATGATATGTACAAGGCCTGACGTATCGTACGGTCTGAGTGTCACTAGCAGATACTAGTCCTATCTGGGAATGGATCATTGGGCGACTGTTATGACGATCCTTAAGTACTTGAGAAGAACTAAGGATGTGTTCTTAATATATGGAGAAGGGGACATGGTGATACGCGGGTATACGGATGCCATCTTCCAGACAGACAAGGATGATTCCAGGTCTCAGTCTGGATACGTGTTCACCTTGAATGGGGGCGCAGTGAGTTGGAAAAGTTCCAAACAAGAGATTGTAGCGGATTCTACCACTGAGGCAGAATACATTGCAGCTTCGGAAGCAGCAAAGGAAGCGGTTTGGATCAAGAAGTTCGTTCATGAACTTGGTGTGATTCCGGCCATTTTTGAAGCAATACCGGTCTACTGCGACAACAATGGAGCAATTTCACAGGCAAAAGAGCCAAGGTCTCATCAACTATCCAAACATGTGCTTCGCCGCTATCATCTTATCAGAGAGATCATCAATAGCAACGAAATACAAATCGAGAAAATTCCCACTGAAAGGAACTTAGTGGATGCCTTGACTAAGGCATTACCTCAAAATAAGTTTGAGGGTCATGTTCGAGCATATGGTATTGGATACCATAGCGATTGGCATTAGGCCAAGTGGGAGTCTGTTAGTAATATATGAGAGATGTCCTAAGGCAATCGCCTTATGTATGAACCATTTATATGATAAATGAAGATTCACTATTTGAGTATACATGTTTTATGTATTTGATTGGATCTTAAACTCATTTACTGAATGTCCACGATACGATTCACAGCATGAGAGAATTTGTGATTGGATCACAACTAGTGAGTATCTCTACATGTGTAATTGTGATGTATCGGAATTATCCCTAGTCGATGAATTGATGGATTTGGACACCATCAATTCTGTCGAGACTAGCACGAGGTATACTCCTTGGTGTATCCAAGCAGCTGATTCTCACTGGCTGGAGACATAGTGATGTCCGGAATTAATCGTGGATGCTAGTTATGGTAACTAGTTCATTGGAGTGACCAACCGTAAGACTTCATATGGTTCTCTGCATATAAAGATATGTCAATGAAGTTCTTACTGTGGCTTAAGTGCAATGTTCCTTTGTCTTGCGATATTCAAGTCATCTTGATCATGGAGACTTATGCTTTGACATCTTAAGCAAACATCTCTAAGGAGATATGGACCCGGGATGATTGGGTATAAGTCGAAGTGATCGAAGGTGTTTGAATAGCCTATAAATGATTCACCACTCCTTGCGAGGAGATGTATACCCATGGCCTCTCGTCGGATTGTTACTAAAGTCTTTGGCCAAAGCATTACATGTTTAGAGTAAGGTACTCTTCGATACATATGCAGTAACTAGAATCCGTAGGATGAGAAAATGATACTTGGGCTAGGTGTGACGTAGTCAGCCTTGTGGGGACTGACACTATAGACCATGTCCTGAACCAAGTGGGTATAAGATGAGTGAAAGGAATGGGGCACGAATCATTCGAGCTGCTGTAGGGTTTCAGAAATAGTTCTAGATCAACCGTTGATCTTTTCGGTTAATTGGGGATCATGATGTACTACTAGGTGCCACTCATGATCATTCTATAATTAATGGTTAATTATAGACGGCCAACATAAACCGAGAACCTATTTGGTCACACACACAACTAGCGTAATCCGAAGGATTTAAAACGAGCTTGAGAATGGGATTCTCAGACCGAGAGAAACTAAGTTTGGTTGGACCAAACATAAAGCGAGCATGAAATCGTTTCAGTCGCAATAGAAGCGTGGATGGGCCGTGTCTTATGAAGACATAATAGATGGACCAAAATGGTTTGGTTCTAATCCAATGGAGGAGAATAAACCAAAGGGTTTGGTTTATTTTAAACGAATGAACCAAAAGTTGGTTCGGTTCGTTTTAACTTAAAATAAACCATCATGGTTTGATTTATTTTAACTTATCTTAATGGAGCGGGTTAACGGGCCTAATGGTTAATAACCATTAAGAGAATTAGTTCTCTATAAAAGAGGACTTAAGGGATAATTAAGCCCTAATCCAAAAACCCTAGCAAGGAGTTGCCGCCCACCCCATTGAGGGAGTTGCCGCCCAACCTCTTTTGCCGCCCAGCTTTTGTGCCACCGTCCAAGTCCTTGCCGGCGTCCAAGCTTCAGCCGGTGATCCTCCGGCGACCCTCCGGTGATCTTCCTAGGCTTCGGTGAAAAGGTGAGCACTTGGCTTCCTTGTTTTGGCCGGCGCCTACTCCTCCACCAAAGCTGTCCAGTTTTCTGGACAGCTTGTTCTCCTCTCGTCGGAGCGTCATTTGGATGACGGTTAGAGCTCCGACAGCGGCTAACTTACCGGGGATTCGATCTCCGGTAATCCTCTGAGGTGGAGGATGAAGGATTCGTCAATCGGTTGACGAATACCTCTCCGGAGAAGCGAGTTTTGAGGACTCGTTTTGGATCCGAATTTTGATTCGGATCGTGATCATCTCTCGATCACGTCGTCTTCAACACGAGGCTAGTAACCCGTACGAAGACAAAACTCGTGGCTTAGCGAAGTCATCCCGAGGAACTCGGCGTGGATACGGATAGAGACGATTCTAGCGAGGATCGTTCCGGTTGATGCCGTTCCCGCTACACGTCATACGAAAGGTATAACGTAGATAAATTTCTTTTTATTGCAAATTTAAATTTACGGTTATATCTACACTTGTTGTAATATGCATGCGTGTGTTGTGTGTGTTGTAATAAATGTAGATTTATTATTTTATTGCTTCCACTGTGTTCATGTTTACGAAACGTGATCAAACACACACACGCCGCGGTGCCGGAAATCCAACACGCTCACGGTTTGGGTATGTGTTCTTGATGAAACACAAGTATGAAGCCTTTGAAAGGTTCAAAGAATTCAAAAATGAAGTAGAGAAACAACTTGGCAAGAGTATTAAAATACTTTGATTAGATCGAGGAGGTGAATACTTGAGTCAAGTGTTTCTGAATTATCTAAGGGACAACGGTATATTGTCTCAATGGACTCGGTCGTATACACCACAGCTTAATGGTGTATCTGAGAGGTGAAATCGGACCTTGTTGGATATGGTCAGGTCAATGATGAATCACACGAATCTTCCTAAGTCCTTTTGGGACTATGCACTTCACACAACTATTTACTTGCTAAATAGAGTCCCGACTGTTGGGAAAAACTCCGGATCTGATGTTCACAACATCGCGGGCGAATACTTCGCACAAACGTAGCGGAAATAATATATATAAACTCTGGATCTCACTAGAGATCCATGCAAAACTATATAAGTCATTTTCTTTAATCTAGTCTAGATCTTATCTAGATGAGGAATATACCTTCGGTGCGTGCCCTTTGCAATCCCGCTTTTCCAAACACTATCGGATCTCAATACGGTAAGGGTAACCGTATCACTATGGTATCCACACTGACACCCACCCGATTTGGAGTCATGTTATGCTAGCAGCCCCTAGCAAAACGCCAAGATCCCTTTGGAAGAAGAAGGAGAAGAGATAGAGGGAAGAGAGAACACTTCTCTTCTTTTTGGCTTGCACATCCAAAAAAAAAACCACCCAAATGTCATTGCACATTCAAAATCAATTTTAAGCCATTACAACCCTTGCAATTAATTCCCATTTTCTCCTCATTAAGAAAACTCTTAATACCAAGACCCTTGGTATTCTTCTTCATGAATTCTCATCATGAATACCTATTGGTTGAAGCTTACGAAAAGCTTCGCCTCGGTCTCTTGTGCATGACGATCCTATCTACGTTCACGGAACAAAAACAATTAATCCTTGACGAAGACGGATTACCCAAGCAACCGATCCATCATCATGCTATTCGATTCGAGTGGTCTTTTGAATAAACTTATTATTTAAGCAACCAAACTCTTTTCCTCGATTAGCCGCGGAATAGATGATGTACGGATCGCCGGTTTTTGTGTTTATCTTCGGGGTCCAAGTAAATTAGCCACATACAAATTGCATAGAACAAGAAAGAAACTTAAACAAGAATTATACCTCTTGTTTACCTCTTGGTCTTCTATTGTATGACCTATCCTCCTCTTGGACGTTGTGTGGGCAATGATCCTCCAAGAGTTGAAGCCTCCTAGATCTTTAGCTTCCCGTCCTTGCTCGCTCCGAACAAAGGGAAGACACACACTCCCTTCTTCTCCTTACTAGCGCCGACCACCAAGCAGCCTTGCTTGGTCCTTGCTGCCGTCCAAGGAGAGGGAAAGATGGCGCCATCGGCCAAAAGATTAGGAAGAGGAGAAGCACCGGCCTTGAGAAGGAGAAAGGAGTCGTCGAACCAAAAGAAGGAGAGGGGCGCCGACCAAAGCTTGAGGAAAGAAAGGAAAACCCTAATCCCTCTTACTCTTGCCGCTGGCCCTTAGGGAAGCAAACCCTAGCACCACTCCTTTGCCCTTGCCGCCCAACAACTCCACGCCAACTCCAAACCCTAGGTCTATCTCTCATGCCCAAATCTCTCCACTTCTTATATAGATTTGGCTCAAGCCTCCTTTTAATCGTGTCCATTGGATCTAGGCTTCATGAGGGTTTTAATAGGCTACAATAAGGACCATGAGGAGGAGTTGGATCTTGGCCACCCAATGGATTCGGCCCAGATAAAATCTGATCCATTAATGATAATCCATTCCACTAGACGATTATCATTGATCTACCTCACCAACCCCCATAAATAAATATGGGCTCCATATATTAATTGTACAAAAATCTCTCCGTGTTTAAGATCTCGAATGTCTGTCAATTAATTAATTTACTGACGATTAATTAATCAACATCTAATTCCATGAGTAGTACCACTAAACCTTATCATCATGCCAGACCATGTCCACTTGCAGGGTTTACATGATGATCCTTATGAGCTCCTCAAGGGGACATCATCATCCTAATACATAGGACAAGGTTTCCTCCTATAATCAACCACCATGTAAATAATATTATTTCCCAACTTACCGAGCCAATCGATTTAATGTATAAATCTCGCCAATTTATAAATCAAAGAAATAAATACTAAGTACATGTTCCCATTATTATATTAGGATTAAGAGCTTGTACACCATAATATCCGAGGTCCGATTCAATTATGTAGTCAGCAATAAATTGAATCACCTCTATGTCGATCCTGCTGAATACACACAAAGTGTACTAGTATAATTCTATGGTCAAGACAAACCAATACCAAATTACACTACAACCATACCAATGGTTTGTCCAAAACCCTCTCGATAGTGAGCCTTTACTTATACTCTACAAGGAACTGATAACATAATCTTTCGTGTGACACCACTCACCATGTTATCTACAATGTAATGTATCAGACAATATGCATAACCATAAATATGTAAACAATGATCATGTGATTCTTATTTCAAAAATAATGATGTTCATACAAAAGATACACTTTTTAGTATACATCCCAACAATTTCCCACTTATACTAAAAGACTATGCTATCCTCATACTACCATACTTATGATTCTCATTCACTCCACATGCCTATCAAAAGCTCTCGCGAGAAGCTCCTTAGTGAAGGGATCTATGAGGTTATCCTATGATGCAACCTTAGCGAGAGCAACTTCTACCCTCTTTACGATCTCTCGTATCAGGTGGTACTTGCGCTCTATGTGTTTACTTGCCTTATGGGCTCGTGGTTCCTTCGAGTTTGCAACTGTACCACTGTTATCACAATAAATTGTGATAGTTTTGGGCAAATTAGGAATCACATCCAAGTCCATCAAGAAGAAAATGAGTCATACAGTTTCTTTGGCTGCCTCAGAGGTTGCCACATACTCAGCTTCCATGGTGGAGTCCGCCATGCATTTCTGCTTGGCACTCCTCCATACAATGGCTCAACCTCCTAAAGTAAACACAAAACCCGAGGTAGACTTACTTCATCCCTATCTGAATGGAAGTCGGAATTTGTGTAACCCATAGGGAGTAACTGATATGCCTGATATACTAACATATAATTTCTAGTTCTTCTCAGGTACTTCAATATATGCTTTACCACAGTCCAATGTTCCTATCCTGGATTACTCTGATATCTACTAACCATGCCGACGGCAAAGCAGATATCCGACCTCATACATAACATAACATACATGAGGCTTCCTACCGCCGAAGCATAAGGAACCGCCTTCATCTCCTCTATATCCTTTGATGTTCTAGGACACATCTCTTTAGATAAAGGAACTCCATGCCTGAAAGGTAGAAAACCTTTCTTGGAGTTCTGCATGCTAAAACGAGCAAAAATGGTGTCTATGTATGAAGCTTGAGATAAGCACAACATCATTTTCCTGCGATCTCTTATAACCTTGATCCCAAGGATGTGTCCCACTTCTCCCAAGTCCTTCATATCAAACTATTTGGACAACCATACCCTTACATCTGATAACACCTTGACATTGTTGCAAATTAACAAAATGTCATCTACGTATAATACAAGAAATACTACTACGTTTCCGTCACATCTCTTGTATACACAAGACTCATATAGAGTTTGAATAAATCCATAAGACTGAATTACCTCATCAAAGCGGATGTTCCAAGATCTCGAAGCTTGCTTCAATCCATAAATGGACCGATTAAGCTTGCACACAAGATGCTCTTTGCCCTTTACAATGAATCCCTCTGGTTGCTCCATATAGATGTTTTCCTCAAGACTTCCATTAAGTAAAGCTGTCTTGACATCGATATGCCACACCTCATAATCCATATGAGCAGCAATATATAAGAGAATCTGGATAGACTTAAGCATGGCTACCGGTGAAAAGGTCTCCTTATAATCGATACCCTCTTTCTGAGTATACTCTTTCGCAACAAGCCTTGCTTTGAAGGTCTCAACCTTCTCGTCTATTCCTCTCTATCTTTTCTAGATCCACTTGCATTCAATGGTTTTTCCACCATTGGGTGGTTCTACTAGTTCTCAAACCTAATTTGAATTCATAGATTCTATCTCAAAAATCATTGCACTTTGCTAAGATACCACATCTTTATCTTGGATTGAATCGTCATATGTCTAGGGATCAGGTTCATGTTCACCAAGGATCAAATCAAAAGATTCTCTCAAGAACATAAATCTATCAGGTTGTCTAACAACCCTCCCACTACGATGAGGTATCACCTATGTATCCTATGTGACACACTGTGTAGCCACTTTTGGTATATCCTCTTGTATCGGTTGTACTGAAGTAGTGACTTCCCCTCTCAATTCCTCCAGAACAATCTTACTCATGGGCTTGTGGTTCATCAAATAGTTTTCCTCTAAAAATCTAGCATTCATGCTAACGATCACCGTCTGATCTCTAGGACTATAGAACAAACAACCTTTCGTTCCTCTAGGATAGCCTACGAAAATGCCAACTTCTATACGAGATTCCAACTTACTAGCATCTGCCTTCATAACATGTGCTGGACTCCCCCAAATCTGAATATGTCTCAGACTAGGCTTTTGCCCAGTCCACAATTCTATGGGAGTAGAAGACACTGATTTAGATGGTACTAAGTTCA
This sequence comes from Wurfbainia villosa, assembly GCA_025175895.1. Classification (NCBI taxonomy): domain Eukaryota; kingdom Viridiplantae; phylum Streptophyta; class Magnoliopsida; order Zingiberales; family Zingiberaceae; genus Wurfbainia; species Wurfbainia villosa. Next base: position 28,721,571 of record CM045989.1, on the reverse strand, counting down.
GAATATACATTGTCGTATCTAGAGCATACCCCCAGAACGAATCTGGTAACTGAGAATAACTCATCATCGATCTAACCATCTCCATAAGAGTCATATTCCTTCGCTCCGCTACACCATTCTGTTGGGGTGTGCCAGGTGTAGATAATTGGGATTGAATCCAAGCCTCTGATAAGTAATTCATAAACTCTCCCAAGAGGTACTCATCACCACGATCAGATCGTAGTGTCTTGATACTTTTACCTTGATGTTTCTCCACATCAGCCTTGAATTCTTTGAACCTGTCAAAGAATTCAGACTTGCGGCACATCAAGTAAATGTATCCATATCTTGAATAATCATCTTTAAAAGAGATGAAATATTCAAAACCATCTTTAGCCTTGATAGACATAGGACCACACAAATCAGAATGAACCAATTCCAACACATCTTTGGCTCTATACCCCTTGGCATTAAAAGGCCTCTTGGTCATTTTACCTTCCAAGCAAGATTCACATGTTGGGAAATTTTCCACCACTAATGAACCCCAAAGGCCTATCAGCTATCATCCTTTGAATTCTACTCAGATTAATATGACCTAACCTTAGATGGCAAAGATACGTTTGGTTCATTTTCGAAGGTTCTTTTCTCTTATAAGATTTAGAAGATGAGTTATTTACTTCTATTTGCATCGTGGGAGCTTTTGGTTCAAGTGTATATAAATTTCCTATCAATGCACCAGAACAGATAATCTCCCTATTCCTTTTTATAACAACTCTGTCATTAAAAGAAATAGAATATCCATCCAAAAATAATTTAGAAATTGAAATCAAATTCTTTTTAAATAAAGGTACATAAAGGCAATTTTTCAGAACCAAAGTTTTATTCTTATCAAAAGATAAATAAACATCTCCCACTGCAATAGCTGCCACCTTCGTAGCATCGCCCAAGTAAACGGTAATCTCCCCTTAAGCTAGTCGTCTTGTTTTCTGGAACTCCTGCAAAGTATTATAGACATGATCAGTGGCTCCTGTATCTACACACCAAGTGCCGATAGATAACACTGCTAAACATATTTCAACGACCAGACCAAAAGATATAACATTGTTCTGCTTTCGATTAGGGCAGTCCTTCTTCCAATGTCCAGTCTGCTTGCAAGTGAAGCACTTTCCTTTCGGTTTCTTCACTCCTCCCTGAGATCCTCCCGCCACCTTTGCTCCATCTTGTTTCTTCTTCTTCTTGCCTTTCGGCCTAGAAGTAGAATCCTTCTTAGCAACCATGGCCTGAGCCTGAGGACTCTGACAAAAAAGCCCCTCTACCGCCTGGAGTTCTGTCAGAAGCTCTGCCAACAAATACAACCTCTTATTCATGTTATAATTCAGGCGAAACTGCTCAAAACTCCTAGGTAGAGATTGGGGAATGATATCGACCTGGGTTTCCCCATCGATCTCAGCTCCAAGGACTTCCAGCTCATTCAAATGAGTCATCATCTTGAGAACATGATCCCTCACGGGTATTCCCTCGACCATGGTGGTTGTCATCAAGTTCCTTATGGCTTCCTACCGAGTAGCCCGATTCTAGTGTCCAAAATTTCCTTGAGATTGAACATCATGTTATAAGCAGTAAGCATGGCTTGATGCTGATGTTGCAATACATTTGACATAGAAGCCAAAATGTAACACCGTGCCATCTCATCAGCCTTTATCCACTTCTTATAACTCTCTTTCTCCTTTTCCCCAGAATCATCCGCAGGCTTAGGAGGACACTCTTCGAAGAGTACATACTTGTACTCCTTAGCAGTCAAGACTATATCCAAATTCCTTTTCCAATCAATATAATTGGGTCTAGTAAGTTTATTTTCCTTTAATATCACAACAAGTGGGTTGAAAGTCATTTTTGAAAAACCTAAGAATCACATAGATCAAAACATTAGATTTCAAAAAATTATTGATTCCTCAAACAATAAAATTTTAAAATCAACCAACACCTCAAACACCGAGAATATCGTATGCCATGATAGTGTGGATGTATACAAATTCTATATTTGTAAGAGGAGGTTTTACCTATTAATTTTATTATCCTGTCAACCTTACTTTTTGACAAATAAAATTAATAGTTAGTTCCTCTTCGGCCCTACAAATAAAAGCAGTGACTCCGATGGGGAGGATACTCTTATTTGCATCTAATTGTTCACCATTACTTGTTACCAAGACAATTATCTCGGATTATGTGCCTTCCGATGGGGAAGTACACATGCTCCTAAATAATTTCCTATAACCATATTTGACCATGTGATCTGCAAAACAAACTCATGTGGTGGGGAGGAAGGCACTCAGAGCCGACAAGCAAGTTTGTTTGCATCACATGTCAAATCGTAATGGAGACCATGGGAATTTAAAAAAATATACCTCTCCCATTTAGTAATTTAAAATAGAGGAATTTTCCAAGAACACAACATATATATCAAATAAGAAGCAATAAATATGAAAAAAAAATATTTTCCAACTATTATGGCTTTTGTTTTCCAATATGCCTCCCGTCGTGTCGCCATCTCGTCTGCTCCTCCCTTTGCCATGTACAAGCCATCCGGAGATCCGAGCCAAGAAAAATTATTTTAATTTACATCCATCGATCCTATACTCCACAAAGGAGTGTATATGAAATATAGATCTAAAGTAAAATAAAATAAAAGAGTAGCTAAAAAATGTCGTACTTAATTACAAAAATTAAATACTAGCCTCGTCAACCCCGAGGATTCAAATAATATTACAATTACATACATCCAATCACATACACACACATATGGCCATAATAGTTGGATCTTATACATGCAGCCAAAAAAATAGCCTACGCACAACCTACTATCATCCGACACATACTATATATGATAAGTGCATAAAAGTAATCGAATCCTAAACACACAAAACTGGAAATCGTGGCTCTAATACCAATTGTTGGTTGAAGCTTACGAAAAGCTTCACCTCGGTCGCTTGTGCATGGCGATCCTATCTACGTCGCCGGATTAAAAAAAAATCCTTGACGAAGATGGATTACCTAAGCAACCGATCCATCATCGTGCTATTTGATTCGAGTGATCTCTTGAACAAACTTGTTGTTCAAGAAACCTAGCTCTTTTCCTCAATTAGCCTTGAATAGATGATGTATGGATCACCGGTTTTTGTGTTTATTTTCGGGGTCCAAGTAAATTAGCCACATACAATCACATACAAATTGTATAGAACAAGAATTATACCTCTTGTTTACCTCTTGTTCTTTTATTGTATGACCTATCCTCCTCTTGGGCGTTGTGTGGGCAACGATCCTCCAAAAGTTGAAGCCTCCTAGATCTCTAGCTTCCCTTCCTTTCTCGCTCCGAACAAAGGGAAGGCACACACTCCCTTCTTCTCCTTACTAGCGCCAACCACCAAGCAACCTTTCTTGGTCCTTGCCGCCGGCCAAGGAGAGGGAAAGATGGTGCCACCGGCCAAAAGATTAGGAAGAGGAGAAGCACCGACCTTGAGAAGCAGAAAGGAGTCGCCGGACCAAGAGTAGGAGAGGGGGGCCGACCAAAGCTTAAAGAAAGAAAGGAATACCCTAATTCCTCTTACTCTTGCTGTCGTCCCTTAGGGAAGCAAACCCTAGCACCACTCCTTTGCCCTTGCACCCCAACAACTCCACGCCAACTCCAAACCCTAGGTCTATCTCTCACGCCCAAGCCTCTCCACTTCTTATATAGATTTGGCCCAAGCCTCCTTTTAATCGTGTTCGTTGGATCTAGGCTTCTTGTGGGTTTTAATAGGCTACAATAGGGACCATGAGGAGGAGTTGGATCTTGACCACCCAATGGATCCGACCCACATCAAATCCAATCCATTAATGATAATCCATTCCACTAGAGGATTATCATTAATCTACCTCACCGACCCCCATAAATAAATTTGGGCTCCATATATTAATTGTACAAATATCTCTCCGTGTTTAAGATATAGAATGTCCGTCAATTAATTAATTTACTGATGATTAATTAATCAACATCTAACTCCATGAGTAGTACCTCTCAACCTTATCATCATGTCGGACCAAGTCCATCTGCAGGGTTTACATGATGATCCTTATGAGCTCCTCAAGGGGACATTATCATCCTAATACATAGGACATAGTTTACTCCTATAATCAATGGCACACCATGTAAATAATATCATTTCTCAACTTACCGAGCCGATCGATTTAATCTATAAATCTCGCCCACGGTAAATCAAAGAAATAAATACTAAGTACATGTGCCTGTTATTATATCGGGATTAAGAGCATGCACACATAATATCCGAGGTCCGATTCAATTTTGTAGTCAGCAATAAATTGAATCACCTCTAAGTCAGTCCTACTCAATACACATAAAGTGTACTAGTGTAATTCTATGGTTAAGACAAACCAATACCGAATTACACTATAACGATACCAATGGTTTGTCCAAAACCATCTCGGTTGTGGGCCTCTACTTATACTCTACAAGGAACAGATAACATGATCTTCCGTGTGACACCACACACCATGTTTTCTACAATGTAATGTATCAGACAATATGCATAACCTCAAATATGCAAACAATGATCATGTGATTCTTATTTCAAAAATAAAGATGTTCATATAAAAGATAGACTTTTTAGTATACATCCCAAAAATACCAAGGCCCTTGGTATTCCTTTGCATGATTAATTAAATTAATCATGCATGATGATGAATCATCTTCCATGGTTCAACTTGAGTCAAACTCATGTTTAACCAGTTTGAGTCTTACTCATGTCTTGGTCATATGCACAATTGTCCTTTTAGTCCAATTAAAAGAAACCATCTCCAAAACAGAATGTCATTTATCTTTGGCCCTATAGGCTCTTGTAACGTTGGCAATGTATCTAAAACCATTTTAGATACATAAGCAATGAGCGACATCTAGCAATAGATCATTGCTACCCAAGTTACAATATCGTTGAGATCCGACAACCTTTCTGTGACTATTATCATGTATGATGGTGTCCTTCTATCTCTGATAACTTAGATTAATCAATGAGGCATAGACCCTGTCATCCCCTTATCGATTTTTATGTTTCTTGATCCCCAAGTAGACTCACTCAACCAAATGAGCTCAATATCTCATATTGACTCATTTGAGCATATCACTCCCATCATATGGGAGGGATGGATCCCATCTACATCACTCACATCCCTCCGTAAAATTTATTACATACCCAGTGATCGCCGTTATAGTGCACCCTGTTACGGTGTGACGTTAGATGATACCAAAGTACATAACTTCTTATGTAGGGAACGGTAGTGACTTCATGTCTAAGGACTATTCATACCAATAGTCACATGAGAAAGTATATGACACTCATATAATGATCAATGACACTTTCTCATGGCGGGTCAATTCAGTATATATATTCTTCAATATATATACCCATGTGTCAATGTGATCTCACATATCTATGATTTGTGAGATCAAGTCATCCATTGACCTACATGCTAGTCTCAATGTATTAATATTGCCCTTGTCTATTAATACTTGACTAGGAATATTAAGAATAGTGTTCTCTACAGTTTCTCATAATCAATTCTACCAATTAATATACTGTAGATTAGAACCTACTATTCAAGGGTATTATTATATTTATTTTAGCTGGCACATGCATAAAGTAAATATAATAAACAATCTTTGCCTTTTATTAATGAAATATGATACTCATGATCCCTAATTAATCATCTTATGATTGACACTAAGGGCTCACACTAACACAGACCAAGGTAGTCTCTACTACTCCATATGAGATATGGGGTAGTAAGAAACCTCATTTATCTTACTTGAAGATATGGGGTTGTCCTGCTTATGTGAAGCAGACTATGTCAGACAAATTAGATGCTAAATCTGATAAATGTCTATTTATTGGATACCCTAAGAAAACAAGGGGTTACCAATTCTATCATCCCTTGGAACAAAAGGTGTTTGTTTCAAGGAATGTTGTGTTTCTAGAGAAAGAGTTTCTCTTGCAAGAAAATAGTGGTAGTGGCATTGAACTTGAGGAGGTTCAAGAGACTCCAATAGACATTGAGGAGATACCTGATCAAGCACCTCAACCGATAACTCATAGTGATGAGACATTGGCTGAACCTATTGTGACACCACATCTTCATAGATTTGGTAGGACATGCAATATTCCTGAGAGATATAGATTTCTCGTAAGTGAATCGAACGACGTGTTACTCATTGACGATGAGGAGCCTACATATTATGAAGAAATTTTGAAAAGTTCAGAAAGGGACAAATGGCTTAAAGCCAAGAAGTCAGAATTGTATTCCATGTATGAAAATCAAGTTTGGAACTTGGTGGACCCACCTGAAGGCATTAAGCCTATAGGGTGCAAATGGATTTTCAAGAAGAAAACTGACATGGATGGTAATGTGATTACCTATAAGGCTAGATTAGTGGCGAAAGGCTATCGTCAAAAGCAAGGTGTTGATTATTACGAGACCTATTCACTAGTTGCTATGCTTAAATCCATTCGTATGCTCCTAGCCATAGAGGCTCATTATGATTATGAGATATGATAGATGAATGTAAAAATGACTTTCCTTAATGGAAACCTACTCGAGGATGTGTATATGATATAGCCTGAGGATTTCACATCGGTTGATAAAACTAAGGTATGCAAACTTCGACGGTCCATTTATGGAATGAAGCAAGTATCCAGGAGCTGGAATATCCATTTTGATGAGATAATCAAAAGGTTTGATTTCTCACAAAATTCAGACGAACCCTGTGTGTACAAGAAGGTTAGTGGGACTGCAGTCATGTTCCTAGTGTTTTATGTCGATGACATATTACTTATAGGAAATGAAATATCTATCTTACAGTCGGTTAAAATTTGGTTATCCAAAACATTCTCCATGAATGACCTGGGAGAAGCAACCTACATCCTCGGGATTAAGATCTATAGAGATAGATCGAAACGGTTGCTTTGTCTTTCGCAGTATACATATATAGACCAAGTGTTAAAGAGGTTTAGCATGTCAAAATCCAAGAAAGGTTTCCTTCCCATCAGGCATGGGATACACCTTTCGAAGTCTATGTGTCCGTGCATAGAAGATGAGAGGATTTGCATGAGTAAGATTCCCTATGCATCCGCAATAGGATCTATCATGTATGTTATGTTATGTACAAGGCCTGATATATCGTATGCTCTGAGTGTCATGAGTAGATATTAATCTTATCTAGGAATGGATCATTGGGCGGCTGTTAAGACAATCCTTAAGTACTTAAGAAGAACTAAGGATGTGTTCCTAATATATGGAGAAGGTGATATGGTAATATGCAGGTATATGGATGTCAGCTTTCAGACAGATAAGGATGATTCCAGGTCTCAGTCTAGTTACGTATTTACCTTAAATGGAGGCAAAATAAGTTGAAAAAGTTCCAAGCAAGACACTATAGCAGATTCTGCGACTGAGGCAGAATACATTGCAGCTTTGGAAGCAGCAAAGGAAGCGGTTTGGATCGAGAAGTTCGTCTCTGAACTTGATGTGGTCTCATCAACGATCCAAACATGTGCTTCGCCGCTATCATTTGATTAGAGAGATCATAAGTATGAAGGAAATATAAATCGAGAAGAATCCCACTGAAAGGAACTTAGTGGACCCTTTAACTAAGGCCTTTCCTAAAAGTAAGTTTGAGGGTCATGTTAGAGCTTATGGTATTAGATATTGTGACGATTGACATTAGGCCAAGTGGGAGTTTATTAGTAATATATGAGACGTGTCCTAAGGCAATCGCCTTATGGTTGTTTCATTTATTTGATAATAAAGATTCACTATTTGAGTATACATATTTTCATGTATTTGATTGGATCTTAAACTCATTTACTGGATGTCCGCAATACGATTCACAGCATGAGAGAATTCATGATTGGATCACAACTAGTGAGTATCTCTACATGTGTAATTGTGATGTATTGGAATTATCCCTAGTCGATGAATTGATGGATTCGAACGCCATCGATTCTATTGAGACTAGCACAAGGTATACTCTTTGGTTTATCCAAGCAACTATTTCTCACTAGCTGGTGACATTGGGATGTCTGGAGTTGATCGTGGATGCTAGTTATCGTAACTAGTTCATTGGAGTGACCAGCTGTAAGACTTCATATTGTTCTATGCATTTAAGGATATGTCAATGAAGTTCTTACAGAAGCATAAGTGTGATGTTCCTTCAACATGCGGTATTGAAGTCATCTTGGTCATGAAGACTTATGCTTTGACATCTTAAGCAAACATCTCGTGATGATTGGGTATAAGTAGAAGTGGTCGAAGGTGTTTGAATAGCCTACAAAGGATTCACCGCTCCTTGCAAGGGGATGTATACCCTATGGCCTCTCGTCAGATTGTTACTAAAGTCTTTGGCCAAAGCATTAAATGTTTAGAGTATGATACTCTTGGATACATGTGCAGTAACTAGAATATGGAGGACGAGAAGTAATACTTGAGCTAGGTGTGACGTAGTCAGCCTAGTGGGGACTGACACAATAGACCATGTCCTGAACCAAGTGGGTATAAGATGAGTGAAAGGAATAGGGCATGATTCATTGTAGTTGCTGAAGGATTTCAGAAATAGTTCTGGGATCAACCGTTGATTTTCCGGTTAATTGTGGATCATGATGTACTACTAGGTGCCACTCATGATCGTTTTATAATTAATGGTTAATTATAGACGACCAACATAAACCAAGAACCTATTTGGTCACACGTACAATGAGTGTAATCCAAGGATTTAAAACGAGTTTGAGAATAGGATTCTCATATCGAGAGAGACTTGGTTTGGTTGTACCAAACAAAGAGTGAGTATGAAATTTGTTTCATTGTCATCGGAAGCATAGATGGGTCGTGTCTTTTGAAGACTTGATGGATGAACCAAATTAGTTTGGTTCTAATCTAATGGTGGAAAATAAACCAATGTGGTTTTGTTTGTTTTAAACGAATGAACCAAAGTTGGTTCGGTTCGTTTTAACTTAAAATATACCAACACTGTTTGTTTTATTTTAACTTAAGTTATTGGAGTGGGTTAATGGGTTTTTGTTATGAATCAATAACCGTTAAGAGAATGTGTTCTCTATAAAAAAAATGGCTTAATGGTTTTTCGTGGAGAATTAATTGGTTGAAGGGTTTTGGAAACCCTAGCCTCCTTTCCTCCTTCTTGCCACCCAAGCCAAGGTGGTTGCCGCCTACCTTTGTGCCGCCGCCGCCCATTGTTGGTGCTGACTCTTCTCGCCGCCGGCCACCACTAGCCACCGGCGTCCATTGGGCAACCCTCAGCTGTCGGGCAACCTTCCTTAGCCGCCGGCGACCAAGGAGTACTGGCCAAGCCTTTGGTCGGCTCCTTCTTCCTCCACAACAAGCTGTCCAGTTTTGGACAGCTTGATCTCCTTCACATGGAGAGGCCATTTGGTCGGTGTGTTGTGCTCCCACAGCGGTCTACTTGCCAGGGATTGGATCTCCGACAATCCTCATAGGTGGAGGGTTAAGTTTTCATCAAATGGTTGACGGAAACCGCTTCTGACAAGCGAGTTTGTGAAACTCATTTTTGTGATCCGAATTTATTTCGGATTGTGATCGTCTCTCGGATCACATCATCTTCGACATGAGGCTAGTGACTTTTGTGAAGACAAAGCTCGTGGCTTTTTGAAGCTATCCCGATGATACTCGATGTATATACGGATAAAGGCGATTCTAGCGAGGATTGCTACGGTTGATGTCATTCCCGTTACATGTGATCCGTCATATATACCTAGTATAAGTTTCCTTTTATTGCAAAATTTTAAATAGAGATTATGTCTACACATGTTGTATCATGCATGCGTGTGATGTGTGTGCTGTAATGAATTAGATTTATTGCTTTTATTGCTTTCGTTGTGTGCATGTTTACGAAACGTGTTCGAACACACACTTGCCGTGGTGCCAGGGAAAACTAATGAAGGGTCGAAGCTTCACTTCCCGCTTCACCTCGGTCGCTTGTGCATGGTGATCCTATCTACGTTCCCTGATTAAAAAAATTAATCCTTGATGAAGACGGATTACCCAAGCAATCAATCCATCATCGTGCTATTTGATTAGAGTGGTCACTTGAACAAACTTATTGTTCAAGCAACCTAACTCTTTTCCTCGATTAGCTACAGAATAGGTGATGTATAGATCGCCGATTTTTGTGTTTATCTTCGGGGTCCAGGTAAATTAACCACATACAATTACATACAAATTGCAATGAACAAGAAAGAAACTTAAACAAGAATTATACCTCTTGTTTACCCCTTGATCTTCTATTGTATGACCTTTCCTCCTCTTGGTTGTTGTCTGGGAAATGATCCTCCAAGAGTTGAAGCCTCCTAGATCGCGTATCTTCCTTTCCTTGTTCGCTCCGAACAAAAGAAGATAACCAAATACCCTTTCTTCTCCTTTCTTCCGCCAACCACCAACCACCAAGGTTGATGTCCATCGGCCCTAAGGAGAGGGTGAGTGTGTGGGTGCCGGCCAGAGCTCCAAGGGAAGAAGAGGGGAAGAGGGTGGCGTTGCCGGCCAAAAGAGAGGGAGAGAGGGTGGCGCCGACAATGAAGAAAAGGAGAAGGAATACCTCAACTTCCTTGTGCCACCGACCGTAGGAGACAAACCCTAGCACACCCTTGCAGACCAAGTCAAAGTCAACTCCAAACCCTAACACTAAAATCTCTTTGATACTCTTGTTGCCCAAGCCTTGGAGGCATATTTATAGATTTCTCCCAAGCTTCCCTTTTAATCATATTTGTTGGATCTAGACTTCATGAGGGTTTTAATATGCTACAATATGGACCATGAGGAGGAGTTGGATCTTGGCCACCTAATTGATCCGGCCCACATAAAATCTGATCCATTAATGATAATCCATTCCACTAGAGGATTATCATTGATCTACCTCACCAACCCCCATAAAAAAATATGGGCTACATATATTAATTGTACAAATGTCTCTCCATGTTTAAGATATCGAATGTTCATTAATTAATTAATTTACTGACAATTAATTAATCAACATCTAACTCCATGAATAGTACCACTCAACCTTATCATCATGCTGGACCAAGTCCACTTGCAGGGTTTACATGATGATCCTTATGAGCTCCTCAAGGGGTCATCATCATCCTAATACATAAGACACGGTTTCCTCCTATAATCAATGACACACCATGTAAATAATATTATTTCCCAACTTACCGACCCTATCGATTAAATCCATAAATCTCTCCCATTGGTAAATCAAAGAAATAAATACTAAGTACATGTGCCCGTTATTATATCTTGATTAAGAGCATGTATACCATAATATCCAAGGTCTGATTCAATTATGTAGTCAGCAATAAATTGAAACACCTCTAAGTCGGTCCTTCTCAATACTCACAAAGTGTACAAGTGTAATTCTATGGTCAAGATAAACCAATACCAAATTACACTACAACCATGCCAATGGTTTGTCCAAAACCATCTTGGTTGTGAGCCTCTACTTATACTCTACATGGAACTGATAACATGATCTTCTGTGTGACACCACACACCATGTTATCTACAATGTAAAGTATTAGACAAGATGCATACATATAATAAATATAAAATGCAAACAATGATCATGTGATTCTTATTTCAAAAATAAAGATGTTCAATCAAAGGCTAGACTTTCAGTATACTTCCCAAAACCTAACATATTGGACCAATCAACCTTGGAAGCCTAAGGCTGAATACTTGCCATGAAAAGTCCAAGTAGTAGGTATTAGTAATATATGAGAGATGTCCTAAGGCAATCGCCTTATTTATGAACTATTTATATGATAAATGAAGATTCACTATTTGAGTATACATGTTTCATGTATTTGATTGGATCTTAAACTCATTTACTGAATGTCCACGATATGATTCACAGCATGAGAGAATTTGTGATTGGATCACAACTAGTGAGTATCTCTAAATGTGTAATTGTGATGTATTGGAATTATCCCTAGTCGATGAATTGATGGATTTGGACACTATCAATTCTGTCAAGACTAGCACGAGGTATACTCCTTGGTGTATCGAAGCAGCCGATTCTCACTGGCTGGAGACATTGTGATGTCCGGAGTTGATCGTGGATGCTAGTTATGGTAACTAGTTCATTGGAGTGACCAGCCGTAAGACTTCATATGGTTCTCTGCATATATAGATATGTCAATGAAGTTCTTACTGTAGCTTAAGTGCGATGTTCCTTTGACTTGCGGTATTCAAGTCATCTTGATCATGGAGACTTATGCTTTGACATCTTAAGCAAGCATCTCTAAGGAGATGTGGTCCCGGGATGATTGGGTATAAGTCAAAGTGATCGAAGGTGTTTGAATAGCCTATAAAGGATTCACCACTCCTTGCGAGGAGATGTATACCCATGGCCTCTCGTCGGATTGTTACTAAAGTCTTTGGCCAAAGAATTACATGTTTAGAGTAAGGTACTCTTCGATACATGTGGAGTAACTAGAATCCGTAGGACAAGAAAATGATACTTGGGCTAGGTGTGATGTAGTCAGCCTAGTGGGGACTGACACTATAGACCATGTCCTGAACCAAGTGGGTATAAGATGAGTGAAGGGAATGAGGCACGATTCATTCGAGCTGCTGAAGGGTTTCAGAAATAGTTCTGGATCAACCGTTGATCTTTTCGGTTAATTGGGGATCTTGATGTACTACTAGGTGCCACTCATGATCGTTCTATAATTAATGGTTAATTATAGACGGCCAACATAAACCGAGAACCTATTTGGTCACACGCACAACGAGCGTAATCCGAAGGATTTAAAACGAGCTTGAGAATGGGATTCTCAGACCGAGAGAAACTATTTTTGGTTGGACCAAACATGGAGCGAGCATGAAATCGTTTCAGTCGCAATGGAAGCATGGATGAGCCGTGTCTTATGAAGACATAATTGATGAACCAAAATGGTTTGTTTATAATCCAATGGAGGAGAATAAACCAAAGGGTTTGGTTTATTTTAAACGAATGAACAAAAAGTTGGTTCGGTTCGTTTTAACTTAAAATAAACCATCATGGTTTGGTTTATTTTAACTTATCTTAATGGAGCGGGTTAATAGGCCTAATGGTTATGATCCAATAACCATTAAGAGAATTAGTTCTCTATAAAAGAGGGCTTAAGAGATAATTAAGCCCTAATCCAAAAACCCTAGCAAAGGTTGCTGCCCACCTCTCCTTGGAGACTCTCGGCGCCAACCCTAGCTTGCCGCCCAACCCTTGTGCTGCCGTCCAACTCCTTGCCGATGTCCAAGCTTCAGCCAGTGATCCTACGGCGACCCTCCGGTGATCTTCCTAGGGTTCGGTGAAAAGGTGAGCACTTGACTTCCTTTGTTGGCCGGCGCCTATCTCCTCTACCAAAGCTGTACAGTTTTCTGGACAGCTTGATCTCCTCTCGTCGGAGCGTCATTTGGATGACGGTTAGAGCTCCAACAACGGCTAACTTACCGGGGATTCGATCTCCGGTAATCCTCTGAGGTGGAGGACGAAGGATTCGTCAATCGGTTGACGAATACCTCTCCGGAGAAGCGAGTTTTGAGGACTCGTCTTAGGATCCGAATTTGGATTCGGATCGTGATCATCTCTCGATCACGTCGTCTTCAACACGAGGCTAGTAACCCGTATGAAGAAGAAGCTCGTGGCTTAGAGAAGTCATCCCGAGGATACTCGGCGTGGATACGGATAGAGAAGATTCTAGTGAGGATCGTTCCGGTTGATGCCGTTCCCGCTACACGTGATACGAAAGGTATAACGTAGTTAAATTTCCTTTTATTGCAAATTTAAATTTACAGTTATGTCTACACTTGTTGTACTATGCATGCGTGTGTTGTTTGTGTTGTAATAAATGTAGATTTATTATTTTTATTGCTTCCGCTGTGCTCATGTTTACGAAACGTGATCGAACACACACACGCCGCGGTGTCAGAAACCCAACAGTAGGTACATGGAAATGGTAAAGTCCAAGAGTATTCTTGTAAGCATAAGTCCAAGTTTGTTTTGTCTTGGCGGTGTAAAGTCCAAGTGAACTTTAGCAATTAGAAAGTCCAACATTGAGTTGGCAAGGAAAGACCAAGCATGGTATTAGCAATTGCAAAGTCCATGTCATGGGTACTGAAGGTAGGAAACTTCGCTTCCCACTTCAACTCGGTCGCTTGTTCATGGCGATCCCATCGACAAAAGGTATCACCCAAGCATTTGTTTCATCATCATGCTATTTGATTAGAGTGGTCACATGAATAAACTTGTTGTTCAAGCCACCAACCTCTATTCTACAAATAGCTGCGGAATAGACAATGTACGGATCACCGGCTTTTGTGTTTATATTCGGGGTACAAGTTATATTAGCCACAAAACATAATATATAACATACATATGATTGAAGAACAAATATAGACAACTTAAAAAAGAATATAAACAAATGTTATACCTCTTGATCTTCTATTGTATGTCCTTTTGGACGTCGTGTGGGCGACGATCTACCAAAAGTCGAAGCTCCTAGATCACCAATCTTCCTTCCTTGCTCGCTCCGAACAAGAGGAAGAAAAAGAAACAAAGCTCTTCTCCTTCTTTCAACCAACCACCAAGCTCCAAGCTAGGTTCTTGCTGCCGGCCAAGAAGAAGAACAAAGGGGAGTGAACGCCGGCCAAAACTCTAAGGGAAGAGACCCTAGACTTCTTTCCACCGGCCAAGGAGAAGAGGGGAGGAGGTTTGGGCGCCGGCAAAGGGAGAGGAAGCAAACCTTGGGCACCGGCCAACTAGGAAGAGGAAGAAGAAAGGAAACAAATTCCTTATTTGTGGCCGCCCAAACCTCTAAACCCTAATCCTCTCAAACCCTAATCCTATTCCTTTTCTAATTCTCTTTGCTGCCCACCCTAAAGCCCCTTTTTAGTTAGGGATAAGCCTTGTTTTAATCTCCACCATTGGTTCTAGGGATTTAATCTCAACCGTCGGAAGTCCATCAAGAAGTTCCTGAGCCACACAACTTCTTTGGCCGCCTCAGAGGGCGCCACATACTCAGCTTCCATGGTAGAGTCCGACACGCATTTTTGCTTGACACTCCTCCATACAATGGCTCCACCTCCCAAAGTAAACACAAAACCTGAGGTAGACTTACTGTTATCCCTATCTGATTGGAAGTCGGAATCTGTATAACCCATAGGGAGTAATTGGTCTGCTTGGTAAACTAGCATATAATCCCTAGTCCTTCTCAGGTACTTCAATATATGCTTTAACGCAGTCCAATGTCCCTATCCTGGATTACTCTGATATCTGCTAACCATGCCGACGGAAAAGAAGATATCTGGTCTCGTACATAGCATTGCATACATGAGGCTTTCTACTGTCGAAGCATAAGGACCGCCTTCATCTCCTCTATCTTCTCAGATGTTCTAGGACACATCTCCTTAGATAAAGGAACTCCATGCTTGAAAGGTAGAAAACCTTTCTTGGAGTTTTGCATGCTAAAACGATCCATAATGGTGTCTATGTATGAAGCTTGAGATAAGCACAACATCCTTTTCCTGCAATACCCTATAACCTTGATCCCAAGGATGTGTCCCACTTCTCCCAAGTCCTTCATATCAGACTGTTTGGACAACCATACCCTTATGTCCGATAACACCTTGACATTGTTGCCAATTAAAAAAATGTCATCTATGTATAGTACAAGAAATACCACTAAATTTCCGTCACATCTCTTGTATACACAATACTCATCCGGACTTTGAAAAAATCCCTAAGACCGGATTATCTCATCAAAGTGGATGTTCCAAGACCTTGAAGCTTGCTTCAAACCATAAATTGACCGATTAAGCTTACACACAAGATGCTCTTTTCCCTTTCCAATGAATCCTTCTGATTGCTTCATGTAGATGTTTTCATCAAGACTTACATTAAGGGAAGCTGTCTTGACATCCATCTGCCATACCACATAATCCATATGAGCAACAATGCATAAGAGAATCTGGATAGACTTAAGCATGGCTACCGGCGAAAAGGTCTCCTCATAATCGATACCCTCTTTCTGAGTATACCCCATCGCAACAAGCCTCACTTTGAAGGTCTCAACCTTCCCGTCTATTCCTCTCTTTTTTTTTGTAGATCCACTTGCATCCAATGGTTTTTACACCATCGGGTGGTTCCACTAGATCCCAGACCTGATTCGAATCTATAGATTCAATCTCAGTATTCATTGCACTTTGCCAAGATACCGCATCTTTATCTTGGATTGCCTCGTCATATGTCCAGGGATCAGGTTCATGTTCGCCAAAGACCAAATCAGTAGATTCTCCCAAGAACATGAATCTATCAGGCTGTCTCACAACCCTCCCACTATGACGAGGTATCACCTATGTATCCTCTGTGACACACGGTGCAGTGACTTGTGGTATATCCTCTTTTACCGGTGGTACTGAAGAAGTGACTTCCCCTTTTAATTCCTCCAGAACAATCTTACTCATGAGCTTGTGATTCATTACATAGACTTCCTCTAAAAATCTAGCATTCGTGCTAACGATCACCCTCTGATCTCTAGGACTATAGAATAAACCACCTTTCGTTCCTCTAGGATAGCTAACGAACACAAGCACTTCTATACGAGGTTCCAACTTACTAGCGTCTTCCTTCAACACATATGCTGGACTCCCCCATATCCGAATATGTCTCAGACTAGACTTTCGCCCAATCCACAATTCTGTGGGAGTAGAAGGCACTGATTTAGATGGTACCAAGTTCAGAATATACATTGCCATTTCTAGAGCATATCCCCAGAACAAATCTGGCAACTTAGAATAACTCATCATCGATCTAACCATCTCCATAAGAGTCATATTCCTTCACTCTGCTACACCATTCTGCTAGGGTCTGCCAGGTACAGACAATTGGGATTGAATGCCAACCTCTTATAAGTAATTCTTAAACTCTCCCAAGAGGTACTCACCACCACGATAAGATCCTTGTATCTTGATACTTTTACCTTGACATTTCTCCACATCAACCTTGAATTCTTTGAACTTGTCAAAGCATTCAGACTTGCGGCGCATCTAGTAAATGTATCCATATCTCGAATAATTGTCTATAAAAGAGACGAAATACTCAAAACTACCTCTAGCCTGGATAGACATAGGACCACACAAATCAGAATGAATCAATTCTAACACATCTTTGGCTTTATACCCCTTGGCCTTAAAAGACCTCTTGGTCATTTTACCCTCCAAGCTAGATTCGCAGGCTGGGAAATCTTCCACCACTAATGAACCCAGAGGTCCATCAGCTATCAATCTTTGAATTCTTCTTAGGTTAATATGACCAAGCCTAAGATGCCAAAGATATGTTTAGTTCATCTTCGAAGGTTCTTTTCTCTTATTGGAATTAGAAGATGAGTTTTTAACTTCTATTTCCATCGTGGGAGCTTTTGGTTCAAGTGTATACAAATTTCCTATTAATGCACCAGAACAGATAATCTCCCTATTCCTTTTTATAACAACTCTGTCATTAAAAGAAATAGAATATCTATTCATAAACAATTTAGAAATTGAAATTAAATTCTTTCTAAATAAACGTACATAAAGGCAATTCTTAAGAACCAAAACTTTATTTTTCTCAAAAGATAAATAAACATCTCCCACTGCAACAGCCGCCACCTTCGTGGCATCGCCCAAGTACACGGTAATCTCCCCCTCAGCTAGTCGTCTAGTTTCCTGGAACCCCTAAAAAGTATTACAGACATGATCAGTGGCTCCCGTATCTACACACCTGGTGCTAGTATATAACACCACTAACCATGTTTCAACGACTAGACCAAAGGATATACCTTTGTTCTGCTTTCGATTGGGACATTCCTTCTTCCAATGTCCAGTCTGCTTAAAAGTGAAGCACTTGCCTTTCGGCTTCTTCACTCCTCCCTGAGATCCTCCCACCACCTTTGCTCCACCTAGTTTCTTCTTCTTCTTGCCTTTCGGCTTAGAAGTAGAAACCTTCTGAGCAACTATGGCCTGAGCCTGAGCAATTCCTTCTGCTTCCCAGAGTTCTGTTAGGAGCTCCGCCAACGAATACAACCTCTTATATATATTGTAATTCAGGAAAAACTGCTCAAAACTCTTAGGTAGGGACTGGAGTATGATATTGACCTAGGTTTCCCCATGGATCTCAGCTCCAACGACTTCTAGCTCATTCGCAGGCTTAGGAGGACACTCTTCGAAGAGTACATACTTGTACTCCTCAGCAGTTAAGACAATATCTAGATTCTTTTCCAATCAACATTATTTGGGTATAGTAAGTTTATTTTCCTTTAGTATCACAGCAATTGGACTGAAAGTCATTTTTGAAAAACCTAAGAATCACATAGATCATTACTTTAGATTTCAAAAAATTATTGATTCCTCAAACAATAAAATTTTAAAATCAACCAACACCGAGAATATCGTATGCCACGATCGTGTGGACGTATACGAATTCTACATTTGTAAGAGGAGGTTTTACCCATTAATTTTACTATCTTGTCAACCTGACTTTTTGACAAATAAATTTAATAGTTGGTTTCTCTTTGGCCCTACAAATAAAAGCAGTGACTCCGATGGGGAGGATACTCCTATTTGCATCTAAGTGTTCACCATTACTCGATACTAAGAAAATTATCTCGGGTTATGTGCCTTCTGATGGGGAAGTACACACACTCCTTAATAATTTCCTATAACCATATTCGACCTTGTGATCCATAAACAAACTCATTGGATGGGGAGGAAGGCACTCAGAGCCGACGCGCAAGTTTGTTTGCATCACATGTCAAATCGTAATGGAGGCCGTGGGAATTTATAAAAAATATTCCTCTCCCACTTAGAAATTTAAAATTGAGAAATTTTCTAGCCTACGACATGCATATCAAACAATAAGCAATAAACATGAAAAATAAAATTTTTCCAACTATTATGGCTTTTGTTTTCAATATGTCTCCCATCGTATCGCCATCTCGTCCGCTCCTCCCTACGCCATGTACAAGCCATCTGGAGATCCGAGCTGAGAAAAATCTATTTTAATTTACATCCATTGATCCTATACTCCACGAGGGAGTGTACATGAAATCTAGATCGAAAGTAAACTAAAATAAAAAGAGAGGCTAAACAATGTCGTATCTAATTACAAAAATTAAATACTAGCCTCGTCAACCCCGAGGATTCAACAAAATACATAATTACACACATACAATCACATACACACATATGGCCATAATAGTTGGATCCTATGCCTGCAACCAAAAAGTTAACATACGCACATCCTACTATTATCCGACATATATAATATATTAAAAGTGCATAAAAGTAACCGAATCCTAAACACACAAAACTGAAAACCATGGCTCTGATACGACTTGAAGGTAGGAAACTTTTCATCCCACTTCAACTCGGTCGCTTGTTCATGGCGATCCCATCGATATCCCCGGATTAAAAAAATTTAATCCTAGACAAAAGGGATCACCCAAGCAACCATTTCATCATCGTGCTTTTGTGTTTATATTCGGTGTCCAAGTTATATTAGCCACAAAATAGAATATATAACATACATATGATTGAAGAGCAAATATAGACAACTTACAAAAGAATATAAACAAACGTTATACCTCTTGATCTTCTATTGTATGTCCTTCCTCCTTTTGGACGTCGTGTGGACGATGATCTACCAAAAGTCGAAGCTCCTAGATCACCAATCTTCCTTCCTTGCTCGCTCCTAACAAGAGGAAGAATAAGAAACAAAGTTCTTCTCCTTCTTTCAACCAACCACCAAGCTCCAAGCAAGGTGCTTGCCGCCGGCCAAGAAGAAGAACAAACGGGAGTGAACACCGGCCAAAACTCTAAGGGAAGAGACCCTAGAATTCTTTCTGTTGGAATGTATAATGAAAGCCTAGATCTTTAGTATGAACATTTTATTTTGAAATAAGAATCACATGATCATTGTTTGCACTTTATATGTGTGCATATTGTCTAATACTTTATATTGTAGATAACATGGTGCTTGGTGTGGCACAGAAGATCATATTATCAGTCCCTTGTAGAATATAAGTAGAGGCTCACAACCAAGATGGTTTTGGACAAAACATTGGCATGGTTGTAGTGTAGCTTGGTATTGTTTTGTCTTGAACATAGAGTTACACTAGTACACTTAGGTGTATTGAGCAAGACCGACATAGAGGTGATTCAATTTATTGCTGACTACATAATTGAATCGGACTTCGGATATTATGTTGTAGATGCTCTTAATCCCGATATAATAACGGGCACATGTACTTAATATTTATTTCTTTGATTTACCGAAGGGCGAGATTTATATGGATTAAATCAATATGCCCGGTAAGTTGGGAAATGATATTATTTACATGGTGTGCCATTGATTATAGGAAGAAACCGTGTCCTATATATTAGGTTGATGATGTCCCCTTGAGGAGCTCATAAGGTTCATCATGTAAACCCTGCAGGTTGACTTAGTCAACATGATGATAAGGTTGAGTGGTACTACTCGAGGAGTTAGATGTTAATTGATTGATGGTCAGTAAATCAATTAATTGACGGACATTCGATATCTTAAACACGGCGAGATGGATGTACAAATAATGTATGGAGCCCATATTAATTTATGGGGGTTGGTGAGGTAATTCAATGATGATTTTCTAGTGGAATGGAACATCATTGATGGATCAAGTTTGTGTGGTTCCGATCCATCGGGTGGCCAAGATCCAACTCCTCCTCTTGGTCCCTATCGTAGCCTAATATAAACCTCATGAAGCCTAGATCCAATGATGGAAAACAAATCCCTAGATCCGACGGTGGAGATTAAATCTCTAGATCCGATGGTTGAGATTAAATCCCTAGATCCGAGGGTGGAGATTAAATCTCTAGATCTGACGGTTGAGATTAAATCTCTAGATCCGACGGTTGAGATTAAATCCCTAGATCCGATGGTGGAGATTAAATCTCTAGTTCCGACGGTTGAGATTAAATCTCTAGATCCGACGGTTGAGATTAAAACCCTAGAACCGACGGTGGAGATTAAAACAAGGCTTAAGCCCAACTCTATAAAAGGGGGCTTAAGGTGGGCGGCAAGAGAAGAAGTTGGATGTTTTTGGAGATTAGGGTTTTGCCTTTCATTGGCTTGGCCGGCAAGAAACCCTAGGGAGATTAGGGTTTGGTTCTTTGGTTGGGCGGCTAGGGTTTGCAACGAGAGTGGGCGGCAACAATAGGTCTTCTTCCTAAGGTGTTGGCCGGCTCCTTCCTCTCTTCCTTCTACCTTGGTCGGCGCTCAAACTATTCCTCTTCTCCTCTTCTTTTCCTCTTGGCCGGTGGCACAAATGAGCTAGGGATTGTTCCCTTGTTCGATTCCTTGGTTGGCCATCTTGTTCTCTCTATTCTTGGGGTCGGCAACATCAATCCTTTGTGGATTGGTGGTTGGCTCAAGCAAGAAGGGAAGAAGAGTTCTTCTTTCTTTCGATTGAAGAAGATCTAGGAAGCTTCAACTTGTGGAGGATCTTCGCCCTCACAAAGTCTACAAGGAGGTTAGGACATACGATAGAAGATCGAGAGGTATAAAAGTTTTACAAGTTTTATTATTGATCTATGAATGTTCTTATTAATATGATTGTATGTGTTGATTATACATGTCTACATCCATATGTATTTGTATAATCATGGACCCCGAAGATAAACACAAAAACCGGCGATCCGTCCGTCGTCTCTTCCGCAGCTAACCGACTAGAAGAGTTTGGTTGCTTGAACAACTAGTTTGTTCAAACGATCGCTCAAGTCGTTAGCACGATAATGAATTGGTTGAGCTTAGGAAACTCATCCCATCCGGATTAGTTTTCATTAGTGAAAATTTTAATCTGGGGACATGGGAGCCAACGAGCCTCCGAGCAACGCTATCAAAATGGTATCAGAGCCACGATTTTCGGTTTTGTGTGTTTTGGATTCGGTTACTTTCATGCACTTATCATACATTGGTATCCCGGATGATTGTAGGATGTGTGTAGGATAACTTTTTGGTTTTAGGCATAAGTTCCAACTATTATGGCTATATATGTGTGTATGTGATTGCATGTGTGTGTGATTGTATATTATTTGAATCCTCGGGGTTGACGAGGCTAAATTAGTATTTAATTTTTGTAATTAAATACGACATTGTTTAGCCACTCATTTTAGTTTACTTTCGATCTAGATTATTTGTACACTCCTTCGTGGAGTATAGGATCGATGGATGTAAATTAAAATAGTTTGTCTTGGCTCGGATCTCTTTGGTGACTTGCGCACGAGAAAAGGTGGAGCGGACAAGGTGGCGACACGATGGGACGCATATTGGAGAACAATGCCATAATAGTTGGGAAAATTCTATTTTTTCCATATTTATTGCTGATTTATTTTATATGCATGTTGTGTGTGGTTGAAAATTCCTCACTGCCAATTTACTAAATGGGAGAGGGACATTTTAATTAATTCCCGTGGCCTCCATTATAATTTGACGTGTGATGCAACAAACTTGGGCGTCGGCTATGAGTGCCTTCCTCCCCATCGGATGAGTTTGTTTGCGGATCATTAGGTCAAATAATGGTTATAGGAAATTATTTAGGAGCGTGTGTACTTCCCCATCGCTAAGGCACATAATCCGAGATAATTCCCTTAGTATCGTGTAATGGTGCACACTTAGATGCAAATAAAAAGTATCCTCCCCATCGGAGTCACTGCTTTTATTTGTAGTGCCAAAGAGGAACCAACTATTAATTTTATTTGTCAAAAAGTAAGGTTGACAAGATAATAAAATTAAAGGGTTAAACCTTCTCTTACAAATGTAGAATTCGTATACGTCCAGACTATCGTGGCATGCGATATTCTCAGTGTTTTGAGGTGTTGGTTAATTTCGAAATTTTATTGTTTGAGGAATCAATGATATTTTGAAATCTACAGTAATGATCTATGTGATTCTTAGGATTTTCAAAAATGACTTTCAGTCCACTTACTATGATACTAAAGGAAATAAACTTACTGTACCCAAATAATGTTTATTGGAATAGAATCTAGATATTGTCTTATCTGCTAAGGAGTACAAGTATGCACTCTTCAAAGAGTGTCCTCAAGCGATGGTTGCTCAATAAGGTTTTCTACTTCTAAGCCGAAAGGCAAGAAGAAGAAGAAACAAGGTGGAGCAAAGATGGTGGGAGGATCTCAGGGAGGAGTGAAGAAGCCGAAAGGCAAGTACTTCACTTACAAGAAGGATGGACATTGGAAGAAGGACTATCCCAATCCAAAGTAGAACAAAGATATATCCTTTGGACTAGTCGTTGAAACATTATTAGCGGTGTTATCTACCGGCACCTGGTGTGTAGATATGAGAGCCACTAATCATGTCTGCAATACTTTGCAGAGGTTCCAGGAAACCTGACGACTAGCCGAGGGAGAGATTATCATCTTCATGGGCAATGCTTCAAAGGTGGCGGCTATTGCAGTGGGAGACGTTTATTTATCTTTTGATAGGAATAAAGTTTTGATTTTGAGAAATTGTCTTTATGTACCTACTTTTAGAAAGAATCTAATTTTAGTTTCAAAATTATTTATGGATGGATATTTTGTTTCTTTTAATGATAAAGTTGTTATAAAAAGGAATAGGGAGATTATCTGTTCTGGTACATTGGTTGGCAATTTGTACACTCTTAAACCGAAAACTCCCACGATGCATATAGAAGTGAATAACTCATCTTCTAAGTCTAATAAGAAAAAAGAACCTTCGAAAATGAACCAGACATATCTTTGACACCTAAGACTTGGTCATATTAACATGAGTAGAATTCAAAGGTTGATAGCTAATGGACCTTTGGGTTCATTAGTGGTGGAGGATCTCCCAACCTGCGAGTCTTGCTTGGAAGGTAAGATGACCAAGAGGCCTTTTAAGGATAAGGGGTATAGAGCCAAAGATGTATTGGAATTGGTTCATTCTAATTTGTGCGGTCCTATGTCTATCCAGGCTAGAGGTGGCTTTGAATACTTTGTCTCTTTTATAGATGATTATTCAAGGTATGGATACATTTACTTGATGCGCCGCAAGTCTGAATGCTTTGACAGGTTCAAAGAATTCAAGGCTGATGTGGAGAACCGTCAAGGTAAAAGTATCAAGACACTACGATCTGATCGTGGTGGCGAGTACCTCTTGGGAGAGTTTAGGAGTTACTTATTAGAGGCTGGGATTCAATCCCAATTGTCCGCACCTAGCACACCCCAGCAAAATGGTGTGGCGGAGCGAAAGAATAGGACTCTTATGTAGATGGTCATATCGATGATGAGTTATTCTGAGTTACCTAATTTATTCTGGCGGTTTGCTCTGGAAACGACAGCACACATTCTGAACTTGGTTCCATCTACGTCAGTACCCTTTACTCCCACAGAATTGTGGACTGGGCGAAAGCCTAGTCTAAGACATATTCGGATTTGGAGTAGTCCAGCACATGTGCTGAAGGGAGATGTTGGTAAGTTGGAATCTCGTACAGAAGTACGCTTGTTTGTTGGCTACCCTTAGGGAACGAAGGGTGGTTTGTTCTATAGTCCTAGAGATCAGAAGGTGATCGTGAGTACGAATGTCAGATTTCTAGAGGAGGACTATGTGATGAACCATAAGCCCACGAGTAGGATTGTTCTTGAGGAGTTGACAGGGTAAGTCCCAACTTCAGTACCACTGGTACAAGAGGAAATACCACAAGTCACTGCACCGTGTGTCACAGAGCATACACAGGAGGCACATCGTCGTAGTGGGAGGGTTGTTAGACAACTTGAGAGATTCATGTTCTTGGGAGAGTCTTCGGACTTAGTCCCTAGTAAACATGAACCTGATCCCTGGACATATGACGAGGCACTCCAAGATAGAGATGCGGTATCTTGGCAAAGAGTGATGAATTCATAGATAGAATCTATGGATTCTAATCATGTCTGGGAGCTAGTAGAACCACCCGATGGTGTGAAAGCCATTGGATGCAAGTGGATCTACAAGAGAAAGAGAGGAGTAGACGGGAAGGTTGAGACCTTCAAAGGCTTGTTGCGAAAGGGTATACTCAGAAAGAGGGTATCGATTATGAGGAGACCTTTTCACCGGTAGCTATGCTTAAGTCTATCCGGATTCTCTTATCTATTGCTGCTCATGAGGATTATGAGATTTGGCAGATGGATGTCATGACAGCTTTCCTTAATGGAAGTCTTGAGGAAAACATCTATATGAAGCAACCAGAGGGATTCATTGCAAAGGGCAAAGAGCATCTTGTGTGTAAGCTTAATCGGTCCATTTATGGATTGAAGCAAGCGTCTAGATTTTGGAACATCCGCTTTGATGAGTTAATCGAGTCATATGGATTTATTCAAAGTCCGGATGAGCCTTGTGTATACAAGAGATGTGATGGAAACGTAGTGGTATTTCTTGTACTATACGTAGATGACATTTTGTTAGTTGGCAACAATATCAGAGTGTTATCAGATGTAAGGGTATGGTTGTCCAAACAGTTTGATATGAAGGACTTGGGAGAAGTGGGACACATCCTTGGGATTAAGGTAATAAGGAATCGCAAGAAAAGGATGTTATGCCTATCTCAAGCTTTATACATTGACACTATCCTTGCTCGTTTTAGCATGCAGAACTCCAAGAAAGGTTTTATACCTTTTAGGCATGGAGTACCTTTATCTAAAGAGATGTGTCCCAAAACATTAATGGAGAGAGAGGAGATGAAGGCGACTTCTTATGCTTCGGCAGTAGGAAGCCTCATGTATTCTATGCTATGTACGAGACTAGATATCTGCTTTGCCGTGGGCATGGTTACCAGATATCAGAGTAATCCTGGACAGGGATATTGGACTGCGGTAAAGCATATATTGAAGTACCTGAGAAGGACTAGGGATTATATGCTGGTTTACCGGGTAGATCAATTAGTCCCTATGGGTTACACGGATTCTGATTTCCAATCAGATAGGGACAAAAGTAAGTCTACCTCGGGTTTTGTGTTTACTTTTGGAGGTGGAGCCATAGTATGGAGGAGTGTCAAGCAGAAATGCATGGCGGACTCTACCATGGAAGCTGAGTATGTGGCAGCCTCTGAGGCAGTCAAGGAAGTTGTATGGCTCAGGATCTTCTTGATGGACTTGGATGTGATTCCTGGTTTGCCCAGAACTATCACAAATTATTATGATAACAGTGGTGTAGTTGCAAACTCGAAGGAACCACGAGCCCATAAGGCGAGTAAACAAATAGAGCGCAAGTACCACCTGATACGAGAAATCGTAAAGGAGGTAGAAGTTGTTGTCGCCTAGATTGCATCAGAGGATGACCTGGTAGACCTTTTTGTAGGGGATCGATACGGCCGACTAGAGGGGGGTGAATAGCCCTCGTACGATGGATGTCGTAATCCGTTCGTCGTCGTACGTGCTCGTCTACAATTGTCGTTAATACGCAGCGGAATAACAATAGAAATAACAACAATACAAGCACAATCAATACACAAGCATATACGTGGTTCGGAACCGAATGATTCCTACTCCACGGGCGAGCTCCTTGAGCTCTAGTTATGCGCACGACACTAACTATAACACTCCTTCTCGACAACACGTCGGAGGTGGAGAAACCTCTCACAAGCAATTACACTAAGTAATGAAATACAAGCAATACAAAGACAAATACGAAATACACGTAAAGAACACTTTACAACGCTTGCTTTGAATCCTTTGCTTGTTGCTTGCTTTAGATGGCTCTTGAAGGTCTGGAATGCAGCAGCAATTCCCCTCCAATATCTTCACAAAAGTCTTGGCAAAATCCTCTAACTCGTTCTCCATTTATAACCTGCATCAAGCTATTTTCGCGCCTAGTAGTTGACTGCCAAAAGGCCCCAGTCGACTGCCCTTGTAGCCGTTGTCTCACAACGGCCAGATCCACGTCGGACAAGTTCCAACGGATCACCTACCAGTCGACTGATGATGCCCATTAGTTGATTAGTGACCCAGTAGTCGACTGCCCAGTCGGCTACGGAGCGTTCTGTGCTCGTGACACTCCCATCGATCATCATCCTCAGCCGATCGTCCGACGCTGGGCCGATCGCTATGTCCATGGCGGTGATCGCCAAGCACAAAACCCTAGCCTTACACCAGTCGAACTCTAGTCGACTTGGATCAGTCGAACTGGCACCTATGCCAGTCGACTGATGTCGGGCAAGACCTCAAACATAACGATGTTTGAGCCTCCGACACTCAGTCTTAGCCACTTGGCCAAGTCCACCTTATCCCTCATGGAGTTCCCCACCAAAGCTCTCTTCCCTCGGCCTACGTCCCTCGGATGCGCCAAGTGCACGGCTTCGCAATGCCATCCTTCACGTCTCATGCCCTAGAAGTATGCTTCCCTTTGGGCTCACTCCATTCGCTCCCCGTTCGGTGGTCCCTCGGATGCACCAAGCACACGGCTTCGCAATGTCATCCTTCACCGACTCAAGGACCCCGAGCCTAGGGAACTTACCAAGTCCTCAAGACTTCCCAAATGCACCAAGCGCATGGCTTCGCAATGCATTTCTCACCAAGCACCAAGCGCACGGCTTCGCAATGCTTTGGATTTCCCATGCCAAGCACCAAGCGCACGGCTTCGCAATGCTTTGGACTTCCACACCAAGCTCCATGCTTGGATTTTCCATGCCAACCCATGTTGGACTTTCCCATGACAATCCCATGTCATGAGTTTTGTCTATCATCAAAATACCATCAAGGTACTGCTGGGCCGATTGCACCAACACTTTTCACTAAGGCCCTTCTAGCGATAGCTTTGATAGGCATGTGGAGGGAAGGGGAATCAGATGTATGGCAGTATGAGGACAACATAGTCTTTTAGTATAAGTGGAAGATTGTTGGAATTTATACTGAAAGCCTAGCTCTTTTGTATGAACATTTTATTTTGGAATAAGAATCACATGATCATTGTTTACACTTTGTATGTGTGCATATTGTCTAATACTTTACATTGTAGATAACATGGTGCTTGGTGTGGAACAGAAGATCATGTTATCAGTCCCTTGTAGAATATAAGTAGAGGCTCACAACCAAGATGATTTTGGACAAACCATTGGCATGGTTGTAGTGTAGCTTGATATTGTTTTGTCTTGAACATAGAGTTACACTAGCACACTTAGGTGTATTGAGCAGGACCGACATAGAGGTGATTCAATTTATTGTTGACTACATAATTGAATCGGACCTCGGATATTATGTTGTACATGCTCTTAATCCCGATATAATAACGGGCACATGTACTTAATATTTTTTTCTTTGATTTACCAAAGGGTGAGATTTATATGGATTAAATCAATATGCCCGGTAAGTTGGGAAATGATATTATTTACAAGGTGTGTCGTTGATTATAGGAGGAAACCGTGTCCTATATATTAGGTTGATGATGTCCCCTTGAGGAGCTCATAAGGTTCATCATGTAAACCCTGCAAGTTGACTTAGTCAACATGATGATAAGGTTGAGTGGTACTACTCGAGGAGTTAGATGTTAATTGATTGATGGTGAGTAAATCAATTAATTGATGGACATTCGATATCTTAAACACGGGGAGATGGATGTACAAATAATGTATGGAGTGTTGGGTTTCCGGCACCGCGGCGTGTGTGTGTTCGATCATGTTTCGTAAACATGAGCACAGCGGAAGCAATTAAAAATAATAAATCTATATTTATTACAACACACACAACACACGCATGCTATTACAACAAGTGTAGACATAACCGTAAATTAAAATTTGCAATAAAAGGAAATTAAACTACGTTATACCTTCCGTATGACGTGTAGCGGGAACGGCATCAACCGGAACGATCCTCGTAAGAATCGTCTCTATCCGTATCCACGCCGAGCTCCTTGGGATGACTTCGCTAAGTCACGAGGTCCGTCTTCGTACGGGTTACTAGCCTCGTGTTGAAGACGACGTGATCGAGAGATGATCACTATCCGAATCCAAATTCGGACCTAAAAACAAGTCCTCAAGACTCGCTTCTCCGGAGAGGTATTCGTCAACCGATTGACGAATCCTTCGTCCTCCACCTCAGAGGATTACCGGAGATCAAATCCCCGGTATGTTACCCGCTGTCGGATCACTAACCGTCGTCCAAACGACGCTCCGACGAGAGGAGAAGAAGCTGTCCAGAAAACTGGACAGCTTGGTGGAGGAGTAGGCGCCGGCCAAAACAAGGAGAGAAAAGGCTCACCTTGATGCCGAACCTATAGGAGATCACCGGAGGGTCGCCGGAGGTTCACCGGCTGGAGCTTGGACGCCGGCAAGGGTCTTGGACGGTGGCACAAAGCTGGGCGGCGGCAGCTTTAGGGTTGGCGCCGATTAACTCCTCCAAGGAGTGGGCGGCAACTCAAGGGGGGGCTAGGGTTTTGATTAGTTAGGGTTTAACAATCCCTTAAGCCCACTTTTATAGAGAACTAATTCTCTTAATGGTTAATGGATCATATCCATAAAGCCCGTTAACCCGCTCCATTACGATAAGTTAAAATAAACCAAACCATGATGGTTTATTTTAAGTTAAAACGAACCGAACCAACCTTTGGTTCATTTGTTTAATATAAACCAAACTCTTTGGTTTATTCTCATCCATTGGATTAGAACCAAACCATTTTGGTCCATCCATTATGTCTTCATAAGACACTGCCCATCCACGCTTCCATTGCGACTGAAACAATTTCATGCTCGCTTTATGTTTGGTCCAACCAAACATAGTTTCTCTCGGTCTAAGAATCCCATTCTCAAGCTCGTTTTAAATCCTTTGGATTACACTCGTTGTGCGTGTGACCAAATAGGTTCTCGGTTTATGTTGGCCGTCTATAATTAACCATTAATTATAGAACGATCATGAGTGGCACCTAGTAGTACATCATGATCCCCAATTAACCAAAAGATCAACTTGATCCGTAACTATTTCAAACCCTTCAAGAGCTCGAATGAATCGTGCCCCATTCCTTCACTCATCTTATACCCACTTGGTTCAGGACATGGTCTATTGTGTCAGTCCCCACTAGGCTGACTACGTCACACCTAGCCCAAGTATCATTTCCTCGTCCTATGGATTCTAGTTACTCCACATGTATCGAAGAGTACCTTACTCTAAACATGTAATGCTTTGGCCAAAGACTTTAGTAACAATCCGACGAGAGGCCATGGGTATACATCTCCTCGCAAGGAGTGGTGAATCTTTATAGGCTATTCAAACACCTTCGATCACTGACTTATACCCAATCATCCCGGTCCACATCTCCTGAGATGTTTGCTTAAGATGTCAAAGCATAAGTCTCCATGATCAAGATGACTTGAATACCGCAAGTCAAAGGAACATCGCACTTAAGCCACAAGAAGAACTTCATTGACATATCTATATATGCAGAGAACCATATGAAGTCTTACGGTCACTCCAATGAACTAGTTACCATAACTAGCATCCACGATTAACTCCGACATCACTATGTCTCCACCAAAGGAGAATCACCGCTTGGATACACCAAGGAGTATACCTCGCGGTTAGTCTCAATGTAATCGATGGTGTCCAGATCCATCAATTCATCGACTAGGATAATTCCGATACATCACAATTACACATGTAGAGATACTCACTAGTTGTGATCCAATCACAAATTCTCTCATGCTGTGAATCGTATCGTGGACATTCAGTAAATGAGTTTAAGATCCAATCAAATACATAAGACATGTATACTCAAATAGTGAATCTTCATTTATCACATAAATGGTTCATACATAAGGCGATTGCCTTAGGACATCTCTCATATATTACTAACAGACTCCCACTTGGCCTAATGCCAATCGCTACGGTATCCAATACCATAAGCTCGAACATGACCCTCAAACTTACTTTGAGGTAATGCCTTAGTCAAAGGATCCGCTAAGTTCCTTTCAGTGAGAATTTTCTCGATTTGTATTTCGTTCCTACTGATGATCTCTCTGATAAGATGATAGCGGCTAAGCACATGTTTGGATCATTGATGAGACCACATCAAGTTCAGAGATGAACTTCTCGATCCAAACCGCTTCCTTTGCTGCTTCCAAAGCTGCAATGTATTTTGCCTTAGTGGCAGAATCCGCTATAGTGTCAAGCTTGGAACCTTTCCAACTTATTGCGCCTCCATTCCAGGTGAATACATACCCAGACAAAGACATGGAATCATCCTTGTCTGTCTGGAGCTGGCATCTGTATACCCACGTATCACCATGTACCCTTCTCCATATATTAGGAACACATCCTTAGTTCTTCTCAAGTACTTAAGGATCGTCTTATACCCAATGATCCATTCTCGATCGGACTGGTATCTGCTCGTGACACTCAGAGCATACGATACATCGGGCCTCGTACATAACATAGCATACATGATAGATCCTATTGC
The DNA here is from genome assembly GCA_025175895.1 of Wurfbainia villosa. Classification (NCBI taxonomy): domain Eukaryota; kingdom Viridiplantae; phylum Streptophyta; class Magnoliopsida; order Zingiberales; family Zingiberaceae; genus Wurfbainia; species Wurfbainia villosa. Next base: position 28,690,037 of record CM045989.1, on the reverse strand, counting down.
GGATGCATAGGGAATCTTACTCATGCAAATCCTCTCATCTTTTGTGCGCGGACACATAGACTTCGAAAGGTGTACCCCATGCCTGATGGGTAGGAAACCTTTCTTGGATTCCGACATGCTAAACCTCTTTAGCACTCGGTCTATATATGTAGACTGCGAAAGACCAAGCAACTTCGATCTATCTCTATAGATCTTAATCCCGAGGATGTAGGTTGCTTCTCCTGTGTCTTTCATGGAGAATGTCTTGGATAACCAAACCTTAATCGATCAGAAGATTGAAACATCGCTTTCCTATAAGTAATATGTCATCGACATACAATACTAGGAATACGATCGCACTCTACTAACCTTCTTGTACACAAAGTTGGTCTGTTTGTGAAAATCGCACTGTGTCTCATCGAAATGAATATTCCTCTGGATGCTTTCTTGATCCATAAATGAGACCATGATTTGCATACCTTGGTTTTATCAACCGATGTGAAACCCTCAGGCTGTATCATATATGTAGGGAAATCTCGTATGCCAAATGGCATATGCGCAACGGAAAATAGGATCCCTTCCAAGTGATCCATGCGAAAGCAAACTCGTATAAAATAAATTTCTCTAAACCAAACCTATCTTATAGGAGAGGATTACCTGTGTTGCGTGCCCTTGTTAATCCCGCTTTTCCTTTCGGTTTGTTGGATCTTTAGCACGTTCAAGTGTCCGTGCCTCTATACGTATCCACACGAGCACGCTCTTGTCTCACAAAAGGAAAACTAGAAGAGCTCTCCTTTACTTCTTGCTAGAGAAGTCCCTAAAGGAGAGGAAGAGAGGGACAAGGAGAAAGGAAGAAGAAGACTCCTCTTCTTGCTAGCCTACACTCACAAACCCACACAACCAAAGCTTCCACCAAGCTTTCTCTCCACTAACACAACCAAAGCTTCCACCAACAACAAAAGCCAATGCCCTCTTTGGCCGGCCACTTAGGGTGTCTTTTATAGGGTTGGAAAAACCCTTTCACCTCCACACATTCAATGCAATCCATTGCATTGAGACATATCCTTGTTTGGCCGGCCACTTAAGGAGACAAAAACCAATTTGTCTTCTTCCACCTCATCTAGCTTAGGTGGATGCTTAGGTGGATGCTTAGGTGGCATGCTTATGTGGCATTCTTATGTGGCTTTCATGCATGTTGAATTAATCTTATTAATTCAATTAAGCTTATGTTATCATATTGAATTAATCTTATTAAATCAATAAGGTAACATATTGAATTAATCTCATTAAATCAAATAGCTAAAATTCTCATTAAGCTTAAAGTCCAAAAACCATTTTGTACTTAAGCTTATTCCCAAATTATTCTAGTCAAACTAGAATACTCTAATTCCTCTAATTATCATGCTCTTTGTGTGTGACCCTATAGGCTCTCATAACGTTGGCAGTGGACCTAAACTCTTTTAGATACACAAGCAATGAGCGGCATCTAGCAATACATCATTGCTACCCAAGTTACGAGATAAGTCAAGATCCGACTAACCTTTCCGTGACTACTATAATATATGACCGTGTCCTTCTATCCTTGATATCAGATTGATCAATGAGGCATAGACCGTGTCATCCTCGATCAATCTATGTGTTTCTTGATCCCTGAGTAAACTAACTCAAACAAATGAGCTCAATATCTCATATTGACTCATTCGAGCATGACCATGCGTTTTAGTAGTTCTACTCAATCAAGGGGCCCACCGATATCACTCCCGTCATATGGAAGGGATAGATCCCATCTACATCACTCACATCCCTCCGCATAATTTGTTACATACCCAGTAATCGCCTTTATGGTCCACCCTGTTACGGGTGACGTTTGACGATACCAAAGTACATAACTCCTTATGTAGGGAACCATAGTGACTTCAGGTCTAAGGACTATTCATACCAATAGTCACATGAGAAAGTTTATGACACTCATATAACGATCCATGAAACTTTCTCATGGCGTGATTCAATTATATATTCTCCAATATATACCCATGTGTCAACTTGATATCATATATCCATGACTTGTGAGATCAAGTCATCAATTGACCTACATGCTAGTCTTTATGTATTAATATTGCCCTTGCATATTAATACTCGACTAGAACATTTAGGAAAGTGTTCTCTGACCTCTCATAATCAATTTCGCCAATTGATGTGTCAGAGATAAGAACCTACTTTTCTAGGGCATTATTATATTTAAATTAGGGCACAAGCAAGATAAATATAATAACCAATCCTTTGCCTTTATAGAATATGATACAAAATGTTCCCTATTCAACCATCACATGATTGGTTCTAGGCTTTAACTAACAATATACACGCCCTCGAGGTGTTTCCATAAAGGAAAGTTTACATCCATCCGCCATATCTCATAATCATAATGAGCCGCTATGGCCAGAGCATCCGAATGGATTTAAGATAGCTACAAAGTAATAGGTTTCGCCATAATCAACACCTTGCTTTTGACGATATCCTTTCGCTACCAATCTAGCCTTATAGGTAATCACATTACCATCCATGTCGCTTCTTGAAAACCCACTTGCACCCTATAGGCTTTATGCTCAGTGGGTCAACCAAGTTCCAAACTTGGTTTTCACATGGAATCCATTTCCACTTCATGGCACCAAGCCACTTATCCCTTTCTCAACTTGTCAAGACTTCTTCATAATCGTAGGCTCTCATCATCAATGAGTAACACGCCGCTCGATTCACTTACGAGAAATCCATATCTCTCAGAATATTCGCGTGTTCTACCGTGATCTACGAAGATGTGGTGTTACAATAGGTCCAAATTGATTGCTCATCACTATGAGTTGTCTACCGCTCAGGCTTCACCGTATCTCATCAATGTCTATTTGAGTCTCTCGAGCCTCCTCAAGCTCGACGACACTCTAATCGCTTTCTTGCAAGAGAAACTCTTTCTCTAGAAACACAGCATGCCTTGAAACAAACACCTTTTGTTCCACAGGATGATAGAATTGGTAATCCCTTGTTTCCTTAGGGTATCCAATAAATAGACATTTATCAGACTTAGCATCCAGTTTGTCTGATACAGTCCGCTTCACATAAGCAGGACAACCCCATATCTTCAAGTAAGATACATGAGGTTTCTTACCATTCCATATCTCATATGGAGTAGTTGAGACTACCTTGGTAGGCATTCTGTTTAACAAGTAAACAGCTGTCTGAAGTGCATAACCCCAAAAGGACTTGGGAAGAGTCGCATGATTCATCATTGACCTGACCATGTCCAACAAGGTCCGGTTACGCCTCTCAGATACACCATTATGTTGTGGTGTATAGGGCGGAGTCCATTGAGACAATATGCCATTGTCTCTTAGATAATCAAGAAACTCTTAACTTAAGTATTCACCACCTCGATCCGATCGAAGTATTTTAATACTCTTGTCATGTTGTTTCTCTACTTCATTTCTGAATTCTTTGAACCTTTCAAAGGCTTCAGACTTGTGTTTCATCAAGAACACATACCCAAACCGTGAGTGATCATTGGTGAAGGTAATGAAGTAGCTATAGCCTCCTAAAGCTTGAGTTGACATAGGTCCACATACATCAGTATGTATTAGACCTAGTAACTCTCCCACTTGTTCACCTTTTCCCATAAAAGGTAACTTAGTCATCTTGCCTTTTAGGCATGATTCGCATGTATCGCATGAATCCAATTCAAACGATTCCAGAATTCCACATCGGTGTAATTCGGACATGCGTTTCTTGCTTACATGGCCAAGATGACAATGCCACATGTAGGAGTCTATTTGATTATCCTTTCGAGCACTCTTGTTGCTCGCTTCGATATTGCAAATGTCACTGGATACGTCCAACGTATAAACACCATTTCTTAAAGTTCCAGTCCCATAAAGAACCCCATTCAAAGTTATGTAACAACAATTGTTACTAAACGTCAAATGGAAACCATTTCTATTTAAACAAGAAATAGAAATGATGTTCTTTATCAACAAAGGAATATAAAAGAAATTGTCCAGTTCTAAGACAAGTCCTGCAGGGAGTTTCAACAAATATGTTCCGATGGCGAGTGCAGCAACCTTTGCTTCATTCCCAACACATAAATTTGACTCTCCCTTGACAAGTCTTCTTCTATTCCTTAGCCCATGTATGTCATTACATATATGTGAGCCACACCCAGTATCCAATACCCAAGTGTCTAAGGAAATAGAATGACAATCAATAAAGAAGATTTCAAGAAGATGGGGCATCCGATGCCTTATCCTTCTTCACGACTCAAGATAAACCTTTGCAATTTCTTCGCTAATGGCCCTCCTTGCCATAATGATGGCAAGTGCCCTTTGAGCTGGTTCGCTTTTTAGCCTTTTTCTTCTTCCCTTCACATTTGTTCCTTTGACTCTCTTAGAACCTTTCTTCGAGGAATCAACTAACAACACCGCCCCTACTCATGCTTCTCGTAAGGCTCCATGCCTTCTCAAGATGTTGAGCAAGACCACAGATGAACCTCCTTGCATCTCGAGGTGAAGAGGAGCTTGAGACTTCGAACCTTCAATCTCACTTGCTCATCAACCAACTCACAAAGATGAAGGACTACGATATGAGCATCCATATGCTCATGCCGCCAGAGCTTGGGTTCCATCGCTGCTAGCATGATGCAACTCATTTGTTCAATCACTCACATGTTTCGATAGGCCAACAATTGGTCCAAAGTTGCATCGTCACTAGGACTATGAAGAGGCGCTTCGAGGACATACAAGCTTTTCACCTTGAGAACAATTCTCAAGTTTCTAAGTCACCCAAGAAGTTCGCCCACTAATTTATTTGAATCCAAAATGGAACGCAAATTCAAACACATCATGATCAATATATTAACTTAGAAATACAAAACGAGCATATATGAGAAAGATGATTTTAAAATGCATCAATATACATTTATAAATCCCATTCATTTTTCGAATTTAAAAACCCCAAAATCACTTCGGGAGATCGTAGGTCCATCTCCGAATGGGCTGATATCCATCATAGATAAGAACAACCTTGGAGTGAGTCCAACAAGCCATTCTTAGCTATGATGGTGGGTATCAAGTATACCGATTACATATCATGTATATGTAACTATCACAATGTGCTATCAACTAATTGAATGTTTACACATACATTGGGTTGTTAACACATTAACAAGTATGCATCATATGCATAGCACCCAACTTCACCTCTCTTCACATCGACCTTGGAGAGAGTCCAACAAGCCGATGCTCCAGGTTAAAGCCAACCCATTAATCGCGAAATAGTTTTAATATGGTTAGAGCGCATTCAACCAATTAGCCAGGCTTGGAGTGAGTCCAACAACCCAAACTAACGATTGACCTCTGACTCTCACCATATTAGAGTTAAACTATTCCAATGATTTGAACATGTTCGTTCGAGCCGGCTTGGAGAGAGTCCAACAACCCAAACAAGAAATGTAACTCGGTTCTAACCATATTAATGGAAGGTGTAGGCTTTAATATTGAGTTAGGGTTTTATGTCTCATCCTCTTTGCATGCAAATAACTATTATCTACATGGCATGGCATACATGGCATACATCTACATGTCACGACACGCATGGCATAATGTTATGCCTCTAATGCAATTACATGGCATACAATTATGTCATGTATATAATACTTCGTTCAGTTACGTATTGCTATGGGCGTTAAATGTAAACCCAACATTTCTTAGGTGGGCACAAATGAATAACAAATTAGGAAACAAATTTCCAAAATCTAATCACATATTTTATTCATGGAATTATTTGATTAAGGAAAATCTATTTAGGAAACCAATTTCCTAAATCATTAAAACTACTTATGGAAATAAAATATTTTAAGATTTGATTTCCCAAATCAAATCATGATTAAATTAGGAAACAAATTTCAGAATCTAATCAAATATTTTATTTATGGAAAATATCAATTTCCATAAATACTTCCAACTTTCCAAAAGTGGAAGATTTCCATAAATACTTCTAGACTTTCCAAAATTGAAAAATTTCCATAAATACTTCTAAATTTCCAAAATTTAGAAAATTTCCAGAAATACATTATGACTATCATAAAAACCATTTTTACGATTATGTGAAACACAACACAGGCTCGATACCCTTTGTTGGGTTTCCGGCCGTTGATCATGTTTACGTAAACATGAGCCAGTGAAGCAATTAAAAATAATAAATCTATATTTATTACAACACACACAACACACGCATGCTATTACAACAAGTGTAGACATAACCGTAAATTAAAATTTGCAATAAAGGAAATTAAACTACATTATACCTTTCGTATGACGTGTAGCGGGAACGGCATCAACCGGAACGATCCTCGTAAGAATCGTCTCTATCCGTATCCACGCCGAGCTCCTCGGGATGACTTCGCTAAGTCACTAGCTTCGTCTTCGTACGGGTTACTAGCCTCGTGTTGAAGACGACGTGATCGAGAGATGATCACTATCCGAATCAAAATTCGGACCTAAAAACAAGTCCTCAAGACTCACTTCTCCGGAGAGGTATTCGTCAACCGATTGACGAATCCTTCGTCCTCCACCTCAGAGGATTACCGGAGATCAAATACCCGGTATGTTACCCGCTGTCGGATCACTAACCGTCGTCCAAACGACGCTCCGACGAGAGGAGAAGAAGTTGTCCAGAAAACTGGACAGCTTGGTGGAGGAGTAGGCGCCGGCCAAAACAAGGAGAGAAAAGGCTCACCTTGATGCCGAACCTATAGGAGATCACCGGAGGGTCACCGGAGGTTCACCGGCTGGAGCTTGGACGCCGGCAAGGGTCTTGGACGGCGGCACAAAGCTGGGCGGCGGCAGCTTTAGGGTTGGCGCCGATTAACTCCTCCAAGGAGTGGGCGGCAACTCAAGGGGGGGCTAGGGTTTTGATTAGTTAGGGTTTAACAATCCCTTAAGCCCACTTTTATAGAGAACTAATTCTCTTAATGGTTAATGGATCATATCCATAAAGCCCGTTAACCCGCTCCATTAAGATAAGTTAAAATAAACCAAACCATGATGATTTATTTTAAGTTAAAACGAACCGAACCAACCTTTGGTTCATTTGTTTAATATAAACCAAACCCTTTGGTTTATTCTCATCCATTGGAATAGAACCAAACCATTTTGGTCCATCCATTATGTCTTCATAAGACACTGCCCATCCACGCTTCCATTGCGACTGAAACAATTTCATGCTCGCTTTATGTTTGGTCCAACCAAACATAGTTTCTCTCGGTCTGAGAATCCCATTCTCAAGCTCGTTTTAAATCCTTTGGATTACACTCGTTGTGCGTGTGACCAAATAGGTTCTCGGTTTATGTTGGCCGTCTATAATTAACCATTAATTATAGAACGATCATGAGTGGCACCTAGTAGTACATCATGATCCCCAATTAACCGAAAAGATCAACTGTTGATCCAGAACTATTTACGAAACCCTTGATGGCTCGAATGAATCGTGCCCCATTCTCTTCACTCATCTTATACCCACTTGGTTCAGGACATGGTCTATTGTGTCAGTCCCCACTAGGCTGACTACGTCACACCTAGCCCAAGTATCATTTCCTCGTCCTACGGATTCTAGTTACTCCACATGTATCGAAGAGTACTTTACTCTAAACATGTAATGCTTTGGCCAAAGACTTTAGTAACAATCCGACGAGAGGCCATGGGTATACATCTCCTCGCAAGGAGTGGTGAATCCTTTATAGGCTATTCAAACACCTTCGATCACTTCGACTTATACCCAATCATCCCGGGTCCACATCTCCTCGGAGATCTTTGCTTAAGATGTCAAAGCATAAGTCTCCATGATCAAGATGACTTGAATACCGCAAGTCAAAGGAACATCGCACTTAAGCCACAGTAAGAACTTCATTGACATATCTATATATGCAGAGAACCATATGAAGTCTTACGGCTGGTCACTCCAATGAACTAGTTACCATAACTAGCATCCACGATTAACTCCGGACATCACTATGTCTCCAGCCAGTGAGAATCAGCTGCTTGGATACACCAAGGAGTATACCTCGTGCTAGTCTCAACAGAATTGATGGTGTCCAGATCCATCAATTCATCGACTAGGGATAATTCCGATACATCACAATTACACATGTAGAGATACTCACTAGTTGTGATCCAATCACAAATTCTCTCATGCTGTGAATCGTATCGTGGACATTCAGTAAATGAGTTTAAGATCCAATCAAATACATAAGACATGTATACTCAAATAGTGAATCTTCATTTATCACATAAATGGTTCATACATAAGGCGATTGCCTTAGGACATCTCTCATATATTACTAACATGGAGTCCATATTAATTTATGGGGGTTGGTGAGGTAATTCAATGATGATCCTCTAGTGGAATGGAACATCATTGATGGATCAAGTTTGTGTGGTTCCGATCCATCGGGTGGCCAAGATCCAACTCCTCCTCATGGTCCCTATCGTATCCTAATATAAACCTCATGGAGCATAGATCCAATGATGGAAAACAAAACACTAGATCCGACGGTGGAGATTAAATCTCTAGATCCGATGGTTGAGATTAAATCCCTAGATCCGACAGTGGAGATTAAATCTCTAGATCCGATGGTTGAGATTAAATCTCTAGATCCGACGGTTGAGATTAAATCCCTAGATCCGACGGTGGAGATTAAATCTCTAGTTCCGATGGTTGAGATTAAATCTCTAGATCCGACGGTTGAGATTAAAACCCTAGAACCGACGGTCGAGATTAAAACAAGGCTTAAGCCCAACTCTATAAAAGGGGGCTTAAGGTGGGCGCCAAGAGAAGAAGTTGGATGTTTTTGGAGATTAGGGTTTTACCTTTCATTGGCTTGGGCGGCAAGAAACCCTAGGGAGATTAGGGTTTGGTTCTTTGGTTGGGCGGCTAGGGTTTGCAAGGAGAGTGGGCGGCAACAATAGGTCTTCTTCCTAAGGTGTTGGCCGGCTCCTTCCTCTCTTCCTTCTACCTTGGTCGGCGCTCAACCTATTCCTCTTCTCCTCTTCTTTTCCTCTTGGCTGGCAGCACAAAGGAGCTAGGGATTGTTCCCTTGTTCGATTCCTTGGTTGGCCATCTTGTTCTCTCTATTCTTGGGGCCGGCGACATCAATCCTTTGTGGATTGGTGGTTGGCTCAAGCAAGAATGGAAGGAGAGTTCTTCTTTCTTTCGATTGAAGAAGATCTAGGAAGCTTCAACTTGTGGAGGATCTTTGCCCACACGAAGTCTACAAGGAGGTTAGGATATACGATAGAAGATCGAGAGGTATAAAAGTTATACAAGTTTTATTATTGATCTTTGCATGTTATTATTAATATGATTGTATGTGTTAATTATACATGTCTACATCCATATGTATTTGTATAATCATGGACCCCGAAGATAAACACAAAAACCGGCGATCCGTTCGTCGTCTCTTCCGTGGCTAACCGACTAGAAGAGTTTGGTTGCTTGAACAACTAGTTTGTTCAAGCGATCGCTCAAGTCATTAGCACGATGACGAATTGGTTGAGCTTAGGAAACTCATCCCTTTCAGATTAGTTTTCATTAGTGAAAATTTTAATCTGGGGACATGGGACCCAACGAGCCTCCGAGCAACGCTATCACTTTCTACCGGCCAAGGAGAAGAGGGGAGGAGGTTTGGGCACCGACAATGGGAGTGGAAGCAAACCTTGGGCGCCAGCCATCTAGGAAGAGGAAGAAGAAAGGAAACAAATTCCTTATTTGTGGCCGCCCAAGCCTCCAAACCCTAAGCCTCTCAAACCCTAATCCTATTACTTTTCTAAATCTCTTTGCCGCCCACCCTAAAGCCCCTTTTTATAGAGTTAGGGATAAGCCTTATTTTATTCTCCACAATTGGTTCTAGGGATTTAATCTCAACCGTCGAATCTAGAGATTTAATCTCAACCGTTGGATATCTAGAGATTTAATCTCTACCGTTGGATCTAGAGTTTTGTTTTCATCCATTGGATCTAGGCTTCATGAGGTTTTAATAGGCTACAATAGGGACCATGAGGAGGAGTTGGATCTTGGCCACCCAATGGATCAAGCCCACATAAAGTCGGATCCATTAATGATAATCCAATCCACTAAAGGATTATCATTGATCTTCCTCACCAACCCCCATAAGTTAATATTGGCTCCATATATTATTTGTACATTTTTCTACCCGTGTTTAAGATCTCAAATGTCCGTCGATTAATTAATTTACTGACAATTAATTAATCAACATCTAACTCCAAGAGTAGTACCACTCAACCTTATCATAATGTCGGACCAAGTCCACCTGCAGGGTTTACATGATGAACCTTATGAGCTCCTCAAGGGGACATCATCATCCTATTTTATAGGACACGGTTTCCTCCTATAATCAACGATACACCATATGAATAATACAATTTCCCAACTTACCGAGCCTATCGATTTAATCTATAAATCTCACCCATTGGTAAATCAAAGAAATTAATACTAAGTATATGTGCCCATTATCATATCGGGATTAAGAGAATGTACAATATAATATCTGAGGTCTGATTCGATTATGTAGTCAGCAATAAATCGAATCACCTCTAAGTCGGTCCTGCTCAATACACACAAAGTGCACTAGTGTGATTCTATGGTCAAGACAAACCAATACCAAATCACACTACAACCATACCAATGGTTTGTCCAAAGCCATCTCGGTTGTGAGCCTTTACTTATACTTTACAAGGAGCTGATAACATGATCTCTCATGTGACACCACACACCATGTTATCTACAATATAATATATTAGACAATATGCATAACCATAAATATGCAAACAATGATCATATGATTCTTATTTCAAAATAATGATGTTCATACAAAAGATAGACTTTTCAGTATACATCCCAACATGTACTTGGCAATTAAAAGTCCAAGTTATGGGTACTTGCTTGGCAAAGGAAATGTCTAAGGGTAGGTTTGGCGGCGTGAAGTCCAAGCATGAGTCTTAGCGGCATAAGTATAAATGGATCTTGGCAATGTGAAAGTCCAAGGGTATAAGTTTGGTGGCGTAAAGTCCAAGCATGAGTATTGGGGTATAAGTCCAAATGAACCTTGGCAAAGGACCCAATTAACATGACATAGTCGATGGAAGCACCAGAAAGCTAACGTGAAGGATGAAGAGTCACAGGCTCGAAGGATCCCAGAGGCATGAGGCTGATAGAGGTGGCTAGAAGGCTTAGGTCTAGGTTCTGGGTGGTTATCAAGTAGGGGATCATACTTTGATTAAACATCATATTTGACCAGTCGACTAAGGTTATGGACCAGTCAATTGGCTGAGTGTTTGACACTCGAAAGCCTTGTTGACTCAGAGAAGATGACTGGGTTTATTGTAGGATCTTAGTGTTCCGATAGAGTGGGAGAATCTTGGAAGTTATGAAAATTTTATTTTAGATTTAAAACTTATTTTTTTTCTTTAGAAATAAAAGAGTATGCAGCAGAATTAAAAAAATAAGAAATAAAAATAAAGAGACAAATAATTTACTTGGTTCACAACCTTAGCCGGGTTGCTACTCCAAGGCTCATAGCTCTCCGAGAGCTACCTCGATGGGCAATCCACTAAATGACCCTTCAACTTGAGAACTCTGGACTTTGGAGGGATTCACTTTTTTACAAAGATTAAGAGAAAGGTAACACACTACATTCTCTTTGAATTAAAGTACATAAAGTGAAACAATAACAAATAAAAATCTACTGACACTTAGTAGCCTTGAAAGTAGAGCACGGAGTGTAGGAGTTCCGACGTTGCAATGGGATGAAGTTTCTGTGAACAAAGAACACTTGTAACAACAAATGGATGTAGTAGAGAGATGTTCTTCAAAGTTAGTCATGCATTTGTTTTATAAGCCTTTTTCAGTCGACTGGAACACCCTCCAGTCGACTCCAAATCAGCCAGTCGATTTGGTACATCGGCCTTCCCAGTCGATTGGACATGTTTCAGTCGACTACAGGTCACTTGTCTCAGCATTGGGAAATTTACCTTTCCAGTCGACTGGACCTCCCCTAGTTGACTGAAGCTCTTGCCATCTTGGTTGACAAATCATTGATCGATCACCAGATTATCTTGCCAACTAGGTATCTAGTCGACTGGACCATACTCAATCGGCTGGACCTCAGTCGACTAGAAACCTTTTAGTTGACTTGTTCCCTGTAAAACGAGATTAGAAAAAACATATAGTATGAAATGCAATGGCAGTAGTAATACTGCTCAATCTCGACTTCTTAGTCCCATGCGGACTATCCGTCGAATCGTCGCCTAGCTTTGTCCCCCTACAGAGGACTAGGCCTAACCTCTTCACTCGAGGCTTACCAGCCGACTGCCCTATCGGACATACCATGCTTGACATCCGATCTGACCCACCAAGACTTATGCCAACTGTCCGGTCTCTCTAACCCAGCTGGTCTTCATGCCGATTGTCTGGTCTCCTGACCCAATCGGTCTTCATGATAGATGTCCAATCTCCTGACCCATCTGGTCTTCTTGCTTGATGTTTGATCCTTTTGATCTATCAAGGCTCTGCCTAGTATCCGATCAACGCAACCTACTAGGACTTTCAATACTCATTGCCTAGTATCCAGTTTGCCTGACATACTTGCATTTTTCTATTAGCCTACACTCTTAATACATATATCAAACCACAGGTAATTCCTAACTCTAACTGTAATTCATACATCAAAACTAAGGAGTGGTGCTTTCTGCACCAACAATCTCCCTCTTTTTGATGTATGACAATACATCAATTAAAGTTAGGAGAATCAATTTGCAATATTCAAGTACAAAATATATTAGCAATGCATTAAGCTAAAAATGTATAACATTTATATGCATGAAATGCTCATATGCATGAAATGCTTCCTTACTTTGAACTTCTCTAACATTAAACCTTCTCTTCTCTCCCCCTTTGGTATACATAAAAAATATCATTATACACTAAATACCAAAATTCAAAGACGAGTTCAAAGTAATTAGCTTTTCAACACAATAATATATAAAAGTTACTTTTGATAAAATATACTTAAATATTTCAAAAATACCTAAGCTCTGAAATATCCATTTCAAAGTACTTTAAGCTTTTCAAAAGACTTTAGTGTTTTAAAAGATCAAAAGCATTTTAAAATACATAGACTCTTCAAAAAAAATTCAAAAATGAATATTTAGATTTAAAGTGAACTTTAAATCAGATTTTCAAAATTTTCAAAGTTTGAAAGATTTTTGAAACTACCCAAAAGTCAAATTATAAAATTTTCTCCCCCTCAATATTTTAAATTTTTAAATATAGCTATTAAATTTTCAAAACTCCCCCTCAAATAAAGCTATTAAATATTCAAAACTTCCCCTTAAATAAAATAATGCAAATGAAATAAGAAATGTCCAAGAATTTATTCCTATATATATAATTAATATACTGAAAATACACATCTAAAAATTGTCCGTAAAGCAAATTTCTAACTCTTTAGTAGTTTAAGTGATATAGAATTTTCATCGAGCTTTGAATTAGAGTTAGTCACTAAAGTGATTGATTTTCTTTTTAAACCCCGTGTTGGTCCATGTTGATACACTGAATCTACATCTGGAACCTGAGGTGCAGTCCTAGCATCTCACACCCATCTTAGTGGATCAATGCACAAGCAGGTAGTCCTATGTGTTTGTGAGATGCGAAGGCTTACCTAGGTCTATAGGATATTGAAATCTAAAATTGACATAGGCTAGATCAAATTTTAATTTTCCTTTAAGAAAATAATATTACTTAGTAAAACAAAATATATTTTGAATAATGAAACATTAAAGAATCCTAGTCTACTAAGCATAACCCAAGTCATGTTTAAGAATAACCAAAATTCAAAAGTTACCAAATTAACTACATAAGTTCAAACTATAACAACAAGTGTATCTAATACAGTCCTAATCTGAAGAAGGAGGTGGGGAGGTGGATTACTCCGTTGGAATGTATACTGAAAGCCTAGCTCTTTTTGTATGAACATTTTATTTTGGAATAAAAAATCACATGATCATTGTTTGCACTTTATATATTTATATGTGTGCATATTGTCTAATATTTTACATTGTAGATAACATGGTGCTTGGTGTGGCACAGAAGATCATGTTATCAATCCCTTGTAAAATATAAGTAGAGGCTCACGACGAAGATGGTTTTGGACAAACCATTGGCATGGTTGTAGTGTAGCTTTGTATTATTTTGTCTTGAACATAAAGTTACACTAGTACACTTAGGTGTATTGAGCAGGACCAACATAGAGGTGATTCAATTTAGTACTGACTACATAATTGAATCGGACCTCAAATATTATGTTGTGCATGCTGTTAATCCCGATATAATAACGGGCACATGTACTTAATATTTATTTCTTTGATTTACCAGAGGGTAAGATTTAGATGGATTAAATCAATATGCCCGGTAAGTTGGGAAATGATATTATTTACATGGTGTGCCGTTGATTATAGGAGGAAACCGTGTCCTATATATTAGGTTGATGATGTCCCCTTGAGGAGCTCATAAGGTTCATCATGTAAACCCAGCTGGTTGACTTAGTCAACATGATGATAAGGTTGAGTGGTACTACTCGAGGAATTAGATGTTAATTAATTGATGGTCAGTAAATCAATTAATTGACGGACATTCGATATCTTAAACACAGGGAGATTAATGTACGAATAATATATGGAGCCCATATTAATTTATGGGGGTTGGTGAGGTAGTTTAATGATGATCCTCTAGTGGAATGGAACATCATTGATGGATCAAGTTTGTGTGGTTCCGATCCATTGGGTGGCCAAAATCCAACTCCTCCTTATGGTCTCTATCGTAGCCTAATATAATCCTTGTGAAGTCTAGATCCAAGAATGTAAAACAAAACCTAGAACCAATGGTTGGGATTAAATCCCTAGATCTGATGGTTAGGATGAAACCCTAGAACCAACGGTTGGGATTAAATCCCTAGATCCGATGGTTAGGATGAAACCCTAGAATCGACGGTTGGGATTAAATCCCTAGATCCGACGGTTGGGATAAAACCCTAGATCTGACGGATGGGATGAAACCCTAGATCTGACGGTTGGGATGAAATCCTAGATCCGATGGTTGGGATCAAACCCTAGATCCGACGGTTGGGATAAAACCCTAGATCCGACGGTGGAGATTAAATCCCTAGATCCGACGGTGGAGATTAAAGGAGGATTAAGCCCAATTCTATAAATAGAAGGCTTAAGCTTTGGCGGCAATAATAATTGAATTGGAGTTAGGGTTTGGCTCTTCTCAAAGTGGGCGGCTAGGGTTTTGGAGCAAAAGCTTGGGCAGCAACCATCTTCCTTCTCCTTGTTGCCGGCGCCCATCTTCCTCCATCAAGACTTGGCCGGCGCCCATCCTCTAGGTCTCTCTCTTATTCCTTGGCCGGTGGTTCTCCTTCCTTTGGTGGCCGGCGTTCACTCCTTCAATCTCTCCAAGGTGGCCGGCGGTTCTCCTTCCATTGGTGGCCGACGCTTCATCCACTTGTTCCTTGGCCGGCGGTTGCATCAAATTCCCTAATTTGGTGGTCGGTTCTAGAAAGGATAGGTATTTGTTGTTTCTTCTTTTTGTTCGCAGCGGACAAGGAAGGGAAGAACGTGATCTAGAAGCCTTCTACTCGTGGAGGATCTTCGTCCACACATCGTCCACGAGAAGGATAGGACATACGGTAAAAGATCGTAAGGTATAAAGTTTTATAACTTTATTTTCAGATCTGAGCATGTTCCTTTTAGTGTTGATTATACATGTGTGTGTATGTATATATATTGTATAATCATGGAGCCCGAAGACAAACACAAAAACCGGCGATCCGTCCGTTGTCTCTTCTGCGGCTAATCAACTAGAAGAGTTGTGTTGCTTGAACAACTAGTTTGTTCAAGCGACCACTCAAGTTGTTAGCATGACGACGAATAGGTTGTGCTAAGGAAACTCATCCCATCCGGATTAATTCTTTCATTAGTGAAAATTTTAATCCGGGGACATGGGAGCCAATGAGCCTCCGAAGCAACTCCCTACAAGTGGTATCAGAGCCACGGTTTCCGGTTTTGTGTGTTTTGGATTCGGTTACTTTCATGCACATTTCATATATTGAGTATGCCGGATAATAGTAGGATGTGCGTAGGCTAACTTTTTGGTTGCAGGCATAAGATCCGACTATTATGGCTATTTGGTTGTATGTGATGGTTTTGTGTGTGATTGTATGTATATTATTTGAATCCTCGGGGTTGACGAGGCTAGATTAGTATTTAATTTTTTGTAATTAAATACGGCATTATTTAGCCGCTCATTTTAGTTTACTTTCGATCTAGATTATTTGTACACTCCTTCGTGGAGTATAGGATCGATGAATGTAAATTAAAATGATTTATCTCGGCTCGGATATCTTTGGTGACTTGCGCACGGGAAAAGATGGAGTGGACGAGGTGGCGACACGACGGGATGCATATTGGAGGACAATGCCATAATAGTTGGAAAAATTCTGTTTTTTCCATATTTATTGCTTATTTGTTTTATATGCATGTTGTGTATGTTTTAAAATTCCTCATTTTCAATTTACTAAGTGGGAGAGGGACATTTTTAATTCCCGCGGCCTCCATTACAATTTGACGTGTGATGCAACATACTTGTGCGTTGGCTCTGAGTGCCTTTCTCCCCATCGGATGGGTTTGTTTGCGGATCACTAGGTCAAATAATGGTTATAGGAAATTATTAAGGAGCGTGTGTACTTCCCCATCGGTAAGGCACATAATCCGAAATAATTCCCTTAGTATCGTGTAATGGTGCACACTTAGATGCAAATAAAAAGTATCCTCCCCATCGGAGTCACTGCTTTTATTTGTAGGGATAAAGAGGAACCAACTATTAATTTTATATGTCAAAAAGTAAGGTTGACAAGATAATAAAATTAATGGGTAAAACCTCCTCTTACAAATGTAGAATTCGTATACGTCCACACTATCGTGGCATGCGATATTCTCGGTGTTTTGAGGTGTTGGTTGATTTCGGAATTTTATTGTTTTTGAGGAATCAATAATATTTGAAATCTAATATTTTGATCATTGTGATTTTTAGGATTTTCAAATGGCTTTCAACCCATTTGCTGTGATTTTAAAAGAAAACAAACTTACTTGACCAAACTACATTGATTGGAAAAGAAACTTGGATATTGTCTTAACTGCGGAGGAGTAAAAATTTGTACTCTTTGAGGTCTGTCCTCCTAAGCCCTCCGATGACTCTGATGAAAAGGAGAAAGAACGTTATAAGAAATGGGTCAAGGCAGATGAGATGGCGCGGTGTTACATTTTGGCATCTATGTCAAATGTGCTGCAACATCAGCATCAGGCCATAGCCACAACTTATGACATGATGTTCAATCTCAAGGAACTTTTCGGACATCAGAGTAGGGTGGCTATGCAGGAGGCAATGAGAAACTTGATGACGACCACCATGATCGAGGGAACACCTGTTAGGGATCATGTTCTCAAGATGATGGCTCATCTTAATGAGATGGAAGTCCTCGGAGCTGAGGTCGATGGGGAAACCCAGGTCGATATCATTCTCCAGTCTCTGCCTAGGAGTTTTGAGCAGTTCTGCCTCAACTACAACATGAACAAGAGGTTGTATTCGTTGGCGGAGCTTCTGACATAACTCCAGGCGACAGAGGGAATTTTTCGTCAAAGTGCTCAAGCCATGGTTGCTCAGAAGGTTTCTTCCTCTAAACCGAAAGGTAAGAAGAAGAAGAAGCAAGGTGGAGCGAAGAAAGTGGCAGTGGGACCTCAGGCAGGAGTGAAGAAGCCGAAAGGCAAGTGCTTCACTTGCAAGCAGACTGGACATTGGAAGGCGGACTGTCCTCGCCGAAAGAACAAAGGTATATCTTCTTGTTTAGTTGTTGAAACATGTTTAGCGGTGTTATCTACCAGTGCCTGGTGTGTAGATATAGGAGCCACTAATCATGTCTGCAATACTTTGCAGGGGTTCCAGGAAACTCGACGACTAGCTGAGGGAGAGATTACCGTCTTCATGGGCAATGCTTCAAAGGTGGCGGCTATTGCAGTGGGAGACGTTTATTTATCTTTTGATAGGAATAAAGTTTTGGTTTTGAGAAATTGTCTTTATGTACCTACTTTTAGAAAGAATTTAATTTCAGTTTCTAAATTGTTTATGGATGGATATTCTGTTTCTTTTAATGACAAAGTGGTTATAAAAAGGAATAGGGAGATTATCTGTTCTGGTACATTGGTTGGCAATTTATATACTCTTGAACCGAAAACTCCCACGATGCATATAGAAGTAAATAACTCATCTTCTAAATCTAATAAGAGAAAAGAACCTTCGCAGATGAACCAAACATATCTTTGGCATCTAAGGCTTGGTCATATTAACCTAAGTAGAATTCAAAGGTTGATAGCTGATGGACCTTTGGGTTCATTAGTGGTGGAGGATCTCCCAACCTGCGAATCTTGCTTGGAAGGTAAAATGACCAAGAGGCCTTTCAAGGCCAAGGGGTATAGAGCCAAAGATGTGTTAGAATTGGTTCATTCTGATTTGTGCGGTCCTATGTCTATCCAGGAAAGAGGTGGTTTTGAATATTTCGTCTCTTTTATAGATGATTATTCAAGATATGGATACATTTACTTGATGCGTCGCAAGTCTGAATGCTTTGACAGGTTCAAAGAATTCAAGGCTGATGTGGAGAACCGTCAAGGTAAAAGTATCAAGATATTACGATCTGATCCTGGTGGTGAGTACCTCTTGGGAGAGTTTAGAAGTTACTTATCAGAGGTTGGGATTCAATCCCAATTGTCCGCACCTGGCACACCCCAGCAGAATGGTGTGGCGGAGCGAAGAAATAGGACTCTTATAGAGATGGTCAGATCGATGATGAGTTATTCTGAGTTACCTGATTCGTTCTGGGGGTTTGCTCTGGAAACAACAGCACATATTCTGAACTTGGTTTCATTTAAGTCAGTACCCTCTACTCCCACAGAGTTGTGGACTGGGTGAAAGCCTAGTCTAAGACATATTCGGATTTGGGGTAGTCCAAAGACATGTCTTTGAAGGGAGATCTTTGGTAAGTTGGAATCTCGCATGTATACGCTTGTTTGTTGGCTACCCTAAGGGAACGAAGGGTGGTTTATTCTATAGTCCTAGAGATCAGAAGGTGATCATGAGTATGAATGCCAGATTTCTAGAGGTGGACTATGTGATGAACCACAAGCCCACGAGTAGGATTGTTCTTGAGGAGTTAACAGGGGAAGTCCCGACTTCAGTACCACCGGTACAAGAGGAGACATCACAAGTCACTGCACCGCGTGTCACAGAGTATACACAAGAGGCACCTCGTCGTAGTGGGAGGGTTGTTAGACAACCCGAGAGATTCATGTTTTTGGGAGAGTCTTCGAACTTAGTCCCTGGTGAACATGAACCGGATCCCTGGACATATGACGAGGCACTCCATGATAGAGATGCGGTATCTTGGCAAAGTGCAATGAATTCAAAGATAGAATCTATGGATTCTAATCAGGTCTGGGAGCTAGTTGAACCACCCGATGGTGTAAAAGCCATTGGATGCAAGTGGATCTACAAGAGAAAGAGAGGAGTAGACGGGAAGGTTGAGACCTTCAAAGTTAGGCTTGTTGCGAAAGGGTATACTCAGAAAGAGGGTATCGATTATGAGGAGACCTTTTCGCCGGTAGCTATGCTTATGTCTATCCGGATTCTCTTATCTATAGCTGCTCATATGGATTATGAGATTTGGCAGATGGATGTCAAGACAGCTTTCCTTAACGGAAGTCTTGAAGAGAACATCTATATGCGGCAACCAGAGGGATTCATTGCTAAAGGAAAAGAGCATCTTGTATGTAAGCTTAATCGGTCAATTTATGGATTGAAGCAAGCTTCTAGATCTTGGAACATCCGCTTTGATGAGGTAATCTAGTCATATGGATTTATTCAAAGTCCGGATGAGCCTTGTGTATACAAGAGATGTGACAGAAACGTAGTGGTGTTTCTTGTACTATACGTAGATGACATTTTGTTAGTTGGCAACAATATCAAAGTGTTATCAGACGTAAGGGAATGGTTGTCCAAACAGTTTGATATGAAGGACTTGGGAGAAGTGGGGCACATCCTTGGCATCAAAGTTATAAGGGATCGCAAGAAAAGGATGTTGTGCTTATCTCAAGCTTCACACATTGACACTATCCTTGCTCGTTTTAGCATGCAGAACTCTAAGAAAGGTTTTCTACCTTTTAGGCATGGAGTTCCTTTATCTAAAGAGATGTGTCCCAAAACATCAAAGGAGATAGAGGACATGAAGCCCGTTCCTTATGCTTCGGCAGTAGGAAGCCTTATGTATGTTATGCTATGTACGAGACCGGATATCTGCTTTGCCGTGGGCATGGTTAGCAGATATCAGAGTAATCCTGGACAGGGACATTGGACTGCGGTAAAGCATATATTGAAGATCCTGAGAAGGACTAGGGATTATATGCTGGTTTACCGGGCAGATCAAATAGTCCTGTGGGTTACACGAATTCGGATTTCCAATCAGATAGGGACAAGAGTAAGTCTACCTCGGGGTTTGTGTTTACTTTTGGAGGTGGAGCCATAGTATGGAGGAGTGTCAAGCAGAAATATGTGGTGGACTCCACCATGGAAGCTGAGTATGTGGCAGCCTTTGAAGCAGCCAACGAAGCTATATGGCTCAGGAACTTCTTGATGGACTTGGATGTGATTCCTGGTTTGCCCAGAACTATCACAATTTATTGTGATAACAGTGGTGCAGTTGCAAACTCGAAGGAACCACGAGCCCACAAGGCGAGTAAACACATAGAGCGCAAGTACCACCTTATACGAGAGATCGTAAAGCGAGGAGAAGTTGTTGTCGCCAAGATTGCATCAGAGGATAACCTGGCGGATCCATTCACTAAGGCCCTTCCAGCGAAAGCGTTTGATAGGCATGTGGAGGACATGGGGATCAGATGTATGGTAGTGTGATGACGGCATAGTCTTTTAGTATAAGTGGGAGATTGTTGGAATGTATACTGAAAGCCTAGCTCTTTTTGTATGAACATTTTATTTTGGAATAAGAATCACATGATCATTGTTTGCACTTTATATATTTATATGTGTGCATATTGTCTAATATTTTACATTGTAGATAACATGGTGCTTGGTGTGGTACAGAAGATCATGTTATCAGTCCCTTGTAAAATATAAGTAGAGGCTCACGACCAAGATGGTTTTGGACAAACCATTGGAATGGTTGTAGTGTAGCTTGGTATTGTTTTTTCTTGAACATAAAGTTACATTAGTACACTTAGGTGTATTGAGCAGGACCGACATAGAGGTGATTCAATTTAGTACTGACTACATAATTGAATCGGACCTCGGATATTATGTTGTGGATGCACTTAATCCCGATATAATAACGGGCACATGTACTTAGTATTTATTTCTTTGATTTACCAGAGGGTGAGATTTAGATGGATTAAATCAATATGCCTGGTAAGTTGGGAAATGATATTATTTACATGGTGTGCCGTTGATTATAGGAGGAAACCGTGTCCTATATATTAGATTGATGATGTCCCCTTGAGGAGCTCATAAGGTTCATCATGTAAACCCAGCTGGTTGACTTAGTCAACATGATGATAAGGTTGAGTGGTACTACTCGAGGAATTAGATGTTAATTAATTGATGGTCAGTAAATCAATTAATTGACGGACATTCGATATCTTAAACACGGGGAGATTAATGTACGAATAATATATGAAGCCCATATTAATTTATGGGGGTTGGTGAGGTAGTTAAATGATGATCCTCTAGTGGAATGGAACATCATTGATGGATCAAGTTTGTGTGGTTCCGATCCATCGGGTGGCAAAGATCCAACTCCTCCTTATGGTCCCTATCGTAGCCTAATATAATCCTTGTAAAGTCTAGATCCAAGAATGTAAAACAAAACCTAGAACCAACGATTGGGATAAAACACTAGATCCGACGGATGGGATGAAACCCTAGATCCGACGGTTGGGATGAAATCCTAGATCCGACGGTTGGGATGAAACACTAGATCTCACGGTTGGGATAAATCCCTAGATCCGACGGTGGAGAATAAATCCCTAGATCCCACTGTGGAGATTAAAGGAAGCTTAAGCCCAATTCTATAAATAGAAGGCTTAAGCTTGGGCGGCAATGATAATTGAATTGGAGTTAGGGTTTGGCTCTTCTCAAAGTGGGCGGCTAGGGTTTTGGAGCAAAAGCTTGGGCGGCAACCATCTTCCTTCTCCTTGTTGCCGGCGCCCATCTTCCTCCATCAAGACTTGGCCGGCGCCCATCCTCTAGGTCTCTCTCTTATTCCTTGGCCGGTGGTTCTTCTTCCATTGGTGGCTGGCGTTCACTCCTTCAATCTCTCCAAGGTGGCCGGCGGTTCTCCTTCCATTGGTGGTCGGCGCTTCATCCACTTGTTCCTTGGCCGGCGGTTGCATCAAATTCCCTAATTTGGTGGTCGGTTCTAGAAAGGATAGGTATTTGTTGGTTCTTCTCTTTGTTCGCAGCGGACAAGGAAGGGAAGAACGCGATCTAGAAGCCTTCTACTTGTGGAGGATCTTCGTCCACACGTCGTCCACGAGAAGGATAGGACATACGATAGAAGATCGTAAGGTATAAAGTTTTATAACTTTATTTCCAGATCTGAGCATGTTCCTTTTAGTGTTGATTATACATGTGTGCGTATGTATATATATTGTATAATCATGGACCCCGAAGACAAACACAAAAACCGGCGATCCATCCGTCGTCTCTTCCGCGGCTAATCAACTAGAAGAGTTGTGTTGCTTGAACAACTAGTTTGTTCAAGCGACCACTCAAGTTGTTAGCACGACGACGAATAGGTTGTGCTAAGGAAACTCATCCCATCCGGATTAATTCTTTCATTAGTGAAAATTTTAATCCGGGGACATGGGAGCTAATGAGCCTCCGAAGCAACTCCCTACAGACTCATGCTTCAAGATCGAAAAACTCTATCATCTCTTGATGATCATTTCTCCGTGTCTTGAGCACTTGCATCAACTCTCTATGATCCTCTCTCTGTGTCTGAAGCATCTGTATCATCTCAAGATGACGTGCCTGATGCTGCTGCTCTTGACACTACATCGCATCCTCCAATATGGATAATCTCTTTGCTACTGTGGGAGGTGCAGGAAGCCCAAGAAAAGGAGATGGCCTATCAAATCCTAGTGCTTCCTGATGCTCAGACTTAGGGTCGGAATGATGCTCTAGGTCAATCTCAGGCTTAGGCTGGTACTGGGGTTGAGGTTGAGGGCTAACTCTCCTCCATATTATGACGTTATTTTCATCTAAAACTATTTTAGCTAATGCAAACTATCTAGAACCTATCATGTAATACTCAGAGAGTTATTTGACATTACATATGGCAACATCAAACCCTAATGTAGCTAATAAAGATGTGATGACATGACAATAAGGCAGATGTGCTTGCCTACTAGTTACTACCCTAGAGTGATGGATGATAGAATGAAACATTTGTAAACTAATATCTAAGTCTAATCTATGACTGAGTACATATAGTAAAAAATGAATGATAGGGATGCATCATAGCGATGTCCCTAGTGGTGAATGGCAAAATATAGTTCATTATGACTCTGTACAGGGCATAGTCTTGTACTCTAAGTATAGTGGAATTGAAGATACTCACAGATGGAGTCCACTCCTCACCAAAGAGATGCAAATGTATCCTATCTAATATAATGTGAGAGTAGGAATCACCATATGGTAATTCCATAGAGGGAAAACATACAATTGGACATGATGAATGCATAAGTCCTAAATGATCTCTCAATAAGAAGGGGGTAAAGATAAAATTTTTACCTTGTACTCTAGTGGAATATGAAAGATCATCAATTCTAGTAAAGTTATTAAAAAACTCAGCATATAGATCTATGTTAATAGAGTTTTTACAATAAACTAGTTTATCTAGACCATAATGTGCTATGACTTCAATGCATGATCTACTAATATGTCTAGTAGGCATGGGAGTATAATGGGTGTAATTAAAACTAATCCTATGTCCCTCAGTGGGAAATCTAATGTCCATATTTGGAGCAGAGGATGACTCAGCCTCAACTGCTCTTCTTTTACCCCTAATTAAATTACAATAATTTAATATTTATGTAAAAATGATTGAAAACTAAGTTTAGAATTTGTTGGGTTTTCGACACCACGGTGAGTGTGTGTTCGAACATGTTTCGTATATATGTACACAGTGGAAGAAATAAAAAGCAATAAATCTAATTTATTACAACACACACACCACACGCATGCATAGTACAACATGTGTATACATAATCGTAGTTTCAAATTTTGCAATAAAAAAAATTACTCTGCGTATACTTGACGTATCACGTGTAGCGGGAAAGGCATCAACCGAAGCGACTCCCGCTAGAATCGCCTCTATATGTATCCACGCAGAGTATCGTCAGGATGGCTTCACAAATCCACGAGCCTCATCTTCATAAGAGTCACTAGCCTCGTGTCGAAGACGATGTGATTGAGAGAAGATCATAATCTGAATCAAAATTTGGATTAGAAATCGAGTCCCAATAACTCGCTTCTCCGGAGAGGTATTCGTCAACCATTTGACGAATCCTTCGTCCTCCACCTATGAGGATTACCAGAGGTCGAATCCCCGATAAAATTTCCACTGTAGGAGCTCAAAATGTCATCCAAACGACGCTCTAACACATAAGGAAATAAGCTAACCAGAAAATTGGACAGCTTGGTAGTGGATGTTACACCGGCCAAAGAGGATGGCCGGCCAACCCTTGGTCGCCGGAACCAAGGTTAGTCGCCGGAGGGTCATCGGAGGGTCGCCGGAGGATGGCCGGAAGCATCTTGGATGCCGGCAATAGCTAGGATGGCGACATAAAAGTTGGGCAGAAACAAGGTTGGGTGGCGGCAAGGAGAAGAGAGGGAGAGGGGTTGGGCTGCTAGGTTTTTCCAACAACCAAAAGTTCTCCATGAAAAACCCTTAAGCCATGTTTTATAGAACATATTCTCGTAACGGTTATTGGTTCATAACCAAAAAATCGTTAACCCGCTCCATTAACTTAAGTTAAAATAAACCAAACCGAGTTGGTCTATTTTAAGTTAAAAAAACCGAACCAATTTTAGTTTACTCGTTTAAAACAAACCAAACCCCTTTGGTTTATTCTTCACCATTGAATTAGAACCAAACCAATTTGATTCATCCATCATCTTTTCATAAGACACAGCCCATCCACGCTTCCATTGCGACTGAAACGATTTCATGCTTGCTCCTTGTTTTGTCCAACCAAACCTAGTATCTCTCGGTCTGAGAATCTCATTCTCAAGCTCGTTTTAAATCCTTCGGATTACGCTGATTGTGCGTGTGACCAAATATGTTATCGGTTTATGTTGGCAGTCTATAATTAACTATTAATTATAGAACGATCATGAGTGGCACCTAGTAGTACATCATGATCCCTAATTAACCGAAAAGATCAACGGTTGATCCAGAACTATTTATGAAACCCTTCAGCAGCTACAATGAATCGTCCTCCATTCCCTTCATCCATCTTATACCCACTTGGTTCAGGACATGGTCTATAGTGTCAGTTCTCACTAGGTTGACTATGTCACACTAGCCCAAGTATCATTTCCTTGTCC
The DNA here is from genome assembly GCA_025175895.1 of Wurfbainia villosa. Classification (NCBI taxonomy): domain Eukaryota; kingdom Viridiplantae; phylum Streptophyta; class Magnoliopsida; order Zingiberales; family Zingiberaceae; genus Wurfbainia; species Wurfbainia villosa. The sequence continues at coordinate 28,664,219 of CM045989.1, read as the reverse complement.
TACAGATTCTAGTTACTGCACATGTATCCAAGAGTACCTTACTCGAAACATGTAATGTTTTGGCCAAAGACTTTAGTAACAATTCGATGAGAGGCCATGAGTATACATCTCCTCGCAAGGAGTGGTGAATCCTTTATAGGCTATTTAAACACCTTCGGTCACTTCGACTTATACCCAATCATCTCGGATCCACATCTCCTTGGAGATGCTTGCTTAAGATGTCAAAGCATAAGTCTTCATGACCAAGATGAATTGAATACCGTAAGTCAAAGGAACACCGCACTTAAGCCACAATATGAACTTCATTGACATATCCATATATGCAGAGAACCATATGAAGTCTTACAGCTGGTCACTCTAATGAACTAGTTACCATAACTAGCATCCACGATTAACTCCGGACATCACAATGTCTCCAGCCAGTGAGAATCAGTTGCTTAGATACACCAAGGAGTATACCTCGTGCTAGTCTCGACAGAATTAATGGTGTCCAAATCCATCAATTCATCGACCAGGGATAATTTCGATACATCACAATTATACATGTAGAGATACTCACTAGTTGTGATCCTATCACAAATTCTCTCATGTTGCAAATCGTATCGTGGACATTCAGTTAATGAGTTTAAGATGCAATAAAATACATGAAAATATGTATACTCAAATAGTGAATCTTCATTTATCATATAAATGGTTCAAACATAAGGCGATTGCCTTAGGACATCTCTCATATATTACTAACAAACTCCCACTTGGCCTAATGTTAATCGCCACGGTATCCAATACCATAAGCTCTAACATGATCCTCAAACTTACTTTGAGATAAGGCCTTAGTTAAAGAATCCGCTAAGTTCCTTTCAGTGAGAATCTTCTCGATTTTATTTCCTTCCTACTTATGATCTCTCTGATTAGATGATAGCGGCGAAGCACATGTTTGGATCATTGATGAGACCACATCAAGTTCATAAATGAACTTCTTAATCCAAACCGCTTCCTTTCCTGCTTCCGAAGCTGCAATGTATTCTGCCTCAGTAGCAGAATCCGCTATAGTGTCAAGCTTGGAACCTTTCCAACTTATTGCACCTCCATTCAAGGTGAACACGTACCCAGACTGAGACCTAGAATCATCCTTGTCTATCTGGAAGCTCGCATCTGTATACCCGCGTATAACCATGTCTCCTTCTCCATATATTAGGAAGACATCCTTAGTTCATCTTAAGAACTTAAGGATCGTCTTAACAACCGCTCAATGATCCATTCCTGGATCAAACTGGTATCTACTCTTGACACTCAGATCATACGATACATCGGACCTTGTACATACCATAGCATACATGATAGATCCTATTGCGGATGCATATGAAATCTTACTCATGCAAATCCTCTCAACTTCTGTGCGTGGACACATATACTTCGAAAGGTGTATCCCATGCCTGATGGGTAGGAAACCTTTCTTGGATTCCGAAATGCTAAACCTCTTTAACACTTGGTCTATATATGTAGACTGCGAAAGACCAAGCAACCATTTTGATCTATCTATAGATCTTAATCCTGAGGATGTAGGTTGCTTCTCCCAGGTCTTTCATGGAGAACGTCTTGGACAACCAAATTTTAACTGACTATAAGACAGAAACATTGTTTCCTTTAAATAATATGTCATCGACATACAATACTAGGAACACGACTGCACTCCCACTAACCTTCTTGTACAGACAAGGTTCGTCCGGATTTTATGAGAAATCAAACTTTTTGATTGTCTCATCAAAATAGATATTTCAGCTCCTGGATGTTTGCTTCAGTCCATATATGGACCGTTGCAATTTGCATTCCTTGGTTTTATCAACCGATGTGAAACCCTCAGGTTGTATCATATACACATCCTCGAGTAGGTTTCCATTAAGGAAAGTTGTTTTCACATCCATCTGCCATATCTCATAATCATAATGAGCCGCTATGGCTAGGAGCATCTGAATGGATTTAAGCATAGCTACAGGTGAATAGGTTTCATCATAATCAACACCTTGCTTTTGACGATATCCTTTCGCCACCAATCTAGCCTTATAGGTAATCACATTACCATCCATGTCGGTTTTCTTCTTGAAAACCCACTTGCACCCTATAGGCTTTATGCCTTTAGGTGGATCAACCAAGTTCCAAACTTGATATTCATACATGGAATCCATTTCTGAATTCATAGCTTCAAGTCATTTGTCCCTTTCTGAAGTTTTCAGAACTTCTTCATAATTGGTAGGCTCCTCATCGTCAATGAGTAACACATCGTTCGATTCACTTACGAGAAATCCATATCTCTCAGGAATGTTGCGTGTCCTACCAGATCTATAAAGATGTGGTGTCACAATAGGTTCAGTCGATGTCTCATCACTATGAGTCATCAATCGTGGTGCTTGACCAGGTATCTCTTCAATGTCTACTGGAGTCTCTTGAACCTTCTCAAGTTCAACGACATTCCCACTATTTTCTTGAAAGAGAAACTCTTTCTCTAGAAACACAACATTCCTTGAAACAAACACCTTTTGTTCCAAGGGATGATAGAATTGGTAACCCCTCATTTCCTTAGGGTATCCAATAAATAGACATTTATCATACTTAGCATCCAATTTGTTTGACACAGTCCGCTCACATAAGCAGGACAACCCCATATCTTCAAGTAAGATAAATGAGGTTTCTTATTAGCCCATATCTCATATGGAGTAGTAGAGACTACCTTGGTCGGGACTCTGTTTAACAAGTAAACAACTGTCTGAAGTGCATAGCCCCAAAAGGACTTGGGAAGATTTGCGTGATTCATCATTGACCCGACCATGTCCAACAAGGTCTGGTTTCCCCTCTCAAATACACCATTAAGTTGTGGTGTATACGGCGGAGTCCATGGAGACAATATTGTTAGTGAAAGCCCTAGAGTCAATCATGCGATGATTGTCGTATGGACTTTATTGTATCATATTCCTATTTATAAAGGCATGATTATTATATTTACTTGTATTGGTGCCAAATAACTATATATAATAATGTCCTTGAGTAGTAGGTTCTTATCTATATCAATCGATTGGTTGAATCGATAATGAGATGATATAGAGAACACTACTCTTAATCATTCCTAGTCAAGTATTAACATTCAGGGACAATGTTAATGTGTAGAGACTAGCATGTAGGTCAACACGATGACTTGATCTCACAAGTCATGGATATGAGATATCAAGTTGACACATGGGTATGCATTGGAGAATGTATACTGAATGACCCACCATGAGAAAGTATCATGGATCGTTATATGAGTGTCATATACTTTCTCATGTGGCTATTAGTATGACTATTAGTCCTTAGACCTAAAGTCACCATGGTTCCCTACATAAGGAGTTGCATACTTTGGCTTCGTCAAACGTCACCCGTAAATGGGTGGACTATAAAGGCGATTACTGGATATGTAACAAATTATACGGAGGGATGTGAGTGATGTAGATGGGATCTATCCCTCCTATATGACGGGAGTGACATCGATATTCTTGATACAGTGAGACCACGATGAGCATGGCCATGCCCAAATGAGTCAATATGAGATATTGGGTTCATTTGATTAGAGTGAGTCTACATGGAGTTCAAGATATAGATTGTACCGAGGATGACACGGTCTATGCCTCAATTGGTTAATCTAGATGTCAAGGATAGAGGGACATTGTCACAGATTGTGAGAGTCACAATTAGTAGTCACAAAGGTGATGTTGGAGCTCAACATTCTTGTAACTTGGGTAGCAATGATGTGTTGCTAGATACCGCTCATTACTTATGTTTCTAAATCGGTTTAGAGACATTGCCAACGTTACAAGAACCTATAGGTTCACACACATAAAGGCAATTAGATGGAGATTAGGTTCATATGATGAACCATGAGGATTAGGTTCATGGGAAGAACCAAATTGGATTAAGAGTAAGCCTAATTAGACTAATTGAGTTGGACTCGATTTGATTCAAGTGTTGAATGAGTCTAATTTAGATTTGATTCATCAAATCAATTTCAATTAATGAATAGAGATTCATTAAATTAAATTGACTTGAATCAAATGGTTGGATTTTATCAACCATGGGAGATAAGAGGTCAAGTTTGACTTGACTTGATAGGGAAGATGAAAGGTCAAGTTTGACTTGACGAAATGTCATGTCATGATGATGACTTGGCATGGCCGGCCAATGATGATGCTCCACATCATCATTGACTTATCAAGTGGTGCCACCTCATAAGGGAGACAAAGAGACATTGGCTCTTGGAGTTACATGCATGCATGTAACCCCCTCTCCATGAAGTGGCCGGCCACTTGATTGGCATTAGATGAAAAAAAAAATCATTTTGTGTGAGTTACCACAACTTCATCTTCTTCCTTGGATCATCCTCTCAAGCGCTCTCCCTCTTCTTCCTCATCTTGCCGTGAGCATCTAAGGAGTGCTAGCACACTTAAGATTGCTTTTCTCCACCTATTGCTTGTGTGGATACCAATAGAGGAGTGTGCACTTGACACTCTTGAGTTCCGGCGAAGCTTTTGGACGAGCGGGATTTGCGAAGGGCGTCACATCTAGGGTAATGATCTCACTTTCTAGATCTAAGGTAGATCTAGGGTTTTTAGTAAACAGATACATGTTTTAGTTTTAATACATCTTCGCACGAATCCGTGGCCTGACTTCCGGGGTTTCCGCAACGCAAAAAGCGGTTTTTGCGGCTCGAAAAGTCCAACAAATATACCATTGTACCTCAGATAATATAGAAACTCTTGACTCAAGTATTCAACACCTTGATCCGATCGATGTATTTTAATACACTTGCCAAGTTGTTTCTGTTGGTGCAATCGGCCCAGGTCACGATTGACCAGGACTCGAGTTTGGCTCGAGTGATATTTTGATGTGTTTTGATGTTTCGACAAAAACATATGACAATGTAATTGTCATGGTAAAGTCCAAGCATGGGTCTTGGCATGGAAAGTCCAAGTGGGACACTTGGCATTGGGAAAAGTCCAAGCATGGGTCTTTGCAATGTAAAGTCCAACATGGGTTGGCAAGGGAAAGTCCAAGCATGGTCTTGGCATTTGGAAAGTCCAAGCATGGTCTTGGCATTTGGAAAGTCCAAGCATGGTCTTGGCATTTGGAAAGTCCAAGCATGGTCTTGGCATTTGAGAAGTCCAAGCATGGTCTTGGCATGGAAAGTCCAACATGGGTTGGCATTTGAAGTCCAAGGGATTTGATATTGGCGGCGTAAAGTCCAAGCGGTAGTCTTGGCAGCATAAGTCCAATGGTTGGCGGCGTAAAGTCCAAGCGGAGTCTTGGCGGCGTAAGTCCAATGTGCCTTGGCGGTGTAGACACCGTTAGCATGACATAGCCGACGGAAGCACCTGAAGGCTAGCGCGATGGATGAACAAGTCATGGATGACTTGGAGGGATCCGAGAGGCGTGAGGCTGATGGAGGTGACTAGAAGGCTTAGGTCTAGGCTAAGGGTGGTCTAGCAAGTATGGGGGAACCATACTTGAGTTAAAACCTCATGTTTGAGGTGTGCCAGTCGACTGGTGCCATGTGGCAGTCGACTGGACCGAGTCAACTAGGGTTTGACTGCGGGTTATGGCCTAGCAGTCGACTGCCATAGGTTGGCGATCGGTGATGGCTCAGCGATCGGCCGATCGATCGTCGATCACCGATCGGTGCTCGAGAATTCAGCCACAGAATGGAGTCGAGACTCGACTGGTCGAGTGAGGACTCCATCAGTCGACTGATGGTCACAATCAGTCGACTGATGGTAGTTCCGTTGGACTTATCCAACGTGGAACTAGCCGTTGTCTCACGACAACAGTGGCATCAGTCGACTGATCGACTTTTTCCAGCACAGGTTGAAGCTATATATGGAGCTCGTGGTGGAAGAAAAAGGCATGGTTCTTTGAGGCGATTTGGGGCGAGTTGCTGCTGCAATTCAGGGTCTCCAAGTGCTACTCGATCAACCAAGTGATCAAGCATTCAAAGAGCATTTGTAAAGTGTTTCCTTTACTTGTATTGCTTTGTATTTCACTATATTGCTTGTATTCATTTGATTATTGTTGTAATCATATTGTACGAGGTTTCTCCACCTCCGGATTGTTCCGAGAAGGAGTTATTTGATAGTGGTGTGTGATTGGCATCGCTAGGGCTCATTTGAGCCCGATCCGTGGAGTAGGAACCGTGCGGTTCCGAACCACGTTATATACTCGTGTTAGCGTGTTGTGTTTTCATTATTGTTATTGTATTATCTATATTCCGCTGCGCTAACGAATTTGTAGACACAACCGCGGTCGAATTCCATTGACGCTAATCACCCCCCCTCTAGCGTTACAAAGGTCTTAACAGTTTCTCTACTTCATTTCTGAATTCTTTGAACCTTTCAAAGGCTTCAGACTTGTGTTTCATCAAGAACACATACCCAAACCGTGTGTGATCATCGGTGAAGGTAATGAAGTAGCTATAACCTCCTAAGGCTTGAGTTGACATAGGTCCACATACATCAATATGTATTAGACCAAGCAACTCACCCATCGGTTCACGTTTTCCAGTAAAAGGTAACTTGGTCATCTTTCCTTTTAAGCATGATTCGCATGTATCGTATGAATCTAATTCAAACGATTCTAGAATTCCACATCGGTGTAATTCGGACATGCATTTCTTGCTCACATGGACAAGATGACAATGCCACATTTAGGAGTCTAATTGATTATCTTTTCGAGCACGCTTGTTGCTCGCTTCGATATTGAAAATGTCACTAGATATGTCCAACGTATAAATACCATTGCTTAAAGTTCCAATCCCATAAAGAATGTCATTCAAAGTTATGTAACAACAATTGTTACTAAAAGTTAAATAGTACCCATTTCTATTTAAACAAGAAATAGAAATGATGTTCTTTATCAACGAAGGAACATAAAAGCAATTGTCCAGTTCTAAGACAAGTCCTGTAGGGAGTTTAAATAAATACGTTCCAATGGGGAGTGGAGTAACCTTTGCTCCATTCCCAACATGTAAATTTGACTCTCCCTTGACGAGTCTTCTTCTATTCCTTAGCCCATGTATGTCATTACATATATGTGAGCCACACCCAGTATCCAATACCATAGTGTCTGAGGAAATAGAATGACAATTAATAATGAAGATATTTGAAGAAGATGGGGCATCTGATGCCTTATTCTTCTTTACGGACTCAAGATAAATCTTGCAGTTTCTTCGCCAATGACCCTCCTTGCAATAATGATGGCAAGTGGCCTTTTGAGCTGGTTCTGCCTTTTTAGCCTTTTTTTTTCTTCCCCTTTTGTTGTTCCTTTGACTCCCTCTTAGAACCTTTCTTCGAGGAATCAACTAACAGCACCGTCCTCTGCTTATGCTTCTCAGAAGGCTCCACAGTCTTCAGCATGTTGAGCAGTACCACAGATGAACCTTCTTGCATCTCAGAGGTGAAGAGGAGCATGGAGAATTTGAACCTTTCGAATCTCACTTTCTCATCAAACAACTCATAAAGATGAAGGACTATGGTATGAACATCCATATGCTCATGCTGCTTCCGCAGCTCGGGTACCATTGCGGCTAGCATGATGCAACTCACTTGCTCAGAATCACTCACATGTTTCTGATGGGCCAAAAATTGGTCGGTGTTGCATCATCACTAGGACGGGCGGGAAGAGACGCTTCGAGGACATACTCAAGCTTTTCCTCCCTTAGAACAATTCTCAAGTTTCTAAGACAGTCCAAGAAGTTTGGCCCAGTCAATTTATTCGAATTCAAAATAGAGTGCAAATTCAAAGACATCATGATCAAGTGATTAACCTAGAAATACAAAACGAGCATATATAAGAAAGATTATTTAAAATGCATCCACATACATTTACAAAATCCCATTCATTTTTCGAATTAAAAAACCCTCAAAATCAATTCGGGAGATCGTAGGTCAATCTCCGAATGGGCTGATATCCAATATAGATAAGAACAATCTTGGAGTGAGTCCAACAAGCCATTCTTAGCTATGATGGTGGGTATCAAGTATATCGATTACATATCACGTATATGTAACTATCACAATGTGGTATCAACTAATTAAATGTTTACACATACATTGGGTTGTTAACACATTAACAAGTATGCATCATATGCATAGCACCCAACTTCACCTCTCTTCACATCGACCTTGGAGTGAGTCCAACAAATCGATGCTCCAAGTTAGAGCCGGCCCATTCATCGCGAAATAGTTTAAATATGGTTAGAGCGCATTCAACAAATTAGCCAAGCTTGGAGTGAGTCCAACCACCCAAACTAACGATTGACCTCTGACTCTTATCATATTAGAGTTAAACAATTCCAATGATTTGAACATGTTCAGTTTCGAGCCGGGCTTGGAGTGAGTCCAACAACCCAAACAAGAAATAAAACTCTGGTTCTAATCATATTAATGGAAGGTGTAGGCTTTAATATTGTATAAGGGTTTTAAAGTCTCATCCTCTTTGCATGCAAATAACTATTATCTACATGGCATGACATACATGACATACATCTACATGTCACGACACGCGTGGCATAATGATATGCATCTAATGCAATTACATGACATACAATTATGTTATGTACTTAATTTTCTTATATGTCATAACTATTTATTGAAATAAAATATGTTTAAGATTTGATTCACAAAATCAAATTATGATTAAATTAGAAAATAAATTTCCAAATCACATATTTTATTTATGGAAGGTCTCAATTAAAGAAAGTCAAATTTAATTTAGGAAACAAATTTCCTAAATTGTCAAAACTATTTATGGAATTCAAATATATTTTAGATTTGATTTCCAAAATCAAATCATAATTAAATTAGGAAACAAATTTCCAAATCTAATCAAATATTTTATTTATGGAAAGTCTTAATTTCCATAAATATTTTTAACTTTCCAAAAGTAGAAGATTTCCATAAATACTTCAAGACTTTTCAAAATTAGAAAATTTCCATAAATAGTTCTAAACTTCCAAAAGTAGAAAATTTCCATAAATATAATTACGACTATTGCAATAAAATTTTACGATTATGTCGAAACACAACCTGGGCTCTGATACCACTGTTGGGTTTCCGGCACCGCGGTGAGTGTGTGTTCGAACATGTTTCCTAAACATGTGCGTAGTGGAAGAAATAAAAAACAATAAATCTAATTTATCACAACACACACACCACACACATGCATAGTACAACATGTTAATACATAATCGTAGATTCAAATTTTGCAATAAAAGGAAATTACTCTACGTATACCTGACGTATCACGTGTAGCAGGAAAGACAACAATCAGAGAGACTCTCGCTATAATCGTCTATATCCGTATCCACACCGAGTATCATCGGGATGGATTCACAAAGCCACGAGCCTCGTCTTCGTAGGAGTCACTAGCCTCATGTCGAAGACAATGTGATCGAGAGAAGATCACAATCCGAATCAAAATTCGGATTAGAAATCGAGTCCCAATAACTCGCTTCTCCCGAGAGGTATTCGTCAACTGTTTGATGAATCCTTCATCCTCCACCTATGAAGATTACTGGAGATCAAATTCCCGATAAAGTAGCCGCTGTCGGAGCTCAAAATGTCATCCAAACGATGCTTCGACACGTAAGGAAACAAGCTGTCCAGAAAATGGGATAGCTTGGTAGAGGATGTTGCGCCAGCCAAAGAGGATGGTCAGCAAACCCTTGGTTGCCGGAACCAAGGTGAGTCGCCGGAGGGTCACCGGATGTGGCCGAAAGCATCTTGGATGTCGACAGCAGCTAGGATGATGGCACAAAAGCTGGGCGACAACAAGGTTGGGCGGTGGCAAGGAGAAGAGAGGGAGAGGGGTTGGGCAGACATGTTTTTCCAACAACCAAAAGTTCTCCACGAAAAACCCTTAAGCCATGTTTTATAGAGAACATATTCTCCTAACGGTTATTGGTTCATAATAAAAAATCCGTTAACCCGCTCCATTAATTTAAGTTAAAATAAACCAAACCGAGTTAGTATATTTTATGTTAAAACGGACCAAACAAATTTTGGTTCATTCGTTTAAAACAAACTAAACCCCTTTGGTTTATTCTTTACAATTGGATTAGAACCAAACCAATTTGATTCATCCATCATGTCTTCGTAAGACACAGCCCATCCACGCTTTCATTGCGACTGAAACGATTTCATGCTCGCTCCTTGTTTGGTTCAACCAAACCTAGTTTCTCTCGGTTTGAGAATCTCATTCTCAAGCTCATTTTAAATCATTCGGATTACGCTCGTTGTGCGTGTGAGCAAATAGGTTCTCGGATTATGTTGGCCATCTATAATTAACCATTAATTATAGAACGATCATGTGTGGCACCTAGTAGTGCATCATGATCCCCAATTAATCGAAAAGATCAACGGTTGATCCAGAACTATTTCTGAAACCCTTCAGCAGCTAAAATGAATCATGCTCCATTCCCTTCATGCATCTTATACCCACTTGGTTCAGAACATGGTCTTTAGTGTCAGTCCCCAGTAGGTTGACTACGTCACACCAAACCCAAGTATCATTTCCTCATCCTATGGATTCTAGTTACTGCACTTGTATCCAAGAGTACCTTACTCTAAACATGTAATGCTTTGGCCAAAGACTTTAGTAACAATCCGACGAGAGGCCATGGGTATACATCTCCTCGCAAGGAGTGGTGAATCCTTTATAGGCTATTCTGTTAGTGAAAGCCCTAGAGTCAATCATGTGATGATTATTGTATGGACTTTATTGTATCATATTCCTATTTATAAAGGCATAGTTATTATATTTACTTGTATTGGTGCCAAATAACTAAATATAATAATGCCCTTGAGTAGTAGGTTCTTATCTATATCAATCGATTGGTTGAATCGATAATGAGATGATATAGAGAATACTACTCTTAATCATTCCTAGTCAAGTATTACCATTCAAGGACAATGTTAATGCGTAGAGACTAGCATGTAGGTCAACACGATGACTTGATCTCACAAGTCATGGATATGAGATATCAAGTTGACACATGAGTATGCATTGGAGAATGTATACAGAATGACCCACCATGAGAAAGTATCATGTATTATTATATGAGTGTCATATACTTTCTCATGTGGCTATTAGTATGACTATTAGTCCTTAGACCTGAAGTCACCATGGTTCCCTACATAAGGAGTTGCATACTTTGACTTCGTCAAACGTCACCCGTAAATGGGTGGACTATAAAGGCGATTACTGGGTATGTAACAAATTATGCGGAGGGATGTGAGTAATGTAGATGGGATCTATCCCTCCTATATGACGGGGGTGACATCGATATTCTTGATAGAGTGAGACCACGAAGTGCATGGCCATGCCCAAATGAGTCAATATGAGATATTGAGCTCATTTGATTAGAGTGAGTCTACTTGGAGTTCAAGATATAGATTGTACCGAGAATGACATGGTCTATGCCTCGATTGGTCAATCTAGATGTCAAGGATAGAGGAACATTGTCACATATTGTGAGAGTCACAATTAGTAGTCACAAAGGTGATGTTGGAGCTCAACATACTTGTAACTTGGGTAGCAATGAAGTGTTACTAGATACCGCTCATTGCTTATGTTCCTAAATCGGTTTAGGGACATTGCCAATGTGACAAGAACCTATAGGGTCACACACTAAGGGCAATTAGATAGAGATTAGGTTCATATGATGAACCATGAGGTTTCGGTTCATGGGATGAACCAAATTGGATTAAGAGTAATCATAATTAGACTAATTGAGTTGGACACAATTTGATTCAAGTGTTGAATGAGTCTAATTTAGATTTGATTCATCAAATCAATTTAAATTAATGAATAGAGATTCGTTAAATTAAATTAACTTGAATCAAATGGTTGGATTTGATCAACCATGGGAAATAAGATGTCAAGTTTGACTTGACTTGAGAGGGAAGATGAAAGGTCAAGTTTGACTTGACCAAATGCCATATCATGATGATGACTTAGCATGGTCGGCCAATGATGATGCTCCACTTCATCATTGACTTAGCATGTGGTGCCACCTCATGAGGGAGACCAAGAGCCATTGGCTCTAGGAGGAGTTACATGCATGCATGTAACCCCCCTAAGAAAAGTGGCCGACCACTATTCTCATTAGATGGGAATTATTTGTGTGAGTTACTCTAACTTCATCTTCTTCCTTGGATCATCTTCCTCTCAAGCTTGCTCTCCCATCCCTCTCTTTGGCCGAACCATCCATAGGGTGCTATCACACTCAAGGGTGTGTTTTCTCCACCTATTGCTTGTGTGGATACCAAGAGAGGAGTGTGCACTTGACACTCTTGAGTTCCGACGAAGCTTTTGGATGAGCGGGATTTGCGAAGGGCGTCGCATTGAGGGTAATGATCTCACCTTCTAGATCTTAGGTAGATCTAGGGTTTTTAGTAAACACATACATGTTTTAGTTTTTCTACATCTTCACACGGATCCGTGGTCGGGGCTTCTGAGGTTTCCGCAATGTAAAAAGCCATTTTTACGGCTCGAAAAAGTCCATCAGTGGTATCAGAGCCACGTGCGAAGCATGTATGTGTTTCATTTTTGTAGTTTTTGTATTAGATATAAAAATTATAGATTTTTATGCTTCTGTAAATTTCCTATTTTTATAGATTTTTTGGGTATATTTCTCGAAGAGTCGAAGCAACGAGTGTTGGGACACTTGTAGGCTTCAACCATCGAGAAAAACTCTCTGAAACGGCGAGTTTTCGCTTTAGGTTTTTGGGATAGCGACTTAAGTCATTGTAAGATCGTAGTAGGGACACTCACAAAATTTATTTTGCGAGTAGGGGCGCTGCCCCTATTTCCGAAAGGGGCCTTGTCCCACGATCGTGCCCGGAAACCGCTTAGTGGGACCGTTACGGAGAGGTGACTCATAAAATTAAAATAAAAAATAGGAAAAATTATAGAAATTTTCTGTAAAAATACATAATTTAGAATTATGTATAATTCTGTGATTTTCATGGCCCAATGACCCCAATTTGATTGGATTATGATGTGTTGTAATTCATAATACGGCCTGCGTGCTGTTTTTGTGATTGTGCGTGTTTTATAGTGTATTCGACCTGTGCGTCGTAACTCTTCTTTTGAAATTCTAGTTGTAAATAGTTTTAGACTTGAATGTAACCCGAGTTTCATATTTGTAATGTACAAAATGAAGCGGTGGAAAGTCCACTTGTAGACGAAGTTACGAGATGGGTGCCGACGACACATGGCGGTCAAAGGAAGCGCTTGGAGAAACCGCTAGCCTTAGGTTGACCGTCCGATCTTCTCATTGGCTTGAGAAGATCGTAGTATGGCCATGACTACATCACAATTATATATATATATATATATATATATATATATATATATATATATATATATATATATATATATATATATATATATATATATATATATATATATATATATATATATATATATATATATATACTGTGATGTAGTCATGGCCCTACTACGATCTATGTATGTATGTATGTGATGCATGCTAGTAGAATAATGCTTGTATGTATATGATGCATGCTAGGATATTTTTCATGTGTGTATATGATGCATGCTAGAATAATTCTTTTTTGTATGTGATGTATGCTAATATAGGATAATAAAGGCCTTAATGCATATATGATACACATTACGATTAGATTAGATCTTAATCGAATCAACTCGTAAATGCCTAACATGTCCTTGATACCCATCACTACCTTGATCATTTGTAGTTGTTGAATCTGCCAAAGCAGAGCAACGCATATTATCTTGGTAGGATACGGAGGGACAATCTTGGTCCCGTTTATCACGGCTTGGGTTAGAGTAAGCTCAATTAGATTGAGTAAAACTAGTTAACTCAATTGGATCGAGTAGAATTATAGGCATATTCCATTCGTTGGAAAGATAGGATAAGATCTCATTTACACTAAATCTTGGGCGATTTAGCCAAAGCTAACTCAAGGTCTTTTTTCAATGTGGGTCTTGATCCCATAAAAAAGAGTTGCATAGAGATGTAATCGATATTGTGTTACCCACCAATCGTACAAAGTCTTGGGTGATTTAGCCAAAGCTAACTCAAGGCTTAGTATGATGTGGATCTTGTCCCGCAAGAATTATAGCTAGTTTGTATGAATCTAGTAATGTGGTTTGACCACATCCATAACTCGATTCTACAAAATTCCTATAATTTAGTGGGAGCATCATTTGATTAAAGGCCTAATTAAATGATAAAAGGAATATGATATTAATTCTCTGCATTGTATGTTGTAGATTACTATGTCGACAAACACGAACACTCTCTCTCTGTGTTCTGTCCTTGGGAAGGACAAGCTCAATGGAGCAAATTTCCTAGACTGGTACAGGAACCTATGAATCGTTCTCACCCAAGAAAGGAAGTTGTACGTCCTGGAGCAGCCCATTCCGGAGGAACCTCTTGCCACTGCCTCGCGAGCTGACAAAGATGCTTACAAGAAGCATGAGATGATGCATTAGATATGTCATGTTTAATGCTCGCGACCATGAACTCTGAGCTTCAGAAGCAACACGAGTTCATGAATGCTTATGATATGGTTCTTCGTCAACTATATCAAGGAAAAGCAAGTCACGAGATATATGAAGTCTCTAAGGCATTGTTTGGGTCCAAAATGCAAGATGGGACTCCCGTAGGTCCATATGTACTCAAGATGATTGGGTACGTAGAAAACCTACAAAGGCTGGGATTCCCACTTGGCCAAGAGCTGGCCACTGACCTGATCTTGCAATCTTTGCCATAAGCCTACAATCAATTTGTCATGAATTATAACTTGAATGAAATTGATAAGCCACTGCCTGAGATGCTCAGCATGTTGAGAACTGCTGAGCTTAACCTTAAGAAGGGAAAATATGACACCATTTTGATGGTGCAAAAGAAGAAAGGCAAGGGCAAACCTAAAGGTAAGGGAAAGTCCCAAGCCAAGGGCAAAGGCAAGGAACTTAAACCCAAAGGAGGGGTGGCCAAGGAAGGGGCTTGCTTCCACTACAAGGAAGCTGGACACTAGAAGCGCAACTGCAAGGCATACCTGGAAGATCTTTAGAAGAAGAGAAGTGAGACTTCTACTTCAGGTATAAATGTTATAGAAGTCAATCTATCTATTTCTTCATCATGGGTATTAGATACCGGATGTGCATCTCACATTTGTACCAATGTGCATGCGCTGAGAAATAGTAGGGCATTGACAAAGGGCGAGGTGGACCTATGAGTTGGCAATGGAGCAAGAGTTGCGGCTATTGTTGTAGGAACTTATGATCTATCTTTGCCCTCTGGGCTTGTACTAGAATTAGATGAATGTTGTTATATGTCTGCTTTGACAAAGAACATAATTTCAGTTTCTTGTTTGGACAAGAAAGGATTTACATTTATAATAACGAACAAATGTTGTTCAGTTTATTTAAATGATATGTTCTATTGTAGTGCACCACTAATGAACGGACTCTACTTTCTAGACTTAGAGAGCCCTATCTATAACATAAGTACCAAAAGGTTCAAGTCAAATGAGTTGAACCAAACCTATCTCTGGCATTGTCTCTTAGGTCACATAAATGAGAGTCGCTTATATCAGCTCCATAAGTATGGGCTGCTAGACTCATTTGATTTTGAATCATATGAGACATGTGAGTCTTGCCTTTTAGGCAAGATGACAAAGACTCCCTTTAGTGGACACAACAAAAGAGAAACAGACTTGTTAGGACTTATACATAGTGATGTATGTGGCCCTTTCAATGTTGCAGCTAGAGGTGGTTACAGGTACTTCATTACATTTACTGATGACTTCAGTAGATATGGTTATGTGTATCTTATGACACATAAATTAGAATCCCTTGAAAAGTTCAAAGAATTCAAGAATGAAGTACAAAACCAACTTGGCAAGAGTATTAAGATACTTCGATCAGATAGAGGTGGCAAATACCTTAGCCATGAGTTTTGTGACTATCGAGCTGAGTGTGGGATTCTATCCCAACTCACTCCTCCTAGAACACCATAGTGGAATGGTGTATCCGAAAGGAGGAATCATACCCTATTAGATATGGTACGATCTATGATGAGTCACACAGATCTTCCTATATCCTTTTGGGGATATACTCTAGACACAGCAGACTTTACCCTTAATCGTGTACCATCCAAGGCTGTAATAAAGACACCATATACGATATGGACAGGGAGAAATCCCAAGATGTCTTTCATGAGGATTTGGAGTTGTGAGGCTTACGTTCGATGATAAGTCTCAGCCAAACTGGGACCCAAATCTGATAGGTGCTATTTTGTTGGATATCCCAAGGACACAAAGGGATATTACTTCTACATTCCCAGTTAGCACAAAGTGTTTGTGGTAAAGACTGGGGTTTTTCTAGAAAGGGATTTTGTTTCTAGAAAAATTAGTGGGAGTACGTTCGATCTTGAAGAAATTCAAGATGAGGACCATATCACTGATGCCTTGATGGAGGTTGGACAGGAACCACAAAGTATTGTGGGTGATGAGATTGTTGCACAAAGAGTTGTTGAACAACCACCTGTTCATGTAGACCTACCTCTCGCAGGTCTGATAGGGTACGTTGTCAGCTTGAGAGATATTCATTTCTCTTGTCTGACCATGATGACGTCATGCTCATTGAGAATTAGACTACCTCATATCAGGAAGCTGTGATGAGCTCAGATTATGAGAAATGGCTAGAGGCCATGAGGTCCGAGATGGAATCCATGTACACCAACCAAGGTTGAACTTTGGTTGATCCGCCTGAAGGGGTCAAACCCATTGGGTGTATGTGGGTATTTAGGAGAAAGATTGACGTGGATGGACTTACAAATACCTATAAGGGCCGATTTGTGGCTAAAGGTTTCAAGCAAATTCATGGTATTGGCTATGATGAAACTTTTTCTCCAGTGGCGATGTTTAAGTCCATTCGGATCTTGCTTGCTATTGCAGCATACCACGATTATGAGATCTGGTAGATGGATGTCAAAATCACGTTTCTGAATGGAAACTTACTCGAGGATGTGTACATGACACAACCTGAGGGTTTTGAAGATCCATAGCATACTGGGAAAGTATGCAAGCTGCAAAGGTCCATTTATGGACTAAAGCAAGCCTCTCGTAGCTGGAATCTTCGATTCGATGATGCGATCAAACAATTTGGTTTCATCAAGAATGAAGATGAATCCTGTGTCTACAAGAGAGTTAATGGGAACACAGTTGTCTTCCTTGTATTGTATGTGGATGACATACTGTTCATTGGGAATGACATCCCTTCGCTACAGTCTGTGAAGACTTGGCTGGGGACGAGCTTCTCAATGAAGGACTTAGGTGAAGGAGCCTGTATTCTAGGCATCAAGATCTATAGAGATAGATCTAAGAGATTGCTTGGCCTAAGTCAGAGTACATACATTGACACGGTATTACTACGGTTTGCCATGCAAAATTCCAAGAAGGGACTTCTGTCGATGTCACATGGTGTGAGTCTTTCGAAGACTCAAAGTCCCTCTTCTAGACAGGAGAGAGACCGCATGGATAAGATCCCTTACGCATCTGCTATAGGATGTATCATGTACGCCATGCTATGTACTCATCCCGATGTCTCGTATGCTTTGAGCATGACGAGTAGATACCAGTCATATCCAGGTGAGCGTCACTTGATAACAGTCAAGAATATTCTTAAGTACTTGAGAAGGACTAAAGAATATTTCTTTATATTTGGAGGCGATGAAGAGCTAGCTGTAAAGGGTTACAGTGATGCCAGCTTCCAAACTGACCAGGATGATTATAGATCACAGTCAGGGTTCGTGTTTTGCTTGAATGGTGGCGCTGTGAGCTGGAAGAGTTCGAAGCAGGACACAGTTGCTGATTCTACAACAGAAGCCGAGTATATCGCTGCATCTGAGGCAGCAAAGGAGGCAGTGTGGATCCGCAAGTTCATTACTGAGCTTGGGGTGGTTCCTAGAAAAGAAGATCCCATAGAGCTCTATTGTGACAACAATGGACTGATTGCACAGGCTAAGGAACCTCGCTCACACCAGCTGACCAAACATATACTACGACGCGTCCATCTCATTCGAGAGATTATCGATAGAGGAGATGTGAAGTTTTGCAGAGTACCCACAGAGGCTAACATCGCAGATCCCTTGACCAAGGCTTTGGCACAGAAAAAGCATGATGGTCACACTAGGTCATTGGGTATTATATACAATAGTGATTGGCACTAGTGCTAGTGGGAGATTGTTAGTGAAAGCCCTAGAGCCAATCATGTGATCATTGTTGTATGGACTTTATTTTATCATATTCCTATTTATAAAGGCATGGTTATTATATTTACTCGTATTGGTGTGAAATAACTAAATATAATAATGTCCTTGAGTAGTAGGTTCTTATCTATATCAATCGATTGGTTGAATCGATAATGAGATGATATAGAGAACACTACTCTTAATCATTCCTAGTCAAGTATTAACATTTAGGAACAATGTTAATGCGTAGAGACTAGCATATAAGACAACACGATGACTTGATCTCACAAGTCATGGATATGAGATATCAAGTTGACGCATGGGTATGCATTGGAGAATGTATATTGAATGACCCTCTATGAGAAATTATCAGGGATCATTATATGTGTGTCATATACTTTCTCATGTGGCTATTAGTATGACTATTAGTGCTTAGACCTGAAGTCACCATGGTTCCCTACATAAGGAGTTGCATACTTTGACTTCGTCAAACGTCACCCGTAAATGGGTGGACTATAAAGGCGATTACTGGGTATGTAACAAATTATGCAGAGGGATATGAGTGATGTAGATGAGATCTATCCCTCCTATATGACGGGGGTGACATCGATGTTCTTGATAGAGTCAGACCACGAAGTGCATGGCCATGCCCAAATGAGTCAATATGAGATATTGAGCTCATTTGCTTAGAGTGAGTCTACTTAGAGTTCAAGATATAGATTGTACCGAGGATAACATGGTCTATGCCTTGATTGACCAATCTAGATGTCAAGGATTGAGGGACATTGTCATATATTGTGAGAGTCAGAATTAGTAATCACAAAGTTTATGTTGGAGCTCAACATTCTTGTAACTTGGGTAGCAATGATGTTTTGCTAGATACCGCTCATTGCTTATGTTCCTAAATCGGTTTAGGGACATTGCCAACATTACAAGAACCTATAGGGTCACACACTAAGGGCAATTAGATGGAGATTAGGTTCAAATGATGAACCATGAGGTTTCGGTTCATGGGAAGAACCAAATTGGATTAAGAGTAATCGTAATTAGACTAATTGAGATGGACTCAATTTGATTCAAGTGTTGAATGAGTCT
This sequence comes from Wurfbainia villosa, assembly GCA_025175895.1. Classification (NCBI taxonomy): domain Eukaryota; kingdom Viridiplantae; phylum Streptophyta; class Magnoliopsida; order Zingiberales; family Zingiberaceae; genus Wurfbainia; species Wurfbainia villosa. The sequence continues at coordinate 28,644,802 of CM045989.1, read as the reverse complement.
AATTTAGATTTGATTCATCAAATCAATTTAAATTAATGAATAGAGATTCATTAAATTAAATTGACTTGAATTAAATCGTTGGATTTGATCAACCATTGGAGATAAGAGGTCAAGTTTGACTTGACTTGAGAGGAAAGATGAAAGGTCAAGTTTGACTTGACCAAATGCCGTGTCATGATGATGACTTGGCATGGCCGGCCAATGATAATGCTCCACATCATCATTGACTTAGCATGTGGTGCCACCTCATGAGGGAGACCAAGAGCCATTGGCTCTTGGAGGAGTTACATGCATGCATGTAACCCCCCTAAGAAAAGTGGTCGGCCACTATTCTCATTAGATGAGAATTATTTGTGTGAGTTATTCTAACTTCATCTTCTTCCTTGAATCTTCTTCCTCTCAAGCTTGCTCTCCCATCCCTCTCTTTGGCCGAACCATCCATAGGGTGCTTGCACACTCAAGGGTGTGTTTTCTCCACCTATTTCTTGTGTGGATACCAAAAGAGGAGTGTGCACTTGACGCTCTTGAGTTCCGGCGATGTTTTTTGACGAGCGGGATTTGCGAAGGGCGTCGCATCGAGGGTAATGATCTCACCTTCTAGGTCTAAGGTAGATCTAGGGTTTTTAGTAAACACATACATGTTTTAGTTTTAATACATCTTCGCACAGATCCGTGGTCGGGGCTTCCGAGGTTTCCGCAATGTAAAAAGAGGTTTTTGCGGCTTGGAAAAGTCCAACATATTCAAACGCCTTCAGTCACTTCGACTTATACCCAATCATCTCGGGTCCTCATCTCCTTGGAGATGCTTGCATAAGATGTCAAAGCATAAGTCTTCATGACCAAGATGACTTGAATACCGCAAGTCAAAGGAACATCGCACTTAAGCCGCAGTATGAACTTCATTGACATATACATATATGTAGAGAACCATATGATGTCTTACAACTGGTCACTCCAATGAACTAGTTACCATAACTAGCATCCATGATTAACTCCGGACATCACAATGTCTCCAGCTAGTGAGAATCAGTTGCTTGGATACACCAAGGAGTATACCTCGTGCTAGTTTCGATAGAATTGATGGTGTCCAAATTCATCAATTCATTGACTAGGGATAATTCCGATAGATCATAATTACAAATGTAGAGATACTCACTAGTTGTGATCCTATCACAAATTCTCTCATGCTATGAATCATATCATGGATATTCAGTAAATGAGTTTAAGATCCAATCAAATACATGAAAATATGTATACTAAAATAGTGAATCTTCATTTATCATATAAATGGTTCAGACATAAGGCGATTGCCTTAAGACATCTCTCATATATTACTAACAGAATTGTTACCCCAGCATTTTAGGTGATATTATAGAAGAGATTTGATGACCTAAGTGTTAGTTAAAGCCGTAGAGCAAATCATGTGATTATTGTTGCATGACTTTATTGTATCATATTTCTATTTATAAAGGCATGGTTATTATATTTACTTGTATTGGTGCCAAATAACTAAATATAATAATGTCCTTGAGTAGTAGGTTCTTATCTATATCAATCGATTGGTTGAATCGATAATGAGATGATATAGAGAACACTACTCTTAATCATTCCTAGCCAAGTATTAACATTCAGGGACAATGTTAATGTATAGAGACTAGCATGTAGGTCAATATGATGACTTGATCTCACAAGTCATGGATATGAGATATCAAGTTGACACATGGGTATGCATTGGAGAATGTATATTGAATGACCCACCATGAGAAAGTATCATGGATCGTTATATGAGTGTCATATACTTTCTCATGTGGCTATTAGTATGACTATTAGTGCTTAGACCTGAAGTCACCATGGTTCCCTACATAAGGAGTTGCATACTTTGGCTTCGTCAAACGTCACCCGTAAATGGGTGGACTAAAAGGCGATTACTGGCTATGTAACAAATTATGTGGAGGGATGTGAGTAATGTAGATGAGATCTATCCCTCCTATATGACGGGGGTGACATAGATTTTCTTGATAGAGTGAGACCACGATGTGCATGGTCATGCCCAAATGAGTCAATATGAGATATTGAGCTCATTTGATTAGAGTGAGTCTACTTGGAGTTCAAGATATAGATTGTACCGAGGATGACACGGTCTATGCCTCGATTGGTCAATCTAGATGTTAAGGATAGAGGGACATTGTCACATATTGTGAGAGCCACAATTAGTAGTCACAAAGGTGGTGTTGGAGCTCAACATTCTTGTAACTTGGGTAGCAATGATGTGTTGCTAGATACCGCTCATTGCTTATGTTCCGAAATCGGTTTAGGGACATTGCCAATGTTACAAGAACCTATAGGGTCACACACATTGTTAGTAATATATGAGAGATGTCCTAAGGCAATCGCCTTATGTATGAACCATTTATATGATAAATGAAGATTCACTATTTGAGTATACATGTTTTATGTATTTGATTGGATCTTAAACTCATTTACTGAATGTCCACGATACGATTCACAGCATGAGAGAATTTGTGATTGGATCACAACTAGTGAGTATCTCTACATGTGTAATTGTGATGTATCGGAATTATCCCTAGTCGATGAATTGATGAATCTGGACACCATCAATTCTGTTGAGACTAGCACGAGGTATACTCCTTGGTGTATCCAAGCAGCTGATTCTCACTGGCTGGAGACATAGTGATGTCCGGAGTTAATCGTGGATGCTAGTTATGGTAACTAGTTCATTGGAGTGACCAGCCGTAAGACTTCATATGGTTCTCTGCATATATAGATATGTAAATGAAGTTCTTACTGTGGCTTAAGTGCGATGTTCCTTTGACTTGCGGTATTCAAGTCATCTTGATCATGGAGACTTATGCTTTGACATCTTAAGCAAACATCTCTAAGGAGATGTGGACCCGGGATGATTGGGTATAAGTAAGTGATCGAAGGTGTTTGAATAGCCTATAAAGGATTCACCACTCCTTGCGAGGAGATGTATACCCATGGCCTCTCGTCGGATTGTTACTAAAGTCTTTGGCCAAAGCATTACATGTTTAGAGTAAGGTACTCTTCGATACATGTGGAGTAACTAGAATCCGTAGGACGAGGAAATGATACTTGGGCTAGGTGTGACGTAGTCAGCCTAGTGGGGACTGACACAATAGACCATGTCCTGAACCAAGTGGGTATAAGATGAGTGAAGGGACTGGGGCACGATTCATTCGAGCTACTGAAGGGTTTCAGAAATAGTTCTGGATCAACCGTTGATCTTTTCGGTTAATTGGGGATCATGATGTACTACTAGGTGCCACTCATGATCGTTCTATAATTAATGGTTAATTATAGACGGCCAACATAAACCGAGAACCTATTTGGTCACACGCACAACGAGTGTAATCCAAAGGATTTAAAACGAGCTTGAGAATGAGATTCTCAGACCGAGAGAAACTATGTTTGGTTGGACCAAACATAAAGCGAGCATGAAATTATTTCAGTCGCAATGGAAGCGTGGATGGGCTGCGTCTTATGAAGATGTAATGGATGGACCAAAATGGTTTGGTTCTAATCCAATGGATAAGAATAAACCAAAGGGTTTGGTTTATTTTAAACGAATGAACCAAAAGTTGGTTCTGTTCGTTTTAACTTAAAATAAACCATCATGGTTTGGTTTATTTTAACTTATCTTAATGGAGCGGGTTAACGGGCTTTATGGATATGATCCATTAACCATTAAGAGAATTAGTTCTCTATAAAATAGGGATTAAACCCTAACCCTAAACCTAATCATCAAGTTGCCGCCCAACACCTAGTTGCCGCCCAACACCTAGTTGCCGCCCAATCTATTGTGGCCGCCCAACATCTTGTTGCCGCCCAGCTTGGTGCAGCCTTCCAACTTGTTGCCGGCGACCAAGCTTCAGCCGGTGAACCTCCGGCGACCCTCCGGTGATCCCCTAAAAGGTTCGGCATCAAGGTGAGCTTTTGTCTCCTTGTTTTGGCCGGCGCCTATCTCCTCCACCAAGCTGTCCAGTTTTCTGGACAGCTTCTTCTCCTCTCGTCGGAGCGTCGTTTGGACGACGGTTAGTGCTCCGACAGCGGCTAACATACCGGGGATTTGATCTCCGGTAATCCTCTGAGGTGGAGGACGAAGGATTCGTCAAACGGTTGACGAATACCTCTCCGGAGAAGCGAGTTTTGAGAACTCGTTTTGGATCCGAATTTGGATTCGGATCGTGATCATCTCTCGATCACGTCGTCTTCAACACGAGGCTAGTAACCCATACGAAGACGAAGCTCGTGACTTAGCGAAGTCATCCCGAGGAGCTCGGCGTGGATACGGATAGAGACGATTCTTACGAGGATCGTTCCGGTTGATGCCGTTCCCGCTACACGTCATACGGAAGGTATAACGTAGTTTAATTTCCTTTTATCGCAATTTTAATTTACGGTTATGTCTACACTTGTTGTAATAACATGCGTGTGTTGTGTGTGTTGTAATAAATAGGAGTATTTATTATTTTTATTGCTTCCGCTGTGCTCATGTTTACGAAACATGATCGAACACACACACGCCGCGGTGCCGGAAACCCAACAGTGGTATCAGAGCCCAAGTTGTGTTTCGACATAATCGTAAAAATGGTTTTGCGATAGTCATAATGTATTTCTGGAAGTTTTCTAAATTTTGGAAATTTAGAAGTATTTATGAAAATTTTTCAATTTTGGAAAGTCTAGAAGTATTTATGGAAATCTTCCACTTTTGGAAAGTTGGAAGTATTTATGGAAATTTATATTTTCCATAAATAAAATATTTGATTAGATTCTAGAAATTTGTTTCCTAATTCAATCATGATTTGATTTGGGAAATCAAATCTTAAAATATTTAATTTCCATAAGTAGTTTTAAAGATTTAGGAAATTGGTTTCCTAAATAGATTTTCCTTAATCAAATAATTCCATGAATAAAATATGTGATTAGATTTGGAAATTTGTTTCCTAATTTAATTATGATTTGATTTGGAGAATCAAATCTTAAACATATTTTATTTCCATAAATAGTTATGACATATAAGGAAATTATATACATGACATAATTGTATGCCATGTAATTGCATTAGATGCATAACATTATGCCATGCGTGTCGTGACATGTAGATGTATGCCATGTATGTCATGCCATGTAGATAATAGTTATTTGCATGCAAAGAGGATGAGACATAAAAACCCTTAATCAATATTAAAGCCTACACCTTCCATTAATATGGTTAGAACCAGAGTTCTGTTTCTTGTTTGGGTTGTTGGACTCTCTCCAAGCCCGGCTCGAACATGAATATGTTCAAACCATGGAATAGTTTAATACTAATATGGTAAGAGTCAGAGGTCAATCGTTAGCTTTGGTTGTTGGACTCTCTCCAAGCTGGGCTAATTGGTTGAATGCGCTCTAACCATATTAAAACTATGTCCTGATTAATGGGTTGGCTTTAACTTGGAGCATCGGCTTGTTGGACTCTCTCCAAGGTCGATGTAAAGGGAGGTGAAGTTGGGTGCTATGCATATGATGCATACTTGTTAATGTGTTAACAACCCGATGTATGTGTGAACATTCAATTAGTTGATAGCACATTGTGATAGTTGCATATACGGGATATGCAATCGGTATAGATGATACCTACCATCGTAGTTATGAATGGCTTGTTGGACTCTCTCCAAGGTTGTTCATAATTATGATGGATATCAGCCCATTCGGAGATGGACCTACAATCTCCCGAAGTGATTTTGGGGTTTTTGAAATTCGAAAAATGAATGGGATTTATAAATGTATATTGATGCATTTTTAAAATCATCTTTCTCATATATGCTCGTTTTGTATTTCTAAGTTAATATATTGATCATGATGTGTTTGAATTTGCGTTCCATTTTGGATTCAAATAAATTGACTGGGCCGAGCTTCATGGACTAGCTTAGAAGCTTGAGAATTGTTCTCAAGGTTGAAAAGCTTGCAAATGTCCTCGAAGCGCCTCTTCCCGCCCGTCATAGTGATGATGCAACTCTGGACCAATTGTTGGCCTATCAGAAACATGTGAGTGATTCTGAATAAATGAGTTGCATCATGCTAGCCACGATGGAACCCAAGCTACGAAAGCAGCATGAGCATATGGATGCTCATATTGTAGTCCTTCATCTTTGTGAGTTGGTTGATGAGCAAGTGAGATTCGAAAGGTTCGAAGTCTCAAAGCTCCTCTTCACCTCTGAGATGCTAGGAGGTTCATCTGTGGTACTGCTCAATATGCTGAAGACTGTGGAGTCTTATGAGAAGCATGAGGGCGGTCTTTGTAGTTGATTCCTCGAAGAAAGGTTCTAAGAGGAAGTCAAAGGAACAACAGAAGGGAAAGAAGAGAAAGGCTAAGAAGGTAGAACTAGCACAAAAGGAAACTTGCCATCATTATGGCAAGGAGAGCCATTTGCGAAGAAAGTGCAAGATTTATCTTGAGTCTGTGAAGAAGGATAAGGCATCGGATGCCCCATCTTCTTCAGAAATCTTCTTTATTGATTGTCATTCTATTTCCTTAGACACTTGGGTATTGGATATTGGGTGTGGCTCACATATATGTAATGACATACATGGGCTAAGGAATAGAAGAAGACTCGTCAAGGGAGAGTCAAATTTACGTGTTGGGAATGAAGCAAAGGTTGTTGCACTCGCCATCGGAACGTATTTGTTGAAACTCCCTGCAGGACTTGTCTTAGAACTGGACAATTGCTTTTATATTCCTTTGTTGATAAAGAACATCATTTCTATTTCTTGTTTAAATAGAAATGGTTTCCATTTGACGTTTAGTAACAATTGTTGTTACATAACTTTGAATGGGGTTCTTTATGGGACTGGAACTTTAAGCAATGGTGTTTATACGTTGGACATATCCAGTGACATTTGCAATATCGAAGCGAGCAACAACAGTGCTCGAAAGGATAATCAAATAGACTCCTACATGTGGCATTGTCGTCTTGGCCATATAAGCAAGAAACGCATGTCCGAATTACACCGATGTGGAATTCTGGAATCGTTTGAATTGGATTCATACGATACATGCGAATCATGCTTAAAAGGCAAGATGACTAAGTTACCTTTTACTGGAAAAGGTGAACGAGTGGGAGAGTTACTAGGTTTAGTACATACTGATGTATGTGGACCTATGTCAACTCAAGCATTAGGAGGCTATAGCTACTTCATTACCTTCACCGATGATCACTCACGGTTTGGGTATGTGTTCTCGATGAAACACAAGTCTGAAGCCTTTGAAAGGTTCAAAGAATTCAGAAATGAAGTAGAGAAACAACATGACAAAAGTATTAAAATACTTCGATCGGATCGAGGTGGTGAATACTTAAGTCAAGAGTTTCTTGATTATCTAAGAGACAATAGCATATTGTCTCAATGGACTCCGCCCTATACACCACAGCATAATGGTGTATCTGAGAGGCGTAACCGGACCTTGTTGGACATGGTCAGGTCAATGATGAATCATGCGACTCTTCCCAAGTCCTTTTGGGGCTATGCACTCAGACATTTTACTTGTTAAAGAATGCCTACAAGGTAGTCTCAACTACTCCATATGAGATATGGAATAGTAAGAAACCTCATGTATCTTACTTGAAGATATGGGGTTGTCCTCGCTTATGTGAAGGACAAAGATCGGACAAATTGGATGTTAAGTCTGATAAATGTCTATTTATTGGATACCCTAAGGAAACAAGGGGTTACCAATTCTATCATCCTGTGGAACAAAAGGTGTTTGTTTCAAGGCATGTTGTGTTTCTAGAGAAAGAGTTTCTCTTGCAAGAAAACAGTGGGAGTGTCGTCGAGCTTGAGGAGGCTCGATAGACTCAAATAAACATTGATGAGATACCTGGTGAAGCACAACAGCCAACAACTCATAGTGATGAGCAATCTTTGGACTATTGTAACACCACATCTTCGTAGATCTGGTAGAACACGCAATATTCCCGAGAGATATGGATTTCTCGTAAGTGAATCGAACGACGTGTTACTCATTGATGATGAGGAGCCTACCAGTTATGAAGAAGTGCTGACAAGTTCAGAAAGGGATAAGTGGCTTGGTGCCATGAAGTCGGAAATGGATTCCATGTATGAATACCAAGTTTGGAACTTGGTTGACCCACCTGAAGGCATAAAGCCTATAGGGTGCAAGTGGGTTTTCAAGAAGAAAACCGACATGGATGGTAATGTGATTACCTATAAGGCTAGATTGGTGGCGAAAGGATATCGCCAAAAACAAGGTGTTGATTATGACGAAAACCTATTACTGTAGCTATGCTTAAATCCATTCGGATGCTCCTGGCCATAGCGGCTCATTATGATTATGAGATATGGATGGATGTGAAAACAACTTTCCTTAATGGAAACCCGCCGAGGACGCGTGTATATGATACCACTGAGGTTTCACATCGGTTGATAAAACCAAGGTATGCAAATTGCAACGATCCATTTATGGATTGAAGCAAGCATCCAGGAGCTGGAATATCCGTTTTGATGAGACAATCAAAAAGTTTGATTTCTCACAAAATCCAGACGAACCTTGTGTGTACAAGAAGGTTAGTGGGAGGCATCGTATTCCTAGTATTGTATGTCGATAACATACTACTTATAGGAAGCGATGTTTCAATCTTACGATGAAGGTTTGGTTATCCAAGACATTCTCCATGAAAGACACGGGAGAAGCAACCTACATCCTCGCGATTAAGATCTATAGAGATAGATCAAACAGCTTGCTTGGTCTTCGCGGTCTACATATATAGCCGAAAAGTGCTAAAGAGGTTTAGCATGTCGGAATCCAAGAAAGGTTATCTCGCCCATCGGGCATGGGGTACACCTTCGAAGTCTATGTGTCCGCGCACAGAAGACGAGAGGATTTGCATGAGTAAGATTCCCTATGCATCCGCAATAGGATCTATCATGTATGCTATGTTATGTACGAGGCCCGATGTATCGTGCGCTCACGAGTGTCACGAGCAGATACCAATCCGATCCAGGAATGGATCATTGGGCGGCTGTTAAGACGATCCTTAAGTACTTGAGAAGAACTAAGGATGTGTTCCTAATATATGGAGAAGGGTACATGGTGATACGAGGGTATACGGATGCCAGATCCAGACAGACAAGGATGATTCCATGTCTTAGTCTGGGTATGTATTCACCTAGAATGGAGGCGCAATAAGTTGGAAAGGTTCCAAGCTTGACACTATAGCGGATTCTGCCACTAAGCGGAATCGTTGCGACTTTAGGCAGCAAAGGAAGCGATTTGGATCAAGTAGTTCATCTATGAACTTGATGTGGTCTCATCAATGATCCAAACATGTGCTTCGCCGCTATCATTTTATCAGAGAGATCATAAGTAGGAACGAAATACAAATCGAGAAAATTCCCACTGAAAGGAACTTAGCGGATCCTTTGAATAAAGCATTACCTCAAAGTAAGTTTGAGGGTCATGTTGGAGCTTATGGTATTGGATACCGTAGCGATTGACATTAGGCCAAGTGGGAGTCTGTTAGTAATATATGAGAGATGTCCTAAGGCCATCGCCTTATGTATGAACCATTTATATGATAAATGAAGATTCACTATTTGAGTATACATGTTTTATGTATTTGATTGGATCTTAAAATCATTTACTGAATGTCCACGATACGATTCACAGCATGAGAGAATTTGTGATTGGATCACAACTAGTGAGTATCTCTACATGTGTAATTGTGATGTATCGGAATTATCCCTAGTCGATGAATTGATGAATCTGGACACCATCAATTCTGTTGAGACTAGCACGAGGTATACTCCTTGGTGTATCCAAGCAGCTGATTCTCACTGGCTGGAGACATAGTGATGTCCGGAGTTAATCGTGGATGCTAGTTATGGTAACTAGTTCATTGGAGTGACCAGCCGTAAGACTTCATATGGTTCTCTGCATATATAGATATGTCAATGAAGTTCTTCTTGTGGCTTAAGTCGATGTTCCTTTGACTTTCGGTATTCAATTCATATTTATAATAGAGACTTATGCTTTGACATCTTAAGCAAGCATCTCTAAGGAGATGTGGACCCGGGATGATTAGGTATAAGTCGAAGTGATCGAAGGTGTTTGAATAGCCTATAAAGGATTCACCACTCCTTGCGAGGAGATGTATACCCATGGCCTCTCGTCGGATTATTACTAAAGTCTTTGGCCAAAGCATTACATGTTTAGAGTAAGGTACTCTTCGATACATGTGGAGAAACTAGAATCCGTAGGACGAGGAAATGATACTTGGGCTAGGTGTGACGTAGTCAGCCTAGTGGGGACTGACACAATAGACCATGTCCTGAACCAAGTGGGTATAAGATGAGTGAAGGGAATGGGGCACGATTCATTGAGCTCTTGAAGGGTTTGAAATAGTTACGGATCAGTTGATCTTTTGTTAATTGGGGATCATGATGTACTACTAGGTGCCACTCATGATCGTTCTATAATTAATGGTTAATTATAGGCGGCCAACATAAACCGAGAACCTATTTGGTCACACGCACAACGAGTGTAATCCAAAGGATTTAAAACGAGCTTGAGAATGGGATTCTCAGAACGAGAGAAACTATGTTTGGTTGGACCAAACATAAAGCGAGCATGAAATTGTTTGATGCAATGGAAGCGTGGATGGGCGTCTTATGAAGGCGTAATGGATGGACCAAAATGGTTTGGTTCTAATCCAATGGATAAGAATAAACCAAAGGGTTTGGTTTATTTTAAGCGAATGAACCAAAAGTTGGTTGGTTCATTTAACTTAAAATAAACCATCATGGTTTGGTTTATTTTAACTTATCTTAATGGAGCGGGTTAACGGGCTTTATGGATATGATCCATTAACCATTAAGAGAATTAGTTCTCTATAAAATAGGGATTAAACCTAACCTAAACCTAATCATCAAGTTGCCGCCCAACACCTAGTTGCGCCCAATCTATTGGCCGCCCAACATCTTGTTGCCGACTTGGTGCAGCCTTCCAACTTGTTGCGGCGACCAAGCTTCAGCCGGTGAACCTCCGGCGACCCTCGGTGATCCCCTAAAGGTTCGGCATCAAGGTGAGCTTTTGTCTCCTTGTTTTGGCGGCGCCTATCTCCTCCACCAAGCTGTCCAGTTTTCTGGACAGCTTCTTCTCCTTCGGGCGTCGTTTGGGCGGCGGTTAGTGCTCCGACAGCGGCTAACATATACGGGATTTGATCTCCGGTAATCCTCTAGTGGAGGACGAAGGATTCGTCAAACGGTTGACGAATACCTCTCCGGAGAAGCGAGTTTTGAGAACTCGTTTTGGATCCGAATTTGGATTCGGATCGTGATCATCTCTCGATCACGTCGTCTTCAACACGAGGCTAGTAACCCGTACGAAGACGAAGCTCGTGACTTAGCGAAGTCATCCCGAGGAGCTCGGCGTGGATACGGATAGAGACGATTCTTACGAGGATCGTTCCGGTTGATGCCGTTCCCGCTACACGTCATACGGAAGGTATAACGTAGTTTAATTTCCTTTTATCGCAATTTTAATTTACGGTTATGTCTACACTTGTTGTAATAGCATGCGTGTGTTGTGTGTGTTGTAATAAATAGGAGTATTTATTATTTTTATTGCTTCCGCTGTGCTCATGTTTACGAAACATGATCGAACACACACACGCCGCGGTGCCGGAAACCCAACACACATAAGGGCATTTAGATGGTGATTAGGTTCATATGATGAACAATGAGGATTAGATTCATGGGATGAACAAAATTGGATTAAGAGTAAACCTAATTAGACTAATTGAGTTGGACTCGATTTGATTCAAGTGTTGAATCAGTCTAATTTAGATTTTATTCATCAAGTCAATTTAAATTAATGAATAGAGATTCATTAAATTAAATTGACTTGAGTCAAGTGGTTATATTTGATCGACCATGGGAGATTAGAGGTCAAGTTTGACTTGACCAAATGTCATGTCATGATGATGACTTGAAAGGGAAGATGAAAGGTCAAGTTTGACTTGACCAAATGCCATGTCATGATGATGACTTGGCATGGCCGGCCAATGATGAAGCTCCACATCATCATTGACTTATCATGTGGTGCCACCTCATGAGGGAGACCAAGAGCCATGGGAGTTACATGCATGCATGTAACCTCCCAAGCCTTGAAGTGGCCTGCCACTTTAGGAGTTTTGATGGTTGAATTCATTTTGGTGAGTTACACACAACTTCATCTTCTTCCTTGGAACAACTTCCCTCAAGTTCCCCCTCTCTCCTTCCTCATCTTGCCGAGCATCTAAGGAGTGCTAGCACACTCAAGATTGCTTTTCTCCACCTTTTGCTTGTGTGGATACAAATAGAGGAGTGTGCACTTGACGCTCTTGAGTTTCGGCGAACCTTTTAGACGTGCGGGATTTACGAAGGGTGTCGCTTCGAGGGTAACGTCCTTATCATATAGATCTAAGGTAGATCTAGGGTTTTATATAAGCACATACATGTTTTAGTTTTAATACATCTTCGCACGGATCCGTGGCCAGGGCTTCATAGGTTTCCGCAACGCAAAATGCGGTTTTTATGGCTTGGAAAAACCCAACAGTGGTATCAGAGTCACGTGCGAAGCATGTTTGTGTTTCATTTTTGTAGTTTTTATATTAGATATAAAAATTACAGATTTTTATGTTTCTATAAATTTCCAAATTTTATAGAATTTTTGGGTATTTTTCTCGAAGAGTCGAAGCAACGAGTGTCGGGACACTTGTAGGCTTCCACCGTCGAGAAAAACTCTCCGAAATGGCGAGTTCTCGCTTTAGGTTTTTGGGGCAGCGACTTAAGTCACTGTAGGATCGTAATAGGGACACTCACGAAGTTAATTTTGTGAGTATGGGCGCTGCCCCTATCCCCGAAAGCGGCCTTGTCCCGCGATCGCGCCCGGAAATCGCTTAGCGGGACTGTTACGGAGAAGTGACTCATAAATTTGAAAAAAAAAATTAGGAAAAAATTATAGAAATTTTCTGTAAAAATACATATTTTAGAATTATGTATAATTCTATGATTGTCATGGCCCAATGACCCCAATTTGATTGGATTATGTGTATTGTAATTCATAATACGGCCTGCGTGCCGTTTTTATGGTTGTGCGTGTTGTTTAGTGTATGCGACCTGCGCGTCGTACCTCTTCTTTTGAAATTCTAGATGTAAATAATTTTAGACTCGAATGTAACTCGAGTTTCATATTTGTAATGTACAAAATGGAGCGGTGGAAAGTCCACTTGTAGACGAAGTTACGAGAAGGGTGTCGACGACACATGACGATCAAAGGAAGCGCTTGGAGAAGCTGCGAGTCTTAGGTTGACCGTCCGATCTTCTCATCGGCTTGAGAAGATCGTAGTAGGGTCATGACTACATCACAGTTAAATGTATATATATATATATATATTGATATATATATACATGCTAGTAGAATAATGCTTGTATGTATATGATGCATGCTAGGATAATTTTCTTGTATGTATATGATGCATACTAGAATAATGTATGTATGTATGTAATGCATGCTAATATAGGATAATAAAGGCCTCAATGCGTATATGATACACATTACGATTAGATTAGATCATAATCGAATCAAATCGAAAATGCCTACTGAGCCTTGATACCCATCACTACCTTGATCATTTGTTGTTGTTGAATCTGCCAAAGCAGAGCAATGCATATTATCTTGATAGGGTGCGGAGGGACAATCTTGGTCCCGCCTATCACACTTGGGTTAGAGTAAGCTCAATTAGATTGAGCAAATCTAGTTAACTCAATTGGATCCAGTAGAACTATAGGCATATTCCAACCGTTGGAATGATAGGTTAAGATCACATTTAAACTAAATCTTGGGAGATTTAGCCAAATCTAACTCAAGGTCTTTTGTAAATGTGGGTCTTGATCCTATAAACAAGAGTTGCATAGAGATGTAATCGGAAATGTGTTATCCACCGATCGTACTAAGTCTTGGGCAATTTAGCTAAAGCTAACTCAAGGCTTAGTATGATGTGGATCTTGTCCCGCATGAATTATAGCTAGTTTGTATGAATCTAGTCATGTGGTTTGACTACATCCATAACTCGATTCTACAAAATTCCTATAATTCAGTGGGAGCATCATTTGATTAAAGGCCTAATTAAATGATAAAAGGAATATAATATTAATTATCTGCATTGTATGTTGTAGATAACTATGTCGACAAATACGAACACTCTCTTTCTCTGCATTCTGTCCTTGAGAAGGACAAGCTCAATGGAGCAAATTTCCTAGACTGGTACAGGAACCTAAGAATTGTTCTCACCCAAGAAAGGAAGTTGTACGTGCTAGACCATCCCATTCCAGAGGCACCTCCTGCCACTGCCTCGCGAGCTGACAAAGATGCTTACAAGAAGCATCAAGGTGATGCATTAGATGTATCATGTCTAATGGTCGCGACCATGACCTCTGAGCTTCAAAAGCAACACGAGTTCATGAATGCTTATGATATGGTTGGACATCTTCGTCAACTATATCAAGGACAAGCAAGGCATGAGAGATATGTAGTCTCTAAGGCATTGTTTGGGTCCAAAATGCAAGATGGGACTCCCGTAGGTCCATATGTACTCAAGATGATTGGGTACGTAGAAAACCTACAAAGGCTCGGATTTCCACTTGGCCAAGAGCTGGCCACTGACCTGATCTTGCAATCTTTGCCACAAGCCTACAATCAATTTGTCATGAATTACAACATGAATGAAATTGATAAGCCACTGCCTGAGATGCTCAGCATGTTGAGAACTGCTGAGCTTAAACTTAAGAAGGGAAAATCTGACACCATTTTGATGGTGCACAAAAAGAAAGGCAAGGGCAAGCCTAAAGGTAAGGGAAAGTCCCATGCCAAGGGCAAAGGCAAAGAACTTAAACCCAAAGGAGGGCTAGCCAAGGAAGGGGCTTGCTTCCACTGCAAGGAAGCTGGACACTGGAAGCGTAACTGCAAAGCTTACCTGGAAGATCTTAAGAAGAAAAGAAGTGAGACTTCTACTTCAGGTATAAATGTTATAGAAGTCAATCTATCTATTTCTTCATCATGGGTATTAGATACCGGATGTGCATCTCACATTTGTACCAATGTGCAGGCGCTGAGAAGTAGCAGGGCATTGACAAAGGGCGAGGTGGACCTACGAGTAGGCAATGGAACAAGGGTTGTTGCTGTTGTTGTAGGAACTTATGATCTATCTCTGCCCTATGGGCTTGTATTAGAATTAGATGAATATTGTTATGTGCTTGCTTTGACTAAGAACATAATTTCGGTTTCTTGTTTGGACAAGAAAGGATTTACATTTATAATAAAGAACAAATGTTGTTCAGTTTATTTAAATGATATGTTCTATTGTAGTGCACCTCTAATGAACGGACTCTACTTTCTAGACATAGAGAGCCCTATCTATAACATAAGTACCAAAAGGTTTAAGTCAAATGAGTTGAACCAAACAAATCTCTGGCATTGTCGCTTAGGTCACATAAATGAGAGTCACTTATCTCAGCTCCATAAGGATGGGCTGCTGGACTTATTTGATTTTGAATCATATGAGACATGCGAGTCTTGCCTTTTAGGCAAGATGACCAAGATTCCCTTTAGTGGACACAGCGAAAGAGCAACAGACTTGTTAGGACTTATACATAGTGATGTATGTGGCCCTTTCAATATTGCTGCTAGAGGTGGTTACAGGTACTTCATTACATTTACTGATGACTTCAGTAGATATGGTTATGTGTATCTTATGACACATAAATCAGAATCCTTTGAAAAGTTCAAAGAATTCAAGAATGAAGTACAAAACCAGCTTGGCAAGAGTATTAAGATACTTCGATCAGATCGAGGTGGAGAATACCTTAGCCATGAGTTTCGTGACTATCTAGCTGAGTGAGGGATTCTATCCCAACTCACTCCTCCTGGAATACCATAGTGGAATGGTGTATCCGAAAGGAGGAATCGTACCCTATTAGATATGGTACGATCTATGATGAGTCACACAGATCTTCCTATATCCTTTTGGGGATACGCTCTAGACACAGCAGCCTTTACCCTTAACCGTGTACCATCCAAGGCTGTCATAAAGACTCCATTTACGATATGGACAGGGAGAAATCCCAAGATGTCTTTCATAAGGATTTGGGGTTGTGAGGCTTACGTTCAACGTCAAGCCTCAGACAATCTGGGACCCAAATCCGACAGGTGCTATTTTGTTGGATATCCCAAGGATACAAAGGGATATTACTTCTACATTCCCAGTCAGCACAAAGTATTTGTCGCAAAGATTGGGGTTTTCTACAAAGGGATTTTGTTTCTAGAAAAACTAGTGGGAGTACGTTCGATCTTGAAGAAATTCAAGATGAGGACCATAGCACTAAGGCCTTTATGGAGGTTGGACAGGAACCACAAAGTGATGTGGGTGATCAGATTGTTGCACAAAGAGTTGTTGAACAACCACCTGTTCATGTAGACCTACCTCTTCGCAGGTCTGATAGGGTACATTGTCAGCTTGAGGGATATTCATTTCTCTTGTCTGACCGTGATGACGTCATGCTCATTGAGAATGAGCCTACCTCATATCAGGAAGCTGTGAGCCCAGATTCTGAGAAATGGCTAGAGGCCATGACGTCCGAGATGGAATCCATGTACACCAACCAAGGTTGAACATTGGTTGATCCACCTGAAGGGGTTAAACCCATTGGGTGTATGTGGGTATTTTGGAGAAAGACTGACATGAATGGACTTACGCATACCTATAAGGGCCGATTCGTGCCTAAAGGTTTCAAGCAAATTCATGGTATTGGCTATGATGAAACCTTTTCTCCAGTGGCGATGTTTAAGTCCATTCGGATCTTGCTTGCTATTACAACATACCACGATTTTGAGATCTGGCAGATGGATGTCAAAATCGCATTTCTGAATGGAAACTTACTTGAGGATGTATACATGACACAACTTGAGGGTTTTGAATATCCACATCATACTAGTAAAGTTTGCAAGCTGCAAAGGTCCATTTATGGACTAAAGCAAGCCTCTCGGAGCTGGAATCTTCGATTCGATGATGCGATCAAACAGTTTGGTTTCATCAAGAATGAAGCTGAACCCTATGTCTACAAGAGTGTTAATGGGAACATACAGTTGTCTTTCTTGTATTGTATGTGGATGATATACTGCTCATTGGGAATGACATCCCTTCGCTACAGTCTGTGAAGACTTGGCTGGGGACGTGCTTCTCAATGAAGGACTTAGGTGAAGCAGCCTGTATTCTAGGCATCAAGATCTATAGAGATAGATCTAAGAGATTGCTTGGCCTAAGTCATAGTACATACATTGACACGGTATTACTACGGTTTGCCATGCAGAATTCTAAGAAGGGACTTCTGCCGATGTCACATGGTGTGAGTCTTTCGAAGACTCAAAGTCTCTCTTCTAGAGAGGAGAGAGACCGCATGGATAAGATCCCTTACGCATCTGCTATAGGATCTATCATGTACGCCATGCTGTGTACTCGTTCTGAAGTCTCGTATGCTTTGAGCATGACGAATAGATACCAGTCAGATCTAGGTGAGCGTCACTGGATAGCAGTCAAGAATATTCTTAAGTACTTGAGAAGGACTAAAGAATATTTCTTAATATTTGGAGGCGATGAAGAGCTAGCTGTAAAGGGTTACAGCGATGCCAACTTCCAAACTGACCAGGATGATTATAGATCACAGTCAGGGTTCGTGTTTTGCTTGAATGGTGGCGCTGTGAGCTGGAAGAGTTTGAAGCAGGACATAGTTGCTGATTCTACAACATAAGCCGAGTATATTGCTGCATCTGAGGCAGCAAAGGAGGCAGTTTGGATCCACAAGTTCATTACTGATCTTGGGGTGATTCCAAGCATAGCAGATCCCATAGATCTCTATTGTGACAACAATGGAGCGATTGCACAGGCTAAGGAACCTCTCTCACACCAGCGGACCAAACACATACTACGGTGCTTCCATCTCATTCGAGAGATTATCGATAGAGGAGATGTGAAGATTTGCATAGTACCGACAGAGGCTAACATCGCAGATGCCTTGACCAAGGCTTTGGCACAAAAAAAGCATGATGGTCACACTAGGTCATTAGGTATTAGATACTATGGTGATTGACACTAGTGCTAGTGGGAGATTGTTAGTGAAAGCACTAGAGCCAATCATGTGATGATTGTTGTATGGACTTTATTGTATCATATTCCTATTTATAAAGGTATGGTTATTATATGTACTTGTATTAGTGCGAAATAACTAAATATAATAATGTCCTTGAGTAGTAGGTTCTTATCTATATCAATCGATTGGTTGAATTGATAATGAGATGATATAAAGAACACTACTCTTAATCATTCCTAGCCAAGTATTAACATTCAGGGACAATATTAATCCGTAGAGACTAGCATGTAGGTCAACACGATGACTTGATCTCACAAGTCATGGATATGAGATATCAAGTTGACACTTGGGTATGCATTGGAGAATGTATATTGAATGACCCGCCATGAGAAAGTATCATGGATTGTTATATGAGTGTCATATACTTTCTCATGTGGCTATTAGTATGACTATTAGTCCTTAGACCTAAAGTCACCATGGTTCCCTACATAAGGAATTGCATACTTTGGCTTCGTTAAACGTCACCCGTAAATGGGTGGACTATAAAGGCGATTACTGGGTATGTAACAAATTATGCGGAGGGATGTGAGTGATGTAAATGAGATCTATCCCTCCTATATGATGGGGGTGACATCGATATTCTTGATAGAGTGAGACCACGAAGTGCATGGCCATGCCCAAATGAGTCAATATGAGATATTGAGCTCATTTGATTTGAGTGAGTCTACTTAGAGTTCAAGATATAGATTGTACCAAGGATGACACGGTCTATGCCTCGATTGGTCAATCTAGATGTCAAGGATAGAGGGACATTGTCACATATTGTGAGAGTCACAATTAGTAGTCAAAAAGGTGATGTTGGAGCCCAACATTCTTGTAACTTGGGTAGCAATGATGTGTTGCTAGATATCGCTCATTGCTTATGTTCCTAAATCGGTTTAGGGACATTGCCAACGTTACAAAAACCTATAGGTCACACACATAAGGGCAATTAGATGGAGATTAGGTTCATATGATGAACCATGAGGATTAGGTTAATGGGATGAACCATATTGGATTAAAAGCAATCCTAATTTGACTAATTGAGTTGGACTCGATTTGATTCAAGTGTTGAATGAGTCTAATTTAGATTTGATTCATCAAATCAATTTAAATTAATGAATAGAGATTCATTAAATTAAATTGACTTGAGTCAAGTGGTTAGATTTGATCAACCATGGGAGATTAGAGGTCAAGTTTGACTTGACTTGAGAGGGAAGTTGAAAGGTCAAGTTTGACTTGACCAAATGCCATGTCATGATGATGACTTGGCATGGACGGCCAATGATGATGCTCCACATCATCATTGACTTATCATGTGGTGCCACCTCATGAGGGAGACCAAGAGCCATGGGAGTTACATGCATGCATGTAACCTCCCAAGCCTTGAAGTGGCCGGCCACTTTAGGAGTTTTTATGGTTGAATTCATTTTGGTGAGTTACACACAACTTCATCTTCTTCCTTGAATCAACTTCCCTCAAGCTCTCCCTCTCTCCTTCCTCATGTTGCCGAGAATATAAGGAGTGCTAGCACACTCAAGATTGCTTTTCTCCACCTTTTGCTTATGTGGATACCAATAGAGGAGTGTGCACTTGACGCTCTTGAGTTTCGGCGAACCTTTTGGACGAGCGGGATTTGCGAAGGGCGTCACATCGAGGGTAACATTCTTATCATATAGATCTAAGGTAGATCTAGGGTTTTATATAAGCACATACATGTATTAGTTTTAATACATCTTTGCATGGATCCGTGGTCTGGGCTTCCGAGGTTTCCACAACGCAAAAAGCGGTTTTTGCGGCTCGGAAAATCCCAACACTAAGCGCTTCGAGTAGTTGAAAAGGGTGTTTGTCAATTGTTTAGGGTTGGTGTAAGTCGACTTGGCGCTGCCCTAGCGTTGGTTTTATAAATAGTATCCAATCGTCTAAAATTATTTCAGTCGACTGAATTTCAGTCGATTGTTATAGGTTTACCATTTACTGCATTCGCTACCCAGTCGACTATATAGACTTGAGTCGACTGGGTTAGGCTTATCACTTATCTTTAATTGGATTCCAGTCGACTGGAGTCGTGTTTTTACCTTTACGAGACTTTGAGGAAACTGGACTTGATCCAATCGACTCTTATACAGTTGACTGGAATCGATAAATTTTATTTTGATTAATTATTATGGTTAATTAATTAGGTTTAGTTGATTGAGTTGATTAAATTGAGTTGATTACGTTGATTAAATTTAGTTATATAAGTTGATTGAATTGATTAGTTGATTAAGTTAATTTGATTAAGTTAAGTTAATTAAATTGAGTTGATTACATTGATTAAATTAAGTTGATTTGAGTGAATTGATTAAGTTTAGTTGAGTTCTAATTCATATCATTCGATCTATGTTTTCAATACATATTAATCCTATGGGTTTTGTGAGATGAGCATTTATTTTTATCTTAATTAATTTTAATGAGAAATTTCAATGTTTTCAAACTTGTGTTAGATTCAAGTTTATCTTGAGCTAATCAAGTAGGTTTTTCTAAAATTAACTTCCAAGTAGTGGCAAGGCATATGACCTTCTTGGATATCGAATGAACCACTTCCTAGACAAAGTCAATGAAGGAATCAAATACTTGACTCACTTTGGACTAAGCTTTGGTCTAACTAGTTAAAGACTTAGTGAGTTAGCTTCGGTCATTTCCACTCGACTTAGTGCACCAGGTCGTGGTGAGGCATGTGACCTTCTTGAATATCGGATGGACCACTTCCTAGACATGCACCTTAAAGAGCTTCCCTAACTTATTATCAGTTCACTTCGTCTAAGTACTAGGTTGTTCAAGTGTAAACTACTTTGTTTCCTATTTAGTCCATTATAAATTAAGCAAATAAAGTAAACTAAGACATGCAAAAGTTTATTTAAATAAAGAAACAAGCAAAGTGTTTGCTCCCCCTAAGTGATAACTTAGTTGAGTTTTGTTCACTAAGTGAACTTGACTCTTGGCAACCCAAAATTAGTTTGGTCCAATTTGGTTGACTAAGCTAGACTTAGAAACCCATGCTTGGACTCGACTCTTAGCGTTTCGGCTAAGTAATGACATGATTGATTTATGTGAGGATTTATTCTTGTGTTCGAGTCCAAACTTATTGTACATGACTCGCTGAGATCCAAGCATCTTGTTTAGATACTTGGAGCATGAGGTGAACCTTTCAAACAATTTGGTGAGATCTCTTACATCCCTTTTTAGGGCTGAGTTCTCTTCCTCAAGCTTTGCAACTTGAATTGAGTCTCTATCCTCAACTTGGCAAGTCGAAGTCTTTGAGTTTACTTTCTCCTTAAGTACTTGAACTTTCTTAAGGAGTGAGTCTACTCGGTTCTCGGACTTAGCTAATTTCCTACCTAGGCATGCAATTATGTTATATAATTTATCTTCTAATAGAGAAGTTACTTCATCTAGTACTTCGAAAATGGATGTGGATCCGTGGCTTCTCTCGGATTCATAGCTTGATTCGGTCTCATAATTTGATTCAGCCATAAATGCCACAAAGCTCCTCTTGGTTTCTTTCATGTCCGACTCTTCCGAAGATGTTTCGTCCCAAGTCACCTTGAGTGATTTCTTCTTCTTTTCCTTTTTAGGTTTTTCTTTTTCTTTAGATTTGTGCACTCTGACTTGTAGTGACATTTCCCGTTGCACTCGTAAAAGTTACTTCCGATCTAGGTCTTGGCTTGTTGTCGACGATCTTTTTGTCATCTTTCTTCATAAATCTCTTTCTCTAGTTGAACATCTTCTAGACCATGTTTACGATCTATTCCTCTCCATTTAGGTCTGACTCTGACTCATCTTCAGACTTACTCTTGGTTTTCCTTTCCTATTTAGCCGAATCTACCACTAAAGCAATATCATTCTCAGTTTGACCCGAGTTAGCTTTTTCATGTAGTTCAAGTCCGCAAAATTGTTCGTCTACTCTAATTAAGGAATGGTCTCTATAGACCTTATAGGCATCAACAATGGATGTCCACAAGGCATTCCTTAGGAATGCCTTAAGTGTATACCTAATTACATCCCTATTTTCAATTTGATGACCTATTAGATGAAGTCCATTTAGTATGTCCTTTTTCTAGTATGGAGTTGACTAGCATTTTTATTTTTCAAATATTTTACAATTAAAGAGTTTATTAAGTAAGATATCTCTTTTATCTATTCTAGTGTCATTAGTGCCTTCATGTAATTCAATTAACTTATCACATAGTTTCTTAGAATTTTCAAAGGGTCTAACTCTATTGAGCTCTTCTTTGGTAAGTCTGCATTGTAAGGTGTTAAAGGCCTTGTAATCGACTTGAGCTCATTTCTTACGTCCGCAGTCCATTCCTCTAGATCTAACAACTCTCCTGAGTCATCTATCGGAGAAATGAAACCTTTTCTAATTGAAAACCACGCCTCGAGGTCGGTTTTCAAGAAGCACTACCTTTTTCAATAGGAAAAGTTCTCTCTGTTAAAGAGAGGAGGGTGAACGGTACTGCACCCTTCTAAATGTGACTTAATTAATAGAGTTTTATTTTTATTTTTAATTAATATTCCTAGAGTTACAAATTAAACAATGTTATGCTTGAAAAAAAAAATAAGTTTATACTAAACAAGATAGACAAGTATTCAAAATTTTATTCTAGTGCAAAAGAAAATATTAAAACTAATGTAAATATTATTCTAAGACAAAAATGCTAAAATGAAAGAAAATTTTTAATACTCTCAATGGTGGTTGCACCAAACTCGGAGCACCTCCTCTCTAATAACAATTGTAGGATCGTAGTGTTCAAAGAGAAGGGGTGAATATCGAAAGTTATAAAAATTTTCTTTTAGATTTAAAACTTATTTTATTTTTCTTTAGAAATAAAAGAGTATGTAGCAGAATTAAATAAATAAGAAATAAAAATAAAGAGACAAATAATTTACTTGGTTCACAACTACTCTAAGGCCTGTTGCTCTCCGAGAGCTACCTTGATGGGCAATCCACTAAAAGGCTCTCTGACTCGAGAACTCTCGACTTTGGAGGGATTCACTTTTTACAATGATTAAGAGAATGGTAACACACTACCTTCACTTTGAATTAAAGTACATAAAGTGAAACAATAACAACTAAAAATGTACCGACACTTAGTAGCTTTGAAAGTAGAGCACGGAGTGTCGGAGTTGCGGCGTTGCAATGGGATGAAGCTTCTACGGATGAAGAACACTTGTAACAACACTTGGACGTAGTAGAGAGATGTTCTTCGAAGCTAGTCATGCATTTCTTTTATAAGCCTTTTCTAGTCGACTGGAATGCCCTCTAGTTAACTCCAACTCAAACCATTGATTTAGTACATCAGCCTTCCCAGTCGATTGGACCTGTTCCAGTAGACTCCAGGACACCTGGCTCCGCATCGAGAAATTTTCCTTTCCAATCGACTGGACCTCCCCACTCGACTGGAGCTCTTGCCATCTTGGTTGCCAAATCTTCGATCGATCACCAGCTTATCTTGCCAACTAGTTATCCAATCGACTGAACAATACTTAGTCGACTGGACCTCAGTCGACTGGACACCTTTCAGTCGACTTGTTCCCTGTAAAACAAGATTAGCAAAAACATATAGTATGAAATGCAATGGCAGTAGTAATACTGTCCGATCTCGACTTCTTAGTCCCACGCGGACTATCCGTCGGATCGATGCCTAGGTTTGTCTAACTATAGAGGACTCAACCTCACCTCTTCACTCGAGGCTTACCTATCGGCTGCCCTGTCAGACTTATCATGCTTGACATCCGATCTAACCCACTAGGATATCTGCTAGTTATCCGATCACTCTAACCTAGATAGTCTTCATATCGATTGCCCAATCTCCTGATCCAATCGATCTTCATGCCAGATGTTCGGTCTCTTGACCCATCTAGTCTTCCTGCCTGATGTTCAGTCCTCCTAATCTTTCAAGGCTTCTGCCTAGTATTCAGTGAACGGGACCTACTATGACTTTCAAAACTCATTACCTAGTATCCGATCTGCCTGACTTAGTAGAGTTTTCCTGTTAGTCTACACACTTAATACATATATCAAACAACAAGTAATTCCTAACTTTAACTATGGTTCATACATCAAAACTAAAGAGTGGTGTTTTCTGCACCAATAGTTATGCCCAATCGACAGGTAAGTAGTTGACATGAGGCTCGACTACTGTTGTGTGCCACTAGCAGTCGACTGCCTTGTATGGGTAGTTGATTAACCTTGAGCAATCGACTGACATGGATGGCAATCGACTAAAATTTATGGACACAAGCATGGAATGGTTAGTAGTTAATTACTATGTAAGGGTAGTTGACTGACGACCATGGGCAATCGACAGATTAGTTAGAGTAGTCGACTTGTGTGCCCTAATCTGACGTGGATTAGTTTGTTGGAGACAATGGATAGGTGAGCAGTCGACTAGGGCCTTTTGGCAGTTGACTACTAGGAGGAAAATCAGCTTGATGGAGGACTTAAAAGGAGCTCAATGGGGTGGTTTTTCACAACATTTTTGGGGCGATTTTAAAGGGGAAGTGTTGTTACATTCCAGAACTTTAAGAACAATCCAAAGCAACCAAAGATCAAGTAAGCAAAGCTCACTTCTTGTAAAGTGTTTAGTTCTTTGTTCTTATATTTCACTTGTATTTCATATTTGGTTGCATTCTTATTGTTGTAAGATTTTGTATTAGGTTTCTCTACCTCTGGATTCATACTATAGGAACCCTAGTTCCAAATCACGTTAAATCCCTTGTCATGCTTTTGTGTATTTGTCATTTGTTTATGCTTTATTTTGTATATTTCATTGTGCTAACGAATTATAGACATGCATGAACGGAATCAATCGCGAAATTGCTATTCACCCCCTCTCTAGCGTGGTCAACGATTCCTCTACAAAACCCTTATTGGTAAAGCAATGGAGGTAGTAGATATGATGATTAAGAGAAGAATTAGTAGTTTAAGTGTAGAATAGACAAAATGGATAGATGAGAAAGAAAAGATGATAGAGAACTCAAATTTTAAGTTATGATACACAGGAAAGAGTAAAATAAGAAATGAAGTCGATATTGTTGTAGATTGTTCATTAAATAATGAAGTTGTAGGAGTAGTTTGAAAGGGGGATAGAATTATAGCTCTCAAGATAGTAGTAGAGAAAGAAACTATGAAAGTAATTAGCATATATCCACCTCAAGCATGATTAGATGAAAAATACTAAATCTAGAATTTGGGACGACCTAGATGAAGTATTATAAAATATTCCACTAAATGAAATGATTTTAATAGGATGCTATCTAAATGAGCATGCCAGAGTAAAAAATAAGGAATATGAAAGGGTGCATGGGGGTTATTGGTTTAGAATAAGAAATGAAGAAGGCAAAACTATGTTGGATTTTGCGATAGAATATGACCTTATACTGGCTAATATATTTTTTAAGAAACGAGAAGAATATATGGTCATGTTTAAAATTGAGAATAATAAATTGCAAATTGACTTTCTTATGCTTAGGAAGAGGGACAGAAAGATTTGTAAAGATTGTAAGGTGATCCTTGGAGAAAGCTTAACCACCTAACATAGATTAGTAGTGTTGGATATATGTCTCAGACATAGTATCAATAGAAGTAAAATATATACGACTTCTAGAATTAAGTGGTGGAAGTTAAAAGATGGGAAACACAATATATTTGAGGGGAAGATAGGAGTATTAGTATTAAGTGAAATATATGATAACCCTAATACGATATGGGATAAGATGGTATCAAAGTTAAAAATAGTAGTCAAGAGTATACTCAATGAGTAAAAGGGGCATGGACTACAAAGTAAGAAATCTTGGTGGTGAAATGAACAACTTATAAGGAAAAACGAACAACCTATAAGGAATTATATATTTTTAAGAACTAGGAAAACTTAAAAAGATATACAATATCCAAGAAAGAGACTAATAAAGTGATGAATGAAGCTTAAAATGAAACTTTTGAATGATTATATTGAAAATTAAATATAAAAGAAGGAGAAAGAGACATTTATAGAATAGCTAAAGTGAGAGAGATAAAGACAAAAGATCTTATCCAAATATGATGTAATAATGATGAATGCAATAGGGTACCAGTAAATGATGGAGAAATAAAAGAGTGATGGAAGAAGTATTTTCATCAATTTTTTAATGAAGGTTTAAGTGACCAACTTAACTTAGGCAATTTATGTAGGTCAAACGAGCATATAAATTTAAATTTTTATTGTAGATTTCAAATTTTAGAAGTAGAACAAACTTTAAATAGGATACAAAATAAAAAAGTGGTTGGACTAGATGATATTCTGATAGAGGTATGGAAGTGCTTAGGGAAATAATGTATTGAATGACTTAAAAAATTATTTAACAAGATATTGACAATAAAAAAATATTTGATCAATGGAGGGTAAGTACTCAAATTCTCTTATATAAAATAAGGGAGATATACAAAATTGTACAAACTATAGAAGTATTAAACAAATGAGTCATGCCATTAAAATTTGGGAAAAAGTAGTAGAAAAAGATTAAGAAAGAAGACCATAGTTATCGAAGATCAATTTGGGTTCATGCTTGGAAGGTCAATAATAGAAGTTACGCATCTTCTCTAACAACTAATTGAAAAGTATAAGGAGCAAAAGCAAGATCTATACATGATATTTATTAACATAGAAAAAACTTATGATAGAGTTCTAAGAGAAATTATATAGAGAATTCTACAAAATAGAAGTGTTACCGTACAAATTTTTCTTTATATTTGTTGTTCTTGCTCAAATTTAAATTTTCTGCACTAGATTAAGTTTTTCTTACATTTGTCAATTTTGCTCTAGTGTTGCTTTGTTTACATTTTGCACAAGTATAAATTTTTTTCTATATTTTACTCTAGTAAACGTTTGCATTAGATAAATTTTCTATAAATTATTTTTAATTAGAAAATATCACATTTAGAGGGATATATCACTGTTCACCCTCCTCTCTTTTGTTGGAATGTATAGTGAAAGCCTAGCTCTTTTTGTATGAACATTTTATTTTGAAATAAGAATCACATGATCATTGTTTGCACTTTATATATTTATTATATGTGTGCATATTGTCTAATATTTTACATTGTAGATAACATGGTGCATGGTGTGGCATAGAAGATCATGTTATCAGTTCCTTGTAAAATATAAGTAGAGGCTCACAACCAAGATGGTTTTGGACAAACCATTGGCATGGTTGTAGTGTAGCTTGGTATTGTTTTGTCTTGAACATAGAGTTACACTGGTACACTTAGGTGTATTGAGCAGGACCGACATAGAGGTGATTCAATTTAGTACTGACTACATAATTGAATCGGACCTCGGATATTATGTTGTACATGCTCTTAATCCCGATATAATAATGGGCACATGTACTTAGTATTTATTTCTTTGATTTACCAGAGGGTGAGATTTAGATGGATTAAATCAATATGCCCGGTAAGTTGGGAAATGATATTATTTACATGGGGTGCCGTTGATTATAGGAGGAAACCGTGTCCTATATATTAGGTTGATGATGTCCCCTTGAGGAGCTCATAAGGTTCATCATGTAAACCCAGCTGGTTGATTTAGTCAACATGATGATAAGGTTGAGTGGTACTACTCGAGGAATTAGATGTTAATTAATTGATGGTCAGTAAATCAATTAATTGACGGACATTCGATATCTTAAACACGGGGAGATTAATGTACGAATAATATAAGGAGCCCATATTAATTTATGGGGGTTGGTGAGGTAGTTCAATGATGATCCTCTAGTGGAATGGAACATGATTGATGGATCAAGTTTGTGTGGTTCCGATCCATCGGGTGGCCAAGACCCAACTCCTCCTTATGGTCTCTATCGTAGCCTAATATAATCCTTGTGAAGTCTATATCCAAGAATGTAAAACAAAATCTAGAATGAACGGTTGGGATTAAATCCCTAGATCCGATGGTTAGGATGAAACACTAGAACCAACGGTTGGGATTAAATCCCTAGATCCGATGGTTAGGATGAAACCCTAGAATCGACAGTTGAAATTAAATCCCTAGATCCGACGGTTGGGATAAAACCCTAGATCCGACAGTTGGGATGAAATCCTAGATCCGACGGTTGGGATGAAATCCTAGATCCGACGGTTGAGATGAAACCCTAGATTCGACGGTTGGGATAAAACCCTAGATCCGACGGTGGAGGTTAAATCCCTAGATCCGGCGGTTGAGATTAAAGGAGTCCTAAGCCTGACTCTATAAAAGGAAAGCTTAGGGTTGGGCGGCCATAATGAATTGATTGAGGAATTAGGGTTTTGGCTCATCCAAAAGTGGGCGGCTAGGGTTTTTGGGTGGCTAGGGTTTTGGAGCAAAACAAGTGGGCGGCAACTCTTCCTTCTAGTTGATTGGCGGCGCCCATCCTCCTCCATCAACACTTGGCCGGCGCCCATCCTAGAGGCCTCTCCCTTCTTCCTTGGCCGGTGGTTCTCCTTCCATAGGTGGCCGGCATTCATCTTCCTCCCTTCATCCTAGAGTGTCCGGCGGCAACACTTCGTGAAGTTGGCCGGCGCATCATCCAATTGTTCCTTGGCTGGCGGTTGCACCAAATTCCCTAATTTGGTGGCCGGTTCTAGATAGGAAGGTATTTGTTGTTTCTTCTCTTTGTTCGCAGCGGACAAGGTGGAGAAGAAAGCGATCTAGAAGGCTTATACTCGTGGAGGATCTTCGTCCACACGTCGTCCACGAGAAGGATAGGACATACGGTAGAAGATCGTGAGGTATAAAGTTATTTTAACTTTATTTACAGATCTGAGCTTGTTCTTTTATGTTTTGATTATGCTTGTGTAAATTAGTAAATATATTGTATAATCATGGACCCCGTAGGCAAACACAAAAACCGGCGATCCGTCCGTCATCTCTTCCGCGGCTAACCAACTAGAAGAGTTGAGTTGCTTGAACAACTAGTTTGTTCAAGCGATCACTCAAGTTGTTAGCACGACAACGAAATGGTTGTGCTAAGGAAGCTCATCCCATCCGGATTAATTCTTTCATTAGTGAAAATTTTAATCCGGGGACATGGGAGCCAATGATCCTCCGAAGCATCGACCTCTAAGTGGTATCAGAGCCACGGTTTCCGGTTGTGTGTTTAGGATTCGGTTAATTTTTTATGCATTTTTCATATATTATATGTGCCGGATAATAGTAGGATATGCGTAGTTTAACTCTTTGGTTGCAGGCATAAGATCCGACTATTATGGCCATGTGTGTGTACGTGAATGGATGTGTGTAAAAATTTATTATTTAAATCCTCGGGGTTGACGAGGCTAGATTAGTATTTAATTTTTGTAATTAAATACGGCATTGTTTAGCCGCTCATTTTAGTTTACTTTCGATCTAGATTATTTGTACACTCCTTCGTGGAGTATAGGATCGATGGATGTAAATTAAAATGTTTTATCTCGGCTCGGAACTCTTTGGTGACTTGCGCACGGGAAAAGATGGAACGGACGAGGTGGCGACACGACGGGATGCATATTGGAGGACAATGCCATAATAGTTGGAAAAATTCTGTTTTTTCCATATTTATTGCTTATTTGTTTTATATGCATGTTGTGTATGATTTAAAATTCCTCATTTTCAATTTACTAAGTGGGAGAGGGACATTTTAATTAATTCCCGCGGCCTCCATTACAATTTGACGTGTGATGCAAACAAACTTGTGTGTTGGCTCTGAGTGCCTTCCTCCCTGCGGACGGGTTTGTTTGCGGATCACTAGGTCAAATAATGGTTATAGGAAATTATCTAGGAGCATGTGTACTTCCACAGCGGTAAGGCACATAATCTGAAATAATTCCCTCAATATCGTGTAATGGTCCACACTTAGATGCAAATAAAGGTATCCTCCCCATCGAAGTCATTGCTTTTATTTGTAGGGCCAAAAAGGAACCAACTATTAATTTTATTTGTCAAAAAGTAAGGTTGACAAGATAATAAAATTAATGGGTAAAACCTCCTCTTACAAATGTAGAATTCGTATACGTCCACACTGCGTGGCATGCGACATTCTCGGTGATTTGAGGTGTTGGTTGATTTCGGGATTTTATTGTTTTGAGGAATCAATAATATTTGAAATTTAATATTTTGATCATTATGATTTTTAGGATTTTCAAATGGCTTTCAACCCACTTGTTGTGATTTTAAAAGAAAACAAACTTACTAGTCCAAACTACATTGATTGGAAAAGAAACCTGGATATTGTCTTAACTGCGGAGGAGTACAAATTTGTACTCTTCGAGGTCTGTCCTCTTAAGCCCACCGATGACTCTGATGAAAAGGGGAAAGAACGTTATAAGAAATGGGTTAAGGCAGATGAGATGGCGCGGTGTTACATTTTGGCATCTATGTCAAATGTGCTGCAACATCAGCATCAGGCCATAGCCACTGCTTATTGTTGGATCGAGAAGCGTCGCTAGAGGGGGGGTGAATAGCGATCGTAAAACTTTCGTTTTCGTTCGTTCGATACGCAAAGTAAACGAGTAAACACAGCGGAAAATAAAATGACACGTTTATTTTACTTGGTTCACAACCCAGTGGTTGCTACTCCAAGGCCCTATCGGTCCTTGACCGCGTACGGAGGGCAAAGCACTATAACGTCTCCTCCTCGTTGGAGGTAGGAGACAACGATCACAAAATCCGGAAGTACGAGGATGAGGCAACAAGCCTACCTCACCTCGTTACAAAAAAAACAACGAATACAATAATAAAAAGTATTACTAGATGCTGCTGCCGACGAAGAAGATCTGAGGTTATCCGCCGGCTTCGCATTATGACTGATGAAGGCGCTGGCGTTGTAGGAGCACTTGATGAATAATTGATGTGATTTGGAGTGAATCCTCCTCCTTTTATAGACTTTGGCCTCTGAAATTGTCTCCTATTTCTTTGGAACGGATCATGGATTTTTCCAGCCCCGTCAAGCGTTATCCGTTTTGACCTAAGCGCAAAAGGCGAGTCGTCGCCATCGATCGTGATGACTCCCATCGATCGTGATGGGCATCGATCGCTATGTGTCAATGATCGCCCCGGCTGGCCACTTCCCTGCAGTAAGAGATTAGCTCGGAAAATGATAAATACAACGGTTTCTAACCGTCCGATCTCGACCTAGACCTTCCACAGGAAGTCTTAGTCGAATCATCGCCTACGGTCGTCCCCGTAAAGAGGACACGACCTTACAATCTCTCACTCACACGAGCTTACCTCGATAGTAGCTCTCGCTTCCGGCCTTCCACTCGATTCCTTCGGCTCCCTCCGAATTCACTCAAGTGTCGCCCGACCACCACGGCTTCCTCCGGGTGTCGCTAGCCTTCAGCTCCAGCTTTAGTACTTTTCTGCACACTTGATTTAGCTCGTGAGATAACAATATAAACTTAACTTTGTGTCTTTGCCATAATCAAAACACAGGTTCGATTATCTAGTGCCCCTGCACCAACACTTATGACATGATGTTCAATCTCAAGGAACTTTTCGGACATCAGAGTAGGGCGGCTAGGCAGGAGGCAATGAGAAACTTGATGACGACCACCATGGTCGAGGGAACACCCGTTAGGGATCATGTTCTCAAGATGATGGCTTATCTTAATGAGATGGAAGTCCTCGGAGCTGAGATCGATGGGGAAACCTAGGTCGATATCATTCTCCAGTCTCTTCCTAGGAGTTTTGAGTAGTTCCGCCTCAAGTACAACATGAACAAGAGGTTATATTCATTGGCGGAGCTTCTGACAGAACTCCAGGCAGCAGAGGGGCTTTTTCATCAAAGTACTCAAGCCATGGTCGTTCAGAAGGTTTCTTCCTCTAAACCGAAAGGTAAGAAGAAGAAGAAACAAGGTGGAGTGAAGAAAGTGGTAGTGGGACCTCAGGTAGGAGTGAAGAAGCCGAAAGGCAAGTGCTTCACTTGCAAGCAGATTGGACATTAGAAGGCGGACTGTCCTCGCCGAAAGAACAAAGGTATATCTTCTTGTTTAGTTGTTGAACCATGTTTAGCGGTGTTATCTACCAGTGCCTGGTGTGTAGATACAGGAGCCACTGATCATGTCTGCAATACTTTGCAGGGGTTCCAGGAAACCCGACGACTAGCTGAGGGAGAGATTACTGTCTTCATGGGCAATGCTTCAAAGGTGGCGGCTATTGCAATGGGAGACGTTTATTTATCTTTTGATAGGAATAAAGTTTTGGTTTTGAGAAATTGTCTTTATGTACCTACTTTTAGAAAGAATTTAATTTCAGTTTCTAAATTGTTTATGGATGGGTATTCTGTTTCTTTTAATGACAAAGTGGTTATAAAAAGGAACAGGGAGATTATCTGTTCTGGTACATTGGTTGGCAATTTATATACTCTTGAACCAAAAACTCCCACGATGCATATAAAGATCAATAACTCATCTTCTAAGTCTAATAAGAGAAAATAACCTTCGCAAATGAACCAAACATATCTTTGGCATCTAAGGCTTGGTCATATTAACCTTAGCAGAATTCAAAGGTTGATAGCTGATGGAACTTTGGGTTCATTAGTGGTGGAGGATCTCCCAACCTGCGAATCTTGCTTGGAAGGTAAAATGACCAAGAGGCCTTTCAAGGCCAAGGGGTATAGAGCCAAAGATGTGTTGGAAATGGTTCATTCTGATTTGTGAGGTCCTATGTCTATCCAGGCAAGAGGTGGCTTTGAATACTTCGTCTCTTTTATAGACGATTATTCAAGGTATGGATACATTTACTTGATGCGGCGCAAGTATGAATGCTTTGACAAGTTCAAAGAATTCAAGGCTGATGTGGAGAACCGTCTGTTGGAGATTTGACGCCGCTAGAGGGGGGGGGGGTGAATTGCGATGTGCCCGTAGGAAGATTGAATTCGTTCGCGTTGCTTGTCTACAATCTTGTTAGTACGCAGCGGAATAAACAATAACAAATACAAACACAAGATACAATCACAACACGCACGATATAACGTGGTTCGGAACCACACGGTTCCTACTCCACGGATCGAGCTCTAACGAGCTCTAGCGACGCTAATGCAATCACTAATCAATAAACTCCTTCTCGACAACAAGTTGGAGGCGAAGAAACCTCGTACAAACGTTTACAACAATAAACGAAAGAAATACAAGCTAATACAAAGGAAATGTAAAGAACACTTTACAAACTAGGGTTTTGAGCGCTTGCTTGTTGGTTGCTTGGATGAGCTTGAAGGACCCTGAAATGCACCTGCAAATCGCCTTCAAATCGCCTCACCAAAGCTCCCAAAAATCTGATGCCGCAATCTCCATGAACAGCTCCCTTTTATCCTGCGTCGGGCTGGATTTCCGCCTATCAGTCGACTGCCATAAGTCCCCAGTCGACTGATGCCACTGTTGTCGTGAGA
Source organism: Wurfbainia villosa (assembly GCA_025175895.1). Taxonomy (NCBI): domain Eukaryota; kingdom Viridiplantae; phylum Streptophyta; class Magnoliopsida; order Zingiberales; family Zingiberaceae; genus Wurfbainia; species Wurfbainia villosa. The sequence goes on along the minus strand of CM045989.1, from coordinate 28,611,118 downwards.
CAACGGCTCAATCCACGTTGGACAAGTTCCAACGGGACTGCGATCGCCAACATTGGCTCGACTACGGAGCGCCTCGACACTGATCGGCAATGATCGCCATCCTTGGCAATCGATCGCCAGAGCATCACCGATCGCTACCAATGAGCAGTCGACTACTAGAGCATTTTCAGCCTCAAGCTGGCAGTCGAACTCAAGTCGACTCACGGCAGTCGAACCGGCTATAATGCCAGTCAACTGCCAACCTCAAGAATGAGGTTTTAACCCAAGTATGGTGCCCCCATACTTGCTAGACCACCCTTAGCCTAGACCTAAGCCTTCTAGCCACCTCCATCAGCCTCACGCCTCTCGAATCCCTCCAAGTCATCCATGACTTGTTCATCCATCGCGCTAGCCTCCAGGTGCTTCCCTCGGCTATTGTCATGCTAACGGTGTCTACACCGCCAAAGCACATTGGACTTACGCCGCCAAGACTCCGCTTCGACTTTACGCCGCCAATATCAAACCCTTGGACTTCTCAAATGCCAAGGCTCAGGCTTGGACTTTCCCTTGCCAACCCACGTTGGACTTTCCATGCCAAGACCATGCTTGGACTTTCCATGCCAAGACCCATGCTTGGACTTCCCTTGCCAACCCATGTTGGACTTCTCAAATGCCAAGACCATGCTTGGACTTCTCATGCCAAGTACTCAAGACTTGGACTTTCCCAATTGCCAAGTGTCCCACTTAGACTTTCCATGCCAAGTACCCATGACTTGGACTTTACCTTGCCAAGACCCATGCTTGGACTTTCCCATAATCACATGGTCAACCCTAGTCAACCATTAAGGTCTCCCTCGAGTCAAACTCGAGTCCGGTCAAACATGACCCGGGTCGATTGCTCCAACAATCTCCCCAACATATTAACCGACATTAATGTCAAACATCAATGCCAAATCACTTTGTCAAATCCTTTTGTCAAACATCAAAACATCACTCGAGTCAAACTCGAGTCTGGTCAATCGTGACCTGGGCCGATTGCACCAACAATCTCTCCCTTTTTGATGTTTGACAAAAACCAAACAAATCATCTGAGTTAGACCACTAACTCAAATCACTTACCAATTATCCCAAATTGGTAAACACTCTCCAAATGTTCTCCCCCAAACATTCTCCCCCTTTTTTACTAACATCAAAAAGGTTTTCTCTCCAAGGAGGTCAATGTCTCATGTCCCAATGAGATCTTAAAATCTCCCCCTTGATCCAAAGATAAATACCTAGGATGCCTACCATCTTCCTAGTGATAATTCACATATCACTCAAGAGAGACAATCCTATACTCTCTCCCAATTTCCAAATTGGGTATCAAAAACCCATCAATTTTCCTAATTGATGATACTCTCCCAATAACTTCTCCTCTTCAAGGAGAAAAACACATCCATCATCTCAAGATTGATACCTCCCCCTAAAGGCTTGCTCCCCCTTGATCATTGCACCAACAATGTCCTTGGGAAGCCCCTAAGCCAATAGGAACTCTAAACCATCAAAATTAAGGTTCTAAGTTCAACATAGAACTTTCACTCACCCTAAATTTGATACTTTGACCTAACACAGCTCCTAATCCATATCCAATGAATTTTCACCCTTTATAATGCATCCTAAAGCATATCCTAGGGTTAGGAGTGATTAGGGACCATAACCGTAGCTGAAATCGGGTTAAACAAACCTTGTTAACCCAAAATCAGACCTGGTAGTCGACTCCTGACAATAATCAGTCGACTGCCACTCACATCAGTCGACTGCCACACAAGGCAGTCGACTGATAACTGAAAATCTCGATTTTCAGCAGAAATGAATTTTGGAAATTCATAAATAATTATACGTAATTCGAAAAATCATGAAAATTCATACGTATAATACTTATGACACACACAATGGGTGAAAAATATTTGAAAATTATCTTACCCATAAAATAGTGAGTTTGATACAAAACTCAAAACCATTGAAATTTTTAATGTTTTGGCCCTATTTTGTATCAACTCTATCAATGGTGATTGCTATCAAAAGATAGACTTCACCAAGGTTTTTCAAAATGATTTTAAAATGTTTTCAAAACCTTATTTTGGATCATATTCCTTGGACTCTATGTACATGAATTGTACACATGCTCTCCCAATGATCCACAAATTGAAACAAGATGAGTTTTAGTTCATCTAGATGCAAAAACTATGCACCTTGAACTCAACTCATATCCTAGCATCTCACATGTATCTAAGGTGTATAAATACACATACATGTCAATTGGATGTGAGATGTGGGTTTTGTCCATCCTAATATAGGGTTTCATGCATTTCCTAGGCAACCCTACTTGATTCCCTTATAAATGGGACTTCAAGTCATGTCATAGTCCTTAAATCAATTTCAACCAATTTTCTTAAGTGCATGAATGATTATGGCATGAGAAATGATATAAATAAGCATATGCTCATAATCATGATGTCATGGCATAAGATGAAATCTAAAAACACATGACATTCAAAACCTTAAACCTAAGCATAATCATGACATATAAAATGATTAGAAATACACATGATGTCATGACATGGCATATGACAAACATGGCATGGCATATAAAATATATAGGTATAGTAATACCTAAATTTTAATATTAATTGCCATTTGATATAGTTAGATATATTTTGCCATATTGTCATTAATCTCCTTAGTGTGCCAAAAACCCAAAATGACACACTAACACTCTAAACCCTAATTGTGCCAATTTGATCATTTTATCAAACTTCATAACTAATATTGGCACATCCTAAGATCTTTTAGGATTATAATTCAACCCTATTTCCAAGGTATCCATAACCTTGAAAATATCCTAAGAGTGCCACCTTTGCCATGGTTGAGTTAACTACCCATCCAATCAAGGTTGGCACACCCTAAACCTATCTTAGCGTGAATCAATCACGCTCTTAGGAACCCAAAACCGATTTGAGCTCCTAGGGTTAATTAGGTATTCCTTAGGGATAACCTCCCTAGATACCTTCCTAATGACCCTCCTAGGCTTGTTAGCCTTGGTCATTTGGGTCTTACCTAGGTTGACTCTAGGGGTAACTCCCCTTGCAACCTTCTTAGTGGCTACCCTAGGTTTCCTAGAAACCCTAGCCACTAGGCATACCCTTTGGTCAACTCTAGGGATAACCTCCCTATTGACCTTGGTCTTCCTAGAACTAGTCAGTGTTCCATAATCTAATGGAACACTATGGTAAGCTACCTTAGGTTTAGGTTTGTGACTCAAACCTTGCTTGCCCTTGGTTGACTTTTGACTCTTAAGTCCTTGGTGTTGACTTTGACTTTTGGACCTTTGACTTTGACCATTAAACCCTTTAAATTGATTTTGTATCTTATTTAGAGGTCTTTTCAAGTTTTTCAAGCCTTGACCTCAAGACTTGATTTTCCTTTTCTAATTGCCCAATTTTAGAATTTTGATTTAAATCTTGGGCATTGGACTTCCTAGGCATATGCCTAGTCCATTTAGGATTGAAACCTAGGTGTTCTCCTATTTTCTTGATAGATTCCCTAGGTAAAACATTTTTAGGGACATTAGTCCCAAATTTCTCCCTATTATCTAAGTAGACATTCATAGCTCCTAAGCAAAAATACTTGTTCCTATTAGCATGCTTTTCATAAATTGCAAGTGAATTGAAATCCCTAGCATGCTTTTGCTTGTAAATTGAAGAAGGAGCAAAATTAGAAGTTACCCTAGGGTTTGCCTTAGCTCCCCCTACATATGATGCTCCATTTTGAGTCTTCTTGCTCCCCCTAGGACATTGATTCATATAATGTCCTTTTGAATTGCACTTGAAGCATATGATGTGCTCCTTGCCTTTAGGTGTTGGGGAACCGGCATCCTTGACTTTTGGTGCCGGTGGAGCTTTCCTAATCTTCTTTGGGCACTTGCTCTTGTAGTGCCCAGCTTCCCTACACTCAAAACATATGATATGATTTTTATTACAAATTGACATGTTTGAGTTACCTATGGTGGTGGAAGGTGTTGGAATTGAAACTTCTTCATCTTGACCGGATGTGGAAGCTTCTTCTTGATGCTCCGGTGTTGAGGAAACTCTAATCTCCTCCTCAATCCTAGAAGTGGATGCTTCTTCCACTTCCTCCACCTCTTCCGATCCAGATGTTGATTCCCTATCAACCTCCGAATCCTCAAGCTCTTTGGATGAAGATGTACTTGCTTCTTTTTGAGCTTGAGAGGATGAGCACTCTTCTTCTTCTTCTTCTTCTTGGACCAATGATGAGTTTTCATGGAGCTTTGCCACTTGGCTCCACAACTCCTTAGCATCCATATAGTCCCCTACCATACACACAATCTCATTAGGGACCAAATCAAGAATAAATTTTACTACCTTCATGTTTTTCTCGAAGGCTTGGAGTTGATCTTCACTCCACTTCTTCTTCTTAGGGAATCCTCCCTTTGGTCATATTGGATAGCTAAAACCCTCCATCAAGATAGACCATTCTTCGAAGTCCCTCATCATTAGGAAGTCTTCAATTCTTGACTTCCATTGCTTAAACCCTTCTTGTCCATAGAAGGAGTAAGGGATTGGTGTGTTAATGTTCCATCCCAATTGTTCTTCCATCTTCACCCTCTAGCTTCTTTGTCCTACCTCCCGGCGATTAGTCCGTAGAAGATCCCCGAGCTCTGATACAACTTGTTGGAGATTTGACGCCGCTAGAGGGGGGGTGAATAGCGATGTGCCCGTAGGAAGATGGAATTCGTTCGCGTTGCTTGTCTACAATCTTGTTAGTACGCAGCGGAATAAACAATAACAAATACAAACACGAGATACAATCACAACACGCACGATATAACGTGGTTCGGAACCACACGGTTCCTACTCTACGGATCGAGCTCTAACGAGCTCTAGCGACGCCAATGCAATCACTAATCAATAAACTCCTTCTCGACAACAAGTCGGAGGTGGAGAAACCTCGTTCAAACGTTTACAACAATAAACGAAAGAAATACTTACGTATTGCTAGGAATGTAAGAACACTTTACAAACTAGGGAGGCGCTTGTTGGTTGCTTGGATGAGCGAAGGACACGAATGCACCAAATCGCCTTCAAATCGCCTCCAAAGCTCCCAAAAATGGCAATCTCCATGAAGCTCCTTTTATCCCTGTGTGTCGGGTTGGATTTCCGCCTATCGATCATTGCCGTAAGTCCCGGTCGGTGATGCCCTTTGTCGTGAGACCTCAATCCACGTTGGACAAGTTCAATGGGACTCTTAGCGATCGGCCAACAATGGCGATCGGCCTTAGCGCCCGTAATCGGCCCGGTCGGCTACGCATAATGCTCGACACTCAGGGTCATTGCCATCCCTTAGCGATCATTGCCGAGCCCTCGATCATTGCTACCAGCGGTCGATTGCTAAACATTTTGACCTCATCTTTGGCAGTCGAACTCAAGTCGACTCACGACAGTCGAACCGGCCATAATGTCAGTCGACTGCCAACCTCAAGAATGAGGTTTTAACCCATGTATGGTGCCCCCATACTTGCTAGACCACCCTTAGCCTAGACCTAAGCCTTCTAGCCACCTCCATCAGCCTCACGCCTCTCGGATCCCTCCAAGTCATCCATAACTTGTTCATCCATCGTGCTAGCCTCCAGGTGCTTCCCTCGGCTATTGTCATGCTAATGGTGTCTACACCGCCAAGGCACATTGGACTTACGCCGCTAAGACTCCGCTTGGACTTTACGCCGCCAATATCAAACCCTTGGACTTCTCAAATGGCAAGGCTCAAGCTTGGACTTTCCCTTGCCAACCCATGTTGGACTTTCTATGCCAAGACCATGCTTGGACTTTCCATGCCAAGACCCATGCTTGGACTTCCCTTGCCAACCCATGTTGGACTTCTCAAATGCCAAGACCATGCTTGGACTTCTCATGCCAAGTACTCAAGACTTGGACTTTCCCAATTGCCAAGTGTCCCACTTAGACTTTCCATGCCAAGTACCCATGACTTGGACTTTACCTTGCCAAGACCCATGCTTGGACTTTCCCATAATCACATGGTCAACCCTAGTCAACCATTAAGATCTCCCTCGAGTCAAACTCGAGTCCGGTCAAACATGACCCAGGTCGATTGCTCCAACAATCTCCCCAACATATTAACCGACATTAATGTCAAACATCAATGCCAAATCACTTTGTCAAACATCAAAACATCACTCGAGTCAAACTCGAGTCTGGTCAATCGTGACCTGGGTCGATTGCACCAACACCGTCAAGGTAAAAGCATCAAGACATTACGATCTGATCGTGGTGGCGAGTACCTCTTGGGAGAGTTTAGGAGTTACTTATCAGAGGCTGGGATTCAATCCCAATTGTCTGCACCTGGCACACCCCAGCAGAATGGTGTAGCGGAGCGAAGGAATAGGACTCTTATGGAGATGGTCAGATCGATGATGAGTTATTCTGAGTTACCTGTTTCGTTCTGGGGGTATGCACTGGATACGGCAATGTACACTCTGAACTTGGTTCCATCTAAATTAGTACCTTCTACCCCTGTACAATTGTGGACTGGGCGAAAGCCTAGTCTGAGACATATTCGGATATGGGGGAGTCCAGCACATGTGCTGAAGGCTGATGCTGGTAAGTTGGAACCTCGTACAGAAGTGTGCATGTTTGTTGGCTACTCTAAGGGAACGAAAGGTGGTTTGTTTTATAATCCTAGAGATCAGAGGGTGATCGTTAGCACGAACGCCAGATTTCTAGAGGAGGATTATATAATGAACCACAAGCCCAAGAGTAGGATTATTCTTGAGGAGTTAACAGGGGAAGTCCCGACTTCAGTACCACCGGTAAAAGAGGAGACACCACAAGTCACTGCACCGCGTGTCACTGAGCATACACAGGAGGCACCACGTCGTAGTGGGAGGGTTGTTAAACAACCCGATAGATTCATGTTTTTGGGAGAGTCTTCGGACTTAGTCCTTGGGGAACATGAACCTGATCCCTGGACATATGACGAGTCAATCCAAGATAGAGATGCGGTATCTTGGCAAAAAGTGATGAATTCAGAGATAGAATCTATGGATTCTAATCAGATCTGGAAGCTAGTAGAACCACCCGATGGTGTAAAAACCATTGGATGCAAGTGGATCTACAAGAGAAAGAGAGAAGTAGACGGGAAGGTTGAGACCTTCAAAGCTAGGCTTGTTGCGAAAGGGTATACTCAGAAAGAGGGTATCGATTATGAGGAGACCTTTTCACCAGTAGCTATGCTTAAGTCTATCCGGATTCTCTTATCTATAGCTGTTCATATGGACTATGAGATTTGGCAGATGGATGTCAAGACAGCTTTCCTTAACGGAAGTCTTGAGGAGAACATATATATGTGGCAACCAAAGGGATTCATTGCTAAAGGCAAAGAGCATCTTGTATGTAAGCTTAATCGGTCCATTTATGGATTGAAACAAGCTTCTAGATCTTGGAACATCCGCTTTGATGAGGTAATCCAGTCATATGGATTTATTCAAAGTCCGGATGAGCCTTGTGTATACAAGAGATGTGACGGAAATGTAGTGGTGTTTCTTGTACTATACGTAGATGACATTTTGTTAGTTGGCAATAATATTAAAGTGTTATCAGATGTAAGGGTATGGTTGTCCAAACAGTTTGATATGAAGGACTTGGGAGAAGTGGGACACATCCTTGGGATCAAAGTTATAAGGGATCGCAAGAAAAGGATGTTGTGCTTGCCTCAAGCTTCATACATTGACACTATCCTTGCTCGTTTTAGCATGCAGAACTCCAAGAAAGGTTTTATACCTTTTAGGCATGGAGTTCCTTTATCTAAAGAGATGTTTCCCAAAACATCAAAGGAGATAGAGGACATGAAGGCGGTTCCTTATGCTTCGACAGTAGGAAGCCTTATGTATGCTATGCTATGTACGAGATCGGATATCTGTTTTGCCGTGGGCATGGTTAGCAGATATCAGAGTAATCCTGGACAGGGACATTGGACTGCGGTAAAGCATATATTGAAGTACCTGAGAAGGACTAGGGATTATATGCTGGTTTACCGGGCAGATCAATTAGTCCCTATGGGTTACACAGATTCGGATTTCCAATCAGATAGGGACAAGAGTAAGTCTACCTCGGGGTTTGTGTTTACTTTTGGAGGTAGAGCCATAGTATGGAGGAGTGTCAAGTAGAAATCCGTGGCGGACTCTACCATGGAAGCAGAGTATGTGGCAGCCTCTGAGGCAGCCAAGGAAGCTGTATGGCTCAGGAACTTCTTGATGGACTTGGATGTGATTCCTGGTTTGCCCAGAACTATCACGATTTATTGTGATAATAGTGGTGCAGTTGCAAACTCGAAAGAACCATGAGCCCATATGGCGAGTAAACACATAGAGCGCAAGTACCACCTTATACGAGAGATCGTAAAGCGAGGAGAAGTTGTTGTCGCCAAGATTGCATCAGAGGATAACCTGGCGGATCCATTAACTAAGGCCCTTCCAGCGAAAGCGTTTGATAGGCATGTGGAGGACATGGGGATCAGATGTATGGCAGAGTGATGACGATATAGTCTTTTAGTATAAGTGGGAGATTGTTGGAATGTATACTGAAAGTCTAGCTCTTTTTGTATGAACATTTTATTTTGAAATAAGAATCACATGATCATTGTTTGCACTTTATATATTTATTATATGTGTGCATATTGTCTAATATTTTACATTGTAGATAACATGGTGCTTGGTGTGGCACAGAAGATCATGTTATCAGTCCCTTGTAAAATATAAGTAGAGGGTCACAACCAAGATGGTTTTGGACAAACCATTGGCATGGTTGTAGTGTAGCTTGGTATTATTTTGTCTTGAACATAGAGTTACACTGGTACACTTAGGTGTATTGAGCAGGACCGGCATAAAGGTGATTCAATTTAGTACTGACTACATAATTGAATCGGACCTCGGATATTATGTTGTACATGCTCTTAATCCCGATATAATAACGGGCACATGTACTTAGTATTTATTTCTTTGATTTACCAGAGGGTGAGATTTAGATGGATTAAATCAATATGCCCGGTAAGTTGGGAAATGATATTATTTACATGGTGTGTCGTTGATTATAGGAGGAAACCGTGTCCTATATATTAGGTTGATGATGTCCCTTTGAGGAGCTCATAAGGTTCATCATGTAAACCCAGCTGGTTGACTTAGTCAACATGATGATAAGGTTGAGTGGTACTACTCGAGGAATTAGATGTTAATTAATTGATTGTCAGTAAATCAATTAATTGATGGACATTCGATATCTTAAACATGGGGAGATTAATGTACAAATAATATATGGAGCCCATATTAATTTATGGGGGTTGGTGAGGTAGTTCAATGATGATCCTCTAGTGGAATGGAACATGATTGATGTACCAAGTTTGTGTGGTTCCGATCCATCGGGTGGCCAAGACCCAACTCCTCCTTATGGTCCCTATCGTAGCCTAATATAATCCTTGTGAAGTCTAGATCCAAGAATGTAAAACAAAACCTAGAACGAACGGTTGGGATTAAATCCCTAGATCCGATGGTTAGGATGAAACACTAGAACCAACGGTTGGGATTAAATCCCTAGATCCGATGGTTAGGATGAAACTCTAGAATCGATGGTTGAGATTAAATCCCTAGATCCGACGGTTGGGATAAAACCCTAGATCCGACGGTTGGGATGAAATCCTAGATCCGACGGTTGGGATAAAATCCTAGATCCGACGGTTGAGATGAAACCCTAGATCCGACGGTTGGGATAAAACCCTAGATCTGACGGTGGAGGTTAAATCCCTAGATCCGACGGTGGAGATTAAAGGAGTCCTAAGCCTAACTCTATAAAAGAAAAGCTTAGGGTTGGGCGGCCATAATGAATTGATTGAGGAATTAGGGTTTTGGCTCATCCAAAAGTGGGCAGCTAGGGTTTTTGGGTGGCTAGGGTTTTGGAGCAAAACAAGTGGGCGGCAACTCTTCCTTCTAGTTGATTGTCGGCGCCCATCCTCCTCCATCAACACTTGGCCGGCGCCCATCCTAGAGGCCTCTCCCTTCTTCCTTGGCCGGCGGTTCTCCTTCCATAGGTGGTCGGCATTCATCTTCCTCCCTTCATCCTAGAGTGGCCGGCGGCAACACTTCTTGAAGTTGGCCGGCGCATCATCCAATTGTTCCTTTGCCGGCGGTTGCACCAAATTCCCTAATTTGGTGGCCGGTTCTAGATAGGAAGGTATTTGTTGTTTCTTCTCTTTGTTCGCAGCGGACAAGGTGGAGAAGAAAGCGATCTAGAAGGCTTCTACTTGTGGAGGATCTTCGTCCACACGTCGTCCACGAGAAGGATAGGACATACGGTAGAAGATCGTGAGGTATAAAGTTATTTTAACTTTATTTACAGATCTGAGCTTGTTCTTTTATGTTTTGATTATGCATGTGTAAATTAGTAAATATATTGTATAATCATGGTCCCCGAAGACAAACACAAAAACCGGCGATCCGTCCATCGTCTCTTCCGCGGCTAACCAACTAGAAGAGTTGAGTTGCTTGAACAACTAGTTTGTTCAAGCGATCACTCAAGTTGTTAGCATGATGACGAAATGGTTGTGCTAAGGAAGCTCATCCCATCCGGATTAATTCTTTCATTAGTGAAAATTTTAATCCGGGGACATGGGAGCCAATGAGCCTCCGAAGCATCGACCTCTATCTTTAATGAAGAAAATGTTAGTTATTGGAAGCGGTGAATGAAGTGTTTTTTGAAAATAATCCAACAAATGTTTAAATCAAAACCTAAATAAAATTTCAAAATTTGTCTTATTCAGTCGACTGGACTTGGTCCAAGTGACTGGACTACCCTTAGGCAACAGAACTACGTTGAGTTGCCTGAGGCCATCAAACTTACTATGACGGAGAAAAACATGAACTCAGTTGATTGGACCATAACAAGTCAATTGTAATTCCCTCGCAGTTAAGTGATAAGACTATGATACTAGACTGGGTGAAACCCAATCGCTTTGAGCATACATTGCAGTAAATGGTAAAACCATTACAGGCGACTGGACCAAGTCTAAGCGCCTCTAACTTAGGCGACTAGACTAATTCCAGTGGACTAGATTCAATTTATAAAACATCACACCCAAGTTGACTCACACAATCTTCTTTCCGCCCAAAAAACTCTAGTGTCCGGCTCTTATATGAATCTAGGTCATCAAATCTTATATAAATTCATCAACAATGTCTAGGTAATGCCTTTAAATATTTAATTTTTTAATAAAATTATTTTTGTTAATACTTGTAATTTAGTTAGGGGAAAGAGAAAGGCACATGAGGCTGAAACATCCTCTGACCCAAGTATAGACATTAGGTTCCCTATCGAGGGTCATAGGCTTCGGTTTCATAGCACTACATACACACATATGCCCACTAGATATTTGAGTAGGTCATTTTTTAGTAGATCATGCATACCTAGTATACAAGTGTAGGGTTTTGCTCATCGAGTTCGTGAGGGGAAACTTCGCTTCCCACTTCACCTCGGTAGCTTGTCCATGGCGATCCCTTCAATGTCCCCGAATAAAAAAAAATCCTAGACAAAAGGGATTGCCAAAGAAACCAAGTCATCGTCGTGCTATTCGTTTAGAGAGATCACTTGAACAAACTAGTTGTTCAAGCGACCATCCTCTATTCTACGAGTAGCCGCGGAAAAGACGATGTCCGAATCGCCGGTTTTTGTATTTATGCTCGGGATCCAAGTATTATTTAGCCATTTAAAGATTTATAACATGCTTATAATTGAAAAACAAAAACAATCAACAAACAAAAGAAGAAAGTAGAATAGGTATACCTCTCGATCTTCTAATGTATGGCCTTCCTCCTTTTGGACATCTTGTGGGCGACGATCCACCAAAAGTCGAAGCTCCTAGATCGCAAATCTTCCTTCCTTGCTCTTCCAAAGCAAGAGGAAGAGTAGAAACAATGTTTTTCTCCTCTCTAGAAACAACCAACAAGGAACTAAAACATTCCTTGACGCCGACCAACTAGATGAAGGAGAAGATGGTGGAAAACAACCAAGACACCAAGGGAAGTCCTATATCTTGTTTCCACCACCTAAGGAGAGGGAGAAGGAAGCTTTTGGGTTCTGGCCAATGGCTGGGAAGGGCATGGAAACTTGCTAGATGCCGGCCACAAGACAAGGAAGAAGAAAGGAAACCTTGCCTTATTTGGTGCCGCCCTAGCCTCCAAACCCTAACCCTAATCCTAATCCTATCTCAACTAGGATTCCCTTCTCTTGCCGCCAAAGCCTTTCTCTCTTCAATGTTGTTCATGCCAACCCCTTGACACCCTTTTATAGAGTTAGGGATAAGTCATGAATTTAATCTCCTCCATTGGTTCTAGGGATTTAATCTCAACCATCAAATCTAGAGATTTAATCTCAACCGTCGGATCTTAGAGATTTAATCTCTACCAATGGATCTTAGACTTTTGTTTCTATCCATTGGATCTAAGCATCATGAGGTGTTAATAGGCTACATCAAGCCCACATAAAGTATGATCGACTAATGATGATTCAATCCACTAAAGGTTCATCATTGATCTACCTCACCAACCCCCATATGATAATCTGGGCTCCATATATTATTTGTACATTTTCTCCCCGTGTTTAAGATCTCGAATGTTTGTCGATTAATTAATTTACTGACCATTAATTAATCAACATCTAACTCCTTGAGTAGTACCACTCAACCTTTTCATCATGCCGGACCAAGTCCACCTGCAAGGTTTACATGATGAACCTTATGAGCTCCTCAAGGGGACATCACCATCCTAATATATAGGACACGATTTCCTCCTATAATCAATGGCACACCATATAAATAATATCATTTCCCAACTTACCGAGCCTATCGATTTAATCTATAAATTTCGCCCATTGGTAAATGAAAGAGATGACTACTAAGTATATGTGTCCGTTATTATATCGGGATTAAGAGCATGTACTAAATAATATCTGAGGTCTGATTCGATTATGTAGTTAGCAATAAATCGAATCACCTCTAAGTCGGTCCTGCTTAATACACACAAAGTGCACTAGTGTGATTCTATGGTCAAGACAAACCAATACCAAATCACACTACAACCATTCCGATGGTTTGTCCAAAGCCATCTCGGTTGTGAGCCTTTACTTATACTTTTCATGGGGTCGATAACATGATCTCCTCTGTGACACCACACACCATGTTATCTAAAATGTAAAGTATTAGACAATATTGCATAACCATAAAAATATGCAAACAATGATCATGCGATTCTTATTCCAAAATAAAGATGTTAATACAAAAGATAGACTTTTCAGTATACATCCCTACAATCTCCCACTTATACTAAAAGACTATGTTGTCCTCAAAGTGACATACATCTGATCCCCATTCCCTCCACATGCCTATTAAAAGCTCTCGTCGGAAGGGCCTTAGTGAAAGGATCTGCCAGGTTATCCTCTGATGCAATCTTGGCCACAACAACTTCTCCTCTCTTTACGATTTCTCGTATCAGGTGGTACTTGCGCTCTATGTGTTTACTAGCCTTATGGGCTCATGGTTCCTTCGAGTTTGCAACTGCACAACTATTATCACAATAAATTGTGATAGTTCTGGGCAAACCAGAAATCAAATCCAAGTCCATCAGGAAGTTCCTGAGCCATACAACTTCTTTAGCCGCCTTAGAGGCTGCCACACACTCATCTTCCATGGTGGAGTCTGCCACGCATTTCTACTTGACACTCCTCCATACAATGGCTCCACCTCCCAAAGTAAACACAAAACTAGAGGTAGACTTACTGGTATCCCTATCAGATTGGAAGTCGGAATCCGTGTAACCCACAGGGAGTAATTGGTCTGCCCGGTAAACCAGCATATAATCCCTAGTCCTTCTCAGGTACTTCAATATATGCTTTACCGTAGTCCAATGTCCCTATCCTGGATTACTCTGATATCTGCTAACCATGCCCACGGCAAAGCAGAAATCTGGTCTCATACAGAGCATCGCATACATGAGGCTTCCTACTGTCGAAGCATAAAGAACAGCCTTCATCTCCTCTATCTCCTTAGATGATCTATGACACATCTCCTTAGATAAAGGAACTTCATGCCTGAAAGGTATAAAACTCTTCTTGGAGTTCTGCATGCTAAAATGCTCCATAATAATGTTTATGTATGAAGGTTGGGATAAGCACAACATCCTTTTCCTGCGATCCCTTATAACCTTGATCCCAAGGATGTATCCCACCTCTCCCAAGTCCTTCATATCAAACTATTTGGACAACCATACCCTTACGTCCGATAACACCTTGATATTGTTGCCAATCAACAAAATGTCATCTACATATAGTACAAGAAATACCACTATGTTACCGTCACATCTCTTGTATACACAAGACTCATCCGGACTTTGAATAAATCCATAAGACTGGATTACCTCATCAAAGCGGATGTTCCAAGACCTCGAAGCTTGCTTCAATCCATAAATGGACCGATTAAGCTTACATACAAGATGCTCTTTGCCCTTAGAAATGAATCCCTCTGGTTGCTTCATGTAGATGTTTTCTTCAAGACTCCTATTAAGGAAAGCTGTCTTGACATCCATCTACCACACCTCATAATCCATATGAGCTACTATGCATAATAGAATCTAGATAGACTTAAGCATGGCTACCGGCGAAAAGGTCTCCTCATAATCGATACCCTCTTTCTGAGTATACCCCTTCGTAACAAGCCTCGCTTTGAAGGTCTCAACCTTCCCATCTATTCTTCTCTTTCTCTTGTAGATCCACTTGCATCCAATGGTTTTTACATCATCGCGTGGTTCTACTAGCTCCCAGACCTGATTTGAATCCATAGATTCAATCTCATCATTCATTGCACTTTGCCAAGATACTGCATCTTTATCTTGGATTGCCTCGTCATATGTCCAGGGATCAGGTTCATGTTTGCCAGGGTCTAAATCAGAAGATTCTCCCAAGAACATGAATCTATCAGGCTGTCTCACAACCCTCCCACTACGATGAGGTTTCACCTGTGTATCCTCTGTGACACGCGGTGCAGTGACATGTGGTATATCCTCTTGTACCGGTGGTAATAATGAAGTGACTTCCCCTTTTAACTCCTCCAGAACAATTTTACTCTTGGGCTTGTGGCTCATCACATAGTATTCCTCTAGAAATCTGACGTTCATGCTAACGATCACCCTCTGATCTCTAGGACTATAAAACAATCCACCCTTCGTTCCCCTAGGATAGCCAACGAACATGCATACTTCTGTACGAGGTTTCAACTTACCAGCATGTGCCTTCAGCACATGTGCTAGACTCCCCCATATTCGAATATGTCTTAGACTAGGCTTTCGCCCAGTCCACAACACTGTGGGAGTAGAAGATACTGATTTAGTTGGAACCAAGTTCAAAATACCCAGAATGAATCTGGCAAGTCAGAATAACTCATCATCGATCTAACCATCTCCATTAGAGTTCTATTCCTTCATTCTGCTACACCGTTCTGCTGGGGTGTGCCAGGTGCAGTCAATTGGGATTGAATCCTAGCCTCTAATAAGTAGTTCCTAAACTCTCCCAAGAGGTACTAACCACCACGATCAGATTCTAGTGTCTTGATAGTTTTACCTTGACGTTTCTCCTCATCAGCCTTGAATTCTTTGAACTTGTCAAAGCATTAAGACTTGCGGTGCATCAGGTAAATGTATCCATATCTTGAGTAATCGTCTATAAAAGAGACGAAATACTCAAAACCACCTCTAGCCTGGATAGACATAGGACCACACAAATCAAAATGAACCAATTCTAACACATCTTTGGCTCTATACCCCTTGGCCTTAAAAGGCCTCTTGGTCATCTTACCCTCCAAGCAAGATTTACTGGTTGGGAGATCCTCCACCACTAATGAACCCAAAGGTCCATCAGTTATCAACCTTTGAATTCTACTTAGGTTAATTTGACCAAGCCTAAGATGCCAAAGATATGTTTGGTTCATCTTCGAAAGTTCTTTTCTCTTATTGGAATTAGAAGATGAGTTATTAACTTCAATTTGCATCGTGGGAGGTTTTGGTTCAAGTGTGTACAAATTTCCTATCAATGCACCCGAACAGATAATGTCCCTATTCCTTCTTATAACAACTTTGTCATTAAAAGAAATAGAATATCCATCCATAAACAATGTTGAAACTGAAATTAAATTCTTTCTAAATAATGGTACATAAAGGCAATTCTTAAGAACCAAAAGTTTATTTTTCTCAAAAGATAAATGAACATCTCCCACTACAATAGCCGCCACCTTCGTGGCATCGCCCAAGTACACGGTAATCTCCCCTTCAGCCAGTTGTCTGGTTTCCTGGAACCCCTGCAAAGTATTGCAGACATGATCAGTGGCTGCAGTACCTACACACCAGGTGCCGGTAGATAACACCGCTAAACATGTTTCAACGACTAGACCAAAAGATATACCTTTGTTCTTGTGGTTGGGGCAATCCTTCTTCCAGTGTCCAGTCTGCTTACAAGTGAAGCCCTTCCCTTTCGGCTTCTTCACTCCTCCCTGAGTACCTCCCACCGCCTTCGCCCCGGTTTGTTTCTTCTTCTTCTTGACTTTCTGCTTAGAAGTAGAAACCTTCTGGGTCACCACGGCATGTGCCTGAGCACTCTGACGAAATAGTCCCTCTGCCGCCTGGAGTTCTGTCAGAAGTTCCGTCAACGAATACAACCTCTTGTTCATGTTGTAGTTGAGGCGAAACTGGTCAAAACTCTTAGGTAGACACTAGAGTATGATATCGAGTTGGGTTTCCCCATCGATCTCAGCTCCTAGGACCTCCATCTCAATCAAATGAGCCATCATCTTGAGAACATGATCCCTCACGGGTGTTCCCTCCACCATGGTGGTCGTCATCAAGTTTCTCATGGCCTCTTGCCTCGCAGCCCGATTCTGGTGTCCGAAAAGCTCCTTGAGATTGAGCATCATATCATAAGCAGTGGACATGGCTTGATGCTAATGTTGCAGTACATTTGACATAGATGCCAAAATGTAACACCGTGCCATCTCATCGGCCTTGATCCACTTCTAATAGCACTCTCTCTCCTTTTCCCCAAAATTATCTGTAGGCTTGAGAGGGCACTCTTCGAGGAGTACATATTTGTATTCCTCAGCAGTCAAGATAATGTCTAGATTCCTCTTCCAATCTACATAGTTGGGTCCAGTAAATTTGTTCTCTTTCAGTATCACAGCAAGTGGGTTGAAAGTCATTTTGAAAGAAACCCTAAGAATCACATAAATCGAAACATTAGATTTCAAAAAAATTATTGATTCCTCAAACAATAAAATTTTAAAATCAACCAACACCTCAAAACACCGAGAATATCGTATGCCACGATAGTGTGGATGTATACGAATTCTACATTTGTATGAAGAGGTTTTACCCATTAATTTTACTATCTTGTCAACCTAACTTTTTGACAAGTAAAATTAATAGTTGGTTCCTCTTTGGCCCTACAAATAAAAGCAGTGATTCTGATGGGGAGGATACTTATATTTGTATCTAAGTGTTCACCATTACTCGGTACAAAGTTAATTATCTCGGGTTATGTGCCTTACGATGGGCAAGTACACACGCTCCTTACTAATTTCCTATAACCATATTCGACCTAGTGATCCGCAAACAAACCCATCCGATATGGAGGAAGGCACTCAGAGCCGACACGCAAGTTTGTTTGTATCACTTGTCAAATCGTAATGGAGGCCGTGGGAATTTATAAAAATATCCCTCTCCCACTTAGTAATTTGAAATGGAGGAATTTTCCTAGCCTACGACATGCATATCAAACAAAAAGCAATAAATATGAAAAATAAATTATTTTCCAACTATTATGGCTTTTGTCTTCAATATGACTCTCGTCGCATCGCCATCTCGTCCGCTCCTCCTACGCCATGTACGAGCCATCCGGAGATCCGAGCCGAGACTAAAACCTATTTTAATTTACATTCATCGATCCTATACTCCACGAGGGAGTGTACATGAAATCTAGATCGAAAGTAAAATAAAATAAAGAACGGCTAAACAATGTCGTATTTAATTTACCAAAAACTAAATACTAGCCTTGTCAACCCCGAGGATTCAACAAAAATAAATATTTATAGACATACAATCACATACACACATATGCCCATAATAGTCGGATCTTATGCCTGCAACCAAAGAGTTAAACTACGCATATCCTACAATTATCCGACACATATAATATATGAAAAAGTGCATAAAAATTAACCGAATCCTAAACACACAAAATTGGAAACCTTGGCTCTGATACCAATTGTAGGGTTTTGCTCATCGAGTTCGTGAGGGGAAACTTCGCTTCCCACTTCACCTCGGTAGCTTGTCCATGGCGATCCCTTCGATGTCCCCTGATAAAAAATATTTAATCCTAGACAAAAGGGATTGCCAAAGCAACCAAGTCATCATCGTGCTATTTGTTTAGAGAGGTCACTTGAACAAACTAGTTGTTCAAGCGACCATCCTCTATTTTACGAGTAGCCGCGGAATAGACGATGTCCGGATTGCCGATTTTTGTGTTTATGCTCAGGATCAAAGTATTATTTAGCCATTTACAGATTTATAACATGCTTATAATTGAAAAAAAACAAGCAACAAACAAAAGAAAAAAGTAGAATAGGTATACCTCTCGATCTTCTAATGTATGACCTTCCTCCTTTTGGACGACGTGTGGGCGACGATCCACAAAAAGTCGAAGCTCCTAGATCACAAATCTTCCTTCCTTGCTCTTCCAAAGCAAGAGGAAGAGCAGAAACAATATTTTTCTCGTCTCTAGAAACAACCAACAAGGAACCAAAACTTTCCTTGCCGCCGGCCAACTAGATGAAGGAGAAGATGATGGAAAATAACCAAGACACCAAGGGAAGCCCTATATCTTGTTTCCACCACCTAAGGAGAGGGAGAAGGGAGCTTATGGGTGTTGTACGAGGGCTGGGAAAGGCCTGGAAACTTGCTGGATGCCGGCCTCAAGACAAGGAAGAAGAAAGGAAACCTTGCCTTATTTGGTGCCGTCCTAGCCTCCAAACCCTAACCCTAATCCTAATCCTATCTCAACTATGATTCCCTTCTCTTGCTGGCCAAGCCTTGCTCTCTTCAATGTTGTTCACGCCAACCCCTTGACACCCTTTTATAGAGTTAGTGATAAGTCATGAATTAATCTCCTCCATTGGTTCTAGGGATTTAATCTCAACTGTCGGATCTAGAGATTTAATCTCAACCGTCGGATCTTAGAGATTTAATCTCTACTAATGGATCTTAGACTTTTGTTTCTATCCATTGGATCTAAGCATCATGAGGTGTTAATAGGCTACATTAGGGACCATGAGGAGGAGTTGGATCTTGGCCACCCATGGATCAAGCCCACATAAAGTCCGATCAACTAATGATGATCCAATCCACTAAAGGTTCATCATTGATCTACCTCACCAACCCCCATATGATAATATGGGCTCCATATATTATTTGTACATTTTCTCCCCATGTTTAAGATCTCGAATGTCCATCGATTAATTAATTTACTGACCATTAATTAATCAACATCTAACTCCTTGAGTAGTACCACTTGTTAGGGAAATCTCTTGCCATGATTAGGTTTTGATGTGTGTGGAAAAGGGTTTAAGTTAGTTTGTTATGTTGATTTGATATGTGCATTGAAGTCGTGCAGGACTTAGTAATTCGCACATGGAGCCGTGGCGAGTTTCACATCTCATGACTCGGGCCTTGAGTCGGTGAAGGATAGCTTTGCGGAAGTCGTGCGCTTGGAGCATCCGAGGGACCACCGGACGAGAAGCTTGGAGTGAAGCCGGAGGAAGTAGACTTCGAGGCAAGAGACACGAAGGAGCATTGCAGAGTCGTGCGCCTGATGCTGCCGAGGGACGTGGCCGTGAACGAAGAGAACTTCGAAGGCGAGGCACTCCGAGAGATGAGAGTGAGAGAATGTAACCCGGGAAGGGGTAGTTCTTAGGTGAAACTTGGCTATTTGGCTAAGTGTCGGTTGGGATTTCCCGACACCAGTCGACTGCCATGTCATGGCAGTTGACTGCTATGAGTCGATGGTTCGATCGACTGGTTTAAGTCAACTGAATCAAGTTGATCAGTCAACTGCCGGCATGGGCAGTCGACTACCAAGGGACGGCAGTCGACTGATGACACTGTGCACGGGCACAGAATGGAGTCGATCTCGCAGAGCACTCAACTGATTGACATCAGTCGACTGATGGGTGCCATCAGTCGACTGATGCCAATACCGTTGGATGGAATACAACGTAGAAAGCAGTCGTTATTGGGCAACGGCTATAGGACCAGCCGACTGATGGGTGCCATCAGTCGACTGATCCTGTGTCAACGGGAAGAAACCCTCTTCCTCCTTAAAAAGGAAGGGGATGGGGCTTTGGGAGGCTAATGCTTGAACGCCCAACTACTCCCAAAGTTCCCTAAACGGTTTTCCGCTCTTCTTCTTGCTCTAATCTTCATTCTATTGTAGAAGAGTGATCTTTATTGTAAAGGTTACCTCCACCTAGCTTGGTGCAAAGGAGAGACCAATAGTGGATTGCTTTTGGCGGAGTGATTCACCGAGAACGAATCGGGTCGTGGGTTAGCGGCGTAGCCGTGAACCATGTTACATCCTTGTTAGCATTGTTTGTTTATCTTTTGCTTTGTCTATTTGTATTTGCATATTCCGCTTGCGCTAACGTTTTGTAGACGAGCAAAATACGACATCCAACGAATGAGGGCTATTCACCCCTCTCTAGCCGACCATATCGATCCCCCAACAAGTGGTATCAGAGCCGAGGAAAGCTTGTCGTGAACTAACCGCCACAACAAGCAACTTTCAAAATGGCCGGCTCCAACATCCATCCACCAAAGTTTGAAGGAGAATTCGCTTTGTGGAAGAAGCGAATGGAGGTATTTTTCGAAACGGATTTTGATATCATGATTACAATGGAATCCGATTTCATATTGCCTAGGGATGAAGAAGGGAAGCCAATAGAGAAATCTAGGTGGACCAAAGAGCAAAGGGAAGAGCACCTTGCAAACTCAAAAGCCAAGCACCATCTCTTCAATGTTCTCCCCCAACAAGAGATCAACCGAATTGGGGAATGCTCAAGTGCCAAGGAGATGTGGGAGAGATTGGTTGAACTTCATGAAGGCACTTCGAAAGCCAAACTTGCAAGGAGAGACCTCCTCCGCTCCCAACTATTAAATATCAAATTGGAAAATGGAGAAAAGGTAACATCATTATATTCTAGGTTTAAAGAAATATTAATTGGGAAAACAAGTGTAGGAGAAAAGCTCTCCAACTGGGATATGGTAATGAAGGCCATAGATGCCTTTCCCCGGTCCTCAAGATGGAGCTCCATGGTGGACTCATTTTATATCTCCAAGAACTTAGAAGTAAGCACCTTGGAGGAATTCTTCTCGACAATGGAGCTCCACGAAATGAGGCTTGAAGGAATACAAGAAGAGCCAAGAATCCAACCTTCAAGAGGAGTAGCTTTGATGGCAAACAAGGGGAAGAAGAAGATAGAGATCCTCTCCTCCTCCGATGATGAAGCCTCTTCCTCCTCCTCCATGGATAGCACGGAAGAAGCGTATATGGTAAGGAGGGTAAGGCGTGCATTAAAAGGTTTTAGATTTAATAAGTTTAATGATAGGAATAGAAGACCAAGGGGGAAGGTCATATGCTACAATTGCCAAGGAGAGGGGCACATAAGGGACAATTGTCCTCTCCTAAACAAGAGCAAATAAGAGAGGAAGAAGAAAGAAGAAAAGAAGAAGAAAAAGGGGAGTAAGAAGAAAGAGGAAAAGAAGGCAAAGGAAAAGGGGAAGGCCAAAGCATTCAAAGCCAAGACATGGGATGATCTTTCTTCCTCATCCTTATCCGAATAAGAGGAACAAGTCTATTCCAACCTTGCATTGATGGCCTTCGATGACTTGGATTGCTCCTCCACCGAAAATGAAGAATCAAACTCAAGTGGCGAGAGCTCAAGTGAAGGGGGAGCCTCTACATCATTCTCATCCGAAGAAGAGGATTTGGTAAGTGAGGTAACAAATCTACCCCCTAAGCAAATTATGTCTATGATTTCTAGCCTCACTAAGGACTTATTTAGAGCCAAGAAAAAGAATAAATGCATGCTTGAACAAATTAAGGACTTAGAAAATAAACTAGAAAAAGCATGCTTAAATGAAAATGAAAATATTTCTTCTTGTAATGATGATGCATGCTCACATGAATATATGCCATTTAATGTTAGTGATGCATGTATGGATGAAAATAGGGCTTTAAGGGAAAAGGTAGACTATTTGACAAAAGCCCTAGAAAAATTCACTATTGGCTCCAACACATTGAACATGATCATAGGGAGCCAAAGAGCAAGCTTTAACAAGAAAGGCCTAGGATACAAAGAAAAGAAAAATGAAAATGCCTATAAATGCCTAATTGCTAGGGGACAAGATAAGAAGAAAGAAATAGCTAGGAAATGGATTCCTAAGGAGTATCTAGTGAACCCCATAGGCAATAACAGATTTTGGGTTCCAAAATCCATCCTTAAGGGTTAGAAAACCCCTAGGGTAGTCAACCATATGCAATTGACCTATATCATATTTTGGTTGACTTAGGATGGTGGGACAACATTTTTAAATAGTGTTAGGTGATGATAACGTGCCTATAAATAGTTAATAATGCTTAAATCATGATGATTAATGTAATTGCTATGTATATTTGTAATCATGATTTATGATTTTGATATTTGGCACATAATCATGAGAAATAGGTGTAAATCATGCCTTAGGTGATATTTTGCTTATTATCATGATATAATACCTAATGCATCATAACAATTCAATGAATACCTGTATTTCATGATCATAATGTAGAATTAATTGATATATGCCTTTATGATCATGAGGATTGTTAGGTTGATACTTAACCTTGATAGAATTGTATGAATATAATGCTTAAGTATATAAAAATACCCCCTAGGATGCATCTCACACTCACCATAGGCTACTTTGATTGAAAACTTAGCATGGGTGAGATGTTAGGATGATACAAATGTCCACTAATGCCTATGACATTTAGATTGTCATTTAAAGTATCAAAATAGCTTTAATAGACCAATCATGGGGAAAGCTTATGTTTAATTCATAGACATATTGCCCAAAGATCATGGTTGGATATTTCATATGTTTTCAAAACAATTTCTTAATCTAAAATCTATGTATTCATGTTTTGAAATAATTGAATGCCAAACTAGGTGGTAAACTTGATACTAGAATGATCAAAAACCTAGTGATTTTTATAGCTTTTGGATTTTTGGAAAATACATGAAAATATGATGATTTTTCATGAAAAAACTATTTTTCAATGATGAAGAACCTTACAAGAAATATGTTCCCCAAATTTCATGATTTTTTGAATTTTCTGGAATTTTTAATGCATTTTTGAATTTTGGTCCAAAAATCAGAAAGTTCTGAAAATCGCGTGCCAGTCGACTGGTAATCTGAATCAGTCGACTGATGGCTTGAAAATCAGAACAGTAAAGGCCAAATTCAGGTTTTAGACTAATGTTTGGTATTTTCCTTCTATTAGACATGGTGACATGAGTTTATAACTTAGTGTTAATCTTTTTGATGGTGTCAAAGGGGGAGAAAATATTATGTTTAACTTAATTATGATAGGGGGAGAATTTGTAGAGAGAGTTTCATGGATTAAGGGGGAGTTGCATGTTGCTATATCATGTTTATGTTTACATGCTTTCTTACCTTAGAAATTTTTATCAAATGTTTTTATCTAACTTAAACGGATTGCCACACATCAAAAAGGGGGAGATTGTTAGGGCAATCTCTTGCCATGATTAGGTTTTGATGTGTGTGGCAAAGGGTTTAAGTTAGTTTGTTATGTTGATTTGATATGTGCGTTGAAGTCGTGCAGGACTTAGTAATTCGCACATGGAGCCGGGACGAGTTTCACATCTCATGACTCGGGCCTTGAGTCGGTGAAGGATAACTTTGCGGAAGCCGTGTGCTTGGAGCATCCGAGGGACCGCTGGACGAGATGCTTGGAGTGAAGCCGGAGGAAGTAGACTTCGAGGCAAGAGACGCGAAGGAGCATTGCAGAGTCGTGCACCTGATGCTGCCGAGGGACGTGGCCGTGAATGAAGAGAACTTCGAAGGCGAGACACTCCGAGAGATGAGAGTGAGCGAATGTAACCCAGGAAGGGGTTGTTCTTAGGTGAAACTTGGCCATTTGGCTAAGTCGCCATGTCATAGTCGATGGTTCGATCTTTAAGTCAGTGAATCAAGTTGATCGCATTGCCGGCATGAAGCGATCGTGATGGTCGATCGGTCGCTACAAGAGGATGGGTCGGGCCGATGACTTGATCTGCAGGCACAGAATGGAGTCGATCTCATGGAGCACTCGACTGATTGACATCAGTCGACTGATGGGTGCCATCAGTCAACTGATGCCAATACCGTTGGATGGAATCCAACGTGGAAAGCAGTCGTTATTGGCCAACGGCTACAGGACCAGTTGACTGATGGGTGCCATCAGTCGACTGATCCTGTTTCAATGGGAAGAAACCCTCTTCCTCTATAAAAAGGAAGGGTATGGGGCTTTGAGAGGCTAATGCTTGAATGCCCAACTACTCCCAAAGTGCCCTAAACAGTTTTCCACTCTTCTACTTGCTCTAATCTTCATTCTATTGTAGAATAGTGATATTGATTGTAAAGGTTACCTCCACCTAGCTTGGTGCAAAGAAGAGACCAATAGTGGATTGGTTTTGGCGGAGTGATTCACCGAGGATGAATCGGGTCGTGGATTAGCTGTTGGGTTTCCGGCACCGCGACGTGTGTGTGTTCGATCATGTTTCGTAACCATGAGCACAACGGAAGAAATATAAATAATAAATCTACATTTATTACAACACACACAACACACGCATGCATAGTACAACATGTGTAGACATAACCGTAAATTTAAATTTGCAATAAAAGGAAATTTAACTACGTTATACCTTTCGTATCACGTGTAGCGGGAACTGCATCAACCGGAATGATCGTCACTAGAATCGTCTCTATCCGTATCCACGCTGAGTATCCTCGAGATGACTTCGCTAAGCCACGAGCTTCGTCTTCATACGGGTTACTAGCCTCGTGTTGAAGACGACGTGATCGAGAGATGATCACGATCCGAATCCAAATTCAGATCCTAAGACAAGTCCTCAAGACTCGCTTCTCCGGAGAGGTATTTGTCAACCGATTGATGAATCCTTCGTCCTCCACCTCAGAGGATTACCAAAGATCGAATCCCCGGTAAGTTAGCCGCTATCGGAGCTCTAACCGTCGTCCAAACGACGCTCCGACGAGAGGAGAACGAGCTGTCAAGAAAACTGGACAGCTTTGGTGGAGGAGATAGGCGCCGGCCAACCAAGGGAAGATAAAGCTCACCTTGATGCCAAAGCTAAAGGAGATCACCGGAACTCTTCCGGCAGCAGCTCGACGCCGACAATGGGAGAAGACGGCAGTAGCTGGTGGCTGGTCGGAGAAGAGGGGTGGCACCTTAGGGTTGGCGCCGAAAACTCCTTCAATGGGGTGGGCGACAACTTTTTGCTAGGGTTTTGGATTAGGGCTTAATTATCCCTTAAGCCCTCTTTTATAGAGAACTAATTTTCTTAATGGTTATTGGATCATAACCATTAGGCCCGTTAACCCGCTCCATTTAGATAAGTTAAAATAAATCAAACCATGATGGTTTATTTTAAGTTAAAACGAACCGAACCAACTTTTGGTTCATTCGTTTAAAATAAACCAAACCCTTTGGTTTATTCTCCTCCATTGGATTAGAACCAAACCATTTTGGTTCATCCATTATGTCTTCATAAGACACGACCCATCCACGCTTCCATTGCGACTGAAATGATTTCATGCTCGCTTCATGTTTGGTCCAACCAAACCTAGTTTCTCTCGGTTTGAGAATCCCATTCTCAAGCTCGTTTTAAATCCTTCGGATTACGCTCGTTGTGCATGTGACCAAATAGGTTCTCGGTTTATGTTGGTCGTCTATAATTAACCATTAATTATAGAACGATCATGAGTGGCACCTAGTAGTACATCATGATCCCCAATTAACCGAAAAGATCAACGGTTGATCCAGAACTATTTCTGAAACCCTTCAGTAGCTCGAATGATTCGTGCCCCATTCCCTTCACTCATCTTATCCCCACTTGGTTCAGGACATGGTCTATAGTGTCAGTCCCCACTAGGCTGACTACGTCACACCTAGCCCAAGTATCATTTCCTCGTCCTACGGATTCTAGTTACTGCACATGTATCGAAGAGTACTTTACTCTAAACATGTAATGCTTTAGCCAAAGACTTTAGTAACAATCCGACGAGAGGCCATGGGTATACATCTCCTCGCAAGGAGTGGTGAATCCTTTATAGGCTATTCAAACACCTTCGATCACTTCGACTTATACCCAATCATCCTGGGTCCACATCTCCTTAGAGATGTTTGCTTAAGATGTCAAAGCATAAGTCTCCATGATCAAGATGACTTGAATACCGCAAGTCAAAGGAACATCGCACTTAAGCTACAGTAAGAACTTCATTGACATATCTATATATGCAGAGAACCATATGAAGTCTTACGGCTAGTCACTCCAATGAACTAGTTACCATAACTAGCATCCACGATCAACTCCGGACATCACAATGTCTCCAGCCAGTGAGAATTAGCTGCTTGGATACACCAAGGAGTATACCTCGTGCTAGTCTCGACAGAATTAATGGTGTCCAAATCCATCAATTCATCGACTAGGGGTAATTTCGATACATCACAATTACACATGTAGAGATACTAACTAGTTGTGATCCAATCACAAATTCTCTCATGCTGTGAATCGTATCGTGGACATTCAGTAAATGAGTTTAAGATCCAATCAAATACATAAAATATGTATACTCAAATAGTGAATCTTCATTTATCATATAAATGGTTCATACATAAGGCGATTGCCTTAGGACATCTCTCATATATTACTAACAGACTCCCACTTGGCCTAATACCAATCGCTACGGTATCCAATACCATAAGCTCTAACATGACCCTCAAACTTATTTTGAGGTAATGCCTTAGTCAAAGGATCCGATAAGTTCCTTTCAGTGGGAATTTTCTCGATTTGTATTTCGTTCCTACCGATGATATCTCTGATAAGATGATAGCGGCGAAGCACATGTTTGGATCGTTGATGAGACCTTGGCTCTTTCGCCTGTGCAATTGCTCCATTGTTATCGCAGTAGACCGGTATTGCTTTAACAATGGCCGAAATCACACCAAGTTCATAAACGAACTTCTTGATCCAAACCGCTTCCTTTGCTGCTTCTGAAGCTGCAATGTATTCTGCCTCAGTGGTAGAATCCGCTACAGTGTCTTGTTTTGAACTTTTCCAACTCACTGTGTCTCCATTCAAGGTGAACACATATCCAGACTGAGACCTGGAATCATCCTTGTCTGTCTGGAAGCTAGCATTCGTATACCCGCGTATCACCATGTCCCCTTCTTCCATATATTAGGAACACATCCTTAGTTCTTCTTAAGTACTTAAGGATCGTCTTAACAGCCACCCAATGATCCATTCCCGAATCAGACTGGTATCTGCTCGTGACACTCAGAGCATACGATACATCAGGCCTCGTACATAACATAGCATACATGATAGATCCTATTGCAGATGCATAGGGAATCTTACTCATGCAAATCCTCTCGTCTTCTGTGCGCGGACACATAGACTTCGAAAGGTGTACCCGATGCCTGATGGGTAGGAAATCTTTCTTGGATTCCGACATGCTAAACCTCTTTAGCACTCGGTCTATATATGTAGACTACGAAAGACCAAGCAACCGTTTCGATCTATCTCTATAGATCTTAATCCAGAGGATGTAGGTTGCTTCTCTCAGGTCTTTCATGGAGAATGTCTTGGATAACCAAACCTTAACTGACTGTAAGATTGACACATCGTTTCCTATAAGTAATATGTCATCGACATACAATACTAGGAACATGACTGCACTCCCACTAACCTTCTTGTACACACAAGGTTCGTCTAGATTTTGTGAGAAATCAAACTTTTTGATGGTCTCATTAAAACGGATATTCCAGCTCCTGGATGCTTGCTTCAATCAATAAATGGACCGTCGCAATTTGCATACCTTGGTTTTATCAACCGATGTGAAACCCTCAGGCTGTATCATATACACGTCCTCGAGCAGGTTTCCATTAAGGAAAGCTTTTTTCACATCCATCTGCCATATCTCATAATCATAATGAGCCTCTATGGCCAGGAGCATCCGAATGGATTTAAGCATAGCTACAGGCGAATAGGTTTCGTCATAATCAACACCTTGCTTTTGACGATATCCTTTCGCCACCAATCTAGCCTTATAGGTAATCACATTACCATCCATGTCGGTTTTCTTCTTGAAAACCAACTTGCACCCTATAGGCTTTATGCCTTCAGGTGGGTCAACCATGTTCCAAACTTGGTTTTCATACATGGAATCCATTTCCGACTTCATGGCACCATGCCACTTATCCCTTTCTGAACTTGTCAGCACTTCTTCATAACTGGTAGGCTCCTCATCATCAATGAGTAACACATCATTCGATTCACTTACGAGAAATCCATATCTCTCAGGAATATTACGTGTTCTACCAGATCTACGAAGAAGTGTTGTTACAATAGGTCCAGCCAATTGCTCATCACTATGAGTTGTCGGCTGTTGTGCTTCACCAGGTATCTCATCAATGTCTATTTGAGTCTCTCGAGCCTCCTCAAGCTCGACGACACTCCCACTATTTTCTTGCAAGAGAAACTCTTTCTCTAGAAACACAGCATGTCTTGAAACAAACACCTTTTGTTCCACATGATGATAGAATTGGTAACCCCTTGTTTCCTTAGGGTATCCAATAAATAGACATTTATCAGACATAGCATCCAATTTGTCTGATACTGTCCGCTTCACATAAGCAGGACAACCCCATATCTTCAAGTAAGAAACATGAGGTTTCTTACTATTCCATACCTCATATGGAGTAGTTGAGACTACCTTGGTAGGCATTCTGTTTAATAAGTAAACAACTATCTGAAGTGCATAGCCCCAAAAGGACTTGGGAAGAGTTGCATGATTCATCATTGACCTGACCATGTCCTACAAGGTCCGGTTACACCTCTCAGATACACCATTATGCTGTGGTATATAGGGCGGAGTCCATTGAGACAATATACCATTGTCTCTTAGATAATCAAGAAACTCTTGACTTAAGTATTCACCACCTCGATCCGATCAAAGTATTTTAATACTCTTGTCATGTTGTTTCACTACTTCATTTTTGAATTCTTTGAACCTTTCAAAGGCTTCAGACTTGTGTTTCATCAAGAACACATATCCAAACGGTGAGTGATCATCGGTGAAGGTAATGAAGTAGCTATAGCCTCCTAATGCTTGAGTTGACATAGGTCCACATACATCAGTATGTATTAGACCTAGTAACTCTCCCACTCATTCACCTTTTCTAGTAAAAGGTAACTTAGTCATCTTGCCTTTTAAGCATGATTCGTATGTATCATATGAATCCAATTCAAACGATTCTAGAATTCCACATCGGTGTAATTTGGACATGCGTTTCTTGCTTACATGGCCAAGACGACAATGTCACATGTAGGAGTCTAATTGATTATCCTTTCGAGCACGCTTATTGATCGCTTTGATATTGAAATTGTCACTGGATATGTCCAACGTATAAATGTCATTGCTTAAAGTTCCAGTCCCATAAAGAACTCCATTCAAAGTTATGTAACAACAATTGTTACTAAAAGTCAAATGGTACCCATTTCTATTTAAACAAGAAATAGAAATGATGTTCTTTATCAACGAAGGAACATAAAACCAATTGTCCAGTTCTAAGACAAGTCCTGCAGGGAGTTTCAACAAATACATTCCGATGGCGAGTGCAGCAAACTTTGCTCCATTCCCAACACGTAAATTTGACTCTCCCTTGACGAGTCTTCTTCTATTCCTTAGCCCATGTATGTCATTACATATGTGAGCCACACCCAGTATCTAATACCCAAGTGTCTGAGGAAATAAAATGACAATCAATAACGAAGATATATGAAAAAGATGGAGCATCTTATGACTTATTCTTCTTCACGGACTCAAGATAAATCTTGCAATTTCTTCGCCAATGGCCCTACTTGCCATAATGATGGCAAGTGCCCTTTTGAGCTGGTTTTGCCTTTTTAGCCTTTTTCTTCTTCCCCTTCTGTTGTTCCTTTGACTCCCTCTTAGAACCTTTCTTCGAGGAATCAACTAACAACACCGTCCCCTGCTCATGCTTCTCAGAAGGCTCCACAGTCTTCAGCATGTTGAGCAGTACCACAGATGAACCTTCTTGCATCTCAGAGGTGAAGAGGAGCTTGGAGACTTCGAACCTTTCGAATCTCACTTGCTTATCAAACAACTCATAAAGATGAAGGACTACGATATGAGAATCCATATGCTCATGTTGCTTTTGTAGATTTGGGTTCTATCGCGGCTAGCATGATGCAACTTGTCAGTTCAGAATCAGTCACATGTTTCTGATAGACCAACAATTGGTCCGGAGTTGCATCGTCACTAGGATGGGCGGGAAGAGGCGCTTCGAGGACATACGCAAGCTTTTCACCTTGAGAACAATTCTCAAGTTTCTAAGCAGTCCAAGAAATTCAGCCTAGTCAATTTATTCGAATCTAAAATGGAACGCAAATTCAAAGACATCATGATCAATCTTAGAAATACAAAACGAGCATATATGAGAAAGATGATTTTAAAATGCATCAATATACATTTATAAATCTCATTCATTTTTTGAATTTCAAAAACCCCAAAATCACTTCGGGAGATCGTAGGTCCATCTCCGAATGGGCTAATATCCATCATAGATATAAACAATCTTGGAGAGAGTCCAACAAGCCATTCATAACAATGACGGTAGGTATCAACTATACCGATTGCATATCACGTATATGCAACTATCACAATGTGCTATCAACTAGTTGAATGTTCACACATACATCGGGTTGTTAACACATTAACAAGTATGTATCATATGCATAGCACCCAACTTCACCTCCCTTTACATCGACCTTGGAGAGAGTCCAACAAGCCGATGCTCCAGGTTAAAGCCAACCCATTAATCGAGAAATAGTTTTAATATGGTTAGAGCGCATTCAACCAATTAGCCCAGCTTGGAGAGAGTCCATCAACCAAAGCTAACGATTGACCTATGACTCTTACCATATTAGTATTAAACTATTCCATGGTTTGAACATGTTTGGGTTCGAGCCGGGCTTGGAGAGAGTCCAACAACCCAAACAAGAAACGGAACTCTGGTTCTAACCATATTAATGGAAGGTGTAGGCTTTAATATTGAGTTAGGGTTTTATGTCTCATCCTCTTTGCATGCAAATAACTATTATCTACATGGCATGACATACATGTCATACATCTACATGTCACGACACGCATGACATAATGTTATGCATCTAATGCAATTACATGGCATACAATTATGTCATGTACATAATTTCCTTATTTGTCATAACTATTTATGGAAATAAAATATGTTTAAGATTTGATTCTCCAAATCAAATCATGATTGAATTAGGAAACAAATTTCCAAATCTAATCACATATTTTATTTATGAAAATAATTGATTAAGGAAAATCAATTTAGGAAACCAATTTCCTAAATCATCAAAACTACTTATGGAAATAAAATATTTTAAGATTTGATTCTCCAAATCAAATCATGATTAAATTAGGAAACAAATTTCCAGAATCTAATCAAATATTTTATTTATGGAAAATATCAATTTCCATAAATACTTCCAACTTTCCAAAAGTGGAAGATTTCCATAAATACATCTAGACTTTCCAAAATTGAAAATTTTCCATAAATACTTCTAAATTTCCAAAATTAGAAAATTTCTAGAAATAACATTATGACTATCGCAAAACCATTTTATGATTATGTCGAAACACAACCTGGGCTCTGATACCACTGTTGGTTTCCTGCACTGCGATGTATGTGTGTTCGATCACGTTTTGTAAACATGAGCACAGCTGAAGCAATAAAAATAATAAATCTACATTTATTACAACACACACAACACATGCATGCATAGTACAACATGTGTAGACATAACCGTAAATTTAAATTTGCAATAAAAGGAAATTTAACTACGTTATACCTTTCGTATCACGTGTAGCGGGAACGACATCAACCGGAACGATCCTCGCTAGAATCGTCTCTATCCGTATCCACGCTGAGTATCCTCGGGATGACTTCGCTAAGCCACGAGCTTCGTCTTCATAAGGGTTACTAGCCTCGTGTTGAAGACGACGTGATTGAGAGATGATCACGATCCGAATCCAAATTAGTATCCTAAGACAAGTCCTCAAGACTTGCTTCTCCGGAGAGGTATTCGTCAACCGATTGACGAATCCTTCGTCCTCCACCTCAGAGGATTACCGGAGATCAAATCCCCGGTAAGTTAGCCAATGTCGGAGCTCTAACCATCGTCCAAACGATGCTCCGATGAGAGGAGAACAAGATGTCTAGAAAACTGGACAGCTTTGGTGGAGGAGATAGGCGCCGGCCAACCAAGGGAAGATAAAGCTCACCTTGATGCCAAACCTAAAGGAGATCACCGGAACTCTTCCGGCAGCAGCTCGACGCCGGCAATGGAAGAAGACGGCAGCAACTGGTGGCCGGTCGGAGAAGAGGGGCGGCAGCTAAGGGTTGGCGCCGAAAACTCCTTCAATGGGGTGGGCGGCAACTTTTTGCTAGGGTTTTGGATTAGGGATTAATTATCCCTTAAGCCCTCTTTTATAGAGAACTAATTTTCTTAATGGTTATTGGATCATAACCATTAGGCCCGTTAACCCGCTCCATTAAGATAAGTTAAAATAAATCAAACCATGATGGTTTATTTTAAGTTAAAACGAACCGAACCAACTTTTGGTTCATTCGTTTAAAATAAACCAAACCCTTTGGTTTATTCTCCTCCATTGGATTAGAACCAAACCATTTTGGTTCATCCATTATGTCTTCATAAGACACGGCCCATCCACGCTTCCATTGCGACTGAAATGATTTCTTGCTCGCTTTTTGTTTGGTCCAACCAAACCTAGTTTCTCTCGGTCTGAGAATCCCATTCTCAAGCTCGTTTTAAATCCTTCGGATTACACTCGTTGTGCGTGTGACCAAATAGGTTCTCGGTTTATGTTAGCCATCTATAATTAACCATTAATTATAGAACGATCGTGAGTGGCACCTAGTAGTACATCATGATCCCCAATTAACCGAAAAGATCAAAGGTTGATCCAGAACTATTTCTGAAACCCTTCAGCAGCTCGAATGATTCGTGCCCTATTCCCTTCACTCATCTTATACCCACTTGTTTCAGGACAAGGTCTATAGTGTCAGTCCCCACTAGGCTGACTACGTCACACCTAGCCCAAGTATCATTTCCTCGTCCTACGAATTCTAGTTACTGGACATGTATCGAAGAGTACTTTACTCTAAACATGTAATGCTATGGCCAAAGACTTTAGTAACAATCCGACGAGAGGCCATGGGTATACATCTCCTCGCAAGGAGTGGTGAATCCTTTATAGGCTATTCAAACACCTTCGATCACTTCGACTTATACCCAATCATCACGGGTCCACATCTCCTTAGAGATGTTTGCTTAAGATGTCAAAGCATAAGTCTCCATGATCAAGATGACTTGAATACCGCAAGTCAAAGGAACATCGCACTTAAGCTACAGTAAGAACTTCA
The DNA here is from genome assembly GCA_025175895.1 of Wurfbainia villosa. NCBI lineage: Eukaryota > Viridiplantae > Streptophyta > Magnoliopsida > Zingiberales > Zingiberaceae > Wurfbainia > Wurfbainia villosa. The sequence continues at coordinate 28,577,093 of CM045989.1, read as the reverse complement.
TTGACATATCTATATATGCAGAGAACCAAATGAAGTCTTACGGCTGGTCACTCCAATAAACTAGTTACCATAACTAGCTTCCACGATCAACTCCGGACATCACAATGTCTCCAGTCAGTGAGAATCAGCTGCTTGGATACACCAAGGAGTATACCTCGTGCTAGTCTCGACAGAATTGATGGTGTCCAAATCCATCAATTCATTGACTAGGGGTAATTTCGATACATCACAATTATACATGTAGAGATACTCACTAGTTGTGATCCAATCACAAATTCTCTCATGCTGTGAATCGTATCGTGGACATTCAGTAAATGAGTTTAAGATCCAATCAAATACATAAAATATGTATACTCAAATAGTGAATCTTCATTTATCATATAAATGGTTCATACATAAGGCGATTGCCTTAGGACATCTCTCATATATTACTAACATTAGCGGCGTAGCCGTGAACCACGTTACATCCTTGTTAGCATTGTTTGTTTATCTTTTGCTTTGTTTATTTGTATTTGCATATTCCGCTTGCGCTAACATTTTGTAGACGAGCAAAATACGACATCCAATGAATGAGGGCTATTCACCCCCCTCTAGCCGGCCGTATCGATCCCCCAACACCACTCAACCTTTTCATCATGCTGGACCAAGTCCACCTGCAGGGTTTACATGATGAACCTTATGAGCTCCTCATGGGGACATCATCATCCTAATATATAGGACACGGTTTCCTCCTATAATTAATATCACACCATATAAATAATATCATTTCCCAATTTACTGAGCCTATCGATTTAATCTAAAAATCTCACCCATTGGTAAATCAAAGAGATGAGTACTAAGTATATGCGCCCGTTATTATATCGGGATTAAGAGCATGTACTAAATAATATCTAAGGTCCGATTCGATTATGTAGTCAGCAATAAATCGAATCACCTCTATGTCGGTCCTGCTCAATACACACAAAGTGCAATAGTGTGATTCTATGGTCAAGACAAACCAATACCAAATCACACTACAACCATTCCGATGGTTTGTCCAAAGTCATCTTGGTTGTGAACCTTTACTTATACTTTTCAAGGGGTCGATAACATGATATCCTCTGTGACACCACACACCATGTTATCTACAATGTAAAGTATTAGACAATATTGCATAACCATAAAAATATGTAAACAATGATAATGTGATTCTTATTCCAAAATAAAGATGTTCATACAAAAGATAGACTTTTCAATATACATCCCTACAACAAGTTATTGAGCATTATGGTCTAGAAAAGTTAGTTTATTATGCGAGCTCAGTCAAAATAGATCTATGTGCTGAGTTCTATAATAATTTCATTAGGATTGATGATCTCACATACTCAACCAGAGTACATGGGAGGCACATACTCAACCAGAGTATGTGGGAGGGGTATTCTATTTACTCCCTCCATGTTGAGAGATCACTTAGGACTCATGCACTCATCTTGTCCTAATGTTTGCTTTCCACTAAGAGAATTACCTTTTGGTGATCCCTACTCATACATCACCTTAGATAGGATGCATTTGCACTTTTTTTTGTAGAGAAGAGGACTCCGTCTATGAGTCAGTTCAGTTGTACTAGACTTAGAGTACAAACTATGTTCTATACAGGGTCATAGTGAACTGTGTTTTGCCTCTTACCACTAGCGACATCGCTATGATGTGTCCCTTTCATTCATTTCTACTTTATGCATTCATTCATAGATTAGATATAGACATTAGTCTTCATATGTTTCAATCCATTATTTCACTCTAAGGTCGTCACTAGTAGCAGAGTACATATGCCATACTACCACATTTTGACATCTCTATTAGCTACACTAGAGTTTGACGTTACTGCAGGTAATGTCAAACAACTTACAGAGTAAGACATGATAGAACATAGATAGTTTTCTTTAGCTAAAAAAAGATTTAGATGAAAATGATGTCCTTACTTAAAGGAGAGATGGACCCCAGTCTCAGCCCCAGCCTCAGCCTGAGCCAGATTGGACTGAGAAGGTAGCAAACTATGACTTCCTGGGCCTATCACCATACATTTTTCTTCCTCCTCATCCAATTAGGACACTTGTATTTGGACACATATTTAACATTTTGAAACCTAGTAACCTATGACATATTCAGTATTGATCTTTGGTTATATATTGTAGAATATGTTTCTTTATTGTTTCCATTATTGCTTTACAAAATCTATTTTGATATTATTAATATATTATTTATCAAGGAAAATTAAAATTGAATTAGCCTAGATTGAATCTAGAATTCTTGAACCTATATATCTAGGTAAGCCTTCGCATCTCACAAACACCTAGTTTTAACTATTTGCGTATTGAGCTACGAAGATGAGCGTGAGATGTTAAGACTGCACCCTAGATTTCAGATGTAAATTCGGTGCATCGACAAAAACCAAAAGAGATTTTTGAAATAAATGATCACTTTGGTGACTAACTCTTATCTAACTTGATGATAATCTCATATAATTCGAGTTTTTTCAAGAGTTAGACTTTTGCCTTAAGGTCAATTCTTAGTTGTTTATTTTCAAAGATATTATTTGTCCAAAATATAAATAGGGTTTCATGCTTGGATATTCTTCACGCTTGATTATTTGATTGCATGCATCCTTACTCTAACATTTTAAGCATTAATAAAATGGGATATATAATTTCAAAGATTAAGGAGGAGAAATTTTTTTTCAAGAAATTATTCTTAAACCATAATATCCTTTGGGGAGAAAGAATATATTGAAACTTACTCTACTTTTAAAATTTAAGTTTGAACTTATTTTTTGTCCAGGAATTTTTCAAAAATTTATGAATACTTGAAAAACATAAGTATTACTTGGATAATCTATACTTCATTGAAACATATATTCCAAGTATACATTATGAAATCTTGAACATAATAAAGGGTGTTAAAACATCTAGTTTCAATACTTGATTTTTTTCATATAAAATATTTTGTATTGTTTTGATGAATGCCAAAGGATAAGAGAATGTAAAGGTTAAAGTTATAAGTAAATGCATTTCATTGTATGTCATGTGAAGTTTGTAGAAACTTCGGTGTGAATGGCGCATTCTCGTTGGCTTGAAGGAATTCGATCGTGCATGTCTACAATTATGTTAGTACGCAGCAGAAATAGAAAATACAATATAAATACAAACACACAAGCATAAAGACAAGCATTATAACGTGGTTCAGAACCTTACGGTTCCTACTACACAGATTGAGCTCGAGTGAGCTCTAGTGATGCACACACCACCACTAATAAATCTCCTTCTCAACAACACGTCGGAGGTGTTGGGATGTATACTGAAAGCCTAGCTCTTTTGTATGAACATCTTTATTTTGAAATAAGAATCACATGATCATTGTTTGCACTTTATATTTATTATATGTGTATATTGTCTAATATTTTATATTGTAGATAACATGGTGCTTGGTGTGGCACAGAAGATCATGTTATCAGTCCCTTGTAGAATATAAGTAGAGGCTCACAACCAAGATGGTTTTGGACAAACCATTGGCATGGTTGTAGTGTAGCTTGGTATTGTTTTGTCTTGAACATAGAGTTACACTAGTACACTTAGGTGTATTGAGCAGGACCGACATAGAGGTGATTCAATTTATTGCTGACTACATAATTGAATCGGACCTCGGATATTATGTTATACATGCTCTTAATCCTGATATAATAACGGGCACATGTACTTAGTATTTATTTCTTTGATTTACCAAAAGGTGAGATTTCTATGGATTAAATCAATATGCCGGGTAAGTTGAGAAATGATATTATTTAGATGGTGTGTCGTTGATTATAGGAGGAAATCGTGTCCTATATATTAGGTTGATGATGTCCCCTTAAGGAGCTCATAAGGTTCATCATGTAAACCCTGCAGATTGACTTAGTCAACATGATGCTAAGGTTGAGTGGTACTACTAGAGGAGTTAGATGTTAATTGATTGATGGTCAGTAAATCAATCAATTGACGGACATTCGATATCTTAAACATGGGGAGATGGATGTACAAATAGTATATGGAGCCCATATTAATTTATGGGGGTTGGTGAGGTAGTTCAATGATGATCCTCTAGTGGAATGGAACATCATTGATGGATCAAGTTTGTGTGGTTCTGATCCATCGGGTGGCCAAGATCCAACTCCTCCTCATGGTCTCTATTGTAGCCTATTAACACTTCATGAAGTCTAGATCCAATGATGGAAAACAAAACTCTAGAACCGACGGTTGAGATCAAATCTCTAGATCCGATGGTTGAGATTAAATCTCTAGATCTGACGGTTAAGATTAAATCTCTTGATCCAACGGTTGGGATTAAATCTCTAGATCCGACGGTTGAGATTAAATCTCTAGATCCGACGGTTGAGATTAAATCTCTTGATCCGACTGTTGGGATTAAATCTCTAGAACCGACGGTGGAGATTAAATCTCTAGAACCGACGGTTGAGATTAAAACCCTAGATTCAATGGAAGAGATTAAACCAAGGCCTAAACCTAACTCTATATATATGGGCTTAGGCTTGGGCGGCAAAAGATAATGGAAAAACCTAATTGTGACAAGGTGGCTTGGGCGGCAAGAAATAGGAGGAGGTTAGGGTTAGGGTTTGGGTCATTGTGTTGGCGGGCAACAAGAAGAGAAGCCTCTTCTTCTTCTTCCCAATGATGGCCGGCAACCCTTCTTCCTCTTTCCTCCTTGGTTTGGCTGGCGCCCAAGCTTCTCCCTTCCTTTTATGGCTTAGGTTGGATGGCATTAGGATAGCTTCCCTTGGGCGGCAATCAAATCCTAGTTGGGATAGGATTGGGGTTGGGCGGCTATGGTTAGGGTTTTGGGATTAGGGTGGGCGGCAACAAGAAGATGAAGATCCTTTTCTTCTTCCTTCTAAGTGTTGGCCGGCCACTATCCTTGTTCCCTCTACCATGGCCGGAGCTCAACCTATTTTCCTTCCCTTCATCCTTGGCTGGAAATTAGGAGAGCTTTGTCTAGGGTTTGGGCGGCAACAAGGAGGAGGATTGTTTTCCTTTCCTTTCTCCAAGTGTTGGCCGGCGCCCATACCCTTGTTGTTTTTCTTTTGGTTGGTTTCCATACTCCATTTGATCTTCCTTGGCCGGCAGCAACATCGAGTTTATTGACTTGGTGGCCGGTTCTAGAAAGGAAGATGAGTTTTGTTTTAGGATCTTCCTTTGTTCCTAGTGAACAATGAAAGGAAGATTGGTGATTTAGGAGGCTTCAACTTTTGGTAGATCGTCGCCCACACGACGTCCAAAAGGAGGGACGACAAACAATAGAAGATCAAGAGGTATAACAAGAGGTATAATCTTGTTTATTTTGATTAATGTTCTTTTGTATTATGTTTATAATTGCTTTTCAATTATATGCATGTTTTGTGTGGATGCTTACTTTATGTATGTGTTGATTATACTAGTTTACATTTGTATGTATTTGTATAATCATGGACCCCGATAAGAAACATAAAAACCGGCGATCTGTTCGTCGTCTCTTCCGCGGGTAACCAACTAGGAGAGTTGTGTCGCTAGAACAACTAGTTTGTTCAAGCGATCGCTCAAGTTGTTAGCACGACAACGAATTGGTTGTGCTTAGGAAACTCATCCCATCCGGATTAGTTTTCATTAGTGAAAATTTTAATCCGGGGACATGGGAGTCAATGAGCCTCCGAAAAGCATGAGTTACCAACAATTGGTATCAGAGCCTCGGTTTCCAGTTTTGTGTGTTTAGGATTCGTTTAATTTTTTATGCACTATTTCATATATTATATGTGCCGGATAATAGTAGGATATGCGTAGTTTAACTTTTTGGTTGCAGCCGTAAGATCCGACTATTATGGCCATATGTGTGTATGTGATTGTATGTGTGTAAATATTTATTATTTGAATCCTCGGGGTTGACAAGGCTAGATTAGTATTTAATTTTTTGTAATTAAATATGACATTGTTTAGCCGCTCATTTTAGTTTACTTTCGATCTAGATTATTTGTACACTCCTTCGTGGAGTATAGGATTGATGGATGTAAATTAAAATGATATATCTCAGCTTGGATCTCTTTGGTGACTTGTGCACGGGAAAAGATGGAGCGGGCGAGGTGGCGACACGACGGGACGCATATTGGAGAACAATGTCATAATAGTTGGAAAAAAAATTCTATTTTTTCCATATTTATTGCTGATTTGTTTTATATGCATGTTGTGTGTGCTTGAAAATTCCTCATTTTCAATTTACTAAGTGAGAGAGGGATATTTTAATTAATTCCCGCGGCCTCCATTACAATTTGACATGTGATGCAACAAACTTGCGCATCGGCTCTCAGTGCCTTCCTCCCCATCGGATGAGTTTGTTTGCGGATCACTAGATCAAATAATGGTTATAGGAAGTTATCTAGGAGTGTGTGTACTTCCACAGTGGTAAGGCACATAATCCGAAATAATTCCCTTAGTACCGTGTAATGGTGCACTCTTAGATGCAAATAAAAAGTATCCTCCCCATCGGAGTCACTGCTTTTATTTGTAGGGCCAAAGAGGAACCAACTATTAATTTTATTTGTCAAAAAGTAAGGTTGACATGATAATAAAATTAATGGGTAAAACCTCCTCTTACAAATGTAGAATTCGTATACGTCCACACTATCGTGGCATGCCATATTCTCGGTGTTTTGAGGTGTTGGTTGATTTTGAAATTTTATTGTTTGAGGAATCAATAATATTTGAAATCTAATATTTTGATCATTGTGATTCTTAAGATTTTCAAAATGACTTTCAGTCCACTTATTGTGATACTAAAGGAAATAAACTTACTGTACCCAAATAATAGTGATTGGAAAAGAATCTAGATGTTTTCTTATCTGCTAAGAAGTACAAGTATACACTCTTCAAAGAGTGTCCTCAAGACATGGTTGCTCAAAAAGGTTTCTACTTCTAAGCCCAAAGGCAAGAAGAAGGAGAAACAAGGTGGAGCAAATGTGGTGGGAGGATCTCAGGGAGGAGTGAAGAAGCCGAAAGGCAAGTACTTCACTTACAAGCAGGATGGACATTGGAAGGAGGACTGTCCCAATCCAAAGCAGAACAAAAGTATATCCTTTGGTCTTGTCATTGAAACATGGTTAGCGGTGTTATCTACCGGCACCTGGTGTGTAGATACGAGAGCCACTAATCATGTCTACAATACTTTGCAGGGGTTCCAGGAAACTCGACGACTAGCTAAAGGGGATATTACTATTTACTTAGGCAATGCCATGAAGATGGCGACTATTGCAGTGGGAGATGTTTTATTTATCTTTTGAGAAAATTAAAGGTTTTGGTTCTTAAAAATTTCCTTTATGTACCCTTATTTAGAAAGAATTGATTTCGGTTTCTAAATTGTTTTTGGATGGATAATCTATTTCTTTTCATGACAAATTTGTTATAAAAGGAATAGGGACATTATCTATTCAGGTACATAGATAGGAAATTTATAACTTGAACCACAAGCTCCCACAGTGCAAATAGAAGTTATTAACTCATCTTCTAATTCCGATAAGAGAAAAGAACCTTCGAAAATGAACCAAACATATCTTTCGGCATCTTAGGCTTGGTCACATTAACCTAAGAAGAATTCAATAGGTTGATAGCTGATGGACCTTTCGGTTCATTAGTGGTGGAGGATCTCCCAACCTGTGAATCTTGCTTGGAGGATAAGATGACCAAGAGGCCTCTCAAGGCCAAGGGGTATAGATACAAAGATGTGTTGGAATTGGTTCATTCTGATTCGTATGGTCCTATGTCTATCCAGACAAGAGGTAGTTTTGAACATTTCATCTTTTTCATAGATGATTGTTCAAGATATGGATGACACTACGATCTGATTGTGGTGGTGAGTACCTCTTGGGAGAGTTTAGGAACTACTTATCAGAGGTCGATTTAATCTCACTTGAGACCGCACACCCAGCGAGCGTGTAGGGCTCTTATGGAGATGGTTAGATTGATGATGAGTAATTCTGACTTGCCAGATTCGTTCTGGGGATATGCTCTAGATACGACGGTATACATTCTGAACCTGGTTCCATCTAAATCAGTGCCTTCTACTCCCATAGAATTGTGGACTGGACGAAAGCCTAGTATAAGACATATTCAGATATGGGAGTCCAGCACATAGGCTGAAGGCAGATACTAGTAAGATGGAACCTCGTACAGAAGTACGCATGTTCGTTGACTATCCCAGGGGAACGAAGTGTGGATTGTTTTATAGTTCTAGAGATCTGAGGGTGATCGTTAACACGAACGCTAGATATCTAGAGGAAGACTATGTGATGAGCCACAAGCCCAAGGGTAAAATTGTTCTGGAGGAGTTAAAAGGGAAGTCACTTCTTTAGTACCACCGGTACAAGAGGATATACCACATGTCACTGCACCGCGTGTCACAGAGGATACACAGGTGATACCTCGTCATAGTGGGAGGGTTGTCAGACAGCCTGATAGATTCATGTTCTTGGGAGAATCTTCTGATTTGGTCCCTGGAGAACATGATCCTGATCCCTGGACATATGACGAGGCAATCCAAGATAAAGATGTAGCATCTTTGCAAAGTGCAATGAATACTGAGATTGAATTTATGGATTCAAATCAGGTCTGGGAGCTCTTATGCATAGCAACTCATATGGATTATGAGGTGTGGCAGATGGATATCAAGACATCTTTCCTTAATGGAAGTCTTGAGGAGAACATCTATATGAAGCAATCAGAGATTCATTGCTAAGGGCAAAGGGCATCTTGTATGTAAGCTTAATCGGTCCATTTATGGATTGAAACAAGCTTCGAGGTCTTCGAACATCCGCTTTGATGAGGTAAATCCAGACTTATGGATTTATTCAAATTACGGATGAGTCTTGTGTATACAAGAGATGTGACGGAAACGTAGTGGTATTTCTTGTACTATACGTAGATAATATTTTGGTAGTTGGCAACAATATCAGAGTGTTATCAGACGTAAGGGTATGGTTGTCCAAACAGTTTGATATGAAGGACTTGGGAGAAGTGGGACACATCCTTGGGATCAAGGTTAGTGTGCTAATCCCAAGCTTCATACATAAGACACGATAATGGATCGTTTTAGCATGCAAAACTCCAAGAAAGGTTTTCTACCTTTTAGGCATGGAGTTCCTTTATATAAGGAGATGTGTCCTAGATCATCTGAGGAGATAGAGGAGATGAAGGTGGTTCTTTATGCTTCGGCAGTAGGAAGCCTCATCTATATGATGCTATGTACGAGACCCGATATTTGCTATACCGTGGGCATGGTCAGCAGATATCAGAGTAATCCAGGACAGGGACATTGGACTGCGGTAAAACATATATTATAGTGCCTGAGAAGGACTAGAGATTATATGCTAGTTTACCGGGCAGACCAATTACTCCCTGTGGGTTACACGGATTCCGATTTCCAATCTGATAGGGATAACAGTAAGTCTACCTCAGGTTTTGTATTTACTTTGGAAGGTGGAGCCATTGTATGGAGGAGTGTCCAGCAGAAATGCGTGGCGGACTCCACCATGAAAGTTGAGTATGTGGCAGCCTCTTAGGCGGCCAAAGAAGCTGTATGGCTCAGGAACTTCCTGATGGACTTGGATGTGATTCCTGGTTTGCCCAGAACTATCACAATTTATTGTGATAATAATGGTGCAGTTGCAAACTCGATGGAACCACGAGCCCATAAGGTAAGTAAATGCATAGAGCGCAAGTACCCCTGATACGAGAAATCGTAAAGGAGGTAGAAGTTGTTGTCGCCTAGATTGCATCAGAGGATGACCTGGTAGACCTTTTCACTAAGACCCTTCTAGCGAGAGCTTTGATAGGCATGTGGAGGGAAGGGGAATCAGATGTAGGGCAGAATGATGACAGCATAGTCTTTTAGTATAAGTGGGAGATTGTTGGGATGTATACTGAAAGCCTAGCTCTTTTGTATGAACATCTTTATTTTGAAAAAAGAATCACATGATCATTGTTTGCACTTTATATTTATTATATGTGTGTATATTGTCTAATATTTTACATTGTAGATAACATGGTGCTTGGTGTGACACAGAAGATCATATTATCAGTCCCTTGTAGAATATAAGTAGAGGCTCACAACCAAGATGGTTTTGGACAAACCATTGGCATGGTTGTAGTTTAGCTTGGTATTGTTTTGTCTTGAACATAGAGTTACACTAGTACACTTAGGTGTATTGAGCAGGACCGACATAGAGGTGATTCAATTTATTGCTGACTACATAATTGAATCGGACCTCGGATATTATGTTGTACATGCTCTTAATCCCGATATAATAATGGGCACATGTACTTAGTATTTATTTCTTTGATTTACCAAAGGGTGAGATTTCTATGGATTAAATCAATATGCCCGGTAAGTTGAGAAATGATATTATTTACATGGTGTGTCGTTGATTATAGGAGGAAATCGTGTCCTATATATTAGGTTGATGATGTCCCCTTGAGGAGCTCATAAGGTTCATCATGTAAACCCTGCAGGTTGACTTAGTCAACATGATGATAAGGTTGAGTGATACTACTTGAGGAGTTAGATGTTAATTGATTGATGGTCAGTAAATCAATCAATTGACGGACATTCAATATCTTAAACACGGGGAGATGGATGTATAAATAGTATATGGAGCCCATATTAATTTATGGGGGTTGGTGAGGTAGTTCAATGATGATCCTCTAGTGGAATGGAACATCATTGATGGATCAAGTTTGTGTGGTTCCGATCCATCGGGTTGCCAAGATCCAACTCCTCCTCATGGTCCCTATTGTAGCCTATTAACACTTCATGAAGTCTTGATCCAATGATGGAAAACAAAACTCTAGAACCAACGGTTGAGATCAAATCTCTAGATCCGATGGTTGAGATTAAATCTCTTGATCCAACGGTCGAGATTAAATCTCTAGATCAGACGCTTGAGATTAAATCTCTAGATCCGACGGTTGAGATTAAATCTCTTGATCCGACGGTTGGGATTAAATCTCTAGAACCGACGGTGGAGATTAAATCTCTAGAACCGACGGTTGAGATTAAAACCCTAGATCCAATGGAGGAGATTAAACCAAGGCCTAAACCTAACTCTATATATATCGGCTTAGGCTTGGGCGGCAAAAGATAATGGAAAAACCTAATTGAGACAAGGTAGCTTTGGCGGCAAGAAATAGGAGGAGGTTAGGGTTAGGGTTTGGGTCATTGTGTTGGGCGGCAACAAGAAGAAGAAGCCTCTTCTTCTTCATCCCAATGATGGCCGGCAACCCTTCTTCCTCTTTCCTCCTTGGTTTGGCCGGTGCCCAAGCTTCTCCCTTTCTTCTATGGCTTAGGTTGGATGGCATTAGGATAGCTTCCCTTGGGCGGCAATCAAATCCTAGTTGGGATAGGATTGGGGTTGGGCGGCTAGGGTTAGGGTTTTGGGATTAGGGTGGGCGGCAACAAGTGTTAATAATATATGAGAGATGTCCTAAGGCAATCGCCTTATGTATGAACCATTTATATGATAAATGAAGATTCACTATTTGAGTATAAATGTTTTATGTATTTGATTGGATCTTAAACTCATTTACTGAATGTCCACGATACGATTCACAGCATGAGAGAATTTGTGATTGGATCACAACAAGTGAGTATCTCTACATGTGTAATTGTGATGTATCGGAATTATCCCTAGTCGATGAATTGATGGATTTCGACACCATCAATTCTGTCGAGACTAGCACGAGGTATACTCCTTGGTGTATCCAAGCAGCTGATTCTCACTGGCTGGAGACATAGTGATGTCCGGAGTTAATCGTGGATGCTAGTTATGTTAACTAGTTCATTGGAGTGACCAGCCGTAAGACTTCATATGGTTCTCTGCATATATAGATATGTCAATGAAGTTCTTACTGTGGCTTAAGTGCGATGTTCCTTTGACTTGCGGTATTCAAGTCATCTTGATCATGGAGACTTATGCTTTGACATCTTAAGCAAACATCTCCGAGGAGATGTGGACCCGGGATGATTGGGTATAAGTCGAAGTGATCGAAGGTGTTTGAATAGCCTATAAAGGATTCACCACTCCTTGCGAGGAGATGTATACCCATGGCCTCTCGTCGGATTGTTACTAAAGTCTTTGGCCAAAGCATTACATGTTTAGAGTAAAGTACTCTTCGATACATGTGGAGTAACTAGAATCCGTAGGATGAGGAAATGATACTTGGGCTAGGTGTGACGTAGTCAGCCTAGTGGGGACTGACACAATAGACCATGTCCTGAACCAAGTGGGTATAAGATGAGTGAAGGGAATGGGGCACGATTCATTCGAGCTACTGAAGGGTTTCAGAAATAGTTCTGGATCAACCGTTGATCTTTTCGGTTAATTGGGGATCATGATGTACTACTAGGTGCCACTCATAAACCGAGAACCTATTTGGTCACACGCACAACGAGTGTAATCCAAAGGATTTAAAACGATCTTTAGAATGGGATTCTCAAACCGAGAGAAACTATGTTTGGTTGGACCAAACATAAAGCGAGCATGAAATTGTTTCAGTCGCAATGGAAGCGTGGATGGGCAGTGTCTTATGAAGACATAATGGATGGACCAAAATGGTTTGGTTCTAATCCAATGGATGAGAATAAACCAAAGGGTTTGGTTTATATTAAACGAATGAACCAAAGGTTGGTTCGGTTCGTTTTAACTTAAAATAAACCATCATGGTTTGGTTTATTTTAACTTATCTTAATGGAGCGGGTTAACGGGCTTTATGGATCTGATCCATTAACCATTAAGAGAATTAGTTCTCTATAAAAGTGGGCTTAAGGGATTGTTAAACCCTAACTAATCCAAACCCTAGCCCCCCCCCTTGAGTTGCCGCCCACTCCTTGGAGGAGTTAATCGGCGCCAACCCTAAAGCTGCCGCCGCCCAGCTTTGTGCCGCCGTCCAAGACCCTTGCCGGCGTCCAAGCTCCAGCCGGTGAACCTCCGGCGACCCTCCGGTGATCTCCTATAGGTTCGGCATCAAGGTGAGCCTTTTCTCTCCTTGTTTTGGCCGGCGCCTACTCCTCCACCAAGCTGTCCAGTTTTCTGGACAGCTTCTTCTCCTCTCGTCGGAGCGTCGTTTGGACGACGGTTAGTGCTCCGACAGCGGCTAAATTACCGGGGATTTGATCTCCGGTAATCCTCTGAGGTGGAGGACGAAGGATTCGTCAAACGGTTGACGAATACCTCTCCGGAGAAGCGAGTTTTGAGAACTCGTTTTAGGATCCGAATTTGGATTCGGATCGTGATCATCTCTCGATCACGTCGTCTTCAACACGAGGCTAGTAACCCGTCTGAAGGCGGCTCGTGACTTAGCGAAGTCATCCCGAGGAGCTCGGCGTGGATACGGATAGAGCGATTCTTACGAGGATCGTTCGGTTGATGCCGTTCCGCTACACGCGTCATACGGAAGGTATAACGTAGTTTAATTTCCTTTATTGCAAATTTTAATTTACGGTTATGTCTACACTTGTTGTAATAGCATGCGTGTGTTGTGTGTGTTGTAATAAATAGGAGTATTTATTATTTTTATTGCTTCCGCTGTGCTCATGTTTACGAAACATGATCGAACACACACACGCCGCGGTGCCGGAAACCCAACAGTGGTATCAGAGCCCAGGTTGTGTTTCGACATAATCGTAAAATGGTTTTGCGATAGTCATAATGTATTTCTGGAAATTTTCTAATTTTGGAAATTTAGAAGTATTTATGGAAATTTTTCAATTTTGGAAAGTCTAGAAGTATTTATGGAAATCTTCCACTTTTGGAAAGTTGGAAGTATTTATGGAAATTGATATTTTCCATAAATAAAATATTTGATTAGATTCTGGAAATTTGTTTCCTAATTTAATCATGATTTGATTTGGGAAATCAAATCTTAAAATATTTTATTTCCATAAGTAGTTTTAATGATTTAGGAAATTGGTTTCCTAAATAGATTTTCCTTAATCAAATAATTCCATGAATAAAATATGTGATTAGATTTTGAAATTTGTTTCCTAATTTAATTATGATTTGATTTGGAGAATCAAATCTTAAACATATTTTATTTCCATAAATAGTTATGACATATAAGGAAATTATATACATTACATAATTGTTTGCCATGTAATTGCATTAGATGCATAACATTATGCCATGCGTGTCGTGACATGTAGATGTATGTCATGTCTGCCATGTCATGTAGATAATAGTTATTTGCATGCAAAGAGGATGAGACATAAAACCCTAACTCAAGATTAAAGCCTACACCTTCCATTAATATGGTTAGAACCAGAGTTCTGTTTCTTGTTTGGGTTGTTGGACTTACTCCAAGCCCGGCTCGAACCTGAACATGTTCAAATCATTGGAATAGTTTAACTCTAATATGGTAAGAGTCAGAGGTCAATCGTTAGTTTGGGTTGTTGGACTCACTCCAAGCCTGACTAATTGGTTGAATGCGCTCTAACCATATTAAAACTATTTCGCGATTAATGGGTCGGCTTTAACTTGGAGCATCGATTTGTTGAACTCACTCCAAGGTCGATGTGAAGAGAGGTGAAGTAGGGTGCTATGCATATGATGCATACTTGTTAATGTGTTAACAACCCAATGTATGTGTAAACATTCAATTAGTTGATAGCACATTGTGATAGTTACATATACATGATATGTAATCGGTATACTTGATACCCACCATCATAGCTAAGAATGGCTTGTTGGACTCACTCCAAGGTTGTTCTTATCTATAATGGATATCAGCCCATTCGGAGATGGACCTACGATCTCCCGAAGTGATTTTAAGGGTTTTTGAAATTCGAAAAATGAATGGAATTTATAAATGTATATTGATGCATTTTTAAAATCATCTTTCTCATATATGCTCGTTTTGTATTTCTAAGTTAATATATTGATCATGATGTGTTTGAATTTGCGTTCCATTTTTGATTCAAATAAATTGACTGGGCCGAACTTCTTGGACTGGCTTAGAAACTTGAGAATTGTTCTCAAGGTGAAAAGCTTGTGTATGTCCTCGAAGCGCCTCTTCCCGCCCGTCCTAGTGACGATGCAACTTTGGACCAATTGTTGGCCTATCAGAAACATGTGAGTGATTCTGAACAAATGAGTTGCATCATGATAGCCACGATGGAACCCAAGCTACGAAAGCATCATGAGCATATGGATGCTCATATCGTAGTCCTTCATCTTTGTGAGTTGGTTGATGAGCAAGTGAGATTCGAAAGGTTCGAAGTCTCAAAGCTCCTCTTCACCTCTTAGATGCTAGGAGGTTCATCTGTGGTACTGCTCAATATGCTGAAGACTGTGGAGTCTTCTGAGAAGCATGAGCAGGGGCCTGTGCTGTTAGTTGATTCCTCGAAGAAAGGTTCTAAGAGGAAGTCAAAGGAACAACAGAAGGGAAAGAAGAGAAGGGCTAAAAAGGTAGAACTAGCACAAAAGGAAACTTGCCATCATTATGGCAAGGAGAGCCATTTGCGAAGAAAGTACAAGATTTATCTTGAGTCCGTGAAGAAGGATAAAGCATCGGATGCCCCATCTTCTTCAGAAATCTTCTTTATTGATTGTCATTCTATTTCCTCAGACACTTGGGTATTCGATACTGGGTGTGGCTCACATATATGACATACATGGGCTAAGGAATAGGAGAAGGCTCGTCAAGGGGAGAGTCAAATTTACGTGTTGGGAATGAAGCAACGGTTGCTGCACTCGCCATCGGAACGTATTTGTTGGAACTCCCTGTAGGACTTGTCTTAGAACTGGACAATTGCTTTTATGTTCCTTCGTTGATAAAGAACATCGTTTCTATTTCCTGCTTAAATAGAAATGGTTTCCATTTAACGTTTAGTAACAATTGTTGTTATATAACTTTGAATGGCGTACTTTATGGAACTGGAACTTTGAGTAATGGCATTTATACGTTGGACGTATCCAGTGACATCTTCAATATCGAAGGGAGCAACACGCGTGCTCGAAAGGATAATCAAATAGACTCCTATATGTGGCATTGTCGTCTTGGCCATATAAGCAAGAAACGCATGTCCGAATTACACCGATGTGGAATTCTGGAATCGTTTGAATTGGATTCATACGATACATGCGAATCATGCTTAAAAGGCAAGATGACTAAGTTACCTTTTACTGGAAAAGGTGAACGAGTGGGAGACTTACTAGGTCTAGTACATACTGATGTATGTGGACCTATGTCAACTCAAGCTTTAGGAGGCTATAACTACTTCATTACCTTCACCGATGATCACTCACGGTTTGGGTATGTGTTCTTGATGAAACACAAGTCTGAAGCCTTTGAAAAGATCAAAGAATTCAGAAATGAAGTAGAGAAACAACATGACAAAAGTATTAAAATACTTCGATCGGATCGAGGTGGTGAATACTTAAGTCAAGAGTTTCTTGATTATCTAAGAGACAATGGCATATTGTCTCAATGGACTCCGCCCTATACACCACAGCATAATGGTGTATCTGAGAGGCGTAACCGGACCTTGTTGGACATGGTCAGGTCAATGATGAATCATGCGACTCTTCCCAAGTCCTTTTGGGGTTATGCACTTCAGATAGCTGTTTACTTGTTAAACAGAATGCCTACCAAGGTAGTCTCTACTACTCCATATGAGATATGGGCTAGTAAGAAACCTCATGTATCTTACTTGAAGATATGGGGTTGTCCTGCTTATGTGAAGTGGACTGTATCAGACAAACTGGATGCTAAGTCTGATAAATGTCTATTTATTGGATACCCTAAGGAAACAAGGGGTTACCAATTCTATCATCCTGTGGAACAAAAGATGTTTGTTTCAAGGCATCTTTGTGTTTCTAGAGAAAGAGTTTCTCTTGCAAGAAAACTTGGAGTGTCGTCGAGCTTGAGGAGGCTCGAGAGACTCAAATAGACATTGATGAGATACGGTGAAGCACAACGGTACAACTCATAGTGATGAGCAATCGGCTGGACCTATTGTAACACCACATCTTCGTAGATCTGGTAGAACACGCAATATTCCCGAGAGATATGGATTTCTCGTAAGTGAATCGAACGACGTGTTACTCATTGATGATGAGGAGCCTACCAGTTATGAAGAAGTGCTGACAAGTTCAGAAAGGGATAAGTGGCTTGGTGCCATGAAGTCGGAAATGGATTCCATGTACGAAAACCAAGTTTGGAACTTGGTTGACCCACCTGAAGGCATAAAGCCTATAGGGTGCAAGTGGGTTTTCAAGAAGAAAACCGACATGGATGGTAATGTGATTACCTATAAGGCTAGATTGGTGGCGAAAGGATATCGTCAAAAGCAAGGTATTGATTATGACGAAACCTATTCGCCTGTAGCTATGCTTAAATCCATTCGGATGCTCCTGGCCATAGCGGCTCATTATGATTATGAGATATGGCAGATGGATGTGAAAATAGCTTTCCTTAATGGAAACCTGCTCGAGGACGTGTATATGATACAGCCTGAGGGTTTCACATCGGTTGACAAAACCAAGGTATGCAAATTGCGACGATCCATTTATGGATTGAAGCAAGCATCCAGGAGCTGGAATATCCGTTTTGATGAGACAATCAAAAAGTTTGATTTCTCACAAAATCTAGACGAACCTTGTGTGTACAAGAAGGTTAGTGGGAGTGCAGTCGTGTTCCTAGTATTGTATGTCGATGACATATTACTTATAGGAAACGATGTGTCAATCTTACAGTCAGTTAAGGTTTGGTTATCCAAGACATTCTCCATGAAAGACACAGAGAAGCAACCTACATCCTTGGGATTAAGATCTATAGAGATAGATCGAAGCAGTTTGCTTGGTCTTTCGCGGTCTACATATATAGGCAGAGTGCTAAAGAGGTTTAGCATGTCGGAATCCAAGAAAGGTTATCTACCCATCGGGCATGGGGAACACCTTTCAAGTCTATGTCGCGCCGACGAGGCGAGAGGATTTGCATGAGTAAGATTCCTATGCATCCGCAATAGGATCTATCATGTATGCTATGTTATGTACAAGGACCGATGTATCGTATGCGCTCCGAGTGTCACGGCGGATACCAATCCGATCGAGAATGGATCATTGGCGGCTATTAAGACGATCCTTAAGTACTTGAGAAGAACTAAGGATGTGTTCCTAATATATGGAGAAGGGGACATGGTGATACGCGGTATACGGATGCGGCTTCCGACAGACAAGGATGATTCCAGTCTCGTGTTCACCGATCGTGTTCACCTAGAATGGGCGTAATAAGTTGGAAAGGTTCCAAGCTTGACACTATAGCGGATTACGCCACTAAGGCGAGAATCGTTGCGACTTTAGGCGACAAAGGAAGCGGTTTGGATCAAGAAGTTCATCTATGAACTTGATGTGGTCTCATCAATGATCCAAACATGTGCTTCGCCGCTATCATCTTATCAGAGAGATCATAAGTAGGAACGAAATACAAATCGAGAAAATTCCCACTGAAAGGAACTTAGCGGATCCTTTGACTAAAGCATTACCTCAAAGTAAGTTTGAGGGTCATGTTAGAGCTTATGGTATTGGATACCATAGCGATTGGCATTAGGCCAAGTGGGAGTCTGTTAGTAATATATGAGAGATGTCCTAAGGCAATCGCCTTATGTATGAACCATTTATATGATAAATGAAGATTCACTATTTGAGTATACATGTTTTATGTATTTGATTGGATCATAAACTCATTTACTGAATGTCCACGATACGATTCACAGCTTGAGAGAATTTGTGATTGGATCACAACTAGTGAGTATCTCTACATGTGTAATTGTGATGTATCGGAATTATCCCTAGTCGATGAATTGATGGATTTTGACACCATCAATTCTGTCGAGACTAGCACGAGGTATACTCCTTGGTGTATCCAAGCAGCTGATTCTCACTGGCTGGAGACATAGTGATGTCCGGAGTTAATCGTGGATGCTAGTTATGGTAACTAGTTCATTGGAGTGACCAGCCGTAAGACTTCATATGGTTCTCTGCATATATAGATATGTCAATGAAGTTCTTACTGTGGCTTAAGTGCGATGTTCCTTTGACTTGCGATATTCAAGTCATCTTGATCATGGAGACTTATGCTTTGACATCTTAAGCAAACATCTCCGAGGAGATGTGGACCCGGGATGATTGGGTATAAGTCGAAGTGATCGAAGGTGTTTGAATAGCCTATAAAGGATTCACCACTCCTTGCGAGGAGATGTATACCCATGGCCTCTCGTCGGATTGTTACTAAAGTCTTTGGCCAAAGCATTACATGTTTAGAGTAAAGTACTCTTCGATACATGTGGAGTAACTAGAATCCGTAGGATGAGGAAATGATACTTGGGCTAGGTGTGACGTAGTCAGCCTAGTGGGGACTGACACAATAGACCATGTCCTGAACCAAGTGGGTATAAGATGAGTGAAGGGAATGGGGCACGATTCATTCGAGCTACTGAAGGGTTTCAGAAATAGTTCTGGATCAACCGTTGATCTTTTCGGTTAATTGGGGATCTTGATGTACTACTAGGTGCCACTCATGATCGTTCTATAATTAATGGTTAATTATAGACGGCCAACATAAAGCGAGAACCTATTTGGTCACACGCACAACGAGTGTAATCCAAAGGATTTAAAACGATCTTGAGAATGGGATTCTCAGACCGAGAGAAACTATGTTTGGTTGGACCAAACATAAAGCGAGCATGAAATTGTTTCAGTCGCAATGGAAGCGTGGATGGGCCGTGTCTTATGAAGACATAATGGATGGACCAAAATGGTTTGGGTCTAATCCAATGGATGAGAATAAACCAAAGGGTTTGGTTTATATTAACCGAATGAACCAAAGGTTGGTTCGGTTCGTTTTAACTTAAAATAAACCATCATGGTTTGGTTTATTTTAACTTATCTTAATGGAGCGGGTTAACGGGCTTTATGGATATGATCCATTAACCATTAAGAGAATTAGTTCTCTATAAAAGTGGGCTTAAGGGATTGTTAAACCCTAACTAATCCAAACCCTAGCCCCCCCCTTGAGTTGCCGCCCACTCCTTGGAGGAGTTAATCGGCGCCAACCCTAAAGCTGCCGCCGCCCAGCTTTGTGTCGCCGTCCAAGACCCTTGCCGGCGTCCAAGCTCCAGCCGGTGAACCTCCAGCGACCCTCCGGTGATCTCCTATAGGTTCGGCATCAAGGTGAGCCTTTTCTCTCCTTGTTTTGGCCGGCACCTACTCCTCCACCAAGCTGTCCAGTTTTCTGGACAGCTTCTTCTCCTCTCGTCGGAGCGTCGTTTGGACGACGGTTAGTGATCCGACAGCGGCTAACATACCGGGGATTTGATCTCCGGTAATCCTCTGAGGTGGAGGACGAAGGATTCGTCAAACGGTTGACGAATACCTCTCCGGAGAAGCGAGTTTTGAGAACTCGTTTTAGGATCCGAATTTGGATTCGGATCGTGATCATCTCTCGATCACGTCGTCTTCAACACGAGGCTAGTAACCCGTACGAAGACGAAGCTCGTGACTTAGCGAAGTCATCCCGAGGAGCTCGGCGTGGATACGGATAGAGACGATTCTTACGAGGATCGTTCCGGTTGATGCCGTTCCCGCTACACGTCATACGGAAGGTATAACGTAGTTTAATTTCCTTTTATTGCAAATTTTAATTTACGGTTATGTCTACACTTGTTGTAATAGCATGCGTGTGTTGTGTGTGTTGTAATAAATATAGATTTATTATTTTTAATTGCTTCCGCTGTGCTCATGTTTACGAAACATGATCGAACACACACACGCCGCGGTGCCAGAAACCCAACAACAAGAAGATGAAGATCCTTTTCTTCTTCCTTCTAAGTGTTGGCCGTCCACTATCCTTGTTCCCTCTACCTTGGACGGAGCTCAACCTATTTTCCTTCCCTTCATTCTTGGCAGGAAATTAGGAAAGCTTTGTCTAGGGTTTGGGTGGCAACAAGGAGGAGGATTGTTTTCCTTTCCTTTCTCCAAGTGTTGGCCGGCGCCCATACCCTTGTTGTTTCTCTTTTGGTTGGTTTCCATACTCCATTTGATCTTCCTTGGCCGGCGGCAACATCGAGTTTATTGACTTGGTGGCCGGTTCTAGAAAGGAAGATGAGTTTTGTTTTAGGATCTTCCTTTGTTCCTAGTGAACAAGGAAAGGAAGATTGGTGATCTAGGAGGCTTCAACTTTTGGTAGATCGTCGCCCACACGACGTCCAAAAGGAGGGACAACATACAATAGAAGATCATGAGGTATAACAAGAGGTATAATCTTGTTTATTTTGATTAATGTTCTTTTGTATTATGTTTATAATTGCTTTTCAATTATATGCATGTTTTGTGTGGATGCTTACTTTATGTATGTGTTGATTATACTAGTTTACATTTGTATGTATTTGTATAATCATGGACCCCGATAAGAAACCCAAAAACTGGCGATCCGTCCGTCATCTCTTCCGCGGCTAACCGACTAGGAGAGTTGTGTTGCTTGAACAACTAGTTTGTTCAAGCGATCGCTCAAGTTGTTAGCACGACGACGAATGTGTTGTGCTTAGGAAACTCATCCCATCCGTATTAGTTTTCATTAGTGAAAATTTTAATCCGGGGACATGGGAGCCAATGAGCCTCCGAAAAGCATGAGTTACCAACAATTGGTATCAGAGCCTCGGTTTCCGGTTTTGTGTGTTTAGGATTCGTTTAATTTTTTATGCACTTTTTCATATATTATATGTGCCGGATAATAGTAGGATATGCGTAGTTTAACTTTTTGGTTGCAGTCGTAAGATCCAACTATTATGGCCATATGTGTGTATGTGATTGTATGTGTGTAAATATTTATTATTTGAATCCTCGGGGTTGATGAGGCTAGATTAGTATTTAATTTTTTGTAATTAAATACGACATTGTTTAGCCGCTCATTTTAGTTTACTTTCGATCTAGATTATTTGTACACTCCTTCGTGGAGTATAGGATTGATGGATGTAAATTAAAATGATATATCTCAGCTCGGATCTCTTTGGTGACTTGTGCATGGGAAAAGATGGAGTGGACAAGGTGGCGACATGACAGGACGCATATTGGAGAACAATGCCTTAATAGTTGGAAAAAAAATTCTATTTTTTCCATATTTATTGCTGATTTGTTTTATATGCATGTTGTGTGTGCTTGAAAATTCCTCATTTTCAATTTACTAAGTGGGAGAGGGATATTTTAATTAATTCCCACGGCCTCCATTACAATTTGACATGTGATGCAACAAACTTGCGCGTCGGCTATGAGTGCCTTCCTCCCCATCGGATGAGTTTGTTTGCGGATCACTAGGTCAAATAATGGTTATAGGAAGTTATCTAGGAGCGTGTGTACTTCCACAGCGGTAAGGCACATAATCCGAAATAATTCCCTTAGTACAGTATAATGGTGCACACTTAGATGCAAATAAAAAGTATCCTCCACATCAGAGTACTGCTTTTATTTGTAGGGCCAAAGAGGAACCAACTATTAATTTTATTTGTCAAAAAGTAAGGTTGACATGATAATAAAATTAATGGGTAAAACCTCCTCTTACAAATGTAGAATTCGTATACGTCCACACTATCGTGGCATGCCATATTCTCGGTGTTTTGAGGTGTTGGTTGATTTTGAAATTTTATTGTTTGAGGAATCAATAATATTTGAAATCTAATATTTTGATCATTGTGATTCTTAGGATTTTTAAAATGACTTTCAGTCCACTTATTGTGATACTAAAGGAAATAAACTTACTGTACCCAAATAATAGTGATTGGAAAAGAATCTAGATGTTTTCTTATCTGCTAAGAAGTACAAGTATACATTCTTCAAAGAGTGTCCTCAAGCTATGGTTGCTCAAAAAGGTTTCTACTTCTAAGCCGAAAGGCAAGAAGAAGGAGAAACAAGGTGGAGCAAATGTGGTGGGAGGATCTCAGGGAGGAGTGAAGAAGCCGAAAGGCAAGTACTTCACTTACAAGCAGGATGGACATTGGAAGGAGGACTGTCCCAATCCAAAGCAGAACAAAAGTATATCCTTTGGTCTAGTCATTGAAACATGGTTAGCGGTGTTATCTACCGGCACCTGGTGTGTAGATACGAGAGCCACTAATCATGTCACAATACTTTGCAGGGGTTCTAGGAAACTCGACGACTAGCTAAAGGGGATATTACCATTTACTTAGGCAATGCCATGAAGATGGCGACTATTGCAGTGGGAGATGTTTTATTTATCTTTTGAGAAAATTAAAGGTTTTGGTTCTTAAAAATTTCCTTTATGTACCCTTATTTAGAAAGAATTGATTTTGGTTTCTAAATTGTTTTTGGATGGATAATCTATTTCTTTTCATGACAAATTTGTTATAAAAGGAATAGGGACATTATCTATTCAGGTACATAGATAGGAAATTTATAACTTGAACCACAAGCTCCCACAGTGCAAATAGAAGTTATTAACTCATCTTCTAATTCCGATAAGAGAAAAGAACCTTCGAAAATGAACCAAACATATCTTTCGGCATCTTAGGCTTGGTCACATTAACCTAAGAAGAATTCAATAGGTTGATAGCTGATGGACCTTTCGGTTCATTAGTGGTGGAGGATCTCCCAACCTGTGAATCTTGCTTGGAGGGTAAGATGACCAAGAGGCCTCTCAAGGCCAAGGGGTATAGATACAAAGATATGTTGGAATTGGTTCATTCTGATTCGTATGGTCCTATGTCTATCCAGACAAGAGGTAGTTTTGAATATTTCATCTTTTTCATAGATGATTGTTCAAGATATGGATGACACTACGATCTGATTGTGGTGGTGAGTACCTCTTGGGAGAGTTTAGGAACTACTTATCAGAGGCTGGGATTTAATCCCAATTGACAGCACCTGGCACACCCAGCAGAACGGTGTAGCAGAGCGAAGGAATAGGGCTCTTATGGAGATGGTTAGATTGATGATGAGTAATTCTGACTTGCCAGATTCGTTCTGGGGATATGCTCTAGGTACGACGGTATACATTCTGAACCTGGTTCCATCTAAATCAGTGCCTTCTACTCCCATAGAATTGTGGACTGGACGAAAGCCTAGTATAAGACATATTCAGATATGGGAGTCCAGCACATAGGCTGAAGGCAGATACTGGTAAGATGGAACCTCGTACAGAAGTACGCATGTTCGTTGACTATCCCAGGGGAACGAAGGGTGGATTGTTTTATAGTTCTAGAGATCAGAGGGTGATCGTTAACACGAACTCTAGATATCTAGAGGAAGACTATGTGATGAGCCACAAGCCCAAGGGTAAAATTGTTCTGGAGGAGTTAAAAGGGAAGTCACTTCTTTAGTACCACCGGTACAAGAGGATATACCACATGTCACTGCACCGCGTGTCACAGAGGATACACAGGTGATACCTCGTCATAGTGGGAGGGTTGTCAGACAGCCTGATAGATTCATGTTCTTGGGAGAATCTTCTGATTTGGTCCCTGGAGAACATGATCCTGATCCCTGGACATATGACGAGGCAATCCAAGATAAAGATGTAGCATCTTTGCAAAGTGCAATGAATACTGAGATTGAATTTATGGATTCAAATCAGGTCTGGGAGCTCTTATGCATAGCATATGGATTATGAGGTGTGGCAGATGGATGTCAAGACAGCTTTCCTTAATGGAAGTCTTGAGGAGAACATCTATATGAAGCAACCAGAGATTCATTGCTAAGGGAAAAGGGCATCTTGTATGTAAGCTTAATCGGTCCATTTATGGATTGAAACAAGCTTCGAGGTCTTGGAACATCTGCTTTGATGAGGTAAATCCAGACTTATGGATTTATTCAAATTACGGATGAGTCTTGTGTATACAAGAGATGTGACGGAAACGTAGTGGTATTTCTTGTACTATACGTAGATAATATTTTGGTAGTTGGCAACAATATCAGAGTGTTATCAGACGTAAGGGTATGGTTGTCCAAACAGTTTGATATGAAGGACATGGGAGAAGTGGGACACATCCTTGGGATCAAGGTTAGTGTGCTAATCCCAAGTTTCATACATAAGACACGATAATGGATCGTTTTAGCATGCAAAACTCCAAGAAAGGTTTTCTACCTTTCAGGCATGGAGTTCCTTTATCTAAGGAGATGTGTCCTAGATCATCTAAGGAGATAGAGGAGATGATGGCGGTTCTTTATGCTTCGGCAGTAGGAAGACTCATGTATATGATGCTATGTACGAGACCCGATATCTACTATACCGTGGGCATGGTCAGCAGATATCAGAGTAATCCAGGATAGGGACATTGGACTGCGGTAAAACATATATTGTAGTGCCTGAGAAGGACTAGGGATTATATGCTAGTTTATCGGGCAGACCAATTACTCCCTGTGGGTTACACAGATTCCGATTTCCAATCTGATAGGGATAACAGTAATTCTACCTCAGGTTTTGTATTTACTTTGGTTGGTGGAGCCATTGTATGGAGGAGTGTCCAGCAGAAATGCGTGGCGGACTCCACCATGAAAGTTGAGTATGTGGCAGCCTCTTAGGCGGCCAAAGAAGCTGTGTGGCTCAGGTACTTCCTGATGGACTTGGATGTGATTCCTAGTTTGCTCAGAACTATCACAATTTATTGTGATAATAATGGTGCAGTTGCAAACTCGAAGGAACCACGAGCCCATAAGGTAAGTAAATGCATAGTGCGCAAGTACCACCTGATACGAGAAATCGTAAAGGAGGTAGAAGTTGCTGTCGCCTAGATTGCATCAGAGGATGACCTGGTAGACCTTTTCACTAAGGCCCTTCTAGCGAGAGCTTTGATAGGCATGTGGAGGGAAGGGGAATCAGATGTAGGGCAGAATGATGACAGCATAGTCTTTTAGTATAAGTGGGAGATTATTGGGATGTATACTGAAAGCCTAGCTCTTTTGTATGAACATCTTTATTTTGAAATAAGAATCACATGATCATTATTTGCACTTTATATTTATTATATGTGTGTATATTGTCTAATATTTTACATTGTAGATAACATGGTGCTTGGTATGGCACAGAAGATCATATTATCAGTCCCTTATAGAATATAAGTAGAGGCTCACAACCAAGATGGTTTTGGACAAACCATTGGCATGGTTGTAGTGTAGCTTGGTATTATTTTGTCTTGAACATAGAGTTACACTAGTACACTTAGGTGTATTGAGTAGGACCGACATAGAGGTGATTCAATTTATTGCTGACTACATAATTGAATCGGACCTCGGATATTATGTTGTACATGCTCTTAATCCCGATATAATAACGGGCACATGTACTTAGTATTTATTTATTTGATTTACCAAAGGGTGAGATTTCTTTGGATTAAATCAATATGCCCGGTAAGTTGAGAAATGATATTATTTACATGGTGTGTCGTTGATTATAGGAGGAAATCGTGTCCTATATATTAGGTTGATGATGTCCCCGTGAGGAGCTCATAAGGTTCATCATGTAAACCCTGCTGGTTGACTTAGTCAACATGATGATAAGGTTGAGTGGTACTACTCGAGGAGTTAGATGTTAATTGATTGATAGTCAATAAATCAATCAATTGACGGACATTCGATATCTTAAACACGGGGAGATGGATGTACAAATAGTATATGGAGCCCATTTTAATTTATGGGGGTTGGTGAGGTATTTCAAAGATGATCCTCTAGTGGAATGGAACATCATTGATGGATCAAGTTTGTGTGGTTCCAATCCATCGGGTGGCCAAGATCCAACTCCTTTTCATGGTCCCTATTGTAGCCTATTAACACTTCATGAAGTCTAGATCCAATGATGGAAAACAAAACTCTAGAACCGATGGTTGAGATCAAATCTCTAGATCCGACGGTTGAGATTAAATCTCTAGATCGGACGGTTGAGATTATATCTCTTGATCCAACGGTTGAGATTAAATCTCTAGATCCGACAGTTGAGATTAAATCTCTTGATCCGATGGTTGGGATTAAATCTTTAGAAGCGATGGTGGAGATTAAATCTCTAGAACCGACGGTTGAGATTAAAACCCTAGATCCAATGGAGGAGATTAAACCAAGGCTTAAACCTAACTCTATATATATCGGCTTAGGCTTGGGCGGCAAAAGATAATGGAAAAACCTAATTGTGACAAGGTGGCTTGGGCGGCAAGAAATAGGAGGAGGTTAGGGTTAGGGTTTGGGTCATTGTGTTGGGCGGCAACAAGAAGAAGAAGGCTCTTCTTCTTCTTCCCAATGATGGCCGGCAACCCTTCTTCCTCTTTCCTCCTTGGTTTGGCCGGCGCCCAAGCTTCTCCCTTCCTTCTATGGCTTAGGTTGGATGGCATTAGGATAGCTTCCCTTGGGCGGCAATCAAATCCTAGTTGGGATAGGATTGGGGTTGGGCGGCTAGGGTTAGGGTTTTGGGATTAGGGTGGGCGGCAACAAGAAGATGAAGATCCTTTTCTTCTTCCTTCTAAGTGTTGGCCGGCCACTATCCTTGTTCCCTCTACCTTGGCCGGAGCTCAACCTATTTTCCTTCCCTTCATCCTTGGCCGGAAATTAGGAGAGCTTTGTCTAGGGTTTGGGCGGCAACAAGGAGGAGGATTGTTTTCCTTTCCTTTCTCCAAGTGTTGGCCGGCGCCCATACCCTTGTTGTTTCTCTTTTGGTTGGTTTCCATACTCCATTTGATCTTCCTTGGCCGGCGGCAACATCGAGTTTATTGACTTGGTGGCCGGTTCTAGAAAGGAAGATGACTTTTGTTTTAGGATCTTCCTTTGTTCCTAGTGAACAAAGAAAGGAAGATTGGTGACTAGGAGGCTTCAACTTTTGGTAGATCGTCGCCCACACGACGTCCAAAAGTAGGGACGACATACAATAGAAGATCAAGAGGTATAACAAGAGGTATAATCTTGTTTATTTTGATTAATGTTCTTTTGTATTATGTTTATAATTTCTTTTCAATTATATGCATGTTTTGTGTGGATGCTTACTTTATGTATGTGTTGATTATACTAGTTTACATTTGTATGTATTTGTATAATCATGAACCCTGATAAGAAACCCAAAAACCGGCGATCCGTCCGTCGTCTCTTCCGCGGCTAACCGACTAGGAGAGTTGTGTTGCTTGAACAACTAGTTTGTTCAAGCGATCGCTCAAGTTGTTAGCACGACGACGAATTGGTTGTGCTTAGGAAACTCATCCCATCCGGATTAGTTTTCCTTAGTGAAAATTTTAATCTGGGGACATGGGAGCCAATGAGCCTCCAAAAAGCATGAGTTACCAACAGGAGGTGGAGAAACTTCGTACAAGTAGTAATACACAAAGAACAAGTAAATACAAAGACGATAATGAAATATAAGTAAAGAAACTTTACAACAATTGCTTTGAACACTTTGCTTGTTGCTTTCTTTGGTTTTCTCTTGATCGTCTAAAATACACCAGCAATTCCCCTTCAAAATCTCTCCAAAAATCTCTGCAAAATCCTCCAACTCGAGATCCTTTTATAACATATATTGAGCTGATTTTGCATCCAGTAGTCGACTACTCATACCTATCAGTCAACTACTCCTGTAGATGTTGTCTCATAACAACTCGATCCACGCTGGAAAAGTTCCAACGGATAGCTCATCAGTTGACTGTAAAACCCTATCAGTCGACTAATGCACAGGCAGTCGAGCCGCTAGTCGAGCCTGCCTTGCTTTTGGGGCATCATCCATCAGTCGACTGACCTTCATGGCAGTCGACTGATAGTCCAATCGACTTTCCAATACTAGCAGTCGATTGCCACATGGCTGCAGTCGAACTCCAGTCGACTCCCATTAGTCACCTGATAAACCTCAAACATGAGATTTAACCCAAGTATGATGCCCTCATATTTGCTAGACCACTCTTAATCTAGACCTAAGCCTTCTAGCCACCTCCATCGGCCTCCCACCTCTTGGATCCCTCCATGTCATCCATGACTTGTTCATCCACATGCTAGTCTTCGGTGCTTCCATCGGCTATTGTCATGCTAACTGGGTCAACACCGCCAAGGCTACTGATGTGTGTAATTCATGTTACATTTTGGGTATTCAATATGCATGCATTTCATCACATTTTATGTTTTAGTCATGTATTTTCTTATGTTTTAGTCAAGTTTAACATATTTTGGACAAAGAAACTATTTTGGGGTATTTTTCATGTTAACAGGGTGAATAATTGGCAATTATCAAGGCGTATCAAAATAACACAGTCGTGCCATCAGAGACACGTCCGTGTTAAGCCGAAACCAAGACCGTCCCATCTCCAGAACTTCCAGACCTCAACACACCCCGGATGTGTTAGCCGACACGCCCGCCACACCCATGCCCTCCATTGGCATGGGTGTGTCACCCTATTTCCTGACACAGGCACGCCCTTTCCTTTTTTGCGTACAACACGATGAAACCCAGGATTTCTGCCTTAATTGAAGAGGATTTTTGCCTTAATTGAAGACCAAGCCAGGGCTATAAAAGAGGAGATATTCTAACCCTAAAGGGGGGCGGCGGAATTCGAAGAAGGACGACAAAGCCGACGGTGGAGGAAACACAACTATGGCATTAAGGATTGTAATTTCTTTCTCTGGCAATTCTTATTCAGCTATGGAGTAGTGTCTTGTAATCTTAGAATGGGGGAGTAGCCCTTGACGATTTATGATGATTGATTGAATCTCTTCTACTTGAATTGACGTTTGTTTTGATTTCGTTTTAGATTCTTAATGATACATCTAAGGAACCTTGGGGAAGTACCTAATAGTGAACCCAAGTTCCAGAAACCTAAATCCAAACTAGGGATTAACTCCTACCAAGTATCAATAGCGTATCTATGAGGGCTTGTGGGAATCATTGATGATTCCTTAGCTGATTATGGTCCCTTGTGCAAACCTATCGTGAAAAGGAAATTTAGTCTCTAGAGGAACTCTTATGGACTAAATGGATATATCAAATCCAATTTTTACCAAGTAACGGTAGTAACACTAGGGAGGTTTGCGGGGGTCTCGTGATAGGTCCCCTTAGCTTATTATGATCACCTACACTCGAATAACATGACAGGGAAATTGAGTTTGATAGGTACAATTGGTGTAGACCTGGAAAGGGGCTATTGATTTATCTTAGGACAGGTTCTATCGAAACAACTCTAAGGAGTAGGAGAGAACATAATCACTTTATAAATCGTCGATGCGGAGAAACCCATATCCTGAGATTCCCCTCAATTATTGACTTTTAGCTCGTTATTCTCATTGGTTGTTCTTGACTACTTAGTTTCTTTACTTAATTCACAAATTTGATTTGACTAGATAACTTAGTATCACGATCATTCGGTAATTGACCCAATCCCTCTGGGATTGATATTTTTATTACTTGATGACAACTGTGCATTTGCGGAAATCGACACATCAAGTTTTTGGCGCCGTTGCAGGGGATTGGCACTCAATATTAAAATGAGCGTGATTTAGTTAATCTAGATTTCTATTTCTGTTTTTATTCTTTTGTCTATTTTGAATTCTCATTTTGGAAGTTTCTCCTGTTGTTACATGCATAGATTTAACAGGGAAATTCTCGAAATCAATCTTGAGATAGAGAGAACGTTCCTTGCTAGAAGACGACTCCAGCAACAACAAGAAGAAAATTTGAACTCTAACATGGATGATCAGAACGAGAAGAAACCTTTAAGGGATTACGCAGTGCCTAGTACAAGGGGATTGAGATTAAGTATTAGAAGACCCCCCATTGAAGCAAACAATTTTGAATTGAAACCGACTCTACTTTCCATGGTCCAACAACATCAATTTGGAGGAGCGCCCACTGAAGATCCTAATATGCATTTGGAAGTATTTTTAGAATTTTACGAAACTTTAAAACTAAATGGAGCCTCAGCAGATGCTATTAGATTGCGCTTGTTTCCTTTCTCATTGCGAGACAAAGCTAGAGCGTGTTTAAACTCTCTTCCAGTGGACTGCATAAGCTGGAGCAAATATTTCTAGACAAGTATTTCCCACCTAGAAAAACTGCATGTCTTCATCATCAAATCACTAATTTTTCATAGAAGGATGGAGAAACATTATTTGAAGCTTGGGACAGATTTAAGGGATTACTATAGCAATGTCCTCATCATGGGCTAGAGAAATGGCTCATTGTTCATACTTTCTATAATGGAATCTCGTATGTCACTAAAGTTTCTCTTGATTCTTCTATAGGAGGAGCTCTCATAAACAAAACATTAGATGAAGCATTTGAGATCATCGAGAATGTGGCAATGAATTCTCACCAATGGGCTACAGAACGAGGGTATCCGATTAAAATGCCAGGTAAGTATGAGGTAAGTACTCTCGATTTACTCAGTGCTAAAGTTGATGCATTAACTCAAAAGCTCGAACATTTTATTGTATCAGCTGTAAACTCATCTAATGTCACTTGTGAGATTTGTGGTGTAACAGGACATGTGGCCACAAATTGCCAAATCCTACACGCACCATCATTGGGAGAAGGGGTTGAGCAAGTAGATGCGCTGAATAATTTTAATCAGAAGCCTAATGGTGGCAACCCTTATTCGAACACATACAATCCCGGTTGGAGGAATCATCCCAACTTTTCGTATCGAGCCAACCAAAATTCTTCTGGGCAGAACAATTTTGGAGCACCTTCGGGATTTCAACCAGGGCCCAAGTCAAACTTAGAGAAGATGATGGAAAATTTTATCACATGCCAAGGGAAGATAAACAATGAATTTCGACAGCAAGTTATAAAATCCAATCAGCAACATCAAAATAATACCGAGGCGATTAAACAATAGAGAAGCAAGGTTAATAATACCTTTTACAGAAGCTCTTCAACAAATGCCTACATACTCCAAGTTCTTGAAGGATATTTTAACCAATAAAAGAAAAGTTGAGGAGCATGTAATAGTGGCTCTTACTGAAGAATGCAGTGCTTTAATTAAAAACATGGTACCTCCCAAGCTAAATGATCCAGGTAGTTTTTCTATCCCTTGCATAATTAATGACTCTAATTTTGATAAGTCTTTTTGTGATCTAGGCGCTAGTGTCAATCTGATTCCTCTTTCAATATGCAAGAAATTAGATTTGGGAGAAATGAAACTAACAACTATGTCCTTGCAGTTAGCCGATTGCTCCATTAGATATCCTTTGGGAATCTTAGAAGATGTACCTGTGAAGGTGGGAAACTTTATCATTCCCGCCGATTTCGTAGTGCTTGACATGGATGAAGACCCATGTATTCCACTCATTTTAGGGAGACCTTTCCTGGCTATTGCAAGGGCGATGATAGAAGTCAAGAACCATAAACTTTCACTTTCATGTGGAAATGATAAGATTGAATTCGACCTTTCAAAAGTTGTTAAACAACCTTCTGATTTCGATGTTTGTTGCAGTATTGACAGTTTCCAGTCAATTGTGCTAAAAGGAGCACAAGAACAAACTTATCTTGATAGGCTCGAAAGGGATTTCGAGGATGAAGAGCCAGAGATTGTCGACCTTGACCTACCACCACAGGTAGAACTTAAGCCTCTTCCATCGACGCTCATGTATGAATTTCTTGGCGAAAACTCTACTTATCCCGTGATCATTAACGCTAATCTGAGCGATGTAGAGACTGAGAAACTGATCGAGGTGCTGAAAACACATAAGAACATCATTGGATACAAGATTGATGATATAAAGGGAATTAGTCCATCGGTTTGCATGCATAGAATTATACTCGAAGTTAACTATAATACTTCAATAGAACTTCAACGAAGGCTGAACCCGGCCATGAAAGAGGTGGTCAAGAAAGAGGTCCTGAAATTACTAGATGCAGGAATTATCTATCCTATATTTGATAGCGAATTGGTAGGTCCTGTCCATGTGGTGCCTAATAAAGGGGGGATAACCGTGATAAAAAATTCTATGAATGAGTTAATCCCCATGAGAGCAGCCACCGGGTGGAGAATGTGTATTGATTATAGAAAATTGAACAAGGAAACTAGAAAGGACCACTTTCCTATCCCATTTATTGACCAAATGTTAGACCGGTTGGCAAAACATTCACATTTCTGTTACCTAGATGGATACTCTGGTTTCTATCAAATCCCCATCTATCCTAATGACGAAGAGAAAACAACTTTTACTTGCCCATATGTTACTTTTGCTTTCAGGAGAATGCCTTTTGGACTTTGCAATGCACCAACCACTTTTCAGAGATGTATGACTTCAATTTTTTGCGATATGATCAAGAATATAATTGAAGTATTCATAGATGATTTTTCAGTATATGGTGCAAATTTTGATATGTGCTTATCTAATTTGGTCAAGGTTTTGCAGAGATGTGAGGAAATGAATTTAATGCTTAATTGGGAGAAGTGCCACTTCATGGTGCGAGAAGGCATAGTGCTTGGGCACCAAGTTTCACAGCGTGGTATCGAGGTGGACATTGCTAAAACTGAAGTGATCAAGAAGTTGCCTCCTCCAACCGATGTTAAGGGAGTGTGTAGTTTTCTGGGACATGCGGGGTTTTACCGGCGGTTCATCAAGGACTTTTCAAAAATCTCAAAACCATTGACTAATTTACTGGCTAAGGATGCAGAGTTTCATTTTGATAATTCTTGTCTTGATTTGTTTTTTAGATTAAAAGAAGCATTGACAACCGCCCCAATAATGCAACCTCCAGATTGGAGTCTTCCTTTTGAAATTATGTGTGATGCAAGTGATTTCGCTATAGGTGCAGTATTGGGACAAAGGAAGGACCGCAAGGTGTATGCAATTTACTATGCCCGTAAAACATTGGATTAAGCACAAGTGAATTATGCTACTACGGAGAAGGAACTCTTGGCTATAGTCTTCGCCTTCGACAAGTTCAGATCTTCTATCATTGGGTCTATGGTGATTGTTTACACAGATCATGCATCCATAAGATACTTATTAAGCAAAAAGGAATCCAAGCCAAGACTCATCCGGTGGATACTTCTTCTGCAAGAGTTTGATCTGGAAATTTGAGACAAACAAGGAACGGAGAACGTAGTTGCAGATCATCTATCGAGACTACACCAAGAAACAAATCTAGGAAGTGACGATGATCTTGCTATTAATGATTTCTTTCCGAATGAGCAGCTACAAGCTGTCAAGAAAATCAAGGCTCCGTGGTACGCTGATTTTGCCAATTACCTAGCTTGCAGGATAATACCATCCCATATGACTTATCATCAGAGGAAGAAGTTTTTCGCGGATGTAAAGCAATATGTGTGGGATGAGCCATTCTTGTTCAAGCAAGGAGCATATGCTATTTATCGAAGATGTGTATCCAAAGAAGAGATTGAGGACATATTGTATCATTGTCATTCTTCTGCTTATGGAGGTCATACTAGCACAGACAAGACTGCGGCAACGGTCTTACAAGCAAGATTTTACTGGCCTCATATTTTTAGAGACTCCCGGATTATGTGATGACTTGTGACCGCTGTCATGAAGGTAGGAAACTTCACTTTCCACTTCAACTCGGTTGCTTGTTCATGGCGATCCCGTCTTCATCCCCGGATTAAAAAAAATTAATCCATGATAATTAGGGATTACCCAAGCTACCGTTCCATTATAGTGCTATTCGATTAGAGTGGTCACTTGAACAAACTTGTTGTTCAAGCAACCTACCTCTATTCTTCAAATAGCCGCGGAATAGATGATGTACGGATCACCGGTTTTTGTGTTTGTATTCGGGGTCCAAGTAAATTAGCCACATACCAAAAACATACAATATACAAAGAAAAAAAAGGAAAGCAAAACAAGATTTATACCTCTTGTTTACCTCAAGGTCTTCTATCATATCTCCTATCCTCCTCTTGGACGTTGTGTGGGCAACGATCCTCCAAGAGATGAAGCCTCCTAGATCACGATCTTCCTTTTCCTTGCTCGCTCCGGACAAGAGGAAGTATAGAAACAAAACTCTTCTCCTATCTAGGACCAGTCACCAAGTCAATGGGCTTGATGTTGCCGCTGGCCAAGGAGGAGATGTGGGGCGCCGGCCAACCTTGAAGAAAGGTTGCCGCTGGCCAACCTAGAGAGAGAGAGAGAAAATGGGAGGAGTTGTCGCCTATCTAGAGAGGGAGATGGTGGTTGTGTTGCTGTCGGGCAAGAGGATCACCAAACCCCTAATGTTGTTGCCGCCGCCCACAAGGAACAGGGAACCCTAGGGTTGTCACCGCCCACCTCTCCTCTCAAGCCAAGCTCCAAAACCCTAATCTCTCAAGTTGTTTACATGCCCAAGCCTTAGCCTCCTTTTATAGAGTTAGGCTTAAGCCTACTTTTAATCTCCACCGTCAGATCTAGGGATTTAATCTCAACCGTCGGATCTAGAGATTTAATCTCAACCGTCGGATGTAGAGATTTAATCTCCACCATTGGATCTAGAGTTTTATTTTCCATCATCGGATCTAGACTTCATGAGGGTTTTAATAGGCTATGATAGGGACCATGAGGAGGAGTTGGATCTTGGCCACCCAATGGATCAAGCACACATAAAGTCCAATCCATTAATGAAAATCCATTCCACTAGAGGATTATTATTGATCTACCTCACCAACCCCCATAAGTTAATATGAGCTCCATATATTATTTGTACACATATCTCTCCGTGTTTAAGATCTCGAATGTCCGTCGATTAATTAATTTACTGACAATTAATTAATCAACATCTAACTCCATGAGTAGTACCACTCAACCTTATCATCATGCCGGACCAAGTCCACCTGCAGGGTTTACTTGATGAACCTCATGAGATCCTCAAGGGGACATCATCATCCTAATATATACGACACAATTTCCTCCTATAATCAAGAACACACCATATAAATAATATCATTTCCCAACTTACCGAGCCTATCGATTTACTCCATAAATCTCGCCCATTGGTAAATGAAAGAAATGAATACTAAGTATATCTGCCTGTTATTATATCGGGATTAAGAGCATGTACAACACAATATATGAGGTGCGATTCAATTATGTAGTCAGCAATAAATCAAATCACCTCTAAGTCGGTCCTACTCAATACACACAAAGTGTACTAGTGTAATTTAATGGTCAAGACAAAACAATACCAAATTACACTATAACCATTCCAATGGTTTGTCCATAACTATCTAGGTTGTGAGCCCTTACTTATACTTTACAAGAAACTGATAACATGATCTCTCGTGTGACACTACACACTATGTTATCTACAATGTAATATATTAGACAACATGCATAATCATAAATATGCAAATAATGATCATGTGATTCTTATTTAAAAAATAAAGATGTTCATACAAAAGATAGACATTTCAGTATACATCCCAACAATCTCCCACTTATACTAAAAGACTATGTTGTCCTCATACTTGTTGGTGCAAGGGCACCTAAGTCAAATCTGTATTTTGATTATGGAAAAAGACGCAAAGTTAAGGTTATATCATTATCTCACGAGCTGAATCAAGTGTGCAGAAAAGTGCTAAAGCTGGAGCTAAAGGCTAGCGACACCCGGAGGGAGCCGCGGTTGTCGAGCGACACTCGAGTGATTTCAGAGGAAGCCGAAGGATTCAAGTGGAAGGCCGGAAGTGAAAGCGACACAGTAAGTATCGAGGTAAAGCTCGTGTGTGTGAGAGTAAGAGTGGTCTTATCCTCCTTACGGGGATGATCTTAAGCGTAGATCCGACCAAAGACATCCTATAGATAGTCTAGGTCGAGATCAGATGGTCAACAGTCGTCGAAATAATATTTTTGTTAAGCTAACTTTGCCCTGCAGCTAGCATCAGTCGACTGCCAGCTTGGAGGACTCAATTGTCGTCAATCAATCGACTGTTTACAGTCAGCATTCGACTGATGCTGCCATCAGTCGACTGATGATGAACATCAGTCGACTGATGGTCAAGGATCAGCCTTGAGGAGTCAAGCTCTATGACCAATTTTCAAGGAGTCTTGTGGCCAATTCCTATTGGTTGAAGACCCATTCGATAAGGGGCTCAAAGGCTATAAAAGGAGTGATTGGCCTAGGGTTTTTCATTAATTCAAAAGCTTCCAAGTGCTTCCAATACGCTATGACTCTCCGACATCCCTACGATGAAGCTCTGCCGAGACGATGACTAGAGCTTCAACCTCCAACCTTTGAAGTCATCGGTAACGAAAGTTTAAATTGTATTTAAGTTTACTTATTTCGTTAAGCTTTCATTATAACGAGGAGAGGGGGAGTGTCCCTCTACCTCGAGCTTTTGTGATTTCGTGTATCCGTCTAACTCCTACCTCCAACGAGGAGGAGTTCATTAGTAGTTTGCCCTCCGTGCGTGGTCAAGGACCACTAGGGCCTTGGAGTAGCAGCCTTCGGCTACGAACCAAGTAAACCCCTTGTGTCTATTGTCTCGTTTGTTTTGGTTTTATCTTCTGCTATGTCTACTCGTATTTTAACGAACGAAGTCGAACGAAAGATTTTCTATCGCTATTCACCCCCCCCTCTAGCGATCCTCTTCGATCCAACAATACTGCCATACATCTGATTCCCTTTCCCTCCACATGCCTATCAAAAGCTCTTGCTGGAAGGGCCTTAGTGAAAGGATCTGCCAGGTTATTCTCTGATGCAATCTTGGTCACAACAACTTCTCCTCACTTTACGATTTCTCGTATCAGGTGGTACTTGCGCTCTATGTCTTTACTTGCCTTATGGGCTCGTGGTTCCTTCGAGTTTGCAACTGCACCACTATTATCACAATAAATTGTGATAGTTCTGGGCAAACCAGGAATCACATCTAAGTCCATCAAGAAGTTTCTAAGCCATACAACTTCCTTGGCCGCCTCAGAGGCTGCCACATACTCAGCTTCCATGGTAGAGTCCGCTACGCATTTCTACTTGACACTCCTCCATACAATGGCTCCACCTCCCAAAGTAAACACAAAATTTGAGGTAGACTTACTGTTATCCCTATCTGATAGGAAGTCGGAATCTGTGTAACCCACAGGGAGTAATTAATCTTCCTGGTATACCAGCATATAATCTCTAGTCCTTCTCAAGTACTTCAATATATGTTTTACGACAGTCCAATGTCCCTGTTCTGGATTACTCTGATATCTGCTAACCATGCCTACGACAAAGCAGATATCCGATCTCATACATAGCATAGCATACATGAGGCTTCCTACTGCCGAAGCATAAAGAACCACCTTCATCTCTTCTATCTCCTTAGATGTTCTATGACACATCTCCTTAGATAAAGGAACTCCATGATTGAAAGGTAGAAAACCTTTCTTGGAGTTCTACATGCTAAAACGATCCATAATGGTGTCTATGTATGAAGCTTGAGATAACCACAACATCCTTTTCCTGTGATCCCTTATAACCTTGATCCCAAGGATGTGTCCCACTTCTCCCAAGTCCTTCATATCAAATTGTTTGACAACCATACCCTTACGTCCGATAACACCTTGACATTGTTGCTAATTAACAAAATGTCATCTATGTATAGTACAAGAAATATCACTACGTTTCCCTCACATCTTTTGTATACACAAGACTCATCTTGACTTTGAATAAATTCATAAGACTGGATTACCTCATCAAAGCGGATGTTCCAAGATCTCAAAGCTTGCTTCAATCCATAAATGGATCGATTAAGCTTGCACACAAGATGATCTTTGCCCTTTGCAATGAATCCCTCTGCTTGCTTCATATAGATGTTCTTCTCAAGCCTTCAATTAAGGAAAGCTGTCTTGACATCCATCTGCCATACCTTATAATCGATATGAGCAATAATACATAAGAGAATCCGGATAGACTTAAGCATGACTACCGGTGAAAAGGTCTCCTCATAATCGATACCCTCTTTCTGAGTATACCCCGTCGCAACAAGCCTCGCTTTGAAGGTCTCAACCTTTCCGTCTATTCCTTTCTTTCTTTTGTAGATCCACTTGCATCCAATGGGTTTTACACCAGTGGGTGGTCCTACTAGCTCCCACACCTGATTTGAATCCATAGATTCTATCTCAGAATTCATCGCACTTTGCTATGATACTGCATCTTTATCTTGGATTGCCTCGTCATATGTCAGGGATCAGGTTCATGTTTGCAAGGGACCAATCAGAAGATTCTCCCAAAAATATAAATCTATCAGGCTGTCTAACAACCCTCCCACTACGACAAGGTATCACCTGTGTATCCTCTATGACACACGGTGCAGTGACTTGTGGTATATCCTTTTGTACCGGTGGTACTGAACCAGTGGCTTCCCCTCTTAATTCCTCTAGAATAATCTTACTCATGGGTTTGTGGTTCATCACATAGTCTTCCTCTAGGAATCTGGCATTCGTGATAACGATCACCCTCGGATCTCTTAGACTATAAAATGAATCACCTTTCGTTCCTCTAGAATAGCCAATGAACATGCACACTTCTGTACGAGTTTCCAACTTACCAGTGTCTGCCTTCAGCACATGTGTTGGACTCCCCCATATCCGAATATGTCTCAGACTAGGCTTTTGCCCAGTCCATAATTCTATGGGAGTAGAAGGGACTGATTTAGATGGTACCAAGTTAAGAATATACACTGTCGTATCTAGAGCATATCTCTAGAACCAATCTGACAATTCAGAATAACTCATCATCGATTTAACCATCTCCATAAGAGTCCTATTCCTTCGCTCTGCTACACTATTCTGCTAGGGTGTGCCAGGTGCATTCAATTGGGATTGAATCCCATCCTCTGATAAGTAATTCCTAAAATCTCCCAAGAGGTACTCACTACCACGATCAGATCCTAGTGTCTTGATACTTTTACCCTGACATTTCTCCACATCAGCCTCGAATTCTTTGAACTTGTCAAAGAATTTAGACTTGTGGTG
The DNA here is from genome assembly GCA_025175895.1 of Wurfbainia villosa. NCBI lineage: Eukaryota > Viridiplantae > Streptophyta > Magnoliopsida > Zingiberales > Zingiberaceae > Wurfbainia > Wurfbainia villosa. Next base: position 28,537,147 of record CM045989.1, on the reverse strand, counting down.
CATCAAGTAAATGTATCCATATCAAGAATAATCGTCTATAAAAGAGATGAAATATTCAAAACCATCTCTTTCCTGGATAGACATAGAACCATATAAATCAGAATGAACCAATTCCAACACATCTTTGGTTCTATACCCCTTGGCCTTAAAAGGCCTCTTGGTCATTTTACCTTCCAAGAAAGATTCGCAGGTTGAGAAATCATCCACCACTAATGAACCCAGAGTTCCATCATCTATCAACCTTTGAATTCTGCTTAGGTTAATATGACCTAGCCTTAGAAGCCAAAGATATGTTTGGTTCATCTTCGAAGGTTCTTTTCTCTTATTGGAATTAGAAGATGAGTTATTTACTTCTATTTGCATCGTGGGAGCTTTTGGTTCAAGTGTATATAAATTTCCTATTAATGCACCAGAACAGATAATCACCCTATTCATTTTTATAACAACTCTGTCATTAAAATAAATAGAATATCCATCCATAAATAATTTAGAAATCAAAATCAAATTCATTCTAAATAAAGGTACATAAAGGGAATTTTTCAGAACCAAAATTTTATTCCTCTCAAAAGACAAAAAAATATCTCCAACTGCAACAGTCGCTACCTTCGTAGCATCACCCAAGTAGACGGTAATCTTCCCTTCAGCCAGTGGTCTGGTTTCTTGGAACCCCTGCAAAGTATTGCAGACATGATCAATGGCTTACGTATCTACACACTAGGTGCCTGTAGATAACACCGCTAAATATGTTTCAATGACTAGACCAAAAGATATACCTTTGTTCTGCTTCTGGTTGGGACAGTCCTTCTTCCAGTGTCCAGTCTGCTTGCAAGTGAAGCACTTGCCTTTCATCATCTTCACTCCTCCCTGAGATCCTCCCCCACTTTTTCCCTAGCTTGTTTCTCCTTCTTCTTGCGTTTCAGCTTAGAAGCAGAAACCTTTTGGGCAACCATGGCCTGCGCCTAAGTACTCTGACGAAATAACCCCTTTGTCGCCTGGAGTTCTGTCAGAAGCTCCGCCAATGAATACAACCTTTTATTCATGTTGTAGTTCAGGTGAAACTGCTCAAAACTCGTAGGTAGAGACTGGAGTATGATATCGACCTGGGTTTCCCCATCGATCTCAACTCCAAGGATTTCCAATTCATTCAAATGAGCCATCATCTTGAGAACATGATCCCTCACAGGTGTTCCCTCGATCATGGTGGTCATCATGAAGTTCCTCATGGCTTCCTGCCTCGTAGCCCAATTCTGGTGTCCGAAAAGCTTTTTGAGATTGAGCATCATGTCATAAGCAGAGGGCATGACTTGATGCTGATGTTGCAGTACATTTGACATAGATGCCAAAAAGTAACATCGCGCCAACTCATCAGCCTTAATCCACTTCTATAACTCTCCTCCTTTTCCCCAGAATCATTTGCAGGCTTAGGAGAACACTCTTCAAAGAGTACATATTTGTACTCCTCTGCAGTCAAGACAATGTCAAGATTCTTCTTCCAATCAACATAATTGGGTCAAGTAAGTTTATTTTCTTTCAATATCACATCAAGCGGGTTGAAAGTCATTTTCAAAAACATAAGAATCACATAGATCAAAATATTAGATTTTAAAAAATTATTGATTCTTCAAACAATAAAATTTTAAAATCAACCAACACCTCAAAACACCGAGAATATCATATGCCACGATAGTGTGGACGTATACGAATTCTACATTTGTAAGAGGAAGTTTTTGTTGGAATGTATACTGAAAGCCTAGCTCGTTTGTATGAATGTTTTTATTTTGAAATAAGAATCACATGATCATTGTTTGCACTTTATATTTATAATATGTGTGCATATTGTCTGATACTTTACATTGTAGATAACATGGTGCTTGGTGTGGAACAGAAGATCATGTTATCAGTCCCTTGTAAAATATAAGTAAAGGCTCACAACCAAGATGGTTTTTGACAAACCATTGGCATGGTTGTAGTGTAGCTTGGTATTGGTTTGTCTTGAACATAGAGCTACACTAGTACACTTAGGTGTATTGAGCAGGACCGACATAGATGTGATTCAATTTATTGTTGACTACATATTTGAATCGGACCTCGGATATTATGTTGTACATGCTCTTAATCCCGATATAATAACGGGCACATGTACTTAGTATTTATTTCTTTGATTTACCCAAGGGTGAGATTTATATGGATTAAATCAATATGCCCGGTAAGTTGGGAAATGATATTATTTACATGGTGTGCCGTTAATTATAGGAGGAAACCGTTTCCTACATATTAGGTTGATGATGTCCCCTTGAGGAGCTCATAAGGTTCATCATGTAAACCCTGTAGGTTGGCTTAGTCAACATGATGATAAGGTTGAGTGGTACTACTCGAGGAGTTAGATGTTAATTGATTGATGGTCAGTAAATCAATTAATTAACGGATATTCGATATCTTAAACACGGGGAGATGGATGTACAAATAATGTATGGAGCACATATTAATTTATGGGGGATGGTGAGGTAATTCAATGATAATCCTCTAGTGGAATGGAACATCATTGATGGATCAAGTTTGTGTGGTTCCGATCCATCGGGTGGCCAAGATCCAACTCCTCCTCATGGTCCCTATCGTAACCTAATATAAACCTCATGGAGCCTAGATCCAATGATGGAAAACAAAACTCTAGATCCGACGGTGGAGATTAAATCTCTAGATTCGACGTTTGAGATTAAATCTTTAGATCCGACGATTGAGATTAAATCCCTAGATCCGACGGTGGAGATTAAATCTTTAGATCCGACGGTTGAGATTAAATCCCTAGATCTGACGGTTGATATTAAATCTCTAGATCCGATGGTTGAGATTAAATCTCTATATCTGACGGTTGAGATTAAATCCCTAGAACCAACGGTGGAGATTAAAACAAGGCTTACGCCTAACTCTATAAAAGGGGGCTTAAGGTGGGCGACAAAGAGGTTGGTTTTTTTTGGAGATTAGGGTTTTGCCTATCATTAGCTTGGGCGGCAAGAAATCCTAGGGAGGTTAGGGTTTGGTTGGGCAGCTAGGGTTTGGAAGGTGGAGTGGGCGGCAACAATAGGAGAGGTTCTCTTCTTCTTCCTAAGGGGTTGCCGACACCTATCTCTCTTCCCTCTACCTTTGTCGGCGCTCAACCTATTCCTCTTCTCCTCTTCACTCCCTCTTGGCCGGCGACACTAGGAGCTAGGGATTGTTCCCTTGTTTGGTTCCTTGGTTGGCCATCTTGTTCTCTCTTTTCGTGGGGCCGGCGGCATCAAGCCTTTATGGCTTGGTGGTTGGCTCAAGCAAGAAGGGAAGGAGAGTTCTTCTTTCTTTTGATTGAAGAAGATCTACGAAGCTTCAACTTGTGGAGGATCTTCGCCCACACGAAGTCTACAAGAAGGTTAGGACATACGATAGAAGATCGAGAGGTATAAAAGCTTTATAAGTTTTATTATTGATCTTTGCATGTTCTTATTAATATGATTGTATGTGTTGATTATACATGTATACATCCATATGTATTTGTATAATCTTGGACTCCGAAGATAAACACAAAAACCGGCGATCCGTCCGTCGTCTATTCCGCGACTAACCGACTAGAAGTGTTTTGTTGCTTGAACAACTAGTTTGTTCAAGCGATCGCTTAAGTCGTTAGCACGACCACAAATTGGTTGAGCTTAGGAAACTCATCCCATCCGGATTATTTTTCATTACTGAAAATTTTAATCCGGGGACATGGGAGCCAACGAGCCTCCTAGCATGCCATCAAATTGGTATCAGATTCGGTTACTTTCACGCACTTATCATATATTGTGTATGCCAGATGATAGTAGGTGTGCGTAGGATAACTTTTTGGTTGCAGGCATAAGTTCCAACTATTATGTCTATATATGTTTGTATGTGATTGCATGTGTGTGTGATTGTATATTATTTGAATCCTCGGGTTTGACGAGGCTAAATTAGTATTTATTTTTTGTAATTAAATACGGCATTGTTTAGCCACTCATTTTAGTTTACTTTCGATCTAGATTATTTGTACACTCCTTCGTGGAGTATAGGATCGATGGATGTAAATTAAAATAGTTTATCTTGGCTCGGATCTCTTTGGTGACTTGCGCACAGGAAGAAGTGGAGCGGACGAGGTGGAGACACGACGGGACGCATATTGGAGAACAATGCCATAATAGTTGGGAAAATTCTGTTTTTTTCCATATTTATTGCTGATTTGTTTTATATGCATGTTGTGTGTGCTTGAAATTCCTCACTTCCAATTTACTAAGTGGGAGAGGGACATTTTAATTAATTCCCGCGGCCTCCATTACAATTTGACGTGTGATGTAACAAACTTGTGCGTCGACTCTGAGTGCCTTCCTCCCCATCAGATGAGTTTGTTTGTGTATCACTAGGTCAAATAATGGTTATAGTAAATTATTTAGGAGCGTGTGTACTTCCCCATCGGTAAGGCACATAATCCGAGATAATTCCCTTAGTACCATGTAATGGTGCACAATTAGATGCAAATAAAAAGTATCCTCCTCATCGGAGTCACTGCTTTTATTTGTAGGGCCAAAGAGGAACCAACTATTAATTTTATTTGTCGAAAAGTAAGGTTGACAAGATAATAAAATTAAAGGGTTAAACCTCCTCTTACAAATGTAGAATTCGTATACGTCCACACTATCGTGGCATGCGATATTCTCGGTGTTTTGAGGTTTTGGTTGATTTCGAAATTTTATTTTTTGAGGAATCAATGATATTTGAAATCTAATAATTTGATCATTGTGATTCTTAGGTTTTTTCAAATGGCTTTCAACCCACTTGTTGTGATATTGAAAGAAAATAAACTTACTGAAACAAATTATATGGATTGGAAAAGAAATTTGGATATTGTCTTAACTGCAGAGGAGTACAAATTTGTACTCTTCGAGGTCTGTCCTCCTAAGCCCACCGATGACTCTGATGAAAAGGAGAAACAGAGTTATAAGAAATGGATCAAGGCAGATGAGATGGCGCGGTGTTACATTTTGGCATCTATGTCAAATGTGCTGCAACATTAGCATCAGGCCATGGCCACGGCTTATGACATGATGTTCAATCTCAAGGAACTTTTCGGACATCAGAGTAGGGCGTCTATACAGGAGGCTATGAGAAACTTGATGACGACCACCATGATCGAGGGAACACCCGTCAGGGACCATGTTCTCAAGATGATAGCTCATCTGAATGAGATGGAAGTCCCCGGAGCTGAGATCGATGGGGAAACCCAGGTCGATATCATTCTCCAGTCTCTGCCTAGGAGTTTTGAGCAGTTCCGCCTCAACTACAACATGAACAAGAGGTTGTATTTGTTGGCGGAGCTTCTGACAGAACTCCAGGCGGCAGAGGGGCTTTTTCGTCAAAGCGCTCAAGCCATGGTTGCTCAGAAGGTTTCTACTTCTAAACCAAAAGGGAAGAAGAAGAAGAAGCAAGGTGGAGAAAAGACAGTGGCAGTAGGACCTCAGGCAGGAGTGAAGAAGCCAAAAGGAAAGTGCTTCACTTGCAAGCAGACTGGACATTGGAAGGCGGACTGTCCTCGTCGAAAGAACAAAGGTGTATCTTCTTGTTTAGTTGTTGAAACATGTTTAGCAGTGTTATCTACCAGTACCTGGTGTGTAGATATAGGAGCCACTGATCATGTCTGCAATACTTTGCAGGGGTTCCAGGAAACCCGATGACTAGCTGAGGGAGAGATTACCGTCTTCATGGGCAATGCTTCAAAGGTAGCGGCTATTGCAGTGGGAGATGTTTATTTATCTTTTGATAGGAATAAAGTTTTGGTTTTGAGAAATTTTCTTTATGTACCTACTTTTAGAAAGAATCTAATTTCAGTTTCTAAATTGTTTCTGGATGGATATTTTGTTTCTTTTAATGACAAAATTGTTATAAAAAGGAATAGGGAGATTATCTGTTCTGGTACATTGGTTGGCAATTTGTACACTCTTGAACCGAAAACTTCCACGATGCATATAGAAGTGAATAACTCATCTTCTAAGTCTAATAAGAGAAAAGAACATTCGAAAATGAACCAGACATATCTTTGGCACCTAAGACTTGGTCATATTAACCTGAGTAGAATTCAAAGGTTGATAGCTGATGGACCCTTGGGTTTATTAGTGGTGGAAGATCTCCTAACCTGCGAGTCTTGCTTGGAAGGTAAGATGACCAAGAGGCCTTTTAAGGCTAAGGGGTATAGAGCCAAAGATGTATTGGAATTGGTTCATTCTGATTTGTGTGGTCCTATGTCTATCCAGGCTAGAGGTGGCTTTGAATACTTTGTCTCTTTTATAGATGATTATTCAAGGTATGGATACATTTACTTGATGCGCCGTAAGTCTGAATGCTTTGGCAGGTTCAAAGAATTTAAGGCTGATGTGGAGAACCGTCAAGGTAAAAGTATCAAGACACTATGATCTGATCGTGTTGGCGAGTACCTCTTGGGAAAGTTTAGGAGTTACTTATCAGAGGCTGGGATTCAATCCCAATTGTCTGCATCTGGCACACCCCAGTAGAATGGTGTGGAGTAGCGAAGGAATAGGACTCTTATGGAGATGGTCAGATCGATGATTAGTTATTCTGAGTTACCTGATTCGTTCTGGGGGTTTGCTCTGGAAATGGCAGCACACATTCTGAACTTGGTTTCATCTAAGTCAGTACCCTCTACTCCAAAAGAATTGTGGACTGGGCGAAAGCCTAGTCTAAGACATATTCGGATTTGGCGTAGTCCAGCACAAATGCTGAAGGGAGATGCTGGTAAGTTGGAATCTCGTACAGAAGTATGCTTGTTTGTTGGCTACCCTAAGGGAACGAAGGGTGGTTTGTTCTATAGTCTTAGAAATCAGAAGGTGATCGTGAGTACGAATGCCAGATTTCTAGAGGAGGACTATGTGATGAACCACAAGCCCACGAGTAGGATTGTTCTTGAGGAGTTGAAAGTGGAAGTCTCGACTTCAGTACCACCGGTACAAGAGGAAATACCACAAGTCACTGCACCGCGTGTCACAAAGCATACACAGGAGGCACCTCGTTGTAGTGGGAGGGTTGTTAGACAACCCATGAGATTCATGTTCTTGGGAGTGTCTTCGGACTTAGTCCCTGGTAAACATGAACCTGATCCCTGGACATATGACGAGGCACTCCAAGATAGAGATGCAGTATCTTGGCAAAGAGTGATGAATTCAAAGATAGAATCTATGGTTTCTAATCATGTCTGGGAGCTAGTAGAACCACCCGATGGTGTGAAAACCATTAGATGCAAGTGGATCTACAAGAGAAAGAGAGGAGTAGACGGGAAGGTTGAGACTTTCAAAGCTAGGCTTGTTGCGAAAGGGTATACTCAGAAAGAGGGTATCGATTATGAGGAGTCCTTTTCACCGGTAGCTATGCTTAAGTCTATCCGGATTCTCTTATCTATTGCTGCTCATGAGGATTATGAGATTTGGCAGATGGATGTCAAGACAGCTTTCCTTAACGGAAGTCTTGAGGAAAACATCTATATGAAGCAACCAGAGGGATTCATTGAAAAGGGTAAAGAGAATATTGTGTGTAAGCTTAATCGGTCCATTTATGGATTGAAGCAAGCTTCTAGATCTTTGAACATCTGCTTTGATGAGGTAATCCAGTCATATGGATTTATTCAAAGTCTGGATTAGCCTTGTGTATACAAGAGATGTGATAGAAACATAGTGGTATTTCTTGTACTATACGTAGATGACATTTTGTTAGTTGGCAACAATATCAGAGTGTTATCAGACGTAAGGGTATGGTTGTCCAAACAGTTTGATATGAAGGACTTGGGAGAAGTGGAACACATCCTTGGGATCAAGGTGATAAGGGATCACACGAAAAGGATATTGTGCTTATCTCAAGCTTCATACATTGACACTATCCTTTCTCGTTTTAGCATGCAGAACTCTAAGAAAGGTTTTCTACCTTTTAGGCATGGAGTACCTTTATCTAAAGAGATGTGTCCCAAAACATCAAAGGAGATAGAGGAGATGAAGGCGGTTCCTTATGCTTCGGCAGTAGGAAGCCTCATGTATGTTATGCTATGTACGAGTCCAGATATCTGCTTTACCGTGGGCATGGTTAGCAGATATCAGAGTAATCCTGGATAGGGACATTGGACACCGGTAAAGCATATATTGAAGTACCTGAGAAGGACTAGGGATTATATGCTGGTTTACCGAGTAGATCAATTAGTCCCTGTGGGTTACACGGATTCTGATTTCCAATCAGATAGGGACAACAGTAAGTCTACCTCGGGGTTTGTGTTTACTTTTGGAGGTGGAGCCATAGTATGGAGGAGTGTCAAGAAGAAATGTGTGGCGGACTCTACCATGGAAGCTGAGTATGTGGCAGCCGCTGAGGCAGCCAAGGAAGCTGATGGCTCAAGAACTTTTTGATGGACTTGGATGTGATTCCTGGTTTGCCCAGAACTATCACAATTTATTGTGATAACAGTGGTGTAGTTGCAAACTCGAAAGAACCACGAGCCCATAAGGCGAGTAAACACATAGAGCGCATGTACCACCTGATACGAAATCATAAAACGAGGAGAAGTAGCTGTCGCCAAGATTGCATCAGAGGATAACCTGGCGGATCCATTCACTAAGGCCCTTCTAGCGAAAGCGTTTGATAGGCATGTGGAGGACTTGGGGATCAGATGTATGTCAGTGTGATGACAACATAGTCTTTTAGTATAAGTGGGAGATTGTTGGAATGTATACTGAAAGCCTAGCTCTTTTGTATGAACATTTTTATTTTGAAATAAGAATCACATGATCATTGTTTGCACTTTATATTTATTATATGTGTGCATATTGTCTAATAATTTTCATTGTAGATAACATGATGCTTGGTGTGGCACAGAAGATCATGTTATTAGTCCATTGTAGAATATAAGTAGAGGCTCACAACCAAGATGGTTTTGGACAAACCATTGGCATGGTTGTAGTATAGCTTGGTATTGGTTTGTCTTGAACATAGAGTTACACTAGTACACTTAGGTGTATTGAGCAGGACCGACATAGAGGTGATCCAATTTATTGCTTACTACATAATAGAATCGGACCTCGGATATTATGTTGTACATCCTCTTAATCCCGATATAATAAAGGGCACATGTACTTAGTATTTATTTCTTTGATTTACCAAAGGGTGAGATTTATATGGATTAAATCAATATGCCCGGTAAGTTGGGAAATGATATTATTTACATGGTGTGCCATTAATTATAGGAGGAAACCGTGTCCTACATATTAGGTTGATGATGTCCCCTTGAGAAGCTCATAAGGTTCATCATGTAAACCCTGCAGGTTGACTTAGTCAACATGATGATAAAGTTGAGTGGTACTACTAAAGTAGTAAGATGTTAATTGATTGATGGTCAGTAAATCAATTAATTGACGTATATTCGATATCTTAAACATGAGGAGATGGAAGTACAAATAATGTATGGAGCCCATATTAATTTATGGGGGTTGGTGAGGTAATTCAATGACGATCCTCTAGTGGAATGGAACATCATTGATGGATCAAGTTTGTGTGGTTCCGATCCATCGGGTGGCCAAGATCCAACTCCTCCTCATGGTCCCTATCGTAGCCTAATATAAACCTCATGGAGCCTAGATCCAATGATGGAAAACAAAACTCTAGATCCGACAGTGGAGATTAAATCTCTAGATCCAACGGTTGAGATTAAATCTCTATATCCGACGGTTGAGATTAAATCCCTAGATCCGACGGTGTAGATTAAATCCCTAGATCCGACGGTTGAGATTAAATCTTTAGATCTGAGGGTTGAGATTAAATCTCTAGATCCGACGGTTGAGATTAAATCTCTAGAACCAACGGTGGAGATTAAAACAAGGCTTAAGCCTAACTCTATAAAAGGGGGCTTAAGGTGGGCGGTATAGAGGTTGGTTTTTTTTGGAGATTAGGGTTTTACCTATCATTAGCTTGGGCGGCAAGAAATCCTAGGGATGTTAGGGTTTTGTTGGGCGGCTAGGGTTTGGAAGGTGTAGTGGGCGGCAACAATAGGAGAGGTTCTCTTCTTCTTCCTAAGGGGTTGCCGACACCTATCTCTCTTCCCTCTACCTTGGTCGGCGCTCAACCTATTCCTCTTCTCCTCTTCACTTCCTCTTGGCCGGCGGCACTAGGAGCTAGGGATTGTTCCCTTGTTTGGTTCCTTGGTTGGCCATCTTGTTCTCTCTTTTCTTGGGGTCAGCGGCATCAATCCTTTGTGGCTTGGTGGTTGGGACAAGCAAGAAGGGAAGGAGAGTTCTTCTTTCTTTTGATTGAAGAAGATCTAGGAAGCTTCAACTTGTGGAGGATCTTCGCCCAGACGAAGTCTATAAGGAGGTTAGGACATAAGATAGAAGATCGAGAGGTATAAAAGTTTTACAAGTTTTATTATTGATCTTTGCATGTTCTTATTAATATGATTGTATGTGTTGATTATACATGCCTACATCCATATGTATTTGTATAATCTTTGACCCCGAAGATAAACACAAAAAACGGCGATCCATCCGTCGTCTATTCCGCGGCTAACCGACTAGAAGAGTTTTGTTGCTTGAACAACTAGTTTGTTCAAGCGATCGCTCAAGTCGTTATCACGACGACGAATTGGTTGAGCTTAGGAAACTCATCCCATCCGGATTAGTTTTCATTAGTGAAAATTTTAATCCGGGGACATGGGAGCTAACGAGCCTCCTAGCATGCCATTAGTTTTACCCATTAATTTTACTATCTTGTCATCCTAACTTGTTGGCAAATAAAATTAATAGTTGGTTTCTCTTCGACCCAACAAAAAAAAGCAGCCTCCGATGGGGAGGATACTCCTATTTGCATCTAAGTGTTCACCATTACTTTGTACAAAGTTAATTTCTCGGGTTATGTGCCTTCCGATGGGGAAGTACACACGCTCCTTAATAATTTCCTATAACCATATTCTACCCTCTGATTCGCAAATAAAATCATCCGATGGGGAGGAAGGTACTCAGAGCCGACGCGCAATTTTATTTGCATCACATGTCAAATCGTAATGGAGGCCATGGGAATTTATAAAAATTTCCCTCTCCCACTTAGTAATTTAAAATTGAGGAATTTTCCTAGCGTACGACATGCATATCAAACAAGAAGCAATAAATATGAAAAAATATTTTCCAACTATTATGGCTTTTGTCTCCAATATGCCTCCCGTCGTATCGCCATCTCGTCCGCTCCTCCCTAGGCCATGTACAATCCATCCGGAGATCCGAGCCAAGAAAAACTATTTTAATTTACATCCATCAATCCTATACTCCACGAAGGAGTGTACATAAAATCTAGATCGAAAGTAAACTAAAATTAAAAGAGTGGCTAAACAATGTCGTACTTAATTACAAAAATTAAATACTAGCCTCGTCAACCCCGAGGATTCAAATAATATACAATTACACACATACAATCATATACACACATATGGTCATAATAGTTGGATCCTATGCCTGCAACCAAAAAGATAACCTATGCACATACTACTATTATCCGACACATATAAGATATGAAAAGTGCATAAAAGTAACCGGATCCTAAACACACAAAATCGGAAACCGTGGCTCTAATACAACTTGAAGGTAGGAAAATTCGCTTCCCACTTTAACTTGGTTGCTTGTTCATTGCGATCCCATCTTCGTCCCCGAATTAAAAAAGATTAATCCATGACAATTAGGGATTACCCAAGCTATCGTTCCATCGTCGTGCTATCTGATTAGAGTGGTCACTTGAACAAACTGGTTGTTCAAGCAACCTACCTCTATTCTTCGAATAGCCACGAAATAGACGATGTACGGATCGTTGGTTTTTGTGTTTGTATTCGGGGTTCAAGTAAATTAGCCACATAACAAAAACATACAACATACAAAGAAACAAAAGGAAAGCAAAACAAGATTTATACCTCTTGATTACCTCAAGGTCTTCTATCTATGTCCTATCTTCCTCTTGGACGTTATGTGGACAACGATCCTCTAAGAGATGAAGCCTCCTAGATCATGATCTTTCTTTTCCTTGCTCGCTCCGAACAAGAGGAAGTATAGAAACAAAACTCTTCTCCTATCTAGGACCGGTCACCAAGTCAATAGGCTTGATGTTGCCGCCGGCCAAGGAGGAGATGTGGGCTGCCGGCCAACCTTGAAGAAAGGTTGCCACCGGCCAACCTAGAAAGAGAGAGAGAATGGGAGGAGTTGTCGCCTATCTAGAGAGGGAGATGGTGGTTGTGTTTCCGCCGGCCAAGAGGATCATCAAAACCCTAATGTTGTTGCCACCGCCCACAAGGAAGAGGGAACCCTATGGTTGCCGCCGCTCACCTCTCCTCTCAAGCCAAGCTCCAAAACCCTAATCTCTCAAGTTGTTCTACAAGGCCAAGCCTTGGACTCCTTGTATAGAGTCAGGCTTAAGCCTCCTTTTAATCTCCACCATCGGATCTAGGGATTTAATCTTAACTGTCGGATCTAGAGATTTAATCTCAACAGTCAGATCTAGAGATTTAATCTCCATCATCGGATCTAGAGTTTTATTTTCCATCATCGGATCTAGACTTCATGAGAGTTTTAATAGGCTATGATAGCGCCCATGAGGAGGAGTTGGATCTTGGCCACCCAATGGAACAAGCCCACATAATGTCCGATCCATTAATGATAATCCATTCCACTAGAGGATTATTATTGATCTACCTCACCAACCCCCATAAGTTAATATGGGCTCCAGATATTATTTGTACATATATTTCTCCGTGTTTAAGATCTCGAATGTCATCGATTAATTAATTTACTGACAATTAATTAATCAACATCTAACTCCATGAGTAGTACCACTCAACCTTATCATCATGCCGGACCAAGTCCACTTGCAGGGTTTACATGATGAACCTCATGAGCTCCTCAAGGGGACATCATCATCCTAATATATAGGACATGGTTTCCTCCTATAATTAACGACACACCATATAAATAATATCATTTCCCAACTTACCCAGCCTATCGATTTACTCTATAAATCTCGCCTACTGGTAAATCAAAGAAATAAATACTAAGTATATGTACCCGTTATTATATCGGGATTAAGAGCATGTACAATACAATATCTGTGGTCCGATTCAATTATGTAGTCAGCAATAAATTGAATCACCTCTAAGTCGGTCATACTCAATACATACAAAGTGTACTAGTGTAATTTAATGGTCAAGACAAACCAATAACAAATTACACTACAACCATTCTAATGGTTTGTCCATAACCATCTAGATTGTGAGCCCTTACTTATACTTTACAAGGAACTGCTAACATGATCTCCCGTGTGACACTACACACCATGTTATCTACAATGTAATGTATTAGACAATATGCATAACCATAAATATGCAAACAATGATCATGTGATTCTTATTTCAAAAATAAAGATGTTCATACAAAAGATAGACTTTTCAGTATACATCCCAACATGTCAAAGGACCGGGAACATATCAAGAAGACACGAGATGGCTCATAATTTGATATTGGAAGTCGAATTATTTGACGTCTAGGGAATTGATTATATTGGACCTTTCCCTTCTTCCTATAACAATGCCTACATATTGGTGGCGGTGGACTATGTGTCTAAATGGGTTTAGGCTCTCCCATCTCCCCCTTGTGATGCAAAAACGGTTATAAAACTTTTCAAGGGAATAATATTTCCAAGATTTGGAGTACCGAGAGCAGTAATAAGCGATGGAGGCTCACATTTTATCGAAAGACAATTTGAAAGCCTTCTCAAGAAGTATGGAGTAACCCATAAAGTAGCTTCACCATATCATCAATAAACAAGCGGGCAAGTCGAAGTTTCGAACAGGGAAATAAAGGATATCTTGGAGAAAACAGTATCAAGGTCAAGGAAGGATTGGTCTTTGAAGCTTGGCGATGCTCTGTGGGCCTATCGAACTGCTTACAAGACACCCATTGGAATGACTCTATTTTGATTAGTTTATGGAAAACCATGTCATCTTCTAATTGAAATAGAGCACAGGGCATATTGGGCAATTAAATGGCCTAATTTTGACCTAAAGAAAGCCGGAGAGAAAAGAAAATTGTAGCTAAATGAACTTGAAGAACTACGCATTGATGCTTATGAACATGTAAAATCTTACAAGGAGAAAATAAAGAGATGGCATGACCGGAATATCATGCGTAGAGAATTCCATGAAGGATACTTGGTATTACTTTTCAACTCGAGATTGAAACTTTTTCCTAGAAAGCTAAAATCTAGATGGTCGGGACCATACCAAGTTAAAAAGATTTATTCTCATGGAGCTATTGATATATCAAGTGAGTCTATCGGAATTTTCAAAGTGAATGGAAAAAGACTTAAGAAATACATCTAAACAAACCTGCGGAGCTGATTGAGGAGGAGGAGCAGAGTACCCTCCTTGAGCCACATCCATCCAACTAGGGAGTAATTGAGGGGTCAAGCTAATGACCTTAAACAAGTGCTTCTTGGGAGGAAACCCAAGCTATTTTCATTTTTTAATTTTTATTCATTTTATTTTCTTCATTTTTATTTTAACTTTGAGTTTTACATTTTTCAGGTTTTCAGGTTTACAGGACATAACATGTCCGTGTCGCTCGTCGACACGGCCGAATCAAGAACCAACTGCAATCCAGGGGCTGGCATGGTGAGACCGTGTTGTTTGATGCAGTCATGTTATTGTCATGCCAATGCCTGCTAGATTTACACGAACCACCTATGCCAAACGGCACGGGCATGTCTAGTTCCAAAGACAAACCTGAATACAACATGGGTCGGGTATGCCCTTTGGCACACCCGTGTCATGCAAAAAAAAGGGAGGCGTGCCCTTTAGCACACTTGTGTGGCGTAAAAAGGGACAGGCGTACCCTTTGGCACGCCCATGTCACCGCTAACCCTTAAAACCGCCCCGAACACACCCTAACTTTTACACGTTGTTCACAAGCTTGGAGCAGCTATCGTCTCTCTCTCTACCAGCCCGAAAGCTCAACCGACTCTCTCCCTCCCCAACGCCATGAGTAAGCGAGTGAAAACTAGGGGAGGAGCTTCTTCTTCTGCTCAGGACAAGGGAAAGAGAAATGCTCAAGATTTGGATAACAATCCTCTGTCCTCTTGTCATCCATGTGGAATTGTATTTAGAGATGATGTTATGAAATCTAGGTTCAGTAAGCTTGAGAAAAGAAAAATAGTTTCTACACGAACCATAGATTTCTACACGTTGACAACCTTAGGAATTAGAGATGATATAATTTGGTTGACTAATAGGATAGGTTGGATTGACTTTATCACACATCATTATCTTACTTATTCTAGTATTACTCTTGAATTCCTTATCTCTTTATCCGCTGAAATACTTCAAGGAAAGAATTGTGAAGAAGGAAAAATCCAATTTAGATTAATGAATCATGAGTTTACTCTTTCCTTAAGTAATTTTAATGTGATATTTGATTTCCCTTGCGGAGGGGAGAGGCAAATTCATAGACATTTTATTGATCATCAGTTTTGAAAATTAATTTCTGATGACCCTCGCCCTTATGATGCATCTAGGTCTAAATCATTAAATATCCCGAATCCTATTTTTCGTTTTCTCCTTAGGTTTATGGCAAATATATTTTCTGGGAGATATGATAGTGCAGGGGTAGCTAGGAAGAGTGAGCTACAATTTTTATGGGCTATGCTAAATGAAGTTAACATTGATTATGGAGCCCATATGGTGAGACACCTAGTTATAGTTAGTAAAAGCCCATCTGGGGTTATAATCGTAGGTGGTCTTATCCCTAGAATTACCATAGCTTTGGGATGGGACCTAGATAACCTTGAATATTGTCCTGCTAGCCCTAGATTGGATTTGGATGCTTGTATCAATATGAAGATAATTGAGGCATTTGAAGAGGGATATCGTTTGGTGTTGAAAAATAGAATTAAAATCCCTCTTCCAAACCCCGAGCGGATCACTGTACATAATGAAGCCAATTGGCTTTTCAGAGATGTCCATAGTCCGTTGCCTACTCCTATTGCCCATGCTCCATCACCCTCACCTAGGGAGCCATCTCACATAGCCCCTGAGCCATCCCATTCGACTCCTGAGCCCCCTCATTTTCTACTGACAATTTTTCTGCAGGATACTCTTCATTTGATTTTTCAAGATTCCGATAGTCATTCGAGGCTTTCAGGGTCGAGCATACCTCACACATGGGTGTGTGGGATCAGTTTGCCCAGACTACAGAAAAGCACCATCGTATGGTGACTCAGTATTTGGATAGGGCAGCAGATTTTCACAGGAGGGTTGATGAGTTCTTCGGCGCTGAGGCCGCTAGGAGGAAGGATGATGCTAGATTTCGACAGGAGTCCCGGGAGTTTTACCATGAGCAGCGACGTAGGTGGGCAGAGGAGGATGCTAGTAGCGAGGACGGTGACCATTTATTGCTTATGCTATCTCTTCTTAGATTTCTAATTTGGTTATTAAATAATTTAGGTCTAAGGGAGTATGTTTCATTGTGTAAGATGATTCCGTTATTATCTTTTCATATATCATAACATTGCATTCTTATATCATCTAGCATAGTATAACTGAACCTTGGTCAGATCATTCCTTTTTGCCTATTTGATAAGAACCCTATTTCACTTTTCACATGACCTGTAGGTTTGAGGTATCCGAAAAGGGTTTAAATCTCCCATATTGGACTAGTACTCGATTTTCCATTGGGGACTTTCCTGTGCAATTTGGTTACTGGAGAAACACTTTTCCTAGAAGTTTTTGAAAGAAAAAGGGGACTGGAATTGTTTTGAAGCACCCCTTTGAGACCAAGTAGTTATTGGGGAAAAATCTAAAAGGAGCCCCTTTGATGCTAACTAGTTACTGGGGAAATGCTTACTATAAATTTCTTCCCTTTTTTCTTCTTGGTAAGTGTTCATTTGTGACCTTGTGTTGATAGGTGAAGATAATCCATGCATTAAGGCAGGTAAGTGCCTCTACGCCGAAAATGAGAGGAACACGATAGAGGGGATGTCAAATCTGGATTGGTGTCCAATGCCTTTGGATCGACTTTTCACGTGCACTATATAGGGATCTTTCAAGTTTTGCCACTAGGAATGATTTGATAAGATTAAGATCAAATTTTATACCTCTGGATGGTTTCTTGCAACTCCACACAAAAGTTGTCTTTTGTATTTTTCCCTTTTCTTTGCTTGAGGACAAGCAAAAGTTTGGGTCTAGGGGATTTTGATGTGTGTAATTCATGTTACATTTTGGGTATTCAATATGCATGAATTTCATCCCATTTTATGTTTTAGTCATGTATTTTGTTATGTTTTAGTCATGTTTAACATATTTTGGACAAAGAAACTATTTTGGGGTATTTTTCATGTTAACAGGGAGAAGAATCGGCAATTATCGAGGCGTATCAAAATAACACAGCCGTGCCATCAGAGACACGTCCGTGTTAAGCTGAAACCAAGACCGTCCCAACTCCAAAACTTCCAGACCTCAACACACCCTGGGTGTGTTAGCCGACACGCCCACATTTCATGCCCGCCACGCCCATGCCCTCCATTGGCTTGGGTGTGTTGCCCTATTTCCTGACCCAGGCATGCCCTTTCCTTTTTTGGATACAACATGGCGAAACCCGGGATTTCCACCTTAATTGAAGAGGATTCTGCCTTAATTGAAGACCAAGCCAGGGATATAAAAGAGGAGATATTCTAACCCTAATGGGGGGTGGCAAAATTCGAAGAAGGATGACAAAGCCGACGGTGGAGGAAACACAACTATGGCGTTAAGGATTGTAATTTCTTTCTCTAGCAATTCTTATTCAGCTATGGAGTAGTGTCTTGCAATCATAGGATGGGGGAGTAGCCCTTGATAATTTATGATGGTTGATTGAATCTCTCTCACTTGAATTGTCATTTGTTTTGATTTGGTTTTAGATTCTTATTGATAAATCTAAGGAACCTTGGGGAAGTACCTAACAGTGAACCCAAGTTCCCGAAACCTAGATCCAAACTAGGGATTAACTCCTACCAAGTATCGATAGCATATCTATGAGGGCTTGTGAGAATCATTGATGATTCCTTGGCTGATTATGGTGCCTTGTGCAAACCTATCGTGAAAAGGAAATTTAGTCTCTAGAGGAACTCTTATGGACTAAATTGATCTATCATTACCAAGTAACGATAGTAAGACTAGGGAGGTTTGTGGGGGTCTCGTGACACGTCCCCTTAGCTGATTATGATCACCTATGCTCGAATACCGTGATAGGGAAATTGAATTTGATAGGTACATTTAACATAGACCTCGAAAGGGGCCATTGATTTACCTTAGGATAGGTTCTATTGAAACAACTCTAAGGAGTAGGAGAGAACATAATCACCATATAAATCGTCGATGCGGTGAAACCCATATCCTGAGATTCCCCTCAATTATTGACTTTTAGCTCGTTCTTCTCATTCGTTGTTCTTGACTGCTTAGTTTCTTTACTTAATTCACAAATTTGATTTGACTAGATAACTTGGTATCACGATCATTCGGTAAATGACCCAATCCCTGTGGGATCGATATTTTTATTACTTGACGACAACCGTGCACTTGCAAAAATCGACACATCAGCTACACACTTGAACTTCCCTTGCCAACTCCATGTTGGACTTTCCAATTGCCAAGCACCATGCTTGGAATTTCCATGCCAAGGCTACACACTTGGACTTCCCATGCCAACTCCATGTTGGACTTTCCCTTGACAACTCCATGTTGGACTTTCCATTTGCCAAGCCCCATGGTTGGACTTTCCATGCCAAGGCAACACACATGGACTTCCCATGCCAACTCCATGTTGGACTTTCCCTTGCCAACTCCATGTTGGACTTTCCATTTACCAAGCCCCATGCTTGGACTTTCACCGCCAAGGCTACAAACTTGGACTTTCCTTGCCAACTCCATGTTGGACTTTCCAATTTTCAAGCCCAATATTTGGACTTTCACTACCAAGGCTACACGTGTGGACTTACGTGGACAAGGCTACACACTTGGACTTTCAATGCCAAGTAAATAAGACTTGGACTTCCTATGACAATTTCTTTGTCATACGTTTTGTCAAACATCAAAATACCGCTCGAGTCAAACTCGAGTTTGGTCAATCGTGACCTGAGCCGATTGCACCAAGAATCTCCCCCTTTTTAATGTTTGACAAAAACCACAAACACCATTGAGTTAGGTAACCTAACTCAAATCTCCCAATTGTCCCAAATTGGTAAATCTCCCATTCTCCCTCTTTTTTACATACATATAAAAGGCTCTACTCAAGGGTATCAATGTCTCATATCCCAATGAGATCTTACAATCTCCCCGTTGGTCCAAAAAAATCTAGAATGCCTTTACTCTGTCTAGTGATAAGTCCCATATCACTAAATGAGAGGCAATCCTCATTCTCTCCCTCATGAGGAAAAAACATATCCATCATCTCATGATGGATAACCTCCCCTTAAGGGTTTTCTCCCCCTTGACCATTGCAACAACAATTCCCTTGGAGAGTCCCTAAGCTTATAGGAACACTAACCAATCGAAATTAAGGACAAAGATTCAACATTGAACTTTCACCTCCCTTAAAATTCGATACACACGCTAAACAATTCTCTTAATCCAAATCCAATGGATTTTCACCCTTCCATGGCTTTCCAAAGCATATCCTAGGGCTATGAGTAGTTAGGGAACTTAGAACCAGCTGAACATGGGGTAAACATATCTTGTTTACCTGAAATCAGCATTGACAGTTGACTCTGTCAGCTATCAGTCGACTGCCCTTAAGGCCAGTCCATTGTCTTCCATGGTAGTCAATTGATTTATGCACTGTTCAGAAATTAGAATTCAAAAATTCATAAGTAATTATACATAGATCAAAAAATCATGAAAATTCATATATATAATACTTAAGTCAATCATTATGGGTGAAAAATATTTGAAAAATAAAATACCAATAAAATAATGAGATTGACACAATGTTTAAAACCATATGAACATTTCAATGTTTTGACCCTACTTTGTATCACCTCCTTCAATGGTGATTGCTATCAAAAGATAGACTTCACCAAGGTTTTTCAAAATGGTTTTGAAATTATTTTAAAACCTTAATCCATTTTATATGCTATATAACATAAATCTAAGACAACAAGACATTAAAAATTAACCCTAAGCATGATCATGACATTTTATATGATTCAAATGAAAGAAGATGTCATGACATGGCAATGGCAAACAAGGTATGACAAATAAAAGGTAAAAGTATAAAAATACCTAAATTTTAGTATTAATTGGCATTTTTTACAATTAAATTCATTTTTGTCATATTACCACTTATCTCCCAAATGTGGCAAAAATCCAAAATGGCACACCATGACCTCTAAACCTAAGTTGTGCCAATTTGATCAATTTTTTAAACTTATCAAATTTCATTAGCACATCCTAAAATATTTTAAAATATAAATTCTAATCTTATTTATAAGGTAGCCATAACCATGAAAATGATCAAAAGTGTCAAATTTGGTATGGTTAGGTTAACTACCTTACCAATTCAAGTTGACACAACCTAACCCATTTAGCGTGAAGGGATCACGCTCCTAGGAACCTAATACCTATTGGAGCTCCTTTGGATTACAAGTAATTGACTAGGAATAACTTCCCTAGATACCCTCCTAATGCCCCTTTTTGGCTTGGTTGCCTTGATCAATTGGGTCTTGCTTAAGTCAATTCTAGGGGAAACTCCCCCTTTGACCTTCTTAGTGGCTTCCCTAAATTTCCTTGAAACCTGAGCCACTGCGCACACACCATGGTTAACCTTAAGGATGACCTCCCTAGTAACCTTGGCTTTCCTAGACCTAGAAGTGGTTCCATAATCGAATGGAATATTGTGATAGATCCTCTTGGGGTTAGGTTTGTGACCCAAACCTTTCTTGCCCCTTGATCGTTTTTGTCTCCTAGGACCTAAATTTTGACTATTTGACCCTTGACTTTGATTTTGCATTTTCCTAACTTTTCTAGTTTCTCAAGCCTCGACCTCAAGGCTTAGTTCTCTAACTCTAATTTTTCCAATTTAGAATTTTTATTTTTTCTTTGGGAAAAACTCTTAATTCTAGACATATGCCTACCCTTCTTAGGGTTAATGCCTAGATTTTCTTCTATCTTCCTAATGGTTTCTTTAAGTAGAATTTTTCTAGGCTTATCCTTAGACCTAAAATTATCACTCTTAGCACCTAGGAAAAAATATTTATTTTTAGCATGCTCCTTATGATTATGCACAATTGCAAGTGAATTGAAGGCAAGCTTTTTAACATAAAAATTTAAAGGTGCATTATTAAATTTTATTTAGGGTTTGCTTTAGAAGGTCCCCCTATAAGTGATGTGTAGGGATGTATACTGAAAAGTCTATCTTTTATATGAACATATTTATTTTTGAAATAAGAATCACATGATCATTGTTTGTATATTTTTATGCATATTGTCTAATACGTTACATTGTAGATAACATGGTGTGTGGTGTCACACATGAGATCATGTTATCGGCTCCTTGTAAAGTATAAGTAAAGGCTCATAACCGAGATGACTTTGGACAAACCATCGGAATGGTTGTAGTGTGATTTGATATTTGTTTGTCTTGACCATAGAATCACACTAGTGCACTTTGTGTGTATTGAGCAAGACCGACTTAGAGGTGATTCGATTTATTGTTGACTACACAATCGAATCCGACCTCAAATATTATTTAGTACATGCTCTTAATCCCAATATAATAATGGGCACATATACTTAGTACTCATCTCTTTGATTTACCAATGGGCGAGATTTATAGATTAAATCGATAGGCTCGGTAAGTTGGGAGATGATATTATTTATATGGTGTGTCGTTGATTATCGGAGGAAACCGTGTCCTATATATTAGGATGATGATGTCCCCTTGAGGAGCTCATAAGGTTCATCATGTAAACCCTGCAGGTGGACTTGGTCCGGCATGATGAAAAGGTTGAGTGGTACTACTCAAGGAGATAGATGTTGATTAATTAATGGTCAGTAAATTAATTAATCGATGGACATTCGAGATCTTAAACATGGGGAGAAAATGTACAAATAATATATGAAGCCCATATTATCATATGGGGGTTGGTGAGGTAGATCAATGATGAACCTTTAGTGGATTGGATCATCATTAGTGGATCGGACATTATGTGGGCTTGATCCATGGGTGGCCAAGACCCAACTCCTCCTCAAGGTCCCTAATGTAGCCTATTAACACCTCATGATGCTTAGATCCAATGGATAGAAACAAAACTCTAAGATCCATAGGTAGAGATTAAATCACTAAGATCCGACGGTTGAGATTAAATCTCTAGATCCGACGGTTGAGATTAAATCCCTAGAACCAATGGATGAGATTAATTCATGACTTATCCCTAACTCTATAAATGGATGGCATGGGAGTTGGCGTGAATGACATTGAAGGAGAGCTAGGGTTTGGGCGGCAAGGAAGAGGAATCCTAGTTGAGATAGGATTAGGATTAGGGTTTGGAGGCAAGGGTGGCACCAAATAAGGAAGGTATTCTTCTCTTCTTCTTCCTCTTTTTGGCCAACGTCCAGCACCTCTCTTGCCTCTTTTCCAGCCTTGGCCGGTTCCCAAAAGCCCCCTTCTCCTTCTCCTTAGGTGGTGGAAACAAGATATAGGGCTTCCCTTGGTGTCTTGGTTGTTTTCCACCATCTTCTCCTTCACCAAGTTGGCCGGCGGCAAGGATAGTTTTAGTTCCTTGTTGGTTGTTTCTAGTGAGGAGAAAAACCTTGTTTTTATTCTTCCTCTTGTTTTGGAAGAGCAAGGAAGGAAGATTTGCGATCTAAGAGCTTCGACTTTTGGTGGATCGTCGCCCACACGACTTCCAAAAGGAGGAAGGTCATACATTAGAAGATCAAGAGGTATATCTATTCTCTTTTCTCTTTTGTTTGTTGCTTTTTTTTGTTTTTCAATTATAAGCATGTTATAAATCTGTAAATGACTAAATAATACTTGGATCCCGAGCATAAAAACAAAAACCGGCAATCCGGACATCGTCTATTATGCGGCTACTCGTAGAATAGAGGATGGTTGCTTGAACAACTAGTTTGTTCAAGTGACCTCTCTAAACGAATATCACGATGATGACTTGGTGGTTTGGGCAATCCCTTTTGTCTAGGATTAAATTTTTTTTTGATCCGGGGACATCGAAGGGATCGCCATGGTCAAGCTACCGAGGTGAAGTGGGAAGCGAAGTTTCCCCTCACAGACTCGATAAGCAAAACCCTCCAATTGGTATCAGAGCTTCCGGGCAAAACCTACATGATGCTCCTTCTTGGACCTTAGAGACTTGTCTTCGCTTTGGGCATTAGCTCCTATAATGTTCCTTTTTATGGCGTTTGAAGTATACCACGTGCTCCTTGCTGTTGGAGATGTTGGAACGATATTAGCGCTAGAGAGGGGGGGCGTGAATAGCGCACAAAAACTTTTTGTTCGTTTGTAGATTCGATAAGTAAGAAGAGTAAAGTGCAGCGGAAAATAAAACAAGACAAATACAATTTTACTTGGTTCACAGCCTTCCGACTGCTAATCCAAGGCCCTAACGGTCGTACACTGTGTACGGAGAGCAAATCACTAAAATACTCCTCGTTGGAGGTAGGAGTGAACGATTACAATAAAATGATAAAACTCGAGGTAGAGGGACACTACCCCTCTACTCGTTACAATTAAATCTCCGATAAAAAGAAAGAATACGATGTTTGAAATATACTTAAAGTAAAACCTATACTGACAACTTAAGGGATGATAGTTTTAGCTCAGGTTGTAGTCGTTTCGGCAGCGCTTCATCATCGTAGGATCGTCGGAGTGTCACAGTGTTTCGGAAGAACTTGGAGAGCTTTTTGAATTAATGAAAAGGTGAAGAATGACCCATCTTTTATAGCCTTAAGAAACCCTAATCGTTGAGCTCAAGCCTTATCTTCAAAAGCCACCTCAGCCTAAGATAAGGTGATGAGGTTTTGACTCTCCTCGAGGCTGGAATTTGAACATCAGTCGACTGATCAACCCTAGTTGTCAATTGATGAAGGTAGCAGTCGACTGTTGCTAGGGTTTCCAGCTGCAATGAAGAGTTAGCTCGAAAATGTAGTTAATATAAGTAAATTTGATGGTTATTTACTATCCAATCTCGACTTAGACCTTCCACAGGAAGTCTTAGTCGCATCGTCGCATAAGGACGTCCCCGTACGGAGGACACGACCTTACTTATGCTCACTCACATGAGCTTACCTCAACCTTTTACCTTTGAAGCCTTGCTTCCGGTCTCAACATGATTTCTTCGTCTCCCTTCGAAATCCTCCCGGTGTCATCCGACCACCATGGTTCTCTCCGGGTGTCAATGACCTTCGGCTTAGCTTAGCATTCCTACACACTTGATTCAGCTCATGAGATAACAATATGGGCTTAACTTTGGTCTTTAGCTATAATCAAAACATAGGTTCGACTTTAGTGCCTACTGCACCAACAATCTCCCCCTTTTTGATCTATGGCAAATCCACACAAAGTTAAGTAAATAAATTGAATGTATTAAGTGAAATGACTATTATGAATTATGAATATAAAATATTAAAGAGTATACATGACTTCATAAGTTGAGTATGAGAAAAACTCTTTTTCAAGTGCTCCCCCTTGAGCAATGCTCCCCCTTGACCGAGGGTAAGTACTTGAAAAAGATGTCTTAACCCTCCCCCTTGATGTTTTCTACTTTAAGAAGAGTTTAAGTAATTGAAATTACTTAACAATGGCCTTAGTGTTTAAATAAGTTCAAGTTAAATAATCAAAAACTAATTTTTGATTTCTTAACCTTAGCCTTTCTCCCCTTTTTCAATTTAAAAAAAAATTGATCCCTTAACTTTGGATTTTTCTCCCTCTTTTGCCATAAATTGAAAAGAGTGGGGGGTTTTGAAAAACATAGTTTTTGAATTTAGTTTTAAGTCCAAGCATTTTCCAAATCAATTTTGAAAATAGTAGTTTAAACATAAGCTCATCTATTTGTATGTTCAACTCTATTTGACTTGATTGATATAGAATCAACAAGTCTTGATTTGAGTTGGTTAATTTATGTAATTATACTCTATGGTTCATGTCGATGCGCTGGATCTACATCTAAAACTAGGAGTGAGGTCCTAACATCTCACGTCCATCTACGTGGCTAAGTACACAAACACATTAGTCCTATGTGTTGTGAGATGTGATGGCTCCTTAAATCTCTAGGTACATGATATCTAGGGTAAACCCTAAGCTAGTTCCATTAACATGAAAAGTAAATAATAGAGTAAATCAAAATATAAGTTGTAAATACTACTCTATTATGCACATGCCTAGTTTATGTCTTAGTAGACTAAACTCGGCTTCGGGTAGAGGCTTGGTAAAAAGGTCGGCAAGGTTTGACTTGGATTCCACTTATTCGAGTTGTATGGTTTCGTTAGCTACTTGTTCTCAAATAAAGTGGTGTTTGACTTTTATATGTTTGGTCCTAGAGTGACATATGGGATTCTTGGTTAAGTTGATTGAGCTAATATTATCTATGTAAGTTTTAATATTCTTGAAGTTTAAGTTAAAGTCTTGGAGAGTGTGCTTCATCCAAAGAAGCTGAGCCACACACTCGCCCATTGCGACATATTCGACTTTGGTGGTAGCTAAGGCAACACAGTGTTGCTTCCTACTGCACCTACTCACTAGACTCGAGTATAGAAGTTGACAGCAACCACTCGTGCTCTTTCTATCGAGTTTACTACCGGCAAAGTCTGAGTCAGAGTAGCCGATTAGTTCGAACTCGATAGATCTTGGGTACCAAATACCTATGCTTAGCGTGTCCTTTAGATATCAAGGATACGCTTAACTAATGTTAGGTGAGACTCCATAGCACAGGTTTGGAGCCTTGTACACATACTTACTCGCAGTTAAGTAAAGGAGACTCCCTATTGCGCTCCTATAGTATTTTAGGTCAATAGGTTTTCCATCTACATCGTTTCCTATATTAAAATTTGTTGCCATGGGTGTATTAATGATTTTAGCATTTTTCATTCCGAATCGGTTAATTAATTCCTTAGCATATTTTTGTTGATGTAAATAGATTCCTTCCTTAGTTTGTTTAATTTGTAATCCTAGAAATAAATTGAATTCTCCTACTAAGTTCATTTCAAATTCACTTTCCATGAGTGAAATGAACTTGTTTAGTAGGATTGAATTAGTGGTTCCAAATATTATGTCATCTATGTAGATTTGGGCTATAAAAATTTCTTTGCTTATGGATTTTACGAAAAGCATTGGGTCGACTAAGCCTTGGCTAAACCCTTTAGACTTCTGGTATAAAAAAACCCTCTCATACCAAGTTCTAGGAGCTTGTTGTAGTCCTTATAAAGCTTTCTTGAGTCTAAAGACATGGTTGGATTTGTCTAGGCTTTTGAATCCTGGTGGATGACTAACGTACACTTCTTCCTTAATAAGTCCATTAAAAAATGCTGACTTGACATCCATTTGAAATCATTTAAATCCTCGATTTGCAGCGTATGCCAACAACATTCGGATGTATTCTAATCTAGCTATGGGGGCATAGGTTTCATCGTAATCTAACCCTTCTATTTAACTAAACCCTTTTGCGACCAATCTCGCTTTGTTTCTAACTACTTCACCTTGTTCATCGAGTTTGTTTCGGAAGACCCACCTTGTTCAAATAATTGATTTATCTTTAGGTGGTGGTACTAATTCCCAAAATTTTTTCCTAGTAAATTGAGCTAGCACTTCTTGCATTGCAATAATCCAATTGAGATCAAGAAGAGCTTATTCAATTGAGTTGGTTTCGATTTTCGAAATCAAGGAAATTTGACTAAGGTTTCGATATGATGCTCTAGTTCGAACCCCTAGGTTGGGATCACCTATCGCTTGGTCGATTGGATGATTTGATTGAACCCTAGACTGACTTGGGTTAGGATTAATTCTGGACTCGATTTCATGGTCATAGTTGAGTCTTGTATGAGTTGGTTCATCAGTTGGCTCTACTAAGGGTTTTGTAGGTTCATGTCCTTCGTTGAATACTACATTAATGGTTTAATTTCCTCAATTTTAAGGGTGTCATTGTTATATACCCTATAGGCTCTACTCGTAGTTGAGTATCCTAGGAAGATTCCGGTGGAGGTTTTGGATGTGAACTTTCCTAGGTAGTCCTTAGTGTTTAGGATATGTACCTTACATCCAAATACCCTAAAGTACTTAATGTTAGGTACTTTGTCATGGTCGGTTTCGTATGAGGTCTTAAGGTTCCTCTTAACCATTAGAATTCTATTTTGGATATAACAAGTCGTACTAATGGCTTCTACCCAAAACCTATCGTGTAGGTTGTATTCGTTGAACATGGTCCTAGCGGCTTCTTGTAGGGTTCTATTTTTTTGCTCGACTAGGCCATTTTGTTGTGGGGTTCTAGGACATGAGAATTCATGGTGGTATCTGTTTAGGTTACAGAAACTTGTGAACCTGTGGTTTTCAAATTCACCACCATGATCGCTTCTAAGTATTTTAATTTTAAGGTTATTTTGGTTTTTGATTAACTTACACAAGTTGATGAGTTGGTCTAAGGTGCCACTTTTGTGTTTAAGGAATCTAACCCAGGTAAACCTAGAATAGTCGTCAATTATGACAAAGCAAAATTGACTGCCATTAAGTAACTTGGCTCAATGTTAATCGAATAGATCCAAATGTTGGAGCTCAAGCACACTTTTGGTTTGTTTTTGATTAGTCAGTTGATGTTGTTCCCTAGGTTGTTTACCTTGTTGACAAGCATTACAGATTTTATTGTCTAAGTTGTTAAGGTTAGGCAAACCTCTAACTAAGCCACTCTGACTCATCTTGTGAACGAGTTTTGGGTGCGAGTGACCAAGTCATCGGTACCACAACCAAGATTCCTCTTGTTGTGTCATAAGACACTTGGTTGAGGAGTTAGGTAGATTAATAGTGTAGATGTTGCTATTCCTAGTTCCTTTAAGTACTGTTTTAGAGGTTGCATTAGTTTTAATTAAGCATTCATTTTATAGGAATATGACCTTATAGTTATTATCACACAATTGACTTACACTAAGTAAATTGTATTCAAAATCTTCAACTAATAAAACATTTTGAATTGTAAAATTTGAATTTAACTCAATATCACCTGATCCAATGATTTTGAGCTTACCGTTGTTTCCGAAAGCTACCGATCCTTATCGTTTGAATATAAGCTTTGAAAATTTAAGTTGGTCCCCGGTCATGTGTCGGGAGCACCCACTGTCCAACATCCATTGATCCTACACATATAGTAGTTGGATCGGATATTGGAATTTAAAGGTTGGTTGAAGATTATTAGTCCTAGATCATCTCACCCATTTCTACATGATAAAACATGTTATCCTTATGTGTTCTTCTAATATGACTTCAATTTTACTTGACTAACTTTAATGAATTAAAACTAGTCAACCTTGGGTTAGATTCGGATTTAACCATAAGCTCGTCAAGTCACCTTTTTAAGAAATTGGCTTCCAGGTCGTAGCGAGGCAGAGAGGCCTTCTTTGATCGGAACAACGACCACTTCCTTAGACAAAGCAAAGTTTGAGAAAATAATAACTTGATTCACTTAAAATTATTTCCTGGTCTAACTAGTTAAGGATACGATGAGGTAGCTTCAGCTAGTTCCACTTAGTTGAGTGCCGCGAGCAAGATACACCTTATCTAACTTGGACAGACGGGACTTTGCTTCCCTAGCGTACTATCATCTCGCCGCATCCTAGTACTATGCTATCAAGAATTGACTAGTTATAGGTCCTATCTCACCATTCTAAAAATAAAAAGAAAGATACCTAAGCATGTAAAATCTAATTAATAGCACAAATAAATTTTGCACTAGCTCCCCCTGGACCATTGAATCGCTTCGGTCTTTCCACATAGTGGATTTGGTCCTTGGGAACCCAGTAATTGTTAGATCCTAATTTAGAAATCAAAATGGTCTTAGGGACCCATGTGTGGACATGTTTTTTATTACGACTTACAATCGACATATACGACCTGTTAGTCATTGATGCGCATGGACGCGACCTCAAATCTCGTGATGGATACCATCAATGACTCAAAGTGCGCTCGCGCTTAAGGCCTGCAAGTGCACGAATATCATCAAGTAATAAAGATTATCGAACCCACAGGGACTGGGATTCGAATACCAATATACTCAGTGGTTATAATTTTTTGGATGTGATCTCTAAGAGGTTTCAGTTGGTGAGGGCTGTCAGTGGACTCTACTCTGTATGGTGTCACACGGAGGAGGAAAAAAGTGTGCCTAGGTCTTCAAAGGTGATTCTAGGACTTCGGTTTGGCTAGTGTATAGCAGAACAATATTGTCAATTGGGGTTGTCTAGACGTTAACCTACGATTTTGTGGAAGGGACATCATACACTCTCCCACAGAGTCGCCGCATTGATCGGGAGCTATCTCCACCTAAAAGGACGGGATAGACAGTACGAGAATGCCAAATCAATCCCTACAGTGGACCGTTTCCAATTCCACGACACCCTTCTCCCCGCATGTAACGCCCGTAAAATTCTTAGCAATTTTACAAGAATTTTTGGCTTGATGATAATGGAATTTATGTGGGCCTTTTCAAAAATAAAAGAAAATAAGCCAAAAAGGGGTGCAAGGCCTAGGAATTGAACCCCAAACCTCTAGAGATAGCCAAGCCCTATAGATGCACCCACTAACCAGAAGCCCAATAGGATATTATCCTTAGAGTAAGAGGGGAAATTGTAGATAAGTGTGATGAGGGTAAATGAAGGGACATGGAAAAGAGAAGAGAAACTTCTCTTCCTCTCTTTATAAAGAAGAGGGAAGGCTCCATTTGGCCACTTCTTCTTCCTTTCTTCTTCTCACCGAAATCTAGAGGCTCTCCCTCTCTATTTCCACCCTTGGCCGAACCTCATCCAAGCAAGCAAGGAAGCAAAGGCTAGGTTTGGTTTCTTAGGTTACCTTCACACTACAAGCAAAGCGAAGGATGTAAGTATCCCTCACCTGCATACGAGTAGCTTCGATTGCTATTTTGTGAAAGAAACCTATAATATATATATTCGGCCAACCTATGTTTTTGGGTGACTAAATGAAGTTTTAATCCATGTTTGTGTAGGATCATGATGTTGTTGTTATGTTAGAAGAATTAGGTTAACCCTAAAAGCCTCCAAGATCCATTCGGCCAAGCCATGTTTTTAAGGTTTCGATGAAGTTCTATGCTATGTTTTGTAACTATATGATGATGTTAGGACTTAAAATGGATTAGGTCAAAAGTTTACCCTAAAAGCCTCCAAGATCCATTCGGCCAAGCCATGTTTTTAAGGTTTCAATGAAGTTCTATGCTAAGTTTTGTAACTATATGATGATGTTAAGATTTAAAATTGATTAGGACAAAGGCTAACCCTAATAGCCCCTATGGACCATTCGTCCACCCCTAGATCTTGATGATTCAATGAATTTTAATCCATATTTTTGTAGGCTTATGATGTTGTTGTTATGTTAAAATGAATGAGGTTAAAGGTTAACCCTAATAGCCACCAAGCCACCAAGATCCATTAGGCCAAGCCATGTTTTAGGGTTTCAATGATGTTCTATGCTATGTTTTTGTAACTATATGATGATGTTAGGATTTAAGATGGATTAGGACAAAAGCTAACCCTAAAAACCCACTTGGACCATTCAGCCACCTCTCTATTTTGAAGACTCCATGAAGTTTAATTCATGTTTTATATGCAAATGAAGTTGTAGTTATGTTAAATGAATTAGGTTAAAAGATAACCCTAGAATACCCTATGGACTATTCGGCCACCATGAATTTTGGGTGATTAAATGAAGTCTAATTCATGTTCTATATGCAAATGAAGTTGTTGTTATGCTAAATGAATTAGGTTAAAAGATAACCCTAGAAAACCCTATGGACCATTCGGCCATCATGTATTTTTGGGGATTAAATGAAGTTTTAATTCAAGTCTTATGTGCATATGAAGTTGTCGTTAAGTTAAATGAATAGGTTAACATGTGTCTTATGTTGGGTGAATTCATGTTGACTTGTGATATTAAATAATGCTAGATGAAGATAACATGCCTTAGGTTAGTGTTTACTTACTTTTAATGCCATGCCTTATGCCATGTCTATGTGTATGCGAGATTTAAAATATGTTATGAAATGGAAAAGGATAAGATTATGAAATGAAACAAAACGATATGTTCACGACATGAATATGACATGATGATGAAATGAAGAATGATATGTTATGAAATGAAGAATGGTATGTTACGAAATGAAAGATGATATGTTCATGAAGGGAAGCATGATGTGTTATGAAATGAAGTATGCTATGTTTGCAAAATGAAATAAGCTATGTTATAAAATAAGCATATAAGTATTTTACCTTCTGCATGGCTTGTACCAAGACCCTAACAGGGTCCAAGAAGGGATGGGCTTCTATGTATGATTGTCCCTAGGTCGATGGAATAAGACTCGGGCCTAGTACGGGATGGGCTCCAAGATGCCCTAGGTCGATGGAGTAAGACTCGGGCCTAGGATGGGCTTCTATGCTATGACGATTGCCCTAGGTCGAAGGACTACGATCGGGCCTAATAACCTAGTAGATTCGAGATTTGCTACCTCGGGTCTATTTAGGGATGCGCGCTATGAAAATGAAGAAGTGGTACAATGCCAGCCCATGCTTCGTTTCAGTTACATGTACTGCTCCTCGTACATGATTAGATTGTTATGTTCACATGCCATGTTGATATGTTACATATGAAGTATGTTATGTTTGATATGGCATGTTTATGCCCCTATGTTACATATGATGTATGTTATGTTTGATATGCCATGTTTATGCCACTATGTTACATATGATGTATGTTATGTTTGATATGTCATACATATATGTTGTATGTTATGTTGATTTGCTATGTTACGTATGTTATATGTTATGTTTAATTAAGTCATATATTTACATGATATGATGCTATGTTATAGATGATACATGTTATGCTGCCATATTATGGATGATACATGTTATGTTTACTCACGTTACTTATGCTACATGTTAAGTTGATTACGCCATGTATGTTACATGTTATATTGCTTATATGTTATGAATGTTACATGCCATGATTAATGTCGATATATGGTTTTTGTGAGTAGGACTGGATCTTACTAAGCCTATGTGCTTATAGTTTATCTTTCCCTCATCTTTACGGATAAGGGTAAGGGATGGATAAACTAAAGGGAGCAGCAGGAGGGGCCAAATGTGTGTGGCAGTGGCATGGTGGAGAAGATTCGTTAGGTCTATATATATATGTTTACCTATGATGATGACGTTTATGGATGTCCTTACTTATGTCTCCGTATGACGACGATGTTTAAGAACTTGAACTAAGCACTAAGTATCTATATATGTTATGATGCATGCTCTATGTTAATAAGAAGAAGTAAGGAAGAAGTAAGAAGAAGTATCTATATATGCTATGATGCATGGCCTATGTTAAGAAGAAGAAGTATATATATATATATATGTCAATGCATATGTTTAAAAGAAAAAAAAAAAGTCTAAAGCCTTCCGCTGTAAGAATAAAGAAGTATGTATAAAGTCTTCCGCTGTATGTAATGTATGTATGTACGGTCGCGTCACGCACCGCCCTTCCAGATTCTGGGTCCGAAAAGAGCGGGCGTGACAGGTTGGTATCAGAGTGGTTCTGCCTTTCCACTACACACTCATCAAGCTCCAAATCCTGCCGCTCCAAGTAAGAATTCTATGTCTACTCTAATTTTGTTAATTTTGTTCATGTATGATATAAAATGCCTTAGCTTATTTTGTTAATGTATGATATAAAATGCCCTTAGCTTATTTTGTTCACGTATGATATAAAATGCCTTAGCTTATTTTGTTCATGTATGATATAAAATGTCTTAGCTTATTTTGTTCATGTATGATATGAAAAGCCTTTAGCTTAAATATGAATGAAAACATGAATGATAACTTTATGCTAGCTTTAGTCTAATTATGCGTAGATGAACGAACGAAAAACTTATACTAGCTTTACTTTAATACATGAAGATAAGTGTATGATAAGGAATGTTTTTAGTCTAAATATGCATGAATATATATATGATAATCTTATGCTAGCCTAGCCTTTAGTTTAAGTAATGCATGAATATACAAATGATAGCTTTATGCTAGCTTTAGTTTAATTACGCGTAGAGAAACGAACGAAAAAAAAAACTTATACTAGCTTCACAAGAAATACTTGTGATTTGGTCAAAGGTAGACAAATTAGGTAAATCAAAATTGATCAGCGAAAAAAAAAATTTGACGATGGTCAATTTAAATAATAACCCAAGTGTCGAATAGTTGTTAGTACAACTTGAATTCGGAATAAAAACTAGGGGAGTCGATTGTTCAGTTGAACTCATCAACCAAAAAACTCCTAAAATTATGAAGAATTGATTTTCGTAATTAATTGTGTACGGTCTATGCTCATATAAATTGAATTAAGCCGGTTTCGTACTGGTTAGTCGGTTTTGTACTGACTTAATTTATTTCAATTTTAGATGGCACGAACAATCACTACGATGACCCGTCGTGATGTGTTACGAAACCAATTGAGGGAAACTATTGAAGAAATAGTTTATAAACCTAATGGTGGGGTCATCGGACACATAAAAAGGCTCGATGGTCTTTTTAGGAGACTCGAGCAGCAGGAGTTTCCGTTACTAGACAATTATCGAATATGGGCCTTGGTATGCTCTCTTCCAAATGATTTCATGGTAGTTGCGCATCACGTATGGGGCCGCTATGAAGGACGGATAACATATGCTGAGTTGTGCTGGGAACTACTGGAGCACAAGGTTCAAGGGAATCCTGTGGTAGCTAGCCTCGAAAAGAATGAAGAGAGTTCTACAAACAGTCAACTTATTGGCTAGCCTGAGACTACCCTAATGAGGCCAAGGAAGATAGGACTAAAAATAATTACAACTGCACTAGGGTTTGTCCTAGTGGGAGTCGTAATAAACTATCTTCTCAAGTAGTTTTGTTTCGATTAGAAATAAGGAATGTTATATGTTAACATTTTCCTTTCCTAAAAGTATGAATAAGAAATGATGAGCTCGTTCCCTTTGAAATTAGTGATTAGTTCATTGCATGGGATGTATGTGGTATAGTTGATCAATGTCGGTTAGATTGGGACATACGAATGATGAGTGGAAACGAAGTTGCCGCTTGATGTTGTAAACCAATTCAAATTGACATTGAGTCAATCAGAGACTGCATGTGACCTATCGGTCAGCGAAGCCGTGAAGAGATTCAACCGACTCGCATGCCTATAGCCAGAGTTGGTCAGCACGGAAAAAGAAAGGGGAAGACTCATGCTGAAGATGCTCCGACAAGAAATAGCTCTGAATGTGGCCGACGGAGCTCATAGACCGCAGACCGCAGAGGAGCTGTTCAGTAGTGCCCTGATTACCGAGCATTACCCGAACATGAGACAGCGCAGATGGCTCGAGCTCGTCAAGGATTATGACTGCGAGATTCTCTACCATCCGGGGAAAGCTAACAAGGTGGCTGATGCACTCAGCAGGAAGTCCTGCGCCACCTTGATGTCTCTATTAGTGTTATCTCGGCCCTTAGAAAAAGAGATTATGCGTTACAGGGTTGAAATCATCTCCGGACAGCTCTCGACCATGACGATAGCACCGACGCTGTTCGATGATATACTGGAAAAGCAAGCCCGTGACCCAAGCCTTCAGAGGATCAAGCAAGAGGTCTTAGAAGGAAAGGACGATGGGTTTCGGATCTCTGATAGTGGAGTACTCTACCTCAGGGATCGCTTGTGTATTCCCGATGATCCAGAATTACGGAAGGAGATATTTGAGGAAGCTCATGGAACTCCTTATGCGATGCATCCTGGAACCACCAAGATGTACCAAGACCTGAAACGAAAGTTCTGGTGGTTCGGAATGAAAAGAGATGTGGCTCGATGTCGATTGCACGACCTACCAGAGGGTTAAGGCAGAACACCAGAGACCTGGAGGAACACTGCAGTCGATCAAGATTCCAGAATGGAAATGGGAGGACATCTCTATGGATTTCATCTCAGGATTGCCCAAGACGACAAATGGTTATGATGCTATATGGGTAATTGTGGATAGATTGACGAAGTCCGCCCATTTCTTAGCAATCAAGATGACCTATTCGACAGAGCAGCTGGCTCAGTTATATGCTAGGGAAATTATCAGACTACATGGAATTCCTAAGACCATCATTTCTGACAGAGATGGTCACTTTATTTCCCATTTCTGGGAATGTGTTCAGAAGGCCCTAGGCACGGTTATTGTTCAAGATCTTGCCTTCCATCCCAGCATGACAGAAGAGAAAGAGTAAATCAAGTACTGGAGGATATGTTACGAGCCTGCGCCCTGGATTTCAAAGGTAGCTGGTGCCGATACTTATGTTTGGCAGAATTTGCCTACAATAATAGCTACTATTGGAATGGCACCCTACGAGGCTCTATACGGAAGGAAATGTAGATCTCCCATATGCTGGTACGAGGGTGGTGAAAAGAAGAGGATGGGACTCCAGACGGATTTCATCGACGATACCACCCGAGCTATACGAAACATCCGTCAGAGAATTGAAACTGCTCAGAGCCGACAAAAGAGCTATGCGGATATGCAGCGTAGACCGTTAGAATTCGAAGTTGGGGACCTAGTATTCCTCAAAGTGGCTCCTATGAAGGGAGTGATGAGATTCGGAAGGAAGGGTAAACTGAGTCCACGCTACGTGGGACCGTATCCGATATTGCAGAGGATTGGCAAGGTAGCTTACAAGCTAGAGCTGCCTCAAGAGATGTCGGCTATTCACAACGTGTTCCATGTCTCTGTGCTCAAGAAATGCATTTCCAGTACCGACCAAGTGATCGAGCCACAAACAGTACAAGTTCAAGAGGACCTGAGTATTGAAAGTCGGCCTATCCAGATACTAGACCGAGAAATCAAGAGGCTAAGGAACAAAGAGGTGCCCTTAGTAAAGGTCCAGTGGCAGAATCAACAGTACGAGGAAGCAACCTTGGAACGCGAGGAGGACATGAAGCAGAAGTACCCACAATTGTTCTAAGTTTCGAGGACAAAATTTTTAAAAAGTATGAAGGATTGTAACGCCCGTAAAATTCCTAGCAATTTTACAAGAATTTTTGGCTTGATGATAATGGGCTTTATGTGGGCCTTTTCAAAAATAAAAGAAAATAAGCCAAAAAGGGGTGCAAGGCCTAGGAATTGAACCCCAAACCTCAAGAGATAGCCAAGTCCTATAGATGCACCCACTAACCAGAAGCCCAATAGGATATTATCCTTAGAGGAATAGGGGAAATTGTAGATAAGTGTGATGAGGGTAAATGAAGGGACATGGAAAAGAGAAGAGAAACTTCTCTTCCTCTCTTTATAAAGAAGAGGGAAGGCTCCATTTGGCCACTTCTTCTTCATTTCTTCTTCTCAACGAAATCTAGAGGCTCTCCCTCTCCATTTCCACCCTTGGCCAAACCTCATCCAAGCAAGCAAGGAAGCAAAGGCTAGGTTTGGTTTCTTAGGTTACCTTCACACTACAAGCAAAGCGAAGGATGTAAGTATCCCTCACCTGCATACGAGTAGCTTCGATTGCTATTTTGTGAAAGAAACCTATAATATATATATTCGGCCAACCTATGTTTTTGGGTGACTAAATGAAGTTTTAATCCATGTTTGTGTAGGATCATGATGTTGTTGTTATGTTAGAAGAATTAGGTTAACCCTAAAACCCTCCAAGATCCATTCGGCCAAGCCATGTTTTTAAGGTTTCGATGAAGTTCTATGCTATGTTTTGTAACTATATGATGATGTTAGGACTTAAAATGGATTAGGTCAAAAGTTTACCCTAAAAGCCTCCAAGATCCATTCGGCCAAGCCATGTTTTTAAGGTTTCAATGAAGTTCTATGCTATGTTTTGTAACTATATGATGA
The DNA here is from genome assembly GCA_025175895.1 of Wurfbainia villosa. Taxonomy (NCBI): domain Eukaryota; kingdom Viridiplantae; phylum Streptophyta; class Magnoliopsida; order Zingiberales; family Zingiberaceae; genus Wurfbainia; species Wurfbainia villosa. Next base: position 28,499,962 of record CM045989.1, on the reverse strand, counting down.
TGTTAGGATTTAAAATTGATTAGGACAAAGGCTAACCCTTATAGCCCCTATGGACCATTCGGCCACCCCTAGATCTTGATGATTCAATGAAGTTTAATCCATATTTTTGTAGGCTTATGATGTTGTTGTTATGTTAAAATGAATGAGGTTAAAGGTTAACCCTAATAGCCACCAAGCCACCAAGATCAATTCGGCCAAGCCATGTTTTAGGGTTTCATTGAAGTTCTATGCTATGTTTTTGTAACTATATGATGATGTTAGGATTTAAGATGGATTAGGACAAAAGCTAACCCTGAAAACCCACTTGGACCATTCGGCCACCTCTCTATTTTGATGACTCCATGAAGTTTAATTCATGTTTTATATGCAAATGAAGTTGTAGTTATGTTAAATGAATTAGGTTAAAAGATAACCCTAGAATACCCTATGGACTATTCGGCCACCATGAATTTTGGGTGATTAAATGAAGTCTAATTCATGTTCTATATGCAAATGAAGTTGTTGTTATGCTAAATGAATTAGGTTAAAAGATAACCCTAGAAAACCCTATGGACCATTCAGCCATCATGTATTTTTGGGGATTAAATGAAGTTTTAATTCAAGTCTTATGTGCATATGAAGTTGTTGTTAAGTTAAATGAATAGGTTAACATGTGTTGACTTGTGATATTAAATAATGCTAGATGAAGATAACATGCCATAGGTTAGTGTTTACTTACTTTTAATGTCATTCCTTATGCCATGTCTATGTGTATGCGAGATTTAAAATATGTTATGAAATGGAAAAAGATAAGATTATGAAATGAAACAAAACTATATGTTCACGACATGAATATGACATGATGATGAAATGAAGAATGATATGTTATGAAATGAAGAATGATATGTTACGAAATGAAAGATGATATGTTCATGAAGGGAAGCATGATGTGTTATGAAATGAAGTATGCTATGTTTGCAAAATGAAATAAGCTATGTTATGAAATAAGCATATAAGTATTTTACCTTCTGCATGGCTTGTACCAAGACCCTAACAGGGTCCAAGAAGGGATGGGCTTCTATGTATGATTGCCCCTACGTTGATGGAATAAGACTCGGGCCTAGTACGGGATGGGCTCCAAGATGCCCTAGGTCGATGGAGTAAGACTCAGGCCTAGGATGGGCTTCTACGCTATGACGATTGCCCTAGGTCGACGGACTAAGATCGGGCCTAATAACCTAGTAGATTCGAGATTTGCTACCTCGGGTCTATTTAGGGATGCGCGCTATGATAATGAAGAAGTGGTACAATGCCGGGCCCAAATATGTTGAGAATTATGTTTACGTACCTATAATATATGTTTTCAAAAGCATCTTGCATATGTTACATGATTAGATTGTTATGTTCACATGCCATGTTGATATGTTACATATGAAGTATGTTATGTTTGATATGTCATGTTTATGCCCCTATGTTACATATGATGTATGTTATGTTTGATATGCCATGTTTATGCCACTATGTTACATATGATGTATGTTATGTTTGATATGTCATACATATATGTTGTATGTTATGTTGATTTGCTATGTTACGTATGTTATATGTTATGTTTAATTAAGTCATATATTTACATGATATTATGCTATGTTATAGATGATACATGTTATGCTGCCATATTATGGATGATGCATGTTATGTTTACTCACGTTACTTATGCTACATGTTAAGTTGATTACGCCATGTATGTTACATGTTATATTGCTTATATGTTATGAATGTTACATGCCATGATTAATGTCGATATATGGTTTTTGTGAGTAGGACTGGATCTTACTAAGCCTATGTGCTTATAGTTTATCTTTCCCTCGTACTGCAGATAAGGGTAAGGGATGGATAAACTAAAGGGAGCAGCAGGAGGGGCCAAATGTGTGTGGCAGTGGCATGGTGGAGAAGATTCGTTAGGTCTATATATATATGTTTACCTATGATGATGACGTTTATGGATGTCCTTACTTATGTCTCCGTATGACGACGATGTTTAAGAACTTGAACTAAGCACTAAGTATCTATATATGTTATGATGCATGCTCTATGTTAATAAGAATAAGTCAGGAAGAAGTAAGAAGAAGTATCTATATATGCTATGATGCATGCCCTATGTTAAGAAGAACTAGTATATATATATATATATGTCAATGCATATGTTTAAAAGAAAAAAAAAATAAGTCTAAAGCCTTCCGCTGTAAGAATAAAGAAGTATGTATAAAGTCTTCCGCTGTATGTAATGTATGTATGTACGGTCGCGTCACGCGCTGCCCTTCTGGATTCTGGGTCCGAAAAGGGCGGGCGTGACACCGCAGTTGCAGGAGATCAGGTTTACCCCTAGGTTCCTTAATCAAACCTCCTAAATTTAAGATTCTGAGGGTTGTCACCCCTCGAATCGCCTAAGCGCAGCGAAAAAAAAGCCAAATATGCATAGATATAGTATAGAGCAACTACCAATTGTCAAATCAAACTATGGGCAGAATTTAACATGAACCAACATTGTTTATGTACACAAGCTACTCCCTAATCCTAGAATCGAAAGTACTACTCCATGTATACGAAGGAAGAATCACAAAGCATGTCTAAGATTGAATACATAAGGAATGAAATGCAGAAATAGAGATATACAATGCTTCTGTGATCTTCTATCCGGCATTGAATTGCAAGGTGTGGACCTCTAGCAGCGTTCCTCTTCCCCGTTGCGAGTTACTGAAGCTTTTTAGGCCTTCGGTGTGTCATCCTAGCCATCGTGCCTCCCCCTTAGGGTTTGGGCAGAGCCATCCTTATATAGACATCGCCTCGGACCGCTGCAAAATCCGAAAAAAGCCCTAGTTGCGCAAATTCGTCGGGCTGCCACACGACCATGTGTTTCCACACGGCTAGGCTGTGTGTGGCCCTAGGGTACTACTCTCATCCATTGGACACGGTCGTGGGAATCCCCACCCTCTGGCCGTGTCCCACTCTTCGTCTAGCTGCAAAATGTCCTTCTTTTGCTCCGAAAACGCATCTTTTTCACCCGAAAAGCCAACCTGCACACAAAAGTACAATGAGCAGACCTCCGAACCAGAAAATAAGAAATGCGTGCAAAAATAGAGTAACATATGCATGAAACTAACACAAAATGCAATGAGATGTGAGCGAAAACTACTCCTAAAACCCTATATGTTTTGCTCAAATAACTTCCCCCAGACTTAAATCTTTGCTTGTCCTCAAGCAAACCTCAGTGCCAGGAAATTTTAAAAAGATATTGTCCCATAATTAGCATGTTAACTAAATTTATCAGGTGGTATTTGCAATCAAAGCAAAACATATATATTCTAGAAGTTCACTAAGTTAGCTCCTCGTGCTCATGCTAAGCGAACCATTCTTAGGGGATGCCCGTTCCATGGTGAGTTAAGTCATCACCCCATAGCTTTCCTAAGGTTTCTGGCTCTTTGGCATTTACCTGCCTAAAGCGAAGGTCATTCCCTAGATCTAGCATAAAGTCTCAAAGGCATGCTCGGTATTGAGGGAAATTGGTAGGTGTTTCCCCAGTAACCTAACTCGGTCTCAAAGGGGCACCTAGCCATTTCAATCCACGACAACTGTTTTTTATCCCTCATAATCCCTTTTTTTTTTCTTCTCTTTTTTTTTCATTTTTTTTCTCTTTTTCTTTTGTTTCTCTTTTTCTTTTCTCTCTTTATTTTTTCGACTCACTGGGATTTTGATTTTTCCGAATGGGCTTACATAATCCGAGCATCTCTAGTAACTAAAATGCTAAACCTAGAGTCATCTATGGATTCCAAAGTACTAGACTACTGAAGTGAATCATAACTAGGTATGTACTAGATTCTCCCTTTCAGGATGTTCGACATGTGTAAGTGCAAAAACAAAGCTAACCACTATAAGTCTAGAACATTCAATAGAGCGAATAAAATAAAATACTACAAGATAAATGGAGTTAAACTACCTATGGGAACAACTCATGCAAGCATTTTTTTTAAAAATACTACTGAGGTAGCTTCAAAGACAACAAAAATCAAGTACTGAAAGAAACTCAACAACTCAGGCATGAATAAATGAAAATACCAGAAAAGAAACTACTGCTAGTAAACAAAACAAAATAAACCTTTAACGAAAATATACATCTAATATGGTGGACGAGGTGGAAAGTCTGGGAGCCTTAGCATCTCTGGATCCTGGGAGAACCTGCTGCTGAGCCACTGATGCCACATATACATGTGGTCGATCTAAGAGCTGGTGGACACAGTGGCTGCTCGGTGCTCCTCCTCCCTAGCCCACTGCGCTTCTTGGGCATGCATGTGCTTCCGCATCTCCCTACGATAGGCGGCCTCATCCTGACAACAAACAGTCTCCTCCTGGAAGTATATGCAGGCATCATTGTAGAACTCCTCAGCCCACTGGAAATGCTCCTGGAATCCCTGAAACTCCACTTGCTGGTAGGTGCTCTGCTCCTCCCATCGCTGCCTCTGCATCTGCTGCTCAGTGTAAATGTCATCGAGGCGTGATCGAAACTCCGAGAAATCATAGCCTGACGTACCTGCATCCTGCTAAAAAGTAGAAAAAGGTGGTGGTGCAGGTGTAGGCTCATGTCTGTGTGGACTAGGTGGGCTCCTATGTATGTGTGGTTTGGTGGGAGAGTGATATAAAGGTAGAGAGATGGGCGCTGATGTGGATGGTCCCTCATGTGGAGGGAACTCCACTATTAGGTCTAAGCGCCAGTTGGCGCGTTTAATGATGGTGGTACGATCTGGGTCGGAAAGGCTAAGGGCTGTAAGATTTTTCTTTACAAAGCATAAGGAGTCTCCTTCTCTCACAATCATTTTCATGGCCATGCATACTCCTAGGTTGATCTTAGGGCACCCCTTTATACTCTCTAATGTTGTGTAATCGTACCTCATCCTATGGCAAATGTGGGTAAGTAGGCCTCCCACATTGATCTCTCCTCGTGCTGCTTTACCCATCTTCACTATGTGTCAGATGAAGTTGGACCCTACATCGATGCTACTCCTTTCTTGTAGCATATCCCATAGGCAAAGCAGCTCGCTAGCTCTAACTACATCGTCACTCTCCCCACAACCAAATATAGTACTGGCCATGATGTGGTGGAGGTATCGAAAGACAGGGTTTTGGATGCCCGATGCTTTGGCCTTAGATGGTTCATAAGCGTGCTCCCCTGTCAACTCAGTCCAAACTATTCGAGAGTAGTACGCATTCGGGATCCTTCTCTCTCCCCCACTTGGTAAGCCAAAGCATGAGTTCCATTGGTGAAGGGTCCACTCATGCTCAATGTTAAAAAGCCTAAAAGTTATCCTACTCTCCTCGCTCTCTCTACCCGTTAAAACTTCCACCTCTAAGGAACTCAAAAATTCAAAAACTATCCTAGGGTAGGTTAGCCGCTTTATTCCCATAATCTCTTCCCACCCCATTTTTGCAAATAGGGAGTGCATATCACCCAACGACCCTAAAGATTCTAGCAAATCCTCATCTAAGTACCTAGTAGCAGTAAGTTTACGAGTAGAGAGCATATTGTATCTATCTCTTTGTTCATTATTGCGAAAAAGTAGAGTGGGTAGGGCGTTACCCTCCTTCGGAGCTTGAGGGGCATCGACTCTCCTTGTTCATCGCTCCGAGGCACCGGATCGGGGTGCTAGGTCTTGGCCCTACTCATCTTTGCTTCTTTTGGCTTCTTTAGAGGTTCAAAATGCTTCTAGATGGTGGGGAAGATGAAATCACACGGCTAGGGCAAGAACTTTTGAAGCACACGACGCAAATGGGGTGAAAACACACGGCACACCCCTTTTAACATCGTGTGCCACGGCTGTGTGAAAACACACGGCCAGGCCGTGTGCGCCTCGGGTTGGTCGAGCACGACTGTGGGAAAACACACGGCTAGGCCGTGTGTCCCCTTTTTCCGCCCAATTATGCACCACGGTCCGAATTTTCTCATACACTTCGCCGTGTAGGCTAATATGGATTTTATTTTTTCCTAGCAAAGTTCTTTTCTTTTTTTAACTCTAAATGTGATGGATATCAAAACTAAAATCAAACAAATGCATGCAATGCAATCAAAAATGGAAATCTAAAACTAAACTTGGGTTGCCTCCCAAGAAGCGCTTTGTTTAAGGTCGTTTATCTTGACCGCACTCTACTATCAACTCAGCTCTGATGGTTCAGTGAACCTCCATTCACCCATCTCGGGATCTTCATATGGAGGTTTCGGTTTCATTCTGCTAAATGTGAAGCCATCGAGGTAGGAAGCTCTGTGCTCCGAAAGGCTGAAAAGGATGATCTCCCCGTCTACCTCCAGGGAGATCTGGTGTGCCTTCACATCTATGCACACCCCTACAGTCGCTAGAAAAGGCCTTCCCTGAATGATGGGATTCTAGGGATTTGGTCCTGTTTCCATTATGATGAAGTCCGTGGATATCACAAAATCCTCAATCATCGCAGGCACGTGTAGTAGCAGGCCAACGGGCTCCTTGACTGAATCATCCCCCATACGAATACCAAGATTCGTTGGTTGGAGCCTGCTCAGTCCAATCTTCAAATAGTATGCGTAGGGCATCACACTGATTGATGACCCCAAGTCGCATAGTACTTCATCAAAGCTTTCCCCATAAATTGAGCAGGGAATAACAAATTCACTAGGGTCCTCAAGCTGTATTGGAATCTTCTCTTCAAACTTTGCTTGGTCAGGTAGGGTGGAAACCATGGCTGCACACCCCTTAGCGAATTGGCTACTTTGCCCCACTCCTTCCACTTTTTCTTGACTTGCCGGAGAGCTCTTCACAGGTTGCGACACGGATTGGGCTATTTGGGCCACTTGCGTCTCCAACATCCTGGTATGACTTGCAAGGCCATCAATGGTGGCCTTCAAGTCTCTAAGTGATTCTTCAGACTTTTGATGTTGGCAACAAAATTCCTCATTGGCCTTAGTTTGGGTAGCGATGAAGTCCTCAATCATCAGTTCCAGTCTGAACTTCTATGGGCGCTGCCCATTGCCCTGCTGCTACTGCCCATACCCCCCTGATAGTTGGGAGTTTTTCCAGTTATTCTTATAGGAGAAATTCGGGTGATTCTTCCATTTAGGATTATAAGTATTGGAGTACGGGTTGTGGGGCCTTTGATCAGTCCCCAATCACGTCACAATGCTCAATCTGCTCGTCTGAGGTCCCCGACCCTCCATAGTGGTCCTCTTGATACGCTGTCGCTCCCTCTCCAAAATCAATGGCCACACATGCAGATGAAGGATTCAAAGATTCAAATCGTCTGCTGAGCTCGTCCATCCTTGCTGAAAGGTGGCCCATGGAGTTGACAGTGTATCGTCCTGCTACAGGTGTAGGTTGACCACGTTCAAAAGCCCATTGATGGTGGTTCTGGGCCACCTCTTCGATAAGCTCTTCTGCTTCCTCTATGGTCTTACTCATCAGTGCTCCTCCTGCGGCAGAATCTAGGGACATCTTCTCAGCGTAAGAGATTCCATTATAGAATATGTGGATCACTAGCCACCTCTCCAGTCCATGGTGGGGGCATTGGTAGAGTAGCCCCTTGTAGCGATCCCAAGCCTCGAATAGGGACTCTCCCTCCTTATGGCAAAAGCTCGTGATAAGATAGCGCATGTGAGCAGTCTTACTTGGTGGAAAGTATTTATTCAGAAACTGCTGCTTGCACTGCTCCCATGTGGTGATGCTGCTAGAAGGTAGGGAGTGAAGCCATGCCTTAGCCATATCCAGTAGTGAAAACGGAAATAGGCTCAGGCAGATCACGTTAGTAGGGACTCCGTTCATTTTCATCGTTGAGCATATTTCAAGAAATGTCTCAAGGTGCCGGTTCGGGTCTTTAGTCGCAGCTCCCTCGAATTTGCTCTGCTGGACTATATGTATAAGTGTCAGCTTCAGCTCAAAGTTATTTGACGAAATAGACGGTCCATCTATACTCGGCCTGAATCCTCTAGCGCTAGGAGCTGCATAGTCCCACAGACGTCGGCTACCTATGTTCACCTCGGATGCAGCTTGATCCTCCATCTTTCGCAGTTCTGCTTTCCGATGGTGAAAAGTTCACTCAATTTCTAAGTCGATCGGAATTAGACCTTCCGACCCTAATCGTCTAAGCATATGATTAACCAAACCACAAAGTTAAGAGTGCTAATATAATTCTAAAAGGAGAAAATAAATCGATCTAGCAAATAAAAATCTAAGATGCAATAAGTAAGTAGGAAACTACTGCTAAAAATAAAAACTAAATCTAAATATGGAAAATATAGAATTAAAGCAAATAAGATAAACTAGAAAAAAAATAAAGCAAGCAAATTATCTAATCCTAAGACTGATTCAATTTACCACTATTCGATTTGATATCGAATTGATCAGTCCTCGATAATGGCGCCAAAAACTTGATGCGCACAGACGCGACCTCAAATCTCGCGATGGATACCATCGAGGACTCAAAGCGCGCTCGCGCTCAACGCCCTCAAGTGCATGGATGTCATCAATTAATAAAGATTTTCGATCCCACAAGGACTAGGTTTCGAATACCAATATACTCAGTGGTTGTAATTGTTCGAACGTGATCTCTAAGAGGTTTCAATTGGGGAGGGCTGTCGGTGGACTCTACTCGGTACGGTGTCACACGGAGGAGGAAAGGAGTGTGCCTAGGTCTTCAAAGGTGATTCTAGGACTTCGGTTTTGCTTGTGTATCACAGAACAATGTTGTCAATTGGCGTTGTCTAGACGTTTACCTACGGTTTTGTGGAAGGGACATCATACACTCTCCCGTAGAACCGCCGCATTCACTGGGAGCTATCTTCGCCTAAAAGGACGGGATAGATGGTACGAGCATGCCAAATCAATCCCTACAGTGGACTGTTCCCGATTCCACTGCACCCTTCTCCACGCAGTTGTAGAAGATTAGGTTTACCCCTAGGTTCCTTAATCAAACCTCCTAAATTTTAGATTGCGAGGGCTGTCACCCCTCGTATTGCCTAAGCGCAACGAAAAGAAAGTCAAATACGCATAGATATAGTAAAGAGCAACTACTAATTGTCAAATCAAACTAATGGGCAGAATTTAACATGAACCAACATTGTTTATGTACACAAGCTACTCCCTAATCCTAGAATCGAAAGTACTACTCCATGTATACGAAGGAAGAATCACAAAGCATGTCAAAGATTGAATACATAAGGAATGAAATGCAGAAATAGAGATATACAATGCTTCCGTGATCTTCTCTCCGGCGTTGAATTGCAAGCTGTGGACCTCTGGCAACGTTCCTCCTCCCCGTTGTGAGTCACCGAAGCTTTTTAGGGCTTCGACATGCCATCCTAGCCATCATGCCTCCCCCTTAGGGTTTGGGCGGATCCATCCTTATATAGACATCGCCTCGGACCGCTGCAAAAACCAGAAAAAGCCCTAGTCACACAAATTCGTCGGGTCGCCACACGACCGTGTGTTTCCATACGGCTAGGCCGTGTACAACCCTGGGGTGCTACTCTCGCCCATTGGACATGGTCTTGGGAATCCCCACACCCTAGTCGTGTCTCACTCTGTGTCTAGCTGCGAAATATCCTTCTTTTGCTCCAAAAATGCATCTTTTTCACCCAAAAAGTCAACCTGCACACAAAAGTACTACGAGCAGCCCTTCGAACTATAAAATAGGAAATATGTGCAAAAATAGAGTAACATATGCATGAAACTAACACAAAATGCAATGAGATGTGAGCGAAAACTACTCCTAAAACCCTATATGTTTTGCTCACATCAGTCGTATTTGAGCTAAACCCAAGCCCGACCTTGATGTACATGACCCTTTGCGATCCAAGTAAAAGGTCAGGTCCCTTGGATCCCAAAGTAAACCTTTCCAACGTATTCCTATGGTCTTTGACTTGACTTTTCAAAAGTGAGTTCTCAACTTTGAGCTTTTCAACTCGAGTTGAGTCCTCCTCTTGAACTCGACTAGTCGAAGTGGTTAGGGAGACCTCGTGTTTAAGGAATTTAACCTCCTCAACTAAGGTCTCGACCATGAACTCAGACTTAGCTAATTTTCTAGTTAAGAATTTAATTGCATTATATAATGTGTTAAGTAAAGATCAACTTACCTTAAGTGACCCTTTTGAACCCGATGCGAATCCGTGGCTTGTCTTGAATAGCGACTCATTGTTGAATCCGGACATGGACTCTTCCTCGGGTTCAGACTCTTGTTCGGGCTGGGTCGGCTTGGCCATGAAGACGAGGTCATCGTCTTCCTCCTCCGACAATTCTTCCCAAGTAGTGTTAAGCGCTTTCTTGGACTTGGGTGCTTTGTTCTTGAGTTTCGGACACTCCGACTTGATGTGTCTGAACCTGTTACATTCAAAACATCTAAAATTAGAATTAGATTTAGATTTACCTTGATTGATGGGTCATCTTTGACTCTTGATCATCTTGCGAACTAGATTCACTAGTTTGGTTTCCATTTCGGGGTCTACCTCCAACTCGTACTCGGCCTCTTCCTTGCGGGGTGGCTTGTTTGCAGCCTTCTTCTTCGAACCTGCAAGTAAATCAATACCTTTTTCACGAGCTGAATTAGACTATTCATGAAGTTTAAATTCAGAGAATAACTAATCTAATCTAATCTTAAAGAGGTCCTTAGAAACCTTGTAGGCATCGACCATGGATGCCCACAAGGTAGTCCCAAGAAAAGCATCAAGTGCATACCTTATAAGGTCTCGGTTTTCGACCTTTTATCCGATGGAGTGTAGGTTGTTGACATTGTCTTATATACGAGCGTGTAGTTGTGTTGTCGTCTTGTATTCCTGCATCTTAAGGTTATACAACTTATTGATAAGTAAGTCACGTTTACACACCTTCGCATCATCGGTTCCTTCGTGTAGCTCTACAAGCTTGTTCCAAAGGTCCTTCTCACTAATGAAGGGGCCGACGCAGTTTAGCTCCACTTTGGACAAGCCATATTGAAGGATTTGGGTCACCATGGTGTCGGCTTCCACTTGTCTTTTCATGGCATTCGTCCATTAATCGTAATCCAATGATTCACCCACTTCATTAGTATAAAGCATGAATCCAGTTTGGATTACGATCCACATCTCGATTTGGGTCTTTAGGAAGCACTCCATCTAACCCTTCTAGTAATGGAAGTTGTCTCCGTTGTAAAACGGAGGTCGGACGGTACTACACCCTTCGAGATGGGGCATTTAGACAAAAAAATAATACCTCGCAATGACAAAAACAACCAAATGTACCAAGATTTTTCGTCTTGGATTAGTAGTGCGGGAGAATGAAATCAAACGAAATGAAAAAGTCAAAAAACCAAAAATAAATAAGAAAAATTTGTAAAGAGTTGCTAGATTGGTGGTTTCACCAAATCGTAGCACCCCCATCTATGATACCACTTGTTCGATCGATATGAGTGCTAGAGGGGGGGTGAATAGCGCACACAAACTTTTCGTTCTTTTGTAGTTTCGATAAGCAAGAAGAGTAAAGTGCAGCCGAAAATAGAGCAAGACAAATGCAATTTTACTTGGATCTCAACCTTTCGGTTGCTAATCCAAGGCCCTAACGGTCCTAGACCATGTACAGAGGGCAAATCACTAAAATACTCCTCATCGTTGGAGGTAGGAGTGAACAGCTATAATAAAATGATAAAACTCAAGGTAGAAGGACACTCTCCCTCTCCTCATTACGATTAAAGCTCCGATAAAAAGAAAGAATACAATATTTGAAATATACTTAAAGTAAAACCTTTATCGACAACATAAGTGATGGTAGTTTGAGCTCGGGTTATCGTGGTTTCGGCAACGCTTCATCGTTGTCGGATCATCGGAGGGTAGTAGCATTTCGGAAGCACTTGGAGAGCTTTCTGAATTGATGAAAAGGGGAAGAATGACCCTTCTTCTATAGCCTTGAGAAACCCTAATCATGAGCTCAAGCCTTATCTTCAAAAGCCACCTCACCCTAAGATAAGGGGATGAGGTTTTGACTCTCCTCGAGGCTAGAATTTGAATATCAGTTGATTGATCAACCTTAGCAGTTGACTGATGAAGGTAGCAGTCAACTGCCAACAGTCGACAGTCGACTGTTGCTAGGGTTTCCAACTGCAATGAAGAGTTAGCTCGAAAATGAAGTTAATATAAGTAAATTTGAGGGTTATTTACCATCTGATCTCGACTTAGACCTTCCACGGGATGTCTTGGTCGGATCCTTGCTTAAGGACGTCCCTGTACGGAGGACACGATCTTACTTAAGCTCACACACACGAGCTTATCGCAACCTTTTACCTTTGAAGCTTTGCTTTCGGTCTCCACCTGATTTCTTCGGCTCCCTCAGAAGTCCTCCCGGTATTGCCCGACCACCACGGTTCCATCCGAGTGTCGTCGACTTTCAAGTTAGCTTAGCATTCCTGCACACTTGATTCAACTCGTGAGATAACAATATGGGCTTAACTTTGTGTCTTTTGCTATAATCAAAACTTAGGTTCGACTTAGGTGCCTACTGCACCAACAGGAGGATCGTAGTCTGGCTAGAAGGGAGGGGGGGTTGAATAGCCTAGATGTTCGTCGATGGAAATCATCACTTAATAATCTACAATCAAGGTTAGCACAGCGGAATATGCTAATTAAGACAATTAAAACAAAAGACAAAGTAAAGAGAAAATAGCAATTCGCAAACTCAAGGATGTAACATGGTTCACGACCCTTGCCGCAAATCCACGGACAATTCTGAAGCTTGAAGCTTCGCTTATCACTTCACCTCGGTTGCTTGTGCATGGCAATCCAATCTCGCATCCCCAGATTAAAAAAAATTAATCCAAATGAAGATAGATTACCCAAGCAAACGATCCATCATCGTGCATCTCGATTTGAGTCGTCGCTCGAACAAACTTGTTGTTCAAGCAACCTAACTCTTTTCCTCGATTAGGCACGGAATAGATGATGTATGGATCATTGGTTTTTGTGTTTATCATTGGGGTCAATGATCATACAAACATAATCCAATTACATAGAACAAGAAAGAAAACTAAACAAGAATTATACCTCTTGTTTACCTCTTGATCTTCTATTGTAAGACCTTTCCTCCTCTTGGACGTCGTGTGGGCGACGATCTTCCAAGAGTCAAAGCCTCCTAGATAACGTATCTTCCTTTCCTTATTTAGTCAGAACAAAGGAAGATAACCAAAGCCCCTTTCTTCTCCTTTCTTGCGCCAACCACCAATCACCAAGGTTGGTGTCCGCCGGCCCTAAGGAGAGGGAGAGAGTGTAGGCACCGGCCAAGAGCTCCAAGGGAAGAAACCCTAACTCTTGCCGCTGGCCAAAAGAGAGGGAAAGGGTGGAGGTTGCTGTCGGCCAAGTGGAGAGGAAGAAGATTGTTGCCACCGGCCAAAAGAGAGGAAGACAAGGAAAACCCTAATTCCTTGTGCCGCCCAAGCCTCTCAATGGCAACTCCAAACCCTAGCCTCTCTAAAAATCTTACCGCCCAAGCCATCCCTTGAACCGAAAAACTCTTTCTTGCCCAAGCCTCTCCAACCACTTATATATATCTAGGCTTCATGAGGGTTTTATATTAGGCTACAATAGGGACCATGAGGAGGAGTTAGATCTTGGCCACCTAATCGATCCAGCCCACATAAAATCCGATCCATTAATGATGATCCATTCCACTAGAGGATTATCATTGATCTTCCTCACCAACCCCTATAATTAAATATGGGCTCCATATATTAATTGTATAAATATCTCTCTGTATTTAAGATATCAAATGTCCGTTAATTAATTAATTTACTAGCAATTAATTAATTAACATCTATCTCCAAGAGTAATACCACTCAACCTTATCATCATGTTGGACCAAGTCCACCTGCAGGATTTAATTGATGATCCTTATGAGCTCGTCAAGGGGACATCATCATCCTAATACATAGGATACAATTTCCTCCTATAATCAATGACACGCCATGTAAATAATATCATTTCCCAACTTACCAAGCCTATTGATTTATCCCATAAATCTCTCCTATTGGTAAATCAAAGAAATAAATATTAAGTACATGTGTCCATTATTATATCATGATTAAGAGCATGTACACCATAATATCTGAGGTCCGATTCAATTATATAGTCAGTATAAATTGGATCACCTCTAAATCGGTCTTGCTCAATACACACAAAGTGTACTAGTGTAATTCTATGGTTAAGATAAACCAATTCCAAATTACACTACAATCATAGCAATGGTTTGTCCAAAACCATCTTGGTTGTGAGCCTCTACTTATACTCTACAAGAAACTGATAACATGATTCTCTGTGTGACGCCACACACCATGTTATCTACAATGTAAAGTATTACACAATATAATAAATATAAAATGCAAACAATGATCATATCATTCTTATTTCAAAATGAAGATGTTCATGCAAAGGCTAGGCTTTCAGTATACATCCCAATAATCTCCCACTTATAGTAAAAGACTATGCTGCCATCAAACTGTCATACATCTGATTCCCTTTCCTTCCACATGCCCATCAAAAGCTCTCGCTGGAAGGACCTTAGTGAAAAGATATTCCAGGTTATCCTCGCTTTACGATCTCTCGTATCAGGTGATACTTGTGCTCTATATGTTTACTTGCCTTATGGTTGGCTCGTGGTTCTTTCGAGTTTGCAACTGCACCACTATTATCAAAATAAATTGTGATAGTTCTGGGCAAACAATGAATCACATCAAGTCGATCAAGAAGTTCCTTAGCCATACAGCTTCTCTGGCTGCCTCAGAGGCTACCACATACTCAGCTTCCATGGTGGAGTCTGCCACGCATTTCTGCTTGACACTCCTCGAAACAATGGTTCCACCTCCCAAAGTAAACATAAAACTAGAGGTAGACTTACTGTTATCCTTATCTGATTGGAAGTCACAATCTGTGTAACCCACAGGGAGTAATTGATCTGCCTGGTATACCAGTATATAATCCCTAGTCCTTCTCAGGTACATCAATATATGCTTTACCTTAGTCCAATGTCCCTATCCTGGATTACTCTGATATCTGCTAACCATGCCCACAACAAAGCAAATATACAACCTCGTACATAACATAGATACATTAGGCTTCCTACCGCCGAAGCATAAGAAACCTCCTTCATCTCCGCTATCTCCTTTGATGTTCTAGGACACATCTCTTTAGATAAAGGTACTCCATGCCTAAAAGGTAGAAAACCTTTCTTGGAGTTCTGCATGCTATAACGAGCTAAAATAGTGTCTACGTATGAAGCTTAGGATAAGCACAACATCCTTTTCTTGCGATCCCTTATAACCTTGATCCCAGGGATGTGTCCTACTTCTCCCAAGTCCTTCATATCAAACTTTTTGGACAACTATACCCTTACATCTGATAACACTTTGACATTGTTGCTAATAAGCAAAATGTCATCTACGTATAGTATAAGAAATACCACTAAGTTTCCGTCACATCTCTTGTACACACAAGACTCATCCGGACTTTGAATAAATCCATATGACTTGATTACCTCATCAAAGTAGATGTTCCAGGATCTCGAAGCTTGCTTCAATCCATAAATGGACCGATTAAGCTTCCACACAAGATGCTTTTTTCCCTTTGCAATGAATCCCTCTTGTTGCTCCATATAGATGTTTTCTTCAAGACTTCCATTAAGGAAAGTTATCCTAACATCCATTTGTCAAACCTCATAATCCATATGAGCAGTAATAGATAAGAGAATCCGGATAGACTTAAGCATGGCTACCGGCGAAAAGGTCTCCTAATAATCAATACCCTCTTTCTTAGTATACCCTTTTGCAACAAGCCTTGCTTTGAAGGTCTCAACCTTCCCATCTGTTCCTCTCTTTCTTTTATATATCCACTTGCATCCAATGGTTTTTACACCATTGGGTGATTCTACTAGCTCCTAGACCTAATTTTAATCAATAGATTCTATCTCAAAATTCATCTCCCTTTGCCAAGATACCGCATCTTTGTCTTGGATTGCCTCGTCATATGTCCAGGGATCATATTCATGTTCGCCAGGGTTCAAATCAGAAGATTCTCCCAAGAACATAAATCTCTTAGGTTGTCTAACAACTCTCCCACTATGACGAGGTATCACCTGTGTATCCTCTATGACACCGCGGCGCAGTCACTTGTGGTATGTCCTCTTGTACCGTTGGTACTGAAGTAGTGACTTCCCCTCTCAACTCCTCCAAAACAAACTTGCTCATGGGATTGTGGTTCATCAAATAGTCTTCCTCTAAAAATCGGGCATTCGTGCTAACGATCACCCTATGATCTCTAGGACTATAGAACAAACCACCTTTTGTTCCTCTAAGATAGCCTACCAACAAGCACACTTCTGTACGAGGTTCAAACTTACCAGCATCTACCTTAAGCACATGTGCTGGACTCCCCCAAAAATGAATATGTCTTAGACTAGGCTTTCACCCAATCCACAATTCTATGGGAGTTGAAGGTACTGATTTAGATGCTACCAAATTCAGAATATACACTGTAGTATCCAGAGCATACCCCCATAATAAATCTGGTAAATCAGAATAACTCATCATCGATCTAACCATCTCCATAAGAGTCCTATTCCTTCACTCTGCCACACCATTCTACTAGGGTGTACCAGGTGCAGACAGTTGGGATTGAATCCCAGCCTCTGATAAGTAACTCCTAAACTCTCCCAAGAGGTACTCACCACCACGATTAGATCGTAGTGTCTTGATACTTTTACCTTGACGTTTCTCCATATCAACCTTGAATTCTTTGAACCTGTCAAAGCATTCAGACTTGCGGCGCATCAAGTAAATGTATCCATATCTTGAATAATAATCTATAAAAGAGATAAAATATTCAAAACCACCTCTAGGCTGGATAGACATAGGACCACACAAATCAGAATGAACCAATTCCAACACATCATTGGGTCTATACCCCATGGCCTTAAAAGGCCTCTTGGTCATTTTACCTTCCAAGCAAGATTCGCAGGTTGGGAAATCTTCCACCACTATTAAACCCAAAGGTCCATCAGCTATCAACTTTTGAATTCTACTCAGGTTAATATGACCTAACCTTAGATGTCAAAGATACATTTGGTTCTTTTTCGAAGGTTCTTTTCTCTTATTAGATTTAGAAAATGAGTTATTTACTTCTATTTGCATCGTGGGAGCTTTTTGTTTAAGAGTGTACAAATTCCCTACCAACGTACCAGAATAGATAATCTCCCTATTCCTTTTTATAACAACTATGTCTTTAAAAGAAATAGAATATCCATCCAAAAATATTTTAGAAACTGAAATTAAATTCTTTCTAAATGAAGGAACATAAAGGCAATTTCTTCGAACCAAAGTTTTATTTCTATCAAATGATAAATAAACATCTCCCACTGCAATAGCCGCTACCTTAGTATCATTACCCATGTAGACGGTAATCTCTCCCTCAGCTAGTCGTTTGGTATCCTGGAACCCCTGCAAAGTATTACAGACATGATTAGTGGCTCTCGTATCCACACATCAGGTGTTGGTAGATAACACCGCTAAACTTGTTTCAATGACTAGACCAAAAGATATACCTTTGTTCTGCTTTTGGTTGGGGCAGTCAACCTTCCAATGTCCAGTCTGCTTGCAAGTGAAGCAGTTGCCTTTCGACTTCTTCACTCCTCCCTGAGATCCTCCCACCACCTTCGTTGCACCTTGTTTCTTCTTCTTCTTGCCTTTCAGCTTAGAAGTAGAAACCTTTTAGGCAACCAAAACCTAAGAACTCTGACAAAAAGCCCCTCTATCACCTGGAGTTCTCTTAGAAGCTCCATCAACGAATACAACCTCTTATTCATGTTGTAGTTCAGACAAAACTGCTCAAAACTCCTAGGTAGAGATTAGAGAATGATATCGACTTGGGTTTCCCCATCAATCTAAGCTCTAAGGACTTCCAGCACATTCAAATGAGCCATCATATTGAAAACATAATCCCTCATGGGTGTTCCCTCAACCATGGTGGTCGTCATCAAGTTTCTCATGGCTTCCTGCCTAGCAGCCCGATTCTGGTGTCCAAAAAGTTCCTTGAGATTGAGCATCATGTCATAAGCAGTAGTCATGCCCTGATGCTGATGTTGCAATACATTTGACATAGAAGCTAAAATATAACACCGTGTTATCACATCAGCCTTGATCTACTTTTTATAACTCTCTTTCTCCTTTTCCCTAGAATCATCCGTAGGCTTAGAAGGACACTCCTCGAGAAGTACATCCTTGTACTCCTCCACAGTAAAGACTATGTCCAGATTCCTTTTCCAATCCACATAGTTAGGTCCAGTAAGTTTATTTTCCTTTAGAATCATAGCAAGTGGGTTGAAAGTCATTTTGAAGAAACCTAAGAATCCCATAGATCAAAATGTAGAGGAAATGTTGACCACTATGGGGGGGGGGGGGGGGAATGTCATGCTAGTACGTGATGGAAATCGTTCGCGTTCATCTACAAACTTCATTAGCCTGCAGTGGAATAATAATAATAATAAAATAACCAAAATTGACAAATACACAAACATAAGTATTTAATGTGGTTCGGAACCGAACAGTTCCTACTCCACGGATCGAGCTCTAAAGAGCTCTAGCGATGCCACAAACACACTACTATGCAATAACTCCTTCTCAACACAAGTCGGAGGTCGAGAAACCTCTTACAAAATATTACAACAGTAATACAAGTAAACAACCAGCAATTACAAGTGAATACAACAAAAGAAAGCGAAGAACACTATAGACAAATCCTTTTGAAGCTTGCTTGTTGATTGCCTTGGACTAGCAGTTGAAGGCCCTGATTTGCAGCAACAAATCGCTTCAAAACATCCAAGAAAATTGATGGTGATTTCCTCCTCCACGAGCTCAATTTAAACCTTTTGCCTGGTCTAGAAATCGCCGATCAGTCGACTGCCCGAGACCATCAGTCAACTAATGACACTGTTGCTGTGAGATAATGGTGTAATCAACGCTGGAAAAATCCGATGGATAGGACATCAGTCGATTGATCATGTCCATCAGTCGACTGATTGAGCCTTCACTCGACTGCTTGCCCCAGCAATCGAGTGAGACTCCATTCTATGCTCGAATATCGAGCACCGATCGATCACAAGATCTATCGATCGCTGGCCAATCGATTATCGCCACCTCGACAATGATCATTGGACACTTCAAGCCAAACCCTAGTTGACTCACACCAGTCGACTGCCATATGGCACCAGTCGACTGACACACCTCAAACATGAGGTTTTAACCCAAGTATGGTGCCCCCATACTTGCTAGAGCACCCGTAGCCTAGATCTAAGCCTTCTAGCCACCTCATTCAGCCTCATGCCTCTTGGATCCCTCCAAGTCATCCATGACTTGTTCATCCATTGCACTAGCCTTCAGGTGCTTCCATCGGCTAGTCATGCTAACGGTGTCTACACTACCAAGGCACATAGGACTTACGCTGTCAAGACTCCGCTTGGACTTTACGCCACCAACCATTGGTCTTATGCTGCTAAGACTCCCGCTTGGACTTTACGCCGCCAATATCAAACCCCTTTGACTTCTCAAATGCCAAGACTCAAGCTTGGACATTCCCTTGCCAACCCATGTTGGAATTTCCATGCCAAGACCCATGCTTGGACTTTTCCTTGCCAAGACCCATGCTTGGACATTTCATGCCAAGTACTCAAGACTTGGACTTTCCATGACAAGGTCAACCCTAGTCAACCATCAAAATCCCCCTCGAGTCAAACTCGAGTCCGGTCAATCATGACCCGGGTCGATTGTATCAACAATCTCCACAAAACATTACCAGACATCAATGTCAAACCTCCATGTCCAACACTTCCATGTCAAACATCAAAACATCACTCGAGTCAAACTCGAGTCCGGTCAATCATGATCTGGGCTGATTGCACCAACACAAAAACATTTAGATTTCAAAAATTATTGATTCCTCAAACAATAAAATTTTAAAATCAACCAACACCGAGAATATCGTATGCCACGATAGTGTGGACATATACAAATTCCACATTTGTAAGAGGATGTTTTACCCATTAATTTTATTATCCTGTCAACCTTATTTTTTGACAAATAAAATTAATAGTTGGTTCCTCTTCGGCCATACAAATAAAAACGGTGACTCCGATGAGGAGGATACTTTTATTTGCATCTAAGTGTTCACCATTATCCGATACTAAGGCAATTACCATGGATTATGTGCCTTCCAATGGGAAAGTACACACGCTCCTAAATAACTTCCTATAACTATATTTAACCTAGTGATCTACAAAACAAACTCATCCGATATGGAGGAAGGCACTCAGAGCCAACGCGCAAGTTTGTTCGCATCACATGTCAAATTGTAATGGAGGCCTCAGGAATTAAAAAAAAATATCCCTCTCCCACTAAGTAATTTAACATTGAGGCATTTTAACCATGCAAGCACAACAAGCATATAAATAAAAAGCAATAAATATGAAAAACAAATTTTCCAACTATTATTACTTTTCTTCTCCAATATGCCTCCAGTCGTGTGGCCACCTCGTCCGCTCCTCCCTATGACATGTACAAGTCATTCGGAGATCCGAGCCGAGAAAAAATATTTTAATTTATATTCATCGATCCTATACTCTATAAAGGAGTGTACATGAAATGTAGATCGAAAGTAAACTAAAATAAAAGAGTGGCTAAACAATGTCATACTCAACTACAAAAATTAAATACTAGCCTCGTCAACCCCGAGGATTCAAATAATATTATGATTACACACATACAATCACATACACACACATATGGCCATAATAGTTGGATCTTATGCTTGCAAATAAAAAGTTAGCCTACGCACATCCTACTATTATCCGACACACATAATATATGATAAGTGCATAAAAGTAACCGAATCCTAAACACACAAAATCGAAAACCCTGGCTTTGATACCACTTGAAGCTCGAAGCTTCGCTTCTCGCTTCGCCTCGGTCGCTTGTGCATGGCGATACAATCTCACCTCCTCAGATTAAAACAAATTAATCCAGATGAAGATGGATTACCCAAGCAACTGATCCATCATCGTGCTTCTCGATTTGAGTCATGGCTCAAACAAACTTGTTGTTCAAGCAACCTAACTCTTTTCCTCGATTAGCCACGGAATAAATGATGTACGGATCGCAGGTTTTTGTATTTATCATCGGGGTCCATGATCATACAAACATAATCCAATTACATAGAACAAGAAAGAAAATGAAACAAGAACTATACCTCTTGTTTACCTCTTGATCTTTTATTGTATGACCTATCATCCTCTTGGATGTCGTATGGGCGATGATCTTCCAAGAGTCGAAGCCTCCTAGATAACGTTTCTTCCTTTCCTTGTTTGCTCTGAACAAAGGAAGATAACCAAAGCCCCTTTCTTCTCCTTTCTTACGCCTGCCACCAACCACCAAGGTTGGTGTCCGCCGGCCCTAAGGAGAGGGAGAGAGTTTGGGCGCCGGCCAAGAGCTCTAAGGGAAGAAACCCTAACTCTTGCTGCCGGCCAAAAGAGAGGGGAAGGGTGGAGGTTGCTGCTGGGCAAGTGCAGAGGAAGAAGCTTGTTGTCGTCGGCCAAGAGTGAGGAAGACAAGGAAAACCCTAATTCCTTGTGCCGCCCAGGCCTCTCAATGCCAACTCCAAACCCTAGCCTCTCCAAAAATCATGCCGCCCAAGCCAACCCTTGAACCAAAAAACTCTTTCTTGCCCAAGCCTCTCTGACCACTTATATAGATCAAGGCTTCATGAGGGTTTTATATTAGGCTACAATAGGGACCATGAGGGGGAGTTGGATCTTGGCCACCTAATGGATCTGACCCACAAAAAATCCGATCCATTAATGATGATCCATTTCACTAGAGGATTATCATTGATCTACCTCACCAACCCCCATAATTAAATATGGGTTCCATATATTAATTGTACAAATATCTCTCCGTGTTTAAGATATCCAATGTTCGTTAATTAATTAATTTACTGACAATTAATTAATTAACATCTAACTCCATGAGTAGTACCACTCAACCTTATCATCATACTGGACCAAGTCCACTTGCAGAATTTACATGATGATCCTTATGAGCTCCTCAAGGGGACATCATCATCCTAATACATAGGACACGGTTTCGTCCTATAATCAACGACACATCATGTTAATAATATCATTTCTCAACTTACCGAGCCTATTGATTTAACCTATAAATCTCGTCCATTTGTAAATCCAAGAAATAAATATTAACTACATGTGCTTGTTATTATATCGGGATTAAGAGCATGTACGCCATAATATCCGAGGTCCGGTTCAATTATATAGTCAATATAAATTGAATCACCTCTAAATCGGTCCTGCTCAATACACAAAGTGTACTAGTGTAATTCTATGGTCAAGATAAATCAATACCAAATTACACTACAACCATACCAATGGTTTATCCAAAACCATCTTGGTTGTGAGCCTCATCTTATACTCTACAAGGAACTGATAACATGATCCTTTGTGTGACACCAAACTCCATGTTATCAACAATGTAAAGTATTAGACAATATAATAAATATAAAATGCAAACAATTATCATGTGATTCTTATTTCAAAATGAAGATGTTCATACAGAAGCTAGGCTTTCAGTATACATTCCTACAGATTCATTTGGCGAATGACTCCGTCAAATCCAATCACTAGTCTCTCCTTTAGCCCAAGTAAGGTGGAGGTAAACCTTTTTACAAGAACTCACTCCCCCTTACAAAAGAACAGAGGTAAGCACAAGAAGAGGAGTGGAAAACCGTGTAGAACACTTAGTGAGCAATTAGGAGTAGAAGCATTAGCATCCCCAAGTCTCTCACCCCTTCTCATTATAGAGAAAAGAGATTTCTACCCGTTGGGCATGCAGCAGTCGACTGTTACATGTCACCAGTCGACTGTCATCGTTCCAACAGCTTCTGACCACGTCAAATCATGACCGTTGTAGTCCAACAGTAGCCTTGGCAGTCGACTATTGCCCGCGTAGTCGACTGATCAGTCGGCTACGAGATTCTGTGCCTATGTTCACCTTCATCAGTCGATTGCCATGTCTTGGCAGTCAACTGATGGAGTAGTAATCGACCGCCATCCCTTGGCAGTCGACTGTTGGGCCAAAAACTCCTCAGTCGAACACCAGTCGACGTTTAGTCGACTAAAAGTAGTCGATTGCTATCTATAGCAGTCGACTGGTGTCGAGTAAAACCCCAAACAAATACTTGTTTCAGCATCCAAGGGTCGGGTAAACCACCTGCTTGAGCATCCGACACTTCCATTCGTCGGGTAGAAACCTCAAACTTATGTTTGAGCATCTAACTTATCAAATTGTCGGGTAAAACCTCAAACACAAGTTTGAGCATCCGACTTGTGGGGTAAAATCTCAAACCTATGTTTGAGCATCCGACACTTGACTTAGCCATGCGGCCAAGTTCACATATGAGCTACTATTACAATCGCTCACTCTCATCTCCCATGAAGTCCCTCACCTCGAAGCTCTCTTCGGCCTGTGTCCCTCAGATGCACTAAGCCATCGGCTCCTCCAGTGCCATCCTTCGCGTCTCGCCATGAAGTCTCCTTCCTCTGGCATCACATCATTTGCTCTTCGTCCGGCGGTCCCTCGGATGCACCAAGCGCACGGCTTCCACAATGCCATCCTTCACCGACTCAAGGACCCGAACCATGAGATGGTGAACGCGCCAAAGCTTCATCAAGCTAACCATGTGTGATTTACTAAGTCCTACATAACTTAAACACACATATCAAGTCACATGATCAACCCTAACTTAAACCATTTGCCACACACATCAAAACCAAACCATACTTGTGTTGATTGCCCTAACTATCTCCCCCTTTTTGATGTTTGACAATATGTTTAAGTTAGGTAAATCATTAACAAAATAGACTAAGGTAGGAAAGCATGTAAACATAACATTAGTATCAAAACACGCCCCCTTAATACATGCAACTCCCCCTTAACACATGCTAATTCCCCTCCTAGCATGATTAACTTAAACTCTCACATTTCTCCCCCTTTGACACCATAAAAAACTTTAAACATATGTTATATAACATGGAATCAAAGTCTTAATGGAAGAAAATCAGCAAAACATGATGAAATCCACATAAAGTTGGTTACTGTGCACGTTTACAGTCCATTAGTCGACTGGTTCAAACTACCAGTCGACTGACACTTAATTTCCGAACTCAAGTTCAAAAATATATTAAAAATTATAGAAAATTCTAAAAATCATGAAATTTGAGGAACACATTTCTTATGAGTTCCTTTACGAATGAAAAATGATTTTTCAAGAAAAAAAAATCATTTTTTAAACATTTGGCAAAAACTCAAAAGTTGTAAAAACCTTCAATCATTTTATCAACTTTAAAACCTAGTTTTGCCTTAAGTTATTTTAAAACATCAATTCACTGTTTGAAAAACATAAAATGGTTTTAAATCATTTAAAATATCCAACTATGATCTATGGGAAATATGTCCATTGATTAAACATTTTCTTTCCCCATAGTTGTGTTAGTTATAGCCCTAGAGCCAATCATGTGATGGTTGAAAAGGGAACATTTTGTATCATATTCAATAAAGGCAAAGGATTGGTTATTATATTTACATCTTGCTTGTGCCAGCTAAATTAAATATAATAATGCCATAGAAAAGTAGGTTCTTATCTACAGCACATCAATTGGCAGAATTGATTATAAGAGGCTGTAGAGAATACTTTCCTAAATGTTCCTAGTCAAGTATTAATATGCAAGGGCAATATTAATACATAAAGACTAGCATGTAGGTCGATTGATGACTTGATCTCACAAGTCATGGATATATGATATGAAGTTGACACATGGGTATATATTAGAGAATATATACTGAATTGACCCGCCATGAGAAAGTTTCATGGATCGTTATATGAGTGTCATAAACTTTCTCATGTGACTATTGGTATGAATAGTCCTCGAACCTGAAGTCACTACGGTTCCATACATAAGGAATTATGTACTTTGGTATCGTCAAACGTCACCCGTAACAGGGTGGACCATAAAGGCGATTACTGGGTATATAACAAATTATGCAGAGGGATGTGAGTGATGTAGATGGGATCTATCCCTCTCATATGACGAGAGTGATATCGGTGGGCCCCTTGATTGAGTAGAACTACTAAAACGCATGGCCATGCTCAAATGAGTCAATATGAGATATTGAGCCCATTTGTCTGAGTTAGTTTACTCAGTGGATCAAGAAACACATAGATTGATCGAGGATGACACGGTCTATGCCTCATTGGTCAACTGATATCAAGGATAGAAGGACACGGCCATACATTATAGTAGTCACGGAAAAGGTTAGTCCTGGATCTTGACTTATCTCAGAACTTGGGTAGCAATGATGTATTGCTAGATGTCCGCCATTGCTTGTGTATCTAAAAGAGTTTAGATCCACTGCCAACGTTATGAGAGCCTATAGGGTCACACACAAAGAGCATGATGATTAGAAGAATTAGTGCATTCTAGTTTGACTAGAATAATTTGGGAATAAGCTTAAGTACAAAATGGTTTTTTGACTTTAAGCTTAATGAGAATTTTAGCTTATTGATTTAATGAGATTAATTCAATATGTTACCTTATTGATTTAATGAGATTAATTCAATATGATAACATAAGCTTATTGAATTAATAAGATTAATTCAACATGCATGAATGCCACACAAGCATGCCACATAAGCATGCCACCTAAGCTAGATGAGGTGGAAGGAGACAAAGTGGTTTTTGTCTCCTTAAGTGGCCGGCCAAACAAGGAAGCCAACTCCTTGTTTGATTGTGTCTCAATGCAATGGATTGCATTGAATGTTAGGAGGTGAAAGGGTTTTTCCAACCCTATAAAAGACTCCATGGAGTGGCCGGCCAAAGGAAGATTTGTGGTTGTTGGGAGCTTGAGGCTTGGAGAGAGCTTTGTGTGAGAAGCTTTTGTTGTGTGGCATTTGTGAGTGTAGCAAGAAGAGTAGTCTTCTTCTTCCCTTCTCTTTTTTTCCCTAGCTTCCTCTCCTTTAGGGACTTCTCTAGCAAGAAGGAAAGGAGATCTCTTCTAGTTTTTCTTTTGTGAGACAAGAGCTTGCTCGTATGGATACGTATAGAGGCACGGACATTTGAACGTGCTAAAGATCCAACAAACCAAAAGGAAAAGCGGGATTAACAAGGGCACGCAACAAAGGTAATCCTCTCCTATAAGATAGGTTTGGTTTTAGAGAAATTTATTTTGTACGAGGTTTTCTTTCGCAAGGATCACTAGGAAGGGATCCTAATTTTTCCGTTGCGCATATGCTATTTGGCATAAAGAATTCCCTACAGTGGTATCAGAGCCACTTGCGAAAGATCGTATCAAAATAGTTTTTCTCTATTTTATATATGATATAGAAGTAGGATAAATTTTATTATGAGTTGATAATTGCATTAGCAATTTTTCAAACATAATAAAAATATCCGATGTCTTTTAAAAGTTAAAATTGACATGGTGCATGGTTATGGCCTAGTCCCAATAGTTTGTGATTGTGTGTTGTAATTCTTAATATGGCCTGCGTGTCGTAACATTCTCCTAAAATTCTTGTTGTAAAAATTAGTTTTAGACTCGAATGTAACTCGAGTATTTCTCCTTTTGTAATATACAAAACAAAGATGGAGGGTCCATTGGATGATGAGGTTACAAGGAGGAAGTCAACACACAAGACAACCAAAAGGAATCACTTGGGAGAAGATACTATCCCTAGGTTGACCAATCAATCTTTTCATTGGCTTGAGAAGATTGTAGAATAAGGGCCATAACCATGACACACTTAGTTTAATATGTATGTGATGCATGTTAGTTTAGCTTATATGTGATGTATGCTAATATGTATATGATGCATGTTTTTATATCTTAATAAGTCAAATACGATATGCCTACCAAAGTTTGGTACTCACTACTTCCTCGATCATTTGTTATTGGGTTTGCCAAAGCAAAGCAATGCATTTTATCTTGGAAGAGTGCGAGTGGAGAATCGTGATGTCCCGCTATCAAACTTGGTTAAGACTTAATTAAGTTTTTCTTAATTAGTTAAGAAAGTAGAGGCATATATAAGCTTTGAACATAAGTTTTAAAATTAGTTTTGTGTGATTTCCGAACATCAGCTTTGTCTTAGAAGTGGTCGTTGCTCCGATATCCAAGAAGGCCTCTGTGCCTCGCCACAGCATGGAAGCTGGTTTAGGAATAAGCACTAAACTAATCTAAACTTAACCAAAGCTATTAAAGAGTTACATCAGATGTAATTGGCAAAAGATTGCCTACCTAATCATACTACGTCTTGGGCGATTAGCCAAAGCTAACTCAAGACGAATTATGATGTGGATCTTTATCCCATATAAATTTATAGCTAAATAGTAGCTAATGATGTAAGCGAAAAAGTGTTTACCTACATCAATGATTAGCTCATATCAAAGCTATGAGAATTTAGTGGGAGCCTCATTTAATTAAAGGCCTAATTAAATGACTTAGGTATGATACTTAATTTTGCATTTTATTGTTGTAGATCACCATGTCATCTAACACGACACACCCCCTCAACTTGCGATCTGTCCTTGAGAAGGACAAGCTCAATGGAGCGAACTTTCTTGACTGGTATAGGAACTTGAGGATTATCCTCAAGCAAGAACGCAAACTGTATGTCCTAGAGCAGTCTACCCCTGAAATACCTGCCCTGCGGCCACTCGTGCTGAAAAAGATGCTTATAAGAAGCATCAAGATGACGCATTAGATGTGTCATGCCTTATGCTTGCAACCATGAACTCTGAGCTTCAGAAGCAACATGAGAACATGGATGCCTATGATATGGTTGAGCATTTGAAACAACTATATCAAGGACAAGCCAGGCACGAGCGTTTTGAAGTGTCTAAGGCTCTTTTTGCATGCAAGATGCAAGAAGGAACACCTGTAGGAACTCACGTACTTAAAATGATTGGGTACGTTGAGAACCTTGAAAGACTAGGTTTTCCACTGAGCCAAGAATTGGCAACCGATGTTATCCTGCAATCGTTGCCGGAAACATATAATCAATTCGTCATGATTTATAACATGAATGAAATTGATAAGCCTTTGCCTGAGATTCTCGATGTTAAGAACACGAACCAATCTCAAGAAGAAAGTTAGTAACGTATTAAATGGTCAAGGACAAAGGTAAGCGCAAAGGCAAGGGTAAGACCTAAGCCAAAGGCAAGGCCAATTCATCCACTTCAAAGGGTAAAGGTAAAGTACCTGAGATCGATAATGGGACCTTTGGAACCGCAAAGTCTACCTTGAGGAAGTAAAGAAGAAAAGAAGTGGGACTTCGCCTCGTGTATACACGTTATAGAAGTTAATCTATCTATTTCTTCTACATGGGTATTAGATACGGATGTGCATCTCACATTTGTACTAATGTGCGTGGACCGAGAAATAGTAGACTAATGGGGCAAAGGCGTAAGGACCTACGAGTAGGCAATGGCGCAAAAAGTTGCCGTCAGAGAGAGGAACATATTCTTTGACTTTGCCCACTGGGCTTATCTTAGAACTAGAGGAGTGCTTATATGTACCTGCATTGACAAAGAACATAATTTTTGTATCTTGTTTAGACAAGAAAAACTTTTCTTTTATAATAAAGGACAAATGTTGTTCCATTTATTTGAATGAAATGTTCTATTGTAATGCACCACTTATGAATGGTCTCTATGTTCTAGATTTAGAAAACCCAATATATAACGTAAATACCAAACGGTTCAAATTGAATGATTTGAACCAAACATATCTCTGGCACTGTCGCCTAGGTCACATAAATGAAAAACGCATATCCCAACTCCATAAAGATGGATTATTGGACTCATTTGATTTTGAATCATATGAGGTATGCGAATCTTGCCTTTTAGGAAAGATGACTAAAACTCCATTTAGTGGACATGGCGAGAGAGCGACGGACTTGTTAGGACTCATACATACTGATGTATGTGGCCCTTTCAATGTCGAAGCCAGAGGAGGCTATAAGTACTTTATTACTTTCACTAATGATATGAGTAGATTTGGCTACTTATATTTGATGAGACATAAGTCAGAATCCTTTGAAAAGTTCAAAGAATTCAAGAATGAAGTACAAAACCAACTTGGTAAGCGTATTAAGCTACTTCAATCAGATCGAGGTGGTGAATACCTTAGTCAAGAGTTTCGTGATCACCTGGCTGAGTGTGGGATAATATCCCAACTCACTCCACCTGGAACACCACAATGGAATGGTGTATCTGAAAGGAGAAATCGTACTCTATTAGATATGGTACGATCAATGATGAGTCAGACTGATCTACCTACTTCCTTTTGGGGACTAGCTCTAGAGACACACACTTAATCGCGTCCCATCAAAAGCCAGAGAAAAGACACCATATACGATATGGATCGGAAGAGTCCCAAAATGTCTTTTATAAAGATTTGGGGTTGTAAAGCTTATGTTAGACGTCAAGTCTCGATAAACTAGGACCCAAATCGATAAGTGTTATTTTGTAGGATATCCCAAGGAAA
Organism: Wurfbainia villosa; assembly: GCA_025175895.1. NCBI lineage: Eukaryota > Viridiplantae > Streptophyta > Magnoliopsida > Zingiberales > Zingiberaceae > Wurfbainia > Wurfbainia villosa. The sequence continues at coordinate 28,470,307 of CM045989.1, read as the reverse complement.
CTAAGGGATATTACTTTTACAATCCCACACTTGGCAAGGTGTTTGTTGCAAATGTGTCTTTTCTAGAAAGAGAATTTATTTCTAGAAAAACTAGTGGGAGTAAAATTCATCTTGAAGAAGTTCAAGATGACGATAACACTAAGGCTTCGATGGAAAATGAACAGAACCACAAAGTGTTGTGGATGAGAAATTGTTGCCCAAAGAGTTGTGGAGCAAACACTGTCAAGTAGACCAACCTCTTCGTAGATCGATAGGATCCGTCGTCAACCCGAGAGATATTCTTTTCTCTTGGTGACAACGGTGACGTATTGCTTGTCGATCTTGGCGAGCCTACATCCTATCAAGAAGCTATGAAGAGCCCAGATTCAGAAATGGCTAGAGGCCATGAGATCCAAATGGAATCCATGTACACTAACCAAGTATGGACTTTGGTTGATCCACCTGAAGGGGTAAAACCCATTGGGTGTAAGTGGGTCTTTAAAGTAAAGACTGACATGGATGGTAATAAGCATACCTATAAAGGTAGATTGGTGGCTAAAGGATTCAAACAAATTCATGGTATTGACTATGATGAAACCTTTTCACCAGTTGCGATGCTTAAATCCATTCGGATCATACTTGCTATTGCAACCTACCACGATTATGAGATCTGGCAGATGGATGTCAAAACCACTTTTCTGAATGGAAAGCTACTCGAGGATGTGTACATGACACAGCCTGAGGGTTTTGAAGATCCAAAGCATCCTGGAAAGGTATGCAAACTGCAAAGGTCCATTTATGGACTAAAGCAAGCCTCTCGAAGCTGGAATCTTCGATTCGATGATGCAATCAAGGAGTTTGGTTTCATCAAGAATGAAGATGAATCTTGTGTCTACAAGAGAAATAGTGGGAGCACAGTTGTATTTCTTGTCTTGTATGTAGATGACATACTTCTCATCGGAAATGATATTCCCTCACTCCAGTCTGTGAAGATGTGGTTAGGGAATTGTTTCTCGATGAAAGACTTAGGTGAAGCCGCCTATATTCTAGGCATCAAGATCTATAGAGATAGATCTAAAAGATTACTTGGCCTAAGTCGAGTACATACATTGATAAAGTGCTAGATCGCTTTGCTATGCAAAATTCCAAGAAAGGATTTCGCCTTTATCACATGGTGTGAGTCTTTCAAGACTCAATGTCCTCTTCTAAGGAGGAGAGATCGCATGGATAAGATCCCTTATGCATCCGCCATAGGGTCTATCATGTATGCCATGCTTTGTACTGCTCCGATGTCTCGTATGCTTTGAGCATGACGAGTAGATACGATCGGATCGGTGAAAGTCATCTTTGGATAGCAACCAAAAATATTCTTAAATACTTACAAGAACGAAAGAATATTCCTGATATTCGAGGCAATGAGGAGCTAGTCAGAAGGGTTACAAAGTGATGCAAGCTTCCAAGCATAAGGATGACTATAGATCGCAATCGGGTACGTGTTTTGCTCGAATGGTGGAGCTGTGAGCTGGAAGAGTTCAAAGCAGGACACAGTTGCTGATTCTACAACAGAAGCCGAGTATATTGCGCCCGATGCAAAGAAAGGAGGTCGTTTCGGCTCGCAAGTTCATCAGTGAACTTGGGGTAGTTCCTGGCATTACAGATCCAATAGACCTCTATTGTGACAACAATGGGGCTATTGCACAGGCTAAGGAACCTCGATCACATCAGCGGACCAAACACATACTGCGGCGATTCCATCTCATTCGAGAGATCATCGATAGAGGAGATGTGAGGATATGCAGAGTACCGACAGAAGCTAACATCGCAGATCCATTGACCAAGGCTTTGGCACAGAGGAAGCATGATGGTCACACTAGGTCACTAGGTATTAGATATCATAGTGATTGGTACTAGTGCTAGTGGGAGATTGTTAGTTATAGCCCTAGAGCCAATCATGTGATTGTTGAAAAGGAAACATTTTGTATCATATTCAATAAAAGCAAAGGATTGGATATTATATTTACATATTGCTTGTGCCAGCTAAATTAAATATAATAATGCCCTAGAAAAGTAGGTTCTTATCTACAGCACATCAATTGGCAGAATTGATTATGAGAGGCTGTAGAGAATACTTTCCTAAATGTTCCTAGTCAAGTATTAATATGCAAGGGCAATATTAATACATAAAGACTAGCATGTAGGTCGATTGATGACTTGATCTCACAAGTCATGGATATATGATATCAAGTTGACACATGGGTATATATTAGAGAATATATACTGAACTGACCCGCCATGAGAAAGTTTCATGGATCGTAAAAAGAGTGTCATAAACATTCTCATGTGACAAATGCTATCAATACTCCTCAGACCTGAATTCACTAAGCAACCCTACATAACGAGTTATGTACATTGGTATCGTCAAACGTCCACCCGTGAGGTGGACCATAAAGCGACATCGGGTATATAACAAATTATGCGGAGGGATGTGAGTGATGTAGATGGGATCTATCCCTCTCATATGACGAGAGTGATATCGGTGGGCCCCTTGATTGAGTAGAACTACTAAAACGCATGGTCATGCTCAAATGAGTCAATATGAGATATTGAGCTCATTTGTTTGAGTTAGTTTACTCAGGGATCAAGAAACACATAGATTGATCGAGGATGACACGGTCTATGCCTCATTGGTCAATCTGATATCAAGGATAGAAGGACACGGTCATACATTATAGTAGTCACGGAAAGGTTAGTCGGATCTTGACTTATTTCAGAATTGGGTAGCAATGATGTATTGCTAGATGCCGCTCATTGCTTGTGTATCTAAAAGAGTTTAGATCCACTGCCAACGTTATGAGAGCCTATAGGGTCACACACAAAGAGCATGATGATTAGAAGAATTAGTGCATTCTAGTTTGACTAGAATAATTTGGGAATAAGCTTAAGTACAAAATGGTTTTTGAACTTTAAACTTAATGAGAATTTTAGCTTATTGATTTAATGAGATTAATTCAATATGTTACCTTATTGATTTAATGAGATTAATTCAATATGATAACATAAGCTTATTGAATTAATAAGATTAATTCAACATGCATGAATGCCACACAAGCATGCCACATAAGCATGCCACCTAAGCTAGATGAGGTGGAAGGAGACAAAGTGGTTTTTGTCTCCTTATATGCCAAACAAGGAAGCCAACTCCTTGTTTGATTGTGTCTCAATGCAATGGATTGCATTGAATGTTAGGAGGTGAAAGGGTTTTTCCAACCCTATAAAAGACTCCATGGAGTGGCCGGCCAAAGGAAGATTTGTGGTTGTTGGGAGCTTGAGGCTTGGAGAGAGCTTTGTGTGAGAAGCTTTTGTTGTGTGGCATTTGTGAGTGTAGCAAGAAGAGTAGTCTTCTTCTTCCCTTCTCTTTTTTTCCCTAGCTTCCTCTCCTTTAGGGACTTCTCTAGCAAGAAGGAAAGGAGATCTCTTCTAGTTTTTCTTTTGTGAGACAAGAGCTTGCTCGTGTGGATACGTATAGAGGCACGGACATTTGAACGTGCTAAAGATCCAACAAACCAAAAGGAAAAGCGGGATTAACAAGGGCACGCAACAAAGGTAATCCTCTCCTATAAGATAGGTTTGGTTTTAGAGAAATTTATTTTGTACGAGGTTTTCTTTCGCAAGGATCACTAGGAAGGGATCCTAATTTTTCCGTTGCGCATATGCTATTTGGCATAAAGAATTCCCTACAAGTTGGTCTATGATTGCTATGTTATGATACACCTAATGACCCATCAAAGTGTCATAAGCATAAGTGAGTCATTTGTATCAACCTAACATCTCGCCCATTGCTATGTTTTTAATCAAGTTAGCCTATAGTGGGTAGTGAGATGTAACTAAAGGTATTTCTACTTAACTATAAATTTCATGCAATTCTATCAAGATTAAGTATCATCCAAAACAACCAACATGATCATAACACAAACATTATCATAATTACATATCATGATCATAAATCAAGTATTATCACTAAAAGCACATTATGTTCATTAATCAATCATCATCACCCAACATCGTCATAAGTCAACCAAATAGCATGATATGAAATAAGTTCACTTATGGTTGACTATCCTAGATTTCTCTAACCATTGAGGATTGACTTGGGAACCCAATATAAATTCTTTCCAATGGGGTTCACCAAGTACTCCTTAGGGATCCATTTTCTAGCTACCATTGTTGTATTAGATTGTCCCCTAGCAATTAAACAATGGTAAGCCTTCTCATTCTTTGATCCCTTATAACCTAGGCCCTTCTTATTGAAACTAGCCCTTTGGCTCCCAATAATCATGTTTAGGGTGTTAGAACCAATTGTGAATTTCCCAAGAGCCTTAGTTAAATAATCTACCTTTTCCCTTAAGGCCATATTCTCTTCTACACATGCATCATTAGTACTAGAAGAAATAGCATTATCATAATGTGAGCATTCATTCTTCAATTTTTCTTCTAGATACTTAATTTCATTTTGCATGCATTTGTTTTTCTTTTTCATTCTAAATAAGTCCTTAGTCAAGCTAGTAATCATGGAAATAACATTTTTGGGACCGAGATTTTTACCACACTTACCCAATCTTCTTGTTCCGAATCCGATGAGGATGATGCTCCCCATACACTTGAGCTCTCCTCCTCACTTGTTCTTGCTTCTTCTCTTTCGGATAAGGTGGAGGCTATGTCATCTATCCCCACTGATACAAAATGGGAGACGATAACTTCTTCTTCCGATGATGATTGATCGTCCCATGTGGCTTTCAAATTATGGGCTTTTGACTTCCCTTTTTCTTTCTCCTTTGACTTCTTCTCTTCCTTCTTCTTGCTTTCTTTCTTTTTATCATTCCTCTTCTTTTCTTCTTTACCCTTATTCAATAAGGGACATTCATCCTTCATGTGTCCCTCTCCTTGACAATTGTAGCATATCACCTTTCTTCTTCTCCTCCTATCATGAGATTTGTTAAATTTAAATGTTTTTAATGCATGTCTCACCTTTCTTACCATGTAAGCCTCTTCATCGGTGTTCATGGAAGAAGATGAATCGTCATTCGATGAAGTGGGTCGAGTCTCCTTCTTCTTCTTTCCTTTGTCGGCCACTAATGGTATTCCTCTTGATTGCTTGATTGGATCTTCAACTATTCCTTCAAGCCTAGTTTCATGTAATTCCATGGTAGAAAAGAATTCTTATAGAGTACTTACCTGAAGATTCTTTAAAATGTAGAATGAATCTATCATGGAGCTCCACTTTGATGGCCGGGGGAATGTATGTATGACATTCATGATCATATCTTTATTGGAGAGCTTCTCCCCTACACTTGATAAAACGTTAATTATCTCTTTAAATCTAGAGTGTAGTGATAATACCTTCTCCCCTTTTTCTAGCTTGATGTTGTTCAATTGTGATCGGAGAAGGTCCATTCTAGCTAGCTTGGCTTCGGATGTGCCTTCATGAAGCTCTACTAGCTTTTTCCACATTTCTTTATCGCTAAAGCACTCGCCGATCCTATTAATCTTTTGTTGAGGTAGCATGTTGTAGCGATGGTGTTTTTCTTTTGAATTTGCTAAGTGCTCCACTCTTAGCTTCTTAGTCCATCTTGATTTTTCTAATAGCCTCCCTTCTTCATCCCTGGGCACTTCAAAATTGTTTTCCATAATCAACATAATTTCAAAGTCAGTTTCGAAAAATACCTCTATTCTCTTCTTCCACCAAGAGAAGTTGACTTCGAATTTGGGTTGATGAATGTTGGAGTCGGCCATTTCGTTGATTATTGCCGTGGTGAGTCTGGTGACAATCTCCTCGCTCTGATACCACTTGTTGGAGGATCGTGGCCCGGCTAGAAGGGGTTGAATAGCCTAGATGTTTGTCGATGGAAATATTTTTCTTAATCATCTACAATCAAGGTTAGCACTGTTGGGTTGATCCGTGAGGGGAAACTTCGCTTCCCACTTCAACTCGGTCGCTTGTTCATGGCGATCCCATCGATGTCCCCGGATTAAAAATTTAATCCTAGACAAAATGAAACACCCAAGCAACCTTGTCATCATCGTGCTATTCGTTTAGAGTAGTCACTTAAACAAAGTTGTTGTTCAAGTGACAAACCTGTATACTACGAGTAGTCGCAGAATTGATGATGTACGGATCACCGATTTTTGTGTTTATGTTCGGGGTCCAAGTATATTTAGCCACATACATAAAGTAAACATCCACATAAAACATGCATATAATTGAAAAGCAATTATAAACATAATACAAAGGAAGACTAATCAAAATAAACAAGATTATACCTCTTGATCTTCTATTGTATGTCCTTCCTCCTTTTGGACGTCGTGTGGGCGACGATCTTCCAAAAGTCGAAGCTCCTAGATCACCAATCTTCCTTCCTTGTTCACTCCGAACAAAGGAAGATCATCAAACAAAACTCTTCTTCCTATCTAGAACCGGCCACCAAGTCAAGAGACTCGATGTTACCGCCGGCCAAGGAAGAGAACACGGAGTATGAAAACTGGCCAAAGGAGAAAACATGAGAGCATGGGAGCTGGCCAACACTTGGAGAAGAGAAAGAAAAGCAATCCTTCTCCGTGTTGCCGCCCAAACCCTAAACCTAGCTCTCCTAATTTCTGGCCAAGGAAGAGGGGAAGAATGATAGGATGATAGGATGAGCACCGACCAAGGTAGATGGAAGAAGGATAGGAACCGGCCAAACCTTAGGAAGAAGAAGAAGAGGCCTTCTCCTCATGTTGCCGCCCACAACCAATTCCCAAACCCTAACCCTAGCCGCCCACTCCCAATGCTAACCAAACTAGGATTACTTTCCACCCAAGGGAAGCAAACCCTAAATCTCATCCATCATCCTTGCCGCCCACCTTAATGCTCTATTTATAGAGTTGGGATCAAGCCTTGTTTTAATCTCCACCATTGGTTCTAGGGATTTAATCTCAACCATCGGATCTAGAGATTTAATCTCAACCGTCGGATCTAAAGATTTAATCTCTACCATTGGATCTAGAGTTTTGTTTTCATCCATTGGATCTATGCTTCAAGAGGTGTTAATAGGCTACAATAGAGACGATGAAGAGGAGTTGGATCTTGGTCACCCATGGATCAAACCGACATAAAGTCCAATCCATTAATGATAATCCAATCCACTAAATGATTATCATTGATCTACCTCACCAACCCCCATAAGTTAATATGGGCTCCATTTATTATATGTATATTTTCTCCCCGTGTTTAAGATCTCGAATGTCCGTCGATTAATTAATTTACTGACCATTAATTAATCAACATCTAACTCCATGAGTAGTACCACTCAACCATTCCATCATGCGGGACCAAGTCCACCTGCAGGGTTTACATGATGAACCTTATAAGCTCCTCAAGGGGACATCATCATACTAATATATAGGACATTGTTTTCTCCTATAATCAACGGCACACCATATAAATAATATCATTTCCCAACTTACCGAGCCTATCGATTTAATCTATAAATCTCGCCCATTGGTAAATCAAAGAAATGAATACTAAGTATATGTACCCGTTATTATATTGGGATTATGAGTATGTACAATATAATATCTGAGGTTCGATTCGATTATGTAGTCAGCAATAAATCGAATCACCTCTAAGTCGGTCCTTCTCAATACACACAAAGTGCACTAGTGTGATTCTATGGTCAAGACAAACCAATCCCAAATCACACTACAATCATTCCAATTGCATGTCCAAAGCCATCTCGGTTGTGAGCCTTTACTTATACCTTACAAGGAACCGATAACATGATCTCCCGTGTGACACAACACACCATGTTATCTACAATGTAATGTATTAGACAATATGCAGAGCCATAAAAATATGCAAACAATTATCATGTGATTCTTATTTCAAAATAAAGATGTTCATACAAAAGGTAGACTTTTCAGTATACATCCCAACAATCTCCCACTTATACTAAAAGACTATGCTGTCCTCATACTGCCATACATCTAATTCCCCGTCCCTCCACATGCCTATCAAAGCTCCCGCTAGAAGGGCCTTAATGAAAAGGTCTACCAGGTTATCCTCTAATGCAATCTAGGCGACAACAACTTCTACCTCCTTTACGATTTCTCGTATCAGGTGGTACTTACGCTCTATGCATTTAATTACCTTATGGGCTCGTGGTTCTTTCGAGTTTGCAACTGCACCATTATTATCACAATAAATTGTAGTTCTGGGCAAACCAGGAATCATATCCAAGTCAATCAGGAAGTTCCTAAGCCACACAACTTCTTTGGCTGCCTCAGAGGCTACCACATACTCAGCTTCCATGGTGGAGTCCGCCACACATTTCTGCTTGACACTCCTCCATACAATGGCTCCACCTCCCAAAGTAAACACAAAATCTGAGGTAGACTTACTGTTATCTCTATCAGATTGGAAGTCGAAATCCGTGTAACCCACAGTGAGTAATTGGTCTGCCTGGTAAACCAGCATATAATCCCTAGTCCTTCTCAGGTACTTCAATATATGCTTTACCGCAGTCCAATGTCCCTGTCTTGGATTACATTGATATCTACTGACCATGCCCACGAAAAAGCAAATATATGGTCTCGTGAATAGAATCGCATACATGAGGCTTCCTACCGTCGAAGCATAAGGAACCGCCTTCATCTCCAATATCTCCTCAGATGTTCTAGGACACATCTCCTTAGATAAAGGAACTCCATACTTGAAAGGTAGAAACCCCTTCTTGGAGTTCTGCATGCTAAAACGCTCCATAATCATGTCTATGTATGAAGCTTAGGATAAGCACAACATCATTTTCTTGTGATCCCTTATGACCTTAATCCCAAGGATGTGTCCAACTTCTCCCAAGTCCTTCATATCAAACTGTTTGGACAATCATATCCTTATGTCCGATAACACCTTGATATTGTTGCCAATCAAAGAAATGTCATCTATGTATAGTACAAGAAATATCACTACGTTTCTGTCACATTTCTTGTGTCAAGTCTCAAAAAAAAATAATAATAATAACAATAATAAAATGATAAAAAATACACAGGCGTATGTCATCGAAAAAAGGAGGATAAATTTCGGGGTCTATTTATACCCTAAATAATCATCGTTGAGGGGTATGAAGGGAAAAAAAACCCTAAAACCCATTTAACCGGCCGAACCCTTTTTATTTTCCTTTTCTTTTTTTTTTCCCTTCTTTTTCGTTTGCGCGACCCATCCTCCGCTTGCCAGCCGCCGCAGACGACGAAAAAGGGCGATCGTCAAACCCCTTCCGCCGGAGACGACGCCAAGCTACCGGAGCCACACCGACCCTCTTCCTTCCTCTTCACGGTGAGCAGTCTTTGGATAGGGTTGGCGAGGATGGTGAGTTCAGTAGATTCTCGTTTGGGACGATCACGGTGAGTTGGAGTCGGGGTGTTAGGGATTGAAGCGTGCCGGTGGAATGGGATTCCCGATTAGGTTCTAGCAGGCTTCCGCGGTGGATTATCAGTATTGTTGGGGATGGGTTGAGCTAGGGAAATGGTGGAGATTGGCTACCCGACGGCTAGGAGGAGGAGATAGGCAGAGAGTTCACGGGAAGGGGGTTAGGGTGTTCAATCTTGGAGCTGTAAGGGGAGTTCTCGATGGGAAGTGATTGGAATCGGAGGATTTGGGGGTATTCGGTAGGTGAAGGGCAAGGGAGAGGGAGCGGGTAAACACAGTGGTGTTGTTGGGAGGGAAGGGGATCGGTTTAGGATTTTAGGATCATTTTGATGAATTTACGCGTGAATAGGTATGGTGGGATTCATCCGGTAGGACGATAATAACGGAGTATACACATGTTGGGGTCCTTACGAATTGAGTATGCCGCGTGATGTATATGAGGTTTAAATCTTCAGTTAATAGCCAGATAAAGGTTTAATTGATGTAAGGAGTAGTTTGTTTGAAAAGAATTAGCCTGCTAGGGTGGATGTAAAAATTTGTATATACATGAGCTTTATGTCTGTAGATGATTCCTGCTATATTGTTCTCAGTCAGCATGTTTAGTTAATCCTTTATAAGATTTTTCTTAATGCTGTAAATGATATATAATATGTGATAAATATCGTCTACCTGTGTATGAGGTTAGATGCTATATGTATATGTGTGTAATTACCATCTACCTATGTATGAGGTTAGATGCTATATGTATATGTGTGTAATTACCATCTACCTGTGTATGAGGGTTGATGCTATATATAGATATATATATTTGTTCACCTATGATGTTTAATGTTATTATTTTTAGCTAAATGTTCATCAGATCTTTCTTGTACTTCGATGTTATGTGAATAAGTTATATTATCATCTACCTGTGTGTAAGGTTAGATGTTATATGTATATGTGTGTAATTATCATCTACCTGTGTATGAGGTTAGATGCTATATATATATGTGGGTATAATTAACATCTACCTGTGTATGAGGTAGATGCTATATATATATGTGGGTGTAATTAACATCTACCTGTGTATGAGGTTAGATGTTATATATAGATATATACTCGTTCACTCATGATGTTCTATGTTATCCTTTTGTGACCGAGTATGATAGAAAATGAGAGAAATTCTTATTTAGCTAATTGTATGTACATGAGCATTAGTGGTGCAGAAAATGACAGAAATTCTTATTTAGCTAACTGTATGTACATGAGCATTAGTGGTGCCTGGACGGGTTGGGCTCCCCGGGTTGAGCTCGGGAGGCCCACCAAATTAATCAGATTATTGATGGTGATCACTGACCCCCTTAGTTTCTTTCTAGAGGTACCTCAGGATTGCACAAGAAAATAAGGTATTTTACTGGCTTAGCATTTTAAATGCATAATGTGAGGTACCACGAGGGTTTATGTTTAGGTACAGTTAGCATAACAGAAAGGCATGATTGGGTTCGCAGTACTTGTTATAATGGCATGATAAAAGTATTGTTTATGTTTCATACTGAATTACAGAAAGTGTAACAGAAAATTTATGTTGAGCTACAGTAGTTTACCTTTACAGTTGTAGAGATATATGTTTCCTGTTGAATTTTTCTCCCTATGTTATATCCCTATCATTGATCTACTTACTGTGCTGTGAACTCATGATTTCACATAACATTTTCAGGTAGGGAACAGGATTCCCAGATTGGGATGCAAGAAGCGGAGGTGGAGTAACTGAGGAGATGATGATGAGCATGACACACATTGTCCGGGACATCTATGATACAGGGTTTCCAGTTTGAGGGGAGTTGGTTTTGATGTTCTATTTTTCTTCAGGTTGAGAGGGTAAAGTGTGTAGTTGAGATTGCTAAACTGAATGGAATAAAATAAACTCTCTGCCGGGTGTTCTGATCTTGTGTATAACGAGTAATATTGATGTGTGACTGGGGATTAAGTATATGCATACTGGGTTAGGTCTTTTCAGTTGGTATCAGAGTGAACGATCCTAAAGGACAGTGTGTGCATGCAATCTCATCAAGGACTCAGATACATCCATCCCCGTGTTTGTAAGCTTTAAATTTTCTTTTCAAGTAGTGGTCTTAATGTAATCATGTTTAGGTTTATGTACAAATTGGAGATAACGATGCAGGTATCGGGTTTTATAGGAGAATGGTGGGCCGAAGAAACAATGGTGAAGTGGGGCAGAGTAGTCAGTTTCTCGTTGAGCTTGTCGCAATTATGCAGGAACAGAGTCGGATTCAGGGAGAACATATCCAACAGAAGTTTAGAGCCAGGGAGCATGGAAACACCCAAAGTGGTCCCACAGCTAGTGTGAACCCAGTTTACAAGCAGTTCAAGGATCTTGGACCGACAGAGTTTAAGGGAAGTACATACCCGATTGTTGCAGAAGGATGGATTCGATCATTGGAGATGATATATGACTTCATGCAGCTTACGGATGCTGATAAGGTGAGGTGTGCCATATTCATGTTGCGGGGCGATGCTCGGATATGGTGGGAGGCTGCACGTTCAGCGGTGGATTTATCTACAGTTACTTGGGTTGAATTCAAGGAGGTATTTTATGGTAAATACTTTACTGCTGACACCAGAACCCGAATGGCCAGGGAATTCCTAGAGCTTCGCCAAGGGGACCGGACAGTGGCTGAGTATGTCAAGGAATTCGAGAAGGGGCGGTATTTTGTACCTATGATTGCCAGTCAACCAGTAGAGGAGCTGAAACATTTTACTGAGGGATTGAGGGCAGCCATTCGCCATGATGTCAGGGTGAGTTGAGTTACCACCTTCAGAGAGGCTGTTGATCAGGCTCTGATGGCAGAGAGGGACAGGAATGACATGATAAAGGAAGTACAGACTAAGAGGTCTAGTTACCAGGGAAGGGAACCTCCTGCGTCGAGTCAGAAGAAGTTTGCACCGAGCCAGTTTCGAGGCAAGCAGCCACAGTTTCAGACGCAGCCACGACAGCGACCCCAGGAACCCCGACCAGTCGACCATACTATCTTCAAGGGCGAAAGCAAAACTCAGTGTCCCAAGTGCGATAAGACTCATGCAGGTCAGTGTTTGGTGGGTACAGATGTGTGCTACAATTGCAAGAAGTCTGGACACTTTGCTATGAACTGCCCTCAGCTCAAAGAGCCAACTAGGGGAAGGGTGTATGCTATGACACAGGAGCAGGTAGATCCGGATTCGACCATCATCACAGGTAGAATTTCTATTGTCAACCTACCTGCTCATTCCTTAATTGATTCTGGAGCTACACACTCTTTCATATCGGTGGCCTACGTTGCAAAACTAGGTATTTCATGTCATTGGATGGCTACCAGCTATAACGTGTCCTTGCCTTCGGGGGAAGAACTGACCATCAATAGAATAGTGAGGAACTGTCCGATAGGGATGCAGAACTATACAGTGTACGCCGACCTTATTGTATTAGAGATGGTGGACTTTGATGTAATTCTGGGTATGGATTGGTTGACCCGGTACGAGGCCATTATGGACTGTAAACAAAGGACGGTTAAACTGAAACTACAAAATGATGGATTTGTCACCTTCAATGCAACCTCCACGTTGAGTCATCTACCTATTATATCAGCATGTAAAGCTCAGAAAATGTTAAGTAAGGGGTGTAACGGATTTCTAGTCAACATAATGGGTAGTCCTGAGGCTGTTAAACCAAGTCTGGAGGAAGTAGAGGTAGTCCGGGATTTTCTCGATGTATTTCCAGAGGATATTGCAGGATTACCCCCTGTCAGGGAGGTTGAGTTTGGAATAGAATTAATATCGGGAACCACCCCTGTGTCTAAAGCACCGTACCGCCTGGCACCCACTGAAATGAAGGAACTGAAGGAGCAACTACAAGAACTACTGGATAAGGGTTTCATCTGACCCAGTGTCTCACCCTGGGGAGTGCCAGTGTTGTTCGTCCATAAGAAGGACGGTTCAATGCGGTTGTGCATTGACTACCAGGAGTTGAACCGGGTTACAGTCAAGAACAAGTACCCGTTGCCTAGAATCGATGATCTGTTTGATCAACTACAGGGAGCAACGGTGTTCTCAAAAATTGACTTGAGGTCGGGGTACCCCCAATTGAGGGTGAAATGAGAAGATGTTCATAAAACTGCATTCAGAACTCGATATGGTCATTATGAGTTTCTAGTTATGCCGTTTGGGCTTACTAATGCCCCCGCAGCCTTTATGGATTTGATGAACAGGATTTTCCATCCATACCTGGATCAGTTTGTGATTGTCTTCATCGATGATATACTAATTTACTCTCAGAGTCGCGAAGAGCACCGACAACATCTGACGCTGGTGCTGCAGACTCTGAAGGATAAGCGGTTATACGCTATGTTCAGCAAATGCGATTTTTGGCTGAGACAAATAGCATTTCTAGGACATATAGTCTCGGAGAGGGGAATAGAGGTGGATCCAGTCAAAGTGGAGGCAATTCAGAGTTGGGCTACTCCGAGGAATGTTACAGAAATTTGAAGTTTCCTGGGACTAGCGGTGTATTATCGCAGATTTATTTAGAATTTTTCACGAATTGCGCTACCCCTGACTTCGTTGACCAAGAAGTGGGTGAGGTATGAATGGACTACTCAGTGCGAGAATAGTTTTATGGAGCTAAAGGAAAGGCTAATGATAGCGCCTGTGCTTGCATTTCCAGACACTTCTGGGCAGTTTGTGGTGTACAGTGATGCCTCCAAAACTTGTCTAGGGGCTGTATTGATGCAGAAGGGGAGGTTCATTGCCTATGCATCACGTCAGTTGAAGGTGCATGAGCAGAATTATCCTACACATGATCTGGAACTAGCAGCGGTCATCTTCGCTTTGAAGATCTGGCGACACTATCTTTATGGAGAACGTTGCGAGATCTACACAGATCATAAAAGTTTTAAATATTTCTTTACTCAAAAGGAACTGAATATGCGGCAGAGACGATGGTTGGAGTTGGTAAAAGATTATGACTGCAATATTAACTATCACCCGGGTAAGGCAAATGTGGTGGCGGATGCACTGAGTCGCAAGACGGCGACGCTATTACAGTTGACCACCCAACAAAGATTGATATCAGAATTTCAACAGATAAGAGTGGAGGTGATAGCACCAGGTGAGCAGGTTACGTTTGCGGCACTGACGGTTACATCGAACTTACGGGATCAGATTCGGGCAGAACAAGCCTCGGATCAACAGTTAATGGAATGGAAACACAAAGATGAAGCAAAGGGTAGCACCATCTACTCAGTGATTGATGGGATGGTGTGATACAAGGGCCGCATCTGGGTGCCTAAGGGTGGATCCCTGAGGGAGAATCTCATGAGGGAAGCTCACACTACCCCGTACTCTATCCACCCTGGTATCATAAAGATGTATAAGGATATGCGGCTATTATATTGGTGGTCGGGCATGAAGAGAGACATAAGCAAGATGGTCCATGAGTGCCTTACCTGTCAACAGGTGAAAGCTGAGCACCAAAGGCCCGCGGGATTGCTCGAACCGCTTAGATACACTGCGGAAGTGGGAAAATGTTGCCATGGATTTTGTGGTAGGATTACCGATCACGACTAAGCGATCAAATGCAGTGTGAGTTATTGTGGATCGATTGACGAAGTCAGCACACTTCTTGCCAGTGAAAACCACTTTCACTATGATACAATATGTAGAGTTGTATATACGGGAAATAGTAAGGTTACATGGAATTCCGGATCAGATTGTGTCAGATAGAGATCCAAAATTTACATCCGGGTTCTGGAAGAGTTTGCATCGGGGATTGGGTACAAAACTTGCTTTCAACACTGCTTTCCATCCCCAGACTGACAGACAATCTGAGCGAGTAATTCAGATTTTGGAAGATATGCTACGAGCTTGCATTATAGATTTCAAAGGGAGTTGGGAGTCAAAATTGCCCTTGGTAGAGTTCACCTATAATAATAGTTATCAATCCACCATCGGTATGGCTCCCTATGAAGCGCTATACGGAAGAAGGTGTAGAACCCCAATACATCGGGAAGAGGTAGGAGAAAGGGCAGTTCTGGGTCCAGAGTGTTAGTTATAGCCCTAAGAACCAATCATGTGATGGTTGAATAGGGAACATTTTGTATCATATTCTATAAAGGCAAAGGATTGGTTATTATATTTAAGTCTTGCTTGTGCCAGCTAAATTAAATATAGTAATGCCCTAGAAAAGTAGGTTCTTATCTACAGCACATCAATTGGAAGAATTGATTATGAGAGGCTGTAGAGAACACTTTCTAAATGTTCCTAGTCAAGTATTAATATGCAAGGGCAATATTAATACATAAAGACTAGCATGTAGGTCAATTGATGACTTGATCTCACAAGTCATGGATATATGATATCAAGTTGACACATGGGTATATATTAGAGAATATATATTGAACTGACCCGCCATGAGAAAGTTTCATGGATCGTTATATGAGTGTCATAAACTTTCTCATGTGACTATTGGTATGAATAGTCCTCAGACCTGAAGTCACTACGGTTCCCTACATAAGAAGTTATGTACTTTGGTATCGTCAAACGTCACCCGTAACAGGGTGGACCATAAAAGCGATTACTGGGTATATAACAAATTATGCGGAGGGATGTGAGTGATGTAGATGGGATCTATCCCTCTCATATGACGAGAGTGATATCGGTGGGCCCCTTGATTGAGTAGAACTACTAAAACGCATGGCCATGCTCGAATGAGTCAATATGAGATATTGAGCTCATTTGTTTGAGTTAGTTTACTCAGTGATCAAGAAACACATAGATTGATCGAGGATGACACGGTCTATGTCTCATAGATCAATCTGATATCAAGGATAGAAGGACACGGTCATATATTATAGTAGTCACGGAAAGGTTAGTCGGATCTTGACTTATCTCGTAACTTGGGTAGCAATGATGTATTGCTAGATGCCGCTCATTGCTTGTGTATCTAAAAGAGTTTAGGTCTACTGCCAACGTTATGAGAGCCTATAGGGTCATACACAAAGAGCATGATAATTAGAGGAATTAGAGTATTCTAGTTCGACTAGAATAATTTGGGAATAAGCTTAAGTACAAAATGGTTTTTGGACTTTAAGCTTAATGAGAATTTTAGCTAATTGATTTAATGAGATTAATTCAATATGTTACCTTATTGATTTAATAAGATTAATTCAATATGATAACATAAGCTTAATTGAATTAATAAGATTAATTCAATATGATTGAATTAATAAGATTAATTCAACATGATAACATAAGCTTAATTGAATTAATAAGATTAATTCAACATGCATGAATGCCACATAAGAAAGCCACATAAGCATGCCACATAAGCATGCCACCTAAGCATCCACCTAAGCTAGATAAGGTGGAAGGAAACAAAATGGTTTTGTCTCCTTAAGTGGCCGGCCAAACTTGTGTCCCAATGCAATGGATTGCATTGAATGTGTTGAGGTGAAAGGGTTTTTCCAACCCTATAAAAGACCCCATGAAGTGGCCGGCCAAAGCAAGTGTTGTTGTGGTTGTGAGAGAGCTTGGTGGAAGCTTTGGTTGTGTGGGTTTGTGAGTGTAGGCTAGCAAGGAGAGGAGTCTTCTTCTTCCTTTCTCCTTTTCCCTCTCTTCCTCTCCTTTAGGGACTTCTCTAGCAAGAAGTAAAGGAGAGCTCCTCTAGTTTTTCTTTGGTGAAACAAGAGCTTGCTCGTGTGGATACATATAGAGGCACGGACACTTGAACGTGCTAAAGATCCAACAAACAAAAGGAAGAAGCGGGATTAACAAGGGCACGCAACAAAGGTAATCCTCTCCTATAAGATAGGTTTGGTTTAGAGAAATTTATTTTATACGAGTTTGCTTTCGCATGGATCACTTGGAAGGGATCCTAATTTTTCCGTTGCGCATATGCCATTTGGCATAAAGAATTCCCTACAGTGGTATCAGAGCCACTTGCGAAAGATCGTATAAAATAGGTTTTCTCTATTTTATATGTGATATAGAAGTAGGATAAATTTTATTATAAGTTGATAATTGCATTAGCAATTGTCAAACATAATAAAATATCCAATGTCTTTTAAAAGTTAAAATGACATGGTGCATGGTTATGGCCTAGTCCCAAAAGGTTTGTGAATGTGTGTGTGTTGTAATTCTTAAATACGACATGCGTGTCGTGCCTTCCTCCTAAAATTCTTGTTGTAAAATTAGTTTTAGACTCGAATGTAACTCGAGTATTTCTCCTTTTGTAATGTACAAAACAAAGATGGAGGGTCCATTGGAAGATGAGGTTACAAGGAGGAAGTCAACACACAAGACAACCAAAAGGAAGCACTTAGGAGAAGATGCTATCCCTAGGTTGACCAATCAATCTTTTCATTGGCTTGAGAAGATTGTAGAATAAGGGCCATAACCATGACATGCTTAGTTTAATATGTATGTGATGCATGTTAGTTTAGCTTGTATGTGATGCATGATTAGTTTAGCTTATATGTGATGTATGCTAATATGTATATGATACATGTTTATTTCTTAATAAGTCAAAAACGATATGCCTACCAAAGCTTGGTACTCACTACTTCCTCGATCATTTGTTATTGGGTTTGCCAAAGCAAAGCAATGCATTTTATCTTGGAAGAGTGCGAGTGGACAATCATGATGTCCCGCTATCAAACTTGGTTAAGACTTAATTAGTTAAGAAAGTAGAGGCATATATTAGCTTTGAACCTAAGTTTTAAAATTAGTTTTATGTGATTTCCGAACATCAGCTTTGTCTTAGAAGTGGTCGTTGCTCCGATATCCAAGAAGGCCCCTATGCCTCGCCACAGCCTGGAAGCTGGTTTTGGAATAAACACTAAACTAATCTAAAACATAACCAAAGCGATTAAAGAGTTACATCAGATGTAATTGGCAAAAGATTGCCTACCTAATTTTACTACGTCTTGGGCGATTAGCCAAAGCTAACTCAAGATGAATTATAATGTGGATCTTTATCCCATATAAATTTATAGCTAAATAGTAGCTATGAGAATTTAGTGGGAGCCTCATTTAATTAAAGGCCTAATTAAATGATTTAGGTATGATACTTAACTTTGCATTTTAATGTTGTAGATCACCATGACATCTAACACGACACACCCCCTCAACTTGCGATCTGTCCTTGAGAAGGACAAGCTTAATGGAGCGAACTTTCTTGACTGGTATAGGAACTTGAGGATTATCCTCAAGCAAGAACGCAAACTGTATGTCCTAGAGCAGTCTACCCCTGGAACACCCGCCCATGTGGCCACTCGTGCTGAAAAGGATGCTTATAAGAAGCATCAAGATGACGCATTAGATGTGTCATGTCTTATGCTTGCCACCATGAACTCTGAGCTTCAGAAGCAACATGAGAACATGGATGCCTATGATATGGTTGAGCATTTGAAACAACTATATCAAGGACAAGCTAGGCACGAGCGTTTTGAAGTGTCTAAGGCTCTTTTTGCATGCAAGATGCAAGAAGGAACACCTGTAGGAACTCACGTACTCAAAATGATTGGGTACGTTGAGAACCTTGAAAGACTAGGTTTTCAACTTAGCCAAGAATTGGCAACCGATGTTATCCTGCAATCGTTGCCGGAAGCATATAATCAATTCGTCATGAATTATAACATGAATGAAATTGATAAACCTTTGCCTGAGATTCTCAGCATGTTAAGAACTGCTGAACCGAATCTCAAAAAGAAAGTTAGCAACGTACTAATGGTCAAGAAGGGCAAAGGTAAGCGCAAAGGCAAGGGTAAGACCCAAGCCAAAGGCAAGGCCAATTCATCCACTTCAAAGGGTAAAGGTAAAGTACCTAAGGAAGGGGACTGCTTCCATTGCGGTGAGGCCCGACACCTTTGGCGGGCTGCAAAGTCTACCTTGAGGAAGTAAAGAATAAAAGAAGTGGGACTTACGCCTCGGTATACACGTTATAGAAGTTAATCTATCTATTTCTTCTACATGGGTATTAGATGGATGTGCATCTCACATTTGTAATAATGTGCGAGGGTGAGAAATAGTAGACAAATGGCAAAAGGCGGCAGACCTACAGTAGGCAATGGCATGAAAAGTTCTTTGTTTTTGTAGGAACATATTCTTTGTCTTTGCCCAGGGCTTATCTTAGAACTAGAGGAGTGCTTATATGTACCTGCATTGACAAAGAACATAATTTCTGTATCTTGTTTAGACAAGAAAAATTTTTCTTTTATAATAAAGGACAAATGTTGTTCCATTTATTTAAATGAAATGTTCTATTGTAATGCACCACTTATGAATGGTCTCTATGTTCTAGATTTGGAAAACCCAATTTATAACGTAAATACCAAGCGGTTCAAATCGAATGATTCGAACCAAACATATCTCTGGCACTGTCGCCTAGGTCACATAAATGAAAAACGCATATCCCAACTCCATAAAGATGGATTATTGGACTCATTTGATTTTGAATCATATGAGGTATGCGAATCTTGCCTTTTAGGAAAGATGACTAAAACTCCATTTAGTGGACATGGAGAGAGAGCGACAGACTTATTAGGACTCATACATACTGATGTATGTGGGCCTTTCAATGTCGAAGCCAGAGGAGGCTATAAGTACTTTATTACTTTCACTGATGATATGAGTAGATTTGGCTACTTATATTTGATGAGACATAAGTCAGAATCCTTTGAAAAGTTCAAAGCATTCAAAAATGAAGTACAAAACCAACTTGGTAAGTGTATCAAGCTACTTCGATCAGATCGAGGTGGTGAATACCTTAGTCAAGAGTTTCGTGATCACCTGGCTGAGTGTGGGATAATATCCCAACTCACTCCCCCTGGAACACCACAATGGAATGGTGTATCTGAGAGGAGAAATCGTACTCTATTAGATATGGTACGATCATTGATGAGCCAGACTGATCTACCTACTTCATTTTGGGGACTATCTCTAGAGACAGCCGCTTTCACACTTAATCGCGTCCCATCAAAAGCCGTAGAAAAGACACCATATACGATATGGACTGGGAAGAGTCCCAAAATGTCTTTTATAAAGATTTGGGGTTGTGAAGCTTATGTAAGACGTCAAGTCTCAGATAAACTAGGACCCAAATCAGATAAGTGTTATTTTGTCGGATATCCCAAGGAAACTAAGGGATATTACTTTTACAATCCCACACTTGGCAAGGTCTTTGTTGCCAGAAATGCTGTCTTTCTAGAAAGAGAATTTATTTCTAGAAAAACTAGTGGGAGTAAAATTCATCTTGAAGAAGTTCAAGATGACGATAACACTAAGGCTTTGATGGAAAATGAACAGGAACCACAAAGTGTTGTGGATGAGGAAATTGTTGCCCAAAGAGTTGTGGAACAAACACCTGTTCAAGTAGACCAACCTCTTCGTAGATCTGACAAGATCCGTCGTCAACCCGAGAGATATTCTTTTCTCTTGGTAGTGATGGTGATGTATTGCTTGTCAATCTTGACGAGCCTACATCCTATCAAGAAGCTATGATGAGCCCAGATTCCGAGAAATGGCTAGAGGCCATGAGATCCGAAATGGAATCCATGTACACTAACCAAGTATGGACCTTGGTTGATCCACCTGAAGGGGTAAAACCCATTGGGTGTAAGTGGGTCTTTAAAGTAAAGACTGACATGGATGGTAATAAGCATACCTATAAAGGTAGATTGGTGGCGAAAGGATTCAAACAAATTCATGGTATTGACTATGATGAAACCTTTTCACCAGTTGCGATGCTTAAATCCATTCGGATCATACTTGCTATTGCAGCCTACCACGATTATGAGATCTGGCAGATGGATGTCAAAACCGCTTTTCTGAATGGAAAGCTACTCGAGGATGTGTACATGACACAGCCTGAGGGTTTTGAAGATCCAAAGCATCCTGGAAAGGTATGCAAACTGCAAAGGTCCATTTATGGACTAAAGCAAGCCTCTCGAAGATGGAATCTTCGATTCGATGATGCAATCAAAGAGTTTGGTTTCATCAAGAATGAAGATGAACCTTGTGTCTACAAGAGAAATAGTAGGAGCACAGTTGTATTTCTTGTCTTGTATGTAGATGACATACTTCTCATCGGAAATTATATTCCCTCACTCCAGTCTGTGAAGATGTGGTTAGGGAATTGTTTCTCGATGAAAGACTTAGGTGAAGCTGCCTATATTCTAGGCATCAAGATCTATAGAGATAGATCTAAAAGATTACTTAGCCTAAGTCAGAGTACATACATTGATAAAGTGCTAGATCGTTTTGCTATGCAAAATTCCAAGAAAGGATTTCTGCCTTTATCACATGGTGTGAGTCTTTCGAAGACTCAATGTCCCTCTTCTAAGGAGGAGAGAGATCGCATGGATAAGATCCCTTATCGCTCGCCATAGGGTCTATCATATGCGCCATGCTTTGTACTGCGTCACGATGTCTCGTATGCTTTGAGCATGACGAGTAGATACCCGGTCGGATCGGTGAAAGTCAGCTGGATAGCGATCAAAAATATTCTTAAATACTTACGAAGAGCGAAAGAATATTTCACGATATTTGGAGGCAATGAGGAGCTATTGTAAAGGGTTACAGTGATGCAAGCTTCCAAGCAGACAAGGATGACTATAGATCGCAATCGAGTCGTGTTTTGCACGAATGGTGGAGGTGGTGGAAGAGTTCAAAGCGAGACGATTCTTGATTCTACAAGCCAGTATATTCTGCATCGATCAAAGGATCTTTGTTTGGCTCAGTAAGTTCATCGATGAACTTGGGTAGTTCCTAGCATTGCAGATCCAATATACCTCTATTGTGACAACAATGGGGCTATTGTGAGCTAAGGAACCTCGATCACATCACGGACCAAACACATATGTGCGCTTCCATCTCATTCGAGAGATCATCGATAGAGGAGATGTGAGGATATGCAGAGTACCGATAGAAGCTAACATCGCAGATCCATTGACCAAGGCTTTGGCACAGAGGAAGCATGATGGTCACACTAGGTCACTAGGTATTAGATATCATAGTGATTGGTACTAGTGCTAGTGGGAGATTGTTAGTTATAGCCCTAAGAACCAATCATGTGATGGTTGAATAGGGAACATTTTGTATCATATTCTATAAAGGCAAAGGAGTTATTATATTTAAGTCTTGCTTGTGCCCTAAATTAAATATAGTAATGCCCTAGAAAAGTAGGTTCTTATCTCTGACACATCAATTGGCGAATTGATTATGAGAGGTCAGTAGAGAACACTTTCTAAATGTTCCTAGTCAAGTATTAATATGCAAGGGCAATATTAATACATAAAGACTAGCATGTAGGTCAATTGATGACTTGATCTCACAAGTCATGGATATATGATATCAAGTTGACACATGGGTATATATTAGAGAATATATACTGAACTGACCCGCCATGAGAAAGTTTCATGGATCGTTATATGAGTGTCATAAACTTTCTCATGTGACTATTGGTATGAATAGTCCTCAGACCTGAAGTCACTACGGTTCCCTACATAAGAAGTTATGTACTTTGGTATCGTCAAACGTGACCCGTAACAGGGTGGACCATAAAAGCGATTACTGGGTATATAACAAATTATGCTGATGGATGTGAGTGATGTAGATGGGATCTATCCCTCTCATATGACGAGAGTGATATCGGTGGGCCCCTTGATTGAGTAGAACTACTAAAACGCATGGTCATGCTCGAATGAGTCAATATGAGATATTGAGCTCATTTGTTTGAGTTAGTTTACTCAGGGATTAAGAAACACATAGATTGATCGAGGATGACACGGTCTATGCCTCATTGATCAATCTGATATCAAGGATAGAAGGACACGGTCATATATTATAGTAGTCACGGAAAGGTTAGTCGGATCTTGACTTATCTCGTAACTTGGGTAGCAATGATGTATTGCTAGATGCCGCTCATTGCTTGTGTATCTAAAAGAGTTTAGGTCCACTGCCAACGTTATGAGAGCCTATAGGGTCACACACAAAGAGCATGATAATTAGAGGAATTAGAGTATTCTAGTTTGACTAGAATAATTTGGGAATAAGCTTAAGTACAAAATGGTTTTTGGACTTTAAGCTTAATGAGAATTTTAGCTTATTGATTTAATGAGATTAATTCAATATGTTACCTTATTGATTTAATAAGATTAATTCAATATGATAACATAAGCTTAATTGAATTAATAAGATTAATTCAATATGATTGAATTAATAAGATTAATTCAACATGATAACATAAGCAATTGAATTAATAAGATTAATTCAACATGCATGAATGCCACATAAGAATGCCACATAAGCATGCCACATAAGCATGCCACCTAAGCATCCACCTAAGCTAGATAAGGTGGAAGGAAACAAAATGGTTTTGTCTCCTTAAGTGGCCAGCCAAACAAGGATGTGTCTCAATGCAATGGATTGCATTGAATGTGGAGGTGAAAGGGTTTTCCAACCTATAAAAGACCCCATGAAGTGGCGCCAAAGCAAGTGTTGTTGTGGTTGTGAGAGAGCTTGGTGGAAGCTTTGGTTGTGTGGGTTTGTGAGTGTAGGCTAGCAAGGAGAGTCTTCTTCTTCCTTTCTCCTTTTCCCTCTCTTCCTCTCCTTTAGGGACTTCTCTAGCAAGAAGTAAAGGAGAGCTCCTCTAGTTTTCTTTTGTGAGACAAGAGCTTGCTCGTGTGGATACATATAGAGGCACGGACACTTGAACGTGCTAAAGATCCAACAAACAAAAGGAAGAAGCGGGATTAACAAGGGCACGCAACAAAGGTAATCCTCTCCTATAAGATAGGTTTGGTTTAGAAATTTATTTTATACGAGTTTGCTTTGCATGGATCACTTGGAAGGATCCTAATTTTTCATTCTTCATATGCCATTTGGCATAAAGAATTCCCTACAATGGTATCGAGCCACTTGCGAAGATCGTATAAAATAGGTTTCTCTATTTTATATGTGATATAAGTAGGATAAATTTTATTATGAGTTGATAATTGCATTAGCAATTGTCAAACATAATAAAATATCAATGTCTTTTAAAAGTTAAAATGACATGGTGCATGGTTATGGCCTAGTCCCAAAAGGTTTGTGAATGTGTGTGTGTTGTAATTCTTAAATACGGCTGCGTGTCGTGCCTTCCTCCTAAAATTCTTGTTGTAAAATTAGTTTTAGACTCGAATGTAACTCAGTATTTCTCCTTTTGTAATGTACAAAACAAAGATGGAGGGTCCATTGGAAGATGAGGTTACAAGGAGGAAGTCAACACACAAGACAACCAAAGGAAGCACTTAGGAGAAGATGCTATCCTAGGTTGACCAATCAATCTTTTCATTGGCTTGAGAAGATTGTAGAATAAGGACCATAACCATGACACGCTTAGTTTAATATGTATGTGATGCATGTTAGTTTAGCTTGTATGTGATGCATGATTAGTTTAGCTTATATGTGATGTATGCTAATATGTATATGATACATGTTTATTTCTTAATAAGTCAAAAGCGATATGCCTACTAAAGCTTTGTACTCACTACTTCCTCGATCATTTGTTATTGGGTTTGCCAAAGCAAAGAAATGCATTTTATCTTGGAAGAGTGCGAGTGGACAATCGTGATGTCCCGCTATCAAACTTAGTTAAGACTTAATTAAGTTTTCTTAATTAGTTAAGAAAGTAGAGGCATATATTAGCTTTGAACATAAGTTTTAAAATTAGTTTTATGTGATTTCAGAACATCAGCTTTGTCTTAGAAGTGGTCGTTGCTCCGATATCCAAGAAGGCCCCTGTGCCTCGCCACACTGGAATGGTTTAGGAATAAACACTAAACTAATCTAAAACTTAACCAAAGCTATTAAAGAGTTACATCAGATGTAATTGGCAAAAGATTGCCTACCTAATTATACTACGTCTTGGGCGATTAGCCAAAGCTAACTCAAGACGAATTATAATGTGGATCTTTATCCCATATAAATTTATAGCTAAAGAGTAGCTATGAGAATTTAGTGGGAGCCTCATTTAATTAAAGGCCTAATTAAATGATTTAGGTATGATACTTAACTTTGCATTTTAATGTTGTAGATCACCATGACATCTAACACGACACACCCCTCAACTTGCGATCTGTCCATGAGAAGGACAAGCAATGGAGCGAACTTTCTTGGTAGTATAGGAACTTAAGGATTATCCTCAAGCAAGAAGCATAAGCTGTATGTCCTAGAGCGGTCTACCTGGAACACCCCCATGCCACTCGTCTTGAAAAGGATGCTTATAAGAAGCATCAAGATGGCGATTAGATGTGTCATGTCTTTATGCTTGCTACCATGAACTCGAGCTTCAAGCAACATGAGAACATGGATGCCTATGATATGGTTGAGCATTTGAAACAACTATATCAAGGACAAGCTAGGCAGCGCTTTGAAGTGTCTAAGGCTCTTTTGCATGCAAGATGCAAGAAGGAACACTGTAGGAACTCACGACTAAAAAATGATTGGGTACGCTGAGAACCTCGAAAGACTAGGTTTTCCATCGAGCCAAGAATTGGCAACGATGTTATCCTCGCAATCGCTGTAAGCATATAATCAATTCATGAATTATAACATGAATGAAATTGATAAACCTTTGCTGAGATTCTCAAAGATGTTAAGAATCACAACCGAATCTCAAAAAGAAAGTTTACAGCATTACTAATGGTCAAGAAGGGCAAAGGTAGCACTTAAAGGCAAGGGTAAGACCAAGCCAAAGGCAGAGGCCAATTCATCCACTTCAAAGGGTAAAGGTAAAGTACCTAAGGAAGGGGCTTCCATTGCGGTGAGTGGACCTTTAGGCGGGCAAAGTCTACCTTGAGGAAGTAAAGAATAAAAGAAGTGGGACTTATGCCTCAGGTATACACGTTATAGAAGTTAATCTATCTATTTCTTCTACATGGGTATTAGATACCGGATGTGCACCTCACATTTGTAATAATGCGAGGTGAAATAGTAGACAAATGGCAAAAGCGAAGTAGACCTACGAGTAGGCAATGGCGCAAAAGTTCTTTCTTTGTATTTGTAGGAACATATTCTTTGTCTTTGCCTTGGGCTTATCTTAGAACTAGAGGAGTGCTTATATGTACTGCATTGACAAAGAACATAATTTACGTATCTTGTTTAGACAAGAAAAATTTTTCTTTTACAATAAAGGACAAATGTTGTTCTATTTATTTAAATGAAATGTTCTATTGTAATGCACCACTTATGAATGGTCTCTATGTTCTAGATTTGGAAAACCCAATTTATAAAGTAAATACCAAGCGGTTCAAATCGAATGATGATTCAGACCAAACATATCTCGCATCGCCTAGGTCACATAAATGAAAAACGCATATCCCAACTCCATAAAGATGGATTATTGGACTCATTTGATTTTGAATCATATGAGGTATGCGAATCTTGCCTTTTAGGAAAGATGACTAAAACTCCATTTAGTGGACATGGAGAGAGAGCGACAGACTTATTAGGACTCATACATACTGATGTATGTGGGCCTTTCAATGTCGAAGCCAGAGGAGGCTATAAGTACTTTATTACTTTCACTGATGATATGAGTAGATTTGGCTACTTATATTTTATGAGACATAAGTCAGAATCCTTTGAAAAGTTCAAAGCATTCAAAAATGAAGTACAAAACCAACTTGGTAAGTGTATCATGCTACTTCGATCAGATCGAGGTGGTGAATACCTTAGTCAAGAGTTTCGTGATCACCTGGTTGAGTGTGGGATAATATCCCAACTCACTCCCCCTGGAACACCACAATGGAATGGTGTATCTGAGAGGAGAAATCGTACTCTATTAGATATGGTACGATCATTGATGAGCCAGACTGATCTACCTACTTCCTTTTGGGGACTAGCTCTAGAGCAGTAGCTTTCACTTAATCGCGTCCCATCAAAAGCCGTAGAAAAGACACCATATACGATATGGGTGGGAAGAGTCCCAAAATGTCTTTTATAAAGATTTGGGGTTGTGAAGCTTATGTAAGACGTCAAGTCTCAGATAAACTAGGACCCAAATCAGATAAGTGTTATTTTGTCGGATATCCCAAGGAAACTAAGGGATATTACTTTTACAATCCCACACTTGGCAAGGTCTTTGTTCCCAGAAATGCTGTCTTTCTAGAAAGAGAATTTATTTCTAGAAAAACTAGTGGGAGTAAAATTCATCTTGAAGAAGTTCAAGATGACGATAACACTAAGGCTTCGATGGAAAATGAGCAGGAACCACAAAGTGTTGTGGATGAGGAAATTGTTGCCCAAAGAGTTGTGGAACAAAACACATTCAAGTAGACCAACCTCTTCGTAGATCGACAAGATCCGTCGTCAACCAGAGATATTCTTTTCTCTTGGTGACAATGGTGATGTATTGCTTGTCAATCTTGATGAGCCTACATCCTATCAAGAAGCTATGATGAGCCAGTTCAGAAATGGCTAGAGGCCATGAGATCGAAATGGAATCCATGTACACTAACCAAGTATGGACCTTGGTTGATCCACGAAGGGGTAAAACCCATTGGGTGTAAGTGGGTCTTTAAAGTAAAGAGACATGGATGGTAATAAGCATACCTATAAAGGTAGATTGGTGGCTAAAGGATTCAAACAAATTCATGGTATTGACTATGATGAAACCTTTTCACGATTGTGATGCTTAAATCCATTCGGATCATACTTGCTATTGCAGCCTACCACGATTATGAGATCTGGCAGATGGATGTCAAAACCGCTTTTCTGAATGGAAAGCTACTCGAGGATGTGTACATGACACAGCCTGAGGGTTTTGAAGATCCAAAGCATCTGAAAGGTATGCAAACCGCAAAGGTCCATTTATGGACTAAAGCAAGCCTCTCAGTGGAATCTTCGATTCGATGATGCAATCAAAGAGTTTGGTTTCATCAAGAATGAAGATGAACCTTGTGTCTACAATAGAAATAGTAGAACACGATTGTATTTCTTGTCTTGTATGTAGATGACATACTTCTCGCCGGAAATGATATTCCCTCACTCCGGTCTGTGAAGATGTGGTTAGGGAATTGTTTCTCGATGAAAGACTTAGGTGTGCCTATATTCTAGGCATCAAGATCTATAGAGATAGATCTAAAAGATTACTTGGCCTAAGTCGAGTACATACATTGATAAAGTGCTAGATCGTTTTGCTATGCAAAATTCCAAGAAAGGATTTCTGCCTTTATCACATGGTGTGAGTCTTTCGAAGACTCAATGTCCCTCTTCTAAGGAGGAGAGAGATCGCATGGATAAGATCCCTTATGCATCTGCCATAGGGTCTATCATGTACACCATGCTTTGTACTCGTCCTGACGTCTCGTATGCTTTGAGCATGACGAGTAGATACCAGTCGGATCCAGGTGAAAGTCACTGGATAGCAGTCAAAAATATTCTTAAATACTTACGAAGAACGAAAGAATATTTCCTGATATTTGGAGGCAATGAGGAGCTAGCTGTAAAGGGTTACAATGATGCAAGCTTCCAAACAGACAAGGATGACTATAGATCGCAATCGGGGTACGTGTTTTGCAGAATGGTGGGTGTGGTGGAAGAGTTCAAAGCGAGACACGATTCTTGATTCTACAACAGAAGCCGAGTATATTGCTGCATCTGATGCAGCAAAGGAGGCTGTTTGGCTCCGTAAGTTCATCAGTGAACTTGGGTTAGTTCCTAGCATTGCAGATCCAATAGACCTCTATTGTGACAACAATGGGGCTATTGCACAGGCTAAGGAACCTCGATCACATCAGCGGACCAAACACATACTGCGGCGCTTCCATCTCATTCGAGAGATCATCGATAGAGGAGATGTGAGGATATGCGATCTACGAGAAGCTAACATCGCAGATCCATTGACCAAGGCTTTGGCACAGAGGAAGCATGATGGTCACACTAGGTCACTAGGTATTAGATATCATAGTGATTGGTACTAGTGCTATTGGGAGATTGTTAGTTATAGCCCTAAGAACCAATCATGTGATGGTTGAATAGGGAACATTTTGTATCATATTCTATAAAGGCAAAGGATTGGTTATTATATTTAAGTCTTGCTTGTGCCAGCTAAATTAAATATAGTAATGCCCTAGAAAAGTAGGTTCTTATCTACTGACACATCAATTGGCAGAATTGATTATGAGAGGCTGTAGAGAACACTTTCTAAATGTTCCTAGTCAAGTATTAATATGCAAGGGCAATATTAATACATAAAGACTAGCATGTAGGTCAATTGATGACTTGATCTCACAAGTCATGGATATATGATATCAAGTTGACACATGGGTATATATTAGAGAATATATCTTGAATCGACCGCCATGAGAAAGTTTCATGGATCGTTATATGAGTGTCATAAACTTTCTCATGTGACTATTGGTATGAATAGTCCTCAGACCTGAAGTCACTACGGTTCCCAACATAAGAAGTTATGTACTTTGGTATCGTCAAACGTCACCCGTAACAGGGTGGACCATAAAGGCGATTCTTGGGTATATAACAAATTATGCGGAGGATGTGAGTGATGTAGATGGGATCTATCCCTCTCATATGGCAGAGTGATATCGGTGGGCCTTGATTGAGTAGAACTACTAAAACGCATGGCCATGCTCGAATGAGTCAATATGAGATATTGAGCTCATTTGTTTGAGTTAGTTTACTCAGGGATCAAGAAACACATAGATTGATCGAGGATGACACGGTCTATGCCTCATTGATCAATCTGATATCAAGGATAGAAGGACACGGTCATATATTATAGTAGTCACGGAAAGGTTAGTCGGATCTTGACTTATCTCGTAACTTGGGTAGCAATGATGTATTGCTAGATGCCGCTCATTGCTTGTGTATCTAAAAGAGTTTAGGTCCACTGCCAACGTTATGAGAGCCTATAGGGTCACACACAAAGAGCATGATAATTAGAGGAATTAGAGTATTCTAGTTTGACTAGAATAATTTGGGAATAAGCTTAAGTACAAAATGGTTTTTGGACTTTAAGATTAATGAGAATTTTAGCTAATTGATTTAATGAGATTAATTCAATATGTTACCTTATAGATTTAATAAGATTAATTCAATATGATAACATAAGCTTAATTGAATTAATAAGATTAATTCAATATGATTGAATTAATAAGATTAATTCAACATGATAACATAAGATTAATTGAATTAATAAGATTAATTCAACATGCATGAATGCCACATAAGAATGCCACATAAGCATGCCACATAAGCATGCCACCTAAGCATCCACCTAAGCTAGATAAGGTGGAAGGAAACAAAATGGTTTTGTCTCCTTAAGTGGTCGGCCAAACTTGTGTCCCAATGCAATGGATTGCATTGAATGTGTGGAGGTGAAAGGGTTTTTCCAACCCTATAAAAGACCCCATGAAGTGGCCGGCCAAAGCAAGTGTTGTTGTGGTTGTGAGAGAGCTTGGTGGAAGCTTTGGTTGTGTGGGTTTGTGAGTGTAGGCTAGCAAGGAGAGGAGTCTTCTTCTTCCTTTCTCCTTTTCCCTCTCTTCCTCTCCTTTAGGGACTTCTCTAGCAAGAAGTAAAGGAGAGCTCCTCTAGTTTTTCTTTTGTGAGACAAGAGCTTGCTCGTGTGGATACATATAGAGGCACGGACACTTGAACGTGCTAAAGATCCAACAAACAAAAGGAAGAAGCGGGATTAACAAGGGCACGCAACAAAGGTAATCCTCTCCTATAAGATAGGTTTGGTTTAGAGAAATTTATTTTATACGAGTTTGCTTTCGCATGGATCACTTGGAAGGGATCCTAATTTTTCCGTTGCGCATATGCCATTTGGCATAAAGAATTCCCTACACAGAGATTGTGACACAAACTGTGGAACTAGTAGCAAAGATCTGGGACAGAATGCAGTCGGCACAAAGTCGCAAAAATAGTTATGCTGATTGTCGAAGGAGGGACCTAGAGTTCACAGTCGGAGACCATGTATTTCTCAAAGTGTCACCCATGAAGGGAGTACTGAGGTTCGGAAGGAAGGGCATACTCAGTCCGAGGTATATTTGGCCTTTTGAGATCCTCGACCGGATTGGAACACGAGCATACCGCGTTGCTCTAGCACCAAACCTGGCGGGAGTTCATAATGTGTTTCACATATCCATGCTCAGAAGGTACCTTTCCAACCCTGCACATGTGATTGGGTATGAAGCCATACAGTGGACACCAGAGCTATCCTACGAGGTAATACTAGAACAAATATTGGATCGTCAAGTGAGGAAGCTGGGAAATAAAGAAATCAGAATGGTGAAAGTTTTATGGGGAAATTGTTAGTGCTTATAAGCTCCACATATCTCCACAATGGCATGATATTGTCCACTTTGGGTCTAAGCCCTCATGGTTTTATTTTTGGGCTTTACCCAAAAGGCCTCATACCAATGGAGATATCTTTTTTCTTATAAGCACATGATCTTTTCCATGTCTTACCAATGTGGGACTTTGATTGTATTCCCAACAATCCCCCCCTCAAATGAAGGACCACATTGGGCCCCCCCTCAAGCCTATCCCTCCTCGAAGGATTTTCTCTGCTTGATGTCCGATCTTCAACCCACCAGGACTTCCTGCCAGTTGTTCGGTCCCCCCGACCCAACTAGACTTCCTTCCTGATGTCTGGTTCTCTTGATCCGGACGTGGGAGCTCAACTTCCTTCGTTCGAGGTTCATGGCTTGACATGGACCACGGCTCTGATACCAATTGTTAGTGCTTATAAGCTCCACATATCTCCACAATGGCATGATATTGTCCACTTTGGGTCTAAGCCCTCATGGTTTTATTTTTGGGCTTTACCCAAAAGGCCTCATTCCAATGGAGATATCTTTTTTCTTATAAGCACATGATCTTTTCCATGTCTTACCAATGTGGGACTTTGATTGTATTCCCAACAGAAATCAGCAGATAGAGGAAGCTACCTGGGAGACCGAGCGGGATATGCGTGACCGTTACCCTGAATTATTTGGTAAGTCAAATTTCGAGGACGAAATTTTTTTTAAGAGGGGAAGAGTTGTCAAGTCTAAAATATATATATATATATATATATATAATAATAATAATAATAATAACAATAATAAAATGATAAAAAATACATGGGCGTATGTCATCGTAAAAAGGAGGATAAATTTCGGGGTCTATTTATACCCTAAATAATCACCGTTGAGGGGCATGAAGGGGGAAAAAAACCCTAAAACCCATTTACCCTAAATAATAACCCATCCTCCGCTCACGAGCCGCCGCAGACGACGAAAAGGGGCGACGTCGAAGCCCTTCCACCGGAGACGACGCCAAGCTGCCGGAGCCACACCGACCCTCCTCCTTCCTCTTCACGGTGAGTAGTCTTTGGCTAGGGTTGGCGAGGGCAGTGAGTTCAGTAGATTCTCGTTTGGGACGGTCGCGGCGAGTTGGAGTCGGGGTGTTAGGGATTGAAGCGTGCCGCTGGAATGGGATTCCCGATTGGGTTCCAGCAGGCTTCCGCGGTGGATTATCGGTATTGTTGGGGATGGGTTGAGCTAGGGAAATGGTGGAGTTTGGCTACCTGACGGCTAGGAGGAGGTGACAGGCAGAGAGTTCACGGGAAGGGGGTTAGGGCATTCAATCTTGGAGCTGTAAGGGGAGTTCTCGATGGGAAGTGATTGGAATCGGAGGATTTGGGGGTGTTCGGTAGGTGAAGGGTAGGGGAGAGGGAGCGGGTAAACAGAGTGGTGTTGTTGGGAGAGAAGGGGATCGGTTTAGGATTTTAGGATCGTTTTGATGAATTTACGCATGAATAGGTATGGTGGGATTCATCCGGTAGGACGATAATAACAGAGTATATACATGTTGGGGTCCTTATGAATTGAGTATGCCGCGTGATGTGTATGAGGTTTAAATCTTCAGTTAATAGCCAGATAAAGGTATAATTGATGTAAGGAGTAGTTTGTTTGAAAAGAATTAGCCTGCTAGGGTGGATGTAAAAATTTGTATATACATGAGCTTTATGTCTGTAGATGATTCCTGCTATATTTGTTCTCGGTCAGCATGTTTAGTTAATCCTTTATAAGATTTTTCTTAATGCTGTAAATGATATATAATATGTGATAAATATTGTCTACCTGTGTATGAGGTTAGATGCTATATGTATATGTGTGTAATTACCATCTACCTGTGTATGAGGTTAGATGTTATATGTATATGTGTGTAATTACCATCTACCTATGTATGAGGTTAGATGCTATATATAGATATATATATTTGTTCACCTATGATGTTTAATGTTATTATTTTTAGCTAAATGTTCATCAGATCTTTCTTGTACTTCGATGTTATGTGAATAAGTTATATTATCATCTACCTGTGTGTAAGGTTAGATGCTATATGTACATGTGTGTAATTATCATCTACCTGTGTATGAGGTTAGATGCTATATATATATATGTGGGTGTAATTAACATCTACCTGTGTATGAGGTAGATGCTATATATATATGTGGGAGTAATTAACATCTACCTGTGTATGAGGTTAGATGTTATATATAGATATATACTCGTTCACTCATGATGTTCTATGTTATCCTTCTGTGACCGAGTATGATAGAAAATGACAGAAATTCTTATTTAGCTAACTGTATGTAGATGAGCATTAGTGGTGCAGAAAATGACAGAAATTCTTATTTAGCTAACTGTATGTACATGAGCATTAGTGGTGCTTGGACAGGTTGGCTCCCCGGGTTGAGCTCCGGGGAGGGCCCACCCAAATTGACAGATTGACTGATGACTGATGACTGACCCCCTTAGTTTCTTTCTAGAGGTACCTC
The DNA here is from genome assembly GCA_025175895.1 of Wurfbainia villosa. Taxonomy (NCBI): domain Eukaryota; kingdom Viridiplantae; phylum Streptophyta; class Magnoliopsida; order Zingiberales; family Zingiberaceae; genus Wurfbainia; species Wurfbainia villosa. The sequence continues at coordinate 28,436,009 of CM045989.1, read as the reverse complement.
AGGATTGCACAAGAAAATAAGGTATTTGACTGGCTTAGCATTTTAAATGCATAATGTGAGGTACCACGAGGGTTTATGTTTAGGTACAGTTAGCATAACAGAAAGGCATGATTGGGTTCGCAGAACTTGTTATAATGGCATGATAAAAGTATTGTTTTTGTTTCATACTGAATTACAGAAAGTGTAACAGAAAATGTATGTTGAGCTACAGTAGTTTACTTTTACAGTTGTAGAGATATATGTTTCATATTGAATTTTCCTCCCTGTGTTATATCCCTATCATTGATCTACTTATTGGGCTGTGAACTCATGATTTCACATAACATTTTCAGGTAGGGAACAGGATTCCCAGATTGGGATGCAAGAAGCGAAGGTGGAGTAACTGTGGAGATGATGATGAGCATGACACACATTGTCCGGGACATCTATGATACAGGGTTGCTAGTTTGAGGCGAGTTGGTTTTGATGTTCTATTTTTCTTCAGGTTGAGAGGGTAAAGTGTGTAGTTGAGACTGCTAAACTGAATGGAATAAAATAAACTCTCTGCCGGGTGTTCCGATCTTGTGTATAATGGGTAATATTGATGTGTGACTGGGGATTAAGTATATGCATACTGGGTTAGGTCTTTTCATCTTGTATACACAAGACTCATTCAGACTTTGAATAAATCTATAAGACTGGATTACCTCATCAAATCGGATGTTCCAAGACCTCGAAGCTTGCTTCAATCCATAAATGGACCGATTATGCTTACATACAAGATGCTCTTTTCCCTTCGCAATGAATCCCTCCGGTAGCTTCATATAGATATTTTCCTCAAGACTTCCATTAAGGAAAGCTGTCTTGACATCCATCTGCCACACCTCATAATCCATATGAGCTGCTATGCATAAGAGAATCTGGATAGACTTAAGTATCGCTACCGGCGAAAAGGTCTCCTCATAATCGATACCCTCTTTCTTAGTATACCCCTTCGCAACATGCCTCACTTTGAAGGTCTCAACCTTCCCATCTATTCCTCTCTTTCTTTTGTAGATCCACTTGCATCCAATGGTTTTTACACCATCGGGTGGTTCCACTAGCTCCCAGACCGGATTTGAATCCATAGATTCAATCTCAGTATTCATTGCACTTTACCAAGATGCTGCATCTATATCTTGGATTGCCTTGTAATATGTCCAGAGATCAGGTTCATGTTCGCCAGGGACCAAATAAGAAGATTATCTCAAGAACATGAATCTATCAGGCCATCTCACAACCCTCCCATTATGATGAGGTATCTCCTGTGTATCCTCTGTGACACGTGGTGCAATGACTTGTGGTATATCCTCTTGTACCGGTGGTACTGAAGTAGTGACTTCCCCTTTTAATTCCTCCAGAACAATTTTACTCTTGGGCTTATGGCTCATCACATAGTCTTCCTCTAGAAATCTGGCATTCATGCTAACGATCACCGTCTGATCTCTAGGACTATAAAACAAACAACCCTTCGTTCCTCTAGGATAGCCAACGAACATGCATACTTCTGTACGAGGTTTTAACTTACCAGCATCTGCCTTCAGCACATGTCCTTGACTCCCCCATATCCGAATATGTCTTAGACTAGGCTTTCGCCCAGTCCACAACTCTGTGGGAGTTGAAGGCACTGATTTAGATGGAACCAAGTTCAGAATGTACACCGCCGTATCTAGAGCATATCCCCAGAATGAATCTGACAACTCAGAATAAATCATTATCGATCTAACCATCTCTATAAGAGTCCTATTCCTTCGCTCTGCTACACCGTTCTACTGGGGTGTGCCAGGTGCAGACAATTGGGATTGAATCCCAACCTCTGATAAGTAGTTCCTAAACTCTCCCAAGAGGTACTCACCACCACGATTAGATCGTAGTGTCTTGATACTTTTACCTTGACGTTTCTCCTCATCAACCTTGAATCCTTTGAACTTGTCAAAGCATTCAGACTTGCGGCGCATCAGGTAAATGTATCCATATCTTGAGTAATCGTCTATAAAAGAGATGAAATACTCAAAACCACCTCTAGCCCGGATAGACATAGGACCATACAAATCAGAATGAACCAATTCTAACACATCTTTGCCTCTATACCCCATGGCCTTAAAAGGCCTCTTGGTAATTTTACCCTTCAAGCAAGATTCGCAGGTTGGGAGATCCTCCACCACTAATTAACCCAAAGGTCCATCAGCTATCAACCTTTGAATTCTGCTTAGGTTAATATGACCAAGCCTAAGATGCCAAAGATATGTTTGGTTCATCTTCGAAGGTTCTTTTCTCTTATTAGAATTAGAAGATGAGTTATTAACTTCAATTTGCATCGTGGGAGTTTTTTGTTCAAGTGTGTATAAATTTCCTATCAATGCACCCGAACAGATAATGCCCCTATTCCTTCTTATAACAACTCTGTCATTAAAATAAATAGAATATCCATCCATAAACAATTTAGAAACCGAAAATAAATTCCTTCAAAATAAGGGTACATAAAGACAATTCTTAAGAACCAAAAGTTTATTTTTCTCAAAAGATAAATGAACATCTCCCACTGCAACAGTCGCCACCTTCGTGGCATCGCCCAAATACACGATAATCTCCCCCTCAGCCAGTCGTCTGGTTTCCTGGAATTCCTGCAAAGTATTGTAGACATGATCAGTGGCTCCTGTATCTACACACCAGGTGCCGGTAAATAATGTTGCTAAACATGTTTCAACGACTAGACCAAAAGATATACCTTTGTTCTGCTTTTGGTTGGGGCAGTCCTTCTTCCAGTGTCTAGTCTGCTTGCAAGTGAAGCACTTACCTTTCATCATCTTCACTCCTCCCTGAGATCCTCCCCCCACATTTGCCCTAGCTTGTTTCTTCTTCTTCTTGCCTTTCGGCTTAGAAGCAGAAACCTTTTGGGCAACCTTGGCCTACGCCTGAGTACTCTGACAAAATAGCCCCTTTGTCACCTAGAGTTATGTCAGAAGCTCCGCCAATGAATACAACCTTTTATTCATGTTGTAGTTCAGGTGAAACTGCTCAAAACTCGTAGGTAGAGACTGGAGTATGATATCGACCTGGGTTTCCCCATCGATCTCAGCTCCTAGGACCTCCAGCTCATTCAAATGAGTCATCATCTTGAGAACATGATCCCTCACGGGTCTTCCCTCGATCATGGTGGTCATCATCAAGTTTCTCATGACTTCTTGCCTCCCACTTCTTATAACTCTCTCTCTCCTTTTCCCCAGAATCTTCTACAGGCTTAGGAGGGCACTCTTCGAGGAGTACATATTTGTATTCCTCAGCAGTCAAGACAATATCTAGATTCCTCTTCCAATCAACATAGTTGGGTCCAGTAAGTTTGTTCTATTTCAGTATCACAGCAATTGGGTTGAAAGTCATTTTGAAATAAAACCTAAGAATCACATAAATCAAAACATTAGATTTCAAAAAATTATTCATTCCTCAAACAATAAAATTTTAAAATCAACCAACACCTCAAAACACCGAGAATATCGTATGCCACGATAGTGTGGACGTATACGAATTCTACATTTGTAAGAGGAGGTTTTACCCATTAATTTTACTATCTTGTCAACTTAACTTTTTGACAAGTAAAATTAATAGTTGGTTCCTCTTTGGCCCAACAAATAAAAGAAGTGACTCCGATGGGGAGGATACTTATATTTGTATCTAAGTGTTCACCATTACTCGGTACCAAGGTAATTATCTCGGGTTATGTGCCTTCCGATGGGGAAGTGCACACCCTCCTTAATAATTCCCTTTAACCATATTTGACCTTGTGATCTGCAAACAAACTCATCCGATGGGGAGGAAGGCACTCAGAGCCAACGCGAAAGTTTGTTTGCATCACTTGTCAAATCGTAATGGAGGCTTGGGAATTTATAAAAATTTCCCTCTCCCACTTAGTAATTTGAATTTGAGGAATTTTCCTAGCCTACGACATGCATATCAAACAAAAAGCAATAAATATGAAAAATAAATTATTTTCCAACTATTATGGCTTTTGTCTTCAATATGTCTCTCGTCGCATCGCCTTCTCGTCCACTCTTCCTACGCCATGTATGAGCCATCCGGAGATCCGAGCCGAGACAAAAATCTATTTTAATTTACATCCATCGATCCTATACTCCACGAGGAAGTGTACATGAAATCTAGATCAAAAGTAAACTAAAATAAAAGGAGTGGCTAAACAATGTCGTATCTAATTTACAAAAAATTAAATACTAGCCTCGTCAACCCCAAGGATTCAACAAAATAAACATTTACACACATGAACTCACAAACACACATATGGCCATAATAGTCGGATCTTATGCCTGCAACCAAAGAGTTAACCTACGCATATCCTACTATTATCCGACACATATAATATATGAAAAGTGCATAAAAATTAACCGAATCCTAAACACACAAAACCGGAAACCTTGGCTCTGATACCAATTTTTGGGTTGATCCGTGAGGGGAAACTTCACTTCCCACTTCAACTCAGTCGCTTGTTCATGGCGATCCCATCGATGTCCCCATATTAAAAATTTAATCCTAGACAAAAGAGAACACCCTAGGAACCTTGTCATCGTCGTGCTATTCGTTTAGAGTAGTCACTTGAACAAACTTGTTGTTTAAGCGACCAACCTTTATACTACGAGTAGCCACGGAATAGACGATGTACGGATCGCTGGTTTTTGTGTTTATATTCGGGGTCCAAGTATATTTAGCCACATACATAAAGTAAACATCCACATAAAACATGCATATAATTGCAAAGCAATTATAAACATAATACAAAGGAAGACTAATCAAAATAAACAAGATTATACCTCTTGATCTTCTATTGTATGTCCTTCCTCCTTTTGGACGTCGTGTGGGTGACGATCTTCCAAAAGATGAAGCTCCTAGATCACCAATCTTCCTTTCCTTGTTCACTCCAAACAAAGGAAGATCATCAAATAAAACTCTTCTTCCTATCTAGAACCGGCCACCAAGTCAATAGACTCGATGTTATCGCCGGCCAAGGAAGAGAACACGGAGTATGCAAACCGGCCATAGGAGAAAACATGAGAGCATGGGCGCCGGCCAACACTTGGAGAAGAGAAAGAAAAACAATCCTTCTCCTTGTTGGCGCCCAAACCCTAAACCTAGCTCTCCTAATTTCTGGCCAAGGAAGAGTGGAAGAATGATAGGATGACCACCGGCCAAGGTAGATGGAAGAAGGATAGGAACCGGCCAAACCTTAGAAAGAAGAAGAAGAGGCCTTCTTCTCATGTTGCCGCCCACAACCAACTCCCAAACCCTAACCCAAGTTGTATGTCCTTCCTCCTTTTGGACGTCGTGTGGGCGACGATCTTCCAAAAGTCGAAGCTCCTAGATCACCAATCTTCCTTTCCTTGTTAACTTCGAACAAAGGAAGATCATCAAACAAAACTCTTCTTCCTATCTAGTATTGGCCACCAAGTCAATAGACTCGATGTTACCACCAGCCAAGGAAGAGAACACGGACTATGGAAACTGACCAAAGGAGAAAACATGAGAGAATGGGCGCCGACCAACACTTGGAGAAGAGAAAGAAAAGCAATCCTTCTCCTTGTTGCCGCCCAAACCCTAAACCTAGCTCTCCTAATTTCCGGCCAAGGAAGAGACGAAGAATGATAGGATGAGCACCGGCCAAGGTAGATGGAAGAAGGATAGGAACCGGCCAAACCTTTTCATCGTCGTGCTATTCGTTTAGAGTAGTCACTTGAACAAACTTGTTGTTCAAGCGACCAACCTCTATACTACGAGTAGCATAGCAGAATATGCTAATTAAGAGAATTAAAACAAAACACAAAGAAAAGAGAAAAGAGCAATTTGCAAACTCAAGGATGTAATGTGGTTCACGACCCTTGCCGCTAATCCATGGACAATTCGTATGACGAATCACTCCCTCAAATCCAATCACTAGTCTCTTCTTTAGCCCAAGCAAGGTGGAGATAAAGCTTCTTACAAGAACTCACTCCCTCTTACAATAGAATAGAGGTAAGCATAAGAAGAGGAGTGGAAAACCATGTAGAGCACTTATGGAGCACTTAGGAGTAGAAGCATTACCATCCACAATGCCCTCACCCCTTCTCTTTATAGAGAGAAGAGATTTCTTCCCGTTGGGCATGCAGCTATTGACTTTTGCATGTCACACCGATCACACCTTTCTAATGACCTGACCCGATCATGACCGCTAGTACAATGGTAGCCTTGGCGATCAATCTGCTATCAGCGATCGACTCGCCCACATAGCCGATCGATCACCACCACGAGTGGTTACGTTGTCCGTGTTCACCTTCATCAGTAGACTTTCATCCCTTGGTTGTCGACTGATGGAGTAGTAGTCGACTGCCATCCATTGGCAGTTGACTACTGGGCCAGAAACTCCTCAGTCGAACACCAATTGACATTCAGTCGACTTAGAACATTCAACTGCTATCTATAGTAGTCAACTGGTGTTGGGTAAAACCTCAAACAAATACTTGTTTGAGCATTCGATGGTCGGGTAAACCTCAAACCACCTGTTTGAGCATCCGACACTTGCATTCATCAGGTAGAAACCTCAAACTCATGTTTGAGCATTTGACTTATCCAATTGTTGGGTAAAACCTCAAACACAAGTTTGAGCATCCGACTTGTGGGGTAAAATCTCAAACCTAAATTTGACCGTTCGACATTTGACTTAGCTACTCACCCAAGTTTACCTATGAGCTACCATTACAATTGCTCACTCTCATCTCCCATGAATTCCCTTGCCTCGAAGCTCTCTTCGGCCTGCATCCCTCGGATGCACTAAATCCTCAGCTCCTCCAATGTCATCCTTCGCGTCTCGCCATGAAGTCTGCTTCCTCTGGCTTCACTTTATTTTCTCCTCGTCTAGCAATCCCTCGGATGCACCAAGCGCACAGCTTCCGCAATGCTATCCTTCACCGACTCAAGGACCCGAGCCATGAGATGGTGAACTCGCCAAAGGTTCATCAAGCTAACCATGTGTGATTTACTAAGTTTTGCATAACTTAAACACACATATCAAATAACATAATCAACCCTCACTTAAACCCTTTGCCATACACATCAAAACCAAACCATACTTTGGTGGATTGCCCAAACACTTGCTCTTCCTAGTGGGGACACTTGGATCCTTGACATTTTGCACCGGTTGAGCCTTCTTGACCTTCTTAAATCACTTGCTCTTATAGTTCCCATATTCCCTACACACAAAGCACATAATATGATTTTTATTGTTAATTAAAGTGCTTGAGTTACCTAGGTCGGTAGAGGCGATATGGGAAAATTCTTCACTTCTTTCGAAGGTGGATGCTTCCTCAAATTCTTCTACCTCTTCTACCGATCCGGATGTGGATCCCCACTCAATCTTCGAATTCTCATGGACTTGAGAGGATGAGCATTCTTCCTCGACTTCCTTCTCTACTTGTGTCGGTTCGGTATATTCATGGTATTTGACCAACTTATCCCACAACACCTTAGCATTCCCTTAGCTCCCTAATCTAGACAAAATATCGTAAGGTATCAATTTTATTGACAGTTTCGTTACCTTAATGATTGTCTTGAATTATTGTCGTTGCTCCTTGGTCCATCTTGATTTTTCTATTAGCTTGTTGTCTTCATCTCTAGGTACCTCGAAAACAATCTCAATTATTAGCATCATATCAAAATTAGTTTCGAAAAATACCTCCATTCTTTTCCTCCACCAAGAAAAGTCTCCTTCAAATTTTGGTTGGCGAATGTTCATGCCGGCCATTTGTTGTGCTTATCGTAGCGATGAGTCTGATGATAAGCTACTCACTCTGATACCAATTGTAGGAACTTTGGTGAGCGCTAGAGGGGGGGTGAATGGAGCATTCTCGTTGGCTTGATGGAATTCGATCGTTCTTGTCTACAATTATATTAGTACATAGCGGAAATAGAAAATACAATATGAATAGAAACACATAAGCATAAAGACAAGCGATATAACATGGTTCGGAACCTTAGGATTCCTACTCCATGAATTGAGCTCGATTGAACTCTAGTGATGCACACATCACCACTAATAAATCTCCTTCTCGACAACACGTCGGAGGTGGAGAAACCTCGTACAAGCAATTACAATAGTAATACACAAAGTACAAGAAAATACAAAGACAATAATGAAATACAAGTAAAGAAACTTTACAACAATTATTTTGAACACTTTGCTTGTTGCTTGCTTTGGTTTGCTTTTGAAGGTTTGGAATGCGGTAGCAATTCCCCTTCAAAATCTCACCAAAAATCATTGTAAAATCCTCCAACTCGAGCTCCTTTTATAACCTGCATCGAGATGATTTTGCACTCAACAGTCGACTACTCCTGTAGTCATTTTCTCATAATGACTCGATCCATGCTGGAAAAGTTCTAATAGATAGCCCATCAGTCGACTGCAAAACCCTATCAGTCGATTGATACATAGATAGTCGAGCATGCCTCGCTTTTGTGGCATCATCCATCAGTTAACTGACCTTCATGGCAATGGACTGATAATCCAATCGACTGGCCAGTACTGACAATCAATTTCCAATTCTACACGGCTGTAGTCGAACTCCAGTCGACTCTTATCAGTTGACTAATAAACCTCAAACACGAGGTTTAACCCAAGTATGATGCCCTCATACTTACTAGACCACCCTTAGCCTAGACCTAAGCCTTCTAGCCACCTCCATGAGCCTCACGGCTCTCGGATCCCTCCAACTCATCCATGACTTGTTCATCCACATGCTAGTCTCCTGGTGCTTCCATCGGCTATTGTCATGCTAACCGGGTCTACACCACCAAGGCTGCACACTTAGACTTCCCTTGCCAACTCCATGTTGGAGTTTCCAATTGCCAAGCCCCATGCTTGGACTTTCCATGCCAAGGCTACACACTTGGACTTCCCATGGCAACTGTTGGACTTTCCCTTGCCAACTCCATTTTGGACTTTCCATTTGCCAAGCCCCATTCTTGGACTTTCACCACCAAGGCTACACACTTGGACTTATATGGCCAAAGCTATACACTTGGACTTTCCTTGCAAACTCCATGTTGGACTTTCCAATTGCCAAGCCCCATGCTTGGGCTTTCACCGCCAAGGCTACACACTTGGACTTACGTGGCCAAGGCTACATACTTGGACTTTCAATGCTAAGTACACAAGACTTGGACTTTCCATGACAATTTCATTGTCATACATTTTGTCAAACATCAAAATACCGCTCGAGTCAAACTCAAGTCTAGTCAATCGTGACCCAGGCTGATTGCACCAACAAACTTGATGCATTTCATTGATGTTAACTTGATGCATTTCATTGTATTTAACATGAACTTGATATATTTCTCATAACTTTAATCGATGTGTTGTCATAGATCATAAAAGGGGAGATTGTTGATGCAAAGAGCACCACTCCTGAGTTTTGATGTATGAACCATGGTTAAAGTTAGGATTAGCTTGTGATTTAATGTGCATGTTAAGTGTGTTGGCTAAACATTAAAGTCGTAGTAGGTCATGTTGACCGTATACTAGGAAAAAGTCTTGACATATTAAGAGGACCGAACACCAAGCATAAAGTCTAGATGGGTCAACTGGACTGGACATCTAGCAGAAGACCGATTGGGTCAGAGAGATCAAATATCTGACAGGAAGCCCAGCTAGATCAGGGAGACCAGACAGTTGGTATTAAGACCTGGTTGGTCAGATCAGATGTCAAACAAGGTAAGTTTAGATGGACAACCGGTTGTTAAGCCTTGAGTGATGAGGTGAGGTCGAATCCTCTGGTGAGGACATGGTAGGCATCGATCCGACGGAGGGCTCATATTTGACACGGAAGTCTAGATCAAGCAGAATAATTACTGACAAATGATATTATATTTTGTTTTGTGCTAATTTGGTTTTGCAGGTCTTTAGGTAACTGGATATGTTCCAGGCGCCTCAGACCCATTCGACTAGACTGGGTCCAAATGATTGGGATGCCGACTTGGCAAGAGGAGTTGTCGATTGATCGAAGATTGTGTAACCAAGATGGTAGGTATTCTAGTCCGTTGGAGGGTGTTCCAGTCCACTGGAAAGAAATTTTAAAAGAAATGGAGGGTCATCTTAGAATATAACACTCTTACCAGTCCAAAGTGTTGTCACCATCATTCTTCATCTGTAAAAGCTTTGACAAACCGACCCTCGCAAGTCCAACACTCCTAGCTCAACTTCAATCTACTACGTGTCGGTATACTTGTTAATATTTGGTCTTTTAATTTATACTATTACTTAATCTACGAGGAAAGGTAGCTTGTTACCTTACCTCCAATATTTGTAAAAATTAAACCCTTCGATATTGAAAGCTCTCGATTTGGAGGGACTTTAGTGAATTGCCCATCGGGCAACCTGGCTAGAGTTGTGAACCAAGCAAAAAGGACTTATTTATTTGTTTTTTTTATTTTTTTCTGCAATAACTCTAGATTTCAAAAAGACAAAAGATATTATTTTAAAGTTAAAGAAAAGTTTATAAACACCGAGATTCACCCCCTCTCTCTGTAGCAATGATCCTACATAGAAAGATTTTGAGATCGCTTGGAGAGCTTTAAGATATTTCTTTGACAAATGCCTTCTCCATGCTCCAAAACTCCTCTTATATAGAGTTTAGAAGCCAACTTTTGGGGTTAATTATTTTCTCTTTTACGAGTCGACTGCTCAACATTAGCAGTTGACTGGTGCTTCACTAGTCGACTGGTACAGTACACTAGTTGATTGGTAGGCCCTTTGACCACCTCCAATGGCTTCAGATATGCCACGATTTTTAAGATTCGAAGGTTATAACTTAACAGTCATTCTACCATTTGACTAGTCAATTAATCTTAAACCAATTGACTGACCAGTTGACTCCCAAACATTCTGTGTGCTGGTTGCTAAAGCCAGTCGATTGCTTCATAACAGAAGTCGATTGATGCAATCAAAACTTTCCCGAGAATGAGTTTCCCATCCTGAGCACCTCGGCTGCCCGACCACCAGCGGTTGAACCCCGCTCATCTCAATTACATGTGGGCAGTCGACTACTTCACATAGCAATCGACTACTCAATAACCGCTCAACTTCCTGAGTTCGAGTGCCGAGCAACTAAGTGACACTCTGGAGGAGCTTCCTGATCCCCTCTCAGGACAACCTTTCCGAGTAGCGGCTACTAGTCAATTTCCCTCAACAAGCAGTCAACTGGTACACCTCATCACTAATGCTTAACATATCAAGTATGATCATCTCATACTTGACACTTACCCTAGCCTAGACCTAATCCTTCAAGCTTTTTCCATCAGCTTTGTGTCTTTTGGATGCCTCCGAGTCCACGACTCCTCACCCTTTGTGCTTGCCTTCAAATGTTTCATTAGACTTTGTCATGATGTCGGGTCTTCCTTTGCCAAGAGGTTGCACCTCTAGAACTTCACCGCAAAGAGCCTGAAGGGAAATTGCTTCCCCCTTCGGTCGCTTATGCATGGTGATCCTATCACATGTCCCCAGATTAAAAAAATTAATCTAGACAAAGAATGATTACCCAAGTAACCAATCCATCATCGTGCTATTTGATTTGAGTGGTCTCTTAATGAAACTTGTTGTTTAAGAAACCTAACTCTTTTCCTCAATTAGCCATAGAATAGATGATGAACGGATCACTAGTTTTTTATGTTTATCATCGGGGTCCATGTTAATCAATAACATACAAAATACAAAAGGACTAAAATTAATATTAAAATTAAACAAGATTTTACCTCTTGTTTTACCTCTTGATCTTCTATTGTATTCCTATCCTCTTCTTGGACGTCGTGTGGGCGACGATCTTCCAAGAATCGAAGCCTCCTTGATCTCGTATCTTCCCTTCCTGCTCGCTCCGAACAAAAGGAAGACAATCCTTCCTTCTTCTCCTTTCTAGCGCCGACCACCAAGCCTCCTTGCTTGGTTGTTGCCGCCGGCCAAGGAGAGAGAGAAGAAGAGGTGCGGCGGCCCTAGGGGAAGCCAAACCAAAACCCTAATGGCCTCTAGGTGATGGAAGGAGGCGCCAGCCAAGAGATGAGCTCTTGTTGTCGCTAGCCCTTGGAGATGGGGAGGTGGCGCCGCCCAAGGAGATGGGAAGGACAAGAGAAGCCCTAGGTTGCCGCTGCTCACAAGGAGAAGCCAAACCCTAGCGACCACTTCTTGCTGCCTAAGCCTCCCATGCCAACTCCAAAACCCTAGCACAACCTAAAAAAAAAAATTTTTTGTCGCCCAAGCCTCTCCCCGTTATTTATAGATCTAGGCTTCTTGAGGTATTTATAATAGGCTACAATAGGGACCATGAGGAGGAGTTGGATCTGGGCCACCCAATGGATCCGAACTACACAAAACCCGATCCATTAATGATGATCCATTCCACTAGAGGATTATCATTGATCTACCTCACCAACCCCCATAATTAAATATGTACTCCACATATTATTTGTACAAAATATCTCCCCGTGTTTAAGATATCGAATGTCAATTAATTAATTAAATTATTGATAATTTAATTAATTAATATCTAACTCCATGAATAGTATCACTCATCCTTATCATCATGTTAGACCAAGTCTACCTGCAGAATTTGCATGATGAACTTTATGAGCTCCTCAAGGGAACATTAACATCCTAGTTTATAGGACATAGTTTTCTCCTATAATCAACGACACACCATGTAAATAATATCATTTTCCAACTTACAAGGCCTATCGATTTAACACATAAATCTCGCCCATTAGTAAATCAAAGAAAAAAATACTAAGTACATGTGCCCGTTATTATATCAAGATTAAGAGCATGTACACCATAATATCTGAGGTCCGATTCAATTATATAGTCAGTATAAATTGAATCACCTCTAAATTTGTCCAGCTCAATACACACAAAGTGTACTAGTGTAATTCTATGGTCAAGATAAACCAATACCAAATTACACTACAACCATTCCAATGGTTTATCCAAAACCATCTTGGTTGTGAGACTCTACTTATACTCTACAAGAAACTGATAACATGATCTTCTATGCGACACCACACACCATGTTATCTACAATGTAAAGTATCAGACAATATGCATAAATATAAAATTCAAAAAATGATCATGTGATTCTTATTTCAAAATGAAGATGTTCATACAAAAGATAGACTTTCAGTATACATCCCAACAATCTCCCACTTATACTAAAAGACTATGCTATCATCAAACTGCCATACATCTAATTCCCATTCCTTCCACATGCCTATCTAAAGCTATCACTAAAAGGGCCTTAGTGAAAGGATCTGTCAGGTTATCCTCTGATGCAATATTGGCGATAGAAACTTCTCCTCGCTTTACGATCTCTCGTATAAAGTGGTACTTGCGCTCTATGTGTTTACTTGCCTTATAGGCTCGTGGTTCCTTCGAGTTTGCAACTGCACCACTGTTATCACAAAAAATTGTGATAGTTTTGGGCAAACCAGGAATCACATCAAAGTCCATCATGAAGTTTTTGAGCCATACAACTTCTTTGGCGGCCTCAGAGGCTGCCACATATTCAACTTCCATTGTAGAGTCTGCCACGCATTTCTGCTTGACACTCCTCCGAACATCTCTTGTATACACAAGACTCATCCGGACATTGAATAAATCCATATGACTGGATTACCTCATCAAAATGGATGTTTGAAGATCTCGAAGCTTGCTTCAATCAAAAAATGGACCGATTAAGCTTGCAATCAAGATGCTCTTTGCCCTTTGCAATGAATCCCTTAGGTTGCTCCATATAGATGTTTTCTTCAAGACTTCCATTAAGGAAATATTTCTTAACATCCATCTTCCAAACCTCATAATCAATATGAGCATCAATAAATAAGAGAATCTTGATATACTTAAGCATGACTACCGGCGAAAAGGTCTCCTCATAATTGATACCCTCTTTCCGAGTATACCCTTTTGCAACAAGCCTTGCTTTGAAGGTCTCAACCTTCCTGTCTGTTCCTCCCTTTCTTTTTAGATCCACTTGCATCCAATGGATTTTATACCATTGGGTGGTTCTACTAGCTCCCATATCTGATTTGAGTCCATAGATTCTATCTCGAATTCATCGCCCTTTGCCAAGATACCACATCTTTATCATGGATTGCCTCGTCATATGTCCAGAGATCATATTTATTTTTGCCAGGGATCAAATAAGAAAATTCTCCCAATAACATAAATCTCTAAGGTTGTCTAACAACTCTCTCACTATGATGAGGTATCACCTGTGTATCCTCTATGGCATATGGTGCAGTCACTTGTGGTATGTCCTCTTATGCTGTTGGTACTGAAAGTAGGGACTTCCCCTCTTAACTTCTCTAGAATAATCTTGCTCATGGGCTTGTGGTTCATCACATAGTCTTCCTCAAAAAATTGAGCATTCGTGCTTACGATCACCCTCTGATCTCTATGACTATAGAACAAACAACCTTTCGTTCCTCTAGGATAGCCTATGAATAGGCGCACTTCTATATGAGATTCCAAATTGCCAGCATCTCCCTTCAGCACATGTGTTGGACTACGCTAAATCCGAATATTTCTTAGACTAGGCTTTCGCCCAGTCCACAATTCTATGAGAGTAGAAAGTACTGATTTAGATAGTACCAAGTTCATAATATACACTGTCGTATCCAGAGCATACCCTCAGAAGGAATGTGGTAACTCAGAATAACTCATCATCTATCTAACCATCTATATAAGAGTCCTATTCCTTCCCTCTGCCACACCATTCTACTGGGGTGTACCGGGTGCAGACAGTTGGTATTGAATACCAACCTCTGATAAGTAACTCCGAAATTCTCCCAAGAGGTACTCACCATCACGATCAGAACGTAGTGTCTTGATACTTTTACCTTGACATTTCTCCACATCAGTCTTAAATTCTTTGAACCTGTCAAAGCATTCAGACTTATGTTGCATCAAGTAAATGTATCCATATCTTGAATAATCATCTATAAAAGAGACGAAATATTCAAAACCACCTCTATCCTGGATAGACATAGGACCACACAAATCATAATGAACTAATTCCAACACATCTTTGGCTCTATACCCCTTGGCCTTAAAAGGCCTCTTGGTCATTTTACCTTCCAAGCAAGATTCATAGGTTGGGAAATCTTAGACCACCAATGAACCCAAAGGTCCATCAACTATCAACCTTTGAATTATACTCAGGTTAATATGACCTAACCTTAGATGCCAAAAATACTTTTGGTTCATTTTCGAAGGTTCTTTTCTCTTATTAGATTTAGAAGATGAGTTATTTATTTTTATTTGCATTGTGGGAGCTTTTGGTTCAAGAGTATATAAATTTCCTACCAATGCACTAGAATAGATAATCTCCTTATTCCTTTTTATAACAACTCTGTCATTAAAAGAAATAGAATATCTATCTAAAAACAATTTAGAAACTGAAATCAAATTCTTTCTAAATGAAGGTACATAAAGGCAATTTCTCAGATTCAAAGTTTTATTCCTATCAAAAGATAAATAAACATCTCCAACTGCAATAGCCACCACCTTCGTAGCATTGCCCATGTAGACGGTAATCTCCTCCTCAGCTAGTCGTCTAGTTTCCCTGAACCCCTACAAAGAATTACATACATGATCAGTGGCTCCCGTATCTAGATGCCAAGTAGCAGTAGATAACACTGCTAAACATGTTTCCATGACGATGTTCGACTCTCTGAGCCACAAAAATTGCTTTTTGCATTGCGAAAATCTCGGAAGTTAGCCATAGATCCCTATGAAGATTAATTAAAATAAATTCATCTGCATGTTTAGAAAACCTAGATCTACCTTGGATCAACATGATAAGAGTGTTACCCTTGTAGCGACGCCCTTCGCTTATCCCGCTCGTCAAAATGGTTGTCGGATCTCATAGAGTGTCAAGTGTACACTCCTCTACATGTATCCACACGGACAAAAGGTGGAGAAGACCACTTAGAGTGTGCTAGCACCCTTAAGAAGTCTTAGCAATGGAGGATGAGGGATAGAGCAAGAAGAGGAGAAGGAAGAAGATAAATTCAATCCAACATTCAATTCAGCACACTAACTCCTTCATTTGGCTGACCACTTCATGGAGGGTTAAATACATCCATGTAATACCAAGAGCCATGGCTCTTGGTCTCCCTCATGAGGTGGCACACCATGATGTGTCCATTATGATATGGAACATCATCATTGGCTGACCCCTTTGCCAAGTCACAATGAAGTGGAATGCGGTCAAGTCAAACTTGACCCTACATCTTCCCTCTCAAGTCAAGTCAAACTTGACCTCTTATCTCCGATGGTTGATCAAATCCAACCTTTGATTCAAGTTAATTTAATTTAATGAATCTCTATTCATTAGTTTAAATTGACTCAATGAATCAAATCTAAATTAGACTCATTCAACACTTGAATCAAATTGAGTCCAACTCAATTAGTCTAATTTGGATTACTCTTAATCCAATTTGGTTCATCACATGAACCTAATCCTCTTGGTCCATCATATGAACCTAATCTCCATCTAATTTCCCTTTGTATGTGACCCTATAGGTTCTTGTAATGTAGGCAATGCTTCTAAACCTATTTACAAACATAAGCAATGAGCGGTATCTAGCAACACATCATTGCTACCCAAGTTACAAGAATGTTGAGATCCAACATCACCCCTGTGACTACTAATTGTGACTCTCACAATATGTGACAATTTCCCTCCATCCTTGACATCTAGATAGACCAATTGAGGCATAGACCATGTCATCCTCTGTACAATCTATATCTTGAACTCCAAGTAGACTCACTCTAATCAAATGAGCTCAATATCTCAAATTGACTAATTTGTCCATGGCCATGCACTTAGTCGTCTCACTCTATCTAGAATCATGATGTCACTCCCGTAATATAGGAGGGATAGATCTCATCTACATCACTCACATCCCTCTGCATAATTTGTTACATACCCAGTAATCGCCTTTATAGTCCACCCATTTACGGGTGACATTTGACGAAGCCAAAGTATGCAACTCTTTATGTAGGGAACCATGGTGACTTAAGGTCCAAGGACTAATAGTCATACTAATAGTCACATGAGAAAGTATATGACACTCATATAATGATCCATGATACTTTCTCATGGCAGGTCATTCAGTATACATTCTCCAATACATACTCATGTGTCAACTTGATATCTCATATCCATGACTTGTGAGATAAAGTCATCGAGTTGACCTACATGCTAGTCTCTTCGCATTAATATTGTCCCTGAATAATAATACTTGACTAGGAATGATTAAGAGTAGTATTCTCTATATCATCTCATTATCGATTCAACCAATCGATTGAGATAGATAAGAACCTTCTACTCAAGGATGCTATTATACTTAGTTATTTGGCACCAATACAAGTAAGTATAATAACCATAAAGCAATGCCTTTATAGATATATATAGGAATATGATACAACAAGTCCATACGACAATCATCATATGATTGGCTCTAGGGCTTTCACTAACAATCTCCCACTAGCACTAGTGTCAATCACTGTAGTATCTAATACCCAATGACCTAGTGTCACCATCATGCTTTTTCTGTGCCAAAGCCTTGGTCAAGGGATCTGCGACGTTAGCTTCTGTGGGTACTCTACAAATCTTCACATCTCCTCTATCGATAATCTCTCGAATGAGATGGAAGCACGGTAGTATGTGTTTGGTCCACTGGTGTGAGTGAGATTCCTTAGCCTGCGCAATCGCTCCATTGTTGTCACAATAGAGCTCTATAAAATATACTATGCTAGGAACCACCCTAAGCTCAATAATGAACTTGCGGATCCAAACTGCCTCCTTTGCTACCTCTGATGCAGCAATATACTCGGCCTCTGTTGTAGAATCAGCAATTGTGTCCTGCTTCGAACTCTTCCAGCTCATAGCGCCACCATTCAAGCAAAATACGAACCCTGACTGCGATCTATAATCATCCTGATCAGTTTAAAAGTTGGCATCATTGTAACCCTTTACAGCTAGTTCCACATCGTCTCAAAATATCAAGAAATATTCTTTAGTCCTTCTCAAGTACTTAAGAATATTCTTGATCGCTATCCACTGACGCTCACATGGATGTTACTGGTATCTGCTCGTCATGCTCAAAGCATACGAGACATCAGAACAAGTACATAGCATGACGTACATGATATATCATATGGCAGATGCATAAGGGATCTTATCCATGCGGTCTCTCTCCTCTCTAGAAGAGGGACCTTGAGTCTTCGAAAGACTCACACCATATGACATCGGTAGAAGTTCCTTCTTGGAATTCTGTATGGAAAACCATAGTAATACCGTGTCAATATATGTACTTTGACTTAGGCCAAGCAATCTCTTAGATCTATCTCTATAAATCTTGATGCCTATAATATAGGCTACTTCACCTAAGTCCTTCATTGATAAACACTTCCCCAGCCAAGTCTTCACAGACTGTAGCGAAGGGATGTCATTCCCAATGAGTAGTATGTCATTCACATACAATACAAGGAAGACAACTGTGTTCCCATTAACCCTCTTGTAGACACAGGGTTCATCTTCATTCTTGATGAAACTAAACTGTTTGATCGCATCATTGAATCGAAGATTCCAACTCCAAGAAGCTTGCTTTATCCCATAAATGGACCTGTGCAGCTTGCATACTTTGCTAGTATGTTGTGGATCTACAAAACCCTTAGGTTGTGTCATGTACACATCCTCGAGCAAGTTTCCATTCAGAAATGTGATTTTGACATCCATCTGTCAAATCTCATAATTGTGGTATGCTGCAATAGCAAGCATGATCCGAATGGACTTAAACATCACAACTGGAGAAAAGGTTTCATCATAGTCAATACCACGAATTTGCTTGAAAAATTTAGCTACCAATTCGCCCTTATAGGTATGCGTAAGTCCATCCATGTCAATCTTTCTCTTAAAGACCCACTTACACCCAATGGGTTTGGCGCCTTCAGGTGGATCAACCAAAGTCCAAACTTGGTTGGTGTACATGGATTCCATCTCGGATCTCATGGCCTCTAGCCTTTTCTCAGAATCTGGGCTCATCACAGCTTCCTGATAGGAGGTAGACTCATTCTCAACAAGCATAATATCATCATAGTCAGACAAGAGAAATGAGTATCTCACAGGCTGACGACGTACCCTATTAGACCTGCGAAGAGGTAGGTCGACCTGTACAGGTTGATGTTCCATAACTCTTTGTGCAACAATCTCATCACCCACAATACTTTGTGGTTCCTATTCAACCTCCATCTCGGCCTCAGTGCTATGGTCCATATCTTGAATTTCTTCAAGATCGAATGTACTCACACTAGTTTTTCTAGAAACAAAGTCCTTTTCTAGAAATACCCTAGTCTTTGACACAAACACTTTGTGCTGATTGAGAATGTAGAAGTAATATCCCTTTGTTTCCTTGGGATATCCAACAAAATAGCACTTATCGGATTTGGGTCCCAGTTTGTCTGAGACTTGACGTCGAACGTAAGCCTCACAACCCCAAATTCTCATGAAAGACATCTTGAGATTTTTCCCTATCCATATCGTATATGGTGTCTTTTTCACAACTTTGGATGGAACATGGTTAAGTGTAAAGGCTGCTGTGTCTAGAACATATCCCCAAAAGGATATCGGAAGATCTATGTGGCTCATCATAGATCGTACCATATCTAATAGGGTAAGATTCCTCCTTTCGGATACACCATTCCACTGTGGTGTTCCAGGAAAAGTGAGTTGGGATAAAATCCCACACTCAGCTAGATAGTCACAAAACTCATGGTTGAGGTATTCACCACCTCGATCTGATCAAAGTATCTTAATACTCTTTCCAAGCTAATTTTGTACCTCATTCTTGAATTCTTTGAACTTTTCAAAGGATTCTAACTTATGTGTCATCAGATACACAACCTTATCTACTAAAGTCATCAGTAAATGTAATGAAGTACCAATAACAACCTCTAGCAGTAACATTGAAAGGGCCACATACATCACTATGTACAAGTCCTAACAAGTATGTTGCTCTTTCTCTGTGTCCACTAAAAGGAGTCTTGGTCATCTTGCCTAGAAGGCAAGACTCGCATGTCTCATATGATTCAAAATCAAATGAGTCCAGCAATCCATCCTTATGGAGCTGGGATAAGCGACTCTCATTTATGTGACCTAAGCGACAATGCCAGAGATAGATTTGGTTTAATTTATTTGACTTGAACCTTTTGGTACATATGTTATAGATGGGGTTCTCTAAGTCTAGAATGTTGAGTCCGCTCATCAGAGGTGCACTACAATAGAACACATCATTTAAATAAACAGAACAACATTTGTTCTTTATTATAAATGAAAAGTCTTTCTTGTCTAAACAAGAAACTAAAATGATGTTCTTTGTGAGAGTAGGCACATAACAACATTCATCTAATTCTAGTACAAGCCCAGAGGGCAAAGATAGAAAATAAGTTTCTACGACAACAGTAGTAACCCTTGCTCCATTGCCTACTCGTAGTTCTACCTCCCCCTTCGTCAATGCCCTACTATTTCTCAGTGCTTGTACATTAGTACAAATGTGAGAAGCACATCCAGTATCAAATACCCACGATGAAGAAATATATAGATTGACTTCTATAACATATATACCTGAAGTAGAAGTCTCACTTCTCTTCTTCTTAAGATCTTCCAGGTATGCTTTACAGTTTTGCTTCCAGTGTCCAGCTTCCTTGCAGTGGAAGCAAGTCCCTTCCTTGGGCACCCCTCCTTTCGGTTTCAGTGCCTTGCCTTTGCCCTTGGCTTGGGACTTTCCCTTACCTTTAGGCTTGCCCTTTCCTTTTTTCTTTTGCACCATCAAAATGGAGGCGGGCTTTGCCTTCTTAAGGTTGAGCTCAACAGTTCTCAACATGCTAAGAATCTCGGGCAGTGACTTATCAATTTCATTCATGTTGTAATTCATAATAATTTTATTGTAACTTTCTGGCAAGGATTGCAAGATCAAGTCAGTGACCAGTTCTTGGCCAAGTGGGAATCCCAACCTCTATAGGTTTTCTATGTACCCAATCATCTTGAGTACATATGGACCTACGGGAGTCCCATCTTGCATCTTGGACTGAATAGTGCCTTAGAGATCTCGTATTTCTCATGCCTTGCTTGTCCTTGATACAGTTGACGAAGATGTTCAACCATATCAAAAGCATTCATGAACTCGTATTGCTTCTGAAGCTCAGAGTTCATGGTTGTGAGCGAGAGGCACAACACATCTAATGCATCATCTTGATGCTTCTTGTAAGCATCTCGGTCAGCTTGCGAGGCAATGGCAGGAGGTGCTTCTAGAATGGGCTACTCTAGGACGTACAGTTTTATTTCTTGTGTGAGAACAATTCTCAGATTCCTATACCAGTCTAGGAAATTAGCTCCATTGAGCTTGTCCTTCTCAAGGAAAGAACGCAAGGAGAGAGTGTTTGTGTTTGACGATGTGACAATCTACCACATAAATAATGCAGAAAGTAAATATCATATTCCATTTATCATTTAATTAGGACTTTAATTAAATGATGCTCCCACTGAATTATACGACTTTTGTAGAATTGAGTCATGGATGTGGTAAAACCACATTACTAGATTCATACAAACTAGCTATAATTCTCGCGAGACAAGATCCACTTTATCCTACGCCTTGAGTTAGCTTTGGCTAAATCGCCCAAGACTTAGTATGATCGGTAGTTAACAAATTACCAATTACATCTCTATGCAACTCTTGTTTAAAGGATCAAGATGCACATTTACAAAAGAACTTGAGTTAGCTTTGGCTAAATCGCCTAAGATTTAGTGTAAATGTGATCTTATCCTATCTTTCCAACTGTTGGAATATGCCTATAGTTTTACCCGATCCAATTGAGTTAACTAGTTTCACTCAATCTAATTGAGCTTATTCTCACCCAAGCTTTGATAGGTGGGACTAAGATTGTCCCTCCGCACCCTACCAAGATAATATGTGTTGCTATGCTTTGGCAAATTCAACAACAACAAATGATCGAGGTAGTGATGGGTATCAAAACTTGGTAGGTATTTCGAGTTGACTTGATTAAGATCTAGTCTAATCATGAATGTGCATCATATACTCATTAAGGCATTAATTACCCTATACTAGCATGCATCACATACATACAAGCAAAAACGAATATATATATATATACATACATATATACTAATTAATTAATGTGTGATGAGGTCATGGCCCTACTACGATTTTCTCAAGCCAATGAAAAGATCGGACGGTCAACCTAGGGGTAGCGGCTTCACCAAGTGCTCCTTTGCCCGCCATGTGTCGTCGGCACCCTCCTCATAACTCCGTCTACTAGTGGACCTTCCACCGCTTCACTTTGTACATTACAAACATGAAACTCAAGTTACAATCGAGTCTAAAATCTATTTACAATAGGAATATAAAAAGAGAGGCACGACGTGCTGGTCGCATATCATATACAACATGCACAACACAACAACGGCGCGCAAGCCGTATTATGAATTACAACATAATTTTATCTAATCACATTGGGGTTCTTGGGAATACATAATTCTAAATTAAGTATTTTACATAAATTTCTATAATTTTCCTTTTTTTTTTTAATTTTATGAGTCACATCTCCGCAACTATCCCGCTATACGATTTCCATGCGCGATCGCGGGACAATGCCTCTTGTGGGGTTAGGGGAAGTGCCCCTTCTCGCAAAACGAATCTCGTGAGTGTCCCATCTTGATCTTACAGTGCCTTAAGTCACTGTCCCAAAGGACTAAAGTGAGACTTCGCCGTTTCGGAGAGTTTTTCTCGGTGTTTGAAGCCTACAAGTGTCCAACACTTGTTGCATCCATTCTAGGAGAAAAATACTCACAAAAATCTATAAAATTAGGAAAATTACAGAAACTTATAGATCTATAATTTTTCGTATATAATACAAAAATTACAAAACAAACATATACATGCTTCGCATGTGACTTTGATACAACTGTTGGACTCTATGAGCCGTAAAAATCTCTTTTTGCATTGTGAAAACCTCGGAAGTCGGCCACGGATCCGTGCGAAGATTAATAAAAATATATTCATGTACATGTTTAGAAAACCTTGATCTACCTTAGGTTTACATGAGAAGAGCGTTACCCATGTTGCGACGCCCTTAGCTTATCCCACTCGTCCAAATGGTTGCCAGATCTCGTAGAGTGTCAAGTGTACACTCCTCTACACGTATCCACACAGACTAAAGGTGGAAAAGACCACTTAGAGTGTGCTAGCACCCTTAGGAAGTCTCGGCAATGGAGGATGAGGGAGAGAGCAAGAAGAGGAGAAGGAAGAAGATGAATTCAATTCACCACACTAACTCCATTTGGTCGGCGTCTTCATGGAGGGTTAAATACATCCATGTAATACCAAGAGCCATGACTCTTGGTCTCCCTCATGAGGTGGCACACCATGATGTGTCCATGATGATATGGAACATCATCATTGGTCGGCTTTTTTGCCAAGTCACCATGAAGTGGCATGTGGTCAAGTCAAACTTGACCCTACATCTTCCCTCTCCAGTCAAGTCAAACTTGACCTCTTATCTCCCATGGTTGATCAAATTCAACCTTTGATTCAAGTTAATTTAATTTAATGAATCTCTATTCATTAGTTTAAATTAATTCAATGAATCAAATCTAAATTAGACTCAGTCAACACTTGAATCAAATTGAGTCCAACTCAATTAGTCTAATTTGGATTACTCTTAATCCAATTTGGTTCATCATATGAACCTAATCCTCTTGGTCCATCATATGAACCTAATATCCATCAAATTTACCTTTGTGTGTGACCCTATAAGTTATTGTAATGTTGGAAATGCTGATAAACCTATTTAGAAACATAAGCAATGAGCGGTATCTAGCAACACATCATTGCTACCCAAGTTACAAGAATGTTGAGATCCAACATCACCTTTGTGACTACTAATTTTGACTCTCACAATATGTGACAATGTCCCTCTATCCTTGACATCTAGATTGACCAAGTGAGGCATAGACCGTGTCATCCTTTGTACAATCTATATCTTGAACTCCTAGTAGACTCACTCTAATCAAATGAGATCAATATCTCATATTTACTCATTTGGGCATGGTCATGCACTTAGTGGTCTCACTCTACCAAGAATCATGATGTCACTCCCGTCATATAGGAGGGATAGATCCCATCTACATCACTCACATCCCTCCGCATAATTTGTTACATACCCAGTAATCGCCTTTATAGTCAACCCATTTACGGGTGATGTTTGATGAAGCCAAAGTATGGAACTCCTTATGTAGGGAACCATGGTGACATTAGGTCCAAGGACTAATAGTTATACTAATAGTCACATGAGAAATTATATGACACTCATATAACTATCCATGACACTTTCTAATGGCGCATCATTCATTATACATTCTCCAATGCATACCCATGTGTCAACTTGATATCTTATATCCATGACTTGTGAGATCAAGTCATTGAGTTAACCTACATGCCAGTCTCTTCGCATTAATATTATCCCTGAATAATAATACTTGACTAGGAATGATTAAGACTAGTATTCTCTATATCATCTCATTATCGATTCAACCAATCGATTGAGATATATAAGAACCTTCTACTCAAGGACGCTATTATACTTAGTTATTTGGCACCAATACAAGTAAGAATAATAACCATAAAGCAATGCCTTTATAGATATATATAGGAATATGATACAACAAGTCCATACAACAATCATCAGATGATTGACTCTAAGGCTTTCACTAACAGACTAAACTAAAAGATATACCTTTGTTCTGCTTCCGGTTGGGGCAGTCATCCTTCCAATGTCTAGTCTTCTTGAAAGTGAAGCACTTGCCTTTCGTCTTCTTCACTCCTCCCTGAGGCCCTCCTTCCACCTTTGCTACACCTTGTTTCTTCTTCTTCTTGACTTTCGGCTTAGAAGTAGAAACCTTTTGAGCAATCATGACCTTAGAACTCTGACAAAAAAAGCCCCTCTGCCACCTAGAGTCCTGTCAGAAGGTCCGCCAATGAATACAACTTCTTATTCATGTTGTAGTTGAGGCAAAACTGCTCAAACTCCTAGGTAGAGATTGGAGAATGATATCGAACTGGGTTTCCCCATCGATCTCCACTCCAAGGACTTCCAGCTCATTGAAATGAGCCATAATCTTGAGAACATGATCCCTCACGGGTGTTCTCTCAACCATGGTGGTCGTCATCAAGTTCCTCATAACTTCATGCCTAGCAGCCCAATTTTGGTGTCTAAAAAGTTCCTTGAGATTGAGTATCATGTCCTAGGCAGTAGTCATGGCATGATGCTGATCTTGCAATACATTTGACATAAAATCTAAAATGTAATACCACGCCATCTCATCAGCCTTGATCCACTTCGTATAACTCTCTTTCTCCTTTTCACCATAATCATCCGTAGGCTTAAAAGGACACTCTTTGAAGATTACATATTTGTACTCCTCAGCAGTTAAGACAACGTCCATATTCCCTTTCCAATCAACATAGTTAGGTCCAATAAGTTTGTTTTTTTCAGAATCATATCAAGTTGGTTGAAAGTCATTTTGAAAAACCTAAGAATCACATAGATCAAAAACATTAGATTTCAAAAAATTATTGATTCCTCAAACAATAAAATTTTAAAATCAACCAACACCTTAAAACACCGAGAATATCGTATGCCACGATAGTGTAGACGTATACAAATTCTACATTTGTAAGAGGAGGTTTTACCCATTAATTTTATTATCCTATCAACCTTACTTTTTGACAAATAAAATTAATAGTTGGTTCCTCTTTGTCCCTACAAATAAAAGTAGTGACTCCGATGTGGAGGATACTCTTATTTGCATCTAAGTGTTCACCATTACCCGATACTAAGGAAATTATCTCGGATTATGTGTCTTCTAATGAGGAAGTACACACGCTCCTAAATAATTTTCTATAATCATATTTGACCTAGTGATCCGCAAAACAAACTCATCCGATATAAAGGAAGACACTCAGAGCCAATGCTCAAGTTTGTTCGCATAACATGTCAAATTGTAATGGAGGTTGCAGGAATTTAAAAAATATCCCTCTCCCACATAGTAATTTAAAATTGTCGAAGTTTCCAAACACACAACATGCATATCAAACAATAAGCAATAAATATGAAAAATAAATTTCCAACTATTATGCCTTTTATTTTCCAATATGCTTCCATCGTGTCGCCACCTCGTCCGCTCCTCCCTTTACCGTGCCCAAGCCATAAGGAGATCCGAGCCGAGATAAACTATTTTAATTTACATCCATCGATCCTATACTCCACGAAGGAGTGTACAACATATCTAAATCGAAAGTAAATTAAAATGTGCGGATAAATAATGTCGTATTTAATTACAAAAATTAAATACTAATTAGCTTCGTCAATCCCGAGGATTCAAATAAATAATTACAATCATACACACACAATCACATACATCCACATAGCCATAATAGTTGGATCTTATGTCTGCTAACAAAAAGTTAGCCTACGCACATCCTACTATTATCTGACATAAGCAATATATGATAAATGCATGAAAGTAACCGAATCCAAAACACACAAAATTGGAAACTGTGGCTCTGATACCACTTGAAGGAAAATTGCTTCCCCCTTCGATCGCTTATACATGGCGATCGTATCACACGTCGCCGGATTAAAAAAAATTAATCCAGATGAAGATGGATTACCCAAGCAATCGATCCATCATCGTGGTATTCGATTTGAGTGGTCGCTTGAACAAACTTGTTGTTTAAGTAACCTAACTCTTTTCCTTGATTAGCCGCAGAATAGATGATGAACGGATCACCGATTTTTGTGTTTATCATCGGGATCCATGTTAATCAATAACATACAAAATACAGAATAACTAAAATCAAAATTAAACAAGATTATACCTCTTGTTTTACCTCTTGATATTATATTGTATTCCTATCATCTTCTTGGACGTCGTGTGGGCGACGATCTTCCAAGAATCGAAGCCTCCTATATCTCGCATCTTCCCTTCTTTGCTCGCTTCGAACAAAAGTGAAGGGAGGAAACTTCGCTTCCCACTTCAACTCGGTCGCTTGTTCATGGCGATCCCTTCTACGTCTCCGGATAAAAAAAAATTATCCTTGATAAGAGGGATTACCCAAGCTACTGTTTCATCGTCGTGCTATTCGATTAGAGTGGTCACTTGTACAAACTTGATGTTCGAGCAACCAACCTCTATTCTATGATTAGCGGCGGAATAGACGATGTACGAATCACTAGTTTTTGTGTTTGTATTAGGGGTCCAAGTTAATTTAGCCACATAACAAAATAAACAACCACATACACAATACAAAAGAACACTAATCAAAATAAACAAGATTATACCTCTTGTTATACCTCTTGATCTTCTATTGTATGTCCTTCCTCCTTTTGGACGTCGTGTGGGCGATGATCTTCCAAAAGTCGAAGCCTCCTAGATCACCAATCTTCCTTCCTTGCTCACTCCAAACAAAGGGAGATCATAAAATAAAACTCTTCTTCCTATCTAGAACCGGCCACTAAGTCAATGGACTTGATGTTGCCGCCGACCAAGGAAGAGAATATGGAGTATGGGAACTGGCCAAAAGCTCCAAGGGAAGAAACCCTAGCTCTTGGCGTTGGACAAGGAAGAAGGGAAGAGGGTGGTGCCGCCGGCCAAAGGAGAATCAAAGAGGATGATGGGCACCGGCCAACTCTTGGAGAAGAGAAAGGAAACCAAACCATCACCTTGTAGTCGCCCAAAACACTAACCCTAGCTCTCCTAGGTTTCTTGTCGCCCAAGCCAAAGGAGTCAAGGCCCTAATATCCCTTCTATTAGTTGCCGCCCAAGCCATAAGCCCCCTTTTATAGAGCTAGGCTTAAGCCTTCTTTTAATCTCCACCGTCGGTTCTTGGGATTTAATCTCAACCATCGGATCTAGAGATTTAATCTCAACCGTCGGATCTAGAGATTTATTCTCCACTATCAGATCTAGAGTTTTGTTTTCCATCATTGGATCTAGGCTCCGTGAGGGTTTATTAGGCTACAATAGGGACCATGAGGAGGAGTTGGATCTTGTCCACCCAATGGATCAAGCCCACATAAAGTCCGATCCATTAATGATAATCCATTCTACTAGAGGATTATCATTGATCTACCTCACCAACCCCCATAAGTCAATATGGGCTCCATATATTATTTGTACATATATCTCCCCGTGTTTAAGATCTCGAATGTCCGTCGATTAATTAATTTACTGACAAATAATTAATCTACATCTAACTCCATGAGTAGTACCACTCAACCATATCATCATGCCGGACCAAGTCCACCTGCAGGGTTTACTTGATGACCTTATGAGCTCCTCAAGGGGAAATCATCATCCTAATATATAGGACAAGGTTTCCTTTTATAATCAATGGCACAGCATATAAATAATATCATTTTCCAACTTACCAAGCCTATCGATTTACTCTATAAATCTCGCTCATTGGTAAATCAAAGAAATGAATACTAAGTATATGTGCCGGTTATTATATCGGGATTAAGAGCATGTACACCATAATATCCGAGGTCTGATTCAATTATGTACTCAGTAATAAATCGAATCATCTCTAAGTTGGTCCTGCTCAATATACACAAAGTGTACTAGTGTAATTCTATGGTCAAGACAAACCAATACAAAATCACACTATAATCATACCAATGGTTTGTCCAAAGCCATCTAGGTTGTGACCCTTTACTTATACTTTACAAGGAACCGATAACATGATCTCCCGTGTGACACTACGCACCATGTTATCTACAATATAATGTATTAGACAATATGCATAACCATAAATATGCAAACAATGATCATGCCATTCTTATTTCAAAAATAAAGTTGTTCATACAAAAGATAGACTTTTCAGTATACATCCCAAAAATCTCCCACTTATACTAAAAGACTATGTTGTCCTTATACTGCCATACATATGATTCACATTCCCTGCACATGCCTATCAAAAGCTCTCTCTTGAAGGGCCTTAGTGAAAGGATATACCATGTCATCCTCTGATGCAATCTAGGCGGCGACAACTTCTACCTCCTTTACGATTCCTCGTATTAGGTGGTACTTGCGCTCTATGTGTTTACTTGCTTTATGGGCTTGTGGTTCCTTCGAGTTTGCAACTGCACCACTATTATCACAATAAATTGTGATAGTTCTGGGCAAACCAGGAATCACATCCAAGTCCATCAAGAAGTTCTTGAACCACACATCTTCTTTAGCTACCTAAGAGACTGCCACATACTCAGCTTCCATGGTGGAGTCTGCCACGCATTTCTGCTTGACACTCCTCCATACAATGGCACCACCTCCCAAAGTAAATACAAAACCTGAGGTAGACATACTATTATCCCTGTCTGATTGGAAGTCGAAATCTGTGTAACCCACAGGGAGTAATTGGTCTGCCTAGTAAACTAGCATATAATCCTTAGTCCTTCTCAGATACTTTAATATATGCTTTACCGCAGTCTAATGTCCCTGTCCTGGATTACTTTGATATCTGCTAACCATGACGATGGCAAAGTAGATATCAGGTCTCGTACACATCATAGCATACATGAGGCTTCCTTCTACCGAAGCATAAGGAACCGCCTTCATCTCCTCTATCTGCTCAGATGTTCTAGGACACATCTCCTTAGATAAAGGAACTCCATGCCTGAAAGGTAGAAAACCCTTCTTGGAGTTCTGCATGCTAAAACAAGCCAAAATGGTGTCTATGTATGAAGCTTGAGATAAGCACAACATCCTTTTCCTGCGATCCCATATAACCTTGATCCCAAGGATGTGTCCCACTTCTCCCAAGTCCTTCATATCAAACTGTTTGGACAACCATACCCTTACGTCCGATAAGACCTTGACATTGTTGACAATTAACAAAATGTCATGTACGTTTAGCACAAGAAATACCACTACGTTTCCGTCACATCTCTTGTATACACAAGACTCATCCGGACTTTAAATAAATCCATAAGACTGGATTACCTCATCAAAGCGGATGTTCCAAGACCTCGAAGCTTGCTTCAATCCATAAATTGACCGATTAAGCTTTTACACAAGATGCTCTTTGCCCTTCACAATGAATCCCTCTGGTTGCTTCATATAAATCTTTTCCTCCAGACTTCCATTAAGGAAAGATGTTTTGACATCCATCTGCCATACCTCATAATCCATATGAGCAGCAATGCATAAGAGAATCCGGATAGACTTAAGCATGGCTACCGGCGAAAAAGTATCCTCATAATCGATACCCTCTTTCTGAGTATACCCTTTTGCATCAAGCCTTGCTTTGAAGGTCTCAATCTTCCCGTCTATTCCTCTCTTTTTTTTGTAGATCCACTT
This sequence comes from Wurfbainia villosa, assembly GCA_025175895.1. NCBI lineage: Eukaryota > Viridiplantae > Streptophyta > Magnoliopsida > Zingiberales > Zingiberaceae > Wurfbainia > Wurfbainia villosa. The sequence goes on along the minus strand of CM045989.1, from coordinate 28,405,473 downwards.
GCAACTAATGGTTTTTACACCATTGGGTGGTTCTACTAACTTCCAGACCTAATTTGAATCCATAGATTCAATCTCAGTATTCATTGAACTTTGCCAAGATATCGCATCTTTATCTTGGATTGCCTCGTCATATGTCCAGGGATCAGGTTCATGTTCGCCAAGGACCAAATCAGAAGATTCTCCAAAGAACATGAATCTATCAGGTTGTCTCAAAACCCTCCCACTACGACGAGGTATCACCTGTGTATCCTCTGTGACACGCGGTGCAGTGACTTGTGGTATATCCTCTTGTACCGGTGGTACTGAAGAAGTGACTTCCCCTTTCAATTCCTCCAGAATAATCTTACTCATGGGCTTGTGGTTCATCACATAGTCTTCCTCTAGAAATCTGGCATTCGTGCTAACGATCACCCTATGATCTCTAGGACTATAAAACAAACCTCCTTTCGTTCCTCTAGGATAGCCAACGAACATGCGTACTTCTGTACGAGGTTCCAACTTACAAGTATCTACCTTCAACACATGTGCTAGATGTTAGTTAAAGCCCTAGAACCAATCATGTGATGGTTGAATAGGGAACATTTTGTATCATATTCTATAAAGGCAAAGGATTGGTTATTATATTTAAGTCTTGCTTGTGCCAGCTAAATTAAATATAGTAATGCCCTAGAAAAGTAGGTTCTTATCTACAGCACATCAATTGGCAGAATTGATTATGAGAGGCTGTAGAGAACACTTTCCTAAATGTTCCTAGTCGAGTATTAATATGCAAGGGCAATATTAATACATAAAGACTAGCATGTAGGTCAATTGATGACTTGATCTCACAAGTCATGGATATATGATATCAAGTTGACACATGGGTATATATTGGAGAATATATACTGAACTGACCCGCCATGAGAAAGTTTCATGGATCGTTATATGAGTGTCATAAACTTTCTCATGTGACTATTGGTATGAATAGTCCTTAGACCTGAAGTCACTATGGTTCCCTACATAAGGAGTTATGTACTTTGGTATCGTCAAACGTCACCGTGAGGTGGACCATAAAGCGACATCGGGTATGTAACAAATTATGCGGAGGGATGTGAGTGATGTAGATGGGATCTATCCCTTCCATATGACGGGAGTGATATCGGTGGGCCCCTTGATTGAGTAGAACTACTAAAACGCATGGCCATGCTCGAATGAGTCAATATGAGATATTTAGCTCATTTGTTTGAGTTAGTTTACTCAGGGATCAAGAAACACATAGATTGATCGAGGATAACACGGTCTATGCCTCATTGATCAATCTGATATCAAGGATAGAAGGACACGGTCATATATTATAGTAGTCACGGAAAGGTTAGTCGGATCTTGACTTATCTCGTAACTTGGGTAGCAATGATGTATTGCTAGATGCCGCTCATTGCTTGTGTATCTAAAAGAGTTTAGATCCACTGCCAACGTTATGAGAGCCTATAGGGTCACACACAAAGAGCATGATAATTAGAGGAATTAGAGTATTCTAGTTTGACTAGAATAATTTGGGAATAAGCTTAAGTACAAAATGGTTTTTGGACTTTAAGCTTAATGAGAATTTTAGCTAATTGATTTAATGAGATTAATTCAATATGTTACCTTATTGATTTAATAAGATTAATTCAATATGATAACATAAGCTTAATTGAATTAATAAGATTAATTCAACATGCATGAAAGCCACATAAGAATGCCACATAAGCATGCCACCTAAGCATCCACCTAAGCATCCACCTAAGCTAGATGAGGTGGAAGAAGACAAATTGGTTTTTGTCTCCTTAAGTGGCCGGCCAAACAAGGATATGTCACAATTCAATGGATTGCATTGAATGTGTGGAGGTGAAAGGGTTTTTCCAACCCTATAAAAGACACCCTAAGTGGCCGGCCAAAGTGAGCATTGGCTTTTGTTGTTGGTGGAAGCTTTGGTTGTGTTAGTGGTGAGAAAGCTTGGTGGAAGCTTTAGTGGTGTGGGTTTGTGAGTGTAGGCTAGCAAGAAGAGGAGTCTTCTTCTTCCTTTCTCCTTTTCCCTCTCTTCCTCTCCTTTAGGGACTTCTCTAGCAAGAAGTAAAGGAGAGCTCTTCTAGTTTTCCTTTTGTGAGACAAGAGCATGCTCGTGTGGATACGTATAGAGGCACGGACACTTGAACGTGCTAAAGATCCAACAAACCGAAAGGAAAAGCGGGATTGCAAAGGGCACGCAACAAAGGTAGAACTCTCCTATAAGATAGGCTTGGTTTAGAGAAATTTATTTTATACGAGTTTGCTTTCGCATGGATCACTTGGAAGGGATCCTAATTTTTCCGTTGCGCATATGCCATTTGGCATACGAGATTTCCCTACAGTGGTATCAGAGCCACTTGCGAAAGATCGTATAAAAATAGGTTTTCTCTATTTTATATGTGATATAGAAGTAGGATAAATTTTATTATGAGTTGATAATTGCATTAGCAAATTTTCAAACATAATAAAATATCCAATGTCTTTTAAAAGTTAAAATGACATGGTGCATGGTTATGGCCTAGTCCCAAAAAGTTTGTGATTGTGTGTTGTAATTCTTAATACGGCCTGCGTGTCGTGCCTTTCTCCTAATATTCTTGTTGTAAAATTAGTTTTAGACTCAAATGTAACTCGAGTATTTCTCCTTTTGTAATATACAAAACAAGGATGGAGGGTCCATTGGAAGATGAGGTTACAAGGAGGAAGTCAACACACAAGACAACCAAAAGGAAGCACTTAGGAGAAGATGCTATCCCTAGGTTGACCAATCAATCTTTTCATTGGCTTGAGAAGATTGTAGAATAAGGGCCATAACCATGACACGTTAGTTTAATATGTATGTGATGCATGATAGTTTAGCTTGTATGTGATGCATGATTAGTTTAGCTTATATGTGATGTATGCTAATATGTATATGATACATGTTTATTTCTTAATAAGTCTAAACGATATGCCTACCAAAGTTGGTACTCACTACTTCCTCGATCATTTGTTATTGGGTTTTTGCAAAGCAATGCATTTTATCTTGTAGGTGCGAGTGGACAATCGTGATGTCCACTATCAGTCTTAGTTAAGACTTAATTAAGTGTTTTCTTAATTGGTTAAGAAAGTAGAGGCATATATTAGCTTTGAACATAAGTGTTAACATTAGTTTTGTGTGATTTAGAACATCGGCTTTGTCTTAGAAGTGGTCGTTGCTCGATATCCAAGAAGGCCCTGTGCCTCGCCACACCGAAGTCGGTTTAGGAATAAACACTAAACAAATCTAAAACTTAACCAAAGCTATTAAAGAGTTACATCAGATGTAATTGGCAAAAGATTGCCTACCTAATTATACTACGTCTTGGGTGATTAGCCAAAGCTAACTCAAGACGAATTATGATGTGGATCTTTATCCCATATAAATTTATAGCTAAATAGTAGCTATGAGAATTTAGTGGGAGCCTCATTTAATTAAAGGCCTAATTAAATGATTTAGGTATGATACTTAACTTTGCATTTTAATGTTGTAGATCACCATGTCATCTAACACGACACACCCCCTCAACTTGCGATCTGTCCTTGAGAAGGACAAGCTCAATGGAGCAAACTTTCTTGACTGGTATAGGAACTTGAGGATTATCCTCAAGCAAGAACGCAAACTGTATGTTCTAGAGCAGTCTACCCCTGAAACACCCGCCCATGCTGAAAAGGATGCTTATAAGAAGCATCAAGATGACGCATTAGATGTGTCATGTCTTATGCTTGCCACCATGAACTCTGAGCTTCAGAAGCAACATGAGAACATGGATGCCTATGATATGGTTGAGCATTTGAAACAACTATATCAAGGACAAGCTAGGCACGAGCGTTTTGAAGTGTCTAAGGCTCTTTTGCATGCAAGATGCAGAAGGAACACTGTAGGAACTCACGTACTCAAAATGATTGGGTACGTTGAGAACCTTGAAAGACTAGGTTTTCCACTGAGCCAAGAATTGGCAACTGATGTTATCCTGCAATCGTTGCCGGAAGCATACAATCAATTCGTCATGAATTATAACATGAATGAAATTGATAAACCTTTGCCTGAGATTCTCAGCATGTTGAGAACTGCTGAACCAAATCTCAAGAAGAAAGTTAGTAATGTACTAATGGTCAAGAAGGACAAAGGTAAGCGCAAAGGCAAGGGTAAGACCCAAGCCAAAGGCAAGGCCAATTCATCCACTTCAAAGGGTAAAGGTAAAGTACCTAAGGAAGGGATCGCTTCCATTCTGCGGTGAGATCGACACTGGAAGCGGAACTGCAAAGTCTACCTTGAGGAAGTAAAGAACAAGAGAAGTAGGACTTCTGCCTCAGGTATACATGTTATAGAGGTTAATCTATCTATTTCTTCTACATGGGTATTAGATACCGGATGTGCATCTCACATTTGTACTAATGTGCAGGGACTGAGAAATAGTAGAATAATGGCAAAGGGCGAAGTGGACCTACGAGTAGGCAATGACGCAAAAGTTGCTGCTGTAGCTGTAGGAACATATTCTTTGTCTTTGCCCACTGGGCTTATCTTAGAACTAGAGGAGTGCTTTTATGTACCTGCATTGACAAAGAACATAATCTCTGTATCTTGTTTAGACAAGAAAAACTTTTCTTTTATAATAAAGGACAAATGTTGTTCCATTTATTTAAATGAAATGTTCTATTGTAATGCACCACTTATGAATGGTCTCTATGTTCTAGATTTAGAAAACCCAATTTATAACGTAAATACCAAGCAGTTCAAATCGAATGATTTGAACTGACATATCTCTCTGCATCGTCGCCTAGGTCACATAAATGAAAAACGATATCCCAACTCCATAAAGATGGATTATTGGACTCATTTGATTTTGAATCATATGAGGTATGCGAGTCTTGTCTTTAGGAAAGATGACTAAAACTCCATTTAGTGGACATGGCGAGAGAGCGGATTTGTTAGGACTCATACATCTTGATGTATGTGGCCCTTTCTTCATTATCGGCCGAGAGGAGGCTATAAGTACTTTATTACTTTCCGATGATATGAGTAGATTTGGCTACTTATATTTGATGAGACATAAGTCGAATCCTTTGAAAAGTTCAAAGAATTCAAGAATGAAGTACAAAACCAACTTGGTAAGCGTATTAAGCTACTTGATCGGATCGAGGTGGTGAATACCTTAGTCAAGAGTTTCGTGATCACTGGTGAGTGTGGGATAATATCCCAACTCACTCCACCTGGAACACCACAATGGAATGGTGTATCCGAGAGGAGAAATCGTACTCTATTAGATATGATACGATCGATGATGAGCAGGTGATCTACCTACTTCCTTTTGGGGTTTAGCTCTAGAGGACAGCTTTAACACTTAATCGCCTTACAACAAAAGCCGTAGAAAAGACACCAAATAAGATATGGACCGGGAAGAGTACCCAAATGTCTTTTATAAAGATTTTGGGTTGTGAAGCTTACGTTAGACGTCAAGTCTCGGATAAACTAGGACCCAAATCGGATAAGTGTTATTTTGTAGGATATCCCAAGGAAACTAAGGGATATTACTTTTACAATCCCACACTTGGCAAGGTGTTTGTTGCGGAAATCGTCTTTCTAGAAAGAGAATTTATTTCTAGAAATACTAGTGGGAGTAAAATTCATCTTGAAGAAGTTCAAGATGATGATAACACTAAGGCTTCGATGGAAAATGAACAGGCACCACAAAGTGTTGTGGATGAGGAATTTGTTGCCCAAAGAGTTGTGGAGCAAAAACCTGTTCAAGTAGACCAACCTCTTCGTAGATCTAATAGGATCCGTCGTCAACCCGAGAGATATTCTTTTCTCTTGGTGTAGCGGTGATGTATTGCTTATCAATCTTGACGAGCCTACATCCTATAAAGAAGCTATGATGAGCCCAGATTCCGAGAAATGGCTAGAGGCCATGAGATCCGAAATGGAATCCATGTACACTAACCAAGTATGGACTTTGGTTGATCCACCTGAAGGGGTAAAACCCATTGGGTGTAAGTGGGTCTTTAAAGTAAAGACTGACATGGATGGTAATAAGCATACCTATAAAGGTAGATTGGTGGCTAAAGGATTCAAACAAATTCATGGTATTGACTATGAAGAAACCTTTTCACCAGTTGCGATGCTTAAATCCATTCGGATCATACTTGCTATTGCAGCCTACCATGATTATGAGATCTGGCAGATGGATGTCAAAACCACTTTTCTGAATGGAAAGCTACTCGAGGATGTGTACATGACACAACCTGAGGGTTTTGAAGATCCAAAGCATCCTGGAAAGGTATGCAACCGCAAAGGTCCATTTATGGACTAAAGAAAGCTCTCTGGAATCTTCGATTCGATGATGCAATCAAAGAGTTTGGTTTCATCAAGAATGAAGATGAGCCTTGTGTCTACAAGAGAAATAGTGGGAGCACAGTTGTATTTCTTGTCTTGTATGTAGATGACATACTTCTCATCGGAAATGACATTCCCTCACTCCAGTCTGTGAAGATGTGGTTAGGGAATTGTTTCTCGATGAAGGACTTAGGTGAAGCTGCCTATATTCTAGGCATCAAGATCTATAGAGATAGATCTAGAAGATTACTTGGCCTAAGTCAGAGTACATACATTGATAAAGTGCTAGATCGTTTTGCTATGCAAAATTCTAAGAAAGGGTTTCTGCCTTTATCACATGGTGTGAGTCTTACTAAGACTCAATGTCCCTCTTCTAAGGAGGAGAGAGATCGCATGGATAAGATCCCTTATGCATCGGCCTATAGGGTCTATCATGTACGCCATGCTTTGTACTCTGACGCCTCGTATGCTTTGAGCATGACGAGTAGATATACCGATCGGATCCGGTGAAAGTCATCGATAGCGGCAAATAAAAATATTTAAGTACTTACAAAGAACGAAAGAATATTTCACGATATTGGAGGCAATGAGGAGCTAAGCGTAAAGGGTTACAGTGATGCAAGCTTCCAAAGCAGGACAAGGATGACTATAGATCGCAATCGGGTACGTGTTTTGCCTCGAATGGTGGAGCTATGGTGGAAGAGTTCAAAGCGGACACATTCTTGATTCTACAACGTAGTATATTGCGATCCGATGCAAAGAAAGGAGGTGTTTGGCTCGCAAGTTCATCGATGAACTTGGGGTAGTTCCTAGCATTGCAGATCCAATAGACCTCTATTGTGACAACAATGGGGCTATTTACGCGAGCTAAGGAACCTCGATCACATCAGCCGGACCAAACACATCTGCAGCGCTTCCATCTCATTCGAGAGATCATCGATAGAGGAGATGTGAGGATATGCAGTAGCGAAGCTAACATCGCAGATCTATTGACCAAGGCTTTGTACGAGGAAGCATGATGGTCACACTAGGTCACTAGGTATTAGATATCATAGTGATTGGTACTAGTGCTAGTGGGAGATTGTTAGTTAAAGCCCTAGAACCAATCATGTGATGGTTGAATAGGGAACATTTTGTATCATATTCTATAAAGGCAAAGGATTGGTTATTATATTTAAGTCTTGCTTGTGCCAGCTAAATTAAATATAGTAATGCCCTAGAAAAGTAGGTTCTTATCTACAGCACATCAATTGGCAGAATTGATTATGAGAGGCGGTAGAGAACACTTTCCTAAATGTTCCTAGTCGAGTATTAATATGCAAGGGCAATATTAATACATAAAGACTAGCATGTAGGTCAATTGATGACTTGATCTCACAAGTCATGGATATATGATATCAAGTTGACACATGGGTATATATTGGAGAATATATACTGAACTGACCCGCCATGAGAAAGTTTCATGGATCGTTATATGAGTGTCATAAACTTTCTCATGTGACTATTGGTATGAATAGTCCTTAGACCTGAAGTCACTATGGTTCCCTACATAAGGATTTATGTACTTTGGTATCGTCAAACGTCACCCGTAACAGGGTGGACCATAAAGGCGATTACTGGGTATGTAACAAATTATGCGGAGGGATGTGAGTGATGTAGATGGGATCTATCCCTTCCATATGACGGGAGTGATATCGGTGGGCCCCTTGATTGAGTAGAACTACTAAAACGCAAGGCCATGCTCGAATGAGTCAATATGAGATATTGAGCTCATTTGTTTGAGTTAGTTTACTCAGGGATCAAGAAACACATAGATTGATCGAGGATGACACGGTCTATGCCTCATTGATCAATCTGATATCAAGGATGGAAGGACACGGTCATATATTATAGTAGTCACGGAAAGGTTAGTCGGATCTTGACTTATCTCGTAACTTGGGTAGCAATGATGTATTGCTAGATGCCGCTCATTGCTTGTGTATCTAAAAGAGTTTAGATCCACTGCCAACGTTATGAGAGCCTATAGGGTCACACACAAAGAGCATGATAATTAGAGGAATTAGAGTATTCTAGTTTGACTAGAATAATTTGGGAATAAGCTTAAGTACAAAATGGTTTTTGGACTTTAAGCTTAATGAGAATTTTAGCTAATTGATTTAATGAGATTAATTCAATATGTTACCTTATTGATTTAATAAGATTAATTCAATATGATAACATAAGCTTAATTGAATTAATAAGATTAATTCAACATGCATGAAAGCCACATAAGAATGCCACATAAGCATGCCACCTAAGCATCCACCTAAGCATCCACCTAAGCATCCACCTAAGCTAGATGAGGTGGAAGAAGACAAATTGGTTTTTGTCTCCTTAAGTGGCCGGCCAAACAAGGATATGTCTCAATTCAATGGATTGCATTGAATGTGTGGAGGTGAAAGGGTTTTTCCAACCCTATAAAAGACACCCTAAGTGGCCGGCCAAAGTGAGCATTGGCTTTTGTTGTTGGTGGAAGCTTTGGTTGTGTTAGTGGTGAGAAAGCTTGGTGGAAGCTTTAGTTGTGTGGGTTTGTGAGTGTAGGCTAGCAAGAAGAGGAGTCTTCTTCTTCCTTTCTCCTTTTCCCTCTCTTCCTCTCCTTTAGGGACTTCTCTAGCAAGAAGTAAAGGAGAGCTCTTCTAGTTTTCCTTATGTGAGACAAGAGCGTGCTCGTGTGGATACGTATAGAGGCACGGACACTTGAACGTGCTAAAGATCCAACAAACCGAAAGGAAAAGCGGGATTGCAAAGGGCACACAACAAAGGTAGAACTCTCCTATAAGATAGGCTTGGTTTAGAGAAATTTATTTTATACGAGTTTGCTTTCGCATGGATCACTTGGAAGGGATCCTAATTTTTTTTTTCCGTTGCGCATATGCCATTTGGCATAAATAATTCCCTACACTAGACTCTCCAAATCCAAATATGTCTTAGACTAGGCTTTCGCCCAGTCCACAATTCTGTAGGAGTAGAAGGCACTGATTTAGATAGTACCAAGTTCAGAATATACATTGTCGTATCTAGAGCATATCTCTAGAACGAATCTGGCAACTCAGAATAACTCATCATTTATCTAGCCATCTCCATAAGAGTCCTATTTCTTTGCTCTGCTACACCATTCTGCTGGGGTGTGCTAGGTGCAGACAATTGAGATTGAATCTCATCCTCTGATAAGTAATTCCTAAACTCTCCCAAGAGGTACTCACTACCACGATCAGATCGTAGTGTCTTAATACTTTTACCTTGACATTTCTCCACATCAGCCTTGAATTCTTTGAACTTGTCAAAGCATTTAGACTTGCGGCGGATCAAGTAAATGTATTCATATCTCGAATAATCATCTATAAAGGAGACAAAATATTCAAAACCACCTCTTGCCTGGATAGACATAGGACCATACAAATCAGAATAAACCAATTCCAACACATCTTTGGCTTTATACCCCTTGGCCTGAAAAGACCTCTTGGTTATTTTACCATCCTAGCAAGATTCGCAGGTTGGGAAATCTTCCACTTCTAATGAACCCAGAGGTCCATTAGCTATCAACCTTTGAATTCTGCTTAGGTTAATATGACCAAGTCTTAGATGCCAAAGATATGTTTGGTTCATTTTTGAAGGTTCTTTTTTCTTATTGGAATTAGAAGATGAGTTATTCACTTCTATTTCCATCGTGGGTGCTTTTGGTTCAAGTGTATATAAATTTTCTATCAATGCATCAGAAAAGATAATCTCCCTATTCCTTTTTATAACAACTCTGTCGTTAAAAGAAATAGAATATCCATCTATAAATAATTTAGAAACCGAAATCAAATTATTTCTAAATAAAGGTACATAAAGGAAATTTTCCAAAACCAAAGTTTATTCCTCTCATAAGACAAATAAACATCTCCCACTGCAACAGCCGCCACCTTCGTGGCATTACCCAAGTAAACGGTAATCTCTCCCTCAGCTAGTCGTCGGGTTTCCTGGAACCCCTATAAAGTATTGCAGACATGATCAGTGGCTCCAGTATCTACACACTAGGTACAGGTAGATACCAAAAAACATGTTTCAATGACTATACAAAAGGATATAACTTTGTTCTGCTTTCGATTGGGATAGTCCTTCTTTCCAATGTCCATCTTGCTTGCAAGTGAAGCACTTGCCTTTCAGCTTCTTCACTGCTCCCTGAGATCCTCCCACCACCTTTGCTCCACCTTGTTTATTCTTCTTTTTGCCTTTTGGCTTAGAAGTAGAAAGCTTCTGAGCAACCATGGCCTGAGCCTGAGCAATCCCTTCAGCTGCCTGGAGTTCTGTCAAGAGCTCCACCAACGAATACAACCTCTTATTCATGTTGTAACTCAGGGAAAACTGTAGGGATGTATACTGAAAAGTCTATCTTTTGTATGAACATCTTTATTTTGAAATAAGAATCACATGATCATTGTTTGCATTTTTATGGTTATGCAATATTGTCTAATACATTACATTGTAGATAACATGGTGTGTGGTGTCACACGGGAGATCATGTTATCAGCTCCTTGTCAAGTATAAGTAATGGCTCACAACCGAGATGGCTTTGGAGAAACCATTGGAATGGTTGTAGTGTGATTTGGTATTGGTTTGTCTTGACCATAGAATCACACTAGTGCACTTTGTGTGTATTGAGCAGGACCGACTTAGAGGTGATTCGATTTATTGCTAACTACAAAATTGAATCGGACCTCAGATATTATTTAGTACATACTCTTAATCCCGATATAATAATGGCCACATATACTTAGTATTCATTTCTTTGATTTACCAGTGGGTGAGATTTATAGATTAAATCGATAGGCTCGGTAAGTTGGGAAATGATATTATTTATATAGTGTATCGTTGATTATAGGAGGAAACTGTGTCCTATATATTAGGATGATGATGTTCCCTTGAGGAGCTCATAAGGTTCATCATGTAAACCCTGCAGGTGGACTTGGTCCAGCATGATGAAATGGTTGAGTGGTACTACTCATGGAGTTAGATGTTGATTAATTAATGGTCAGTAAATTAATTAATTGACGGACATTCGAGATCTTAAACACGGGGAGAAAATGTACAAATAATATATGGAGCCCATATTATCTTTTGGGGGTTGGTGAGGTAGATCAATGATAATCCTTTAGTGGATTGGATTATCATTAATGGATCGGACTTTATGTGGGCTTGATCCATGGGTGGCCAAGATCCAACTCCTCCTCATGGTTCCTATTGTAGCCTATTAACACCTCATGAAGCTTAGATCCAATGGATAGAAATAAAACTCTAGATTCAAAGGTAGAGATTAAATCTCTAAGATCCGATGGTTGAGATTAAATCTCTAGATCCGATGGTTGAGATTAAATCCCTAGAACCAATTGTGGAGATTAAAAGGAGGCTTATCCCTAACTCTATAAAAAGAGGACAAGGGGTTGGGGTGCAGAATTAATTGAGAGGAGCTAGGGTTTTTGAGTTGGCGTCAAGAAGAGGAGCTAGGATTTGGGCTTGGGCGGCACCTAATAAGGAAAGTTTTCCTTGACTTCTCCTTCTTCCTCAAGCTGCCGGCGCCCCTTGAAGCTCTTCCAGCCCTTTGCCGGCATCCAAACTCCCTCTTCTCCTTCTCCTTCGCCGGTGGAACAAAGGTTTAGGGTCCTCCCTTGAAGCTTTTGGTCGGCAACCCTTAATCTCTTCTTCCTTCTTGGCCGGCGGCAAAGCTCCATCCTTGGAGGTTTTTGGTTGGTTGAAAGAAGGAATAGAGCTTTGTTTCTATTCTTCCTCTTGTTCGTAACGAGCAAGGAAGGAAGATTGGCGATCTAGGAGCTTCAACTTTTGGTAGATCATCGCCAACACGACGTCCGAAAGGAGGAAGGTCATACATTAGATGATCGAGAGGTATATCGATTCTCTATTCTCTTTTGTAACATATTTGTTTTTGTTTTTCAATTATGAGCATGATATAATCTGTTTGTGGATAAATAATACTTGGATCCCGAACATAAATACAAAATCCGGCAATCCGTACATCGTCTATTCCAAGGCTACTCGTAGAATAGAGGTTGGTCGCTTGAACAACGAGTTTGTTCAAGTGACCTCTCTAAACGAATAGCATGACGATGACTTGGTTGTTTGAGCAATCCCTTTTGTCTAGGATTAAATTTTTTTAATCCGGGGACATCGATGGGATCGCCATGAACAAACAACCGAGGTGAAGTGGGAAGCGAAGTTTCCTTTCACGGATCAGTGAAACCAAACCCTTCAACTGGTATCAGAGCCAAGGTTTCAGATTTTGTGTGTTTAGTATTTAGTCAATTTTTATGCACTTTTCATATATTATATGTGGCGGATAATAGTAGGATATGCGTAGTTTAACTCTTTGGTTGTACGGATAAGATCCGACTATTATGACCATATGTATGTATGTGATTGTATGTGTGTAAATGTTTATTTTGTTGAATCCTCGAGGTTGACGAGGCTTGTATTTAATTTTTTGTAAATTAGATACGACATTTTTTAGCCACTCTTTTTGTTTTAGTTTATTTTCGATCTAGATTTCATTTACACTCCCTCGTGGAGTATAGGATCGATGGATATAAATTAAAATAGATTTTAGACTCGGCTCGGATCTCCGGATGGCTTGTAGATGGCGTAGGAGGAGCAGACGAGAAGGCGATGCGACGGGAGACATATTGAAGACAAAAGCCATAATAGTTGGAAAATAATTTATTTTTTATATTTATTGATTTTTGTTTGATATTCATGTCGTAGGCTAGGAAAATTCCTCAATATCAAATTACTAAGTGGGAGAGGGAAATTTTTATAAATTCCCACGAACTCCATTACGATTTGACAAGTGATGCAAACAAACTTGTGCGTCGGCTCTGAGTGCCTTCCTCTCCATCGGATGAGTTTGTTTGCGGATCATGAGGTCAAATATGGTTATAGGGAATTATTAAAGAGCGTGTGCACTTCCCCATCGGAAGGCACATGACCCGAGATAATTGCCTTGGTACCGAGTAATGGTGAACACTTAGATACAAATATAAGTATCCTCCCCATCGGAGTCACAACTTTTATTTGTAGGTCGAAAGAGGAACCAACTATTAATTTTACTTGTCAAAAGTTAGGTTGACAAGATAGTAAAATTAATGGGTAAAACCTCTTCTTACAAATGTAGAATTCATATACGTCCACACTATCGTGGCATACGATATTCTCGGTGTTTTGAGGTGTTGGTTGATTTTAAAATTTTATTGTTTGAGGAATCAATAATTTTTTGAAATCTAATGTTTTGATTTATGTGATTCTTAGGGTTTCTTTCAAAATGACTTTCAACCCACTTGTTGTGATACTGAAAGAGAACAAACTTACTGGACCCAACTATGTTGATTGGAAGGGGAATCTAGACATTGTTTTGACTGCTGAGGAATACAAATATGTACTCCTTGAAGAGTGCCCTCTTAAGCCTGCAGAAGATTATGGGGAAAAGGAGAGAGAGAGTTATAAGAAGTGGGTAAAGGTCGATGAGATGGCGCGGTGTTACATTTTGGCATCTATGTCAAATGTACTGCAACATCAGCATCAAGCCATGCCCACAGCTTATGACATGATGCTCAATCTCAAAGAGCTTTTCGGACACTAGAATCGGGCTGCGAGGCAAGAAGCCATGAGAAACTTGATGACGACCACCATGATCGAGGGAACACCCAGAAGGGATCATGTTCTCAAGATGATGGCTCATTGGAATGAGCTGGAGGTCCTTGGAGCTGAGATCGATGGGGAAACCCAGGTCGATATCATACTCCAGTCTCTACCTAGGAGTTTTGAGCAGTTTCACCTGAACTACAACATGAACAAGATGTTGTATTCGTTAGCAGAACTTCTGACAGACCTCCAGGCAGCAGTGGGGCTATTTCGTCAGAGTGCTCAAGCACATGTCATGGTCACCCAAAAGGTTTCTACTTCTAAGCCGAAAGGCAAGAAGAAGAAGAAACAAACTGGGGCCAAGGCGGTGGGAGGTACTCAGGGAAAAGTGAAGAAGCCGAAAGGCAAGTGCTTCACTTGTAAGCAGATTGGACACTGGAAGAAGGAATGCCTCAACTACAAGAACAATGGTATATCTTTTGGTCTAGTCATTGAAACATGTTTAGCGGTGTTATCTACCGACACCCGGTGTGTAGATACGAGAGCCACTGATCATGTCTGCAATACTTTGCTGGGGTTCCAAGAAACCAGACGACTAGCTGTGGGGGAGATTACCGTGTATTTGGGCGATGCCACGAAGGTGGCGACTGTTGCAGTGGGAGATGTTCATTTATCTTTTGAGAAAAATAAACTTTTGGTTCTTAAGAATTGCCTTTATGTACCCTTATTTAGAATGAATTTAATTTCAGTTTTTAAATTGTTTATGGATGGATATTCTATTTCTTTTAATGATAGAGTTGTTATAAGAAGAAATAGGGACATTATCTGTTCTGGTGCATTGATAGGAAATTTATACACACTTGAACCAAAACTTCCCACAATGTAAATTGACACTAATAACTCATCTTCTAATTCCAATAAGAGAAAAGAACCTTCGAAGATGAACCAAACATATCTTTGGCATCTTAGGCTTGGTCATATTAACCTAAGCAGAATTCAAAGGTTGATAGCTGATGGACCTTTGGATTCATTAGTGGTGGAAGATTTCCCAACCTACGAATCTTGCTTGGAGGGTAAAATGACCAAGACGCCTTTTAAGGCCAAGGGGTATACAGCCAAAGATGTGTTAGAATTGGTTCATTCTGATTTGTGTGGACCTATGTCTATCGAGGCTAGAGGTGGTTTTGAGTATTTTATCTCTTTTATAGACGATTACTCAAGATATGGATACATTTACCTGATGCGCTGTAAGTCTGGATGCTTTGACAAGTTCAAATAAGTCAAGGCTGATGTGGAGAAACATCAAGGTAAAGTATCAAGACACTACGATCTGATCATGGTGGTGAGTACCTCTTTGGAGAGTTTAGGAACTACTTATCAGAGGCTGGGATTCAATCCTAATTAACAGCACCTGGCACACCCCAGCATAACGGTGTAGCAGAGCGAAGGAATATGACTCTTATGGAGATGGTTAGATCGATGATGAGTTATTCTGAGTTGCCAAATTCGTTCTGGGGATATGCTCTAGATACGATGGTGTACATTCTGAACTTGGTTCCATTTAAATCAGTGCCTTCTACTCCCACAGAGTTGTGGACTAGGCGAAAGCCTAGTCTAAGACATATTCGGATATGGGGGAGTTCATCACATGTGCTTAAGGCAGATGCTGGTAAGTTGGAACCTCGTACAGAAGTACGCATGTTCATTGGCTATCCTAGAGGAACGCAGGATGGTTTGTTTTAAAGCGTTATAGATCAGAGGGTGATCGTTAGCATGAATGCCAGATTTCTAGAGGAAGACTATGTGATGAGCCACAAGCCCAAGAGTAAAATTGTTCTGGCGGAATTAAAAGGGGAAGTCACTTCTTCAGTACCACCGATACAAGAAGATATACCACATGTCACTACACCGCGTGTCACAGAGGATACACAGGTGATGCCTCGCCATAGTGGGAGGGTTGTGAGACATCCTGATAGATTCATGTTCTTGAGAGAATCTTCTGATTTGGTCCCTGGTGAACATGAACATGATCCCTGGACATATGACGAGGCAATCCAAGATAAAGATGCAGCATCTTGGCAAAATACAATGAATACCGAGATTGAATCTATGGATTCAAATAAGGTCTGGGAGCTAGCAGAACCACCCGATGGTGTAAAAACCATTGGATGCAAGTGGATCTACAAAAGAAAGAGAGGAATAGATGGGAAGGTTGAGACCTTCAAAGCAAGGCTTGTTGCGACGGGGTATACTCAGAAAGAGGGTATCGATTATGAGGAGACCTTTCCGTCGGTAGCCATGCTTAAGTCTATCCAGATTCTCTTATGCATAGCAGCTCATATGGATTATGAGGTATGGCAGATGGATGTCAAGACAACTTTTCTTAATGGAAGTATTGAGGAAAACATCTATATGAAGCACCCAGAGGGATTCATTGCGAAGGGTAAAGAGCATCTTGTATGTAAGCTTAATCAGTCCATTTATGGATTGAAGAAATCTTCGAGGTCTTGGAACATCCGATTTGATGAGGTAATCCAGTCTTATGGATTTATTCAAAGTTCGGATGAGTCTTGTGTATACGAGAGATGTGACGGAAACGTAGTGATATTTCTTGTAGTATACGTAGATTACATTTTGTTGATTGGAAACAATATCAAGGTGTTATCGGACGTAAGGGTATGGTTGTCCAAACAGTTTGATATGAAGGACTTGCGAGAGGTGGGACACATCCTTGGGATCAATGTTATAAGGGATCGCAGGAAAAGGATGTTGTGCTTATTCCAAGCTTCATACATAGACACGATTATGGAGCATTTTAGCATGCAGAACTCCAAGAAGGGATTTCTACCTTTTAGGCATGGAGTTCCTTTATCTAAGGAGATGTGTCCTAGAACATCTGAGGAGATAGAGGAGATGAAGGCGGTTCCTTATGCTTTGGCAGTAGGAAGCCTCATGTATGTGATGCTATGTACGAGACCTGATATCTGCTATGCCGTGGGCATGGTCAGTAGATATCAGAGTAATCCAGGACAGGGACATTGGACTGCAATAAAGTATATATTGAAGTACCTGAGAAGGACTAGGGATTATATACTGGTTTACCGGGCAGACCAATTACTCCCTGTGGGTTACACGGATTTCGACTTCCAATCTAATAGGGATAACAGTAAGTCTACCTCAGGTTTTGTGTTTACTTTGGGAGGTGGAGCCATTGTATAGAGGAGTGTCAAGAAGAAATGCATGGCAAACTCCACCATGGAAGCTGAGTATGTGGCAGCCTTTGAGGCGGCCAAAGAAGCTGTGTGGCTCAGGAACATCCTAATGGACTTGGATGTGATTCCTGGATTGCCCAAAACTATCACAATTTATTGTGATAATAGTGGTGCAGTTGCAAACTCGAAGGAACCACGAGCCCATAAGGCTAGTAAACACATAGAGCGCTAGTACCACCTGATACGAGAAATCGTAAAGAGAGGAGAAGTTGTTGTGGCCAAGATTGCATTGGAGGATAACCTGGCAGATCCTTTCACTAAGGCTTTTCCGACGAGAGCTTTTGATAGGCATGTGGAGGGAATGGGGATCAGATGTATGGCAGTTTTAGGACAGCATAATCTTTTTGTATAAGTGGGAGATTGTAGGGATGTATACTGAAAAGTCTATCTTTTGTATGAACATCTTTATTTTGAAATAAGAATCACATGATCATTGTTTGCATTTTTATGGTTATGCAATATTGTCTAATACATTACATTGTAAACAACATGGTGTGTGGTGTCACACAGGAGATCATGTTATCAGCTCCTTGTAAAGTATAAGTAAAGGCTCACAACCGAGATGACTTTGGACAAACCATCAGAATGGTTGTAGTGTGATTTGGTATTGGTTTGTCTTGACCATAGAATCACACTAGTGCACTTTGTATGTATTGAGCATGACCGACTTAGAGGTGATTCGATTTATTATTGACTACATAATCGAATCGGACCTCAGATATTATTTAGTACATACTCTTAATCCCGATATAATAACGGGCACATATACTTAGTATTCATTTATTTGATTTACCAATGGGCGAGATTTATAGATTAAATCGATAGGCTTGGTAAGTTGGGAAATTATATTATTTATATGGTGTGCCGTTGATTATAGGAGGAAATTGTGTCCTATATATTAGGATGATGATGTCCCCTTGAGGATCTCATAAGGTTCATCATGTAAACCCTGCAGGTGGACTTAGTCCGGCATGATGAAAAGGTTGAGTGGTACTACTCATGGAGTTAGATGTTGATTAATTAATGGTCAGTAAATTAATTAATCAATGGACATTCGAGATTTTAAACAGGAGGAGAAAATGTCCAAATAATATATGGAGCCCATATTATCTTATGGGGGTTGGTGAGGTAGATCAATGATAATCCTTTAGTGGATTGGATTATCATTAATGGATCGGACTTTATGTGGGCTTGATCCATTTGTGGCCAAGATCCAACTCCTCCTCATGGTCCCTATTGTAGCCTATTAACACCTCATGAAGCTTAGATCCAATGGATAGAAACAAAACTCTAGATCCAAAGGTAGAGATTAAATCTCTAAGATCCGACGGTTGAGATTAAATCTCTAGATCCGACGGTTGAGATTAAATCCCTAGAACCAATTGTGGAGATTAAAAGGAGGCTTATCCCAAACTCTATAAAAGGATGACAAGGGGTTGGCATGGAGAATTAATTGAGAGGAGCTAGGGTTTTGGAGTTGGCGGCAAGAAGAGGAGCTAGGGTTTGGGCTTGGGCGGCTCCTAATAAGGAAAGTTTTCCTTGACTTCTCCTTTTTCCTCGAGCTGTCGGCGCCCCTTGAATCTCTTCCAGCCCTTGGCTAGTGTCCAAACTCCCTCTTCTCCTTCTCCTTGGCCGGTGGAACAATGGTTTAGGGTCCTCCCATGAAGCTTTTGGTCGGCAACCCTTAATCTCTTCTTCCTTATTGGCCGGCGGCAAAGCTCCATCCTTGGAGGTTATTGGTTGGTTGAAATAAGGAATAGAGCTTTGTTTCTATTCTTCCTCTTGCTCGGAATGAGAAAGGAAGGAAGATTGGCGATCTAGAAGCTTCAACTTTTGGTATATCGTCGCCCACACGACGTCCGAAAGGAAGAAGGTCATACAATAGAAGATCGAGAGGTATATCGATTCTCTATTCTATTTTGAAACATGTTTGTTTTTGTTTTTCAATTATGAGCATGATATAATCTGTTTGTGGCTAAATAATACTTGGATCCTGAACATAAAAACAAAAGCCGGTGATCCGTACATTGTCTATTCCGCAGCTACTCGTAGAATAGAGGTTGGTCGCTTGAACAACGAGTTTGTTCAAGTGACCTCTCTAAACGAATAGCACGACGATGACTTGGTTGTTTGAGCAATCCCTTTTTTCTAGGATTAAATTTTTTTAATCCGGGGACATCGATGGGATCACCATTAACAAACAACAGAGGTGAAGTGAGAAGCGAAGTTTCCCCTCATGGATCAATGAAACCAAACCCTTCAGAAACTACTCAAAACTCCTAGGTAGAGACTAGAGAATGATATCGACCTGGGTTTCCCCTTCGATCTTAGCTCAAAGGACTTCCAGTTGATTCACAGGCTTAGGAGTACACTCTTCGAAGAGTATAGACTTATACTCCTCAGCAGTTAAGACAATATCTAGATTCCTTTTTCCAATCAACATAAATATGTTCAGTAAGTTTATTTTCCTTTAGTATCACAGCAAGCGGACTGAAAGTCATTTTTAAAAGGAAACCTAAGAATCACATAGATCAAATCTTTAGAATTCAAAAAATTATTGATTCTTCAAACAATAAAATTTTAGAATCAACCAAAATCTCCAAACATTGAGAATATCGTATGCCACGATAGTGTGGACGTATACGAATTCTACATTTGTAAGAGGAGATTTTACCCATTAATTTTACTATCTTGTCAACCTAACTTTTTGACAAGTAAATTTAATAGTTGGTTCCTCTTTGGCCCTACAAATAAAAGCAATGACTCCGATGGGGAGGATACTTATATTTGTATCTAAGTGTTCACCATTACTCGGTACCAAGGTAATTATCTCGGGTTATGTGCCTTCCGATGGAGAAGTACACACGCTCCTTAATAATTTCCTATAACCATATTCGACCTTGTGATCCACAAACAAACTCATACGATGGGGAGGAAGGCACTTAGAGCCGACGTGCAAGTTTGTTTGGACCACATGTCAAATCGTAATGGAGGTCGTGGGAATTTATAAAAATATCCCTCTCCCACTTAGTAATTTAAAATTTAGGAATTTACTAGCCTATGACATGCATATCAAACAACAAGAAATAAATATCAAAAATAAATATTTTCTAACTATTATGGCTTTTGTCTATAATATTTCTCCCATCGTATCGTCATCTCGTCACCTCCTCCCTACGCCATGTACAAGCCATCCGGAGATCCGAGCCAAGAAAAACTATTTTAATTTACATCCATCGATCCTATACTCCATGAGGAAGTGTACATAAAATTTAGATCGAAAGTAAACTAAAATAAAAGGAGTGGCTAAACAATGTCATATCTAATTATAAAAATTAAATACTAGCCTCGTCAACCCCCGAGGATTCAATAAAATATACAATTACACACATATGACCATAATAGTTGGATCCTATGCCTGCAAACAAAAAGTTAACCTACGCACATCCTACTATTATCCGGCACATATAATATATAAAAGTGCATAAAAGTAACTGAATCCTAAACACACAAAACCGGAAATCGTGGCTCTGATACAACTTGAATGGAGGAAACTTCGCTTCCCACTTCAACTCGGTCACTTTTTCATGGCGATCTCTTCTACGTCCCCGGATAAAAAAATTTATCCTTGACAAGAGGGATGACCCAAGCTACCGTTTCATCGTCGTGCTATTCGATTAGAGTGGTCAATTGAACAAACTTGTTGTTCGAGCAACCAACCTCTATTCTATGATTAGCCGGGTAATAAACGATGTACAGATCGCCAATTTTTGCGTTTGTATTCGGGGTCCAAGTTAATTTAGCCACATACCAAAATAAACAACCACATACACAATACAAAAGAACACTAATCAAAATAAACAAGATATACCTCTTGTTATACCTCTTGATCTTCTATTGTATGTCCTTCCTCCTTTTGGACGTCGTGTGGGCGACGATCTTCCAAAAGTCGAAGACTCCTAGATCACCAATCTTCCTTCCTTGCTCACTCTGAACAAAGGAGGATCATTAATTAAAACTCTTCTTCCAATCTAGAACCGGCCACAAAGTCAATGGACTTGATGTTGCTGCCGGCCAAGGAAGAGAATATGGAGTATGGGAACCGGCCAAAAGCTCCAACGGAAGAAACCCTAGATCTTGTCGCAGGCCAAGGAAGAAGGGGAGAGGGTCGTGCCGCTGGCCAAAGGAGAATCAAGGAGGGTGATGGGTGCTGGTCAACTCTTGGAGAAGAGAAAGGAAACAAAACCTTCACCTTGTAGCCGCCCAAAACCCTAACCCAAGGTCTCCTAGGTTTCTTGCCGCCCAAGCCAAAGGAGGCAAAGCCCTAATCTCCCTTCTATTAGTTGCCACCCAAGCCATAAGCCCCCTTGTTTAGAGCTAGGCTTAAGCCTCCTTTTAATCTCCACCGTCGGTTCTAGGGATTTAATCTTAACCGTCGAATCTAGAGATTTAATCTCAACCATCGGATCTAGAGATTTAATCTCCACCGTCGGATCTAGAGTTTTGTTTTCCATTATTGGATCTAGGCTCTATGAGGGTTTATTAGGCTACAATAGGGAGCATGAGGAGATGTTGGATCTTGGCCACCCAATGGATCAAGCCCACATAAAGTCCGATCCATTAATGATAATCCATTCCACTAGAGGATTATCATTGATCTACATCACCAACCCCCATAAGTCAATATGGGCTCCATATATTATTTGTACATATATCTCCCCGTGTTTAAGATCTCGAATGTCCGTCGATTAATTAATTTAATGACAATTAATTAATCAATATCTAACTCCATGAGTAGTACAACTCAACCTTATCATCATGCCGGACCAAGTCCACCTGTAAGATTTACATGATGAACCTTATGAGCTCCTCAAGGGGACATCATCATCCTAATATATTGGACACGATTTCCTTCTATAATCAACGTTACACCATATAAATAATACCATTTTCGAACTTACCGAGCCTATCGATTTACTCTATAAATCTTGCCCATTGGTAAATCAAAGAAATGAATACTAAGTATATGTTCCTGTTATTATATCGGGATTAAGACCATGTACACCATAATATCCGAGGTCTGATTCGATTATGTAGTCAGCAATAAATTGAATCACCTCTAAGTCGGTCCTGCTCAATACACACAAAGTGTACTAGTGTAATTCTATGGTCAAGACAAACCAATACCAAATCACACTACAACCATACCAATGGTTTGTCCAAAGTCATCTAGGTTGTGAGCCTTTACTTATACTTTACAAGGAACCGATAACATGATCTCCCGTGTTACACTACACACCATGTTATCTAGAGTGTAATGTATCAGACAAATATGCATAACCATAAATATGCAAACAATGATCATGTGATTCTTATTTCAAAAATAAAGATGTTCATACAAAAGATAGATTTTTCAGTATACATCCCAACAAAAAGGAAGGCAATCCTCCTTTCTTCTCCTATCTAGCGCCGACCACCAAACTTCCTTGCTTGGTTGTTGTCGTCGGCCATGGAGAGGGAGAGGAAGAGGTGCGGCAGCCCTAGGGGAAGCCAAAGCAAAACCCTAACCGACCCTTGGTGATGGAAGGAGGCGCCGGCCAAGAGATGAGCTCTTGTTGTCATCAGCCCTTGGAGATGGGGAGGTGGCACCACCCAAGGAGATGGGAAGGAGAAGAGAAGCCCTAGGTTGTGGTTGCCCACAAGGAGAAGCCAAACCCTAGTCACCACATCTTGCCGCCTAAGCCTCCCATGCCAACTCCAAAACCCTAGCACAACCTCAAAAAAAAAAAATTATTGCCGCCCAAGCCTCTCCCCCTTAATTATAGATCTAGGCTTCATGAGGTATTTATAATAGGCTACAATAGGGACCATGAGGAGGAGTTGGATCTTGGCCACCCAATGGATCCGAACCACACAAAACCCGATCCATTAATGATGATCCATTCCACTAGAGTATTATCATTGATCTACCTCACCAACCCCAATAATTAAATATGGGCTCCATATATTATTTGTACAAAATATCTCCCCGTGTTTAAGATATCGAATGTCCATTAATTAATTAAATTACTAACAATTTAATTAATTAGTATCTAACTCCATGAGTAGTATCACTCATCCTTATCATCATGTTGGACCAAGTCCACCTACAGAATTTACATGATGAACTTTATGAGCTCCTCAAGGGGACATCATCATCCTAGTATATAGGACACGGTTTCCTCCTATAATCAATGACACACCATGTAAATAATATCATTTCCATCTTACCAGGTCTATCAATTTAACACATAAATATCACCCATTATTAAATCAAAGAAATAAATACTAAGTACATGTGCCCGTTATTATATCGAGATTAAGAGCATGTACACCATAATATCTAAGGTTTAATTCAATTATATAGTCAGTATAAATTGAATCACCTCTAAATCAGTCCAGCTCAATACACACAAAGTGAACTAGTGTAATTCTGTGGTCAAGATAAACCCATACCAAATTACACTGCAACCATGCCAATGGTTTGTCCAAAACCTTCTTGGTTGTGTGCCTCTACTTATACTCTACAAGAAACTGATTGTAGGGATGTATACTGAAAAGTCTACTTTTTGTATGAACGTCTTTATTTTGAAATAAGAATCATATGATCATTGTTTTCATATTTTTTTAGTTATGCATATTATCTAATACATAATAGTGTAGATAACATGGTGTATGGTGTCACATGGGAGATCATGTTATCGGCCCCTTATAAAGTATAAGTAAGGGCTCACAACCGAGATGACTTTGGACAAACCATCGGAATGGTTGTAGTGTGATTTGGTGTTTGTTTATCTTGACCATAGAATCACACTAGTGCACTTTGAGTGTATTGAGCAGGACTGACTTAGAGGTGATTCGATTTATTGCTGACTACATAATCGAATCAGACCTCAGATATTATTATGTACATGCTCATAATCCCGATATAATAACGGGCACAAATACTTAGTATTCATCTCTTTGATTTACCAATTGGCGAGATTTATACATTAAATTGATAGGCTCGGTAAGTTGGGAGATGATATTATTTATATGGTGTGTCATTGATTATAGGAGGAAACTATGTCCTATATATTAGGATGATGATGTCCCCTTGAGGATCTCATATGGTTCATCATGTAAACCCTACAGGTGGACTTGGTCTAGCATGATGAAAAAGTTGAGTGGTACTACTCATGGAGTTAGATGTTGATTAATTAATGGTTAGTAAATTAATTAATCGATGGACATTCGAGATCTTAAATACGGGGATAAAATGTACAAATAATATATGGAGCCCATATTAACTTATGGGGGTTGGTGAGGTAGATCAATGATAATCCTTTAGTGGATTGGATTATCATTTATGGATCGGACTTTATGTGGGCTTGATCCATGGGTGGCCAAGATCCAACTCCTCCTCATTGTCCCTAATGTATCCTAATAACACCTCATGAAGATTAGATCCAATTGATAGAAACAAAACTGTAGATCCATCGGTAGAGATTAAATCTCTAAGATCCGACGGTTGAGATTAAATCTCTAGATCCGACGGTTGAGATTAAATCCCTAAAACCAATGGTAGAGATTAAAACGAGGCTTATCCCTAACTCTATAAAAGGAGCTTGAGCGGTTGGCGTGGAAAAATAATCAAGTGAGGCTATGGTTTTGGAGTTGGCGACAAAGCTAGGGTTAGGGTTTTGGAGGCTTGGGCGGCACCAAATAAGGAAGGTAATTCCTTTCTTCTTCTTCCTTCAAGGTTGTTAGCATCCAGCTTGTTTTCCCAGCCTTTTCCAGCCATTGTCCAGCGTCCAACCTCTCTTCTCCTTCTCCTTGAGTGGTGGAAACAAGACTTAGGGGATTCCCTTGGTGTCTTGGTTGGTTTCCATCTTCATCTCCCTCTCCTTGTTGGTCGGCGGTAAGGATTTTCTTTGTTCCTTGTTGCTTGGTTTTAGTAAGGAGATGAACCTTGTTTCTATTCTTCCTCTTGCTTTGGAAGAGCAAGGATGGAAGATTTGTGATCTTGGAGCTTCGACTTTTGGTAGATCGTCACCCACACGACGTCCGAAAGTGGAAGGTCATACATTAGAAGATCGAGAGGTATATCTATTCTCTATTCTCTTTTGTTACTTGCTTGTTTTTGTTTTTCAACTATAAGCATGATATAAATCTGTATATGGCTAAATAATACTTGAATCCCGAGCATAAACACAAAAGTCGGCGATCCGGGCATCGTCTATTCCGCGGCTACTCGTAGAATAGAGGATGGTCGCTTGAACAATGAGTTTGTTCAAGTGACCTCCCTAAACGAATAACATGATGATGACTTGGTTGTTTGGCCAATCCCTTGTGTCTAGGATTAAATTTTTTAGTCCAGGGACATCGATGGGATCGATATGAACAAACGACCGAGGTGAAGTGGGAAGCGAAGTTTCCCCTCACGAACTCGATAAGCAAAACTCTTCAATTGGTATCAGAGCAAGGTTTCCGGTTTTGTGTGTTTAGGATTCGGTTAATTTTTATGCACTTTTTATATATTATATGTGTCGGATAATAGTAGGATATGCGTAGTTTAACTCTTTGGTTGCAGGCATAAGATCCGACTATTATGGCCATATGTGTGTATGTGATTGTATGTGTATATTTTGTTGAATCCTCGGGGTTTACAAGGCTAGTATTTGATTTTTTGTAAATTAGATACGACATTGTTTAGCCACTCTTTATTTTATTTTATTTTTAATCTAGATTTCATGTACACTCCCTCATGGAGTATAGGATCGATGGATGTAAATTAAAATAGGTTTTAGTCTCGGCTCGGATCTCCGGATGACTTGTACATGGCGTAGGGGGAGCGGACGAGAAGGCATTGCGACGGGAGACATATTGAAGACAAAAGCCATAATAGTTGGAAAATAATTTATTTTTCATATTTATTACTTTTTGTTTGATATGCATGTCGTAGGCTAGGAAAATTCCTCAATTTCAAATTACTAAGTGGGAGAGGGAATTTTTTTTAAAATTCCCACGGCCTCCATTACGATTTGACAAGTGATGCAAACAAACTTGCACGTCGGCTCTTAGTGCCTTCCTCCCCATCGGATGAGTTTGTTTGCGGATCACAAGGTCAAATATGGTTATAGGGATTTATCAAGGAGCGTGTGCACTTCCCCATCGGAAGACACATAACCTGAGATAATTACCTTGGTACCGAGTAATGGTGAACACTTAGATACAAATATAAGTAACCTGCCCATCGGAGTCACTGCTTTTATTTGTAGGGCCAAAGAGGAACCAACTTTTAATTTTACTTATCAAAAAGTTAGGTTGACAAGATAGTAAAATTAATGGGTAAAACCTCCTCTTACAAATGTAGATTTCGTATACGTCCACACTATCGTGGCATACGATATTCTCTGTGTATTGAAGTGTTGGTTGATTTTAAAATTTTATTGTTTGAGGAATAAATAATTTTTTGAAATCTAATATTTTGATTTATGTGATTCTTAGGTTATCTTTCAAAATGACTTTCAACCCACTTGCTGTGATACTGAAAGAGAACAAACTTACTGGACCCAACTATGCTGATTGGAAGAGGAATCTAGACATTGTCTTGACTGCTGAGGAATACAAATATGTACTCCTCGAAGAGTGCCCTCCCAAGCCTACAGATGATTCTGGGGAAAAAGGAGAGAGAGAGCTATAAGAAGTGGGTCAAGGCCGATGAGATGGCGCGGTGTTATATTTTGGAATCTATGTCAAATGTACTACAACATCAGCATCAAGCCATGCCCACTACTTATGATATGATGCTCAATCTCAAGGAACTTTTCGGACACCCGAATCGGGCTGCGAGGCAAGAAGCCATGAGAAACTTGATGACGACCTATATGATCGAGGGAACACCCGTAAGGGATCATGTTCTCTAGATGATGGCTCATTTGAATGAGCTGGAGGTCCTTGGAGATGAGATCGATGGGGAAACCCAAGTCGATATCATACTCTAGTCTCTACCTAGGAGTTTTGAGCAGTGTCGCCTGAACTACAACATGAACAAGAGGTTGTATTCGTTGGCGGAACTTCTGACAGAACTCGAGGCGACAGAGGGGCTATTTCGTCACAGTGCTCAGGCGCATGTCATGGTGACCCAAAAGGTTTCTACTTTTAAGCCGAAAGGTAAGAAGAAGAAGAAACAAACTGGGTCAAAGGCGGTGGGAAGTACACAGGGAGGAGTGAAGAAGTCGAAAGGCAAGTGCTTCACTTGTAAGCAGACTTGACACTGGAAGAAGGACTGCCCCAACTGCAAGAACAAAGGTATATCTTTTGGTCTAGTCGTTGAAACATGTTTAGCGGTGTTATCTACCGGCACCTGGTGTGTAGATACGGGAGCCACTGATCATTTCTGCAATACTTTGTAGGGGTTCCAAGAAACCAGATGACTGGCTGAAGGGGAGATTACCGTGTACTTGGGCGATGCCACGAAGGTGGCGGGTGTTGCAATGGGAGATGTTCATTTATCTTTTGAGAAAAATAAACTTTTGGTTCTTAAGAATTGCCTTTATGTACCCTTATTTAGAAAGAATTTAATTTTGTTTTCTAAATTGTTTATGGATGGATATGTTATTTCTTTTAATGACAGAGTTGTTATAAGAATGATAGGAAATTTGTACACACTTGAACCAAAACCTCCCACGATGCAAATTGAAGTTAATAACTCATCTTCTAATTCCAATAAGAGAAAAGAACCTTCGAAGATGAACCAAACATATATTTGGCATCTTAGGCTTGGTCACATTAACCTAAGCAGAATTCAAAGGTTGATAGCTGATGGACCTTTGGGTTCATTAGTGGTGGAGGATCTCCCAACCTGCGAATCTTGCTTGGAGGGAAAGATGACCAAGAGACCTTTTAAGGCCAAGGGGTATAGAGCCAAAGATGTGTTAGAATTGGTTCATTTTGATTTGTGTGGTCCTATGTCTATCTAGGCTAGAGGTGGTTTTGAGTATTTCGTCTCTTTTATAGATGATTACTGAAGATATGGATACATTTACCTGATGTGTCGCAAGTCTGAATGCTTTGACAAGTTCAAAGAATTCAAGGCTGATGTGGAGAAACGTCAAGGTAAAAGTATCAAGACACTACGATCTGATCATGCTGGTGAGTACCTCTTGGGAGAGTTTAAGAACCACTTATCAGAAGTTGGGATTCAATCCCAATTGACTGCACCTTGCACACTCTAGCGGAACGGTGTAGCAGAGCGAAGGAATAGGACTCTTATGGAGATGGTTAGATCGATGATGAGTTATTCTGAATTGTCAGATTCGTTCTGGGGATATGCTCTAGATATGGCAGTGTATATTCTGAACTTGGTTCCATTTAAATCAGTGCCTTCTACTCTCACAGAGTTGTGGACTGGGCGAAAGCCTAGTCTAAGACATATTTGGATATAGGGGAGTCCAGCACATGTGCTGAAGGCAGATGCTGGTAAGTTGGAACCTCCTACAGATGTACGCATGTTCATTGGCTATCCTAGAGGAATGAAGGGTGGTTTATTTTATAGTCCTAGAGATCAGTGGGTGATCGTTAGCACGAATGCCAGATTTCTAGAGGAAGACTATGTGATGAGCCACAAGCCCAAGAGTAAAATTGTTCTGGAGGAGTTAAA
This sequence comes from Wurfbainia villosa, assembly GCA_025175895.1. Classification (NCBI taxonomy): domain Eukaryota; kingdom Viridiplantae; phylum Streptophyta; class Magnoliopsida; order Zingiberales; family Zingiberaceae; genus Wurfbainia; species Wurfbainia villosa. Next base: position 28,376,468 of record CM045989.1, on the reverse strand, counting down.
AGGGGAAGTCACTTCTTTAGTACCACCGGTACAAGAGGATATACCACATGTCATCAGATCACGTGTCACAGAGGATACACAGGTGATACCTCGTCGTAGTGGGAGGGTTGTGAGATAGCCTGATAGATTCATGTTCTTGGGAGAATCTTCTGATTTGGTCCCTGGTGAACATGAACATGATCCCTGGACATATGACGAGGCAATCAAAGATAAAGATACAGTATCTTGGCAAAGTGCAATGAATGCTGAGATTGAATCTTGTTGGGTTTCCGGCACCGCGGCGTGTGTGTGTTCGATCACGTTTTGTAAACATGAACACAGCGGAAGCAATAAAAATAATAAATCTACATTTATTACAACACACACAACACACGCATGCATATTACAACAAGTGTAGACATAACCGTAAATTTAAATTTGCAATAAAAGGAAATTTATCTACGTTATACCTTTCGTATGACGTGTAGCGGGAACGGCATCAACCGGAACGATCCTCGCTAGAATCGTCTCTATCCGTATCCACGCTGAGTTACTCGGGATGACTTCGCTAAGCCACGAGCTTCGTCTTCGTACGGGTTACTAGCCTCGTGTTGAAGACGACGTGATCGAGAGATGATCACGATCCGAATCCAAATTCGGATCCTAATACGAGTTCTCAAAACTCGCTTCTCCGGAGAGGTATTTATCAACCAATTGACGAATCTTTCATCCTCCACCTAAGAGGATTACCGGAGATCTAATCCACGGTAAGTTTGCCGCTGTCGAAGCTCTAACCGTCGTCCAAACGATGCTCCGACGAGAGGAGAACAAGCTGTCCAGAAAACTGGACAGCTTTGGTGGAGGAGTAGGCGCCGGCCAAAACAAGGAAGCCAAGTGCTCACCTTTTCACCGAAGCCTAGGAAGATCACCGGAGGGTCGCCGGAGGATCACCGGCTGAAGCTTAGATGCCGACAAGGACTTGGACGGTGGCACAAGAGCTGGGCGGCAATGGAGGTTGGCGCCATGAACTCCAAGGAGGAGGTGGGCGGCAATCTTAGGGCTAGGGTTTTGGATTAGGCCATAATTATCCCTTAAGCCCTCTTTTATAGAGAACTAATTCTCTTAATGGTTAATGGATCATAACCATTAGGCCCGTTAACCCGCTCCATTAAGATAAGTTAAAATAAACCAAACCATGATGGTTTATTTTAAGTTAAAATGAACCGAACCAACTTTTGGTTCATTCGTTTAAAATAAACCAAACCCTTTGGTTTATTCTCCTCCATTGGATTAGAACCAAACCATTTTGGTTCATCCATTATGTCTTCATAAAACTCGGCCCATCCACGCTTCCATTGCAACTAAAACGATTTCATGCTCGCTTTATGTTTGGTCCAACCAAACCTAGTTTCTCTCGGTCTGAGAATCCCATTCTCAAGCTCGTTTTAAATCCTTTGGATTACGCTCGTTGTGCGTGTGACCAAATAGGTTCTCAGTTTATGTTGGCCGTATATAATTAACCATTAATTATAGAACGATCATGAGTGGCACCTAGCAGTACATCATGATCCCCAATTAACCGAAAAGATCAACGGTTGATCCAGAACTATTTCTGAAACCCTTCAGCAGCTCGAATGATTCGTGCCCCATTCCCTTCACTCATCTTATACCCACTTGGTTCAGGACATGGTCTATTGTGTCAGTCCCCACTAGGCTAACTACGTCACACCTAGCCCAAGTATTACTTCCTCCTCCTCTGGATTCTAGTTACTGCACATGCATCCAAGAGTAGCATACACTAAACATATAATGCTTTGGCCAAAGACTTTAGTAACATTCCGATGATAGACCATAGGGTAAACATCTCCTCTCAAGGAGCGATGAATCCTCTGTAGGCTATTCAAACACCTTCGACTACTTCAACTTATACCCAATCATCTCGAGTCTACATCTCCTTAGAGATGCTTGCTTAAGATGTCAAAGCATAAGTCTTCATGACTAAGATGACTTGAATACCGCATGTCGAAGGAACATTGCACTTAAACTGTTCTAAGAACTTCATTGACATATCCATATATAAAAAGAACCATATGAAGTCTTATAGTTGGTCACTCCAATGAACTAGTTACCATAACTAGCATCCACGATTAACTCCGGGCATCCCAATGTCTCCAACCAGTGACGAACAACTGCTTGGATAAACCAAAAAGTTTACCTCATGCTAGTCTCAATAGAATCGATGGCGTCCGAATGCATTGATGGACACAAATGCGACCTCAAATCTCGCGATGGAGCCCGTCGATGACTCGAAGTGTGTGCTCACGCTCAACGCCGACAAGTGAACGGATGTCGTCAAGTAATAAAGAATATCGATCCCATAGGGACTGAGATTTCGAGTATCGATTTGTCCAGTGGATATGTTGTTATTCGGATTGGTAATTTGAGGGTTCATGAATGAGAGTCGGTGGTCCGAACTCAGTAACGATGTCACACGGAAGAAGAGAAAAGGTTGATATGAGGATTTGAATGGGATTCTAGGACTTCGATTTCATTTGTATGTCGCAGAACATGCTATCAATCGAATGTATCCAGATTTTCTAACTAGGGTTTCGTGGAAAGGACATCATACACTATGGTACAAGGATGCCGGATCGATCCCTGCGATGAGCCGAAAATGAGACACGTTACCAACTCTATCGTATCCTTCTATCCACATTTGCAAGTGACGAGGCCAACCTATAGGTTCCTCCTAATATCCCCTAAATCTTAGATACGAGGACTATCACTCCTTGTATCATCTACGCACAGAAGATAGAAAACCAAAACACAAAGCTATAGGTCTAAACAATCATTCAACTGCAAATAGATTTCAAGAATGGAAACATATTTGAAATAGCAATGTTCTACTCAACACAAACTACACCCTAATCCTAGAATTGGAGAATCTACTCCATGGATACGAGTAGAGTCACAATACATTATAGAATTCATGAGTAAAATGATAAACGTGCAAGAAATATGAATTACAATGTAATTGTTGGTGCAATCGGCCCAGGTTGACTCGAGTTTGACTCGAGCAGTACCTTGATAGTATTTTGATGATAGACAAAACTCACTGCATGGAATTGTCATGGGAAAGTCCAACATGGGGTTGGCATGGAAAATCCAAGCATGGAGCTTGGTGTGGGAAAAGTCTAAAGCATTGCGAAGTCGTGCGCTTGGTGCTTGGTGAGAAATGCATTGCGAAGTCGTGTGCTTAGTGCATGTGGGAAGTCTTAAGGACTTGGTAATTTCACTAGGCTCGGGGTCTTGAGTCGGTGAAGGATGGCATTGCGAAGTCATGTGCTTGGTGCATCCGAGGGACCGCCGAACGGGGAGCGAATGGAGTGAGCCCAAAGGGAAGCATACTTCGAGGGCAAGAGATGCGAAGGATGGCGTTGCGAAGCCGTGCGCTTGGCACATCTGAGGGATGTAGGCCAAGGGAAGAGAGCTTCGGTGGGGAACTCCATGAGGGAAGATGTGGCCTTGGCCAAGTGGATAAGACTAAGTGTCGGAGGCTCAAACTTGATGTTTGAGGGTTTACCCGATGATCAGATGCTCAAACAACTTAGTGTTTGAGATTTTGCTCGACAACAGTCGATTAACATACGTGTCAGTCGACTGATCCAAGTTGACTAGGGTTCGACTCGTTTAAGACTGTGGGTTTTGTCCTTGGCAGTCGATTGATGTCGATAGCAGTCGACTGCCAAGGGATGACAGTCGACTGATGGGAGTGTCGTGAGCATAGAACGCTCTGTAGCCAACTGGGTAGTCGACTACTAGGTCACCAATCGACTGCCATGGACTTGCAGTCGACCACTAGGTGATCCGTTAGAACTTATCCGACGTGGATCTGGCCGTTGTGAGACAACGACTACAGGGGCAGTCGACTGGGGCCTTTTGGCAGTCGACTGCTAGGCGCGAAAATAGTTTGATGCAGGTTATAAATGGAGCTCAAGTTGGAGTATTTCGCCAAGACTTTTGTGAAGCTATTGGAGGGGAATTGCTGCTGCATTCCAAATCTTCAAGAGCCATCTAAAGCAGACTACAAGCAAAGGGTTCAAAGCAAGCGTTGTAAAGTGTTCTTTACGTGTATTTCGTATTTGTCTTTGTATTGCTTGTATTTCATATATTACTTGTTGTAATAGCTTGTGAGAGGTTTCTCCACCTCCGACGTGTAGTCAAGAAAGAGTATAGTTAGTGTCGTGCGCATTACTAGAGCTCGGAGAGCTCACCCGTGGAGTAGGAACCATTCGGTTCCGAACCATGTATATGCTTGTGTATTGCTTGTGATTGTTATGTGTTGTTAGTATTGTTATTATCATTATTATTCCGCTACGCTAACAATAATCGTAGACAAGCAATGCAACGAGAATGAGTGAATTACGTCATCGAACGATTGAGGGCTATTCACCCCCCTCTAGCCGGCCACATCTACACTTCATCGATGCTACAGTAATTGCATCTCTTTCCTCTTCGTTGTGGTGCAGATCTTGATCCTCGAGCGGCTCTCTCCCTCCCCGATGCGAGTTTTCGAAGCTTTTTAGGGCTTTGGAGTGCTGTCCCAGCCGATGTGCCTCCCCCCTAGGTTTTGGGCGGAGCTTTCCTTATATAGACATCACACCGGATCGCAGCAAATTCTAGAAAAAACCCTAGTCATGTCAAATCGATTGGCCACCACACGGCCTAGTCGTGTGTCGGGCAGTGACGACCATTTTCGCATTCTGAACACGACCGTGTGTAGGAACATGCCCTGGTCATGTTCCCTTCTGCGTCCAGCTGCCAAATGTCTTCTTTTTGCTCCGGAAGTGCGTTGTTATCCCCACGAAATGCTATCCTGCACACAAATTATACAGAGCAGATCTCGGAACCAGAAAACATGAAATGCATGGAAAACAAAGTAAAATATGCATGAAACCATCATAAAATGAGATGAGATGTGAGCGTAAACTACTCCTAAAACCCTATATATTTTGCTCACATCAATTCTCCCAGACTTAAGTCTTTTCTTGTCCTTAAGCAAACCTCAGTGCCATGAAATTTCAAAAGGTATTATTCCATACATAGCATGTTGACTAGATTTATCAAGTGGTATTTGCAATCAAAGCAAAATAGATATGTTCTAGAAATTCACTAAGTTAGCTCCTTGTGCTCTTGCTAAGTGAATCTTCTTAGGGGATACTCATTCCATGGTGAATTAAGTCGTCATCCTATAGCTTTCCTATGATCTTTGTCTCTTAGGCACTTACCTGCCCAAAGCGAGGGTCATTCCCTAGATCTAGCACAAAGTCTCAAAAGCGTGCTCGGTATTGAGAGAAATTGGTAGGTAGTTCCTCAGTAACCTAACTCTGTCTCAAAGGGGCACCAAACTATTTCCACCCACGACAACTATTTTTTATCCTTCATAATCTCTTATTCTTCTTTCTTTTCTTTTTCATTTCTTTTTTTTTTCTCTCTCTCTTTCTCTCTCTCTTTTTTTTCCTTTCCTTTTCTCTCTTTTATTTCTCGGCTCACTAGTATCTTGATTTTTCTGAATGGGCTTACACAATCTGAGCTTCTCCATTAACTAAAATGCTAAACTTAGGGTCACCTGTGGATTCCAAAGTACTAGACTACTGAGATGAATCATAACTAGGTATGTACTAGACTCTCCCTTTCAGAATGTTCGACATGTGTAGGTGTAAAAATAAAAGCTAACTAGTGTAAGTATAAAACATTCATTAGAACAAATAAATAAAATAACATGAGACAAGTAAATTTAAGCTTCCTATGGGAAAAACTCATCAAAGTAACTTTAAAAATACTACTAAGGCATCTTAAAGATAGCCAAGACTAAGTGCAAGAAGAAACTAAACACACTATGCATGAATAAATGAATACTAACTAAAATGCAAACATTAGGGAAAAAATCACTGCTAGAAACAAAACATGTGCCCCCCCTAGACTTAAGTTAAGCATACCTCTAGTATGGTGGAAAAAGTGGAAAGTCTGGTAGCCTCGACATCTCGGGATCTTGAGAGAACCTGCTTCTGAGTCGCTGATGCGACATCTACATGTGGTCGATCTGAGAGTTGGTGGATGCAACGGTTGCTCGGTGCTCCTCCTATTGGGATGTATACTGAAAGTCTAGCCTTTGTATGAACATCTTTAATTTTGAAATAAGAATCACATGATCATTGTTTTCAAAGTTATAGTTATGCATATTGTGTAATTCTTTACATTGTAGATAACATGATGTGTAGTGTCACACAGAAGATCATGTTATGAGTTCCTTGTAGAGTATAAGTAGAGACTCACAACTAAGATGGTTTTGGACAAACCATTGACATGGTTATAGTGTAATTTGGTATTAGTTTATCTTAACCATAGAATTACACTAGTACACTTTGTGTGTATTGAGCATGATCGACTTAGACGTGATTCAATTTAATGATGACTACATAATTAAATTAGACCTTGGATATTATGGTCTTCATACTCTTAATTCCGATATAATAACGGGCACATGTACTTAATATTTATTTCTTTGATTTACCAATGGCAGAGATTTATGGATTAAATAGATAGGATCGGTAAGTTGGGAAATAATATTATTTACATGGTGTGTCGTTGATTATAGGAGGAAACTGTGTCCTATGTATTAGGATAATGATGTCCCTTTGAGGAGCTCATAAGGATCATCATGTAAATCCTGCAAGTGGACTTGGTCCTGCATGATGATAAGGTTGAGTGGTACTACTCATGGAGTTAGATGTTGATTAATTAATTGTCAGTAAATTAATTAATTAATGGACATTCGAGATCTTAACCACGGGGAAACATTTGTACAAATAATATGTGGAGCCCATATTTAATTATGGGGGGTTGGTGAGGTAGATCAATGATAATCCTCTAGTGGAATGGATTATCATTAATGGATCAGATTTTATGTGGGCGTGATCCATTAGGTGGTCAAGATCCAACTTCTCCTCATGGTTCCTATTGTAGCCTGTTAAAACCCTCAAGAAGCCTAGATCCAACGGACACGATTAAAAGGAGGCTTGGACAAAATCTATAAATAAGCTCCAAGGCTTCGGCGGCAAGGGAAGAGAGTTGTCGTTTAGGGTTTTGGAGTTGGCTTTGGAGGCTTGGGCGGAAACATAGGTTTTGGATTCTTTTTGTGGGCGGCGACAACAGAACCTAGGGTTTGGCCCTTGTTTTGGGCGGCACCTCCTTGTCTCTCTCTAGCTTGGCTGGCAGCTCCTCCCTCTCTTTCTCTCCTTTGGTCGGCGGCAACAAGAGACCTCTCTTAGCCGGCGCCCACTCTTCCTTCTTCCTCTCCTTGGCCAGCGGCAACAACCAAGCAAGGAGCTTGGTAGTCGACACTAGATAAGAGAAGAAGGGTTCGGTCATCTTCCCTTTGTTCGGAGTGAGCAAGGTAGGGAAGAACGAGATCTAGGTGGCTTCAATTCTTCGAGGATCATTGCCCACACAACGTCCAAGAAGAGGATAGGTCATAGAATAGAAGATCAAGAGGTAAACAACTGGTATAATTCTTTTTTTAGTTTCCTTTTGTTCTTTTGTATTATGTATGTGATTTTTTACAATTGTATGATCATGGATCCCAAAGATAAATACAAAAACCATCGATCCGTGCATCATCTATTCCGCGGCTAATCGAGGAAAAGAGTTAAGTTGCTTGAACAACAAGATTGTTCAAGCGACCACTCTAATCGAATAGCATGATGATGGATTGGTTGCTTGGGTAATCGATCTTTGTCTGGGATAAATTTTTTTATCCAGGGACGTGTGATCAGATTGCTGTGTATAAGCGACCGAAGTGAAGCGAAGCGAGAAGTGAAGCTTTTCGACTTCAACAACCTTCAAGTGGTATCAGAGCCACGGTTTTCGATTTTGTGTGTTTAGGATTCGGTTACTTTTTTGCACTTATCATATATTATGTGTACCGGATAATAGTAGAATGTGTGTAGGCTAACTTTTTGGTTGTAGGCATAAGATCCAACTATTATGGCCATATGTGTGTGTATGTGATTGGATGTGTATAATTGTAATATTATTTGAATTCTCAGGGTTGACGAGACTAGTATTTAATTTTTGTAATTATGTACGACATTGTTTAGGCACTCTTTTATTTTAGTTTACTTTCGATCTAGATTTCATGTACACTCCTTTGTAGAGCTCGGATCTCCGGATGGCTTAAACATTGCGTAGGGAGGAGTGGATGAGGTGGCAACACGACTGGAGGCATATTGGAGAACAAAAGCCATAATAGTTGGAAAATTTATTTTCATATTTATTGCTTTTGATTTATATGCTTGTTGTGGTTGCATAGTTAAAATTCCTCAATTTTAAATTACTAAGTGGGAGAGGGATATTTTTTAAATTCTCGCGACCTCAATTACAATTTGACATGTGATGCGAACAAACTTGTGCGTTGGATCTGAGTACCTTCCTCCATATTGGATGAGTTTGTTTTGCGGATCACTAGGTTAAATATGGTTATAGGAAATTATTTAGGAGCGTGTGTACTTCCCCATCGGAAGACACATAATCCGAGATAAATGCCTTAGTATCGGGTATTGGTGAACATTTAGATGCAAATAGGAGTATCCTCCCCATCGGAGTCACTGCTTTTATTTGTAGGGCCGAAAAAGAACCAACTATTAATTTTATTTATCAAAAAGTAAGGTTGACAGGATAATAAAATTAATGCGTAAAACCTCCTCTTACAAATAAAGAATTCGTATACGTCCACACTATCGTGGCATACGATATTCTATGTGTTTTAAGGTGTTGGTTGATTTTAAAATTTTATTGTTTGAGGAATCAAAATTTTTTTGAAATCTAAATATTTTTTATCTATGTGATTCTTAGATTTTTCAGAAATGGCTTTCAACCCACTTGTTGTAATACTAAAGGAAAATAAACTTACTAGACCAAACTATGTGGATTGGAAAAGAAATCTGGATATAGTCTTGACTACTGAGGAGTACAAGTATGTACTTCTCAACGTGTGTCCTCCTAAGCCTGTGGTTGATTCTGGGGAAAAGGAGAAAGAGAGTTATAAGAAGTGGATTAAGGCTGATGAGATGGCGCAGTATTACATTTTGGCTTCTATGATAAATGTATTGCAACATCAGCATCAGGCCATGTCTACTGCTTATGACATGATGCTCAATCTTGAGGAACATTTCGGAGACAAGAATCGGGCTGCTAGGCAGGAAGCCATGACGAACTTGATGACGACCACTATGGTTGAGGTAACACCCCTGAGGGATCATGTTCTCAAGATGATGGCTCATTTGAATGAGCTAGAAGTCCTTGGAGCTGAGATCGATGGGCGTTTCCAAGGTCGATATCATTCTCTAATCTCCACCTAGGAGTTTTGAGCAGTTTCATTTGAACTACAACATGAATAAGAGGTTGTATTTGTTGGCGGAGCTTCTAACAGAACTCCAGGCGACAGAGGGGCTTTTTCGTCAGAATGCTTAGGCTCAGGCCATGGTTGCTCAAAAGGTTTCGACTTCTAAGCCAAAAGGCAAGAAGAAGAAGAAACATGGTGGAGCCAAGGTGGCAAGAGGATCTCATGGAGGAGTGAAGAAGTTGAAAAGCAAGAAAAAGAAGAAACAAGGTGCAACAAAGGTGGTGGGAGGATCTCTGGGAGGAGTGAAGCAGACTGGACATTGGAAGGTTGACTGCCCCAACCGGAAGCATAACATAGGTATATCTTTTGGTCTAGTAATTGAAACATATTTAGTGGTGTTATCTACCGACACTTGGTGTGTAGATACGGGAACCACTGATCATGTCCGCAATACTTTATAGGGGTTCCAGGAAACCAAACGACTAGCCGAGGGGGAGAATACCATCTACATGGGCAATGCTACTAAGGTGGTGGCTATTGCAGTGAGAGACGTTTATTTATCTTTTGATAGGAATAAAACTTTGGTTCTAAGAAATTTCATTTATGTATCTTCGTTTAGAAAGAATTTAATTTCAGTTTCTAAATTGTTTTTGGATGGATATTCTATTTCTTTTAATGACAGAATTGTTATAAAAAGGAATAGGGAGATTACCTGTTCTGGTACATGTTGGTGTAGTAGGCACCTAAGTCGAACCTGAGTTTTGATTATAGAAAATGATACAATGTTAAGCTCATTTTGTTATCTCACGAGCTAAATCAAGTGTGCAGAAAAAGTGCTAAAGCTAGTGCTGAAGGTCAGCGACAATGGGATGGAGCCATGGTGGTCGGGCGACACTGGGATGACTTCGGAGGAAGCTGAAGGAATCAGGTGGAAGACCATAAGTAAAAGCTACAAGGTAAATGTTGAGGTAAGCTCGTGTGAGTAAGCTCAAGGAAGGTTGTGTCCTCTGTACGGAGACGTTCTTATGCGACGATCTGACCAAGACCTCCCATGGAAGGTCTAAGTCGAGATCGGATGGTATGTGGTCATTTAATTTACTTGTATTAATTGTATTGTCGAGCTAACTCTTGGTTGCAGCTGGGAAACCTGCCATCAGTCGATTGAGAGCTTGTATTAGTCGACTAAATCCATCAACAGTCGACTACTAAGGGTAGCAGTCGACTGTTAGTCAAGGATCAGCTTCGAGGAGAGTCAAAGTTTATCTCCATTTTTGAAGGGATAGGAGGCTTGCTCTCATTAGTTGAAGATGTGAACATCTAGGGTTTGCAAGGCTATAAAAGTTGGGGTTCTCCAGGCTATTTCCATCATCAAAAGATCTCCAAAAAGCCTTCGCTAGGATACTCATCTATGACGACCTTACGACGATGAAGTGCTACCGCATCTCCGACGACAAGTGCCTACCTTTCATTAATTTAATAGTCATTGGTATTCTTTCTTATTGTCAACTTAAATTCTGTGTTCAATCTCGCTTTAATCATAACTAGCAGAGGGGGAGTGTCCCTCTACCCTGAGCTTTTTCATCGATTGTATTCGCTTACTCCTTCCTCTAACGAGGAGGAGTGTTTTTAGTGTTTTTCTTTCCGTATGTGGTCTAGGACCGTTAGGGCCTTGGACTAGCAGTCGAAGGTTGTGAACCAAAAAAAAACAAACGAGTATTATTTTCATTCTGCTGCATTTACTCTTACTCGCATTTTATATCAAACAAACGAACAAAGAGAATTTTGCGCTATTCTCCCCCCCCCCCCTCTAGCGCTCTAAATGATCCAAGAATTGGTATCAGAGCCGGGGGTGCTAAGATTTGGTGAAACCTCCAATCTAGGTTTTTTAAAGATTTATTTACATTTTTATTTCTGTTTATTTTGATTTTTATTACAAGCACTTTCGTTCGATTAGATTTTCTCCCGTACTACTAATCGAAGACGCGAGTCTTGGTACATTCCGTGTGTTTTTGTCGTTGCTAGGTTTTTTCTTCATTTTTCTTGCTCTTTTTGTATCAATGGCCCATATCGAGGGTTTTAGCACCGTCCGACCTCCGTTTTACAACAGAGATGACTTCTGTTATTGGAAGGGTTGGATGGAGTACTTCCTTAATACCCAAATCGAGATATGGATCATAATCCAAACGGGATTCACACTTCCGACTAACAATGTGGGTGAATCTTTAGATTATGATCAATGGACAAATGCTACAAAAAGACAAGTTGAAGCCGACGCCAAGGCGACTCAAATCCTCCAATGTGGCTTGTCCAAGGAGGAGCTTAATCACGTCGGCTCCTTCATCAGTGCGAAGGACTTATGGACCAAATTAGTGGAATTGCACGAAGGAACCGACAGAGAAAAGGTATGCAAATGGGACATTCTTTTTAATAGATTATATAACTTAAAAATGCAAGAACATGAGACCGCAACTCAACTACACGCTCGAGTACAAGACATCGTCAACAACTTGCATGCCATCGGACAAAAGGTCGAAAACCGCGACCTAATAAGGTATGTCTTGAACTCATTTCCTAGGACTACCTTGTGGGCATCCATGGTTGATGCCTACAAGGTCTCTAAGGACTTATCAAAAATTAGGTTAGATGAATTATTTTCATAATTTGAACTCCACGAACAGTCTAACTCAATATCCGAGAAAAGTATAGCTTTCATTGCAGGTCAAATGAAGAAGCTCGCAAGTAAGCCACCCCCGAAGGAAGAAGAAGACGAGTACGAGTCAGAGGTCGATCCGGAGATGGAGACCGAACTAGTCAACCTAGTTTGGAGGATGATCAAGAGTCGAAGACGACCCGTCACTCAACCCAATGAAGGTAAATCTAAAACTAGTTCTAACCTTATGTGCTATGAATGCAATAGGTTCGGACATGTCAAGTCGGAATGCCCGAAGCTTTAAAACAAAGCGCCGAAGTTCGAAAAGGTGCTCAAGGTTACGTGGGAAGAGGCAATGGAGGAAGAAGACGATGACCTCTTCTTCATGGCTAAACCAACTGAATCGGAGCCGGAGTCCGAATCTGAACCCAAGGACGAGTCGGACTACGAATCTCTATTCAAGACAAGCTACAGATACACATCCAGTTCAAAAGAAACTCTATAGGTAAGCTGGTCCCTCATTAGTACCTTATACAATGCAATTAAGTTTCTAACTTGGAAGTTAGCTAAGTTCGAGTCCAAGGTCGAGACCCTGTTCAAGGAGGTTAAATCCTTAAACATGAGGTCTCCCTAACCTCTTCGACTAATCAAGTTCAAGAGAAGGACTAAACTCGAGTTGAAAAGCTCGAAGTTGAGAACTCACATTTGAAAAGTAAAGTCGAAGATCTTAGGAACACATTGGAAAGGTTCACCTTGGGATACAAGGGACTTGACCACTTACTTGCATCGCAAAGGGCCATGTACAACAAGGTCGGTCTTGGGTTTAGCTCAAATACGACTAACATGTTGTATATGTCAATCGTAAGTCAAAATTGAATACATGTACAAGCATGGGTCCCTAAGACCACTTTGATTTCTCAATTAGGATCCAACCAGTACTGGGTTCCCAAGGATCAAATCCACTATGTGGAAAGACCGAACCGATTCATTGGTCAAGGGGGAGCCAGTACAAAACTTGTTCGTGAAATTACTTAGAAATTGCATGCTTAGTTTTTCTTTCTTTTTTTTTTATAATGGTTAGATAGGGACTATAACTCATCAATACTTGATAACATAGTGCTAGGACGCGGCGAAATGATAGTATGCTAGGAAAGCGAAGTCTTGGGTACTCGAGCTAGATAAGGCGTATCTAGTTCAGTTCACTTGACCGAGTGGAACTAGCTGAAGCTACCTCGTCGTATCCTAGACTAGTTAGACCTGGAAGTGGTCTTAAGTAAGTCAACTTATTATTTTCTCGAAATTGGCTTTGTCTAAGGAAGTAGTCATTTTTCTGATCAAAGAAAGTCCCTGTGCCTCGCCATGACCTGGAAGCCAAGATCTTGAAAAGGTGACTTGATGAGCTTAGGGGAAAATCTGAATCTAATGCAAGGTTGACTAGTTTTGATTCATTAAAATTAATCAAGTAAAATTGAATTCATCTAACAAGAACATATAAAGATAACATGTTTGATCATGTAGAAATGGGTGAGATGATCTAGGTCTAATAATTTACAACCAAATTTTAAATTCCAATATTCAATCCAACTACCTTACGTGTAGGATCAATGGATGTTGGATAGTGGTTGCTCCCGACACATGATCGGGGATCAACTTAAGTTTTCAAAGCTTCGATTCATGCGACAAGGATCGGTAGCCTTTGGAAACAATGGGAAGCTCAAAATCATCGGATCAGGTGATATTGAACTCAACTCAAACTTTATCATTCAAAATGTTTTACTAGTTGAAAATTTTGAATATAATTTACTTAGCGTAAGTCAACTGTGTGATAATAACTATAATGTCATATTCCTAGAAAATGAATGCGCAATTAAAAGAAATTAAACCTCTAAAACAATCCTTAAAGGAACTAGGAATAGCAACATCTATACTATTAATCTTCCTAACTCCTCAACCAAGTGTCTTATGATATAGCAAGAAGAATCTTGGTTGTGGCATCGATGACTCGGTCACTCGCACCCAAGACTCATCCACAAGATAAGTCAGAGTGGCTTAGTCAGAGGTTTGCCCAACCTTAACAACCTAGACAATAAAATTTGTAATGCTTTTAAACAAGGTAAACAATCTAGGACACAACATCAACTAACTAATCAAGAATGAACCAAAAGTGTTCTTGAGCTCCTACATATGGATCTATTCGATTCACATGGAGCTAAGTAACTTAATGGTAGTCAATTCTGCTTAGTCATAATTGACGACTATTCTAGGTTTACCTGGGTTAGGTTCATCAAACATAAAAGTGATACCCTAGATCAACTCATCAACTTGTTTAAACTAATCGAAAATCAAAAGAACCTTAAAATTAAAAGACTTAGGAGCGATCATGGTGGTGAATTTGAAAACCACAGGTTTACATATTTCTGTAACCTAAACGGATATCACCAAGTATTCTCATGTCCTAGAACCCCACAACAAAATGATCTAGTCGAACGTAAAAATAGAACCCTACAAGAAGCCGCTAGGACAATGCTAAATGAGTATAACCTACCCAACAGGTTTTGGGCAGAAGTCGTTAGTACGGCTTGCTATGCCCAAATTAGGATCCTTTTGATAAAGTGGCACCTTAAGACCTCGTACGAAATCTATCACGATAAAGTACCTACCATCAAGTATTTTAGGGTATTTGGATGTAAGGTACATATTCTGAACACTAAGGATTACCTAGGAAAGTTCACCTCTAAAACATCTACCAGAATCTTCTTAGGATACTCCACTACAAGTAGAGCCTATAGGGTATACAACCATGACCCCCTTAGAGTTGTAGAGACTATTAATGTAGTGTTCGATGAAGGACACAAACCTACAAAACCTGTAGCAACACCAACTAGCGAACCAACTCATACCAGACTCGACTCCGGCCCTGAGATCAAGTATAGTATTAATCCTAACCCAAGTCTAACGAGTCAACCAGTCGACCAAATCATAGGTGACCGTAACTCAAGTCAAATTAGGATTCAAACAAATCATCCTATCGACCAAGTGATAGGTGATCCTAGCTTAGGGGTTCGAACTAGATCATCTTAAAGAAACCTTAGTAAAATCTCCTTGATGTCGAAAATCGAACCCAAAACCATTAAACAAGATCTTCTTGATCCCGATTGGATCATTGCAATGCAAGAAGAGCTAGCTCAATCACTAGAAAAATAATGGTTTTTGGTGACGAAATTTGCAACGAATTTTGCAAAAAAATTCATTGGAAAATTTTTTTGCAATGAAAAATTTTTCATTGCAAATAATTCGCCACTAAATTCTACAACAAAAAATAAATATTCGTAGCCAAATTTCAACGAATAATTTTTTTGTTGTAAAATGCGTCGCCAAATTTTGCGACGAATAAATTTTTCATCGTCAATTTGGCGACGAAATGAAGATTCGTCGTAAATTTTTGCGACGAATAATCCTTTTCGTCGTCGAATTAGGTGATGTATAATTATTTTCGTTAATGAATTCGGCGATGAATAATTATTTTCGTCGCCGAATTCGGTGACGAATTAAACTTTCGATGCCAACATTAGCGACGAATAAATTTTTTCATCACGGAATTTGCAATGAAATATTTATTCATCGCAAAACTCACACATGCATACTCCACCAAATATAATGAAATTTGGCGATGAATATTTTTTTCGTCGCAAATTCTATGATGAAAAAAAAATTCGTCGCAAATTTGGCGACGAAATATTTTTTTCATCGCAGAATTTGTGACGAAAATAATATTCATCGCCAAAATCTGATGAACATAATTAACGAATAAAATTAAATTTGGTGACGAATTTATTTTTCGTTGCAAATTTGGCGACTCTTCATTGCAAATCGGATGGTGTATGGACATTTAATTAACTTGTATTAACTGTATTTTCGAGCTAACTCTTCGTTGCAGCTGGAAAATTTGCCATCAGTTGACTAAGGGCTTGTATCAGTCTACTGAATCCATCAGCAGTCGACTAGTAAGGGTAGCAGTCGACTATTGGTCAAGGATCAGCTTCGAGGAGAGTCAAAGCTTATCTGTATTTTTGAAGGGATAGGTGGCTTGCTCTCATTGGTTGAAGATGTGAAAGTCTAGGGTTTGCAAGGCTATAAAAGTAGGGATTCTCCACCCTAATTCCATCATCAAAAGCTCTCCAAAAAGCCTCCGCTACAATACTCTTCTACGACGACGAAGTGTTACCGCATCTCCGACGATAAGTGCCTACCTTTCATTAATTTAATAGTCGTCTGTATTCTTTCTTATTGTCGTCTTAAATTCTGTGTTTAATCGTTCTTTAATCATAACAAGGAGCGGGGCAGTGCCCCTCTACCTTGAGCTTTTTCATCGTTTGTATTCGCTTACTCCTTCCTCTAACGAGGATGAGTGTTTTTAGTGTTTTGCCCTCCATACATGGTATAGGACCATTAGGGCCTTGGACTACCAGCCGAAGATTGTGAATCAAGTAAAAACAAAAGAGTATTATTTTCATTCTGCTACATTTACTCTTACTCGCATTTTATATCGAATAAGTGAACGAAGAGAATTTTGCACTATTCTCCCCCCTCCCCCCCATCTAGCGCTCTAAATCATCCAACAGTACATTGATAGGAAATTTATACACTCTTGAACCAAAAACTTCCACGATGCAAATAGAAATAAATAACTTATCTTCTAAATCTAATAAAAGAAAAGATCATTCAAAAATGAACCAAATGTATCTTTGGCATCTATGGTTAGGTCTTATTAACCTAAGTAGAATTCAAAGGTTGATTGCTGATGGACCTTTGGGTTCATTAGTGGTGGAAGATTTCCCAACTTGCGAATATTTCTTGGAAGGTAAAATGACCAAGAGGCCTTTTAAAGACAAGGGGTATAGAGCCAAAGATGTGTCTGAATTGGTTCATTCTGATTTGTGCGGTCCTATGCCTATCTAGGCTAGAGCTGGTTTTGAATATTTCATCTCTTTTATAGATGATTATTCAATATATGGATACATTTACTTGATGCACCACAAGTCTGAATGCTTTGACAGGTTCAAAGAATTCAAGGCTGATGTGGAGAAACATCAAGGTAAAAGTATCAAGACACTATGAACTGATCGTGGTGGTGAGTACCTCTTGGGATAGTTTAGGAATTACTTATCAGAGGTTGGGATTCAATCCCAATTGTCAGCACCTGACATACCCCATCAAAATGGTGTAGCAAAGCGAAGGAATAGGACTCTTATAGAGATTGTTAGATCGATGATGAGTTATTATGAGTTACCAGAATCGTTCTGGGGGTATGCTCTGGATATGGCAGTGTATATTATGAATTTGGTACCATCTAAATCAGTGCCTTCTACTCCCACAGAATTGTGGACTGGGCGAAAGCCGAGTCTGAGATATATTCAGATTTGGGGGAGTCCAGCACATGTGCTGAAGGCAGATGCTGGTAAGTTGGAACCTCCTACAGAAGTGTACTTATTCGTAGGCTATCCTAGAGGAACAAAAGGTGGTTTGTTCTATAGTCTTATAGATTAGATGGTGATCGTTAGCACGAACGCCAAATTTTTAGAGAAAGACTAAGTGATGAACCACAAGCCCATTAGCAGGATTATTCTAGAGGAATTAAGAGGGTAAGTCACTACTTCAGTACCACTGGTACAAAAGGACATACTACAAGTGACTGCACTGCGTGTCACAGAGGATGCACAGGTGATACCTCATCGTAGTGGGAGAGTTGTTAGACAACCTGATGATGGCATGCTCGGAGGCTCGTCGGCTCCCATGTCCCCGGATTAAAATTTTCACTAATGAAAACTAATCCGGATGGGATGAGTTTCCTAAGCTCAACCAATTCGTCGTCATCCTAACGACTTGAGCGATTACTTGAACAAACTAGTTGTTCAAGCGACAAAACTCTTCTAGTCGGTTAGCCGTGAAAGAGACGACGGACGAATCGTCGGTTTTTGTGTTTATATTCGGGGTCCATGATCATACAAATACATATGGATGTAGACATGTATAATCAACACAATCAAACATATTAATAAGAACATGCAAAGATCAATAATAAAACTTGTAAAACTTTTATACCTCTCGATCTTCTATCGTATGTCCTAACCTCCTTGTAGACTTCGTGTGGGCGAAGATCCTCCACAAGTTGAAGCTTCCAAGATCTTCTTCAATCAAAAGAAAGAAGAACTCTCCTACCCTTCTTGCTTGAGCCAACCACCAAGCCACAAAAGCTTGTTGCCGTCGGCCCCAAGAAAAGAGAGAACAAGATGGCCAACCAAGGAACCAAACAAGGGAACAATCCCTAGCTCCTAGTGCCGCTGGCCAAGAGGAAAAGGATGAGAGAAAGACCGGCCAATGGGGAGTAATAGAAGACCCTACAACCCCTTTGTGCCGCCGGCTCTAGAGGGAGTGAAGAGGAGAAGATCCTTAGGAAGAAAGCTTAGGGTTTCTTATATATTTGTGCCACCAACCAGAAGGGGATTGAGCCGGCCAAGCAAAGAAACCTAAACCCTAATTCTTGATCCTCATCGTACCGCCCCCTTAGCCTCCCTTCTTTAGAAATTAGGAGAAAGTTGGTTATTGAAGAGGTGGCCAAAAAATTATGAACTAATTCCTAATTATTCTTTCCGCCCAAGGTAGCAAGGAATTAGTAAAAAAAAATTTCTAATCTTGAAAATAGAAAATAGAAAATTCCTCCTCTAATCTTGCTGCCCAAGGTGGCATAGAAAATAGAAAATTTTTTTTTTACCAATTCTAATCTTGAAATTTTTTTTTAACTAATTCAAATCTTGCAACCTAAGGTGGCATACAATTAGGAAATAAAATTTTTTTATCAATCTTTAAACTTGCTGCCCACCTCATCCAACCTCTCCTCTCACTTTCCATTCCTTTCCCTCCCCTTTCCTTTCCCTCCCCTTTCTTTTCCTTCTATTCTTATATCTAGGCTTCATGAGGATTATATTAGGCTACGATAGGGACCATGAGGAGGAGTTGGATCTTGGCCACCCGATGGATCGGAACCACACAAACTTGATCCATCAATGATGTTCCATTCCACTATAGGATCATCATTGAATTACCTCACCAACCCCCATAAATTAATATGGGCTCCATACATTATTTGTACATCCATCTCCCCGTGTTTAAGATATCGAATGTCCATCAATTAATTTATTTACTAACCATCAATCAATTAACATCTAACTTCTCGAGTAGTACCACTCAACCAAATCATCATGTTGACTAAGTCAACCTGCAGGTTTTACATGATGAACTTTATGAGCTCCTCAAGGGGACATCATCAACCTAATATATAGGACACAGTTTCCTCCTATAATTAACGGCACACCATGTAAATAATATCATTTCCCAACTTACCGGGCATATTGATTTAATCCATTTAAATCTCACCCTTTGGTAAATCAAAGAAATAAATACTAAGTACATGTGCCCGTTATTATATCGGGATTAAGAGCATGTACAACATAATATCCGAGGTCCGATTCAATTATGTAGTCAGCAATAAATTGAATCACCTCTATGTCGGTCCTGCTCAATACACCTAAGTGTACTAGTGTAACTCTATGTTCAAGACAAACCAATACCAAGCTACACTACAACCATGCCAATGGTTTGTCCAAAACCATCTTGGTTGTGAGCCTCTACTTATATTCTATAAGGGACTGATAACACCAAGCACCATGTTATCTACAATGTAAAGTATTAGACAATATGCACACATATAATAAATATAAAGTGCAAACAATGATCATGTGATTCTTATTTCAAAATAAAAATGTTCATACAAAAGAGCTAGGCTTTCAATATATATCCCAACACCTGATAGATTTATTTTCTTGGGAGAATCTTCTGATTTGGTCCCTGGCGAACATGAACTTGATCCTTGGACATATGACTAGACAATCCAAGATAAAAATGTGGTATCTTGGCAAAGTGCGATAAATTCTGAGATAGAATCTATGGATTCAAATCAGGTCTGGGAGCTAGTAGAACCACCCAATGGTGTAGAAACCATATGATGTAAGTGGATCTACAAAAGAAAGAGAGGAATAGACGGGAAGGTTGATACCTTCAAAGCAAGGCTTGTTGCAAAAGGGTATACTCAGAAAGAGAGTATCGATTATGAGGAGACTTTTCGCTAGTAGTTATGCTTAAGTCTATCCGGATTCTCATATCTATTGCTGCTCATATGGATTATGAGGTGTGGAAGATGTATGTCAAGATAGCTTTCCTTAATAGAAGTCTTAAGGAAAACATCTATATAGAGCAACTAGAGGGATTCATTGCAAAGGGCAAAGAGCATCTTGTGTGCAAGCTTAATTGGTCCATTTATGGATTGAAGCAAGCTTCGAGATCTTGGAACATCCGCTTTGATGAGGTAATCCAGTCTTATGGATTTATTCAAAGTCCGGATGAGTCTTGTGTATACAAGAGATGTGACGGAAACATAGTGGTGTTTCTTGTACTATACGTAGATGTCATTTTGCTCATTGGCAACAATGTCAAAGTGTTATCAAATATAAGAGTATGGTTGTCCAAACAATTTGATATAAAGGACTTGGGAGAAGTGGGACATATCCTTGGGATCAAGGTTATAAGGGATCGCAAGAAAAGGATATTGTGCTTATCTCAATCTACATACATAGACACTATTTCGGCTCGTTTTAGCATGCAGAACTCCAAGAAAGGTTTTCTACCATTTAGGCATGGAGTACCTTTATTTAAAGAGATGTGTCCTAGAACATCAAAGGAGATAGAGGAGAAGAACGTGATTCCTTATGCTTCGGCTTTAGGAAGCCTCATGTATGCTATGTTATGTACGTGGGCATGGTTAGCAGATATCAGAGTAATCCAAGACAGGGACATTGGACTGTGGTAAAGCATATATTGAAGTACCTAAGAAGGACTAAGGATTATAGGCTGGTATACCAGGCAGACCAATTACTCCCTATGGGTTGTACAGATTCTGACTTCCAATCAGATAGGGATAACAGTAAGTCTACCTCGGGTTTTGTGTTTACTTTGAGCGGTGGTGCCATTGTATGGAGGAGTATCATGCAGAAATGCGTGGTGGACTCCACCATGGAAGCTGAGTATGTGGCAGCCTCTGAGGCAGCCAAAGAAGTTGTATGGCTCAGGAACTTCATGATGGACTTGGATGTGATTCCTGGTTTGCCCAGAACTATCATAATTTATTGTGATAATAGTGGTGCAATTGCAAACTTGAAGGAACCAAGAACCCATAAGGCAAGTAAACACATAGAGCGCATGTACCACCTGATACGAGAGATTGTAAAGCGAGGAGAAGTTGTTGTTGCGAAGATTTCTTGAGAGGATAACTTTGCAGATCCTTTCACTAATGCCCTTCCAGCGAGAGCTTTTGATAGGCATGTAGAGGGAATGAGAATCAGATATATGGTAGTTTGATGACAACATAGTCTTTTAGTATAAGTGGGAGATTGTTGGGATATATACTGAAATCCTAGCCATTGTATGAACATCTTTATTTTTGAAATAAGAATCATATGATCATTGTTTGCATATTTATAGTTATGCATATTGTCTAATATTTTACATTGTAAATAACATGGTGTGTGGTGTCACACAGAAGATCATGTTATGAGTTCCTTGTAGAGTATAAGTAGAAGCTAACAACCAAGATGGTTTTGGACAAACCATTGGCATGGTTGTAGTGTAATTTGGTATTGGTTTATCTTGACCATAGAATTAAACTAGTACACTTTGTGTGTATTAA
The DNA here is from genome assembly GCA_025175895.1 of Wurfbainia villosa. Taxonomy (NCBI): domain Eukaryota; kingdom Viridiplantae; phylum Streptophyta; class Magnoliopsida; order Zingiberales; family Zingiberaceae; genus Wurfbainia; species Wurfbainia villosa. The sequence goes on along the minus strand of CM045989.1, from coordinate 28,354,637 downwards.
GCAGGACCGACTTAGAGGTGATTCAATTTATTACTGACTATATAATTAAATCAGACCTCGGATATTATGGTGTACATGATCTTAATCCCGATATAATAACGGGCACATGTACTTAATATTTATTTCTTTGATTTACCAATGGGCGAAATTTATTAATTAAATCGATAGGCTCGGTTAGTTGAAAAATAGTATTATTTACATGGTGTGTCATTGATTATAGGAGGAAATCGTGTCCTATGTATTTGGATGATGATGTCCTCTTGAGGGGCTCATAAGGATCATCATGTAAATCCTACAGGTGGACTTGGTCCTGCATGATGATAAGGTTGAGTGGTAATACTCATGGAGTTAGATGTTGATTAATTAATTGTCAGTAAATTAATTAATTAACAAACATTCGATAACTTAAACATGGGGACACATTTGTACAATTAATATATGGAGCCCATATTTAATTATGGGGGTTAGTGAGGTAGATCAATGATAATCCTCTAGTGGAATGGATTATCATTAATGGTTCGGATTTCATGTGGGCCAGATCCATTGGGTGCCCAAGATCCAACTCGTCATGGTCCCTATTGTAGCCTATTAAAACCCTCAAGAAGACTAGATCCAACGGACTTGATTAAAAGGAGGATTGGACAAAATCTATAAATAGGGTCCAAGGCTTGGGTGGCAAGGGAAGAGAGTTGTGGTTTAGGGTTTTGGAGTTGGCTTTGGAGGCTTTGGAGGCTTGGGAGGAAACTTAGGTTTTGGCATCTCCTTGAGGGCGGCGGCAACACAACATAGGGTTTGGCCATTGTTTTGGGCGGTGCCTCCCTCTCTCTCTCTAGCTTGGCCACTGGCTCCTCCCTCTCTTTCTCTCCTTTGCCCGGTGGCAACAAGAGACCTCTCTTGGCCGGTGCTCACTCTTCCTTCTTCCTCTCCTTTGCCGTGGCAACAACCAAGCTAGAAAATTGGTGGCCGACACTAGATAGGAGAAGAAGGGTTCGGTCATCTTCCCTTTGTTCGGAGCGAGTAAGGTAGGGAAGAACGAGATCTAGGTGGCTTCAATTCTTCCAGGATCGTTGCCCACACAACGTCCAAGAAGAAGATAGGTCATACAATAGAAAATCAAGAGGTAAACAAGAGGTATAATTCTTGTTTTGGTTTCCTGTTGTTCTTTTGTATTATGTATGGATTTTTTAGAATTTTATGATCATGGACCCCGAAGATAAATACAAAAATCGGCGATCCGTACATCATCTATTCCACGGCTAATCGAGGAAAAGAGTTAAGTTGCATGAACAACAATTTTGTTCAAGTGACCACTCTAATCGAATAGCACGATGATGGATCGGTTACTAGGGTAATCGGTCTTTCTCCTGGATAAATTTTTTTATCCTGTGACATGTGATCGGATTGCCGTGTACAAGCGACTGAAGCGAAGCGAAGCGAGAAGTGAAGCTTTTTTACTTCAACAACCTTCAAGTGGTATCAGAGCCACGATTTTCAATTTTGTGTATTTAGGATTCGATTACTTTTATGAACTTATCATATATTATGTGTGCTGGATAATAGTAGGATGTGCATAGGCTAACTTTTTGGTTGCAGGCATAAGATCCAACTATTATGGCAATATGTGTGTGAATGTGATTGGATGTGTATAATTTTAATAGTATTTGAATCCTCGGGGTTGACCAGGCTAGTATTTAATTTTTATAATTAAGTACCGCATTGTTTAGCCACTCTTTTATTTTAGTTTACTTTAGATCTAGATTTCATGTACACTTCTTTGAGAAGTATAGGATCGATGGATGTAAATTAAAAAAAAATCTCAACTCGGATCTCCCGATGGCTTGTACATGGCATAGGGAGGAGCGGACGAGGTGGCAACACGACTGGAGGCATATTGGAGAACAAAAGCCATAATAGTTGGAAAATTTATTTTTCATATTTATTGATTTTGATTTATATGCTTGTTGTGGTTGCATAGTTAAAATTCCTCAATTTTAAATTACTAAGTGGGAGAGGGATATTTTTTAAATTCCCGCGACCTCCATTACAATTTGACATATGATGCAAACAAACTTACGCTTTGGCTCTGAGTGCCTTCTTCCATATCGAATGAGTTTGTTTTACAGATCACTAGGTCAAATATGGTTATAGGAAATTATTTAGGAACATGTTACTTCCCCATTGGAAGGCACATAATCCAAGATAATTGCCTTAGTATCGGGTAATAGTGAACACTTAGATGCAAATAAGAGTATCCTCCCCATTGGAGACACTGCTTTTATTTGTAGGGCCGAAGAGGAACCAACTATTAATTTTATTTGTCAAAAAGTAAGGTTGACAGGATAATAAAATTAATGGGTAAAACCTCCTATTACAAATGAAGAATTTGTATACGTCCACACTATCATGGCATACGATATTCTCGGTGTTGGTTGATTTTAAAATTTTATTATTTGACAAATCAATAATTTTTTGAAATCTAAATGTTTTTTATCTATGTGATTCTTAGGTTTTTCAAAAATGACTTTCAACCTACTTGACGTAATACTAAAGGAAAATAAACTTATTTGACCTATATATGTGGAATGGAAAAGGAATCTGGATATAGTCTTGACTGCTGAGGAGTACAAGTATGTACTTCTCAAAGAGTGCCCTCCTAAGCCTGCGGATGATTCTGGGGAAAAGGAGAAAGAGAGTTATAAGAAGTGGATCAAAGCTGATGAGATAACGTTGTGTTACTTTTTGGCTTCTATGTCAAATGTATTGCAACATCATCATCAGGCCATGTCTACTGCTTATGACATGATGCTCAATCTCAAGGAACTTTTCGGACACCAAAATCAGTCTGCTAGGCAGGAAGCCATGAGGAACTTGATGGTTGAGGGAACACCCGTTAGGGATCATGTTCTCAAGATGATGGTTCATTTGAATGAGATAGAAGTCCATGGAGCTGAGATCGATGGGGAAACCCAGGTCGATATCATTCTCCAATCTCTACCTAGGAGTTTTGAGTAGTTTCGCCTAAACTACAACATGAATAAGACATGAGCTTCTAATGTAACTCCAAGCGAGGGGCTTTTTGTCGAATACTGTGCTCGCCATGGTTGCTCAGAAGGTTTCCACTTCTAAGCCAAAAGGCAAGAAGAAGAATAAACAAGGTCGATTAAAGGTGGCGGGAGGATCTCATGGAGGAGTGAAGAAGCCGAAAGACAAGAAGAAGAAGAAACAAGGTGCAGCAAAGGTGGTGGAGGATCTTAGGGAGGAGTGAAGCAGACTGAACATTGGAAGGCTGACTGCCCCAACAGGAAGTAGAACAAAGGTATATCTTTTGGTCTACTCGTTGAAACATGTTTAGCGGTGTTATCTACCGAAACATGGTGTGTAGATACGGGAGCCATTGATCATGTCTACAATACTTTTGACATAGAAGGCAAAATGTAACATTTATAGGCCTTTGCATGCTCACATGATTATATGCCTTTTAATGTTAGTGATGCATGTATGGATGAAAATAGGGCTTTAAGGGAAAAGGTAGATCATTTAACCAAGGCCCTAAAAAAATTCACAATAGGCTCCAATACCCTTAACATGATTATCGGGAGGCAAAGGGCAAGTTTCAATAAGAAAGGCCTAGGATATAAGGAAAATAGAAATGAAAAGGCTTATAAATGTTTAATTGCAAGGGGTCAAGATAAAAAGAAGACAATAGCTAGAAAATGGATCCCTAAGGAGTATTTAGTGAACCCCATAGGAAAGAACTTATTTTGGGTTCCTAAATCCATACTAAAGGGTTAGGAAAACCCTAGGATAGTCAACCATATGGAATTTCCCTATATCATATTTTTGGTTGACTTAGGATGGCGGGACAAATTTTTGAAATAGTGTTGGGTGATAATAATGCACCCTTAAATAGTTTAGATCATGCTCAACACTTGGTGTAATGTGATACTCATGACCTATACAATTTTTAGCATAGTGTTGGGTGATGATAATCTGCCCATAAATATATAATAATGCTTAAATCATGATGGTTAATATAATTGTTATATATGTTTGCAATCATGATTTATGATCTTGATATTTGACATATAATCATGGGCAATAAGGTTTAAAGCATGCTCTAGGTGATATTTTACTTTTTATCATGATGTAATACCTAATGCATGATTATAAATTAATGAATACATTTGTCTCATGATCATAATATGAAATTCATACATATATGTCTTTATGATCATGTGGGATATTAGGATGATACTTAACCATGGGTAGAAATGCATGAAATTAATGGTTAAGTGTATATAAATACCTTTAGGATGCATCTCACACTCACCATAGGCTACCTTGATTGAAAACATAGCATGAGTGAGATCTTAGGATGATACAAATGTTCACTAATGCCTATGGCATTTAGATGGTCATTTAAAGTATCAAAATAGCAATAATAGACCAATCATGGGGAAGGCTTATGTTTAATTCATAGACATATTGCCCAAAGATCATGGTTGGATTTTTCATATGTTTTCAAAACAATTTCTTACTATAAAATCTGTGTGTTCATGTTTTGAAACAATTGAAAGCAAAACTAGGTGTTAAAATTGATACTAACATGATAAAAAACCTAGTTGTTTTTGAAGGTTTTGGATTTTTGGCAAATCCTTGAAAATAAAATGGTTTTTCATGGAAAACTATTTTTCATTGATAAAAAACCCTAAAAAAAATATGTTCCCCAAATTTCACTATTTTTTGAATTTTTTAGAATTTATAGTGCATTTTTGAATTTCATCTAGAAAATCAGAAAACCTGATTTCCTTGTGCGATCATTGCCATACGATAGCGATGTGATATCTTAATACACAAACGATAACCCTAATTTTATCAGGTTTTTTATTGTTTTTGGTTTTTGTTTCTCTCTAGACTTGATGTCATGCCATATAAACTTTGTTTTAATCTTTTTGATGGTGTCAAAGGGGGAGAAAGATATATGTTTAAGTAAGGGGGAATGCATTTAGGGGGAGTTTCATGTATTAAAAAGGAGAGTTGCTAATCATGTTATTTACATGCTTTATTTCCTTAATATTTTATCAAATGTTTTACCTAACTTAAACGGATTGCCACACATCAAAAAGGGGGAGATTGTTAGAGCAATTTTGATGTGTGTGGCAAAGGGTTTAAGTTAGGATGTTTGGATTTTATATGTGCGTTGGAGTCTTGCAGGACTTAGTAATTCGCACATGGAGCCTTGGCGAGTTTCACATCTCATGACTCGGTCCCTGAGTCTGTGAAGGATGGCTTTACGGAAGTCGTGCGCTTGGAGCATCTAAGGGACTGCCGGACGAGGAGCTTGGAGTGAAGCCGGAAGAAGTAGACTTCAGGGCGAGACCCGAAGAATGGCGCTGCAGAGCCGTGCGCTTGGCGCATCTGAGGGACGTGGCTGGAAGAAGACAACTTCAAAGACGAGGGACTTCAAGGGATGAGAGTGAGCGAATGTAACCCGGGAAGGGGTAGTGCTCTTAGGTGAAACTTGGCCATTTGGTTAAGTGTCGGATGGGATTTCCCGACATCAGTCGACTGCTATGGAATGGTAGTCATTGTTACGGATCGAAGATTTGAATGGTGTTTGGTGATGGGTTTTGGCCCGATGATCGCCATGGAATGGCGATCGGCGACTAGACTCATCGATCGGCCAAAGGTGGCGATCCATGATGAAGCGATCGCGGGCATAGAACCACTCGTAGCCGTGGCGATCATCTACTGAAGGCATCGATCGGTGATGGATATATCGATCGCCAAAGGGTTTCGTTGGACTATAACGGTCGGGATCTGATGTGTTCAGAGGTCGTTGTAGTGGCGGCAGTCAACTGCCAAGGGCAGCAGTCGACTAATGGCGGCCAACGGGAAGAAATCAGTCCTTTCTATAAAAAGAGAGGGTGTGGGCTTTTGGATGGCTAATGCTTATGCTCCAAACTATCATCCAAGTGCTCCACAAGTGTTAAACTCCTTCTTCTAGTTTCTTTCACATCTATTGTAAAAGAAGGAGTGTTATTGAGTTGTAAGGGTTTACCTCCACCTTGCATTGGCTAAAGGGAGAGACCAATAGTGGATTGGTTGTGGAGTGATTCTCCGAGGACGAATCGGACCGTGGATTAGCAGCGCAGCCGTGAACCACGTTACATTTCGGTGTTAGCATTGTTTGGTATTCTTATTTTTATTTGCTTGTCTTGTTTTGTTTTCCATTGCGTTAATTATAATTGTAGACAAGCGAATTCCATCATCGAACAAAAGAGGGCTATTCATCCCCCTCTAGTCGGCCAACCACATCGACCCTACAAGTGGTATCAAAGCGAGGAAAGCTTGTCGAGGACTAACCGCCACAACAAGCACATTCAAGAATGGCCAGCTCCAATATTCAGCCACCGAAATTTGAAGGAGAATTCTCTTGGTGGAAAAATAGAATGGAGGTATTCTTTGAAACCGATTTCGATATTATGCTTATAATGGAAAACGGTTTTGAGATGCCTAGGGACGAAGAGGGTGAACCAATAGAGAAGTCAAGGTGGACTAAAAAGCAAAGGGAGGAGCACCTTGCAAATTCAAAGGCCAAGCACCACCTCTTCAATGTGCTCCCTCAACAAGAGATCAACCGGATTGGGGAGTGCTCAAGTGCAAGGAAATGTGGGAGAGATTAGTGGAACTTCATGAAGGCACTTCGGAGGCCAAGCTTGCAAGGAGTGACCTCCTCCGCTCCCAACTATCAAATATCAAATTAGAAAAGGGAGAAAAGGTAACATCATTACATTCTAGGTTTAAAGAAATTTTAATTCGGCTAACAAGTGTAGGAGAAAAACTTTCGAACCGGGATATGCTTATGAAAGCAATCGACGCCTTTCCCCGGTCATCGAAATGGAGTTCAATGGTGGACTCCTTCTACATGTCCAAAAATTTAGAAGTGAGCACCTTGGAGGAGTTCTTCTCAAATATGGAGCTCCACGAAACAAGGTTCGAAGGAATAGTAGAAGAACCAAGATTTCAACCTTCAAGAGGAGTAGCCTTGATGGCTAACAAAGGGAAGAAGAAGATGGAGACCCCCTCCTCCTCCGATGAAGCATCCTCCTCCTCCTCCTCCATGGATAGCATGGAAGAAGCCTACATGGTAATGAAGGTAAGACGTGCTTTGAAAAATTTTAAATTTAATAAATCTAATGATAGGAGGAGAAGACGAAGGGGGAAGGTTATTTTCTATAATTGCCAAGGAGAGGGACATATAAGGGATAATTGTCCCCTCTTGAACAAGAGCAAGGAGGAGAAGAGAAAGAAGAAAGAAAGTAAGAAGAAGAAGGGGAGCAAGAAGAAGGGGAGCAAGAAGAAGGAAGAAGAGAAGAAGGCCAAAGAAAAAGGGAAGGCCAAGGCACTAAAAGCAAAGACATGGGATGTGTTGGGATGTATACTGAAAAGTCTATCTTTTGTATGAACATCTTTATTTTGAAATAAGAATCACATGATCATTGTTTGCATATTTATGGTTATGTATATTGTCTAATACATTACATTGTAGATAACATGGTGTGTTGTATCACACAGAAGATCATATTACCGGCTCCTTGTAAAGTATAAGTAAAGGCTCACAACCGAGATGACTTTGGACAAACCATTGGTATGGTTGTAGTGTGATTTGGTATTGGTTTGTCTTGACCATAGAATCACACTAGTGCACTTTGTGTGTATTGAGCAGGACCGACTTAGAGGTGATTCGATTCATTGCTGACTACATAAACAAATCGGATCTCAGATATTATATTGTACATACTCTTAATCCCGATATAATAACTGGCACATATACTTAGTATTCATTTCTTTGATTTACCAATGGGCGATATTTATAGATTAAATCGATAGGATCGGTAAGTTGGGAAATGATATTATTTATATGGTGTGTCGTTGATTATAGGAGGAAACCGTGTCCTATTAGGATGATGATGTCCCGTTGAGGAGCTCATAAGATTCATAATGTAAACCCTGCAGGTGGACTTGGTCCGGCATGATGAAAAGGTTGAGTGGTACTACTCATGGAGTTAGATGTTGATTAATTAATGGTCAGTAAATTAATTAATCGACGGACATTCGAGATCTTAAACACGGGGAGAAAATGTATATATAATATAAGGAGCCCATATTAACTTATGGTGGTTGGTGAGGTAGATCAATGATAATCCTTTAGTGGAATGGACTATCATTAATGGATCAGAATTTATGTGGGCTTGATCCATTGGGTGGCCAAGATCCAACCCCTCCTCATCGTCCCTATTGTAGCCTATTAAAACCTCATGAAGTCTAGATCGAATAGATGAAAACAAAACTCTAGATCCAATGGTAGAGACCAAATTGCTAGATCCGACGGTTGAGATTAAATCTCTAGATTCGATGGTTGAGATTAAATATCTAGATCTGACGGTTGAGATTAAATCATGGCTTATCCCTAACTCTATAAAAGGAGAGGCTAGGGTGGGCGGCAACTTGATGGAAAGGGGATTAGGGTTTGCTTCCCTTGGGCGGCAAGCAATCTTAGTTAGGTTAGGATTGAGGTTGGGCGGCTAGGATTTTGGGAGGTGGTGTGGGCGGCAACAAGAGAAGAAGTTCCTTTCTTCTTCTTCCTATGGTGTTGTCGACACTTATCCTTCTTCCCTCTACCTTAGCCGGTGCTCAACCTATTCCTCTTACCCTCTTCTATGGTCGGTGGCAACTAGGAGAGCTAGTGTTAGGGTTTTAGGCGGCTACAAGGTGAAGGGTTGGTTTCCTTTCTCTTCTCCAAGTGTTGACCGGCGCCCATCACCCTCATTGATTATTTTTTGGCTGGTTCCCATACTCCATATTCTCTTCCTTGGCCGGCAGCAACATCGAGTCTATTGACTTGGTGTCCGGTTCTAGATAGAAAGAAGAGTTTAGTTTTATGATCTTCCTTTGTTCGGAGTGAACAAGGAAAGGAAGATTGGTGATCTAGGAGCTTCAACTTTTGGAAGATTGTCACCCACACGACGTCTGAAAGGAGGAAGGTCATACAATAGAATATCGAGAGGTATATATCACTTATCTATCTTCATGTGTATCATGTCTATATTTGTTTTTCAATTATATGAATGTTATATTCTGTTTTGTGGCTAATATAACTTGAACCCCGAACATAAACACAAAAGTCGGCGATCCATACATCGTCTATTCCGCGGCTATTCGTAAAATAGAGGTTGGTCGCTTGAACAACAAGTTTGTTCAAGAGACTACTCTAATCGAATAGCACGAGATGACAAGGTTGCTTGGGCAATCCCTCTTGTCAAGGATAAATTTTTTTATCCAGGGACGTAGAAGGGATCGCAATGAACAAGTGACCGAGTTGAAGTGGGAAGCAAAGTTTCCTACCTTCAAGTGGTATCAGAGCCACAGTTTTCGGTTTTGTGTGTTTAGGATTCGGTTACTTTTATGCACTTTTCATATATTATATGTGTCGGATAATACTAGGATATGCGTAGGTTAACTCTTTGGTTGCAGGCATAGGATCCAACTATTATGGCCATATGTGTGTATGTGATTGTATGTGTGTAATTGTATATTTTGTTGAATCCTCGGGGTTGACGAGGCTAGTATTTAATTTTGTAATTAGATACGGCATTGTTTAGCCACTCTTTTATTTTAGTTTACTTTCGATCTAGATTTCATGTACACTCCCTCGTGGAGTATAGGATTGATAGATGTAAATTAAAATATTTTTTAGTCTCGGCTCGGATCTCCGGATGGCTCGTACATGGCGTAGGGAGCAGCGGATGAGATGGCGATACGATGGGAGACATATTGAAGACAAAAGCCATAATAGTTAGAAAATTTTATTTTTCATATTTATTGCTTATTGTTTGATATGCATGTCGTAGGCTAGAAAATTCCTCAATTTCAAATTACTAAGTGAGAGAGGGATATTTTTATAAATTCCCACGGCCTGCATTATGATTTGACATGTGATGCAAGCAAACTTGCGCGTCAGCTCTGAGTGCCTTCCTCCCCATCGGATGAGTTTATTTGTGGATCACATGGTCTGATATAGTTATAGGAAATTATTTAGGAGTGTGTGTACTTTCTCATCGGAAGGCACATAACCCGAGATAATTTTCTTGGTATCGAGTAATGGTGAACACTTAGATGTAAAAAGGAGTATCCTCCCCATCGGAGTCACTGCTTTTATTTGTAGGGCCGAAGAGAAATCAACTATTAATTTTATTTGTCAAAAAGTTAGGTTGACAATATAGTAAAATTAATGGGTAAAACCTTCTCTTACAAATGTAGAATTTGTATACGTCCACACTATCGTGGCATACGATATTCTCAGTGTTTTGAGGTGTTGGTTGATTTTGAAATTTTATTGTTTGAGGAATCAATTAATTTTGAAATCTAAAGTTTTGATATATGTGATTCTTAGGTTTTCTTTCAAAATGACTTTCAGTCCACTTGCTATGATACTAAGGGAAAATAAACTTACTGTACATAATTATGTTGATTGGAAAAAGGAATCATGACATTGTCTAAACTACTGAGGAGTACAAATATGTACTCTTTGAAGAGTATCCTCCTAAGCCTGCGAATGAGCTGGAAGTCCTTGGAGCTGAGATCGATGGGGAAACCCAGGTCGATATCATTCTCTAGTCGACAGAAAGGCTTGCTCAAGCTCAGGCCATGGTTCTTAAAAGGTTTCTACTTCTAAGACGAAAGGCAAGAAGAAGAAGAAACAAGCTAGGGTAAAGGTGGTGGGAGGATCTCAGGGATGAGTGAAGAAGCCGGAAGGCAACTACTTCACTTGCAAGCAGACTGGACATAGGAAGAAAGACTGTCCCAACCGGAAGCAGAACAAAGGTATATCCTTTAGTCTAGTCGTTGAAACATGTTTAGCGGTGTTATCTACCGACACCTGGTGTGTAGATACGGGAGCCACTGATCATGTCTGCAATACTTTGCAGGGGTTCCAAGAAACCCGACGACTAGCTAAACGGGAGATTACCGTTTACTTGGGCAATGCCACGAAGGTGGTGGCTGTTGCAGTGGGAGATGTCTATTTGTCTTTTGAGAAAAATAAAGTTTTGGTTCTTAAGAATTACCTTTATGTACCTTTATTTAAAAAGAATTTAATTTCAGTTTCTAAATTATTTATGGATGGATATTCTATTTCTTCTAATGAAAGAGTTGTTATAAAAAGGAATAGGGAGATTAGCTATTAGGAAATTTATACACACTTGAACCAAAAGCTCCCACAATGCAAATAAAAGTTAATAACTCATATTCTAATTCCAATAAGAGAAAAGAACCTTCGAAGATGAACAAAACATATCTTTGGCATCTTAGGCTTGGTCATATTAACCTAAGTAGAATTCAAAGGTTGATAGCTGATGGACCTCTGAGTTCATTAGTGGTGGAAGATTTTCCAACTTGCGAATCTTGCTTAGAGGGTAAAATGACCAAGAGGCCTTTTAAGGCCAAGGGGTATAGAGCCAAAGATGTGTTAGAATTGGTTCATTCTGATTCGTGTGGTCCTATGTCTATCCAGGCTAGAGGTGGTTTTGAGTATTTCGTCTCTTTTATAGATGATTATTTAAGATATGGATAGATTTACTTGATGCACCGCAAATCTAAATTCTTTGACAAGTTCAAAGAATTCAATGTTGATGTGCAGAAATGTCAAGGTAAAAGTATCAAGACACTATGATCTGATCGTGGTGGAGAGTACCTCTTGGGAGAGTTTAGGAATTACTTATCAGAAGCTGGGATTCAATCCCAATTGTATGCACTTGGCACACCCCGCAGAATGGTGTAGCAGAGCGAAGGAATAGACACTTATGAAGATAGATAGATCGATGATGAGTTATTCTCAGTTGCCAGATTCGTTTAGGGAATATGCTCTAGATACGACAGTGTATATTTTTAACTTGATTCTATCTAAATCAGTGTCTTCTACTCCCATAGAATTGTGGATTGGGCGAAATCCTAGTCTAAGACATATTCGGATTTGGGGAAGTCCAGCACATGTGCTGAAGGCGGATGCTGGTAAGTTGGAACCTCGTACATAAGTACACATGTTCGTTGGCTATCCTAGGGAATGAAAGGTGGTTTGTTTTATAGTCCTAGAGATTAGAAGGTGATCGTTAGCATGAACGCCAGATTTCTAAAGGAAGACTATGTGATGAACCACAAGCCCATGAGTTCTTGAGGAATTAAAAGGGGAAGTCGCTTCTTCAGTACCACCGGTATAAGAGGATATACCACAAGTCACTGCACCGCATGTCACAAAGGATACACAGGTGATACCTCGTTGTAGTGGGAGGGTTGTGAGACAATCTGATAGATTCAGGTTCTTGGGAGAATCTTCTGATTTGATCCCTGGCGAACATGAACCTGATCCAAGATAAAGATGCGGTATCTTGGCAAAAGTGCAATGAATACTGAGATTGAATCTATGGATTCGAATCAGGTATGGGAGCTAGTAGAACCACCCGATGGTGTAAAAACCATTGGATGCAAGTGGATCTACAAAAGAAAGAGAGGAATAGACAGGAAGGTTGAGACCTTCAAAGCGAGGCTTGTAGCGAAGGGGTATACTCAGAAAGAGGGTATCGATTATGAGGAGACCTTTTCGTCGATTGCCATGCTTAAGTCTATCGGGATTTTCTTATGCATTGCAGCTCATATGGATTATGAGGTGTGGCAGATGGATGTCAAGACAGCTTTCCTTAATGGAAGTCTTGATGAAAACATCTATATGAAGCAACCAGAGGGATTTATTGCAAAGGGCAAAGAGCATCTTGTATGTAAGCTTAATCGGTCCATTTATGGATTGAAGCAAGCTTCGAGGTCTTGGAACATCCGCTTTGATGAGGTAATCCAGTCTTATGGATTTATTCAAAGTCCGGATGAGTCTTGTATATACAAGAGCTGTGACGGAAATGTAGTGGTATTTCTTGTGCTATACGTAGATGACATTTTATTAATTGGCAACAATGTCAAGGTGTTATCGAACGTAAGGGTATGGTTGTCCAAACAGTTTGATATGAAGGACTTGGGAGAAGTGGAACACATCCTTGGGATCAAGGTTGTAAGGGATCGCAGGAAAAGGATGTTGTGCTTATCACAAGCTTCATACATAGACACCATTATGGATCGTTTTAGCATGCAAAACTCCAAGAAAGGTTTTCTACCTTTCAGGCATGGAGTTCCTTTATCTAAAGAGATGTGTCCTAGAACATCTGAGGAGATAGAGGAGATGAAGGCGGTTCCTTATGCTTTGGCAGTAGGAAGCGTCATGTATGTGATGCTATATACAAGTCCAAATATCTTCTTTGTCGTTGGCATGGTCAGCAGATATCAGAGTAATCCAGGACAGGGACATTGGACTACGGTAAGGCATATATTGAAGTACCTGAGAAGGACTAGGGATTATATGCTAGTTTACCAGGCAGACCAATTACTCCCTGTGGGTTACACAGATTTCGACTTCCAATCAAATAGGGATTACAGTAAGTCTACCTCAGGTTTTGTGTTTACTTTGGGTGGTGGAGCCATTGTATGGAGGAGTGTCAAGCAGAAATGCATGGCGGACTCCACCATGGAAGCTGAGTATGTGGCGGCCTCTGAACCGGCCAAAGAAGTTGTGTGGCTCAGGAACTTCCTGATGGACTTGGATGTGATTCCTGGTTTGCCCATAACTATCACAATTTATTGTGATAATAATGGTGCAGTTGCAAACTCGAAGGAACCACGATCCCATAAGGGAAGTAAACACATAGAGCGCAAGTACCACCTGATACGAGAAATCGTAAAGAGAGGAGAAGTTGTTATGGCCAAGATTGTATCGGAGGATAACCTGGTAGATCCTTTCACTAAGGCCCTTCCGGCGAGAGCTTTTGATAGGAATGTGGAGGGAATGGGGATCAGATGTATGATAGTTTAAGGACAGCATAGTCTTTTAGTATAAGTGAGAGATTGTTGGGATGTATGCTGAAAAGTCTATCTTTTTTATGAACATCTTTATTTTGAAATAAGAATCACATGATAATTGTTTGCATATTTATGGTTATGCATATTGTCTAATACATTACATTGTCGATAACATGGTGTGTGGTGTCACACGGGAGATCATGTTATCGGCTCCGTGTAAAGTATAAGTAAAGGCTCACAACCGAGATGACTTTGGACAAACCATTGGTATGGTTGTAGTGTAATTTGGTATTGGTTTATGTAAGATCCAAAATTTTAGTTACTATATATTTTTATTTATTTAAAGGAAATATATATATAAATAAGAATAAAAAAATAATAAGAGCCTTAGAATCATACTAATTAAATTTTCATTATTATCGTATAAAAAAATTAAAAAGAGATGTAAATTAAAAGATAAAAGATAAAAAAGAATGAATAAATAGTTCGTAGTCGAGGCTTGAACCATGAACCGTTGATTTGGTGGAATAGACTTCCCACCACTAAGTCATAAGATTACCAATAAATAGTATATAACAGAATATATCTATTGGTAGAAAAAAAGAAAGAAGTTGATTAATCTAGCTTATCATTTAAAGGGAAAATTAGGTTAAGAAAAATCCTAATTTATATATATGTTTCTTTTCTTCTTTTTGTTGGTTCAGGGGCACCAAATAATCAAACCTGTATTTTTATTATGGCAAAGACATAAAGATAAGTTTACATCGTTATCTCACGAGCTAAATTAAATGTGCAAAAAAGTACTAAAGCTAGAGCTGAAGGCTAACGACACCCGGAGGAAGCCGCGGTGGTCGGGCGACACTCGAGTGACTTTGGAGGGAGTCGAAGGAATCGAGTGGAAGGCCGGAAGCAAAAGAGACACAATAAGAATCGAGGTAAGCTCATGTGAGTGAGAGATGGTAAGGTCGTGTCCTTTGTACGGGGACGACCGTAGGCGGCGATCCGACTAAGACTTCTTGTGGAAGGTCTAGGTCGAGATCGGACGGTTAGAAACCATCGTATTTATCATTTTCCGAGCTAACCTCTCACTACAGGGAAGCGGCCAGGCTAGCAGTTGACTGCTGGACATGGGGCAGTCGACTGATGGGAGGCATCAGTCGACTGATGGCGATGAATCAGCCTTTGCGCTAGGTCAAAATGGATAAGATTTGATGCGGCCACTTCGTGATAAAAATTATACAACTTCGTGATCTGTTCCAAAGAAAGAGGAGACATATTCAGAGGCCAAAATCTATAAAAGGAGGGGTGGATTCCAACTCCAAACTTCATCAAGTTTATTCATCAAGTGCTCCTACAACGCCAATGCTCCAACACCGTCATAATGCCGATGCGACAACAAGTTCAGATCTTCTTCGTCGGCAGCAGCATCTAGTAATATATTTTGATATTGTATCCATTGTTTTTATTCGTAACGAGGTGAGGTAGTCTTATTGCCTCATCCTCATATATTCGGTTTTGTGATCGTTATCTCCTACCTCCAACGAGGAGGAGAAGTTATAGTGCTTTACCCTCCGTACGCGGTCTAGGACCGATAGGGCCATGGAGTAGCAACCGCTGGGTTGTGAACCAAGTAAAAATAAACGTGTCTCTTTATTTTCTGCTGCTCTTACTCATTTAATTATCTACTTGAACTAAATGTCAAAAAGATTTACGATCGCTATTCACCCCTTCCCCTTTAGCGACGCTTCTCGATCCAGCACTTTTCCCTAAACCCTCACGCCGACTAACTCTTTCCCTTTTGCCCTCCAATTTTCTCCAGCCGTCGAACAATGCCGACCACAACCTCACCTCTCTCTCATTTTCTCACCCCAAAATTTTCCTCCTCCCCCATCTCTCCAAACGCCGTTTTCTCCATCCACCGAGGAAACCATTTAGATCCTAGGCTCAGCATCTTCCTCCCTTTATCGATTGGAGATTTTCGCCTGTCTTTCCAACGTAGATTTCTGGCCAAATAGTCCGGCGATCTTTTTCACTTCGTGGAGGGAGGCTATCAGGAAGCAAGCTTACAAACTCAGGGATCATATTTAGCAGCATATCAGCAACACCATAAATTAGAAAAGCTTTATATATCAAGCAGGCTGCCAAGCATTTTCAAGAGGGATCTCCTCAAGGATTTGGTATGGGATCACAATAAAGTGAAGGAATACGTAGGAGGTCTTCCCTTTACGAAATCTAACGGTATAAATTGGTGAAAAAGCGTAGGATGTAAGTATCCCCTCACCTGCAGTATAAGTGCTTACGATGTAATGTTGTATGCTTGATTTTGAATGAAAGAATCTAGAACTATATGTTGAAGGTTCGGCTAATAGGATTAGAGAAATTATTCTTGAACAATATTATAAAACTCTTTTTTTGCTTAAGGGGCACCAAAATTCAGAAGCTGTCTTAGTAATAATTAACCAAAATAATAGTAGTTGATGTTTTTTTCATCTCACATCAAATTGGTCAAACCAAAATATATATTGAGTTGGTTTGGCTTGATTCCAAGTGCTATGACAGTTTGTTGTGTCAAAAATTAGCCAAGGAAATGTGTCTATTGATTTAGCATAAGTTTTATTTAGCTCCAACAAATTGTAAACCCCGGCGGTCTTATTAGGAGTACTAGAGGATCTTACTAGGAATAGTAAGTGGGTGTGCTGGCATTGGTAAAGTCATCTTATTATTATAAGAATGAAACATCTGTCTATTTATATTTTTGGGGAAATGCTAATTTGTGTTAATGCATTGTACTTAGTTAATGTTTTCTAAGATTTGTATATATTCTTTAAATTTTTTGCATATTTTATTGTAAAGGATGTGTCAGTTTGGTAGGCTTGCATGAATCTTCTTGTGCTTGTAACAAGGTTTTGATTTGATGATTTCTATTTATGTTAGCTTAATTTTCCTTATGTCACTACCTTATGCCATGTTAAATTGTACTCATGCCGATTTATGTTATGGTACATGCTTATGTTTTCACCCATGTTAGGCATGACTCACATATATGAAATGTCTAAGAAATGTTTCCCTAAGAGTGGGGACAAGAACACTCTTTAGGACAAAGAACATATATGTTATTTTACTTTATGCATGGCTTGTAACAAGGTCCACGGGATGGGCTCCAAGGTTGCCCCTAGGTCGACGGACATAGTACGAACCTAGTAACCTAGTAGGTTCGGAATTAGCTACCTCGGATCTATTTAGCATGCACACGAATGATGTATGTGGTACAATGCCGGGCCCAATATGTTGAGATTATGTTTAAGTATATAAACTATATATTTTCAAAGAGCATCCTGCATATACCATTTTATGTTCATCGAATTATTATGTTTAGAGACAATGTACTGTTACGATGAAAATGCTAAGTTTATGTTATTTTCCTAAAATGATCATGTCTCTACTTTAAATAAATGGTGTGCTCATATGTTATTTAAACAAACATGTCATTACTTTACGTTTAATTCATGATGCATGTTTTTGTGAGTAGGAAAGGACCTTACTAAGCCTATGTGCGTACAGTTTACTTTCCTTGTACTGCATAAAAGGGTAAGGAATGGATAAATTAAAGGGAGCAGCAGGAGGGACAAAGATGTGTGTGGCAGTGGCATGGTGGACGAGATCATTTTTCATATACGGACTTATGCATGATTTTCAGTTTATGTGTAAACTGTTAGGAGACGTTAATGCTTTCTATGGTTGTTAATCATGTTTATTTTTATGAACCTTGAAATGGTTAATACATGTTTAGTTAAATAAATTGCTAAGACCTTTTGCCATGATTAAATTGTTAGGTTGATTGGGTTAATGTAATTAGAGTTAAAAGTTGTAAAGTTTTTAAATGCTTCCGCTGTTATATGCATGAATGTATGATCGTGTAGCACCGCCGCCCGTCCATAGGATGTGTGTTAGGAGGACGGGAAGGGCGGGCGTTACAGGTGGTATCAGAGCAGATATGTCTTTCCACTACACACACATCAAGCTTCAAATCCTACCGCTCCAAGTAAGAAATTCTATGCCTACTCTATTTCTTTCATGTAAGATAAGAAATGCTTTTAGCTTAAATATGCATGAATATATGTATGATAACCTTATGCTAGCCTTTAGTTTAAACATGCATAAATAAATATGAATGATAACCTTATGATAGCCTTATTATAATATATGAAGATAAGCATGGCTAGAAGACGTAGTCATAGAGTCGATGAGACAAGTAATATATGGAAGACGTAGTAATAGAGTCGATGAGATGAATATATGCATGATAATCTTATGCTAGCCTTATTATAATATATGAAGATAAGCATGGTTGGAAGACGTAGTAATAGAGTCGATGAGACAGTAATATATGGAAGACGTAGTAATAGAGTCGATGAGACAGTAATATATGGAAGACGTAGTAATAGAGTCAATGAGACAGTATTTTGCTCTCCATAGGGAGCTCCAGTACTGTTGGTAAAGAAGAAAGATGGGTCTATGCCAATGTGCATAGACTACCGAGTGCTGAATAATGTGACGATCAAGAACAGGTACCCTTTGAAGGTGGATGCTTCGGAGGCTCATTGGCTCTCATGTCCCCGGATTAAAATTTTCACTAATGAAAGAATTAATCCGGATGGGATGAGCTTCCTTAGCACAACCATTTCGTCGTCGTGCTAACAACTTGAGTGGTCGCTTGAACAAACTAGCTGTTCAAGCAAAACAACTCTTCTAGTTGGTTAGCCACGGAAGAGACGACGGATGGATCGCCGGTTTTTGTGTTTATCTTCGGGGTCCATGATTATACAATATATTTACTAATTCACACATGCATAATCAAAACATAAAAGAACATGCTCAGATATGTAAATAAAGTTAAAATAACTTTATACCTCACGATCTTCTACCGTATATCCTATCCTTCTCGTGGACGACGTGTGGACGAAGATCCTCCACGAGTAGAAGCCTTCTAGATCGCTTTCTTCTCTACCTTGTCCGCTGTGAACAAAGAGAAAAACATACAAAATACCTATCCTTTCTAGAACCGGTAACCAAATTAGGGAATTTGGTGCAACCGCCGGCCAATGATCAAATGGATGAAGCGCCGGCCAACTTTAAGAAGGGTTGCCGCCGGCCACCAATGGAGGGAGAACCGCCGGCCAAGGAAGAAGGGAGAGGCCTCTAGGATGGGCGCCGGCCAAGTGTTGATGGAGGAGGATGGGCGCCGGCCATCAACTAGAAGGAAGAAGTTGCCGCCCACTTTGAATTACTCCAAAACCCTAGCCACCAAAAAACCCTAGCCGCCCACTTTTGGATGAGCCAAAACCCTAATTCTTCTATCTTATCTTGCCGCCCAACCTAAGCCTCTATTTATAGAATTAGGCTTAAGCCTCCTTTAATCTCCACCGTCGGATCTAGGGATTTAATCTCCACCGTTGGATCTAGGGTTTTATCCCAACCGTTGGATCTAGGGATTCATCCCAACCGTCGGATCTAAGATTTCATCCCAACCGTCAGATCTAGGGTTTCATCCCAACCGTCGGATCTAGGGTTTTATCCCAACCATCAGATCTAGGGATTTAATCCTAACCGTCGATTCTAGGGTTTCATCCTAACCATCGGATCTTAGGGATTTAATCCCAACCGTTGGTTCTAGGGTTTCATCCTAACCATCGGATCTAGGGATTTAATCCTAACCATTGGTTCTAGGATTTGTTTTACATTCTTGGATCTAGAATTCACAAGGATTATATTAGGCTACGATAGGGACCATAAGGAGGAGTTGGGTCTTGGCCACCCGATGGATCGGAACCACACTAACTTGATCCATCAATAATGTTCCATTCCACTAGAGGATCATCATTGAACTACCTCACCAACCCCCATAAATCAATATGGGCTCCATATATTATTTGTACATTAATCTCCCCGTGTTTAAGATATCGAATGTCCGTCAATTAATTGATTTACTGACCATCAATTAATTAACATCTAATTCCTCGAGTAGTACCACTCAACCTTATCATCATGTTGACTAAGTCAACCAGCTGGGTTTACATGATGAACCTTATGAGCTCCTCAAGGGGACATCATCTACCTAATATATAGGACACGGTTTCCTCCTATAATCAACGACACACCATGTAAATAATATTATTTCCCAACTTATCGGGCATATTGATTTAATCCATCTAAATCTCACCCTCTTGTAAATCAAAGAAATAAATACTAAGTACATGTGCCCATTATTATATCGGGATTAAGAGCATGCACAACATAATATCCGAGGTCCGATTCAATTATGTAGTCAGTACTAAATTGAATCACCTCTATGTCGGTCCTGCTCAATACACCTAAGTGTACTAGTGTAACTCTATATTCAAGACAAAACAATACCAAGCTACACTACAACCATGCCAATGGTTTGTCCAAAACCATCTTGGTTGTGAGCCTCTACTTATATTTTACAAGGAACTGATAACATGATCTTCTGTGCCACACCAAGCACCATGTTATTTACAATGTAAAATATTAGACAATATGCACACATATAATAAATATATAAATTGCAAAGAATGATCATGTGATTCTTATTTCAAAATAAAATGTTCATACAAAAAGAGCTAGGCTTTCAGTATACATTCCAACAATCTCCCACTTATACTAAAAGACTATGCCGTCATCACTCTGCCATACATCTGATCCCCATATCCTCCACATGCCTATAAAACGCTTTCGCTGGAAGGGCCTTAGTGAATGGATCCGCCAGGTTATCCTCTGATGCAATCTTGGCGACAGCAACTTCTCCTCGCTTTACGATCTCTCGTATGAGGTGGTACTTGCGCTCTATGTGTTTACTCGCCTTATGGGCTCGTGGTTCCTTCGAGTTTGCAACTGCACCACTATTATCACAATAAATTGTGATAGTTCTGGGAAAACCAGGAATCACATCCAAGTCCATCAAGAAGTTCCTGAGCCATACAGCTTCATTGGCTGCCTTAGAGGCTACCACATACTCAGCTTCCATGGTGGAGTCCGCCACGCATTTCTGCTTGACACTCCTCCTACTATGGCTCCACCTCCAAAAGTAAACACAAATCCCGAGGTAGACTTACTCTTGTCCCTATCTGATTGGAAATCCGAATCCGTGTAACCTACAGGGACTAATTGATCTGCCCGGTAAACCAGCATATATTCCCTAGTCCTTCTCAGGTACTTCAATATATGCTTTACCGTAGTCCAATGTCCCTGTCCAGGATTACTCTGATATCTTCTAACCATGCCCACGGCAAAGCAGATATCCGGTCTCGTACATAGCATAGCATACATAAGGCTTCCTACTGCCGAAGCATAAGGAACCGCCTTCATGTCCTCTATCTCCTTTGATGTTTTGGGACACATCTCTTTAGATAAAGGAACTCCATGCCTAAAAGGTAGAAAACCTTTCTTGGAGTTCTGCATGCTAAAACAAGCAAGGATAGTGTCAATGTATGAAGCTTGAGACAAGCACAACATCCTTTTCTTGCGATTCCTTATAACTTTGATCCCAAGGATGTGTCCCACTTCTCCCAAGTCCTTCATATAAAACTGTTTGGACAACCATACCCTTACATCTGATAACACTTTGATATTGTTGCCAACTAACAAAATGTCATTTACGTATAGTACAAGAAACACCACTACGTTTCCGTCACATCTCTTGTATACACAAGGCTCATCCGGACTTTGAATAAATCCATATAACTGGATTACCTCATCAAAGCGGATGTTCCAAGATCTAGAAGCTTGCTTCAATCCATAAATGGACCGATTAAGCTTACATACAAGATTCTCTTTGCCTTTAGCAATGAATCCCTCTGGTTGCCGCATATAGATGTTCTCCTCAAGACTTCCGTTAAGGAAAGCTGTCTTGACATCCATCTGCCAAATCTCATAATCCATATGAGCAGCTAAAGATAAGAGAATCCGAATAGACTTAAGCATAGCTACCGACGAAAAGGTCTCCTCATAATCGATACCCTCTTTCTGAGTATACCCTTTCGCAACAAGCCTAGCTTTGAAGGTCTCAACCTTCCCGTCTACTCCTCTCTTTCTCTTGTAGATCCACTTGCATCCAATGGTTTTTACACCATTGGGTGGTTCTACTAGCTCCCAGACCTGATTAGAATCCATAGATTCTATCTCTGAATTCATCGCTCTTTGCCAAGATACCGCATCTCTATCTTGGATTGCCTCGTCATATGTCCAGGGATCAGGTTCATGTTCACCAGGGGCTAAGTCTGAAGACTCTCCCAAAAACATGAATCTCTCGGGTTGTCTAACAACCCTCCCACTACGACGAGGTGCCTGCTGTGTATGCTCTGTGACACGCGGTGCAGTGACTTATGGTGTCTCCTCTCGTACCGGTGGTACTAAAGTCGGGACTTCCCCTGTCAACTCCTAAAGAACAATCCTACTCGTGGACTTGTGGTTCATCACATAGTCCTCCTCTAGAAATCTGGCATTCGTACTCACGATCACCTTCTGATCTCTAGGACTATAGAATAAACCACCCTTCGTTCCCTTAGGGTAGCCAACAAACAAGAGTACTTCTGTACGAGATTCCAACTTATCAGCATCTCCCTTCAGCACATGTGCTGGACTATCCTAAATCCGAATATGTCTTAGACTAGACTTTCGCCCAGTCCACAACTCTGTGGGAGTAGAGGGTATTGACTTAGAAGGAACCAAGTTCAGAATGTGTGCTGCTGTTTCTAGAGCAAACCCCCAGAACGAATATGGTAACTCAGAATAACTCATCATCGATCTGACCATCTCCATAAGAGTCCTATTCCTTCGCTCTGCCACACCATTCTGCTGGGGTGTGCTAGGTGCGGACAATTGGGATTGAATCCCAGCCTCTGATAAGTAACTCCTAAACTCTCCCAAGAGGTACTCGCCACCACGATCAAATCGTAATGTCTTGATACTTTTACCTTGACGGTTCTCCACATCAGCCTTGAATTCTTTGAACTTGTCAAAGCATTCAGACTTGCGGCGCATCAAGTAAATGTATTCATACCTTGAATAATCGTCTATAAATGAGACGAAGTATTCAAATCCACCTCTTGCCTGGATAGACATAGGACCACACAAATCAGAATGAACCAATTCTAACACATCTTTGGCCCTATACCCCTTGGCCTTAAAAGGCCTCTTGGTCATTTTACCTTCCAAGCAAGATTCGCAGGTTGGGAGATCCTCCACCACTAATGAACCCAAAGGTCCATCAGCTATCAACCTTTGAATTCTGCTTAGGTTAATATGACCAAGCCTTAGATGCCAAAGATATGTTTGGTTCATTTGCGAAGGTTCTTTTCTCTTATTAGACTTAGAAGATGAGTTATTGATTTCTATATGCATCGTGGGAGTTTTTGGTTCAAGAGTATATAAATTGCCAACCAATGTACCAGAACAGATAATCTCCCTATTCCTTTTTATAACCACTTTGTCATTAAAAGAAACATAATATCCATCCATAAACAATTTAGAAACTGAAATTAAATTCTTTCTAAAAGTAGGTACATAAAGACAATTTCATAAAACCAAAACATTATTCCTATCAAAAGATAAATAAACATCTCCCACTGCAATAGCCGCCACCTTTGAAGCATTGCCCATGAAGACGGTAATCTCTCCCTCAGCTAGTCGTCGGGTTTCCTGGAACCCCTGCAAAGTATTGCAGACATGATCAGTGGCTCCTGTATCTACTCTTAGGTGGATGCTTCGGAGGCTCATTGGCTCCCATGTCCCCGGATTAAAATTTTCACTAATGAAAGAATTAATCCGGATGGGATGAGCTTCCTTAGCATAACCTATTCGTCGTCGTGCTAACAACATGAGTGGTCGCTTGAACAAACTAGCTGTTCAAGCAACATAACTCTTCTAGTTGGTTAGCCGCGGAAGAGACGACGGATGGATTGCCGGTTTTTGTGTTTGTCTTCGGGGTCCATGATTATACAATATATATTCATACACACACATGCATAATCAAAACAAATAAGAACATGCTCAGATCTGTACATAAAGTTAAAATAACTTTATACCTCACGATCTTCTACCGTATGTCCTATCCTTCTCGTGGACGACGTGTGGACGAAGATCCTCCACGAGTAGAAGCCTTCTAGATCGCTTTCTTCTCTACCTTGTCCGCTGCGAACAAAGAGAAGAACTAGGAAATACCTTTCCTATCTAGAACCGGCCACCAAATTAGGGAAATTGGTGCAACCGCCGGCCAAGGAGCAATGGATGATGCGCCGGCCAACTTCTCCAAGAAGAGTTGCCGCCGGCCACTTTTGGAGAATAGGGAGGAGGAAAAGAACAGGCCACCAATGGGAGGAGAACCGCCGGCCAAGGAAGAAGAGAAAAGCCTTAAGGTTGGGTGCCGGCCAAGTATTGATGGTGCAAGTTGGGCGCCGGCAAACCCTTTGGATGAAGATGGTTGCCGCCCACCCTAGCTCCAAACCCTAGCCGCCCACCTCTCCAAGAGCCAAACCCTAATTCTTTCAATCCCATCTTGCCGCCCATCCTAAGCCTCTATTTATATAATTAGGCTTAAGCCTCCTTTAATCTCCACCATCGGATCTAGGGATTTAATCTCCACCGTCGGATCTTGGGTTTTATCCCAACCGTCGGATCTAGGGTTTAATCCCAACCATCGGATCTAGGATTTCATCCCAACCGTCGGATCTAAGGTTTCATCCCAACCGTCAGATCTAGGGTTTTATCCCAACCGTCGGATCTAAGGATCTAATCCCAACCGTCGGTTCTAGGATTTCATCCTAACCATCGAATCTAGGGATTTAATCCCAACCGTTGGTTCTAGGGTTTCATCCAACCATCGGATCTAGGGATTTAATCCCAACCGTTGGTTCTATGTTTTGTTTTACATTCTTGGATCTAGACTTCATAAGGATTATATTAGGCTACGATAGGGACCATAAGGAGGAGTTGGGTCTTGGCCACCCGATGGATCGGAACCACACAAACTTGATCCATCAATGATGTTCCATTCCACTAGAGGATCATCATTGAACTACCTCACCAACCCCCATAAATCAATATGGGCTCCATATATTATTTGTACATTAATCTCCCCGTGTTTAAGATATTGAATGTCCGTCAATTAATTGATTTACTGACCATAAATTAATTAACATCTAATTCCTCGAGTAGTACCACTCAACCTTATCATCATGTTGACTAAGTCAACCAGCTAGGTTTACATGATGAACCTTATGAGCTCCTCAAGGGGACATCATCAACCTAATATATAGGACACAGTTTCCTCCTATAATCAACGGCACACCATGTAAATAATATTATTTCCTAACTTACCGGGCATATTGATTTAATCCATCTAAATCTCACCCACTGGTAAATCAAATAAATAAATACTAAGTACATGTGCCCGTTATTATATCGGGATTAAGAGCATGTACAACATAATATCCGAGGTCCGATTCAATTATATAGTAAGTACTAAATTGAATCACCTCTATGTCGGTCCTACTCAATACACCTAAGTGTACTAGTGTAACTCTATGTTCAAGATAAAACAATACCAAGCTACACTACAACCATGCCAATGGTTTGTCCAAAACCATCTTGGTTGTGAGCCTTTACTTATATTTTACAAGGTACTAATAACATGATCTTCTGTGCCACACCAAGCACCATGTTATCTACAATGTAAAATATTAGACAATATGCACACATATATAATGAATATATAAAATGCAAACAATGATCATGTGATTCTTATTTCAAAATAAAATGTTCATACAAAAAGAGCTAGGCTTTTAGTATACATTCCAACATCTACACACCAGGCACTGGTAGATAACACCGCTAAACATGTTTCAACAACTAAACAAGAAGATATACCTTTGTTCTTTCGGCGAGGACAGTCCGCCTTCCAATGTCCAGTCTGCTTGCAAGTGAAGCACTTGCCTTTCGGCTTCTTCACTCCTGCTTGAGGTCCGACTGCCACTTTCTTCGCTCCACCTTGTTTCTTCTTCTTCTTACCTTTCAGTTTAGAGGAAGAAACCTTCTGAGCGACCATGGCTTGAGTACTCTGACGAAAAAGCCCCTCTACCGCCTGGAGTTCTGTCAGAAGCTCCGCCAACAAATACAACCTTTTGTTTATGTTGTAGTTGAGGGGGAACTGCTCAAAAATCCTAGGCAGAGACTGGAGAATGATATCAACCTGGGTTTCCCCATCGATCTCAGCTCCTAGGACTTCCATCTCATTAAGATGAGCCATCATCTTGAGAACATGATCCCTAACGGGTGTTTCCTCGATCATGGAGGTCGTCATCAAGTTTCTCATTGCCTCCTGCCTAGCCGCCCTACTCTGATGTCCAAAAAGTTCCTTGAGAATGAACATCATGTCATAAGCTGTGGCTATGGCCTGATGCTAATGTTGCAGCACATTTGACATAGATGCCAAAATGTAACACCGCGCCTTCTCATCTGCCTTAACCCATTTCTTATAACGTTCTATCTCCTTTTCATCAGAGTCATCGGAGGGCTTAGTAGGACAGACCTCGAAGAGTACAAATTTGTACTCCTCCGCAGTTAAGACAATATCCAGGTTTCTTTTCCAATCAATGTAGTTTGGACCAGTAAGTTTGTTTTCTTTTAAAATCACAGCAAGTGGGTTGAAAGCCATTTGAAAATCCTAAACATCACAATGATCAAAATATTAGATTTCAAATATTATTGATTCCTCAAAAACAATAAAATTCCGAAATCAACCACCACCTCAAAACACCGAGAATATCGCATGCCACGATAGTGTGGACGTATACGAATTCTACATTTGTAAGAGGAGGTTTTACCCATTAATTTTATTATCTTGTCAACCTTACTTTTTGACAAATAAAATTAATAGTTGGTTCCTCTTTGGCCCTACAAATAAAAGCAGTAACTCCGATGGGGAGGATACTTTTAATTTGCATCTAAGTGTGCACCATTACACGATACTAAGGGAATTATTTCGGATTATGTGCCTTACCGATGGGGAAGTACACACACTCCTTAATAATTTCCTATAACCATTATTTGACCTAGTGATCCGGAAATAAACCCATCCGATGGGGAGGAAGGCACTCAGAGCCAACGCGCAAGTTTGTTGCATCACACGTCAAATTGTAATGGAGGCCGCGGGAATTAATTAAAATGTCCCTCTCCCACTTAGTAAATTAAAATTGAGGAATTTTAAAACATACACAACATGCATATAAAACAAATAAGCAATAAATATGGAAAAAACAGAATTTTTTCCAACTATTATGGCATTGTCCTCCAATATGCATCCCGTCGTGTCGCCACCTCGTCCGCTCCATCTTTTCCCGTGCGCAAGTCACCAAAGAGTTCCGAGCCGAGATAAAACATTTTAATTTACATCCATCGATCCTATACTCCATGAAGGAGTGTACAAATCATTTAGATCGAAAGTAAACTAAAATGAGCGGCTAAACAATGTCGTATTTAATTACAAAAATTAAATACTAATCTAGCCTCGTCAACCCCGAGGATTCAAATAATAAATTTTTACACACATCCATTCACATACACACACATGGCCATAATAGTCGGATCTTATGCCTGCAACCAAAGAGTTAAACTACGCATATCCTACTATTATCTGGCACATCTAATATATGAAATATGCATAAAAATTAACCGAATCCAAAACACACAAACCGGAAACCTAGGCTCTGATACCAATTGAAGGTGGATGCTTCGGAGGCTCATTGGCTCCCATGTCCCCGGATTAAAATTTTCACTAATGAAAGAATTAATCCGGATGGGATGAGCTTCCTTAGCACAACCATTTCATCATCGTGCTAACAACTTGATTGGTCGCTTGAACAAACTAGCTGTTCAAGCAACACAACTCTTCTAGTTGGTTAGCCGCGGAAGAGACGACGGACGGATCGCCGGTTTTTGTGTTTGTCTTCGGGGTCCATGATTATACAATATATTTACTAATTCACACATGCATAATCAAAACATAAAAGAACATGCTCAAATCTGTAAATAAAGTTAAAATAACTTTATACCTCACGATCTTCTACCGTATGTCCTATCCTTCTCGTGGACGACGTGTGGACAAAGATCCTCCACGAGTAGAAGCCTTCTAGATCGCTTTCTTCTCTACCTTGTCCGCTGCGAACAAAGAGAAGAACTTACAAATACCTATCATTTCTAGAACTGGCAACCAAATTAGGGAATTTGGTGCAACCGTCGGCCAAGGTTCAAATGGATGAAGAGCCGGCCAACTTGAAGAAGGGTTGCCGCCGGCCACCAAGGAGAAAGGGAGGAAGATGAACTCCGGCCACCAATGGAGGGAGAACCGCCGGCCAAGGAAGAAAGGAGAGGCCTCTAGGATGGGCGCCGGCCAAGTGTTGATGGACGAGGATGGGCACCAGCCATCAACTAGAAGGAAGAAGTTGCCGCCCACTTTGAATTACTCCAAAACCCTAGCCGCCCAAAAACCCTAGCCGCCCACTTTGGATGGGCCAAAACCCTAATTCTTCTATCTTATCTTGCCGCCCAACCTAAGCCTCTATTTATAGAATTAGGCTTAAGCCTCCTTTAATCTCCACCGTCGGATCTAGGGATTTAATCTCCACCGTCGGATCTAGGGTTTTATCCCAACCGTCGGATATAGGGTTTCATCCCAACCGTCGGATCTAAGATTTCATCCCAACCGTCGGATCTAGGGTTTCATCCCAACCGTCGGATCTATGGTTTTATCTCAACCGTCGGATCTAGGGATTTAATCCTAACTGTCGATTCTAGGGTTTCATCCTAACCATCGGATCTTAGGGATTTAATCCCAACCGTTGGTTCTAGGGTTTCATCCTAACCATCGGATCTAGGGATTTAATCCTAACCGTTGGTTCTAGGTTTTGTTTTACATTCTTGGATCTAGACTTCACAAGGATTATATTAGGCTACGATAGGGACCATAATGAGGAGTTGGGTCTTGGCCACCCGATGGATCGGAACCACACTAACTTGATCCATCAATGATGTTCCATTCCACTAGAGGATCATCATTGAACTACCTCACCAACCCCCATAAATCAATATGGGCTCCATATATTATTTGTACATTAATCTCCCCGTGTTTAAGATATCGAATGTCCGTCAATTAATTGATTTACTGACCATCAATTAATTAACATCTAATTCCTCGAGTAGTACCACTCAACCTTATCATCATGTTGACTAAGTCAACCAGCTGGGTTTACATGATGAACCTTATGAGCTCCTCAAGGGGACATCATCAACCTAATATATAGGACACAGTTTTCTCCTATAATCAACGGCACACCATGTAAATAATATTATTTCCCAACTTACCGGGCATATTGATTTAATCCATCTAAATCTCACCCTCTGGTAAATCAAAGAAATAAATACTAAGTACATGTGCCCGTTATTATATCGGGATTAATAGCATGCACAACATAATATCCGAGGTCCGATTCAATTATGTAGTCAGTACTAAATTGAATCACCTCTATGTCGGTCCTGCTCGATACACCTAAGTGTACTAGTGTGACTCTATGTTCAAGACAAAACAATACCAAGCTACACTATAACCATGCCAATGGTTTGTCCAAAACCATCTTGGTTGTGAGCCTCTACTTATATTTTACAAGGGACTGATAACATGATCTTCTGTGCCACACCAAGCACCATGTTATCTACAATGTAAAATATTAGACAATATACACACATATAATAAATATATAAAGTGCAAACAATGATCATGTGATTCTTATTTCAAAATAAAATGTTCATACAAAAAGAGCTAGGCTTTCAGTATACATTCCAACACCCTTTACCACGTATTAATGACCTATTCGACCAGTTAAAGGGTGCCACCATCTTCTCAAAGAGTGACCTCATATCTGGCTATCATCAAGTGAATGTGAAACCAGATGATATACCGAAGATAGCTGTCCAAACCAGATACGGACATTATGAGTTCGTAGTCATGCCTTTCGGAGTGACAAATGCTTCTGCTATGTTCAATGACCTGATGAATCAGGTAATCTCGGCATTTCATGACAAGTTCGTGATTGTCTTCATTGACGATATCCTCGTCTATTCAAGAAATCAAGAAGAGCATGCCAAACACATGAAGATGGTATTACAGATTCTTTGAGAAAAGCAACTATATGTCAAGCTCTCCAAATGTAAATTCTGGCTCGATCAAGTATCTTTTCTGGGTCATATTGTATCCAAAGACGGAGGTATGGTAGACCCAAGAAAGATTGAAGCTGTGAGTAACTGGAGCAGGCCAAAGAATGCTAGAGAAGTGAGGAGTTTTCTCGAATTAGTGGGCTATTATCGGAAATTCATAGAAGACTTCGCCAGAATTGCAGCACCTATGACAGTTCTCACCCGGAAGAATAAGAAGTATGTATGGATGGAGGAATGTGAGAAGAGTTTCTTGGAGCTAAAAAGGAGACTTACAAGTGCTCCAATCCTTACTCTCCCAGAGAACGACAAGAGCTTCGACATGTATAGCCATGCCTACGGATTGGGACTCGGAGCTGTACTTATGCAGAGGGGTAAAGTTATTGCCTATGCCTCTAGGCAACTCAAGGAACATGAAAAGAACTATCCCACTCACGATTTAGAGCTAGCAGCTGTGGTCTTCACTTTCAAGGTATGGAGGAACTATCTATATGGAGCATAGTGCAAGATTTATACGGATCACCGGAGTCTGCGATATTTCTTCACTCAGAAGGACCTCAATATGAGACAATGTAGATGGCTGGAGCTCATGGAGGACTATGACTGCGAGATGTTTTACCATCCTGACAAGGAAAACAAAGTGGCCGATGCACTTAGCAGGAAGTCCAGTGCCACCATGATGTCCTTATCGGTATTGTCTCAACCACTGGAGAAGGAAATTATGCGCTATGGAATCGAGGTTATTTCCGGGCAACTTTCGACCATGGCAATAATACCAGCACTATTCGATGACATATTAGCAAAATAAAGTGATGATCCAAGTCTCCAGAGGATCAAGCTGGAGATCCTAGAAGGAAAAGGCGAGGGTTTCCGTATCGCCAATAGCGGAGTATTATACCTTAGGGATCGGTTATGTATCCCTAACGATTCGGAACTATGCAAAAAGATATTAGAGGAGGCTCATGAAACCCCCTATTCTATGCATTCGGGATCCACCAAAATGTATCAAGACCTGAAAGAGAAGTTCTGTTGGTCCGGTATGAAGAGGGACATAGCTCATCACGTCAGTGCCTGCCTGACCTGCCAGCAAGTTAAAGCAGAACACTAGAGTCCTGGAGGAGTTCTGCAACGGATCCAAATTCCAGAGTGGAAATGGGAAGACATCTCTATGGATTTCATTTCAGGTCTTCCCAGGACTACGAACGGATATGACGCTATATGGGTTATCATTGACAGATTGACAAAGTCAGCTCATTTCCTAGCGATCAAGAAGACATATTCGATTGAGCAACTGGCTCAATTATATGCTAAGAAAATCATCAGACTGCATGGTATTCCCAAGACCATCATTTCAGATAGGGATGGTCGCTTCACTTCACAGTTTTGGGGATGCGTTCATAAGGCACTTGGCACGAAGCTGCGTTTCAGTACCGCCTTTCATCCTCAGACAGATGGGCAAATAGAAAGGGTGAACCAAGTCCTGGAAGACATGTTACGAGCTTGTGCCTTGGATTTCAAAGGGAGTCGGTGCCGCTACTTATGTTTAGCAGAATTCGCTTACAATAATAGCTACCAAGCTACCATCGGAATGGCACCTTATGAAGCATTATATGGGAGGAGATGTAGGTCTCCGATCTATTGCTACGAAGGTGGTGAGAAGAAAGAGATGGGACTTCAGACGGATTTCATCGATGACACCACCCGAGTGATACAGAATATCCGCCAAAGAATAGAGACTGCTCAGAGCCGGCAGAAGAACTATGCGGATCAGTGACGTAGACCTTTGGAATTCAATGTCGGAGATTTGGTATTTCTCCGGGTAGCTTAGCTCCTATGAATGGAATAATGAGATTCGGGAAGAAAGGAAAGCTAAGTCCATGATACGTAGGACCGTACAAGATCCTGAAAAGAGTTGGCAAGGTAGCTTACGAGCTAGGACTACCTCAGGAGATGTCTGCTATTCACAACGTGTTCCATGTCTCGATGCTTAAGAAGTGAATTTCTAGTACCGACCAAGTGGTCGAGCCACAGACAGTGCAAATTCAAGAGGACCTGAGCTATGAAAGTCGACCTATCCGGATACTAGACCGAGAAGTCAAAAGACTAAGGAATAAAGAAGTACCCTTAGTGAAGGTCCTATGGCAAAGTCAACGATACGAAGAAGCCACCTGGGAACGTGAGGATGACATGAAGCAAAAGTACCCCGAGTTGTTCTAAGTTTAGAGGATGAAACTTTTATAAGGTATAAGGGATTGTAACATCCCAAATTTTAGTTACTATATTTTTTTATTTATTTAAAGGAAATATATATATATATATATATAGAGAGAGAGAGAGAGATAGAGAAATAAGAATAAAAAAATAATAAGAGCCTTAGAATCATACTAATTAAATTTTCATTATTATCGTATAAAAAATTAAAAAGAGAGGTAAATTAAAAGATAAAAGATAAAAAAAATGAATAAATAGTTCGTAGTCGAGGCTTGAACCATGAACCGTTGATTTGGGGGATTACGCTTCCCACCACTAAGTCATAAGATTACCAATGAATAGGATATAACAGAATATATCTATTGGTAGAAAAAAAGAAAGAAGTTGATTAATCTAGCTGATCATTTAAAGGGATAATTAGGTTAAGAAAAATCCTAATTTATATATATGTTTCTTTTCTTCTTTTTCCTAAACCCTCACGCCGACCAACTCATTCCCTTTTCCCCTCCCATTTTCTCCAGCCGCCGAACTGTTAGTAATATATGAGAGATGTCCTAAGGCAATCGCCTTATGTATGAACCATTTATATGATAAATGAAGATTCACTATTTGAGTATACATGTTTAATGTATTTGATTGGATCTTAAACTCATTTACTGAATGTCCACGATACGATTCACAGCATGAGAGAATTTGTGATTTGATCACAACTAGTGAGTATCTCTACATGTGTAATTGTGATGTATCGGAATTATCCCTAGTCGATGAATTAATGGATTTGGACACCATCAATTCTGTCGAGACTAGCACGAGGTATACTCCTTGGTGTATCCAAGCAGCTGATTCTCACTGGCTGGAGACATTGTGATGTCCGGAGTTAATCGTGGATGCTAGTTATGGTAACTAGTTCATTGGAGTGACCAGCCGTAAGACTTCATATGGTTCTCTGCATATATAGATATGTCAATGAAGTTCTTACTGTGGCTTAAGTGCGATGTTCATTTGACTTGCAGTATTCAAGTCATCTTGATCATGGAGACTTATGCTTTGACATCTTAAGCAAACATCTCTAAGGAGATGTGGACCCGGGATGATTGGGTATAAGTCGAAGTGATCGAAGGTGTTTGAATAGCCTATAAAGGATTCACCACTCCTTGCGAGGAGATGTATACCCATGGCCTCTCGTCGGATTGTTACTAAAGTCTTTGGCCAAAGAATTACATGTTTAGAGTAAGGTACTCTTCGATACATGTGGAGTAACTAGAATCCGTAGGACGAGGAAATGATACTTGGGCTAGGTGTGACGTAGTCAGCCTAGTGGGGATTGACACTATAGACCATGTCCTGAACCAAGTGGGTATAAGATGAGTGAAGGGAATGGGGCACGATTAATTCGAGCTACTGAAGGGTTTCAGAAATAGTTCTGGATCAACCGTTGATCTTTTCGGTTAATTGGGGATCATGATGTACTACTAGGTGCCACTCATGATCATTCTATAATTAATGGTTAATTATAGACGGCCAACATAAACCGAGAACCTATTTGGTCACATGCACAACGAGTGTAATCAAAAGGATTTAAAACGAGCTTGAGAATGGGATTCTTAGACCGAGAGAAACTATATTTGGTTGGACCAAACATAAAGCGAGCATGAAATTGTTTCAGTCGCAATGGAAGCGTGGATGGGCCGTGTCTTATGAAGACATAATGGATGGACAAAAATGGTTTGGTTCTAATCCAATGGATGAGAATAAACCAAAGGGTTTGGTTTATATTAAACGAATGAACCAAAGGTTGGTTCGGTTCGTTTTAACTTAAAATAAACCATCAAGGTTTGGTTTATTTTAACTTATCTTAATGGAGCGGGTTAACGGGCATTATGGATATGATCCATTAACCATTAAGATAATTAGTTCTCTATAAAATAGGGCTTAAACCCTAATCCAAAACCCTAATCAAGAGTTGCCGCCCAACCTTGTGTTGCCGCCCCTCCCTCTCCTCCCCTAGTCGGCGCCAACCCTAGGATTGCCGCCGCCCTAGTTTTGTGCCGCCGTCCAAGTCATTGCCGGCGACCAAGCTTCATGCGGTGAACACTCCAGCGACACTCCGGTGATCCCCTATAGGTTTGGCATCAAGGTGAGGCTTTTCTTTCCTTGGTTGGCCGGCGCCTATATCCTCCACCAAGCTGTCCAGTTTTCTGGACAGCTTCTCCTCCTCTCGTCGGAGCGTCGTTTGGACGACAGTTAGTGCTCCGACAGCGGGTAACTTACCGGGGATTTGATCTCCGGTAATCCTCTGAGGTGGGGGACGAAGGATTCGTCAATTGGTTAACGAATACCTCTCTGGAGAAGCGAGTTTTGAGAACTCATTTTAGGATCCGAATTTGGATTCGGATCGTGATCATCTCTCGATCACGTCGTCTTCAACACGAGGCTAGTAACCCATACTAAGACGAAGCTCGTGACTTAGCGAAGTCATCCCGAGGAGCTCGGCGTGGATACGGATAGAGACGATTCTTACGAGGATCGTTCCGGTTGATGCCGTTCCCGCTACATGTCATACGAAAGGTATAACGTAGATAATTTCTTTTATTGCAAATTTTAATTTACGGTTATGTCTACACTTGTTGTAATAGCATGCGTGTGTTGTGTGTGTTGTAATAAATATAGATTTATTAATTTTAATTGCTTCCGCTGTGCTCATGTTTACGAAACATGATCGAACACACACACGCCGCGGTGCCGGAAACCCAACACGAACAACGCCGACCACAACCTCACCTCTCTCTCGTTTTCTCACCCTAGAATTTTCCTCCTCCCCCATCTCTCCAAACGCCATTTTCTCCAGCCACCAAGGAAACCATTTAGATCCCTGGCTTAGAGTCTTCCTCCCTTTACATATTGGAGATTTCGGCCTGTCTTTCCAACGTAGATTTCCGGCCAAATAGTCCGGCGATCTTTTTCACTTCGTGAAGGGAGGCTATCAGGAAGCAAGCTTACAAACTCAAGGATCAGATTTAGCAGAATATCAGTAGCACCATAAATTAGAAAAGCTTTATATATCAACCGGGCTGCCAAGCATTTTCAAGAGGGATCTCCTTAAGGATTTGGTAGGGGATCACACTAAAGCGAAGGAATACGTAGGAGGTCTTCCCTTTATAAAATCTAACGGTATAAATTGGTGAAAAAGCATAGGATGTAAGTATCCCCTCACCTGCAGTATAAGTGCTTACGATGTAATGTTGTATGCTTGATTTTGAATGAAATAATCTAGAACTATGTGTTGAAGGTTCGGCTAATAAGATTAGAGAAATTATTCTTGAAAAATCTTATGAAACTCTTTTTTTGCTTAAGGGGCACCAAATTTCAAAAGCTGTCTTAGTAATAATTAACCAAAATAATAGTAGTTGATGTTTTTTCATCTCACATCAAATTGGTCAAACCAAAATATATATTGAGTTGGTTTGGCTTGATTCCAAGTGCTATGACAGTTTGTGAAGGTGGATGCTTTGGAGGCTCATTGGCTCCCATGTCCCCGAATTAATATTTTCACTAATGAAAGAATTAATCCGGATGGGATGAGCTTCCTTAGCACAACCATTTCGTCGTCGTGCTAACAACTTAAGTGGTCGCTTGAACAAACTAGTTGTTCAAGCAACACAACTCTTCTAGTTGGTTAGCCGCGGAAGAGACGACGGACGGATCACCGGTTTTTTTGTTTGTCTTCGGGGTCCATGATTATACAATATATTTACTAATTCACACATGCATAATCAAAACATAAAAGAACATGCTCAGATCTGTAAATAAAGTTAAAATAAATTTATACCTCATGATCTTTTACCGTATGTCCTATCCTTCTCGTGGACGACGTGTGGACGAAGATCCTCCACGAGTTGAAGCTTTCTAGATCGCGTTCTTCCCTTCCTTGTCCGCTGTGAACAAAGAAAAGAACTAACAAAACCTTTTCTATCTAGAACCGGCCACCAAGCAAGGAAATTTTATGCAACCGCCGGCAAAGGAACAAGTGGATGAGCGCCGGCCAACTTTGTTGCAAGGTTACCGTCGACCACCTAGAGGTTGGAGAAGCGCCGGCCACCAATTGTTGGAGAACCGCCGGCCACCAAGGTGCAAGGGAGGAGGAAGAAAGCCGGCAAAAACCAAGGAGGAGAAGAGAATGAGCGCCGGCCACCAAGGAGCAATGGAGGAAACCCTAAACTCCCTTCTAGTTGCCGCCCAAACCAAATCCAAAACCCTAGCCGCCTATAGCACTTGAGAGGCAAAACCCTAATCCAAGTGAACCCTTTCTTGCTGCCCAACCTAACCCCTCTATTTATAGAATTGGGCTTAAGCCTCCTTTAATCTCCACCGTCGGATCTAGGGATTTAACCTCCACCGTTGGATCTAGGGTTTTATCCCAACCGTCAGATCTAGGGTTTCATCTCAACCGTCGGATCTAGGATTTCATCCCAACCGTCGGATCTAGGATTTCATCCCAACCGTCGGATCTAGTGTTTTATCCCAACTGTCGGATCTAGGGATTTAATCTCAACCGTCGATTCTAGGGTTTCATCCTAACCATCGGATCTAGGGATTTAATCCCAACCGTTGGTCCTAGGGTTTCATCCCAACCATCGGATCTAGGGATTTAATCCCAACCGTTGGTTCTAGAGTTTTGTTTTACATTCTTGGATCTAGACTTCGCAAGGATTATATTAGGCTACGATAGGGACCATAAGGAGGAGTTGGGTCTTGGCCACCCGATGGATCGGAACCACACAAAATTTATCCATCAATGATGTTCCATTCCACTAGAGGATTATCATTGAACTACCTCACCAACCCCCATAAATTAATATGGGCTCCATATATTATTCGTACATTAATCTCCCCGTGTTTAAGATATCGAATGTCCGTCAATTAATTGATTTACTGACCATCAATTAATTAACATCTAATTCCTCGAGTAGTACCACTCATCCTTATCATCACGTTGACTAAGTCAACCAGCTGGGTTTACATGATGAACTTTATGAGCTCCTCAAGGGGACATCATCAACCTAATATATAGGACACGGTTTCCTCCTATAATCAATGGCACACCATGTAAATAATATTATTTCCCAACTTACCGGGCATATTGATTTAATCCATCTAAATCTCACCCACTGGTAAATCAAAGAAATAAATACTAAGTACATGCGCCCGTTATTATATCGGGATTAAGAGCATGTACAACATAATATCCGAGGTCCGATTCAATTATGTAGTCAGTACTAAATTGAATCACCTCTATGTCGGTCCTGCTCAATACACCTAAGTGTACCAGTGTAACTCTATGTTCAAGACAAAACAATACCAAGCTACACTACAACCATGCCAATAGTTTGTCCAAAACCATCTTGGTTGTGAGTCTCTACTTATATTTTACATGGAACTGATAACATGATCTTCTGTGCCACACCAAGCACCATGTTATCTACAATGTAAAATATTAGACAATATGCACACATATAATAAATATATAAAGCGCAAACAATGATCATGTGATTCTTATTTAAAAATAAAATGTTCATACAAAAAGAGCTAGGCTTTCAGTATACATTCCAACAATCTCCCACTTATACTAAAAGACTATGCCGTCATCACTCTGCCATACATCTGATCCCCATGTCGTCCACATGCCTATCAAATGCTTTCGCTGGTAGGGCCTTAGTGAATGGATCCGCCAGGTTATCCTCTGATGCAATCTTGGCGACAGCAACTTCTCCTCGCTTTACAATCTCTCGTATAAGGTCGTACTTGCACTCTATGTGTTTACTCGCCTTATGGGCTCGTGGTTGCTTCGAGTTTGCAACTGCACCACTGTTATCACAATAAATTGTGATAGTTCTGGGCAAACCAGGAATCACATCCAAGTCCATCAAAAAGTTCCTGAGGTCGCCACGCATACTTTTCGATGGTAGAGTCCGCCACGCATTTCTGCTTGACACTCCTCCATACTATGGCTCCACCTCCAAAAGTAAACACAAACCCCGAGGTAGACTTACTATTGTCCCTATCTGATTGGAAATCCGAATCCGTGTAACCCACAGGGACTAATTGATCTGCCCGGTAAACCAGCATATATTCCCTAGTCCTTCTCAGGTACTTCAATATATGCTTTACCGCAGTCCAATGTCCCTGTCCAGGATTACTCTGATATCTGCTAACCATGCCCACGGCAAAGCAGATATCCGGTCTCGTACATAGCATAACATACATAAGGCTTCCTACTGCCGAAGCATAAGGAACCGCCTTCATGTCCTCTATCTCCTTTGATGTATTGGGACACATCTCTTTAGATAAAGGAGCTCCATGTCTAAAAGGTAGAAAACCTTTCTTGGAGTTCTGCATGCTAAAACGAGCAAGGATAGTGTCAATGTATGAAGCTTGAGATAAGCACAACATCTTTTTCTTGCCATCCCTTATTACTTTGATCCCAGGATGTGTCCCACTTCTCCCAAGTCCTTCATATCAAACTGTTTGGACAACCATACCCTTACATCTGATAACACTTTGATATTGTTGCCAACTAACAAAATGTCATCTACGTATAGTACAAGAAACACCGCTACGTTTCCGTCACATCTCTTGTATACACAAGGCTCATCCGGACTTTGAATAAATCCATATGACTGGATTACCTCATCAAAGCGGATGTTCCAAGATCTAGAAGCTTTCTTCAATCCATTAATGGACCGATAAAGCTTACATGCAAGATGCTCTTTGCCTTTAGCAATGAATCCCTCTTGTTGCTGCATATAGATGTTCTCCTCAAGACATCCGTTAAGGAAAGTTGTCTTGACATCCATCTGCCAAATCTCATAATCCATATGAGCAGCTATAGATAAGAGAATCCGGATAGACTTAAGCATAGCTACCGGCGAAAAGGTCTCCTTATAATCGATACCCTCTTTCTGAGTATACCCTTTCGCAACAAGCCTAGCTTTGAAGGTCTCAACCTTCCCGTCTACACCTCTCTTTCTCTTGTAGATCCACTTGCATCCAATGGGTTTTACACCATCGGGTGGCTCTACTAGCTCCTAGACCTGATTAGAATCCATAGATTCTCTCTCTGAATTCATCGCTCTTTGCCAAGATACCGCATCTCTATCTTGGATTTCCTCGTCATATGCCCAGGGATCAGGTTCATGTTCACCAGGGACTAAGTCTGAAGACTCTCCCAAAAACATGAATCTCTCGGGTTGTCTAACAACCCTCCCACTACGACGAGGTGCCTCCTGTGTATGCTCTGTGACACGCGGTGCAGTGACTTGTGGTGTCTCCTCTTGTACCGGTGGTACTGAAGTCGGGACTTCCCCTGTCAACTCCTCAAGAACAATCCTACTCTTGGGCTTGTGGTTCATTAAATAATTCTCCTTTAGAAATCTGGCGTTCGTGCTAACGATCACCCTCTGATCTCTAGGATTATAAAACAAACCAGCTTTTGTTTCCTTAGGGTAGCCAACAAACATGCACACTTCTGTACGAGGTTCCAACTTACCAGCATCAGCCTTCAGCACATGTGCTGGACTCCCCCATATCCGAATATGTCTTAGACTAGGCTTTCGCCCAGTCCACAATTCTACAGGGGTAGAAGGTACTGATTTGGATGGAACCAAGTTCAGAGTGTACATTGTCGTATCCAGTGCATACCCCCAGAACGAAACAGGTAACTCAGAATAACTCATCATCGATCTAACCATCTCCATAAGAGTCCTATTCCTTCGCTCCGCCACACCATTCTGCTGGGGTGTGCCAGGTGCGGACAATTGGGATTGAATCCCAGCCTCTGATAAGTAACTCCTAAACTCTCCCAAGAGGTACTCGCCACAACGATCAGATCGTAATATCTTGATACTTTTACCTTGACGGTTCTCCACATCAGCCTTGAATTCTTTGAACTTGTCAAAGCATTCAGACTTGCGGCGCATCAAGTAAATGTATCCATACCTTGAATAATCGTCTATAAATGAGACGAAGCATTCAAAGCCACCTCTTGCTTGGATAGACATAGGACCGCACAAATCAGAATGAACCATTTCCATCACATCTTTGGCTCTATACCCCTTGGCCTTGAAAGACCTCTTGGTCATTTTACCTTCCAAGCAAGATTCGCGGGTTGGGAGATCCTCCACCACTAATGAACCCAAAGGTCCATCAGCTATCAACCTTTGAATTCTACTTAGGTTAATATGACCAAGCCTTAGATGCCAAAGATATGTTTGGTTCATTTGCGAAGGTTCTTTTCTATTATTAGATTTAGAAGATGAGTTATTGATTTCTATATGCATCGTGGGAGTTTTTGGTTCAAGAGTATATAAATTGCCAACCAATGTACCAGAACAGATAATCTCCCTATTCCTTTTTATAATCACTTTGTCATTAAAAGAAATAGAATACCCATCCATAAACAATTTAGAAACTGAAATTAAATTCTTTCTTAAAGTAGGTACATAAAGACAATTTCTCAAAACCAAAACTCTATTCCTATCAAAAGATAAATAAACGTCTCCCACTGCAATAGCCACCACCTTTGAAGCATTGCCCATGAAGACGGTAATCTCTCCCTCAGATAGTCGTCGGGTTTCCTGGAACTCCTGTTAGTAATATATGAGAGATGTCCTAAGGCAATCACCTTATGTTTGAACCATTTATATGATAAATGAAGATTCACTATTTGAGTATACATGTTTCATGTATTTGATTGGATCTTAAACTCATTTACTGAATGTCCACGATGCGATTCACAGCATGAGAGAATTTGTGATTGGATCACAACTAGTGAGTATCTCTACATGTGTAATTGTGATGTATCGGAATTATCCCTAGTCGATGAATTGATGGATTTGGACACCATCAATTCTGTCGAGACTAGCATGAGGTATACTCCTTGGTGTATCCAAGCAGCTGATTCTCACTGGCTGGAGACATTGTGATGTCCGGAGTTGATCGTGGATGCTAGTTATGGTAACTAGTTCATTGGAGTGACCAGCCGTAAGACTTCATATGGTTCTCTGCATATATAGATATGTCAATGAAGTTCTTACTGTAGCTTAAGTGCGATGTTCCTTTGACTTGCAGTATTCAAGTCATCTTGATCATGGAGACTTATGCTTTGACATCTTAAGCAAACATCTCTAAGGAGATGTGGACCCGGGATGATTGGGTATAAGTCGAAGTGATCGAAGGTGTTTGAATAGCCTATAAAGGATTCACCACTCATTGCGAGGAGATGTATACCCATGGCCTCTCGTCGGATTGTTACTAAAGTCTTTGGCCAAAGCATTACATGTTTAGAGTAAGGTACTCTTCGATACATGTGGAGTAACTAGAATCCTTAGGACGAGGAAATGATACTTGGGCTAGGTGTGACGTAGTCAGCCTAGTGGGGACTGACACTATAGACTATGTCCTGAACCAAGTGGGTATAAGATGAGTGAAGGGAATGGGGCACGAATCATTCGAGCGAAGGGTTTCGTAAATAGTTCGGATCAACCGCTGATCTTTTTGGTTAATTGGGGATCATGATGTACTACTAGGTGCCACTCATGATCGCTTCTATAATTAATGGTTAATTATAGACGGCCAACATAAACCGAGAACCTATTTGGTCACACGCACAACGAGCGTAATCCAAAGGATTTAAAACGAGCTTGAGAATGGGATTCTCAGACCGAGAGAAACTAGGTTTGGTAGGACCAAACATAAAGCGAGCATGAAATCGTTTCAGTCGCAATGGAAGCGTGGATGGGCCGTGTCTTATGAAGACATAATGGATGAACCAAAATGGTTTGGTTCTAATCCAATGGAGGAGAATAAACCAAAGGGTTTGGTTTATTTTAAACGAATGAACCAAAAGTTGGTTCGGTTCGTTTTAACTTAAAATAAACCATCATGGTTTGGTTTATTTTAACTTATCTTAATGGAGCGGGTTAACGACCCTAATGGTTATGATCTAATAACCATTAAGAGAATTAGTTCTCTATAAAAGAGGGCTTAATGGATAATTAAGCCCTAATCCAAAACCCTAGCTTGGCCGCCCAACCCCTCTTCCTCTTGTTGGCGTCAACTCCATTGCCGCCCAACCCTTGAGCCGCCGACCAGCTCTTTGTCGGCGTCCAAGCTTCAGCCGGTGATCCTCCGGCGACCCTCCGGTGATCTTCCAAGGCCTCGGTGAAAAGGTGAGCACTTGGCTTCATTGTTTTGGCCGGCGCCTACTCCTCCACCAAGCTGTCCAGTTTTCTGGACAGCTTCTTCTCCTCTCGTCGGAGCGTCGTTTGGATGACGGTTAGAGCTCCGACAGCGGATAACATACCGGGGATTCGATCTCCGGTAATCCTCTGAGGTGGAGGACGAAGGATTCGTCAATTGGTTGACGAATACCTCTCCGGAGAAGTGAGTTTTGATAACTCGTATTAGGATCCGAATTTGGATTCGGATCGTGATCATCTCTCGATCACGTCGTCTTCAACACGAGGCTAGTAACCCGTACGAAGACGAAGCTCGTGGCTTAGCGAAGTCATCCCGAGGAACTCGGCGTGGATACGGATAGAGACGATTCTAGCGAGGATCGTTCCGGTTGATGTCGTTCCCGCTACACGTCATACGAAAGGTATAACGTAGATAAATTTCCTTTTATTGCAAATTTAAATTTACGATTATGTCTACACTTGTTGTAATATGCATGCGTGTGCTGTGTGTGTTGTAATAAATGTAGATTTATTATTTTTATTGCTTCCGCTGTGTTCATGTTTACGAAACGTGATCGAACACACACACGCCGCGGTGCCGGAAACCCAACAGTGGTATCAGAGCCCAGGTTGTGTTTCGACATAATCGTAAAAATGGTTTTGCGATAGTCATAATGTATTTCTGGAAATTTTCAAATTTTGGAAATTTAGAAGTATTTATGGAAATTTTTTAATTTTGGAAAGTCTAGAAGTATTTATGGAAATCTTTCACTTTTGGAAAGTTGGAAGTATTTATGGAAATTGATATTTTCCATAAATAAAATATTTGATTACATTCTGGAAATTTGTTTCCTAATTTAATCATGATTTGATTTGGGAAATCAAATCTTAAAATATTTTATTTCCATAAGTAGTTTTAATGATTTAGAAAATTGATTTCCTAAATAGATTTTCCGTAATCAAATAATTCCATGAATAAAAATATGTGATTAGATTTGGAAATTTATTTCCTAATTTAATTATGATTTGATTTGGAGAATCAAATCTTAAACATATTTTATTTCCATAAATAGTTATGACATATAAGGAAATATATACATGACATAATTGTATGCCATGTAAGTGCA
Organism: Wurfbainia villosa; assembly: GCA_025175895.1. Classification (NCBI taxonomy): domain Eukaryota; kingdom Viridiplantae; phylum Streptophyta; class Magnoliopsida; order Zingiberales; family Zingiberaceae; genus Wurfbainia; species Wurfbainia villosa. The sequence goes on along the minus strand of CM045989.1, from coordinate 28,310,824 downwards.
TTAGATGCATAACATTATGACATGCGTGTCGTGACATGTAGATGTATGCCATGTATGTCATGCCATGTAGATAATAGTTATTTGCATGCAAAGAGGATGAGACATAAAAACCCTTAAACAATATTAAAGTCTACACCTTCCATTAATATGGTTAGAACCAGAGTTCCGTTTCTTGTTTGGGTTGTTGGACTCTCTCCAAGCCCGGCTCGAACCCGAACATGTTCAAACCATGGAATAGTTTAATACTAATATGGTAAGAGTCAGAGGTCAATCGTTAGCTTTGGTTGTTGGACTCTCTCCAAGCCGGGCTAATTGGTTGAATGCGCCTAACCATATTAAAACTATTTCTCGATTAATGGGTTGGCTTTAACCCGAGCATCGGCTTGTTGGACTCTCCAAGGTCGATGTAAAGGGAGGTGAAGTTGGGTGCTATGCATATGATGCATACTTGTTAATGTGTTAACAACCCGATGTATGTGTGAACATTCAATTAGTTGATAGCACATTGTGATAGTTGCATATACGTGATATGCAATCGGTATAGTTGATACCTACCGTCGTAGTTATGAATGACTTGTTGGACTCTCTCCAAGGTTGTTCATAACTATGATGGATATCAGCCCATTCGGAGATGGACCTACGATCTCCCGAAGTGATTTTGGGGTTTTTGAAATTCGAAAAATGAATGGGATTTATAAATGTATATTGATGCATTTTAAAATCATTTTCTCATATATGCTCGTTTTGTATTTCTAAAATTGATCATGATGTCTTTGAATTTGCGTTCCATTTTGGATTCGAATAAATTGATTGGGCCGAGCTTCATGGACTGGCTTAGAAGCTTGAGAATTGTTTTCAAGGTTGAAAAGCTTGCAAATGTCCTCGAAGCGCCTCTTCCCGCCCGTCCTAGTGACGATGCAACTCTGGACCAATTGTTGGCCTATCAGAAACATGTGAGTGATTCTGAACAAATGAGTTGCATCATGCTAGCCGTGATGGAACCCAAGCTACGAAAGCAGCATGAGCATATGGATGCTCATATCGTAGTCCTTCATCTTTATGAGTTGGTTGATGAGCAAGTGAGATTCGAAAGGTTCGAAGTCTCAAAGCTCCTCTTCACCTCTGAGATGCTAGAAGGTTCATCTGTGGTACTGCTCAATATGCTGAAGACTGTGGAGTCTTCTGAGAAGCATGAGCAGGGGACGATGTTGTTAGTTGATTCCTCGAAGAAAGGTTCTAAGAGGGAGTCAAAGGAACAACAGAAGGGGAAGAAGAAAAAGGCTAAAAAGGCAGAACCAGCTCAAAAGGGCACTTGCCATCATTATGGCAAATAGGGCCATTTGTGAAGAAAATGCAAGATTTATCTTGAGTCCGTGAAGAAGGATAAGGCATCGGATGCCCCATCTTCTTCAGAAATCTTCTTTATTGATTGTCATTCTATTTCCTCAGACACTTGGGTATTTGATACTGGGTGTGGCTCACATATATGTAATGACATACATGGGCTAAGGAATAGAAGAAGACTCGTCAAGGGAGAGTCAAATTTACGTGTTGGGAATGGAGCAACGGTTGCTGCACTAGCCATCGGAACGTATTTGTTGGAACTCCCTGTAGGACTTGTCTTAGAACTGGACAATTGCTTTTATGTTCCTTCGTTGATAAATAACATCATTTCTATTTCTTGTTTAAATAGAAATGGGTACCATTTGACTTTTAGTAACAATTGTTGTTACATAACTTTGAATGGAGTTCTTTAAGGGACTGGAACTTTAAGCAATGGTGTTTATACGTTGGACGTATCCAGTGATATTTTCAATATCGAAGCGAGCAACAAGCGTGCTCGAAAAGATAATCAATTAGACTTCTACATGTGGTATTGTCGTCTTGGCCATGTAAGCAAGAAACGCATGTCCGAATTACACCGATGTGGAATTCTGGAATCGTTTGAATATGATTCATACGATACATGCGAATCATGCTTAAAAGGCAAGATGACTAAGTTACCTTTTACTGGAAAAGGTGAACGAGTGGGAGAGTTACTAGGTCTAATACATACTGATGTATGTGGACCTATGTCAACTCAAGCTTTAGGAGGCTATAGCTACTTCATTACCTTCACCGATGATCACTCACGGTTTGGGTATGTGTTCTTGATGAAACACAAGTCTGAAGCCTTTGAAAGGTTCAAAGAATTCAGAAATGAAGTAGAGAAACAACATGACAAGAGTATTAAAATACTTTTATCGGATCGAGGTAGTGAATACTTAAGTCAAGAGTTTCTTGATTATCTAAGAGACAATGGCATATTGTCTCAATGGACTCTGCCATATACACCACAGCATAATGGTGTATCTGAGAGGCGTAACCGGACCTTGTTGGACATGGTCAGGTCAATGATGAATCATGCGACTCTTTCCAAGTCCTTTTGGGGCTATGCACTTCAGACAACTGTTTACTTGTTAAACAGAATGTCTACCAAGGTAGTCTCAACTACTCCATATGAGATATGGAATAGTAAGAAACCTCATGTATCTTACTTGAAGATATGGGGTTGTCCTGCTTATGTGATGCGGACTGTATCAGACAAATTGGATGCTAAGTCTGATAAATGTCTATTTATTGGATACCCTAAGGAAACAAGGGGTTACCAATTCTATCATCCTGTGGAACAAAAGGTGTTTGTTTCAAGGCATGCTGTGTTTCTAGAGAAAGAGTTTCTCTTGCAAGAAAACAGTGGGATTGTCGTCGAGCTTGAGGAGGCTCGAGAGACTCAAATAGACATTGATGAGATACCTGGGGAAGCACAACAACCGACAACTCATAGTGATGAGCAATCAGCTGGACCTATTGTAACACCACATCTTCGTAGATCTGGTAGAACACGCAATATTCCTGAGAGATATGGATTTCTTGTAAGTGAATCAAACGACGTGTTACTCATTGATGATGAGGAGCCTACCAGTTATGAAGAAGTGATGACAAGTTCAGAAAGGGATAAGTGGCTTGGTGCCATGAAGTCGGAAATGGATTCCATGTATGAAAACAAAGTTTTGAACTTGGTTGACCCACCTGAAGGCATAAAGCCTATAGGGTGCAAGTGGGTTTTCAAGAAGAAAACCAACATGGATGGTAATGTGATTACCTATAAGGCTAGATTGGTGGCGAAAGGATATCGTCAAAAACAAGGTGTTGATTATGACGAAACCTATTCGCCTGTAGCTATGCTTAAATACATTCGGATGCTCCTGGCCATAGCGACTCATTATGATTATGAGATATGACAGATGGATGTGAAAACAGCTTTCCTTAATGGAAACCTGCTCGAGGACGTGTATATGATACAGCTTGAGGGTTTCACATCGGTTGATAAAACCAAGGTATGCAAATTGCGACGGTCCATTTATGGATTGAAGCAAGCATCCAGGAGCTGGAATATCCGTTTTGATGAGACAATCAAAAAGTTTGATTTCTCACAAAATCCAGACAAACCTTGTGTGTACAAGAAGGTTAGTGGGAGTGCAGTCGTATTCCTAGTATTGTATGTCGATGACATACTACTTGTAGGAAACGATGTTTCAATCTTACAGTCAGTGAAGGTTTGGTTATCCAAGACATTCTCCATGAAAGACCTGGGAGAAGCAACCTACATCCTCGGGATTAAGATCTATAGAGATAGATCAAAACGGTTGCTTGGTCTTTCGTAGTCTACATATATAGACCGAGTGCTAAAGAGGTTTAGCATGTCGGAATCCAAGAAAGGTTTCCTACCCATCAGGCATGGGGTACACCTTTCGAAGTCTATGTGTCCGCGCACAGAAGACGAGAGAATTTGCATGAGTAAGATTCCCTATGCATCCGCAATAGGATCTATCATGTATGCTATGTTATGTACGAGGCCCGATGTATCGTATGCTCTGAGTGTCACGAGCAGATACCAGTCTGATCCAGGAATGGATCATTGGGTGGCTGTTAAGACGATCCTTAAGTACTTGAGAAGAACTAAGGATGTGTTCCTAATATATGGAGAAGGGGACATGGTGATACGCGGGTATACGGATGCCAGCTTCCAGACAGACAAGGATGATTCCAGGTCTTAGTCTGGATACGTGTTCACCTTGAATGGGGGCGCAGTGAGTTGGAAAAGTTCCAAACAAGAGACTGTAGCGGATTCTACCACTGAGGCAGAATACATTGCAGCTTCGGAAGCAGCAAAGGAAGCGGTTTGGATCAAAAAGTTTGTTCATGAACTTGGTGTGATTCCGGCCATTGTTGAAGCAATACCGGTCTACTGCGACAACAATGGAGCAATTGCACAGGCGAAAGAGCCAAGGTCTCATCAGCGATCCAAACATGTGCTTCGCCGCTATCATCTTATCAGAGAGATCATCAGTAGGAACGAAATACAAATCGAGAAAATTCCCACTGAAAGGAACTTAGAGGATCCCTTGACTAAGGCATTACCTCAAAATAAGTTTGAGGGTCATGTTCGAGCTTATGGTATTGGATACCGTAGCGATTGGCATTAGGCCAAGTGGGAGTCTGTTAGTAATATATGAGAGATGTCCTAAGGCAATCGCCTTATGTATGAACCATTTATTGTTAGTGAAAGCCCTAGAGACAATCATATGATGATTGTTGTATGGACTTTATTGTATCATATTCCTATTTATAAAGGCATGGTTATTATATTTACTTGTATTGGTGCCAAATAACTAAATATAATAATGTCCTTGAGTAGTAGGTTCTTATCTATATCAATCGATTGGTTGAATCGATAATGAGATGATATAGAGAACACTACTCTTAATGATTCCTAGTCGAGTATTAACATTCAGGGACAATGTTAATGCATAGAGACTAGCATGTAGGTCAACAAGATGACTTGATCTCACAAGTCATGGATATGAGATATCAAGTTGACACATGGGTATGCATTGGAGAATGTATACTGAATGACCCGCCATGAGAAAGTATCATGGATCGTTATATGAGTGTCATATACTTTCTCATGTGGCTATTAGTATGACTATTAGTCCTTAGACCTGAAGTCACCATGGTTCCCTACATAAGGAGTTGCATACTTTGGCTTCACAAACGCCACCCGTAAATGGGTGGACTATAAAGGCGACATCGGGTATGTAACAAATTAGAGGAGGGATGTGAGTGATGTAGATGGGATCTATCCCTCCTATATGACGGGTGACATCGATATTCTTGATAGAGTGAGACCACGAAGTGCATGGCCATGCCCAAATGAGTCAATATGAGATATTGAGCTCATTTGATTAGAGTGAGTCTACTTGGGGTTCAAGATTTAGATTGTACCGAGGATGACATGGTCTATGCCTCGATTGGTCAATCTAGATGTCAAGGATAGAGGGACATTGTCACATATTGTGAGAGTCACAATTAGTAGTCACAAAGGTGATGTTGGAGCTCAACATTCTTGTAACTTGGGTAGCAATGATGTGTTGCTAGATACCGCTCATTGCTTATGTTCCTAAATCGGTTTAGGGACATTGCCAACGTTACAAGAACCTATAGGGTCACACACATAAGAGCAATTAGATGGAGATTAGGTTCATATGATGAACCATGAGGATTAGGTTCATGGGATGAACCAAATTGGATTAAGAGTAATCCAAATTAGACTAATTGAGTTAGACTCAAGTTGATTCAAGTGTTGAATGAGTCTAATTGAGATTTGATTCATCAAATCAATTTAAATTAATGAATAGAGATTCATTATATTAAATTGACTTGAGTCAAGTGGTTAGATTTGATCAACCATGGGAGATTAGAGGTCAAGTTTGACTTGACTTGAGAGAGAAGATGAAAGGTCAAGTTTGACTTGACCAAATGCCATGTCATGATGATGACTAGGCATAGTCGGCCAATGATGATGCTCCACATCATCATTGACTTTGTCAATTGGTGCCACCTCATGAGGGAGACCAAGGGACATGGGAGTTACATGCATGCATGTAACTCCCTCTCCATAATGTGGCCAGCCAACACTTTAGGGGTTTCATGGGTGAAATTCATTTTGTGTGTAACTCTCAATAACTTCATCTTCTTCCTTGGGAATTCTTTTCTCTCAAGCTCTCCCTCTCTCATCCCTCTCTTTGGCCGAAATTCCTAAGGGAGTGCTAGCACACTCTAAGGCATTTCTCTCCACCTATTGCTTGTGTGGATACCAAGAGGAGTGTGCACTTGACACTCTCGAGTTCCGGCGAACTTTTGGACGAGCGGGATAAGCGAAGGGCGTCGCTACGAGGGTAACGTTCTAACCTCTTAGATCTAAGGTAGATCTAGGATTTCTGTAAGCACATACATGTAATTATAATTTTTATACTTCGCACGGATCCGTGGCCGGGGGCTTCCGAGGTTTCCGCAACGCAAAAAGCGGTTTTTGCGGCTCGGAAAAACCCAACAGTGGTATCAGAGTCACGTGCGAAGCATGTATGTGTTTCGTTTTTGTTGTTTTTATATTAGATATAAAAATTACAGATTTATATGTTTCTGTAAATTTTCTTATTTTATAGAATTTTTGCGTATTTTTCTCGTAGAGTCGAAGCAACGAGTGTTGGGACACTCGTAGGCTTCAACCGTCGAGAAAAACTCTCCGAATCGGCGAGTTCTCGCTTTAGGTTTTTGGGACAGCGACTTAAGTCGCTGTAAGATCATTGTAGGGACACTCGCGAAGTTTATTTTGCGAGTAGGGGTGCTGCCCTATCCCCGAAAGGGGCCATGTCCCGCGATCGCGCAAAAACCGCTTAATGGACCGTTACGGAAAGTTGACTCATAAATTCAAAATAAATTAGGAAAAATTATAGAAATTTCTGTAAAAATACATAATTTAGAATTATGTATAATTCTGTGATTGTCATGGCCCAATAACCCAATTGGATTGGATTAAGTGTGTTGTAATTCATAATACGGCCTGCGTGCCGTTTTGTGGTTGTGCGTGTTGTAAAGTGTTTATGACCGCTGCCCGCAGACCTATTCTTTTAATATTCTAGTTATAAATAGTTTTAGACTCGAATGTAACTCGAGTTTCGTATTTGTAATGTACAAAAATGGAGCGGTGGAAAGTCCACTTGAAGATGAGCTTACGAGAAGGGTGACGACGACACATGGCGGTCAAAGGAAGCGCTTGGAGAAGCCGCTAGCCTTAGGTTGACCGTCCGATCTTCTCATTGGCTTGAGAAGATCGTAGTAGGGCCATGACTATATCACATTTAATGATATATATATGTTGATATATATATATGTATATTTAATTGATTTTGCTTGTATGTATGTGATGCATGCTAGTAGAAACATGTTTGTATGTATATGATGCATGCTAGGTTAATTTTCATGTATGTATATGATGCATGCTAGAATAATTAATGTATGTATATGATGCATGCTAATATAGGATAATAAAGGCCTAAATGCGTATAAGATACACATTACGATTAGATTAGATCATAATCGAATCAACTCGAAAATGCCTACTGAGCCTCGATACCCATCACTACCTCGATCATTTGTTGTTGTTGAATGCGCGAAAGCGAGCAGCGCATATTATCTTGGTAGGGTGCGGAGGGACAATCTTGGTCCCGCCTATCACGACTTCGGGTTAGAGTAAGCTCAATTAGATTGAGCAAAACTAGTTAACTCAATTGGATCGAGTAGAACTATAGGCATATTCCAATCGTTGGAAAGATAGGTTAAGATCGCATTTACACTAAATCTTGGGCGATTTAGCCAAAGCTAACTCAAGGTCTTTTGTAAATGTGGGTCTTAATCCTATAAACAAGAGTTGCATAGAGATGTAATCGGTAATGTGTTACCCAGATCGTACTAAGTCTTGGCGATTTGGCCAAAGCTAACTCAAGGCTTAGTATGATGTGGATCTTGTCATAAATTATAGCTAGTTTGTATGAATCTAGTAAAAGTGGTTTGACCACATCCATAACTCGATTCTACAAAATTCCTATAATTTAGTGGGAGCATCATTTGATTAAAGGCCTAATTAAATGATAAAAGGAATATGATATTAATCCTCTACATTGTATGTTGTAGATTACTATGTCAACAAACACGAACACTCTCTCTGCGATCTGTCCTTGAGAAGGACAAGCTCGATGGAGCAAATTTCTGGTGATGCAGGAACTTGAGAGTGTTCTCACCCAAGAAAGGAAGTATGCGTCTGGAGCAGCCCATTCGGAGGCACCTCCTGCCAATGCCTCGCGAGCTGACAAAGATGCTTACAAGAAGCATCAAGATGATGCATTAGATGTGTCATGTCTAATACTCGCGACCATGAACTCTGAGCTTCAGAAGCAACACGAGTTCATGAATGCTTATGATATGGTTGGACATCTTCGTCAACTATATCAAGGACAAGCTAGGCATGAGAGATATGAAGTCTCTAAGGCATTATTTGGGTCCAAAATGCAAGACGGGACTCCCGTAGGTACATATGTACTCAAGATGATTGGAGTCGTAGAAAACCTACAAAGGTGGATTCCCACTTGGCCAAGAGCCGGCCTTGCAATCTTTGCCAAGAGCCTTGATCAATTTGTCATGAATTATAACATGAATGAAATTGATAAGCCATTACAAATGCTCGGCATGTTGAGAAGCTGAGCTTAACCTTAAGAAGGGTAAATCGACACCATTTTGATGGTGCGAGAAGAAAGGCAAGGGCAAGCCTAAAGGTAAGGGAAAGTCCCAAGCCAAGGGCAAAGGCAAAGAACTTAAACCCAAAGGAGGGGTAGCCAAGGAAGGGCTTGCTTCCCTTTGCAAGGAAGCGAGACACGGCGTAACTATAAGGCATACGGAAGATCTTAGAAGAAGAGAAGTGAGACTTCTACTTGGTATAAATGTTATAGAAGTCAATCTATCTATTTCTTCATCATGGGTATTAGATACGGATGTGCATCTCACATTTATACCAATGTGCGAGGTGAGAAATAGCAGGCATTGACAAAGGCGAGGTGGACCTACGAGTAGGCAATGGAGCAAGGGTTCTTCTTTATTCTTTGTAGGAACTTATGATCTATCTACGCCTCTGGGCTTGTACTAGAATTAGATGAATGTTGTTATGTGCTGCTTTAACTAAGAACATCATTTGATTTCTTGTTTGGACAAGAAAGGTTTTCATTTATAATAAAGAATAAATGTTGTTGATTTATTTAAATGATATGTTCTATTGTAGTGCACCTCTAATGAGCGGACTCTACTTTCTAGACTTAGAGAGCCCTATCTATAACATAAGTACCAAGAGGTTCAAGTCAAATGAGTTGAACCAAACCTATCTCTGGCATTGTCGCAGGTCACATAAATGAGAGTCGCTTATCTCGGCTCCATAAGGATGGTGCTAGACTCATTTGATTTTGAATCATATGAGACATGCGAGTCTTGCCTTTTAGGCAAGATGACCAAGACTCCTTTAGTGGACATAGCGAAGAGCAACAGATTTATTAGGACTTATACATAGTGATGTATGTGGTCCTTTCATATTCTTGCTAGAGGTGATTCACAGTACTTCATTACATTTCTTGATGACTTGAGATATGGTTATGTGTATCTTATGACACATAAATCAATCCTTTGAAAAGTTCAAAGAATTCAAGAATGAAGTACAAAACCGACTTGGCAAGAGTATTAAGATACTTGATCGGATCGAGGTGGTGAATACCTTAGCCATGAGTTTCGTGACTATCTAGCCGAGTGTGGGATTCTATCCCAACTCACTCCTCTGGAACACCACAGTGGAATGTTGTATCAGAAAGGAGGAATCGTACCCTATTGGATATGGTACGATCTATGATGAGTCACACAGATCTTCATATATCCTTTTGAGGATATGCTCGGGACACAGCAGCCTTTACCCTTAACCGTGTACCATCCAAGGTGTGGTAAAGACACCATATATGATATGGACGGGGAAAAATCCCAAGATGTCTTTTATGAGGATTTGGGGTTGTGAGGCTTACGTTCGACGCCAAGTCTCGCATAAAGCGGGACCCAAATCCGATAGGTGCTATTTTGTTGGATATCCCAAGGATACAAAGGGATATTACTTCTACATTCCCGGTCGGCACAAAGTGTTTGTGGCAAGACTGAGTTTTTCTAGAAAGGGATTTTGTTTCTAGAAAAACTAGTGGGAGTACCCGATCTTGAAGAAATTCAAGATAAGGACCATAGCACGAGGCCTTGATGGAGGTTGAGCAGGAACCACAAAGTGTTGTGGGTGATGAGGTTGTTGCACAAGAGTTGTGGAACAACCACATTCAAGTAGACCTACCTCTTGCAGTGCGATAGGAGTGCGTCGTCGGCTGAGAGATACTCATTTCTCTTGTCGACCATGATGACGTTATGCTCATTGAGAATGAGCCTACCTCCTATCGAGGAAGCTGTGATGAGCCCAGTTGAGAAATGGCTGAGGCCATGAGATCCAGAGATGGAATCCATGTACACTAACCAAGTATGGACTTTGGTTGATCCACGAAGAGTCAAACCCATTGGGTGTAAGTGGGTCTTTAGGAAAAGGCGACATGGATGGACTTACATACCTATAAGGGCGATTGGTGGCTAAAGGTTTCAAGCAAATTCATGGTATTGACTATGATGAAACCTTTTCTCGATGGCGATGTTTAAGTCCATTCGGATCTTGCTTGCTATTGCGCATACCACGATTATGAGATCTGGCGGATGGATGTCAAAACGCACGAATGGAAACTTACTCGAGGATGTGTACATGACACAACCCGAGGGTTTTGTAGATCCACAACATCTTGGGAAGGTATATGCAAATTTGCAAAGGTCCATTTATGGGCTAAAGCAAGCTTCTCGGAGTTGGAATCTTCGATTCAATGATGCGATCAAACAGTTTGGTTTCATCAAGAATGAAGATGAACCCTGTGTCTACAAGAGGGTTAATGGGAACACAGTTGTGTTCCTTGTATTGTATGTGGATGACATACTACTCATTGGGAATGACATCCCTTCGCTACAGTCTGTGAAGACTTGGCTGGGGACGTGCTTCTCAATGAAGGACTTAGGTGAAGCAGCCTGTATTCTAGGCATCAAGATCTATAGAGATAGATCTAAGAGATTGCTTGGCCTAAGTCAGAGTACATACATTGACACGGTATTACTTCGGTTTGCCATGCAGAATTCCAAGAAAGGACTTCTGCCGATGTCACATGGTGTGAGTCTTTCGAAGACTCAAAGTCCCTCTTCTAGAGAGGAGAGAGACCGCATGGATAAGATCCCTTACGCATCTGCTATAGGATCTATCATGTATGCCATGCTGTGTACTCGTCCTGATGTCTCGTATGCTTTGAGCATGACGAGTAGATACCAGTCAGATCCAGGTGAGCGTCACTGGATAGCAGTCAAGAATATTCTTAAGTACTTGAGAAGGACTAAAGAATATTTCTTGATATTTGGAGGCGATGAGGAGCTAGCTGTAAAGGGTTACAGTGAGTGGCCCGGGGATGATTAGATCGCGATCGAGTTCGTGTTTTGCTTGAATAGGTAGCTTTGTGAGTGGAAGAGTTCCAAGCGAGGACACGATTCTTGATTCTACAACAGTAGAGTATATCATTGCATCACGAGGCAAAAGGGCGATTTGGATCCATGAGTTCATTCTTGAGCTTAGGGGTGGTTCCTAGCATTGCAGATCCTATAGAGCTCTATTGTGACAACAATGGAGCGATTACCTGAAACTAAGGAACCTCGCGCTCACAGCGGACCAAACACATACTACGGCGCTTCCATCTCATTCGAGAGATCATCGATAGAGGAGATGTGAAGATTTGCAGAGTACCCACAGAGGCTAACATCGCAGATCCCTTGACCAAGGCTTTGGCACAGAAAAAGCATGATGGTCACACTAGGTCATTGGGTATTAGATACTACGGTGATTGACACTAGTGCTAGTGGGAGATTGTTAGTGAAAGCCCTAGATCCAATCATATGATGATTGTTGTATGGACTTTATTGTATCATATTCCTATTTATAAAGGCATGGTTATTATATTTACTTGTATTGGTGCCAAATAACTAAATATAATAATGTCCTTGAGTAGTAGGTTCTTATCTATATCAATCGATTGGTTGAATCGATAATGAGATGATATAGAGAACACTACTCTTAATGATTCCTAGTCGAGTATTAACATTCAGGGACAATGTTAATGCATAGAGACTAGCATGTAGGTCAACAAGATGACTTGATCTCACAAGTCATGGATATGAGATATCAAGTTGACACATGGGTATGCATTGGAGAATGTATACTGAATGACCCGCCATGAGAAAGTATCATGGATCGTTATATGAGTGTCATATACTTTCTCATGTGGCTATTAGTATGACTATTAGTCCTTAGACCTGAAGTCACCATGGTTCCCTACATAAGGAGTTGCATACTTTGGCTTCGTCAAACGTCACCCGTAAATGGGTGGACTATAAAGGCGATTACTGGGTATGTAACAAATTATGCGGAGGGATGTGAGTGATGTAGATGGGATCTATCCCTCCTATATGACGGGGGTGACATCGATATTCTTGATAGAGTGAGACCACGAAGTGCATGGCCATGCCCAAATGAGTCAATATGAGATATTGAGCTCATTTGATTAGAGTGAGTCTACTTGGGGTTCAAGATTTAGATTTTACCGAGGATGACACGGTCTATGCCTCGATTGGTCAATCTAGATGTCAAGGATAGAGGGACATTGTCACATATTGTGAGAGTCACAATTAGTAGTCACAAAGGTGATGTTGGAGCTCAACATTCTTGTAACGTGGGTAGCAATGATGTGTTGCTAGATACCGCTCATTGCTTATGTTCCTAAATCGGTTTAGGGACATTGCCAACGTTACAAGAACCTATAGGGTTACACACATAAGAGCAATTAGATGGAGATTAGGTTCATATGATGAACCATGAGGATTAGGTTCATGGGATGAACCAAATTGGATTAAGAGTAATCCAAATTAGACTAATTGAGTTAGACTCAAGTTGATTCAAGTGTTGAATGAGTCTAATTGAGATTTGATTCATCAAATCAATTTAAATTAATGAATAGAGATTCATTATATTAAATTGACTTGAGTCAAGTGGTTAGATTTGATCAACCATGGGAGATTAGAGGTCAAGTTTGACTTGACTTGAGAGAGAAGATGAAAGGTCAAGTTTGACTTGACCAAATGCCACGTCATGATGATGACTAGGCATGGCCGGCCAATGATGATGCTCCACATCATCATTGACTTTGTCAATTGGTGCCACCTCATGAGGGAGACCAAGGGACATGGGAGTTACACGCATGCATGTAACTCCCTCTCCATAATGTGGCCGGCCAACACTTTAGGGGTTTCATGGGTGAAATTCATTTTGTGTGTAACTCTCAATAACTTCATCTTCTTCCTTGGGAATTCTTTTCTCTCAAGCTCTCCCTCTCCCATCCCTCTCTTTGGCCGAAATTCCTAAGGGAGTGCTAGCACACTCTAAGGCATTTCTCTCCACCTATTGCTTGTGTGGATACCAAGAGGAGTGTGCACTTGACACTCTCGAGTTCCGGCGAACTTTTGGACGAGCGGGATAAGCGAAGGGCATCGCTACGAGGGTAACGTTCTAACCTCTTAGATCTAAGGTAGATCTAGGATTTCTGTAAGCACATACATGTAATTATAATTTTTATACTTCGCACGGATCCGTGGCCGGGGGCTTCCGAGGTTTCCGCAACGCAAAAAGCGGTTTTTGCGGCTCGGAAAAACCCAACATTTATATGATAAATGAAGATTCACTATTTGAGTATACATGTTTCATGTATTTGTTTGGATCTTAAACTCATTTACTGAATGTCCACGATGCGATTCACAGCATGAGAGAATTTGTGATTGGATCACAACTAGTGAGTATCTCTACATGTGTAATTGTGATGTATCGGAATTATCCCTAGTCGATGAATTGATGGATTTGGACACCATCAATTCTGTCGAGACTAGCACGAGGTATACTCCTTGGTGTATCCAAGCGGTGATTCTCACGGAGACATTGTGATGTCCGAGTTGATCGTGGATGCTAGTTATGGTAACTAGTTCATTGGAGTGACCAGCCGTAAGACTTCATATGGTTCTCTGCATATATAGATATGTCAATGAAGTTCTTACTGTGGCTTAAGTGCGATGTTCCTTTGACTTGCGGTATTCAAGTCATCTTGATCCTGGAGACTTATGCTTTGACATCTTAAGCAAACATCTCTAAGGAGATGTGGACCCGGGATGATTGGGTATAAGTCTAAGTGATCGAAGGTGTTTGAATAGCCTATAAAGGATTCACCACTCCTTGCGAGGAGATGTATACCCATGGCCTCTCGTCGGATTGTTACTAAAGTCTTTGGCCAAAGCATTACATGTTTAGAGTAAGGTACTCTTCGATACATGTGGAGTAACTAGAATCAGTAGGATGAGGAAATGATACTTGGGCTAGGTGTGACGTAGTCAGCCTAGTGGGGACTGACACAATAGACCATGTCCTGAACCAAGTGGGTATAAGATGAGTGAAGGGAATGGGGCACGAATCATTCGAGCCGAAGGGTTTTGTAAATAGTTCGGATCAACCATTGATCTTTTTTGCTAATTGGGGATCATGATGTACTACTAGGTGCCACTCATGATCATTCTATAATTAATGGTTAATTATAGACGGCCAACATAAACCGAGAACCTATTTGGTCACACGCAACGAGCGTAATCCAAAGGATTTAAAAGCGAGCTTGAGAATGGGATTCTCGGACCGAGAGAAACTAGGTTTGGTTGGACCAAACATAAGCGAGCATGAAATTGTTATGGAAGCGTGGATGGGCCGTGTCTTATGAAGACATAATGGATGGACCAAAATGGTTTGGTTCTAATCCAATGGAGGAGAATAAACCAAAGGGTTTGGTTTATTTTAAGCGAATGAACCAAAAGTTGGTTCGTTCATTTTAACTTAAAATAAACCATCATGGTTTGGTTTATTTTAACTTATCTTAATGGAGCGGGTTAACGGGCCTAATGGTTATGATCCAATAACCATTAAGAGAATTAGTTCTCTATAAAAGAGGGCTTAATGGATAATTAATCCCTAATCCAAAACCCTAGCTTGGCCGCCCAACCCCTCTTCCTCTTGTTGGCGTCAACTCCATTGCCGCCCAACCCTTGAGCCGCCGACCAGCTCTTTGTCAGCGTCCAAGCTTCAGCCGGTGATCCTCCGGCGACCCTCCGGTGATCTTCCAAGGCCTCGGTGAAAAGGTGAGCACTTGGCTTCATTGTTTTGGCCGGCGCCTACTCCTCCACCAAGCTGTCCAGTTTTCTGGACAGCTTCTTCTCCTCTCGTCGGAGCGTCGTTTGGACGACGGTTAGAGCTCCGACAGCGGATAACATACCGGGGATTCGATCTCCGGTAATCCTCTGAGGTGGAGGACGAAGGATTCGTCAATTGGTTGACGAATACCTCTCCGGAGAAGTGAGTTTTGATAACTCATATTAGGATCCGAATTTGGATTCGGATCGTGATCATCTCTCGATCACGTCGTCTTCAACACGAGGCTAGTAACCCGTACGAAGACGAAGCTCGTGGCTTAGCGAAGTCATCCCGAGTAACTCGGCGTGGATACGGATAGAGACGATTCTAGCGAGGATCGTTCCGGTTGATGTCGTTCCCGCTACACGTCATACGAAAGGTATAACGTAGATAAATTTCCTTTTATTGCAAATTTAAATTTACGGTTATGTCTACACTTGTTGTAATATGCATGCGTGTGTTGTGTGTGTTGTAATAAATGTAGATTTATTATTTTTATTGCTTCCGCTGTGTTCATGTTTACGAAACGTGATCGAACACACATACGCCGCGGTGTCGGAAACCCAACAACTCCTGCAAAGTATTGCAGACATGATCAGTGGCTCCTGTATCTACACACCAGGCACTGGTAGATAACACCGCTAAACATGTTTCAACAACTAAACAAGAAGATATACCTTTGTTCTTTCGCCGAGGACAGTCCGCCTTCCAATGTCCAGTCTGCTTGCAAGTGAAGCACTTGCCTTTCGGCTTCTTCACTCCTGCCTGCGGTCCCACTGCCACTTTCTTCGCTCCACCTTGCTTCTTCTTCTTCTTACCTTTCAGTTTAGAGGAAGAAACCTTCTGAGCGACCATGGCTTGAGCACTCTGAAAAAGCCCTCGCCACTGGAGTTACACGAAGCTCCGCCAACGAATACAACCTCTTATTCATGTTGTAGTTGAGGCGGAACTGCTCAAAACTCCTAGGCAGAGACTGGAGAATGATATCGACCTGGGTTTCCCCATCGATCTCAGCTCCTAGGACTTCCATCTCATTAAGATGAGCCATCATCTTGAGAACATGATCTCTAACGGGTGTTTCCTCGATCATGGAGGTCGTCATCAAGTTTCTCATTGCTTCCTGCCTAGCCGCCCTACTCTGATGTCCGAAAAGTTCCTTGAGATTGAACATCATGTCATAAGCTGTGGCTATGGCCTGATGTTGATGTTGCAGCACATTTGACATAGATGCCAAAATGTAACACCGCGCCATCTCATCTGCCTTGTCCCATTTCTTATAAAGTTCTTTCTCCTTTTCATTAGAGTCATCGGTGGGCTTAGGAGGACAGACCTCGAAGAGTACAAATTTGTACTCCTCCGCAGTTAAGACAATATCCAGGTTACTTTTCCAATCAATGTAGTTTGGACCAGTAAGTTTGTTTTCTTTTAAAATCACAGCAAGTGGGTTGAAAGCCATTTGAAAATCCTAAAAATCACAATGATCAAAATATTAGATTTAAAAAATTATTGATTCCTAAAAACAATAAAATCCCGAAATCAACCAACACCTCAAATCACCGAGAATGTCGCATGCCACTCTGTGTGGAAGTATACGAATTCTACATTTGTAAGAGGAGGTTTTACCCATTAATTTTATTATCTTGTCAACCTTACTTTTTGACAAATAAAATTAATAGTTGGTTCCTCTTTGGCCCTACAAATAAAAGCAGTGACTCCTATGGGGAGGATACTTTTATTTGTATCTAAGTGTGCACCATTACACGATACTAAGAGAATTATTTTGGATTATGTGCCTTACCTCTGTGGAAGTACACATGCTCCTAGATAATTTCCTATAACCATTATTTGACCTAGTGATCCGCAAACAAACCCGTCCTCAGGGACGAAGACACTCAGAGCCGACACACAAGTTTGTTGCATCACATGTCAAATTTTAATGGAGGTCACGGGAATTAAATAAAATATCCCTCTCCCACTTAGTAAATTGCAAATGAGGAATTTCAAATCATACACAACATGCATATAAAACAAATATGCAATAAATATTGAAAAAACAGAATTTTTCCAACTATTATGGCATTGTCCTCCAATATGCATCCCTTCGTGTCGCCACCTCATCCGCTCCATCTTTTCCCGTGCGCAAGTCACCAAAGAGTTCCGAACCGAGATAAATCATTTTATTTACATCCATCGATCCCATACTCCACGAAGGAGTGTACAAATAATCTAGATCGAAAGTAAACTAAAATGATTGGCTAAACAATGTCGTATTTAATTACAAAAGTTAAATACTAATCTAGCCTCGTCAAACCCGAGGATTCAAATAATAAATTTTTACACACATCCATTCACATACACACACATGGCCATAATAGTCGGATCTTATGCCTGCAACCAAAGAGTTAAACTATGCATATCCTACTTTTATCCGACACATATAATATATGAAAAAGTGCATAAAAAATTAACCGAATCCAAAACACACAAAACCGAAAACCGTGGCTCTGATACCATTTGAAGGTGGATGCTTCGGAGGCTCATTGGCTCCCATGTCCCCGAATTAAAATTTTCACTAATGAAAGAATTAAACCGGATGGAATGAGCTTGCTTAGCACAACCATTTCGTCGTCGTGCTAACAACTTGAGTGGTCGCTTGAACAAACTAGTTGTTCAAGCAATACAACTCTTCTAGTTGGTTAGCCGCGGAAGAGACGACGGACGGATCGCCGATTTTTGTGTTTGTCTTCGGGGTCCATGATTATACAATATATTTACTAATTCACACATGCATAATCAAAACATAAAAGAACATGCTCAGATCTGTAAATAAAGTTAAAATAACTTTATACCTCACGATCTTCTACCGTATGTCCTATCCTTCTCGTGGACAACGTGTGGACGAAGATCCCCCACGAGTAGAAGTCTTCTAGATCGCGTTCTTCCCTTCCTTGTCCGCTGCGAACAAAGAGAAGAACTAACAAAACCTTTCCTATCTAGAACCGGCCACCAAGCAAGGAAATTTGATGCAACCGCCGACCAAGGAACAAGTGGATGAGCGCCGGCCAACTTTGTTGCAAGGTTGCCTCCAGCCACCTAGAGGTTGGAGAAGCGTCGGCCACCAATTGTTGGAGAACCGCCGGCCACCAAGGTGCAAGGGAGGAGGAAGAAAGCCGGCAAAAACCAAGGAGGAGAAGAGAATGATCGCCGGCCACCAAGGAGCTAAGGAGGAAACCCTAAACTCCCTTCTAGTTGCCGCCCAAACCAAATCCAAAACCCTAGCCGCCTATAGCACTTGAGAGGCAAAACCCTAATCCAAGTGAACCCTTTCTTGCCGCCCAACCTAAGCCCTCAATTTATAGAATTGGGCTTAAGCCTCCTTTAATCTCCACCGTCCGATCTAGGGATTTAACCTCCACCATGGGATCTAGGGTTTTATCCCAACCGTCGGATCTAGGGTTTCATCTCAACCGTCGGATCTAGGATTTCATCCCAACCGTCGGATCTAGGATTTCATCCCAACCGTCGGATCTAGGGTTTTATCTCAACCGTCGGATCTAGGGATTTAATCCTAACCGTTTGTCCTAGGGTTTCATCCCAACCATCAGATCTAGGGATTTAATCCCAACCGTTGGTTCTAGAGTTTTGTTTTACATTCTTGGATCTAGACTTCGCAAGGATTATATTAGGCTACGATAGGGACCATAAGTAGGAGTTGGGTCTTGGCCACCCGATGGATCAGAACCACACAAACTTGATCCATCAATGATGTTCCATTCCACTAGAGGATCATCATTGAACTACCTCACGAACCCCCATAAATTAATATGGGCTCCATATATTATTCGTACATTAATCTCCCCGTGTTTAAGATATCGAATGTCCGTCAATTAATTGATTTACTGACCATCAATTAATTAACATCTAATTCCTCGAGTAGTACCACTCAACCTTATCATCATGTTGACTAAGTCAACTAGCTGGGTTTACATGATGAACTTTATGAGCTCCTCAAGGGGACATCATCAACCTAATATATAGGACATGGTTTCCTCCTATAATCAACGGCACACCATGTAAATAATATTATTTCCCAACTTACCAGGCATATTGATTTAATCCATCTAAATCTCACCCACTGGTAAATCAAAGAAATAAATACTAAGTACATGTGCCCGTTATTATATCGGGATTAAGAGCATGTACAACATAATATCCGATGTCCGATTCAATTATGTAGTCAGTACTAAATTGAATCACCTCTATGTCGGTCCTTCTCAATACACCTAAGTGTACCAGTGTAACTTTATGTTCAAGACAAAACAATACCAAGCTACACTACAACCATGCCAATGGTTTGTCCAAAATCATCTTGGTTGTGAGCCTCTACTTATATTTTACAAGGAACTGATAACATGATCTTCTGTGCCACACCAAGCACCATGTTATCTACAATGTAAAATATTAGACAATATGCACACATATAATAAATATATAAAGTGCAAACAATGATCATGTGATTCTTATTTCAAAATAAAATGTTCATACAAAAAGAGCTAGGCTTTCAGTATACATTCCAACAGTTTGTTGTGTCAAAAATTAGCCAAGGAAATGTGTCTATTGATTCAGCATAAGTTTTATTTAGCTCCAACAAATTGTAAACCTTAGCGGTCTTATTAGGAGTACTGGAGGATCTTACTAGGAATAGTAAGTGGGTGTGCTGGCATTGGTAAAGTAATCTTATTATTATAAGAACGAAACATCTGTCTATTTATATTTTTGTAGAAATGCTAATTTGTGTTAATCCATTGTACTTAGTTAATGTTTTTTAAGATTTGTATATATTTCTTAAATTTTGTGCATATTTTATTGTAAAGGATGTGTTAGTTTGGTAGGCTTGCATGAATCTTCTTGTGCTTGTAACAAGGTTTTGATTTGATGATTTCTATTTATGTTAGCTTAATTTTCCTTATGTCACTACCTTATGCCATGTTAAATTGTACTCATGCCGATTTATGTTATGCTACATGCTTATGTTTTCACCCATGTTAGGCATGACTCACGTATATGAAATGTCTAAGAAATATTTCCCTAAGAGTGGGGACAAGAACACTCTTTAGGACAAAGAACATGTATGTTATTTTACTTTATGTATGGCTTGTACTGGACCCTAACAAGGTCCACGGGATGGACTCCAAGGTTGCCCCTAGGTCGACGGATATAGTACGGACCTAGTAACCTAGTAGGTTCGTGATTAGCTACCTCAGATCTATTTAGGATGCGTGCGAATGATGTATGTGGTAAAATATCGGGCCCAATATGTTGAGATTATGTTTAAATATATAAACTATATGTTTTCAAAGAGCATTCTACAGATACCATTTTATGTTCATCGAATTATCATGTTTAGAGACAATGTACTGTTGCGATAAAAATGCTAAGTTTATGTTCTTTTCCTAAATTGATCATGTCTCTACTTTAAATAAATGTTGTGCTCATATGTTGTTTAAACGAACATGTCATTACTTTACGCTTAATTCATGATGCATGTTTTTGTGAGTAGGAAAGGACCTTACTAAGCCTATGTGCTTAAAATTTACTTTCCTTGTACTGCAAAAAAGGGCAAGGAATGGATAAATTAAAGGGAGCAGTAGGAGGGGCAAAGATGTGTGTGGCAGTGGCATGGTGGACGAGATCATTTTTCATATACGGACTTATGCATGATTTTCAGTTTATGTGTAAACTGTTAGGAAACGTTAATTCTTTCTATGGTTGTTACTCATGTTTATTTTTATGAACCTTGAAATGGTTAATACATGTTTAGTTAAATAAATTGCTAAGACCTTTTACCATGATTAAATTGTTAGGTTGATTTGGTTAATGTAATTAGAGTTAAAAGTTGTAAAGATTTTAAATGCTTCCGTTGTTATATGCATGAATGTATGATCGCGTAGCGCCGCCGCCCGTCCATAGGATGTGTTAGGAGGATGGGAAGGGTGGGCGTTACAGTTTGTCTTGACCATAGAATCACACTAGTGCACTTTGTGTGTATTGAGTAAGACTGACTTAGAGGTGATTCGATTCATTGCTAACTACATAATCGAATCGGACCTTAGATATTATAATGTACATACTCTTAATCCTGATATAATAACTGGCACATATACTTAATATTTATTTCTTTGATTTACCAATGGGAGAGATTTATAGATTAAATCGATAGGCTCGGTAAGTTAGGAAATGATATTATTTATATGGTGTGTCATTGATTATAGGTGTAAACCGTGTCCAATATATTAGGATGATGATGTCCCCTTGAGTTGCTCATAAGGTTCATCATGTAAACCCTACAGGTGGACTTGGTCCGACATGATGGAAAGGTTGAGTGGTACTACTCATGGAGTTAGATGTAGATTAATTAATGGTCAGTAAATTAATTAATCGACGGACATTTGAGATCTTAAACATGGGGAGAAAATGTATATATAATATAAGGAGCCCATATTAGCTTATGGGGGTTTGTGAAATAGATCAATTATAATCCTCTTGTGGAATGGACTATCATTAATGGATCGGACATTATGTGGGCTTGATCCATTGGGTGGCGAAGATCCAACTCCTCCTCATGGTCTCTATTGTAGCCTATTAAAACCTCATGAAGTCTAGATCCAATGGATGAAAACAAAACTCTAGATCCAACGGTAGAGATTAAATCTCTAGATCCGACGGTTGAGATTAAATCCCTAGAACCAATGGTGGAGATTAAAACATCGCTTATCCCTAACTCTATAAAAGGAGAGGCTAGGGTGGGAAGGCAACTTGATGGAAAGGGGATTAGGGTTTGCTTCCCATGGGCGGCAAGCAATCCTAGTTAGGTTAGGATTGAGGTTGGGCGGCTAGGGTTTTGGGATGTGGTGTGGGCAGCAACAAGAGAAGAAGTTCCTTTCTTCTTCTTCCTAAGGTGTTGCCGGCACTTATCCTTCATCCCTCTACCTTAGCCGGTGCTCAACTTATTCCTCTTCCCCTCTTCTATGGCCGGCGGCAACTAGGAGAGCTAGGGTTAGGGTTTTGGCCGGCTACAAGGTGAAGGGTTGGTTTCCTTTCTCTTCTCCAAGTGTTGGCCGGTGCCCATCACCCTCATTGATTCTTTTTTGGCCGGTTCCCATACTGCATATTCTCTTCCTTTGTATCGAGTCTATTGACTTGGTGTCCGATTCTAGATAGGAAGAAGAGTTTTGTTTTATTATCTTCCTTTGTTCGGAGTGAAAAAGGAAAGGAAGATTGGTGATCTAGGAGCTTTAACTTTTGGAAGATCGTCGCCCACACAACGTCCGAAAGGAGGAAGGTCATACAATAGAAGATCAAGAGGTATATAACTTATCTATCTTCATGTGTAACATGCTTATATTTGTTTTTCAATTATAAGAATGTTATATTCTGTTTTGTGGCTAATATAACTTGGACCCCGAACATAAACACAAAAGCCGGTGATCCATACATCATCTATTCCGCGGCTATTCGTAAAATAGAGGTTGGTCGCTTGAACGACAAGTTTATTCTAGAGACTACTCTAATCGAATAGCACGATGATAACAAGGTTGCTTGTTCAATCCCTCATGTAAAGGATAAATTTTTTTATCCGAGGACGTAGAAGGGATCGCCATGAACAAGCGACCGAGTTGAAGTGGGAAGCGAAGTTTCCTACCTTCAGGATTATCCTTCTTCCTCATCCTCATCCGAAGAGAAAGAACATGTCTACTCAAACCTTGCCCTATTGGCATTTGACGACCTAGACTCCTCTTCCTCCGAAAATGAAGAAACAAACTCAAGTGAGGAGAGCTCGAGTGAAGGGGGAGCTTCTTCTACATCCTCATCATCGGAAGAGGATTTGGTAAGTGAGGTAACAAATCTTTCCCCCAAGAAAGTTATGTCAATTATTTCTAGACTCACTAAGGACTTGTTTAGGGCAAAGAAAAAGAACAAATGCATGCTAGATCAAATTAAGGACATAGAAGAAAAATTAGAAAAAGCATGCTTAAATGTAAATGATAATATTTCCTCTAGTCTTAATGATGCATGCTCACATGATTATATGCCTTTTAATGTTAGTGATGCATGTATGGATGAAAATAGGGCTTTAAGGGAAATGGTAGATCATTTAACCAAGGCCCTAGAAAAATTCACAATAGGCTCCAACACCCTTAACATGATTATAGGAAGCCAAAGGGCAAGTTTCAATAAGAAAGGCCTAGGATATAAGGAAAATAGAAATGAAAAGGCCTATAAATGTTTAATTTCAAGGGGTCAA
The DNA here is from genome assembly GCA_025175895.1 of Wurfbainia villosa. NCBI lineage: Eukaryota > Viridiplantae > Streptophyta > Magnoliopsida > Zingiberales > Zingiberaceae > Wurfbainia > Wurfbainia villosa. Next base: position 28,287,161 of record CM045989.1, on the reverse strand, counting down.
GATAAAAAGAAGACAATAGCTAGAAAATGGATCCGTAAGGAGTATTTAGTGAACCTCATAGGAAAGAACTTATTTTGGGTTCCTAAATCCATCCTAAAGGGTTAGGAAAACCCTAGGATAGTCAACCATATGGAATTTCCCTATATCATATTTTTGGTTGACTTAGGATAGCAGGACAAATTTTTGAAATAGTGTTGGGTGATGATAATGCAGCCTTAAATAGTTTACATCATGCTTAACACTTGGTGTAATGTGATACTCATGACCTATACAATTTTTAGCATAGTGTTGGGTGATGATAATGTGCCCATAAATAGATAATAATGCTTAAATCATGATGGTTAATATAATTGTTATATATGTTTACAATCATGATTTATGATCTTGATATTTAACATATAATCTTGGGCAATAAGGTTTAAAGCATGCTCTAGATGATATTTTACTTTTTATCATGATGTAATACCTAATGCATGATTATAAATTGATGAATACATTTGTCTCATGATCATAATATGAAATTCATACATATATGTCTTTATGATCATGTGGGATATTAGGATGATACTTAACCATGGGTAAAAATGCATGAAATTAATGGTTAAGTGTATACAAATACCGTTAGGATGCATCTCACACTCACCATAGGCTACCTTGATTGAAAACTTAGCATGAGTGAGATGTTAGGATGGTACAAATGTCCACTAATGCCTATGGCATTTAGATGGTCATTTAAAGTATCAAAATAGCAATAATAGACCAATTATTGGGAAGACTTATGTTTAATTAATAGACACATTACCCAAAGATCATGATTGGATATTTCATATGTTTTCAAAACAATTTCTTACTTTAAAATCTGTGTGGTCATGTTTTGAAACAATTGAAAGCAAAACTAGGTGTTAAAATTGATACTAACATGATCAAAAACCTAGTTGTTTTTGAAGCTTTTGGATTTTTGACAAATCCTTGAAAATATAATGATTTTTCATGGAAAACTATTTTTCGTTGATAAAGAACCCTAAAATAAATGTGTTCCCCAAATTTCAGTATTTTTCGAATTTTTTGGAATTTATAGTGCATTTCTGATTTTCGTCCAGAAAATCAAAAAACCTGATTTCCTTGTGCTAGTCGACTGCCATACTGATAGCAATCGACTGATGTACTGTGCACGAGCACAGTAACCTGATTTTATCAGGTTTTTGATTGTGTTTGGTTTTTGTTTCTCTCTAGACTTGATGTCATGCCATATAAACTTTGTTTTAATCTTTTTGATGGTGTCAAAGGGGGAGAAAGATATATGTTTAAGTAAGGGGGAATGCATTTAGGGGGAGTTTCATGTATTAAGGGGGAGAGTTGCTAATCATGTTATTTACATGCTTTCTTTCCTTAATATTTTATCAAATGTTTTACCTAACTTAAACGGATTGTCACACATCAAAAAGGGGGAGATTGTTAGGGCAATGAACCCGTGATATGGTTTTGATTTGTGTGGCAAAGGGTTTAAGTTAGGATGTTTGGATTTGATATGTGCGTTGGAGTCTTACAGGACTTAGTAATTCTCACATGGAGCCTTGGCGAGTTTCACATCTCTTGACTCGGTCCTTGAGTCGGTGAAGGATGGCTTTGCGGAAGCTGTGCGCTTGGAGCATCCGAGGGACCGCCGGACGAGGAACTTGGAGTGAAGTTGGAGGAAGTAGACTTCAGGGCGAGATACGAAAGATGGTGCTGCAGAGTCGTGCGCTTGGCGCATCCGAGGGATGTGGCTGGACGAAGATAACTTCAAAGGTGAGAGACTTCAAGGGATGAGAGTGAGCGAATGTAACCCGGGAAGGGGTAGTGCTCTTAGGTGAAACTTGGCCATTTGGCTAAGTGTCGGATGAGATTTTCCGACATTAGTCGACTACCATGGAATGGAAGTCAACTGCTGTGAGTCAAACAGGGTTCCACTGGTGTTCGACTGATGGGTTTTGGCCCTTGACGATGCCGCCATGGAATGGCGATCGACTACGGACCATCACCGAATGCCAAGGTGGCGATCATCGATGAAGGCCGCGGCACAAAACTACTCTTAGCCGATTGGCGATCGACTCTGGAGGCATCGATCGTATTGGATACATCATGGTGAGGATCTGACGTGTTCGGAGGTCGTTGTAGTGGCGGTAGTCGACTGCCAAGGGCAGCAGTCGACTGATGGTGACCAGCGGGAAGAAATAATCCCTCTCTATAAAAAGAGAAGATGTGGGTTTTTGGATGGCTAATGCTTATGCTCCAAACTATCATCCAAGTGCTCCACAAGTGTTAAACTCCTTCTTCTAGTTTCTTTCACATCTATTGTAAAAGAAGGAGTGTTCTTGAGTTGCAAGGGTTTACCTCCACCTTACATTGGCTAAAGGGAGAGACCAATAGTGGATTGGTTGCGAAGTGATTCACCCTGGATGAATCGGACCATGGATTAGCGACGCAGCCATGCACCACATTACATTTCGATGTTACCATTGTTTGGTATTCTTATTTTTATTTGCTTGTATTGTTTTGTTTTCCGTTGCACTAATTATAATTGTAGACAAGCGAATTCCATCATCGAACGAAAGAGGGCTATTCACCCCCCTCTAGCCAGCCAACCACATCGACCCTACAATCTTAGCCACATCAACTTCTCCTCTCTTTACGATTTCTCGTATCAGGTGGTACTTGCACTATATGTGTTTACTTGCCTTAAGGGCTCATGGTTCCTTCGAGTTTGCAACTGCACCACTGTTATCATATTAAATTTTGATAGTTCGGGGTAAACCAGAAATCACATCCAAGTCCATGAAGAAGTTCCTGAGCCATACAACTTCTTTGGCCGCCTCAGAGGCTGCCACATACTCAGCTTCCGTGGTGGAGTCTGCCACGTATTTCTGCTTGACACTCCTCCATACAATGGCTCCACCTCCCAAAGTAAACACAAAACCTGAGGTAGACTTACTGTTATCCCTATCTGATTGGAAGTCGAAATATGTGTAACCCACAGGGAGTAATTGGTCTACCTGGTAAACTAGCATATAATCCCTAGTCCTTCTCAGATACTTCAATATATGCTTTACCGCAGTCCAATGTCCCTATCCTGGATTACTCTGATATCAACTAACCATGCCAACGGCAAAGCAGATATCTGGTCTCGTACATAGCATAGCATACATGAGGCTTCCTACTGGCCAAGCATAAGGAACCGCCTTCATCTTCTCTATCTCCTCAGTTGTTCTAGGACACATCTCCTTAGATAAAGGAACTCCATGCCTGAAAGGTAGAAAACCGTTCTTGGAGTTCTGCATGCTAAAATGAGCCAAAATGGTGTCTATGTATGAAGCTTGAGATAAACACAACATCCTTTTCCTGCGATCCTTTATAACCTTGATCCCAAGGATGTGTCCCACTTCTCCCAAGTTCTTCATATCAAACTGTTTGGACAACCATACCCTTATGTCCGATAACACCTTGACATTGTTGCCAATTAACAAAATGTCATCTACGTATAGCTCAAGAAATACCACTACATTTCTGTCACATCTCTTGTATACACAAGACTCATCCGGATTTTGAATAAATCCATAAGACTGGATTACCTAATCAAAGCGGATGTTCCAAGATCTCGAAGCTTGCTTCAATCCATAAATTGACCGATTAAGCTTGCACACAAGATACTCTTTGCCCTTTGTAATAAATCCTTCTGGTTGCTTCATGTAGATGTTTTCCTCAAGAGTTCCATTAAGGAAAGCTGTCTTGACATCCATCTGTCATATCTCATAATCCATATGAGCAGCAATACATAAGAGAATCCGGATAGACTTAAGCATGACTACCGGTGAAAAGGTCTCCTCATAATCAATGCCCTCTTTCTGAGTATACCCCTTCGCAGTAAGCCTTACAATGAAGGTCTCAACCTTCCCGTCTATTCCTCTCTTTATTTTGTAGATCCACTTGCATCCAATGGTTTTTACACCATTGGGTGGTTCTACTAGCTCCCATACCTGATTTGAATCCATAGATTCAATCTCAGCATTTATTGCACTTTGCCAAGATACCACATCTTTATCTTGGATTGCCTCATCATATGTCTTAGGATCATGTTCATGTTCACTAGGGACAAAATCAAATGATTCTCTCAAGAACATGAATCTATCAGATTGTCTAACAACCCTCCCACTACGATAAGGTATCACCTGTGTATCCTATGTGACATGCATTGCAGTGACTTGTGGTATATCCTCTTGTATCGATGGCACTGAAGTAGTGACTTCCCCTCTCAATTCCTACAGAACAATCTTACTCATAGGCTTGTGGTTTATCACATAGTCTTCCTCTAGAAATCTGGCATTTGTGCTAACGATCACCCTTTGATCTCTAGAACTATAAAACAAACCACCTTTCGTTCCTCTAGGGTAGCTAACGAACATGCGCACTTCTGTACGAGGTTCCAACTTACTAGCATCTACCATCAGCACATGTGCTGGATTCCCCCAAATCTGAATATATCTCAGACTAGGCTTTCGCCCAGTCCATAATTCTGTGGGAGTAGAAGGCACTGATTTAGATGGTACCAAGTTCAGAATATACACTGTCATATATAGAGCATACCCCCAGAACGAATCTGGCAACTCAGAATAACTCATTATCGATCTAACCATCTCCATAAGAGTCCTATTCCTTCGCTCTGCTATACCATTCTACTAGGGTGTGCCAGGTGCAGAAAATTGGGATTGAATCCCAGCCTCTGATAAGTAATTCCTAAACTCTCTCAAGAGGTACTCACCACCACGATCAGATCGTAGTGTCTTGATACTTTTACCTTGACGTTTCTCCACATCAGCCTTGAATTCTTTGAACTTGTCAAAGCATTCAGACTTGGGGCACATCAAGTAAATGTATCCATATCTTGAATAATTGTCTATGAAAGAGACGAAATACTCAAAACCATCTTTTACCTGGATAGACATAGGACCACAAAAATCAGAATAAACCAATTCCAACACATCTTTATCTCTATACCCCTTGTCCTTGAAAGTCCTCTTGGCCATTTTACCTTCCAAGCAAGATTCGCAGGTTGGGAAATCATCCACCACTAATGAACCCAAAGGTCCATCAGCTATCAACCTTTGAATTCTGCTTAGGTTAATATGACCTAGCCTTAGATATCAAAGATATATTTGGTTCATCTTCGAAGGTTATTTTCTCTTTTTGGAATTAGAAGATGAGTTATTCACTTCTATTTGCATTGCGGGAGCTTTTGGTTCAAGTGTATATAAATTTTCTATCAATGGACCAGAACAGATAATCTCTCTATTCCTTTTTATAACAACCCTGTGATTAAAAGAAATAGAATATCCATCCATAAAAAATTTAGAAACCAAAATCAAATTCTTTTAAATAAAGGTACATAAAGGCAATTCTTAAGAACCAAAACTTTATTCCTCTCAAAAGACAAATAAACATCTCCCACTGAAATAACCGCTACCTTCGTAGTATCACCCAAGTAGATGGTAATCTCCCCTTCAGTCAGTCGTCTGGTTTCCTAGAACCCCTGCAAAGTATTGCAGACATGATTAGTGGCTCTCGTATCTACACACCAGGTGTCGGTAGATAACACCGCTAAACATGTTTCAATGACTAGACTAAAAGATATACCTTTATTCTGCTTCTGGTTGGGGCAGTCATTCTTTCATTGTCCAGTCTGCTTGCAAGTGAAGCACTTGCCTTTAGGCTTCTTCACTCCTCCCTGAGATCCTCCTACCACCTTTTCCCCAGCTTGTTTCTTCTTCTTCATGTCTTTTGGCTTAGAAGTATAAACCTTTTGGGCAACCATGGCCTGCACCTGAGCACTCTGACGAAATAGCCCCTCTACCGCCTGGAATTCTGTCAGAATCTCTGCCAATGAATACAACCTTTTATTCATGTTGTAGTTCAAGTGAAACTGCTCAAAACTCCTAGGTAGAGACTGGAGTATGATATCGACCTGGGTTTCCCCATCGATCTCAACTCCGAGGACTTCCAGCTCATTCAAATGAGCCATCATCTCGAGAACATTATCCCTCACGGGTGTTCCCTCGATCATGGTAGTCATCATCAAGTTTCTCATGGCTTCTTACCTCGCAGCCCGATTCTGGTGTCCCAAAAGCTCTTTGAGATTGAGCATCATGTCATAAGCAATGGGCATGACTTGATGCTGATGTTGCAGTACATTTGACATAGATGCCAAAATGTAACATCGCGCCATCTCATCAGCCTTAATCCACTTCTTATAACTCTCCTTCTCCTTTTCCCCAGAATCATCCGTAGGCTTAGGAGGACACACTTCGAAGAGTATATATTTGTACTCCTCAGCAGTCAAGACAATGTCAAGATTCCTCTTCCAATCGACATAATTGGGTCCAGTAAGTTTATTTTCTTTCACTATCACAGCAAGCAAGTTGAAAGTCATTTTGAAAAACCTAAAATCACATAGATCAAAACATTAGATTTCAAAAAACTATTGATTCCTCAAACAATAATATTTTAAAATCAACCAACACCTCAAAACACCGAGAATATCGTATGCCACGATAGTGTGGACGTATACAAATTCTACATTCGTAAGAGGAGGTTTTACCCATTAATTTTACTATCTTGTCAACCTAACTTTTTGAAAAATAAATTTAATAGTTGGTTCCTCTTTGGCCCGACAAATAAGAGTAGTGACTCCGATGGGGAGGATACTCCTATTTGCACCTAAGTGTTCACCAATACTTGGTACCAAGGCAATTATCTCGGGTTATGTGCCTTCCGATGGGGAAGTACACATGCTTCTTAATAATTTCCTATAACCATATTCGACCCTGTGATCCGCAAACAAACTCATCCGATGGGGAGGAAGGCACTCAGAGCCGACGCACAAGTTTGTTTGCATCACATGTCAAATCGTAATGGAGGTCGTGGGAATTTATAAAAATATCCCTCTCCCACTTAGTAATCTAGAATTGAGAATTTTTCCTAGCCTACGACATGCATATCAAACAAAAAGAAATAAATATGAAAAAAAATATTTTCCAACTATTATGGCTTTTGTTTCCAATATGCCTCCTGTCGTATTGTCATCTCGTCCGCTCCTCCCTACGCCATGTACAAGTCATCTGGAGATCCGAGTCGAGAACAACTATTTTAATTTACATCCATCGATCCTATACTCCTTGAAGGAGTGTATATGAAATTTAGATCGAAAGTAAAATAAAATAAATGAGTGGCCAAACAATGTCGTACTTAATTAAAAAATTAAATACTAGCCTCGTCAACCCTGAGGATTCAAACAATATTACACACATACAATCACATACACACATATGACCATAATAGTTGGATCTTATTTCTGCAACCAAAGAGTTAGCCTACGCACATCCTACTATCATCTGGCACATACAATAGATGATAAGTGTATAAAATAACCGAATCCAAAACACACAAAATTGGAAACTGTGGCTCTGATACCACTTGAAGGCAGGAAACTTCGCTTCCCACTTCAACTCGGTTTCTTGTTCATGGCGATCCCATCTTCGTCCCTGGATTAAAAAAAAATTAATCCTCGACAAATAGGGATTATCAATGCAACCATTTCATCGTCATGCTATCCGATTAGAGTGGGCACTTGAACAAACTTGTTGTTTAAGCAACCAATCTCTATTCTTCGAATAGTCGCGGAATAGATGATGTACGGATCACCGGTTTTTGTGTTCGTATTTAGGGTCCAAGTAAATTTAGCCACATACCATACATACAATATACAAAGAAACATAAGGAAAGCAAAAGAAGATTTATACCTCTTGTTTACCTCAAGGTCTTCTATCTTTTGTCCTATCCTCCTCTTGGACGTTGTGTGGGCAATGATCCTCCAAGAGATGAAGCCTCCTAAATCACGATCTTCCTTTCCTTGCTCGCTCCGAACAAGAGGAAGTATAGAACAAAATCCTTCTCCTATCTAGAACCAACCACCAAGCCTCCTTGCTTGGTGATTGCCACCGACCAAGGAGAGAACAAGGAGTAGATGAAGAGAATGGGGTGGGCTCCGACCAAGAGCTCCAAGGGAAGAACCCTAACCCTAGTCACCGCCGGCCAAGGATGGAAAGAAGAAGAGGATGAGCACCAACCAAGGTTGAGAAGAGCAAGATGGGTTCCGACCAAAGAGAAGAGGAAAGCCTTGCTGCCGAAGGATTCTCTAAACCCTAGCCGCCCAATCCCTCCAAGCCCTAGCCGCCCAAACCCTAATTCTCCTTCTATCTTCTTGTCGCCCACCCTAGGAGCCTTATTTATAGAGTTGGGCTCAAGCCTCCTTTTAATATCCACCGTCGATTGTAGGGATTTAATCTCAACCGTCGGATCTAGATATTTAATCTCAACCGTCGGATCTAGAGATTTAATCTCCACTGTCAGATCTAAAGATTTAATCTCCACCATTGGATCAAGAGATTTAATCTACACCGTCGGATTTAGAGTTTGATTTTCCATCATCGGATCTAGGCTTCAAAAGGGTTTTAATAGGCTATGATAGGGACCATGAGAAGGATTTGGATCTTGGCCACTGAATAGATCAGGCCCACATAAAGTCCGATCCATTAATGATAATCCATTCCACTAGAGGATTATCATTGATCTACCTCACCAACCGCCATAAATTAATATGGGCTCCATATATTATTTCTACATATATCTCCCCCTGATTAAGATCTTGAATGTCTGTCAATTAAATAATTTACTGACAATTAATTAATCAACATCTAAATCCATGAGTAGTACCACTCAACCTTATCATCATGCCGGACCAAGTTCACCTACAGGGTTTACATTATGAACCTTATGAGCTCCTTAAGGGGACATCATCATCCTAATATATAGGACATGGTTTCCTCCTATAATCAATGTCACACCATATAAATAATATCATTTCCCACCTTATTGAGCCTATCGATTTACTCTATAAATCTCGCTCATTGGTAAATCAAAGAAATTAATACTAAGTATATGTGTCCGTTATTATATCGGGATTAAGAGCATGCACAACATAATATCTGAGGTCCGATTTGATTATATAGTCAACAATAAATCGAATCACCTTTAAGTTGATCCTACTCAATACAAACAAAGTGTACTAGTATAATTCTATGGTCAAGGCAAACCAATACCAAATCACACTACAACCATGCTAATAATTTGTCCAAAACCATCTCGGTTGTGAGCCTTTACTTATACTTTACAAGGAAATAATAACATGATCTCCCATGTGACACTATACACCATGTTATCTACAATGTAATGTATTAGACAAAATGCATAACCATAAATATGCAAACAACGATCATGTGATTCTTATTTCAAAATAAAGATGTTCATACAAAAGATTGACTTTTCAGTATGCATCCAAACAATATTAACCTAAGTAGAATTCAAAGGTTGATAGCTGATGGACATTTGGGTTAATTAGTGGTGGAAGATTTCCCAACTTGCGAATCTTGCTTAGAAGGTAAAATGACCAAGAGGCCTTTTAAGGACAAGGGGTATAGAGCCAAAGATGTGTTGGAATTGGTTCATTCTGATTTGTGCGGTCCTATGTCTATCCAGGCTACAGGTGGTTTTGAATATTTCATCTCTTTTATAGATGATTATTCAAGATATGGATACATTTACTTGATGCGCCGCAAGTCTGAATGCTTTGACAGGTTCAAAGAATTGAAGGTTGATGTTGAGAAATGTCAAGGTAAAATTATCAAGACACTACAATCTGATCGTGGTGCTGAGTAGCTCTTGGGAGAGTTTAGGAATTACTTATCAGAGGTTGGGATTCAATCCCAATTGTCTGCACCTGGCACACCCCAGCAGAATGGTGTAGCAGAGCGAAGAAATAGGACTCTTATGGAGATGGTTAGATCGATGATGAGTTATTCTGAGTTACCAAAATCATTCTAGGAGTATGCTCTAGATACGACAGTGTATATTCTGAAATTGGTACCATCTAAATCAGTGCCTTCTACTCCCACAGAATTTTGGACTGGGCGAAAGCCTAGTCTGAGACATATTCAGATTTGGGGGAGTCCAGCACATGTGCTAAAGGCAGATGCTAGTAAGTTGGAACCTCGTACATAAGTGAGCTTGTTCGTAGGATATCCTAGAGGAATGAAAGGTGGTTTGTTCTGTAGTCCTGAAGATCATAGGGTGATCGTTAGCACAAACATATGATTTTTAGGGGAAGACTATGTGATGAACCACAAGCCCATGAGCAGGATTGTTCTGGAGGAATTAAGAGGGGAGATCACTACTTCAGTACCACCGGTAGAAAAAGGACATACCACAAGTGACTGCAACGCGTGTCACAGAGGATACAAAGGTGATACCTCATCGTAGTGGGAGGGTTGTTAGACAACCTGATAGAATTATGTTCTTGGGAGAATCTTCTGATTTGATCCCTGGCGAACATGAACCTGATCTCTGGACATATGACGAGCCAATCCAAGATAAAGATGTGGTATCTTGGCAATGTGCGATGAATTCTGAGATAGAATCTATGGATTCAAATCAGGTCTGGGAGCTAGTAGAACCATCCAATGGTGTAAAAACCATTGGATGCAAGTGGATCTACAAAAGAAAGAGTGGAATAGATGGGAATGTTGATACCTTAAAATCAAGGCTTGTTGCAAAAAAGTATACTCAGAAAGAGGATATCGATTATAAGGAGACCTTTTCGCTAGTAGTCATGCTTAAGTCTATCCAGATTCTCTTGTCTATTACTGCTCATTTGGATTGTGAGGTGTGGCAAATGAATGTCAAGACAGCTTTCCTTAATGGAATTCTTGAGGAAAACATCTATATGGAGCAACCAGAGGGATTCATTGCAAAAGGTAAAGAGCATCTTGTGTGTAAGCTTAATCAATCAATTTATGGATTGAAGCAAGCTTCGAGATTTTAGAACATCCGCTTTGATAAGGTAATCCAGTCTTATGGATTTATTCAAAGTCCCGATGAGTCTTGCGTATACAAGAGATGTGATGGAAACGTAGTGGTATTTCTTGTACTATACTTAGATGACATTTTTCTCATTGGAAACAATGTCAAAGTATTATCAGACGTAAGGGTATGGTTGTCCAAACAATTTGATATGAAGGACTTGGGAGAAGTGGGACACATCCTTGGGATCAAGGTTATAAGGGATCGCAAGAAAAGGATGTTGTGATAATCTCAAGCTTCTTACATAGACACTATTTTTGCTCATTTTAGCATGAAGAACTCCAAGAAAGGTTTTCTACCTTTTAGGCATGGAGTACCTTTTATCTAAAGAGATGTGTCCTAGAATATCAAAGGAGATAAAGGAGATGAAGGCGGTTCCTTATGCTTCGGTGGTAGGAAGCCTTATGTATGCTATATTATGTACGTGGGCATGGTTAGCAGATATCAGAGTTATCTAGGACAGAGACATTGGACATCGGTAAAGCATATATTGAAGTACCTGAGAAGGACTATGGATTATATGCTGGTATACCAGGCAGACCAATTACTCCCAGTGGGTTAAACAGATTCTGACTTTCAATCAAATAGGGATAACAGTAAGTCTACCTTGGGTTTTGTGTTTACTTTGGGAGGTGGAGCCATTGTATGAGGAGTGTCAAGAAGAAATGCATGGCGGACTCCACAATGGAAGCTGAGTATGTGGTAGCCTCTGAGGCAACAAAAGAAGCTGTATGGATCAAGAATTTCTTTATGGACATGGATGTGATTCATGTTTTGCCTAGAACTATCAAAATTTATTGTGATAATAGTGGTGCATTTGCAAACTCAAAGGAACCATGATCCCCTAAGGCAAGTAAACACATAGAGCACAAGTATCACCTAATACAAGAGATCATAAAGCGAGGAGAAATTGTTGTTGCTATGATTGCATCAGAGGATAACTTGGCAGATCCTTTCACTAAGGCCTTTCCAGCGAGAGCTTTTGATAGGCATGTGGAGGGAATGAGAATCATATGTATGACTGTTTGATGGTAGCATAGTCTTTTAGTATAAGTGGGAGATTATTGGGATCTATACTGAAAGCCTAGCCTTTGTATGAACATCTTTATTTTTGAAATAAGAATCCCATGATCATTGTTTGCATATTTATAGTTATGCATATTATCTAATACTTTACAATGTAGATAACATGGTGTATGGTGTCACCTAGAAGATCATGTTATGAGTTCCTTGTAGAGTATAAGTAGAGGCTTACATCCAAGATGGTTTTGGACAAACCATTGGCATGGTTGTAGTGTAATTTGGTATTGGTTTATCTTGACCATAGAATTACACTAGTACACTTTATGTATATTGAGCATAACTGACTTAGAGGTGATTCAATTTATTGTTGACTATATAATTGAATCAGACCTCGGATATTATGGTGTACATGCTCTTAATCCCAATATAATAACGGGCACATGTACTTAATATTTATTTCTTTGATTTACCAATGGGCGAGATTTATGGATTAAATCGATAGGCTCGATAAGTTGGGAAATAATTTTATTTACATGGCATGCTGTTGATTATAGGATGAAACCGTGTCCTATATATTAGGATGATGATGTCCCCATGAGGAGCTCATATGGATCATCATGTAAATCTTGCAGGTGGACTTGGTCCGGCATGATGATAAGGTTGAGTGGTACTACTCATGGAGTTAGATGTTGATTAATTAATTGTCAGTAAATTAATTAATTAACGGACATTCGATATCTTAAACACGGGGAGACATTTGTACAATTAATATATAGAGCTCATATTTAATTATGGGGGTTGGTGAGGTAGATCAATGATAATTCTCTAGTGGAATGGATTATCATGAATGGATCGGATTTTATGTGGGTCAGATCCATTGGGTGGCCAAGATCCAACTCCTCCTACGGTCCCTATTATAGCCTATTAAAACCCTCAAGAAGCCTATATCCAATGGACACGATTAAAAGGAGGCTTGGACCAAATCTATAAATAAGGTCCAAGCCTTGGGCAGCAAGGGAAGAGAGTTGTGGTTTAGGGTTTTGGAGTTGGCTTTGGAGGCTTGGGCGGCAACTTAGGTTTTAGCTTCTCCTTATGGGCGGCGGCAACACAACCTAGGGTTTGGCCCCTGTTTTGGGCGGCGCCTCCCTCTCTCTCTCTAGCTTGGGCGATGACTCCTCCCTCTCTATCTCTCCTTTGGTCGGCGGCAACAAGAGACCTCTCTTGGCCGACACCCACTCTTCATTCTTCCTCTCCTTGGCTTGATGCAACAACCAAGCTAGGAGCTTGGTGGTCGGCACTAGATAGGAGAAGGAGGGTTTGGTCATCTTCCCTTTGTTCGGAGCGAGAAGGGTAGGGAAGAACGAGATCTAGGTGGCTTCAATTTCTGGAGGATCGTTGCCCACACAACGTCCAAGAAGAGGATAGGTCATACAATAGAAGATCAAGAGGAAAACAAAGGGTATAATTCTTGTTTTGGTTTCCTTTTGTTCTTTTGTAATATGCATGTGATTTTTTACAATTGTATGATCATGGACCTCGAAGATAAATACAAAAATCGGCAATCCGTACATCATCTATTTCACGGCTAATCGAGAAAAAGAGGTAAGTTGCTTGAACAACAAGTTTGTTCAAGTGACCACTCTAATCGAATAGCACAATGATGGATCAGTTGCTTGGGTAATCGGTCTTTGTCGGGGATAAATTTTTTTATCCAGGGATGTGTGATTGGATTGCCGTGTACAAGCGACCGAAGCGAAGCGAGAAGCGAACCTTTTCGACTTCAACAACCTTCAAGTGGTATTAGATCCACGGTTTTTCGGTTTTGTGTGTTTAAGATTCGATTACTTTTATTCACTTATCATATATTATGTGTGTTGGATAATAGTAGGATGTGCGTAGGTTAACTTTTTGGTTGCAGGCATAAGATCCAACTTTTATGGCCATATGTGTGTGTATGTGATTGGATTTGTATAATTGTAATATTATTTGAATCCTCGGGGTTGACGAGGCTAGTATTTAATTTTTGTAATTAAGTACGGCATTGTTTAGCCACACTTTTATTTTAGTTTACTTTCGATCCAGATTTCTTGCACACTCCTTTGTGGAGTATAGGATCGATGGATGTAAATTAAAATAATTTTTCTCAGTTCGGATCTCCAGATGGCTTGTACATGGCATAGGGAGGAGCGGACGAGGTGGCAACACGACTGGAGGCATATTCAAGAACAAAAGCTATAATAGTTGGAAAATTTAATTTTCATATTTATTACTTTTGATTTATATGCTTGTTGTGCTTGCATAGTTAAAATTCCTCAATTTTAAATTACTATGTGGGAGTCGGTATTTTTTAAATTCCTACGGCCTCCATTACAATTTGACTTGCGCATTAGATTTGAGCGCCTTTCTCCATATCGGATGAGTTTGTTTTGCGGATCAATAGGTCAAATATGGTTATAGTAAATTATTTAGGAGTGTGTGTACTTCCCCATCTGAAGGCACATAATCTCAGATAATTGCCTTAGTATCCGGTAATAGTGAACACTTAGATACAAATAAGAGTATCCTCCCCATCGGAGTCATTGGTTTTATTTGTAGGGTCGAAGAGGAACCAACTTTTAATTTTATCTTTCAAAAAGTAAGATTGATAGGATAATAAAATTAATGGGTAAAACCTCCTCTTACAAATGAAGATTTCGTATACATCCACACAATCATGGCATACGATATTCTCAGTGTTTTGAGGTGTTGGTTGATTTTAAAATTTTATTGTTTGAGGAATAAATAATTTTTTTAAATCTAAATGTTTTTGATCTATGTGATTCTTAAGATTTTCAAAAATGACTTTCAACCCACTTGCTGTAATACTAAAGGAAAATAAACTTACTGGACCTAACTATGTTGATTGGAAAAGGAATCTGGATATAATCTTGACTGATGAGGAGTACAAGTATATACTTCTCGAAGAGTGTCCTCCTAAGCCTGTGGATGATTCCGGGGAAAAGGAGAAAGAGAGTTATAAGAAGTGGATCAAGGCTGATGAGATGGTGCGGTGTTACATTTTGGCTTCTATATCAAATGTATTGCAACATCAGTATTAGGCCATGTCGACTGCTTATGACATGAAGCTCAATCTCAAGGAACTTTTTGGACACCAGAATCGGGCTGCTGGGCAGGAAGCCATGAGGAACTTGATGACGACCACCATGGTTGAGGGAACACCCGTGAGGGATCATATTCTCAAGATGATGCCTCATTTGAATAAGCTAGAAATCCTTGGAGCTAAGATCGATGGGGAAACCCAGGTCAATATCATTCTCTAATCTCTACCTAGGAGTTTTGAGCAGTTTCGCTTGAACTACAACATGAATAAGAGGTTGTATTCATTGGCAGAGCTTCTGTCAGAACTCCAGGAGGCAGAGGGGCTTTTTCGTTAGAATGTTCAGGCTCAGGCCATGATTGCTCAGAAGGTTTCGACTTCTAAGCCGAAAGGCAAGAAGAAGAAGAAACAAGGTGGAGCAAAGGTGGCGGGAGGATCTCATGGAGGAGTGAAGAAGCCGAAAGGCAAGAAGAAGAAGAAACAAGGTGTAGCAAAGGTGGTGGTAGGATCTTAGGGAAGAGTGAAGCAGACTGGAATTGGAAGGCTGACTGCCCTAACCGGAAGCAAAACAAAGGTATATCTTTTGGTCTACTGATTGAAACATGTTTACCGGTATTATCTACCGGCACCTGGTGTGTAGATACTGGAGCCACTGATCATGTCTGCAATACTTTGTAGGGGTTCCAGGAAACCAGACGACTAGCTGAGGCCGAGATTACCGTCTACATGGGCAATGCTACTAAGGTGGCGGCTATTGCAGTGGGAGATGTTTATTTATCTTTTGATAGGAATAAAACTTTGGTTTTGAGAAATTATATTTATGTACCTTCATTTAGAAAGAATTTAATTTCAGTTTCTAAATTATTTTTGGATGGATTTTCTATTTCTTTTAATGATAGAGTCGGTATAAAAAGGAATAGGGAGATTATCTGTTCTGGTACATTGATAGGAAATTTATATACTCTTGAAACAAAAGCTCCAACAATTCGAATAGAAATAAATAACTCATCTTCTAAATCTAATATGAGAAAAGAACCTTCGAAAATGAACCAAACGTATCTTTGGCATCAAAGGTTAGGTCATATTAACCTAAGTAAAATTCAAAGGTTGTTAGCTGATATACCTTTGGGTTCATTAGTGGTGGAAGTTTTCCTAATCTGCGAATCTTTCTTGGAAGGTAAAATGACCAAGAGGCCTTTTAAGGCAAAGAGGTATAGAGCCAAAGATGTGTTGGAATTGGTCCATTCTGATTTGTGCGGTCCTATGTCTATCCAGGCTAGAGGTGGTTTTGAATATATCGTCTCTTTTATAGACAATTATTCAAGATATGGATACATTTACTTGATGTGTTGTAAGTCTAAATGCTTTGACAGGTTCAAAGAATTCAAGGCTAATGTTGAGAAACGTCAAGGTAATTATATCAAGACACTATAATCTGATCGTAGTAGTGAGTACCTCTTGAGAGAGTTTAGGAATTACTTATCATAGGCTGAGATTTAATCCCAATTGTCTGCACTTGCCACACCCCAGCAAAATGGTGTAGCAGAGCGAATGAATAGAACTCTTATGGAGATGGTTAGATCGATGATGAGTTATTCTGAGTTACCAAAATTGTTCTGGGGGTATGCTCTGGATACAACAGTGTATATTATGAAATTGGTACCATCTAAATCAGTGCCTTCTACTCCCACAGAACTGTGGACTAGGCGAAAGCCGAGTTTGAGACATATTAGGATTTGGGAGAGTGCAACACATGTGCTGAAGGCAGATGCTGGTAAGTTGGAACCTCGTACAGAAGTGCGCTTGTTCGAAGGCTATCCTAGAGGAACGAAAGGCGGTTTGTTTTATAGTCCTAGAGATCAGAGGATGATCGTTAGCACAAATGCCAGATTTTTAGAGGATGACTATATGATGAACCACAAGCCCATGAGCAGGATTGTTCTGGAGGAATTAAGAGGGGAAGTCACTACTTCAATACCACTGGTACAAAAGGACATACCACAAGTGACTGCACTGCGTGTCACAGAGGATACAAAGGTGATACCTCATCGTAGTGGGAGGGTTGTTAGACAATATGATAGATTTATGTTCTTGCGAGAATCTTCTAATTTGGTTCCTGACGAACATGAACCTGATCCCTCGACATATGACGAGACAATCCAAGATAAAGATGCGGTATCTTGGCAAAGTTTGATGAATTCTAAGATAGAATCTATGGATTCAAATTAGGATTGGGAGCTAGTACAACCACCCAATGGTGTAAAAACCATTGGATGCAAGTGGATCTACAAAAGAAAGAGAGAAATTGATGGGAAGGTTGAGACCTTCAAAGCAAGGCTTGTTGTAAAAGAGTATATTTAGAAAGAGGGTATCGATTATGAGGAGACCATTTCGCCAGTATCCATGCTTAAGTCTATCCAGATTCTCTTGTCTATTGCTGCTCATATGGATTATGAGGTGTGACAGATGGATGTCAAGACAGCTTTCCTTAATGGAAGTATTGAGGAAAACATCTATATGGAGCAACTACAGAGATTCATTGCAAAGGGAAAAGAACAACTTGTGTGCAAGCTTAATCGGTCCATTTATGGATTGAAGCAAGCTTCGAGATCTTGGAACATCCACTTTGATGAGGTAATCCAGTCTTATAGATTTATTCAAAGTCCGGATGAGTCTTGTGTATACAAGGGATGTGACAGAAACATAGTGGTATTTCTTGTACTATACATAGATGATATTTTGTTCATTGTCAACAATGTCAAAGTGTTATCAGACGTAAGGGTATGGTTGTCCAAATAATTTGATATGAAGGACTTGAGAGAAATGTGACACATCCTTGTGATCAAGGTTATAAGGGATCGCAAGAAATGGATCTTGTGCTTATCTCAAGCTTCATACATAGATAATATTTTAGCTCATTTTAGTATGCAGAACTCCAAGAAACGTTTCTACCTTTTAGGCATGGAGTACCTTTATCTAAAGAGATGGGTCCTAGAACATCAAAGGAGATAGAGGAGATGAAGGTGGTTCCTTATGCTTCGATGGTAGGAAGCCTCATGTATGCTATGTTATGTACATGGGCATGGTTAGCAGATATCAGAGTAATCCAGGACAGGGACATTGGACTGCGATAAAGTATATATTGAAGTACCTGAGAAGGCATGATGTTATACCAGGCAGACCAATTACTCCCTGTGGGTTACACAAATTCTGACTACTAATCAGATAGGGATAATAATTAGTTTACCTCGAGTTTTGTGTTTACTTTTGGAGGTGAAGCCATTGTATGGAGGAGTATCAAGAAGAAATGCATGGCGGACTCCACCATGGAAGCTGAGTATATGGCAGCCATTGAGGCAGCCAAAGAAGTTGTATGGATCAAGAACTTCTTGATGGACTTGGATTTTATTCCTGGTTTGCCCAGAACTATAACAATTTATTGTGATAAAAATGGTGCAGTTGTAAACTTGAAGGAACCACGAGCCATAAGGTAAGTAAACACATAGAGCGCAAGTACCACCTGATACGAGAGATCGTAAAGTGAGGAGAAGTCGTTGTTGCCAAGATTGCATCAAAAGATAACTTGGCAAATCCTTTCACTAAGGCCTTTTCAACGATAGATTTTGATAGGCATGTGGAGGGAATGTGAATCAAATGTATGGCAGGTTGATGGCAGCATAGTCTTTTAGTATAAGTGGGAGATTATTGGGATGTATACTAAAAGCCTAGCCTTTCTATGAACATCTTTATTTTTGAAATAAGAATCACATGATCATTGTTTGCATATTTATGGTTATGCATATTGTCTAATACTTTACATTATAGATAACATAGTGTGTGGTGTCACATAGAAGATCATCTTATGAGTTCCTTGTAGAGTATAATTAGAGGCCCACAAAGAAGATGGTTTTGGACAAACCATTGGCATGGTTGTAGTGTAATTTGGTATTGGTTTATCTTGACCATAGAATTACACTAGTACACTTTGTGTGTATTGAGCAGGACCGACTAAAAGGTGATTCAATTTATTGCTGACTACATAATTGAATCAGACCTCAGATATTATGGTGTATATGCTCTTAATCCTGATATAATACCGGGCACATGTACTTAATTTTTATTTCTTTGATTTACTAATGGGTGAGATTTATGGATTAAATCGATAGGCTCGGTATGTTGGGAAATAATATTATTTACATGGTGTGTCATTGATTATAGGAGGAAACCGTGTCCTATGTATTAGGATGATGATGTCCCCTTGAGGAGCTCTTAAGGATCATCATGTAAATCCTGCAGGTGGAATTGGTCATGCATGATGATAAGGTTGAGTGGTACTACTCATTTAGTTAGATGTTTATTAATTAATTGTCAATAAATTAATTAATTAATGGACATTCGATATCTTAAACACGGGGAGACATTTGGTCCCTATTGTTGCCTATTGAAACCCTCAAGATGCCTAGATCCAACGGACATGATTAAAAGGAGGCTTGGACAAAATCTATAAATAAGGTCCAAGGCTTGGGCGGCAAGGGAAGAGAGTTGTGTTTTAGGGTTTTAGAGTTGGCTTTGGAGGCTTGGGCGGCAACTTAGGTTTGGGCTTCTCCTTGTGGGCGGTGACAACACAACCTAGGGTTTGGCCCTTGTTTTGGCCGGTGCCTCCCTCTCTCTCTCTAGCTTGGCCGACGGCTCCTCCCTCTCTTTTTCTCCTTTGCCCGGCGACAACAAGAGACCTCTCTTGGTCGGCGCCCACTCTTCCTTCTTCCTCTCCTTAGCGGGCGGCAACAACCAAGCTAGGAGATTGGTGGTCGGCACTAGATAGGAGAAGAAGGGTTCGGTCATCTTCCCTTTGTTAGGAGCGAGCAAGGTAGGGAAGAACGAGATCTAGGTGGCTTCAATTCTTGGAGGATCGTTGCCCACCATAACGTCCAAGAAGAGGATAGGTCATACAATAGAAGATCAAGAGGTAAACAAGAGGTATAATTCTTGTTTTGGTTTCCTTTTGTTCTTTTGTATTATGTATGTGATTGTTTAAAATTGTATGATCATGGACCCCAAAGATAAATACAAAAATCGGCGATCCGTACATCATCTATTCCGTGGTTTATTGAGGAAAAGAGTTAAGTTGCTTGAACAACATGTTTGTTCAAGCGACCACTCTAATCGAATAGTACGATGATGGATCGTTTGCTTGGGTAATCGGTCTTTATCTGGGTTAAAATTTTTTATCCGGGGACCTATCATCGGATTGTCATGTACAAGCGACCGAAGCGAAGTGAAGCGAGAAGCGAAGCTTTTTGACTTCAACAACCTTCACCTCCTCCCTAGGCCACTGTGCCTGCTGGGCCCTCATATGCTGCTGCATCTCCTGGTGGTAGGCGGCCTCCGCCTGGCGACGGGTAGCCTCCTCCTAAAAGTAAACGCGGGCCTCATCGTAGAACTCCTCGGTGTGCTAGGAGTGCTCTCGGAAGCCCTGAAACTCCACCTGCATGTAGGCGCTCTACTCCTCCCATCGCTGCCTCTGTGTCTGTGCTCGGAATATATGTTGCCGAGGCACGATTGGAACTCCAAAAAATCATAGGCAAATGTACCTGTATCTTGCTTAAAAGTAAAAAAAGGTGGCGGTGCAGGTGAAGGCTCATGTCGACGTGGACTAGGTGGGCTCCTATGCATGTGTGGACTGTAGAGAGCGTGATGCAATGGGGGAGAGATGGGCGCCGATGTGGATGGTCCCTCATATGGTGAGGACTATACTATTAGGTCTAACGGTAGTTGGCACATATGGTGATGGTGGTACGATCAGGGTCGGCGAGCCTAAGGGTCGTCAGGTTTTTCCTTACAAATCATAAGGAGTGTCTCTCTCTTACAATCATCTTCAAGGCCATACACACTCCCAGGTCAATCCTAGGGCTACCCTCTATGCTATCTAGCGCAGTGTGGTCATACCCCATCCTATGGCAAATGTGGGTAAGTAGGCCCCCCACATTAATCTCTCCTCTCGCTGCTTTGCCCATTTTTACTAAGTGTATAATGAAATGGGACCCTACATCGATGCTAGTCCTTTCATGTAGCATGTCCCATAGGCAAAGCAGCTCGCTAGCTCTCACTATGTCGTCACTCTCCCCACGACCAAAAATAGTGCTTGCCATGATTCAGTGGAGGTATTGGAATGTAACGCCCGCCCTTTTCTGCTCTCAGGGCGGCGCTACTTTTTTTTTTATAACATAACATATATGGATCATTTCACAATCTACATAATCAAACATGTTATCATGACATAAATCTTCTTTTATAACATGCATCACATATCATAGACCTAATTAGCATGTTAACATATCATATCTTCTTTATGACGTGCATCACATATCATAATCATAATTAGCATGTTAACATATCTTAACTTCTTTTATAACATGCATAATATAAAGATTAGAGAATGTAACTATTATTAACACGATCCATTCAAGAGTTCTAACATATCAAACTTTCATAAGTAAGGTGAACAGTAACTTAAACTAAGCAACATCCAACATGGTACTAATAAATCACAAGTCATAAAAGCGGAAGCAAATGTCTTAAGTTGTTCATTGAGCATATAAATAAAAGCAGAGAGTAATAGGGTCTTTTTCCACCATGCCACTATCACACACACTTTGCCCCTCCTACTACTTCCTCTAGTTCATGTTTCCTTTATCTGCAGTATATGGACAACATAAACTATAAGCATATAGCTTAGTAAGATTCTTGCCTACTCACAAAAGCCACAAATTACATCAAATAATTAGAAAACATGAGCATACTAGCATAAATAACATAAGTATTGCATAACAACACTAAACCTCAGCATACTAACATAATGAAACATAAGCATGGCATAAAAATTACATAAGCATGCTAAACATAATTAAACCTAAGCATGGCATAAATTAAACATAAGCATTCATGACATCATAAATCCTAAACCTGCATAAAGGACATAATCATAAGCATTCTTAAACTTAACCATAAGCATTCATGACATCATCAATCCTGAACATGCATAAAGGACATAATCATAAGCATTCTTAAACTTAAACATAAGCATTCACAATTTCATACAAGTCCTTTCTTTTCAAAACATATACATATAGATAGATACTTCAACATAATCATAACATGAAGGGGCCCAGGTTAAGTACCACATAAAGCGCGTTCCCTAATAGGCTGGGGTAGCTAGCCACCAGACCTACTAGAGAAAGACCTCTTACGTCTTACCAGGGCAAGACCTCTTACGTCTTCTTATGTCCCTTGGATTTGATTAAAGACCACCTAACGGGTCGGGTACTTAACCTCTTACAAAGTAAAATACTTAATTTTCTTTCTTTTCTTTCTTATCATATCATAAAGAATGCTCTTAATCCCCAACATAAAAAGGGAAGCATCTCCGTCTTATCTTATCATAAAGAGAGCTCTTAATCCCAACATAAAAAGGGGAAGCATCTTCTTAGACATTTCATAGCATATATGCATTCATAACATAAGAATACCCTAAAGGGGTCTTAAAGCATAAACATGTTGATCACATAAGCATATTTCATGGCATATCAAGCATAAACATGCTCATCACATAGGCATATTTCATGGCATATTAAATCATAAACATGTTCATCACATAGGCATGTTTCATAGCATATTAAATCATAAACATGTTCATCACATAGGCATGTTTCATGGAATATTAAATCATAAACATGTTCATCACATAGGCATATTTCATGGCATATTAAATCATAAACATGTTCATCACATAGGCATATTTTATGGCATATTAAATCATAACTATGTTCATCACATAGGCATACATACAATCATGCAACATATCATGAATTCTAAGGGAATTCTTGTACACCAATTTAAGCACATAATCTTAACCCTAGCTTAGGTACCCTAAGTGGCCGAAATCACTAGGGAGGGGTTCATACATTTTTTTTTTTTGCACATGAAGCTTACATAAGTGTCACATAACATATCATAAACTTAGGGGGAGTATTTGCACATGAAGTTGGGTACTTAGACCCCACCCTAGCCCTAACACCCTAGTTGGCCGAAACGTTAGAACACAAGAAAATTTATTTTTGTCACATAAAATTTATACATGAAGACATACAACATATCATAATTTCATAAGGAGTGTTTTCATGCAACCCTAGCCCTAAAACCCTAGTTGGCCGAAACATTAGTGGCACAAAAATTTGTTTTTGTCACATAAAATTTATACATGAAGACATACAACATATCATAATTTCATAAGGAGTGTTTTCATACAACCCTAGCCCTAAAACCCTAGTTGGCCGAAACTTGTATGGTATAAAGCATCACATTTCTTTCATATATCATGTCCTACAAGAGCAAATATACTGCAGGTGAGGGAATCTTACCACTTATAATTGGTTACCCCTTAATAAGAGAGACCTTGATTGGAGAGGAGACTAAAAAAATAATCTTGCCCTAGAACCCTTCTTGGTGCTCTTGACCCTTAGATGAAGATTAGCCCCTTAGATGAACCCTTCTCTTTGCTTAACTCACTAGGGTGGAACCCTAGTTTGCTTTGGCCGAAACTCAAAGAAGGAACCCTAGGGTTTCGGTGGAAGGAGGAAGAAGGAAGAAGAAGTTGTCAAATGAAACCTTCACTCTTATTTATAAAGGGAGGAAGAGAAGTGTCTCTTCTCTTTTCATGCCTCTTCATTTACCCTCCTCACACTCATCTAAAATTTCTCCTCTTTCTCCAACAGTAAGCTACTGCTGAGCACTTGGTCATCACATGCATGGTAAGAGTTAACTCTCACCAAGAGGTTTAAGGTTTAAACCTCACCTCTCCACTTTTATTCTTTTATCATCATTTTCCAGGATTCCATATATAATCTACTAGACATGAAATTAAATTCTATACAAAAATTTTGGAGAAAAATTTTTGGGGTGTTACAATCCCCCGTACCTTATGTAAAGTTAATCCCGAACTTAAAACAGTTCCAGATACTTTTGTCGCATCTCGTCTTCTCGTTCCCACATGAACTCTTCGAACCCTTGATTTCGCCATAGGACCTTCACTAAGGGTACCTTTTTGCTCCTTAGCTTCTTGACCTCTCGATCTGTTATCTGAACAAGTCGGCTTTCATAACTTAGGTCCCCTTGAATTTGTACTGCCATTGGTTCGATCACCTGGTCTGCATTGGGAACGCATCTCTTGAGTATTGATACATGGAAGACATTGTGGATAGCCGACATCTCCTGAGGTAGCTCCAGTTCATAGACCACCTTGCCGATTCTTTTCAGGATCTGATACGGTCCTACATAACACGGACTCAGCTTTCCCTTTCTTCCAAATCTCATTACTCCTTTCATAGGGGCGACCTTGAGGAACACAAAATCCCCAACTTCGAATTCCAATGGTCGGTGTCTCTTATCCGCATAACTCTTTTGCCGGCTCTGAGCAGTCTCTATCCTCTGACGGATAGTCTGTATAGCTCGGGTGGTATCGTCAATAATATCGGCCTGAAGACCCATTTCCCTCCTTTCACCACCCTCGTACTAACAGATAGGAGACCTGCATCTTCTCCCGTATAGAGCTTCATATGGTGCCATTCCAATAGTAGCCTGGTAACTATTGTTGTAAGTAAAATCTGCCAAGCACAAATATCAACACCAACTCCCCTTAAAGTCTAGAGCACAAGCCCGTAACATATCTTCCAGCACCTGGTTCACTCTTTCTGTCTGATCGTCGGTCTGAGGATGAAATGCAGTGATGAATCTCAACTTAGTGCCAAGAGCCTTCTGAACACATTCCCAGAAATGGGAGGTAAAACGGCCATCACGATCAGAAATAATAGCCTTAGAAACTCCATGTAATCTGATAATTTCCTTGGCATATAATTGAGCTAGCTGCTCAACCGGATAGGTCATCTTAATTGCCAGGAAATGGGTAGACTTTGTCAACCGATCTATGATTACCCATATAGCATCATAACCATTTGTTGTTCTGGGCAATCCCAAGATGAAATCCATAGAAATTTCTTCCCATTTCCACTCTGAATCAGATCACGATAATCCTTCAGTTTACGGTGTTCCGCTTAACCCTCTAGCGGTCGAGGTCGACGTATTGAGCCACATCCCTTTTCATGCCGGACCACCAAAATTTATCTCTTAAGTCCTGATACATTTTTGTAGATCCAGGATGCATGGTATAAGGTGTTCCATGGGATTCCTCGAGTATCTTCTTCCGTAATTCCGGATCGTCCGGAATACATAGTCGGTCCCAGACGTAAAATAATCCGCTGTCGGAAATGCGGAATCCATTATCCCTTCCTTCCAGGACTTCCTGTTTAATCTTCTGGATGTCTAAATCACCATCTTGCTTTCCCAATATATCGTCGAACAATGTCGGCGCTATCGTCATGGTGGAAAGTTGTCCAGAAATAATCTCTATTCTGTACTTCATTATTTTCCTTTTCAGGGGCTGAGATAGCATTGATAAGGACATCAAAGCGGCACAGGACTTTCTGCTAAGTGCATCTGCCACTTTGTTGGCCTTTTCTGGATGATAGAATATCTCACAATCATAATCTTTGACTAGCTCAAGCCATCTACGTTGTCTCATATTTAGGTCTTTCTGAGTGAAGAAATATCTCAGACTCTGGTGGTCTGTATAAATCCTGCACCAAGCTCCGTATAAGTAGTGTCTCCATATTTTTAGAGCGAATACCACGACTGCTAGTTCTAAGTCATGGGTAAGATAATTTCTTTCGTGCTCCTTGAGCTGTCTAGAGGCGTAAGCGATAACCTTGCCATTTTGCATAAGTACAGCTCTGAGCCCCAATTTAGAAGCGTCACTATACATATCGAAGCTTTCATTATCTTCAGGGAGAGTCAGAATGGGAGCGCTGGTCAATCTCCTCTTCAGTTCCGTAAAACTCCTCTCAGAGTGCTCAGTCCATTTGTATTGCTTGTCCTTTATGGTGAGGGCTGTCATAGGGGCTGCAATTCTAGAGAAGTCCTCTACAAACTTTCTGTAATAGCACAGTTGCAGAGAAAACTTCTGATTTCACTCGCATTCCTTGGCCTATTCCAGTTTCTCACAGCTTCAATCTTTATTGGGTCTACCATGATTCCTTCTTTAGAGATGACATGACCCAAGAATGACACTTGATCGAGCCAGAACTCACATTTGGAGAACTTCGCATATAGTTGCTCTTTCTGAAGAATCAGATCTTGTCTTGGATGTTCGATGCTCTTCTCGGTCTCTCGAGTAGATAAGAATATCGTCGATGAAAATGATTACAAATTTGTCAAGGAAGGCCGAGAATACTCGATTCATCAGGTCCATGAACATCGCAGGAGCATTGGTTACTCCGAAGGGAATAACTATGAACTCATAATGTCCGTATCTCGTCCCGAAGGCCGTATTCGGAATATCGCCTGGCTTTACTTTTACTTGATGATAGCCAGACCTAAGATCGATCTTTGAAAAGACAGTAGCTCCCTTCAGTTGGTTGAACAGGTCGTCAATCATGGGAAGTGGGTACCTGACATTGTTCCTGTATGATTTAGATGTCGAACTCTAGTAATTCACTTTACTATTACGTTCTTACCTATTCTTGATGGTCACGTTGTTCAGTGCCCAGTAGTCTATACACATTCGCATAGACCCATATTTTTTCTTTATGAACAGCACTGGAGCTCCCCATGGTGAGTGACTAGGGCGGATAAATCCCTGGTCAAGTAACTCTTGTAGTTGTTTCTAAAGTTCTTTCAACTCAGTCGGCGCCATACGGTAAGGTGCCTTGGAGATCGGGTTAGTTCCGGGAATCAATTCGATCTCGAACTAAATTTCTCTATCAGGTGGTAATCCAGGTAGGTCATCAGGGAATACCTCCGGATGGTCGCATACCACTCTGACATCTTCTAGCTTCTGGTTCTTTGCTGATATGGTATCAACCACGTGTGCTAGAAATCTGGTGCATCCATTTTCTAACATTTTTCGGGCTTTCAGCGCAGATAAGAATTTCCTTGTTCCTTTCTTTGGCTCCCCGATAAACTCAAATGAAACCTCTGCTTCGGGTCGGAAGATCACCTTCCGTTTATGACACTCAATTGAAGCGCCATACTTGTGCAGAAAATCTATGCCCAATATAACATCATAGTCCCGCATATCCAGAACTATCAAGTCACAATAGAGCTCCCTGTCTGCGAGTCTAATTGGTGCGGCGCGCAGAATATGGGTGGATGGCATCACTTCTCCCGAAGGTAACGTTGTTAAGAATTTATAGTCCAAAACTTGGGGATGCCTATCTATCTTTCTTGTGAAAGGCGTAGAGATGAACTAATGGGTTGCCCAGTGTCAAACAATACAGTAGCATACTGACTGAAAATAAATATCTGACCTGTGACAACCGTCAAGGCACTCGCTACATCTTCTCTGGTGAGGGAGAA
Source organism: Wurfbainia villosa (assembly GCA_025175895.1). Classification (NCBI taxonomy): domain Eukaryota; kingdom Viridiplantae; phylum Streptophyta; class Magnoliopsida; order Zingiberales; family Zingiberaceae; genus Wurfbainia; species Wurfbainia villosa. Next base: position 28,259,572 of record CM045989.1, on the reverse strand, counting down.
CACCCTGGCATTTGTCACCATGGGTGGGGCTTCCAGTCTCCCTTGGCTTATCTGAGGACCCTCTATCGTAGCCTGCATCTGGTGAAGGTGTGGAGGAGCACCCTGGTACTGGACATACTGCTGAGGAGGTGCCTGAACTCGGGTAGGGTAGTTCCAGGCTATGTGCCCCTCCAGTCCACAACTGTAACACTTCCTCGTGCCCTGACGACATTCCCCCGGATGCTTCTTCCCACATGTAGGATAGTCAGGATACATAGTTTGGTTGTTTCCTGGGCCCCCTTTTGGGCCATTCCACTGCTTCTTCTTGCCACTGCGGGCCCTCTTCCAACTAGTATTCTGAGATTTCTGACCTCCGATCAATGCCTTATTCTGCTGACTGATGTTGTTCAGGTAGTGCTCGGTGATCAAAGCACTACTAAATAGCTCTTCGGCGATCTGGGGTCGATTGACTCCGCCGGCCACATTCAGGGCTATCTCCGATCGTAACATTTTCAATATGAGTCTGATCCTCTCCGTTTCTGTACTGACTACTTCTGGGCAGAGACGTGCCAGTCGGTCGAACCTTTTCATAGCTTCACTAACTAGATCGCCTTGTCGGAACTCAAGGAACTCATTGTAGTGCTTATTTGTGATCCGTCTCTGAAAGAACTCATCGATGAACTCAGATTCAAAGTCTATCCACCTCATTTGATTTACTTGTCTCTTTGCTTTGACTCTCTCCCACCACATCCTTGCATCTCCAGAAAGACAGAATGAGGCACATTTTATCTTTTTGTGCTCGGGCCAATCCAGCAGCTCCACGATGCTCTCAACTATTTTGAACCAGGCTTGGGCATCCCATGGTTCGCAGGCACCTGAGAAATTTTCTGGTTTCAACCTCTGCCACTGAATCAAATAAGCTTCGGGTCGGACCCCGGTGGCAGCATTGACTAGTGGTGCTTGCACCATAGTGGTCGTGTTTGGCGTCACGTTCTGCATCTCTGGTGTGGTGATAGAGTTCCCTTGTTGATTCATGAGAGCATTGATAACCAGCTGTTGTTCTGCGACCTAACGCTGTAGCTCGTAACCACATGCTCTGGGTAGAGTCTTTGATTCATTCCCTCTATTACTACGTCTACCAGCCATGTTATCTAAGTGATAAATAAATAATTAAGGTATTATTATAATTTCTACTCATATACATGTATCTAAACATTCCATATCATAAACAAGATAAGGTATCCTTTCTAGTTGTATTTCTAGGTTAGAAACATGTTTCCATCATATAAAGCATGGTAAGGTACCATTACTATCTAAGTCACAAGTATGGTTCCATTCTACTCAAACATGATGAGGTATTATTTCTATCTAGATAGAAGACATTCTTCATTATAAAAGAAATTTAGGTATGCATAAAGTTACTTGGAAATAGCAGGATGGAGGCTTGATATGTGATAGTGAAAAGGTGAACCTGCTCTGATACCAACCTATAACGCCCGCCCTTATCTGCTCTCAGGGTGGCGCTACCTATATTTTTATAACATAACATATATGGATCATTTCACAATCTACATAATCAAACATGTTATCATGACATAAATCTTCTTTTATAACATGCATCACATATCATAGACCTAATTAGCATGTTAACATATCATATCTTCTTTATGACGTGCATCACATATCATAATCATAATTAGCATGTTAACATATCATAACTTCTTTTATAACATGCATAACATAAAGATTAGAGAATGTAACTATTATTAACATGATCCATTCATAAGTTCTAACATATCAAACTTTCATAAGTAAGGTGAACATTAACATAAACTAAGCAACATCCAACATGGTACTAATAAATCACAAGTCATAAAAGCGGAAGCAAATGTCTTAAGTTGTTCATTGAGCATATAAATAAAAGCAGAGAGTAATAGGGTCTTTTTCCACCATGCCACTATCACACACACTTTGCCCCTCCTGCTACTTCCTCTAGTTCATGTTTCCTTTATCTGCAGTATATGGACAACATAAACTATAAGCATATAGCTTAGTAAGATTCTTGCCTACTCACAAAAGCCACAAATTACATCAAATAATTAGAAAACATGAGCATACTAGCATAAATAACATAAGTATTGCATAACAACACAAAACCTCAGCATACTAACGTAATGAAACATAAGCATGGCATAAAATTTACATAAGCATGCTAAACATAATTAAACCTAAGAATGGCATAAATTAAACATAAGCATTCATGACATCATCAATCCTAAACATGCATAAAGGACATAATCATAAGCATTCTTAAACTTAACCATAAGCATTCATGACATCATCAATCCTGAACATGCATAAAGGACATAATCATAAGCATTCTTAAACTTAAACATAAGCATTCACAATTTCATACAAGTCATTTCTTTTCAAAACATATACATATAGATACTTCAACATAATCATAACATGAAGGGGGGGCCCAGGCTAAGTACCACATAAAGCGCGTTCCCTAATAGGTCAGTAGCTAGCCACCAGACCTACTAGAGCAAGACCTCTTACGTCTTACCAGGGCAAGACCTCTTACGTCTTCTTATGTCCCTTTGATTTGATTAACGACCACCTAACGAGTCGGGTACTTAACCTCTTACAAAGTAAAATACTTAATTTTCTTTCTTTTCTTTCTTATCATATCATAAAGAATGCTCTTAATCCCCAACATAAAAAGGGAAGCATCTCCATCTTATCTTATCATAAAGAGAGCTCTTAATCCCAACATAAAAAGGGGAAGCATCTTCTTATACATTTCATAGCATATATGCATTCATAACATAAGAATACCCTAAAGGGGTCTTAAAGCATAAACATGTTCATCACATAAGCATATTTCATGGCATATCAAGCATAAACATGCTCATCACATAGGCATATTTCATGGCATATTAAATCATAAACATGTTCATCACATAGGCATGTTTCATGGCATATTAATGTTAGTTATAGCCCTAGAACCAATCATGTGATGGTTGAATAGGGAACATTTTTGTATCATATTCTATAAAGGCAAAGGATTGGTTATTATATTTACGTCTTGCTTGTGCCAGCTATATTAAATATAATAATGCTTTAGAAAAGTAGGTTCTTATCTACAAAGACATCAATTGGCAATTAATTATGAGAGGTCAGAGAGAACACTTTCCTAAATGTTCCTAGTCAAGTATTAATATGCAAGGGCAATATTAATACATAAAGACTAGCATGTAGGTCAATTGATGACTTGATCTCACAAGTCATGGATATATGATATCAAGTTGACACATGGGTATATATTAGAGAATATATAGTGAACTGACCCGCCATGAGAAAGTTTCATGGATCGTCATATGAGTGTCATAAACTTTCTCATGTGACTATTGGTATGAATAGTCCTCAAACCTGAAGTCACTATGGTTCCCTACATAAGGAGTTATGTACTTTGGTATCGTCAAACGTCACCTGTAACAAGGTGGACCATAAAGGCGATTACTGGGTATATAACAAATTATGCGGAGGGATGTGAGAGATGTAGATGGGATATATCCCTCCCATATGATGGGAGTGATATCTGTGGGCCCCTTGATTGAGTAGAACTACTAAAACGCATGGCCATGCTCGAATGAGTCAATATGAGATATTGAGCTCATTTGTTTGAGTTACTTTACTCAGGGATCAAGAAACACATAGATTGATCGAGGATGACACGGTCTATGCCTCATTGGTCAATCTGATATCAAGGATAGAAGGACACGGTCATACATTATAGTAGTCACGGAAAGGTTAGTCGGACCTTGACTTATTTCGTAACTTGGGTAGCAATGATGTATTGCTAGATGCCGCTCATTGCTTGTGTATCTAAAAGAGTTTAGATCCACTGCCAACGTTATGAGAGCCTATAGGGTCACACACAAAGAGCATGATGATTAGAAGAATTAGTGCATTCTAGTTTGACTAGAATAATTTGGGAATGAGCTTAAGTACAAAATGGTTTTTGGACTTTATGCTTAATGAGAATTTTAGCTTATTGATTTAATGAGATTAATTCAATATGCTAAGCTTATTAATTTAATAAGATTAAATAAATATGTTATCATGATAGCCTAAGCTTAATTGATTTAATAAGATTAATTCAATATATTACCTTATTGATTTAATGAGATTAATTCAATATAATAACATAATATTATTGAATTAATAAGATTAATTCAACATGCATGAATGCCACATAAGCATGCCACATAAGCATGTCACCTAAGCATGATGAGGTGGAAGGAGACAAAGGGTTTTGACCTTTGGAATTTCTCCACATGTCAATGCAATTGATTGCATTGAATGTGATAGGAGGTGAAAGGTTTTTTCAATCCTATAAAACACTCCATGGGGTGGCCGGCCAAACTAGGTGAAGCTTGAGGCTTGGAGAGAGCTTGGTGGTGAGAGGCTTTGGTTGTGTGGCTTTTGTGAGTGTAGGCTAGCAAGAAGAGTGGTCTTCTTCTTCCTTTCTCTTTTTCCCTACCTTCCTCTCCTTTAGGGACTTCTCTAGCAAGAAGTAAAGGAGAGCTCTTCTAGTTTCTTTTGTGAGACAAGAGCTTGCTCGTGTGGATACATATAGAGGCACGGACATTTGAACGTGCTAAAAGATCCAACAAACCCAAGGAGAAGAGGGATTAAAAAGGGCATGCAACAAAGGTAATATTCTCCTATAAGATAGGTTTTGAGAAATTTATTTTTGTATGAGGTTTTCTTTCGCAAGGATCACTTGGAAGGGATCCTATTTTTCTGTTGCGCATAAGCTATTTGGTATATTAAATCCCTACAGTGGTATCAGAGCCACTTGCGAAAGATCGTATAAAAAAAATAGGTTTTCTCTATTTTATATATGATATAGAAGTAGGATAAATTTTATTATGAGTTGATAATTTCATTAGCAATTTTTCAAACATAATAAAATATCCGATGTCTTTTAAAAGTTAAAATTGACATGGTGCATGGTTATGGCCTAGTCCCAAAAAGTTTGTGAATGTGTGTGTTGTAATTCTTAATAAGACCTGCGTGTCGTGCCATTCTCCTAAAATTCTTGTTGTAAAATTAGTTTTAGACTCGAATGTAACTCGAGTATTTCTCCTTTTGTAATATACAAAATAAAGATGGAGGGTCCATTGGAAGATGACGTTACAAGGAGGAAGTCAACAACACAAGACAACCAAAAGGAAGCACTTGGGAGAAGATGCTATCCCTAGGTTGACCAATCAATCTTTTCATTGGCTTGAGAAGATTGTAGAATAAGGGCCATAACCATGACACGCTTAGTTTAATATGTATGTGATGCATGTTAATTTAGCTTATATGTGATGTATGCTAATATCTATGTGATGCATGTTTATTTCTTAATAAGTCAAAAACGATATGCCTACCAATGTTTTGTACTCACTACTTCCTCGATCATTTGTTGTTGGGTTTGCCAAAGCAAAACAATGCATTTTATCTTGGAAGAGTGCGAGTGGACAATCGTGATGTCCCGCTATCAAACTTGGTTATGACTTAATTAAGTTTTTCTTATTTAATTAAGAAAGTAGAGGCATATATTAGCTTTGAACATAAGTTTTAAAAATTAGTTTTGTGTGATTTCCGAATATCAGCTTTGTCTTAGAAAGTGGTCGTTGCTCCGATATCAAAGAAGGCCTCTGTGCCTCGCCACGGCCTGGAAGCTGGTTTAGGAATAAACACTAAACTAATCTAAACTTAACCAAAGCTATTAAAGAGTTACATCAGATGTAATTGGCAAAAGATTGCCTACCTAATCATACTACGTCTTGGGCGATTAGCCAAAGCTAACTCAAAACGAAGTATGATGTGGATCTTTATCCCATATAAATTTATAGCTAAATAGAAGCTAATGATGTAAGCAAAATGTGTTTGCCTACATCAATGATTAGCTCTTATCAAAGCTATGAGAATTTAGTGGGAGCCTCATTTAATTAAAGGCCTAATTAAATGACTTAGGTATGATACTTAATTTTGCATTTTAATGTTGTAGATCACCATGTCATCTAACATGACACACCCCCTCAACTTGCGATCTGTCCTTGAGAAAGACAAGCTCAATGGAGCTAACTTTCTCGACTGGTATAGGAACTTGAGGATTATCCTCAAGCAAGAACATAAACTGTATGTCCTAGAGCAGTCTGCCCCTGAAACACCCGCCCCTATGGCCACTCGTGCTGAAAAGGATGCTTATAAGAAGCATCAAGATGACGCATTAGATGTATCATGTCTTATGCTTGCCACCACGAACTCTGAGCTTCAGAAGCAACATGAGAACATGGATGCCTATGGTATGGTTGAGCATTTGAAACAACTATATCAAGGACAAGCTAGGCACGAGCGTTTTGAAGTGTCTAAGGCTCTTTTTGCATGCAAGATGCAAGATGCAAGAAGGAACACCTGTAGGAACTCACGTACTTAAAATGATAGGGTACGTTGAGAACCTTGAAAGACTAGGTTTTCCACTGAGCCAAGAATTGGCAACCGATGTTATCCTGCAATCATTGCCGGAAGCATATAATCAATTCATCATGAATTATAACATGAATGAAATTGATAAGCCTTTGCCTGAGATTCTCAGCATGTTAAGAACTGCTGAACCGAATCTCAAGAAGAAAGTTAGTAACGTACTAATGGTCATGAAGGGCAAAGGTAAGTGCAAAGGCAAGGGTAAGACCCAAGACAAAGGCAAGGCCAATTCATCCACTTCAAAGGGTAAAGGTAAAGTACCTAAGGAAGGGGACTGTTTCCATTGCGGTGAGACTGGACACTGGAAGCGGAACTGCAAAGTCTACCTTGAGGAAGTAAAGAAGAAAAGAAGTGGGACTTCTGCCTCAGGTATACACGTTATAGAAGTTAATCTATCTATTTCTTCTACATGGGTATTAGATATCGGATGTGCATCTCACATTTGTACTAATGTGCAGGGACTGAGAAATAGTAGACTAATGGAAAAAGGCGAAGTGGACCTACTTGTAGGCAATGTCGCAAAAGTTTCTGCTGTAGCTGTAGGAACATATTCTTTGTCTTTGCCCACTGGGCTTATCTTAGAACTAGAAGAGTGCTATTATGTACCTGCATTAACGAAGAACATAATTTATGTATCTTGTTTAGACAAGAAAAACTTTTCTTTTATAATAAAGGACAAATGTTGTTCCATTTATTTGAATGAAATGTTCTATTGTAATGCACCACTTATGAATGGTCTCTATGTTCTAGATTTAGAAAACCCAATTTATAACGTAAATACCAAACGGTTCAAATCGAATAATTTGAACCAAACATATCTCTGGCACTGTCGCCTAGGTCACATAAATGAAAAACGCATATCCCAACTCCATAAAGATGGATTATTGGACTCATTTGATTTTGAATCATATGAGGTATGCGAATCTTGTCTTTTAGGAAAGATGACTAAAACTCCATTTAGTGGACATGGCGAGAGAGCGACAGACTTGTTAGGACTCATACATACTGATGTATGTGGCCCTTTCAATGTCGAAGCCAGAGGAGGCTATAAGTACTTTATTACTTTCACTGATGATATGAGTAGATTTGGCTACTTATATTTAATGAGACATAAGTCAGAATCCTTTGAAAAGTTCAAAGAATTCAAGAATGAAGTACAAAACCAACTTGGTAAGCGTATTAAGCTACTTCGATCATATCGAGGTGGTGAATACCTTAGTCAAGAGTTTCGTGATCACCTGGCTGAGTGTGGGATAATATCCCAACTCACTCCACCTAGAACACCACAATGGAATGGTGTATCTGAGAGGAGAAATCGTACTATATTAGATATGGTACGATCAATGATGAGCCAGACTAATCTACCTACTTCCTTTTGGGGTTTAGCTCTAGTGACAGCCGCTTTCACACTTAATCGTGTCCCATCAAAAGCCGTAGAAAAGACACCATATACGTTATGGACTGGGAAGAGTCCCAAAATGTCTTTTATAAAGATTTGGGGTTGTGAAGCTTATGTTAGATGTCAAGTCTGAGATAAACTAGGACCCAAATCAGATAAGTGTTATTTTGTAGGATATCCCAAGGAAACTAAGGGATATTACTTTTACAATCCCACACTTGGCAAGGTGTTTGTTGCCAGAAATGTTGTCTTTCTAGAAAGAGAATTTATTTCTAGAAAAACTAGTGGGAGTAAAATTCATCTTGAAGAAATTCAATATGAAGATAACACTAAGGCTTCGATGGAAAATGAACAGGCACCACAAAGTGTTATGGATGAAGAAATTGTTGCCCAAAGAGTTGTGGAGCAAACACCTGTTCAAGTAGACCAAACTCTTCGTAGATCTAATAGGATCCGTCGTCAACCCGAGAGATATTCTTTTCTCATGACTGACAATGGTGATGTATTGCTTATCGATCTTGACGAGCCTACATCCTATCAAAAAGCTATGATGAGCCCAGATTCCGAGAAATGGCTAGAGGCCATGAGATCCGAAATGGAATCCATGTACACTAACCAAGTATGGACTTTGGTTGATCCACCTGAAGGGGTAAAACCCATTGGGTGTAAGTGGGTCTTTAAAGTAAAGACTGACATGGATGGTAATAAGAATACCTACAAAGGTAGATTGGTGGCTAAAGGATTCAAACAAATTCATGGTATTGACTATGATGAAACCTTTTCACCAGTTGCGATGCTTAAATCCATTCGGATCATACTTGCTATTGCAGCCTACCTCGATTATGAGATCTGGCAGATGGATGTCAAAACCACTTTTCTGAATGGAAAGCTACTCGAGGATGTGTACATGACACAACCTGAGGGTTTTGAAGATCCAAAGTATCCTGGAAAGGTATGCAAACCGCAAAGGTCCATTTATGGACTAAAGCAAGCCTCTCGAAGCTGGAATCTTCGATTCAATGATGCAATCAAGAAGTTTGGTTTCATCAATAATGAAGATGAACCTTGTGTCTACAAGAGAAATAGTGGGAGCACAGTTGTATTTCTTATCTTGTATGTAGATGACATACTTCTCATCGGAAATGATATTCCCTCACTCCAGTCTGTGAAGATGTGGTTAGGGAATTATTTCTCGATGAAAGACTTAGGTGAAGCTGCCTATATTCTAGGCATCAAGATCTATAGAGATAGATCTAAAAGATTACTTGGCCTAAGTCAGAGTACATACATTGATAAAGTGCTAGATCATTTTGGTATGCAAAATTCCAAGAGAGGATTTCTGCCTTTATCACATAGTGTGAGTCTTTCGAAGACTCAATGTCCCTCTTCTAAGGAGGAGAGAGATCGCATGGATAAGATCCCTTATGCATCTGCTATAGGGTCTATCATGTACGCCATGCTTTGTACTCGTCCTGACGTCTCATATGCTTTGAGCATGACGAGTAGATACCAGTCGGATCCAGGTGAAAGTCACTGGATAGTAGTCAAAAATATTCTTAAATACTTACGAAGAACGAAAGAATATTTCCTGATATTTGGAGGCAATGAGGAGCTAACTGTAAAGGGTTACAGTGATGCAAGCTTCCAAACAGACAAGGATGACTATAGATCGCAATCGGGGTACATGTTTTGCATGAATTGTGGAGCTGTGAGCTGGAAGAGTTCGAAGTAGGACACGATTCTTGATTCTACAACGTAGTATATTGTCGCTGTCGATGCAAAGAAAGGAGGTCATTTGGCTCCGCAAGTTCATCAGTGAACTTGGGGTAGTTCCTAGCATTGCAGATCCAATAGACCTCTATTGTGACAATAATGGGGCTATTTCACAGGCTAAGGAACCTCGATCACATCAGTGGACCAAACACATACTGCGGCGCTTCCATCTCATTTGAGAGATCATCGATAGAGGAGATGTGAGGATATGCAGAGTACCGACAGAAGCTAACATCGCAGATCCATTGACCAAGGCTTTGGCACAGAGGAAGCATGATGGTCACACTAGGTCACTAGGTATCAGATATTATAGTGATTGGTACTAGTGCTAGTGGGAGATTGTTAGTTATAGCCCTAGAACCAATCATGTGATGGTTGAATAGGGAACATTTTTGTATCATATTCTATAAAGGCAAAGGATTGGTTATTATATTTACGTCTTGCTTGTGCCAGCTAAATTAAATATAATAATGCCCTAGAAAAGTAGGTTCTTATCTACAGCACATCAATTGGCAGAATTGATTATGAGAGGCTGTAGAGAACACTTTCCTAAATGTTCCTAGTCAAGTATTAATATGCAAGGGCAATATTAATACATAAAGACTAGCATATAGGTCAATTGATGACTTGATCTCACAAGTCATGGATATATGATATCAAGTTGACACATGGGTATATATTAGAGAATATATACTGAACTGACCCGCCATGAGAAAGTTTCATGGATCGTCATATGAGTGTCATAAACTTTCTCATGTGACTATTGGTATGAATAGTCCTCAAACCTGAAGTCACTACGGTTCCCTACATAAGGAGTTATGTACTTTGGTATCGTCAAACGTCACCCGTAATAGGGTGGACCATAAAGGCGATTACTGGGTATATAACAAATTATGCGGAGGGATGTGAGTGATGTAGATGGGATCTATCCCTCCCATATGACGGGAGTGATATCTGTGGGCCCCTTGATTGAGTAGAACTACTAAAACGCATGGCCATGCTCAAATGAGTCAATATGAGATATTGAGCTCATTTGTTTGAGTTAGTTTACTCAGGGATCAAGAAACACATAGATTGATCGAGGATGACACGGTCTATGCCTCATTGGTCAATCTGATATCAAGGATAGAAGGACACGGTCATACATTATAGTAGTCACGGAAAGGTTAGTCGGATCTTGACTTATTTCGTAACTTGGGTAGCAATGATGTATTGCTAGATGCCGCTCATTGCTTGTGTATCTAAAAGAGTTTAGATCCACTGCCAACGTTATGAGAGCCTATAGGGTCACACATAAAGAGCATGATAATTAGAAGAATTAGTGCATTCTAGTTTGACTAGAATAATTTGGGAATGAGCTTAAGTACAAAATGGTTTTTGGACTTTAAGCATAATGAGAATTTTAGCTTATTGATTTATTGAGATTAATTCAATATGCTAAGCTTATTAATTTAATAAGATTAAATAAATATGTTATCATGATAGCCTAAGCTTAATTGATTTAATAAGATTAATTCAATATATTACCTTATTGATTTAATGAGATTAATTCAATATGATAACATAAGCTTATTGAATTAATAAGATTAATTCAACATGCATGAATGCCACATAAGCATGCCACCTAAGCTTGATGAGGTGGAAGGAGACAAAGGGTTTTGACCTTTGGAATTTCTCCACATGTGGTCGGCCAAACAAGGAGTGTTGATTATTTTTCAATGCAATTGATTGCATTGAATGTGATAGGAGGTGAAAGATTTTTTCAATCCTATAAAACACTCCATGGGGTGGCCGGCCAAACTAGGTGAAGCTTGAGGCTTGGAGAGAGCTTGGTGGTGAGAGGCTTTGGTTGTGTGGCTTTTGTGAGTGTAGGCTAGCAAGAAGAGTGGTCTTCTTCTTCCTTTCTCTTTTTCCCTACCTTCCTCTCCTTTAGGGACTTCTCTAGCAAGAAGTAAAGGAGAGCTCTTCTAGTTTCTTTTGTGAGACAAGAGCTTGCTCTTATAGATACATATAGAGGCACAGACATTTGAACGTGCTAAAAGATCCAACAAACCCAAGGAGAAGCGGGATTAAAAGGGCACGCAACAAAAGTAATATTCTCCTATAAGATAGGTTTTGAGAAATTTATTTTTGTACGAGGTTTTCTTTCTCAAGGATCACTTGGAAGGGATCCTATTTTTCCGTTGCGCATATGCTAGTTTGCATAATAAATCCCTACAATTAAATCATAAACATATTCATCACATAGGCATATTTCATGGCATATTAAATCATAAACATGTTCATCACATTGGCATATTTCATGGCATATTAAATCATAACCATGTTCATCACATAGGCATACATACAATCATGCAACATATCATTAATTCTAATGGAATTCTTGTACACCAATTTAAGCACATAATCTTAACCCTAGCTTAGGTACCCTAAGTGGCCGAAATCACTAGGGAGGGGTTCATACATTTTTTTTTTTTTTGCACATGAAGCTTACATAAGTGTCACATAACATATCATAAACTTAGGGGGAGCATTTGCACATGAAGTTGGGTACTTAGACCCCACCCTAGCCCTAACACCCTAGTTGGCCGAAACATTAGGGCACAAGAAAATTTATTTTTGTCACATAAAATTTATACATGAAGACATACAACATATCATAATTTCACAAGGAGTGTTGTCATGCAACCCTAGCCCTAAAACCCTAGTTGGCCGAAACATTAGGGGCACAAAAATTTGTTTTTGTCACATAAAATTTATAGATGAAGACATACAACATATCATAATTTCATAAGGAGTGTTTTCATGCAACCCTAGCCCTAAAACCCTAGTTGGCCGAAACTTGTATGGTATAAAGCATCACATTTCTTTCATATATCATGTCCTACAAGAGCAAATATACTACAGGTGTGGGAATCTTACCACTTATAATTGGTTACCCCTTAATAAGAGAGACCTTGATTGGAGAGGAGACTAAAAAAATAATCTTGCCCTAGAACCCTTCTTGGTGCTCTTGACCCTTAGATGAAGATTAGCCCCTTAGATGAACCCTTCTCTTTGCTTAACTCACTAGGGTGGAACCCTAGTTTGCTTTGGCCGAAACTCAAAGAAAGAACCCTAGGGTTTCGGTGGAAGGAGGAAGAAGGAAGAAGAAGTTGTCAAATGAAACCTTCACTCTTATTTATAAAGGGAGGAAGAGAAGTGTCTCTTCTCTTTTCATGCCTCTTCATTTACCCTCCTCACACTCATCTAAAATTTCTCCTCTTTCTCCAACAGTAAGCTACTGCTGAGCACTTGGCCATCACATGCATGGTAAGAGTTAACTCTCACCAAGAGGTTTAAGGTTCAAACCTCACCTCTCCACTTTTATTTTTTTATCATCATTTTCTAGGATTCCATATATAATCTACTAGACATGAAATTAAATTCTATACAAAAATTTTGGAGAAAAATTTTTGGGGTGTTACATGGAAAATGAGGTTTTAGAGGCATAATGCTTTGGCCCTAGAAGGGTCAAAAGCGTGCTCTTCTGTCAATTCAGTCCAAAAGATTCGAGAGTTAAACCCTATAGGAGTTCTTCTCTCTCCCTCACTCGGCAAGTCAAAGCATGAGTTCCATTGGTGTAGTGTCAATTCATGCTCAATGTTAAATATCCTAAAGGTAATCTTACCCTCTTACCCTCTTCCCTCTCTGTACCCATTAAAACTTCAGCTTCTAAAGAACTTAAAAATTCCAAAACTATCCTAGGGTAGGTTGGGTGTCTTATTCCCATTATCTCTCCCCACCCTATTTTTACAAATAGGGCTTGAATGTCACCCAACAACCCTAAGGACTCTAGTAAATCATCATCAAGATACCTAGTCGCAGTGATTTTACGGGTAGAAAGCATGTTATATCTATCCCTATGCTCATTGTTGTGAAAAAGAAGGGTTGGAAGAGCGTCGCCCTCCTTCAAAGCTTGAGGGGCATCGGTTCTCCTTGCTCGTCGCTTTGAAGCACCGGATCGAGATACCACTTGCTTCGTTCTCCTCATCCTTGGTTCTTTTGGCTTCTTTGAAGGTTGGAAAAGCTTCTAGGTGGTGGGAACGAAGGATCCACATGGATAGGGCAAGAAAAATCAAAACACACAGCGCATTTGGGGCAAAAATGCACAGTGTGTCCTTTTTATCCTCGTGCGACACGGCAGTGTGAAAACACACGGCCAAGTGTGTGCACCTCGGGTTGGTCATGCACGGCCATGGGAAAACACATGGCCAGGCCTTGTGTCCCCTATTTCTCTCCTTTTGTGCACAACGGTCCAAATTTTCTCACACGCTTATGTTGGGTTTCCAGCAGTGCGGCGAGTGTGTGTTTGAACATGTTCGTAAACTCGTGCACAGCGGAAGAAATAAAAATAATAAATCTAATTTATTACAACTCACACACCACACGCATGCATAGTACAACATGTGTAGACATAACCGTAGTTTCAAATTTTGCAATAAAAGGAAATTTATACTAGTATACCTGACATATCACATGTAGCGGGAAAGACATCGACCGGAACGATCCTCGCTAGAATCGCCTCTATCCGTATCCACGTCGAGTATCTTTGGGATGACTTCACGAAGTCACGAGACTCGTCTTCGTATGAGTTACTAGCCTCGTGTTGAAGACGATGTGATCGAGAGAAGATCACAATCCGAATCAAAATTCGGATCCAAAACGAGTCCTCAAAAACTCGCTTCTCCGGAGAGGTATTCGTTAACCGTTTGACAAATCCTTCATCCTCCACCTATGAGGATTGTCGGAGATCGAATCTCCGGCAAAGTAGCCATTGTCGGAGCTCCAAACGTCATCCAAACGATGCTCTGACTCAAAGAAAGCAAGCTGTCCAGAAAACTGGACAGCTTGGTGGAGGAGTTTGTGCCGGCCAAAGAGAAGAGGGCCAACAAGTCTTTGGTCACTGGAGCCAAGGAGGATCACCGGAGGGTCGCAGGATGGAGGCTTGATATGTGATAGTGAAAAGATGAACATGCTCTGATACCAACCTGTAATGCCCGCCCTTATCTGCTCTCAGGGCGGTGCTACCTATTTTTTTTATAACATAACATATATGGATCATTTCACAATCTACATAATCAAACATGTTATCATGACATAAATCTTCTTTTATAACATGCATCACATATCATAGACCTAATTAGCATGTTAACATATCATATCTTCTTTATGACGTGCATCACATATCATAATCATAATTAGCATGTTAACATATCATAACTTCTTTTATAACATGCATAACATAAAGATTAGAGAATGTAACTATTATTAACACGATCCATTCATAAGTTCTAACATATCAAACTTTCATAAGTAAGGTGAACATTAACATAAACTAAGCAACATCCAACATGGTACTAATAAATCACAAGTCATAAAAGCGGAAGCAAATGTCTTAAGTTGTTCATTGAGCATATAAATAAAAGCAGAGAGTAATAGGGTCTTTTTCCACCATGCTACTATCACACACACTTTGCCCCTCCAGCTACTTCCTCTAGTTCATGTTTCCTTTATCTGCAGTATATGGACAACATAAACTATAAGCATATAGCTTAGTAAGATTCTTGCATACTCACAAAAGCCACAAATTACATCAAATAATTAGAAAACATGAGCATACTAGCATAAATAACATAAGTATTGAATAACAACACTAAACCTCAGCATACTAACGTAATGAAACATAAGCATGGCATAAAATTTACATAAGCATGCTAAACATAATTAAACCTAAGCATGGCATAAATTAAACATAAGCATTCATGACATCATCAATCCTAAACATGCATAAAGGACATAATCATAAGCATTCTTAAACTTAACCATAAGCATTCATGACATCATCAATCCTGAACATGCATAAAGGACATAATCATAAGCATTCTTAAACATAAACATAAGCATTCACAATTTCATACAAGTCATTTCTTTTCAAAACATATACATATAGATACTTCAACATAATCATAACATGAAGGGGGGGCCCCAGGCTAAGAACCACATAAAGCGCGTTCCCTAATAGGCTGGGGTAGCTAGCCACCAGACCTACTAGAGCAAGACCTCTTACGTCTTACCAGGGCAAGACCTCTTACGTCTTCTTATGTCCCTTTGATTTGATTAACGACCACCTAACGGGTCGGGTACTTAACCTCTTACAAAGTAAAATACTTAATTTTCTTTCTTTTCTTTCTTATCATATCATAAAGAATGCTCTTAATCCCCAACATAAAAAGGGAAGCATCTCCGTCTTATCTTATCATAAAGAGACCTCTTAATCCCAACATAAAAAGGGGAAGCATCTTCTTATACATTTCATAGCACATATGCATTCATAACATAAGAATACACTAAAGGAGTCTTAAAGCATAAACATGTTCATCACATAAGCATATTTCATGGCATATCAAGCATAAACATGCTCATCACATAGGCATATTTCATGGCATATTAAATCATAAACATGTTCATCACATAGGCATGTTTCATGGCATATTAATGTTAGTTATAGCCCTAGAACCAATCATGTGATGGTTGAATAGGGAACATTTTTGTATCATATTCTATAAAGGCAAAGGATTGGTTATTATATTTACGTCTTGCTTGTGCCAGCTATATTAAATATAATAATGCTTTAGAAAAGTAGGTTCTTATCTACAGCACATCAATTGGCAGAATTAATTATGAGAGGCTGTAGAGAACACTTTCCTAAATGTTCCTAGTCAAGTATTAATATGCAAGGGCAATATTAATACATAAAGACTAGCATGTAGGTCAATTGATGACTTGATCTCACAAGTCATGGATATATGATATCAAGTTGACACATGGGTATATATTAGAGAATATATACTGAACTGACCCGCCATGAGAAAGTTTCATGGATCGTCATATGAGTGTCATAAACTTTCTCATGTGACTATTGGTATGAATAGTCCTCAAATCTGAAGTCACTACGGTTCCCTACATAAGGAGTTATGTACTTTGGTATCGTCAAACGTCACCTGTAACAGGGTAGACCATAAAGGCGATTACTGGGTATATAACAAATTATGCGGAGGGATGTGAGTGATGTAGATGGTATCTATCCCTCCCATATGACGGGAGTGATATATGTGGGCCCCTTGATTGAGTAGAACTACTAAAATGCATGGCCATGCTCGAATGAGTCAATATGAGATATTGAGCTCATTTGTTTGAGTTAGTTTACTCAGGGATCAAGAAACACATAGATTGATCGAGAATGACATGGTCTATGCCTCATTGGTCAATCTGATATCAAGGATAGAAGGACATTATAGTAGTCACGGAAAGGTTAGTCGGATCTTGACTTATTTCGTAACTTGGGTAGCAATGATGTATTGCTAGATGCCGCTCATTGCTTGTGTATCTAAAAGAGTTTAGATCCACTGCCAACGTTATGAGAGCCTATAGGGTCACACACAAAGAGCATGATGATTAGAAGAATTAGTGTATTCTAGTTTGACTAGAATAATTTGGGAATGAGCTTAAGTACAAAATGGTTTTTGGACTTTAAGCTTAATGAGAATTTTAGCTTATTGATTTAATGAGATTAATTCAATATGCTAAGCTTATTAATTTAATAAGATTAAATAAATATGTTATCATGATAGCCTAAGCTTAATTGATTTAATAAGATTAATTCAATATATTACCTTATTGATTTAATGAGATTAATTCAATATAATAACATAAGATTATTGAATTAATAAGATTAATTCAACATGCATGAATGCCACATAAGCATGCCACCTAAGCTTGATGAGGTGGAAGGAGATAAAGGGTTTTGACCTTTGGAATTTCTCCACATGTCAATGCAATTGATTGCATTGAATGTGATAGGAGGTGAAAGGTTTTTTCAATCCTATAAAACACTCCATGGGGTGGCCGGCCAAACTAGGTGAAGCTTGAGGCTTGGAGAGAGCTTGGTGGTGAGAGGCTTTGGTTGTGTGGCTTTTGTGAGTGTAGGCTAGCAAGAAGAGTGGTCTTCTTCTTCCTTTCTCTTTTTCCCTACCTTCCTCTCCTTTAGGGACTTCTCTAGCAAGAAGTAAAGGAGAGCTCTTCTAGTTTCTTTTGTGAGACAAGAGCTTGCTCGTGTGGATACATATAGAGGCACGGACATTTGAACGTGCTAAAATATCCAACAAACCCAAGGAGAAGCGGGATTAAAAAGGGCATGCAACAAAGGTAATATTCTCCTATAAGATAGGTTTTGAGAAATTTATTTTTGTATGAGGTTTTCTTTCGCAAGGATCACTTGGAAGGGATCCTATTTTTCTGTTGCACATAAGCTATTTTGCATAATAAATCCCTACAGTGGTATCAGAGCCACTTGCGAAAGATCGTATAAAAAAAATAGGTTTTCTCTATTTTATATATGATATAGAAGTAGGATAAATTTTATTATGAGTTGATAATTTCATTAGCAATTTTTCAAACATAATAAAATATCCGATGTCTTTTAAAAGTTAAAATTGACATGGTGCATGGTTATGGCCTAGTCCCAAAAAGTTTGTGAATGTGTGTGTTGTAATTCTTAATACGACCTGCGTGTCGAGCAATTCTCCTAAAATTCTTGTTGTAAAATTAGTTTTAGGCTCGAATGTAACTCGAGTATTTCTCCTTTTGTAATATACAAAATAAAGATGGAGGGTCCATTGGAAGATGACGTTACAAGGAGGAAGTCAACAACACAAGACAACCAAAAGGAAGCACTTGGGAGAAGATGCTATCCCTAGGTTGACCAATCAATCTTTTCATTGGCTTGAGAAGATTGTAGAATAAAGGCCATAACCATGACACGCTTAGTTTAATATATATGTGATGCATGTTAATTTAGCTTATATGTGATGTATGATAATATCTATGTGATGCATGTTTATTTCTTAATAAGTCAAAAACGATATGCCTACCAATGTTTTGTACTCACTACTTCCTCGATCATTTGTTGTTGGGTTTGCCAAAGCAAAGCAATGCATTTTATCTTGGAAGAGTGCGAGTGGACAATCGTGATGTCCCGCTATCAAACTTGGTTATGACTTAATTAAGTTTTTCTTATTTAATTAAGAAAGTAGAGGCATATATTAGCTTTGAACATAAGTTTTAAAAATTAGTTTTGTGTGATTTTCGAATATCAGCTTTGTCTTAGAAAGTGGTCGTTGCTCCGATATCAAAGAAGGCCTCTGTGCCTCGCCACGGCCTGGAAGCTGGTTTAGGAATAAACACTAAACTAATCTAAACTTAACCAAAGCAATTAAAGAGTTACATCAGATTTAATTGGCAAAAGATTGCCTACCTAATCATACTACGTCTTGGGCGATTAGCCAAAGCTAACTCAAAACGAAGTATGATGTGGATCTTTATCCCATATAAATTTATAGCTAAATAGAAGCTAATGATGTAAGCAAAATGTGTTTGCCTACATCAATGATTAGCTCATATCAAAGCTATGAGAATTTAGTGGGAGCCTCATTTAATTAAAGGCCTAATTAAATGACTTAGGTATGATACTTAATTTTGCATTTTAATGTTGTAGATCACCATGTCATCTAACACGACACACCCCCTCAACTTGTGATCTGTCCTTGAGAAAGACAAGCTCAATGGAGCTAACTTTCTCGACTAGTATAGGAACTTAAGGATTATCCTCAAGCAAGAACATAAACTGTATGTCCTAGAGCAGTCTGCCCCTGAAACACCCGCCCCTATGGCCACTCGTGCTGAAAAGGATGCTTATAAGAAGCATCAAGATGACGCATTAGATGTATCATGTCTTATGCTTGCCACCATGAACTCTGAGCTTCAGAAGCAACATGAGAACATGGATGCCTATGGTATGGTTGAGCATTTGAAACAACTATATCAAGGACAAGCTAGGCACGAGAGTTTTGAAGTGTCTAAGGCTCTTTTTGCATGCAAGATGCAAGATGCAAGAAGGAACACCTGTAGGAACTCACGTACTTAAAATGATAGGGTACGTTGAGAACCTTGAAAGACTAGGTTTTCCACTGAGCCAAGAATTGGCAACCGATGTTATCCTCGATCATCATTAGGAAGCATATAATCAATTCATCATGAATTATAACACGAATGAAATTGATAAGCCTTTGCTCGAGATTCTCAAAGATGTTAAGAATCACAACCGAATCTCAAGAAGAAAGTTAGTAACGTACTAATGGTCATGAAGGGCAAAGGTAAGCGCAAAGGCAAGGGTAAGACCCAAGACAAAGGCAAGGCCAATTCATCCACTTCAAAGGGTAAAGGTAAAGTACCTAAGGAAGGGGACTGTTTCCATTGCGGTGAGACTGGACACTGGAAGCGGAACTGCAAAGTCTACCTTGAGGAAGTAAAGAAGAAAAGAAGTGGGACTTCTGCCTCAGGTATACATGTTATAGAAGTTAATCTATCTATTTCTTCTACATGGGTATTAGATATCGGATGTGCATCTCACATTTGTACTAATGTGCAGGGACTGAGAAATAGTAGACTAATGAAAAAAGGCGAAGTGGACCTACGAGTAGGCAATGTCGCAAAAGTTTCTGCTATAGCTGTAGGAACATATTCTTTGTCTTTGCCCACTGGGCTTATCTTAGAACTAGAAGAGTGCTTTTATGTACCTGCATTAACGAAGAACATAATTTATGTATCTTGTTTAGACAAGAAAAACTTTTCTTTTATAATAAAGGACAAATGTTGTTCCATTTATTTGAATGAAATGTTCTATTGTAATGCACCACTTATGAATGGTCTCTATGTTCTAGATTTAGAAAACCCAATTTATAACGTAAATACCAAACTGTTTAAATCGAATAATTTGAACCAAACATATCTCTGGCACTGTCGCCTAGGTCACATAAATGAAAAACGCATATCCCAACTCCATAAAGATGGATTATTGGACTCATTTGATTTTGAATCATATGAGGTATGCGAATCTTGTCTTTTAGGAAAGATGACTAAAACTCCATTTGGATATATGCAGAGAGCTTAATGGACTTGTTAGGACTCATACATACCGATGTATGTGCCCTTTCAATGTCGGCCGAGGAGGCTATAAGTACTTTATTACTTTCACTGATGATATGAGTAGATTTGGCTACTTATATTTGATGAGACATAAGTCAGAATCCTTTGAAAAGTTCAAAGAATTCAAGAATGAAGTACAAAACCAACTTGGTAAGCATATTAAGCTACTTCGATCAGATCGAGGTGGTGAATACCTTAGTCAAGAGTTTCGTGATCACCTGGCTGAGTGTGGGATAATATCCCAACTCACTCCACCTGGAACACCACAATGGAATGGTGTATCTGAGAGGAGAAATCATACTCTATTAGATATGGTACGATCAATGATGAGCCAGACTGATCTACCTACTTCCTTTTGGGGTTTAGCTCTAGAGACAGCCGCTTTCACACTTAATCGTGTCCCATCAAAAGCCGTAGAAAAGACACCATATACGTTATGGACTGGGAAGAGTCCCAAAATGTCTTTTATAAAGATTTGGGGTTGTGAAGCTTATGTTAGATGTCAAGTCTCAGATAAACTAGGACCCAAATCAGATAAGTGTTATTTTGTAGGATATCCCAAGGAAACTAAGGGATATTACTTTTACAATCCCACACTTGGCAAGGTGTTTGTTGCCAGAAATGTTGTCTTTCTAGAAAGAGAATTTATTTCTAGAAAAACTAGTGGGAGTAAAATTCATCTTGAAGAAATTCAATATGAAGATAACACTAAGGCTTCGATGGAAAATGAACAGGCACCACAAAGTGTTGTGGATGAAGAAATTGTTGCCCAAAGAGTTGTGGAGCAAACACCTGTTCAAGTAGACCAAACTCTTCGTAGATCTAATAGGATCCGTCATCAACCCGAGAGATATTCTTTTCTCATGACTGACAATGGTGATGTATTGCTTATCGATCTTGACGAGCCTACATCCTATCAAAAAGCTATGATGAGCCCAGATTTTGAGAAATGGCTAGAGGCCATGAGATCCGAAATGGAATCCATGTACACTAACCAAGTATGGACTTTGGTTGATCCACCTGAAGGGGTAAAACCCATTGGGTGTAAGTGGGTCTTTAAAGTAAAGACTGACATGGATGGTAATAAGCATACCTACAAAGGTAGATTGGTGGCTAAAGGATTCAAACAAATTCATGGTATTGACTATGATGAAACCTTTTCACCAGTTGCGATGCTTAAATCCATTCGGATCATACTTGCTATTGCAGCCTACCTCGATTATGAGATCTGGCAGATGGATGTCAAAACCACTTTTCTGAATGGAAAGCTACTCGAGGATGTGTACATGACACAGCCTGAGGGTTTTGAAGATCCAAAGCATCCTGGAAAGGTATGCAAACCGCAAAGGTCCATTTATGGACTAAAGCAAGCCTCTCGAAGCTGGAATCTTCGATTCAATGATGCAATCAAGAAGTTTGGTTTCATCAATAATGAAGATGAACCTTGTGTCTACAAGAGAAATAGTGGGAGCACAGTTGTATTTCTTATCTTGTATGTAGATGACATACTTCTCATCGGAAATGATATTCCCTCACTCCAGTCTGTGAAGATGTGGTTAGGGAATTATTTCTCGATGAAAGACTTAGGTGAAGCTGCCTATATTCTAGGCATCAAGATCTATAGAGATAGATCTAAAAGATTACTTGGCCTAAGTCAGAGTACATACATTGATAAAGTGCTAGATCATTTTGGTATGCAAAATTCCAAGAGAGGATTTCTGCCTTTATCACATAGTGTGAGTCTTTCGAAGACTCAATGTCCCTCTTCTAAGGAGGAGAGAGATCGCATGGATAAGATCCCTTATGCATCTGCTATAGGGTCTATCATGTACGCCATGCTTTGTACTCGTCTCCGACGCCTCGTATGCTTTGAGCATGACGAGTAGATACCAGTCGGATCCAGGTGAAAGTCACTGGATAGCAGTCAAAAATATTCTTAAATACTTACGAAGAACGAAAGAATATTTCCTGATATTTGGAGGCAATGAGGAGCTAACTGTAAAGGGTTACAATGATGCAAGCTTCCAAACAGACAAGGATGACTATAGATCGCAATCGAGTGCGTGTTTTGCATGAATGGTGGGGTGTGGTGGAAGAGTTGAAGTCGAGGACCGATTCTTGATTCTAGCGAGAAGAGTATATTCTTTGCGTCGATCGTGAAAGGAAAGGTTGTTTGGCTCCATGAGTTCATCTAGTGAACTTGGGGTAGTTCCTAGCATTGCAGATCAATAGACCTCTATTGTGACAACAATGGGGCTATTGCGAGCTAAGGAACCTCGATCACATCATTGGACCAAACACATCTTTGCGGCGCTTCCATCTCATTTGAGAGATCATCGATAGAGGAGATGTGAGGATATCTGCAAGCGGCGAAGCTAACATCGCGGATCCATTGACGAGGCTTTGTACGGAGGAAGCATGATGGTCACACTAGGTCACTAGGTATCAGATATTATAGTGATTGGTACTAGTGCTAGTGGGAGATTGTTAGTTATAGCCCTAGAACCAATCATGTGATGGTTGAATAGGGAACATTTTGTATCATATTCTATAAAGGCAAAGGATTGGTTATTATATTTACGTCTTGCTTGTGCCATTAAATATAATAATGCCCTAGAAAAGTAGGTTCTTATCTCTGACACATCAATTGGTGAATTGATTATGAGAGTGTAGAGAACACTTTCCTTAATGTTCCTAGTCATGTATTAATATGCAAGGGCAATATTAATACATAAAGACTAGCATGTAGGTCAATTGATGACTTGATCTCACAAGTCATGGATATATGATATCAAGTTGACACATGGGTATATATTAGAGAATATATACTGAACTGACTCGCCATGAGAAAGTTTCATGGATCGTCATATGAGTGTCATAAACTTTCTCATGTGACTATTGGTATGAAATGTCCTCAAACCTGAAGTCACTACGGTTCCCTACATAAGGAGTTATGTACTTTGGTATCGTCAAACATCACCCGTAACAGGGTGGACCATAAAGGCGATTACTGGGTATATAACAAATTATGTGGAGGGATGTGAGTGATGTAGATTGGATCTATCCCTCCCATATGACGGGAGTGATATCTGTGGGCCCCTTGATTGAGTAGAACTACTAAAACGCATGGCCATGCTCAAATGAGTCAATATGAGATATTGAGCTCAATTGTTTGAGTTAGTTTACTAAGGGATCAAGAAACACATAGATTGATCGAGGATGACACGGTCTATGCCTCATTGGTCAATCTGATATCAAGGATAGAAGGACACGGTCATACATTATAGTAGTCACGGAAAGGTTAGTCGGATCTTGACTTATTTCGTAACTTGGGTAGCAATGATGTATTGCTAGATGCCGCTCATTTTTTGTGTATCTAAAAGAGTTTAGATCCACTGCCAACGTTATGAGAGCCTATAGGGTCACACATAAAGAGCATGATAATTAGAAGAATTAGTGCATTCTAGTTTGACTAGAATAATTTGGGAATGAGCTTAAGTACAAAATGGTTTTTGGACTTTAAGCTTAATGAGAATTTTATCTTATTGATTTATTGAGATTAATTCAATATGCTAAGCTTATTAATTTAATAAGATTAAATAAATATGTTATCATGATAGCTTAAGCTTAATTGATTTAATAAGATTAATTCAATATATTACCTTATTGATTTAATGAGATTAATTCAATATGATAACATAAGCTTATTGAATTAATAAGATTAATTCAACATGCATGAATGCCACATAAGCATGCCACCTAAGCTTGATGAGGTGGAAGGAGACAAAGGGTTTTGACCTTTGGAATTTCTCCACATGTGGTCGGCCAAACAAGGAGTGTTGATTATTTTTCAATGCAATTGATTGCATTGAATGTGATAGGAGGTGAAAGATTTTTTCAATCCTATAAAACTCTCCATGGGGTGGCCGGCCAAACTAGGTGAAGCTTGAGGCTTGGAGAGAGCTTAGTGGTGAGAGGCTTTGGTTGTGTGGCTTTTGTGAGTGTAGGCTAGCAAGAAGAGTGGTCTTCTTCTTCCTTTCTCATTTTCCCTACCTTCCTCTCCTTTAGGGACTTCTCTAGCAAGAAGTAAAGGAGAGCTCTTCTAGTTTCTTTTGTGAGACAAGAGCTTGCTCGTGTGGATACATATAGAGGCACGGACATTTGAACGTGCTAAAAGATCCAACAAACCCAAGGAGAAGCAGGATTAAAAGGGCACGCAACAAAGGTAATATTCTCCTATAAGATAGGTTTTGAGAAATTTATTTTTGTACGAGGTTTTCTTTCGCAAGGATCACTTGGAAGGGATCCTATTTTTCCGTTTCGCATATGCTATTTTGCATAATAAATTCCTACAATTAAATCATAAACATGTTCATCACATAGGCATATTTCATGGCATATTAAATCATAAACATGTTCATCACATAGGCATATTTCATGGCATATTAAATCATAACCATGTTCATCACATAGGCATACATACAATCATGCAACATATCATTAATTCTAATGGAATTCTTGTACACCAATTTAAGCATATAATCTTAACCCTAGCTTAGGTACCCTAAGTGGCCGAAATCACTAGGGAGGGGTTCATACATTTTTTTTTTTTGCACATGAAGCTTACATAAGTGTCACATAACATATCATAAACTTAGGGGGAGCATTTGCACATGAAGTTGGGTACTTAGACCCCACCCTAGTCCTAACACCCTAGTTGGCCGAAACATTAGGGCACAAGAAAATTTATTTTTGTCATATAAAATTTATACATGAAGACATACAACATATCATAATTTCACAAGGAGTGTTGTCATGCAACCCTAGCCCTAAAACCCTAGTTGGCCGAAACATTAGGGGCACAAAAATTTTTTTTTGTCACATAAAATTTATAGATGAAGACATACAACATATCATAATTTCATAAGGAGTGTTTTCATGCTACCCTAGCCCTAAAACCCTAGTTGGCCGAAACTTGTATGGTATAAAGCATCACATTTCTTTCATATATCATGTCCTACAAGAGCAAATATACTACAGGTGTGGGAATCTTACCACTTATAATTGGTTACCCCTTAATAAGAGAGACCTTGATTGGAGAGGAGACTAAAAAAATAATCTTGCCCTAGAACCCTTCTTGGTGCTCTTGACCCTTAGATGAAGATTAGCCCCTTAGATGAACCCTTCTCTTTGCTTAACTCACTAGGGTGGAACCCTAGTTTTCTTTGGTTGAAACTCAAAGAAGGAACCCTAGGGTTTCAGTGGAAGGAGGAAGAAGGAAGAAGAAGTTATCAAATGAAACCTTCACTCTTATTTATAAAGGGAGGAAGAGAAGTGTCTCTTCTCTTTTCATGTCTCTTCATTTACCCTCCTCACACTCATCTAAAATTTCTCCTCTTTCTCCAACAGTAAGCTACTGCTGAGCACTTGGCCATCACATGCATGGTAAGAGTTAACTCTCACCAAGAGGTTTAAGGTTCAAACCTCACCTCTCCACTTTTATTCTTTTATCATCATTTTCCAGGATTCCATATATAATCTACTAGACATGAAATTAAATTCTATACAAAAATTTTGGAGAAAAATTTTTGGGGTGTTATATGGAAAATGAGGTTTTAGAGGCATAATGCTTTGGCCCTAGAAGGGTCAAAAGCGTACTCTTCTGTCAATTCAGTCCAAAAGATTCGAGAGTTAAACCCTATAGGAGTTCTTCTCTCTCCCTCACTCGGCAAGTCAAAGCATGAGTTCCATTGGTGTAGTGTCAATTCATGCTCAATGTTAAATATCCTAAAGGTAATCTTACCCTCTTACCCTCTTCCCTCTCTCTACCCATTAAAACTTCAGCTTCTAAAGAACTTAAAAATTCCAAAACTATCCTAGGGTAGGTTGGGTGTCTTATTCCCATTATCTCTCCCCACCCTATTTTTACAAATAGGGCTTGAATGTCACCCAACAACCCTAAGGACTCTAGTAAATCATCATCAAGATACCTAGTCGCAGTGATTTTACGGGTAGAAAGCATGTTATATCTATTCCTATGCTCATTGTTGTGAAAAAGAAGGGTTGGAAGAGTGTCACCCTCCTTCAAAGCTTGAGGGGCATCGGTTCTCCTTGCTCGTCGCTTTGAAGCACCGGATCGAGATACCACTTGCTTCGTTCTCCTCATCCTTGCTTCTTTTGGCTTCTTTGAAGGTTGGAAAAGCTTCTAGGGGGTGGGAATGAAGGATCCACATGGATAGGGCAAGAAAAATCAAAACACACAGCGCATTTGGGGCAAAAATGCACAGTGTGTCCTTTTAATCCTCGTGCGACATGGCAGTGTGAAAACACACGGCCAAGTGTGTGCACCTCGGGTTGGTCGTGCACGGCCATGGGAAAACACATGGCCAGGCCTTGTGTCCCCTATTTCTCTCCTTTTGTGCACAACGGTCCAAATTTTCTCACACGCTTCTGTTGGGTTTCCAGCAGCGCGGCGAGTGTGTGTTTGAACATGTTTCGTAAACATGTGCACAGCGGAAGAAATAAAAATAATAAATCTAATTTATTACAACACACACACCACACGCATGCATATTACAACATGTGTAGACACAACCGTAGTTTCAAATTTTGC
This sequence comes from Wurfbainia villosa, assembly GCA_025175895.1. Taxonomy (NCBI): domain Eukaryota; kingdom Viridiplantae; phylum Streptophyta; class Magnoliopsida; order Zingiberales; family Zingiberaceae; genus Wurfbainia; species Wurfbainia villosa. Next base: position 28,232,177 of record CM045989.1, on the reverse strand, counting down.
AATAAAAGGAAATTTATACTAGTATACCTGACGTATCACGTGTAGCGGGAAAGACATCAACCAGAACGATCCTCGCTAGAATCGCCTCTATCCGTATCCACGTCGAGTATCTTTGGGATGACTTCACGAAGTCACGAGACTCATCTTCGTATGAGTTACTAGCCTCATGTTGAAGACGATGTGATCGAGAGAAGATCACAATCCGAATCAAAATTCGGATCCAAAACGAGTCCTCAAAAACTCGCTTCTCCGGAGAGGTATTCGTTAACCGTTTGACAAATCCTTCATCCTCCACCTATGAGGATTGCTGGAGATCGAATCTCCGGCAAAGTAGCCACTGTCGGAGCTCCAAACGTCATCCAAACGATGCTCCGACTCAAAGAAAGCAAGCTGTCCAGAAAACTGGACAGCTTGGTGGAGGAGTTTGTGCCGGCCAAAGAGAAGAGGGCCAACAAGTCCTTGGTCACTGGAGCCAAGGAGGATCACCAGAGGGTCGCAGGAGGATAGCCGGCTGGAACTTGGACTCCAGCAACAAGCTTGGATGGCGGCACAAGGGTGGGCGGCGGCTAGGGTTGGCCGCCGACCACAAGAGGAGAGGGAGAGGGTGGGCGGCAACTATGGGTTGCTTGGATTAGGTTTTCACAAAACCCATAAGCCCTATTTTATAGAGAACAAATTCTCCTAATGGTTATCGGATCATAACCAAAAGCCCATTAACCCGCTCCATTAATTTAAGTTAAAATAAACTAAACCGATTTGGTCTATTTCAAGTTAAAACGAACCGAACCAACTTTGGTTCATTCATTTAAAACAAACCAAACCCCTTTGGTTTATTCTCCACCATTGGATTAGAACCAAACCAATTTCGTTCATCCATCATGTCTTCATAAGACACAACCCATCCACGCTTCCATTGCGACTGAAACGATTTCATGCTCGCTCCATGTTTGGTCCAACCAAACCTAGTTTCTCTCGGTCAGAGAATCTCATTCTCAAGCTTGTTTTAAATCCTTCGGATTATGCTCATTGTGCGTGTTACCAAATAGGTTCTCGGTTTATGTTGGCCATCTATAATTAACCATTAATTATAGAATGATCATGAGTGGCACCTAGTAGTACATCATGAACCCCAATTAACCGAAAAGATCAACGGTTGATCCAGAACTATTTCTGAAACCCTTCAGCAGCTACAATGAATCGTGCCCCATTCCATTCACTCATCTTATACCCACTTGGTTCAGGACATTGTCTATCGTGTCAGTCCTCACTAGGTTGACTACGTCACACCTAGCCCAAGTATCATTTTCTCGTCCTACGGATTCTAGTTACTGCACATGTATCCAAGTGTACCTTACTCTAAACATGTAATGCTTTGGCCAAAGCCTTTAGTAACAATCTGACGAGAGGCCATGGGTATACATCTCCTCGCAAGGAGTGGTGAATCCTTTATAGGCTATTCAAAAACCTTCGATCACTTCCACTTATACCCAATCATCCCAGGTCCACATCTCCTTGGAGATGCTTGCTTAAGATATCAAAGCATAAGTCTTCATGACCAAGATGACTTGAATACCGCAAGTCAAAGGAACATCGCACTTAAGCTGCAGTAAGAACTTCATTGACATATCTATATATGCAGAGAACCATATGAAGTCTTACGGCTGGTCACTCCAATGAACTAGTTACCATAACTAGCATCCACGATTAACTCTGGACAACACAATGTCTCCAGCCAGTGAGAATCAACTGCTTGGATACACCAAGGAGTATACCTCGTGCTAGTCTCGATAGATTTGATGGTGTCTGAATCCATCAATTCATCAACTAGGAATAATTTCGATACATCACAATTACACATGTTGAGATACTCACTAGTTGTGATCCAATTACAAATTCTCTCATGCTGTGAATCGTATCGTGGACATTCAGTAAATGAGTTTAAGATCTAATCAAATACATGAGAACATCTATACTCAAATAGTGAATTTTCATTTATCATATAAATGGTTCAAACATAAGGCGATTGTCTTAGGACATCTCTCATATATTACTAACAAACTCCCACTTGGCCTAATGCTAATCGCTATGGTATCCAATACCATAGGCTATAACATGACCCTCAAACTTACTTTAAGGTAATGTCTTAGTCAAAGGATCCGCTAAGTTCCTTTCAGTGGGGATTTTCTCGGTTTGTATTTCCTTGGTACTAATGATCTCTCTGATCAGATGATAGCGGTGAATCACATGTTTGGATCATTGATGAGACCACATCAAGTTTAAAGATGAACTTCTTGATCCAAATCGCTTCCTTTGTGCTTCCAAAGCTGCAATGTATTCTGCCTTAGTGGCAAAATCCGCTATAGTGTCAAGCTTGGAACCTTTCCAACTTATTGCGCCTCCATTCCAGGTGAATACATACCCAGACTGAGACATGGAATCATCCGTGTCTATCTGGAGCTGGCATCCGTATACCCATGTATCTCCATGTACCCTTCTTCATATATTAGGAACGTATCCTTAGTTCTTCTTAAGTACTTAAGGATCATCTTAACAGTCACCCAATGATCCATTCCTGGATCAGACTGGTATCTGCTCATGACATTCAGAGCATACGATACATCGGGCCTTGTACATAACATAGCATACATGATAGATCTTATTGCGGATGCATAGGGAATCTTACTCATGCAAATCCTCTCGTCTTCTGTGCGCGGACACATAGACTTCGAAAGGTGTTTCCCATACCTGATGGGTAAGAAACCTTTCTTGGATTCTGACATGCTAAACTTCTTTAGCACTCGGTCTATATATGTAGACTACGAAAGACCAAGCAATCGTTTGGATCTATCTCTATAGATCTTAATCCCGAGGATGTAGGTTGCTTCTCCCAGGTCTTTCATGGAGAATATCCTGGACAACCAAATCTTAACTGACTGTAGGACTGGAACATCATTTCCTATAAGTAATATGTCATCGACATACAATACTAGGAACATGACTGCACTCCCACTAACCTTCTTGTACACACAAGGTTCATCTGGATTTTGTGAGAAATCAAACTTTTTTATTGTCTCATCAAAACGGATATTCCATCTTTTGGATGCTTGCTTCAATCCATATATGGATCGTCGCAATTTGCATACCTTGGTTTTATCAACCGATGTGAAACCCTCAGGTTGTATCATATACATGTCCTCGAGCAGGTTTCCATTAAGGAAAGCTATTTTCACATCCATTTGCCATATCTCATAATCATAATGAGCTGCTATGGCCAGGAGCATCCGAATGGATTTAAGCATAGCTACAGGCGAATAGGTCTCGTCATAATCAACACCTTGCTTTTGATGATATCATTTCCCCACCAATCTAGACTTATAGGTAATCACATTATCATCCATGTTGGTTTTCTTCTTGAAAACTCACTTGCACCCTATAGGCTTTATGTCTTCAGGTGGGTCAACCAAGTTCCAAACTTGGTTTTCATACATGGAATCCATTTACGACTTCATGGCTTCAAGCCATTTATCCCTTTCTGAACTTGTCAGAACTTATTCATAACTGGTAGGCTCCTCATCATCAATGAGTAACACGTCGTTCGATTCACTTATGAGAAATCCATATTTCTTAGGAATATTGCGTGTTCTACCAGATCTACGAAGATGTGGTGTTTCAATAGGTCTAGCCGATTGCTCATCACTATGAGTTATCGGCTGTTGTGCTTCACCAGGTATCTCATCAATGTCTATTTGAGTCCCTCGAGCCTCCTCAAGCTCGATGACACTCCCACTGTTTTCTTGCAAGAGAAACTCTTTCTCTAGAAACATAGCATGCCTTGAAACAAACACCTTTTGTTCCAAAGGATGATAGAATTTGTAACCCATTGTTTCCTTAGGGTATCCAATAAATAGACATTTATCAGACTTAGCATCCAATTTGTCTGATACAGTCCACTTCACATAAGTAGGACAACCCCATATCTTCAAGTAAGATACATGAGGTTTCTTACTATTCCATATCTCATATGGAGTAGTAGACATTACCTTGGTTGGCATTCTGTTTAACAAGTAAATAGTTGTCTGAAGTGCATAGCCCCAAAAGGACTTGGGAAGATTCGCATGATTCATCATTGACTTGACCATGTCCAACAAGGTCTGGTTACGCCTCTCATATACACCATTATGTTGTGGTGTATATGGCGGAGTCCATTGAGACAATATACCATTGTCTCTTAGATAATCAAGAAACTCTTGACTTAAGTATTCACCACCTTGATATGATCAAAGTATTTTAATACTCTTGTCATGTTGTTTCTCTACTTCATTTCTGAATTCTTTGAACCTTTCTAAGGCTTCAGACTTGTGTTTCATCAAGAACACATACCCAAACCGTGAGTGATCATCGGTGAAGGTAATGAAGTAGCTATAGCCTCCTAAAGCTTGAGTTAACATAGGTCCACATACATCAGTATGTATTAGACCTAGCTACTCTCCCACTCGTTCGCCTTTTCCTGTAAAAGGTAACTTAGTCATCTTGCCTTTTAAGCATGATTCGAATGTATCATATGAATCCAATTCAAACGATTCCAGAATTTCACATCGGTGTAATTCAGACATGCGTTTCTTGCTTGCATGGCCAAGACGACAATGCCACATGTAGGAGTCTAATTGATTATCCTTTCGAGCATGCTTGTTGCTCGCTTCGATATTGAAAATGTCACTGGATACATCCAACGTATAAATACCATTGCTCAAAGTTCCAGTTCCATAAAGTACGCCATTCAAAGTTATATAACAACAATTGTTACTAAACTTCAAATGGTAACCATTTTTATTTATACAGGAAATAGAAACAATGTTCTTTATTAGAGAAGGAACACAATAGCAATTGTCCAGTTCCAAGACTAGTCCACTAGGGAGCTTCAACAAATAAGTTCCAATGGCGACCACAGCAACCTTTGCTCCATTGCCAACTCACAAATTTGACTCCCCTCTGACGAGTCTTCTTCTATTCCTTAGCCCATGTATATCATTACATATATGTGAGCCACACCCAGAATCCAATACCCAAGTGTCTAAGGAAATAGAATGACAATCAATAACGAAGATACCTGAAGAGGATAGGGCATCGGATGCCTTCTTCTTCTTCACGGACTCAAGATAAATCTTGCAGTTTCTTCGCCAGTGGCCTTCCTTGCCACAATGATGGCAAGTGTCCTTTTGTGTTGGTTCTGCCTTCTTAGCCTTCTTGTTCTTCCCTTTCTTCTATTCCTTTGCCTTCCTCTTAGAACATTTCTTTGAGGAATCAACTAACAGAACTGCCTTCTCCTCATGCTTCATGTAAGGCTCCACTCAAACATATTGAGGAGCTCAGGAATAGTGGATTCTAATTTGTTCATCCGATAGTTCATCACAAATTGTGAGAAACTCTTGGGAAAACAATGCAAAATTAAGTCAATACTTAATTCATGATCCATCACAAACCCGAGGGTGGCCAGCCGCTCGATGTACCCGTTCATCTTTACCACAAACTGCACTACAGACGAACCTTCTTGCATCTTAGAGGTGAAGAGGAGCCTGGAGACTTCGAACCTTTCGGATCTCGCTTGCTCATCAAACAACTCATGAAGATGGAAGACTATGGTATTAGCATCCATATGCTCATGCTGCTTTTGCAGCTCAGGTACCATCACAGCTTACATGATGCAACTCGCCAGTTCAGAATCTGCCACATGTTTCTGATAGGCCAACATTTGGTCTGGAGTTGCATCGTCCCTAGGACGGTTGGGAAGAGGCTCTTCAAGGACATATGCTAGCTTTTCTGCCTTGAGAACAATTCTCAAGTTTCTAAGTCAGTCCAGAAAGTTAGGCCCAGTCAATTTGTTTGAATCCAAAATAGTGCATAAATTCAAAGACGTCATGATCAATCGATTGACCTAGAAATACAAAATGAGCATATATGAGAAAATGATTTTAAAATGCATCAATATACATTCATAAATCCCATTCATTTTTCGAATTTCAAAAACCCCAAAATCACTTCAGGAGATCGTAGGTCCATCTCCGAATGGGCTGATATCCAACATAGATATGAACAACCTTGGAGAGAGTCCAACAAGTCATTCATAACTACGATGGTAGGTATCAAATATACCGATTGCATATCACGTATATGCAACTATCACAATGTGTTATCAACTAATTGAATGTTCACACATACATCGGGTTGTTAACACATTAACAAGTATGCATCATATGTATAGCACCCAACTTCACTTCCCTTCACATCAACCTTGGAGAGAGTCCAACAAGCCGATGCTCCAGGTTAAAGCCAACCCATTAATCGAGAAATAGTTTTAATATGGTTAGAGCGCATTCAACCAATTAGCCCGGCTTGGAGAGAGTCCAACAACCAAAGCTAATGATTGACCTCTGACTCTTACCATATTAGTATTAAACTATTCCATGGTTTTAACATGTTCGGGTTCGAGCCGGGCTTGGAGAGAGTCTAACAACCCAAACAAGAAACGGAACTCTGGTTCTAACCATATTAATGGAAGGTGTAGGCTTTAATATTGAGTAAGAGTTTTTTCTGTCTCATCATTTTTGCATGCAAATAACTATTATCTACATGGCATGACATACATGGCATACATCTACATGTCACGACACGAATGACATAATGATATGCATCTAATGCAATTACATGACATACAATTATGACATGTACAAAATTTCCTTATATGTTATAACTATTTATGGAAAAAAAATATGTTTGAGATTTGATTCTCCAAATCAAATCATTATTAAATTAGGAAACAAATTTCCAAATCTAATCACATATTCTATTTGTGGAAAGTGTTGATTAAGGGAAGTCAATTTAGGAAACAAATTTCCTAAATCATCAAAACTACTTATAGAAATAAAATATTTTAAGATTTGATTTCTCAAATCAAATAATGATTAAATTAGGAAACAAATTTTCAAATCTAATCAAATATTTTATTTATGGAAAATATTAATTTCCATAAATACTTCTAACTTTCCAAAAGTAGAAGATTTCCATAAATACTTCTAGACTTTCCAAAATTAAAAATTTCCATAAATACTTCTAACTTTCCAAAAGTAGAAAATTTCCATAAATACCATTACGACTATTGCAAAACAATTTTACGATTATGTCGAAACACAACCTGGACTCTGATACCATTGTTGGGTTTCCGGCACCGCGGCGAGTGTATGTTTGAACATGTTTCGTAAACATGTGCACAGCGGAAGAAATAAAAATAATAAATCTAATTTATTACAACAGACACACCACACGAATGCATAGTAAAACATGTGTAGACATAACCGTAGTTTCAAATTTTGCAATAAAAGGAATTTTATATTACGTATACCTGACGTATCACGTGTAGTGGGAAAGGCATCAACCGGAGAGATCCTCGCTAGAATCGCCTCAATCCGTATCCAAACCGAGTATCTTCGGGATGACTTCACAAAGTCATGACCCTCATCTTTGTACGAGTTACTAGCCTTGTGTTGAAGACGATGTGATCAAGAGAAGATCACAATCCAAATCAAAATTCAGATCCAAAATGAGTTCTAAAAAACTCGCTTCTCCGGAGAGGTATTCGTCAACTGTTTGATAAATCCTTCGTCCTCCACCTATGAGGATTATCAGAGATGAAATTTCCGACAAAGTATCCACTGTCAGAGCTCTAAATGTCATCCAAATGACACTCCGACTCAAAGAAAGCAAGCTGTCTAGAAAACTGGACAGCTTGGTGGAAGAGTTTGCGCCGTCCAAAGAGAAGAGGACCAGCAAGTCCTTGGTAATCAGAGCCAAGGAGGATCATCGGAGGATCGCCGGAGGATAGCTGGCTGGAGCTTGGACGCCGGCAACAAGCTTGGACGGCGGCACAAGGGTGGGCGGCGGCTATAGTTGGGCGCCGACCACAAGAAGAGAGGGAGAGGTTGGGCGGCAACTATGGGTTGCTTGGATTAGGTTTTCACAAAACCCTTAAGCCCTATTTTATAGAGAATAAATTCTCCTAATGGTTATTGGATCATAACCAAAAGCCCATTAACCCGCTCCATTAATTTAAGTTAAAATAAACCAAACCGATTTGGTCTATTTTAAGTTAAAACGAACCAAACAAACTTTGGTTCTTTCGTTTAAAACAAACCAAACCCCTTTGGTTTATTCTCCACCATTGGATTAGAACCAAACCAATTTGGTTCATCCATCATGTCTTCATAAGACACGGCCCATCCACGCTTCAATTGCGAATGAAACGATTACATACTCACTCCTTGTTTGGTCCAACCAAACCTAGTTTCTCTCGGTCTAAGAATCTTATTCTCAAGCTTGTTTTAAATCCTTCGGATTACGCTCGTTGTGCGTGTCACCAAATAGGTTCTCGATTTATGTTGGTCGTCTATAATTAACCATTAATTATAGAACGATCATGAGTGGCACCTAGTAGTACATCATGATCGCCAATTAACTGAAAAGATCAATGATTCATCCAGAACTATTTCTGAAACCCTTCAACAGCTACAATGAATCGTGCATCATTCTCTTCACTCATCTTATACCCACTTGGTTCAGGACATGGTCTATAGTATCAGTCCCCACTAGGTTAACTACGTCACACCTAGCCCAAGTATCATTTCCTCGTCCTATGGATTCTAGTTACTACACATGTATCCAAGAGTACCTACTCTAAACATGTAATGCTTTGGCCAAAGACTTTAGTAACAATCCGACGGGAGGCCATGGGTATACATCTCCTCGCAAGGAGTGGTGAATCCTTTATAGGCTATTCAAACACCTTTGATCACTTCGACTTATACCCAATCATCCTGAGTCCACATCTCCTTGGAGATGCTTGCTTAAGATGTCAAAGCATAAGTCTTCATGACCAATATGACTTGAATATCGCAAGTCAAAGGAACATCGCACTTATGCCCAGTAAGAACTTCATTGACATATCTATATATACAGAGAACCATATGAAGTATTATGCCTGGTCACTCCAATAAATTAGTTACCATAACTAGCATCAATGATTAACTCCGGACATCATATTGTCTCCAGTCAGTGAGAATAAGCTGCTTGGATACACCAAGGAGTATACCTCGTGCTAGTCTCGACAGATTTGATGGTGTCCGAATCCATTAATTCATCGACTAGGGATAATTTCGATACATCACAATTACACATGTATAGATACTCACTAGTTGTGATCCAATCATAAATTCTCTCATGTTGTGAATCGTATCGTGGACATTCAGTAAATGAGTTTAAGATCTAATCAAATACATGAGAACATATATACTCAAATAGTGAATTTTTATTTATCATATAAATGGTTCAAACATAAGGCGATTGCCTTAGGACATCTCTCATATATTACTAACAACTTCGATGTGTAAGCTAAAATTGATTTTTATTTTTACCTAGCAAGTTCTTTTTGGTCCTAATGCTAAATGAAATGGAAATCAAAGTTGAAATTAACCAAATGAATGCAATACAATCAAAAGAAAACCTAAAAATACTAAACTCGAGTTGCCTCTCAAGAAGCGCTTTGTTTAAGGTCGTTTAGCTCGACAGAACTTTATTATCAACTTGGCTCTGGAGGTTCTGTGAACCTCCATTCATTCGTCTCGGTGTCTACATTCGGTGGGGTTGGCTTTATCCTGCTGAAAGTAAAGCCATCTAGGTAGGGAGCTTTACACTCTGATAGGCTAAAAATGATGATCTCCGCATCTATCTCTAAGGAGATCCTGTGTGCCTTTACATTTATACACGCCCCCACAGTTTCCAAAAAGAGCCTTCCCAAGATTATGGGATTCTTGGGGTCGGGTCCTATGTCGAGTATAATAAAATCTGTATGTATCACGAAGTTCTCGACAACCACAGGCACATGTGTTAGCATGCCGGCAGGTTCCTTGACTGAGTCGTCCTTCATACATATACCAAGGTTCACTGGTTGGAGCCCATTCAGTCCCATCTTCAAGTAGTATGCATAGGGCATCACATTTACTGATGACCCTAAGTCGCACAGTGGTTCGTCGAAGCTTTCCCCATAAATCGAGCAGAGGATAACAAATTCACTAGGGTCCTCAAGTTGGGGTGGAATTTTATCTTCATTTTCAGCTTGGTCTGGTAGGGTGGAAATCATGGTTGCACACCCCTTGGCGAATCTGTTTCGTTGTGCTACTCTCTCGCTGCACACTCCTTCCTCCTTAGCTTGACTCGGCTCGGGTAATGACGAAGAATTATCCATAGGTTGTGACACGGGTTGGGCAATCTGGGTCACTTGTGTCTCCAACATCCTTGTGTGACTTGCAAGACTGTCAATAGTGGCCTTCAAGTCTCTGAGTGATTCCTCTATTTTATAATGTTGGTGATAGAACTCTTCATTGGCCTTTGTTTGGGTAGCAATGAAGTCTTCCATCATCAATTCTAACCTAGACTTCTATTGTCACTGTTGCTCATTGCTCTACTGTTGCCCATACTCTCCTGTTGGTTTGAAATTCCCCGAGTTATTCCGATAGGAAAAGTTCGGGTGGTTCTTCCATCCGGGGTTGTAAGTACTAAAGAAATGGTGGTTGGGCCTTTGATTGTAGTCTCCAACCCCATCACAATGCTCAACCTGCTCCTTCCCCAAAGTCAATGGTCACACATGCAAATGTAGAATTTATAGAGTCGAATCATCTGTTAAGCGCGTCCATTCTCGCTGCTAGGTGGTCCACGGAGTTGATAGCATACCGTCCCGCTGCAAGAGCTGGATGACTATGTTCGGAAGCTCATTGATGGTGGTTCTAGGCAACCTCTTCTATCAGCTCCTCTGCTTCCTCGATAGTCTTGTTCATAAGTGCTCCTCCTGCGGCAAAATCAAGGGACATCTTTGTGGCGTACATGATCCCATTGTAGAAGATGTGGATCACCAGCCACCATTCCAGTCCATGGTGGGGGCATTGGTAAAGTAGCCCCTTGTAGCGATCCCAAACTTCAAATAGGGACTCCCCCCCTCCTTCTGATGAAAGCTTGTGATCAGATGGTGCATGTGAGCAGTTTTGCTTGGTGGGAAGTATTTGTTCAGGAACTGCTGCTAACATTGCTCCCATGTAGTAATGGTTCCCGAAGGCAGGGAGTGAAGTCATGTCTTAGCCTTATCTCGCAATGAGAATGGGAATAGGCTCAGGCAGATCACGTTTGCAGGGACTCCATTTATCCTCATTGTCGAGTAGATTTTCAAGAATGACTCCAGGTGCCGGTTCGGGTCTTAAATTGCAGCTCCTACGAATTGACTCTACTGAACCATATGTATGAGTGATGGCTTCTGTTCAAAGTTGTTTGCTGAAATGGATGGTCCAGCTATACTCAGCCTAAATCCTCTAGCGCTAGGGGTTGCGTAATTCCGCAAGGGTCGACTATCTATATTCACTTCGGATGCAGCTTGGTCATCAATCCTCTTCTGTTAGGCTTTTCAGCGATGATAGGTTCGTTCGATTTCTAAATTGGTTGGAATCAGGCCTTCCGATCTTAAGCGTCCAAGCATACGAAGAACCGAGCCACAAAATTAGGAGTATTTACCTAAGGTTTAGAAACAGGAAATAAACTAATCTAGCGAACTAAATCGAAGAGCAAATAAGAAATACAGAATGACTGCTAAAATAAAATAAAAACTAAATCTAGATATGGAAACTCTAAAAATTCAAATAAAATAAAAATAAAAATAAAAATAAAAAAGTAAATAAATCTAACCTAAGTCCGATCCAACTATCCACTTTCTTGATTCAATATCGAATCAATCAGTCCTCGACAACAGTGCCAAAAACTTGATCCACACAAGCGCGACCTCAAATCTCGTGACGGAGCCCGTCGAGGACTCAAAGTGTGAGCTCGCGCTCAATGCCCGCAAGTGCACAGATATCGTCAAGTAATAAAGAATATCGATCCCATAGGGACTGAGATTTCGAGTATCGATTTGTCCAGTGGATGTGTTGTTGTTCGGATTGGTAATTTGAGAGTTCACGAATGAGTGATCGTCGGTGGTCTGAACTCAGTACGGTGTCACACGGAAGAAGAGAAAAGGTTGCTATGAGGATTTGAATGGGATTCTAGGACTTCGATTTCGTTTGTGTGTCACAGAACATGCTATCAATCGAATGTATTCAAATTTTCTGGCTAGGGTTTCGTGGAAAGGACATCATACACTAAGGTACGAGGATGCCGAATCAATCCCTGCGACGAGCTGGAAATGAGACATGTTACCGACTCTATTGCATCCTTCTATCCACAGTTGCAGGCGATGAGGCCAACCTATAGGTTCCTTATACGAGGATCTGCTACCTCGTGATCGCTCACGCACAGAAGATAGAAAACCAAAACACAAAGCTATTGATCTAAACAATCATTCAACTGCAAATAAATTTCAAGAACGAAAACATATTTGAAATAACAATGTTCTACTCAACACAAACTACTCCCTAATCCTAGAATTGGAGAATCTACTCCATGGATACGAGAAGAGAGTCACAATACATTATAGAATTCATGAGTAAAATGATAAATGTGCAAGAAATATGAATTACAATGTAATTGCATCTCTTCGCTCTGGCATTGTGGTGCAGATCTTGATCCTCGAGCGGCTCTCTCCTTCCCCGATGCGAGTTCTCGAAGCTTTTTAGGGCTTCGGAGTGTCATCCTAGTCGGCATGCCTCCCCCCTAGGGTTTGGGCGGATCTTTCCTTATATAGACATCACGCCAGATCGCTGCGAAATCTAGAAAAAACCATAGTCACGTCAAATCGATTGGTCGCCACACGACTGTGTGAAAACACATGGCCTGGTCGTGTGTCGGGCTGTGGCAGCCATTTTCACCTTCTGAACATGATCGTGTGTAGGCACACGCCCTGGCCATGTTCCCTTCTGCATCCAGCTGCCAAATGTCTTCTTTTTGCTCCAAAAGTGCACCGTTATCCCCATGAAATGCTATCCTGCACACAAAAGTATACAGAGCAGATCTCCGAACTAGAAAACAAAAAATGCATGGAAAACAAATTAAAATATGCATGAAACCATCATAAAATGAGATGAGATGTGAGCGAAAACTACTCCTAAAACCCTATATGTTTTGCTCACATCATGCATCAATTCATCGACTAGGGATAATTCCAATACATCACAATTACACATGTAGAATTACTCACTAGTTGTGATCCAATCACAAATTCTCTCATGATGTGAATCGTATTGCAAGCATTCAGTGAATGAGTTTAAGATCCAATCAAATACATGAAAACATGTATACTCAAATAGTGAATCTTCATTTATCAAATAAATGGTACAACCATAAGGCGATTGCCTTAGGATACCTCTCATATATTACTAACAGAGCCTAATTTGACTTGAGAACTGGACTGGTCGTGTAGTCGACTGAAGCTCGACTGCTATTTGTGGCTCTAGCAATCGACTACTAGAGTTTAGAGTTGACTGGCCAATAGCAATCAGCTTGATTTAAGTGTCAAGGGCATAGAATGTTTTACAATTGACTGCTGGTTTATGACAATCGATTGGTGCCTATGAAAGTCAACTACTAGGTCAGGATAGTCAACTGTACAACTTAATCTGACATGGATTAAGCTGTTGTGAGACAACAATATTGTGAATAGTCGACTGCTAAGTAAGAGCAGTCGATTGGATGACGGAAAATCAACCCGAGGTGTGTTTTTATAAGGAGTTGTGATGGGGAGGAGTAGGATGTCGATTCTTGGAGCTTTTGGGGAGGAATTGTTACTGCATTCTAGGCCTTTTAAAGAAACTAAAAGATCAAACAATCAAAAGTGCACTTGTAAAGTATTTTGGTTTTGTACTCTTTCATTTGCTTTGTATTTGGTTGTATTTCATTGTATAAACTTGTTGTATGAGTTTTCTCCACCTCCGGATTTTTTCGAGAAGGAGAAGTTGATAGTGGTCTATGGATCACTAGAGCTCAACTTGAGCTCGACCATAGAGTAGGAACCATAGGTTCTGAATGACATAAAATCCTTTTGTCTTGTGCTTGTGTTTGGTTTTGTATTGTGTATTGTGTATTTGTATTTGTATTCCACTACATACTAACACTTGTAGATAAGCACGAATGCGAACAAACAACGAATCGGTGAAATCGCTATATACCCCCTCTAGTGAGCACAAATAAATCCTTACACAAACAAATCAAAATTTTAGGATCTAAGGGTACCAAAGACCTACATTAAGAGTACTCTTGATATATCTTAAGATCCTCTTGGTCACTACTAAATAAGAGTCTTTGGCACAAGATTGATATTTTACACACATGCCTATCACAGATAGTATATTCGTTCTACTGGCGTTTATGTATCTACAATAAGTTAGTGTGTAGCAGAATATAGAAATAAAATGCACAACAAAATAAAGACAAACACGCACAGTCACAACACAAAGATTTACGTGGTTCGGAACCTATGGTTCCTACTCTACGGCGAGCTAGAGATCTATCCTCACTAGAGCTCTCTCCTTCTCAAAAACACTCCGGAGGTGAAGAAACCTCTTACAATCAACGTATACAAAAATATACAAAAAATACAATCAAATACAAATATAATGAAAAGCATGAAAGAAAACTTTACAAGAATGCTTTTGATCACTTTATTGCTTTTGGTCACATTTGGAATGCCTTAAAGGTCTAGAATGCAACAACAATTCCCCTTCAACTTTCTCAAAACGTTGCCAAAATCCTCCACGCTGAGCTCCTTTTATAACCTGCATTGGGCTAGATTTTTGCCTAGCAGTCGATTGCTCATAAGCTCTAGTTGACTATTCGTCTATCCGTTGTCTCACAATGGACTACTGCATGTTAGTATTCTAGCTAACAGACACCTAAGCAATCGACTTCCCATACCAACAGTCGACTACTGAGCCACTAGTCGACTGTCCAGTACACTACCAAACCTTTTGTGGTCTGCTACAGTGACATAAGTTGACTGACCATACCCTAT
This sequence comes from Wurfbainia villosa, assembly GCA_025175895.1. Taxonomy (NCBI): domain Eukaryota; kingdom Viridiplantae; phylum Streptophyta; class Magnoliopsida; order Zingiberales; family Zingiberaceae; genus Wurfbainia; species Wurfbainia villosa. The sequence continues at coordinate 28,217,146 of CM045989.1, read as the reverse complement.
AGTTGTATGCTCCATCGGAGCACTATTTCTCAATCTCCCAACAACCATTCAGGTTTATTGAGCTCAGACCAGTTGACTGCTCTCCATAGCGGTCGACTGCTCGAGAACCCTTCAGGTTCCCAAACTCATAATGGCCAGTCAACTAATGCTAATCAGTAGTCAACTATCGAGCACCTTGGCTAATCACCGAGCCACCAAATGCTGAGCCACACAGTGGCCAGTTGACTGCCAAGCACCTAGCTCATTTGCCAAGCCACACAACATCGATCACTCAGCCTGAATGTCGATCCCCATAGCAACAGTCAGCTTTCTGCTAAACCAGTTGACTTCTCTCCTTATAGAAAGTTACTACATACCACCAGTCTAAAAACTGAGTCCCACAGCGGGAGATGGCACACTGGACCAATCGACTGGGCAAATCTTCCATTCGACTAAAGCACCTCAAACATAAGGTTTAACTCAAGTATGTTCCCTTTGTTGGTGCAGGGAGCACCAATCCTGTGTTTTAATGTATGCCCCAAGGTTTAATGGTAGGATGAACCTATGATTTTATATATGTGTTAAGTGTGCAGGCTTAATAGGAAGTCCTAGTAGGTCATTTGGCCGGATACTAGGCAGATGTCTTGACAGATCAGGAGGATCGGACAGTAGGCATGAAGTAAGATGGGTCGAGTGGATCGGACATCTGGCATGAAGACCGATTGGTTTAGAAGATTGAAAAATCAATTTAAAGTCCAGCTGGGTCAGGGATACCAGACAACTAGTGGAAGTCCTAGTAGGTCATATCGAATGTCAAGAATGGTAAGTCCGGCAGAGCAATCGCAGCTAATCCTCAAGTGGAGTGGTGAGGTCGAGTCCTCTGTAGGGGGACAAAGTTATGCGTCGATCCGACAGATAGTCCACGTGGGACTTAGAAGTCAAGATCGAGCATTTTTATTACTACTATCATGTTTTATATTATCTATTTGTGCTAATCTTGCTTTGCAGGGGTCAGTCGACTGAAGTCCAATCGACTGGGAACGAGTCAGTCGACTGGACACCTGGTTGGCAAGGTTAGTTGGTGATCGATCGAAGATTTGGCAGTGTAGATGGAAAGAGTTTCAATCGACTGAGGAGTTTGAGTCGACTGGAGAGGCAAACTTCCCGATGGAGAGTCGGGTGACCTGGAGTTGACTGGGGCATGTTCAGTCGACTGGAAGGCCCGAAGTACCATATCGACGGGCTGATGTGGAGTCAATAGGAGGGCATTTCAGTTGACTGGAAAAGCTTTATAAAAGAAATACACAACCAGCACCGAAAAAATATATCATCAAATACGTCCAAGTGTTGTTTGTCTTCGTCTACAATAGCTTCATCCTTTCACGAAGATGCATTTCCGACACTTCGTGCCTACTTCTAAATCTCCAAAAGTGTCGATATGATTTAGCTCTTATTATTTGTATTCATTTTCGCTTTTATGTACTTAATTTCAAAGAGAAGGTAGAGTGTTACCTATCTCTTATTTTTGTAAAAAGCGAACCCCTCTGAAGTCGAGAGTTCTCGAATCGGAGGGTATTATAGGGATTTCCCATCGAGGTAGCTCTCAGAAAGTGCTATGGGCCTTGGAGTAGCAACCCGGCTAGGGTTGTGAACCAAGTAAAAACTTGTCTCTTTATTCCCTTTATTCCGCTGCATACTCGTATTTTAAAATAAGTTTTTAAAAATCTAAAGAAAATTTGTAACCTCCGAGATTCACCCCCTTCTCTTGGAGTAATTCGATCCTACAATTGGTATCAGAGCAGGGGCGCTCCAAATTTGGTGCAACTACCATCAAGAGCTTTAGGATTTTTCATTAATTTTTGCATTAGAATAATTTTTCATTAATTTTTGCACTAGAATAATTTTTCATTAATTTTTCCATTAGAATAATTTTTTCATTAGAATAATTGTTCATTAGAATAATTTTTGCATTAGAATAATTTTTCATTCATTTTTTGTCTTAGAATAATTTTACATTAATATTTAGTTTTGTCTTAAAATAATATTTGCATTAATTTTTGTCTTAGAATAATTTTTATTTCTGTCTTAGTATAATTTTGCATTAATATTTATTTTTGTCTTAGAATAATTTCATTAATATTTAGTTTTGTCTTAGAATAATATTTGCTTTTACATTAGAATAAATTTTTTAATAGATCTTTAGTATAAATTTAATTCTCGCACAATATTATTTAATTTAAATTACTCTAGGAATAATTATGAATTTAATTAATTTAAAATAAAATTTTAAAAATTTTATTTAGTAATGTCGTACTTAGAAGGGTATAGAACCATTCGCCTTCCTCTCATCAACAGAGAGGACTTTTCCTATTGGAAGAGACGAATGGAGTGATACCTAAAAACCGATCTAGATGTGTGGTTTTCGATTAGGAAAGGTTTCGTCTCTCCCGTAGACGACTCCGACAAGTTGTTAGAACTGGAGAAATGGACCGCAGATGTTAGGAAACGAGCTCAAGTCAATTACAAGACCCTTCACACCTTGCAATGGGGACTTACAAAAGAAGAGCTAAATAGAGTTGGTCTATTCGAAAACTCTAAGGAATTATGTGACAAATTAATTGAATTACATGAAGGCACTAGTGACACTAGAATAGCTAAATGGGACATGTTACTTAATAAACATTTTAATTGTAAAATGAATGAAAATGAAAATGCTAGTCAACTTCACACAAGAATAAAAGATATTTTAAATAGATTGCATTTAATCGGACATCAAATAGAAAATAGTGACGTAATTAGTTATACACTTCGAGGAACGCCTTCTGGACATCCATCGTCGATGCCTATAAGGTCTCCAGGGATCTTTCCACAATTATACTAGATGAATTATTTTGCAAACTTGAACTACACAAACAAGCTAACTCGGGTCAAACTGAGAATGGTATTGCTTTAGTGGCAGGTTCAACCAAAAAGAAAAGAAAAACGAAAAGTGAATCCGAAGACTAGTCGGAGTCGGACCTAAACGGAAAAGAGGGTCGTAAATATGGTCCGAAAAATATTCAATCGGAGAAAGAAGTTTACGAAGAAGGATGCTAGGAAGGTTGTTGACAACAAACTGAGACCTCGATCAGAAGTGACTTGCTACGAGTGCAACGGAAAAGGACACTACAAGTCGGAATGCGCTAATCTAAAAAAGGAAGAAAAACCCAAGAAGGAAAAGAAGAAGAAAGCACTTAAGGCAACATGGGACAGATCTTCCTCAGAAGAATAGGATGTAGAAGAGACAAAGAGAAGTTTCATGGCATTCATGGCTGAATCAAGCTCCGGAGTCGAGTCAAGTTTCGAGTCCGAGTATGAGTCCGAGTCTGAGAGAAACCATGGATCCACATCCGTTTCCGAAGGACTAGATGAGGTAACTTCTCCTTTAGAAGATAAACTTTACAATATAATTGCATGCTTAGGAAGGAAATTAGCTATGTCTGAGAATTGAGTCGACTCACTTCTTAAGGAAGTCCAAGTACTTAAGGAGCAAGTCAACTCGAAGACTTCGACTTCCCAAATTAAGGATAGAGACTCAACTCAAGTTGCAAAGCTTGAGGAAGAGAACTCGATCCTAAAAAGGCAAGTAGAAGATCTAACTAGATCATTGGAAAGGTTCACTCGGGCTCTAAGTATCTAAACATGATGCTTGGGTCTCAACGAACCATGTACAACAAGTCTGAACTCGGATACAAGGCTAAGGACACAGATAGATCATACATGTCTTTGTTTAATAGAAATGCTAAGGGTCGAGTCCAAGCATGGGTTCCTAAGACTAGCTTAGTCAACTAAGTTAGACCAAACTAATTTTGGATTCCCAAAGGACAAGTTCACTTAGTGAACAAGACCCAACATAGCTATTATGCAAGGGGATATAACTCTTTACTTGTTTCCTTGATTAGTTAAACTCTTGCATGTCCTAGTTTACTTGCTTAATTTAGAATGGACTTGATAGGAAATAAAGTAGTTTAAACTTGAATAGCCTAGTACTAAGATGAAGTGAACTGATTGTAAATTAGGGAAGCTCTTCAAGGTGCATGTCTAGGAAGTGGTCCATCCGATATCCAAGAATGTCATGTGCCTTGCCACGACCTGGAGCACTAAGTCGAGTGGAACTGACCGAAGCTAACTCACTAAGTCTTTAACTAGTTAGACCAAAGCTTAGTCCAAAGTGAGTCAAGTATTTGATTCCTTCATTGACTTTGTTTAGGAAGTGGTCCATCCGATATCCAAGAACGTCATATGCCTCGCCACGACCTGGAAGTCAATGCTAGAAAAATCTACTTGATTAGGTCACGCTAAACTTGAATCTAACACAAGTTTAATAAATTTAAAATTTCTCATTAAAATTAATTAAGATAAAAGTAAATCCTCATCTCACAAAATTCATAGGATTAATGTGTATTAAAAACTTACATCAGGCGAGATGAAATAGAACTCAACTAAACGTAACTCAACTTGACTTAATCAACTTAATCAATTCAACTCAAATTAATCAACTTAATCAATTCAACTCAACTTAATCAATTCAACTCGACTTAATCAACTTAATCAATTCAACTCGACTTACTCAAATTAATCAATTAACTCAACCATAATCAACTCAATCAAACCATAATCAACTCAACTCAATCAACTCAACCCTAATTAACTCAATTCTACTCAACTCAAATTTATCAACTCGAATCAAATCAACTTAATCAATTTGAATCAAATCAACATAATCAACTCGATCAAACCATAATCTGTTGGATCGAAAGTGTCGCTAGAGGGGGGGGGTGAATAGCGATACGGTGTCGTTAAAAACTTTTGCAATAAGTAAAAAGCAAGTAGAGAATGCACAGCGGAAATATAAAGTAGACAAGATATTTTTACGTGGTTCACAATCTTTCGATTGCTAATCCACGGCCCTAGTGATCCTTGATCACGTACGGAGGGCAATTCACTAAAACCACTCCTCCTCGTTGGAGGTAGGAGCAACGATTACAAAAAGAAATCAAGGCAAAGGGACACTCCCCCTTTCCTTGTTACGATTAAAGCACAAAGACAATTTAAAGAAGTAGAACTTAAATAAATATACCGACAACTCTTATAAGTAGAAGATGTAGCTTTCGTTGTCGGCGGCACTTCGTCGTAGCAAATGTGAGTAGTAGTAGCGGCGTTACGACGGCGTGTTGAGAGCTCTTGAATTCTTGTCATTTGCTTGGCTTGAACATGTCTATTTATGGATATTGATCTATGAATTTAGACATAGGTAGTGTCCAAGGTGAGGTTCTTATCCAAACTCAAGGATGAGGTGTTTCATCCAACCACCTTGTGCCACCTCCAACCTTCTTGTGCGCCAACTCAAGGATGAGGTGTTTCATCCAACCACATTGTGCCACCTCCAACCTTCTTGTGCGCCAACTCAAGGATGAGGTGTTTCATCCAACCACCTTGTGCCACCTCCAACCTCCTTGGGCGCCAACTTGAGGATGAGGTGTTTCATCCAACCACCTTGTGCCACCTCCAACCTCCTTGGGCGCCAACTTGAGGATGAGGTGTTTCATCCAACCACCTTGTGCCACCTCCAACCTCCTTGGGCGCCAACTTGTTGGAGCCATTCAACTTGTGCCACATCATGGGAGCCAACCATCTTGTGCCAACTCACCTTCTTTTGGGCGTCCACCACAAGGAAGCTTGGTGATGGTTTGGATGTCCACCTTGATGCCACATCACCCTTTGTACCAAAACACGAGTCAAGTCCAAATTCACCCCCTTGAAATTCGAGCTCTTCTCGAGGCTGGAACTTGACTAGCAGTTGACTGTAGTCAAAGGGTTTTGGACTGCATTACAAGTTAGCTTAAAATATAAAGTACGATGGTTCTAACCATCTGATCTCGACCTAGAACTTCCATTGGAGGTATTGGGTCGGATCTACGCTTAACGACCTTGCTTCGCTTTCACACGAGCTTACCTTGTAGCCTCGCTTCCGGTCTTCACCCGAGTACCTCGGCTTCCTCCGAAGTCCCTCTGGCGTTGCCCGACCACCTCGGTTCCCACCGGGTGTCGCAGACCTTCCGCTCAACTTTAGCATTTCTGCACACTTAATTGAGCTCGTAAGATAACAAATATACCCTTAACTATTGAGCCTTTTGCCATAATCAAAATATCGGTTCGACTTTTGTGCCCATTGCACCAACAATCTCCCCTTTGATTCATGGCAAACCGACACAAAAGTTAAGGAAAAATTACATAATAAGAAGCTAGCATAATGATTAAGCATGAATGAGCTAGCATAAAGATTAAATATGAATGAGCTAGCATAATGATTAAGCATGAATGAGCTAGCATAAAGATTAAAAATGAATGAGCTAGCATAAAGATTAAATATGAATGAGCTAGCATAATGATTAAGTATGAATGAGCTAGCATAAAGATTAAGCATGAGTGAGCTAGCATAAAGATTAAGCATGAGTGAGAAATATTATTGTTTCAAGTTCTCCCCTTTGAGGTAACCTCCCCCTTGACCGACGGTGAGTTCTTGAAAAATAATTTTTACTCCCCCTTAATAGTTGCTTAAGTAAACGGAATTACTTAATATAAAAGGTAATAATTTTGTTTACTTTCTTCCTTACTTTTGTGACTTTCTCCCCCTTTTGCCTTAACTCAAAAAGTTTGTAAATATATTTTAAGGTTTGTAAGTCCAAGCAAGTTCCCAATATAAATATATTTTTTTTAAAATAATAATAAGCTTGATAATATGTTCATCTAAAATGTACAACTCCGGTTGGACTTGATTGATATAGAATGATCAATAAGTCTTGAAGGAGTTGATTAATTTTAAATAATTATACTCCATGGTTCATGTCGATGCAATGAATCTACATCCGAACCAGAGTAAGGTCCTAACATCTCACGCCCGTCTCATTGGCTAAGTACACAAACACATTAGTCCTATGTGTTTGTGAGATGTGTTGGCTCCTTAAATCTATAGGTATATGATTTCTAAGGTAAGACTTAGGCTAATTTCATAAAAAGAAGCAAAAGTAGAGTACATATATAGAAAAATTTAAATCCTACTCTATTACGCACATACCTAACTTTCGTCTTAATAAACTAAATTCTGGGTAGTGGTTTGGTGAAGATGTCCGCTAGGTTTGATTTGGACTCAACATACTCTAGTTGTATAGTTCCATTAGTTACATGTTAATGAAGTGGTGTTTAACTTCTATATGTTTTGTCCTAGAATGACATATTGGATTTTTAGTTAAGTTAATTGAACTAATGTTATCTATGTAGGTTTTAATGTTGTTAAAGATTAAGCTAAAGTCTTGGAGAGTGTGCTTCATCCACAGGAGTGAGAGACACACTCACCCATCGCAACGTATTCCCGGTGGTAGATAAGGCAACGCAATGCTGCTTCCTACTGCACCAACTTACTAGACTCGAGCCGAGGATTTGACAACAACCACTCGTGCTCTTTCTATCGAGTTTACTACCGGCATAGTCGGAGTCGGAGTAGCCGATTAGATTAAACTCGGTAGATCTAGGGTACCAAATACCTACGTTTAGCGTGCCCTTTAGATATCTAAGGATACGCTTGACTAGGGTTAGGTGAGACTCCTTGGCACAGGTTTGTAACCTTGCGCACATACTTACCGCGAATAAAATGTCGGGTCGGCTCGCGGTTAAGTATAGGAGACTTCCTATTGCGCTCCTATAGTATTTTAGGTCAACGGGTTTTCCTTCTACATCTTCGTTTATATTAACATTAGTTGCCATAGGTGTATTGATTATTTTAGCATCTTGCATTCCAAATCGATTTATTAAGTCCTTAGTATATTTTTGTTGATGTAAATATATTCCATCTTTAGTTTGTTTAATTTGTAAACCTAAGAAGAAACTTAACTCTCCCACTAAATTCATTTTAAATTCACTTTCCATAAGTGAGATGAATTCGTTTAGCAGGATCGAGTTGGTAGTTCCAAAAATTATATCATCTACATAGATTTGGGCTATAAAGATTTCTTTTCCTACGGTTTTAACGAATAAGGTTGGGTCGACTAAACCTTGGTTGAATCCTTTGGACTTAAGATAGATCGAAAGCCTTTCATACCAAGCTCTTGGGGCTTGTTTGAGTCCATATAGGGCTTTCTTAAGTCTAAGGACATGGTCGTTTATCTAGATTTTCAATCCGGAGGTTGGTACGTAAACTTCTTCCTTAATGTATCCATTCAAAAATGCTGACTTGACATCCATTTGAAACAATTTAAAACCTCGATGTGCGATATGCTAACAACATTCGGATGGACTCTAGTCCGCTACGGGCGTAGGTCTCATCGTAATCTAAACCTTCGACTTGACTAAACCCTTTGCGACTAACCTAGCTTTATTTCTAACTACTTCACCTTTATCATCAAGTTTATTTCGAAATACCCACCTTGTTCCAATAATTGATTTTTCTTTAGGTGGTGGTACTAATTTCCAGACTTCATTTCTAGTGAATTGAGCTAGCTCTTCTTGCATAGCAATAATCCAGTCGGGATCAAGAAGTGCTTATTCAATAGTTTTGGGTTCGATTTTGGAAATTAACGAGATTTGACTAAGGTTTCGATATGAAGCTCTAGTTCGAACCCCTAAATTTGGATCACCTATAACTTGATTGATAGGATGATTTGTTTGAGTCTTAGTGTGACTCGGGTTAGGGTCATCTATCACTTGGTCGATAGGATGACTTGGGTGAGTTATAGTTTGACTTGGGTTAGAGTCATCTATCACTTGGTCGATAGGATGACGGTTGGGGACGAGATTCAAGTTCAAGATCAGTCGGGTTCGCTATAAGTTGATTTGCTAGTTGGTTTTGTTAAGGATTGAACGGGTTCGTGTCCTTCGTCGAAAACTATATTAATGGTTTCTTCGACTCTAAGAGTGTCGTGATTGTATACCTATAAGCTCTCGGTGGTTGAGTATCCTAGAAAGGTTCGAGAGGTTTTGGATTTGAATTTCCCTAGGTAATCCTTAGTGTTTAAGATATGTACCTTGCATCCAAATACCCTAAAGTACTTGATGTTCGGTATTTTATCGTGATAAATCTCGCAGGTCTTTTGGTGCCTCTTTACCATAAGGATCCTACACATAAGGTAGTTGGATCGGATATTGGAATTACTAAAGGGTTGTTTGTAAGTTTTAAACCTAAATCATCTCACCAATATCTACATGATCAAAACATGTTATTCCTATGTGTTATTGTGAGATGACTTTCAATTTTACTTGATTAATTTTAATGAATTTAAATTAACCAACATTAGGTTAGATTCGATTTAGTCTAAGCTCATCAAGTAATCTTTTCAAGAGATTAGCTTCTGTGTCGTGGCGAGGCCTTCTTTGATCGGAACAACGACCACTTCCTTAGACAAAGCTAATTTCAAGAAATTGATAACTCGACTTACTTGAGACTACGCCTTGGTCTAACTAGTTATTTTTGAAAAGAGGCTCCCGAGGCTCAATCTTTCGTAGGATTTTAGTTGGTTTATTTTTGAAAAGAGGCTCCCGAGGCTCAATCTTTTCGCAGGATTTTAGTTGGTTATGAGTCCTATCTAACCATTCTAAAAATAAAGGAAAAACTAAGCATGCAATTTCTAAGACTTAACAAAATACATTTTGTATTGGCTCCCCCTGGACCATTGAATCGAGTGGGTCTATTCACATAGTGAATTTGGTCCTTGGGAACCCAATACATGTTAGATCCTAAAGTTGAAATCAAAGTGGTCTTAGGGACCCATGCTTGGACATTTTTCTTATGTTGGTTTACTATAGACATATATGACTTATTGGTTGTATTTGAGTTAAACCCGAGTCCGCCTTGTTGTACACGGCCCTTTGTGATCCAAGTAAGAGGTCAAGTCCCTTGGATCCCAAAGTGAACCTTTCCAACGTGTTCCTAAGGTCTTCGACTTGTGTTTTCAAAAGCGAGTTCTCAACTTCAAGCTTTTCAACTTGAGTTGAGTCCTCCTCTTGAATACGAGTAGTCGAAGAGGTTAGGAGACCTCATGTTTGAGAAGGTTAACCTCCTCAATTAGGGTCTCGACCTTGGACTCGGACTTAGCTAGTTTCTTATTTAAAAATTTAATTGCACCATACAAAGTATTAAGTAACCCGACTTACCCTTAATGATTCTTTTGAACCGGATACGGATCCGTGGCTTGTCTTGAATGGAAGCTCATCATCGGATTCGGACTCGACTCTTCTTCGGTTTCGAGTCGTGCTCGGTCCGCTTGGCCATTAGAGCTTGGATATCGTCTTCTTCCTCAGAACAACTCCTCCCAAGTAGCGTTTAAGCGCTTTCTTAGTCTTTGATCGTTATTCTTTAGCTTTGGGCACTCGGACTTGATGTGGCCAGAACATTGCACTCATAGCATCTAAAATTAGAAGTATTTGAATTAGGTTTAGGCTTACCTTGAGTTGTTGGTCGTTTCGTCTCTTGATCATCTTAGAACTAGATTGACTAGTTGGATTCTATTCAGTCTACTTCCGATTCGGACTCGTCTTCTTCCTTGGGGTGGCTTGCGGGCTTCTTCTTCTTGGAACACTGCAAGCTAAGCATGATACTCTTCTCGGCACGGACCCGTTAGTTTGCTCATGTAATTCAAGTTCCGAAAACAATTCGTCTAACCTAATTTTAGAAAGGTCCTTGGAGACCTTGTAGGCATCGACCATGGATGCCCACAAGGTGGTCTAGGAAAGCGAGTTAAGAGAATACGATAAGGTCGCGATTCTCGACCTTTTGTCGATGGCATGGAGTTGGTTGTGATGTCTTGGATCACGAGCATGTAGTTGAGTTGCGGTCTCGTTTTCCTGCATTTTCAAGTTATACAATTTATTTAAAGTAAATCTCTTTTACATACCTTCGTGTCGTCGGTGCCTTCGTGTAGTTCCACTAGCTTGGTCCATAAGTCCTTTGCACTAATGAAGAGCGGTTGAGCTCTTCCTTGGACAACCCACATTGCAAGATTTGAGTTGCCTTGGCATCGGCTTCTACTTGTTTTTCATGGAATTTGACCATTGATCGTAACCCAAAGATTCACCATCTTCATTAATAGGAAGTGTGAAACCGGTTTGGATTACGATCCACATCTCGATTGGGTTTTAAGAAAGCATTCCATCCGACCCTTCCAATAGCGAAAGTCATTACGTTGTAAAGCGGGGTCGAGTGATGCTAAACCCTTCGAGATGGGCCATTTAAAAACAAGAAGAAGAACGAAAAGAATCTTGCAAAACACACGGAAAGAATATTCCAAGACTTTCGTCTTGGATTAGTAGTCTTGAGAAGTAAAAAAAGATATATAAGATGTAACTTGCAAAAGAAATAAACAATCAAATGCGAATGTCGTTGAAGTTCCGGACAACCTTACTCAGGATCTAACCCGAAGGACAACCTTATCCGGATCCTAAAGCCTCTAATGCAATTCTATATGTAGGAGAAGATAAGCAAGTGAAATAATTATACGAAAACAGAAATAAATAAATAAAAAATCTGTAAAAAGAAAAACAAAGCTAGATTGGTGGTTTTACGAATCTTAGCGCCCGACTCGATACCAATTGTTGGATCGAAAGTGTAAGCTAGAGGGGGTGAATAAGCGTCTGTGTCGATAAAAACTTTTGCAATAAGTAAAAAGCAAGTACAGAAAAAACATCGGAAATATAAAGTAGACAAGATAATTTTACGTGGTTCACAATCTTTCGATTGCTAATCCACGGCCCTAGTGATCCTTGATCACGTACGGAGGGCAATTCACAAAAACAACTCCTCCTAGAAGGAGGTAGGAGCAACGAATACAAAAGAAATCAAGGCAAAGGACACTCCCCTTTCCTTGTTACGATTAAAGCACAAAGACAATTTAAAGAAGTAGAACTTAAATAAATATACCGACAACTCTTATAAGTAGAAGATGTAGCTTTCGTTGTCGCGGCATTCGTCGTAGCAAATGTGAGTAGTAGTAGCGGCGTTACGTGTTGAGAGCTCTTGAATTCTTGTCATTTGCTTGGCTTGAACATGTCTATTTATGGATATTGATCTATGAATTTAGACATAGGTAGTGTCCAAGGTGAGGATCTTATCCCAACTCAAGGATGAGGTGTTTCATCCAACCACCTTGTGCCACCTCCAACCTTCTTGTGCGCCAACTCAAGGATGAGGTGTTTCATCCAACCACCTTGTGCCACCTCCAACCTTCTTGTGCGCCAACTCAAGGATGAGGTGTTTCATCCAACCACCTTGTGCCACCTCCAACCTCCTTGGGCGCCAACTTGAGGATGAGGTGTTTCATCCAACCACCTTGTGCCACCTCCAACCTCCTTGGGCGCCAACTTGAGGATGAGGTGTTTCATCCAACCACCTTGTGCCACCTCCAACCTCCTTGGGCGCCAACTTGTTGGAGCCATTCAACTTGTGCCACATCATGGGAGCCAACCATCTTGTGCCAACTCACCTTCTTTTGGGCGTCCACCACAAGGAAGCTTGGTGATGGTTTGGATGTCCACCTTGATGCCACATCACCCTTTGTACCAAAACACGAGTCAAGTCCAAATTCACCCCCTTGAAATTCGAGCTCTTCTCGAGGCTGGAACTTGACTAGCAGTTGACTGTAGTCAAAGGGTTTTGGACTGCAGTACAAGTTAGCTTAAAATATAAAGTACGATGGTTCTAACCATCTGATCTCGACCTAGACCTTCCATTGGAGGTATTGGGTCGGATCTACGCTTAACGACCTTGCTTCGCTTTCACACGAGCTTACCTTGTAGCCTCGCTTCCGGTCTTCACCTGAGTACCTCGGCTTCCTCCGAAGTCCCTCTGGCGTTGCCCGACCACCTCGGTTCCCACCGGGTGTCGCAGACCTTCCGCTCAACTTTAGCATTTCTGCACACTTAATTGAGCTCGTAAGATAACAAATATACCCTTAACTATTGAGCCTTTTGCCATAATCAAAATACCGGTTCGACTTTGGTGCCCACTGCACCAACATAATCAACTCAATTCAATCAACTCAACCCTAATAAACTCAATCAACTCAACCATAATCAACACTAATCAACTCGATTCTAATCAACTTAATCAACTCAACCATAATCAACTCAATCAAACCATAATCAACTCAACTCAATCAAATCAACCCTAATCAACTTAATTTTAAGTAAATATACATTTTTCTAAGGGGAAGTTAGTTTAGGATTATTCAAACTTTCAAAACATTTAATAGGATCCATGTTTGGAAAGTCCTTAAGTAAGATTACATGCATAAGCATGAGATTAAGGGAGAGTTAAGATATTTTTGAAAATATTATTTTGAAAACATAAAATAAAAACATAATTCTAGGGGGAGTTTCACATTCAAAATTTTATTCTAAGTATTTTCAAAAGAAATTAAATGTAAGAATAACAATGTTACTTTAAGAGGAGATCAAGAATCTAGGGGGAGCCTGAAAGATTTGTTTTGCTAAATTATGAAATATTTGATATCTTTTAAAAAATTATGTTTTAAAATGAAATTGGATGAGGAATATTATTAAGGGAGAGAGAGTAAAATTTAAAGAACAACTCAAGTAATTGGACTTATCAATCTAAGTAATGATTAGTTACTTGAAACTCAAACAACTTCCTTTCTAAGTAACTTAGCATTATTTGGAAAATGAGAGTTAGCTAAGATAAATCTAAACTTAAAATATTTTTTAAATTTAAACAAATCATGATAGAATCTATGTCTAGAATCTTTTATTAGAAACTATCTTGAACATTGCTTTTGAAAACTTAAAACCTTAATTAAGAGGGAGTTTTGATAATTTAAAGATTTAATTAAGGAGGAGTGTTTTAAAAAAAATAAATAAATCTTAATGAAGGGGGAATATTGAAAATTTAAAGCTTAAATTAAGGGGGAGAAAAACTTACTTTGAAAAGATTAAGTCTTTTGTAAAGTTTGAATTCTCTTTGAAAAGCTTAAACATTTTTAACTTTAAAATGATAAGTTATTTTGAAAAGTCTAAGTATTTTGAAAATTTTTAAAGATTAATTTGACAAGATCATGATTAACCCTATGAACTCATAAAGAGCTTATTTTGAAAATTATGAGAAGCATATGTTAAGGGGGAGGTTGTATTTTCAAAGAAATTTTATTGTAGACATGGAAGTTATGGTTTCAAACTTATGCACTTGAATATTTGAAGTTTCATTTCTATAGTTTCAAACTTAGTAAAAAAAAATAATTCTAGGAGGAAGCTATACAAAACCTGCATTTCAAAACAACGACCCTTTATCTAAACCCATGTCTCATAAATGTCAAGTAATTTAAAAATACAGTTTTAAGATTAAGAGCAAACTTTTTCATGACTTAGAAAATTTATGATCTATGTATATAAGTCATGGGACATTGCTAAAACTCCTTAGCATCTAATGTATTTTAATATTTTGATGTATGCAAAAGGGGGAGAGAGTTTGTTTATGTTAGAACTTAGAAATGCATTTGTATATGCAATTTTTTGTAATTCATGATTTAAAGATCTGGTATTTTTAATCCTAACATTAAACGATTGTCATACATCAAAAAGGGGGAGATTGTTGGTGCAGGGAGCACCACTCTTGTGTTTTGATGTATGCCCCAAGGTTTAATGGTAGGATAAACCTAGGATTTGATATATGTGTTAAGTGTCCAGGCTTAACAGGAAGTCTAAGTAGGTCGTGTTGACCGGATACTAGGCAGATGTCTTGACAGATCAGGAGGATCGGACACCAAGCATGTAGTCCAGATGGGTCGAGTGGACCGGACATCTGGCATATAGACTGATTGGGTTAGGAGATCGGATAATCGACATAAAGTCTAACTGGGTCAGAGAGACGGGATAGTTGGTGGAAGTTCTGGTGGGTAAGATCAGATGTCAAGAATGGTAAGTCCGGCAGAGCAACCGACAAGTAAGCCACAAGTAGAGAGGTGAGGCCGAGTCCTCTATAGGGGGATAAAGCTAGGCATCGATCTGACAAATAGTCTGCGTGGGACTTAGAAGTCGAGATCGAACAGTTTTACTACTGCTATCATGTTTTATATTATTTGCTTATGCTAATCTCATTTTGCAGGGATCAGTCGACTGAATGGATTCCAGTTTAATGAAGTCCAGTCGACTGGGTGTGAGTCAGTCGACTGGATACCTAGTTGGCAAGGTTAGTTGGTGATTGATTGAAGATCTGGCAGCACAGATGGAAAGAGTTTCAGTCGATTGGGTAGCTTTAGTCGACTGGAGAGGCAAACTTCCCGATGCAGAGTCGGGTGACCAGGAGTCGACTGGGTGTGTTTAGTAGATTGGAAGACCGGAAGTACCATATCGACGGGCTGATGTGTTGTCGACAAGAGGGCATTCCAGTCGATTGGAAAAGCTTTATAAAAGAAATGCACGACTACCTCTGAAAAAATATATCATCTACTACGTCTAAGTGCTACTGTTATTTGTATTCGTCCACAAGAGCTTCATCCTTTCATGAAGATGCATTTCTGACACTCCGTGCCTACTTCTAAATATCCAAAAATGTTAGTATAATTTAGCTCTTATTATTTGTATTCATTTTCTCTTTTATGTACTTAATTTCAAAGAGAAGGTAGTGTGTTATCTATCTCTCGTTTTTGTAAAAAGTGAACCCCTTCAAATTTGAGAGTTCTCAAATCAGAGGGTATTATAGTGATTGCCCATCGAGGTAGCTCTCGGAAGAGCTACGGACCTTGGAGTAGCAACCCGGCTAGGGTTGTGAACCAAGTAAAAAGCTTGTCTCTTTATTTCATTTATTCCGCTGCGTACTTGTATTTTAAAATAAGTTTTTAAAAATCTAAAGGAAATTTGTAACCTCCGAGATTCACCCCCTCTCTCAGAGTAATTCAATCCTACACCCCTCGTACTTGATACTTAGCCTAGGCCTAAACCTAAGACTTCTAGCCACCTCCATCAACCTCACGCCCCTCAGGGTCCAACAGAGTCCTCCATAACTCATTCACCTTTCACGCTATCCTTCAGGTGCTTCCATCATCCATGTCATGTCTTGGGGTCTTATGCCGCCAAGACTACACACTTGAACTTACACGTACGCCGCCAAGACTACACACTTGGATTTACACGACTAAGCCTACACCCTTGGTCTTTTCCTTTGCTAAATATTCATATTAGGACTTTCACTGCTAAGACTACAACCTTAAACTTACGTGGCCAAGACTACACCCTTGGACTTTTCTATTGCCAAATATCCATACTCAGACTTTCCCTTGCCAAGACTTCATCCTTGGACTTTTCCTTGCCAGGTACTTGGACTTCTCCATTGACAAGAATCAAATCTTGGACTTCCACTCGAATCTCACCCGAGTTAGGTCACCCTTGTCCTAAGGTCAATTGCTCCAAAAATCTCTCCCAAATAATCTCCCCATATGACTTTGGATATCCCAATCATCCACTAGTCATATGCTCAACATATGGTCAAATCATATCCAACCATATTGATAAACATCAAAACACTACCCTATTGCACCAACATAATAAACTACCAATCATACTCCTATAATGTTTTTGATCTATTGATTTTCCATCTAGATCACTATCTATCTTAATATTGATTCCCATAGGAATAGATAGTATTTTAGCATTCTCTAAACTAAATTTATTAATAATTTCCTTAACATATTTGGTTTTATAGATATGAGTTCCTTCACTAGTTTGTTTTATTTACAATCCTAAGAAGAGTCAATTCTCCTACTAGACTCATTTCAAACTCATTTTCCATGTGCTTGATTAAGTCTTGGAGAAGTTTATCATTTGTTGATCCCAATAAGATATCAGCAACATAAACTTGAGCAACAAATATGTCTTTTTTCTTGGACTTTAGAAATAAAATTTGGTCAACTTGGCCTCTTCTAAAGTTCTTAGAAAATAAGAATGATGAGAGTCTTTCATACTATGCCCGGGGAGCTTGTTTTAACCCATATAAAACTTTCTTAAGTCTAAAAACATTGTTTGAGTAATCTACATTTTCAAATCCATATGGTTTCTCCACATAAACTTCTTCCTTAATTAACCCATTTAGGAATGTCGAATTCACATCCATTTGATAGAGTTTAAAACCCATGTGAGCGTTATATCCAAATAAGATTCGGATAGATTCTAACCGGGCTATTGAAATATAGGTGATGGGGTCGGGGTTTTGTCTGATTGGGGTGAGCTTTTTCTTGAGCAATATGTTCATTTGTCGGGCAGTTTGGGTGGTTGCTGGGAAGTCTATGAGATCCTCGATTTCAAAAAGGAAGAACAGTTTAGCATTGTTCAGCGGCTAAGTGTGACATTGGTAGAGTGGTCTATGTATTTTCCCGAGAAGTTACTGTATTTGCCGAGCAATGGATGAGATCCCCAGTCTCAGAAAGGAAGAACAGTGCAACATTGTTCAGCGACTAAGTGTGGCATTGGCAGAGTAGTTTATGTGTTTTCACGGGCAATTAGTGTATTTCTCGAGCAGTGTACGTGATTCTCGATCTCATAAAGGAAGAGCAAAGCAGAGTTGTTTAAGTATCAACATTGGCAGAGTAGTATGTGTATTTCCCGAGCAGTGTATGTGATTCCCGATCTCATAAAGAAAGAGCAGTGAAGAGTTGTTTAAGTATCGGCATTAGCAAAGCAGTCTGTGTGTTTCCTAGGCAGTTAGTGTATTTCCCGAGCAGTGTACGTGATTCCCGATCTCATAAAGAAAAAGCAGTGCAGAGTTGTTTAAGTATCAGCATTGGCAGAGCAGTCTATGTGTTTCCTGGGTAGTCAATGTATTTTTCGAGCGGTATGTATGATTCCCGAGCACCATACGGGTGAGTGCGGCAATATAGTTTAGTGACTAAGTATAATACTAACAGAGCAGTCCTTATGAAGTCCTGAACTGTTAGGACATTTCCAGAGCAGTGTATTCATTTTTCAAGCAGTATGTTCATTTCCCGAGCAGTATATTCATTTCTCGAGCAGTATGTTGATTTGCCAAGCCACTTAGGGATTCAGGGTTTCTTTTTGAATACGACGGAATAAGGAGGAGGGGATATGCCGGAGGATGGGAAGTGGTAGGGAAAGTTGAGGATGGTTAGTTTAATATAACTGTATTTATTTTTGTATTAATATGTGACAGGGAAATATAAGGAGATATTTTGAATTGAAGTGGGAAAAATGGTTACAGGGATAGCTTGGCAAAGGACATTAAAGTAAATTCATCTCAAAGAGGAGGTGGTTGATCTATCTATAAAAGGGGCAGAGGAGGACAAAGCGGGGGATGATTGTTTCTTCGCTATTCGGTACCTCAAAGATCTCCTTCTCACTTTTTCTTTTCCATTCCATTCAAGTTATTATTTTCTTCATACTCTTACTGACTTGAGCGTTGGAGTGGTCACGCTGGGAAGCCGACCTATACGTAACGTTCCTTCTCCAAGTGGCAGCTCTAACTCTACTTCCAAGATCCAAGATCTGGCCATCCACAACATGGGGGAGGGAGATCTCAGTAAGCCGAAGAAGTGGATAGCATCAAATTGGCATTGCCTATGGGAATCTGAACAAAAAGTTATGATGGTGAACACTAGGAGGACGCAGAAAGAGCCGATGGAGGAGGAGAAATTTGTCTCTAGTACTTCTAAAGGGGGTACCAGCAGAAGGCGTCATGAGCTCGTCTATAGGGAGGATCTAATGCAAGTAGTGGCTGCTATGATGGATCAAATATCACAACAAAAGGTCACCCCGAGGAAGGTAAATGAAGATGATGTGTTTGAAGAGGATTTTGAAGAAGAGGTGGTCTGAGTTTCTCGGCCGAAGAAAGGTTCCTCTCATGTTGGCAAGATGGAAAAGTGGAAAGAGAGGTATGTTACTCCTCCTGAGAGAGCACAGCCTAAAGGGGATGTTCCCATTGCAAGTTCTATTGTAAAAAAAGGGGAGTCAAGTCCCTTTATTGGGGATATATTGAATGAGGAGTTACCTCGGCATTTCTGAATGTCTCAAATGCCTGAATATGTTGGTTCCTCTGATCCTAAGGACCATCTAAATAGTTTAAGAACTCCACCCTGTTGTATCATTATACTGATGGGGTTAAGTGTCGAGTGTTCCTTACTACCTTAGTTGGACCGGCACAACAGTGATTTAGTGATTTGAAGCCGCATAACATTGCATCATTCAAGGATTTTTCAACATTATTTTTAAGGTATTTTTCTAGTTCTAAAAAATATTTACCTCAACCACTAAGTCTTTTTGATCTTAAGCAGAGAGAAAAGGAAATTTGTGGCAATATGTGAAAAAATTTACACAGTCTGCTCAGGAAATTTCTACAATGGAGTCCGGTATGATATTGGGAGCTTTTACTCAGGGGTTCAGAGAAGAGGATTTCTTTAAATCTTTAGCTAAGAGGTCGCCTGTAAATTTTGATGATCTGTTATCTCGGGTAGAAAAGTTTATTAATATTAAAGATGCTCAGAAGTTTCAGTAAAATTCTCGATATTATTGAATAGCATAGATGCCAGAAAGAAGAATTTATTGGGTAAGACCTACTCGGCCTATAGAGGGCAGATCTCCATATGTTTCCCAATTTCAGTTTTCTAAGGAAAGGACTATGAATATTTCTATAGAGTAGCAATTATTGAGAAGACCATTTGGAGCTGATAGAGGGCCTCAGAGAGTACCGACTTCTACTTTTTGTGCTTATCATCAGAAGTACGGGCATAATACTCAGAATTGTCAATAGTTAGACTTTGAGCTGCAGAGAGTTATGGGTGTTGGTGCAGTAGGCACTTAAGTTGAACCTAAGTTTTGATTATAGCAAAAGACACAAAGTTAAGCCCATATTATTATCTCACGAGCTGAATCAAGTGTGCAGGAATGCTAAGCTAAGTCGAAGGTCGGCGACACCTGGAGGGAACCGTGGTGGTCGGGCGACATCGGGAGGTCTTCGGAGGGAGTCGAAGAAATCAGGTGGAGACCGGAAGCAAAGCTTCAAAGGTAAAAGGTTGAGGTAATGTGAGTGAGCGTAAGTAAGGTCGTGTCCTACGTACGGGGACGTCCATAGGCGACGATTCGACCAAGACTTCCCATGGAAGATCTAAGTCGAGATCAGATGGTAAATGGCCATCAAATTTACTTATATTAACTGCATTTTCTGTTAGTAATATATGAGGGATGTCTTAAGGCAATCGCCTTATGTTTGAACCATTTAAATGATAAATGAAGATTCACTATTTGACTATACATGTTTTCATGTATTTGATTAGATCTTAAACTCATTTATTGAATGTCCACGATACGATTCACAACATGAGAGAATTTGTGATTGGATCACAACTAGTGAGTATCTCTACATGTGCAATTGTGATGTATCGGAATTATCCCTAGTTGATGAATTGATGAATTTGGACACCATCGATTCTGTCGAGACTAGCACGAGGTATACTCCTTGGTGTATCCAAGCAGCTGATTCTCACTGGCTGGAGACATTGTGATGTCCGAAGTTAATCGTGGAAGCTGGTTATGGTAACTAGTTCATTGGAGTGACCAGCCGTAAGACTTCATATGGTTCTCTGCATATATAGATATGTCAATGAAGTTCTTACTGCAGCTTAAGTACGATGTTCCTTTGACTTGCGGTATTCAAGTCATCTTGGTCATGAAGACTTATGCTTTGACATCTTAAGCAAGCATCTCCAAGGAGATGTAGACCTGGGATGATTGGGTATAAGTCGAAGTGATCGAAGGTGTTTGAATATCCTATAAAGGATTCACCACTCCTTGCGAGGAGATGTATACCCATGGCCTCTCGTCGGATTGTTACTAAAGTCTTTGGCCAAAGCATTACTTATTTAGAGTAAGGTACTCTTGGATACATGTGCAGTAACTAGATTCCGTAGGATGAGGAAATAATACTTGGGCTAGGTGTGACGTTGTCAACCTAGTGGGGACTGACACAATAGACCATGTCCTGAACCAAGTGGGTATTAGATGAGTGAAGGGAATGGGGCACAACTCATTGGAGCTGCTGAAGGGTTTCAGAAATGGTTCTGGATCAACCGTTGATCTTTTCGGTTAATTGGGGATCCTGATGTACTACTAGGTGTCACTAATGATCGTTCTATAATTAATGGTTAATTATAGACGGCCAACATAAACGGAGGACCTATTTGGTCACACGCACAACGAGCGTAATCCGAAGAATTTAAAACAAGCTTGAGAATGAGATTCTCAGACCGAGAGAAACTAGGTTTGGTTGGACCAAACAATAGAGAGAGCATAAAATCGTTTCAGTCACAATGGGAGCGTGGATGGGCCGTGTCTTATGAAGACATTGTTAGTGAAAGCCCTAGAGCCAATCATGTGATGATTGTTGTATGGACTTTATTGTATCATATTCCTATTTATAAAGGCATGGTTATTATATTTACTTGTATTGGTGCCAAATAACTAAATATAATAATGTCCTTGAGTAGTAGGTTCTTATCTATATCAATCGATTGGTTGAATCGATAATGAGATGATATAGAGAACACTACTCTTAATCATTCCTAGTTGAGTATTAACATTCAGGGACAATGTTAATGCGTAGAGACTAGCATGTAGGTCAACAAGATGACTTGATCTCACAAGTCATGGATATGAGATATCAAGTTGACACATGGGTATGCATTGGAGAATGTATACTGAATGACCCGCCATGAGAAAGTATCGTGGATCGTTATATGAGTGTCATATACTTTCTCATGTGGCTATTAGTATGACTATTAGTCCTTAGACCTGAAGTCACCATGGTTCCCTACATAAGGAGTTGCATACTTTGGCTTCGTCAAACGTCACTCGTAAATGGGTGGACTATAAAGGCGATTACTGGGTATGTAACAAATTATGTGGAAGGATGTGAGTGATGTAGATGGGATCTATCCCTCCTATATGACGGGGGTGACATCGATATTCTTGATAGAGTGAGACCACGAAGTGCATGGCCATGCCCAAATGAGTCAATATGAGATATTGAGCTCATTTGATTAGAGTGAGTCTACTTGGAGTTCAAGATTTAGATTGTACCGAGGATGACACGGTCTATGCCTCGATTGGTCAATCTAGATGTCAAGGATAGAGGGACATTGTCACATATTGTGAGAGTCACAAAGGTGATGTTGGAGCTCAACATTCTTGTAACTTGGGTAGCAATGATGTATTGCTAGATACCGCTCATTGCTTATGTTCCTAAATCGGTTTAGGGACATTGCCAACGTTACAAGAACCTATAGGGTCACACACATAAGAGCAATTAGATGGAGATTAGGTTCATATGATGAACCATGAGGATTAGGTTCATGGGATGAACCAAATTGGATTAAGAGTAATCCAAATTAGACTAATTGAGTTAGACTCAAGTTGATTCAAGTATTGAATTAGTCTAATTTTGATTTGATTCATCAAATCAATTTAAATTAATGAATAAAGATTCATTAAATTAAATTGACTTGAGTCAAGTGGTTAGATTTGATCAACCATGGGAGATTAGAGGTCAAGTTTGACTTGACTTGAGAGGGAAGATGAAAGGTCAAGTTTGACTTGACCAAATGCCATGTCATGATGATGACTTGGCATGGCCGGCCAATGATCATGCTCCACATCATCATTGACTTTGTCAATTGGTGCCACATCATGAGGGAGACCAAGGGTCATGGGAGTTACATGCATGCATGTAACCTCCTATCCATGAAGTGGCCGGCCACTCCATTAGATGGGGTAATTGATTTTTGGTGGCTTAATAACTTCATCTTCAACCTTGGTGCTCTTCTCTCTCAAGCTCTACCTCTCCCAACCTCTCCTTGGCCGAAATTCCTAAAGGAGTGCTAGCACACTCTAAGGGATTTTTCTCCACCTATTGCTTGTGTGGATACCAATAGAGGAGTGTGCACTTGACACTCTCGAGTTCCGGCGAACTTTTGGACGAGCGGGATAAGCGAAGGGCATCGCTACGAGGGTAATGTTCTAACCTCTTAGATCTAAGGTAGATCTAGGGTTTTTGTAAGCACATACATGTTTTTATATTTTATACTTCGCACGGATCCATGGCCGGGGCTTCCGAGGTTTCCGCAACGCAAAAAGCGATTTTTGCGGCTCGAAAAAACCCAACAGTGGTATCAGAGCCACGTGCGAAGCATGTATGTGTTTCATTTTTGTTGTTTTTATATTAGATATAAAAATTACAGATTTATATGTTTCTGTAAATTTCTTTATTTTATAGAATTTTTGGGTATTTTTCTCGTAGAGTCGAAGCAACGAGTGTTGGGACACTCGTAGGCTTCAACCGTCGAGAAAAACTCTCCGAATCGGCGAGTTCTCGCTTTAGGTTTTTGGGACAGCGACTTAAGTCACTGTAAGATCATTGTAGGGACACTCACGGAGTTTATTTTGTGAGTAGGGGCGCTGCCCCTATCCCCGAAAGGGGCCATGTCCCGCGATCGCGCCCGGAAACCGCTTAGCGGGACCGTTACGAAGAGGTGACTCATAAATTTGAAATAAATTAGGAAAAATTATAGAAATTTCTGTAAAAATACATAATTTTGAATTATGTATAATTATGTGATTGTCATGACCCAATGACCCCAATTTGATTGGATTATGTGTGTTGTAATTCATAATACAGCCTGCGTGCCGTTTTGTGGTTGTGCGTGTTGTATAGTGGATGCGAACTGCGCGTCGTACCTCTTCTTTTGATATTCTAGTTGTAATTAGTTTTTAGACTCGAATGTAACTCGAGTTTCATATTTGTAATGTACAAAATGAAGCGGTGGAAAGTCCACTCGAAGACGAGCTTACGAGAAGGGTGACGACGATACATGGCGGTCAAAGGAAGCACTTGGAGAAGCCGCTAGCCTTAGGTAGACCGTCCGATCTTCTCATTGGCTTGAGAAGATCGTAGTAGGGCCATGACTATATCACATTTAATTATATATATATATATATATATGTTGATATATATATATATATTTAATTGATTTTTGCTTGTATGTATGTGATGCATGCTAGTAGAATAATGCTTGTATGTATATGATGCATGCTAGGTTAATTTTCTTGTATGTATATGATGCATGCTAGAATAATGAATGTATGTATGTGATGCATGCTAATATAGGATAATAAAGGCCTAAATGCATATAAGATACACATTACGATTAGATTAGATCATAATCGAATCAACTCGAAAATGCCTACCGAGCCTTGATACCCATCACTACCTCGATCATTTGTTGTTGTTGAATCTGCCAGCGAGCGCATATTATCTTGGTAGGGTGCGGAGGGACAATCTTGGTCCCGCCTATCACGCTTGGGTTAGAGTAAGCTCAATTAGATTGAGCAAAACTAGTTAAACTCAATTGGATCGAGTAGAACTATAGGCATATTCCAATCGTTGGAACGATAGGTCAAGATCGCATTTACACTAAATCTTGGGCGATTTAGCCAAAGCTAACTCAAGGTCTTTTGTAAATGTGGGTCTTGATCCTATAAACAAGAGTTGCATAGAGATGTAATCGGTAATGTGTTACCCACCGATCGTACTAAGTCTGGGCGATTTGTGAAGCTAACTCAAGGCTTAGTATGATGTGGATCTTGTCCTGCAAGAATTATAGCTAGTTTGTATGAATCTAGTAATGTGGTTTGACCACATCCATAACTCGATTCTACAAAAAATTCCTATAATTCAGTGGGAGCATCATTTGATTAAAGGCCTAATTAAATGATAAAAGGAATATGATATTAATTCTCTGCATTGTATGTTGTAGATAACTATGTCGACAAACACGAACACTCTCTCTCTGCGATCTGTCCTTGAGAAGGACAAGCTCAATGGAGCAAATTTCTTGGACTGGTACAGGAACTTGAGAATTGTTCTCACCCAAGAAAGGAAGCTGTATGTCCTGGAGCAGCCCATTCCGGAGGCACCTCCTGCCACTGCCTCGCGAGCTGACAAAGATGCTTACAAGAAGCATCAAGATGATGCATTAGATGTGTCATGTCTTATGCTCGCGACCATGAACTCTGAGCTTCAGAAGCAACACGAGTTCATGAATGCTTATGATATGGTTGGACATCTTCGTCAACTATATCAAGGACAAGCTAGGCATGAGAGATATGAAGTCTCTAAGGCATTATTTGGGTCCAAGATGCAAGAAGGGACTCCCGTAGGTACATATGTACTCAAGATGATTGGGTACGTAGAAAACCTACAAAGGCTGGGATTCCCACTTGGCCAAGAGCTGGCCACTGACCTGATCTTGCAATCTTTGCCACAAGCCTTCAATCAATTTGTCATGAATTATAACATGAATGAAATTGATAAGCCATTGCCTGAAATGCTCAGCATGTTGAGAACTGCTGAGCTTAACCTTAAGAAGGGTAAATCTGACACCATTTTGATGGTGCAGTTGACAAAAGGCAAGGGCAATCCTAAAGGTAAGGGAAAGTCCCAAGCCAAGGGCAAAGGCAAAGAACTTAAACCCAAAGGAGGGGTAGCCAAGGAAGGGGCTTGCTTCCACTGCAAGGAAGCAGGACACTGGAAGCGTAACTGCAAGGCATACCTGGAAGATCTTAAGAAGAAGAGAAGTGAGACTTCTACTTAAGGTATAAATGTTATAGAAGTCAATCTATCTATTTCTTCATCATGGGTATTAGATACCGGATGTGCATCTCACATTTGTACCAATGTGCAGGGGCTAAGAAATAGCAGGGCATTGACAAAGGGCGAGGTGGACCTACGAGTAGGCAATGGAGCAAGAGTTGCTGTTGTTGCTGTAGGAACTTATGATCTATCTTTGCCCTCTGGGCTTGTATTAGAATTAGATGAATGTTGTTATGTGCCTGCCTTAACCAAGAACATCATTTCAGTTTCTTGTTTGGACAAGAAAGGATTTTCATTTATAATAAAGAACAAATGTTGTTCAGTTTATTTAAATGATATGTTCTATTGTAGTGCACCTCTAATGAACAGACTCTACTTTCTAGACTTAGAGAGCTCTATCTATAACATAAGTACCAAGAGGTTCAAGTCAAATGAGTTGAACCAAACCTATCTCTGGCATTGTCGCTTAGGTCACATAAATGAGAGTCTCTTATCTCATCTCCATAAGGATGGGCTGCTAGACTCATTTGATTTTGAATCATATGAGACATGCGAGTCTTGCCTTTTAGGCAAGATGACTAAGACTCCCTTTAGTGGACATAGCGAAAGAGCAACAGATTTGTTAGGACTTATACATAGTGATGTATGTGGTCCTTTCAATGTTGCTGCTAGAGGTGGTTACAGGTACTTCATTACATTTACTGATGACTTCAGTAGATATGGTTATGTGTATCTCATGACACACAAATCAGAATCCTTTGAAAAGTTCAAAGAATTCAAGAATAAAGTACAAAACCAGCTTGGCAAGAGTATTAAGATACTTCGATCAGATCGAGGTGGAGAATACCTTAGCCATGAGTTTCGTGACTATCTAGCTGAGTGTGGGATTCTATCCCAACTCACTCCTCCTGGAACACCACAGTGGAATGGTGTATCCGAAAGGAGGAATCGTACCCTATTAGATATGGTACGATCTATGATGAGTCACACAGATCTTCTTATATCCTTTTGGGGATATGCTCTAGACACAGCAGCCTTTACCCTTAACCGTGTACCATCTAAGGCTGTCATAAAGACACCATATACGATATGGACAGGGAGAAATCCCAAGATGTCTTTTATGAGGATTTGGGGTTGTGAGGCTTACGTTCGACGTCAAGTCTCAAACAAACTGGAACCCAAATCCGATAGGTGCTATTTTGTTGGATATCCCAAGGATACAAAGGGATATTACTTCTACATTCCCAGTCAGCACAAAGTGTTTGTGGCAAAGACTGGAGTTTTTCTAGAAAGGGATTTTGTTTCTAGAAAAACTAGTGGGAGTACCTTCGATCTTGAAGAAATTCAAGATAAGGACCATAGCACTGAGGCCTTGATGGAGGTTGAATAGGAACCACAAAGTGTTGTGGGTGATGAGGTTATTGCACAAAGAGTTGTGGAACAACCACCTGTTCATGTAGACCTACCTCTTCGCAGATCTGATAGGGTACGTCGTCAGCCTGAGAGATATTCATTTCTCTTGTCTGACCATGATGACGTAATGCTCATTGAGAATGAGCCTACTTCCTATCAGGAAGCTGTGATGAGCCCAGATTCTGAGAAATGGCTAGAGGCCATGAGATCCGAGATGGAATCCATGTACACCAACCAAGTATGGACTTTGGTTGATCCACCTGAAGGGGTCAAACCCATTGGGTGTAAGTGGGTCTTTAGGAGAAAGACTGACATGGATGGACTTACGCATACCTATAAGGGCCGATTGGTAGCTAAAGGTTTCAAGCAAATTCATGGTATTGACTATGATGAAACCTTTTCTCCAGTGGCTAGCTCATTCATACTTAATCATTATGCTAGCTCATTCATATTTAATCATTATGCTAGCTCATTCATATTTAATCTTTATGCTAGCTCATTCATATTTAATCTTTATGCTAGCTCATTCATGCTTAATCATTATGCTAGCTCATTCATATTTAATCATTATGCTAGCTCATTCATATTTAATCATTATGCTAGCTCATTCATATTTAATCTTTATGCTAGCTCATTCATATTTAATCTTTATGCTAGCTCATTCATGCTTAATCATTATGCTAGCTCATTCATATTTAATCTTTATGCTAGCTCATTCATGCTTAATCATTATGCTAGCTTACTGTTATGCTTAATTTTTCCTTAACTTTTGTGTCGGTTTGCCATGAATCAAAAAGGGGGAGATTGTTGGTGCAGTGGGCACCAAAGTCGAACCGGTATTTTGATTATGGCAAAAGGCTCAATAGTTAAGGGTATATTTGTTATCTTACGAGCTCAATTAAGTGTGCGTAAATGCTAAAGTTGAGCGGAAGGTCTGCGACACCGGTGGGAACCGAGGTGGTCGCAACGCCCGAGGGACTTGGAGGAAGCCGAGGTACTCGGGTGAAGACCGGAAGCGAGGCTACAAGGTAAGCTCGTGAAAGCGAAGCAGGTCGTTAGCGTAGATCCGGCCCAATACCTCCAATGGAAGGTCTAGGTCGAGATCGATGGTTAGAACCATCGTACTTTATATTTTAAGCTAACTTGTACTGCTGTCAAAAACCTTTGACTACAGTCAGCTGCTAGTCAAGTTCCGCCTCAAGAAGAGCTCGAATTTCAAGGGGTGAATTTGGACTTGACTCGTGTTTTGGTACAAAGGGTGATGTGGCATCAAGGTGGACATCCAAACCATCACCAAGCTTCCTTGTGGTGGACGCCCAAAATAAGGTGAGTTGGCACAAGATGGTTGGCTCCCATGATGTGGCACAAGTTGAATGGCTCCAACAAGTTGGCGCCCAAGGAGGTTGGAGGTGGCACAAGGTGGTTGGATGAAACACCTCATCCTCAAGTTGGCGCCCAAGGAGGTTGGAGGTGGCACAAGGTGGTTGGATGAAACACCTCATCCTCAAGTTGGCGCCCAAGGAGGTTGGAGGTGGCACAAGGTGGTTGGATGAAACACCTCATCCTTGAGTTGGCGCACAAGAAGGTTGGAGGTGGCACAAGGTGGTTGGATGAAACACCTCATCCTTGAGTTGGGATAAGAACCTCACCTTGGACACTACCTATGTCTAAATTCATAGATCAATATCCATAAATAGACATGTTCAAGCCAAGCAAATAACAAGAATTCAAGAGCTCTCAACACGCCGTAACGTAGCCGCTACTACTACTCACATTTGCTCTGACACGTATGTCGCCGACAAAAGCTACATCTTCTACTTATAAGAGTTGCTCAGATATTTATTTAAAGTTCTACTTTAAATTGTCTTTGTGTTTAATCGTAATAAGGAAAGGGGAGTGTCCCTTTGCCTTGATTTCTTTTGTAATCATGTTCTACTTCCAACGAAGAGGAGTGGTTTTAGTGAATTGTTCCCTCCGTGACGTGATCAAGGATCACTAGGCCGTGGATTAGCAATCGAAAGATTGTGAACCACGAAAAATATCTTGTCTACTTTATATTTCACTGCACTCTCTACTTGCTTTTTACTTATTGCAAAAGTTTTTAACGACATCAGATCGCTTATTCACCCCCTCTAGCTTACACTTTCGATCCAACAATTGGTATCGAGTCGGGCGCTAAGATTCGTGAAACCACCAATCTAGCTTTGTTTTTCTTTTTTACAGATTTTTATTTATTTATTTCTGTTTTCAGATAATTATTTCACTTGCTTATCTTCTCCTACATATAGAATTGCATTAGAGGCTTTAGGATCCGGATAAGGTTGTCCTTCGTTAGATCCCGAGTAAGGTTATCCTCCGAACTTCAACGATATTCGTGATTTGATTGTTTATTTCTTTTGCAAGTTACATTTTATATATCTTTTTACTTCCTCAAGATTACTAATCCAAGACGAAAGTCTTGGAATATTCTTTCCGTGTGTTTTGGTAAGATTCTTTTCGCTGCTCTTCTTCTTGTTTTTAAATGGCCCATCTCAAGGGTTTAGCATCACCCCCTCGCTTTACAACGTAATGACTTTCGTTATTGGAAGGGTCGGATGGAATGCTTTCTTAAAACCCAAATCGAGATGTGGATCGTAATCCAAACCGGTTTCACACTTCCTATTAATGAAGATGGTGAATCTTTGGGTTACGATCAATGGTCAAATTCCATGAAAAACAAGTAGAAGCCGATGCCAAGGCAACTCAAATCTTGCAATGTGGGTTGTCCAAGGAAGAGCTCAACCGCTGTTCATTAGTGCAAAGGACTTATGGACCAAGCTAGTGGAACTACACGAAGGCACCGACACAAGGTATGTAAAAGAGATTTACTTTTAAATAAATTGTATAACTTGAAAATGCAGGAAAACGAGACCGCAACTCAACTACATGCTCAGATTCAAGACATCACAACCAACCCATGCCATCGGACAAAAGGTCGAGAATCGCGACCTTATCGTATTCTCTTAACTCGCTTCCTAGACCACCGTGGGCATCCATGGTCGATGCCTACAAGGTCTCCAAGACCTTTCTAAAATTAGGTTAGACGAATTGTTTTTGAACTTGAATTACATGAGCAAACTAACGTGGTCCAGCCGAGAAGAGTATTGCATTAGTTGCAGGTTCAAGAAGAAGAAGCCACTTAAACAAGCCACCCCGAAGAAGAAGGCGAGTCCGAATCGGAAGTAGACTCGAAATAGAATCGAACTAGTCAATCTAGTTCGGAAGATGATCAAGAGGCAACGACCAACAACTCAAGGTAAGCCTAAACCTAATTCAAATACTTCTAATTTTAGATGCTATGAGTGCAGCGAGGTTCGGTCACATCAAGTCCGAGTGCCCAAAGCTAAGAATAGCGCATCAAAGACCAGAAAGCGCTAAGCGCTACTTGGGAGAGTTGTCGGAGGAAGAAGGCGATATCCAAGCTCTAATGGCCAAGCGGGCCGAGCACGACTCGAAAGCAGAAGAAGTCAGTCGAATCCGATGATGAGCTTCCATTCAAGACAAGCCACGGATCCGTATCCGGTTCAAAAGAATCATTAAGGGTAAGTCGGTCGTTACTTAATACTTTGTATGGTGCAATTAAATTTTTAAATAAGAAACTAGCTAAGTCAGAGTCCAAGGTCGAGACCCTAATTGAGGAGGTTAACCTTCTCAAACATGAGGTCTCCCTAACCTCTTCGACTACTCGTATTCAAGAGGAGGACTCAACTCAAGTTGAAAAGCTTGAAGTTGAGAACTCGCTTTTGAAAACACAAGTCGAAGACCTTAGGAACACGTTGGAAAGGTTCACTTTGGGATCCAAGGGACTTGACCTCTTACTTGGATCACAAAGGGCCGTGTACAACAAGGTCGGACTCGGGTTTAACTCAAATACAACCAATAAGTCATATATGTCTATAGTAAACCAACATAAGAAAAATGTCCAAGCATGGGTCCCTAAGACCACTTTGATTTCAACTTTAGGATCTAACATGTATTGGGTTCCCAAGGACCAAATTCACTATGTGAATAGACCCACTCGATTCAATGGTCGAGGAGCCAATACAAAATGTATTTTTGTTAAGTCTTAGAAATTGCATGCTTAGTTTTTCCTTTATTTTTAGAATGGTTAGATAGGACTCATAACCAACTAAAATCCTGCGAAAGATTGAGCCTCGAGAGCCTCTTTTCAAAAATAACTAGTTAGACCAAGACGTAGTCTCAAGTAAGTCGAGTTATCAATTTCTTGAAATTAGCTTTGTCTAAGGAAGTGGTCGTTGTTCCGATCAAAGAAGGCCTCTGTGCCTCGCCACGACACGAAGCTAATCTCTTGAAAAGATTACTTGATGAGCTTAGACTAAATCGAATCTAACCTAATGTTGGTTAATTTAAATTCATTAAAATTAATCAAGTAAAATTGATAGTCATCTCACAATAACACATAGGAATAACATGTTTTGATCATGTAGATATTGGTGAGATGATTTAGGTTTAAAACTTACAAACAACCCTTTAGTAATTCCAATATCCGATCCAACTACCTTATGTGTAGGATCAATGGATGTTGGGCGATGGTTGCTCCCGACACATGGCCAGGGATCAACTCAAATTTTGAAATTACGATTCAAGCGACAAGGATCGGTAGCCTTGGAAATAAGCGGCAAGCTCAAAATCATCGGATCGGTGATATTGAGCTCAACTCTAACTTTACAATTCAAAATGTCTTATTAGTAGAAAACTTTCAATATAATTTACTTAGTGTAAGCCAATTGTGTGATAACAATTATAAGGTCATATTTCTAGAAAATGAATGCGTAATCAAAATAAATGCAACATCTAAAATAATACTTAAAGGAACTAGGAGTAGCAACATCTACACAATAAATTTACCCAACTCCTCAACCAAGTGTCTTATGACACAGCAAGAGGAATCTTGGTTATGGCACCGAAGACTCGGACACTCGCACCCAAGACTCGTCCACAAGATGAGTCAGAGTGGCTTGGTTATAGGTTTGCCTAAACTAAACAACTTGGATAATAAAATATGTAATGCTTGTCAACAAGGTAAACAATCTAGGACACAACATCAATTAACTAATCAAGAACGAACCAAAAGTGTTCTTGAGCTCCTACACATGGATCTATTTGATTCACATGGAGCTAAGTCACTCAATGGTAGTCAATTTTGCTTAGTCATAATTGACGACTATTCTAGATTTACTTGGGTTAGGTTTATCAAACATAAAAATGATACCCTAGACCAACTAATCAATCTTTGTAGGTTAATCGAAAATGAATTTAGTGGGAAAGTTAAGTTTCTTCTTAGGTTTACAAATTAAACAAACTAAAGATGGAATATATTTACATCAACAAAAATATACTAAGGACTTAATAAATCGATTTGGAATGCAAGATGCTAAAATAATCAATACACCTATGGCAACTAATGTTAATATAAACGAAGATGTAGAAGGAAAACCCGTTGACCTAAAATACTATAGGAGCGCAATAGGAAGTCTCCTATACTTAACCGCGAGCCGACCCGACATTTTATTCGCGGTAAGTATGTGCGCAAGGTTACAAACCTGTGCCAAGGAGTCTCACCTAACCCTAGTCAAGCGTATCCTTAGATATCTAAAGGGCACGCTAAACGTAGGTATTTGGTACCCTAGATCTACCGAGTTTAATCTAATCGGCTACTCCGACTCCGACTATGCCGGTAGTAAACTCGATAGAAAGAGCACGAGTGGTTGTTGTCAAATCCTCGGCTCAAGTCTAGTAAGTTGGTGCAGTAGGAAGCAGCATTGCGTTGCCTTATCTACCACCGAAGCCGAATACGTTGCGATGGGTGAGTGTGTCTCTCAGCTCCTGTGGATGAAGCACACTCTCCAAGACTTTAGCTTAATTTTTAACAACATTAAAACCTACATAGATAACATTAGTTCAATTAACTTAACTAAAAATCCAATATGTCATTCTAGGACAAAACATATAGAAGTTAAACACCACTTCATTAGGGAACATGTAACTAATGGAACTATACAACTAGAGTATGTTGAGTCCAAATCAAACCTAGCGGACATCTTCACCAAACCACTACCCGGCAATTTAGTTTATTAAGACGAAAGTTAGGTATGTGCGTAATAGAGTAGGATTTAAATTTTTCTATATATGTACTCTACTTTTGCTTCTTTTATGAAATTAGCCTAAGTCTTACCTTAGAAATCATATACCTATAGATTTAAGGAGCCAACACATCTCACAACACATAGGACTAATGTGTTTGTGTACTTAGCCACGTAGACGGGCGTGAGATGTTAGGACCTTACTCCTGGTTCCAGACGTAGATTTAGTGCATCGACATGAACCATGGAGTATAATTATTTAAAATTAATCAACTCCTTCAAGACTTATTGATCATTCTATATCAATCAAGTCCAACCGGAGTTGTACATTTTAGATGAACATATTTTCAAGCTTATTATTATTTTAAAAAAAATATATATTTATATTGGGAACTTGCTTGGACTTACAAACCCTAAAATATATTTACAAACTTTTTGAGTTAAGGCAAAAGGGGGAGAAAGTCACAAAAGTAAGGAAGAAAGTAAACAAAATTATTACCTTTTATATTAAGTAATTCCGTTTACTTAAGCAACTATTAAGGGGGAGTAAAAATTATTTTTCAAGAACTCACCTTCGGTCAAGGGGGAGGTTACCTCAAAGGGGAGAACTTGAAACAATAATATTTCTCACTCAAGCTTAATCTTTATGCTAGCTCACTCATGCTTAATATTTATGCTAGCTCATTCATACTTAATCATTATGCTAGCTCATTCATATTTAATCTTTATGCTAGCTCATTCATACTTAATCATTATGCTAGCTCATTCATATTTAATCATTATGCTAGCTCATTCATATTTAATCTTTATGCTAGCTCATTCATATTTAATCTTTATGCTAGCTCATTCATGCTTAATCATTATGCTAGCTCATTCATATTTAATCATTATGCTAGCTCATTCATATTTAATCATTATGCTAGCTCATTCATATTTAATCTTTATGCTAGCTCATTCATATTTAATCTT
The DNA here is from genome assembly GCA_025175895.1 of Wurfbainia villosa. Lineage (NCBI taxonomy): Eukaryota > Viridiplantae > Streptophyta > Magnoliopsida > Zingiberales > Zingiberaceae > Wurfbainia > Wurfbainia villosa. The sequence continues at coordinate 28,182,958 of CM045989.1, read as the reverse complement.
TATGCTAGCTCATTCATGCTTAATCATTATGCTAGCTCATTCATATTTAATCTTTATGCTAGCTCATTCATGCTTAATCATTATGCTAGCTTACTGTTATGCTTAATTTTTCCTTAACTTTTGTGTCGGTTTGCCATGAATCAAAAAGGGGGAGATTGTTGGTGCAGTGGGCACCAAAGTCGAACCGGTATTTTGATTATGGCAAAAGGCTCAATAGTTAAGGGTATATTTGTTATCTTACGAGCTCAATTAAGTGTGCAGAAATGCTAAAGTTGAGCGGAAGGTCTGCGACACCCGGTGGGAACCGAGGTGGTCGGGCAACGCCAGAGGGACTTCTGAGGAAGCCGAGGTACTCGGGTGAAGACCGAAGCGAGGCTACAAGGTAAGCTCGTGTGAAAGCGAAGCAAGGTCGTTAAGCGTAGATCCACCCAATACCTCCAATGGAAGGTCTAGGTGAGATCGATGGTTAGAACCATCGCATTTTTATATTTTAAGCTAACTTGTATCTGCGGTCAAAACCCTTTGACTACTGATCAACTGCTAGTCAAGTTCCACCTCGAGAAGAGCTCGAATTTCAAGGGGGTGAATTTGGACTTGACTCGTGTTTTGGTACAAAGGGTGATGTGGCATCAAGGTGGACATCCAAACCATCACCAAGCTTCCTTGTGGTGGACGCCCAAAATAAGGTGAGTTGGCACAAGATGGTTGGCTCCCATGATGTGGCACAAGTTGAATGGCTCCAACAAGTTGGCGCCCAAGGAGGTTGGAGGTGGCACAAGGTGGTTGGATGAAACACCTCATCCTCAAGTTGGCGCCCAAGGAGGTTGGAGGTGGCACAAGGTGGTTGGATGAAACACCTCATCCTCAAGTTGGCGCAAGGAGGTTGGAGGTGGCACAAGGTGGTTGGATGAAACACCTCATCCTTGAGTTGGCGACAAGAAGGTTGGAGGTGGCACAAGGTGGTTGGATGAAACACCTCATCCTTGAGTTGGGATAAGAACCTCACCTTGGACACTACCTATGTCTAAATTCATAGATCAATATCCATAAATAGACATGTTCAAGCCAAGCAAATAACAAGAATTCAAGAGCTCGTCGTAACGCTACTACTACTCACATTTGCTACGACGAAGTGCCGCCGACAACGAAAGCTACATCTTCTACTTATAAGAGTTGTCGGTATATTTATTTAAGTTCTACTTCTTTAAATTGTCTTTGTGCTTTAATCGTAACAAGGAAAGGGGGAGTGTCCCTTTGCCTTGATTTCTTTTTGTAATCGTTGCTCCTACTTCCAACGAAGAGGAGTGGTTTTAGTGAATTGCCCTCCGTACGTGATCAAGGATCACTAGGGCCGTGGATTAGCAATCGAAAGATTGTGAACCACGTAAAAATATCTTGTCTACTTTATATTTCCGCTATGCATTCTCTACTTGCTTTTTACTTATTGCAAAAGTTTTTAACGACACCGTATCGCTATTCACCCCCCCCTCTAGCGACACTTTCGATCCAACACGAAGTGCATGGCCATGCCCAAATGAGTCAATATGAAATATTGAGCTCATTTGATTAGAGTGAGTCTACTTGGAGTTCAAGATTTAGATTGTACCGAGGATGACACAGTCTATGCCTCGATTGGTCAATCTAGATGTCAAGGATAGAGGGACATTGTCACATATTATGAGAGTCACAATTAGTAGTCACAAAGGTGATGTTGGAGCTCAACATTCTTATAACTTGGGTAGCAATGATGTGTTGCTAGATACCGCTCATTGCTTATGTTCCTAAATCGGTTTAGGGACATTGCCAATGTTACAAGAACCTATAGGGTCACACACATAAGAGCAATTAGATGGAGATTAGGTTCATATGATGAACCATGAGGATTAGGTTCATGGGATGAACCAAATTGGATTAAGAGTAATCCAGATTAGACTAATTGAGTTAGACTCAAGTTGATTCAAGTATTGAATGAGTCTAATTTTGATTTGATTCATCAAATCAATTTAAATTAATGAATAAAGATTCATTAAATTAAATTGACTTGAGTCAAGTGGTTAGATTTGATCAACCATGGGAGATTAGAGGTCAAGTTTGACTTGACTTGAGAGGGAAGATGAAAGGTCAAGTTTGACTTGACCAAATGTCATGTCATGATGATGACTTGGCATGGCCGGCCAATGATGATGCTCCACATCATCATTGACTTTGTCAATTTGTGCCACATCATGAGGGAGACCAAGGGTCATGGGAGTTACATGCATGCATGTAACCTCCTCTCCATGAAGTGGTCGGCCACTCCATTAGATGGGGTAATTGATTTTTGGTGGCTTAATAACTTCATCTTCAACCTTGGTGCTCTTCTCTCTCAAGCTCTACCTCTCCCAACCTCTCCTTGGCCGAAATTCCTAAAGGAGTGCTAGCACACTCTAAGGCATTTTTCTCCACCTATTGCTTGTGTGGATACCAATAGAGGAGTGTGCACTTGACACTCTCGAGTTCCGGTGAACTTTTGGACGAGCAGGATAAGCGAAGGGCATCGTTACGAGGGTAATGTTCTAACCTCTTAGATCTAAGGTAGATCTAGGGTTTTTGTAAGAACATACATGTTTTTATATTTTATACTTTGCACGGATCCGTGGCCGGGGCTTCCGAGGTTTCCGCAACGCAAAAAGCGGTTTTTGCGGCTCGGAAAAACCCAACATACATGATGGATGAACCAAATTGGTTTGGTTCTAATCTAATGGTTGAGATAAACCAAAGGGGTTTGGTTTGTTTTAAACGAATGAACCAAAGTTAGTTCGGTTCGTTTTAACTTAAAATAGACCAAATCGGTTTGGTTTATTTTAACTTAAATTAATGGAGCGGGTTAATGGACTTTTGGTTATGATCCGATAATCATTAGAAGAATTTGTTCTCTATAAAATAGGGCATAAAAGTTTTGTGAAAACCTAATCCAAGCAACCCATAGTTGCCGCCCACCCTCTCCCTCTCCTCTTGTGGTTGGCGCCCAACCCTTGCCGCCGCCCACCATTGTGCCGCCGTCCAAGCTTGTTGCCGGCGTCCAATCTCTAGTCGTCCATCCTCCGGTGACCCCCCGGTGATACTCCTTGGCTCCAGTGACCAAGGACTTGCTGGTCCTCTTCTATTTGGCCGACGCAAACTCCTCCACCAAGCTGTCCAGTTTTCTGGACAGCTTGTTTTCCTTGAGTCGGAGCGTTGTTTGGACGATGTTTGGAGCTCCGACAGCGGCTACTTTGCCGGAGATTCGATCTCCGGTAATCCTCATTGGTGGAGGACAAAGGATTCGTCAAACGGTTGACGAATACCTCTCCGGAGAAGCGAGTTTTTGAGGACTCGTTTTGGATCCGAATTTTGATTCGGATTGTGATCTTCACTCGATCACATCATCTTCAACACGAGGCTAGTAACTCATACGAAGACGAGGCTCGTGACTTTGTTAAGTCATCCCGAAGATACTCGGCGTGGATATAGATAGAGGTGATTCTAGCGAGGATCGCTCTTGTTGATGTCTTTCCCGCTACACATGATACGTCAGGTATACGTAGTATAAATTTCCTTTTATTACAAAATTTAAAATTGCAGTTATGTCTACACATGTTTTACTATGCATGCGTGTGGTGTGTATTGTAATAAATTAGATTTATTATTTTTATTTCTTCCACTGTGCACATGTTTACGAAACATGTTCGAACACACACTCGCCGCGGTGCTGGAAACCCAACATTTTCGACCTAACTCTTTATTGCAGTTGGAAACCGTAGCAACAGTCAACTGCCGGCTATTGGCAGTCGATTGCTACCTCTATCAGTCGACTAATAGGGTTGATCAGTCGACTGATGCTCAAATTCCAGCCTCGAGGAGAGTCAAAACCTCATCCCCTTATCTTAGGGCGAGGTGACTTTTGAAGATAAGTCTTGAGCTCAACAATTAGGATTTCTCAAGGCTATAAAAGAAGAGCTATTTTTCACCATTTCATAAATTCAAAACCTCTCCAAGTGCTTCCGAAATATTGCGACACTCGGACGATCCTACGACGATGAAGCACTGTCGAAACAACGACGAAGCGCTGCCGTCGATGACAACCCGAGCTCAAACTACCATCCCTTAAGTTGTCGATAAAGGTTTTACTTTAAGTATATTTCAAACATTATATTCTTTCTTTTTATCGGAGCTTTAATGGTAACAAGGAGAGGGGGAATGTCCCTCTACCTCGAGTTTTATCATTTTATTGTAACCATTCACTTCTACCTCCAACGAGGAGGAGTATTTTAGTGATTTTCTCACCGTAAATGGTCTAGGATCATTAGGGCCTTGGAATAGCAGCCACAAGGCTATGAATCAAGTAAAAATTGCATTTGTCTTACTTTACTTTCCACTGCACTTTACTCTTATCGCTTATCAAATCGACGAACGAAGAAAAATTGTTTTGCACTATTCACCCCCCTTTAGCGCTCATATCGATCCAACAAGTTGTATCAGAGCCGAGGGTACTACAATTTGGTGAAACCACCAATCTAGCAACTCTTTACAGATTTTTCTTGTTTATTTTTGGTTTTTCAACTTTTTCATTTTATTTGATTTCGTTCTCCCGCACTACTAATCCAAGACGAAAAGTCTTGGTACATTTGGTTATTTTTGTTTTTGTGATGTATTGTTTTTTTTTTTTGTCTAAATGGCCCATCTCGAAGGGTTTAGCACCGTCCGACCTCCGTTTTACAATGGAGATGACTTCCATTACTGGAAGGGTCGGATGGAGTTCTTCCTAAAGACCCAAATCGAGATGTGGATCATAATCCAAACCAGATTCATGCTTCCTGCTAATGAAGTGGGTGAATCGTTGGATTACGATCAATGGACGAACGACATGAAAAGACAAGTGGAAGTCGATGCCAAGGCGACCCAAATCCTTCAATGTGGCTTGTCCAAAGAGGAGCTAAATCGTGTTGGCCCCTTCATCAGTGTGAAGGACCTTTGGAACAAGCTTGTAGAGCTACACGAAGGAACCGATGACACGAAGGTGTGTAAACGCGACTTACTTTTCAATAAGTTGTATAACCTTAAGATGCAGGAATACGAGACAGCAACTCAACTACATGCTCATATACAAGACATTGCCAATAGTCTGCACTCCATTGGACAAAAGGTCAAAAACTGAGACTTATAAGGTAAACACTTAATGCTTTTCCTAGGACTACCTTGTGGGCATCCATGGTCGATGCCTACAAGGTTTCTAAGGACCTCTCTATGATTAGATTAGATGAGTTATTCTCTGAATTTGAACTTCATGAATAGTCTAATTCGGCTGCCAAGAAAGGTATTGCTTTACATGCAGTTTGAAGAAGAATGCCGCAAACAAACCACCCCCTAAGGAAGAGGACGAGTATTAGTCGGAGGTAGAAACCGAGATGGAAACCGAACTAGTGAATCTAGTTCAGAAGATGATCAAGAGCCAAAGACGACCCGTCAATCAACGTAAATCACTTGTGAAGAATCGTCGGAGGAGGAAGATGATGACCTTGTCTTCATGGCCAGCCGACTGAGCCCGAACAAGAGTTCGAACCCGAGGAAGAGTCTGAGTCCAGATCCGACGACGAGTCGCTATTCAAGACAAGCCACGGATATGCATCTGGTTCAAAAGGTTCACTTAAGGTAAGTCAATCTTTACTTAGCACATTATATAATTCAATTAAATTTTAACTAGAAAATTAGCTAAGTCCGATTCCAAGGTCGAGACCTTAGTTGAGGAGGTTAAACTCCTAAAACACGAGGTCTCCCTAACCTCTTCGACTAGTCGAGTTCAAGAGGAGGAATCAACTCAAGTTGAAAAGCTCGAAATTGAGAACTCACTTTTGAAAAGTCAAGTCGAAGACCTTAGGCATACGTTAGAAAGGTTTACTTTGGGATCCAAGGGACTTGACCTTTTACGTGGATTGCAAAGGGTCGTGTACAATAAGGTCGGGCTTGAGTTTAGCTTAAATATGACTAACAAGTCGTATATGTTGATTGTAAGTCGAAATAAAAAACATGTCAAAGCATGGGTCCCTAAGACCATTTTGATTTCTAAATTATGATCTAACAAGTATTGGGTTCCCAAGGACCAAATCCACTATGTGGAAAGATCGAACCGATTCAATGGTCCAGGGGGAGCTAGTACAAAATTTGTTTGTGCTTTTAATTAGATTTTGCATGCTTAGGTATCTTTCTTTTTATTTTTAGAATCATTAGATAGGACCTATAACTAGTTAATTCTTGACAACATAATACTAGGACGCGGCAAGATGATAGTATGCTAGGGAAGCGAAGTCCCGTGTGTCCAAGTTAGATAAGGCGTATCTAGCTCGGTGCACTCAACTAAGTGGAACTAGCTGAAGCTACCTCGCTGTATCCTTAACTAGTTAGACCAGGAAATAATTTTTAGTGAATCAAGTTATTATTTTCTTGAACTTGGCTTTGTCTAAGGAAGTGGTCGTTGTTCAGATCAAAGAAGGCCTCTACGCCTCACCACGACTTGGAAGCCAATTTCTTGAAAAGGTGATTGACGAGCTTATGGTTAAATCCGAATCTTACCCAAGGTTGACTAGTTTCAATTCATTAAAGTTAATCAAGTAAAATTGAAGTCATCTCACAAGAACACATAAGGATAACGTGTTTGATCATGTAGAAATGGGTGAGATGATCTAAGACTAATAATCTTCAACTAACCTTTAAATTCCAATATCCAATCTAACTATTATATGTGTAGGATCAATGGATGTTGGACAGTGGGTGCTCCCAACACATGACCGGGGACCAACTTAAATTTTCAAAGCTTAGATTCAAACGACAAGGATCGGTAGCTTTTGGAAACGTCAAGCTCAAAATCATCTGATCAGGTGATATTGAGCTAAATTCAAATTTTATAATTCAAAATGTTTTATTAGTCAAAGATTTTGAATACAATTTACTTAGTGTAAGTCAATTGTGTAATAATAACTATAAGGTCATATTCCTAGAAAATGAATGCTTAATTAAAACTAATGCAAACTCTAAAACAATACTTAAAGGAACTTGGAATAGCAACATCTACACTATTAATCTACATAACTCCTCAACCAAGTGTCTTATGACACAACAAGAGGAATCTTGGTTGTGGCACTGATGACTTGGTCACTCGCACCCAACACTCGTTCACAAGATGAGTCACAGTGGCTTAGTCAGAGATTTGCCTAACCTTAACAACGTATACAATAAAATCTGTAATGCTTGTCAACAAGGTAAACAACCTAGGGCACAACATCAACTAACTAATTAAGGACGAACCAAAAGTGTGATTGAGCTCCTACATTTGCATCTATTTGATTCACATGGAGCCAAGTCACTTAATGGGAGTTAATTTTGCTTAGTCATAATTGACGACTATTCTAGGTTTACCTGGGTTAGATTCCTTAAACAAAAAAGTGACACCTTAGACCTACTCATCAACTTGTGTAAGTTAATCGAAAACCAAAAGAACCTTAAAATTAAAAGACTTAGAAGCGATCATGGTGGTGAATTCAAAAATCATAGGTTCATAGATTTCTGTAACCTAAATCGATACCACCATGAATTCTCATATCTTAGAATCCCCACAACAAAATGGCCTAGTCAAATGGAAAAATAGAACCCTACAAGAAGCCGCTAGGACCATGTTGAACGAATACAATCTACCCGATAGGTTTTGGGCAGAAGCCGTTAGTATGACTTGTTATGTCCAAAATAGAATCCTAATGGTTAAGAGGCACCTTAAGATCTCATACGAAACCTACCATAACAAATTACCTAACATTAAATACTTTAGGGTATTTTGATGTAAGGTACATATCCTAAACACTAAGGACTACCTAGGAAAGTTCACATCCAAAACCTCCACCGGAATCTTCCTAGGATACTCTACTATAAGTAGAGCCTATAGGGTATATAACAATGACACCCTTAAAAATGAGGACACCATTAATATAGTATTCAATGAAAGACATGAACCTACAAAATCCTTAGTAGAGCCAACTGATGAACCAACTCATACCAGACTTGACTCTGACCATGACATCGAGTCCAGTATTAATCCTAACCCAAGTCAATCTAGGGTTCAATCAAATCATCCTATCGACCAAGTGATATTTGATCCTAACCCAAGTCAGTCTAGAATTCAATCAAGTCATCCTATCGATCAAGTGATAGGTGATCCTAACCTAGGGGTTCGAACTAGAGCGTCATATCGAAACCTTAGTCAAATTTCCTTGATTTTGAAAATCGAACCCAGGTCAATTGAACAAGCTCTTCTTGATCCCGATTGGGTTATTGCAATGCAAGATGAGCTAGCTCAATTTACTAGGAATGAAGTTTGGGAATTAGTACCACCACCTAAAGATAAATCAATTATTGAAACAAGGTGGGTCTTCCAAAACAAACTTGATGACAAAGGTGAAGTAGTTAGAAATAAAGCAAGATTGGTCGCGAAAGGGTTTAGTCAAGTACAAGGGTTAGATTACGATGAAACATATGCCCCCGTAGCTAGATTAGAATCCATCTGAATGTTGTTGGCATATGCTGCACATCGAGGATTTAAATTATTTCAAATGGATGTCAAGTCAGCATTTTTTAATGGACTTATTAAGGAAGAAGTGTACGTTAGTCAACCCCTAGGATTCGAAAGCCTAGACAAACCCAACCATGTCTTTAGACACAAGAAAACTTTATATGGACTAAAAAAACCTCCTAGAGCTTGCTATGAGAGGCTTTCTGTATACCTTAAGTCTAAAGGGTTTAGCCAAGGCTTAGTCAACCCAACCCTTTTCGTAAAATCCGTAGGCAAAGAAATTTTTATAGCTCAAATCTACGTAGATGACATAATATTAGGAACCACTAACTTGATCCTACTAAACGAGTTCATTTTACTCATGGAAAGTGAATTTGAAATCAACTTAGTAGGAGAATTAAATTTCTTTCTAGGATTACAAATTAAACAAACTAAGGAAGGAATCTATTTACATCAACAAAAATGTGCTAAGAAATTATTTAACGAATTCGAAATGTAAAATTCTAAAATCATTAATACACCCATGGCAACAAATGTTAATATAGGAGAAGATATAGACGGAAAATCTATTGACTTAAAATACTATAGGAGCGCAATAGGGAGTCTCCTTTACTTAACTATGAGTCGACCCGACATACTATTCACAGTAAGTATGTGCGCAAGGTTCTAAACCTGCACTGACGAGTCTCACCTAACATTAGTTAAGTGTTTCCTTAAATATCTAAAGGGCATGCTAAGCATAGGTATTTTGTACCTAGATCTACCGAGTTCAAACTGAAGGGTTTTGCTTATCGAGTCCGTGTGGGGAAACTTCGCTTCCCACTTCACCTCGGTCGTTTGTTCATGGCGATCCCCTCGATGTCCCCGAATAAAAAAAATTAATCCTAGATAGAAGGGATTGCCCAAACAACCAAGTCATCATCGTGCTATTCGTTTAGGGAGGTCACTTGAACAAACTCGTTGTTCAAGCGACCATCCTCTATTCTACGAGTAGTTATGGAATAGACTGAAGGGTTTTGCTTATCGAGTCCGTGAGGGGAAACATCGCTTCCCCTTCACCTCGGTTGCTTGACCATGGTGATCCCTTCTATGTCCCCGGATAAAAAAAATTAAATCCTAGACAAAAGGTATTGCCAAAGCAACCAAGCCATCATCGTGCTATTCGTTTAGTGAGGTTACTTGAACAAACTAGTTGTTCAAGTGACCATCCTCTATTCTACGAGTAGCTGCGGAATAGACGATGTCCGAATCGCCGATTTTTGTATTTATGCTCAGGATCCAAGTATTATTTAGCCATATACAGATTTATATCATGCTCATAAATGAAAAACAAATACAAACATGTAACATATAAAAATTAGAGAATCGATATACCTCTCGATCTTCTAATGTATGTCCTTCCTCCTTTTGAACGTCGTGTGGGCGATGCTCTATGAAAAGTCGAAGCTCCTAGATCACAAATCTTCCTTCCTCACTCTTCCAAAGCATGAGGAAGAATAAAAACAAAGCTCTTCTCTTTCCTATGGCCAACCAACAAGAAACAAGGAGAATGCTTGCCGCCGGCCAACAAGGAGAAGGAGATAATGGTGGAAACCGGCCAAGACACCAATGGAAAGCCCTATATCTTGTTTCCACCACCTAAGGAGAAGGAGAAGGGGTCTTTGGATGCCGCCCAAGGGCTGGTATAGGGTTGTGGGCGCCAGCCACCAAAGGATGAAGAAGAAAGAAACCTTTCTTATTTGGTGCCACCCATGCCTCCTAAACTCTAAGCCTCCAAACCCTAATCCTAGCTCTCCTTATGGCCAGCCATGGAAGTGGGGAAGAAGATTAGGATGAGCTCAAGCCAAGGTAGAGGGAAAATGGAGGAACCGACCACACCTTAGGAAGAAGAAGAAAAACTCCTCCCAATGTTGCCGCCCACCCATGACTCCCAAAACCCTAGCCACCAAACCCAATCCTAAACCAACTAGAATTCCTAGCCTCCAAAGGAAGAAACCCTAATCCCCTTAAGCCATGCTCTTAGATGAAAGGGAGAATGTTGGACGCCGGCCAAAACCAAGGAGAGTATAGGGAAGAAACGTGCCGGCCACCATAAGGAAGAAGAAGAAGAAGAAGCATCTTTCCTTAATTGTGGCCACCCAAAACCCTAAGTCTCCAAAGCCCTTGCCGCCCAAGCTAAGCCCCCTTTCCTCTTCCTTATCTTGCCGCCCACTTATTAATCTCTAGTTATAGAGTTGGGCTCAAGCCATGATTTAATCTCCTCCATTGGTTCTAGAGATTTAATCTCAACCGTCGGATCTAGAGATTTAATCTCAACCGTCGGATCTTAGAGATTTAATCTCTACCTATAGATCTTATAGTTTTGTTTCTATCCATTGGATCTAAGCTTCATGAGGTGTTAATAGGCTACATTAGGGACCATGAGGAGGAGTTGGGTCTTGGCCACCCATGGATCAAGCCCACATAAAGTCCAATCCACTAATGATGATCCAATCCACTAAAGGTGCATCATTGATCTACCTCACCAACCCCCATATGATAATATGGGCTCCATATATTATTTGTACATTTTCACCCCGTGTTTAAGATCTCGAATGTCCATCAATTAATTAATTTACTGACCATTAATTAATCAACATCTAACTCCTTGAGTAGTATCACTCAGCCTTTTCATCATGCCGGACCAAGCCCACCTTCAGGGTTTACATGATGAACCTTATGAGCTCCTCAAGGGGACATCAACATCCTAATATATACGACACAGTTTCCTCCTATAATCAATGGCACACCATATAAATAATATCATCTCCTAACTTACCGAGCTTAACGATTTAATCTATAAATCTCGCCCATTGGTAAATCAAAGAGATGAGTACTAAGTATATGTGCCCGTTATTATATTGAGATTAAGAGAATTTACTAAATAATATCTGATGTCCGATTCGATTATGTAGTCGGCAATAAATCGAATCACCTCTAAGTCGGTGCTACTCAATACACACAAAGTGCACTAGTGTGATTCTATGGTCAAGACAAACCAACACCAAATCACACTACAACCATTCCGATGGTTTGTCCAAAGTCATCTCAGTTGTGAGCCTTTACTTATACTTTACAAGGAGCCGATAACATGATCTCCCGTGTGACAACATACACCATGTTATCTACAATGTAACGTATTAGACAATATGCATAAAAATATGCAAACAATGATCATGTGATTCTTATTTCAAAAATAAAGATGTTCATAGAAAAGATAGACTTTTCAGTATACATCCCTACAATCTCCCACTTATACTAAAAGACTATGTTGTCCTCATACTGCCATACATCTGATTCCCCTTCCCTCCATATTCCTATCAAAGCTCTCGCTATAAGGGCCTTAGTGAAAAGGGTCTACCAGGTCATCCTCTGATTGCAACTTAGGCGACAACAACTTCTACCTCCTTTACGATTTCTCGTATCAGGTGGTACTTGCGCTCTATGTGTTTACTCACCTTATGGGCTCGTGGTTCCTTCGAGTTTGAAACTGCACCACTATTATAACAATAAATTGTGATAGTTCTGGGCAAACCAGGAATTACATACAAGTCCATCAGGAAGTTCCTGAGCCATACAGCTTCTTTGGCCGCCTGAGAAGCTGCCACATACTTAGCTTCCATAGTAGAGTCCGCCACACATTTCTGCTGGACACTCCTCCATACAATGGCTCCACCTCCCAACACAAAACCTAAGGTAGACTTACTGTTATCCCTATCTGATTGGAAGTCACAATCCATGTAACCCACAGGGAGTAATTGGTCTGCCTGGTAAACTAGCATATAATCCCTAGTCCTTCTCAGGCACTTCAATATATGCTTTATCGCAGTCCAATATCTCTGTCCTGGATAACTCTGATATCTGCTGACCATGCCCACGACAAAGCAGATATCTGGTCTCGTACATAACATCGCATACATGAGGCTTCCTACTGTCGAAGCATATGGAACTGCCTTCATATCCTCTATCTCCTCAGATGATCTAGGACACATCTCCTTAGATAAAGGAACTCCATGTCTGAAAGGTAGAAAACCTTTCTTGGAGTTTTGCATGCTAAAATGATCCATTATCTTGTTTATGTATGAAGCTTGGGATAAGCACAATAACCTTGATCCCAAGGTTGTGTCCCACTTCTCCCAAGTCCTTTATATCAAACTGTTTGGACAACCATACCCTTACGTCCGATAACACTTTGATATTGTTGCCAATCACCAAAATGTTATCTATGTATAGTACAAGAAATACCACTACGTTTCCGTCACATCTCTTGTATACACAAGACTCATCCGGACTTTGAATAAATCCATAATTCTGGATTACCTCATCAAATCAGATGGTCCAAGACCTTGAAGCTTGCTTCAATCCATAAATGGACCGATTAAGCTTACATACAAGATGCTTTTTTCCCTTCGCAATGAATCTCTCTGGTTGCTTCATATAGATGTTTTTCTCAAGACTTCCATTAAGGAAAGCTGTCTTGATATCCATCTACTACACCTCATAATCCATATGAGCTTCTATGCATAAGAGCTCCCAGACCTGATTTGAATTCATAGATTCAATCTCAGTATTCATTGCACTTTGCCAAGATACTGCATCTATATCTTGGATTGCCTTGTCGCATGTCCAGGGATCAAATCAAAAGATTCTCCCAAGAACATGAATCTATCAGGCTGTCTCACAACCCTCCCACTACGACGAGGTATCACCTGTGTATCCTCTGTGACACGCGGTGCAGTGACATATGGTATATCCTCTTGTACTGGTGGTACTAAAGAAGTGACTTCCCCTTTTAACTCCTCCAGAACAATTTTACTCTTGGGCTTATGGCTCATCACATAGTCTTTCTCTAGAAATCTGGCGTTCGTCCTAACGATCACCCTCTGATCTCTAGGACTATAAAATAAACCACCCTTCGTTTCTCTAGGATAGCCAACGAACAAGCATACTTCTGTACGAGGTTCCAACTTACCAGCATCTGCCTTCAGCACATGTGTTGGACTCCCCATATCCGAATATGTCTTAGACTAGGCTTTCTCCCAATCCACAATTATGTGGGAGTAGAAGGCACCAATTTAGATGGAACCAAGTTCAGAATGTGCACCGCCGTATCTAGGGCATATCCCTAGAATGAATCTAGCAAGTCAGAATAACTCATCATCGATCTAACCATCTCCATAAGAGTCCTATTCCTTCGTTCTGCTACACCATTCTGCTGGGGTGTGCCAGGTGCAGTCAATTGGGATTGATTCTCATCCTCTAATAAGTAGTTCCTAAACTCTCCCAAGAGGTACTCACCACTTCAAACAGATCGTAGTGTCATCCATATCTTGAATGATCGTCTATGAAAAAGACAAAATATTCAAGACTACCTCTTGCTTGGATAGTCATAGGACCACACAAATCATAATGAACCATTCCTAACACATCTTTGGCTCTATACCCCTTGGCCTTAAAAGGCCTCTTTGTCATCTTACCCTCCAAGCAAGATTCGCAGGTTGGGAGATCCTCCACCACTAATGAACCCAAAGGTCCATCAGCTATCAACCTTTGAATTATGCTTAGGTTAATATGACCAAGCCTGAGATGCCAAAGATATGTTTGGTTCATCTTCGAAGGTTCTTTTCTATTATTGGAATTAGAAGATGAGTTATTAACTTCAATTTGCATCGTGGGAGGTTGTGATTCAAGTGTATACAAATTTCCTATCAATGTACCTGAACAGATATTCTCCCTATTCCTTTTTATAACAGCTTTGTCATTAAAAGAAATAGAATATCCATCCATAAATAATTTAGAAACTGAAACTAAGTTCTTTCTAAATAAAGGTACATAAAGGGAATTTTCTAGAACCTAAGTTTTATTTTTCTCAAGAGATAAATAAAACTTCTCCCACTGCAATAGCCGCCACCTCCGTGGCATTGCCCAAGTAAATGGTAATATCCCCTTTAGCTAGTCATCGGGTTTCCTGGAACTCCTACAAAGTGTTGCAGACATGATTAGTGGCTCTCGTATCTACACACCAGGTGTCTGTAGATAACACCGCTAATCATGTTTCAACGACTAGTCCAAAGGATATATCTTTGTTCTGCTTTGGATTGGGACAGTCCTTCTTCCAATGTCCATCCTGCTTGTGAGTGAAGTACTTGCCTTTCGGCTTCTTCACTCCTCCCTGAGATCCTCCCACCAGCTTTGCTCTACCTTGTTTCTTCTTCTTCTTGCCTTTCGGCTTAGAAGTAGAAACCTTCTGAGCAACCATGGCCTGAGGACACTCTTCGAAGAGTGCATACTTGTACTCCTAAGGAGATAAGACAATATCTAGATTTTTTTCCAATCAACATTATTTGAGTACAGTAAGTTTATTTCCTTTAGTATCATAGTAAGTGGACTGAAAGTCATTTTTTAAAATCCTAAGAATTGCATAGATCATTACTGTAGATTTCAAAAAAAATTTTGATTCCTCAAACAATAAAATTTCAAAATCAACCAACACCTCAAAACACCGAGAATATCATATGCCACGATAGTGTGGACGTATACGAATTCTACATTTGTAAGAGGAGGTTTTACCCATTAATTTTACTATCTTGTCAACCGAACTTTTTGACAAGTAAAATTAATAGTTGGTTTCTCTTCGGCCCTACAAATAAAAGCAGTGACTCCGATGGGGAGGATACTTATATTTGTATCTAAGTGTTCACATTTACTCGATACCAAGGTAATTATCTCGGGTTATGTGCCTTACGATGGGCAAGTACACATGCTCCTAAATAATTTTCTATAACCATATCTGACCCTGTGATCCACAAACAAACTCGTCCGATGGGGAGGAAGGCACTCAGAGCCGACATGCAAGTTTTCTTGCATCACATGTCAAATCGTAATGGAGGCCGTGGGAATTTATAAAAATATCCCTCTCCCACTTAGTAATTTGAAATTGAGGAATTTTCTTAGCCTACGACATGCATATCAAACAAAAAGCAATAAATATGAAAAATAAATTATTTTCCAACTATTATGGATTTTATCTTCAATATGACTCCCGTCGCATCGCCATCTCATCCACTCCTCCTACACCATGTACGAGCCATCCAGAGATCCGAGCCGAGACTAAAACCTATTTTAATTTACATCCATCGATCCTATACTCCACGAGGGAGTGTACATGAAATCTAGATCTAAAGTAAAATAAAATAAAGAGTGGCTAAACAAATCCATATTTAATTTACAAAAACTAAATACTAGCCTCGTCAACCCCATGGATTCAACAAAACAAATATTTACACACATACAATCACATACACACATATGGCCACAATAGTCGGATCTTATGCCTGCAACCAAAGAGTTAAACTACGCATATCCTACTATTATCCAACACATATAATATATGAAAAAGTGCATAAAAATTAACCGAATCCTAAATACACAAAACCAGAAACCTTGGCTCTGATACCAATTGAAGGATTTTGCTTATCGAGTCCGTGAGGGGAAACTTCGCTTCCCTGTCACCTCCGTTGCTTGACCATGGTGATCCCTTCTATGTCCCCGGATAAAAAAAATTTAATCCTAGACAAAAGGGATTGCCAAAGCAACCAAGCCATCGCCATGCTATTCGTTTAGAGAGGTTACTTGAACAAACTAGTTGTTCAAGCGACCATCCTCTATTTTACGAGTAGCCGCGGAATAGATGATGTCCGGATCGCCGGTTTTTGTGTTTATGCTCGGGATCCAAGTATTATTTAGCCATATACAAATTTATATCATGCTCATAAATGAAAAACAAATACAAACATGTAACATATAAAAATTAGAGAATCAATATACCTCTCGATCTTCTAATGTATGTCCTTCCTCCATTCGGACGTCGTGTGGGCGACGCTATACCAAAAGTCGAAGCTCCTAGATCACAAATCTTCCTTTCTTTCTCTTCCAAAGCAAGAGGGAGAATAAAAACAAAGCTCTTCTCCTTCCTATGGCCAACCAACAAGCAACAAGGAGAATGCTTGCCGCCGGCCAAAAAGGAGAAGGAGATAATGGTGGAAACCGGCCAAGACACCAAGGGAAAGCCCTATATCTTGTTTCCACCACCTAAGGAGAAGGAGAAGGGGTCTTTGGATGCTGCCAAAGGCCTGGGATAGGGCTGTGGGAGACGGCCACCAAAGGATGAAGAAGAAAGAAACCTTCCTTATTTGGTGCCACTCAAGCCTCCTAAACCCTAAGCCTCCAAACCCTAATCCTAGCTCTCCTTATCGCCGGCCATGGAAATGGGGAAGAAGATTAGGATGAGCTCAAGCCAAGGTAGAGGGAAGATGGAGGAACTGGCCACACCATAGGAAGAAGAAGAAAAACTCCTCCCAATGTTGCCACCCACCCATGACTCCCAAAACCCTAGCCACCAAACCCAACCCAAAACCAACTAGGATTCCTGCCTCCAAAGGAAGCAAACCCTAATCCCCTTAAGCCATGCTCTTAGATGAAACAGAGAATGTTGGACGCCACCAAAATCAAGGAGAGTAGAGGGAAGAAAGGTGCCGGCAACCATAAGGAAGAAGAAGAAGAAGAAGCATCTTTCCTTAATTGTGGCCACCCAAAACCCTAAGCAAAGCCCTTGCCGCCCAACCTAAGCCCCCTTTACTCTTCCTTATCTTGCCGCACACTTATTAATCTCTATTTATAGAGTTGGGCTCAAGCCATGATTTAATCTCCTCCATTGGTTCTAGAGATTTAATCTCAACCGTCGGACCTAGAGATTTAATCTCAACCGTCGGATCATAGAGATTTAATCTCTACCTATGGATCTTAGAGTTTTGTTTCTATCCATTGGATCTAAGCTTCATGAGGTGTTAATAGGCTACATTAGGGACCATGAGGAGGAGTTGGGTCTTGGCCACCCATGGATCAAGCCCACATAAAGTCCGATCCACTAATGATGATCCAATCCACTAAAGGTTCATCATTGATCTACCCCACCAACACCCATATGATAATATGGGCTCCATATATTATTTGTACATTTTCTCCCCGTGTTTAAGATCTCGAATGTCCGTCGATTAATTAATTTACTGACCATTAATTAATCAACATCTAACTCCTTGAGTAGTACCACTCAACCTTTTCATCATGCCGAACCAAGTCCACCTGCAGGGTTTACATGATGAACCTTATGAGCTCCTCAAGGGGACATCATCATCCTAATATATAGGACACGGTTTCCTCCTATAATCAACGGCACACCATATAAATAATATCATCTCCCAACTTACCGAGCCTATCGATTTAATCTATAAATCACGCCCATTGGTAAATCAAAGAAATGAATACTAAGTATATGTGCCCGTTATTATATCGGGATTTAGAGCATGTACTAAATAATATCTGAGGTCCGATTCGATTATGTAGTCAGCAATAAATTGAATCTCCTTTAAGTCAGTCCTGCTCAATACACACAAAGTGCACTAGTGTGATTCTATGGTCATGATCAACCAACACCAAATCACAATACAACCATTCCGATGGTTTGTCCAAAGTCATCTCGGTTGTGATCGTTTACTTATACTTTACAAGGAACCGATAACATAATCTCCCGTGTGACACCACACACCATGTTATCTACAATGTAACGTATTAGACAATATGCATAAAAATATGCAAACAATGATCATGTGATTCTTATTTCAAAAATAAAGATGTTCATAGAAAAGATAGACTTTTTAGTATACATCCCTACATAGACGATGTCCGGATCGCCGTCTTTTGTATTTATGATTGGGATCCAAGTATTATTTAGCCATATACAGATTTATATCATGCTCATAGTTGAAAAACAAAAACAAGCAAGTAACAAAAGAGAATAGAGAATAGATATACCTCTCGATATTCTAATGTATGACCTTCCTCCTTTCGGACGTCGTGTGGGCGACGATCTACCAAAAGTCAAAGCTCCAAGATTGTAAATCTTCCTTCCATGCTCTTCCAAAGCAAGAGGAAGAATAGAAACAACGTTCTTCTCCTTCCTAAAGCCAACCAACAAGGAACAAAGAAAATCCTTGCTGCCGTAAACAAGGAGAAGGAGATGATGATGGAAACCAACCAAGACACCAAGGGAAACCCCTAAGTCTTTTTTCCACCACTCAAGGAGAAGGAGAAGAGAGGTTTGGATGCCGGACAATGGTTGGAAAAGGCTGGGAAAACAAGCTGGACGCCGGCCACCTTGAAGGAAGAAGAAGAAAGGAATTACCTTCCTTATTTGGTGCCGCCCAAGCCTCCAAACCCCTAACCCTAGCTTTGCCGCCAACTCCAAAACCTTACCCTCTCTTGATCATCTCTCCACGCCAACCCCTCAAGCTCCTTTTATAGAGTTAGGGATAAGCCTCCTTTTAATCTCTACGATTGGTTCTAGGGATTTAATCTCAACCGTCGGATCTAGAGATTTAATATCAATCGTCGGATCTTAGAGATTTAATCTCTACCTATGGATCTAGAGTTTTGTTTCTATCCATTGGATCTAAGCTTTATGAGGTGTTAATAGGATACATTAGGGACCATGAGGAGGAGTTGGATCTTGGCCACCCATGGATCAAGCCCACATAAAATCCGATCCATAAATGATAATCCAATCCACTAATGGATTATCATTGATCTAACTCACCGAACCCCATAAGTTAATATGGGCTCAATATATTATTTGTACATTTTCTCCCCGTGTTTAAGATCTCGAATGTCCGTCGATTAATTAATTTACTGACCATTAATTAATCGACATCTAACTTCTTGAGCAGTACCACTCATCCTTTTCATCATGCCTGACCAAGTCAACCTGCAGGGTTTACATGATGAACCTTATGAGCTCCTCAAGGGGACATCATCATCCTAAAATATAGGACACGGTTTCCTCCTATAATCAACGGCACACCATATAAATAATATCATCTCCCAACTTACCGAGCCTATCGATTTAATCTATAAATCTCGCCCATTGGTAAATCAAAGAGATGAATACTAAGTATATGTGCCCATTTTAATATCGGGATTAAGAGCATGTACATAATAATATCTGAGGTCCAATTCGATTATATAGTCAGCAATAAATTGAATCACCTCTAAGTCGGTCCTGCTCAATACACACAAAGTGCACTTAGTGTGATTCTATGGTCAAGACAAACCAATACCAAATCACACTACAACCATTCCGATGGTTTATCCAAAGTCATCTCGGTTGTGAGCCTTTACTTATACTTTACAAGGAGCCGATAACATGATCTCCCGTGTGACACCACACACCATGTTATCTACAATATAATGTATTAGACAATATGCATAATCATAAAAATATGCAAACAATGATCATGTGATTCTTTTTTCAAAATAAATATGTTCATACAAAAGGTAGACTTTTCAGTATACATCCCTACACAAACTAATCGGCTACTCCGACTTAGACTATGTCGATAGTAAACTCAACGGAAAGAGCACGAGTGGTTGCTGTCAACTTCTCGACTCGAGTCTAGTGAGTTGGTACAGTAGGAAGCAAAACTGTGTTGCATTATCTACCACTGAAGCCGAATACGTCACAATGAGTGAGTGTGTGACTCAGCTTCTTTGGATGAAGCACACTCTCCAAGACTTTAACTTAAACTTCAACAATATTAAAACTCGCATAGATAATATTAGCTCAATCAACTTAACCAAGAATCCCATATATCACTCTAGGACCAAACATATAGAGGTCAAACACCACTTTATTCGAGAACAAGTAGCTAACAGAACCATACAACTCGAATAAGTGGAATCCAAGTCAAACCTTGCCGACCTTTTTACCAAGCCTCTACCCGAAGCCGAGTTTAGTCTACTAAGATGTAAACTTGGCATGTGCGTAATAGAGTAGTATTTACAACTTATATTTTTATATACTCTATTATTTACTTTTCATGTTAATGGAACTAGCTTAGGGTTTACCTTAGATATCATGTACCTATAGATTTAAGGAGCCAACACATCCCACAACACATAGGACTAATGTGTTTGTGTACTTAGTCACGTAGATGGGCGTGAGATGTTAGGACCTCACTCCTAGTTCCGGATGAAGATCTAGTGCATTGACATGAACCATAGAGTATAATTACATAAATTAACCAACTCTAATCAGGACTTGTTGATTATTCCATATCAATCAAGTCAAATAGAGTTGAACATACAAATAGATGAGCTTATGTTTAAACTACTATTTTCAAACTTTATTTGGAACATACTTGGACTTAAAACTAAATTCGAAAACTATGTTTTTCAAAACCCCCCACTCTTTTCGATTTATGGCAAAAGAGGGAGAAAAGTCGAAAGTTAAGGGATCATTTTTTTTTTATAACTTAACTTATTACATCTTTGGCCCAAGTTAAGTAAATGCTTACTTAACTTACCTTTTAAAACTTAACCTTTAAATTGAAAAAGGGGAGAAAGGCCAAGGTTATGAAATAAAAAAAATAGTTTTTGATTACTTAACTTGAACTTATTTAAACATTAAGGTCGTTGTTAAGTAATTTTGATTACTTAAACTCTTCTTAAAGTAGCAAACATCAAGGGGGAGGGTTAAGACAACTTTTTCAAGTACTCACCCTTGGTCACGGGGGACGATTCCTCAAGGGGGAGCACTTGAAAAAGAGTTTTTCTCATACTCAACTTATGAAGTCATTTATACTCTTTAAGATTTTATATTAATACTTCGTAATAGTCATTTCACTTAATATATTCAATTTATTTCTTTAACTTTGTGTGGATTTGCCATAGATCAAAAAGGGGGAGATTGTTAGTGTAGTAGGCACCTAAGTCGAACCTAAGTTTTGATTATAGAAAAAGACACAAAGTTAATCTCATATTGTTATCTCACGAGCTGAATCAAGTGTGCAGGAATTCTAAGCTAAGCCGAAGGTCGGCGACACTGGAATGACTTAGGAGGGAGCCGAAGAAATCAGGTGGAGACGGGAAGCAAAGCTTCAAAGGTAAAATGTTGAGGTAAGCTTGTGTGAGTGAGCGTAAGTAAGGTCATGTCCTCCGTACGGGGACGTCCTTAGGCGACGATTCGACCAAGACTTCCCATGGAAGGTCTAAGTCAAGATTGGATGGTAAATGACCATCAAATTTACTTACATTAACTATATTTTTGAGCTAACTCTTCATTGCCACTGGAAACCCTAGCAACAGTCGACTGCCAACTGTTGCTAGTCGACTGCTACCTCTATTAGTCGACTGATAGGGTTGATCAGTCGATTGATGTTTAAATTCCAACCTCGAGGAGAGTCAAAACCTCAGCCCCTTATCTTAGTGTGAGGTGGCTTTTGAAGATAAGGCTTGAGCTCAATGATTAGGATTTCTCAAGGCTATAAAAGAAGGGCCATTTTTCACCATTTTATCAATTCAAAAGTGTTAGGGGAATCAATTTTAATGTGTGTGGCAAAGGGTTTAAGTTAGGTTGATTATGAATTTGATATGTGTGTTGAAGTCGTGCAGGACTTAGTAATTTGCACATGGATGGCTTGACAAAGCATTAGCAAGATTCACCATCTCATGACTCGGTCCTTGAGTTGGTGAAGGATAGCATTCGGAAGTCATTTGCTTGGTGCATCTGAGGGACTATTGGAACGTCGATGGCTGGCTAGAGGGGGTGAATAGCCCTCAATTGTCGTAGAATGGAATTTGATCGTTCATTCATCTACACGTTAGGGTTAGCACAGCGGAAATAAAAATTAAACAACAATAAAGATAAGCAAGACAAAATCAATGCTAACAAATGATATAATGTGGTTCACGGCCCTATGTCGCTAATCCATGGTCCAATTCATCTCCAGTGAATCACTCTGAAACCAATCCAATATGGTCCCTCCCTTTAGCCAAAGCTTGGTGAAGGTAAACCTTCTTACAACACAAAACACTCCGTCTTACAATAAGATTGAAGTAAGAAAAAGAAGAAGGAGTTTAAAGGTTGTGGGGCACTTGGATGATCATTTGGAGCATAAACATTAGGCTCCCGAGTGTCCGAAGGCCGCATTTTATAGAGAAGAACTCATTCTTCCCATTGGGTGGCTGGCAGTCGACTGATGCTCCTATCAGTCGACAGCTCTTGTAGCCGTTGCCTAATAACGGCTTCTTCCACATTGGATTTCATCCAACGGCTCCCACATTAGTCAACTGATCGTCCCATCAATCGATTGATGGAGCTACCAGTCGAGTGCTGGAAGTGAGCACTTGACTGATCAACATTTTGTGCTCAAAAAACTTGCGGCGGTCGGTGATGTCATCATCACGATCGTAGTGTAAATCGACGCCAATCCTTGGCGATCGATGATGTATTTCTGTGGTGCGAAGAGGCACCTAAGTCGAACCTAAGTTTTGATTATAGTAAACGATACAAAGTTAAGCATATATTGTTATCTCATGAGCTAAATCAAGTGTGCAGAAAAGTCTCAATGCTGGAGCTGAAGGCTAGCGACACCCGGAGGAAGCCGCGGTGGTCGAGCGACACTCAAGAGACTTCGGAGGGAGCCGAAGGAATTGAGTGGAAGGCCGGAAGCAAAAACAACACGTAAGTACTGAGGTAAGCTCGTGTGTGCGAGCGTAAGTAAGGTCGTATCCTCTTTACGGGGATGATCTTAAGCATAGATCCGACCAAAGACTTCTTATAGATGGTCTAGGTCGAGATCGGATGGTCGACGACCATCGAAATTATGTTTTTGTTGAGCTAACCTTGCCTTGCAGCTAGCATCGATCATTGCCCGGCTTGGAGGACTCGATCGTTGTCAAAGCAATCGGCGCCGAAGGTCGAATCGATCGATGTCGCCATTAGTCGATCGATGATGGCAAGAGTTATCACCATTTTTCAAGGGGTTTTATGCCCATTTGTGATTGGCTAAAGACCCATTCGATAAGGGGCTCAAAGTCTATAAAATGAGGGTCAAACCTAGGGTTTTCAATCAATTCAAAAGCTTCCAAGTGCTTTTGATACGCTCCGACTCTCCGACATCCCTACGACGAAGCGCTGCCAAGACGACGACTAGAGCTTCAACCTCCAACCTTTAAAGTCGTCGGTAACGAAAGTTCTAAATTGTATTTCAATTTATTCCTTTTAGTAAAGCTTTCATTATAACGAGGAGAGGGGGAGTGTCCTTCTACCTCGGGCTTTTTGTATCCGTCTAACTCCTACCTCCAACGAGGAGGAGTTATTTAGTAGTTTACCCTCCGTACGTGGTCAAGGACCACTAGGGCCTTGGAGTAGTAGCCTTCGGCTACGAACCAAGTAAATCTCTTGTGTCTATTGTCTCCTTTACTTTTTATTTTGTTTATCTTTCCGCTTCATATAAGTTTTTTTTTAAAACGAATTCGTACTAATAAGTTTCTATCGCTATTCACCCCCCCCCCCCCTCTAGCGATCCGATCGATCCAACAATTGGTATCAGAGCCGGGGGTTGCTAAGATTTGGTGAAACCACCAATCTAGCCTTTTTTACAGATTTATTTTTTCTTTTAATTCTGTTTTTTTTATTTTATTTCGCTTTGTTAAGTTTCTTCGTCTTCGTCTCCTTCGGTCTTTTGTTCTAATGGCCCATCTCGAGGGTTTTAGCACCGTCCGACCTCCGTTTTACAACGGAGATGACTTCTGTTATTGGAAGGGTCGGATTGAATGCTTTCTCAAAACCCAAATCGAGATGTGGATCATAATCCAAATGGGTTTCACACTTCCGACTAATGAAGTGGGTGACTCCTTGGATTATGATCAATGGACCATTGCAACAAAACGACAAGTCGAAGCCGACGCCAAGGCAACACAAATCCTCCAATGCGGCCTATCCAAGGAGGAGCTAAATCGCGTCGGCCCCTTCATAAGCGCAAAGGATCTTTGGACGAAACTAATCGAGTTACACGAAGGATCGGATCAAGCTAAGGTTTGCAAACGTGATTTGTTGTTCAATAAATTGTACACACTAAAAATGCAGGAACACGAGTCCGCGACGCAACTCCACGCCCGTGTCCAAGATATAGTCAACAACCTACACACAATCGGGCAAAAGGTCGAAAACCGCGACCTTATAAGGTATGTTCTAAACTCATTTCCGAGGACTACCTTGTGGGCATCCATGGTCGATGCCTACAAGGCCTCCAAGGATCTTTCTAAAATTAGGTTAGATGAACTCTTTTCCGATTTCGAATTACATGAGCAGTCCAACTCGGAACCCGAGAGGGGTATAGCCTTGTTTGCAGGTTCAAAGAAGAAGAAAATCGCAAGCAAGCCACCACCAACCGAGGAGGAAGATGAGTCCGAAGAAGAAGTTGACCCAGAATTGACTGCCGAACTAATGAATCTAGCTTGAAGGATAGCCAAGGGACGAAAGCGAACGACGACTCGACCCAACCAAGGTAAGCCTAAAAGTTCTAATATTAGGTGTTATGAGTGTAAAAGGTTTGGACATATCAAGTCCGAGTGCCCCAAGCTCAACCACCGAGCACCTAAGCACAAGAAGGCCCTCAACGCGACATGGGAAGAAGCGTCATCCGAAGAAGACGAAGACCACATCTTCATGGCAAGATCGATTGAGTCAGACACGGAGACCGAACCTGAACTTGAGTCGGAACTTGAGGATGACTCGGACTACGAAGCTACCTTCAAGTCAAGCCACGGATACGCATCCGGTTCAAAAGATACCCTTAAAGTAAGTCGGACTTTATTTAATACTTTACATAATACAGTTAGGTTTTTGTCTAGGAAGTTAGCTAAGTCCGAGTCCAAGGTCGAGACCCTAGTTGAGGAGGTCAAACTCCTCAAACACAAGGTCTCCCTAACCTCTTCGACTAGTCGAGTTCAAGAGAAGGACTCAACTCGGGTTGAAAAACTCGAAGTTGAGAACTCACTCTTGAAAAGTCAAGTCGAAGATCTTAGGAACACGTTGGAAAGGTTCACTTCGGGATCCAAAGGACTTGACCTCCTACTTGGATCTCAAAGGGTCGTGTACAACAAGGCTGGACTAGGGTTTAACTCAAACATGACTAATAGGTCGTATATGTCGATTGTAAGTCGACATAGGAAACATGTCCAAGCATGGGTCCCTAAGAACCTTTTGATTTCAACTCTAGGATCCAACCCGTACAGGATTCCCAAGGACCAAATCCACTATGTGGATAGACCGAACCAATTCAACGGTCTAGGGGGAGCCAGTACAAAACATGTTTGTGCTTTAACATAGAAATTGCATGTTTTAACTTAGAAAGTTTGTGCTTTAAATTAAAAATTGCATGTTTTAACTTAGAAAGTTTGTGCTTTAACTTAGAAATTGCATGCTTTAACTTAGAAAGTTTGTGCTTTAAAACTTGTGAACTCACTTAGAACATGAACATAACCAACTAAAATTCTTCGAAAAGATTGAGCCTCGGGGAGCCTCTTTTCAAAAACATAACCAACTTCGAAAAGATTGAGCCTTGGGGAGCCTCTTTTCAAAAATAACCAGTTAGACTAGGAATAGTCTTAGGTGAGTCAAGTCATCTTTTTCTTGAAAATGGCTTTGTCTAAGGAAGTGGTCGATGATCCGATAAAAGAAGGCCCCTGTGCCTCGCCACGACCTGGAAGCCATGATCTTGAAAAGGTAAACTTGACAAGCCTAGGGTTTAATCCAAATCTAACATAAAATTACTTGAACCTAAATCCACTTAATCAACTTAATTGGAAGTCATCTCACAAAAACCACATAAGTATAACATGCTTGATCATATAGACACAGGTGTGATGACCTAGGTTTAAAAACTTACAACCTTTTTTCTAAAAAAAAAAAATTATAAAAAATCTAACATCCAATCCAACCACCTTGTGTGTAGGATCAATGGATGTTGGACAGCGGTTGCTCCCGACACATGACCAGGGATCAACTCAAATTCACAAAGCTTCGATTCAAACAACAAGGATCGGTAGCCTTTGGGAATAACGACAAGCTCAAAATCATCGGATCAGGTGATATCGAGCTTAACTCGAATTTTGTTATTAAAAATGTATTACTTGTAGAGAATTTTGAATATAACCTGCTTAGCGTAAGCCAATTATGTGACAATAACTATAAGGTCGTATTTTTAGAAAATGAATGTGTAATTAAAACAAATAAAACAGCTAAAACAATACTCAAAGGAACTAGGACAAATAACATTTACACAATTAACTTAATCAAATCCTCAGCCAAATGTCTTATGACACAGGAAGAGGAATCATGGTTGTGGCACTGACGACTCGGTCACTCGCACCCAAGACTCGTCCACAAGATGAGTCAGAGTGGCTTAGTCAGAGGCTTACCCAACCTCAACAACTTGGTTAATAAAATCTGTAATGCTTGTCAACAAGGAAAACAACCTAGGACACAACACAAGTTAACTAACCAAGAACGAACCTCAAGTGTACTTGAGCTCCTGCATATGGATCTATTCGATTCACATGGAGCCAAGTCACTCAATAGAAGTCAATATTTCTTAGTCATAATTGACGACTACTCCAGGTTTACCTGGGTTAGGTTCATCAAACATAAAAATGATACCCTAGATCAATTAATCAATCTATTCAAATTAATCGAGAATCAAAAAGACCTTAAGGTTAAAAGACTTAGAAGCGATCATGGTGGTGAATTCGAAAATCAAAGGTTCACCGACTTCTGTAACCTAAACGGATACCACCATGATTCTCTTGCCCTAGGACCCCTCAGCAAAATGGCCTAGTGGAACGGAAAAATCGAACTCTACAAGAAGCCGCTAGGACCATGTTGAATGAATACGACCTACCCGATAGGTTTTGGGCAGAAGCCGTGAGTACGGCATGCTATGTCCAAAATAGGATCCTTATGGTAAAAAGGCACCTTAAGACCTCGTACGAGATTTATCACGATAAAATACCTAACATCAAGTACTTTAGGGTATTTGGGTGTAAGGTACATATCCTAAACACTAAGGATTACCTAGGGAAATTTACATCCAAAACCACGACCGGAATCTTTCTAGGATACTCGACTACAAGTCGAGCTTATAGAGTATATAACCACGACACCCTTAGAGTCGAGGAGACTATCAATGTAGTATTTGATGAAGTACCCGAACCTACAAAACCCTTATTGACCCCAAGTGTTGAGCCCACTGATACCAAACTTGTCTCCGACCCTGAGATCGAGTCTAATCCACATCAACCAACTTCTCTTGTCGACCAAGTGACAAGTGATCCGAGTCAAACTAGTGTTTAACCAAGTCACCCCATTGATCAAGCATTAGGTGATACAAACCCAACCCAATCTAGGATTCAGACTAACCACCCTATCGATCAAGTGATAGGAGATCCTAATCTAGGAGTTCGAACTAGAGCATCCTATAGGAACCTTAGTCAAATTTCCTTAATTTCAAAGATAGAACCCAAATCAATTGAACAAGCTCTTCTTGATCCCGATTGGATTATTGCAATGCAAGAAGAGCTAGCTTAATTTACTAGGAATGAAGTGTGGGAATTAGTACCGCCACCTAAAGACAAAACGATAATTGGAACAAGGTGGGTGTTTCGAAATAAGCTTGATGATAAAGGTGAAGTAGTTAGAAACAAGGCTAGGTTAGTCGCCAAAGGGTTTAGCCAAGTCGAAGGCTTAGATTACGACGAAACCTATGCCCCAGTAGCTAGACTCGAATCCATTCGAATGTTGCTAGCTTATGCCGCACATCGAGGATTTAAGTTGTTTCAAATGGATGTTTAGTCGGCATTCCTAAATGGATACATTAAAGAAGAAGTTTATGTTAGCCAACCCCCCGGATTCGAAAATCTAGATAAACCCGACCATGTTCTAAAACTTAAGAAAGCTCTCTATGGACTTAAACAAGCTCCTCGAGCTTGGTACGAGAGACTTTCAATCCATCTTAAGTCAAAAGGGTTTAACCAAGGCTTAGTTGACCCAACTCTCTTCGTAAAAACCTTAGGTAAAGAAATATTCATAGCTCAAATTTACGTAGACGATATAATTTTTGGAACCTCTAACTCAACCTTACTAAACGAGTTCGTTTCACTCATGGAAAGTGAGTTCAAAATGAACTTGGTAGGCGAGTTAAGTTTCTTTTTAGGTCTACAAATTAAACAAACTAAGGATGGTATATACCTATATCAACAGAAATACACTAAGGAGTTAATTAAAAGATTTGGAATGCAAGATGCTAAGATAATAAACACCCCAATGGCAATTAATGTTAACATAGGAGAAGACCCTGAAAGTAAGTCCATTGACTTAAAGTACTATAAGAGCGCGATAGGA
The DNA here is from genome assembly GCA_025175895.1 of Wurfbainia villosa. Lineage (NCBI taxonomy): Eukaryota > Viridiplantae > Streptophyta > Magnoliopsida > Zingiberales > Zingiberaceae > Wurfbainia > Wurfbainia villosa. Next base: position 28,154,048 of record CM045989.1, on the reverse strand, counting down.
AATCTCCTATACTTAACTGCGAGTCGACACGACATCCTATTCGCAGTAAGTATGTGCGCCAGGTTTCAAACCTGTGCTAAGGAGTCTCACCTAACCCTAGTTAAGCGTATCCTTAGATATCTTAAGGGTACACTTAACGTTGGTATTTGGTACCCTAGATCTACGGAGTTCGAACTAATCGGCTACTCCGATTCGGATTATGCCAGTAGTAAGCTCGATAGAAAAAGTACGAGTGGTTGTTGTCAACTTCTCGGCTCGAGTCTAGTGAGTTGGTATAGTAGGAAGCAACACTGTGTTGCTTTATCTACCACCGAAGCCGAATACATCGCGATGGGTGAGTGTGTCACGCAGCTTCTTTGGATGAAGCACACCCTCCGCGACTTTAAGTTAGACTTTACGAATACTAAACTTCATGTAGATAACATTAGTTCAATTAATCTTACAAAGAATCCGATATGTCACTCTAGGACCAAACATATAGAGGTCAAACACCATTTCATTCGAGAACATGTGCCCAACGGAGTAATACAACTCGAATACGTCGAATCGAAGTCTAACTTAGCAGACCTATTTACTAAACCCCTACCCGAAGCCGAATTTAGTCTATTAAGACGAAAATTGGGCATGTGCGTAATAGAATAGGTATATGCAAATTATATGTTCTTACTACTATTTCTTTAATTTCATTTTTATGGAACTAGCATAGGACATACCTTAGATATCATGCACCTATAGATTTAAGGAGCCAGTACATCTCACAACACATAGGACTAATGTGTTTGTGTACTTAGCGTAGATGGGCGTGAGATGTTAGGACCTTACTCGGTTCGAGATGTAGAGCTAGTGCATCGCTATGAACCACGAGTATAATCATACATACTAACCGACTACCAGATCAAGGTTGATCTTACATATCAATCAAGCCAAATATGAGTCGAACATTTTATAGATGAGCTTATTTTCAGTATATTATTTTTTTTTTAAAATGGGGAACATGCTTGGACTTTAAATTTAACACTTATTTTGTTTTCCACACACCCCTTACTCTTTTCGATATACGGCAAAAGGGGGAGAAAAAGGCCAAAGTTAAGGGGTCAAAATTTTTTTTAACTTAACTCTTACTTCATATTTAAAGCAAAAGTTAAAACTTAGTTAACTTTTACCAAAAGGCCAAAGAATTCTTAACTTAAACTTATTTGTGCCGTCTACGTTTTACTTAAACATATTTTTTAAACTTTATGTCGTTAATGTTTTGCTTAAGGGGGAGAAAGGGATTAACTAAAACGTTTTACTAAGGCCATCTTTAAGTAATGTTAATTACTTAAAGCAACCCTCAAGGGGGAGGATTAAGGTCTTTCTTCAAGACTCACCCTCGGTCAAGGGGGAGGTTTCCTCAAGGGGGAGTACTTGAAGAAAATCCTTACTACTCCAACTTAATCTTCATATTTTTTGTTTCTCATGCACATTATTACTCTTCATGCTTGCTGTTTACTTAACTTTGTATGTGGGTTTGCCATAAATCAAAAAGGGGGAGATTGTTGGTGCAGTAGGCACCTAAGTCGAACCTAAGTTTTGATTATAGCAAATGATACAAAGTTAAGCATATATTGTTATCTCATGAGCTAAATCAAGTGTGCAGAAAAGTCTCAACGCTGGACCAGAAGGCTAGCAACACCCGGAGGAAGCCGCGGTGGTCGGGCGACACTCAAGAGACTTCGGAGGGAGCCGAAGGAATTGAGTGGAAGGTCGGAAGCAAAAGCAACACGTAAGTACTGAGGTAAGCTAGTGTGTGCGAGCGTAAGTAAGGTCGTATCCTCTTTACGGGGATGATCTTAAGCGTAGATCCGACCAAAGATTTCTTATAGATGGTCTAGGTCGAGATCGGATGGTCGACGACCATCGAAATTATGTTTTTGTTGAGCTAACCTTGCCTTGCAGCTAGCATCGATCATTGCCCGGCTTGGAGGACTCAGTCGTCAAGCGATCATTAGAAGGTCGACAATCGGCCGATCATCGATCGGCCCGATGATGGCCATCGATCATTGTTGGTCAAAGGATCAGCCTCGAGTAGTCAAGAGTTATCACCATTTTTCAAGGGGTTTTGTGCCCATTTGTGATTGGCTAAAGACCCATTCGATGAGGGGCTCAAAGGCTATAAAAGGAGGGCCAAACCTAGGGTTTTCAATCAATTCAAAAGCTTCCAAGTGCTTCGATCGCTCGACTCTCAGGCATCCCTACGACAGCGCTGAGGCTTCAACCTCCAACCTTTAAAGTCGTCGGTAACGAAAGTTCTAAATTGTATTTTAGTTTATTCCTTTTAGTAAAGCTTTCATTATAACGAGGAGAGGGGGAGTGTCCTTCTACCTCGGGCTTTTTGTATCCGTCTAACTCCTACCTCCAATGAGGAGGAGTTCTTTAGTAGTTTGCCCTCCGTACGTGGTCAAGGACCACTAGGGCCTTGGAGTAGTAGCCTTCGGCTACGAACCAAGTAAATCTCTTGTTTCTATTGTCTCCTTTACTTTTTGTTTTGTTTATCTTTCCACTGCATATAAGTTTTTTTTAAAACGAATTCGTACTAAAAAGTTTCTATCGCTATTCACCCCCCCCCTCTAGCGATCCGATCGATCCAACACAGACCGGACTCTAACACCAGTCGAGTCACAGTCGACTTGGAGCAGTCAACTGTCATGTTATTGTAGTCAACTGATGTCAGGAAAACCCATCTGACACTTAGTCAAATGGCCAAGTTTCACCTACGATCTACCCCGTCCCTGGTTACAATCGCTCACTCTAATTCCCTTGAAGTCCCTTGCCTTCGAAGTTGTCTTCGTCCGACCATGTCCCTCGAATGTGCCAAGCGCACGGCTTGACAGTGCCATCCTTCACATCTCGCCCTGAAGTCTACTTCCTCCGGCTTCACTTCAATGCTTCTCATCCGGCGGTCCCTCGGATGCCCCAAGCGCACGGCTTCCGCAAAGTTATCCTTCACCAATTCAAGGACCGAGTCATGAGAGGTAAAACTCACCAAAGCTCCATGTGCGAATTACTAAGTCCTGCAAGACTCCAACGAACATATCAAATCTATATCAAACCTAACTTAAACCCTTTGCGATACACATCAAAACCATATCACTGGGTTGATTGCCCTAACAATCTCCCCCTTTTTGATGTGTGACAATCTATTTAAGTTAGGTAAACAAATAACAATAACAACATAAGGCAAGAAAGCATATAAATAATATGAGTATCAAAACTCTCCCTTAAACATGCAACTCCCCCTTAAGACATGCTAAATTTTCCCTTTTAGCATGATTAACTTAAACCTATCAATTCTCCCCCTTTGACACCATCAAAAATATTATCTAAATGTTATACACAAAGGCATCAAAGTCTAAGGGTCGAAAAACCATCAAAACAGTCTAAAAATACTTAAATCAGGCTGTGTGCCACTAGTCGAATGAATCAGACATCAGTCGACTGGCACGCTGGTTTCAGCAATTTCTGATTTTCTGACCAAAATTCATAAATCCACATGAAATTCTAGAAAGTGCGAAAAATTGTGAAATTTAGAAAAACCCATTTCTTTTAAAGTCCTTTATCAGTGAAAAATGAGTTTTCATGAAAATTAGTTATATTTTCAATGATTTGCTAAAAATCCAAAAGTTTCAAAAACCACTAGTATTTGATCAAGTTTGTATCAATTTTAACACCTAGTTTTGCTTTAGATTGTTTCAAAACATAAAAACATAGATTTTAAAGTAAGGAATGGTTTTGAAAACATATGAAATATCCAACCATGATCTTTGGGCAATATGTCTATGAATTAAACATAAGTCTTCCCCATGATTGGTCTATTATTACTATTTTGATACACTTAATGACCCATCTAAATGTCATAAGCATTAGTGGACCATTTGTATCATCCCTCATCTCATCCATGCTATGTTTTCAATCAAAGTTAGCCTTATAGTGGGATGTGAGATGTTCCTAATGATATTTACACTTAACCAAAATTTTATGCATTTCTACCCATGGTTAAGTATCATCCTAAAAATCCAATCATGAACATGCATCAAGAATTATCAATCATGATCATAAATCATCAATCATTGCATATCATGATTATAAATTATAAAACTAAGCATTAATCATGATTCAAACATTCAATTTATGGGTTATGCATTATCATCACCCAACACTATTTCAAAAATTAAGTCCCACACCATCCTAAGTCAACCAATCAATATGATATAAGTAAAATCCTTATGGTTGACTATCCTAGAGTTTTCCTAACCCTTAAGGATGGATTTAGGAACCCAATACAAGTTATTTCCTATGGGGTTCACTAAAAATTCCTTAGGGATGCATTTTCTAGTTATTATTTTGTTTTTGGTTTGACCCCTAGCAATTAGGCAATGATAGGCCTTTTCATTTTTATTTCCCTTATATCCTAGGTCTTTCCTATTGAAGCTTGCCCTTTGGCTCCCTATTATCATGTTCAAACTATTGGAGCTTATGGTGAATTTTTCTAGGGCCTTGGTTAAATGGTCTACCTTTTCCCGTAAGACCCTATTTTCCTCAATGCATGCATCATTCACATCAAAAGGCATATAATCATTAACATTAATGCATGCATTTTCTAATTTTCCTTCTAGGGCGTTAATTTGATCAAGCATGCACTTATTCCTTTTCTTAGCTCTAAAGAAGCTATGATCAAGCAACTACTTCTTGAGTGGGAAGATGTTTTACCATAGTTACCATGTCTTCTTCTTCGGATGATGAAGAGCCTCCCCCTTCATTTGAGCTCTCCTCACTTGAGCTTGTTTCTTCTTTTTCGGAGGATGTGGTGTCCAAATCTTCTATTGACATTAGAGCTAGATTTGAGACAAAGGCATTTTCTTCCTCCGATGATGATGATGAAGGATCATCCCATGTCCTTGCTTTGAGTGCTTTGGCCTTCCCCTTTTCTTTGGCCTTCTTTTCATCCTCCTTCTTGATTCCCTTCTTCTTTTTTTTCTTTTCTCCTTCTTTCTTCTTTGCTCTTGTTCAAGAGGGGATGGTCATCTCTTATATGCCCCTATCCTTGGCAATTGTAGCATATGATCTTCCTCTTGTGCCTTCTCCTATCATAAGATTTGTTAAATTTTAAATTTCTTAAGGCACACCTTACCTTCCTTACCATATAAGCATATTCATTGCTATTCATAGAGGATGAGGAGGATTCTTCATCGGAGGAGGAAGGTGGTGTCTCCTTCTTCTTCTTCTTCCCCTTTTCGTCTATCAAGGTTATTCCTCTTGATGGTTGAATTCTTGGCTCTTCTACCACTCCTTCAAGCTTTGTTTCGTGGAGCTCCATGGTTGAGAAGAACTCCTCTAAGGTGCTAACTTCTAGGTTTTTTGAGATGTAGAAGGAGTCTACCATTGAGCTCCATTTCGATGACCGGGGAAATGCGTCGATTGCTTTTATAATCATATCCCGGTTCGAAAGTTTTTCTCCTACACTCATTAGTCCATTTAAAATTTCTTTAAATCGAGAGTGTAATGAGGTTACCTTTTCTCCCTTTTCAAGTTTGATATTAGTTAGTTGGGAGCAAAGGAGGTCTCTTCTTACAAGCTTGGCCTCCGAGGTACCTTCATGAAGCTCTACTAACTTCTCCCACATCTCTTTAGCACTTGCACACTCTCCAATCTGGTTGATCTCTTGTTGGGGGAGTACATTGTACAAGTGATGCTTGGCCTTCGAATTCGCCAAGTACTCCTCTCTTTGTCTCTTTGTCCATCTTGTCTTCTCTATTTTCTCCCCATCTTCATCCCTAGGTATCTCGAAATCATTTTCCATTATCAATAAAATTTCAAAGTTGGTTTCGAAGAATACCTCCATTCGCTTTTTCCACCAAGCGAATTCTCCTTCAAACTTTGGCAGATGAATGTTAGAGTCAGCCATCCTTGATGTAGTGCTTGTTGCGGCGGTGAGTCCATTGACAAGCGACCTTGCTTTGATACCAATTGTTGGAACGTCGATGGCCGGCTAGAGGGGGTGAATAGCCTTCAATCGTCGTAGAATGGAATTCGATTGTTCGTTCATCTACACGTTAGGGTTAGCACAGTGAAAATAAAAACTAAACAACAATAAAGATAAGAAAGACAAAATCAATGCTAACAAAAGATATAACATGGTTCACAACCCTATGCCGCTAATCCACGGTCCGATTCGTCTCTGGTGAATCACTCCGAAACCAATCCAATATGGTCTCTCCCTTTAGCCAAAGCAAGGTGGAGGTAAACCTTCTTACAACACAAAACACTCCTTCTTACAATAAGATTGAAGTAAGAACAAGAAGAAGTAGTTTAAAGCTTGTGGGGCACTTGGATGATCATTTAGAGCATAAGCATTAGGCTCCCCAAGTGTCCAAAGGCCCCATTTTATAGAGAAGAACTCATTCTTCCCGTTGGGCACATGGCAGTCGATTGATGCCCCTATCAGTCGACTGCTCCTGTAGTCGTTGCCCAATAACGGCTTCTTCCATGTTGGATTCATCCAACGACTCCCACATCAGTCGACTTATCATCCCATCAGTCGACTAATGGAGCTACCAGTCGAGTGCCGGAAGCGAGCACTCGACTGATCAACATTCTATTCCCGAAACCCTTGCGACCAGTCGACTAATGTCATCATTAGTCGACTGGTGGTTTCGTCAGTCGACTGTCAATCCTTAACAGTCGACTGATGTGACACAGACCAAACTCGAACACCAGTCGAGTCACAGTTGACTGCCACGTCATGGCAGTCGACTGATGTCGAGAAAACCCATCCGACACTTAGCCAAATGGTGAATTTTCAACTACGATCTACCCCGTCCTGGGTTACAATCGCTCACTCTCATTCTCTTGGAGTCCCTCATCTTCGAAGTTGTCTTCATCCAGCCATGTCCCTTGGATGCGCCAAGCGCAAGGCTTCACAATGCCATCCTTCGCGTCTCGCCCTGAAGTCTACTTCCTCAGGCTTCACTCCAATGCTTCTCATCCAACGGTCCCTCGGATGCCCCAAGCATACGGCTTCCACAAAGCTATCCTTCACTGACTCAAGGATCGAGCTATGAGACGTGAAACTCGCCAATGCTCCATGTGCGAATTACTAAGTCCTCCAAGACTCCAACGCACATATCAAATCCATATCAAACCTAACTTAAACCCTTTTCCACACACATTAAAACCATATCACTGGGTTGATTGCCCTAACAGGGACCACCAGATGAGGTGCGTTGGAGTGAAGCCAAAGGAAGTAAACTTCAGGATGCGAAGGATGGCATTGCGAAGCCATGCGCTTGGTGTATCTGAGGGACGTGGTCGGACGAAGAGAACTTCAAGGTGAGGGATCCAAGGGAAAATGAGAGTGAGCGATTGTATCCCGGGACAGGGTAGCTCATAGGTGAACTTGACCAAAAGTCTAAGTATCAGATGTTCAAACCAAAGTTGGTTTGAGGTTTTCCCAACATCAGTCGACTGCCATGATATGACAGTCGACTGCTCTAAGTCGACTGAAAAATCGACTGGTGTTTAGGTCTAGTTTCTGGCCGAATAATCGATTGCCAATGGATGGCAATCGACTAATCACTCCACTAGTTGACTGCCAAGGGTTGGCAGTCAACTGCTCATGAGGGTTTCGAGCACAGAAGCTTGGAGAGTCGATTGATCGGCCCAATCACTCGACTGATGGCTCTATCAGTCGACTGATGGGAAGATCAGTAGACTGATGTGAGAGCTATTAGATGGAATCCAACGTGGATGAAGCCGTTGTGAGGCAACGACTACAGCAGCATTCAACTGATGGCTACATCAACTGACTACTCGGTGCCCAACGAAAAGAATGGCTTCTTCTCTATAAGAAGGGGCCTTTGGTGACTTGGGATGGTTAATGCTTCTTCTCTAAACATATTCCCAAGTGCCTCAACGAATTCTACTCGTCTTACTTACTTTTATTTCAATTATATTGTAAGAGGGAGAGATTGTAAAGGAAAGGTTTACCTCCACCTTGCTTAGTGCCAAGGAGAGACAAGTGAATCTTTAGGCATGATTCACCTAGAATGAATCGGGTCATGGATTTGTGGCAAGTGCCGTGAACCACTTTACACATTCTTGTTAGCATTGTTCTCTCCTTTACTTTGTGTTTTGTCTTAATTTGTGTTAGCATTTGTTTTCCGTTGTGCTAACCTTAATTCGTAGATGACTAAGCGATCAAATTCTACCATCTACGATAAAGAGGCTATTCACCCCCTTCTAGCCGACCATCGATCCTCCAACAAGTGGTATTAGAGCCAAGGTTGCTTGTCACCGGACTCACCGCCGCAACAAGCACAACAACAAAGATGGTCGGCTCAAACATCCATCCACCCAAGTTCGAGGGTGAATTCGCATGGTCGAAGAAGCATATGGAGGTATTCTTTAAAACTGATTTTGAAATTATGTTGATTATGGAAAACGGTTTCGAGTTGCCTAGGGATGAGGTAGGGGAACCACTATAGAAATCGATATGGACAAAGAAGCAAAGAGAGGAGTACTTGGTGAATTCAAAGGCCAAGCACCATTTATACAATGTGCTTCCTCAACAAGAAGTAAATCGAATAGGAGAATGCTCTAGCGCCAAAGAGATGTGGGAGAAGCTAGTGGAGCTTCATGAAGGCACGTCTGAGGCCAAGTTAGCAAGAAGAGATGTCCTCCGCTCCCAACTCAACAATATCAAACTCGATAAAGGGGAGAAGGTAACATCTTTACATTCACATTTTAAGGAAATAATAACCGGTTTATCAAGTGTAGGTGAGAAGTTATCAAACTGGGACATGATAATGAAGGCTATAGATGCATTTCCCTAGTCTTCAAAGTGAAGCTCTATGGTGGACTCGTTTTATATTTCGAAGAATCTAGAGGTGAGCACTCTAGAGGAGTTTTTCTCCACCATGGAACTCCATGAAACAAGGCTTGAAGGAGTAGTAGAAGAGCAAATCAAGCCATCAAGGGGAGTGGCACTAGTAGCAAGCAAGGGGAGAAGAAGAAGGAGACTCCACCTTCTTCATCCGATGAAGATTCTTCCTCCTCCTCTATGGATAGTAATGAAGAGGCCTACATGGTAAGGAAAGTAAGACATGCACTTAAAAGTTTAAGATTTAACAAGTCTAATGATAGGAGAAGAAGGCCAAGAAGAAAGATAATATGCTACAATTGCCAAGGAGAGCGACATATAAGAGATGATTGTCCTCTCTTGAACAAAAGCAAAGAAGAAAGGAGGAAGAAAGAAAAGAAGAAGAAAGGGAACAAGAAGAAGGAGGATGAAAAGAAAACCAAGAAAAAAGGGAAGGCCAAGGCACACAAGGCAACATGGGATGATCCTTCATCCTCATCGGAGGAAGATCAAGCCATCACAAGCCTTGTCTTAATGGCAATCGAAGATCTAGAGTCCACCTCCTCCGAGGAAGAAGAAAGAAGTTCAAGTGAGGAGGAGGGCTCAAGTGAAGGGGGAACGTCTACCTCATCGGAATCGGAAAAAGAAGATCAAGCAAGTGAGGTAAAGAATCTTACTCCCAAGAAAATTATTTCCATGATTACTAGTTTAACTAAGGACTTATTTAGGGCTAAGAAGAAAAATAAGTGCATGCAAAATGAAATTAAGGCCCTAGAAGAAAAGCTAGAAAAAGCATGTTTAAATGTTAATGATAATGCTTCTTCTTCTAGTTTTGATAATGCATGCTCACATAATGATTATATTCCTTTTAATGTTAATGATGCATGTATTGATGAAAATAAGTCTTTAAGGGAAAAGGTAGATTTCCTAACTAAGGCCCTAGAGAAATTTACCATTGGCTCCAACACTTTAAACATGATCATTGGGAGCCAAAGGGCTAGATTTAATAAGAAAGGCCTAGGTTATAAGGGAACCAAGAATGAGAAGGATTATCATTGTTTAATTGTAAGGGGTCAAGCAAAAACGACAATGATAGCTAGAAAATAGATCCCTAAGGAGTATTTGGTGAACTCTATTGGAAAGAACTTGTATTGGGTTCCCAAGTCCATCCTCAATGGTTAGGAAAACCCTAGGTTAGTCAACCATAAGTGAACATAGCTTATATCATGTTAAATGGTTGACTTAGGATGACATGGAAGATAATTTTTGATTTATAGTGTTGGGTGATGATAATGTGTGATCATAATATGAAATCATGTATAATATTTGTTTTATGATCATGATGTGTAATAAATTGAAAATATATAATCATGATTGATAATGCATGTTTTTATGATCATATTGAGTGTTTTTGGATGATAGATACTTAACCTTGGTAGAAATTGCATGAAATTGATGGTTAAGTATAAATACCTTAGGTACATCTCACACTCACTATAGGCTAACTTGATTGAAAACATAGCATGGGTGAGATGTTAGGTGGATACAAATGATCGACTAATGCTTATGGCATTTAGATGGTCATTTACATGTATCATGATAGTAATCATAGACCAACTATGGGGAAAGTAAATATTTAATCAATGGACATATTGCCCATATATCATAGTTGGATATTTTAAATGACTTAAAAACATTTCATGCTTCATAAATAGTTAGTTCGTGTTTTGAAAAGTCTCTAAGGCAAAACTAGCTTTCAAGTTGATACAAAATTGCGACTTTTTGCAACTTTTGAGTTTTTGCCTAATTTTAGAAAATAGATTGAATTATCATGAAAAACTATTTTTCACTAATTAAGGGACTTAAAAGAAATATGTTTTCAAAATTTCACGATTTTTTGAATTTTCTATAATTTCTAGTGCATTTCTGAATTTCATTCGAAAAATCAAAATCTGGTGCGATCGTGATTCTCCGATTGATCGTGATATCTGCATGAGTCTACGAATGAAGAAAAATTATTTTGCGCTATTCACCCCCCCCCCCCTCTACCACTCATATCGATCTAACAATGGGGGCTCATACTCGTGTGCAAAATTTGATTATGAATCTAGCTCCTTATCAGCAAAGATTTGGAGGCAGAAATTATGGTAGAGGAAATCCGGGGAGACCTCTTATAAATCAACCTATATAGTCTGCTTAGCAAAGGGAAATAGCTCCTAACCGTGTAGTGCCTGCTCATCAGCCTCCTGTAGGGCGTTCCATTAATATGATTTTTGGTGGTTCCACTAATGGAGATTCTAATACAGCACGGAAGAGACATAGCAGAGAAGAATGTGTAGATGTTACCACTCTTCTCAGAACAAGAGGACCCATGTTAGGGTTTGACTCTAATGACTTAGAGGGAGTAATGCCCCCTCGTACTGATGCCTTAGTCATCCGAGCTCTTATTGCAAATTTTTATGTGGGAAGAGTTTTTGTAGACCCGGGCAGTTTGGTGGATATTTTGTATTGGTCAACTTTAGAACAGATGGGAGTTAATGTTGATGATTTACAGCCGGTCGACACTTCCTTATTTGGGTTTTCTGGTCATGAAGTGCAACCAATGGGCCAATTCAAATTGCCTATATCTTTGGGAGAAGAGTCAAGGAGAAGAATGATACTTATTAATGTTACAGTAGTTTATATGCCTTTCTCTTATAATGCTATTCTAGGAAGACTTGTTATGGGCAATCTGCAGGTTGTAGCTTCTCCTTATCATCAGAAAATTAAATTTTCTGTCGGAAACGAAGTAGGAGAGGTTATGGGTGATCAACAACTTTCTCGGAGAAGTTATGTAGATGCTATCCGAAAAGGGAAGAAGGAAAAATTTGTTAATAAGTCATTTTAAAAGTCTAAGTATGGAAATATAGTGTGCATCATTCATAAGTGGGTTGTTGAAGAAATAGGAGGGTCTAATAAAAAGTCAATCGTATTAAATAATAAGTTTGTTAAGTATGTTTCATTTATAGCTTGAGACCTTCCTTTGTAGCTTAAAGTTGAGTTAACACAGTGCCTTATTAAAAATGTTGATATTTTTGCATGGTCACCATAGGACTTATCAGGAATTGATCCTACTGTTATGGAACATAAACTATATATTTTACCTACTATAGCTCCTGTAAAGCAGAAACGTCGACACATTGGAGCTGAAAAGGATGCTATTATTAAAGAGGAAGTATATTAGTTGTTGAAAGTTGGCCATATCAGAGAGGTACAGTACCCGACCTGATTATTGAATGTGGTGCTAGTAACTAAACCATCGGGAAAATTGAGAATCTGTGTAGACTTCAGAGATCTCAACAAAACTTGTCCCAAAGATTGTTATACTTTGCCTCATATTGATTAGTTAGTAGATTCCACTATAGGACATCAATTTATCTTAATGATAGATGCTTATCAAGGGTACCATCAAATTCCACTAGCTTTGGAAGATCAAAATAAAGTCAGTTTTATTACTGCATAGGGGAATTTTTGTTATGTGGTTATGCCTTTAAGGTTAAAAAATGCTTGGGCTACTTATCAAAGATTAATGGATAAAATTTTTGAGAAGTAGTTGGGAAGAAATGTGGAAGTATATGTGGATGATATCTTGGTCAAAACTTTATGTCCCGAGTCGTTAATATCGGACCTAGAAGAAACTTTTAGCACTTTGCGCAAGTATAAAATGAAATTGAATCCAGAGAAGTGTATATTTGTGGTTACTCATGTTAGTAATATATGAGAGATGTCCTAAGGCAATCGTCTTATGTTTGAACCATTTATATGATAAATGAAGATTCACTATTTGAGTATACATGTTTTCATGTATTTGATTAGATCTTAAACTCATTTACTGAATGTCCACGATACGATTCACAGCATGAGAGAATTTGTGATTGGATCACAACTAGTGAGTATCTCTACATGTGTAATTGTGATGTATCGGAATTATCCCTAGTCGATGAATTGATGGATTTGGACACCATTAATTCTGTCGAGACTAGCACGAGGTATACTCCTTGGTGTATCCAAGCAGCTGATTCTCACTGGCTGGAGACATTGTGATGTCCGGAGTTAATCGTGGATGCTAGTTATGGTAACTAGTTTATTGGAGTGACCAGCCGTAAGACTTCATATGGTTCTCTGCATATATAGATATGTCAATGAAGTTCTTACTGCAGCTTAAGTGCGATGTTCCTTTGACTTGCGGTATTCAAGTCATCTTGATCATAAAGACTTATGCTTTGACATCTTAAGCAAACATCTCTGAGGAGATGTGGACCCGGGATGATTGGGTATAAGTCAAAGTGATCGAAGGTGTTTAAATAGCCTATAAAGGATTCACCACTCCTTGCGAGGAGATGTATACCCATGGCCTCTCGTCGGATTGTTACTAAAGTCTTTGGCCAAAGCATTACATGTTTAGAGTAAGGTACTCTTCGATACATGTGCAGTAACTAGAATCCGTAGGATGAGGAAATGATACTTAGGCTAGGTGTGACGTAGTCAACCTAGTGGGGACTGACACTATAGACCATGTCCTGAACCAAGTGGGTATAAGATGAGTGAAGGGAATGGGGCACGATTCATTGTAGCTGCTGAAGGGTTTCAGAAATAGTTCTGGATCAACCGTTGATTTTTTCGATTAATTGGGGATCATGATGTACTACTAGGTGTCACTCATGATCGTTCTATAATTAATGGTTAAATATAGACGGCCAACATAAACCGAAAACCTATTTGGTCACACGCACAACGAGCGTAATCCAAAGGATTTAAAACAAGCTTGAGAATGAGATTCTCAGACCGAGAGAAACTAGGTTTGGTTGGACCAAACAAGGAGTGAGCATGAAATAGTTTCAGTTGCAATGGAAGCGTGATGGGCCGTGTCTTATGAAGACATAATGGATGAACCAATTTGGTTTGGTTCTAATCCAATGGAGGAGAATAAACCAAAGGGGTTTGGTTTGTTTAAAACGAATGAACCAAAGTTGGTTCGGTTCGTTTTAACTTAAAATAGACCAACATGGTTAGGTTTATTTTAACTTAAATTAATGGAGCGGGTTAACGGGCTTTTGGTTATGATACAATAACCATTAAGAGAATTTGTTCTCTATAAAATAGGGCTTAAGGGTTTTGTTAAGCCCTAATCCTTGCAACCCTAAAGTTGCCGCCCACCTCCCTCTCCTCTCCTAGTCTTGCCGGCGACCAACTCCAAGCCGCTGCCCAAGCTTCTCCAACCGGCATCCAGCAGTTGTCGTCCTCCCCACTTGCCAGCATTTAGCTGTTGCCAGAGGAGCTCCGGTGATCTTCCTTGGCTCCGGCGACAAGGTGAGCATATTGCTTTCCTTATTTGGCCGGCGTAAGGTCTCCACCAAAGCTGTCCAATTTTCTGGACATCTTGTTTCCTTCTTGTTGGAGCGTCATTTGGATGACGTTTGGAGCTCCGATAGTGGTAGTCTTGCCGGGGATTTGATCTCCGGTAATCCTCATAGATGGAGGATGAAGGATTCGTCAAACGGTTGACGAATACCTCTCCGGAGAAGCGAGTTTTTGAGGACTCATTTTGGATCCGAATTTTGATTCTGATCGTGATCTTCTCTCGATCACATCGTCTTCAACACGAGGCTAGTAACTCATACGAAGACGAGGCTCGTGACTTTGTGAAGTCATCCCAAAGATACTCGGCATGGATACGGATAGAGACGATTCTAGCGAGGATCGTTCCGGTTGATGCCTTTTCTGCTACACGTGATACGTCAGGTATACGTAGTATAAATTTCTTTTTATTGCAAAATTTGAATTTACAGTTATGTCTACACATGTTGTACTATGCATGCGTGTGATGTGTGTGTTGTAATAAATTAGATTTATTATTTTATTTCTTCCGCTGTGCACATGTTTACGAAACATGTTCGAACACACACTCGTCGCGGTTCCGGAAACCCAACAACTCATGTTCATTTTCTAGGGTATGTTGTTACTGAGCATGGTATAAAAACTAATCCAATTAAGATCGATTCTATCCAGTAGATGTAGCCTCCGAGAAATTTAAAAGAAGTTCAATGGTTTTTGGGCAAAATCACTGCTTTATCTCAGTTCATATCCTGATAAGCAGATAGAAGTTTTCCCTTCTTTAAGATATTAAAAAGGGCCACTTAGTTTCAGTGGGATGAGCATTGCGATAGGGCTTTTCAATCTCTAAAGGAATACTTAGCCGAGCCACCTTTTTTAGATAAGCCTTAACCTGGAGAAATGTTATGGATATATTTAGCTCTTTCTGAAGTTGTTGTGAGTTCAGTGTTTGTCTGGGAACATAAAGGTCAGCAACATCCAATTTATTATATCAGCTGTTGGCAATCGTGCTATTTCTTCGGAATGCTCATCGGCTCCCATGTCCCCGGATTAAAATTTTCACTAATGAAAACTAATCCGGATGGGATGAGTTTTCTAAGCACAACCAATTCGTCGTCGTGCTAACGACTTGAGCGATCGCTTGAACAAACTAGTTGTTCAAGCAACACAACTCTTCTAGTCGGTTAGCCGCCGAAGAGACGATGGACGGATCGCCGGTTTTTGTGTTTCTTATTGGGGTCCATGATTATACAAATACATGCAAATGTAAACTAGTATAATCAACATATACTAACATAAAGAACATAAGCTAGCATATCAATAAGAACATGCAAAGAACAATAATAAAAGTTGTAAAACTTTTATACCTCTTGATCTTCTATCGTATGTCCTAACCTCCTTGTAGACTTCGTGTGGGCGAAGATCCTCCACATGTTGAAGCATCCTAGATCTTCTTCAATCCAAAGAAAGAAGAACTCTCTTTCCCTTCTTGCTTGAGCCAACCACCAATCCACAAAGGATTGATGCCGCCGGCCCCAAGAATAGAGAGAACAAAATGGAAACAACCAAGGAATCAAACTAGGGACAAACCCTTGCTCCTAATGCCGCCAGCCAAGATGGAGTGAAGAGGAGAAAGGGAATATGTTGGGCGCCGGCCACGGTGGAGGGAATAGAGGAAGGAGCCGGCCACAACCTAGGAAGAGGAAGAGCTCCTCTCCTATAGTTGCCAGCCACCTTCATTGCATACCCTAGCCGCCCAACCATAGGAGCCAAACCCTAATTAGGGTTTCCTCCTTAGGTCTTCTTGCCACCCAACCAAGGTGGAATGAGGAGATCTAAACCAGCCGCCTTTCCTAGGAAGAAGAAGAACTCTTCCACAAGATGCCGCCTACCCTCCTTCCAAACCTTGGGCGCCCAACCCAAAAGGAGCCAAACCCTAATTAGGGTTTCTTGCCGTCCAAGCCATCCAACTCCATCAACTATGCGCCGGCCATGGAAGAGGGGATAGAAGAATAGAATGTGGACCAACCAAGGTAGAAGGGTAGAAGGAAGGGACCGGCCATGCCTTAGGAAGAAGAAGAAACTCCTCCACAACTTGTTGCCGCCCCATCCCTTTCTCCCAAACCCTAGCCGCCCAAAAGATTCTAAACCAACTAGGGTTTCTAGCCTCCAAAGGAAGCAAACTCTAATCCCCTAAACCATCCATCATCAATCACCCTTGCCGCCCACCTTAAGCCTATATATATATATAGTTAGGTTTAGGCCTTGGTTTAATCTCCACCGTCGGTTCTAGGGTTTTAATCCCAACCGTCAGATCTAGAGATTTAATCTCAACCGTCGGTTCTAGGGTTTTAATCAAAACCATCGGATCTAGAGATTTAATCTCAACCGTCGGTTCTAGGGTTTTAATCCCAACCGTCGGATCTAGATATTTAATCTCCACCGTCGGTTCTAGGGATTTAATCTCAACCGTTGGATCTAGAGATTTGTTTTCCATTATTTGATCTAGACTTTATGAGGTTTATATTAGGCTACTATAGGGACCATGAGGAGGAGTTGGGTCTTGGCCACCCGATGGATCGGAACCACACAAACTTGATCCATCAATGATGTTCCATTCCACTAGAGGATCATCATCGAACTACCTCACCAACCCCCATAAATTAATATGGGCTCAATATATTATTTGTACATCCATCTCCCCGTGTTTAAGACATCGAATGTCCGTCAATTAATTGATTTACTGACCATACAATTAATTAACATCTAACTCCTCGAGTAGTACCACTCAACCTTATCATCATGTTGACTAAGTCAACCTGCAGGGTTTACATGATGAACCTTATGAGCTCCTCAAGGGGACATCATCAACCTAATACATAGGACACGGATTCCTCCTATAATCAACGGCACACCATGCAAATAATATCATTTCCCAACTTACCGGGCATATTGATTTAATCCATAGAAATCTCACCCTCTGGTAAATCAAAGAAATAAATACTAAGTACATGTGTCCGTTATTATATCGGGATTAAGAGCATGTACAACATAATATCTGAGGTCCGATTCAATTATGTAGTCAGCAACAAATTGAATCACCTCTATGTCGGTCCTTCTCAATACACCTAAGTGTACTAGTGTAACTTTATGTTCAAGACAAAACAATACCAAGCTACACTACAACCATGCCAATGGTTTATCCAAAACCATCTTGGTTGTGAGCCTCTACTTATACTCTACAAGGGACTCATAACATGATCTTCTGTGCCACACCCAAGCACCATGTTATCTACAATGTAAAGTATTAGACAATATGCACATATATAAATATAAAGTGCAATAAATGATCATGTGATTCTTATTTCAAAATAAAGATGTTCATACAAAAGAGCTAGGCTTTCAGTATACATCCCAACAATCTCCCACTTATACTAAAAGACTATGTTGTCATCATACTGCCATACATCTGATTCCCCTTCCCTCCACATGCCTATCAAAGCTCTCGCTAGAAGGGCCTTAGTGAAAGGGTCTACCAGGTCATCCTCTGATGCAATCTAGGTGACAGCAACTTTTACCTCCTTCACAATTTCTCGTATCAGGTGGTACTTGCACTCTATGTGTTTACTAGCCTTATGGGCTCGTGGTTCCTTCGAGTTTGCAACTGCACCATTATTATCACAATTAATTGTGATAGTTCTGGGCAAACCAGGAATCACATCCAAGTCCATCAGGAAGTTCCTGAGCCACACAGCTTCTTTGGCTACCTCATAGGCTGCCACATACTCAGCTTCCATGGTGGAGTCCGCCACGCATTTCTACTGGGCACTCCTCCATACAATGGATCCACCTCCTAAAGTAAACACAAAACCTGAGGTAGACTTACTGTTATCCCTATCTGATTGGAAATCGCAATCCATGCAACCCACAGGGAGTAATTGGTCTGCCCGATAAACTAGCATATAATCCCTAGTCCTTCTCAGGCACTACAATATATGCTTTTACCGCAGTCCAATGTCCCTGTCCTGGATTACTCTGATATCTGCTAACCATGCCCACGGCAAAGCAGATATCTTGTCTTGTACATAGCATACATGAGGCTTCCTACTGCCGAAGCATAAGGAACCGCCTTCAGCTCCTTTATCACCTCAGATGATCTAGGACACATCTCCTTAGATAAAGGAACTCCATACCTGAAAGGTAGAAAACCCTTCTTGGAGTTCTGCATGCTAAAATGATCCAAAATCATGTCTATGTATGAAGCTTGGGATAAGAACAACAACCTTGATCCCAAGGTTGTGACCCACTTCTCCTAAGTCCTTCAAAAATGTTTGGACAACCATACCCTTATGTCTGATAACACTCTGATATTGTTGCCAACTACCAAAATATTATCTACGTATAGTACAAGAAATACTACTACGTTTCCGTCACATCTCTTGTATACACAAGACTCATCCGGTCTTTGAATAAATCCATAAGTCTGGATTTACCTCATCAAAGCGGATGTTCCAAGACCTCAAAGCTTGCTTCAGTCCAAAAATGGACCGATTAAGCTTACATACAATATGCTCTTTGCCCTTAGCAATGAATCCCTCTAGTTGCTTCATATAGATGTTTTCCTCAAGACTTCCATTAAGGAAAGCTGTCTTGACATCCATCTGTCACAACTCATAATCCATATAAGCTGCAGTGCACAAGAGCTCCCATACCTGACTTGAATCCATAGATTCAATCTCAGTATTCATTGCACTTTGCAAAGATGTTGTATTTATATTTTGGATTGCCTCGTCGTATGTCTAGGGATCAGGTTCATGTTTGCTAGGGACCAAATCAAAAGATTTGTCCAAAAACATGAATCTAAGAGGCTGTCTCACAACCCTCCCACTATGACGAGGTATCTTCTGTGTATCCTCTGTGACACGCGGTGCAGTGACATGTGGTATGTCCTCTTGTACCAGTGGTACTAAAGAAGTGACTTCCCTTTTAACTCCTTCAGAACAATTTTACCCTTGGGCTTGTTGCTCATCACATAGTCTTCCTCTAGAAATCTGGCATTCGTGTTAACGATCACCCTCTGATTTCTAGGACTGTAAACAAGTCAGAATAACTCATCATCGATCTAACCATCTCCATAAGAGTCCTATTCCTTCGCTCTGCTACACCGTTCTGCTGGGGTGTGCTAAGTGCAGTCAATTGGGATTGAATCCCAACCTCTGATAAGTAGTTCCTAAACTCTCCCAAGAGGTTCTCACCACCACGATCAGATCGTAGTGTCATCCATATCTTGAATAATCATCTACAAAAGAGACGAAATATTCAAGATTACCTCTTGCCTAGAAAGCCATAGGACCACACAAATCAGAATGAACCATCTCTAACACATCTTTGGCTCTATACCCCTTGTCCTTAAAAAGGCCTCTTGGTCATCTTACCCTCCAAGCAAGATTCGTAGGTTGGGAGATCCTCCACCACTAATGAACCCAAAAGGTCCATCAGCTATCAACCTTTGAATTCTGCTTAGGTTAATGTGACCAAGCCTAAGAAGCCAAAGATATGTTTGGTTCATATTCGAAGGTTCTTTTCTCTTATTGGAATTAGAAGATGAGTTATTAACTTCAATTTGCATCGTGGGAGGTTTTGGTTAAAATTTCCTTTCAATGTACATGAATAGATATTCTCTCTATTCCTTTTTATAACAACTCTGTCATTAAAAGAAATAGAATATCCATCCATAATAATTTAGAAACTGAAACTAAATTCTTTCTAAATAAAGGTACATAAAGGGAATTTTCCAGAACCAAAGTTTTATTATTCTCAAGAGATAAATAAAACTTCTCCCACTGCAACAGCCGCCACCATCATGGCATTGCCTAAGTAAATGGTAATATCCCCTTTAGCTAGTCATTGGGTTTCCTGGAACCCCTGCAATAGTATTGCAGACATGATTAGTGGCTCTCGTATCTACACACCAGGTGCCGGTAGATAACACCGCTAACCATGTTACAATGACTAGACCAAAGGATATACTTTTTTTCTGCTTAGGATTGGGACAGTCCTTTTTCCAATGTCCATCCTGCTTGCAAGTGAAGTACTTGCCTTTCGGCTTCTTCACTCTTCCCTGAGATCCTCCCACCATCTTTGCTTCACCTTGTTTCTTCTTCTTCTTGCCTTTCGGCTTAGAAGTAGAAACCCTTTTGAGCAATGATGGCTTGAGGACACTCTTTGAAGAGTGCATACTTGTACTCCTTAGCAGATAAGATAATATCTTGAATCTTTTCCAATCAACATTATTTAGGTACAGTAAGTTTATTTCCTTTAGTATCACAGTAAGTGGACTGAAAGCAATTTTGAAAATCCTAAGAATCACATAGATCATTATATTTGATTTCAAATATTATTGATTCCTCAAAACAATAAAATTCCAAAATCAACCAACACCTCAAATCACCGAGAATATCGCATGCCACGATAGTGTGTACGTATACGAATTCTACATTTGTAAGAGGAGGTTTTACCCATTAATTTTATTATCTTGTCAACCTTACTTTTTGACAAATAAAATTAATAGCTGGTTCCTCTTTGGCCCTAGAAATAAAAGCAGTGACTCCGATGGGGAGGATACTTTTTATTTGCATCTAAGTGTGCACCATTACACGGTACTAAGGGAATTATTTCGGATTATGTGCCTTACCACTGTGGAAGTACACACGCTCCTAGATAATTTCCTATAACCATTATTTGACCTAGTGATCCGCAAACAAACTCATCCGATGGGGAGGAAGGCACTCAAAGCCGACGCGCAAGTTTGTTGCATCACATGTCAAATTGTAATGGAGGCCGCGGGAATTAATTAAAATGTCCCTCTCCCACTTAGTAAATTGACAATGAAAAATTTTCAAGCACACACAACATGCATATAAAACAAATCAGCAATAAATATGGAAAAATCAGAATTTTTCCAACTATTATGGCATTGTTCTCCAATATGCGTCCCGTCGTGTCGCCACCTCGACGGCTCCTCCTACGCCATGTACGAGCCAACCGGAGATCCGAGCCGAGAATAAAACCTATTTTATTTTACATCCATCGATCCTATACTCCACGAGGGAGTGTACATGAAATCTAGATCGAAAGTAAAATAAAATAAAGAGTGGCTAAACAATGCCGTATTCAATTACAAAAATTAAATACTAATTTAGCCTCGTCAACCCCGAGGATTCAAATAATACACATACAATCACACACAAACAACCACATACACACATATAGCCATAATAGTCGGATCTTATGCCTGCAACCAAAAAGTTAGCCTACGCACATCCTACTATTATCCGACATACTCAATATATGATATGTGCATGAAAGTAACCGAATCCAAAACACACAAAACCGGAAATCGTGGCTCTGATACCATTTTGTTGGCAATCGTGCTATTTCTTTGGAATGCTCATCGGCTCCCATGTCCCCGGATTAAAATTTTCACTAATGAAAACTAATCCGGATGGGATGAGTTTCCTAAGCACAACCAATTCGTCGTCATGCTAACGACTTGAGCGATCGCTTGAACAAACTAGTTGTTCAAGCAACACAACTCTTCTAGTCGGTTAGCCGCGGAAGAGACGACGGACAGATCGCCGATTTTTGTGTTTCTTATCGGGGTCCATGATTATACAAATACATGCAAATGTAAACTAGTATAATCAACATATACTAACATAAAGAACATAAGCTAGCATATCAATAAGAACATTCAAAGAACAATAATAAAAGTTGTAAAACTTTTATACCTCTTGATCTTCTATCGTATGTCCTAACCTCCTTGTAGACTTCGTGTGGGCGAAGATCCTCCACAAGTTGAAGCATCCTAGATCTTCTTCAATCCAAAGAAAGAAGAACTCTCTTTCCCTTCTTGCTTGAGCCAACCACCAATCCATAAAGGATTGATGCCGCCGGCCCCAAGAATAGAGAGAACAAAATGGAAACAACCAAGGAACCAAACTAGGGACAAACCCTTGCTCGCCGGCCAAGATGGAGTGAAGAGGAGAAAGGGAATATGTTGGGCGCCGGCCACGGTGGAGGGAATAGAGGAAGGAGCCGGCCACAACCTAGGAAGAGGAAGAGCTCCTCTCCTATAGTTGCTGCCCACCTTCATTGCATACCCTAGCCGCCCAACCATAGGAGTCAAACCCTAATTAGGGTTTCCTCCTTAGGTCTTCTTGCCGCCCAACCATGGTGGAATGAGGAGATCTAAACCGGCCACCTTTCCTAGGAAGAAGAAGAACTCTTCCACAAGATGCTGCCTACCCTCCTTCCAAACCTTGGGCGCCCAACCCAAAAGGAGCCAAACCCTAATTAGGGTTACCTCCTTAGGGTTTCTTGCTGCCCAAGCCATCCAACTCCATCAACTATGCGCCGGCCATGGAAGAGGGGATAGAAGAATAGAATGTGGACCAACAAAGGTAGAAGGGTAGAAGGAAGGGACCAGCCATGCCTTAGGAAGAAGAAGAAACTCCTCCACAACTTGTTGCCGCCCCATCCCTTTCTCCCAAACCCTAGCCACCCAAAAGATTCTAAACCAACTAGGGTTCCTAGCCTCCAAAGGAAGCAAACCCTAATCCCCTAAACCATCCATCATCAATCACCCTTGCCGCCCACCTTAAGCCTATATATATATAGAGTTAGGTTTAGGCCTTGGTTTAATCTCCACTGTCGGTTCTAGGGTTTTAATCCCAACCGTCGGATCTAGAGATTTAATCTCAACCGTCGGTTCTAGGGTTTTAATCCTAACCATCGGATCTAGAGATTTAATCTCAACCGTCGGTTCTAGGTTTTTAATCCCAACCGTCGGATCTAGAGATTTAATCCCCACCGTCGGTTCTAGGGATTTAATCCCAACCGTTGGATCTAGAGATTTATTTTCCATTATTTGATCTAGACTTTATTGTAGGGGATCGATACGGCCGGCTAGAGGGGGGTGAATAGCCCTCATTCGTTGGATGTCGTAATTCGTTCGTTCTCGTTGCGTTGCTTGTCTACGATTGTCGTTAGCGCAGCAGAAACAATAAAACAATAATAATACTAATAACAAATAAGCACACGCAAACACACACGATATACGTGGTTCGGAAACGAATGGTTCCTACTCCACGGGCGAGCTCCTCGAGCTCTAGTTATGCGCACGACACTAACTATAACACTCCTTTTTGACTACACGTCGGAGGTGGAGAAACCTCTCACAAGCAATTACACTAAGTAATGAAATACAAGCAATACAAAGACAAATACGAAATACACGTAAAGAACACTTTACAACGCTTGCTTTGAATCCTTTGCTTGTTGCTTGCTTTAGATGGCTCTTGAAGGTCTGGAATGCAGCAGCAATTCCCCTCCAATAGCTTCACAAAAGTCTTCTCGTCCGGCGGTCCCTCGGATGCTCCAAGCGCACGGCTTCCGCAAAGCTATCCTTCACCGACTCAAGGCACGAGTCATGAGATGTGAAACTCGCCACGGCTCCATGTGCGAATTACTAAGTCCTGCACGACTTCAACGCACATATCAAATCAACATAACACACTAACTTAAATCCTTTGCCACACCATCAAAACCATATTACGGCAAGAGATTGCCCTAACAATCTCCCCCTTTTTGATGTGTGGCAATCCGTTTAAGTTAGGTAAAAACATTTGATATAAGTTTTAAAGGAAAGAAAGCATGTAAACATAAACATGATATAGCAACATGCAACTCCCCCTTAATCCATGAAACTCCCCCTTAATTTCTCCCCCTATCATAATTAACTTAAACATAATTATTTCTCCCCCTTTGACACCATCAAAAATATTAATACTAAGTTATAAACTCATGGCATCAAGTATAAAGAGAAACATATATTAAAATCAGTCAAAACATGATAAAATCAGGTTACTGTACTTGTTCACAGATCTATCGATCATTGCTATCGCATGGTCGTAGCACGAATCAATTTCGATTTTGGATGAATTTCAGAAATGCATTATTAATTCCAGAAAATTCGAAAAATCATGAAATTTGGGGAACATATTTCTTTTAAGTATATCTATCAATGAAAAATAGTTTTTCAAGAAAAATCATTATATTTTCCGAGATTTGCCAAAATTCTAAAGGCTTTAAAAACTACTAGGTTTTTGATCATAAGAGTATCCATTTTAACACCTAGTCTTGCATCCAATTGTTTCAAAACATGAATACATGTATTTTAAAGTAAGAAATTGTTTTGAAAACATATGAAATATCCAACCATGATCTTTGGGCAATATGTCTATGAATTAAACATAAGCCTTCCCCATGATTGGTCTATTATTGCTATTTTGATACTTTAAATGACCATCTAAATGCCATAGGCATTAGTGGACATTTGTATCATCCTAACATCTCACTCATGCTAAGTTTTCAATCAAGGTAGCCTATGGTGAGTGTGAGATGCATCCTAGGGGGTATTTGTGTATACTTAACCAATATATTCATGCAATTCTATCAAGGTTAAGTATCAACCTAATAATCCTCATGATCATAAAGACATATATGAATAAATTCTACATTATGATCATGAAACTCATGTATTCATCAAATAATAGTCATGCATTAGGTATTATAAGATGATAATAAGCAAAGTATCACCTAAATCATGATTCAACCCTATTTCTCATGATTACGTGCCAAATATTAAAATCATAAATCATGATTGCAACCATACATAGGAATCACATTAATCATCATGATTTAAGCATTATTATCTATTTATGGGAACGTTATCATCACCCAACACTATTCTAAAAATGTTGTCCCACCATCCTAAGTCAACCAAAATATAATATAGGTCAATTGCATATGGTTGACTACCCTAGAGTTATCCTAACCCTTAAGGATGGATTTTGAAACCCAAAATAAGTTCTTTCCTATTGGGTTCACTAAGTATTCCTTGGGGATCCATTTCCTAGCTATTACTTTCTTCTTATCTTGTCCCCTAGCTATTAGGCATTTGTAGGCCTTTTCATTTTTCTTTTCCTTGTAGCCTAGGCCCTTTTTGTTGAAACTAGCTCTTTGGCTCCCTAAGATCATGTTCAATGTGTTAGAGCCAATTGTGAAATTTTCTAGGGCTTTTGTTAAATAATCTACCTTTTCCCTTAAGGCCCTATTTTCATTTATACATGCATCACTAACATCTAATGGCACATAAAGGTCATGTGAGCATCATCATATAAGCTAGAAGAAATATTATCATTTAAGCATGCATTTTCTAGCTTATTTTCCAATGCCTTAATTTTATTAAGCATGCTTTTATTTTTCTTTTTCATTCCAAATAAGTCCTTAGTTAAACTAGAAATTATGGAAACTATTTTCTTAGGAGAGGCTTTCGTTACCATAGTTTTCATGTCCTCTTCATCTTCGGATGATGAGGATGTAGAAGCTCCCCCTTCATTTGAGCTCTCCCCACTTGAGCTTGATCCTTCATTTTCGGATGAAGAGCAATCCAAGTCATCAAAGGCCATCAAGGCCAAATTGGTGACAAAGGCATTCTCCTCATCCGATGATGATGAGGAGGATGAGGAAGGATCATCCCAAGTCCTTGCCTTGAGAGCTTTAGCCTTTCCCTTTTCCTTTGTCTTCTTCTCTTCTTCCTTCTTTTTCTTGCTCCCCTTTTTCTTCTTCTTTTCTTCTTTCTTTTTCCTCTCTTCCTTGCTCTTGTTGAAGAGAGGACAATTGTCCCTTATGTGCCCTTCTCCTTGGCAATTGTAGCATATGACCTTCCCCCTTGGTCTTCTATTCCTATCATGAGATTTATCAAATCTAAAATTCTTAAATGCACGTCTTACCTTCCTTACCATATAGGCTTCTTCGGTGCTATCCATGGAGGAGGAGGAAGACGCTTCGTCATCGGAGGAGGAGGTGATTTCCATCTTCTTCTTCCCCTTGTTCGCTATCAAAGCTACTCCTCTTGAGGGTTGAATTCTAGGCTCTTCTTGTATTCCTTCAAGCCTAGATTCATGTAATTCCATAGTGGAGAAAAATTCATCTAGAGTACTTACCTCTAGATTCTTTGAAATGTAAAATGAGTCCACCATTGAACTCCACTTGGATGATCGGGGGAAAGCATCTATGGCCTTCATTATCATGTCGCGATTGGAGAGCCTTTCTCCTACACTTGTTAGTCCATTTAAAATTTCTTTGAATCTAGAATGCAAAGAAGTTACCTTTTCTCCCTTTTCTAATTTAATGTTGGATAGTCGGGAGCGGAGAAGATCTCTCCTTGCTAGCTTTGCCTCGGATGTGCCTTCATGAAGCTCAATTAGCTTCTCCCACATCTCCTTGGCGCTTAGGCATTCTCCTATTCGGTTGATTTCTTGTTGGGGTAGCACATTGAAGAGATGATGCTTGGCTTTTGAATTTGCAAGGTGCTCTTCCCTTTGCCTTTTGGTCCACCTAGATTTCTCTATTGGCTTCCCCTCTTCATCCCTAGGCAAAACGAAACCGGATTCCATTGTAATCATAATGTCAAAATCCGTTTCAAAAAATACCTCCATTCGCTTCTTCCACCAAGCGAATTCTCCTTCAAACTTCAGAGGATGGATGTTGGAGCCGGCCATTTTGAAAGTTGCTTGTTGTGGCGGTTAGTCCTCGACAAGCTTTCCTCGACTCTGATACCACTTGTAGGGGATCGATACGGCCGGCTAGAGGGGGGTGAATAGCCCTCATTCATTGGATGTTGTAATTCGTTCGTTCTCGTTGTGTTGCTTGTCTACGATTATCGTTAGCGCAGCGGAAACAATAAAACAATAATAATACTAACAACAAATAAGCACACGCAAACACACACGATATACATGGTTCGGAACCGAATGGTTCCTACTCCACGGGCGAGCTCCTCGAGCTCTAGTTATGCGCACGACACTAACTATAACACTCCTTTTCGACTACACGTCGGAGGTGGAGAAACCTCTCACAAGCAATTACACTAAGTAATGAAATACAAGCAATACAAAGACAAATACGAAATACACGTAAAGAACACTTTACAACGCTTGCTTTGAATCCTTTGCTTGTTTCTTGCTTTAGATGGCTCTTGAAGGTCTGGAATGCAGCAGCAATTCCCCTCCAATAGCTTCACAAAAGTCTTCTCGTCCGGCGGTCCCTCGGATGCTCCAAGCGCACGGCTTCCGCAAAGCTATCCTTCACCGACTCAAGGCACGAGTCATGAGATGTGAAACTCGCCACGGCTCCATGTGCGAATTACTAAGTCCTGCACGACTTCAACGCACATATCAAATCAACATAAAACACTAACTTAAACCCTTTGCCACACCATCAAAACCATATTACGGCAAGAGATTGCCCTAACATTTATGAGGTTTATATTAGGCTACGATAGGGACCATGAGGAGGAGTTGGGTCTTGGCCACCCGATGGATCAGAACCACACAAACTTGATCCATCAATGATGTTCCATTCCACTAGAGGATCATCATCGAACTACCTCACCAACCCCCATAAATTAATATGGGCTCCATATATTATTTGTACATCCATCTCCCCGTGTTTAAGACATCGAATGTCCGTTAATTAATTGATTTACTGACCATCAATTAATTAACATCTAACTACTCAAGTAGTACCACTCAACCTTATCATCATGTTGACTAAGTCAACCTGCAGGGTTTACATGATGAACCTTATGAGCTCCTCAAGGGGACATCATCAACCTAATACATAGGACATGGATTCCTCCTATAATCAACGGCACACCATGTAAATAATATCATTTTCCAACTTACCGGGCATATTGATTTAATCCATAGAAATCTCACCCTCTGGTAAATCAAAGAAATAAATACTAAGTACATGTGTCCGTTATTATATCGGGATTAAGAGCATGTACAACATAATATCCGAGGTCCAATTCAATTATGTAGTCAGCAACAAATTGAATCACCTCTATGTCGGTCCTGCTCAATACACCTAAGTGTACTAGTGTAACTTTATGTTCAAGACAAAATAATACCAAGCTACACTACAACCATGCCAATGGTTTATCCAAAACCATCTTGGTTGTGAGCCTCTACTTATACTCTACAAGGGACTGATAACATGATCTCCTGTGCCACACCCAAGCACCATGTTATCTACAATGTAAAGTGTTAGACAATATGCACATATATAAATATAAAGTGCAAACAATGATCATGTGATTCTTATTTCAAAATAAAGATGTTCATACAAAAGAGCTAGGCTTTCAGTATACATCCCAACATCAGCTATATGTTGAAGGGACCTAAAATTCTTTATACTAATTTATAGAAGTTAACTTGGGGATTGGTTCTAACTGTCGGAGGCTACGACCCTATTTTCTATCACATCCTTTGGTGGTACTCACTGATACTCCTTTGGGTAGAATACTTACTCATCCATAACCTACGAGAAAGCTTATTAAATTTGATACTGAGCTTAGTGAATATGATATTATTTATCAACCTTGTACCTCTATCAAAGCTCAGGCATTTGTTGATTTTTTAGTAGAGACTATATATAAGGAGGAGTCTAAACTATGGATGATATATGCAGATGGGTTTTCTAAAAAGGAAGGATGTTGAGTAGGGGTAATTCTGATTTCACCGCAGGGAGAAGAGGTTAAGTTAGTAGTTAGATTGCATTTCAGAGCCTCTAATAATGAAGATGAATATGAAGCTCTACTTATTTCTTTACACGCTGCTAAAAACATAGGAGTCGAGTGGATAATAGTGCATATGGATTCTCAATTAGTGATGTAGTAGACAGGGGGAGGTTTTGAGGTTAAAGATAGTAAATGTAGAAGATATTGTGAGTTGGTGAAAAGGGCTAAGGGAGATTTCTCAAACATATTGATAAAAAAATCACTAGAATGAAAAATCAGAAAGCTGATGAATTGGCTAAGTTGGCTAGCTCTTTGGGAAATTGGAGTACTTAGGAGGTGATTGTTGGGATGTATACTAAAAAGTCTATCTTTTGTATCAACATCTTTATTTTGAAATAAGAATCACATGATCATTGTTTGCATATTTTTATAGTTATGCATATTATCTAATACATTACATTATAGATAACATGATGTGTGGTGTCACACAGGAGATCATGTTATCGGCTCCTTGTAAAGTATAAGTAAAGGTTCACAACCGAGATGACTTTGGACAAACCATCGAAATGGTTGTAGTGTGATTTGGTATTGGTTTGTCTTGACCATAGAATCACACTAGTGCACTTTGTGTGTATTGTGCAGGACCGACTTAGAGGTGATTCGATTTATTGCTGACTACATAATCGAATCTGACCTCAGATATTATTTTATATATGCTCTTAATACCGATATAATAAAGGGCACATATACTTAGTATTCATTTCTTTGATTTACCAATGGGCGAGATTTATAGATTAAATCGATAGGCTCGGTAAGTTGGGAGATGATATTATTTATATGGTGTGTCGTTGATTATAGGAGGAAACCGTGTCCTATATATTAGGATGATGATGTCCTTGAGGAGCTCATAAGGTTCATCATGTAAACCCTGCAGGTGGACTTGGTCCGGCATGATGAAAAGGTTGAGTGGTACTACTCATGGAGTTAGATGTTGATTAATTAATGGTCAGTAAATTAATTAATCGACGGACATTCGAGATCTTAAACACAGGGAGGAAATATACAAATAATATATGGAGCCCATATTAACTTATGGGGGTTGGTGAGGTAGATCAATGATAATCCTTTAGTGGATTGGATTATCATTAATGGATCGGACTTTATGTGGCTTGATCCATGGGTGGCCAAGATCCAACTCCTCCTTATGGTCCGTAACATAGCATATTAACACCTCATGAAGCTTAGATCCAATGGACAGAAACAAAACTCTAGATCCAAAGGTAGAGATTAAATCTCTAAGATCTAACGGTTGAGATTAAATCTCTAGATCTGACGGTTGAGATTAAATCCCTAGAACCAATGGTGGAGATCAAAAGGAGACTTATCCCTAACTCTATAAAAGGAGTTTGAGGGGTTGACGTGGAGAATAAATCGAGAGGAGCTAGGGTTTTGGAGTTGGCGGCAAGAAGAGGAGCTAGGGTTTGGGCTTGGGTGGCACCTAATAAGGAAAGTTTTCCTTGACTTCTCCTTCTTCCTCAAGCTGCCGGTGCCCCTTGAAGCTCTTCCAGCCCTTGGTCGGTGTCCAAACTCCCTCTTCTCCTTCTCCTTGGCAAGTGGAACAAAGGTTTAGGGTCCTCCCTTGAAGCTTTTGGCCAGCAACCCTTAATCTCTTCATCCTTCTTGCCCGGCGGCAAAGCTCCATCCTTGGAGGTTGTTGGTTGGATGAAAGAAGGAATAGAGCTTTGTTTCTATTCTTCCTCTTGCTCAGAACGAGCAAGGAAGGAAGATTGGTGATCTAGGAGCTTCAACTTTTGGTAGATCGTCGCCCACACGATGTCCGAAAGGAGGAAGGTCATACATTAGAAGATCGAGAGGTATATCGATTCTCTATTCTCTTTTGTAACATGTTTGATTTTGATTTTCAATTATGAGCATGATATAATCTGTTTGTGGCTAAATAATACTTGGATCCCGAATATAAATACAAAAGTCGGTTATCCATACATCGTCTATTCCGCGGCTACTCGTAGAATAGAGGTTGGTTGCTTGAACAACGAGTTTGTTCAAGTGACCTCTCTAAACGAATAGCACGATGATGACTTGGTTGTTTGAGCAATCCCTTTTGTCTAGGATTAAAATTTTTTAATCTGGGGACATCGATGGGATCGCCATGAACAAACAACCGAGGTGAAGTGGGAAGCGAAGTTTCCCCTCATGGATCAATGAAACCAAAACCTTCAACTTGTATCAGAGCCAAGGTTTCCGATTTTGTGTATTTAGGATTCGGTTAATTTTTATGCACTTTTCATAAATTATATGTGCCGGATAATAGTAGGATATGCATAGTTTAACTCTTTGGTTGCATGCATAAGATCCAACTATTATGGCCATATGTGTGTATATGATTGTATGTGTGTAAATGTTTATTTTGTTGAATCCTCGGGGTTGACGAGGCTAGTATTTAATTTTTTGTAAATTAGATACGGCATTGTTTAGCCACACTTTTTATTTTAGTTTACTTTCGATCTAGATTTCTTGTACACTCCCCCGTGGAGTATAGGATCGATGGATGTAAATTAAAATAGATTTTAGTCTCGGCCCGGATCTCCGGATGGCTCGTACATGGCGTAGGAGGAGCGGACAAGAATGCATTGTGACGGGAGACATATTGAAGACAAAAGTCATAATAGTTGGAAAATAATTTATTTTTCATATTTATTGTTTTTTGTTTGATATGCATGTCGTAGGCTCGAAAAATTCCTCAATTTCAAATTACTAAGTGGGAGAGGGAAATTTTTATAAATTCCCACGGCCTCCATTACGATTTGACAAGTGATGCAAATAAACTTGTACGTCGGCTCTGAGTGCCTTCCTCCCCATCGAATGAGTTTGTTTGCGGATCACAAGTTCAAATATGGTTATAGGAAATTATTTAGGAGCGTGTGTACTTCTCCATCGGAAGGCACATAACCCGAGATAATTTCCTTGGTACCGAGTAATGGTGAACACTTAGATACAAATATAAGTATCCTCTCCATCGGAGTCACTGCTTTTATTTGTAGGGCCAAAGAGGAACCAACTATTAATTTTACTTGTCAAAAAGTTAGGTTGACAAGATAGTAAAATTAATGGGTAAAACCTCTTCTTACAAATGTAGAATTCGTATACGTCCACACTATCGTGGCATATGATATTCTCGGTGTTTTGAGGTGTTGGTTGATTTTAAAATTTTATTGTTTGAGGAATCAATAATTTTTTGAAATCTAATGTTTTGATTTATGTGATTCTTAGGTTTTCTTTCAAAATGACTTTCAACCCACTTGTTGGGATACTGAAAGAGAACAAACTTACTGGACACAACTATGTTGATTGAAAGAGGAATCTAGATATTGTCTTGACTGCTGAGGAATACAAATATGTACTCCTCGAAGAGTGCCCTCCTAAGCCTACAGAAGATTCTGGGGAAAAGGAGAGAGAGAGTTATAAGAAGTGGGTAAAGGCCGATGAGATGGCGCGGTGTTACATTTTGGCATCTATGTCAAATGTACTGCAACATCAACATCAAGTCATGCCCACAGCTTATGACATGATGCTCAATCTCAAAGAGCTTTTCGAACACCAGAATCGGGCTGCGAGGCAAGAAGCCATGAGAAACTTGATGACGACCACCATGATCGAGGGAACACCCGTAAATGATCATGTTCTCAAGATGATGGCTCATTTGAATGAGCTGGAGGTCCTTGGAGCTGAGATTGATGGGGAAACCCAGGTCGATATCATACTCCAGTCTATACCTAGTAGTTGTGAGCAGTTTCGCCTGAACTACAACATGAACAAGAGGTTGTATTCGTTGGCGGAACTTCTGACAGAACTCCAAGCGACAGAGGGGCTATTTCGTCAGAGTGCTCAGGAACATGTCATGGTGACCCAAAAGGTTTCTACTTCTAAGCCGAAAGGCAAGAAGAAGAAGAAACAAACTGGGGCAAAGGCGGTGGGAGGTACTCAGGGAGGAGTGAAGAAGCCGAAAGGCAAGTGCTTCACTTGTAAGCAGACTGGACACTGGAAGAAGGACTGCCCCAACCGCAAGAATAAAGGTATATCTTTTGGTCTAGTCGTTGAAACATGTTTAGCGGTGTTATCTACCGGCACCTGGTGTGTAGATACGGGAGTCACTGATCATGTCTGCAATACTTTGCAGGGGTTCCAGGAAACCAGACAACTAGCTGAGGGGGAGATTACCATGTACTTGGGTGATGCCACGAAGGTGGCGGCTGTTACAGTGGGAGATGTTCATTTATCTTTTGAGAAAAATAAACTTTTGGTTCTTAAGAATTGCCTTTATGTACCCTTATTTAGAAAGAATTTAATTTCAGTTTCTAAATTATTTATGGATGGATATTCTATTTATTTTAATGACAGAGTTGTTATAAGAAGGAATAGGGACATTATCTGTTCGGGTGCATTGATAGGAAATTTATACACACTTGAACCAAAACCTCCCACGATGCAAATTGAAGTTAATAACTCATCTTCTAATTCCAATAAGAGAAAAGAACCTTCGAAGATGAACCAAACATATCTTTGGTATCTTAGGCTTGGTCATATTAACCTAAGCAGAATTCAAAGGTTGATAGCTGATGGACCTTTGGGTTCATTAGTGGTGGAAGATTTCACAACCTGCGAATCTTGCTTGGAGGGTAAAATGACCTAGAGGCCTTTTAAGGCCAAGGGGTATAGAGCCAAAGATGTGTTAGAATTGGTTCATTCTGATTTGTGTGGTCCTATGTCTATCCAGGATAGAGGTGGTTTTGAGTATTTCGTCTCTTTTATAGATGATTACTCAAGATATGGATACATTTACCTGATGCGCTATAAGTCTGAATGCTTTGACAAGTTCAAAGAATTCAAGGCTGATGTAGAGAAACGTCAAGGTAAAAGTATCAAGACACTACGATCTGATCATGGTGGTGAGTACCTCTTGGGAGAGTTTAAGAACTACTTATCAGAGGTTGAGATTCAATCCCAATTGACTGCACCTGGCACACCCCAGCAGAACGGTGTAGCACAGCGAAGGAATAGGACTCTTATGGAGATGGTTAGATCGATGATGAGTTATTCTGAGTTGCCAGATTCGTTCTGGGGATATGCTCTAGATATGGAAGTGTATATTTTGAACTTGGTTCCATCTAAATCAGTGCCTTCTACTCCCACAGAGTTGTGGACTGGATGAAAGCCTAGTCTAAGACATATTCGGATAAGGGGGAGTCCAGCACATGTGCTGAAGGCAGATGCTGGTAAGTTGGAACCTCGTACAGAAGTACGTATGTTCGTTGGCTATCCTAGAGGAACGAAGGGTGGTTTGTTTTATAGTCCTAGAGATCAGAGGGTGATCGTTAGCACAAATGTCAAATTTCTAGAGAAAGACTATGTGATGAGCCACAAGCCCAAGAGTAAAATTGTTCTGGAGGAATTAAAAGGGGAAGTCACTTCTTCAGTACCACTGATACAAGAAGATATACCACATGTCACTGCACCGCGTGTCATAGAGGATACACAGGTGATGCCTCATCATAGTGGAAGGGTTGTGAGACAGCCAGATAGATTCATGTTTTTGGGAGAGTCTTCTGATTTTGTCCTTGGCGAACATGAACCTGATCCCTGGACATATGACGAGGCAATCCAAAATAAAGATGCAGTATCTTGGCAAAGTGCAATGAATGCTGAGATTGAATCTATGGATTCAAATCAAGTCTGGGAGCTAGTAGAACCAACCGATGGTGTAAAAACCATTAGATGCAAGTGGATCTACAAGTGAAAGATAGGAATAGATGGGAAGGTTGAGACCTTCAAATCAAGGCTTGTTGCGAAGGGGTATACTCAGAAAGAGGGTATCAATTATGAGGAGACCTTTTCGTCGGTAGCCATGCTTAAGTCTATCCGGATTCTCTTATGCATAGCAGCGCATATGGATTATGAGGTGTGGCAGATGGATGTCAAGACAGCTTTCCTTAATGGAAGTCTTGAGGAAAACATCTATATGAAGCAACCAGAGGGATTCATTGCTAAAGGCAAAGAGCATCTTGTGTGTAAGCTTAATCGGTCCATTTATGGATTGAAGCAAGCTTCGAGGTCTTGGAACATCTGCTTTGATGAGTTAATCCAGTCTTATAGATTTATTCAAAGTCCGGATGAGTCTTGTGTATACAAGAGATGTGATGGAAATGTAGTGGTATTTCTTGTTCTATACGTAGATGACATTTTGTTAATTGACAACAATATCAAGGTGTTATCGGACGTAAGGGTATGATTGTCCAAACAGTTTGATATGAAGGACTTGGGAGAGGTGGGACACATCCTTGGGATCAAGGTTATAAGAGATCGCAGGAAAAGAATGTTATGCTTATCCCAAGCTTCATACATAGACACGATTATGGATTGTTTTAGCATGCAGAACTCCAAGAAGGGTTTTCTACCTTTCAGGCATGGAGATCCTTTATCTAAGGAGATGTGTCCTAAAACATCTGAGGAGATAGAGGAGATGAAGGCGGTTCCTTATGCTTCGGTAGTAGGAAGCCTCATGTATGCGAAGCTCTGTACAAGACCAGTTATCTGCTTTGCCATGGGCATGGTCAGCAGATATCAGAGTAATCCAGGCCAGGGACATTGGACTGCGGTAAAGCATATATTGAAGTACCTGAGAAGGACTAAGGATTATATGCTGGTTTACTAGGCAGACCAATTACTCCCTGTGGGTTACACGAATTCCGACTTCAAATCTGATAGGGATAACAGTAAGTCTACCTCAGGTTTTGTGTTTACTTTGGGAGGTGGAGCCATTGTATGGAGGAGTGTAAAGCAGAAATGCATGGCGGACTCCACCATGGAAGTTGAGTATGTGGCAGCCTCTGAGGCGCCCAAAGAAGCTGTGTGGCTCAGGAACTTCCTGATGGACTTGGATGTGATTCCTGGTTTGCCCAGAACTATCACAATTTATTGTGATAATAGTGGTGCAGTTGCAAACTCGAAAGAACCATGAGCCCATAAGGCTAGTAAACACATAGAGCGCAAGTACCACCTGATACGAGAAATCGTAAAGAGAGGAGAAGTTGTTGTGGCCAAGATTGCATCGGAGGATAACCTGGCAGATCCTTTCACTAAGGCCCTTTCGGCGAGAGCTTTTGATAGGCATTTGGAGGGAATGGGGATCAGATGTATGGCAGTTTGAGGGCAGCATAGTCTTTTAGTATAAGTGGGAGATTGTTGGGATGTATACTGAAAAGTATATCTTTTGTATGAACATCTTTATTTTGAAATTAGAATCGCATGATCATTGTTTGCATATTTTAATTGTTATGCATATTGTCTAATACATTACATTGTAGATAACATGGTATGTGGTGTCACACGGGAGATTTTGTTATCGACTCCTTGTAAAGTATAAGTAAAGGCTCACAACCGAGATGGCTTTGGACAAACCATCGGAATGGTAGTAGTGTGATTTGGTATTGGTTTGTCTTGACCATAGAATCACACTAGTGCACTTTGTGTGTATTGAGCAGGACCGACTTAGAGGTGATTCGATTTATTGCTGACTACATAATCGAATCGGACCTTAGATATTATTTTATACATGCTCTTAATCCCGGTATAATAACGGGCACATATACTTAGTATTCATTTCATTGATTTACTAATGGGCTAGATTTATAGATTAAATCTATAGGCTCGGTAAGTTGGGAGATGATATTATTTATATGGTGTGTCGTTGATTATAGGAGGAAACCGTGTCCTATATATTAGGATGATGATGTCCCCTTAAGGAGCTCATAAGGTTCATTATGTAAACCCTACAGGTGGACTTGGTCCAGCATGATGAAAAGGTTGAGTGGTACTACTCATGGAGTTAGATGTTGATTAATTAATGGTCAGTAAATTAATTAATCGACTGACATTCGAGATCTTAAACACGGGGAGAAAATATACAAATAATATATGGAGCCCATATTAACTTATGGGGGTTGGTGAGGTAGATCAATGATAATCCTTTAGTGGATTGGATTATCATTAATGGATCAGACTTTATGTGGGCTTGATCCATGGGTGACCAAGATCCAACTCCTCCTCATGGTCCCTAATGTAGCCTATTAACACCTCACAAAGCTTAGATCCAATGGATAGAAACAAAACTCTAGATCCAAAGGTAGAGATTAAATCTCTAATATCTGACGGTTGAGATTAAATCCCTAGAACCAATGGTGGAAATTAAAAGGAGGCTTATCCCTAACTCAATAGAAGGAGTTTGAGGGGTTGGCGTGGAGAATAAATCGAGAGGAGCTAGGGTTTTGGAGTTGGCGGCAAGAAGAGGAGCTAGGGTTTGGGCTTGGGCGGCACCTAATAAGGAAAGTTTTCCTTGACTTCTCCTTCTTCCTCAAGCGGCTGGCGCCCCTTGAAGCTCTTCCAGCCCTTGGCCGGCATCAAAACTCCCAATTCTCCTTATCCTTGTCCGGTGGAACAATGGTTTAGGGTCCTCCCTTGAACCTTTTGGTCGGCAACCCTTAATCTCTTCTTCCTTCTTGGCCAGCGGCAAAGCTCCATCCTTGGAGGTTGTTGGTTGGTTGAAAGAAGGAATAGAGCTTTGTTTCTATTCTTCCTCTTGCTTGAAATGAGCAAAGAAGGAAGATTAGCGATCTAGGAGCTTCAACTTTTGGTAGATCGTCGCCCACACGACGTCCGAAAGGAGGAAGGTCATACATTAGAAGATCGAGAGGTATATCGATTCTCTATTCTCTTTTGTAACATGTTTGTTTTTGTTTTTCAATTATGAGCATGATATAATCTATTTTTGGCTAAATAATACTAGGATCCCGAACATAAATACAAAAGTCGGCGATCCGTACATCGTCTATTCCGCGGCTACTCGTAGAATAGAGGTTTGTCACTTGAACAACGAGTTTGTTCAAGTGACCTCTCTAAACGGATAGCACGACGATGACTTGGTTGTTTGAGCAATCCCTTTTATCTAGGATTAAATTTTTTTAATCCGAGGAAATCGATGGGATTGCCATGAACAAACTGAGGTGAAGTAGGAAGCGAAGTTTCCCCTCACGGATCAATGAAACCAAACCCTTCAATGATTATGCAAATTGAACTACTGCCTCAAGGGGAAAGAGTAGGAGAATTAGTAGAGGATGATTGGAGAAAGGGGTTAATCTCATTCTTTCAAGATAAGAAGATGCCTAGTGATCCTGTTAGGGCTCGGCAATTTAAACAGTAGGTAATTCATTTCTGTATGATAAAAGGAATTCTATATAAAAGAACTTGTGCTGGGCCTTTATTGTGTTGCTTAGGAAAAGCATAATCAAGCTATGTTTTGAAGGAGGTGCATGAGGGAGCCTATGGAAGTCATATACGAGGTCGGGCATTGGCTCGGAAGGTATTGTTAGCTGAATATTTTTGGCCTACCTTAATGAAAGATTCTATACAGTTGGTTCAGAAATGTGAAAGTTGTCAAAGGCATCATAATTAGCAGCACCAGCCAGCTGAGTATATGAAAGCAGTGGTATCGGATTTTCCTTTTGATCAGTGGGGTATGGATATAGTTGGGTCATTTCCAGTCGAGACAAGACAAAAGAAGTTCTTGCTAGTAGCCATTGATTATTTTTCAAAGTGGGTAGAAGCTGAGCCTTTGGCTCGTATTACTGAACATATGGTTTTGAAATTTTTATGGAAAACATCGTGTGTCATTTTGCTATTCCAAGGACGTTGATATCTGATAATGGTCGACAATTTCAGGGTAAGAAGTTAGTGAAATGGTGTTAAGACTTTAAGATTGAACAAGTATTTACATCGGTAGTTTCCCTTAGAGTAATGGGCAGACTGAGGTAACCAATAGAGAATTAGTACATGGACTGAAGACTAAGTTAGAACATGTGAGAGGTAGCTAGGTAGGGGAGTTACCTAGTGTACTCTGGTCTTTCCGAACTACTCCTAGGAGGGCTACGGGAGAAACTCCTTTTAGTATGGTGTATGGCTCAGAAGCAGTGATGCCTGCGGAAGTGGGAGTAGAGTTTGCTCGAGTAGTGACTTATTTCCCAAATGATAACAGTGTGGCTCGGCATATGGAATTAGATTTAATTCAAGAAAGGAGGGAGGTTGCTTTATATAATGCTAAAAGGTATAGATCGCAAGTAATTAAATCTTATAGTAAGAAGGTAGTGTTGGGAAATTCCGGATCATGACATTCATAATATCGCGGGCGAATACTTCGCACAACTGTAGCAGAAACAAAAATAAATCAGATCCCTCTAGAGATCAATACAAAACATATAAATCATTTTCTTTAATCTAGATCTTATCTAGAAGAAGAAATATACCTTCGATGCAAGCCCTTCGCAATCCTGCTAATCCAAATGCAGTCGGATCTCAATACGGTAAGGACAACCATATCTCTAAGATATCCACACGAACCGTATCTTGGAGATGGAGATAACACCTTTGGTTGTGCTAGCAACCAAAACCAAGGCTCTCCACAAAAGAAGAAGAAGGGCAAATTGGAATGCAAGGCACAAATGGGATACTTGGTTAAAAATGAGATCACACTACCTCATGAGATACAACCTTCATCCACGTTAAGGAGATTTCTCAAATCCCCTCTATTATGCATTAATTCACATTTCCATGCATTAACTCATTTGCATGAAAACGTTGAGTGGCTTCCCAAATTCCATGCTCATGAATTAATCCATATGCATGAATTAATACATTAATTCATTTGCATGCAACATTGAGAAAACTTCTCAAATTCCATGTGCATGAATTAATCCATTTTGCATGCAAACATTTGGGAATAATTCTCATTTCATGCATTAATCCCTTTGCACGCAACATTAAGCATTAAATCCCATTTCATGCATTAATCCATTTGCATGCAACAACTCCCATTTGTATGCATGATTAATCATCATATATCATGCTAACCTTCTTCAATTTGTTTCACTTGAGCCTAACTCAAGTTAAACCAATTTGAGTCCAACTCATGTTTGGCCAAGCAATGAGTCTAACTCATTCTAGTTCATTCAATTAACTAATGATTCATTTAGTCAAACTAAGATGAACACTTCTCCAAGATATGTTCTTTGTGTGTGACCCTATAGTCTCTCATAGCATTGGTAATGTATCTAAAACCATTTTAGATACATAAGTAATGAGTGACATCTAGCAATACATCATTGCTACCCAAACTACAAGAAATTCGAGATCCGACAACCTTTCCATGGCTATTATCATGTA
The DNA here is from genome assembly GCA_025175895.1 of Wurfbainia villosa. NCBI lineage: Eukaryota > Viridiplantae > Streptophyta > Magnoliopsida > Zingiberales > Zingiberaceae > Wurfbainia > Wurfbainia villosa. Next base: position 28,113,843 of record CM045989.1, on the reverse strand, counting down.
TGACGGTGTCCTTCTATCCTTGATATCTTAGATCGATCAATGAGGCATAGACCGTGTCATCCCCTTATCGATCTTTATGTTCCTTGATGCCCAAGTAGACTCACTCAAACAAATGAGCTCAATATCTCATATTGACTCATTTGAGCATGCCCATGCATTTTGTGGTCATACTCTATCATGAGGTCAAAGATATCACTCTTGTCATATGGGAGGGATAGATCCCATCTACATCACTCACATCCCTCCGTATAATTCGTTACATACCCAGTAATCGCCATTATAGTGCACCCTGTTACGGGTGACGTTAGACGATACCAAAGTACATAACTCCTTATCTAGGGAACCGTAGTGACTTCAGGTCTAAGGACTATTCATACCAATAGTCACATGAAAAGTATATGACACTCATATAACGATCCATGACACTTTCTCATGGCGGGTCAATTCAGTACATCTATTCTCCAATATATATACCCATGTGTCAATGTGATATCACATATTCTTGACTTATGAGATCAAGTCATCCATTGACTTACATGCTAGTCTCAATGTATCAATATATCCCTTTGTCTATTAATACAATACTTGACTAGGAATGTTTAAGTATAATGTTCTCTACAGCTTCTCATAATCAATACTACCAATTGATGTTGGGAGGATCGGTTGGCCGGCTAGAGGGGGGTGAATAGCCCTAATTCGTTGTTCGTCGTATTTTGTTCGTTCTCGTCTACAATTCTTGTTAGCGCAGCGGAATAACAATAATAATACTAACAAGAAACATAAATACACACAAACAAAACACAACGATATACGTGGTTCGGAACCGAATGGTTCCTACTCCACGGGTGAGCTCCTCGAGCTCTAGTTATGCTCACGGCACTAACTATAACACTCCTTTTCGACAACACGTCGGAGGTGGAGAAACCTCTCACAAGCTATTACACTAAGTAATGAAATACAACAAGAAATACAAAGACAATACGAAAGAGAACTTTTACACCGATTGCTTTTGATCGCTTTCTTGTTGCTTGCTTTTGCTTGCTCTTGAAGGTCTGGAATGCAACAGCAATTCCCCTTCAAAGTCACCCAAAAAGCCTTGGCGAAATCCTCCAACTCGAGCTCCATTTATAACCTGCATCAAGCTGTTTTCGCGCCCATCAGTCGACTGATCGTGACCATCAGTCGACTGGTATCATAGCCGTTGTCTCACAACGGCCGGATCCACGTTGGTTAAGTTCCAACGGATCACACATCAGTCGACTGATGGCACCCATCAGTCGACTGATCATCCATCAGTCGAGTGCTGGCGAGCTCGACTCTATTCTGCGTCGCGTGTGTCATCACCGATCGGCCGTCCCCTTGGCTCGATCGTCATCCCATCACGATCGCCCTCCTCGGCGTCGGTGATCGATCACCAATCTCTCGGTTCGAACACTTTGGTCAAACCTATTCGACCTAGAGCGATCGGGCACCTATGCTACCGATCGATGTCGGCTAAAACCTCAAACATTACCATGTTTGAGCCTCCGACATTCAGTCTTAGCCACTTGGCCAAGTCCACACGGAGTTCCCCACCGAAGCTCTCTTCCCTCGGCCTACGTCCCTCGGATGCGCCAAGCGCACGGCTTCGCAACGCCATCCTTCGCGTCTCATGCCCTAGAAGTATGCTTCCTTTTGGGCTCACTCCCTTCGCTCCCCGTCCGGCGGTCCCTCGGATGCACCAAGCGCACGGCTTTGCAATGCCATCCTTCACCGACTCAAGGACCCCGAGCCTAGTGAACTTACCAAGTCCTCAAGACTTCCAAAATGCACCAAGCGCACGGCTTCGCAATGCATTTCTCACCAAGCACCGAGCGCACGGCTCCGCAATGCTTTGGACTTCCCATGCCAACCCCATGTTGGACTTTCCCATGACAATCCCATGTCATGAGTTTTGTCTATCATCAAAATACCATCGGGAGTCTACCTGGGACGATTGCACCAACAATCTTCCAACAATCTCCCCCTTTTTGATGATTGACAAAACTACCATCTCAAGTCTACCAATTCTCCCATATTGGCAATTCTCATATCCCAATGAGAATTCCAACGAACCCTAATTGGTAACTTGGTAACTTCTCCCCCTTTTTGACATTACATCAAAAAGGTCCTCCCCAAGGGTATGAATGTCTCATATCCCAATGAGATCTTACAATCTCTCCCTTGGAGGAACACATGCCTACAATCTTCCAAGTGATCCCATATCACTTAAAGAGAGGCACCCCAATTTCCTCCCATGAGGAAATACAAATCCATCCTCCCATGATGGATTCCTCCCCCTAGAGGCTTGCTCCCCCTTGACCATTGCACCAACAATGTCCTTGGAGAGTCCCTAAGCCAATAGGAACATTTACCAATCAAAATTAAGGCAAAGTTCAACAATGAACTTTCTTCCACCTTAAAATTGATACTCACCCTCAACCCAACTCCTAATCCATATCCAATGGATTTCCACCCTCTCTAATGCTATCCCAAGCATATCCTAGGGTTAGGAGTGGTTAGGGGACCTTAACCTAGCTGAACATGGGCCTAATTATCATCGACTTCGATAACAATCGATTGGGCTTACCATCGATCGATCGTGGCAATGGCGGGTGATAAATTTGAGTTTTGATTTGAAATGAATTTCGAAATCCATAAGTAAATATACATACATAGATAAATCTTGAAATTTGGTATGCATAATACTTATTACAATCATTATGAGTGAAAATTATTGGAAAATTATTTTACCCATTAAATTAGGAGATTGATACAAAGTTCAAAAGTTTAGAAAAGCTTCAATAAAGAGCCCTCTTTGTATCATCCCATTCAATGGTGATAGCTATCACAAGATAGTCTTCACCAAGGTTTTGCAAAATGTTTTCAAAATGTTTTCAGAACCTTTAATTTCATTTTCCTAAACATCTCACTAATATCTAGATTTGTAAAACACATTCAAGGCAATTAACATAGTGAGATGTGGGTTTTGTTCTTTTCTTGGTCTCATGCATATATCTAGGCAATATTTATTTGATTCCCATCAAATTGTGCCATAGTCCTTGAATTCATTTTATTATGCATGATGATTATGGCATAGATATGATTTAGATAAAAACATATGCCAATATCATGATGTCATGGCATGTAAATGAAACTTAAGCATACATGACATCTAAAAACAACATTAAACATGATCATGACATTTTTATAAATAAAAATGAGAATGATGTCATGACATGGCAAGGCAAATAAAGCATGGCAAGAAAAATATACTAAGGTCTAGAATACCTAAGTGTTAAAATCAATTTGCCATTTCTAGGGATTAAATCAATTTGCCTTAAAGCCATTCATCTCCCTAGTGTGCCAAAAACCCAAAATGGCACACCAATACCTCTAAGACCTAATTGTGCCAATTTAAATCATTTTAAACTTCTCAAGCATATTGGCACACCCTAATGTGTCAACTCTACTATGGTTAGGTTAACTACCCATCCACCTAGGGTTGACACACCCTAACCCATTTAGCGTGAATCGATCACGCTTTTAGGAACCTAATACCTATTGGAGCTCCTTGGGTTAACAAGGTATTCCCTAGGGATAACTTCCCTAGATACCTTCCTAATGACCCTTTTAGGCTTTGAAGCCTTAGTCAAATGGGTCTTACTTGGGTCAACTCTAGAGGTGACTCCTCCATTGACCTTCTTAGTGGCTTTCTTGGTTTTTCTTAAGTCCTTGGCCACTAAACACATACCATGGCTAGACTTAGGGATAACTTCCCTATTAGTCTTGGTTTGTCTAGACCTAGAAATAGTTCCATAATCAAATGGAACATTATGGTAGGACATAGGTTTGTGACCCAAACCCTTCTTGCCCTTAGACATTTCTTGTTTTCTAGGTTTTGATTTTTGTATGTTAGGCCCTTTAACCGAATTTGATATTAAAGCTAGGGTCTTCTCCAATTTTTCAAGCCTTGACCTTAAGGCTTGGTTTTCTAACTCCAACTTCCTCAATTTTGAATTTTCATTAGATTTAGGGGAAATATTTTTCCTTTTAGGCATGTGCCTAGATTTCTTGGGATTAATACCCAAGTTTTCTTCAACTCTCCTAATTGACTCTTTAGGTAAAATTGATCTAGAATTGTGAGTCCTAGGTTTGTTCTTAGAGAAACTAACATGCTTAGCACTTAAAAAAACATGTTTATTCCTACTAGCATGCTTTTCATTAATCATAGCAAGAGAGCTAAAATAATTCCTTTTGGCATGCTTTTTGACTTTAGGAATTAAAGGTGCATTAAATAAATGTACCTTAGGGTTAGCTTTAGGAGCTCCCCCTACATGAGTTGCACCTTCTTGCCCTTTCTTCCTCCCCCTAGGGCATTGGCTTCGGTAGTGTCCATTTTGATTGCATTTGAAGCACACAATGTGCTCTTTGCTTCTAGTTGAGGGAACACCGGCATCCTTTGACTTTGGGTTGACTTTCGGTCTTGATGCCTTTTCCTTAGCCAATTTAGGGCATTTGCTTTTGTAATGCCCTTTCTCCCTACACTCAAAGCATATTATGTGATTTTTATTCAAAATGATAACACTTGAGTTACCTAGGGAGGTGGTGGAGGCCTCTTCTTGATCTTCACTTCTCCCGGATGTAGATGCTTCTTGTTCTTGCTCCGAGATGGAAGATTGCCTTTCCTCCCCCTCAAAGCTAGAGGTGGAGGTCTCCACCAAGTCATCAACATCTTCAAATGTTGTGGGTGCTTTTTCCTCGGCATTCTCCTCTACTTGTGCCGATTGGGAATTTTCTTGGAATTTCATTATTTTCTCCCATAATTCCTTAGCATCCCTATAGTTACCCAATCTAGACCAAATAGTGTTAGGTAATAAATCACTAAGTAATTTTATTACCTCAAGATTTGTCTTGAAGTCCTTAATTTGGTCTTGGGTCCACCTTGACTTCTCAATTTACTTGTTGTTTTTATCCCTAGGCATCTCAAAACCATTTTCTACAATAATCATATAATTAAAATTGGTTTCGAGATATACCTCCATCCGTTTCCTCCACCAAGAAAAATCTCCATCGAATTTTGGTGGATGGATGAAGCCGGCCATTTGTAGTGCTCTCGCGGCGGTTAGTCCTCGAAGAGCGACCTCGCTCTGATACCACTTGTTGGGAGGATCGGTTGGCCGGCTAGAGGGGGGTGAATAGCCCTAATTCGTTGTTCGTCGTATTTTGTTCGTTCTCGTCTACAATTCTTGTTAGCGCAGCGGAATAACAATAATAATACTAACAAGAAACATAAATACACACAAACAAAACACAACGATATACGTGGTTCGGAACCGAATGGTTCCTACTCCACGGGTGAGCTCCTCGAGCTCTAGTTATGCTCACGGCACTAACTATAACACTCCTTTTCGACAACACGTCGGAGGTGGAGAAACCTCTCACAAGCTATTACACTAAGTAATGAAATACAACAAGAAATACAAAGACAATACGAAAGAGAACTTTTACACCGATTGCTTTTGATCGCTTTCTTGTTGCTTGCTTTTGCTTGCTCTTGAAGGTCTGGAATGCAACAGCAATTCCCCTTCAAAGTCACCCAAAAAGCCTTGGCGAAATCCTCCAACTCGAGCTCCATTTATAACCTGCATCGTTGTGTTTCGCGCCATCGATCGTGACCATCACGATCGGTATCGTCGCCGATTGTCTCACAAGCGGCGGATCCACGTTGGTTAAGTTCCAACGGATCACACATCAGTCGACTGATGGCACCCATCAGTCGACTGATCATCCATCGATCAGTCTTTGGCGAGCTCGACTCTATTCGCGTGCCCGTGCAGGTGTCATCACCGATCATTCGCCGTCCCTTGGCGATGGAGTCATCCCATCAGTCGACTGCCCTCCCTCGGCAGTCGACTGATCAGCCAGTCTCTGGTTCAGTCGAACACTGGTCGAACCTATTCGACCTAGAGCAGTCGACTGATGTCGGCTAAAACCTCAAACATTACCATGTTTGAGCCTCCGACATTCAGTCTTAGCCACTTGGCCAAGTCCACACGGAGTTCCCCACCGAAGCTCTCTTCCCTCGGCCTACGTCCCTCGGATGCGCCAAGCGCACGGCTTCGCAACGCCATCCTTCGCGTCTCATGCCCTAGAAGTATGCTTCCTTTTGGGCTCACTCCCTTCGCTCCCCGTCCGGCGGTCCCTCGGATGCACCAAGCGCACGGCTTTGCAATGCCATCCTTCACCGACTCAAGGACCCCGAGCCTAGTGAACTTACCAAGTCCTCAAGACTTCCCAAATGCACCAAGCGCACGGCTTCGCAATGCATTTCTCACCAAGCACCGAGCGCACGGCTCCGCAATGCTTTGGATTTCCCATGCCAAGCACCGAGCGCACGGCTCCGCAATGCTTTGGACTTCCCATGCCAACCCCATGTTGGACTTTCCCATGACAATCCCATGTCATGAGTTTTGTCTATCATCAAAATACCATCGGGAGTCTACCTGGGACGATTGCACCAACAATCTTCCAACAATTGATATACTGTAGATTAGAACCCACTATTCAAGGGCATTATTATATTTATTTGGCTGGCACGCGCATAAAGTAAATATAATAATCAATCTTTGCCTGTTATTAATGAAATATGATACATATTATCCCTAATCAATCATCTCATGATTGACACTAAGAGATGACACTAACAATCTCCCACTAGCACTAGTGTCAATCACTGTAATCTCTAAGACCCAGTGACCTAGTATGACCATCATACTTTCTCTGTGCCAAGGCCTTGGTCAAGGGATCCATAATGTTAACATCAATATCTAATCTACATATCCGCACATCTCCTCTATCGATGATCTCTCGAATAAGGTGATACCGCCCTAGTATATGTTTGGAACACTGGTGAGAATGGGGTTCCTTAGCCTGTGCTATAGCACCGTTGTTGTCACAATAAAGATCTATAGGGCTCACAATGCTAGGAACTACACCAAGCTCAGAAACAAACTTCCTGATGCAAACAACCTCTTTTGTCGCATCATAAGCAGCAATTTACTCGGCCTCTATAGTAGAATCCGCGATTGTGTCTTGCTTTGAACTCTTCTAGCTCACAACACCACCATTTAAACAAAAGATATACCCTGACTGCGATCTGTAATCGTACTTATCTGTTTGGAAGATAGCATCGCTATAACCCTTTACAACGAGCTCCTCATTGCCTCCAAATATCAAGAAATATTCTTTAGTTCTTCTCAAGTACTTTAGAATATTCTTGATGACTATCTAGTGACCGTCACTTGGATATAACTGGTACCTACTCGTCATGCTTAAAGCATACGAGACATCATGATGAGTGCATAGCATGGCGTACATAATATACACTATAGCAGATGCATAAGGGATCTGATCCATGCGTTCCCTTTCATCCTTAGAAGAAGGGCATTGAGCCTTCGAAAGGCTCACACCATGTGACATTGGCAGAAATCCCTTCTTGAAGTTTTGCATGGCAAAATGTTTAAGCACCTTGTCAATATATGCACTCTGACTTAGGCCAAGCAATCTCTTAGATCTATCGCTATAGATCTCAATGCCTAAAATGTAGGCTGCTTAACCTAAGTCTTTCATTGAGAAATAATTCCCAAGCTAAGTCTTCATAGATTGCAACGTAGGGATGTTGTTTCCCATGAGAAGTATGTCATCAACATACAAGATAAGAAAGATAACTATTCTCCCACTAACCCGTTTGTAGACACAGGGTTCATCTTCATTCTTGATGAAACCAAACTATTTGATCGCATCATCAAATCGAAGATTCCAGCTTCTAGATGCTTGCTTTAAACCATAAATGGACCTTTGTAGCTTGCATACCTTACTAGCATGCTTTGGATCTACAAAACCCTCAGGTTGTGTCATGTACACATCCTCGAGGAGGTTTCCATTCAGGAACGCAGTTTTGACATCCATTTGCCAGATCTCATAATCGTGATAAGCTGTAATAGCAAGTATGATCCGAATGGACTTAAGCATCGCAACTGGTAAAAAAGTTTCATCATAGTCAATACGATGAATCTGTTTGAAACATTTAGCTACCAATCACCCTTTATAGGTATGCATAAGACCATCCATGTCAGTCTTTCTCTTAAATACCCACTTACACCCAATAGGTTTGACCTCTTTAGGTGAATCAACCAAAGTCCATACTTGGTTAGTATACATGGATTCCATTTCAGATCTTATGGCCTCTAGTCATTTCTCAGAATTTGGGCTCATCATAGCTTCCTGATAGGATGTAGGCTCGTTCAACTCAACAAGCATAACGTCATCATTGTCAGACAAGAGAAATGAATATCTCTCAGGCTGACGACGTATCCTATCAGACCTATGAAGAGGTTGGTCTACTTGAACAGGTTGTTGCTCCATAACTTCTTGTGCAACAATCTCATCATCCACAATACTTTGTGGTACCTATTCAATTTCCATCTCAGTGCTATCTTTATCTTGAATTTCTTCAAGATGTATTTTACTCCCACTAGTTCTTCTAGAGATGAACTCTCTTTCTAGAAATACTCCATTTCTAGAGACAAACACTTTGCCTTGCGTGAGATTGTAGAAGTAATATCCTTTCGTTTCCTTAGGATATCCTACAAAGTAGCACTTGTCTGATTTGGGGCATAATTTATCGGAGACATGACGTCGAACATAAGCCTCACATCCCCAAATCTTCATAAAAGACATCTTGGGACTCTTCCCAGTCCATATCGCATATGGTGTCTTTATAACTGCCTTAGATGGGACGCGGTTAAGTGTGAAAGCAACCGTCTCTAAAGCATATTCCCAAAAGAAAGAAGGAATATTTTTTTGACTCATCATTGATCGTACCATATCTAATAATGTACGATTTCACCTTTCTGATATACCATTCCACTGTGGTGTTCCAGGTGGAGTGAGTTGAGATCTAATCCCAAACTCAATGAGATAGCCACGAAAAGCTTGGCTAAGGTATTTCCCACCTCGATCTGATCGAAGCACTTTAATACTCTTACCAAGTTGGTTTTGTACTTCATTCTTGAATTCTTTGAACTTTTCAAAGGATTCAGATTTGTGTCTCATAAGATACGCATATCCATATCTACTGAAATCATCAGTAAAAGTAATGAAGTACTGATAGCCTCCTCTAGCTGCTATATTGAAACGCCCACATATATCATTATGTATGAGTTCTAACAAATCAGTAGCTCGTTTGCCATGTCCACTAAATGGAGTCTTGGTCATCTTGCCTAGAAGACAAGATTCACATGTCTCATATGATTCAAATCAAATGAGTCCAGTAATCCATCCTTATGGAGCTGGGATATGCGACTCTCATTTATGTGACCTAGGCGACGATGCCAGAGATATGTTTGGTTCAGATCATTAGAATTGAACCTTTGGTATTTTGTTATAGACTGGGGTTTTAAGATCTAGAAGATAGAGACCATTCACAAGGTGTGCACTATAAAAAAATATATCATGTAAATAAACGGAACAAAACTTGTCCTTTATTACAAATGAGAAACCTTTCTTGTCTAAACAAGAAACAGAGATAATGTTTTTCATCAAGGCAGACACATAACAACAGTCCTCTAGTTCTAAGATAAGCCCAGTGGGCAAAGATAAGGAATATGTCCCTACAGCGATGGTGGCAACTTTTGCTTCATTGCCTACCCTTAGGTCCACTTCGCCCTTTGTCAATGATCAAGCCTTTCGAAGGCCCTACACATTGGTACAAATGTGAGAAGCACAACTGACATCTAATAGCCAAGAAGACGAGATTGATAAATTGACTTCTATAACATGTATACCTGAGGAAGAAGTCTCACTTCTCTTCCATTTTACCTCTTCCAGGTATAACTTGCAGTTTCTCTTCCAATGTCCGTTCTCACCGCAGTGGAAACATTCCCCTTTCTTAGACACCCCTCCTTTTGGTTTCAATGCATTTGTCTTGCCTTTGCCTTTGGCTTGGGTCTTACTCTTACCTTTAGGCTTTTGCTTGCCTTTTCCTTTGCCTTTGTTCACCATCAAAATGGTACCAGGCTTTGCCTTCTTAAGGTTGAGCTCAGTAGTTCGTAACATGCTCAATATCTCAGGTAAAGGCTTGTCAATTTCATTCATGTTGTAGTTCATGACAAATTGACTGTAGCTTTCTGGCAGGGACTATAAAACAAGGTCAGTGGCTAGCTCTTGGCTTAATTGAAATCCCAATCTCACTAGGTTCTCAACGTACCCAATCATCTTGAGTACATGAGTACCTATGGGAGTTCCCTCTTGCATCTTGCATTGAAACAAGGCCTTTGATACTTCATATCACTCGTGCCTTGCTTGTCCCTGATATAGTTGATTTAGATACTCAACCATATCATAGGCATCCATGTTCTCATGTTGCTTCTGAAGCTCAGAGTTGATGGTGGCAAGCATAAGGCATGACACATCCACTGCGTCATCTTGATGCTTCTTATAAGCATCCTTGTCAGCACGAGTGGCCATAGGGGTGGTTCAGGAATGGGCTGCTCTAGGATGTATAGTTTCGTTCTTGCTTGAGGACTATCCTCAAGTTCCTGTACCAGTCCAGGAAGTTAGCTTCAGTGAGCTTGTCCTTATCAAGGACAGATCACAGAGAGAGTGTGTTTGATGTATTTGATGACAAGGTGATCTACAATACAGAAATACATAAATGTATCATATTTTAATCATTTAAATAGGCATTTAACTAAATGATTCTCCCACTGGTCACAAAGTGGGACAAGATCCATATTATACTGCATCTTGAGTTAGCTTTGGATAATCGCCCAAGACACTTATAAGTTAGGTAGGTAACTTGTACCAATTACATCTAATGTAACTCTTGTATATTATGGACAACATTTGTTCATAGTGCCCATCGCATGAGATATCCTTCTAAATTACCACTCATCTTGAGTTAGCTTTGGCTAATCGCCCAAGATTTGTATAATGTAGGTAGATGTCTCGTATGAGCTATGCCTCTAAGTTCATCAATCAAATTGAGAGAGCTTAGTTAAGTCAAACCCAAAGTTTAATAGGCAGACATCACAATTGCCCTGTCGTACTCTACCGAGGTAAATCGAGTCACTTTTCTTTGGCAAATGCGCTACGATTGAACAAGGTAATAGAAAGTATTAAACATTGGTAGGCATATGATAAGTGACCTAATTGTGTGACAACTAACTACGCATGCATCACATATACAAGCATCACATGCATCACATACACAAAATATATATCAACATATAATGGTGACACGGTTATGGCCCGAATCTACGATATTCTCAAGCCAATGAAAAGAGCGAATAGTTAACCTAGGGATGACATCTTCTCCAAGTGCTACCTTTGGTCATCCTGTGGTGTCGGCATCCTCCTTGTAACTTCAACCTTCAATGGACTTTTTCATTTCTTTATTTTGTACATTACAAAATAAGAACACTCGAGTTACATTCGAGTTTAAATCTATTTTACAACAAGGAAAATAGAGATGAAGGCACGATACGCAAGTCGTATTATGAATTACAACATGCACATACAACACACAATCACAATCACATTGGGTCCTAGGCCATAACCATGCACCATGCTTCATATCATTCATAATGATGTAATTTTATAAAATTTATTATGAATACACACATGAATTTTAAGCCGCTTCACCAATAAACCGCAACGCCACGGCAATCCCGTGTCCAACACGGTTGGATCGTGCCAATTGGCAAGACCATTTTGGGGTGGGCAGAGGTTCCCACAGCCAAGCCGTGTTTTTCAACACGGTCGTTGGTCATGGCTTGGCCGTGTTAAACACTATTTTTGCCCCTTATCAACATACTAAGCCTAAAATTCATGTACCCATAATGTACATGTTTTATATCTCATAGAAAACACGAAAATCTAAATTTATATCACATATAAATCATTATAATGAAATATATGTTTTGCAAGTGGCTCTAATACCACTGTTGAGAAATTTCGGATCATGGCATTCATAATATCGCGGGAGAATACTTCGCACAAGCGCAGCGGAAACAAAAATAAATCGGAACCCTCCAGAGATCCATGCAAAACATATAAATAATTTTTTTTAATTTAGATCTTATCTAGAAGAAGAAATATACCTTCAATACGAGCCCTTCGTAATCCTGCTAATCCAAATGCACTCAGATCTCAATACAGTAAGGACAACCGTATCTCTAAGATATCCATACGAACCGTATCTTGGAGATGGAGATAACACCTTTGGTTGTGCTAGCAACCAAAACCAAGGCTCTCCACAAAAGAAGAAGGGCAAATTGGAATGCAAGGCACAAATGGGATACTTGGTTAAAAATGAGATCACACTACCTCATGAGATACAACCTTCATCCACGTTAAGGAGATTTCTCAAATCCCCTCTATTATGCATTAATTCACATTTCCATGCATTAACTCATTTGCATGAAAACGTTGAGTGGCTTCCCAAATTCCATGCTCATGAATTAATCAATATGCATGAATTAATCCATTAATTTATTTGCATGTAACATTGAGAAAATTTCTCAAATTCCATGTGCATGAATTAATCCATTTTGCATGCAACGTTAAGGAATAATTATCATTTCATGCATTAATCTTTTTGCATGCAACATTAAGCATTAAATCTCATTTCATGCATTAATCCATTTGCATACAACAACTCCCATTTGCATGCATGATTAATAATCATTAATCATGCTAATCTTCTTCAATTGGTTTCACTTGAGCCTAACTCAAGTTAAACCAATTTGAGTCCAACTCAAGTTTGGCCAAGCAATGAGTTTAACTTATTCTAGTTCATTCAATTAACTAATGATTCATTTAGTCAAACTAAGATGAACACTTCTCCAAGATATGTTCTTTGTGTGTGACACTATAGGCTCTCATAGCATTGGTAATTTATCTAAAACTATTTTAGATACATACGCAATGAGCGACATCTAGTAAAACATCATTGCTACCAAAGCTACAAGAAAGTCTAGATCCGACAACCTTTCCGTGGCTATTATCATATATGACGGTGTCCATCTATCCTTGATATCTTAGATCGATAAATGAGGCATAGACCCTGTCATCCAGTTATAGATCTTTATGTTTCTTGATCCCCAAGTAGACTCACTTAAACAAATGAGATCATTATCTCATATTGACTCATTTGAGCATGGCCATGCATTTCATGGTCATACTCTATCAAGAGGCCAAAGATATCACTCCCGACATATGAGAGGGATAGATCCCATCTACATCACTCACATCCCTCCGCATAATTCTTTACATACCCAGCAATCGCCGTTATAGTGCACCCTATTACGGGTGACGTTAGACGATACTAAAGTACATAACTCCTTATGTAGGGAACAGTAGTGACTTCAGGTATAAGGACTATTCATACAAATAGTGACATGAGAAAGTATATGACACTCATATAATGATCCATGACACTTTCTCATGGCAGGTCAATTCAGTACATATATTCTCTAATATATAAACCCATGTGTCAATGTGATATCACATATCCATGACTTGTGAGATCAAGTCATCCATTGACCTACATGCTAGTCTCAATGTATCAATATATCCCTTTGTCTATTAATACAATACTTAACTAGGAATGTTTAAGTATAGTGTTCTCTACAGCTTCTCATAATCAATTCTACCAATTGATATACTGTAGATTAGAACCTACTATTCAAGGGCATTATTATATTTATTTGGCTGGCACACGTATAAAGTAAATATAATAATCAATCTTTGTCTGTTATTAATGAAATATGATACATATGATCTCTAATCAATAATTTCATGATTGGCCCTAAGGGCTGACACTAACACGTAGTGCCTCATTTTTTTTAGGCGGGAGACTTGGTGTTAAGGAAAGTGATGTCCGAGGGGTCTAAGGGTAAGTTAGGACCCAAATGGGAAGGACCCTTCCATTTGGAGAGCCGAGTAGGAATAAGAGCTTATTACTTGAAGGATGCTCAAGGAAGGTTTTTAACAAGACCTTGGAATGTTTATCACTTACGCCATTATTTTAGTGGATGAAACATTGTAAAATCCATGTTTTTGTTCTTTTAAGAGTAGTATAGTGTAAAAGAGTCATGTATTGTATTGCAAATATTATGATAAATACATGTTACATTTTCTTAGTATTGGAAGAAAAAGGAAAGGATAGTAAATCAAGAGAAGTATGGTCAATTGTATTGCCAATGTTCAAAAAACTGGTAGACTGCTTGGGAGGTGGATAGTCGACTACTTTGAATTGATTGATACAATTTTGCAAGTAAGAGGTCTGGAAATGAAGGGTGGATAGTTCTGCTCGGTCGGCTTCTGCCTTTATATAGGAAGCTTCTGGTTCTCATTCATGTCTTTGATAGTCTTGTTGTAATGCCAACTCTCTGGTTTGGCATTCTTGTAATTCTTTTTTTAGGTTATTAGTCTACTGCGCCCATTGATTGTTTAAGTGGGTTATGCTTGTGATACCCTGCAGAGATAGATGTCAGTATTGGAAAAAAAAAGAAAAAAAAAGTGTATCCTAACCTCATTAATACTGGATGTTAAGGTGTCTGACAGATCGGTTGTGGAGAAGGAAAAAAAAAGGAGTTGGTGGAGTTTGATGAGCGGGTAAGGGTTGAATGGAAAGTGTTGGTTGTCGGGGATGGAGTTGAATAGGATTTGGGCAGGAAGGAGGTGGAGTATGTTTAGTGGCTTGCAGTAGTAATTATTCTGAAAAAGAAACAAATAAAAGTATAGATAAGTTATAACAATATGTAGAGATAGTCAGAAGCAATTATTACCGAGTGTGCTAGTCGGCTGGAAAGGATAGTTGGTTCTAACTAGTGACAGTACCGATCTGGTCACTAACTGGTTCATTTGATACTCTTCATTATCATGGTAAGAGTCTAGAGAAGGGTGGGGAGGAAGAGCAGTTAACCATGTAGAGGAAAAAGGGATGGGAGAGGGAGAATGTACAAAGAAGTAATGCTCCTTCCATCGTTTGTGTGAGGAAGGGATACCAGTAAGGAATTGAAAATCCAACCGAGCTTGGAAGTAGAAGATGCTTATTTCTGAGGATTTTATTTGGAAAAAGTAGTGGAAAAGAAAGGTTGAAGGAGTAATTGATAAAAAAGAGGTGATAAGATAAAATCCTAGCATTAAACGGAATGAGTTGGGGCTTAGTTGATTTAGGGGGATGGAAAAATATTCAGAAACTTCTAAGAGGAAGGGATGAATGGGGAAAAATAGACCAGCCTCTACTTGATTGGAGAAAGAAAAGCTTTGGTGCGGGCGGGAGGTAGGTGAGGATGCTCATTGGAGTTAGCCCGATAATGTGGTAATCGGAGGAAAGTTGTAAGTGGGAGGCAAGGGATCGACATTGTTCTCCTGAATTTTAGAGTGTGTGGAAGTGAACCATGGACGAGGAATTGAGGTAAGGGGCTACATTTTCTTGAAGGTATGGGATGGGAGTCTCTCTTGAAGAGTTTCTTTTCAGCTTGAAGGGAAGGGGATTGCTTCTGTATTTATAAGGGAGAAAGGAGTTGAATTGGAGGGAAGTAACAACTTTTCCCACTCAGTTTTATGAAATGGTATTGTAGAACTGCATGACATAAGTTTGTTAGGGTGAAAATGGTGGGTAGTTAAAGATTTCAGTTTTTAATAAGGTAAGATTGAGTTATAACAGTTTCTGTTAGAAGATGATTGGAGGAGGCTATTTTTGAACGGAAAATGAGAGGAATTGTGATGAGCAAAGGAAGTACGGGGTTGTTTTTTGGATGCTGATTTGTTATGCTTAAGCGTGCCAGTTTGCTGAATTGATAATGAGGAGTTACCTGTTATTGTATATTTTTTGTTATCATAGGTTTTCTATTTAGTATATCTATACAGGTAAGGTTGAAACATATGGTATAATTTGTATGGTTGCTACACCAGGAGGATATTCTTATGTTGTTATTACTTATTACTTCTTTCATATATAACACCTAATGTGCATATGCAAAAAATACTTCTCTTTATATATTGGTTGACAGTGCAAATAATATGAGAGCATTTTCGTTAATAAAAAGGATTAATGGATAAAATGATGGGTAGTATAAAATGATGGACACGGTATGAAAGGTTAAACATTCATTGCGAAAATGTTTAGAAATAGATAAGTCTTATAAAGATAGTTTTTCAATATGAATGTTCAAAAATTACAAATTTCAATTACAAGAATATAATTACTACTCGGAATCAGTTTCCGAGTTAGTATTAAATGCCTCTGGAGGAAATTTCTTATAAGCATCTTCAATTATTAGCTCGTGGTTGGGCAAATCGGGTATAAAGTACTTCTTCTCATTGGCTATCTGCATAGCACCTTCAAATCCTCTTTGAAAATACTTGCTAAACTTTTTGGTTGTTCTAGTTAGAATTCTAGTTTGTTCAGTAGCCCATCGTTCGACTTCTATTTCTTTCAGTTGGGATAGCTCCTGGTTAAGGTGTTTGATGCGAGCAGCATGTTCATTTGCAGTATTGGCCAGGTTATGGAGGTGCTATTTTAATATGTCAAAACTAAAATGGAATTCATTCAGGCTATTGTAGGTGGTGTCCTTGAGCTCGATGAAGGCGTTTATTAGGTTATCCATGGGTTGGAAGCAATCACCTGACTGAAGGTGCTAGTAACATTCCTTTTGCTTCAATTTGTGAAGTTCTGACTATTGAAGAAGAGATGATTGCAAGGAGGTTGAAGATGTCAGAGAAGGGAGCTAGGGTTTTCGACGAGAATTGTAGTTGAACGATAAGGTATTAATGAAGGCAGGGGTCTTTAAAAGGGGTTATAATAACTAAGTAGGGTTTGCGGTAAAGGTAAAAAGGAAAGTTAAGGCATTTCTATTAGCCCTAATGTTTTCTTGAGAAATTTTTTCCTTGCAAAGGTATTTCAAAATTCTTTCTAAGGCATTTTGCGCCTATTATAGAGCCTAGGGGCTAATGAAGGTGTTATTGCGAGTGTTGTCAATTTTTCTAAGGGGTTTCAGGCTATCTAATGGGGGGTTATCAAATTTTTTAAGGCATTATATGCCTGGTATAATGCAGGATTATTTTACATTCTTATATAGAGGACCATTGGTATTTTTGTATTTTCTCATACTCTTTGGCAATTATTAATGCCATTCATGCTGAAAGTTATTATGCTTGATCAGAATTCCTCCTTTCTTTTTTCAATGGTATTTTTTCTAAGGTATGACAAATTTGGTGTTAATTTTTCTAAGTGTTAGAAACTAACTCAGGCTCCATGCCTACTATAACAACCTAAGGGCTAGATAAGATATTTTCTCCCATGGGAAACTATAACGCCTCTATATGGTATATGTAAGTGTTCTAACAACTCTTCTTTAAAAGATTAAGGGCTAGATAGCTATTTTCTCCGATGGGGAACTATAATGCCTCTATATGGCATATGTAATTTTTCTCAAAGCTCTCCTATTAAAGCCTAAGGGCTAGATAGTTATTTTCCCCCACGGAGAACTATAACGCTAGCTATAATAGGCAGGTAATATGCTAACAAGGCTCAACGCCTCCAGTATTTTAAGGCATAATCGCCTCCTGCAGTATTATAAGGCATAAGCGTCTCCTACAGTAATTTAAGGCATAAACACCTCCTACAGCATTTTAAGACGTAAACGCCTCATAACAACATTTAAGGCATAAACTCCTCATAAAATATTTTAGACATAAACATCTCATATAGTAGTCAAGGTTCATTGATTCATGTAGTGTTCAAGATACAGTATGCAAGGATCAATGCCTAGTATGTCAGTATTATGGATGTGGGTATTAGAAGTAGATATGATAGTGGTTGCACGTTCATGAATACTTGTAAAACTTCATTTGACTTTTCTCTTCAGTTTTACTAAAGAGGGAGAACTTATGATGGGTGTGAGGTCTTTTTTAGCTAGGCAAAGAAATTTTTTGTTGTAAACACTTGTAAAACTTCACTCGAGTTTTCTTTTAAGTTTTACTAAAGAGGGAGAACTTATGATGGGCTCGGGATTTTGTCTGATTGGGGTGAGCCTTTTCTTGAGCAGTATGTTCATTTCTCGAGCAGTTTGGGTGGTTGTCGGGAAGTGTATGAGATCCTTGGTTTCAGAAAGGAAGAATAGAGCAGCATTTTCAACAGCTAATTGTGGCATTTTCAGAGTGGTCTATATGTTTTCCTGGGCAGTTAGTGTATTTGTCGAGTAGTGTATGAGATCCACAGTCTCAGAAAGGAAGAACAGTGCAACATTGTTCAGCGGCTAAGTGTGGCATTGGCAGAGTGATCTATGTGTTTTCTTGGGCAGTTAGTGTATTTCCCGAGCATTGCAAAGTTTCTTAGGTATCAACATTGGCAGAGTAGTCTGTGTATTTCCTAGGCAGTTAGTATATTTTCTGAGCAGTGTATCTGATTTCCGATCTCATAAAGAAAGAAAAATGTAGAGTTGTTTAAGTATCAGCATTGGTAGAGCAGTCTGTGTGTTTCCTGGGTAGTTAGTGTATTTCTCGAGCAGTGTACGTGATTCCTGATCTCATAAAGAAAGAAAGTGTAAAGTTGTTTAAGTATCAACATTGGTATAGCAGTCTATGTGTTTCTCGAGCAATCAGTGTATTTCTCGAGAGGTATGTATGATTCTCGTGCACGATAGGGGTGATTGGGGCAATATAGTTCAGTGACTAAGTATAATACTAACATAGCAGTCCTTATGAAGTCCCGAATGGTTAGGGCATTTCTAGAGCAGTGTATTCATTTCCCGAGCAGTATGTTCATTTTCCGAGCAGTATGTTCATTTCCTGAGCATTATATTCATTTCCCGAATAGTATGTTCATTTCCCGAGCAGTATATTCATTTCCTGAGCCACTTAGGGATTTCAAGGTTTCTTTCTGAATATGGCAGAAAAAGGAGGAGGGGGTATGCTTGAGGATGGGAATTGGTAGGGGGAAGTTGAGGATGGTTTATTTAATATAACAATATTTTATTTTTGTATTAATATGTGGCAGAGAAATATAAGGAGATATTTTGAATTGATGCGGAAAAACGGTTATAGGGACAGCTTGGCAAAGGGCATTAAAGTAAATTTATCTCAAAGAAGAGGCGGTTGATCCATCTATAAAAGGGGCAGAGGAGGACAAAGCAGGGGATGGTTGTTTCTTCGCTATTCGGTACCTCAAAAATCTCCTTCTCACTTCTTCTTTTCCATTTCATTCGTGTTGTTATTTTCTTCATACTCTTACTGACTTGAGCATTGGAGTGGCCGCACCGGGAAGCCGGCCAATACCTAACGTTCCTTCTCCAAGTGGAAGCTCTAACTCTACTTCCAAGATCCAAGATCTGGCCATCCACAAGAAGGGGGAGGGAGATCTCAGTAGGCTGAAGAAGTGAAAACCATCAATAGGTCTCATCATAATCAAGTCCTTCAACTTGATTGAACTTGTGCACTACTTACCTAGTCTTGTTTCTTGTGACTCTACCTTGATCATCTAATTTGTTCCGAAAGACTTATTTTGTTGTAAAAATTGTGACATCATTTGGTTTAGAGACTAACTCCCATACTTGACTTCTCTTAAATTGGGCTAACTCTTCTTGCATTGCTAGTATCCAATCCAGATTAAGCAAGGCGTGTTGGATCGAGAAGCGTCACTAGAAGGGGGGTGAATAGCGAGCGTAAATCTTTTCGTTCGTTCGTTCGATACACGAGTAAGCACAGTGGAAAATAAAGAGACACATTTATTTTTACTTGGTTCACAACCCAGCGGTTTCTACTCCAAGGCCTTAACGGTCCTAGACCATGTACGGGGGGGGCAAAGCACTATAACGTCTCTGCCTCGTTGGAGGTAGAAGACAACAATCACAAAACCGAACGTATGAGGATGAGGCAACAAGCCTACCTCACCTCGTTACGAATAAAAACAAAGAATACAATAACAAAATATGTTACTTGTTGCTGCTGCCGACGAAAAAGATTAGAACTTGTCGTCGCGTCGGCGTTATGACGGTGTTGGAGCTTTAGCATTGTAGGAGCACTTGATAATAAAAATGATGATGCTTTGGGTTGGAATCCTCCCCTCCTTTTATAGTGTTTGACCCTTGAATATGTCTTCTCATCTTTCGGAACAGATCACGAAGTTGTAACAAATTTTATCGCGGAGTGGTCATATTAAACGTTATCCGTTTTGACCTAGCGCAAAGGCTGATTCATCGCCATCACCGATCGATGCCTCCCATCGATCGATGAGCATCGATGAGGCGCCCAATGTCCAATAAATCCGCCTGGCCACTTCCTTGCAGTAAGAGGTTAGCTCAAAAAATGATAAATGTGACGGTTTCTAACCGTCTGATCTCGACCTAGACCTTCCACAGGAAGTCTTAGTCGGATCGCCGCCTACGATCATCCCCGTACAGAGGACACGACCTTACCATCTCTCTCTCACATGAGCTTACCTCGATACTTACTTTGTAGCTCTCGCTTCCGGCCTTCCACTCAATTCCTTCGGCTCCCTTCGAAGTCACTCGAGTGTCGCCCGATCACCGCGGCTTCCTCCGGGTGTCGCTAGCCTTCAGCTCCAGCTTTAGTACTTTTCTGCACACTCGATTTAGCTCGTGAGATAACGATGTAAACTTAATTTTGTGTCTTTGCCATAATCAAAATACAGGTTCGATTATCTGATGCCTCTGCACCAACAAGGCGACCCCATATAGTGGGAAAATGCTTGGTTGTTGTTGTTGTTGTTGTCGAGAGATTTGGACAATTTGACTAGTAAAATCTCTAAAGTAGGTTACCAGCAGACCAATTACTCCCTGTGGGTTACACAGATTCTAACTTCCAATTAGATAGGGATAACAGTAAGTCTACCACGGGTTTTGTGACTTTAGGAGGTGGAACCTGTTAGGATGTATACTGAAAGCCTAGCTCTTTTTCTATGAACATTTTTATTTTGAAATAAGAATCAAAAGATCATTGTTTGTACTTTATATTTATTATATGTGTGCATATTGTCTAATATTTTACATTGTAGATAATATGGTGATTGGTGTGGCACAGAAGATCATGTTATCAGTCCCTTGTAGAATATAAGTAGAGGCTCACAACCAAGATGGTTTTGGACAAACCATTGGCATGGTTGTAGTGTAGCTTGGTATTGTTTTGTCTTGAACATAGAGGTACACTAGTACACTTAGGTGTATTGAGCAGGACCGACATAGAGGTGATTCAATTTATTGCTGACTACATAATTGAATCGGACCTCGGATATTATGTTGTACATGCTCTTAATCCCGATATAATAACGGACACATGTACTTAGTATTTATTTCTTTGATTTACCAAAGGGTGAGATTTAGATGGATTAAATCAATATGCCCGGTAAGTTGGGAAATGATATTATTTACATGGTGTGCCGTTGATTATAGGAGGAAACCGTGTCCTATATATTAGGTTGATGATGTCCTCGAGGAGCTCATAAGGTTCATCATGTAAACCCCGCAGGCTGACTTAGTCAACATGATGATAAGGTTGAGTGGTACTACTCGAGGAGTTAGATGTTAATTAATTGATGGTCAGTAAATCAATTAATTGACGGACATTCGATATCTTAAACACGGGGAGATGGATGTACAAATAATATCTGGAGCCCATATTAATTTATGGGGGTTGGTGAGGTAATTCAATGATGATCCTCTAGTGGAATGGAACATCATTGATGGATCAAGTTTGTGTGGTTCCGATCCATCGGGTGGCCAAGATCGAACTCCTCCTCATGGTCCTTATCATAGCCTAATATAATCCTCATGAAGTCTAGATCCAATGATTGAGATTAAATCTCTAGAACCGACGGTGGAGATTAAATCTCTAGATCCGACGGTTGAGATTAAATCTCTAGAACCGACGGTTGAGATTAAATCTCTAGAACCGACGGTTGAGATTAAATCCCTAGATGCGACGGTTGAGATTAAATCTCTAGAACCGACGATTGATATTAAATCCCAAGAACCGACGGTTGAGATTAAATCTCTAGATCCGATGGTTGAGATTAAATCTCTAGATTCGACGGTTGAGATCAAATCTCTAGATCCGACGGTTGAGATTAAATCCCTAGAACCAACGGTGGAGATTAAACCAAGGCTTATCCCTAACTCTATAAAAGGGTGGCTTAGGGTGGGCGGCAAGAAGTTGGTTGGTTTTGGAAATTAGGGTTTTGCCTATCAATAGCTTGGGCGGCAAGAAACCCTAGGGAGGAAACCCTAATTAGATTAGGGTTTGACTCTTTGGTTGGGCGGCTAGGGTTTGCAAGAAGGTGGGCGGCAACTATAGGAGAGGAGCTCTTCTTCTTCCTAGGGTGTGGCCGGCTCCTTCCTCTTCTTCCCTCTACCTTGGTCGGCGCTCAACCTATTCCTCTTCTCCTCTTCTTTTCCTCTTGGCCGGCAGTACAAAGGAGCTAGGGATTGTTCCCTTGTTCGGTTCCTTGGTTGGCCATCTTGTTCTCTCTATTCTTGGGGCCGGCGGCATCAATCCTTTGTGGATTGGTGGTTGGCTCAAGCAAGAAGGGAAGGAGAGTTCTTCTTTCTTTCGATTGAAGAAGATCTAGGAAGCTTCAACTTGTGGAGGATCTTCGCCCACACGAAGTATATAAGGAGGCTAGGACATACGATAGAAGATCGAGACGTATAATAGTTTTACAAGTTTTTTTATTGATCTTCGCATGTTCTTATTAATATGTTTATATGTGTTGATTATACATGTCTACATCCATATGTATTTGTATAATCATGGACCCCGAAGATAAACACAAAAATTGGCGATCCGTCCGTCGTCCCTTCCGCGGCTAACCGACTAGAAGAGTTTGGTTGCTTGAACAACTAGTTTGTTCAAGCGATCGCTCAAGTCGTTAGCACGACGACGAATTGGTTAAGCTTAGGAAACTCATCCCATCCGGATTAGTTTTCATTAGTGAAAATTTTAATCCGGGGACATGGGAGCCAACGAGCCTCCGAGCCATTCCATCAAAATGGTATCAGAGCCACAGTTTTCGGTTTTGTGTGTTTTTGATTAGGTTACTTTCATGCACTTATCATATATTGTATATGCCGGATGATAGTAGGATGTGCGTAGGATAACTTTTTGGTTGTAGGCATAAGATCCAACTATTATGGCTATATATGTGTGTATGTGATTGCATGTGTGTGTGATTGTATATTATTTGAATCCTCGGGGTTGACGAGGCTAAATTAATATTTAATTTTTGTAATTAAATATAGCATTGTTTAGCCACTCATTTTAGTTTACTTTCGATCTAGATTATTTTTACACTCCTTCGTGGAGTATAGGATCGATGGATGTAAATTAAAATAGTTCATCTTGGCTCGGATCTCCTTGGTGACTTGCGCACGGGAAAAGGTGGAGCGGACAAGGTGGCGACACGACGGGACGCATATTGGAGAACAATGCCATAATAGTTGGGAAAATTCTGATTTTTTTCCATATTTATTGCTGATTTGTTTTATATGCATGTTGTGTGTGCTTGAAAATTCCTCACTGACAATTTACTAAGTGGGTGAGGGACATTTTAATTAATTCCCGCGACCTCCATTACAATTTGACGTGTGATGCAACAAACTTGTGTGTCGACTCTGAGTGCCTTCCTCCCCATCGGATGAGTTTGTTTGCGGATCACTAGGTCAAATAATGGTTATAGGAAATTATTTAGGAGTGTGTGTACTTCCACATCGGTAAGGAACATAATCTGAGATAATTCCCTTAGTATCGTGTAATGGTGCACACTTAGATGAAAATAAAAAGTATCCTCCCCATCGGAGTCACTGCTTTTATTTGTAGGGTCAAAGAGGAACCAACTATTAATTTTATTTGTCAAAAAGTAAGGTTGACAAGATAATAAAATTAATGGGTTAAACCTCCTCTTACAAATGTAGAATTCGTATACGTCCACACTATCGTGGCATGCGATATTCTCGGTGTTTTGAGGTGTTGGTTGATTTCGAAATTTTATTGTTTGAGGAATTAATATTTTTTTTTTAAATCTACAGTAATAATATGCATGTTGTGTGTGCTTGAAAATTCCTCACTGTCAATTTACTAAGTGGGAGAGGGACATTTTAATTAATTCCCGCGGCCTCCATTACAATTTGACGTGTGATGCAACAAACTTGCGTGTCGGCTCTGAGTGCCTTCCTCCCCAGCGGATGAGTTTGTTTGCGGATCACTAGGTCAAATAATGGTTATAGGAAATTATTTAGGAGCGTGTGTACTTCCCCATCGGTAAGGCACATAATCCGAGATAATTCCCTTAGTATCGTATAATGGTGCACACTTAGATACAAATAAAAAGTATCCTCCCCATCGGAGTCACTGCTTTTATTTTTAGGGCCAAAGAGGAACCAACTATTAATTGTATTTGTCAAAAAGTAAGGTTGACAAGATAATAAAATTAATGGGTAAAACCTCCTCTTACAAATGTAGAATTCGTATACGTCCACACTATCGTGGCATGCGATATTCTCGGTGTTTTGAGGTGTTGGTTGATTTCGAAATTTTATTGTTTGAGGAATCAATAATTTTTTGAAATCTACAGTAATGATCTATGTGATTCTTAGGATTTTCAAAAATGACTTTCAGTCCACTTATAATGATACTAAAGGAAATAAACTTACTGTACCCAAATAATGTTGATTGGAAAAGAATCTAGATATTGTCTTATCTGCTAAGGAGTACAAGTATGCACTCTTTGGTGAGTGTCCTCAAGCCATTGTTGCTCAAAAAGGTTTTTACTTCTAAGCCGATAGGCAAGAAGAAGAAGAAACAAGGTGGAGCAAAGGTGGTGGGAGGATCTCAGGGAGGAGTGAAGAAGCCGAAAGGCAAGTACTTCACTTACAAGCAGGATGGACATTGGAAGAAGGACTGTCCCAATCCAAAACAAAACAAAGGTATACCCTTTGGACTAGTCATTGAAACATGATTAGCGGTGTTATCTATCGGCACCTGGAGTGTATATACGGGAGTCACTGATCATGTCTGCAATACTTTGCAGGGGTTCCAGGAAACCCGACGACAAGCTGAGGGAGAGATTACCATTTACTTGGGCAATACCACTATGGTGGTGGCTATTGCAGTGGGAGAAGTTTTATTTATCTCTTCAGAAAAATAAAACTTAGGTTCTGGAAAAATTCACTTTATTTACCTTTATTTAGAATGAATTTAGTTTCAGTTTCTAAATTATTATGGATGGATATTCTATTTCTTTTAATGACAGAGTTGTTATAAAAAGAAATAGGGAGAATATCTGTTTAGGTACATTGAAAGGAAATTTATATACAAAGCCTCCCACGATGCAAATTGAAGTTAATAACTCATCTTCTAAGTCCAATGAGAGAAAAGAACCTTTGAAGATGAACCAAACATATCTTTGGCTTCTTAGGCTTGGTCACATTAACCTAAGCAGAATTCAAAGGTTGATAGTTGATGGACCTTTGGGTTCATTAGTGGTGGAGGATCTCTCAACCTACGAATCTTGCTTGGAGGGTAAGATGACCAAGAGGTCTTTTTAAGGCCAAGGGGTATAGAGCCAAAGATGTGTTAGAAATGGTTCATTCTGATTTGTGTGGTCCTATGGCTATCCAGGAAAGAGGTGGTCTTGAATATTTCATCTCTTTCATAGACAATTATTCAAGATATGGATGACACTACGATCTGATCGTGGTGGAGAGTATCTCTTGGGAAAGTTTAGGAACTACTTATCAGAGGCTGGGATTCAATCCCAATTGTATGCACCTGGCACACCCTAGTACAATGGTGTAGCAGAGCGAAGGAATAGGACTCTTATGGAGATAGTTAGATCGATGATGAGTTATTCTGACTTGTCAAATTCGTTCTGGGGATATGCTCTAGAAACGACAGTGTACATTCGGAACTTGGTTCCATATAAATCATTGCCTTCTACTCCCACAGAATTGTGGACTGGGCAAAAGCCTAGTCTAAGACATATTCAGATATGGGAGTCCAGCACATATGCTGAAGGCAGATACTGGTAAGTTGGAACTTCATAGAGAAGTACGCATGTTCGTTGGCTATCCCAGGGGAACGAAGGGTGGATTGTTTTATAGTCCTAGAGATTAGAGGGTGATCGTTAACACGAACGCCAGATTTCTAGAGGAAGACTATGTGGTGAGCCACAAGCCCAAGAGTAAAATTTTTCTGGAGGAGTTGAAAGGGGAAGCCACTTATTTAGTACCACCGGTACAAGAGGATATACCATTTGTCACTGCACCGCGTGTCATAGAGGATACACAGGTGATACCTTGTCGTAGTGGGAGGGTTGTGAGACAGCCTCTTAGATTCATGTTCTTGGGTGAATCTTCTGATTTGGTCCCTGGAAAACATGAACCTGATCCCTAGACATACGACGAGGTAATCCAAGATATAGATACAGCATCTTGGCAAAGTGCAATGAATACTGAGATTGAATCTATGGATTTAAGTCAGGTCTGGGAGCTCTTATGCATAGCAGCCCATATGGATTATGAGGTGTGACAGGAGGATGTCAAGACAGCTTTCCTTAATGGAAGTCTTGAGGAAAACATCTATATAAAGCAACCAGAGGGATTCATTGCTAAGGGCAAAGAGCGTCTTGTATGTAAGCTTAATCGGTCCGTTTATGGATTGAAGCAAGCTTCGAGATCTTGGAACATCCACTTTGATGAGGTAAATCCAGACTTATGGATTTATTCAAAGTCCGGATGAGTCTTGTGTATACAAGAGATGTGATGGAAACGTAGTGGTATTTCTTGTACTATACGTAGATAATATTTTGGTAGTTGGCAACAATATCAGAGTGTTATCAGACGAAAGGGTATGGTTGTCCAAACAGTTTGATATGAAGGACTTGGGAGAAGTGGGACACATCCTTGGGATCAAGGTTAGTGTGCTAATCCCAAGCTTCATACATAGACATGATAATGGATCGTTTTAGCATGCAAAACTCCAAGAAGGGTTTTCTACCTTTCAGGCATGGAGTTCCTTTATCTAAGGAGATGTGTCCTAGATCATCAAAGGAGATAGAGGAGATTAAGGCGGTTCCTTATGCTTGTGAGGAAGCCTCATGTATGTGATGCTCAGATGAGATATATCTGCTGCAGTAGGCATGGACGTGAATATCAGAGTAATCTAGGACAGGGACATTGGACTGCGGTAAAGCATATATTGTAGTGCCTGAGAAGGACTAGGGATTATATGCTAGTTTATCGGGCAGACCAATTACTTCCTGTGGGTTACACGAATTCCGTTTTCTAATCTGATAGGGATAACATTAAGTCTACCTCAGGTTTTGTGTTTACATTGGGAGGTGGAGTCATTGTATGGAGGAGTGTCCAGCAGAAATGCGTGGCGGACTCCACCATGGAAGCTGAGTATGTGGCAACCTATGAGGCGGCCAAAGAAGCTGTGTGGCTCAGGAACTTCCTGATGGACTTGGATGTGATTCCTGGTTTGCCCAGAACTATCACAATTTATTGTGATAATAATGGTGCAGTTGCAAACTCAAAGGAACCACGAGCCCATAAGGTAAGTAAATGCATAGAGCGCAAGTACTACCTGATACGAGAAATCGTAAAGGAGGTAGAAGTTGTTGTCGCCTAGATTGCATCAGAGGATGACCTGGTAGACCCTTTCACTAAGGCCCTTCTAGCGAGAGCTTTGATAGGCATGTGGAGGGAAGGGGAATCAGATGTATGGCAGTGTGATGACAGCATAGTCTTTTAGTATAAGTGGGAGATTGTTTGGATGTATACTGAAAACCTAGCTCTTTTTGTATGAACATTTTTATTTTGAAATAAGAATCACATGATCATTGTTTGCACTTTATATTTATTATATGTGTACATATTGTCTAATATTTTACATTGTAGATAACATGGTGCTTGGTGTGGCACAGAAGATCACGTTATCAGTCCCTTGTAGAATATAAGTAGAGGCTCACAACCAAGATAGTTTTGGACAAACCATTGGCATGGTTGTAGTGTAGCTTGGTATTGTTTTGTCTTGAACATAGATTTATACTAGTACACTTAGGTGTATTGAGAAGGACCGACATAGAGGTGATTCAATTTATTGCTGACTACATAATTGAATCGGACCTCGGATATTATGTTGTACATGCTCTTAATCCCGATATAATAACGGTCACATGTACTTAGTATTTATTTCTTTGATTTACCAAAGGGTAAGATTTAGATGGATTAAATCAATATGCCTGGTAAGTTGGGAAATGATATTATTTACATGGTGTGCCGTTGATTATAGGAGGAAACCGTGTCCTATATATTAGGTTGATGATGTCCCCTTGAGGAGCTCATAAGGTTCATCATGTAACCCTTGCAGGTTGACTTAGTCAACATGATGATAAAGTTGAGTGGTACTACTCGAGGAGTTAGATGTTAATTGATTGATGGTTAGTAAATCAATTAATTGACGGACATTCGATATCTTAAACACGGGGATATGGATGTACAAATAATATATGGAGCCCATATTAATTTATGGGGGTTGGTGAGGTAATTCAATGATGATCCTCTAATGGAATGTAACATCATGGTCCCTATCGTAGCCTAATATAATCCTCATGAAGTCTAGATCCAATGATTGAGATTAAATCTCTAGAACCGACGGTAGAGATTAAATCTCTAGATCCGACGGTTGAGATTAAATATCTAGAACCGACGGTTGAGATTAAATCTCTAGAACCGACGGTTGAGATTAAATCCCTAGATGCGACGGTTGAGATTAAATCTCTATAACCGAAGGTTGAGATTAAATCCCTAGAACCGACGGTTGAGATTAAATCTCTAGATCCGATGGTTGAGATTAAATCTCTAGATCCGACGGTTGAGATCAAATCTCTAGATCCGACGGTTGAGATTAAATCCCTAGAACCAACGGTGGAGATTAAACCAAGGCTTATCCCTAACTCTATAAAAGGGTGGCTTAGGGTGGGCGGCAAGAAGTTGGTTGGTTTTGGAAATTAGGGTTTTGCCTATCAATAGCTTGGGCGGCAAGAAACCCTAAGGAGGAAACCCTAATTAGATTAGGGTTTGGCTCTTTGGTTGGGAGGCTAGGGTTTGCAAGAAGGTGGGCGGCAACTATAGGAGAGGAGCTCTTCTTCTTCCTAGGGTGTGGCCGGCTCCTTCCTCTTCTTCCCTCTACCTTGGTTGGCGCTCAACCTATTCCTCTTCTCCTCTTCTTTTCCTCTTGGCTGGCGGCACAAAAGAGCTAGGGATTGTTCCCTTGTTCGGTTCCTTGGTTGGCCATCTTGTTCTCTCTATTCTTTGGGCCAGCGGCATCAATCCTTTGTGGATTGGTGGTTGGCTCAAGCAAGAAGGGAAGGAGAGTTCTTCTTTCTTTCGATTGAAGAAGATCTAGGAAGCTTCAACTTGTGGAGGATCTTCGCCCACACGAAGTCTACAAGGAGGCTAGGACATACGATAGAAGATCGAGAGGTATAAAAGTTTTACAAGTTTTATTATTGATCTTCGCATGTTCTTATTAATATGTTTATATGTGTTGATTATACATGTCTACATCCATATGTATTTGTATAATGATGGACCCCAAAGATAAACACAAAAACCGGTGATCCGTCCGTTGTCTCTTCCGCGGCTAACCAACTAGAAGAGTTTGGTTGCTTGAACAACTAGTTTGTTCAAGCGATCGCTCAAGTCGTTAGCACGACGATGAATTGGTTGAGCTTAGGAAACTCATCCCATCCGGATTAGTTTTCATTAGTGAAAATTTTAATCCGGGGACATGGGAGCCAACGAGCCTCCGAGCCATTCCATCAGAGCCATTGTATGGAGGAGTGTCAAGCAGAAATGCATGGCAGACTCCACCATGGAAGTTGAGTATGTGGCAGCCTCTAAGGCTGCCAAAGATGTTTTATGGCTTAGGAAATTCTTGATGGACTTGGATGTGATTCCTAGTTTGCCCAGAACTATCACAATTTATTGTGATAGCAGTGGTGCAGTTGCAAACTCGAAGGAACCACGAGCCCATAAGGCTAGTAAACACATAGAGCAAAAGTACCACCTGATACGAGAGATCGTAAAGCGAGGATAAGTTGTTGTAGCCAAGATTGCATCAGAGGATAACCTGACAGATCCTTTCACTAAGGCCCTTCCCGCGAGAGCTTTTGATAGGCAGGTAGAAGGAATGGCAAACAGATGTATGGCAGTATAAGGACAACATAGTCTTTTAGTATAAGTGGGAGATTGTTGGGATGTATACTGAAAAGTCTATCTTTTGTATGAACATCTTTATTTTTGAAATAAGAATCACATGATCATTGTTTGCATATTTATGGTTATACATATTGTCTAATACATTACATTGTAGATAACATGGTGTGTGGTGTCACATAGAAGATCATGTTATCAGTTCCTTGTAGAGTATAAGTAGAGGCTCACAACCGAGATGCTTTTGGACAAACCATTGGTATGGTTGTAGTGTAATTTGGTATTGGTTTGTCTTGACCATAGAATTACACTAGTACACTTTGTGTGTTTTGAGTAGAACCAACTTAGAGGTGATTCAATTTATTACTGACTACATAATTGAAAGGGACCTCGGATATTGTGGTGTACATGCTCTTAATCCCTATATAATAATGGGCACATGTACTTAGTATTTATTTCTTTGATTTACCAATGGGCGAGATTTATAGATTAAATCGATAGGCTCGGTAAGTTGGGAAATGATATTATTTACATGGTGTGTTGTTGATTATAGAAGGAAACCGTGTCTTATAAATTAGGATGATGATGTTCCCTTGAGGAGCTCATAAGGATCATCATGTAAACCCTGCAGGTGGACTTGGTCCGGCATGATGATAAGGTTGAGTGGTACTACTCATGCAGTTAGATGTTGATTAATTAATTGTCAGTAAATTAATTAATTGATGGACATTCGATATCTCAAACACGGGGAGATATTTGTACAATTAATATATGGAGCCCATATTTATTTATGGGAGTTGGTGAGGTAGATCAATGATAATCCTCTAGTGGAATGGATTATCATTAATGGATCGGACTTTATGTGGGCTAGATCCATTGGGTGGCCAAGATCCAACTACTCCTCATGGTCTCTATTGTAGCCTATTAAAACCCTCATGAAGCCTAGATCTGACGGACACGATTAAAAGGAGGCTTGGGAGAAATCTATAAAGAGGAACCAAGGCTTGGGCGACAAGGCTAAGAATTGGATTCTAGGGTTTGCTCTCCTTGGCTTGGTCGGCAAGAAGCACTAGGAGAATTAGGGTTTGGAGATTGGTTTGGGCAGCGGCAAGAAGTGGAGGAGGTCTTAGGGTTCTTCTACCTCTCTTCCTAAGGTGTGGCCGGCGCAACTTCTCCTTCCCTTGGTGGTCGGCGCTCTTTCCTTTAAGGAAAGGCCGGTGGTTCTTCTTTCTCCCCAAGTGGTTGGCGATTCCTTCTTCATTGGAAAGGGTCGGCACCATCTCCTTCTTACTCTCCTTGGCCGGCGGCAACAACCTAGCTTGGAGCTTGGTGGTCGGCACTAGATAGGAGTAGAAGTGTTCGAGTATTCTTCCCTTTTTTCGGAGCGAGCAAGGAAGGGAAGAACGTGATCTAGGAAGCTTCGACCCTTGGAGGATCATTGCCCACACAACGTCCAAGAGGAGGATAGGACATACAATAGAATATCAAGAGGTAAAAAAGAGGTATAATTCTTGTTTTGGTTTTCTTTTGTTCCTTTGCAATTTGTTTATAATTGTATGCCGCTAATTTACTTGGACCCCAAAGATAAATACAAAAACTGAAGATCCGTACATCATCTATTCCGCGGCTAATCGAGGAAAAGAGTTAGGTTGCTTGAACAACAAGTTTGTTCAAGAGACCACTCGAATCGAATAACACGATGATGGATCGGTTGCTTGGGTAATCCGTCTTCGTCAAGGATTAATTTTTTTAATCCGGGGACGTAGATGGATCGCCATGTACAAGAAACCAAGTTGAAGCAAGAAGCGAAGCTTCGACCCTTCAAGTGGTATCAGAGTCATGGTTTCCGGTTTTGTGTGTTTATGATTCAGTTACTTTTATGTACTTTTCATATATTGTATGTGCCAGATAATAGTAGGATCTGCGTAGGCTAACTTTTTGGTTGCAGGAATAAGATCCAACTATTATTGTCATATGTGTGTGTATGTGATTGGATGTGTGTAATTGTAATATTATTCGAATCCTCAGGCTTGACGAGGCTAGTATTTAATTTTTGTAATTAAGTACGACATTGTTTAGCCACTCTTTTATTTTAGTTTACTTTCGATCTAGATTTCATGTACACTCCTTTGTGGAGTATAGGATTGATGGATGTAAATTAAAATAATTTTTCTTGATTCAGATCTCCGAATGACTTGTAAATGGTGTAGGGAGGCGGACGAGATGGCGACACGACGGGAGGCATATTGGAGAACAAAATCCATAATAGTTGGAAAATATTTTTTTACCATATTTATTGCTTCTTGTTTGATATGCATGTTGTGTGCTAGGAAAATTCCTCATTTTAAATTACTAAGTGGGAGAGGGATATTTTAAAAAAAAAATCCAATGGCCTCCATTACGATTTGACATATGATGCAAATAAACTTGCGCGTCGGCTCTGAGTGCCTTCCTCCCCATCGGATGAGTTTGTTTTGAGGATCACAGGGTCAAATATGATTATAGGAAATTATTTAGGAGCGTGTGTACTTTCCCATCGGAAGGCACATAATCCGAGATAATTGCCTTGGTATCGAGTAATGGTGAACACTTAGATGCAAATAAGATTATCCTCCCCATCAGAGTCACTGCTTTTATTTGTAGGGCCGAAGAGGAACCAACTATTAATTTTATTTGTCAAAAAGTAAGGTTGACAGGATAGTAAAATTAATGGGTAAAACCTTCTCTTACAAATGTAGAATTTGTATACGTCCACACTATCGTGACATACGATATTCTCGGCGTTTTGAGGTGTTGGTTGATTTTATAAAAATTTGTTTGAGGAATCAATAAATTTTTGAAATCTAATGTTTTGATCTATGTGATTCTTAAGTTTTTCAAATATGACTTTCGACCCACTTGCTGTGATACTAAAGGAAAATAAACTTACTGGATCCAATTAAGTTGATTGGAAAAGGAATCTAGATATTATCTTGAATGTTGAGTACAAGTATATACTCTTCGAAGAGTGTCCTCCTAAGCCTGCGGATGATTATGGGGAAAAGGAGAATGAGAGTTATAAGAAGTGGATAAAGGATGATGAGATGGCGCGGTGTTACATTTTGGCTTCTATGTCAAATGTATTGCAACATCAGCATCAAGTCACGCCTACTGCTTATGACTTGATGCTCAAACTCAAGGATTTTTTTGGACACCAGAATCGGGCTACTAGAAAGGAAGCCATGAGGAACTTGATGACGACCACCATGGTCAAGGGAACACCCGTGAGGGATCATGTTCTCAAGATGATGGCTCACTTAAATGAGCTGGAAGTCCTTGGAGCTGAGATCGATGGGGAAACCCAGGTCAATATCATTCTCCAATCTCTACCTAGGAGTTTTGAGCAGTTTCGCTTGAACTACAACATTAACAAGAGGTTGTATTCGTTGGCGGAGCTTCTGACAGAACTCCAGGCGAAAGAGGGGCTTTTTCGTCAGAGGGCTCAGGCTCAGGCCATGGTTGCTCAAAAGGTTTCTACTTCTAAGCCAAAAGGCACGAAGAAGAAGAAACAAGGTGGAGCAAAGGTGGCGGGTGGATCTCAGGGAGTGAAGAAGCCGAAAGGCAAGTGCTTCACTTGCAAGCAGACTGGACATTGGAAGAAAGATTGCCCCAATCAAAAGCAGAACAAAGTTATACCTTTTGGTCTAGTCGTTGAAACATATTTAGCGGTGTTATCAACCGACACCTAGTGTGTAGATACGGGAGCCACTGATCATATCCGCAATACTTTTCAGGGGTTCCAGGTATTAGTGAATGCCCTAGAGACAATCATGTGACGATTGTTGTATGGACTTTGTTGTATCATATTCCTATTTATAAAGGCATTTCTTTATGGTTATTATACTTACTTGTATTGGTGCCAAATAACTAAGTATAATAACATCCTTTAGTAGAAGGTTCTTATCTATATCAATCGATTGGTTGAATCGATAATGAGATGATATAGAGAACACTACTCTTAATCATTCCTAGTCAAGTATTAACATTCAGGGACAATGTTAATGCGAAGAGACTAGCATGTAGGTCAACTCGATGACTTGATCTCACAAGTCATGGATATGAGATATCAAGTTGACACATGGATATGTATTGGAGAATGTATACTGAATGACCCGCCATGAGAAAATATCATTGATCGTTATATGAATGTCATATACTTTCTCATGTGACTATTAGTATGACTATTAGTCCTTAGACCTAAAGTCACCATGGTTCCCTACATAAGGAGTTGCATACTTTAACTTCGTCAAACATCACCCGTAAATGGGTGGACTATAAAGGTGATTACTGGGTATGTAACAAATTATGCGGAGGGATGTGAGTGATGTAGATGGGATTTATCCTTCCTATATGACGGAAGTGACATCATGATTCTTGATAGAGTGAGACCACTAAGTGTATGGCCATATCCAAATGAGTAAATATGAGATATTGAGCTCATTTGATTATAGTGAGTCTACTTGGAGTTCAAGATATAGATTGTACAGAGGATGACACAGTCTATGCCTCAATTGGTCAATCTAGATGTCAAGGATAGAGGGACATTGTCACATATTGTGAGAGTTATAATTAGTAGTCACAAAGGTGATGTTGGATCTCAACATTCTTATAACTTGGACGCTCATTGCTTATGTTTCTAAATTGGTTTAGGAACATTACCAACATTACAAGAACCTATAGGGTCACACACAAAGGGTAATTAGATGGAGATTAGGTTCATATGATGGACCAAGAGGATTAGGTTCATGTGATGAACCAAATTGGATTAAGAGTAATCCAAATTAGACTAATTGAGTTGGAATCAATTTGATTCAAGTGTTGAATAAGTCTAACTTAGATTTGATTCATTGAGTCAATTTAAACTAATGAATAGATATTCATTAAATTAAATTTACTTGAATGAAATGGTTGGATTTGATCAACCATGGAAGATAAGAGGTCAAGTTTGACTTGACTTGAGAGGGAAGATGAATGGTCAAGTTTGACTTGACCAAATCCCTTGTCATGATGACTTGGCATGGGCCGGCCAATGATGATGTTCCACATCATCATGGACACATCATGGGGTGCCACCTCATGAGGGAGACCAAGAGTCATGGCTCTTGGAATTACATGCATGTATATAACTCCCGTGTAGTGGCCGACCACTATTTAATGGGTGCATTAGTGTGAAGTTAGTGGATTTTAACTTCATCTTCTTCCTCTCTCTTCTCAAGCTCTCTCTTCCTCATCCTTGTCGTGGGCTTCTAAGTGTGCTAGCACACTCTAAGTTCCCTTCTCCACCTATTGTTCGTGTGGATAATTGTAGAGGAGTGTACGCTTGACACTCTCGAGTTCCGGCAAGCCGTTTGGACGAGCGGGATAAGGGAAGGGTGTTGCATCAAGAGTAAAGCTCTTTGTTAGGAATATTGGAATGGCTAGAGGGGGGGTGAATAGCGTTTCGCCCGATCGTGGATGGAATTCAATCTCATTCGTGTCTACAATTTCGTTAGCGCAGCGGAATATACATAATAATAAAATCAATAACGAAATGGACACAACACAAATCACAACAAGAGCATATAACGTGGTTCGGAACCGAACTGGTTCCTACTCCACGGATTGGGTTCGTACGAACCCTAGCGATGCCACAAACACCACTAACCAATAAAACTCCTTCTTGACACAAGTCAAGGGTGGAGAAACCCCTTACAAGTAATCTTACAACAATAAGATACAAATACAAGCAATTACAATAATGAATACGATATACAAGTAAATAAAAGACTTTACAATACTTGTTTTGATTGCTTGAATGCTTGGTTGCTTGCTTGCACTTGGAGACCTGATTTGCACCAACAAATCGCCCCAATAGCCCTCATGAACCGATGGTTTTTCCTCCATCACGAGCTCCATATATAGCTTCAACCTGTGCTGGAAAAAGTCGATCAGTCGACTGATCGGGACCATTAATCGACTGATGCCACTGTTGTCATGAGACAACGGCTAGATCCACGCTGGATAAGTCCAACGGAACCTTCATCAGTCGACTGATTGTGACCATCAATCGACTGATGGAGTCCTCACTCGACCAGTCGAGTCTCGACTCCATTTTGTGGCCGATTTCTCGAGCACCAGTCGACTGATCACACGATCAGTCGACTGCTCGAGCCATCAGTCGACTGCCCACCTCTGGTAGTCGACTGCTAGGCCATAACCTGCAGTCAAACCCTAGTTGACTCGGTCCAGTCGACTGCCACATGGCACCAGTCGACTGGCACACCTCAAACATGAGGTTTTAACCCAAGTATGGTTCCCCCATACTTGCTAGACCACCCTTAGCCTAGACCTAAGCCTTCTAGCCACCTCCATCAGCCTCACGCCTCTCGGATCCCTCCAAGTCATCCATGACTTGTTCATCCATCGCGCTAGCCTTCAGGTGCTTCCGTCGGCTATGTCATGCTAACGGTGTCTACACCGCCAAGGCACATTGGACTTATGCCGCCGCCAACCATTGGACTTATGCTGCCAAGACTACCGCTTGGACTTTACGCCGCCAATATCAATCCCCTTGGACTTCAAATGCCAACCCATGTTGGACTTTCCATGCGAAGACCATGCTTGGACTTCTCAAATGCCAAGACCATGCTTGGACTTTCCCTTGCCAACCCATGTTGGACTTTTACATTGCCAAGACCATGCTTGGACTTTCCCTTGCCAACCCATGTTGGACTTTTCATGCCAAGACCATGCTTGGACTTTTCCCAATGCCAAGTGTCCCACTTGGACTTTCCATGCCAGGTACTCAAGACTTGGACTTTACCAAATGACAATTACATTGTCATATGTTTTTGTCGAAACATCAAAACACATCAAAACATCACTCGAGCCAAACTCGAGTCCTGGTCAATCGTGACCTGGGCCGATTGCACCAACAATCTCCCCCTTTTTGATGTTTGACAAAAAAAACAAAACAAATGATTGAGTTAGAGTACTAACTCCAATCCTTTACCACTCTCCAAATGTTCTCCCCCAAACATTCTCCCCCTTTTTGACTAACATCAAAAAGGTTTTCTCTCCAAGGAGGTCAATGTCTCATGTCCCAATGAGATCTTACAATCTCCCCCTTGATCCAACAATACTTAGGATGCCTACCATCTTCCTAATGATAAGTCCCATATCACTCAAGAGAGGCAATCCTATACTCTCTCCCAATTTCCAAATTGGGTCTCTCAAAAACCCATCAATTTTCCAATTGATGATATATTCTCCCAATAACTTCTCCTATTCAAGGAGAAAAACACATCCATAATCCCAAGATGGATACCTCCCCCTAAAGGCTTGCTCCCCCTTGACCATTGCACCAACAATGTCCTTGGGAAGTCCCTAAGCCAATAGGAACTTTAAACCATCAAGATTAAGGTTAGACATTCAACATTGAACTTTCCAACACCTTATCATTGATACAAACCCTAAACAACTCTCCTAATCCATATCTAATGGATTTTCACCCTTTATAATGCTTCCCAAAGCATATCCTAGGGTTAGGAGTGATTAGGGACCTTTACCATGGCTGAACACGGGCTAACCAAACCTAGTTTTCCCGAAATCAGACTTGGCAGTCGACTCATCTACGGCTCCACACTGATCACATTCATCATCGATCCCACTCAGTGATCGATCGATCAATTCCAATTTGTCATTATCGTAATCGAATCGAAAATCATAAATAATTATACGTATATCGAAAAATCATGAAATTTGATACGTATAATACCTATGACCAATACAATGGGTGAAAAATATTTCAAAATTATTTTACCCATAAAATAGTGAATTTGATACAAAACTCAAAACCATTGAAATTTTCAATGTTTTGGCCCTATTTTGTATCAACTTCATCAATGGTGATTGCTATCAAAAGATAGACTTCACCAAGGTTTTTCAAAAAGATTTTAAAATGTTTTCAAAACCTTATTTTGGATCATATTCCTTGGGCTCTATGCACATGACTTGTACACGAGCTTTTCCAATGATCCACAACTAGAATTAGATGAGTTTTAGTTCATCTAGATGCAAAAACTATGCACCTTGAACTTAACTCATATCCTAGCATCTCACATGTATCTATGGTGTATAAATACACATACATGTCAATTAGAATGTGAGATGTGGGTTTTGTTCTCCCTAATTTAGGGTTTCATGCATTTTTCTAAGGCAACTCTACTTGATTCCCTTATAAATGGGACTCCAAGTCATGCCATAGTCCTTAAATCAATTTCAATCAAAATTTTCTTAAATGCATGAATGATTATGGCATTAATGATGATATAGATAAACACATGCTCATAATCATGATGTCATGGCATAATATGAAATCTAAAAACACATGACATTTAATCCTTAATCCTAAACATGTACATGACATATAGAATGATTAAAAATAAGCATGATGTCACGGCATGGTATATGGCAAACAAAGCATGGCATATAAAATATATAGGTATAGTAATACCTAAATTTTAATATTAATTGTCATTTCATATAATTAATTATATTTTGCCACATTTCTATTTTTCTCCCAAGTGTGCCAAAAACCCAAAATGGCACACTAACCTCTAAACCTAAATTGTGCCAATTTTGATCATTTTATCAAACTTCTCAAGTAATATTGGCACATCCTAAAAACTTTTAGGATTAAGACTTAAATGTATTTCCAAGGCAACCATAACCTTGAAAATAACCTAAAGTGCCACCTTTATTATGGTTGAGTTAACTACCCATCCAATCAAGGTTGGCACACCCTAAACCCATCTAGCGTGAATCAATCACGCTCTTAGGAACCCAAAACCTATTGGAGCTCCTAGGGTTAATTAGGTATTCCTTAGGGATAACCTCCCTAGATACCTTCCTAATGACCTTCCTAGGCTTATTAGCCTTGGTCATTTTGGTCTTGCCTAGGTTAACCTTAGGGATTGCCTCCCTAACAACCTTCTTAGTGCCCACCCTAGGTTTCTTCGAAACCTTGGCCACTAGGCACAAACCTTGGTCAACTCTAGGGATGACTTCCCCATTGACCTTGGTCTTCCTAGACCTAGTTAGTGTCCCATAGTCAAATGGAACACTATGGTAAGCCACCTTAGGCTTAGGTTTTTGACCCAAACCCTTCTTGCCTTTGGTTGACTTTTGTCTTTTAGATCCTACTTGTTGACTTTGATTATTTGACCTAAAAGTTTGACCAATTGACCCTTGCATTTGATTTTGCAAAATGTTGAGGGTCTTTTCAAGTTTTTCAAGCCTTGACCTCAAGGCTTGATTTTCCTTTTCTAATATCTCAATTTTTAATTTTTCATTTTCTCTTGAGATATTTCTATTTCTAGGCATATGTCTAGATTCCTTAGCATTAAAGCCTAGATGTTCTCCTATTTTCTTATTTCTTTCCTTAGGTAATATATTTTTAGGGACATTAGTCCCAAATTTCTTCTTATTTCCTAAGTGAACACTCTTAGCACCTAAACAAAAGTATTTATTTCTATTAGCATGCTTTTCATGGCAAATTGCAAGAGAATTAAAATTCCTAGCATGCTTTTGACTTTTAAATTTAGAAGATGCATTATTGAAATATACCTTAGGGTTTGCCTTGGAGGCTCCCCCTACATGTATAGCTCCTTCTTGGGTCTTTTTGCTCCCCCTAGGGCATTGATTTCGGTAATGCCCCGGTTGCCGGCACTTGAAGCAAATGACTTGCTCCTTGCTTTTCTTGTCATTGGGAACACCGGCTTCATTGACTATTTGTGTCGGTGGAGCTTTCCTAATCTTCTTTGGGCACTTGCTCTTGTAGTGCCCGGTTTCCCTACACTCAAAACATATTATATGCATTTTATTATTAACACATATGTTTGAGTTACCTAGGGTAGTGGTGGAGGCCGGAGTTGGATTTTGAGCTTCCTCATCTTGACCGGATGTTGAAGGCTCTTCTTGAGGTTGCTCCGGTATAGAGGATGGTCTTTCCTCCTCAATCCTAGAAGTGGATGCTCCTTCCACTTCTTCCACCTCTTCTTTCTACGATCCGGAAGTTGACTCCATCTCATCTTCCGATTCCTCACTTTCACTTGAGGATGAACTCTCTTTATGGAATCTTGCCAATTTCCTCCATAGCTCCTTGGCATACGTGTAATCCCCTAGCTTGCACAAAATATCATTAGGAATTAAATCTTCCAAAAGTTTCGTTACCTTAACTTCGGTCTTGAGCTTTTGGCGTTGCTCTTGGGTCCACTTTTTTAATTTTTGGACATTTCCCTTCTTATCCCTAGGGGGTTCAAGACCTTCAATGAGGATGAACCAATCCTCTATGTTCATCATCAAGAATGTTTCCATTCTTGCTCTCCACGTCGGAAAATCTTCTCGGTCGTATGGTGGTGGAGTGTTGATATCCCATCCAAGCTTGTCTTGAAATTCCATCTTCACCCTCTAGCATCTTGCTCCCGGTTGTTAATCCGTTGAAGAGCCACCAGGCTCTGATACCACTTGTAAGGAATATTGGAACAGCTAGGGGGGGGGGGGTGAATAGCGTTTCGCCCGATCGTGGATGGAATTCAATCTCGTTCGTGTCTACAATTTCGTTAGCGCAGCGGAATATATATAATAATAAAAGCAATAACGAAATGGACACAACACAAATCACAACAAGAGCATATAACGTGGTTCGGAACCGAACCGGTTCCTACTCCACGGATTGGGTTCGTACGAACCCTAGCAATGCCACAAACACCACTAACCAATAAAACTCCTTCTTGACACAAGTCAAGGGTGGAGAAACCCCTTACAAGTAATCTTACAACAATAAGATACAAATACAAGAAATTACAATAATGAATACGAAATACAAGTAAAGAAAAGACTTTACAACACTTGTTTTGATTGCTTGAATGCTTGGTTGCTTGCTTGCACTTGGAGAACTGATTTGCACCAACAAATCTCCCCAATAGCCCTCAAGAACCGATGGTTTTTCCTCCATCACGAGCTCCATATATAGCTTCAACCTGTGCTGGAAAAAGTCAATCAGTCGACTGATCGGGACCATCAGTCGACTGATGCCACTGTTGTCGTGAGACAACGGCTAGATCCACGCTGGATAAGTCCAACGGAACCTTCATCGATCGGACAGACCATCGGTCGACCGATGGAGTCCTCACTCGACGAGTCTCGACTCCATTCTCGCGGCGATTTCGAGCACCGGCCGATCGATCACACGATCGGTCATCGCTCGAGCCATCATCGACTTCCCACCTCGCGGTCAATGATCTAGGCCATAACCCGCAGTCAAACCCTAGTTGACTCGGTCCAGTCGACTGCCACATGGCACCAGTCGACTGGCACACCTCAAACATGAGGTTTTAACCCAAGTATGGTTCCCCCATACTTGCTAGACCACCCTTAGCCTAGACCTAAGCCTTCTAGCCACCTCCATCAGCCTCACACCTCTCAGATCCCTCCAAGTCATCCATGACTTATTCATCCATCGCGCTAGCCTTCAGGTGCTTCCGTCGGCTATGTCATGCTAACGGTGTCTACACCGCCAAGGCACATTGGACTTACGCCGCCATGACTCCGCTTGGACTTTACGCCGCCAACCATTGGACTTATGCTACCAAGACTACCGCTTGGACTTTACGCCGCCAATATCAATCCCCTTGGACTTCAAATGCAACCCATGTTGGACTTTCCATGCCAAGACCATGCTTGGACTTCTCAAATGCCAAGACCATGCTTGGACTTTCCCTTGCCAACCCATGTTGGACTTTTACATTGCCAAGACCATGCTTGGACTTTCCCTTGCCAACCCATGTTGGACTTTTCATGCCAAGACCATGCTTGGACTTTTCCCAATGCCAAGTGTCCCACTTGGACTTTCCATGCCAGGTACTCAAGACTTGGACTTTACCAAATGACAATTACATTGTCATATGTTTTTGTCGAAACATCAAAACACATCAAAACATTACTCGAGCCAAACTCGAGTCCTGGTCAATCGTGACCTGGGCCGATTGCACCAACACTCTTCACATGTAGATCTAAAGTAGATCTAAGGTTATAATCACGTATATTTATATTTTTGTTTATGTTCACACGGATCCGTGGCCGACTTTCGAGGTTTTCATTTATAATAAAGAACAAATGTTGTTCAGTTTATTTAAATGATATGTTCTATTGTAGTGTACCTCTGATGAATGGACTCTACATTCTAGACTTAGAGAACTCCATCTATAACATAAGTACCAAAAGTTTTAAGTCAAATGAGTTTAACTAAACCTATCTCTGGCACTGTTGCTTAGGTCACATAATTGAGAGTCGCTTATCCCAGCTCCATAAGGATGGGCTGATGGACTCGTTTGATTTTGAATCATATGAGACATGCAAGTCTTGCCTTCTAGGCAAGATGACCAAGACTCCTTTTAGTGGACACATCGAAAGAGCAATAGATTTGTTAGGACTTATACATAGTGATGTATGTAGCCCTTTCAATATTGCTGCTAGAGGTGGTTATAGGTACTTCATTATATTTACTGATGACTTCAGTAGATATGGTTATGTGTATCTGATGACACATAAGTCAGAATCCTTTGAAAAGTTTAAAGAATTCAAGAATGAAGTACAAAACCAGCTTGGCAAGAGTATTAAGATACTTCGATCAGATCGAGGCGGTGAATTCCTTAGTCATGAGTTTCGTGACTATCTAGCTGAGTGTGGGATTCTATCCCAACTCACTCCTCCTGAAACACCACAGTGGAATGCTATATCGGAAAGGAGATATCATACCCTATTAGATATGGTACGATCTATGATGAGTCACATAGATCTTCCTATATCCTTTTGGGGATATGCTCTAGACACAGTAACCTTCACACTTAACCGTGTACCATCCAAGGTTGTGATAAAGACACCAAATGCGATATGGACAGGGAAAAATCCCAAGATGTCTTTAATGAGGTTTTGGGGTTGTGAGACTTATGTTCGACATCAAGTCTCAGACAAACTGGGACCCAAATCTGATAAGTGCTATTTTGTTGGATATCCCAAGGAGACGAAGAGATATTACTTCTACATTCCCAGTTAGCACAAAGTGTTTGTGGCAAAGACTAGGGTATTTCAAGAAAGAGATTTTGTTTCTAGAAAAACTAGTGGGAGTATGTTCGATCTTGAAGAAATTTAAGATATGGACCATAGCACTAAGGCCTTGACAGAGGTTGAACAGGAACCACAAAGTGTTGTGGGTGATGAGATTGTTGAACAAAGAGTTGTGAAATAACAACCTGTTCAGGTAGACCTACCTCTTCGCTAGTCTGATAGGGTACGT
This sequence comes from Wurfbainia villosa, assembly GCA_025175895.1. Taxonomy (NCBI): domain Eukaryota; kingdom Viridiplantae; phylum Streptophyta; class Magnoliopsida; order Zingiberales; family Zingiberaceae; genus Wurfbainia; species Wurfbainia villosa. The sequence goes on along the minus strand of CM045989.1, from coordinate 28,070,145 downwards.
CGTCAGCCTGAGAGATACTTATTTCTCTTGTCTGACCATGATGACATTATACTCATTAAGAATGAGCCTACCTTCTATCAAGAAGCTGTGATGAGCCCAGATTCTGTGAAATGGCTAGAGGCCATGAGATCCGAGATGGAATCCATGTACGTCAACCAAGTAAGGACTTTGGTTGATCCACCTAAAGGCGTCAAACCCATTGGGTGTAAGCGGGTCTTTAAGAGAAAGACTGACATGGATAGACTTAAGCATACCTATAAGGGTCGATTGGTGGCTAAAGGTTTCAAGAAAATTCATGGTATTGACTATGATGAAACCTTTTCTCCAGTTGCGATGTTTAAGTCCATTCGGATCATTCTTGCTATTGCAGCGTACCATGATTATGAGATCTGGCAAATGGATGTCAAAACCATGTTTCTAAATGGAAACTTGCTTGAGGATGTGTACATGACACAATCTGAGGGTTTTATAGATCCACAGCATACTAGCAAAGTATGCAAGCTGCAAAGGTCCATTTATGGGCTAAAGCAAGCTTCTCAAAGCCAGAATCTTTGATTCGATGATGCGATCAAATAGTTTGGTTTCATCAAGAATGAAGATGAACCTTGTGTCTACAAGAGGGTTAATGGAAACACAGTTGGCTTCCTTGTATTGTATGTAGATGACATACTACTCATTGGGAATGACATCCCTTCGTTACAGTCTGTGAAGACTTGGTTGAGGACATGCTTATCAATGAAGGACTTAGGTGAAGCAGTCTGTATTCTAGGCATCAAGATCTATAGAGATAGATCTAAGAGATTGCTTGGCCTAAGTCAAAGTACATATATTGACATGGTATTACTACAGTTTGCCATGCAAAATTCCAAGAAGGGACTTCTGCCGATGTCACATGGTGTGAGTCTTTTGAAGACTCAAAGTCCCTCTTCTAGAGAGGAGAGAGACTACATGGATAAGATTCCTTATGCATCTGCCATAGGATCTATCATGTACGTCATGCTATGTACTCGTCCTGATGTCTCGTATGCTTTGAGCATGATGAGTAGATACCAATCAGATCCAGGTGAGCGTCACTGGATAGTAGTCAAGAATATTCTTAAGTACTTAAGAAGGACTAAAGAATATTTCTTGTTATTTGGAGGCAATAATGAGCTAGCTGTAAAGGGTTATAGCGATGTCAGCTTCTAAACTAACCAAGATGATTATAGATCGCAATCAAGGTTCGTGTTTTGCTTGAAAGGTGGCGCTGTGAGCTGGAAGAGTTCGAAGCAGGACACAGTTATTGATTCTACAACAGAGGCCGAGTATATTGCTGCATCAGAGGCAGCAAAGGAGGATGTTTGGATCCGCAAGTTCATTACTGAGCTTGGGGTGGTTCCTAGCATAGCAGATCCTATAAAGCTTTATTGTGACAACAATGGAGCGATTGCGCAGGCTAAGGAACCTCACTCATACCAGCGGACCAAACACATACTACAACGCTTCCATCTCATTCGAGAGATTATCGATAGAGGAGATGTGAAGATTTACAGAGTACCCATAAAGGCTAATGTCGCAGATCCCTTGACCAAGGCTTTGGCATAGAAAAAGCATGATGGTCACACTAGGTGATTGGGTATTAGATACTACAGTGATTGACACTAATGCTAGTGGGAGATTGTTAGTGAAAGCCCTAGAGCCAATCATGTAATGATTATTGTATGTACTTTGTTGTATCATATTCCTATTTATAAAGGCATTTCTTTATGGTTATTATACTTACTTGTATTGCTGCTAAATTACTAAGTATAATAACGTCCTTGAGTAGAAGGTTCTTATCTATATCAATCAATTGGTTGAATCGATAATGAGATGATATAGAGAATTTTGGGGACTCGATTTTGAATCCGAATTTTGATTCGGATTGTGATCTTCTCTCGATCACATCGTCTTCGACACGAGGCTAGTGACTCATACGAAGACGAGGCTCGTGGCTTTGTGAAGTCATCCCGACGATACTCGACGTGGATACAGATAGAGGTGATTCTAGCGAGAGTCGCTCCAGTTGATGTCTTTCCTGCTACACGTGATACATCAGGTATACGTAGAATAATTTCCTTTTATTGCAAAATTTGAAACTATGGTTATGTCTACACATGTTGTAATATGCATGCGTGTGGTGTGTGTGAAGTAATAAATTAGATTTATTATTTTTTATTTCTTCCGCTGCGCACATATTTACGAAACATCTTCAAACACACACTCAATGCGGTGCCAGAAACCCAATAGTGGTATCAGAGCCTAGGTTGTGTTTTGACATAATCATAAAATTATTTTGCGATAGTCGTAATTGTATTTATGGAAATTTTCTACTTTTGGAAAGTTTAGAAGTATTTATGGAAATCTTCTACTTTTGAAAAGTTTAGAAAAATTTATGGAAATTGTCACTTTCCATAAATAAAATATATGATTTGATTTGGAAATTTGTTTCCTAATTTAATCATGATTTGATTTGGGGAATCAAATATAAAATATATTTTATTTCCATAAATAGTTTTGACAATTTAGGAAATTTTTTTCCTAAATTAAATTTAACTTTTCCTTAATTAACACTTTCCATAAATAAAATATGTGATTAGATTTGGAAATTTGTTTCCTAATTTAATCATGATTTGATTTGGAGAATCAAATCTCAAACATATTTTATTTCCATAAATAGTTATGACATATAAGGAAATCTTGTACATGTCATAATTGTATGTTATGAAATTTCGTTATATGCATATCATTATGTCATGTAATTGCATTAGATGCATATCATTATGTCATGCATGTCGTGACATGTAGATGTATGTCATGCCATGTAGATAATAGTTATTTGCATGCAAAGATGATGAGACATAAAAACACTTACTCAATATTAAAGCTTACATCTTCCATTAATATGGTTAGTACAAGAGTTCTATTTCCTGTTTGGGTTGTTGGACTCTCTCCAAGCCCGGCTCGAACCTGAACATGTTCAAACCATGGAATAGTTTAATACTAATATGGTAAGAGTCAGAGGTCAATCTTTAGCTTTGGTTGTTGGATTCTCTCTAAGCTGGGCTAATTTGTTGAATGCGCTCTAACCATATTAAAACTATTTCTCGATTAATGGGTTGGCTTTAACCTGTAGCAACGGCTTGTTGGACTCTCTCTAAGGTCGATGTGAAGGGAGGTGAAGTTGGGTGCTATGCATAGATGCATACTTGTTAATGAGTTAACAACTCGATGTATGTGTGAACATTCAATTAGTTGATAGCACATTGTGATAGTTGCATATATGTGATATGCAATCGGTATATTTGATATGTACCATCGTAGCTATGAATGGCTTGTTGGACTTGAAGGTTTTGCGGAACCGAAGCTCTGATACCACTTGAAGGTAGGAAACTTCGCTTCTCACTTCAACTCGGTCGCTTGTTCATGGTGATCCCTTCTACGTCCCCGGATAAAAAAAATTTATCCTTGATAAGAGGGATTACCCAAGCTACCATTTCATCGTCGTGCTATTCGATTAGAGTGGTCACTTGAAAAAACTTGTTGTCCAAGCAACCAACCTCTATTCTACGATTAGCCGCGGAATAGACGATGTACGGATCGCTGGATTTTGTGTTTGTATTCGGGGTCCAAGTATATTTAACCATAAAAACAGAATACAAAACATGTATATGATTGAAAAACAATTATAGACATGTTACAAAAGAAAATAGACAAGCGTTATACCTCTCGAATTTCTATTGTATGTCCTTCCTCCTTTTGGACGTCGTGTGGGCGACGATCTTCCAAAAGTCGAAGCTCCTAGATCACAAATCTTTCTTCCTTGCTCGCTCCAAATAAGAGGAAGTATAGAAACAAAACACTTCTTCTTCTTTCAACCAACCACCAAGCTCCAAGCATGGTGCTTGCTGTCGGCCAAGAAGAAGAACAAGGAGAATTGGACGTCGGCCAAGAGCTTCAAGAAAAGACCCTAAGCTTTGTTTCCACGGGCCAAGGAGAAGAGAAGGAAGAGATTTGGATGCCGGTAAAGGGGGAGAAGAAGATGATTGGCGCCAACCACCTTGAGGAAGAAGAGAAGAAAGGAAAATATTTCCTTAATTGTGGCCGCCCAAACCAAACTCTAAAACCCTAGCCTCCAAGCTCCTTACCGCCCAACCCTAATCCTATCTTGCTTCTAATTCTTTTTGCCGCCCACCCTAATCTCTCCTTTTATAGAGTTAGGGATATGCCTTGTTTTAATCTCCACCATTGGTTCTAGGTATTTAATCTCAACTGTCGGATCTAGAGATTTAATCTCAACCGTCGGATCAAGAGATTTAATCTCTACCGTTGGATCTAGAGTTTTGTTTTCATCCATTGAATCTAGGCTTCATAAGGTTTTAATAGGCTACAATAGGGACCATGAGGAGGAGTTGGATCTCGGTCACCCAATGGATCAAGCCCACATAAAGTCCGATCCATTAATGATAATGCAATCCACTAGAGGATTATCATAGATCTACCTCACCAACCCCCATAAGTTAATATGGGCTCCATATATTATTTGTACATTTTTCTCCCCATGTTTAAGATCTTGAATGTTCGTCGATTAATTAATTTACTGACAATTAATTAATCAATATCTAACTCCATGAGTAGTACCACTCAACCTTATCATCATGCCGGACCAAGTCCACCTGCAGGGTTTACATGATGAACCTTATGAGCTCCTCAAGGGGGCATCATCATCCTAATATATAGGACACGATTTCCCCTATAATCAACGACACACCATATAAATAATATCATTTCCCAACTTACCGAGCCTATCGATTTACTCTATAAATCTCACCCATTGGTAAATCAAAGAAATGAATACTAAGTATATGTGCCCGTTATTATATCGGGATTAAGAGCATGTACAATATAATACTTGAGGTCCGATTCGATTATGTAGTCAGCAATGAATCGAATCACCTCTAAGTCGGTCCTGCTCAATACACACAAAGTGTACTAGTGTGATTCTATGGTCAAGACAAACCAATACCAAATCACACTACAGCCATACCAATGGTTTGTCCAAAGCCATCTAGGTTGTGATCCTTTACTTATACTTTACAAGGAACTGATAACATGATCTCCCATGTGACACTACACACCATGTTATCTACAATGTAATGTATTAGACAATATGCATAACCATGAAAATGCAAACAATGATCATGTGATTCTTATTTCAAAAATTTAGATGTTCATACAAAAGATAGACTTTTTAATATACATCCCAACAATCTCCCACTTATATTAAAAGACTATGTTGTCCTCAAACTGCCATACATCTGATCCCCATTCCCTCCACATGCCTATCAAAAGATATCGCTGGAAGGGCCTTAGTGAAAGGATCTTCTAGGTTATCCTCCGATGCAATCTTGGCCACAGCAACTTCTCCTCTCTTTACGATTTCTCGTATCAGGTGGTACTTGGGCTCTATGTGTTTACTTGCCTTATGGGCTCGTGCTTCCTTCGAGTTTGCAACTGCACCACTATTATCACAATAAATTGTGATAGTTCTGGGCAAACCAGGAATCACATCCAAGTCCATCAAGAAGTTCCTGAGCCACACAGCTTCGTTGGCCACCTCAGAGGCTGCCACATACTCAGCTTCCATGGTGGAGTCCACCACGCATTTCTTCTTGACACTCTTCCATACAATGGATCCACCTCCTAAAGTAAACACAAAACCTGAGGTAGACTTACTGTTATCCCTATCTGATTGGAAGTCAGAATCTGTGTAACCCACAGGGAGTAATTGATCTGCATGGTAAACTAGCATATAATCCCTAGTCCTTCTCAAGTACTTCAATATATGCTTTACCGCAGTCCAATATCCCTGTCCTGGATTACTCTGATATCTGCTAACCATGCCCACGGAAAAGCAAATATCTGGTCTCGTACATAGTATCGCATACATGAGGCTTCCTACTATCGAAGCATAAGGAACTGCCTTCATCTCCTCTATCTCCTTTGATGTTCTAGGACACATCTCCTTAGATAAAGGAACTCCATGCCTGAAAGGTAGAAAACCTTTCTTGGAGTTCTTAATGCTAAAACGATCCATAATGGTGTCTATGTATGAAGCTTGAGATAAGCACAACATCCTTTTCTTGCGATCCCTTATAACCTTGATCCCAAGGATGTGTCCCACTTCTCCCAAGTCCTTCTAATCAAACTGTTTGGACAACCATACCCTTATGTCCGATAACACCTTGACATTGTTGCCAATTAATAAAATGTCATCTACGTATAGTACCAGAAATACCACTACATTTTCGTCACATCTCTTGTATACATAAGACTCATCCGGACTTTGAATAAATCCATAAGACTGGATTACCTCATCAAAGCGAATGTTCCAAGACCTCGAAGCTTGCTTCAATCCATAAATGGACCGATTAAGCTTGCACACAAGATGTTCTTTGCCCTTTGCAATGAATCCCTCTGCTTGCTTCATATAGATGTTTTCCTCAAGACTTCCATTAAGGAAAGCTGTCTTGACATCCATCTGCCATACCTCATAATCCATATGAGCAGCAATGCATAAGAGAATCCGAATAGACTTAAGCATGGCTACCGATGAAAAGATCTCCTCATAATCAATACCCTCTTTCTGAGTATACCCCTTCACAACAAGCCTCGCTTTGAAGGTCTCAACCTTCCCATCTATTCCTCTCTTTCTTTTGTAGATCCACTTGCATCTAATGGTTTTTACACCATCAGGTGGTTCTACTAGCTCCCAGAACTGATTTGAATCCATAGATTCAATCTCAGTATTCATTGCACTTTACCAAGATACTGCATCTTTATCTTGGATTGCCTCATCATATGTCCAGGGATCAAGTTCATGTTCTCCAAGGACCAAATCAGAAGATTCTCCCAAGAACATGAATCTATCAGGTTATCTCACAACCCTCTCACTACGACGAGTTATCACCTGTGTATCCTCTGTGACACACGGTGTAGTGACTTTTGGTATATCCTCTTGTACCAGCGGTACTAAAGAAGTGACTTCCCATTTTAATTCCTCCAGAACAATATTACTCATGGGCCTGTGGTTCATCACATAGTCTTCCTCTAGAAATTTGGCGTTCGTGCTAACGATCACCCTCTGATCTCTAGGACTATAAAACAAACCACCTTTCGTTCCTCTAGCATAACCAACGAACATGCACACTTCTGTATGAGGTTCTAACTTACCAGCATCTGCCTTCAGCACATGTGCTAGACTCCTCCAAATCCGAATATGTCTCAGACTAGGCTTTCACCCAGTCCACAATTTTGTGGGAGTAGAAGGCACTGATTTAGATGGTATCAAGTTCAGAATGTACACTGTCATATCTAGAGCATATCCCCAGAACGAATCTGGCAACTCAGAATAACTCATCATCGATCTAACCATCTCCATAAGAGTCATATTCCTTCGTTCTGCTACACCATTCTTCTGGGGTGTGCCAGGTGTAGACAATTGGGATTTAATCCCAGCCTCTGATAAGTAATTGCTAAACTCTCCCAAGAGGTACTCACCACCACGATCAGATCGCAGTTTCTTGATACTTTTACCTTGACGTTTCTCCACATCAGCCTTGAATTCTTTGAACTTGTCAAAGCATTCAGACTTGCGGCGCATCAAGTAAATGTATCCATATCTTGAATAATCATCTATGAAGGAGACGAAATATTCAAAACCACCTCTAGCCTGGATAGACATAGGACCACACAAATGAGAATGAACCAATTCCAACACATCTTTGGCTCTATACCCCTTGGCTTTAAAAGGTCTCTTGGTCATTTTTTCCTCCAAGCAAGATTCGCAGGTTGGGAAATCTTCCACCACTAATGAACTCGGAGGTCCATCAGCTATCAACCTTTGAATTCTGCTTAGGTTAATATGACTAAGTCTTAGATGCCAAAGATATGTTTGGTTCATCTTCGAATGTTCTTTTCTCTTATTGGAATTAGAAGATGAGTTATTAACTTCTATTTGCATCGTGAGAGCTTTTAGTTCAAGTGTATACAAATTTCCTATCAATGTACCAGAACAGATAATCTTCATATTCCTTTTTATAACAACTCTCTCATTAAAAGAAATAGAATATCCATCCATAAACAATTTAAAAACCGAAATTAAATTCTTTCTAAATAAAGGTACATAAGGGCAATTCTTAAGAACCAAAACTTTATTTTTCTCAAAAGATAAATAAACATCTCCCACTGCAACAGCCGCCACCTTCATGCCATCGCCCAAGTATACGGTAATCTCCCCCTAAGTCAATCATCTAGTTTCTTGGAACCTTTGCAAAGTATTGCAGACATGATAAGTGGCTCCCGTATCTACACACCAGGTGCTGGTAGATAACACCGCTAAATATGTTTCAACGATTAAACCAAAAGATATACCTTTGTTCTACTTGCGGTTGGAGTAGTCCTTCTCCTAGTGTCCAGTCTGCTTACAAGTGAAGCACTTGCCTTTTGGCTTCTTCACTCCTCCCTGAGTTCCCTCCACCGCCTTTGCCCCAGTTTGTTTCTTCTTCTTGCCTTTCGGCTTAGAAGTAGAAACCTTTTGAGCAACCATGGCTTATGCCTGAGCACTCTGACGAAATAGCTCCTATGCTGCCTGAAGTTCTGTCAGAAGCTCCGCCAATGAATACAACCTCTTGTTCTATTGTAGTTCAGGCGAAACTGCTCAAAACTCCTAGGTAGAGACTGGAGAATGATATCGACCTGGGTTTCCCCATCAATCTCAGCTCCTAGGACTTCCAACTCATTCAAATGAGCCATCATCTTGAGAACATGATCCCTCAGTGTTCCCTCAATCATGGTGGTCGTCATCAAGTTCCTCATGGCTTCCTGCCTAGCAGCCCGATTCTGGTGTCCAAAAAGCTCTTTGAGATTGAGCATCATGTCATAAGCAGTGGGCATGGCTTGATACTGATGTTGCAGTACATTTGACATAGATACCAAAATGTAACACCGCATCATCTAATCGGCCTTAATCCACTTCTTATAACTCTCCTTCTCCTTTTCCCCAGAATCATCCACAGTCTTACGAGGCCACTCTTCGAGGAGTACATATTTGTATTTCTCAACAGTCAAGACAATGTCAAGATTCCTCTTCCAATCAACATAGTTGGGTCCAGTAAGTTTATTTTCTTTCAGTATCACAGCAAGCGGGTTGAAAGTCATTTTGAAGGAAAACCTAAGAATCACATAGATCAAAACATTAGATTTCAAAAAATTATTGATTCCTCAAACAATAAAATTTTAAAATCAACCAACACCTTAAAACACCGAGAATATCATATGCCACGATAGTGTGCACGTATACGAATTCTACATTTTTAAGAGGAGGTTTTACCCATCAATTTAACTATCTTGTCAACCTAACTTTTTGACAAGTAAAATTAATAGTTGGTTCCTCTTCGGCCCTACAAATAAAAGCAGTGACTCCGATGGGGAGGATACTTATATTTGTATCTAAGTGTTCACCATTACTCTGTACAAAGGTAATTATTTCGGGTTATGTGCTTTCCGATGGGGAAGTACACACGCTCCTTAATAATTTCCTATAATCATATTCGACCTTGTGATCCGCAAACAAACTCATCCGATGGGGAAGAAGGCACTCAGAGCTGACGCGCAAGTTTGTTTGCATCACATGTCAAATCGTAATGGAGGCCATGGGAATTTATAAAAATATCCCTCTCCCACTTAGTAATTTTAAATTGAGAAATTTTCTAGCCTACGACATGCATATCAAACAATAAGCAATAAATATGAAAAATAAATATTTTCCAACTATTATGACTTTTGTCTTCAATATGTCTCCCGTCGTATCGCCATCTTGTCCGCTCCTCCCTACGCCATGTACAAGCCGTCCGGAGATCCAAGCCAAGAAAAACTATTTTAATTTACATCCATCGATCCTATACTCCATGAGGGAGTGTACATGAAATCTAGATCGAAAGTAAACTAAAATAAAAGGAGTCTCTAAACAAAGTCGTATCTAATTACAAAAATTAAATACTAGCCTCGTCAACTCCGAGGATTCAGCAAAATATACAATTACACATATACAATCACATACACACATATGGCCAAAATAGTTGGATCCTATGCCTGCAACCAAAAAGTTAACCTACGCACATCCTACTATTATCTAGCACATATAATATATGATAAGTTCATAAAAGTAATCGAATCCTAAACACACAAAATCGGAAACTGTGGCTCTGATACCACTTGAAGGTTTTGTGGAACCGAAGCTCTGATACCACTTGAAGGTAGGAAACTTCGCTTCCCACTTTAACTCGGTCGCTTGTTCATGGCGATCCCTTCTACGTCCCTGGATAAAAAAAAATTATCCTTGACAAGAGGGATTACCCAAGCTACCATTTCATCATCATGTTATTCGATTAGAGTGGTCACTTGAACAAACTTGTTGTTCAAGCAACCAACCTCTATTCTACGATTAGCCGCGGAATAGACGATGTACGGATGGGGCTTTTGTGTTTGTATTCGGGGTTCAAGTATATTTAACCATAAAAACAGAATACACAACATGTATATGATTGAAAAACAATTATAGACATGTTACAAAAGAAAATAGACAAGTGTTATACCTCTGGATCTTCTATTGTATGTCCTTCCTCCTTTTGGACGTCGTGTGGGCGATGATCTTCTAAAAGTCGAAGCTCCTAGATCATCAATCTTCCTTCCTTGCTCGCTCCGAACATGAGGAAGTATAGAAACAAAACACTTCTTCATCTTTCAACCAACCACCAAGCTCCAAGCTTGGTGCTTGCCGCCGGCCAAGAAGAAGAACAAGGAAGATTGGATGTCGGCCAAGAGCTTCAAGGGAAGACCCTAAGCTTTGTTTCCATCGGCCAAGGAGAAGAGAAGGAGGAGCTTTGTACATCGGCAAAGAAGGAGAAGAAGATGATGGGCGTCGGCCACCTTGAGGAAGAAGAGAAGAAAGGAAAATATTTCCTTAATTGTGGCCGCCCAAACACAACTCCAAAACCCTTGCCTCCAAGCTCCTTGCCACCCAACCATAATCCTATCTTGCTTCTTATTCTTTTTACCGCCCACCCTAATCTCTCCTTTTATAGAGTTAGGGATAAGCCTTGTTTTAATCTCCACCATTGGTTCTAGGGATTTAATCTCAATCGTCGGATCTAGAGATTTAATCTCAACCGTCGGATCAAGAGATTGAATCTCTACCATTGGATCTAAAGTTTGGTTTTCATCGATTGGATCTAGGCTTCATGACGTTTTAATAGGCTACAATAGGGACCATGCGGAGGAGTTGGATCTTGGTCACCCAATGGATCAAGCCCACATAAAGTCTGATCCATTAATGATAATCCAATCCACTAGAGGATTATCATTGATCTACCTCACCAACCCCTATAAGTTAATATGGGCTCCATATATTATTTGTACATTTTTCTCCCCCATGTTTAAGATCTCGAATGTCCGTCAATTAATTAATTTACTGACAATTAATTAATCAACATCTAACTCCATGAGTAGTACCACTCAACCTTATCATCATGCCGGACCAAGTCCACCTGCAGGGTTTACATGATGAACCTTATGAGCTCCTCAAGGGGACATCATCATCCTAATATATAGGATACGGTTTCCTCCTATAATCAACGGCACACCATATAAATAATATCATTTCCTAACTTACCGAGCCTATCGATTTACTCTATAAATCTCGCCCATTGGTAAATCAAAGAAATGAATACTAAGTATATGTGCCCGTTATTATATCGGGATTAAGAGCATGTACAATATAATACCTGAGGTCCGATTTGATTATGTAGTCAGCAATGAATCGAATCACCTCTAAGTCGGTCCTGCTCAATACACTCAAAGTGTACTAGTGTGATTCTATGGTCAAGACAAATCAATACCAAATCACACTACAACCATACCAATGGTTTGTCCAAAGCCATCTAGGTTATGAGCCTTTACTTATACTCTACAAGGAGCTGATAACATGATCTACTGTGTGACACTACACACCATGTTATCTACAATGTAATGTATTAGACAGTATGCATAATCACAAATATGCAAACAATGATCATGTGATTCTTATTTCAAAAATAAAGATGTTCATACAAAAGATAAACTTTTCAGTATACATCCCAATAGGACTCTCTCCAAGATTGTTCATATCTATGTTGGATATCAGCTCATTCGGAGATGGATATACGATCTCCCGAAGTGATTTTGGGGTTTTTGAAATTCGAAAAATGAATGAGACTTATAAATGTATGTTGATGCATTTAAAATCATCTTTCTCATATATACTCGATTTGTATTTCTAGATTAATCGCTTGATCATAATGTCTTTGAATTTGTGCTCTATTTTGAATTTGAATAAATTGACTGGACTGAACTTCTTTGACTAGCTTAGAAACTTGAGAATTGTTCTCAAGGCAAAAAAGCTTGTGTATATCCTCGAAGAGCCTCTTCCCGCCCGGCCTAGTGATGACGCAACTGTGGACCAATTGTTGGCCTATCAAAAACATGTGAGTGATTCTAAACTAGTGAGTTAAATCATCCTAGCCGTGATGGTACCCAAGCTGCGGAAGCAACATGAGCATATGGATGCTCATACCATAGTCTTTCATCTTTATGAGTTGTTTGATGAGCAAGTGAGATTCGAAAGGTTCGAAGTCTCCAAGCTCCTCTTCACCTCTAAGATGCAAGAAGGTTCATTTGTGGTACTGTTCAACATGTTAAAGACTGTGGAGCCTTCTGAGAAGCATGAGTAGGGGACGGTGTTGTTAGTTGGTTCCTCAAAGAAAGGTTCTAAGAGGTAGTCAAAGGAAGAGCAGAAGGGGAAGAAGAAAAAGGCTAAAAAGGCAGAACCAGCTCAAAAGGGCACTTGCCATTATTATGGCAAGGAGAGCCATTGGCGAAAAACTACAAGATTTATCTTAAGTCCGTGAAGAAGAATAAGGCATCAGATGCCCCATCTTCTTCAGATATCTTTGTTATTGATTGTCATTCTATTTTCTCAAACACTTGGGTATTGGATACTGGGTGTGGCTTACATATATGTAATGATATACATGGGCTAAGGAATAGAAGAAGACTAATCAAGGGAGAGTCAAATTTACGTGTTGGGAATGGAGCAAAGGTTGCTGCACTCGCCATTGGAACATCTTTGTTGAGACTCCCTACAGGACTTGTCTTAGAACTGGACAATTGCATTTATGTTCCTTCATTGATAAAGAACATCATTTCTATTTCTTGTTTAAATAGAAATGGTTACCATTTGACGTTTAGTAACAATTGATGTTATATAACCTTAAATGGCATTCATTATGGGACTGGAACTTTAAGAAATGGTATTTATACGTTGGACGTATCCAATGACATTCTCAATATCGAAGCGAGCAACAAGCGTGCTCAAAAAGATAATCAATTAGCCTCCTACATATGGCATTGTCATCTTTGTCATGCAAGCAAGAAATGCATGTCCGAATTACACTGATGTGGAATTTTGTAATCGTTTGAATTGGATTCATACGATACATGTGAATCATGCTTAAAAGGCAAGATGACTAAGTTACCTTTTATAGGAAAAGGTGAACCAATGGGAGAGTTACTTGGTCTAATACATATGGATGTATGCGGACCTATGACAACTCATGCTCTATGAGGCTATAGCTACTTCATTACCTTCACCAATGATCACTCATGGTTTGGATATGTGTTCTTGATGAAACACAAGTCTGAAGCCTTTGAAAGGTTCAAAGAATTCAGAAATGAAGTAGAAAAACAACTTGGCAAGAGTATTAAAATACTTTAATCGGATCGAGATGGTGAATACTTGAGTCAAGAGTTTCTAGATTATCTAAGAGACAATGGTATATTGTCTCAATGGACTCCACCATATACACCGCAGCATAATGGTGTATCTAAGAGGTGTAACTGGACCTTGTTAGACATGGTCAGGACAATGATGAATCATGTAAATCTTCGCAACTCCTTTTAGGGCTATGCACTTCAGACAGCTGTTTACTTGTTAAACAGAATGTCAACCAAGGTAGTCTCTACTACTCCATATGAGATATGAAACAGTAAGAAACCTCATGAATCTTACTTGAAGATATGGGGTTGTCCTACTTATGTGAAGCGGACTGTATCAGATAAATTGGATGTTAAGTCTGATAAATATCTATTTATTGAATACCCTAAGGAAACAAGGGGTTACCAATTCTATCGTCCTGTGGAACAAAAGATGTTTGTTTCAAGGCATGCTATGTTTCTAGTGGAAGAGTTTCTCTTGCAAGAAAATAGTGGGAGTGTCGTTGAGCTTGAGGAGGCTCGAGAGACTCAAATAGACATTGATGAGACACCTGGTGAAGCACCACAGCCAATAACTCATAGTGATGAGCCATCGGTTTGACCTATTAAGACACCACATCTTCGTGATCTGGTAGAACACGCAATATTCATGAGAGATATGGATTTCTCATAAGTGAATCGAACGACATATTACTCATTGATGATGAGGAGCCTACCAATTATGAAGATGTATTGAAAAGTTCAGAAAGGGATAAGTGGCTTGATGCCATGAAGTCGGAAATGGATTTCATATATGAAAACCAAGTTTGGAACTTGGCTGACCCACTTGAAGGCATAAAGCCTATAGGGTGCAAGTGGGTTTTCAAGAAGAAAACCGACATGGATGCTAATGTGATTACCTATAAGGCTAGATTGGTTGCGAAAGGATATCGTCAAAAGCAAGGTGTTGATTATGACGAAACATATTCGCCTGTTGCTATGCTTAAATCAATTCGGATTCTCCTGGCCAAAGCGACTCATTATGATTATGAGATATGGAAGATAGATGTGAAAACAACTTTCTTTAATGGAAACCTACTCAAGGATATGTATATGATACATCCTGAGGGTTTCACATCGGTTTATAAAACCAAGGTATGCAAATTGTGACGGTCCATATATGGACTGAAGCCAACATCCAGGAGCTGGAATATCAGTTTTGATGAGACAATCAAAAAGTTTGATTTCTCACAAAATTCGAACGAACCTTGTGTGTTCAAGAAGGTTAGTGGGAGGGCAGTCATGTTCCTAGTATTGTATGTCGATGACATATTACTTATAGGAATTGATATTTCTATCTTACAGTCAGTTAAAAATTGGTTGTCCAAGATGTTCTCCATGAAAGATCTGGGAGAAGCAACCTACATCCTCGAGATTAAGATCTATAGATATATATCGAAACGGTTGCTTGGTCTTTCACAGTCTACATATATAGACCGAGTGCTAAAGAGGTTTAGAATGTCAGAATCCAAGAAATGTTTCCTACCCATTAGGCATGGGATACACCTTTCGAAGTCTATGTGTCTGCGTACATAAGACGAGAGGATTTACATGAATAAGATTCCCTATGCATCCGCAATAGGATCTATCATGTATGTTATGTTATGTACGAGGCCCGACGTATCGTATGCTCTAAGTGTCATGAGTAGATACCAGTCTGATCCAGGAATGGATCATTGGGTGGTTGTTAAGATGATCTTTAAGTACTTGAGAAGAGCTAAGGATGCGTTCCTAATATATGGAGAAGGGGACATGGTGATACGAGGGTATATGGATGTCAGCTTCCAGAAAGACAAGGATGATTCCAAGTCTCAGTCTGGGTATGTATTCACCAGGAATGGAGGCGCAATAAGTTGGAAAGATTCCAAGCTTGACACTATAGCGGATTCTGCCACTAAGGCAGAATACATTACAGCTTTGGAAGCAGCAAAGGAAGAGGTTTGGATCAAGAAGTTCATCTCTGAACTTGATGTGGTCTCATCAAAGATCCAAACATGTGCTTCGCCGCTATCACTTGATCAGAGAGATCATAAGTAGGAAGGAATTACAAATCGAGAAGATTCCCACTGAAAGGAACTTAGCGGATCCTTTAACTAAGGCATTACCTCAAAGTAAGTTTTAGGGTCATATTAGAGCTTATGGTATTGGATACCGTAGCGATTGGCATTAGGCCATGTGGGAGTTTATTAGTAATATATGAGAGATGTCCTAAGGTAATCACCTTATGTTTGAACCATTTATATGATAAATGAAGATTCACTATTTGAGTATACATGTTTTCATGTATTTGATTAGATCTTAAAATCATTTACTGAATGTCCACGATACGATTTACAATATGAGAGAATTTATGATTGGATCACAACTAGTGAGTATCTCTACATGTGTAATTGTGATATATCGGAATTATCCCTAGTCGATGAATTGTTGTATTTGGATATCATCAATTCTGTCGAGACTAGCACGAGGTATACTCCTTGGTGTATCCAAATAGCTGATTCTCACTGATTGGAGACATTGTCATCTTGGTCATGTAAGCAAGAAACGCATGTCTGAGTTGCACCAATGTGGAATTCTGGAATCGTTTGAATCTTATTAATTCGATACATGTGAATCATACTTAAAAGGCAAGATGACCATGTTACCTTTTACTAGAAAAGGTGAACCGGTGGGAGAGTTACTTGGTCTAATACATACGGATGTATGAGAACCTATGACAACTCATGCTCTAAGAGGCTATAGCTACTTCATTACCTTCACCGATGGTCACTCACAGTTTAGGTATGAGTTCTTGATGAAACACAAGTCTGAAGCCTTTGAAAAGTTCAAAGATTGATGAAACACAAGTCTGAAGCCTTTGAAAAGTTCAAAGAACTCAGAAATGAAGTAGAGAAACAAGTTGGCAAGAGTATTAAAATACTTCGATCAGATCGAGGTGGTGAATACTTTAGTCAAGAGTTTCTAGATTATCTAAGGGACAATGGTATATTGTCTCAATGGACTCCGCCGTATACACCATAGCATAATGGTGTATCTGAGAGGCATAACCGAACCTTGTTGGACATGGTCAGGTCGATGATGAATCATGCTAATCTTCTCAAGTCCTTTTAGGGCTATACACTTCATACAGCTATTTACTTGCTAAACAGAATGTCGACCAAGGTAGTCTCTACTACTCCATATGAGATATGGAATAGTAAGAAACCTCATTTATCTTACTTGAATATATGGGGTTGTCCAGCTTATGTGAAGCGGACTGTATCAGACAAACTGGATGCTAAGTCTGATAAATGTCTATTTATTGATTACCATAAGGAAACGAGGGGTTACCAATTCTATCATCCTGTGGAACAAAAGGTATTTATTTCAAGGTATGCTATGTTTCTAGAGAAAGAGTTTCTCTTGCAAGAAAACAGTGGGAGTGTCGTTGAGCTTGAGGAGGCTCAAGAGACTCCAATAGATATTGATGAGATACCTGGTGAAGCACCACAACCGATAACTCAAAGTGATGAGCCATCGACTGGACCTATTGTGACACTACATCTTCGTAGATTTGGTAGAACATGCAACATTCCTGGGAGATATGGATTTCTCATAAGTGAATCGAACGACGTGTTACTCATTGATGATGAGGAGCCAACCAATTATGAAGAAGTTCTGAAAAGTTCAGAAAGGAATAAATGGCTTAAAGTCATGAAGTCGGAAATGGATTCCATGTATGAAAATCAAGTTTGGAAGTTGGTTGACCCACCTGAAGGCATAAAGCCTATAGGGTGCAAGTGGGTTTTCAAGATGTAAATCGACATGGATGGTAATGTGATTACCTATATGTAGAAGAAATGTTGACCACTAGAGGGGGGGAGTGAATAGCATTGTGCTAGTACATTGATGCAAATCATTCACGTTTGTCTCTACAATCTTCATTAGCACACAGTAGAATAATAATAAAGCAATAACGAAATAGACAAATACACAATTACACAAGTATTAAATGTGGTTCGGAACAGAATGGTTCCTACTGTCGGGGGTCGCTTCGGAGGCTCATTGGCTCCCATGTCCCCGGATTAAAATTTTCACTAATGAAAGAATTAATCCGGATGGGATGAGCTTCCTTAGCACAACCATTTCGTTGTCGTGCTAACAACTTGAGTGGTCGCTTGAACAAACTAGTTGTTCAAGCAACACAACTCTTCTAGTTGGTTAGCCGCGGAAGAGACGACGAACGGATTGCCGATTTTTGTGTTTGTCTTCAGGGTCCATGATTATACAATATATTTACTAATTTACACATGCATAATCAAAACATAAAAGAACAAGCTCAGATATGTAAATAAAGTTAAAATAACTTTATACCTCACGATCTTCTACCGTATGTCCTATCCTTCTCGTGGACGATGTGTGGACGAAGATCTTCCACGAGTAGAAGCCTTCTAGATCGCTTTCTTCTCTACCTTGTCCGCTGGGAACAAAGAGAAGAACTTACAAATACCTATCCTTTCTAGAGCGGGCCACCAAATTAGGGAATTTGGTGCAACCGCCGGCCAAGGATCAAATGGATGATGCGTCGGCCACCAAATGAAGGAGAACCGCCGGCCACCTTGGAGAATAGGGAGGAGGATGAGAACCGGCCACCAATGGGAGGAGAACCGCCGGCCAAGGAAGAATGGGAGGCCTCTAGGATGGGCGCCGGCCAAGGAATGATGAAAGGAGATGGGCGCTGGCAATCAACAAGAAGGAAGAAGGTTGCCGCCCACTTTGCTCCAAACCCTAGCCACCCAAAAACCCTAGCCGCCCAAAACCCTAACTCCAATTCGAAAATCAATTATTGCCGCCCAAGCCTAAGCCCCCTATTTATAGAATTGGGCTTAAGCCTCCTTTAATCTCCACCATCGGATCTAGGGATTTAATCTCCACCGTCGGATCTAGTGTTTTATCCCAACCGTCGCATCTAGGGTTTCATCCCAACCGTTGCATCTAGGATTTCATCCCAACCGTCGGATCTAGGGTTTCATCCCAACCGTCGGATCTAGGGTTTTATCCCAACCGTCGGATCTAGGGATTTAATCCTAACCGTCGATTCTAGGGTTTCATCCTAACCATCGGATCTTAGGGATTTAATCCCAACCGTTGGTTCTAGGTTTTGTTTTACATTCTTGGATCTAGACTTCACAAGGATTATATTAGGCTACGATAGGGACCATAAGGAGGAGTTGGATCTTGGCCACCCGATGGATCAGAACCATACAAACTTGATCCATCAATGATGTTCCATTCCACTAGAGGATCATCAGTGAACTACCTCACCAACCCCCATAAATCAATATGGGCTCCATATATCATTTGTACATTTATCTCCCCGTGTTTAAGATATCGATTGTCCGTCAATTAATTGATTTACTGACCATCAATTAATTAACATCTAATTCCTTGAGTAGTACCACTCAACCTTATCATCATGTTGACTAAGTCAACCAGCTGGGTTTACATGATGAACCTTATGAGCTCCTCAAGGGGACATCATCAACCTAATATATAGGACACGGTTTCCTCTTATAATCAACGACACACCATGTAAATAATATTATTTCCCAACTTACTGGGCATATTGATTTAATCCATCTAAATCTCACCCACTGGTAAATCAAAGAAATAAATACTAAGTACATGTGCCCGTTATTATATCGGGATTAAGAGCATGTACAACATAATATCCGAGGTCCGATTCAATTATGTAGTCAGTACTAAATTGAATCACCTCTATGTCGGTCCTGCTCAATACACCTAAGTGTACCAGTGTAACTCTATGTTCAAGACAAAACAATACCAAGCTACACTACAACCATGCCAATGGTTTGTCCAAAACCATCTTGGTTGTGAGCCTCTACTTATATTTTACAAGGAACTGATAACATGATCTTCTGTGCCACACCAAACACCATGTTATCTACAATGTAAAATATTAGACAATATGCACACATAGAATAAATATATAAAGTGCAAACAATGATCATGTGATTCTTATTTCAAAATAAAATGTTCATATAAAAAGAGCTAGGCTTTCAGTATACATTCCAACAATCTCCCACTTATACTAAAAGACTATGGCGTCATCACTCTGCCATACATCTGATCCCCATGTCCTCCACATGCCTATCAAACGCTTTCGCTGGAAGGGCCTTAGTGAATGGATCCGCCAGGTTATCCTCTGATGCAATCTTGGCGACAGCAACTTCTCCTCGCTTTACGATCTCTCGTATAAGGTGGTACTTGCGCTCTATGTGTTTACTCGCCTTATGGGCTCGTGGTTCCTTCGAGTTTGCAACTGTACCACTATT
Organism: Wurfbainia villosa; assembly: GCA_025175895.1. NCBI lineage: Eukaryota > Viridiplantae > Streptophyta > Magnoliopsida > Zingiberales > Zingiberaceae > Wurfbainia > Wurfbainia villosa. Next base: position 28,049,884 of record CM045989.1, on the reverse strand, counting down.
ATCACAATAAATTGTGATAGTTCTGGGCAAACCAGGAATCACATCCAAGTCCATCAAGAAGTTCCTGAGCGATACAGCTTCCTTGGCTGCCTCAGAGGCTACCACATACTCAGCTTCCATGGTAGAGTCCACCACGCATTTCTGCTTGACACTCCTCCATACTATGGCTCCACCTCCAAAAGTAAACACAAACCCCGAGGTAGGCTTACTCTTGTCCCTATCTGATTGGAAATCTGAATCCGTGTAACCCACAGGGACTAATTGATCTTCCCGGTAAACCAGCATATAATCCCTAGTCCTTCTCAGGTACTTCAATATATGCTTTACCGCTGTCCAATGTCCCTGTCCAGGATTACTCTGATATCTGCTAACCATGCCCACGACAAAGTAGATATCCATTTTCGTACATAGCATAGCATACATAAGGCTTCCTACTGCCGAAGCATAAGGAACCGCCTTCATGTCCTCTATCTCCTTTGATGTTTTGGGACACATCTCTTTAGATAAAGGAACTCCATGCCTAAAAGGTAGAAAACCTTTCTTGGAGTTCTGCATGCTAAAACAAGCAAGGATAGTGTCAATGTATGAAGCTTGAGATAAGCACAACATCCTTTTCTTGCGATCCCTTATAACTTTGATCCCAAGGATGTGTCCCACTTCTCCCAAGTCCTTCATGTCAAACTGTTTGGACAACCATACCCTTACGTCTGATAACACTTTGATATTGTTGCCAACTAACAAAATGTCATCTACGTATAGTACAAGAAACACCACTACGTTTCCGTCACATCTCTTGTATACACAAGGCTCATCCGGACTTTGAATAAATCCATATGACTGGATTACCTCATCAAAGCGGATGTTCCAAGATCTAGAAGCTTGCTTCAATCCATAAATAGACCGATTAAGCTTACATACAAGATGCTCTTTGCCTTTAGCAATGAATCCCTCTAGTTGCTGCATATAGATGTTCTCCTCAAGACTTCCGTTAAGGAAAGCTGTCTTGACATCCATCTGCCAAATCTCATAATTCATATGTGCAGCTATAGATAAGAGAATCCGAATAGACTTAAGCATAGCTACCGGCGAAAAGGTCTCCTCATAATCGATACCCTCTTTCTGAGTATACCCTTTCGCAATAAGCCTAGCTTTGAAGGTCTCAACCTTCCCGTCTACTCCTCTCTTTCTCTTGTAGATCCACTTGCATCCAATGGTTTTTACACCATCGGGTGGTTCTACTAGCTCCCAGACCTGATTAGAATCCATAGATTCTATCTCTGAATTCATCGCTCTTTGCCAAGATACCGCATCTCTATCTTGGATTGCATCGTCATATGTCCAGGGATCAGGTTCATGTTCACCAGGGACTAAGTCCGAAGACTCTCCCAAAAACATGAATCTCTCGGGTTGTCTAACAACCCTCCCACTACGACGAGGTGCCTCCTGTGTATGCTCTGTGACACGCGGTGCAGTGACTTGTGGTGTCTCCTCTTGTACCGGTGGTACTGAAGTCGGGACTTCCCCTGTCAACTCCTCAAGAACAATCATACTCTTGGGCTTGTGGTTCATTACATAATCCTCCTCTAAAAATCTGGCGTTCGTGCTAATGATTACCCTCTGATCTCTAGGATTATAAAATAAACCACCCTTCATTCCCTTAGGGTAGCCAACAAATATGCACACTTCTGTACGAGGTTCCAACTTACTAGCATCAGCCTTCAGCACATGTGCTGGACTCCCCCATATCCGAATATGTCTCAGACTAGGCTTTCGCCCAGTCCACAATTCTACAGGAGTAGAAGGTACTGATTTAGATGGAACCAAGTTCAGAGTGTACATTGCCGTATTCAGTGCATACCCCCAGAACGAAACAGGTAACTCAGAATAACTCATCATCGATCTGACCATCTCCATAAGAGTCCTATTTCTTCGCTCCGCTACACCATTCTGCTGGGGTGTGCCAGGTGCAGACAATTGGGATTGAATCCCAGACTCTGATAAGTAACTTCTAAACTCTCCCAAGAGGTACTCACCACCACGATCAGATCGTAGTGTCTTGATACTTTTACCTTGACGGTTCTCCACATCAGCCTTGAATTCTTTGAACCTGTCAAAGCATTCAGACTTGCGGTGCATCAAGTAAATGTATCCATATCTTGAATAATCGTCTATAAAAGAGATGAAATATTCAAAACCACCTCTTGCCTGGATAGACATAGGACCGCATAAATCAGAATGAACCAATTCTAACATATCTTTGGCTCTATACCCCTTGGCCTTGAAAGGCCTCTTGATCATTTTACCTTCTAAGCAAGATTCGCAGGTTGGGAGATCCTCCACCACTAATGAACCCAAAGGTCCATCAGCTATCAACCTTTGAATTCTGCTTAGGTTAATATGACCAAGCCTTAGATGCCAAAGATATGTTTGGTTCATTTGCGAAGGTTCTTTTCTCTTATTAGACTTAGAAGATGAGTTATTGATTTCTATATGCATCGTGGGAGTTTTTGGTTCAAGAGTATATAAATTGCCAACCAATGTACCAGAACAGATAATCTCCCTATTCCTTTTTATAATCACTTTGTCATTAAAAGAAACAGAATATCCATCCATAAGCCATTTAGAAACTGAAATTAAATTCTTTCTAAAAGTAGGTACATAAAGACAATTTCTCAAAACCAAAATTTTATTCCTATCAAAAGATAAATAAACGTCTCCCACTGCAATAGCCGCCACCTTTGAAGCATTGCCCATGAAGATGGTAATCTCTCCCTTAGCTAGTCGTCGGGTTTCCTGGAACCCCTGCAAAGTATTGCAGACATGATCAGTGGCTCCTGTATCTACACACCAGGCACTGCTAGATAACATCGCTAAACATGTTTCAACAACTAAACAAGAAGATATACCTTTGTTCTTTCAGCGAGGACAGTCCGCCTTCCAATGTCCAGTCTGCTTGCAAGTGAAGCACTTGCCTTTCGGCTTCTTCACTCCTGCCTGAGATCCCACTGCCACCTGCTTCGCTCCACCTTGCTTCTTCTTCTTCTTACCTTTCGGTTTAGAGGAAGAAACCTTCTGAGCGACCATGGCTTGAGCACTCTGACAAAAAATCCCCTCTGCCGCCTGGAGTTCTATCAGAAGCTCTGCCAACGAATACAACCTCTTGTTCATGTTGTAGTTGAGGCGGAACTACTCAAAGCTCCTAGGCAGAGACTGGAGAATGATATCGACCTGGGTTTCCCCATCGATCTCAGCTCCGAGGACTTCCATCTCATTAAGATGAGCCATCATCTTGAGAATATGATCCCTAACGGGTGTTCCCTCGATCATGGTGGTCGTCATCAAGTTTCTCATTGCCTCCTGCCTAGCCGCCCTACTCTGATGTCCGAAAAGTTCCTTGAGATTGAACATCTTGTCATAAGCTGTGGCTATGGCCTGATGCTGATGTTGCAGCACATTTGACATAGATGCCAAAATGTAACACCGCGCCATCTCATCTGCCTTAACCCATTTCTTATAACGTTCTTTCTCCTTTTCATCAGAGTCATCGGAGGGCTTAGGAGGACAGACCCCGAAGAGTATAAATTTGTACTCCTCTGCAGTTAAGACAATATCCAAGTTTCTTTTCCAATCAATGTAGTTTGGTCCAGTAAGTTTGTTTTCTTTTAAAATCACAGCAAGTGGGTTGAAAGCCATTTGAAAATCCTAAAAATCACAATGATCAAAATATTAGATTTCAAATATTATTGATTCCTCAAAACAATAAAATCTCGAAATCAACCAACACCTCAAATCACCGAGAATATCGCATGCCACGCTGTGTGGACGTATACGAATTCTACATTTGTAAGAGGAGGTTTTACCCATTAATTTTATTATCTTGTCAACCTTACTTTTTGACAAATAAAATTAATAGTTGGTTCCTCTTTGGCCCTACAAATAAAAGAAGTGACTCCGATGGAGAGGATACTTCTATTTGCATCTAAGTGTGCACCATTACATGATACTAAGGGAATTATTTTGGATTATGTGCCTTACCGCTATGGAAGTACACATGCTCCTAGATAATTTCCTATAACCATTATTTGACCTAGTGATCCGCAAACAAACCCGTCTGCAGGGAGGAAGGCACTCAGAGCCAACACACAAGTTTGTTGCATCACACGTCAAATTGTAATGGAGGCCGCGGGAATTAATTAAAATGTCCCTCTCCCACTTAGTTAATTGAAAATGAGGAATTTTAAAACATACACAACATGCATATAAAAATAATAAGCAATAAATATGGAAAAAAAACAGAATTTTTCCAACTATTATGGCATTGTCCTCCAATATGCATCTCGTCGTGTCGCCACCTCGTCCGCTCCACCTTTTCCCGTGCGCAAGTCACCAAAGATATCCGAGCCGAGATAAATCATTTTATTTACATCCATCGATCCTATACTCCACGAAGGAGTGTACAAATAATCTAGATCGAAAGTAAACTAAAATGAGCGGCTAAACAATGCCGTATTTAATTACAAAAATTAAATACTAATCTAGCCTCGTCAACCCCGAGGATTCAAATAATAAATTTTTACACACATCCATTCACATACACACACATGACCATAATAGTCGGATCTTATGCCTGCAATCAAAGAATTAAACTACGCATATCCTACTATTATCCGGCACATATAATATATGAAAAATGCATAAAAAATTAACCGAATCATAAACACACAATACCGGAAACCATGGCTATGATACCACTTGTGTGGGGTCGCTTCGGAGGCTCATTGGCTCCCATGTCCCCGGATTAAAATTTTCACTAATGAAAGAATTAATCCGGATGGGATGAGCTTCCTTAGCACAACCATTTCGTCATCGTGCTAATAACTTGAGTGGTCGCTTGAACAAACTAGTTGTTCAAGCAACACAACTCTTCTAGTTGGTTAGCCGCGGAAGAGACGACGAACGGATCGCCGGTTTTTGTGTTTGTCTTCGGGGTCCATGATTATACAATATATTTACTAATTTACACATGCATAATCGAAACATAAAAGAACAAGCTAAGATCTATAAATAAAGTTAAAATAACTTTATACCACACGATCTTCTACCGTATGTCCTATCCTTCTCGTGGACGACGTGTGGACGAAGATCTTCCACGAGTAGAAGCCTTCTAGATCGCTTTCTTCTCTACCTTGTCTGCTGCGAACAAAGAGAAGAACTTACAAATACCAATCCTTTCTAGAGCCGGCCACAAAATTAGGGAATTTGGTGCAACCGCCGGCCAAGGATCAAATGGATGATGCGCCGGCCACCAAATGAAGGAGAACCGCCGGCCACCTTGGAGAATAGGGAGGAGGATGAGAACCGGCCACCAATGGGAGGAGAACCACCGGCCAAGGAAGAAGGGGGAGGCCTCTAGGATGGACGCCGGGCAAGGAATGATGAAAGGAGATGGGCGCCGGCAATCAATAAGAAGGAAGAAGGTTGCTGCCCACTTTGCTCCAAACCCTAGCCGCCCAAAAACCCTAACTCCAATTCGAAAATCAATTATTGCCGCCCAAGCCTAAGCCCCCTATTTATAGAATTGGGCTTAAGCCTCCTTTAATCTCCACCGTCGGATCTAGGGATTTAATCTCCACCGTCGGATCTAGGGTTTTATCCCAACCGTCGGATCTAGGGTTTCATCCCAACCGTCGGATCTAGGATTTCATCCCAACCGTCGGATCTAGGGTTTCATCCCAACTGTCGAATCTAGGGTTTTATCCCAACCGTCGGATCTAGGGATTTAATCCTAACAGTCGATTCTAGGGTTTCATCCTAACCATCGGATCTTAGGGATTTAATCCCAACCGTTGGTTCTAGGTTTTGTTTTACATTCTTGGATATAGACTTCACAAGGATTATATTAGGCTACGATAGGGACCATAAGGAGGAGTTGGATCTTGGCCACCCGATGGATCGGAACAACACAAACTTGATCCATCAATGATGTTCCATTCCACTAGAGGATCATCATTGAACTACCTCACCAACCCCCATAAATCAATATGGGCTGCATATATCATTTGTACATTTATCTCCCCGTGTTTAAGATATCGAATGTTCGTCAATTAATTGATTTACTGACCATCAATTAATTAACATCTAATTCCTCGAGTAGTACCACTCAACCTTATCATCATGTTGACTAAGTCAACCAGCTGGGTTTACATGATGAACCTTATGAGCTCCTCAAGGGGACATCATCAACCTAATATATAGGACACGGTTTCCTTCTATAATCAATGGCACACCATGTAAACAATATTATTTCCCAACTTACCGGGCATATTGATTTAATCCATCTAAATCTCACCCACTGGTAAATCAAAGAAATAAATACTAAGTACATGTGCCCGTTATTATATCGGGATTAAGAGCATGTACAACATAATATCCGATGTCCGATTCAATTATGTAGTCAGTACTAAATTGAATCACCTCTATGTCGGTCCTGCTCAATATACCTAAGTGTACCAGTGTAACTCTATGTTCAAGACAAAACAATACCAAGCTACACTACAACCATGCCAATGGTTTGTCCAAAATCATCTTGGTTGTGAGCCTCTACTTATATTTTACAAGGAACTGATAACATGATCTTCTGTACCACACCAAGCACCATGTTATCTACAATGTAAAATATTAGACAATATGCACACATATAATAAATATATAAAGTGCAAACAATGATCATGTGATTTTTATTTCAAAATAAAATGTTCATACAAAAAGAGCTAGGCTTTCAGTATACATTCCGACACCTACTCCATGGATCGAGCTATAAAGAGCTCTAGTGATGCACACGCAACCACTAATCACAAATAACTCCTTCACGACACAAGTCGGAGGTGGAAAAACCTCGTACAAGTTTTCTTACAACAGTAAGAAATAAATACAACTAAGATACAATACAAAAACAAAAGACAAGTAAAGAAAACTTTACAACACTTTGCTTTTGATTACTTGAATGCTTGGTTGCTTGACTTGCACTTGGAGACCCTGATTTGCAGCAACAAATCGCCCCAAAAGCTCTCAAGAACCATGGTTGATTTCCTCTTTCTCGAGCTCCATTTAAAGCTTCTGCCTGGCCTGGAAATTGTCGATCAGTTGACTGCTCGGGACCATCAGTCGACTGATGACACTGTTGCTGTGAGACAATGGTGTAATCCACGCTGAAAAAATTCAATGGATAGGACATCAGTCGACTGATCATGTCCATCACCCAGTTGATCGAGACTTCAATCGACTGCTAGCCCCAGCAGTCGAGTGATACTCCATTCTATATCCGAAATACTGAGCACCAGTCGACTAATCACCAGATCAGTCGACGGCTGCCCACCTCTGGCAGTCGATTGCTGGGACACTTCCCGTGGTCAAACCCTCGACTCACACCAGTCGACTACCATATGACACCAGTCGAATGGCACACCTCAAACATGAGGTTTTAACCCAAGTATGGTGCCCCCATACTTGCTTGACCACCCTTAGCCTAGACCTAAGCCTTCTAGCCACCTCCATCAGCCTCAGGCCTCTCGGATCCCTCCAAGTCGTCCATGACTTGTTCATCCATGCGCTAGCCTTTAGGTGCTTCCATCAGCTATGTCATGCTAACGGTGTCTACACCGCCAAGGTACATTGAACTTACGCTACCAAGACTCCGCTTGGACTTTACGCAGCCAACCATTGGACTTATGCTGCCAAGACTCCCGCTTGGACTTTATGTCGCCAATATCAAACCCCTTGGACTTCTCAAATGCCAAGACTCAAGCTTGAACTTTCCCTTGCTAACCCATGTTAGACTATCCATGCCAAGACCCATGCTTGGACTTTTTCTTGCCAAGACCCATGCTTGGACTTTACATGCCAAGTACTCAAGACTTGGACTTTCCATGACATGGTCAACTCCAGTCAACCATCAAAATGCCCCTCGAGTCAAACTCAAATCCATTCAATCATGACCCTGGTCAATTTCACAAACAATTTTCCCAAAACATTATCAGACTTTAATGTCAAACTTCCATGTCAAACTTCCATGTCAAACTTCCATGTCCAACACTTCCATGTCAAACATCAAAACATACCACTTCCATGTCAAACATCAAAACATCACTCGATTAAAACTCGAATTTGGTCAATCGTGACCTGGGTCGATTGCACCAATACTATAAGCCTAGATTAGTGGTTAAAGGGTATCGTCAAAAGCAAGGTGTTGATTATAACGAGACCTATTCACATGTTGCTATGCTTAAATCCATTCGGATGCTCTTGGCCATAGAAGCTCATTATGATTATAAGATATGGCAGATGGATGTGAAAATAGTTTTCCTTAATGGAAATCTACTCGAGGACATGTATATGATACAACCTGAGGGTTTCACATCGGTTGATAAAACCAAGGTATGCAAACTGCGACGGTCCATATATGGACTGAAGTAAGCATCAAGGAGTTGGAATATCCATTTTAATGAGACAATCAAAAGGTTTGATTTCTCACAAAATTTGAATGAACCTTGTGTGTACAGGAAGGATAGTGGGAGTGCAGTCGTGTTCCTAGTATTCTATGTCGATGACTTATTACTTATAGGAAACGATGTTTCTATCTTATAGTAAGTTAAAATTTGATTATCTAAGATGTTCTCCATGAAAGACCTAGGAGAAGCAACCTACATCCTCGATATTAAAATCTATAGGGATAGATCGAATAGGTTACTTGGTCTTTCATAGTCTACATATATAGACTCAGTGCTAAAGAGGTTTAGCATGTCGGAATCCTAGAAAGGTTTCCTACCCATCAGGCATGGGATACACCTTTTGAAGTATATGCGTTCGCACATAGTAGACGAGAGAATTTGCATGAATAAGATTCCCTATGCATCCACAATAGGATCTATCATGTATGCTATGTTATGTATGAGGCCCGATATATCGTATGCTCTGAGTGTCATGAGCAGATACCAATCTGATCCAGGTATGGATCATTGGGCAGCTGTTAAGACTATCCTTAAGTATTTGAGAAGAACTAAGGATGTGTTCCTAATATATGGAGAAGGTGATATTGTAATACACGGGTATACATATGTCAGCTTTTAGACAGACAAGGATGATTCCAGGTCTCAGTCTGGTTACATATTTACCTTAAATGGAGGCGCAACAAGTTGGAAAGGTTCCAAGAAAGACACTGTAGTGGATTCTGTCACTGAGGCAGAATACATTGTAGCTTTGGAAGCAGCAAAGGAAGCAGTTTGGATCAAGAAGTTTGTCTCTCAACTTGATGTGGTCTCATCAATGATCAAAACATGTGTTTCGCCGCTGTCATCTGATCAAAGAGATTATCAGTAAGAATGAAATTCAAATCGAGGAGATTCCCACTGAAAGGAACTTAGCGGATCCTTTAACTAAGACCTTACCTTAAAGTAAGTTTGAGAGCCATGTTATGGCTTATTGTATTTGATACCATGGCGATTGGCATTAGGCTAAGTGGGAGTTTGTTAGTTATATATGAGAGGTGTCCTAAGGCAATCGCATATGCTTAAACCATTTATATGATAAATGAAGATTCACTATTTGAGTATACATGTTTGCATGTATTTGATTAGATCTTAAACTCATTTACTGAATGTCCATAATACGATTCACAGCATGAGAGAATTTGTGATTGGATAACAACTAGTGAGTATCTCTACATGTGTAATTGTAATGTATTGGAATTATCCCTAGTCAATGAATTGATGGATTTGGACACCATCCATTATGTCGAGACTAGCACGAGGTATACTCTTTGGTGTATCCAAGCAGCTGATTCTCACTGGCTGGAGACATTGTGATGTCAAGAGTTAATCGTGGATGCTAGTTATGGTAAGTAGTTCATTGGAGTGACCAGCTGTAAGACTTCATATGATTCTCTGTATATATAGATATGTCAATGAAGTTCTTACTGCAGCTTAAGTGTGATATTCCTTTGACTTGCGGTATTCAAGTCATCTTGATCATGAAGACTTATGCTTTGACATCTTAAGCAAGCATCTCTGAGGAGATATGAACACGGGATGATTAGGTATAAGTCAAAGTGGTCGAAGGTGTTTGAATAGCCTATAAAGGATTCACCACTCCGGGCGAGGAGATGTATACCCATGTCCACTTGTCGGATTGTTACTAAAGTTTTTGGCCAAAGTATTACATGTTAAGAGAAAGGTACTCTTGGATACATGTGCAGTAACTAGAATCAGTAGGACGAGGAAATGATACTTGGGCTAGGTGTGACGTAGTCAGCCTAGTGGGGACTGACACTATAGACCATGTCCTGAACCAAGTGGATATAAGATGAGTGAAGGGAACGGGGCATGATTCATTGTAGCTATTGAAGGGTTTTAGAAATGGTTCTGGAATTAACCATTGATTTTTCGGTTAATTGGGGATCATGATGTACTACTAGGTGTCACTCATGATCGGTCTATAATTAAAGGTTTATTATAGACGATCAACATAAATCAGGAACCTATTTGGTCACACACATAATGAGCGTAATCCGAAGGATTTAAAACGAGCTTGAGAATGAGATTCTCAGATCGAGAGAAACTAGATTTGGTCAGACCAAACAAGGAGCGAGCATGAAATCATTTCAGTCGCAACAGAAGCATGGATGGGTCAAGTCTTATGAAGACATGATCGATGAACCAAATTGGTTTGGTTCTAATCCATTGGTAGAAAATAATCCATTGGTTCTAATCGATGAACAAAAGTTGGTTTGGTTCATTTTAACTTAAAATAGACCAACTCAGTTCGTTTTATTTTAACTTAAGTTATTGGAGTGGGTTAATGGGTTTTGGTTAGGAACCAATAACTCTAAGGAGAAGGTTTCTTAATGGTTAAGAAACATGCGCTCTATAAATGCACGACTAGAGGTTTGGAGAGTCCTAAGTTTATTTTTGGAAACTTCTCTTCCTCTCCTCTCCCTCTCTTCTCCTTGCTGCTGCCCAAGAGGATCCACACCCAACTGTTGACCCGCCGCCCCTATGTGCCGCCGGCGTCCAGCTACTGCCGGCCACTCCTCCTATGACCCTCCGGCTACCCACCTTGGCTCCGATGACTAAGGATTAGCCGCCCACCTCTTTGGTCAGTGCCAAGTCCTCCACCAAGCTGTCCAGTTTTTGGACAGCTTGTTTTCTTCTTGTCGGAGCGTCATTTGGACGGTGTTTGGAGCTCCGACAGTGACTTCCTTACTGAGGATTAGATCTCAGGTAATCCTCATAGGTGGAGGACCAAGGATTCATCAATTGGTTGACGAATACCTCTCCGAAGAAGCGAGTTTTTGGAGACTCATTTTGCATTCGAATTTTGATTCGAATTGTGATCTCCTCTCGATCACATCGTCTTTGACACGAGGCTAGTGACTCCTACAAAGACAAGGCTCATAGCTTGGTGAAGCTATCCTGACGGTACTCGGTGTGGATATGGATAGAGGCAATTCTAGCGAGAGTTGCTCCGGGTTGATGCCATTCTCGTTGCTCGTGATACGTCAGGTATAACTAGCATAATTTTCTTTTATTACAAAATTTGAAACTACGATTATGTCTACACATATTGTGTCTTGCATGTATGTGGTGTGTGTATTATAATAAATTAGATTTATTGCTTTTAATTCTTCCGCTGTGCACATATTTATGAAACATATTCGAACATACACTCGCCGCAGTGCTGGGGAAACCCAACAAAATCAGCCTAATGCATGTTATAAAAGTAGCTCGAGATGGAGGATTTGGCATCGATTTTTGGGGCAATTTTGGGGAGGAATTTCTGTTTCATTCCAAATCTTCAAGAACTTTTCAAAGCAACCATCAAGCAAGAAAAACATTCAAGTTCTTATAATGTGTTCTTTACATTGTTGTTATATTTCTGTTGTATTTGCTTGTATTTCATTCTTATTGTTGTAAGATTATTGTAAGAGATTTCTCCACAGAGTTTATTAGTGGTGATGTGCATCACTAGAGCTCGCCCATGGAATAGGAATCCTAGGTTTCGAACTACGTTATATCTTTGTATTTGTTTGCTTGTTGTGTATTTATTTCTATTATTATATATTATGTTGCGTACACTAACATCATTGTAGACGAGCACATGAACGAGCAAAGAAATCAGGGAAATGTTATTCACCCCCTCTATCATGACCACATCGATCCCCACAATTGGTATAAAAGCTCAAGGCTCACAGAAGAACAAATCGCTTCGATACCCCACAATTGGTATCAGAGCGAGGATGCTCTTCAAGGCTTAACAACCAAGGGAGCATCTCTAGAGGCGAAGAAGATAGAGTTTCAAGAAAAATTAGGTGATGACGTCATGGTTCCGCCTACCTTCTACCGTGAAAACTTCGCTTATTGGCAAGGTAGAATGATTTATTTTCTTATGTATGATTTTGATAATTGGATTAGTGTTGTAGTAGGATTCGATGTTCCAAAGGATAAAAAGGGGAGAACACTCAAGAAGAAGAAGTGGACCAAGGAGCAAATCCGATATTTCGAAATAAATAACAAGGTAACGAAATTGTTGGTTAATTTGTTACTTAATGATATTTTGGAAAAGTTAGATAAGTTTAAGGATGCTAAGGAACTACGAAGTAAGCTAGCCAAGTTCCATGAAGAATTCACATCGATCCAAAGTAAGGATGATGACAAGCCTGAAGAGGAAGAATGCTCATCATCCCAAGCTCTTGATGAGTCAAAGCTTGAGAGGTGTTCAACTTCCAAATTGGAAGAGGTTGAGGAGGTCATGGAAGTCTCCACCTCAAGGATTTAGGAGGAGGATAGACAATCCCTCACACCGGAACAAGAAGAGTCATCTACATCTGAGAGAAGTGAAGATTCTAACCTAAGTAACTCAAGCACAATAAATAAAAATAAAAAACATATTTTGTATTTTGAGTGTAGGTAAAATGGGCATTACAAGAGTAAGTATCCAAAGCGGGTCAAGAAGACGGCACAAGTGATACTAAAGACCAAGGAGACTAGAGTTCCCACTAGGAAGAGCAAGGAGCACGTGGTGTGCTTCAAATGCCAACAACGAGGACACTACCGGACCTAATGTCCTAGGGGGAGTCACTCCAAGAAGGACAAGGGAGGAGCTACAAATGTAGGGGGAGTCAAGGCAAATCTTAAGGTAAATTTAAATAATGCTCTTACTTTACATAATGATAGGAAGCATGCTATAAATTTCCTTGCTATTGCTCATGAAAAGCATGCTAGAAATAACAAATACTATTATTGAAGTGTCAAACATGTCAACTTACCTAAGGATAATGCTAGATCTACTTGGCCTAAGAAAAAATCTAGACCTAGTAATTCTAGGACAACCTTACCTATGGATAGGAAGGTAAAGAATCAAATCCTACACAATAATCCTAAGAATTTTAGATACATGCCTAGGAGAAAGAAAACCCAAGGGCATAATGAAAAATCTAAATTGGATAAATTAGTGGAGGAAAATTAAGCCTTTAGGTCAAGGCTTGAGAAATTGGAGAAGACCCTTAGAAGAATGACAAATTAAATTAATGAGTCTAATGATAAAAAATTAGGATGTAGGAGGCAAGAGTCTTCCAAGGATAGGAAAGGTTTGGGTCACAAACCTGAGTTCAAGGAAGTCATGCCAACCAACCATAATGTTTCATTTGATTATGGAACTAAATCTAGGTCTAAAAAAACCAAGGTCACAAGGGAAATCATCCCTAGAGTTGACCATGGTAAGTGTCTAGTGGCTAAGGTTTCAAAAAAAAACCTAGGGAAGTCACTAAGAAGGTTACAAGGGGAGTTACCCCTAGAGTTAACCATTGCAAGACCAAAATGACCAAAGCTTCCAATCCTAGGAGGGTCATTAGGAAGGTACTAAAGGAAGATATCTCTAGTAAGTAGCTAGTTCACCCAAGGAGCTCAAATAGATTTTGGGTTCCTAGGAGCGTGATTCCCTCATGCTAGATTTGTATGTCAACTTGAATTGGTAAGGTAGTTAATCTAACCATAGCAAAGTTAGTACCTTAGGTTATTTTCAAGGTTATGTGATGCCTTGGAAATGAGTTTGGATTTATTTTCTAAAAGATTTTAGAATGTGCCAATAAAATTTAAAAAGTTTGAAAAATTAACAAAATTGGCACAATTTAGTTTAGAGTCAATGGTGCGTCATTTTGAGTTTTGGCACACTTGGGAATTTCGTTATTATGATAAAATTGGGGTTTAATCCTAATAAATGGCAATTAATATTAAAATCTAGATATTCTTATACCTTTATATTTTATTTGTCATTCTTTGTTTATCATGTGTCATGTCATGACATCATACTCTATATAATCATTTTATAATGTCATGATTAATACTTATTTTAATGTATCATGCTTATGCTTAGATTAAAATCTTAAAATGCCATGACATCATGTATCTTGGCCCATACTTTAATTATGCAATCATATATGTCACGATCATCATTTCATGCATTTAGATTAATTAAAATTTATTTAAGGATAATGATATTATTTGAAGTCCCATGATAAAGGAATCAAATAGAGTTGCCTAGAAAAATGCATGAGACCTTGATTAAAGAAAACCCTAAACCCACATCTCACAATGATATTAAATTTACATGTGTGCATATTGATACACCTTAGACACATGTGATATGTTAGAAAAATAAGTTAGGTTCAAGGTGCATAGTTCTTGCATCTAGATGAACTCAAATTCATCTTATACCATGGATGAATCATGAGGAAAGCTAATGTACAAGTCATGTGCATTAAGCCCATAGATCATGGTGTTGGAGGATCGGGGCCGGGCTAGAGGGATGATGAATAGCCTATAATGCTCGATGGACTTCGCTCGTTCTTAATCATCCACAATCTTTTTAGCGCAGCGGAATACTAACAATAAATCTAAAGACAATTAAGACTAAAACAAAGTAAAGAGAAGCAATACAAATAAGTCGATATAACGTGGTTCATGGCCTTTGTCGCTAATCCATGACTATTCGTTAGGCGGATCACTCCCTCAACCAATCCACTAACTTCTCCTTTAGCTCAAACAAGGTGGAGAGAAACCTTCTTACACAAACTCTCCCTCTTACAATAAGATAGAGATAGAATTAAGGAAGAGGAGAATAAAAATGTTTAGAGCACTTGGAGAAAACTTAGGAGTGGAAGCATTAGTTGCACCAAGGCCCCCAACCCCTCTTTTTATAGAGAAGAGGGGTTTCTTCCCATTGGGCATGCAGCAGTTGACTGATGCATGCCATCAATCGACTACTATCGTTCCAATGACTTCTGACCACACCTGATTCACGGTCATCACAACCCAACGACACACTCATCAGTTGACTGATCACACTAGCAGTAGACTGATCAAGCCATCAGTCGATTGCTTTAAGCAATACGTCGACTCAAAATGTTTCTATGCCCGCATCCACTTATAACAGTCGACTGTCAGCCCTTGGCAGTCGACTGTTGGGCCACAAAACCCAAGTTGACGCTGATCAACTAGCAGTCGACTCTGACCAATCGACTGATATCTATATCAGTCGATTGTTGTCAGGTAAACCCTCAAACACCAAATTTTTTGAGCATCCGACCATCGGGTAAAACCTCAAACACCGTGTATGAGCACCCAACACTTGATCTTAGTCATTTGGCCAAGTTCACCTAACTTGAGCTACCCCATCTCGGGTACAATCGCTCAACTCTCATCTCTCATGGAATCTCTCACCGAAGCTCTCTTCCTTCCGCCTACGTCCCTCGGATACACTAAGCTCGCGGCTTCTCCCATGCCACCTTCGCGTCTTGCTCTGAAGTCTGCTTCCTTTGGCTTCACTCCATTTTCTCCTTGTCCGATGGTCCCTCAGATGCACCAAGCTCACGGCTTCTCCCCATGTCATCCTTCACCGACTCAAGGACCCGAGCCATGAGATGATGAACTTGCCAATGCTTTATTAAGTAAACCATGTGTGATTCACCAAGTCCTGCACAACTTGAACACACACATCAAAACATATAACATCCTAACTTAAACCCTTTGCCACACATATCAAAACCAAGATCATACTTGGGTCGATTGCCCTAACAATCTGCCCCTTTTTGATGTGTGGCAATATGTTTAAGTTAGGTAGAAACATTTAAAAATACTTAAGGAAAGTAAGCATGTAGATCAAACATGGATATCAAACCTCCCCCTTAACACATGCCAACTCCCACTTAACACATGCTAGGGCATGATTAACTTAAACCTTACATATTCTCTCCCTTTGACACTATAAAAAAGATCATACATATCTTATAAAATATGGTATCAATATCTAAGGGAATAAAAATATCAAAAATCATATTTGAAAACCAAAAACCTAATTTTTTACACGTAGTAGTCGACTAGCATCAACCATCAGTCGACTGGTATCTGATAATTTCGAATTGTATTTTCTGAAGTCAACTTCAGAAATGCATTAAAAATTCACGAAAATCCAAAAAATCATGAAATTTTGGCAACACAATTCTAATGAGTCCCTATATCAAGGAAAAATGATTTTTTTTATGGAAATACATTGAAATTTCAAAAATTTGGCAAAAACTCAAAAGTTTCAAAAGTCTCTAAAGTTGTATCAACTTGAAAGGCTAGTTTTGCCTTAAAACATTTCAAAACATAAACTTACAGTTTTCAAAACATGAAATGTTTTAAATCATTAAAAATATCCAACTATGATCTTTGGGCAAGATGTCCATGAATTAAACATTTGCTTTCCCCATAGTTGGTCTATGATTGTTATGTAATGATACATCTAATGACTCATCAAAATGTCATAAGCATTATTGAATCATTTGTATCAACCTAACATCTCACCCATTGCTATGTTTTTCAATCAAGTTCTCCTTATAGTGAGTTGTGAGATGTAACTAAGTATTTCTACTTAACCAAACATTTCATGCAATACTATCCAAGGTCAAGTAATATCCAAAATCCTCAATCATGAACATAAGTCAACGAATTAACATGATATGAAATAAATTCAAGTATGGTTGACTATCCTAGGTTTTTCTAACCTTTAAGGATTGACTTGGGTACCCAATATAAGTTCTTTCCAATATAGTTAACCAAGTACTCCTTTGGGATCCATTTCCTAGCTACCATTGTGCTTTTTTATTACCCCCTAGCAATTAAACAATGATATATCTTTTCATTCTTAGATCCCTTGTATCCTAAGCCCTTTTTGTTGAAACTTGCCCTTTGGCTCCCTATAATCATATTTAAGGTATCTGAACCTATGGTGAATTTTTCAAGGGTTTTGCTAAGATAATCTACCTTTTCCCTAATAACCTTATTTTCTTCAAAACATGCATCATTGATGCTAGAAGAAAAACAACATCAAGTGAGCATGAATTTTTGAGTTTTTCTTCTAGATTTTTAATTTCATTTTGCATGCATTTATTTTTCTTCTTAGTCCTAAACAAATCCTTAGTTAAACTAGAAATCATGCTAATTACATCTTGATAAGGGAGATTTCTTACCTCACTTATCCAATCTCCTTCCAATTTTGTGGTTTGTGCTCCCCCTACACTTGAGCTCTCCTCCTCACTTGTGCTTACTTCTTCTTGTTCGGATGAGGTGGAGGCTACATAATCTATTCCTATTAGTGCAAAATCTAAGACGACTTCTATTTCTTCCGATGAAGATGAGTCGTCCCATGTGGCTTTCAAATTGTGGGGTTTTGACTCCCCTTTTTCCTTCTCCTTTGACTTCTTCTTTTCTTTCTTCTTCCCTTCTTTCTTCTTGCCATTCTTCTTCCTTTCTTCCTTTCTCTCGTTCAACAAAGGACACTCATCCCTCATGTATCCTTCTCCTTAGCAATTGTAGCAGATGATCTTTCTAGTCCTCCTTTTCCTATCATTAGATTTGTTAAATTTAAAACTTTTTAAGGCACGTCTTACCTTTCTTACCATATACGCTTCCTCATTGCTATCCATTGAAGTAGATGATTCACCATTGAATGATGAGGGTGTGTTCTTCTTCTTCTTTCCCTTGTTTGCTACAACCGCTACTCCCCTTGATTGTGTGATTGGTTCTTCTACTATTCCATCAAGGCGAGTTTCGTGAAGTTCCATGGTTGAAAAGAATTTTTCTAAAGTACTAACCTCTACATTCCTTGAGATGTAGAAGGAGTCCACCATGGAGCTCCATTTTGATGATCGGGGGAATACATCGATGGCTTTCATAATCATGTCTCAGTTTGAAAGATTCTCCCCTACACTTGATAAACCATTAATGATTTCCTTAAACCTAGAATGCAAAGATAGTACCTTTTCTCCTTTGTCTAATTTTATGTTGTTGAGTTGTGATCGGAGAAGGTCTCTGCTTGCGAGTTTTGTTTCAGATGTGACTTTGTGAAGCTCAACAAGCTTCTCCCACATCTCCTTGGCACTCGAGCATTCTCTAATCCGATTGATCTCTTGTTGAGGAAGAACATTGAAGAGGTGGTGCTTGGCTTTTGTGTTTGCTAGATGTTCCTCCTTTTGCTTCTTGGTCTATCTCGATTTTTCAATGGGCTTCCCTTCTTCATCCCTAGGCACATTGAAACCACTTTCCATAATTAACATAATATCGAAGTGGGTTTCGAAGAATACCTCCATCAGCTTTTTCCACCATGAGAAGTCTCCTTTGAACTTAGGTGGGTGGATGTTCATGCCGGCCATTGTTGTTGTGCTTTGTTGCGGCGATGAGTCCATTGAAAAGCAACCTCGCTCTTATACCACTTGTTAAAGGATTGTGGCTGGCTAGAAGGGGGGATGAATAGCCTACAATGCTCAATGGACTTCGCTCGTTCTTAATCATCTACAATCTTATTAGCGCAGCAGAATACTAGCGATAATACTAAAGACAATTAAGACTAAAACAAAGTAAAAAAGCAATACAAACAAGTCGATGTAACATGGTTCATGACCCTTGCTGCTAATCCACGATGATTCATTAGGCAGATCACTCCCTTAACCAATCCACTAACATCTCCTTTAGCTCAAACAAGGTGGAGAGAAACCTTCTTACACAAACTCTCCCTCTTACGATAAGATAGAGATAGAATTAAGGAAGAGGAAAGTAAAAACGTTTAGAGCACTTGGAGCACACTTAGGAGTGGAAGCATTAGCTACCCCAAGGCCTCCAACCCATCTTTTTATAGAGAATTGGGGTTTCTTCACGTTGGGCATGTAATAGTCGACTGTTGCATGTCATCAGTTAACTATTGTCGTTCCAACGGCTTCTGATCATGCTTGATTCGCGGTCATCACAGTTCAACGACACACTGATCAGTCGACTGATTACACTAGCAATCGACTTATCGAGCAATCAGTCGACTCAAAATGTTCCAATGCCCACGTCCACTTATAACAGTTGACTGCCAGCCCTTGACAGTGGACTGATGGTGGAGCAGTCAACTGTCAGCCCTTGGTAGTCGACTGTTGGGCCACAAAACCCTAGTTGATACCGGTCAACTAGCAGTCGACTCCGACTAGTCGACTGATATCTATATAAGTAAAATATTGTCCGGTAAAACCTCAAATAATAAATTATTTGAGCATCCGACTGTCGGGTAAAGTCTCAAACACCATGTTTGAGTATCTGACACTTGATCTTAGCCATTTGGCAAAGTTCACCTAACTTGAGCTATCCCGTCCCGAGTTATAATCGCTCAACTCTCATCTCCCATGGAGTCCCTCACCTAAGCTCTCTTTCTCCTGCCTACATCTCTCGAATACATTAAGCTCATGACTTCTCCCATGTCATCCTTCACGTCTTGCCATAAAGTCTGCTTCCTTTGGCTTCACTCCATTTTCTTCTTGTCCGGCGCCCCCTCAAATGCACCAAGCTCACGGCTTCTCCCCATGCCATCCTTCACCGACTCAAGGACCTGAGCCATGAGACGATGAACTTGCCAATGCTTCATCAAGTAAACCATGTGTGATTCACCAAGTCCTGCACAACTTGAACACACACATCAAAACACATAATATCCTAACTTAAATCCTTTGTCACACACATCAAAATTATGATCATACTTGGGTTGATTTCCCTAACACATCTTTCAAAATAAGATTTTAAAAAAATTTCAAAATAAGATTTTAAAAATATTTCAAAATTATTTTGAAAAACCTTGGTTAAGTCTATCTTTTAATAGCATTTACTATTGAACAAGTTGGTATAAAGTTAGGCAAAACATTAAAAAGTTTCAATACTTTTGAACTTTGTATCAATCTTGCAATTTAATAGGTATTTTAATTTACCAATATTTTTCACCCATTGTATTCCTAATAAGCAATGTATGTATGAATTTTTATGATTTTTGAAAATACATATATTTACTTATGAATTATTGAATTTCATTTCTGATAAGCTGATTTCTGCATTTGCAGAAGCCAGTCGACTGCCTCCTTGGGGAGTCGATTGGTTTTGATGGCAGTCAACTGATTACTGATCTAGTTGACTGTTGGGCTGATTTCGAATAAACAAGATTTGTTTAGCCCACTTTCAGTCATCCCTAGGTACCCTATCATCTCCTAACCCTAGGATATGCTTTAGAAAGCATTGAAAGGGTGGAAATTCACTGGAAATGAATTAAGAGAGATATTTAGGGTGAAAATTAAATTTTAAGGGAGGTGAAAGTTCAATGTTGAATCTTTACTCTTAATTTTGATTGTTTAGAGTTCCTATAGGCTTAGGAACTCTCCAAGGACATTGTTGGTGCAATGGTCAAGGGGGAGTAAGCCTTTAGGGGGAGGTTATCTATCAAAGGATGATGGATGAGTATTCCTCAAAGGGGGAGACATGAAGGGTTTGGAAACCCTCATTGTGCTCACCAAAGGGGGAAATTGGAGAAGTAAGGATTGTCTCTCATTTAGTGATATGGGACTTATCACTATGAAGAGTGAAAGCATCCTAGATTTTTTAGACCGATGGGGAGAATGTAAAATCTCATTGGGATGTGAGACATAGATACCCTTGGTAGAATTTTTGATGTATGCAAAGGGGGAGAATGAGGTTTAAGTTAGGTAAACCTTCACTATGCTTTGGCATTGGAAGAGTTAAGTTTGGGCTTATTGGTTGACCTAACTTAAAGGTATTATCAAACATAAAAAAGAGGGAGATTGTTAGTGCAATCGACTCAAGTCACGATTGACCGGACTCGATTGGAACTCGAGTAGTGTTTTGATATTTGATAATGGTTTGACCATTGTTTGACAATGGGTTGATCATATGGCTGACATAGGTTTGATCATATAAGGAGATAGCTTTATGGGGAGATTGTTGAAACAATTGACCTCATGCCAAGGTTGACCTAGCTCAAGTAGGACTCGAGATATGTCTAAGTTTGGATACTTGGCATGGAAAGTCCAAGTCTTGGGTATTTGACATAAAAAATCCAAGCATGGGTCATGACAATGGTAAAGTTCAAGTCATTAGTACTTGGCTATTGGAAAGTCCGAGCATGGGTCTTAGTATTGGAAAGTCTAAGTCATGGGTACTTGACAAGGAAAGTCCAAAGGTATAGTCTTTGCGACATAAGTCCAAGTGTATAGTCTTAGCGGCGTAAAGTCTAAGTAAACTTTGGCAGTGAAAGTCCAAGTATGGATGTTTGGCAATCGAGAAGTCCAAGGGTAAGATATTGGCGACGTAAAGTTCAAGCATGTACTCTTGGAAGCATAAGTCCAATGTTTGGCGACGTAAAGTCTAAGCGTTTGTCTTGACGGCATAAGTCCAAATGTACCTTGATAAAGTAGACCCGGTTAGCATGACAATAAACGATGGAAGCACCTGAAGACTAGTGTATAGATGAATAAATCATGGAGGACTTAGAGGGATTCGATATGCATGAGGCTAATAGAGGTGGCTAGAAGGCTAAGTTCTAGGCTAAGGATAGTCTATCAAGTATGACGAGATCATATTTGAATTAAACCTCATTTTTGAGATTTATCAGTCCATTGGGGTTATGGACCAGTTGGCTAGCTGAGTGTTTGACACTTGGCACCTTAGTCAACTTGAATTAGTCGATTGGGATTATGACCAGTCGACTAGTCAGTAGTCGATTGGAGCTTGACTACTGTGGTGTTCCACTAGTAGTCGACTGCCATGCATAGGTAGTCGACTGGCCTTGAGCAGTGTTGGATCGATTTGAGCGCTAGAGGGGGGGGGGGTGAATAGCGCTAAGAAAAAAAAAACTTTTCGTAATCGTTCGAATTGGCACGAGTAAACGCAGCGGAAAGATAGCAATAAATAAATAAAAACACGAGGGGTTTTTACTTGGTTCGTAGCCTACGGCTACTACTCCAAGGCCCTAATGGTCCTTGACCACGCACGGAGGGCAAATATTAAACGAACTCCTTCTCGATAGAGATAGGAGTTAAGCGAATACAAAAACTCAATAAAGATTCAAGGTAGAGGGACACTCCCCCTCTCCTTGATATGATTTAAAGCTTGAAAATAAAGACAACTTATACAAAATTAAAGATTATACCGACGACTTCAAGGATTGGAGGTTGAAGCTTTAGTCGTCGTCTCGGCAGCGCTTCGTCGTAGGGATGTCGGAGAGTCGGAGCGTATCGGAAGCACTTGGAAGCTTTTGAATTGATGAAAAACCCTAGGTTTGGCCCTCCTTTTATAGCCTTTAAGCCCCTCAACTAATGGGTCTTCAACCAATCACAAATGGGCACAAAACTCCTTGAAAAATGGTGATAAAGCTTGACTCCTCGAGGCTGATTTTTGACCACCGGTTGAATCGCTAGGTTGAAGCTGGCCGGTTGAATCGGCCGGTTGAATCTAGCCGGTTGAACTGGCCCGATTTTTGACTAAAAGGAGTTTAGCTCAAAATACAAGTGAATTCGACGGCCACTTGCCGTCCGATCTCAACATAGACCTTCCATGGGAAGTCTTGGGTTGATCGTCGCCTAGGGCGTCCGTACAAAGGACACGACCTCACTTACGCTTGCACACACGAGCTTACCTCGATACTTACTTGTCGCTTTGCTTCCGGCCTTCCACTCGATTCCTTCGGCTCCCTCCAAGTAACTCGAGTGTCGCCCCACCGCGGCTTCCTCCGGGTGTCGCTAGCCTTCAGCTCCAGCATTGAGACTTTTCTGCACACTTGATTTAGCTCGTGAGATAACAATATAAGCTTAACTTTGTATCGTTTGCTATAATCAAAACATAGGTTCGACTTAGGTGCCCACTGCACCAACAATCTCCCCCTTTTTGATTTATGGCAAACCCACATACAAAGTTAAGCAAGCATGAAGAATAATAATGTGCATGAGAGAAAAAAAAAATGAAGATTAAGTTGGAGTAGTAAGGATTTTCTTCAAGTACTCCCCCTTGAGGAAACCTCCCCCTTGACCGAGGGTGAGTCTTTGAAGAAAGACCTTAATCCTCCCCCTTGAGGGTTGCTTTAAGTAATTAACATTACTTAAAATTAGCTTTAGTAAAACGTTTTAAAATTAGCTTTAGTAAAACATTTTAGTTAAGCCCTTTCTCCCCCTTAAGTAAAACACTAACGACATAAATAAGTTAAGAATTCTCTTAACTTGGCCTTTTGTCAAAAGTTAAATAAGTTCTCAAAACCTAAAGTTAACTTTTGGTTTAAACATGAAGTAAGAGTTAAGTTATCAAAAATTTGAAAAAATTTAATTTCTTAACTTTGGCCTTTTCTCCCCCTTTTGCCGTATATCGAAAAGAGTAAGGGGTGTGTGGAAATCAAAATAATTGCTAAATTTAAAGTCCAAGCATGTTCCACATTTTTTATTAAAATAGTATATTGAAAATAAGCTCATCTATGAAATGTTCGACTCATATTTGGCTTGATTGATATGAAGGATCAACCAGTCCTGGTCGGAGTCGGTTAGTATATGATTATACTCCATGGTTCATAGCGATGCACTAGCTCTACATCTGGAACCAGGAGTAAGGTCCTAACATCTCACGCCCATCGTGGCTAAGTACACAAACACATTAGTCCTATGTGTTGTGAGATGTATTGGCTCCTTAAATCTATAGGTGCATGATATCTAAGGTATGACCTATGCTAGTTTCATGAAAAAGTAAGAAATAGTAGTAATATAATTTGCAAAACCTATTCTATTACGCACATGCCTAATTTTCGTCTCAAGAGACTAAATTCGGCTTCGGGTAGTGGTTTAGTAAATATGTCTGCTAGGTTAGACTTTGAGTCAACATATTCGAGTTGTATGGAGCCGTTGGCTACATGTTCTCGAATGAAATGGTGTTTTACCTCTATATGCTTTGTTCTTGAATGGCATATAGGGTTCTTAGTTAGATTTATCGAACTTATGTTGTCTACAAAAATTTTAGTTTTGGTGAAGTCCAACCTAAAGTCTCGGAGAGTGTGCTTCATCCAAAGAAGCTGAGTTACACATTCACCCATCGCAACGTATTCGGCTTCGGTGGTAGATAAGGCAACACAATGTTGATTCCTACTGCACCAACTCACAAGACTCGAGCCGAGTAGTTGACAACAACCACTCGTGCTCTTTCTATCGAGTTTACTACCGGCATAATCCGAATCGGAGTAGCCGATTAGTTCGAACTCCGTAGATCTAGGGTACCAAATACCAACGTTAAGTGTACCCTTAAGATATCTAAGGATACGCTTAACTAGGGTTAGGTGAGACTCCTTAGCACAGGTTTGAAACCTGACACACATACTTACTGCGAATAGGATGTCGGGTCGACTTGCAGTTAAGTATAGGAGACTTCCTATCGCGCTCCTATAGTACATTAAGTCAATGGACTTACTTTCTAGGTCTTCTCCTATGTTAACATTAATTGCCATTGGGGTGTTTATTATCTTAACGTCTTGCATTCCAAATCTTTTAATTAACTCCTTAGTGTATTTTTGTTGATATAGGTATATACCATCCTTAGTTTGTTTAATTTGTAGACCTAAAAAGAAACTTAACTCGCCTACTAAGTTCATTTCAAACTCACTTTCCATGAGTGAAACGAACTCGTTTAGTAAGGCGAGTTAGAGGTTCCAAAATTATATCGCCTACGAAAATTTGAGCTATGAATATTTCTTAAGGTTTTTCACGAGAGAGAGAGTTGGGTCAACTAAGCCTTGGTTAAACCCTTTTGACTTAAGATGGATTGAAAGTCTCTCGTACCAAGCTCGAGGAGCTTGTTTAAGTCCATAGAGAGCTTTCTTAAGTTTTAGAACATGGTCGGGTTTATCTAGATTTTCGAATCTGGGGGGTTGGCTAACATAAACTTCTTCTTTAATGTATCCATTTAGGAATGCCGACTTAACATCCATTTGAAACAGCTTAAATCCTCGATGTGCGGCATAAGCTAGCAACATTCTGAATGGATTGAGTCTAGCTCTTGGGGCATAGGTTTACGTAATCTAAAGCCTTGACTTGACTAAACCCTTTGGCGACTAACCTAGCCTTGTTTCTAACTACTTCACCTTTATCATCAAGCTTATTTCGAAACACCCACCTTGTTCCAATTATCGTTTTGTCTTTAGGTGGTGGTACTAATTCCCACACTTCATTCCTAGTAAATTGAGCTAGCTCTTCTTGCATTGCAATAATCCAATCGGGATCAAGAAGAGCTTGTTCAATTGATTTGGGTTCTATCTTTGAAATTAAGGAAATTTGACTAAGGTTCCTATAGGATGCTCTAGTTCGAACTCCTAGATTAGGATCTCCTATCACTTGATCGATAGGGTGGTTAGTCTGAATCCTAGATTGGGTTGGGTTTGTGTCACCTAATGCTTGATTAATGGGGTGACTTGGTTGAACACTAGTTTGACTCGGATCACTTGTCACTTGGTCGACAAGAGAAGTTGGTTGATGTGGATTAGACTCGATCTCGAAGTCGGAGGCGAGTTAGGTCTAGTATGAGTAGGCTCGCTAATTGGGGTTGTCGGGGGTTTTGTAGGTTCGTGTCCTTCATCAAATACTACATTGATAGTCTCCTCGACTCTAAGGGTGTCGTGGTTATATACTCTATAAGCTACTTGGTTGAGTATCCTAGAAATATTCGGTCGTAGTTTTGGATGTAAATTTCCTAGGTAATCCTTAGTGTTTAGAATATGTACCTTACACCCAAATACCTAAAGTACTTGATGTTAGGTATTTTATCGTGATAAATCTCACGAGGTCTTAAGGTGCCTCTTTACCATAAGGATCCTATTTGGACATACATAAAGCCGTGCTAATATGCTTACGCCCAAAACCTATCGGGTAGGTTATATTCGTTTAACATGGTCCTAGCGGCTTCTTGTAGAGTTCGGTTTTCCGCTCCACTAGGCCATTTTGTTGAGGGTCCTAGGGCAAGAGAATTCATGGTGGTATCCGTTTAGGTTCTGAGTCGGTGAACCTTTGATTTTCGAATTCACCACCATGATCGCTTCTAAGTCTTTTCACCTAAAGGTCTTTTTGATTCTCGATTAATTTGAATAGATTGATTAATTGATCTAGGGTATCATTTTTATGTTTGATGAACCTAACCCAGGTAAACCTGGAGTAGTCGTCAATTATGACTAAGCAATATTGACTTTTATTGAGTGACTTGGCTCCATGTGAATCGAATAGATCCATATCACGGAGCTCAAGTACACTTGAGGTTCGATCTTGGTTAGTTAACTTGTGTTGTGTCCTAGGTTGTTTTCCTTGTTGACAAGCATTACAGATTTTATTAACCAAGTTGTTGAGGTTAGGTAAACCTCTGACTAAGCCACTCTGACTCATCTTGTGGACGAGTCTTGGGTGCGAGTGACCGAGTCGTCGGTGCCACAACCATGATTCCTCTTCCTGTGTCATAAGACATTTGGCTGAGGATTTGATTAAGTTCATTGTATAAATGTTATTTGTCCTAGTTCCTTTGAGTATTGTTTTAGCTGTTTCATTTGTTTTAATTACACATTCATTTTCTAAAAATATGACCTTATAGTTATTGTCACACAATTGGCTTACGCTAAGCAGGTTATATTCAAAATTCTCTACAAGTAATACATTTTTAATAACAAAATTCGAGTTAAGCTCGATATCACCTGATCCGATGATTTTGAGCTTGCCGTTATTCCCAAAGGCTACCGATCCTTGTCGTTTGAATCGAAGCTTTGTGAATTTGAGTTGATCCCCGGTCATGTGCCGGGAGCAACCACTGTCCAACATCCATTGATCCTACACACAAGGTGGTTGGATTGGATGTTAGATTTTTATTTTTAAATTGGTTGTAAGTTGTTAAACCTAGGTCATCTCACCCGAGTCTATATGATCAAGCATGTTATACTTATGTGTTTTTTGTGAGATGACTCCCAATTAAATTTATTAAGTGGATTTAGGTTTAAGTGATTTTATGTTGAGATGATTTTCAATTAAATTGATTAAGTGGATTTAGGTTCAAGTAATTTTATATTGAGATGATTTTCAATTAAGTTGATTAAGTGGATTTAGGTTCAAGTAATTTTATGTTGAGATGATTTTCAATTAAGTTTGATTAAGTGGATTTAGGTTCAAGTTAGATTTGGATTTAACCCAAGGCTTGTCAAGTTTACCTTTTCAAGATCATGGCTTCCAGGTCGTGGCGAGGCACAGGGGCCTTCTTTTATCGGATCATCGACCACTTCCTTAGACAAAGCCATGTTCAAGAAAATGATGACTTGACTCACCTAAGACTATTTCCTAGTCTAACTAGTTATTTTTGAAAAGAGGCTCCCCGAGGCTCAATCTTTTCGAAGGATTTTAGTTGGTTATTTGAAAAGAGGCTCCCCGAGGCTCAATCTTTTCGAAGGATTTTTTAGTTGGTTATTTGTGTATTCCAAGTGAGTTAAAAAAAACAACAACAAAAACTAAGCATGCAATTTCTAAGTTAAAGCACAAACATGTTTTGTACTGGCTCCCCCTAGACGGTTGAATCGGTTCGGTCTATCCACATAGTGGTTTTGGTCCTTGGGAACCCAGTACGAGTTAGATCCTAGAGTTGAAATCAAAGTGGTCTTAGGGACCCATGCTTGGACACATTTTTTATGTCTACTTACGATTGACATATACGACTTATTGGTCGTGTTTGAGCTAAACCCTAGTCCGGCCTTGTTGTACACGGCCCTTTGCGATCCAAGTAGGAGGTCAAGTCCTTTGGATCCCAAAGTAAACCTTTCCAACGTATTCCTAAGATCTTCGACTTGACTTTTCAAGAGTGAGTTCTCAACTTCGAGTTTTTCAACCTGAGTTGAGTCCTTCTCTTGAACTCGACTAGTCGAAGAGGTTAGGGAGACCTCGTGTTTGAGGAGTTTAACTTCCTCAACCAGGGTCTCGACCTTGGACTCGGACTTAGCTAACTTCCTAGACAAAAACCTAACCGTATTATGTAAAGTATTAAATAAAGTACGACTCACCTTAAGGGTATCTTTTGAACCGGATGCGTATCCGTGGCTTGACTTGAAGGTTGCTTCGTAGTCCGAATCATCCTCCGGTTCTGACTCAAGTTCGGGTTCGGTCTCCGTGTCTGACTCAATTGATTTCGCCATGAAGACGTGGTCTTCGTCTTCTTCGGATGACGCTTCTTCCCATGTCGCGTTGAGGGCCTTCTTGTGCTTAGGTCCTTGGTGGTTGAGCTTGGGGCACTCGGACTTGATATGTCCAAACTCGTACACTCATAACACCTAATATTAGAACTTTTAGGTTTACCTTGGTTGGGTCGAGTCGTGGTTCGCCGTCCCTTGGCTATTCTTCGAGCTATGTTCATTAGTTGGCCGATCAATTCGGTCAACTTCTTCTTCGGACTCGTCTTCCTCCTCGGTTGGTGGTGGCTTGCTTGCGATTTTCTTCTTCTTTGATCCTGCAAATAAAGCTATACCCCTCTCGGGTTCCGAGTTGGATTGTTCATGTAATTCGAAATCGGAAAAGAGTTCATCTAACCTAATTTTAGAAAGATCCTTGGAGACCTTGTAGGCATCGACCATGGATGCCCACAAGGTAGTCCTCGGAAAAGAGTTTAGAACATACCTTATAAGGTCGCGTTTTCGACCTTTTGCCCGATTCGTGTGTAAGTTGTTGACGATGTCCCGACACGGGCGTGGAGTTGCGTCGCGGATTCGTGTTCCTGCATTTTTAGTGTGTACAATTTATTGAATAACAAATCACGCTTACATACCTTGGCTTGATCCGATCCTTCGTAACTCGATTAGTTTAGTCCAAAGATCCTTTGCGCTATGAAGGGGCCGACGCGATTTAACTCCTCCTTGGATAGGCCGCATTGGAGGATTTGTGTTGCCTTGGCGTCGGCTTCGACTTGTCGTTTTGTTGCAACGGTCCATTGATCATAATCCAAGGAGTCACCCACTTCATTAGTCGGAAGTGTGAAACCCGTTTGGATTATGATCCACATCTCGAGTTGGGTTTTGAGAAAGCATTCCATCCGACCATTCCAATAACGGAAGTCATCTCCGTTATAAAACGGAGGTCGGACGGTGCTAAAACCCTCGAGATGGGCCATTGAAACAAAAAGACAAAAAGAGACGAAGATCGAAAAGCTAGCAAAGACAAAAACTCAAAAACAAGTACCAAGACTCGCGTCTTGGATTAGTAGTGCGGGAGAGAATTTAACAAACAAAATAAATAGAAATAAACAGAATTAAAAGAAAATAAATCTGTAAAAAAAATCTAGATTGGTGGTTTCATCAAATCTTAGCAACCCCCGGCTCTGATACCAATTGTTGGATCGATTTGAGCGCTAGAGGGGGGGGGGTGAATAGCGCTAAGAAAAAAAAAACTTTTCGTAATCGTTCGAATTGGCACGAGTAAACGCAGCGGAAAGATAGCAATAAATAAATAAAAACACGAGGGGTTTTTACTTGGTTCGTAGCCTACGGCTACTACTCCAAGGCCCTAATGGTCCTTGACCACACGGAGAGGGCAAATATTAAACGAACTCCTTCTCGATAGAGATAGGAGTTGCGAATACAAAACTCAATAAAGATTCAAGGTAGAGGACACTCTCTCCTTGATATGATTTAAAGCTTGAAAATAAAGACAACTTATACAAAATTAAAGATTATACCGACGACTTCAAGGATTGGAGGTTGAAGCTTTTAGTCGCTTCGTCGTAGGGATGTCGGAGAGAGTCTGAGCGATCGGAAGCACTTGGAAGCTTTTGAATTGATGAAAAACCCTAGGTTTGGCCCTCCTTTTATAGCCTTTAAGCCCCTCAACGAATGAGTCTTCAACCAATCACAAATGGGCACAAAACTCCTTGAAAAATGGTGATAAAGCTTGACTCCTCGAGGCTGATTTTTGACCACCGGTTGAACTGGCCGGCTTAATCGCCACGGCTGAATCAAGCGGCCGGTTGAATCGCCACGGTTGAACTGGCAGCCACGATTTTTGACTAAAAAAGGAGTTTAGCTCAAAATACAAGTGAATTCGACGGCCACTTGCCGTCCGATCTCAACATAGACCTTCCATGGGAAGTCTTGGGTTGGATCGTCGCCTAAGGACGTCCCCGTACAAAGGACACGACCTCACTTACGCTTGCACACACGAGCTTACCTCGATACTTACTTGTCGCTTTTACTTCCGGCCTTCCACTCGATTCCTTCGGCTCCCTCCGAAGTAACTCGAGTGTCGCCCGACCACCGCGGCTTCCTCCGGGTGTCGCTAGCCTTCAGCTCCAGCATTGAGACTTTTCTGCACACTTGATTTAGCTCGTGAGATAACAATATAAGCTTAACTTTGTATCATTTGCTATAATCAAAACATAGGTTCGACTTAGGTGCCCACTGCACCAACAAGCAGTTGACTGCCATGAATGGAAGTCAATTGGAATTTGTGGACACGAGAATATAATATTTGGTTGTCGACTAGGCAATCGACTACTGGGCTTGGCAGTTGACTGCCCTTACCAGCAGTTGACTAATGGTGTATCCGTTGAGCAGGTTCCAACATGGATGGAGTCTTTGTGAGACAACGGATAGGAGAGCAGTTGATTGATGTCTTTTAGCAGTCGACTGATTGGCACGAAATCAGTCCAATGCAGGTTATAAAAGCAGCTCGAGATGGAGAATTTTGCACTGGGTTTTGGGACAATTTTGGGGAGGAATTGCAGTTGCATTCTAGGTGTTCAAGAGCTTTACAAAGCAACCATCAAGAAAGTAAAATATTCAAGTTTTTGTAAAGTGTTCTTTATATTATTATTGTATTCCTTTTGTATTTACTTGTATTTCATTCTTATTATTATAAAAGATTTTTTCACCTTCGGTGTGTCATCGTGAAAGAGTTTATTCGTGGTGATGTGCATCACTAGAGCTCGCCCGTGGAGTTGTAACCCTAGGTTCTGAACTACGTTATATTTTTGTATATGTTTCTAATATTATATATTCCGTTGCGTATACTAACATCGTTATAGACAAGCACACGAATAAATAAAGAAATTGACGAAATACTATTCACCCCCTCTGATGCGACCCATATAGAGAAAATTTGGAAGCTTGGAAGAATTGTTTGATACGCTTGATCGGCTCTTTTTATAAAGCTAATCTAAGCACCTGAAAGTGTTTCGGGGGCTAGATTAGTCTCGTCACACTGCCGCGTGTCAGCTACTTCGGGCACCTAGAAGAATTTCAGGCACGTGGTGTCAAAAGTGTTAACACCATAATTAATTTTTTCTAAGAGGGCGATCAAATAGGATTTCATTCCCCGGACTGATCAACAATCGATCAAACTGAGCAGAAATGCATTCGGGCGTGGATAGTAGAATGTATCACATTGGGACTTGTGAATATGCCATCCATAGAATTTTTATTTTTTTTCACTTGGACAAATAATATTCATGGAGTAAACTAGATAGAGCATTAGATAATCAAGAATTAATGCAGGTAGACTTTAGTAGGCAAGCTATTTTTCTCCCCCCAAGTAGCTTGTCGGATTATTCTCCATGTGTAATGTCTATGTTTAGATTAGAGGCACCAAAGAAGCTGCCATTTCAATTAATATGTGGAAGAAACACAATCTTTTCCGAATTGTCCAACAAGTATGGAGTTAACAATGGGCATGGTCTAAGCAATTTATTTTGTGCAAATAATTGAATATGCTAAAGTGGCCATTAATAGAATTGAATAAGGAGGATTTTGTGTAGGATAAAAAAAAGGGGGGGAGGAGTGAATTGTGCTCCTTCCTTATTCTTTTCAAAACATATAATGAAAATGTAAAACAAACACACAAATACAGATCATTTTTTTATTTGATTCACAAGCACAGATTGTTAGTCTAGGGTTCACAATCCTTGATCGCTTCAATGGGTCCACTATTAATCTCTTGCTCCTCGGAGAAAGGGAATCATCTCTTTACAAAAGTAGGGTGCAATAATAAACTTATCCCCCCTTAAAAGTTAAATCACAAAGAGACAAAAATAATAATACAATGTTATTGATAAAATGATTGCTTGAAGTGTAGCTCGTTGTTGGAGTAACACCCTATTGTAGCATGGAGGCTTTTACACAGAACAAGAATGAAAGATGAGATTTATCATTTTCAATGACTTGAAGATGTTGTTCGACACTATTCTAATAGACTGAATTCGATCGGGCAGAACCCCTTTTAGTCACCCCCAACACGATCTTGATCTAGTCCAAGTTAGTTAGATTTTATCCTCTTTCGGTCGCCTAGATCCCTTCCGTGTACCCTGATGCTGACATGTCTCACTCCTAGCTAAACTTGATCGGTTCAATTCAGCGGTGCCTTATCTCGCTCCAGTCGATCGGACTACTTCCGATCGCCTAGATTTGATGTGGCAAACACCATGGCCAACCTATCTCCATTTGTCATGCCACTCTGAATCTGGATCAAATCTTGACTTGACCTGAACCTTGAATCTGATCGCCTAGAACCACTTCAGTCACTCATACCTCCAATCACCAATATTCCTTTGATTATGAGCCACTAAGTTTTATACCATAGATTTAGTACAATATAAAAAAAATTTCGTTGGATAATTACTCAACTTTCTGATCTCGGATTGTCCCCTAAGGTTGTCCCCATAATGAGGACTCATCTGTAGAGGAAATGTTGATCACTGGAGGGGGGTGAATAGCGTTGTGCTAATACGTTGATGAAAATCGTTCGCGTTTGTCTCTACGATCTTCATTAGCGCGTAGCGGAATACTAATAAAGCAATAACGAAATAGAC
Organism: Wurfbainia villosa; assembly: GCA_025175895.1. Taxonomy (NCBI): domain Eukaryota; kingdom Viridiplantae; phylum Streptophyta; class Magnoliopsida; order Zingiberales; family Zingiberaceae; genus Wurfbainia; species Wurfbainia villosa. Next base: position 28,016,645 of record CM045989.1, on the reverse strand, counting down.
AAACACACAATTACACAAGTATTTAATGTGGTTCGAAACTGAATGGTTCGTACTCCACGGATCGAGCTCTAAAGAGCTCTAGTGATGCACACGCAACCACTAATCACAAATAACTCCTTCTCGGAACAATCCGGAGGTGAAGAAACCTCGTACAATGTATACAACAGTAATACAATGAAAATACAAGCAAATACAATGGAATACAAGTAAAGAAAACTTTACAAAGAGCTTTGAATTGCTTGATCTTGGTTGCTAGAAGAATAGCCTTGGAGATCCTGATTTGCAGCATCAAATCGCCCTAAAGTAGCTCAAGAACCATGGTTGATTTCCTCCTCCTCGAGCTCCATTTAAAGCTTCTGCCTGGGCTGAAAATCGCCGATCAGTCGACTGCTCGGGACCATCAGTCGACTGATGACACTGTTGCTGTGAGACAATAGTGTAATCCATGTTGGAAAAATCCAACGGATAGGACATCAGTCGACTGATCTTGTCCATCAGTCGACTAATCGAGCCTTCACTCGACTGCTAGCCCCAACAATCGAGTGAGACTCCATTCTGTGCCCAAAATACCGAGCACCAATCGACTGATCACACGATCAGTCGACTGCTCGGCCAATAAGTTGACTGTCCACCTCTGACAGTCGACTGCTGGGACACTTTCCACAGTCAAACCCTAGTTGACTCACACCAGTCGACTGTCATATGACACCAGTCGACTGGCATACCTCAAACATGAGCTTTTAACCCAAGTATGGTGCCTCCCTACTTGCTAGACCACCCTTAGCCTAGACCTAAACCTTCTAGCCACCTCCATCAGCCTCGCATCTCTCAGATCCCTCCAAGTCATCCATGACTTGTTCATCCATTACGCTAGCCTTCAAGGGTTTCCATCGGCTATGTCATGCTAATGATGTCTACACCGCAAAGGCACATTGGACTTACGCTACCAAGACTCCGCTTAGACTTTACGCCGCCAACCATTGGACTTATGCTACCAAGACTCCCGCTTGGACTTTACACCATCAATATCAAACCACATGGACTTCTCAAATGCCAAGACTCAAACTTGGACTTTCCCTTGCCAACCCATGTTGGACTTTCCATGCCAAGACCCATGCTTGGACTTTTCCTTGCCAAGACCCATGCTTGGACTTTTCATGTCAAGTACTCAAGACTTGGACTTTTCCTTGCCAAGACCCATGCTTGGACTTTACATGTCATGTATTCAAGACTTGGACTTTCCATGACATGGTCAACCCTAGTCAACCATCAAAATCCCCTCGAGTCAAACTCGAGTCCGGTCAATCATGATCCGAGTTGATTGTACCAATAATCCCCCAACACATTACCAGACATCAATGTCAAACATCAATGTCAAACATCCATGTCAAACATCAAAACATACCATTTCCATGTCAAACATCAAAACATCACTCGAGTCAAACTTGAGTCCGGTCAATCGTGACCTGGGCCGATTGCACCAATAATCTCCCCCTTTTTGATGTTTGACAAAAATACATACCTTTGAGTTAGAACACTAACTCAAATCTCCTTCCCAATTATCCCAAATTGGTAATCTCAAATATTCTCCCCAATTCTCCGAATCAACATTTGATAACATCAATTGATAACACTCTCCATAACATTCTCCCCCAAAGCATTCTCCCCCTTTTTGACTTACATCAAAAAGGTTTTCTCCAAGGAGGTCAATGTCTCATGTCCCAATGAGATGTTACAATCTCCCCCTTGGTCCAAAAATACCTAGGATGCCTACCATCTTCCTAGTGATAAGTCCCATATCACTTAAGATAGGCAATCCTATAAACTCTCTCAATTTCCAAATTGGGTATTGTTGGGTTTCCGGTACCGCGGCGTGTGTGTGTTCGATCATGTTTCGTAAACATGAGCACAGCGGAAGCAATAAAATTAATAAATCTAAATTTATTACAACACACACATCACACGCATGCATAGTACAACATGTGTAGACATAACCGTAAATTTAAATTTGCAATAAAAGGAAATTTAACTACGTTATACCTTTCGTATTACGTGTAGCGGGAACGGCATCAACCGGAACGATCCTCGCTAGAATCGTCTCTATCCGTATCCACGCCGAGTATCCTTAGGATGACTTCGCTAAGCCACGAGCTTCGTCTTCGTACGGGTTACTAGCCTCGTGTTGAAGATGACGTGATCGAGAGATGATCACGATCCAAATCCAAATTCGGATCCAAAAATGAGTCCTCAAAACTCGCTTCTCCGGAGAGGTATTCGTCAACCGATTGACGAATCATTCGTCCTCCACCTTAGAGGATTACCGGAGATCGAATCCCCGGTAAGTTAGCCGCTGTCGGAGCTCTAACCGTCGTCCAAACGACGCTCCGACGAGAGGAGAACAAGCTGTCCAGAAAACTGGACAGCTTTGGTGGAGGTGATAGGCGCCGGCCAACCAAGGGAGATAGAGCTCACCTTGATGCCAAACTTGAAGGAGATCACCGGAGCACTAACCGGCAGCAGCTCGACACCGGCAAGGGGAAGGAAGCAGCCTTCTGGCCGCCGGTTGGAGGAGCTTTGGGCGGCGGCAATAGGTTGGTGCCGAGAGCTCCAAGGAGGAGGTGGGCGGCAACCTTAGGGCTAGGGGTTTTTGGATTAGGGCTTAATTATCCCTTAAGCCCTCTTTTATAGAGAACTAATTCTCTTAATGGTTATTGGATCATAACCATTAGGCCCGTTAACCCGCTCCATTAAGATAAGTTAAAATAAACCAAACCATGATGGTTTATTTTAAGTTAAAATGAACCGAACCAACTTTTGGTTCATTCGTTTAAAATAAACCAAACCCTTTGGTTTATTCTCCTCCATTGGATTAGAACCAAACCATTTTGGTCCATCCATTATGTCTTCATAAGACACGGCTCATCCACGCTTCCATTGCGCCTGAAATGATTTCAGGCTCGCTCCATATTTGGTCCAACCAAACATAGTTTCTCTTGGTCTGAGAATCCCATTCTCAAGCTCGTTTTAAATCCTTTGGATTATGCTCGTTGTGCGTGTGACCAAATAGGTTCTCGGTTTATGTTGTCCGTCTATAATTAACCATTAATTATAGAACGATCATGAGTGGCACCTAGTAGTACATCATGATCCCCAATTAACCAAAAAGGTCAACGGTTGATCCAGAACTATTTCTGAAACCCTTCAGCAGCTCAAATGAATCGTGCCCCATTCCCTTCACAGCGGAAGCAATAAAAATAATAAATCTATATTTATTACAACACACACAACACACGCATGGTCACTAGGATGGGCGGAAACTCAACAGTGGTATCAGAGCCCAGGTTGTGTTTCGACATAATCGTAAAATGGTTTTGCGATAGTCATAATGTTATTTCTGGAAATTTTCAAATTTTGGAAATTTAGAAGTATTTATGAAAATTTTTCAATTTTGGAAAGTCTAGAAGTATTTATGGAAATCTTCCACTTTTGGAAAGTTGGAAGTATTTATGGAAATTGATATTTTCCATAAATAAAATATTTGATTAGATTCTTGAAATTTGTTTCCTAATTTAATCATGATTTGATTTGGGAAAGCAAATCTTAAAATATTTTATTTCCATAAGTAGTTTTAATGATTTAGGAAATTGGTTTCCTAAATAGATTTTCCTTAATCAAATAATTCCATGAATAAAATATGTGATTAGATTTGGAAATTTGTTTCCTAATTTAATTATGATTTGATTTGAAGAATCAAATCTTAAACATATTTTATTTCCATAAATATTTATGACATATAAGGAAATATATACATGACATAATTGTATGCCATGTAATTGCATTAGATGCATAACATTATGCCATGCGTGTCGTGACATGTAGATGTATGCCATGTATGTCATGCCATGTAGATAATAGTTATTTGCATGCAAAGAGGATGAGACATAAAAACCCTTAAACAATATTAAAGCCTACACCTTCCATTAATATAGTTAGAACCAGAGTTCCGTTTCTTGTTTGGGTTGTTGGACTCTCTCCAAGCCCGGCTCGAACCCGAACATGTTCAAACCATGGAATAGTTTAATACTAATATGGTAAGAGTCAGAGGTCAATCGTTAGCTTTGGTTGTTGGACTCTCTCCAAGCTGGGCTAATTGGTTGAATGCGCTCTAACCATATTAAAACTATTTCCCGATTAATGGGTTGACTTTAACCTGAAGCATCGGCTTGTTGGACTCTCTCCAAGGTCGATGTAAAGGGAGGTGAAGTTGGGTGCTATGCATATGATGCATACTTGTTAATGTGTTAACAACCCGATGTATGTGTGAACATTCAATTAGTTGATAGCACATTGTGATAGTTGCATATATGTGATATGCAATCGGTATAGTTGATACCTACCGTCGTAGTTATGAATGGCTTGTTGGACTCTCTCTAAGGTTGTTCATAACTATGATGGATATCAGCCCATTCGGAGATGGACCTACGATCTCCCGAAGTGATTTTGGGGTTTTTGAAATTCGAAAAATGAATGGGATTTATAAATGTATATTGATGCATTTTAAAATCATTTTCTCATATATGCTCATTTTGTATTTCTAGGTCAATAAATTGATCATGACGTCTTTGAATTTGCGCACTATTTTGGATTCGAACAAACTGACTGGGCCTAACTTCCTGGACTGGCTTAGAAACCTGAGAATTGTTCTCAAGGCGGAAAAGCTTGCATATGTCCTTGAAGAGCCTCTTCCTGACCGTCCTAAGGACGATGCAACTCCAGACCAAATGTTGGTCTATCAGAAGCATGTGGCAGATTCTGAGCTGGCGAGTTGCATCATGCTAGCGGCGATGGTACCTGAGCTGCAAAAGCAGCATGAGCATATGGATGCTAATACTATAGTCTTCCATCTTCATGAGTTGTTCGATGAGCAAGCGAGATCCGAAAGGTTCGAGGTCTCTAGGCTCCTCTTCACCACGAAGATGCAAGAAGGTTCGTCTGTAGTGCAGTTTGTGCTAAAGATGAACGGGTACATCGAGCGGCTAGCCACCCTCGGTTTTGTGATGGATCATGAGTTAAGTATTGACTTAATTCTGCATTGTTTGCCCAAGAGTTTCTCACAATTTGTGATGAACTATCGGATGAACAAATTAGAATCCACCATTCCCGAGCTCCTCAATATGCTGAAGACTGTGGAGCCTTCTGTGAAGCATGAGGAGAAGGCGGTTCTGTTAGTTGATTCCTTAAAGAAAGGTTCTAAGAGGAAGGCAAAAGAACAGAAGAAAGGAAAGAAGAAAAAGGCAAAGAAGGCAGAACCAGCGCAAAAGGGCACTTGCCATCACTGTGGCAAGGAAGGCCACTAGCGAAGAAACTGCAAGATTTATCTTGAGTCCATGAAGAAGAAGAAGGCATCCGATGCCCCATCCTCTTCAGGTATCTTTGTTATTGATTGTCATTCTATTTACTTAGACACTTGGGTATTGGATACTAGGTGTGGCTCACATATATGTAATGACATACAGGGGCTAAGGAATAGAAGAAGACTTGTCAGAGGGGAGTCAAATTTGCGAGTTGGCAATGGAGCAAAGGTTGCTGCGGTCGCCATCGAAACTTATTTGCTGAAGCTCCCTAGTGGACTAGTCTTAGAACTGGACAATTTCTATTATGTTCCTTCTCTAATAAAGAACATTGTTTATATTTTCTGCTTAAATAGAAATGGTTTCCATTTGACGTTTAGTAACAATTGTTGTTATATAACTTTGAATGGCGTACTTTATGGAACTGGAACTTTGAGTAATGGCATTTATACGTTGGACATATCCAGTGACATTTTCAATATCGAAGCGAGCAACATGCGTGCTCGAAAGGATAATCAAATAGACTCCTATATGTGGCATTGTCGTCTTGGCCATATAAGCAAGAAACGCATGTCAGAATTACACCGATGTGGAATTCTAGAATCATTTGAATTGGATTCATACGATACATGCGAATCATGCTTAAAAGGCAAGATGACTAAGTTACCTTTTACTGGAAAAGGTGAACGAGTGGGAGAGTTACTAGGTCTAATACATACTGATGTATGTGGACCTATGTCAACTCAAGCATTAGGAGGCTATAGCTACTTCATTACCTTCACTGATGATCACTCACGGTTTGGGTATGTGTTCTTGATGAAACATAAGTCTGAAGCCTTTAAAAGGTTCAAAGAGTTCAGAAATGAAGTAGAGAAACAACATGACAAGTGTATTAAAATACTTTGATCGGATCGAGGTGGTGAATACTTGAGTCAGGAGTTTCTTGATTACCTAAGAGACAATGGTATATTGTCTCAATAGACTCTGCCCTATACACCACAGGATAATGGTGTATCTGAGAGGCGTAACCGGACCTTGTTGGACATGGTCAGGTCAATGATGAATCATGCGACTCTTCCCAAGTCCTTTTAGGGTTATGCACTTCAGACAGCTGTTTACTTGTTAAACAGAATGCCTACCAAGGTAGTCTCAACTACTCCATATGAGATATGGAATAGTAAGAAACCTCATGTATCTTACTTGAAGATATGGGGTTGTCCTGCTTATGTGAAGCGGACTGTATCAGACAAATTGGATGCTAAGTCTGATAAATATCTATTTATTGGATACCCTAAGGAAACAAGGGGTTACCAATTCTATCATCCTGTGGAACAAAAGGTGTTTGTTTCAAGGTATGCTGTGTTTCTAGAGAAAGAGTTTCTCTTGCAAGAAAATAGTGGGAGTGTCGTCGAGCTTGAGGAGGCTCGAGAGACTCAAATAGACATTGATGAGATACCTGGTGAAGCACAACAGCCGACAACTCATAGTGATGAGCAATCGGCTGGACCTATTGTAACACCACATCTTCGTAGATCTGGTAGAACACACAATATTCCTGAGAGATATGGATTTCTCGTAAGTGAATCGAACGACGTGTTACTCATTGATGATGAGGAGCCTACCAGTTATGAAGAAGTGCTGACAAGTTCAGAAAGGGATAAGTGGCTTGGTGCCATGAAGTCAGAAATGGATTCCATGTATGAAAACCAAGTTTGGAACTTGGTTGACCCACTTGAAGGGATAAAGCCTATAGGGTGCATGTGGGTTTTCAAGAAGAAAACCGACATGGATGGTAATGTGATTACCTATAAGGCTAGATTGGTGGCGAAAGGATATCGTCAAAAACAAGGTGTTGATTATGACGAAACCTATTCACCTGTAGCTATGCTTAAATCCATTCGGATGCTCCTGGCCATAGCGGCTCATTATGATTATGAGATATGAAAGATGGATGTGAAAACAGCTTTCCTTAATGGAAACCTGCTCGAGGACGTGTATATGATACAACCTAAGGGTTTCACATCGGTTGATAAAACCAAGGTATGCAAATTGCGACGGTCCATATATGAATTGAAGCAAGCATCCAGGAGCTGGAATATCCATTTTGATGAGACCATCAAAAAGTTTGATTTCTCACAAAATCCAGATGAACCTTGTGTGTACAAGAAGGTTAGTGGGAGTGCAGTCGTGTTCCTAGTATTGTATGTTGATGACATACTACTTATAGGAAATGATGTTTCAATCTTACAGTCAGTGAAGGTTTAGTTATCCAAGACATTCTCCATGAAAGACCTCGGAGAAGCAACCTACATCCTCGGGATTAAGATCTATAGAGATAGATCGAAACGGTTGCTTGGTCTTTCGCAGTCTACATATATAGACCGAGTGCTAAAGAGGTTTAGCATGTTGGAATCCAAGAAAGGTTTCTTACCCATCAGGCATGGGGTACTCCTTTCGAAGTCTATGTATCCGCGCACAGAAGATGAGAGGATTTGCATGAGTAAGATTGCCTATGCATCCGCAATAGGATCTATCATGTATGCTATGTTATGTACAAGGCCCGACGTATCGTACGCTCTGAGTGTCACGAGCAGATACCTGTCCGATCCGGGAATGGATCATTGGGCGGCTGTTAAAATGATCCTTAAGTACTTGAGAAGAACTAAGGATGTGTTCCTAATATATGGAGAAGGGGACATGGTGATACGCGGGTATACGGATGCTAGCTTCCAGACAAACAAGGATGATTCCAGGTCTCAGTCTGGATACGTGTTCACCTTGAATGGGGGCGCAGTGAGTTGGAAAAGTTCCAAACAAGAGACTGTAGTGGATTCTACCACTGAGGCAGAATACATTGCAGCTTCGGAAGCAGCAAAGGAAGCGGTTTGGATCAAGAAGTTCGTTCATGAACTTGGTGTGATTCCGGCCATTGTTGAAGCAATCATCGGTCTCATGCGACAACAATGGAGCAATTGCATGTGAAAGAGCCAAGGTCTCATCAACGATCCAAACATGTGCTTCGCCGCTATCATCTTATCAGAGAGATCATCAGTAGGAACGAAATACAAATCGAGAAAATTCCCACTGAAAGGAACTTAGCGGATCCCTTGACTAAGGCATTACCTCAAAATAAGTTTGAGGGTCATGTTCGAGCTTATGGTATTGGATACCGTAGCGATTGACATTAGGCCAAGTGGGAGTCTGTTAGTAATATATGAGAGATGTCCTAAGGCAATCGCCTTATGTATGAACCATTTATATGATAAATGAAGATTCACTATTTGAGTATACATGTTTTATGTATTTGATTGGATCTTAAACTCATTTACTGAATGTCCACGATATGATTCATATCATGAAAGAATTTGTGATTGGATCACAACTAGTGAGTATCTCTACATGTGTAATTGTGATGTATCGGAATTATCCCTAGTCGATGATTTGATGGATTTGGACACCATCAATTCTGTCGAGACTAGCACGAGGTATACTCCTTGGTGTATCCAAGCAGCTGATTCTCACTGGCTGGAGACATTGTGATGTCCGGAGTTAATCGTGGATGCTAGTTATGGTAACTAGTTCATTGGAGTGACCAGCCGTAAGACTTCATATGGTTCTCTGCATATATAGATATGTCAATGAAGTTCTTACTGTGGCTTAAGTGCGATGTTCCTTAGACTTGCGGTATTCAAGTCATCTTGATCATGGAGACTTATGCTTTGACATCTTAAGCAAACATCTCTAAGGAGATGTGGACCCGGGATGATTGGGTATAAGTCGAAGTGATCGAAGGTGTTTGAATAGCCTATAAAGGATTCACCACTCCTTGCGAGGAGATGTATACCCATTGCCTCTCGTCGGATTGTTACTAAAGTCTTTGGGTAAAGCATTACATGTTTAGAGTAAGGTACTCTTCGATACATGTGGAGTAACTAGAATCCGTAGGACGAGGAAATGATACTTGGGCTAGGTGTGACGTAGTCAGCCTAGTGGGGACTGACACTATAGACCATGTCCTGAACCAAGTGGGTATAAGATGAGTGAAGGGAATGGGGCACGATTCATTCGAGCTACTAAAGGGTTTCAGAAATAGTTCTGGATCAACCGTTGATCTTTTCGGTTAATTGGGGATCATGATGTACTACTAGGTGCCACTCATGATCGTTCTATAATTAATGGTTAATTATAGATGGCCAACATAAATCGAGAACCTATTTGGTCACACGCACAATGAGCGTAATCCAAAGGATTTAAAATGAGCTTGAGAATGGGATTCTTAGACCGAGAGAAACTATGTTTGGTTGGACCAAACATGGAGTGAGCATGAAATCGTTTCAGGCGCAATGGAAGCGTGGATGAGCCGTGTCTTATGAAGACATAATGGATGGACCAAATAGGTTCTCGGTTTATATTGGCCGTCTATAATTAACCATTAATTATAGAACGATCATGAGTGGCACCTAGTAGTACATCATGATCCCCAATTAACCGAAAAGATCAACGGTTGATCCAGAACTATTTCTGAAACCCTTCAGCTCGAATGAATCGTTGTAAGATATCGAAATAAATAAATAAATAAATAAATAAATAAATAAATAAAAATATTGCTGGGTTAATTTGGAAAATGCCCATTGGAATTTTCTAGATAGTTTTAAAAATTTAAATGAGATGTCTTATGATATTTTAAGGGGTAATAGATTTTATTTACCTAGGGTTAATTAGATATTAAACCTTAGGTTTATATTTTCCTATTTTCCGCCCGATCTCTTCCGCCGCAAACTCCTCGACGCGCAGTCTTCTCCCTTCTCGCGACTTTGTTTCTCGCGCAATTGGCCCGATTTCGCTCGAACGCCGCCTTTCTCTCCTTCGAGCTCGATTTCGCCGCCTCCTTCCACGAGCGATCGCCGGCCCGGCCCGTCGCCTCGTCGCGCGCCGCAGCACACGCCGCGGCCTCGGTGCGCTCGTCGGCCCCATCCACGGCCATCAGCCGCCCACTCCTCTGTAAGCGATGCCGAACACAGTGCCTTATCCTATGCATCACCAATCTCTCTGATCTCTTCCCCCATTCCAGTTCTTCGACACCGCGTGCTAATCTAGGGCTTGGATTTCTGTCGGAGCAGACGATGGCGTCGGCAGTGGGTTTTGACCAGAAGCTGTGACTCTGCCGGAGCTAGCTCAAAATCGGAGATTTAGAACGCAGCGGATCTTGCTCCGTGAACAGGGTTTGAGGAAATTCTTTGTCGGAGGAATTTTAATTCTGGTATATATCTTAATTTACCTTTTTCTTTCTTTGTCAAATTTCGACTGGGGAGGGGTTCTGCCGTGGGATTGGGTGAGGCTGTGAAGGGGCTGTGACAGGCTGTGTTGGCTATGAGAGAGGAGAGGACTCGTTTGGGTTGCTCCGGTGAATAGAACGGGAGGTGCGCTTTTGTTTGAATATGGTACACATGATAATAGGGGTTGTGGGATGGATTTCCTGTGAGGTTCGGCTGTGAGGGCTAAGATGTTTTATTTGAAATGGTTGTGAGGTTCTGATTGGGTTGATGTCAGTTGTACGACCGTAATTGGTATGTTAAGTGAGCTATGAATGGTTCAGAATGTGTATTGATCTGTGAGATAGCTATTTGGGTTTTGGTTCCATCCTGTGGATGGCGAATTGGGTGTATCGAGGTGTTGTGCTCGTATTCGATAGATTAAGTGAATACAGGTTCGATGTAGAATTTATCTGATCGATGTCGTGTATTTGGATTTGATGATAATTATGTTATATGTAGGTTTTGATTACGAGGCAGGTCCACGGACGTGAAGGTTTCACATTTCGAGCAATTTATATAAGGCGGGTACTTTGACTTATCTTTTAGATATAGTCAAGTTGATATGTTAGTTAGGATAGCATGCAATAATATTCATGTTTATATGCCTAGTATGTTTTTGTGCCTATTGATACATGCATTGGATAGGATATGAGTATATCTCCCTGTTTTATTTGGATCATAGTACTTGGATTAGGGATATGTACATACTGATTGTACATATTATTCGGATAGATATTTTGAGTAGGATTTACATGCTTTAGTATCATGCACCATCTTGCATGATTGCATGCTGGCTGGATGGGGTTCCATTATTGTTGAGCCCGCAGCCAGTTACATGGCCTGCACACACTGCCACTCATGGGTTAGTGGTACATCAGGAGGGTGTGTCTGATTGCTCTGTCGAGCTCATTGGACCGCTCATGGGTAGCGAGCGGCGGCGTGGTAGCGGGCGAGGATCCCTCCTCCAGTCTATGACAGGAGATGAGAGCTTAGCTCCCCACTATGTTTGGGGCGGGAGGAGGATAGGTGTACTCGACAAAGCATCTGTCCCACTCGGTCACTCGGGAAGCGATGATGGCGAGTGCACGATTGTCATAGCCCTACCCACTCGGCTTCACCATCAGCGTGTGGCGGTGTAGCGTCGAGGGTGACCATGTCATATACACGACATGCATTTTGCACGGATTGCATTTGTATTGTGTTTTTGCATTATTGTATTGATGCCTTGGATGTTGCATATGATTGACATGCATCTGAGGATTCATATTCTTATATGGTGATGACTTTATCTCTTATAGTAGGGCACATGCTCCTATATCGTAGGAGACTCGGTGACTACAAATTCCTTTTGCATTTATTTCTTGCTTACCATATATATGAGATCTCGCATGATTAGTATTGTTAGCTATTTCTTACTATTCATATCGACTAGTATCCGCTAAGTTCTTTGAACTTACCCCGTGGTTTTATTTTTTATTTCAGGATGAAGCTGTCAGGAGAGTCCAGTTGCCATATCCCCCCCTCGTAGTGACAGTTTATTAGTTGTATGAGTTATGATTTGGATTTTTGTATAGAAGATATGTTTAGGCTTGGAATTGGATTTATATATACTCGTGGATTTTTTTTGGGGTCCTTGTGGACCATTGGTCGGATCTTATTTTGATTGGTTTGGTTGGGTATTCCTGCCCAGATGGCAGAAGAGGTAAGTCTAGTTAATGTAGACTTTTGTTTACCTAGATTTGTTGGCCTGAGGCCTTATTATTATCTGCGTGTGTTGTTTGGATTCCGGTCGTGTTGACCGATGTATAGTGGCCATGTAGGCCTTGTATAAAATTGGTATTGTCACCCGTACAGGGGAGGTGCTGCCGGATTTTCGTCTGGCGGAGACTCCCTCGGGGCGTGACAATTTATTTGGTATCAGAGCGTAGGTTTCCGAGTTCCTTAGGGTCTTTGGGTTTATGGAGTTCGCCAAGTTTGGTAGGTTAACTGGGTATTTTCGGAGTTATGCATTTTTCGATTTTTATGTTTCGAAATTGAGGTATTATCGACGAGGTCAATATGGGGGATTCGCGAGTGACATCTCCGCAGACTAATGTAAATAAATTCTAGAAAATTTTCTAGATTTGGTACATATTTATATTGGTTATATTTGGTTATGCAGTGATATCATGTTTTATCTAGTATTGCTTTAACTTGATATCTGTTAGACTGTTAGATTTTTAGGTTGCTGGTTTATCGTTAGCATATGGTTATTAACTGCTATTACTGCTATACGTAGTTAGTTATCATTGTGATATAAATGATTAGATTGGTAGATGTTTACATCTTACTTTTTGGACTAGTATTTGGATTGGACTAGTATTAGGATTAGACTTGAATAATATGACTAAGATGGATAAATTCGCAGAAGGTATACATAGAGGTTCTTTGACTTTCTAGATCCTAGTGCATGAGGACATGATTACATAGCTTATGTAGTTTAGAGTATATATAAGCATCTGATGCTTTATTTATATATTGCCTTGACTTTGTTCTGGCATGACCCTTTAGTAATACCCTAATTAATTTCAGCCATTGATTCCCATTAGTAGGACTATGCTGTCGTTTATTAGACAGCTTGTTATATGTTTATATGACTCTGTGTTTTTGCGGTGGACACCATGATTAAGACTAGTAGAGATAAAATAACTTAGATAAGGTTATTCGGTAGGAGCAGATCTTAGGAATGAAACAATATTAGTAGAACCCTAGGTTTGGAAACCCTAGGTGTAATAACCCGGATGTGCATATTGGTATATGTTTATCCATTTACTATTTCAGTGATATGGTGATCGGACTAGTAGAGTTTGTATGGTTAGGATGCAATTAATCCTTACTATATCTCCCAATCATGGGTGAGATGACCTACTGTAAGGTTATATTTTTGTGTTATTCGTTCGGAGTTGGTGATAATCGGATTCGTATGACGCCTGTAGCTAGATAGCTACTTTACATCTTAAGTACCCACGAGATTTATTCATGGTAGCATGTTGTAGCATGCATGATCGGTAGAACGATATAATTTAGGCTTAACCCTCTTGACGGGCTTGATAGTAGATTTGTGGTCTTTATTAGCCTTGAAAGGCGTTTCCTGTTAGTTGGGATGAAACCCTATGATTACTCGTCTCGATGAGTTTATTAGTGGACATATGACTTTTATCGACCTTATAGGAGAAGGGTTAGAACCTTAGACTAACCATCCGGAGGAATTTATTTATTAGTCGATGATCTTTACCGACTTTGGTAAACGCGTTTGGTATTAGAGGTGTTGAAACCCTCGCGATCGCCTCAATGGGCTTAATTGTAGATCGATGATCCTTATCGATTTTGATAGATGTTCTATGCTAGATATATTGGATAACCCTAGGTTTAACAACCTAGGATAATCGACTGCTCACGCGACCTATTGGTGATAGTATGCTAATGCCTGCAGTCGATAATTAGATATTTATATACAACCTGTCTATTCACGAGTCTCATTCGTGGTAGCATATAGTTGCGCGTAGACCGTGCTATTGATTGTCGGTCCATGGGTTACGTTCGAGGTAGCTCATAGATAGTTTCCTTTTTGTGTGAGAGCCACGAGACTTTATCGTGGTATCTGGATGTGCACTGCTTGTTGCAGTGGTTGTGTATGTTGCAGGTATATTTATTATACTGCTGATTAGATTAGTTGCAGACTGATATTGGTACTCTGAGGGTTGGGTTACTCTAGCTTGTTCCTTATGACTTCCATTATGTGCATTATGATTATGCACTATTGTCTATACATCCACAGAGTAGTTGTATTCACCCCCTCCTTACTATTCCCCTAGGTTAGCTGATGGAGGACGTGTCCGGTTGACCTACCTTTGTGTCGCTCAGAGAGTTCCTTGCCGTGCTTGTCTCCCTGCATCGTCGGGATGCCGCTTTATTTACTTTATCGGTGTTGCATTTTGTTATGCACTTTGGATTTTGTCGCAATTGGATTTGGGGTCATAAAACTATTTTACTTTGATTGATATATGTTAGTCGTGCATGCATGCAGTTATTAAAATACTGGTATTTCTATAATTATTTCGAGGTTTTTTACCAGATTTGGTCCATGGATTTCGGAATATTGTCACTAAGGGGTTCCCTTGTCATTTGGATGACGGATATGCCCCCAGGACGTGACAATTTATTGGTTTCTGATTTTTGGTTTGCGGGTTTTGTGTTTCGAGGATTTTATTTTCCTTGGATTTTTGGGAGTTCTCGTGTTTTGAGACCAAGCAAGCTGAAGGATATCTCTGAGCTATAGGAAAAGTATTGTCTTTAGTAGTTACGGTACTTTTGTGGCTAGGAAAACTATTGACTTAGTGAAATTGTCCCTACTTATGGTCGGGGACGAGGTCGATAACGTATTGATCTTGAGGAATCTAATGATGATTTCAGAGGTACGGATTCTTTAGAGGTGCCGACTGATGTCGAATTAGGAAGCTAGGAATATGACCTGCTAGTCATCCATTTGAAGGTCAAGGAGTAAACCCTCAGAGAATATCAGTCTCTGCTATTAGTGATTTGGTTATGGATAAGGCGTGTATGCCTATACTGGTTAAGACGATGAAAGATCGTTTTACCTTATTATAGGAGGTGTTGTATGGGATATTTATCTGTCCCAGTAGTTTTCCAGAGAAGATCCGAAACTCTTTGTTAAAAGAGAGACGGACCTTTGAGGTTATGCATCGATTATCGATGATAGAATGCGGTAGTTGTGGAAGGAAATGAATATCCTTCATTGTGGATAGAGGATCTATTTAGATCAGCTATAGGATACCTATATATACTCTAGGATTGATTGGTGACTAGTGTGATGATATTGTAGTGACATGGTGTCATACAATTATCATTGTCGTGATGATTGTTATATCATCGCCTTAGAGTAAAGAGAATACATGTGTGTAGCGATGACAATTTCATACTTGGTATGAATTGTTTGAGCTTTGATTATCTTATTAGACTTATTGGCGACTTAGTCGTCGTGGATTTGGGAAATCGTGTATTCTGGACACGATTGGATCATTTGTGATGGTGGTAGTTGGAGTTGAGCATTCGGCCACCGTAGATGATGATTTTTTTTGGTATTGATTTGATTATTACCATAGATATGGATAGGATGTTCTAGTGGTACTATACCGCTGACTGGTGATGGAATTTATTTGGTCTAAAGCTTGTGAAATTAGTTTCACAGCTCAGACAATGATTGACTTTTACACCCGTGTTGTTTGATCATTCTCGGGTGGAAGGAAGGGTATTGTATGCGGATGCAATGTTTCAGAGAATGGAGCGTTTCTGATTTAGTTGATCGAGACGTATCCCGTGTTTACGTCAAATGAGGAACTACGAGATGGGTTGTCATATATTTATGACGTGGACTTCGCAGTTATTATATTGTTTAGAAGAGGTGAGGAGCAGAAATGCTCATGGAGTTTTGGCTAGCTACTGAATAGCTACTATAGAGTAGCTGGAACACGAATGGTTGTAACAAGGAAGTTTGGTCGCGATAGCCTTCCACGCACTTGTAGAGTGTGTGGTGGAGTGGATTTTGTACGGTAGATGGACGTCTCTTGTGAAAAGATAATTCCCCGTCTCTGACTTCGAGGAGGATAATGGTTTCCGGAGTTGCATTATTTTAAGGAACAGATGTTTCAGGAAATTCCGATTCCGGAATGGAAGTGGAAGTATTTCATTATGGATTTTGTGGAGGTTTGCCTAGGACACGTCAAGGCCATGACACGATTTGGGTGGTGGACGCGACTAACCAAATCAGCGCACTTCTTAGCGATTCAGAAGACCGACTCTTAGGATCGCCAGAAGAGTTATGCAGATCGTAGACGGAGACCTTTGGAGTTCTCTGTTGGTGATCATGTATTCCTGCGAGTCTCACCCACGAAAGGGGTGAAGAGATTTGACCTTCGTAGTAAGCTAGCTCCTAGATACATTGGTTTGAGGTTTTGGAGAGCATCGGAGCAGTCGCTTACCATCTAGGGCTACCACCGTTTTTGGCTGGTATCCAGGATGTGTTTCATGTGTTCATGCTGAGGAAGTATGTGTCAGATTCTACACATATTCTATCAGATATGTCAGGTTACATTCAACCTGATGCTACTTACGTAGAGGTTCCGGTACGGATTTTGGATTTCAAGGAACGACAGTTACGAATCAAGATAGTGCGGCTTGTCAAGGTCGGGTGGAGTCACCTCACAGATGAGGAGGCTATTTGGGAGCTTGAGGAAAAGATTCAAGCTCAGTACCCTACTTAGTACTTGATGTGTGGTTTTCCCCAAGTACTTGAGTTGAGCAGTGTGACATTGCTTGTTAGTACTTGAGTAGGAAATTTAGGGACCAAATTTTTATAAGTAGGGGAGAATGTAAGATATCGAAAAAATAAATAAATAAATAAATAAATAAATAAAAATATATATATTGCTGGGTTAATTTGGAAAATGCCCATTGGAATTTTCTAGATAGTTTTAAAAATTTAAATGAGATGTCTTATGATATTTTAAGGGGTAATAGATTTTATTTACCTAGGGTTAATTAGATATTAAACCTTAGGTTTATATTTTCCTATTTTCCGCCCGATCTCTTCCGCCGCAAACTCCTCGACGCGCAGCCTTCTCCCTTCTCGCGACTTTGTTTCTCGCGCAATTGGCCCGATTTCGCTCGAACGCCGCCTTTCTCTCCTTCGAGCTCGATTCCTTCACTCTCGGCAGCACCATCGCCGCCTCCTTCCACGGGCGATCGCCGGCCAGCCGTCGCCTCGTGCGTCGCAGGCACACGGCCAGCAACCGCGGCCTCGGTGCGCTCGTCGCCCCCATCCACGGCCATCAGCCGCCCACTCCTCTGTAAGCGACGCCGAACACAGTGCCTTTCTCCTATGCATCACCAATCTCTCTGATCTCTTCCCCCATTCCAGTTCTTCGACACCGCGTGCTAATCTAGGGCTTGGATTTCTGTCGGAGCAGATGATGGCGTCGGCAATGTGTTTTGACCAGAAGCTGTGACTCTGCCGGAGCTAGCTCAAAATCGGAGATTTAGGGCAACGACGGATCTTGCTCCGGTGAACAGGGTTGAGGGAAATTGCTGTCGGAGGAATTTTAATTGCTGGTATATATCTTAATTTACCTTTTTCTTTGCTGTCAATTTCGACTCTGGGGGGGGTTCTGCCGTGGGATTGGGTGAGGCTGTGAAGGAGCTGTGACAGGCTGTGTTGGCTATGAGAGAGGAGAGGACTCGTTTGGGTTGCTCCGGTGAATAGAACGGGAGGTGCGCTTTTGTTTGAATATGGTACACATGATAATAGGGGTTGTGGGATGGATTTCCTGTGAGGTTCGGCTGTGAGGGCTAAGATGTTTTATTTGAAATGGTTGTGAGGTTCTGATTGGGTTGATGTCAGTTAATGACCGTAATTGGTATGTTAAGTGAGCTATGAATGGTCTGTAATGTGTATTGATCTGTGAGATAGCTATTTGGGTTTTGGTTCCATCCTGTGGATGGCGAATTGGGTGTATCGAGGTGTTGTGCTCGTATTCGGTAGATTAAGTGAATACAGGTTCGATGTAGAATTTATCTGATCGATGTCGTGTATTTGGATTTGATGATAATTATGTTATATGCAGGTTTTGATCACGAGGCAGGTCCACGGACGTGAAGGTTTCACATTTCGAGCAATTTATATAAGGCGGGTACTTTGACTTATCTTTTAGATATAGTCAAGTTGATATGTTAGTTAGGATAGCATGCAATAATATTCATGTTTATATGCCTAGTATGTTTTTGTGCCTATTGATACATGCATTGGATAGGATATGAGTATATCTCCCTGTTTTATTTGGATCATAGTACTTGGATTAGGGATATGTACATACTGATTGTACATATTATTCGGATAGATATTTTGAGTAGGATTTACATGCTTTAGTATCATGCACCATCTTGCATGATTGCATGCTGGCTGGACGGGGTTCCATTATTGTTGAGCCCGCAGCCAGTTACATGGCCTGCACACACTGCCACTCATGGGTTAGTGGTACATTAGGAGGTGTGTGCTGATTGCTCTGTCGAGCTCATTGGACCGCTCATGGGTAGCGCACGAGGCGTGGTAGCGGCGAGGATCCCTCCTCCGTCTATGACAGGGGAGATGAGAGCTTAGCTCCCCACTATGTTTGGGGCAGGAGGATAGGTGTACTCACAAAGATCGGCCCACTCTTGGCCACTCAGAGCAAGCGATGATGGCAGAGTGCACAGTTGTCATAGCCCTACCCACTCGGCTTCACCATCGCGTGTGAGGCGGCTGACTGGCGTCAGGGGTGACCATGTCATATGCACGACATGCATTTTGCACGGATTGCATTTGTATTGTGTTTGCTGCATTATTGTATTGATGCCTTGGATGTTGCATATGATTGACATGCATCTGATTCATATTCTTATATGGTGATGACTTTATCTCTTATAGTAGGGCACATGCTCCTATATCGGTAGGAGACTCGGTGAGTCTGATCCTTTTGCATTTATTTCTTGCTTACCATATATATGAGACTGTACTGGCATGATTAGTATTGTTAGCTATTTCTTACTATTCATATCGACTAGTATCCGCTAAGTTCTTTGAACTTACCCCGTGGTTTTATTTTTATTTCAGGATGAAGCTGTCAGGAGAGTCCAGTTGCCATATCCCCCCCTCGTAGTGACAGTTTATTAGTTGTATGAGTTATGATTTGGATTTTTGTATAGAAGATATGTTTAGGCTTGGAATTGGATTTATATATACTCGTGGATTTTTTTTGGGGTCCTTGTGGACCATTGGTCGGATCTTATTTTGATTGGTTTGGTTGGGTATTCCTGCCCAGATGGCAGAAGGGGTAAGTCTAGTTAGTGTAGACTTTTGTTTACCTAGATTTGTTGGCCTGAGGACTTATTATTATCTGCGTGTGTTGTTTGGATTCCGGTCGTGTTGACCGATGTATAGTGGCCATGTAGGCCTTGTATAAAATTGGTATTGTCACCCGTACAGGGGAGGTGCTGCCGGATTTTCGTCTGGCGGAGACTCCCTCGGGGCGTGACAATCGTGCCCCATTCCCTTCACTCATCTCTCATATATTACTAACAGGTATCTCAAAATCCCATTTTCCTCATCATGAGGAAAAATATAATCCATTATCCCATGATGGATACCTCTCCCTAAAGGCTTGCTCCCCCTTGACCATTGCACTAACAATGTCCTTGGAAAGTCCCTAAGCCAATAGGAATTCTAAACCATCAAAAATAAGGTATAAAGTTCAACATTGAACTTTCCTATGCCTTAAATTTGATACATCACCCTAACACCTCTCCTAATCCATATCCAATGAATTTTTACCCTTTCTAATGCTTCCCAAAGCATATCTTAGGGTTAGGAGTGGTTAGAAAACTTTATCATGGCTGGAAATGGGCTAAACAACCTTGTTTTTCTCGAAATCAGCCTGATAGTCGACTCTATCAGAGATCAGTCAACTGATAACTGAAAAATCTGATTTTTAGTTTATTAGAGTTGAGTTTCAGAAATATAAAAATAATTATACATAAATATAAAAATTATGAAAATTCATACGTACAATACTTATGACCAATACAATGGGTGAAAAATATTGGAAAAATAATTTAACCATAAAATAGTGAAATTGACACAGAGTTCAAAACCATTGAAATTTTCAATATTTTGGCCCTACTCTATATCAACTTCATCATTGGTGATTGCTATCAAAAGATAGACTTCATTAAGGTTTTCTAAAAGGATTTTAAAATGTTTTTAAAACCTTATTTTGGATCATATTCCTTGAGCTCAATGTACATTACTTGTACACAAGCTTTCTCAATGATCCACCATTAAGATAAGATGAGTTTTAGTTCATCTAGATGCAAAAACTATGAACCTTGAACTTAACTCATATCCTAGCATCTCACATGTATCTAGGGTGTATAAATACACATACATATCAATTTGATGTGAGATGTGGGGTTTTGGTTCATCCTAATCTAGGGTTTCATGCATTTTAAAAAGGCAACCCTGTAGGAGATTTGAGGCTGCTAAAGGGGGGGGGGGGTGAATAGCGACGTGACCGTTCGTTGATGGAAATCGTTCATGAACGTCTCTACAAAACTCGTTATGCACAGCGAAAAAGTAATAATAAAATCAATAACGAAATGAAACAACCACGAACACAAAGATATAACGTGGTTCGGAACCGAATGGTTCCTACTCCACGGATCGATCTCTAAAGAGCTCTAGCGACGCCAATGCAATCACCAATCACAAATACTCCTTCTCGACACAAGTCGAAGGCGGACAAACCTCGTACAAAAGATTACAACAATAATCTAAATGGATACAAGCAAATACAATAGTGAAATACAATGCAAGTAAAGAAAACTACTTTACAAGATCACTTTGGTTGCTTGATCTTTGGTTGCCTTGGACTAGCCTTGAAGGACTGGAAGAGCACCAAAAATTCCCCTTCAAATCACCCAAGAAAACTGCTCCTTGAGCCTTCCACGAAAAGCTACTTTTATCCTCCATCGGGCTATATTTCCGCCTACCAGTCGACTGTCATAAGTCACCAGTCGACTGCCAACACTGTAGCTGTGAGACAACGGCTCAATCCACGTTGGACAAGTTCCAACGGTACTCTCACCAGTCGACTGCCAACATTGGAAGTCGACTGTCAAAGCCTGTAGTTGACTGCCCAGTTGGCTACGGAGCATTCTGTGCTCGCAACTCAACTAGCAGTCGACTGCCTTCGACATCAGTCGACTGCTCCAATGAGCAGTCCACTGCCAGAGCAATTTTAGCTCTTAAATGGCAATCGAACTCAAGTCGACTCATGGCAGTCGAATCAGCCATAATGCCAGTCGATTGCCAACCTCAAAGATGAGGTTTTAACCCAAGTATGGTGTCCCCATACTTGCTAGACCACCCTTATCCTAGACCTAAGCTTTCTAGCCACCTCCATCAGCCTTACGCCTCTCGGATCCATCCAAGTCATCCATGACTTGTTCATCCATCGTGCTAGCCTTCAGGTGCTTCCATCGGCTATGTCATGCTAACAGTGTCTACACCACCAAGGCACATTGGACTTACGCTGCCAAGACTCCGCTTGGACTTTACGTCGTCAATATCAAACCCCTTGGACTTCTCAAATGCCAAGACTCAAGCTTGAACTTTCCCTTGCCAACCCATGTTGGATTTTCCATGTCAAGACCCATGCTTGGACTTTCCCTTGCCAGCCCATGTTGGACTTTCAATGCCAAGCCCCATGCTTGGACTTTCCCTTGCCAACCCATGTTGGACTTTCCATGCCAAGCCCCATGCTTGGACTTTCCTTGTGCCAAGTACTCAAGACTTGGACTTTCCCAAATGCCAAGTGTCCCACTTGGACTTTCCATTCCAAGTACCCATGACTTGGACTTTACCCTGCCAAGACCCATGCTTGGACTTTCCCATAATCACATGGTCAATCCCTAGTCAACCATCAAAGATTCCCTCGAGTCAAACTCGAGTCTGGTCAATTATAACCTGGGTCAATTGTATAAACAATCTCCCCAAAACATTAACCGACATCAATGTCAAACATCAAAACATCACTCGAGTAAATCTCGAGTCTGGTCAATCGTGACCTGGGCCGATTGCACCAACAATCTCTCCCTTTTTGATATTTGACAAAACAAACCTTGAGTTAGGCCCCTAACTCAAATTTCCTTACCAATTATCCCAAATTGGTAATCCCAAACATTCTCGAAAACTTCTCCCCCTTTTTAACTAACATAAAAAAGGTTATCTCTCCAAGGAGGTCAATGTCTCATGTCCCAATGAGATCTTACAATCTCCCCCTTGATCCAAAAATACCTACGATGCCTACCATTTTCCTAGTGATAAGTCTCATATCACTCAAGAGAGGCAATCCTATACTTTCTCCCAATTTCCAAATTGGGTTTTTCAATATCCCATCAATTTTCCCAATTGATGATACTTTTCCAATAACTTCTCCCCCTTCAAGAAGAGAAACACATCCATCATCCCAAGATAGATAACTCCCCCTAAAGGCTTGCTCCCCCTTGACCATTGCACCAACAATGTCCTTGGGAAGTCCCTAAGCCAATAGAAACTATAAACCATTAAAATTAAGGCTCGAAGTTCAAACATGAACTCTCCCCACCTTAAATTTGATACATTACCCTAACACCTCTCCTAATCCATATCCAATGGATTTTCACCCTTTCTAATTCTTCCCAAAGCATATGCTAGGGTTAGGAGTGATTATGAACCTTTACCATAGCTGAACACGGGCTAAACAACCTTGTTTTTCATCGACTATTTACGATGAATCGATCATTGCCACTCATCGATCATCATCGAGCGATCAGCGATTAATAATACGAAATTCTCAAATTTCAGCTATCAGAATCGAGTTTTGAAAAGTCATAAGTAATTCTACATATTTTGAAAAATCATGAAAATTCATACGTATATTACTTATAGTCAATACAATGGGTGAAAAATATTTGAAAATTATTTTACTCATAAAATATCGAGATTGATACAAAATCCAAAAGTGAAGAAAAACATCAATGTTTTAGCTTATTTTGTATCAACTTCATCATTAGTGATTACTATCAAAAGATAGGCTTCACCAAGGTTTTCTAAATTGATTTCAAAATGTTTTTGTAAACCTATTTTGGATCATATTCCTTGGGCTCTATGTACATGACTTGTACACATGCTTTCCCAATGATCCACTATTAAAATTAGATGAGTTTTAGTTCATCTAGATGCAAAAACTATGTACCTTGAACTCAACTCATATCCTAGCATTTCATATATATCTAGAGTATATAAATACACATACATGTCAATTGAATGTGAGATGTGGGTTTTGGTTCATTTAATCTAGGGTTTCATGCATTTTCTAAGACAACCCTACTTGATTCCCTTATGAATGGGACTCCAAGTCATGTCATAGTCCTTAAATCAATTTTCAATCAAGTTAATACATGAAATGATCATGGCATAATAATAGCAAAAATAAAGCATGGCCAATGATCATGATGTCATGGCATATGATATAAAAACTAAAGCACATGACATTCAATCCTAATTCCTAAACATAATCATGACATATAAATGATAAAAATAGGCATAATGTCATGACATGTTATATGACAAATCAAAGCATGACATATAAAATATATAGGTATAATAATACCTAAGATTTAATATTAGTTGCCATTTGAGATAATTAAGTATATTTTTGCCATAATACTACTAATCTCCCTAGTGTGCCAAAAACCCAAAATGGCACACTAACATCTAAACTTAAATTGTGCCAATTTGATCAATTTATCAAACTTCTCAAATAATATTGGCACATCCTAAAATCTTTTAGGATTAAGGCTCAAATGTATTTCCAAGGTAACCATAACCTTGGAAATGACCTAAAATGCCACCTTTATCATGGTTGAGTTAACTACTCATCCAATCAAGGTTGGCACACCCTAAACCCTTCTAGCATGAATCTATCATGCTCCTAGGAACCCAAAATCTATTTGAGCTCATGGGGTTAATTAGGTATTCCTTAGGGATAACTTTCCTAGATACTCTCCTAATGACCCTTTTAGGCTGTTAGCCTTGGTCATTTGGGTCTTACCTAGGTTGACTCTAGGGGTAACTTCCCTTGCAACCTTCTTAGTGGCCACCCTAGGTTTCCTAGAAACCCTAGCCACTAGGCACACCCTTTGGTCAACCTTAGGGATGACTTCCCTATTGACCTTGGTCTTCCTAGACCTAGTTTGTGTTCCATAATCAAATGGAACACTATGGTCAGCCATCTTAGGCTTAGGTTTGTGACCCAAACCCTTCTTGCCCTTTGATGACTTTTGCTTCTTGGGTCCTAAGTGTTGACTTTGAGATTTTGACCTAGAAGTTTGACTAATTGACCCTTGCATTTGATTTTGCATAGCCTTAAGAGTCTTTTCAAGTTTTTCAAGCCTTGACCTCAAGACTTGATTTTCAACCTCTAATTGCCCAATTGTTTTTTGATTAAATTCTTGGGCATGGGACTTTCTAGGAATATGCCTAGTCCATTTAGGGTTAAAATCTAGGTGCTCTCCTATTTTCCTAATTGATTCCCTAGGTAGAATATTTTTAGGGACATTAGTCCTAAATTTCTCCTTATTTCCTAAGTGGATATTCTTAGCTCCTAAACAAAAATATTTGTTTTTATTAGCATGCTTTTCATAAATTGCAAGAGAGTTAAAATTCCTAGCATGCTTTTTAACATTTAAATTCGAAGATGCATTACTAAAATGTACCTTAGGGTTAGCTTTAGCTCCCCCTACTTGTGATGCTTCTTCTTCGGTCTTTTTGCTCCCCCTATGGCATTGGCTTCTATAGTGCCCCTTTTGATGGCACTTGAAGCATACTACGTGCTCCTTGTTCTTTTGACTTTGGGGACCGGCATCCTTGACTTTTGGTGCCGGAGGAGACTTCTTGATCCTTTTAGGACACTTACTCTTGTAGTGTCCTTGCTCCCTACACTCAAAACATATTATATGTATTTTATTATTAATTGATATATTTGAGTTACCTAGGGTGGTGGTGGAAGGTGCCGGAATTGGAGCTTCTTCATCTTGACCGGATATGAAAGACTCTTCTTGGGGTTGCTCCGGTGTAGATGTTCTAATCCCCTCCCCGTCAATCCTAGAGGTTGAGGTTTCTTCTAATTCTACCACTTCCACCACTTCTTCCTTCTCGAATGTCGAACACTCCTCGACCTCCGAATCCTCACTTTCTTGTGAGGATGAACTCTCTTCCTCATCCTCCTCATCTTCTTGGATTGAGTGAGGCTCTTCATGGAATTTTTCCAATTTGTTCCATACCTCCTTGGCGTCTTTACAATCCCCTATCTTGATCAAAATATCATTAGGGATTATATTAAGCAAAATACCCATTACATTATTATTGATGTTATAGTATCGGAGTTGTTCTTGACTCCAATTCTTCTTCTTGATTTTTCTTCCTTCTTCGTCTTTTGGAGTGTCAAAACCTACTAAGACACTAATCCAATTATCAAAGTCACACATTAGAAAATGCATCATTCTACCTTTCCAATACGCGAAATCTTCGCGGTCGAAGGAAGGCGTAACGTTGTTGTCGTCACCCAATCTCTCCTTGAGTTCCATCTTGTTCCTCTAGCGTCTTGACTCCGGGTTGTTAATCCGTAGAAGAGCCCCGGGCTCTGATACCAATTGTAGGAGATTTGAGGCCGCTAGGGTGAATAGCGACGTGACCATTCATTGATGGAAATCGTTCATGATCGTCTCTACAAAACTCATTATGCACAGCGGAATAGTAATAATAAAAGAAATAACAAAATGAAACAACCACGAACACAAAGATATAACGTGGTTCGGAACCGAATGGTTCCTACTCCACGGATCGAGCTCTAAAGAGCTCTAGCGATGCCAATGCAATCACTAATCACAAATACTCCTTCTCGACACAAGTCGGAGGCAGAGAAACCTCGTACAAAAGATTACAACAATAATCTAAATGGATACAAGCAAATACAATAGTGAAATACAATGCAAGTAAAGAAAACTACTTTACAAGAGCACTTTGGTTGCTTGATCTTTGGTTGCCTTGGACTAACCTTGAAGGACTGGAAGAGCACCAACAATTCCCCTTCAAATCGCCCAAGAAAACCTCTCCTTGAGCCTTCCACGAATAGCTGCTTTTATCCTCCATTAGGATGGATTTCCACCTAGCAGTCGACTGCCATAAGTCACCAGTCGACTGCCAACACTGTAGCTGTGAGACAACGACTCAATCCACGTTGGACAAGTTCCAACGGAACATTAGCGATCGGCCCAGCGCCCGTAATCGGTACTTGATCGACTACGGTGTCTGTCTTGGCAACTCAGCGCGATCATTGCCATCCCTTAGCGATCATTGCCGTCCACATCGATCATTGCTCCATTGAAGCGATCATTGCTAGAGCAATTTTAGCTCTTAAACGGTAGTTGAACTCAAGTCGACTCACGGCAGTCAAACTGGCCATAATGTCAGTCTACTATCAACCTCAAAGATGAGGTTTTAACCCCAAGTATGGTGTCCCCATACTTGCTAGACCACCCTTAGCATAGACCTAAGCCTTCTAGCCACCTCCATCAGCCTTATGCCTCTCGGATCCCTCCAAGTCATCCATGACTTGTTCATCCATCGGCTAGCCTTCAGGTACTTCCATCGGCTATGTCATGCTAACGGTGTCTACACCGCCAAGGCACATTGGACTTACGCCGCCAAGACTCCGTTTGGACTTTACGCCGCCAATATCAAACCCCTTGGACTTCTCAAATGCCAAGACTCAAGCTTGGACTTTCCCTTGCCAACCCATGTTGGACTTTCCATGCCATGACCCACGCTTGGACTTTCCCTTGCCAACCCATGTTGGACTTTCCATGCCAAGCCCCATTCTTGGACTTTCCTTGTGCCAAGTACTCAAGACTTGGACTTTCCCAAATGCCAAGTGTCCCACTTGGACTTTCCATGCCAAGTACCCATGACTTGGACTTTACCTTGCCAAGACCCATGCTTGGACTTTCCCATAATCACATGGTCAATCCCTAGTCAACCATCAAAGATTCCCTCGAGTCAAACTCGAGTCTGGTCAATTATAACCTGGGTCAATTGTATAAACAATCTCCCCAAAACATTAACCGACATCAATGTCAAACATACTATGTCAAACATCAAAACATCACTCAAGTCAAACTCGAGTCTGGTAAATTGTCACCTAGGTCGATTGTACCAACAAACCCTACTTGATTTCCTTATAAATGAGACTTCAAATCTAGTCATTGTCCTAAAATCAATTTAAATCAAATTAAATGCTTGAATGATCATGACATAAATGATAACATAATTAAATATGGCCAATGATCATGATGTCATGACATAAGGTTTAACCCAAGTATGATGTCCTCATACTTGCTATACACCCTTAGTCTAGACCTAAGCCTTCTAACCACCTCTACTAGCCTCGCGCCTATCAGATCCCTTCAAGTCATCCATGACTTGTTTATCCATGCTCCGATCCCTCCAAGTCATCCATGACTTGTTCCATGCACAGATCCGTCCAAGTCATCCATGACTTGTTCATCCATACGCTATCCTCCAGGTGCTTCCTTCGGCTATTGTCATGCTCTCAATGTCTACATTTCCAAGGTACATATGGACTTACACTCCCAAGATTACCGCTTGGCCTTATGCTGCAAAACCACCCCTTGGACTTTCCAAATGCCAAGTACCCATGGCTTGGACTTTCAATGCCAAGGCTACACACTTGGACTCACATGGCCAAGGCTACACACTTGGTCTTCCCTTGCCAACTCCATGTTGGACTTCCAATGCCAAGCCCCATGCTTGGACTTTCCAATTACCAAGCCCCATGCTTGGACTTTCACTGTCAAGGCTACACACTTGGACTAACATGGCCAAGGCTACACACATGGACTTCCCATGACAATCACATGTTTTATGTTTTGTATAACATCAAAATACTACTCGAGTCAAACTCGAGTACGATCAATCGTGACCTGGGTTGATTGCACCAACACACAATAGAGACAAACACACACAAGAACAACAAGGGATTTAACATGGTTCGGAATTAAGATTCCTACTCCATGGGGCGAGCTCTAATTGAGCTCTAGTGATGCACACCACCACTATCAAATTTATCCTTCTCGGTATGATGCCGGAGGTGGAGAAACCTCGTACAATAAGTCTTACAATAATAAGAACACAAGATACGACCAAAACAAGAAACAAATACAATAATAAGTAAAGAACACTTTACAAGAGAACATTTGATTGATTGCTTGTTGATTGCTTTGGATTGCTCTTGAAGGTCTGGAACACAACAGTGATTTGAGCAAAACATATAGGATTTTAGGAGTAGTTTTCACTCATATTTTTCTGTATTTTATACTTGTTTCATGCATATCTTACTTTTTTTGCATGCATTTCTTATTTTCTCGTTTGGAGATATGCTCATTGTGCTTTTGTATGCAGGACAACATTTTACAGGGAAAATGACATACTTTTGAAGCAAAAGGAAGACATTTGGTAGGAGGAACAAAAGGGGACATGGCCTAGTCATGTGAATCCACATGATCACGTCCAAAAAAACGGATTTGGCCACCCCAACACCACACACGGCCTGACCGTGTGGATCCACACAGTCATGTGGCGCTGACATATTTCGACGTAACTAGGGTTTTTTCGTGGCTTCAGGCAGTGTTGGCTTCAAGTCTATAAAAGGAAAGCCACGCCCAAACCCTAGGGAGAGGCCCGACGGCTGGGACGACACATCGATGCCATAAAAAGCATCGAAAACTCACAACAGGGAAGAAGGAGATAGTAGAGGATCATAACCTATGCTCCGACGTCGAAGAGAAGAACTAAGAGTACTGCAATTTACTTTCTATTCATCTCTTGCATTGTAATGAGTTATTCAATTGTGCATTGTGTTTGTTATTTTCCATCTATGGAGTAGAATCTCCGATTTTAGGATTAGGTAGTAACTTGTGTACATAGAACATGCTAGATTGAATGTTAATTCTTTTGTTGAATTTCTATTTGCAGTTAGTGTTTATTTGATTTGATGAAAATTGTGTTTTTATTTTCTATCTATTGTGCATAGCCGATACAAGGGGTGACAACCCTTGTATAAAAGATCTAGGGGAATTAAGGAGGAACCAAAATCGTTGTCCTCATCTCCAGTAACCGTAGGTAGAAGGGTATGATGGAGTAGGGAATAGGACACATTTCGACTCTTCATAGGGATTGATTTGGCATCCTCGTACCGTCTATCCTATCCTAACGAAAGGGTCGGCCTGGTTAAGGATAGGTAGTTCCCGAATAGAAGTGAAAGCTTATTGGAAAAGGGTATGATGTCTCTTCCACAAGACCCTAATTAGAGAATCAGACAACATTTAATTGATTAGCATTTTCCATGTTGCACAAGTGAAACCGAAGTCCTAGGATCCCTTTTTAAACCTTGAACCAACCTTCCCTTCTTCCGTGTGACATCGTACTTGAGTTTGGACGATTGTCAACCTCGTAACCATAACCCTTAGAACTAAACTCTGAACAATTGACACTCGAATCTCAGTCTCTGTGGGATCGATAATCTATTTATTATTTGATGACATCCGTGCACTTGCGGGCGTTGAGTGCGAGCGTGCGCTTTGAGTCATGGATGGTTCCCATTGCGAGATTTAAGGTCGCATTCGCGTGCATCAAGTTTTTGCCGTCGTTGTTGGGGACTGATTGATTCGATATCAAATCAATAAGTGGATAGTTGGATCGAACTTAGGGTATATTTATTTTCTTGTTTTAATTTATTTTATCTCAGTTTTAGATTTTTACTATTCAATTTTCAGTTTAGATTAATTACATCTTACTTCATTCCAGTTTTAGACTATTGATATTTAAATTCGGTTTAGTAATCACGTTTCATTTAGCTTTAGTTAAACCTTTAGGTTTATTTTATTCATTATGTGATCTACTAATCCCTTCTCAATAAGGAATGCTGCCATGCTAGCACAACACACTCGACCCTTGAAAGATTACATGGGGCCTAGACAAAAAGCATGGAACTCCTACATAATTATTCCCCGAATCCAGGCCGCAAGCTGGGAAATAAACCCTGCATTAATCGCCCTTATTCAAAAGAAGCAATTCGGAGGAACTCAGTGTTGGGGATCCTTGGAAGGCTAGAGCGGGGTGAATAGCCTCATTTTGTTTTCTACAAAAATGATTGGCGAAAGCACAACAAATACAATAATAATAGAAATGAAAATGCAATGCTAACACGGAAGCTTTTATGTGGTTCGGAGATAATGCTCCTACTCCACGGCGATCCTTAAGGTGGATCAACCCAAATCAATCTTCACTAATAAGCTTTCTCTTTTACAAAACCCTCCTCTTCTTACAAAGGATGAAGATGAAGAATAGAGAGGAGGAGGGGAATTAAAACACTTAGAAAGCTTTAGAAAATTTGTGGGAGCTTGAGAGAATGATCAGAATATAAGCATTAGCCACTTCTTGCTCCCCTTGGCCTCTTTTTATAGAAAAGAGACCCATGTTCCCATTGGAGGTCCATCAATCGACTTATGTGCTTCATCAGTCGATTGCAGCCGCAGCTAATGGCTTATGGCGAGCCAGATTTGCGAGATTCGCAGTCATCATCACCAACGAGAGGGCTATCGATCTGCCAAAGTAGTAGTCAGCGATCTTGCCCGTAGTCGGTAGCAAGTCGGCTCACGAGCCTTCATTCGTGGCGATCGCGCCAATAATGGCGATCATTGCTAGCTTATATCTGATCGATCGAGTCAACTATCATTAGTTCATTGGGATAACTCGATCATTGCCCGATACTCAACCACCAATGTTGTATATTGAAAGTCAGTTCGACTGGCACAATGTTCCAGTCAACTGGCATACCCCAAGTATGACTAATTCATACTTGAAAACATACCCTAAGCTTAGACTTAACCTTCTAGCTTCTCCATCAGCCTTGTGGCTCCAGGATTTCTCTGAGTCCATGACTCCATCTATGCACTTGCCTTCAAAAGCTTCCTTCGGTTTTGTCATGCTTTGGGTTTCTTCTTTGCCAAAGTATGCTTGGATTTTACGCTGCCAAGACTACATGCTTGGACTTATGTCGTCAAGACTTGCCTTTGGTCTTCCTTTGCCAAGGACTGCTTGGACTTTACACCGCCAAGACTAAATGCTTGGACTTATGCCGCCAAGACCTTTCCTTGGACTTCTCTTTGCCAAGATCACACTTGGACTTTTCTTTTAACAAGTCTTCATACTTGGATTTTCCTATCACTTAAACATGTTCACAATTAGATCACAAAGCATTGCCTAACTTAGATGATTATCCAAACATCAAAACATATAAATGCTTAGGGCATTATTGCACCAACAATCTCCCCCTTTTAGATGTTTGACAATCATTTAAGTTAGGTCTTTAACACATGCACATAATCGTATTTCCAATATGAATTCTAACTTAAATATTCCTCCTCCCCCTTTGACATACATCAAAAAGAGAAGAAATATGACCGCTAGAGAGGGGGGAGGTGAATAGCGTCGTGCTAGTTGCGAGATGGAATTCGTTCGCATTCGTCTACAATTTTAGTTAGCGCACAGCGAAATAATAATATAGCAATAACGAAACACGACAAACATTTAAACTTAACTATTCAATGTGGTTCGGAACCGAATGGTTCCTACTCCACGAATCGAGCTCTAAAGAGCTCTAGTGATGCACATATAATCACTAATCACAAATACTCCTTCTCGACACAAGTTGGAGGCGGAGAAACCTTGTACAAATATTCTTACAACAATAAGAAACAAATACAAGCAATTACAATAATGAAATACAATGCAAGTAAAGAAACCTACTTTACAATTTCTCTTTTGAATGCTTGATCTTTGGTTGCTTGAATTGCACTTGGAGATCCTGATTCACAACAGCAAATCGCCCCAAAAGCTCTCAAGAAATGCTGGTCGAAATCTCCTCCACGAGCTTCATTTAAAGCTTCAACCTGGGCTGGAAATCGCCGATCGATCATTGCTCGGGAACATCGATCGGGATGCCCTTGTCATGAGGCGGCTAGGTCCACGCGGAAAGATCCAGCGGATCCATCATCGATAGGCCGATCATACTCATCGATCGGTGATGGAGCCTTCACTCATTGCTATCCCCGCGATTGAGTCTCGACTTCATTCTATGCACGAATTTTGAGCACCCGATCGGTGATCACAAGATCGATCATTGCTCGGCAATCGATCATTGCCCACCTTTGGCAGTCAACTGCTAGGCCAATTCCCGTAGTCAAACCCTAGTTGACCCACACCAGTCGACTGCCATAAGACACCAGTCGATTGGCACACCTCAAACAAGAGGTTTTAACCCAAGTATGGTTCCCCCATGCTTGCTAGACCACCCTTAGCCTAGATCTAAGCCTTCTAGCCACCTCCGTCAACCACACACCTCTCGGATCCCTTTAAGTCATCCATGACTTGTTAATCCATTGCGCTAGCCTTCATGTGCTTCCATCGGCTATGTCATGTTAACGGTGTTTACACTGCCAAGGCACATTGGACTTACACCACCAAGACTCCGCTTGGATTTTACATCGCCAACCATTGGACTTATGCTGCCAAGTGTCCCACTTAGACTTTCCATGCTAAGTACCCATGACTTGGAATTTCCATTGCCAAGACCCATGCATGGACTTCTCATGCCAAGTGCTCAAGGCTTGGACTTTCCCATGACAATCACATTGTCATATGTTTTTGTCGAACATCAAAATATCTCTCGAGTCAAGCTCGAGTCCAGGTCAATCATGACCTGGGCCGATTGCTGTTGGTAACTCATGCTTCTCGAGAGGCTCATCGGCTCCCATGTCCCCGGATTAAAATTTTCACTAATGAAAACTAATACGGATGGGATGAGTTTCCTAAGCACAACCAATTCGTCGTTGTGCTAACGAATTTGAGAGATCGTTTGAACAAACTAGTTGTTCAAGCAACACAACTCTTCTAGTCGATTAGCCGCGGAAGAGATGACGGACGAATCGCCGGTTTTTGTGTTAGTCTTCGGGGTCCATGATTATACAAATACATACAAATGTAAACTAGTATAATCAACACATACTAACATAATAAACATAAGCTAGCATATTAATAAGAACATGCAAAGATCAATAATAAAAGTTGTAAAACTTTTATACCACTCGATCTTCTATCGTATGTCCTAACCTCCTTGTAGACTTCGTGTGGGCGAAGATCCTCCACAAGTTGAAGCCTCCTAGATCACGATCTTCTTTCCTTGCTCCCTCCGAACAAGAAGAAGTATAGAAACATAACTCATCTCTTATCTAGGACCAACCATCAAGCTCCAAGCATGATGTTTGCCACCGGCCCAAAGAGAATAAAAGGAATTGCCGACCAACCTTGAAGAAGGTTGCCGCCGGCCAACCTTGATAGAGAAGAGGAGAGAATGCTCCGGCCAAGAGAGGAAGATGAGAAGCTAATCCCTT
Organism: Wurfbainia villosa; assembly: GCA_025175895.1. Classification (NCBI taxonomy): domain Eukaryota; kingdom Viridiplantae; phylum Streptophyta; class Magnoliopsida; order Zingiberales; family Zingiberaceae; genus Wurfbainia; species Wurfbainia villosa. The sequence continues at coordinate 27,982,759 of CM045989.1, read as the reverse complement.
ACCTTCTTGCCGCCGGCCACACACCATGGACCATGGGCGCCACCCAAAGATTAGGGTTTTAAACCCTAATCTTGCCGCCCAAGCATTAGGGTTCTAAACCCTAATGATGCCGCCCAAGGTCTCTCCCAAAACCCTAACCTTTTTGCATTTTGTTGCCGCCCAAGCCAATGCCCTCTATTTATAGAGTTAGGCTTAAACCTCCTTTAATCTCCACCATCGGATCTAGGGTTTTCATCCCAACCGTCGGATCTAGGGTTTCATCCCAACCGTCGGATCTAGGGATTTAATCTCCACCGTCGGATCTAGGGTTTCATCCCAACCGTCGGATCTAGGGCTTCATCCCAACCGTCGGATCTAGGGTTTCATCCCAACTGTCGGATCTAGGGTTTCATCCCAACCGTCAGATCTAGGGATTTGTTTTCCATCATTGGATCTAGACTTCATGAGGATTATATTAGGCTACGATAGGGACCATGAGGAGGAGTTTGATCTTGGCCACCCGATGGATTGGAACCACACAAACTTGATCCATCAATGATGTTCCATTCCACTAGAGGATCATCATTGAATTACCTCACCAAACCCCATAAATTAATATGGGATCCATATATTATTTGTACATCCATCTCCCCGTGTTTAAGATATCGAATGTCCGTCAATTAATTAATTTACTGACCATCAATTAATTAACATCTAACTCCTCGAGTAGTACCACTAAATCTTATCATCATGTTGACTAAGTCAACCTGCAGGGTTTACATGATGAACCTTATGAGCTCCTCAAGGGGACATCATCAACCTAATATATAGGACACGGTTTCCTCCTATAATCAATGGCACACCATGTAAATAATATCATTTCCCAACTTACTGGGCATATTGATTTAATTCATAGAAATCTCACCCGTTCGTAAATCAAAGAAATAAATACTAAGTACATGTGCCCGTTATTATATCGGGATTAAGAGCATGTACAACATAATATCCGAGGACCGATTCAATTATGTAGTCAGCAATAAATTGAATCACCTCTATGTCGGTCTTGCTCAATACACCTAAGTGTACTAGTGTAACTCTATGTTCAAGACAAAATAATACCAAGCTACACTACAACCATGCCAATTGTTTGTACAAAACTATCTTGGTTGTGAGCCTCTACTTATATTCTACAAGGGACTGATAACATGATCTTCTGTGCCACACCAAGCACCATGTTATCTACAATGTAAAATATTAGACAATATGCACACATATAATAAGTATAAAGTGCAAACAATGATCATGTGATTCTTATTTCAAAATAAAAATGTTCATACAAAAGAGCTAGGCTTTCAGTATACATCCCAACAATCTCCCACTTATACTAAAAGACTATGCTGCCATCACACTGCCATACATCTGATTCCCTTTCCCTCCACATTCCTATCAAAGCTCTCGCTAGAAGGGCCTTAGTGAAAGGGGTCTACCAGGTCATCCTCTGATGCAATCTAGGCGACAACTTCTACCTCCTATACGATTTCTCGTATCAGGTGGTACTTGCGCTCTATGCATTTACATACCTTATGGGCTCGTGGTTCCTTCGAGTTTGCAACTGCATCATTATTATCACAATAAATTATGATATTTCTGGGCAAACCAGAAATCACATCCAAGTCCATCAGGAAGTTCCTGAGCCACCCAGCTTCTTTGGCCGGCTCATAGGCTGCCACATACTCAGCTTCCATGGTGGAGTCCGTCACGTATTTCTGCTGGACACTCCTCCATACAATGGCTCCACCTCCCAAAGTATATACAAAACCGCGAGGTAGACTTATTGTTATCCCTATCAGATTGGAAATCAGAATCCGTGTAACCCACAGGGAGTAATTGGTCTGCCCGGTAAACTAGCATATAATCCCTAGTCCTTCTCAGGCACTACAATATATGTTTTACCGCAGTCTAATGTCCCTATCCTGGATTACTCTGATATCTGCTGACCATGCCCACGGCATAGCAGATATCGGGTCTCGTACATAGCATCGTATACATGAGGCTTCCTACTGCCGAAGCATAAAGAACCGCATTCATCTCCTCTATCTCCTCAGATGATCTAGGGCACATCTCCTTAGATAAAGGAACTCCATGCCTGAAAGGTAGAAAACCTTTCTTGGAATTTTGCATGCTAAAACGATCCATAATCGTGTCTATGTATGAAGCTTGGGATTAGCACACTAACCTTGATCCCAAGGATGTGTCCCACTTCTCCCAAGTCCTTCAAAACTGTTTGGACAACCATACCCTTACGTCTGATAACATTCTGATATTGTTGCCAACTATCAAAATGTTATCTACGTACAGTACAAGAAATACCACTACGTTTCTGTCACATCTCTTGTATACACAAGACTCATCCGAACTTTGAATAAATCCATAAATCTGGATTTACCTCATCAAAGCGGATGTTCCAAGACCTCGAAGCTTGTTTCAATCCATAAATGGACCGATTAAGCTTACATACAAGATGCTCTTTGCCCTTAGCAATGAATCCCTCTGGTTGCTTCATATAGATGTTCTCCTCAAGACTTCCATTAAGGAAAGTTGTCTTGACATCCATCTACCACACCTCATAATCCATATGAGCTGCTATGCATAAGAGCTCCCAGACCTGATTTGAATCCATAGATTCAATCTCAGTATTCATTGCACTTTGCAAAGATGCTGCATCTATATCTTGGATTGCCTCGTCATATGTCCAGGGATCAGGTTCATGTTCGCCAGGGACCAAATCGGAAGATTCTCCCAAGAACCAAATCTATCAGGTTGTCTCACAACCCTCCCACTACGATGAGGTATCACCTGTGTATCCTCTGTGACACGCGGTGCAGTGACATGTGGTATATCCTCTTGTACCGGTGGTACTGAAGACGGGACTTCCCTTGTCAACTCCTCAAGAACAATCCTACTCTTGGGCTTGTGGTTCATCACATAGTCCTCCTCTAGAAATCTGGCATTCGTACTAACGATCACCCTCTGATCTCTAGGACTATAAAACAAACCACCCTTCATTCCCCTAGGATAGCCAACAAACATGCGCACTTCTATACAAGGTTCCAACTTACCAGGATCAACCTTCAGCACATGTGCTGGACTCCCCATATTCGAATATGTCTTAGATTAGGCTTTTGCCCAGTCCATAACTCTGTGGGAGTAGAAGGCACTGATTTAAATGGAACCAAGTTCAGAATGTACACCGCCGTATCTAGAGCATATCCTCAGAACGAATCTGGCAAGTTAGAATAACTCATCATCAATCTAACTATCTCCATAAGAGTCCTATTCCTTCACTCTGCTACACCGTTCTGCTGGGGTATGCCAGGTGCAGACAATTGGGATTGAATCCCAACCTCTGATAAGTAGTTCCTAAACTCTCCCAAGAGGTACTTACCGCCATGATCAGATCGTGGTGTCATCTATATCTTGAATAATCATCTATGAAAGAGACGAAATATTCGAGACTACCTCTTGCCTAGATAGTCATAGGATCACACAAATCAAAATGAACCATTCCTAACACATCTTTGGCTCTATACCCCTTGGCCTAAAAAGGCCTCTCGGTCATTTTACCTTCCAAGCAAGATTCACAGGTTGGGAGATCCTCCACCACTAATGAACCCAAAGGTCCATCAGCTATCAACCTTTGAATTCTACTCAGGTTAATACGACCAAGCCTTAGATGCCAAAGATATGTTTGGTTAATCTTCGAAGGTTCTTTTCTCTTATTAGAATTAGAAGATGAGTTATAAACTTTAATTTGCATCATGGGAGGTTTTTGGTTCAAGTGTTTACAAATTTCCTATCAATGTACCTGAACAAATATTTTTCCTATTCCTTTTTATAACAACTCTGTCATTAAAAGAAATAGAATATCCATCCATAAACAATTTAGAAACCGAAATTAAATTCTTTTTAAATAAAGGTACATAAAGGGAATTTTCTAGAACCAAAATTTTATTTTTCTTAAGAGATAAATAAAACTTCTCCCACTGCAATAACCGCCACCTTCATGGCATTGCCCAAGTAAATGGTAATCTCCCCTTCAGCTAGTCGTCGGGTTTCCTGGAACCGCTGCAAAGTGTTGCAGACATGATTAGTGGCTCTCGTATCTACACACCAGGTGCCGGTAGATAATGCCTCTAACCATGTTTCAACGACTGGACCAAAGGATATACATTTGTTCTTGCTTCGGATTGGGATAATCCTTCTTCTTATGTCCAGTCTGCTTGCAAGTGAAGTACTTGCCTTTCGGCTTCTTCACTCCTCCCTGAGATCCTCCCACCACCTTTGCTCCACCTTGTTTCTCCTTCTTCTTGCCTTTCGGCTTAAAAGTAGAAACCTTTTGAGCAACCATGGCTTGAGGACACTCTTCGAAGAGTGCATACTTGTACTCCTTAGCAGATAAGACAATATGTAGATTCTTTTTCGATCAACATTATTTGGGTACAGTAAGTTTATTTCCTTTAGTATTATAGTAAGTGGACTGAAAGTCATTTTTGAAAATCCTAAGAATCACAATGATCAAAACATTAGATTTCAAATATTATTGATTCCTCAAAACAATAAAATTCCAAAATCATCCAACACCTCAAAACATCGAGAATATCGCATGCCATGCTAGTGTGGATGTATACGAATTCTACATTTACAAGAGGAGGTTTTACCCATTAATTTTATTATCTTGTCAACCTTACTTTTTGACAAATAAAATTAATAGTTAGTTCCTCTTTGGCCCTACAAATAAAAGCAGTGACTCCGATAGGGAGGATACTTTTTATTTGCATCTAAGTGTACACCATTACACGATACTAAGGGAATTATTTCGGATTATGTGCCTTACTGTTGTGGAAGTACACACGCTCCTAGATAATTTCCTACAACCATTATTTGACCTAGTGATCCGCAAACAAACCCATCCGTAGGGAGGAAGGCACTCAGAGCCGACACGCAAGTTTGTTGCATCACACGTCAAATTGTAATGGAGGCCGCGGGAATTAATTAAAATGTCCCTCTCTCACTCAGTAAATTGAAAATGAGAAATTTTCAAGCACACACAACATGCATATAAAATAAATCAGCAATAAATAAGGAAAAAATCAGAATTTTCCCAACTATTATGACATTGTTCTAAATCAACATGCGTCCCGTCGTGTCACCACCTCATCCACTCCACCTTTTCCCGTGCGCAAGTCACCAAAGAGATCCGAGCCAAAATATATCATTTTAATTTACATCCATCGATCCTATACACCACAAAGGAGTGTACAAACTATCTAGATCGAAAGTAAACTAAAATGATCGGCTAAATAATGTCGTATTTAATTACAAAAATTAAATACTAATCTAGCCTCGTCAACCCCGAGGATTCATATAATATACAATCACACACAAACAATCACATACACACATATAGCCATAATAGTCGGATCTTATGCCTGCAACCAAAAAAGTTAGCCTACGCACATCCTACTATTATCCGGCATACTCAATATATGATATGTGCATGAAAGTAACCGAATCCAAAACTCACAAAACCGGAAAACTTGGCTCTGATACCAATTGTTGGTAACTCATGCTTCTCGGGAGGCTCATCGGCTCTCATGTCCCCGGATTAAAATTTTCACTAATGAAAACTAATCCGAATGGGATGAGTTTCCTAAGCACAACCAATTCGTCGTCGTGATAATGACTTGAGCGATCGCTTGAAAAAACTAGTTGTTCAAGCAACACAACTCTTCTAGTCGATTAGCCGCGGAAGAGACGACGGACGGATCGCCGGTTTTTGTGTTTGTCTTCGGGGTCCATGATTATACAAATACATACAAATGTAAACTAGTATAATCAACACATATTAACATAATGAACATAAGCTAGCATATTAATAATAACATGCAAAGATCAATAATAAAAGTTGTAAAACTTTTATACCTCTCGATCTTCTATCGTATGTCCTAACCTCCTTGTAGACTTCGTGTGGGCGAAGATCCTCCACAAGTTGAAGCCTCCTAGATCACGATCTTCTTTCCTTGCTCGCTCTGAACAAGAAGAAGTATAGAAACATAACTCATCTCTTATCTAGGACCAACCATCAAGCTCCAAGCACGATGTTTGCCGCCGGCCCAAAGAGAATAAAAGGAATTGCCGACAGACCTTGAAGAAGGTTGCCGCCGGCCAACCTTGATAGAGAAGAGGAGAGAATGCTCCGGCCAAGAGAGGAAGATGAGAAGCTAATCACTTACCTTCTTGCCGCCGGCCACACACCATGGACCATGGGCACCGCCCAAAGATTAGGGTTCTAAACCCTAATCTTGCCGCCCAAGCATTAGGGTTCTAAACCCTAATGATGCCGCCCAAGGTCTCTCCCAAAACCCTAACCTTTTTGCATTTTGTTGCTTCCCAAGCCAATGCCCTCTATTTATAGAGTTAGGCTTAAGCCTCCATTAATCTCCACCGTCAGATCTAGGGTTTTCATCCCAACCGTCGGATCTAGGGTTTCATCCCAACCGTCGGATCTAGGGATTTAATCTCCACCGTCGGATCTAGGGTTTCATCCCAACCGTCAGATCTAGGGTTTCATCCCAACTGTCGGATCTAGGGTTTCATCCCAACCGTCGGATCTAGGGATTTGTTTTCCATCATTGGATCTAGACTTCATGAGGATTATATTAGGCTACGATAGGGACCATGAGGAGGAGTTGGATCTTGGCCACCCGATGGATCGGAACCACACAAACTTGATCCATCAATGAGGTTCCATTCCACTAGAGGAACATCATTGAATTTCCTCACCAACCCCCATAAATTAATATGGGCTCCATATATTATTTGTACATCCGTCTCCCCGTGTTTAAGATATCGAATGTCCGTCAATTAATTGATTTACTGACCATCAATTAATTAACATCTAACTCCTCGAGTAGTACCACTCAACCTTATCATCATGTTGACTAAGTCAACCTGCAGGGTTTACATGATGAACCTTATGAGCTCCTCAAGGGGACATCATCAACCTAATATATAGGACATGGTTTCCTCCTATTATCAATGACACACCATGTAAATAATATCATTTCCCAACTTACCGGGCATATTGATTTAATCCATAGAAATCTCACTCGTTAGTAAATCAAAGAAATAAATACTAAGTACATCTGCCCGTTATTATATCGGGATTAAGATCATGTACAACATAATATCCGAGGTCCGATTCAATTATGTAGTCAGCAATAAATTGAATCACCTCTATGTCGGTCCTGCTCAATACACCTAAGTGTACTAGTGTAACTCTATGTTCAAGACAAAAAAATACCAAGATACACTACAACCATGCCAATGGTTTGTCCAAAACCATCTTGGTTGTGAGCCTCTACTTATATTCTACAAGGGACTGATAACATGATCTTCTGTGCCATACCAAGCACCATGTTATCTACAATATAAAATATTAGACAATATGCACACATATAATAAGTATAAAGTGCAAACAATGATCATGTGATTCTTATTTCAAAATAAAAATGTTCATACAAAAGAGCTAGGCTTTCAGTATACATCCCAACAATTGCACCAATAATCTCTCCCTTTTTGATGTTTGAAAAAAACCAAACAAACCATTGAGTTAGACTATCTAACTCAAACCAATCATCCTCATCAATTTTCCCAATTGATGTCATTCTCCCAATAAGTTCTCCCCCTTTTTGACTAACATCAAAAAGGTTCTCTCCAAGGCGGTTAATGTCTCATGTCCCAATGAGATCTTACAATCTCCCCCTTGGTCCAAAAATACCTAGGATGCCTACAATCTTCCTAGTGATAAGTCCCATATCACTCAAGAGAGGCAATCCTATACACTCTCCCAATTTCCAAATTGGGTATCTCAAAATCCCATTTTCCCCCTCATGAGGAAAAAAAAAGACCATCCATCATCCCATGATAGATACCTCCCCCTAAAGGCTTACTCCCCCTTGACCATTGCACCAACAATGTCCTTGGGAAGTCCCTAAGCCAATAGGAACTCTAAACCATTAAAAATAAGGTCTAAAGTTCAACCTTAAACTTTTCAAACCTTAAATTTGTTACAAACCCTAAATAACTCACCTAATCCATATCCAATGGATTTTCACCCTTTATAATTCTTCCCAAAGCATATCTTACGGTTAGGAGTGGTTAGGGACCTTTACCCTAGCTAAACACAGGCTAAACATACCTTATTTTCACAAAATCAGCCTTGTCAGTCGACTCTATCAGAGATCAGTCGACTGCCACTCTCATTAGTCGACTGTCACCAAAGGCAGTCGACTAATAACTGAAAAATCCAATTTTTAGTTATTAGAGTTGAATTTCAGAAATTCATAAATAATTATATATATATCGAAAAATCATGAAAATTCATACGTATTATGCTTATGACACATATAATTGGTGAAAAATATTTTATCCATAAAATATCGAAATTGATACAAAATTCTAAAGTGACGAAAAACTTCTAAGTTTTGGCTCACTTTGTATCAACTTGATCAATGGTGATTGCTATCAAAAGATAGACTTCACCAAGGTTTTCTAAAAGTATTTTAAAATATTTTTGAAAACCTATATTGGATCATATTCCTAGGGTTTAATGTACATGACTGGTACACAAGCTTTCCCAATGATCCAATAATATGATAAGATGAGTTTTAGTTCATCTAGATGCAAAAACTATGCACCTTGAACTTAACTTATATCCTAACATCTCACATGTATCTAGGGTGTATAAATATACATACATGTCAATGTGATGTGAGATGTGGGTTTTATTCTCCTAATATAGGGTTTCATGCATTCTGTAAGGCAATACTACTTGATTCCCGTATAAATGAGACTCCAAGTCATGTCATTGTCCTTAAATCAATTTTAATGAAATTAAATGCATGAATGATCATGGCATAAATGATAGCAATAATTTAGCATGACCAATTATAATGATGTCATGGAATATGATATAATCTAAAAACACATGGCATTAAACCCTTAATTCTAAACATGATCATGACATATAAATGATAAAAATAATCATGATGTCATTACATGTTATATGGCAAATCAAGCATGGAACATAAAATGTATAAGTATAATAATACCTAAATTTTGATACTAATTGTCATTTGATATAATTAAGTGTATTTTTCCATATTGCTTAAATTTCCTAAAGTGTGCCAAAAACCCAAAATGACACACCAAGACCTCTAAACCTAAATTGTGTCAATTTAATTGATTTTTCTTAATTCCAAGAATGTATTGGTACATCATAAAATATTTTAGGATCATAATATCAAACTTATTTAGAAGGTATGCATAACCTTGAAAATAACCTAAAGTGTCATCATTACCATGGTTAGGTTAACTACCCTTCCATTTAAAGTTGGCACACCCTAAACCCATCTAGCATGAATCAATTACACTCTTAGGAACCCAAAACCTATTTGAGCTCCTAGGGTTTACTAGATATTCCTTAGGGATTGTAGGAGATCGATTGGCTGGCTAGAGGGGGGTGAATAGCCCTCTTACGATGGATGTCGGAATTCTCTCGTTCGTTTGCTCGTCTACACAATCGTTAGCGCAAGCGGAAGCATAAACAATAAAGACAAAGCAATAAACGAAAATACAAACGCTAACAAAGAAGATGTAACGTGGTTCATGGCTACGCCGCTAATCCACGATCCTGATTCGTCCGAGGTGAATCACTCCTCCAAAGCCAATCACTAATGTTCTCTCCTTTGCACCAAGCTAGGTGGAGGTAACCTTTACAATCAAGATCACTCTTCTTACAATAAGAATGGAGTAAAAACAAGTAAGAAGAGTTTAGAGCTTGTGGGGCACTAGGAAGATCACTTAGAGCATAAGCATTAGCCTCTCAAAGACTCACACCCTCTCTTTTTATAGAGAGGGCTGTGAACTCTTGGCGGTCGATCGATGGACCTCACCACGATCGATGGACCTCACCCCGATCGCCTCCATAGTCGGATCGCCTACTTGGCCATGACTCTGGCGATTCACGTATCGCGACATCGGCACGATCATTGTCATTCCAAGGCGATCATTGGGCATAAACTGTAATAACACCCATGAATTCTAAACTATGCAAAGTAATTATATAGGTTTTAAGGCCATAAAAGGTTTAAAAAAAAATAAAATAAAAAATGGTTATAAGTAGGATTTGAACCCTGAACCTCCTAATAGGGAGGTAGCCTTGACACCACTAGACCCTAGGATAATTTATGGATAAGATATATAAAGAATGTACAAGACCATAGGATGATTCATGGATAAGATATATAAAGAATATACAAATAATATAGATGGGAAGGATAAAGAGTGTTCATTCCCTAGGTATTAAAGAGGAGAATTAAGAGAAGAGAGGAAGTAAAACCCCACTTTCCTTCTTCATTCTCCTTCTTCCTCATCCTTGGCCGAATTCCCCATTTCCCTTCCTTCCTTTTTCATCCCAAGCTCTAGAAATTTTATAAGAAATTTTGTATGATTATAGGGACTTTATGTGGGCTCTTTCAAAAATAAAAGAAAAGGAGCCAAAAAGGGATGCAAGGCCTAGGAATTGAGGGGGCATGAGTTAGCAAATTTGTTTTCTCCTCTTCTCTTCTTCTTCCTCACCGAATCCTAGAGCTCTCCCTCCCCATTTTCACCCCTTGGCCGAACCTCATCCAAGCAAGAAAGCAAAGGCTAGGTTTGGTTCCTTAGGTTATCTTCACACTACAAGCAAAGCGAAGGATGTAAGTATCCCTCCCCTGCATAAGAGTAGCTTCGATTGATGGTTGTAAAAGATATCTATATGTTATATTCGGCCAAGCTATGTTTTTGGTTTATCAATGAAGTTATATGCTATGTTTATTAAGTATATGATGATGTTAAGATGGAAAAAGGGATTAGGACAAAAGCTAACCCTAATAGCCACCAAGATCCATTCGGCCAAGCCATGTTTTAAGGCTTCAATGAAGTTCTATGCTATGTTTTTGTAACTATATGATGATGTTAGGATTTAAGATGGATTAGGACAAAAGCTAACCCTAATAGTCACCAAGGTCCATTCGGCCAAGCCATGTTTTTTTTAAGGTTTCAATGAAGTTCCATGCTATGTTTTTGTAACTATATGATGATGTTAGGATTTAAAATGGATTAGGACAAAAGCTAACCCTAATAGCCACCAAGGTCCATTCGGCCAAGCCATGTTTTTTAAGGTTTCAATGAAGTTCCATGCTATGTTTTTGTAACTATATGATGATGTTAGGATTTAAAATGGATTAGGACAAAAGCTAACCCTAATAGCCACCAAGGTCCATTAGGCCAAGCCATTTTTTTTTTAAGGTTTCAATGAAGTTCCATGCTATGTTTTTGTAACTATATGATGATGTTAGGATTTAAAATGGATTAGGACAAAAGCTAACCCTAATAGCCACCAAGGTCCATTCGGCCAAGCCATGTTTTTAAGGTTCCAATGAAGTTCCATGCTATGTTTTGTAACTATATGATGATGCTAGGATTTAAAATGGATTAGGTCAAAAGTTAACCCCAAAAGCCAACAAGGACCATTCGGCCACCCCTATATTTTGATGATTCAATGAAGCTTTATTCCATGTTTGTATGCTTATGATGTTGTTAGTATGTTAATCGAATTAGGGTAAAGGACTAGCCCTAAAAACCTGTAAAGACATTCGGCCATCCCTATATTGTGGTGATTCAATGAAGCTTTTGCATGCTTATGATGTGGTTAGTATGTTAAATGAATTAGGTTAAAAGATAACCCTAGAAACCCCTATGGACCATTCGGCCATCATATATTTTTGGGTGATTAAATTAAGTTTTAATTCAAGTTTTATATGCTTATGAAGTTGTTGTTATGTTAGATTAATTAGGTTAACATGTGTTTATTGTTGGGTGAATTCATGTTGACTTGTGATATTAAATGATGCTAGATGAAGATAACATGCCTTAGGTTAGTGTTTACTTACTTTTGATGCCATGCCTTATGCCATGCCTATGTGTATGTGATATTTAAGATATGTTATGAAATGGAAAACGATAAGATTATGAAATGAAACAAAACGATATGTTCACGACATGAGTATGATATGATGATGAAATGAAGAATGATATGTTATGAAATGAAGTATGGTATGTTTATGAAATGAAAGATGATATGTTCACGAAGTGAAGCATGATGTGTTATGAAATGAAGTATGCTATGTTTGCAAAATGAAATAAGCTATGTTATAAAATAAGCATATAAGTATTTTACCTTCTGCATGGCTTGTACCAAGACCTTAACAAGGTCCAAGAAGGGATGGGCTCTTAAGATGCCCTAGGTCGATGGAATACGACTCGGGCCTAGGACGGGCTTCTATGTATGATTGCCCCTAGGTCGATGGAATAAGACTCGGGCCTAGTACGGGATGGGCTCCAAGATGCCTTAGGTCGATGGAGTAAGACTCGGGCCTAGGATGAGCTTCTACGCTATAACGATTGCCCTAGGTCAAAGGACTAAGATCAGGCCTAGTAACCTATTAGGTTCGAGACTTGCTAACTCGGGCCTATTTAGGGATGCACACTATGATAATGAAGAAGTGGTACAATGTCGGGCCCAAATATGTTGAGATTTATGTTTACGTACCTAAAATATATGTTTTCAAAAGCATCCTGCATATGTTTACCTGATTGATTGTTATGTTCTCATGTTATGATTGAAATGTCATGTTTACGCCATTATGTTACATAGGTTGTATGTTATGTCGATATGTCAGGTACATGTTGCTATGTTAAATATGATGCATGTTATGTTTGATTAAGTATATATTCATGTTATGCCGCTAAGTTATGGATGATACATGTTATGTTTACTCATGTTACTTATGCTATATGTTAAGTTGATGACGCCATGTATGTTACATGTTATATTGCAGTCATGTATATATTCATGTTATGCTGCTAAGTTGTGGATTATGCATGTTATGTTTACTCATGTTACTTATGCTACATGTTAAGTTGATTACGCTATGTATGTTACATGTTATATTGCTTATATGTTATGAATGTTACATGCCATGATTAATGATGATGTATGGTTTTTGTGAGTAGGACAGGATCTTACTAAGCCTATGTGCTTATAGTTTATCTTTCCCTCGTACTGCAGATAAGGGTGAAGGATGGATAAACTAAAGGGAGCAGCAGGAGGGGCCAATGTGTGTGGTAGTGGCATGGTGGAGAGGATCCATTAGATCTATATATATATATGTTTACCTATGATGATGATGTCTATGGATGTCCTTACTTATGTCTCCTTATGACGATGATGTTTATGAACCTGAACTAAGCACTAAGTATCTATATATATATGATGCATGCTCTATGTTGATAAGAAGAAGTAAAGAAGAAGTAAGAAGAAGTATCTATACATGTTATGAAGCATACTCTATGTTAAAAAGAAGAAGTATATATATATATATATATATATATATATATATATATATATATATATATATATATATATATATGTATATATATATGTATATATATATGTCAATGCATGTTTATGTTTAAAAAGAAAAAAAAATAGGTCTAAAGTCTTCCGCTGTAAGAATTAAGAAGTATGTATAAAGTCTTCCGCTGTATGTAATGTATGTATGCATGCGGTCACACACGCAGCCCTCGAGTTACAGGTCCAAAAGGGCGTGGCGGATAGTTGTATCGAGCGGATCTGCCTTTCCACTACACACACATCAAGCTCCAAATCCTGCCGCTCCAAGTAAGAATTCTATGTCTACTCTAATTTTGTTAATTTTGTTCATGTATAATATGAAATGCCTTTAGCTTATTTTGTTCATGTATGATATAAAATGCCTTTAGCTTATTATGTTCATGTATGATATAAAATGACTATGGCTTATTTTGTTCATGTATGATATGAAATGCCTTTAGTTTATTTTGTTCATGTATAATATGAAATGCCTTTATCTTATTTTGTTCATGTATGATATAAAATGCCTTTAGCTTATTATGTTCATGTATGATATAAAATGCCTATGGCTTATTTTGTTCATGATATGAAATGCCTTTAGTTTATTTTGTTCATGTATGATATGAAATGCCTTTAGCTTATTTTGTTTATGAAATGCCTTTAGCTTATTTTGTTCATGAATGATAAGAAATGTTTTTTTTTAGCTTAAATATGCATGAATTCATGTAGGATAATCTTATGCTAGCCTAGCCTTTAGTTTAAGTAATGCATGAATATACAAATGATAGCTTTATGCTAGCTTTAGTTTAATTACGCGTAGAGAAACGAACGAAAAAAAAACTTATACTAGCTTCACAAGAAATACTTGTGATTTGGTCAAAGGTAGACAAATTAGGTAAATCAAAATTGATCAGCGAAAAAAATTTGACGATGGTCAATTTAAATAATAACCCAAGTGTCGAATAGTTGTTAGTACAACTTGAATTCGGAATAAAAACTAGGGGAGTCGATTGTTCAGTTGAACTCATCAACCAAAACACTCCTAAAATTACGAAGAATTGATTTTCGTAATTAATTGTGTAAGGTCTATGCTCATATAAATTGAATTAAGCAGGTTTCGTACTGGTTAGTCGGTTTTGTACTGACTTAATTTATTTCAATTTCAGATGGCACGGACAATCACTACAATGACCCGTCGTGATGTGTTATGAAACCAATTGAGGGAAGCTATTGAAGAAATAGTTTATAAACTTGATGGTGGGGTCATCGGACACATGAGAAGGCTCGATGGTCTTTTTAGGAGACTCGAGCAGCAGGAGTTTCCATTACTGGACAATTATCGGATATGGGCCTTGGTACGCTCTCTGCCAAATGATTTCATGGTAGTTGCACATCACGTATGGGGCCGCTATGAAGGGAGGATAACATACGCTGAGTTGTGCTGGGAACTACTGGAGCACAAGGTTCAAGAGAATCCTGTTGTAGAGAATCCTGTGGTAGCTGGCCTTGAAAAGAATGAAGAGAGTTCTACAAACAGTCAACTTATTGGCCAGCCTGAGACTATCCTAGTGAGGCCAAGGAAGATAGGACTAAAAATAATTACAACTGCACTAGGGTTTGTCCTAGTGGGAGTCGTAATGAACTATTTTCTCAAGTAGTTTTGTTTAGATTAGAAATAAGGAATGTTATATGTTAACATTTTCTTTTCTTTTCTGAAAGTATGAATAAGCAATGATAAGTTCGTTTCCTTTGAAATTAGTGATTAGTTCATTGCAAGGGGTGTATATGGTATAGTTGATCAATGTCGGTTAGATTGGAATGTACGAATGATGAGTGGAAACAAAGTTGCCACTTGATTTTGTAAACCAAAAGTTTGAAGAAGCAACTTAGGAACTTGAGGATGACATGAAATAAAAATATCCGGAGTTGTTCTAAGTTTTGAGGATGAAACTTTTATAGGTATGAAGGATTGTAACGCCCGCAAAATTCTAAACTATGCAAAGTAATTATATAGGATTTAAGGCCATAAAAGGTTTAAAATAAAATAAAATAAAAAATGGTTATAGGTAGGATTTGAACCCTGAACCTCCTAATAGGGAGGTAGCCTTGACACCACTAGACCCTAGGATAATTTATGGATAAGATATATAAAGAATGTACAAGACCATAGGATGATTCATGGATAAGATATATAAAGAATATACAAATAATATAGATGGGAAGGATGAAGAGTGTTCATTCCCTAGGTATTAAAGAGGAGAATTAAGAGAAGAGAGGAAGTAAAACCCCACTTTCCTTCTTCATTCTCCTTCTTCCTCATCCTTGGCCGAATTCCCCATTTCCCTTCCTTCCTTTTTCATCCCAAGCTCTAGAAATTTTATAAGAAATTTTGTATGATTATAGGGACTTTATGTGGGCTCTTTCAAAAATAAAAGAAAAGGAGCCAAAAAGGGATGCAAGGCCTAGGAATTGAATCCCAAACCTCTAGAGATAGCCAAGCCCTATAGATGCACCCACTAACCAGAAGCCCAATAGGATTATATCATTAGAGGAATAGGGGAAATTATGGTTAAGTGTAAGGGAGATCAAGGGACTCTCTAAGTGAATAAATAGGGGAAATGAGGGGGCATGAGTTAGCAAATTTGTTTTCTCCTCTTCTCTTCTTCTTCCTCACCGAATCCTAGAGCTCTCCCTCCCCATTTTCACCCCTTGGCCGAACCTCATCCAAGCAAGAAAGCAAAGGCTAGGTTTGGTTCCTTAGGTTATCTTCACACTACAAGCAAAGCGAAGGATGTAAGTATCCCTCCCCTGCATACGAGTAGCTTCGATTGATGGTTGTAAAAGAGATCTATATGTTATATTCGGCCAAGCTATGTTTTTGGTTTATCAATGAAGTTATATGCTATGTTTAGTAAGTATATGATGATGTTAAGATAGAAAAAGGGATTAGGACAAAAGCTAACCCTAATAGCCACCAAGATCCATTCGGCCAAGCCATGTTTTAAGGTTTCAATGAAGTTCTATGCTATGTTTTTGTAACTATATGATGATGTTAGGATTTAAGATGGATTAGGACAAAAGCTAACCCTAATAGCCACCAAGGTCCATTCGGCCAAGCCATGTTTTTTTTAAGGTTTCAATGAAGTTCCATGCTATGTTTTTTTAACTATATGATGATGTTAGGATTTAAAATGGATTAGGACAAAAGCTAACCCTAATAGCCACCAAGGTCCATTCGGCCAAGCCATGTTTTTTAAGGTTTCAATGAAGTTCCATGCTATGTTTTTGTAACTATATGATGATGATAGGATTTAAAATGGATTAGGACAAAAGCTAACCCTAATAGCCACCAAGGTCCATTCGGCCAAGCCATGTTTTTTTTAAGGTTTCAATGAAGTTCCATGCTATGTTTTTGTAACTATATGATGATGTTAGGATTTAAAATGGATTAGGACAAAAGCTAACCCTAATAGCCACCAAGGTCCATTCGGCCAAGCCATGTTTTTAAGGTTCCAATGAAGTTCCATGCTATGTTTTGCAACTATATGATGATGCTAGGATTTAAAATGGATTAGGTCAAAAGTTAACCCCAAAAGCCAACAAGGACCATTCGGCCACCCCTCTATTTTGATGATTCAATGAAGCTTTATTCCATGTTTGTATGCTTATGATGTTGTTAGTATGTTAATCGAATTAGGGTAAAGGACTAGCCCTAAAAACCTATAAAGACATTTGGCCACCCCTATATTGTGGCGATTCAATGAAGCTTTTACATGCTTATGATGTGGTTAGTATGTTAAATGAATTAGGTTAAAAGATAACCCTAGAAACCCCTATGGACCATTCGGCCATCATGTATTTTTGGGTGATTAAATTAATTTTTAATTCAAGTTTTATATGCTTATGAAGTTGTTGTTATGTTAGATGAATTAGGTTAACATGTGTTTATTGTTGGGTGAATTCATGTTGACTTGTGATATTAAATGATGCTAGATGAAGATAACATGCCTTAGGTTAGTGTTTACTTACTTTTGATGCCATGCCTTATGCCATGCCTATGTGTATGTGATATTTAAGATATGTTATGAAATGGAAAACGATAAGATTATGAAATGAAACAAAACGATATGTTCACGACATGAGTATGATATGATGATGAAATGAAGAATGATATGTTATGAAATGAAGTATGGTATGTTTATGAAATGAAAGATGATATGTTCACGAAGTTAAGCATGATGTGTTATGAAATGAAGTATGCTATGTTTGCAAAATGAAATAAGCTATGTTATAAAATAAGCATATAAGTATTTTACCTTCTGCATGGCTTGTACCAAGACCTTAACAAGGTCAAAGAAGGGATGGGCTCCTAAGATGCCCTAGGTCGATGGAATAAGACTCGGGCCTAGGACGGGCTTCTATGTATGATTGCCCCTAGGTCGATGGAATAAGACTCGGGCCTAGTACGGGATGGGCTCCAAGATGCCTTAGGTCGATGGAGTAAGACTCGGGCCTAGGATGGGCTTCTACGCTATGACGATTGCCCTAGGTCGACGGACTAAGATCGGGCCTAGTAACCTATTAGGTTCGAGACTTGCTACCTCGGGCCTATTTAGGGATGCGCACTATGATAATGAAGAAGTGGTACAATGTCGGACCCAAATATGTTGAGATTTATGTTTACGTACCTAAAATATATGTTTTCAAAAGCATCCTGCATATGTTTACCTGATTGATTGTTATGATTGAAATGTCATGTTTACGCCATTATGTTACATAGGTTGTATGTTATGTTGATATGTCAGGTAGATGTTGCTATGTTACATATGATGCATGTTATGTTTGATTAAGTATATATATTCATGTTATGCCGCTAAGTTATGGATGATACATGTTATGTTTACTCATGTTACTTATGCTATATGTTAAGTTGATGACGCCATGTATGTTACATGTTATATTGCAGTCATGTATATATTCATGTTATGCTGCTAAGTTGTGGATTATGCATGTTATGTTTACTCATGTTACTTATGCTACATGTTAAGTTGATTACGCTATGTATGTTACATGTTATATTGCTTATATGTTATGAATGTTACATGCCATGATTAATGCTGATGTATGGTTTTTGTGAGTAGGACAGGATCTTACTAAGCCTATGTGCTTATAGTTTATCTTTCCCTCGTACTGCAGATAAGGGTGAGGGATGGATAAACTAAAGGGAGCAGCAGGAGGGGCCAATGTGTGTGGTAGTGGCATGGTGGAGAGGATCCGTTAGGTCTATATATATATTTTACATATGATGATGATGTCTATGGATGACCTTACTTATGTCTCCTTATGACGATGATGTTTATGAACCTGAACTAAGCACTAAGTATCTATATATATATGATGCATGCTCTATGTTGATAAGAAGAAGTAAGAAGAAGTATCTATACATGTTATGAAGCATACTCTATGATAAAAAGAAGAAGTATATATATATATATATATGTATATATATATGTCAATGCATGTTTATGTTTTAAAAGAAAAAAAAATAGGTCTAAAGTCTTCCGCTGTAAGAATTAAGAAGTATGTATAAAGTCTTCCGCTGTATGTAATGTATGTATGTACGGTCGCGTCATGCGCCGCCCCTCCGGATTCTGGGTCCGAAAAGGGCGGGCGTGACAAACCCATCAGTCGGATACCAGTCGAACACACTCGACTCAGATCAGTCGACTGCCATTACATGGAAGTCGACTGGTGTCGTGTGAAACTCAAACTTAACATAAGTTTGAGCTTCCGACGGTCGGGTAAACCTTAAGCCTTGCGGTCAAGTCTCCGACACTTAGCCATTCGGCCAAGTTCACCTAATGAGCTACTTACATTTCACTCATTCTCTCATCTCACTCGAAGTCCCTCGCCGAAGCTCTCTTCGTTCGCGGCCACGTCCCTCGGCAGCATCAGGCGCACGACTCTGAAATGCTCCTTCGCGTCTCTTGCCTCCGAAGTCTGCTTCCTTGGCTTCACTTCAAGTCATCTCGTCCGGCGGTCCCTCGGATGCTCCAAGCGCACGACTTCCGCAAAGTCATCCTTCACCGACTCAAGGACCGAGGTTGTGAGGGTGAACTCGCCAAGGCTCCATGTGCGAATTACTATGTCCTGCAAGACTCCAACGCACATATCAAATAACAATATCATCCTAACTTAAACCCTTTGCCACACACATCAAAACCTTATCATGACAAGAGATTGCCCTAACAATCTCCCCCTTTTTGATGTGTGGCAATCCGTTTAAGTTAGGTAAAAACATTTGATGAAAATTCTAAGGTAAGAAAGCATGTAAACATAAACATGATATAGCAACATGCAACTCCCCCTTAATCCATGAATTCCCCATACAAATTTTCAAATTTTCTCCCCCTATCATAATTTACTTAAACATAATTACTTCTCCCCCTTTGACACCATCAAAAAGATTTACACTAAGTTATAAACCCATGACATCAAGTTTAATAGAAGGAAAATACAAAAAACATGATTAAAATTGAAATCAGAAAATATTGGACTGTAGTTCAGGTGGGCTGATCGCTATCGATGGCAATGATCGCACAAAGGATTCCGAAATTCTGATTTTCTAGGTGAAATTCAGAAATGCATTATAAATTCCAAAAAAATCAAAAAATCATGAAATTTGAGGAACATATTTCTTTTAAGTATATCTATCAATGAAAAATAGTTTTTCAAGAAAAATCATTATATTTTCCGAGATTTGCCAAAAATCCAAAGGCTTTAAAAACCACTAGTTTTTGAGCATGTTAGTATCCATTTTAACACCTAGTATTGCTTAGGATTGTTTCAAATCCTGAATACATGGATTTTAAAGTAAGAAATTGTTTTGAAAACATATGAAATATCCAACCATGATCTTTGGGCAATATGTCTATGAATTAAACATAAGTCTTCCCCATGATTGGTCTATTATTGCTATTTTGATACTTTAAATGACTATCTAAATGCCATAGGCATTAGTGGACATTTGTATCATCCTAACATCTCACCCATGCTAAGTTTTCAATCAAAGTAGCCTATGGTGAGTGTGAGATGCATCCTAGGGGGTATTTGTATATACTTAACCATTATATTCATACAATTCTATCAAGGTTAAGTATCATCCTAACACTCAACATGATCATAATGACATATATGAACTAAGTTCATATTATGATCATGAAATACAAGTATTCATCAATTAATAATCATGCATTAGGTATTATATTATGATAATAAACAAAATATCACCTAAGGCATGATTTAAACCCTATTTCTCATGATGATGTACCAAATTTCAAAAATCATAAATCATGATTGCACATATACATAGCAATTACATTAATCATCATGATTTAAGCATTATTATCTATTTATGGGCACGTTATCATCACTCAACACTATTCTAAAAATGTTGTCCCGCCATCCTAAGTCAACCAAAATATGATATAGGTCAATTGCATATGGTTGACTACCCTAGGAGTTTTCTAACCCTTAAGGATGGATTTTGGAACCCAAAATAGGTTCTTTCCTATGGGGTTCACAAGATACTCCTTGGGGATCCATTTCCTAGCTATTACCTTCTTTTTATCTTGTCCCCTAGCAATTAGGCATTTATAGGCCTTTTCATTTTTCTTTTCTTTATAACCTAGGCCTTTCTTATTAAAACTTGCCCTTTGGCTCCCAATTATCATATTCAATGTGTTGGAGCCTATAGTGAATTTTTCTAGGGCTTTTGTCAAATAATCTACCTTTTCCCTTAAGGCCCTATTTTCTTCTATGCATGCATCACTTACATCTAATGGCATATAATTATCATGTGAGCAAGCATCATCATCATTATCATTAAAACATGCTTTTTCTAATTTTTGCTCTAATTCCTTAATTTGGTCAAGCATGCTTTTGTTCTTTTTCTTGGCTCTAAATAGATCCTTAGTTAAGCTAGAAATCATGGAAACTATCTTATGGGGTGAAAGATTCGTTACTATAGTTTCCATGTCCTCTTCTTCTTCGGATGAGGAGGATGTAGATGTGGAGGAGGCTCCCCCTTCATTTGAGCTCTCTCCACTTGAGCTTGATCCTTCATTTTCGGTGGAGGAGCAATCCAAGTCATCAAAGGCCATCAAGGCCAAATTGGTGACAAAGGCATTCTCCTCATCCGATGATGATGAGGAGGATGAGGAGGGATCATCCCAAGTCCTTTCCTTGAGAGCTTTGGCCTTTCCCTTTCCCTTTGACTTCTTGCTCCCCTTTTTCTTCTTCTTTTCTTCCTTCTTTTTCCTTTCTTTCTTGCTCTTGTTTAGGAGGGGACAATTGTCCCTTATGTGTCCCTCTCCTTGGCAATTGTAGCAAATGATTTTCCCCCTTGGTCTTCTATTCCTATCATTTGATTTGTTAAAATGAAAACCTTTTAACGCACGTCTTACCCTCCTTACCATATATGCTTCTTCCGTGCTATCCATGGAGGAGGAGGAGGATGCTTCATCATCGGAGGAGGAGGGGATTTCCATCTTCTTCTTCCCCTTGTTTTCCATCAAAGCTACTCCTCTTGAAGGTTGGATTCTAGGCTCTTCTTGTATTCCTTCAAGTCTTGTTTCATGAAGCTCCATGGTTGAGAAGAATTCCTTCAAGGTGCTTACTTCTAAATTCTTAGAGATGTAGAATGAGTCCACCATGGAGCTCCACTTTGAGGACCGGGGAAAGACATCTATGGCCTTCATTACCATATCCCGGTTGGAGATCCTTTCACCTACACTTGTTAGTCCAATCAAAATTTCCTTAAACCTAGAATGTAAGGAAGTTACCTTTTCTCCCTTTTCAAGCTTGATATTTGAAAGTTGGGAGCGGAGGAGGTCTCTTCTTGCTAGCTTTGCCTCCGAAGTGCCTTCATGAAGCTCTACTAGCTTCTCCCACATCTCCTTGGCACTTAGGCATTCTCCAATTCTATTTATTTCTTGTTGAGGAAGCAGATTGTATAGATGGTGCTTGGCTTTTGAGTTTGCAAGGTGCTCCTCTCTTTGCCTCTTGGTCCATCTTGACTTTTCTATTGGCTTCCCCTCTTCATCCCTAGGCAAAATGAAACCGGATTCCATTGTAATCACAATATCAAAATCCGTTTCGAAAAATACCTCCATTCGCTTCTTCCACCAAGCGAATTCTCCTTCAAACTTCGGTGGATGAATGTTGGAGCCAACCATTTTGAATGTTGCTTGTTGTGGCGGTTAGTCCTCGACAAGCTTTCCTTCACTCTGATACCACTTGTAGGAGATCGATTGGCCGACTAGAGGGGGGTGAATAGCCCTCTTACGATGGATGTCGGAATTCTCTTGTTCGTTTGCTCGTCTACACAATCGTTAGCGCAAGCGGAAGCATAAACAATAAAGACAAAGCAATAAACGAAAATACAAACGCTAACAAAAAAGATGTAACGTGGTTCACGGCTATGCCGCTAATCCACGATCCCGATTCGTCCGAGGTGAATCACTCCTCCAAAACCAATCACTATTGGTCTCTCCTTTGCACCAAGCTAGGTGGAGGTAACCTTTACAATCAAGATCACTCTTATTACAATAAGAATGGAGTAAAAACAAGTAAGAAGAGTTTAGAACTTGTGGGGCACTAGGAAGATCACTTAGAGCATAAGAATTAGCCTCTCAAAGGCTCACACCCTCTCTTTTTATAGAGAGGGCTGATTTCTTCCCGTTGGCCGCCACCAGTCGACTGCTGCCCTTGGCAGTCGACTGTCGTCACTACAACAGCCTCCGAACACGTCGGATCCCGACCGTTGTAGTCCAACGGAACTCTTGGCAGTCGACTGATGGACCTCACAAGTCGACTGCTGCCTCCATAGTCGACTACCAGTCAGCTACGAGTGGTTCTGTGCCTGCGACATCCTCTGGCAGTCGACTGTCATTCCATGGCAGTCGACTGCTGGGCATAAACCCATCAGTCGGATACCAGTCGAACACACTCGACTCAGAGCAGTCGACTGCCATTACATGGCAGTCGACTGGTGCCGTGTGAAACTCAAACTTAACATAAGTTTGAGCTTCCAGCGGTCGGGTAAACCTTAACCCTTGCGGTCAAGTCTCCGACACTCAGCCATTCGGCCAAGTTCACCTAATGAGTTACTTACATTTCACTCATTCTCTCATTTCACTTGAAGTCCCTCGCCGAAGCTCTCTTCGTTCGTAGCCACGTCCCTCGGCAGCATCAGGCGCACGACTCTGCAATGCTCCTTCGCGTCTCTTGCCTCCGAAGTCTGCTTCCTTGGCTTCACTTCAAGTCATCTCGTCCGGCGGTCCCTCGGATGCTCCAAGCGCACGACTTCCGCAAAGTCATCCTTCACCGACTCAAGGACCGAGGTTGTGAGGGTGAACCCGCCAAGGCTCCATGTGCGAATTACTAAGTCCTGCAAGACTCCAACGCACATATCAAATAACAATATCATCCTAACTTAAACCCTTTGCCACACACATTAAAACCTTATCATGACAAGAGATTGCCCTAACAGGGATGACCTCCCTAGATACCCTCCTAATGCCCCTTCTAGGCTTATTAGCCTTAATCATTTGGGTCTTTCCATGGTTAACTCTGGGGGTGACTCCCCTTGTAACCTTCTTAGTGGCCACCCTAGGTTTCTTAGAAACCCTAGCCACTAGGCACACACTATGGTCAGCTCTAGGGATGACTTCCCTATTGACATTGGTTTTTCTAGACCTAGTTTGTGTTCCATAATCAAATGGAACATTATGATAAGCCACCTTAGGCTTAGTTTGTGACCCAAACCTTTCTTGCCTTTGGTTGACTTTTGTTTATTATGCCCTTGACTTTGACTATTTGACCCTAGGTTTTGATTTCTAGATCCTAAATGTTGACCATTTGACATTTGCACTTGATTTGTCATTTTTGCAAGGGCCTTTTCAAGTTTCTCAAGCCTTGACCTCAAGGCTTGATTTTCCAACTCTAATTGCCCAATTTTAGAATTTTGATTTAATCCTTCGACATGGTTCTTCCTAGGCATATGCCTAGTCCATTTGGAGTTAAGACCTAGGTGCTCTTGTACTTTTCTAATTGTCTCCCTAGGTAGAATTGATCTAGAATTGTTTGACCAAGATTTGTCTTTAGATAAGATATTTTTAGGGACATTAGTCCCAAATTTCTCCTTAGTTTCAAAGTGAATATTCTTAGCTCCTAGGCAAAAATACTTGTTATTTATAGCATGCTTTTCATGATAAATAACAAGTGAATTGAAATTCCTAGCATGCTTTTGTCTATTAACTAAAGAAGGATCATTATTTAGATATAGATTAGGGTTTGCCTTAGAGGCTCCCCCAACTTTTGATGCTCCCCTTTGAGTCTTGTTCTCCCCCTTTGCGCATTGATTCTGGTAGTGTCCCGGTTGCCAACATTTGAAGCAAATCACTTGCTCCTTGCTTTTGGTTGTTGGGGGACCGATATCCTTGACTTTTGGTGTCGGAGGTGACTTCTTGATCCTTTTTGGACACTTACTCTTATAGTGTCCTTGCTCCCTACACTCAAAACATTTTATATGATTTTTATTTAAAATTGACATACTTGAGTTACCTAGATCAGCGGTGGTGATCAGAGTGGGTTCTTCATCCCTTCCGGAGGTGGATGGCTCCTCTTGAGGTTGTTCCGGTGTGGATGGTCTCTCCTCCCCCTCAATCCTAGAGGTGGAGGTCTCCTCTTCTTCCACCGAACCAGAAGTTGATTCCTTCTCGACTTCTGAATCCTCACACGCTTGTGAGGAAGATGATGTGCTCTCTACTTCGGTCTTCTCCTCCAATTGAGTCGATGAGCACTCTTGTTCTTTGAGCTCCTCATGGAATCTTGGCAACTTGCTCCATAGCTCCTTGGCATCCATGTAATCTCCTAGCCTAGGCAAAACATCATTAGGTATCAGATCTTCTAAAAGTTTTGTTACCTTGGCTTCGGTCTTGAACTTGATATGTTGCTCTTGTGTCCACTTCTTTAACTTCAAGACGTTTCCCTTCTTATCTCTAGGGGGTTCAAAGCCTTCTACGAGGATGAACCAATCCTTTATATCCATCATCAAGAAGGTCTACATTCTTGCTCTCCACGCCGGAAAATCTTCTCGGTCGTATGGTGGTGGAGTGTTGACGTCCCATCCAAGATTGTCTTGGAATTCCATCTTCCCTCTAGCGTCTTTGGCTCCTGGCGGTTAGTCCGTAGAAGAGCACCGGGCTCTGATACCAATTGTTGGAGAAATATGACCGCTAGAGGCGGGGTGAATAGCGTCGTGCTAGTTGTGAGATGGAATTCATTCACGTTCGTCTACAATTTTAGTTAGTGCACAGCGGAATAATAATATAGCATTAACGAAACACGACAAACATGCAAACACAACTATTTAACGTGGTTTAGAATCGAACGGTTCCTACCCCACGGATCGAGCTCTAAAGATCTCTAGTGATGCACACGCAATCACTAATCACAAATACTCCTTCTCGACACAAGTCGGACGCGGAGAAACCCCGTACAAATATTCTTACAAAAATAAGAAACAGATACAAGAAATTACAATAATGAAATACAATGCAAGTAAAGAAAACTACTTTACAATTGCTCTTTTGAATGCTTGATCTTTGGTTTCTTAAATTGTACTTGGTGACCCTGATTTGCAGTAGCAAATCTCCTCAAAAGCCCTCAAGAAATGCTAGTCGAAATCTCTTCCACGAGCTCCATCTAAAGCTTAAACCTGGGCTAGAAATCGCCGATCAGTCGACTACTCGGAAACATCAGTCGACTGATGCAACTGTTGTCGTGAGACAATTGCTAGATTCATGCTGGAAAGATCCAATGGATCCATCATCAGTCGACTAATCATACCCATCAATCAATTGATAGAGCCTTCACTCGACTACAAGCCCCGCAGTCGAGTCTTGTCTCCATTCTGTGCCCGAATTCTCGAGCACCAATCGACTGATCACAAGATCAGTCGACTGCCCACCTGTGGTTGTCGACTGCTAGGCCAATTCCTATAGTCAAACCCTAGTTGACTCAAACCAATCGACTGCCATATGACACCAGTCGACTGGCACACCACAAACATGAGGTTTAAACCCAAGTATGGTTCCCCCACACTTGCTAGACCACCCTTAGCCTAGACCAAAGCATTCTAGCCACCTCCGTCAGCCTCACGCCTCTCGGATCCCTCCAAGTCATCCATGACTTGTTCATCCATTGTGCTAGCCTTCAGGTGCTTCCATCGGCTATGTCATGCTAACGGTGTCTACACCGCCAAGGCACATTGGACTTACGCCGCCAAGACTCCGCTTGGACTTTACGCCACCAACCATTGGACTTATGCTGCCAAGTGTCCAACTTGGACTTTCCATGCCAAGTACTCATGACTTGGACTTTCCATTGCCAAGACCCATGTTTGGACTTCTCATGCCAAGTGCTCAAGACTTGGACTTTCCCATGACAATCACATTGTCATATGTTTTTGTCGAACATCAAAACATCTCTCGAGTCAATCTCGAGTCCTTGTCAATCGTGAACTGGGTTGTTTGCACCAACAATCTCCCCCTTATTGATGTTTGACAAAAACCAAACAAACCATTGAGTTAGACCATCTAACTTCAAACCAATCATCCCCATCAATTTTTCCAATTGATGTCTTTCTGTCAATAAGTTCTCCCCCTTTTTGACTAACATCAAAAAGGTTCTCTCCAAGGAGGTCAATGTCTCATATCCCAATGAGATCGTACAATCTCTCCCTTGGTTTAAAAATACCTAGGATGCCTACCATCTTCCTAGTGATAAGTCCCATATCACTCAAGTGAGGCAATCCTATACACTCTCCCAATTTCCAAATTGGGTATCTCAAAATCTCATTTTCCCCCTCATGAAGAAAAAAAAGCCCATCCATCATCCCATGATGGATACCTCGCCTAAAGGCTTGCTCCCCCTTGACCATTGCACCAACAATGTCCTTGAGAAGTCCCTAAGCCAATAGAAACTCTAAACCATCAAAAATAAGGTCTAAATGTCAACCTTGATCTTTTCAACCCTTAAATTTGATACAAACCCTAAACAACTCTCCTAATCCAAATCCAATGGAATTTCACTCTTTATAATGCTTCCCAAAGCATATCCTATGGTTAGGAGTGGTTAGGGACCTTTACCGTAGCTGAACACGGGCTAACATACCTTGTTTTCTCGAAATCAGCCTTAGCAGTCGACTCTATCAGAAATCAGTCGACTACCACTCTCATCAGTCGATTGCTACCAAGGGTAGTTGACTGAAAACTGAAAAATCTGATTTTTAATTATTATAGTTGAATTTTAAAAATTCATAAATAATTATACCTATATCGAAAAATCTTGAAAATTCAAACGAATAATACTTATGACACATATAATTAGAGAAAAATATTGGAAAAATATTTTATCCATAAAATATCGAAATTGATACAAAATTCAAAAGTGAAGAAAAACTTCTACGTTTTGCCTCACTTTGTATCAACTTCATCAATGGTGATTTCTATCAAAAGATAGACTTCACTAAGGTTTTCTAAAAGTATTTTAAAATATTTTAAAAACCTATATTGGATCATATTCCTTGGGCTTAATGTACATGACTGGTACACCAGTTTTCCCAATGATCCACTAATATGATAAGATGTGTTTTAGTTAATCTAGATGCAAAAACTATGCATCTTGAACTTAACTCATATCCTAGCATCTCACATGTATCTAGGGTGTATAAATACACATACATGTCAATTTGATGTGAGATGTGGGTTTTGTTCTCCTAATATAGGGTTTCATACATTCTCTAAGGTAACACTAATTGATTCCCTTATAAATGGGACTCCAAGTCATGCCATTCTCCTTAAATCAATTTTAATCAAATTAAATGCATGAATGATCATGACATAAATGATAGAAATAATTAAGCATAGCCAATGATCATGATGTCATCTCATATGATATAATCTAAAAACACATAACATTAAACCCTTAATCCTAAACATGATCATGACAAATAAATGATAAAAATAATCATGATGTCATGACATGTTATATGGCAAATCAAGCATGGAACATAAAATGTATAGGTATAATAATACCTAAATTTTGATATTAATTGTCATTTGACATAATTAAGTGTATTTTTCCATATTGCTTATTCCCAAATTGTGCCAAAAACCCAAAATAGCACACCAAGACCTCTAAACCAAATTCGTGCCAATTTAAATGATTTTTCAAAATTCCAAAAATGTATTGGCACATCCTAAAATCTTTTAGGATCATAATATCAAACTTATTTCCAAGGTATCCATAACCTTGAAAATAACCTAAAGTGTCATCTTTACCATGGTTAGGTTAACTACCCTTCCATTTAAAGTTGGCACACCCTAAACCCATCTAGCATGAATCAATCACGCTCTTAGGAACCCAAAACCTATTTGATCTCCTAGGATTTACTAGATATTTCTTAGGGAAGACCTCCCTAGATACCCTACTAATGACCCTTCTAGGCTTATTAGCCTTGGTCATTTGGGTCTTGCCATCGTTAACTCTAGGGGTGACTCCCCTTGTAACCTTCTTAGTGGCCACCCTAGGTTTCTTAGAAAGCCTAGCCACTAGGCACACACCATGGTCAACTCTAGGGATGATTTCCCTATTGACCTTGGTCTTCCTAGACCTAGTTTTTGTTCCATAATCAAATGGAATACTATGATAAGCTACCATAGGCTTAGGTTTGTGACCCAAACCTTTCTTGCCCTTGGTTGTCTTTTGTTTCTTAGGCCCTTAACTTTGACTATTTGACCATAGGTTTTGACTTCTAGACCCTAAATGTTGACCATTTGACATTTACACTTGATTTTTCATTTTTGCAAGGGTCTTTTCAAGTTTCTCAAGCCTTGACCTCAAGGCTTGATTTTCCAACTCTAATTGCCCAATTTTAGAATTTTGATTTAATCCTTGGACATGCTTCTTCCTAGGTATATGCCTAGTCCATTTGGTGTTAAGACCTTGGTGCTCTTGTACGTTTCTAATTGTCTCCCTAGATAGAATTGATCTAGAATTGTTTGACCTAGATTTGTCTTTAGTAAGATATTTTTAGGGACATTAGTCTCAAATTTCTCCTTAGTTTCAAAGTGAATATTCTTAGCTCCTAGGCAAAAATACTTATTATTTCTAGCATGCTTTTCATGATAAATATCAAGTGAATTTAAATTCCTAGCATACTTTTGTCTATTAACTAAAGAAGGAGCATTATTTAGATATACCCTAGGGTTTGCCTTAGAGGCTCCCCCAACTTGTGATGCTCCCCTTTGAGTCTTCTTCTCCCCCTTTGGGCATTGATTCTGGTAGTGTCCCGGTTGCTGGCATTTGAAGTAAATCACTTGCTCCTTAATTTTGGTTGTTCGGAGACCGGCATCCTTGACTTTTAGTGTCGGAGGAGACTTCTTGATCCTTTTAGGACACTTACTCTTGTAGTGTCCTTGCTCCTTACACTCAAAACATATTATATGATTTTTATTTAAAATTGACATGCTTGAGTAACCTAGATCAGCGGTGGTGATCATAGTGGATTCTTCATCCCTCCCGGAGGTGGATGACTCCTCTCGAGGTTGCTCTGGTGTGGATGGTCTCTCCTCCCTCTCAATCCTAGAGGTGGAGGTCTCCTCTTCTTCAATCGATCCAGAAGTTGATTCTTTTTCAACTTCCGAATCCTCACTTGCTTGTGAGGAAGATGATGTGCTCTCTACTTCGGTCTTCTCCTCCAATTGAGTCGATGAGCACTCTTGTTCTTTCAGCTCCTCATGCAATCTTGCCAACTTGCTCCATATCTCCTTGGCATCCATGTAATCTCCTAGCCTAGACAAAATATCATTAGGTATCAGATCTTCTAAAAGTTTTGTTACCTTGGCTTCGATCTTGAACTTGAGACGTTGCTCTTGTGTCCACTTCGTTAACTTCAAGACGTTTCCCTTCTTATCTCTAGGGGGTTCAAAGCCTTTGATGTGTTATTTTCCGCAAGTGCATGGTTGTCGTCAAGTAATAAAAATATCGATCCCACAGAGATTGGGACAATTACCGAATGATCGTGATACCAAGTTATCTAGTCAATCAATTTGTGGATTAAGCAAATAAACTGAGCAGTCAAGAACAACGAATGAGAAGAACGAGCTAAAAGTCAATAGTTGAGAAGAATCTCAGGATATGGGTTTCACCACATCGACGATTTATAAGGTGATTTAATTATTTCCTACCCCTATTAGAGTTGTTTTGATGGAACCTATCCTAAGGTAAATCAACGGCCTCTTTCGAGGTCTACGCCAACTGTACCTATCAAACTCAATTTACCTGTCACGGTATTCGAGCGTAGGGGATCATAATCAGCTAAGGGGACCTGTCACGAGACCCCCGCAAACCTCCCTAGTCTTACCACCGTTACTTGGTAAAAACTGGATTTGATATATCCATTAAGTCCATAAGAGTTCCTTTAGAGTCTAAATTTCCTTTTCATGATAGGTTTACACACGGGACCATAATCAGCTAAGGGGACCTGTCACGAGAACCCCGCAAGCCCTCATAGATACACTACCGCTACTTGATAGGAGTTAATCCCTAGTTGGTTCTAGGTTTCGGGAACTTGGGTTCACTGTTAGGTACTTCCCCTTAGCTCCTTAGGTTTATCAATAAGAATCCAAGAACCAGATCAAAACAAACAATAATTCAAGTAGTATAGATTACATCATCCATCATAAATTGTCAAGGGCTACTCTCCCATCCTATGATTACAGGACACTACTCCATAGTCGAACAAGAATTGCTAGAGAAAGAAATTACAAT
The DNA here is from genome assembly GCA_025175895.1 of Wurfbainia villosa. Taxonomy (NCBI): domain Eukaryota; kingdom Viridiplantae; phylum Streptophyta; class Magnoliopsida; order Zingiberales; family Zingiberaceae; genus Wurfbainia; species Wurfbainia villosa. Next base: position 27,951,324 of record CM045989.1, on the reverse strand, counting down.
ACTTAGTGCCATCTGTGTTCCTCTGTTGTCGACTCCTTCGTTCTCCTCGTACTTCTGTCGTCCTCTTTCCTGCCCGCCGCCTTCCATTAGGGTTAGAATATCTCCTCTTTTATAGCCTTGGCCTCCTCTTCAATTAAGGCAAAAGATTTTCCTTTAATTGAGACAAAGATTGTGGCTTCGTCAAGTTGCTCGCAGAAAAGGAAGTCTGGAATCAGGCCAACACGCCCGTGCCAAATGAGGGCACATGCGTGTCGCACACTTCTCACTGGTCGTGTCAGCGCTTGAACGGGGCATGTCGGTTGCTGAACCAGGGCGTGTTGAGCGCTGGAACTCCTGACATGGGTGTGTCACTAATAACACGCCTATGTTGTTTTGATATGCCTGCTTCTTCGCCCTGTTAACATGAAAAACACCCAAAAGCAGTCTCTTCGTCCAAAATATGCTAAACTTAATTGAATCATGACAAAATACATGCCTAGGACATGAAATGAGATAAAATGCATGCATATAGAGTAGTGAAAACGTAGCATGATACACACACATCAGCCTTCTACGAGGATGAACCAATCCTCTATATCCATCATCAAGAATGTCTCCATTCTTGCTCTCCACGTCGGAAAATCTTCTCGGTCGTATGGTGGTGGAGTGTTGACGTCCCATCCATGCTTGTCTTGGAATTCCATCTTCCCTCTAGCGTGTTTGGCTCCCGGTGGTTAGTCAGTAGAAGTGCCCCGGGCTTTGATACCAATTGTTGGGGAAATGTGATCGCTCGAGGGGGGGCGGTGAATAGCATCGTGCTAGTTGTGAGATGGAATTCGTTCGTGTTCATATACAATTTTCGTTAGCACGTAGCAGAATAATAATATAGCAATAACGAAACACAAGAAACTCGCAAACACAACTATTTAACGTGGTTCGGAACCGAATGGTTCCTACTCCATGGATCGAGCTCTAAAGAGCTCTAGTGATGCACACGCAATCACTAATCACAAATACTCCTTCTCGACAAAAGTCAGAGGCGGAGAAACCTCATACAAATATTCTTACAACAATAAGAAACAGATACAAGAAATTACAATAATGAAATATAATGCAAGTAAAGAAAACTACTTTACAATTGCTCTTTTGAATGCTTGATCTTTGGTTGCTTGAATTGCACTTGGTGACCCTGATTTGCAGTAGCAAATCACCCCAAAAGCCCTCAAGAAATGCTGGTCAAAATCTCCTCCACGAGCTCCATCTAAAGGTTCAACCTGGGTTGGAAATCGCCGATCAGTCTACTGCTCGAGAACATCAGTCGATAGATGCCACTGTTGTCGTGAGACAACGGCTAGATCCACGCTGAAAAGATCCAACGAATCCATCATCAGTCGACTAATCATACCCCATCAGTCGACTGATAGAGCCTTCACTCGACTGCTAGCCACGCAGTCAAGTCTCGACTCCATTCTCGGTCGACTGAGTACCCGATCGATCGCAAGATCACGATCGTCACCAATCATCGATCGCTAGGCCAATTCCCACAGTCAAACCCTAGTTGACTCACACCAGTTGACTGCCATATGACACCAGTCGACTGGCACACCTCAAACATGAGGTTTTAACCCAAATATGGTCCCCCCATACTTTCTAGACCACCCTTAGTCTAGACCTAAGCCTTCTAGCCACATCCGTCAGCCTCACGCCTCTCGGATCCCTCCAAGCCATCCATGACTTGTTCATACATTGCGCTAGCCTTCAGGTGCTTCCATCGGCTATGTCATGCTAACGGTGTCTACACCGCCAAGGCACAGTGGACCTATGCCGCCAAGACTCCAATTGGACTTTACTCCGCCAACCATTGGATGCTGCCAAGTGTCCCACTTGGACTTTCCATGCCAAGTACTCATGACTTGGACTTTCCATTGCCAAGACCCATGCTTGGACTTCTCATGCCAAGTGCTCAAGACTTGGACTTTCCCAAGACAATCACATTGTCATATGTTTTTGTCGAACATCAAAACATCTCTTGAGTCAAGCTCGAGTCCTTGTCAATCGTCACCTTGGTTGATTGCACTAATAATCTCTCCCTTTTTGATGTTTGATAAAAACCAAACAAACCATTGAGTTAGACCATCTAACTCAAACCAATCATCCCCATTAATTTTTTCAATTGAGGTCATTCTCCCAAAAGTTCTCCTCCTTTTTGACTAACATCAAAAAGTTCTCTCCAAGGAGGTCAATGTCTCATGTCCCAATGAGATCTTACAATCTCCCCCTTGTTCCAAAAATACTTAGGATGCCTACCTACTTCCTAGTGATAAGTCCCATATCACTCAAGAGAGGCAGTCCTATACACTCTCCCATTTTCCAAATTGGGTATCTCAAAATCACATTTTCCCCTTCATGAGGAAAAAAAAAGACCATCCATGATCCCATGATGGATACTGTTGGATCGAAAGTGTCGCTAGAGGGGGGGGGGGGGTGAATAGCGATACGATGTCGTTAAAAAACTTTTGCAATAAGTAAAAAGCAAGTAGAGAGTGCACAGCGGAAATATAAAGTAGACAAGATATTTTTACGTGGTTCACAATCTTTCGATTGCTAATCCACGGCCCTAGTGATCCTTGATCACGTACGGAGGGCAATTCACTAAAACCACTCCTCCTCGTTGGAGGTAGGAGCAACGATTACAAAAAGAAATCAAGGCAAAGGGACACTCCCCCTTTCCTTGTTACGATTAAAGCACAAAGACAATTTAAAGAAGTAGAACTTAAATAAATATACCGACAACTCTTATAAGTAGAAGATGTAGCTTTCGTTGTCGGCGGCACTTCGTCGTAGCAAATGTGAGTAGTAGTAGCGGCGTTACGACGGCGTGTTGAGAGCTCTTGAATTCTTGTAATTTGCTTGGCTTGAACATGTCTATTTATGGATATTGATCTATGAATTTAGACATAGGTAGTGTCCAAGGTGAGGTTCTTATCCCAACTCAAGGATGAGGTGTTTCATCCAACCACCTTGTGCCACCTCCAACCTTCTTGTGCGCCAACTCAAGGATGAGGTGTTTCATCCAACCACCTTGTGCCACCTCCAACCTCCTTGGGCGCCAACTTGAGGATGAGGTGTTTCATCCAACCACCTTGTGCCACCTCCAACCTCCTTGGGCGCCAACTTGTTGGAGCCATTCAACTTGTGCCACATCATGGGAGCCAACCATCTTGTGCCAACTCACCTTATTTTGGGCGTTCACCACAAGGAAGCTTGGTGATGGTTTGGATGTCCACCTTGATGCCACATCACCCTTTGTACCAAAACACGAGTCAAGTCCAAATTCACCCCCTTGAAATTCGAGCTCTTCTCGAAATTTGGAACTTGACTAGCAGCTGAGTAGTCAAAGGGTTTTGACCGATACAAGTTAGCTTAAAATATAAAGTACGATGGTTCTAACCATCCGATCTCGACCTAGACCTTCCATTGGAGGTATTGGGTCGGATCTACGCTTAACGACCTTGCTTCGGCTTTCACACGAGCTTACCTTGTAGCCTCGCTCCGGTCTTCACCCGAGTACCTCGGCTTCCTCAAGTCCTCTGGCGTTGCCCGACCACCTCGGTTCCCACCGGGTGTCGCGAGACCTTCCGCTCAACTTTAGCATTTACGCACATTAATTGAGCTCGTAAGATAACAAATATACCCTTAACTATTGAGCCTTTTGCCATAATCAAAATACTGGTTCGACTTTGGTGCCCACGCCCATCGCACCAACAATCTCCCCTTTTGATTCATGGCAAACCGACACAAAAGTTAAGGAAAAATTAAGCATAATAAAGAAGCTAGCATAATGATTAAGCATGAATGAGCTAGCATAAAGATTAAATATGAATGAGCTAGCATAATGATTAAGCATGAATGAGCTAGCATAAAGATTAAATATGAATGAGCTAGCATAAAGATTAAATATGAATGAGCTAGCATAATGATTAAATATGAATGAGCTAGCATAATGATTAAGTATGAATGAGCTAGCATAAAGATTAAGCATGAGTGAGCTAGCATAAAGATTAAGCATGAGTGAGAAATATTATTGTTTCAAGTTCTCCCTTTGAGGTAACCTCCCCTCGACCGAAGGTGAGTTCTTGAAAAATAATTTTTACTCCCCTTAATAGTTGCTTAAGTAAGCGGAATTACTTAATATAAAAGGTAATAATTTTGTTTACTTTCTTCCTTACTTTTGTGACTTTCTCCCCCTTTTGCCTTAACTCAAAAAGTTTGTAAATATATTTTAGGGTTTGTAAGTCCAAGCAAGTTCCCAATATAAATATATATATTTTTTTAAAATAATAATAAGCTTGAAAATATGTTCATCTAAAATGTACAACTCGGTTGGACTTGATTGATATAGAATGATCAATAAGTCTTGAAGGAGTTGATTAATTTTAAATAATTATACTCCATGGTTCATGTCGATGCACAATCTACATCGGAACAGGAGTAAGGTCTAACATCTCACGCCTGTCTCATTGGCTAAGTACACAAACACATTAGTCCTATGTGTTGTGAGATGTGTTGGCTCCTTAAATCTATAGGTATATGATTTCTAAGGTAAGACTTAGGCTAATTTCATAAAAAGAAGCAAAAGTAGAGTACATATATAGAAAAATTTAAATCCTACTCTATTACGCACATACCTAACTTCGTCTTAATAAACTAAATTCGCTCGGGTAGTGGTTTGGTGAAGATGTCCGCTAGGTTTGATTTGGACTCAACATACTCTAGTTGTATAGTTCCATTAGTTACATGTTCCCTAATGAAGTGGTGTTTAACTTCTATATGTTTTGTCCTAGAATGACATATTGGATTTTTAGTTAAGTTAATTGAACTAATGTTATCTATGTAGGTTTTAATGTTGTTAAAGATTAAGCTAAAGTCTTGGAGAGTGTGCTTCATCCACGTGAGCCGAGAGACACACTCACCCATCGCAACGTATTCGCTGGTAGATAAGGCAACGCAATGTCGCTCCATCGCACCAACTTACTTACTAGACTCGCCGAGGATTTGACAACAACCACTCGTGCTCTTTCTATCGAGTTTACTACCGCATAGTCGAGTCCGAGTAGCCGATTAGATTAAACTCGGTAGATCTAGGGTACCAAATACCTACGTTAGCGTGCCCTTTAGATATCTAAGGATACGCTTGACTAGGGTTAGGTGAGACTCCTTGAGTTTGTAACCTTGCGCACATACTTACCGCGAATAAAATGCTCGCCTGGCCACGGCTACATAGGAGACTTCTATTGCGCTCCTATAGTATTTTAGGTCAACGGGTTTTCCTTCTACATCTTCGCTTATATTAACATTAGTTGCCATAGGTGTATTGATTATTTTAGCATCTTGCATTCCAAATCGATTTATTAAGTCCTTAGTATATTTTTGTTGATGTAAATATATTCCATCTTTAGTTTGTTTAATTTGTAAACCTAAGAAGAAACTTAACTCTCCCACTAAATTCATTTCAAATTCACTTTCCATAAGTGAGATGAATTCGCTTAGGTGATCGAGTTGGTAGTTCCAAAAATTATATCATCTACATAGATTTGGGCTATAAAGATTTCTTTTCCTACGGTTTTTAACTTAATAAGGTTGGGTCGACTAAACCTTGGTTGAATCCTTTGACTTAAGATAGATCGAAGCCTTCGCATCAAGCTCTGGGGCTTGTTTGAGTCCATATAGGGCTTTCTTAAGTCTAAGGACATGGTCAGTTTATCTAGATTTTCAATCCGGAGGTTGACCGACGAAACTTCTTCCTTAATGTATCCATTCAAAAATGCTGACTTGACATCCATTTGAAACAATTTAAAACCTCGATGTGCAAAGATATGCTAACAACATTCTGATGGACTCTAGTCCAAGCTACCGGGGCGAGGTCTCATCGTAATCTAAACCTTCGACTTGACTAAACCCTTTGCGACTAACCTAGCTTTATTTCTAACTACTTCACCTTTATCATCAAGTTTATTTCAAATACCCACCTTGTTCCAATAATTGATTTTTCTTTAGGTGGTGGTACTAATTCCTGCATTTCATTTCTAGTGAATTGAGCTAGCTCTTCTTGCATAGCAATAATCCAATGGATCAAGAAGTGCTTGTTCAATAGTTTTGGGTTCGATTTTGGAAATTAACGAGATTTGACTAAGGTTTCGATATGAAGCTCTAGTTCAACCCCTAAATTTGGATCACCTATAACTTGATTGATAGGATGATTTGTTTGAGTCTTAGTGTGACTGGGTTAGGTCATCTATCACTTGGTCGATAGGATGACTTGGGTGAGTTCTAGTTTGACTTGGGTTAGAGTCATCTATCACTTGGTCGATAGGATGACTTGGGTTAGGACGAGATTCAAGTTCAAGATCGTAGTCGGGTTCGCTATAAGTTGATTTGCTAGTTGGTTTTGTTAAGGATTGAACGGTTCGTGTCCTTCGTCAAAACTATATTAATGGTTTCTTCGACTCTAAGAGTGTCGTGATTGTATACCCTATAAGCTCTACTCGGTGGTTGAGTATCCTAGAAAGGTTCCAAGAGGTTTTGGATTTGAATTTCCTAGGTAATCCTTAGTGTTTAAGATATGTACCTTGCATCCAAATACCCTAAAGTACTTGATGTTCGGTATTTTATCGTGATAAATCTCGCACGAGGTCTTTTGGTGCCTCTTTACCATATGGATCCTATTTTGGACATAGCAAGTCGTAATAACGCCTCCGCCCAAAATCTATCGGGTAGGTTATACTGCTTAACATTGTCCTAGCGGCTTCTTGTAGGGTTCTATTTTTCCGCTCGACTAACCCATTTTGTTGTGGGGTTCTAGGACATGAAAACTCATGGTGGTATCCGCTTAGGTTACGTAAATCAGAACCTCGTGGTTTTCGAATTCACCACCATGATCGCTTCTAAGTCTTTTTAATCTTAAGGTTCTTTTGATTTTCGATTAACCTACAAAGATTGATTAGTTGGTCTAGGTATCATTTTTATGTTTGATAAACCTAACCCAAGTAAATCTAGAATAGTCGCAATTATGACTACAAAATTGACTACCATTGAGTGACTTAGCTCCATGTGAATCAAATAGATCCATGTAGGAGCTCAAGAACACTTTTGGTCTGCTCTTGATTAGTTAATTGATGTTGTGTCCTAGATTGTTTACCTTGTTGACAAGCATTACATATTTTATTATCCAAGTTGTTTAGTTTAGGCAAACCTATAACCAAGCCACTCGACTCATCTTGTGGACGAGTCTTAAAAGAGTGTCCGAGTCTTCGTGCCATAACCAAGATTCCTCTCACTGTGTCATAAGACACTTGGTTGAGGAGTTGGGTAAATTTATTGTGTAGATGTTGCTACTCCTAGTTCCTTTAAGTATTATTTTAGATGTTGCATTTATTTTGATTACGATTCATTTTCTAGAAATATGACCTTATAATTGTTATCACACAATTGGCTTACACTAAGTAAATTATATTGAAAGTTTTCTACTAATAAGACATTTTGAATTGTAAAGTTAGAGTTGAGCTCAATATCACCCGATCCGATGATTTTGAGCTTGCCGCTATTTCAAGGCTACCGATCCTTGTCGCTTGAATCGTGAACTTCAAAATTTGAGTTGATCCCCCATGTGTCGAGTAACCATCGCCCAACATCCATTGATCCTACACATAAGGTAGTTGGATCGGATATTGGAATTACTAAAGGGTTGTTTGTAAGTTTTAAACCTAAATCATCTCACCAATATCTACATGATCAAAACATGTTATTCCTATGTGTTATTGTGAGATGACTTTCAATTTTACTTGATTAATTTTAATGAATTTAAATTAACCAACATTAGGTTAGGATTTAGTCTAAGCTCATCAAGTAATCTTTTCAAGAGATTAGCTTCGGTCGTGGCGAGGCACAGAGGCCTTCTTTGATCGGAACAACGACCACTTCCTTAGACAAAGCTAATTTCAAGAAATTGATAACTCGACTTACTTGAGACTACGTCTTGGTCTAACTAGTTATTTTTGAAAAGAGGCTCCCCGAGGCTCAATCTTTTAAATAGGATTTTAGTTGGTTTATTTTTGAAAAGAGGCTCCCGAGGCTCAATCTTTTCAGGATTTTAGTTGGTTATGAGTCCTATCTAACCATTCTAAAAATAAAGGAAAAACTAAGCATGCAATTTCTAAGACTTAACAAAAATACATTTTGTATTGGCTCCCCCTGGACCATTGAATCGAGTGGGTCTATTCACATAGTGAATTTGGTCCTTGGGAACCCAATACATGTTAGATCCTAAAGTTGAAATCAAAGTGGTCTTAGGGACCCATGCTTGGACATTTTTCTTATGTTGGTTTACTATATACATATATGACTTATTGGTTGTATTTGAGTTAAACCCGAGTCCGGCCTTGTTGTACACGGCCCTTTGTGATCCAAGTAAGAGGTCAAGTCCCTTGGATCCCAAAGTGAACCTTTCCAACGTGTTCCTAAGGTCTTGACTTGTGTTTTCAAAGCGAGTTCTCAACTTCAAGCTTTTCAGCAGGTTGAGTCCTCCTCTTGAATCTGAGTAGTCGAAGAGGTTAGGGAGACCTCATGTTTGAGAAGGTTAACCTCCTCAATTAGGGGTCTCGACCTTGGACTCGGACTTAGCTAGTTTCTTATTTAAAAATTTAATTGCACCATACAAAGTATTAAGTAACGACCGACTTACCCTTAATGATTCTTTTGAACCGGATCACGGATCCGTGGCTTGTCTTGAATGGAAGCTCATCATCGGATTCGGACTCGGACTCTTCTTGGTTTGAGTCGTGCTCGTCGGCTTGGCCATTAGAGCTTGGATATCGTCTTCTTCCTCACAACTCCTCCCAAGTAGCGTTTAGCACTTTCTTGGTCTTTGATGCGTTATTCTTTAGCTTTGGGCACTCGGACTTGATGTGACCAGAACTGTTGCACTCATAGCATCTAAAATTAGAAGTATTTGAATTAGGTTTAGGCTTACCTTGAGTTGTTGGTCGTTTTCGTCTCTTGATCATCTTAGAACTAGATTGACTAGTTCGGATTCTATTCGAGTCTACTTCCGATTCGGACTCGTCTTCTTCCTTGGGGTGGCTTGCGGGCTTCTTCTTCTTGGAACCTGCAACTAACGCAATACTCTTCTCGGCTTTGGACCACGTTAGTTTGCTCATGTAATTCAAGTTCAAAACAATTCGTCTAACCTAATTTTAGAAAGGTCCTTGGAGACCTTGTAGGCATCGACCATGGATGCCCACAAGGTGGTCCTAGGAAGCGAGTTAAGAGAATACGATAAGGTCGCGATTCTCGACCTTTTGTCCGATGGCATGGAGTTGGTTGTGATGTCTTGGATACGAGCATGTAGTTGAGTTGCGGTCTCGTTTTCCTGCATTTTCAAGTTATACAATTTATTTAAAAGTAAATCTCTTTTACATACCTTCGTGTCGTCGGTGCCTTCGTGTAGTTCCACTAGCTTGGTCCATAAGTCCTTTGCACTAATGAAGGGAGTTGAGCTCTTCCTTGGACAACCCACATTGCAAGATTTGAGTTGCCTTGGCATCGGCTTCTACTTGTTTTTCATGGAATTTGACCATTGATCGTAACCCAAAGATTCACCATCTTCATTAATAGGAAGTGTGAAACCGGTTTGGATTACGATCCACATCTCGATTTGGGTTTTAAGAAAGCATTCCATCCGACCCTTCCAAAAAAGAAAGTCATTACCGTTCTAAAACTGGGGTCGGGCGGTGCTAAACCCATCGAGATGGGCCATTTAAAAACAAGAAGAAGAACTACGAAAAGAATCTATCAAAACACACCTGAAAGAATATTCCAAGACTTTCGTCTTGGATTAGTAGTCTTGAGAAGTAAAAAGATATATAAAATGTAACTTGCAAAAGAAATAAACAATCAAATGCGAATGTCGTTGAAGTTCGGAGGACAACCTTACTCGGGATCTAACCCGAATGACAACATTATCGGGATCCTAAAGCCTCTAATGCAATTATATATGTAGGAGAAGATAAGCAAGTTAAATAATTATTCGAAAAAATAAATCAATAAATAAAAATCTGTAAAAAGAAAAACAAAGCTAGATTGGTGGTTTCACGAATCTTAGCGCCCGACTCGATACCAATTGTTGGATCGAAAGTGTCGCTAGAGGGGGTGAATAGCGATCTGATGTCGTTAAAAACTTTTGCAATAAGTAAAAAGCAAGTAGAGAGTGCACAATGAAATATAAAGTAGACAAGATATTTTTCGTGGTTCACAATCTTTCGATTGCTAATCCACGGCCCTAGTGATCCTTGATCACGTCACGGAGGGCAATTCACTAAAACCACTCCTCCTCGTTGGAAGGTAGAGCAACGATTACAAAAGAAATCAAGGCAAAGGGACACTCCCCCTTTCCTTGTTACGATTAAAGCACAAAGACAATTTAAAGAAGTAGAACTTAAATAAATATACCGACAACTCTTATAAGTAGAAGATGTAGCTTTCGTTGTCGGCGGCACTTCGTCGTAGAAAATGTGAGTAGTAGTAGCGGCGTTACGACGGCGTGTTGAGAGCTCTTGAATTCTTGTAATTTGCTTGGCTTGAACATGTCTATTTATGGATATTGATCTATGAATTTAGACATAGGTAGTGTCCAAGGTGAGGTTCTTATCCCAACTCAAGGATGAGGTGTTTCATCCAACCACCTTGTGCCACCTCCAACCTTCTTGTGCGACTCAAGGATGAGGTGTTTCATCCAACCACCTTGTGCCACCTCCAACCTCCTTGGGCGCCAACTTGAGGATGAGGTGTTTCATCCAACCACCTTGTGCCACCTCCAACCTCCTTGGGCGCCAACTTGTTGGAGTCATTCAACTTGTGCCACATCATGGGAGCCAACCATCTTGTGCCAACTCACCTTATTTTGGGCGTCCACCACAAGGAAGCTTGGTGATGGTTTGGATGTCCACCTTGATGCTACATCACCCTTTGTACCAAAACACGAGTCAAGTCCAAATTCACCCCCTTGAAATTCGAGCTCTTCTCGAGGCTGGAACTTGACTAGCAGTTGACTGTAGTCAAAGGGTTTTGGACTGCAGTACAAGTTAGCTTAAAATATAAAGTACGATGGTTCTAACCATCTGATCTCGACCTAGACCTTCCATTGGAGGTATTGGGTCGGATCTACGCTTAACGACCTTGCTTCGCTTTCACACGAGCTTACCTTGTAGCCTCGCTTCCGGTCTTCACCCGAGTACCTCGGCTTCCTCCGAAGTCCCTCTGGCGTTGCCCGACCACCTCGGTTCCCACCGGGTGTCGCAGACCTTCCGCTCAACTTTAGCATTTCTGCACACTTAATTGAGCTCGTAAGATAACAAATATACCCTTAACTATTGAGCCTTTTGCCATAATCAAAATACCGGTTCGACTTTGGTGCCCACTGCCCACTGCACCAACAGATACCTCCCCCAAAAGGCTTGCTCCCCCTTGACCATTGCACCAACAATGTCCTTGGGAAGTCCCTAAGTCAATAGGAACTCTAAACCATCAAAAATAAGGTCTAAAGTTCAACCTTGAACTTTTCAACTCTTAAATTTGATACAAACCCTAAAAAACTCTCCTAATCCATATCCAATGGATTTTCACCCTTTATAATACTTCCCAAAGCATATCCTAGTGTTAGGAGTGGTTAGGGACCTTTACCGTAGCTGAACACAGGCAAAACATACCTTGTTTTCCTGAAATCAACCTTGGTAGTCGACTCTATCAGAGATCAGTCGACTGCCACTCTCATCAGTCGTCTGCCACCAAGGGCAATCGTCTGATAATTGAAAAATCTGATTTTTAGTTATTAGAGGTGAATTTCAGAAATTCTTAAATAATTATACGTATATCGAAAAATCATGAAAATTCAAACGTATAATGTAGGATCGATGAAGTGTGGATGTGGCCGGCTAGAGGGGGGTGAATAGCCCTCTTTCGTTGGATTACGGAATTTACTCGTCTACAAAACTAATTAGCGCAACAGAAACAAACAAGGCAAGCAAATAAATAATGCAAAGATAAAAACAATGCTAACAAGATAATATAACGTGGTTCACGGCTACGCCGCTAATCCACGGTCCCCGATTCGTCCTCGGTGAATCACTCCGTAACCAAATCACTATCGGTCTCTCCTTTGCACTAAGCTAGGTGGAGGTAACCCTTACAACTCAAGAACACTCCTTCTTTTACAATAGATGTGAGAGAAAACTAAGAGAAGGAGTTTGAATCTTGTGGAGCACTTGGATGATCACTTAGAGCATAAGCATTAGGCATCCACAAGCCCACACCCTCTCTTTTTATAGAGAGGGCTGATTTTTCCTGTTGGCCACCACCAATCGACTGCTGCCCTTGGCAGTCGACTGTCGCCACTTCAATGGCCTCAGAACACGTCAGATCCCGACTATTGTAGTCCAACGGATCCCTTGGCAGTCAATTGATGGATCCATCAGTCGACTGCTGCCTCCGTAGTCGACTGCCCATTCGACTACGAGCGGTTCTGTGCCTGCGACATCCTCTGGCAGTCGACTGTCATTCCATGGAAGTCAACTGCTAGGCATAAACCTATCAGTCGGATACCAGTCGAACTGTATTCGACTCAAAGCAGTCGACTGCCATTTCATGGCAACCGACTGGTGTTGTGTGAAGATTAAACTTAATATTCGTTTGAGCTTCCGACGGTCGGGTAAACCTCAACCCTTGTAGTCGAGCCTCCGACACTCAGCCATTCGGCCAAGATCACCTAATGAGCTACTTACAATTCACTCATTCTCTCATCTCACTCCAAGTCCCTCGCCGAAGCTCTCTTCGTTCGCGGCCACATCCCTCGGCAGCATCAGGCGAACGACTCCGCAATGCTCCTTCACGTCTCTTTCCTCCGAAGTCTGCTTCCTTGGCTTCACTTCAAGTCATCTCGTCCGGCGGTCCCTCAATAGCTTCAAGTGCACGGCTCTACAATGCTCCTTCGCCGACTCAAGCACGAGGTTATTGTTGGTGCAATCAGCCCAGGTTGACTCGAGTTTGACTCGAGCAGTACCTTGATATTATTTTGATGATAGACAAAACTCATGACATGGGATTGTCATGGGAAAGTCCAACATGGGGTTGGCATGGAAAATCCAAGAATGGAGCTTGGTGTGGAAGTCCAAGGGGGAAGCCTTGGCATGGGAAAGTCCAAAGCATTGCGAAGCCGTGCGCTTGGTGCTTGGCATGGGAAAGTCCAAAGCATTGCGAAGCCATGCGCTTGGTGCTTGGTGAGAAATGCATTGCAAAGTCATGTGCTTGGTGCATTTGAAAGGTCTTGAGAACTTGGCAAGTTTACTAGGCTCGGGTCCTTGAGTCGGTGAAGGATGGCATTGCGAAGTCATGCGCTTGGTGCATCCGAGGGACCACCGGACGGGGAGCGAATGGAGTGAGCCCAAAGGGAAGTATACTTCTAGGGTATGAGACACGAAGGATGGTGTTGCAAAGTCGTGCACTAGGCGCATCCGAGGGACGTAGGCCGAGGGAAGAGAGCTTCGGTGGGGAACTCCAAGAGGGATAAGGTGGACTTGGCCAAGTGGCTAAGACTGAGTGTCGGAGGCTCAAACTTGCTTCGTTCCGGTTACGTATTGCTAAATGACTTGGTGTTTGACCCGAAACATCGGTCATGTCTCTTTTGATCCTCACGATTCTTGGTCAAGGGATTTTATCAGATCATTGCCATGGCGTAGGTGATGCCACCTCTTTGTCATGGCCGGAATCGGCCCATGGCGGTACAAGTAAGATGCAGCTATGAAGCCCTTTCAAAATGTTGCACTAAACCCTCTCTCTTTTTTGGGAGCGATTTTCGAAGGCATACGTTAAAAGGGCATCAACGGATCGCCTTGATGGCCCCGGCATCCTTCGATCGTAGGCGCAACAAGTGTCCAAGGTTGGAACTTCATGCGGCGGTTGAGATCTGCCTCGATTATGACACCATACCGGAAGTCGTCAAATGGATGCCTTTTGGCTCCATTGCTGCCAAGGCGAAATAGCTCGTCGATCGTGGTTATAAAGGAGTGTTGTAGTTTTGCCATGGTTTTTTGGAGCTATTGGAGAATTGCTTTGCCTGCTTTGCATTCGATCCTTCAGAGCCAATCAAAGCAAGCAACAAACAAGTGATCAAAAGCAATCGGTGAAAAGTGTTTCTTTTGTATTGTATTTGTATATTACTGTTGTAATTGCTTGTAAGAGGTTTCTCCACCTTCGACGTGTAGTCTAAAAGGAGTTTAGTTAGTGTCGTGCGCATAACTAGAGCTCGGTGAGCTCGCCCGTGGAGTAGGAACCATTTGGTTCCGAACCACGTATATCTTGTGTTGTGTGATTGTGTATTGTTGTTAGTTTCATTATTATTGTTATTCCACTGCGCTAACAACAATCGTAGACAAGCAACGCAATGAGAACGAGCGAATTCCGACATCCATCGATTGAGGGCTATTCACCCCCCTCTAGCCGGCCATCCCGATCCCCTACAGTTATGAGTGGTGAACCCGCCAAGGCTCCATGTGCGAATTACTAAGTCCTGCAAGACTCCAACGCACATATCAAATCATAATAACAACCTAAGTTAAACCCTTTGCCACATATCAAAACCATATCACGGCAAGAGATTGCCCTAACAATCTCCCCCTTTTTGATATGTGGCAATCCGTTTAAGTTAGGTAAAATCATTTGATAAAATATTAAGGAAAGAAAGCATGTGACTAACATGATTAGCAACTCTCCCCCTTAATACATGAAACTCCCCCTAAATATATTCCCCCATACTTAAACATATAGTTTTCTCCCCCTTTGACACCATCAAAAAGATTAAACAAAGTTTATATATCAAGTATAGAGAGAAACAAAAATTAAAATCAGTCAAAAAAAACTGATAAAATTAGGTTATCGTGCTCAAGTTACTCCATCACCAATCGCTATCAAGATGGCAATGATCACACAATGAATTTCAATTCTCGATTTTTTAGATTTAATTTAAGAAATTCACTATAAATTCTAGAAAATTCTAAAAATAGTGAAATTTGAGGAACACATTTCTTTTAAGTATATTTATCAATGAAAAATAGTTTTTCATGAAAAATCATTATATTTTCTGAGATTTGCCAAAAATCTAAAAGCATTAAAAACAACTAAAGTTTTGATCAAGCTTGTATCTATTTTAACACCTAGTTTTGCTTTGGATTGTTTCATAACATGAACACAGATTTTAAAGTAAGAAATTGTTTTGAAAACATATAAAATATCCAACCATGATCTTTGGGAAATATGTCTATGAATTAAACATAAGCTTTCCCCATGATTGATCTATTATTGCTATTTTGATACTTTAAATGACCATCTAAATGACATAGGCATTAGTGGACATTTGTATCATCTTAACATCTCACTCATGCTAAGTTTTTAATCAAAGTAGCCTATGATGAGTGTGAGATGTATCCTAAAGGTATTTGTATATACTAAACTATTATTTTCATACAATTCTATCAAGGTTAAGTATCATCCTATCATTCCACATGATCATAAAGACATATATATATGAATTTCATAGTATGATCATGAAACACATGTATTCATCAAATTGTTATCATGCATTAGGTATTACATGATGATAATAAGGTAAACATTACCTAAAGCATGATTTATCTATTTATAGGTGCATTATCATCACCTAACACTATTTCAAAAATGTTGTCCCGACATCCGAAGTCAACCAAAAATATGATATAGGTGAATTCCATATGGTTGACTATCCTAGGGTTTTCCTAACCCTTTAGGATGGATTTAGGAACCCAAAATAAGTTCTTACCTATGGGGTTCACTAAATACTCCTTAGGGATCCATTTTCTAGCAATTGTCTTATTTTTTCTTTGGCCCCTATCAATCAAACATTTATAGGCCTTTTCATTAGTTTTTCCCTTGTATCCTAGGCCTTTCTTATTGAAGCTAGCTCTTTGGCTCCCAATTATCATGTTAAGGGTATTGGAGCCTATTCTAAATTTTTCTAGGGCCTTGGTCAAATAATCTACCTTTTCCCTTAGAGCCCTATTTTCATCCATACATGCATCACTAACATTAAATGGCATATATTCATGTGAGCATGCATCATTTAAGCTAGAAGAAATATTATCATTATCATTTAAGCATACTTTTTCTTGATTATTTTCTAAATCCTTAATTTGATCTAGCATGCTTTTATTTTTGTTCTTTGCTCTAAATAGATCCTTAGTGAGGCTAGAAATCATGGAAACTATTTTACTAGGTGAATGGTTAGTTACCATAGTTTCCATGTCCTCTTCTTCGGATGAGGAGGATGATGAAGCTCCCCCTTCACAAGAGCTCTCCTCACTTGAGCTTACTTCTTCATTTTCGGAGGAGGAGCAATCTAGGTCGTCAAAGGCCATCAATGCCAAATTTGTGACAAAGGCATTTTCTTCCTCGGATGATGATGATGAGGAGGAGGAAGGGTCATCCCAAGTCCTTGCTTTTAATGCCTTTACCTTCCCTTTTTCCTTGGCCTTCTTTTCTTCTTCCTTTTTCTTCTTGCTCCCCTTCTTCTTCTTTTCTTCCTTCTTTCTCTTCTCCTCCTTGCTTTTGTTCAAGAGGGGACAATTGTCCCTTATGTGTCCCTCTTCTTGGCAATTGTAGCAAATAATCTTCCCCCTTGGTCTTCTTCTCCTATCATTAGAGTTATTGAATTTAAAACCTTTTAATGCACGCCTTACCCTCCTTACCATATAGGCTTCTTCCATGCTATCCATGGAGGAGGAGGAGGATGCTTCGTCGGAGGAGGAGGGAGTCTCTATCTTCTTCTTCCCTTTGTGGGCTAAAAGTGCTACTCCTCTTGAAGGTTGAATTCTAGGCTCTTCAACTATTCCTTCAAGCCTTGTTTCGTGGAGCTCCATTGTTGAGAAGAACTCCTCCAAGGTGCTCACTTCTAGGTTCTTGGACATGTAGAAGGAGTCCACCATTGAGCTCCATTTCGATGACCGGGGAAAAGCATCGATTGCTTTCATGAGCATATCCCGGTTCAAAAGTCTTTCTCCTACACTTGTTAGTCCAATCAAAATTTCTTTAAACCTTGAATGTAATGATATTACCTTTTCTCCCTTTTCTAATTTGATGTTGCTTAATTGGGAGCGGAAGAGGTCTCTCCTTGCAAGCTTGGCTTCCGAAGTGCCTTCATGAAGTTCAACCAATCTCTCCCACATCTCCTTGGCACTTGAGCACTCCCCAATCCGGTTGATCTCTTGTTGGGGGAGCACATTGAAGGGATGGTGCTTGTCTTTTGAGTTTGCAAGGTGGTCTTCCCTTTGCTTTTTCGTCCACCTTGACTTCTCTATTAGTTCACTCTCTTCGTCCCTAGGCATCTCAAAACTGTTTTCCATTATAAGCATAATATCAAAATCGGTTTCAAAGAATACCTTCATTCTCTTTTTCCACCAAGATAATTCGCCTTCAAATTTTGGAGAGTGAATGTTTGAGCCGGCCATCCTTGATTGTGCTTGTTGTGGCGGTTAGTCCTTGACAAGCTCTCTTCGGCTCTGATACCACTTGTAGGATCGATGAAGTGTGTATGTGGCCGGCTAGAGGGGGGTGAATAGCCCTCTTTCGTTGGATGACGGAATTTGCTCATCTACAAAACTAATTAGCGCAACGGAAACAAACAAGGCAAGCAAATAAACAATGAAAAGATAAAAACAATGCTAATAAGATAATATAACGTAGTTCACGACTACGCCGCTAATCCACGGTCCCCGATTCATCCTCGGTGAATCACTCCGCAACCAAATCACTATCGGTCTCTCCTTTGCACTAAGCTAGGTGGAGGTAAGCCTTACAACTCAAGAACACTCCTTCTTTTACAATAGATGTGAGAGAAAACTAAGAGAAGGAGTTTAAATGTTGTGGAGCACTTGGATGATCACTTAGAGCATAAGCATTAGGCATCCACAAGCCCACACCCTCTCTTTTATAGAGAGGGCTGATTTCTTCCCATTGGTCGCCACCAGTCGACTGCCGCCCTTGGCAGTCGACTGCCGCCACATCAACGGCCTCCGAACATCTCGGATCCCGACCATTGTAGTCTAACGGATCCCTTGGCAGTCGACTGATGGATCCATGGATCCATCGCCTCACGTCAGTGAGTGGATCACGGCCAGTTCTTTGCCCGCGACATCCTCTGGCAGTCGACTGCCATTCCATGGAAGTCGACTGCTGGGCATAAACCCATTAGTCGGATACCAGTCGAACTACATTCGACTAAGAGAAGTCGACTGTCATTTCATGGCAGTCGACTGGTGTCGTGTGAAGCTCAAACTTAACATTCGTTTGAGCTTTCGGTGGTTGGGTAAACCTCAACCCTTGCGGTCGAGCCTCCGACACTCAGCCATTCGGCCAAGTTCACCTAATGAGCTACATCCAATTCACTCATTCTCTCATCTCACTCGAAGTCCCTCGCCAAAGCTCTCTTCGTTCGTGGCCACGTCCCTCGGCAGCATCAGGCGCACGGCTCTGCAATGCTCCTTCACGTCTCTTGCCTCCGAAGTCTGCTTCCTTGGCTTCGCTTCAAGTCATCTTGTCCGGCGGTCCCTCGGCAGCATCAAGCGCACGACTCTACAATGCTCCTTCGCCGACTCAAGCACGAGGTTATGAGTGGTGAACCCGCAAAGGCTCCATGTGAGAATTACTAAGTCCTGCAAGACTCCAACGCACATATCAAATCATAATAACAACTTAACTTAAACCCTTTGCCACACACATCAAAACCATATCACGGCAAGAGATTGCCCTAACATATAATACTTATGACACATATAATTGGTGAAAAATATTGAAAAAATATTTTATCCATAAAATATCGAAATTGATACAAAATTCAAAAGTGAAGAAAAACTTCTAAGTTTTGGCTCACTTTGTATCAACTTCATCAATGGTGATTGCTATCAAAAGATAGACTTCACCAAGGTTTTCTAAAAGTATTTTAAAATGTTTTTGAAAATATATATTGGATCATATTCCTTGGGCTTAATGTACATGACTTGTACACAAGCTTTCCCAATGATCCACTAATATGATAAGATGAGTTTTAGTTCATCTAGATGCAAAATCTATGCACCTTGAACTTAACTCATATCCTAGCATCTCACATGTATCTAGGGTGTATAAATATACATACATGTAAATGTGATGTGAGATGTGTGTTTTGTTCTCCTAATCTAGGGTTTCATGCATTCTCTAAGGCAACACTACTTGATTCCCTTATAAATGGGACTCCAAGTCATGCCATTGTCCTTAAATCAATTTTAATCAAATTAAATGCATGAATGACCATGGCATAAATGATAGCAATAATCAAGCATGGCAAATGATATAATCTAAATACACATGACATTAAACTCTTAATCCTAAACATGATCATGACATATAAATGATAAAAATAATCATGATGTCATGACATGTTATATGGCAAATCAAGCATGTCACATAAAATGTATAGGTATAATAATACCTAAATTTTAATATTAATTATCATTTGATATAATTAAGTGTATTTTGCCATTTTTCTTACATTTCCAAAAGTGTGCAAAAAACTCAAAATGGCACACCAAGACCTCTAAACCTAAATTGTGCCAATTTAATTGATTTTTCATACTTCCAAGAATGTATTAGCACATCCTAAAATCTTTTAGGATCATAATATCAAACTTATTTCCAAGGTATCTATAACCTTGAAAATAACCTAAAGTGCCATCTTTACCATGGTTAGGTTAACTACCCTTCCATTTAAAGTTGGCACACCCTAAACCCATCTAGCATGAATCAATCACGCTCTTAGGAACCCAAAACCTATTTGAGCTCCTAGGGTTTACTAGATATTCCATAGGGATGACCTCCCTAGAGACCCTCCTAATGACCCTTCTAGGCTTATTAGCCTTGGTCATTTGGGTCTTGCCTTGGTTAACTCTAGGGGTGACTCCCCTTGTAACCTTCTTAGTGGCCACCCTAGGTTTCTTAGAAACCCTAGCCACTAGGCACAACCAAGGTCAACTCTAGGGATGACTTCCCTATTGACCTTGGTCTTCCTAGACCTACTTTGTGTTCCATAATCAAATGGAACACTATGATAAGCCACCTTAGGCTTAGGTTTGTGACCAAAACCTTTCTTGCACTTGGTTGACTTTTGTTTCTTAGGCCCTTGACTTTGACTATTTTACCCTAGGTTTTGACTTCTAGATCCTAAATGTTGACCATTTGACATTTGCACTTGATTTGTCATTTTTGCAAGGGTCTTTTGAAGTTTCTCAAGCCTTTACCTCAAGGCTTTATTTTCCAACTCTAATTGCCCAATTTTAGAATTTTGATTTAATCCTTGGACATGGTTCTTCCTAGGCATATGCCTAGTCCATTTGGGGTTAAGACCTAGGTGCTCTTGTTCTTTTCTAATTGTCTCCCTCGGTAGAATTGATCTAGAATTGTTTGACCTAGATTTGTCTTTAGATAAGATATTTTTAGGGACATTAGTCCCAAATTTCTCCTTATTTTCAAAGTGAATATTCTTAGCTCCTAGGAAAAAAAACTTGTTTTTTCTAGCTTGCTTTTCATGATAAATAGCAAGTGATTTGAAATTCCTAGCATGCTTTTGTCTATTAACTAAAGAAGGAGCATTATTTAGATATACCTTAGGGTTTGCCATAGAGGCTCCCCCTACTTGTGATGCTCCCCTTTTAGTCTTGTTCTCCCCATTTGGGCATTGATTCCGGTAGTGTCCCATGTTGGACTATCCGAGCTGCAAAAACCACTTTTTGCATTGCGGAAACCTCGAAAGCCTGGCCATGGATCCGTGCGAAGATATAAAAATAAAAATTACATGTATGTGTTTTAGTAAACCTAGATCTACCTTAGATCTATATGATGAGAGTGTTACCCTTGTAGCGACGCCCTTCGCTTATCCCGCTTGTCCAAATGGCTTACCAGAACTCAAGAGTGTCAAGTGTGCACTCCTCTATTGGTATCCACAAGGACAAATGGTGGAGAAAATCAACCTAGAGTGTGCTAGCACTCATGGAAGTTTCGGCCAAAAAGCGGATAGGAAGAGAGCAAGAAGGAAGAACCAAGGAAGAAGATGAAGTTACCACAAAATAACTTCACACCATAACCACCATCAAGAAGTGGTCGGCCACTTATTTGGGTGGGGGTTACATGCATGCATGTAACTCCAAGAGCCAATGGCTCTTGGTCTCCCTCATGAGGTGGCACCCCATGATAAGTCCATGATGATGTGGAACATCATCATTGGCCTACCCCCATGCCAAGTCACCATGACATGGCAATTAGTCAAATCAAAATTGATCATTCATCTTCCCTCTCAAGTCAAGTCAAACTTGACCTCTTATCTCCCATGCTTGATCAAATCTAACCACTTGATTCAAGTCAATTTGATTTAATGAATCTCTATTCATTAATTTAAATTGACTCAAGGAATCAAATCTAAATTAGACCCATTCAACACTTGAATCAAATTGAGTCTAACTCAATTAGTCTAATTTGGATTACTCTTAATCCAATTTGGTTCATCCCATGAACCTAATCCTCATGGTTCATCATATGAACCTAATCTCCATCTATTTGCCCTTTGTGTTTGACCCTATAGGTTCTTGTAACGTTGGCAATGCTCCTAAACCGATTTAGGAACATAAGCAATGAGCGGTATCTAGCAACACATCTTTGCTACCCAAGTTACAAGAATGTTGAGATCCAACATCACCTTTGTGACTACTAATTGTGACTCTCACAATATGTGACAATGTCCCTCTATCCTTGACATCTAGATTGACCAATTGAGGCATAGACTGTGTCATCCTCGGTACAATCTATATCTTGAACTCCAAGTAGAATCACTCTAATCAAATGAGCTCAATATCTCATATTGACTCATTTGGGCATGGTCATGCACTTAGTGATCTCACTCTATCAAGAATAACGATGTCACTCCTGTCATATAGGAGGGATAGATTCCATCTACATCACTCACATCCCCCCGCATAGTTTGTTACATACCCAGTAATCACCTTTATAGTCCACCCATTTACGGGTGATGTTTGACAAAGCCAAAGTATGCAACTCCTTATGTAGGGAACCATGGTGACTTCAGGTCCAAGGACTAATAGTCATACTAATAGTCACATGAGAAAGTATATGACACTCATATAATGATCCATGATACTTTCTCATGGCGGGTCATTCAGTATACATTCTCCAATGCATACCCATGTGTCAACTTGATATCTCATATCCATGATTTGTGAGATCAAGTCATAGAGTTAAACTACATGCTAGTCTCTACGCATTAACATTGTCCCTGAATGTTAATACTTGACTAGGAATGATTAAGAGTAGTGTTCTCTATATCATCTCATTATCGATTCAACCAATCGATTGATATAGATAAGAACCTTTTACTCAAGGACGTTATCATACTTAGTTATTTATCACCAATACAAGTAAATATAATAACCATGCCTTTATAAATAGGAATATGATACAATAATCATCACATGATTGGCTCTAGGGCTTTCACTAACAATCTCCCACTAGCACTAGTGTCAATCACCGTAGTATCTAATACCCAATGACCTAGTGTGATCATCATATTTTTTCTGTGCCAAAGCCTTGGTCAAGGTATCTGCAATGTTAGCCTCTGTGGGTACTCTGTAAATCTTTACATCTCCTCTATCAATAATCTCTCGAATGAGATGGAAGCGCCGTAGTATATGTTTGGTCCGCTGGTGTGAGCGAGGTTCCTTAGCCTGCACAATTGCTCCATTATTGTGACAATAGAGCTCTATAGGATCTGCTATGCTAGGAACCACCCCAAGCTCAGTAATGAACTTGTGGATCCAAACTGCCTCCTTCGCTGCCTCTGATGCAGCGATATACTCGGCCTCTATTGTAGAATCAGCAATTGTGTCCTGCTTCGAACTCTTCCAGCTCACAGCGCCACCATTCAAGCAAAACACAAACCCTGACTGTAATCTATAATCATCTTGGTCAGTTTGGAAGCTGACATCGTTGTAACCCTTTATAGCTAGCTCCTCATCACCTCCAAATATCAAGAAATATTCTTTAGTCCTTCTCAAGTACTTAAGAATATTCTTGACTGCTATCCAGTGACGCTTACCTGGATCTGACTGGTATCTACTCACCATGCTCAAAGCATACGAGATATCAGGATAAGTACACAACATGGCGTACATGATAGATCCTATAGCAGATGCATAAGGGATCTTATCCATGCAGTCTCTCTCTTCTCTAGAAGAGGGACTTTGAGTCTTCGAAAGACTCACACCATGTGATATCGGCATAAGTCCCTTCTTGGAATTCTGCATGATAAACCGTAGTAATACCGTGCCAATATATGTACTCTGACTTAGGCCAAGCAATCTCTTATATCTATCTCTATAGATCTTGATGCCTAGAATACAGGCTGCTTCACCTAAGTCCTTCATTGAGAAGCACGTCCCTAGCTAAGTCTTCACAGACTGTAGCGAAGGGATGTCATTCCCAATGAGTAGTATGTCATCCACATACAATACAAGGAAGACAATTGTGTTTCTATTAACCCTCTTGTAGACACAGGGTTCATCTTCATTCTTAATGAAACCAAACTATTTGATCGCATCATCAAATCAAAGATTCTAGCTCCAAGAAGCTTGCTTTAGCCCATAAATGGACCTTTGCAGCTTGCATACTTTCCCAGTATGTTGTGGATCTACAAAACTCTCAGGTTGTGTCATGTACACATCCTCGAGCATGTTTCCATTCAGAAATGCAGTTTTGACATCCATCTACTAGATCTCATAATCGTGGTATGCTGCAATATCAAGCATGATCTGAATGGACTTAAACATCGCCACTGGAGAAAAGGTTTCATCATAGAAAATACCATGAATTTGCTTGAAACCTTTAGCCACCAATCGACCCTTATAGGTATGAGTAAGTCCATCCATGTCAGTCTTTCTCTTAAAGACCCACTTACACCCAATGGGTTTGACCCCTTCAGGTGGATCGACCAAAGTCCATACTTGGTTGGTGTACATGGATTCCATCTCGGATCTCATGGCCTCTAGCCATTTCTCAAAATCTGGGCTCATCACAACTTCCTGATAGGAGGTAGGCTCATTCTCAATGAGCATAATGTCATCATGGTCAGACAAGAGAAATGAGTATCTCTCAGGCTGATGACGTACCCTATCAGACCTGCGAAGAGGTAGGTCTATCTGAACAGGTGGTTGTTCCATAACTCTTTGTGCAACAATCTCATCACCCACAACACTTTATGGTTCCTATTCAACCTCCATCAAGGCCTCAGTGCTATGGTCCTTATCTTGAATTTCTTCAAGATCGAACATACTCCCACTAGTTTTTCTAGAAACAAAATCCCTTTCTAGAAATACCCCAGTCTTTGCCACAAACACTTTGTGCTGACTGGGAATGTAGAAGTAATATCCCTTCATCTCCTTAGGATATCAAAAAAAATAGCACTTATCGAATTTGGGTCCTAGTTTGTCTGAGACTTGACGTCGAACGTAAGCCTCACAACCCCAAATCCTCATGAAAGATATCTTGGGATTTCTCCCTGTTCATATCGTATATGGTGTCTTTATCATAGCCTTGGATGGTACACGGTTAAGTGTGAAGGCTGCTGTGTCTAGAGCATATCCCCAAAAGGATATAGGAAGATCTGTGTGACTCATCATAGATCGTACCATATCTAATAGGGTATGATTCCTCCTTTCGGATACACCATTCCACTATGGTGTTCCAGAAGGAGTGAGTTGGGATAGAATCTCACACTCAGCTAGATAGTCACGAAACTCATGGCTAAGGTATTCACCACCTCGATCTGATCGAAGTATCTTAATACTCTTTCCAAGTTGGTTTTGTACTTCATTCTTGAATTCTTTAAACTTTTCAAAGGATTCTGATTTATGTGTCATCAGATACACATAACCATATCTACTGAAGTCATCAGTAAATGTAATGAAGTACCTGTAACCACCTCTAGCAGTAACATTGAAAGGACCGCATACATCACTATGTATAAGTCCTAACAAGTTTGTTGCTCTCTCGCTGTGTCCACTAAAGGGAGTCTTGGTCATCTTGCCTAAAAGGCAAGACTCGCATGTCTCATATGATTCAAAATCAAATGAGTCCAGCAGCCCATCCTTATGGAGCTGAGATAAGCGACTCTCATTTATGTGACCTAAGCGACAATGCCAGAGATAGGTTTGGTTCAACTCATTTGACTTGAGCCTTTTGGTACTTATGTTATAGATGGGGCTCTCTAAGTCTAGAAAGTAGAGTTCGTTCATTAGAGGTGCACTACAATAGAACATATCATTTAAATAGACTGAACAATATTTGTTCTTTATTATAGATGTAAATCCTTTCTTGTCCAAACAAGAAACCGAAATTATGTTCTTAGTCAAAGAAGACACATAACAACATTCATCTAATTCTAGTATAAGCCCAGAGGGCAGAGATAGATCATAAGTTCCTACAGCAACAGCAACAACTCTTGCTCCATTGCCTACTTGTAGGTCCACCTCGCCCTTTGTCAATGCCCTGCTATTTCTCAGTGCCTGCACATTGGTACAAATGTGAGATGCACATCCGGTATCTAATACCCATAATGAAGAAATAGATAGATTGACTTCTATAACATTTATACCTGAAGTAGAAGTCTCACTTCTTTTCTTCTTAAGATCTTCCAGGTATGCTTTGCAGTTACGCTTCCAGTGTCCAGCTTCCTTGTAGTGGAAGCAAGTCCCTTCTTTGGCCACCCCTCCTTTGGGTTTTAGTTCTTTGCCTTTGCCCTTAGCTTGGGACTTTCCCTTACCTTTAGGCTTTCCCTTGCCTTTCTTCTTTTGCACCATCAAAATGGAGTCAGATTTTCCCTTCTTAAGGTTAAGCTCAGCAGTTCTCAACATGCTGAGCATCTAAGGCAATGGCTTATTAATTTCATTCATGTTGTAATTCATGATAAATTGATTGTAGATTTGTGGTAAAGACTGCAAGATCAAGTCAGTGGCCAGCTCTTGGCCAAGTGGGAATCCCAATCTCTGTAGGTTTTCTACGTACCCAATCGTCTTGAGTACATATGGACCTATGGGAGTCCCATCTTTCATCTTGGACTGAAACAATGCCTTAGAGATCTCATATCTCTCGTGCCTTGCTTGTCCTTAATATAGTTGACGAAGATGTTCAACCATATCATAAGCATTCATGAACTCGTGTTGCTTTTGAAGCTCAGAGTTCATGGTCGTGAGCATGAGACATGACACATCTAATGCATCATCTTGATGCTTCTTGTAAGCATCTTTGTCCGTTCGCGAGGAAGTGGCAGGAGGTGCCTCCGGAATGGGCTGCTCTAGGATGTACAGTTTCCTTTCTTGGGTGAGAACAATTCTCAGGTTCCTGTACTAGTCCAGGAAATTTACTCCATTGAGCTTGTCCTTCTCAAGGATAGAACGCAGGGAGAGAGTGTTCGTGTTTGTCGACATGGTAATCTACAACATTCACAATGCAGAAAATTAATATCATATTCCATTTATAATTTAATTAGGCCTTTAATCAAATGATTCTCCCACTGAATTTATAGGACTTTTGTAGAATCGAGTTATGGATGTGGTCAAACCACATTACTATATTCATACAAACTAGCTATAATTCTTACGGGACAAGATCCACATCATACTACGCCTTGAGTTAGCTTTGGCTAAATCGCCCAAGATTTAGTATGATCGGTAGGTAACACATTACCGATTACATCTCTATGCAACTCTTGTTTATAGGATCAAGACCCACATTTACAAAAGTCCTTGAGTTAGATTTGGCTAAATCGCCCAAGATTTAGTGTAAATGTGATCTTATCCTATCTTTCCAACGGTTGGAATATGCCTATAGTTCTACTCGATCCAATTGAGTTAACTAGTTTTACTCAATCTAATTGAGCTTACTCTCACCCAAGTCGTGATAGGCAGGACCAAAATTGTCCCTCTGCACCCTACCAAGATAATATGTGTTGCTTTTCTTTGGCAGATTCAACAACTACAAATGATCGAGGTAGTGATGGGTATCAAGACTTGGTAGGCATTTTTTGAGTTGATTCGATTAAGATCTAATCTAATCGTGAATATGTATCATATACACATTAAGGCCTTTATAACCCTACACTAGCATGCATCACATACATACAAAGAAATATACTAGCATGCATCATATACATACAAGCAAAATAACCTAGCATGCATCATATACATACAAACAGAATTTACTAGCATGCATCACATACATACAAGCAAAAATAAATAAATAAATAAATATATATAGCAGGGATAGATTCCACTCTATCAAGAATAATGATGTCACTCCAGTCATACAGGAGGGATAGATTCCATCTACATCACTCACATCCCCCCGCATAATTTGTTACATACCCAGTAATCACCTTTATAGTCCACCCATTTACGGGTGACGTTTGACGAAGCCAAAGTATGCAACTCCTTATGTAGGGAACCATGGTGACTTCAGGTCCAAGGACTAATAGTGATACTAATAGTCACATGAGAAAGTATATGACAATCATATAATGATCCATGATACTTTCTCATGGCGGGTCATTGAGTATACATTCTCCAATGCATACCCATGTGTCAACTTAATATCTCATATCCATGACTTGTGAGATCAAGTCATAGAGTTAACCTACATGCTAGTCTTTACGCATTAACATTGTCCCTGAATGTTAATACTTGACTAGGAATGATTAAGAGTAGTGTTCTCTATATCATCTCATTATCGATTCAACCAATCGATTGATATAGATAAGAACCTTTTACTCAAGGACGTTATCATACTTAGTTATTTGGCACCAATACAAGTAAATATAATAACCATGCCTTTATAAATAGGAATATGATACAATAAAGTCCATACAACAATCATCACATGATTGACTCTAGGGATTTCACTAACATCCTGGTTGCCGGCAATTGAAGCAAATCACTTGCTCCTTGCTTTTGGTTGTTGGGGGACCGGCATCCTTGACTTTTGGTGTCGGAGGAGAGTTCTTGATCCTTTTAAGACACTTTCTCTTGTAGTTTCCTTGCTCCCTACACTCAAAACATATTATTTGATTTTTATTTAAAATTGACATGCTTATGTAACCTAGATCGGCGGTGGTGATCGGAGTGGGTTCTTCATCCCTTCCGGAGGTGGATGGCTCCTCTTGAGGTTGCTCCGATGTGGATGGTCTCTCCTCCCACTCAATCCTAGAGGTGAAGGTCTCCTCTTCTTCCACCAATCCGGAAATTGATTCCTTCTCAACTTCCGAATCCTCAATCGCTTGTGAGGAAGATGATGCGCTCTCTACTTCAGTCTTCTCCACCAATTGAGTCGATAAGCACTCTTGTTCTTTGAGCTCCTCATGGAATCTTGCCAACTTGCTCCATATCTCCTTGGGATCCATGTAATATCCTAGCCTAGACAAAACATTATTAGGTATCAGATATTCTAAAAGTTTTATTACCTTGGCTTCTGTCTTGACCTTGAGACGTTGCTCTTGGGTCCACTTCTTTAACTTCAAGGCGTTTCCCTTCTTATCTCTAGGGGGTTCAAAGCCTTCTACAAGGATGAACCAATCCTCTATATCCATCATCAAGAATGTCTCCATTCTTGCTCTCCACGTCGAAAAATCTTCTCGATCGTATGGTGGTGGAGTGTTGACGTCCCATCCAAGCTTGTCTTGGAATTCCATCTTCCCTCTAGCATCTTTGGCTCCCGCCGGTTAGTCCGTTGAAGAGCGCCGGGCTCTGATACCAATTGTTGGGGAAATGTGACCGCTAGAGGGGGGTGAATAGCATCGTGCTAGTTGCGAGATGGAATTCGTTCGCGTCCGTCTACAATTTTCGTTAGCGCACAGCTGAATAATAATATAGCAATAATGAAACACGACAAATATGCAAACACAACTATTTAACGTGGTTCAAAACCGAACGGTTCATACTCCACGGATCAAGCTCTAAAGAGCTCTAGTGATGCACACGCAATCACTAATTACAAATACTGTTTCTCGACACCAGTCGAAGGTGGAGAAATCTCGTACAAATATTCTTACAATAATAAGAAACAGATACAAGAAATTACAATAATGAAATAAAATGCAAGTAAAGAAAACTACTTTACAATTGCTATTTTGAATGCTTTATCTTTGGTTGCTTGAATTGCACTTGGAGACCCTAATTTGCAGCAGCAAATCGCCCCAAAAGCCCTCAAGAAATGCTGGTCAAAATCTTCTCCACGAGCTCCATTTAAAGCTTCAACCTGGGCTGGAAATCGCCGATCAATCGACAGCTCGGGAACATCAGTCGACTGATGCCACTATTGTCGTGAGACAACGGCTAGATCCATGCTGGAAAGATCCAACGGATCCATCATCAGTCGACTGATGGAGCCTTCACTCGACTTCTAGCCCCACAATCGAGTCTCGACTCCATTCTGTGCCCGAATTCTCGAGCACCCCGATCGATCACAAGATCGATCGCTCACAATCACCAATCGCCCACCTCGCTGATCGTTAGGCCAATTCCCGCAGTCAAACCCTAGTTGACTCACACCAGTCCTCTATCATATGGCACCAATCGACTGACACACCTCAAACATGAGGTTTTAACCCAAGTATGGTTCCCCCATACTTGCTAGACCACCCTTAGCCTAGACCTAAGCCTTCTAGCCACCTCCGTCAGACTCACGCCTCTCGGATCCCTCCAAGTCATCCATGACTTGTTCATCCATTGCGCTAGCCTTCAGGTGCTTCCATCAGCTATGTCATGCTAACGGTGTCTACACTGCCAAGGCACATTGGAATTATGCTGCCAAGACTCCGCTTGGACTTTACGCCGCCAACCATTGGACTTATGCTGCCAATTGTCCCACTTGGACTTTCCATGCCAAGTACCCATGACTTGGACTTTCCATTGCCAAGAACCATGCTTGGACTTCTCATGCCAAGTGCTCAAGACTTGGACTTTCCCATGACAATCACATTGTCATATGTTTTTGTCGAACATCAAAATATCTCTCGAGTCAAGATCGAGTCCTGGTCAATCGTGACCTGGGTCGATTGCTCCAACACTCAGATCGAGGAGCCTTATCAACACCTTGAAGAATTCCTAGCATACTATGGCACTGTGCAATATGAAGGGGTCCCAGCAGATGCCATTAAGCTCATTACGTTCTCATTCTCCCTAAAAGAGGAGGCTAGTAAATGGATAGACACTCTACTTGAAGGAAGTATAACGACATGAGAACAAATGGAAGGTGTTTTTCTAGATAATCCCCCCCCCCCACAAAGTGGCCTATTTTAGGGATAAAATTCTCTCGTTTGAGCAAGGTCACAAAGAGATTCTGGTCGAAGCAGGGAAGAGACTCCAAGAGCTGATTCTTCGGTGCCCACATTACGGATTACAAGACTTGTTACTCATCCATATTTTCTATTTCGGGTGCACCATCTCATCCAAAAATCTCTTGGACACAGTCGTCGAGGGGGGGGGGGGTATTGATGAAAAAGAGCATCAACGAGGCCTATCGCATTATAGAGATAATTGTGTGGACCCTTGAAATGTGGGCAAATAGCGAGCAAGATCTTCAGGAATCTCTTTCCATAAAAGAGGTAGGTAAGCTTGAAATATCATGCCAAGTACAGGGAAAAGATGAGGAGAGAGAGTACTGGCAGAAGAAGCTTCCATATCTTCGGGATCCGAACAATAACAAGAAGAATCGGAGCATGTGGCGATAGAGAAATGCCCAAGGATTGAGATGAAGCCACTTCCCTGGAGTCTCAGGTATGAATTTTTGGGTCCAACTTCAACTTATCCGATGATTATAAATGCCAGGTTGAGTGAAGCAGAGACGAGGAAGTTGCTGGGGGTGCTCAGGATGTACAAAAAGGTAATGGGTTACACCATCGATGACATAAAGGGGATAAGTCCATCTCTCTGTATGCATAGAATAATACTCGAGGATGGGTGTAAGTCGACCGTGGAGCGTCAAAGCCGACCTAACCCAAATTTGTAGGAAGTTGTGAAAAAGGAAGTACATAAACTATTAGATGTCAGAATAATCTATCCGATTTTAGATAGTGAGTGGGTAAGTCCGGTGCACGTAGTCTCAAAGAAGGGCGGGATTAGGGTGGTAAAAAATGAGGATAATGAGTTGATCCCTGTTCGAATGGTGATGGGATGGAGAATGTGTATAGATTATCGAAAACTAAATAAAGCAACAAGGAAAGATCACTTTCCACTCCCATTCATCGATCAGATGCTGGAGCGCCTCGCTAAGCATTCCCATTTTTGTTACCTTGATGAGTACTCAGGGTTTTTCCAAATTCCGATTCACCCTAATGACCAAGAGAAGACCACCTTCACCTTCCCGTATGGAACCTTCGCATACCGAAGAATGCCCTTTGGCCTATGCAATGCCCCAGCCACTTTCCAACATTGTATGACATCTATTTTTACAGATATGATTGAAAAAATCATGGAGGTATTCATGGATGATTTTTCAGTCTACAGAAAAATTTTCGATGCATGTTTGAGGAATCTCGAAAGGGTCCTGCAAAGGTGTGAGGTGAATAGCTTGGTTTTGAATTGGAAGAAATGTCAATTCATGGTAACTGAGGTGATAGTTCTGGGACATAAAGTATCAGGGAACGGTATCGAAGTAGACAAGGCAAAGGTCGAAGTAATTATAAAGCTGCCACCACCCAGGGATGTGAAGGGCATCCGGAGCTTCCTTGGGCATGCAAGCTTTTATCGGAGGTTCATAAAGAATTTTTCTCATATAACTAGACCTCTGACCAATCTACTAGCTATCGACTCAGATTTTATTTTTTATTAGCAATGTTTAGTAGCTTTTGAAGAAATAAAAAAAGGCCTTAGTAACATCCCCAATAATACAACCCCCTGACTGGAGCCTACCATTTGAGGTTATGTGTGATGCTAGTAATTATGCAGTAGGAGTGGTATTAGGGCAACGGAAGGAGAAGAAGCTGCATGCTATTCATTACGCTAGTAAAACATTGAATGGAGCACAGATCAACTATGCCACAATCGAAAAAGAATTGTTGGCAGTCGTGTTTGCGTTTGACAAGTTCAGATCGTACTTAGTAGGGTCAAAGGTGATAGTTTACACTGACCATACAGCAGTTCGCTACTTGTTGAGTAAGAAAGATGCTAAACCCCACCTTATTTGCTGAATTCTATTATTACAAGAATTTGATATAGAAATCATGGATAAAAAGGGCTCGGACAACGTCGTTACATACCACTTATCACTTATGTCAATAGACAGCAGGGTAGAAGGGGGAGACAGTTCCCAAATAGATGATGCCTTGCGGGATGATACTTTCATTGCAATTGCTAAGGTTACCACCCCCTAGTATGCAGATTTGGTGAATTTTCTAGCCGGGAGAGTGATACCGCCAGAATACATGACCCAGCAAAGAAAAAGATTTTTCACAAAGGTTAGGCAGTATGTATGGGATGATCCCTTCCTATTTAGGAAATGCACATATAGCATATATCGAAGATGTGTACCAGAAGAGGAGGTGGGGAGCATTCTCTTTCACTGTCATTCCTCCGCGTATGGAGGACATACTGGAATCTCAAAAATAGCTGTGAAGGTACTTCATGCAAGGTTCTACTGGCTTAGTCTGTTTAGAGACAAGCGCAACTATGTAGTATCCTGCGATCGGTGCCCACGAATAGGGAATATAGGTAGGAGACATGAGATGCCAGCAAGCGCCATATTAGAAGTAGAACTCTTTGACGTATGGGGAATAGATTTCATGGGCCCCTTTCCCGCTTCTGACACAAACAAATATATCCTAGTGGTTGTGGACTACGTCTCCAAGTGAGTGGAGGTCATAGCACCGCCCCACTGTGACACTAGGACTATAATAAAAATATTCAAAAGAAACATATTCCCTAGATTCGGAGTCCCCCGAGTAGTAATCAGTGATGGAGGATCTCACTTCATCGAAAAGCAATTTGAAAAGTTGCTACACAATTATGAGGTCATCCACAAATTCTCGACAACATATCACCCACAGACGAGTGGTCAAGTGGAAATTTTGAATAGAGAGATCAAAAGTATTCTAGAAAAGACTGTTATGTCAAGTAGAGATTGGGCACAAAAATTGGATGATGCTCTTTGGGCTTACCGCACAACTTACAAGACCCTGATAGGCATGACCCTATTTCGCTTAGTTTATGGTAAGCCCCATCACCTCCCTGTTGAATTAGAACACAAGGCCTACTAGGTCATCAAAAAGCTCAATTTGGACTATTGTGCGGCAGGAGAAAAAAGGAAACTATAGTTGAGTGAGTTAGACAAAATTTGACAAGATGCTTATGAGCATGCTAAGGCATATAAGGAAAGAACTAGAAAGTGGCATGACCAACACATCTTGAGAAGGGAGTTTAAGGAAGGGAACCTAGTACTCCTATATAATTCCTAACTAAAACTTTTCCCAAGGAAGCTAAAGTCGAGGTGGTCAGGGCCATTTTGGATAAAAAGGGTATATCCATTTGGTGCGGTGGATATATGGAGTAAAGAAGCAGGAGAGATCAAAGTGAATGGGCAGCAGTTAAATAAGTATCTAGGAGAGTATCCAGATCTCGAGATGGATGAATGGAGGTTTGCAGAGCCTCCAGAGCCAAGTTGAAATGATGGAGTATGGTCGAGCTAAAAGACCTTAAACAAAGCACTTCTTGGGAGGCAACCCAAGTTTAGTCTTTAGTTGTTTTAATTTTATTGCATTCATCTGTATAATTTAGACTTTGATTTATGTTCATTTATGGTTTTGCAAATATTTTTAGGACTAGAAAGAACTTGCTAAGTAGAAACAAAAATCATTTTGATCATACATGGTGGGGTGTGTGGGAGAATTCGGACAATGGTGCGCTCTGGGAGAGAAACAGCAGCGCACACGGCCAGGTCGTGTGTTTACACATGGTCATGCCCCATCTGACTCATCTCCCAACGGTGCACACGGCAAGGCCATGTCTTTACACATGGTCAGGCAGTGTGTTTACACACGGTCGTACCCCGTCCAACTCATCTCCCAGAGGAAACTTTCGGCACTTTGTGCAAGTATAAAATGAATTTAAATCCATAGAAGTGTGTATTTGGGGTTACTTAGGGTTGTTTCTTGGGATATGTGGTTACTGAACAAGGTATAAAATCTAATCCTATTAAGAATGAGGCTATTCAGCAAATGCAACCTCCAAAAAATTTAAAAGAAGTATAGACATTATTTGGCAGAATTACTGCTTTATCTAGATTCATATCCCGATCGGAATATAGGAGTCTTCCTTTCTTTAAGATATTAAAAAGAGCTACACGATTCTAATGGGATGAACACTATGATAAAGCTTTTCAATCCTTGAAGGAATACTTGGTTGAGTCACCTTTCTTAGCTAAACCTCAGCCTGGGGAAATGTTATGGGTATATCTAGCTCTTTCTGAAGTTGCTATGAGTTCAATATTGGTTTGAGAAAATAAAGGTCAGCAATATCCAATTTATTATATCAGCTATCTATTGAAGGGACCTGAAATTCGTTATACTAATCTAGAGAAGTTAACTTGGGGTCTGGTTTTAACTGCTCGGATGTTACGACCCTACTTTCTATTGCACCCCTTGATGGTACTCACTGATACTCCCCTGGGTAGAATACTTACTCATCAAGAAGCTATAGGAAAGCTTATTAAATGGGCTACTGAACTTAGTGAATATCACATTACTTATCAGCCTCATACCTCTATTAAAGCTCAAGCATTAGATGACTTTCTAGTAGAGACTATACATAAGGAGGAGTCTGAACCTTGGATTATATATACAGATGGGTCTTCTAAAAAGGAGGGTTGTGGTGTAGGGGTAATTATGATTTTACCTCAAGGAGAATAAGTTAAGTTGGAAGTTTGATTGCATTTTAGGGCCTCTAACAATAAAGATAAATATGAAGCTTTACTTATAGCTTTTCAAGCTGCTAAAAATATAGGAGATGAGCGGGTGATTGTGCATATGGATTCTCAAACAAGTGGTGCAACAGACCGGGGGAGGATTTGAAGTTAAAGATGATAGTGTCGAAATTACTGTGAAATGGTAGAGAAGGCTAAGGGAGATTTTTCAAAAGTATTGATAAAGAAAGTCACTAGGACAAAAAATCAGAAGGTTGATTAATTGTCTCAATTGGCTAGCTCTTTGGGAAATTGGAGTACTCGGGAAGTAATTGCCCAGATAGAATTACTACCGCAGAATGAAAAATCAAGAGAAGTAATAGAATATGATTGGAGATGGGAGTTAGTGTCATTCTTTCAAGATAAGAGGATGCCAAGTGATCCTGTTAGGGCTCGAAAATTCAAATAGCATGTAGTTCATTTCTGTGTGATAAAAATAATTTTATATAAAAGAACTTGTGTCGGACCTTTATTGCATTGCCTAGGAAAAGCAAAAGCAATATATGTTTTGAAGGAAGTGCATGAGGGAGCAGTGGAAGAAGATGAGGCCATGGGGAAGAAGGGATTGTAGGAAGATTGAAGATGTCGGGGAAGAGAGTTAGGGTTTTTAAGGAGAATCACAGTTGAACGGTAGAGAATTAACAAAGACAGGGGTGAGTTATAAGAACTAAGTATGGGTTGTGGTAAAGATAAAATGGAAAAGTTAAGGCATTTTTATTAGCCCTAATGTTTCCTTGTGAAATTTTTTCTTTACAGAGGTATTTCAAATTCTTTTTAAGGCATTCTTGCACCTGTTGCAAAGTTTCGAGGTCAAATTAATGCTCTTTTGAAAGGGGAATAATTATTTTTTCTAAGGCATTTTTTGTCTAATGTATGGCTTGGAAATCAAATTAATACTGTATGGAAGAGGGGTTGTCAATAATTCTAAGGGATTTTTTGCCTATTACAAAGTCTAAGGGCTAATGAAGGTGTTCTTGCGAGGGTCGTCAACTTTTCTAAGGAATCTCGTGCTATTTAATGAAGTGGAGGGGTTTCTTATATTCTTTTATTGAGGGGTGCTATTTAATTCTCCTAAGGCATTATATGTCTATTATTAATGGCATTCATATTGAAGGATATTATGCCTGATCGGAGTTCCTCTTTTCCTATTTCAATGGTATTCTTTCTAAGGTATGACAAGTTTGATGTTATTTTTTCTAAGTGTTAGAAACTAACTTAGGCTTCATGCCTACTATAATAGCCTAAGGGCTAGATATGCTATTTTCCCCCATGGGGAACTATAACGCCTCTATATGACATATGTAAAATGTTCTCACGGCTCTCTGTTGGATCGATATGAGCGCTAGAGGGGGGGATGAATAGCGTTCATAAAAACTTTTCTTTTTCGACGATTAAAACCAAGTACACAGCGAAAAACTAAAAGGCAAACACAAGAAAGACACAGCTTTTTTACTTGGTTCACAGCCCACCGGCTGCTAATCCAAGGTCCTATAATCCTTGATCGCTTCCAAAGGGCAATCACTAAAAGTCTCTTCCTCATTGGAGGTAAGAGAAAAGACGATTACAATGATTATAAGGCCGGTAACAACCTTACCAGTTCTTATACAAATTAAGTACAGAAAGATAATAATAATACTGACAATTAATTAGAAGATGGCGTACGGTCGGAGAAGCATTGTAGAGAGCACGAGCACTTGGGAGATTCTTGAATTTGGGTGTGAGTCCTCCCCTCCTTTTATAGATTTGTGCCTTGGAATTTGTCCCGATCCAGATCCAAAACTCGTGGATCTTATCTTGAGGTGGCGGCTTATCTTATCCTGAGGTGGCGGCTTATCTTATCCTGAGGTGGTGGCATCAATCTCTATCTCTTTGACCTTGTGCACTGGTCGATTGGCCGACATCACGATCGATCCTCTTAGTAGTAGTCGATCGCATGACTAACGACATCTCCGATTGGCTAGAATTCTTGCAATACAAGATTAGCACAATAGATGCATAATGCCATGCAGTGTGACAGTCCTTTGACTGTCCGATCTCGACTTCAGCATTCCTACGGAAGCCTTAGTCAGATCGACGCCTAGGATTGTCCTCTAACCGAGGACGCGTCCTTACCACCGCTCCACACACGGAGCTTACCTTTGGTCCTCTTGACCTGTCGCTTAGCTTTCAGTCACCACCGAGGTTCCTCGACTCCCCGAGGTTCTCCTGGTGTCGCCCGACCACCACGGTTTCTCAACTTGAGATTCTCCGGATGTCGCTCGACCTTTGGCTTAGCTTAAACACTTCCTGCACACTTAGCATATCACATGAGATAACAAAATAGCTTAACTTTGAATTTTTGCCATTATCAAAACCAAGGTTCGATTATCTAGTGCCCCTGCACCAACAATCTCTCCCTTTTTGATCTATGGCAAACTAATTCAAAGTTAAGAGAAAATAATCAGTAAGCATTGAACAATCATTTTTCAAAACCTCCCCCTTAACCATAGGTGAGTTTTGAAAAACAATTACTTTTTGGGAAAGAAAAATTAAGTAACCTCTTAACTTTATTCTCTCTCCCCCTTTGACATATATCAAAAATAACTTTATATTGGGTACATTGCCAAGAAATAGAATTTTTAAACATGCTAATCAAGTTGATTTAATATGTTCAACTCCCTTTAATACTTAAGAGTTTAGGTTTCTAGATCCTGCACCAACAATGTTTATCCTAGGTTAGAATGTGACCCCCCTAACCTTTAACATTGTTATAAAATTTTGAGAAAGAATTAAAAAAAACATTTTAAAGGCTCATGTCTATTGGTTTTTATGCCAAACTGGAGGTAGCTAGATACTAAGTTTGTCCAACTTAAGTCTTCTCTCCCCCTTGGCATATTATCAAAAGAAGGATTTAAATTTAGAAAGTATTGGTGATTTTTTTAAAAAAAAATATTTTTTAACAACTTCTATGATGATTATCCAATTATAACCTCCCCCTTAACCTAACATCCTTGTTAGCCACAAGGAAGGCATATCTAGAGGGTCTCCCCTTTTGTCTGACAAACTCTTAGGACATCCTTGCTGGCCATAAGGAAGGCTCACCTAAGTGTCCAGAGGGTATCTAAAGTTGACATAAGGATTTAGACGTTCGGTATTGGTCAACTAACCATCATTTTAAGAAGCATAGTTGTTTTGAAAACTATGTATAACTACACACAATAATCATGGCAACCAATAAAAATAGTTTTAAGAATCTATTTATGTGTATATAAATTTTGAAATCGTTTTCAAAATCATTTTTAATTTGTTGTCCTTACCATCTCACCTATTCTACATGATCAACCAAGTTATTCTTATAGGTATTGTGAGATGAATTTAATTTAATGCCTTAGAAATTAATTAATCTTGGGTTAGATTCGGATTTCACCTTTAGTTAGTTAAGTGAACATTTCAAAAGAGGGCTTCCAGGTCGTGGCGAGGCACAGGGGCCTTCTTTGATCGGAACAACGACCACTTCCTTAGACAAAGCCAACTTAGGAAATTACACACTTAATTCACTTAGGATTACGTCCTGGTCTAACTAGTTTAGGATGTGGTGAGGTAGCTTCAGTTAGTTCCACTTAGTTAAATGCACCAAGCTAGATACTCCTTATCCAACTCGGATACACTTGACTTCATTTCCTTAACGTACTATCATCTCACCACGTCCTAATACTATATTGTCAAGATTAATTAATTATTTTCTATCTATCCATTCTATGAGAGAGAATTTAAAACTAGTATGTATGACATGACAAAATAAGCATGATAATGATATGTATGCATGAGCAAGCTACATTCAATCAATTTAAAGAAATGGTTGTTTTTTTGGGTAGCCTTTTATTTGTTCTATAGTTATAAGATACTTTATTATAATTAGGTTTACAAATTTTAGTGTCTTGATTTTTGGTTAGCTTAGGCTTGTAACCCAAGTCTACATATTTATTAGTTGAATTTTTAAAAGTTGAAGGTTTAATTACTAGATTATTAATTTGTGTATAATCAAATGGTACTCTATTATAATTAATTTTATTGGTTTGATTATCTAATTTTGAATTTTTAATTAAGTTAGATTGTGAATTATTTAAAATAGGATTATTAGAATTTTTTTAAAATAATATTATTAGACTTTTTCAAGATAAGATTATTAGACTTTTTAAAAGTAGAATTATTAGAATTTTTTAAGATAAGATTATTAGACTTTTTGAAAATAGAATTATTAGAATTTTTTAAGGTAGAATTATTCAAGATAAGATTATTAGAATTTTTAAAGGTAGAATTATTATTAGAATTATTTAAGATAAGATTGTTAGAGTTTTTAAAGGTAGAATTATTATTAGAATTATTTAAGATAAGATTGTTAGAGTTTTTAAAGGTAGGTAGAATTATTATTAGAATTATTTAAGATAAAATTGTTAGAGTTTTTAAAGGTAGAATTATTATTAGAATTATTTAGATTATCTTTGGAATTTTTTAAAGTTAATTTCTATTTTTTTATGGTTGAATTTTTCAAAACAGAAATTTTTAATTCGGAATTATCTAAATTAATTAGATCTAGGAATTGATGATTCTGTCCTATTGTTTGATTATTCTGATCAAGGGTTTGATTATTCTGATTAAATCCTAGGTTGGCTTTATCTTTGACTTGATCTAGATCTATGTTAATTAAACTAAATATTTGATTAATCTCTTTGTTAATTTTATCAAATGTTAGATTAATTTGATCATTTTCTTCCATGATATTATTATTATTATTATTTAAACTAATTAAATCTGAATTAATTAATTTTTTATTAGTTGAATTATTAATTGTATTAATTAATTGACAACAATTACACAATTTATCTAAATTATCAACTATTCTAAAACTCAACTTTTCAAAATTATTAACTTTACTAACCTTTTTTTCCGGACACCGATTCTTGTAGTGACCGAATCTTCCGCACCCGAAGCACTTGATGTGCTCCTTGTTCTTTCGGATTCCTAGCAATGGTGTCTCCTTTGCCGTCGGTTGCGTCATTCGAGTCTTACGAGTAGGACACTTATTTTTATAGTGTCCTCTCTCCCTGCACTTAAAGAAAATAATATGAAATTTAAAATTTAAATTGACATTGTTACCTTTATGCCTTGTGGGAGACTCTTCCATGGTTTTCTCGGTCAATGATTTTCTAAAACTCGCAAAAAAAAAAAACAAACCAAAAAGTCCCAAGACCGTTCGGTACGTGTTATAACACCATTGCTTTGCTTCGGCCTACGCGGAAGATTCCAAGTGGCTCCTCCGAAGGAATGCTAAAGAGTCTGAAACGCTCTTTGGGAAGAAGGCTATTATGGCGCTAGAGGGTGAATAAGCGTTCATAAAAACTTTTCTTTTTCGATGATTAAAACCAAGTACACAGCGGAAAACTAAAAGACAAACACAAGAAATACACAAAGCTTTTTTACTTGGTTCACTACCAGCTAATCCAAGGTCCTTGATCAAAAGTCTCTTCCTCGTTAGAGGTAAGAGAAAAGATGATTACAATGATTATAAGGCCGGTAACAACCTTACCGATTCTTATACAAATTAAGTACAGAAAGATAATAATAATATCGACAATTAATTAGAAGATGGCGCACGGTCGGAGTAGCGTTGTAGAGAGCACGAGCACTTGGGAGATTCTTGAATTTGGGTGTGAGTCCTCCCCTCCTTTTATAGATTTGCGCCTTGGAATTTGTCCCGATCCAGATCCAAAACTCATGGATCTTATCTTGAGGTGGTGACTTATCTAATCCTGAGGTGGTGCCTTATCTTATCCTGAGGTGGTGGCATCAATCTCTATCTCTTTGACCTTGTGCACTGGGCTGATTCGTCGACATCAGTCGACTGATCTGTAACACCCCAAAAATTTTTCTCCAAAATTTTTGGTATAGAATTTAATTTTTTGTCTAGTAGATTATATATGGGATCCTGGAAAATGATGATAAAAGAACAAAAAAAGTGGAGAGGTGGGGTTTGAACCTTAAACCTCTTGGTGAGAGTTAACTCTTACCATGCATGTGATGACCAAGTGCT
Source organism: Wurfbainia villosa (assembly GCA_025175895.1). Lineage (NCBI taxonomy): Eukaryota > Viridiplantae > Streptophyta > Magnoliopsida > Zingiberales > Zingiberaceae > Wurfbainia > Wurfbainia villosa. Next base: position 27,910,100 of record CM045989.1, on the reverse strand, counting down.
CAGCAGTAGCTTACTGTTGGAGAAAGAGGAGAAATTGTAGATGAGTATGAGGAGGGTAAAATGTAGAGGCATGAAAAGAGAAGAGGCACTTCTCTTCCTCCCTTTATAAATAGGAGTGGAAGTTCCATTTGGCCACTTCTTCCTCCCTCTTCTCTTCTTCTTCCTCACCGAAACTCACCTTCTCCCTTTCCATTTTCCGAAATTCATCCAAGCAAGAAGAAGGCTAGGGTTGGCTTCCATTAGGTCATCTTCAAACTAAAAGCCAAGCGAAGGAAGTAAGATTCCCTCACCTACAGTATATTTGTTCTTGTAGGACATGATACATGAAAGAAATATGATGCTAGATACCTTATAAGTTTCGGCCAACAAAGGTTTTGGGCTAGGGTTGCATGAAAATGCTTCTAAGGAAATTTTTTTATAGGTTGTATGCTTCATGTAGCTTTGTGCCCCTACATGTTTCGGCCAACAAAGGTTTTGGGGCTAGGGTTGCATGAATATGCTTCTAAGGAAATTTGTATAGGTTGTATGCTTCATATAGGAATTTTTAGGTGCCAAAAACCCAAGCTTTGTGCCCCTACAAGTTTCGGCCAACATTGGTTTTAGGGCTAGGGTTTCATGAAAACACCCCTTATGAAGTTATGTTATGTTGTATGCCTTCATGTATGAATTTATGTAACAAAAAAATGAAATTTTGGTACACTACAAGTTTCGGCCAACATTGGTTTTAGGGCTAGGGTTTCATGAAAACACCCCTTATGAAGTTATGTTATGTTGTATGCCTTCATGTATGAATTTATGTAACAAAAAAATGAAATTTTGGTACCCTACAAGTTTCGGCCAACATTGGTTTTAGGGCTAGGGTTTCATGAAAACACCCCTTATGAAGTTATGTTATGTTGTATGCCTTCATGTATGAATTTATGTAACAAAAAAATGAAATTTTGGTACCCTACAAGTTTCGGCCAACATTGTTTTTAGGGCTAGGGTTTCATGAAAACACCCCTTATGAAGTTATATTATGTTGTATGCCTTCATGTATGAATTTATGTAACCAAAAATAAAATTTTGGTACCCTCCAAGTTTCGGCCAACAATGGTTTTAGGGCTAGGGTTGCATGAAAACACCCCTTAGGAAATTAGGATATGTTGTATGCCTATGTGATGAACGTGTTTATGATTTTCATATGTCATGAAATATGCCTATGTGAAGAACGTGTTTATGATTTTAATATGCCATGAATTATGCCTATGTGATGACCATGTTTCTGATTTTAATATGCCTATGTGATGAACATGTCTATGATTTTAATATGTCATGAAATATGCCTATGTGATGAACATGTTTATGATTTTAATATGCCATGAATTATGCCTATGTGATGACCATGTTTCTGATTTTAATATGCCTATGTGATGAACATGTCTATGATTTTCATATGTCATGAAATATGCCTATGTGAAGAACGTGTTTATGATTTTAATATGCCATGAATTATGCCTATGTGATGACCATGTTTCTGATTTTAATATGCCTATTTGATGAACTTGTCTATGATTTTCATATGTCATGAAATATGCCTATGTGATGAACATGTTTATGATTTTAATATGCCATGAATTATGCCTATGTGATGACCATGTTTCTGATTTTAATATGCCTATGTGATGAACATGTCTATGATTTTAATATGTCATGAATTATGCCTATGTGATGAATATGTTTATGATTTAATATGCCATGAAATATGCCTATGTGATGAACAAGTTGATGATTTTAATATGCCATGAAATATGCTTATGTGATGAACATGATTATGCTTTAAGACCCCTTTAGGGCATTCTTAAGTTATGAATGCATATATGCTATGACATGTCTAAAAAGATGCTTCCCCTTTTTATGTTGGGATTAAGAGCTCTCCTTATGATAAGATAAGACGGAGATGCTTCCCTTTTTAACTCGGGATTAAGAGCTCTCCTTATGATAAGATAAGACGGAGATGCTGTAGGGAAATCTCGTATGCCAAATGGCATATGCGCAACGGAAAATAGGATCCCTTCCAAGTGATCCATGCGAAAGCAAACTCGTATAAAATAAATTTCTCTAAACCAAACCTATCTTATAGGAGAGGATTACCTTTGTTGCGTGCCCTCGTTAATCCCGCTTCTCCTTTCGGTTTGTTGGATCTTTAGCACGTTCAAGTGTCCATGCCTCTATACGTATCCACACGAGCACGCTCTTGTCTCACAAAAGGAAAACTAGAAGAGCTCTCCTTTACTTCTTGCTAGAGAAGTCCCTAAAGGAGAGGAAGAGAGGGAAAAGGAGAAAGGAAGAAGAAGACTCCTCTTCTTGCTAGCCTACACTCACAAACCCACACAACCAAAGCTTCTACCAAGCTCTCTCACAACCACAACACCAAAAACCCACAATGGCCGGCCACTCCATGGAGCCTTTTATAGGGTTGGAAAAACCCTTCCACCTCCTTCACATTCAATGCAATCCATTGCATTGAGACACACTCAAAAAGGATTTGGCTTCCTTGTTTGGCCGGCCACTTAAGGAGACAAAACCATTTTGTTTCCTTCCACCTTAACTAGCTTAGGTGGATGCTTAGGTGGCATGCTTATGTGGCATTCTTATGTGGCATTCATGCATGTTGAATTAATCTTATTAATTCAATTAAGCTTATGTTATCATATTGAATTAATCTTATTAATTCAATTAAGCTTATGTTATCATATTGAATTAATCTTATTAAATCAATAAGGTAACATATTGAATTAATCTCATTAAATCAATTAGCTAAAATTCTCATTAAGCTTAAAGTCCAAAAATCATTTTGTACTTAAGCTTATTCCCATATCATTCTAGTCAAACTAGAATACTCTAATTCCTCTAATTATCATGCTCTTTGTGTGTGACCCTATAGGCTCTCATAACGTTGGCAGTGGACCTAAACTCTTTTAGATACACAAGCAATGAGCGGCATCTAGCAATACATCATTGCTACCCAAGTTACGAGATAAGTCAAGATCCGACTAACCTTTCCGTGACTACTATAATATATGACCGTGTCCTTCTATCCTTGATATCAGATTGATCAATGAGGCATAGACCGTGTCATCCTCGATCAATCTATGTGTTTCTTGATCCCTGAGTAAACTAACTCAAACAAATGAGCTCAATATCTCATATTGACTCATTCGAGCATGGCCATGCGTTTTAGTAGTTCTACTCAATCAAGGGGCCCACCGATATCACTCCCGTCATATGGAAGGGACAGATCCCATCTACATCACTCACATCCCTCCGCATAATTTGTTACATACCCAGTAATCGCCTTTATGGTCCACCCTGTTACGGGTGACGTTTGACGATACCAAAGTACATAACTCCTTATGTAGGGAACCGTAGTGACTTGGTCTAAGGACTATTCATACCAATAGTCACATGAGAAAGTTTATGACACTCATATAACGATCCATGAAACTTTCTCATGGCGGGTCGGGAGATATATTCTCCAATATATACCCATGTGTCAACTTGATATCATATATCCATGACTTGTGAGATCAAGTCATCAATTGACCTACATGCTAGTCTTTATGTATTAATATTGCCCTTGCATATTAATACTCGACTAGAACATTTAGGAAAGTGTTCTCTCTGACCTCTCATAATCAATTCACGCCAATTGATGTCTTTGTAGATAAGAACCTACTTTTCTAGGGCATTATTATATTTAAATTAGGTGCACAAGCAAGATGTAAATATAATAACCAATCCTTGCCTTTATAGAATATGATACAAAATGTTCCCTATTCAACCATCACATGATTGGTTCTAGGGCTTTAACTAACAATCTCCCACTAGCACTAGTACCAATCACTATGATATCTAATACCTAGTGACCTAGTGTGACCATCATGCTTCCTCTGTGCCAAAGCCTTGGTCAATGGATCTGCGATGTTAGCTTCTGTCGGTACTCTGCATATTCTCACATCTCCTCTATCGATGATCTCTCGAATGAGATGGAAGCGCGCATATGTGTTTGGTCGTGATGTGATCGAGGTTCCTTAGCACATCTGATAGCCCCATTGTTGTCACAATAGAGGTCTATTGGATCTGCAATGCTAGGAACTACCCCAAGTTCAGCGATGAACTTGCGGAGCCAAATGACCTCCTTTCTTTGCATCGATCTTTGCAATATACCTCACTTGTAGAATCAGCAACTGTGTCCTGCTTCGAACTCTTCCAGCTAACAGCTCCACCATTCAGGCAAAACACGTACCCCGATTGCGATCTATAGTCATCCTTGTCTGTTTGGAAGCTTGCATCACTGTAACCCTTTACAGTTAGCTCCTCATTGCCTCCAAATATCAGGAAATATTCTTTCGTTCTTCGTCAGTACTTAAGAATATTTTTGACTGCTATCCAGTGACTTTCACCTGGATCGATTGTATCTACTCGTCATGCTCAAAGCATACGAGACGTCAGGACGAGTACAAAGCATGGCGTACATGATAGACCCTATAGCTGATGCATAAGGGATCTTATCCATGCGATCTCTCTCCTCCTTAGAAGAGGGACATTGAGTCTTCGAAAGACTCACACCATGTGATAAAGGCAGAAACCCTTTCTTAGAATTTTGCATAGCAAAACGATCTAGCACTTTATCAATGTATGTACTCTGACTTAGGCCAAGTAATCTTCTAGATCTCTATAGATCTTGATGCCTAGAATATAGGCAGCTTCACCTATGTCCTTCATCGAGAAACAATTCCCTAACCACATCTTCACAGACTGGAGTGAGGGAATATCATTTCCGATGAGAAGTATGTCATCTACATACAAGACAAGAAATACAACTGTGCTCACACTATTTCTCTTGTAGACACAAGGCTCATCTTCATTCTTGATGAAACCAAACTCTTTGATTGCATCATCGAATCGAAGATTCCAGCTTCGAGAGGCTTGCTTTAGTCCATAAATGGACCTTTGCAGTTTGCATACCTTTCCAGGATGCTTTGGATCTTCAAAACCCTCAGGTTGTGTCATGTACACATCCTCGAGTAGCTTTCCATTCAGAAAAGCGGTTTTGACATCCATCTGCCAGATCTCATAATCATGGTAGGCTGCAATAGCAAGTATGATCCGAATGGATTTAAGCATCGCAACTGGTGAAAAGGTTTCTTCATAGTCAATACCATGAATTTGTTTGAATCCTTTAGCCACCAATCTACCTTTATAGGTATGCTTATTACCATCCATGTCAGTCTTTACTTTAAAGACCCACTTACACCCAATGGGTTTTACCCTTGGTGGATCAACCAAAGTCCATACTTGGTTAGTGTACATGGATTCCATTTGGATCTCATGGCCTCTAGCCATTTCTCGAATCTGGCTCATCATAGCTTCTTTATAGGATGTAGGCTCGTCAAGATTGATAAGCAATACATCACCATTGTCACCAAGAGAAAAGAATATCTCTCGGGTTGACGACGGATCCTATTAGATCTACGAAGAGGTTGGTCTACTTGAACAGGTGTTTGCTCCACAACTCTTTGGGCAACAAATTCCTCATCCACAACACTTTGTGGTGCCTGTTCATTTTCAATCGAAGCCTTAGTGTTATCATCATCTTGAACTTCTTCAAGATGAATTTTACTCCCACTAGTTTTTCTAGAAATAAATTCTCTTTCTAGAAAGACAGCATTTCTGGCAACAAACACCTTGCCAAGTGTGGGATTGTAAAAGTAATATCCCTTAGTTTCCTTGGGATATCCGACAAAATAACACTTATCTGATTTGGGTTCTAGTTTATCTGAGACTTGACGTCTAACGTAAGCTTCACAACCCCAAATCTTTATAAAAGACATTTTGGGACTCTTCCCGGTCCATATCGTATATGGTGTCTTTTCTACGGCTTTTGATGGAACGCGATTAAGTGTGAAAGCTACTCTCTAGAGCTAAACCCCAAAGGAAGTAGGTAGATCATCGGCTCATCATTGATCGTACCATATCTAATAGAGTACGATTTCTCCTCTCAGATACACCATTCCATTGTGGTGTTCTAGGTGGAGTGAGTTGGGATATTATCCCACACTCAGCCAGGTGATCACGAAACTCTTGACTAAGGTATTCACCACCTCGATCTGATCGAAGTAGCTTAATACGCTTACCAAGTTGGTTTTGTACTTCATTCTTGAATTCTTTGAACTTTACAAAGGATTTTGACTTATGTCTCATCAAATATAAGTAGCCAAATCTACTCATATCATCAGTGAAAGTAATAAAGTACTTATAGCCTCCTCTGGCTTCGACATTGAAAGGGCCACATACATCAGTATGTATGAGTCCTAACAAATCTGTCGCTCTCTCGCCATGTCCACTAAATGGAGTTTTAGTCATCTTTCCTAAAAGACAAGACTCGCATACCTCATATGATTCAAAATCAAATGAGTCCAATAATCCATCTTTATGGAGTTGGGATATGCGTTTTTCATTTATGTGACCTAGGCGTGATGCGAAGATATGTCCGTTCAAATCATTCGATTTGAACCGTTTACGCTATATTACGTTATAAATTGGGTTTTCTAAATCTAGAACATAGAGACCATTCATAAGTGGTGCATTACAATAGAACATTTCATTTAAATAAATGGAACAACATTTGTCCTTTATTATAAAAGAAAAGTTTTTTTTGTCTAAACAAGATACAGAGATTATGTTCTTTGTCAATGCAGGTACATAAAAGCACTCCTCTAGTTCTAAGATAAGCCCAGTGGGCAAAGACAAAGAATATGTTCCTACAGCTACAGCAGCAACTTTTGCGTCATTGCCTACTCGTAGGTCCACTTCGCCCTTTGCCATTATTCTACTATTTCTCAGTCCCTGCACATTAGTACAAATGTGAGATGCACATCCGGTATCTAATACCCATGTAGAAGAAATAGATAGATTAACCTCTATAACATGTATACCGTAAGTCCCACTTCTCTTGTTCTTTACTTCCTCAAGGTAGACTTTGCGTTCCGCTTCCGATGTCCGATCTCACCGCAATGGAAGCAGTCCCCTTCCTTAGGTACTTTACCTTTACCCTTTGAAGTGGATGAATTGGCCTTGCCTTTGGCTTGGGTCTTACCCTTGCCTTTGCGCTTACCTTTGTCCTTCTTGACCATTAGTACATTACTAACTTTCTTCTTGAGATTTGGTTCAGCAGTTCTCAACATGCTGAGAATCTCAGGCAAAGGTTTATCAATTTCATTCATGTTATAATTCATGACGAATTGATTGTATGCTTCCTAACGACGATTGCAGGATAACATCGGTTGCCAATTCTTGGCTCAGTGGAAAACCTAGTCTTTCAAGGTTCTCAACGTACCCAATCATTTTGAGTACGTGAGTTCCTACAGGTGTTCCTTCTTGCATCTTGAATGCAAAAAGAGCCTTAGACACTTCAAAACGCTCGTGCCTAGCTTGTCCTTGATATAGTTGTTTCAAATGCTCAACCATATCATAGGCATCCATGTTCTCATGTTGCTTCTGAAGCTCAGAGTTCATGGTGGCAAGCATAAGGCATGACACATCTAATGCGTCATCTTGATGCTTCTTATAAGCATCCTTTTCAGCATGAGTGGCCGTAGGGGCGGGTATTTCAGGGGTAGACTGCTCTAGGACATATAGTTTGCGTTCTTGCTTGAGGATAATCCTCAAGTTCCTATACCAGTCAAGAAAGTTTGCTCCATTGAGCTTGTCCTTCTCAAGGACAGATCGCAAGTTGAGGGGGTGTGTCGTGTTAGATGACATGGTGATCTACAACATTAAAATGCAAAGTTAAGTATCATACCTAAATCATTTAATTAGGCCTTTAATTAAATGAGGCTCCCACTAAATTCTCATAGCTACTATTTAGCTATAAATTTATATGGGATAAAGATCCACATCATAATTCGTCTTGAGTTAGCTTTGGCTAATCGCCCAAGACGTAGTATAATTAGGTAGGCAATCTTTTGCCAATTACATCTGATGTAACTCTTTAATAGCTTTGGTTAAGTTTTAGATTAGTTTAGTGTTTATTCCTAAACCGACTTCCGGTGTGGCGAGGCACAGGGCCTTCTTGGATATCAGCAACGACCACTTCTAAGACAAAGCTGATGTTCGGAAATCACACAAAACTAATGTTAACACTTATGTTCAAAGCTAATATATGCCTCTACTTTCTTAACCAATTAAGAAAACACTTAATTAAGTCTTAACCAAGACTGATAGCGGGACATCACGATTGTCCACTCGCACCCCTCCAAGATAAAATGCATTGCTTTGCTTTGGCAAACCCAATAACAAATGATCGAGGAAGTAGTGAGTACCAACTTTGGTAGGCATATCGTTTAGACTTATTAAGAAATAAACATGTATCATATACATATTAGCATACATCACATATAAGCTAAACTAATCATGCATCACATACAAGCTAAACTATCATGCATCACATACATATTAAACTAACGTGTCATGGTTATGGCCCTTATTCTACAATCTTCTCAAGCCAATGAAAAGATTGATTGGTCAACCTAGGGATAGCATCTTCTCCTAAGTGCTTCCTTTTGGTTGTCTTGTGTGTTGACTTCCTCCTTGTAACCTCATCTTCCAATGGACCCTCCATCCTTGTTTTGTACATTACAAAAGGAGAAATACTCGAGTTACATTCGAGTCTAAAACTAATTTTACAACAAGAATATTAGGAGAAAGGCACGACACGCAGGCCGTATTAAGAATTACAACACACAATCACAAACTTTTTGGGACTAGGCCATAACCATGCACCATGTCATTTTAACTATTAAAAGACATTGGATATTTTATTATGTTTGAAAATTTGCTAATGCAATTATCAACTCATAATAAAATTTATCCTACTTCTATATCACATATAAAATAGAGAAAACCTATTTTTATACGATCTTTCGCAAGTGGCTCGATACCTTTAGGGAAATCTCGTATGCCAAATGGCATATGACGGAAAATAGGATCCTTCCAAGTGATCCATGCAAAGCAAACTCGTATAAAATAAATTTCTCTAAACCAAACCTATCTTATAGGAGAGGATTACCTTTGTTTGCCCTCGTTAATCCCGCTTCTCCTTCGGTTTGTTGGATCTTTAGCACGTTCAAGTGTCCGTGCCTCTATCGTATCCACACGAGCACGCTCTTGTCTCACAAAAGGAAAACTAGAAGAGCTCTCCTTTACTTCTTGCTAGAGAAGTCCCTAAAGGAGAGGAAGAGAGGGAAAAGGAGAAAGGAAGAAGAAGACTCCTCTTCTTGCTAGCCTACACTCACAAACCCACACAACCAAAGCTTCCACCAAGCTCTCTCACAACCACAACACCAAAAACCCACTATGGCCGGCCACTCCATGGAGCCTTTTATAGGGTTGGAAAAACCCTTCCACCTCCTTCACATTCAATGCAATCCATTGCATTGAGACACACTCAAAAAGGATTTGGCTTCCTTGTTTGGCCGGCCACTTAAGGAGACAAAACCATTTTGTTTCCTTCCACCTTAACTAGCTTAGGTGGATGCTTAGGTGGCATGTTTATATGTGGCATTCTTATGTGGCATTCATGCATGTTGAATTAATCTTATTAATTCAATTGCTTATGTTATCATATTGAATTAATCTTATTAATTCAATTGCTTATGTTATCATATTGAATTAATCTTATTAAATCAATAAGGTAACATATTGAATTAATCTCATTAAATCAATTAGCTAAAATTCTCATTAAGCTTAAAGTCCAAAAACCATTTTGTACTTAAGCTTATTCCCATATCATTCTAGTCAAACTAGAATACTCTAATTCCTCTAATTATCATGCTCTTTGTGTGTGACCCTATAGGCTCTCATAACGTTGGCAGTGGACCTAAACTCTTTTAGATACACAAGCAATGAGCGGCATCTAGCAATACATCATTGCTACCCAAGTTACGAGATAAGTCAAGATCCGACTAACCTTTCCGTGACTACTATAATATATGACCGTGTCCTTCTATCCCTGATATCAGATTGATCAATGAGGCATAGACCGTGTCATCCTCGATCAATCTATGTGTTTCTTGATCCCTGAGTAAACTAACTCAAACAAATGAGCTCAATATCTCATATTGACTCATTCGAGCATGGCCATGCGTTTTAGTAGTTCTACTCAATCAAGGGGCCCACCGATATCAATCCCGTCATATGGAAGGGACAGATCCCATCTACATCACTCACATCCCTCCGCATAATTTGTTACATACCCAGTAATCGCCTTTATGGTCCACCCTGTTACGGGTGACGTTTGACGATACCAAAGTACATAACTCCTTATGTAGGGAACCGTAGTGACTTCAGGTCTAAGGACTATTCATACCAATAGTCACATGAGAAAGTTTATGACACTCATATAACGATCCATGAAACTTTCTCATGGCGGGTCAGTTCAGTATATATTCTCCAATATATACCCATGTGTCAACTTGATATCATATATCCATGACTTGTGAGATCAAGTCATCAATTGACCTACATGCTAGTCTTTATGTATTAATATTGCCCTTGCATATTAATACTCGACTAGGAACATTTAGGAAAGTGTTCTCTACAGCCTCTCATAATCAATTCTGCCAATTGATGTGCTGTAGATAAGAACCTACTTTTCTAGGGCATTATTATATTTAAATTAGCTGGCACAAGCAAGATGTAAATATAATAACCAATCCTTTGCCTTTATAGAATATGATACAAAATGTTCCCTATTCAACCATCACATGATTGGTTCTAGGGCTTTAACTAACAGATGCTTCCCTTTTTAACTCGGGATTAAGAGCTCTCCTTATGATAAGATAAGACGGAGATGCTTCCCTTTTTATGTTGGGGATTAAGAGCATTCTTTATTATATGACAAGAAAGAAAGGAATTAAGTATTTTACTTTGTAAGAGGTTAAGTACCCGACCCATTAGGTGGTCGTTAATCAAATCCAAAGGGAGATAAGAAGATGTAAGAGGTCTTGCCCTGGTAAGACGTAAGAGGTCTTGCTCTAGTAGGTCTGGTGGCTCGCTACCCCAGCCTATTAGGGAATGCGCATTATGTGGTACTTAACCTGGGGCCCCCCATTCAAGTTATGATTATGTTGAAGTACCTATATGTATATGTTTTGAAAAGAAAGGACTTGTATGAAATTAAGAATGCTTATGATTATGTCCTTGATCCATGTTTAGGATCTATGAAATTATGAATGCTTATGTTCAAGTTTAAGAATGCTTATGATTATGTCCTTGATGCATGTTTAGGATTTATGAAATTATGAATGCTTATGTTCAAGTTTAAGAATGCTTATGATTATGTCCTTGATGCATGTTTAGGATTTATGAAATTATGAATGCTTATGTTCAAGTTTAAGAATGCTTATGATTATGTCCTTGATGCATGTTTAGGATTTATGAAATTATGAATGCTTATGTTCAAGTTTAAGAATGCTTATGATTATGTCCTTTATGCATGTTTAGGATTGATGATGTCATGAATGCTTATGTTTAATTTATGCCATGCTTAGATTTAATTATGTTTAGCATGCTTATGTAAATCTCATGCCATGCTTATGTTTTATTACGTGGGTATGTTGATGATTAGTGTTGTTATGAAATACTTATGCTATTTATGCTAGTATGCTCATGTCTTCTAATTGTTTGATGAAGTTGTGGCTTTTGTGAGTAGGCAAGATTCTTACTAAGCTATATGCTTATAGTTTATGTTGTCCATATACTGCAGATACAGGAAACATTAACTAGAGGAAGTAGCAGGAGGGGCCAAGTGTGTGTGATAGTGGCATGGTGGAAAAAGACCCTATTACTATCTGCTTATATTTTATGCTCAATGAATAACTTAAGACATTGCTTCCGCTTATAAGACTTGTGATTTATTAGCACCATGTTGGATGTTGCTTAGTTATGATACTGTTCAATTACTTAAAAAAGTTTGATATGTTAGAACTCATGAATGAATCTTTATGTTATGCATGTTATAAAATGAGATAAGATATGTTAACATGCTAATTATGAATATGATATGGGATGCATGTATAAAAGAAGGTTTAAGCCATGATAACATGTTTAAGTATGTAAATGGTGAAATGATCCATATATGTTATGTTATAAAAAAAAAAAAAGTAGCCCCGAGAGAGATAAGGGCAAAGAGTGTGATCGATCCTCTTAGCGATCATCGCCTTTCAATCGACTCAGACATCTCGGTTGATCTGCACTTGAGAATTCTTGCAATACAAGATTAGCACAATAGATGCATAATGCCATGCAGTGTGATAGTCCTTTGACTGTCCGAACTCGACTTTAGTATTCCTCCGGAAGCCTTAGTCGGATCGACGCCTAGGATTTTCCTCTAACCGAGGACGCGTCCTTACCACCGCTCCACACACGGAGCTTACCTTTGGTCCTCTTGACCTGTCGCTTAGCTTTCGGTCACCACCGAGGTTCCTCGACTCCCCGAGGTTCCTCGACTCCCCGAGGTTCTCCTGGTGTCACTCGACCACCACGGTTTCTCAACTTGAGATTCTCCAGATGTCGCTCGACCTTTGGCTTAGCTTAAACACTTCCTGCACACTTAGCATATCACATGAGATAACAAAATAGCTTAACTTTGAATCTTTGTCATTATCAAAACCAAGGTTCGATTATCTAGTGCCCCTGCACCAACACTCTCCTATAAAAGTCTGAGGGCTAGATAGCTATTTTTCCCCACGGGGAACTATAACACCAACTATAATGGGAAGGTAACATGCTAACAATGCTCAACGCCTCCAGTATCTTAAGGCATAAATGCCTCCTACAGTGTTCTAAGGCATAAAATTCCTCTTACAATGCTTTAAGACATAAATTCCTCCAATATTTTAAGTCATATATGTCTCCTACAGTATTCTAAGGCATAAACGCCTCCTCTTACAACATTCTAAGGCATAAACGCCTCATAGAAATATTTTAAGGCTTAGAATGCCTCATGCAATATTTTAGGCATAAACACTCATATAGTGTCAAGGTTCAGTGATTCATACATTGTTCAAGAGGCAATGTGCAAGGAATAATGCCTAGTATAACAGAATGATATATGTGGGTATTGGAGGTTGATATGATAAGGGGTTGCGCGTTTATGAACACTTGTAAAACTTCACTCAACTTCGCTTTCAGTTTTTATAAAAATGGGGAAATGTGATGGGTGTGGGGGTCTTTTTCAGCTAAGGCAGAGAAATTTTTTGTTATAAAACACTTGTAAAATTTCACTCGATTCGTTCTTCAGTTTTACTAAAGAGGGGAAACTTATGATGGGTTCGGGGTTTCTCTGATCAGGATTAAACTTTTCCCGAGCAATATGTTCATTTCCCGGGCAGTTTGGGTGATTGTCGAGCAGTGTTCAATGACTAAGTATGGCATTGGCTGAGTGGTCTATGTGTTTTCCCGGGCAATTAGTATATTTCCCGAGAAACAAATGTGATTCCTGATCTCAGAAAGAAAGAGCAATGGAGTGTTGTTTGAGTATAGCATTGGCAGAGAAGTCTATATGTTTCCCGGGTAGTTAGTATATTTCCCAAGCAGTATATGTGATTCCTAATCTCAGAAAGAAAGAGCAGTGCAGAGTTGTTTGGGTATAGCATTGGCAGAGCAGTCTATGAGTTTCCCGAGCAGTGTAGGTAATTCCTAATCTCAGAAAGGAAGAGTAGTGCAGAGTTGTTTAAGTCTCAGTATTGGCAGAGCAGTCTGTGTTTCTAGGGAAGTAGTATATTTTCGAGTAGTGTATTCATTTCCTGAGCAGTATATTCATTTCCCGAGTAGTATGTTCATTTCCCAATCAGTATGTTCATTTTTCGAGCGGTATGTTCATTTCCTGAGCCGCTTAGGGATTTCAAGGTTTCTTTCTAATATGACGAAATAAGGAGGAAGGGGTATGCCAGAGGATGGGAAGTAGTAGGGGAAGTTGAGGATGGTTAGTTTAATATAACTGCATTTATGTTTGTATTTTATTTTAATTAATATGTGGTAGGGGACATAAGGAGATATTTTGAATTAAGGCGAGAAAAGTGATTACAAGGACAGCTTGACAAAGGTCATTTAAGTAAATTCATCTCAAAGGGAAGGCAGTTGATCCATCTATAGAAGGGGCAGAGGGGGACAAAGCAGGGGATGGTTGTTTCTTCGCTATTCGGTACCTCAAAGATCTCCTTCTCACTTCTTTTTTTACATTCCACTTGTGTTGTTGTTTTCTTCATACTCTTACTGACTTGAGCGTCGGAGTGGCAGCGCCGGACAGTTGATCCACATCTCACGTTCCTTCTCCCAACACATATCTAACTTCACTTCCAAGATCCAAGGTAATTCCAGGGGCAGATCTCTCTTTATCTCATTTCTAACCTTCTTTGGTATCAGATCTAGCATTCCACAAGAAGGGGGAGGGAGATCTCAGTAGGTCGAAGAAGTTAACACCATCATATATATATATATGTATGGAGGAGTTAGATGGTCTTTTATTGTTCGATCTCGACTTAGACCTTTCTCCGGAAGTCTTAGTTGGATTGAGGCATAAGGTTATCCCTGTATGGAGGACATGTCCTTATCATCACTCCACACTCAGATCTTACCTTTGGTCCTTCTGACCTATCGCTTAGCTTTTGGTCACTTGACCACCGAGGTTTCTCCTTCCGAGATTCTCCTGGTGTCACCCAACCACCGATATTTCTTATCCCGAGATTCTCCTGGTGTCGTTGACCACTGAGGTTTCTCGTCCGGAGATTCTTTTGGTGTCATTGAACTTTGCAAGGTCTAATACAATACTTGCACACTTAGCATAACATATGAGATAACAATATAGCTTAACTTTGAATCTTTGCCATTATCAAAACCTTAGTTCGATTATCTGGTGCCCTTGCACCAACAATTTTCCCCTTTTTGATCTATGGTAAACCAATTCAAAGTTAAGAGAAAATAAGTAGTAAGAATTAATCAAGCATTTTTCAAAACCTTCCCCTTAAGGTTACCTCCCCCTTAACGCTAGGTGAGTGAGTGAGTTTTGAAAAACAAATACTTTTCGAAAAAGCTATCCTTTTAACTTCTTAACCTCTTATAATTTTCGAAAAAGTTAACCTTTTAACCTCTTAACTTTTAACCTCTCTCCCCCTTTACGATATAGCAAAAATAATTACATGAGCGGTGCTTTAATAAAATTAATATTTGAACATATATAAAGGAATAGAATCTTGCAAAATGTCAAACTCTAATAAACTTTTCAAAAGAACATTATAAGTTCAAAAGATAAGGGAAATAATTACAAGTTTTTATGAATCCAAGCATGAGTCCTTTTTATAAAATAATATTTTCAACATAACTCATCTAATAAATTGCCCTTATAGAAATGTTCAACTCTATCCTAACTCAATTGATATTAGATAATTAATAAGTCTTGATTAGAGTTGGTTATTTTGAAAAATTATACTCCATGATCCATGTTGATGCACTTGTTCTACATTTGGAATCAGGAGCAAGGTCCTAACATCTCACACCCATCTACGTGGCTCAGTACACAATCATATTAAACCTATGTGTTGTGAGATGTGTTGGCTCCTTAAAACTATAGGCTCATGCTTTTTAAGGTAAGTCCTATACTAGTTCCGTGTAGTATAAAAGAAAATGATAAATAATAAGTAAAGATAAGTCCTACTCTACTGCACATATTTTTAGTTTTTGTCTAAGCAAACTGAACTATGCTTCAGGTAATGGTTTAGTAAAAATATCTACTATGTTCGATTTTGATTCTATGTATTCAAGTTTTACATTTCCATTAGCTACATGTTCTCTTATAAAATGGTGTTTTACTTCTATGTGTTTAGTTCTAGAATGATATATAGGATTTTTAGTTAAATTAATTGAACTAATGTTATTAATCATGACTTTAGCATTACTAATGTTTAGTTGGAAGTCATTTAGAGTGTGCTTCATCCAAAGAAGTTGAGCTACACTCACCCATGGATACGTATTGTGCTTCGGTAGTAGACAAAGCAACACAATGTTATTTTCTACTACACCAATGAACTAGACTTGATCCTAAGAGTTGGTAGCAACCACTCATACTTTTCCTATCAAGTTTACTACCGGCATAATCTGAGTCAGAGTAGCCTATTAGTTCGAACTCATTTGACCTAAGATACAAGATTCCTACATTTTGTGTTCCTTTTATGTATCTAAAAATTCTTTTTACTAAGGTTAGGTGTGATTCTTTGGCACAAGACTAAAACCTTGCACACATACTACAAAGAGTATATTAGGTCGGCTTGCAGTTAAGTACAGAAGACTACCTATTGCACTCCTATTGTATTTTAAATCTATAGCTTTTCCTTCTAAATCCTCTCCAATGTATACATTAGTTGCCATAGGTATATTAATTTCTTTAGCATTTTGCATACCAAATTTACTAATTAACTCAATGTATTTATGTTGATGCATATAGATTCCTTCCCTTGTTTGTTTTATTTGTAAGCCTAAGAAGAAAGTGAGTTCACCTACTAAACTCATTTCAAACTCACTTTCCATTAATGAAATGAATTCATTTAGTAGTGTTGTGTTTGTTGTTCCAAATATTATGTCATGTACATAGATTTGTGCTATAAATATTTCTTTTCCTACAGTTTTCACAAATAAAGTTGGGTCAATTAATCCTTGATTAAATACTTTAGACTTTAGATAAATAGGTATTCTCTCATATCAAGCCCTAGGTGCTTGCTTTAATCCATATAAGGCTTTCCTAAGTTTAAGTACATGGGTAGGTTGGTCTAAGATTTCAAATCCTAGTGGTTGGCTAACATATACCTCTTCTTTGATAAATCCATTTAGAAACACTAACTTGACATCCATTTGAAATAATTTAAATCCTCGATGTGCAACATAGGCTAGTAGCATTCTAATTGATTCAAGTCTACCTACGGGTGCATATGTTTCACCATAATCCAACCTCTACTTGACTAAATCCTTTTGCTACTAATCTATCTTTATTCCTTATAACTTAACCTTTGTCATCAAGTTTATTTTGAAATACCCACCTTGTTCCTATGATTGTTTTTCCTTTAGGTGGGGGTACTAATTCCTAAACTTGACTTCTAGTGAACTGAGCTAACTCTTCTTGCATGGCAATGATCTAATCTGGGTCAAGAAGGGCTTGTTCGACTTTAGATATAAGTGAGATTTGACTTAGATTTCTATAGGATGCCCTAGTTCGAACTCCTAAATTTGGATGACCAAACACTTGGTTATAGGATACTCTAGACTGATTTGGATTAGAGTTTACACTTGATTCGTTTTATGGGTTAGGTTCAGGTCTAACTTCACTTTCTAATTCTTTAGTGTTTAATTCAATGTTTACTTCAGATTTCGAAGAATTGTTTTCTTCATCAAATACTACATTAATTGTTTCTTCAATATTTAAGGATTCATTGTTATATACCCTATAGGCTTTACTAGTAGTTGAATATCCTAGAAGTATGTCGGTAGTTATTTTAGAGGTAAATTTTTCTAAGTAATCTTTTGTATTTAGTATGTGTACCCTACATCCAAAGACTCTAAAGTACTTAATGTTGGGTAACTTTTCGTAGTATATTTCATAAGAAATTTTCTGATGTCGTTTAATTATTAAAGTTTTATTTTGGACATAGTAGGCAGTATTGACTGCTTCTGTCTAGAACTTATTGGGTAAATTATATTCGTTTAACATGGTCCTAGAAGCCTCTTGTAGGGTTTTATTTTTCTGTTCAACTAACCCATTTTGTTGGGGATTCCTAGGGCAAGAGAATTTGTGGTGATATCGATTTTGATTACAAAATTCGGTAAACTTATGATTTTAGAATTCTTCACCATGATCACTTCTAATTCTTTTAATCCTTAAGTACTTTTTATTTTCTTTTAGTTTAAATAAATTAGTAAATTGATCTAAAGTTTCATTTTTATGTTTTAAGAATTTTACCCAAGTAAACCTAGAGTAGTCATCTACTATTACTAAACAATATTGACTCCCGTTTAGTGACTTGGCTCCATGTGAGTCAAATAGATCCAAGTGTAGGAGTTCAAGCACATTTTTAGTTCTTTCTTGATTAGTTATTTTATGTGAATTTTTGATTTGTTTCCCTTGTTAACATACATCACAAATTTTATTTTCTAACTTGCCTTGTTTGGGTAGACCTCTAACTAGACCATTATTACTTAGTTTAAGTATAAGTTTTAGATGGGAGTAGCCTAGTCATTGTGCCACAACCATGATTCCTCTTGCTGTGTCATTAGACACTTAATTGAGGAGTTGGGTAGATTTATTGTGTAAATATTATTATTCCTAATTTCCCTAAGTATGATTTTTGAGCAATCATTATTCTTAATTAAATATTCATTTGGTAAAAATAAAACTTTATAACTAGTATCACACAATTGACTAACACTTAACAGAATGAATTCAAAATTTTCTACTAATAAGACTTTGTGTATTATGAAATTTGAGTTTAGCTCAATATCACCTGATCCGATGATTTTGAGTTTTCCGTTGTTTCCGAAAGCTACCGATCCTAGGTTTTTGAATCTGAGCTTCATAAACTTCAGTCGGTCTCCGGTCATATGTCGAGAGCACCTACTTTTCAACATCCATTGATCCTACACATAGAGTAGTTGGATCGGATATTGAAATTTTAAATTGATCTAGAAGTTTTTAACCTAAGATTCATCTCACCCTTTCTACATGATCAATCATGTTATTCTTATATGTTTTGTGAGATTAATTAAATTTTACTTAGTTAATTATAATGTTTTGAAAATTAATTAACATTTGGTTAGATTCGGATTTAACCTTATGTTAGTTAAGCCTTTCAAAAGATGGCTTCCAAGTCATGGCGAGGCACAGAGGCCTTCTTTGATAGGAACAACGACCACTTCCTTAGACAGAGCCAACTTAAGAAATTATGGACTTAATTCACTTTAGGGTTACGTCCTGGTCTAACTAGTTTAGGATGTGGTGATGTAGCTTCAGCTAATTCAACTTAGCCAAGTGGACCAAGCTAGGTACTCCTTATCTAACCCGGATACACGAGACTTCATTTCCCTAATGTACTATTATCTCACCGCATCCTAATACTATGTTATCAAGGTTAATTAACCATTAGTCCTATCTAACCATTCTAAATTAAGCAAATAAAAACTAACTAAGCATGCAAAACTAAATTAATCAAGTAATTTGAGCACACAATTTTAGTATTGGCTCCACCTAGATCATTGAATCAATATGGTCTATCTGTTGGGATGTATACAGAAAAGTCTATTCTTTGTATGAACATCTTTATTTTTTAAATAAAAATCACATGATCATTGTTTGCATATTTATGGTTATGCATATTATATGATACATTACATTGTAGATAACATGGTGTGTGGTATCACACGGAAGATCATGTTATCAGTTCCTTGTAGAGTATAAGTAGAGGCTCACAACCGAGATGGTTTTGGACAAACCATTGGTATGGTTGTAGTGTAATTTGGTATTGGTTTGTCTTTACCATAGAATTACACTAGTACACTTTATGTGTATTGAGCAGGATCGACTTAGAGGTGATTCAATTTATTGCTGACTACATAATTGAATTGGACCTCGGATATTATGGTGTATATGCTCTTAATCCCGATATAATAATGGGCACATGTACTTAGTATTTATTTCTTTGATTTACAAATAGACGAGATTTATAGATTAAATCGATAGGCTCGGTAAGTTGAGAAATGATATTATTTACATGGTGTGTCATTGATTATAGGAGGAAATCGTGTCCTATGTATTAGGATAATGATGTCCCCTTCAGGAGCTCATAAGGATCATCATGTAAACCTTGCAGGTGGACTTGGTCCGACATGATGATGAGGTTGAGTGGTACTACTCATAGAGTTAGATGTTGATTAATTAATTTTCAGTAAATTAATTAATTGACGGACATTCGATATCATAAACACGGTGAGACATTTGTACAATTAATATATGGAGCCCATATTTATTTATGAGGGTTGGTGAGGTAGATCAATGATAATCCTCTAATGGAATGGATTATCATTAATGGATCATATTTTATGTGGGTCGGATCCATTGGGTGGCCAAGATCCAACTCCTCCTCATGGTCCCTATTGTAGCCTATTAAAACCCTCATGAAACCTAGATCCAACGGACACGATTAAAAGGAGGTTTGGGCTAAATCTATAAATAGAAGGCAAAGGCTTGGGAGGCACATAAGAATTGGAATTCTAGGGTTTGCTTCTTGGCTTGGGCGGCAAGGTTTGGAGAGGCTAGGGTTTTTGGTTTGTCCATCTTCCCTAGGGCCGGTGGAAACAAGTGGAAGGGACAAGGGTTTGGTTCTTCTCCCTCACTTGGTCGGCATTCTCTATCCCTCTCCATTGTTGATGCCTCCTTCCTTTTTCTCCTTGGCCGGCGGCAACAAGAACCCATCTTCTTGGGCGGCACCCACTTTATCCTCTCCCTCTCCTTTGCCGACGGAAACAATTCAGCGAGGAGGATTGTTGGTCGGCACTAGATAGAAGAAGAAGGGAGCGTTCATCTTCCCTTTGTTCAGAGCGAGCAAGGAAGGGAAGATGCGATCTAGGAAGGTTTCAACTCTTGGAGGATCATTGCCCACACAACGTTCAAGAGAAGGATAGGACATACAATAGAAGATCAAGAGGTATACAAGAGGTATAATCTTGTTTGTTTTGATTTAGTTCTTTTGCATAATGCATGTGGCTAATTTACTTGAACCCTGAAGATAAACACAAAAACCGACGATTCGTACATCATCTATTCTGCAGCTAATTGAGGAAAAGAGTTAGGTTGCTTGAACAACAAGTTTGTTCAAGAGACCACTCGAATCGAATAGCACGATGATGGATCGGTTGCTTGAGTAATCCATCTTTGTCAAGGATTAATTTATTTTAATCCAGGGATGTAGATAGGATCGCCATGCATGAGAGACTGAGACGTGAAGCAATTCCCTTCAAGTGGTATCAAAGCCACGGTTTTCGGTTTTGTGTGTTTAGGATTCGGTTACTTTTATGCACTTATCATATATTATGTGTGTTGGATAATAGTAGGATGTGCGTAGGTTAACTTTTTGGTTGCAGGCATAAGATCCAACTATTATGGCCATATATGTGTGTATGTGATTGGATGTGTGTAATTGTAATATTATTTGAATCATCGGGGTTGACGAGGCTAGTATTTAATTTTTGTAATTAAGTACGACATTGTTTAGCCACTCTTTTATTTTAATTTACTTTCGATCTAGATTTCATGTAAACTCCTTTGTGGAGTATAGGATCGATGGATGTAAATTAAAATAATTATTCTCGGCTCGGATCTCTGAATGGCTTGTACATGGTGTATGGAGGAGCGGACGAGATGGTGACACGATGAGAGGCATATTAGAAAATAAAAGCCATAATAGTTGGAAAATATTTTTCATATTTATTGCTTCTTGCTTGATATGCATGTTGTGGGCTAGGAAAATTTCTCATTTTAAATTACTTAGTGGGAGAGGGATATTTTTTTAAAAAAAAAATTCCCATGGCCTCCATTACGATTTGACATGTGGTGCAAACAAACTTGCGCGTCGGCTCTGAGTGTCTTCCTCCCCATCGGATGAGTTTGTTTTGCGGATCACAGGGTAAAATATGGTTATAGGAAATTATTTAGGAGCGTGTGTACTTCCCCATCGGAAGGCATATAATCTGAGATAATTGCCTTGGTATCGAGTAATGGTGAACACTTAGATGCAAATAGGAGTATCCTCCCCATCGGAGTCACTGCTTTTATTTGTAGGGCTGAAGAAGAACCAACTATTAATTTTATTTGTCAAAAAGTTAGGTTGACAGAATAATAAAATTAATGGGTAAAACCTCCTCTTACAAATGTAGAATTCGTATATGTCCACACTATCGTGGCATACGATATTCTTGGTGTTTTGAGGTGTTGGTTGATTTTAAAATTTTATTGTTTGAGGAATCAATAAATTTTTAAAATCTAATGTTTTGTTCTATGTGATTCTTAGGTTTTTCAAAAATGACTTTCAATCCACTTGTTGTGATACTAAAGGAGAATAAACTTACTAGACCCAATTATATTGATTGGAAGAGGAATCTTGATATTGTCTTGACTGCTGAGGAGTACAAGTATTTACTCTTTGAAGAGTGTCCTCCTAAGCTTGCAGATGATTCTAGGGAAAAGGAGAAAGAGAGTTATAATAAGTGGATTAAGGTTGATGAGATGGTGCAGTGTTACATTTTTGCTTCAATGTCAAATGTATTGCAACATCAGCATAAAGCCATGCCACTGCTTATGACATGATGCTCAATCTCAAGGAACTTTTCGGACACCAGAATCGGGTTGTGAGGTAGAAAGCCATGAGGAACTTGATGACGACCACCATGATTGAGGGAACACCCATGAGGGATCATGTTCTCAAGATGATGGCTAATTTAAATGAGCTAGAAGTCCTTGGAGCTGAGATCGATGGGGAAACCCAGGTCGATATCATTCTCCAATCTCTACCTAGGAGTTTTGAGTAGTTTGGCTTGAATTACAACATGAATAAGAGGTTGTATTCGTTGGCAGAGCTTCTGTCAGAACTCCAGGTGTAA
This sequence comes from Wurfbainia villosa, assembly GCA_025175895.1. NCBI lineage: Eukaryota > Viridiplantae > Streptophyta > Magnoliopsida > Zingiberales > Zingiberaceae > Wurfbainia > Wurfbainia villosa. The sequence continues at coordinate 27,887,363 of CM045989.1, read as the reverse complement.
GAGGGGCTTTTTCATCAGTGCTCAGGCTCAGGCGATGGTTGCACAGAAGGTTTCGACTTCTAAGCCGAAAGGCAAGAAGAAGAAGAAACAAGGTGGAGCAAAGGTGGCGGGAGGATCTCAGGGAGGAGTGAAGAAGCCGAAAGGCAAGTGCTTCACTTGCAAGTAGACTGAACATTGGAAGAAGGACTGCCCTAATCGGAAGTAGAACAAAGGTATATCTTTTGGTATAGTCGTTGAAACATGTTTAGCGGTGTTATCTACCGGCACCTGGTGTGTAGATACGGGAGCCACTGATCATGTCTGCAATATTTTGCAGGGGTACCAGGAAACCAGACAACTAGATGAATGGGAGATTACCATTTACTTGGGTGATGCTACGATGGTGGCGGCTGTTGCAGTGGGAGATGTTTATTTATCTTTTGATAGGAATAAAACTTTGGTTCTGAGAAATTGCCTTTATCTACCTTTATTTAGAAAGAATTTAATTTCAGTTTCTAAATTGTTTTTTGATGGATATTCTATTTCTTTTAATGATAGAGTTGCTATAAAAAAGAATAGGGAGATTATCTGTTCTGGTGCGTTGGTAGGAAATTTATATACCCTTGAACCAAAAGCTCCCACGATACAAATAGAAGTAAATAACTCATCTTCTAAATCTAATAAGAGAAAAGAACCTTCGAAAATGAACCAAATATATCTTTGGCATCTAAGGTTAGGTCATATTAACCTAAGTAGAATTCAAAGGTTGATAGCTGATGGACCTCTGGGTTCATTAGTGGTGGAAGATTTCCCAACCTGTGAATCTTGCTTGGAAGGTAAAATGACCAAGAGGCCTTTTAAGGCCAAGGGGTATAGAGTCAAAGATGTGTTGGAATTGGTTCATTCTGATTTGTGTGGTCCTATGTCTATCCATGCTAGAGGTGGTTTAGAATATTTCATCTCTTTTATAGATGATTATTCAAGATATGGATACATTTACTTGATGCACCGCAAGTCTGAATGCTTTGACAGGTTCAAAGAATTCAAGGTTGATGTGGAGAAATATCAAGGTAAAAGTATCAAGACACTATGATCTGATCGTGGTGGTGAGTACCTCTTGGGAGAGTTTAGGAATTACTTATCAGAGGCTGGGATTCAATCTCAATTGTCTGCACCTGGCACACCCCAGCAGAATGGTGTAGCGGAGCAAAGGAATAGGACTCTTATGCAGATGGTTAGATTGATAATTCTGAGTTTCCAGATTCTTTCTAGGGGTAAGCTCTAGATACGACAATGTATATTCTGAACTTGGTACCATCTAAATCAGTGCCTTCTACTCCCACAGAATTGTGGACTGGGCGAAAGCCTAGTCTGAGACATATTCGGATTTGGGGGAGTCCAGCACATGTGTTGAAGGCAGATGCTGGTAAGTTAGAACCTCGTACAGAAGTGTGCATGTTCATAGGCTATCCTAGAGGAACGAAAGGTGGTTTGTTCTATAGTCCTAGAGATCAGAGGGTGATCGTTAGCACAAATACCAGATTTTTAGAGGAAGACTATGTGATGAACCACAAGCCCATGAGTAAGATTGTTCTGAAGGAATTGAAAGGGGGAGTCACTACTTCAGTACCACCGGTACAAGAGGATATACCACAAGTGACTGCACCACGTGTCACAGAGGATACACAGGTGATACCTTGTCATAGTGGGAGGGTTGTTAGACAACCTGATAGATTTATGTTCTTGGGAGAATCTTTTGATTTGGTCCCTGGCGAACATGAACCTAATCCCTGGACATATGACGAGGCAATCCAAGATAAAGATACGGTATCTTTGCAAAGTGCGATGAATTCTGAGATAGAATCTATGGATTCAAATCAGGTCTGGGAGCTAGTAGAACCACCCAATGGTGTAAAAACCATTGGATGCAAGTGGATCTACAAAATAAAGAGAGGAATAGATGGTAAGGTTGAGACCTTCAAAGCAAGGCTTGTTGCGAAAGGGTATACTCAAAAAGAGGGTATCGATTATGAGGAGACCTTTTCGCCAGTGGCCATGCTTAAATCTATCCGAATTCTCTTATGTATTGTTGCTCATGTGTATTATGAGGTGTGGCAGATGGATGTCAAGACAACTTTCCTTAATGGAAGTCTTGAGGAAAATATCTATATGGAGCAACCAAAAGGATTCATTGCAAAGGGAAAAGAGCATCTTTGTGTGAAGGCTTAATCAGTCCATTTATGGATTGAAGCAAGCTTCGAGATCTTGGAACATCCGCTTTGATGAGGTAATCCAGTCTTATGGATTTATTCAAAGTCCGGATGAGTCTTGTGTATACAAGAGATGTGAAGGAAATGTAGTGGTATTTCTTGTACTATACGTAGATGATATTTTGTTAATTGGCAATAATGTCAAGGTGTTATCAGACGTAAGGGTATGGTTGTCCAAACAATTTGATATGAAGGACTTGGGAGAAGTGAGACACATCTTTGGGATCAAGGTTATAAGGGATGGTAGGAAAAGGATGTTGTGCTTATCTAATGCTTTATACATAGACACCATTTTGTCTCATTTTAGCATACAGAACTCCAAGAAAGGTTTTCTATTTTTTAGGTATGGAGTACCTTTATCTAAAGAGATGTGTCCTAGAACATCAAAGGAGATAGAGGAGATGAAGGCGGTTCCTTATGCTTCGACACTAGGAAGCCTCATGTATGCTATGTTATGTACGAGGCCAGATATCTACTTTACCATGGGCATGGTTAGCAGATATCAGAGTAATCTAAAAGAGAGACATTGGATTGCAGAAAAGCATATATTTAAGTACCTGAGAAGGACTAGGGATTATATGATGGTATACTAGGCATTTCAGTTACTCCCTGTGGGTTACACAGATTCTGACTTCCAATCAGATAGGGATAATAGTAAGTCTACCTCGGGTTTTGTTTTTACTTTGGGAGGTGGAGCCATTGTATGGAGGAGTGTCAAGAAGAAATGCGTGGCGGACTCGACCATGGAAGCTGAGTATGTGGCAGCCTCTGAGGCAGCCAAAGAAGTTTTATGGCTCAGAAACTTCTGGATGGACTTGAATGTGATTCTTGGTTTGCCCAGAACTATCATAATTTATTGTGATAACAGTGGTGCAGTTGCAAACTCGAAGGAACCACGAGCCCATAAGGCAAGTAAACACATAGAGCGCAAGTACCACCTGATATGAGAGATCGTAAAGAGGGTAGAAGTTGCTGTCGCCAAGGTTGCATCAGAGGATAACCTGGTACATCCCTTCACTAAGGCCCTTCTAGCGAGAGCTTTTGATAGGCATGTGGAGGGAATAGGAATCATATGTATGGCAGTATGAGAATAGCATAGTCTTTTAGTATAAGTGGGAGATTGTTGGGATGTATACAGAAAAGTCTATTCTTTGTATGAACATTTTTATTTTTGAAATAAGAATCACATGATCATTGTTTGCATATTTATGGTTATTCATATTTTTTTATACATTATATTGTAGATAACATGGTGTGTGGTGTTACACGGAAGATCATGTTATCAGTTCCTTGTAGAGTATAAGTAGAGGCTCACAACTGAGATGGTTTTGGACAAACCATTGGTATGGTTGTAGTGTAATTTGGTATTGGTTTGTCTTGACCATAGAATTACACTAGTACACTTTGTGTGTATTGAGAAGAACTGACTTATAGGTGATTCAATTTATTGCTGACTACATAATTGAATCGACCCTCATATGGTATGGTGTACATGCTCTTAATCCCGATATAATAATGGGCACATGTACTTAGTATTTATTTCTTTGATTTACTAACGGGCGAGATTTATAGATTAAATTGATAGGCTCGGTAAGTTGGGAAATCATATTATTTACATGGTGTCGTTGATTATAGGAGAAAACCGTGTCCTATATATTAGGATGATGATGTCCCCTTGAGGAGCTCATAACGATCATCATGTAAACCCTCCAGGTGGACTTGGTCTGGCATGATGATGAGGTTGAGTGGTACTACTCATGGAGTTAGATGTTAATTAATTAATTGTCAGTAAATTAATTAATTGACGGACATTCGATATCTTAAACACGGGGAGACATTTGTACAATTAATATATGGAGCCCATATTTATTTATGGGGGTTGGTGAGGTAGATCAATGATAATCCTCTAGTGGAATGGATTATCATTAATGGATCAGATTTTATGTGGATTGGATCCATTGAGTGGCCAAGATCCAACTCCTCCTCATTGTCCCTATTGTAGCCTATTAAAACCCTCATAAAACCTAGATCCAACTAACATGATTAAAAGGAAGTTTGGGCAAAATCTATAAATAGGAGGCAAAGGCTTGGGCGGCACATAAGAATTGGAATTCTAGGGTTTGCTTCTTGGCTTGGGCGGCAAGGTTTGGAGAGGCTAGGGTTTTTGGTTTGTCCATCTTCTCTAGGGTCGGCGGCAACAAGTGGAAGGGACAAGGGTTTGGTTCTTCTTCCTGACTTGGTCGACATTCTCTATCCCTCTCCATTGCCAGTGCCTCCTTCCTTTTTCTCCTTGGCCAGCGGCAACAAGAACCCATCTTCTTGGTCGACGCCCACTTCATCCTCTCCCTCTCCTTGGCCGGCGGCAACTATTCAGCAAGGAGGATTGTTGGTCGGCACTAGATAGGAGAAGAAGGGAGCGTTCATCTTCCCTTTGTTCGAAGCGAGCAAGGAAGGGAAGATGTGATCTAGGAAGGTTTCAACTCTTGGAGGATCGTTGCCCACACAACATTCAAGAAGAGGATAGGACATACAATAGAAGATCAAGAGGTATACAAGACGCATAATCTTGTTTGTTTTAATTTAGTTCTTTTGTATAATGCATGTGGCTAATTTATTTGGACCCCGAAGATAAACACAAAAACTGGCGATCCGTACATCATCTATGTTGGGGGATCGGGACGCGGCCGGCTAGAGGGGGGTGAATAGCCCTCGAACGTTGGATGTCGGTATTTGCTCGTCTACAAAGAGATTAGCGCAACGGAAACAATAAAGCAAGACAAGAAAATAGAAATACAAGAAATCAAATGCTAACAAGATGGTGTAACGTGGTTCACGACTACGCCGCTAATCCACGGTCCCCGATTCGTCCTCGGTGAATCACTCCGCCAAAACCAATTCACTAATGGTCTCTCCTTTGCACCAAGCTAGGTGGAGGTAACCTTTACAACCAAGATCACTCTTCTTACAATAAGAATGGAGTAAAAGCAAGTAAGAAGAGTTTAGAGCTTGTAGGGCACTAGGAAGATCACTTAGAGCATAAGCACTAGCCTCTCAAAGGCTCACACCCTCTCTTTTTATAGAGAGGGCTAATTTCTTCCCGTTGGCCGCCACCAGTCGATTGCTGCCCTTGGCAGTCGACTGCCGTCACTACAACGACCTCCGAACACGTCGGATTCCGACCGTTGTAGTCCAACGGAACACTTGGCAGTCGACTGATGGACCTCACCACGATCTGCCTCCGTAGTCGACCGCCTACGGCGCCTATGAGCGGTTCGTTTCAAGGAGATCTTCCGGCAAATGACCGCCATTCCATGGTAGTCGATCACGGGCATAAAGCCATCACTGATACCAACCCACTGATTTAGCAATGACCGCCATTACATGGCAATGATCGGTGTGCGGTGAAACTCAAACTTAACATAAGTTTGAGCTTCTGGCGGTCGGGTAAACCTTAACCCTTGCGGTCAAGTCTCCGACACTTAGCCATTCGACCAAGTTCGCCTAATGAGCTACTTACATTTCACTCATTCTCTCATCTCACTTGAAGTCCTCCAAGCCTCTTCGCTCATGCCACGCCCCTGCAAAGATCAAAGACGGCTCTGCAATGCTCCTTCGCGTCTCTTGCCTCCGAAGTCTGCTTCCTTGGCTTCACTTCAAGTCATCTCGTTCGGCGATCCCTCGGCATCATCAAGCACATGGCTCTGCAATGCTCCTTCTCCGACTCAAGGACCGAGGTTGTGAGGGTGAACCCGCCAAGGCTCCATGTGCGAATTACTCAGTCCTACAAGACTCCAACGCACATATCAAATAACAATACCAACCTAACTTAAACCCTTTGCCACACACATCAAAACCTTATCATGGCAAGAGATTGCCCTAACAATCTATTCCACGGCTAATCGAGGAAAAGAGTTAGGTTACTTGAACAACAAGTTTGTTCAAGAGACCACTCAAATCGAATAGCATGATGATGGATCAGTTTCTTGGGTAATTCGTCTTCGTCAAGGATTAATTTTTTTAATCCGGGGACGTAGATAGGATCACCATGCATGAGTGACTGAGACAGGAAGCAATTCCCTTCACTATCCACATAGTGGATTTAATCCTTGGGAACCAAATACTTGGTCGACCCTAGTTGGGATTTTAAAATGGTCTTAGGGACACATGCTTGGATTTTTCTACTATTACGATTTACTATTGACATGTAAGATCTATTCGTTGTTTTAAACCCGAGTCCAACCTTATTGTACATGACATTTTGCAATCCAAGAAGTAGGTCAAGACCCTTAGATCCCAAAGTGAACATTTCCAACGATTTACTAAGCTCTTGAACTTGCCCTTTCAAGAGAGAATTCTCTTCCTCATGTTTTTCAACTTGAGTTGAGTTTCCCTCTTGAACTTGACTAGTTGAAGAGGTTAGGGTAGCCTCATTCTTGAGGAGTTTAACCTTCTTAAGCAATGACTCAACTTTAGACTCGGACTTAGCTAATTTCTTATTTAAAAATTTAATGGCATTAGTAAGGTGTTAATCAAAGACCGACTTACTTTGATTGATTCTTTTGAACCAGATATGTATCTATGGCTTGTCTTGAATTGGAGCTCGGTGTCGGATCCAAAATTGGACTCGGACTCAGACTCGTCGGTTTTGGGCTCGGACTTGGACTCGGTTGGTCTTACCATGAATACCAAGTTGTTGACTTGGTCTTCTTCTTCTTCCAATGATTCCTCCCAAGTTGCGTTTAGTGCCTTCTTGATTTGTGGTTGCTTGTTCTTTAGCCTCGGACACTCGGACTTGAAGTAACCCTTCTTATTGCACTCCTAGAACTTGTAGTTTTGTGGGGATTTTGTGTTTTGCTCAGTTTTCTTGTCCTTTGATTGCTTTGTAGGCTTCCTTCCTTTTCTGATCATTTTCTGAACTAGGTTGACTAATTCGGTCTCCATTTCTTCATCAACTTCCGATTCAGACTCATCTTCTTCAGGAGGAGGCTTGTTTTTTGTCTTTTTTTGACTTGCATACAAAGCAACCCTTCTAGATCGGGGCCGAATTAGATTGCTCATATAATTCAAATTCAGAAAATAAGTCATCTAATCTAATTTTAGATAAATCCCTAGAAACATTGTAAGCATCAACCATGGATGCTAGCAAAGTCATCCTAGGAAAAGCTTTTAAAGCATACCTTATTATGTCACGGTTCTCCACCTTTTTTCCGATGGCATGAAGGCCATTTAGTATGTCTTGGATGCGAGCATGGAGTTGTCTCGCGGTCTCATTATCTTGCATCTTCAAATTGTACAATTTATTTACTAAAAGATCTCTCTTACATACCTTTGCATCGAACGTCCTTTATTGTACAATTTGTTCATGGGTGTTTTGAAACCTACTTCAACTCTTATCTAATTATCAAAATCACACATAAAAAAATACAACATTCTACCTTTCCAATATGCAAAATTTTCGTGGTCGAAGGAAGGCGGAACCATGATGTCATCCCCCAATTTATCTTGACACTCCATTTCTTCTAACGTGTGCTCCCTCAGTTGTTAATCCGAAGAAGATTGTCTCTGATACCAATTGTAGGGTTGGTAATCAAGGTGACTTGTTCTTCTGAGCGCACCGGGCTTTGATACCACTTGTAGGGTCGGTAACGTCGCACTAGAAGGGGTGAATAGTGGTTTTCTTCATTTTGTGCTTTGATCGTGATTGCTTTTCTATAATAAGTTAGTGTGCAGCAGAATATAGAATAATAGAATTCACAATAGAGACAAACACACACAAGCACAATAAGAGATTTAACATGGTTCGAAATTAAGATTCATACTCCATGGGGCGAGCTCTAATTGAGCTCTAGTGATGCACACCATCACTATCAAACTTCTCCTTCTCGGTATGACACTGAAAGTGGAGAAAGCTCCTATAAGTCTTACAATAATAAGAACACAAGATACAACCAAACAAATAAACAAATACAATAATAAATAAAGAAAACTTTACAAGAGAACTTTTGATTGATTGCTTGTTGGTTGCTTTGGATTGCTCTTGAATGTCAAAAATTCAACAACACTTCCCCTTCAAAATCTCCCCAAGAATCATGGCCAAAATCCTCCACGAGCTATAGGATCGAGAAAACACTAGAGTGGGGTGAATAGCGTATTTTAAAAACTTATCTTCTCTTTTAAAAAGAAAGTAAAATGCTGCAGAAATACGAAAATAAGAAAGAACAAAAGAGACAAGGATTTTTAATTGGTTCACAGCCAACCGACTGCTAATCCAAGGTCATGCGATCCTTGATCGCTTCCCAAGGGCAAAGCACTAAAAGTCTCATCCTCGTTGAAGGTGTTGGTGCAGGGGCACTAGATAATCGAACCTGTATTTTGATTATGGTAAAAATATAAAGTTAAGATCATATTGTTATCTCACGAGCTGAATCAAGTGTGCAGGAATGTTAAGCTAAAGCTGAAGGTCAATGACACCCGGAGGGAACCGTAGTGATCGGACGACACCGGGAGGACTTCGGAGGGAGCCGAAGAAATCAGGTGGAGATCGGAAGTGAAGCTTCAAAGGTAAAAGGTTGAGGTAAGCTCGTGTGATTGAGCGTAAGTAAGGTCGTGTCCTCCATACGGGGATGTCCTTAGGTGACAATCCGACCAAGACTTCCCATGGAAGGCTAAGTCCAGATCGTATGGTAAATAGCCATCAAATTTAATTATATTAACTGCATTTTCAAGCTAACTCTTCATTGAGGCTAGAAACCCTATCAACAGTCGACTGTCGGCTGTTGACAGTTGACTGCTGCCTCTATCAGTCGACTGATAGGGTTGAGCAGTCAACTGATGTTCAAATTTCAGCCTCGAGGAGAATCAAAACCTCATACCCTTATCTTAGGGTGAGGTGGCTTTTAAAGATAAGGCTTGAGCTCAACAATTAGGATTTCTCAAGGCTATAAAAGAAGAGTCATTCTTCACCATTTCATCAATCCTAAGTACTCTCAATTGCTCCCGCAATGCCGCTACTCTACAACGATCCTACGACGACGAAGTGTTGCCGAAACGATGACAATCCGGGCTCAAATTCTATCTCTTAGGTCGTCGGTAAAAGCTTTGCTTCAAGTTCATTTCAAATCTTGTAAATTTTACTTTTATCGGAGCTTTAATCACAACGAGGAGAGGGGGAGTGTCCCTCTACCTCGAGTCTTTGCTATTTCTTGTACTCGCTTACTCCTACCTCCAACGAGGAGGAGTATTTTAGTGATTTGTCCTCCGTACACGGTCTAGGACCGTTAGGGCCTTAGATTAGTTGTCGAAAGGTTGTGAATCAAGTAAAATTGTATTTGTCTCATATTTATTCTCCGCTGCACTTTACTCTTTTTATTTATCGAATCAACGTACGAAAAGAAAAATCATTTTGCGCTATTCACCCCCCCCCCCCGCCCCTCTAGCGCTCATATCGATCCAACAAGTGGTATCAAAGCCGGAGGCGCTATGATTTGGTGAAACCACCAATCTAGCAACTTTTTACAAATTTTTCTTGTTTATTTTTGGTTTTTTGACTTTTTCGTTTCGTTTGATTTCATTCTCTCGCACTACTAATCCAAGACAAAAAGTCTTGGTACATTTGGTTGTTTTTGTTTTTGCGAGGTATTGTTTTTTGTCTAAATGGCCCATCTCAAAGGTTTTAGCACTGTTTGACCTCCGTTTTACAATAGAGACGACTTTCGTTACTGGAAGGGTCGGATGGAGTGCTTCCTAAAGACCCAAATCGTGATGTGGATCGTAATCCAAATCAGATTCACGCTTCATACTAATGAAGTGGGTGAATCGTTGGATTACGATCAATGGACGAACACCATGAAAGGACAAGTGGAAGCCGACACCAAGGCGACCCAAATCCTTCAATGTGGCTTGTCCAAAGAGGAGCTAAACCGTGTCGACCCGTTCATCAGTGCGAAGGACCTTTGGAACAAGCTCGTAGAGCTACACGAAGGAACCGACGATGCGAAGGTGTGTAAACGTGACTTACTTTTCAATAAGTTGTATAATCTTAAGATGAAGGAACACGAGACGGCAACACAACTACATGCTCGTATACAAGACATCATCAACAGCCTGCACTCCATCGGACAAAAGGTCGAGAACCGAGACCTTATAAGGTATGCACTTAATGTCTTTCCTAGGATTACCTTGTTGGCATCCATGGTCGATGCCTATAAGGTTTCTAAGGACCTCGCTAAAATTAGACTAGATGAATTATTTTTGGAATTCGAACTTCATGAACAAACTAACATGGTCCGAGCCGAGAAAGGAGTTGCCTTACTTGTAGGTCAAAGAAGAAAAAGAAAGAGCAAGCCACCTCCCGAGAAAAACGATGAATCCAAACTCGAAGGCGAATCCGAGTATGAATCCAAAGAGGAGGCTGCGATAGTGAACATGGTGCGGAGAATTGTTCAAAAAGAAAGAGAGCTATCAAAGAACAAAAAGAGGGCACAATTCAAATCAAAGCAAAAAGGGAGCAAATAAAGTCTTTAGTGCAACTTGGGACAACGAAGAAGAAGGCGTCGATAGAGCATACATGGCAAGACCAGAAGAGTCCGAGTCAAAGTCTGAAGCCGAGTATGAATCCAACTGCAACTCCGACTCCGACCCCGAAGACTACTTCGAGAAGAGACTCAAAGTCGGGCCGAAAGAGAAAGTCAAGGTTAGCTGTTCTTTAATTAGTATGCTTTATCATAAAATTAAAATGTTAACTAGGAAATTAGCTAGATCTGAGTCTAGGGTCGAGTCCTTGTTTGAGGAGGTTGAAACCCTCAAGCAAGAGGCCACTCTGACCTCTTCTACTAGTCAAGGTCGAGATGAGGACTCAACTTGAGTTGAGAAACTCGAAGAAGAGAACTCCCTCTTAAAAGGACATGTCCAAGAGCTCAAGGCTCGATTGGACAAGTTCTCAATGGGGTCCAAGAATCTTAACTGACTTCTTGGAACTCAGAGAGCTGTGTACAATAGAGCCGGACTCGGGTTTAGTCCAAAGACTACAAATAGATCTTATATATCTATCGTAAATCGTAGTCATCAACGAGTCCAAGCTTGGGTCTCGAAGACTCTCTTAAATTCACATATAAGGACCAATAGGTATTGGATTCCCCAATATCAAGTTCATTACTTGAATAGACCATATTGGTTCAATGATCCAGGGAGAGCTAATACCAAAATAGTATACCAGATAACTTAGCATGATCAAACTTTTATTTTACATTTTAGAACAGCTAGATAGGGCAAATAGTTAGTCAACTCTTGACAACATATTATTAGGACACGACGAGATGATAGTACGTTAAGGAAATAAAGTCTCATGTATTCTAGCTAGATAAGGCATATCTAGCTTGGTGTACTTGACCAAGTGGAACTAGCTGAAGCTACCTCGCCATATCCTAAACTAGTTAGACAAGGAAGTAGTCTTATGTGACTCAAGTTATCATTTTCCTGAACTTGCCTTTGTCTAAGGAAGTGGTCGCTGTTCCGATCAAAGAAGGCCCCTGTGCCTCGCCACGACCTAGAAGCCAATTTCTCAAACAGTTTACTTGACGAGCTTAGGGTTAAATCTGAATCTAACCCAAGGTTGACTATCTTTAATTAAGTTCAAATCATCTCACAAAACATATAAGGCGAACAAATTCTGAGACACATAAAATGGGTGAGATGATTAAGGAATAATTATAATATACATAACTTTTTTTCAAAAGCCATCTATTTTTTTAACTATTGCGCTTAAACAAATAATTATAATCGGCCAATATTAACTATAAAACTCTATAGGTCAAAGTTTAGCACCCCCTAACTCTCTTATACCTCATATACTTGACTAAGGGGGAGAGCAAACTAACCCTAAGGGTTATAAATCTTTAAAGTTATTCTTGAAAATTAGCTTATAAGTATTTTGAAAATCAAAGCTAAGTTTCAAAAACTTATTGTTAGTGCAGAGGGATATACCTCGAACCAATTTACTTAATCAATTCGAGACGCATACTTGGACTCATACTCACTTTTTTATGCATGCTATAATATTATGCATTTTAAAACCCCTTATGTTTTATAAACCCCCGACCTTATTTTTGATTCATGGCAAAAGGGGGAGAAGAGCGTAAGTTAAGGGGGAGTATCACAAAATTTAAATTTAAAAAATTAATGTATTTCTTTCAAAACTCACCTAGGTTAAGGGGGAGTTCTTTTAAGTGAGTTTATCGTTTACTTTACTTATTTTCATGCTTTAAATTTCCCGTAACTTTGTGTTGGTTTGCCATAGATCAAAAGGGGGAGATTGTTGGTGCAGGGGCACCAGATAATCGTGTTAGGTGGATGCTTCGGAGGCTCATTGGCTCCCATGTCCCCGGATTAAAATTTTCACTAATGAAAGAATTAATCCGGATGGGATGAGCTTCCTTAGCACAACCTATTCGTTGTCGTGCTAACAACTTGAGTGGTCGCTTGAACAAACTAGTTGTTCAAGCAACACAACTCTTCTAGTTGGTTAGCCGCGGAAGAGATGACGGATGGATCGCCGGTTTTTGTGTTTGTCTTCGGGGTCCATGATTATACAATATATATTCATACACACACATGCATAATCAAAACAAATAACAACATGCTCAGATCTGTACATAAAGTTAAAATAACTTTATACCTCACGATCTTCTACCGTATGTCCTATCCTTCTCGTGGACGACGTGTGGACGAAGATCCTCCACGAGTAGAAGCCTTCTAGATCGCTTTCTTCTCTACCTTGTCCGCTGCGAACAAAGAGAAGAACTAGCAAATACCTTTCCTATCTAGAACCGGCCACTAAATTAGGGAATTTGGTGCAACCGCCGGCCAAGGAGCAATGGATGATGCGCCGGCCAACTTCTCCAAGAAGAGTTGCCGCCGGCCACTTTTGGAGAATAGGGAGGAGGAAGAGAATCGGCCACCAATGGGAGGAGAACCGCCAGCCAAGGAAGAAGATAAAAGCCTTAAGGTTGGGCGCCGACCAAGTATTGATGGTGCAAGTTGGGCGCCGACAACAACTTTGGATGAAGATGGTTGCCGCCCACCCTGGCTCCAAACCCTAGCCGCCCACCTCTCCAAGAGCCAAACCCTAATTCTTTCAATCCAATCTTGCCGCCCAACCTAAGCCTCTATTTATATAATTAGGCTTAAGCCTCCTTTAATCTCCACCGTCGGATCTAGGGATTTAATCTCCACCGTCGGATCTAGGGTTTTATCCCAATCGTCGGATCTAGGGTTTAATCCCAACCATCGGATCTAGGATTTCATCCCAACCGTCGGATCTAAGGTTTCATCCCAACCGTCGGATCTAGGATTTTATCCCAACCATCGGATCTAAGGATCTAATCCCAACCATCGATTCTAGGATTTCATCCTAACCATCGGATCTAGGGATTTAATCCCAACCGTTGGTTCTAGGGTTTCATCCAACCATCGGATCTAGGGATTTAATCCCAACCGTTGGTTCTAGGTTTTGTTTTACATTATTGGATCTAGACTTCATAAGGATTATATTAGGCTACGATAGGGACCATAAGGAGGAGTTGGGTCTTGGCCACCCGATGGATCGGAACCACACAAACTTGATCCATCAATGATGTTCCATTCCACTAGAGGATCATCATTGAACTACCTCACCAACCCCCATAAATCAATATGGGCTCCATATATTATTTGTACATTAATCTCCTCATGTTTAAGATATCGAATGTCCATCAATTAATTGATTTACTGACCATCAATTAATTAATATCTAATTCCTCGAGTAGTACCACTCAACCTTATCATCATGTTGACTAAGTCAACCAGTTGGGTTTACATGATGAATCTTATGAGCTCCTCAAGGGGACATCATCAACCTAATATATAGGACACGGTTTCCTCCTATAATCAACGACACACCATGTAAATAATATTATTTCCCAACTTACCGGGCATATTGATTTAATCCATCTAAATCTCACCCACTGGTAAATCAAAGAAATAAATACTAAGTACATGTGCCCGTTATTATATCGGGATTAAGAGCATGTACAACATAATATCCGAGGTCTGATTCAATTATATAGTCAGTACTAAATTGAATCACCTCTATGTCGGTCCTACTCAATACACCTAAGTGTACTAGTGTAACTCTATGTTCAAGATAAAACAATACCAAGCTACACTACAACCATGCCAATGGTTTGTCCAAAACCATCTTGGTTGTGAGCCTTTACTTATATTTTACAAGGTACTGATAACATGATCTTCTGTGCCACACCAAGCACCATGTTATCTACAATGTAAAATATTAGACAATATGCACACATATATAATGAATATATAAAATGCAAACAATGATCATGTGATTCTTATTTCAAAATAAAATGTTCATACAAAAAGAGCTAGGCTTTCAGTATACATTCCAACAAATCGAACATGTATTTTGATTATGGCAAAGACACAAAATTAAGATTATATTGTTATCTCATGAGCAGAATCAAATGTGTAGGAATGCTAAGCTAAAGCTAAAGGTCAGCGACACCCGGAGGGAACCGTGGTGATCGAGCGACACCGAGAGGACTTTGAAGGGAGCCAAAGAAATCAGGTGGAGACTGGAAGCGAAGCTTCAAAGGTAAAAGGTTGAAGTAAGCTCATGTCAGTGAGCGTAAGTAAGGTCATGTCCTCCGTATGGGGATGTCCTTAGGCGACGATCCGACCAAGACTTCGCATGGAAGGCCTAAGTCTAGATCGGATGGTAAATGGTCATCAAATTTACTTATATTAACTGTATTTTCGAGCTAACTCTTCATTGAGGCTGGAAACCCTAGCAATAGTCAAATGTTGCCTTTATCAGTCGACTGATAGGGTTGAGCAGTCAATTGATGTTCAAATTCTAGCCTCGAGGAGAGTCAAAACCTCATCCCCTTATCTTAGGGTGAGGTGGGTTTTGAAGATAAGGCTTGAGCTCAACGATTAGGGTTTCTCAAGGCTATAAAAGAAGGGTCATTCTTCACCATTTCATCAATCCTAAGTGCTCTCAATTGCTCCCACAACGCCGCTACTCTACGGCAATCCTACGACGACGAAGCACTGCCGAAATGATGACAATCCGGGATCAAATTCCATCTCTTAGGTCATCGGTAAAAGCTTTACTTTAAGTTAATTTCAAATCTTGTAAACTTTACTTTTATCAGAGCTTTAATTGCAACGAGGAGAGGGGGAGTGTCCCTCTACCTTGAGTCTTTGCTATTTCTTGTACTCGCTTACTCCTACCTCCAACGAGGAGTATTTTAGTGATTTACCCTCCGTACACGGTCTAGGACCGTTAGGGCCTTGGATTAGCAGCCGGAAGGCCATGAACCAAGTAAAATTGCATTTGTCTCATATTTATTTTCCATTGTACTTTACTCTTTTTATTTATTGAATCGACATACGTAAAGAAAAATAGTTTTAAGCTATTCAACCCCCCCCCCCTCTAGCGCTCATATCGATCCAACATGAGGTAAGAGACAAACAGTTACAAATAGTGTGGAGGACAAGGTAACAAGCCTTCCTTTCCTCCTAGCAATTTAAAAGTAACAAGTAAAAGACTTAAATAGAATACCGACAAGAAAATGAAGTAGATGAGTGTGTTGCAGGCATTATCACGTTGTTGCATGAACTTAGTGTGATGAGCACTTGAGAGCTTTTTGTTAACTTAAGAAGGGTGATTTACCTCTCCTTTTATAGCCTTTCAAACCCTATCTCGTTGAGCTTTAGATCTGAGTCAAACATCATCATCCACTCCTCCTTTTGTGGATCTTATCCTAAGGTGGCAGCTTTGACTAATCCAATTCGTGACTTGGTGTTTTGGCTGATTCGCAGGTATCAGTTGACTGCAGTCAAAAATTAGTCACCTGGTTTCGAGTGACAAATCTCCCAGTCGATATTTGAACTGCCTGCTCGGGATTTACACTAATCGCTCGGGAATTCTACTAGCTGCACAGGAGCGACTGTTTCTCCATTGCGACTGATTGCTCGGGAATTCCACTAGTCGCTCAAGAATTCTACTAGCTGCTCGGGAGCGACTGTTTCTCCATCGCGACTGGTTTCTCGAGAATTCCACTAGTCGCTTGGGAATTCTACTAGATGCTCGGGATTTATACTGTTTGCTCGGGAAATGCACTAGTTGCTCGGGAATTACACTGGTTGCTCATGAATTACACTAGTAGCTCAAGAATTCCACTGATTTCTCAGGAATTACACTAGTTGGTCGAGAATTGTATTGATTGCTCGAGAATTACACTAGTTACTCGACAATATGATAGAAAGCATATAAAACAAAGTTAGCACAAGAACTATATATATATATATATATATATAAGATAGTTCTTTACTGTCCGATCTCGACTTAGACCTTTCTCCAGAAGTCTTAGTCGGATCGACGCCTAAGGTTGTCCCCGTACGGAGGACACACCCTTACGATCACTCCACACTCGGAGCTTACCTTTGGTCCTTCTGACCTGTCGCTTAGCTTTTGGTCACTTGACCACCGAGGTTTCTTCTTCCGAAATTCTCCTGGTGTCACCCGACCACTAAGGTTTCTTTTCCTGAGATTCTCCTGGTGTCGTTGACCATCGAGGTTTCTTGTCTGGAGATCTCCTAGTGTCATTGAACTTAGCAAGGTCTAATAAAATACCTGCACACTTAGCATAACATATGAGATAACAATATAGCTTAACTTTGAATCTTTGCCATTATCAAAACCTAGGTTCGATTATCTGGTGCCTCTGCACCAACATGAGTTGCTCCTTTTATAACCTACATTGAGATGATTTTGTGCCTAGCAGTCAACTGCCCAAAGGCACCAGTCGACTGTTCACCTATCCGTTGTCTCACAACGACTCCATCCATGCTTGAATCTACCTAACAGATACACCAACAGTCGACTACCCTTACCAGCAGTCGACTGCTGCCCCATAGTCGACTGATCAGTCGACTACGCAATAATTTGTGCACTGTTACAGTACCATTATTTGACTACTTATCCATGGCAGTCGATTGTTCAAGGCCAATCGACTGGTCATAATCACAGTCAACTACTATAAGTCAACTAATCTCCCGAGTGTAGAACACTCGATCAGTAGACAGGTCCATAACCCCAGTTGACTGGTAAACCTCAAACATGAGGTTTAACCTATATATCCTCATACTTAATACTCACCCATAGCCTAAACCTAAGCCTTCTATCCACCTCCATCAGCCTCATGCCTCTTAGATCCCTCGAGTTCGTGACTCTACATCCTTCACATTAGACTTCAAGTGCTTCCATCGGCTATGTCATACTAACCGGGTCCTTTGCCAAGGTTCATTTAGACTTATGCTGCCGAGACCACCTGCTTGGACTTTACGCTCCCAGAATCTCACCCTTGGACTTCCTTGCCAAGATCCATTTAGACTTACGCTGCCAAGACTACATACTTAGACTTTATGCTGCCAAACCTATAAACTTAGACTTTCCCTTTGCCAAGTACCCATGACTTGGACTTTCAATTGTCAAGTACACATGACTTGGACTTTCCAATTACCAAGACCATGCTTGGACTTTCAATGGCAAGACCATGCTTGGACCTTCCTTGCCAACTCCAAGTTGGACTTTCCAATTTTCGAAGCTCACTTAAACTATACACTGCCAAGACTACACACTCGAACTTATGCTACTAAGACTTTACCTTTGGACTTCCCTTAGAAAATATTCATATTTGGACTTTCCTTGCCAAGTATCCAAACTTGGACTTCTCAATTTCTAAGAACATCCTTGAACTTCTGAGGTTGATTATTGATCCAATAATCTCCCCCAAATAATATCCCCCATATGACTTTGGATATCCCAATCATTCACTAATCATATGGTCAAACCATATAGTTAAACAATGGTCAAACTCATTGTCAATCCATTGTCAAACATCAAAATATTACTTGAGTCTCACTCGAGTTTGGTCAACATTGACTCAGGGCCTATTGCACTAACATTTAAGTCTGAGGGAGGGACACATTTTCTACTGCTACACTTGATATTTCTAGTTTTTGCTATGGTAGTATTGTTCTAATTTATTTATCTCTTGCCTAGGTTGTTTTGTTTTGTTTGCATTGTTTATTTTCTTTTCACATGCATTTTTAGTTAGTTTAGTATTGACTCATTTCTTTCTTTGTCTTTATAGTATGCTTCAGTGCAATCTTTTTAAATAAATATTGATTTGATATACTACATTGTCATGAGCTTTTCACTATCTTTTATCTTGTGGTACCATTTATTTTATAATATTGAATGATCACCAAGCTTTACTTGTTTGTTTTTGCTTTCACATACACAACCTGAGTTCCATAGGGAATGATTTAGTACATAGTAGTCATGATTCATCCTAATAGGCTAAGTTCTCTGGAATCCATAGGTGACCCTAGAATGGCATTTTAGTTTCTGGAGATACTTAGATCATGTAAGCTCATTTGGAAAAATCAGAATATCAATGAGTGTGAGAGAATTAACAGATTTTTCTATTAAAAATTTAAAAAAAATCGTAGGTGAAAATTGTTAGGTGCCCCTTTGAGACTGAATTAGATTACAAGGGAAACACCTACCAATTTCTCTCGATACCGAGCACGCCTTTGAAACTTCATGCTATCGTTAGGGAATGACCCTCGGTTAGGGAAGGTAAGTGCCTAAAAGCTACAAACCATAGGAATGTTATGGTATGACGAATTGATTTACTTTGGAAGTTGAAACCCTTAGGTTGTAATTATGCACTTTCGCGAAAAACTTATTTAGTAAACTTGGAGAACTTATTTATTGGCTTTAATGTTAGTACCACTTGATAAGTTTTAGTAAGCATGCTAGACATTGTGGCAATTTATTTCTATGTGCTAAATTGAGCACTGAGGTTTGCGTGGGGATAAGCAAAGTTTAAGTCCGGGGGATTTTAATGTATGTAAATCATATATGAAGGTCGAAGCTTCGCTTCCCACTTCAACTTAGTCGCTTGTGCATGGCGATCCCATCTACGTCCCCAGATTAAAAAAATTAATCCAAGACGATGACGGATTACCCAAGTAACCGATCCATCGTCGTGCTATTCGATTAGAGTAGTCATTTGAACAAACTTGTTGTTAGAGCAACCTACCTCTTTTCTTCGATTAGCCACGGAATAGACGATGTACGGATCGCCGGTTTTTGTTTTTATCATTGGGGTCCAAGTAAATTAGCCACATACAACACATACAAATTGCATAGAATAAGAAAACATACATAAACAAGAATTATACCTCTTGTTTACCTCAAGGTCTTCTATTGTATGTCCTTCCTCCTTTTGGACGTCGTGTGGGCGATGATTTTCCAAAACTCAAAGCCTCCTAGATCACGTTCTTCCCTTCCTTGCTCGCTCCAAACAAAGGGAAGAATAAAACAAAACTTCTTCTCCTATCTAGAACCGACCACCAAGCCAAGGAGATTGATGTTGCCGCCGGCCAAGGAGTGGATGAATGAGCACCGACCAACCTTGAAGAAAGGTTGTCGTTGGCCAAAGAGAGAGAGAGAGAGAGAGAGAGAGAGAGAGGGAGGAGTTGTCAGCCAATCTAGAGAGAGAGATGGTGAGGCGCTGCCGGCCAAGAGGAGCCAAGACCTAGGGTTGCCGCCTCCCAATAGGAAGAAGAGCAAACTAGGATTGCCGCCCACCTCTTCTCTCAAGCCAACTCCAAAAACCCTAACCCTAATTGGATGTTCTCTCTTGCCGCCCAAGCCCTAGCCCTTATTTATAGAGTTAGGCTTAAGCCTACTTTTAATCTCAACCGTTGGATATAGAGATTTGATCTCAACCGTCGAATCTAGAGATTTAATCTCCACCGTCGGATCTAGAGATTTAACCTCCACCGTCGGATCTAGAGTTCCATTTTCCAATCATCAGATCTAGGCTTCATGAGGGTTTTAATAGGCTATAATAGGGACCATGAGGAGGAGTTGGATCTTGGCCACCCAATGGATCCGGCCCACATAAAATTCGATCCATTAATGATAATCCATTCCACTAGAGGATTATCATTGATCTACCTCACCAACCCCCATAAATAAATATGGGCTCCATATATTAATTATACAAATATCTCCCCGTGTTTAAGATCTTGAATGCCCTTCAATTAATTAATTTACTGACAATTAATTAATCAACATCTAACTCCATGAGTAGTACCACTCAACCTTTTCATCATGCTGGACCAAGTCCACCTGTAGGATTTACATGATGAACCTTATTATCTTCTCAAGGGGACATTATCATTCTAATATATAGGACACGGTTTCCTCCTATAATAAACAGCACACCATGTAAATAATATCATTTCCCAACTTACCCAGCCTATCAATTTAATCTATAAATCTCGTCCATTGGTAAATCAAAGAAATAAATACTAAGTACATGTGCCCATTATTATATCGGATTTATGAGCATGTACACCATAATATATGATGTCCGATTCAATTATATAGTCAGCAATAAATCAAATCACCTCTAAGTCGGTCATGCTCAATACACACAAAGTGTACTAGTGTAATTCTATGGTCAAGACAAACCAATACTAAATCACACTACAACCATACCAATGGTTTGTCCAAAATCATCTCGGTTGTGAGCCTTTACTTATACTTTACAAGGAACTGATAACATGATCTCCCGTGTGACACTACATGTTAGTAATATATGAGAAATGTCCTAAGGCAATCGCCTTATGTATGAACCATTTATATGATAAATGAAGATTCACTATTTGAGTATACATGTTTTATGTATTTGATTGGATCTTAAACTCATTTAATGAATGTCCACAATACGATTCACAGCATGAGAGAATTTGTGATTGGATCACAACTAGTGAGTATCTCTACATGTGTAATTGTTATGTATCGGAATTATCCCTAGTCGATAAATTGATGGATTTGGACACCATCAATTCTGTCGAGACTAGCACGAGGTTTACTCCTTGGTGTATCCAAGCAGCTGATTCTCACTGACTGGAGACATAGTGATGTCCGGAGTTAATCGTGGATGCTAGTTATGGTAACTAGTTCATTGGAGTGACCAGCCGTAAGACTTCATATGGTTCTCTGCATATATAGATATGTCAATGAAGTTCTTACTGTGGCTTAAGTGCGATGTTCCTTTGACTTGCGGTATTCAAGTCATCTTGATCATAGAGACTTATGCTTTGACATCTTAAGCAAGCATCTCTAAGGAGATGTGGATCCGGGATGATTGGGTATAAGTCGAAGTGATCGAAGGTGTTTGAATAGCTTATAAAGGATTCACCACTCCTTGCGAGGAGATGTATACCCATGGCCTCTCGTCGGATTGTTACTAAAGTCTTTGGCCAAAGCATTACATGTTTAGAGTAAAGTACTCTTTGATACATGTGCAGTAACTAGAATCCGTAGGACGAGGAAATGATACTTGGGCTAGGTGTGACGTAGTCAGCCTAGTGGGGAGTGACACTATAGACCATGTCCTGAACCAAGTGGGTATAAGATGAGTGAAGGGAATGGGGCACGAATCATTTGAGCTGCTGAAGGGTTTCAGAAATAGTTCTGGATCAACCGTTGATCTTTTCGATTAATTGGGGATCATGATGTACTACTAGGTGCCACTCATGATCGTTCTATAATTAATGGTTAATTATAGACGGCCAACATAAACCGAGAACCTATTTGGTCACACGTACAACGAGCGTAATCCGAAGGATTTAAAACGAGCTTGAGAATGGGATTCTCAGACCGAGAGAAACTAAGTTTGGTTGGACCAAACATAAAGCGAGCATGAAATCGTTTCAGTCGCAATGGAAGCGTGGATGGGCCGTGTCTTATGAAGACATAATGGATGGACCAAAATGGTTTGGTTCTAATCCATGGAGGAGAATAAACCAAAGGGTTTGGTTTATTTTAAACGAATGAACCAAAAGTTGGTTCGGTTCGTTTTAACTTAAAATAAACCATCATGGTTTGGTTTATTTTAACTTATCTTAATGGAGCGGGTTAACGGGCCTAATGGTTATGATCCAATAACCATTAAGAGAATTAGTTCTCTATAAAAGAGGGCTTAAGGGATAATTAAGCCCTAATCCAAAAGCCCTAAACCTAGTTGCCGCCCACCTCCTCTCCTTGGAGAATTCGGCGCCAACTCCATTGCCGCCCAGCCCCTTGTGCCGCCGTCCAGCTCCTTGCTAGCGTCCAAGCTTCAGCCGGTGATCCTCCGGCGACCCTCCGGTGATCTCCTTTAGGTTTGGCATCAAGGTGAGCTTTATGTTCCCTTGGTTGGCCGGCGCCTATCTCCTCCACCAAAGCTGTCCAGTTTTCTGGACAACTTGTTTTCTTCTCGTCGGAGCATCGTTTGGACGACGGTTAGAGCTCTGACAGCGGCTAACTTACCGGGGATTCGATCTCCGGTAATCCTCTGAGGTGGAGGATGAAGGATTCATCAATCGGTTGACGAATACCTCTCCGGAGAAGCGAGTTTTGAGGACTCGTTTTGGATCCGAATTTGGATTCGGATCGTGATCATCTCTCGATCACGTCGTCTTCAATACGAGGCTAGTAACCCATACGAAGATGAAGCTCGTGGCTTAGCGAAGTCATCCTAAGGATACTCGGCGTGGATACGGATAGAGACGATTCTAGCGAGGATCGTTCCGGTTGATGTCGTTCCCGCTACACGTAATACGAAAGGTATAACGTAGTTAAATTTTCTTTTATTGCAAATTTAAATTTACGGTTATGTCTACACTTGTTGTACTATGCATGCGTGTGTTGTGTGTGTTGTAATAAATGTAGATTTATTATTTTTATTGCTTCCACTGTGTTCATGTTTACGAAACGTGATCGAACACACACACGCCGCGGTGCCGGAAACCCAATAGTGGTATCAGAGCCCAGGTTGTGTTTCGACTTAATCGTAAAAATGGTTTTGCGATAGTCATAATGTATTTTTGGAAATTTTCTAATTTTGGAAATTTAGAAGTATTTATGAAAATTTTTCAATTTTGGAAAGTCTAGAAGTATTGATGGAAATCTTCCACTTTTGGAAAGTTGGAAGTATTTATGGAAATTGATATTTTCCATAAATAAAATATTTGATTAGATTCTGGAAATTTGTTTCCTAATTTAATCATAATTTGATTTGGGAAATCAAATCTTAAAATATTTTATTTCCATAAGTAGTTTTAATGATTTAGGAAATTGGTTTCCTAAATAGATTTTCCTTAATCAAATAATTCCATGAATAAAATATGTGATTAGATTTGGAAATTTGTTTCCTAATTTAATTATGATTTGATTTGGAGAATCAAATCTTAAACATATTTTATTTCCATAAATAGTTATGACATGTAAGGAAATTATATACATGACATAATTATATGCCATGTAATTGCATTAGATGCATAACATTATGTCATGCGTGTCGTGACATGTAGATGTATGCCATGTATGCCATGCCATGTAGATAATAGTTATTTGCATGCAAAGAGGATGAGACATAAAACCCTTAAACAATATTAAAGCCTACACCTTCCATTAATATGGTTAGAACCAGAGTTCCATTTCTTGTTTGGGTTGTTGGACTCTCTCCAAGCCCGGCTCGAACCCAAACATGTTCAAACCATGGAATAGTTTAATACTAATATGGTAAGAGTCAGAGGTCAATCGTTAGCTTTGGTTGTTGGACTCTCTCCAAGCTGGGCTAATTGGTTGAATGCGCTCTAACCATATTAAAACTGTTTCCCGATTAATGGGTTGGCTTTAACCTGGAGCATCGGCTTGTTGGACTCTCTCCAAGGTCGATGTAAAGGGAGGTGAAGTTGGGTGCTATGCATATGATGCATACTTGTTAATGTGTTAACAACCCGATGTATGTGTGAACAATCAATTAGTTGATAGCACATTGTGATAGTTGCATATACGTGATATGCAATCGGTATAGTTGATACCGACCGTTGTAGTTATGAATGGCTTGTTGGACTCTCTCCAAGGTTGTTCATAACTATGATGGATATCAGCCCATTCGGAGATGGACCTACGATCTCCCGAAGTGATTTTGGGGTTTTTGAAATTCGAAAAATGAATGGGATTTATAAATGTATATTGATGCATTTTTAAAAATCATTTTCTCATATATGCTCGTTTTGTATTTCTAAGATTGATCATGATGTCTTTGAATTTGCGTTGCATTTTGGATTCGAATAAACTGACTGGGCCGAGCTTCATGGACTGGCTTAGAAGCTTGAGAATTGTTCTCAAGGTTGAAAAGCTTGCAAATGTCCTCGAAGCGCCTCTTCCCGCCCGTCCTAGTGACGATGCAACTCTGGACCAATTGTTGGCCTATCAGAAACATGTGAGTGATTCTGAACAAATTAGTTGCATCATGCTAGCCGCGATGGAACCCAAGCTACGAAAGCAGCATGAGCATATGGATGCTCATATCGTAGTCCTTCATCTTTGTGAGTTGGTTGATGAGCAAGTGAGATTCGAAAGGTTTGAAGTCTCAAATCTCCTCTTCACCTCTGAGATGCTAGAAGGTTCATCTGTGGTACTGCTCAATATGCTGAAGACTGTGGAGTCTTCTGAGAAGCATGAGCAAGGGACGGTGCTATTAGTTGATTCCTCGAAGAAAGGTTGTAAGAGGAAGTCAAAGGAACAGCAGAAGGGAAAGAAGAGAAAGGCTAAGAAGGTAGAACTAGCACAAAAGGAAACTTGCCATCATTATGGCAAGGAGAGCCATTTGCGAAGAAAGTGCAATATTTATCTTGAGTCCGTGAAGAAGAATAAGGCATCGGATGCCCCATCTTCTTCAGATATCTTCGTTATTGATTGTCATTCTATTTCCTCAAACACTTGGGTATTGGATACTGGGTGTGGCTCACATATATGTAATGACATACATGGACTAAGGAATAGAAGACTCGTCAAGGGAGAGTCAAATTTGCGTGTTGGGAATGGAGCAAAGGTTGCTGCAGTCGCCATTGGAACGCATTTGTTGAAACTCCTGTTGGAATGTATACTGAAAGCCTAGCTCTTTTTGTATGAACATTTTATTTTGAAATAAGAATCACATGATCATTATTTTCATTTTATATATTCATTATATATGTGTGCATATTGTCTAATATTTTACATTGTAGATAACATGGTGCTTGGTGTGGCACAGAAGATCATGTTATCAGTACCTTGTAAAATATAAGTAAAGGCTCACAACCAAGATGGTTTTGGACAAACCATTGGCATGGTTGTAGTGTAGCTTGGTATTGTTTTATCTTGAACATAGAGTTACACTAGTACACTTAGGTGTATTGAGTAGGACCGACATAGAGGTGATTCAATTTAGTACTGACTACATAATTGAATCGGACCTCGGATATTATGTTGTACATGCTCTTAATCCCGATATAATAACGGGCACATGTACTTAGTGTTTATTTCTTTGATTTACCAGTGGGTGAGATTTAGATGGATTAAATCAATATGCCCGGTAAGTTGGGAAATAATATTATTTACATGGTGTGCCGTTGATTATAGGAGGAAACCGTGTCCTATATATTAGGTTGATGATGTCCCCTTGAGGAGCTCATAAGGTTCATCATGTAAACCCAACTGGTTGACTTAGTCAACATGATGATAAGGTTGAGTGGTACTACTCGAGGAATTAGATGTTAATTAATTGATGGTCAGTAAATCAATTAATTGATGGACATTCGATATCTTAAAAACGGGGAGATTAATGTACAAATAATATATGGAGCCCATATTGATATATGGGGGTTGGTGAGGTAGTTCAATGATGATCCTCTAGTGGAATGGAACATCATTGATGGATCAAGTTTGTGTGGTTCCGATCCATCGGGTGGCCAAGACCCAACTCCTCCTTATGGTCCCTATCGTAGCCTAATATAATCCTTGTGAAGTCTAGATCCAAGAATGTAAAACAAAACCTACAACCAACGGTTGGGATTAAATCCCTAGATCCGATGGTTGGATGAAACCCTAGAACCAACGGTTGGGATTAAATCCCTAGATTCGATGGTTAGGATGAAATCTTAGAATCGACGGTTGGGATTAAATCCTTAGATCCGA
Source organism: Wurfbainia villosa (assembly GCA_025175895.1). Taxonomy (NCBI): domain Eukaryota; kingdom Viridiplantae; phylum Streptophyta; class Magnoliopsida; order Zingiberales; family Zingiberaceae; genus Wurfbainia; species Wurfbainia villosa. The sequence continues at coordinate 27,860,957 of CM045989.1, read as the reverse complement.
CGGTTGGGATAAAACCCTAGATCCGACGGTTGGGATGAAACCTTAGATCCGACGGTTGGGATGAAATCCTAGATCCGATGGTTGGGATTAAACCCTAGATCCGACGGTTGGGATAAAACCCTAGATCCGACGGTGGAGATTAAATCCCTAGATCCGACGGCGGAGATTAAAGCAGGCTTAAGCCCTATTCTATAAATAGTTGCTTAGGGTTGGGCGGCAAGATAATCAAGAATTGGTTTTGGAATTAGGGTTTGGCTCTTGGAGAGGTGGGCGGCTAGGGTTTGGAGCAAAAGTGGGCGGCAACCATCTTCTTCCTTCTAGTTGTTGCCGGCGCCCAACTTGCACCATCAATACTTGGCCGGCGCCCAACCTCAAGGCATTTCTCTTCTTCCTTAGCCGGCGGTTCTCCTCCCATTGGTGGCCGGTTCTCTTCCTCCTCCCTATTCTCCAAAGTGGCCGGCGGCAACACTTCTTGAAGTTGGCCGGCGCATCATCCATTGCTCCTTGGCCGGCGGTTGCACCAAATTCCCTAATTTGGTGGCCGGTTCTAGATAGGAAAGGTATTTGTGAGTTCTTGTCTTTGTTCGCAGCAGACAAGGTAGAGAAGAAAGCGATCTAGAAGGCTTCTACTCGTGGAGGAACTTCGTCCACACGTCGTCCACGAGAAGGATAGGACATACGGTAGAAGATCGTGAGGTATAAAGTTATTGTAACTTTATGTACAGATCTGAGCATGTTCTTATTTGTTTTGATTATGCATGTGTGTGTATGAATATATATTGTATAATCATGGACCCCGAAGACAAACACAAAAACCGGCGATCCATCCGTCGTCTCTTCCGCGGCTAACCAACTAGAAGAGTTGTGTTGCTTGAACAACTAGTTTGTTCAAGCGACCACTCAAGTTGTTAGCATGACGATGAATAGGTTGTGCTAAGGAAGCTCATCCCATCCGGATTAATTCTTTCATTAGTGAAAATTTTAATCCGGGGACATGGGAGCCAATGAGCCTCCGATGCGGCCACCTAACAACTCCCTATAGGACTTGTCTTAGAACTGAACAATTGCTTTTATGTTCCTTCGTTGATAAAGAAGATCATTTCTATTTCTTGTTTAAATAGAAATGGGTACCATTTGACTTTTAGTAATAATTGTTGTTACATAACTTTGAATGGAGTTCTTTAAGGGACTGGAACTTTAAGAAATGGTGTTTATACGTTGGACGTATCCAGTGATATTTTCAATATCGAAGCGAGCAACAAGCGTGCTCGAAAAGATAATCAATTAGACTCCTATATGTGGTATTGTCGTCTTGGCCATGTAAGCAAGAAACGCATGTCCGAATTACACCGATGTGGAATTCTGGAATCGTTTGAATAGGATTCATACGATACATGCGAATCATGCTTAAAAGGCAAGATGACTAAGTTACCTTTTACTGGAAAAGGTGAACGAGTGGGAGAGTTACTAGGACTAATACATACTGATGTATGTGGACCTATGTCAACTCAAGCATTAGGAGGCTATAGCTACTTCATTACCTTCACCGATGATCACTCACGGTTTGGGTATGTGTTCTTGATGAAACACAAGTCTGAAGCCTTTGAAAGGTTCAAAGAATTCAGAAATGAAGTAGAGAAACAACATGATAAGAGTATTAAAATACTTCGATCGGATCGAGGTGGTGAATACTTAAGTCAAGAGTTTCTTGATTATCTAAGAGACAATGGTATATTGTCTCAATGGACTCCGCCATATACACCACAGCATAATGGTGTATCTGAGAGGCGTAACCGGACCTTGTTGGACATGGTCAGGTCAATGATGAATCATGCGACTCTTCCCAAGTCCTTTTGGGGATATGCACTTCAGACAGCTGTTTACTTGTTAAACAGAATGCCTACCAAGGTAGTCTCAACTACTCCATATGAGATATGGAATAGTAAGAAACCTCATGTATCTTACTTGAAGATATGGGGTTGTCCTGCTTATGTGAAGCGACAAGACGGACAAATTGGATGCTAAGTCTGATAAATGTCTATTTATTGGATACCCTAAGGAAACAAGGGGTTACCAATTCTATCATCCTGTGGAACAAAAGGTGTTTGTTCAAGGCATGCTGTGTTTCTAGAGAAAGAGTTTCTCTTGCAAGAAAACAGTGGGAGTGTCGTCGAGCTTGAGGAGGCTCGAGAGACTCAAATAGACATTGATGAGATACCTGGTGAAGCACAACAACCGACAACTCATAGTGATGAGCAATCGGCTGGACCTATTGTAACACCACATCTTCGTAGATCTGGTAGAACACGCAATATTCCTGAGAGATATGGATTTCTCGTAAGTGAATCGAACGACGTGTTACTCATTGATGATGAGGAGCCTACCAGTTATGAAGAAGTGCCGACAAGTTCAGAAAGGGATAAGTGGCTTGGTGCCATGAAGTCGGAAATGGATTCCATGTACGAAAACCAAGTTTGGAACTTGGTTGACCCACCTGAAGGCATAAAGCCTATAGGGTGCAAGTGGGTTTTCAAGAAGAAAACCGACATGGATGGTAATGTGATTACCTATAAGGCTAGATTGGTGGCGAAAGGATATCGTCAAAAGCAAGGTGTTGATTATGATGAAACCTATTCGCCTGTAGCTATGCTTAAATCCATTCGGATGCTCCTGGCCATAGCGGCTCATTATGATTATGAGATATGGTAGATGGATGTGAAAACAGCTTTCCTTAATGGAAACCTGCTCGAGGACGTGTATATGATACAGCCTGAGGGTTTCACATCGGTTGATAAAACCAAGGTATGCAAATTGCGATGGTCAATTTATGGATTGAAGCAAGCATCCAGGAGCTGGAATATCCGTTTTGATGAGACAATCAAAAAGTTTGATTTCTCACAAAATCTAGACGAACCTTGTGTGTACAAGAAGGTTAGTGGGAGTGCAGTCGTGTTCCTAGTATTGTATGTCGATGACATACTACTTATAGGAAACGATGTTTCAATCTTACAGTCAGTGAAGGTTTGGTTATCCAAGACATTCTCCATGAAAGACCTGGGAGAAGCAACCTACATCCTCGGGATTAAGATCTATAGAGATAGATCGAAACGGTTGCTTGGTCTTTCGCAGTCTACATATATAGATCGAGTGCTAAAGAGGTTTAGCATGTCGGAATCCAAGAAAGGTTTCTTACCCATCAGGCATGGGGTACACCTTTCGAAGTCTATGTGTCCGCGCACAGAAGACGAGAGGATTTGCATGAGTAAGATTCCCTATGCATCCGCAATAGGATCTATCATGTATGCTATGTTATGTATGAGGCCCGATGTATCATATGCTCTGAGTGTCATGAGCAGATACCAGTCTGATCCAGGAATGGATCATTGGGTGACTGTTAAGATGATCCTTAAGTACTTAAGAAGAACTAAGGATGCATTCCTAATGTATGGAGAAGGGTACATGGTGATACGTGGGTATACGGATGTCAGATCCAGACAAACAAGGATGATTCCATGTCTTAGTCTGGGTATGTATTCACCTGGAATGGAGGCGCAATAAGTTGGAAAGGTTCCAAGCTTGACACTATAGCGGATTCTGCCACTAAGGCAGAATACATTGCAGCTTTGGAAGCAGCAAAGGAAGCGGTTTGGATCAAGAAGTTCATCTCTGAACTTGATGTGGTCTCATCAATGATCCAAACATGTGCTTCGCCGCTATCATCTTATCAGAGAGATCATCAGTAGGAACGAAATACAAATCGAGAAAATTCCCACTGAAAGGAACTTAGCGGATCCCTTGACTAAGGCATTACCTCAAAATAAGTTTGAGGGTCATGTTCGAGCTTATGGTATTGGATACCGTAGGGATTGGCATTAGGCCAAGTGGGAGTCTGTTAGTAATATATGAGAGATGTCCTAAGCCAATCGCCTTATGTATGAACCATTTATATGATAAATGAAGATTCACTATTTGAGTATACATGTTTTATGTATTTGATTGGATCTTAAACTCATTTACTGAATGTCCACGATACGATTCACAACATGAGAGAATTTGTGATTGGATCACAACTAGTGAGTATCTCTACATGTGTAATTGTGATGTATCGAAATTATCCCTAGTCGATGAATTGATGGATTTGGACACCATCAATTCTGTCGAGACTAGCACGAGGTTTACTCCTTGGTGTATCCAAGCAGCTGATTCTCACTGACTGGAGACATAGTGATGTCCGGAGTTAATCGTGGATGCTAGTTATGGTAACTAGTTCATTGGAGTGACCAGCCGTAAGACTTCATATGGTTCTCTGGACAGCTTGTTTTCTTCTCGTCGGAGCATCGTTTGGATGACGGTTAGAGCTCTGACAGCGGCTAACTTACCGGGGATTTGATCTCCGGTAATCCTCTGAGGTGGAGGATGAAGGATTCGTCAATCGGTTGACGAATACCTCTCCGGAGAAGCGAGTTTTGAGGACTCGTTTTGAATCCGAATTTGGATTCGGATCGTGTTCATCTCTCGATCACGTCGTCTTCAACACAAGGCTAGTAACCCATACGAAGACGAAGCTCGTGGCTTAGCGAAGTCATCCTAAGGATACTCGGCGTGGATACGGATAGAGACGATTCTAGCGAGGATCGTTCCGGTTGATGCCGTTCCCGCTACACGTAATACGAAAGGTATAACGTAGTTAAATTTCCTTTTATTGCAAATTTAAATTTACGGTTATGTCTACACTTATTGTACTATGCATGCGTGTGTTGTGTGTGTTGTAATAAATGTAGATTTATTATTTTTATTGCTTCCGCTGTGTTCATGTTTACGAAACGTGATCGAACACACACACGCCGTGGTGCCGGAAACCCAACACTACACACCATGTTATCTACAATGTAATGTATTAGACAATATGCATAACCATGAAAATGCAAACAATGATCATGTGATTCTTATTTCAAAAATATAGATGTTCATACAAAAGATAGACTTTTTAGTATACATCCCAACAATCTCCCACTTATACTAAAAGACTATGCTATCCTCATACCGCCATACATCTTATTCCCATTCCCTCCACATGTCTATCAAAAGCTCTCACTGGAAGGGCCTTAGTGAAAGGATTTGCCAGGTTATCCTCCGATGAAATCTTCGCTACAACAACTTCTCCTTGCTTTACGATTTCTCGTATCATGTGGTACTTGCTCTCTGTGTTTACTTGCCTTTTGGGCTCGTGGTTCCTTCGAGTTTGCAACTGCACCTCTGTTATCACAATAAATTGTGATAGTTCTAGGCAAACCAGGAATCACATCTAAGTCCATCAAGAAGTTCCTGAGCCATACAACTTTTTTGGCTGCCTCAGAGGCTGCCACATACTCAGCTTCCATAGTAGAGTCCACCATGCATTTCTGCTTGACACTCCTCCTTACAATGGCTTCACCTCCCAAAGTAAACACAAAACCTGGGGTAGACTTACTATTATCCCTATCTGATTGGAAGTCAGAATATGTGTAACCCACAGGGGGTATGGTATACCAGCATATAATCCCTAGTCCTTCTCAGGTACTTCAATATATACTTTACCACAACCCAATGTCCCTGTCCTGGATTACTCTGATATCTTCTAACCATGCCCATGGCAAAGCAGATATCCAGCCTCATACATAGCATAGCATACATGAGGCTTCCTACTGTCGAAGCATAAGGAACCGCCTTCATCTCCTCTATCTCCTTTGATGTTCTAGGACACATCTCTTTAGACAAAGGTACTCCATGCCTAAAAGGTAGAACACCTTTCTTGGAGTTCTGCATGCTAAAACGAGCCAAAATGGTGTCTATGTATGAAGCTTGAGATAAGCACAACATCATTTTCCTGCGATCCCTTATAACCTTGATCCCAAGGATGTGTCCCACTTCTCCAAAGTCCTTCATATCAAACTGTTTGGAAACCATACCCTTATGTCCGATAACACCTTGATATTATTGCTAATTAACAAAATGTCATCTACATATAGTACAAGAAATACCACCATGTTTCCATCACATCTCTTGTATTCACAAGACTCATCCGTACTTTGAATAAATCTATAAAACCGGATTACCTCATCAAAGTGGATGTTCCAAGATCTCAAAGCTTGCTTCAATCCATAAATGGACCGATTAAGCCTGCACACAAGATGCTCTTTGCCCTTTGCAATGAATCCCTCTGGTTACTCCATATAGATGTTTTCCTCAATACTTCCATTAAGGAAAGTTGTCTTGACATCCATCTACATACCTCATAATCCATATGAGCAGCTATACATAAGAGAATCCGGATAGACTTAAGCATGGCTATCGACAAAAAAGTCTCCTCATAATTGATACCCTCTTTCTAAGTATACCCTTTCACAACAAGCCTTGCTTTAAAGGTCTCAACCTTCCCGTCTATTCCTCTCTTTCTTTTGTAGATCCACTTGAATCCAATGGTTTTTACACCATTTGGTGATTCTACTAGCTCCCAGACCTGATTTGAATCCATAGATTCTATCTCAGAATTCATTGCACTTTGCCAAGATATTGTATCTTTATCTTGGATTGCCTCGTCATATGTCTAGGGATCAGGTTCATGTTCACCAAGTACCAAATTAGAAAATTCTCCCAAGAACATAAATCTATCAGGCTGTCTAACAACCCTCCCACTACGACAAGGTATCACCTATGTATCCTCTGTGACACCCAGTGCAGTCACTTGTGGTATATCCTCTTGTAGTGGTGGTACTGAAGTAGTGACTTCCCCTCTCAATTCTTCCAGAACAATCTTACTCATGGGCTTGTGGTTCATCACATAGTCTTCCTCTAGAAATCTGGCATTCGTGCTAATGGTCACCCTCTGATCTCTAGGACTATATAACAAACCACCTTTCGTTCCTCTAGGATAGCCTACGAACATGTGCACTTATGTATGAGGTTCCAACTTACCAGCATCTGCCTTCAGCACATGTGATGGACTCCCCCATATCCGAATAAAGGTACATAAAGGAAATTTTCTAGAACTAAAATTTTATTCCTCTCAAAAGATAAATAAACATCTCCCACTGCAACAGCCGCCACCTTCGTAGCATCGCCCAAGTAAATGGTAATCTACCCCTTAGCTAGTCATCTGGTTTCCTAGAACCCCTGTAAAGTATTGCAGACATGATCAGTGGCTCCCGTATCTACACACCAGGTATCGGTAGATAACATCGCTAAACATGTTTCAACGACTAGACCAAAAGATATACCTTTGTTCTGATTCAGGTTGGGGCAGTCCTTCTTCCAATGTCCGGTCTGCTTACAAGTGAAGCACTTGCCTTTCGCCTTCTTCACTCCTCCCTGAGATCCTCCCGCCACCTTTGTCCCACCTTGTTTCTTCTTCTTCTTGCCTTTTGGCTTAGAAGTAAAAACCTTTTGGGAAACCATGGGTTGTGCCTGAGTACTCTGATGAAAAAGCCCCTCTGCCACCTGGAGTTCTGTTAGAAGCTCTGCCAACGAATACAACCTCTTGTTCATGTTGTAATTCAAGCGAAACTGCTCAAAACTCCTAGGTAGAGACTGGAGAATGATATCGACCTGGGTTTCCCCATCGATCTTAGCTCCAAGGACTTCCGGCTCATTCAAATGAGTCATCATCTTGAGAACATGATCCCTCACGGGGTGTTCCCTCGATCATGGTGGTCATCATCAAGTTCCTCATGGCTTCCTGCCTAGCAGCTTGATTCTGGTGTCCGAAAAACCACTTGAGATTGAGCATTATGTCATAAGAAGTGGGCATGGCTTGATGCTGATGTTGTAATATATTTGACATAGAAGCCAAAATGTAACACTGCGCCATCTCATCAGCCTTTATCGACTTCTTATAACTCTCCTTCTCCTTTTCCCTAGAATCATCCGCAGGCTTAGGAGGACACTCTTCGAAGAGTACATACTTGTACTCCTCAGCAGTCAAGACAATATCAAGATTCCTTTTCCAATCAACAAAATTGGGACCAGTAAGTTTATTCTCTTTTAGTATCACAACAAGCGGGTTGAAAGTCATTTTTGAAAAACTAAAGAATCACATAGATCAAAACATTAGATTTCAAAAAATTATGGATTCCTTAAACAATAAAATTTTAAAATCAACCAACACCTCAAAACACCGAGAATATCGTATGCCACGATCGTGTGGACGTATACGAATTCTACATTTGTAAGAGGAGGTTTTACCCATCAATTTTACTATCTTGTCAACCTAACTTTTTGACAAATAAAATTAATAGTTGGTTCCTCTTCGGCCCTACAAATAAAAGCAGTGACACCGATGGAGAGGATACTCCTATTTGCATCTAAGTGTTCACCATTACTCGGTACTAAGGCAATTATCTCGGGTTATGTGCCTTCCGATGGGGAAGTATACACACTCCTCAATAATTTCCTATAACCATATTCGACCATGTGATCTGCAAAATAAACTCATCCAATGGAGAGGAAAGCACTCAGAGCCGACGCACAAGTTTTTTTGCATCACATGTCAAATCGTAATAGAGGTCGTGCGAATTTATAAAAAATATCCCTCCCCCACTTAGTAATTTAAAATTGAGGAATTTTCCTAGCACACGACATGCATATTAAACAAGAAGCAATAAATATGAAAAAAAAAATTTTCCAACTATTATGGCTTTTGTTCTCCAATATGTCTCCCGTCGTATCGCCATCTCGTCCGCTCCTCCCTACGTCATGTACAAGTCATCCAAAGATCCGAGTCGAGAATAATTATTTTAATTTACATCCATCGATCCTATACTCCACAAAAGAGTGTACATGAAATCTAGATCGAAAGTAAACTAAAATAAAAGAGTGACTAAACAATGTCGTACTAAATTAAAAAAATTAAATACTAGCCTCGTCAACCCTGTTGGTGCAATTGGCCCTGGTCACGATTGACCAGACTCGAGTTTGACTCGAGTGATATTTTGATGTTTGACAAAGTGGTTTGACAAAGTGAGTTGACATTGATGTTTGAAATTAATGTCGGTTAATATTTTGGGGAGATTGTTTATACAATCGACCCGGGTTATGATTAACTGGACTCGAGTTTGACTCGAGGGAGACTTTGATGGTTGACTAGGGTTGACCATACGATTATGGGAAAGTCCAAGTGGGACACTTGGCATTTGGGAAAGTCCAAGCCCAAGCATGGGTCTTGGCAAGGTAAAGTCCAAATCTTGAGTACTTGGCATGGAAAGACCAACATGGGTTGGCAAGGGAAAGTCCAAGCTTGAGTCTTGGCATTTGAGAAGTCCAAGGGGAATATTGGCGGCATAAAGTCCAAGGGTGAAGTCTTGGTAGCATAAGTCCAATGGTTGGTGGTGTAAAGTCCAAGCAGAGTCTTGGCGGCGTAAGTCCAATGTGCCTTGGCGGTGTAGACACCATTAGCATGACATAGTCGATGGAAGCACCTGAAGGCTAGCGCGATGGATGAACAAGTCATGGATGACTTGGAGGGATCCGAGAGGCGTGAGGCTGATGGAGGTGGCTAAAAGGTTTAGGTCTAGCCTAAGGGTGTTCTAGTAAGTATGGGGGAACCATACTTGGGCTAAAACCTCATGTTTGAGGTGTGCCAGTCGACTGGTGCCATGTGGCAGTCGACTGGTCTAAGTCAACTAGGGCTTGACTGCGGGAATTGCCCTAGAAGTCGACTGCCATAGGTGGGCAGTTGACTGATTGGCCGAGCAGTCAACTGATCTTGTGATCAGTCGACTAGTGCTCGAGAAATCTAGCACAGAATGGAGTCTCACTCGACCGCTACGGTCAGCAGTCGAGTGATGGCTTGATCAGTCGATTGATGGTCATAATCAGTCGACTGATGATGGATCCGTTGGACTTTTCCAACATAGATCTAGCCATTGTCTCACGACAACAGTGGCATCAGTCGACTGATGGTCCCGAGCAGTTGACTGATCGACTTTTTCCAACACAGGTAGAAGCTTTATAAGAAGCTCGTGAAGGAGGAAAAATATATGGTTCTTTGAGGCAATTTCAGGCGAGTTGCTACTGCAATTCAGGGTCTCCAAGTGCTACTCGATCAACCTAGCAAGCAAGCATTCAAAAGCTAGGTGTAAAGCTTTCTTTACTTGCATTTTAGTGTATTTTCTTGTATTTTCATTATATTACTGTTGTAATCTATTGTATAGGATTTCTCCTCCTCCGACTTGTGTCAAGAAGGAGTTATTTGTGATTAGTGAGTGTGTGTGCATCACTAGAGCTCTTTAGAGCTAGATCCTGTAGGGATGTATACTGAAAAGTCTATCTTTTGTATGAACATCTTTATTTTGAAATAAGAATCACATGATCATTGTTTGCATATTTTTATGGTTATGCATATTGTCTAATACATTACATTTAGATAACATGGAGTGTGGTGTCACACGGGAGATCATGTTATCGGCTCCTTGTAAAGTATAAGTAAAGACTCACAACCGAGATGTCTTTGGACAAACCATCGGAATGGTTGTAGTGTGATTTGGTATTGGTTTGTCTTGACCATAGAATCACACTAGTGCACTTTGTGTGTATTGAGCAGGACCGACTTAGAGGTAATTCGATTTATTGCTGACTACATAATCGAATCGGACCTCAGATATTATTTTGTACATGCTCTTAATCCCGATATAATAACGGACACATATACTTAGTATTCATTTCTTTGATTTACCAATGGGAGAGATTTATAGATTAAATTGATAGGCTCGGTAAGTTGGGAGATCATATTATTTATATGGTGTGTCATTGATTATAGGAGGAAATCGTGTCCTATATATTAGGATGATGATGTCCCCTTGAGGAGTTCATAAGGTTCATCATGTAAACCCTGCAGGTGGACTTGGTCCGCCATGATGAAAAGGTTGAGTGGTACTACTCATGGAGTTAGATGTTGATTAATTAATGGTCAATAAATTAATTAATCAATGGACATTCGAGATCTTAAACATGGAGAAAAAATGTATAAATAATATATGGAACCCATATTAACTTATGAGGGTTGGTGAGGTAGATCAATGATAATCCTTTAGTGGATTGGATTATCATTAATGGATCGGACTTTATGTGGGCTTGATCCATGAATGGCCAAGATCCAACTCCTCCTCATGGTCCCTAATGTAGCCTATTAACACCTCATGAAGCTTAGATCCAATGGATAGAAACAAAACTCTAGATCCAAAGGTAGAGATTAAAACTCTAAGATCCGACGGTTGAGATTAAATCTCTAGATCCGACGATTGAGATTAAATCCCTAGAACCAATGGTGGAGATTAAAAGGTGGCTTATCCCTAACTCTATAAAAGGAGTTTGAGGGGTTGGCGTGGAGAATCAATCAAGAGAAGCTAGGGTTTTGGAGGTTGGCGGCAAGAGATAGGAGCTAGGGTTTGAGCTTGGGCGGCACCTAATAAGGAAAGATTTTGTTGCCTTCTTCATCCTCCTCAAGCTGCCGACGGCCCTTGAGATCCTTCCAGCCTTTGGCCGGCATCCAAACTCCCTCTTCTCCATCTCCTTGGCTGGTGGAACAAAGGTTTTGGGTCCTCCCTTGAAGCTTTTGGCTGGCAACCCTTAATCTCCTCTTCCTTCTTGGCCGGCAGCAAAGCTCCATCCTTGGAGGTTGTTGGTTGGTTGAAAGAAGGAATAGAGCTTTGTTTCTATTCTTCCTCTTGCTCGGAATGAGCAAGGAAGGAAGATTGGTGATCTAGGAGCTTCAACTTTTGGTAGATCGTCGCCCACACGACGTCCGAAAGAAGGATGGTCATACATTAGAAGATCGAGAGGTATATCTATTCTCTATTCTCTTTTGTTACTTGCTTGTATTTGTTTTTTAAATTATGAGCATGATATATTCTGTTTGTGGCTAAATAATACTTGGATCCCAAACATAAACACGAAAGCCGGCGATCCGGACATCGTCTATTCCGCGGCTACTCGTAGAATAGAGGTTGGTCGCTTGAACAACAAGTTTGTTCAAGAGACCTCTCTAAACGAATAGCACGATGATGACTTGGTTGTTTGAGCAATCCCTTTTGTCTAGGATTAAATTTTTTTTAATCCGGGGACATCGATGGGATCGCCATGAACAAACAACCGAGGTGAAGTGGGAAGCGAAGTTTCCTCTCACGGATCAATGAAACCAAACCTTCAATTGGTATCAGAGCCAAGGTTTCCGATTTTGTGTGTTTAGGATTCGATTAATTTTTATGCACTTTTCATATATTATATGTGTTGGATAATAGTAGGATATGCGTAGTTTAACTCTTTGGTTGCAGGCATAAGATCCGACTATTATGGTCATATGTGTGTATGTGATTGTATGTGTATATTTTGTTGAATCCTCGGGGTTGACGAGGCTAGTATTTAATTTTTTGTAAATTAGATATGGCATTGTTTAGCCACTCTTTCTATTTTAGTTTACTTTCGATCTAGATTTCATGTACACTCCCTCGTGGAGTATAGGATCGATGGATGTAAATTAAAATAGATTTTAGTCTCGACTCGGATCTCTGGATGGCTCATACATGGCGTAGGAGGAGCGGACGAGAAGGCGATGCGACGGGAGACATATTGAAGACAAAATCTATAATAGTTGGAAAATAATTTATTTTTCATATTTATTGCTTTTTGTTTGATATGCATGTCGTAGGCTAGGAAAATTCCTCAATTTCAAATTACTAAGTGGGAGAGGGAAATTTTTATAAATTCCCACGGCCTCTATTACAATTTGACATGTGATGCAAACAAACTACCTCGAGTGCCTTCCTCCCATCGGATGAGTTTGTTTCATGATCACAAGATCAAATATGGTTATAGGGAATTATTAAGGAGCACGTGCACTTCCCCATCAGAAGGCACACAACCCGAGATAATTACTTGGTACCAAGTAATGTGAACACTTAGATACAAATATAAATATCCTCCCCATTGGACTCACTGCTTTTATTTGTAGGGCCAAATAGGAACCAACTATTAATTTTACTTGTCAAAAAGTTAGGTTGACAAGATAGTAAAATTAATGGGTAAAACCTCCTCTTACAAATGTAGAATTCGTATACGTCCACACTATTGTGGCATACGATATTCTCGATGTTTTGAGGTGTTGGTTGATTTTAAAATTTTATTGTTTGAGAAATCAATATTTTTTGAAATCTAATGTTTTGATTTATGTGATTCTTAGGGTTTTTTTTCAAAATGACTTTCAACCCACTTGCTGTGATACTGAAAGAGAACAAACTTACTAGACCCAACTATGTTGATTGGAAGAGGAATCTAGACATTGTCTTGACTGCCGAGGAATAAAAATATGTACTCCTCGAAGAGTGCCCTCCTAAGCCTATAGACGATTCTGGGTAAAAGGTGAGAGCCCTTAGCTTATGACATGATGCTCAATCTCAAAGAGCTTTTCGGACACCAGAATCGGGCTGCGAGGCAAGAAGCCATGATAAACTTAATGACGACAACCATGATCGAGGGAAGACCCGTAAGGGATCATGTTCTCAAGATGATGGCTCATTTGAATGAGCTGAAAGTCCTTGGAGCTGAGATCGATGGAGAAACCCAGGTCGATATCATACTCCAGTCTCTACCTAGGAGTTTTGAGCAGTTTCGCCTGAATTACAACATGAACAAGAGGTTGTATTCATTGGCGGAACTTCTGACAGAACTCCAGGCGACAGAGGGGCTATTTCGTCAAAGTGCTCAGGCACATGCCATGGTGACCCAAAAGGTTTCTACTTCTAAGCCGAAAGGCAAGAAGAAGAAGAAACAAACTGGGGAAAAGGTGGTGGGAGGTACTCAGGGAGGAGTGAAGAAGCCGAAAGGAAAGTGCTTCACTTGTAAGCAGACTGGACACTAGAAGAAGGGCTGCCCCAACTGCAAGAACAAAGGTATATCTTTTGGTCTAGTCGTTGAAACATGTTTAGCGGTGTTATCTATCGCCACTTGGTGTGTAGATATGGGAGCCACTGATCATGTCTGCAATACTTTGCAAGGGTTCCAGGAAACCAGATGACTGGCTGAGAGGAGATTACCGTGTACTTGGGCGATGCCATGAAGGTGGCGGCTATTGCAGTGGGAGATGTTCATTTATCTTTTGAGAAAAATAAACTTTTGGTTCTTAAGAATTGCCTTTATGTACCCTTATTTAGAAAGAATTTAATTTCGGTTTCTAAATTGTTTATGGATAGATATTCTATTTCTTTTAATGATAGAATTGTTAAAAGAAGGAATAGGGACATTATCTGTTCGGGTGCATTGATAGAAAATTTATACACACTTGAACCAAAACCTCCCACAATGCAAATTGAAGTTAATAACTCATCTTCTAATTCCAATAAGATAAAAGAACCTTCGAAGATAAACCAAACATATCTTTGGCATCTTAGGCTTGGTCATATTAACCTAAGCAGAATTCAAAGGTTGATAGCTGATGGACCTTTGGGTTCATTAGTGGTGGAAGATTTAACAACCTGTGAATCTTTCTTGGAGGGTAAAATGACCAAGAGGTCTTTTAAGGCCAAGGGGTATAGAGCTAAAGATGTGTTAGAATTGGTTCATTCTGATTTATGTGGTCCTATGTCTATCCAGGCTAGAGGTGGTTTTGAGTACTTCCTCTCTTTTATAGACGATTACTCAAGATATGGATACATTTACCTGATGCGGCGCAAGTCTGAATGCTTTGACAAGTTCAAAGAATTCAAGGATGATGTGGAGAAACGTCAAGGTAAAAGTATCAAGACACTACGATCTGATCATGGTGATGAGTACCTCTTGGGAGAGTTTAGGAACTACTTATCAGAGGCTGAGATTCAATCCCAATTGACTGCACCTGGCACACCCCAGCAGAATGGTATAGCAGAGTAAAGGAATAGAACTCTTATGGAGATGGTTAGATCGATGATGAGTTATTCTGAGTTGTCAGATTCGTTCTGGGTATATGCTGTAGAAATGGCGGTGTACATTCTGAACTTGGTTCATCTAAATCAGTGCCTTCTACTCCCACAGAGTTGTGGGTTGGGAGAAAGCCTAGTTTAAGACATATTCGGATATGGGGGAGTCCAACACATGTGCTGAAGGCAGATGCTGGTAAGTTGGAACCTCGTACAAAAGTGCGCATGTTCGTTGGCTATCCTAGAGGAACGAAGGGTGGTTTATTTTATAGTCCTAGAGATCAGAGGGTGATCGTTAGCACGAACGCCAGATTTCTAGAGGAAGACTATGTGATGAGCCACAAGACCAAGAGTAAAATTGTTCTGGAGGAATTAAAAGGGGAAGTCACTTCTTTAGTACCACCGGTACAAGAGGATATACCACAAGTCACTGCACCGCGTGTCACAAAGGATACACAGGAGATACCTCGTCGTAGTAGGAGGGTTGTTAGACAGCTTGATAGATTCATGTTCTTTGGAGAATCTTTTGATTTGGTCTCTGGCAAACAAAAACCTGATCCCTGGACATATGACGAGGCAATCCAAGATATAGATGCAGCATCTTGGCAAAGTGCAATGAATACTGAGATTGAATCTATGGATTCAAATCAGGTATGGGAGCTAGTGGAACCACCCGATGGTGTAAAAACCATTGGATGCAAGTGGATCTACAAAAGAAAGAGAGGAATAGATGGGAAGGTTGAGACCTTCAAAGCAAGGCTTGTTGCGAAGGGGTATACTCAGAAAGAGGGTATCGATTATGAGGAGACCTTTTCGTCGGTAGTCATGCTAAAGTCTATCCGAATTCTCTTATGCATAACAGCTCATATGGATTATGAGGTGTGGCAGATGGATGTCAAGACAGCTTTCCTGAATGGAAGTCTTGAGGAAGACATCTATATGAAGCAACCAGAGGGATTCATTGCTAAGGTCAATAAGCATCTTGTATGTAAGCTTAATCGGTCCATTTATGGATTGAAGCAAGCTTCGAGGTCTTGGAACATCCGCTTTGATGAGGTAATCCAGTCTTATGGATTTATTCAAAGTCCGGATGAGTCTTGTGTATACAAAAGATGTGACGGAAACGTAGTGGTATTTCTTGTACTATACGTAGATGACATTTTGTTGATTGACAACAATATCAAGGTGTTATCGGACGTAAGGGTATGGTTGTCCAAACAGTTTGATATGAATGACTTAGGAGAGGTGGGACACATCCTTGGGATCAAGGTTATAAGGGATCGCAGGAAAAGGACGTTGTGCTTATCCCAAGCTTCATACATAGACATGATTATGGATCGTTTTAGCATGCAGAACTCCAAGAAGGGTTTTCTACCTTTCAGGCATGGAGTTCCTTTATCTAAGGAGATGTGTCCTAGATCATCTGAGGAGATAGAGGAGATGAAGGCGGTTCCTTATGCTTCGGCAGTAGGAAGCCTCATGTATGCAATGCTATGTACGAGACCAGATATTTGCTATGTCATGGGCATGGTCAGCAAATATCAGAGTAATCCAGGACAGAGACATTGGACTGCGGTAAAACATATATTGAAGTACTTGAGAAGGACTAGATATTATATGCTGGTTTACCGGGCAGACCAATTACTCCCTGTGGGTTACACGGATTCCGACTTTCAATCTAATAGGGATAACAATGAGTCTACCTCAGGTTTTGTATTTACTTTGGGAGGTGGAGCTATTGTATGGAGGAGTGTCAAGCAGAAATGCATGGCGAACCTACCATGGAAGCTGAGTATGTGGCAGCCTCTTAGCCGGCCAAAGAAGTTGTGTAGCTCAGGAACTTCCTGATGGACTTGGATGTGATTCCTGGTTTGCCCAGAACTATCACAATTTATTGTGATATAGTGGTACAGTTGCAAACTCGAAGGAACCACGAGCCCATAAGGCTAGTAAACACATAGAGCGCAAGTACCACCTGATACGAGAAATCATAAAGAAAGGAGAAGTTGTTGTGGCCAAGATTGCATCGGAGGATAACCTTGCAGATCCTTTCACTAAGGCCCTTTCGGCGAGAGCTTTTGATAGGCATGTGGAGGGAATGTGGATCATATGTATGGCAGTTTGAGGACAACATAGTCTTTTAGTATAAGTGGGAGATTATAGGGATGTATATTGAAAAGTCTATCTTTTGTATGAACATCATGTAAACCCTGCAGGTGGACATGGTCCGGCATGATGAAAAGGTTGAGTGGTACTACTCATGGAGTTAGATGTTGATTAATTAATGGTCAGTAAATTAATTAATCGACGAACATTCGAGATCTTAAACACTGGGAGAAAATGTACAAATAATATATGGAGCCCATATTAACTTATGGGGGTTGGTGAGGTAGATCAATGATAATCCTTTAGTGGATTGGATTATCATTAATGGATCGGACTTTATGTGGGATTGATCCATGGGTGGCCAAGATCCAACTCCTCCTCATTGTCCCTAATGTAGCCTATTAACACCTCATGAAGCTTAGATCCAATGGATAGAAACAAAACTCTAGATCCGAAGGTAGAGATTAAAACTCTAAGATCCGACGGTTGAGATTAAATCTCTAGATCCGACGGTTGAGATTAAATCCCTAGAACCAATGGTGGAGATTAAAAGGAGGCTTATCCCTAACTCTATAAAAGGAGTTTGAGGGGTTGGCGTGGAGAATCAATCAAGAGAAGCTAGGGTTTTGGAGGTTGGCGACAAGAGATAGGAGCTAGGGTTTGGGCTTGGGCGACACCTAATAAGGAAAGATTTCCTTGCCTTCTTCTTCTTCCTCAAAATGTCGGCGCCCCTTGAGCTCCTTCCATTCCTTGCCCAGCATCCAAACTCCCTCTTCTCCTTCTCCTTGGCCGGTGGAACAAAGGTTTAGGGTCCTCCCTTGAAGCTTTTGGCCGGCAACCCTTAATCTCTTCTTCCTTCTTGGCCGGCGGCAAAACTCCATCCTTTGAGGTTGTTGGTTGGTTGAAATAAGGAATAGAGCTTTGTTTCTATTCATCCTCTTGCTCATAACGAGCAAGGAAGGAAGGTTGGTGATCTAGGAGCTTCAACTTTTGGTAGATCGTCGTCCACACGACGTCCGAAAGGAGGAAGGTCATACATTAGAAGATCGAGAGGTATATCTATTCTCTATTCTCTTTTGTTACTTGCTTGTATTTGTTTTTTCAATTATGAGCATGATATATTCTGTTTGTGGCTAAATAATACTTGGATCTCGAACATAAACACGAAAGCCGGTGATCCAGACATCGTCTATTCCGCGGCTACTCTTAGAATAGAGGTTGGTCGCTTGAACAACAAGTTTGTTCAAGAGACCTCTCTAAACGAATAACACGATGATGACTTGGTTGTTTGAGCAATCCCTTTTGTCTAGGATTAAATTTTTTTTAATCCTGGGACATCCATGGGATCGCCATGAACAAACAACCGAGGTGAAGTGGGAAGCGAAGTTTCCCCTCATGGATCAATGAAACCAAACCTTCAGATCCGTGGAGTATGAACCATTTTGTTCCGAACCACATTATATCCTTATGTTTGTGTGTTTGTGTTTTCGTTATTGCTTTTATTATCATTATTCCTCTGCGCTAACGAAATTTGTAGACTCAATCATGAACGAATTCCATCATCAGTACTAGCACGCGCTATTCACCCCCCCCCCCTCTAGCGTTCCAACGATCCCCTACAAGTTGTATCAGAGCGAGGCCGCTCTTCAAGGTTTAACAACTAAGGGAGCATGCTACAGGGTGAAGATGGAAGTCCAAGAACAATTAGGATGGGACATCAATACATCGGTGCCCTACACCCTACGGACGAGAAGGCTTCAATTCTTGGAAGAGAAGAATTGAAGATTTTTTGATGATGAGAGATCTTGCGGAATGGTCCTTATTAATGGAAGGATTTGAGTATCCAAGAGGACCAAAAGGTGGTTTCCTCAAGAAGAAGAAATGGAGTGAATATCAACTCCAAAGATTCGAGAAAAACAAGAAGGTAATCAAATTCATTTTTTATTTAATTCCTAATGACCTCTTGTGTAGCCTAGGTGAGTGCATGGATGCTAAAGAGCTTTGGAGCAATTTGGCCAAGCTCCATGAAGGTCCATCACCGGTCCAAGAGGAAGGGACCGAAGAGGATAGCACATCTTCCTCACAAGGAAGTGAGGACTTGGAGGTTGAGAGACCATCAACATCTAAGGAGGAAGAGGAAGCAGAATCAGAGGAGACCTCCACCTCTAGGATTGAGGGGGAGGAGACTAGAGCATCCTCAACACCGGAACAACAAGAGGAGTCATCCACATCCGGTCGAGAGGAAGAGAAAGCTCAAGAAACCCTCACCACTGAACTAGGTAACTCAAGTAATTTGGTTTTAAATAAAAAATATATAATTTGCTTTGAGTGTAGGGAAAGTGGGCATTACAAGAGTAAGTGCCCAAAGAAAGTCAAGAAGACTCCTCCCGCACCAAGACCTAAAAAAAAAATCAAAAGATGCCGGTGTCCCCACTAAAAGAAGCAAAGAGCACATCATTTGCTTCAAGTGCCAACAACCGGGGCATTTTAGGAATCAATGCCCTAGGGGGAGCAAGAGAGTCAAAGAGGGAGCATCACAAGAAGGGGGAGTTAAGGCTAACCCTAAGGTATATTTTAATAATGCACCTTCTAAATTTAAAAGTCAAAAGCATGCTAGGAATTTTAATTCTCTTGCAATTTATGAAAAGCATGCTAACAGGAATAAGTACTTTTGTTTAGGAGCTAAGAATGTCCACTTAGGAAATAAGGAGAAATTTGGGACTAATGTCCCTAAAAATAATTTATCAAAGAAGAAACATAGATCAAACAACTCTAGACCAATTCTACCTAGGGAATCTATCAAGAAAATAGGAGAACACCTAGGTCTTAATCCTAAATGGACTAGGCCTATGCCTAGAAAGAACCTTGCCCAAAGACCAAATCAAAATTTCAAAATTGGGCAATTAGAGATTGAAAACCAAGCCTTGAGGTCAAGCCTTGAAAAACTTGAGAAGACCCTTAGGAATATACAAAATCAATTTAAAGGGTCTAATGGTCAAAGTCAAGGGTCCAAATCTCAAAGTCAACACTTAGGACCTAAAAGACAAAAGTCAACCAAGGGCAAGAAATGTTTGGGTCACAAACCTAAGCCTAAGGTGGCTTATCATAGTGTTCCATTCAATTATGGAACACAAATTAGGTCTAGGAAGACCAAGGTCAATAGGGAAGTCATCCCTAAGGTTGACCAAGGTTTGTGCCTAGTGGCTAGGGTTTCTAGGAAACCTAGGGTGGCCACTAAGAAGGTTGCAAGGGGAGTTACCCCTAGAGTCAACCTAGGAAAGACCACAATGACCAAGGGTAACAAGCCTAGAAGGGTTATTAGGAGGGTATCTAGGGAGGTCATCCCTAAGGAATACCTAGTAAACCCTAGGAGCTCAAATAGGTTTTGGGTTCCTAAGAGCGTGATTGATTCACGTTAGATGGGTTTAGGGTGTGCCAACCTTGATTGGGTGGATAGTTAACTCAACCATGATAAAGGTGTCACTTTAGGTTATTTTCAAGGTTATGGTTACCTTGGAAATACATTTGAGCTTTAATCCTAAAAGATTTTAGGATGTGCCAATATTATTTGAGAAGTTTGATAAAATGATCAAATTGGCACATTTTAGATTTAGAGGTCATAGTGTGCCATTTTGGATTTTTGGCACACTAGGGAGAAAAGTGAAAATATGGCAAAATATATTTAATTATATCAAATGACAATTAATATTAAAATTTAGGTGTTATTATACCTATACCTTTTGTATGTCATGCTTTGTTTGTCATATAACATGTCATGACATCATATCTAATTTTTACCATTTATATGTCATGATCATGTTTAGGATTAAGGATTTAATGTCATGTGTTTTTAGATTTAATCATATGTCATGACATCATGATCATTGGTCATGCTTTATTTTGCTATCATTATGTCATGATCATTTCATGCATTTAAATTGATTAAAATTGACTTAAGGACAATTGCATGACTTGAAGTCCCATTTATAAGGGAATCAAGTAGAGTTGCCTTAGAAAGATACATGAAACCCTAGATTAGGGATAACAAAACTCACATCTCACATTACATTGACATGTATGTGTATTTATACACCCTAGATACATGTGAGATGCTAGGATATGAGTTGAGTTCAAGGTGCATAGTTTTTGCATCTAGATGAACTAAAACTCATCTTATATTAGTGGTGGATCATTGGGAAAGCTTGTGTACAAGTCATGTACATTGAGCCCAAGGAATATAATCCAAAATAAGGTTTTGAAAACATTTTAAAATCTTTTTGAAAAACCTTGGTGAAGTCTATCTTTTGATAGCAATCACCATTGATGAGATTGATACAAAGTGAGCTAAAACTTTGAAGTTTTTCTTCACTTTTGGATTTTGTATCAATTTCGATATTTTATGGGTAAAATAATTTTCAAATATTTTTCACCCATTGTATTGGTCATAGGTATTATATGTATCAAATTTCTTGATTTTTTGAATTACGTATAATTATTTATGATTTTCTAAAATTCATTTCTGATAATTGAAATTTTGAAATTTTAGTTATCAGTCGACTGCTCTGGGTGGCAGTCGACTGATGTGAGTGGCAGTCGACTGGTAACTGACGGAGTCGATTGCCAATGCTGGTTTTGAGAAAACTAGGTTTGTTTAGCCCGTGTTCAGCTGCGGTTAAGGTCCCTAACCACTCCTAACCCTAGGATATGCTTTGGGAAGCATTATAAAGGGTGAAAATCCATTGGATATGGATTTGGAGAGGTGTTAGGTCAAAGTATCAAATTTAAGGGTGGAAGAGTTCATGTTTGAACTTTGAACCTTAATTTTGATGGTTTAGAGTTCCTATTGGCTTAGGAACTTCCCAAGGACATTGTTGGTGCAATGGTCAAGGGGTAGTAAGCCTCTAGGGGGAGGTATCCATCATGGGATGATGGATGGTATTTTTTCTCACGAGAAGGAAAATGGGTTTTTGAGAGACCCAATTTGGAAATTGGGAGAGCTTATAGGATTGGCTCTCTTGAGTGATATGGGACTTATCACTAGGAAGATGGTAGGCATCCTAGGTAGTGTTGGACCAAGGGGGAGATTGTAAGATCTCATTGGGACATGAGATATTGACCTCCTTGGAGAGAACCTTTTTGATGTTAGTCAAAAAGGGGGAGAAGTGTTGGGAGAGTGTTTGTGATTACCAATTTGGGATAATTGGTAAGGAAATTTGAGTTAGTGGCCTAACTCAAGGTTTGTTTTGTCAAACATCAAAAAGGAGGAGATTGTTGGTGCAATCGGCCCAGGTCACGATTGACCATACTCGAGTTTGACTCGAGTGATATTTTGATGTTTGACAAAGTGGTTTGAAAAAGTGAGTTAACATTGATGTTTGACATTAATGTCGGTTAATGTTTTAGGGAGATTGTTTATACAATCGACCCGGGTTATGATTAACCGGACTCGAGTTTGACTCGAGGGAGACTTTGATGGTTGACTAGGGTTGACCATGCCATTATGGGAAAGTCCAAGTGGGACACTTGGCATTTGGGAAAGTCCAAGCATGGGTCTTGGCAATGTAAAGTCCAAGCATGGGTCTTGGCAAGGTAAAGTTCAAGTCTTGAGTACTTGGCATGGAAAGTCCTACATGGGTTGGCAAGGGAAAGTTCAAGCTTGAGTCTTGGCATTTGAGAAGTCCAAGGGGAATATTGGTGGCGTAAAGTGCAAGGGTGAAGTCTTGGCAGCATAAGTCCAATGGTTGGTGGCGTAAAGTCCAAGCGGAGTCTTGGCGGCGTAAGTTCAATGTGCCTTGGCGGTGTAGACATCGTTAGCATGAAATAGCCGATGGAAGCACCTGAAGGCTAGCGCGATGGATGAACAAGTCATGGATGACTTGGAGGGATCCGAGAGACGTGAGGCTGATGGAGGTGGATAGAAGGTTTAGGTCTAGGCTAAGGGTGGTCTAATAAGTATGGGGGAACCATACTTAGGCTAAAACCTCATGTTTGTGGTTAGGGCTTGGTGGGAATTGCCCTAGCGATCGGCGATCATAGGTGGGCGATCGGTGATTGGTAAGCGGTCGTGATCTTGTGATCAGTCGACTGGTGCTTGAGAAATCGAGCACAGAATGGAGTCTCACTCGACCGCTATGGTCAGTAGTCGAGTGATGGCTTGATCAGTCGACTGATGATGGATACGTTGGACTTTTTCAGCATGGATCTAGCTGTTGTCTCACGATAATAGTGGCATCAATCGACTGATGGTCCCGAGCAATCGACTGATTGACTTTTTCCAGCACAGGAAGAAGCTTTATAAGGAGCTCGTGAAGGAGGAAAAAGATATGGTTCTTTGAGGCGATTTGGGGCGAGTTTTTGCTGCAATTCAGGGTCTCCATGTGCTACTCGATCAACCTAGCAAGCAAGCATTCAAAAGCTCGGTGTAATGTTTTCTTTACTTGCATTTTAGTGTATTTGCTTGTATTTTCATTGTATTACTGTTGTAATCTATTGTATGGGGTTTCTCCACCTCCGACTTATGTCGAGAAGGAGTTATTTGTGATTAGTGAGTACCTATGCATCACTAGAGCTCTTTAGAGCTCAATCCATGAAGTAGAAACCGTTCGGTTCCGAACAACGTTATATCCTTATGTTTGTGTGTTTGTGTTTTTGTTATTGCTTTTATTATCATTATTCCGCTGCGCTAACGAAATTTGTAGACTCAATCACGAATGAATTTCATCATCGGTACTAGCATGCGCTATTCACCCCCCCCCCCCTCTAGCGTTCCAACGATCCCCTACAAACCCCGACGATTCAAACAATAATACAATTACATCTAATCACATACACACACATATGGCCATAATAGTTGGATCTTATGCCTGCAACCAAAAAGTTATCCTACGCACATCCTACTATCATCCGGCACATACAATATATGATAAGTGCATAAAAGTAACCAAATCCTAAACACACAAAATCGAAACCGTGGCTCTGATACAACTTGAAGGTCGAAGCTTCACTTCCCACTTCAACTTGATCGCTTTTGCATTGCAATCCCATCTACGTCCTCGGATTAAAAAAATTAATCCAAGATAATGACGGATAACCCAAGCAACCGATCCATCATCGTGTTATTCGATTAGAGTGGTCACTTGAACAAACTTGTTGTTCAAGTAACCTACCTCTTTTCTTCGATTAGCCGCGGAATAGACGATGTACGAATCGCCGGTTTTTGTATTTATCTTCGGGGTCCAAGTAAATTAGCCACATACAACACATACAAATTGCATAGAATAAGAAAACATACATAAACAAGAATTATACCTCTTGTTTACCTCAAGGTCTTCTATTGTATGTCCTTCCTCTTTTTGGACGGCGTGTGGGCGATGATCTTCCAAAAGTCAAAGCCTCCTAGATCACGTTCTTCCCTTCCTTGCTCGCTCCAAACAAAGGGAAGAATAAAACAAAACTTCTTCTCCTATCTAGAACCGACCACCAAGCCAAGGAGATTGATGTTGCCGCCGGCCAAGGAGTGGATGAATGAGCACCGACCAACCTTGTGTTGGTGCAGTAGGGACCTAAGTCGAACCTGAGTT
This sequence comes from Wurfbainia villosa, assembly GCA_025175895.1. Taxonomy (NCBI): domain Eukaryota; kingdom Viridiplantae; phylum Streptophyta; class Magnoliopsida; order Zingiberales; family Zingiberaceae; genus Wurfbainia; species Wurfbainia villosa. Next base: position 27,836,350 of record CM045989.1, on the reverse strand, counting down.
TTGATTATAGCAAACGATACAAAGTTAAGCTCATGTCGTTATCTCACAAGCTGAATCGAGTGTGCAGAAGATTGCTATAGCTGGAGCTGAAGGCTAGCGACACCCGGAGAAGCCGCGGTGGTCGGGCGACACTCGAGTGACTTCGGAGGGAGCCGAAGGAATCGTGTGGAAGGCCGGAAGCAAAAGAAACACGTAAGTATCGAGGTAAGCTCGTGTGTGTGAGCGTAAGTGAGGTCGTATCCTCATTACGGGGATGATCTTAAGCATAGATCCGACCAAAGACATCCTATAGATGGTCTAGGTCAAGATCGGACGGTCGACGACCGTCGAAATTATGTTTTTGTTGAGCTAACTTTGACTTGCAGCAAGCATCGATCATTTGCCCGGCTTGGAGGACTCATTGCCGATCAATCGGATCGCCGAGGTCGACGGATCGCCATCGATCGGTGATGATGGCCATCGATCGGTGATGGTCAATGATCAGATTCGAGGAGTCAAGGCTTATCACCCCATTTCAAGGAGATTGGTGCTCAATTGTGATTGGCTAGGGTTCCTCTCGAAAAGGGGCTCAAAGGCTATAAAAGGAGGTCCTAACCTAGGGGTTTCTCATCAATTCTAAGTGCTCAAAAGCCTCCGCAATGCTGCGACTCTCCGATGACTCTCCGACGACTCTACAACAACGAAGTGCTGCCAACAACCCTAGTTTAAGTCCTATCTTCGAGTTGTTGGTATAATCTTAGTTTGTCATTTCTCTTAATCTTGCAATTCGTTTGTTAATCGAGGCTTTCTACCGTTGCATTTTATTTTAATAGAAGAGAGGGGTTGGCTCTCTATCTTTTGCTTCGAAGGCTTTTGTAATCGTAAAACTCCTACCTCCAACGAGGAGGAGTGTTTTAGTGAATTACCCTCCGTACACGGTCTAGGATCGTTAGGGCCTTGGAGTAGTGGTCGAAGGCTACGAACCAAGTAAAAAAACTATTTGTCTCATTTAGTTTTTATTTACATTTCCGCTGCATTTAATTGTCTACCGAACGATTTAAAAGAAAAAGTGTTTATCGCTATTCACCCCCCCTCTCTAGCGAACCGCCTCGATCCAACACCTTGAAGAAAGGTTGTCGTCGGCCAAAGAGAGAGAGAGAGAGAGAGGGAGGAGTTGTCGGCTAATCTAGAGAGAGAGAGGGTGAGGCGCCGCCGACCAAGAGGAGCCAAGACCTAGGGTTGCCGCCTCCCAATAGGAAGAAGAGCAAACTAGGATTGCCGCCCACCTCTTCTCTCAAGCCAACTCCAAAAACCCTAACCCTAATTGGATGTTCTCTCTTGCCGCCCAAGCCCTAGCCCTTATTTATAGAGTTAGGCTTAAGCCTCCTTTTAATCTCAACCGTCGGATCTAGATATTTGATCTCAACCGTCGAATCTAGAGATTTAATCTCCACCGTCGGATCTAGAGATTTAACCTCCACCGTCGGATCTAGAGTTCCATTTTGCAACCATCAGATCTAGGCTTCATGAGGGTTTTAATAGGCTATAATAGGGACAATGAGGAGGAGTTGGATCTTGGCCACCCAATGGATCCGGCCCACATAAAATTCGATCCATTAATGATAATCCATTCCACTAGAGGATTATTATTGATCTACCTCACCAACCCCCATAAATAAATATGGGCTCCATATATTAATTGTACAAATATCTCCCCGTGTTTAAGATCTCGAATGTCCGTCAATTAATTAATTTACTGACAATTAATTAATCAACATCTAACTCCATGAGTAGTACCACTCAACCTTATCATCATGCCGGACCAAGTCCACCTGCAGGATTTACATGATGAACCTTATGAGCTCCTCAAGGGGACATCATCATCCTAATATATAGGACACGGTTTCTGTTGGACTTTCCCAGCCGTAAAAATCACGTTTTGCGTTGTGAAAACCCCGAAAGTCCGGCAACGGATCCGTGCAAAGATATATTAAAATAAAACATGTATGTGCTTAAGTAAACCTAGATCTACCTTAGATCTAGAAGGTGAGAGCATTACCCTTGAAGCGATGGCCTTCGCTTATCCCGCTCGTCCCAAAGCTTCGCCGGAACTTGAGAGTGTCAAGTGCACACTCCTCTATTGGTATCCACACAAGAAATAGGTGGAGAAAACACAACCTTGAGTGTGCTAGCACCCTTTGGATGGTTTGTCCAAGATAAGGATTGGGAGAGATTGAGAGAGTAATCCAATGAGGAAGAAGATGGAGTTACCAAACAAATCAATTCACATCTAAATGCAAAATGAAGTGGTCGGCCACTACATTCTTGGGGGGGTTACATGCATGCATGTAACTCCAAGAGCCAATGGCTCTTGGTCTCCCTCATGAGGTGGCACCACATGATAGGTCCATGATGATGTGGAGCATCATCATTGGCTGGCCCCCATGCCATGTCACCATGACATGACAATTGGTCAAGTCAAAATTGACCATTCATCTTCCCTCTCAAGTCAAGTCAAACTTGACCTCTTTTCTCCCATGGTTGATCAAATCTAACCACTTGATTCAAGTCAATTTGATTTAATGAATCTTTATTCATTAATTTAAATTTACTAAATGAATCAAATCTAAATTAGACTCATTCAACACTTGAATCAACTTGAGTCTAACTCAATTAGTCTAATTTGGATTACTCTTAATCCAATTTGGTTCATCTCATGAACCTAATCCTCATTGTTCATCATATGAACCTAATCTCCATCTAATTGCCCTTTGTGTGTGACCCTATAGGTTATTGTAATGTTGGCAATGTCTCTAAACCGATTTAGGAACATAAGCAATGAGCAGTATCTAGCAACACATCATTGCTACCCAAGTTACAAGAATGTTGAGCTCCAACATCACCTTTGTGACTACTAATTGCGACTCTCACAATATGTGACAATGTCCCTCTATCCTTGACATCTAGATTGACCAATTGAGGCATAGACCGTGTCATCCTCGGTACAATCTATATCTTGAACTGTTGGGATGTATACTGAAAGCCTAGCTCTTTTGTATGGACATATTTATTTTGAAATAAGAATCACATGATCATTGTTTGCACGTTATATTTATATGTGTGCATATTGTCTAATATTTTATATTGTAGATAACATGGTGCCTGGGTGCGGCACAGAAGATCATGTTATCAGTCCCTTGTAGAATATAAGTAGAGGCTCACAACCAAGATGGTTTTGGACAAACCATTGGCATGGTTGTAGTGTAGCTTGGTATTGTTTTATCTTGAACATAGAGTTACACTAGTACACCTCGGTGTATTGAGCAGGACTGACATAGAGGTGATTCAATTTATTGCTGACTACATAATTGAATCGGACCTCGGATATTATGTTGTACATGCTCTTAATCCCGATATAATAACGAGCACATGTACTTAGTATTTATTTCTTTGATTTACCAGAGGGTGAGATTTCTATGGATTAAATCAATATGCCCAGTAAGTTGGGAAGTGATATTATTTACATGGTGTGTTGTTGATTATAGGAGGAATCCGTGTCCTATATATTAGGTTGATGATGTCCCCTTGAGGAGCTCATAAGGTTCATCATGTAAACCCTGCAGGTTGACTTAGTCAACATGATGATAAGGTTGAGTGGTACTACTCGAGGAGTTAGATGTTAATTAATTGATGGTCAGTAAATCAATTAATTGACGGACATTCGATATCTTAAACACGGGGAGATGGATGTACAAATAATATATGGAGCCCATATTAATTTATGGGGGTTGGTGAGGTAGTTCGATGATGATCCTCTAGTGGAATGGAACATCATTGATGGATTATGTTTGTGTGGTTCCGATCCATCGGGTGGCCAAGACCCAACTCCTCCTCATGGTCCCTATCGTAGCCTAATATAAACCTCATGAAGTCTAGATCAAATGATGGAGATTAAATCTCTAGATCCGACGGTTGGGATTAAATTTCCTAGAACCAACGGTTGAGATTAAATCTCTAGATCCGACGGTTGGGATTATTTCCTAGAACCGACGGTTGAGATTAAATCTCTAAATCCGACGGTTGAGATTAAAACCCTAGAATCGACGGTGGAGATTAAACCAAGGCCTAAACCTAACTCTATATAAAAGGGAGAGGAAAGGTTGGATAAGGTGGGCGGTAAGAAAATTGGGAATTAGTTCCTATATTTTTGGCTACCTCATCAATAACCAATTTTCTCCTAAGTTCTATATAAGGGAGCATGGGTTGGGCGGCAACTAAGTTTTTTGGATGGTTCATGATGGATGCTAAGGAAATTAGGGTTTTGCCTAGCATTACTTGGGCGGCAAGCAACCTCAAGGAAAAAACCCTAATTAGGGTTTTGGTTCCTTAGGTTGGGCGGCCAAGGTGGTGGAGCTAGAGGGGGCGGCAACCTATGGATGAGCTTGTCTTCTTCCTTGGAGGTGGCTAGCTCCTAGATCTCTCCTCTCCACCATGCTTAGGCGGCAAGAAACCTATGGAGGAAACCCTAATTAGATTAGGGTTTGGCTCTTTGGATTAGGCGGCTAGGTTTGGAAGTTATGGTTGGGCGGCAACTATAGGGGAAGGGCTCATCTTCTTCCTTCTAAGGGTTGGTCGGCCACTACCTTCTCTTCCTCTACCTTGGCAAGAAATCCAAAGGAAGCTTGGTTGGGCGGCTAGGGTTTGGAAGGTAAGGTAGGTGGCAACTATAGGGAAGTGTTCTTCTTCTTCCTAGGTGTTGGCGGTTCCTATCCTTTTCCTATACCTTTGGTGCCCAACCTATTCCTCTTTTCCCTTTGTTTTCCTCTTGGCGGGCACTAGGAGCTAGGGTTTGTCCCTAGTTCGGTTGCTTGGTTGTTTCCATTATGTTCTCTCTATTCTTGGGGCCGGCGGCATCAATCCTTTGTGGATTGGTGGTTGGCTCAAGCAAGAAGGGAAAGAGAGTTCTTCATTATTTGGATTGAAGAAGATCTAAGAAGCTTCAACTTGTGGAGGATCTTCGCCCACACGAAGTCTACAAGGAGGTTAGGACATACGATAGAAGATCAAGAGGTATAAAAGTTTTATAACTTTTATTTATGATCTTTGCATGTTTCTATTCTTAATTGATATGCTAGCTTAAGTTCTTTAGGTTAGTATATGTTGATTATACTAGTTTGCATTTGCATGTATTTGTATAATCATGGACCCCGAATAAGAAACACAAAAACCGGCGATCCGTCCGTCGTCTCTTCCGCGGCTAACCGACTAGAAGAGTTGTGTTGCTTGAACAACTAGTTTGTTCAAGCGATCGCTCAAGTCGTTAGCACGATGACGAATTGGTTGTGCTTAGGAAACTCATTCCATCCGGATTAGTTTTCATTAGTGAAAATTTTAATCCGGGGACATGGGAGCCTATGAGCATTCCGAGAAATAGCACGGTTGCCAACATGAACTTCAAGTAGACTCACTTTAATCAAATGAGCTCAATATCTCATATTGACTCATTTGGGAATGGTCATGCACTTCGTGGTCTCACTCTATCAAGAATAACAATGTCACTCCCGTCATATAGGAGGGATAGATCTTATCTACATCACTCACATCCCTCCGCATAATTTATTACATACCCAGTAATCGCCTTTATAATCCACCCATTTACGGGTGACGTTTGACGAAGCCAAAGTATGCAACTCCTTATGTAGGGAACCATGGTGACTTTAGGTCTAAGGACTAATAGTCATACTAATAGCCACATGAGAAAGTATATGGCACTCATATAACGATCCACGATACTTTCTCATGGCGGGTCATTCAGTATACATTCTCTAATGTATACCCATGTGTCAACTTGATATCTCATATCCATGACTTATGAGATCAAGTCATCGAGTTGACCTACATGCTAGTCTCTACGCATTAACATTGTCCCTGAATGTTAATACTTGACTAGTAATGATTAAGAGTAGTATTCTCTATATCATCTCATTATCGATTCAACCAATCGATTGATATAGATAAGAACATACTACTCAAGGATGTTATTATATTTAGTTATTTGACACCAATACAAGTAAATATAATAACCATGCCTTTATAAATAGGAATATGATACAATAAAGTCCATACAACAATCATCACATGATTGGCTCTAGGGCTTTCACTAACAGTTTCCTCTTATAATCAATGGCACACAATGTAAATAATAGCATTTTCTAAATTACCGAACCTATCGATTTAATCTATAAATCTCGCCCATTGGTAAATCAAAGAAATAAATACTAAGTACATGTGTCTGTTATTATATTGGGATTAAGAGCATGTACACCATAATATCCGAGGTCCGATTCAATTATGTAGTCAGCAATAAATCGAATCACCTCTAAGTCGGTCCTGTTCAATACACACAAAGTGTACTAGTATAATTCTATGGTCAAGACAAACTCATACCAAATCACACTACAACCATACCAATGGTTTGTCCAAAACTATCTCGGTTATGAGCCTTTACTTATACTTTACAATGAACTAATAACATGATCTCCCGTGTGACACTACACACCATGTTATCTACAATGTAATGTATTAGACAATATGCATAACCATGAAAATACAAACACTGATAATGTGATTCTTATTTTAAAAATAAAGATGTTCATACAAAAGATAGACTTTTCAGTACACATCCCAACAATATAATGTTTTAGTGGTTATTTTGGCATACATCTCATTGCATTTTGTAGGTATTTTGTATATATTTGCTTTACTTTGCACTTTATTTCTACTTTCTTGTTCAGAGCCTTACTTTCGTTGTCTTTCTTATACAGAATGGAGTTTCAAAGCTTAATGAAGGCTTAGATAATGCATGGAGGGAAGGGAAGAATGCTTTGGTCGTGTTCCTAAAATACAGGCATGCTTTCGGACGAAAAGACAAAGTTCAGGAGCCTTTCCAGCAAGACACACGACTGGCCATATGGAATTCACACAGCTACACCTTTTCTACAAAACAAATTCCGAGTGGGATTCGCAGCGCTACACACGGTAATGTCGCATTGTCATAAAACTCAAGAAAAAGGTTTTCCATGCAATTATGGAAATACAGGATCGCCTCTATATATAGGAAGACATACCAAACCACGAGACGGTTGGTGCCATAAAAAAGCACCAAAGGCTCGCTAATTAGGGAGAAGAAGGGAGGAGACTCAAGGCCGATGACGAAGCTCCATCCATAGGAAGGCTGCCAAGATGCATCTCTAACCAAAGCAGGGTGTATTTTCTTTCAAACTGATATTTCTTTGGTTGTAAACATTAAACTATAAGGTCTTGTGTTAGTTCTTCCTTGTTTATGGAAAAGAACCTTCGATTCTAGGATTAGGGAGTAGCCTATGTGTGTTTGACATAATTACTACAATGAATTTAATTTCTTTTGTTAATATTCATGATTTATGTTTCCTAGTTCTATGATAATAACCACTCGCTCTCTTTTTTTTTTAAATGGTAAATATATATATAATGGGCATACACCCAATGGGAAATACCCAAGATACACACCAACACATCATGCATCCATAGTTATGGGCTGCATAGACCACAACGTTCTAAACACAACACACATCAACATCCCACACCCAATGTAACAAAAACCCACATCATACAAAGAGAAACATAAAGAGAAATCACAACACTAGCACACTCCACATCCATATCAGTTCGCCCTATCCTTCCATGAAGCGCTGAACATGTATTTTGCACCTTATGCACCATCCTATCCACATCCGGTAATAGCCCCTCAAATCGGCATCAGTTGCGAGCCTCCCATAGGACGTATATCATGGAAGAAATCCCTAGGTACCTAGCTCTCTCCTTCCGACCCGATCCCTTGTAGCGCTGCCCCATGAATGCCAAGAGATCCATCACCTTGCTGCCATCATGTTCAATCTCCAACCATTGCCGCACCCAGCTCCACAGCATCCCTGCAACCAGGCACTCAAGGAACAAATGAGGGTTTGACTTAGGGATGCTCCGACATAACACGCACTCCTTATCCTGTACATGATACATACGGTCCACTGTCTGCAGCCTCCCATGAGCAAGCAACCAAAGTATGAATTGGTGCTTTGGTATAATCTCTGGCCTCCAAACCACCGACGCCCAAGGTACCACAGGCGCCTTCGGGTGGAAGAACTCATATGCATTCGCCGTCCCTTTTCTTTCCACCGATAACCAATCAAGCATCCTCATGTTTGCTTCACCATTACCACCATCCCCTCCTTGGATCTTACTTTTCACCTCCACAAGCCGCTTGATAAGAGGCCAATCTGACGCCTTAGCCTCCCAACTCTAGAAATCAACCCCTTTTATATAATGTTGGCACACCCATTTGATCCACAGCGATTCTCTTTTAGACTTTATGTCCCGCAACATCTTGCTTAGCAAAGCCTCATTCCATACCCATAGATCCTGAAGCCCATATCCACCTTGGTTCCTTGAAAGACATATAGTAATCCATGTCATCGGGGGATGCTTAGAAGCCCATACAAATGCATGACATACACCATGAATTTTTCTAATCACACCACAAGGAATCGAGAGCATAGAAAGCCAATAACACACTAACCCCTAAAGAACAGAACCCACTAGCTCCAATCTGCCTGCATAAGATAAGGTATGCTTTGGCCAAGCATTGACCTTCCGTGTGATAGCCTCGAGCAATGGTCCATAGTTAACAATGCGCAACTTCTCCGCCGCAAGTGGAATCCCTAGATATCTAAATGGGAATGTGCCCTCCTGAAAGCCAATAATGCCTATCAGCTGGGCCTTCGTCATAGTATCGACGCCCACCATATACATACGAGACTAACATCCGTCCGTGCAAACATCATCAGATCATCCGCATAAGCAAGGTGAGTGATGCCAGCTTCCTTACACATAGGATGATAATGAAAATATGGCAGCAAGGAAGGGTCCCTCAACCTTCGTGATAAAACCTCAATGACCATCCCAAATAGCAACGGCGAAAGTGGATCCCCTTGCCTCAACCCCCTGTGGCCACTGAAAAAACCATAAATGCCCCCATTCCGAGTTACAGAATATGAAACAGTCGTAACACACTCGCAAACCCATCCACAGTAATGTTGGGGAAGACCAAAACCAACGAGTGCAGTCACGAGAAAATCCCAATCAATCATATCAAATGCCTTCCTCAAGTCAACCTTGAGCATGCACCTAGGAGAACCCCTTTTTCACACATACTTTCGAAGCAGTTCCTGCACAAACGCCGCCTGCGTCGGGTCAAGAAAATACCCCAGTACCTTTGCCAATTGTCCTGCCATTACCTTGGCAATAACCTTATAGAATACAGTGCAACAAGATATCGGCCTATAATCAGAAACTTCTGGAGCATGATCCGCCTTCAGCACTAAGGAAATCAATGAATGGTTCCACTGCTTAAGCAACTTCCCCTCCCTAAAGAACTCCTGAATAGCAACAACAAAATCTGCCCCAACAATATCTCACACCACCATGAAAAACTTTGCACCATAACTATCCGGACCCGACACCTTCTCACCACCTATACCATGCAAAGCTGCCTTTATCTCCAAGACCCCCACCTCCTCCACCAAACTCGCAGCTTGGGTGGCATTCAGACACCGGCCAGAAATGGAGCTACTGTCCAAGGGGATGCATTGTTTCTTATGCCCAAGCAGGTCATGAAAAGCATCCACAAATTCACTTGCTACCTCCCCCAAACTCGTTGTTTGCTCCCCCATCCCACTTAACGAGCATAATAATTGCATTCGCTTGTTATTCCTTTTCACTACATCATGGAAAAATTTGGTACATTTGTCTACACACCGTAGGTAAACATTCTTCACCCGTTGTTGGTAGAACTGCTTCTCCACATCCACAAGAAGAGTGGTTTGCTTCCTCGTCTAATCATAACCCTCAAGGGTAGGCCCTCCCCCTAGTATACCCCTTTGCACCTCCTCTAACTCAGCCTTGGCCCTCCTCATTTTCTCCAAGATATGCCCAAAATGCTCCTTGTTTAGCTCCTGTAACTTGCACTTTAAACGCCCCAGCTTGACCTTAAGCACATATTGCATCTTCCCAATGATCGGAGGCGCCCATGACTCTGCCACCACATGCTTGAAATCCTCATGCAACGCCCACATGTTTAGAAATTTGAAGGGACGATTGGGTGGTCGATCCTTCAGTATAGTGTGCATCACCCCACAAGAGTGATCCGATAGACATCCGGGAGCCAAGAATTCTGCATACGCATCAAATTCTGCCATTAACCAATGTGAATTTACCAAAGCCTTATCAAGCTTAGAAGAAACCATACCATTCGTCCAAGTGAGCCAGCAACCAATAGAGCGAAGGTCCACCAACCCACATGATTGAACCACTTGTTGAAAATCCCTCATTTCATAATTTGTAACAAGCACCCCACCTTGCTTATCCTCCAATGATAAAATCGAATTAAAATCCCTCATAACCATCCAGGGCTCCGAGGTATCCCCTCCAATCCCCATAAGCGCCTCCCATAACGGTCGTCGTGCACCAACGGAATGCAGCCCATAAACAAAAGTCACCAAGAAGGTCCTTCCGGAGACCCGACACCATATATGGCAATGCATGAACTGATTCGACATCCGAATGACCTCCAAATCATCCTTCTATTGATTTCATAATAGCAACATACGTCCACGGTTAGACATGCTAAAGTTATGAACATGCTCCATACTTGCAAACTGCCGCTGCATAATCTAATCTAGTGAATTCTCCACAAGCTTTGTCTCCAATAACGTCATAATCTGAATATCTTTATACCCAAGGAGGTGCGGTGCTTCACTCCCCCTTGCTTCAGGGACTTGTGAAAGCCTCGAATATTCCATGCACCGAGCTTCATTGGACACCTCCGTGGACTACTCGCGTCCGTAGTTGACGACCACTTCGATCTGCCCCCACCACTCCTTTCTCAGATCTACTTCCCATACCATTACTTGAACTTGCTACCAAGGTAGAATCTGAAGTAGATGCCATCAAAGAAGAAGTTACAGCCACGGACGAAGAAGTAGAAGGCCCCCCAGCTACCTCTTCCCCTTGAGAAGGTTGAGAAGGTTGATGTTCCAAGCTACCCACTACACTCCGTCTCGTCGTCTGCACCCCCTGCACATGACTAGCACTTGGAGGCACAACACGTCCCTACAACGGCTCCTTACCACGAGCTACTTGTTGTTCCATTTGCACAACATCTTGTCGGCTACCCGCTAGCACACCTTCAGGGTGCACCATCTCAACCAGCCTCAGAATTGTGCCCTCCCTCTGACAATCCCATTGGCTGATTTCCCGAGCATCCTCACCCTCCTCCGGAGTAGGATACGACAACAAGGGAGGCTCCACTACAACTGAAATCGAGCTAGCCACTAGCACCATCGCTAATTGATTCTATTCTTCCTGATACCCAACACGAGCATTCTGATTAGGTACCCTTTCTTATTGTCTTGAACGTGCTCGATACCACCCCCTCGATACACCTTGGCCATTAGCAGATTGTGAATGACGACGGGCAGGCCGACTACCATTCGCTCCCCGTGCATCAGCTCGTCCCTCAGCCTGAACTTGTGGCCCTATAGATTCAACACCACTCTGACAAAAATCAGTTCGATGACCAATCCTTCGGCACTTCTCGTCGAATTCCAGCAAAGCCTCATAGACTATATGAAGATCCACATATGCTCCAGGCGGCAAAGTAATTGGAACCTCCAACACCCACTGCCCAAACACCGGAACCTCCACCATCATGCGAGCATACACAAGTCGCTCCCGCGTACACGCCATCTTATTTGTGTACAATGGCTTCACGATCATCTTACGTATCAAAATGGTAGACCACCCATCCACTTTTATGCATGAAGAACTTGTATGTAACCTTCCATTGATCAGCCACTGCAATAACCCCCTTTCTCCTAGGATATAGCCCCATGAAACAACCAACCAAACAGAATCCAATGGTGTCTTTGACAGTGTCAAGATCATCATACTAGAACGCAAGGCGATCACCCTTGGCCTCATAGTGGTCCAGATGCATTGCTTGCTTCATCTTCCTATTGTCCGTGAAGAGTCTTTCCCTAGCCCTATCATCCCCTTCCTCCTTCGCAGAAACGCCCCCCCCCCTCCAATCACCTTTAATCACTTCCTGCTCCACCTGCACCTTCGACCCTTTAACTTTCGATGAATTTGGTTCCCCCTCTGATAAGGAGGCATCACCCCCAGCCCCCTGGGGCAGAGATTCCAACCCCTCACCACCTCCTACCACCGGTGAGGCCAGCACATCAGCATCCACATCCACCCCCTCCTCACAGCCCTCTGAATCAGTAGTTGTTCATTGCTCATCTTGATGAGCCAGACCTATAACATGTCCATCCACCGATTCAGCTAGTTCAGCACCCTGGATTGGCGAATGGATCTCCGCACATATCATGTCATCGTTTGCCACATCATCAGTAGCCACCTCATCATTGACCACTGTCTTCGCTTTGTCAGCATTAGCCATGTATTTTCTACCTTGCGCAGATTGCTCTCCTTCCTCAAACATAGCTCTATGTTTCTTTTGTTTAGCCATTTAGTGAGCACACTAAGTGTGGAAACTTATCTCCAAACAAGGAAGCGCAACCACCAAGTGAGGAAGGTAATAAAACAATAATTAATGCAATGAATACTACCTCCTTTCCTTTTCTGGAACAATTCAAATTCTCCCTCCCACCCACACTCCCTTGCATCAAGCACAATTGGAGAAGATGAGTAGGATCGTCGGACTCCCCAAAGGATCGTCGAAAAACTAAACTCTTGCACACACGCACCACCCTGCTAGCATAAACCATCCACACTAGCAAACAAAATTCCCTATGCACCAGTAGCACACCAACAGTAGCACCAGCCCCACACGTACAGTAGCACACCAACAGCAGCACCAACCCCACACGCACCAGTAGCACACCAACCCTCACCCCTTTTGCACCTCCTGTGCCACCACCGCCCAAGCATCCAAACACCCAAACCAGACCAGAAACCTCCAAGAACACCCTTCCTTTCCAGCCAAGCCCTCCAAAATCAGCAACCTTTCGCCTTCTCCCTCCAACTAGATGGAAGAGAAGAGAGAGGAGAGAAGAGAACGTCGCCAGCCCTCCATGGCCCCCTATCCTTCTCTGACTGACTGAGAGCTCTTTCACAAGGACCACTCATTTTTGTTTCTACTGTGCGTAGTCATTATAGATGCCAAAAGCATATATATCGAAACCTAGGAGAATTAAAGAGGAACCAAAAGGTTGACCTCTCTCCCAAAATCGTAGATAACGAGATGTGAAAGAGTAGGATCTAAAATAAGGTTCACCTATTCATGGGGAGAACATAGGACATCTTTGAAATTCATGAACTTAATCTATCTAGAGGTCGCGAAGTAGGAGAAATCAACTCAGAGAGGTTGTGGGACCTAGTGACAGGGGCAACCCAGTGATAGCAACCTCCTGAGCTTTGTGGATCCGAAAGGAATTCTCTAGTTTTGATTAGGTTATTCCCAGGTACTACCAAAAGTTCACCGGGATTAAACTTGATGATCCACCCTCAAGATCAAATTTAGAGAACTTAGAAGCATAAATTAATGACATGTCCAACATCGCATAGGTGAAACCGATGTCTTGGAATCTTCTTCCTTAGACTTGAGTACATCCTTTGCCTTACTCCAAGTGACACCAACCTTCAAGCTTAAACCGTGACCGAGAACTTCCAAACACTAGATTCCACTCCAAATAATTAGAGTTCACTGGACAAACCAATAATCGAATATCAGTCCCTGTGAGATCGATAATTTTTATTACTTGATGACAACTGTGCACTTGCAGGGTTGAGTTCAAGGCAAATCTTTGGCCTCACAGTTAGAGATTCAGTTCACATGCATCAAGTTTTTTGCATATTCGCCAAGGATATGAGGCCACATTGCACGCATCACTAGAAAAGGGAAATTAGTAGAAAGTCAGTTGGATAAGATGCTAGGAGGCAATATAAAACTTACCAAATCAACGACACCAAGCATGGAAGTTTAAATAGGTCAGTGGAGTTAGACATCTAGTAAGGTGGATTCAATAGGTCAATAGCCATTGAAGAAAACCTTGGTAGGTCAAGTGATTGGATGTTGAGCAAAGTAAGCCCAAAGAAGTCAAGAGGATTGAATATTTGGCAAATAGTAAGGTAAGATAAGCTCCTGGAGTGGAGAGGTTCTTCTGAAAAGAATAACAGGTAAGGACGAGTCCTTCTTATGAGGGCAATCATAGGTGATGGTCTGATTAAGGGATCCACTCAAATTTTAAAGTCGAGATTAAACAATTGAGTAACAGTCTAATGATATTTTGTTTATGTTATGCTACCCCTATGGTGTAGGACTTAATGGCTCAAAATCAAAGGAATCATGGTGATCGAAGGTTCGAGTGATTGATGTGATTATAGGCAATCAGATTCTTAGTTCTGGTTGAGTTAAGATTTGGTCGAAATTTAGAGTAATGTGGCACATGGAAATTGATTTACCATGTTGTGTGCCACGTCAAATCCAAGTGATCATAAGAAGTCTAGGCCACCGGAGCAAGATAAGGCACTACTGAATCGAACGGATTGAATTTTGCCAGGAGTGTGACACATCATCATCTATGTGCTTGGAAGGAATCTAGGTGATGTGTGTGAATCATGCATAATTTTTAGGGTTCAATCATCATACATTTATCATATTTTATTAGCATATGATGCCAATAAATATTATCGTTTTCATTCATTTCATCTATTGTGTTCAGATAACTACGGTTGCAAGTTTTTATCCGCGGGAAGGCACAACAAAAAACATACGAGGACCTACCATCAAAAGAAGGAGATCCACAGCAAGAACGAGATGTCCAGAGCACAACACGACTCAGCCATGCCAACTAGCACACTCGTGTTATCCATCCATCACACCCATGTTAGCTAGCTACTGTAGGAGCGTAGGTGCCGGCTAGAGGGGGTGAATAGCCCTCAATTGTCGTACGATGGAATACGATCGTTCTTGCGTGCTTGTCTACAATTATCGTTAATATACGTAGCAGAAACAATAGAAATAATAACAACAATATAATCACACACAATACACAAGATATACGTGGTTCGGAACTGAATGGTTCCTACTCCACGGGGTGAGCTCAACGAGCTCGTGTTATGCGCACGACACTAACAACACTCCTTCTCGATAACACGTTGGAGGTGGAGAAACCTCTCACAAGCAATTACACTAAGTAATATGAAATACAAGTAATACAAAGACAAAATACGAAATACACGTAAAGAACACTTTACAACTCTTGCTTTGAAACCTTTGCTTGTTGCTTGCTTTAGATGACTCTTGAAGGTCTGGAATGCAGCAACAATTCCCTTCCAAAAGCTTCACAAAAGTCTTGGTGAAATCCTCCATCTTGAGCTCCATTTATAACCTGCATCAAGCTGATTTCGCGCCCATTAGTCGACTGATCGTGACCATCAGTCGACTGGTCCTATAGCCGTTGTCTCACAACGACTTGATCCACATTGGCAAAACTCCAATGGATCCATCATCAGTCGACTAATCATGCCCATCAGTCGACTGATGATCCATCGATCCGAAAGTCGACACGAGCACTGACCGACACCATTCTATGGTGAAAACACCGATCATTGGTGATCTCCCTCATCGATCGATGGTGTTATCGATCGATCGCCATCCATCGCCCGATCGGTGATCCCGACTGCTCACCATCAAACACCAATCAAACCCTAGTCGACTTAGAGTTGTCGACTAGTACTATGCCAGTCGACTGATGTCGGGTAAAACCTCAAACATCAAGTTGTTTGAGCATCCGACACTTAGTCTTAACCACTTGGCCAAGTCCACCTCATCCCTCATGGAGTTCTCCACCGAAGCTCTCTTCTCTCGGCCTACGTCCCTCATATGCGCCAAGTGCACAGCTTCGCAATGTCATCCTTCGCGTCTCTTGCCCTCGAAGTATGCTTCCCTTGGGCCTCACTCCATTCGTTCCCCATCCGACGGTCCCTCGGATGCACCAAGCGCACGACTTCGTAATGCCATCCTTCACCGACTCAAGGACCCTGAGCCTAGTGAACTTACCAAGTCCTCAAGATTTCTCAAATGCACTAAGCACATGGTTTCACAATGCATTTCTCACCAAGCACCAAGCGCACGGCTTCGCAATGCTTTGGACTTTTCCACACCAAGCCCCATGCTTGGATTTTCCATGCCAACTCCATGTTGGACTTTCCTATGATAATCCCATGTCATAAGTTTTGTCTATCATCAAAATACTGCTCGAGTCAAACTCGAGTCAACCCGGGTTGATTGCACCAACAATCTCCCCCTTTTTGATGATTGACAAAACTACCATCTCAAGTCTACTAATTCTCCCATATTGGCAATTCTCATATCCCAATGAGAATTCCAACGAACCCTAATTGGTAACTTGGTAACTTCCCCCCCTTTTTGACATTACTTCAAAAAGGTCCTCAAGGGTGTCAATGTCTCATATTCCAATGAGATCTTACAATCTTCCCCTTGGAATGCCCTCAATCTTTCTAGTGATAATCCCATATCACTTAAGAGAGGCAACCCAATTTTCCTCCCATGAGAAAAAGTACACATCCATCTTCCCATGATGGATACCTCCCCTAAAGGCTTGCTTCCCCTTGACCATTGCACCAACAATGTCCTTAGAGAATCCCTAAGCCAATAGGAACACTAAAGAATCAAAATTAAGGCAAAAGTTCAACAATGAACTTCCATCCACCTTAAAATTGATACTCACCCTAAACACTTCTCATAATCCATATCCAATGGATTTCCACCCTTTCTAATGCTCTCACAAGCATGTCCTAGGGTTAGGAGTGGTTAGGGGACCAAAACATAGCTGAACATGGGCCTAACCACACGAAATCGTGATATCGATCGGAATCGGATATCGATCGACTCCTTTCCACATCGATCGACTAGCCTCCTGGCGCATCGATACTACATTGTAGTTTTTTGATTTTTAGAAATGAATTTCTGAAATTCGTAAGTAAATATACATAAGTTGAAAAATCTTGAAATTTTGTATGTATATTACTTATTACAATCATAATGGGTGAAAAATATTGGAAAATTATTTTACCCACAAAATAGTGAGATTGACACAAAGTTCAAAAGTTTAGAAAAGCTTCAATAATGAGCCCTCTTTGTATCATCCCATTCAATAGTGATAGCTATCAAAAGATAGACTTCACCAAGGTTTTTCAAAATATTTTCAAAATATTTTTGAAACCTTTAATTCCTTTTTCCTAAACATCTCACTTGTATCTAAATGTGTAAAACACATACAAGTCAAATATTCTAGTGAGATGTGGGTTTTTGTTCTTTAATGGTCTCATGCATATTACAAGGCAACTCTACTTGATTCCCTTATGCATGGGACTTCAAGTCATGCCAATGATCCTTACATCAATTTTATTTTATGCATGATATGATTATGGCATATATATGATATAACTAAGCATGTGCCAAAATCATGATGTCATGGTATGTGAATAAAATTTTAGCATACATGACATATAAAACTAAGTCTAAAACATGATCATGACATTTTTAGAGATAAAAATGAAAATGATGTCATGTCATGGCAAGGAAAATAAATCATGGCAAGTAAAATACACTAAGGTATAAAATACCTAAGTGTTAAATCCAAATTTCCATTTCTAGGAATTAATTCTATTTTTCCTTAATACCATTATCTCCCAAGTGTGCCATAAACCCAAAATGGCACACCAATACCCCTAGACCTATTTGTGCCAATTTAATCATTTTTCAACTTCTTAAAGCATATTGGCACATCCTAATGTGTCAACTCACCATGGCTAAGTTAACTACTCATCCACTTAGGGTTGACACACCCTAACCCATCTAGCGTGAATCGATCACGCTCCTAGGAACTCAATACCTATTGGAGCTCCTTGAGTTAACAAGGTATTCACTAGGGATAACTTCCCTAAATACCTTCCTAATGGCCCTTTTAGGCTTTGAAGTCATAGTCTTTTGGGTCTTTCCTAAGTCAAACCTAGGGGTAACTCCCCCTTTGAC
The DNA here is from genome assembly GCA_025175895.1 of Wurfbainia villosa. Taxonomy (NCBI): domain Eukaryota; kingdom Viridiplantae; phylum Streptophyta; class Magnoliopsida; order Zingiberales; family Zingiberaceae; genus Wurfbainia; species Wurfbainia villosa. Next base: position 27,818,193 of record CM045989.1, on the reverse strand, counting down.
CTTCTTAGTGGCTTTCTTAGTTTTTCTTAAGTCCTTAGCCACTAAGCAAACACCATGGCTAGTCTTAGGGATAACTTCCCTATTAGCCTTGGTTTTCCTAGACCTAGATGTTGTTCCATAATCAAATGGAACATTATGGTAGGACATAGGTTTGTGACCCAAACCTTTCTTGCCCTTAGACCGTTCTTGAACCCTAGGTCTTGACTTTTGGGCATTTGACCCTTGAATAAAATTTTCTATAATCTTAAGGGTCTTTTCCATTCTCTCAAGTCTTGACCTCAAGACTTGGTTTTCTAACTCTAATTTTCCCAATTTTGATTTATCATTAGGTTTTTGGGAATGCCTCTTCTTCTTAGGCATGTGCCTAGACTTTTTGAGATTAATACCCAAATTTTCTTCTATTCTCCTAATTGATTCCCTAGGTAAAATAGTTCTAGTGTTATTGGTCCTAGGTTTATCCTTAGACAAATTTACATGCTTAGCACCTAAACAATAAACCTTATTATTTCTACTAGCATTCTTTTCATTAATAATTGCAAGAGAACTAAAATAATTCCTAGCATGCTTGTTAACCCTAAAAATTGAAGGTGCATTAATTAAATTTACCTTAGGGTTAGCTTTAGAAGCTCCCCCTACATGAGATGCCCCTTCTTGCATTTTCTTCCCCTAGGGCATTGGCTTCGGTAGTGTCCCTATTGGTTGCATTTAAAACACACAATGTGCTCTTTGCTCTTAATTGTGGGGACTCCGGCATTTTTGACTTTTGGTGTCGGTTGAACCTTCTTCACCTTCTTAGGACACTTACTTTTATAGTGCCCTTGTTCCCTACACTCAAAGCATGCTATATGATTTTTATTTATAATAACAACACTTGAGTTACCTAGGAAATTTTTGCTACTCCCGGATGTTGAAGCTTCTTCTTGAACTTGTTCCAGGATAGAAGGCCTCTCCTCCCCCTCAATGCTAGAGGTAGAGGTCTCCATCAAATCATCAACATCTTCAAATGTGGTGGGCAATTCTTCAACATCCTCGGATCCGGATGTTGATGGGCATTCTTCCTCTTCATGGACCAATGTGGCCTCTTCATGAAATCTTATCACCTTGTCCCATAGGTCCTTAGCATCCTTAAAATTACCTAGCCTAGACCAAATGTTGTTAGGAATCAAATCACTAAGTAATTCGATTACCTTGAGATTTGTCTTGAAGTCCTTGATTTGGTCTTGGATCCACCTTGACTTCTCAATTCGAAACCATTTTCTAAGATTAGCATAAAGTCAAAATCAGTTTCTAGATATACCTCCATTTTTCTTCTCCACCATTGAAAATCTCCTTCGAATTTTGATTGTTGGAGGTTGTAGCCGGCCATCTTGTAGTGCTTGTGTCGGTGGTTAGTCCTTGACAAACTCCTAGCTCTGATACCACTTGTAGGAGCATAGGTGGCCGGCTAGAGGGGATTAATAGCCCTCAATCGTCGTATGGTGGAATACGATCGTTCTTGCGTGCTTGTCTACAATTTTCGTTAATATACGCAGCGGAAACAATAGAAATAATAACAACAATACAATCACACGCAATACACAAGATATACGTGGTTTGGAACCGAATGATTCCTACTCCACGGGGTGAGCTCAACGAGCTCGTGTTATGTGCACGACACTAACAACACTCCTCGACAACACGTCGAAGGTGGATAAACCTCTCACAAGCAATTACGCTAAGTAATATGAAATACAAGCAATATAAAGACAAATACGAAATACAAGTAAAGAACACTTTACAATGCTTGCTTTGAAACCTTTGCTTGTTGTTTGCTTTAGATGGCTCTTGAAGGTCTGGAATGCAGTAGCAATTCCCTTCCAAATGCTTCACAAAAGTCTTGGCGAAATCTGATGGCATTGTGCTCGGAGGCTCATTGGCTCCCATGTCCCCGGATTAAAATTTTCACTAATGAAAACTAATCCGGATGGGATGAGTTTCCTAAGCTCAATCAATTCGTCGTCGTGCTAACGACTTAAGCGATCGCTTGAACAAACTAGTTGTTCAAGCAACAACACTCTTCTAGTCGGTTAGCCGCGGAAGAGACGACGGACGGATCGCCGGTTTTTGTGTTTATCTTCGGGGTCCATGATTATACAAAAACATACAAATGTAGACATGTATAATCAACACATACAAACATATAAATAAGAACATGCAAAGATCAATAATAAAACTTGTAAAAGTTTTATACCTCTCGATCTTCTATCGTATGTCCTAACCTCCTTGTAGACTTCGTGTGGGAGAAGATCCTCCACAAGTTGAAGCTTCCTAGATCTTCTTCAATTGAAAGAAAGAAGAACTCTCCTTCCCTTCTTGCTTGAGCCAACCACCAATCCACAAAGGTTGATGCCGCCGACCCCAAGAATGGAGAGAACAAGATGGCCAACCAAGGAACCAAACTAGGGAACAATCCCTAGCTCCTTTGTGCCGCCGGCCAAGAGGAAAAGAAGAGGAGAAGAGGAAATCGGTTGAGCCCCGACCAAGGTAGAAGGAAGAAGAGGTAGGAGCCGGCCACCCCTTAGGAAGAAGAAGAACACCTCTCCTATAGTTGCCGCCCACCTTAGCTTCCAAACCCTAGCCGCCCAACCTCCTAACCTTCTAGGGTTTCTTGCCGCCCAACAAAAGATAGGCAAAACCCTAATCCTCCTAGGGTTTCATGCCGCACAACCTTTTGATTGGCAAACCCTAATCTCCCTCAAAAACCAACAACCTCTTGTCGCCCACCCTAAGCCACCCTTTTATAGAGTTAGGGATAAGCCTTGGTTTAATCTCCACCATTGGTTCTAGGGATTTAATCTCAACCGTCGGATCTAGAGATTTAATCTCAACCGTCGGATCTAGAGATTTAATCTCAACCATCGGATCTAGAGATTTAATCTCAACCGTCGGTTCTAGGGATTTAATCTCAACCGTCGGTTCTAGAGATTTAATCTCAACCGTCGGATCTAGGGATTTAATCTCAACCGTCGGTTCTAGAGATTTAATCTCAACCGTCGGATCTAGAGATTTAATCTCAACCGTTGGATCTAGAGATTTAATCTCCACCGTCGGTTCTAGAGATTTAATCTCAACCGTCGGTTCTAGAGATTTGTTTTCCATCATTGGATCTAGACTTCAAGAGGATTATATTAGGCTACGATAGGGACCATGAGGAGGAGTTGGATCATGGCCACCCGATGGATCGAAACCACACAAACTTGATCCATCAATGATGTTCCATTCCACTAGAGGATCATCATTGAATTACCTCACCAACCCCCATAAATTAATATGAGCTCCATATATTATTTGTACATCCGTCTCCCCATGTTTAAGATATCGAATGTCCGTCAATTGATTGATTTACTGACCATCAATCAATTAACATCTAACTCCTCGAGTAGTACCACTCAACCTTATCATCATGTTGACTAAGTCAACCTGCAGGGTTTACATGATGAACCTTATGAGCTCCTCAAGGGGACATCATCAACCTAATATATAGGACACGGTTTCCTCCTATAATCAACGGCACACTATGTAAATAATATCATTTCCCAACTTACCGGGCATATTGATTTAATCCATAGAAATCTCACCCTTTGGTAAATCAAAGAAATAAATACTAAGTACATGTGCCCGTTATTATATCGGGATTAAGAGAATGTACAACATAATATCCGAGGTCTGATTCAATTATGTAGTCAGCAATAAATTGAATCACCTCTATGTCGGTCCTGCTCAATACACCTAAGTGTACTAGTGTAACTCTATGTTCAAGACAAAACAATACCAAGCTACACTACAACCATGCCAATGGTTTGTCCAAAACCATCTTGGTTATGAGCCTCTACTTATATTTTACAAGGGACTGATAACATGATCTTCTGTGTCACACAAAGCACCATGTTATCTACGATGTAAAGTATTAGACAATATGCACACATATAATAAATATAAAGTGCAAACAATGATCATGTGATTCTTATTTCAAAATAAAAATGTTCATACAAAAAGAGCTAGGCTTTCAGTATACATTTCAATAATCTCTCACTTATACTAAAAGACTATGCTATAATCACACTGCCATACATCTGATCCCCATGTCCTCCACATGCCTATCAAACGCTTTCGCTAGAAGGGCCTTATTGAATGGATCCGCCAGGTTATCCTCTGATGCAATCTTGGCGACAGCTACTTCTCCTCGCTTTACGATCTCTCGTATCAGGTGGTACTTGCGCTCTATGTATTTACTCGCCTTATGGGCTCGTGGTTCCTTTGAGTTTGCAACTGCACCACTGTTATCACAATATATTGTGATAGTTCTGGGCAAACCAGGAATCACATCCAAGTCCATTAAGAAGTTCCTGAGCCATACAGCTTCCTTGGCTACCTCAGAGGCTGCCACATACTCAGCTTCCATGGTAGAGTCCGCTACGCATTTCTGCTTGACACTCCTCCATACTATGGCTCCACCTCCAAAAGTAAACACAATCCTCGAGGTAGACTTACTGTTGTCCCTATCTGATTGGAAATCAGAATCCGTGTAACCCACAGGGACTAATTGATCTACCCGGTAAACCAGCATATAATCCCTAGTCCTTCTCAGGTACTTCAATATATGCTTTACCGTAGTCCAATGTCCCTGTCCAGGATTACTCTGATATCTGCTAACCATGCCCACGGCAAAGCAGATATCTGGTCTCGTACATAGCATAGCATACATGAGGCTTCCTACTGCCGAAGCATAAGGAACCGCCTTCATCTCCTCTATCTCCTTTGATATTTTGGGACACATCTCTTTAGATAAAGGTACTCTATGCCTAAAAGGTAGAAAACCTTTCTTAGAGTTTTGCATGCTAAAACGAGCAAGGATAGTGTCAATGTATGAAGCTTGAGATAAGCACAACATCCTTTTCTTGCGATCCCTTATCACCTTGATCCCAAGGATGTGTCCCACTTCTCCCAAGTCCTTCATATCAAACTGTTTGGACAACCATACCCTTATGTCTAATAACACTCTGATATTGTTGCCAACTAACAAAATGTCATCTACGTATAGTACAAGAAATACCACTATGTTTCCATCACATCTCTTGTATACACAAGGCTCATCCGGACTTTGAATAAATCCATATGAATGGATTACCTCATCAAAGCGGATGTTCCAAGATCTAGAAGTTTGCTTCAATCCATAAATGGACCGATTAAGCTTACACACAAGATGCTCTTTGCCCTTTGCAATGAATCCCTCTGGTTGCTTCATATAGATGTTTTCCTCAAGACTTCCGTTAAGGAAAGCTGTCTTGACATCCATCTGCCAAATCTCATAATCCTCATGAGCAGCAATAGATAAGAGAATCCGGATAGACTTAAGCATAGCTACCGATGAAAAGGTCTCCTCATAATCGATACCCTCTTTCTGAGTATACCCTTTCGTAACAAGCCTAACTTTGAAGGTCTCAACCTTCCCGTCTACTCCTCTCTTTCTCTTGTAGATCCACTTGCATCTAATGGCTTTCACATCATCGAGTGGTTCTACTAGCTCCCAGACATGATTAGAATCCATAGATTCTATCTCTGAATTCATCGCTCTTTGCCAAGATACTGCATCTCTATCTTGGAGTGCCTCGTCATATGTCCAGGGATCAGGTTCATGTTTACCATGGACTAAGTCCGAAGACTCTCCCAAGAACATGAATCTCTCGGGTTGTCTAACAACCCTCCCACTACGACGAGGTGCCTCCTGTGTATGCTCTGTGACACGCAGTGCAGTGACTTATGGTATTTCCTCTTGTACCAGTGGTACTGAAGTCGGGACTTCCCCTGTCAACTCCTCAAGAACAATCCTACTCGTGGGCTTGTGGTTCATCACATAGTCCTCCTCTAGAAATCTGGCATTCGTACTCACGATCACCTTCTGATCTCTAGGACTATAGAACAAACCACCCTTCATTCCCTTAGGGTAGCCAACAAACAAGCGTACTTCTGTATGAGATTCCAACTTACCAGCATCTCCCTTCAGCACATGTGCTAGACTACCCCAAATCTGAATATGTCTTAGACTAGGCTTTCGCCCAGTCCACAATTCTGTGGAAGTAGAGGGTACTGACTTAGATGGAACCAAGTTCAGAATGTGTGCTGTTGATTCCAGAGCAAACCCCCAGAACGAATCAGGTAACTCAGAATAACTTGTCATTGATCTGACCATCTCCATAAGAGTCCTATTTCTTCGCTCTGCCACACCATTCTGCTGGGGTGTGCCAGGTGTGGATAATTGGGATTGAATCACAGCCTCTGATAAGTAACTCCTAAACTCTCCCAAGAGGTACTCACCACCACGATCAGATCATAGTGTCTTGATACTTTTACCTTGACGGTTCTCCACATCAGCCTTGAATTCTTTGAACCTGTCAAAGCATTGGACTTATAATGTATCCATATCTTGAATAATCGTCTATAAAAGAGACGAAATATTCAAAACCACCTCTAGCCTGGATAGACATAGGACCGCACAAATTAGAATGAACCAATTCTAACACATCTTTGGCTCTATACCCCTTGGACTTGAAAGGCCTCTTGGTCATTTTACCTTCCAAGCAAGATTCGCAGGTTTGGAGATCCTCCACCACTAATGAACCCAAAGGTCCATCAGCTATCAACCTTTGAATTCTACTCAGGTTAATATGACCAAGCCTTAGATGCCAAAGATATGTTTGGTTCATCTTCGAAGGTTCTTTTCTCTTGTTGGAATTAGAAGATGAGTTATTAACTTCTATATGCATCGTGGGAGCTTTTGGTTCAAGAGTATACAAATTGCCAACTAATGTACCTGAACAGATAATCTCTCTATTTCTTTTTATAACAATTCTGTCATTAAAAGAAATAGAATATCCATCCATAAACAATTTAGAAACCGAAATCAAATTCTTTCTAAATGTAGGTACATAAAGATAATTTCTCAAAACCAAAACTTTATTTCTATCAAACGATAAATGAACGTCTCCCACTGCAATAGCCGCCACCTTTATAGCATTGCCCATGTAGACGGTAATTTCTCCTTCAAATAGTCGTCGGGTTTCCTGAAACCCCTGCAAAGTATTGCAGACATGATTAGTGGCTCCTGTATCTACACACCAGGTACTGGTAGATAACACCGCTAAACATGTTTCAACTGTTGGCATCGTGCTATTCCTCGGAATGCTCATCGGCTCCCATGTCCCCGGATTAAAATTTTCACTAATGAAAACTAATCCGGATGGGATGATTTTCCTTAGCACAACCTATTCATCATCGTGCTAACAACTTGAGTGGTCGCTTGAACAAACTAGTTGTTCAAGCAACACAACTCTTCTAGTTGATTAGCCGCGGAAGAGACGACGGACGGATCGCCGGTTTTTGTGTTTCTTATTCGGGGTCCATGATTATACAAATACATACAAATGTAAACTAGTATAATCAACATATACTAACATAAAGAACATAAGCTAGCATATCAAATAAGAACATGCAAAGAACAATAATAAAAGTTGTGAAACTTTTATAACTCTTGATCTTCTATCGTATGTCCTAACCTCCTTGTAGACTTCGTGTGGGCGAAGATCCTCCACAAGTTGAAGCTTCCTAGATCTTCTTCAATCCAAGAAAGAAGAACTCTCTTTCCCTTCTTGCTTGAGCCAACCACCAATCCACAAAGGATTAATGCCGTCGGCCCCAAGAATAGAGAGAACATAATGGAAACCACCAAGGAACCAAACTAGGGACAAACCCTAGCATCTAGTGCCGCCGGCCAAGATGGATTGAAGAGGAGAAGAGGAAATCGGTTGAGCCCCGACCAAGGTAGAAGGAAGAGGAGGTAGGAGCCGGCCACACCTTAGGAAGAAGAAGAACCCTCCTATATTTGCTGCCCACCTTAGCTTCCATAACCTAGCCGCCCAACCTCCTAACCTCCTAGGGTTTCTTGTCGCCCAACCAAAGATGGGCAAAACCCTAACTCCCTTAGGGTTTCTTGCCGCCCACTTTAGGTTTGGGAAAACCCAAATCTCCAAAACCAAATCATCAACCTAGATCAAAAGGAGAAGCATGGGCGCCAACCAAACCATGGAGGAAGGAGGAAGAAGGGTGCCGGCCACCAGTGGGAAGAAGAAGAAGAAGCTCCCTCTCCTTTTGTGGCCACCCAAAAACCCTAGCTCCTCCACTTTCTTGCCGCCCAAGCCAAAGCCCCTCAATTAGGTTTTCCATGTTCCATCATCTTGCCGCCCAAGCCTAAGCCCATATATATAGAGTTAGGCTTAGGCCTTGGTATAATCTCCACCGTCGGTTCTAGGGTTTTAATCTCAACCGTCGGATCTAGAGATTTAATCTCAACCATCGGTTCTAGGGTTTTAATCCCAACCGTCGGATCTAGAGATTTAATCTCCACCGTCGGTTCTAGGTTTTTAATCCCAACCGTCGGATCTAGAGATTTAATCTCTACCATCGGTTCTAGGAATTTAATCCCAACCGTCGGTTTTAGAGATTTAATCTCCACCGTCGGTTCTAGGGATTTAATCTCAACTGTCGGATCTAGAGATTTAATCCCAACCGTCGGATCTAGAGATTTAATCTCAACCGTCGGTTCTAGGGATTTAATCCCAACCGTCGGATCTAGAGATTTAATCTCAACCGTCGGATCTAGAGATTTAATCTCAACTGTCGGTTCTAGGGATTTAATCCCAACGGTCGGATCTAGAGATTTAATCTCAACCGTCGGTTCTAGGGATTTAATCCCAAACGTCGGATCTAGAGATTTAATCTCAACCGTCGGTTCTAGGATTTTAATCCCAACCGCCGGATCTAGAGATTTAATCTCCACCGTCGGTTCTAAGGATTTAATCCCAACCGTCAGATCTAGAGATTTGTTTTCCATCATTTGATCTAGACTTCATGAGGTTTATATTAGGCTACAATAGGGACCATGAGGAGGAGTTGGGTCTTGGCCACCCGATGGATTGGAACCACACAAACTTGATCCATCAATGATGTTCCATTCCACTAGAGGATCATCATCGAACTACCTCACCAACCCCCATAAATTAATATGAGCTTCATATATTATTTGTACATCCATCTCCCCGTGTTTAAGATATCGAATGTCCGTCAATTAATTGATTTACTGACCATCAATTAATTAACATCTAACTCCTCGAGTAGTACCACTCAACCTTATCATCATGTTGACTAAGTCAACCTGCAGGGTTTACATGATGAACCTTATGAGCTCCTCAAGGAGACATCATCAACCTAATACATAGGACACAGATTCCTCCTATAATCAACGGGACACCATGTAAATAATATCATTTCCAACTTATCGGGCATATTGATTTAATCCATAGAAATCTCACCCTCTGGTAAATCAAAGAAATAAATACTAAGTACATGTGTCCGTTATTATATCGGGATTAAGAGCATGTACAACATAATATCCGAGGTCCGATTCAATTATGTAGTCGACAATAAATTGAATCACCTCTATGTCAGTCTGCTCAATACACCTAAGTGTACTAGTGTAACTCTATGTTCAAGATAAAACAATACCAAGCTACACTACAACCATGCCAATGGTTTGTCCAAAACCATCTTGGTTGTGAGCCTCTACTTATACTCTACAAGGGACTGATAACATGATCTTCTGTGCCACACCCAAGCACCATGTTATCTACAATGTAAAGTATTAGACAATTTTGCATAATCATAAAAATATGCAAACAATGATCATGTGATTCTTATTTCAAAATAAAGATGTTAATACAAAAGAGCTAGGCTTTCAGTATACATCCCAACAATCTCCCACTTATACTAAAAGACTATGCTGTCATCATACTGCCATACATCTGATTCCCCTTCCCTCCACATGCTTATCAAAGCTCTCGCTAGAAGGGCCTTAGTGAAAGGGTCTACCAGGTCATCCTCTGATGCAATCTAGGCGACAGCAACTTCTACCTCTTTTACGATTTCTCGTATCAGGTGTTACTTGCACTCTATGTGTTTACTAGCCTTATGGGCTCATGGTTCCTTCGAGTTTGCAACTGCACCATTATTATCACAATAAATTGTGACAGTTCTGGGCAAACCAGGAATCACATCCAAGTCCATCAGGAAGTTCCTGAACCACACAGCTTCTTTGGCCGCCTCATAGGCTGCCACATACTCAGCTTCCATGGTGGAGTCCGCCATGCATTTCTGCTGGGCACTCCTCCATACAATGTCTCCACCTCCTAAAGTAAACACAAAACCTGAGGTAGATTTACTGTTATCCCTATCTGATTGAAAATTGCAATCCATGCAACCCACAGGGAGTAATTGGTCTGCCCGGTAAACTAGCATATAATCCCTAGTCCTTCTCAGGCACTACAATATATGCTTTTACCGAAGTCCAATGTCTCTGTCCTAGATTACTCTGATATCTGCTAACCATGTCCACGGCAAAGCAGATATCTTGTCTCATACATAGCATATATGAGGCTTCCTACTGCCGAAGCATAAGGAACCGCCTTCAGCTCCTTTATCACCTCAGATGATCTAGGACACATCTCCTTAGATAAAGTAACTTCATACCTGAAAGGTAGAAAACCCTTCTTGGAGTTCTGCATGCTAAAACTATCTAAAATCATGTCTATGTACGAAGCTTGGGATAAGAACAACAACCTTGATCCCAAGGTTGTGACCCACTTCTCCCAAGTCCTTCAAAACTGTTTGGACAACCATACCCTTACGTCTGATAACACTCTGATATTGTTGCCAACTACCAAAATATTATCTATGTATAGTACAAGAAATACCACTACGTTTCTGTCACATCTCTTGTATACACAAGACTCATCCGGACTTTGAATAAATTCATAAGTCTAGATTTACCTCATCAAAGCGGATGTTCCAAGACCTCAAAGCTTGCTTCAGTCCATAAACGGACCGATTAAGCTTACATACAATATGCTCTTTGCCCTTAGCAATGAATCCCTCTGGTTGCTTCATATAGATGTTTTCCTCAAGACTTCCATTAAGGAAAGCTGTCTTGACATCCATCTGCCACAACTCATAATCCATATGAGCTGCAGTGCACAAGAGCTCCCAGACCTGACTTGAATCCATAGATTCAATCTCAGTATTCATTGCACTTTGCAAAGATGCTGTATTTATATCTTGGATTGCCTCGTCGTATGTCTAGGGATCAGGTTCATGTTTGCTAGGGACCAAATCAAAAGATTCTCCCAAGAACATGAATCTCTCAGGCTGTCTAACAACCCTCCCATTACGACGAGGTATCACCTGTGTATCCTCTGTGACACGCGGTGCAGTGACATGTGGTATGTCCTCTTGTACCGGTGGTACTAAAGAAGTGACTTCCCTTTTTAACTCCTCCATAACAATTTTACCCTTGGGCTTGTGGCTCATCACATAGTCTTCCTCTAGAAATCGGCGTTAAGTGTTAGGATCACCCTCGATCTCTAGGACTATAAAACAATCCACCCTTCGTTCCCACAGGATAGTCAACGAACATGCGTATGCCATGCGAGGTTCCATCTTACGATGATTGCCTTGGACCAATGTGCTGTACTCCCATATCTAAATATGTCTTAGACTAGGCTTTCGCCCAGTCCACAATTCTGTGGGAGTAAAAGGCACTGATTTAGATGGAACCAGGTTCAGAATGTATACCGTCGTATCTAGAGCATATCCCTAGAACGAATCTGATAAGTCAGAATAACTCATCATCGATCTAATCATCTCCATAAGAGTCCTTTTCCTTCGCTCTGCTACACTGCTGCTCTTTGGGTGTGCGGGCGCGATCAGTGGGATTGAATCTCAGCCTCTGATAAGTAGTTCCTAAACTCTCCCAAGAGGTACTCATCACCACGATCAGATCGTAGTGTCATGCGTATCTTGAACAATCATCTATGAAAAAGATGAAATGTTCAAAACTACCTCTTGTCTGGATAGACATAGGACCATACGAATCAGAATGAACCAATTCCAACACATCTTTGGATCTATACCCCTTGGCCTTGAAAAAGGCCTCTTGGTCATCTTACCCTCCAAGCAAGATTCGTAGGTTGGGAGATCCTCCACCACTAATGAACCCAAAGGTCCATCAGCTATCAACCTTTGAATTCTGCTTAGGTTAATGTGACCAAGCCTAAGAAGCCAAAGATATGTTTAGTTCATCTTCAAAGGTTTTTTTCTCTTATTGGAATTATAAGATGAGTTATTAACTTCAATTTGCATCGTGGGAGGTTTTGGTTCAAATTTCCTTTCAATGTACCCGAATAGATATTCTCCCTATTCCTTTTTATAACAACTCTGTCATTAAAAGAAATAGAATATCCATCCATAATAATTTAGAAACTGAAACTAAATTCTTTCTAAATAAAGGTACATAAAGGGAATTTTCCAGAACCAAAGTTTTATTATTTTCAAGAGATAAATAAAACTTCTCCCACTGCAATAGCCGCCACCATCATGGCATTGCCCAAGTAAATGGTAATCTCCCCTTTAGCTAGTCATCGGGTTTCTTGGAACCCCTGCAAATTGTTGCAGACATGATTAGTGGCTCCCGAATCTACTCACCAGGTGCCGGTAGATATCACCGCTAATCATGTTTCAATGACTAGTCCAAAAGATATACCTATGTTATGTTTTGGATTGGGACAGTCCTTCTTTCAATGTCCATCCTGCTTGCAAGTGAAGTACTTGCCTTTCGGCTTCTTCACTCTTCCCTGAGATCCTCCCACCATCTTTGCTTCACCTTGTTTCTTCTTCTTCTTGCCTTTCGGCTTAGAAGTAGAAACCCTTTTAAGCAATGATGGCTTGAGGACACTCTTTGAAGAGTGCATACTTATACTCCTTAGCAGATAAGACAATATCTAGAATCTTTTCCAATCAATATTATTTAGGTACAGTAAGTTTATTTCCTTTAGTATCAAAATAAGTGGACTGAAAGTCATTTTGAAAATCCTAAGAATCACAATGATCAAAACTTTAGATTTCAAATTTTATTGATTCCTCAAAACAATAAAATTCCGAAATCAACCAACACCTCAATTCACCGAGAATATCGTATGCCACTCTGTGTGGACATATACAAATTCTACATTTGTAAGAGGAGGTTTTACCCATTAATTTTATTATCTTGTCAACCTTACTTTTTGACAAATAAAATTAATAGTCGGTTCCTCTTTGGCCCTACAAATAAAAGCAGTGACTCCTATGGGGAGGATACTTTTATTTGCATCTAAGTGTGCACCATTACAAGATAATAAGGGAATTATTTTGGATTATGTGCCTTACCTCTGTGGAAGTACACATGCTCCTAGATAATTTCCTATAACCATTATTTGACCTAGTGATCCGCAAACAAACCCGTCCTCAGGGAGGAAGGCACTCAGAGCCGACACACAAGTTTGTTGCATCACATGTCAAATTGTAATGGAGGCCACGGGAATTAATTAAAATGTCCCTCTCCCACTTAGTAAATTGAAAATGAGGAATTTTCAAGCACACACAACATGCATATAAAACAAATCAGAAATAATTATGGAAAAATCAGAATTTTTCCAACTATTATGGCATTGTTCTCCAATATACGTCCCGTCGTGTCGCCACCTCGTCCGCTCCTCCTACGCCATGTACGAGCCATCCGGAGATCCGAGCCGAGAATAAAACCTATTTTATTTTACATCCATCGATCCTATACTCCACGAGGGAGTGTACATGACATCTAGATCGAAAGTAAAATAAAATAAAGAGTGGCTAAACAATGTCGTATTTAATTACAAAAATTAAATACTAATCTAGCCTCGTCAACCCCGAGGATTCAAATAATATACATACAATCACACACAAACAACCACATACACACATATAGCCATAATAGTCGGATCTTATGCCTGCAACCAAAAAGTTAGCCTACGCACATCCTACTATTATCCGGCATACACAATATATGATAAGTGTGTGAAAGTAACCGAATCCAAAACACACAAAACCGGAAACCGTGGCTCTGATACCAATTGTTGGCATCGTGCTATTCCTCGGAATGCTCATCGGCTCCCATGTCCCCGGATTAAAATTTTCACTAATGAAAACTAATCCGGATGGGATGAGTTTCCTTAGCACAACCTATTCGTCATCGTGCTGACAACTTGAGTGATCGCTAGAACAAATTAGTTATTCAAGCAACACAACTCTTCTAGTTGATAAGCCGCGGAAGAGACGACGGACGGATCGCCGGTTTTTGTGTTTCTTATTCGGGGTCCATGATTATACAAATACATACAAATGTAAACTAGTATAATCAACATATACTAACATAAAGAACATAAGCTAGCATATCAAATAAGAACATGCAAAGAACAATAATAAAAGTTGTGAAACTTTTATACCTCTTGATCTTCTATCGTATGTCCTAACCTCCTTGTAGACTTCGTGTGGGCAAAGATCCTCCACAAGTTGAAGCTTCCTAGATCTTCTTCAATCCAAGAAAGAAGAACTCTCTTTCCCTTCTTGCTTGAGCCAACCACCAATCCACAAAGGATTAATGCCGCCGGCCCGAAGAATAGAGAGAACATAATGGAAACCATCAAGGAACCAAACTAGGGACAAACCCTAGCTTCTAGTGCCGCCGGCCAAGATGGATTGAAGAGGAGAAGAGGAAATTGGTTGAGCCCCGACCAAGGTAGAAGGAAGAGGAGGTAGGTGTTGGGGTTGATCCGTGAGGGGAAACTTCGCTTCCCCTTCACCTTGGTTGCTTGACCATGGTGATCCCTTCAATGTCCCCGGATTAAAAATTTAATCCTAGACAAAAGGGATTCCCAAAGCAACCAAGTCATCGTCGTGCTATTCGTTTAGAGAGGTCACTTGAACAAACTAGTTGTTCAAGCAACCATTCTCTATTCTACGAGTAGCCGCGGAATCGACGATGTCCGGATCGCCGGTTTTTGTGTTTATGCTCGGGATCCAAATATTATTTAGCCATTCACAGAAATATATCATGCTCATAAATGAAAAACAAATATAAACATGTAACATATAAAATTAGAGAATCGATATACCTCTCGATCTTCTAATGTATGTCCTTCCTCCTTTCGGACGTCGTGTGGGCGACGCTCTACCAAAAGTCGAAGCTCCTAGATCACACATCTTCCTTCCTTGCTCATCCAAAGCAAGAGGAAGAATAGAAACAAGGCTCATCTCCTTCCTATGGCCAACCAACAAGCAACAAAAGAAATGCTTGCCGTCGGCCAACAAGGAGAAGGAGATAATGGTGGAAACCGACCAAGACATCAAGGGAAACCCCTTAGTCTTGTTTCCACCACCCAAGGAGAGGGAGAAGGGGTCTTTAGATGCTGTCCAAGGGTTGGAGAAGGTGATATGGGCGCCGGCCACCAAACCATGAAGAAGAAAGGAAGAAACTTTCCTTATTTGGTGCCACCCAAACCTCCTAAACCCTAAGCTTCCAAACCCTAATCCAAGCTCACCTTGTGGCCGGCCATGGAAGTGAGGAAAAAGATTAGGATGAGCTCAAGCCAAGGTAAAGAGGAGAACCATAGTGGCCGGCCAACCCTTAGGAAGAAGAAGAACATCTCCTATAGTTGCCGCCCACCCTTTTCTCCCAAAAACCTAGCCACCCAAACCCTAATCCTAACTTACCTTATATCCGGCCATGGAAGAGGGGAAGAAGAATAGGATAAGTTCAAGCTAAGGTAGATAGGAGCAGCATAGTGGCCGGCCAACCCAAGGAAGAAGAATAACAACCTCCATTAGTTGCCACCCACCCTTGCTCCCAAAAACCTAGCCACCCAAACCCTAATCCTAACTTACCTTATATCCGGCCATGGAAGAGGGGAAGAAGAATAGGATAAGTTCAAGCTAAGGTAGATAGGAGCAGCATAGTGGCCGGCCAACCCAAGGAAGAAGAAGAACAACCTCGATTAGTTGCCGCCCACCCTTGCTCCAAAACCCTAGCCACCAAACCCAATCCTAAACCAACTAGGATTCCTAGCCACCAAAGGAAGCAAACCCTAATCCCCTCATCCCTTGTGTTCTCAACGCCAACAATCCCTAATCCACCCTTATATAGAGTTTAGGGATAAGTCTTGGTTTAATCTCCACCATTGGTTCAAGGGATTTAACCTCAACCGTCGGATCTAGAGATTTAATCTCAACCGTCGGATCTTAGAGATTTAATCTCTACCAATGGATCTTAGAGTTTTGTTTCTATCCATTGGATCTAAGCATCATGAGGTGTTAATAGGCTACATTAGGGACCATGAGGAGGAGTTGGGTCTTGGCCACCCATGGATCAAGCCCACATAAAGTCCGATCCACTAATGATGATCCAATCCACTAAAGGTCCATCATTGATCTAACTCACCAACCACCATATGATAATATGTGCTCCATATATTATTTGTACATTTTCTCCCCGTGTTTAAGATCTCGAATGTTCGCGATTAATTAATTTACTAACCATTAATTAATCAACATCTAACTCCATGAGTAGTACCACTCAACCTTTTCATCATGCGGACCAAGTCCACTGCAGGTTTACATGATGAACCTTATGAGCTCCTCAAGGACATCATCATCCTAATATATAGGACACGGTTTCCTCCTATAATCAGCGGCACACCATATAAATAATATCATCTCCCAACTTTACGAGTCTATCGATTTAATCTATAAATCTAGCCCATTGGTAAATCGAAAAGATGAGTACCAAGTATATGTGCCTATTATATCGGGATTAAGAGCATGTACTAAATAATATCTGAGGTCCGATTCGATTATGTAGTCAGCAATAAATCGAATCACCTCTGTGTCGGTCCTGCTCAATACACACAAAGTGCACTAGTGTGATTCTATGGTCAAGACAAACCAATACCAAATCACACTACAACCATTCCGATGGTTTGTCCAAAGCCATCTCGGTTGTGAGCCTTTACTTATACTTTACAAGGAGCCGATAACATAATCTCCCGTGTGACACCACACACCATGTTATCTACAATGTAAGGTATTAGACAATATTGCATAACCATAAAAATATGCAAACAATGATCATGTGATTCTTATTTCAAAATAAAGATGTTCATACAAAAGAGCTAGGCTTTCAGTATACATCCCAACAGTAGGAGCCGGCCACACCTTAGGAAGAAGAAGAACCCTCCTCCTATATTTGCCGCCCACCTTAGCTTCCATAACCTAGCTGCCCAACCTCCTAACCTCCTAGGGTTTCTTGCCGCCCAACCAAAGATAGGCAAAACCCTAACTCCCTTAGGGTTTCTTGCCGCCCACTTTAGGTTTGGCAAAACCCAAATCTCCAAAACCAAATCATCAACCTAGATCAAAAGGAGAAGCATGGGCGCCGGCCAAACCATGGAGGAAGGAGGAAGAAGGGTGCCGGCCACCATTGGGAAGAAGAAGAAGAAGCTCCCTCTCCTTTTGTGGCCACCCAAAAACCCTAGCTCCTCCACTTTCTTGCCGCCCAAGCCAAAGCCCCTCAATTAGGTTTTCCATGTTCCATCATCTTGCCGCCCAAGCCTAAGCCCATATATATAGAGTTAGGCTTAGGCCTTGGTATAATCTCCACCGTCGGTTCTAGGGTTTTAATCTCAACCGTCGGATCTAGAGATTTAATCTCAACCGTCAGTTCTAGGGTTTTAATCCCAACCGTCGGATCTAGAGATTTAATCTCCACCGTCGGTTCTAGGGTTTTAATCCCAACCGTCGGATCTAGAGATTTAATCTCTACCATCGGTTCTAGGAATTTAATCCCAACCGTCGGTTTTAGAGATTTAATCTCCACCGTCGGTTCTAGGGATTTAATCTCAACTGTCGGATCTAGAGATTTAATCTCAACCGTCAGTTCTAGGGATTTAATCCCAACCGTCGGATCTAGAGATTTAATCTCAACCGTCGGTTCTAGGGATTTAATCCCAACCGTCGGATCTAGAGATTTAATCTCAACCGTCGGATCTAGAGATTTAATCTCAACCATCGGTTCTAGGGATTTAATCCCAATCGTCGGATATAGAGATTTAATCTCAACCGTCGGTTCTAGGGATTTAATCCCAACCGTCGGATCTAGAGATTTAATCTCAACCGTCGGTTCTAGGGTTTTAATCCCAACCGCCGGATCTAGAGATTTAATCTCCACCGTCGGTTCTAGGGATTTAATCCCAACCGTCAGATCTAGAGGTTTGTTTTCCATCATTTGATCTAGACTTCATGAGGTTTATATTAGGCTACGATAGGGACCATGAGGAGGAGTTGGGTCTTGGCCACCCGATGGATCGGAACCACACAAACTTGATCCATCAATGATGTTCCATTCCACTAGAGGATCATCATCGAACTACCTCACCAACCCCCATAAATTAATATGGGCTCCATATATTATTTGTACATCCATCTCCCCCTGTTTAAGATATCGAATGTCCGTCAATTAATTGATTTACTGACCATCAATTAATTAACATCTAACTCCTCGAGTAGTACCACTCAACCTTATCATCATGTTGACTAAGTCAACCTGCAGGGTTTACATGATGAACCTTATGAGCTCCTCAAGGGGACATCATCAACCTAATACATAGGACACGGATTCCTCCTATAATCAACGGCACACCATGTAAATAATATCATTTCCCAACTTACCGGGCATATTGATTTAATCCATAGAAATCTCACCCTCTGGTAAATCAAAGAAATAAATACTAAGTACATGTGCCCGTTATTATATCGGGATTAAGAGCATGTACAACATAATATCCGAGGTCCGATTCAATTATGTAGTCAGCAACAAATTGAATCACCTCTATGTCGGTCCTGCTCAATACACCTAAGTGTACTAGTGTAACTCTATGTTCAAGATAAAACAATACCAAGCTACACTACAACCATGCCAATGGTTTGTCCAAAACCATCTTGGTTGTGAGCCTCTACTTATACTCTACAAGGGACTGATAACATGATCTTCTGTGCCACACCCAAGCACTATGTTATCTACAATGTAAAGTATTAGATAATTTTGCATAATCATAAAAATATGCAAACAATGATCATGTGATTCTTATTTCAAAATAATGATGTTAATACAAAAGAGCTAGGCTTTCAGTATACATCCCAACACAACTAAACAAGAAGATATGCCTTTGTTCTTTTGGCTAGGACAGTCCGCCTTCCAATGTCCAGTCTGCTTACAAGTGAAGCACTTGCCTTTCGGCTTCTTCACTCCTCCCTGAGATCCTCCCACCACCTTTGCTCCACCTTGTTTCTTCTTCTTCTTGCCTTTCGACTTAGAAGTAGAAACCTTTTGGGCAACCATGGTTTGAGGACACTCTTCGAAGAGTACATATTTGTACTCCTCTGCAGTTAAGACAATATATAAATTTCTTTTCCAATCAATATAATTTGGGTACAGTAAGTTTGTTTCCTTTAGCATCATAATAAGTGGGTTGAAAGCCATTTGAAAATCCTAAGAATCACAATGATCAAAATATTAGATTTCAAATATTATTGATTCCTCAAACAATAAAATTTCGAAATCAACCAACACCTCAAAACACCGAGAATATCGCATGCCACGATAGTGTGGACGTATACGAATTCTACATTTGTAAGAGGAGGTTTTACCCATTAATTTTACTATCTTGTCAACCTAACCTTTTGACAAGTAAAATTAATAGTTGGTTCCTCTTTGGCCCTACAAATAAAAGCAGTGACTCCAATGGGGGGGATACTTTTTATTTACATCTAAGTGTGCACCTTACACGATACTAAGGGAATTATCTCGGATTATGTGCCTTACCAATGGGGAAGTACACACGCTCCTAAATAATTTCCTATAACCATTATTTGACCTAGTGATCCACAAACAAACTCATCCGATGGGGAGGAAGGCACTCAGAGCCGACGCACAAGTTTGTTGCATCACATGTCAAATTGTAATGGAGGCCGCGGGAATTAATTAAAATGTCCCTCTCCCACTTAGTAAATTGACAGTGAGGAATTTTTAAGTACACACAACATGCATATAAAACAAATCAGCAATAAACATGGAAAAAATCAGAATTTTCCCAACTATTATGGCATTGTTCTCCAATATGCGTCCCGTCGTGTCACCACCTTGTCCGCTCCATCTTTTCCCGTGCGCAAGTCGCCAAAGAGATCCGAGCCAAGATAATCTATTTTAATTTACATCCATCGATCCTATACTCCACGAAGGAGTGTACAAATAATCTAGATCGAAAGTAAACTAAAATGAGTGGATAAACAATGTCGTATTGAATTATAAAAATTAAATACTAATTTAGCCTCGTCAACCCCGAGGATTCAAATAATATACAATCACACACACATGCAATAACATACACACATATATAGCCATAATAGTTGGATCTTATGCCTGCAACCGAAAAAGTTAGCCTACGCACATCCTACTATTATCTGGCATACACAATATATGATAAGTGCTTGAAAGTAACCAAATCCAAAACACACAAAATCGGAAACTGTGGCTCTGATACCAATTTGATGGCATTGTGCTCGGAGGCTCATTGGCTCCCATGTCCCCGGATTAAAATTTTCACTAATGAAAACTAATTCGGATGGGATGAGTTTCCTAAGTTCAACCAATTCGTCGTCGTGCTAACGACTTGAGCGATCGCTTGAACAAACTAGTTGTTTAAGCAACAACACTCTTCTAGTCGGTTAGCCGCGGAAGAGACGACGGACGGATCGCCGATTTTTGTGTTTATCTTCGGGGTCCATGATTATACAAAAACATACAAATATAGACATGTATAATCAACACATACAAACATATAAATAAGAACATGCAAAGATCAATAATAAAACTTGTAAAAATTTTATACCTCTCGATCTTCTATCGTATGTCCTAACCTCCTTGTAGACTTCGTGTGGACAAAGATCCTCCACAAGTTGAAGCTTCCTAGATCTTCTTCAATCGAAAGAAAGAAGAACTCTCCTTCCCTTCTTGCTTGAGCCAACCACCAATCCACAAAGGATTGATGCCGCCGGCCCTAAGAATGGAGAGAACAAGATGGCCAATCAAGGAACCGAACTAGGGAACAATCCCTAGCTCCTTTGTGCCGCCAGCCAAGAGGAAAAGAAGAGGAGAAGAGGAAATCGGTTGAGCCCCGACCAAGGTAGAAGGAAGAAGAGGTAGGAGCCGACCACCCCTTAGGAAGAAGAAGAACACCTCTCCTATAGTTGCCGCCCACCTTAGCTTCCAAACCCTAGCCGCCCAACCTCCTAACCTTCTAGGGTTTCTTGCCGCCCAACAAAAGATAGGCAAAACCCTAATCCTCCTAGGGTTTCTTGCCGCCCAACCTTTTGATTGGCAAACCCTAATCTCCCTCAAAAACCAACAACCTCTTGTCGCCCACCCTAAGCCACCCTTTTATAGAGTTAGGGATAAGCCTTGGTTTTATCTCCAACGTTGGTTCTAGGGATTTAATCTCAACCGTCGGGTCTAGAGATTTAATCTCAACCGTCGGATCTAGAGATTTAATCTCAACCGTCGGATCTAGAGATTTAATCTCAACCGTCGGTTTTAGGGATTTAATCTCAACCGTCGGTTCTAGAGCTTTAATCTCAACCGTCGGATCTAGGGATTTAATCTCAACCGTCGGTTCTAGAGATTTAATCTCAAGCGTCGGTTCTAGAGATTTAATCTCAACCGTCGGATCTAGAGATTTAATCTCCACCATCGGTTCTAGAGATTTAATCTCAACCGTCGGTTCTAGAGATTTGTTTTCCATCATTGGATCTAGACTTCATGAGGATTATAATAGGCTACGATAGGGACCATGAGGAGGAGTTCGATCTTGGCCACCCGATGGATCGGAACCACACAAACTTGATCCATCAATGATATTCCATTCCACTAGAGGATCATCAATGAATTACCTCACCAACCCCCATAAATTAATATGGGCTTCATATATTATTTGTACATCCATCTCCCCGTGTTTAAGATATCGAATGTCCGTCAATTGATTGATTTACTGACCATCAATCAATTAATATCTAACTCCTCGAGTAGTACCACTCAACCTTATCATCATGTTGACTAAGTCAACCTATAGGGTTTACATGATGAACCTTATGAGCTCCTCTAGGGGACATCATCAACCTAATATATAGGACACGGTTTCCTCCTATAATCAACGGCACACCATGTAAATAATATCATTTCCCAACTTACCGGGCATATTGATTTAATCCATAGAAATCTCACCCTTTGGTAAATCAAAGAAATAAATACTAAGTACATGTGCCCGTTATTATATCGGGATTAAGAGCATGTACAATATAATATCCGAGGTCCGATTCAATTATGTAGTCAGCAATAAATTGAATCACCTCTATGTCGGTCCTGCTCAATACACCTAAGTGTACTAGTGTAACTCTATGTTCAAGATAAAACAATACCAAGCTACACTATAACCATGCCAATGGTTTGTCCAAAACCATCTTGGTTGTGAGCCTCTACTTATATTCTACAAGGGACTGATAACATTATCTTCTGTGCCACACCAAGCACCATGTTATCTACGATGTAAAGTATTAGACAATATGCACACATATAATAAATATAAAGTGCAAACAATGATCATGTGATTCTTATTTCAAAATAAAAATGTTCATACAAAAAGAACTAGGCTTTCAGTATACATTCCAACAAAATCATCCATCTTGAGCTCCATTTATAACCTGCATCAAGCTCATTTCGCGCCCATCAGTCGACTTATCGTGACCATGAGTCGACTGGTCCTGTAGTCATTGTCTCACAACGAATTGATCCACGTTGGCAAAACTCTAACGGATCCATCATCAGTCGACTGATCATGCCCATCAGTCGACTGATGATCCCATCAGTCAAGTATTGGCGTGAGCACTCGACTGGAAACCATTCTGTGGATGAAAACACCCCGATCAGTCGACTGATGGTGTTATCAGTCGACTGCCATCCCTCGGCAGTCAACTGATAAGCCATACCCTGGTCAATCAAACACCAATCGAACCCTAGTCGACTTAGAGCAGTCGACTGACACCTATGCTAGTCGACTGATGTCGGGTAAAACCTCAAAAACCAAGTTGTTTGAGCATCTGACACTCAGTCTTAGCCACTTGGCCAAGTCCACCTCATCCCTCATGGAGTTCCCCACCAAAGCTCTCTTCCCTCAGCCTACGTCCCTCGGATGCGCCAAGCGCACGACTTTGCAACGCCATCCTTCGCGTCTCTTTCCCTCGAAGTATGCTTCCCTTGGGCCTCACTCCATTGTCTCCCTGTCCGATGGTCCCTCGGATGCACAAAGTGCACGGCTTCGCAATACCATCCTTCATCGACTCAAGGACCCCGAGCCTACTGAACTTACCAAGTCCTCAAGATTTCTCAAATGCACTAAGCGCACGGTTTCACAATGCATTTCTCACCAAGCACTAAGCGCACGGCTTCGCAATGCTTTGGACTTTTCCACACCAAGCCCCATGCTTGGATTTTCCATGCCAACTATATGTTGGACTTTCCTATGACAATCCCATGTCATAAGTTTTGTCTATCATCAAAATACTGCTCGAGTCAAACTCGAGTCAACCCGGGCCGATTGCACCAACAACTACAAATTTCCAAAGGCAACACAATGAGGAGGTGCCATTTGGCACACCCATATTCAACCTTACAGTGCTCAACATGGTTTGGTCATGTTGCCCAGCACGGTTGTGTTAAGCCAAGAATTTCTAAGTTGTCGCCTTCCATGACTTGACACGGCTAGGCCATACCAACTAGAACGACCATGGATCACCAAGTCATGCACTAACTTTTCATATTCGAAGAGCTTTTCGACTATAAAAGGATGGCTAGGTCTCTTGCAAGAGGGAGGTGGTCGAGGCCACGAAGAGAGATCATCTAGAAGCCATCAAGAGAGTGTCTCCAAGTCGGGGAAGTCATCCACGACGTTGATATATCATGTTCTTTTCTTTTCCATCTTGCGAGGATTATTGAATGTCTTTTACTGATTCTTCGTGCATTAATCTCAAACTTATGGAGTAAACTCTTGTATCCTAGGACAAGAGAATAACCCTTTAACTGTTTTCATGATTGTTGAATACTCTTCCTATCAATTGGTTTGTTATTTTTTATTTGGTTTTGGTACATTTATTGTTACTGTGATTTTTCTTGCATGATCCAGAAATCAAAGGATGAACTAAAAGGAGAATTTTGATCTTGAAACTCTAAAGCCAAACTTGAGGGATTGCTCATTAGTAAAGGTATTTAGTCAAGGAAGGCTTGCGGGGTTCATGTGACAGGTTCCCTTAGCTGATTTTAGTCTCCTTCGTACTGATACCATGAAAGTAGAGCAGGACCTCTTGAGGATTTATCTAGTTCTCATAGAGCATAAATGGTTTATTTTAAACCAACCTCAATAAGTAACCATAGTAAGTCTAAGAAGACTTGCGGGGTTCTCATGATTGGTTCCCTTAGCTAATTTTGGTGTACTACATATGGATACCGAGAAAAGTAGATGTTGTGTTTGGTAGATACAATAGTGTGTGCTTGAAAGAGGCCATCGATTACTTTAGGATAAACTACCTTCAGGAGAACTTATCATTGTAGGAAAAAGAATTAAACATCATGTTAACAGTTACCGTGGTGAAACCAAAATCCTAGGATTGTCTCTAACTTTTCAATTCGTTCTTTGCTTTCTCTATCTTTATTTATCTAATTCCTCAAAAATTGATTATGTTTAGATAATATGCATTTGTGGGTAACTAATACTTGATCTAGTCCATGTAGGATGCATATTGTTATTACTTGACGATGATCGTGCGCTTGCAGTTTATGATACAACACATGAATCATTCATCAAGTTTTTAGCAACGTTGACGGACACTGCATTCAATATTAGTTTATTCACAATTTTGGTTATTCTAGACTTTTCTTTATTGTGATTTATATTTAATCCATTCCTTATTTTTGTTTCCTTTTATAGGAAGATGCAAGCTCTAACTCAAAGATTTAATCAATTAAAATGTTGTTAATTT
This sequence comes from Wurfbainia villosa, assembly GCA_025175895.1. Taxonomy (NCBI): domain Eukaryota; kingdom Viridiplantae; phylum Streptophyta; class Magnoliopsida; order Zingiberales; family Zingiberaceae; genus Wurfbainia; species Wurfbainia villosa. The sequence goes on along the minus strand of CM045989.1, from coordinate 27,793,062 downwards.
TGCTAACATTTGTTTTGGGGTATGTGGCGAAACACGACATACCTTTGACAAGTTTCCAATATTACTTACACCTTCGCATTTTGAACATGCAAATGCCACCCACAACTACAACCAGTGGCAGCAAGATGATCCATATTCATACACCCATAACTCTGGTTGGAGCAATCCTCAAAATTTTTCTTGCAGGAATTATCAAGACCAAGTAGGCGATGACAACTATGGTTCACCATTAGAAATTTTTTAGATGCCAAAATCCAGCTAGAAAATTTCATTGTATCTCAAACACAACGGAATGAGGAGTTTAGACAACATATTCTGAAATCTAAACATCAACCTTGAGCTACAGTGGAAGCAATCAAACAACTAGTAGGTAATTTTGATAATTGTACTATATACACTATGTTAGAGACTCAATTTAAGCAGGTAGACGAGAAGGATGTAGATGACGCAAGAAGTGAACGAGGGAAATGTTGGGTTTTTGGCACCGCGGTGAGTGTGTGTTCGAACATATTTCGTAAACATGTACACAGTGGAAGAATTAAAAAATAATAAATCTAATTTATTACAATACACACACCATAGGCATACATAGTACAACATGTGTAGACATAATTACAGTTTCAAATTTTACAATAAAAGGAAATTACGCTAGTTATACATGGCGTATCACGTGCAGCGGGAATGACATCAACCGGAGCAACTCTCGTTAGAATTGCCTCTATTTGTATCCACGCCGAGTACCGTCAGGATAGCTTCGCCAAGCTACTAGCCTCATCTTCGTAGGAGTCACTAGCCTCGTGTCGAAGATGATGTGATCGAGAGAAGATCACAGTCCGAATCAAAATTCGGATTCGAAAACAAGTCCCTAAAACTCGCTTCTCCGGAGAGGTATTCGTCAACCCATTGACGAATCCTTAGTCCTCCACCTATGAGGATTACCGGAGACCCAATCCTCATCAATAAAGTCATTGTCGAAGCTCCAAATGTCGTCCAAATGATGCTCCGACAAGAAGGAAACAAACTATCCAAAAATAGGAGAGCTTGGTGGAGGACTTGGCGCCGGTCAAAGGAGATGGCCGGCTACTCCTTGGTCGCCAAAACCAAGGTGGGTCGCCGAAGGGTCACCGGAGGAGTGGTCGGAAGTAGCTGGACGCCGACAGCTAGGGTGGACGGCGACACAAAAGGGTTGGGCTGCATGGACTCCTTGGGCGGCGGCAAGGAGAACAGAGGGAGAGGAGAGGAAGAGTTTTTCCAAAATAAACTTAGGGCTCTCCAAACCTCTAACCGCGTTTTTATAGAGCGCGTGTTTCTTAACCATCAAGAAACCTTCTCCTTAGAGTTATTGGTTCATAACCAAAACCTGTTAACCCGCTCCAATAACTTAAGTTAAAATAAACCGAACTAAGTTGGTCTATTTTAAATTAAAACGAAGCAAACCAACTTTGGTTCATTTGTTTAAAACAAACCAAACCCCTTTGGTTTGTTCTCCACCATTGGATTAGAACCAAATCATTTTGGTTTATCCATCATTTCTTCATAAGACTCAGTCTATCCATGCTTCCATTACGACTGAAACAATTTCATGCTCGCTCCTTGTTTGGTCCAAAAAAAACTAATTTCTCTCGATTTGAGAATCTCATTCTCAATCTCATTTTAAATCCTTTGGATTACGCTCATTTTGTGTGTGACCAAATAGGTTCTTGGTTTATGTTGGTCGTCTATAATTAACCATTAATTATAGAATGATCATGAGTGACACCTAGTAGTACATCATAATCCCCAATTAATCAAAAAATCAACTGTTGATCCAGAACCATTTCTGAAACCCTTCAACAGCTACAATGAATTGTGCCCCATTCCCTTCACTCATCTTATACCCACTTGGTTTAGGACATGGTCTATAGTGTTAGTCCCCACTAGGTTGACTACGTCACACCTAGCACAAGTATCATTTCCTCGTCCTACGGATTCTAGTTATTGCACATGTATCGCATGGATCAGAGAATGTATCACCACCACATCATTCTCTGTAGTGATCAACGGGTACACACATGGACACTTCCGGGGGGAGAGGACTTAGACAAGGAGATCCGCTCTCACCTTATCTTTCTGGCATTTGTATGGAGTATCTATCACGATCCTTGGTGAGGGCAGCTACCAGGTCTGATTTTAGATTCCATCCCACATGTGAGCACTTGGGGATCTCCCACTTGATATATGCAGACGATCTACTGCTCCTATCCCTTAGAGATGTACCTTCAGTTAGACGGCTGGTTGATTGTTTGACATAGTTTTCACAGATGGCAGGACTTACAGCCAATGCAACCAAATCTAGCTGCTACATGGCTGGTATAGATAAGCAGACCAAAGCACAGATATGTTCTATCACTGGCTTCCAGGAGGGAGAGATGTCGTTCAGATACTTGGGAATCCCATTAGCCTCCAAGAAGCTGAAAATTTCAGATTATGGGATACTTTTAGAGGGCCTCTCTAGGAGAATTAATGCATGGCCGAAACAAAGCCTCTCCTATGCAGGGAAAGCCCAGCTCATTGCATTGGTCCTGCGGGGGGTTGAGTGTTACTGGATGTCCATATTACCCCTGCCAACTGGAGTTATCGAGCGCATATATAGTATGTGTCGGGCATTCATGTGGATGAGCAAGAATCCCCCCATTGCATGGTCAGCTATATGTGGGTCGAAGGAGGAAGGTGGTCTAGGCTTGAGGGACTTGAAGTCTTGGAACCTTGCACTGCTAGCAAAGGTCCTATGGCGTATACAGGACAAGCCAGACTCACTATGGATACGATGGGTACATCACCATTACCTCCAGCGGTTTAGTATTTGGGGACGGGCATTGAGGCAAACGGATTCGCCACTTATGAAGAGGATCTTGCACATCAGAGACAACGTCATGGCTATTGCAGGGAACCCCACTGCAGCATTGCATACATTGACTACATGGTTCACCGGAGGGATAGGAGGTGTGGGGAGAGCATATACTATTTCAGAGAGCACCGGCCGAGGAAAGCATGGGTCAGGACTGTATGGCCGAAGGACATTCAGCCTAGTCACCAGTTCACACTGTGGTTGTTGGCTAATGGGAGGTTGCCCACCAGAGATCGACGGAGCTACATAGAGGACAGGCGATGTGCCTTTTGCAGGCTAGAGGAGGAGACCCATACTCATGTATTTTTCAGATGCCAGATCATCAGACACTTATGGGGACGGGTGAGGAGATGGCTGCAGATGAGATCAGAGATGAGCACGTACAGACGAGCATTGCGCATCTACAGACTGCATTACCAGAGGGACTCAGTCGGGATGAGAGCACGACACCTGGCCCTAGGAGCGACAGTGCATTATGTTTGGAGGGCTAGGAATGAGATAAGATTTGAGGATTCCCGGTTTGATGAGGAGAGGATATTCAGGAGGATACAAATACATGTATATAGAGCTCTTGAGAGTTCCATGTAGGAAAAAAAATCGCCAGGATATTACCTGGTCTCTTTGTGTAGTTTTAGGAGAAAAAAAATGCCAGGATATTACCTGGGTTTCTTTGTGTAGTTTTAGGAAAAAAAAAATCTCTTTGTATTACCTGGGTCTCTTTGTGTAGTTTTAGGGAAAAAAAATCTCTTTGTATTACCTGGGTCTCTTTGTGTAGTTTTAGGGAAAAAAACGGGCAGATTGGACAGATAGTAGGTAGGTTACATTTTGGGATGCGTTGGAACCCAGATTAGACTTGTAAAGTTGTATAGAAATCATCACTGATATTTTGTGTACAGATTGTGTGTTGACGGTGAATATATCCACCATAATGATCTATCTAGTCCGTAGCAAACGGCTCGCGGTAAAGACTTACCAAATCCGTTTTCAGCTGAGGCTTGGCCAATAAGCCTTTTTTGGGTGAATAGATCCACCGTAATGATCTATCTAGTCCACAGCAAATGGCTCGTGGTAAAGACGCTACAAATCCATTGACAGCTGACCACTTGCTAAAAGTGGGTACCCGACATTGGAGCGGGTGCAGACATAGGATGGAGGATGGTACATTCTATAGGAGGTTGGATAGACCCAGAGGCCGATGGAGATGACTGAGAGCTACATGAGTATATTGATGATCAGATCATGCAAGGGTCGCATCGTGGAGGATGTGCCTGGATACGCAATGAGAGGTTGGTATAGGACATGGTCACGCTTCCATCTACCCCAGCACGACGGAAGAGGGAGGACTGACCATTGCGCACAGGAGAGTTTTGGTACACATAGTGTGATGGTATTCATGTGAGCACATGTACTTCTTACCTTGGACATCTACTCAGATCAGACATTTCGTCGAATATGACATGTGTAGAGTCCTTGATTCATGTATGATTGTGCTTTTGATGATATAAAATTTTTACCTTCATAAAAAAAAAAAAAGAGTACCTTACTCTAAACATGTAATGCTTTGGCCAAAGACTTTAGTAACAATCCGACGAGAGGCCATGGGTATACATCTCCTCGCAAGGAGTGGTGAATACTTTATAGGCTATTCAAACACCTTCGACCACTTCGACTTATACCCAATCATCCTGGGTCCACATCTCCTTAGAGATGCTTGCTTAAGATGTCAAAGCATAAGTCTTTATGACCAAGATGACTTGAATACTGCAAGTCAAAAGAATATTGCACTTAAGCTGCAGTAAGAACTTCATTGACATATCCATATATGCAGAGAACCATATGAAGCCTTATAGCTAGTCACTCCAATGAACTAGTTACCATAACTAGCATCCACAATTAACTCCGGACATCACAATGTCTCCAGCTAGTGAGAATCAGCAGCTTGGATACACCAAAGAGTATACCTCTACTAGTCTCGACAGAATTGATGGTGTCCAAATCCATCAATTCATCGACTAGGGATAATTCCAATACATCACAATTACACATGTCGAGATACTCACTAGTTGTGATCCAATCACAAATTCTCTCATATTGTGAATCGTATTGTGGACACTCAGTAAATGAGTTTAAGATCTAATCAAATACATGAAAACATGTATACTCAAATAGTGAATCTTCATTTATTATATAAATGGTTTAAATATAAGGTGATTGCCTTAGGACACCTCTCATATATAACTAACAAACTCCCACTTGGCCTAATGTCAATCGCCACGATATCCAATACCATAAGCTCTAACATGACCCTCAAACTTACTTTGAGGTAAGGCCATAGTTAAAGGGTCCGATAAGTACCTTTTAGTGGGAATCTTCTCGATTTGTATTTCCTTCCTACTTATGATCTCTCTGATCAAATGATAGTGGCGAAGCATATGTTTGGATCATTGATGAGACCGCATCAAGTTCAGAGACGAACTTCTAGATCTAAACCGCTTCCTTTACTGCTTCCAAAGCTGCAATATATTCTTTCTCAGTGGCAGAATCCGCTATAGTGTCTTGCTTGAAACTTTTCCAACTTATTGCACCTCCATTTAAGGTAAATACGTACCCAGACTGATACCTGGAATCATCCTTGTCTGTCTGGAAGCTGGCATCCGTATACCCGCGTATCACCATGTCTCCTCCATATATTAGGAACACATCCTTAGTTCTTCTTAAGTACTTAAGGATCATCTTAACAGCCGCCCAATGATCCATTCTTGGATCAGACTGGTATCTGCTCGTGACACATAGAGCATATGATACATTGGGCTTCGTACATAACATAACATACATGATAGATCCTATTGCAGATGCATAGGGAATCTCACTCATGTAAATCCTCTCATCTTATGTGTGTGGACACATAGACTTCGAAAGGTGTATCCCATGCATGATGGGAAGGAAACCTTTCTTGGATTCCAGCATGCTAAACCTCTTTAGCACTCGATCTATATAGGCAGACTGTGAAAGACCAAGCAAATGATTCGATCTATCCCTATATATCTTAATCCTGAGGATGTAGGTTGCTTCTCCGAGGTCTTTCATGGATAATATCTTGGACAACCAAATTTTAATTGACTGTAAGATAGAAACATTGTTTCCTATAAGTAATATGTCATCGACATACAATACTAGGAACACGACTGCACTCCCACTAACCTTCTTGTACACACAAGGTTCGTCCGAATTTTGTGAGAAATCAAACTTTTTGATTGTCTCATCAAAATGGATTTTTCAGCTCCTGGATGCTTACTTCAGTCCATATATGGATCATCACAGTTTGCATACCTTGGTTTTATCAACCTATGTGAAACCCTCAGGTTGTATCATATACACGTCCTCGAGTAGGTTTCCATTAAGGAAAGTTGTTTTCACATTCATCTGTCATATCTCATAATCATAATGAGCCACTATGGCCAGGAGCATCCGAATGGATTTAAGCATAGCAACAGGTGAATAGGTCTCGTCATAATCAACACTTTGCTTTTGACGATATCCTTTCACCACTAGTCTAGCCTTATAGGTAATCCCATTACCATCCATGTCGATTTTCTTCTTGAAAACCCAATTGCACCCTATAGGCTTTATGCCTTCAAGTGGGTCAACCAAGTTCCAAACTTGATTTTCATACATGGAATCCATTTCCGACTTCATGGAGTTAAGCCATTTATCCCTTTCTGAACTTTTCAAAACTTCTTCTTAACTGGTAGGCTCCTCATCATCAATGAGTAACACGTCATTCGATTCACTTACGAGAAATCCATATCTCTTAAGAATGTTGCGTGTTTACTAGATCTATGAAGATGTGGTGTCACAATAGGTCCAGCCGATGGCTCATCACTATGAGTTATCAGTTGTGGTGCTTCACCAGGTATCTCATCAATGTCTATTGGAGTCTCTTTAGCCTCCTCAATGACACTCCCACTGTTTTCTTTCAAGAGAAACTCTTTCTCTAGAAACACAACATGCCTTGAAACAAACACCTTTTGTTCCAAAGGATGATAGAATTGATAACCTCTCGTTTCCATAGGGTATCCAATAAATAGACATTTATCAGACTTAGCATCCAGTTTTTTTGATACAGTCCGCTTCACATAAGCAGGACAACCACATATCTTCAAGTAAGATAAATGAGGTGTCTTACTATTCCATATCTCATATGGAGTAGTAGAGACTACCTTAGTCGACATTCGGTTTAGCAAGTAAACAGTTGTCTGAAGTGCATAGCCCCAAAAAGACTTGGGAAGATTCGCATGATTCATCATCGACCTGACCATGTCCAACAAGGTCCAATTACACCTCTCAGATACTCCATTATGTTGCGGTGTATATGGCGGAGTCCATGGAGACAATATATCGTTGTCCCTTAGATAATTTAGAAACTCTTGACTCAAGTATTCACCACCTCAATCCGATCGAAGTATTTTAATACTCTTGCCAAATTGTTTCTTTACTTCATTTCTGAATTCTTTGAACCTTTCAAAGGCTTCAAACTTGTGTTTCATCAAGAACACATACCCAAATCGTGTGTGATCATCGGTGAAGGTAATGAAGTAGCTATAGCCTCCTAGAGCTTGAGTTGACATAGGTCCGCATACAATAATATGTATTAGACCAAGCAACTCTTTCACCGGTTCACCTTTTCCCATAAAAGGTAACTTAGTCATCTTGCCTTTTAAGCATGATTCGCATGTATCGTATGAATCTAATTCAAACAATTCCAAAATTCAACATCAGTGTAATTCGGACATGCATTTCTTGCTCACATGGCCATGACGGCAATGTCACATGTAGGAGTCTAATTGATTATCTTTTCGAGCATGCTAGTTGCTCGCTTTGATATTGAGAATGTCACTGGATATGTCTAACGTATATATACCATTGCACAATGTTTCAGTCCCATAAAGCACGGCATTCAAAGTTATGTAACAACAATTGTTACAAAAAGTCAAATTGTACCCATTTCTATTTAAACCAGAAATAGAAATGATGTTCTTTATCAATGAAGGAACATAAAAGCAATTGTCCAGTTCTAAGACAAGTCTTGTAGGGAGTCTCAATAAATATGTTCCAATGGCGAGTGCAGCAACCTTTGCTCCATTCCCAACACATATATTTGACTCTCCCTTGACGAGTCTTCTTCTATTCCTTAGCCCATGTATGTCATTACATATATGTGAGCCACACCAAGTATCCAATACCCAAGTGTTTGAGGAAATAGAATGACAATCAATAACGAAGATATCTGAAGAAGATGGGGCATATAATGTCTTATTCTTCTTCACGGACTCTAGATAAATCTTGCAGTTTCTTCGCCAATGACCCTCCTTGCCACAATGATGGCAAGTGCCCTTTTGAGTTGGCTCTGCCTTTTTAGCCTTTTTCTTCTTCCTCTTCTGTTGTTACTTTGACTTCCTCTTAGAACCTTTCTTTAAGGAATCAACTAATAACACCGTCCCCTGCTCATGCTTCACAGAAGGCTCCACAGTCTTCAGCATGTTGAGCAGTACCACAGATGAACCTTCTTGCATCTCAGAGGTGAAGAGGAGGTTGGAGACTTCGAACCTTTCGAATATCACTTGCTCATCAAATAATTCATAGAGATGAAAGACTATAGTATGAGCATCCATATGCTCATTCTGCTTCTGTAGCTCGGATACCATCACGGCTAGCATGATGCAACTCACCAGTTCAGAATCAGTCACATGTTTCTGATAGGCCAACAATTGGTCCGGAGTTGCATCGTCACTAGGACGGGCGAGAAGAGGTGCTTCGAGGACATATCCAAGCTTTTCCTCCTTGAGAACAATTCTCAAGTTTCTAAGCCAGTCCAAGAAGTTCGGCCCAGTTAATTTATTTGAATTCAAAATAGAGTGCAAATTCAAAGACATCATGATCAAGCGATTAACCTAGAAATACAAATCGAGCATATATGAGAAAGATGATTTAAAATGCATCCACATACATTTACAAAATCCCAATCATTTTTCGAATCTTAAAACCCCAAAATCACTTCGGGAGATCATAGGTCTATCTCCGAATGGGCTGATATCCAACATAGATATGAACAACCTTGGAGAGAGTCCAACAAGTCATTCATAGCTACAATGGTAGGTATCAAGTATATCGATTGCATATCACATATATGCAACTATCACAATGTGTTATCAACTAGTTGAATGTTCACACATACATCGGGTTGTTAACTCATTAACAAGTATTCATCATATGCATAGCACCCAACTTCACCTCCCTTCACATCGACCTTGGAGAGAATCCAACAAATCGATGCTCCAGGTTAAAGCCAACCTATTAATCGAGAAATAGTTTTAATATGGTTAGAGCACATTCAACCAATTAGCCCGGCTTGGAGAGAGTCCAACAACCAAAGCTAACGATTGACCTCTGACTCTTACCATATTAGTATTAAACTATTCCATGGTTTGAACATGTTCAGGTTCGAGTCGTGCTTGGAGAGAGTCTAACAACCCAAACAAGAAATAGAACTCTGGTTCTAACTAAATTAATGGAAGGTGTAGGCTTTAATATTGTGTAAGGGTTTTAATGTCTCATCCCCTTTGCATGCAAATAACTATTATCTATATGGTATGACATATATGACATATATCTACATGTCATGACACGCATGACATAATGATATGCATCTAATGCAATTACATGACATACAATTATGGAATGTATAAAAATTTCCTTATATGTCATAACTATTTATGGAAATAAAATATGTTTGAGATTTGATTCCCTAAATCAAATCATGATTAAATTAGGAAATAAATTTCCAAATCTAATCACATATTTTATTTATAGAAATACTTAATTAAGGAAAGTCAAATTTAATTTAGGAAACAAATTTCCTAAATTGTCAAAACTATTTATGGAAATAAAATATGTTTTAGATTTGATTCCCAAATCAAATCATGATTAAATTAGGAAACAAATTTCAAAATCTAATCACATATTTTATTTATGGAAAGTGTTAATTTCCATAAATACTTCTAAACTTTCCAAAAGTAGAAGATTTTCATAAACACTTTTAAACTTTCCAAAATTAGAAAATTTTCATAAATACTTCTAAACTTTCCAAAAGTAGAAAATTTCCATAAATACAATTATGACTATCACAGAATAATTTTACGATTATGTCGAAACACAACCTTGCTCTGATTCCACTATTGGGTTTCTGGCACCACGGCGAGTTTGTGTTCGAACATGTTTCGTAAATATGTGCACAGCGGAAGAATTAAAAAGCAATAAATTTAATTTATTACAACACACACACAACATGCATGCATAGTACAACATGTGTAGACATAATCACAGTTTCAAATTTTACAATAAAAAGAAATTATGCTAGTTATACCTGACATATCATGTGCAGCGGAAATGACATCAATCGAAGCAACTCTCGCTAGAATTGCCTCTATCCATATCCACACTGAGTACCATCGGGATAGCTTCGCCAAGCTACTAGCCTCGTCTTTGTAGGAGTCACTAGCCTCATGTTGAAGATGATATGATCGAGAGAAGATCACAATCTGAATCAAAATTTGGATTCGAAAATGAGTCCCCAAAACTCGCTTCTCCGGAGAGGTATTCGTCAACCAATTGATGAATCCTTAGTCCTCCACATAACCAGAGATACAATCCCCAGTAATAAAGTCACTGTCGGAGCTCCAAACGCCATCTAAATGATGCTCCGACAAGAAGGAAACAAGCTGTCAAAAAATTGGACAGCTTGGTGGAGGATTTGGCGCCGGCCAAAGGAGATGGTCAGCTACTCCTTGGTCGCCGGAGGGTCGCCGGAGGAGTGGTCGGCAGCAGCTAGATGCTGGCAGCTAGGGTGGACGGTGGCACAAAAGGGTTGGGCGGCGTGGACTCCTTGGGCGGTGGCAAGGAGAAGAGAGGGAGAGGAGAGGAAGAGTATTTCCAAAATAAACTTAGGGCTCTCCAAACCTCTAACTGCATTTTTATAGAGCGCGTGTTTCTTAACCATCAAGAAACCTTCTCCTTAGAGTTATTGGTTCATAACTAAAACCCGTTAACCTGCTCCAATAACTTAAGTTAAAATAAACCGAACCGAGTTGGTCTATTTTAAGTTAAAATGAACCGAACCAACTTTGGTTCATTTGTTTAAAATAAACCAAACCCCTTTGGTTTATTCTCCACCATTGGATTAGAACCAAACCATTTTGGTTCATCCATCATGTCTTCATAAGACTTGGCCCATCCATGCTTCTATTGCGACTGAAACAATTTCATGCTCGCTTCTTGTTTGGTCCAACCAAAACTAGTTTCTTTCGATCTGAGAATCTCATTCTCAAGCTCATTTTAAATCCTTTGGATTACGCTCGTTGTGCATGTGACCAAATAGGTTCTCGGTTTATGTTGGTCGTCAATAATTAACCATTAATTATAGAACGATCATGAGTGGCACCTAGTAGTACATCATGATCCCCAATTAATCGAAAAATCAACGGTTGATCCAGAACCATTTTTGAAACCCTTCAGCAGCTATAATGAATCGTGCCCCGTTCCCTTCACTCATCTTATACCCACTTGGTTCAGGACATGGTCTATAGTGTCAGTCCCCACTAGGCTGACTACATCACACCTAGCCCAAGTATCATTTCCTCGTCCTACGGATTCTAGTTACTATACATGTATCCAAGAGTACCTTACTCTATCCACATTGTAGTTACTCAAAAACTACCTAGCCCAACACCATTGTCTCTTCTCCATCCACATTCCAGAGCATCACCACTGTCTCCTCTCCCACTCTTTGTTGGTCATGGAACCTTCCTTTACAAAAAAAAAACAAAAAAATCCAGGGCGGTTTTTGGTAGAGTGGTTTGCCAGGGCAGTTTTTTAAGCTTGCAAGCATTGCCAGGGTGGTTTTGAGCAGGGTGGGTTTTCACAGAGTAGTTTTTGATCCTAAGTCCAGGGTGATTTTGGTAGGGTGGTTTTAGGTCTCCATGGCAGTTTTGATAGAGTGGTTTGCTAGGGTAGGTGTTAAACATGCAAGCACTGCCAGGGTGGTTTTGAGCAGGGTGGTTTTGAGCAAGGTGGTTTTGAGCAGGGTGGTTTTCGCATCTCCAGGGCGGTTTTTTGGTAGAGTGATTTGCGGGTAGAGTGGTTTGCCAGGGCAGTTTTTAAGGTTGCAAGCATTGTCAGGGCGGTTTTGAGCAGGGTGGTTTTCGCAGAGTAGTTTTTGATCCCAAGTCCTCCAAGGCGGTTTTGTCTGTGTAGTTCTCATCCAGGGTGGTTTACGCAAGTGGGTTTGCCAGGGTGGTTTGCCTTTCCCAGGGTGGTTTTGGAAGGGCAGTTTTGCCAGGGTGGTTTTTAGCCAACCCCTCTCCATGGTGGACATGACAGAGCACTTGAATAGGGCAGTTTTATGCTCCCTAGGGTGGTTTTGGCAGACCGGTTGGAAAAAAAAAATTCGCAGGGTGGTTTCCAAGCCTCTTCTCTCCAGGGTGGTTTTGAAAGATCGCAAACATCTGCCAGGGTGGTTTTGTGCAGGGTGGTTCTCGCGGGGTGCCGGAGGAGTTTGATCCAAAGTACTCCAGGGCGGTTTTGGACCGCGCCTATCCTCCAAAGCCAGGGCAGTCGGGTTTGTTAGCTCCCACGTCCTCCAGGATGGTTTTGGGTCACGCTTCTCCTTCAAATCAAGGGCGGCCAGAGCAGATTTTTTCCAAGTCTAGGATGGTTTCATGTAACGAATGGAGCATTTTGCTTCCAAGCCCAAGGCTAGACAGGGCAGTTATCGAAGACTCAGAGCACCTAGGCATAAATAAGGCAAGGCCGGTCCAGAAGGGTTCAGGGTTCAGAGATCCCCAGGCCATATCAGACCAGATCAGACCAGCTCAAGCGATGCCCCTGAACAGCTTACAGAAACAGTTCTAGTCTCCGGCCTCACTTTCAACAAGGAGGTTCAACAATTATACGATTTTGAGGCTTGATCAATAAGCCTATTTCAGGTGAATAGGCCCACCCGAATGGCCTATCTAGTCCATTGCAAACGGCTACGGTAAAGACACATTAAACCCGTTTATGGTTGAGGCTTGACCAATAAGCCTAGTAGAGGTGAATAGGCCCACCTGAAGGGCCTATCTAGTCCGTAGCCAACGGCTACGGTAAAGACAATGCAAATCCGTTGATGGTTGGTCACTTACCAAAAGTGACAAATGATGGAGGATCGTCGCACGAGATTGGCTGGAAAAGATAGGCATGGAAGGTTAGTGTGAAGAGGTACACATGGAGCAAGGGAAGCAGAGGGATGGTATGCATGATCAAATACCGAGGATACATTGGCACTGGTAAAGAGTGGGATATGCAATGGTTGTGTAAACATGAGAAAGTTTGTATGCATGAGAGTTCAGGTACCCATGAGAGCACATGTACACCCCTTTGGATGCATCTCAGATCTGACACATCGTCAGACATGACATGAGTGTGCACTCCAGGATTATGTATGATCGTGCTTTTATTGATGATATATATTTACATTTCATCAAAAAAAAAAGAGTACCTTACTCTAAACATGTAATGCTTTGGCCAAAGACTTTAGTAACAATCCGACGAGTGGCTATGAGTATACATCTACTCTCAAGGAGTGGCGAATCATTTATAGGCTATTCAAACACCTTCGGCCACTTCGACTTATACCCAATCATCCCGAGTCCACATCTCCTCAGAGGTGCTTGCTTAAGATGTCAAAGCATAAGTCTTCATGACCAAGATGACTTGAATACCACAAGTCAAAGGAATATCACACTTAAGTTGCAGTAAGAACTTCATTGACATATCCATATATGCAGAGAACCATATGAAGTCTTACAGCTGGTCACTCCAATGAACTAGTTACCATAACTAGCATCCACAATTAACTCCGGACATCACAATGTCTCCAGCCAGTGAGAATCAGCTTCTTTGATACACGAAAGAGTATACCTCGTGCTAGTCTTGATAGAATTGATGGTGTCCAAATCCATCAATTCATCGACTAGGGATAATTCTAATACATCACAATTACACATGTAGAGATACTCACTAGTTGTGATCCAATCACAAATTCTCTCATGCTGTGAATTATATTGTGGACACTCAGTAAATGAGTTTAAGATCTAATCAAATACATGAAAACATGTATACTCAAATAGTGAATCTTCATTTATCATATAAATGGTTTAAACATAAGGTGATTGCCTTAGGACACCTCTCATATATGACTAACAAATAGTGAATCAAATCCAGCTAGAAAATTTCATTGTATCTCAAACACAATGGAATGAGGAGTTTAGACAACATATTCTGAAATCTAAACATCAACCTTGATCTACAGTGGAAGCAATCAAACAACTAGCAGGTAATTTTGATAATTGGACTACATACACTATGTTAGAGACTCAATTTAAGCAGGTAGACGAGAAGGATGTAGATGACACAAGAAGTGAACGAGGGAAATCTATGAAAACACCATATGAGGAGCACCTTTGGAATATGAAATTGATTCTTTGATCTAGGAGTGCATTGCTTCAATTCAAATACCCTTGAACCTCAAGGATCCAGAAAAGCCTTCCTTACCCATCCCCGAAGCTATAATAATTGATAATAAACCTTTTTGGCAATTGGTGAAGATGATATTTCATTTGACATATTTAAGGCGGCTAATCAATCTTTTGAGGATATTTGCATTGTTCACAATAGGTGAAACCAGAAGAATATCTTGAAAGAACTACTGACAACCCTTTGAATATCAGCATATCTAGTAAAGTACTAAGAGAAGAAGCAAGCAAGTACCTTTTTCCTCCACGAGCAAGATTTAAAAGACATGATGATGGAGAAGCGAGGGATAAGAAAGTGAGGAAGTATCTTGTTTCGGCACGAGTGAGATTTAAAAGATACTCCCTTAAGGAATTGATAGAGAGAGGAAAGAGATGCAACCTCCTCCGACTGTGAGCTCCCGATTGAATTTTTATAGGGAGCAAGCTTATGACCAAAAATAAATGCTTCTTGGGAGGTAACCCAAGTTTTTCATTTCTATTTTGAAGTTTTTATTCAATTTTCCTTCTAGTATTTTTCATTCAATTTTATGTTTTGATTGTAGGAATAAAGGCATGAAGTACAAAGCTTAGCATGGTCATGTCATCTCATCCTGAACCCAGCACACCCAAGCCTTATCGAATGGCACAGTCATGCATAGCACCAGACTCAGCACATAGCCTAGCATGACTTGGTCATGTCATATGATACGGTCATGTCACCAGAGAACACCAGTCATGAAGTAGATAATGCCAACATGCCCTAGTTGTGTGCTCTAGCATGACCATGTCAGTTCCTACATAACTTAGCACACCTTGGGCGTGCTAAACAACATGGTTGTGTCAAGGTTGTGCCACCATTGAAGCAAGAATTCCTATTGAAGTAGAGTGTAGGATGCCCTAGTCATGATATTCATCACAACCATGCCACACAACAGATACAGAGCAGAGTCAGGCACAACTCGACGGTGTCATCTGACACGATCGTGTCGCATGCCGAACTCAGGTTTTAAAAAACTCGACAAACCTATGCCACACCCACAAACTTGTCATGCCTGACTCCATCTCTTCTTCAGCAACTATTTTCTTCCTCCATCCATGATCAAGGCATTCCAGGACCTCTCCATCCCCTTAATAACTCCTCCACCTCTTCAAGATCCCAACACTCCAAGTTGTGTCGCTCTCTTCTCTCCAAGAAACTCTAGTCTTCACTTCCAAGGAATCAAGATGTGGAAGAGATGGAAGAAAGGAAAAGCCTATGATTTAAGGGACAAAGGAAAATGAAAAGCACGAGATAAGGGTAACAACATTTCTTATGGCATTGTATTTTGAGATAATGATCATACAACTAGATTCAACATTTTGTCTAAATGTAAGATAGTTGGAACCCAATACATAGATGACTACACCATAGAAACCCTAGGAATCAAGGAGGATGTGCATTGGATGATCAATCAGATGGGGTGGGTTGAGTTGATGAGTATGCAATACTCCACATATCTTAGGGTTACCCCTGAGTTCCTTAGTTTAGTTGAGGCTACAATCTTGACAAGTAAGGGTTGTGAGGAGGGAAAATTTTCATTTAGGATGTTTAATGATGATTACACATGGATCCTTGAAGAGTTTAATTCTGTATATGATTTACCATAGGAGGAGAGAGAAGGATCCATAAGAATTTTCAAGAACATAACTTTTTGGGAGAGATCACAAAAACATTAGAGCACCTTGACTTGTCAAGATCCAAATCCTCAGCCCTATAAAATCTTGTTTTTAGGTATCTTCATAGGGTAATGGCTAATACTATTTTTTGTGTAGGGGAAAATGATGGAGTGGTGTGTCAGAGTGAGTTTATGATCTTATGGGTTATGCTTAACAACATAAACATTGACATTGGATCTCATTTTATTAGACATATAGTTAAAATTGGAAAAAGATCGATAGGGGTGATTATTGTTGGAGGTTTGATAAGACGAATAGACATGGTTTTAGGTTATGACTTTAACGGATAGGAAATGATTAAGATAAGTCCTATGATCGACATTGATGTGTGTTTAGCAATGAAGATGATTACTAGGGAGGAGGGAATATTTTGCTTAGTCTTGAAGGATTGCTTTCCACTCCCGCTCCCAAATCTTGATCGCACCACAGTTCAAAATCCTCCAAATTGGCTCATGAATAATGTTGTACCAACCCTAGAGCCTTTGCCTCCTAGATCTGACCCACTTAGGCATTCTTTTTCTTTTGGTGACACTTTTGCAGGGTGCTCCACATACGATTTTACATATTTCCGCTCATCCATTGATGTCATCCAAGCGGAGCATGCTGAGCACAAGAATTTTTGGGAAGAGCATAGCCATATTTCTAATGAGTGATACCACATTGTCAAGAGGTATATGGATAGGGCAGAAAACTTCTTCACACGGGCTGGAGAGTACTTTCGTGTCGAAGAGCTACATCGGCATCGCCAAGAAGAATAATGGAAAAGGAAGGAAGAAAACTAAAGCCAAATGCTCACAACTAGTCAGTAAATCCAGTGTATATATGGCTAACATGAATACCTCGGTACAGTTCAGAACTTGCCTAAATTTTCTTCTCTAACTGACGATCCTCTGTATTAGAATGCCATATATTAGGGACAATGTATGCTTTAAGTTTGGGGGGAATACTATGTTATCTGCAGTGTCTATTTCTATTTTTTATGTTTGTTTTTTTTTTTTGCATTCTGTTATGCATGTTCATTAGGTTACCATATATGCATCATGTGTTTATTTGGTGAGCATGTTTTGTTTATGTTATGTTTTTGTGTTTTACATTATCTAATTGCATTATCATCATCATGTAGCATTCATGCATGTCTATTCATATTGTGTAGTTTTGGTAGCTTATTTCCTTTACCCACCTAGAGGAATAGGAACTGAGACTAGTTAGATTGATGAATTCTCTTTTAGCTAACCTATTAAGAACTCCATTTTACATTTAACACGACTTCTAGGGTAGAGTTATCTAAGAAGGACAAGGTTCACTATACTGGACCAATACTCATATTTCCATAGAAACTCTCACAATGCTTAGTTACTGGAGAAACACTTAACTCGGGAGTTTGAAAAAACTTAAGCAAAAAGAAACTGATATCTTGAGATAGATGGAAAAATATAGGAAGAAAAATCATTCAAGTACCCCTTTGAGACTAAGTAGTTACTAGAAAAACACTCATTGTAGTGTCCCTTTGAGACTAACTAGTTACTGGACTCTTTATTTATTTCTTTCTTTTCTTCTCCTAGACTTTGAGTGCTCCTTTGAGACTAAGTGTCATAGTGAAGGAATGATCCAAGCACATTGGCAAGTGTCTGTATGTCGAAAACATAAGGAACATGGTAGAAGGAGTATTTAACCTAGATTGGTGTCCAAAACTCTAGTTTCAACTCACATGCACTACATGGGGATCTTTCTTATTTAGTCACGAGGTGAAAAATCCATAAGACTATAATCATGGACTAGAACTTTAAGATGGACTCTAGATAAACTTGCCAAGGATAATGAGTAGTCATTCTCACACATAGGTTAGTCTTCTTTCTATTGGTGCAGGGGCACCAGATAATTGAACCTGAGTTTTGATAATGACAAAGGTCCAAAGTTAAGTCATATTGTTATCTAATATGCTATGTTAAATATGCAGAACAATTCGATAATCATCCCTCCCGAAATACAGGCGGGACCTAAAACAGGACAGGTGCAGGGCATGACTCTAGGGGAGGCACAACAACCCGGTGGATTTGGTATATGAGGTATCATTTCAGTTTATTTTATTTTTGCTGATATACTGACAGTTCACATTTTTTTTATCTCGATAGTTCTTGGAAAGAATTAGTAGAATTCTGATACCTCGACCTAGTAGATTAGTCATAATGACACTACCAAGGAAGACTTTAATGTCTTGCTACGAAGTAAAGGAGTATGCCTTGGATTGAGACAAACATATCTTAACTTTAGATTAGTCTACCATCAACTTAGAGTAAAAGGCTTGACAAATACACAGGATCTCACACTTGGTGAAGATGAGAAGACTAGTAGTAACCAATCTAGGATATGGATTAAAGTGGAACGACAGAATCGTTGTAGGTCCATAACCCTCGGAGAATGTGTAAGAGAAGGTTACACTCTGACAATTTTGGAATGACAGAATGAGCTAGAAGAGTGACATAACACTTAGGGTTATCTAACTGTAGAAGTACATGACACCTTTCAAATTTTTTAAATATGGAAGTATGTACTTAACTTATTTATGTTGTGAAGGATATAGTGAAGTTCTAGATTATATTCCAGGCGCGAAGAATGTTGAGATGAAACAAGGTCATCTGTTAGATAGAGATTGGACGACAACGAGATTCTGATGAAGAAACTACTTGGAGTAAAAGAACAACATGTAGATAGGATACCTTTATTAGGGTATATCAAGTAAAAAATTTGGGGACCAAATTTTTATTAGTGGGGGAGAATATAATATACAAGAAAAAAAAAGAGAACAAAAAAAATTATAATATTAGAATGAATATATACGTGTGTATATATATATATATATATATATATATATATATATTACAAAACAACAATAATAATAATAGCGGTATTAGATAAATTTTGGTTATTTAATAGAAACTTTCTGGATAAAATTTTAAGACTTGGTTAATTGAATTAATCAAGATTTGATTAATTCAATGAAAAATAAGTTATAAGTAAAGCCTAGGTTAGATGCGATTTTTATTTTTTCGTTGTCGCCTCCACCCAGCCTGCGTCGCTCGTCCACCACGCGTGCACCTCGTCCGGCTTCATCGATACCTACCTTCGGTCACCGCTACTAGCATCGGTCATCCTCCGGCCAGCCTCTGTAGTCGCGACTGGCCCACACCGTGGAAGCCCCCCATCGCGTCTTGCTCGTCATTGTGACCGTCATTGCTGCCAGCCTCAACGATGTCAGTTCAGCATTATTGCCCTCACCTTCGGATAGTGTCGATCCCGCTGGTCGTTCATCGTTGAGGTTGCGGTCGATGTTTTGGCAGCTGCTATCGACCCACGATCACCGCACCACCACCGCATCGTTTCTAGCCCGAAGTCATCAGCGTGCGCCCATAAGATCTCCTGCATCATCGTAACTGTCTTCCAGCACTTCCAGAAACATCGTCGCAGACTCCCGCTCAGCTTGGATCGGAATTCGGCGATCGCCGACTGAAGTCATAAACAGGGGAAGGTTTTCAGTGAGCTGAGTTAATTTGGTTGCTGTAGGATTTTATTTGACTTAGGTTGTTAAAATGTGAATCAATCCGGATTTAAATTTATTAATTAGCTTATGATTAATTAATCAAATTTTGATCAACTGATTTACTGGGCTAGAAAAAAAATGGATATCTTTGAGTTAATTAAAGTTTGGTGATTAATCTATTAATTGAAATCAATTAAATTAGCTTAAGTTTGATTAAACAGTTCAGGTTAAATTGATTTGTTGTTAGACTAATAAAATCTGGATTAATTAAACTGTTCATGGGAATTAATTAGATTTTGATTAATCGGGTAATGTGATTAGAGTGGTATTGTTAACCTATTAGTTAAGGTAATTGATATAATTAATTAGTTAATAAAAATGGAGTAATTAATCGATTGAATGGATTAATTATAACAAAGTTGAAAGCTAAAGCAAATCCTCGGATTGGAAGATAGCTAGGACATTCGACAATCATAGATGGGTGGATCTGTGACCTTTTTAAAATTTAGTGTATGGTTATATTGGTTATATGGTTTACTTATGTTATATAGTAGTTACCCTTTATGTTATTGCTAGAATTGCTTTGATACTATATTTGTTGAACCCTTAGATTTTAGGTTGCTTACTCATCATTAGCATATAGTTATTGATTGATATTACTATTATATGTGCCTATTTATTGCTGAGATATAAATTGGTAGATGCTTACCTATTATTTTTTGGATTGGTATCATGATTGGACTAGTGAAATAGTATAATTAAGATGAGATTAATTGTTAGAGGATATATAACTTTTCTCCTATCTCGGCTGCCAACTATGTCTCCCATTCATGGTTGAGAGGGTCTGCAGTAGAGGATATATAACTTTCCTCCTATCTCGGCTGCCAGATATGTTTCCCATTTGTGGTTGAGAGGGTTTACAGTAGAGGTTCACTACTTTTGAACTATGGTTGCTTTGTATACCTGTGGTCGATCATGTCTCCCATTCATGGTTGAGAGAATCTACCATAACGTTATACACTTGCACTACCCGTTCGGATTTAGTGATAGTTAGATTCGTGTATCGTCTTAGTGATAGCTACCTTACATCTTGACTGCCCATGAGATCCGGTCGTGGTAGCATGTTGTTGCGTGCAGTCCATAGCTAGATAGCTATATACTCTATCTACCCACGAGACCCGGTCGTGGTAGCATGTTGTTGCCCGCAAACATTGAGCCTTTTATTGTCTGTCTACCCACGAGTCTCATTCGTGGCAGCATGTGGTTGCGCATAAATAGTGCTATGTATATTGCCTATCTGCCCACGAGTCCCAGTCATGGTAGAAAGTTGTTGCCCGCAGATAGTGCCCTTTTGTATTACCTCGAGAGCCACCAGGCTTTATCACGGTATTTTGATATGTATTGCTTGTAGATTGCAGTAGGTTGTATATGTTGTAGGTATATTTGTTATACTGCTGACCAAGTTAGTTGCAGACTGATATTGGTATTCTAAGATTTGAGTTACTCTAGTTTATTTCCTTTAACTTCCATTATGTCCATTATGATTATGCACTATTTTCTATCTACCCACTGAGTGGTTGTACTCACCCCCCCCCCCTCTTATCTTATCCTCTAGGTTAGCCGATAGAGGACGAATCCAGTTGGCTTATCTTCGCATCGCTCAGAGAGTCCCTTGCAGTGCTGGTCCTACTACATCATCAAGATGTCGATTTGTCTTTCTTTATTGTTGTCGCATTTTGTTTACATATTTGGATTTTGTCACAATTGGATTTGATGTCATAAAACTAATTTACTTTTAATTTATATATATTTTTTAGTCGTGTATGCATGCGGTCAATAAAATAATTGTATTTCTATATTATTTCAAAGTTTTTTTACTTGATTTGGTTCCAGCGATGTATTTCGAAATATTGTCACTAAGGGGCTCCTCCATCATTTAGATGATGAATAGGCCCCTAGGGCGTGACATAAGTTATCTTATCTGGACTCAAAGACACCAGGAGGAATGTGGTCAAAGATCAGATGCTAAGCAACAAGACAAAGGTAAAGCAAGGTAAGCTCCGAGTGAGGAGCGATAGTGAGGTTGAATCCTCAATACGAGGACAACCGTAAGCGTCAATCCAACTAAGGCTTCCGGGGGAATGCCGAAGTCGAGATTGGACGGTCTAAGACTATTATCATCACTATTATTGTATACATTGTATTAATCTTGTGATACAGGTGACAGGATGGAAGCTCAAGTACACTAGTCGACTGGGAGGATCAACAATCAACTGGGGCCAGTCGACTGGAAATAGGAGCAATCGACTGATGTTCTCATGAGGAGCCAAATGCCACTTCAAAGATAAGATTTTTGGATAGTGTTTTTTATAGGATCGGAGTTGTCCGAGAGAGGGAGGTGAATCTCGGAATAAAAATTTTCTTTTCAAATTTTAAATCTTATCAAGAGTATGCAGTGGAATTAAATAAGAATAAAGATAAAGATAAAGAGACAATTATTTTACTTGGTTCACACCCTTAGTCGGGTTGCTACTCCAAGGCACATAGCTCTTCAAGAGCTACCTCAATGGGCAATCCACTAAATAGCCCTCCGATTCGAGAACTCTCGACTTCGGAGAGATTCGCTTTTTACAAAGATTGAGAGAAAGGTAACAAGCTACCTTATCTTTAAAATAAAGTACATAAATCAAAATTACAACAAATTAAAATATACCGACACTTAGAAGATTTGGAAGTAGAGCACGGAGTGTCAGAGTTGCGTCATTGCAATGAAATGAAGCCTCTGCAGATGAAGAACACTCGAAACAACACTTGGATGTAGTAGCAATCTATTTTTTGAAGCTGGTTGTGCTCTTCTTTTATAAGCCTTTCCAATCGACTGGAATGCCCTCCAGTCGACTCCACATCAGTTCGTCGATATGGTACATCGAACTTCCCTATCGACTAGACCTATTCTAGTCGACTTCAAATCACCAGGCTCCACATCAAGAAATTTGCTTTTCCAGTCGACTGGACCTCCCCAGTCAACTGGAGCTCTTACCATCTTGGTTGCCAGATCTTCGATCGATCACCAGCTTATCTTGCCAACTAGGTATCTAGTCGATTGGACAATACTCAGTCGATTGGAAACCTTTCAGTCGACTGGTTCCCTGTAAAATGAGATTAGCAAAAATATATAGTATGAAATGCAATGGCAGTAGTAATACTGCCCAATCTCGACTTCTTAGTCCCACACAGACTATCCGTCGGATCGACGCCTGATGTGAGCAAAACATATAGGGTTTTAGTAATTTTTGCTCTCATCTCATTTTATGTTGGTTTCATGCATATTTTACTTTGTTTTCCATGAATTTCCTATTTTCTAGTTCGGAGATCTACTTTGTATACTTTAATGTGCACGATTGCATTTTGTGGGGATAACGTCGCACTTTTGGAGCAAAAAGAAGACATTTGGCAGTTGGACGCAAGAAGGGAACACGGCCAAGGCATGTGCCTACATACAACCGTGTTCAGGGGGCAAAAATGGTCGCCACAGCCTGACACATAGCCAGGTCGTGTGCTTTCACATGGCCGTGTGGCGGCCAAGCGATTTGATGCAACCAAGGTTTTTTCTAGATTTCGCAGTGATCCGGCGTGATGTCTATATAATGAAAGCTACGCCCCAAACCCTAGGGGAGGCATGCCTGTCGGGAAGACACTCCGAAGCCCTAAAAAGCTTCGGGAACTCACATCGGGGAAGGAGAGAGCCGCTCGAGGATCAAGATCTGAACGACAACGCCAGAGGGAAGAGATGCAATTATATTGTAATTCATATTTCTTACACGTTTATCATTATATTCATGAATTCCATAATGTATTGTGACTCTCTTCTCGTATTTATAGAGTAGATTCTCCAATTCTAGGATTATGGAATAGTTTGTGTTGAGTAGAACATTGCTATTTCAAATATGTTTCCATTCTTGAAATCGTATTTGTAGTTGAATGATTGTTTAGATCTATAGTTTTGTATTTTGATTTTCTATCTTCTGTGCATAGATGATACGAGGAGTGACAGTCCTCGTATCTAAGATTTAGGGGATATTAGGAGGAACCTAGAGGTTGGCCTCATCACCTACAACTGTGGATAGCAGGATGTGATAGAGTCGGTAATGTGTCTCGTTTTTGGCTCGTCGCAGGGATCGATTCAGCATCCTCATACCATAGTGTAGGATGTCCTTTCCATAAAACCCTAGCTAGAAAATCTAGATACATACAATTGATAGCATATTCTGTGACACACAAACGAACCTGAAGTCCTAGAATCCCATCAAAAATCCTCGTAGCAACCTTTCTCTTCTATCATGTGACACCGTACTGAGTTCGGCCAACCAACGACCTCTCATTCGTGAACCCTAGGATTACCAATCCGAACAACAACACATCCACTGGATAAATCGATACTCAAAATCTCAGTCCCTGTGGAATCGATATTCATTATTACTTGATGACATCCGTGCACTTGCGGGCGTTGAGTGCGATATCATGTGACACCGTACTGAGTTCGGCCAACCAACGACCTCTCATTCGTGAACCCTAGGATTACCAATCCGAACAACAACACATCCACTGGATAAATCGATACTCAAAATCTCAGTCCCTGTGGAATCGATATTCATTATTACTTGATGACATCCGTGCACTTGCGGGCGTTGAGTGCGAGCGCGCACTTCGAGTCCTCGACGATCTCCATCACAAGATTTGAGGTCGCATTTGTGTGCATCAAGTTTTTGGCACCGTTGTCGGGAACTGATTGATTCGATATCGAATCAAGAAAGTGGATAGTTGGATCAGACTTAGGTTATATTTATTTACTTGCTTATTTTTATTTTTATTTTTATCTTATTTAAATTTTTAGATTTTCCATTTCTTGATTTAGTTTTTATTTTATTTTAGCAGTGATTCTCTATTTATTATTGGCTCTTGATTAGTTAGCTAGATTAGTCGATTTCTTGTTTTTTTGAGTGTTAGGTAATACTTCTAATTTTGTGGCTAGGTTCTTCGTATGCTTAGACGCCTAGGATCGAAAGGCTTGATTTCGATCGATGTAGAAATCAAACGAATCTATCATCACTGGAGAGCTGAACAGAAGAAGATGGAGGACCAAGCTGCATCCGAAGTGAATAAAGGTAGTCGACCCTTGCGGGATTACGCAGCTCCTAGTGCTAGAGGATTTAGGTCGAGTATAGCTGGACCATCCATTTCAGCAAACAACTTTGAACTAAAGCCAGCACTCATACATATGGTCAAGCAAAGTCAATTCGGGGGAGCTACAACTGAAGACCCGAACTGGCACCTAGAGACATTTTTGGAAATCTTCTCGACAATGAAGATAAATGGAGTCCCTACAGACGCGATCTGCCTGAGCCTATTCCCGTTCTCATTATGGGATAAGGCTAAGGCATGGCTTCACTCTCTGCCTTATGGAAGCATTACTACATGGGAGCAAATTGAGCAATAGTTCTTGAACAAATACTTCCCACCAAGCAAAACTACTCACATGCACCATCTAATCACAAGCTTCCATCAGAAGGAAGGGGAGTCCCTATTTGAAGCTTGGGATCGCTACAAGGGGCTACTTTACCAGTGCCCCCACCATGGACTGGAAAGGTGGTTGGTGATCTACAACTTCTACAATGGGATCACGTACGCCACAAAGATGTCCCTCGATTCTGCAGCAGGAGGAGCACTTATGAATAAGACTATAGAGGAAGCGAAGGAACTAATAGAAGAGGTGGCCAAAAACCACCATCAATGGGCTTCCGAACGTGGTCACCCAGCTCCTGCAGTGGGACGATATGCTGTCAACTCCGTGGACCACCTAGCAGCGTATCGAGAGGACTACTGTGGAGGACAGGGTGGCCCAAAAGAGCATATTGAGAATTGTGATGCGATTGGCGACCTAAATCAAAAGGCCAATAACCCATACTCCAGCACTTCCAATCTCGGATGGAGGAACCACCCAAATTTTTGTTAGGGAATTCAACCCATGAATGATGTGTTTTGATGTGTGTGGCAAAGGTTTAAGTTAGGTTATTTGTTGATTTGATATGTGTGTTGAAGTTGTGCAGGACTTAGTAATTCACATATGGTTAGCTTGACAAAGCATTGGCATGATCACCATCTCATGACTAGGTCCTTGAGTCGGTGAAGGATGGCATTGCGAAGTCGTGCGCTTGATGCATCCGAGGGACCGTTGGATGAGGAGCATTAGAGTGAAGCCAAGGAAGCAGACTTCAGGGCGAGACGTGAAGGATGCCATTGCGAAGTCGTGCGCTTGGTGCATCCGAGGGACGTGGTCGAACGAAGAGAGCTTCAAGGCGAAGGACTCCATGGGAGATGAGAGTGAGCGATTATAACTCGGGACGGGGTAGCTCATAGGTGAACTTGGCCGAATGGCTAAGTCAAAGTGTCGGATGCTCAACCAAAGGTTGGTTTGAGGTTTTACCCGACACCAGTCGACTGCTATAGATAGCAGTCGACTGCTCCAAGTCGACTGAAGACTCAACTGGTGTTCGAGTCTAGTTTCTGGCCCAACAGTCGACTGCTCAACCATCAGTCGACTGCCAAGGGATGGCAATCGACTGATTGAGGTAAATTCGAGCATAGAAGGTTTTCCAGTCGAGTGATGGCTTCGGTCACTCGACTGATGGCTCCAGCAGTCGACTGATGGGGATGATCAGTTGACTAATGTGGGAGTCGTTGGCTGGAAGCCAATGTGGATAAGGTCATTGTGAGGCAACGACTACAGCAGCAGTCGACTGATGACTGCATCAGTCGACTGCTCGGTGCCCAACGGGAAGAATGGCCTCTTCCTTATAAGAAGAGGTCTTGGGTCACTTGGGATGGTTAATGCTTAACCTCTAAACGTCTCCCAAGTGCCCAATATGATTTCTACTCCTCTTCCTTAAGTTTATTTCAATCATATTGTAAGATAAGTGATTCTTGTAAAGAAAAGTTTACCTCCACCTTGCTTAGTGCAAAGGAGAGATTAGTGGATTGAGAAAGGAGTGATTCACCTGGGACAAATCGGTCGTGGATTAGTTGCAAGGGCCATGAACCACGTTATACACTTGTGTTCGTGTTTGCTTTCTTTTTTACTTTGTGTTTTGCTCTTAATTGTCTTTAGCTTTATTATTCTGTTGCGCTAACTTTGCTTGTAGACGATTAAGAGTGATCGACTTCCATCATACGCGATAAAGGGCTATTCACCCCCTCTAGCTGGCCACCGATCCTCCAACAAGTGGTATCAAAGCAAGGAGCTTGTCGAGGACTAATTGCCAACACAAGAACGACAAGAGATGGTCGGCTCCAATATTCATCCACCCATGTTCGAGGGTGAATTCACTTGGTGGAAGAAGTGCATGGAGGTATTTTTCGAGACCGACTTCGATATCATGTTAATAATTGAATCCAGTTTCGATATACCTAGGGATGAAGAGGGGAAGCCTATAGAAAAGTCAAGGTGGACAAAGAAGCAAAGAGAGGAGCACTTGGCGAATTCGAAAGCCAAACATCATCTATACAACGTGCTCCCCCAACAAGAGATCAACCGGATTGGAGAGTGTGCAAGCACCAAGGAGATGTGGGAAAAGCTTGTACAACTTCATGAGGGCACCTCCGAGGCAAAACTTGCAAGAAGGGATCTCCTCCGATCACAATTAAGCAACATCAAATAAGAAAAAGGAGAAAACATACTTTCTTTGCATTCTAGATTTAAGGAAATAATAATCGGTTTAACAAGTGTAGGAGAGAAAATATCGAACCGGGATATGATAATAAAGGCGATAGATGCATTCCCCTAGTCATCCAAATTGTCATCCATGGTAGATTCGTTCTACATTTCCAAGAATCTAGAGGTAAGTACTCTAGAAGAATTCTTTTCAACCATGGAATTGCATGAGACTAGGCTTGAAGGAGTAATTAAAGAGTCAATTAAGCCATCAAGGGGTTTAGCACTAATTGCCAACAAGGGAAAGAAGAAGAAGGATACACCACCCTCCTCATCTGATGAAGATTCATCTTCCTCCTCCATGGATAGCAATGAGGAAGCCTATATGGTAAGGAAGGTGAGATGTGCACTAAAAATCTTTAAATTTAATAAATCTCATGATAGGGGAAGAAGGCCAAGGAGAAAGATCATTTGTTATAATTGTCAAGGAGAGGGACACATAAGGTATGATTGTCCTCTCTTGAACAAAAGCAAGGAAGAGAGGAGAAAAAAAGAAGACAAGAAGAAAGAGAGCAAGAAGAAGGATGAAGAGAAGAAATCAAAAGAAAAAGAGAAGGCCAAGGCACACAAAGCCACGTGAGATGATCCATCATCCTCATCTGAAGGAGAACAAGCCTTCACAAGCCTTGCATTAATGGTAATAAATGATTTGGACTCCACCTCCTCCGAAAAAGAAGAAACAAGGTCAAGTGAGGAGAGCTCAAGTGAAGGGGGAGCTTCATCTTCATCCTCATCGGAATCGGAGGAGGAAGATTTGGTAAGTATGGTAAGAAATATTCCTACTCAAGAAATTGTTTCTATGATTTCTAGTCTTACTATAGATTTATTTAGGAGTAAGAAGAAAAATAAATGCATGCTTGATGATATTAGGAAATTAGAAGAAAAGCTAGAAAATGCATGTTTAAATATCAATGATCATGCTTCTTCTTCTATGACTAATGATGCATGCTTAATAGAAGAAAATAAGGCCTTAAGCGAAAAGGTAGAATTTCTTACAAAGGCCCTAAAAAAATTTACAATAGGCTCCAACACTTTGAACATGATAATTGGGAGTCAAAGAGCAAGTTTCAACAAAAAGGGTCTAGGATATAAGGGTGCCAAGAATGAGAATGTCTACCATTGTTTGATTGCTATGGGTCAAGCTAAAACCACAATGGTAGCTAGGAAATGGATCCCTAAGGAGTATTTGGTGAACCCTATTGGGAAGAATCTATATTGGATTCCCAAGTCCATCCTTAAGGGTTAGGAAAACCCTAGGATAGTCAACCATGAGTGGACTTATTTTATATCATGTAAAATGGTTGACTTATAAGGATGTGGGTGATGATTTTTGATTTAGTGTTGTGTGATGATAATGTGTAACCCATGAATTAAATGTTTAAATCATGATTTATGCTTGATTTTATACTTGATAAATAATCATGATTTATGATTTGGATAATAATATTTGATTCATGATCATAATATGCAAATTAAATGATAATCTTGTGTTATGATCATAATGGGGGTTTTATACATGATACTTAACATTGGGTAGCATTGCATGAAATTTTTGTTAAATACTTTTAGGTACATCTCACACTCACTATAGGCTAACTGGATTAAAAACATAGTATGGGTGAGATGTTAGGATGATACAAATGACTCACTTATGATTATAACATTTTGATGAGTCATTATAGATATCATGATAGCAATAATAGATCAATCATGGGAAAAGCATATGTTTAATTCATAGATATATTGCCCAAAGATCATGTTTGGATATTTCAAATGTTTTGAAAACATTTCTTGTTTCATAATCTGTGAGTTCATGTTTTGAAAAGTTTCTAAGGAAAAACTAGCTTTCAAGTTGATATAAAATTGAGACTTTTTGCAACTTTTGAGTTTTTGCCTAATTTTTGAAAATAGAATTATTTTTCACTGATAAAAGGACTTACAAGAAATATATTCCTCAAATTTCATGATTTTTCAAATTTTCTAGAATTTTTAATGCATTTCTGAAGTTGGACTTCGGAAATCAGAAATTCTGAAATATAGGTGTTAGTCGACTGATGCTCTGATTTAGTCGACTGATATACTGTGCACGGGCACAGTAACCTGGTCTATCAGGTTTTAAGGCTATTTTTTTGTGATTTTCTTCCTTAGACTTAATGTCATGTTTGTATAACATATGTTAGATGTTTTTGATAGTATCAAAGGGGGAGAAATATGAGGATTTAAGTTAATCATGCTAGAAATTCGTGGATTCAGGCAAAGAAAGGTTTACCTCCAACTTGCTAAGAGCAAAGGAGAGATTAGTGTATTGAGAAAGGAGTGATTCACTTGGGACGAATCGGTCGTGGATTAGCGGCAAGGGTCGTGAACCATGTTATACATTTGTGTTCGCGTTTTCTTTCTTTTTACTTTGTGTTTTGCTCTTAATTGTCTTTAGCTTTATTATTCCGTTGCACTAACTTTGCTTGTAGATGATTAAGAGTGATCGACTTCCATCGTACGCGATAAAGGGCTATTCACCCCCCTCTAGCCGACCACCGATCCTCCAACAATTTTTCCTATAGGAATAACTCAAGAAGTTTCCAACAATCAGGAGAAAATGGGCAGCCATAGCCGCCTGACACTCGTCTGAAGAATATGCTAGAGAACTTCATTTGAACGCAATGGGAGGCGAATATTGAATTTCAGCGGCAACATTCGCAGACAGATACGATGATCGAAGAGTTAGGATCGTCTGTAAGGGATCTTGCCAATAGGCAAAAGTCTCTAGAGATTCAAGTAGCTCAGATTGCAAACCATATCTCCAGGGTACTAGGGAAGCTGCCAGGAAAAGTAGAGGTCAATCCGGTAGAGCAGTGCAAGGCAGTGATGATGCAAAGTGGGACGATTTTGAAAGAGATGTGGGGCCGATCGATTGCTGAAGAGGGGCTAAGACCCGAAATATGGGAACCTTTGAGGGAGACCGAGAAGGAAGAAGTTGGAGAAATAAATCGGGAACCTACCATAAAAACTCAACCACCCCTTACTGTACCATTCCCACAGCGGTTGACTAATGCGAAAAAGGATGATGAGTTTGGTAAATTTTTGGACATGCTGAAGTCGATCTCAATAGAGGTACCGATACTCGAAGTGCTGCACCAAATGCCCCAGTTCGCAAGATTCAGGAAAGATATTATGGTGCATCGTAGGAAGGTCGAAAAGGCTGAAACAGTGGCCCTCACAGAGGAATCAAGCGCTTATCTCCGGAACGAGACCACTCAGAAACTAAAAGATCTGGGAGCTTCTATATTCCATGTTATATAGGGACGACCTTGATTAGCAAAGCCTTCTGTAACTTGGGCTTGAGTGTGAGCCTAATGCCCTATACCTTATGCAAAAAGCTAGGGTTAGGAAATTTAAAATTTACTACTATGACATTACAACTAGCTGAACACACATACCGATACCCACTGGGGATTCTAGAAGATGTGCCCATAAAGGTGGGGGAACTTTACACTTCCAGCTGACTTTGTGGTCATGGAGATGGAAGAGGATCTGAAGATACCTGTCATCCTTGGGCGACCATTTTTAGCAACTGTTGGAATGGTCATTGATGTAAGGAATCACAAGCTGACCCTAAAAGTTGGAGAGGATGAGATGGAATTTGAGCCTGTTGGTATGGGAAGTCACGGACCCGCATCAGGGAAGTACGTGATTCCAACTAGAACTAAGGAGAAAACTGTATGTAAAGTTCCCAAGATGGATGAATGGAGATTCACAGAACCTCCAAACCCAAGTTGATAATGGAGTGTGGTCGAGCTAAACAACCTTAAACAAAGCGCTTCTTGGGTAGCAACCCAAGTTTAATTTTTAGGTTTTCTTTTGATTGTATTGCATTCATTTGGTCAATTTGAACTTTAATTTCCATTTCGTTTAGCATTAGGAACAGAAAGAATTTGCTAGGTAAAAATAAAATCAATTTTTAGCTTACACGGCAAAGTGAGTGAGAAAATTGTATCGTTGTGCACAAAGGAGGGAAATAGGGGACACACGGCCTGGCCATGTGTTTTCCCACGGTCGTGCCCGACTAACCCGAGGCACACATGGCCTGGCCGTGTGTTTTCACACGGTCGTATTGCGCAAGGTTAAAAAGGCCACGCCATGCGTTCTCGCTGCAAATGCGCCGTGTGTTTCGATTTTTCTTACCCTAGTTGTGTGGATCCTTCGTCCCCACCACCTAGAAGCTTTCCCAACCTTCAAGGAAGCCAAAAGAAGCAAGGATGAGGAGGACCAAGCAAGTGGTATCTTGATCCGGTGCTTCGGAGCGATGAGCAAGGAGAACCGACACCCCTTAAGCTCTGGAGGAGGGTAATGCTCTTCCAACCCTTCTTTTTTGCAACAATGAGCATAGGGATAGATACAACATACTTTCTACTCGTAAAATCACTGCAACTAGGTATCTTCATGAAGATTTATTAGAGTCCTTAGGATTGTTGGGTGACATTCAAGCCCTATTTGCAAAAATAGGGTGGGGAGAGATAATGGGGATAAGACACCCAACCTACCCTAGGGCAGTTTTAGAGTTTTTAAGTTCTTTAGAAATTGAAGTTTTAACGGGTAGAGAGAGCGAAGAGGGTAGGATTACCTTTAGGATATTTAACATTGAGCATGAATGGACACTTCACCAATGGAACTCATGCTTTGGCTTGCCGAGTGAAGGAGAGAGAAGAACCCCTATTGGGTTCAACTCTCGAATCTTTTGGACTGAATTGATAAGAGAGCACGCTTATGACCCTTCTAGGGCCAAAGCATCACGCCTTCAAAACCCTATTTTTCGATACCTCCATCGAATCATGGCAAGTACTATTTTTGGTCGTGGGGAGAGTGAGAGTGTAGTGAGAGCTAGCGAGCTGCTTTGCCTATGGGACATGCTACAAGAAAGGAGTAGTATCGATGTAGGGTCCCATTTCATTAGACACTTAGTAAAAATGGGCAAAGCAGTGAGAGGAGAGATTAATGTGGGGGGCCTACTTACCCATATTTTCCATAGGATGGGGTACGATTACACCGTGCTAGATAGCATAGAGGAGAGCTCTAGGATCTACCTAGGAGTGTGTATGGCCATGAAGATGATTGTAAGAGAGGGACACTCCTTATGCTTTGTAAGGAAAAACCTGATGACCCTTAGGCTCCCTGACCCTGATCGTACCACCATCACCACACGCACCAACTGGCGCTTAGACCTGATAGTAGAGTCCCCTCCATATGAGGGACCATCCACATTGGCACCCATTTCTCCCCCTTTGCATCACGCTCCCTCCAGTCCACACATGCATAGGAGCCCACCTAGTCCACGTCGACATGAACCTGCACCTACACCACCCCTTTTTCTACTTTTAAGCAGGATGCAGGTACATCTACCTATGATTTTTTGGAGTTCCGATTGTGCCTCAATGACATATATGCCGAGCAGCAAACACAAAGGCAGCGATGGGAGGAGAAGAGCACCTACACACAGGCAGAGTTTCAGGGCTTCCGAGAGAACTTCCAGCGCACCGAGGAGTTCTTTGACGAGGCCCGTGTCTACTTCCAGGAGGAGGCTACCCGTCGCCAGGCGAAGGCCGCCTACCACCAGGAGATGCGATAGCATATGCGAGCTGAACAGGCATAGTGGGCTAATGAGGAAGAGCACCGAGCAGTTGTTGTATCCACCAGCTCTCAGATCGACCACATGTACATGTGGCATCAACGGCTCAACATCAGATTCTCCCAGGATCCCAAGATGTCGAGTCTACCAGAATTTCCACCTCGTCCACCATACTAGAGGTATGCTTCACTTAAGTCTGGGGGGACCCCAAGTTTTGTTTTGTTTCTAGCAGTAGTTTCTTTCCTAATGTTTGCATTTTAGTTAGCATTCATGCATTAGTTGTTTTAGTTTCTTTCAGCACTTAGTTTTTGCTACCTATAAGCTGCCTCAGTAGTATTTTTAAAAGTTTTCTTCATGAGTTGTTTCCATGAGTAGTGTAACTTCATTTGCCTCGTGGTTTTTTATTTCATTGGGTCTGAATGAATGTTCTAGACTTACACTGGTTAGCTTCTATTCTGCACATACACATGACGAACTTTCTGAAAGGGAGAGTCTAGTACATACCTAGTTATGATTCATCTCAGTAGTCTAGTACTCTAGAATCCATAGGTGACCCTAAGGTTAGCATTTTAGTTACTGGAGATGCTCGGATTATGTAAGCCCATTCGGAAAAATCAAAATCCCAGTGAGCTGAAATAATAAAAGAAAGAAAAGAAAAAGAAAAAAAAAAGAGAGAGAGAAAAGGAAATGAAAAAGAAAAGAAAGAGGAAAAAGAGATTATGAGGGATAAAAAAAATAATTGTCGTGGGTGAAAATAGTTAGGTGCCCCTTTGAGACCGAGTTAGGTTACTGGGGAAACACCTACCATTTTCTCTCAATATCGAGCACGTCTTTGAGACTTTGTGCTAGACCTAGGGAATGACTTTCGCTTTGGGCAGGTAAGTGCCAAAGAGCCGGACACCTTAGGAAAGCTATAGGATGACAAATTAACTTACCTTGGAATTAGTATCGCCTAAGAAGATTCACTTAGCACGAGCACGAGGAGCTAACTTAGTGAATTTCTAGAACATATCTATTTTTCTTTTATTGCAAATACCACTTGATAAATCTAATTAACATGCTAAGTATGGAACAATACATTTTTAAAATTTCATGGCACTGAGGTTTGCTTGAAGACAAGCAAAGATCTAAGTCTGGGGGAATTGATGTGAGCAAAACATATAGAGTTTTAGGAGTAGTTTTCACTCACATCTCATCTCATTTTATGTTGGTTTCATACATATTTTACTTTGTTTTCCATGAATTTCTTATTTTCTGGTTCTGAGATTTGCTCTGTATACTTTTGTGTGCAGGATAGCATTTCATGGGGATAACGGCGCACTTTCGGAGCAAAAAGAAGACATTTGGCAGCTGGACGCAGAAGGGAACATGGCCAGGGCGTGTGCCTACACACGGCCGTGTTCAGGGGGCAAAAATGGCTACCACAGCCTGACACATGGCCAGGCCGTGTGCGTTCACACGACCGTGTGGTGGCCAAGTGATTTGACACAACCAAGTTTTTTTCCAGATTTCACAGTGTTCCGGCGTGATGTCTATATAAGGAAAGCTACGCCCCAAACCCTAGGGGAGGCACACTAGTTAGGACAGCACTCTGAAGCCCTAAAAAGATTCAGGAACTCGCATCGGGGAAGGAGAGAGCCGCTCGAGGATCAAGATCTGCACGATAATGCCAGAGGGAAGTGTTGCAATTACATTGTACTTCATATTTCTTACACGTTTATCATTATATTCATGAGTTCCATAATGTATTGTGACTCTCTTCTAGTATTTATGGAGTAGATTCTCCAATTCTAGGATTAGGGAGTAGTTTGTGTTGAGTAGAACATTGCTATTTCAAATATGTTTCCGTTCTTGAAATTGTATTTGCAGTTAAATGATTGTTTATATCTATAGCTTTGTGTTTTGGATTTCTATCTTCTGTGCGTAGACGATACGAGGAGTGAGAGTCCTCGTATCTAAGATTTAGAAGATATTAGGAGGAACTAGAGGTTAGCCTCATCGCCTGCAACTGTGGATAGAAGGATGCGATAGAGTCGGTAATGTGTCTCATTTTCGGCTCGTCGCAGGGATCGATTCGGCATCCTCATACCATAGTGTATGATGTCCTTTCCACAAAACCCTAGTTAGAAATTTTGGATACATTCAATTGATAGCATGTTCTGCAACACACAAATGAAACCGAAGTCCTAGAATCCCATGAAAAATCCTCGTAGCAACCTTTCTCTTCTTCCGTGTGACACCGTACTGAGTTCGGACCACTGACGACCTCTCATTCGTGAACCCTAGGATTACCAATCCGAACAACAGCACATCCACTGGATAAACTAATACTCGAAATCTCAATCCCTGTGGGATCGATATATTTTATTACTTGACGACATCCGTGCACTTGCAGGCGTTGAGCGCAAGCGCACACTTCGAGTCCTCGATGATCTCCGTCGCTAGATTTGACGTCGCGTTTGCGTGCATCAATGCCTAGCTTTATCCTCCTACAGAGGACTCGGCCTCACCTCTTCACTTGAGGCTTACCTGCCGACTTCCCAGTTGGACTTACCATGCTTGACATCCGATCTGACCCACTAGAACTTCTGCCAACTATCTGATCTCCCTAACCCAGCTAGTCTTCTTGTCGATTGTCCGGTCTCCTAACCCAATCGGTCTTCATGCTAGATGTCCAATCTCCTGACCCATCTGGACTTCCTGCCTGATGTTCACTCCTCCTGATCTGTCAAGGCTTCTGTCTAGTATTTGATCAACGTGACCTAGTAGGACTTTCAATACTCATTTCCTAGTATTTGGATTGCCTGACCTACTAGGGTTTCCCTATTAGCCTTCACACTTAATGCATACATCAAACCACAAGTAATTCCTAACTTTAACTATGGTTTATACATCAAAACTAAGGAGTGGTGCTTTATGCACCAACATTTTTATCTAGATCTAGATCTTGACGAGAATGATGGTCTTAAAGGCCTAGGAAGTTCTATAAAAGAAGGATGGTCACAAACCCTAGATAATAATTTGCTTCCAAGTCCTCTTGCTCTCTGACCGTACTCTTTCATGCTACAATACTGCTCCGATCACGCTTCTACTTTCATCTTTAATTGTCGGTATATTAGCTTCATCTTGTAATTTTCTTTATACTTAATTTTTATAAGGCCCGATAAGGTTGTTACTGGCCTTTCAATCTTGTGTAATCGTCTTGTCTCTTACCTCCAACGAGGAAGAGACCCTGTTAGTTGATTGCCCCCTCGAAAGCGATCAAGGATCGCATAGGCCTTGGATTAGCAGCCTCATGACTATGAACCCAATAAATTATTTGTGTCATATTTTCTATTACTTTATTTGTCTTCCGCCGTGACCATATTTTGATTACGAGATTTGTTGAAAGAAAATTTTTGATGCTATTCACCCCCCCCCCCCCCTTCTAGCGCATCCTACAATCCTATACTCTCTTTTGTCTTTTCTTTTCTTTGCTTGAGGACAAGCAAAAGTCTATGTTTAAGGGCATTTGATGTGTGTGAATCATGCATACTTTTTAGGGTTCAATCATCATACGTTCATCATATTTTATTAGCATATCATGGCAAAAATATTATCATTTGCATTCATTTAATCTATTGTGTTTGGATAACTATGGTTGTAAGTTTTTATCCTCAAAAAGGTACAGGGAAAAGCATACAAGGACCTACCATCAAAAGAAGAAAATTTGTAGCATGAACGAGATGTCCAGAACCCAACACGGCTCGACATTGCCAACTAGCATAGTCGTGCTATCTACCTAGCATGCCCTTGTTGGTTAGCTATAAATTACCAAAGGCATCACTGTAACGCCCGTAAAATTCTAAACTATGCAAAGTAATTATATGGGTTTTAACACCATAAAAGGTTTAAAATAAAATAAAATAAAAGATGGTTATAGGTAGGATTTGAACCATGAACCTCCTAATAGGGAGGTAGCCTTGACACCACTAGACCATAGGATGATTCATGGATAAGATATATAAAGAATGTACAAGACCATAGGATGATTCATGGATAAGATATATAAAGAATATAGATGGGAAGATGAGGAGTTGGTTCATCCCCCCATGAAAGGATGAAGAGTGTTCATTCCCTGGGTATTAAAGAGGAGAATTAAGAGAAGAGAGGAAGTAAAACCCCACTTTCCTTCTTCATTCTCCTTCTTCCTCATCCTTGGCCGAATTCCTCATTTCCCCTTCCTCCCTTTTTCATCCCAAGCTCTAGGGTTTCTTGTGTAGGGATTCTCAAGAGGGGTTTTCCAAGAGGAGTTCCTCACAAGTCTTAGTAATGCTAGAAGATCCAACTCCACCGAAACCACTCCATCTCCTTCTCCCATTTCTGAAAGCTCAAGAAGAAACAAAAGAGGCCTTGTCTTGGCACCACCTAGGGTATATCCTTATACTAAACAAGAGAAAGGATGTAAGTATCCCCTCACCTGCAGTACAAGTTATTTCGGTTGTTGGTTGCTTAAAAAAAAGCCCTCCTTGAAGTTTCAGCCAAGACCTAATCATGCTCCTAATGGTCTTCCATGCCATGATCTATATGTTTCCATGCCATGTTTTATATGTAGATGAAGATAACATGTTGATAGATAGGCTTGCTTTGAGTGTTTGATCTCAAAGTCCTCCTTGAAGTTTCGGCCAAGACCTAATCATGCTCCTAATGGTCTTCCATGTCATGATCTATATGTTTCAATGCCATGTTTTGTATGAATAATGAAGATAACATGTTGATAGATAGGCTTGATTTGAGTGTTTGATCCCAAAGTCCTCCTTGAAGTTTCGGCCAAGACCTAATTATGCTCCTAATGGTCTTCCATGCCATGATCTATATGTTTCCATGCCATGTTTTGTATATAGATGAAGATAACATGTTGATAGATAGGCTTGATTTGAGTGTTTGATCCCAAAGCCCTCCTTGAAGTTTCGGCCAAGTCCTAATCATGCTCCTAATGGTCTTTCATGTCATGATCTATATGTAATGGATGTTAACATGTGGTTAGTTAGACCTTGTACAGGTTGTTTAGGGTTTGAATTTTTGTTAGACCCCCCATGAAGTTTCGGCCAACCCATGTTATGCTTGTTAATGATGTTCCAAGCCATGATCTATATGAAATTGATGTTAATATGATGTTAGTTAGGTCTTGTACAAGTTGTTTAGGGTTTGAATTTTGTTAGAACCCCATGAAGTTTCGGCCAACCCATGTTATGCTTGTTAATGATGTTCCATGCCATGATCTATATGAAATTGATGTTAATATGATGTTAGTTAGGTCTTGTACAAGTTGTTTAGGGTTTGAATTTTGTTAGAACCCCATGAAATTTCGGCCAACCCATGTTATGCTTGTTAATGATGTTTCATGCCATACTATATATGTATATGATGTTAGTATGATGTTAGGTAGACCTTGTACAAGTTGTTTTAGTGGGTGAATTCTTGAGAACCCTCCCTTAGGATTTCGGCCAACCCATGTTCATGCCCTCTAATAATCCTCCATGCCATGCTACATGTTTATAAGATGTTAATATGATGTTAGTTAGGCTTTGAGTAAGTTGTGGAGCATTTGTATCCCTAAAAACCTCAATTAGGATTTCGGCCAAACCATGTTTGGGCTACCAATGTTTTCCCCTTGTCATGTTTTATATGTATATGATGTTAACATGTTGATAGTTAGACCTTGTACAAGTTGAATTAGGGTTTGAATTCTTAAGATTTCCTCTTGGAAGTTTCGGTCAAACCTTGTCCATGCTCACCCATGATCTTCCATGTCATGATATATCTATATATGATGTTAACATGATGATAGTTAGACTTTATGATAGCATGATTGGTTTATGCCACTACTTTATGTCCATGTTAATAGTATGAATGTATGATTATGTTATGCTCATTGCATCATGATGAACAAGTATGTATGATGAAAATGCCTAAGAGATGCTTCCCTATGAATGGGGACTAAAAGCACTCTTTATGTTATGAAAGAAACATGATATGTTATGAAAAGGAACATGATATGTTGTGATAAGGAATATGATATATTATGATAAGGAACATGATATGCTATTTTACTTTTTGCATGGCTTGTACCGGACCCTAACAAGGTCCAAGGGATGGGCTCCTACGTGCCCCTAGGTCGACAGTCATAGTACGGACCTAGTACGGGATGGGCTCCTAAGTTGCCCTAGGTCGACGGTCATAGTACGGTCCTAGGATAGGCTTCTATGTTATGTTTCTCCTAGGTCGACGAACGTAGTACGGACCTAGTACCTTAGTAGGTTCGGGATTAGCTATCTCGGGTCTATTTAGGGATGCACACAAAGATGATGATGTATTTGGTACAATATTGGGCCCAATATGTTGAGATTATGTTTAAGTACCTATAAAATATATGTTTTCAAAGAGCATCTTGCATATACCCCTTTTCATGTCTATGTGATTATGATATTTATATGAATGCTATGCTTATATATTCTTAATTGATTGATTATGATATTCATATGAATGCTATGCTTATATGTTCTTAATTGATCATGTCACTACTTTATATGAATGCTAAGCTTATATGTTCTTAATTGATCATGTAACTACTTTTATATGAATGCTATGCTTATATGTTCTTAATTGATCATGTCACTACTTTTATATGAATGCTATGCTTATATGTTCTTGAATGATCATGGCACTACTCTTATATGTATGTTATGCTTATATGTTCCTAAATGATCATGACACTACTCTTATATGTATGCTATGCTTATATGTTCTTAAATGATCATGTCACTACTCTTACATGAATGCTATGCTTATATCTTCTTAAATGATCATGTCACTACTCTATGTCTAATTCTTGATGTATGGCTTTTGTGAGTAGGAAAGGATCTTACTAAGCCTATGTGCTTATAGTTTCATGTTTCCTTGTACTGGAGATAAGGGTAAAGAATGGCTAAACTAAAGGGAGTAGCAGGAGGGGCAAAGTGTGTGTGGTAGTGGCATGGTGGAAGAGATCTGTTTTATGTTCCAAGACTTATGCATGTTTTCCCTTTAAGTTTATGTTCCAAGACTTATGCATGTTTTCCCTTTAAGTTTTGCATCTTAGTTGTTAAGAGTCAAACTCTACTTGATGTTGATGGTTGCTACTTAGTGTCCTTATGAAATGATTATGCATGCTCCATGTTTCATGCTTTATGTTGTTAAAAAGAAAAAAAAAAGTTTCAAGTCTTCCG
Source organism: Wurfbainia villosa (assembly GCA_025175895.1). NCBI lineage: Eukaryota > Viridiplantae > Streptophyta > Magnoliopsida > Zingiberales > Zingiberaceae > Wurfbainia > Wurfbainia villosa. The sequence continues at coordinate 27,752,677 of CM045989.1, read as the reverse complement.
CTGTAAATGCATGTATGTAATTCTTCCGCTGTAAATGCATGTATGTATGATCGCGTCGTGTCGCCCTTCCAACCCCTATAGATTACGAGGGAAAAGGGTGGGCGTGACAATCACAGCGGGGTCGTGCCATTTGGCACAACTGTTGGTGCAATCGGCCCAGGTCACGATTGACCAGGACTCGAGTTTGGCTCGAGTGATGTGTTGATGTGTTTTGATGTTTCGACAAAAACATATGACAATATAATTGTCAAGGAAAAGTCCAAGCATGGGTCTTGGCAAATGGAAAGTCCAACATGTGTTGGCAAGGAAAGTCCAAGCATGGGTCTTGGCAAATGGAAAGTCCAACATGAGTTGGCAAGGAAAGTCCAAGCATGGCCTTGGCATGGAAAGTCCAAGCATGGTCTTGGCATGGAAAGTCTAACATGGGTTAGCATTTGAAGTCCAAGGGGTTTAATATTGGCGGCGTAAAGTCCAAGCGATAGTCTTGGCAGCACAAGTCCAATGGTTGGCGGCGTAAAGTCCAAGCGGAGTCTTGGCGGCGTAAGTCCAATGTGCCTTGGCGGTGTAGACACCGTTAGTATGACATAGCCGACGGAAGCACCTGAAGGCTAGCGCGATGGATGAACAAGTCATGGATGACTTGGAGGGATCCGAGAGGCGTGAGGCTGATGGAGGTGGCTAGAAGGCTTAGGTCTAGGCTAAGGGTGGTCTAGCAAGTATGGGGGAACCATATTTGAGTTAAAACCTCATGTTTGAGGTGTGCCAGTCGACTGGTGCCATGTGGCAGTCGACTGGACCGAGTCAACTAGGGTTTGACTGCGGGTTATGGCCTAGCAATGATCGCCATAGGTTGCGGTCCGATCGATGGCTCAGCGATCGGCCCGATCGATCGTTTCGGTTACGTATTGCTCAGTCGCGATGAGTCGGCCCTGCGAGAATAGAGACTCGGCCCGGTGATGGGGACTCCATCGATCGGTGGTAGTCATCAATCGGTGATGGTAGCCGTTGGACTTATCAGCGTGGAACTAGCCGTTGTCTCCCACGACAACATGGCATCGATCGTGATGGTCCGATCGGTCGGTGATAGACTTTCGGCCGAGTTGAAGCTATATATGGAGCTCGTGGTGGAGGAAAAAGGAATTGGTTCTTGAGGGCTATTGGGGTGATTTGTTGGTGCAAATCAGGTCTCCAAGTGCAAGCAAGCAACCAAGCATTCAAGCAATCAAAACAAGTGTTGTAATGTCTTTTCTTTACTTGTATTTCATATTTACATTGTATATTGCTTGTATTTCATTCTTACTGTTGTAAGATCTATTGTAAGGGGTTTCTCCGCCTCCGACTTGTGTCGAGAAGGAGTGTTTATCATTAGTGAGTGTGTGTGCATCACTAGGGCTCTTTAGAGCTCGATCCGTGGAGTAGGAACTGTGCGGTTCCGAACCACGTTATATCATTGTGTTAGCTTGTTGTCTATTTTGTTATTGCTTTTATTACTTCTATTTCTGCTGCGCACTAACGAAATTGTAGACACAAACGCGATTGAATTCTATCTACGCTATTCACCCCTCCTCTAGCCGTTCCAAGGGTCCTAACAAGTGGTATCAGAGCCCAGGGCTCTTCTACGGATTAACAACCGGGAGCTAAGGCAAAAGGCTAGAGGGTGAAGATGGAATTCCAAGACAAGCTTGGATGGGAAATCAACACTCCACCTCCATATGATCCAGAAGATTTTCCGGCATGGAGAGCAAGAATGGAAACATTCTTGATGATGAACATAGAGGATTGGTTCATCCTCATTGAAGGTCTTGAACCCCCTAGGGATAAGAAGGGGAATGTCCTAAAATTGAAAAAGTGGACCCAAGAGCAATGCCAAAAGCTCAAGACTGAAGTTAAGGTAACGAAACTTTTGGAAGATTTAATTCCTAATGATGTTTTGTGCAAGCTAGGGGATTACATGTATGCCAAGGAGCTATGGAGAAAATTGGCAAGATACCATGAGGAGAGTTCATCCTCAAGTGAAAGTGAGGAATCGGAAGTTGAGATGGAGTCAACTTTCGAATCGGAGAAAGAAGAAGTAGAAGAGGTGGAAGAAGCATCTATTCCTAGGATTGAGGAAGAGAGATCATCCTCTACACCGGAGCAACCTCAAGAAGAGCTTTCAACATCCGATCAAGATGAGGAAGCTCAAAATTCGACTCCGGCACCTACCACCACCCTAGGTAACTCAAACATTTTATTTTCAAATAAAAATCATATTATGTGCTTTGAGTGTAGGGAGTATGGGCATTACAAGAGCAAATGTCCAAAGAGGATCAAGAAACCTCCTCCAGCGCCTAAAAGTCAACAAAAGTCAATGGACGCCGGTTCTCCAAGACAAAAGAGCAAGGAGCATATCATTTGCTTCAAATGTCGACTACCGGGTCATTACCAGAGTCAATGCCCAAAGAAGAAGAAGAAGGGGCAAAGGGGAGCATCACAAGTAGGGGGAGCCACTAAGGCAAACCTTAAGGTATATTTAAATAATGCTCCGTCTAATTTAAATATTAAGAAGCATACTAGAACTAATTTTAGCAATTTTGTTATGTATCATAAAGAGCATGCTAGAAGTAACAAACATATTTGTTTAGGAGCTAAGAATGTTCACCTTAAGAATAAGGAGAAATTTGAGACTAATGTCCCTAAAAATATATTACCTAAGGAAAGCATTAAGAAATTGGAGAACATCTAGGCTTTGATGCTAAGGAACCTAGACATATGCCTAGAAATAGAAATATCTCAAGAGAAAATGAAAAATCAAAAATTGAGATATTAGAAAAGGAAAATCAAGCCTTGAGGTCAAGGCTTGAAAAACTTGAAAAGACCCTCAACATTATGCAAAATCAAAGGCAAGGGTCAATTGGTCAAACTTTTAGGTCAAATAATCCAAGTCAACAAGTAGGATCTAAAAGACAAAAGTCAACCAAAGGCAAGAAGGGTTTGGGTCAAAAACCTAAGCCTAAGGCGGCTTACCATAGTGTTCCATTTGACTATAGAACACTAACTAGGTCTAGGAAGACCAAGGTCAATGGGAAAGTCATTCCTAGAGTTAACCAAGGTTTGTGCCTAATGGCCAAGGTTTCGAAGAAACCTAGGATGGCCACTAATAAGGTTGTTAGGGAGGCAATCCCTAAGGTTAACCTAGGCAAGACCAAAATGACCAAGGCTAATAAGCCTAGGAGGGTCATTAGGAAGGTATCTAGGAGGTTATCCTAAGGAATATCTAATTAACTCTAGGAGCTCAAATCGATTTTGGGTTCCTAAGAGCGTGATTGATTCACGCTAAGATGGGTTTAGGGTGTGCCAACCTTGATTGGATGGGTAGTTAACTCAACCATGATAAAGGTGGCACTTTAGGTTACTTTCAAGGTTATGGTTACCTTGGAAATATCCTTGAGCCTTAATTTTAAAGAAGTTTAGGTTGTGTCAATATATATCTTGAAAACATGAAAATCAATAAAATTGACACGATCTAGATTTAGAGGTCATAGTGTGTACCTTTGATTATTGGCACACTTTGGAAGGTCATGTATCAAGAAATGTGTGGTTAAGATGTAAAAGTAACATCTAGAGTGATACTCAAGTGCCACACAACTTGATGTCTTGTATTCACCATGCTTCATATGTTTTACCATATGTTTGCATGGAAGGAATGTCTAGGATAGATTACATCTCACAAAACAAGTCTTTTACCTTGATTGTGCATTTCAACACTTAGAAAGGGTGAGATGTTAGGTTTTGGAAATCATTGAATGTTAATGTTTGCAAAAATGAAATAAAATATTAAAATACATGAATAAAAGTATAATATCAATACATTCGATATACAAGATCTAACGTGATAAAATGGAATAATTAAGATGACGAAATCGAGATTTTCTGATTTTGAATCGAAATCGACATCTCGATCGTGATAACATCAGAAGCGCGATACGATCGGCCATCGATCGAGTGCTAGCTCCATGACTCGATCGATCGAACATCGATCGATCGATGAGGTCCATCGATCGATGGTATCTGTTTCACCGAGGAAGGCCATCATCGAGTGCTCGACGACGATCGAGTGGGGATGTGCACATCACGATCGATGGGCAACATCATGATTGCCGAGCCGATCGGGCCGACCGCCGGCCGTAAAACCCGCAGAATAAATCAAGATCACCGATCGATGCTCCACATCGCCGATCAATCGCGTTTTTAAAACGCGAACCGCTAGGGTTCGGCGTCTTCACGCGATGAACTCTTTCTTCTTCCTTCGGTCTCCGATCGCCGTCTCCCTCTCCGACCAACTCTTCCGGCCGTGCCAACCTTCCAAAGTCCTAGGTTTGATAAACAAGCCTCTCCTCTTCCATCTTTGACCTATCTTGGAGCCCTAGTTCGCGCGATTTAGGGTTTATCTCTCTTGTTCCGTTTAGGGTTCCGGCGTCTGAAGCTTTCCGGCGACTTTTCCGGCGATCCTCAGCAACATTTGAGTCTTCCCTCCGGCACACACAATGGCGCCTAAGTAACGATGTTTCTTTCCGAGCCCTAATTTTCATTTCCATTACAATTAAGGTTTATCTAATCATGTATTGTTGCAATTGCATGAAATCTTTGTTTCTGAAAAATCTTGTGTGTATGAATGAATATTTATATAATTGTATTGCTATCATATACCATGTCATGACATTGTGTAGGGTTATTTTTAGATGTCATGTGTTCTTAAATTTCATAATATGTCATGACATCTTGATCTTTGGCCATGTTTTAATAATGCTATTATTTATGCCATGATCATACATTCATGCATTAACTTGATTAAAATTGATTTAAGGACTATGGCATGATTTGGAGTCCCAGTTATAAGGGAATCAAGTAGAGTTGCTTTAGAAAATGCATGAAACCCTAGTTTAGGGAGAACAAAACCCACATCTCACATCTAATTGACATGTATGTGTATTTATACACCATAGACACATGTGAGATGCTAGGATATGAGTTAAGTTCAAGGTGCATAGTTTTTGCATCTAGATGAACTAAAACTCATCCAATTCCATTGTGGATCATTGGGAGAGCTCGTGTACAAGTCACACACATAGAGCCCAAGGAATATGATCCAAGATAAGGTTTTGAAAACATTTTAAAATCATTTTGAAAAACCTTGGTGAAGTCTATCTTTTGATAGTAATCACCATTGATGAAGTTGATACAAAGTAGGGCCAAAACATTGAAAATTTCAATGTTTTTGAACTTTGTACCAATTTCACTATTTAATGGGTAAAATAATTTTCAAACATTTTTCACCCATTGTATTAGTCATAAGTATTATACGTATCAAATTTCATGATTTTTCGATATACGTATAATTAGTTATGATTTTTCAAAACTCATTTCTGATAATCAAAATCGATTAAGATCGATCGCCTGGGTGGCGATCGATGGAGGTTCCAATGATCGATTTCTGAATCACTGATCGTAGCAATTTCGGGGTAAACAAGGTTGTTTAACCCGATTTCAGCTACGGTTATGGTCCATAATCACTCCTAACCCTAGGATATGCTTTGGGAAGCATTATAAAGGGTGTAAATCCATTGGATATGGATTAGGAGAAGTATTTTGGGTTTGTATCAATTTTAAGGTGTTGGAAAGTTCAATGTTGAATTTCTAACCTTAATCTTGATGGTTTAGAGTTCCTATTGGCTTAGGGACTTCCCAAGGACATTGTTGGTGCAATGGTCAAGGGGGAGCAAGCCTTTAGGGGAAGGAATTCATCATGGGATGATGAATGGTATTTTTTCCTTATGGAAAGGAACAATGAGTTTTTGTGATACCCAATTTGGAAATTGGGAGAGTGAATAGGATTGCCTCTCTTGAGTGATATGGGACTTATCACTAGGAAGATGGTAGACATCCTAGATATTTTTATACCAAGGGGAGATTGTAAGATCTCATTGGGACATGAGACATTGACCTCCTTGGAGAGAAGACCTTTTTTGATGTTAGTCAAAAAGGGGGAGAATGTTTGGGGAGAACATTTGGAGAGTATTTACCAATTTTGGAAAATTTGTAAGGAATTTGAGTTAGTGTCCTAACTCAATAATTTGTTTGGTTTTTGTCAAACATCAAAAAGGGGGAGATTGTTGTTGCAATCGGCCCAGGTCACGATTGACCAGGACTCGAGTTTGGCTCGAGTGATGTGTTGATGTGTTTTGATGTTTCGACAAAAACATATAACAATATAATTGTCAAGGAAAAGTCCAAGCATGGGTCTTGGCAAATGGAAAGTCCAACATGTGTTGGCAAGGAAAGTCCAAGCATAGGTCTTGGCAAATGGAAAGTCCAACATGAGTTGGCAAGGAAAGTCCAAGCATGGTCTTGGCATGGAAAGTCTAACATGGGTTAGCATTTGAAGTCCAAGGGGTTTAATATTGGCGGCGTAAAGTCCAAGGGGTAGTCTTGGCAGCACAAGTCCAATGGTTGGCGGCGTAAAGTCCAAGAGGAGTCTTGGCGGCGTAAGTCCAATGTGCCTTGGCGGTGTAGACACCGTTAGTATGACATAGCCGACGGAAGCACCTAAAGGCTAGCGCGATGGATGAACAAGTCATGGATGACTTAGAGGGATCCGAGAGGCGTGAAGCTGATGGAGGTAGCTAGAAGGCTTAGGTCTAGGCTAAGGGTGTTCTAGCAAGTATGGGGGAACCATATTTGAGTTAAAACCTCATGTTTGAGGTGTGCCAGTCGACTGGTGCCATGTGGCAGTCAACTGGACCGAGTCAACTAGGGTTTGACTGCGGGTTATGGCCTAGCGCGATCGCCATAGGTTGGCGATCGGTGATAGCTCAGCGATCGGCCCGATCGTGTGATCGATCGGTGGTGCTCGAGAATTCGACCACAGAATGGAGTCGAGACTCGACTGGTCGAGTGAGGACTCCATCAGTCGACTGATGGTCACAATCAGTCGACTGATGGTAGTTCCGTTGGACTTATCCAACGTGGAACTAGCCGTTGTCTCACAACAACAGTGGCATCAATCGACTGATGGTCCCGATCAGTCGACTGATAGACTTTTTCCAGCATAGGTTGAAGCTATATATGGAGCTCGTGGTGGAGGAAAAAGGAATTGGTTCTTGAGGGCTATTGGGGCGATTTGTTGGTGCAAATCAGGTCTCCAAGTGCAAGCAAGCAACCAAGCATTCAAGCAATCAAAACAAATATTGTAAAGTCTTTTCTTTACTTATATTTCATATTTACATTGTATATTGCTTGTATTTCGTTCTTACTGTTGTAAGATCTATTGTAAGGGGTTTCTCCGCCTCCGACTTGTGTCGAGAAGGAGTGTTTATCATTAGTGAGTGTGTGTGCATCACTAGGGCTCTTTAGAGCTCGATCCGTGGAGTAGGAACCGTGCGGTTCCGAACCACGTTATATTATTGTGTTAGCTTGTTGTCTATTTCGTTATTTCTTTTATTACTTCTATTTCCGCTGCGCACTAACGAAATTGTAGACACAAACGTGATTGAATTCTATCTACGCTATTCACCCCCCCTCTAGCCGTTCCAAGGGTCCTAACAACAACCATGTTCAACCTTATAGCGGTCGACAAGTCTGGTTGTGCTGCCCATCATGGTCGTGTTGAGCCAAGACTTTCTAAGCTGCTGCCTTCCAGAACTTGACATGGCTAGGTCATGCTAATTAGCACGACCATGGATTGCCAAGTCATGCACTGACTTTTCATATTCAAAGAGCTTTTCGACTATAAAAGGATGGCTAGGCCTCTTGCAAGGGGGAGGTGGTCGAGAGCACAAAGAGAGATCCTCTAGGAGCCATCAAGAGAGTTGCTCCAAGTCGGGTAAGTCATCCACAATGTCGATATATCACGTTCTTTTATTTTCCATCTTGCAAGGATTGTCGAATGTCTTTTACTGATTCTTCATGCATTAATCTCAAAATTATGGAGTAAACTCTTGTATCCTTGGACAAGGGAATAACCCTTTAACTGTTTTCATGATTATTGAATACTCTTCCTATCAATTGGATTGTTATTTTTTATTTGGTTTTTGGTACGTTTATTGTTACTGCGAGTTTTCTTGCATGATCCAGAAATCAAAGGATGAACTGAAAGGAGAACTTTGATCTCGAAACTCTAAAACCAAACTTGAGGGATTGCTCATCAGTAAAGGCATTTAGTCAAGGAAGACTTATGGGGTTCATGTGATAGGTTCCCTTACCTGATTTTGGTCTCTTTCGTACTGATACCTTGAAAGTAGAGCAAGACCTCTCGAGGATTTATTTACCTATCATAGAGCATAAATGGTCTATTTTAAACCACCTTTATAAGAAATAGTAGTAAGTCTAGGAAGACTTGCAGGGTTCCTGTGACAAGTTCCCTTAGCTGATTTTGGTGTTTATGTACGGATAACGAGAAAAGTAGATGTTATGTTTGGTGGATACATTAGTGTGCACTTGAAAGAGGTCATCGATTATTTTAGGATAAACCACCTTCAGGAGAACTTATCACTGTAGGAAAGGGAACTAAACATCATGTTAACAATTACTATGGTGAAACCAAAATCTTAGGATCATCTTTAACTTTGGAGTTCTCAATTCATTCTCTGCTAGCTCCATCTTTATTTATCTAATTCGCTAAAAATTGATTTTGTTCATATAATCTGCTTTTGTGGGTAACTAGTACTTTACCCAGTCCCTGTGGGATCGATATTTTTATTACTTGATGACGATCGTGCACTTACAGTTTACGATATGACACACGAATCGTTCATCACCAAGCGATCGGAATAAGATAAAATCAAACTTACTTAGACTGAATCGAGGTTGTGCTCGAGGTGCCCGAATGGGGTCCTTGGCGATTAGATTCAATCTATAAGAATAGTGTCGAATAGCAATTTCAAGTCACTGAAATTGATAAATCACATCTTCAATTCTTGTTCTATGTAAAAACCTTGATGCTACGACAGGGTGCTACTTCGACAACGAGCTACGCTTTGAGAAACTATTTTATCAGTAACATTGTATTATTTATTTTTCTCTCTGTGTGCTTTAACTTAAGGGGCTATAAGTTTGTTGCTGCATCCTACTTTTGTAAAGAGATGAATCTCTTTCTCCTCGAAGAAAAAGATTAATAATGGATTGTCCATTCGAAGAGATCAAGGATTGCGGGCCTTGGACTAGCAGCCTATGCCTGTGAACCAAATAAAAAAATTGATATGTCTTTGTGTGTTAGGTTTCATATTTCAACTATGTGTTTGGAAAAGAATAAGTGAGGAGTGCTATTTACCCCTCCCTCTCTAGCACTCCTTTCAATCCTACACAAAATGCTCCTTATTCAGTTCTATTACCAGTCACTTTAGCATCTTCAATTTCTTGCACAAAATAAATTTCTTAGACCATGTCCATTGTTAACTCCATACTTGTTGGACAATTGTCGAAAAGGTTGTGTTTCTTTCACATATTAATTGAAATGGCATCTTCTTTAGTGCCTCTAATCTAAAGATACACATTGCACATGGAGAATGATCTGACCAGCAACTTGGGGAGAGAAAATTTGCTTGCCCAATAAAAGTTTACCTGCATTAATTATTGATTAACTAATGCTCTATCTAGTTTACTCCATGAATATTGTCTGTCCAAGTGAAAAAACATTCTATAGATGGCATATTCACAAGTCCCAATGTGATCATGCATTCTAATATCCGAGTGCCCAAATGTGTCTCTGCTTAGTTTGACTAATGATTGATTTGTCTAGATGATCAGACCTTATCCAGATGCCCTCTCAATAAAAATTAATTACAATGTTAACTTTTACGACTCTAGGCGTCTAAAATGACTGACACGCGACAGTGTGAGGAGACCAATCTAGACACTCGAAATGCTTCCAGACGCCTAGATTAGATTTATATAAGGGGGCCCTGAGTACAGTCTCTAGGTGTCTCAAATAACTCTTCCAAGCTTCCAAACCTCCTATACTCGACTCGAGTCAGCTCCAATCATCCTAGGACTTCAATTCCTATTTAAAATTCTGAAAATGCCTAGGTAATGCCTTAACCTCAACTCTCTTTAAATTATTTTTATTTTTCAATATTCATGTTATATTAATGGTTGTTTGTATGATTAAGAGAAAGGTTACTGAGGCTGATTCCTCTAGTCTACCTAGCTCAGATAGTAGATTCTCGATAAAGGAACTTAGGCTTAGGCTCTTAGCTTTATACTATGCATACTAGGTACTTAAGTAGAGTATTTTTCATAAAATCGTATTTACCTATCTAGAAGTCATTGATTATTATGGATTATGTAACTTATTTTATTGTACTAATTCGATGAACATAAAATTGTTTGCCAAATTTTATAATAATTTAGTTAGGATTGACAACCTTACATACTTTATCAAAGTTGGAGGTAGAGATATCATACTTACTCATCAGGTATTTAGGAGTCATTTAGGGCTAAGATATTCATCATCTATATTTTCATATTTTCCACCTAGGGCTCTATTATTTGGAGACCCTTACTACCATATAACTTTTACTAAGCTTTTTTTTTTTGGGTTTCTAAAATCTCCTTGATTTTTTGATATAAGACAAAGGCAGAGAAATGAGTAGAGTTAAAAGAAAATCTACAAAATAAAAAGTTATAAGGTTGTTAAAAGTTTAAAAGTTAAGTTTTCTCTTCTTTAAAAGTCTTTTCCAAAAGGGAGGGAGGAATGAGCTTAAAAGTTAAAAGTTTTTTAAGTGTAAAAAAAACTTTTAATCATTTTCAAAAACTTCAAGGATATTTAATTCAAGGGGAGTTTTCGAAAGTCTTTCTTAAGCTTAATTTCCATAACTTTGAACTGGATTATCATAAATTTAAAAGGGAGAGATTTTTTGTGCGGAAGCACCATATAATCGAACCTGAGTTTTAATATTAACAAAAGTTTGAAGTTAAGTGTTGTTGTGATCTAATGGTTTGGTTAAGTATGCAGGAAACTCAACCAGGAAAGCCTTAGTAGGTCAAGCTCACTAGATACTAGGCAAGTGAAAGTCTTAGTAGGTCAGCTGAATCAGATGTTAGGAAATAGTAAAAGACTTAGTAGATCAAGGACACTAGGCATGGAAGTTTAGATAGGTCAGTGGATCGAACATCTAGTAAGGTGGATTCAATGGGTCAATAAGAATCAGACATTGGAGAAAATCTTGACGGGTCAAGTGATTGGATGCTGAGTGGAGAGGTATGGAGGATTGGATGTTTGCCAAATAGTAAGTTAAGGTGAACTTCTGGAGTGGAGAGGTTCTTCTAAGAAAATAACAGGTAAGGATGAGTCCTCATTATGGGTACAACCTTAGGTGATTTTGAGTAAGGGTTCCACTCGAATTTTGAAGTCAAGATCGAACAGTTGAGTAACTGTCGAATGAAATTTTGTTTATGTTGTGTTAACTCTGGGTGCAGGACTTAGTGACTCATAATCAAAGGAATCTTGGTGACCGAATTGGTTTCAAACGACCAGAAGTTTGGGTGACCGAAGTGGTTCCAGGCGATCAGATTCTAGGTTCAGGTAGATTAAAGATTTGGTCCAGATTCAGAGTGATGTGGCACATGGAGATTGGTTGGCCACGCTATCTGCAATGTCAGATCCATGCATCATAAGGAGTCCAGTTGATCAGAGTGAGATAAGGAACCATCGAATTGGACAAATCAAATTTGCTAGGACTGTGACATGTTGAGATCCATATGCTCAGATGGAATCCAAATGATTGGAAGAGGATAAAGTATGATTAACTTGGACTGAATTGAGGTCGTGCTAGGGGTGCCCGAAAGGGGTTCCTAGCGACCAGATTCAGTCTATAAGAATAGTGTTGAATAGCAACTTCAAGTCACTAAAATTAATAAATCACGTCTTCCATTCTTGTTATATGTAAAAGCCTCGATGCTACAATAGGGTGCTACTACGACAATGAGCTACACTTCGAGCAACCATCTTATTGGTAACATTGTATTATTTATTTTTGTCTCTTTGTGCTAACTTTTAAGGGTTGATAAGTTTGTTACTGCACCCTACTTTTGTAAAGAGACAAATTTCTTTCTCCTCGAAGAAAAAGATTACTAGTAGATTACCCATTTGAAACAATAAAAAATTGTGGACCTTGACTAGCAGTTTATGCTTGTGAACCAAGTAAAAGATTGATCTGTCTTTGTGTGTTTGATGCACGCGAATGCGACCTCAAATCTTGCGATGGGAATCGTCGAGGACTCGAAAAGTGCACTCGTGCTAACTCTCACAAGGGCACGGATGTCGTCAAGTAATAAAAAGATTATCGATCCCACATCACAGATTGTTCAGTGGATGTTATTGTTCAAAGTTTAATTGTTAAGGGTTGTACTTATGAGGTTTGTCGGCGGTCCTAACTCTAGTACAGTGTCACACGGAAGAAGAGAAGGGTAGCTACGAGCCTTTTAAGGGAATTCTAGGATTTCAGTTTCGCTTGTGTGTCGCAGAATACACTATCAATTGGGTATTATCTAGATGTCTAACTATGGTCTTGTGGAAGGGGCATCATACATTTTCCCGATGAGCCTTCGCATCTATCGGGAACTACCTCTGTCATACCATGTCGACCCCTGGTTTTAGGATGGGATAGGTGGTATGAGGATGCCGGATCAATCCCTATGACGAGTCGGAACGTGTCCCGATTTTGACTCTATCACACCCTTCTATCCACGACTACTGGAGATGAGGTCAACCCCTAGGCTCCTCCTTAATTCTCCTAAATCTTTGATACAAGGGTTGTCACCCCTCGTATCGACTACGCACAGTAAATAGAAGACCAAAATAAATAGCTATCGATCTAGACAATCACAAATTGCAAATATGAAATCAAGAATAGACATATATTTGAAATAGCATATTCTACGCACACAAACTACTCCCTAATCCTAAAATTGGAGAATCTACTCCATAAATACGAGAAGAGGAACACAAAGCATAATCGAATTCATAGATACAATGCAAATGATGTGAGGAAAGCGAATTACAATTCACTTTGGTTCTTCTCCCCAGCATTGAAGCACAGAATTTGGTCCTCGAGCGGCTTCCTTCCTCCCCGTTGTGAGTTCTCGAAGCTTTTTAGGGTGTTGGTATGCTGTCCCAGCCATTATGACCCCCCCTAGAGTTTGGGCGTAGCTTCCTTTATATAGACATGAGGTTGGATCTTCTCGAACCCTGGAAATAACTGAACCACGTTGAAATTGCCCCAACACCACATGACCGTGTGGATTCACACGGTCAGGCCGTGTGTGGCGCTGGTGTGTGCTTCGGGGTTGGCCGTGTTGATTCACAGGGTCAGGTCGTGTGTCCTTCGATTCTAGCTGCCAAATGTCTTCCTTTTGCTCCAAAAGTGCGTCATTTTCCCCGTAGAATGTTGTCCTGCACACAAAAGTACAAAGAGCATATCTCCGAACTAGAAAATAAGAAATGCATGCAAAATAAAGTGAAATATGCAAGAATCAAATATAAAATGTAATGAGATGTGAGCGAAAACTACTCCTAAAATCATATATGTTTTGCTCACATCAATTTCCCCAAACTTAAGTCTTTGCTTGTCCTCAAGCAAACCTCAGTGCCATAAAATTTTAAAAAGGTATTTGTTGCCCGTCAAGACGATGATGGTGAGGTGTCCGAGTGGCGAAAATAGCAAGAACCAACAACTGGTACGTGAGGGAATGACGTGGAGGGATGATCAAGCGCAGCTGAAAGGCGGCCTCACTGGGTGGCCGAGCCGAGTGACGAGAGCCGAGGCAAATAGAGAAACTGCACAGCAGCAAATGGTTAAGGGTACCGAGAGGGATCTCGGCAATACCCCTCCGACGCTCAAGGTAGGAAATTAGTATGAAGAGGTGAGAAGAAACTGAAGTGAACGAAGTTTGGAGCGTGAGAGCTTACCTCTTATTCTCAAGGAGGGCTATATATATGGGGGGGAGTTCCCCCATCGATAGGTTCTGCCAGTGGGAGTGATATGACCTCAGGGGGGTCGTACATCACGATCATTGCCTTCTAAACTGCATCAAGTGTGTGGGTTGCAATTAATGCACATCGCGTGGTTGATAGGAGGCAAATCCTAATTAATGTCGTAGCCAATCCTCTGAAAACCCAGTGGAGAAATCTGCTTTTGCGCGTGGGCTACAATTAATACATGTCGCATGGTTGATAGGAGGCAAATCCTAGTTAATGTCACAGATACTCATTTGGGCCTGTCAGAGGAGATTGCCTTTTTGTCGGGGAGAGGCGATGACAAGGATTTCCAAATCAGCTTATGAATATGAAATAACCGCCTCATTCTTTAAATGAGACCACTTATAATAAAATAGATTGCATAGAGAAATGGTGCATCAGGGATGACGTATCCTTGTCGAGATGTAAAAGCGGACGAAATGAAAAGCCTTCAGCATAAATGAAAGGTCTGAGCTGAGACGCGACGCGTCCGGCATCATAGCAATCTGGGCCGAGACGCAGGGCGCCCAGCATGATGATAGGAGTCCGGGCCGAGACGCGGGACGCCAAGCATGATGATAGGAGTCCGAGCCGAGACGCGGGGCATCTGGCATGATGATAGAAATCCAGGTTGCCACCTATCAGGCATTAGATGATGTGGCAGATCCCATCTATTTTCCTAATCATAATTTAGTTTTACTCGGTATCATAAGCATCCCCCTCTGAGTCTAGTCGAAGGATAAGCGCAGCTTGACTGACTAGACTGGTCTGGTTTAGGCCATGACTTTCCCCTTTATTCCCTTAATGAGGCATGGGAGGTGGTGTTTGGTATAGGCTCCTCGGGAATGGAGAAAATCTCACTTTTGGACGTATTCATTAATGCTCATTAATGCGACGATTCGACTATGATTGCCTCATTTTTCTAGGGTTTTCTTGGCGACGCCACGCGTCCAGAGAAAAACCTTGAAAAGGGAATCGTCGTGACCTTGCTATAAGTAGCCTCCGGCCTCCCTTCCTTTGTCATTTTCTAGCGTGCTATTCCTATTGCTTCTATCTCCGCCGATTTTCAACCTTCTTCTTCTCCGGTGTTGTCCAGTTAGTAAGTCTTCTACTCCATTTCTCTTCCTGTGGTTTTCCTTTTCGTTCCATGGCCCCAAATACCGATCTTTGGTATCTGACGACCCGCAGCACCGTTGACTTGGAGGTTCGCTCTGAGGCTCGGGCTGCCTTCCACATTCCCAATTCGTATAGGCTACGAGCCCCTCAAAGGGACCAGCGGCCTCATGAATTGCCTCTTGAATTCACTACCTTCTTTCTCAACCAATTGTCGGCTGGTCTCCGATTTCCCCTTCACCCTTTCTTTGCTGAAATATCCACCTATTTTATGATACCCCTTAATCAACTAGCTCCTAACGCTTTTAGTATCATCGATGGTTTTATCATTATCTTTCTATTTTACCATCTTCCTCTTTCTGCCGAAGCCTTTCATTCTTGTTTCTTCCCTAAGAAGAAAGAGGCCAGTGTCTTCTTCCTCTCGGTTCAGCAAGAGGTAAAGTTCTTGTCGAACCTGATTACCTCTCACAAACATTGGAAATCCAAGTTTGTATACGTCCGTCCCGAGTCCCCTTTCTCTTGGCCAACTGGATGGCAGCTCGAGCTGCCACCCTCTCCCTCCATTCGTCTTTCCGAAAGTCCTCCACTTATCAAGAAATAGCCTCAGTTCTACTCGGCCAGAGGTTTGATGTGAATGTCCTGCTAAAGGAGGAACTTCTACATCATTTCGACATAAGCCTGATAGAGGCCGAGCTGAGTGGCTCATTAGGTAAAAAAAATTTTTTTACCTTGTCTCTTTTTCTTTGTTTTATTTCTATTTTCTAACTTGTTTTCTTTTTCACGATAGCCGAAGTCATGATTCGGGCTTCCATCAGTGAAAAATTGAAGTGGAAGAGGGCCCAAGTGATTCCTCCCGAGGGCACTTCTTCTGATACGCCCGAGGAGGGAGGCTTAGACATTCCCCCTCCACCTCGGCACTCCATGGTGGCCGAGGTGATAAGTTCGGGGGATTCGGAAGAGCAGCAGAGGCGGTGCAAGAAAAGTCGCATGGTGCTCTCCTCTGCAGAGGGGAGCTCTTCTCAACACTCCTCCCCCACCCAAGTCCTCGGCAATTGGGTCAGCTGAGTGGGGAGGGACCAAGTATTCGGCTGGCCGCAACCAGGTCAAGGGCAACCATCCCGGGGCTTCCTTCAAGAGATCTGGGATGTTGTTGGCGACTCGACCAAAAGAAAATCCATCCCGGCGATTAGTGATGAGATGAATACTTATCTTGTCAAGATAAGTTATTTCCTATCGGTATTCTTTTAGCTTCAGTATTCTTTTAGCTTTTTGTAATTAAGTTATATCAACCTGGTTAACTTTTCCCTTCTTTCTCCTTTGTAGTTTTGGGGATACCATTTAGAGTTGATGGCACGCTTGCCTCCTCTGACCACTGCCTTCCAGCAAATGCGGGCACAAGTGGCAGGCTTGAAGACTCAGCTCCGAGACAAGGAGGCAGAGCTCGGCCTAGCCCAGTCCGAGACGGCGATCTTCAAGGCTAGGGTTATCCGCTTCGAAGATGACCTCCAACTGAAGGCGCAGGAGATGGAGCTCCAAGAAGCCCAGATGGAGGTCATACGGGCTAAGGCCGCCGAAGCGACGGAATACAAAGCCTGGGATGAAGAAGCTGAGGCCCGCCTGCTACAAGCTGAGCAAATCAGAGTTGCTCAGGCAGAGTTTGAAGCTAAATGTCGGGACGAGCTATCAAATCGAGCCGAGAAGGCTAGGGAGGAGCTGCTCTCGTACCGGGCAGGTGAAGAAGGACAATGGGAGAACCGGAAGAAGGTGTTCCTTGCTTCCGAAGAGTTCTCCGACATCATAGGAGGTCGTACCCTAGATCTTATAGAGATAGGGTATGAGGGGGATATCTGACACTTTAAGGAGGTCAGATATCCCCCTGAAGGGGCCTTTGTCGAATTCCTGGATCTACAACGTCTCATCGATGAGATGCCAGATTCGGCACTCGGAGGACTTCCTAAGTAGTTCTAGTTTTACTTTTCTACTATTTTTAGCAAAGAATTTTGTAACCACAATGGCCTCTCTTGTATGAATGCTTTTTATAATGCAAAGAATCTATTTTCCAAAATGAAACATCTTCGTCTAATTGGCCAAAAATTTTCCGATACTTAATTACGTTCAGAATATAACATTGAGCACACCTTAAATAGTAAGAGGCTTAGCTGGGAGGAGGATCAATAGCGGAGACCGAAGGCCGAATGGGAATCACTTAGGATAGGTTGCCATTAGCAATATTTGGAGAAAGGCCAAACGACCAGACTTTAGATCATCCGCAGTAGATAGTTCCCAGGGGAGAATGAGTGATACCTGAGGGGAATAGTCGCATGGTGAATACTTGGGACCAGTTGTGATAAGGGATACCCAGGGGGGATAGCTGAATAGAGAATACTTGGGACCAGCTGTGATAAGCGATACCCAAGGAGAAAACCGAATGGTTGTACTTGGGACCGGCTGTGATAAGCGATACCTAAGGGGAATAGCCAAATAGAGAATACTTGGGACCAGCTGTGATAAGCGATACCCAAGGAGAAAACCGAATGGTTGTACTTGGGACCAGCTATGATAAGCGATACCCAAGGGGAATAGCCAAATAGAGAATAATTGAGACCAGCTGTGATAAACGATACCCAAGGAGAAAACCAAGTGATTGTACTTGGGACCAGCTGTGATAAGCGATACCCAAGGGGAATAGCCGAATAGATGACACTTGGGACCAGTTGTGATAAGTGATACCCAAGGAGGATAACCGAATAGATGACACCAGGGACCAACTATGATAAGAAATACCCAAAGAGAAAATAACGAATGGTTGTACTTGGGACCAGCTGTGATAAGCGATACCCAAGGGGAATAGTCGAATAGAGAACACTTGGGACCAACTGTGACAAGCGATACCTAAGGAGAAGACCGAATGGTTGTACTTGAGACCAGCTGTGATAAGCGATACCCAAAAAGAATAGCCAAATAGATGACACCTGAAACCATTTGTGATAAGCGATACCCAAGGAGAATACTGAATGGTCGAATGGCATGGGTGATGCCAAATGGACCAATCTTTTTGAAACCCATTTATACTCATGAATCGGAATTTTCATTATAGGAAGATTTTATTACATGGAGATTTCTCAAACATGATAAGGCCACAGGTGGAAAGCATTCCAGGGTCGAGTAAGTTCCTTCCCCTCACTATCCTGGAGATAATAGTCACCTGAACTGAGTTTCTTAATAACCTTATATGGGCCCTCCTAGCGAGGTGTCAATTTACGAACCTCCCCGATGGGCTGAATCTTTTTCCACACAAAATCGCCTGGCTGGAAGGAGCGAGGCACCACTTTTCTATTATAAGCCTGGGTGATCTTTCTCTGAAAAGCGTTCATTTAACTAGCCGCCTGCTCCCAAGCCTCAGACACTAAGTCCAGCTCAACTAACCTCTTTCCCTGGTTGGCTTCATCATCGGGTGTATAAGCAGATACCCGGGGTGATCTCATACCAATTTCCACAGGGACGAGAGCTTCGGCACCATAAACTAAATGAAATGGAGTGAGGCCGGTGTTATCTTTGGGGGTAGTCCTGTAAGGCCACAAGATACCGGGTAGCTCGTCTACCCAGCTTCCTTCTGTATGATCCATCTTGGTTTAGAGCCCCCGGATTAGCTCTCGGTTGGTGACTTCGGCTTGCCCATTACTCTGTGGATAAGCCACTGAGGTGAAGACTTGTTGAATTTCCAGTTGTTGGCACCACTCTTTCAGTTTATGGCCTTGGAATTGCCATCCATTAACTGAGATCAATCTCCGGGGGATGCCGAATCTGCACACTATGTTTTTCCAAAGGAATTTTAATACAACCTCTTCGGTTATCTTGGCCAGTGGTTCAGCTTCCACCCATTTTGAGAAATAATCCACAACTACTAATAGAAATTTCTTCTAATTTGGCCCCATGGGCAGTGGTCTCACTATATGCATCCCCCACTGGTCGAAGGGACAAGATACTACAGAAGCCTTTAACAGCTCGGCTGGCTTCTGAGATAAATTTTGGTGCTTCTGGCAGCTAAGACATACCCGTACACAATGGGAGGCATCCCACTGTAATGTGGGCCAAAAATATCCGGCCAATAAGACTTTCCTTGCTAGGGAAATTCCTCCAAAATGATTTCCACAGCAACCCTCGTGTATTTCACACATAAGATAGTCTGCTTCTTCCGGGCCGAGGCATTTGAGCAGAGGTCAAGCAAAAGCTCGCTTGTATAGTGTGTTGACTACCATGACAAAACGAGTGCTTCTCTTCTTGACGGCTTGGGCCTCAGCTCGGTCATTAGGTAATACCCCATCTTTGAGATAATCGACTAAGGGGTTTCTCCAGTCTAGAGGGTTGCAAGACACCATCGGCTTTTGATCTATGTTAGAGACGAGATGCGTCTCGGCTACCGAATCTTCCAAACTCCAGGCGGTGAGTGCACTAGCCATACAGGCCAACTCGTCGACCTTTTGATTGTCCACTCTGGGTATTTTATGCAGGGTTATCTCCTGAAATTCCAAGGCCAACTTCTGATAAGCTTGCCTATAACGTTTCAGCCTTTGATTGTTAATATCGAATGCCCCCTTGAGCTATTCTACGACCAATTGCGAGTCAGAATGTAAAGAAATCTGAGCAGTGCCGAGATGACAGGCAGCTCGCATCCCTGCCAATAAAGATTCGTACTCTACCTCATTATTGGAAGCTCGGAAGTTGAGCAGTATGGCTATCCGAATGGCGTCCCCTTCAGGGGATATCAATAGTATTCCCACCCCACTGCCTTGTTTAGTTGTTGAGTCATCCACGTATATTTTTCACTCCTCATTCTTCTCCATCTCAGGCATCTCGGCTAAGAAGTTTGCCAATACTTGTGCCTTGAGGGTCATACTGGGTTGATACTATATATCATATTCGGCCAACTCGGTGATCCATTTGATTAAGTGGGCAGATACTTCCGGATTGTTCAATATCCTCCCGAGGCCGCTGTTAGTTAGGACTATGATCGGATGGGATAAGAAATAAGGTCGGAGCTTATGAGTTGTCATGAGCAGAGCGAGGGCTAGCTTTTCCAGGGTCATGTACCTACTTTCAGCATCCTTTAACAAATGACTGACGAAGTAAATAGGCAATTGTTTACCTACTTCTTGTCGGAGTAACACTGATGCCACAGCTTCCTCAGAGGAGGCCAGGTACAACTGCAGACTTTCCCCTGGGATCGGCTTGGCCAGTGTGGGCAAAGCGGTTATATATTGTTTCAGTTCTGTGAAAGCCTATTCATATTTTTCATCCCATGAAAATCGAGCTGACTTGTGGAGTACCTTGAAGAAAGGGAGACTCAGCTCAGTCGACTTAGGGATGAATCTGGAGAGCGCAGTTATCCAACCTAGAAGCTTTTGCACTTCCTTGATATTTTGGGGAGAAGCCATGTTCTATAAGATCTTAGCTTTTTCGGGATTAACCTCAATGCGACGCTCAGTGATGATGTATCCTAGGAACTTGCCCCCACGAACTCCGAATATGCATTTGTCCGGGTTGAGCCAAATTTCGTATTGTCGTAAGGAGCCAAATGCTTCTACCATGTCTTTGACTATATCTCCTGCCTTAGTGGATTTGATGAGGATGTCGTCCACGTATACCTCTATGTTTCGACCTATTTACGCCCGAAACACATTGTCCATCAATCTCTGATAGGTGGCTCCCACATTCTTCAATTCGAACGGCATGATCTTGTAACAAAAGGTACCATCCCCAGTGACAAAACTGACTTTTTCTTGATCCCCTAAGACAAGCGGAATCTGATGATACCCCTGGTGGGCGTCCAGCATACAGATTAACTCACAGCCTGCAGTGGAGTCTACTACTTGATCTATTCGAGATCTCTGAAATCTATACATACCCTCCACTTTCCCTCTGGTTTTGGCACTAGTACAACATTAGCTAACCATTCGGGGAACTATACTTCTCGGATATACCTAGCTTGCAAAAGTTTCTGCACCTCGACTCGGATGATTTGGTCTTTCTCTGGACCGAAGTGCCTTCTCTTTTGCCGAACGGGCTAAGCCCCAGGAAATATACTCAGCTTGTGCTCCATGACTGCTCGGGAGATGCTCTGATGTTGTTCATCCGGCCAAGAGAAGACGTCTCGGTTGCTGGTCAGGCAATCTTTAACTTTCTTCTTCAAATCATCCGGTAAATCTATCGCCACTCGGATGACTCGCTCGAGCTGATTGGGCCATACTTGTATTTTTTCTTCACCTATGGTCTCTTCCAAGGGGGCCTCATGCAGAGTGTATACACCGGCCCCTTCTGTCTTCCAGCTTTTTCTAGGACCGGTTCGAACTTCTTCTACGTAACATCTTCGAGCGTCCTTTTGATCTCTGGCTACTTCCCCTATTTGATTGTCCATGGGGAACTTGATCTTTTGATGATAAGTGGAGACAATGACTTCAAAAGAATGCAGAGCCCGCCTTCCCAAAATAATGTTGTAGGCTGAAGTGGTGTCCACAACGGTGAAAGTGGTCATCCGCGTTTGGCGAAGGGGCTCGTCTCCCAAAGATAAGGGGAGATCAATTCGGCCAAGCGACGTCACTTCGTGTCCCGAGAAGCCGAATAAGGCGGTATTTATTGGTTGTTGCCGAATTGCTTCAAGCTGCATACAATCAAAAGCATCTTTAAATAATATGTTAACTGAGCTACCTGTGTCTACGAAGATCTGGGCCACATCATAGTTGGCGACAATAGCTCTTATCACAAAGGCATCATCATGGAGAGTAGCAACCCCTCGCAGGTCCTCAGAGCCGAAATTTATTGTCGGTCCATCTACGGGCTTTCGGCTGGTTCTTACTTGCATATTTTCTAGTCGCCTTCCGTGAGCCTTCCTGGATCGATTTGAGTCCCCATCGGTGGTTCCTCCGGTGATCATGTTGATTGTTCCCCGATGTGGGTTGTTGAGTTATTGCGGCGAGTGAGGTGGAGAGATAGCCCTACCCGGAGTAGCTTCCCGAGATCCCCGCAGGGCTTGAGCTAGCCTTTGTTGTTCGGGAGTCGACCGAGGGGCCCTTCTAGGTAGATTGCATCGGATATAACCCCGTGGTTCTGGTCTCGTATCGCGAGGTGGGATATTGAGTGTATGTTGTTGCTCCCTCATTACTTGCCTAATTTCGTCAGCTAAAGTGCGACACTCCCGAGTCAAATGACCATATATCTGATGAAAAGCGCAGAAAAGGCCACGCTGCTCGGGCTGCATTGTCGTGGAGGGTAGCTCTTGTATGGCATGAATGGTCCTGTCTTCCATGAGCCGGGGAGGGTAAATAGGAGGAGCTCTGGGAGGTCAAAGATGTGTTGAAGCCTTCTGACTGATCTTTTGAGGTTTGGGCTGATCAGTTCGCCGCTGTCCATCAGCTGCCTTCTCAGCTTCTTCTAAATTGATATATGCTTCAGCTCTAGCTAACAAAGTCTTGAAGTGGAGAGGAGGTCTCTTCATCAGTGACTTGGAGAAATCCCCTCGTATAAGACCGTGAGAGAAGGCGCCCACCATGGTCTTTGGTGAGGCATCCGAGACGTCGACAGCTACCCGGTTGAAGCGATGCAAGTAATCTCTTAAGGACTCACCTTTTTTTTGCTTCATGGTCATGAGGTATTGGGCTGTCCGACGATACCTCTTGCTACTGGCGAAGCATTGCAAGAACAATACAAACAGCTCCTGAAAAGAGTGGATGGGTCCGGCTGAAAGTCGGTCGAACCATCTTTGGGCAAAGCCGATTAGGTTAAGAGAGAAGACCTTACATTTGGCTCCATCCGAATAGTCGTGTATTAATGCGGCTTTCTTGAATCTTCCCTAGTACTCTTCGGAGTCAGTCAAGCCGCTATATTCTCCTATGGAAACTTGTTTGAAGGACTTGGGCATCTTGTCAGCTATAATGCTGGGAGCAAGAGGAGATTCAGTGTTGATTGCTGGGGCCTGGCCCTTTTTGGGGTCCCTTTCTAGCGGCGTATAGGAGGGTGCCTCCTCGAAAGATTGTGATAACGAGGCAGTAGAGGATGACTCGGCCGGTATTGAGACAGCGGGAGTCGGCCCTGGTGCAACGGGAGTAGATGGGATGGAAGTTGGCGTAGGGCCTTGGATTTGGCTAGGGGAAGTCTGCAATGGAGGATTTCCTCGGGGCAGAAGATCGTGCAGGATGTCTTCCATGGTGGTCTTGACGAGGGCTATGATGCTTTCCCTTGTCATACTCCCCTCCGTGGAGTTGTGGTTGTCGAAATTCGCTCCTTGGTCTTCCATCTTTAACTCAGGCGTTGATTATTTGAGGAAATATCGTTTCCCACATATGGTGCCAATTATGTTGCCCGTCGAGACGATGAGGGTGAGGTGTCCGGGTGGCAAAAATAGCAAGAACCGACAACTGGTACGTGAGGGAATGACGTGAAGGGATGATCAAGCGCAGCTGGAAGGCGGCCTCACCGGGTGGGCGAGCCGAGTGATGAGAGCCGAGCTGAATGGAGAAACTACATAGCAGCAAACGGTTAAGGGCGCTGAGAGGGATCTCAGCAATACCCCTCCGACGCTCAAGGCAGAAAATTAGTATGAAGACATGAGAAGAAACTGAAGATAACGAAGTTTGGAACGTGAGAGCTTACCTCTTCTTCTCAAGGAGGGTTATATATACAGGGGGAGTTCCCCCGTCGATAGGTTCTGCTAGTGGGAGTGATATGACCTTAGGGGGGTCATACATCATGATCATTGCCTTCTAAACTGCATCAAGCGCGTGGGTTGCAATTAATGCACATCGCACAGTTGATAGGAGGCAAATCCTAATTAATGTCACAGTCAATCCTCTGAAAACCTAGCGGGAAAATCTTCTTTTGCGCGTGGGCTGCAATTAATATACGTTGCGCGATTGATAGGAGGAAAATCCTAATTAATGTCGCAGATACTCATTTGGGCCTGTCAGAGGAGTTTGCCTTTTTGTCGGGGAGAGGTGATGACAAGGATTGCCAAATCAGCTTATGAATATGAAATAACCGCCTCCTCCTTTAAATGAGACCACTTATAATAAAATAGATTGCACAGAAAAATGGTGCATCAGGGATGACGTATCCTTGCCGAGATGTAAAAGTGGACGAAATGAAAAGCCTTCAGCATAAATGAGAGGTCCGAGCCGAGATGCCACGCGTCCGACATGATAGCAGTCCGGGCCGAGACGTGGGGCGCCCGGCATGATGATAGGAGTCCGGGCCGAGATGCGGGGTGCTCGGCATGATGATAGGAGTCCGGGCCGAGACGCGGGACATCTGGCATATTGATAGAAATCCAGGTTGCCATCTATCAGGCATTAAATGACATGGCAGATCTCATCTGTTTTCCTAATAATAATTTAGTTTTACCTAGTATCAGTATTGTTCCATACTTAGCATATTAACTGGATTTATCAAGTGGTATTTTCAATCAAGGCAAAATAGATATATTCTAAAAATCCACTAAGTTAGCTTCTCGTGCATGTGTTAAGTGAATCTTTTTAAGGGATACTTGTTCCAAAGTAAGTTAAGTCGTCATCTTATAGCTTTCTTAAGGTCTTTGACTTTTAGGCATTGGCCTGCCCTAAGCGAGGGTTGTTCTCTAGATCTAGCACAAAGTATCAAAGACGTGCTCGGTATTGAGAGAAATTGGTAAGTGTTTCCCCAGTAACATAACTCGGTCTCAAAGGGGCACCTAGCCATTTCCACTCATGACAACTATTTTTTTTTAAATCAAAAACAGAAATATATTTTTTTGTTCTTCTCCTACTCACAGGGATTCTGATTTTTCCGAATGGGCTTACACAATCCGAGCATCTCCAGTAACTAAAGTGCTAAACCTAGAGTCACCTATGGATTCCAAAGTACTAGACTACTGAGATGAATCATAACTAGGTTCGTACTAGATTTTCCCTTTCAGAATTTTCATCATGTGTAGGTGTAAAATAAAAGTTAACCAGTGTAAGTCTAGAACATTCATTAGAGAAAATAAAATAAAATATCATGAGGTAAATGAAGTTAAGCTACCCATGGAAACAACTCATGAAGAAAACTTTTTTTTTAAAAAAAAATACTACTGAGGTAGCTTATAGATAGCAAGAACTAAGTGTTGAAAGAAACTAAACAACCTATGCATGAACAAATGAATGCTAACTAAAATACAAATATTAGGATAGAAAATACTGCTAGAAATAAAATAAATCCAAAACTTGGGGGGCCCAGACTTATATGAAATCATACCTCTAATACGTGTGGTCGTGGCGGGAAGTCTGGTAGCCTCGGCATGTCTAGCTCCTGGGAGAACCTAGTGCTCATCCGCTGATGTCACATGTACATATGGTCGATCTGAGAGCTGATGGATGCAGCGGCTGCTCTGTGCTCCTCCTCCCTTGCCCACTGTGCCTGCTAGTCGGCATATATGTCATCAAGGCACGACCGGAACTCACAGAAATCGTAGGCGGATGTACCTGCATTCTGCTTAAAAGTAGAAAAAGATGGTGGTACAAGTGCAGGCTTTCTATGTGGACTAGGTGGGCTCCTATACCTATAAAAATAAACAAATAGTACAACCCTTTTAGCCATTGTGCGTCATGGTCGTGTGTAAACACACGGCCTAGTCGTGTGTAAACACACGGCCTAGCCTTGTGTGCCACTAGGAGATGAGTTGGCTTGGGGCACGACTGTGTGAAACCACACGGCCTGGCCGTGTGCCCCCTGTTTCTCTCCCGAAGTGCACCACGGTCCGAATGATCTCGTGTAGGTTCAAAATGATTTTTGTGTTTACCTAGCAGGTTCTTTCCAACCCTAAACTACTTGCAAAGATGCTAATGGACAAAAATTAAAGTCTAAACTATACACATGAATGCAGAAAGATTAAAAACATGTAAAATTTAACTTGGGTTGCCTCCCAAGAAGTGCTTTGTTTAAGGTCTTTAGCTCGACTACACTCCGTTACTTCAACTCGGCTCGGGAGAATCTGTAAACCTTCATTCGTCTGTCTCAAATTCAGGATACTTTCCTAGATACTTCTTTAATCGATGTCCATTTACTTTGATCTCCCCTAATTCTTTACTCCATATATCCATCGTACCATATGGGTATACCCTTTTTACCCGAAACAGCCTTGACCATCTTGATTTAAACCTTCCTGGTAAAAGTTTTAACATGGAATTATACAAGAGAACTAAGTCCCCTTCCTTAAACTCCCTTCTCAAGATGTGTTGGTCATGCCACTTCCTAGTTCTTTCCTTATATGCCTTAGCATGCTCATATGCATCTCTTCGAATTTTGTCTAGCTCACTCAACTGCAGTATTCTTTTTTCTCCTATCGTACAATAGTCCGAGTTAAGCTTCTTGATTGCCCAGAAGGCCTTGTGCTCCAATTCAATGGGAAGGGGGCAAGATTTCCCGTAAACTAAGCGAAACGGGGTCATGCCTATCGGGGTCTTGTAGGTTGTCCGGTAAACCCAAAGAGCATCATCCAATTTTTGTGACCAATCTTTCCTTGATGCCACTACCATCTTTTCTAAAATACTTTTGATCTCTCGATTTGAAATTTCCACTTGTCCGCTTGTTTGTGGGTGATATGTTGTTGAAACTTTGTGGATTACCCCATATTTGTGTAGCAACTTTTCAAATTGTTTTTCAAAGTGGGATCCTCCATCACTGATTATGACTCGAGGAACTCTGAATCTAGGGAATATGTTCCTTTTGAACATTTTTATTATAGTCCTAGCGTCGCAGTGGGGTGATGCTACAGCCTCCGCCCATTTGGAGATGTAGTCTATGGTGACCAAGATATATCTATTTGTGTCGGAAGCAGGAAAGGGGCCCATGAAATATATTCCCCATACGTCAAAGAGTTCTACTTCTACTATGGTGCTTGCCGGCATCTCATGTCTCCTACCTATATTTCCTGTTCACTGGCACCGATCGTAGGAGACTACGTAGTTGCGCGTGTCCCTAAATAGATTAGGCCAGTATAATCCTACCTGAAGTACCTTCGCGGATATTTTTGAAATTTTGGCATGCCCCCCATACGCTGAGGAATGGCAGTGGAAGAGGATGCTCTCCACCTCCTCTTCAGGTACGCACCTTCGGTATATGCTATCTGCACACTTTCTAAACAAGAAGGGATCATCTCATATATATTGTTGAACCTCGGCAAAGAATCTTTTCCTTTGTTGGGTCGTGAATTCTGACGGTATCACTCTCCCTACCAAAAAATTCACCAAATTTACATACCATGGGGTGGTAACCTTAGTAATTGCCATGAGGGTATCATCTCGCAGAGCATCATCTATTTGGGCACTGTCTCCCTCCTCTACCCCGTCATCTATGGGCATGCGCGATAAGTGGTTTGCAACGACATTGTCCGAGCCCTTTTTATCCCTGATTTCTATAACAAATTCTTGAAGTAATAGAATCCAGTGAATAAGGCGAGGTTTAGCATCCTTCTTGCTCAGCAAGTAGCGAATTGCGATATGGTCTGTGTAAACAATCACCTTCGAACCTACCAAGTATTGTCTGAATTTGTCAAATGTGAACACGACTGCCAGCAATTCTTTTTCAGTCGTGGCGTAGTTGATCTATGCTCCATTCAGGGTCTTATTGGCATAGTGAATAGCGTGCAACTTCTTTTCCTTCCTTTCCCCTAATATTGCCCCTACTACATAATTACTAGCATCACACATGACCTCGAATGGTAGGCTCCAGTCAAGGGGTTATATTATCGGGGACATTGCTAAGGCCTTTTTTATTTCTTCGAACGCTACTAAACATTATCGATCGAAAATAAACTTTGTGTCCTTAGCTAGTAGACTTGTCAGAGGTCTAGTTATTTGAGAGAAATTCTTTATGAACCTTTGATAAAATCATGCATTCCCAAGAAAGCTTCAGACACCCTTCACATCCCTAGGTGGCGGCAACGTTTCAATTACTTCGACCTTTGCCTTGTCTACTTCGATACCATTCCCTGATATCTTATGTCCTAGAACTATCCCCTCGGTTACCATGAAGTGACATGTTTTTCAATTCAGAACCAAGTTGTTCTCTTCACACCTTTGCAGAACCCTTTCTAGATTCTTCAGATACGCATCAAAACTTGTTCCGTAGACTGAAAAATCATCCATGAATACTTCCATAATCTATTCAATCATATCTGAAAAAATAGCAGTCATACAACGCTGGAAGGTGGCTGGGGCATTACATAGGCCAAAGGGAATTCTTCTGTATGCGAAGGTTCCATACGGGCAAGTGAAGGTAGTCTTCTCTTGGTCATTAGAGTGAATGTGGATTTGGAAAAACCCTAAGTACCCGTCAAGGTAGCAAAAATAGGAATGTTTAGCGAGGCGCTCCAACATCTGATCAATGAATGGAAGTGGAAAATGATCCTTCCTTGTTGCTTTGTTTAGCTTACGATAATCTATACACATTTACCACCCCATTGTCATTCAAATAGGGATCAGCTCATTCTCTTCGTTTTTGACTACTATAGTGCCACCTTTCTTTGGAACTACGTGCACCGGACTTACCCACTCACTATCTGAAATCGGGTAAATTATTTCAGCATCCAACAGTTTAAGCACTTCCTTTTTCACTACCTCCTACAAGTTTGGGTTAAGTTGCCTTTGACGCTCCACGGTTGACACCCGCCCTTAAGTATTATCCTATGCATGCAGAGAGACAGGCTTATCCCCTTTATGTCATCGATGGTGTACCCCATCACCTTTTTGTACGTCCTGAGCACCCCCAGCAACTTCCTCGTCTCTTCCTCACTCAAATCAGCACTTATAATCACCGGATGGGTTGAAGTTGAACCCAAAAATTCATACTTGAGATTCAGGGGAAGTGGCTTCCTCTCAGGCCTGGGGTGTTTCTCTGCTGCCACCTGCTTCGACTCTTCTTCTTCTGATCCTGAAGATAGGGAAGCTTCTTCTATCTAGTACTCTCTCTCTTCGTCTTCTCCCTGTACTTGGCAAACCATTTCAACATATCTACCCCCTTTATAGGGAGAGCCTCCTGAAAATCTTGCTCGCTATTCACCCACATTTTGAGGGTCCACACCATTGTTTCTATAATGCGATATGCTTTGTCGGTGCTCTTTTTCATCAATACTCCCCCCCCCCCCCCCGCGGTTGTGTCCAAGAGTTCTTTCGACAAGCTAGTGATCCCGTAATAAAAAACATGGATGAGTAATCAATCCTGTAGTCCATGGTGTGTGCAATGAATAATCAGCTCTCGGAGTCTCTTCCATTCCTCGACCAGAGTCTCTTTGTGCCCTTGCTCAAATGAAATGAGTTTATCCCTAAGGTAGGCTGTTTTGTGGGGGAGGGGAGGGGGGGGGGGCGGGGGGATTTACTTAGAAAAGTGTCTTCCATCTGTTCCCATGTCGTTATACTTCCCTCTGATAGAGTGCGTATCCATTGCCTAGCTTCCCCTTTCAGGGAGAATGGGAACGTAATGAGCTTAATGACATCTGTTGGGACTCCTTCATAGTGCATTGTGCCACAGTATGCCAGGAATTCTTCAACATGTAGATAGGGCTCCTCGATCTGAGTTCCTCCAAATTGTTTTTCTTGAATAAGGGTGATTAATGCATGGTTTATTTCCCAGCTTGCGGCCTGATTTCGTGGAATAGTTATGCAGGAGTTCAGTGCTTTTCATCTAGGCACTATGTAATCTCTCAAGGGTTGAGCGTGTTGTGTTAACATTTCAGTGTCCCTCGATGAGAGGGGATTAGTAAATCATACGTAATGAATAATCCTAAGGGTTGAACCAAAGCTTGATGAAACGTGATAATTCAAAAACTAAAATAAAGCTAATTAATCTAAACTTAATATAAATGTTGAAAATCTAAAGCTGAAGTATATGAAATAAAAATAAGAAATAAAGCAAGCAAATAAATGAATCTAACCTAAGTCCGATCCAACTATCCACCTCTTGATTTGATATCGAATCAATAAATCCCCAATAACGGTGCCAAAAACTTGATGTACGCGAACGCGACCTCAAATCTCGCGACGAGAACTGTTGAGGACTCGAAAAGCGCGCCCACACTCAACTACCGTAAGTGCACGGATGTAATCAAGTAATTAAAAGATTATCAATCTCACAGGGACTGAGATTCGAGTACTGATTGTTCAGTGGATGTTATTGTTTGGAGTTTAATTGTTAAGGGTTGTGTTTATGAGGTTTGTCGGCGGTCCTAACTCTAATACGGTGTCACACAGAAGAAGAGAAAGGTAGCTATGAATATTTTAAGGGAATTCTAGGATTTCGATTTCGCTTGTGTATCGCAGAACACGCTATCAATTGGGTATTATCTAGACATCTAACTATGGTCTTATGGAAGGGGCATCATACACTTTCCCGATGAGCATTCGCATCTATCGAGAACTACCTCTACCATATACTTTAGGACGGGATAGGCGGTACGAGGATGTCGAATCAATCTCTGTGACGAGTCGGAACGTGTCTCATTTCCATCTCTATCACACCCTTCTATCCACGGTTACCGGAGATTAGGCCGACCCCTAGGTTCCTCCTTAATTCTTCTAAATCTTTGATACAAGGGTTGTCACCCCTCGTATCGACTACGCACAGTAAATAGAAGACCAAAACAAATAACTATCAATCTAGACAATCACCAATTGCAAATATAAAATCAAGAACAGACATATATTTGAAATAGCATATTCTACGCACACAAACTACTCCCTAATCCTAGAATTGGAGAATTTACTACATAAATACGAGAAAAGGAACACAAAGTATAATCGAATTCATATATACAATGCAAATGATGTGAGGAAAGCGAATTACAATGCACTTTGGTTCTTCTCCCCGGCATTGAAGCGCAAAATTTGGTCCTCGAGCGTCTTCGTTCCTCCCCGTTGTGAGTTCCCCAAGCTTTTTAGGGCATCGGTATGATGTCGCTGCTGTTATGCCCCCCCCCCCTAGGGTTTGACCGTAGCTTCCTTTATATAGACATGAGGCTGGATCTTCCCGAACCCTTAAAAAAATTGAACCACGTCGAAATCGCCCCAGCGCCACATGGCAGTGTGGATTCACACAACCAAGTCGTGTGTGGCGGTGGGGTGTGCTTCGGGGCTGGCCGTGTGGATTCACAGGGTCAGGCCGTGTGTCATTCGGTTCTAGCTGTCAAATGTCTTCCTTTTGCTTCAAAAGTATGTCATTTTCCCCATAGAATGTTGTCCTGCACACAAAAAATACAAAGAGCAGATCTCCGAACCAGAAAATAAAAAATGCATGTAAAATAAAATGAAATATGCAAGAATCAAATATAAAATGCAACGAGATGTGATCGAAAATTACTCCTAAAGTCCTATATGTTTTACTCACATCAGTGTTGTATTTCACATTTCCGTTATGTGTTTTGAAAAGAAGGAATATGCAAGGAGCACTATTCATCCCCCTCCCCCCTCTAGCACTTCTTTCTATCCCACACAAAATGTTCCTTGTTCGGTTCTGTTAGTCGTCTCTTAGCATCTTCAATTCTCTTGCACAAAATAAATTGCTTAGACCATGTGCATTGTTAACTCCATACTTGTTGGACATTTGTTAAAAGTGTTGTGTTTCTTCCACATATTAATCGAAATGGCAGCTTCTTTGGTGCCTCTAATCTAAAGATAGACATTACACATGGAGAATGATCTGACAAGCAACTTGGGGGGAGAAAATTACCTTGCCCACTAAAGTCTACCTGCATTAATTCTTGATTAACTAATACTCTATCTAGTTTACTTCATGAATATTGTTTGTCCAAGTGAAAAAAAAATTCTAAAGATAGCATATTCACAAGTCCCAATGTGATCATACATTCTACCGTATCCCTATTTTCATATGAGGTGATTTTCACTCCATTATGTTTTTCTATTAGTATATTTACATTGCTAAAATCCACTATAACAATCTATGGTCCTTCAACAAGTTCTCCCCCATTGAGCGAGACTTACAGTGGCCTCCTGCTCACCACATAGTTATATCAATAAACAAAATTGATTTGAAAGGTCCTAATTAGAGGTTACCTTATAAGTCATCTGTACTTATCCTTCATTAATAGTCAAATTCTCCAATGTAGTTTTCCCTGGATTCCAAATTGCTAAGATCCTTCATCCTTGTGCAATCTAAAAAGTATTAATTGGTGTATTTCCATCACTCAAACTTAATCTAAATAGCATTCTCTAACTTCTCCAAACTCAATTTAATTTCAAGAATACCCATGACATCTATCTTGTGCTCCTTCACTATATTTTGTTTAGTGGTAGATTGCTACCTCTTATAATCTTCATGGGGCTATGGATAGATTTTAGGTCCTCCTCCTCACCTTTTTTTTTTATTATTAGTGCCTATTGCATAATCTCCGTCTTTCAATTACACCTGATTGTTATCAACTCCCACTTGCTTTCTTGCTCATTTTCTTGAATATTTATTGGTCATTGCTCATTACTGTCCTTATGTTGTACTATTACCCCTTCTTTAGATTTTTAAGGTTCTGGCAACTCTTTTAATAGTTTCTATCTATTTGTTGTTGGTGTTCCAACTCTTGATCCCCTGATTCTAGTTACCCCATTCTCTTCTTGCTTAGATATTGTTGCTTTTTCTCCATCAATTTCAATTTCAGTATGACTTTGCTTATTCTTTTGGATTATCTGGGTTTTTTTTTTTTTTGCTTCAATATTCAATTTATTCCTTGCCTAGTCCTCCCTTACTTGTCGAATAGGGATATATTTTTTATATTTTTCGCCCTGACTTGGTAGGTTTATTCACATAGCTTGGTTGTTAATATCTGAGCTTCGTTGATTAGTTCTTTGACGAATTCTCAAGGTGTGGCCAAGCATCTTACAATGTGTATTCCTCATGCGGTAGTCTTACTTTGATCTCCTTCACCAGTTCCTTTGATGCATCCACCTCAACACCCTCATGATCTCGTTAAGAGTTATGGATGAATCGACTTCTCGAGAGCTCTAGGTATACCTCCGCATACAGGTCGAACATAAGTCCAATCACTGTTAAACAAACACTTTTTTATCGAGTCAGTTATCATCAAATCAACAATTGACCAGGTCAGCAATCATCTGAGTCAACAACTAAAGGAAATGGTTATACATCACATAGCAGGTAAGCGATCAAGCCAGTTGTAAACAAATAAAGAAGTTAGGAGGGAGCCGAGGAGGACCTTGGTGAAATCTGTTGGAAGATCGGGACGGCCGGCTAGAGGGAGGGTGAATAGCCCTCTTACGATGGATGTCGTAAATTGCTCGTCTACAAATGATTAGCGCAAGCGGAATATACAAATACAAATAGATAAAGCAAAAGATAAACAATAAAACAAACGCTAACATGATGGTATAACGTGGTTCACGGCTACACCGCTAATCTACGGTCCGATTCGTCCAAGGTGAATCACTCCTCCAAAGCCAATCACTATTGGTCTCTCCTTTGCACCAAGCTAGGTGGAGGTAACCTTTACAAACAAGATCACTCTTCTTACAATAAGAATGGAGTAAAAGCAAGTAAGAAGAGTTTAGAGCTTGTGGGGCACTTCGATGGTCGTTTTGAGTAAGAGCATTAACCCCCCAAAGCTCCACACCCTCTCTTTTTATAGAGAGGAGGCTTTTCTTCCCGTTGGCGCCACTCATTGATCACGCCCTTGGCGGCAATGATGCCGACACTACAACGGTCTCCAAACACGTCGGATCCCGACCATTGTAGTCCAACGGAACACTTGGCAGACGACTGATGGACCTCATCGATCATTCGGCGCCTCTAGTCGATCGCCCGATCGGCTACGAGCGGTTACGTGGTCAAACCCTTTACTACCGATCATTCGCGCCTTGGCCGATCGATGGTCTTAGCGATACAAATGATGATCGTTGGCCTCAAAACAGCCAGTCGAATATCAGTCGAACTACATTCGACTCGGAGCAGTCGACTGTCATTCCATGGCAGTCGACTGATGTCGGGAAATCCCATCCGACACTTAGCCAAATGGCCAAGTTTCACCTAAGAGCTACTACCCCTTCCCGAGTTACATTCGCTCACTCTCATCTCTCGGAGTCCCTCGCCTTCGAAGTTATCTTCGTTCTCGGCCACGTCCCTCGGCAGCATCAGGCGCACGGCTCTGCAATGCTCCTTCGCGTCTCTTGCTTCGAAGTCTACTTCCTCCGGCTTCACTCTAAGCTCCTCGTCTGGCGGTCTCTCGGATGCTCCAAGCGCACGGCTTCCGCAAAGCCATCCTTCACCGACTCAAGGACCGAGTCATGAGTTGTGAAACTCGTCACGGCTCCATGTGCGAATTACTAAGACATGCACGACTTCAACACACATATCAAATCAACATAACAAACTAACTTAAACCCTTTGCCACACACATCAAAACCTAATCATGGCAAGAGATTGCCCTAACAATCTCCCCCTTTTTGATGTATGGCAATCCGTTTAAGTTAGGTAAAAACATTTGATAAAAATTTCTAAGGTAAGAAAGCATGTAAACATAAACATGATATAGCAACATGCAACTCCCCCTTAATCCATGAAACTCCCCATACATATTTCTCCCCCTATCATAATTTACTTAAACACAATTATTTCTCTCCCTTTGACACCATCAAAAAGATTAATACTAAGTTATAAACTCATGGCATCAAGTCTAATAGAAGGAAAATAGCAAAAAACATGTTTAAAATCTGAAATCAAAAAATATTATATTATTTTTCAGGTGAGCAGTTGATTGCTATTAGTATGGCAGTCGACTGGCACAATGGTTTCCGAAATTCTGATTTTCTGGGCGAATTTCAGAAATGCATTAAAAATTCTAGAAAATTCAAAAAATAGTGAAATTTGGGGAACAAATTTCTTGTAAGTATATCTATCAATGAAAAATAGTTTTTCATGAAAAATCATCATATTTTCACGTATTTGACAAGAATCCAAAAGCTATAAAAATCACTAGGTTTTTGATCATTCTAGTATCAAGTTTACCACCTAGTTTGACATTCAATTATTTCAAAACATGAACACATAGATTTTAAAGTAAGAAATTGTTTTGAAAACATATGAAATATCCAACCATGATCTTTGGGCAATATGTCTATGAATTAAACATAAGTCTTCTCCATGATTGGTCTATTATTGCTATTTTGATACTTTAAATGACCATCTAAATGCCATAGGCATTAGTGGACATTTGTATCGTCCTAATATCTCACTCATGCTAAGTTTTCAATCATGGTAGCCTATAGTGAGTGTGAGATGCATCCTAGAGGTATTTGTATATACTTAACCATTATATTCATGCAATTCTATCAAGGTTAAGTATCATCCTAACAATTCTCATGATCATAAAGACATGTATGTATTAATTTCACATTATGATCATAAAACTCATGTATTCATCAAATAATAATCATGCATTAGGTATTACATGATGATAATTAGCAAAATATCACCTAAGGCATGATTTAAATCCTATTTCTCATGATGATGAGCCAAATTTCAAAATCATAAATCATGATTGCACATATACTTAGCAATTACATTGATTATCATGATTTTAGCATTATTATCAATTTATAGGCACGTTATCATCACCTAACACTATTTAAAAATGTTGTCCCGCCATCCTAAGTCAACCAAAATATGATATAGGTCAATTGCATATGGTTGACTACCCTAGGGTTTTCTAACCCTTAAGGATGGATTTTGGAACCCAAAATAAGTTCTTGCCTATTGGGTTCACTAGATACTCCTTAGGAATCCATTTCCTAGCTATTACTTTCTTCTTATCTTGTCCCCTAGCAATTAGGCATTTGTAGGTCTTTTCATTTTTCTTTTCTTTATAACCTAGGCCTTTTTTGTTGAAGCTAGCTCTTTGGCTCCCTATGATCATGTTCAAGGTGTTGGAGCCTATAGTGAATTTTTCTAGGGCTTTGGTTAAATAATCTACCTTTTCCCTTAAAGCCCTATTTTCTTATATACATGCATCACTAACATCCAAAGACATATAGTTATCATGTGAGCATGCATCATTTAGGCTAGAAGAAATATTATCATTTAAGCATGCTTTTTCTAGCTTATTTTCTAAATCCTTAATTTGATCTAACATGCTCTTATTTTTCTTCTTTGCTCTAAATAAATCCTTAGTTAAGCTAGAAATCATAGAAACTATTTTACTAGGCGAAAGATTGGTTACCATAGTTTCCATGTCCTCTTCTTCTTCGGATGAGGAGGATGATGATGTGGAGGAGACTCCCCCTTTATTTGAGCTCTCTCCACTTGAGCTTGATCCTTCATTTTCGGTGGAGGAGCAATCCAAGTCATCAAAGGCCATTAAGGACAAATTGGTGACAAAGGCATTCTCCTCTTCCAATGATGATGAAGAGGATGAGGATGGATCATCCCAAGTCCTTGCCTTGAGAGATTTGGCCTTTCCCTTTTCCTTTGTCTTCTTCTCCTCTTTCTTCTTGCTCCCCTTTTTCTTCTTCTTTTCTTCTTTCTTCTTCCTCTCTTCTTTGCTCTTGTTTAGGAGAGGACAATTGTCCCTTATGTGTCCCTCTCCTTGGAAATTGTAGCAAATGATTTTCTCCCTTGGTCTTCTATTCCTATCATTAGATTTATTAAAATGAAAACCCTTTAAAGCATGCCTTACCCTCCTTACCATATACGCTTCTTCCGTGTTATCCATGGAGGAGGAGGAGGAAGCTTCGTCATCGGAGGAGGAGGGGATCTCTATCTTCTTTTTCCCTTTATTTGCCATCAATGCTACTCCGCTTGAAGGTTGAGGTCTTGGCTCTTCTTGTATTCCTTCAAGTCTTGTTTCATGAAGCTCCATGGTTGAGAAGAACTCCTCCAAGGTGCTCACTTCTAAATTCTTCGAGATATAGAAGGAGTCCACCATGGAGCTCCACTTTGAGAATCGCGGAAAGGCATCTATAGCCTTCATAACCATATCCCAGTTTGATAGCTTCTCACATACACTTGACAAACCGGTTATAATTTCCTTGAAACGAGAATGTAAGGAAATTACCTTTTCTCCCTTTTCTGGTTTAATGTTGTTGAGTTGGGAGCGGAGGAGGTCTCTCCTTGCTAGCTTCGCCTTGGATGTGCCTTCATGAAGCTCAATTAGCTTCTCCCACATCTCCTTAGCACTTAGGCATTCTCCAATTCAGTTAATCTCTTGTTGGGGGAGCACATTGAAAAGATGATGCTTGGCTTTTGAGTTTGCAAGGTGCTCTTCCCTTTGCCTTTTGGTCCACCTAGATTTCTCTATTGGCTTTCCTTCTTCATCCCTAGGTAAAACGAAACCGGATTCCATTGTAATCATAATATCAAAATCCGTTTTGAAAAATACCTCCATTCGCTTCTTTCACACAGCGAATTCTTCTTCAAACTTTGGTGGATGGATGTTGGAGCCGGCCATTTTGAAAGTTTCTTGTTGTGGCGGTTAGTCCTCGACAAGCTTTCCTTGGCTCTGATACCACTTGTTGGAAGATCGGGACGGCCGGCTAGAGGGGGGTGAATAGCCCTCTTACGATGGATGTCGTAAATTGCTCGTCTACAAAAGATTAGTGCAAGCGGAATATACATATACAAATAGACAAAGCAAAAGATAAACAATAAAAAAAACGCTAACATGATGGTATAACATGGTTCACGGCTACGCCGCTAATCCACGGTCCGATTCATCCAAGGTGAATCACTCCTCCAAAGCCAATCACTATTGGTCTCTCCTTTGCACCAAGCTAGGTGGAGGTAACCTTTACAAACAAGATCACTCTTCTTACAATAAGAATGGAGTAAAAGCAAGTAAGAAGAGTTTAGAGCTTGTGGGGCACTTCGATGGTCGTTTTGAGTAAGAGCATTAACCCCCCAAAGCTCCACACCCTCTCTTTTTATAGAGAGGAGGCTTTTCTTCCCGTTGGCCACCACCAGTCGACTGCTGCCCTTGGCAGTCGACTGCCGCCACTACAACTGTCTCCAAACACGTCGGATCCCGACCGTTGTAGTCCAACGGAACACTTGGCAGTCGACTGATGGACCTCATCAATCGATCACGCCTCTATAATCGCCCGCCCGATCGGCTACAGCGGTTCTGGCAAACCCTTTCAACCGATCGCTTCTGATCGATTGATGGTCTTGGCAGTCGACTTCCCACATATGGCAATCGACTACTGGCCTCAAAACAGCCAGTCGAATACCAGTCGAATTACATTCGACTCGGAGCAATCGACTGCCATTCCATGGCAGTCGACTGATGTCGGGAAATCCCATCCGACACTTAGCCAAATGGCCAATTTTCACCTAAGAGCTACTACTCATTCCCGGGTTACATTCGCTCACTCTCATCTCTCAGAGTCCCTCGCCTTCGAAGTTATCTTCGTTCTCGGCCACGTCCCTCGGCAGCATCAGGCGCACGGCTCTGCAATGCTCCTTCGCGTCTCTTGCCTCGAAGTCTACTTCCTCCGGCTTCATTCCAAGCTCCTCGTCCGGCGGTCCCTCGGATGCTCCAAGAGCCGGCTTCCGCAAAGCCATCCTTCACCGACTCAAGGACCGAGTCATGAGTTGTGAAACTCGCCATGGCTCCATGTGCGAATTACTAAGTCCTGTACGACTTCAACACACATATCAAATCAACATAACAAACTAACTTAAACCCTTTGCCACACACATCAAAACCTAATCATGGCAAGAGATTGCCCTAACAAAATCCTTTCGACGATTAAGTCAAGTCTCACCCAAGCAAGAAATCAAAAAGGGAAAAAAAAATAAGTAGTAGAAAAAAGTCGTCGTCACCCCCCCCCCCCCTACCTCTTATATGAGCACTCTTTGTTGGGACTGGTTTAATGCGCTAGAGGGGGTGAATAGCGATTCTCGCTTTCGCTTCGATGGATCGTGTGCTTGTCTACAATGCATTAGTGCATATTGGAATATAGAAATAAAATGCACAATAAAAATAAAAACAAATACACATAGTCACAACATGACGATTTACGTCGTTCGAAACTTACGGTTCCTACTCTACGGTGAGCTCTAGTGTCCACACCACTAATAACTCTTCTCCTTCTTCGAAATAATCCGGACGTGGAGAAACCTCGTACAATGGAGTTACAACAAAAATAAGCAAATACAAGAAGAATGAAATACAAATGTAAAAAATACTTTACAAAGAAAACTTTTAATTGCTTGCTTATTGGTTGTCTTTGGAATGTCTTGAATGTCTGGAAAGCAGCAGCGTTTCTCATTCAAATTGTTCAAGAATCGATGCCTCCAATCCTCCCCATCGAGCTCCATTTATAACTCCATTCGAGTTGGATTTTCGCCAGGCAGTCAACTAGCCTTACCCCCAGTCGACTGTCCATGTATCCATTGTCTCACAACGGAATGATCCATGTCAGATTAGGGATCACCAGTCGACTGTCCTGACTCAGCAGTCAACTATCATAACCGTCAGTCGACTACCATTACTCAATAGTCAAATACAGGGCCTTCTATGCTCTGGCCACTCAAGACCAGTCAACTGACCATACCAGCAGTCGGCTGCCAAGCCTCTAGTCGACTGCCCAGTTGACTATCGAGCGTTCTATGCTCTGGCTACTTATGGTCATGGGCAGTCGACTGCCAGTTCCAAGTTGACTAGTATAACACACTAGTCGATTGTCATAGCCATAGCAGCAGTCGAGCTACAATCGACTGCCACAAGTTAGCTGAGCTCCCGAGTATCGTGCACTCGACCAATCGACTAATCCAAAGCCCCAGTCAACTGATAAACCTCAACCATGAGGTTTATCCTAAGTATGATCCCCTCATACTTGATCGACCACCTTTAGTCTCGACCAAAGCCTTCTAGCCACCTCTATCAGCCTCACACCCTCAAGGTCCATCCGAGTCCTCCACGACTCATTCACCCTATATGTTAGCCTTCAGGTGCTTCCATCGTCTATGTCATGCTAACTGGGTCTCCTTTTCCAAGGTTCATTTGGACTTGTGCTGCAAAGACTACATGCTTGGACTTTATACTGTCAAAACTTTACACTTGGACTTCCTTGCCAAGTATTCATACTTGGTCTTTCACCGCTAAGACTACACACCTGGACTTACGTGGTCAATACTACACGCTTGGACTTTCCATTTGCTAATATTCAAACTTGGACTTATGTGGTCAAAACTATACCCTTGGACTTTCCATTTTCCAACTATCCAAACTTGGACTTTCAATGCCAAGACTACACACTTGAACTTACGTTACCAAGACTACACCCTTGGACATTCTATTTGTCAAGTATCCAAACTTGGACTTCTTCATTGTCAAGTATTCATACTTGGATTTTCCCTCGAGTCTCACTCGAGCCTCGTCAACCATGACCTGAGGTTGATTGCTCCAACAATCACCTCCTAACAATCTCTCCCATATGACCTTGGATATCCCAAATATTCGCTTGTCAAATGATCAATATATGAGCAAACCTATATTGTCAAACAATGATCAAACCTATTGCAATACATTGTCAAATAATAGTTAAACTCATTATCAAACATCAAAACCCTACTCGAGTCTGGTCAATCGTAACCTGGGTCGATTGTACTAACACTCTTATATACCAAGATGGAACAAATGAAGAAAAGTCTCAATGCACACTTTGTTTATTCTTCGCACATTAGACCATGCCTATAGGTGCCCACTTACATTCTCTAAATGTGGGTGAACCACTCTTTCACTTGCTTATTAAGTCTGCCAAGCATCCCCTTGTGCCCTGATGGGGAGAGAAGTATGGTGAGCGTAATTGTCGAGCTGATGGTTGGACCTGAGTCAACCAAGTTAGAGCTCAGGCAAACTCAGTCCCAAGCAACCTTCATGTCTGGGGTTTCATGTCTTGGCAAGCAAGACTATATTGCTAAGCATATCTTAGTAGGGGTATGCACTCATATCTCAGGTTTCATGTCTCGGCGAGTAGGACTATATTGCTAAGTATATCTCAGTAGGAGTATGCACTCATGTCATGAGTTTCATGTCTCGATGAGCAAGACTATATTGCTAAGCATATCTCAATAGGAGTATGCACTCATGTCTCGGGTTTTATGTCTCGACGAGCAGGACTATTGCTAAACATATCTTGACAGGAGTATGCACTCATGTCTCGGCCTTCATGTCTCGATGGGCAGGACTATTCGGGAAACACTATATTATTAAGCATATCTCGGCAGGAGTGTGCATTCAGGCTGGTAGGAGTCTTTTTATTCCTCACCTCGTACGCTCATCTTGGCCAAATCCACTTATGATAATTACCCTGAGCGTTGAATGGCATACACCACTGATTAAGAAAGGACCTCATTAATGAAGCCACATCATTCTCAGAAGGAGATTACAACCACCATATTAATGGAGTCTGGTCTCCTATCAACCACGTGCAATGCATTAATGGGGTTTTGAGCACCCGTCATATTCAATAAGAGTTGTCTCTTATCATTCCCTGCTATGCCAGGTCGATATGATGGAAAACCCATGTCCTTCGTACGGACCGTGGGAGTTTGCACCGATGCTTCCGCTTATAAAAAGGTAACCAGAGGAAGAAAGCCCTCCTAACTCAGGCCTTTGTCTCATTCTTATCTACTCATTTTTCATTCCTTTTCTTCCCTCCTGTTGGCCTTAACTTGAGTGTCGGAAAGGTGTTGCCAAGACCCCTCTCAACGCCCTCCTTCACTCTTGCGCTTCGTTGCAGGTCCCTATTTATTGCGACGTTAATGATTGTATTTACCACCATCGCTGGAACCTCTCCTGCAATGATTGTAGTTGATTCTATCTCTGGTAGACTGTCACCTACCCCATCAAGGTTCTTGGCTGAGTTTGCATCCCGCCAAGTCATCAGAACTGAGTAAGTCACTCGAATCTCAGCCGAGTCATCCCTTGTCTCGATGTCTCAGTCTGCAACATAACTGGCGCCATCTATGGGAATCTCTCATATTTTCTAACTGAAACACAGATGAGGGACCACATGGAAAATTTTGGAAATCAAGACTCCACAAATCGTCCCGACAAAGGAGGATATCATCGCCCTAGTCACTACTATCGTGGAAGAAGTTATGAGGAGGCACTTCTCGCAAAACCCAGCCCCTATTAAAGTGTCTCCATCCTCGGCTCAAACACCTGCCCGAGCGCCCGCTCCTCCAAAATCGGTTCCCCTAGTTACAGTTCCAATAATCTTGCTACCAGCTATGTCCTCTTCAACTGTGTCTCCAGGAGAATCATACAGAAAGGTGCTCTCCCGTAAACTACTTGTTAGAAATCCCAAGAAGAGGAAGGCTCCCATGATCAGTCAAGGCACCCCCCCTCTCTGTTGGGTTTCTCCGGCACTGCGGCGATTGTGTATTCGAATATATTCCATAAACATGTGCACAGCGAAAGAATTAAAAGCAATAAATCTAATTTATTACAACACACACATCACACACATACAAGATACAACATGTGTAGACATAATTGCAATTTCAAATTTTACAATAAAAGGAAATTACTCTAGTTATACCTGACGTATCATGTGCAGCAGGAATGACATCAACTGGAGCGACTCTCGCTAGAATTGCCTCTATCTGTATCCACGCCGAATATTGTCGGGATGGCTTCACAAAGCCACGAGCCTCGTCTTCGCAAAAGTCACTAGCCTCGAGTCGAAGGCGATGTGATCCGGAAGATGATCATAATCCAAATAAAAAATACGGATCCAAAAATTGAGTTTCACAAATTCGCTTCTCGGAAGCGGTTTTCGTCAACCGATTGACGAAAACTTAACCCTCCACCTATGAGGATTGTCGGAGAATCAATCCCCGGCAAATAGGTCGCTATCGGAGCGCAAAATGCCGACCAAACGACCTCTCCATGAAGAGGAGAACAAGCTGTCCAGAATCTGAATAGCTTGTTTGGTGGAAGATATGGCCGGCCAATCAATGGTCGGCTGCTCCTTGGTCACTGGTGGCCAATGGAGGATGGTCGGAGGAGTTGTCGACGGCTGGTGGGTGGCCAGCGATGAGGAGAAGGCAGTAATAAAGTTTGGCGGCAACCAACTTGTGCGGCTAGAGCAAGGAAGAAGAGAAGAAGGTGGCTAGGGTTTCCAAAACCCTTGAACCAATTAAATCTCCACGAAAAACCCTTAAGTCATGTTTTATAGAGAACACATTCACCTAACGGTTATTGGTTCATAACCAAAATCCGTTAACCCGCTCCAATAACTTAAGTTAAAATAAACCAAACCGCATTGGTCTATTTTAAGTTAAAATGAACCGAACCAACTTTGGTTCATTCGTTTAAAACAAACCAAACCACTTTGGTTTATTTTCCACCATTGGATTAGAACCAAACAAATTTGGTTCATCCATCATGTCTTCATAAGACTCGGTCCATCCATGCTTCCGTTGCGACTGAAATGATTTCATGCTTGCTCATTGTTTGGTCTGACCAAACTTGGTTTCTCTCGATCTGAGAATCTCATTCTCAAGCTCGTTTTAAATCCTTCAGATTACGCTCGTTGTGTGTGTAACCAAATAGGTTTCCGGTTTATGTTGGCCATCTATAATTAACTATTAATTATAGAACGATCATGAGTGACACCTAGTAGTACATCATGATCCCCAATTAATCGAAAAATCAATGGTTGATTCCAAAACCATTTCTGAAACCCTTCAACAGCTACAATGAATCGTGCCCCATTCCCTTCATGCATCTTATACCCACTTGGTTCAGGACATGGTCTATAGTGTCAGTCCCCACTAGGTTGACTACGTCACACCTAGCCCAAGTATCATTTTCTCATCCTACGGATTCTAGTTACTGTACATGTATCTAAGAGTACATTACTCTAAACATGTAATGCTTTCGCCAAAGACTTTAGTAACAATCCGACGAGAGACCATGGGTATACATCTCCTCGCAAGGAGTGGTGAATCCTTTATAGGCTATTCAAACACCTTCGGGCATTTTGACTTATACCCAATCATCCCGGGTCCACATCTCCTTGGAGATGCTTGCTTAAGATGTCAAAGCATAAGTCTCCATGACCAAGATAACAT
The DNA here is from genome assembly GCA_025175895.1 of Wurfbainia villosa. Lineage (NCBI taxonomy): Eukaryota > Viridiplantae > Streptophyta > Magnoliopsida > Zingiberales > Zingiberaceae > Wurfbainia > Wurfbainia villosa. The sequence goes on along the minus strand of CM045989.1, from coordinate 27,708,468 downwards.
GAATACCACAAGTCAAAGGAACATCGCACTTAAGTTGCAGTAAGAACTTCATTGACATATTCATATATTCATAAAACCTTATGAAGTCTTACAGCTGGTCACTCCAACGAACTAGTTACCATAACTACCATTCAAGATTAACTCCGGACATCACAATGTCTCCATCCAGTGAGAATCAACTGCTTGGATACACCAAAGAGTATACCTCATGCTAGTCTCGACAAAATTGATGGTGTCCAAAATCCATCAATTCATCGACTAGGAATAATTCCAATACATCACAATTACACATGTAGAGATACTCACTAGTTGTGATCCAATCACAAATTCTCTCATGTTGTGAATCGTATTGTGGACATTCAGTAAATGAGTTTAAGATCCAATCAAATACATGAAAACATGTATACTCAAATAGTGAATCTTCATTTATCAAATAAATAGTACAACCATAAGGCAATTGCCTTAGGACACCACTCATATATTACTAATAAACTCCCACTTGGCCTAATGTCAATCGCCACGGTATCCAATACCATAAGCTTTAACTTGGCCTTAGTTAAAGGATCCGCTAAGTTCCTTTCAGTGGGAATCTTTTTGATTTGTATTTCCTTCCTATTTATGATTTCTCTGATCAGATGATAGCGGCGAAGCATATGTTTGGATCATTGATGAGACCACATCAAGTTTAGAAATGAACTTCTTAATCCAAACCACTTTCTTTGCTGCTTCCGAAGCTGCAATGTATTCTGCCTCAGTGGTAGAATCTGCTATAGTGTCAAGCTTGGAACCTTTCCAACTCATTGCACCTTCATTCCAGGTGAATACATACCCAGACTGAGACTTGGAATCATCCTTATATGTCTGGAAGTTTGCATCCGTATACCCACTTATCACCATGTTCCCTCTTCATATATTAGGAACACATCCTTAGTTCTTCTCAAGTACTTAAGGATCGTCTTAACAGCTGCCCAATGATCCATTCCTTGATCAGACTAGTATCTGCTCATGACACTCAGAGCATATGATATGTCGGACCTCGTACATAACATAGCATACAAGATAGATCCTATTGTGGATGCATAGGGAATCTTATTCATGCAAATCCTCTCGTCTTCTGTGCATGGACACATAGACTTCGAAAGGTGTATCCCATGCCTGATGGGTAGAAAACTTTTCTTGGATTCTGACATGCTAAACCTCTTTAGCACTCGGTCTATATATGTAGACTGTGAAAGATAAAGCAACTGATTCGATCTATCCCTATAGATCTTAATCCCGAGGATATAGGTTGCCTCTCCCAGGTCTTTCATGGAGAACATCTTGGACAATCAAATTTTAACTGAATGTAAGACAAAGATATCGTTTCTTATAAGTAATATGTCATTGACATACAAGACTAGGAACACGACTGCACTCCCACTAACCTTCTTGTACATATAAGGTTCGTCCGAATTTTGTGAGAAATCAAACTTTTTGATTGTCTCATCAAAATGGATATTCTAGCTCCTGGACGCTTGCTTGAGTCCATATATGGACCGTCGCAGTTTGCATACCTTGGTTTTATCAACCGATGGGAAACTCTTAGGTTGTATCATATACATGTCCTCAAGTAGGTTTCCATTAAGGAAAGTTGTTTTTACATCCATCTGTCATATCTCATAATCATAATGAGCCGCTATGGCCAGGAGCATCCGAATGGATTTAATAACAGCTACAGGTGAATAGGTCTCGTCATAATCAACACCTTGCTTTTGATGATACTCTTTCGCCACCAATCTAGCCTTATAGGTAATCACATTGCCATCCATGTCGGTTTTCTTCTTGAAAACCCACTTGCACCCTATAGGCTTAATGCCTTCAGGTGGGTCCACCAAGTTTCAAACTTGATTTTCATACATGGAATCCATTTTCGACTTCATGGCTTCAAGTCATTTGTCCCTTTCTGAACTTTTCAGAACTTCTTCATAATTGGTAGGCTTCTCATCGTCAATGAGTAACACGTCGTTCGATTCACTTACGAGAAATCCATATCTCTCAAGAATGTTGCGTGCCCTACCAGATCTATGAAGATGTGGTGTCACAATAGGTTCAGCCGATGTATCATCACTATGAGTCATCAGTCGAGGTGCTTGACCAAGTATCTCCTCAATGTCTACTGAAGTCTCTTGAACCTCCTCAAGTTCAACGACACTCTCACTGTTTTCTTGCAAGAGAAACTCTTTCTCTAGAAACACAACATTCCTTGAAACAAACACCATTTGTTTCAAGGGATGATAGAATTGGTAACCCCTCATTTCCTTAGGGTATCCAATAAATAGACATTTATCAGACTTAGCATCCAATTTGTCTGACACAGTCCAATTCACATAAGCAGGACAACCCCATATCTTCAAGTAAAATAAATGAGATTTCTTACTAGCCCATATCTCATATGGAGTAGTAGAGACTACCTTGGTCAGGACTTTGTTTAACAAGTAAACAACTGTCTGAAATGCATAGCTCCAAAAGGACTTGGGAAGATTCGTGTGATTCATCATTGACCTGACCATGTCCAATAAGGTCCGGTTTTGCCTCTCAAATACACCATTAAGTTGTGGTGTATATGGCAGAGTTCATTGAGACAATATACCATTGTCCCTTAGATAATCTAGAAATTCTTGACTCAAGTATTCACCACCTCGATCCGATCGAAGTATTTTAATACTCTTATCAAGTTGTTTCTCTACTTCATTTCTGAATTCTTTGAACCTTTCAAAGGCTTCAGACTTATGTTTCATCAAGAACACACACCCAAATCGTGAGTGAACATCGGTGAAGGTAATGAAGTAGCTATAGCCTCCTAGAACTTGAGTTGACATAGATCCGCATACATCAGTATGTATTAGACCAAGAAACTCTCCCACCGGTTCACCTTTTCCCATAAAAGGTAACTTAGTCATCTTGCCTTTTAAGCATGATTCACATGTATCGTATGAATCTAATTCAAACGATTCCAAAATTCCACATCAGTGTAATTCGGACATGCATTTCTTGCTTACATGGCCAAGATGACAATGGAACATGTAGGAGGCTAATTGATTATCTTTTCGAGCACGCTTGTTGCTCGCTTCGATATTGAGAATATCACTGGATACGTCCAATGTATAAATACCATTTCTTAAAGTTCCAGTCCTATAAAGAATGTCATTCAAGATTATATAACAACAATTGTTACTAAACGTCAAATGGTAACCATTTCTCTTTAAACAAGAAATAGAAATGATGTTCTTTACCAATGAAGAAACATAAAAGCAATTGTCCAGTTCTAAGACAAGTCCTGTAGGGAGTCTCAACAAAGACATTCCAATGGCAAGTGCAGCAACCTTTGCTCCATCCCTAACATGTAAATTTGACTCTCCCTTAATGAGTCTTCTTCTATTTCTTAGCCCATGTATGTCATTACATATATGTGAGCCACACCCAGTATCCAATACTCAAGTGTCTAAGGAAATAAAATGACAATCAATAACGAAGATATCTGAAGAAGATGGGGCATCTGATGTCTTATTCTTCTTCATGGACTCAAGATAAATCTTGCAATTATTTCGCCAATGGCCCTCCTTGCCACAATGATGGCAAGTGCCCTTTTGAGTTGGTTCTACCTTTTTAGCCTTTTTCTTCTTCTCCTTCTAATGTTCCTTTGACTTCCTCTTAGAACCTTTCTTTCGAGGAATCAACTAACAACACTGTCCCCTGCTCATGCTTCACAGAAGGCTCCACAATCTTCATCATGTTGAGCAGTACCACAGATGAACCTTCTTGCATCTCAGAGGTGAAGAGGAGATTGGAGACTTCGAACCTTTCGGATCTCACTTGCTCATCAAACAACTCATAGAGATGAATGACTACAGTATGAGCATCCATATGCTCATGCTGCTTCTGTAGCTCGGGTACCATCACGGCTAGCATGATGCAACTCGCTAGTTCAAAATCAGTCACATGTTTTTGATAGGCCAACAATTGGTCTGGAGTTGCATTGTCACTAGGACGGGCGGGAAGAGGCGCTTCGAGGACATACACAAGCTTTTCTGCCTTGAGAACAATTCTCAAGTTTCTAAGCTAGTCCAAGAAGTTCGGCCCAGTCAATTTATTCGAATTCAAAATAGAGCACAAATTCAAAGACATCATGATCAAGCGATTAACCTAGAAATACAAATCAAGCATATATGAGAAAATGATTTTAAAATGCATCAATATCACATTCATTTTTCGAACTTCAAAAACCCCAAAATCACTTCGGGAGATCGTAGGTTCATCTCCGAATGGGTTGATATCCAACATAGATATGAACAACCTTGGAGAGAGTCCAACAAGCCATTCATAGCTACAATGGTAGATATCAAGTATACCAATTTCATATCACATATATGCAATTATCACAATGTGCTATCAACTAATTGAATATTCGCACATACATCGGGTTGTTAACTCATTAACAAGTATGCATCATATGCATAACACCCAACTTCACCTCCCTTCATATCAACCTTGGAGAGAGTCCAACAAGCCGATCCTCCAGGTTAAAACCAACCCATTAATCAAGAAATAGTTTTTAATATAGTTAGAACGCATTCAACCAATTAGCCCAGCTTGGAGAGAGTCCAACAACCAAAGCTAACGATTAACCTCGGACTCTTACCATATTAGTATTAAACTATTCCATGGTTTGAACATGTTCAGGTTCGAGCCGGGCTTGGAGAGAGTCCAACAACCCAAACAAGAAATAGAACTCTGGTTCTAACCATATTAATGGAAGGTGTAGGCTTTAATATTTTGTAAGGGTTTTAATGTCTCATCCTCTTTGCATGCAAATAATTATTATCTACATGGCATGACATACATCTACATGTCACGACACGCATGGCATAATGATATGCATCTAATTCAATTACATGGCATACAATTATGGTATGTACAAAATTTCCTTATATGTCATAACTATTTATGAAAATAAAATATGTTTGAGATTTGATTCCCCAAATCAAATGATGATTAAATTAGGAAATAAATTTCCAAATCTAATCACATATTTTATTTATAGAAAGTGTTAATTAAGGAAAGTCAATTTTAATTTAGGAAAAAAATTTCCTAAATTGTCAAAACTATTTATGGAAATAAAATATATTTTAGATTTAACTCCCCAAATCAAATCATGATTAAATTAGGAAACAAATTTCCCAATCTAATCATATATTTTATTTATGGAAAGTGTTAATTTCCATAGATACTTCTAAACTTTCCAAAAGTAGAAGATTTCCATAAATACTTCTAAACTTTCCAAAATTAGAAAATTTCCATAAATACTTCTAAACTTTTCAAAAGTAGAAAATTTCCATAAATACAATTATGACTATCGCAAAACAATTTTACGATTATGTTGAAACACAACCTGGGCTCTGATACCACTGTTGGGTTTCTCCGGCACTGCGGCGATTGTGTGTTCGAACATGTTTCGTAAATATGTGCACAACGGAAGAATTAAAAGAAATAAATATAATTTATTACAACACACACATCACTCACATGCAAGATACAACATGTGTAGACATAATCTCAATTTCAAATTTTACAATAAAAGGAAATTACTCTAGTTATACCTGACGTATCACGTGCAGCGGGAATGACATCAACCCGAGCCACTCTCGCTAGAATCGCCTCAATCCGTATCCACGCCGAGTATCATCGGGATGGCTTCACAATTCCACGAGTCTCGTCTTCCCAAAAGTCACTAGCCTCGAGTCGAAGACGATGTGATCCGAGAGATGATCATAATCCGAATAAAATATTCGGATCCAAAAATTGAGTTTCGCAAACTCGCTTCTTGGGAGCAGTTTTCGTCAACCGATTGACGAAAACTCAACCCTCCACCTATGAGGATTGTCGGAGAACTAATCCTCGACAAATAGGTCGCTATCGGAGTGGAAAATACTGACCAAACGACCTCTCCACGAAGAGGAGAACAAGCTGTCAAGAATCTGGACAGCTTGTTTGGTGGAAGATATGGCCGGCTAATCAATGGTCGGCTGCTCCTTGGTCGCCGGTGGCCAATGGAGGATGGTTGGAGGAGTCGCCGGCGGCTGGTGGGTGGCCGGTGGCGAGGAGAAGGCAGCAATAAAGTTGGGCGGCAACCAACTTGGGCGGCTAGAGCAAGGAAGAAGAGAAGAAGGTGGCTAGGGTTTCCAAAACCCTTGAACCAATTAATTCTCCACGAAAAACCCTTAAGCCATGTTTTATAGAGAACACATTCTCCTAACGGTTATTGGTTCATAATCAAAACCCATTAACCCACTCTAATAACTTAAGTTAAAATAAACCAAACCGTATTGGTCTATTTTAAGTTAAAATGAACCGAACCAACTTTGGTTCATTCGTTTAAAACAAACCAAACGACTTTGGTTTATTTTCCACCATTGGATTATAACCAAACAAATTTGGTTCATCCATCATGTATTCATAAGACTTGGCCCATCCATGCTTCTGTTGCGACTGAAACGATTTTATGTTCGCTCCTTGTTTGGTCTAACCAAACCTAGTTTCTCTCGATCTGAGAATCTCATTCTCAAGCTCGTTTTAAATCTTTCGGATTACGCTCGTTGTGCGTGTGACCAAATATGTTTTCGGTTTATGTTTGTCGTCTATAATTAACCATTAATTATAGAATGATCATGAGTGACACCTAGTAGTACATCATGATCCCCATTTATCCAAAAAATCAACGGTTGATTCTAGAACCATTTCTAAAACCCTTCAGTAGCTACAATGAATCGTGCCTCGTTCCCTTCACACATCTTATACCCACTTGGTTCAGGACATGATCTATAGTATCAGTCTCCACTAGGTCGACTACGTCACACCAAGCTCAAGTATCATTTCCTCATCCTACGGATTCTAGTTACTGCACATGTATCTACAAAAGGCTTTTGATTCTGTGAACTGGGAATTTTTGCAGGATGTCCTCCGGTCACTACAGTTTCCGAATAGATTTGTAGAGTGGATTAAGGAGTGTGTCACCACCACTTCTTTTTCAGTAGTTATCAACGGAAACATGCATGGCTACTTTGCAGGAGGCAGAGGACTCAGGCAAGGGGACCCCCTATCCCCCTATCTCTTTGGCATGTGTATGGAATATTTATCCAGGCTACTAGCGAAGCAAACCTGCAGGTCAGATTTTCATTTTCACCCTAAGTGTGAAGAACTAAGGATAGCGCATTTAGTATATGCTGATGATTTGCTACTACTGGGGCGTGGGGATGAATCGACGATCAAGGTGCTAATGGAGTGCTTATCGCAGTTTGCTGGAATGGCAGGGTTGAATGCGAACATGGCAAAATCTAACATCTATATGGCAGGAGTTCATGCAACAATCAAGGAGAGATTGCTGGCTATCACCGAGTTTCAGGAAGGGCACATGCCTTACAGATACCTGGGGGTTCCTATTGCATCAAAAAAACTGAGAATTTCAGACTATAGTGCTCTCACTGCATAAATCGAGGCAGATAAAAGTTTGGCCAAGAAACACGCTCTCGTATGCAGGGAAAAGTCAGCTCATTACCTCGGTTCTCCAAGGTGTCGAATGCTACTGGATGTCAATATTACCGCTGCCGATAGGAGTCATTGAGAAAATCTATAGCACCTGCAGAGCGTTCATGTGGACAACCAAGAACCCTCCAATAGCATGGGCAGAAATGTGCAAACCAAAGGAGGAGGGAGGCATGGGACTGCAAGAACTGAAAGCCTGGAACCTAGCCCTCCTAGCAAAGGTACTCTGGCGGATACAACGCAAGGAGGACACATTATGGATTAGATGGGTGCACCACACATACATATGTGATGGGGAAATATGGGAATGGCGAAGCAAACACAAGGACTCACCCCTTATCAAGACACTAATCTACATCAAGGACAAAATACTAAGTGCTGTGGGAAATAAGGAGCAAGCAGAGCAACTACTTACATCATGGTTCTGGAAAAAAAAAAGGAACGCGAAGTGCATATGATTTTTTTCGGGAAAGAGGGGAGAAGAAGTCATGGGTTGCAACGGTATGGCATAAAGACATACAACCAAGTCATGCTTTCACCCTATGGATGCTGGCCAAAGGTAAACTTCCTGTGCGAGCAAGACAAGAATTTTTAGAGGACAGGCAATGCATTTTCTGTGGCCAAGAGGAAGAGACAATGGACCATATGTTTTTTCAATGTACACCGATCAAGCAATTATGGGGGCGAGTCCGACGATGGCTGAAGATGAGAATAGAAATGAACACATACCGTCACATGCTCAGAATTTTCAGAACAAGATACAAAGGGGCCACTGACATGAATCGATTTCGGCACCTTGGCATGGCAGGGATGATCCACCTAGTATGGAGAGCTCGAAATGCATGCAGGTTTGAAGGAGAAAGATTTGATGAAGACTTGCTCTACAGGAAGATCCAAATACATGTTTTTAGAGTAGCGGAGAACAAAAGGATTCAATTCCCACCGGGAATAACATGAGTGTAGTTTTCTTTTCTTTTCTTAATTTTCTTCTTTTTCTCTCTATATCTCTCTTTCCTATTTGTTTCTTTGTTTCTTTTTCATGTTTCCTCCTTGATCAGGGCACTCCTTGCCCTGGAAATCCTTAGACCAGGGCTTTGGTTTGCCCTAGAAATCGAAAAAAAAAAACCAGGGTGGTTTTTTCCAGAGTAGTTTGTAAGTAGAGTGGTTTTTTCCAGGGTGGTTTCTTTTCAGGGTGGGTTTTGTTAAAGGAGTGTTTTCAGGGCGGTTTCTTTCCAGAGTGGTTTTTTTGGTAAGAAATGTTTCCAGAGCGGTTTCTAGCCCAGGGTGTTTTTTCAGGGCGGTTTTCTCAGGGCGGTTTTTGGCGCAAAGGAGTGGCTGGCAGGGCGGTTTTCTCAGGGCAATTTTTGACGCAAAGGAGTGGCTGGTAGGGAGGTTTTCTCAGGGTGGTTTCTTTTCAGGGGCGGTTTTCCAGGGCGGTTTCTAGCCCAGGGTGGTTTTTCAGGGTGGTTGCCTCAGGGCAGCTTTTGGCACAAAGGAGTGGCTGGCAGGGCGGTTTTCTCAGAGCAATTTTTGAGCAAAAGAGTGATGCCTAGGGTGGTTCTCCAGGGCGGTTCTCCAGGGTGGTTTCGTTTGGCAAGTTCACACAAAGACTGTGGCTCTCGGTCTCACAATGCCAGGGCAGTTTTGCTTCCAAGACCAGGGTGGTTTTTGCACAGTGGGCAAAGCGGAGCGGTTTCCCTCCAAGGCCAGGGTGGTTCCAATCTGCACAATGGATCGTTGCCAGGGCGGTTTTGACCAGGCTGGAGCGGGCCAGGGAGCCCAGGGCAGTTTTGCGAGAGCAGCGGATTACCAGGGAGACTTCGGCAAAGAGATCAGATAACAGGGCATTTATTGCCCTGATCTCGCTTGTCAAGGAAATCCTCATATGAGGGCACCTCTATGCCCTGGATTTTCGTATAGTAGGGTACTTTTGCCCTGGAAACCAGTATACCAGGGCAGTTCGTTGCCCAGGAATCAGAGCATTTCTTGCCCTGATCCTTCTTGCCCTGGTTATCTTTGAATGAGGGCACTTTTTGGTCTGATAAAAAAAACAAAAAAAAACAAAAAAAAAAAAAGGTGAATAGGCTGAATGGTAAATAGGCCACCCAAAGGCCTATCTAGTCCGTAGCAAACGGCTATGGTAAAGACGCCCCAAATCCGTTTATGGCTGAGGCTTGGCCAATAAGCCTAATAAAGGTGAATAGGCCCACCTGAATGGCCTATCTAGTCCGTAGAGAACGGCTACGGTAAAGACATTACAATTCCGTTGATGGCTGGTCACTTGCCAAAAGTGACAAACACTGGATTGGCACCACACAGGATGATGGAGAGATGGATGTGGATAGATACCCGGCATGGGTAAAGGACGTGGAAGCAGCGGGTCGAGAGTTAGAGAGTTCGTGGGGTTAAACAACAGTGGGAGCATCAACTGGAGCCAGTTTCAGCTACTGCACTAGCTACTAGCTGCCAGCTGGATGCCGGAGGGCAGCCCTTGGCATCACATGACTCTTATTAGGTGCCGCAAAAGACATGGATGACTCAAGAAGGTAGGAAAGGGAAGTGGGGTACAGTTTCTGAACGGTGCATGTGAGCACATAGAAACAAGGATGGTACACATGAGGGAAGGTATTGTTAGAGAGGTTTGGTACTCATGACAACACCTGTACGCTACGCCGGGGGTGCATCTCAGATCTGACATTTCGTCAGACATGACATGAGAATGAACCCGTGGCTACTGTATGTTTGTGCTTTTTCTTGATGATATCTATTTACCCTTCATAAAAAAAAAGAAGAGTATTCAATCCTACGAGAGGCCATGGGTATACATCTCCTCGAAAAAAGTGGTGAATCTTTTATAGGCTATTCAAACACCTTTGGGCATTTCGACTTATACCCAATCATCCCGGGTCCACATATCCTTAGAGATGCTTGCTTAAGATGTCAAAGCATAAGTCTCCATGACCAAGATGACTTGAATACTGCAAGTCAAAGGAACATTGCACTTAAGATGCAGTAAAAACTTCATTGATATATCCATATATGCAGAGAACCATATGATGTCTTACAGCTGGTCACTCCAATGAACTAGTTACCATAACTAGCATCCACGATTAACTCCGGACATCACAATGTCTCTAGCCAGTGAGAATCAATTGCTTTGATACACCAAAGGGTATACCTCGTGCTAGTCTCGACAGAATTGATGATGTCCAAATCCATCAATTCATCGACTAGGGATAATTCTAATACATCACAATTACACATGTAGAGATACTCACTAGTTGTGATCCAATCACAAATTCTCTTATGTTGTGAATCGTATTGTGGACATTCAGTAAATGAGTTTAAGATCCAATCAAATACATGAAAATATGCATACTCAAATAGTGAATCTTCATTTATCAAATAAATGGTACAACCATAAGGTGATTGCCTTAGGACACCTCTATTATATTACTAACACTCTCCCGATATCATTGCCGAGAAACTACCCAAGCATTTCAAATCACTATCAATCGAAGAGTACAGTGGCTCTTCCGAGTCTGAAGAACACCTCGGTCGATTCGAGAAAACTTTCCTAATGCATAACTACTCTGAGGGGGTGAAATGTAAAGTTTTTTCTATTACTCTAATTGGGTCTGCCCAAAGATGGTTCGATCGACTTTCAGAAGGGTCCATCCATTCCTTCGTGGACCTCTCTGCTCTCTTTTTACAACACTTTGCCAGCAACAAGAGATACCATAAAATGCCCAAAACCTTCTATCCGTAAATCAAAAAATAGAGAATCTCTGAGGGAATACATACATCATTTTAATCGGGTGGCTATGGATGTCTCTTCTGTCTTGCCCGAGATAGTGGTCATCACTTTTTCTCAAGGATTAATACGGGGAGATTTCTCCAAGTACCTGATGAAAAGACCTCCAGCTGATTTTGAAGCTTTACTAGGATGAGTCAAAGTATACATCAACTTGGAGGAAGTCGAGAGAGCTACTAATGAACACAAAGATGTCAATGGCTTGAGCAAACTTCATCCACCTTGGCCAGCTAAGAAAGTTCCTTATCCTACTCTCGCTCGACCGCCTCATACTCTCCATGGCTATGCACCTCATCAAGCTTTCAACAAAGTTTTCCAAGCTATCCAAGAGATTACAAGGTCATCGGCTATTCCGAGACAACCCTAGCCATTTTGTACATTCCATCAAGTGTATGGGCATTCCACTCAAGAATGTCATCGACTGGTTGATGAGATCAAACAGGTAGTGTGGGAACATCAGAGGAATGTAGAGACTCAACCCAAATCATCACAGCTTGAAGCCAAATAGGGACCCTCGAGAATTGAGGCTCTGCATGTACCCATGAGACAGGCCAGTGCGGCCTAGACCCGATGAATCTAATCTTTGGGATAAGATGCTTCGAAGGTCCCTCATGTTCTCTCTAAGGCAACGAACTCCCCACCTAGAGGATTCTTAGCAAGGCATGTCCAATGCTCCTCACCGAGGTACGATCAACATGATGTTGGATCAAGAAGCATCGCTAGAGGGGGGTGATAGCGAGCATAAAATTTTTCGTTTCTTTTGTTCGATATACAAGCAAGCACAGCGGAAAAATAAAAAGACAAGTTTATTTTTACTTGGTTCACAACCCAGCAGTTGCTACTCCAAGGCCCTAATAGTCCTAGACCGCGTATGGAGGGCAAAGCACTATAAGATCTCCTCCTCGTTGGAGGTAGGAGATAACGATCACAAAACCGAAAGTACGATGATGAGGCAACAAGTCTACCTCACCTCGTTATGATTAAAACAAAGAATACAAAAGATATTACTTGCTGCTGCTGCCAACAAAGAAGATGGAAACTTGGCGTCGCATCGGCGTTATGACGGTGTTGGAGCTTTGGCATTGTAGGAGCACTTGAGAATAATCTTGATTGATGTTCGGGTTGGAATTCTCCCCTCCTTTTATAGAGTTTAGCCTCGGAATAAGTCTCCTCATCTTTTGGAACAGATCACGATATGCTACCATATTTTATCGTAAAGTGGTCATGTCAAACATTATCTGTTTTGACCTAGCGCAAAAGGTTGATTCATCGCCATCAGTCGACTAATCCCTTCCATCAATCGACTGATGAGCATCAGTCAACTGCCCAATGGTCAGCAGTCGACTGCCAGCCTGGCCACTTCCCTGCAATAAGAGGGTAGCACAGAAAATGGTAAATGCAACGATTTCTTACCATCCGATCTCGACCTAGACCTTCCACAGAAAGTCTTAGTCGGATCGCCGCCTACAGTCATCCCCGTATAGAGGACACAATCTTACCATCTCTCTTCACACTCGTGCTTACCTCTGGTCTTTTATGACCTGTCGGTTTGCTTCCAGTCTTCCACCTAGGTTCTTCGACTCCCATGAAGTCCCCCGGTGTCGCCCGACCACCACGATTTCCCTCCGGGTGTCACTGACCTTCGACATAGCTTAATCATTTCCTACACACTTAATTCAGCTCATGATATAACAATATGACCTTAACTTTGGATCTTTGTCATAATCAAAACCTATGTTCGATTATCTAGTGCCCCTGCACCAACACATGATTTCAGGAGGAGTGACTAATGGAGATTTCAATTGGGCTAGGAAGGCCCATGGCAGGCGACTAGAGAATATGGAGGTGGTAACTACCCAAGAACGGGTTGAAGGACCTTCAATCAACTTCATATCTGAAGACCTACTAGGAGTCCTCATTCACCATGATGATGCCCTGGTGATTCGAGCCACCATAGCTAATTATAACATGGCTCGAGTATTTATGGATACAGGTAGCTCGATAAATATTCTATTTAAAGAAGCTTTTGGATACATGCAGCTTGATCAAGCTGAGCTTTAGTCAATGAACATTGCCCTTTTTGGGTTTTCTGGCCACGAAGTGTTGCCACCTGGCCAAATTGACCTGCCTCTGTCTCTTGGGGTGGAGCCCCTCTACCAAACCAGAATTACCACCTTCACTATAGTAGATGTTGCCTCCGCCTACAACATCATTCTGGGGAGGCCAGCCTTGCACTCTTTTCAAGTCGTTGTCTCCACCTATCATCAAAAGATCGAATTCTCAATGGATAACCAAGTCGAGGAAGTGAATGGATATCAGAAGGTAGCTAGGAAGCGCAATTGAGAAGAGGTCTGAACAGGTTACAAAAGAAGCCAGTGAATGGAGCCAGTGGAGGTCTACACCATCAGTTAAGAGCCCTTGGGTGAAGACGAAGCAATACAAGTCTGGCCTGAGCTGTTAGTTATATATGAGAGGTGTCCTAAGGCAATCGTCTTATGGTTGTTCCATTTATTTGATAAATGAACATTCACTATTTGAATATACGTGTTTTCATGTATTTGAATGAATCTTAAACTCATTTACTGGATATCCGTAATACGATTCACAACATGAAAGAATTTGTGATTGGATCATAACTAGTGAGTTTCTCTACATGTGTGATTGTGATGTATTGGAATTATCCCTAGTCAATGAATTGATGTATATGGACGCCATCTATTCTGTTGAGACTAGCACGAGGTATACTCTTTGGTTTATCCAAGCAGCTATTTCTCACTGGTTGGAGACATTGGGATGTCCGGAGTTGATCGTGGATGCTAGTTATGGTAACTAGTTCATTGGAGTAACCAGCTGTAAGACTTTATATGGTTCTCTGTATATACAAATATGCCAATGAAGTCCTTACTGAAGCTTAAGTGTGATATTCCTTTGACTTGAGGTATTCAAGTCATCTTGGTCATGGAAACTTATGCTTTGACATCTTAAGTAAGCATCTCCGAGGAGATGTGGACCCAGGATGATTGGGCATATGTCGAAGTGCCCGAAGGTGTTTGAGTAGCCAATAGAGGATTCACCATTCATTGCGAGGAGATGTATACCCTATGGCCACTTGTCGAGTTGTTACTAAAGTCTTTGGCCAAAGTATTACATGTTTAGAGTATGGTACTCTTGGATACATGTGCAGTAACTAGAATCCACAGGACAAGGAAGTAAATACTTGGGCTAGGTGTGACGTAGTCAGCCTAGTGGGGACTGATACTATAGACCATGTACAAAATCAAGTGGGTATAAGATGAGTGAAGGGAATAGGACACAATTCACTGTAGCTGCTGAAATGTTTCAGAAGATGTTTTGGAATCAATCGTTGATTTTTCAATTAATTAAGGATCATGATGTACTAATAGGTGTCACTCATGATCATTCTATAATTAATGGTTAATTATAGACGACCAACATAAATTGGGAACCTATTTGGTCACACGCACTGCGAGTGTTATCCGAAGGATTTAAAACGAGTTTGAGAATGGGATTCTCAAATCGAGAGAGACTTGGTGTGGTTGGACCAAACAAAGAGTGAGTATGAAATTGTTTCAGTCGCATCGGAATAATGGATGGGTCGAGTCTTATGAAAACATGATAAATGAACCAAATCGGTTTGGTTCTAATCCAATGGTGGAAAATAAACCAAAAGGGTTTGGTTTGTTTTAAACGAATGAACCAAAGTTGATTTGGTTCGTTTTAACTTAAAATAGACCAATGTGGTTTGGTTTATTTTAACTTAAGTTATTGGAGCAGGTTAATGGGTTTTGGTCGTGAACCAATGACCGTTAAGGTTTCTTAATGGTCAAGGAACACATGTTCTATAAATAAGAGGGTGGAGAAATATTTCATGGACGAGTTAAGGTTTTGCGAAACCCTAGCCACCTCCTCTCCTCTTCGTCTCTTATTGTCGCCGCCCACCTTAGGGTTGCCGCCGCCCAACCCTTGGCACCGCCCACCCCTTGGACGTTGCCTCCTCCAGTTGTCGGCCATCCACTAGCTTTCGGCCACCCTCCGGCTAGCAACCCAGGCATCGACCATCCTTGCAGTTGGCCAATTTGATTGGTCAGCTCTTCTGAGGAGACAAGTTCGTGGAACTTATTTTGTGATCATCTCTTGGATCACATTGTCTTCGACGCGAGACTAGTTTCTCTCATCAAGACGAGGCTCGTAGCTTGTGAAGTTATCCCGACGCTACTCGGCGTGGATACGGATAGAAGCAATACTAGTGAGAGTCACTAGGATTGATGTCATTCCCGCTACACATGATTTGTCAGGTATACCTAGATATAAAGTTTCTTTTATTGCAAAAAATTTTAAATATGTGATTATGTCTACACTTATTGTATCCTACATGTGTGTGGTGTGTGTGATGTAATAAAATTAGTTTATTACCGTATTGTTTTGCTTCCGTTGTGTGCATGTTTACGAAATATGTTCGAACACACACCCACATCGGTGTCGGGGAAACCCAATAGTGGTATCAAAGCCCAACTGTGTTTCAACATAATCGTAAAATTATTTTGTGATAGTTATAATTATATTTTTGGAAATTTTCTACTTTTGAAAAGTTTAGAAATAATTAAGGAAATTTTAATTAGTAAAGAAATTCAAATTGAAAATTTTGTAATGTGATTAGGAAATTACAATTTAGGAAATTTATTTCCTAAATTAAATTTGAATTTTCTTAATTAATATTTTCCATAAATAAAAATATGTGATTAGATTTGGAAATTTATTTCCTAATTTAATCAAGATTTGATTTGAGAAATCAAATCTCAAACATATTTTATTTACAAATTAGTTATGACAAATAAGGAAACTATTTGTACATGTCATAATTGTATGTCATGTAATTGTATTAGACGTATATCATTATGTCATGTGTGTCGTGACTTATAGATGCATTAGTTACACATATGTATGTCATGCGTGTCATGCCATGTAGATAATAGTTATTTGCATGAAAAGAGGATGAGACCTTAAAACTCTTACACAATATTAAAGCCTACACCTTCCATTAATATGGTTAGAACTGGAGTTCTGTTTCTTGTTTGGGTTGTTAGACTCTCTCCAAGCCCGGCTCGAACCTGAACATATTCAAACCATTGAAATAGTTTATTACTAATATGGTAAAAGTCAGAGGTCAATCGTTAGTTTGGGTTGTTGGACTCTCTCCAAGTCTAGCTAATTGATTGAATGCACTCTAACCATATTAAAACTATTTCATGATTAATGGGTCGGCATTAACTTGGAGCATCGGTTTGTTGGACTCTCTCCAAGGTCAATGTGAAGGGAGGTGAAGTTGGGTGCTATGCATATGATGCATACTTGTTAATGCGTTAACAATCCAATGTATGTGTAAACATTCAATTAGTTGATAGCACATTGTGATAGTTGCATATATGATATATGCAATTGGTATACTTGATACCTACCATCGTAGCTAAGAATAGCTTGTTGGACTCTCTCCAAGGTTGTTCTTATCTATGTTGGATATTAGCCCATTCGGAGATGGACCTATGATCTCTCGAATTGATTTTAATGGTTTTATGAATTAGAAAAATGAATGGGATTTAATAAATGTATGTTGTTGCATTTTAAAATCATCTTTCTCATATATGCTCGATTTGTATATCTAGGTTAATCACTTGATCATGACGTCTATAAACTTGCGCTCTATTTTGGATTTGAATAAATTGACTGGGCCAAACTTCTTGGACTGGCTTAGAAACCTAAGAATTGTTCTCAAGGCGGAAAAGCTTGTGTATGTCCGTCCTCGAAGAGCCTCTTCCCACCCGTCCTATGGATGATGCAACTCCGGACCAATTGTTGGTCTATCAGAAACATGTGAATAATTCTGAGTTGGCGAGTTGCATCATGCTAGTAGTGATGGTACCCGAGCATCAGAAGCAACATGAGCATATGGATGCCAATACCATAGTCTTTCATCTTCATGAGCTATTTGAAGAGAAAGCGAGATCCGAAAGGTTCGAAGTCTCCAAGCTCCTCTTCACCTCTAAGATGCAAGAAGGTTAATTTGTGGTGCAATTTGTGCTAAAGATGAATGAGTACATCGAGCGACTAGCGACACTCGGGTTTGTGATGGATCATGAATTAAGTATTGACTTAATTCTACATTGTTTGCTGAAGAGTTACTCACAGTTTGTGATGAACTACCAGATGAACAAACTTGAAACCACCATTCCTGAGCTCCTCAACATGCTAAAGACTGTGGAGCCTTCTATGAAGCAAGAAGAGAAGACGGTGTTGTTAGTTGATTCCTCAAAGTAAGGTTCTAAGAGGAAATCAAAGGAACAGTGTAAGGGGAAGAAGAAGGCTAAGAAGGCAAAACTAGCTCAAAAGGGCACTTGTCATCATTGTAGCGGCGAAGAAACTGCAAGATTTATCTTGAGTCCATGAAGAAGAAGAAGGCATCCGATGCCCCATCCTCTTCAGGTATCTTCATTATTGATTGTCATTCTATTTTCTCAGACACTTGGGTATTGGATATTGAGTGTGTCTCACATATACACTGTGAATCAACTCGATACTGATGTGGAATTCCGGGATATCGAACATGGGCAAGAAACGTATGTTCGAATTACACTGATGTGGAATTCTGGAATCGTTTGAATTTGATTTATTCGATACATGCGAATTGTGCTTAAAAGATAAGATGACTAAGTTACCTTTTACTGGAAAAGGTCAACCGGTGGGAGAGTTGCTTGGTCTAACACATACTGATGTATGCGGACCTATGTCAACTCATGCTCTAGAAGGTTATAGCTACTTCATTACCTTTATCGATGATCATTCATGATTTGGGTATGTGTTCTTGATGAAACACAAGTTTGAAGCCTTTGAAAGGTTCAAAGAATTCAGAATTGAAGTAGAGAAACAACTTAGGAAAAGTATTAAAATACTTCGATCTGATCGAGGTGGTGAATACTTACATCAAGAGTTTATGGATTATCTAAGGGATAATGGTATATTGTCTAAATGGACTCCGTCATATACACCACAGCATAATGGTGTGTCTGAGAGGCGAAACCGAACCGTGTTGGACATGGTTAGGTCGATGATGAATCACGTGAATCTTCCCAAATCCTTTTGGGGCTATGCACTTCAGACAGCTGTTTACTGGCTAAACAGAGTCCCGACCAAGGTAGTCTCTACTACTCCATATGAGATATGGAATAGTAAGAAACCTCATTTATCTTACATGAAGATATGGAGTTGTCCTGCTTATGTGAAGCAGACTGTATCAGACAAATTGAATGCTAAGTCTGATAAATGTCTATTTATTAGATATCCTAAGGAAATGAGGGGTTACCAATTCTATCATCCTGTGGAACAAAAGGTGTTTGTTTCAAGGGATGCTATGTTTCTAGAGAAAGAGTTTCTCTTGTAAGAAAATAGTGGGAGTGACGTTGAACTTGAGGAGGTTCAAGAGACTCCAATAGACATTGAAAAGAGACCTGGTCAAGCACCACAACCGATAATTCATAGTGATGAGTCATCGGCTAAACCTATTGTGATATCACATCTTCATAGATCTGGTAGAACACGCAACATTCTTGAGAGTTATGGATTTCTCGTAAGTGAATCGAAGGACGTGTTACTCATTGACGATGAGGAGCCTACCAGTTATGAAGAAGTTCTAAGAGTTCAGAAAGGGACAAATGGCTTGAAGCCATGAAGTTGAAAATGAATTCCATGTATGAAAATCAAGTTTGGAACTTGGTTGACCCACCTGAAGGCATTAAGCCTATAAGGTGCAAGTTCAAGAAGAAAACCGACATGGATGGTAATGTGATTACCTATAAGGCTAGATTAGTGGCGAAAGGCTATCATCAAAAGCAAGGTGTTGATTATGACGAGACCTATTCACCTATAGCTATGCTTAAATCCATTCGAATGCTCCTGGCCATAGTGGCTCATTATGATTATGAGATATGATAGATGGATATGAAAACGGCTTTCCTTAATGGAAACCTATGTAACGCCCGTAAAAAGTCTCCAGCAATTTTACGAGGATTTTTGGCTTTACGATAATGGGCTTTATGGGGGTTTTCCGAAAATAAAAGGAAATGGCCAAAAAGAGATGCAAGGCCTAGGAATTGAACCCCAAACCTCTAGAGATAGCTAAGCCCTATAGATGCACCCTCTAACCATAAGCCCAATAGGATTACATCATTAAGAGAAGAGGGGAATTATAGATAAGGGTGATGAGGGTAAATGAAGGGGCATGGAAAAGAAAAGAGGAACTTCCCTTCCTCCCTTTATAAAGAAGAAGGAAGTTCCCATTTGGCCACTTCTTCCTCTCCTCTTCATCCTCACCGAAACCACCTTGCTCCCCCTCTCCATTTGCACCTTTGGCCGAAATCCCTCCAAGCAAGAAGAAGGCTAGGGTTGGCTTCCATTAGGTCATCTTCCAACTAAAAAGCAAAGCGAAGGATGTAAGATTTCCTCACCTGCAGTATATTAGTTTTGTAGGATGAATTACATGAAAGAATAAGAGTTTGGAGCTTCATATGTTTGGCCAACTAATGTCTTGGGCTAGGATTCATGGAATATGCTATTAGGAAACCTTTTATATGTTGTATGCTCCAAGTAGGGATCCTTAGGTAACAAAAGTCCAAGGGTTTTAACCCTATATGTTTGACCACCAAGGGTTTAGGGTTAGGGTTTCATGAAGAGCTCACCCTTATGAAGTTAGGTTATGATATATGCCTACATGAATAGATTTAGGTGATAAAAATCCAAAGATCTTAACCCTACAAGTTTCGGCCAAACCATGAAATCAGGGTTAGGGTTGCATGAAAATATTTCTAAGGATACTATGATAGGTTATAAGGCTTCATGAATGAATTTTAGGGGACAAACCCAAGCTTGAGCCCCTCACAAGTTTCGGCCAACCCATGAAATTAGGGTTAGGGTTGCATGAAAATATTTCTAAGGATACTATGATAGGTTATAAGGCTTCATGAATGAATTTTAGGGGACAAACCCAAGCTTGAGCCCCTCACAAGTTTCGGCCAACCCATGAAATTAGGGTTAGGGTTGCATGAAAATATTTCTAATGGTGCTATGATAGGTTATAAGGCTTCATGAATGAGTTTTAGGGGACAAACCCAAGCTTGAGCCCTTCACAAGTTTCGGCCAACCAAGGAAACTAGGGTTAGGGTTGCAAGAAAAAGGCTTCTAAGGGAACTAGGGGATGTTGTATGCCTCATGTAGGAGTTTTAGGTGATGAACATGCTTTGTGATTAATATGCCATGAATATGCCAAAGAAATAGGCTTCATGTTATGATGTAATGTGCCATGAAATATGCTTAGGTGATGAACATGTTTTTTTATGATTTAATATGCCTTGAATATGCCTAGGAAACATGCTACATGTTATGATGTAATGTGCCATGAAATATGCTTAGGTGATGAACATGTTTTTATGATTTAATATGCCTTGAATATGCCTAAGAAACATGCTACATGTTTATGGTGTAATGTGCCACGCAATATGCTTGTGTGATGAACATATTTATACTTTAGGACCCCTTTAGGGTACTCTTATGTTATGAATGCATGTGTCCTTATGATAAGATGGAGATGCTTCCCTTTCAAGTAGGGATCAAGAGCTCTCCTTATGATAAGATGGAGATGCTTCCCTTTCAAGTAGGGATCAAGAGCTCTCCTTAAGATAAGATAAAGTGGAGATGCTTCCCTTTCAAGTAGGGATCAAGAGCTCTCCTTATGACAAGATAAGATTAAGATTCTTCCCTTTTTATGTTGGGGATCAAGAGCATTCTTTATACTATGACAAGAAAAGAAAGGAATTAAGTATTTTACTTTGTAAGAGGTTAAGTACCCAGGCCGTCGGTGGTCGTTAATCAAATCCATAGGGACATAAGAAGGCGTAAGAGGTCTTGCCCAGTAAGACGTAAGAGGTCTTGCTCTGGTAGGTCCGGTGGCTCGCTACTGACCTATTAGGAAGCAGCGCATTATGTGGTACTTAACACAGGGCCCCCAAACAAGTTATGATGATATTGAAGTATCTATATGTATATGTTTTGAAAAGAAAAGACTTTTATGAAATTGTGTATGCTTATGTTAAAGATTATGAATGCTTAACTCGTCCTTTATGCATTTTAGATGCTATGAAGTTATGATGCTTACGATGGTTTAAGAATACTTGTGATTTTGTGCCTTATGCATGTTTAGGATTTATGCCATTATAAATGTTTATGCTCAAGTTAAAAAATGCTTATGAGTATGTCCTTTATGCATTTTAGATGCTATGAAGTTATGATGCTTACGAGTTTAAGAATGCTTGTGATTATGTACCTTATGCATGTTTAGGATTTATATCATTATAAATGTTTATGCTCAAGTTAAAAAAAAATTCTTATTAGTAATTACTTTATGCATTTTAGTTTCTATGAATTTATGAAGCTTACGAGTTTAAGAATGCTTGTGATTATGTACCTTATGCATGTTTAGGATTTATATCATTATAAATGTTTATGCTCAAGTTAAAAATGCTTATGATTATGTCCTTTATGCATGTTAGACTCTATGAAGTTATGATGCTTGCAGTAGTTTAAGGATACTTGTGATTTTGTGCCTTATGCATGTCTAGGATTTATGTCATTATAAATGTTTATGCTCAAGTTAAAAATGCTTATGATTATGTTCTTGAAGCATGTTAGATTTTACTAAGTTATAATGCTTATAGTAAGAACATTTGGGGTTTATGTACTTCCTGCATGTCTAAGATTTAGATCATGAATGCTTATGTTTAGATTATGCCGCTTGGTGTTAATTATGCTTAGCATCGATGTAAACTCTATGCCATGCTTAGGTTTCATTACATGGTATGTTGTTGATTAGTGTTACTATGGAATACTTAGGCCATTTATGCTAGCATGATTATGTTTCTAATTGCTTGATGAAGTTCGTGTTTTTTTTGAGTAGGCAAGAATCTTACTAAGCTCTATGCTTATAGTTTATGTTGTCCATATCTGCAGATCAAGGAAACTCGAACTAGAGGAGGTAGCGGACGGGCCCAGTGTGTGTGATAGTGGCATGGTGGAGAAAGACCCTACTACTATCTGCTTATATTTATATGCTCAATTAACAACTTAAGACCTTGCTTCCGCTTATAAGACTTGTGAATTATTAGTACCGTGTTGGATATTGCTTAGTTATGTTATTGTTCAATTACTTAAGAAAGTTGATATGATAGAACTCACGAATGGATCCTTATGATGGGCATGTTATGAAATGAGATAAGATATGGTAACATGCTAACTATGAATAAGATAGGTGATGCATGTAGAAAAGAAGGTTTATGCCATGATAACATGCTTAAGTAAATGGTGAAATGATCCATGTGTATTATGTTTTAAAAGAAAAAAAAGAAAGGGGTAAAAGTAGCGCCGCCCTGAGAGCAGATAAGGGCGGGCGTTACAACCTACTTGAGGACATGTATATGATACAACCCGAGGGTTTCACAAGGGTTGATAAAACCAACATATGCAAGCTTCGACGGTCCATATATGGACTGAAGCAAGCATCAAGGAGCTGGAATATCCGTTTTGATGAGACAATCAAAAGGTTTGATTTCTCGCAAAATCCATCCAAACCCTATTTGTACAAGAAGGTTAGTGGGAGTGCAATCATGTTCCAAGTGTTGTATGTCAATGACATATTACTTATAAGAAATGATATATATGTCTTACAGTCGGTCAAAATATGGTTATCCAAAACATTCTCCATGAAAGACCTGGGAGAAGCGACCTACATCCTTGGGATTAAGATCTATTAAGATAGATTGAAACGGTTGCTTGGTCTTTCGCAGACTATATATATAAACCGAGTGCTAAAGAGGTTTAGCATGTCGAAATCCAAGAAAGGTTTCCTTCCCATCAGGCATGGGATACACCTTTCGAAGTCTATGTGTCCGCATATAGAGGAAAAGAAGATTTGCATGAGTAAGATCCTCTATGCATCCGCAATAGGATCTATCATGTATGCTATGTTATGTACAAGGCCCAATGTATCGTATGCTCTGAGTGTCATGAGTAGATACCAGTTTGATCTAGGAATGGATCATTGGGCGACTATTAAGATAATCCTTAAGTACTTAAGAAGAACTAAGAAAGTATTCCTAATATATGGAGAAGGTGATATGGTAATATGCGGGTATATGGATGCCAACTTCTAGACAGACAAGAATTATTCTAGGTCTCAGTCTGGGTACATATTCACCTTGAATGGAGACACAATAAGTTGGAAAAGTTCCAATCAAGACACTATAGCGGATTCTACCACTAAGGCAGAATACTTTGCAGCTTCGGAAGCAGCAAAGGAACCGGTTTGGATCAAGAAGTTTGTCTCTGAACTTGGTGTGGTTCCAACCATTGTTAAAGCAATACCAGTCTACTGCGACAACAATGGAGCGATGGCACAAGCAAAAGAGCCCAGGTCTCATCAATGATTCAAACATGTGCTTCACCATTATCATCTGATCAGGGAGATTATTAGTAGGAAGGAAATACAAATCAAGAAGATTCCCACTGAAAGGAACTTAGCGGACCCTTTAACTAAGGTCTTAACTCAAAGTAAGTTTGAAGGCTATGTTAGAGTTTATGGTATTGGGTACCATGACGATTGGCATTAGGCCAAGTGGGAGTTTGTTAGTTATATATAAGAGGTGTCCTAAGGCAATCACCTTATGGTTGTTCCATTTATTGGATAAATGAAGATTCACTATTTGAGTTTACATATTTTCATGTATTTGATTGGATCTTAAACTCATTTTCTGGATGTCCGCAATACGATTCACAACATGAGAGAATTTGTGATTGGATAACAACTAGTGAGTTTCTCTACATGTGTAATTATGATGTATTGGAATTATTCCTAGTCAATGAATTGATTTATACGGACGCCATCGATTCTATTGAGACTAGCATGAGGTATACTCTTTGGTTTATCCAAGCAGTTATTTTTCACTGGCTGGAGACATTGGGATATCCGGAGTTGATCGTGGATGCTAGTTATGGTAACTAGTTTATTGGAGTGACCAACTGTAAGACTTCATATGGTTCTCTGCATATACAGATATGTCAATGAAGTCCTTACTAGAGCTTAAGTGCGATATTCCTTCGACTTGAGGTATTGAAGTCATCTTGGTCATGGATACTTATGCTTTGACATCTTAAGTAAGCATCTCCGAGGACATGTAGACCCAAGATGATTGGGCATAAGTTGAAATGTCCGAAGGTATTTGAGTAGCCAACAGAGGATTCACCACTCCTTGCGAGGAGATGTATACACTATGGCCACTCGTCGGGTTGTTACTAAAGTCTTTGGCCAAAGTATTACATGTTTAGAGTATGGTACTCTTGGATACATTTGCAGTAACTAGAATCCGCAGGTCGAGGAAGTAAATACTTAGGCTAGGTGTGACGTAGTCAGCCTAGTGTGGACAGACACTATAAACCATGTCCTAAACCAAGTGGGTATAAGATGAGCGAAGAGAATAGGGCACAATTCACTGTAGCTGCTGAAAGGTTTTATAAGATGTTCTTGGATCAACCGTTGATTTTCTAATTAATTGGAGATCATGATGTACTACTAGGTGTCACTCATGATCGTTTTATAATTAATGGTTAATTATAAATGACCTACATAAACCAGGAGCCTATTTGGTCACATGCACTATGAGTGTTATCCGAAGGATTTAAAATGAGTTTGAGAATGGGATTCTCAAATTGAGAGAGACTTGGTTTGGTTGGATGAAACAAAGAGCGAGTATGAAATTATTTCAGTTGCATCGGAAGCATGGATGGGCCAAGTCTTATGAAGACATTATGGATGAACCAAATCGGTTTGGTTCTAATCCAATGGTGGAAAATAAACCAAAAGAGCTTGGTTTGTTTTAAATGAATGAACCAAAGTTGGTTCGGTTCGTTTTAACTTAAAATAGATCAACACAGTTTGGTTTATTTTAACTTATGTTATTGGAGTGGGTTAATAGGTTTTGGTGGTGAACCAATGACCGTTAAGGTTTCTTGATGGTTAAGGAACACGTGTTCTATAAATAAGAGGATGGAGAAATATTTCATGGATGAGTTAAGATTTTGCGAAACCCTAGCCACCTCCTCTCCTCTTCGTCTCTTATTGCTGCCGCCCACCTTAGGGTTGCCGCTGCCCAACCCTTGGTGCTGCCCACCCCTTGGACATCGCCTCCTCCAGCTTCCGGCCATCCACCACGGTAGTCGGTCTGCGCCACCCTCCGGCTTAGCACCCAACGTCGACCATCCTGCGAGGCCCAGCAGCAATTTTATTGGTCGGCTCTTTCGTGGAGACAAGTTCATGGAACTTGTTTTGTGATAGTCTCTCGGATCACATTTTCTTTGACACGAGACTAGTATCTCTCATCAAGACAAGGCTCGTAGCTTGTGAAGCTATCCCGACGATACTCGACGTGGATACGAATAGAGGCAATACTAGCGAGGGTCGCTACCGTTGATGTTATTCCCGCTACACGTGATTCGTCAGGTATACCTAGATATAAAGTTTCCTTTATTGCAAAAAATTTTAAATATGTGATTATGTCTACACTTGTTGTATCCTGCATGCATGTGGTGTGTGTGATGTAATAAAATTAGTTTATTACCATATTGCTTTGCTTCCGCTGTGCACATGTTTACAAAACATGTTCAAACACACCCACGTCGGTGCCCGAGAAACCCAACATGAGCAACCCGAAAGGACCATCCGAGTAGCAGTTGACTTACCTCCTGAGTTGAAACAAAAGGTGATCAGCTATCTCTTCGCTAATCAAGATGTTTTTACCTGGCCAGAGGATGAAAGCAAGGGAAACTCTCGGGCGATGATGGAGCACAAATTGAACATCCTATCAGGAGTCTTACCAGTAAAGCAAAAAAAAAAAGACATTTCGGCCTTGAAAAAGATAAGGTCATAGGAGCCGAAGTGCAGAAGCTGCTATGGCCTGGACATATCTGCGAAGTCCAATTCCCTTCTTGGCTCTCCAATATAGTATCAGTACCCAAACCAAAGCGTAAATAGAGAGTATGTAGAGACTTTCGGGATCTTAACAAAAAAAAATGTTGAACCACCACATTAGCGGCCCCCTCTACCTCCCTGAGAATTGACCCCTTTCGGGATCTTAACAAAGTATATCCTAAAGATTGCTACCCCTTGCCTCAAATAGATCAGTTAGTTGACTTGACTTTGGGGTATGAGCTTATTTGCATGCTAGACACTTATCAGGGCTACCACCAAATCTCATTAGCTTGAAAAGATCAAGAGAGGGGCAGTTTTATCACCTTGGATGGCACTTTTTGTTAGGGTAATCAACCCATGTATGATGTGGTTTTGATGTGTGTGGCAAAGATTTAAGTTAGGTTGTTTATGGATTTGATATGTGTGTTGAAGTCATGCAGGACTTAGTAATTCACACAGGAGTTAGCTTAATGATAGCATTGGTGGGTTCACCATCTCATGACTCGGTCCTTGAGTCGGTGAAGGATGGCATTGCGGAAGCCATGAGCTTGGTGCATCTAAGGGACCGCCAGATGAGGAGCTTTGGAGTAAATCCAAAAGAAGTAGACTTCAGGGTGAGACGTGAAGGATGACATTGTGAAGCCGTGCGCTTGGTACATCCGAGGGATGTGGCTAGACGAAGATAACTTCGGCGAGGGACTTCAAGGGAGATGAGAGAATGAGCGAAATGTAACGTAGCTCATAGATGAACTTGGTCAAATGGCTAAGTCAAGTGTCGGATGCTCAACCAAGTGGATTGAGGTTTTATCCCACCGTTGGATGCTCAAACAAGTCTCTTGTTTGAGGTTTACTTGGCACCAATCGACTGCCATGAATGGGCAGTCAAACTGATCCAATTCGAATGAGTTCGACTGGTGTACGACAGAGTTGCCCGATCAGCAGTCGGACTGCTACATTAGTAGTTGACTGATGGTAGTCAACTGCTGGAGTTTGCGCAGGCACAGAAGCACTCAACCGACTGATCAGTCAGCAGGTCATCAGTCGACTGATGGAGTCATCAATCAACTGCCAAGGTTTCCATTGGACGGTGACGATGGCAGATCAGACGTCGTCAAAAGCCATTGCAAAGGCGGCAGTCGAATGCTGCCATGCAGCAGTTGACTGATGAAACCCCAACGGGAAGAATTCGTCCCTCTTTATAAAAAGAGAGGGTGTGGGCTTTGGGGAGGTTAATCTTCATGCTCCCAAGTATCCCCTAAGTGCCCTACACGAGTTATACTCCTTCTCCTTGCATTTCTTTCAATCATATTGTAAGAAGGAGTGTTGTGTTTGTTAGGGCAATCAACCCGTGATATGGTTTTGATGTGTGTGGCAAAGGGTTGGAGTTAGGATGTTTGGATTTGATATGTGCGTTGGAGTCTTGCAGGACTTAGTAATTCGCACATAGAGCCTTGGCGAGTTTCACATCTCATGACTCGGTCCTTGAGTCGGTGAAGGATGGCTTTGCGGAAGTCGTGCGCTTGGAGCATCCGAGGGACCGCCGGACGAGGAGCTTGGAGTGAAGCCGGAGGAAGTAGACTTCAGGGCGAGACGCGAAGGATGGCGCTGCAGAGCCGTGCGCTTGGCGCATCCGAGGGACGTGGCCGGACGAAGACAATTTCAAAGGCGAGGGACTCTAAGGGATGAGAGTGAGCGAATGTAACCCGGGAAGAGATAGTGCTCTTAGGTGAAACTTGGGTAAGTGTCGGATGGGATTTTCCGACATCAGTCGACTGCCATGTTATGGCAGTCGACTACTCTAAGTCGACTTTGACTCGACTAGTGTTCGAGTCCGGTTCAAGTGCAAATAGTCGACTGCCATGGAATGTCAGTCGACTGATGAAGGTATCAGTCGACTAGTCACAAGGGTTTCGGGCACAAAAGCGAGTCGAGCTCGCGAGCACTCGACTAGAAGTCGATATCAATCGACTGATGATGGAGTCGTTGGGTGAAATCCAACATGGAAGAAGCCATTATTGGGCAACGGCTACAGGACCAGTCAACTGATCTGGGCATCAGTCGACTGATCCTGTGTCAACGGGAAGAAACCCTCTTCTTCTATAAAAAGAAGAGGTATGGGGATTTGGGGGCCTAATGCTTATGCTCTAAACTTCTCCCAAAGTGCCCTAAAGAATTCCCACTCTTCTTACTTGCTATTATTCCATTCTATTGTAAGAAGAGGGATTGTAAAGAGGTTACCTCCACCTAGCTTGGTGCAAAGGAGAGAATAGTGAAAGTTTGAGGCGTGATTCACCTTGGACGAATCGGACCGTGTATTAGCGGCGCAGCCGTGAACCACGTTACATTGCAGTGTTAGCATTTGTATTTCTATTCTTTACTTTGTCTTTATTTGTGTGTATTTGCATATTCCACTTGCGCTAATAGTTTTGTAGACGAGCAACGAACAAATGACTTCCACCGTCTACGACAAAGGCTATTCACCCCCCTCTAGTCGGCCAACATCGACCCTACAGTGTTGTAAGAAGGGTTACCTCCACCTTGCTTGGGCAAAAGAAGAGATCTAGTGGATTTGGTTAGGCGTGATTCACCTAAAATGAATCGAGTCGTGGATTAGCGGCAAGGGTCGTGAACCACGTTACATCAAGTTGTTAGCGTTTGCTTTCTTGGTTCTCTTTACTTATTTTGTTTAGCTTAGTCGTCTTTATCATTGCATTTCTGTTGCGCTAACGATATTGTAGACAATTAAGACGCGATCAAGTTCCATTGTATACGAAGAAGGCTATTCACCCCCTCTAGCTGGCCACTGATCCTCCAACAAGTGGTATCAGAGTGAGGAGCTTATCGCGGACTCATCGCCAACACAAGCACGACAAGATGGTCGGCTCCAACATTCATCCACCCAAGTTTGAGGTCGACTTCACATGGTGGAAGAAAAGAATGGAGGTATTTTTTTGAGACCGACTTTGATATCATGATAATAATGGAAAGAGGTTTTGAAGTACCTAGGGACGAAGAGGGTGAACCAATCGAAAAATCGAGATGGACCAAGAAGCAAAGAGAGGAGCACTTGGCGAACTCAAAGGCCAAGCACCATCTATACAATGTGCTACCTCAACAAGAGATCAACCGAATCGGAGAATGCGCAAGCGCCAAGGAGATATGGGAAAAACTAATAGAACTTCATGAAGGCACCTCCAAGGCAAAGCTTGCAAGAAGGGACCTCCTCCAATCGCAATTGAGCAATATCAAACTCGACAAAGGGGAGAAGGTACTTTCTTTGCATTCTCATTTTAAAGAGATAATCATGGGTTTGTCAAGTGTAGGTGAAAAACTCTCCAACCGGGACATGATAATGAAAGTTATAGATGCCTTCCCTCGGTCATCCAAATGGAGCTCCATGGTGGACTCCTTATATATTTCAAAGAATCTAGAGGTAAGTACTCTAGAAGAGTTTTTCTTCACTATGGAATTGCATGAAACTAGGCTTGAAGGCATAATTGAAGAACCAAGCATAAAGCCAAGAGGATTAGCACTCATGGCCGACAAGGGAAAGAAGAAGAAGAAGGATACGCCATCCTCCTCATCCGATAAAGATTCATCTTCCTCATCAATGAATAGCAATGAGGAAGCATATATGGTAAGGAAGGTAAGGCGTGCTTTAAAGAATTTTAAGTTTAATAAATTTCATGATAGGGGAAGAAGGCCTAGAAGAAAAATCATTTGCTACAATTGCCAAGGAGGGGGACACATGAGGGATGATTGTCCCCTCTTGAACAAAAGCAAGGAAGAGAGGAGAAAGAAAGAAGACAAGAAGAAAGGGAGCAAGAAGAAGGATGAAGAGAAGAAATCGAAAGAAAAAGGAGAGGCTAAAGCACACAACTTGAAAGCGGTGACGTGGGATGATCCATCATCCTCATCGAAAGGAGAACAAGCCTTCACAAGCCTTGCATTAATGGCAATAAATGACTTGGACTCCACCTCTTCGGAAAAAGGAGAAACAAGCTCAAGTGAAGAGGAGAGCTCGAGTGAAGGGGGAGCCTCATCATCATCATCATCGGAAAGGGATTGGGTAAGCAATGTAATGAAACTCCCCTCGAATGATGTAGTTTCTATGATTACTAGCCTAACTAGGGATTTATTTAAGGCTAAGAAGAAAAATAAAAGTATGCTTGATGAAATTAGGAAATTAGAAGAAAAGCTAGAAAATGCTTGTTTAAATGTTAATGATAATGCTTCTTCTTCTATGACTAGTGATGCATGCTTAGTAGAAGAAAATAAGGCCTTAAGGGAAAAGGTAGATCATTTAACTAAGGCCCTAGAAAATTTTACAATTGGGTCCAATACCCTAAATATGATCATTGGGAGCCAAAGGGCTAGTTTTAACAAGAAAGGCCTAGGTTATGAGGGAACCAAGAATGAGAAAGCCAACCATTGTTTGATAGCTAGGGGTCAAGCTAAAACTACAATGATAGCTAGAAAATGGATCCCAAAGGAATACTTGGTGAACCCCATAAGAAAGAATTTGTATTGGATTCCCAAGTCAATCCTCAAGGGTTAGAGGAACTTAGAATAGTCAACCATAAGTGGACTTAATTTATATCATGATAAATGGTTGACTTAGGATGATGTGGGTAGTGATATTTGAATTATGAGCATGGTGGATGATGTGATTATAATGTTTAAATCATGATACTTGATATACCTGATATACATGTTTATAATCATGATTCATGATTTGGATGGTAGTGTTGGGTGATGATAATGTGTGACCTATGAATTGAATGATATACTTGATTTATCATGATGTGTAGTTAAAGATGATACTTGAATTCATGGTCATGCTTGTTGATACTTAACCTTGATAGAAATTACATGAAATTGATGGTTAAGTACAATACTTTAGGTACATCTCACACTCACTATAGGTTAACTTGATTGAAAACATAGCATGAGTGAGATGTTAGGTTGATACAAATGGTTCACTAATGCTTATGGCATTTAGATGGTCATTTACAAGTATCATGATAGCAATAATAGACCAATCATGGGAAAAGCATATGTTTAATTCATAGACAAATTATCCAAAGATCATGGTTGGATATTTCAAATGTTTTCAAAACCATTTCTTGTTTTATAATCTATGTATTCATGTTTTAAATCATTTCAAGGTAAAACTAGTTCTTAAAATTGATACATGATTGAAGGTTTTTGCAACTTTTGAGTTTTTGTCAAATGATTGAAAATTTAATGAATTTTCATAAAAAAATTATTTTTCATTGATAAAGGGACTTACAAGAAATGTGTTTTCAAAATTTCATGATTTTTCAAAAAATTTAGAATTTTTAATGTATTTCTGAATTTTGATCCGAAAAATCTGGATTTACTTGTGCCAGTCGACTACCATGCTGATAGCAATCGACTGTTGAACTGTGCACGGGCACAATAACCTATTTTAATAGGTTTTGAGGTTATTTTGGTATTTTTCTCCTTTTAGAATTTGATGCCATGCTTTATTACATATGTTTGATATTTTTGATGTGTCAAAGGGGGAGAAATTGTGGGTTTAAGTTAATCATGCTAGGGGGAGAAAATTAGCATGTGTTAAGGGGGAGTGTTTGATATCCATGTTTTACATACTTTCTTGCCTTATGTTTTTATGTTAATGTTTTACCTAACTTAAACATGGTTGCCACACATCAAAAAGGGGGAGATTGTTAGGGCAATCAACCCATGTATGATGTGGTTTTGATGTGTGTGGCAAAGGTTTAAGTTAGGTTATTTATGGATTTGATATGTGTGTTGAAGTTATGAAGGACTTAGTAATTCACATAGGAGTTATCTTGATGATAGCATTGGTGGGTTCACCATCTCATGACTCGGTCCTTGAGTCGGTGAAGGATGGCATTGTGGAAGTCGTACGCTTGGTGCATCTGAAGGACCATCGGACGAGGAGCTTTAGAGTGAAGCCAAAGGATGTAGACTTCAGGGTGAGACGCGAAGGATGGCATTGCGAAGTTGTGCACTTGATGCATCCGAGGGGCGTGGTCGGACAAAGATAACTTCGGCGAGGGACTTCAAGGGAGATGAGAGAATGAGCAAAATGTAATGTAGCCCATAGGTGAACTTGGCCGAATGGCTAAGTCAAGCGTCAGATGCTCAACCGAGTGAGTTGAGGTTTTACCCGACCGTAGGATGCTCAAACAAGTCTCTTGTTTGAGGTTTACCCAGCACCAGTCGACTGGCATGAATGGGCAGTCGAACTGATCCAAGTCGAATGAGTTCGATTGGTGTGCGACGGAGCTGCTCGATTAGCAGTCGGACTGCTGCATTAGCAGTTGACTAATGGCAGTCGACTGCCATGTATGGCAGTTGACTGCTAGAGTTTGTACGGGCACAGAAGCACACGTAGCCGACTGATCAGTCGGCTACGAGGTCATCAGTCGACTAATGTAGTCATCAGTCGATTGCCAAGGTTTCCGTTGGACGGTGACGATCGCTGATCAGACGTAGTCAGAAGCCATTACAAAGGCGGTAGTCGTGTAACGCCTGCAAAATTTCTAGAAATTCTATAAGAATTTTTGCATTATCATAATGGGCTTTTATGTGGGCTCTTTCAAAAATAAAAGAAAATAGAGCCAAAAAGGGATGCATGGCCCAGGGTTTGAACCCTAAACCTCAAAGTAGATAACTAAACCTTAGGATGCATCCAATAACCAGAAGCCTTGTAGGGTTGTGCTATTAGAAGGGTATGGGAAATGATAGATAAGGGTAAGGGAGGCTAAGGGACACCTTCAAGTGAATAAATAGGAGTATGAGGAGACAAGAGAACCCAAGTTGGCATTCTCCTCTTTCTCTTCTTCTTCCCCACTGAAACCCTAGCTCCCCCTTCTTCCATTTCCGAAAACCAACAAAGCAAGAAGAAAGCACTAGTCTTGGCATCACAACCTAGGGTATATTCTACTACCTAAACAAGCGAAAGGATGTAAGTATCCCCTCACCTGCAATACAAGTTGTTTTGGTTGATAGTTGTTTAAAAACCTCTTTTGAAACTCTCGGCCAAGACCCCTTCATGCATCCAATGATCTTTCCATGCCATATTTTGAATGAATATGATGATAATATGTT
The DNA here is from genome assembly GCA_025175895.1 of Wurfbainia villosa. Classification (NCBI taxonomy): domain Eukaryota; kingdom Viridiplantae; phylum Streptophyta; class Magnoliopsida; order Zingiberales; family Zingiberaceae; genus Wurfbainia; species Wurfbainia villosa. The sequence goes on along the minus strand of CM045989.1, from coordinate 27,674,872 downwards.
GATAGATAGGCTTGATTGAGGGTATGATTCCAAAGCTCTTCTTGAAACTTTCGGCCAAGCCCTATTTATGCTCTTAATGGTCTACCATGCTATGATCTATATGTTTCCATGCCACGTTTTATATGTATATGAAGATAACAAGTGGATAGATAGGCTTGATTGAGTATTTGATTCCAAATCTCTTCTTGAAACTTTTGGCCAAGCCCTATTTATGCTCTTAATGGTCTACCATGCTATGATCTATATGTTTTCATGCCATGTTTTGTATGTATATGAAGATAACATGTGGATAGATAGGCTTGATTGAGTGTTTGATTCAAAAGCTCTTCTTGAAACTTTCGGCCAAGCCCTATTCATGCTCCTAATGGTCTTCCATGCTATGATCTATATGTTTCCATGCCATGTTTTGTATGTAGATGAAGATAACATGTTGAAAGATAGGTTTTGATGCGGGTGCGGGGGAAAAATCCGTTCGCTCCGTTTTCAAGGCGATGAAGCGATGAGGGAGGTCTCGGAGTATTCTCCCCCGGTAGCGATCAGTAAAGAATAAGAAAATGAAGTAGACGAAACGCGAAAACCCGACACCAGCAATCGAGATTCAGACATGAGATGTAACGTGGTTCGGAATAAGGATTCCTACTCCACGGGGGTGAGGTTTCTCACCAGATGCGGTGCCTAAGCACTTTCACTATGAAGATCCTCCTTTACAGAAAGCAAGTTTCCGAAGGTGGAGGAGAAAGGACCTCTTACAATGATGTTACAAGATGAGGAAAATACAAGAGACTTAACAAACAGCAGATCTCCGTCCTCCTTCTCCGGCGAGATCGTTCTTCCTTTTCTCTCGTCTCCTCTTCTCTCTTGCTGGATGCCAATGATCGCAGATCGATCCCCCTTCTCCTTCCTTCCTCTCTCCCTTTTATCTTCCCCCCTCCTTCAACGTAACGTCGCGGATTATCTCCATCGTACACGTGGCCACCTCCTCCTCCTGGAGAATAATTCTGTTACAAATATGAGGAATGAGGACTCCCCCGAATATTGCATGGGGCCCTCCAAGCCGTTGCATAGCACCTTTCCCTTTACTTGTCAGGCAACGAGGTTAAACTGTCTCCCTCACCCCTCTGCTTTGGGTGAAGTTAACTTAGGCCCCTATACCATAGGTGACCTAGCCTTAGGGTTTCTCCTTAAACCGAACCAATTCTCCTTTTTCCCGTACCAAACTTCTTTCGCGTTGATTAGATTGAGTTGACCCTTCCTCCATCCCATTGGCTTCTGGAATTGCCTAGTTGAACCAGTTCCTAGTCCTCTATTAGCGAAGTGCCTTCCGCCTCTTTTTCACCTGCGTCCCTTGCTTCTAGCATTCGCCCGTGCCGATGGCTCTCGCTACTTGTTCGTGCCGATGACCTCTGGTACTTGCGCCCGTGTCGATTACTTCCGATACTCTCGCCCATGTCAATGGCTTCTGATAACTCTCGCCCGTGTCAATGGCTTCTGATAACTCTCGCCTGAACTGTTTCTCCTTTTCCCCTTTGGCTGAACCAGGTACTTTGGGACGGGTCACGGGTCACCTGCTAACTCTTCTATTGGGAATTAGGTAGAAAAAGTACCAGTAGTATCATTAGTCAACCCCGAAAAATAGTCAAGCGAAGTTATAAGCTTGACTTTCCAAATGTGCGTAAAGTTTATGCCCTATTCTTCATTCCTCCGTTTGAATCCACCTTTTCCTTTATAACTCCCTTGTGTGCCCTCGAGGCGGCCCGATGGGCCCATGGGCTCCGCTTCTCCTTCTCTCTCCGTGAAATTGAATCGTCACGGGAAACCCTATATAAACCTCCGCCTTCTCCTCTTAGGTATCATTTAGCGTGCCTAACAATCCAGTCTGTTCTTCTTCTTCCACGATTTTCACCGGCGGTGTTTCGGCGATTCAGTCCTCCCCTTCTCACGCGATTCTCCCTTTCCCCCGAGTAAGTGCTCTGCTTAGTTTAACACCCATGGCTCCTAGGACCACCCTTCCACTTGCCTGGTACAAACATACCGTAACTCAGTTAGATTGCAACCATTACTTCTTTAACATTAAGAAAGACTACATAGCCCCCTCTATAAAATGCTGCTTCACAACTAAAATACATCGACCTCACAACCCTCCTCCTGGCCTGACCTGCTTTTTCTTCGAACAATTTCTTAACGGCCTATCCTTGCCGGTACCCTCGGTCTATTTGGACCTTCTAGACTTCTATGGACTACCCCTGAACCAATTCACCCCTAACTCCTTCCGAATTCTATCGGGAGCCCACATAGTGTTCCAACATTTGAACCTCCCTTTGACCCCAGAACTATTCCATTGCTTCTTCCAATTAAAGTCTTCTAAGGCAGGCCTCTTCTATTTGTCTAGTCGTTGACCGCCAATTCTAGTGAACTCCGCTACTTCCCACAAGGGCTGGGAAGCACTATACTTCTTTGTACAACTTCCTGAGTCTTTACCTTATTCTGATACTTGGAAGGTAGACCTTCCCGAATTACCTTCCTTCCGGGACATGAGGGCCAAATGTCCTTTCCCGGAGGTGTATAGAGTTTTAGGAGAGCTACACTCTTGCTGTTGAACCATTGCTAGAGACTCCTCTTGCGTCATTTGGATTGTCTCCTCTACCTCTGACGACTTCGGTTGCTGTAGGTAGGGTGCTATTTAACTGGCAATAGGACTTCATTTCTGCGTTATTCATCTTTCCGACAACATACCTTGCAGATAACTGATCACGAAGGCTTTGGTAGAAGGAGGCGATTGAGGCCGAGAAGAAGAAGAAAACCTCGACCAAAAGAGGTAAATCAACCGCAGTTCCATCATCTCATCGTAAAAGGCTACGGCTTATCAAGAAAGGAGCCTCGAGTTTCTCGGCTCTTCCTCCCTCATCTTCGGACCAGTTAGAGGCTCATTCCCTATCCATCTATGAACCAAGGAGAGGAGGCAATACTTCCCCTGCCTTCTTCATTCCTCAAGGAGAGGATTTCCCCTCCCATTTTTTACATTCTTCCCGTCGCCATTCACCCCCATCCTCTCCTGAACTTCCCCGCTCCCAAACCTTCCGACCGAGGCGGCTCCTGTTCCCGCCGTTGTATCGGACCTTCCGCCTCTGGAAGGGAAGACCTCTATTCCCGTTTCTCCGAGGGCCACATTAGGATCCTTCTTTGAAAATTCGGCATCCTTGAGGTGAAGTTCTTCAATCAATCCAGTCTGAGCCCTTGTGAACAAGTAGGCAAACTCTGAGGTATCTATTGTTTCTTCGTTTCTTCTTCACCCTGCCTACTTTCATATACTGGCGTGTACTAATAGCTTGTTCTTCTTCAGGCCGCCACCCAATATAGTAGTATGATAACCCATCTGGCCCGATTCCAATCAACTGTGGAAACTCGCCACTTCGCCGCCGTGTCTCAACAGAAAAAGCTCGTCCAGCAACTGAGCGAGCAAGAGGCGAAAGAAAAGGATATGAGGGGCCAATGCGAAGACGCAATGATGCAAGTGGCTCTGCTTCAGAGTGAGAAAGAAGAGCTGCAGCGGAAGAATGAGGAATTGGAGCAGTGGAGTTTCCTCCAGTCTAGTGAGCTGCAACAGATAGATGAATTGGCGCGGGAACTGAGGGAGTATAAAGGGCACCTGGGAGATGTCATGATTGACTCTGCAAAATCCTCAACCACCATCCTACAGCTTCAGCAGGAGCGCTCCAGGCTCCAATTGGAGCGTCAAGCTTGGGAGGCCACCAGGAAATCTTGTACAGAGAAATGCGCGGAGCTCTCTTCCCTGGTGGCAGCTCTTCCTCAAACCTTGTCCACAATGGCTCAGCAGCAAGCCCTTCTTCATCAAGAATATCATGAAGCCCTTTCGGCTTTGGGTCAGCAGGCCATACAGGCGGCCACCGAGAAAGATGCTCTGGCGACTGAACTGGCGGACAGTCGATCCCAACTAGCCCAGTGTCAAAATCAAATGAAGGAGCAGGAAGCTGACCTCAAGAGAAGATACGTCAAGAAGGGAGTAGACTTGTTCATATTAGGTTTCGAGGGGGCTGTGACTCAAAACGCCGAACAAGGATATCCGCCTCCTGGCGCGAACACTAGTTACTTAGATCCTGTATCGGCGTTGGCTAATTGTTCCCCCGAACGATTTGAACTGTAACCTCCAGTACTGTCTTTTCTGTAATAACTTTTTCTTTACTGTTAAGAGCTGACTTTTATCAATATGTCTGTCCATTACGGTCCTTGCGGGTTCCCTAATGAGTCGGGGTTTCTGGACCAATTTTGAGCTTCCCCTTGTCATTTCTTTACCCGTACCACATAACGCCATCGCCTGGCTGGTTCGGGGGCTCTCTTACGGGATTTTGCCTACTAGTATCCACATCCGCCCCGATTTTGGTTCGGACGTCACTTTAAATGGCCTTTTGCCCGTTGATTTTCCCTATCCTTCCTCCTGCTTCGGAAAAGATGCCAGCCTCTTCGTCTTCTCCCCCTTCCCCAGAACTTTTTCGCCATTCTCCTTCCATTATAAATCCTTCGTCCCCCTTGTCTTCGTCCTGTTATCTTACCATCATAGCTTCAGCAGGGCATCCCATTGAAATTTCTTCGGAATCAGAATCTTTTGAAATACAGGACTAGGTCTCTAAGGATGATGCAGATTCGGAGACCCAGTCAACCGCCACTTCAGTCTTCCATCCCCTACCTTTTCTGCCTTCCGGTCCAACTCCCACCCCTCCAGCGAGGAGATCCTTCCGCACTCCTTTCCCCTCCTTCCGCAATAGGGTGTGGAATCCCCCCTTCACGTGGGAGTATACGGTGGGAGATCCTCATGCGGCCGCTGATCTTCCCCCACTTCCGCCAGCATTGGCGTTCGTGCCAGTTCCTTCCGCGAGGACTTGTCCTTCCCCTTTCGATGAAGGTCCACCAGTTCTTCCTCCACCCCAAGGCAAACGCTTCAGAGTTGTATTGGCTCCTTCTCCCCCCAAAGAGACATCTCCCATCTCATCTGTCAAGAGTAATCAGGGAAAGTCTGTATAACTCAAGCCAATGTAATTATTTCAAATATATTAATGAAACAAAGAAGGAAAATGATATATGCTTTTGTCTCTTCTTTTTTTTTCGGTAGAAGTAAGGTTTCTGTTTTCAGAAGGATGGTACCCGGATCCGAACACACACTTTTCAGCCGTTCGAGGATTGGACCCTCTTAATTACTGATTTGTCGCCATTCGACCTTCCCACTACTGCCTCCATGTTTCCCTTTCTTTACTGGCACTTATGGTCTCTACCTCTTCTACCAATAAAGGCGTTCCTCCCCTTCGTTGCTATAAAAATCCACCGACCTTTACCTGATAGTTTCCACCATTCTCCTTTTTCCTTTGCTTGTCATGGACAGAATATCGGAACAGGCGTAGCTTCCTCGCCTTCTAAAGAATGATAAATGGCCATGTCATCTTGGAGGAACAAGTGAAGTGTTTACAGAATGACTAGAGGAAACCTCCGCCAACAATCGTTCCTACCAACAACTGATCGGGTCCCAAAAGAAGCATCCAAGCAAATCTTCTTGAAGTAGTCTTATCTTCAATACCATCGCCAACCCACCAGAAAGAAACTCCATCCGTTCCGCCTAACAAAGAATTGTAATACCCTAGATGTATTAGGGTTTCTCTTGTTGTTTCTCCTTGTAGATGGCTGGGAGTATGTAGTTCTCCCGTATCATCGAACTTCCCTAGTTTATCTCCTTCCTCCAGGACCTTCTGAGTTGTACTACTCTTTACTCCTTTTGTATTTACGTGTAATTTGGGGCATATTTTGGCTCTCCCATCTTTTCAATCTGCTGGGTATATAGACCCCTTAGACGAGCCGACTCTGCTATTGCACAAGAATACAACCATATAAAGTTAATTAATACAAGCAACTAAGACATAGAACAAATAATAATCGAGGAATTTTGGTTCTTCCGTTTCACCACCACACAGGGATATCTTCCGCTTTGCGGGGATAGCAATTTGCATATATAGAGTAAATAATAACCGAGGAGTCTCGGTTCTTCCGTTCCACCACCACACGGGGATATCTTCCGCTTTGCGGGGCTGGCAATTTGCATAAACAGAGTAAATAATAACCGAGGAGTCTCGGTTCTCCCGTTCCACCACCACACGGGGATATCTTTCGCTTTGCGGGGATGGTAATTTGCATAAATAGAGTAAATAATAACCGAGGAGTCTCGGTTCTTCTGTTCCACCACCACACGGGGATATCTTCCGCTTTGCGGGGATGGTAATTTGCATAAATAAAGTAAATAATAACCGAGGAGTCTCGGTTCTTCCGTTCCACCACCACACGGGGATATCTTCCGCTTTGCGGGGATGGTAATTTGCATAAATAGAGTAAATAATAACCGAGGAGTCTCGGTTGTTCCGTTCCACCACCACACGGGGATATCTTCCACTTTGTGGGGATGGTAATTTGCATAAACAGAGTAAATAATAACCGAGGAGTCTCAGTTCTTCCGTTCCACCACCACACGGGGATATCTTCCGCTTTGCGGGGATGGTAATTTGCATAAATAGAGTAAATAATAACCGAGGAGTCTCGGTTCTTCCGTTCCACCACCACACGGGGATATCTTCCGCTTTGCGGGGATGGTAATTTGCATAAATAGAGTAAATAATAACCGAGGAGTCTCGGTTCTTCCGTTCCACCACCACACGGGGATATCTTCCGCTTTGCGGGGATGGTAATTTGCATAAATAGAGTAAATAATAACCGAGGAGTCTCGGTTCTTCCGTTCCACCACCACACGGGGATATCTTCCGCTCTGCGAGGATAGCATTTCATATATAGAGTAAATAGTAACCGAGGAGTCTCGGTTCTTCCGTTCCACCACCACACGGGGATAAACTTCCGCTCTGCGAGGATAGCATTTCATATATAGAGTAAATAATAATCGAGGAGTCTCGGTTCTTCCGTTCCACCACCACACGGGGATAAACTTCCGCTCTGCGGGGATAGCATTTTGCATATAAAGTAAATAGTAACCGAGGAGTCTTGGTTCTTCCGTTCCACCACCACACGGGGATAAACTTCGGCTCTGCGGGGATAGCATTTTGTATATAAAGTAAATAGTAACCGAGGAGTCTCGGTTCTTCCGTTCCACCACCACACGGGGATAAACTTCCGCTCTGCGGGGATAACATTTCATATATAGAGTAAATAATAACCGAGGAGTCTCGGTTCTTCCGTTCCACCACCACACGGGGATAAACTTCCGCTCTGCGGGGATAGCATTTTGCATATAAAGTAAATAGTAACCGAGGAGTCTCGGTTCTTCCGTTCCACCACCACACGGGGATAAACTTCCGCTCTGCGGGGATAGCATTTCATATATAGAGTAAATAATAACCGAGGAGTCTCGGTTCTTCCGTTCCACCACCACACGGGGATAAACTTCCGCTCTGCGGGGATAGCATTTTGCATATAAAGTAAATAGTAACCGAGGAGTCTCGGTTCTTCCGTTCCACCACCACACGGGGATAAACTTCCGCTCTGCGGGGATAGCATTTTGTATATAAAGTAAATAGTAACCGAGGAGTCTCGGTTCTTCCGTTCCACCACCACACGGGGATAAACTTCCGCTCTGCGGGGATAGCATTTTGTATATAAAGTAAATAGTAACCGAGGAGTCTCGGTTCTTCCGTTCCACCACCACACGAGGATAAACTTCCGCTCTGCGGGGATAGCATTTCATATATAGAGTAAATAGTAACCGAGGAGTCTCGGTTCTTCCGTTCCACCACCACACGGGGATAAACTTCCGCTCTGCGGGGATAGCATTTCATATATAGAGTAAATAATAACCGAGGAGTCTCGGTTCTTCCGTTCCACCACCACACGGGGATAAACTTCCGCTCTGCGGGGATAGCATTTTGCATATAAAGTAAATAGTAACCGAGGAGTCTTGGTTCTTCCGTTCCACCACCACACGGGGATAAACTTCGGCTCTGCGGGGATAGCATTTTGTATATAAAGTAAATAGTAACCGAGGAGTCTCGGTTCTTCCGTTCCACCACCACACGGGGATAAACTTCCGCTCTGCGGGGATAGCATTTGGTATATAGAGTAAATAGTAACCGAGGAGTCTCGGTTCTTCCGTTCCACCACCACACGGGGATAAACTTCCGCTCTGCGGGGATAGCATTTCATATATAGAGTAAATAGTAACCGAGGAGTCTCGGTTCTTCCGTTCCACCACCACACGGGGATAAACTTCCGCTCTGCGGAGATAGCATTTTGCATATAAAGTAAATAGTAACCGAGGAGTCTCGGTTCTTCCGTTCCACCACCACACGGGGATAAACTTCCGCTCTGCGGGGATAGCATTTCATATATAGAGTAAATAGTAACCGAGGAGTCTCGGTTCTTCCGTTCCACCACCACACGGGGATAAACTTCCGCTCTGCGGAGATAGCATTTTGCATATAAAGTAAATAGTAACCGAGGAGTCTCGGTTCTTCCGTTCCACCACCACACGGGGATAAACTTCCGCTCTGCGGGGATAGCATTTCATATATAGTGAGATATTTAGGAAAAATAAATCCTTCTTTCCCTTTCACTACCGACGTGAAGCCCATTAACAGCTGCAAGCCCATTCTTCCTCCTTTTATAGGGGACCCTTTCGCCTTCGTTTCTTCTGCTACCTTCATCCCCTCGTCTTTTGGTTTCCTTCTTCTTCACTCGTTTGCTCCTCCGCCGTCAAATTTCGTTTCTTCTATCTTTCCTTCCCGGTTCCTCGTCTTTCGTTATTTTCAGATATCCGAGATGCAATCCACCTTCTTCCAGGAAATAGCGGGCGCATTATGCGAATCATAGCAAATATCACCACCCTTAGCTTCTTCTTCTTCTTCACCTCCTTCGATCACCACCATACAGGAATCACCTCGTCGTTCTCCCTCTCCTCCTTCGGTGACTTTCGCTACCCCCATCCCGAAGGAAGCCGGGGTCATCAGTCCCTCTTCACTTCCTCCTACCTGTACAAGCCCTAACTTTCCCCCTTTGCCTCCTTCTGTCAATGATATTCAGAAATCGCCCTTTTCTTCCCCGCAACCTGGGGAGGCATATGGGAAGGAGATGCCCTCATGCCAGCCGGTGACAGAGGTTATACCACCCCAGTCTTCTCTTTCCCCGGCCCATTATTCCTCTCCTGAACCCATGGCGATTGACATTCCTTCACCGCCAGCTTCCCCCTTTGTTTATCGCCTGAAGAGTCCTTCCCTTCCTGTGGACCCTAACCAGGGTCCTTCTACTTCGAAAATCCCCATTGAAGGCTTCCCCGACCCAGTGCTCATCATCTCATCTCCTCCAGAACCCTCCTCCGATCAGCCTCCTTCCATTTTTCCTTCTGACTTCATCTCCCAGACAAACATAACGCCCATTCCCCCCGCATCTCCGGATATGCCATCCTTGACCACCACTTCCATGGGCCTTTTGAATGAGACTCCTCCCTCTCTCCGTTCTCCACCAATGAATACCGCCTCCATTCTCCCCTTTGCGGGTGAAATTCACCCTTCGACGTCATCCGTCCCATCTTCTTCCCTTTCTCCCAGGAGTCTTCGGATCCTGAACTTAGAGGAGATGACTCCTCGTATGGAAGGCCTGCGTCATGCTTTGGACCTGGTACGTTTTCTTAGTCAATTTCCTTATCTTTGTTTAACTGACCCATTTCGTTTCTCCTCAACCGGTATGTAGGCCCTGACCAATCATCAAGAATTGGGTTGCTCCCTTCATCAATACCGAACCCAAGCTCAAGAATGGGAGCGGCAGCAACGGGAAGACTTGGCGAATGCTCAGAGCCGAGAACAACTTCTATCACAACAATTGCGCTTGTGCCAGGAGCAATTAACTGAAGCTCGCCAGCAAATTCAAAAAGATGCTGACATTATCACAGTATTAAAGGAACAACCAGGTACGGGGGCGGGGCCACTTGTCCCTGAACAGGAAATCCCATCAAGTTCTCTTGACACGGAATCATCCTCAGCTCGAGAGCTATTGCGTCTTCAAGGGCAGGTAGCAGAGCTCCTCAAGGGGAAGCAACAGGACGCGGACACCATCGCTCGCCTTCAAGTTCAATACCAACGAGCACAGGATAAGATAGGGGACCTCCGCACCCGCTTGTGTAAGGAGGTACAAGAAAACTCCTCCCTTATAAATTCCCGGGCGCATGTTCATGCCCGTCTACGCAGGCAAGAGACTTCCCTTCAGAGGATGAACACTAAACTCATCCGGATCAGATCTTATTCTGAAGCGGTGGAAGGGATTTCGGCCTCTATGCATCGGAATATGGTGGAGGTGACGCATCTTGTGCAGCAGGACCAAAGCTCTCGAGCCGATGATGTTTCCACTCTGGCTGACGCAATTATGGAGGTGTCACGGCGTTATGTGGATGTGCGTCGAAATCTTTGCGAACAACAAGAAAGGTGTGAGAGGCAGCATCGAGAACGAAGCCCTGACCGCCCGAACCGCCAGGAGCGACTCGTTATTTTAATGCGCGCCACTTATCAGGACGGATTTAATGACGCAGTTAGACAATATGTCGCTCAGGGATTGCCTCCTCCAACTTATCCTTTATTTTCTTTAAATTGGGAGGCTGGGTTCAAACGTTATCCTCCTGAACGATTTAAGCTATAATACATGTTGGGTTTCCGGCACCGCGGCGTGTGTGTGTTCGATCATGTTTCGTAAACATGAGCACAGCGGAAGCAATAAAAATAATAAATACTCCTATTTATTACAACACACGCATGCTATTACAACAAGTGTAGACATAACCGTAAATTAAAATTGCAATAAAAGGAAATTAAACTACGTTATACCTTCCGTATGACGTGTAGCGGGAACGGCATCAACCGGAACGATCCTCGTAAGAATCGTCTCTATCCGTATCCACGCCGAGCTCCTCGGGATGACTTCGCTAAGTCACGAGCTTCGTCTTCGTACGGGTTACTAGCCTCGTGTTGAAGACGACGTGATCGAGAGATGATCACGATCCGAATCCAAATTCGGATCCAAAACGAGTTCTCAAAACTCGCTTCTCCGGAGAGGTATTCGTCAACCGTTTGACGAATCCTTTGTCCTCCACCTCAGAGGATTACCGGAGATCAAATCCCCAGTATGTTAGCCGCTGTCGGAGCACTAACCGTCGTCCAAACGACGCTCCGACGAGAGGAGGAGAAGCTGTCCAGAAAACTGGACAGCTTGGTGGAGGAGTAGGCGCCGGCCAAAACAAGGAGAGAAAAGCCTCACCTTGATGCCAAACCTATAGGAGATCACCGGAGGGTCGCCGGAGGTTCACCGGCTGGAGCTTGGACGCCGGCAAGGGTCTTGGACGGCGGCACAAGGCTGGGCGGCGGCTGCTCTTGGATTGGCGCCGAAAACTCCTCCAAGGAGTGGGCGGCAACTCAAGGGGGGGCTAGGGTTTGGATTAGTTAGGGTTTAACAATCCCTTAAGCCCACTTTTATAGAGAACTAATTCTCTTAATGGTTAATGGATCATATCCATAAAGCCCGTTAACCCGCTCCATTAAGATAAGTTAAAATAAACCAAACCATGATGGTTTATTTTAAGTTAAAACGAACCGAACCAACTTTTGGTTCATTCGTTTAAAATAAACCAAACCCTTTGGTTTATTCTTATCCATTGGATTAGAACCAAACCATTTTTGGTCCATCCATTATGTCTTCATAAGATGCAGCCCATCCACGCTTCCATTGCATCAAACAATTTCATGCTCGCTTTATGTTTGGTCCAACCAAACATAGTTTCTCTCGGTCTGAGAATCTCATTCTCAAGCTCGTTTTAAATCCTTTGGATTACACTCGTTGTGCGTGTGACCAAATAGGTTCTCGGTTTATGTTGGCCGTCTATAATTAACCATTAATTATAGAACGATCATGAGTGGCACCTAGTAGTACATCATGATCCCCAATTAACCAAAAGATCAACGGTTGATCGAACTATTTACGAAACCCTTCAAGATGGCTCGAATGAATCGTGCCCCATTCCCTTCACTCATCTTATACCCACTTGGTTCAGACATGGTCTATTGTGTCCGGCCCACTAGTGACTCTACGTCACACCTAGCCCAAGTATCATTTCCTCGTCCTACGGATTCTAGTTACTCCACATGTATCGAAGAGTACCTTACTCTAAACATGTAATGCTTTGGCCAAAGACTTTAGTAACAATCCGACGAGAGGCCATGGGTATACATCTCCTCGCAAGGAGTGGTGAATCCTTTATAGGCTATTCAAACACCTTGATCACTTGACTTATACCCAATCATCCGGGTCCACATCTCCTTAGAGATGTTTGCTTAAGATGTCAAAGCATAAGTCTCCATGATCAAGATGACTTGAATACCGCAAGTCAAAGGAACATCGCACTTAAGCCACAAGAAGAACTTCATTGACATATCTATATATGCAGAGAACCATATGAAGTCTTACTACTGGTCACTCCAATGAACTAGTTACCATAACTAGCATCCACGATTAACTCCGGACATCACTATGTCTCCAGCCAGTGAGAATCAGCTGCTTGGATACACCAAGGAGTATACCTCGTGCTAGTCTCAACAGAATTGATGGTGTCCAGATTCATCAATTCATCGACTAGGGATAATTCCGATACATCACAATTACACATGTAGAGATACTCACTAGTTGTGATCCAATCACAAATTCTCTCATGCTGTGAATCGTATCGTGGACATTCAGTAAATGAGTTTAAGATCCAATCAGATACATAAAACATGTATACTCAAATAGTGAATCTTCATTTATCATATAAATGGTTCATACATAAGGCGATTGCCTTAGGACATCTCTCATATATTACTAACAATACAATATCTCATTTTGAAACGGGAATTTCCTTTCTATTTTTCTGTTTTTCCTTCAATACTCATTGGTAATACTGTATAACCCTTGTAAATAACCCCTTAATGAAATTTAGAGAGCATTTGGCATTCAATCGATATAATCAATTCAATAAACACCCCCTCTGAGTTTCATAATTTCTCCCTTTCTATTTCATATTTCTCATACAGTGTGAAAGAGCTTCAAGTGAAGGGCATTCCAAGGTCGTGGAAGCTCTTTGCCTTGGTCATCTTTCAGATAATATGCTGACCCTGCTACGCAGTGCGTTATCTCGTAAGGTCCCTCCCAGTTGGGAGCCAACTTTCCAGGATCTTCAGCGGGATTGACCTTACGCAAAACCCAATCTCCTTCTTGAAATCTCCGAGGCACCACTTTCTTATTAAAGGCTCACTGAACTCTCTGCTTGTAAAATTCCGCTCGCCTCCGGGCCATCTCCCGCCTTTCCTCCACCAGATCTAATTCGGTGCTTCGGATAAGTTGGTTCTAATCTGGCTCGTATGCTTTTACCCGAGCGCTATCCAACAAAACTTCGACCGGAATAACGGCCTCCGCCCCATATACCAAACTAAAGGGAGTCTCTCCTGTCGTTGTCTTAGGTGTCGTTCGATAGGCCCACAGGATGCCTGGTAGCTCTTCCACCCAGTTTCCCCTCTGAGCACCCAACTTGGTCTTTAATCCTTGAATGAGGATCCTGTTAGTTACCTCCACTTGTCCATTCGCTTGAGGGTGAGCTACCGAAGTGAAAGCTTGCTGAATGTTGAGACTTTGGCACCATTCTTGAATCTTTTTCCCTTGGAATTGTCGCCCATTATCACTGACTATTTTCCTAGGGATACCATACCGACAAATGATATTTCTCCATAAGAACTGTATTACGGCATTCTCAGTAATTTTGGCTAAGGGCTTGGCCTCCACCCATTTGGAAAAATAATCCACAGCGACCAATAAAAACCTCTTCAGAAGGTACTGGCATCGGACCCACTATATCCATTCCCCATTGATCAAAAGGACAGGAAGAGACTACAGCTTTCATTAACTCAGCTGGTCGCTCAGAACGGTTGCTATGTTTCTGACAAGCGATGCAACTTTGCACTATACGAGCCGCATCTCGTTGAAGAGTAGGCCAAAAGTATCCGGCCAACAAGGTCTTTCTTGCAAGCTCTCCCTCCTCTAAATGATTGGCCGCAAAGATCCTTCATGGATCTCGAGTACCCATTCCGCATCCTCATTTCCTAGGCATTTTAACAAGGGTCGCCCGAAAGAGGTCTTGTACAGGTCTTCATTTAAGAGGATGAACCATTTGGCTCGGTGTATTAAAGTATATGCCGCAATTTTCCTTTCAGGAATCTTCCCGTGCCGTAAATAAGCTATGATATCGGTTCTCCAATCAAGAATTAGGCTTGATTCGGGTGCGTCTCCCTCTATGTTGCATATTGCTAAGGAAGTGTGAATTCTCGCCTGGATCGTCTCCGATGATTTTATTCCTCCCACAGCGCTAGCCATCCGAGCCAATTCATCGGCCTTCTCATTGTGCTCCCGCGGTATTTGCTTCAAGAGGACTTGATGAAATTGAGCTTTTTCTTTCTCAAAAGCTTTCAAGTACTTGTGCAGCCTTTCCTCCCGAACCGCAAAAGAACCTTGAAGTTGGGATATTACCAACTGGGAATCCGAGTGGATCACAATGGAAGAAGCCCCTACCGCTTTAGCAGCCTGCAATCCCGCTAGGATAGCTTCATATTCCGCTTCATTATTAGATGCCCGATATTCCAGGCGAACGGCTAATCGAGTTTCTTCACCCTCCGGGGTAATTAATAGAACACCAACACCACTGCCTATAGATCCTGAGGAGCCATCTACGAATATATTCCATGCCTTTGGTTCTCTTTCCTTCATAGCTGAACCTTCTTCCGAACCACAAGGTACCTCGGCCAGGAAATCAGCGAGTGCCTGGGCCTTGATGACCGTGCGAGGTTGGTAGTGTATATCATACTCGCTTAGCTCTATCACCCATTTGGCTAACCTTCCCGAGAAATTTGTCTTAGTGACGACCTTGCCCAATCTGTGTTAAAGGTGATAGGATGAGCGAAAAGTATGGCCTCAATTTGCGCGTTAGCACTAAGATATATGCCGGCTTCTCTAACTCAGTATAACGGAATTCCCCTTCGTAATATATGGTATAGTAAATAGGTTGCTGGTGAGAACCTTCTTGTTTCAGTAATACCGAACTAACGGCTCCTTCTGAGACGGCCAGATACATCCATAGTGGTTCTCCCTGTATTGGTTTAGCTAGTAACGGGAGTCCGGCCAGATATCTCTTCAACTCCTAGAAAGCTCGTTCACATTGATCGTCCCACTGAAATTTAGTAGCTTTGCGTAAGATCTTGAAGAAAGGTAGCCCTTTGTCTGCCGATCTGGCTATGAATCGGGATAAAGAAACAATCCTGCCCACCAACTTCTGGGTCTCTTGCAGGTTAGTAGGTGATTTCATGTTGCATAAGGCCTTCACCTTCTCGGGGTTGGCTTGCAACCCCTTCTCAGTCACAATGTACCCCAAGAACTTGCCACTTTTTACCCCGAACAAGCATTTGTTAGGGTTTAGCTTCATATTAAATCGCCTTAACGTAGCGAAGGTTTCATTCAAGTCCTTGACTAAATCCCGAGTGACCTTCGACTTGACCAGGATGTCATCCACGTAGACCTCCACATTCTTCCCTTCTGCTCGCAAAAAATTTTGTCCATAAGGCGCTGATATGTAGCCCCGACGTTCTTCAATCCGAACGGCATGACCACATAGGCATATAATCCCCCTGCAGTCACAAAGCTAACCCTCTTTCAATCCTCTTCGGCCAAAGGTATTTGATGATATCCCTGATATGCATCCATTAGGGAAACCACTTCATATCCTACAGTAGAATCCACCAATTGATCAATACGAGGCAAGGGGTCTTTAGGGCATGCTTTATTCAAATCACGGAAATCGATACACATCCTCCATTGCCCAGAAGGCTTGGGGACCAAGACTACATTAGAAACCCATTCGGGAAACTGGATTTCCTTTACATGGCCCGCTTTCAGTAGCTTATCCACCTCCTCAGCTATGATCTTGTCTTTCTCAGGTCCAAAATGTCGCCTCTTCTGTTGGACGGGTCGGGCTCCTCTAATGATGTTGAGGTGGTGTTCCGCTACTTGAGGATGGATACCCGTGAGATCGTGCACATCTCTTGCAAAGATGTCCTCATTCTCCCTTAAGCAGGCCACCAGCTCTCCTTTGATATCCAACTGTTGTGCTACCCGTGTGGCCTTTCCTGGAGCAATCTCCACCAGCCTCCCTCCTCTATCTTATCACCTTTGGGGGAAATTCCTCCAGACGCAGACGCTTGTAGCGATGACACTTTGCCTTTTAGGTCTTGATTCGGCCTTCTTTTGATTGTCGAACCATTTGCACATAGCGCCGGAGGCCTTACATTCTCCACGAACTTCTCCCACCAATTGTCCCACTTTGGAAATTTCAGACGGTAGGGAAGCTACGACTCAAAAAGGGTGAGGAAAGGGCACCCAAGAATAGTGTTATAAGTGGATGGAGCATCCACGATAAGGAAAGGGATTATACTAGTTTTTTGGTGGGGCTTTTCACCCAGAGTTAAAGGCAATGAAATCTGCCCTGTTGGGTGGACCATGTGCCCTGCGAATCCGAAAAGGGGAGTGGACACATTTTCTAGTGGCATTTCGATTGCATACACTGAAGGCCTCTGGAAGAGGATGTTGTGACAGAGCTCCCGAATCAACTAGCACCCGCCACTTCATAATTAGCCAGGATATCTGAGATAACCAAAGGCGTCTGATGAAGCGCAGAACACCTGCAGATCTTCGGCCCGAGCAAGCGGCGCCACGATACGATCGTCGATGACGATGGCCAAACTCTCCATAAGACGGGCGTATGACTTCCGTGCCCGGTTAGAGTCCCCGTCTGTAGGTCCTCCGGCTATCACATGGATAACTCCCCGAGGGGGAAGGTCATTTGAAGCGGAGGAAGGGCCCTCACCTGATGGACCTTCTTGAGAGACCACCTCTCGGGATGGCGTTTGGGGGAAAGTGACCCGAGGTTGTTGATTATACAGCCCTGGACGGGCGACATTGGTTCGGGGGCCTCGCCGTGCCGTTCCTCCGGCTTGATACCTCAATTGCGGATATGCAACATGGAGGTGATCTAGTTCTTCTTGTAGCTTGAAACATCGATTGCCACGTGACTGCACTGTATGATATTGGCAAAAGAACGGGGTGGGGATTACGCGGATCCTCTATGTCCCAAGGGTCGCCAGAGCAGACCCTCGCTTGATCGAGAACTCCATTTCACGTTCTTTCCAAGTCCTCACGGGAGGAAGCACTTGGCGACCATGATTTGCAATGGCGGGCGGGCGAACTCCTGTAGCATTGGGTCGAGAGCCTCGAGCCTCGCGTCAAAAGGTCTTGTATACTCCCGCCGAGGGGAGCTTGAGGAGCAGCTGGACGAGCCCTTTCGATTGGGATCTGCGGCGTCGCTCGCTCTCATCACCCTTAATCCTTCTTCTTCGCGGATAAACTGCTCTGCACGGCTCAGTAGCTCTTCATAGCTATCCGTAGGCTGTCTCAGCAAGGAACTAAGGAAGGGGCCCTCCTTCATCCCGTGCTAAATGGCACCCCGGAAGGATTCAGATCGGGCTGCGGGGATTCCCCTAGCTGCTGAAGTGAATCGATGGATATACCCCCTAAGGGATTCTGAAGGTCCCTGGGTGATATGCATTAACATAGAGGCGTCTTGCTTATATGCCTTACAGCTGACAAATTCTCGACAGAACATTCTCTGGAAGTCAGCGAAATAGGTGATAGATCCCGGGGGCAAAGTAGTGAACCACTTTTGCGCCGAACCAATCAGGGTGGTCCGGAAGACTCGACACTTGAGAGCGCCAAGATAATAAAGGAAGCGAGGCCGCCCATCGAATTGCGATATGTGCTCTTCCGATCCGTCGAACCGTCGCACTTTCATCGACTGAGGATTTTGGAAGTAGGATGGAGGGAGCTCCGAAAGAATGTCCATCATGAAGGGGCTAGGTTCGTAGAACTTCGGAGGTCTGGTTGATTGACTTTCACCCTGTTCCTCCCGGCGCGTTTGGGTGAAGGGCGTAGTATTCTGGGGTGTTCTTCCCCCGAGTCCGCCTCCAGGCAACACCTCACCATGGGCGGCTGTACGAGAGGGAGGAGGCATTTCTGGGAGGGGATCTCTGGAAGAAGGTTCCCCGGAGTGCGGATGCAGATATCCGGTCCTTCTCCTTTCTCTAGCGAGGGCTTCTGTGATAGCATCGTCCATTAAGGCCTTTAGTTGCGATGGTAGAAGGGTGATGGGGCGCTCCTCCGCCACAGAGATATCAGGTTGTTGCATTTCTTCGGGTTGCATCTCAACGTCCAGCTCAAATGTGTTGGGTTTCCGGCACCGCGGTGTGTGTGTGTGTTCGATCATGTTTCGTAAACATGAGCACAGCGGAAGCAATTAAAATAATAAATCTATATTTATTACAACACACACAACACACGCATGCTATTACAACAAGTGTAGATATAACCGTAAATTAAAATTTGCAATAAAAGAAATTATCTACGTTATACCTTTCGTATGACGTGTAGCGGGAACGGCATCAACCGGAACGATCCTCGTAAGAATCGTCTCTATCCGTATCCACGCCGAGCTCCTCGGGATGACTTCGCTAAGTCACGAGCTTCGTCTTCGTACGGGTTACTAGCCTCGTGTTGAAGACGACGTGATCGAGAGATGATCACGATCCGAATCCAAATTCGGATCCTCAAACGAGTTCTCAAAACTCGCTTCTCCGGAGAGGTATTCGTCAACCAATTGACGAATCCTTCGTCCCCCACCTCAGAGGATTACCGGAGATCAAATCCCCGGTAAGTTAGCCGCTGTCGGAGCACTAACCGTCGTCCAAACGACGCTCCGACGAGAGGAGGAGAAGCTGTCCAGAAAACTGGACAGCTTGGTGGAGGATATAGGCGCCGGCCAACCAAGGAAAGAAAAGCCTCACCTTGATGCCAAACCTATAGGGGATCACCGGAGGGTCGCCGGAGTGTTCACCGGCTGAAGCTTGGTCACCGGCAATGACTTGGACGGCGGCACAAAACCTGGGCGGCGGCAATCCTAGGGTTGGCGCCGACTAGGGGAGGAGAGGGAGGGGCGGCAACACAAGGTTGGGCGGCAACTCTTGATTAGGGTTTTGGATTAGGGTTTAAGCCCTATTTTATAGAGAACTAATTCTCTTAATGGTTAATGGATCATATCCATAAAGCCCGTTAACCCGCTCCATTAAGATAAGTTAAAATAAACCAAACCATGATGGTTTATTTTAAGTTAAAACGAACCGAACCAACCTTTGGTTCATTCGTTTAATATAAACCAAACCCTTTGGTTTATTCTCATCCATTGGATTAGAACCAAACCATTTTGGTCCATCCATTATGTCTTCATAAGACACGGCCCATCCACGCTTCCATTGCGACTGAAACAATTTCATGCTCGCTTTATGTTTGGTCCAACCAAACATAGTTTCTCTCGGTCTGAGAATCTCATTCTCAAGCTCGTTTTAAATCCTTTGGATTACACTCGTTGTGCGTGTGACAAAATAGGTTCTCGGTTTATGTTGGCCATCTATAATTAACCATTAATTATAGAATGATCATGAGTGGCACCTAGTAGTACATCATGATCCCCAATTAACCGAAAAGATCAACGGTTGATCCAGAACTATTTCTGAAATCCTTCAGTAGCTCGAATGAATCGTGCCCCATTCCCTTCACTCATCTTATACCCACTTGGTTCAGGACATGGTCTATTGTGTCAGTCCCCACTAGGCTGACTACGTCACACCTAGTCCAAGTATCATTTCCTCGTCCTACGGATTCTAGTTACTCCACATGTATCGAAGAGTACCTTACTCTAAACATATAATGCTTTGGCCAAAGACTTTAGTAACAATCCGACGAGAGGCCATGGGTATACATCTCCTCGCAAGGAGTGGTGAATCCTTTATAGGCTATTCAAACACCTTCGATCACTTCGACTTATACCCAATCATCCCGGGTCCACATCTCCTCGAGATGTTTGCTTAAGATGTCAAAGCATAAGTCTCCATGATCAAGATGACTTGAATACCGCAAGTCAAAGGAACATCGCACTTAAGCCACAGTAAGAACTTCATTGACATATCTATATATGCAGAGAACCATATGAAGTCTTACGGCTGGTCACTCCAATGAACTAGTTACCATAACTAGCATCCATGATTATCTCCGGACATCACAATGTCTCCAGCCAGTGAGAATCAGCTGCTTGGATACACCAAGGAGTATACCTCGTGCTAGTCTCGACAGAATTGATGGTGTCCAAATCCATCAATTCATCGACTAGGGATAATTCCGATACATCACAATTACACATGTAGAGATACTCACTAGTTGTGATCAAATCACAAATTCTCTCATGCTGTGAATCGTATCGTGGACATTCAGTAAATGAGTTTAAGATCCAATCAAATACATAAAACATGTATACTCAAATAGTGAATCTTCATTTATCATATAAATGGTTCATACATAAGGCGATTGCCTTAGGACATCTCTCATATATTACTAACAGACTCCCACTTGGCCTAATGCCAATCGCTACGGTATTCAATACCATAAGCTCTAACATGACCCTCAAACTTATTTTGAGGTAATGCTTTAGTCAAAGGATCCGCTAAGTTCCTTTCAGTGGGAATTTTCTCGATTTGTATTTTGTTCCTACTTATGATCTCTCTGATAAGATGATAGTGGCGAAGCACATGTTTGGATCGTTGATGAGACCTTGGCTCTTTCTCTTGTGCAATTGCTCCATTGTTGTCGCAGTAGATCGGTATTGCTTCAACAATGGCCGGAATCACACCAAGTTCATGAACGAACTTCTTGATCCAAACCGCTTCCTTTGCACGCCGGCCGCAATATATTCGCCTCGATGGTAGAATCCGCTACAGTCTCTTGTTTGGAACTTTTCCAACTCACTGCGCCCCCATTCAAGGTGAACACGTATCCAGACTGAGACCTGGAATCATCCTTGTCTGTCTGGAAGCTTGCATCCGTATACCCGCGTATCACCATGTCCCCTTCTCCATATATTAGGAACACATCCTTAGTTCTTCTCAAGTACTTAAGGATCGTCTTAACAGCCGCCCAATGATCCATTTCTGGATCGGATTGGTATCTGCTCGTGACACTCAGAGCGTACGATACATCGGGCCTCGTACATAACATAGCATACATGATAGATCCTATTGCGGATGCATAGGGAATCTTACTCATGCAAATCCTCTCGTCTTCTGTGCACGGACACATAGACTTCGAAAGGTGTTCCCCATGCCTGATGGGCAGATAACCTTTCTTGGATTCCGACATGCTAAACCTCTTTAGCACTCGGTCTATATATGTAGACTGCGAAAGACCAAGCAACCGTTTCGATCTATCTCTATAGATCTTAATCCCAAGGATGTAGGTTGCTTCTCCCGTGTCTTTCATGGAGAATGTCTTGGATAACCAAACCTTAATCGATCAGTAAGATTGAGACATCGTTTCCTATAAGTAATATGTCATCGACATACAATACTAGGAACACGACTGCACTCCCACTAACCTTCTTGTACACACAAGGTTCGTCTGGATTTTGTGAGAAATCAAACCTTTTGATTGTCTCATCAAAACGGATATTCCAGCTCCTGGATGCTTGCTTCAATCCATAAATGGATCGTCGCAATTTGCATACCTTGGTTTTATCAACCGATGTGAAACCATCCATCTGCCATATCTCATAATCATAATGAGCCGCTATGGCCAGGAGCATCCGAATGGATTTAAGCATAGCTACAGGCGAATAGGTTTCGTCATAATCAACACCTTGTTTTTGACGATATCCTTTCGCCACCAATCTAGCCTTATAGGTAATCACATTACCATCCATGTCGGTTTTCTTCTTGAAAACCCACTTGCACCCTATAGGCTTTATCCCTTCAGGTGGGTCAACCAAGTTCCAAACTTGGTTTTCGTACATGGAATCCATTTCCGACTTCATGGCACCAAGCCACTTATCCCTTTCTGAACTTGTCAGCACTTCTTCATAACTGGTAGGCTCCTCATCATCAATGAGTAACACGTCATTCGATTCACTTACGAGAAATCCATATCTCTCAGGAATATTGCGTGTTCTACCAGATCTACGAAGATGTGGTGTTACAATAGGTCCAGCCGATTGCTCATCACTATGAGTTGTCGGCTGTTGTTCTTCACCAGGTATATCATCAATGTCTATTTGAGTCTCTCGAGCCTCCTCAAGCTCGACGACACTCCCACTGTTTTCTTGCAAGAGAAACTCTTTCTCTAGAAACACAGCATGCCTTGAAACAAACACCTTTTGATACACAGGATGATAGAATTGGTAACCCATTATTTCCTTATGGTATCCAATAAATAGACATTTATCGGACTTAGCATACGTCGATATAAATTCACATAAGCAGACAACCCCATATCTTCAAGTAAGATACATGAGGTTTCTTACTAGCCCATATCTCATATGGAGTAGTAGAGACTACCTTGTAGGCATTCTGCTTAACAAGTAAACTCATGCAAGTGCATAACCCCAAAAGGACTTGGGAAGAGTAGCATGATTCATCATTGACCTGACCATGTCCAACAAGGTCCGGTTACGCCTCTCAGATACACCATTATGCTGTGGTGTATAGTGCGGAGTCCATTGAGACAATATGCCATTGTCTCTTAGATAATCAAGAAACTCTTGACTTAAGTATTCACCACCTCGATCCGATCGAAGTATTTTAATACTTTTGTCATGTTGTTTCTCTACTTCATTTCTGAATTCTTTGAACCTTTCAAAGGCTTCAGACTTGTGTTTCATCAAGAACACATACCCAAACCGTGAGTGATCATCGGTGAAGGTAATGAAGTAGCTATAGCCTCCTAAAGCTTGAGTTGACATAGGTCCACATACATCAATATGTACTAGACCTAGTAACTCTCCCACTCATTCACCTTTTCCAGAAAAAGGTAACTTAGTCATCTTGCCTTTTAAGCATGATTCGCATGTATTGTATGAATCCAATTCAAACGATTCCAGAATTCCACATCGGTGTAATTCGGACATGGGTTTCGTGCTTATATGGCCAAGACGACAATGCCACATATAGGAGTCTATGTGATTATCCTTTCGAGCACGCGTGTTGCTCGCCGATATTGAAAATGTCATCGGATACGCCCAACGATAAATGCCATTACTCAAAGTTCCAGCCATAAAGTACGCCATTCAAAGTTATATAACAACAATTGTTACTAAACGTTAAATGGAAACCATTTCTATTTAAGCAGAAATAGAAACAATGTTCTTTATTAGAGAAGGAACATAATAGCAATTGTCCAGCTTCAAGACTAGTCCACTAGGAGCTTCAAAAAATAAGTTCAGATGGCGATCAAGAAGAACCTTTGCTCCATTGCCAACTCGCAAATTTGACTCCTTCCGACAAGTCTTCTTCTATTCCTTAGCCTCATGTCATTACATATATGTGAGCTACACCGATCCAATACCCAAGTGTCTAAGGAAATAGAATGACAATCAATAACGAAGATACCTGAAGAGGATGGGGCATCGGATGCCTTCTTCTTCTTCATGGACTCAAGATAAGTCTTGCAGTTTCTTCGCCAGTGGCCTTCCTTGCCACAGTGATGGCAAGTGCCCTTTTGCGCTACTTCCGCCTTCTTTGCCTTTTTCTTTCCTTTCTTCTGTTCTTTTGCCTTCCTCTTAGAACCTTTCTTTGAGGAATCAACTAACAGAACCGCCTTCTCCTCATGCTTTATAGAAGGCTCCATGCCTTCAAAGATATTAAGGAGCTCGAATGGTGGATTCCAATTTGTTCATCCGATAGTTCATCACAAATTGCGAGAAGCTCTTGGGAAAACAATGCAGAATTAAGTCAATACTTAACTCATGATCCATCACAAAACCGAGGGTAGCTAGCCGCTCGATGTACCCGTTCATCTTTAGCACAAACTGCACTACAGACGAACCTTCTTGCATCTTCGTAGTGAAGAGGAGCCTAGAGACCTCGAACCTTTCGGATCTCGCTTGCTCATCGAACAACTCATGAAGATGGAAGACCATAGTATTAGCATCCATATGCTCATGCTGCTTTTGCAGCTCAGGTACCATCGCCGCTAGCATGATGCAACTCGCCAGCTTAGAATCTGCCACATGTTTCTGATAGACCAACATTTGGTCTGGAGTTGCATCGTCCTTAGGACGGTCAGGAAGAGGCTCTTCAAGGACATATGCAAGCTTTTCCGCCTTGAGAACAATTCTCAGGTTTCTAAGCCAGTCCAGGAAGTTAGGCCCAGTCAGTTTGTTCGAATCCAAAATAGTGCACAAATTCAAAGACGTCATGATCAATTTATTGACCTAGAAATACAAAACGAGCATATATGAGAAAGATGATTTTAAAATGCATCAATATACATTTATAAATCCCATTCATTTTTCGAATTTCAAAAAACCCTTAAAATCACTTCGGGAGATCGTAGGTCCATCTCCGAATGAGCTGATATCCATCATAGATAAGAACAACCTTGGAGTGAGTCCAACAAGCCATTCTTAGCTATGATGGTGGGTATCAAGTATACCGATTACATATCATGTATATGTAACTATCACAATGTGCTATCAACTAATTGAATGTTTACACATACATTGGGTTGTTAACACATTAACAAGTATGCATCATATGCATAGCACCCAACTTCACCTCTCTTCACATCGACCTTGGAGTGAGTCCAACAAATCGATGCTCCAAGTTAAAGCCGACCCATTAATCGCGAAATAGTTTTAATATGGTTAGAGCGCATTCAACCAAGTAGCTGTGCTTGGAGTGAGTCCAACAACCCAAACTAACGATTGACCTCGACTCTTACCATATTAGAGTTAAACTATTCCAATGATTTGAACATGTTGAGTTCGAGTAGGGCTTGGAGTGAGTCCAACAACCCAAACAAGAAATAACTCGTTCTAACCATATTAATGGAAGGTGTAGGCTTTAATATTGAGTTAGGGTTTTATGTCTCATCCTCTTTGCATGCAAATAACTATTATCTACATGGCATGGCATACATGGCATACATCTACATGTCACGACACGCATGGCATAATGTTATGCATCTAATGCAATTACATGGCATACAATTATGTCATGTACATAATTTCCTTATTTGTCATAACTATTTATGGAAATAAAATATGTTTAAGATTTGATTCTCCAAATCAAATCATAATTAAATTAGGAAACAAATTTCCAAATCTAATCACATATTTTATTCATGGAATTATTTGATTAAGGAAAATCTATTTAGGAAACCAATTTCCTAAATCTTTAAAACTACTTATGGAAATAAAATATTTTAAGATTTGATTTCCCAAATCAAATCATGATTAAATTTGGAAACAAATTTCCAGAATCTAATCAAATATTTTATTTATGGAAAATATAAATTTCCATAAATACTTCCAACTTTCCAAAAGTGGAAGATTTCCATAAATACTTCTAGACTTTCCAAAATTGAAAAATTTCCATAAATACTTCTAAATTTCCAAAATTTAGAAAACTTCCAGAAATACATTATGACTATCGCAAAACCACTTTTACGATTATGTCGAAACACAACCTGGGCTCTGATACCACTGTTGGGTTTCCGACACCGCGGTGTGTGTGTGTTCGATCATGTTTCGTAAACATGAGCACAGCGGAAGCAATTAAAATAATAAATCTATATTTATTACAACACACACAACACACGCATGCTATTACAACAAGTGTAGACATAACCGTAAATTAAAATTTGCAATAAAAGAAATTATCTACGTTATACCTTTCGTATGACGTGTAGCGGGAACGGCATCAACCGGAACGATCTTCGTAAGAATCGTCTCTATCCGTATCCACGCCGAGCTCCTCGGGATGACTTCGCTAAGTCACGAGCTTCGTCTTCGTACGGGTTACTAGCCTCGTGTTGAAGACGACGTGATCGAGAGATGATCACGATCCGAATCCAAATTCGGATCCTCAAACGAGTTCTCAAAACTCGCTTCTCCGGAGAGGTATTCGTCAACCAATTGACGAATCCTTCGTCCCCCACCTCAGAGGATTACCGGAGATCAAATCCCAGGTAAGTTAGCCGCTGTCGGAGCACTAACCGTCGTCCAAACGACGCTCCGACGAGAGGAGGAGAAGCTGTCCAGAAAACTGGACAGCTTGGTGGAGGATATAGGCGCCGGCCAACCAAGGAAAGAAAAGCCTCACCTTGATGCCAAACCTATAGGGGATCACCGGAGGGTCGCCGGAGTGTTCACCGGCTGAAGCTTGGTCACCGGCAATGACTTGGACGGCGGCACAAAACCTGGGCGGCGGCAATCCTAGGGTTGGCGCCGACTAGGGGAGGAGAGGGAGGGGCGGCAACACAAGGTTGGGCGGCAACTCTTGATTAGGGTTTAGGATTAGGGTTTAAGCCCTATTTTATAGAGAACTAATTCTCTTAATAGTTAATGGATCATATCCATAAAGCCCGTTAACCCGCTCCATTAAGATAAGTTAAAATAAACCAAACCATGATGGTTTATTTTAAGTTAAAACGAACCGAACCAACCTTTGGTTCATTCGTTTAATATAAACCAAACCCTTTGGTTTATTCTCATCCATTGGATTAGAACCAAACCATTTTGGTCCATCCATTATGTCTTCATAAGACACGGCCCATCCACGCTTCCATTGCGACTGAAACAATTTCATGCTCGCTTTATGTTTGGTCCAACCAAACATAGTTTCTCTCGGTCTGAGAATCCCATTCTCAAGATCGTTTTAAATCCTTTGGATTACACTCGTTGTGCGTGTGACCAAATAGGTTCTTGGTTTATGTTGGCCGTCTATAATTAACCATTAATTATAGAACGATCATGAGTGGCACCTAGTAGTACATCATGATCCCCAATTAACCGAAAAGATCAACGATTGATCCAGAACTATTTCTGAAACCCTTCAGTAGCTCGAATGAATCGTGCCCCATTCCCTTCACTCATCTTATACCCACTTAGTTCAGGACATGGTCTATTGTGTCAGTCCCCACTAGGCTGACTACGTCACACCTAGCCCAAGTATCATTTCCTCGTCCTACGGATTCTAGTTACTCCACATGTATCGAAGAGTACCTTACTCTAAACATGTAATGCTTTGGCCAAAGACTTTAGTAACAATCCGACGAGAGGCCATGGGTATACATCTCCTCGAAAGGAGTGGTGAATCTTTTATAGGCTATTCAAACACCTTCGATCACTTTGACTTATACCCAATCATCCCGAGTCCACATCTCCTCAGAGATGTTTGCTTAAGATGTCAAAGCATAAGTCTCCATGATCAAGATGACTTGAATACCGCAAGTCAAAGGAACATCGCACTTAAGCCACAGTAAGAACTTCATTGACATATCTATATATGCAGAGAACCATATGAAGTCTTACGGCTGGTCAATCCAATGAACTAGTTACCATAACTAGCATCCACGATTATCTCCGGACATCACAATGTCTCCAGCCAGTGAGAATCAGCTGCTTGGATACACCAAGGAGTATACCTCGTGCTAGTCTCGACAGAATTGATGGTGTCCAAATCCATCAATTCATCGACTAGGGATAATTCCGATACATCACAATTACACATGTAGAGATACTCACTAGTTGTGATCCAATCACAAATTCTCTCATGCTGTGAATCATATCGTGGACATTCAGTAAATGAGTTTAAGATCCAATCAAATATATAAAACATGTATACTCAAATAGTGAATCTTCATTTATCATATAAATGGTTCATACATAAGGCGATTGCCTTAGGACATCTCTCATATATTACTAACAAAATGTTTCCCACAGACGGTGCCAACTGATGCGGGTGCGGGGGAAAAATCCGTTCGCTCCGTTTTCAAGGCGATGAAGCGATGAGGGAGGTCTCGGAGTATTCTCCCGGCGAAAAGAATAAGAAAATGAAGTAGACAAACGCGAAAACCCGGCACCAAAGAATCGAGATTCGAGACATTTAGATGTAACGTGGTTCGGAATAATGATTCCTACTCCACGGGGGTGAGGTTTCTCACCAGATGCGGTGCCTAAGCACTTTCACTATGAAGATCCTCCTTTACAGAAAGCAAGTTTCCGAAGGTGGAGGAGAAAGGACCTCTTACAATGATGTTAAAAGATGAGGAAAATACAAGAGACTTAACAAACAGTAGATCTCCGTCCTCCTTCTCCGGCGAGATCGTTCTTCCTTTTCTC
The DNA here is from genome assembly GCA_025175895.1 of Wurfbainia villosa. Lineage (NCBI taxonomy): Eukaryota > Viridiplantae > Streptophyta > Magnoliopsida > Zingiberales > Zingiberaceae > Wurfbainia > Wurfbainia villosa. Next base: position 27,646,491 of record CM045989.1, on the reverse strand, counting down.
TCGTCTCCTCTTCTCTCTTGCTGGATGCCAATGATCGCAGATCGATCCCCCTTCTCCTTCCTTCCTCTCTCCCTTTTATCTTCCCCCCTCCTTCAACGTAACATCGCGGATTATCTCCATCGTACACGTGGCCACCTCCTCCTCCTGGAGAATAATTCTGTTACAAATATGAGGAACGAGGACTCCCCCGAATATTGCATGGGGCCCTCCAAGTCGTTGCATAGCACCTTTCCCTTTACTTTTCAGGCAACGAGGTTAAACTGTCTCCCTCACCCCTCTACTTTGGGTGAAGTTAACTTAGGCCCCTATACCATAGGTGACCTAGCCTTAGGGTTTCTCCTTAAACCGAACCAATTCTCCTTTTTCCCGTACCAAACTTCTTTCGCGTTGATTAGATTGAGTTGACCCTTCCTCCATCCCATTGGCTTCTAGAATTGCCTAGTTGAACCAGTTCCTAGTCCTCTATTAGCGAAGTGCCTTCCGCCTCTTTTTCACCTGTGTCCCTTACTTCTAGCATTCGCCCGTGCCGATGGCTCTCGCTACTTGTCCGTGCCGATGACCTCTAGTACTTGCGCCCGTGTCGATTACTTCCGATAACTCTCGCCCGTGTCAATGGCTTCTGATAACTCTCGCCCGTGTCAATGGCTTCTGATAACTCTCGCCCGAACTGTTTCTCCTTTTCCCCTTTGGCTGAACCAGGTACTTTGGGACGGGTCACCTGCTAACTCTTCTATTGGGAATTAGGTAGAAAAAGTACCAGTAGTATCATTAGTCAACCCCGAAAAATAGTCAAGCGAAGTTATAAGCTTGACTTTCCAAATGTGCGTAAAGTTTATGCCCTATTCTTCATTCCTCCGTTTGAATCCACCTTTTCCTTTATAACTCCCTTGTGTGCCCTCGAGGCGGCCCGATGGGCCCATGGGCTCCGCTTCTCCTTCTCTCTCCGTGAAATTGAATCGTCACGGGAAACCCTATATAAACCTCCGCCTTCTCCTCTTAGGTATCATTTAGCGTGCCTAACAATCCAGTCTGTTCTTCTTCTTCTCACGCGATTCTCCCTTTCCCCCGAGTAAGTGCTCTGCTTAGTTTAACACCCATGGCTCCTAGGACCACCCTTCCACTTGCCTGGTACAAACATACCGTAACTCAGTTAGATTGCAACCATTACTTCTTTAACATTAAGAAAGACTACATAGCCCCCTCTATAAAATGCTGCTTCACAACTAAAATACATCGACCTCACAACCCTCCTCCTGGCCTGACCTGCTTTTTCTCCGAACAATTTCTTAACGGCCTATCCTTGCCGGTACCCTCGGTCTATTTGGACCTTCTAGACTTCTATGGACTACCCCTGAACCAATTCACCCCCAACTCCTTCCGAATTTTATCGGGAGCCCACATAGTGTTCCAACATTTGAACCTCCCTTTGACCCCAGAACTATTCCATTGCTTCTTCCAATTAAAGTCTTCTAAGGCAGGCCTCTTCTATTTGTCTAGTCGTTCAGACTGCCAATTTCTGGTGAACCTGCCTACTTCCCACAATTTGGGAAGCACTATACTTCTTTGTACAACTTCCTGAGTCTTTACCTTATTCTGATACTTGGAAGGTAGACCTTCCCGAATTACCTTCCTTCCGGGACATGAGGGCCAAATGTCCTTTCCCGGAGGTGTATAGAGTTTTAGGAGAGCTACACTTGTTAGTAATATATGAGAGATGTCCTAAGGCAATCGCCTTATGTATGAACCATTTATATGATAAATGAAGATTCACTATTTGAGTATACATGTTTAATGTATTTGATTGGATCTTAAACTCATTTACTGAATGTCCACGATACGATTCACAGCATGAGAGAATTTGTGATTTGATCACAACTAGTGTGTATCTCTACATGTGTATTTGTGATGTATCGGAATTATCCCTAGTCGATGAATTGATGGATTTGGACACCATCAATTACGCGAGACTAGCACGAGGTATACTCCTTGGTGTATCCAAGCGGTGATTCTCACCGGGCCGAGACATTGTGATGTCCGAGTTAATCGTGGATGCTAGTTATGGTAACTAGTTCATTGAGTGACCAGTAAGACTTCATATGGTTCTCTGCATATATAGATATGTCAATGAAGTTCTTACTGTGGCTTAAGTGCGATGTTCCTTTGACTTGCGGTATTCAAGTCATCTTGATCATGGAGACTTATGCTTTGACATCTTAAGCAAACATCTCCGAGGAGATGTGGACCCGGGATGATTGGGTATAAGTCAAAGTGATCGAAGGTGTTTGAATAGCCTATAAAGGATTCACCACTCCTTGCGAGGAGATGTATACCCATGACCTCTCGTCGGATTGTTACTAAAGTCTTTGGCCAAAGCATTACATGTTTAGAGTAAAGTACTCTTCGATACATGTGGAGTAACTAGAATCCGTAGGACGAGGAAATGATACTTGGGCTAGGTGTGACGTAGTCAGCCTAGTGGGGACTGACACAATAGACCATGTCCTAAACCAAGTGGGTATAAGATGAGTGAAGGGAATGGGGCACGATTCATTCGAGCTACTGAAGGGTTTCAGAAATAGTTCTGGATCAACCGTTGATCTTTTCGGTTAATTGGGGATCATGATGTACTACTAGGTGCCACTCATGATCGTTCTATAATTAATGGTTAATTATAGACGGCCAACATAAACCGAGAACCTATTTGGTCACACGCACAACGAGTGTGATCCAAAGGATTTAAAACGAGCTTGAGAATGAGATTCTCAGACCGAGAGAAACTATGTTTGGTTGGACCAAACATAAAGCGAGCATGAAATTGTTTCAGTCGCAATGGAAGCGTGGATGGGCCGTGTCTTATGAAGACATAATGGATGGAGCAAAATGGTTTGGTTCTAATCCAATGGATGAGAATAAACCAAAGGGTTTGGTTTATTTTAAACGAATGAACCAAAAGTTGGTTCGGTTCGTTTTAACTTAAAATAAACCATCATGGTTTGGTTTATTTTAACTTATCTTAATGGAGCGGGTTAACGGGCTTTATGGATATGATCCATTAACCATTAAGAGAATTAGTTCTCTATAAAATAGGGATTAAACCCTAACCCTAAACCTAATCAACTAGTTGCCGCCCAACATATTGTGGCCGCCCAACATCTTGTTGCCGCCCAGCTTGTGGTGCAGCCTTCCAACATGTTGCCGGTGACCAAGCTTCAGCCGGTAAACCTCCGGCGACCCTCCGGTGATCTCCTATAGGTTTGGCATCAAGGTGAGGCTTTTCTCTCCTTGTTTTGGCCGGCGCCTACTCCTCCACCAAGCTGTCCAGTTTTCTGGACAGCTTCTCCTCCTCTCGTCGGAGCGTCGTTTGGACGACGGTTAGTGCTCCGACAGCGGCTAACTTACCGGGGATTTGATCTCCGGTAATCCTCTGAGGTGGAGGCGGCGATTCGCCAAGCGGTTGACGAACACCTCTCCGGAGAAGCGAGTTTTGAGAACTCGCTTTGGATCCGAATTTGGATTCGGATCGTGATCATCTCTCGATCACGTCGTCTTCAACACGAGGCTAGTAACCCGTACGAAGACGAAGCTCGTGACTTAGCGAAGTCATCCCGAGGAGCTCGGCGTGGATACGGATAGAGACGATTCTTACGAGGATCGTTCCGGTTGATGCCGTTCCCGCTACACGTCATACGGAAGGTATAACGTAGTTTAATTTCCTTTTATAGCAAATTTTAATTTACGGTTATGTCTACACTTGTTGTAATAGCATGCGTGTGTTGTGTGTGTTGTAATAAATATAGATTTATTATTTTTAATTGCTTCTGCTGTGTTCATGTTTACAAAACATGATCGAACACACACACGCCGCGGTGCCGGAAATCCAACAGTGGTATCAGAGCCCAGGTTGTGTTTCGACATAATCGTAAAATGGTTTTGCGATAGTCATAATGTATTTCTGGAAATTTTCTAATTTTGGAAATTTAGAAGTATTTATGTAAATTTTTCAATTTTGGAAAGTCTAGAAGTATTTATGGAAATCTTCCACTTTTGGAAAGTTGGAAGTATTTATGGAAATTGATATTTTCCATAAATAAAATATTTGATTAGATTCTGGAAATTTGTTTCCTAATTTAATCATGATTTGATTTGGGAAATCAAATCTTAAAATATTTTATTTCCATAAGTAGTTTTAATGATTTAGGAAATTTGTTTCCTAAATAGATTTTCCTTAATCAAATAATTCTATGAATAAAATATGTGATTAGATTTGGAAATTTGTTTCCTAATTTAATTATGATTTGATTTGGAGAATCAAATCTTAAACATATTTTATTTCCATAAATAGTTATGACATATAAGGAAATTATATACATGACATAATTGTATGTCATGTAATTGCATTAGATGCATAACATTATGCCATGCGTGTCGTGACATGTAGATGTATGCCATGTATGTCATGTCATGTAGATAATAGTTATTTGCATGCAAAGAGGATGAGACATAAAAACCCTAACTCAATATTAAAGCCTACACCTTCCATTAATATGGTTAGAACCAGAGTTCTGTTTCTTGTTTGGGTTGTTGGACTCTCTCCAAGCCCGGCTCGAACTCGAATATGTTCAAACCATGGAATAGTTTAATACTAATATGGTAAGAGTCAGAGGTCAATCGTTAGCTTTGGTTGTTGGACTCTCTCCAAGCTGGGCTAATTGGTTGAATGCGCTCTAACCATATTAAAACTATGTCCTGATTAATGGGTTGGCTTTAACCTGGAGCATCGGTTTGTTGGACTCTCTCCAAGGTCGATGTAAAGGGAGGTGAAGTTGGGTGCTATGCATATGATGCATACTTGTTAATGTGTTAACAACCCGATGTATGTGTGAACATTCAATTAGTTGATAGCACATTGTGATAGTTGCATATACGGAATATGCAATCGGTATAGATGATACCTACCGTCGTAGTTATGAATGGCTTGTTGGACTCTCTCCAAGGTTGTTCATAACTATGATGGATATCATCCCATTCGGAGATGGACCTACGATCTCCCGAAGTGATTTTGGGGTTTTTTGAAATTCAAAAAAAAATGAATGAGATTTATAAATGTATATTGATGCATTTTAAAATCATCTTTCTCATATATGCTCGTTTTGTATTTCTAAGTTAATATATTGATCATGATGTGTTTGAATTTGCGTTCCATTTTGGATTCAAATAAATTGACTGGGCCGAACTTCTTGGACTGGCTTAGAAACTTGAGAATTGTTCTCAAGGTGAAAAGCTTGTGTATGTCCTCGAAGCGCCTCTTCCCGCCCGTCCTAGTGACGATGCAACTTTGGACCAATTGTTGGCCTATCAGAAACATGTGAGTGATTCTGAACAAATGAGTTGCATCATGCTAGCCGCGATGGAACCCAAGCTACGAAAGCAGCATGAGCATATGGATGCTCATATCGTAGTCCTTCATCTCTGTGAGTTGGTTGATGAGCAATTGAGATTCGAAAGGTTCGAAGTCTCCAAGCTCCTCTTCACCTCTGAGATGCAAGGAGGTTCATCTGTGGTACTGCTCAACATGCTGAAGACTGTGGAGCCTTCTGAGAAGCATGAGTAGGGGACGGTGTTGTTAGTTGATTCCTCGAAGAAAGGTTCTAAGAGGGAGTCAAAGGAACAACATAAGGGGAAGAAGAAAAAGGCTAAAAAGGCAGAACCAGCTCAAAAGGGCACTTGCCATCATTATGGCAAGGAGGGTCATTGGCGAAGAAATTGCAAGGTTTATCAAGAGTCCGTGAAGAAGGATAAGGCATCGGATGCCCCATCTTCTTCAGAAATCTTCTTTATTGATTGTCATTCTATTTCCTTAGACACTTGGGTATTGGATACTGGGTGTGGCTCACATATATGTAACGACATACATGGGCTAAGGAATAGAAGAAGACTCGTCAAGGGAGAGTCAAATTTACGTGTTGGGAATGAAGCATAGGTTGCTGCACTCGCCATCGGAACGTATTTGTTGAAACTCCCTGCAGGACTTGTCTTAGAACTGGACAATTGCTTTTATATTCCTTTGTTGATAAAGAACATCATTTCTATTTCTTGTTTAAATAGAAATGGTTTCCATTTGACGTTTAGTAACAATTGTTGTTACATAACTTTGAATGGGGTTCTTTATGGGACTGGAACTTTAAGCAATGGTGTTTATACGTTGGACGTATCCAGTGACATTTGCAATATCGAAGCGAGCAACAAGAGTGCTCGAAAGGATAATCAAATAGACTCCTACATGTGGCATTGTCGTCTTGGCCATGTAAGCAAGAAACGCATGTCCGAATTACACCGATGTGGAATTCTGGAATCATTTGAATTGGATTCATACGATACATGCGAATCATGCTTAAAAGGCAAGATGACTAAGTTACCTTTTACGGGAAAAGGTGAACAAGTGGGAGAGTTGCTAGGCCTAATACATAGTGATGTATATGGACCTATGTCAACTCAATCTTTAGGAGGCTATAGCTACTTCATTACCTTCACCGATGATCACTCATGGTTTGGGTATGTGTTCTTGATGAAACACAAGTCTGAAGCCTTTGAAAGGTTCAAAGAATTCAGAAATGAAGTAGAGAAACAACATGACAAAAGTATTAAAATACTTCGATCGGATCGAGGTGGCGAATACTTAAGTCAAGAGTTTCTTGATTATCTAAGAGACAATGGCATATTGTCTCAATGGACTCCGCCATATACACCACAGCATAATGGTGTATCTGAGAGGCGTAACCGGACCTTGTTGGACATGGTCAGGTCAATGATGAATCATGCGACTCTTCCCAAGTCCTTTTGGGGTTATGCACTTTGCATACCGTTTACTTGTTAAACAGAATGCCTACCAAGGTAGTCTCTACTACTCCATATGAGATATGGGCTAGTAAGAAACCTCATGTATCTTACTTGAAGATATGGGGTTGTCCTGCTTATGTGAAGCGGACTGTATCAGACAAACTGGATGCTAAGTCTGATAAATGTCTATTTATTGGATACCCTAAGGAAACATGGGGTTACCAATTCTAATCATCCTGTGGAACAAAAGGTGTTTGTTTCAAGGCATGCTGTGTTTCTAGAGAAAGAGTTTCTCTTGCAAGAAAACAGTGGGAGTGTCGTCGAGCTTGAGGAGGCTCGAGAGACTCAAATAGACATTGATGAGAAACCTGGTGAAGCACAACAGCCGACAACTCATAGTGATGAGCAATCGGCTGGACCTATTGTAACACCACATCTTCGTAGATCTAGTAGAACACGCAATATTTCTGAGAGATATGGATTTCTCGTAAGTGAATCGAACGACGTGTTACTCATTGATGATGAGGAGCCTACCAATTATGAAGAAGTGCTGACAAGTTCAGAAAGGGATAAATGGCTTGGTGCCATGAAGTCGGAAATGGATTCCATGTAAGAAAACCAGTTTGGAACTTGGTTGACCCACCTGAAGGGATAAAGCCTATTGGGTGCAAGTGGGTTTTCAAGAAGAAAACCGACATGGATGGTAATGTGATTACCTATAAGGCTAGATTGGTGGCGAAAGGATATCGTCAAAAACAAGGTGTTGATTATGACGAAACCTATTCGCCTGAAGCTATGCTTAAATCCATTCGGATGCTCCTGGCCATAGCGGCTCATTATGATTATGAGATATGGCAGATGGATGTGAAAACAGCTTTCCTTAATGGAAACCTGCTCGAGGACGTGTATATGATACAGCCTGAGGGTTTCACATCGGTTGATAAAACCAAGGTATGCAAATTAAGCGGTCCATCCATTTATGGATTGAAGCAAGCATCCAGAGTCGAATATCCGTTTTGATGAGACGATCAAAAAGTTTGATTTCTCACAAAATCCAGACGAACCTTGTGTGTACAAGAAGGTTAGTGGGAGTGCAGTCGTGTTCCTAGTATTGTATGTCGATGACATATTACTTATAGGAAACGATGTGTCCATCTTCTGATCGATTAAGGTTTGGTTATCCAAGACATTCTCCATGAAAGACACGGGAGAAGCAACCTACATCCTTGGGATTAAGATCTATAGAGATAGATCGAAACGGTTGCTTGGTCTTTCGCAGTCTACATATATAGACCGAGTGCTAAAGAGGTTTAGCATGTCGGAAACCAAGAAAGGTTATCTACCCATCAGGCATGGGGTACACCTTTCGAAGTCTATGTGTCCGCGCACAGAAGACGAGAGGATTTGCATGAGTAAGATTCCCTATGCATCTGCAATAGGATCTATCATGTATGCTATGTTATGTACGAGGCCCGATGTATCGTATGCTCTGAGTGTCACGAGCAGATACGATCCGATCCAGAATGGATCATTGGGCGGCTGTTAAGACGATCCTTAAGTACTTGAGAAGAACTAAGGATGTGTTCCTAATATATGGAGAAGGGTACATGGTGATACGTGGGTATACGGATGCACCCGCATGCATAAGGATGATTCCATGTCTCACCGGGTATGTATTCACCTAGAATGGAGCGCAATAAGTTGGAAAGGTTCCAAGCTTGACACTATAGCGGATTCGCCACTAAGGCGAGAATACGTTGCGACTTTGGAAGCAAAGGAAGCGGTTTGGATCAAGTAGTTCATCTATGAACTTGATGTGGTCTCATCAATGATCCAAACATGTGCTTCGCCGCTATCATCTTATCAGAGAGATCATAAGTAGGAACGAAATACAAATCGAGAAAATTCCCACTGAAAGGAACTTAGCGGATCCTTTGACTAAAGAATTACCTCAAAGTAAGTTTGAGGGTCATGTTAGAGCTTATGGTATTGGATACCGTAGCGATTGGCATTAGGCCAAGTGGGAGTCTGTTAGTAATATATGAGAGATGTCCTAAGGCAATCGCCTTATGTATGAACCATTTATATGATAAATGAAGATTAACTATTTGAGTATACATGTTTAATGTATTTGATTGGTTCTTAAACTCATTTACTGAATGTCCACGATACGATTCACAGCATGAGAGAATTTGTGATTGGATCACAACTAGTGAGTATCTCTACATGTGTAATTGTGATGTATCGGAATTATCCCTAGTCGATGAATTGATGGATTTGGACACCATCAATTACATGAGACGGTATACTCCTTGGTGTATCCAAGCGATTCTCACTGGAGACATTGTGATGTCCGGAGTTAATCGTGGATGCTAGTTATGGTAACTAGTTCATTGGAGTGACCAGTAAGACTTCATATGGTTCTCTGCATATATAGATATGTCAATGAAGTTCTTACTGTGGCTTAAGTGCGATGTTCCTTTGACTTGCGGTATTCAAGTCATCTTGATCATGGAGACTTATGCTTTGACATCTTAAGCAAACATCTCTAAGGAGATGTGGACCCGGGATGATTGGGTATAAGTCAAAGTGATCGAAGGTGTTTGAATAGCCTATAAAGGATTCACCACTCCTTGCGAGGAGATGTATACCCATGGCCTCTCGTCGGATTGTTACTAAAGTCTTTGGCCAAAGCATTACATGTTTAGAGTAAAGTACTCTTCGATACATGTGGAGTAACTAGAATCCGTAGGACGAGGAAATGATACTTGGGCTAGGTGTGACGTAGTCAGCCTAGTGGGGACTGACACAATAGACCATGTCATGAACCAAGTGGGTATAAGATGAGTGAAGGGAATGGGGCACGATTCATTCGAGCTACTGAAGGGTTTCAGAAATAGTTCTGGATCAACCGTTGATCTTTTCGGTTAATTGGGGATCATGATGTACTACTAGGTGCCACTCATGATCGTTCTATAATTAATGGTTAATTATAGACGGCCAACATAAACCGAGAACCTATTTGGTCACACGCACAACGAGTGTAATCCAAAGGATTTAAAACGAGCTTGAGAATGAGATTCTCAGACCGAGAGAAACTATGTTTGGTTGGACCAAACATAAAGCGAGCATGAAATTGTTTCAGTCGCAATGGAAGCGTGGATGGGCCGTGTCTTATGAAGACATAATGGATGGACCAAAATGGTTTGGTTCTAATCCAATGGATGAGAATAAACTAAAGGGTTTGGTTTATTTTAAACGAATGAACCAAAAGTTGGTTCGGTTCATTTTAACTTAAAATAAACCATCATGGTTTGGTTTATTTTAACTTATCTTAATGGAGCGGGTTAACGGGCTTTATGGATATGATCCATTAACCATTAAGAGAATTAGTTCTCTATAAAATAGGGATTAAACCCTAACCCTAAACCTAATCAACTAGTTGCCGCCCAACATATTGTGGCCGCCCAACATCTTGTTGCCGCCCAGCTTGTGGTGCAGCCTTCCAACTTGTTGCCGGCGACCAAGCTTCAGCCGGTGAACCTCCGGTGACCCTCCGGTGATCTCCTATAGGTTTGGCATCAAGGTGAGGCTTTTCTCTCCTTGTTTTGGCCGGCGCCTACTCCTCCACCAAGCTGTCCAGTTTTCTGGACAGCTTCTCCTCCTCTCGTCGGAGCGTCGTTTGGACGACGGTTAGTGCTCCGACAGCGGCTAACTTACCGGGGATTTGATCTCCGGTAATCCTCTGAGGTGGAGGACGAAGGATTCGTCAAACGGTTGACGAACACCTCTCCGGAGAAACGAGTTTTGAGAACTCGTTTTGGATCCGAATTTGGATTCGGATCGTGATCATCTCTCGATCACGTCGTCTTCAACACGAGGCTAGTAACCCGTACGAAGACGAAGCTCGTGACTTAGCGAAGTCATCCCGAGGAGCTCGGCGTGGATACGGATAGAGACGATTCTTACGAGGATCGTTCCGGTTGATGTCGTTCCCGCTACACGTCATACGGAAGGTATAACGTAGTTTAATTTCCTTTTATAGCAAATTTTAATTTACGGTTATGTCTACACTTGTTGTAATAGCATGCGTGTGTTGTGTGTGTTGTAATAAATATAGATTTATTATTTTTAATTGCTTCCGCTGTGTTCATGTTTACGAAACATGATCGAACACACACACGCCGCGGTGCCGGAAACCCAACAACACTACTGTTCGAACCAGCTGCTAGAGACTCCCCTCTTGCGTCATTTTGGATTGTCTCCTCTACCTCTGACGACTTCGGTTGCTGTAGGTAGGGTGCTATTTAACTGACAATAGGACTTCATTTCTGCGTTATTCATCTTTCCTGACAACATACCTTGCAGATAACCTGATGCAGAAGGCTTTGGTAGAAGGGGAGGCGATTGAGGCCGAGAAGAAGAAGAAAACCTCGACCAAAAGAGGTAAATCAACCGCAGTTCCATCATCTCCTCGTAAAAGGCTACGGCTTATCAAGAAAGGAGCCTCGAGTTCCTCGGCTCTTCCTCCCTCATCTTCGGACCAGTTAGAGGCTCGTTCCCTATCCATCTATGAACCAAGGAGAGGAGGCAATACTTCCCCTGCCCCTTCTTCATCCCCTCAAGGAGAGGATTCCCCCTCCCATTTTTTACATTCTTCCCCGTCTGCCCAGAATTCACCCCCATCCTCTCCTATAGAACTTCCCCCCGCTCCCAAAACTTCTGACCCAAGAGCGGCTCCTGTTCCCCTTCATTGTATCGGACCTTCCGCCTCTGCTGAAGGGGAAGACCCCTCTATTCCCGTTCCTCCGAGGGCCACATTAGGATCCTTGCTGAAAATTCGGCATCCTTCGGAGGTGAAGTTCTTCAATCAATCGTCAGCCCCTTGTGAACAAGTAGGCAAACTCATCAGCGGAGGTATCTATTGTTTCTTCGTTTCTTCTTCACCCTGCCTATTTTCATATACTGGCGTGTACTAATAGCTTGTTCTTCTTCAGGCCGCCACCCAATATAGTAGTATGATAACCCATCTGGCCCGATTCCAATCAATTGTGGAAACTCGCCACTTCGCCGCCGTGTCTCAACAGAAAAAGCTCGTCCAGCAACTGAGCGAGCAAGAGGCGAAAGAAAAGGATATGAGGGGCCAATGCGAAGACGCAATGATGCAAGTGGCTCTGCTTCAGAGTGAGAAAGAAGAGCTGCAGCGGAAGAATGAGGAATTGGAGCAGCGGATTTTCCTCCAGTCTAGTGAGCTGCAACAGATAGATGAATTGGCGCGGGAACTGAGGGAGTATAAAGGGCACCTGGGAGATGCCATGATTGACTCTGCAAAATCCTCAACCACCATCCTACAGCTTCAGCAGGAGCGCTCCAGGCTCCAATTGGAGCGTCAAGCTTGGGAGGCCACCAGGAAATCTTGTACAGAGAAATGCGCGGAGCTCTCTTCCCTGGTGGCAGCTCTTCCTCAAACCTTGTCCACAATGGCTCAGCAGCAAGCCCTTCTTCATCAAGAATATCATGAAGCTCTTTCGGCTTTGGGTCAGCAGGCCATACAGGCGGCCACCGAGAAAGATGCTCTGGCGACTGAACTGGCGGACAGTCGAGCCCAACTAGCCCAGTGTCAAAATCAAATGAAGGAGCAGGAAGCTGACCTCAAGAGCAGATACGTCAAGAAGGGAGTAGACTTGTTCATATTAGGTTTCGAGGGGGCTGTGACTCAAAACGCCGAACAAGGATATCCGCCTCCTGGCGCGAACACTAGTTACTTAGATCCTGTATCGGCGTTGGCTAATTGTTCCCCCGAACGATTTGAACTGTAACCTCCAGTACTGTCTTTTCTGTAATAACTTTTTCTTTACTGTTAAGAGCTGACTTTTATCAATATGTCTGTCCATTACGGTCCTTGCGGGTTCCCTAACGAGTCGGGGTTTCTGGACCAATTTTGAGCTTCCCTTGTCATTTCTTTACCCTGTACCATAACGCCATCGCTGGTGGTTCGGGGCTCTCTTACGATTTTGCCTACTAGTATCCACATCCGCCCGATTTTGGTTGACACGTCACTTTAAATGGCCTTTTGCCCGTTGATTTTCCCTATCCTTCCTCCCGCTTGGAAAAGATGCCACCTCTTCGTCCTTCTCCCCTTCCCGAACTTTTTGCCATTCTCCTTCCATTATAAATCCTTCGTCCCCCTTGTCTTCTGTTATCTTACCATCATAGCTTCAAGAGGCATCCCATTGAAATTTCTTCGGAATCAGAATCTTTTGAAATACAGGACTGGGTCTCTGAGGATGATGCAGATTCGGAGACCCAGTCAACCGCCACTTCAGTCTTCCATCCCCTACCTTTTCCGCCTTCCGGTCCAACTCCCACCCCTCCAGCGGCGAGATCCTTCCGCGCTCCTTTCCCCTCCTTCCGCAACAGGGTGTGGAATCCCCCCTTCACGTGGGAGTATACGGTGGGAGATCCTCATGCGACCGCTGATCTTCCCCCACTTCCGCCAGCATTGGCGTTCGTGCCAGTTCCTTCCGCGAGGACTTGTCCTTCCCCTTTCGATGAAGGTCCACCAGTTCTTCCTCCACCCCAAGGCGAACGCTTCAGAGTTGTATTGGCTCCTTCTCCCCCCAAAGAGACATCTCCCGTCTCATCTGTCAAGAGTAATCAGGGAAAGTCTGTATAACTCAAGCCAATGTAATTATTTCAAATATATTAATGAAACAAAGAAGGAAAATGATATATGCTTTTGTCTCTTCTTTTTTTTTCGGTAGAAGTAAGGTTTCTGTTTTCAGAAGGATGGTACCCGGATCCGAACACACACTTTTCTGTCAGTTCTCAGGGATTCGGACCCTCTTAATTACGGTTGTCTGCCCGTCGACCTTCCCACTACCGCCTCCACGTTTCCCTTTCTTTACTGGCACTTATGGTCCCTACCTCTTCTACCAATAAAGGCGTTCCTCCCCTTCGTTGCTATAAAAATCCACCGACCTTTACCTGATAGTTTCCACCATTCTCCTTTTTCCTTTGCTTATCAAGGATGTAATATCGTAAGGAGCAGCCTTCCTCCTTCTAAAGAAGATAAATGACCAGTACATAGTCATCTTGGAGGAACAAGTGAAGTGTTTACAAAGAATGACTAGAGGAAACCTCCGCCAACAATCGTTCCCTGCGCCAACAACTGATCGGGTCCCAAAAAGAACTGTCCAAGCAAATCTTCTTGAAGTAGTCTTATCTTCAACAGCTACTGCGCCAACCCCGACCGCGCAAAGAAACTCCATCCGTTCCGCCTAACAAAGAATTGTAATACCCTAGATGTATTAGGGTTTCTCTTGTTGTTTCTCCTTGTAGATGGCTGGGAGTATGTAGTTCTCCCGTATCATCGAACTTCCCTAGTTTATCTCCTTCCTCCAGGACCTTCTGAATTGTACTACTCTTTACTCCTTTTGTATTTACGTGTAATTTGGGGCATATTTTGGCTCTCCCATATTTTCAATCTGCTGGGTATATAGACCCCTTAGACGAGCTGACTCTGCTATTGCACAAGAATACAACCATATAAAGTTAATTAATACAAGCAACTGAGACATAGAACAAATAATAATCGAGGAATTTCGGTTCTTCCGTTTCACCACCACACGGGGATATCTTCCGCTTTGCGGGGATAGCAATTTGCATAAATAGAGTAAATAATAACCGAGGAGTCTCGGTTCTTTCGTTCCACCACCACACGGGGATATCTTCCGCTTTGCAGGGCTGGCAATTTGCATAAACAGAGTATATAATAACCGAGGAGTCTCGGTTCTCCCATTCCACCACCACACGGGGATATCTTCCGCTTTGCGGGGATGGTAATTTGCATAAATAGAGTAAATAATAACCGAGGAGTCTCGGTTCTTCTGTTCCACCACCACACGGGGATATCTTCCGCTTTGCGGGGATGGTAATTTACATAAATAGAGTAAATAATAACCGAGGAGTCTCGATTCTTCCGTTCCACCACCACACGGGGATATCTTCCGCTTATGAGGATGGTAATTTACATAAATAGAGTAAATAATAACCGAGGAGTCTCGGTTCTTCCGTTCCACCACCACACGGGGATATCTTCCGCTTTGCGGGGATGGTAATTTGCATAAATAGAGTAAATAATAACCGAGGAGTCTCGGTTCTTCCGTTCCACCACCACACGGGGATATCTTCCGCTTTGCGGGGATGGTAATTTGCATAAATAGAGTAAATAATAACCGAGGAGTCTCGGTTCTTCCGTTCCACCACCACACGGGGATATCTTCCGCTTTGCGGGGATGGTAATTTGCATAAATAGAGTGAATAATAACCGAGGAGTCTCGGTTCTTCCGTTCCACCACCACACGGGGATATCTTCCGCTTTGCGAGGATGGTAATTTGCATAAATAGAGTAAATAATAACCGAGGAGTCTCGGTTCTTCCGTTCCACCACCACACGGGGATATCTTCCGCTCTGCGGGGATAACATTTCATATATAGAGTAAATAGTAACCGAGGAGTCTCGGTTCTTCCGTTCCACCACCACACGGGGATAAACTTCCGCTCTGCGGGGATAGCATTTCATATATAGAGTAAATAATAACCGAGGAGTCTCGGTTCTTCCGTTCCACCACCACACGGGGATAAACTTCCGCTCTGCGGGGATAGCATTTTGCATATAAAGTAAATAGTAACTGAGGAGTCTTGGTTCTTCCGTTCCACCACCACACGGGGATAAACTTCGGCTCTGCGGGGATAGTATTTTGTATATAAAGTAAATAATGTAGGAGTCTCGGTTCTTTAGTTCCACCACCACACGGGATAAACTTCCACTCTGAGGATAGCATTTCATATATAGAGTAAATAATAACCGAGGAGTCTCGGTTCTTCCGTTCCACCACCACACGGGGATAAACTTCCGCTCTGCGGGGATAGCATTTTGCATATAAAGTAAATAGTAACCGAGGAGTCTCGGTTCTTCCGTTCCACCACCACACGGGGATAAACTTCCGCTCTGCGGGGATAGCATTTCATATATAGAGTAAATAATAACCGAGGAGTCTCGGTTCTTCCGTTCCACCACCACACGGGGATAAACTTCCGCTCTGCGGGGATAGCATTTTGCATATAAAGTAAATAGTAACCGAGGAGTCTCGGTTCTTCCGTTCCACCACCACACGGGGATAAACTTCCGCTCTGCGGGGATAGCATTTTGTATATAAAGTAAATAGTAACCGAGGAGTCTCGGTTCTTCCGTTCCACCACCACACGGGGATAAACTTCCTCTCTGCGGGGATAGCATTTTGTATATAAAGTAAATAGTAACCGAGGAGTCTCGATTCTTTCGTTCCACCACCACACGGGGATAAACTTCCGCTCTGCGGGGATAGCATTTTGTATATAAAGTAAATAGTAACCGAGGAGTCTCGGTTCTTCCGTTCCACCACCACACGGGGATAAACTTCCGCTCTGCGGGGATAGCATTTCATATATAGAGTAAATAGTAATCGAGGAGTCTCGGTTCTTCCGTTCCACCACCACACGGGGATAAACTTCCGCTCTGCGGA
Source organism: Wurfbainia villosa (assembly GCA_025175895.1). NCBI lineage: Eukaryota > Viridiplantae > Streptophyta > Magnoliopsida > Zingiberales > Zingiberaceae > Wurfbainia > Wurfbainia villosa. Next base: position 27,630,088 of record CM045989.1, on the reverse strand, counting down.
GATAGCATTTTGCATATAAAGTAAATAGTAACCGAGGAGTCTCGGTTCTTCCGTTCCACCACCACACGGGGATAAACTTCCGCTCTGCGGGGATAGCATTTCATATATAGAGTAAATAGTAACCGAGGAGTCTCGGTTCTTCCGTTCCACCACCACACGGGGATAAACTTCCGCTCTGTGGGGATAGCATTTTGCATATAAAGTAAATAGTAACCGAGGAGTCTCGGTTCTTCCGTTCCACCACCACACGGGGATAAACTTCCGCTCTGCGGGGATAGCATTTCATATATAGTGGGCTATTTAGGAAAAATAAATCCTTCTTTCCCTTTCACTTCCGACGCGAAGCCCATTAACAGCTGCAAGCCAATTCTTCCTCCTTTTATAGGGGACCCTTTCGCCTTCGTTTCTTCTGCTACCTTCATCCCCTCGTCTTTTGGTTTCCTTCTTCTTCACTCGTTTGCTCCTCCGCCGTCAAATTTCATTTCTTCTATCTTTCCTTCCCGGTTCCTCATCTTTCGTTATTTTCAGATATCCGAGATGCATTCCACCTTCTTCCAGGAAATAGCGGGCCGCTACGCGAATCACAAACGGGGTATCAGTCAGCCCTTAGCTTCTTCTTCTTCTTCACCTCCTTCGATCACCACCATACAGGAATCACCTTGTCGTTCTCCCTCTCCTCCCTCCGGTGACCTTCGTTCCGGTTACGTATTGCTAGGAAGCTCATCAGTCCCTCTTCACTTCCTCTACATGTACAAGCCCTAACTTTCCCCCTTTGCCTCCTTACATAGCGATATTGAAATCGCCCTCTTCTTCCCATGACACAGGGAGGCATGCAGGAAGGAGATGCTCATGCAGGTGAGAGGTTATACCACTGTCTTCTCTTTCCCGGCCCATTATTCCTCTCTGAACCCATGGCGGTTGACATTCCTTCACACGACTTCCCCCTTTGTTTATCGCTGAAGAGTCCTTCCCTTCTGTGGACCCTAACGAGTCCTTCTACTTCTAAAATCCCATTGAAGGCTTCCCGAGTGCTCATCATCTCATCTCCTCCGAACCCTCCTCCGATCGGCCTCCTTCCATTTTTCCTTGACTTCATCTCCCAGACAAATGTGGCGCCCATTCCCCGCATCTCGGATATGCCATCGACCACCACTTCCATGGGCCTTTTGAATGAGACTCCTCCTCTCTCCGTTCTCCACCAATGAATACCGCCTCCATTCTCCCCTTTGCGGGTGAAATTCACCCTTCGACGTCATCCGTCCCATCTTCTTCCCTTTCTCCCAGGAGTCTTCGGATCCTGAACTTAGAGGAGATGACTCCTCGTATGGAAGGCCTGCGTCATGCTTTGGACCTGGTACGTTTTCTTAGTCAATTTCCTTATCTTTGTTTAAATGACCCATTTCGTTTCTCCTCAACCGGTATGTAGGCCCTGACCAATCATCAAGAATTGGGTTGCTCCCTTCATCAATACCGAACCCAAGCTCAAGAATGGGAGCGGCAGCAACGGGAAGACTTGGCGAATGCTCAGAGCCGAGAACAACTTCTATCACAACAATTGCGCTTGTGCCAGGAGCAATTAACTGAAGCTCGCCAGCAAATTCAAAAAGATGCTGACATTATCGCAGTATTAAAGGAACAACCAGGTACGGGGGTGGGGCCACTTGTCCCTCAGTAGGAAATCCCATCAAGTTCTCTTGACACGGAATCATCCTCAGCTCGAGAGCTATTGCGTCTTCAAGGGCAGGTAGCAGAGCTCCTCAAGGGGAAGCAACAGGACGCGGACACCATCGCTCGCCTTCAAGTTCAATACCAACGAGCACAGGATAAGATAGGGGACCTCCGCACCCGCTTGTGTAAGGAGGTACAAGAAAACTCCTCCCTTATAAATTCCCGGGCGCATGCTCATGCCCGTCTACGCAGGCAAGAGACTTCCCTTCAGAGGATGAACACTGAACTCGTCCGGATCAGATCTTATTCTGAAGAGGTGGAAGGGATTTCGGCCTCTATGCATCGGAATATGGTGGAGGTGACGCATCTTGTGCAGCAGGACCAAAGCTCTCGAGCCGATGATGTTTCCACTCTGACTGACGCAATTATGGAGGTGTCACGGCGTTATGTGGATGTGCGTCGAAATCTTCGCGAACAACAAGAAAGGTGTGAGAGGCAGCATCGAGAACGAAGCCCTGACCGCCCGAACCGCCAGGAGCGACTCGTTATTTTAATGCGCGCCACTTATCGGAGGCCAGTTTAATGGCAGCTTGATATAGCATATGCCCTCCAACTTATCCTTCATTTTCTTTAAATTGGGAGGCTGGGTTCAAACGTTATCCTCCTGAACGATTTAAGTTGTAATACAATATCTCATTTTGAAACGGGAATTTCCTTTCTGTTTTTCTGTTTTTCCTTCAATACTCATTGGTAATACCGTATAACCCTTGTAAATAACCCCTTAATGAAATTTAGAGAGCATTTGGCATTCAATCGATATAATCAATTCAATAAACACCCCCTCTGAGTTTCATAATTTCTCCCTTTCTATTTCATATTTCTCATACAGTGTGAAAGAGCTTCAAGTGAAGGGCATTCCAAGGTCGTGGAAGCTCTTTGCCTTGGTCGTCTTTCAGATAATATGCTGACCCTGCTACGCAGTGCGTTATCTTGTAAGGTCCCTCCCAGTTGGGAGCCAACTTTCCAGGATCTCCAGCGGGATTGACCTTACGCAAAACCCAATCTCCTTCTTGAAATCTCCGAGGCACCACTTTCTTATTAAAGGCTCGCTGAACTCTCTGCTTGTAAAATTCCGCTCGCCTCCGGGCCATCTCCCGCCTTTCCTCCACCAGATCTAATTCGGTGCTTCGGATAAGTTGGTTCTAATCTGGCTCGTATGCTTTTACCCGAGCGCTATCCAACAAAACTTCGACCGGAATAACGGCCTCCGCCCCATATACCAAACTAAAGGGAGTCTCTCCTGTCACTGTCTTAGGTGTCGTTCGATAGGCCCACAGGACGCCTGGTAGCTCTTCCACCCAGTTTCCCCTCTGAGCACCCAACTTGGTCTTTAATCCTTGAATGAGGATCCTGTTAGTTACCTCCACTTGTCCATTCGCTTGAGGGTGAGCTACCGAAGTGAAAGCTTGCTGAATGTTGAGACTTTGGCACCATTCTTGAATCTTTTTCCCTTGGAATTGTCGCCCATTATCACTGACTATTTTCCTAGGGATACCATACCGACAAATGATATTTCTCCATAAGAACTGTATTACGGCATTCTCAGTAATTTTGGCTAAGGGCTCGGCCTCCACCCATTTGGAAAAATAATCCACAGCGACCAATAAAAACCTCTTCTGTAAAGGTACCGTTGGCATCGGACCCACTATATCCATTCCCCATTGATCAAAAGGACAGGAAGAGACTACAACTTTCATTAACTCAGCTGGTCGCTCAGAACGGTTGCTATGTTTCTGACAAGCGATGCAACTTTGCACTATACGAGCCGCATCTCGTTGAAGAGTAGGCCAAAAGTATCCGGCCAACAAGGTCTTTCTTGCTAAAGCTCTCCCTCCTAAATGATTGCTACAACATCCTTCATGGATCTCCCGGAGTACCCATTCCGCATCCTCATTTCCTAGGCATTTTAACAAGGGTCGCCCGAAAGAGGTCTTGTACAGGTCTTCATTTAAGAGGATGAACCGTTTGGCTCGGTGTATTAAAGTAGATGCCGCAATTTTCCCTTCAGGAATCTTCCCGTGCCGTAAATAAGCTATGATATCGGTTCTCCAATCAATAATTAGGCTTGATTCGGGTGCGTCTCCCTCTATGTTGCATATTGCTAAGGAAGTGTGAATTCTCGCCTGGATCATCTCCGATGATTTTATTCCTCCCACAGCGCTAGCCATCCGAGCCAATTCATCGGCCTTCTCATTGTGCTCCCGCGGTATTTGCTTCAAGAGGACTTGATGAAATTGAACTTTTTCTTTCTCAAAAGCTTTCAAGTACTTGTGCAACCTTTCCTCCCGAACCGCAAAAGAACCTTGAAGTTGGGATATTACCAACTGGGAATCCGAGTGGATCACAATGGAAGAAGCCCCTACCGCTTTAGCAGCCTGCAATCCCGCTAGGATAGCTTCATATTCCGCTTCATTATTAGATGCCCGATATTCTAGGCGAACGGCTAATCGAGTTTCTTCACCCTCCGGGGTAATTAATAGAACACCAACACCACTGCCTATAGATCCTGAGGAGCCATCTACGAATATATTCCATGCCTTTGGTTCTCTTTCCTTCATAGCTGAACCTTCTTCCGAACCACAAGGTACCTCGGCCGGAAATCTGAGTGCACAGGCCTTGATGACCGTGCGAGGTTGGTAGTGTATATCATACTCGCTTAGCTCTATCACCCATTTGGCTAACCTTCCCGAGAAATTTGTCTTAGTGACGACCTTGCCCAATTCGCTGTGTTAAAATGGTGATAGGATGAGCCAGAAAGTATGGCCTCAATTTGCGGGCGGTTAGCACTAAGATATATGCCAGCTTCTCTAACTCCGTATAATGGAATTCTGCCCCCTTCAGAATATAGCTGGTATAGTAAATAGGTTGCTGGTGAGAACCTTCTTGTTTCAGTAATACCGAACTAACGGCTCCTTCTGAGATGGCCAGATACATCCATAGTGGTTCTCCCTGTATTGGTTTAGCTAGTAACGAGAGTCCGGCCAGATATCTCTTCAACTCCTGGAAATCTCGTTCACATTGATCGTCCCACTGAAATTTAGTAGCTTTGCGTAAGATCTTGAAGAAAGGTAGCCCTTTGTCCGCCGATCTGGCTATGAATCGGGATAAAGAAACAATCCTGCCCACCAACTTCTGGGTCTCTTGCAGGTTAGTAGGTGATTTCATGTTGCATAAGGCCTTCACCTTCTCGGGGTTGGCTTGCAACCCCTTCTCGATCCTCAATGTACCCCAAGAACTTGCCACTTTTTACCCCGAACAAGCATTTGTTAGGGTTTAGCTTCATATTAAATCGCCTTAACGTAGCGAAGGTTTCATTCAAGTCCTTGACTAAATCCCGAGTGACCTTCGACTTGACCAGGATGTCATCCACGTAGACCTCCACATTCTTCCCTTTACATTACGCAAAATTTTGTCCATAAAGCGATATATGGCCCCGGCGTTCTTCAATCCGAGCGGCATGACCACATAGGCATATAATCCCCAGCGGTCACAAAGCTAACCCTCTTCGATCCTCTTGGCCAAAGGTATTTGATGATATCACGATATGCATCCATTAGGAAACCACTTCATATCCTACAGAGAATCCACCAATTGATCAATACGAGGTAAGGGGTAGCGATCTTTAGGGCATGCTTTATTCAAATCACAAATCGATACACATCCTCCATTGCCCGGAAGGCTTGGGGACCAAGACTACATTAGAAACCCATTGAAACTGGATTTCCTTTACATGGCCCGCTTTTACTTATCCACCTCCTCAGCTATGATCTTGTCTTTCTCGGGTCCAAAATGTCGCCTCTTCTGTTGGACGGGTTGGGCTCCTCTAATGATGTTGAGGTGGTGTTCCGCTACTTGAGGATGGATACCCGTGAGATCATGCACATCTCTTGCAAAGATGTCCTCATTCTCCTTTAAGCAGGCCACCAGCTCTCCTTTGATATCCAACTGTTGTGCTATCCGTGTGGCCTTTCCCGGAGCAATCTCCACCAGTTCTCCCTCCTCTATCTTATCACTTGGGAAATTCCTCCGGACCATGAGCGTCGGTAGCGATGCGCTTTGCCTTTAGGTCTTGATTACGGCCTTCTTTTGATTGTCCCGAACCATTTGCACATAGCGACTCGGGAGGCCTTACATTCTCCACGAACTTCTCCCACCAATTGTCCCACTTTGGAAATTTCACACGGTGGTACGGAAGCCACGGCCTGAAAAGGGTGAGGAAAGGCGCCCCAGAATAGCGTTATAAGTGGATGGAGCATCCACGATAAGGAAAGGATTATACTAGTTTTTGGCGGGGCTTTTCACCCGAGTTAAAGGCAATGAAATCTACTGTTGGGTGGACCATGTGCCTGCGAATCCAGAAAGGAGTGGACACATTTTCTAGTAGCCGGGCATTTCCCGATTGCATCTGCTGAAGGCCTCTGGAAGAGGATGTTGTGAGCTCCCGAATCAACTAGCACCGGGCCACTTCATAATTAGCCGAGGATATCACGGATAACCAAAGGCGTCTGTATGAGCGTGAGAACACCTGCGAGATCTTCCGGCCCGAGCGAAAGGGGCGGTCGCTTATGCAGGATGGCCAAACTCTCCATAAGACGAAGCGTATGACTTCCGTGCGGTTAGAGTCCCCGTCAGAGGTCCTCCCGGCTATCACATGGATAACTCCCCGAGGGGGAAGGTCATCTGAAGCGGAGGAAGGGCCCTCACCTGATGGACCTTCTTGAGAGACCACCTCTCGGGACGGTGTTTGGGGGAAAGTGACCCAAGGTTGTTGATTATACGGCCCTAGACGGGCGACATTGGTTCGGGGGCCTCGCCGTGCCGTTCCTCCGGCTTGATACCTCAATTGCGGATATGCAACATGGAGGTGATCTAGTTCTTCTTGTAGCTTGAAACATCGATTGCTCAGAATCAGACTCTGTATGATATTGGCAAAAGAACGGGGCTGGGGGATTACGCGGGATCCCTCTATGTCCCAAGGGTCGTTGTAGCAGACCCTGTTGATCGTAGAACTCCATTTCACGTTCTTTCCAAGTCCTCACAGGAGGAAGCACTTCAGCAGCCATGATTTGCAATGGCGGGGCGGGGCGAACTCCCTGTAGCATTGGTCGAGGCCTCGGAGCCTCGTGCCGAAAAGGTCTTGTATACTCCCGCCGAGGGGGAGCTTGAGGAGCAGCGGGACGAGCCCTTTCAGTTGGGACTGTTGCGGCAGTTCGCTCGGCTCTCATCACCCTTAATCCTTCTTCTTCGCGGATAAACTGCTCTGCACGGCTCAGTAGCTCTTCATAGCTATCCGTAGGCTGTCTCAGCAAGGAACTAAGGAAGGGGCCCTCCTTGACCCGTCTTGAATGGCACCGGAAGGATTGGATCGGTGATTCCCTAGCCGTGAGGTGAATCGATGGATATACCCCTAAGGGATTACGAAGGTCCACGGGTGATATGCATTAACATAGAGGCGTCTTGCTTATATGCCTTCTTACGGTGACAAATTCTCGGTGAACATTCTCTGGAAGTCGGAAATAGGTGATAGATCCCGAGGCGAGTAGTGAACCACTTTTTCGCCAACCAATCGGGGTGGTAAGACTCGACTTGAGAGCGTCGATAATAAATGAAGCGAGGCCGCTCCATCGAATTGCGATATGTGCTCTTCCGGATCCGTCGAACCGTCGTACTTACTGACCTGAGGATTTTGGAAGTAGGATGGAGGGAGCTCCGAAAGAATGTCCATCATGAAGGGGCTAGGTTCGTAGAACTTCGGAGGTCTGGTTGATTGACTTTCACCCTGTTCCTCCCGGCGCGTTTGGGTGAAGGGCGTAGTATTCTGGGGTGTTCTTCCCCCGAGTCCGCCTCCAGGCAACACCTCACCATGGCGGTACAGACGAGAGGGAGGAGGCATTTCTGGGAGGGGATCTCTGGAAGAAGGTTCCCCGGAGTGCGGATGCAGATATCCGGTCCTTCTCCTTTCTCTAGCGAGGGCTTCTGTGATAGCATCGTCCATTAAGGCCTTTAGTTGCGATGGTAGAAGGGTGATGGGGCGCTCCTCCGCCACAGAGATATCAGGTTGTTGCATTTCTTCGGGTTGCATCTCAACGTCCAGCTCAAATGTGTTGGGTTTCCGGCACCGCGGTGTGTGTGTGTTCGATCATGTTTCGTAAACATGAGCACAGCGGAAGCAATTAAAATAATAAATCTATATTTATTACAACACACACAACACACGCATGCTATTACAACAAGTGTAGACATAACCGTAAATTAAAATTTGCAATAAAAGAAATTATCTACGTTATACCTTTCGTATGACGTGTAGCGGGAACGGCATCAACCGGAACGATCCTCGTAAGAATCGTCTCTATCCGTATCCACGCCGAGCTCCTCGGGATGACTTCGCTAAGTCACGAGCTTCGTCTTCGTACGGGTTACTAGCCTCGTGTTGAAGACGACGTGATCGAGAGATGATCAAGATCCGAATCCAAATTCGGATCCTCAAACGAGTTCTCAAAACTCGCTTCTCCGGAGAGGTATTCATCAACCAATTGATGAATCCTTCATCCCCCACCTCAGAGGATTACCGGAGATCAAATCCCCGGTAAGTTAGCCGCTGTCGGAGCACTAACCGTCGTCCAAACGACGCTCCGACGAGAGGAGGAGAAGCTGTCCAGAAAACTGGACAGCTTGGTGGAGGATATAGGCGCCGGCCAACCAAGGAAAGAAAAGCCTCACCTTGATGCCAAACCTATAGGGGATCACCGGAGGGTCGCCGGAGTGTTCACCGGCTGAAGCTTGGTCGCCGGCAATGACTTGGATGGCGGCACAAAACCTGGGCGGCTGCAATCCTAGGGTTGGCGCCGACTAGGGGAGGAGAGGGAGGGGCGGCAACACAAGGTTGGGCGGCAACTCTTGATTAGGGTTTAGGATTAGGGTTTAAGCCCTATTTTATAGAGAACTAATTCTCTTAATGGTTAATGGATCATATCCATAAAGCCCGTTAACCCGCTCCATTAAGATAAGTTAAAATAAACCAAACCATGATGGTTTATTTTAAGTTAAAACGAACCGAACCAACCTTTGGTTCATTCGTTTAATATAAACCAAACCCTTTGGTTTATTCTCATCCATTGGATTAGAACCAAACCATTTTGGTCCATCCAATATGTCTTCATAAGACACGGCCCATCCACGCTTCCATTGCGACTGAAACAATTTCATGCTCGCTTTATGTTTGGTCCAACCAAACATAGTTTCTCTCGGTCTGAGAATCCCATTCTCAAGCTCGTTTTAAATCCTTTGGATTACACTCGTTGTGCGTGTGACAAAATAGGTTCTCGGTTTATGTTGGCCGTCTATAATTAACCATTAATTATAGAACGATCATGAGTGGCACCTAGTAGTACATCATGATCCCCAATTAACCGAAAAGATCAACGATTGATCCAGAACTATTTCTGAAACCCTTCAGTAGCTCGAATGAATCGTGTCCCATTCCCTTCACTCATCTTATACCCACTTGGTTCAGGACATGGTCTATTGTGTCAGTCCCCACTAGGCTGACTACGTCACACCTAGCCCAAGTATCATTTCCTCGTCCTACGGATTCTAGTTACTCCACATGTATCGAAGAGTACCTTACTCTAAACATGTAATGCTTTGGCCAAAGACTTTAGTAACAATCCGACGAGAGGCCATGGGTATACATCTCCTCGCAAGGAGTGGTGAATCCTTTATAGGCTATTCAACACCTTCGATCACTTGACTTATACCCAATCATCCGGGTCCACATCTCCTCGAGAGATGTTTGCTTAAGATGTCAAAGCATAAGTCTCCATGATCAAGATGACTTGAATACCGCAAGTCAAAGGAACATCGCACTTAAGCCACAGTAAGAACTTCATTGACATATCTATATATGCAGAGAACCATATGAAGTCTTACGGCTGGTCACTCCAATGAACTAGTTACCATAACTAGCATCCACGATTATCTCCGGACATCACAATGTCTCCAGCCAGTGAGAATCAGCTGCTTGGATACACCAAGGAGTATACCTCGTGCTAGTCTCGACAGAATTGATGGTGTCCAAATCCATCAATTCATCGACTAGGGATAATTCCGATACATCACAATTACACATGTAGAGATACTCACTAGTTGTGATCCAATCACAAATTCTCTCATCGTGAATCGTATCGTGGACATTCAGTAAATGAGTTTAAGATCCAATCAAATACATAAAACATGTATACTCAAATAGTGAATCTTCATTTATCATATAAATGGTTCATACATAAGGCGATTGCCTTAGGACATCTCTCATATATTACTAACAAAATGTTTCCCACAGACGGCGCCAACTGATGCGGGTGCGGGGGAAAAATCCGTTCGCTCCGTTTTCAAGGCGATGAAGCGATGAGGGTGGTGAAAAGAAGGGGATGGGACTCCAAACAGATATCATTGACGACACCACCCGAGTTATACAGAACATCCGCAAAAGAATTGAAACTGCTCAGAGCCGGCAAATGAGTTATGCAGATATGCGGCGTAGACCATTGGAATTCGAAGTCGGGGATCTGGTATTCCTCAAAGTGGCCCCTATGAAGGGAGTGATGAGATTCGGAAGGAAGGGTAAGCTGAGTCCGCGCTAGGTGGGACAGTATCCGATACTGAAGAGAGTCGACAAGGTAGCTTACGAGCTAGAGCTGCCTCAAAAGATGTCAGCTATTCACAACGTGTTCCATGTTTCGATGCTCAAGATGTGCATTTCAAGTACAGACCAAGTAATTGAGCCACAAACAGTGCAAGTTCAAGAGGACCTGAGTTATGAAAGTCGGCCTATCCAGATACTATACCGAGAAGTCAAAAGACTAAGGAATAAATGTTAGTTATAGCCCTAGAACCAATCATGTGATGGTTGAATAGGGAACATATTGTATCATATTCTATAAAGGAAAAGGATTGGTTATTATATTTACGTCTTGCTTGTGTCAGCTAAATTAAATATAATAATGCCCTAGAAAAGTAGGTTCTTATCTACAGCACATCAATTGGCAGAATTGATTATGAGAGGCTGTAGAGAACACTTTCCTAAATGTTCCTAGTCAAGTATTAATATGCAAGGGAAATATTAATACATAAAGACTAGCATGTAGGTCAATTGATGACTTGATCTCACAAGTCATGGATATATGATATCAAGTTGACACATGGGTATATATTAGAGAATATATACTGAACTGACCCGCCATGAGAAAGTTTCATGGATCGTCATATGAGTGTCATAAACTTTCTCATGTGACTATTGGTATGAATAGTCCTCAAACCTGAAGTCACTATGGTTCCCTACATAAGGAGTTATGTACTTTGGTATCGTCAAACGTCACCCGTAACAGGGTGGACCATAAAGGCGATTACTAGGTATATAACAAATTATGCGAAGGGATGTGAGTGATGTAGATGGGATCTATCCCTCCCATATGACGGGAGTGATATCTGTGGGCCCCTTGATTGAGTAGAACTACTAAAACGCATGGTCATGCTCGAATGAGTCAATATGAGATATTGAGCTCATTTGTTTGAGTTAGTTTACTCAGGGATCAAGAAACACATAGATTGATCAAGGATGACACGGTCTATGCCTCATTGGTCAATCTGATATCAAGGATAGAAGGACACGATCATACATTATAGTAGTCACGGAAAGGTTAGTCGGATCTTGACTTATTTCGTAACTTGGGTAGCAATGATGTATTGCTAGATGCCGCTCATGGCTTGTGTATCTAAAAGAGTTTAGATCCACTGCCAACGCTATGAGGGTCACACACAAAGAGCATGATGATTAGAAGAATTAGTGCATTCTAGTTTGACTAGAATAATTTGGGAATAAGCTTAAGTACAAAATGGTTTTTGGACTTTAAGCTTAATGAGAATTTTAGCTTGTTGATTTAATAAGATTAATTCAATATGCTAAGCTTATTAATTTAATAAGATTAAATAAATATGTTATCATGATAGCCTAAGCTTAATTGATTTAATAAGATTAATTCAATATGTTACCTTATTGATTTAATGAGATTAATTCAATATGATAACATAAGCTTATTGAATTAATAAGATTAATTCAACATGCATGAATGCCACATAAGCATGCCACAAAAGCATGCCACATAAGCTTGATGAGGTGGAAGGAGACAAAGGGTTTTGACCTTTGGAATTTCTCCACATGTGGCCGGCCAAACAAGGAGTGTGATTATTTTTCAATGCAATTGATTGCATTGAATGTGATAGGAGGTGAAAGGTTTTTTCAATCCTATAAAACACTCCATGGGGTGGCCGGCCAAATTGGTGGAAGCTTGAGGCTTGGAGAGAGCTTGGTGGTGAGAGGCTTTGGTTGTGTGGTTTTTGTGAGTGTAGGCTAGCAAGAAGAGTGGTCTTCTTCTTCCTTTCTCTTTTTCCCTACCTTCCTCTCCTTTAGGGACTTCTCTAGCAAGAAGTAAAGGAGAGCTCTTCTAGTTTCTTTTGTGAGACAAGAGCTTGCTCGTGTGGATGCATATAGAGGCACAGACATTTGAACGTGCTAAAAGATCCAACAAACCCAAGGAGAAGCGGGATTAAAAAGGGCATGCAACAAAGGTAATATTCTCCTATAAGATAGGTTTTGAGAAATTTATTTTTTTGTACGAGGTTTTCTTTCGCAAGGATCACTTGGAAGGGATCGTATTTTTCCGTTGCGCATATGCTATTTTGCATAAAAAGATCCCTACAGTGGTATCAGAGTCACTTGCGAAAGATCGTATAAAAAAAATAAAAAAATAAAAAAAATAGGTTTTCTCTATTTTATATATGATATAGAAGTAGGATAAATTTTATTATGAGTTGATAATTGCATTATCAATTTTTCAAACATAATAAAATATCCGATGTCTTTTAAAAGTTAAAATTGACATGGTGCATGGTTATGGCCTAGTCCCAAAAAGTTTATGAATGTGTGTGTTGTAATTCTTAATACGGCCTGCGTGTCGTGCCTTTCTCCTAAAATTCTTGTTGTAAAATTAGTTTTAGGCTCGAATGTAACTCGAGTATTTCTCCTTTTGTAATATACAAAATAAAGATGGAGGGTCCATTGGAAGATGACGTTACAAGGAGGAAGTCAACAACACAAGACAACCAAAAGGAAGCACTTGGGAGAAGATGCTATCCCTAGGTTGACCAATCAATCTTTTCATTGGCTTGAGAAGATTGTAGAATAAGGGCCATAACCATGACACGCTTAGTTTAATATGTATGTGATGCATGTTAATTTAGCTTATATGTGATGTATGCTAATATGTATGTGATGCATGTTTAAGTTTATTTCTTAATAAGTCAAAAATGATATGCCTACCAAAGTTTCGTACTCACTACTTCCTCGATCATGTGTTGTTGGGTTTGCCAAAGCAAAGCAATGCATTTTATCTTGGAAGAGTGCGAGTGGACAATCGTGATGTCCCGCTATCAAACTTGGTTAAGACTTAATTAAGTTTTTCTTAATTAATTAAGAAAGTAGAGGCATATATTAGCTTTGAACATAAGTTTTAAAAATTAGTTTTGTGTGATTTCGGAACATCTTTGTCTTAGAAAGTGGTCGCTGTCGATATCAAAGAAGGCCTCTGTGCCTCGCCACGGCCTAGAAGCTGGTTTAGGAATAAGCACTAAACTAATCTAAACTTAACCAAAGCTATTAAAGAGTTACATCAGATGTAATTGGCAAAAGAATGCCTACCTAATCATACTACGTCTTGGGCGATTAGCCAAAGCTAACTCAAGACGAAGTATGATGTGGATCTTTATCCCATATAAATTTATAGCTAAATAGAAGCTAATGATGTAAGCAAAATGTGTTTGCCTACATCAATGATTAGCTCATATCAAAGCTATGAGAATTTAGTGGGAGCCTCATTTAATTAAAGGCCTAATTAAATGACTTAGGTATGATACTTAATTTTGCCTTTTAATGTTGTAGATCACCATGTCATCTAACACGACACACCCCCTCAACTTGCGATCTGTCCTTGAGAAAGGCAAGCTCAATGGAGCTAACTTTCTAGACTGGTATAGGAACTTGAGGATTATCCTCAAGAAAGAACGTAAATTGTATGCTATCCTGAAACACCCTATCGCCACTCGGTGAAAAGGATGCTTATAAGAAGCATCAAGATGACGCATTAGATGTGTCATGTCTTATGCTTGCCACCATGAACTCTGAGCTTCAGAAGCAACATGAGAACATGGATGCCTATGGTATGCTTGAGCATTTGAAACAACTATATCAAGGACAAGCTAGGCACGAGCGTTTTGAAGTGTCTAAGGCTCTTTTTGCATGCAAGATGCAAGAAGGAACACCTGTAGGAACTCACGTACTTAAAATGATAGTACGCGTTGAGAACCTTGAAAGACTAGGTTTTCCACCGAGCCAAGAATTGGCAATCGATGTTATCCTCGCAATCATTGGGAAGCATATAATCAATTCGTCATGAATTATAACATGAATGAAATTGATAAGTTTTGCCTAAGATTCTCGATGTTAAGAATCACGAACCGAATCTCAAGAAGAAAGTTAGTAACGTACTAATGGTCAAGAAGGGCAAAGGTAAGCGCAAAGGCAAGGGTAAGACCCAAGCCAAAGGCAAGGCCAATTCATCCACTTCAAAGGGTAAAGGTAAAGTACCTAAGGAAGGGGACTGTTTCCATTGTGGTGAGACTGGACACTGGAAGCGGAACTGCAAAGTCTACCTTGAGGAAGTAAAGAAGAAAAGAAGTGGGACTTCTGCCTCAGGTATACACGTTATAGAAGTTAATCTATCTATTTCTTCTACATGGGTATTAGATACCGGATGTGCATCTCACATTTGTACTAATGTGCAAGGACTGAGAAATAGTAGACTAATGGCAAAGGGCGAAGTGGACCTACGAGTAGGCAATGGCACAAAAGTTGCTGTTGTAGCTGTAGGAACATATTCTTTGTCTTTGTCCACTGGGCTTATCTTAGGACTAGAGGAGTGCTTTTATGTACCTGTATTAACGAAGAACATAATTTATGTATCTTGTTTAGACAAGAAAAACTTTTCTTTTATAATAAAGGACAAATGTTGTTCCATTTATTTGAATGAAATGTTCTATTGTAATGCACCACTTATGAATGGTCTCTATGTTCTAGATTTAGAAAACCGAATTTATAACGTAAATACCAAACGGTTCAAATCGAATAATTTGAACCAAACATATCTCTGGCACTGTCGCCTAGGTCACATAAATGAAAAACGCAATCCCAACTCCATAAAGATGGATTATTGGACTCATTTGATTTTGAAGCATATGAGGTATGCGAATCTTGTCTTTTAGAAAAGATGACTAAAACTCCATTTAGTGGACATGGCGAGAGAGCGACGGACTTGTTAGGACTCATACATACTGATGTATGTGGCCCTTTCAATGTCGAAGCCAGAGGAGTCTATAAGTACTTTATTACTTTCACTGATGATATGAGTAGATTTGGCTACTTATATTTGATGAGACATAAGTCAGAATCCTTTGAAAAGTTCAAAGAATTCAAGAATGAAGTACAAAACCAACTTGGTAAGCGTATTAAGCTACTTTGATCAGATCGAGGTGGTGAATACCTTAGTCAAGAGTTTCGTGATCACCTGGTTGAGTGTGGGATAATATCCCAACTCACTCCACCTGGAACACCACAATGGAATGGTGTATCTGAGAGGAGAAATCGTACTCTATTAGATATGGTACGATCAATGATGAGCCAGACTGATCTACCTACTTCCTTTTGGGGTTTAGCTCAAGAGACAGCCGCTTTCACACTTAATCGTGTCCCATCAAAAGCCGTAGAAAAGACACCATATACATTATGGACTGGGAAGAGTCCCAAAATGTCTTTTATAAAGATTTGGGGTTGTGAAGCTTATGTTAGACGTCAAGTCTCAGATAAACTAGGACCCAAATTAGATAAGTGTTAATTTATAGGATATCCCAAGGAAACTAAGGGATATTACTTTTACAATCCCACACTTGGCAAGGTGTTTGTTGCCAAAAATACTGTCTTTCTAGAAAGAGAATTTATTTCTAGAAAAACTAGTGGGAGTAAAATTCATCTTGAAGAAATTCAAGATGAAGATAACACTAAGGCTTCGATAAAAAATGAACAGGCACCACAAAGTGTTGTGGATGAGGAAATTGTTGCCGAAAGAGATGTGGAGCAAACACCTGTTCAAGTAGACCAACCTCTTCGTAGATCTGATAGGATCCGTCGTCAACCCGAGAGATATTCTTTTCTCTTGACTGACAACGGTGATGTATTGCTTGTCGATCTTGACGAGCCTACATCCTATCAAGAAGCTATGATGAGCCTAGATTCCGAGAAATGGCTAGAGGCCATGAGATTCGAAATGGAATCCATGTACACTAACCAAGTATGGACTTTGGTTGATCCACCTGAAGGGGTAAAACCCATTGGGTGTAAGTGGGTCTTTAAAGTAAAGACTGACATGGATGGTAATAAGCATACCTATAAAGGTAGATTGGTGGCTAAAGGATTCAAACAAATTCATGGTATTGACTATGATGAAACCTTTTCACCAGTTGTGATTCTTAAATCCATTGGGATCATACTTGCTATTGCAGCCTACCACGATTATGAGATCTGGCAGATGGATGTCAAAACCGCTTTTCTGAATGGAAAGCTACTTGAGGATGTGTACATGACACAGCCTGAGGGTTTTGAAGATCCAAAGCATCCTGGAAAGGTATGCAAACTGCAAAGGTCCACTTATGGACTAAAGCAAGCCTCTCGAAGCTGGAATCTTCGATTCGATGATGCAATCAAGGAGTTTGGTTTCATCAAGAATGAAGATGAACCTTGTGTCTACAAGAGAAATAGTGGGAGCACAGTTGTATTTCTTATCTTGTATGTAGATGACATACTTCTCATCGGAAATGATATTCCCTCACTCCAGTCTGTGAAGATGTGGTTAGGGAATTGTTTCTCGATGAAAGACTTAGGTAAAGCTGCCTATATTCTAGGCATCAGGATCTATAGAGATAGATCTAAAAGATTACTTGGCCTAAGTCAGAGTACATACATTGATAAAGTGCTAGATCATTTTGCTATGCAAAACTCCAAGAAAGGATTTCTGCCTTTATCACATGGTGTGAGTCTTTCGAAGACTCAATGTCCCTCTTCTAAGGAGGAGAGAGATCGCATGGATAAGATCCCTTATGCATCTGCTATAGGGTCTATCATGTATGCCATGCTTTGTACTCGTCCTGACGTCTCGTATGCTTTGAGCATGACGAGTAGATACCAGTCGGATCCAGGTGAAAGTCACTGCATAGCAGTCAAAAATATTCTTAAATACTTACGAAGAACGAAAGAATATTTCCTGATATTTGGAGGAAATGAGGAGCTAACTGTAAAGGGTTACAGTGATGCAAGCTTCCAAACAGACAAGGATGACTATAGATCGCAATCGGGGTACGTGTTTTGCCTGAATGGTGGAGTTGTGAGTCGAAGAGTTCGGCAGACACGGTCGATTCTACAACAAGGAGTATATTGTCGCGTCGATGCAAAGAAAGGAGGCTGTTTGGCTCCGTAAGTTCATCAATGAACTTGGGGTAGTTCCTAGCATTGCAGATCCAATAGACCTCTATTGTGACAACAATGGGGCTATTGCACAGGCTAAGGAACCTCGATCACATCAGCGGACCAAACACATACTGCGGCGCTTCCATCTCATTCGAGAGATCATCGATAGAGGAGATGTGAGGATATGCAGAGTACCGACAGAAGCTAACATCGCAGATCCATTGACCAAGGCTTTGGCACAGAGGAAGTATGATGGTCACACTAGGTCACTAGGTATCAGATATTATAGTGATTGGTACTAATGTTAGTGGGAGATTGTTAGTTATAGCCCTAGAACCAATCATGTGATGGTTGAATAGGGAACATTTTGTATCATATTCTATAAAGGCAAAGGATTGGTTATTATTTTTATGTCTTGCTTGTGCCAGCTAAATTAAATATAATAATGCCCTAGAAAAGTAGGTTCTTATCTACAGCACATCAATTGGCAGAATTGATTATGAGAGGCTGTAGAGAACACTTTCCTAAATATTCCTAGTCAAGTATTAATATGCAAGGGCAATATTAATACATAAAGACTAGCATGTAGGTCAATTGATGACTTGATCTCACAAGTCATGGATATATGATATCAAGTTGACACATGGGTATATATTAGAGAATATATACTGAACTGACCCGCCATGAGAAAGTTTCATGGATCGTCATATGAGTGTCATAAACTTTCTCATGTGACTATTGGTATGAATAGTCCTCAAACCTAAAGTCACTACGGTTCCCTACATAAGGAGTTATGTACTTTGGTATCGTCAAACGTCACCCGTAACAGGGTGGACCATAAAGGCGATTACTGGGTATATAACAAATTATGCAGAGGGATGTGAGTGATGTAGATGGGATCTATCCCTCCCATATGACGGGAGTGATATCTGTGGGCCCCTTGATTGAGTAGAACTACTAAAACGCATGTCCATGCTCGAATGAGTCAATATGAGATATTGAGCTCATTTTTTTGAGTTAGTTTACTCAGGGATCAAGAAACACATAGATTGATCGAGGATGACACGGTCTATGCCTCATTGGTCAATCTGATATCAAGGATAGAAGGACACAGTCATACATTCTAGTAGTCACGGAAAGGTTAGTCGGATCTTGACTTATTTCGTAACTTGGGTAGCAATGATGTATTGCTAGATGCCGCTCATTGCTTGTGTATCTAAAAGAGTTTAGATCCACTGCCAACTTTATGAGAGCCTATAGGGTCACACACAAAGAGCATGATGATTAGAAGAATTAGTGCATTTTAGTTTGACTAGAATAATTTGGGAATAAGCTTAAGTACAAAATGGTTTTTGGACTTTAAGCTTAATGAGAATTTTAGCTTGTTGATTTAATGAGATTAATTCAATATGCTAAGCTTATTAATTTAATAAGATTAAATAAATATGTTATCATGATAGCCTAAGCTTAATTGATTTAATAAGATTAATTCAATATGTTACCTTATTGATTTAATGAGATTAATTCAATATGATAACATAATCTTATTGAATTAATAAGATTAATTCAACATGCATGAATGCCACATAAGCATGCCACCTAAGTATGCCACCTAAGCATTCCACATAAGCATGCCACCTAAGCTTGATGAGGTGAAAGGAGACAAAGGGTTTTGACTTTTGGAATTTCTCCACATGTGGCCGGCCAAACAAGGAGTGTGATTATTTTTCAATGCAATTGATTGCATTGAATGTGATAGGAGGTGAAAGGTTTTTTCAATCCTATAAAACACTCCATGGGGTGGCCGGACAAATTGGTGGAAGCTTGAGGCTTGGAGAGAGCTTGGTGGTGAGAGGCTTTGGTTGTGTGGCTTTTGTGAGTGTAGGCTAGCAAGAAGAGTGGTCTTCTTCTTCCTTTCTCTTTTTCCCTACCTTCCTCTCCTTTAGGGACTTCTCTAGCAAGAAGTAAAGGAGAGCTCTTCTAGTTTCTTTTGTGAGACAAGAGCTTGCTCGTGTGGATACATATAGAGGCACGGACATTTGAACGTGCTAAAAGATCCAACAACCCCAAGGAGAAGCGGGATTAAAAAGGGTACGCAACAAAGGTAATATTCTCCTATAAGATAGGTTTTGAGAAATTTATTTTTTTGTACGAGGTTTTCTTTCGCAAGGATCACTTGGAAGGGATCCTATTTTTCCGTTGCGCATATGCTATTTTGCATAAAAAGATCCCTACAATAAAGAGGTGCCCTTAGTGAAGGAACTGTGGCAAAATCAACGGTACAAAGAAGCCACCTGGGAACGCGAGGAGGACATGAAACAGAAGTACACAGAGTTATTCTAAGTTTCGAGGATGAAACTTTTAAAAGGTATGAAGGATTGTAATGCCCGTAAAATTTCTAGAAATTCTATAAGAATTTTTGCATGATCATAATGGGCTTTTATGTGGGCTCTTTCAAAAATAAAAGAAAATAGAGCCAAAAAGGGATGCATGGCCCAGGGTTTGAACCCTAAACCTCCAAGTAGATAACTAAACCTTAGGATGCATCCAATAACCAGAAGCTTTGCAGGGTTGTGCTATTAGAAGGGTATGGGAAATGATAGATAAGGGTAAGGGAGGCTAAGGGACACCTTCAAGTGAATAAATAGGAGTATGAGGAGACAAGAAAACCCAAGTTGGCATTCTCCTCTTTCTCTTCTTCTTCCCCACCGAAACCCTAGCTCCCCCTTCTTCCATTTCCGAAAACCAACCAAGCAAGAAGAAAGCACTAGTCTTGGCATCACAACCTAGGGTAATTCTACTACCTAAACAAGCGAAAGAATGTAAGTATCCCCTCACCTGCAGTACAAGTTGTTTCGGTTGATAGTTGTTTAAAAACCTCTTTTGAAACTCTCGGCCAAGACCCCTTCATGCATCCAATGATCTTTCCATGCCATGTTTTGAATGAATATGATGATAATATGTTGATAGATAGGCTTGATTGAGGGTATGATTCCAAATCTCTTCTTGAAACTTTCGGCCAAGCCCTATTTATGCTCTTAATGGTCTACCATGCTATGATCTATATGTTTCCATGCCATGTTTTGTATGTATATGAAGATAACATGTGGATAGATAGGCTTGATTGAGTGTTTGATTCCAAAGCTCTTCTTGAAACTTTCGGCCAAGCCCTATTTATGCTCTTAATGGTCTGCCATGCTATGATCTATATGTTTCCATGCCATGTTTTGTATGTATATGAAGATAACATGTGGATAGATAGGCTTGATTGAGTGTTTGATTCCAAAGCTCTTCTTGAAACTTTCGGCCAAGCCCTATTCATGCTCCTAATGGTCTTCCATGCTATGATCTATATGTTTCCATGCCATGTTTTGTATGTAGATGAAGATAACATGTTGAAAGATAAGTTTCATTTGAGTGTTTGATCCTAAAGCTCCCTTGAAACTTTCGGCCAAGTCTTAGTTGTGCTCCTAATAGTCTTTCATGCGTTGATCTATAGGTAATGGATATTAACATGTGGTTAGTTAGAGCTTGTACAAGTTGTTTAGGGTTTAAGTTTTGTTAGAACCCCCATGAAGTTTCGGCCACACCATATTATGCTAGATCATGACTTTTCATGCCATACTCTATATGTTTATGATGCTATTATGATGTTAGGTAGACCTTGTACAAGATGTTTTAGTGTTTGGAATCTTAAGAACCTTTCCTTAGGGTTTCGGCCAACCCATGTTCATGCCCTCTAATAATCCTCCATGCCATGCTACATGTATATAAGATGTTAATATGATGTTAGTTAGACTTTATGAAAGCATGATTGGTTTATGTCACTACCTTATTGCCATGTTAATTGTATGAATGTATGATTATGTTATGCTCATTGCCAGGTTAATTATATGGATGTATGATTATGTTATGCTCATTGCATCATGATGAACAAGTATGTATGATGAAAATGCCTAAGAAATGTTTCCCTATGAATGGGGACTAAGAGCACTCTTTATGTTATGAAAAGAAACATGATATGTTATGAAGAAGGAACATGATATGCTATGATAAGGAACATGATATGTTATGAAAAGAAATATAATATGATATGAAAAAGGAACATGATATGCTATGATAACGAACATGATATGTTATGAAAAGAAATATGTTATGTTATGAAGAAGGAACATGATATGCTATTTTACTTTTTGCATGGCTTGTACCGGACCCTAACAAGGTCCAAGAGATGGGCTCCTACGTGCCCCTAGGTCGACGGTCATAGTACGGTCATAGTACGGTCCTAGTACGGGATGGGATCCTTTGTTTCCCTAGGCCGACGATCATAAGTGCGGGCCTAGGATGGGCTTCTATGTTATGTTGCCCCTAGGTCGACGGACATAGTACGGACCTAGTACCCTAGTAGGTTCGGGATTAGCTACCTCGGGTCTATTAGGGATGCGCGCATTGATGATGATGTTTGTGGTACAATACCGGGCCCAATATGTTGAGATTATGTTTAAGTACCTATAAGAATATATGTTTTCAAAGAGCATCTTGCATATACCTTTATTTCATGTCTATGTGATTATGATATTTATATGTATGCTATGCTTATATGTTCTTGAATGTTTATATGAATGCTATGCTTATATGTTCTTGAATGCTTATATGAATGCTATGCTTATATGTTCTTGAATGTTTATATGAATGCTATGCTTATATGTTCTTGAATGTTTATATGTATGCTATGCTTATATGTTCTTAAATGATCATGTCACTACTCTAGGTCTAATTCTTGATGTATGGCTTTTGTGAGTAGGAAAAGATCTTACTAAGCCTATGTGCTTATAGTTTCATGTTCCCTTGTACTGCAGATAAGGGTAAAGAATGGTTAAACTAAAGGGAGCAACAGGAGGGGCAAAGTGTGTGTGGTAGTGGCATGGTGGAGGAGATCTGTTTATATTCCAAGACTTATGCATGTTTCCCTTTAAGTTTTGCATGTTAGTTGTTAAGAGTCAAACTCTACTTGATGATGAATGGTTGCTACTTAGTGTCCTTTAAGTTGATTATTATGAACTTGAACTAAGTACTTATGAGATGATTATGCATGCTCCATGTTTCATGCCTTATGTTTTAAAAAGAAAAAAAAAAGTCTAAAGTCTTCCGCTGTAAATGCATGTAGTCTTCCGCTGTAGATGTATGTATGTATGATCGCATCGTGCCGCCTTTAAAAAAGGTCGGGAGTGACAAGTCAACTGCTGCCATGCAGTAGTCGACTGATGAAACCCCAATGGAAAGAATTCGCCCCTCTCTATATAAAGAGAGGGTGTGGGCTTTGGGGAGGTTAATCTTCATGCTCCCAAGTATCTTCTAAGTGCCCTACACGAGTTCTACTCCTTCTCCTTGCATTTCTTTCAATCATATTGTAAGAAGTAGTGTTGTGTTGTAAGAAGGCTTACCTCCACCTTGCTTGGGCAAAAGGAGAGATCTAGTGGATTTGGTTAGGCATGATTCACCTAGAACGAATTGGGTCGTGGATTAGCGGCAAGGGTCGTGAACCATGTTATATCATGTTGTTAGCATTTGCTTTCTTGGTTTCTCTTTACTTATTTTGTTTATCTTCATTGTCTTTATCATTGCATTTCCGTTGCGCTAACGATATTGTAGACAATTAAGACGCGATCGAGTTTCATCGTATACGAAGAAGGCTATTCACCCCCCTCTAGCCGACCACTAATCCTCCAACACTTTTTGCTGCCAAGTCATGACATTCGGACTCAAAATGTTGGCACCACTTATCAAAGGCTGATGGAAAAGGTCTTCAGACTATAGATCGACCAAAATATCGAGGTTTACATGGAAGACATCCTCATTAAGTCCACCGGAGTTGAAGACATTACTAGAGATATGGTAGAAACCTTAAACACCCTGCGTCGATACGGGATCCAGCTTAATCCTAATAAATGCCTGTTTGGTGTCCGGAGTGGCCGATTTCTCGGCTATATCGTGACATAGAGAGAGGGATTTAGGTCAACTCAGAAAAGGTCCAATCCCTGTAAAATATGACTCCTCCTCGAAATATAAAGGAGGTATAGAGGTTGGTGGGATCGATCAACACCCTCTCACGATTCATCTCTAAGTCGGTTGAGCGAAGTTTACCCTTCTTCAAGGTGCTTCGCAAGTCGGCTCAATTTTCATGGGATGAGAAATGTGAGCAGCCATTTGCGAGTTTGAAGCAGTATCTTTCCAAGTTATCCACTTTGTCTAAGCCTGTGACTGGAGAGAGATTATGGCTATACCTGGCTGTGACCGAAGAAGCTGTGGGGCCATTTTGATCCGGCAAGAAGAAAACCAGAAACATCCTATCTATTTCGTCAACCATCTATTAAAAGAAGCAGAAAATGGATACATCACTTTAGAAAAGCTAGCTCTGGCACTCCTCGTAACTACTTGGAAACTCCACTCATATTTCTTGTCTCATCCCATCATGGTTCTAACTAATAGTGGCCTTGGAAAAGTTTTAACCAAACGCGAAGCCTCTGGCTGTCTAATTAATTGGACAACCGAGTTAGCCAAGTACGGCATTTAGTACCAACCTCGAACAACCATCAAGGGGAAAGTGTTAGCGAATTTCCTAGTCGAAGCTTTAGGGCCTAAGAAGTTGAAATATGGAAAGTATATGTCGACGGCTCAGTGAGTAAACAGGGCAATAGCGTAGGGATTCTTTTGGTTTCCCCGCAGGGAGATGTGATTCAGATAGCCTTGCAACTCAATTTTTGTGTCTCTAATAATGAGGTCAAATACGAAGCCTAGTTAGCTGGTCTTTGAGCTGTCCAGCATGTCAGTGCCTCCTGAGTCATCCTTCACTCGAATTCTTAGCTAGAGGTGGAGCAAATTTGAGTGAAGGATGACTCGGGAGCAAAACGTTAGTGGGTGAGTTTCAAGAGGTGGCCCTCCACAAGATTCCCCGAGGAGAAAATCAGAGAGATGATGAATTAGCCCGCATGGACAGAACATTAACTACATGGGCTCTAGATGATTCATTGGTGGAGACCCAATTCATTGCTCGGATAGATCAAAGTGCCCCAGAGCCTACCCCTGATTGGAGAGATCCTCTTCTTGTGTATTTAAGGAGGGGAACACTCCAGGGTGGCTCCAGGGCGGCCCCAGGGCAGTCCAAAGGCTCTTTTAGTTGCCTTCGCCAGGACGATTTCGGGCTGGCTCAGTGGCTCGAGGCGCCCAGGGCGGTTCACGCTCCTCTCCAAGGTAGTTTGGAAAAAAAAATCTTTGGCGTTGCTGTTTGGAAAAGGGATGGTGAATAGGCTCACCTATAATGGCCTATCTAGTCCGTAGTAAACGGCTACGGTAAAGACGTTGCAAATCTGTTTACGGCTGAGGCTTGGCCAAAAAGCCTAACAGAGGTGAATAGGCCAACCTAAATGGCCTATCTAGTCCGTAGCAAATGGCTACGGTAAAAACACGCCAAATCCGTTATCAGCTGATCACTTGCTAAAAGTGACAATCATTGGAGGACACACAGCTAGGCGGACATTGGAGGACAAGCATTGCACTGGATGACACAAGGAAGGACGTGCACAGGAAGATTGAGTATACATGGATGATACGCAGGAGTGTCATGAGACATGGATGGTACACATGCGCTGGTGGCAGGTCTTGGATGTGAGAAGGAGAGAAACGAAGGTATCAAGCGAGAGTGTCAGCTCCCACGAGAGCACATGTACGTCGCACCTTAGATACATCTCAGATCTGACACTTCGTCAGACATGACATGAGCATGAATCCTAGGCTATTGTATGATTGTGATTTTCTTTGATGATATATATTTACGTTTCATCAAAAAAAGGAGGGGAACACTACCGGATAACGGAGAGCAAGCTCGGGTAATAAGGACATAGGGTGTCCAATTTGTTCTGATTGGAGATACTTTGTATGAGCATTCTTTCACTTGCCCCTTGCTGAAATGCCTCATGCTAGGGAAGCCAACTATATTATTAGGGAAATACACGAAGGCTGCTACGAAAACCACTAGGGGGAAAGGCCCTGGTGCGAAAGATCCTATTAGTGTTGGGATATATACTGAAAGCCTAGCTCTTTTGTATGAACATCTTTATTTTGAAATAAGAATCACATGATCATTGTTTGCACGTTATATTTATATGTGTGCATATTGTCTAATATTTTACATTGTAGATAACATGGTGCCTGGGTGCGGCACAGAAGATCATGTTATCAGTCTCTTGTAGAATATAAGTAAAGGCTCACAACCAAGATGGTTTTGGACAAACCATTGGCATGGTTGTAGTGTAGCTTGGTATTGTTTTGTCTTGAACATAGAGTTACACTAGTACACTTAGGTGTATTGAGCAGGACCGACATAGAGGTGATTCAATTTATTGCTGACTGCATAATTGAATCGGACCTTGGATATTATGTTGTACATGCTCTTAATCCCGATATAATAACGGGCACATGTACTTAATATTTATTTCTTTGATTTACCAGAGGGTGAGATTTCTATGGATTAAATCAATATGCCCGGTAAGTTGGGAAATGATATTATTTACATGGTGTGTCATTGATTATAGGAGGAAACCGTGTCCTATATATTAGGTTGATGATGTCCCCTTGAGGAGCTCATAAGGTTCATCATGTAAACCCTGCAGGTTGACTTAGTCAACATGATGATAAGGTTGAGTGGTACTACTCGAGGAGTTAGATGTTAATTAATTGATGGTCGAAATCAATCAATTGTGGACTGACATCGATATCTTAAACACGGGAGATGAATGTACAAATAATATATGGAGCCCATATTAATTTATGGGGGTTGGTGAGGTAGTTCGATGATGATCCTCTAGTGGAATGGAACATCATTGATGGATCAAGTTTGTGTGGTTCCGATCCATCGGGTGGCCAAGACCCAACTCCTCCTCATTGTCCCTATCGTAGCCTAATATAAACCTCATGAAGTCTAGATCAAATGATGGAAAACAAATCTCTAGATCCGACGGTTAGGATTAAATCCCTAGAACCGACGGTTGAGATTAAATCTCTAGATCCGACGGTTGGGATTAAAACCCTAGAACCGACGGTTGAGATTAAATCTCTAAATCCGACGGTTGAGATTAAAACCCTAGAACCGACGGTGGAGATTAAACCAAGGCCTAAACCTAACTCTATATAAAAGGGAGAGGAAAGGTTGGATAAGGTGGGCGGCAAGAAAATTGGGAATTAGTTCCTATATTTTTGGCTGCCTCATCAATAACCAACTTTCTCCTAAGTTCTATAAAAGGGTGGCTATGGGTTGGGCGGAAAAAAAAAGAGAGGGTGGTTGATGTTGGATGATGGAAATAAGGGTTTAGCCTCTCTTTGCTTGGGCGGCAAGTAACCCTAAGGAGCAAACCCTAATTAGGGTTTGGCTCCTTGGGTCGGCCGGCCAAGGTAAGGAAAGAAGGGTGGGCGGCAACTTGAGGAATATCTCTTCTTCTTCCTTGAAGGTGGCTAGCTCCTAGATCTCTTCTCTCCACCATGGTTGGGCGGCAAGAAACCCTAAGGAGGAAACCCTAATTTGATTAGGGTTTGGCTCCTTTGCATGGGCGGCCAAGGTTTGGAAGGAGGGTAAGTGGCATCTTGTGGAAGAGTTCTTCTTCTTCCTAGGAAAGGTGGCCGGTTTCGATCTCCTCCTTCCACCTTGGATGGGCGGCAAGAAGACCTAAGGAGGAAACCCTAATTAGGGTTTGGCTCCTATGGTTGGGCGGTTAGGGTATGCAAGGAAGGTGGGCGGCAACTATAGGAGAGGAGCTCTTCCTCTTCCTAGGTTGTGGCCGGCTCCTTCCTCTATTCCCTCCACCGTAGCCGGCGCCCAACATATTCCCTTTCTCCTCTTCACTCCATCTTGGCCGGCGGCACCAAAACTAGGGTTTGTCCCTAGTTCGGTTTCTTGGTTGTTTCCATTATGTTCTCTCTATTCTTGGGGCCGGCGGCATCAATCCTTTTGTGGATTGGTGGTTGGCTCAAGCAAGAAGGGAAAGAGAGTTCTTCATTCTTTGGATTGAAGAAGATCTAGGAAGCTTCAACTTGTGGAGGATCTTCGCCCACACGAAGTCTACAAGGAGGTTAGGACATACGATAGAAGATCAAGAGGTATAAAAGTTTCACAACTTTTATTATTGTTCTTTTCATGTTCTTATTTGATATGCTAGCTTATGTTCTTTATGTTAGTATATGTTGATTATACTAGTTTGCATTTGCATGTATTTGTATAATCATGGACCCCGAATAAGAAACACAAAAACCGGCAATCCGTCCGTCGTCTCTTCCGCGGCTAATCGACTAGAAGAGTTTGGTTGCTTGAACAACTAGTTTGTTCAAGCGATCGCTCGAGTCGTTGGCACGACGACGAATTGGTTGTGCTTAGGAAACTCATCCCATCCGGATTAGTTTTCATTAGTGAAAATTTTAATCCGGGGACATGGGAGCCTATGAGCATTCCGAGAAATAGCACAGTTGCCAACAAATTGTATCAGAGCCACGGTTTCCGATTTTGTGTGTTTTGGATTCGGTTACTTTCACGCACTTATCATATATTGTGTATGTCGGATAATAGTAGGATGTGCGTAGGCTAACTTTTTGGTTGCAGGCATAAGATCCGACTATTATGGCTATATGTGTGTATGTGGTTGTTTGTGTGTGATTGTATGTGTATTATTTGAATCCTCGGGGTTGACGAGGCTAGATTAGTATTTAATTTTTGTAATTAAATACGGCATTGTTTAGCCACTCATTTTAGTTTACTTTCGATTAAATACGGCATTGTTTAGCCACTCATTTTAGTTTACTTTCGATCTAGATTATTTGTACACTCCTTCGTGGAGTATAGGATCGATGGATGTAAATTAAAACGTTTTATCTCGGCTCGGAACTCTTTGGTGACTTGCGCACGGGAAAAGATGGAGCGGACGAGGTGGCGACACGACGGGACGCATATTGGAGAACAATGCCATAATAGTTGGAAAAATTCTGATTTTTTCATATTTATTGCTGATTTGTTTTATATGCATGTTGTGTGTGCTTAAAAATTCCTCATTTTCAATTTACTAAGTGGGAGAGAGATATTTTAATTAATTCCCGCGGCCTCCATTACAATTTGACGTGTGATGCAACAAACTTGCGCGTCGGCTCTGAGTGCCTTCCTCCCCATCGGATGAGTTTGTTTGCGGATCACTAGGTCAAATAATGGTTATAGGAAATTATCTAAGAGCGTGTGTACTTCCCCATCGGTAAGGCACATAATCCGAGATAATTCCCTTAGTATCGTGTAATGGTGCACACTTAGATGCAAATAAAAAGTATCCTCCCCATCGGAGTCACTGCTTTTATTTGTAGGACCAAAGAGGAACCAACTATTAATTTTATTTGTCAAAAAGTAAGGTTGACAAGATAATAAAATTAATGGGTAAAACCTCCTCTTACAAATGTAGAATTCGTATACGTCCACACTATCGTGGCATGCGATATTCTTGGTGTTTTGAGGTGTTGGTTGATTTCGGAATTTTATTGTTTTGAGGAATCAATAAAATTTGAAATCTAATATTTTGATCATTGTGATTCTTAGGATTTTCAAAATGACTTTCAGTCCACTTATTTTGATACTAAAGGAAATAAACTCACTGTACCCAAATAATGATGATTGGAAAAGAATCCAGATATTGTCTTATCTGCTAGGAAGTACATGTATGCACTCTTCGAAGAGTATCCTCAAGCCATGGTTGCTCAAAAAGGTTTCTACTTCTAAGCCGAAAGGCAAGAAGAAGGAGAAACAAGGTGAAGCAAAGATGGTCGGAGGATCTCAGGGAAGAGTGAAGAAGTCGAAAGGCAAGTACTTCACTTACAAGCAGGATGGACATTGGAAGGAGGACTGTCCCAATTCAAAATAGAACAAAAGTATATCCTTTGGTCTAGTCGTTTAAACATGGGTAGTGGTGTTATCTACCGGCACCTGGTGTGTAGATACGAGAGCCACTAATCATGTCTGCAATACTTTGCAGGGGTTCCAGGAAACCCAACGACTAGCTAAAGGGGATATTACCATTTACTTGGGCAATGCCATGATGGTGGCGGCTATTGCAGTGGGAGAAGTTTTATTTATCTCTTGAGAATAATAAAACTTTGGTTCTGGAAAATTTCCTTTATGTACCTTTATTTAGAAAGAATTTAGTTTCAGTTTCTAAATTATTATGGATGGATATTCTATTTCTTTTAATGACAGAGTAGTTATAAAAAGGAATAGGGAGAATATCTATTCAGGTACATTGAAAGGAAATTTGAACCAAAACCTCCCACGATGCAAATTGAAGTTAATAACTCATCTTCTAATTCCAATAAGAGAAAAGAACCTTCGAAGATGAGCCAAACATATCTTTGGCTTCTTAGGCTTGGTCACATTAACCTAAGCAGAATTCAAAGGTTGATAGCTGATGGACCTTTGGGTTCATTAGTGGTGGAGGATCTCCCAACCTACGAATCTTGCTTGGAGGGTAAGATGACCAAGAGGCCTTTTTAAGGCCAAGGGGTATAGAGCCAAAGATTTGTTAGAGATGGTTCATTCTGATTTGTGAGGTCCTATGACTATCTAGGCAAGAGGTAATCTTGAATATTTCGTCTCTTTCGTAGACGATTATTCAAGATATGGATGACACTACGATCTGATCGTGGTGGTGACAACCTCTTGGGAGAGTTTAGGAACTACTTATCAGAGGTTGGGATTCAATCCCAATTGACTGCACCTGGCACACCCAGTGAGATGTAGGTAGGGAATAGGACTCTTATGGAGATGGTTAGATCGATGATGAGTTATTCTGACTTGTTTTGTAGTCCTAGAGATCAGAGGGTGATCGTTAACACGAATGCCAGATTTCTAGAGGAAGACTATGTGATAAGCCACAAGCCCAAGGGTAAAATTGTTCTGGAGGAGTTAAAAAAAAGGGAAGTCACTTCTTTAGTACCACCGGTACAAGAGGACATACCACATGTCACTGCACCGCGTGTCACAGAGGATACACAGGAGATACCTCGTCGTAGTGGGAGGGTTGTTAGACAACCTCTTAGATTCATGTTTTTGGACAAATCTTCTAATTTGGTCCCTAGCAAACATGAACCTGATCCCTAGACATACGACGAGGCAATCCAAGATATAAATACAGCATCTTTGCAAAGTGCAATGAATACTGAGATTGAATCTATGGATTCAAGTCAGGTCTGGGAGCTCTTATGCATTGCAGCTCATATGGATTATGAGGTGTGATAGATGGATGTCAAGACAGCTTTCCTTAATGGAAGTCTTGAGGAAAACATCTATTTGAAGCAACCAGAGGGATTCATTGCTAAGGGCAAAGAGCGTATTGTATATAAGCTTAATCGGTCCGTTAATGGACTGAAACAAGCTTTGAAGTCTTGGGACATCCGCTTTGAGGAAGTAAATCCAGTCTTATGGATTTATTCAAAGTTCGGATGGGTCTTGTGTATATCAGAGATGTGACGGAAACGTAGTGGTATTTTTGTACTATACGTAGATGACATTTTGGTGGTTGGCGACAACATCGAAGTGTTATCAGACGTAAGGGTATGGTCGTCCAAACAGTATGATATGAAGGACTTGGGAGAAGTGGGTCACAACCTTGGGGATCAAGGTTGTTGTGCTTATCCCAAGCTTCATACATAGACATGGTTTTGGATCATTTTAGCATACAAAACTCCAAGAAGGGTTTTCTACCCTTCAGGCATGGAGTTCCTTTATCTAAGAAGATGTGTCCTAGATCATCTGAGGAGATAAAGGAGATATAGGCAGTTCCTTATGCTTCGGCGGTAGGAAGCCTAATGTATGCTATGTACGAGACCAGATATCTACTTTGCCGTAGGCATGGTCAGCAGATATCAGAGTAATCCAGATGTGGATATTGAAGCTGTAAAGCATATATTGTAGTGCCTGAGAAGGACTAGGGATTATATGCTAGTTTACCGGGCAGACCAATTACTCCCTGTGGGTTGCATGGATTGCGATTTCCAATCTGATAGGGATAACAGTAAGTCTACCTCAGGTTTTGTGTTTACTTTAGGAGGTGGAGCCATAGTATGGAGGAGTGTCAAGCAGAAATGCGTGGCGGACTCCACCATGGAAGCTGACTATCTGGCAGCCCCTGTGGCGGCCAAAGAAGTTGTGTGGTTCAGGAACTTCCTGATGGACTTGGATGTGATTCCTGGTTTGCCCAGAACTATCACAATTTATTGTGATAATAATGGTGCAGTTGTAAACTCGAAGGAACCACGAGCCCATAAGGCTAGTGAACACATAGAGTGCAAGTACCACCTGATACGAGAAATCGTAAAGGAGGTAGAAGTTGCTGTCGCCTAGATTGCATCAGAGGATGACCTCGTAGACCCTTTCACTAAGGCCCTTCTAGCGAGAGCTTTGATAGGCATGTGGAGGGAAGGGGAATCAGATGTATGGCAGTATGATGACAGCATAGTCTTTTAGTATAAGTGGGAGATTGTTGGGATATATACTGAAAGCCTAGCTCTTTTGTATGAACATCTTTATTTTGAAATAAGAATCACATGATCATTGTTTGCACGTTATATTTATATGTGTGCATATTGTCTAATATTTTACATTGTAGATAACATGGTGCCTGGGTGCGGCACAGAAGATCATGTTATCAGTCCCTTGTAGAATATAAGTAAAGGTTCACAACCAAGATGGTTTTAGACAAACCATTGGCATGGTTGTAGTGTAGCTTGGTATTGTTTTGTCTTGAACATAGAGTTACACTAGTACACTTAGGTGTATTGAGCAGGACCGACATAGAGGTGATTCAATTTATTGCTGACTGTATAATTGAATCGGACCTCGGATATTATGTTGTACATGCTCTTAATCCCGATATAATAACGGGCACATGTACTTAATATTTATTTCTTTGATTTACCAGAGGGTGAGATTTCTATGGATTAAATCAATATGCCCGGTAAGTTGGGAAATGATATTATTTACATGGTGTGTCGTTGATTATAGGAGGAAACCGTGTCCTATATATTAGGTTGATGATGTCCCCTTGAAGAGCTCATAAGGTTCATCATGTAAACCCTGCAGGTTGACTTAGTCAACATGATGATAAGGTTGAGTGGTACTACTCGAGGAGTTAGATGTTAATTGATTGATGGTCAGTAAATCAATCAATTGACGGACATTCGATATCTTAAACACGGGGAGATGAATGTACAAATAATATATGGAGCCCATATTAATTTATGGGGGTTGGTGAGGTAGTTCGATGATGATCCTCTAGTGGAATGGAACATCATTGATGGATCAAGTTTGTGTGGTTCCGATCCATCGGGTGGCCAAGACCCAACTCCTCCTCATGGTCCCTATCGTAGCCTAATATAAACCTCATGAAGTCTAGATCAAATGATGGAAAACAAATCTCTAGATCCGACGGTTAGGATTAAATCCCTAGAACCGACGGTTGAGATTAAATCTCTAGATCCGACGGTTGGGATTAAAACCCTAGAACCGACGGTTGAGATTAAATCTCTAAATCCGACGGTTGAGATTAAAACCCTAGAACCGACGGTGGAGATTAAACCAAGGCCTAAACCTAACTCTATATAAAAGGGAGAGGAAAGGTTGGATAAGGTGGGCGGCAAGAAAATTGGGAATTAGTTCCTATACTTTTGGCTACCTCATCAATAACCAACTTTCTCCTAAGTTCTATAAAAGGGTGGCTATGGGTTGGGCGCGAAAAAAAAGAGAGGGTGGTTGATGTTGGATGATGGAAATAAGGGTTTAGCCTCTCTTTGCTTGGGCGGCAAGTAACCCTAAGGAGCAAACCCTAATTAGGGTTTGGCTCCTTGGGTTGGCCGGCCAAGGTAAGGAAAGAAGGGTGGGCGGCAACTTGAGGAAGATCTCTTCTTCTTCCTTGAAGGTGGCTAGCTCTTAGATCTCTTCTCTCCACCATGGTTGGGCGGCAAGAAACCCTAAGGAGGAAACCCTAATTTGATTAGGGTTTGGCTCCTTTGCATGGGCGGCCAAGGTTTGGAAGGAGGGTAAGCGGCATCTTGTGGAAGAGTTCTTCTTCTTCCTAGGAAAGGTGGCCGGTTTCGATCTCCTCCTTCCACCTTGGATGGGCGGCAAGAAGACCTAAGGAGGAAACCCTAATTAGGGTTTGGCTCCTATGGTTGGGCGGTTAGGGTATGCAAGGAAGGTGGGCGGCAACTATAGGAGAGGAGCTCTTCCTCTTCCTAGGTTGTGGCCGGCTCCTTCCTCTATTCCCTCCACCGTAGCCGGCGCCCAACATATTCCCTTTC
Organism: Wurfbainia villosa; assembly: GCA_025175895.1. Taxonomy (NCBI): domain Eukaryota; kingdom Viridiplantae; phylum Streptophyta; class Magnoliopsida; order Zingiberales; family Zingiberaceae; genus Wurfbainia; species Wurfbainia villosa. The sequence goes on along the minus strand of CM045989.1, from coordinate 27,596,364 downwards.
TCCTCTTCACTCCATCTTGGCCGGCGGCACCAAAACTAGGGTTTGTCCCTAGTTCGGTTCCTTGGTTGTTTCCATTATGTTCTCTCTATTCTTGGGGCCGGCGGCATCAATCCTTTTGTGGATTGGTGGTTGGCTCAAGCAAGAAGGGAAAGAGAGTTCTTCTTTCTTGGATTGAAGAAGATCTAGGAAGCCTCAACTTGTGGAGGATCTTCGCCCACACGAAGTCTACAAGGAGGTTAGGACATACGATAGAAGATCAAGAGGTATAAAAGTTTCACAACTTTTATTATTGTTCTTTTCATGTTCTTATTTGATATGCTAGCTTATGTTCTTTATGTTAGTATATGTTGATTATACTAGTTTGCATTTGCATGTATTTGTATAATCATGGACCCCGAATAAGAAACACAAAAACCGGCAATCCGTCCGTCGTCTCTTCCGCGGCTAATCGACTAGAAGAGTTTGGTTGCTTGAACAACTAGTTTGTTCAAGCGATCGCTCGAGTCGTTGGCACGACGACGAATTGGTTGTGCTTAGGAAACTCATCCCATCCAGATTAGTTTTCATTAGTGAAAATTTTAATCCGGGGACATGGGAGCCTATGAGCATTCCGAGAAATAGCACGGTTGCCAACAATTAGTTGGGTATTTTTGGCTGACTCTTCAAAAAGATGCTTTCCATTGCATCCGTATTTGTCTTAGCTACCAAAGACATCAGAACTTCTCTCAGCAGCCAGCAGAACTACTGAAGTCCTCAATAATATCTTGTCCCTTCAACTAGTGGGGGATGGACATTGTGGGGCCAATGCCTATGGGACCAAGTCAGAAGAGGTGCTTGCTTGTGGTCGTGGATTACTTCTCCAAGTGGGTAGAGGCCGAGCTGCTGGCCAAAATAATCAAAGATGTCATACTCAAGTTCCTTTGGAAGAATGTTGCCTGTAGATTCGGCATCCCACGAAGGATTGTCTCGGACAACAGCCAGCATTTCCAAGGCTAGAAGATCAAGGAGTGGTGTCAACGATTAGAGATTCAGCAGGCCTTCATGTCAGTCGCCTATCCTCAGGCAATGGGCAAGCTGAAGTAACCAATAGGAAATTAATTCGGGGGCTCAAGATCAAGCTCGATCATACTGCAAGAAGCTGGGTCGAAGAGTTACCAAGTATTCTCTAGGCACATCGGACAACTCCCAAACACATCACGGGACTCACACCTTTCCATCTAGTTTATGGTTCAGAAGCTATAGTCTTCACATAAATCGGCATGCAATCACCCCGAATTGCCACTTACGATCCAATCGGCGATGATAATGCTAGAAGAAGGTTGATCGAGTTGGATTTGGTGACTGAAGCTCAAGAGAACACTGCCCTATGGATAAGAACATACCGACAGAAGATAGCTCAGACTTATAACAAGATAGTTGTTCCTCGTTCCTTCCAACTCGGGGACTTTGTATCGAAGAGAATCCAGCTTGTAGAAGAGGTTCGAAAGCAAGCACCTTGATGGGAAGGACCTTACAAGATTATCAAGAGGCTTAGCTCTAGAGCCTATTACCTGCAAGACGACACGGGAAAGGAACTCACCTGACCATGGAATGCTTTCCATCTCAGACCTTATCGAGTGTAAACCTACTAGGCGGTATGTAAACTCTTTTTAGTATATTGAAATCTGCTATTATTCTTGAATACAGTCTATTCTCTCGTGTCTCGGACCGAAGTGTCCATTAGCAAAGTGACCTACCACGGCATAGTCTATTCCCTCATTTCTCAGAATAAGGAGTCCATCTGCAAAGTCGCCTATCACAACGCAATCTATTCCCTCGTGTCTCGGACCAAGACGTCCATAAGCAAAGTCGCCTATCACGGTGCAATCTTTTCCCTCGTGTCTTGGACTGAGGAGTCCATTAGCAAAGTCGCCTACCACGGCGCAGTCTATTCCCTCATGTCTCGGACCGAGGCATGCATCAGCAAAGTCGCCTATCATAGCGCAGTCTATTCCCTCGTGTCTCAGACCAAGATGTTCATTAGCAAATTTTTCTATCACGGTGTAGTCTATTCCTTCATGTCTCGGATCGAGGCATCCATCAGCAAAGTTGTCTATCACGGCGCAGTCTATTCTCTCGTGTCTCGGACCGAGACATCCATTAGCAAAGTCGCCTATCACGGTGTAGTCATTTCCCTCGTGTCTCGGATTGAGTCCATCAGCAAAGTCGCCTACCACGGCGCAGTCTATTCTCTCGTGTCTCGGACCGAGGCATGCATCAGTAAAGTTGCTTATCACAGCGCAGTCTATTCCCTCGTATCTCAGACCAAGGCATCCATTAGCAAAGTTGCCTATCACGGCGCAGTCTATTCCCTCATGTCTCGAATAGAGGTGTCCATTAGCAAAGTCGCCTATCACAGTGCAGTCTATTCCCTCATGTCTCAGACCGAGGTGTCCATCAGCAAAGTCGCCTACCACGGCGCAGTCTATGCCCTTGTGTCTTGGATCGAAGCATCCCTCGATAAAGTCACCTATCATGACGTAGTCTATCCTTCTAAGGTTCATACCAGGATGTCCTGTAACATTCATTCAGCTGGGTATAACCCTCTCATCAACATCAGGTCCTTCCGTATAGCTACCAGCCTTGTGCTCTATGCTCTTTGCCTAATAAGAGCCATATTGGCGGGTGGTTATTTTACTGTTCTCGCCCTAAAAATATATTGGGGAAGGGATCATGCACTCTCACTCGGTTCCCCTCTCAGCTCGATCGCCTTCTCAAGAGGTACTCGAATACTATTATGCAAAGTCAACTTATATTAATTTCTGAGCATAAGCCAGTACAAAAGTGAAAAAAAAAACAGAGACTACTTCAAGAGCTCGCCGAGTTGGGCATCGAGAGTTTCATCTATCAGCCTCTGTAAGTCTAGAAAGTTCGTGGGTACACCTTCAGGTGGGTAATCGGCTTCCTTAAAGTGGCGAATGGCCCCGCTATAGCCGACATCCATGAGATTGATGGTTTGCTCTGCTAGGATATCAACAAACTCCTTGAAAGCTAGGAAAGCTCTCTTCTGGCTTTCCCATCGGCCCTCTTCGCCAGCCCTATAAGAAGCTAGCTTAGCTTTGGTAATCTTGGCCCTAGCGGCTAGATTCTCTCGACGAGTTGCCTCAGTCATAGCTTAAGCTAGTTGTGCTTGCTCCAACTCGGATATCCTAGCTCGGAGCTCTTCGGCCTCGATTCCCTTGGTTCGAAGCTCCTTCACCTCGGCTGCTTTGGATCGCAGCTCATCCATCTCTTGGAGACAATGTTGCAGCTCGGCACTCTTAGCCTCGAATCGGAGAGCCTTGGACTTATAAATGGCTACCTCAGCTTGAGCCATCTCCAAGTCTCTCTCTCTCTCACTCTCTTGTAGCTCGGTCTCCTTATTGTGCAGTTGAGCCGAGACCACCGCCACTTGGGTCCATAGCCCTTGGACCACCTTAGTCATATGGAGAAGGCGTGCCATCACCTCCAAGTGGTGAGCCCAAAACTGCAAGGTCAAGACAGATCAGCAATGTGACTAAAGTATTACAAGGAGATGGAGTGTTTACCTAAGCTAGATGGGTATTCATAGCGGCACACAAAGTGGGCATGAAATTTTCTCTTGCCATCATCCTGTCTGCCTCGTGAATCTCCTTAAGGAAGCCCTTGGGGGGAGGGTGCTCCTTCCGAGGTATGAGGTGCCCCGGAGTCATCCCCGGAAGAGATGAGGAATTCGGGTTGTGCTCCCGAGATGCGAAAGGAGGTGTCTTGGAGGGGGGATGGGGGCCTCAGGATACAGTTCCACCAGCGTAGAAATCGGACTCAGAGAGGCAGGAACCGGGCTGAGGGGGAGCCTAGGGTGACTCGGCCCAGTGGAAGTCTCGAGCTCTGGGTCAAAACGTGGGTGGCTCCCCTCGCTCGACGTCTCAATGACTCGGCCTCTCTTCGGACATCGATGTAGTTTCTCGGAATCCCCCGAGCTGATTGCTTTGGTTACCATGGAAGGTCAAGGTGGCGGCGCTTGGTCAAAGCCAGCTTCGTCTGAGGGAATCCCGACAAGAACCTCGGGTGGAGCTATCACTTGAGCTCTCTTCCACTTCATGTGCTTGTTGAGCGAAGCTCACAACATAACTTCGGCTGCAAGGGGAAGAACAAGAACTGAGTTAGATATAAGCAACTGAATGTAAGGTAGATAGTTTTCCTCACCTAGGGAGCCACTTAGCTCGGCTTCTATCGAGCTTATGCCGAAGTGGTAAAGTACCCCCTCCTACAAGAGAATGTTGATGTCAAAGCTTAAACCAGAGAGCACCTCGGCTATCTCTCAATAAGCTACCAATTTTTTGAAGTGCCTCTTGTGTGAGCAAAACATATAGGGTTTTAGGAGTAGTTTTTGCTCACATCTCATTACATTTTATGTTAGTTTCATGCATATGTCACTTTGTTTTGCCTGCATTTTCTATTTTCTGGTTCGGAGACATGCTCTTTGTACTTTTGCGTGTAGGATATCATTTCATGGGAAAAAGACGCACTTTCAAAGAAAAAGAAGGGCATTTTGCAGCTAGACGCAGAAGGGGCCACGGCCAGGGCATGTGGCTACACACGGTCATGTCCTATGGGTGAGATCAGCCACCCCAGGGCCACACACGGCCTGGCCATGTAGAAACACACAACAGTGTGGTGGCCCAGCAGATTGATGCAACTAGGGTTTTTTTTCAAATTTTGCAGCGATCCTGTGTGATGTCTATATAAGGAGAGCTCTGCCCAAACCCTAGGGAGAGGCAAGATGGCTGGGACGGCACATCAAAGCCCTAAAAAGCTTCGGGAACTCGCAACGGGGAGGAAGAACACCGTCAGAGATCCGAGTTCGGCACTTCAACGCCAGAGAGAAGGTCACATTGGCATTGTAAATTCCTATTCTTGCACTTTTTCTACTATGTATTCGAACATGAACTTGCCTTGTGTTTCTTCTTTCCTATCTATGGAGTAGTTTCTTCGATTCTAGGATTGGGGAGTAGCTTGTGTGCGTATGACATGCTGCTTCAAATTGAATTCTGTTATTGAGTTTGAATTTGCAATTGAAATTTGTTTAGACCGATATCTATGTGTATTTGGTTTTCTATCTACTGTGCTTAGCCGATACGAGGAGTGACAGCCCTCGTATCTAAGATTTAGGGGATTTATACAAGGAACCTAGGGGTTAGCCTCATCTCCTGTAACTGTGGGTAGAAGGATGCGATAGAACTGGAAACAGTTCGTCGTAGGAATTGATTTGGCATCCTCATACTGCCTATCTAGTCCTTGTAAGGCATAGATAGCTCCCAATAGATGCGGTGGCTCATGGGAAGAGTGTATGATGTCCCTTCCACAAGATTGTAGATAGATGTTTAGACAACGCTCAGTTGATAGCATGTCTTGCGACACACAAGCGAAATCGAAGTCCTAGAATCCCTTTAAAAGATCTCGCGGCAACCTCCTTTCTTCCTCCATGTGACACCGAATTGAGTAGGACCACCGATAACCCTCACATTCACAACCCCTTAGAGTCTAGTCCCGAACAATTACACTCACCGAACAAATTGGTACTCGAATCTCAGTCCCTGTGGGATCGATAAATCTATTTATTACTTGATGACATCCGTGCACTTGAGGGCATTGAGCGCGAGCACGCGCTTCGAGTCCTCGACGGTCTCCATCATGAGATTTGAGGTTTCGTTCGCGTGCATCAAGTTTTTAACGTCGTTGTCGAGGACTGATTGATTCGATATTGAATCGAAAAGTGGATAATTGGATCGAACTTAAGATTAGATTTACTTACTTGCTTTATTTTCTTTTTATTTATTTTACTTCAGTTTTAGATTTTCTATATCTAGATTTAGTTTTTATTTTATTTTAGCAGTAGTTTTCTATTGCCTTATTTGCTTTTTTGATTTTGTTAACTAGATTAGTTTATTTCTTGTTCCTAAGCATTAGGTAAATACCCCTAACTTTTCTTCTTAACTAAAACTTTGGTTCCACCCTCCAAGTTATCTATTGTATATGATTTATTAATCCTCTCTCATCAAAGGAGGTTAAAATGTTAACACAGCCCGCTCGACCTTTGAAAGATTACATAGTGCCTAGACGAAAAGCCTAGAATTCCTGCATAGTTATTCCTCGAATTCAGGCCACGAGCTGGGAAATAAACCCTGCATTAATTGCTCTTATTCAAGAAAAGCAGTTTGGGGGGGATCAGATTGAGGAACCCTATTTACACCTTGAAGAATTTCTAGCATACTACGACACAGTGCAATATGAAGGAGTCCCAGCAGATGCCATTAAGCTCATCATGTTCCCATTTTCACTGAAAGGGGGCTAAACAATGGATACACATGCTACCAGAAGGGAGTATAACGACATGGAAACAAATGGAAGACACTTTCCTAAGTAAATTCTTTCCCCCCCACAAAACAGCCTACCTTAGGAATAAAATCCTTTCATTTGAGCAAGGGCAAGAAGAGACTCTGGTCGAGGCATGGAAGAGGCTATAGGGATTGGTTATTCGCTGCCCACACCATGGATTACAGGATTGGTTATTCCTCTATATTTTTTATTCCGGGATAACTAACTCGTAAAAAGAACTCTTGGACACAGCTGTGGGGGGCGTGTTGATGAAAAAAAGCACAGACGACGCATATGTTGGAGATCGAAACGGCCGGCTAGAGGGGGGTGAATAGCCCTCTTCCGATGGATGTCGTAATTTGCTCGTCTACAATTAGATTAGCGCAAGCAGAAACAACAATACAAGAAAATTAAACAAATAAAGACAAAGCAAAAGAAATAGACAATGCTAACACAATGTCGTAACGTGGTTCACGGCTACGCCGCTAATCCATGGTCCCCGATTCGTCCTCGGTGAATCACTCCGCCAAAACCAATCCACTAATGGTCTCTCCTTTACACCAAGCTAGGTGGAGGTAACCTTTACAATCAAGATCACTCTTCTTACAATAAGAATGGAGTAAAAGCAAGTAAGAAGAGTTTAGAGCTTGTGGGGCACTTGGAAGATCACTTAGAGCATAAGCATTAGCCATCCAAAAGCCCACACCCTCTCTTTTTATAGAGAGGAAGCTTTTCTTCCAGTTGGCCGCCACCAGTCGACTGCTGCCCTTGGCAGTCGACTGACGCCACTCCAACGGCCTCCGAACACGTCGGATCCCGACCGTTGTAGTCCAACGGAACACTTGGCAGTCGACTGATAGACCTCATCACCGATCACGCTACGGCGGTTCTATGGCTAAACCTTGACTACCGATCGCTACCTTTAGCGATCGATAATCTTAGCAATGGTCGCCCACATATGGCGTCGATCGCGGCCTCAAAATAGCCAAGAATACGGTCGAACCACGACTCGAGCGATCGCCATTCCATGGCAGTCGACTGGTGTCGGGAAATCCCATCCGACACTTAGTCAAATGGCCAAGTTTCACCTTAGAGCTACTACCCCTTCCCGGGTTACATTCGCTCACTCATCTCTGAGTCCCTCGCCTTGAAGTTATCTTCGCCCTCGGCCACGCCCCTCGGCAAAGATCAAGCGCCACGACTCGCAATGCTCCTTCGCTCTTGCCTCAAGTCTATTTCATCCGCCACTCCAAGCTCCTCGTCCGCGGTCCCTCGATGCTCCAAGCGCACGGCTTCCGCAGAAAGCCATCCTTCACCGACTCAGGACCGAGTCATGAGATGTGAAACTTCGCCACGGCTCCATGTGCGAATTACTAAGTCTGCAAGACTTATCAAATCACACATAACAAACTAGCAAACCCTTTGCCACACACACATCAAAACCTTATCATGGCAAGAGATTGCCTAACAATCTCTCCTTTTTGATGTGTGGCAATCCGCTTAAGTTAGGTAAAAATATTTGATAAAAATTTCTAAGGTAAGAAAGCATGTAAACATAAACATGATATAGCAACATGCAACTCCCCCTTAATCCATGAAACTCTCTCTACAAATTCTCCCCCTATCATAATTAACTTAAACATAATATTTTCTCCCCCTTTGACACCATCAAAAAGATTAATACTAAGTTATAAACACATGGCATCAAGTCTAATAGAAGGAAAATACCAAAAATTGGTTTAATAACTGAAATCGACCTTATTTTTGAATATCACCACGACTGGTTCAACTACCGGTCGCACATTGTTTTCGAAATTACGATTTTTCAAGTAAATACAGAAATGCATTAAAAATTCCAAAAAATTCAAAAAATCATGAAATTTGGGGAACATATTTCTTGTAAGATTCTTTATCAGTGAAAAATAGTTTTTTATGAAAAGTCATTATATTTCCAGAGATTTGACAAAAATCCAAAAGTTTTAAAAACCACTAAGTTTTTGATCATTCTAGTATCAAGTTTAACACCTAGTTTTGCATCCAATTGTTTCAAAACATGAATACATAGATTTTAAAGTAAGAAATTGTTTTGAAAACATATGAAATATCCAACCATGATCTTTGGGCAATATGTTTATGAATTAAACATAAGCCTTCCCCATGATTGGTCTATTATTGCTATTTTGATACCTTAAATGACCATCTAAATGCCATAGGCATTAGTGGACATTTGTATCATCCTAACATCTCACCCATGCTAAGTTTTCAATCAAAGTAGCCTATGGTGAGTGTGAAATGCATCCTAGAGGGTATTTATACATACTTAACCATTATATTCATGCAATTCTATCAAGGTTAAGTATCATCCTAACAATTCTCATGATCGTCATAAAGACATGTATGTATTAATTTCACATTATGATCATAAAACTCATGTATTCATCAAATAATAATCATGAATTAGGTATTATATCATGATAATAAACAAGGTATCACCTAAAGCATGATTTAAACCTATTTCACATGATTATGTGCCAAATATCAAAATTATAAATCATGATTGTAAACATGTGTAACAATTACATCAACTATCATGATTTAAGCATTATTATCTATTTATGGGCACATTATCATCACCCAACACTACTTCTAAAAGTGAGGTCCCACCATCCTAAGTCAACCAACATATGATATAGGTGAAATGCATATGGTTGACTATCTTAGGGTTTTCCTAACCCTTAAGAATGGATTTAGGAACCCAAAATAAGTTCTTTCCTATTGGGTTCACTAAATACTCCTTGGGGACCCATTTCCTAGCTATTACCTTCTTTTTATCTTGTCCCCTAGCAATTAGGCATTTATAGGCCTTTTCATTTTTCTTTTCTTTATAACCTAGGCCTTTCTTATTAAAACTTGCCCTTTGGCTCCCAATTATCATATTCAATGTGTTGGAGCCAATTGTGAATTTTTCTAGGGCTTTTGTCAAATAGTCTACCTTTTCCCTTAAAGCCCTATTTTCATCCATACATGCATCACTAACATTAAATGGGATATATTCATGTGATCATGCATCATTTAAGCTAGAAGAAATATTTTCATTTTCATTTAAGCATGCTTTTTCTAGTTTATTTTCTTGATCCTTAATTTGATCTAGCATGCTCTTATTCTTCTTCTTAGCTCTAAATAAATCCCTAGTTAAGCTAGAGACCATGGAAACTATTTTCTTGGGAGTTAGATTTGTTACCATAGTCTCCATGTCCTCTTCTTCTTCTTCGGATGAGGATGTAGAGGAGGCTCCCCCTTCACTTGAGCTCTCTCCACTTGAGCTTGATTCTTCATTTTCGGTGGAGGAGCAATCCAAGTCATCAAAGGCCATCAATTCAAGGTTGGAGTAGACATACTCTTCTTCTTCGGATGAGGAAGATGAAGAAACATCATCCCATGTCTTTGCTTTGAATGCCTTATCCTTCTTCTTTTCTTTTTCCTTCTTCTCCTCTTTCTTCTTGCTCCCCTTTTTCTTCTTCTTTTCTTCCTTCTTTTTCCTTTCTTCCTTGCTCTTGTTTAGGAGGGGACAATTGTCCCTTATGTGTCCCTCTCCTTGGCAATTGTAACAAATGATCTTCCCCCTTGGTCTTCTATTCCTATCATTTGATTTGTTAAATCTAAAACCTTTTAATGCACGCCTTACCCTCCTTACCATATAGGCTTCTTCCGTGCTATCCATGGAGGAGGAGGAGGAAGCTTCGTCATCGAAGGAGGAGGGAATCTCTATCTTCTTCTTCCCCTTGTTTGCCAACAATGCTACTCCCCTTGAAGGTTGGATTCTAGGCTCTTCTTGTATACCTTCAAGCCTTGTTTCATGAAGCTCCATGGTTGAGAAGAATTCCTCCAAGGTGCTTACTTCTAAGTTCTTGGAGATATAAAATGAGTCCACCATGGAGCTCCATCTTGAGGACCGGGGAAAGACATCTATGGCCTTCATTACCATATCCCGGTTGAATAGCTTTTCTCCTACACTTGTTAGCCCAATTAATATTTCTTTAAACCTAGAATGTAATGATGTTACCTTTTCTCCCTTTTCCAATTTGATATTTGATAGTTGGGAGCGGAGGAGGTCTCTCCTTGCAAGTTTGGCTTCCGAAGTGCCTTCATGAAGTTCAACCAATCTCTCCCACATCTCCTTGGCACTTGAGCATTCCCCAATTCAGTTGATCTCTTGTTGGGAGAGCACATTGAAGAGATGGTGCTTGGCTTTTGAGTTTGCAAGGTGCTCTTCCCTTTGCTTTTTGGTCCACCTAGATTTCTCTATTGGCTTCCCTTCTTCATCCCTAGGCAAAACGAAACCGGATTCCATTGTAATCATGATATCAAAATCCGTTTCGAAAAATACCTCCATTCGCTTCTTCCACCAAGCGAATTCTCCTTCAAACTTCGGTGGATGGATGTTGGAGCCGGCCATTTTGAAAGTTGCTTGTTGTGGCGGTTAGTCCTCGACAAGCTTTCCTTGGCTCTGATACCACTTGTTGGAGATCAAAATGGCCGGCTAGAGGGGGGTGAATAGCCCTCTTTCGATATATGTCATAATTTGCTCGTCTATAATTAGATTAGCGCAAGCGGAAACAACAATAAAAGAAAATTAAACAAATAAAGACAAAGCAAAAGAAATAGACAATGCTAACACAATGTCGTAACATGGTTCATGGCTACGCCGCTAATCCACGGTCCCCGATTCGTCCTCGGTGAATCACTCCGCCAAAACCAATCCACTAATGGTCTCTCCTTTGCACCAAGCTAGGTGGAGGTAACCTTTACAATCAAGATCACTCTTCTTACAATAAGAATGGAGTAAAAGCAAGTAAGAAGAGTTTAGAGCTTGTGGGGCACTTGGAAGATCACTTAGAGCATAAGCATTAGCCATCCAAAAGCCCACACCCTCTCTTTTTATAGAGAGGAAGCTTTTCTTCCCGTTGGCCGCCACCAGTCGACTGCTACCCTTGGCAGTCGACTGACGCCACTCCAACGGCCTCCGAACACGTCGGATCCCGACCGTTGTAGTCCAACGGAACACTTGGCAGTCGACTGATGGACCTCATCAGTCGACTGCTCAGTCGGCTACGAGTGGTTCTGTGGTCAAACCCTTTCGACTACCGATCACGCTTTTATGATCGATGATGGCATCAATCGCCCACATATGGCGATCGGCCTGGCCTCAAAATAGCCAGTTGAATACCAGTCGAACCACGTTTGACTCAGAGCAGTCGACTGTCATTCCATGGCAGTCGACTAGTGTCGGTAAATCCCATTCGACACTTAGCCAAATGGCCAAGTTTCACCTTAGAGCTACTACCCCTTCCTGTGTTACATTCGCTCACTCTCATCTCTCGGAGTCCCTCGCCTTTGAAGTTATCTTCGTCCTCGACCACGTCTCTCGGCAGCATCAGGTGCACGGCTCTGCAATGCTCCTTCGCGTCTCTTGCCTCGAAGTCTACTTCATCCGGCTTCACTCCAAGCTCCTCGTCCGACGGTCCCTCGGATGCTCCAAGTGCACGGCTTCCGCAAAGCCATCCTTCACCGACTCAAGGACCGAGTCATGAGTTGTGAATCTCGCCACGGCTCCATGTGCGAATTACTAAGCCCTACAAGACTCCAACGCACATATCAAATCACACTAACACCCTAACTTAAACCCTTTGCCACACACATCAAAACCTTATCATGGCAAGAGATTGCCCTAACAACATATTGCATTGTAGAGACAGTTGTGGGGACTCTCAAAATATGGGCAAATAGCGAGCAACATTTTCAGGAGGCTTTCCCAATCAAGGGGATAGACAACGCTGAAGTAGCCTGCCAAGTACAGGGGGAGGACGGGGAGAGATAGTACTGGATTAAAGAAGATTCCCTATCTTCAGGATCAGAAGAAGAGAAAGAATCAGGGCAGGTGGCAGAAGAGAAACACACAGGGCTTGAGATGAAGCTGCTTCCCCCTAGTCTAAAGTATGAATTTTTAGAACCAACTGCAACCCATCCGATGATCATAAACGCCAACTTGAGTGAGGAAGAGACAAGGAAGTTGTTGGGGGTGCTCAGGACATATAAAAAGGTGTTGGGATATACCATCAATGACATAAAAGGGATAAGCCCATCTCTGTGCATGCATAGGATAATACTTGAGGACGGGTGTAAGTCAACCGTGGAGCGCCAAAGGTGACTTAAACCTCATTTGCAAGAGGTAGTGAAAAAGGAAGTGCTTAAACTCTTGGATGTCGGAATAATTCACTCGATTTCAGATAGTGAGTGGTTAATTCCAGTACACATAGTTTCAAAGAAAGGTAGCACTACAGTAGTCAAAAATGAGAAAAATGAGTTGATCCCTATTCGAACGGTAATGGGGTGGAGAATGTGCATAGATTATCGTAAATTAAACAAAGCAACAAGAAAGGATCATTTTCCACTTCCGTTTATCGTCCAGATGCTGGAACGCCTCACTAAACATTCCTATTTTTGCTACCTTGTGTCACGCCCGCCCTTTCCAAGGGTTCGGAGGGGCGGCGCATGACGCGATCGTACATACATACATTACAGCGGAAGACTACATATACTTCTTACAGCGGAAGACTTTAGACTTATTTTTTTCTTTTCTTTTAAACATAAACATGCATCATCATTTCATAATTACTTATTTTTAAACATAGAGCATGCATCATCATTTCATAAGTACTTAGTTCAAGTTCATAAAAATCATCTTAAAGGAAAACATGCATAAGGAAACATAACAGATCTTCTCCACCATGCCACTACCACACACACTTTGCTCCTCCTGCTGCTCCCTTTAGTTTAGCCACCCTTTACCCTTATCTGCAGTACAAGGGAACATAAACTATAAGCACATAGGCTTAGTAAGATCCTGTCCTACTCACAAAAACCATATGTCAAACATTAAGCATAGAGTAGTGACATGATCATATAACACATATAAGCATAACCTTCACATAATTATACAAAGACATATAATCAAACATAACATGCATATAACATACTGGAACATAAGCATAGCATTCGTATGAACATAAAAGATCATAAGCAAGCATAACATGTAAACATACAAGAACATAAGCAGGCATAACATGAATATAACAAGAACATAAGCAGGCATAACATGAATGTAAACATCATAGAACATAGGCAGGCATCACATGAATATAATAAGAACATAAGCAGGCATAACATGAATATAAACATCATAGAACATAGGCAGACATATCATTAATATAATAAGAACATAAGCAGGCATAACATGAATGTAAACATCATAGAACATAGGCAGGCATATCATGAATATAATAAGAACATAAGTAGGCATAACATGAATATAAACATCATAGAACATAGGTAGGCATATCATGAATATAATAAGAACATAAGCAGGCATAACATAAAGATATATGCAGGATTCTCTTTGAAAACATATCTTATAGGTATTTAAACATAAATCTCAACATATTGGGCCCGACATTGTACCACATCATCATCATCATAGCGCACATCCCTAATAGACCCGAGGTAGCTAATCCGAACCCACTAGAGTACTAGGCCCGTACTAAGTCCACCGGCCTAGGGGCAGTATAACAGAAGCCCATCCTAAGCCCGTACTTATGACCGTCGGCCTAGGGCATCTGGGAGCCCATCCCGTACTGAGCTCGTACTACGACCGTCGACCCAGGGGCACGTAGGAGCCCATCCCTTGGACCTTATTAGGGTCCTGGTACAAGCCATGTAGAAAGTAAAATACATATCATGCTTCTTGTCATAACATATCATATTTCATTTCATAAACATATCATGTTTCTTATCATGGCATATCATGTTTCCTCTTCATATCATAACGTATTTCTTCTTCATAACATATCGTATTGCTTTTCATAACATATTTCTTCTTCATAACATATCATACATCATAACATATTTCTTCTTCATAACATATCATATGGCTTTCATAACATATTTCTTCTTCATAGCATATCATATTTCTTTTCATGCATATCATGTTCCTTCTTTATAAAACATCATACATTCATACAATCACAAGGTAATGAGCATAACATGATCATACATTTAACATGGTAATGAGCAGAAATTTATCATGCATCCCTACTATTGATATAGACATATGGTAGTGACATAATCAATCATGCTAAACCACTTGAGCAAGGACCCCTTAACATCATGTTAACATCACGCACATATAGGGCATGGCATAAGGCATAAACATCATGAACAAGTATACATGGAGTGACCTAAACTTCATGGAGCTCTATCAAAGTTTTAAACACCAAACAACTTATATATGGTCTAACTAACCACATGTTAATTCTTTAACATATAAAGCATGGCATGGGAGGGCACTTAGGATTTTAAATAAGCCTTGGCCGAGAGTTCCAAGACAACCTAAGATCCATTTCTTAAAAATAGCTTAGCTTTCACATGTTACCTATATCTACATTCAAAACATAACATGGTAATTTATAGATCATAGCATGATAGGCCTAAATGGGTCTTGGCCGAATGGTTTAAAAGGACATAAGGCTCAACCACTTAACTCTAGGTTAGCCAACAACATGTTATATTCATCTAACATCAAAAGTTATCATGAACTTATCTAAACATGGCATAGAAAACACATTAGGGGTCTTGGCCGAATAGTTCAAAGGACTTAGAGGCTCAACCACTTAACTCTAGGTTATGTTATCTTCACCTAACATCAAAAGTTATCATGAACTCATCTAAACATGGCATAGAAAACACATTAGGGGTCTTGGCCGAATGGTTCAAAGGGCTTAAAGGCTCAACCACTTAACTCTAGGTTATGTTATATTCACCTAACATCAAAAGTTATCATGAACTCATCTAAACATGGCATAGAAAATACATTAGGGGTCTTGGCCGAATGGTTCAAAGGGCTTAAAGGCTCAACCACTTAACTCTAGGTTAGCCAACAACATGTTATCTTCATCTACCATCAAAACATAGCATGAACCCATCTATAGCATGGCATAGAACATGTCATCTTCTTCTACCATCAACATGGCATGAACTCATTTAAAACCTAGCATAGAACATGTTATCTTCATCTAACATCAAAACATAGCATAAACTCATCTAAAACCTAACATAGAAAAACACATTAGGGTTTCAAAGAGACTTGGCCGAGAGTTCATTGGGGTTTTTGAGGTCGAACACTTAACCTAGCCTATTTAGCAACCCATCATCATCATATTCATACAAGATATGGCATGGATCCTCATTAAAAACACAAGTAAAGGTCTTGGCCGAATGGTTCACGAAGAGTTTGACATAACAACATCAATCGAAAAACTACTTGTATGCAGGTGAGGGGATACTTACATCCTTCGCTTTGCTATTAGTTGGAAGATACCCTAAGGGATGCCAAACCTAAAGCCTTCTTCTTGCTTGGATAGATCTCGGAAAAATGGAAAGGGAGAGGGGTAGGTTTTGGTGAGGAAGAAGAAGAGAAGGAGAGGAGAAGTGGAGAATGAGAAATGGCTTTTCTCTTGTCTCCTCATTCCCTATTTATTCTCTTGAAGTGTCCCTTAGTCTCCCTTACCCCTAACTATAACTTCCCATATTCCTCTAATAGCACAACCCTGCTGGGCTTCTGGTTATTGGATGCATCTTTAGGGCTTAGGTATCTACTAGAGGTTTGGGGTTCAATTCCTAGGCCATGCATCCTTTTTGGCTCTATTTCTTTTATTTTTGAAAGAGCCCACATAAATCCCATTATAATCATGCCAAAAATTCTTGTAAAATTACTAGGAATTTTACAGGTGTTACACCTTGATGGGTACTCAGGGTTTTTCCAAATCCCAATCCACACTAATGTCCAAGAGAAGACCACCTTCACCTGCCCGTACGGAACTTTTGCATACACACGAATGCCCTTTGGCCTATGTAATTGTTAGTAATATATGAGAGATGTCCCAAGGCAATCGCCTTATGTTTAAACCATTTATATGATAAATGAAGATTCACTATTTGAGTATACATGTTTTCATGTATTTGATTAGATCTTAAACTCATTTACTGAATGTCCATGATACGATTCACAGCATGAGAGAATTTGTGATTGGATCACAACTAGTGAGTATCTCTACATGTGTAATTGTGATGTATCGGAATTATCCCTAGTCAATGAATTGATGGATTTAGACACCATCGATTCTGTCAAGACTAGCACGAGGTATACTCCTTGGTGTATCCAAGCAACTGATTCTCACTGGCTGGAGACATTGTGATGTCTGGAGTTAATCGTTGATACTAGTTATGGTAACTAGTTCATTAGAGTGACCAGTCGTAAGACTTCATATGGTTCTTTGCATATATAGATATGTCAATGAAGTTTTTACTACAGCTTAAGTGCGACGTTCCTTTGACTTGTGGTATTCAAGTCATCTTGATCATAAAGACTTATGCTTTGACATCTTAAGCAAGCATCTCTGAGGAGACGTGGACCCGGGATGATTGGGTATAAGTCGAAGTGATCAAAGGTGTTTGAATAGCCTATAAAGGATTCACCACTCCTTGCGAGGAGATGTATACCCTTGGCCTCTCGTCGGATTGTTACTAAAGTTTTTGGCCAAAGCATTACATTTTAGAGTAAGGTACTCTTGGTTACATGTGCAGTAACTAGAATTCGTAGGACGAGAAAATGATACTTGGGCTAGGTGTGACGTAGTCAACCTAGTGGGGACTGACACTATAGACCATGTCCTGAACCAAGTGGGTATAAGATGAGTGAAAGGAATGGGGCACGATTCATTGTAGCTGCTGAAGGATTTCAGAAATAGTTCTGGATCAACCGTTGATCTTTTTGGTTAATTGGGGATCATGATGTACTACTAGGTGCCACTCATGATTATTCTATAATTAATGGTTAATTATAGACGGCCAACATAAACCGAGAACCTATTTGGTCACACGCACAACGAGCGTAATCCGAAGGATTTAAAACGAGCTTGAGAATGAGATTCTCAGACCGAGAGAAACTAGGTTTGGTTGGACCAAACAAGGAGCGAGCATGAAATTGTTTCAGTCACAATGGAAGCGTGGATGGGCCATGTCTTATGAAGACATGATGGATGAACCAAATTGGTTTGGTTCTAATTCAATGGTGGAGAATAAACCAAAGGGGTTTGGTTTGTTTTAAACGAATGAACCAAAGTTGGTTCGGTTTGTTTTAACTTAAAATAGACCAAATCAGTTTGGTTTATTTTAACTTAAATTAATGGAGCAAGTTAACGGGTTTTGGTTATGATCCAATAACCATTAGGAGAATTTATTCTCTATAAAATAGGGCTCAAGGGCTTAATGAAGCCCTAATCCAAGTTGTCGCCCCCTCTCCTTCTCCTCTTGTGGTCGGCGCCCAAACCCTAGCCACCGCCCACCCTTGTGCCGCCGTCCAAGTTGTTGTCGGCGTCCAAGCTTCAGCCGGCGACCCTCCTGTGAACTTCCTTGGCTCCAGCAACAAGGTGAGCATCCAGCTTCCTTAATTGGCCGGCGCTAATCCTCCACCAAAACTGTTCAGTTTTCTGGATAGCTTATTTCCTTCGTGTCGGAGCATTGTTTGGACAATGTTTGGAGCTCCGACAGTGGCTACTTTGTTGGGGATTCGATCTCCGGTAATCCTCATAGGTGGAGGACGAAGGATTCGTCAAACGGTGGGCGAATACCTCTCCGGAGAAGCGAGTTTTTGAGGATTCATTTTGAATCCGAATTTTGATTCGGATTGTGATCTTCTCTCGATCACATCATTTTCGACACGAGGCTAGTGACTCGTACGAAGATGAGGCTCGTGACTTTGTGAAGTCATGTCGAAGATACTCGGCATGGATACGGATAGAGGCAATTCTAGCGAGGGTCGCTCTGGTTGATGTCTTTCCCGCTACACATGATACGTCAGGTATACGTAGAATAAATTTCCTTTTATTGCAAAATTTGAAATTATGGTTATGTCTACACATGTTATACTATGCATGTGTGTGGTGTGTGTGTTATAATAAATTATATTTATTATTTTTATTTCTTTCGCTGTGCACATGTTTACGAAACATGTTCGAACACATACTCGTCGCGGTGCCGGAAACCCAACAGTGGTATCAGAGCCCAGGTTGTGTTTTGACATAATCATAAAATTATTTTGTGATAGTCATAATGGTATTTATGGAAATTTTTTACTTTTGGAAAGTTAGAAGTATTTATGGAAATTTTTAATTTTTGAAAGTCTAGAAGTATTTATGGAAAT
This sequence comes from Wurfbainia villosa, assembly GCA_025175895.1. NCBI lineage: Eukaryota > Viridiplantae > Streptophyta > Magnoliopsida > Zingiberales > Zingiberaceae > Wurfbainia > Wurfbainia villosa. Next base: position 27,577,673 of record CM045989.1, on the reverse strand, counting down.
CTTCTACTTTTGGAAAGTTGGAAGTATTTATGGAAATTGATATTTTCCATAAATAAAATATTTGATTAGATTTGGAAATTTGTTTCCTAATTTAATCATGGTTTGATTTGGGAAATCAAATCTTAAAAATATTTTATTTTCTTAAGTAGTTTTGATGATTTAGGAAATTTGTTTCCTAAATTGACTTTCCTTAATCAACCCTTTCCACAAATAAAATATGTGATTAGATTTGGAAATTTTTTTCCTAATTTAATCTTGATTTGATTTGGAGAATCAAATCTCAAACATATTTTATTTCCATAAATAGTTATGACATATAAGAAAATTTTGTACATGTCATAATTTATGTCATGTAATTGCATTAGATGCAAATCATTATGTCATGTGTGTCGTGACATGTAGATGTATGTCATGTATGTCATGTCATGTAGATAATATTTATTTGCATGCAAAGAGGATGATACATAAAAACTCTTACTCAATATTAAAGCCTACACCTTCCATTAATATGGTTAGAACCAGAGTTTCGTTTCTTATTTGGGTTATTGGACTCTCTCTAAGCCTGGCTCGAACCCGAACATGTTCAAACAATGGAATAGTTTAATACTAATATGGTGAGAGTCAGAGGTCAATCATTAGCTTTGGTTGTTGGACTCTCTCCAAGCCGGGCTAATTGGTTGAATGCGCTCTAACCATATTAAAACTATGTCTTGATTAATGGGTTGGCTTTAACCTGGAGCATCGGCTTGTTGGACTCTCTCCAAGGTCGATGTGAAGGGAGGTGAAGTTGGGTGCTATGCATATGATGCATACTTGTTAATGAGTTAACAACTCGATGTATGTGTGAACATTCAATTAGTTGATAGCACATTGTGATAGTTTCATATATGTGATATGCAATCGGTATATTTGATACCTACCATCGTAGCTATGAATGGCTTGTTGGACTCTCTCCAAGGTTGTTCATATCTATGATGGATATCAGCCCATTCAGAGATGGACCTACGATCTCCCGAAGTGATTTTGGGGTTTTTAAAATTCGAAAAATGAATGGGATTTATGAATGTATATTGATACATTTTAAATCATCTTTCTCATATATGCTCGTTTTGTATTTCTAAGTTAATCTATTGATCATGAGGTCTTTGAATTTGCATTCCATTTTGGATTCGAATAAATTGACTGGGCCGAACTTCTTGGACTGGCTTAGAAACTTGAGAATTGTTCTCAAGGTTGAAAAACTTGCAAATGTCCTCAAAGCACCTCTTCCCGCCTGTCCTAGTGACAATGCAACTCTGGACCAATTGTTGGCCTATCAAAAACATGTGACTGATTCTGAAATGGCAAGTTGCATCATGCTAGCCACGATGGTACATGAGTTGCGGAAGCAGCATGAGCATTTGGATGCTCATACCATAGTCTTTCATCTTTATGAGTTGGTTGATGAGCAAGTGAGATTCGAAAGGTTTGAAGTCTCCAAGCTCCTCTTCACCTTTGAGATACAAGAAGGTTCATCTATGGTATTGCTCAACATGCTGAAGACTGTGGAGTCTTCTGTGAAGCATGAGCAGGGGACTGTGCTGTAAGTTGATTCCTCGAAGAAAGGTTCTAAGAGGAAGTCAAAGGAATAGTAGAAGGGGAAGAAAAAGGCTAAAAAGGCAGAACCAGCTCAAAAGGGCACTTGCCGTCATTATGGCAAGGAGGGCCATTGGCGAAGAAATTATAATATTTATCTTGAGTTCGTGAAGAAGAATAAGGCATCGGATGCCCCATCTTCTTCAGATATCTTCGTTATTGATTGTCATTCTATTTCCTCAAACACTTGGGTATTGGATACTGGGTGTGGCTCACATTTATGTAATGACATACATGGGCTAAGGAATAGAAGAAGACTCATCAAGGGAGAGTCAAATTTACGTGTTGGGAATGGAGCAAAGGTTTCTGCACTCGTCATCAGAACGTATTTGTTGAAACTCCCTTCAGGACTTATCTTAGAACTGGACAATTGCTCTTATGTTCCTTTGTTGATAAAGAACATCATTTCTATTTCTTGTTTAAATAGAAATGGGTACCATTTGACTTTTAGTAACAATTGTTGTTACATAACTTTGAATGAAGTTCTTTATGGGACTGGAACTTTAAGCAATGGTATTTATACATTAGACATATCCAGTGACGTTTTCAATATCGAAGCGAGCAACAAGCGTGCTCGAAAGGATAATCAATTAGACTTCTACATGTGGCATTGTTGTCTTGGCCATGCAAGCAACAAACGCATGTCCGAATTACACCGATGTGGAATTTTGGAATCGTTTGAATTGGATTCATATGATACATGTGAATCATGCTTAAAAGGCAAGATGACTAAGTTACCTTTTACAGGAAAAGGTGAACGAGTGGGAGAGTTGCTAGGTCTAATACATACTGATGTATGTGGACCTATGTCAACTCAAGCTTTAGGAGGCTATAGCTACTTCATTACCTTCACCGATGATCACTCACGGTTTGGGTATGTGTTCTTGATGAAACACAAGTCTGAAGCCTTTGAAAGGTTCAAAGAATTCAGAAATGAAGTAGAGAAACAACATAACAAGAGTATTAAATTACTTCAATCAGATCGAGGTGGTGAATACTTAAGTCAAGAGTTTCTAGATTATCTAAGAGACAATGGTATATTGTCTCAATGGACTCTACCATATACACCACAGCATAATGGTGTATCTGAGAAGCGTAACCGGACCTTGTTGGACATGGTCAGGTCAATGATGAATCATGCGAATCTTCCCAAGTCCTTTTTGGGGCTATGCACTTCAGACAGTTGTTTACTTGTTAAACAGAATGCCAACCAAGGTAGCCTCTACTACTCCATATGAGATATGGAATAGTAAGAAACCTCATGTATCTTACTTGAAGATATGGGGTTGTCCTGCTTATGTGAAGCGGACTGTATCAGACAAATTGGATGCTAAGTCTGATAAATGTCTATTTATTGGATACCCTAAGGAAATAAGGGGTTACCAATTCTATCATCCTGTGGAACAAAAGGTGTTTATTTCAAGGCATATTGTGTTTCTAGAGAAAGAGTTTCTCTTGCAAGAAAACAATGGGAGTGTCATCGAGCTTGAGGAGGCTCGAGAGACTCAAATAGACATTGATGAGATACCTGGTGAAGCACAACAGCCAATAACTCATAGCGGCTCATTATGATTATGAGATATGGCAGATGGATGTGAAAATAGCTTTCCTTAATGGAAACCTGCTCAAGGACGTGTATATGATACAGCCTGAGGGTTTCACATCGGTTGATAAAACCAAGGTATGCAAATTGCGACAGTCCATATATGGATTGAAGCAAGCATCCAGGAGCTGGAATATCCATTTTGATGAGACAATCAAAAGGTTTGATTTCTCACAAAATCAAGACGAACCTTATGTGTACAAGAAGGTTAGTGGGAGTGCAATCATGTTCCTAGTATTGTATGTCGATGACATATTACTTATAGGAAACGATGTTTCAGTCTTACAGTCAGTTAAGATTTGGTTGTCCAAGACATTCTCCATGAAAGACCTGGGAGAAGCAACTTACATCCTCGGGATTAAGATCTATAGATATAGATCGAAACGGTTGCTTGGTCTTTCACAGTCTATATATATAGACCGAGTGCTAAAGAGGTTTAGCATGTCGGAATCCAAGAAAGGTTTCCTACCCATCAGGCATGGGATACACCTTTTGAAGTCTATGTGTCTGCGCACAGAAGATGAGAGGATTTGCATGAGTAAGATTCCCTATGCATCCGCAATAGGATCTATCGTGTATGCAATGTTATGTACAAGGCCCGATGTATCGTATGCTCTGAGTGTCACAAGTAGATACCAGTCTGATCTAGGAATGGATCATTGGGCGGCTGTTAAGATGATCCTTAAGTACTTGAGAAAAACTAAGGATGTGTTTCTAATATATGGAGAAGGGACATGGTGATACGCGGGTATACGGATGGCAGCTTCCAAACAGACAAGGATGATTCCAGGTCTCAGTCTGGATACATGTTCACCTTGAATGGGGGCGCAGTGAGTTGAAAAAGTTCCAAACAAGATACTGTAGTGGATTCTACCACTGAGGCAGAATACATTGCAGCTTCGGAAGCAACAAAGGAAGCGGTTTGGATCAAGAAGTTCATTTATGAACTTGGTGTGGTTCCAGCCATTGTTGAAGCAATACCGGTCTACTGCGACAACAATGGAGCAATTGCACAAGCGAAAGAGCCAAGGTCTCATCAACGATCCAAACATGTGCTTCGCCACTATCATCTGATCAGAGAGATAATTAGTAGGAAGGAAATACAAATCGAGAAAATCCCCACTGAAAGGAACTTAGCGGATCCTTTGACTAAGGCATTACCTCAAAGTAAGTTTGAGGGTCATGTTAGAGCTTATGGTATTGGATACCGTAGCGATTGGCATTAGGCCAAGTGGGAGTTTGTTAGTAATATATGAGAGAGGTCCTAAGGCAATCGCCTTATGTATGAACCATTTATATGATAAATGAAGATTCACTATTTGAGTATACATGTTTTCATGTATTTGATTAGATCTTAAACTCATTTACTGAATGTCCATGATACGTTCACAGCATGAGAGAATTTGTGATTGGATCACAACTAGTGAGTATCTCTACATGTGTAATTGTGATGTATCAAAATTATCCCTAGTCGATGAATTGATGGATTTGGACACCATCGATTCTGTCGAGACTAGCACAAGGTATACTCCTTGGTGATCCAAGCAGCTGATTCTCACTGGCTGGAGACATTGTGATGTCTGGAGTTAATCGTGGATGCTAGTTATGGTAACTAGTTCATTGGAGTGACCAGCCATAAGACTTCATATGGTTCTTTGCATATATAGATATGTCAATGAAGTTCTTACTGCAGCTTAAGTGTGATGTTCCTTTGACTTGCAGTATTCAAGTCATCTTGATCATAAAAACTTATGCTTTGACATCTTAAGCAAGCATCTCTGAGGAGATGTGGACCCGGGATGATTGGGTATAAGTCGAAGTGATCGAAGGTGTTTGAATAGCCTATAAAGGATTCACCACTCCTTGCGAGGAGATGTATACCCTTGGCCTCTCGTCGGATTGTTACTAAAGTCTTTGGCCAAAGCATTACATGTTTAGAGTAAGGTACTCTTGGTTACATGTGCAGTAACTAGAATCCGTAGGACGAGAAAATGATACTTGGGCTAGGTGTGACATAGTCAACCTAGTGGGGACTGACACTATAGATCATGTCCTGAACCAAGCGGGTATAAGATGAGTGAAAGGAATGGGGCACGATTCATTGTAGCTACTGAAGGATTTCAAAAATAGTTCTGGATCAACCATTGATCTTTTCGGTTAATTGGGGATCATGATGTACTACTAGGTGCCACTCATGATCGTTCTATAATTAATGCTTAATTATAGACGGCCAACGTAAACCGAGAACCTATTTTGTCACACGCACAACGAGCGTAATCTGAAGGATTTAAAATGAGCTTGAGAATGAGATTCTCAGACTGAGAGAAACTAGATTTGGTTGGACCAAACAAGGAGCGAGCATGAAATCGTTTCAGTCGCAATGGAAGCGTGGATGGGTCGTGTCTTATGAAGACATGATGGATGAACCAAATTGGTTTGGTTCTAATCCAATGGTGCAGAATAAACCAAAGGGGTTTGGTTTGTTTTAAACGAATGAACCAAAGTTGGTTCGGTTTGTTTTAACTTAAAATAGATCAAATCAGTTTGGTTTATTTTAACTTAAATTAATGGAGCGGGTTAACGGATTTTGGTTATGAATCAATAACCATTAGGAGAATTTGTTCTCTATAAAATAGGGCTCAAGGGCTTAATGAAGCCCTAATCCAAGTTGTCGCCCCCTCTCCTTCTCCTCTTGTGGTCGGCACCCAAACCCTAGCCGGCGACCCTCCGGTGATCTTCTTTGGCTCCGGCGATAAGGTGAGCATCTAGCTTCCTTATTTGGCCGGTGCTAATCCTCCACCAAAACTATCCAGTTTTTTGGACAGCTTGTTTCCTTCGTGTCGGAGCATCGTTTGGATGACATTTGGAGCTTCGACAGCGACTACTTTGCCAGGGATTCGATCTCTGTTAATCCTCATAGGTGGAGGACGAAGGATTCATCAAACGATGGGCGAATACCTCTCCGAAGAAGCGAGTTTTTGAGGACTCATTTTGAATTTGAATTTTGATTCGGATTGTGATCTTCTCTCGATCACATCGTCTTCGACACGAGGCTAGTGACTCGTACGAAGACGAGGCTCATGACTTTGTGAAGTCATCCTAAAGATACTCGGCATGGATATGGATAGAGGCGATTCTAGTGAGGGTCGCTCTGGTTGATGCCTTTCCCGCTACACTTGATACGTCAGGTATACGTAGAATAAATTTCCTTTTATTGCAAAATTTGAAACTACGATTATGTCTACACATGTTGTACTATGTATGCGTGTGGTGTGTGTGTTATAATAAATTAGATTTATTAGTTTTATTTCTTTCGCTGTGCATATGTTTACAAAACATGTTCTAACACATACTCGTCGCGGTGTCGGAAACCCAACAGTAATGCCCCAGCCACCTTCCAGCATTGTATGACAATTATCTTTTCGGACACGATCGAACAAATTATGGAAGTATTCATGGATGATTTTTCAATCTATAGAACAAGTTTAGATACATGCCTAGAGAATATAGAAAGGGTTCTGCAGAGCTGTGAGGAGAATAGCTTGATTCTGAATTGGAAAAAATGTCACTTCATGGTAACTGAAGGGATAGTTCTAGGACATAAGATATCAGGGAACGGTATCGAAGTAGACAAGGCAAAGGTCAAAGTAATTGAAAAATTGCCGCCACCCAGGGATGTAAAGGGGGTCCGGAGCTTTCTTGGGCATGTGGGTTTTTATCGAAGGTTCATAAAGAATTTTTCTCAGATAACTAAACCTTTGACAAATCTACTAGCTAAGGACACAAAATTTATTTGCGATCTGCAATGTTTAATAGCATTTGAAGAAATAAAGAGAGCCTTAGTGACGTCCTCGATAATACAACCGCCTGACTGGAGCCTACCATTCGAGGTCATGTGTGATGCTAGTGATTATGCAGTAGGGGCAGTATTAGGGAAACAGAAGGAGAAAAAACTACACGCCATTCACTACGCCAGTAAGATGATGAACGGAGCACAAATCAATTATGCCACAACTGAGAAGGAATTACTAGCAGTTGTATTCGCATTCCAAAAGTTCAGACAATACTTAGTAGGTTCAAAGGTAGTGGTTTACACCGACCATACTGCAGTTCGTTACTTGCTAAGTAAGAAGGATGCTAAACCCCGTCTTATTCACTATATTCTATTACTTCAAGAGTTTGATATAGAAACCAAGGATAAAAAGGGATCGAACAACGTCATCGCGGACCACTTATCATGCATGCCCATAGATAGTAGGATAGAAGAAGGAGATAGTGCCCAAATAGACGATGCTCTGCGGGATGATACCCTCATGGCTATTACTAAGGTCGTTACCACCCCCTGGTATACAGATTTGGTAAATTTTCTTGCGGGGAGAGTGATACCGCCAGAATTCACAACCCAACAAAGGAAAAGATTCTTTTTAGAGGTTCGACAATACGTATGGGATGACTCCTTCCTATTTAGGAAGTGTGCAGATAGCATATATCGAAGGTGCGTACTAGAAGAGGAAGTGGAGAGCATCCTCTTTCATTGTCATTCCTCCGTGTATGGGGGTCATGCCGGAATTGCAAAAATAGCCGCGAAGGTACTTCAGGCAGGATTCTACTGGCCTAGCCTGTTTAGGGACACGCGTAACTATATAGTCTCCTGCGATCGATGCCAGCGAATAGGAAATATATGGAGGAGACATGAGATGCCGACAAGCACCATATTAGAGGTGGAGCTCTTCGACATATAGGGAGTAGATTTCATGGGGCCCTTTTCCGCTTCCGACGTAAATAGATATATCTTGGTCGCTGTAAACTACGTCTCCAAATGGGTGGAGGCCATAGCATCACCCCATTGCAACACTAGGACCGTAATAAAAATGTTCAAAAGAAACATATTCCCTAGATTCGGAGTTCCTCGAGTAGTAATCAGTGATGGAGGATCCCACTTCATCGAAAAATAGTTTGAAAAATTGCTACATAAGTATGGGGTGATCCATAAGGTTTCAACGACACACCACCCGCAAACAAGCGGACAAGTGGAAATTTTGAATCGGGAGATCAAGAGTATCCTAGAAAAAATAGTAGTGGCATCACAGAAAGATTGGTCACAAAAACTAGACAATGCTCTTTGGGCTTACCGCACAGCTTATAAGACCCCGATAGGCATGACCCCATTCCGCTTAGTCTACGAGAAGCCTTGCCATCTACCCGTTGAATTAGAACACAAGGCTTTCTGGGCCATCAAGAAGCTCAACTTGGACTACTGCGCGGCAGGAGAGAAAAGGAAACTGCAGTTAAGCGAGTTTGACGAAATTTGAAGAGACGCATATGAACACGCTAAGGCATATAAGGGAAGAACTAGGAAATGGCATGACCAACACATCTTGAGAAGGGAGTTTAAGGAAGGAGAATTAGTTCTCCTATATAATTCCAGGTTAAAGCTTTTTCTAGGGAAGCTAAAATCAAGGTGGTCAGGACCATTTCGGGTGAAGAGGGTATACCCATATGGTACAGTGGATATATGGAGTAAGGAATCAGGGGAGATCAAGGTAAATGGGAAACGATTAAAGAAGTATCTAGGGGAGTCTCCAGATTCTGAAACAGATGAATGGAGGTTCACTGAACCTCTGGAGCCAAGTTGATAATGGAGTTTGGTCGAGCTAACCGACCTTAAACAAAGCGCTTCTTGGGAGGCAACCCAAGTTTAGATTTTTGTGTTTATTTCTTATTAGTTTGTTGCATTTGTTTGTTTTGAAATTTGATTTATATTCGTTTAGTGTGTTGCATTTGAATTAGGACTAGAAAGAACTTGCTAGGTAGAAACAAAAATCATTTTGAACCTACACGACTGAGCATGTAAGGAGAATTCGGACCATTGTGCACCATGAGAGAGAAACGGGGGGGACACGGTATGGTCGTGTGTTTTCACACGACCATGTTGCGCAAGGGATAAATGGCACTGCACCGTGCATTTCGCCCCTATACATCACTCTCTCTCCAGTTCACGCATGTATAGGAGCCTACCTAGTCCACATCGACATGAGTATGCACCTGCACCACCATCTTTTTCTACTTTTGAACAGGATACAGATACATCTGCCTATGATTTCTCGGAGTTTCGATCGCACCTTGACAATATATACGCCGAGCAATAGACACAGAGGCAGCGATGGGAGGAGCAGAGCGCCTACACACAGGTGGAGTTTCAAGGCTTCCGGGAGCACTTCCAGTGGGCTGAGGAGTTCTACGATGAGGCCCGCATCTACTTCCAGGAGGAGGTTGCCCATCGCCAAGATGAAGCCACCTACCGCCAGGAGATGCGACAGCACATGCATGCCCAGCAAACACAATGGGCTAGGGAGGAGGAGCACCGAGTAGCCGCTGCATCCACCAGCTCTCAGATCGACCACATGAACATGTGGCATCAGCGGCTCAATAGAAGGTTCTCCCAGGATCCCGAGATGCCAAGGCTTTCGGACTTTCCACCTCGTCCACCATACTAGAGGTATACATTCAATTAAGTCTGGGGGCGACCCCAAATTTTATTTTGTTTCTAGTAGAAGTTTCTTTCCTGATAGTTGCATTATTGTTAGCATTCATTTATTCATGCATAGGTTGTTGAGTTTCTTTCAGCACTTAGTTTTTGTTATCTGTAAAGTTGTCTCAGAAGTATTTTTATAGTTCTCTTCATGAGTTGTTTCCATGAGTAGTATAAATTCATTTACCTCGTGGTATTTTATTTTATTGGCTTTGAATGGATATTCTAGACTTACACTGGTTAGCTTCTATTTTTACACTTACACATGTCGAACATTCTGAAAGGGAGAGTCTAGTACATACCTAGTTATGATTCATCTCAGTAGTCTAGTACTTTGGAATCCACAGATGACCCTAAGACTAGTATTTTAGTTACTGGAGATGCTCAGATTCTGTAAGCCCATTCAAAAAAATCAAAATCCCAGTAAACCGAAAAATAAAAAGAGAGAAATGAAAAGAAAAGAGAAATAAGAGAGAGAGAGAGAAAGAAATGAAAAAAAGGATTATGAGGGATAAAAAAAAACAGTTGTCGTGGGTGGAAATGGCTAGGTACCCCTTTGAGACCGAGTTAGGTTACTGGGGAAACACCTACCTATTTCTCTCAATACCGAGCACACCTTTGAGACTTTGTGCTAGATCTAGGTAACGACCCATGCTTTGAGCAAGTAAGTGCTTAAGAGCCAGAGACTTTAGGAAAGCTATAGGATGACGTCTTAACTCACCATGGAATGAGTATCCCCTAAGAATGATTCGCTTAGCACGAGCACAAGGAGCTAATTTAGTGAATTTCTAGAATATATTTATTTTGCTTTGATTGCAAATACAACTTGATAAATTTAGTTAACATGCTAAGTATGGAACAATATCCTTTTAAAATTTCATGGCACTGAGGTTTGCTTGAGGACAAGCAAAGATTTAAGTATGGGGGAAGTGATGTGAGCAAAATATATAGGGTTTTAGGAGTAGTTTTCGCTCACATCTCATTGCATTTTATGTTAGTTTTATGCATATGTCACTTTGTTTTGCATGCATTTTCTATTTTCTGGTTCGGAGACCTGCTCTTTGTACTTTTGCATGTAGGATAGCATTTCGTGGGAAAAAGGTGCACTTTCGAAGCAAAAGAAAGGCATTTTGCATCTAGACACAGAAGGGGACACGGCTAGGGCGTGTGGATACACACGGTCGTGTCCTATGGGCGAGATCAGCCACCCCAAGGCCACACATGGCCTGGCCATGTGGAAACACACGATCGTGTGGTGGCCTAGCAGATTAATGCAACTAGGGATTTTTTTGAATTTCGCAGTGATCCGGTGTGATGTCTATATAAGGAGAGCTCTACCCAAACTCTAGGGAGAGGCAAGACGACTGGGACAGCACACCGAAGCCCTAAAAAGCTTCGGGAACTCACAACTGGGAAGAAGAACACCGTCGGAGATCCGAATTCTGCACTTCAATGCCAGAGAGAAGGCCACATTGGCATTGTAAATTTCTATTCTTTCACTTTATCTACTATGTATTCAAACATGAACTTGCCTTGTGTTTCTTCTTTCCTATCTATGGAGTAGTTTCTTCGATTCTAGGATTAGGGAGTAGCTTATGTGCGTATGACATGCTGCTTCAAATTGAATTCTGTTATTGAGTTTGAATTTGCAATTGGAATTTGTTTAGACCAATATCTATGTGTATTTGGTTTTCTATCTACTGTGCTTAGCCGATACGAGGGGTGACAACCCTCGTATCTAAGATTTAGGGGATTTATACGAGGAACCTAGGGGTTAGCCTCATCTCCTGTAACCGTGGGTAGAAGGATGTGATAGAACTGGAAACGGTTCATCGTAGGGATTGATTCGGCATCCTTGTACCGCCTATCCAGTCCTTGTAAGGTAGAGATAGCTCCCGATAGATGCGGTGGCTCATCGGGAGAGTATATGATATCCCTTCTACAAGACCGTAGATAGACATTTAGACAACGTCCAGTTGATAGCATGTCTTGCGACACACAAGCGAAATCGAAGTCCTAGAATCCCTTTAAAAGATCTCGTGGCAACCTCCTTTCTTCCTCCGTGTGAGACCGAATTTAGTAGGACCACCGATAACCCTCACATTCACAACCCCTTAGAGTCTAGTCCTGAACAATTACACCCACCAAACAAATCGGTACTCGAATCTCAGTCCCTGTGGGATCGATAAATCTATTTATTACTTGACGACATCCATGCACTTGCGGGCATTGAGCGTGAGCGCGCGCTTCGAGTCCTCGACGGTCTCTATCACGAGATTTGAGGTCGCATTCGCGTGCATCAGCTTCAAAGGCTGAGGAGGAGGCAACTCCATTTGCCAATGAGTCGGCCAGGAGAAGACAAGATTGGGTTTCACGAATAAGTACCGAGTCTTCCAGTACTTATGCGAGGTGATGAAATTGGCCAAAAATTTGGTTCTTGTCTCGAGGTAAAAAAGAAGACTCCCGCTTCTTTCCTCTTCAGAATAAAGAAATAATGGAATATCTCAGCCCATAGAGGGAGATGGTAGAAGAGAAAAAATGACTATGAAGCCACATCTCAAACTAAAGAAATTGGGGGGGCATTTGCTGTAGTGGGATCCTAAAATAAGATGAAAGCTCCCCGAAGAAAGGGTGAAGGGGAAAGCGGAGGCCGGCTGAAAGTTGGTCATGAAAAAAAGCTATGAAGCCCTCAGGCGGTTCATGGGGACGCTCATCGGACCTAGATAACCTAAGCCTATAGGATCTAAGGATGTGAAAGACAACCCTAAGCTCGTCCCTGTCCTCGATTCCTAAAACCATAGGGGTCTCGAGAAACCATAAGGCGGGCCTACTTGCCATAGGGAAAGAAAGAAGATAGACTTACGAATCACCAGTGAAGGCTGAAATCATTTGAGGAGAGGAGGAAGGCGAGGAATAGCAAATGTAGCGAGGAGTTGGGTTGCCCTAAGCTCGGAAAAGGCTTATAAAGGAAAACCAAGGAGGGCAGTCATTGGATGAGTAAAGGTTGTGATTGCGAAACCATTGTAAGCATTGATCCAGTTGGTCAATTGGCGATTCTCGCCATCTCAGGATCACCATCGCCACTTCGGTCGTTGGAATTCTGGCCGCTCAATTTGAAACCTCAAGTGACACTTGGCAATTGACAGGGGTTCGGCGGCAGAATCGAGGCGTTAAAATCATCATTCCAAATCTGAACATTAATGAGGCACATCTCGCCATTAAAATCTAAGGATCTTACACTCTCTCTGAGCACGTTCATGGGCGGAAGAACTCGCCATGACAATGTTGACATTTCCAAATAATGGATGTCATACCAAGAAACAATCTAATGAAGTCTAGTCAGTCTTGTCAACCATGTCCTTCGACTAGACCCAGGGGAACTTATGATGGGGAGAGAAGTATGGTGAGCCTAATTGTCGGGCTAATGGTTGGACCTGAGTCAACCAAGTTAGAACTCAAGCGAACTTAGTCCCAAGCCACCTTCATGTCTCGATTTTCATGTCTCGACGAGCAAGACTATATTGCTAAGCATATCTCGGCAGGAGTATGCACTCATGTCTCGAGTTTCATGTCTCAGTGAGCAGGACTATATTCCTAAGTATATCTCAACAGGAGTATGCACTCATGTCTCGGGTTTCATCTCTCGGTGAGCAGGACTATATTGCTAAGCATATCTCGGCAGGAGTATGCACTCATGTCTCTGGTTTCATGTCTCAACGAGCAGGACTGTTGCTAAGCATATCTCAGTAGGAGTATGCACTCATGTCTCGGCCTTCATGTCTTGGCAGGAAAGACTATATTGTTAAGCATATCTCGGCAGGAGTGTGCATTCAGGCTGGCGGGAGTCTTTTTATTTCTCGCCTTGTACACTCGTCTTGACCAGATCCACTTATGACAATTACCCTGAGCGTTGAATGGCAGACATCACTGATTAAGACAGGACCTCATTAATGAAGCCACATCATTCCCGGAAGGAGATCATAGCTACTATATTAATGGAGTCTGGTCTCCTATCTGTTTGACCGAAAAATGATAGGGGTGTGAATAGCGTATTTAAAATTTCTCTCATTTGTAAAAACTTCGTAATTCACAGTAGAAAAAAAAAACACAAAAATGAAGACAAAAGTACACAAAGACACAAAGTTTTTACTTGGTTCACAATCAAAAGGTTGCTAATCCAAGGCCCTGCAATCCTTGATTGCTTTCGAAGGGCAATCACTAAAAGGGTCTCTTCCTTGTTGGAGGTAAAAGACAAAGCGATTACAAAAAAAGATGGGTTGGTAACAACCTTACCGACCCCAACAAATTAAGTACAAATAAGAAAAGCAACTTTAAATAATTACCGACACAAGTAAAGAAAAGATTAGGCTTCATCAGAATTTTGAAGATGCGTGGGACGATTGCTTGAGAACTTGTGAAGGCTTGAGCGTTGGAAGAGCAAGAGCACTTAGAATTGTTAACTTCTAGGGTTTGCCATAGGGTCTTCTTTTATAGACTTGAACCTTGGAATGAGTCCAGATTTAGATCCCAAATTCATGGATCTTATCCATAGGTGGTAGCTTAGATTGATCCCTTGGCGCTTGGGCTTATTCGCAGGCATTAGTCGACTGCACCATGTCAGTCGACTGGTAATTCCTATCATCGATTGTTGTAACGTACTTGCTTGGTGTTTCTTCAATCTTCCACCTGCATTACAAGATTAGCATAGAATATTCAAGTATATTATTGAAAGTCCTTTTAACTGCTCGATCTTGACTTTGGCATTCCTGCGAAAGCCTTGGTCAGATCGACTCCTACAGTTGTCCCCATACGAGGACGCATCCTTACTGTTGGGTTTCCCCGGCACTAAGGCGAGTGTGTATTCGAACATGTTTCGTAAACATGTGCACAACGGAAGAATTAAAAGTAATAAATATAATTTATTACAACACACACACCACATGCATGCAAGATACAATATGTGTAGACATAATCGCAGTTTTAAATTTTGTAATAAAAGGAAATTACGCTACTTATACCTGACATATCACGTGTAGCGGGAATAGCATCAACCGGAGCAACTCATGCTAGAATTGCCCCTATCCCGTATCCACGTTGAGTACCGTCGGGATATTTTCGCCAAGCTACGAGCCTCGTCTTTGTAGGAGTCACTAGCCTCATGTCGAAGACGATGTGATCGAGAGAAGATCACAATCCGAATCAAAATTCGGATGCAAAAATGAGTCCCCAAAAACTCGCTTCTCCGAAGAGGTATTCGTCAACCTCTTGACGAATCCTTGGTCCTCCACCTATGAGGATCACCGGAGATCCAATCCCAGGCAAGGAAGTCGCTGTCATAGCTCCAACCATCGTCCAAACGACGCTCCAACAAGAAGGAAACAAGCTGTCCAAAAACTGGACAACTTGGTGGAGGACTTGGCGTCGGGAAAAGGAGGTGCTCGGCTAATCATTGGTCACCAGAGCCAAGGTGGATCGCTGGAGGGGTGGTCGGAAGCAGCTGGACGACGGCGGCACAAAGGGGCGGCGACTCAAGAGCTGGGCGTGGATCCTCTTGGGTGGCGGCAAGGAGAAGAGAGGGAGATGATAGGAAGAGAAGTTTCAAAAAATAAACTTAGGGCTCTCCAAACCTCTATCCGCGCTTTTATAGAGCACGTGTTTCTTAACCATCAAAAAACCTTCTCGTTAGAGTTATTGGTTCATAACCAAAACCCGTTAACCCACTCCAATAACTTAAGTTAAAATAAACCGAACCGAGTTGGTCTATTTTAAGTTAAAACGAACCGAACCAACTTTGGTTCATTCGTTTAAAACAAACCAAACCACTTTAGTTTATTTTCCACCAATGGATTAGAACCAAACCAATTTGGTTTATCCATCATGTCTTCATAAGACTCGACCCATCCATGCTTCCGTTGCGACTGAAATGATTTCATGCTCGCTCCTTGTTTGGTCCAACAAAACCTAGTTTCTCTCGATCTGAGAATCTCATTCTCAAGCTCGTTTTAAATCCTTCGGATTACGCTCGTTGTGCGTGTGACCAAATAGGTTCCCGATTTATGTTGGTCATCTATAATTAACCATTAATTATAGAATGATCATGAGTAACACCTAGTAGTACATCATGATCCCCAATTAATCGAAAAATCAATGGTTGATTCCATAACCATTTTTGAAACCCTTCAGCATCTACAATGAATCATGCCCCGTTCCCTTCACTCATCTTATACCCACTTGGTTCAGGACATGGTCTATAGTATCAGTCCCCACTATGCTGACTACATCACACCTAGCCCAAGTATCATTTTCTCATCCTACGGATTCTAATTACTGCACATGTATCCAAGAGTACCTTACTCTAAACATGTAATACTTTCGCCAAAGACTTTAGTAACAATCCGACGAGAGGCCATGGGTATACATCTCCTCGCAAGGAGTGGTGAATCCTTTATAGGCTATTCAAACACCTTTGGCCACTTCGACTTATACCCAATCATCCCGGGTCCACATCTCCTCAGAGATGCTTGCTTAAGATGTCAAAGCATAAGACTTCATGACCAAGATGACTTGAATACCGAAACTCAAAGGAACATCCCACTTAAGATGCAGTAAGAACTTCATTGACATATCTATATATGCAGAGAACCATATGAAGTCTTACAGCTGGTCGCTCCAATGAACTAGTTATCATAACTAGTATCCACGATTAACTCCGGACATCACAATGTCTCCAGCCAGTGAGAATCAGCTGTTTGGATACACCAAAAAGTATACCTCGTGCTAGTCTCGACAGAATTGATGGAGTCCAAATTCATCAATTCATCGATTAGGGATAATTCTAATACATCACAATTACACATGTAGAGATACTCACTAGTTGTGATCCAATCACAAATTCTCTCATGCTGTGAATCGTATTGTGGTCATTCAGTAAATGAGTTTAAGATATAATCAAATACATGAAAATATGTATACTCAAATAGTGAATCTTCATTTATCATATAAATGGTTTAAACATAAGGTTATTGCCTTAGGACACCTCTCATATATAACTAACAAACTCCCACTTGGCCTAATGCCAATCGCCATGGTATCCGATACCATAAGCTGTAACATGACTCTCAAACTTACTTTGAGGTAAGGCCTTAGTTAAAGGGTCTGCTAAGTTCCTTTCAGTGGGAATCTTCTCGATTTGTATTTCCTTCTTACTTATGATCTCTCTGATCAAATGATAGTGGCGAAGCACATGTTTGGATCGTTGATGAGACCACTTCAAGTTCAAATACGAACTTCTTGATCCAAACCGCTTCCTTTGCTGCTTCTGAAGTTGCAATGCATTCTACCTCAGTGGTAGAATCCGCTACAGTATCTTTCTTGGAACTTTTCCAACTCACTGCACCCACATTCAAGGTGAACACGTACCTAGACTGAGACCTGGAATCAACCTTGTCTGTCTGGAAGCTGGCATCCGTATACTCACGTATCACCATGTCCCTTTCTCCATATATTAGGAACACATCCTTAGTTCTTCTTAAGTACTTAAGGATCATCTTAACAGCCGCCCAATGATCCATTCCTGGATCAGAGTGGTATCTGCTTGTGACACTCAGAGCATACGATACATTGGGCCTCATACATAATATAGCATACATGATAGATCCTATTACGGATGCATAGGGAATCTTATTCATACAAATCCTCTCGTCTTTTGTGCACGGACACATAGACTTCGAAAGGTGTATCCCATGCCTGATGGGAAGGAAATTTTTCTTGGATTCTGACATGCTAAACCTCTTTAGCACTCGGTCTATATATGTAGACTGTGAAAGACCAAGCAACTGATTCGATCTATCCCAATAGATCTTAATCCCGAGGATGTAGGTTGCTTCTCTGAGGTCTTTCATGGAGAACATCTTGGACAACCAAATTTTAACTGACTGTAAGACAGAAACATCATTTCTTATAACTAATATGTCATCGACATACAATACTAGGAACACGACTGCACTCCTACTAATCTTCTTGTACACACAAGGTTCGTCTGAATTTTGTGAGAAATCAAACTTTTTGATTGTCTCATTAAAATGGATATTCCAGCTCCTGAATGCTTCCTTCAGTCCACATATAGACCGTCACAGTTTGCATACCTTGGTTTTATCAACCGATATGAAACCCTCAGGTTGTATCATATACACGTCCTCGAGTAGGTTTCCATTAAGGAAAGTTATTTTCACATCCATCTGTCATATCTCATAATCATAATGAGTCGCTATGGCCAGGAGCATCCAAATGGATTTAAGCATAGCAACAGGTGGATAGGTCTCGTCATAATCAACACTTTGCTTTTGACGATACCCTTTTGCCACCAATCTAGCCTTATAGGTAATCACATTACCATCCATGTTGGTTTTCTTCTTGAAAACCCACTTGCACCCTATAGGCTTTATGCCTTCAGGTGGGTCAACCAAGTTTCAAACTTGATTTTCATATATGGAATCCATTTCCAACTTCATGGCTTTAATTCATTTATTCTTTTCTGAACTTTTTAGAACTTTTTCATAATTGGTAGGCTTCTTTCATCAATGAGTAACACGTCGTTCGATTCACTTACGAGAAATTCATTTCTCTCAAGAATGTTGCGTGTTCTACCAGATCTATGAAGATGTGGTGTCACAATTGGTCCAGCCGATAGCTCATCACTATGAGTTATCGGTTGTGGTGCTTCACCAGGTATCTCATCAATGTCTATTGGAGTCTCTTGAGCCTCCTCAAGCGCAATGACACTCCCATTATTTTCTTGCAAGAGAAACTCTTTCTCTAGAAACACAACATGCCTTGGAACAAACACCTTTTTGTTCCACATGATGATAGAATTGGTAACCCCTCATTTCCTTAGGGTATCCAATAAATAGACATTTATCAGACTTAGCATTTAGTTTGTCTGATACAGTCCGCTTCACATAAGTAGGACAACCCCATATCTTCAAGTAAGATAAATGAGGTTTCTTACTATTCTATATCTCATATGGAGTAGTTGAGACTACCTTGGTTGGCATTCTATTTAGCAAATAAACAGCTATCTGAAGTGCATAGCCCTAAAAGGACTTGGAAATATTCGAGTGATTCATCATCAACCTAATCATGTCCAACAAGGTTTGGTTTTGCCTCTCAGATACACCATTATGCTGTGGTGTATACGGCGGAGTCCATTGAGACAATATACCATTGTCCCTTAAATAATCCAGAAACTCTTGACTCAAGTATTCACCACCTCGATCTGATCGAAGTATTATAATACTCTTGCCAAGTTGTTTCTCTACTTCATTTCTAAATTCTTTAAACCTTTCAAAGGCTTCAGACTTGTGTTTCATCAAGAACACATACCTAAATCGTGAGTGATCATCGGTGAACGTAATGAAATAGATATAGCCTCCTAGAGCTTGAGTTGACATAGGTCCACATACATCAGTATGTATTATACCAAGCAACTCTCCTACCGATTCACCTTTTCCCGTAAAAGGTAACTTAGTCATCTTGTCTTTTTAAGCATGATTCGCATGTATCGTATGAATCTAATTCAAACGATTCCAGAATTCCACATCGGTGTAATTCAGACATGTATTTCTTGCTTGCATGGCCAAGACGACAATGCCACATGTAGGAGTCTAATTGATTATCCTTTCGAGCACGCTTGTTGCTCGCTTCGATATTGAAAATGTCACTGGATACGTCCAACGTATAAATATCATTGCTCAAAGTTCCAGTCCCATAAAGTATGCCATTCAAAGTTATATAACAACATTTGTTACTAAACATCAAATGATAACCATTTCTATTTAAGTAGGAAATAGAAACAATGTTCTTTATTAGAGAAGGAACATAATAGCAATTGTCCAGTTCTAAGACTAGTCCACTAGGGAGCTTCAGCAAATAAGTTCCGATGGCGACCACAGCAACCTTTGCTCCATTGCCAACTCGCAAATTTGACTCCCCTTTGACGAGTCTTCTTCTATTCCTTAGCCCTTGTATGTCATTACATATATGTGAGCCACACCCAGTATCCAATACCCAAGTGTCTAAGGAAATAGAATGACAATCAATAACGAATATACCTGAAGAGGATGGGGCATTGGATGCCTTCTTCTTCATCACAGACTCAAGATAAATCTTGCAGTTTCTTCGCTAGTGGCCCTCCTTGCCACAATGATGGCAAGTGCCCTTTTGTGTTGGTTCTGCCTTCTTAGCCTTTTTCTTCTTCCCTTTCGTCTGTTCCTTTGACTTCCTCTTAGAACCTTTCCTTAAGGAATCAACTAACAAAATCTCCTTCTCCTAATGCTTCACAGACGGCTCCATAGTCTTTAGCATATTGAGGAGCTTAGGAATAGTGGTTTCAAGTTTGTTCATCCGGTAGTTCATCACAAATTGTGAGAAACTCTTGGGAAAACAATGCAGAATTAAGTCAATACTTAATTCATGATCCATCACAAACCCGAGGGTAGCCAGCCGCTCGATGTACCCATTCATCTTTAGCACAAACTGCACTATAGATGAACCTTCTTGCATCTTAGAGGTGAAGAGGAGCCTGGAGACTTTGAACCTTTCGGATCTCGCTTGCTCATCAAACAACTCATGAAGATGGAAGACTATGGTATTAGCATCCATATGCTCATGCTGCTTTTGCAGCTCGGGTACCATCGCGGCTAGCATGATGCAACTCGCTAGTTCAGAATCAGCCACATGTTTCTAATAGGCCAACAATTGGTCTGGAGTTGCATTGTCCTTAGGACGATTGGGAAGAGGCTCTTCGAGGACATACACGAGCTTTTCTACCTTGAGAATAATTCTCAAGTTTCTAAGTCAGTCCAAGAAGTTAGGCCCAGTCAATTTGTTCGAATCCAAAATAGTGCGCAAATTCAAAGACGTCATGATCAATCGATTAACCTAGAAATACAAAATCGAGCATATATGAGAAAGATGAAAAAATGCATCAACATAAATTTACAAATCCCATTCATTTTTCAAATTTTAAACCCCTAAAATCACTTCAAAAGATTGTAGGTCCATCTCCGAATGGGCTGATATCCAACATAGATATGAACAACCTTGGAGAGAGTCCAACAAGTCATTCATAGCTATAATGGTAGATATCAAGTATACCGATTGCATATCACATATATGCAACTATCACAATGTGTTATCAACTAATTGAATGTTCACACATACATCAGGTTGTTAACTCATTAACAAGTATGCATCATATGCATAACACCCAACTTCACCTCCCTTCACATCGACCTTGGAAAGAGTCCAACAAGCCGATGCTCCAAGTTAAACCCAACCCATTAATCGAGAAATAGTTTTAATATGGTTAGAGCGCATTCAACCAATTAGCCCAACTTGGAGAGAGTCCAACAACCAAAGCTAACAATTGACCTCTGACTCTTACCATATTAGTATTGAACTATTCAATGGTTTGAACATATTCGAGTTCGAGCTGGGCTTGAAGAGAGTCCAACAACCCAAACAAGAAACAGAACTTTGGTTCCAACCATATTAATGGAAGGTGTACGCTTTAATATTGTGTAAGGGTTTTAATGTCTCATCCTCTTTGCATGAAAATAACTATTATCTACATTGCATTACATACATGGCATACATCTACATGTCACGATACGCATGACATAATGATACGCATCTAATGCAATTACATGGCATATAATTATGACATGTACAAAATTTTCTTATATGTCATAACTATTTATGAAAATAAAATATGTTTGAGATTTGATTCCCCAAATCAAATCATGATTAAATTAGGAAATAAATTTCTAAATATAATCACATATTTTATTTATGGAAGGTCTCAATTAAGAAAAGTCAAATTTAATTTAGGAAACAAATTTCCTAAATTGTCAAAACTATTTATGAAATAAAATATGTTTTAGATTTTAATTCTCCAAATAAAATCATCATTAAATTAGAAAATAAATTTCCAAATCTAATCACATATTTTATTTATGGAAAGTGTTAATTTTCATAAATACATCTAAACTTTCCAAAAGTAGAAGATTTCCATAAATACTTCCAAACTTTCCAAAATTAAAAAATTTCCATAAATACTTCTAAACTTTCCAAAAGTAGAAAATTTTCATAAATACAATTATGACTATCGCAAAATAATTTTACGATTATTCAAAACACAACCTGGGCTCTGATACCACTGTTGGGTTTTCTCGGCACTGCGGCGAGTGTGTGTTCGAACATGTTTCGTAAACATGTGCACAGCGGAAGAATTAAAAGCAATAAATCTAATTTATTACAACACACACACCACATGCATGCAAGATACAATATGTATAGACATAATTGCAGTTTCAAATTTTGCAATAAAACGAAATTATGCTAGTTATACCTGACGTATCACGTGAAGTGGGAATGACATCGACCGGAGCAACTCACGCTAGAATTGCCTCTATCCGTATCCACGCCAAGTACCGTCGGGATAGCTTCGCCAAGCTACGAGCCTCGTCTTCGTAGGAGTCACTAGTCTCGTGTCGAAGACGATGTGATCGAGAGAAGATCACAATCCGAATCAAAATTCGGATGCAAAAATGAGTCCCCGAAAACTCGCTTCTCCGAAAAGGTATTCGTCAACCTCTTGACGAATCCTTAGTCCTCCACCTATGAGGATCACCGGAGATCCAATCCCCGGCAAGGAAGTCACTGTCGAAGCTCCAAACGTCGTCCAAAACTAACAAGAAGGAAACAAGCTGTCCAAAAATTGGACAGCTTGGTGGAGGACTTGGCGCCGAGCAAAGGAGGTGGTAAGCTAATCCTTGGTTACCGGAGCCAAGGTGGATCGCCGGAGGGGTGGCCGGCAGCAATTGGACGTCGGCGGCACAAAGGGGCGGCGACTCAAGAGTTGGGCATGGATCCTCTTGGGCGGCAGCAAGGAGAAGAGAGGGAGAGGACAGGAAGAGAAGTTTCCAAAAATAAACTTAGGGCTCTCCAAACCTCTAGCCGCGCTTTTATAGAGCACGTATTTCTTAACCATCAAGAAACCTTCTCCTTAGAGTTATTGGTTCATAACCAAAACCCATTAACCCGCTCCAATAACTTAAGTTAAAATAAACCGAACCGAGTTGGTCTATTTTAAGTTAAAACTGTAGGGGATCGATACGGCCGGCTAGAGGGGGTGAATAGCCCTCGTACGATGGATGTCGTAATTCGTTCGTTCTTCTTGCGTTGCTTGTCTACGATTGTCGTTAGCGCAGCGGAATAACAATAATAATGAAACTAACAACAATACACAATCACACAACACAAGATATACGTGGTTCGGAACCGAATGGTTCCTACTCCACGGGCGAGCTCACCGAGCTCTAGTTATGCGCACGGCACTAACTATAACACTCCTTCTCGACAACACATCGGAGGTGGAGAAGCCTCTCACAAGCAATTACAATGTAAT
Source organism: Wurfbainia villosa (assembly GCA_025175895.1). NCBI lineage: Eukaryota > Viridiplantae > Streptophyta > Magnoliopsida > Zingiberales > Zingiberaceae > Wurfbainia > Wurfbainia villosa. Next base: position 27,554,435 of record CM045989.1, on the reverse strand, counting down.
ATAGAAATACAAGCAAATACACAAATACAATACAAAAGAAAACTTTCACCGATTGCTTTGATCGCTTTGCTTGTTGCTTGCTTTGATTGGCTCTTGAAGGACTGGAATGCAGCAGCAATTCCCCTCCAATAGCTCCACAAAAGGCTTGGCGAAATCCTCCAACTCGTGCTCCATTTATAACCTGCATCAAGCTGTTTTCGCGCCTAGCGATCATTGCCAAAAGGCCCGATCATTGCCCACTGTAGTTGTCTCTAGCGGCGGATCCACGTCGGACAAGTTCCAGCGGATCACCTACGATCGGATGATGCCCTTGATCATTGGTGATCGGTGATCAGTCGACCCGATCGGCTACGGGCGCTCGCTCGCGACACTCCCATCGATGCCATCCCTCGGCGGATCGGCTGCTTTCGACTCGGCCGCCATATCCATGGCGATGTCGCCAAGCACAAAACCCTAGCCTTACACCAGTCGAACTCTAGTCGACTTGGATCGATCGCAAGCACCTATGCGGTCGGTGATGTCGGGCAAAACCTCAAACACCAAGTTGTTTGAGCCTTCGACACTCAGTCTTAACCACTTGGCCAAGTCCACCTTATCCCTCATGGAGTTCCCCACCAAAGCTCTCTTCCCTCGGCCTGCGACCCTCGGATGCGCCAAGCGCACGGCTTCGCAACGCCATCCTTCGCGTCTCATGCCCTAGAAGTATGCTTCCCTTTGGGCTCACTCCATTCGCTCCCCGTCCGGCGGTCCCTCGGATGCACCAAGCGCACGGCTTCGTAATGCCATCCTTCACCGACTCAAGGACCCCGAGCCTAGTGAACTTACCAAGTCCTTAAGACTTCCCATATGCACCAAGCGCACGGCTTCGCAATGCATTTCTCACCAAGCACCAAGCGCACGGCTTCGCAATGCTTTGGATTTCCCATGCCAAGCACCAAGCGCACGGCTTCGCAATGCTTTGGACTTTCCCATGCCAAACACCAAGCGCACGGCTTCGCAATGCTTTGGACTTTCCCATGCCAAACACCAAGTGCACGGCTTCGCAATGCTTTGGACTTTCCCATGCCAAGGCTTCCCCCTTGGACTTCCACACCAAGCTCCATGCTTGGATTTTCCATGCCAACCCATGTTGGACTTTCCCATGACAATCCCATGTCATGAGTTTTGTCTATCATCAAAATACCATCAAGGTACTGCTGGGCCGATTGCACCAACAATCTTCCCCTTTTTGATGATTGACAAAACTATCATCTCAAGTCTACCAATTCTCCCATATTGGCAATTCTCATATCCCAATGAGAATTCCAACGAACCTTAATTGGTAACTTGGTAACTTCTCCCCCTTTTTGACATTACATCAAAAAGGTCCTCCCCAAGGGTATGAATGTCTCATATCCCAATGAGATCTTACAATCTCTCCCTTGGAGGAACACATGCCTACAATCTTTCTAGTGATCCCATATCACTTAAAGAGAGGCAACCCAATTTTCTCCTATGAAGAAATACACATCCATCTTCCCATGATGGATACCTCCCCCTAGAGGCTTGCTCCCCCTTGACCATTGCACCAACAATGTCCTTGGAGAGTCCCTAAGCCAATAGGAACATTAAACCAAACAAAATTAAGGCAAAGTTCAACAATGAACTCACATCCACCTTAAAATTGATACTCACCCTCAACCCAACTCCTAATCCATATCCAATGGATTTCCACCCTCTCTAATGCTCTCCCAAGCATATCCTAGGGTTAAGAGTGGTTAGGGGACCTTAACCTAGCTGAACATGGGCCTAACCAACAAGATTTACCCGAAATCAATGACAATGAAATCAAATCACTACACTCATCACGATCGCTACCATGGCAATAATCGATAATCGATTTGTAATTTTCAAAGATTTCAGAAATGGATTTCTGAAATCCATAAGTAAATATACGTAATTATAAAAATCTTGAAAATGCATACGTATAATACTTATCCTAAACACTATGGGTGAAAAATATTGAAAATTTATTTTACCCATTAAATTAGGAGATTGATACAAAGTTCAAAATTTAAGAAAAGCTTCAATAAAGAGTCATCTTTGTATCATCTCATTCAATGGTGATAGCTATCAAAAGATAGGCTTCACCAAGGTTTTTCAAAATGTTTTTCAAACCTTTATTTTCTTTTTCCTAAACATCTCACCAATATCTAGATGTGTAAAACACATACAAGTCAAATTTTTGTGAGATGTGGGTTTTGTTTTGTTTATGTTTTCATGCATATTTCTAGGCAACATTATTTGATTCCTTTCAAATTATGCCATAGTCCTTAACTCCATTTTAATTCATGCATGATATGATTATGGCATAGATATGATATAGATAAAAACATATGTCAATATCATGATGTCATGGCATGTGAATGAAACTTAAGCATACATGACATCTAAACATAAATCTAAACATGATCATGACATTTTATAGATAAAAATGAAAATGATGTCATGACATGGCAAGGCAAGTAAAGCATGGCAAGAAAAATATACTAAGGTATAAAATACCTAAGTGTTAAAATTAATTTGCCATTTCTTAGGAATTAAATTCATTTTGCCTTAATGCCATTCATTTCCCTAGTGTGCCAAAAACCCAAAATGGCACACCAATACCTCTAAGACCTAAATGTGCCAATTTAAATCATTTTTAACTTCTCAAGCACATTGGCACACCCTAATGTGTCAACTCTACTATGGTTAGGTTAACTACCCATCCACTTAGGGTTGACACACCCTAACCCATTTAGCGTGAATCGATCACGCTTTTAGGAACCCAATATCTATTGGAGCTCCTTGGGTTAACTATTCTCTGGGATACTTCCTAGATACCTTCCTAATGACCCTTTTAGGCTTTGAAGCCATAGTCTTTTGGGTCTTTCCTAGGTCAACTCTAGAGGTGACTCCTCCATTGACCTTCTTAGTGGCTACATTTGATTTCTTTGAGGTGTTAGCCACTAAACACATACCATGGCTAGACTTAGGGATGACTTCCCTATTAGCCTTGGTTTTCCTAGACCTAGAAATAGTTCCATAATTAAATGGAACATTATGATAAGTCTTCTTGGGCTTAGGTTTGTCACCCAAACCTTCCTTGCCCTTAGACCATTTTTGAACCTTAGGTCTTGACTTTTGGGCATTTGACCCTAGAATTGAATTTTCTATGATTCTAAGGGTTTTCTCCATTCTCTCAAGTCTTGACCTTAAGACTTGGTTCTCTAGCTCTAATTTTCCCTTTTTTGAATTTTCATTAGGTTTTTGGGACAACCTCTTCTTCTTAGGCATGTGCCTAGACTTTTTGGGATTAATACCCAAATTTTCTTCTACTCTCCTAATTGACTCCCTAGGCAAGATATTTCTAGAATTATGAGTCCTAGGTTTGTCTTTAGTCATATGAACATGCTTGGCACCTAAGCAATAAACCTTATTGTTTCTCCTGGCATGCTTTTCATTAATAATGGCAAGAGAGCTAAAATAATTCTTAGCATGCTTTTTAACTCTAGGAATTAAAGGTGCATTAACTAAATGTACCTTAGGGTTAGCTTTAGGAGCTCCCCCTACATGAGTTGCACCTTCTTGCCCTTTCTTCCTCCCCCTAGGGCATTGGCTTCGGTAGTGTCCCTTTTGATTGCATTTGAAGCACACAATATGCTCTTTGCTCTTGATTTTGGGAACACCGGCATCGTTTGACTTTGGGTTGACTTTTGGTGTCGATGCCTTCTTCTTAGCCAATTTAGGGTATTTTCTCTTATAATGCTCTTTCTCCCTACACTCAAAGCATATTATGTGATTTTTATTTAAAATAATAACACTTGAGTTACCTAAGGAGTTGGTGGAAGCCTCTTCACTTCTTTCGGAGGTAGATGCTTCTTGTTCTTGCTCCGGGATGGAAGATTGCCTCTCCTCCCCCTCAATGCTAGAGGTGGAGGTCTCCACCAAGTCATCAACATCTTCAAATGTTGTGGGTTCTTCTTCGGCATTCTCCTCTTCTTGTGCCGATTGGGAATTTTCTTGGAATTTCATTACCTTATTCCATAATTCCCTTGCATCCCTATAATCACCCAATCTAGACCAAATAGTGTTAGGTAACAAATCACTAATCAACTTGATTACCTTGAGATTTGTCTTGAAGTCTTTGATTTGGTCTTGGGTCCATTTTGACTTCTCAATGGGCTTGTTGTGTTTGTCCCTAGGCATTTCAAAACCATTTTCTATAATAATCATAAAATCAAAATCGGTTTCTAGGTATACCTCCATCCGTTTCCTCCACCAAGAAAAATCTCCATCGAATTTCGGTGGATGGATGAAACCGGCCATCTTGTAGTGCTCTCGCGGCGGTTAGTCCTTGAAGAGCGACCTCGGCTCTGATACCACTTGTAGGGGATCGATACGGCCGGTTAGAGGGGGGTGAATAGCCCTCGTACGATGGATGTCGTAATTCGTTCGTTCTTCTTGCGTTGCTTGTCTACGATTATCGTTAGCGCAGCGGAATAACAATAATAATGAAACTAACAACAATACACAATCACACAACACAAGATATACGTGGTTCAGAACCGAATGGTTCCTACTCCATGGGCGATCTCACCGAGCTCTAGTTATGCGCACGGCACTAACTATAACACTCCTTCTCGACAACACGTCGGAGGTGGAGAAACCTCTCACAAGTAATTACAATGTAATATAGAAATACAAGCAAATACACAAATACAATACAAAAGAAAACTTTCACCGATTTCTTTGATCGCTTTGCTTGTTGCTTGCTTTGATTGGCTCTTGAAGGATTTGGAATGCAGCAATTCCCCTCCAATAGCTCCACAAAAGGCTTGCGAAATCCTCCAACTCGTGCTCCATTTATAACTGCATCAAGTCGTTTTTCGCCTAGCGATCAGGCGCCAAAAGGCCCCAGTCGACTGCCCTTGTAGTCGTTGTCTCACAACGGCCAGATCCACGTCGGACAAGTTCCAACGGATCACCTACGATTGGTGATGATGCCCATCATTCGTGATCTGACTCGTAATCGATCGCCACGGCTACGAGTGTTGTGCTCGCGACACTCCCATCGATCATTGCCATCCCTCATCCTCGCCGATGATCGCATGTCCATGGCGATCGCTAAGCACAAAACCCTAGCCTTACACCAATCGAACTCTAGTCGACTTGGATCAGTCGAACCGGGACCTATGTCAGTCGACTGATGTCGGGCAAAACCTCAAACACCAAGTTGTTTGAGCCTCCGACACTCAGTCTTAACCACTTGGCCAAGTCCACCTTATCCCTCATGGAGTTCCCCACCAAAGCTCTCTTCCCTCGGCCTACGTCCCTCGGATGCGCCAAGCGCACGGCTTCGCAACGCCATCCTTCGCGTCTCATGCCCTAGAAGTATGCTTCCCTTTGGGCTCACTCCATTCGCTCCCCGTCCGGCGGTCCCTCGGATGCACCAAGCACACGGCTTCGCAATGCCATCCTTCACCGACTCAAGGACCCCGAGCCTAGTGAACTTACCAAGTCCTTAAGACTTCCCATATGCACCAAGCGCACGGCTTCGCAATGCATTTCTCACCAAGCACCAAGCGCACGGCTTCGCAATGCTTTGGATTTCCCATGCCAAGCACCAAGCGCACGGCTTCGCAATGCTTTGGACTTTCCCATGCCAAACACCAAGCGCACGGCTTCGCAATGCTTTGGACTTTCCCATGCCAAACACCAAGTGCACGGCTTCGCAATGCTTTGGACTTTCCCATGCCAAGGCTTCCCCCTTGGACTTCCACACCAAGCTCCATGCTTGGATTTTCCATGCCAACCCATGTTGGACTTTCCCATGACAATCCCATGTCATGAGTTTTGTCTATCATCAAAATACCATCAAGGTACTGCTGGGCCGATTGCACCAACAAAAATGAACCGAACCAACTTTGGTTCATTCGTTTAAAACAAACCAAACCACTTTGGTTTATTTTCCACCATTGGATTAGAACCAAACCAATTTGGTTTATCCATCATGTCTTCATAAGACTCGACCCATCCATGCTTCCGTTGCAACTGAAACAATTTCATGCTCGATCCTTGTTTGGTCCAACCAAACCTAGTTTCTCTCGATCTGAGAATCTCATTTTCAAGCTCGTTTTAAGTCCTTCGGATTATACTCATTGTGCGTGTGACCAAATAGGTTACCGATTTATGTTGGTCATCTATAATTAACCATTAATTATAGAATGATCATGAGTGGCACCTAGTAGTACATCATGATCCCCAATTAACCAAAAAATCAAGGGTTGATTCCAGAACCATTTCCGAAACCCTTCAGCAGCTACAATGAATCGTGTCCCGTTCCCTTCACTTATCTTATACCCACTTGGTTCAGGACATGGTCTATAGTGTCAGTCCCCACTAGGCTGACTACGTCACACCTAGCCCAAGTATCATTTCCTCGTCCTACGGATTCTTGTTACTGCACATATATCCAAGAGTACCTTACTCTAAACATGTAATGGTTTGGCCAAAGACTTTAGTAACAATCCGACGAGAGGTCATGGGTATACATCTCCTCGCAAGGAGTGGTGAATCCTTTATAGGTTATTCAAACACCTTCGGCCACTTCGACTTATACCCAATCATTCCGAGTCCACATATCCTCATAGATGCTTGCTTAAGATGTCAAAGCATTAGTCTTCATGACCAAGATTACTTGAATACCGCAATTCAAAGGAACATCGCACTTAAGCTGCAGTAAGAACATCATTGACATATCCATATATACAGAGAACCATATGAAGTCTTACATCTAGTCACTCAAATGAACTTGTTATCATAACTAGCATCCACGATTAACTCTGGACATCACAATGTCTCCAGCCAGTGAGAATCAGCTGCTTGGATACACCAAAGAGTATACTTCGTGCTAGTCTCGACAGAATCGATGGTGTCCAAATCCATCAATTCATCGACTAGAGATAATTTCAATACATCACAATTACACATATAGAGATACTCACTAGTTGTGATCTAATCACAAATTCTCTCATACTGTGAATCATATTGTGGTCATTCAGTAAATGAGTTTAAGATCTAATCAAATACATGAAAACATGTATACTCAAATAGTGAATCTTTACTTATCATATAAATGGTTTAAACATAAGGTGATTGCTTTAGGACACCTCTCATATATAACTAACACTTACCATTGCTCCTCACTCGGAGCTTACCTTGGCCTATTTACCTTTTGCTTAGCATTTGATTCTTTTAACGTCTTTGATCTTAGCTAAGGCTTACTCAGTTCCTGCACACTTATCACAACACATCAAATAACAACATGACTTAACTTTGAGCCTTTGCTATAATCAAAACTTAGGTTTAATTACCTAGTACCCCTGCACCAACACTATCAACCACACGTGATGATTAATGGGGGTTTGGGCGCCCGCCATATTTAATAAGAGTTGTCTCTTATCATTCCCTGCAATGCCAGGTCGATATGATGGAAACCCCACATCCTCCGTATGAACTGTGGGAGTTTGCACCGATGCTTCCGCTTATAAAAAGATAACCAGGGGAAAGAAAGTCCTCCTAACTCCAGCCTTCCCCTCATTCTTCTCTACTCATTTTTCATTCCTTTTCTTCCCTCCGGCTGGCCCTGACTTGAGCATCGGAGGGTGTTGTCGAGACCCCTCTCAGCACCCTCCTTCACTCTAGCACTTCTTTTCAAGTCCCTATTTGTTGCAACGCAGATGATCGTATTCTCCACTGCCGTTGGAACCTCTCTTGCCGTGATCACAGCTGATTCTGTCTCTGGCGAACTATCACCTGCCTCATTAAAGTTCATGCTTGAGTCTGCTGTTAGTGTCAGCCCTTTGTGCCAATCATGAGATGTAGTGTCAATCATGAGATGATTGATTAGGGATCATGTGTATCATATTTCATTAATAAAAGGCAAAGATTGTTTATTATATTTACTTTATACATATGCCAGCTAAAATAAATATGATAATGTCCTTGAATAGTAGGTTCTAATCTACAGTATATCAATTGGTAGAATTGATTATGAGAAGTTATAGATAATACTATTCTTAATATTCCTAGTCAAGTATTAATATACAAGGGCAATATTAATACATTGAGACTAGCATGTAGGTCAATGGATGACTTGATCTCACAAGTCATGGATATGTGATATCACATTGACACATGGGTATATATATTGGAGAATATATATACTGAATTGACCCGCCATGAGAAAGTATCATGAATCATTATATGAGTGTCATATACTTTCTCATGTGACTATTGGTATGAATAATCCTTAGACCTGAAGTCACTACGGTTCCCTACATAAGGAGTTATGTACTTTGGTATCGTCTAATGTCACATCGTAACAGGGTGACTATAACGACGATCATTGAGTATGTAACGAATTATGCAAAGGGATGTGAGTGATGTAGATGGGATCTATCCCTCCTATATGACAGGAGTGATATCTTTGGCCTCTTGATAGAGTAGGACCACGAAATACATGGTCATGCTCAAATGAGTCAATATGAGATATTAAGCTCATTTGTTTGAGTGAGTCTACTTGGGGATCAAGAAACATAAAGATCGATAAGGGGATGACATGGTCTATGTCTCATTGATTGATCTAAGATATCAGAGATAGAAGGACACCGTCATACATGATAATAGTCACGGAAAGGTTGTCGGATCTCGACGATCTTGTAACTTGGGTAGCAATGATGTATTGCTAGATGTCACTCATTGCTTATGTATCTAAAAGGGGTTTTAGATACATTGCCAACATTACAAGAGCCTATAGGGTCACATACAAATGACATTCTATTTTGGAGATGGTTTCTTTTAGTTGGACTAAAAGGACAATTGAGCATATGGCCAAGATTTGAGTTAGACTAAAACTGGTTAAACTTGAGTTAGACTCAAGTTGAACCATGGAAGATGATTCATCATCATGCATGATTAATTTGATTAATCATGCATGGGAATACCAAGAGCCTTGGTATTCATGATGAGAACTAAAGAAGGGAATACCAAGGGTCTTTTGTATTAAGAGAGTTCTTAATGGGGAGATAATGGAATTGATGGCTAATGGTTTAAATGGCCTTTTTGGTGTTTCACGTGGAGAACAATTGGTGGTTCTTGTGTTTTTGGCGTGCAAGCAAAAGGCAAAAAAGAGAAAGAGTTCTCTCATCTCCTCCTTCCTCTCCTTCTTCTTCCAAAAGAGTTCTTGGCGTTTTGCTAGGGGTTGCTAGCACAACGTGACTCCAAAGCTAGTGTGGGTGTCAGTGTGGATACCATAGATATACAGTTACCCTTATCGTATTGAGATCCGACAGCGTTTGAAAAAGCGGGATTGCGAAGGGCACGCACCGAAGGTATATTCCTCCTCTAGATAAGATCTAGACTAGAATATAGAAAATGATTTATATAGTTTTGCATGGATCTCTGGTAGGATCCGGTATAATTATTATTTCCGCTGTGGTTGTGCAAAGTATTTGCCCGCGATGTTGTGAACATCAGATCCAATTTAGTAATTCCCAACAGTGGTATCAGACCCACTTGCAAAATATATATTTTGTTATAATGATTTATATGTGATATAAATTAGTTTTTTCATGTTTTCTATGAGATATAAAGCATGTAGATTATGGGTACACAAATTTTAGGCTTGGAATGTTGATAAAGGGGCAAAACACAGAGTGGAACAGTACGACACACGACCGTGTTAAAAAACATGGCCTGGTCATGTTCAACCCCACGGTCATGTTGAAGAACATGGCCTGGCCGTGGGCGCCTCTGGAAGAGAAACCCACGACCGTGTGGAAAGACATGGCCTGCCCGTGTGGGCCTCTGATCACCCCAGAATGGTCGTGTCAATTGGCACGGCCCGACCGTGTTGGACACGGGATGCTCCAGAAGCAAGGGTCTTGGGTTCATAGTGATGGACCGAGGGCAGCAACTTATTCAAGGAGTTGAAAATAAAAAATTTCTTCGGGGGCGCTGCCCCCTTAGACCCCCGCAAGGGGCGCTGCCTCTTGACCCCGCCCGCTAATTGGCTAGCGGGACCGCCATGGCGTTGTGGCTTATCGGCGAAGCAGCTTTAAAATTCGTGCATGTATAATTAATTTTATAAAATCACATTATTATGAATGATATGATGCATGGTGCATGGTTATGGCCTAGGACCCAATATGATTGTGGTTGTATGTGTTGTGTGTGCATGTTGTAATTCATAATGCGACTTGCATGTCGCGCCTTCATCTCTATTTTCCTGTTGTAAAATAGATTTAGACTCGAATGTAACTCGAGTGTTCTTATTTTGTAATGTACAAAATGAAAAAATGGAAAGTCCACAGAAGGGTGAAGTTACAAGAAGTATGCCGACAACACAGGATGACCGAAGGAAGCACTTGGAGAAGATGTCATCCCTAGGTTATCCATTCGCTCTTCTCATTAGCTTGAGAAGATCATAGATTCGGGCCATAGCCATGTCACGTTTAAAATTACATGTTGATATATATATTATGCTTGCATGTGATGCTTGTGTATGTGATGCTTGTATGAGATGCATGCATAGTTAGTTGTCACAAAAATTAGGTCACTTATTATATGCCTACCAAAGTTTAATACTTACTATTACCTTGTTCAATCGTAGCGCGTTTGCCAAAGCAAAGTGACTCAATTTACCTTGGTAAAGTACGATAGGACAATTGTGATGTCCGCCTATTAAACTTTGGGTTTGACTTAACTAAGCTCTCTCAATTAGATTGATGAACTTAGAGGCATAGCTCATACGAGACATCTACCTATATTATACAAATCTTGGGCGATTAGCCAAAGCTAACTCAAGATGAGTAGTAATTTAGAAGGATATCTCATTCGATAGGCATTATGAACAAATGTTGTTCATAAAGATATAGAAGAGTTACATTAGATGTAATTGGTACGAGTTACCTACCTAATTTATATGAGTCTTGGGCGATTAGCCAAAGCTAACTCAAGATGCGGTATAATATGGATCTTATACCACTTTTTGACCAGTGAGAAAATCATTTAGTTAAAGGCCTAATTAAATGATTGAAATATGATACATGTCTGCATTTCTGTTGTAGATCACTATGTCTTCAAATACGTCAAATACCCTATCTCTGCGATTAGTCCTTGAGAAGGACAAGCTCAATAGAGCAAACTTTATTGACTGGTATAGGAATTTTAGAATAGTTCTCAAACAAGAGCGGAAACTCTATGTCCTAGAGCAACCCATTCCTGAACCACCCACCAACAATGTAACTCGTGCTGATAAGGATGCTTACAAGAAGCATCAAGATGATGCATTAGATGCATCATGCCTTATGCTTGCAACCATGAACTCTGAGCTTCAAAAGCAACATGAGAACATGGATGCCTTTGCTATGGTTGCACACTTGAAGCAACTATATCAAGGGCAAGCGAGGCATGAGAGATCCGAAGTATCTAAGGCATTGTTTCAATGCAAGATGCAAGAAGGAATACCCGTAGGAACTCACGTACTCAAGATGATTTGGTACGTGGAGAACCTTGAGAGATTGGGATTTCCTTTAGGCCAAGAGTTGGCCATTGACCTTATTCTGCACTCCTTTCCTAGAGACTTTAGTCAATTTTTCATGAATTATTACATGAGTGAAATTGACAAATCGTTGTCTGAGCTCTTAAGCATGTTGAGAACTGCTGAGAGCAATCTTAAGAAGATACAACCTAGTACTAATAATGTACTTATGATTAAAAAGGGCAAAGGTAAGAAGAAGTCTAAAGGCAAGACCCAAGAAAAGGGCAAGAAAGCATTGAAGCCCAAAGGTCGGGTGGCCAAGGAATGGACTTGCTTCCACTGTAAGGAAGCTGGATATTGGAAGAGGAACTGTAAAAAGTATCTTGAGGAAGTCAAGAAGAAGCAAAGTGAGACTTCTGCTTCAGGTATACATGTTATAAACGTCAATCTATCTATTTCTTCTTCATGGGTATTGGATACCGATTATACTTCTCACATTTGCACTCATGTATAGGGCCTGAGAAGAAGTAGATCATTGATGCAAGGGGAAGTGGACCTACGTGTGGGCAATGGCGCAAGAGGTGTTGTTATAGATGTAGGAACATATTCCTTATTGTTGCCGAGTGGTTTGATTTTAGAACTTGATGAGTGCTATTTTGTACCTGCAATAACTAAGAACATTATGTCTGTTTCTTGTTTGGACAAGAAAGGTTTTTCATTTACTATAAAGGACAAATGTTGTTCTATTTATTTAAATGAAATGTTCTATTGCAATGCACATTTGATGAATGAACTCTATATTCTAGATCTAGAAAACCCAGTCTATAACATAAATACCAAACGATTCAAATCTAATGATTTGAATCAGACATATCTTTGGCATTGTCGCTTGAGTCACATAAATTAGAGTCACATATCTCAGCTCCATAGAGATGGATTACTGGACTCATTTGATTTTGAATCATATGAGACATGCGAATCTTGTCTTTTAGGCAAGATGACCAAGACTCCATTTAGTGGACAAGGCGAACGAGCGACAGATTTGGTAGGGCTCATACATAGTGATGTTTGTGGTCCTTTCAAAGTCGCAGCCAGAGGTGGTTATCAATACTTCATTACATTTACTGATGATTTCAGTAGATATGGATATGTGTACCTTATGAGGCACAAATCAGAATCCTTTGAAAAGTTCAAAGAATTCAAGAATGAAGTACATAACCAACTTGGAAAGAGTATTAAGATGCTTCGATCAGATCAAGGTGGGGAATACCTTGGCCAAGAGTTTCATGACTATCTAGTTGAGTGTGGGATTCGATCTTAACTCACTCCACTCAGAACACCACAATTGAATGGTGTATTTGAGAGGAGAAATCGTACTCTGTTAGACATGGTATGATCAATGATGAGTCATACGGATCTTCCTCCTTCCTTTTGGGGATATGCTCTAGAGACAGCTATTTTCACACTTAACTGTGTTCCATCTAAGGCAGTCGTAAAGACACCATATGTGATATGGACTGGGAAGAGTCCAAAGATGTATGCTGGAAAGGTTTGTAAGTTGCATAGGTCCATTTATGGTTTAAAGCAAGCTTCTAGAAGCTGGAATCGTCGATTCGATGATGTGATCAAAACATTTGATTTCATTAAGAACGAAGATGAACCTTGTGTCTATAAGAAGGCTAGTGGGAGCACAGTTGTTTTCCTCATATTGTATGTAGATGACATATTACTCATTGGAAATGATATCCCTATGCTGAAGTCTGTGAAGAGTTGGCTTGGGAATTGTTTCTCAATGAAGGACTTAGGTGAAGCAGCCTATATTCTTGACATCAAGATCTATAGGGATAGATCTAGAAGATTGCTTGGCCTGAGTCAGAGTACATATATTGACAAGATGCTTAAGAGTTTTGCCATGCAGAATTCCAAGAAGAGATTTCTGCCAATGTCACATGGTGTAAGTCTTTCGAATACTCAATGTCCCTCTTCTGCGGAAGAGAAACAACGCATGGATCAGATCCCTTATGCATCTGCTATAGGATCTATCATGTACGCCATGATTTGTACTCACCCCAATGTCTCGTATGCTTTGGGCATGACTAGTAGGTATCAGTCAGATCCCGATGAGTGTCACTGGATAGCAGTCAAGAATATTCTCAAGTACTTGAGAAAGACGAAAGAATATTTCTTGATCTTTGGAGGTGATGAGGAGCTAGTTGTAAAGGGCTACAGTGATGCAAGCTTCCAAATCGACAAAGATGATTCGCGATCGCAATCAGGGTATGTATTTTGTCTGAATGGTGGTGCTGTGAGCTGGAAGAGTTCGAAGCAGGACACAGTCGCAGATTCTACAACAAAAGTCGAGTACATTGCTGCTTCGGATGCAGCAAAGGAGTCAGTTTGGATCAGAAAGTTTGTTTCTGAGTTTGGTGTAATTCCTAGCATTGTGAGCCCTATAAAGCTTTATTGTGACAACAACGGGGGTATAGCACAGGATAAGGAACCTCGTTCTCACCAGCGTTCCAAACATATATTACGGCGGTATCACCTCATTCGAAAGATCATCGATAGAGGAGATGTGATGATATGCGGAGTAGATACTGATGCTAACATTGCGGATCCCTTGACCAAGGCTTTGGCACAGAAAAAGCATGATGGTCATACTAGATCACTGGGTCTTAGAGATTACAGTGATTGACACTAGTGCTAGTGGGAGATTATTAGTGTCAATCATGAGATGTAGTGTCAATCATGAGATGATTGATTAGGGATCATGTGTATCATATTTCATTAATAAAAGGCAAAGATTGTTTATTATATTTACTTTATATATGTGCCAGCTAAAATAAATATAATAATGTCCTTGAATAGTAGGTTCTAATCTACAGTATATCAGTTGTAGAATTGATTATGAGAAGTTGTAGAGAACACTATTCTTAATATTCCTAGTCAAGTATTAATATTCAAGGGCAATATTAATACATTGAGACTAACATATAGGTCAATGGATGACTTGATCTCACAAGTCATGGATATGTGATATCACATTGACACATGGGTATATATATTGGAGAATATATATACTGAATTGACCCACCATGAGAAAGTATCATGGATCATTATATGAGTGTCATATACTTTCTCATGTGACTATTGGTATGAATAGTCCTTAAACCTGAAGTCACTACAGTTCTCTACATAAGGAGTTATGTACTTTGGTATCGTCTAACGTCACACCATAACAGGGTGACTATAACGGTGATCACTGGATATGTAATGAATTATGCAGAGGAATGTGAGTGATGTAGATGGGATCTATCCCTCCTATATGACAGGAGTGATATCTTTGGCCTCTTGATAGAGTAGGACCACGAAATACATGGTCATGCTCAAATGAGTCAATATGAGATATTGAGCTCATTTGTTTGAGTGAGTCTACTTGGGGATCAATAAACATAAAGATTGATAAGGGGATGATACGGTCTATGCCTCATTGATTAATCTAAGATATCAAAGATAGAAGGACACCGTCATACATGATAATAGCCACAGAAAGGTTATCGGATCTCGACGATCTTGTAACTTGGATAGCAATGATGTATTGCTAGATGTCGCTCATTGCTTATGTATCTAAAAGGGTTTTAGATACATTGTCAACGTTACAAGAGCCTATAGGGTCACACACAAATGACATTCTGTTTTGTAGATGGTTTCTTTTAGTTGGACTAAAAGGACAATTGAGCATATGGCCAAGATTTGAGTTAAACTCAAACTGATTAAACTTGAGTTAGACTCAAGTTGAACCATGGAAGATGATTCATCATCATGCATGATTAATTTGATTAATCATGCATGGGAATACCAAGAACTAAAGAAGAGAATACCAAGGGTCTTGGTATTAAGAGAGTTCTTAATGGGGAGATAATGACATTGATGGCTAATAGTTTAAATGGCATTTTTGGTGTTTCACGTGGAGAACAATTGGTGGTTCTTGTGTTTTTGGCGTGCAAGCAAAAGGCAAAAAAGAGAAAGAGTTCTCTCATCTCCTCCTTCCTCTCCTTCTTCTTCCAAAAGAGTTCTTGGTGTTTTGCTAGGGGTTGCTAGCACAACGTGACTCCAAAGTTAGTGTGGGTGTCAGTGTGGATATCATAAATATACAGTTACCCTTACCGTATTGAGATCCGACAGCGTTTGAAAAAGCGGGATTGCGAAGGACATGCACCGAAGGTATATTCCTCCTCTAGATAAGATCTAGACTAGAATATAGAAAACGATTTATATAGTTTTGCATGGATCTCTGGTGGGATCTGATATAATTATTGTTTTCGCTGCGGTTGTGCGAAGTATTTGCCCGCGATGTTGTGAACATCAGATCCGGTTTAGTAATTCCCAACATCTGCATCCCGCCGAGTCATCAGAACTGAGTAAGTCACTCGGATCTCAGCCGAGTCATCTCTTGTCTTGGTGTCTCAGTCCGCAACATGCCCAGTATAATTTGACACTTAATTATATGACTTCGCTTGAATTCTGTAGGTTTGACATTGAGTCATAAGTTGGGTCAATTCGGTGTGTCTCCACGTTGATCGAGTTCGACGCTTGCCATATGGCTCCTGCTCCAACCACATCACCTCGCGACAAAGATTCTTTAGTCTTCGTCATTATGTTTGAGCAAAATGGCTTACCCACTTTAGATATAATTCTACTCAAGCATGTGGCATTTTAGCATTCTAATAGTAATTTTGGTTAGTTAATCCACATTGAAACTTCTTTTAATTCATTATCATCAAATTTGAAATATTGTAGCATGACTTTTAGCAACAAAGGTTTACCCGATGCGAGATAAAGGTCGTTGCTGAATACCTCATGTCGTTCTTCCATCATTTTGAATTTAAAGATGATTCATTCGCTCCCAAATTTGTTCCATGTCATCCAATTCATTTCTTGGCATCACATCCACCTCTTTTCTGAATTGACACTACCTCTTATCCATACCAACTAATTATTTACCATTTCTCTTGAAAAGATTAGTCTAAATATTAGTAGTTGGATTCATCTCTTTTGGTTGTTGTATTTTATCAGACACATTGTGTGCATTCATCTTCGCCCATATCTAAAGCATTGCACGACTCATCATTTGACAATTCATCATTTGAGAAAGTTGTACTATGCTCTAAACCCTCCTACTCTTTATGATTTATATCACTAAAAGGATTCTACTTTGAAGAGCTTTCACTTGTTCCCTTTCTTGCTTTATTTTTTCACATATTTCATTAGTTCCTCTAAATCGACAATCTCTTCTGGGATTGAAATCAAGTTTCGATAAACCACCAGCCAACCAAGTGGTTCGAATTGTACCTTATTTCAACATCCAAACAATGGGGTAGAGTTCACTTGTTCCTACGGGAATGACGTAGTGGTTAAGACATGATGGTAATTGTAGAAATGGCATGGATCGATTTCGGAGGTCTAAAATCTTTTCTTAGATTCAGATGACCCCCACGTATCTTGGTCACCACGTCAAGATCCATAGAATTTTCTGTGATTTATCTCTCTTACAATGATCGTAGAACAAATTAATGAGAGACGCTAGATTGACGGTTCAAATCTTTACAGAATTCACTTGTATTCTTTCTTCAAACTACCTTCCAAATTTGCAACTCCAATTGTCCTGTGCAAGGACTTTGGTTAAATTCACCTAGCCCATTGTCCAACAAAGGAGATTCCAAGCTTGATCGGTGAAGTGCGGAATGAAGCAGAAGGTGTTTAGGATTTTTCACATAGCATGTTTCGTAAGAGTATTCCTTGCATAGAAAATATTAAAGGTGTATTTGGTTCAAATTTTGTATAATATTTATCATGTGATTATTAAATTATCATGTATAATTTCTGAATCAAAAAAATCTTTACTTTTCTAAAATAATATAATTCCGAATTATATTCTTTATTATCTAGAAATCACTCAATATTTAATCAAATAAAGTTAAATTATATAACCAAATATATTATCATCAATTATATTAAACCAAACCAAACGCATCCAAAAAAAAAACTTGTTCTTAACATATTCCTTGTATAGAAAATGCTAATTCTTTCTCTATTTAACATTTATGCATTTAATTTGTTAAAATCTATCATTCCCCCCTTTTTTTCTCGCTTTTTAAGCTAATAACACTGATCTACCATCGTCCCATCGTTTTTTAAATTTTGAAAAAGTTTTTCATGTGAGTATTTTTATTCATCTACTATTTCTTACTTATTACATGTTTCTTCTTTTTTTCTTCAATCTTTTTTAATCTTTAGGTATAACATCGATAGAAAAAATATATAGAGATTCTCTTTTGACAAAAATAAAAGAGTATTCCTTTGATGAATCAGTAAAAAAAATACCTTTTATCCCTCTTTTTAAATATTTTAATTGTTAACGTGTCTTATATTTGAAAAAAAAAAGCATTGCATTATACATGTTGCGCAACTTAGTTTTGAAACTAATTAATTTAATTAATTGTGGTGTAAACAACTTAATTAATTAATCCTCTTTAACTAATTGATGTATATCTCTCAAGGACTAGACTAGTCACCTTAAAGTGGGGCGCTTGGAGTATTAATTTATAGTTGGATTCTTGCAAATCACATGCAAATATATAACATTTAATTATGACTTACTTGTCTTAATGCATGCACGTGAACGCTCTTATCCTTCTTTTGCAAACAAAATAAAAATAAAAAAGAGAGAAAAATAAAATTAATATTTATGAGTTAATATCATTCGGACGAATCCTTGCAGCATTTGGAGGAGTGAATAGTGGTCACGAATTAACAGTCCAAATAATATAAAATATATATATTTTTAAAATTAAATTCTTCTGGGCAGTGATATTATATATTTTTAAATATCTAAATTTTATCAGAAAGTAAATCTAAGTCCAGACCAAATGGGTATTAATAATAATAGCACACAACATCGATCTATGCATACTTAATCAACAATTAATTTTAAATGTAATTGATTTGTTGTCTTCTAATTTATAAAATTCTAAATATTATTTATATTAATTTCATTGTCGGGAAAAATATCTGTCTATCCATAATTTTTTTTCTCCTTGTTCCACGTTGATACCGGGGAAAACTAACATATGACTAGACAAACAGATTAGATTTACCACGTCATCTATTACATGGTGGTTGGCGCTCCGGACTTCTATCATGTCAGACACTTTGCGTCTCGGCCCGGACTTCTATCATGTCAGACACCTCGCGTCTCGGCCCAGACTTCTATTATGCCAGACGCCCCGCGTCTCGACTCGGACTCCTATTATGCTGAAGGCTTTTCGTTTCATCCACTTTACATCTCAGCAAAGATACATCATTTCTGACATACAACTTCTCTATATAAGTTATCTTATTCAAACAAAAGAGAAGGCGGTTATTTCATATCCACAAGATGACCTGACAATCCTCATCATCACCTCTCTCTGACAAAAAGGCAAACCCCTCTGTCAAGGTTCAAATGGATGTCTGTAGCATTAATTAGGATTTGTCTCCTATCAACTGTGCGACGTGTATTAATTGCAACCCACACGCAAAAGCAGATGTCTCTGCCAGATTTCAGAGGGATGGTTGCGGCATTAATTAGGATTTGCCTCCTATCAACCGCGCGATGTGCATTAATTGCAGCCCACGTGCCTGCTACAGTACAAAGGGTAATGATCGCAGTGTACGTCTCTTTGAGGTCATATCACCTTCGCTGGCAGTATCTATCGACGGGGGAACTCCCCCTCTATATATATGGCTTTCCCTGAGAAGAGGAGGTAAGCTCTCATGCTCTTAACTCTGCTTTCTTCATTTTCTTTCTTCTTCTTACTAATTTCCTGCCTTAAGCATCGGAGGGGCTTTGCCGAGATCTCTCTCGGCGCCCTTAACCATTTGCTGTCTTGCAGGGCCTCCATTCGGCCCGGTTCCTGTCATTCGGCTCGGCCATCCAGGAAGGCCATGTTCCAGCTGTGCTCGACCTTTCTCCACGTCACCCCTTCACACGACAGTTGTCGGCTCCTGCTGTTTTCGCCACTTGGACACCTCACCATCACCATCTCGACAGGCAACATAATTGGCGCCGTCTATGGGAAAAGTCTTTAAATAATCAATGTCTGAGGCAAAGATGGGAGACCAAAGAGCGAATTCTGGCAACCACAACTCCACGGAAGGGAATCTGACAAGGAAAAGCATCATAGCCCTCGTCAAAACCACCATGGAAGACGTTCTGCGCGATCTCTTTCCCCGAGGAAATGCCCCTTTGTAGACTCCCCCTAGCCCGATTCAGGGCCCCACGCCAATTTCTGTTCCATCTACTCCAGTTGCCTCAGGGCCAACTCTAGCTATCTCAATACTGGCCAAGTCATCCTCTACCGCTTCATTATCGCAATCTTCAGAGGAGGCACTTTCCTACACGTCGATAGAAAGGGATCCCAAAAAGAGCAAGGCCCCAACAGTCAGCATAGAATCTCCTCTTGCCCCCAGCATTTTAGCGACAAGATGCCCAAGTCCTTCAAGCAAATTTCCATAGGAGAATATAGCGGCTCGGCCGACCCGGAAGAGTGCCTAGGGAGGTTTAAGAAGGTCGCGTTAATACACAACTACTCGGACGGAGCCAAATGTAAGGTCTTCTCTCTCAACTTAATTTGCTCCGCCCAAAGATGGTTCGACCAACTTCCGGTCAGATCCATCCATTCCTTCCAGGAGTTGTCCGTGTTGTTCCTACAACGCTTCACCAGTAGCAAAAGGTATCGCCGAACAGCTCAGTACCTCATGACCATGAAGCAAGAGAAAGGTGAATCCCTGAGGGATTACCTGCATCGCTTCAACCAGGTAGTTGTCGATGTCTCAGATGCCTCGCCGAAGACCGTGGTGAATGCCTTTTCCCACAGCCTTATACGGGGAGATTTCTCCAAGTCATTGATGAAGATGCCTCCTCTTCACTTTGAAGCTTTATTGGCGAGAGTCGAAGCGTATATCAATTTAGAAGAAGCTGAGAGAGCAGCCGATGGGGCAGCAACAAACTGATCGGCCCAAATCTCAAAAGTCGAGTCAGAAGGCTCCACTGCATCACCGACCTCCCAAAGTCCCTCCTGTCTACCCTCCTCGACTCATGAAAGACAGGACCATGCATGCAGTACAAGAGCTACCCACCGTGGCAATGCAGCCTGAAGAGCGCGGCCCCTTCTGCGCCTTTCACCAGATATACGACCACTCAACCCGAGAGTGTCGCACCTTAGCTGAGGAAATCAGGCAAGTAATGAGGGAGCAATAGCATACCCTCAACACTCCACACCGCTGTGTAAGACCCGAACCACGGGGTTATACCCAGCGCAATCCGGCTAGGAGGGCTCCTCGGCCGGCACTCGAACAGCAAAAGCAGGCTCAAATCCAGTGGAGACCTCGAGAGGTTTCTCCAGGCGGACCTGCTTCTCAACCCCGGGTCACCATAAGAACTCAACACTCCGCACCAGGGAACAATCAACATGATCACTGGAGGAGCTACCGATGGGGACTTGAACCGAGCCAGGAAGGCCCACGGGCGATGACTAGAAAAGATGCAAGTAAACACCAGTCGAAAACCCATAGATGGACCAGCAATCAATTTCGGCCCTGAGGACCTGCGAGGGGTCGCTATCCCGCATGATGATGCCCTGGTGATAAGAGCTACTGTCGCCAACTATGATGTGGCTTGAATCTTCATGGATACAGGTAGCTCAGTTAACATATTGTTTAAAGATGCTTTTGACCTCATGCAGCTTGAGTCAGTCCCGTTCCAGCCAATGAACACCGCCTTATTCGGTTTCTCGGGCCATGAAGTAACACCACTCGGCCGAATCGATCTCCCCCTATCTCTGGGAGAGGAGCCCCTTCGTCAAACGCGGATGACTACTTTCACCATTGTGGACGCCACCTCGGCCTACAACATTATTTTAGGACGGTCGTCCTTGCATTCTTTTGAAGCCGATGTCTCCATTTATCATCAGAAGATCATATTCCCTGTAGATAATCAGATAGGGGAAGTAGTCGGAGATCAAAAGGTCGCTCGAAGATGTTATGTGGAAGAAGTTTGAACCGGTCCTAGAAAAAGTCGGAAGACAGAAGGGACTGAGGTATACACTTTGCATGAAGCCCCCTTGGAAGAGGTCATAGGTGAAGAAAGAATACAAGTATGGCCTGATCAACCCGAGTAAGTCGTCCGAATGACGGCGGACTTGCCGGATGAGTTGAAGCAGAAAGTTAAAGACTGCCTGATCAACAACCAAGACATCTTCACTTGGGCGGATGAACAACATCAAAGCATCTCTCGGGCCATTATGGAGAACAAGCTGAATATATTTTCTGCGGCTCAGCCCATTCGGCAAAAAAAAAGACACTTCGGATCAGAAAAAGACCAAATCATCCGAGCCAAGGTGTAGAAACTTTTGCAAGCTGGGTATATTCAAGAAGTACAGTTTCCCGAGTGATTATCTAATGTTGTACTAGTACCGAAACCAGGGGGAAAGTGGAGGGTATGTATAGATTTCAGAGACCTCAATAAAGCATGCCCCAAAGATTGCTACCCTTTGCCTTGGATAGATCAAGTAGTAGATTCCACTGTGGGCTGTGAGTTGATCTATATGCTAGACGCCCACCAGCTTGCCTTGGAAGATCAAGAAAAGGTCAGTTTTGTCACCACGGATAGCACCTTTTGCTACAAGGTCATACCGTTCGAACTGAAGAATGCAGGAGCCACCTACCAAAGGCTGATGGATAAAGTGTTTCGGTCATAGATAGGCCAAAACATAGAAGTATACGTGGACGACATCCTCATCAAGTCCACCCAGGCTGAAAATATAGTTAGAGACATGGCAGAAACATTCAGCACCTTGCGTCAATACGGAGTTCGGGTCAACCCTGGCAAATGCATATTCGGAGTTCGCGGAGGCAAGTTCCTAGGCTACATCGTCATTGAGCGTGGTATTGAAGTTAATCCCGAAAAGGCTCAGGTTTTACAAAACATGGTTTCTCCCCGAAGTATCAAAGAAGTGCAAAAGCTGCTGGGTCGGATAACAACACTCTCCAGATTCATCCCTAAGTCGCCTAAGCAGAGTCTCCCTTTCTTCAAGGTACTCCGCAAGTCGGCTCAGTTTTTATGGGATGAAAAATGTGAGCGGGCTTTTTCAAGGTTGAAGCAATATATCGCCAATTTGCCCACACTGGCCAAATCTGTCCCGAGGGAAAGTTTGCAGCTGTACTTGGCCTCTTCTGAAGAAGTCGTGACATCAGTGTTACTCAGGCAGGAAGCAGGTAAACAACTGCCTATTTACTTCGTCAGTCATTTGTTGAAAGATGTCGAAAGCAGGTACACGATTCTGGAGAAGCTAACCCTTACTCTGCTGATAACAACTCGAAAGCTCCAGCCTTACTTCTTATCCCATCTGGAAACAGTCCTGACTAACAGTGGCCTCGGAAGGATATTAAGTAATCCGAAAGCATCTGCCCGCTTAATCAAGTGGATCACTGAGTTAGTCGAATATGATATTCAGTATCAACCTTGTACGGCCCTCAAGGCTCAAGTATTGGCGGACTTCTTAGCCGAAATGCCCGGGGTGGAGAAGAATGAGGAGTGGAAAATGTATGTGGATAGCTCGGCAACTAAGCAAGGCAGTGGGGTGGTAATATTATTGATATCCCCCAAGGGGATGCCATCCGGATAACTATACGGCTCAACTTTCGAGCTTCCAACAATGAAGCAAAGTATGAAGCTTTATTGGCGGGAATGCGGGTCACCCATCATCTCGAAGCCACTCGGATTTCTCTATATTCCAACTCACAGTTGGTCATGGAACAACTCAAGGGATCATTTGACATCAACAATCAGAGGTTGCAACGTTATAGGCAAGTTTATCATAAGTTGGCCTCGAAATTTCAAAAGATCACCTTGCACAAAATCCCCAAAGCCGACAATCAAAAGGCCGACGAGCTGGCTTGTATGGTCAGTGCACTCACCGCCTGGAGCTTAGAGGACTCGGTGGCCGAGACGCAGCTCATCTCTAACATAGATCAAGAGCCAATGGTGGCTCACAGCCCTCCGGACTGGAGAAACCCTTTAATTGATTATCTCAAGGAGGGAGTATTACCCGACGACAGAGCTGAGTCCCAAGCCGTCAAGAAGAGAAGCACTCGCTTTGTCCTAATAGGCAACACATTATACAAGCGAGCTTTCGCTCGACCTCTACTCAAATGCCTCGGCCCAGAAGAAGCAGACTATGTTATGCGCGAGATACACGAGGGCTACTATGGAAATCATTCTAGAGGACTATCTCTGGCAAGGAAAGTCTTACTGGCCGGATATTTTTGGCTCACACTATAATAAGATGCTTCCCATTGCGTGCGAGTATGTCTTAGTTGTCAGAAATATCAGAATTTCTCACAGCAGCCCGACGAGCTGCTAAAAGCTTCTGTAGTATCCTGCCCCTTTAACCAGTGGGAGATGGATATAGTATAGCCGCTACCCATGGGGCCGAAGCAGAAGAAATTTATGTTAGTAGCTGTTGATTATTTCTCGAAATGGGTGGAAGCTGAGCCACTAGCCAAAATAACTGAAGAAGTTGTGTTAAAGTTCCTCTGGAAAAACATAGTGTGCTGATTCGGTATTTCGAGGAGGCTGGTCTCAGACAATGGACGACAATTCAAAGGCCATAAAATGAAAGAGTGGTGCCAACAATTAGAAATTCAACAAGTCTTCACCTCGGTGGCCTACCCTCAGAGCAATGGGCAAGTCGAAGTCACTAACCGAGGGCTGATCCGTGGGCTTAAAACCAAGTTAGATCATACAGGAGGGAGTTGGGTAGAAGAGTTACCCGATATCTTATGGGCTTACAAGACTACCCCCAAAGACAGCAGCGGCCTAACCCCATTTCACCTAGTTTATGGAGCTGAAGCCCTTGTCCTTGTGGAAATCGGTATGGGATCACCTCGGATATCTACCTATACGCCCGATGATGAGGCCAACAAGGAAAAAAGGCTAGTCGAGCTAGATCTGGTATCTGAGGCCCGAGACCATTTGGCCAGTCGAATGAATGTTTTCTGAAGAAAAATCGCCCAAGCTTACAATAGAAAGGTGGTACCTCGCTCCTTTCAACCTGGCGGTTTTGTATGGAAAAAGATTCAGCCAGCGGGGGAAGTTCATAAACTGGCACCTCAATGGGAAGGCCCATACAAAGTTATTAAAAAACTCAGTGTCGACGCTTATTACCTCCAGGATAGTGAAAGGAAAGAACTTACTCGGCCTTGAAATGCCTTCCACCTGCGGCCTTCTCATATTTGAAAAGTCTGACATCGTGTAATAAAGACCCTCTATAATGAAAATTCCGCTTCATGAGTACCGATGGTTTTCTAAAAGCTCGGCCCACTCGGCTATATCGTCCATGCGATTCGGCTGCAAGCCATTTGGTTTTCTCCTTGGGTATCGCTTATCACAGCTGGTCTCAAGTATACTCTATTCTGCTATTCCCCTTGGGTATCGCTTATCACAGCTGATCCCAAGTATAGCCATTCAGTATTCCTCCTTGGGTGTCGCTTATCATAGCTAGTCCCAAGTATACTTTATTCGGCTATTCCCCTTGGGTATTGCTTATCACAGCTGGTCTCAAGTACAACCATTCAGTATTTCTCCTTGGGTATCGCTTATCACAGCTGGTCCTAAGTATTCTCTATTGGCTATTCCCCTTGGGTATCGCTTATCACAGCTGGTCCCAAGTACAGTCATTCGGTATTCTTCCTTGGGTATCGCTTATCACAGCTGGTCCCAAGTATTCTCTATTCGGCTATTCCCCTTGGGTATCGCTTATCACAGCTGGTCTCAAGCACAGTCATTCGGTATTCCTCCTTGGGTATCGTTTATTACAGCTGGTCCCAAGTATACTCTATTCGGCTATTGCCCTTGGATATCGCTTATCACAGTTGGTCCCAAGTATACTCTATTCGGCTATTCCCCTTGGGTATCGCCTATCACAGCTGGTCCCAAGTATACTCTATTCGGCTATTCCCCTTGGGTATCGCTTATCACAGCTGGTCCCAAGTATACTCTATTCGGCTATTCCCCTTAGGTATCGCTTATCACAGATGGTCCCAAGTACAGTCATTCGGTATTCCTCCTTGGGTATCGCTTATCATAGTTGGTCCCAAGTATTCTCTATTCGGCTATTCCCCTTGGGTATCGCTTATCACAGCTGGTCCCAAGTACAGCTATTCGGTATTCCTCCTTGGGTATCGCTTATCATAGCCGGTCCCAAGTATTCTCTATTCGCTTATCTCCCAGTCACATTTCGGTATTCCTCCTTGGGTATTGCTTATCACAGCTGGTCTCAAGTATACTCTATTCGGCTATTCCCCTTGGGTATCGCTTATCACACCTGGTCCTAAGTACAACCATTTGATATTCCTCCTTGGGTATCACTTATAACAGCTGGTCCCAAGCATAGTCATTCAGTATTCCTCCTTGGGTATCTCTTATCATAGCTAGTCCCAAGTATTCTCTATTCGGTTATTCCTCTTGGGTATCGGTTATCACAACTGGTCCCAAGTACAGTCATTCGGTATTCCTCCTTAGGTATCACTTATCACAGCTAGTCCCAAGTATACTCTATTCGGCTATTCCCCTTGGGTATCGCTTATCACAGTTGGTCCCAAGTACAACCATTCAGTATTCTTCCTTGGGTATCGCTTATCACAGCTGGTCCCATGTATTCTTTATTCGGCTATTCCCCTTGGGTATCGCTTATCACAGCTGGTCCCAAGTACAGCCATTCGGTATTCCTCCTTCGGTATCGCTTATCACAGCTGGTCCTAAGTATACTCTATTCGACTATTCCCCTTTAGATATCGCTTATCACAGCTGGTCCCAAGTATAGCCATTCGGTATTCCTCCTTGGGTATCGCTTATCATAGCTGATCCCAAGTATACTCTATTCGGCTATTCCCCTTGGGTATCGCTTATCACAGTTAGTCCCAAGTACAGTCATTCGGTATTCCTCCTTGGGTATCACTTATCACAGTTGATCCCAAGTATTCTCTATTCGGCTATTTCCCTTGGGTTTCACTTATCACAGCTGGTCCCAAGTACAGCCATTCAGTATTCATCCTTGGGTATCGCTTATCACAGTCAGTCCCAAGTAATCTCTATTCGGCTATTCCACTTGGGTATCTCTTATCACAGCTGGTCCCAAATACATCCATTCGATTATTTCCCTTGGGTATCGCTTATCACAGCTGGTCCCAAGTATTATCCATTCGGCTATTCCCCTCGGGTATCGCCTATTCCTTCGGGGAGCTATTTGCAGCGAATGATCTAGAGTCCGGCCGTTCGGCCCTCCTCCGGATATTGCTTGTGACACCCTATCCTAAGTAATCCCAACTCGGCCTTCAGTCTCTGCTATTGTGCCTCTTATTATCTAAGTTGCAGTAAAGGTGCGCTTAATATTATATTCCAAATATAATTAAATATCAGTAAATCCTTAGCGAATTAGACAGACATTTCGTTTCGGAAAATAGATTCTTCGCATTATAAAAAGCATTCATACAGAAGATGTCATTTTGGCTACAAAATTCTTGGCTAAAACCGTAAGCTAAAAAATAAAACTACTTAGGAGGTCCTCCGAGTGCCGAATCTGGCATCTCATCAATGAGACGTTGTAGATCCAGGAATTCAGCAGAAGCCCCTTCAGGGGGATATCCAACCTCCTTAAAGTGTCGGATAGTCCCCTCGTACCCTATCTCTATGAGGTCTAGGGTACGACCTCTAAGGATATCGGAGAATTCCTCGGAGGCAAGGAATGCCTTCTTCCGGTTCTCCCACCATCCTTCTTCGCTCGCCCAGTACGAGAGCAGCTCCTCCCTAGCTTTCTCGGCTCGATCTGACAGCTCGTCCCGGCGTTTGGCCTCGAACTCTGCCTGAGCAGCTCTAATTTGCTCAGCTTGCAGCAATCGAGCCTCCACTTCCTCGGCTCGGGCTTTGTACTCCGCCGCTTCTGCGGCCTTAACCCATATAGCCTCCATCCTGGCCTCCTGGAGCACCATCTCCTGCACCTTCAGCCTGAGGTCATCCTCGAAACGGATGGCCCTGGCCTTGAAGATGGTCGTCTCGGACTAGGCTAGGCCGAGCTCCACTTCCTTATCCTGGAGCTGGGTCTTTAGGCCCACCACTTGAGCCCGCATCTGTTGGAAGGTGGCGGTCAGGGGAGGCAGGCAAGCCATCAGCTCTAGGTGGTATCCCCAGAACTGCAAAGAAGAGGAAAGGGTAGGTTAGCCGATGTGATACAACTGAATCAAAAGAAAAACAACAAGAAGGATACCGTTAGGAGATGACTTACCTTGACCAGATGAGTATTCATCTAGTCGCTGATCGTCGGGATGGATTTCCCCTTGGTCGAGTCGCCAATGGCGTCCCGGATTTCTTGAAGAAAACCCTAAGATGGTCGCCCTTGGCTTGGTCGCGGTCAGCCTGATACCTCCGGTATAGGGCTTGGACTACGAGGACGGGAGGAGGAAGGATCTTCTGGGGGTGGAGGGGCCATCGGATACTCCTCCAACGGGGGCTCCGGGACGTCCGCCTGTCGCAGCCCTGGGTCCTCATTGGTCCTCTCGGCCATGAATCTTTGAGGGACTTGGGTGAGGGGAGGAGTGCTGAGAAGGGCTCCCTTCTGCAGAGGAGAGCACCATGCGGCTTTTCTTGCGCCGTCTCTGCTGCTCCTCTGAATCCCCCGAGCTTATCACCTCGGCCACCATGGAGCGCCCTCAGGAGGGATCACCTGGGCCCACTTCCACTTCAGTTTCTTGCTAATCGAAGCTCGAATCATGACTTCAGCTGTCATAAAAAAGGAGGTAGGTTAGAAAACAGAAATAAGACGAAAAAGGGGAAACAAGACAAATTCTTTTTACCTAGTGAACCACTCAGCTCGGCCTCTATCGGTCTTATGTCAAAATGATGTAGAAGTCCCTCCTCCAGCAGGACATTCACATCGAATCTCAAGCCGTGTAGAACCGCGGCTATCTCTCGGTAGGAAAAAGATTTTCGGAAAGACTGAATGGAGGGAGAGGGTGGCAGCTCGAGCTGCCATCTGGTAGGCCAAGTGAAGGGGGACTCGGGACGGACATACAAGAATTTAGACTTCCAGTGCTTGTGGGAGGTGATCAGGTTCGACAAGAACTTTACTTCCTGCCGAGCCGAGAAGAAAAATACACCGACCTCTTTCTTCTTTGGGATGAAGCAAGAGTGAAATGCTTCGGAAGAAAGGGGAAGATGATAAAATAAAAAGATGACAATGAAACCGTCGATAATGCTAAAGGAATTAGGAGCTAATTGGTTAAGGGGGATCCTAAAGTAGCAAGACAATTCGGCAAAGAAAGGATGAAGGGGAAAGCGAAGACCAGCAGGTAACTGGTCAAGGAAAAAGGTGGTGAATTCGGGAGGCGGCTCGTGAGGCCATTGGTTACTTTGAGGGGACCACAGCCTGTATGAGTTGGGGATATGGAAGGCAGCCTGTGCCACGGAGTGAACCTCCTGGTTGACGGTGCTGTGGGTTTTCAAATACCAGAGATTGGTATTTGAAGTCATGGTACAAGAAGGGAAATAATAGGAAAAGGAAAGGAGGTATGGAGCAGAAGACTTACTAACTGGACGACACTGGAGAAGAAGAAGAAGATCGGTGAAAAGGGAGGCAAGAGGAGTGGAGTACGTAAAAATGGAAAAAGGAGAGGAGCAGAGGGTCACTTATAGGGGCGTCGCGGCGGTTCCTCTTCCGAGGTTCTTCTTTCGGGACATGTGGCGTAGCCAGGTAAACCCTAGAAAAGCGAGACAATCATAATCGAATCGTCGCATTAATGAGCATTAAAGAATACGTCCAAAGGCGAGATTTTCTCCATTCCCGAGGAACTCATACCAAGCGCCACCTCCCATGCCTCATTAAGAGGACAGAGAGGAAAGTCATGGCTTAACTAGACCAGTTTAGTCAGTCAAGTTGCACCTATCCTTCGACTAGACTCGGAGGGGGATGCTTATGATACCGGAAAAAATTAACCAATGACTAGGCAAATAGATTGGATCTACCACGTCATCTATTACGTGGTGGTTGGTGCTCCGGACTTCTTTCATGCCAGACGCCCCACGTCTTGGCCCGGACTTCTATCATGTCAGACGCTCTGCGTCTCGGCCCGGACTTCTATCATGCCAGATGCCCCGTGTCTCGGCTCGGACTCCTATTATGCTGAAGGCTTTTCGTTTCATCCACTTTACATCTCGGCAAAGACACGTCATTTCTGATATACAACTTCTCAATATAAGTTATCTTATTCAAACAAAAGAGAAGGCGGTTATTTCATATCCACAAGCTGACCTGACAATCCTCATCATCACCTCTCTCCGACAAAAAGGCAAACCTCTCTGTCAAGGTTCAAATGGATGTCTGCAGTGTTAATTAGGATTTGTCTCCTATCAATCGCATAACATGTATTAATTGCAACCCACACGCAAAAGCAGATGTCTCCGTCGGGTTTCAAAGGGATGGCTGCGGCATTAATTAGGATTTGCCTCCTATCAACCGCGCAATGTGCATTAATTGCAGCCCACGTGCCTGCTACAGTTACAAGGGTAATGATCGCGGTGTACGTCTCTTTGAGGTCATATCACCTTCGTTGGCAGTATCTATCGACGGGGGAACTCCCCCTCTATATATATGGCTTTCCCTGAGAAGAGTGTTAGGGCAATCTCTTGCCGTAATATGGTTTTGATGGTGTGGCAAAGGGTTTAAGTTAGTTTGATATGTTGATGTGATATGTGCGTTGAAGTCGTGCAGGACTTAGTAATTCGCACATGGAGCCGTGGCGAGTTTCACATCTCATGACTCGTGCCTTGAGTCGGTGAAGGATAGCTTTGCGGAAGCCGTGTGCTTGGAGCATCCGAGGGACCGCCGGACGAGAAGCTTGGAGTGAAGCCGGAGGAAGTAGACTTCGAGGCAAGAGACGCGAAGGAGCATTGCAGAGCCGTGCGCCTGATGCTGCCGAGGGACGTGGCCGAGAACGAAGAGAACTTCGAAGGCGAGGGACTCCGAGAAATGAGAGTGAGCGATTGTAACCCGAGGAAGGGTAGCTCTTAGGTGAAACTTGCCCCTGTGGCCAAGTGCCGGATGGGTTTTCGACACGGTCATTGCCATGTCATGGCGATCGCTCGAATCAGTGAGTTCGGCCGGTATCGATTGGACGATTGGCGTGATCGGCGCATCGATCGGTCATGCTGAACGGCGATCGGTAGTAAATGGGGTTTCGGCCGCGAGCCGTTCGTAGCCGTAGGCGTCGACTACGGAGAAGCGTGATCGTGATGAGGTCCATCGATCCGCCAAGAGTTCCGTTGGACTACAATGGTCGGGATCCGACGTGTTCGGAGGCCGTTGTAGTGACGGCAATCGACTGCCAAGGGCGGCAGTCGACTGATGGCGGCAAACGGGAAGAAGTTAGCCCTCTCTATAAAAAGAGAGGGTGTGAGCCTTTGAGAGGCTAATGCTCATACTCCAAACAATCTTCCTAGTGCCCCATAAGCTCTAAACTCTTCTTACCTGTTCTTACTCCATTCTATTTGTAAGAAGAGTGTGCTTGATTTGTAAAGGTTACCTCCACCTAGCTTGGTGCAAAAGAGAGACCATTTAGTGGATTAGTTTAACGGAGTGATTCACCGAGGACAAATCAGGGACCGTGGATTAGCGGCGTAGCCATGAACCACGTTATACCATCGTGTTAGCGTTTGTTTTATTGTTTGTCTTTTGCTTTGTATTTGTATATTCCGCTTGCGCTAATCTTTTGTAGACGAGCAATTTACGACGTCCAACGTACGAGGGCTATTCATCCCCCTCTAGCCGGCCATATCGATCACCAACAAGTGGTATCAGAGCCAAGGAAAGCTTGTCGAGGACTAACCGCCACAACAAGCAATTTTCAAAATGGCCGGCTCCAACATTCATCCTCCGAAGTTTGAAGGAGAATTCGCTTGGTGGAAGAAGCGAATGGAGGTATTTTTCGAAATGGATTTTGATATAATGATTACAATGGAATCCGGTTTCGTTTTGCCTAGGGATGAAGAAGGGAAACCAATCGAAAAATCACGATGGACTAAGAAGCAAAGAGAGGAGCACCTTGCGAACTCAAAGGCAAAACATCATCTTTTCAATGTGCTCCCCCAACAAGAAATCAACCGAATAGGAGAATGCCTAAGCGCCAAGGAGATGTGGGAGAAGCTAATTGAGCTTCATGAAGGCACATCCGAGGCAAAGCTAGCAAGGAGAGATCTCCTCCGCTCCCAACTATCTAACATCAAATTAGAAAAGGGAGAAAAGGTAATTTCTTTGCATTCTAGATTCAAAGAAATTTTAAATGGACTAACAAGTGTAGGTGAGAAGCTATCAAACCGGGATATGGTAATGAAGGCCATAGATGCCTTTCCCCGGTCCTCAAAGTGGAGCTCCATGGTGGACTCATTCTATATCTCAAAGAATTTAGAAGTGAGCACCTTGGAGGAGTTCTTCTCAACAATGGAGCTCCACGAAACTAGGCTTGAGGGAATACAAGAGGAGCCTAGAATTCAAC
Source organism: Wurfbainia villosa (assembly GCA_025175895.1). Lineage (NCBI taxonomy): Eukaryota > Viridiplantae > Streptophyta > Magnoliopsida > Zingiberales > Zingiberaceae > Wurfbainia > Wurfbainia villosa. The sequence continues at coordinate 27,522,226 of CM045989.1, read as the reverse complement.
CTTCAAGGGGAGTAGCATTGTTGGCAAATAAGGGGAAGAAGAAGATGGAAATCCCCTCCTCCTCCGATGACGAAGCGTCCTCCTCCTCCTCTATGGATAGCACCGAAGAAGCCTATATGGTAAGGAGGGTAAGACGTGCATTTAAGAATTTTAGATTTGATAAATCTAATGATAGGAGTAGAAAACCAAGGGGGAAGGTCATATGCTACAATTGCCAAGGAGAAGGGCACATAAGGGACAATTGTCCTCTCCTAAACAAGAGCAAGGAAGAAAGGAAAAAGAAAGAAGAAAAGAAGAAGAAGAAGGGGAGCAAGAAAAAGAAGGAAGAGGAGAAGAAGACAAAGGAGAAGGGAAAGGCTAAGGCTCTCAAGGCAAGGACTTGGGATGATCCATCCTCATCCTCCTCCTCATCATCGGATGAGGAGAATGCCTTTGTCACCAATTTGGCCTTGATGGCCTTTGATGACTTGGATTGCTCTTCCTCCGAAGATGAAGGTTCAAGCTCAAATAGGGAGAGCTCAAATGAAGGGGGAGCTTCTACATCCTCCTCATCCGAAGAAGAAGAGGACATGGAAACTATGGTAACAAATCTAACCCCTAAGAAAATAGTTTCCATGATTTCTAGTTTAACTAAGGACTTATTTAGAGCTAAGAAGAAGAACAAAAGCATGCTAGATCAAATTAAGGACCTAGAACAAAAATTAGAAAAAGCATGCTTAAATGAAAATGAAAATATTTCTTCTAGCTTAGATGATGCATGCTCACATGATTATATGCCTTTAAATGTTAATGATGCATGCATAGAGGAAAATAGGGCATTAAGGGAAAAGGTAGATTACTTAACCAAAGCCCTAGAGAAATTCACAATTGGCTCCAACACATTAAATATGATCTTAGGGAGCCAAAGAACTAGTTTCAACAAGAAAGGCCTAGGATACAAAGAAAAGAAAAATGAAAAAGCCTACAAATGCCTTATAGCTAGGGGACAAGATAAAAAAAGAGTAATTGCTAGGAAATGGATCCCCAAGGAGTATTTAGTGAACCCAATAGGAAAGAATTTATTTTGGGTTCCAAAATCCATCCTTAAGGGTTAGAATAACCCTAGGGTAGTCAACCATATGAACTTGACCTATATCATATTTTGGTTGACTTAGGATGACGGGATAACATTTTTTAGATAGTGTTGGGTGATGATAACGTGCCCATAAATAGGTAATAATGCTTAAATCATGATGATTGATGTAATTCCTATGTATGTCTTAAATCATGATTTATGATTTTGATATTTGGCATGTTATCATGAGAAATAGGGTTAAATCATGCTTTAGGTGATAATTTGTTTATTATCATCGTATAATACCTAATGCATGACTATTATTTGATGGATACATGTATTTCATGATCATAATGTAGAATTCATTCATATATGTCATTATGATCATGTAGAATGTTAGGTTGATACTTAACCATGATAGAATTGCATGAATATATGGGTTAAGTATATACAAATACCCCCTAGGATACATCTCACACTCACTATAGGCTAACTTGATTGCAAACTTAGCATGGGTGAGATATTAGGATGATACAAATGTCCACTAATGCCTATGGCATTTAGATGGTCATTTAAAGTATCAAAATAGCAATAATAGACCAATCATGGGGAAGGCTTATGTTTAATTCATAGACATATTGCCCAAAGATCATGGTTGAATATTTCATATGTTTTCAAAATAATTTCTTACCTTAAAATACATGTATTCATGTTTTGAAACAATTGGATGCAAAACTAGGTAGCTAACTTGATACTAGAATGATAAAAAACCTAGTGGTTTTTAGAGCTTTTGGATTTTTGGCAAAAACAAGAAAATATAATGATTTTTCATGAAAAACTATTTTTCCTTGATAGATATACTTAATAGAAATATGTTCCCCAAATTTCATGATTTTTCGAATTTTTTGGAATTTATAATGCATTTCTGAAATTCGTCTAGAAAATCAAAAATTCGGATTCCTTTGCGGTCCGACCGCCATATCGATAGCAATGATCGGGTGGCCTGTAAATCAGAACATTGAAGGCCGAATTCAGTTTGTAAACCTACAACAAGTGGTAGAAATATACTTGATGCCATCAACAAGTGGTACCCAATTTTAAATCAACTTGTTATATTTTCCCTCCATTATACTTGATGCCATGAGCTTATAACTTAGTGTTAATCTTTTTGATAGTGTCAAAGGGGGAGAAATAAGTATGTTTAAGTTAATCACTTTAGGGGGAGAAATATATTTTAGGGGGAGAAATATATGATAAGGGGGAATTGCATGTTGTTATATCAGGTTTATCTTTACATGCTTTCTTACCTTAGAATTTATATCAAATGTTTTTACCTAACTTAAACGGATTGCCACACATCAAAAAGGGGGAGATTGTTAGGGCAATCTCTTGCCGTAATATGGTTTTGATGGTGTGGCAAAGGGTTTAAGTTAGTTTGATATGTTGATGTGATATGTGCGTTGAAGTCGTGCAGGACTTAGTAATTCGCACATGGAGCCGTGGCGAGTTTCACATCTCATGACTCGTGCCTTGAGTCGGTGAAGGATAGCTTTGCGGAAGCCGTGCGCTTGGAGCATCCGAGGGACCGCCGGACGAGAAGCTTGGAGTGAAGCCGGAGGAAGTAGACTTCGAGGCAAGAGACGCGAAGGAGCATTGCGCAGTCGCGCCGATGCTACCGAGGACGTGGCCGAGAACGAAGAGAACCGGCGGCGAGGGACTCAGAAATGAGAGTGAGCGATTGTAACCCGAGAAGGGTAGCTCTTAGGTGAAACTTGGTCATTTGGGGATTGGCGGGTTCGAGCCGCTATCGCGGCGTCATTGCCAAGACCATCGATCCGAAGGCGGCGATCGGCGGTAATAAATGGGGTTTCGACCCGCGAGAATCGTTAAATGGCCGGTAGGCGATCGACTACGGGAAGCGTGATCGGCCCGATGAGGTCCATCGATCCGATCGCCAAGAGTTCCGTTGGACTACAGCGGTCGGGATCCGACGTGTTCGGAGGCCGCTAGTGACCGCAATCGGCGCAAGCGATGATCGGTGATGGCGGCCAACGGGAAGAAGTTAGCCCTCTCTATAAAAAGAGAGGGTGTGAGCCTTTGAGAGGCTAATGCTCATACTCCAAACAATCTTCCTAGTGCCCCACAAGCTCTAAACTCTTCTTACCTGTTCTTACTCCATTCTATTTGTAAGAAGAGTGTGCTTGATTTGTAAAGGTTATCTCCACCTAGCTTGGTGCAAAGGAGAGACCATTTAGTGGATTAGTTTAACGGAGTGATTCACCGAGGACGAATCAGGGACCGTGGATTAGCGGCGTAGCCGTGAACCACGTTATACCATCGTGTTAGCGTTTGTTTTATTGTTTGTCTTTTGCTTTGTATTTGTATATTCCGCTTGCGCTAATCTTTTGTAGACGAGCAATTTATAACGTCCAACGTACGAGGGCTATTCACCCCCCTCTAGCCGGCCATATCGATCACCAACAAAGAGGAGGTAAGCTCTCATGCTCTTAACTCCGCTTTCTTCATTTTCTTCCTTCTTCTTACTAATTTCCTGCCTTAGGCGTCGAAGGAGCTTTGCCGAGATCTCTCTCGGCGCCCTTAACCATTTGCTGTCTTGTAGGGCCTCCATTTGGCCCAGTTCCTGTCATTCGGCTCGGCCATCCGAGAAGGCCACGTTCTAGCTGTGCTCGACCTTTCTCCACGTCACCCCTTCACACGACAGTTGTTGACTCCCGTTGTTTTCGCCACCAGGACACCTCACCATCACCGTCTCGACAGACAACTCACGTAATAAGTTTTGATTCGACTATAATATTTTTTTTTAAAAAAAACATTGATCAACTTGTCTACATGCTAGCTTTAGTTTAATAGTCAATTAGGTTTTGGTAAAATCTTAATCAAATGTTAAAATATGTTATGTAATCCTTAATAATAGTAAATTCTAAATACTCATATTATATTTTTCATTCAACTAGTTTTAATTATTGAAGGGAAGATGATGATTGAGAATATCCAAGGCATTTTTATTTTTTTACCCAACTAATCTTAAGGATGATGATTTTGTCCCATGGAAGTTTTTTATCGGTCATTAGGGTATAATAGGAAGTGGCAACCTCAATACTTGTTATTTTATTTGGAAGAAAATTCTACAAATACATCATGATTGAAAATCGACTCGTAAATATCTAATTGAACTGGACATCCTACCGCTGCACCATAGCCTATGCTTATAAAGGCACTTTTATAACAATTATGCTTTATCTAATGAATTGAATTGATGGAGCTACAAAACTAGTTCGCAATCAATCATTTTCTTATTTCTCCTCAACTTTTTTGAGGTACATTAAACTACTTCCCTTCCCTTGATTATTAGACAATTACAAGTAAACCAGTACAAAATACAAAGAAATCTTTTTTGTACTTTTGTATTTTACATATAAAAGTTGTGTATTTTCATAAAGGAGGAAAACGTGGGCTATACTTTTTTTTTGTTTAAATTGTCTTTTTGTTATGGAATTAATATGTTAATATGATTTGTTTTCAAATTTATTTTTTCCCCTAGACATAAAGCTCCTTGGAATTTATGTTCTACTTATCTCTCCATATAAATGTAGGACGATAAATTTAATATGTTTTTGCAAAAACTGGTTAATAATCTTGCAATTATAAAAAAATATGAAGTGAGATCAAAGTTTTGTTAATTAGGGTTCAGATGTTTACTTAAAAGTAACTTACACGAGAAAATTGTTAGCTTAGTCTACTTATCCTAGGTAGCTTGCTCGAGTTGCCTAATTTATTCGATTCATTTGGTCTTCTTGGTCAACTGACTTAGCTTGATTGATTCACCAACTTAATTGATTAGCTCAGCTTGCTCAACCAATTTAATTTACTTAATTGATCAATTTAGGCAAGTTGATAATTCAGACATTCGAACTTTGCTTGTCTAATTTTTAATATAGACGATCTTATTTTTTTAATTCAGAGCATGGTTCTAGAATGTTTGTCCATAATATACTCTTGATTACTTGAATTATATTTTAGGACTTAATAAAATATATTTAGATATCATGACTTAATTTAAAAAAAAAATACACATGAGGAATATATGTTTTGATATTTTGATAACTCTACCCTGATTATTTTATTTATTTATTTATTTTTACTTCGTTGATTAAATTTTACGAATTCGATAATATGTTTATTTTTCTTTCAAAATACTTAAATTTTAGCTGTTTAAATTGAAAAAAGAAAAGATATTTGGAAATGTGGGAAAAGAGGTGCTAGCAATTGACTCAAAATATAAGTCATATTATTTTTTAGTCAACCAACGACAACACTCAGCTGGCCCATCTACACCTGAAAAAAAAACATTAAATAATAAATATTCATAAATCGATACATTTTTTTCTAAGGACAAAATACAAATGAGGATGCCGTTGGACAAAAATATTCCTGTCCCCTTGACGACACATTTGCAACAGTATTTTTAATGCCTACCTTCTACTGTCTCATGTCCATCGCCGTCAACTCACGTGTTACAACTCCATTTTATAAACAATTGTGAAATAATGGGACAAATTTAAATAAAAGGGATTGTCAAAATATCCCCAATTTAATGCTTTAAAAAGATCTCTTAAGATTTTATCAATTTCAAAATCCCCTTTCATATTACTATTTATTTTATGCATTGTTATAGTTAAAAAAGGAATAATTGGAGGTCATTTCAATAATAAGAAACGCTTAGGATATTTGTAAAAAATTGTTAAATTTTATAGGATATTTTAAAAGAAAAATTCTCCTATCTTCAAACCAAATTACAATTTTCAAAATGTACAACCAATCATCTAAATATATTTTCAATCTTGAAAAATATGGACTATTTTAAAAAGGTTGCTCGCCCTAAAAAGCCCTTTAATTTTAATTAAAATACTCTCAGCCCTTACGCCCCTAATAAAAAGGAAAAGAATTTTAAAAATTTTAAAAAAAAATTGAGCACTGAAACGGCAGGTGAAAAAATCTAAAAAAAAATGATACATTTTATGACAAATTGAAACACATGACTTGATTTTCAAGGTTATCAAACACATTTTTAACACCCATCAACTTTTCACCAAGATATGGTTCGAATGAAAATAATAAGTTATATAATTTTTATAAATCATATTGGATTCTAAATATTTATAAGATGTACCAAGTTTTTTTTAAAGATTATTCACTTAATTTTTTAGGCACTCATTTTTTCAAAATCTTTTTATATTAAATTTTGGTCAAATTTAGTTTTATATTAATCAAATTCTCATATTTAATGTGTGATGTTAGAGGTGCATTTGTTTTTTTTAATAAAAAGTAAAAAAATAATTTAATAGTGTGACTAACTGAAATTACTTAATATAAATAGAGGTCTCATTTAATACCAATAGCTACCTTGTTACTCTCGCCTCGAATGGGGAATATACATCTTTGCCACGATAAAAAAAAAACTAGGAATCGTGTACAATTCTAAAATATCATATTTAAAAATTTCCAAGAAATTCCAAAGTTATATATATCTATCCGTGAGTATTTCCATTATTCATATTTCGTCCGATTTCGACCCCGACCCCGACTCCTAGGGTTCAAGGATTGGGCTAGCTATAGTGCACATTCGATCGGATGATGTATAATGAAAGTGTTTATAAATACTCATGGATAAGTTATGTAAGATAGAAAGATATATCAAGGATTGGACTATAGTGCATAAACGATCGAACGGTAAATAATAGAGATGTTCACGAGTGCTAGATGAATTGTATAAGATTATATATATATATATATATGGTGAGGATAACCCCGAGCTATGGTGCAGTGGTAGGGCGTTCACGTAGATAATCATGAATCCTTGGGTCGAGCTATGATGTATTTGTGGATTTTTCTCCAAATGAGGATTGATCCCTTGGCACGCTTAAATTTGCTAAAGCAGTCCACGCTAAATTTACCTCCCTTTTCAATTAGAAGCATTTGAGGGAGTCGTTAATGTGACGGTTTTATATTTTTTTGATACGGTGAGGACCTTTTCATGTGCACTGTACATGATTGAATAGTACTGAGTCATGATCCAATCGTGATTCGGCGAAAGGATGACGGATTAATCCTGATGGATTCAAGGGATTGACTATAGTGTCATCGAAACAACACCGCATGGTAAAAATTCTGTGCAATGCATAGGTGCACGCGGAGTGCATGCACACGGAGAGTTGCTCACTATATATATATATATATGAAAGAAGATTTCACCCTATATTCTATCCTATCACATATAAACATGATTAAGGGTTAGAAAATGCATTTTTTCCCTTCGGTAAAAAACAAACATTTTGGTGCAATTTGGAGAGAAGAAAACAAATTACAATTAATACTACAACTCTCAGAGTAAAAAAAAAATATCGAAAATTTCTTTATATACTGTAAAAAATGATTAATTACTGTTCTATATATAATTGCAATAGTTAGTGCGAGGGCTAGCGCAAATAATAGCAGAAACTACATAAAACGGGTTATATATATATATATACACGAAACTATGAACATATTTTAACGAAGTAATTAATATAAGTAAATCAATCTGATTCTCCCCAATCCAAGAACTTAATTAATTCGTCTTAACTAAATAATTAAGTTTGATTAATCAGTTACAGATCAAGCCTAATTAATCAACATTGCATGCATGACCTTCATTCTCTCTCTCAGTTACAGTTCCATACTTAATTATTTACTGAATTCTTCCACCACCAAATGATCGAGCCTTCATCTCGGTGTCCATGGAGCTGATGTTCTCGATGCCGAGATGAACTCCTCCAGCAGTCGTCATGCTCCTCACCATGCTGCCGACTCCCAGAAAGTCCCTCGTTATGCCTCCTCTTCCTCCGGTAGTTAGGTTGTGGTGCAGCTTGCTCTCTTGATCCAAACCAGGGTTGAATCCTCCAAACCCACCCACTTGCTCGTTACTGAACACTAAACCGCTGTTGTTGGAATTAGTAAGCGAGTTGATGAGGTCCTGGAAATGGTTCTCCTGCTCCAGTTGACTTCTCGAACTGCCGCTCTCTCTACCCCTCATGTCGAAGTTTGGGCGGAAGTTGCTCGTCGGCGTCCCTCCGATTTGGGAGGCTTTGTGAAGCAGCGCGGTCGCCGGCATCTGCTGCTGCTCGTGCTCACCTTGCAGGGAAGGGTTATAGAAAGAAGAAGGAATGTTGGTGTCAATGTGGCTGTTCATCATTTGGTTAACGTTGTCGATGTTACCCGAATTGCCCGAGAAGAATCCGAGGTCGAATAGGTTGGCGGCGCAGGAAGAAGGGGCGGCATTGTTTGCACTTGTTTGGAGATCTTGGAGTTGCATCATGCCGTGGAAGGGCTTGCTTTGCAGCAACTCTTCGGTGTTGAAGCCCTGCTGGCTATAAGAGCTGCCTCCGAGGAAGAATGGCGAAGGATGGGTCGGCTGCGACTGCTGCTGCTGCGGCGGCGGCGGCTGCCGGAAGGAGGAGGAGGCTGTGGGCATGTTAACGTGATCAAACTGTGAAGCTCCAGCGGCACCGCCAGTCGCCCTCAGTAAGGAGGAGAGTTGCGGAGGGTTGAGTTGGGGAAGCCCCAAGTTTAAGGTTCTATTTGCATATAGCTGGCCGGCAAAGCTGGCGTTCAAGCCATGAGGCGGAAGCCTCGCGTTCTCTTGTGCCAAGGCATCGCAGAAGGCTCTGTGGGTGATGAAACTGTCTCTCCTGCATGCGTTATTATCGACGAAACTCATAAAAGAAAATTAAAAAAAAAACTGAAAAAAAGGAACGAGTCATGCATTCACTATTAGCTGTAAACGCCTGTGCGTAGTGCATAGAGAAGTCACATGATAGTCGAGCTATCGAGTTTTACCATGCTAAAAGCGAGGGGATATAAAGAAGAGCTAGCCATTGTTAGGACTGACCCATCAATGAATGCAACCAAGGAATTTAGCATCCCTTACGAAACCCAACAATTCAGTCAATAAATAGCCATCTTTAATGTACAAAAAAATTGTAGGGAGCTACTTCCAAACTTCACACAGTCCGCAGCTCAAGGCTTCCCTTCCCCTGCGAGAATTATTCCCCGAAGAATGCATGCTTCCAATCATGCAATAACGGAGGATGTACCAGCGCAGGTGGAACACTTCTCATTGAATGCAGATGCCCCATTCGATGCGAGAATAATGTACCAGAACTCGCATTGATATTTATGTGAGCTTGTGAGTTTGTGGACCTGGTCGGGTGGCCAAGGCCGTGGCCAGCTGCCCGCAAATCTCCAAATAGCAAGGCAACAAATCCATCCTGCTAGACTTTTGCCTCCACGCCACACGTGAACACTGTGGTGGAGTTAGAGAGAGAGAGAGAGAGAGAGAGAGAGTGAGTGAGTGAGTGTTTGTTTCAATGAGGAACATGGAGATGGGGAGGGAATGCGTCTTTTGAGATCTCAATCATCTTGCCGTTTGGTCATTTTCCATGGCCATCCTAATTCACGTGTGAGCAGTGTCCTCTCTTCAATACTCATAGATCCACCCCAAAGTCTATCTAACATTCCTAACCTAACTCTAACCCTAACCCTAGCCCTAGCCCTAGCCCCGACTATTTTCTCCCAAACCAATTTGGAGTTAGCTTTGTCCTCAGTGCGAGAGCATGCATGGTAGTGAGTGCAGGAATCCTGTGCGAGCTTTTTAAATTAAGAGGAACACGGTTTGAGGATGATGATGGTTAATGAATTCGAATACCTGGAGAAGAGGGTGCCGCAGTCGCAGCGGTACTCGCGAGTGCCGCAGATCTTGGAATGGGCCTTCCAGTCGGATTGCACGGCGTAGCGCTTGGAGCACTTGTCGCACTTCCACTTCTTCTCGCCGTGCTTGCGGCAGTAGTGCTTCTTGATGCCGGTGAGGTCCCCGAGGGCGCGCGAGGGGTCGTGGTGGACGCAAGTGGGCTCCGGGCAGAGGTACACCCGCCGCCGCACCTCATTCGGGTTCTTCTGCTTCAGCTTCCACGGCAGGTTGTGGCCGCGCCGGTGGAGCTGCAGGTTCTGCTCCCGTTGGAACCCCTTGTTGCACACTTCGCACACGAAGCGATTCGTCGCCAGCAGCGATTTCGGCGACAAAGCGATCACCTCGGCGTCCGGATCTGTGAATATATATGCAATCGTAACGAATCAAATTTGAAAATAGACATCGAATTGAGAAAAAAATACACCATATTTTATAAAAAAATGAGGAAATATTATGAGAAAACTAGACACTTGCTTGGTTTTCCAGGGAGGTTTCTCTTCTTCTTCTGAGGTGCTACGGCCGCCGACGAGCTAGCTGGTGCATTCGATGACGGTTGCTGCAGCACCTGCGGGTGCTGATGGTGGCTGTACTCATCTTCCTCCCCTACCCTGAAGAAAGGAGAGGATGAAGATGTCATCATCTTCAAATTCTTGTTCTAAATTATTTCTGATCTCTTCTACTCCTTGTTTTGGTTTCTGGCGATGATCAGCAAACTATCCAGCTTACTTTTTGTTGGAGCCATATATGCATGAGATCTGAGAGCTTTGTTATATCTATCACCATGTTTTATGCCTCCAAATACTTCCCAGTCTTCTCCCAAAAAAAAAAAAATAAATCTAATGACGAGAAAACAGCCAAAGGAAATAGGGGAGATGAAAGAGAAACGCCCAAAATATATTTGTCATACGGAGCTAGCCAGTGAATCTGAGGAAATACTACAAGCTCTCAAAACAAAAAACCTCCAAACTCTTTATCTCTTGAACTCTTCTTCCCAGCCCTGAAAAAGACCAAAGCGCAGATCGAGGCTAAGCAAACGACCAGTTATGTCGTCAGAAAGAAGCACAAAAGAAACAGAGTGAGGAAGGAAGAAGGAGCGGAAGAAAACAAACCGAGAACTAGTCTTTCCCCTCTCCTTGTTCAGAGTGTAGAAGCAGTGGGAAAAGGCCAGCTGCTTTATCTTTGTAAACTAGTGATGGGATTAGTTCGGTGGAGGGACAGAGGTGAAAGAGCTTCAATTGGCCTCGGCTCTTTTGTGATATCTGATCCGACCGAGTTGCTTGTCATACTTTTCCATCCTCTTCTCCCGACCTTCCCCTTCGCTAGCTAGCTAGCTGTGGTTGATTTCCTTTTCTCACTCACTTGTCGCTCCAGCTACGCCTCTCGCTCATTGGTCTTATTCTTCCATCAGCCGCACACAGCCACAAGTGCGAGGGACTGAAGAAAAATTGACGTATTAATAGAAGGGAAGAAGGATCGATCTTAGAGGGTGGTGATGGCTTCTCCCGCAGGCATCTCTGTCGCTTTGTGCCAAGGGTTGGGGCCGCCGGGTCACTGTTTCTCTGTGGGATGGGCGCATCGATTCACAAGAAAGCTACTTGGGAGAAAAAAAAAAAGAAGATCAATAAAAAAGAATTATAATGTTTTTTAGCTGTGTTTTTTATGATCGAAAGAGATATATTCAACTAGTGTATCTTCTTTGCAGGATGCGTTTGTAAATGGTCTTCCTACACATTTTTCTCAAAATATGCACACGAGTGTAAGGAAAAGCATTCGATGCTAGAGATATATGGAATAGGTGTTACAAGAAAACACCGAGAAAAGAGAAACATGGGATAACTTAATTATAAAGGAACCTACTTTTAAGAAAACGAGAAAAATAAATTTCATTTTATTCAAGTATTTTAAGAAATTTATATATAAACACTTCCACAAAATAGTTTCAGAAAATAATTTTTAGATGACCTAATTACTTGTATTTAAAATATTAAAGAATATCATCCTAGAGTTTATTAATTGCAGCAAGAAGATAACGACACACTATAAGAAAATCTTTAATTAGAGATCGATTTAAAATTTATCTCTAATTAAAGACCGATTTTAAAATCGATATCTAATTTAGAGACTGATTATGAGTCGATCTCTAAATTAGAGACCGATATCAAATAGAGACCGATTATATAAATCGATCTCTAAATTAAAGGGCGACTCATAATCGATCTCTAAATTAGAGACTGATTTTGAAGTCGATATTTAATTCATTTTTTTTAAAATAAATTTATTAGAGACCGAATCTTACATTCGGTCTCTAAGTTCAAGTGTTTTTTTTCCATTTGTTTTATTTTTTCACTTTTCGATTCTTGTCCTCGTGATTTCCTTCCTCTCCCATCTCCATCCTCGTTGTCGTGCGAGCTTATTATCACACCCTCGCCCACGCGAAGAGGTCGTACACGGTTGCGCAAAGAGGTCGCGTGCAGCGGTCGTAATCGCACAAGTTCATGAGCCCATAATCGCGCGCGTTAGCGGTCGCAGTCGCACGAGCCCGTGGTCGCGCGAGTCAAGGGTCGCTGTTGTGCGAGCCCACAACCACGGTCATGCTAGACCACAGCCGCACGAGGTAGCAATCTCGGCCGCAACCTCGCTTTGTCATTCTAAAAATCGTTTTCTAAATTGAGTTTTTTTTCTTAATCTCTAATTCTATTCGATCTTTGATTAAGATTTTTTCTTAAAAAAATATTAATTAGAGACCGATTATTATCGATCTAAATTGAGATTTGTTTTGTAGCCTTAATTTTTTTTTCATCCTCAATTCTATTCGATTTTTAATTAAGATTTTTTTTAAAAAAATATTAATTAGAGATTGATTTTAAAATCGATCTCTAATTTAAATATTTTTTCGGATTTATTTTTTTCCCTCTTTTATTTTATTCTATCTGAGTAATTTTTTTTAAAAAATTATTAATTAGAGATCGATTTTATAATCAGTTTCTAAAATAGGATTTTAAAAATCGGTTTCTAACTTTTAAAATTTTTTTATTTCATTTTGTCTCCCGATTCTCTCGCGCCCATCTCTTCTCCGATCTCTCGATCTCCCGATCCCGATCTCCTAATATTTCTTGATCCCCGCTCCCCACTCCGCCGTGCCCTCATCCTCGCCCTTGCCCTTGTCATCTCTCTCCCTGTCTACCTCAGTGGCACGAGGACGCCATATCGTGTTGGTGACCACACAACCGCGACCTCGATCGCACGAGACTGTGCCGCCGAAGGACGAGGCTGCTAAAGAAGAAGAAGATGCCGACGACGAAGAGACAATCGCTTACCGACATCGCCAACGTCCGCCCCTCATCTTCTTTCACTTTGTCCCACTTCAAAAAACCTAGATTCATCCCCAAATCATCTGCACCTCCAACTGCAATCCTCGAAGACTCCTCCCTCCCCAGCATAAACGACGCATCTTCCCCTCCCAGGTCTCCTTTGAGAGAGAATGAGTCGTTCCTCGGTTTAGGTTAGCATCTCTTTTCTCCTTCTCACCCGGTTCACAGCCCATTAGGATTATGCTGGAGTTTATGTTCCCACTCTTTCTTATGAAGTTGCTCAAGGTACAAATACAACATTGTTGAGTTGGCTAATTTCTTCCTCTTTGCTTTTGTTGATCAAATTTCCTTCCAAGAATCAAGTCTAGAGTAAAGCCCATTCTAAATTTCAAGGTATCATATTATGATTTTCTCATTCCCAGACATAATTTCAATCCTTCCCCATATACTTCTTTCAGGGCTACATGGTTGGAAATGGGGTTACTGATGTTGTGTTTGATGGAGATGCTCTTGTTCCATTTGCATTTGGAATGGGACTTTATCAAGCGATTTGTTGCAGGTGTTACTTTCACGCTGCACTATACTTAAGTCAATTATCAAAATAAAAGTTAATACTATTCAGTAGATAAGTTTCTGCATTGTGAAAGTGGATTTATTAACGATATTCCAAAAGTTGGCCAATTTTCTGATGGATGCATACTATATCTGCTTAGTTTATCTTCAAATTCAACTAGTCAATGTTTACTATCTTGTGGGAACATAAACTCCAGCATAAGACTCCCTAGTGGAAAGGATTAGAAGTACAAAGTGCATAACGATTTCTATTACTTTCCTTCTTAGCCTTTTTTTTTCCCCAACAAATATAAGACACAGTTTGAGATGGGTGATGTGCTTGTTGATGGAGAATCAACTGGTATGACTCGTTGGTCCAATTCTTTTAGTTTCCATGATCTTATTCTGTTTCCTTATTCGTGGATTGTGTATATTTTAGGATTCTGTGCTGGTGGATGTGTTGCCATTGCAGATTCAGGAACATCTCTAGTTGTATAGCATGTGCTCATTGACTAAAAAGATTCATCTTTCAACTATTTATTTCTCTCCATTACACAATTCTTTTTAATGACATAAATAATTTCATCTTAAGTTGTGATGTTCCTCATTCCATGGTATTGTTTTGTGGCTTAGATCTCATCTTTTTTAATTTGGATGGCATATTGTTGGTTAGTAAATTTGCTTTTTGGATTGGAGAATGCAATATTTGTCCTTATTGATCCTGTCATTCAGCATTTTTGAAGTGTATGATCTGTTTTGGTTGCTTAAGGGCTATGCCTTGATAGGAATTCACTGTTAACGAGCTATTTATGTTTGTGTTTGTCATGAATTTTTATATAGTTTATATTTTTCACAAAGAAAGTGCTTTAGTGATACACTGATGATCTAGTTCCGTAGTTTGAAATTTGCCAAATGTTGCCTATTTAATTTGTGATTGATCAAAATTTTAAGCCGTTGATCTTATGGATTTTCTGTAGTTCATTTACTTTCTCATTGTCCATGTTAGTATAGTTCTTTTTTATGAAAACCTTTTTAGGCTGTTGTATCTTGCTATCAATGTAATGGAAGATGCAACCACCACCACCAACACCACCACCACATACAATTTCTATTGTATGTGTCTTATATTTGTTATTTCTCAGTTGTTTTTTTAATTTTATGTTAACTACATTTCAGGTTATAGTAGATGGAGTGAGAAAAATAAAATTGATTTCCTATCATTGTCTTATACCGGGTATGTGCATGGAAGATTTTCTATCAGTCTTATTTTATGTATACTCATTAGTTCTGCTTAATTTCCCATATTAAATATAGAGGTCATTGATATCTTATCTTTTCTTTGTCCTTTTCATAGTTATTTCAAAAGGTAATTATGCTTGTTAAGTATTATTCAAAAGATGACTTCTTATGCCCTACTGCATGTAGGTCCGGGAATGGAATTCCTATCAAAATTAGGTGATCTTTACCAAACTAAAAAATTTGCAAAAATTGAGAGCATAGAGATTTGCTGAAATGTGAAGTGATTTATAGAAAACATCTGCTTTTAAGCTTATAGTTCATGCCTTCCCTACTCAATTTTTTTTAGGGACTTATATATTTGTTAATGAAGTTGGCACACCAGTTGCCCTATTTACTAACGATGTTTGAGTTCTTATTCTAGTATATATATATATTTTTGTTGATTTGGATACACTTGCAACTCAAATATGTTTCAAAATCAACATAGTTATGAGCTTATTGATATTAGGAAAAACAAACCAAATGTTGATTCTCTCTTCCGGCTGAGGATTTAAAATTAGTTGATTGACTCTGCGAAGTGAAGAGCACCATTGATTTCAATTTCATATCATGTGGATGTGGTTTGAGATTGAATTTATGAGTTTTCCTTTTAATTTTCTTAGTTTTTTGGGATTGAATTTACACTGTCAATCATGTACTAACTGAGGTGCATTCTAGTTTACAAGCGAAATGAGATATGGATCAGCGACTAAGAAGGTCTTGCACTACAAGGGATCATTCTTCCATTGCTTAATTAAGGGCTTTATGACATAGATGCTATTATTGTTTCTTCCACCCAATTTCTGGATTCGTGAAGTTATAAGTATTGTTATTGTTTTATTAGTCCTTGTTTAAGTTGTTGTCAAATTGTTAATGATTATTTTTAAGCTATGATTTTAAGTTGCATAAAAAATTTCTTTCATGTTAACCCTGTTCATGTACTTAGACCATGAAATTTTATTTTCAGGTGGTGCTTAACATGATAGGGGTGCAACATGATCCACGATCTAACTGCGGAGCTAACCACGACTATGAACTCCACTAGTTTCGTTCCAGAAATCTAATTATGTTTATTTTTATTAGCGATGACACGTGAAAAGTTATTTAATATTATTCAAACATATTGTAATCATATCTGTTTAATTGTGTATATTTAGATATTAATAAAATTAAATTTGATTAGACTTTTATTAAATGGTGTATATTTGAATATTAATAAAATTAAATTAGTTTAATTTTTATATTGTAATTGTGTGTGTTTAGATGTTATAAGTAAAATAAATTGAGGTTAAAATTTGATTATTGAAAAAATAATCAGATTTTTTAAAAATTTAGATCTCTAAATTTAGAAACCGACTTAAAAATTGGTCTCTAAGTTAGAGACCAATTTCTAAATCGGTCTCTAAAGTTAGCGACCAGAGAATTAGAGATCGAAATATTCGGTCTTTAAAACGGTCTCTAATGAATTTAGAGATCGAAAATCGGTCTATAATTCGGTCTCTAATTAAGGATTTTCTTGTAGTGATAATTCGAGTGCACTTTCAAATCTCTAAAAAAAATAAATCACAATGATCAAATTACCTTCTAAATGAAAAAATATTAATCCCAATTAACATGCACTTTAGTATAATCGACTTTATCCATTGGAATAATTCTATCATCCGAATGCTAATTCACTACAAGAAAAATGATATTTGACGACGATTTTTTCATCGCTAATATACAATATTCGTCGCTATTAGACTTTTGCGACGAATAAATATCGTCACTATAAAATTGTCACAAAAAGAATTTTATGACGAATTAATATAGTTTCGCTGCTAATCTTAAAGACAAAAAAATCGTCGCTAAACTAACAATAATTGTTGCTAAATTGATGTAAGTTTGCAACGATTAAAGTATATTCGTCGGTAATATTAGCGACGCTTTATAAATATTCATCGCTACTCTTAGCGACGATATAATATATTTCATCGTTATATTTTAGGGTTGAAAATATGTTTTCGTCGCTAAATAATATTTTCGCGATGAAATTTTTATTTTCATCACTAAAAATTAGATTTCCAGAAAGATTTCCAGAGAGATCCATGGGCAACCCGTGGAAATTCTTGAAAATCACAAGGTCGTGGAGTCCTTTCTATTAGCGACAATTAAATATATTTATCGCTAGAGTATACTTTAGCGATGAAATTTTTAAATTTTGTCGCAAAAACTGCATTACACAAAGAGACCACAGGCAAGGCATGGAAATTCCACGACCGTGTTATCAAAACTTAAATAATTTCATCGCTAATCATGGACATCTACTTTCACATAATTTCATTTATTTATATTCATAGATCATATAATACAAATTTATTTACACTCAGTCACAAAATTTTTCATCAACTAATTTAACAACATAAATTTCAAACATTTAACAACAACTAATTACTTAACATAATCAAATATACAACATCAAGAACATCGCTTTAAGTTCAAAACATAGAATTTCACAATACCAATTTAAAAACTCTTACATACAGATAAATGGATCAACAACTCATTGATCAAGTTCAAATTCTAAGGTGGAGGAGGAGGTGGAGCGGGAGAGGACTCATGGATCAAGGATTGTAATGCTCCAAGTGTAAGACGATTCAAAATTTGTTCAACATATCTTGTCTTGATCTCATTAATGTCAACTCATCTTGGGTGCTTGCTAATTGAACTCGAGTGTTTGCTAGCTCCTATTGTGTCCCTTCTGTTGGTGCAGGGGCACCTAAGTTGAATCTGTATTTTGATTATGGCAAAAGACGCAAAGTCAAGGATATATCATTATCTCACGAGCTGAATCGAGTGTGCAGAAAAGTGCTAAAGCTGGAGCTGAAGGCTAGCGACACCCGGAGGGAGCCGCGGTGGTCGGGCGACACTCGAGTGATTTCGGAGGAAGCCGAAGAAATCGAGTGGAAAGCCAGAAGTGAAAGCGACATAGTAAGTATCGAGGTAAAGCTCGTGTGTGTGAGAGTAAGAGAGGTCGTATCCTCCTTACGGGGATGATCTTAAGCGTAGATCCGACCAAAGACATCCTATAGATAGTCTAGGTCGAGATCAGACGGTTGGCGGCTGTCGAAATAATGTTTTTGTTAAGCTAACTTTGCCCTGCAGCTAGCATCAGTCGACTGCCAGCTTGGAGGACTCGACTGCCGTCAATCGATCATTGCTGCGGTCGACACTCGATGATCGCCATCATCGATCGGATGATGACATCGATCGGTGATGGTCAAGGATCAGCCTCGAGGAGTCAAGCTCTATCACCATTTTCCAAGGAGTTTTGTGCTCATTTGTGATTGGTTGAAGACCCATTCGATGAGGGGATCAAAGGCTATAAAAGGAGGGCTTGTAGGGTTTTTCATCAATTCAAAAGCTTCCAAGTGCTTCCGGTACGCTACGAGTCTCCAACATTCCTATGACGAAGCTCTGCAGACACGACGACTAGGGTTTCATCTTTTCATCTACGAGTCATTGGTATAATCTTAGTTTAATTCCATTCTGTACTTATTTTTATTGTGGTTTTATCGTAACGAGAAGAGGGGGAGTGTCCCTCTATCTCGAGTCTCTTTCGTGGTTTTTGTATCCGATTAACTCCTACCTCCAACGAGGAGGAGTTCATTAGTGATTTGCCCTCCGTGCGTGATCAAGGATCACTAGGGCCTTGGAGTAGTAGCCGAAGGCTACGAACCAAGTAAAAAATATACTTGTCTCTTTTATTTTTTATTTATCTTTCTGCTGCACTTAATTTCTTTGAAACGAATTCATACGAAAAAGTTTTATCGCTATTCACCCCCCCTCTAGCGATCCGCTTCGATCCAACAATTGGTATCAGAGCCGGGGGTACTCAGATTCGGTGCAACCACCGGTCGAGCATTTTCCTTTTCGTATTTATCGTTTTAAGATTTCTCCCACACTACTAATCCAAGACCAAGTCTTGGTACATAGTTTTTTTGTTGTGTTTTTGCAAGTACTAATTGCCTTCGGAGTACCTCACGATCAAACGAGCATAACTTTTGCTACAAGTGGACTCACGAAACGATCTACCCACCAAATCGAAGCTCTCTGAGAGATCTACACTTCTTATAGGGGTTTATCCCGTAACAAGCTGTTTCATCCCCAGAAGTTTCTTTTCTCTTTGTTTAACCTTCTATTTCTCATTTGTTTTTTTTATTTCCCGCACCACTAATCCAAGACTCGAGTCTTGGCAAGTTTTTTTGTGTTTTTTTTTTGTTTTGTGTGTGCAAGTTTTTCTTTATGGCTCACATTGAGGGGTACAACACTACTCGACCTCTGTTCTTTAGCGGAGATTATTTCCGTTACTGGAAAGGTCGGATGGAGTATTTTCTAAAAACATAAGTCGAGTCTTGGATAATCATCCAAACCGACTTTGCTCTACCCACCAATGATCAAGGAGAGCCCTTGGATTTCAACAAGTGGACCAATGCAACCAAGAGGCAAATCGAAGCCGATGCAAGAGCAACCCAAATATTGCAATGTGGTTTGTCTAAGGAAGAGCTCAACCGCATCGGACCCTTCATCAGTGCAAAAGATCTGTGGACAAAACTCATAGAACTACACGAAGGGACTAACGACGCGAAGGTAAGTAAGCGTGACTTACTACTTAATAAATTGTATAACCTAAAAATGCAGGAATGTGAGACGGCAACGCAACTACACGCCCACGTCCAAGATATTGTCAACGACTTACACACCATCGGACACAAGGTCGAAAACCGCGACCTCCTAAGGTACTTTCTTAACTCATTTCCTAGGACTACCTTGTGGGCATCCATGGTTGATGCCTACAAGGTTTCTAAGGACATTTCAAAGCTTAGGTTAGACGAGTTATTTTCTGAATTTGAACTTCACGAGCAAACTAACATGGTCCGGGCCGAGAGAGGTATTGCTCTACTTGCAGGACAAAGAAGCAAGACACCCACCAAGCAAGAAGATGGACTCGAATCCGAAGACGAATCAGAGTCCGAATCCGAAAAGGTGGAAGCAATAGTGAACGTAGTGCGGAAGATCGTTCGGAGGGAAAGGAGGCTACTAAAGAACCAAAAGAGGGCACAATTCAAATCAAATCAAAAGAAGGCGTTTCATGCAACATGGGACAACGAAGAAGGCGTCGGCATAGCATGCATGGCAAGACCCGAAGAGTCTGAGTCAGAGTCCGAATCTGAATCAAACTACAACACCGACTCCGAACTCGAGGACTACTTCGAGAAGCAACTCAAAGCCAGACCGAAAGAGAAAATTAAGGTTAGCCGCTCACTAATTCATACGTTTTACAATACGATTAAATTGCTAACTAGGAAATTAGCTAAATCCGAGTCTAGGGCCGAGTCCTTGGTTGAGGAGGTTGAAACCCTCAAACAAGAGACACCCCTAAACTCTTCGACTAGTCCAGTTCAAGAGGAGGACTCGAGTTGAAAAACTCGAAGAAGAGCTCTCTCTTGAAAGGGCGAGTCCAAGAGCTCGAAGCTCGGTTGAACAAGTTCTTGACGGGGTCCAAGAATCTTAACTGACTTCTTGGAACTCAGAGAGCCATGTACAACAGAGCCGGACTCGGATATAGCTCAAAGACTACGAATATATCTTACATGTCTATCGTAAATCGTAGTCATCATCGAGTCCAAGCGTGGGTCCCGAAAACTTTATTAAACTCACATATAAGGACCAATAGGTTTTGGATTCCCAAGGATCAAGTTCATTACTTGACCAGACCATATCGGTTCAATGATCCAGGGGGAGCTAATACCAAAATAGTATATCCAGTAACCTAAACCTCTTATTTATTTTAGAATGGTTAGATAGGACTATAACTCGTCAATGCTTGATAACATAGTACCAGGACACGGCGAGATGATAGTACGCTAGGAAAGCAGAGTCTTGTGTATTCGGGCTAGATAAGGCGTATCTAGTTCGGTGGACTTGACCGAGTGGAACTAGCTGAAGCTACCTCGCCGTATCCTAGACTAGTTAGACCAGAAAGTGGTCTTAGGTGAGTCAAGTTACTATTTTCTCGCAATTGACTTTGTCTAAGGAAGTGGTCGTTTTTCCGATCAAAGAAGGCCCCTGTACCTCACCACGACCTGGAAGCCAAGATCTTGAAAAGGTGACTTGATGAGCTTTGGATCAAATTTGAATCTAATGCAAGGTTGACAAGTTTTAAATCATTAAAACTTAATTAAGATAAAATTGGAATCATCTCACACAACATATAAGGTGAACCAATTCTAAGACACTTAGAATGAGTGAGATGACTAAGGAACAATTTCAATTAGCATAATCTTTTCAAAAATGTTATCTATTTTTCAAACTATCGAGCTTAAACGTGTACTTATACTCGGACAAAACTCTAAATATACAACCTTCTAGGTCAATGTTTAGCACCCCCTAACTCTTCTGTACCTTATATATTTGATTAAGGGGGAGAGTAAACTAACCCTAAGGGTGCGTTTGGTTCAAGTAATCATACATAACCTTGGTTATGTGATTACCAGAGAATAAAACATAACCTTGGAATAAAGTATAACCTTAGATAAAAACCTTGTTTGGTTGGAGGTTTTAATATATAACTTAGTTTAACATTTTACTAAATTATCCTTTGTCTTTGCTCAATCAATTCGACAACAACGACAGAAATATTAATGACGACGACAGCGATCGGCCAACTGACGACGACCGATGACAGTGTCCGGTCGGTCGGCGATGGGCGGCGGCGGCAGCCGGCGACGGGCGGCAATGGCAGCAGCGGCGGCCGCAGCGGCAGCGGCGGCCGGCGGGCGGCGACGGGCGACGGCGGCCGGCGGCGGCGGCAACGATGGCGAAGCGGCAGCGATGGTGGCGGCGAGCGGCAGCGTCCGGCAGCGAGCGGCGATAAGCGGCAACGATGGCGGCGGGCAGCGGCGGCCGGCAATGCGATAGCCGGCGGCCCGGCGGCGGCCAGCGGCAGCAACGGCGGCGACGGCGGCAACATGGCAGCGGCGAGCGGCAATGTGCGGCCGGTGGCGGCGGCCGAGCCCGCTGGCGGCGGCGGCGGCCGCGGCGGCCGGTGGCAGGTAGCGGCAGCGGCTTTGACAAATTGACATTTAATATATTGCTTGGGGTAATATTGGAAAAAAGTTTCCTTAACCCCGGGAATCAACAAAAACCTTGGTTTTCTAAGGTTTTTCGATTCCCCCTAAAAAGGTTTTTGTTCATAACTTGGTAATGATCAATTACCAGGTAATTATTTATAACCCAAACCAAACAAGGTTTTTGTTGATAACCTATCAAGGTTATCAACAAAAACCCCCAACAAACGCACCCTAAGGGTTATATATTTTCAAAAGTTATTAGCATATAAGTATTGTGGAACTCGAAGCTAATTTTATAAGTATTTTGAAAATCAAATTTAGTTTCCAAAAAGTTACATTGTTGGTACAGAGGGCTATACCTCGAACCAAATTAAATCAAGACACATGCTTGGACTCATGTTAGATAATCTTTATGCATGCTACCTTTTCTATTAAAAACCCCCTACTTTTTATAAAACTCCATACCTTTTTTGATTCATGGTAAAAGGGGGAGAAGAGCATAAGTTAAGGGGGAGAACAAAATTTAAATTTTTGAAAATTAAACTTTTGTTTTAAAACTCACCGAAGATTAAGAGGGAGTTCACTACAAATGAGCGTAACGTTTATCTTACTCATTTTCTGCTTTATATTTTCCCTTAACTTTGCGTAAATTTTCCATAGGATCAAAAAGGGGGAGATTGTTGGTGCAGGGGCACCTAAGTCGAACCTGTATTTTGATTATGCCAAAAGACGCAAAGTCAAGGATATATCATTATCTCACGAGCTAAATCGAGTGTGCAAAAAAGTGCTAAAGCTGGAGCTGAAGGCTAGCGACACCCGGAGGGAGCCGCGGTGGTCGGACGACACTCGAGTGATTTCGGAGGAAGCCGAAGAAATCGAGTGGAAAGCCAGAAGCGAAAGCGACATAGTAAGTATCGAGGTAAAGCTCGTGTGTGTGAGAGTAAGAGAGGTTGTATCCTCCTTACGAGGATGATCTTAAGCGTAGATCCGACCAAATACATCCTATAGATAGTCTAGGTCGAGATCAGACGGTCGGCGACCGTCGAAATAATGTTTTTGTCAAGCTAACTTTGTCCTGCTAGCATCGATCATTGCCCGGCTTGGAGGACTCGATTCTCAATCGATGGTGCTGCGGTCGACGATCGGGCCATCCGATCGATGATGACCATCGATCGGTGATGGTCGATCGACCCTATCACCATTTTCCAAGGAGTTTTGTGCCCATTTGTGATTGGTTGAAGACCCATTCGATGAGGGGCTCAAAGGCTATAAAAGGAGGACTTGTAGGATTTTTCATCAATTCAAAAGCTTCCAAGTGCTTCCGGTATGCTACGAGTCTCCAACATTCCTACGACAAAGCTCTGCAGACACGACGACTAGGGTTTCATCTTTTCATCTACGAGTCGTCGGTATAATCTTAGTTTAATTCCATTATGTACTTCTTTTTATTGTGGTTTTATCGTAACAAGAAGAGGGGGAGTGTCCCTCTATCTTGAGTCTCTTTCGTGGTTTTTGTATCTGATTAACTCCTACCTCCAACGAGGAGGAGTTCATTAGTGATTTTCCCTCCGTGCGTGATCAAGGATCACTAGGGCCTTGGAGTAGTAGCCGAAGGCTACGAACCAAGTAAAAAATCTACTTGTCTCTTTTATTTTTTATTTATCTTTCCGCTGCACTTAATTGCTTTGAAACGAATTCATACGAAAAAGTTTTATCGCTATTCACCCCCCTTTAGCGATCCACTTCGATCCAACACCTTCTAATCGTTGTTTTGTAGACTCAAGCTTTTCACAAAATACTGTATTAGTTAATCTGGAGGAAGAGGTGGCATCCGAAGAAGTGGATCTTGTTAGTGCCTATAAGATTCATATATCTCCATAATGGTATGATATTGTCCACTTTGGGCCTAAACCCTCATGACTTTATTTTTGGGCTTTACCCAAAAGGTCTCATACCAATCAAGATAACTTTTTATCTTATAAGCACATGATCTTTTCCATGTCTTACCAATGTGAGACTTTGATTGTATTTCCAATACTCTCAATAATCTCCCCCAACAAACAAAGGACCACATTGGGTCCCCCTCAAGCCTATTCCTCCTCGAAGGACTTCCTCTTCTTGATATCCGATCTTCAACCCACCAAGACTTCCTGCCAATTGTTTGGTCCTCCTTACTCAGTTGAACTTCCTGCCAGTTGTCCAACCCTTCTGGCCCAACTGGATTTCCTACTATTCAGTTCTCCCGATCCAATTGGACTTCCTACCTGGTGTTTGATTCTCTTGATTCGGACATAGGAGCTCCACTTCCTTTGTTCGAGGTTCATGGCTTGACATGAACCATGACTATGATACTAATTGTTAGTGCATATAAGATTCACATATCTCTACAATGATATGATATTGCCCACTTTGGACATAAGTCCTCATGGTTTTATTTTTGAGCTTTACTCAAAAGACCTCATACTAATGAAGATATCTTTTCATCTTATAAGCACATATCTTTTTCATGTCTTACAAATATGGAACTTTGATTGTATTCCCAATACTCTCAACAGATATAACTAGTTTTGGCCTACTTTCAAGTCCTTTAATGTATCTATAACGAACACCGAGGACCTGATCACAAACTTTAGCTGCAAGTTGGATTGCATCGATGTCTATCTTGTATTTTCTTATGTTTGAATGTACTCATCCTGCAGTTTCACTATATCATCCTAAGAATAACAAATATGTTAAAAATATCTTTAAAAATAATTATACAAATTTAAAAATAAATTCACTAAATCATATCATAGCATACGTATGCAGTCTCGATCCTCTCCCCAATTCATCCTTTTGATGAGCTATAATAAGTTTTATTAAAGACAGTAATCTAATCTTTTCTCTATGACTGATCGATCTGAAAAATATTATAATGTGTTAATATTTTAATCAAAAAATAATATATGATAACTATAAAATTTGTACTTACATCGTCGTAACTATATTGAATGATTTAGACCCCTCGTGATGGTTATATGTGTTGGTGCAACAAGCACTGGGTCAATGTTGACCAAACTCGAGTGGGACTCGAGTAGTTTTTTGATGTTTAATAATGGGTTGACAATATGTTTGACCATTATTTGACAATATGGTTTGACCATATGTTGACCATATGACTAGTGGGTGATTGAGATATCCAAAGTCATATGGGGGAGATTATTTGAGAGAGATTGTTGGAGCAATCAATCTCGGAAGTCCAAGTTTGGATAGAAGCATAGTCTTGGCATGGAAAGTCCAAGAATAGTCTTGGCATGGAAAAGTTCAAGCATGGTCTTGGCAATTGGAAAAGTCCAAGAATGATCTTGGCAAGGAAAGTCCAAGTCATAGGTACTTGGCAATGGTAAAGTCCAAAGGTATGTCTTGGCAGCATAAGTCCAAGCAAGTAGTCTTGGTGGTGTAAAGTCCAAGTGAACTTTAGCAATTGGTAAGTCCAAGGGTAGGTTTAGCGGTGTAAAGTCCAAGCATGAGTCTTAGCGGAGTAAGTCCAAATAGATATTTGCAAGGAAGTTCAAGGGTGAGGTTTTAGTAGCATAAAATCCAAGTATAGAGTCTTGGCGGCATAAGTCCAAATTGTAGAGGAAATGTTGACCGCTAGAGGGGGGGGGGTGAATAGCGTCGAGCTAGTACGTGATGGAAATCGTTCGCGTTCGTCTACAAACTTCATTAGCATGTAGTGGAATAATAATAATAAAGCAATAATGAAATAGACAAATACGCAAAAACAAGTATTTAGCGTGGTTCGGAACTGAACGGTTCCTACTCCACGGATGGAGGTCTAAAGAGCTCTAGTGATGCACATACAATCACTAATCATAAATACTCCTTCTCGACACAAGTCGGAGGCGAAGAAACCTCGTACAAATATTCTTACAACAATAAGAAACAGATACAAGCAATTACAATAATGAAATACAATGCAAGTAAAGAAAACTACTTTACAAATGCTCTTTTGAATGCTTGATCTTTGGTTGCTTGAATTGCACTTGGAGACCTTGATTTACAGCAGCAAATCGCCCCAAAAGCCCTAAAGAAACGTTGTTGATTTCCTCCTCCACGAGCTCCCTTTAAAGCTGCTGCCTGGGCTGGAAATTGTTGATCAGTCGACTGATGACACTGTTGCTGTGAGACAATGGTGTAATCTACGCTGAAAAAATCTAACGGCTAGGACATCAGTTGACTGATCATGTCCATCAGTCGACTGATCGAGCCTTCACTCGACTGCTAGCCCCAGTAGTAGAGTGAGACTCCATTTTGTGCCCGAAATACCGAGCACCAGTCGACTGATCACAAGATCAGTCGACTGCTCGACCAATCAGTCGACTGCCCACCTCTGGCAGTCGACTGCTGGGATACTTCCCACAGTCAAACCCTAGTTGACTCACACCAGTCGACTTCCATATGACATCAGTCGACTGACACACCTCAAACATTAGGTTTTAGCCCAAGTATGGTGCCCCTATATTTGCTAGACCACCCTTAGCCTAGACCTAAGCCTTCTAGCCACCTCCATTAGCCTCACGCCTCTCGGATCCCTCCAAGTCATCCATGACTTGTTCATCCATTGCGCTAGCCTTCAGGTGCTTCCATCGGCTATGTCATGCTAATGGTGTCTACACCGCCAAGGCCCATTGGACTTACGCTGCCAAGACTTCGCTTGGACTTTACGCCATCAACCATTGGACTTATGCTGCTAAGACTCCCGCTTGGACTTTACGCCGCCAATATCAAACCCCTTGGACTTCTCAAATGCCAAGACTCAATCTTGGACTTTTCCTTGCCAACCCATGTTGGACTTTCCATGCCAAGACCTATGCTTGGACTTTTCCTTGCCAAGACCCATGCTTGGACTTC
The DNA here is from genome assembly GCA_025175895.1 of Wurfbainia villosa. NCBI lineage: Eukaryota > Viridiplantae > Streptophyta > Magnoliopsida > Zingiberales > Zingiberaceae > Wurfbainia > Wurfbainia villosa. Next base: position 27,495,220 of record CM045989.1, on the reverse strand, counting down.
TCCTTGCCAACCCATGTTGTACTTTTCCTTGCCAAGACCCATGCTTAGACTTTTCATGTCAAGTACTCAAGACTTGGACTTTCCAAATGCCAAGTGTCCCACTTGGACTTTCCATGCCAAGTACCCATAACTTAGACTTTACCATCACATGATCAACCTTAGTCAACCATCAAAATCCCCTCGAGTTAAACTCGAGTCCGGTTAATCATAACCCGGATCGATTGTACAAACAATCTTTCCAAAACATTATCAGACATCAATGTCAAACCTCCATGTCCAACACTTCCATGTCAAACATCAAGGCATACCATTTCCATGTCAAACATCAAAACATCACTCGAGTCAAACTCGAGTTCGGTCAATTGTGACCTGGGTCGATTGCACCAACAATCTCCCCCTTTTTGATGTTTGACAAAAATACATACCTTTGAGTTAGAACACTAACTCAAATCTCCTTACCAATTTTCCCAAATTGGTAATCTTACCTTTCTTCCCCTTTTTGACATACATCAAAAAGGTTCACCCAAAGAGGTCAATGTCTCATATCTAATGAGATCTTACAATCTCTCCCTTGGTCCAAAAATACCTAGGATGCCTACCATCTTCCTAGTGATAAGTCCCATATCACTCAAGAGAGACAATTCTATACACCCTCCCAATTTCCAAATTGGGTATCTCAAAATCCCATTTTCCCTCTCATGAGAAAAAATACCATCCATCATCCTATGATGGATACCTCCCTCTAAAGGCTTGCTCCCCCTTGACCATTGTACCAACAATGTCCTTGGGAAGTCCCTAAGCCAATAGGAACTTTAAACCATCAAAATTATGGCCTAAAGTTCAACATTGAAATTTTCCTCACCTTAAAATTGATACAAACCCTAAACAACTCTTCTAATCCATATCCAATGGATTTTCACCCTTTCTAATGATTCCCAAAGCATATCCTAGGGTTAGGAGTGGTTAGGGACCTTTACCATGACTGAAAATGGGCTAAACAACCTTGTTTTTCCCAAAATCAGCCTAACAATCGACTCTATCAGAGATCACGATCACATTGCCACTCCATCGATCATTATACCACAAGCGATCGGTGATAACTGAAAAATTCGATTTTCAATTATCATAGTTGAATTTCAGAAATTCATAAATAATTATACGTATATCAAAAAATCATGAAAATTCATACGTATAATACTTATGACACATACAATGGGTGAAAAATGATAAAAAAATATTTTACCCCATAAAATATTGAAATTGATACAAAATTCAAAAGTGAAGAAAAACTTCTATGTTTTGGCTCACTTTGTATTAACTTCATCAATGGTGATTGCTATCAAAAGATAGACTTCACTAAGATTTTATAAATTGATTTTAAAATATTTTTAAAACCTTATTTTGGATCATATTTCTTGGGCTTAATGTACATGACTTGTACACAAGCTTTCCCAATGATCCACCAATGAAATAAGATGAGTTTTAGTTCATCTAGGTGCAAAAACTATGCACCTTGAACTTAACTCATATCCTAGCATCTCACATATATTTAGGGTGTCTAAAACACACACAAGTCAATGTGATGTGAGATGTGATTTTTTGGTTCATCTTAAACTAAAGCCTCATGCATTTTCTAAGGCAACACTACTTGATTCCCTTATAAATGAGACTTCAAGTCATGTCATTATCCTTAAATCAATTTTTATTAACTTAAATGCATGAATGATCATGGCATAAATGATAGCAATAGGTAAAGTATGACAAATGATCATGATGTCATGACATATGATATAATCTAAAAACACATGACATTAATCCTTAATCCTATACATAATCATGACATACAAATGATAAAAATAAACATGATGTCATGACATGTTATATGGCAAATCAAGCATGACACATAAAATATATAGGTATAATAATACCTAAATTTTAATATTTGTTGCCATTTGATATAATTAAGTATATTTTGCCATATTATCACTTTTCTCCCAAATGTGCCAAAAACCCAAAATGACACACTATGACTTCTAAACCTAAATTGTGCCAATTTAATTGATTTTTCATAATCCCAAAAATATATTGGCACATCCTAAAATTTTTTAGGATCAAAGATCAAACCTATTTCCAAGGTATCCATAACCTTAAAAATTACCTAAAATGTCATCTTTACCATGGTTAGGTTAACTACCCTTCCATTTAAAGTTGACACATCCTAAACCCATCTAGCGTGAATCGATCACGCTCTTAGGAACCCAAAACCTATTTGAGCTCCTAGGGTTTACTAGGTATTCCTTAGGGATAACCTCCCTAGATACATTCCTAATGACCCTTCTAGGCTGGTTAGCCTTGGTCATTTGGGTCTTGCCTAGGTTGACTCTAAAGGTAACTCCCCTTGCAACCTTCTTAGTGGCTTCCCTAGGTTTTCTTGAAACCCTAGCCACTAGGCACATACCTTGGTCAACCTTAGGGATGACTTCCCTATTGACCTTGGTCTTCCTAGACCTAGTTTGTGTTCCATAATCAAATGGAACACTATGATAAGCCACCTTAGGCTTAGGTTTGTGAACCAAACCTTTCTTGCCCTTGGTTAACTTTTGTCTCTTAGGTCCTAGGTGTTGACTTTGACATCTAGACCCTTGACTTTGACCATTTGACCCTTTTATTTGATTTTGCATAATTTTAAGAGTCTTTTCAAGTTTCTCAAGCCTTAACCTCCAGTCTTGATTTTCCAACTCTAATTGCTCAATTTTAGAATTTTGATTTAATCTTTGGGCATTGTCCTTTCTAGGTATATGCCTAGTTAATTTAGGATTAAAACCTAGGTGGTCTTCTATTTTCTTGATGGATTCCCTAGGTAAGGTCTTTATAAGGACATTAGTCCAAAATTTCTCCTTATTATTATAATGAATATTCTTAGCTCCTAGGAAAAAATATTTATTGTTCCTAGTAACATGCTTATGTTCATGAGCAATAATAAGTGAATTAATATTATTTCTAGCATGATTTTTACTATAAAAACTAGAAGGTACATTATTGAAATATACCTTAGGGTTAGCCTTAGCTCCCCCTACATGTGACGCTCCTTCCTTTCTCGTAGGACATTGACACCTATAGTGTCTCGATTGTCAGCATTTGAAGCACACAACGTGCTCCTTGCTCTTCTTGGTGGGCACATCAGCATCCTTTGACTTTTCTTGACTTTTAGGTGTCGGAGGAACTTTTCTTACTCTCTTTGGGTATTTGCTTTTATAATGCCCACTTTCCCTCACTCAAAGCAAATTATATATTTTTTTATTTAAAACCAAATTGCTTGAGTTACCTAGGTCGATGGTGGCCGGATTTTGAGCTTCTTCACCTTGACCGGATATTGAGGCTACCTCTTGATCCAGCATGGAAGGTGATCTAACTTCCTTCCCCTCAATCCTAGAGGTGGAGGTTTCTTCTAATTCTTCCACCTTCTCTTCCACCGATCCGGAAGTTGACTCCTCCTCCACTTCCGCATCCTCACTTGCTTGTGAGGATGATGAACTCCCTTCATCGACATCTTTCGATTGAGCCGATGAGCACCCTTCGGCATCTTGTGATTGTTCTTCACTTGAAGTCGGTGATGGTCCTTCATGGTACTTTCCCAACTCGCTCCAAAGCTCCTTGGCATCCTTGTACTCACCTAACTTGGACAAGACATTATTAGGAATTAAATCACTTATCATTTTGATTACCTTAATAATTTGTCTTGAACTCTTTGAGTTGTTCCTTGGTCCATTTTTCAACCATGAGGATTCCACCCTTTTTGTGTTTTGTAAATTCACAACCTTCTATCAAGGCGGACTAAAGGTTGATATCCACCATCTGTTGGTGCAGGGGCACCAGATGATCGAACCTGAGTTTTGATTATGTCAAAGACACAAAGTTAAGATTACATCGTTATCTCACGAGCTGAATCAAGTGTGCAGAAAAGTGCCAACGCTGGAGCTGAAGGCTAGCGACACCCGGAAGAAGCCGCGGTGGTCGGGCGACACTCGAGTGAATTCTGAGGGAGCCAAAAGAATCGAGTGGAAGGCCAGAAGCGAAAGCGACATAGTAAGTATCGAGGTAAAGCTTGTGTGTGTGAGAGTAAGAGAGGTCGTATCCTCCTTACGGGGATGATCTTAAGCGTAGATTCGACCAAAGACATCCTATAGATGGTCTAGGTCGAGATCGGACGGTCGGTGGCCGTCTAAATAATTTTATTGTTAAGCTAACTTTGCCTTGCAGCTAGCATCAGTCAATTGCCAGCTTGGAGGACTCGACTACCGTCCATCAGTCGATTGTCTGTGGTCAGCATTCAACTGATGCTGCCATTAGTCGACTGATGATGGCCATCAGTCGACAGATGGTCAATGATCAGCCTCGAGGAGTCAAGCTTTATCACCATTTTTCAAGGAGTCTTGTGCCTAATTACTATTAGTTGAAGTTCCTCTCGAAAAGGGGCCCAAAGGCTATAAAAGGAGGGCCACTCCTAGGGTTTTTCATCAATCTCTAAGTGTTCAAAAGCCTCCACAACGCTACGACTCCCCGAGACTCTACAACGACGAAGTGCTGCCAACAACCCTAGCTTAATTTATATTTTCTAGTTGTTGGTATAATCTTATTTTGTCATCTCTTTAATACTGCAATTCTTTTTGATCGAGGTTTTCTATTAGTGCATTTTACATTAATAGAAGAGAGGGTTTGTCTCTCTATCTTTTGCTTTCGAAGGTTTTTGTAATAGTCTAACTCCTACCTCCAACGAGGAGTGTTTTAGTGAATTGCCTTCCGTACATGGTCTAGGACCGTGAGGGCATTGGAGTAGTAGCCGAAGGCTACGAACCAAGTAAAAAAATATTTGTCTCATTTTATTTATCATTTATCTTTCCGCTGCAAATAATTGTCGACTCGGGTTTTAACGAACGAAACGAAAGAAAAGTTTTTATCGCTATTCACCCCCTCTCTAGCGATCCGCTTCTATCCAACAATTGGTATCAGAGCCAGGGGCACTAAGATTTTGTGAAACCACTAATTTAGCCTTTTTACAGATTTGTTTTTGAATTTTACAGATCTTTTTTCGTTCGTTTAAACTTTCTCCCGCACTACTAATCCAAGACGAAGTCTTGGTACTTTTCTTTTGGTTATATTTTGCAAGTATTCGCTTGTGGAGTATCCGACGGTAAAACGAGCATAACTTTTCGTACAAGTTGACCCACGAAATGGGCTACCTACCAAAATGAAGCTCTCTAAGAGATCTATACTTCTTACTCTCTTTGAACATTTGCTCTTGTAATGCCCACTTTCCCTCTCTCAAAGTATATTATATATATTTTTATTTAAAACCAAATTGCTTGAGTTACCTAGGTCGATGGTGGCCGGAATTTGAGCTTCTTCATCTTGACCGAATGTTGAGGCTACCTCTTGATCCGGCATGGAAGGTGATCTAACTTCCTTCCCCTCAAGCCTAGAGGTGGAGGTTTCTTCTAATTCTTCCACCTTCTCTTCCACTGATCTGGAAGTTGACTCCTCCTCAACATCCGCATCCTCACTTGCTTGTGAGGATGATGAACTCCCTTCATCGACATCTTTCGATTGAGCCGATGAGCACTCTTCGGCCTCTTGTGATTGTTCTTCACTTGAAGCCGGTGATGGTCCTTTGCCAACTCGCTCCAAAGCTCCTTGGCATCCTTGTAGTCACCTAACTTGGACAAGACATTATTAAGAATTAAATCACTTATCATTTTGATTACCTTAATTTTTCTTGAACTCTTTGAGTTGTTCCTTGGTCCATTTTTCAACCTTGAGGATTCCACCCTTTTTGTGTTTTGGAAATTCACAACCTTCTATCAAGGCGGACCAAAGCATGATATCCACCATTTGTTGATGCAGGGGCACCAGATGATGGAACCTGTGTTTTGATTATGGCAAAGACGCAAAGTTAAGATTACATCGTTATCTCACGAGCTGGATCGAGTGTGCAAAAAAGTGCCAACGCTGGAGCTGAAGGCTAGCAACACCCGGAAGAAGCCGCGGTGGTTGGGCGACACTCGAGTGACTTTCGAGGAAGCCGAAGGAATCGAGTGGAAGGCCAGAAGCGAAAGCAACACAGTAAGTATCGAGGTAAAACTTGTGTGTGTGAGAGTAAGAGAGGTCGTATCCTCTGTTGGGGATTTGACGCCGCTAGAGGGGGGGTGAATAGCGTTGTGACCGTAGGAAGATGGAATTCGTTCGCGATCGACTCTACAAAACTCGTTATGCGCAGCGGAATAGAAATAATAAAAGCAATAACGAAAAGATACAATCACAACACAAGCACAACATGAGATATAACGTGGTTCGGAACCGAAACGGTTCCTACTCCACGGATTGAGCTCTAACGAGCTCTAGCGATGCCAGTGCAATCACTAATCAATAAACTCCTTCTCGACAACAAGTCGGAGGCGGAGAAACCTCGTACAAACATTTACAACAATAAACGAAAGAAATACAAGCAAATACAAAGGAAATGTAAAGAACACTTTACAAACTAGGGTTTTGAGCGCTTGCTTGTTGGTTGCTTGGATGAGCTTGAAGGACCCTGAAATGCACCTGCAAATCGCCTTCAAATCGCCTCACCAAAGCTCCAAAAAATCTGATTCTTGAGCCTTCCACGAACAGCTGCTTTTATCCTCCATCGGGCTGGATTTTCGCTTGTGATCGCCATAAGTCCCGATCACGCCAAGGCGTGAGACAACGGCTCAATCCATGTTGGACAAGTTCAACGGACTCTTGGCGATCGGCTAACATTGGCGATCGGCCACCGGATAGCATAATCGGGCCTTGATCGGCTACGGGCGCTGTGCTCGCGGTCAACTAGCGATCGGCGACAGATCATTGCCGTATCGTACATCGAGTTCGGCCGCTCCAGAGCGATCGGCGCCGATTCGGCTCTTAAACGACAGTCGAACTCAAGTCGACTCACGGCAGTCGAACCGGCCATAATGTCAGTCGACTGCCAACCTCAAGAATGAGGTTTTAACCCAAGTATGGTGCCCCCATACTTGCTAGACCACCCTTAGCCTAGACCTAAGCCTTCTAGCCACCTCCATCAGCCTCACGCCTCTCGGATCCCTCCAAGTCATCCATGACTTGTTCATCCATTGCGCTAGCCTCCAGGTGCTTCCCTCGGCTATGTCATGCTAACGGTGTCTACACCGCCAAGGCACATTGGACTTACGCCGCCAAGACTCCACTTGGACTTTACGCCGCCAACCATTGGTCTTATGCTGCCAAGACTCCCGCTTGGACTTTACGCTGCCAATATCAAACCCTTAGACTTCTCAAATGCCAAGACTCAAGCTTGGACTTTCCCTTGCCAACCCATGTTGGACTTTCCATGCCAAGACCCATGCTTGGACTTTCCATTTGCCAAGACCCATGCTTGGACTTTCCATTTGCCAAGACCCATGTTTGGACTTCTCATTTGCCAAGACCCATGCTTGGACTTCTCATGCCAAGTACTCAAGACTTAGACTTTCCCAAATGCCAAGTACCCATGACTTGGACTTTCCATGCACCAAGTGTCCCACTTGGACTTTTCATGCCAAGTACCCATGACTTGGACTTTACCTTGCCAAGACCCATGTTTGGACTTTTCATGTGCCAAGTGTCCCACTTGGACTTTTCATGCCAAGTACTCAAGACTTGGACTTTACCAAATGCCAAGTGTTCCACTTGGACTTTCCCATGACAATTACATTGTCATATGTTTTTGTCGAAACATCAAAACATCACTCGAGTCAAACTCGAGTCCTGGTCAATCGTGACCTGGGCCGATTGCACCAACATCCTCCTTACGGGGATGATCATAAGCGTAGATCCGACCAAAGACATCCTTAGATGGTCTAGGTCGAGATCATATGGTCGGTGGCCATCTAAATAATGTTTTTGTTAAGCTAACTTTGCCTTGCAGCTAGCATCAGTCGACTGCCAGCTTGGAGGACTCGACTGCCATCCATCAGTCGACTGTCTGCGGTAAGCATTCGACTGATACTACCATTAGTCGACTGATAATGGCCATTAGTCGACTGATGGTCAATGATCAGTCAAGCTTTATCACCATTTTTCAAGGAGTCTTGTGTCTAATTCCTATTGGTTGAAGTTCCTCTCGAAAAAGGGCCCAAAGGCTATAAAAGGAGGGCCTCTCCTAGGGTTTTTCATCAATCTCTAAGTGTTCAAAAGCCTCCACAAAGCTACGACTCTCCGATGAATCTACAACGACGAAGTGCTGCCAACAACCCTAGCTTAATTTATATTTCCTAGTTGTTGGTATAATCTTATTTTGTCATCTCATTAATACTGCAATTCTTTTTTATCGAGGTTTTCTATCGTTGTATTTTACATTAATAAAATAGAAAGTTTGTCTCTCTATCTTTTGCTTTCGAAGGTTTTTGTAATCGTCTAACTCCTACCTCCAACGAGGAGGAGTATTTTAGTGAATTGCCCTCCGTACACGGTCTAGGACCGTTAGGGCCTTTGAGTAGTAGCCGACGGCTACGAACCAAGTAAAAAAATATTTGTCTCCTTTTATTTATTATTTATCTTTCCGCTGTAAATAATTGTCTACTCGGGTTTTAACGAACGAAATGGAAGAAGAGTTTTTATCGCTATTCACCCCCCCCTCTCTAGCAATCCGCTTCGATCCAACAATTGGTATCAGTGCCAGGGCCGCTAAGATTTTGTGAAACCACTAATCTAGCCTTTTTCCAGATTTGTTTTTGAATTTTACAGATCTTTTTTCGTTCATTTAAACTTTCTCCCGCACAACTAATCCAAAACGAAGTCTTGGTAATTTTCTTTTGGTTTTATTTTGCAAGTATTCGCTTTTGGAGTAGCCGACGGTAAAATGGGCATAACTTTTCGTACAAGTTGACCCACAATATGGGCTACCTACCAAAACGAAGCTCTCTGAGAGATCTACACTTCTTACTCTCTTTGGGCGTTTGCTCTTGTAATGCCCACTTTCCCTCACTCAAAGAAAATTATATATATTTTTTATTTAAAACCAAATTTCTTGAGTTACCTATGTCGATGGTGGCCGGATTTTGAGCTTCTTCATCTTGGCCGGATGTTGAGGCTACCTCTTGATCTGGCATGGAAGGTGATCTAACTTCCTTCCCCTCAATCCTAGAGGTGGAGGTTTCTTCTAATTCTTCCACCTTCTCTTCCACCGATCCGGAAGTTGAGTCCTCCTCAACTTCCGCATCCTCACTTGCTTGTGAGGTTGATGAACTCCCTTCATCGACATATTCCGATTGAGACGATGAGCACTCTTCGGCCTCTTGTGATTGTTCTTCACTTGAAGCCGGTGATGGTCCTTCATGGTACTTTGCCAACTCGCTCCAAATCTCCTTGACATCCTTGTACTCACCTAAACTGGACAAGACATTATTAGGAATTAAATCACTTATCATTTTGATTACCTTAATAATTTGTCTTGAACTCTTTGAGTTGTTCTTTGGTTCATTTTTCAACCTTGAGGATTCCACCCTTTTTGTGTTTTGGAAATTCACAACCTTCTATCTCTAAGTGTTCAAAAGCCTCCACAACGCTACGACTCTTCGACGACTCTACAACGACGAAGTGCTGCCAACAACCCTAGCTTAATTTATATTTCCTAGTTGTTGGTATAATCTTATTTTGTCATCTCTTTAATACTACAATTATTTTTGATCGAGGTTTTCTATCGTTGCATTTTACATTAATAGAAAAGAGGGTTTTTCTCTCTATCTTTTGCTTTCGAAGGTTTTTGTAATCGTCTAACTCCTACCTCCAACGAGGAGGAGTGTTTTAGTGAATTGCTCTCCGTGTACGGTCTTAGATAGTTAGGGCCTTGGAGTAGTAGCCGATGGCTACGAACCAAGTAAAAAAACATTTATCTCCTTTTATTTATCATTTATCTTTCCACTGCAAATAATTTTCTACTTGGGTTTTAACGAACGAAACGAAAGAAAAGTTTTTATCGCTATTCACCCCCCTCTAGCGATCCGCTTCGATCCAACAATTAGTATCAGAGCCGGGGGCGCTAAGATTTGGTGAAACCACTAAACTAGCCTTTTTACAAATTTGTTTTTGAATTTTACAGATCTTTTTTCATTCGTTTAAACTTTCTCCTGCACTACTAATCCAAGACGAAGTCTTGGTACTTTTCTATTGGTTTTATTTTGCAAGTATTCGCTTTTGGAGTAACCGACGGTAAAATAAGCATAACTTTTCGTACAAGTAGACCCAAGAAACAGGCTACCTACCAAAACGAAGCTCTCTGAGAGATCTACACTTCTTACTCTCTTTGGGCATTTGCTCTTGTAATGTCCACTTTCCCTCACTCAAAGCAAATTATATATATTTTTATTTAAAATCAAATTGCTTGAGTTACCTAGGTCGATGGTGGTCGGATTTTGAGCTTCTTCATCTTGACCGGAAGTAGAGGCTACCTCTTTATCCGACATGGAAGGTGATCAAACTTCCTTCCCTTCAATCCTAGAGGTGGAGGTTTCTTCTAATTCTTCCATCTTCTCTTCCACCGATCCGGAAGTTGACTCCTCCTCAACTTCTGCATCCTTGCTTGTGAGGATGATGAACTCCCTTCATTGGCATCTTCCGATTGAGCCGATGAGCACTCTTCGAACTCTTGTGATTGTTCTTCACTTGAAGCCGGTGATGGCCCTTCATGGTACTTTGCCAACTCACTCCAAAGCTCCTTAGCATCCTTGTACTCACCTAACTTGGACAAGACATTATTAGGAATTAAATCACTTATCATTTTTATTACCTTAATAATATGTCTTGAACACTTTGAGTTGTTCCTTGGTACATTTTTCAACCTTGAGGATTCCACCCTTTTTGTGTTTTGGAAATTCAAAACCTTCTATCACAGCGGACCAAAGCTTGATATCCACCATCTGTTGGTGCAGGGGCACCAGATGATCGAACTAGTATTTTGATTATGGCAAAGACGCAAAGTTAAGATTACATCGTTATCTCACGAGCTGAATCGAGTGTGCTGAAATGTGCCAACGATGGAGCCGAAGGCTAGCGACACTCGGAAGAAGCTGCGGTGGTCGGGCGACACTCGAGTGACTTCCGAGGGAGCCAAAGGAATCGAGTGGAACGCCAAAAGCGAAAATGACACAGTAAGTATCGAGGTAAAGCTCGTGTGTGTGAGAGTAAGAGAGGTCGTATCCTCCTTACGGGGATGATCTTAAGCTTAGATCCGACCAAAGACATCCTATAGATGGTCTAGGTCGAGATCGAATGATCGGTGACTGTCTAAATAATATTTTTGTTAAGCTAACTTTTCCTTGCTGCTAGCATCAGTCGACTGTGTGCGGTCAGCATTCGACTGATGCTTCCATCAGTCGACTGATGATGCCCATCAGTCGACTGATGGTCAATGATCAGGCTCGAGGAGTCAAGCTTTATCACCATTTTTCAAGGAGTCTTGTGCCCAATTCCTATCGGTTGAAGTTCCTCTCGAAAAGGGGCCCAAAGGCTATAAAAGGAGGGCCTCTCCTAGGGGTTTTCATCAATCTCTAAGTGTTCAAAAGCCTCCACAATGCTACGACTCTCCGACGACTCTACAACGACGAAGTGCTGCCAACAACCCTAGCTTAATTTATATTTCCTAGTTGTTGGTATAATCTTATTTTGTCATCTCTTTAATACTTCAATTCTTTTTGATTGAGGTTTTCTATCGTTGCATTTTACATTAATAGAAGAGAGGGTTTGTCTCTCTATCTTTTGCTTTCTAAGGTTTTTGTAATCGTCTAACTTCTACCTTCAACGAGGAGGTGTATTTTAGTGAATTGCCCTCCGTACACGGTCTAGGACCGTTAGGGCCTTGGAGTAGTAGCCGAAGGCTACGAACCAAGTAAAAATACATTTGTCTCCTTTTATTTATCATTTATCTTTCCGTTGAAAATTATTGTCTACTCGGGTTTTAACGAACGAAACGAAAGAAAAGTTTTTATCGCTATTCACCCCCCTCTAGCGAGCCTCTTCGATCCAATAATTGGTATCAGAGTCGGGGGCGCTAAGATTTGGTGAAACCAATAATCTAGCCTTTTTACAGATTTGTTTTTGAATTTTACAGATCTTTTTTCATTCGTTTAAACTTTCTCCCGCACTACTAATCCAAGACGAAGTCTTGGTACTTTTCTTTTGATTTTATTTTGCAAGTATTCGCTTTTGGAGTAGCCGATGGTAAAACGGGCATAACTTTTCGTACAAGTTGACCCACGAAATGGACTACCTACCAAAACGAAGCTCTCTGAGAGATATACACTTCTTACTCTCTTTTGGCATTTGCTTATGTAATGCCCAATTTCCCTCCCTCAAAGCAAATTATATATATATTTTTATTTAAAACCAAATTGCTTGAGTTACCTAAGTCGATGGTGGCCGAATTTTGAGCTTCTTCATCTTGACCGGATCTTGAGGCTACCTCTTGATCCGACAAGGAAGGTTATCTAACTTCCTTCCCCTCAATCCTGGAGGTGGAGGTTTCTTCTAATTCTTCCACCTTCTCTTCCACTGATCCGGAAGTTGACTCCTCCTTAACTTCCGCATCCTCACTTGCCTCCAAAGCTCCTTGACATCCTTGTACTCACCTAACTTTGACAAGACATTATTAGAAATTAAATCACTTATCATTTTGATTACCTTAATAATTTGTCTTGAACTCTTTGAGTTGTTCCTTGGTCCATTTTTCAACCTTGAGGATTCCACCCTTTTTGTGTTTTGGAAATTCACAACCTTCTATCAAGGCGGACCAAAGTTTGATATCCACCATCTGTTGGTGCAGGGGCACCAGATGATCGAACCTGTGTTTTGATTATGGCAAAGACGTAAAGTTAAGATTATATCGTTATCTCACGAGCTGAATCGAGTGTGCAGAAAAGTGCCAACGCTGGAGCTGAAGGCTAGCGACACCTGGAAGAAGCCGCGGTGGTCGGGCGACACTCGAGTGACTTCCGAGGGAGCCGAAGGAATCGAGTGGAAGGCCAGAAGCGAAAGCGACACAGTAAGTATCGAGGTAAAGCTCGTGTGTGTCAGAGTAAGAGAGGGCGTATCCCACTTACGGGGATGATCTTAAGCGTAGATCCGACCAAAGACATCCTATAGATAGTCTAGGTCGAGATCGGATGGTCGGTGGCCATCTAAATAATGTTTTTGTTAAGCTAACTTTGCCTTGCAGCTAGCATCAGTCGACTGCCGGCTTAGAGGACTCGATTGCCATCCATCAGTCGACTGTCTGCGGTCAACATTCCACTGATGCTGCCATCAGTCGACTGATGGTCAATGACACCCTCGAGGAGTAAAGCTTTATCACCATTTTTCAAGGAGACTTGTGCCCAATTCCTATTGGTTGAAGTTCCTCTCGAAAAGGGGCCAAAAGGCTATAAAAGGAGGGCCTCTCCTAGGGTTTTCATCAATCTCTAAGTGTTCAAAAGCCTCCACAACGCTACGACTCTTTGACGACTCTACAACGACGAAGTGCTGCCAACAACCCTAGCTTAATTTATATTTCCTAGTTGTTGGCATAATCTTATTGTGTCATCTCTTTAATACTGCAATTCTTTTTGATCGAGGTTTTTTATCGTTGCATTTTATATTAATAGAAGAGAGGGTTTGTCTCTCTATCTTTTGCTTTCGAAGGTTTTTGTATTCGTCTAACTCCTACCTTCAACGAGGAGTGTTTTAGTGAATTTGCCTCCGTACACGGTCTAGGACCATTAGGGCCTTGTAGTAGTAGCCGAAGGCTACGAACCAAGTAAAAAAACATTTGTCTCCTTTTATTTATCATTTAACTTTCCGCTTCAAATAATAGTCTACTCGGGTTTTAACGAACGAAACAAAAGAAAAGTTTTTATCGCTATTCACCCCCCTCTAACGATCCGCTTCGATCCAACAATTGATATAAGAGCCGGGGGCACTAAGATTTGGCAAATCCACTAATCTAGCCTTTTTATAGATTTGTTTTTGAATTTTACAGATCTTTTTTCGTTCGTTTAAACTTTCTCCCGCACTACTATTCCAAAACGAAGTCTTGGTACTTTTCTTTTGGTTTTATTTTGCAAGTATTCACTTTTGGAGTAGCCGACGGTAAAACGGGCATAACTTTTCGTACAAGTTGACCCACGAAATGGGCTATCTACCAATACGATGCTATCTGATAGATCTACATTCTTACTCTCTTTGGGAATTTGCTCTTGTAATGCCCAGTTTCCCTCACTCAAAGCAAATTATATATATTTTTATTTAAAACCATATTGCTTGAGTTACCTAGGTTAATGGTGGCCTTGAGTTTCTTCATCTTGATCGGATGTTGAGGCTATCTCTTGATCCGACATGGAAGGTGATCTAACTTCCTTCCCCTCAATCCTAGAGGGGGAGGTTTCTTTTAATTCTTCCACCTTCTCTTCCACCGATCCGGAAGTTGACTCCTCCTCAACTTCCGCATCCTCACTTGCTTGTGAGGATGATGGACTCCCTTCATCGACATCCTTCGATTGAGCCGATGAGCACTCTTCGGCCTCTTGTGATTGTTCTTCACTTGAAGTCGGTGATGGTCCTTCATAGTACTTTGCCAACTCGCTCAAAGCTCCTTGGCATCCTTGTACTCACCTAACTTCGACAAGACATTATTAGGAATTAAATCACTTATCATTTTGATTACCTTAATAATTTGTCTTGAACTCTTTGAGTTGTTCCTCGGTCCATTTTCCAACCTTGAGGATTCTACCCTTTTTGTGTTTTGGAAATTCACAACCTTCTATCAAGGCGGACCAAAGTTTGATATCCACCATCTGTTGGTGCAGGGGCACCAGATGATCGAACCTGTATTTTGATTATGGCAAAGACGCAAAGTTAAGATTATATCGTTATCTCACGAGCTGAATCGAGTGTACAGAATAGTGCCAACGCTGGAGCTGAAGGCTAGCAACACCCGGAAGAAGCCGCGGTGGTCGGGCGACACTCAAGTGACTTCCGAGGGAGCCGAAGGAATCGAGTGGAAGGCCAGAAGCGAAAGCGACACAGTAAGTATCGAGGTAAATCTCGTGTGTGTAAGAGTAAGAGAGGTCGTATCCCCCTTAAGGGGATGATCTTAAGCGTAGATCCGACCGAAGACATCCTATAGATGGTCTAGGTCGAGATCGGACGGTCGATGGCCGTCTAAATAATGTTTTTGTTAAGCTAACTTTGCCTTGCAGCTAGCATCAGTCGACTGCCGGCTTAGAGGACTCGATTGCCATCCATCAGTCGACTGTCTACGGTTAGCATTCAACTGATGCTGCCATCAGTTGACTGATGATGGCCATCAGTCGACTGATGGTCAATGAACACCCTCGAGGAGTCAAGCTTTATCACCATTTTTCAAGGAGTCTTGTGCCCAATTCCTATTGGTTGAAGTTCCTCTCGGAAAGGGGCCAAAAGGCTATAAAAGGAGGGCCTTTCCTAGGGTTTTTCATCAATCTCTAAGTGTTCAAAAGCCTCCACAACGCTATGACTCTTTGACGACTCTACAACGAAGAAGTGCTTCCAATAACCCTAGCTTAATTTATATTTCCTAGTTGTTGGTATAATCATATTTTGTCATCTCTTTAATACTGCAATTCTTTTTTTTTATCGTTGCATTTTACATTAATAGAAGAGAGGGTTTGTCTCTCTATCTTTTGCTTTCGAAGGTTTTTGTATTCGTCTAACTCCTACCTTCAACAAAGAGTGTTTTAGTGAATTGCCCTCCGTACACGGTCTAGGACCATTAGGGCCTTGTAGTAGTAGCCGAAGGCTACGAACCAAGTAAAAAAACATTTGTCTCCTTTTATTTATCATTTAACTTTCCGCTTCAAATAATAGGCTACTCGGGTTTTAACGAACGAATCAAAAGAAATTTTTTTATCGCTATTCACCCCCCTCTAACGATCCGCTTCGATCCAACAATTGGTATAAGAGCCGGGGGCACTAAGATTTGGTAAAACCACTAATCTAGCCTTTTTACAGATTTGTTTTTGAATTTTACAGATCTTTTTTTGTTCGTTTAAACTTTCTCCCGCACTACTAATCCAAAACGAAGTCTTGGTACTTTTCTTTTGGTTTTATTTTGCAAGTATTCACTTTTAGAGTAGCCGACGGTAAAACGGGCATAACTTTTCGTACAAGTTGACCCGCAAAATGAGCTATCTACCAAAACAATGCTATCTGATAGATCTACATTCTTACTCTCTTTGGGAATTTGCTCTTGTAATGCCCAGTTTCCCTCACTCAAAGCAAATTATATATATTTTTATTTAAAACCAAATTGCTTGTGTTACCTAGGTTAATGGTGGCCGGATTTTGAGTTTCTTCATCTTGATCGGATGTTGAGGCTAACTCTTGATCCGGCATGGAAGGTGATCTAACTTCCTTCCCCTCAATCCTAGAGGTGGAGGTTTCTTCTAATTCTTCCACCTTCTCTTCCACCGATCCGGAAGTTGACTCCTCCTCAACTTCCGCATCCTCACTTGCTTGTGAGGATGATGAACTCCCTTCATCAACATCTTTCGATTGAGCCGATGAGCACTCTTCGACCCCTTGTCTTCACTTGAAGCCGGTGATGGTCCTTCATGGTACTTTGCCAACTCACTCCAAAGCTCCTTGGCATCCTTGTACTCACCTAACTTGGACAAGACATTATTATGAATTAAATCACTTATCATTTTGATTACCTTTATAATTTGTCTTGAACTCTTTGAGTTGTTCCTTGGTCCATTTTTCAACCATAAGGATTCCACCCTTTTTGTGTTTTGGAAATTCACAACCTTCTATCAAGGTGGACCAAAGCTTGATATACACCATCTATTGGTGCAGGGGTTCCAGATGATCAAACCTGTGTTTTGATAATGGAAAAGACGCAAAGTTAAGATTACATCGTTATCTCACGAGCTGAATCTTGTGTGCAGAAAAGTGCCAACGCTGGAGCTGAAGGCTAGCGACACCCGGAAGAAGTCGTGGTGGTCGGGGGACACTCGAGTGACTTCCGAAGGAGCCGAAGGAATCGAGTGGAAGGCCAGAAGTGAAAGTGACACAGTAAGTATCGAGGTAAAGCTCGTGTGTGTGAGAGTAAGAGAGGTCGTATCTTCCTTACGGGGATGATCTTAAGCATAGATCCGACCAAAGACATCCTATAGACGGTCTAGGTCAAGATCGGACGATCGGTGGTCATCTAAATAATGTTTTTGTTAAGCTAACTTTGCCTTGCAGCTAGCATCACGATCCGCCTGGTGGACTCGACTGGCCGTCATCGATCGACGTCATCGAAGATTCGATCGATATCACGATAATCGATGATGGCCATCAGTCGACTGATGGTCAATGATCAGCCTCGAGGAGTCAAGATTTATCTCCATTTTTCAAGGAGTCTTGTGCCCAATTCCTATTGGTTGAAGTTCCTCTTGAAAAGGGGCCCAAAGGCTATAAAAGGAGGGCCTCTCCTAGGGTTTTTCATCAATCTCTAAGTGTTCAAAAGCCTCCACAATGCTACGACTCTCTGACGACTCTTCAACGACGAAGTGCTGCCAACAACCCTAGCTTAATTTATATTTCCTACTTGTTGGTATAATCTTATTTTGTCATCTCTTTACTACTGCAATTCTTTTTGATCGAGGTTTTCTATCGTTGCATTTTACATTAATAGAAGAGAGGGTTTGTCTCTCTATCTTTTGCTTTCAAAGGTTTTTGTAATCGTCTAACTCTTACCTTCAACGAGGAGGAGTGTTTTAGTGAATTTCCCTCCGTACACGGTCTATGACCATTAGGGCCTTGTAGTAGTAGCCGAAGGCTACGAACCAAGTAAAAAAATATTTGTCTCCTTTTATTTATCATTTAACTTTCCGCTTCAAATAATTGGCTACTCGGGTTTTAATGAATGAAACGAAAGAAAAGTTTTTATCGCTATTAACCCCCCCCACTAATGATCCGCTTCGATCCAATAATTGGTATCAGAGCCGGGGGCACTAAGATTTATTAAATCCACTAATCTAGCCTTTTTACAGATTTGTTTTTGAATTTTACAAATCTTTTTTTGTTCGTTTAAACTTTCTCCTGCACTACTTATCCAAGACGAAGTCTTGGTACATTTCTTTTGGTTTTATTTTGCAATTATTCGCTTTTGGAGTAGCCGACGGTAAAATGGGAATAACTTTTCGTACAAGTTGACCCACGAAACGGGCTACCTACCAAAACGAAGCTATCTGATAGATCTACATTCTTACTCTCTTTGGGAATTTGCACTTGTAATGCCCAGTTTCCCTCACTCAAATCAAATCAAATTAAATATTTTTTTATTTAAAACCAAATTGCTTGAGTTACCTAGGTCGATGGTGGCTGGATATTGAGCTTCTTCATTTTGATCGGATGTTGAGGCTACCTCTTGGTCAGACATCGAAGGTGATCTAACTTCCATCCCCTCAATCCTAGAGGTGGAGGTTTCTTCTAATTCTTCCACCGATCCGGAAGTTGACTCCTCCTCAACTTCCGCATCCTCACTTGCTTGTGAGGATGATGAACTCCCTTCATCAACATCTTTCGATTGAGCCGATGAGCACTCTTCGGCATCTTGTGATTGTTCTTCACTTGAAGCCGGTGATGGTCCTTAATGGTACTTTGCTAACTCTCTCTAAAGCTCCTTGGCATCCTTGTACTCACCTAACTTCGACAAGACATTATTAGGAATTAAATCACTTATCATTTTGATTACCTTAATAATTTGTCTTGAACTCTTTGAGTTGTTCCTTGGTCCATTTTTCAACCTTGAGGATTCCACCCTTTTTGTGTTTTGGAAATTCACAACCTTCTATCAAGGCGGACCAAAGCTTGATATCCACCATCTGTTGGTACAGGGGCACCAGATGATCGAACCAGTGTTTTGATTATGGCAAAGACGCAAAGTTAAGATTACATCGTTATCTCACGTGCTGAATCGAGTGTCCAGAAAAGTGCCAACGTTGGAGCTGAAGGCTAACGACACCTGGAAGAAGCCGCGGTGGTCGGGCAACACTTGAGTGACTTCCGAGGAAGCCGAAGGAATCAAGTGGAAGGCCTGAAGCAAAAGCGACACAGTAAGTATCGAGGTAAAGCTCGTGTTTGTGAGAGTATGAGAGGTCGTATCCTCCTTACGGGGATGATCTTAAGCGTAGATCTGACCAAAGACATCCTATAGATGGTCGGTGGCCGTCTAAATAATGTTTTTGTTAAGCTAACTTTGCCTTGTAGCTAGCATCAGTCGACTGCCAGCTTGGAGGACTCGATTGCTGTCCATCAATCGACTGTCTGCGGTCAACATTCGACTGATGCTGCCATCAGTCGACTGATGATGGCCATCAGTCGACTGATGGTCATTGATCAGCCTCGAGGATTCAAGCTTTATCACCATTTTTCAAGGAGTCTTGTGCCCAATTCCTATTGGTTGAAGTTCCTCTCGAAAAGGGGCCCAAAGGCTATAAAAGGAGGGCCTCTTTAAGGGGTTTTCAGCAATCTCTAAGTGTTCAAAAGCCTCCACAATGCTACGACTCTACAACGACGAAGTGC
Source organism: Wurfbainia villosa (assembly GCA_025175895.1). NCBI lineage: Eukaryota > Viridiplantae > Streptophyta > Magnoliopsida > Zingiberales > Zingiberaceae > Wurfbainia > Wurfbainia villosa. The sequence goes on along the minus strand of CM045989.1, from coordinate 27,475,603 downwards.
TACCAAAAACCCTAGCTTAATTTATATTTCCTAGTTGTTGGTATAATCTTATTTTGTCATCTCTTTAATACTGCTATTCTTTTTGATCGAGGTTTTCTATCGTTGCATTTTACATTAATAGAAGAGAGAGTTTGTTTCTCTATCTTTTGCTTTCGAAGGTTTTTGTAATCGTTTAACTCCTACATCCAATGAGGAGGAGTGTTTTAGTGAATTGCCCTCCGTACACGGTCTAGGACCTTTTGGGCCTTGGAGTAGTAGCCGAAGGCTACGAACCAAGTAAAAAAATATTTGTCTCCTTTTATTTATCATTTATCTTTCCGCTGCAAATAATTGTCTACTCGGGTTTTAACGAACAAAATGAAATAAAAGTTTTTATCGCTATTCACACCCCTCTAGTGATCCGCTTCGATCCAACAATTGGTATCAGAGCTGGGGGCGCTAAGCTTTGGTGAAACCACTAATCTAGCCTTTTTACAGTTTTGTTTTTGAATTTTACAGATCTTTTATCGTTTATTTAAACTTTCTCCCGCACTACTAATCCAAGACGAAGTCATGGTACTTTTCTTTTTTTTTTTATTTTGCAAGTATTCGCTTTTGGAGTAGCCGACGGTAAAATGGGCATAACTTTTCGTACAAGTTGACCCATGAAATGGGCTACCAACCAAAATGAAGCTCTCTGAGAGATCTACACTTCTTACTCTCTTTGGGCATTTGCTCTTATAATGCCCACTTTCCCTCGCTCAAAGCAAATTATATATATTTTTATTTAAAACCAAATTTCTTGAGTTATGTAGGTCGATGGTGGCCGGATTTTGAGCTTCTTCATCTTGACCGGATGTTGAGGCTACCTCTTAATCCGGCATGGAAGGTGATCTAACTTCCTTCCCCTCAATCCTAGAGGTGGAGGTTTCTTCTAATTCTTCCACCTTCTCTTCCACCGATCTGGAAGTTGACTCCTCCTCAACTTCCACATCCTCACTTGCTTGTGAGGATGATGAACTCACTTCATCGACATCTTTCGATTGAGCCGATGAGCACTCTTCGGCCTCTTGTGATTGTTCTTCACTTGAAGCCGGTGATGGTCCTTCATGGTACTTTGCCAACTCGCTCTAAAGCTCTTTAGCATCCTTGTACTCACCTAACTTGGACAAGACATTATTAGGAATTAAATCACTTATCATTTTGATTACCTTAATAATTTGTCTTGAACTCTATGAGTTGTTCCTTTGTCTATTTTTCAACCTTGAGGATTCCAGCCTTTTTGTGTTTTGGAAATTCACAACCTTCTATCAAGGCGGACCAAAGCTTGATATCACCATCTGTTGGTGCAGGGGCACCAGATGATCGAACTTGTATTTTGATTATGGCAAAGAAGCAAAGTTCAGATTACATCGTTATCTCACGAGCTGAATCGAGTGTGCAGAAAAGTGCCAACGTTGGAGCTGAAGGCTAGCGACACCCGGAAGAAGCCGCGGTGGTCGGGCGACACTCAAGTGACTTCCGAGGGAGCCAAAGCAATCGAGTGGAAGGCCAGAAGCGAAAGCAACACAGTAAGTATCGAGGTAAAGCTCATGTGTGTGAGAGTAAGAGAGGTCGTATCCTCCTTACGGGGATGATCTTAAGCGTAGATCCAACCAAAGACATCCTATAGATAGTCTAGGTCGAGATCGGACGGTCGGTGGCCGTCTAAATAATGTTTTTGTTAAGCTAACTTTGCCTTGTAGCTAGCATCAATCGACTGCTAGCTTGGAGGACTCGATTGCTGTCCATCAGTCGACTGTCTGTGGTCTGCATTCGACTGATGCTGCCATTAGTCGACTGATGATGGCCATCAGTCTACTGATGGTCAATGATCAGCCTCGTGGAGTCAAGCTTTATCACCATTTTTCAAGGAGTCTTGTGCCCAATTCCTATTGGTTGAAGTTCCTCTCGAATAGGGGCCCAAAGGCTCTAAAAGGAGGGCCTCTCCTAGGGGTTTTCATCAATGTCTAAGTGTTCAAAAGCCTCCACAATGCTACGACTCTCCGACGACTCTATAACGACGAAGTGCTGCTAATAACCCTAGCTTAATTTATATTTCCTAGTTGTTGGTATATTCTTATTTTGTCATCTCTTTAATACTGCAATTATTTTTTATCGATATTTTCTATCGTTGCATTTTACATTAATAGAAGAGAGGGTTTTATTGGATCGAAGCGGATCACTAGAGGGGGGGGGGAGGGTGAATAGCGATAAAACCTTTTTTTTCTATTTCGTTTAAAGACAATTAAATGCAGCGGAAAGTAAAATCAAACACAAAGAAGGCAAATGGTTTTTTACTTGGTTCGTAGCCTTCGGCTACTACTCCAAGGCCCTAATGATCCTTGATCACGTACGGAGGGCAAATTACTAAAGAACTCCTCCTCGTTGGAGGTAGGAGTTAATCGAGTACAAGAAAAATCACAAAGCTTTGAGGTAGAGGGACACTCCCCCTCTCCTCGTAATGATAAAAACTCCTAGACAATTGATATGAAATATATAAATTGAAATGAAGTTTATACTGACGAAACAAAAATATAAACAATTAAACCTAGACGTCGGAGAAGTAGAACTTCATTGTTGGAGAGTCGTAGCATTGCGGAGGCTTTTCGGAAGCTTAGGATTGATGAAGAAACCCTAGGATAGACCCTCCTTTTATAGCCTTTGAGCCCCTTTTCGAGAGGGACCCTAGCCAATCACATTTGAGCACCACTCCCCTTGAAATGAGGTGATAAGCCTTGACTCGGTCGATCCTTGACCATCACGATCGATAGCCATCATCTGATCGATGGAAGCATCACCGAATGTCGATCAGAGATAATGGATCGCTTGATGTGAGTCCTCCAAGCCGGCAATGATCGATGCTAGAAAAATGACAAGTTAGCTGAACAATAACATTATTTTGACGACCTCAGACCATCCGATCTCGACCTAGACCACCGATGAGATGTCTTGGGTCGGATCTACGCTTAAGTCTATCCCCGTAAAGAGGATACGACCTCACTTACACTCGCACTCACACGAGCTTACCTCGATACTTACTATTTCGCTTTCGCTTTCGACCTTCCACTCCTTTCCTTCAGCTCCCTCCGAAGTCACTTGAGTGTCTCCCGACCACCGCGACTTCCTCCGGGTGTCGCTAGCCTTCAGCTCCAGCTATAGCACTTTTCTGCATACTCGATTCAGCTCGTGAGATAACGATATGAGCTTAATTTTGTATCGTTTTCTATAATCAAAACTCAGGTTCGACTTAGGTGACTACTGCACCAACAATCTCCCCCTTTTTGATCTATGACAAACCACATACAAAGTTAAGAAAATAGCATGCATGAAGAATAATAAAGTGAATGAGAAACAAACAATAATAATAAAGATTAGTAGGAGTAGTAAGGATTTTCTTCAAGTACTCCCCCTTGAGGAAACCTCCCCCTTGGCCGAGGGTGAGTCTTGAAGGAAACCCTTAATCCTCCCCCTTGAGGGTTGCTATCTAGGAAGAGTTTAAGTAATTAACATTACTTAAAGTTGGCCTTAGTAAAATGTTTAAGTTAAGAGGTCTTCTTAACTTGACCCTTTCTCCCCCTTTAAGTAAAAAATTAACGTCATAGTGTTTAAAAATAAGTTTGAGTTAAGATTTCTCTTAACTTGGCCTTTACTTCTTTTTGTTAAAAAGTTAAGTGAGTTTTCAAAACTTAAAGTTAACTTTTGGTCATGTATGAAGTAAGAGTTAAGTTATCAAAAATTAAAATTAGAGTTAAGTTATCAAAAATTAAAATTTTGACCCCTTAACTTTGGCCTTTTTCTCCTCCTTTTTTCATATATCGAAAAGAGTAAGGGTGTGTGGAAAACAAAAATAAGTATTAAATTTACAGTCCAAGCATGTTCCACATTATTTTGAAAATAATATATTAAAAATAAGCTCATCTATAAAATGTTCGACTCATATTTGGCTTGATTGATATGAAAAATTAACCAGTCTTGGTCAGAGTCGGTTAGTATGTATGATTATACTACGCACATGCCCAATTTTCATCTTAATAGACTAAATTCGGCTTCGGGTAGGGGTTTAGTAAATAGGTCTGCCAAGTTAGACTTCGATTTGACGTATTCGAGTTGTATGGCTCCGTTGGCCACATGTTCTCGAATGAAATGATGTTTGACCTCTATATGTTTGGTCCTAGAGTGACATATCGGATTCTTAGTAAGGTTAATTGAACTAATGTTATCCACGTGAAGTTTAGTGTTTGTAAAGTCTAACTTAAAGTCACGGAGAGTGTACTTCATCCAAAGAAGTTGAGTGACACACTCACCCATCGCGATGTATTCGACTTCGATAGTAGATAAGGCAACACAGTGTTGCTTCCTACTGCACCAACTCACTAGACTCGAGCTTCCTACTGCACCAACTCACTAGCTCGATAGAAAGAGTACTCTTTCTATCGAGCTTACTACCGGCATAGTCCGAATCGGAGTAGCCGGTTAGTTCGAACTCGGTAGATCTAGGGTACCAAATACTGACATTAAGTGTACCTTTAGATATCTAAGGATACGCTTGACTAGAGTTAGGTGAGACTCCTTGGCACAGGTTTGGAACCTTGCGCACATACTTACTGCAAATAGGATATCAGGTCGGCTCACAGTTAAGTAAAGGAGACTCTCTATTATGCTCCTATAGTATTTTAAATCAATTGAATTTACGATTACATCTTCTTCTATATTTACATTTGTTGCCATTGGGGTATTAATAATTTTAGCGTCTTGCATTCCAAAGCGTTTAATTAATTCCCTAGTATATTTGCGTTGATGTAGGTATATTCCATCTTTAGTTTGTTTAATTTGTAGACCTAAGAAGAAACTCAACTCTCACACTAAATTCATTTCAAATTCACTTTCCATAAGTGAAATGAACTCATTCAGTAGGATCGAGTTGGTGGTTCCGAAAATAATATCATCTATGTAGATTTGGGCTATGAACATGTCTTTAACTAAGGTTTTTACGAAAAGAGTTGGGTCAACTACACCTTGGTTAAAACCTTTGGACTTAAGATAAATCGAAAGTCTCTCGTATCAAGCTCGAGGAGCTTGTTTAAGTCCATAGATAGCTTTCTTTAACCTAAGGACATGGTCGGGGTTGTCTAAACTTTCGAAACCGGGTGGACTAACATAAACCTCTTCTTTAATGTATCCATTTAAGAATGCAGATTTCACATCCATTTGAAACAACTTAAATCCTCGATGTGCAGCATACGCTAATAGCATTCGAATGGACTCTAATATAGCTACTGGGGCATAGGTCTCATCATAATCTAACCCTTCAACTTGACTAAACCTTTTAGCGACTAGTCTAGCTTTATTTCTAACTACTTCACCTTTGTCATCAAGTTTATTTCTAAACACCCACCTTGTTTCAATGATTGTTTTATCTTTAGGTGGTGGTACTAATTCCCATACTTCGTTCCTAGTGAATTGAGCCAGCTCTTCTTGCATTGCAATAATCCAATCAGGATCAAGAAGAGCTTGGTCAATAGTTTTGGATTCAATTTTAGAAATCAAGGAGATTTGACTAAGGTTTCTGTATGAGGCTCTAGTTCGAACTCCTAGACTTGGATCACCTATCACTTGGTCAATAGGATGATTCGTTTGAGTCCTAGATGGATTTGGGTTTGAGTCTACCACTTGGTCAATAGGATGACTCGTTTGAGTTCTAGTTTGGTTAGAGTCATCTATCACTTGGTTGATAGGCTGACTTGGTTGACTTAGGTTAGGATTACCAGTAGACTTGATCTCAGGATCGGAGTTGAGTCTAGTATGAATCGGCTCGCTAATTGGGGTTGCCGGGGGTTTTATAGGTTCGTGTCCTTCATCAAATACTACATTGATAGTCTCCTCGACTCTAAGGGTGTCATGGTTATATACTCTATAAGCCCTACTTGTAGTCGAGTATTCTAGAAAGATTTCGGTCGTGGTTTTGGATGTAAACTTCCCTAGGTAATCCTTAGTGTTTAGGATATGTACCTTACACTAAAATACCCTAAAGTACTAGATGTTAGGTATTTTATCATGATAAATCTCGTATGAGGTCTTAAGGTGCCTCTTTACCATAAGGATCCTATTCTGGACATAGCATGCCGTACTTACGACTTCCGCCCAAAACCTATCGGGTAGGTTATACTCGTTTAACATTGTCCTAGAGGCTTCTTGTAGGGTTCTATTTTTGTGTTCTACTAGGCCATTTTGTTGTGGGGTTCTAGGGCAAGAGAACTCATGGTGGTATCCATTTAGATCTTGTGGTTCTCGAATTCACCACCATGATCAGTCATAAGTCTTTTAATTTTAATGCTTTATTGATTTTTCTATTAGTTTAAATAGTTTGATTAATTGATCTAGGGTGTCACTTTTGTGTTTAATGAACCTAACCCAAGTAAATCTAGAGTAGTCATCAATTATGACTAAACAGAATTTACTTCCATTAAGTGACTTAGCTCCGTGTGAATCAAATAAATCCATGTGTAGGAGCTCAAGAACACTTTTGGTTCGTTCTTGATTAGTTAGTTGATATTGTGTCCTAGATTGTTTACCTTTTTGACAAACATTACATATTTTATTATCCAAGTTATTGAGGTTAGGCAAACCTCTGACTAAGTCACTCTGACTCATCTTGTGGATGAGTCTTGGGTGCGAGTGACCGAGTCGTCGGTGCCACAACCATGATTCCTCTTGCCGTGTCATAAGACACTTGGTTGAGGAGTTAGTTAAATTAATAGTGTAAATATTGTTATTTCTAGTTCCCTTAAGGATTGTTTTAGAAGTTTCATTTGTATTAATTACGCATTCATTTTCTAGAAATATGACCTTATATTTATTATCACACAATTGGCTTACACTAAGTAAATTATATTGAAAATTTTCTACCAATAAGACATTTTGAATAATAAAGTTATAGTTGAGCTCAATATCACCTGATCCGATGATTTTGAGCTTGTCGTTGTTTCCGAAGGCTACCGATCCTTGTCATTTGAATCGAAGCTTTGAAAACTTGAGTAGATCCCCGGTCATGTGTCGGGAGCAACCACTGTCCAACATCCATTGATCCTACACGAAAGGTAGTTGGATCGGATATTGGATTTATTAAAGATTGGTTGAAAATTATTAACCTAAATCATCTCACCCATGTCTACATGATCAAACACATTAACCCTATATGTTCTTGTGAGATGACTTTCAATTTTACTTGAATTAAATTTAATGACTTTAACACTTGTCAACCTTGCGTTAGATTCGGATTTGACCTTAGGTTCATCAAGTCACCTTTTCAAGATCATGACTTCCAGGTCGTGGCGAGGCACAAATGCCTTCTTTGATCGGAACAATGAACACTTCCTTAGACAAAGCCATTTTCAAGAAAATAGAGACTTGACTCACCTAAGATCACTTTCTGGTCTAACTAGTCTAGGATACGGTGAGGTAGCTTCAGCTAGTTTCGCTTGGTCAAGTGCACCGAACTAGATACGCCTTATCTAGCCCGAATACACAAGACTCCGCTTTCCTAGCGTACTATCATCTCGCCACGTCCTGGTACTATGTTATCAAGTATTGACGAGTTATAGTCTTATCTATCCATTCTAAAAAGAAAAATCAAACTAAATAAAGAACCTAAGCATGCAATTTTCTAAGTTAAAATACACACAAGTTTTGTACTAGCTCCCCCTGGACCGTTGAATCGGTTCGGTCTCTCCACATAGTGGATTTGGTCCTTGGGAACCCAATACTGGTTCGATCCTAAGTTTGAAATCAAGGTGGTCTTAGGGACCCATGCTTGGACACGTTTTTTATGTCGACTTACAATCGACATATATGACTTGTTGGTCGTGTTTGAGCTAAACCCTAGTCCGACCTTGTTGTACACGGCCCTTTGCGATCCAAGTAGGAGGTCAAGTCCTTTGGATCCCAAAGTAAACCTTTCCAACATGTTCCTAAGGTCTTCGACTTGACTTTTCAAGAGTGAGTTCTCAACTTCGAGCTTTTCAACCTGAGTTGAGTCCTCCTCTCAAACTCTACTAGTCGAAGAGGTTAGGGAGACCTCGTGTTTGAGGAGTTTAACTTCCTCAACCAGGGTCTCAACCTTGGACTCGGACTTAGCTAATTTCCTAGTTAAAAACTTAATTGCACTATAAAGTGTACTAATGAGGGATCGACTTACCTTGAGTGTATCTTTTGAACTGGATGCGTATCCGTGGCTTGTCTTGAATAGTGCTTCGCAGTCCGACTCATCTTCGGTTTCCGATTCATGTTCCGGTTCCGACTCCATCTCCGATTCCACCGGTTTAGCCATGAGAACACGATCATTATCTTCTTCATCGGATGCTTCTTCCCAAGTAGCGTTGAGTGCCTTTTTGTGTTTTGGTGCTTTGCTCTTGAGTTTTGGGCATTTAGACTTGATGTGTCCAAACTTGTTGCATTCGTAACATCTAATATTTGAACTTTTAGGCTTACCTTCGTTCGGTCGAGTGACGATTCATTTTCGGCCCTTGACTATCCTTCGAACTAGGTTGACTAGTTTGGCCTCCATATCCGAGTCGACCTCCGAATCGGACTCATCCTCTTCTTCCTTCGGAGATGGCTTGCTTGCGGTTTTCTTCCTTGGACCTGCAAAAAGTGCTATACCCTTCTCGGGTTCCGAGTTAGATTGCTCATGAAGTTCAAAATCGAAAAATAATTTATCTAACCTAAGTTTTGAAAGATCCTTGGAGACCTTGTAGGCATCGACCATGGATGCCCACAAAGTAGTCCTCGGAAAAGAGTTAAGAACATACCTTATAAGATCGCGCTTTTCGACCTTTTGCCTGATCGTGTGTAGATTATTGACTATTTCTTGAACGCGGGCATGAAGTTGAGTCGCCGTTTCGTGTTCCTGCATTTTTAGATTATACAATTTATTAAACAAAAGATCGCCCTTACATACCTTGACTTCATCGGTCCCTTCGTGTAGCTCCACTAGCTTTGTCCAAAGGTCCTTTGCGCTGATGAAGGGGCCGACGCGATTAAGCTCCTCCTTGGACAAGCCGCATTGGAGGATTTGAGTTTCCTTGGCATCGGCTTCAACTTTTCTTTTTGTCACATTGGTCCATTGGTCATAATCCAAGGATTCACCCACTTCATTAGTCGAAAGTGTGAATCCCGTTTGGATTATGATCCACATCTCGATTTGGGTTTTAAGAAAGCATTCCATCCGACCCTTCCAATAATGGAAGTCATCTCCGTTGTAAAACGGAGGTCAGACGGTGCTAAAAACCTTGAGATGGGCCATTGAAACAAAAAGAAACAAGAGAAAGGAGACGAAAAACCTAACAACAACACAAACAATCGAAAAGTACCAAGACTCGCGTCTTGGATTAGTAGTGCGGAAGAAAAACTAAACGAATGAAATAAATTCGAAATAAACAGAATAAAAAGAGAAAAAAAATCTATAAAAATGCTAGATTGGTGGTTTCACCAGATCATAGCACCCCCGGCTCTGATACCAATTGTTGGATCGAAGCGGATCGCTAGAGGGGGGGGCTGAATAGCGATAAAACCTTTTTTTTTCGAGTTCGTTTCAAGACAATTAAATACAGTGGAAAGTAAAATCAAATACAAAGAAGACAAATGATTTTTTACTTGGTTCGTAGCCTTCAGCTACTACTCTAAGGCCCTAGTGATCCTTGATCACACACAGAGGGCAAATCATTAAAGAACTCCTTGTTGGAGGTAGGAGTTAATCGAGTACAAGAAAAATCACAAAGCTTTGAGGTAGAGGGACACTCCCCCTTTTCTCGTAATGATAAAACTCTGAGACAATTGATATGAAAAATATAAACTGAAATGAAGATTATACCGATGAAACAAAAATATAAACAATTAAACCTAGACGTCGGAGAAGTAGAACTTCGTTGTCGGAGAGTCGTAGCATTGAGGAGGCTTTTTGGAAGCTTAGGATTGATGAAGAAACCCTAGGATAGACCCTCCTTTTATAGCCTTTGAGCCCCTTTACGAGAGGAACCCTAGCCAATCACATTTGAGCACTACTCCCCTTGAAATGAGGTGATAAGTCTTGACTCCTCGAAGTTGATCCTTGACCATCAGTCGACTAATAGCCATCACCACGATCCGATGGCGGCGATTAGTCGAATCGTCGACCATAGACCGATCGTTTGATGACAATCGGGTCCTCCAAGTCCGGGCAAATCGATGCTAGCTGAAATGACAAGTTAGCTGAATAATAACATTATTTCAACGACCTCCGACCATCCGATCTCGACCTAGACCACCGATGAGATGTCTTGGGTCGGATCTACGCTTAAGTCTATCCCCGTAAAGAGGATACGACCTCACTTACACTCGCACTCACACGAGCTTACCACGATACTTACTGTTTCGCTTTTGCTTCCGGCCTTCCACTCCATTCCTTCGGCTCCCTCGGAAATCACTCGAGTGTCGCCCGACCACCGCGGCTTCCTCCGGGTGTCGCTAGCCTTCAGCTCCAGCTATAACACTTTTCTGCATACTCGATTCAGCTCGTGAGATAACGATATGAGCTTAACTTTGTATCATTTTCTATAATCAAAACTCAGGTTCAGCTTAGGTGGCTACTGCACTAACAGGTTTGTCTGTCTATCTTTTGATTTCGATGGTTTTTGAAATCGTCTAACTCCTACCTCCAACGAGAAGAAGTGTTTTAGTGAATTGCCCTCCGTACACGGTTTAGGACCGTTAGGGAATTGGAGTAGTAGCGGAAGGCTATGAACCAAGTAAAAAAACATTTGTCTCTTTTTATTTATCATTTATCGTTCCGCTGCAAATAATTCTCTACTCGGGTTTTAACGAACGAAACGAAAGAAAAGTTTTTATTGCTATTCAACCCCCCTCTTGTGATCCGCTTCGATCCAACAATTGGTATCAGAGCCGAGGGCGCTAAGATTTGGTGAAACCACTAATCTAGTCCTTTTACAGATTTGTTTTTGAATTTTACAGATCTTTTTTCGTTCGTTTAAACTTTCTCCCGCACTACTAATCCAAGACGAAGTCTTGGTACTTTTCTTTTGGTTTTATTTTGCAAGTATTCGCTTTTGGAGTAGCCGACGGTAAAATGGGCATAACTTTTCGTACAAGTTGACCCACGAAACGGGCTACCTACCAAAACGAAGCTCTCTAAGAGAGCTACACTTCTTACTCTCTTTGGGCATTTTCTCTTGTAATGCCTACTTTCCCTCACTCAAAGTAAATTATATATTTTTTTATTTAAAACCAAATTGCTTGAGTTACCTAGGTCGATGGTGGCCGGATTTTGAGCTTCTTCATCTTGACCGGATGTTGAGGCTACCTCTTGATCCGGCATGGAAGGTGATCTAACTTCCTTCCCCTCAATCCTAGAGGTGGAGATTTCTTCTAATTCGTCCACCTTCTCTTCCACCGATCCGGAAGTTGACTCCTCCTCAACTTCTGCATCCTCACTTGCTTGTGAGGATGATGAACTCCCTTCATCGACATCTTCCGATTGAGCCGATGAGCACTCTTCGGCCTCTTGTGATTGTTCTTCACTTGAAGCCGGTGATGGTCCTTCATGGTATTTTGCCAACTCGCTCCAAATCTCCTTGGCATCCTTGTACTCACCTAACTTGGACAAGACATTATTAGAAATTAAATCACTTATCATTTTGATTACCTTTATAATTTGTCTTGAACTCTTTGAGTTGTTCTTTGGTCCATTTTTCAACCTTGAGGATTCCACCCTTTTTGTGTTTTAGAAATTCACAACCTTCTATCAAGGCGGACCAAAGCTTGATATCCACCATCTGTTAGAGCAGGGGCACTAGATGATCGAACCTGTGTTTTGATTATGGCAAAGACGCAAAGTTAAGATTACATCGTTATCCTACGAGCTGAATCGAGTGTGCAGAAAAGTGCCAATGTTGGAGCTGAAGGCTAGCGACACCCGGAAGAAGTCGCGGGGGTCGGGCGACACTCGAGTGACTTCCGAGGAAGCCGAAGGAATCGAGTGGAAGGCAAGAAGCAAAAGAGACACAGTAAGTATCGTGGTAAAGCTCATGTGTGTGAGAGTAAGAGAGGTCGTATCCTCCATACGGGGATGATCTTAAGCGTAGATCCGACCAAAGACATCCTATAGATGGTCTAGGTCGAGATCGGACGGTCGGTGGTAGTCTAAATAATGTTTTTGTTAAGCTAACTTTGCCATGCAGCTAGCATCAATCGACTGCCAGCTTGGAGGACTCGACCGGCCAGCCCATCACCGACTTCGGTCGACATTTGGTGATCTTATCGCCATCGGTCTGGCCCGATGATGGCTATCGTCATTGATGGTCAATGATCAGCCTCGAGGAGTCAAGCTTTATCACCATTTTTCAAGGAGACTTGTGCCCAATTCCTATTGGTTGAAGTTCCTCTCGAAAAGGGACCCAAAGGCTATAAAAGGAGGGCCTCTCCTAGGGTTTTTCATCAATCTCTAAGTGTTCAAAAGCCTCCACAATGCTACGACTCTTCGACGACTCTACAACGATAAAGTGCTGCCAACAACCCTAGCTTAATTTATAATTCCTTGTTGTTGGTATAATCTTATTTTGTCATCTCTTTAATACTGCAATTCTTTTTGATCGAGGTTTTCTATCATTGCATTTTACATTAATAGAAGAGAGGGTTTGTCTCTCTATCTTTTGCTTTCGAAGTTTTTTGTAATCATCTAACTCCTACCTTTAACGAGAAGGAGTGTTTTAGTGAATTGCCATCCGTACACGGCCTAGGACCGTTAGGGCCTTGGAGTAGTAGCCGAAGGCTATGAACCAAGTAAAAAAATATTTGTCTCCTTTTATTTATCATTTATCTTTCCGCTGCAAATAATTGTCTACTCGAGTTTTAACGAACAAAACGAAAGAAAAGTTTTTATCGCTATTCACCCCCCATCTAGCGATCCGCTTCGATCCAACAATTGGTATAAGAGCCGGGGGCGCTAAGATTTGGTGAAACCACTAATCTAGCCTTTTTATAGATTTGTTTTTGAATTTTACAGATCTATTTTCGTTCTTTTAAACTTTCTCCCGCACTACTAATCCCAGACGAAGTTTTGGTACTTTTCTTTTGGTTTTATTTTGCAAGTATTCGCTTTAGGAGTAGCCGAGGGTAAAACGGGCATAACTTTACGTACAAGTTGACCCACGAAACGGGCTACCTACCAAAACGAAGCTCTCTGAGAGATCTACACTTTTTACTCTATTTGGGCATTTGCTCTTGTAATGCCCACTTTCCCTCACTCAAAGCAAATTATATATTTTTTTATTTAAAACCAAATTGCTTGAGTTACCTAGGTCGATAGTTGCCGGATTTTTAGCTTCTTCATCTTGACCGGATGTTGAGGCTACCTCTTGATCCAGCATGGAAGGTGATCTAACTTCCTTCCCCTCATTCCTAGAGGTGGAGGTTTCTTCTAATTCTTCTACCTTCTCTTCCACCGATCCGGAAGTTGACTCCTCCTCAACTTCCGCATCCTCACTTGCTTGTGAGGATGATGAACTCCCTTGATTGACATCTTCCGATTGAGCCGATGAGCACTCTTCGGCCTCTTGTGATTGTTCTTCACTTGAAGCCGGTGATGGTCCTTTATGGTACTTTGGCAACTCGCTACAAAGCTCCTTGGCATCCTTGTACTCATCTAACTTGGTCTAGACATTATTCGGAATTAAATCACTTATCATTTTGATTACCTTAATAATTTGTCTTGAACTCTTTGAGTTGTTCCTTGGTCCATTTTTCAACCTTGAGGATTCCACCCTTTTTGTGTTTTGGAAATTCACAACCTTCTATCAAGGCGGACCAAAGCTTGATATCCACCATATGTTAGTGCAGGGGCACCAGATGATCGAACCTGTGTTTTGATTATGGTAAACACGCAAAGTTAAGATTACATCGTTATCTCACCAGCTGAATCAAGTGTGCAGAAAAGTGCCAACGCTGGAGCTGAAGGTTAGCGACACTCGGAAGAAGCCGTGGTGGTCGGGCGACACTCGAGTGACTTCCGAGGGAGACGAAGGAATCGAGTGGAAGGCCAAAAGAGAAAGCGACACAGTAAGTATCGAGGTAAAGCTCAGGTGTGTGAGAGTAAGAGAGGTCGTATCCTCCTTACGGGGATGATCTTAAGCGTAGATCCGACCAAAGACATTCTATAGATGGTCTAGGTCGAGATTGGACGGTCGGTGGCCGTCTAAATAATGTTTTTGTTAAGCTAACTTTGCCTTGCGCATAGCAGCATCACGATCGCCTTGAGGACTTGATCGTCTGGCCCATCAATGATCGTCATGTTGCATTCGATCGATGCCGCCATCGGATGATGGCTATCGATGGTCAATGATCATTATCACCATTTTTCAAGGAGTCTTGTGCCCAATTCATATTAGTTGAAGTTCCTCTCGAAAAGGGGCCCAAAGGCTATAAAAGGAGGGCCTCTCCTAGGGTTTTTCATTAATCTCTAAGTATTCAAAAGCCTCCACAACACTACGACTCTCCGACGACTCTACAACGACGAAATGCTGCCAACAACCCTAGCTAAATTTATATTTCTTAGTTGTTGGTATAATATTATTTTGTAATCTCTTTAATACTGAAATTTTTTTTGATCGAGGTTTTCTATCGTTGCAATTTACATTAATAGAAGAGAGGGTTTGTCTACCTCCAACGAGGAGGAGTGTTTTAGTGAATTGCCCTCCGTATACGGTCTAGGACCGTTAGGGCCTTGGAGTAGTAGTCGAAGGCTACGAACCAAGTAAACAAACATTTGTCTCCTTTTATTTATCATTTATCTTTCCACTGCAAATAATTGTCTACTCTGGTTTTAACGAACGAAATGAAAGAAAAGTTTTTATCGCTATTCACCCCCCCTCTAGTTATCCACTTCGATCCAACAATTGGTATCAGAGCCGGGAGCGCTCAGATTTGGTGAAACCACTAATCTAGCCTTTTTACATATTTGTTTTTGAATTTTATAGATCTTTTTTCGTTCGTTTAAACTTTCTCCCACACTACTAATCCAAGCCGAAGTCTTGGTACTTTTCTTTTGGTTTTATTTTGCAAGTATTCGCTTTTGGAGTAGCCGACGGTAAAATGACCATAACTTTTGGTACAAGTTGACCCACGAAACGGGCTACCAACCAAAACGAAGCTCTCTGAGAGATCTACACTCCTTACTCTCTTTGGGCATTTGCTTTTGTAATGCCCACTTTCCCTCACTCAAAGCAAATTATAAATTTTTTTATTTAAAACCAAATTGCTTGAGTTACCTAGGTCGATGGTGGACGGATTTTGAGCTTCTTCATCTTGACCGGATGTTGAGGCTACCTCTTGATCCGACATGGAAGGTGATCTAACTTCCTTCACCTTAATCCTTGAGGTGGAGGTTTCTTCTAATTCGTCCACCTTCTCTTCCACCGATCCGGAAGTTGACTCCTCCTCAACTTCCGCATCCTCACTTGCTTGTGAGGATGATGAACTCCCTTCATCGACATCTTCCGATTGAGCAGATGAGCACTCTTCGGCCTCTTGTGATTGTTCTTCACTTGAAGCCGGTGATGGTCCTTCATGGTACTTTGCCAACTCGCTCCAAAGTTCCTTGGCATCCTTGTACTCACCTAACTTGGAAAAGACATTATTAGGAATTAAATCACTTGTCATTTTGATTACCTTAATAATTTGTCTTGAACTCTTTGAGTTGTTCCTTAGTCCATTTTTTAACCTTGAGGATTCCACCCTTTTTGTGTTTTGGAAATTCACAACCTTCTATCAAGGCAGACCAAAGCTTGATATCCACCATCTGTTGGTGCAGGGGCACCAGATGATCGAACCTGTGTTTTGATTATGACAAAGACACAAAGTTAAGATTACATCGTTATCTCACGAGCTGAATCGAGTATGTAGAAAAGTGCCAACGCTGGAGCTGAAGGCTAGCGACACCCAGAAGAAGCCGCAATGGTCGGGCGACACTCGAGTGACTTCCGAGGGAGCTGAAGGAATCGAGTGGAAGGCCAGAAGCGAAAGCGACATAGTAAGTATCGAGGTAAAGCTCGTGTGTGTGAGAGTAAGAGAGGTCATATCCTCCATACGGGGATGATCTTAAGCGTAGATCCGACCAAAGACATTCTATAGATGGTCTAGGTCGAGATCGGACGGTCGATGGCCGTCTAAATAATGTATTTGTTAAGCTAACTTTGCCTTGTAGCTAGCATCAGTCGACTGCCAGCTTGGAGGACTCGACTGTCGTCCATCAGTCGACTGTCTGCGGTCAACATTCTACTGATGTTTTGGATCGAAGCAGATCGCTAGAGGGGGGGGGGGGTGAATAGCGATAAAACCATTTCTTTTTCTTTCTTTTTGTTCGTTCGTTAAAACCTGAGTAGACAATTAATTGCAGCGGAAAGATAAGCGATAAATAAAAGGAGACAAATGTTTTTTTACTTGGTTCGTAGCCTTCAACTACTACTCGAAGGCCCTAGTGGTCCTTGACCACGTACTGAGGGCAAAACACTAAAGAATTCCTCCTCGTTAGAGGTAGGAGTTAATCGATACAAGAACACACCAAAAGCTTGAGATAGAGGGACACTCCCCCTCTCCTCGTTACGATAAAAGCTCCGAAAAAGTAAAGAAACAAACTGATATAAATCTTATACCGACGTAACAAAATAAAAACAAAATAAACCTAGATGTCGGAGAGGAATCACTTTGTTGTCGAAGAGTTGTAGCTTTGCGGTAGCTTTTGGAAGCTTAAAATTGATGATGAAACCCTAAGAGAGGCCCTCCTTTTATAGCCCTTGAGCCCCTTTTCGAGAGGACCTTCAACCAATGGAAACTAAGCACATGGCTCCTTGAAAAATGGTGATAAGGCTTGACTCCTCGAGGCTGATCCTTGACCATCAGTCGACTGATGGCCATCATCAGTCGACTGATGGCAGCGTCAGTCAAATGCTGACCGCAGACAATCGACTGATTGACAGCAGTCGAGTCCTCCAAGTTGGCAGTCGACTGATGCTAGATGAAATGACAAGTTAGCTGAACAATATCATTATTTCGACGGCCTTCGGCCATCCGATCTCAACCTAGACCACCGATGGGATGTCTTGGGTCGGATCTATGCTTAAGTCTATCCCCGTAAATAGGATACGACCTCACTTACACTCGCACACACCCGAGCTTACCTCGATACTTACTGTGTCACTTTTGCTTTCGGCCTTCCACTCGATTCCTTCGGCTCCCTCCGAAGTCACTCGAGTGTCCCCCGACCACCGCGGCTTCCTCCGGGTGTCGCTAGCCTTCAGCTCCAGCGTTGGCACTTTTCTGCACACTCGATTTAGCTCGTGAGATAACAATATAAGCTTAACTTTGTATCGTTTGCTATAATCAAAACTCAGGTTCGACTTAGGTGCCTACTACACCAACAATCTCCTCCTTTTTGATTTATGACAAACCAACACAAAGTTAAGTAAAATAAACTAAGTGCATTAAGCAAAATGAGTAAGAGATATGCATGAATGAGCAAGAGTATATAAAAACTCTTTTTCAAGTGCTCCCCCTTGAGGAATCCTCCCCCGTGATTAAGGGTGAGTATTTGAGAAAGAGAGTTTTAACTCTCCCCCTTGATGTTTGCTACTTAAAAAGAATTAAGTAACCAAAATTACTTAATATTGGCCATAGTGTTTAAAAATAAGTTTAAGTTATGAAATCAAAGAATTGATGTCTTAACCTTGGCCTTTCTCTCCTTATTTAAGTAAAACATTAATGTTTGGCCATAGTGTTGAAAATAAGTTTAAGTTAAGAATTCTCTTAACTTGGCCTTTACTTCCTTTTTGTTAACAAAAACAAGTAAACTTAAAGTTAAGTAAACATTTACTTAACCTTTGGCCATGTGAATAAATATGAAGTTAAGTCATCAAAAAAATTTGATCTTAACTTTGGCCTTTTTCTCCCCCTTTTGCCATATATCGAAAAGAGTGAGGGTGTATGGAAAACAATAAAAAATAAGTATTAAATTTAAAGTCTAAGCATGCTCCATATTATTTTGAAAATAATATACTAAAAATAAGCTCATCTATAAAATGTTCGACTCATATTTGACTTGATTGATAGAAAGATCAACCAGTCCTAGTCAGAGTCGGTTAGTATGTATGATTATACTCCGTGGTTCATGGCGATGCATTAGCTCTACATCTGGAACCAGGAGTAAGGTCCTAATATCTCACACCCATCTACGTGGCTAAGTACACAAACACATTAGTCCTATGTGTTGTGAGATGTATTGACTCCTTAAATCTATAGGTGCATGATATCTAAGGTATGTCCATGCTAGTTCCATGAAAAGTAAGAAATAGTAGTAAGAAAATATAATTTGCAAGTTCCTATTCTACTACGCACATGCCCAATTTTCATCTTAATAGACTAAATTTGACTTCGGGTAGGGGTTTAGTAAATAGGTCTGCTAAGTTAGACTTCGATTCGACGTATTCGACTTGTATGGCTCCGTTGGCCACATGTTCCCGAATGAAATGGTGTTTGACCTCTATATGTTTGGTCCTAGAGTGACATATCGGATTCTTAGTAAGGTTAATTGAACTAATGTTATCTACGTGAAGTTTAGTATTTGTAAAGTCTAACTTAAAGTCGCGGAGAGTGTGCTTCATCCAAAGAAGCTGAGTGACACACTCACCCATCGCGATGTATTCGACTTCGGTGGTAGATAAGGCAACACAGTGTTGCTTCCTACTGCACCAACTTACTTTACTCGAGCCGAGAAGTTGACAACAACCACTCGTACTCTTTCTATTGAGTTTACTGCCGACATAGTCCGAATCGGAGTAGCCGGTTAGTTTGAACTCGGTAGATCTAGGGTACCAAATACCAACATTAAGTGTACCCTTTAAATATCTAAGGATACACTTAACTAGAGTTAGGTGAGACTCCTTGGCACAGGTTTGGAACCTTGCGCACATACTTACTGCAAATAGGATATCAGATCGGCTTGAAGTTAAGTAAAGGAGACTCCCTATTACGCTCCTATAGTATTTTAAATCAATTGAATTTCCGATTACATCTTCTTCTATATTTACATTCGTTGCCATTGGGGTATTAATAATTTTAGCGTCTTGCATTCCAAAGCGTTTAATTAATTCCCTAGTATATTTGCATTGATGTAGGTATATTCCATCTTTAGTTTGTTTAATTTGTAGACCTAAGAAGAAACTCAACTTGCCTACTAAATTCATTTCAAATTCACTTTCCATAAGTGAAATGAATTCATTTAGTAGAATCGAGTTGGTGGTTCCAAAAATAATATCATCTACGTAGATTTGGGCTATGAATATGTCTTTACCTAATTTTTTTACGAAAAGGGTTGGGCCAACTACACCTTGGTTAAATCCTTTGGACTTAAGATACACCGAAAGTCTCTTGTACCAAGCTCGAGGAGCTTGTTTAAGTCCATAGAGGTCTTTCTTTAACCTAAGGATATGGTCGGGTTTATCTAAACTTTCGAAACAGGGGGGTTGACTAACATAAACCTCTTCTTTAATGTATCCATTCAAGAACGCAGATTTCACATCCATTTGAAACAACTTAAATCCTCGATGTACAGCATACACTAATAACATTTGAATGGACTCTAATCTAGCTACTGGTCCATAGGTCTCATCGTAATCTAAACATTCGACTTGACTAAACCCTTTAGCGACTAGTCTAGCTTTATTTCTAACTACTTCACCTTTATCATCAAGTTTATTTCTAAACACCCACCTTGTTCCAATGATTGTTTTATCTTTAGGTGGTGGTATTAATTCCCATACTTCATTCCTAGTGAATTGAGCCAGCTCTTCTTGCATTGCAATAATCCAATCGGGATCAAGAAGAGCTTGGTCAATAGTTTTGGGTTCAATTTTAGAAATCAAGGAGATTTGACTAAGGTTTCTGTATGAGGCTCTAGTTCGAACTCATTTGAATGACCTATCACTTGGTCGATAGGATGATTCGTTTGAGTCCTAGTTGGATTTGGGTTTGAGTCTACAACTTGATCAATAGGATGACTCGTTTGAATTGTAGTTTGGTTAGAGTCATCTATCACTTGGTCGATAGAGTGACTTGGATGACTTAGGTTAGGATTAATACTAGACCTGATCTCCGAATTAGAGTTAGGTCTAGTATGAATCGACTCGCTAACTGGGGTTGCCGGGGGTTTTGCAGGTTCGTGTCCTTCATCAAATACTACATTGATAGTCTCCTCGACTCTAAGGGTGTCATAGTTATATACTCTATAAGCTCTACTTGTAGTAGAGTATCCTAGAAAGATCCCGGTCGAGGTTTTGGATGTAAATTTCCCTAGATGATCCTTAGTATTTTGAATATGTACCTTACACCCAAATACCCTAAAGTACTTTATGTTAGGTATTTTATCATAATAAATTTCGTATGGGGTCTTAAGGTGCCTCTTTACTATAAGGATCCTATTTTGGACATAGCATTCCGTACTCACGGCTTCCGCCCAAAACCTATCGGGTAGGTTATACTCGTTTAAGATGGTCCTAGCGGCTTCTTGTACGGTTCTATTCTTACGTTCTACTAGGCTATTTTGTTGTGGGGTTCTTGTTGGTGCAATCGGCCCAGGTCATGATTGACCAGACTCGAGTTTGACTCGAGAGATGTTTTGATGTTTGACAAAGTAAGTTGACATTGATGTTTGACATTAAGGTCTGTTGATGTTTTGGGGAGATTGTTTATACAATCAACTTGGGTTATGTTTAACTGGACTCGAGTTTGACTTGAGGGAGACTTTGATGGTTGACTAGGGTTGACCATGTGGTTATGGAAAGTCCAAGTCATGGGTACTTGGCATGGAAAGTCCAATTGGGCCACTTGGCATTTGGGAAAGTCCAAGCATGGGTCTTGGCATGGAAAGTCCAACATGGGTTGGCAAGGGAAAGTCCAAGCTTGAGTCTTGGCATTTGAGAAGTCCAAGGGGTTTGATATTGGCGGCGTAAAGTCCAAGCGAGAGTCTTGGCAGCATAAGTCCAATGGTTGGCGGCGTAAAGTCCAAGCGGAGTCTTGGCGGCGTAAGTCCAATGTGCCTTGGCAGTGTAGACACCGTTAGCATGACATAGCCGATGGAAGCACCCGAAGGCTAGCACGATGGATGAACAAGTCATGGATGACTTGGAGGGATCCGAGAGGCGTAAGATTGATGGAGGTAGCTAGAAGGCTTAGGTCTAGGCTAAGGGTGGTCTAACATGTATGGGGGCACCATACTTGGGCTAAAACCTCATGTTTGAGGTGTGCCAGTCGACTGATTCCATGTGGCAGTCGACTGGCGTAGTCAACTAGGGTTTGACTGTGGGAATTGCCCTAGCAGTCGACTGTCATAGATGAGCAATCGACTGATTGTATGAGATCGGCCCGATCTTGTGATCGATCGATGCTCGGATTTTGGGGCAGAATGGAGTCTCACTTTCGGCCGGGACGGCAAATGAGTGATGCTTGAATAGTCGACTGATGCTCATGATCAGTTGACTGATGTCCTAGCCGTTGGATTTTTCCAGCGTGGATTACACCGTTGTCTCACAGCAACAGTGTGATCAGTCGACTGATGGTCCCGAGTAGTCGATTGATCGATATTTTTCAATACAGGTTGAAGCTAAAAGGAGCTCGTGATGGAGAAAAATGGATCTGGTTTTTGAGAGCTTTAGGGGCGATTTGTTGCCGCAAATCAGGTCTCCAAGTGCTAATCAAACTACCAAACATTCAAGCAATCAAAAGCAAGTGTTGTAAAGTTTTTCTTTACTTGTCTTTCACATTAATTGTTGTAATTGCTTGTTTCTATTTCTTACTTTTGTAAGATTGCTTGTAAGGGGTTTCTCCACCTCCGACTTGTGTCGAGAAGGAGTGTTTATCATAGTGGTGTGTGATTGACATCGCTAGGGTTCGTACGAACCCAATCCGTGGAGTAGGAACCGTTCAGTTCCGAACCACGTTAAATATTTGTGTTTGCATGTTGTATATTTCGTTATCATTATTATTTTTCTATTTCCGTTGCGCTAACGAAATTGTAGAGACAAACGCAATGAATTCCATTATCGAACGAGTGCGATGCTATTCACCCCCCCTCTAGCGGCCTCAAATATCGTACAGTTCTAGGGAAAGAGAACTCATGGTGGTATCCATTTAGGTTATAGAATTCTATAAACCTGTGATTCTCGAATTCACCACCATGATCAGTCCTAAGTCTTTTGATTTTAAGGTTTTGTTGATTTTCTATTAGTTTAAATAGGTTGATTAATTGATCTAGGGTATCACTTTTGTGTTTGATGAACCTAACCCAAGTAAATCTAGAATAGTCATCAATTATGACTAAGCAGAATTTACTCCCATTAAGTGACTTAGCTCTGTGTGAATCAAATAGATCCATGTATAGGAGCTCAAGAACACTTTCGGTTCATTCTTGATTAGTTAGTTGATGTTGTGTCCTAGATTGTTTACCTTGTTGACAAGCATTACATATTTTATTGTTCAAGTTATTGAGGTTAGGCAAACCTCTGACTAAGTCACTCTGACTCATCTTGAGGATGAGTCTTGGGTGTGAGTGACCGAGTCGTCGGTGCCACAACCATGATTCCTCTTGCCATGTCATAAGACACTTGGTTGAGGAGTTAGTTAAGTTAATGGTGTAAATATTATTATTTCTGGTTCCCTTAAGGATTGTTTAGAGGTTTCATTTGTATTAATTATGCATTCATTTTCTAGAAATATGACCTTATAGTTATTATCACACAATTGGCTTACACTAAGTAAATTATATTGAAAATTTTCTACCAATAAGACATTTTGAATAATAAAGTTATAGTTGAGCTCAATATCACCTGATCCGATGATTTTGAGCTTGCCGTTGTTTCCGAAGGCTACCGATCCTTGTCATTTGAATCAAAGTTTCGAAAACTTGAGTTGATCCCCGGTCATGTGTTGGGAGCAACCACTGTCCAACATTCATTGATCCTACACACAAGGTAGTTGGATCGGATATTGGATTTATTAAAGATTGATTGAAAATTATTAACCTAAATCATCTCACCCATGTCTACATGATCAAACATGTTAACCCTATATGTTCTTGTGAGATGACTTCCAATTTTACTTGAATTAAATTTAATGACTTTAACACTTGTCAACCTTGCATTAGATTCGGATTTGACCTTAGGCTCATCAAGTTACCTTTTTAAGATCATGGCTTCCAGGTCGTGGCGAGGCACAGAGGCCTTCTTTGATCGGAACAACGACCACTTCCTTAGACAAAGCCATTTTCAAGAAAATAGAGACTTGACTTACCTAAGACCACTTCCTGATCTAACTAGTCTAGGATACGGCGAGGTAGCTTCAGCTAGTTCCGCTCGGTCAAGTGCACCGAACTAGATATGCCTTATCTAGTCTGAATACACAAGACTCTGCTTTCCTAGCTTACTATCATCTCGCCACATCCTGGTACTATATTATCAAGTATTGACGAGTTATAGTCCTATCTAACCATTCTAAAAAGAAAAATCAAACTAAATAACAACCTAAGCATGCAATTTCTAAGTTAAAATACAAACAAGTTTCGTACTAGCTCCCCCTGGACCGTTGAATCAGTTTGGTCTCTCCACATAGTGGATTTGGTCCTTGGGAACCCAGTACTGGTTCAATCCTAAGTTTGAAATCAAGGTGGTCTTAGGGACCCATGCTTGGACACATTTTTTATGTTGACTTACAATCGACATATACGACTTGTTGGTCGTATTTGAGCTAAACCCTAGTCCGGCCTTGTTGTACACGACCCTTTGCGATCCAAGTAGGAGGTCAAGTCCTTTTGATCCCAAAGTAAACCTTTCCAACGTGTTCCTAAGATCTTCGACTTGACTCTTCAAGAGTGAGTTCTCAACTTCGAGCTTTTCAACTCGAGTTGAGTCCTCCTCTCGAACTCGACTAGTCGAAGAGGTTAGGGAGACCTCGTGTTTGAGGAGTTTAACTTCCTCAACAAGTCTCGACCTTGGACTCGGACTTAGCTAATTTTTTAGTTAAAAACTTAATTGCACTATAAAGTGTACTAATGAGGGATCAACTTACCTTGAGTGTATCTTTTGAACCAGATGCGTATCCGTGGCTTGTCTTGAATAGTACTTCGCAGTCCGACTCGTCTTCGATTTCCGATTCATGTTTCGGTTCTGACTCCATCTCCGATTCCACCGGTTTAGCCACGAGAACATGATCATTATCTTCTTCCTCGGATGTTTCTTCCCAAGTAGCGTTGAGTGCCTTTTTGTGTTTTGGTGCTTTGCTCTTGAGTTTTGGGCATTCGGACTTGATATGTCCAAACCTGTTGCATTCGTAGCATCTAATATTTGAACTTTTAGGCTTACCTTCGTTGGGTCGAGTGACGGTTCATTTTCTGCCCTTGACTATCCTCCGAACTAGGTTGACTAGTTCGGCCTCCATTTTCGAGTCGACCTCCGAATCGGACTCATCCTCTTCTTCCTTCGGGGGTGGCTTGCTTGCGGTTTTCTTCCTCGAACCTGCAAAAAGTGCTATACCCTTCTCGGGTTCCGAGTTAGACTACTCATGAAGCTCAAAATCAGAAAATAATTCATCTAACCTAAGTTTCGAAAGATCCTTGGAGACCTTGTAGGCATCGACCATGGATGCCCACAAGGTAGTCCTCGGAAAGGAGTTAAGAACATACCTTATAAGGTCATGGTTTTTGACCTTTTGCCCGATCGCGTGTAGATTATTGACTATGTCTTGAACGCGGGCATGAAATTGAGTCGCCGTTTTGTGTTCCTGCATTTTTAGATTATACAATTTATTAAACAAAAGATCGCGCTTACATACCTTGACTTCATCGGTCCCTTCGTGTAGCTCCACTAGCTTTGTCAAAAGGTCCTTTGCGCTGATGAAGGGGCCGACACGATTAAGCTCCTCCTTGGACAAGCCGCATTGGAGGATTTGAGTTGCCTTGGCATCGGCTTCGACTTGTCTTTTTGTCGCAATGGTCCATTGGTCATAATCCAAGGATTCACCCACTTCGTTAGTCGGAAGTGTGAATCCCGTTTGGATTATGATCCACATCTCGATTTGTGTTTTGAGAAAGCATTCCATCCGACTCTTCCAATAACGGAAGTCATTTCCATTGTAAAATGGAGGTCGGACGGTGCTAAAACCCTCGAGATGGGCCATTAAAACAAAAGAAACAAGAGAACGAAGATGAAAAACCTAACAACAACACAAACAATCGAAAAGTACCAAGACTAGCGTCTTGTATTAGTAGTGCGGGAGAAAAACTAAACGAATGAAATAAATTCGAAATAAACAGAAAAAAAAAGAAAAAAAATCTGTAAAAATGCTAGATTGGTGGTTTCACCAGATCTTAGTACCCTCGGCTTTGATACCAATTGATGGATCGAAGCGGATCGCTAGAGGGGGGGGTTGAATAGCGATAAAACCTTTTCTTTTTCTTTCTTTTCGTTTGTTCGTTAAAACCCGAGTAGAAAATTAATTGCAGTGGAAAGATAAGCGATAAATAAAAGGAGACAAATGTTTTTTTACTTGGTTCATAGCCTTCGGCTACTACTCCTAGGCCCTAGTGGTTCTTGACCACGTACGGAGGGCAAAACACTAAAGAACTCCTCCTCGTTAGAGGTAGGAGTTAATCGATACAAGAACACACCAAAAGATTGAGGTAGAGGGACACTCCCCCTCTCCTCATTACGATAAAAGCTCCGAAAAAGTAAAGAAACAAACTGATATAAAGCTTATACCGACATAACAAAATAAAAACAAAATAAACCTAGACGTCGGAGAGGAAGCACTTCGTTGTCGGAGAGTTGTAGCTTTGCTGAGGCTTTTGAAAGATTAAAATTGATGATGAAACCCTAGGAGAGGCCCTCCTTTTATAGCCCTTGAGCCCCTTTTCGAAAGGACCTTCAACCAATGGAATCTAGGCACATGGCTCCTTGAAAAATAGTGATAAGGCTTGACTCCTCGAGGATGATCCTTGACCATCAGTCGATTGATGGACATCATCAGTGTACTGATGACAAGATCGATCGAATGCGATCGCAGACATGATCGATTGATAGAAGTCGAGTCCTCAGGGCATGATCGATGCTAATGAAATGACAAGTTAGCTGAACAATAACATTATTTTGATGGCCTTCGACTATCCGATCTCGACCTAGACCACAGATGTGATGTCTTGGGTCGGATCTACGCTTAAGTCTATCCCCGTAAAGAGAATACGACCTCACTTACACTCGCACACACATGAGCTTATCTCGATACTTACTGTGTCGCTTTTGCTTCCGGCCTTCCACTTGATTCCTTCGGCTCCCTCAGAAGTCACTCGAGTGTCGCCCGACCACCGCAGCTTCCTCCGGGTGTCGCTAGCCTTCAGCTCCAGTGTTGACACTTTTTTGCACACTCGATTTAGCTTGTGAGATAACAACATAAGCTGAACTTTGCATCGTTTGCTATAATCAAAACTCAAGTTCGACTTAGGTGCCTACTGCACCAACATGATGCTGCCATCAGTCGACTGATGGTCTATGATCAGCCTCGAGGAGTGAAGCTTTATCACCATTTTTCAAGGAGTCTTGTGCCCAATTCCTATTGGTTGAAGTTCCTCTCGAAAAGGGGCCCAAAGGCTATAAAAGGAGGGCCTCTCCTAGGGTTTTTCATCAATCTCTAAGTGTTCAAAAGCCTCCACAACGCTACGACTCTCCGACGACTCTACAACGACGAAGTGCTGGCAACAACCCTAGCTTAATTTATATTCCCTAGTTGTTGGTATAATCTTATTTTTTCATCTCTTTAATACTGCAATTCTTTTTGATCGAGGTTTTCTATCGTTGCATTTTACATTAATAGAAGAGAGGGTTTGTCTCTCTATCTTTTGCTTTCGAAGGTTTTTGTAATCGTCTAACTCCTACCTCAAACGAGGAGGAGTGTTTTGGTGAATTGCCCTCCGTACACGGTCTAGGAGTGTTAGGGCCTTGGAGTAGTAGCCGAAGGCTACGAACCAAGTAAAAAAACATTTGTCTCCTTTTATTTATCATTTATCTTTCCGCTATAAATAATTGTCTACTCGGGTTTTAACGAACGAAACGAAAGAAAAGTTTTTATCGCTATTCACCCCCCCTCTAGCGATCCGCTTCGATCCAACAATTAGTATCAGAACCGGGGGCGCTAAGATTTGGTGAAACCACTAATCTAGCCTTTTTACAGATTTGTTTTTGAATTTTACAGATCTTTTTTCGTTTGTTTAAACTTTCTCCCTCACTACTAATCCAAGACGAAGTCTTGGGACTTTTCTTTTGGTTTTATTTTGCAAGTATTCGCTTTTGGAGTAGCCGACGGTAAAACGGGCATAACTTTTCGTACAAGTTGACCCACGAAACGGGCTACCTACCAAAACGAAGCTCTCTGAGAGATCTACACTTCTTACTCTCTTTGGGAATTTGCTCTTGTAATGCCCACTTTCCCTCACTCAAAGCAAATTATATATATATTTATTTCAAACCAAATTGCTTGAGTTACCTAGGTCGATGGTGGCCGGATTTTGAGCTTCTTCATCTTGACCGGATGTTGAGGCTACCTCTTGATCTGACATGGAAGGTGATCTAACTTCCTTCCCCTCAATCCTAGAGGTGGAGGTTTCTTCTAATTCTTCCACCTATACGGA
The DNA here is from genome assembly GCA_025175895.1 of Wurfbainia villosa. Taxonomy (NCBI): domain Eukaryota; kingdom Viridiplantae; phylum Streptophyta; class Magnoliopsida; order Zingiberales; family Zingiberaceae; genus Wurfbainia; species Wurfbainia villosa. The sequence goes on along the minus strand of CM045989.1, from coordinate 27,447,816 downwards.
AGTTGACTCCTTCTCAACTTCCGCATCCTCACTTGCTTGTGAGGATGATGAACTCCCTTCATTGACATCTTCCGATTGAGCCGATGAGCACTCTTCGGCCTCTTGTGATTGTTCTTCACTTGAAGCCGGTGATGATTTTTCATGGTACTTTGCCAACTCGCTCCAAAGCTCCTTGACATCCTTGTACTCACCTAACTTGGACAAGACATTATTAGGAATTAAATCACATATCATTTATATTACCTTAATAATTTGTCTTGAACTCTTTGAGTTGTTCCTTGGTCCATTTTTCAACCTTGAGGATTCCACCCTTTTTGTGTTTTGGAAATTCACAACCTTCTATCAAGGTGGACCAAAGCTTGATATCCACCATCTGTTGGAGCAGGGGCACCAGATGATCGAACCTGTGTTTTGATTATGGAAAACACGCAAAGTTAATATTACATCATTATCTCATGAGCTGAATCGAGTGTGCAAAAAAGTGCCAACGCTGGAGTTGAAGGCTAGCGACACCCGAAAGAAGCCGCGGTGGTCGGGCGACACTCGAGTGACTTTCGAGGGAGGAAAAGGAATCGAGTGGAAGGCCAGAAGCGAAAGCGACAAAGTAAGTATCGAGGTAAAGCTCATGTGTGTGAGAGTAAGATAGGTCGTATCCTCCTTACGGGGATGATCTTAAGCGTAGATCCGACCAAAGACATCCTATAGATGGTCTAGGTCGAGATTGGACGGTTGGTGGTCGTCTAAATAATGTTTTTGTTAAGCTAACTTTGCCTTGCAGCTAGCATCAGTCGATTGCCAGCTTGGAGGACTCGACTGCCGTCCATCAGTCGATTGTATGCGTTCAGCATTCGACTGATGCTGCCATCAGTCGACTGATGATCGCCATAAGTCGACAGATGGTCAATGATCAACCTCGAGGAGTCAAGCTTTATCAGCATTTTTCATGGAGTCTTGTGCCTAATTACTATTAGTTGAAGTTCCTCTCGAAAAGGGGCCCAAAGGCTATAAAAGGAGGCCTCTCCTAGGGTTTTTCATCAATCTCTAAGTGTTCAAAAGCCTCCACAATGCTACGACTCTCCGACGACTCTACAACGATGAAGTGCTGCCAACAACCCAAGCTTAATTTATATTTCTTAGTTGTTGGTATAATCTTATTTTGTCATCTCTTTAATACTGCAATTCTTTTTGATCGAGGTTTTCTATCGTTGCATTTTACATTAATAGAAGAGAGGGTTTGTCTCTCTATCTTTTGCTTTCGAAGGTTTTTGTATTCATCTAACTCCTACCTCCAACGAGGAGGAGTGTTTTAGTGAATTACTCTCCGTACACGGTCTAGGACGGTTATGGCCTTGGAGTAGTAGCCTAAGGCTACGAACCAAGTAAAAAAACATTTATCTCCTTTTATTTATCATTTATCTTTCCGCTGCAAATAATTGTCTACTCGGGTTTTAATGAACGAAACGAAAGAAAAGTTTTTATCGCAATTCACCCCCCTCTAGCGATCCGCTTCGATCCAACAATTTGTATCAGAGCCGGGGGCGCTAAGATTTGGTGAAACCACTAATCTAGCCTTTTTAAAGATTTGTTTTTGAATTTTCTATATATTTTTTCATTCGTTTAAACTTTCTCCCGCACTACTAATCCAAGACGAAGTCTTGGTACTTTTCTTTTGGTTTTATTTTGCAAGTATTCACTTTTGGAGTAGCCAACGGTAAAACGGGCATAACTTTTCGTACAAGTTAACCCACGAAAAGGGATACCTACCAAAACGAAGCTCTCTGAGAGATCTACACTTATTACTCTCTTTGGGCATTTGCTCTTGTAATGCCCACTTTCCCTCACTCAAAGCAAATTATATATATTTTTATTTAAAACCAAATTGCTTGAGTTACCTAGGTCGATGGTGGCCGGATTTTGAGCTTCTTCATCTTGACCGAATGTTGAGGCAACCTCTTGATCCGGCATGGAAGGTGATCTAACTTCCTTCCCCTCTATCCTAGAGGTGGGGGTTTCTTCTAATTCTTCCACCTTCTCTTCCACCGATTCGGAAGTTGACTCCTCCTCAACTTCCGCATCCTTACTTGCTTGTGAGGATGATGAACTCCCTTCATCGACATCTTCCGATTGAGCAGATGAGCACTCTTCGGCCTCTTGTGATTGTTCTTCACTTGAAGCTGGTGATGGTTCTTCATGGTACTTTGCCAACTTGCTCCAAAGCTCCAAAGCTCCTTGGCATCCTTGTACTCACCTAACTTGGACAAGACATTATTAGGAATTAAATCACTTATAATTTTGATTACCTTAATAATTTGTCTTGAACTCTTTGAGTTGTTCCTTGGTCCATTTTTCAATCTTGAGGATTCCACCCTTTTTGTGTTTTGGAAATTCACAACCTTTTATCAAGGCAGACCAAAGCTTGATATCCACCATCTGTTGGTGCAGGGGCACCAGATGATCGAACCTGTGTTTTGATTATGGCAAAGACGCAAAGATAAGATTACCTCGTTATCTCATGAGCTGAATCGAGTGTGCAGAAAAATGCCAACGTTGGAGCTGAAGGCTAGCGACACCCGGAAGAAGCGGTGGTGGTCGGGCGACACTCGAGTGACTTCCGAGGGAGCCGAAGGAATCGAGTGGAAGGCTAGAAGCGAAAGAGACACAGAAAGTATCGAGGTAAAGCTCGTGTGTGTGAGAGTAAGAGAGGTCGTATCCTCCTTACGGGGATGATCTTAGGCGTAGATCCGACCAAAGACATCCTATAGATGGTCTAGGTCGAGATCGGATGGTCGGTGGCCGTCTAAATAGTGTTTTTGTTAAGCTACCTTTGTCTTGCAGCTAGCATCTGTCGACTGCCAGCTTGGAGGACTCGATTGCCGTCCATAATTTGACTCTTTGCGGTCAGTATTCGAATGATGCTACGATCATTCGACTGATGATGGCCATCAGTCGACTGATGGTCAATGATCAACCTTGAGGAGTCAAGCTTTATCACCATTTTTTAACGAGTCTTGTGCCCAATTCCTATTGGTTGAAGTTCCTCTCGAAAAGGGGCCTAAAGGCTATAAAAGGAGGGCCTCTCCTAGGGTTTTTCATCAATCTCTAAGTGTTCAAAAGCCTCCACAACGCTACGACTCTCCGACGACTCTACAACGACGAAGTGCTGCCAACAACCCTAGCTTAATTTATATTTCCTAGTTGTTGGTATAATCTTACTTTGTCATCTCTTTAATACTGCAATTCTTTTTTATCGAGGTTTTATATCGTTTCATTTTTACATTAATAGAAGAGAGGGTTTGTCTCTCTGTCTTTTGCTTTCGAAGGTTTTTGTAATTGTCTAACTCCTACCTCCAACGAGGAGTGTTTTAGTGAATTGCCCTCCGTACACGGTCTAGGATGTAGGACGAGTCCAAGAGCTCGAAGCTCGGTTGAACAAGTTCTCGACGGGGTCCAAGAATCTTAACACACTTCTTGGAACTCAGAGAGCCGTGTACAACAGAGCCAGACTCGGATATAGCTCAAAGACTATGAATATATCTTACATGTCTATCGTAAACCGTAGTCATTATCGAGTCCAAGCGTGGGTCCCGAAAACTTTATTAAACTCACATATAAGGATCAATAGGTTTTGGATTCCCCAGGATCAAGTTCATTACTTGACCAGACCATATTGGTTCAATAATCCAGGGGGAGCTAATACCAAAATAGTATATCCGGTAACCTAAACCTCTTATTTTATTTAGAATGGTTAGATAGGACTATAACTCATCAATGCTTGATAACATAGTACCAGGACGCGGCGAGATGATAGTACTCTAGGAAAACGAAGTCTCGTGTATTCAAGCTAGATAAGACGTATCTAGTTTGGTTCACTTGACCGAGTGGAACTAGCTGAAGGTACCTCACCGTATCCTAGACTAGTTAGACCAGGAAGTGGTCTTAAGTGAGTCAAGTTACTATTTTCTCGAAATTGGCTTAGTCTAAGGAAGTGATCATTTTTTCGATCAAAGAAGGCCCCTGTGCCTCGCCACGACCTGGAAGCCAAGATCTTGAAAAGGTGACTTGATGAGCTTAGGATCAAATCCGAATCTAACGCAAGGTTGACCAGTTTCAAATCATTAAATTTAATTAAGATAAAGTTGGAATCATTTCACACAACATATAAGGTGAACCAATTCTATGACACTTAGAATGGGTGAGATGAATAAGAAATAATTTCAATTCACATAGTCCTTTCAAAAATGTTATCTATTTTTCAAACTATCGAGCTTAAACGTTTATCTATACTCGGATAAAACTCTAAATATACAACCTTCTAGGTCAATGTTTAGCGCCCCCTAACTCTTCTGTACCTTAGATACTTGATTAAGGGGGGGAGCAAACTAACCCTAAGGGTTATATATTTTCAAAATTTATTAGCGTATACGTATCTTGTAACTCAAAGCTAATTTTATAAGTATTTTGAAAATCAAATTAGTCTCAAGACTTATATTGTTGGTGCAGAGGGTTATACCTCGAACCAAAGTAAATCGAGACACATGCTTGGACTCTTGTTAGATAATCTTTACATATTGTTATGCATGCTACTTTTTTGTTAAAAACCCCTACTTTTTATATAAAACCCCAAATCTTTTTTGATTTATGGCAAAAGGGGGAGAAGAGCACAAGTTAAGGGGGAGAACAAAAATTTAAAATTTTTGAGATTAATCTTTTGTTCTAAAACTCACCTAAGGTTAAGGGGAAATAGATTATAATGAGTGAATCATTTACATTTACTCATTTTCCACATTACATTTTTCCGTAACTTTGCGCAAGTTTGCCATAGATCAAAAAGGGGGAGATTGTTGGTGCAGGGGCACCAGATGATCGAACCTGTGTTTTGATTATGGCAAAGACGCAAAGTTAAGATTACATCGTTATCTCACGAGCTGAATCGAGTGTGCAGAAAAGTGCCAACACTGGAGCTGAAGGCTAGCGACACCCGGAAGAAGCCGTGGTGGTCGGGTGACACTCAAGTGACTTCTGAGAGAGCCGAAGAAATCGAGTGGAAGGCTAGAAGCAAAAGCGACAAAGTAAGTATCGAGGTAAAGCTCATGTGTGTGAGAGTAAGAGAGGTCGTATCCTCCTTACGGGGATGATCTTAAGCGTAGATCCGACTAAAGACATCCTATAGATGGTCTAGGTCGAGATTGGATGGTCGGTGGCCGTCTAAATAATGTTTTTGTTAAGCTAACTTTGCCTTGCAGCTAGCATCACTCGACTGCCAGCTTGGAGGACTCGACTGCCGTCCATCAGTCGACTGTCTGCGGTCAACATTCGACTGATGCTGCCATCAGTCGACTGATGATGGCCATCAGTCTACTGATGGTCTATGATCAGCCTCGAGGAGTCAAGCTTTATCACCATTTTTCAAGGAGTCTTGTGCTCAATTCCTATTGGTTGAAGTTCCTCTCGAAAAGGGGCCCAAAGGCTATAAAATGAGGGCGTCTCTTAGGGTTTTTCATCAATCTCTAAGTGTTCAAAAGCCTCCACAACGCTACGACTCTCCGAGGACTCTACAACAACGAAGTGCTGCCAACAACCCTAGCTTAATTTATATTTCCTAGTTGTTGGTATAATCTTATTTTGTCATCTCTTTAATACTGCAATTCTTTTTGATCGAGGTTTTTTATCGTTGCATTTTACATTAATAGAAGAGAGGGTTTGTCTCTCTATCTTTTGCTTTCGAAGATTTTTGTAATCATCTAACTCCTACCTCCAATGAGGAGGAGTGTTTTAGTGAATTGCCCTCCGTACATGGTCTAGGACCGTTAGGGCCTTGGAGTAGTAGCCGAAGGCTACGAACCAAGTAAAAAAACATTTGTCTTCTTTTATTTATCATTTATCTTTCCGCTGCAAATAATTGTCTACTTGGGTTTTAACGAACGAAACGAAAGAAAAGTTTTTATCGCTATTCACCCCCCTCTAGCGATCCACTTCGATTCAATACCATCATTAGGAAATTCTCAATTCCTATTTTCCATGAGTTGAAGCCTTCAAATCCATAGTCCTCATAAGATGGTGGTGTGTTAATGTCTCGTCCCAAATTCTCTTGAAACTCCATCTTCACCCTTTAGCGTCTTTGCTCCCGGCGGTTAGTCCGTAGAAGAGCCCCGGGTTCTGATACCAATTGTAGAGGAAATGTTGACCGCTAGAGCGGGGGGGGGGGGTGAATAGCATCGAGCTAGTACGTGATGGAAATTGTTCGCGTTCGTCTACAAACTTCGTTAGCGCACAGCGGAATAATAATAATAAAGCAATAATGAAATAAACAAATACGCAAACACAAGTATTTAATGTGGTTCGAAATCGAATCGTTCCTACTCCACGGATGGAGCTTTAAAGAGCTCTAGTGATGCACACGCAATCACTAATCACAAATACTCCTTCTCGACATAAGTCGAAGGCGGAGAAACCTCATACAAATATTCTTACAACAATAAGAAACAGATACAAGAAATTATAATAATGAAATACAATGCAAGTAAAGAAAACTACTTTACAATTGCTCTTTTGAATGCTTGATCTTTGGTTGCTTGAATTGCACTTGGAGACCCTGATTTGCAGCAGCAAATCACCCCAAAAGCCCTCAAGAAATGCTGTTGATTTCCTCCTCCATGAGTTTCCTTTAAAGCTGTTGCCTGGGCTGGAAATCGCTGATTAGTCGACTGCTCGGGACCATCAGTCGACTGATGACACTGTTGCTGTGAGACAACGGTGTAATCCACACTGGAAAAATTAAACTGCTAGGACATCAGTCGACTGATCGAGCCTTCACTCGACTGCTAGTGTAACGCCTATAAAATTTCTAGCAATTTTACGAGAGTTTTTGGCTTTACAATAATGGGCTTGATGTTGGCTTTGTTAGGGCAATCTCTTGCCGTGATATGGTTTTGATGGTGTGGCAAAGGGTTTAAGTTAGTTTGATATGTTGATTTGATATGTGCGTTGAAGTCGTGCAGGACTTAGTAATTCGCACATGGAGCCGTGGCGAGTTTCACATCTCATGACTCGTGCCTTGAGTCGGTGAAGGATAGCTTTGCGGAAGCCGTGCGCTTGGAGCATCCGAGGGACCGCCGGACGAGAAGCTTGGAGTGAAGCCGGAGGAAGTAGACTTCGAGGCAAGAGACGCGAAGGAGCATTGCAGAGCCGTGCGCCTGATGCTGCCGAGGGACGTGGCCGAGAACGAAGAGAACTTCGAAGGCGAGGGACTCCGAGAAATGAGAGTGAGCGATTGTAACCCGGGGAAGGGTAGCTCTTAGGTGAAACTTGGCCATTTGGCCAAGTGTCGGATGGGTTTTTCGACACCCCGATCGCCATGTCATGGCGCCGATCGCTTCCGAGTCGAGTGTAGCTCGACCGTATACGATCGATCGGGGAGCCGATCGCCATACGGGCCGATCGTTAGCGAAGATTGCAAATGATCGGCGCGCAATGATCGGGTCAATAGGGTTTTAGCCACATCGCTCGAGCCGATGGGCGACGACTACGGGTCAGCAATGATCGGTGAGGTCCATCATCAGCTAAGAGTTCCGTTGGACAACAACGGCCGGATCCGACGTGTTCGGAGGCCGCAGTAGTACGGGCAATGATCGCCATGGGCGGCTGATCGATGGCGCTAACGGAAGAAAACAGCCCTCTCTATAAAAAGAGAGGGTGTGAGCCTTTGAGAGGCTAATGCTTAAGTTCCAAACAATCGTCCTAGTGCCCCACAAGCTCTAAACTCTTCTTACTCGCTTTTACTCCATTCTATTTGTAAGAAGAGTGATCTTGGTTGTAAAGGTTACCTCCACCTAGCTTTGTGCAAAGGAGAGACCGATAGTGATTGGTTTTTGGCGAAGTGATTCACCGTGGACGAATCGGACCGTGGATTAGCGGCGTAGCCGTGAACCACGTTATATCTTGGTGTTTGTATTGCTTGTTTCTATTTTGCTTGTCTTTATTTATATTTGTATATTCCGCTTGCGCTAACGTTTTGTAGACGAGCAAAATACCGCCATCCAAACGAAAAGGGCTATTCACCCCCCTCTAGCCGGCCATCCGATCCCTTACAAGTGGTATCAGAGCCGAGGTTGCTTGTCACCGGACTAACCGCCGCAACAAGCCCTACATCAAAAATGGCCGGCTCCAACATCCACCCACCGAAGTTCGACGGCGAATTCTCTTGGTGGAAAAGGAGAATGGAGGTATTCTTCGAAACCGATTTCGATATTATGCTTATAATGGAAAATGGTTTCGAGTTGCCTAGGGATGAAAGGGGTGAGCCAATAGAGAAGTCAAGGTGGAATAAGAAGCAACGAGAGGAGCACCTTGCAAACTCAAAGGCAAAACATCATCTTCTCAATGTGCTCCCTCAACAAGAGATCAACCGGATCGGAGAATGCACTAGCGCCAAAGAGATGTGGGAGAAGCTTGTAGAGCTTCATGAAGGCACCTCGGAGGCCAAGCTAGCAAGGAGAGACCTCCTCCGCTCCCAATTATCCAATATAAAACTAGAAAAGGGAGAAAAGGTAACCTCACTACACTCTAGGTTTAAAGAAATTTTAATTGGGCTAACAAGTGTAGGTGAGAAGCTATCGAACACATGCTCATGAAGGCTATAGATGCCTTTCCCGGTCCTCAAAGTGGAGTTCCATGGTGGACTCCTTCTATATGTCCAAGAACTTGGAAGTAAGTACCTTGGAGGAGTTTTTCTCGACAATGGAGCTCCAAAACGAGGCTTGAAGGAATTCAAGAAGAGCCAAGAATTCAACCCTCAAGAGGAGTAGCATTGTTGGCAAACAAGGGAAGAAGAAGATGGAAGTCCCCTCCTCCTCCGATGATGAAGCCTCCTCCTCCTCCATGGATAGCACCGAGAAGCCTACATGGTAAGGAAGGTGAGGCGTGTATTTAAGAATTTTAGATTTGATAAATCAAATGATAGGAATAGAAGACCAAGGGGAAGGTGATATGCTACAATTGCCAAGGAGAGGGACACATAAGGGACAATTGTCCTCTCCTAAACAAAAGCAAGGAAGAGAAGAAAAGAAAGAAGAAAAGAAGAAGAAAAAGGGAGCAAGAAAGAAAAGAAGGAAGAGGAGAAGACAAAAGAAAGGAAGGCCAAAGCATTCAAGGCCAAGACATGGGATGATCCTTCCTCATCCTCCTCCTCATCATCGGATGAGGAGAATGCCTTTGTCGCCAATTTGGCCTTGATGGCCTTTGGCGACTTGGATTGCTCCTCCTCCGAAAATGAAGGATCAAGCTCAAGAGGAGAGCTCAAGTGAAGGGAGCCTCCTCCACATCATCATCCTCATCATCCAAGAAGAAGAAGATGACATGGAAACTATGTTAACCAATCTCTCACCTAGTAAAATAGTTTCTATGATTTCTAGTTTAACTAGGGATTTGTTTAGAGTAAAGAAGAAAAATAAAAGCATGCTTAATCAAATTAAAGACTTAGAAAATAAGTTAGAAAATGCATGCTTAAATAATAATGATACTTCTTCTTGCCATGATGATGCATGCTCACATGATAATTATGTGCCTTTAGATGTTAGTGATGCATGCATAGAGGAAAATAGGGCATTAAGGGAAAAGGTAGATTATTTAACTAAAGCCCTAGGAAAATTCACAATTGGCTCCAACACTTTGAATATGATCATAGGGAGCCAAAGGGCAAGTTTTAACAAGAAAGGCCTAGGATATAAAGAGAAGAAAAATGAGAAGGCCTATAGATGCCTAATAGCTAGGGGACAAGACAAAAACAAAGTAATAGCTAAGAAATGGATCCCCAAGGAATTTCTAGTGAACCCCATAGGTAAAAATCTATTTTGGGTTCCAAAATCCATCCTTAAGGGTTAGAAAACCCCTAGGGTAGTCAACCATATGAACTTGACCTATATCATATTTTGGTTGACTTAGGATGACGGGACAACATTTTTAGATAGTGTTGGGTGATGATAACGTGCCCATAAATAGGTAATAATGCTTTAAATCATGATGATTAATGTAATTTCTATGCATATGTTTGCAATCATGATTTATGATTTTGACATTTGGCACACTATCATGAGAAATAGGTTTAAATCATGCTTTAGGTGATACTTTACTTGTAATCATCATATAATGCCTAATGCATGGTTATAATTTGATGAAAACATGTATTTCATGATCATAATGTGAAATTAAATCATATATATCATTATGATCATGTAGGATATTAGGTTGTTACTTAACCATGATAGAATTGCTTGAATATATTGGTTAAGTATATATATACAAATACCCCCCTAGGATGCATCTCACACTCACTATAGGCTAACTTGATTGCAAACTTAGCATGGGTGAGATGTTAGGATGATACAAATGTCCACTAATGCCTATGGCATTTAGATGGTCATTTAAAGTATCAAAATATCAATAATAGACCAATCATGGGGAAGGCTTATGTTTAATTAATAGACATATTGCCCAAAGATCATGGTTGGATATTTCTAATGTTTTCAAAACAATTTCTTACCTTAAAATACATGCATTCATGTTTTGAAACAATTAGATGCAAAACTAGGTAGCTAACTTGATACTAGAATGCTCAAAAACTAGTGGTTTTTCAAGTGTTTGGATTTTTGGCAAATCTTGTAAAATATAATGATTTTTCATGAAAAACTATTTTTCCTTGATAGATATACTTAAGAGAAATATGTTCCTCGAATTTCATGATTTTTAGAATTTTCTGGAATTTTTAATGCATTTCTGAATTTCATCCAGAAAATCAGAAATTCGGCTTCCTTTGTGCCAGTCGACTGCCATACTGATAGCAGTCGACTGGTGGCCTGTAAATCAGAATATTGAAGGCCGAATTCAGTTTATAAAACCTCCTACAAGTGGTAGAAATATACTTGATGCCTCCTACAGTTTTTAAATCAACTTGACATATTTTTCCTCCATTATAATTGATGCCATGAGCTTTTAACTTAGTGTTAATCTTTTTGATGGTGTCAAAGGGGGAGAAATAAGTATGTTTAAGTTAATCACATTAGGGGGAGAAATATATGTAGGGGGAGAAATATATGATAGGGGGAGAAATTGCATAGAGAATTTCATGGATTAAGGGGGAATTGCATGTTGTTATATCATGTTTATCTTTACATGCTTTTCTTACCTTAGAAATTATATCAAATGTTTTTACCTAACTTAAACGGATTGCCACACATCAAAAAGGGGGAGATTGTTAGGGCAATCTCTTGCCGTGATATGGTTTTGATGGTGTGGCAAAGGGTTTAAGTTAGTTTGATATGTTGATTTGATATGTGCGTTGAAGTCGTGCAGGACTTAGTAATTCGCACATGGAGCCGTGGCGAGTTTCACATCTCATGACTCGTGCCTTGAGTCGGTGAAGGATAGCTTTGCGGAAGCCGTGCGCTTGGAGCATCCGAGGGACCGCCGGACGAGAAGCTTGGAGTGAAGCCGGAGGAAGTAGACTTCGAGGCAAGAGACGCGAAGGAGCATTACAGAGCCGTGCGCCTGATGCTGCCGAGGGACGTGGCCGAGAACGAAGAGAACCTCGAAGGCGAGGGACTCCGAGAAATGAGAGTGAGCGATTGTAACCCGGGGAAGGGTAGCTCTTAGGTGAAACTTGGCCATTTGGCCAAGTGTCGGATGGGTTTCAGACACGGATCATTGCCATGTCATGGCGATCGGCTAATCGAGTGTAGCTCGGGGTATCTATTGGCCCGGTTTGTGGCGTGATCGCGCCATCGTTAGCGATCGTCATTGCCAGACCAATGATCGGCGGCGGCGATCGGTAGTCAATAGGGTTTTGGCCGCGAACCGCTCGTAGCCGATCGGCAGGCGATCGACTACGGTCGTGATCGGGTGAGGTCCATCGATCATTGCTAAGAGTTCCGTTGGACAACAGCGGTCGGCATCCGACGTGTTCGGAGGCCGTTGTAGTAACAGCGATCGCCATGGCGGCGATCGATGGCGGCCAACGGGAAGAAAACAGCCCTCTCTATAAAAAGAGAGGGTGTGAGCCTTTGAGAGGCTAATGCTTAAGTTCCAAACAATCTTCCTAGTGCCCCACAAGCTCTAAACTCTTCTTACTCGCTTTTACTCCATTCTATTTGTAAGAAGAGTGATCTTGGTTGTAAAGGTTACCTCCACCTAGCTTTGTGCAAAGGAGAGACCGATAGTGATTGGTTTTTGGCGGAGTGATTCACCGTGGACGAATCGGACCGTGGATTAGCGGCGTAGCCGTGAACCACGTTATATCTTGGTGTTTGTATTGCTTGTTTCTATTTTGCTTGTCTTTATTTATATTTGTATATTCCGCTTGCGCTAACGTTTTGTAGACGAGCAAAATACCGCCATTCAAACGAAAAGGGCTATTCACCCCCCTCTAGCCGGCCATCCGATCCCTTACAGGCTTTTTTTGAAAAATAAAAGAAAATAGCCAAAAAGAGATGCAAGGCCTAGGAATTGAACCCCAAACCTCTAGAGATAGCCAATCCCTATAGATGCACCCACTAACCAGAAGCCCAATAGGATTATATCATTAGGGGAAGAGGGGAAATTGTAGATAAGTGTGATGAGGGTAAATGAAGAGGCATGGAAAAGAGAAGAGAAACTTCTCTTCCTCCCTTTATAAAGAAGAGTGAAAGTCCCATTTGGCCACTTCTTCTTCTTCCCTCTTCTCTTCTTCTTCCTCACCGAGCTCCCTCTTCATCTTTTGGCCGAAACCCCCATTCAAGCAAGGAGAAAGCTAGGTGGCTTTCCATTAGGTCATCTCCCAAGCAAAGCGAAGGAAGTAAGATTCCCTCACCTGCAGTATATTAGCTTTGTAGGTCATGTACATGCAAGAAAGATGGAGTTCATAGCCTTATATGTTTCTGCCAACCAAGGAATTTAGGGTTAGGGTTTGCATGAAAATGAATCTAAGGATATGATCATAGATTGTAGGCTTCAAGTAGGAATTTTTAGGTGCCAAAAAAACCAAGTTCATGGCCATATATGTTTCGGCCAACCAAGGAAATTAGGGTTAGGGTTTGCATGAAAATGAATCTAAGGATATAATCATAGATTGTAGGCTTCAAGTAGGAATTTTTAGGTGCCAAAACCCAAGTTCATAGCCCTATATGTTTCGGCCAACCAAGGTCTTGAGGGCTAGGGTTGCATGAAATGCTTCTAATGAAACTATGATAAGTTGTATCCTTCTTGAAGGAATTTTAGGTAATAAAAATCCAAGCTTGAGCCCTTACATGTTTCGACCAACCAAGGTATTTAGGGCTAGGGTTACATGAAAATGCTTCTAATAAGACTATGATAAGTAGTATGCTTCATGAAGGAAATTCTAGGTAACAAAAACCCAAGCTTGAGCCCTTACATGTTTCGGCCAACCAAGGTATTTAGGGCTAGGGTTGCATGAAAAGGCTTCTAAGGGAAGTAGGAGATGTTATATGCTTCATGTAGAAATTTTAGGTAACAAAAAAACCCAAGCTTGAGCCCTTACATGTTCGGCCAACCAAGGTATTTAGGGCTAGGGTTGCATGAAAAGGCTTCTAAGGGAAGTAGGAGATGTTATATGCTTCATGTAGAAGTTTTAGGTGACAAAAAAATAATACAATGTTTGATACCTTACATGTTTCGGCCAACATTGGTTTTAGGGTTAGGGTTTCATGAAACCACCCCCCCTTATGAAGTTATGTTATGTGTATGAGTTTAATATGTTAGGAAATATGCCTATGTGATGAACATGTTTTATGATTTAATATGCCATGAATATGCCTATGAAATATGCTTATGTGATGAACATGGTTATGATGTAATATGCCATGAAATATGCCTATGTGATGAACATGTTTTATGATTTAATATGCCATGAATATGCCTAGGAAATATGCTCATGTGATGAACATGTTTATGATGTAATATGCCATGAAATATGCCTATGTGATGAACATGTTTTATGATTTAACATGCCATGAATATGCCTATGAAATATGCTTATGTGATGAACATGTTTATGCTTTATGACCCCTTTAGGGTACTCTTATGTTATGAATGCATGTATGCTATGAAATGACTAAGAGGGATGATAAGATAAGATGGAGATGCTTCCCTTTCAAGTAGGGATTAAGAGCTCTCCTTATGATAAGACAAGATTGAGATGCTTCCCTGTTTATGTTGGGGATTAAGAGCATTCTTTATGATATGACAAGAAAGAAAGGAATTAAGTATTTTACTTTGTAAGAGGTTAAGTACCCGACCCATCATGTGGTCGTTAATCAAATCCATAGGGACATAAGAAGATGTAAGAGGTCTTGCCCTGGTAAGACGTAAGAGGTCTTGCTCTAGTAGGTCTTGTGGCTCGCTACCCCAGCCTATTAGGGAACGCGCATTATGTGGTACTTAACCTGGGCCCCCCCAAACAAGTTATGATTATGTTGAAGTATCTATATGTATATGCTTTGAAAAGAAAAGACTTTTTATGAAATTGTGCATGCTTATGTTAAAGTTTATGAATGCTTATGAATATGTCCTTTATGCAGGTTTAAGATTTACGATGTTACGGATGCTTATGTTATGAATGCTTATTGTTAAGTTTAAAATGCTTATGATTACATCCTTTATGCAAGTTTAGATTTTATGATGCTATGAATGCTTATGGTTAAGTTTAAGAATATATTGTGTCTATGTACTTTATGCAGGTTTAAGATTTACGATGTTACGGATGCTTATGTTATGAATGCTTATTGTTGAGTTTAAAACGCTTATGATTATGTCCTTTACGCATGTTTAGATTTTATGAAGTTAGGATGCTTATGTTCAAGTTAAGAATACTTGTGATTAGGTACTTCATGCATGTCTAAGATTTATAATGTCATGGATGCTTATGTCATGAATGCTTATGTTTAAATTATGCCCTGCTTATATTTAATTATGCTTACCATGCTCATGTAAATTCTATGCCATGCTTAGGTTTTTATTACATGGGCATGTTGTTGATTTGTGTTGCTATGAAATACTTAGGCTATTTATGCTAGCATGCTCATGTTTCTAATTGCTTGATGAAAGTTTGTGTCTTTTGTGAGTAGGCAAGAATCTTACTAAGCTATATGCTTATAGTTTATGTTTTCCATATACTGCAGATAAAGGAAACCTGGACTAGAGGAAGTAGCAGGAGGGGCCAAGTGTGTGTGATAGTGGCATGGTGGAGAAAGACCCTGCTACTATCTGCTTATATTACATGCCCAATGAATCCCTTAAGACTTTGCTTCCGCTTATAAGACTTGTGAACCTTTAGCACCATGCTGGATGTTGCTTAATCATTTTACTGCTCAATTTCTTAAGAACTCATGAATGACACCTTATGTTATGCATGCTATAAATGAAATAAGATATGTTAGCATGCTAATTATGAATATGATATGTGATGCATGTGCAAAAGAAGGTTTAAGTTATGATGACATGTTAAAGTATGTAGGTTGTGAAATGAACCCTATACGTTAGGTTATATAAGAAAAAAAAAGGGGAACAAGTAGCGCCGCCCTGAGAGCAGATAAGGGCGGGCGTTACAGCTAGCCCCAGCAGTCGAGTGAGAATCCATTTTGTGCTCGAAATACCGAGCACCAGTCGACTAATCACAAGATCAATCGACTGCTTGGCTAATCAATCGACTGCCCACCTCTTGCAGTCGACTACTGGGATACTTCCCGCAGTCAAACCCTAGTTGACTCACACCAGTCGACTGCCATATGACATCAGTCGACTGACACACCTCAAACATGAGGTTTTAGCCCAAGTATGGTGCCCCCATACTTGCTAGACCACCCTTAGCCTAGACCTAAGCCTTCTAGTCACCTTCATCAGCCTCATGCCTCTCAGATCCCTCCAAGTCATCCATGACTTGTTCATCCATTGCGCTAGCCTTCAGGTGCTTCCATCGGCTATGTCATGCTAACGGTGTGTACACCACCAAGGCCCATTGGACTTACGCTGCCAAGACTCCGCTTGGACTTTACGCCGCCAAGTAGAGAAGGATCTAGGATTTTATATTGGAGAGGCCGTCATACTAAAATATAATAATGTTAATTAAAAATAAATAAATAAATAAAAATTTGATAATAATGATTTCAAATTTGGGAGGGTTTGGGGGGGCCATGACCCCCCTAAAAACAACTTAGATCCACCCCTGTCGCAAACCATTGGACTTATGCTGCCAAAACTCTCACTTGGAATTTACACTGCCAATATCAAACCCCTTGGACTTCTCAAATGTCAAGACTCAAGCTTGGACTTTCCCTTGCCAACCCATGTTGGACTATCTATGCCAAGACCCATGCTTGGACTTTTCCTTGCCAAGACCCATGCTTGGACTTTTCCTTGCCTAACAATGTTGGACTTTTCCTTGCCAAGACCCATGCTTGGACTTTTCATGCCAAGTACTCAAGACTTGGACTTTCTAAATGCCAAGTGTCCCACTTGGACTTTCCATGCCAAGTACCCATGACTTGGACTTTACCATCACATGGTCAACCCTAATCAACCATCAAAATCTCCTCGAGTCAAACTCGAGTCTGGTTAATCATAACCCGGGTCGATTGTACAAACAATCTTCCTAAAATATTATCAGACATCAATGTCCAACACTTCCATGTCAAACATCAAGGCATACCATTTCCATGTCAAACATCAAATCATCACTAGAGTCAAACTCGAGTCTGGTCAATCGTGACCTGGGCCGATTGCAACAACACAAATGAACCTTGAAAAAGGACCCAGTTAGCATGACATAACCGATGGAAGCACCTGAAGGCTAACGTGAAGGATAAAGAGTCACAGACTCGAGCAATTCGAGAGGTGTGAGACTGATGGAGGTGGCTAGAAGGCATAGGTCTAGGCTATGGGTGAGTATCAACTATGAGGGGATCATACTTGAGTTAAACCTCATGCTTGAGGACTAGGATTGTGGACTAGTTGACTGACCGAGTTTTTGACACTTGGGAGCCTAGTTGACTCAGAGCAATCAATTAGGATTATGACCAATTGACTGGTCGAGGAGTCGACTGAGGCTCAACTGCTCTGTTAGTAATATATGAGAGGTGTCCTAAGGCAATTGCCTTATGGTTATACCATTTATTTGATAAATAAAGATTCACTATTTGAGTATATATGTAAGTATTTGATTGGAACTTAAACTCATTTACTGAATATCCACAATACGATTCACAACATGAGAGAATTTGTGATTGGATCACAATTAGTGAGTATCTCTACATGTGTAATTGTGATGTATTGGAATTATCCCTAGTCGATGAATTGATGGATTTGGACACCATCAATTCTGTCGAGACTAGTATGAGGTATACTCCTTGGTGTATCCAAGCAGCTGATTCTTACTGGCTGGAGACATTGTGATATTCGGAGTTAATCGTGGATGCTAGTTATGGTAACTAGTTCATTGGAGTGACCAGTTGTAAGACTTCATATGGTTATGTGCATATATTCATATGTCAATGAAGTTCTTACTGCATCTTAAGTGCGATGTTCCTTTGACATGTGTAGTTGTAAGACTTATGTTTTGACATCTTAAGCAAGCATCTCTGAGGAGATGTGGACCCGGGATGATTGGGTAAGTAAAAGTGACAGAAGGTGTTTGAATAGCCTATAAAGAATTTACCACTCCTTGCGAGGAGATGTATACCCATGACCTCTCGTCGGATTGTTACTAAAGCCTTTGGCCAAAGCATTACGGCTACGTTTGGTACGGGATAATCAGGCTTGTAATGTAATCAGGATTACATTACAAGATGATTTACTTTGTTTGGTAACATTTCAAAGATGTAATGTAATGAAATTGCATTACAAAATAAGAGCCAAGATCCATAATCTTGATTAGGAAGGAAAAGTTATGTAATCCGATTACATTAAGGACTCAATATTTATTATGACAAATATATCCTTCTTTTATTTTTCTCATTGCTTCTCGGTGCTCGTCGACGATGACCACCGACGACCACCGGCGACGGTTGTCGACCGGTGATGGTTGTCGATCGGCGGTCGACGACCGACTGGCGACCAACAACCGACCGATGACCGACCAACGGCCGATGATTGGCCGACGACTGATCGATGACAGGCGGTGACCACCCGACGATCGACCGGCGAACACCCGACGATCGACGGCATTGGTGGTGGCCGATCGACGGCGACCAACGACGGTCACGATCGCCGACGGCCGGCGACGGCAGCGATGACCGATGATCGGCGATCGCCGGTCGGCGATCGGCCGATGACCGACGCGGCCGACGATCGGCCGGGGCGACGATCGATCGATGACGGCAATCGATCGATCGACGATCGACTAAGAATTATATTATCCTAAGAAGAAATTATAAGGGTATTTTTGTCATTTTATAAAAATATGAATTACATTCTTTATAACAAATATGGATACCAAACAAATGAATGTAATCACTTTTGTAATCAAAGATTACACATCAATCGCTAACCAAAAACAGTAATGTAATACACATTACATTACAAACTTGATTATATTACAAGATTGATTACATTACCCAGTACCAAACGTAGCCTACATGTTTAGAGTAAGGTACACTTGGATACATGTGCAGTAACTAGAATTCGTAGGACGAGGAAATGATACTTGGGCTAGGTGTGATGTAGTCAGCCTAGTGGGGACTGAAACTATAGATCATGTCCTGAACCAAGTGGGTATAAGATGCATGAAGGGAACGAGACACGATTCATTGTAGTTGCTGAAGGGCTTCAGAAATAGTTCTGGATCAACCGTTGATTTTTCGGTTAATTAGAGATCATGATGTACTACTAGGTGCCACTCATGATTGTTCTATAATTAATGATTAATTATAGACGACCAACATAAATCGAGAACCTATTTGGTCACACGCACAACGAGCATAATCCGAAGGATTTAAAACAAGCTTGAGAATGAGATTCTCAGATTGAGAGAAACTAGGTTTGGTTGGACCAAACAAGGAGCGAGCATGAAATCGTTTCAGTCGCAATGGAAGCATGGATGGGAAGATTCTTATGAAGACATTATAGATGAACCAAATTTGTTTGGTTTTAATCCAATGGTGGAGAATAAACCAAAGGGGTTTGGTTTGTTTTAAATGAATGAACCAAAGTTGGTTCGGTTCATTTTAACTTAAAATAGACCAACACGGTTTGGTTTATTTTAACTTAATTTATTGGAGCGGGTTAATGGGTTTTGGTTATGAACCAATAACCGTTAGGAGAATGTGTTCTCTATAAAAACATGACTTAAGGGTTTTTCATGGATAACTTGTGTGTTGAAAACCCTAGCCACCCAAGTCCTTCTCCTCTCCTTGCCGCCCAACCTTGTTGCCACCTAGCTTTTATGCCACTGTCCACCCTTGCTTCCGGCATCCAAGCTGTTGCCGGCCATCCTCCGGCGACCCTCCAGCGACCCTTCGGTGACTCACCTTGGTTCCGGCGACCAAGGGTTAGCCGGCCATCCTCTTTGGCCGGCGCAAATCCTCCACGAAGCTATCCAGTTTTCTGGACAGCTTATTTCCTTACGTGTCGGAGCATCATTTGGACGACGTTTAGAGCTCCGATAGTGGCTACCTTGCCGATGATTCAATCTCCGGTAATCCTCATAGGTGGAGGACCAAGGATTCATCAATCGGTTGATGAATACCTCTCCGGAGAAGCGAGTTTTGGGGACTTGTATTCGAATCCGAATTTTGATTTGGATTGTGATCTCCTCTCGATCACATCATCTTCAACACGAGGCTAGTGAGTCTTACGAAGATGAGGCTCATGGCTTTGTGAAGCCATCCCGACGATACTCGGCGTGGATACGGATAGAGGCGATTCTAGCAAGAGTCGCTCCGGTTGATGCCATTTCTGCTGCACGTGATACGTCAGGTATAACTAGAATAATTTCTTTTTATCGCAAAATTTGAAATTGCGATTATGTCTACACATATTGTACTATGCATGCGTGTGATGTGTGTGTCGTAATAAATTAGATTTATTGCCTTTTAATTCTTCTGTTGTGCACATGTTTATGAAATATGTTTGAATACACACTTGCCGCGGTGCCGGAAACCCAACAGTGGTATCAGAGCCCAGGTTGTGTTTCGACATAATCGTAAAATTATTTTGCGATAGTCATAATTGTATTTATGGAAATTTTCTACTTTTTGGAAAGTTTAGAAATATTTATGGGAATTTTCTAATTTTGGAAAGTTTAGAAGTATTTATAGAAATCTTTTACTTTTGGAAAGTTTAGAAGTATTTATGGAAATTAACACTTTCCATAAATAAAATATGTAATTAAATTTGGAAATTTGTTTCTTAATTTAATCATGATTTGATTTGGGGAATCAAATCTAAAACATATTTTATTTTCATAAATAGTTTTGGCAATTTAGGAAATTAATTTCCTAAATTAAATTTGACTTTCCTTAATTGAGACCTTCCATAAATAAAATACATGATTGGATTTGGAAATTTGTTTCCTAATTTAATCATGATTTAATTTTGGGAATCAAATCTCAAACATATTTTATTTCCATAAATAGTTATGACATATAAGGAAATTTTATATATGCCATAATTGTATGCCATGTAATTGCATTAGATGCATATCATTATGTCATGCGTGTCGTGCTATGTAGATGTATGTCATGTATGTCATGTCATATATATAATAGTTATTTGCATGCAAAGAGGATGAGACATAAAAACCCTTACTCAATATTAAAGCCTAAACCTTCCATTAATATGGTTCGAACCAGAATTCTGTTTCTTGTTTGGGTTGTTGGACTCTCTCCAAGCCCGGCTCGAACCCGAACATGTACAAACCACGAAATAGTTTAATACTAATATAGTAAGAGTCAAAGGTCAATCGTTAGCTTTGGTTGTTGGACTCTCTCCAAGCCGGGCTAATTGGTTGAATGCGCTCTAACCATATTAAAACTATTTCTTGATTAATGGGTTGATTTTAACCTGGAGCATCGACTTGTTGGACTCTCTCTAAGATCGATGTGAAGGGAGGTGAAGTTGGGTGCTATGCATATGATGCATACTTATTAATGAGTTAACAACCCAATGTATGTGTGAACATTCAATTAGTTGATAGCACATTATGATAGTTGCATATATGTGATATGCAATCGGTATACATGATACCTACCATTGTAGCTATGAATGACTTGTTAGACTCTCTCCAAGGTTGTTCATATCTATGTTGGATATCAACCCATTCGAAGATGGACCTACGATCTCCAGAAGTAATTTTGGGGTTTTTGAAATTCAAAAAATGAATGGGATTTGTAAATGTATGTTGATGCATTTTAAAAAATCATTTTCTCATATATGCTTGATTTGTATTTCTAGGTTAATTGATTGATCATGATGTCTTTGAATTTGCACTCTATTTTGGATTCAAATAAATTGACTAGGTCAAACTTCTTGGATTGACTTTTGGATTCAACCTGAGAATTGTTTTCAAGGTTGAAAAGCTTGCGAATGTCCTCGAAGCACCTCTTCCCGCCCTTCCTAGTGACAATGCAACTCTGGACCAATTGTTAGCCTATTAGAAACATGTGACTGATTCTGAAATGGCGAGTTGCATCATGCTAGCCGCGATGGTACCTGAGTTGTGGAAACAACATTATGGATGCTCATACCATAGTCTTTCTTCTTTATGAGTTATTTTATGAGCAAGTGAGATTCGAAAGGTTCGAAGTCTCCAAGATCCTCTTCACCTCTGAGATGCAAGAAGGTTCATCTATGGTACTGCTCAACATGCTGAAGACTGTGGAGCCTTTTGTGAAGCATGAGCAGGGGATGGTGCTGTTAGTTGATTCCTCGAAGAAAGGTTCTAAGAGGAAGTCAAAGGAACATCAGAAGGGGAAGAAAAATGCTAAAAAGGTAGAACCAGCTCAAAAGGGCACTTGCCATCATTATGACAAGGAGGGTCATTGGCGAAGAAATTGCAAGATTTATCTTGAGTCCATGAAGAAGAATAAGGCATCAGATGCCCCATCTTCTTCAGATATCTTCGTTATTGATTATCATTCTATTTCCTCAAACACTTGGGTATTGAATACTGGGTGTGACTCACATATATCTAATGACATACATGGGCTAAGGAATAGAAGAAGACTCATCAAGGGAGAGTCAAATTTATGTGTTGGGAATGGAGCAAAGGTTGCTTCATTCGTCATCGGAACATATTTGTTGAAACTCCCTACAGGACTTGTCTTAGAACTAGACAATTGCTTTTATGTTCCTTTGTTGATAAAGAATATCATTTCTATTCCTTTTTTAAATAAAAATGGATACCATTTGACTTTTAGTAACAATTGTTGTTACATAACTTTGAATGACGTTCTTTATGGGACTGGAACTTTGAGCAATGGTATTTATACGTTGGACGTATCCAGTGACATTTTCAATATCGAAGCGAGCAACAAGCGTGCTCGAAAGGATAATCAATTAGACTCCTACATGTGCCATTGTCGTCTTGGCCATGCAAGCAAGAAACGCATGTTCGAATTACACCAATGTGGAATTCTGGAATCGTTTGAATTAGATTCATACGATACATGCGAATCATGCTTAAAAGGCAAGATGACTAAGTTACCTTTTACAGGAAAAGGTGAACGGGTGGGAGAGTTGTTTGGTCTAATACATACTGATGTATGCAGACCTATGTCAAATCAAGCTCTAGGAGGCTATAGCTACTTCATTACCTTCACCGATGATCACTCACGGTTTGGGTATGTGTTCTTGATGAAACACAAGTCTGAAGCCTATAAAAGGTTCAAAGAATTCAAAAATAAAGTAGAGAAACAACATGACAAGAGTATTAAAATACTTCGATCGGATCGTGGTGGTGAATATTTAAGTCAAGAGTTTCTAGATTATCTAAGAGACAATGGTATATTATCTCAATGGACTCCGTCATATACACCGCAGCATAATGGTGTATTTGAGAGGCGTAACCGGACCTTATTGGACATGGTCAGGTCAATAATGAATCATAGAATCTTCCCAAGTCCTTTTGGGGCATGAGATATGGAATAGTAAGAAACCTCATGTATCTTACATGAAGATATGGGGTTGTCCTGCTTATGTGAAGCGGACTGTATCAGAAAAATTAGATGCTAAGTCTGATAAATGTCTATTTATTGGATACCCTATGGAAAAAAGGGGTTACCAATTCTATCATCATGTGGAACAAAAGGTGTTTATTTCAAGGCATGCTGTGTTTCTAAAGAAAGAGTTTCTCTTGCAAGAAAATAGTGGGAGTGTCGTTGAGCTTGAGGAGGCTCAAGAGACTCAAATAGACATTGATGAGATACCTGGTGAAGCACCACAACCGATAACTCATAGTGATAAACCATCGGCTAGACCTATTGTGACACCACATCTTTATAGATCTGGTAGAACATGCAACATTCCTGAGAGAGATGGATTTTTGATAAGTGAATCAAATGATGTGTTACTCATTGATGATAAGGAGCCTACCAGTTATGAAGAAGTTCTGAAAAGTTCAGAAAGGGATAAGTGGCTTAACGCCGTGAAGTCGGAAATGGATTCCATGTATGAAAATCAAGTTTGGAACTTGGTTGACCCACCTGAAGGCATAAAGCCTATAGGGTGCAAGTGAGTTTTCAAGAAGAAAACACACATGGATGGTAATATGATTACCTATAAGGCTAGATTGGTGGCAAAAGGATATCGTCAAAAGCAAGGTGTTGATTATGACGAGACCTATTCACCTGTTGCTATGCTTAAATCTATTCGGATGCTCCTGGCCATAGCGGCTCATTATGATTATGAGATATGACAGATGGATGTGAAAATAGTTTTCCTTAATGGAAACCTACTCGAGGACGTGTATATGATAAAACCTGAGGGTTTCACATCGGTTGATAAAACCAAGGTATGCAAACTACGACGGTCTATATATGGACTGAAGGAAGCATCCAGGAGATGGAATATCCATTTTGATGAGATAATCAAAAAGTTTGATTTCTCACAAAATCTGAACGAACCTTGTGTGTACAAGAAGGTTAGTGGGAGTGCAGTCACATTCCTAGTATTGTATGTCGATGACATATTACTTATAGGAAACGATGTTTCTGTCTTACAGTCAGTTAAAATTTGGTTGTCCAAGACATTTTCCATGAAAGACTTGGGAGAAGCAACCTACATCCTCGGGATTAAGATCTATAGGGATAGATCAAAACGGTTGCTTGGTCTTTCACAGTCTACATATATAGACCGAGTGCTAAAGAGGTTTAGCATGT
This sequence comes from Wurfbainia villosa, assembly GCA_025175895.1. NCBI lineage: Eukaryota > Viridiplantae > Streptophyta > Magnoliopsida > Zingiberales > Zingiberaceae > Wurfbainia > Wurfbainia villosa. The sequence continues at coordinate 27,423,463 of CM045989.1, read as the reverse complement.
CAGAATCCAAGAAAGGTTTCCTACCCATCAGGCATGGGATACACCTTTCGAAGTCTATGTGTCCGCGCACAGAAGACGAGAGGATTTAGAAGAGTAAGATTCCCTATGCATTGCAATAGGATCTACCATGTATGCTATGTTATGTACGAGACCCGACGTATCGTATGCTATGAGTGTCACGAGAATATACTAGTCTGATCCAGGAATGGATCATTGGGTGGCTGTTAAGATGATCCTTAAGTACTTGAGAAGAACTAAAGATGCATTCCTAATATATGGAGAAGGGGACATGGTGATACGTGGGTCTACGGATGCCAGCTTCCAGATAGACAAGGATGATTCCAAGTCTCAGTCTGGGCATGTATTCACCTGGAATGGAGGCGCAATAAGTTGGAAAGGTTCCAAGCTTGGCACTATAGCAGATTCTGCCACAAAGACAGAATACATTGCAGCTTCGGAAGCAACAAAGGAAGCGGTTTGGATCAAGAAGTTCATCTCTGAACTTGATGTGGTCTCATCAATGATCCAAACATGTGCTTCGCTGCTATCATCTGATCAGAGAGATCATTAGTAGGAAGGAAATACAAATCGAGTAGATTCCCACTGAAAGGAACTTAGCGGATCCTTTAACTAAGGCATTACCTCAAAGTAAGTTTGAGGGTCATGTTAGAGCTTATGGTATTGGATACCATAGCGATTGGCATTAGGCTAAGTGGGAGTTTGTTAGTAATATATGAGAGATGTCCTAAGGCAATCGCCTTATGGTTGTACCATTTATTTGATAAATGAAGATTCACTATTTGAGTATACATGTTTTCATGTATTTGATTGGATCTTAAACTCATTTACTGAATATCCGCAATACGATTCACAACATGAGAGAATTTGTGATTGGATCACAACTAGTGAGTATCTCTACATGTGTAATTGTGATGTCTTAGAATTATCCCTAGTCGATGAATTGATAGATTTGGACACCATCAATTCTGTCGAGACTAGCATGAGGTATACTCCTTGGTGTATCCAAGCAGCTGATTCTCACTGGCTGGAGATATTGTGATGTCCGAAGTTAATCGTGGATGCTAGTTATGGTAACTAGTTCATTGGAGTGACCAGCTGTAAGACTTCATATGGTTCTGTGCATATATGGATATGTCAACGAAGTTCTTATTGCAACTTAAGTGCGATGTTCCTTTGACTTGCGATATTCAAGTCATCTTGGACATGAAGACTTATGCTTTGATATCTTAAGCAAGCATCTCTGAGGAGGTGTGGACCCGGGATGATTGGGTATAAGTCAAAGTAATCGAAGGTGTTTGAATAGCCTATAAAGGATTCACCACTCCTTACGAGGAGATGTATACCCTTGGCCTCTTGTCGAATTGTTACTAAAGTCTTTGGCCAAAGCATTACATGTTTAGAGTAAGGTACTCTTGGATACATGTGCAGTAACTAGAATCCGTAGGACGAGAAAATGATACTTGGGTTAGGTGTGACGTAGTTAGCCTAGTGGGGACTGACACTATAGACCATGTCTTGAACCAAGTGGGTATAAGATGCGTGAAGGGAACGAGACATGATTCATTGTAGTTGCTGAAGGGTTTCAGAAATAGTTCTGGATCAACCGTTGATTTTTCGATTAATTGGGGATCATGATGTACTACTAGGTGCCACTCATGATTTTTCTATAATTAATGGTTAATTATAAATGACCAACATAAACTGAGAACCTATTTGGTCACACGCACGAGCGTAATCCGAAGAATTTAAAACGAGCTTGAGAATGAGATTCTCAGATCGAGAGAAACTAGGTTTGGTTTGACCAAACAAGGAGCGAGCATGAAATCGTTTCAGTCGCAATGGAAGCATGGATGGGCTGAGTCTTATGAAGACATGATGGATGAACCAAATTGATTTGGTTCTAATCCAATGGTGGAGAATAAACCAAAGGGGTTTGGTTTGTTTTAAACGAATGAACCAAAGTTGGTTCAGTTCATTTTAACTTAAAATAGACCAACGTAGTTTGGTTTATTTTAACTTATGTTATTGGAGCGGGTTAACGGGTTTTGGTTATGAACCAATAACCGTTAGGAGAATGTGTTCTCTATAGAAACATGACTTAAGGGTTTTTCGTGGATAACTTGTGTGTTGAAAACCCTAGCCACCCAAGCCCTTCTCCTCTCCTTGTCGCCCAACAAGGTTGCCGCCCAACCTTGCTGCCGCCCAGCTTTTGTGCCTCTGTCCACCCTTGCTGTCGGCGTCCAAGCTGCTGCCGACCATCCTCCAGTGACCCTCCGGCGACTCACCTTGTTTCCAACGACCAAGGGTTGGCCGACCATCCTCTTTGGCCGACACAAATCCTCCACCAAGATATCCAGTTTTCTGGACAGCTTGTTTCCTTACGTGTCGGAGCGTCGTTTGGACGACGTTTGGAGCTCCGACAGTGGCTACCTTGCCAGGGATTCCATCTCCGGTAATCGTCATAGGTGGAGGACCAAGGATTCATCAATCGGTTAATGAATACCTCTCTGGAGAAGAGAGTTTTGGGGACTCATTTTCGAATCCGAATTTGTTTTCGGATTGTGATCTCCTCTCGATCACATCATCTTCGACACGAGGCTTGTGAGTCCTATGAAGACGAGGCTCGTGGCTTTGTGAAGCCATCCCGACGATACTCGGCATGGATATAGATAGAAGCCATCACGTTGAAGAGCATTGATTCCATTTTATGCCACTACGAGAATAATAGGCTATCGTGACATTTTCTTAACGACATTTATTTTATAGTGTAATTATAAACATCTTATAATGACTCTTATTAAAAATTATTTTTATTTTTTTTAAGTATCTAATTAGATACCTTGTAACGACATATATCATAAATGTCATTATACTTAATAAACATATTAATTTAGATTTACTAATGTTTAAGTTTTTTATTAACTTTATCTCCCATAGCCTTCTCACGCGTGCAACCCTTTCTTTCCATCTCCACCTTCGGACTTCACCTTTCCGTCGTCGACATCACCACCATTGATGCCGCTATCGATGACGTGCTGGTTCGAGGAGAGGAGGCAGTGGGCAAGCAGGAGGCTGAAGGCGAGGGAGAGCTTCCAGCCGGCGACCCAGAGGAAGATGCGTTCGAAGGGGGTGAGCCAAGGGTGGGTGAGGGTGCGGAGGACATCAGAGTCGGCGAGGCAGACCTTAGCATGGCAGTAGTCACGGTAGTGGGAGAGGATGACATCGATGGCCTAGGGTATGAGGTCAGACCGATGGCTGAAGGTGTGGAGGAGGTCGAAGCAGGCCAGCCAAGAGTCGAAGAATGCCTCCATGGCACGGCGCGATCCATTTTCTAAGAGTAACTCTTATTTCAAGCTTTACATTTATCATCTCTAGGCAAAAAAATTGTCAGTTGCGTCATTCCTCAATTAGCATACCTAACATTTATCATCTGTTAGTTGTGCTTGATGATCATGTCTTTATGACTTGGGCATTTTCTTAATTCTTATGCCTTTCCTATATGAATTTTGTGATTTGGACTTGGCTATTAAATCGGTATTACGTTAGCTTCTACCAAAAACTACCTTCAATTCCAATCTTAAGCTTGGATGAAAAGGCTTGAGATTTACATTTAGTCTAGACAGACCAACATTAAAATTTGTCCAAACATATGAACATGAAATTTAACCATATTTTTCATAAAGCTAGGTCATCACCATCAAGTGACACGATGTACCTTCCTAAACCAAATACCTAGTATTTAGAGTTGTATATCTAGTATGTTATGATCTTGTGCTCTTCTACAGTCCCAACACCTATTTCTTCAATCTAAGTCTCTCTTGAGTGTTCAGAAGATGCAAGGTGACACTTTGTTGGATTTTTTTAATTTGGAATATCAACTTCATAACGTTATTGTGATTCATCAGGGGGATATTCTGTTAAAGTTAACTTACGTCCTGCAGAAATTCCTTCAGAAGTTTCCTCCATTCAAACCTTTATGGAATTTCTCTGCCAACTTAAGTATCAAAATGGGAATTACTGTTTTTTGCAATAGAAAGCAATGTGGTTGAGTTTTCTCTTTTCTATTTTTTTTCATTGCTGCCCTTATTGGTTTCCTGCTGGTTCTAGCTTAAGTCATTTAAGTTTTCACCAAGTTTCAAGTTTTTATTACTGTTGTCTCAATCAAGGAAATTAACAATCTTAAAATAATAGACTCCATCCTAATTTATTTGGGAAACATATGTGCTTTGTTTTTTGTTTCCATTTATGAATTGAAGTTATGTATGTTATCCTTCTCAAAAGAAGCATCTCTACAAGTAGTACAGAGTGCATTGAGTCACATCTAGATTGTCCCATAGGAGGAGAAACTCTTCATCATAGAATCATAACTCAACAAGTCAAAGATGGCTTCTCTATTGTCGGTAAGTTTTTAACTTTTTATAGAGTAGACTGGCACAACATTTTAGGTTTGGGCATCAACATTTTATAGAAATTCTACAGATGGCAAATGATCAACTAGTTAAACAAATCTTTGACATGTTTGAAACAATATCAAAACCCTGTACCTTGGTGCACATAGAGATTAAAATGCATTGCTCCCATGCATTAAAATTTCATTTCATGCATTGATTCAATTGCATGCACCAATTAAATTCATGCAACATTTAGGAGTCAATTAATCCCATTGCATGCAATCAACTCCACTTCATACAACATTGAGGAATCCCTTCAAATTTCATTTCATGCAATTAATCACATAATTCTATTTCATGCAATTAATCCCATTGCATGCAAAATTCATGAGTGGAGTTAAATTCCATTTCATTTGCATGCATGATTAATCATCATTAATTATGCTAACCTTCTTCAATTGGTTTCACATGAGTCTAACTCAAATTAAACCAATTTGAGTCCAACTCAAATTAGGCCAAGCAATGAGTCTAACTCATTCTAGTCCATTCAATTAACTAATGATTCATTTAGTCAAACTAAGATGAACACTTCTCCAAAACATGTTCTTTGTGTGTGACTCTATAGGATCTCATAGTGTTGGTAATGTATCTAAAATCATTTTAGATACATAAGCAATGAGCGACATCTAGCAATACATCATTGCTACCCAAGCTACAAGAAAGTCGAGATCCGACAACCTTTCCATGACTATTATCATGTATGATGGTGTCCTTCTATCCTTGATATCTTAGATCGATCAATGAGGCATAGACCGTGTCATCCTCTTATCAATCTTTATGTTTCTTGATCCCCAAGTAGACTCACTCAAACAAATGAGCTCGATATCTTATATTGACTCATTTGAGCATGACCATGTATTTCGTAGTCATACTCTATCAAGAGGTCAAAGATAAATCCCATCTACATCACTTACATCCCTCCACATAATTCGTTACATACCCAGCAATCGCCGTAATAGTGCACCCTGTTACGGGTGATGTTAGACGATACCAAAGTACATAACTCCTTATGTAGGGAACCGTAGTAACTTCAGGTCTAAAAACTATTCATACTAATAGTCACATGAGAAAGTATATGACACTCATAAGATCCATGACACTTTCTCATGGAGGGTCAATTCAGTATATATATTCTCCAATATATATACCCATGTATCAATGTGATATCTTATATCCATGACTTGTGATTGTTGGGATGTATACTGAAAAGTCTATCTTTTGTATGAACATCTTTATTTTGAAATAAGAATCACATGATCATTGTTTGTATATTTGTGATTATGCATATTGTCTAATACATTACATTGTAGATAACATGATGTGTAGTGTCACATAGGAGATCATGTTATCAGCTCCTTGTAAAGTATAAGTAAAGGCTCACAACCGAGATGGCTTTGGACAAACCATTGGTATGGTTGTAGTGTGATTTGGTATTGGTTTGTCTTGACCATAGAATCACACTAGTGCACTTTGTGTGTATTGAACAAGGCCGACTTAGAGGTGATTCGATTCATTGCTGACTACATAATCGAATCGGATCTCAAATATTATATTGTACATGCTCTTAATCCCGATATAATAACGGGCACATATACTTAGTATTCATTTCTTTGATTTACCAATGGGCGAGATTTATAGATTAAATCGATAGGCTCGGTAAGTTGGGAAATGATATTATTTATATGGTGTGTCGTTGATTATAGGAGGAAACCGTGTCCTATATATTAGAGTGATGATGTCCCCTTGAGGAGCTCATAAGGTTCATCATGTAAACCCTGCAGGTGGACTTGGTCCGGCATAATGATAAGGTTGAGTGGTACTACTCATGGAGTTAGATGTTGATTAATTAATTGTCAGTAAATTAATTAATCGACGGATATTCGAGATCTTAAACACGGAGAGAAAAATGTACAAATAATATATGGAGCCCATATTATCTTATAAGGGGTTGGTGAGGTAGATCAATGATAATCCTTTAGTGGATTGGATCATCATTAATGGATCGGACTTTATGTGGGCTTGATCCATTGGGTGGCCAAGATCCAACTCTTCCTCATGGTCCCTATTGTAGCCTATTAAAACCTCATGAAGCCTAGATCCAATGGATGAAAACAAAACTCTAGATCCAACGGTAGAGATTAAATCTCTAGATCCGACGGTTGAGATTAAATCTCTAGATCCGTCGGTTGAGATTAAATCCCTAGAACCAATGGTGGAGATTAAAACAAGGCTTATCCCTAACTCTATAAAAGGAGAGATGAAGGGTTGGCGTGGAAGAGAATTAGAAACAAGATAGGATTAGGGTTGGGAGGCAAGGAGCTTGGAGGCTAGGGTTTTGGAGTTTGGTTTGGGTGGCCACAAATAAGGAATTTGTTTCCTTTCTTCTTCTTCTTCCTTAGGTGGCCAACACCCTTCCTTCTTCTTCTCCCCTTGGTTTTGTCGGCGTCCAACCTTCTTCCCTTCATCTTTGGCCGAAGCTTAGGGTCTTCCCCTTGAAGCTTTTGGCCGACCCTCTTCTTCATCTCCTTGTTCTTCTTCTTGGCTGGCGGCAAGCACCAAGCTTGGAGCTTGGTGGTTGGTTGAAAGAAGGAGAAGTGCTTTGTTTCTATACTTCCTTTTGTTCATAGAGAACAAGGGTAGGAAGATTGGTGATCTAGGAGCTTTGACTTTTGGAAGATCGTCGCCCACACGACGTCCAAAAGGAGGAAGGACATACAATAGAAGATCAAGAGGTATAACGTTTGTTTATATTCTTTTGTAACATGTCTATATTTGTTCTTCAATCATATGTATGTTATATATTCTATTTTGTGGCTAAAATAACTTGGACTCCGAATATGAACACAAAAGTCGGTGATCTGTACATCGTCTATTCTGCGGCTATTCGTAGAATAGAGGTTGGTGGTTTGAACAATAAGTTTATTCAAGTGACCACTCTAATCGAATAACACGACGATGAAACGGGAGCTTGGGTAATCCCACTTGTCAAGGATAAATTTTTTTATGCGGGGACATAGAAGGGATCGCCATGAACAAGCGACCGAGTTGAAGTGGGAAGCGAAGTTTCCTACCTTCAGTGAGATCAAGTCATCCATTGACATACATGCTAGTCTCAATGTATCAATATATCCCTTTGTCTATTAATACAATACTTGACTAGGAATGTTTAGTATAGTGTTCTCTATAGCTTCTCATAATCAATTCTGCCAATTGATATACTGTAGATTAGAACCTACTATTCAAGGGAATTATTATATTTATTTAATTGGCACACGCATAAAGTAAATAGAATAATCAATCTTTGCCTGTTATTAATGAAATATGATACATATGATCGCTAATCAATCATCTCATGATTGACACTAAGGGATGACACTAATAATCTCCCACTAACACTAGTGCCAATCACTGTAATCTCTAAGACCCAGTGGCCTAGTATGTCCATCATCCTTTTTCTGTGCCAAAGCCTTGGTCAAGGGATCCGCAGTGTTAGCATCAGTATCTACTCTACATATCTGCACATCTCCTCTATCGATGATCTCTCAAATGAGGTGATATCGCCATAGTATATGTTTGGAATGCTGGTGAGAACGAGGTTCCGTAGCCTGTGCTATAGCCCCATTGTTGTCACAATAAAGCTCTATAGGGCTCACGATGCTAGGAACTACACCAAGCTCAGAAACAAACTTCCTGATCCAAGCAACCTCCTTTGCCGCATCTGAAGCAGCAATATACTCAGGCTCTATAATAGAATCTACGACTGTGTCTTGCTTTGAACTCTTCCAGTTCACAGCACCACCATTTAAACAAAAGACATACCCTGACTGTGATCTGTAATCATCTTTGTCCGTTTAGAAGCTAACATTGCTATAACCCTTTATAGCAAGCTCCTTATTGCCTCCAAATATCAGGAAATATTCTTTAGTTCTTCTCAAGTACTTAAGAATATTCTTGACGCCTATCCAGTGACTGTCACCTGGATCTGACTGGTACCTACTCGTCATGATTAAAGCATAGAAGACATCAGGACGAGTGCATAACATGGTGTACATAATAGATTCTATAGCAGATGCATAAGGGATCTGATCCATGCGTTCCCTTTCTTCCTTAGAAGAAGGGAATTGAGCCTTCGAAAGGCTCACACCATGTGACATTGGCAGAAATCCCTTCTTGGAATTCTGCATGGCAAAATGTTTAAGCACTTTGTCAATATATGCACTCTGACTTAGGCCAAGCAATCTCTTAGATCTATCTCTATAGATCTTAATGCCTAAAATTTAAGCTGCTTCACCTAAGTCCTTCATTGAGAAATAATTCCCAAGCCAAGTCTTCACAGACTACAGTGTAGGGATGTCGTTTCCCATGAGAAGTATGTCATCAACATATAAGATAAGAAAGATAACTATGCTCCCACTAACCCTCTTGTAGACACAGAGTTCATCTTCATTCTTAATGAAACCAAATTGTTTGATCGCATCATTGAATCGAAGATTCCAGCTTCTAGATGCTTGCTTTAAACCATAAATGGACCATTGCAGCTTGCATACTTTGCCATCATGCTTTGGATCTACAAAATCATCAGGTTGTGTCATGTACACATACTCGAGGAGGTTTTCATTTAGAAATGCAGTTTTGACATCCATTTTCCAAATCTCATAATCGTGGTAAGCTGCAATAGCAAGCATGATCCGAATGGACTTAAGCATCGCAACTGGTGAAAAAGTTTCATCATAGTCAATACCATGAATCTGTTTGAAACCTTTAGCTACCAATCGCCCTTTATGGGAATGCATTAGACCATCCATGTCAGTCTTTCTCTTAAAGACCCATTTACACCCAATGGGTTTGACCCCTTCAGGTGGATAAACCAAAGTCCATACTTGGTTAGTGTTCATGGATTCCATTTCGAATCTCATGGCCTCTAGCCATTTCGCAGAATTTGGGCTCATCATAGCTTCCTGATAGGGTGTAGGCTCATTCAACTCAACAAGCATAACGTCATCATTGTCAGACAAGAGAAATGAATATCTCTCAGGTTGACGACGTATCCTATCAGACTTGCGAAGAGATTGGTCTACTTGAATAGGTTGTTGCTCCACAACTTCTTGTGCAACAATCTAATCATCCATAACACTTTGTGGTGCCTGTTCAATTTCCATCTCAGTGCTATCTTTATCTTGAATTTCTTAAAGATGTATATTACTCCCACTAGTTATTCTAGAGATGAACTCTCTTTCTAGAAATACTCCATTTCTAGCGACAAACACTTTGCCTTGCGTGGGATTGTAGAAGTAATATCCTTTCATTTCCTTAGGATATCCTACAAAGTAGCACTTGTCTGATTTGGGGCCTAATTTATCAGAGACTTGACGTCGAACATAAACCTCACATCCCCAAATCTTCATAAAAGACATCTTGGGACTCTTCCCAGTCCATATCGCATATGATGTTTTTATGACTGCCTTAGATGGAACGCGGTTAAGTGTGAAAGTAGCCGTCTCTAAAGCATATCCCCAAAAGAAAGAAGGAAGATTTGTGTGACTCATTATGGATCGTACCATATCTAATAATGTATGATTTCTCCTTTCTAATACACCATTCCACTGTGGTGTTCCAGGTGAAGTGAGTTGAGATCTAATCCCAAACTCAATGAGATAGTCACGAAAAGCTTGGCTAAGGTATTCCCCACCTCGATCTGATCGAAGCACTTTAATACTCTTACCAAGTTGGTTTTGTACTTCATTCTTGAATTCTTTGAACTTTTCAAAGGATTCAGATTTGTGTCTCATAAGATACACATATCTATATCTACTGAAATTATCAGTAAAAGTAATGAAGTACTGATAGCCTCCTCTAGCTGCTACATTGAAAGGCCCACATACATCAGTATGTCTGAGTTCTAACAAATCAGTAGCTTGTTCGCCATGTCCACTAAATGGAGTCTTGGTCATCTTGCCTAGAAGACAAGATTCGCATGTCTCATATGATTCAAAATCAAATGAGTCTAGTAATCCATCCTTATGGAGTTGGGATATGCGACTCTCATTTATGTGACCCAAGTGACAATGGCAGAGATATGTTTGGTTAAAATCATTAGATTTGAACCATTTGGTACTTATGTTATAGACTGAGGTTTCAAGATCTAGAAGATAGAGACCATTCACAAGGTGTGCACTACAAAAAAAATATATCATTTAAATAAATGGAACAACACTTGTCCTTTATTACAAATGAAAAACCTTTCTTGTCTAAACAAGAAACAGTGATAATGTTTTTAGTTAGGACAACCACATAACAACAGTCTTCTAGTTCTAAGATAGTCAGGGCAGACACATAACAATAGTCTTCTAGTTCTAAGATAAGCCTAGTGGGCAAAGATAAGTTATATGTCCCTACAACGATGGCGGCAACCTTTGCTCCATTGCCTACCCATAGGTCCACTTCGCCATTCGTCAATGATCTAGTCTTTCGAAGGCCCTGCACATTGGTACAAATGTGAGAAGCACAATCGGTATCTAATACCCAAGAAGACGAGATAGATAAATTGACTTTAATAACATGTATACCTGAGGTCACTTCTCTTCCTTTTCACCTCTTCCAAGTATAGCTTGCAGTTTCTCTTCCAATGCCCGATCTCACCCCAGTGGAAGCATTCCCCTTCCTTAGACACCCTCCTTTGGGTTTCAATGCATTTGCCTTGATTTTGCCTTTGGCTTGGGTCTTACCCTTACCTTTAGGCTTTTGCTTGCCTTTGCCTTTGCCTTTGTTCACCATCAAAATAGTACCAGGCTTTGCCTTCTTAAGATTGAGTTCAGTAGTTTGTAACATGCTCAATATCTTAGGTAAAGGCTTGTCAATTTCATTCATGTTGTAGTTCATGACAAATTGACTATAGCTTTCTAGTAGTGACTGTAAAACAAGGCTAGTGGCCAGCTCTTGGCCTAATGGAAATCCCAATCTCACTAGGTTCTCAACGTACCTAATTATCTTGAGTACATGAGTACCTATGGGAGTTCCCTCTTGCATCTTGCATTGAAACAAGGCCTTTGATACTTCGTATCGCTCGTGCCTTGCTTGCCCCTGATATAGTTGTTTTAGATGCTCAACCATATCATAGGCATCCATGTTCTCATGTTGCTTCTGAAGCTCAGTGTTCATGGTGGCAAGCATAAGTCATGACACATCCACTGCGTCATCTTGATGCTTCTTATAAGCATCCTTGTCAGCACGAGTGGCCGTAGGGGTGGGTGGTTCAAGAATGGGCTGCTCTAGGACGTACAATTTGCATTCTTTCTTGAGGACTTTCCTCAAGTTCTTGTACCAATTCAGGAAGTTAGCTCCAGTGAGCTTGTCCTTATCAAGGACAGATCACAGAGAGAGTGTGTTTGATGTATTTTACGACATGGTGATCTACAATACAAAAATGCAAAAATGTATCATATTTCAATCATTTAATTAGGCCTTTAACTAAATGATTCTCCCACTGGTCACAAAGTGGGACAAGAGCCATATTATACCTCATCTTGAGTTAGCTTTGGCTAATCGCTCAAGACTCGTATAAATTAGGTAGGTAACTCATACCAATTACATCTAATATAACTCTTGTATATGAACAACATTATTTGTTCATTGTGCCCATTGCATGAGATATCTTTCTAAATTACCACTCATCTTAAGTTAGCTTTGGCTAATCGCCTAAGATTTGTATAATGTAGGTAGATGTCTCGTATGAGCTATGCCTCTAAGTTCATCAATCTAATTGAGAGAGCTTAGTTAAGTCAAACCCAAAGTTTAATATCAGACATCACAATTGTCCTGTCGTACTTTACCGAGGTAAATCGAGTCATTTTGCTTTGGCAAACGCGCTATGATTGAACAAGGTAATAGTAAGTATTAAACTTTGGTAGGCATAAAATAAGTGACCTAATTTTTGTGACAACTAACTACGCATGCATCAAATATACAAGCATCACATGTATCACATACACACATAGCAAATAATCATAAACATGACATGGTTATGACCCGAATCTACGATCTTCTCAAGCCAATGAGAAGAGCGAATGGTTAACCTAGGGATGACATCTTCTTTAAGTGCTTCCTTCGGTCATCCTGTGTTGTCGGCATCCTCCTTATAACTTCAACCTTCAATGGACTTTTCATTTCTTTATTTTGTACATTACAAAATAAGAACACTCGAGTTACATTCGAGTCTAAGTCTATTTTACAACTAAAAAAATAGAGACGAAGACACGACACATAGGTCGTATTTATGAATTACAATATGCGCATACAACACACAACCACAATCAAATTGGTTCCTAGGCCATAACCATGCACCATGCATCATATCATTCATAATGATGTAATTTTATAAAATTTATTATGAATACACACACGAATTTTAAGCTTCTTCGCCGATAAGTTGCAATGCTACGGCGCTCTTGCTAGCCGGTTAGTGGGCAGGGTCAAGGGGCAGCGCCCCTTGTGGGGACTCAGAGGGCAGCGCCCTCGAAGAAAATTTTATTTTCAACTCAACTCCTTGAATGAGTTGTTGCCCTTGGTCCATCAATATGAACCCAAGACCCTCGTTTTCGGAGCGTCTCGTGTTCAACATGGTCGGATCGTGCCCAACCCTTTTTTTTGCCCCTTATCAACATTCCAAGCCTAAAATTCATGTACCCATAATGCACATGTTTTATATCTCATAGAAAACACGAAAATCTAAATTTATATCACATATAAATCATCATAACGAAATATATGTTTTGCAAGTGGCTCTGATACCATTGTAGGGAAAACTCCAGATCATGATATTCAAAATATCGCGGGCGAAATACTTTGCACAACCGCAGCGGAAATAAAAATTTCAAACCGGATCCCTCTAGAGATCCATGCAAAACATATAAATTATTTTCTTTAATCTAGATCTTATCTAGAAGAAGAAATATACCTTTGATGCGAGCCCTTCGCAATCCCGCTAATCCAAACACAGTCGGATCTCAATAAGGTAAGGACAACCGTATCTCTAAGGTATCCACATGAACCGTATCTTGGAGAAAGAGATAACACCTTTGGTTGTGCTAGCAACCACACTAAAGCTCTCCACTCTAGTCTTTGGCCAAGAAGAAGGGAGAAGGAGAAATGGAATCCGCTCACCAAAAATGAAATAACCATCCAAAAAGGATCACCATGCTCATTCACGTTGAAGAGCATTGATTCCATTTTTCATGCATTGCTCCCATGCATTAAAATCTCATTTATTTCATGCATTGATTCAATTGCATGCACCAATTAAATTCATGCAACATTTAGAAGTCAATTAATCCCATTGCATGCAATCAACTCCACTTCATGCAACGTTGAGGATCCCTTCAAATTCCATTTCATGCAATTAATCCCATAATTCCATTTCATGCAATTAATCCCATTGCATTCAAAATTCATGAGTGGAGTTAAATTCCATTTCATTTGCATGCATGATTAATCATCATTAATCATGCTAACCTTCTTCAATTGATTTCACTTGAGTCTAACTCAAATTAAACCAATTTGAGTCCAACTCAAATTAGACCAAGCAATGAGTCTAACTCATTCTAGTCCATTCAATTAACTAATGTTTCATTTAGTCAAACTAAGATGAACACTTCTCTAAAACATTTTCTTTGTGTGTGACCCTATAGGCTCTCATAGCGTTGGTAATGTATCTAAAACCATTTTAGATACATAAGCAATGAGAAACATCTAGCAATACATCATTGTACCCAAGCTACAAGAAAGTCGAGATCCGACAACCTTTCCGTCATTATTATCTTGTATGACGGTGTTCTTCTATCCTTGATATCTTAGATCGATCAATGAGGCATAGATCGTGTCATCCTCTTATCAATCTTTATGTTTCTTGATCCCCAAGTAGACTCACTCAAACAACTCAATATCTCATATTGACTCATTTGAGTATGACCATGCATTTCGTGGTCATACTCTATCAAGAGGCCAAAGATATCACTCCTGTCATATGGGAGGGATATATCCCATCTATATCACTTACATCCCTCTGCATAATTCGTTACATACCCAACAATTACTATTATAGTGCACCCTGTTACGGGTGACATTAGATGATACCAAAGAATATAACTCCTTATGTAGGGAACCGTATTGACTTCAGGTCTAAGGACTATTCATACCAATAGTCACATGAGAAAGTATATGATACTCATTTAACAATTCATGACACTTTCTCATGGCAGGTCAATTTAGTACATATATTCTCCAATATATATATCCATGTGTCAATGTGATATCTCATATCCATGACTTGTGAGATCAAGTCATCCATTGACCTACATACTAGTTTCAATCTATCAATATATCCCTTTGTCTATTAATACAATACTTGACTATGAATGTTTAAATATAGTATTCTCTACAGCTTCTTATAATCAATTCTGCCAATTGATATACTATAGATTAGAACCTACTATTCAAGGGCAATATTATATTTATTTAGCTGGCACACACATAAAATAAATATAATAATCAATCTTTGCCTGTTATTAATGAAATATGATACATATGATCTCTAATCAATCATCTCATGATTGACACTAAGGGTTGACACTAAC
Source organism: Wurfbainia villosa (assembly GCA_025175895.1). Classification (NCBI taxonomy): domain Eukaryota; kingdom Viridiplantae; phylum Streptophyta; class Magnoliopsida; order Zingiberales; family Zingiberaceae; genus Wurfbainia; species Wurfbainia villosa. The sequence continues at coordinate 27,408,363 of CM045989.1, read as the reverse complement.
AATTCAAATGTGGATGGAGTTGTTGTGAGACAACGGATAGGCTAGCAGCTGATTGGTGCCTTTTGGCAATTGACTGCTAGATGCGAAATCAGCCCAAGCTCAGCTTTATAAGGAGGCTTCTGTAAGACCGTTGGCGTCGCTAGAAGGGGAGGGGTGAATAACAATTCGTTGATTTCTTCGCTTGGATTCATCTTGCTTGTTTACAATCATTAGTACGCAGCGGAAATACAAATACTAATACAAATACACACCACAAGAATGACACATGAATTTTATGTGGTTCGGAGTCATAGTTCCTACTACACGACCGAGCCCTAGCGAGCTCTAGTGATGCACACCACCACTATCAAATTTCTCCTTCTCGGTGACACACCAAAGGTGGAGAAATCTCTTACTAGCCTCTTACAATAGATACAACAAGCAAATACAACAATTATAAAAGCAAATGAAAAACAAGTAAACATACTTTACAAGTTGGGGCTTTTAAATGCTTGTTTGTTGGTTTCTTTCAGATGACTTTGAAGACCCTGAAATGCAGTAATACTTTGCCTTAAATCACCCCTCTTTAATTTGTCTTGAAGACGTCCACAGTCTCCTCTTATATGGCCCCATCGAAGCCTCCCGATTCCCAACATTGTAGCACAATGGTCTCTTCGCTAGTCGAGGTGCCGCCTTGACTGATACCCCAGTCGAAGCACTAGTCGAGTCTGCCTTGCATCTGATTAGCTATTTTCATGCCTATGCTGGATCTAGTCGAGTGATCCAGTCGAGGTGCCACCTCGACTAGCACCTAATCAAGGTGCCGGTCGAGCCCACCTTGCTTCTGAGTGGTTGCTCTCATGCCCACTCTAGTCGAGGTGCTAGTCGAGTGGTCCAATCGAGGCACCACCTCGACTAGATTCTAGTTGAGGTGTTGGTTGAGTGCTTTCAAAGCACTATCTTGGCTTTCCAAGTCCCACCGCCCGACTCCACCTTACCAGTCGAGGTGTCGCCTTGACTACAACCCAGTCGAGGCGTTGGTCAAGGTCACTTTGCTTCTGTTTGTTTACAAATGAAACCCAATCGACTAAACCGAACTGGCAGTCGACTGTTATACATTAACAGTGAGGTTTAACACCCCAAGTATGATCCCTTTATACTTGATATTCACCTTAGGCCTAGACCTAAGCCTTTAACCCACTTCTATCAGCCTCACGCCTCTTGGATCCCTCGAGTCTGTGATTCTTCATCCTTGCGCTAGCCTTCAAGTAGTTCCATCGACTATCGTCATTCTCTCAGGTCTACATTTGCCAAAAGGTCACACCTCCGAGACTTCACTGCCAAGACTCCCTGTCCGGGACTTCATTTGCCAAGACTCCTCATTCGGGAATTCACTTGCCAAGCACGGTCTCCAAACCTGCTGGGACTTCCCTCGTCAACTCCCCGTTGGTCTTTCCAACACCATGTGTCCGAACTCTTTTGACCAACTTGGATTTTCCCTTGCCAAGTATCCATACTTGGACTTTTCCTTACCAAATCACTATACTTGGTCTTCTCCACACCAAGTGTCCGGTCAACCTTGACCGACTTGGATTTCTTCAATAGTCTCCCTCATATGACCTTGGATGTCCCATACCATCCACTGGTCATATGGTTAAACCATATTGTAAACCATTGTCGAACATTAAAATCCTACTCGAGTCCCACTCGAATCTAGTCAATCATGACTTGGATCAATTGCACCAACAATCTCTCCCTTTTTGATGTTTGACAATACCATTAAGTTAGGTTATCCAATAAACCCAACTTGACTCTTCTTATGCCAAAACATAACAAAGTGTTCCCAATTCAAAATTTCAATTTTTTAAAATTTTTGGAGTTTAGTGTATATTAGGGTTGATCCTAAGTTAATCCCTTCCATTTCTCTCCCTTTTTGACAGACATCAAAAAGTCTACCAAGGTTTACCATATCTCATTTTCTAATGAGATTCTTCATTCTCTCCCTTGGTTAAAAATCATCTTGAATGCTTTCATTCTCCTTAGTGATACAATCCCTATCACTAAATGAAAGGCAATATTCCATTTTCTCCCTTTTTATAAACCATCATCCATCATACCTAGAAGGATAATCTCCCACTAAAGGCTTGCTCCCCCTTTACCATTGCACCAACAATGTCCTTGGAGAGTTTCTAAGCCTATAGGAACCTTAAACAATAAAAAATAAGGATAAAAGTTCAAATTTGAACTTTAAACTTTCTTAAAATTTGATTTTTACTCTAATTAACTCTCTAATTCATTTCCAATAAAAATCACACCCTTTCAATGCTTGTCTAAGCATATTAGAGGTTTAGGAGTAGTTATCTAACCTAGGGTTATGGTTAGATGGCTTAAACCAACATTGTTAAGCCAAAAATAGCGCTAACAGTCGACTAAGAAAGCTCAAGTCGAGTGGCAAAATCTCCAGTCGAGGCACCGCCTCGACTGGTTTCTAAATTTTCTAAAATTGAATTTTCAAATGAATTTAAAAAATGCATAAACAATTCTAGAAAATATGAAAAATCTTGAAATTTTATCCACACATTACTTATGTCAAATACTATACGAGAAAAAATATTTTTTTTTTGTGAAAATAACTTTTAAATTCAAAGAATGATACAAAGATCAAAAGCATTGAAACCTTTATGGTGCGTTTGGTTGGGGGTCATTTGTGATTACCTTAGTCATGTGATTACCAATGTAAACACATAACCAAGGTTATGGGAAATAAAACATAACTTAATGCTGTTTGGTTTAATCCTAGGTAATGAGACAAAACCTTATTTGTTTGAAGGTTTTAATGTATTACTTACTGTGACATTTACAATATTACCCCCAACCAAGCATATGGCGGTTGGTCGGTGATGATGGTGTGGATCGGTGGCGATTACGTGATCGATCGGCGGCTACGATCGCGATGCGGCGGCCGATAAGCGGCGGTTGGCCGTGGCCGTATTGGCCGGCGGCTGGCGGCTAGCCGGCAGCTGCGGTGCCGATCGGGCGGCCGGTGGTGGTCGGCCGTGACAGCGACCTGGCGACCAGCGCCTGACCGACCAATGACCGGCGATCGCGGCCGGCGACCGGCCAAACCATTAGCGATCGGCGGCGACGATAGAAGTCGATCGACGACCGATGACGGCGACGGTGGCCGGTCGACGACCGACGACGATGACCCGCGACAGGTGGCGACGACGACGACGACGGTCGACTGCCAACCGACAATCGGCTAGATTGTAATTTGATAAATTGATAAGGATAGTTTTGTCCTAAATGGTAAAAATTAGAGGGTATTTTTGGAAAAAAAATTCCATAACCAAGGGAATCAAGAAAAACCAAACTTCTTGGAGGTTTTCCAATTTCCCCATCCATAACCCTTTTGCTGACGTGACATGACGTATTGGGCATCCGTCATGACTTGGTAATCATTCAAATCTTAAACCAAACAAGGTTTTCTTTGATAACCTTGGATGGATAACCAAGGTTATCACAGATGACCCCCAACCAAACACACCCTTAATGTATTAAGTCAACTTTGTTTCAATATTCTCAATGGTGATTGTTATCAAAAGATAGGCTTCACCAAGATTTTTTAAAATTGATTTTAAAATATTTTCAAAACTGCAATTTCAATCATGGTCTATGAGCTAAGTATACATGACTTGTATACTAGCTTTCCTCATGATTTATACCTATGATTGAGATGAGTTTGAGTTCATCTAGATGCAATATCTATGCACCTTGAACTTAACTCATTTTCCTAACATCTCACATGTATCTAGAATGTATCAATACACACACATGTCAATCTAATGTTCTTGTGAGATGTGGGTTTAGGTTCTTAGAGTTTCATCCATTTTTTTAGGCAACACTATTTGATTCCCTTATACTTGGGACTTCAAATCATGCCATTGTCCTTAAATTGATTTTAATTATCCTAACTGCATGAACGATGATCATGACATAAGAATGTGCATAATTTAAAAGTATTTTTCAATAATCATGATGTCTTGGCAAAAGATAGACCTAAATGTAAATATGACATGATTAATGTAATCATTATCATGACATTTTATATGATCAAATGAAATATGATGTCATGACATGATATATAAATGATACAAAGGTATAAAAATACCTAAGTTTTAAACCTAATTGTCAATTTTTAGATTTTGTAGAGGAATCGTTGATTGCTAGAGGGGAGGGGTGGGGGGGGGGGGTTGAATAATGCTTTTGCGTCGCTTGATGGAATTCGTTCGCGTGCTTACTTGTCTATAATACTTGTTAATGCAGCGGAATATAGAAATACAATATGAATACAAACACAAACACATAAGCAAAATCAAAACACAAGATGTAACGTGATTCATAACCCTAGTTCCTACTCCATGAGACGAGCTCAAATGAGCTCTAGTGATGCACACCACCACTAATACACTCCTTCTCGGTGACACACCGGAGGTGGAGAAATCTCGTACAAATGATTACAAAAGTAATACAAGAGATACAAACAAATATAATGAAATACAAGTAAAGAACACTTTACAAAGAATGCTTTGCTTGTTGGTTGCTTGGACAAGCTTGAAGAACCTTAAAATGCACCAGCACTTCACCTCAAATCGATCCTAGAACGGCTCAAGAAACCATGGCCGAAATCCTCCATGGACTACTCCTTTTATGACCTGCATTTGGTTGATTCTGTGCTTGGTAGTCGACTGCTTACAGTGTCATTGTCTCACAATGAGCTTGATCCACGTTGGCATTCCAGCCAACGGATACACTGGCAGTTGACTGCCATTACCATCAGTCGACTGCCAAGCTCTTAGTTGACTCCCAATTCGACTACTAAAATTTCTGTGATCATGGTCACAAACAACAATCGACTGCCCTCATGACAGTCTACTGCTTAAGGCCAGTCGACTGCCTAAAGCTGGTAGTCGACTGCCAAGGCTACACAACCGCAATCAAGCACCAGTCAACTCTTGACCAGTCGACTGGTCATAATCCCAGTCACTATTCAAAGTCGACTCAGCTTCTAAGTGTCAAAACACTTGAACAGTCGACTGGTTCATAATCCCCAGTCGACTGCTAAATCTCAAACATGAGGTTTACCCCAAATATGCCCCCTCATACTTGATAGACCACCCTTAGCCTAGACCTAAGCCTTCTAGCCACTTCCATCAGCCTCACGCCTATTGGATCCCTCTAAGTCATCCATGACTTGTTCATCCATACGCTAGCCTTCAGGTGCTTCCATCGGCTATTGTCATGCTAATCAGGTCTACACCGCCAAGGTACATTTGGGCTTATACTTCCAAGATATACGTTTGGATTTTATGCCGCCAAACATTAGACTTATGACGCCAAGACTACCGCTTGGTCTTTTATGCCTCTAATATCACACCCTTAGACTTTTCTTGCCGACTCCATGTTGGACTTTCCAAATGCCAAGACCCATGCTTGGACTTTCCAATTGCCAAGACCTAGGCTTGGACTTTCCAAATGCCAAGTACCCATGACTTGGACTTTACCATTGCCAAGACTCATACTTGGGCTTTCCATGCCAAGTACCCAAGACTTGGACTTTCCATTGCCAAGACCCATGCTTGGACTTTACCATTGCCAAGACCCATGCTTAGACTTTCCATGACAATCACATTGTCATACGTTTGTCGAACATCAATGGCAATTACATTGTCATAAGTTTTGTCGAACATCAAAAAATTGCTCGAGTTAAACTCGAGCCTGGTCAATCGTGACCTGGGTCGATTGCACCAACAATCTCTCCTTTTTTGATGTTTGATAAAACCTTTGAGTTAGGCCACCTAACTCAAGCAATCAAATCTCACAATTCTGCCCTTTTTGACATACATCAAAAAGGCTCTCTCCAAGGGTATCAATGTCTCATATCCCAATGAGATCTTACAATCTCTCCCTTGGTCCAAAAACATCTAGGATGCCTTCACTCTTCCTAGTGATAAGTCTCATATCACTAAATGAGAGTCAATCCTCACTTCTCCAATTCTCCCCCTTTGGTGAGCATAATGAGGGTTTCTAAAACCCTTCATGTCTCCCCCTTTGAGGAATACACATCCATCATCCCATGATGGATAACATTCCCCTAAAGGCTTGGTCCCCCTTGACCATTGCACCAATATCCTTGGAGAGTCCCTAAGCCTATAGGACCATTAAACCATCAAAATTATGGGCAAAAGTTCAACCTTGAACTTTCACACACCTTAAAATTTGATATATCACCCAAAACAACTCTCCTAATCCATTTTCAATGGATTTTCACCCTTCCAATGCTTTCCAAAGCATATCCTAGGGTTAGGAGTAGTTAGGGTAACCTAACATGGCAGAAACATGGGGTAAACAACCTTGTTTATCCGAAATCAGACTTGGCAGTGGACTCAGTCAACAACCAGTCGATTGCACTCAACGCTAGTCGACTGCCCAAAGCGACAGTCGACTGGTTTCTTCAGATGCAGAAATCCATAAATTGGAAAATAAATTTTGGAAAATCATAAGTAATTATACATACTTCAAAAAATCATGAAAATTCATATGTATAATTGATGTGTGCGAATCATATAGGGTTTTAGGAATAGTTTTAGTACACATCTCATTGTATTTTATACTTGTTTCATGCATCTTTTTCCTTGTTTTGCATCCATTTCCTATTTCATTAGATCTGCTTTTGCTATTTTTATGTGTAGGATGGTGTTTTGGGAGATAAAATGGCACATAATGGAAGCCCAAGGAAGGCAAGCATGCTCTGGTCGTGTTCCCCAAAAACACGAGCATGCTCCAGACCAAAAGACGACATTCACAAGACGATTCAAAGGAAGACACGATCAGACCATGTGAATCTCACATGACCGTGCCTAACCCCGATGCCAGATTCAGGACAGGATTTCCAGCGTGCCACATGGTCGACCATGTGGATTTCACACGGTCGTGTGGCGTTAGCCTGAGTTGACACAGAATAGGATTTCACAAGGAATTAAAGAAAGTCGACTCCTCTTCTATAAATAGGAAGGCATGCCCAAACCCTAGGGGGGAGTCCCGATAGCTAGGACGTGAAGAAGGTGCCCTAAGAAGAACTGGAGGCTCGTAACGGGGAGAGAGGAAGCGCTCAAGGACCGGAATATATGCTCCAATGCCAAGTAGAACGACCAAGAGTACTGTATTTTATTCTTAAATATCTTGGCATTGTAATGATTCACTTTATGATGTCTTGTGTCTGTTCTCTTTCGTCTATGGAGTAGATACATTGATTCTAGGATTAGGGAGTAGCTTGTGTATGTTGGATATGCTAGCTTGAATATATATTCTCTGCTCTTGAATATATATTTGCAATTTATGTTTTTTAGATTGATGAGAATTATGTTTTGATTCTGTTTCTACTACACATATGCCGGTACGAAGGTAGAAAGCCTTTGTATCAAAATCTAGGAGAACCAAGGAGGAACCTTGCAAACATCTTCCCTTCGATAACCGTAGAAAGTAGAATATGATAGAGTAGGAAATGAAATACATTCCGTCTCCTCATAAGGATTACTAGGACATCCTCGTACCTTAATTGTAGGATCCTTGAATGGCTAGAGAAGGGGGGGGGGGTGAATAGCCTCTTTTCATTTTCTACAAAAAGATTAGTGGAAACACAACAAATACAATAATAATAGAAATGAAAATGCAATGCTAACGCGGAAGCTTTTACGTAGTTCGGAGATAACGCACCTACTCCACGGCGATCCTTAAGGTGGATCAACCCAAATCAATCTTCACTAATAAGCTTTCTCTTTTACAAAACCTTCTCTTCTTACAAAAGATGACAATGAAGATTTGAGAGGAGGAAAAGAAATAACACACTTAGAAAGCTTGGAAAACTTGTGGGAGCTTAGGAGAATGATCAGAATATAAGCATTAGACTCTTCTTGCTCCCCTTGGCCTCTTTTTATAGGAAAGAGCCTCTTTTTCCCGTTGGAGGTCTATCAGTCGACTGATGATTTACATCAGTCGACTAACGCCGATTCTAATGGCTTCTGAATAGCCAGATTCGTGGGATTTGTCGTCATCATCGCCAACGGGAAGACTATCAGTCGACTGATACTGCTCGTAGCCGACTGGCCAGTCGACTATGGACCTTTCTATTCGTGATAGTCGACTGCCAGCTTGTATGCGGCAGTCGGGTTTGAGTCGACTCTCGGGATTGATAACCCCCACGATCGCCAACACCTCCAACCTCTAATGTCGCATTTTAAAGGCGATTCGGTGACACCATGTTCCGGTGATCGCACACCCCAAGTATGACTAATTCATACTTGAAAACATACCCTAAGCCTAGACTTAACCTTCTAACTTCTCCATCAGCCTTGCGCCTGTTAGTAATATATGAGAGATGTCCTAAGGCAATCACCTCATGTTTGAACCATTTATACGATAAATGAAGATTCACTATTTGAGTATACATGTTTTCATGTATTTGATTAGATCTTAAACTCATTTACTGAATGTCCACGATACGATTCACAGCATGAGAGAATTTGTGATTGGATCACAACTAGTGAGTATCTCTACGTGTGTAATTGTGATGTATCGAAATTATCCCTAGTCGATGAATTGATGGATTTGGACACCATTGATTCTGTCGAGACTAGCACGAGGTATACTCCTTGGTGTATCCAAGCAGCTGATTCTCACTGGCTGAAGATATTGTGATGTCCGGAGTTAATCGTGGATGCTAGTTATGGTAACTAGTTCATTGGAGTGACCAGTCGTAAGACTTCATATGGTTCTCTGCATATATAGATATGTCAATGAAGTTCTTACTACAACTTAAGTGCGATGTTCCTTTGACTTGCGGTATTCAAGTCATCTTGATCATAAAGACTTATGCTTTGACATATTAAGCAAGCATCTCTAAGGAGATGTGGACCCGAGATGATTGGCTATAAGTCAAAGTGATCGAAGGTGTTTGAATAGCCTATAAAGGATTCACCACTCCTTGCGAGGAGATGTATACCCATGGCCTCTCGTCGGATTGTTACTAAAGTCTTTGGCCAAAGCATTACATGTTTAGAGTAAGGTACTCTTCGATACATGTGCAGTAACTAGAATCCGTAGGATGAGGAAATGATACTTGGGCTAGGTGTGATGTAGTCAGCCTAGTGGGGACTGACACTATAGACCATGTCCTTAACCAAGTGGGTATAAGATGAGTCAAGGGAATGGGGCACGATTCATTCGAGCTGCTGAAGGGTTTCAGAAATAGTTCTGGATCAACCGTTGATCTTTTCGGTTAATTGGGGATCATGATGTACTACTAGGTGCCACTCATGATCGTTCTATAATTAATGGTTAATTATAGACGACCAACATAAACCGAGAATTTATTTGGTCACACGCACAACGAGTGTAATCCGAAGGATTTAAAACGAGCTTGAGAATGAAATTCTCAGACCGAGAGAAACTAAGTTTGATTGGACCAAACATGGAGCGAGCATGAAATTGTTTCAGTCGCATTGGAAGCGTGGATGGGCAGTGTCTTTTGAAGACATGATGGATGAACCAAATTGGTTTTGTTCTAATCCAATGGAGGAGAATAAACCAAAGGGGTTTGGTTTGTTTTAAACGAATGAACCAAAGTTGGTTCGGTTCGTTTTAACTTAAAATAGACCAACATGGTTTGGTTTATTTTAACTTAAATTAATGGAGCGGGTTAACGGGATTTTGGTTATGATTCGATAACCATTAAGAGAATTTGTTCTCTATAAAAATAGGGCTTAAGGGTTTTTTTGTGAAGCCCTAATCCTTGCAACCCTATTGTTGCCGCCCACTTCTCCTTGGTGTAGTCGGCGCCCTCCCCTTGCCGTCGCCCACCACCACCCAAGATCCTTGCTGGCGTCCAACAGCTGCCGTCCTCTCGTCTTGTCGGCGTCGAGCTGCTGCCAGAGGAGCTCCGGTGATCTTCCTTGGCTCCGGCGACATGGTAAACATATTGCTTTCCTTATTTGGCCGGCGCAAGGTCTCCACCAAAGCTGTCCAGTTTTCTGGACAGCTTATTTCCTTCTTGTTGTAGCGTTGTTTGGACGATGTTTGGAGCTCCGACAGCGCCTTCCTTACCGGGGATTCGATCTCCGGTAATCCTCATAGGTGGAGGACGAAGGATTCGTCAAACGGTTGACGAATACCTCTCCGGAGAAGCGAGTTTTTGAGGACTCATTTTGGATCCGAATTTTGATTCGGATCGTGATCTTCTCTCGATCACATCGTCTTCAACACGAGGCTAGTAACCCGTACGAAGACGAGGCTCGTGACTTTGTGAAGTCATCCCGAAGATACTCAGCGTGGATACGGATAGAGACGATTCTAGCGAGGATCGTTCCGGTTGATGTCTTTCCCGCTACACGTGATACGTCAGGTATACGTAGTATAAATTTCCTTTTATTGCAAAATTTGAATTTATGGTTATGTCTACACATGTTGTACTATGCATACGTGTGGTGTGTGTATTGTAATAAATTAAATTTATTATTTTATTCCTTCCGCTGTGCACATGTTTACGAAACATGTTCGAACACACACTCGCCGCGGTGCCGGAAACCCAACAACGCCTCCAAGATTTCTCTGAGTCCATGACTCCATCCATGCGCTTGCCTTTAAAAGCTTCCTTCGGTTTCATCATGCTTTGGGTTTCTTCTTTGCCAAAGTACGCTTGGACTTTACGCTGCCAAGACTACATGTTTGGACTTATACCGCCAAGACTTGCTTTTGGTCTTTCTTTGCCAAGGACTGCTTGGACTTTACGCTGCCAAGACTACATGCTTGGACTTACGCCGCCAAGACCTTTCCTTTGACTTCTCTTTGCCAAGATCACACTTGGACTTGTCTTTTACCAAGTCTTTATACTTGGATTTTCCTGTCACTTAAACATGTTCACAATTAGATCACAAAGCATTGCCTAACTTAAATAATTATCTAAACATCAAAATATATAAATGCTTGGGGCATTGTTGCACCAACAATCTCCCCCTTTTTGATGTTTGACAATCATTTAAGTTAGGCCTTTAACACATGCACATAAACATATTTCAATATGAATTCTAACTTAAATATCCCTTCTCCCCCTTTGACATATAACAAAAAGAGAAGAGTTCATCCAATAAGTTCAGGAAAGAATTATAATTGACACATCTTGAACTAAGGTATAAAATTGATATGAAGCTCCCCCTTAATCCAAGACATGATTCATGATGTGGAAATAACATGTGAAGCAAAGCATAAGCAATAGAATAGGCAAATATGTCCTAGCTTTGCACCAACAATTATAGAATTAAGGGATGTAGCTCCCCCTAAACCAGTGCATAAAGAAAATCCTTCTTTCTATACAAGTTATCATGTATATACTGTGGGAATCATAGTATGGAGATAAAATGTCCAAAATTGGACATTTTAACCGATGAAAAACTATTTTTGATTCCAAAACAGTGTCACCGGTTCGACTGAAGCTATCATCAATCAATCACGGCTATACGATCGTCGCCAATAATAACTAGCTTTGACTAATATCAGACAATTCTGAAATCTGAATTTTTCAGTCAAGGTTTAAAAATGCGTAGAAAATTCCGTGGATGTCAAAAAATCATGAAACTCGTCATACACATTATATTTGACTAATATAACATATGAAAAATATTAGACAAAAAACATGCTCATCAGATTAACGGATTGATACGATATTCAAAATGATAAAAATATGAAGCAAAAGTGGAATTGTATCGTATCAATATTCATAACTTAGGATTACAATAAAGGTTTTTTTTAAGAAAAACTTAGTACTATGTGCTCAATTTCTAATCTTGAAAATAACAAATTATAGTAATGTAGGCACGAATAGAAATGAACTAAAAACACAACTTCATTTCATTAAACAAAAATCATTACACAAGTTTGAGTTTGTGCCGTACATATGGCCAAAAAGAAAATAAAAAAAAATGCTAGCTAAAGATCGTCGTCATCAGCATCCATTGGTGCAGATGATGAACCATCGTGAGGAGGTGGGTGTCCGGGTGCAGGAGGGCGGAGAATCACCAAAATGTCCTGCTGCTGACGATGCATCCAACTCATGAGAGAGAGGAGCTCCTGATGCTCCCGATGAAGCTCCTGTTGCCCCAAGTGAAGCTCCTCAAGGCGTGTATCTACCCGCTCTGCAAAAGCATCGAAGCAGGCTATGAAGGATGAGTCCGCGTAACAAAGATCGCTCGTAGCGATCCCCTCCGCATCGGCTCTCAAGAGCAAAGACCCTCAGCATCTCCCGCAGCAGCGGCATCCTCTGGTGCCGGAGTGCCACCTACTGGCCGTTGTGCAGGGTCCCAGAAAATGGACCCCTCGCGGGTCTTCAAGCCCGCCAAGGAGAAGCTTCGATGGTTCATCTGGTCATATTTCTTATTCATGATTTTAATGACCCCTATGCTTACATTAATGCCTACGAAACTAAGCCACTGAGTAAGGACATTTCCAAACGGCATATGAACCTTCCCATTGTTTGGCTTTATGAAATGAGTAATGCAGTGGAAGGTGTTGAGACCAATGTCGATGTCTAAGTACTGACGGAGGATATGCATGAGAAAGAAGTGTGTAGGTCGAACTAAGTCCAACCCGCGTGTAACTATAGGAAGAATACAATGAGCAATGACCTTATAAAGGACATTGTCAGAAGCAAAAAGCTCTTGGGATTGAAAGAGATTGGTGTTTAAAGGACGAGGAGAATTATAGAAAGTAGTATGAAGTGAGTCTAGAGAAATCTCCTCAAAGGGAGGTGGAAGTGGATCACTCCAAGACGGATAAAAAATGAAGTCATTCTCGGAAGAGCGACATTCGAGAAAATCTGTCCAGATCTGGGGGCTGAAATCCAGATCGCATTGAGCAACGCGAGTCCGGTATCTCAAGCCATCTCCAATCGGTCGCAAATTGTTGAAGAATTCAGAAAGAAGGGTGATATTGACATGATGTTCACAAAAGACTAATGATTCAAGTTTGTAAAATTGGATGATTTGGACAATATCAAAGCAGTTGTCCTTAAGAAAGTTTGGGTCCATTGATCGATGCAGGATGAGTTGAAATTTGTTTTTATTGAAAGCATTTTAAAGTGCGGAGTTTGGAAACCTAGGATCGACAATGGGTGGAGGGTTTGACGGGCCCTCGTTGATCGGTGGTACCCGGGCACGCTTAGATCCATAATGCTCAATTCTAAATGTGCGAAAAGAACAATGTGGGTTAAGGATGATGAATGCATACACAAAGACAACAAACAAACACTGGTTAGTAAAACAAAACTATAGAAACAACCAAACTATGAGCAGGGATGAGGGTTTACCTAGGCGGCATGGTGAACGATCAAAGAAAGGTGTCGGAAGGTAGTTTCCACGAAACCCTAGCCGAGTGAGTGGTCTGCGGTGAAGACTAGGGCGGGAACCGCGTGAGAGGAGGTGGTCCTTGAGTCGGAGAACACTTCAAATGGGAGCACCGGTCGGTGAAATCACCGGAAAATGAGGGAGAACGGAGAGAGAAATGCGGTGGAAATTCATCGGAAGAAGAAGAAGAAGGAAGGTTGGGAATTTTTGGCGAGTCGAACTGGTGGGAAAACCCTAAAAACCACGACAGCAGTCGACTGTCGTTAGTCGGCAGTCGAACTGATGGAGATCAGTCGAACCGGCCAGTCGGATACGAGTGCTTCTATGCATGGCAGTCAAACTGCTAGTGAACCGGGTAAGCCCGGTTCGATAACGTCGTATCAATCGAACTGGCGATAAGCGCCAGTCGACTAATATCAGTCTGATAGGCCTTTTTGGCCAGATTAAAAAATTCATAATTAATTTAAGAAAGATTAAAAAATTATGAAATTTTGTGGTTAACGTTGTTAGATCATTTCCTATCAAGGAAAAATTATTTTAAAAATATATCACCTCTAGATTTTGATATTGATACAAACTTGAGATTTTGTAAAAGTTATGATATTTTTGCAAGCTTTGTATCACTTTGGTTTATCAATTGAAAATTGTTTCTCAAAGTTTGATAGACATAGTTTTAATTTTGTTTTATTTGACATTTCCAATCATATTCTTGGAGCTATATGCACACTAATTGTACATAAGCCTTCCCAATGATTGGTCCAATGAAGGATTAATGTCTCTAGATGGCACTTTGGTTCATTGTAATGCATCATAACAAGCATGATGAACCAAGTGTATCTTCCTAACATCTCACATGATTTCTAAGTGGCTAAATACACAAATCATGGTTTCTTAGGTCTATTGTGAGATGGTTAGAGGTATAAAACCTAGATTTTTATAGGATCATGCAAACCTACACTTCTATTCTATAAAGCACATTCCAAGTTCTCTCCTAAGTGATGAAAATTCTATTTCGGGGAGAGACTTGGTAAAGATGTCGGCTAGGTTGGACTTAGATTCAATGTAATTGAGCTCAATGTCCCCCTTAGCCACATGATCCCTAATGAAGTGATGTTTCACTTCAATGTGATTGAAATTTACAAAATAACTCATCCAACTTAACCAAAGAGAGATCCCTAGAGACCTTATAGGCATCTACCATTGAAGCCCATAAGGTTGTTCTAGGGAAGGCTTGGAGTACATACCTTACAAGGTCTCGGTTGTCGACCTTCTCACCTATTACATGTAGTCCGTTGACTACATCCTTGAAGCGACCGTGCATTTGGCTCACAGTCTCGTTGGTCTTCATGGTGAAGCTTTGGAGTTGACCTATCAATAGGTCTCTTTTAGTTCTTCTAGTCTCCTTTGAACCTTCATTCAATTCGATGAGCTTCTCCCAAAGCTCTTTTGCGGAGTTGAAAGGCCCGACTTTGGAAAGTTGCTCCTTGGATAGATCACATTGAAGTGTGGTTGTTGCTTTTGCATTAGCTTGTGCTTTCTTTGCCATCTCTCTTGTCCAATCTTTTGTCGGTAGTGGTGATCTGAATTCGTCGACTGACTTTTCGAATCCATCTACAATACTAAACCAATTTTCGATGTCATTCATGAGGTAGTATTCCATCCTACCTTTCCAATAGCCGAAATCATTGCCGTCGAAGAATGGAGGCCTCGTCGTACTATATCCCTCTTGAAATGCCATGCTTCGATTGATGGTTAGATCCTCTGATGCGATCCGGGCTCTGATACCACTTGTAGGATCCTTGAATGGCTAGAGGGGGGGGGGTGAATAGCCTCTTTTCGTTTTCTACAAAAATATTAGTGGAAACACAACAAATACAATAATAATAGAAACAAAAATGCAATGCTAATGCGGAAGCTTTTACGTGGTTCGGAGATAACACTCCTACTCCACGGCGATCCTTAAGGTGGATCAACCCAAATCACTCTTCACTAATAAGCTTTCTCTTTTACAAAACCTCCTCTTCTTACAAAAAATGACAATGAAGATTTGAGAGGAGGAAAAGAAATAACACACTTAGAAAGCTTGGAAAACTTGTGGGAGCTTAGGAGAATGATTAGAATATAAGCATTAGGCTCTTCTTGCTCCCCTTGGCCTCTTTTTATAGGAAAGAGCTTCTTTTTCCCGTTGGAGGTCTATCAATCGACTGATGACTTACATCAGTTGACTGCCACTGATTCTAACGGCTTATGAACATCCGGATTCTCATCGCCAACGGAAGACTATCACCGACAAAGGGCGGCTCGACCGATATCGCTCGTAGCCGATCGCTACCGGCTTTAACCTTTCGCGCGTGGCGACTACCAATAATGGCATGGATCGCTAGCTTGTATGCGATAATCGGGTTCGAAGTCGACTTCAGCAGCTTTGATCGATAACCCCACCGATCGCCAATAGTCCTCCAACCTCTAATGCTACATTTTAAAGGCCAGTTCGACTGACACCGTGTTCCAGTCGACTGGCACACCCCAAGTATGACTAATTCATACTTGAAAATATACCCTAAGCCTAGACTTAACCTTCTAGCTTCTCCATCAGTCTTGCGCCTCCAGGATTTCTCTGAGTCCACGACTCCATCCATGCGCTTGCCTTCAAAAGCTTCCTTCGGTTTCGTCATGCTTTGGGTTTCTTCTTTGCCAAAGTACGCTTGGACTTTATACTGCCAAGACTACATGCTTAGATTTATGCCGCCAAGACTTGCCTTTGGTCTTTCTTTGCCAAGGACTGCTTGGACTTTACGCCGCCAAGACTACATGCTTGGACTTACGTCGCCAAGACCTTTCCTTTGACTTCTCTTTTCCAAGATCACACTTGGACTTGTCTTTTACCAAGTCTTCATACTTGGATTTTCCTGTCACTTAAACATGTTCACAATTAGATCACAATGCATTGCCTAACTTAGATGATTATCCAAACATCAAAATATATAAATGCTTGGGGCATTGTTGCACCAACATTGATAACCTATCTTAGAAGAAGGCCCAAAGTAGGTGACATTGAGGGACCTTAGTGACAGAGGGCTCCCAATGGTATCAACCCCCCTGAGCTCTCACGATCCAAAAGGAAAACTTGGTTAGGAATAGGTAGTTTCCGATAGAAGCAAAAGTTCATCGGACAATTACATGATGATCCTCCTGCAAGATCATAATTAGAGATCCTTAAAGCATTAAATTGATAGCATATTTGACAATGCACAAGTGAAACCGAAGTCCTAGAATCCTTTTAGGAACTTGAGACCACCTTCGCTTTCTCTAAGTGACACCGTAATTGAGCCAGAACTTCCATCGACCTCATACACCTTACTCTTAGGAGATTCACTCCGAACAACGACATCTACTAGACAAACGATATTCGAATCTCAGTCTCTGTGGGATTGATACTTAAATTATAACTTGATGACAACTGTGCACTTGCGGCTATTGAGCGCGTGCGTGCACGTCGAATCCTTGGCGATCCTCATGATGTGAGAAAAATATATAGGGTTTTAGGAGTAGTTTTAGTACACATCTCATTGCATTTTAGACTTGTTTCATGCATATTCTACTTTGTTTTGCATGCATTTCCTATTTTCTAGTCCAGAGATCTTCTTTTGTTGCTTTTGTGTGCAGGATGATATCTTATAGGTGAAACGACACACTTTTGGAGCAAAAGGAAGGCATTCACCAAGGTGGAACAGAGGCGGACACGACCGACCGTGTGGATTCCACACGGCCATGTCCAAATCCCCGAGGTCGGCCATCCCAGTGCTCCACATGACCGTGTAGCGCTGGGCAGTTTTGACGCTATTAGGGTTTTCGTGGGATTTTTGAAGAGTCGGCTTCATGTCTATAAAAAGCAATGCATGCCTAAACCCTAGGGAGGATGCCCCGATGGCTAGAACGACAAACAGTGCCTTAAAAAGCATCAGAGACTCGCAACGAAGAGGAGGGAAGCAACTAGGAGATCCATCTTGACGCTCTGGGATTGTGGAGAACAACCGAGACATGCATATTGGTTGGGACAGAGAGTATCTTTTTTATCCTCTTATTCTATTTTCAGTGTAATAATGTTTTCTAAGTTGTCTTGTGTTTATTCTTTCTTGTTTATGGAGTAGATACTTTGATTCTTGGACTAGGGAGTAACTTGTGTTTATAGACAAGTTAGTGCAAATAGTCATTTATCTCTTTTGATTCTATTTGCAGTTTTGTGTTTTGAGATTTATGAAGATTGTATTTTGATTCTAATTCTACCGTGTGTAGCCGATATAAAGGGTGACAACCTTCGTATCAAAAACCTAGGAGAATCAAGGATGAGCCTTGCTGTCATGCCCAGAGAGTATGCCACGTCGAAAAGCAAACAGACGACATCTCCCCTGTACATGACAACATATCTAGTTAATGCAAGGCCCGTAGGCCCACAACAATAACATAATAGGCAAACATGAATATACTAAACACAGCAGAAACATACCAACAGATAAACAAGATACAAAGATCCAACTGTGCACTCCAGAGTGACTTTGACACAATATGAATCATAACCGAAATCACATCAAAGACCAAATACATACAACACATCCGTATATCGTAAATACGAAAACAATACAGGGTAAAATCCCAAAATGACAATCCACAAGAATACAATAATACAGAATAAATATCCATCTATTCGGTGTGAGATGGGATCAGCTGGCGAAGCTCCGAACGTCCAAGGAATCTTCTACCTATTACATGGGCGACAGGAAACCCAGGGTCCGGGGTGGTGAGTATAAACTCAGGGGTAATATGTAGAAAGTGCATGAACAACATATAGGGATATAGAGATCTACAAGTATACATGTGAAGATCTACAGGTATACAACATGAGTCCAATAGACATACAGTTCTATCCAAATCTAATAACAAGTAACCACAGTGTAGTCATACTCAATGTATATACTAAACTGATCAACTAAACATGAAGTAATGTACCAACGTACCTGACGGTCTGCAACCCATAAGCTATATCATCCTGAACAGATATACAATAACATAACCCATATAACGTACAAGGTCAATCCCATACTTGACCAACACTCAGACATATGAACAGTATATAATCACATGTAATAACATCTCGATCCATACTAGACTATGACATGACGCTAATCAAATGCATACAATAGTCTGGACCAACATATATATCATGCTCAACACATAGTAGTAGAAAATATGCAAATGACATGTATCATGATGTACAAACATATGCAACAATCATAGCTCAATCAAATGCAGCATCTCATAGGCATATATAAAACATATATCAAATACATGCATACATATATATCAGCAATGCATATGCATGACCATGTCTACGGACCCGTCCAACCACAACCCCAGTATGGTCCGGGTGGCACGACATGATGACTAGCCCGACTCCAGCTGCCACTACTCTTGAGTGGCTGAGTTGGGTAGTATGAATGAGTAGAATATAAGCGTAAAGAGCTAACCACTCCACGGGGGTCCCTGTTGCTGGCCACTCCGTCACTACCCATGAGTAGACGAGCTTCGCACACAGGACAACTACACGTCACACAACCACCGTCTATAGTGGGCGAGTGCTAACACCACTCTGCACAGTGGCCAAGTGCGCATCTCCAGCTACCATCGTCTATAGTGGTCAAACGCGGCACATCCAATGCTCTTCCCTCAACCCTGCTACCACTACCCCGAGTGGTCGGGGAGGCAGGATGACTGACGACCCATCTCAACCACAAGGGAGACCCCAGTCGACAACATGCATGCAAATGTAATGATGCATAGCTTCATATACGTATCCTTGCAACACTCCCTATCCTACGGGGAGTCCTGGTCAACCAAAAGTCAACTGTGCAAGGACTACTAATCCACAAGGCACTCTACTACGTAGAGAGTCATACACAACTGACAGTCAATCACGCTAAGACCTCTAGTCTGTAGCGATATACTATCGACAATCCATATAACCATACACAGATACACAATCCATAATGGATATACCATCACGCTAGGACCTTAGTCCTTAGCCACATACTGACCACCACACACTTGTCTATGTACAGACAATTAGATCCACCATAGATGCACCGCTGATATGTGTATGATATGACAATCGACTCCATAATCTGATCCATCACCTAACCCTAGTGATGTGACCCGGTAACCCAATCTGAGTTCACAATGGTAACCCTAATCACCTGTACTTACCGAACATCCATCAGCTAACACATAATAGGGTTTATAGTTCATATCCATGCTAGATAATCAATGAAGTAACAACAATATATCTCAAAGGTCAAGGCAGTACAAGCATATGATTAAATAAGAGTGGATCTAAGATCAAAGTAATAACATAAGTCCAAATTCATGCACCAGATTCAGATCAAACTACTTGACCAGGGTAGATATTACCCACTTGATACAAAGCTCGAAATAGAAATCCTCATGGTCGTGGAGCTGCTTCATATCCCAAACCTGCACATAATAATAAACTATGATTAACTACCATGATACCCGCACTGTTACATCGAATCTTAGGCCGATCTTGCACTCAAAACAATTTTCCCATAGCTAGATAGAAATACGATTACATATCCTACATAATCTCACCTTAACATCATGAACATACCCACCAAATTTAATTAGCAAGTACACACATCTACTACATTCACAACTAATAATCAACAATCGATTACAACATCAACTATAAATACCATAAGCATCCATATCACTTAGACCCATACTTACCTCACATTGTTTTAATCTCCACAGTGGATACCCGGAACCAAATCCACTACTGTACAAAATCTGCACAATCAACCCAACTATTAACTGCAAGTAAATCCCATAAAGGTAACTAAAGCTATATTAATCCAACCCTCCAATCGTCTAAATTTTAATCAAATTCAATCAACCAAAATCTCATCACAGCCATTACCTTGCGTTGTTTCAATTTCCCCCATGTCACATGGAAGAACAAATCAACAACCCATCACCCCTTGATTTCTTTCTTTTCCGGTACAATCCAGAAATCACACCGAAAAAATTAACTAACACTGATGCAAAAGTCAGCCACCATCTAGGCCTTGAAACCTAGCTTCCCAAGCTTCCGACCAAGTGATTTCCATCACCTTCTTGGTCCAACAAATCAGCTGTATAGTCACGCTAGTAACATCCTATCAACATATATGGTAAATACCAAATCAATCTAGGGAAACCACAACTTCCCTTAAGATTATGAATATGTCCAAAAATATCGTCTAAGAAGGCAACCACATACCGATCCAATCAAGTTCATGAACAACTAAATCATAAATCCATACCAAGTATGAAATGTTGTCTTCCACACACTTGTATCCTTTTTACTCTAAGCTGATGATAGCTCAATCATCACACCAACAATGATAATTGTATGACACTAAATCACTACAATATCAACCCTCCAATCGTAGATCAACCCTAGGATATACCTTGGTATCCTTTAGCTGATCTAAATAGATCATCCATCCATAACAAAGGATATCCATTTTCAACTACTGAATTTCAATCATCGATAATCGATGCATAACCTCCAAGATCATCTCTCTTTTAACAAAGAGTTCTGGATCTTCTCCAAAAGGAACACTAGGAAAGATAAATCTCCCATCTGATACTTCTAATAATCGCAACTTTCATTCCTCCAATTCCTACAGTGTTTAGCAACACTGATACCAATAAAATCATCTCCCGGTATGCGGTCTTCAATATGGGAACTATCCCCGAAATCACCCCCAATCGTATATTCCTCTTGCCTATGCAGTGGCAAGCCCGGGAGTTCATCCGAATACTCTCGGATTCTATGCATATCCGAGATACCTGTTATACCCCTATTTCAACAATTTAACCATCCGTAAGGATATGTCTATAGTAGATGTTAGTGATATATGAGAGATGTCCTAAGGCAATCGCCTTATGTTTGAACCATTTATATGATAAATGAAGATTCACTATTTGAGTATACATGTTTTCATGTATTTGATTAGATCTTAAACTCATTTACTGAATGTCCACGATACGATTCACAGCATGAGAGAATTTGTGATTGGATCACAACTAGTGAGTATCTCTACATGTGTAAATGTGATGTATCAGAATTATCCCTAGTCGATGAATTGATGGATTTGGACACCATTGATTCCGTCGAGACTAGCACGAGGTATACTCCTTGGTGTATCCAAGCAGTTGATTCTCACTGGCTGGAGATATTGTGATGTCCGGAGTTAATCGTGGATGCTAGTTATGGTAACTAGTTCATTGGAGTGACCAGCCGTAAGACTTCATATGGTTCTCTGCATATATAGATATGTCAATGAAGTTTTTACTGTAGCTTAAGTGCGATGTTCCTTTGACTTGCGGTATTCAAGTCATCTTGATCATAAAGACTTATGCTTTGACATCTTAAGCAAGCATCTCTAAGGAGTTGTGGACCCGGGATGATTGGGTATAAGTCGAAGTGATCGAAGGTGTTTGAATAGCCTATAAAGGATTCACCACTCCTTGCGAGGAGATGTATACCCATGGCCTCTCGTCGGATTGTTACTAAAGTCTTTGGCCAAAGCATTACATGTTTAGAGTAAGGTACTCTTCGATACATGTGCAGTAACTAAAATCCGTAGGACGAGGAAATGATACTTAGGCTAGGTGTGACGTAGTCAACCTAGTGGGGACTGACACTATAGACCATGTCCTGAACCAAGTGGGTATAAGATGAGTGAAGGGAATGTGGCACGATTCATTCAAGCTGCTGAAGGGTTTCAGAAGTAGTTCTGGATCAACCGTTGATCTTTTCGGTTAATTGGGGATCATGATGTACTACTAGGTGCCACTCATGATCGTTATATAATTAATGGTTAATTATAGACGACCAACATAAACCGAGAACCTATTTGGTCACATGCAAAACGAGCATAATCCGAAGGATTTAAAATGAGCTTGAGAATGAGATTCTCAGACCGAGAGAAACTAGGTTTGGTTGGACCAAACATAGAGCGAGCATGAAATCGTTTTAGTCGCAATGGAAGCGTGGATGGGCCGTGTCTTATGAAGACATGATGGATGAACCAAATTGGTTTGGTTCTAATCCAATGGAGGAGAATAAACCAAAGGGTTTGGTTTGTTTTAAACGAATGAACCAAAGTTGGTTCGGTTCGTTTTAACTTAAAATAAACCATCATGGTTTGGTTTATTTTAACTTAAATTAATGGAGCGGGTTAACGGGCTTTTGGTTATGATCCCGTTCGGTTACATGTGCTGTTCTCTATAAAATGAGGCTTAAAGGGTTTTTGTTAAGCCTAATCAAAGTCAACCTAAGTTGCCGCCCCCTCCTTCTCCTTGGTGTGTCGGCGCCAACCCTATTGCGCCACCCCAAGCTTTCTTGGCGTCGACATCTGCCGTCCTCTCCTTGCTGGTGTCGGTGCTGCGAGCTCGGTGATCTCCTTCAAGGTGAGCTTCAACCTTCCGCCGACCCCATTCCTCCACCAAAGCTGTCAATTTACAGCGACACTCTCTTGGGCGTCGTTTGGGCGATGTTTGGAGCTCGATGGCGGTAGCCTTCTTGAGATTCGATCTCCGGTAATCCTCATAGGTGGAGGACGAAGGATTCGTCAAACGGTTGACGAATACCTCTCCGGAGAAGCGAGTTTTTGAGGACTCGTTTTGGATCCGAATTTTGATTCGGATCGTGATCTTCTCTCGATTACATCGTCTTCAACACGAGGCTAGTAACCCGTACGAAGACGAGGCTCGTGACTTTGTGAAGTCATCCCGAAGATACTCGACGTGGATACGGATAGAGAAGATTCTAGTGAGGATCGTTCCGGTTGATGCCTTTCCCGCTACACGTGATACGTCAGGTATACATAGTATAAATTTCCTTTTATTGCAAAATTTTAATTTATGATTATGTCTACACATGTTGTATTATGCACGCGTGTGATGTGTGTGTTATAATAAATTAGATTTATTATTTTATTCCTTCCGCTGTGCACATGTTTACGAAACATGTTCGAACACACACTCGCCGCGGTGCCGGAAACCCAACAGTAGAGGTATGTCTAGCAAAAGCAAAGGGTATCCCTTGACTTCTTGGTTGTTGATCAACATCTCACCTGACGGTAGAAAAAAATCACCAACCCACCAATCGAAGTATAGGAACCCTTCTAATCCTATCTAAGAATGTTCTAGACAAAGATACCTGTAACTACCCGTATCTCTCGATATATCCGTAAATAGGATAACCTAAAGTAATACCCCGAATGACCAATTCTTCGGTCTTCTATACCTCTTCTTGAGTAATCATGTAAACTCGCCCAACATCTGTTCTTGACGACTGAGCTCAAGTAGCTGCAAAAGTATGCCATGGAGGAACTGAAATCAACTGCTGAACTGAGATACAATACCCAAAATGACTGCAATGGAGATGGTAAACACTGTTGTACTGGTACTGAGTACACCACCATCTGCAAAATATTGAATAACTGCCAACATCATAGCACACTCCAACTTTGTGAAAGGTATAGCTGCAACTGAAGAATACCGCATAGATACGACCATCTTCGTAAACACTCTCCTCTGTACACAGCATAACCACGCCTGGGAAGGTAATAGTTGCTGTCGTCTTGAAAGGTAACAGTTGTTGTCTGAATGTCTGAGTCTTCGGAGATGTTTTCTGCTGATAGTGTTGAGTAACTCACTTCTCTCGACTAGAAGTTGTTAGTTAAAGCCCTAGAACCAATCATGTGATGGTTGAATAGGGAACATTTTGTATCATATTTTATA
Source organism: Wurfbainia villosa (assembly GCA_025175895.1). Taxonomy (NCBI): domain Eukaryota; kingdom Viridiplantae; phylum Streptophyta; class Magnoliopsida; order Zingiberales; family Zingiberaceae; genus Wurfbainia; species Wurfbainia villosa. The sequence continues at coordinate 27,384,064 of CM045989.1, read as the reverse complement.
AAGGCAAAGGATTGGTTATTATATTTACATCTTGCTTGTGCCAGCTAATTTAAATATAATAATGCCCTAGAAAAGTAGGTTCTTATCTACAGCACATCAATTGGCAGAATTGATTATGAGAGGCTGTAGAGAACACTTTCCTAAATGTTCCTAGTCGAGTATTAATATGCAAGGGCAATATTAATACATAAAGACTAGCATGTAGGTCAATTGATGACTTGATCTCACAAGTCATGGATATATGATATCAAGTTGACACATGGGTATATATTGGAGAATATATACTGAACTGACCCGCCATGAGAAAGTTTCATGGATCGTTATATGAGTGTCATAAACTTTCTCATGTGACTATTGGTATGAATAGTCCTCAGACCTGAAGTCACTACGGTTCCCTACATAAGGAGTTATGTACTTTGGTATCGTCAAACGTCACCCGTCACAGTGGTGGACCATAAAGGCGACATCGGGTATATAATCAAATTATGGGAGGGATGTGAGTGATGTAGATGGGATACATCCTCTCGTATGGCCGAGAGTGATATCGGTGGGCCCTTGATTGAGTAGAACTACTAAAAGCGCATGGCCATGCTCGAATGAGTCAATATGAGATATTGAGCTCATTTGTTTGAGTTAGTTTACTCAGGGATCAAGAAACACATAGATTGATCGAGGATGACACGGTCTATGCCTCATTGATCAATCTGAGATCAAGGATAGAAGGACACGGTCATATATTATAGTAGTCACGGAAAGGTTAGTCGGATCTTGACTTATCTCGTAACTTGGGTAGCAATGATGTATTGCTAGATGCCGCTCATTGCTTGTGTATCTAAAAGAGTTTAGATCCACTGCCAACGTTATGAGAGCCTATAGGGTCACACACAAAGAGCATGATAATTAGAGGAATTAGAGTATTCTAGTTTGACTAGAATAATTTGGGAATAAGCTTAAGTACAAAATGGTTTTTGGACTTTAAGCTTAATAAGAATTTTAGCTAATTGATTTAATGAGATTAATTCAATATGTTACCTTATTGATTTAATAAGATTAATTCAATATGATAACATAAGCTTAATTGAATTAATAAGATTAATTCAACATGCATGAAAGCCACATAAGAATGCCACATAAGCATGCCACCTAAGCATCCACCTAAGCATCCACCTAAGCATCCACCTAAGCTAGATGAGGTGGAAGAAGACAAATTGGTTTTTGTCTCCTTAAGTGGCCGGCCAAACAAGGATATGTCTCAATGCAATGGATTGCATTGAATGTGTGGAGGTGAAAGGGTTTTTCCAACCCTATAAAAGACACCCTAAGAGTGGCGGCCAAGAAGGAGGATTGGCTTTTGTTGGTGGAAGCTTTGGTTGTGTTAGTGGTGAGAAAGCTTGGTGGAAGCTTTAGTTGTGTGGGTTTGTGAGTGTAGGCTAGCAAGAAGAGGAGTCTTCTTCTTCCTTTCTCCTTTTCCCTCTCTTCCTCTCCTTTAGGGACTTCTCTAGCAAGAAGTAAAGGAGAGCTCTTCTAATTTTCCTTTTGTGAGACAAGAGCGTGCTCGTGTGGATACGTATAGAGGCACGGACACTTGAACGTGCTAAAGATCCAACAAACCGAAAGGAAAAGCGGGATTAACAAGGGCACGCAACAAAGGTAATCCTCTCCTATAAGATAGGTTTGGTTTAGAGAAATTTATTTTATACGAGTTTGCTTTCGCATGGATCACTTGGAAGGGATCCTATTTTCCGTTGCGCATATGCCATTTGGCATACGAGATTTCCCTACAGTGGTATCAGAGCCACTTGCGAAAGATCGTATAAAATAGGTTTTCTCTATTTTATATGTGATATAGAAGTAGGATAAATTTTATTATGAGTTGATAATTGCATTAGCAAATTTTCAAACATAATAAAATATCCAATGTCTTTTAAAAGTTAAAATGACATGGTGCATGGTTATGTCCTAGTCCCAAAAAGTTTGTGATTGTGTGTTGTAATTCTTAATACGGCCTGCGTGTCGTGCCTTTCTCCTAATATTCTTGTTGTAAAATTAGTTTTAGACTCGAATGTAACTCGAGTATTTCTCCTTTTGTAATGTACAAAACAAGGATGGAGGGTCCATTGGAAGATGAGGGTACAAGGAGGAAGTCAACACACAAGACAACCAAAAGGAAGCACTTAGGAGAAGATGCTATCCCTAGGTTGACCAATCAATCTTTTCATTGGCTTGAGAAGATTGTAGAATAAGGGCCATAACCATGACACGTTAGTTTAATATGTATGTGATGCATGTTAGTTTAGCTTGTATGTGATGCATGATTAGTTTAGCTTATATGTGATGTATGCTAATATGTATATGATACATGTTTATTTCTTAATAAGTCTAAACTATATGCCTACCAAAGTTGGTACTCACTACTTCCTCGATCATTTGTTATTGGGTTTGCCAAAGCAAAGCAATGCATTTTATCTTGGAAGGGTGCGAGTGGACAATCGTGATGTCCCGCTATCAGTCTTAGTTAAGACTTAATTAAGTGTTTTCTTAATTGGTTAAGAAAGTAGAGGCATATATTAGCTTTGAACATAAGTGTTAACATTAGTTTTGTGTGATTTAGAACATCGGCTTTGTCTTAGAAGTGGTCGTTGCTCGATATCCAAGAAGGCCCACATTGCCTCGCCACGGCTGGAAGTGGTTTAGGAATAAACACTAAACTAATCTAAAACTTAACCAAAGCTATTAAAGAGTTACATCAGATGTAATTGGCAAAAGATTGCCTACCTAATTATACTACGTCTTGGGCGATTAGCCAAAGCTAACTCAAGACGAATTATGATGTGGATCTTTATCCCATATAAATTTATAGCTAAATAGTAGCTATGAGAATTTAGTGGGAGCCTCATTTAATTAAAGGCCTAATTAAATGATTTAGGTATGATACTTAACTTTGCATTTTAATGTTGTAGATCACCATGTCATCTAACACGACACACCCCCTCAACTTGCGATCTGTCCTTGAGAAGGACAAGCTCAATGGAGCAAACTTTCTTGACTGGTATAGGAACTTGAGGATTATCCTCAAGCAAGAACGCAAACTATATGTCCTAGAGCAGGCTACCCCTGAAATACCCGCCCCTACGGCCACTCGTGCTGAAAAGGATGCTTATAAGAAGCATCAAGATGACGCATTAGATGTGTCATGCCTTATGCTTGCCACCATGAACTCTGAGCTTCAGAAGCAACATGAGAACATGGATGCCTATGATATGGTTGAGCATTTGAAACAACTATATCAAGGACAAGCTAGGCACGAGTGTTTTGAAGTGTCTAAGGCTCTTTTTGCATGCAAGATGCAAGAAGGAACACCTGTAGGAACTCACGTACTCAAAATGATTGGGTACGTTGAGAACCTTGAAAGACTAGGTTTTCCACTGAGCCAAGAATTGGCAATCGATGTTATCCTCGCAATCGTTGTCGGAAGCATACAATCAATTCGTCATGAATTATAACATGAATGAAATTGATAAACCTTTGCCTGAGATTCTCAGCATGTTGAGAACTGCTGAACCAAATCTCAAGAAGAAAGTTAGTAATGTACTAATGGTCAAGAAGGACAAAGGTACGCGCAAAGGCAAGGGTAAGACCCAAGCCAAAGGCAAGGCCAATTCATCCACTTCAAAGGGTAAAGGTAAAGTACCTAAGGAAGGGGACTGCTTCCATTCTGTGAGGACATTGGAAGCTATGCAAAGTCTACCTTGAGGAAGTAAAGAACAAGAGAAGTGGGACTTCTGCCTCAGGTATACATGTTATAGAGGTTAATCTATCTATTTCTTCTACATGGGTATTAGATACCGGATGTGCATCTCACATTTGTACTAATGTGCAGGGACTGAGAAATAGTAGAATAATGGCAAAGGGCGAAGTGGACCTACGAGTAGGCAATGGCGCAAAAGTTGCTGCTGTAGCTGTAGGAACATATTCTTTGTCTTTGCCCACTGGGCTTATCTTAGAACTAGAGGAGTGCTTTTATGTACCTGCATTGACAAAGAACATAATTTCTGTATCTTGTTTAGACAAGAAAAACTTTTCTTTTATAATAAAGGACAAATGTTGTTCCATTTATTTAAATGAAATGTTCTATTGTAATGCACCACTTATGAATGGTCTCTATGTTCTAGATTTAGAAAACCCAATTTATAACATAAATACCAAACGGTTCAAATCGAATGATTTGAACCAGACATATCTCTGGCACTGTCGCCTAGGTCACATAAATGAAAAACGCATATCCCAACTCCATAAAGATGGATTATTGGACTCATTTGATTTTGAATCATATGAGGTATGCGAATCTTGTCTTTTAGGAAAGATGACTAAAACTCCATTTAGTGGACATGGCGAGAGGCGACAGACTTGTTAGGACTCATACATACTGATGTATGTGGCCCTTTCAATGTCGAAGCCAGAGGAGGCTATAAGTACTTTATTACTTTCACTGATGATATGAGTAGATTTGGCTACGTATATTTGATGAGACATAAGTCAGAATCCTTTGAAAAGTTCAAAGAATTCAAGAATGAAGTACAAAACCAACTTGGTAAGCGTATTAAGCTACTTCGATCAGATCGAGGTGGTGAATACCTTAGTCAAGAGTTTCGTGATCACCTGGCTGAGTGTGGGATAATATCCCAACTCACTCCTCCTGGAACACCACAATGGAATGGTGTATCTGAGAGGAGAAATCGTACTCTATTAGATATGGTACGATCAATGATGAGCCAGACTGATCTACCTACTTCCTTTTGGGGTTTAGCTCTAGAGACAGCCGCTTTCACACTTAATCGCGTTCCATCAAAAGCCGTAGAAAAGACACCATATACGATATGGACCGGGAAGAGTCCCAAAATGTCTTTTATAAAGATTTGGGGTTGTGAAGCTTACGTTAGACGTCAAGTCTCAGATAAACTAGGACCCAAATCAGATAAGTGTTATTTTGTAGGATATCCCAAGGAAACTAAGGGATATTACTTTTACAATCCCACACTTGGCAAGGTGTTTGTTGCCAGAAATGCTGTCTTTCTAGAAAGAGAATTTATTTCTAGAAATACTAGTGGGAGTAAAATTCATCTTGAAGAAGTTCAAGATGATGATAACACTAAGGCTTCGATGGAAAATGAACAGGCACCACAAAGTGTTGTGGATGAGGAAATTGTTGCCCAAAGAGTTGTGGAACAAACACCTGTTCAAGTAGACCAACCTCTTCGTAGATCTAATAGGATCCGTCGTCAACCCGAGAGATATTCTTTTCTCTTGACTGACAACGGTGAAGTATTGCTTGTCGATCTTGACGAGCCTACATCCTATCAAGAAGCTATGATGAGCCCAGATTCTGAGAAATGGCTAGAGGCCATGAGATCCGAAATGGAATCCATGTACACTAACCAAGTATGGACCTTGGTTGATCCACCTGAAGGGGTAAAACCCATTGGGTGTAAGTGGGTCTTTAAAGTAAAGACTGACATGGATGGTAATAAGCATACCTATAAAGGTAGATTGGTGGCTAAAGGATTCAAACAAATTCATGGTATTGACTATGATGAAACCTTTTCACCAGTTGCGATGCTTAAATCCATTCGGATCATACTTGCTATTGCAGCCTACCACGATTATGAGATCTGGCAGATGGATGTCAAAACCGCTTTTCTGAATGGAAAGCTACTCGAGGATGTGTACATGACCACGGCTGAGGTTTTGAAGATCCAAAGCATCTGGAAAGGTATGCAACCGCAAGGTCCATTTATGGACTAAAGCAAGCCTCTCGGCTGGAATCTTCGATTCGATGATGCAATCAAGGAGTTTGGTTTCATCAAGAATGAAGATGAACCTTGTGTCTACAAGAGAAATAGTAGAACAGATTGTATTTCTTGTCTTGTATGTAGATGACATACTTCTCATCGAAATGATATTCCCTCACTCCGATCTGTGAAGATGTGGTTAGGGAATTGTTTCTCGATGAAAGACTTAGGTGAACCTGTCTATATTCTAGGCATCAAGATCTATAGAGATAGATCTAAAAGATTACTTGGCCTAAGTCAGAGAACATACATTGATAAACTGCTAGATCATTTTGCTATGCAAAATTCCAAGAAAGGATTTACGCCTTTATCACATGGTGTGAGTCTTTCAAGACTCAATGTCCCTCTTCTAAGGAGGAGAGATCGCATGGATAAGATCCCTTATGCGCGCTCGCCATAGGGTCTATCATATGCGCCATGCTTTGTACTGTCGACATCTCGTATGCTTTGAGCATGGCGAGTAGATACCCGATCGGATCGGTGAAAGTCATCGGATAGCGATCAAAAATATTCTTAAATACTTACGAAGAGCGAAAGAATATTTCACGATATTTGGAGGCAATGAGGAGCTAATCTGTAAAGGGTTACTGATGCAAGCTTCCAAGCAGACAAGGATGACTATAGATCGCAATCGATGCGTGTTTTGCACGAATGGTGGAGGTGTGGTGGAAGAGTTCAAGGACACGATTCTTGATTCTACAACGTATTGCGAGTATATTGCAAAGATCGATGCAAAGAAAGGAGGCTTTTGGCTCGCAAATTCATCGCTGAACTTGGGGTAGTTCCTAGCATTGCAGATCCAATAGACCTCTATTGTGACAATAATGGGGCTATTGCGCGAGCTAAGGAACCTCGATCACATCAGCGGACCAAACACATATCGCGCTTCCATCTCATTCGAGAGATCATCGATAGAGGAGATGTGAGGATATGCAGATACCGAAGCGAAGCTAACATCGCGGATCCATTGACCAAGGCTTTGTACGGAGGAAGCATGATGGTCACACTAGGTCACTAGGTATTAGATATCATAGTGATTGGTACTAGTGTAGGAGATTGTTAGATTAAAGCCCTAGAACCTTGATCATGTGATGGTTGAATAGGAACATTTTGTATCATATTCTATAAAGGCAAAGTTGGTTATTATATTTACATCTTGCTTGTGCCGGCTAATTTAAATATAATAATGCCTAGAAAAGTAGGTTCTTATCTCTGACACATCAATTGGCGGAATTGATTATGAGGAGGTAGAGAACACTTTCTAAATGTTCTAGTCAGTATTAATATGCAAGGGCAATATTAATACATAAAGACTAGCATGTAGGTCAATTGATGACTTGATCTCACAAGTCATGGATATATGATATCAAGTTGACACATGGGTATATATTGGAGAATATATCTTTGACCACGCCATGAGAAAGTTTCATGGATCGTTATATGAGTGTCATAAACTTTCTCATGTGACTATTAGTATGAATAGTCCTTAGACACTGAAGTCACTATGGTTCCCTACATGAGGAGTTATGTACTTTGGTATCGTCAAGCGTCACGCGTAAGCGAGGTGGACCATAAAGCGATTCTTGGGTATGTAACAAATTATGCGGAGGGATGTAGTGATGTAGATGGGATCTATCCCTTCCATATAGCGGGAGTGATATCGGTGGGCCCCTTGATTGAGTAGAACTACTAAAACGCATGGCCATGCTCGAATGAGTCAATAGGAGATAGTGAGCTCATTTGGTTGAGTTAGTTTACTCAGGGATCAAGAAACACATAGATTGATCGAGGATGACGCTATGCCTCATTGATCAATCGATATCAAGGATAGAAGGACGGTCATATATTATAGTAGTCACGGAAGGTTAGTCGGATCTTGACTTATCTCGTAACTTGGGTAGCAATGATGTATTGCTAGATCACTCATTGCTTGTGTATCTAAAGAGTTTAGGTCCACTTGCCAGCGTTATGAGAGCCTATAGTCACACAAAGAGCATGATAATTAGAGGAATTAGAATATTCTAGTTTGACTAGAATAATTTGGGAATAAGCTTAAGTACAAAATGGTTTTTGGACTTTAAGCTTAATGAGAATTTTAGCTAATTGATTTAATGAGATTAATTCAATATGTTACCTTATTGATTTAATAAGATTAATTCAATATGATAACATAAGCTTAATTGAATTAATAAGATTAATTCAACATGCATGAAAGCCACATAAGAATGCCACATAAGCATGCCACCTAAGCATCCACCTAAGCATCCACCTAAGCTAGTTAAGGTGGAAGGAAACAAAATGGTTTTGTCTCCTTAAGTGGCCGGCCAAACAAGGATATGTCTCAATGCAATGGATTGCATTGAATGTGTGGAGGTGAAAGGGTTTTTCCAACCCTATAAAAGACACCCTAAGTGGCCGGCCAAAGAAGGAGGGATTGGCTTTTGTTGTTGGTGGAAGCTTTGGTTGTGTTAGTGGTGAGAAAGCTTGGTGGAAGCTTTGGTTGTGTGGGTTTGTGAGTGTAGGCTAGCAAGAAGAGGAGTCTTCTTCTTCCTTTCTCCTTTTCCCTCTCTTCCTCTCCTTTAGGGACTTCTCTAGCAAGAAGTAAAGGAGAGCTCTTCTAATTTTCCTTTTGTGAGACAAGAGCGTGCTCGTGTGGATACGTATAGAGGCACGGACACTTGAACGTGCTAAAGATCCAACAAACCGAAAGGAAAAGCGGGATTAACAAGGGCACGCAACAAAGGTAATCCTCTCCTATAAGATAGGTTTGGTTTAGAGAAATTTATTTTATACGAGTTTGCTTTCGCATGGATCACTTGGAAGGGATCCTATTTTCCGTTGCGCATATGCCATTTGGCATACGAGATTTCCCTACAGTGGTATCAGAGCCACTTGCGAAAGATCGTATAAAAATAGGTTTTCTCTATTTTATATGTGATATAGAAGTAGGATAAATTTTATTATGAGTTGATAATTGCATTAGCAAATTTTCAAACATAATAAAATATCCAATGTCTTTTAAAAGTTAAAATGACATGGTGCATGGTTATGGCCTAGTCCCAAAAGTTTGTGATTGTGTGTTGTAATTCTTAATACGGCCTGCGTGTCGTGCCTTTCTCCTAATATTCTTGTTGTAAAATTAGTTTTAGACTCGAATGTAACTCGAGTATTTCTCCTTTTGTAATGTACAAAACAAGGATGGAGGGTCCATTGGAAGATGAGGTTACAAGGAGGAAGTCAACACACAAGACAACCAAAAGGAAGCACTTAGGAGAAGATGCTATCCCTAGGTTGACCAATCAATCTTTTCATTGGCTTGAGAAGATTGTAGAATAAGGGCCATAACCATGACACGTTAGTTTAATATGTATGTGATGCATGTTAGTTTAGCTTGTATGTGATGCATGATTAGTTTAGCTTATATGTGATGTATGCTAATATGTATATGATACATGTTTATTTATTAATAAGTCTAAACGATATGCCTACCAAAGTTGGTACTCACTACTTCCTCGATCATTTGTTATTGGGTTTGCCAAAGCAAAGCAATGCATTTTATCTTTGATTGGTGCGAGTGGAAAATCGTGATGTCACGCTTTCAGTCTTTGTTAAGACTTAATTAAGTGTTTTCTTAATTGGTTAAGAAAGTAGAGGCATATATTAGCTTTGAACATAAGTGTTAACATTAGTTTTGTGTGATTTCCGAACATCAGCTTTGTCTTAGAAGTGGTCGTTGCTCCGATATCCAAGAAGGCCCCTGTGCCTCGCCACAGCCTGGAAGCTGGTTTAGGAATAAACACTAAACTAATCTAAAACTTAACCAAAGCTATTAAAGAGTTACATCAGATGTAATTGGCAAAAGATTGCCTAACTAATTATACTACGTCTTGGGCGATTAGCCAAAGCTAACTCAAGACGAATTATGATGTGGATCTTTATCCCATATAAATTTATAGCTAAATAGTAGCTATGAGAATTTAGTAGAGCCTCATTTAATTAAAGGCCTAATTAAATGATTTATGTTTGATACTTAACTTTGCATTTTAATGTTGTAGATCACCATGTCATATAACACGACACACCCACTCAAATTGCGATCTGTCATTGAGAAGGACAAGCTCAATGGAGCAAACTTTCTTATCGGTATAGGAACTTGAGGATTATCCTCAAGCAAGAACGCATAAACTATATGTCCTAGAAGCGGGCTACCCTGAAATACCCGCCTACGGCCACTGTCGTCTTTGAAAAGGATGCTTATAAGAAGCATCAAGATGGCGCATTAGATGTGTCATGCCTTATGCTTGCCACCATGAACTCGAGATTGAAGCAACATGAGAACATGGATGCCTATGATATGGTTGAGCATTTGAAACAACTATATCAAGGACAAGCTAGGCACGCAGCGTTTTGAAGTGTCTAAGGCTCTTTTTGCATGCAAGATGCAGAAGGAACACTGTAGGAACTCACGTACTCAAAATGATTAGATGCGTTGAGAACCTTGAAAGACTAGGTTTTCCTCAGGCGAGAATTGGCAAGCGATGTTATCACGCAATCGTTGCGGAAGCATACAATCAATTCGTCATGAATTATAACATGAATGAAATTGATAAACCTTTGCACGAGATTCTCGGCATGTTGAAGCTATTGAACCAAATCTCAAGAAGAAAGTTAGTAATGTACTAATGGTCAAGAAGGACAAAGGTAAGCGCAAAGGCAAGGGTAAGACCAGCCAAAGGCAAGGCCAATTCATCCACTTCAAAGGGTAAAGGTAAAGTACCTAAGGAAGGGGCTTCCATTGCGTAAGGCGACACGGGCGGGCTGCAAAGTCTACCTTGAGGAAGTAAAGAACAAGAGAAGTGACTTCGCTGTATACATGTTATAGAAGTTAATCTATCTATTTCTTCTACATGGGTATTAGATACGGATGTGCATCTCACATTTGTACTAATGTGCAGGATCGAGAAATAGTAGAATAATGGCAAAGGGTGAAGTGGACCTACGAGTAGGCAATGGCGCAAAAGTTGTCGCCAGAGTCGTAGGGAACATATTCTTTGTCTTTGCCCACGGGCTTATCTTAGAACTAGAGGAGTGCTTTTATGTACCCGCATTAACAAAGAACATAATTTCTCAGATCTTGTTTAGACAAGAAAAACTTTTCTTTTATAATAAAGGACAAATGTTGTTCCATTTATTTAAATGAAATGTTCTATTGTAATGCACCACTTATGAATGGTCTCTATGTTCTAGATTTAGAAAACCCAATTTATAACATAATACCAAACGTTCAAATCGAATGATTTGACCGCATATATCTTCGCATCACGCTTAGGTCACATAAATGAAAACGATATCCCAACTCCATAAAGATGGATTATTGACTCATTTGATTTTGAATCATATGAGGTACGCGTAGTCTTGTCTTTAGGAAAGATGACTAAAACTCCATTTAGTGGACATGGCAGAGAGCGACGGATTTGTTAGGACTCATACATACCGATGTATGTGGCCCTTTCAATGTCGGCCAGAGGAGGCTATAAGTACTTTATTACTTTCACCGATGATATGAGTAGATTCGCTACTTATATTTGATGAGACATAAGTCGTAATCCTTTGAAAAGTTCAAAGAATTCAAGAATGAAGTACAAAACCAACTTGGTAAGCGATTAAGCTACTTCGATCGATCGAGGTGGTGAATACCTTAGTCAAGAGTTTCGTGATCACTGGCCGAGTGTGGGATAATATCCCAACTCACTCCACCGAACACCACAATGGAATGGTGTATCCGAGAGGAGAAATCGTGACTTATTAGATATGGTACGATCAATGATGAGCCAGATCGATCTACCTACTTCCTTTGGGGTTTAGCTCTAGAGATGCCGCCACACTTAATCGCTGCTCCATCAAAAGTCAGAGAAAAGACACCATATACGATATGGACCGAAGAGTCCCAAAATGTCTTTTATAAAGATTTGGGGTTGTGAAGCTTACGTACGCTAGACGCCAAGTCTCGTATAAACTAGGACCCAAATCGATAAGTGTTATTTTCAGGATATCCCAAGGAAACTAAGGGATATTACTTTACAATCCCACACTTGGCAAGGTGTTTGTTGTAGAAATGCCGCCTTTCTAGAAAGAGAATTTATTTCTAGAAATACTAGTGGAGTAAAATTCATCTTGAAGAAGTTCAAGATGATGATAACACTAAGGCTTCATGGAAAATGAATGTGCACCACAAAGTGTTGTGGATGAGGAAATTGTTGCCCAAAGAGTTGTGGAACAAACACTGCTCAAGTAGACCAACCTCTTCAGATCTAATAGGATCCGCTGCCAACCCGAGAGATATTCTTTCTCGACCGACAACGGTGAAGTATTGCTTGTCGATCTCGACGAGCCTACATCCTATCAAGAAGCTATGATGAGCCCAGATTCCGAGAAATGGCTAGAGGCCATGAGATCCAAATGGAATCCATGTACACTAACCAAGTATGGACTTTGGTCGATCCACCAAGGGGTAAAACCCATTGTGTAAGTGGGTCTTTAAAGTAAAGACTCCACATGGATGGTAATAAGCATACCTATAAAGGTAGATTGGTGGCAAAGGATTCAAACAAATTCATGGTATTGACTATGATGAAACCTTTTCACCAGTATGCTTAAATCCATTCGGATCATACTTGCTATCGCACCTACCACGATTATGAGATCCGCAGATGGATGTCAAAACCGCTTTTGAATGGAAAGCTACTCGAGGATGTGTACATGACACACTCGAGGGTTTTGAAGATCCAAAGCATCCTCGGAAAGGTATGCAAACCGCAAAGGTCCATTTATGGACTAAAGCAAGCCTCTCGGCCGGAATCTTCGATTCGATGATGCAATCAAAGAGTTTGGTTTCATCAAGAATGAAGATGAACCTTGTGTCTACAAGAGAAATAGTGGAGCACAGCTTGTATTTCTTGTCTTGTATGTAGATGACATACTTCTCATCAAATGATATTCCCTCACCCAAATGTGAAGATGTGGTTAGGAATTGTTTCTCGATGAAAGACTTAGGTGAAGTCGCTTATATTCTAGGCATCAAGATCTATAGAGATAGATCTAAAAGATTACTTGGCCTAAGTCGAGTACATACATCGATAAAGTACTAGATCATTTTGCTATGCAAAATTCCAAGAAAGGATTTCGCTTTATCACATGGTGTGAGTCTTTCAAGACTCAATGTCCTCTTCTAAGGAGGAGAGAGATATGGATAAGATCCCTTATGCATCGCTATAGGGTCTATCATGTACGCCATGCTTTGTACTGCTCCGACGCCTCGTATGCTTTGAGCATGACGAGTAGATACTACACGGATCCAGTGAAAGTCATCGGATAGCTCCAAAAATATTCTTAAATACTTACGAAGAACGAAAGAATATTTCGATATTCGAGGCAATGAGGAGCTAATCAGAAGGGTTACGTGATGCAAGCTTCCAAATGCATAAGGATGACTATAGATCGCAAGGGTACGTTTTTTTGCCTCGAATGGTGGAGCCGTGAGTCGGAAGAGTTCAAGCAGACACGCTGTCGATTCTACAACAGGTTTAGTATATTGCAAAGATCCGATGCAAAGAAAGGAGGTCGTTTTGGCCCGCAAGTTCATCGCTGAACTTGGGGTAGTTCCTAGCATCGCAGATCCAATAGACTCTATTGTGACAACAATGGGGCTATTGCACGTGCTAAGGAACCTCGATCACATCACGACCAAACACATATCGCGGGCGCTTCCATCTCATTCGAGAGATCATCGATAGAGGAGATGTGAGGATATGCAGAGTACCGACGTAAGCTAACATCGCAGATCCATTGACCAAGGCTTTGCACAGAGGAAGCATGATGGTCACACTAGGTCACTAGGTATTAGATATCATAGTGATTGGTACTAGTGCTAGTGGGAGATTGTTAGTTAAAGCCCTAGAACCAATCATGTGATGGTTGAATAGGAACATTTTGTATCATATTCTATAAAGGCAAAGGATTGGTTATTATATTTACATCTTGCTTGTACTAATTTAAATATAATAATGCCCTAGAAAAGTAGGTTCTTATCTATAGACATCAATCGCGTAATTGATTATGAGAGGTCAGAGAGAACACTTTCCTAAATGTTCTAGTCGAGTATTAATATGCAAGGGCAATATTAATACATAAAGACTAGCATGTAGGTCAATTGATGACTTGATCTCACAAGTCATGGATATATGATATCAAGTGATACACATGGGTATATATCGAGAATATATACCGAATCGACCCGCCATGAGAAAGTTTCATGGATCGCTATATGAGTGTCATAAACTTTCTCATGTGACTATTGGTATGAATAGTCCTTAGACCAAGTCACTATGGTTCCCTACATAAGGAGTTATGTACTTTGGTATCACACCACCCGTAATAGTGGTGGACCATAAAGGCGACATCGGGTATGTAACAAATTACGGAGGGATGTGAGTGATGTAGATGGGATCTATCCTTCCATATGACGGAGTGATATCGGTGGGCCCCTTTGATTGAGTAGAACTACTAAAACGCATGGTTATGCTCGAATGAGTCAATATGAGATATTGAGCTCATTTGTTTGAGTTAGTTTACTCAGGGATCAAGAAACACATAGATTGATCGAGGATGACACGGTCTATGCCTCATTGATCAATCTGATATCAAGGATAGAAGGACACGGTCATATATTATAGTAGTCACGGAAAGGTTAGTCGGATCTTGACTTATCTCGTAACTTGGGTAGCAATGATGTATTGCTAGATGCCACTCATTGCTTGTGTATCTAAAAGAGTTTAGGTCCACTGCCAACGTTATGAGAGCCTATAGGGTCACACACAAAGAGCATGATAATTAGAGGAATTAGAATATTCTAGTTTGACTAGAATAATTTGGGAATAAGCTTAAGTACAAAATGGTTTTTGGACTTTAAGCTTAATGAGAATTTTAGCTAATTGATTTAATGAGATTAATTCAATATGTTACCTTATTGATTTAATAAGATTAATTCAATATGATAACATAAGCTTAATTGAATTAATAAGATTAATTCAACATGCATGAAAGCCACATAAGAATGCCACATAAGCATGCCACCTAAGCATCCACCTAAGCATCCACCTAAGCATCATTATGAGGTGGAAGAAGACAAATTGGTTTTTGTCTCCTTAAGTGGCTGGCCAAACAGGGATATGTCTCAATGCAATGGATTGCATTGAATGTGTGGAGGTGAAAGGGTTTTTCCAACCCTATAAAAGACACCCTAAGTGGCCGGCCAAAGAAGGAGGGATTGGCTTTTGTTGTTGGTGGAAGCTTTGGTTGTGTTAGTGGTGAGAAAGCTTGGTGGAAGCTTTGGTTGTGTGGGTTTGTGAGTGTAGGCTAGCAAGAAGAGGAGTCTTCTTCTTCCTTTCTCCTTTTCCCTCTCTTCCTCTCCTTTAGGGACTTCTCTAGCAAGAAGTAAAGGAGAGCTCTTCTAATTTTCCTTTTGTGAGACAAGAGCGTGCTCGTGTGGATACGTATAGAGGCACGGACACTTGAACGTGCTAAAGATCCAACAAACCGAAAGGAAAAGCGGGATTAACAAGGGCACGCAACAAAGGTAATCCTCTCCTATAAGATAGGTGTGGTTTAGAGAAATTTATTTTATACGAGTTTGCTTTCGCATGGATCACTTGGAAGGGATCCTATTTTCCGCTAACAAGATATGCCATTTGGCATACGAGATTTCTACAAAGGGTATCGTAACCACTTGCGAAAGATCGTATAAAAATAGGTTCTCTATTTTATATGTGATATAGAAGTAGGATAAATTTTATTATGAGTTGATAATTGCATTAGCAAATTTTCAAACATAATAAAATATCCAATGTCTTTTAAAAGTTAAAATGACATGGTGCATGGTTATGGCCTAGTCCCAAAAAGTTTGTGATTGTGTGTTGTAATTCTTAATACGGCCTGCGTGTCGTGCCTTTCTCCTAATATTCTTGTTGTAAAATTAGTTTTAGACTCGAATGTAACTCGAGTATTTCTCCTTTTGTAATGTACAAAACAAGGATGGAGGGTCCATTGGAAGATGAGGTTACAAGGAGGAAGTCAACACACAAGACAACCAAAAGGAAGCACTTAGGAGAAGATGCTATCCCTAGGTTGACCAATCAATCTTTTCATTGGCTTGAGAAGATTGTAGAATAAGGGCCATAACCATGACACGTTAGTTTAATATGTATGTGATGCATGTTAGTTTAGCTTGTATGTGATGCATGATTAGTTTAGCTTATATGTGATGTATGCTAATATGTATATGATACATGTTTATTTATTAATAAGTCTAAACTATATGCCTACCAAAGTTGGTACTCACTACTTCCTCGATCATTTGTTATTGGGTTTGCCAAAGCAAAGCAATGCATTTTATCTTGGAGGGGTGCGAGTGGACAATCGTGATGTCCCTATCAGTCTTGGTTAAGACTTAATTAAGTGTTTTTCTTAATTGGTTAAGAAAGTAGAGGCATATATTAGCTTTGAACATAAGTGTTAAAATTAGTTTTGTGTGAATTCCGAACATCAGCTTTGTCTTAGAAGTGGTCGTTGCTCGATATCCAAGAAGGCCCTGTGCCTGCGACCTGGAAGTGGTTTAGGAATAAACACTAAACTAATCTAAAACTTAACCAAAGCTATTAAAGAGTTACATCAGATGTAATTGGCAAAAGATTGCCTACCTAATTATACTACGTCTTGGCGATTAGCCAAAGCTAACTCAAGGCAATTATGATGTGGATCTTTATCCCATATAAATTTATAGCTAAATAGTAGCTATGAGAATTTAGTGGGAGCCTCATTTAATTAAAGGCCTAATTAAATGATTTAGGTATGATACTTAACTTTGCATTTTAATGTTGTAGATCACCATGACATCTAACACGACACACCCCCTCGACTTGCGATCTGTCCTTGAGAAGGACAAGCTCAATGGAGCAAACTTTCTTGGTAGTATAGGAACTTGAGGATTATCCTCAAGCAAGAAGCATAAACTATATGTCCTAGAGCAGGCTACCCCTGAAATACGCCCCTACGGCCACTCGTCTTTGAAAAGGATGCTTATAAGAAGCATCAGATGGCGCATTAGATGTGTCATGCCTTATGCTTGCCACCATGAACTCGAGCTTGAAGCAACATGAGAACATGGATGCCTATGATATGGTTGAGCATTTGAAACAACTATATCAAGGACAAGCTAGGCAGCGTTTTGAAGTGTCTAAGGCTCTTTTTGCATGCAAGATGCAGAAGGAACACTGTAGGAACTCACGTACTCAAAATGATTAGATGCGTTGAGAACCTTGAAAGACTAGGTTTTCCAGGCCAAGAATTGTGGCGATGTTATCGCAATCGTTGCGGAAGCATACAATCAATTCGTCATGAATTATAACATGAATGAAATTGATAAACCTTTGCACGAGATTCTCGGCATGTTGAAGCTATGAACCAAATCTCAAGAAGAAAGTTAGTAATGTACTAATGGTCAAGAAGGACAAAGGTAGCGCAAAGGCAAGGGTAAGACCAAGCCAAAGGCAAGGCCAATTCATCCACTTCAAAGGGTAAAGGTAAAGTACCTAAGGAAGGGAATTTGCTTCCATTGCTTGTAAGGCGGACCTTTGAAGCGGAGCTATGAAAGTCTACCTTGAGGAAGTAAAGAACAAGAGAAGTGGGACTTCTGCCTCAGGTATACATGTTATAGAGGTTAATCTATCTATTTCTTCTACATGGGTATTAGATACCGGATGTGCATCTCACATTTGTACTAATGTGCAGGGACTGAGAAATAGTAGAATAATGGCAAAGGGTGAAGTGGACCTACGAGTAGGCAATGGTGCAAAAGTTGCTGCTGTAGCTGTAGGAACATATTCTTTGTCTTTGCCCACTGGGCTTATCTTAGAACTAGAGGAGTGCTTTTATGTACCTGTATTGACAAAGAACATAATCTCTGTATCTTGTTTAGACAAGAAAAACTTTTCTTTTATAATAAAGGACAAATGTTGTTCCATTTATTTAAATGAAATGTTCTATTGTAATGCACCACTTATGAATGGTCTCTATGTTCTAGATTTAGAAAACCCAATTTATAACATAAATACCAAACGGTTCAAATCGAATGATTTGAATCAGACATATCTCTGGCACTGTCGCCTAGGTCACATAAATGAAAAACGCATATCCCAACTCCATAAAGATGGATTATTGGACTCATTTGATTTTGAATCATATGAGGTATGCGAGTCTTGTCTTTTAGGAAAGATGACTAAAACTCCATTTAGTGGACATGGCGAGAGAGCGACGGACTTGTTAGGACTCATACATACTGATGTATGTGGCCCTTTCAATGTCGAAGCCAGAGGAGGCTATAAGTACTTTATTACTTTCACTGATGATATGAGTAGATTTGGCTACTTATATTTGATGAGACATAAGTCAGAATCCTTTGAAAAGTTCAAAGAATTCAAGAATGAAGTACAAAACCAACTTGGTAAGCGTATTAAGCTACTTGATCGGATCGAGGTGGTGAATACCTTAGTCAAGAGTTTCGTGATCACTGGTGAGTGTGGGATAATATCCCAACTCACTCCTGGAACACCACAATGGAATGGTGTATCCGAGAGGAGAAATCGTACTCTATTAGATATGGTACGATCAATGATGAGCCAGGTGATCTACCTACTTCCTTTTGGGGTTTAGCTCTAGAGGCAGTAGCTTTCACACTTAATCGCGTTCCATCAAAGCCGTAGAAAAGACACCATATACGATATGGACCGGGAAGAGTCCCAAAATGTCTTTTATAAAGATTTGGGGTTGTGAAGCTTCGTTAGGCGTCAAGTCTCGGATAAACTAGGACCCAAATCGGATAAGTGTTATTTTGTAGGATATCCCAAGGAAACTAAGGGATATTACTTTTACAATCCCACACTTGGCAAGGTGTTTGTTGCGGAAATCTTGTCTTTCTAGAAGAGAATTTATTTCTAGAAATACTAGTGGGAGTAAAATTCATCTTGAAGAAGTTCAAGATGATGATAACACTAAGGCTTCGATGGAAAATGAACAGGCACCACAAAGTGTTGTGGATGAGGAAATTGTTGCCCAAAGAGTTGTGGAACAAACACCTGTTCAAGTAGACCAACCTCTTCGTAGATCTAATAGGATCCGTCGTCAACCCGAGAGATATTCTTTTCTCTTGACTGACAACGGTGAAGTATTGCTTGTCGATCTTGACGAGCCTACATCCTATCAAGAAGCTATGATGAGCCCAGATTCCGAGAAATGGCTAGAGGCCATGAGATCCGAAATGGAATCCATGTACACTAACCAAGTATGGACTTTGGTTGATCCACCTGAAGGGGTAAAACCCATTGGGTGTAAGTGGGTCTTTAAAGTAAAGACTGACATGGATGGTAATAAGCATACCTATAAAGGTAGATTGGTGGCTAAAGGATTCAAACAAATTCATGGTATTGACTATGATGAAACCTTTTCACCAATTGCGATGCTTAAATCCATTCGGATCATACTTGCTATTGCAACCTACCACGATTATGAGATCTGGCAGATGGATGTCAAAACTGCTTTTCTGAATGGAAAGCTACTCGAGGATGTGTACATGACACAGCCTGAGGGTTTTGAAGATCCAAAGCATCCTGGAAAGGTATGCAAACTGCAAAGGTCCATTTATGGACTAAAGCAAGCCTCTCGAAGCTGGAATCTTCGATTCGATGATGCAATCAAGGAGTTTGGTTTCATCAAGAATGAAGATGAACCTTGTGTCTACAAGAGAAATAGTGGGAGCACAGTTGTATTTCTTGTCTTGTATGTAGATGACATACTTCTCATCGGAAATGATATTCCCTCACTCCAGTCTGTGAAGATGTGGTTAGGGAATTGTTTCTCGATGAAAGACTTAGGTGAAGCTGCCTATATTCTAGGCATCAAGATCTATAGAGATAGATCTAAAAGATTACTTGGCCTAAGTCAGAGTACATACATTGATAAAGTACTAGATCATTTTGCTATGCAAAATTCCAAGAAAGGATTTCTGCCTTTATCACATGGTGTGAGTCTTTCGAAGACTCAATGTCCCTCTTCTAAGGAGGAGAGAGATCGCATGGATAAGATCCCTTATGCGTCTGCCATAGGGTCTATCATATACGCCATGCTTTGTACTGTCACGGCGTCTCGTATGCTTTGAGCATGACGAGTAGATACGATCGGATCGGTGAAAGTCATTTGGATAGCGATCAAAAATATTCTTAAATACTTACGAAGAGCGAAAGAATATTTCCGATATTTGGAGGCAATGAGAGCTAAGCGTAAGGGTTACGGTGATGCAAGCTTCCAAGCAGACAAGGATGACTATAGATCGCAATCGAGTGCGTGTTTTGCACGAATGGTGGAGTGTGGGAAGAGTTCGAAGCGAGGACACGATTCTTGATTCTAGCGAAGTAGTATATTGCGACATCTCGATGCGGAAAGGAGGCTGTTTTGGCTCCATGAGTTCATCGATGAACTTGGGGTAGTTCCTAGCATTGCAGATCCAATAGACCTCTATTGTGACAACAATGGGGCTATTACCGCGAGCTAAGGAACCTCGATCACATCAGCCGGACCAAACACATCTTGCGGCGCTTCCATCTCATTCGAGAGATCATCGATAGAGGAGATGTGAGGATATCTGAGTCTGAACGAAGCTAACATCGCAGATCCATTGACCAAGGCTTTGTACAGAGGAAGCATGATGGTCACACTAGGTCACTAGGTATTAGATATCATAGTGATTGGTACTAGTGCTAGTGGGAGATTGTTAGTTAAAGCCCTAGAACCAATCATGTGATGGTTGAATAGGGAACATTTTGTATCATATTCTATAAAGGCAAAGGATTGGTTATTATATTTACATCTTGCTTGTGCCTAATTTAAATATAATAATGCCCACAGAAAAGTAGGTTCTTATCTCTGACACATCAATTGGCGGAATTGATTATGAGAAATTTTGTAGAGAACACTTTCCTAAATGTTCCTAGTCAGTATTAATATGCAGGGCAATATTAATACATAAAGACTAACATGTAGGTCGATTGATGACTTGATCTCACAAGTCATGGATATATGATATCAAGTTGACACATGGGTATATATTGGAGAATATATCTTGGCCCGACCCATCATGAGAAAGTTTCATGGATCGTTATATGAGTGTCATAAACTTTCTCATGTGACTATTGGTATGAATAGTCCTTAGACTGAAGTCACTATGGTTCCCTACATAGGAGTTATGTACTTTGGTATCGTCAGCGTCACCCGTAGCAGGGTGGACCATAAAAGCGATTCTTGGGTATGTAACAAATTATGCGGAGGGATGTGAGTGATGTAGATGGGATCTATCCCTTCCATATAGCCGGGAGTGATATCGGTGGGCCTTGATTGAGTAGAACTACTAAAGCATGGCCATGCTCGAATGAGTCAATATGAGATATTGAGCTCATTTGTTTGAGAGTTTACTCGGGGATCAGAAACACATAGATTGATCGAGGATGACCACGGTCTATGCCTCATTGATCAATCGATATCAAGGATAGAAGGACACGGTCATATATTATAGTAGTCACGGAAAGGTTAGTCGGATCTTGACTTATCTCGTAACTTGGGTAGCAATGATGTATTGCTAGATGCCTCATTGCTTGTGTATCTAAAGAGTTTAGGTCCACTTGCCAACGTTATGAGAGCCTATAGGGTCACACACAAAGAGCATGATAATTAGAGGAATTAGAGTATTCTAGTTTGACTAGAATAATTTGGGAATAAGCTTAAGTACAAAATGGTTTTTGGACTTTAAGCTTAATGAGAATTTTAGCTAATTGATTTAATGAGATTAATTCAATATGTTACCTTATTGATTTAATAAGATTAATTCAATATGATAACATAAGCTTAATTGAATTAATAAGATTAATTCAACATGCATGAAAGCCACATAAGAATGCCACATAAGCATGCCACCTAAGCATCCACCTAAGCATCCACCTAAGCTAGATGAGGTGGAAGAAGACAAATTGGTTTTTGTCTCCTTAAGTGGCCGGCCAAACAAGGATATGTCTCAATGCAATGGATTGCATTGAATGTGTGGAGGTGAAAGGGTTTTTCCAACCCTATAAAAGACACCCTAAGTGGCCGGCCAAAGAAGGAGGGATTGGCTTTTGTTGTTGGTGGAAGCTTTGGTTGTGTTAGTGGTGAGAAAGCTTGGTGGAAGCTTTGGTTGTGTGGGTTTGTGAGTGTAGGCTAGCAAGAAGAGGAGTCTTCTTCTTCCTTTCTCCTTTTCCCTCTCTTCCTCTCCTTTAGGGACTTCTCTAGCAAGAAGTAAAGGAGAGCTCTTCTAGTTTTCCTTTTGTGAGACAAGAGCGTGCTCGTGTGGATACGTATAGAGGCACGGACACTTGAACGTGCTAAAGATCCAACAAACCGAAAGGAAAAACGGGATTAACAAGGGCACGCAACAAAGGTAATCCTCTCCTATAAGATAGGTTTGGTTTAGAGAAATTTATTTTATACGAGTTTGCTTTCGCATGGATCACCTGAAGGGATCCTATTTTCCGTTGCGCATATGCCATTTGACATACGAGATTTCCCTACAGAAGTATCAAAGAACTCCACTATATCTGAGGTAATAGATCGCTGCTGATGTGATAATCCATTCTTCTGTGATGATCTCGGCTTTCGAGGTTGTGGATCATCCTCTCGAAAACATCATCCATAGTATTCAACTGAGTCTTCAAAGTACATACTCTCCTCGTAGATACTAGCTGCTTATAGTAGAAACAGATAAAATGATCCATCGGATAATCTGACTCTGCATCTCGTCGTGACCCGCACTGCACACACATAATCCCTTCGGAGTCTTTCTTCTGAGTTCGCTGATAAACATGAGAAGATGCTGTCGATCTGCAGTCGGTCTTCTATGGTCAGAAAACTCTCCAATAGTCGCTCGTGACTCATGACTCCAATCTTGTTCCTTTTATCCAACATACGGATACTTCTGATTGCAATAATTTGACTTGCAATATCTGCTTATCAAATCTCCAACTCTTAAAACACTAGCTACAGAGTCACTTCTATACACATGACTCGGTCTAATGCCTTCCGATAGGATCTGATAGGAGATCCAAACATCTTGATCAAGATGTCAACCGATAAACTGTAGGTGGCTTATGACATGTCGATCACATTCGCGAGCTATTAGGTGGTCGTAACCCTTGCAAGTCTAACGACTTTGCATGGTACATTCGTTACCCAACAATCACCCAACCTGAAGCTCAAGAATTCCCTGACGATGAGTCAAAGAAGATGACGTGAGAAAATACTCTCTCACAACATCACTACATCGTGGCCAAGTGATGTGTGATTTCCCAAAGGCTATTTCCTATCTCTTCCACCAAGTACCGGCTAAATCCAGATAATGGTGTTCAACTAACTCTACTTTCTCTGTATAACACGAGTTAAGTACTCAAAAGTACTCTCAAAGTTATACAACCTAGAATGACCATCTCAGGGGTCAAAATCCCAAGAATATCATCCACTAATTTTCTACTATCTGCATCAACAATAGTATACTCGCTTAGTCCATTACCCCTTAGGTAACAATCTGACAAGTATAATTAGTGAAAATCTTTAGGACTGTAATATTTGATCTCCACAAGAGATGTGGCTACCTAACCCCTGTTTTCCGACTCGGTATCAGTCGCCTCTCAAAGGTAATTACCTTTTTGATAGCAGGTACATGTCTAATAACCTCAACATATCATTCTTGTGGTCAACTCAAACCACGGTTATGAATAGTGACTACCACACTACAAGTCATTCATGTTATAAACAACTAAATGCATAGCCAACAGAAGGATATGTGATAACAGTGATCATACCTTAAACCTTGTAGCTCGGAGATGTCCCACAATTGCTAGATCCCAGAACTCACAAAACCAAAACTGAGTAAAGCAAAACTCGATGTCCGAACAAAATAAAATCCGAAAGTGGACTTCGCAACCTAGGGTTCTGATACTTGCGGTCATCTTACCTCTCGTATGTTGGTGAAGGGGCACCATATAATCGAACCTTGATTTTAATTATGGAAAAGGTTCAAAGTTAAGCTATTATTGTTATCTCATGTGTTGGGTTGAGTGTGAAGGAAATAATTTAAGCTAGGTTAAAGGGCAATGACACCCGGAGAATCTCAGGACGAGAAAGCATAGTGGTCGGGTGACACCAGGAGAATCTCGGGGAGTCGAGGAACCTCGGTGGCGACTGGAAGCTAAGTGATAGGTCAGGAGGACCAGAGGTAAGCGCCGAGTATGGACTGATGGTAAGGTCATGTCGTCCGTACGGGGACGACCGTAGACGACGATCCGATTAAGACTTCCGGAGGAAGGTCTAGATCGAGGTCGGACGGTAAGGAACCATCATAATTTCCATTACTCAACATTTTTGTGCTATCTCTATGCTGCAGGTAAGTGATCAAGCAAATAGTTGACTGAAGGCTAGTAGCAGTCGACTGATACTACCATTAGTCGACTGATGAGGGGCATCATTGACTAATAGTCAAGCTGATCATCTCAAAGAAAGTCAAGATAAGCTCCACCAAAAATGTGGGGATGAGGAGCTTTGCCCTAGATCTAGATTTCAACGAGCTAGGGTTTGAAGGGCTATAAAAGAAGAGGCTTTTCACCTCTTTGCATCATCTAATTGTGCTCCGAAAGTGCTCCAACAATGCCAAGCTTCAACGACAACGCTACGCCGCCGTAATGCCGACTTCACGCCGAGCTTCCATCTTCTAAGTCGGTAGTTTCATTTCAAGTTGTTTTACTTTCTTGTATTCAAGCTTTCCATAGCTAAGAGGAGAGGTAGGATTGTTGCCTCTTCCTCTATCTTATTTTATTGTAATCGTCGTCTCCTACCTCCAACGAGGAGGAGACTTTTATTGGATTGACCCATCGAATGCGGTCTAGGATCGCAGGGTCTTGGATTAGCAACCTTTTGGTTGTGAACCAAGTAAAAACAAAAGGTGTCCCTTTACTTTTGCTTTACTTTTATTTCCACTACAATACTCGTGTTTTCGACGAAACAAAAAGAAAGTTTTTAAGTACGCTATTCTCCCTCCTCTAGCATATTCACTCGATCCAACAATTGGTATTAGAGTGGGGGCGCTTAGTTTCGGTGCAACCACCGATCTAGCAAGTGTTTTCTTTTCATATTTTATTTTTGTTTCGTAATTTAATTCAAGTTTTTTTTATCCCGCACTACTAATCCAAGACCAAATCTTGGCAATTCATATTTTTTTTCGTGTTTTGTTTGCAAGGTTATTCAATGGGCCATCTCGAGGGGTATATCACTGCCCGACCTCCGTTTTTTAATGGAGATGACTTCCGTTATTGGAAGGGTCGGATGGATTCCTACCTCAAGACCCAAGTCGAGATGTGGATAGTCATCCAAACCAGCTTCACTCTACCAACCAATGAAGATGGTGAGTTCTTGGATTGCGATAAGTGCACGAACACCATGAAATGACAAGTGGAGGCCGATGTGAAAGCTATGCAAATCCTATAGTGTGGCCTCTCCAAGGATGAATTCAACCGCGTCGGCCCCTTCATCAGTGCAAAAGACTTATGGAACAAGCTCATCGAGCTACACGAAGGGATAGTCGACACAAAGGTATGCAAACAGGACCTCTTTTTAAATAAATTATTTAATCTAAAAAGGCAGGACCACGAGATGGCGACGCAAGTCCACACAACGATCCAGGACATAATTGTAGGATCGAGTAAACTGAGAGAGGGGGGGGTGGTGAATCTCGGTATTTAGTAATTTTAATAATCTTAATTCGAGTACAAAGTGGAAATAAAATGCAATAAAAGACACAAGCAATTTACTTAGTTCACAACCCGGACTAGGTTGCTACTCCAAGGCCCGTAGCTCTCCCGCGAGCTACCTCGATGGGCAATTCACTAAATACCCTCCAATTCGAGAACCCTCGACTTCGAAGGGTTTCGCCTTTTACAAAAATAGAGATGTGTTACACACTACCCACTCTTGAATTTAACTACAGTAGCAAAAAATAAATGAACAATTACAAGACGTATATCGACACTAAGTAGATGGTAGAAGTATGCTCGGAGTGTCAGAAGATCGCCTTGTTGTGGAAGTTTTAGCTTTGGTAGATGAGAATGGATTTCAATAGCACTTCGACGTGAATTGTGATTGATGCTGGGATATGGTTGAGCACAACTTTTATAAACTGTTTACAGTCGACTGGAATGCCTTCCAGTCGACTCCAAATCAGCCCGTCGATATGGAATTCGTGGTCTTCCAGTCGACTGAATCATCTTCAGTCGACTTCACTTCACTCGGATTTGCATCGGGAAATTTCCCTCTCCAGTCGACTCAAACTCTTCAGTAGACTCAAGCCCTTTCCATCTGCGTTATACGATCTCCGATCGATCACCAGATGATCCTGCCAAATAGGTATCCAGTCGACTGATACACATCTAGTTGACTGGACTTCAGTCGACTAAAGTCCATTCAGTCGACTGATGCCTGCAAAAAAGAATTAGCACAAGATATGTATAATATGAATTATGATAGCAGTAGTAATACTACTCGATCTCAACTACTAAGTCCCACGCGGACTTTTCGTCGGATTGACGCCTAGCTTTGTCCCCCTATAGAGGACTCGGCCTCACCTCTTCACTCGAGGCTTACCTGCCGGCTACCTGTCGGACTTACCATTTTTGACATCCGATCTGACCCACCAGGGCTTCCACCAGCTGTCAGGTTTGCATGACCCAGTTGGACTTTTTGTCGATTGTCTGGTCTTCTGACCCAACCGGTCTTCATGCCAAATGTCCAGTCCACGCGACCCATCTGGACTTCATACCTGGTGTCCGGTCCTCCTAATCTCTCAAGATTCATGCCTAGTATCCGGTCAACTCGACCTACTAGGACTTCCTGTTAAGCCTGCAAACTTAACACTTATATTAGATCACACGTGAATCCTAACTCTTAACTATGGTTCATACATCAAAACTAAGGAGTGATGCTTACTACATCAACAATCTTCCCCTTTTTGATGTATGACAACACATCAGTTAAAGTTAAGAGAATCAAATACCAATCTTCATATTTTGACATGTGTAAGAAATGAATTTACAACTTTTGTCATGCATAAATTTAACCATGTGTGAAATGCATTCATCCTTATCAAATATTTGCATCCTCTTAAAATTATATCTTATTTTAAATCTATAATTTTATGTCTCTTCTATCCCCCTCAGGCATACATCAAAATAAGGGTTAAGTTAAAGATACGAATATAATGTATTGGAGAGTCATTATGATATTTTATCAACACCA
Organism: Wurfbainia villosa; assembly: GCA_025175895.1. Lineage (NCBI taxonomy): Eukaryota > Viridiplantae > Streptophyta > Magnoliopsida > Zingiberales > Zingiberaceae > Wurfbainia > Wurfbainia villosa. The sequence goes on along the minus strand of CM045989.1, from coordinate 27,356,744 downwards.
TTTTCAAAAATGCCCTTGAACAATTTTCAAAGTTTTAATAAATTTTCACAACTCCCCTTGAATAATTCAATATTTTCATAATTTTCCAAAACTACACTTGAATAATTCAAAATTTTTTCAGAAACTCCCACTGAATAAATCTAAATTTTTAACATTTTCAAAATTTTTAACCTTTTTCAAATATTTTCACACATATTAAGAAACTCTTCCTGAATAATTTTAAATTTTCAAAATTTTAAAAATCTAAGCATTTTCAAAATTTTTAACCTTTATCAAAAATTTCGAAATCTTCCCCTGAATAATTCATTTTTTTTAAATTTTTAAATTTTTAAATTTTCAACTTTTTCAAAAACTCCAAAATCTCTCCCTTGAATAAAGCTTTACAGTGTTTAATTGTTTCTTTCCATACATCAAAACCTAAGTAGTAATTTTAAAAATATTTAAGCTTTTTAAGACTTAATCCTTTCAAAGTAAGTTTTTCTCCCCCTTAATTTAAGTCTAATAAACTTGAAACTATTTAAGTTTTTCAAAGAACATTCAAGCTTAAGCTTCTCTCTCCTTTAATTGTAGAGGATTCGGTGACAACTAGAGGGGGGTGAATAGCGTTTCGATGCTCGATGGAATTCGTTTCATCTACAAATTTCGTTAGCACAGCGGAAATAGAAATAATAGTAATAACGAAATCGAAAGCAAACACAAATACACCAATACACAAGTATGTAACGTGGTTCAGAACCGAATGGTTCCTACTCCACAGATCGACATCTAAAAAGCTCTAGTGATGCACACGCAACCACTAATCATAAATAACTCCCCGGAACAATCCGAAGGTGGAGAAACCTCGTACAAATATTCTTACAACAATAAGAATAAAATTCAAGTAAGCTACACAAATACAAGTAAGGAAAACCTTTACAAATGTGAACTTGATTGCTTAATCTTTGATTGCTTGAATCATGGTTGAAGACCCTGATTTGCACCAGCAAATCGCCTCAACAATGCTCAAGAAATCGCTGCCAAAAACCCTCTTCTGAGCTGCTTTTATAACCTGCAATCGGGCTGGATTTTCACCTATCAGTCGACTGCTCGAGCCCATAATTCGACTGATGACACTGTTGTTGTGAGACAACGGTGCAATCCACGCTGAAAAAATCCAACGGATAGGACATTAGTTGACTGATCATGTCCATAAGTTGACTGATCGAGCCTTCACTCGACTGCTAACCCTAGCAGTCGTGTTCGACTATATTTTGTGCCCGAAATACCGAGCACCAATCGACTGATCAAATGATCGGTCGACTGATCGGTTCAACAATCAACTGCCCACCTCTAGCAGTCGACTGCTAGGGCACTCCTCGCAATCAAACTCTAGTTGACTCACACCAGTCGACTGCCACATGGTCCCAGTCGACTGATACACCTCAAAAATGAAGTTTTAACCTCAAACATGAGGTTTAACCCAAGTATGGTGCCCCCATACTTGCTAGACCACCAGTAGCCTAGACCTAAGCCTTCTAGCCACCTCCGTCAGCCTCGCGCCTATCGGATCCCTCCAAGTCATTCGTGACTTGTTCATTCATACACTAGCCTTCAGGTGCTTCCATCGGCTATGTCATGCTAACGGTGTCTACACCGCCAAGGCAAATTGGACGTACGCTGCCAAGACTCCTGCTTGGACTTTACGTCGCAAACCATTGGACTTATACTGCCAAGACTCCCACTTGGAATTTACGCCGCAAATATCAAACCCCTTGGACTTCTCAAATGCCAAGTACCCATGACTTGGACTTTCACTGCCAAGATATACTCTTGGACTTACATGGCCAAGACTATACCCTTGGACTTTCCAAATACCAACCCATGTTGGACTTTTCCTTGCCAAGACCCATGCTTGGACTTTACATGCCAAGTACTCAAGACTTGGACTTTCCATGACAAGACCAACTCCAGTCAACCATCAAAATCCCTCTCGAGTCAAACTCGAGTCCAGTTAATCATGACTTGGGCCAATTGCACCAATAATCTCCCCAAAACATTATCAAACATCAATGTCAAACATCAATGTCAAACCTTCATGTCAAACATCAAAACACCACTCGAGTGCGGTCAATCGTGACCTGGGCCGATTGCACCAACAATCTTTCCCTTTTTGATGTTTGACAAAAACACATACCATTGAGTTAGAACACTCACTCAAATCTCCTTACCAATTATCCCTAATTTGTAATCCCAAACATTTTCCAAAATATTCTGCCCCTTTTTGACTAACATCAAAAAGGTTTTCTCCAAGGAGGTCAATGTCTCATGTCCCAATGAGATCTTATAATCTCTCCCTTGGTCCAAAAATATCTAGGATGCCTTCAATCTTCCTAGTGATAAGTCCCATATCACTCAAGAGAGGAAATCCTTTAAACTCTCCCAATTTCCAAATTGGGTATCTCAAAATTCCTATTTTTCCCTCATGAGGAAAAATATCATCCATCATCCCATGATGGATACCTTTCAATTCCTTAGGATATCCTACAAAGTAGCACTTGTCTGATTTGGGGCCTAATTTATCGGAGACTTGACGTTGAACATAAGCCTCACATCTCCAAATCTTCATAAAAGACATCTTGGGACTCTTCCTAGTCCATATTGCATATGGTGTCTTTATGACTGCCTTAGATGGAACGTGGTTAAGTGTGAAAGCAGCCGTCTCTAAAGCATATCCCCAAAAGAAAGAAGGAAGATTTGTGTGACTCATCATGGATCGTACCATATCTAATAATGTATGATTTCTCCTTTCTGATACACCATTCCATTGTGGTGTTCCAGGTGGAGTGTGTTGAGATCTAATCCCAAACTCAATGAGATAGTCACGAAAAGCTTAGCTAAGGTATTCCCCACCTCGATCTGATCGAAGCACATTAATACTCTTATCAAGTTGTTTTTTACTTCATTCTTGAATTCTTTGAACTTTTCAAAGGATTTAGATTTGTATCTCATAAGATATACTTATCCATATCTACTGAAATCATCAGTAAAATGGACAAAACAACATTGTTTTTCCCGAAATCAGCCTGACAGTTGACTCTATTAGAGATCAGTCAGCTAGTAGTCCATCGATCCACTACCACCAAGGGCGATCGATAACTAAAATTCAATTTGATTATCAAAAATGAAATTGAAAAGAGTAAGTAATTCTACGTATATTGAAAAATCATGAAAATTCATACGTATATTACTTATGACCAATACAATGGGTGAAAAATATTAGAAAAATATTTTACCCATAAAATATCAAAATTGATACAAAGTTCAAAAGTGAAGAAAAACTTGATGTTTTAGCTAAGCTTTGTATCAACTTCATCAATGGTGATTGCTATCAAAAGATAGACTTCACTAAGGTTTTCTAAAAGGATTTTAAAATGATTTTGAAAACCTATATTGGATAATATTCCTTAGGCTTAATGTACATGACTTGTACACTAGCTTTTCCAATGATCCACAAATAAGTTAAGATGAGTTATAGTCCATCTAGATGCAAAAATAATACACCTTGAACTTAACTCATATCTTATCATCTCACATGTGTCTAGGGTGTATAAATACACGTACATGTCAATTTAGCTGTGAGATGTGGGTTTTGTTTTCTTAATCTATGGCCTAATGCATTTTCTAAGGCAACACTACTTGATTCCCTTATAAATGGGACTCCAAGTCATTCCATTGTCCTTAAATCAATTTTAATCAAATTAAATGCATGAATGATCATGACATAGATAATAACATAAATAAAGCATGACCAATGATCATGATCTCATGACATGATATAATATAAAAATAAATGACTTTAGACCTTAATCCTAACATGATCATGACATATTAAATGATTAAAAATAACCATGATGTCATGGCATGTTAAATGATTAACCATGATCATGATATTAAATGGTTAAAGCATATGAGACATCAGGATCAATGCATAAATGGCGTACATAATAGATCCTATAGCAGATGCATAAGAGATCTGATCCATGTGTTACCTTTCTTCCTTAGAAGAAGGGCATTGAGCCTTCGAAAGGCTCACACCATGTGACATTGGCAGAAATCCCTTCTTGGAATTTTGCATGGCAAAACGTTTAAGCACTTTGTCAATGTATGCACTCTGACTTAGGCCAAGAAATCTCTTAGATCTATCTCTATAAATCTTAATGCCTAAAATGTAAGCTGCTTCACCTAAGTCCTTCATTGAGAAACAATTCCCAAGCCAAGTCTTCATAGACTAAAATGTAGGGATGCCGTTTCCCATGAGAAGTATGTCATCAACATACAAGATAAGAAAGATAACTATGCTCCCACTGACCCTCTTGTAGACACAGGGTTTATCTTCGTTCTTGATGAAACCAAATTGTTTGATCTCATCATCGAATTGAAGATTCCAACTTCTAGATGCTTGCTTTAAACCATAAATGGACCTTTGCAGCTTGCATACTTTGCCATCATGCTATGGATCTACAAAACCCTCAGGTTGTGTCATGTACACGTCCTCGAGGAGGTTTTCATTCAGAAATACAGTTTTGACATCCATTTGCCAGATCTCATAATTGTGGTAAGCTGCAATAGCAAGCATGATCCGAATGGACTTAAGCATCGCAACTGGTGAAAAAGTTTCATCATAGTCAATACCATGAATCTGTTTGAAACCTTTAGCTACCAATCGCCCTTTATGGGTATGCATAAGACCATCCATGTCAGTCTTTCTCTTAAAGACCCATTTACACCCAATGGGTTTGATCCCTTTAGGTGGATCAACCAAAGTCCTTACTTGGTTAGTGTTCATGGATTCCATTTTGAATCTCATGGCCTCTAGCCAATTCTCAGAATCTGGGCTCATCACAGCTTCCTGATAGGATGTAGGTTCGTTCAACTCAACAAACATAACGTCATCATTGTCAGACAAGAGAAATGAATATCTCTCAGGCTAACGACGTATCCTATCAGACTAGCGAAGAGGTTGGTCTACTTGAACAGGTTGTTGCTCCACAACTTCTTGTGCAACAATCTCATCATCCACAACACTTTGTGTTGCCTTTTTAATTTCAATCTCAGTGCTATCTTTATCTTGAATTTTTTCAAGATGTATTTTACTCCCAATAGTTCTTCTAGAGATGAACTCTCTTTCTAGAAATACTCCATTTCTAGCGACAAACACTTTGCCTTGCGTGGGATTGTAGAAGTAATATCCTTTCAATTCCTTAGGATATCCTACAAAGTAGCACTTGTCTGATTTGGGGCCTAATTTATCGGAGACTTGACGTCGAACATAAGCCTCACATCTCCAAATCTTCATAAAAGACATCTTGGGACTCTTCCTAGTCCATATTGCATATGGTGTCTTTATGACTGCCTTAGATGGAACGTGGTTAAGTGTGAAAGCAGCCGTCTCTAAAGCATATCCCCAAAAGAAAGAAGGAAGATTTGTGTGACTCATCATGGATCGTACCATATCTAATAATGTATGATTTCTCCTTTCTGATACACCATTCCATTGTGGTGTTCCAGGTGGAGTGTGTTGAGATCTAATCCCAAACTCAATGAGATAGTCACGAAAAGCTTAGCTAAGGTATTCCCCACCTCGATCTGATCGAAGCACATTAATACTCTTATCAAGTTGTTTTTTACTTCATTCTTGAATTCTTTGAACTTTTCAAAGGATTTAGATTTGTATCTCATAAGATATACTTATCCATATCTACTGAAATCATCAGTAAAATGGACAAAACAACATTGTTTTTCCCGAAATCAGCCTGACAGTTGACTCTATTAGAGATCAGTCAACTGCCGTGTCCATCAGTCCACTACCACCAAGGGCAGTTGACTGATAACTAAAATTTCAGAATTTCAGTTATCAAAAATGAAATTCGAAAAAGAGTAAGTAATTCTACGTATATTGAAAAATCATGAAAATTCATACGTATATTACTTATGACCAATACAATGGGTGAAAAATATTAGAAAAATATTTTACCCATAAAATATCAAAATTGATACAAAGTTCAAAAGTGAAGAAAAACTTCAATGTTTTAGCTCGCTTTGTATCAACTTCATCAATGGTGATTGCTATCAAAAGATAGACTTCACTAAGGTTTTCTAAAAGGATTTTAAAATGATTTTGAAAACCTATATTGGATAATATTCCTTAGGCTTAATGTACATGACTTGTACACTAGCTTTTCCAATGATCCACAAATAAGTTAAGATGAGTTATAGTCCATCTAGATGCAAAAATAATACACCTTGAACTTAACTCATATCCTATCATCTCACATGTGTCTAGGGTGTATAAATACACGTACATGTCAATTTAGCTGTGAGATGTGGGTTTTGTTTTCTTAATCTATGGCCTAATGCATTTTCTAAGGCAACACTACTTGATTCCCTTATAAATGAGACTCCAAGTCATTCCATTGTCCTTAAATCAATTTTAATCAAATTAAATGCATGAATGATCATGACATAGATAATAACATAAATAAAGCATGACCAATGATCATGATGTCATGACATGATATAATATAAAAATAAATGACTTTAGACCTTAATCCTAACATGATCATGACATATTAAATGATTAAAAATAACCATGATGTCATGGCATGTTAAATGATTAACCATGATCATGATATTAAATGGTTAAAGCATATGAGACATCAGGATCAATGCATAAATGGTGTACATAATAGATCCTATAGCAGATGCATAAGGGATCTGATCCATGTGTTACCTTTCTTCCTTAGAAGAAGGGCATTGAGCCTTCGAAAGGCTCACACCATGTGACATTGGCAGAAATCCCTTCTTGGAATTTTGCATGGCAAAACGTTTAAGCACTTTGTCAATGTATGCACTCTGACTTAGGCCAAGAAATCTCTTAGATCTATCTCTATAAATCTTAATGCCTAAAATGTAAGCTGCTTCACCTAAGTCCTTCATTGAGAAACAATTCCCAAGCCAAGTCTTCATAGACTAAAATGTAGGGATGCCGTTTCCCATGAGAAGTATGTCATCAACATACAAGATAAGAAAGATAACTATGCTCCCACTAACCCTCTTGTAGACACAGGGTTTATCTTCGTTCTTGATGAAACCAAATTGTTTGATCTCATCATCGAATTGAAGATTCCAACTTCTAGATGCTTGCTTTAAACCATAAATGGACCTTTGCAGCTTGCATACTTTGCCATCATGCTATGGATCTACAAAACCCTCAGGTTGTGTCATGTACACATACTCGAGGAGGTTTTCATTCAGAAATGCAGTTTTGACATCCATTTGCCAGATCTCATAATTGTGGTAAGCTGCAATAGCAAGCATGATCCGAATGGACTTAAGCATCGCAACTGGTGAAAAAGTTTCATCATAGTCAATACCATGAATCTGTTTGAAATCTTTAGCTACCAATCGCCCTTTATGGGTATGCATAAGACCATCCATGTCAGTCTTTCTCTTAAAGACCCATTTACACCCAATGGGTTTGACCCCTTTAGGTGGATCAACCAAAGTCCTTACTTGGTTAGTGTTCATGGATTCCATTTCGAATCTCATGGCCTCTAGCCAATTCTCAGAATCTGGGCTCATCACAGCTTCCTGATAGGATGTAGGTTCGTTCAACTCAACAAACATAACGTCATCATTGTCAGACAAGAGAAATGAATATCTCTTAGGCTAACGACGTATCCTATCAGACTAGCGAAGAGGTTGGTCTACTTGAACAGGTTGTTGCTCCACAACTTCTTGTGCAACAATCTCATCATCCACAACACTTTGTGTTGCCTTTTTAATTTCAATCTCAGTGCTATCTTTATCTTGAATTTTTTCAAGATGTATTTTACTCCCAATAGTTCTTCTAGAGATGAACTCTCTTTCTAGAAATACTCCATTTCTAGCGACAAACACTTTGCCTTGCGTGGGATTGTAGAAGTAATATCCTTTCAATTCCTTAGGATATCCTACAAAGTAGCACTTGTCTGATTTGGGGCCTAATTTATCGGAGACTTGACGTCGAACATAAGCCTCACATCTCCAAATCTTCATAAAAGACATCTTGGGACTCTTCCTAGTCCATATTGCATATGGTGTCTTTATGACTGCCTTAGATGGAACGTGGTTAAGTGTGAAAGCAGCCGTCTCTAAAGCATATCCCCAAAAGAAAGAAGGAAGATTTGTGTGACTCATCATGGATCGTACCATATCTAATAATGTATGATTTCTCCTTTCTGATACACCATTCCATTGTGGTGTTCCAGGTGGAGTGTGTTGAGATCTAATCCCAAACTCAATGAGATAGTCACGAAAAGCTTAGCTAAGGTATTCCCCACCTCGATCTGATCGAAGCACATTAATACTCTTATCAAGTTGTTTTTTACTTCATTCTTGAATTCTTTGAACTTTTCAAAGGATTTAGATTTGTATCTCATAAGATATACTTATCCATATCTTCTGAAATCATCAGTAAAAGTAATGAAATACTGATAGCCTCTTCTAGCTGCTACATTGAAAGACCCACATACATCAGTATGTATGAGTTCTAACAAATCAGTAGCTCGTTCGCCATGTCCACTAAATGGAGTCTTGGTCATCTTGCCTAGAAGACAAGATTCGCATGTCTCATATAATTCAAAATCAAATGAGTCCAGTAATCCATCCTTATGGAGTTGGGATATGTGACTCTCATTTATGTGACCCAGGCGATAATGCCAGAGATATGTTTGGTTCAGATCATTAGATTTGAACCGTTTGGTACTTATGTTATAGACTGGGGTTTCAAGATCTAGAAGATAGAGACCATTCACAAGGTGTGCACTACAAAAAAATATATCATTTAAATAAACGGAACAACACTTGTCCTTTATTACAAATGAAAAACCTTTCTTATCTAAACAAGAAATAGAGATAATATTTTTTAGTCAGGGTAGACACATAACAACAATCTTCTAGTTCTAAGATAAGCCTAGTGGGCAAAGATAAGTTATATGTCCCTACAATGATGGCGGCAACCTTTGCTCCATTGCCTACCCGTAGGTCCACTTCGCCCTTCGTCAATGATCTAGTCTTTCGAAGGCCCTGCACATTGGTACAAATGTGAGAAGCACAATCGGTATCTAATACCCAAGAAGACGAGATAGATAAATTGACTTTGATAACATGTATACCTAAGGTCACTTCTCTTCCTTTTCACCTCTTCCAAGTATAGCTTGCAGTTTCTCTTCCAATGCCCGATCTCACCCCAATGGAAGCATTCGCCTTCCTTAGACACCCTCCTTTGGGTTTCAATGCATTTGTCTTGCTTTTGCCTTTGGCTTGGGTCTTACCCTTACCTTTAGGCTTCTGCTTGCCTTTGCATTTGCCTTTGTTCACCATAAAAATGGTACCAGGCTGTGCCTTCTTAAGGTTGAGTTCAACAGTTCGTAACATGCTCAATATCTCAGGTAAAGGCTTATCAATTTCATTCATGTTGTAGTTCATGACAAATTGACTGTAGCTTTCTTGTAGTGACTGTAAAACAAGGTCAGTGGCCAGCTCTTGGCCTAATGGAAATCCCAATCTCACTAGGTTCTCAATGTACCCAATTATCTTGAGTACATGAGTACCTATGGGAGTTCCCTCTTGCATCTTGCATTGAAACAAGGCCTTTGATACTTCGTATCGCTCGTGCCTTGCTTGTCCATGATATAGTTGTTTTAGATGCTCAACCATATCATAGGCATCCATGTTCTCATGTTGCTTCTGAAGCTCAGAGTTCATGGTGGCAAGCATAAGGCATGACACATCCACTGCGTCATCTTGATGCTTCTTATAAGCATCCTTGTCAGCATGAGTGGCCGTAGGGGTGGGTGGTTCAGGAATGGGATGCTCTAGGATGTACAGTTTGCATTCTTGCTTGAGAACTATCCTCAAGTTCCTGTACGAGTCTAGGAAGTTAGCTCCAGTGAGCTTGTCCTTATCAAGGATAGATCGCAGAGAGAGTGTGTTTGACATATTTGATGACATGGTGATCTACAATATAGAAATGCAAAAATGTATCATATTTCAATCATTTAATTAGGCCTTTAACTAAATGATTCTCCCACAGGTCACAAAGTGGGACAAGATCCATATTACATTGCATCTTGAGTTAGCTTTGGCTAAATCGCCCAAGACTCGTATAAATTAGGTAGGTAACTCATACTAATTACATCTAATGTAACTCTTGTATATGAACAACATTATTTGTTCATTGTGCCCATCGCATGAGATATCTTTCTAAATTACCACTCATCTTGAGTTAGCTTTGGCTAATCGCCCAAGATTTGTATAATGTAGGTAGATGTCTCGTATGAGCTATGCCTCTAAGTTCATCAATCTAATCGAGAGAGTTTAGTTAAGTCAAACCCAAAGTTTAATAGGCGGACATCAAAATTGTCCTGTCGTACTTTACCGAGGTAAATCGAGTCACTTTTCTTTGGCAAACGCGGTACGATTGAACAAGGTATAGTAAGTATTAAACTTTGGTAGGCATAAAATAAGTGACCTAATTTTTGTGACAACTAACTACGCATGCATCAAATATATAAGCATCACATGTATCATATACACATATAGAAAATAATCGTAAATGTGACATGGTTATGACCCGAATCTACGATCTTCTCAAGTCAATGAGAAGAGCGAATGGTTGACCTAGGGATGACATCTTCTCCAAGTGCTTCCTTCGGTCATCCTGTGTTGTCGGCATCCTCCTTGTAACTTCAACTTTCAATGGACTTTTCATTTCTTTATTTTGTACATTACAAAATAAGGACACTCGAGTTACATTCGAGTCTAAGTCTATTTTACAACCAGAAAATAGAGATGAAGACACGACACACAGGTTGTATTTATGAATTACAACATGTGCATACAACACACAACCACAATCACATTGGGTCCTAGGCCATAACCATGCACCATGAACCATATCATTTATAATGATGTAATTTTATAAAATTTATTATGAATACACACACGAATTTTAAGCTGCTTCGCCGATAAGTTGCAACGCCACGGCGGTCCCGCTAGCCGATTAGCGGGCGGGGTCAAGGGGCAGCGCCCTCGAAGCAAATTTTATTTTCAACTCAACTCCTTGAATGAGTTGTTGTCCTTGGTCATCAATATGAACCCAATACCCTCGTTTCCGGAGCGTCCCGTGTTCAACACGGCCGCGTCGTGCCCAACCCCATTTTTTCCCCTCATCAACATTCCAAGCCTAAAATTCGTGTACCCATAATGCACATGTTTTATATCTCATAAAAAACACGAAAATAAAAATTTATATCACATATAAATCATCATAATAAAATATATGTTTTGCAAGTGACTCTGATACATTGTAGGGAAAACTTCGGATCATGACATTCACAATATCGTGGGCGAAATACTTTGCACAACCGCAGTGGAAACAAAAATTTCAAACCGGATCCCTCTAGAGATCCATGAAAAACATATAAATCATTTTCTTTAATCTAGATCTTATCTAGAAGAACAAATATACCTTTGATGCGAGCCCTTCGCAATCACGCTAAGCCAAACGCAGTCGGATCTCAATACGGTAAGGACAACCGTATCTCTATGGTATCCACACGAACCGTATCTTGGAGAAGGAGATAACACCTTTGGTTGTGCTAGCAACCACACTAAGGCTCTCCACTCTAGTCTTTGGCCAAGAAGAAGGGAGAAGGAGAAATGGAATCCGCTCACCAAAAATGAAATCACCATCCAAAAAGGATCACCATCCTCATTCACGTTGAAGAGCATTGATTCCATTTTTCATGCATTGCTCCCATGCATTAAAATCTCATTTCATGCATTGATTCAATTGCATGCACCAATTAAATTCATGCAACATTTAGGAGTCAATTAATCCCATTGCATGCAATCAACTCCACTTCATGCAACGTTGAGGAATCTCTTCAAATTCCATTTCATGCAATTAATCCCATAATTCCATTTCATGTAATTAATCCCATTGCATGCAAAATTCATGAGTGGAGTTAAACTCCATTTCATTTGCATGCATGATTAATCATCATTAATCATGCTAACCTTCTTCAATTGGTTTCACTTGAGTCTAACTCAAATTAAATCAATTTGAGTCCAACTCAAATTAGGCCAAGCAATGAGCCTAACTCATTCTAGTCCATTCAATTAACTAATGATTCATTTAGTCAAACTAAGATGAATATTTCTCCAAAATATGTTCTTTGTGTGTGACCCTATAGGCTCTCATAGCGTTTGTAATGTATCTAAAACCATTTTAGATACATAAGCAATGAGCAACATCTAGCAATACATCATTGCTACCCAAGCTACAAGAAAGTCGAGATCCAACAACCTTTCCATGACTATTATCATGTATGACGGTATCCTTCTATCCTTGATATCTTAGATTAATCAATAAGGCATAGACCGTGTCATCATCTTATCAATCTTTATATTTCTTGATCCCCAAGTAGACTCTCAAACAAATGAGCTCAATATCTCATATTGACTCATTTGAGCATTGTTGGGATGTATACTGAAAAGTCTATCTTTTGTATTAACATCTTTATTTTGAAATAAGAATCACATGATCACTGTTTGCATATTTGTGATTATGTATATTGTCTAATACATTACATTGTAGATAACATGGTGTGTAGTGTCACACAGTAGATCATGTTATCAACTCCTTGTAAAGTATAAGTAAAGGCTCACAACCTAGATGACTTTAGACAAACCATTGGTATGGTTATAGTGTGATTTGGTATTGGTTTGTCTTGACCATAGAATCACACTAGTGTTAGTTATAGCCCTAGAACCAATCATGTGATGGTTGAATAGGGAACATTTTGTATCATATTCTATAAAGGCAAAGGATTGGTTATTATATATTTACGTCTTGCTTGTGCCAGCTAAATTAAATATATAATAATGCCCTAGAAAAGTATGTTCTTATCTATAGCACATCAATTGGTAGAATTGATTATGAGAGGCTGTAGAGAACACTTTCCTAAATGTTCCTAGTCAAGTATTAATATGCAAGGGCAATATTAATACATAAAGACTAGCATGTAGGTCAATTGATGACTTGATCTAACAAGTCATGGATATATGATATCAAGTTGACACATGGGTATATATTAGAGAATATATACTGAACTGACCCGCCATGAGAAAGTTTCATGGATCGTCATATGAGTGTCATAAACTTTCTCATGTGACTATTGGTATGAATAGTCCTCAAACCTGAAGTCACTACGGTTCCCTACATAAGGAGTTATGTACTTTGGTATCGTCAAACGTCACCCGTAACAGGGTGGACCATAAAGGCGATTACTGGGTATATAACAAATTATGCGGAGGGATGTGAGTGATGTAGATGGGATCTATCCCTCCCATATGACGGGAGTGATATCTGTGGGCCCCTTGATTGAGTAGAACTACTAAAACGCATGGCCATGCTCGAATGAGTCAATATGAGATATTGAGCTCATTTGTTTGAGTTAGTTTACTCAGGGATCAAGAAACACATAAATTGATCGAGGATGACACGGTCTATGCCTCATTGGTCAATCTGATATCAAGGATAGAAGGACACGGTCATACAGTATAGTAGTCACGGAAAGGTTAGTCGGATCTTGACTTATCTCGTAACTTGGGTAGCAATGATGTATTTGTTGGGATTTCCCGAGCCGCAAAAACCGCTTTTTGCGTTGCGGAAACCTCGGAAGCCCCGGCCACGGATCCGTGCGAAGTATAAAAATTATAATTACATGTATGTGCTTACAGAAATCCTAGATCTACCTTAGATCTAAGAGGTTAGAACGTTACCCTCGTAGCGACGCCCTTTGCTTATCCCGCTCGTCCAAAAGTTCGCCGGAACTCGAGAGTGTCAAGTGCACACTCCTCTATGGTATCCACACAAGCAATAGGTGGAGAAAACTCAACCTTGAGTGTGCTAGCACTCCTTGGTTGGTTCGGCCAAAGAGAGGGATGGGAGAGGGAGAGCTTGAGAGAAAAAGTTCCAAGGAAGAAGATGAAGTTAAGAGTGTAACTCACCAAATGAATTCACCACCCATAACCCCACAGTGGCCGGCCACTTCATGGAAGGGGGGTTACATGCATGCATGTAACTCCCATGACCCTTGGTCTCCCTCATGATGTGGCACCAATTGACCAAGTCAATGATGATGTGGAGCATCATCATTGGCCGGCCATGCCTAGTCATCATCATGACATGGCATTTGGTCAAGTCAAACTTGACCTTTCATCTTCCCTCTCAAGTCAAGTCAAACTTGACCTCTAATCTCCCATGGTTGATCAAATCTAACCACTTGACTCAAGTCAATTTAATATAATGAATCTCTATTCATTAATTTAAATTGATTTGATGAATCAAATCTCAATTAGACTCATTCAACACTTGAATCAACTTGAGTCTAACTCAATTAGTTAAATTTGGATTACTCTTAATCCAATTTGGTTCATCCCATGAACCTAATCCTCATGGTTCATCATATGAACCTAATCTCCATCTAATTGCTCTTATGTGTGTGACCCTATAGGTTCTTGTAACGTTGGCAATGTCCCTAAACCGATTTAGGAACATAAGCAATGAGCGGTATCTAGCAACACATCATTGCTACCCAAGTTACAAGAATGTTGAGCTCCAACATCACCTTTGTGACTACTAATTGTGACTATCACAATATGTGACAATGTCCCTCTATCCTTGACATCTAGATTGACCAATCGAGGCATAGACCGTGTCATCCTCGGTACAATCTAAATCTTGAACTCCAAGTAGACTCACTCTAATCAAATGAGCTCAATATCTCATATTGACTCATTTAGGCATGGCCATGCACTTCGTGGTCTCACTCTATCAAGAATATCGATGTCACCCCCGTCATATAGGAGGGATAGATCCCATCTACATCACTCACATCCCTCTGCATAATTTGTTACATACCCGATGTCGCCTTTATAGTCCACCCATTTACGGGTGACGTTTGTGAAAGCAAAGTATGCAACTCCTTATGTAGGGAACCATGGTGACTTGAGGTCTAAGGACTAATAGTCATACTAATAGCCACATGAGAAAGTATATGACACTCATATAACGATCCATGATACTTTCTCATGGCGGGTCATTCAGTATACATTCTCCAATGCATACCCATGTGTCAACTTGATATCTCATATCCATGACTTGTGAGATCAAGTCATCTTGTTGACCTACATGCTAGTCTCTACGCATTAACATTGTCCCTGAATGTTAATACTTGACTAGGAATGATTAAGAGTAGTGTTCTCTATATCATCTCATTATCGATTCAACCAATCGATTGATATAGATAAGAACCTACTACTCAAGGACATTATTATATTTAGTTATTTGGCACCAATACAAGTAAATATAATAACCATGCCTTTATAAATAGGAATATGATACAATAAAGTCCATACAACAATCATCACATGATTGTCTCTAGGGCTTTCACTAACAATCTCCCACTAGCACTAGTGCCAATCACCGTAGTATCTAATACCCAATGACCTAGTGTGACCATCATGCTTTTTCTGTGCCAAAGCCTTGGTCAAGGGATCTGCGATGTTAGCCTCTGTGGGTACTCTGCAAATCTTCACATCTCCTCTATCGATGATCTCTCGAATGAGATGGAAGCGCCGTAGTATGTGTTTGGTCCGCTGGTGTGAGCGAGGTTCCTTAGCCTGTGCAATCGCTCCATTGTTGTCACAATAGAGCTCTATAGGATCTGCAATGCTAGGAACCACCCCAAGCTCAGTAATGAACTTGCGGATCCAAACTGCCTCCTTTGCTGCCTCAGATGCAGCGATATACTCGGCTTCTGTTGTAGAATCAGCAACTGTGTCCTGCTTCGAACTCTTCCAGCTCACAGCGCCACCATTCAAGCAAAACACGAACCCTGACTGCGATATGTAATCATCCTGGTCAGTTTGGAAGCTGGCATCGCTGTAACCCTTTACAGCTAGCTCTCATCGCTTCCAAATATCAAGAAATATTCTTTAGTCCTTCTTAAGTACTTAAGAATATTCTTGACTGCTATCCAGTGACGCTCACCTGGATCTGTCTGGTATCTACTCGTCATGGTCAAAGCATACGAGACATCAGGACGAGTACACAGCATGGCGTACATGATAGATCCTATAGCAGATGCGTAAGGGATCTTATCCATACGGTCTCTCTCCTCTCTAGAAGAGGGACTTTGAGTCTTCAAAAGACTCACACCATGTGACATCGGCAGAAGTCCTTTCTTGGAATTCTGCATGGCAAACCGAAGTAATACCGTGTCAATGTATGTACTCTGACTTAGGCCAAGCAATCTCTTAGATCTATCTCTATAGATCTTGATGCCTAGAATACAGGCTGCTTCACCTAAGTCCTTCATTGAGAAGCACGTCCCGAGCCAAGTCTTCCGGATGTCATGAAGGATGTCTCCCAATGAGCGTATGTCATCCAAAAACAATACAAGGAACACAACAGTGTTCCCATTAACCCTCTTGTAGACACAGGGTTCATCTTCATTCTTGATGAAACCAAACTGTTTGATCGCATCATCGAATCGAAGATTCCAGCTCCGAGAAGCTTGCTTTAGCCCATAAATGGACCTTTGCGGCGCATACCTTCCCGATATCTTTGTGGATCTACAAAACCCTCGGGTTGTGTCATGTACACATCCTCGAGTAAGTTTCCATTCAAACGCAGCGGTTTTGACATCCATCTGCCGGATCTCATAATCGTGGTATCTTTGCAATAGCAAGCAAGATCGAATGGACTTAAACATCGCCCTTTGGAGAAAAGGTTTCATCATAGTCAATACCATGAATTTGCTTGAAACCTTTAGCCACCAATCGGCCCTTATAGGTATCGTAAGTCCATCCATGTCAGTCTTTCTCCTAAAGACCCACTTACACCCGATGGGTTTGACCCCTTCAGGTGGATCAACCAAAGTCCATACTTGGTTAGTGTACATGGATTCCATCTCGGATCTCATGGCGTCTAGCCATTTCTCAGAAACTGGGCTCATCACACTACGATAGGAGGTAGGCTCATTCTCAATGAGCATAACGTCATCATGGTCGGACAAGAGAAATGAGTATCTCTCGGTGACGGCGTACCCTATCGGACTGCGAAGAGGTAGGTCTACTTGAGCAGTGGTTGTTCCACAACTCTTTGCAACAACCTCATCACTCACAACACTTTGTGGTTCTGTTCAACCTCCATCAAGGCCTGTGCTATGGTCCTTATCTTGAATTTCTTGCAAGATCGAAGGTACTCCACTAGTTTTTCTAGAAACAAAATCCCTTTCTAGAAAAACCCCGGTCTTTGCCACAAACACTTTGTACTTCTTTGGGAATGTAGAGTAATATCCCTTAGTATCCTTGGGATATCCAACAAAATAGCACCTATCGGATTTGGGTCCCGGTTTATGCGAGACTTGGCGTCGAGCGTAAGCCTCACAACCCCAAATCCTCATAAAAGACATCTTGGGATTTTTCCCCATATCGTATATGGTGTCTTTACCTGACCTTGGATGGTACGGTTAAGGGTAAAGGCTGCTGTGTCGAGCATATCCCCAAAAGGATATAGGAAGATCTGTGTGACTCATCATAGATCGTACCATATCCAATAAGTACGATTCCTCCTTTCGGATACACCATTCCCTTTGTGGTGTTCGGGAGGAGTGAGTTGGGATAGAATCCCACACTCGGCTAGATAGTCCACGAAACTCATGGCTAAGGTATTCACCACCTCGATCCGATCGAAGTATCTTAATACTCTTGCCAGTGGTTTTGTACTTCATTCTTGAATTCTTTGAACTTTTCAAAGGATTGATTTATGTCATAAGATACACATAACCATATCTCTTGAAGTCATCGATAAATGTAATGAAGTACACCAACCACCTCTAGCAACATTGAAAGGACCACATACATCACTATGTATAAGTCCTAACAAATCATTGCTCTTTCGCTATGTCCACTAAAGGGAGTCTTGGTCATCTTGCCTAAAAGGCAAGACTCGCATGTCTCATATGATTCAAAATCAAATGAGTCTAGCACCATCCTTATGGAGAGATAAGCGACTCTCATTTATGTGACCTAGCGACAATGCCGAGATAGGTTTGGTTCAACTCATTTGACTTGAACCTCTTGGTACTTATGTTATAGATAGGGCTCTCTAAGTCTAGAAAGTAGAGTCCGTTCATTAGAGGTGCACTACAATAGAACATATCATTTAAATAAATGAACAACATTTGTTCTTTATTATAAATGAAAAACCTTTCTTGTCCAAACAAGAAACCGAAATTATGTTCTTAGTTAAAGCAAGCACATAACAACATTCATCTAATTCTAGTACAAGCCCAAAAAGCAGAGATAGATCATAAGTTCCTACAAAGAATAACCCTTGCTCCATTGCCTACTCGTAGGTCCACCTCGCCCTTTGTCAATGCCACTGCTATTTCATTGCACATTGGTACAAATGTGAGATGCACATCCGTATCTAATACCCATGATGAAGAAATAGATAGATTGACTTCTATAACATTTATACAGTAGAAGTCTCACTTCTCTTCTTCTTAAGATCTTCGGTATGTCTTGCGATTCACGCTTCCAAAGATGTCTGCTTCCTTTGCAGTGGAAGCAAGCCCCTTCCTTGGCTACCCCTCCTTTGGGTTTAAGTTCTTTGCCTTTGCCCTTGGCTTGGGACTTTCCCTTACCTTTAGGCTTGCCCTTGCCTTTCTTCTTCTGCACCATCAAAATGGTGTCAGATTTACCCTTCTTAAGGTTAAGCTCGTGATTCTCAACATCTTTGAGCATTTTGAGTAATGGCTTATCAATTTCATTCATGTTATAATTCATGACAAATTGATTGAAGGCTTGTGGCAAAGATTGTAAGATCAGGTCAGTGGCCAGCTCTTGGCCAAGTGGGAATCCCAGCCTTTGTAGGTTTTCTACGTACCCAATCATCTTGAGTACATATGTACCTATGGGAGTCCCTTCTTGCATCTTGGACCCAAATAATGCCTTAGAGACTTCATATCTCTCATGCCTAGCTTGTCCTTGATATAGTTGACGAAGATGTCCAACCATATCATAAGCATTCATGAACTCGTGTTTCTTCTGAAGCTCAGAGTTCATGGTCGCGAGCATAAGACATGACATATCTAATGCATCATCTTGATGCTTCTTGTAAGCATCTTTGTCAGCTCGCAAGGCAGTGGCAGGAGGTGCCTCTGGAATGGGCTGCTCCAGGACGTACAACTTCCTTTCTTGGGTGAGAACAATTCTCAAGTTCCTGTACCAGTCCAGGAAATTTGCTCCATTGAGCTTGTCTTTCTCAAGGACAGAACGCAGAGAGAGAGTGTTCGTGTTTGTCGACATAGTTATCTACAACATACAATGCAGAGAATTAATATCATATTCCTTTTATCATTTAATTAGGCCTTTAATCAAATGATGCTCCCACTGAATTATAAGAATTTTTGTAGAATTGTGTTATGGATGTGGTCAAACCACATTACTAGATTCATACAAACTAGCTATAATTCTTGCGGGACAAGATCCACATCATACTAAGCCTTGAGTTAGCTTTGGCTAAATCGCCCAAGACTTAGTATGATCGGTGGGTAACACATTACCGATTACATCTCTATGCAACTCTTGTTTATAGGATTAAGACCCACATTTACAAAAGACCTTGAGTTAGCTTTGGCTAAATCGCCCAAGATTTAGTGTAAATGCGATCTTAACCTATCTTTCCAACGATTGGAATATGCCTATAGTTCTACTCGATCCAATTGAGTTAACTAGTTTTGCTCAATCTAATTGAGCTTACTCTAACCCGAGTCGTGATAGGCGGGACCAAGATTGTCCCTCCGCACCCTACCAAGATAATATGTGTTGCTCTGCTTTGGCAGATTCAACAACGACAAATGATCGAGGTAGTGATGGGTATCAAGGCTCGATAGGCATTTTCGAGTTGATACGATTATGATCTAATCTAATCGTAATGTGTATCTTATACGCATTTAGGCCTTTATTATCCTATATTAGCATGCATCATATACATACATTAATTATTCTAGCATGCATCATATACATACAAGAAAATTAACCTAGCATGCATCATATACATACAAACATTTTTCTACTAGCATGCATCACATACATACAAGCAAAAAAATCAATTAAATATATATATATATATATATATATATATATATATATATATATATATATATATAAACATATATATATATATATATATATATATATATATATATATATATATATATATATATCAACATATATATATATAATTAAATGTGATATAGTCATGGCCCTACTACGATCTTCTCAAGCCAATGAGAAGATCAGACGGTCTAACTAAGGCTAGCGGCTTCTCAGCGCTTCCTTTGACCGCCATGTCGTCGTCACCCTTCTCGTAAGCTCGTCTTCAAGTGGACTTTCCACCGCTCCATTTTGTACATTACAAATACGAAACTCGAGTTACATTCGAGTCTAAAACTATTTACAACTAGAATATTAAAAGAAGAGGTGCGATCGCAGTCGCAAAACACTTTACAACACGCACAACCATAAAAAAGCGACACGCAGTATGTATTATGAATTACAACACACATAATCCAATCCAATTGGGTTATTGGGCCATGACAATCACAGAATTATACATAATTCTAAATTATGTATTTTTACAGAAAATTTCTATAATTTTTCCTAATTTATTTTGAATTTATGAGTCACCCCTCCGAAACGGTCCCGCTAAGCGGTTTAAGGCGATCGCGGGACATGGCCCCTTTCGGGGATAGGGGCAGCGCCCCTACTCGCAAAATAAACTTCGCGAGTGTCCCTACAATGATATTACAGCGACTTAAGTCGCTGTCCCAAAAACCTAAAGCGAGAACTCGCCGATTCGGAGAGTTTTTCTCGACGGTTGAAGCCTACGAGTGTCCCAACACTCGTTGCTTCGACTCTACGAGAAAAATACCCAAAAATTCTATAAAATAAGAAAATTTACAGAAACATATAAATCTATAATTTTTATATCTAATATAAAAACTACAAAAACGAAACACATACATGCTTGCGTGGCTCACGATACCCTTGTTGGGATTTCCGAGCCGCATGAAAACGCTTTTGCGTTGCGGAAACCTCGGAAGCCCGACCGCGGATCCGTCTGAAGTATAAAAATTATAATTACATGTATGTGCTTACAGAAATCCTAGATCTACCTTAGATCTAAGAGGTTAGAAACGTTACCCTCGTGGCGGCGCCCTTTTCTTATCCTCGTCCAAAGTTCACTTGGAACTCGAGTGTCAAGTGCACACTCCTCTATGGTATCCACACAAGCAATAGGTGGAGAAAACTCAACCTTGAGTGTGCTAGCACTCCTTGGTTGGTTCGGCCAAAGAGAGGATGGGAGAGGGAGCTTGAGAGAAAAAGTTCCAAGGAAGAAGATGAAGTTAAGAGTGTAACTCACCAAATGAATTCACCACCCATAACCCCAAAGTGGCGGCCACTTCATGGAAGGGGTTACATGCATGCATGTAACTCCCATGGTCTCCCTCATGATGTGGCACCAATTGACCAAGTCAATGATGATGTGGAGCATCATCATTGGCCGGCCATGCCTAGTCATCATCATGACATGGCATTTGGTCAAGTCAAACTTGACCTTTCATCTTCCCTCTCAAGTCAAGTCAAACTTGACCTCTAATCTCCCATGGTTGATCAAATCTAACCACTTGACTCAAGTCAATTTAATATGATGAATCTCTATTCATTAATTTAAATTGATTTGATGAATCAAATCTCAATTAGACTCATTCAACACTTGAATCAACTTGAGTCTAACTCAATTAGTCTAATTTGGATTACTCTTAATCCAATTTGGTTCATCCCATGAACCTAATCCTCATGGTTCATCATATGAACCTAATCTCCATCTAATTGCTCTTATGTGTGTGATCCTATAGGTTCTTGTAACGTTGGCAATGTCCCTAAACCGATTTAGGAACATAAGCAATGAGCGGTATCTAGCAACACATCATTGCTACCCAAGTTACAAGAATGTTGAGCTCCAACATCACCTTTGTGACTACTAATTGTGACTATCACAATATGTGACAATGTCCCTCTATCCTTGACATCTAGATTGACCAATCGAGGCATAGACCGTGTCATCCTCGGTACAATCTAAATCTTAAACTCCAAGTAGACTCACTCTAATCAAATGAGCTCAATATCTCATATTGACTCATTTAGGCATGGCCATGCACTTCGTGGTCTCACTCTATCAAGAATATCGATGTCACCCCCGTCATATAGGAGGGATAGATCCCATCTACATCACTCACATCCCTCCGCATAATTTGTTACATACCCAGTAATCGCCTTTATAGTCCACCCATTTACGGGTGACGTTTGACGAAGCCAAAGTATGCAACTCCTTATGTAGGGAACTATGGTGACTTCAGGTCTAAGGACTAATAGTCATACTAATAGCCACATGAGAAAGTATATGACACTCATATAACGATCCATGATACTTTCTCATGGTGGGTCATTCAGTATACATTCTCCAATGCATACCCATGTGTCAACTTGATATCTCATATCCATGACTTGTGAGATCAAGTCATCTTGTTGACCTACATGCTAGTCTCTACGCATTAACATTGTCCCTGAATGTTAATACTCAACTAGGAATGATTAAGAGTAGTGTTCTCTATATCATCTCATTATCGATTCAACCAATCGATTGATATAGATAAGAACCTACTACTCAAGGACATTATTATATTTAGTTATTTGGCACCAATACAAGTAAATATAATAACCATGCCTTTATAAATAGGAATATGATACAATAAAGTCCATACAATAATCATCACATGATTGACTCTAGGGCTTTCACTAACAGTATTGCTAGATGCCGCTCATTGCTTGTGTATCTAAAAGAGTTTAGATCCACTGCCAACGTTATGAGAGCCTATAGGGTCACACACAAAGAGCATGATGATTAGAAGAATTAGTGCATTCTAGTTTGACTAGAATAATTTGGGAATAAGCTTAAGTACAAAATGGTTTTTGGACTTTAAGCTTAATGAGAATTTTAGCTTATTGATTTAATGAGATTAATTCAATATGCTAAGCTTAATTGATTTAATAAGATTAATTCAATATGTTACCTTATTGATTTAATGAGATTAATTCAATATGATAACATAAGCTTATTGAATTAATAAGATTAATTCAACATCCATGAATGCCACATAAGCATGCCACCTAAGCATGCCACATAAGCATGCCACCTAAGCTTGATGAGTTGGAAGGAGACAAAGGGTTTTGACCCTTGGATTTCCTCCACATGTGGCCGGCCAAAACAAAGCCTTGTTTAATTATCTTTCAATGCCATTGATTGCATTGAATGTGATAGGAGATGAAAGGTTTTTCAAATCCTATAAAACACCCCATGGGGTGGCTGGCCAAATGGGTTGAGTTGGAGCTTAAGGCTTGGTGAGAGCTTGGTGGGAGAGGCTTTTGTTGTGTGGTTTTGTGAGTGTAAGCTAGCAAGAAGAGTAGTCTTCTTCTTCCTTTCTCTTCTTCCCTACCTTCCTCTCCTTTAGGGACTTCTCTAGCAAGAAGTAAAGGAGAGATCTTCTAGTTTTCTTTTGTGAGACAAGAGCTTGCTCGTGTGGATACATATAGAGGCACAGACATTTGAACGTGCTAAAAGATCCAACACATCCAAGGAAAAGCGGGATTGCAAAGGGCACGCAACAAAGGTAGAACTCTCCTATAAGATAGGCTTTCTTTTGAGAAATTTATTTTTGTACGAGTTTTTCTTTCGCAAGGATCACTTGGAAGGGATCCTAATTTTTCCGTTGTGCATATGCTATTTTGCATAAAAAGATCCCAACAGTGGTATCAGAGCCACTTGCGAAAGATCGTATAAAAATAGTTTTTCTCTATTTTATATATGATATAGAAGTAGGATAAATTTTATTATGAGTTGATAATTGCATTAGCAATTTTTCAAACATAATAAAATATCCGATGTCTTTTAAAAGTTAAAAATGACACGGTGCATGGTTATGGCCTAGTCCCAAAAAGTTTGTGAATGTGTGTTGTAATTTTTAATACAGCCAGCGAGTCGTGCCTTTCTCCTAAAAAAAAAAAAATCTTGTTATAAAATTAGTTTTAGACTCGAATGTAACTCGAGTATTTCTCCTTTTGTAATATACAAAATAAAGATGGAGGGTCCATTGGAAGATGATGTTACAAGGAGGAAGTCAACAACAAGGAAGTCAACAACACACGACAACCAAAAGGAAGCACTTGGGAGAAGATGCTATCCCTAGGTTGACCAATCAATCTTCTCATTGGCTTGAGAAGATTGTAGAATAAGGGCCATAACCATGACACGCTTAGTATGCTAATATGTATGTGATGCATGTTAATTTAGCTTATATGTGATGTATGCTAATATGTATGTGATGCATGTTTAAGTTTATTTCTTTAATAAGTCTAAACGATATGCCTACCAAAGTTTGGTACTCACTACTTCCTCGATCATTTGTTATTGGGTTTGCCAAAGCAAAGCAATGCATTTTATCTTGGAAGAGTGCGAGTGGACAATCGTGATGTCCCGCTATCAAACTTGGTTAAGACTTAATTAAGAAAGTAGAGGCATATATTAGCTTTGAACATAAGTTTTAAAAATTAGTTTTGTGTGATTTTCGAACATCAGCTTTGTCTTAGAAGTGGTCGTTGCTCCGATATCAAAGAAGGCCTCTGTGCCTCGCCACAGCCTGGAAGCTAGTTTAGGAATAAACACTAAACTAATCTAAACTTAACCAAAGCTATTAAAGAGTTACATCAGATGTAATTGGCAAATGATTGCCTACCTAATCATACTACGTCTCGGGCGATTAGCCAAAGCTAACTCAAAATGAATTATGATGTGGATCTTTATCCCATATAAATTTATAGCTAAATAGAAGCTAATGATGTAAGCAAAATGTGTTTTCCTACATCAATAATTAGCTCATATCAAAGCTATGAGAATTTAGTGGGAGCCTCATTTAATTAAAGACCTAATTAAATGACTTAGGTATGATACTTAATTTTTCATTTTAATGTTGTAGATCACCATGTCATCTAACACGACACACCCCCTCAACTTGCGATCTGTCCTTGAGAAAGACAAGCTCAATGGAGCTAACTTTCTAGACTGGTATAGGAACTTGAGGATTATCCTCAAGCAAGAACGTAAACTATATGTCCTAGAGCAGTCTATCCCTGAAACACCCGCCCATGCGGCCACTCGTGCTGAAAAAGATGCTTATAAGAAGCATCAAGATGACGCATTAGATGTGTCATGTCTTATGCTTGCCACCATGAACTCTGAGCTTCAGAAGCAACATGAGAACATGGATGCCTATGATATGGTTGAGCATTTAAAACAACTATATCAAGGACAAGCTAGGCACGAGCGTTTTGAAGTGTCTAAGGCTCTTTTTGCATGCAAGATGCAAGAAGGAACACCTGTAGGAACTCACGTACTTAAAATGATTGGGTACGTTGAGAACCTTGAAAGACTAGGTTTTCCATTGAGCCAAGAATTGGCAACAGATGTTATCTGCAATCGTTGCGGAAGCATATAATCAATTCATCATGAATTATAACATGAATGAAATTGATAAACCTTTCGAGATTCTCGGCATGTTAAGAATCAATCTCAAAAAGAAAGTTAGTAATGTACTAATGGTCAAGAAGGGCAAAGGTAGCGCAAAGGCAAGGTAAGACCAAGCCAAAGGCAAGGCCAATTCATCCACTTCAAAGGGTAAAGGTAAAGTACCTAAGGAAGGGGATTTGTTTCCATTCGGTGAGGCTGGACACTTTGGAAGCGGGCTATGAAGTCTACCTTGAGGAAGTAAAGAATAAAGAAGTGGGACTTACGCCTCGGTATACGTTATAGAAGTTAATCTATCTATTTCTTCTACATGGGTATTAGATCGGATGTGCATCTCACATTTGTACTAATGTGCGAGGGGGAGAAATAGTAGACTAATGGCAAAAAGCGAAGTAGACCTACAGTAGGCAATGGCAAAAGTTCTTTATTGTTGTAGGAACATATTCTTTGTCTTTTCCCACTGGGCTTATCTTAGAACTAGAGGAGTGCTTTTATGTACCTGCATTAACAAAGAACATAATCTCTGTATCTTGTTTAGACAAGAAAAACTTCTCTTTTATAATAAAGGACAAATGTTGTTCCATTTATTTGAATGAAATGTTCTATTGTAATGCACCACTTATGAATGGTCTCTATGTTTTAGATTTAGAAAACCCAATTTATAACATAAATACCAAACGGTTCAAATCGAATAATTTGAACCAAACATATCTCTGGCACTGTCGCCTAGGTCACATAAATGAAAAACGCATATCCCAACTCCATAAAGATGGATTATTGGACTCATTTGATTTTGAATCATATGAGATATGCGAATCTTGTCTTATAGGAAAGATGACTAAAACTCCATTTAGTGGACATGGCGAGAGAGCGACGGACTTGTTAGGACTCATACATACTGATGTATGTGGCCCTTTCAATGTCGAAGCCAGAGGAGGCTATAAGTACTTTATTACTTTCACTGATGATATGAGTAGATTTGGCTACTTATATTTGATGAGACATAAGTCAGAATCCTTTGAAAAGTTCAAAGAATTCAAGAATGAAGTACAAAACCAACTTGGTAACCGTATTAAGCTACTTCGATCAGATCGAGGTGGTGAATACCTTAGTCAAGAATTTCGTGATCACCTGGCTGAGTGTGGGATAATATCCCAACTCACTCCACCTAGAACACCACAATGGAATGGTATCTGAAAGGAGAAATCGTACTCTATTAGATATGGTACGATCAATGATGAGCCAGACTGATCTACCTACTTCCTTTTGGGGTTTAGCTCTAGAAACAGCCGCTTTCACACTTAATCGCGTCCCATCAAAAGCCGTAGAAAAGACACCATACACGTTATGGACTGGGAAGAGTCCCAAAATGACTTTTATAAAGATTTGGGGTTGTGAAGCTTATGTTAGACGTCAAGTCTCAGATAAACTAGGACCCAAATCAGATAAGTGTTATTTTGTAGGATATCCCAAGGAAACTAAGGGATATTACTTTTACAATCCCACACATGGCAAGGTGTTTGTTGCCAGAAATGCTGTCTTTCTAGAAAGAGAATTTATTTCTAGAAAAACTAGTGGGAGTAAAATTCATCTTGAAGAAATTCGGGATGAAGATAACACTAAGGCTTCGATGGAAAATGAACAGGCACCACAAAGTGTTGTGGATGAGGAAATTGTTGCCCAAAGAGTTGTGGAGCAAACACCTGTTCAAGTAGACCAACCTCTTCGTAGATCGATAGGATCTGTCGTCAACCCGAGAGATATTCTTTTCTCTTGACTGAAAACGGTGAAGTATTTCTTGTCGATCTTGACGAGCCTACATCCTATCAAGAAGCTATGATGAGCCCAGATTCCGAGAAATGGCTAGAGGCCATGAGATCCGAAATGGAATCCATGTACACTAACCAAGTATGGACTTTGGTTGATCCACCTGAAGGGGTAAAACCTATTGGGTGTAAGTGGGTCTTTAAAGTAAAGACTGACATGGATGGTAATAAGCATACCTATAAAGGTAGATTGGTGGCTAAAGGATTCAAACAAATTCATGGTATTGACTATGATGAAACCTTTTCACCAGTTGCGATGCTTAAATCCATTCGGATCATACTTGCTATTGCAGCCTACTATGATTATGAGATCTGGCAGATGGATGTCAAAACCGCTTTTCTGAATGGAAAGCTACTCGAGGATGTGTACATGACACAGCCTGAGGGTTTTGAAGATCCAAAGCATCCTGGAAAGGTATCTGTTGCAAAGGTCCATTTATGGACTAAAGCAAGCCTCTCGAAGCTGGAATCTTCGATTCGATGATGCAATCAAGGAGTTTGGTTTCATCAAGAATGAAGATGAACCTTGTGTCTACAAGAGAAATAGTGGGAGCACAGTTGTATTTCTTGTCCTGTATGTAGATGACATACTTCTCATCGGAAATGATATTCCCTCACTCCAGTCTGTGAAGATGTGGTTAGGGAATTGTTTCTCGATGAAAGACTTAGGTGAAGCTGCCTATATTTTAGGCATTAAGATCTATAGAGATAGATCTAAAAGATTACTTGGCCTAAGTCAGAGTACATACATTAATAAAGTGCTAGATCGTTTTGCTATGCAAAATTCCAAGAAAGGATTTCTGCCTTTATCACATGGTGTGAGTCTTTCGAAGACTCAATGTCCCTCTTCTAAGGAGGAGAGAGATCGCATGGATAAGATCCCTTATGCATCTGCTATAGGGTCTATCATGTACGCCATGCTTTGTACTCATCCTGACGTCTCGTATGCTTTGAGCATGACGAGTAGATACCAGTCGGATCCAGGTGAAAGTCACTGGATAGCAGTCAAAAATATTCTTAAATACTTACGAAGAACGAAAGAATATTTCCTGATATTTGGAGGCAATGAGGAGCTAGCTGTAAAGGGTTACAGTGATGCAAGCTTCCAAACAGACAAGGATGACTATAGATCACAATCGGGGTACGTGTTTTGCCTGAATGGTGGAGCTGTGAGCTGGAAAAGTTCGAAGCGAGACCACGATTCGATTCTACAATAGAAGCCGAGTATATTGCTGCGTCTGATGCAGTAAAGGAGGCTGTTTGGCTCCGCAAGTTCATCAGTGAACTTGGAGTAGTTCCTAGCATTGCAGATCCAATAGACCTCTATTGTGACAAAAATGGGGCTATTGCACAGGCTAAGGAACCTCGATCACATCAGCGGACCAAACACATACTGCGGCGCTTCCATCTCATTCGAGAGATCATCGATAGAGGAGATGTGAGGATATGCAGAGTACCGACAGAAGCTAACATCGCAGATCCATTGACCAAGGCTTTGGCACAGAGAAAGCATGATGGTCACACTAGGTCACTAGGTATTAGATATCATAGTGATTGGTACTAGTGCTAGTGGGAGATTGTTAGTTATAGCCCTAGAACCAATCATGTGATGGTTGAATAGGGAACATTTTGTATCATATTCTATAAAGGCAAAGGATTAGTTATTATATATTTACGTCTTGCTTGTGCCAGCTAAATTAAATATATAATAATGCCCTAGAAAAGTAGATTCTTATCTACAGCACATCAATTGGTAGAATTGATTATGAGAGGATGTAGAGAACACTTTCCTAAATGTTCCTAGTCAAGTATTAATATGCAAGGGCAGTATTAATACATAAAGACTAGCATGTAGGTCAATTGATGACTTGATCTCACAAGTCATGGATATATGATATCAAGTTGACACATGGGTATATATTAGAGAATATATACTGAACTGACCCGCCATGAGAAAGTTTCATGGATCGTCATATGAGTGTCATAAACTTTCTCATGTGACTATTGGTATGAATAGTCCTCAAACCTGAAGTCACTATGGTTCCCTACATAAGGAGTTATGTACTTTGGTATCGTTAAACGTCACCCGTAACAGGGTGGACCATAAAGGTGATTACTGGATATATAACAAATTATGCGGAGGGATGTGAGTGATGTAGATGGGATCTATCCCTCCCATATGACGGGAGTGATATCTGTGGGCCCCTTGATTGAGTAGAACTACTAAAACGCATGGCCATGCTCGAATGAGTCAATATGAGATATTGAGCTCATTTGTTTGAGTTAGTTTACTCAGGGATCAAGAAACACATAGATTGATCGAGGATGACACGGTCTATGCCTCATTGGTCAATCTGATATCAAGGATAGAAGGACACGGTCATACAGTATAGTAGTCACGGAAAGGTTAGTCGGATCTTGACTTATCTCGTAACTTGGGTAGCAATGATGTATTGCTAGATGCCGCTCATTGCTTGTGTATCTAAAAGAGTTTAGATCCACTGCCAACGTTATGAGAGCCTATAGGGTCACACACAAAGAGCATGATGATTAGAAGAATTAGTGCATTCTAGTTTGACTAGAATAATTTGGGAATAAGCTTAAGTACAAAATGGTTTTTGGACTTTAAGCTTAATGAGAATTTTAGCATATTGATTTAATGAGATTAATTCAATATGCTAAGCTTAATTGATTTAATAAGATTAATTCAATATGTTACCTTATTGATTTAATGAGATTAATTCAATATGATAACATAAGCTTATTGAATTAATAAGATTAATTCAACATCCATGAATGCCACATAAGCATGCCACCTAAGCATGCCACATAAACATGCCACCTAAGCTTGATGAGTTGGAAGGAGACAAAGGGTTTTGACCCTTGGATTTCCTCCACATGTGGCCGGCCAAAACAAGGCCTTGTTTAATTATCTTTCAATGCCATTGATTGCATTGAATGTGATAGGAGATGAAAGGTTTTTCAAATCCTATAAAACACCCCATGGGGTGGCCGGCCAAATGGGTTGAGTTGGAGCTTAAGGCTTGGTGAGAGCTTGGTGGGAGAGTCTTTTGTTGTGTGGTTTTGTGAGTGTAAGCTAGCAAGAAGAGTAGTCTTCTTCTTCCTTTCTCTTCTTCCCTACCTTCCTCTCCTTTAGGGACTTCTCTAGCAAGAAGTAAAGGAGAGATCTTCTAGTTTTCTTTTGTGAGACAAGAGCTTGCTCGTGTGGATACATATAGAGGCACGGACATTTGAACGTGCTAAAAGATCCAACACATCCAAGGAAAAGCGGGATTGCAAAGGGCACGCAACAAAGGTAGAACTCTCCTATAAGATAGGCTTTCTTTTGAGAAATTTATTTTTGTACGAGTTTTTCTTTCGCAAGGATCACTTGGAAGGGATCCTAATTTTTCCGTTGCGCATATGCTATTTTGCATAAAGAGATCCCAACAACTAGTACACTTTGTGTGTATTGAGCAGGACCGACTTAGAGGTGATTCGATTTATTGCTGACTACATAATCGAATCAGACCTCAGATATTATATTGTACATGCTCTTAATCCCGATATAATAATGGGCACATATACTTAGTATTCATTTCTTTGATTTACCAATAGGCGAGATTTATAGATTAAATCGATAGGCTCGGTAAGTTGGGAAATGATATTATTTATATAGTGTGCCATTGATTATAGGAGGAAACCATGTCCTATATATTAGGATGATGATGTCCCCTTGAGGAGCTCATAAGGTTCATTATGTAAACCCTGTAGGTGGACTTGGTCCGGCATGATGATAAAGTTGAGTGGTACTACTCATGGAGTTAGATGTTGATTAATTAATTGTTAGTAAATTAATTAATCGATGGACATTCGAGATCTTAAACACGGGGAGAAAAATATACAAATAATATATGGAGCCTATATTAACTTATGGGGGTTGGTGAGGTAGATCAATGATAATCCTTTAGTGGATTGGATTATCATTAATGGATCGGACTTTATGTGGGCTTGATCCATTGGGTGCCCAAGATCCAACTCCTCCTCATGGTCCCTATTGTAGCCTATTAAAACCTCATGAAGCCTAGATCCAATGGTAGAAAACAAAACTCTAGATCCAATGGTAGAGATTAAATCTCTAGATCCGACGGTTGAGATTAAATCTCTAGATCCGACGGTTGAGATTAATTCTCTAGATCCGACGGTTGAGATTAAATCCCTAGAACTGAAGGTGGAGATTAAAGGGAGTCTTGACCCCAACTCTATAAAAGGAGGCTAAGGGTTTGGATGGCAAGCAATCAAAGGAGGGGCTAGGGTTTTGGGCGGCAAGGAGCAAGGGGTGTTGGGCGGCCACAATTAAGGAAAGAATTTCCTTTCTTCTTTTCTTCCTCAAGGTGGCCGGCGCCCATTATCTACTTCCCTCACTTGGCTGACGTCCACACCACTTCCTTCTCTTCTCTTTGGCCGGTGGAAACAAAGCTTAGGGTCTTCCCTTGGAGCTCTTGGCCGACATCCATCTCCTTCATCCACTCCTTTGGCCGGTGCACACCAAGTTGGTGTTTGGTGGTTGGCGCAAGTAAGGAGAGGAAGAGTTTTGTTATTGATCGTCCTTTGTTCGAAGGGAACAAGGATAGGAAGATTGGTGATCTAGGAGCTTTGACTTTTGGAAGATTGTCGCCCACACGACGTCTAAAAAGAAGGAAGGACATACAATAGAAGATCGAGAGGTATAACACTTATCTATTTTATTTTGTAACATGTCTATAATTATTTTTCAATCATATACATATTGTGTATTCTGTTTTTATGGCTAAATTAACTTGGACCCCGAATATAAACACAAAAGCCGGTGATCCGTACATCGTCTATTCTGCGGCTATTCGTAGAATAGAGGTTGGTGGCTTGAACAATAAGTTTGTTCAAGTGACCACTCTAATCGAATAACACGATGATGAAACAGGAGCTTGGGTAATCCCACTTGTCAAGGATAATTTTTTTTCTGGGGACGTAGAAGGGATTGCCATGAACAAGCAACCGAGTCGAAGTGGGAAGCGAAGTTTCCTACCTTTAAGTTGTATCAGAGCACGGTTTCCGGTTTTATGTGTTTAGGATTCGGTTACTTTTATGCACTTTTCATATATTATATGTGCCAGATAATAGTATGATGTGCATAGGTTAACTTTTTGGTTGTAGGCATAGGATCCAACTATTATGGCATATGTGTGTATGTGATTCTATGTGTGTAATTGTATATTTTGTTGAATCCTCGGGGTTGACGAGGCTAGTATTTAATTTTTATAATTAGATATGACATTGTTTATCCACTCTTTTTATTTTAGTTTACTTTCGATCTAGATTTCATGTACACTCCCTCATGGAGTATAGGATCGATGGATGTAAATTAAAATAGATTTTTCTCGGCTCGGATCTCCGGATGGCTTGTACATGGCGTAGGGAGGAGCGGACGAGATGACGATACGACGGGAGACATATTGAAGACAAAATCCATAATAGTTGGAAAATATTTATTTTTCATGTTTATTGCTTATTGTTTGATATGCATGTCGTAGGCTAGAAAATTCCTCAATTTTAAATTACTAAGAGGGAGAGAGATATTTTTATAAATTCCCATGGCCTCCATTACAATTTGACATGTGATGTAAACAAACTTGCGCGTCGGCTCTGAGTGCCTTCCTCCCCATCGAATGAGTTTGTTTGCGGATCACAAGGTCGAATATGGTTATAGAAAATTATTAAGGAGCGTGTGTACTTTCCCATAGGAAGGCACATAACCCGAGATAATTACCTTGGTACCAAGTAATGGTGAACACTTAGATACAAATATAAGTATCCTCCCCATCGGAGTCACTTCTTTTATTTTTAGGGCCGAAGAGGAACCAACTATTAATTTTACTTGTCAAAAAGTTAGGTTGACAAGATAGTTAAATTAATGGGTAAAACCTCCTCTTACAAATGTGGAATTTGTATACGTCCACACTATAATGGCATACGATATTCTCGGTGTTTTGAGGTGTTGGTTGATTTTAAAATTTTATTGTTTGAGGAATCAATAATTTTTTGAAATCTAATGTTTTGATCTATGTGATTCTTAGGTTTTCTTTCAAAATGACTTTCAACCCGCTTGCTGTGATACTGAAAGAAAATAAACTTCCTGGACCCAACAATGTTGATTGGAAGAGGAATCTTGACATTGTCTTAACTGCTGAGGAATACAAATATGTACTCCTCAAAGAGTGCCCTCCTAAGCCTGCGGATGATTCTGGGGAAAAGGAGAAGGAGAGTTATAAGAAGTGGATTAAGGTCGATGAGATTGCGCGGTGTTACATTTTGGCATCTATGTCAAATGTACTGCAACATCAACAATAAGCCATGCCCATTGCTTATGACATGATGCTCAATCTCAAAAAGCTTTTCGGACACCAGAATCGGGCTGCTAGGCAGGAAGCCATGAGGAACTTGACGATAACCACCATGATTGAGGGAACACCCGTGAGGGATCATGTTCTCAAGATGATGGCTCATTTAAATGAGCTGGAAGTCCTCGGAGCTGAGATCGATGGGGAAACCCAGGTCGATATCATTCTCCAGTCTCTACCTAGGAGTTTTGAGCAGTTTCGCCTGAACTACAACATGAACAAGAGGTTGTATTCGTTGGCGGAGCTTCTGACAAAACTCCAGGCGACAGAGGGGCTTTTTCGTCAGATTGCTCAGGCATAAGCCATGGTTACCCAAAAGGTTTCTACTTCTAAGCCGAAAGGAAAGAAGAAGAAGAAACAAGCTGGGGCAAAGGCGGTGGGAGGAACTCAGAGAGGAGTGAAGAAGCTGAAAGGCAAGTGCTTCACTTGTAAGCAGACTGGACACTGGAAGAAGGATTGTCCTAACCGCAAGCAGAACAAAGGTATATCTTTTGGTCTAGTCGTTGAAACATGTTTAGCGGTGTTATCTACCGGCACCTGGTGTGTAGATATGGGAGCCACTGATAATGTCTGCAATACTTTACAGGGGTTCCAGGAAACCAGACGACTGGCTGAGGGGGAGATTACCGTATACTTGGGCGATGCCACGAAGGTGGCGGCTGTTGCAGTGGGAGACGTTTATTTGTCTTTAGAGAAAAATAAAGTTTTGGTTCTTAAGAATTTCCTTTATGTACCTTTATTTAAAAAGAATTTAATTTCGGTTTCTAAATTGTTTATGGATGGATATTCTATTTCTTTTAATGACAGAGTTGTTATAAAAAGGAATAGGGAGATTATCTGTTTGGGTGCATTGATAGGAAATTTATATACACTAGAACCAAAAGCTCCCACGATACAAATAGAAGTTAATAACTTATCTTCTAATTCAAATAAGGGAAAAGAACCTTCGAAGATGAACCAAATATATCTTTGGCATCTAAGACTTGGTCATATTAACCTAAGCAGAATTTAAAGGTTGATAGCTGATGGACCTCTGGGTTCATTAGTGGTGGAAGATTTTCCAACCTGCGAATCTTGCTTGGAGGGTAAAATGACCAAGAGGCCTTTTAAGGCCAAGGGGGATAGAGCCAAAGATGTATTGGATTTGGTTCATTCTGATTTGTGTGGTCCTATGTCTATCCTGGCTAGAGGTGGTTTTGAGTATTTCGTCTCTTTTATAGACGATTATTCGAGATATGGATACATTTACTTGATGCGCAGCAAGTTTGAATGCTTTGACAAGTTCAAAGAATTCAAGGATGATGTGGAGAAACATCAAGGTAAAAGTATCAAGACACTACGATCTGATCGTGGTGGTGAATACCTCTTGGGAGAGTTTAGGAATTACTTATCAGAGGCTGGGATTCAATCCCAATTGTCAGCACCTGGCACACCCCAGCAGAATGGTGTAGCAGAGCGAAGGAATAGGTCTCTTATGGAAATGGTTAGATCGATGATGAGTTATTCTGAGTTGCCAGATTCATTCTGGGGATATGCACTAGATATGACAGTGTATATTCTGAATTTGGTACCATCTAAATCAGTGCCTTCTACTCCCACATAATTGTTGACTGGGTGAAAGCCTAGTCTAAGTCATATTCGGATTTGGGGGATTCCAACACATGTGCTGAAGGCAGATGCTGGTAAGTTAGAACCTCATACAGAAGTGTGCATGTTCGTTGGCTATCCTAGAGGAACGAAAGGTGGTTTGTTCTATAGTCCTAGAGATTAGAGGGTGATTGTTAGCACGAATGCCAGATTTCTAGAGGAAGACTATGTAATGAACCACAAGCTCATGAGTAAGATTGTTCTGGAGGAATTAAAAGGGGAAGTCAATTCTTCAGTACCACCGGTAAAAGAGGATATACCACAAGTCACTGCACTGCATGTCACAGAGGATACACAGGTGATACCTCATCGTAGTGGGAGGGTTGTGAGACAGCCTGATAGATTCATGTTCTTGGGAGAATCTTTTGATTTGGTCCCTGGCGAACATGAACCTGATCCCTGGACATATGATGAGGCAATCCAAGATAAAGATGTAGTATCTTGGCAAAGTGCAATGAATACTGAGATTGAATCTATGGATTCAAATCAGGTCTGGGAGCTAGTAGAACCACCTGATGGTGTAAAAACCATTGGTTACAAGTGGATCTACAAAAGAAGAAAGGAATAGACAGGAAGGTTGAGACCTTCAAAGCAAGGCTTGTTGCGAAAGGGTATACTCAGAAAGAGGGTATCGATTATGAGGAGACTTTTTCATCGGTAGCCATGCTTAAGTCTATCCAGATTCTCTTATGCATTGCTGCTCATATGGATTATGAGGTATGACAGATGGATGTCAAGACAACTTTCCTTAATGGAAGTCTTGAGGAAAACATCTAAATGAAGCAACCAGAAGGATTCATTGCAAAGGGCAAAGAGCATCTTGTGTGTAAGCTTAATCGGTCCATTTATGGATTGAAGCAAGCTTCGAGGTCTTGGAACATCCACTTTGATGAGGTAATCCAGTCTTATGGATTCATTCAAAGTCCTGATGAGTCTTGTGTATACAAGAGATGTGATGGAAACGTAATATTTCTTGTACTATACATAGATGACATTTTGTTAATTGGCAACAATGTCCAGGTGTTATCAGACGTAAGGGTATGGTTTTCTAAACAGTTTGATATGAAGAACTTGGGAGAAGTGGGACACATCCTTGGGATCAAGGTTATAAGGGATCGCAGGAAAAGGATGTTGTGCTTATCTCAAGCTTCATACATAGACATCATTTTGGCTCGTTTTAGCATACAAAACTCCACGAAGGGTTTTCTACCTTTCAGGCATGGAGTTCCTTTATCTAAGGAGATGTGTCCTAGAACATCTGAGGAGATAGAGGAGATGAAGGAGGTTCCTTATGCATCGGTAGTAGGAAGCCTTATGTATGCGATGCTATGTATGAGATCAGATATCTGCTATGCCGTGGGCAGTTAGCAGATATCAGAGTAATCTAGGATAGAGACATTGGACTGCGGTGAAGCATATATTGAAGTACCTAAGAAGGACTAGGGATTATATGCTAGTTTACTAGGCAGACCAATTACTCCCTGTGGGTTACATGGATTCCAACTTCTAATCAGATAGGGATAACAGTAAGTTTACCTCAGGTTTTGTGTTTACTTTGGGAGGAGGAGCCATTGTATGGAGGAGTGTCAAGCAGAAATGCGTGGCGGACTCTACAATGGAAGCTGAGTATGTGGCGGCCTCTGAGGTGGCCAAAGAAGTTGTATGGCTCAGGAACTTCTTGATGAACTTGGATGTGATTCCTGGTTTGCCCAGAACTATCATAATTTATTGTGATAATAGTGGTGCAGTTGCAAACTCGAAGGAACCACGAGCCCATAAGGCAAGTAAACACATAGAACGCAAGTACCACCTGATATGAGAAATCGTAAAGAGAGGAGAAGTTGCTGTGGCCAAGATTACATCGGAGGATAACCTGGCAGATCCTTTCACTATGGCCCTTCCGGCGAGAGCTTTTGATAGGCATGTAGAGGGAATGGGGATCAGATGCATGGCAGTTTGAGGACAACATAGTTTTTTAGTATAAGTGGGAGATTGTTGGATGTATACTGAAAAATCTATCTTTTGTATGAACATCTTTATTTTGAAATAAGAATCACATGATCATTGTTTGCATATTTGTGATTATGCATATTGTCTAATACATTACATTGTAGATAACATGGTGTGTAGTGTCACACAGTAGATCATGTTTCAGCTCATTGTAAAGTATAAGTAAAGGCTCACAACCTAGATGGCTTTGGACAAACCATTGGTATGGTTGTAGTGTGATTTGGTATTGGTTTGTCTTGACCATAGAATCACACTAGTACACTTTGTGTGTATTGAGCAGGACCGACTTAGAGGTGATTCGATTTATTGCTGACTACATAATTGAATCAAACCTCAGATATTATATTGTACATGCTCTTAATCCCGATATAATAACGGGCACATATACTTAGTATTCATTTCTTTGATTTACCAATGGGCGAGATTTATAGATTAAATCGATATGCTCGGTAAGTTGGGAAATGATATTATTTATATGGTGTGCCATTGATTATAGGAGAAAACCATGTCCTATATATTAGGATGATGATGTCCCCTTGAGGAGCTCATAAGGTTCATCATTTAAACTTTGCAGGTGGACTTGGTCTGGCATGATGATAAAGTTGAGTGGTACTACTCATGGAGTTAGATGTTGATTAATTAATTGTTAGTAAATTAATTAATCGACGAATATTCAAGATCTTAAACACAGGGAGAAAAATGTACAAATAATATATGGAGCCCATATTAACTTATGGGGGTTGGTGAGGTAGATCAATGATAATCCTTTAGTGGATTGGATTATCATTAATGGATCGGACTTTATGTGGGCTTGATCCATTGGGTGGCCAAGATCCAACTCCTCCTCATGGTCCCTATTATAGCCTATTAAAACCTCATGAAGCCTAGATCCAATGGTAGAAAACAAAACTCTAGATCCAATGGTAGAGATTAAATCTCTAGATCCGACGGTTGAGATTAATTCTCTAGATCCGACGGCTGAGATTAAATCCCTAGAACCGAAGGTGGAGATTAAAGGGAGGCTTGAGTGCAACTCTATAAAAGGAGGCTTAGGGCTTGGATGACAAGCAATCAAAGGAGGGGCTAGGGTTTTGGGCGGCAAGGAGCAAGGGGTGTTGGGCGGCCACAATTAAGGAAAGAATTTTCTTTCTTCTCTTCTTCCTCAAGGTGGCCGGCACCCATTATCTACTTCCCTCCCTTGGTCGGCATCCAAACCACCTCCTTCTCTTCTCCTTGGCCGATGAAAACAAAGCTTAGGGTCTTCCCTTGGAGCTCTTGGCCGGCATCCATCTCCTTCATCCACTCCTTTGGCCGGTGCACACCAAGTTGGTGTTTGGTGGTTGGCACAAGTTAGGAGAGGAAGAGTTTTGTTATTGATCTTCCTTTGTTCGGAGAGAACAAGGATAGGAAGATTGGTGATCTAGGAGCTTCGACTTTTGGAAGATTGTCGCCTGCACGACGTCCAAAAGGAGGAAGGACATACAATAGAAGATCGAGAGGTATAACGCTTGTCTATTTTCTTTTGTAACATGTCTATAATTATTTTTCAATCATATACATGTTGTGTATTCTGTTTTTATGGCTAAATTAACTTGGACCCTGAATATAAACACAAAAGTCGGCGATCCCTATATCGTCTATTCTGCGGCTATTCGTAGAATAGAGGTTGGTGGCTTGAACAACAAGTTTGTTCAAGTGACCACTCTAATCGAATAGCACGACGATGAAACGGGAGCTTGGGTAATCTCTCTTGTCAAGGATAATTTTTTTTTTCCGGGGATGTAGAAGGGATCGCCATGAACAAGCGACCGAGTCGATGTGGGAAGCGAAGTTTCCTACCTTCAAGCATGGCCATGCATTTCATGGTCATACTCTATCAAGAGGCCAAAGATATCACTCCCATCATATGGGAGGGATAGATTCCATTTACATCACTTATATCCCTCCGCATAATTCGTTACATACCCAACAATCGCTATTATAGTGCACCCTGTGACGGGTGACATTAGACGATACCAAAGTACATAACTCCTTATGTAGGGAACCGTAGTGACTTCAAGTCTAAGGACTATTCATACCAATAGTCACATGAGAAAGTATATGACACTTATATAACAATCCATGGCACTTTCTCATGGTCGGTCAATTCAGTATATATATTCTCCAATATATATACCCATGTGTCAATGTGATATCTCATATCCATGACTTGTGAGATCAAGTCATCCATTGACCTACATGCTAGTCTCAATATATCAATATATCCCTTTGTCTATTAATACAATACTTGACTAGGAATGTTTAAGTATTGTATTCTCTACAACTTCTCATAATCAATTCTGCCAATTGATATACTGTAGATTAGAACCTACTATTCAAGGGCATTATTATATTTATTTAGCTGGCACACACATAAAATAAATATAATAATCAATATTTGCCTGTTATTAATGAAATATGATACATATGATCTCCAATCAATCATCTCATGATTGACACTAAGGGCTGACACTAACAATTCCAATGTGGATGGAGTTGTTGTGAGACAATGGATAGGCTAGCAACTGATTGGTGCCTTTTGGCAATTGACTGCTTGGCGCAAAATCAACCCAAGATCAGCTTTATAACGAGGCTTCTGTAGGACTGTTGGCATCGCTAGAGGGGGAGGAGTGAATAGCAATTTGTTGATTTCTTCTCTTGGATTCATCGTGCTTGTTTACAATCATTAGTACGCAGCGAAAATACAAATACTAATACAAATACACACCACAAGCATGACACATGAATTTTACGTGGTTCGGAGCCCTAGTTCCTACTTCACGATCGAGCCCTAGCGAGCTCTAGTGATGCACATCACCACTATCAAATTTCTCCTTCTCTGTGACACACCTAAGGTGGAGAAATCTCTTACTAGCCTCTTACAATAATAAGAACAAGATACAAAAAGCAAATACAACAATTACAAAAGCAAATGAAAAACAAGTGAACATACTTTCCAAGTTGGGGCTTTTGAATGCTTGTTTGTTGGTTTCTTTTGGATGACTTTGAAGACTCTGAAATGCAGTAACACTTTGCCTTAAATCACCCCTCTCTAATTTGTCTTGAAGACGTCCACAATCTCCTCTTTTAAGGCCCCATCGAAGCCTCCCGATTCCCAATATTTCAGCACAATGGTCTCTTCGCCAGTCGAGGTGCTGCCTCGACTGATACCCCAGTCGAAGCACTAGTCGAGTCTGCCTTGCATCTGATTAGCTATTTTCATGCCTATACTGGATCCAGTCGAGGTGACAGTCGAGTGATCCAGTCGAGGTGCCACCTCGACTAGCACCTAATCGAGGTGTCGGTTGAGCCTGCCTCGCTTCTGAGTGGTTGCTATCATGCCCACTCTAGTCGAGGTGCTAGTCGAGTGGTCCAGTCGATGCACCACCTCGACTAGATTTTAGTTGAGGTGTTGGTTGAATGCTTCCAAAGCACTATCTTGCCTTTCCAAGTCCCACCACCTGACTCCACCTTACCAGTCGATGTGTCGCCTTGACTACAACCCAGTTGAGGCGCTAGTCGAGGTCACCTTACTTCTGTTTTCCAACAAACGAAACCCAATCGACTAAACCGAACTGGCAGTCGACTGTTATACATTAACACTGAGGTTTAACAACCCAAGTATGATCCCTTTATACTTGATACTCACCCTAGGCCTAGACCTAAGCCTTTAACCCACTTCTATCAGTCTCACGCCTCTTAGATCCCTCGAGTATGTGACTCTTCGTCCTTGTGCTAGCCTTCAAGTAGTTCCATCGGCTATCGTCATGCTCTCGGGTCTACCTTTGCCAAGAGGCCACACCTCCGAGACTTCACTACCAAGACTCCCCGTCCGGGACTTCATTTGCCAAGACTCCTCATCCAGGACTTCACTTGCCAAGCACAGTCTCCAGACCTGTCAGGACTTCCCTCGCCAACTCCCCATTGGTTTTTCCAACACCAAGTGTCCGATCTCTTTTGACCAACTTGGATTTTCCCTTGCCAAGTATCCATACTTGGACTTTTCCTTACCAAATTACTATACTTGGTCTTCTCCACACCAAGTGTCCGGTCAACCTTGACCGACTTAGATTTCTTCAATAGTCTCCCTCATATGACCTTGGATGTCCCATACCATCCACTAGTCATATGGTCAAACCATATTGTAAACCATTGTCGAACATTAAAACCCTACTCGAGTCCCACTCGAATCTAGTCAATCATGACTTGGGTCGATTGCACCAATAATCTCCCCCTTTTTGATGTTTGACAATACCGTGAAGTTAGGTTATCCAA
Organism: Wurfbainia villosa; assembly: GCA_025175895.1. Taxonomy (NCBI): domain Eukaryota; kingdom Viridiplantae; phylum Streptophyta; class Magnoliopsida; order Zingiberales; family Zingiberaceae; genus Wurfbainia; species Wurfbainia villosa. The sequence continues at coordinate 27,314,706 of CM045989.1, read as the reverse complement.
TAAACCCAACTTGACTCTTCTTATGCCAAAACATAACAAAGTGTTCCTAATTCAAAATTTCAAATTTTTTAAATTTTGGGGGTTTAGTGTAAATTAGGGTTGATCCTAACTTAATTCCTTCCATTTCTCTCCTTTTTTGACATACATCAAAAAGTCTACCAAGGTTTACCATATCTCATTTTCTAATTAGATTCTTCATTCTCTCCCTTGGTTAAAAATCATCTTGAATGCCTACATTCTCCTTTGTGATACAATCCCTATCACTAAATGAAAGGCAATATTCCATTCCCCCCCCCCCCCCTTTTATAAACCATCATCCATCATACCTAGATGGATAATCTCCCACTAAAGGCTTGCTCCCCCTTTACCATTGCACCAACAATGTCCTTGGAGAGTTTCTAAGTCTATAGGAACCTTAAACAATAAAAAATAAGGACAAAAGTTCAAATTTGAACTTTAAACTTTCTTAAAATTTGATGTTTACTCTAATTAACTCTCTAATTCATTTCCAATAAAAATCACACCCTTTCAATTCTTGTCTAAGCATATTAGAGGTTTAGGAGTAGTTATCTAACCTAGGGTTATAGTTAGATGGCTTAAACCAACATTGTTAAGCCAAAAATAGCGCTAACAGTTGACTGAGAAAGCTCCAGTCGAGTGGCAACATCTCCAGTTGAGGCACTGCCTCGATTGGTTTCTAAATTTTCTGAAATCGAATTTTCAGATGAATTTCAAAAATGCATAAATAATTCTATAAAATTTGAAAAATCTTGAAATTTTATCCACACAATACTTATGTCAAATACTATAGGGGAATATATATATATATATATTTTTGTGAAAATAACTTTTAAATTCAAAGAATGATACAAAGATCAAAAGCATTGAAACCTTTATGGTGCGTTTGGTTGGGGATCATTTGTGATTACCTTAGTCATGTGATTACCAAGTAATCACATAACCAAGGTTATGGGAAATAAAACATAACTTAATGATGTTTGGATTAATACTAGGTAAAAAGACAAAACCTTATTTGTTTGAAGGTTTTAATGTATTACTTAGTGTGACATTTACAATATTACTCCCAACCAAGCATATGGTGGTTGGCCGGCGATCGGTGGCGGCGACCGATCGGCGACTGCGACGGTCGATCGACGACTACTGCAGTCGGCCGGCGATCAATGGCGGCGGCGGTGGTCGATCGACGACTGCGGCAGTCGATCGACGACTGCGGTGGCCGATCGGCGACTAACGATGACGATCGGCCAAGAGCGATCGGCGATCTGCGGCCTTGGCCACGACCCGGTGGCGGTGATCGGCCGACGGCCGACGGCCGACGATCGACGACGATCGATCGATCGGCGATCAGCGGTGGCCAGCGATCGGCCGATGACTAACGGCGTGGCGATGCCCGATGGCGATCGGCGACGATCGGTAATTTGATAAATTGATAAGGATAGTTTTGTCCTAAATGGTAAAAATTAGAGGGTATATTCCACTTGCGCTAATAGTATATTCCACTTGCGCTAATAGTGTTTGTAGACGATCAACGAACGAACGACTTCCACCATCTACAATAAAGGCTATTCACCCCCCTCTAGCCTGCCACCATCGACCCTACAAGTGGTATCAGAGCCAAGTCGCTTGTCGAGGACTAACCGTCGCATCAAACACTTCATCAAGAGATGGCCAGCTCTAATATTCATCCGCCGAAGTTCGAGGGGGAATTCGCTTGGAGGAAGAAGCGAATGGAGGTATTTTTCAAAACCGACTTCGAAATTTTATTAATTATGGAAACGGTTTCAAGATGCCTAGGGATGAAGAAGGAGAGCCATTGGAAAAATCAAGGTGGAGTAAGAGGCAAAGGGAGGAGTACTTGGCGAACACAAAGGCAAAGCACCACCTCTACAATGTACTCCCCCAACAAGAAGTCAACCGAATAGGAGAATTTGCTAGCACCAAGGAAATGTGGGAGAAACTCATAGAGATTCATGAAGGCACATCCGAGGCTAAGCTAGCAAGGAGAGATGTCCTTCGCTCCCAACTAACCAATATCAAACTCGAAAAGGGAGAGAAGGTAAAATCTCTACACTCTAGGTTTAAAGAAATTCAAACCGATTTGACAAGTGTAGGGGAAAATCTCTCCAACCGGGATATGGTAATGAAGGCTATATATGCCTTTCCCCGGTCCTCAAGATGAAGCTCAATGGTGGATTCCTTCTACATCTCCAAGAATTTAGAAGTGAGCACCTTGGACAAGTTCTTCTCAACTATGGAGCTCCATGAAACTAGGCTTGAGGGAGTAATTGAAGAATCAAGTATCAATCCATCAAGAAGAGTAGCCCTAGTAGCCAACAAGGGAAAGAAGAAGAAGATAGATACTTCCTCCTCCTCCGATTAAGCATCCTCCTCCTCCTCCATGGATAGCACGGAAGAAGCTTATATGGTAAGGAAGGTAAGGCGTGCATTAAAAGGTTTTAAAATTAATAAATCTAATGATAGGAGAAGAAGACAAAGGTGGAAGATAATTTACTACAATTACCAACAAGAGGGACACATAAGAGATAATATTCCTCTCTTGAACAAAAGCAAAGAAGAGAGGAAGAAGAAAGAAGAAAAGAAGAAAAAGGAGAGCAAGAAGAAGGAAGAAGAGAAGAAGGCCAAGGAAAAGGGGAAGGCCAAGACACTAAAAGCAAGAACTTGGGATGGCCCCTCTTCATCATCATCATCATCGGAAGAGGAGAATGCTTTTGTCACCAACCTTCCTTTGATGGCGTTTGATGACCCAGACTCCTCCTCCTCCAAACAAGAAAGATCAAGTACAAGCGAGGAGAGCTCTAGTGAAGGGGGAGGCTCATCACCATCCTCATCCAAATCCGAAGAAGAAGACATGGAGACTATGGTAACGAATCTCTCACCAAATAAAATAGTTTCCATGATTTATAGCCTTACTAAGTATTTATTTAGGGCTAAGAAAAAGAATAAAAGAATGCTAGATCAAATTAAGGCTTTAGAAAATAAATGAGAACAAGCATGTTTAAATGTTAATAATGATGATGCATGCTCACATGATTATATGCCTCTTGATGTTAATGATCCATGCATTGAGGAAAATAGGGCTTTAAGGGAAAAGGTAGATTATTTAACCAAAGCCCTAGAAAAATTCACCATAGGCTCCAACACCCTTAACATGATCATAGGGAGCCAAAGGGCAAGCTTCAATAAGAAAGCCCTAGGATATAAGGAAAATAAAAATGAAAAGGCCTATAAATGTTTAATTGCTACTGGTCAAGATAAAAAGAAAATAATAGCTAGAAAATGGATCCCTAAGGAATTTTTAGTGAACCCCATAGGAAAGAATTTGTTTTGGGTTCCTAAATCCATCCTTAAGGGTTAGGAAAACCCTAGGATAGTCAACCATATGGAATTTACCTATATCATATTTTTGGTTGACTTAGGATGGCGGGACTAATTTTTGAAATAGTGTTGGGTGATGATAATGCACCCATAAATAGTTTAAATCATGCTCAACACTTAGTGTTATTTGACAATCATGACCTATAAATTTTTAGCATAGTGTTGGGTGATGATAATATGCCCATAAATTGATAATAATGCTTAAATCATGATAGTTAATGTAATTGCTATATATATTTTCAATCATGATTTATGATCTTGACATTTAATATATATTCATGAGCAATAAGGTTTAAATCATGCCTTTGGTGATACTTGACTTATTATCATGATTTTGTGCCAAATGCATGATCACAATTTGATTAATACATTTGTTTCATGATCATAATGTGAAATCAATGCATGTATGTCTTTATGATCATGTAGTATGTTAGGATGATACTTAACCTTGTGTAAATTTGCATGAAATTAATGGTTAAGTATATACAAATACCTTTAAGAACATCTCATACTCACTATAGGCTATCTTGATTGAAAACATAGCATGAGTGAGATGATAGGATGATACAAATGGTCCACTAATGGCTATGGCATTTAGATGGTCATTTTGAGTATCAAAATAGAAATAATAGACCAATCATGGGGAAGGCTTATGTTTAATTCATAGACATATTGCCCAAAGATTATGGTTGGATATTTCAAATGTTTTGAAAACCATTTCTTGTTTCATAAACTGAATGTTTATGTTTTGAAACAATCCAAAGCAAAACTAGGTGTTAAAATCGATACAAACTTGATCAAAAACCTAGTTGTTTTTGAATCTTTTGGATTTTTGGCTAATTTTCGAAAATATAATGATTTTTCATGAAAAACTATTTTTCTGATAAAGATACTAACGAGAAATATATTCCCCAACTTTCATGATTTTTTGAATTTTGTAGAATTTTTAATGCATTTCTGAAATTCACCCTGAAAATCAGAAAAGCCTGAAATCAGAGTGTCAGTCGACTGGTAGTCTGAACCAGTCGACTGATCGACTGATAACATGCCCAGTAACCTTCTTTTATCATATTTTAAGACATGTTTTGGTAATTTTTGTTCCCTAGAGTTGATGCCATGCTTGTATAAACCTTGTTTAATATTATTGATGGTGTCCAAGGGGGAGAAATATGCATGTTTAAGTAAGGGGAGAATTGTATTTAGTGGGAGTTTCATGTATTAAGGGGGAGAGTTGATAATCATGTTTATTTACATGCTTTCTTACCTTAATATTTTTATCAAATGTTTACCTAACTTAAACGGATTGCCACACATCAAAAAGGGGAAGATTGTTAGGGCAATCAACCCATGATATAGTTTTGATGTGTGTGGCAAAGGGTTTAAGTTAGGATGTTTGGATTTGATATGTGCATTGGAGACTTATAGGACTTAGTAATTCGCACATGGAGCATTGGCGAGTTTCACCTCTCATGACTCGGTCCTTGAGTCGGTGAAGGATAGCTTTGCGGAAGACGTGCGGTTGGAGCATCCGAGGGACCACCAGACGAAGAGATTGGAGTGAAGCCGGAGGAAGTAGACTTCAGGGCGAGACGCAAAGGATGGCGCTGCAGAGCCGTGCGCTTGGCGCATCCGAGGGATGTGGCCGAACGAAGACAACTTCAAAGGCGAGGGACTCCAAGGAATGAGAGTGAGCGAATGTAACTCGGGAAGGGGTAGTGTGCTTAGGTGGAACCTGGCCAATTGGCTAAGTGTTTGATGGGATTTCCTAACATCAATCGACTGCCATGTTATGGTAGTCGACTACTCTAAGTCGACTGTGACTTGACTAGTGTTCAAGTCTGGTTCATGTGCCAACAGTCGACTGCCATGGATTGTCAGTTGTCTGTGAGACCACCAGTCGACTGATGAAGGCATCAATCGACTGGTCGAAAGGATTTTGGGCACATAATGGAGTGTTCGCTTCCGACACTCGACTGATAGCTCCATCAGTCGACTGATGGTAAGCTCAGTTGACTGATGTAGGAGTCGTTGGGTGAAATCCAACGTGGAAGAAGACGATAGTGGGCAACGACTACAAGATCAGCCGACTGATCAGGGCATCAGTCGACTGGTGCTATGTTAATGGGAAGAAACCCTCTTCTTCTATAAAAAGAAGGGGTGACGGCATTTGGGGAGCCTAATACTTCAACTCATAACATCTCCCGAAGTGCTCTAAAGGTTTTCCTTTCTTCTACTTGTGCTAATTCCATTCTATAGTAAGAAGAGGGATTGTAAAGAGGTTACCTCTACCTAGCTTGGTGCAAAGGAGAGAATAGTGAAAGCTTGAGGCGTGAAAGCTTGGTGCGAGGTCGTGAACCATGTTACATTGTGGTGTTAGTGTTTGTGCTTCTATTCTCTATTTTGCTTAGTCTTTAATTGTTTGTATTAGTATATTCCGCTTGCGCAATTAGTGTTTGTAGACGAGCAACGAATGAACGACTTCCACCGTCTACGATAAAAGGCTATTCACCCCCTCTAGCCGGCCACCATCGACCCTACAAAGCCCACATAAAGTCCGATCCATTAATGATAATCCATTCCACTAGAGGATTATCATTGATCTACCTCACCAACCCCCATAAGTTAATATGGGCTCCATATATTATTTGTACATATATCTCCCCGTGTTTAAGATCTCGAATGTCCGTCGATTAATTAATTTACTGACAATTAATTAATCGACATTTTACTCCATGAGTAGTATCACTCAACCTTATCATGTCGGACCAAGTCCACCTGCAGGGTTTACATGATGAACCTTATGAGCTCCTCAAGAGGACATCATCATCCTAATATATATGACATGGTTTCCTCCTATAATCAACGACACACCATATAAATAATATCATTTACCAACTTATCGAGCCTATCGATTTACTCTATAAATCTTGCCCATTGGTAAATCAAAGAAATGAATAATAAGTACATGTGCCCGTTATTATATAGAGATTAAGAGCATGTACAATATAATATCTGAGGTCCGATTCGATTATGTAGTCAGCAATAAATCGAATCACCTCTAAGTCAGTCCTGCTCAATACACATAAAGTACACTAGTGTAATTCTATGGTCAAGACAAACCAATACCAAATTACACTACAACCATACCAATGGTTTGTCCATAACCATCTCGGATGTGAGCCTTTACTTATAATTTACAAGGAACTGATAACATGATCTCCCGTGTGACACTACACACTATGTTATCTACAATGTAATGTATTAGACAATATGCATAACCATAAATATGCAAACAATGATCATGTGATTCTTATTTCAAAAATAAAGATGTTCATACAAAAGATAGACTTTTCAGTATACATCCCAACAGAGGGACACTCCCTCTCTCCTCGTTACGATTAAAACTCTAAAAAATAAACTTAACAATATATGAGATGAAAAATAGAGCTTTTACCGATGACCTAATAGATGGAATTTGAAAGAAGATCTTGGGTCGTCATCTCGGTAGCACTTCGTCGTAGGCTTGTCGGAGAGTCGAGGCATTGCGATAGCAGTTGGAGGCTTTTGGAATCACTTAGAATTGATGGAAGAAGGGTTAGAGAAACCCTACTTTTATAGCCTTGGAAACGCTAGACGTTCAGTTCATCAACCAATGAGAACAAGCCTCCTATCCCTTCAAAAATGGAGATAAGCTTTGACTCCCCTCGAAGCTGATCCTTGACCATCAATCGACTACTACCATTACCAGTTGACTGCTGAAGGCATCAGTCGACTGATGCAAGCCACCAGTCGACTGATGGCAGGGTTTCCAGCTCCAATAAAGAGTTAGCTCAAAAATACAGTAAATATAAGTAAATTAAATGGCCACTTACTATTCGATCTCGACTTAGACCTTTCATGGGAGGTCTTGGTCGGATCGTTGCCTAAGAATGTCCCCGTACAGAGGACATGACCTTATTTGTGCTCACTGACACGAGCTTATCTCAACATTTACCTTTGTGGCTTCTGCTTTCGGTCTTCCACCTGATTCCTTTGGCTCCCTCCGAAGTCATCCCGGTGTTGCCCGACCACTATGGCTCCTGAAGGTTGGAACCGAAGCTTCGCTTCCCACCTTGGTCACTTGTGCATGGCGATCCCATCTACGTCCCCGGATTAAAAAAAATAATCCAAGATGATGATGGATTAGCCAAGCAACTGATCCATCATCGCGCTATTCGATTAGAGTGGTCTCTTGAACAAACTTGTTGTTCAAGCAACCTAACTCTTTTCCTTGATTAGCCACGGAATAGATGATGTACGGATCGCCAATTTTTATGTTTATCTTCGGGGTCCAAGTAAATTAGCCACATACAATTACATACATAATATAAAGAAACAAAAGGAAACCAAAACAAGAATTATACCTCTTGTTTACCTCTTGGTCATCTATTGTATGTCCTATCCACCTCTTGGACGTTGTGTGGGCAACGATCCTCCAAGAGATGAAACTTCCTAGATCATGTTCTTCCCTTCCTTTCTTGTTCCGAACAAAGGGAAGAATACATGCTCCCTTCTTCTCCTTACTTGCGCCAACCACCAAAGACCAATTCCTTGATGTCCGCTGGCCCTAAGGAGAGGAAGAAGGATGGGTGTCGGCCAAGAGCTCCAACGGAAGAAACCCTAACACTTGCCTCTGGCCAAGGGAAGAGGGTGAAGGTGGCACCGCCGACCCTAGGAGAAGATGAGGGTGGCTGGCCAAAAGAGAAAAGAAGCAAACCCTATACCCTCTTGTGCCGCCGGCTAAAGGGACAAAACCCTAGCACACCTCCTATCTCCTTGCCACCCAAGCCATCCCTAACCCAAACCCTAGCATCCAAAAACTAAGTTGTCGCCCAAGCCTTGGGCCTTTATTTATAGATCTCGCCCAAGCCTCCTTTTAATCACGTCCGTTGGATCTAGGTTTCATGAGGTTTTAATAGGCTACAATAGGGACAATGAGGAGGAGTTGGATCTTGGCCACCCAATGGATCTAGCCCACATAAAGTCCGATCCATAAATGATAATCCATTCCACTAGAGGATTATCATTGATCTACCTCACCAACCCCCATAAATAAATATGGGCTCCATATATTAATTGTACAAATATCTCCCCATATTTAAGATATCAAATGTCCATCAATTAATTAATTTACTGAAAATTAATTAATCAACATCTAACTCCATGAGTAGTACCACTCAACCTTATCATCATGCCAGACCAAGTCCACCTGCAGGGTTTACATGATGATCCTTATGAGCTGCACAAGGGGACATCATCATCCTAATATATAGGACATAGTTTCCTCCTATAATCAACGACACACCATATAAATAATATCATTTCCCAACTTACCGAGCCTATCGATTTAATCTATAAATCTCGCCCATTGGTAAATCAAAGAAATAAATACTAAGTACATGTGCTCGTTATTATATCAGGATTAAAAGCATGTACACCATAATATCTGAGGTCCGATTCAATTATGTAGTCAGCAATAAAATGAATCACCTCTAAATCGATCCTGCTTAATACACACAAAGTGTACTTGTGTAATTCTATGGTCAAGACAAACCAATACCAAATCACACTATAACCATACCAATGGTTTGTCCAAAACCATCTCGATTGTGAGCTTCTACTTATACTCTACAAGGAACTGATAACATGATCTCCCATGTGACACTACACACCATGTTATCTATAATGTAATGTATCAGACAATATGCATAACCATAAATATGCAAATAATGATCATGTGATTGTAATTTCAAAAATAAAGATGTTCATACAAAAGATAGACTTTTCAGTATACATCCCAACAATCTCCCACTTATACTAAATGACTATGCTATCCTCATACTACCATACATCTGATTCCCATTCCCTCCACATGCCTATCAAAAGCTCTCGCTTGAGGGGCCTTAGTGAAAGGATCTACCATACCATCCTTTGATGCAATCTAGGCGACAACAACTTCTACCTCCTTTACGATCTCTCATATTAGGTGGTACTTGAGCTCTATGTGTTTACTTGCCTTATGGGCTCGTGGTTCCTTCGAGTTTACAACTGTACCACTGTTATCACAATAAATTGTGATAGTTCTGGGTAAATCAGGAATCACATCCAAGTCTATCAAGAAGTTCCTGAGCCATACAACTTCTTTTGCCGCCTCAGAGGCTGCCACATACTCATCTTCCATGGTAGAGTTCGCCACACATTTCTGCTTGACACTCCTCCATACAATGGCTCCACCTCCCAAAGTAAACACAAAACCTGAGGTAGACTTAATATTATCACTATGTGATTGGAAGTCAGAATCTGTGTAATGCACAGGGAGTAATTGATCTGCTTGATATACCAGCATATAATCCCTAGTCCTTCTCAGGTACTTCAATATATACTTTATCGCTGTCCAATGTCCCTGTCTTGGATTACTCTGATATCTGCTAACCATGCCCACGACAAAGAAGATATCCGACCTCGTGCATAGCATAGCATACACGAGGCTTCATACTGCCGAAGCATAAGGAACCACCTTTATCTCCTCTATCTCCTTTGATGTTCTAGGACACATCTCTTTAGATAAAGGAACTCCATGCCTAAAAGGTAGAAAACCTTTCTTGGAGTTTTGCATGCTAAAATGAGCCAAAATGGTGTCTATGTATGAAGCATGAGATAAGCACAACATCCTTTTCCTGCGATCCCTTATAACCTTGATCCCAAGGAAGTGTCCCACTTCTCCCAAGTCCTTCATATCAAACTGTTTGGACAACCATACCCTTACATCTAATAACACCTTGACGTTGTTGCCAATTAACAAAATATCATCTACGTATAGTACAAGAAATACCACTACATTTCTGTCATATCTCTGTATACACAAGACTCATCCGGACTTTGAATAAATCCATAAGACTAGATTACCTCATCAAAGCGGATGTTCCAAGATCTCGAAGCTTGCTTCAAACCATAAATGGACTGATTAAGCTTGCACACAAGATGCTCTTTGACCTTTGCAATGAATCCCTTTGGTTGCTCCATATAAATGTTTTCCTCAAGACTTCCATTAAGGAAAGCTGTCTTGACATCCATCTGTCACACCTCATAATCCATATGAGCGACAATACATAAGAGAATCCGGATAGACATAAGCATGGCCACCGGCAAAAAAGTCTCCTCATAATCGATACCCTCTTTTTGAGTATACCCTTTCGCAACAAGCCTTGCTTTGAAGGTCTCATCCTTCCCGTCTATTCCTCTCTTTCTTTTGTAGATCTACTTGCATCCAATGGTTTTTACACCATTGGGTGGTTCTACTAGCTCCCAGATCTGATTTGAATCCATAGATTCTATCTCAGAATTCATTGCACTTGCCAAGATACCACATCTTTATCTTGGATTGCCTCGTCATATGTCCAGGGATCAGGTTCATGTTCGCCAGGGACCAAATCAGAAGATTCTCTCAAGAACATAAATCTATCAGGCTGTCTAATAACTCTCCCACTACGATGAGGTATCACCTATGTATCCTCTGTGATATGCGGTGCGGTCACTTATGGTATATCCTCTTGTACCGGTGGTACTAAAGTATTGACTTCCCCTCTCAATTCCTCTAGAACAATCTTACTCATGGGCTTGTGGTTCATCAAATAGTCTTCCTCTAAAAATCTGGCATTTGTGATAATGATTACCCTATAATCTCTAGGACTATAGAACAAACCACCTTTTGTTCCTCTAGGATAGCCTACGAACATGCGCACTTTTGTACGAGGTTCCAACTTATCAGCAACTGCCTTCAGCACATGTGCTGGACTCCCCCAAATCTGAATATGTCTCAGACTAGCCTTTCGCCAGTCCACAATTCTGTGGGAGTAGAAGACACCGATTTAGATGGTACCAAGTTTAGAATATACACAGTCGTATCCAGAGCATACCTCCAGAATGAATTTGGTAACTCAGAATAACTCATCATTGATCTAACCATCTCCATAAGAGTCCTATTCCTTCGCTCCGCTACACCATTCTGCTAGGGTGTGTCAGGTGCAGACAATTGGGATTGAATCCTAGCCTCTTATAAGTAATTCCTAAACTCTCCCAAGAGGTACTCACCACCACGATCAGATCGTAGTGTCTTGATACTTTTACCTTGACGTTTCTCCACATCAGCCTTGAATTCTTTGAACCTGTCAAAGCATTTAGACTTGTGCCGCATCAAGTAAATGTATCCAAATCTTGAATAATCGTCTATAAAAGAGATGAAATATTCAAAACCACCTCTAGCTTGGATAGACATAGGACCACACAAATTAGAATGAATTAATTCCAACACATCTTAGGGTCTATACCCCTTGGCCTTAAAAGACCTCTTGGTCATTTTACCTTCCAAGCAAGATTCGCAGGTTGGGAAATCTTCCACCACTAATGAACCCAGAGGTCCATTAGCTATCAACCTTTGAATTCTACTTAGGTTAATATGACCTAACCTTTGATGCCAAAGATATGTTTGGTTCATTTTCGAAGATTCTTTTCTCTTATTAGATTTTGAAGATGAGTTATTTACTTCTATTTGCATCATGGGAGCCTTTGGTTCAAGGGTATATAAATTTCCTATCAATGCACCAGAATAGATAATCTCCCTATTCCTTGTTATAACAACTCTGTCATTAAAAGAAATAGAATATCTATCCAAAAACAATTCAGAAACTGAAATCAAATTCTTTCTAAATAAAGGTACATAAAGGCAATTTTTCAGAACCAAAGTTTTATTCCTATCAAAAGATAAATAAACATCTCCCACTACAATAGCCGCCACCTTCGTAGCATCGCCCAAGTAAACGGTAATCTCCCCCTCAGTTAGTCGTCTAGTTTCCTGGAACCCCTGCAACGTATTGCAGACATGATCAGTGGCTTCCGTATCTACACACCAGGTGCCGGTAGATAACACCACTAAACATGTTTCAACGACCAGACCAAAGGATATACCTTTGTTCTGTTAGTGAAAGCCCTAGAGCCAATCATGTGATGATTGTTGTATGGACTTTGTTGTATCATATTCCTATTTATAAAGGCATGGTTATTATACTTACTTATATTGGTGTCAAATAACTAAGTATAATAATATCCTTGAGTAGAAGGTTCTTATTTATATCAATGGATTGGTTGAATCGATAATGAGATGATATAGAGAACACTACTCTTAATCATTCATAGTCAAGTATTAACATTCAGGGACAATGTTAATGCGAGGAGACTAGCATGTAGGTCAACTCGATGAATTGATCTCACAAGTCATGGATATGTGATATCAAGTTGACACATGGGTATGCATTGGAGAATGTATACTAAATGACCCGCCATGAGAAAGTATCATGGATCGTTATATGAGTGTCATTTACTTTCTCATGTGACTATTAGTATGACTATTAGTCCTTGGACCTAAAGTCACCATGGTTCCCTACATAAGGAATTGCATACTTTGGCTTCGTCAAACGTCACCCGTAAATGGGTGGAATATAAAGGTGATTACTGGGTATGTAACAAATTATGCGGAGGGATGTGAGTGATGTAGATGAGATCTATCCCTCCTATATGACGGGAGTGACATCGTTATTCTTGATAGAGTGAGACCACGAAGTGCATGACCATACCCAAATGAGTCAATATGAGATACTGAGCTCATTTGATTAGAGTGAGTCTACTTGGAATTCAAGATATAGATTGTACCGAAGATGACACAGTCTGTTGGTGCAGTAGGCACCTAAGTCGAACCTAAGTTTTGATTATAGCAAACGATACAAAGTTAAGAATATATTGTTATCTCATGAGCTAAATCAAGTGTGCAGAAAAGTCTCAACGCTGGAGCTGAAGGCTAGCGACACCCGGAGGAAGCCGCGGTGGTCGGGCGACACTCAAGAGACTTCGGAGAGAGCCGAAGGAATTGAGTGGAAGGCCGGAAGCAAAAGCAACACGTAAGTACTGAGGTAAGCTCGTGTGTGCGAGCGTAAGTAAGGTCGTATCCTCTTTACGGGGATGATCTTAAGCGTAGATCCGACCAAAGACTTCTTATAGATGGTCTAGGTCGAGATCGGATGGTCGACGACTATCGAAATTATGTTTTTGTTGAGCTAACCTTGCCTTGCAGCTAGCATCATTGCCCGGCTTGAGGACTCGATCGTCAAACAATTGATCGCCGGAGTCAAGAATCGGATCGATGATGGTGTCATCGATGTCAAAGGATCAGAGTTATCACCATTTTTCAAGGGGTTTTGTGCCCATTTGTGATTGGCTAAAGACCCATTCGATGAGGGGCTCAAAGGTTATAAAAGGAGGGTCAAACCTAGGGTTTTTCATCAATTCAAAAGCTTCCAAGTGCTTTCGATACGCTACGACTCTCCGACATCCCTACGACGAAGCGCTGCCGAGACGACGACTAGAGCTTCAACCTCCAACCTTTAAAGTCGTCGGTAACGAAAGTTCTAAATTGTATTTCAGTTTATTCCTTTTAGTAAATCTTTCATTATAACGAGGAGAGGGGGAGTGTCCTTCTACCTCGGGGTTTTTGTATCCGTCTAACTCCTACCTCCAACGAGGAGGAGTTCTTTAGTAGTTTGCCCTCCGTACGTGGTCAAGGACCACTAGGGCCTTGGAGTAGTAGCCTTTGGCTATGAACCAAGTAAATCTCTTGTGTCTATTGTCTCCTTTACTTTTTGTTTTGTTTATCTTTCCGCTGCATATAAGTTTTTTTTTAAAAATGAATTCGTACTAAAAAGTTTCTATCGCTATTCACCCCCCCTCTAGCGATCCGATCGATCCAACAATTGGTATCAGAGCCGGGGGTTGCTAAGATTTGGTGAAACCACCAATCTAGCCTTTTTACAGATTTATTTTCCTTTAATTCTGTTTTTTTTATTTATTTCGCTTTGTTAAGTTTTTCTCCCGCACTACTAATCCAAGACGCGAGTCTTGGTACTTGTTTTCGTGTTTTTGTCGTTGTTAGTTTCTTCGTCTCCGTCTATTTGTGTCTTTTGTTCTAATGGCCCATCTCGAGGGTTTTAGCACCGTCCGACCTTCGTTTTACAACGGAGATGACTTCCGTTATTGGAAGGGTCAGATGGAATGCTTTCTCAAAACCCAAATCGAGATGTGGATCATAATCCAAACGGGTTTCACACTTCCGACTAATGAAGTGGGTGACTCCTTGGATTATGATCAATGGACCATTGCAACAAAACGACAAGTCGAAGCCGACGCCAAGGCAACACAAATCCTCCAATGCGGCCTATCCAAGGAGGAGCTAAATCGCGTCGGCCCCTTCATAAGCGCAAAAGATCTTTGGACGAAACTAGTGGAGCTACACGAAGGGACCGATGAAGCCAAGGTATGTAAGCGTGATCTTCTTTTCAATAAACTATATAACCTAAAAATGCAGGAACACGAGTCCGCGACCCAACTTCACGCCCGAGTCCAGGACATAGTCAACAACCTACACGCAATCGGGCAAAAGGTCGAAAACCGCGACCTTATAAGGTATGTTCTAAACTCGTTTCCGAGGACTACCTTGTGGGCATCCATGGTCGATGCCTACAAGGTCTCCAAGGATCTTTCTAAAATTAGGTTAGATGAACTCTTTTCCGATTTCGAATTACATGAGCAGTCCAACTCGGAACCCGAGAGGGGTATAGCCTTGTTTGCAGGATCAAAGAAGAAGAAAATCGCAAGCAAGCCACCACCAACCGAGGAGGAAGACGAGTCCGAAGAAGAAGTTGACCCGGAGTTGACTGCCGAACTAATGAACCTAGCTCGAAGGATAGCCAAGGGACAAAAGCGAACCACGACTCGACCCAACCAAGGTAAGCCTAAAAGTTCTAATATTAGGTGTTATGAGTGTAATAGGTTTGGACATATCAAGTCCGAGTGCCCCAAGCTCAACCTCCGAGCACCTAAGCACAAGAAGGCCCTCAACGCGACATGGGAAGAAGCGTCATCCGAAGAAGACGAAGACCACATCTTCATGGTGAAATCGATTGAGTCAGACACGGAGACCGAACCTGAACTTGAGTCGAAACCTGAGGATGACTCGGACTACGAAGCTACCTTCAAGTCAAGCCACGGATATGCATCCGGTTCAAAAGATACCCTTAAAGTAAGTCGAACTTTATTTAATACTTTACATAATACGGTTAGGTTTTTGTCTAGGAAGTTAGCTAAGTCCGAGTCCAAGGTCGAGACCCTGGTTGAGGAGGTCAAACTCCTCAAACACAAGGTCTCCCTAACCTCTTCGACTAGTCGAGTTCAAGAGAAGGACTCAACTCGGGTTGAAAAACTCGAAGTTGAGAACTCACTCTTGAAAAGTCAAGTCGAAGATCTTAGGAACACGTTGGAAAGGTTCACTTCGGGATCCAAAGGACTTGACCTCCTACTTGGATCTCAAAGGGCCGTGTACAACAAGGCTGGACTAGGGTTTAACTCAAACACGACTAATAGGTCGTATATGTCGATTGTAAGTCGACATAGGAAACATGTCCAAGCATGGGTCCCTAAGAACCTTTTGATTTCAACTCTAGGATCCAACCCGTACTGGATTCCCAAGGACCAAATCCACTATGTGGATAGACCGAACCGATTCAACAGTCTAGGGGGAGCCAGTACAAAACATGTTTGTGCTTTAACTTAGAAATTGCATGTTTTAACTTAGAAAGTTTGTGCTTTAACTTAGAAATTGCATGCTTTAACTTAGAAAGTTTGTGCTTTAAAACTTGTGAACTCACTTAGAACACGAACATAACCAACTAAAATTCTTTGAAAAGATTGAGCCTCGGGGAGCCTCTTTTCGAAAACATAACCAACTTCGAAAAGATTGAGCCTCGGGGAGCCTCTTTTCGAAAATAACCAGTTAGACTAGGAATAGTCTTAGGTGAGTCAAGTCATCTTTTTCTTGAAAATGGTTTTGTCTAAGGAAGTGGTCGATGATCCGATAAAAGAAGGCCCTTGTGCCTCGCCACGACCTAGAAGCCATGATCTTGAAAAGGTAAACTTGACAAGCCTAGGGTTAAATCCAAATCTAACATAAAATTACTTGAACCTAAATCCACTTAATCAACTTAATTGGAAGTCATCTCACAAAAACCACATAAGTATAACATGCTTGATCATATAGACACAGGTGTGATGACCTAGGTTTAAATACTTACAACCTTTTTTAAAAAAAAAATTATAAAAATCTAACATCCAATCCAACCACCTTGTGTGTAGGATCAATGGATGTTGGACAGCGGTTGCTCCCGACACATGACCGGGGATCAACTCAAATTCACAAAGCTTCGATTCAAACGACAAGGATCGGTAGCCTTTGGGAATAACGACAAGCTCAAAATCATCGGATCAGGTGATATCGAGCTTAACTCGAATTTTGTTATTAAAAATGTATTACTTGTAGAGAATTTTGAATATAACCTGCTTAGCGTAAGCCAATTATGTGACAATAACTATAAGGTCGTATTTTTAGAAAATGAATGTGTAATTAAACAAATAAAACAGCTAAAACAATACTCAAAGGAACTAGGATAAATAACATTTACACAATTAACTTAATCAAATCCTTAGCCAAATGTCTTATGACACAGGAAGAGGAATCATGGTTGTGGCACCGACGACTCGGTCACTCGCACCCAAGACTCGTCCATAAGATGAGTCAGAGTGGCTTACCCAACCTCAACAACTTGGTTAATAAAATCTGTAATGCTTGTCAACAAGGAAAACAACCTAGGACACAACACAAGTTAACTAACCAAGAACGAACCTCAAGTGTACTTGAGCTCCTGCATAAGGATCTATTCGATTCACATGGAGCCAAGTCACTCAATAGAAGTCAATATTGCTTAGTCATAATTGACGACTACTCCAGGTTTACCTGGGTTAGGTTCATCAAACATAAAAATGATACCCTAGATAAATTAATCAATCTATTCAAATTAATCGAGAATCAAAAAGACCTTAAGGTTAAAAGACTTAGAAGCAATCATGGTGGTGAATTCGAAAATCAAAGGTTCACCGACTTCTGTAACCTAAACGGATACCACCATGAATTCTCTTGCCCTAGGACCCCTCAGCAAAATGGCCTAGTGGAACGGAAAAACCGAACTCTACAAGAAGCTGCTAGGACCATGTTGAACGAATACGACCTACCCGATAGGTTTTGGGCAGAAGCCGTGAGTATGGCATGCTATGTCCAAAATAGGATCCTTATGGTAAAAAGGCACCTTAAGACCTCGTACGAGATTTATCACGATAAAATACCTAACATCAAGTACTTTAGGGTATTTGGGTGTAAGGTATATATCCTAAACACTAAGGATTACCTAGGGAAATTTACATCCAAAATCACGACCGGAATCTTTCTAGGATACTCGACTACAAGTTGAGCTTATAGAGTATATAACCACGACACCCTTAGAGTCGAGGAGACTATCAATGTAGTATTTGATGAAGTACCCGAACCTACAAAACCCTTATTGACCCCAAGTGTTGAGCCCACTGATACCAAACTCGTCTCCGACCCTGAGATCGAGTCTAATCCACATCAACCAACTTCTCTTGTCGACCAAGTGACAAGTGATCCGAGTCAAACTAGTGTTCAACCAAGTCACCCCATTGATCAAGCATTAGGTGATACAAACCCAACCCAATCTAGGATTCAGACTAACCACCCTATCGATCAAGTGATAGGAGATCCTAATCTAGGAGTTCGAACTAGAGCATCCTATAGGAACCTTAGTCAAATTTCCTTAATTTCAAAGATAGAACCCAAATCAATTGAACAAGCTCTTCTTGATCCCGATTGGATTATTGCAATGCAAGAAGAGCTAGCTCAATTTACTAGGAATGAAGTGTGGGAATTAGTACCACCACCTAAAGACAAAACGATAATTGGAACAAGGTGGGTGTTTCGAAATAAGCTTGATGATAAAGGTGAAGTAGTTAGAAACAAGGCTAGGTTAGTCGCCAAAGGGTTTAGCCAAGTCGAAGGCTTAGATTACGACAAAACCTATGCCCCAGTAGCTAGACTCGAATCCATTCGAATGTTGCTAGCTTATGCCGCACATCGAGGATTTAAGCTGTTTCAAATGGATGTTAAGTCGGCATTCCTAAATGGATACATTAAAGAAGAAGTTTATGTTAGCAAACCCCCCGGATTCGAAAATATAGATAAACCCGACCATGTTCTAAAACTTAAGAAAGCTCTCTATGGACTTAAACAAGCTCCTCGAGCTTGGTACGAGAGACTTTCAATCCATCTTAAGTCAAAAGGGTTTAACCAAGGCTTAGTTGACCCAACTCTCTTCGTAAAAACCTTAGGTAAAGAAATATTCATAGCTCAAATTTACGTAGACGATATAATTTTTGGAACCTCTAACTCAGCCTTACTAAACGAGTTCGTTTCACTCATGGAAAGTGAGTTCGAAATGAACTTGGTAGGCGAGTTAAGTTTCTTTTTAGGTCTACAAATTAAACAAACTAAGGATGGTATATACCTATATCAACAGAAATACACTAAGGAGTTAATTAAAAGATTTGGAATGCAAGACGCTAAGGTAATAAACACCCCAATGGCGATAAATGTTAACATAGGAGAAGACCTAGAAAGTAAGTCCATTGACTTAAAATACTATAGGTGCGTAATAGGGAGTCTCCTATACTTAACTGCGAGTCAACCCGACATCCTATTCGTAGTAAGTATGTGCGCCAGGTTTCAAACCTGTGCTAAGGAGTCTCACCTAACCCTAGTTAAGCGTATCCTTAGATATCTTAAGGGTACACTTAACGTTGGTATTTGGTACCCTAGATCTACGGAGTTCGAACTAATCGGCTACTCCAATTCGGATTATGCCGGTAGTAAGCTCGATAGAAAGAGCACGAGTGGTTGTTGTCAACTTCTCGGCTCGAGTCTAGTGAGTTGGTGCAGTAGGAAACAACACTGTGTTGCTTTATCTACCACCGAAGCCGAATACATCGCGATGGGTGAGTGTGTCACGCAGCTTCTTTGGATGAAGCACACTCTCCGTGACTTTAAGTTAGACTTTACGAATACTAAACTTCACGTAGATAACATTAGTTCAATTAATCTTACAAAGAATCCGATATGTCACTCTAGGACCAAACATATAGAGGTCAAACACCATTTCATTCGAGAACATGTGGCCAACGGAGCCATACACCTCGAATACGTCGAATCGAAGTCTAACTTGGCAGATCTATTTACTAAACCCTCTATTAAGATGAAAATTGGGCATGTGCGTAATAGAATAGGTACATGCAAATTATATGTTCTTACTACTATTTCTTTAATTTCATTTTTATGGAACTAGCATAGGACATACCTTAAATATCATGCACCTATAGATTTAAGGAGCCAGTACATCTCACAACACATAGGACTAATGTGTTTGTGTACTTAGCCACGTAGATGGGCGTGAGATGTTAGGACCTTACTCCTAGTTCCAGATGTAGAGCTAGTGCATCGCTATGAACCACGGAGTATAATCATACATACTAACTGACTCTGACCAGGACTGATTGATCTTACATATCAATCAAGCCAAATATGAGTCGAACATTTTATAGATGAGCTTATTTTCAGTATATTATTTTTTTATATAAAAAATGGGGAACATGCTTGGACCTTAAATTTAACACTTATTTTGTTTTCCATACACCCCTTACTCTTTTCGATATACGGCAAAAGGGGGAGAAAAAGGCCAAAGTTAAGGGGTCAATTTTTTTTTTTTTTATAACTTAACTCTTACTTCATATTTAAACCAAAAGTTAAAACTTAGTTAACTTTTACCAAAAGGCCAAAGAATTCTTAACTTAAACTTATTTGTGCTGTCTACGTTTTACTTAAATTTATTTTTTAAACTTTATGTCGTTAATGTTTTACTTAAGGGGGAGAAAGGGCTTAACTAAAATGTTTTACTAAGGCCAACTTTAAGTAATGTTAATTACTTAAAGCAACCCTCAAGGGGGAGGATTAAGGTCTTTCTTCAAGACTCACCCTCGGTCAAGGGGGAGGTTTCCTCAAGGGGGAGTACTTGAAGAAAATCCTTACTACTCCAACTTAATCTTCATATTTTTGTTTCTCATGCACATTATTACTCTTCATGCTTGCTATTTACTTAACTTTGTATGTGGGTTTGCCATAAATCAAAAAGGGGGAGATTGTTGGTGCAGTAGGCACCTAAGTCGAACCTAAGTTTTGATTATAGCAAACGATACAAAGTTAAGAATATATTGTTATCTCATGAGCTAAATCAAGTGTGCAAAAAAGTCTCAACGTTGGAGCTGAAGGCTAGCGACACCCAGAGGAAGCTGCGGTGGTCGGGCGACACTCAAGAGACTTCGGAGGGAGCCGAAGGAATTGAGTGGAAGGCCGGAAGCAAAAGCAACACGTAAGTACTGAGGTAAGCTCGTGTGTGCAAGCGTAAGTAAGGTCGTATCCTCTTTACGGGGATGATCTTAAGCGTAGATCCGACCAAAGACTTCTTATAGATGGTCTAGGTCGAGATCGGATGGTCGACGACCATCGAAATTATGTTTTTGTTGAGCTAACCTTGCCTTGCAGCTAGCATCGATCATTGCCGGCTTGGAGGACTCATTGCGTCAAGCGATCGGCTGAAGGTTAGCAATCGATCGATGTCGCCATCACCGATCGATGATGGCCATCGATCTTAATGGTCAAAGGATCAGCCTCGAGTAGTCAAGAGTTATCACCATTTTTCAAGGGGTTTTGTGCCCATTTGTGATTGGCTAAAGACCCATTCGATGAGGGGCTCAAAGGCTATAAAAGGAGGGCCAAACCTAGGGTTTTTCATCAATTCAAAAGCTTCCAAGTGCTTCCGATACGCTCCGACTCTCCGACATCCCTACGACGCGGCACGAGACGACGAAGAGCTTCAACCTCCAACCTTTAAAGTCGCTTAGAACGAAAGTTCTAAATTGTATTTCAGTTTATTCCTTTTAGTAAAGCTTTCATTATAACGAGGAGAGGGGGAGTGTCCTTCTACCTCGGGCTTTTTGTATCCGTCTAACTCCTACCTCCAACGAGGAGGAGTTCTTTAGTAGTTTGCCCTCCGTACGTGGTCAAGGACCACTAGGGCCTTGGAGTAGTAGCCTTCGGCTACGAACCAAGTAAATCTCTTGTGTCTATTGTCTCCTTTACTTTTTGTTTTGTTTATCTTTCCGCTGCATATAAGTTTTTTTTTAAAAACGAATTCGTACTAAAAAGTTTCTATCGCTATTCACCCCCCCTCTAGCGATCTGATCGATCCAACACAGTCTATGCCTCAATTGGTCAATCTAAATGTCAAGGATAGAGGGACATTGTCACATATTGTGAGAGTCACAATTAGTAGTCACAAAGGTGATGTTGGATCTCAACATTCTGTAACTTGGGTAGCAATGATGTGTTGCTAGATACCGCTCATTGCTTATGTTTCTAAATCGGTTTAGGAGCATTGCCAATGTTACAAGAACCTATAGGGTCACATACAAAGGGCAATTAGATGGAGATTAGGTTCATATGATGAACCATGAGGATTAGGTTCATGGGATGAACCAAATTGGATTAAGGGTAATCCAAATTAGACTAATTGAGTTAGACTCAATTTGATTCAAGTGTTGAATGAGTCTAATTTAGATTTGATTCATTGAGTCAATTTAAAATAATGAATAGAGATTCATTAAATCAAATTGACTTGAATCAAATGGTTGGATTTGATCAACCATGGGAGATAAGAGGTCAAGTTTGACTTAACTTGAGAGGGAAGATGAATGGTCAATTTTGACTTGACCAATTGTCATGTCATGCTGACTTGGCATGGGGTCTGGCCAATGATGATGTTCCACATCATCATGGACTCATCATGGGGTGCCACCTCATGAGGGAGACCAAGAGCCATTGGCTCTTGGAGTTGCATGCATGCATGTAACCCCCTTATAATGGGTTATGAAAGTGTGAAGTTAAGTGGTGTAACTTCATCTTCTTCCTCCTCTCTTCCCTCATGCTCTCTCTTCCTCATATTGCCATGAGCCTATAAAAGGTGCTAGCACACTCTAGGTTGCTTTTCTCCAGCTATTGCTCGTGTGGATACCAATAGAGGAGTGTACACTTGACACTCTCGAGTTCCGATAAGCCATTTGAACGAGCGGGATAAGCGAAGGGCGTCGAATCAAGGGTAAAACACTTAACATGTAGATCTAGAGTAGATCTAAGGTTTTTAAACACGTACATGTAGTTTTGTTTATCTTCACATGGATCCGTGGCCGGCTTTCGGAGTTTCCGTAATGCAAAAAGTGGTTTTTGCAGCTCGGATAGTCCAACATGTTTTGCTTCCAGTTGGGGCAGTCAACCTTCCAATGTCCAGTCTGCTTGCAAGTGAAGCACTTGCCTTTCAGCTTCTTCACTCCTCCCTGAGATCCTCCTGTCACTTTTGCTCCACCTTGTTTCTTCTTCTTCTTGCCTTTCGGCTTAGAAGTCGAAATCTTCTGAGCAACCATGGCCTGACCCTGAGCACTCTGACGAAAAAGCCCTCTGCCGCCTGGAGTTATGTCATATGCTCCGCCAATAAATACAACCTCTTATTCATGTTGTAGTTCAGGAGAAACTGCTCAAAACTCCTAGGTAGAGATTGGAGAATGATATCGACCTAGGTTTCCCCATCGATTTCAGCTCCAAGGACTTCCAGCTCATTCAAATGAGCCATCATCTTGAGAACATGATCCCTCACGGGTGTTACCTCAATCATGGTGGTCATCATCAAGTTTCTCATGGCTTCCTTCCTAGCAGCCCGATTCTGGTGTCCGAAAAGTTCCTTGAGACTGAGCATCATATCATAAGCAGTAGGCATGACTTGATGTTGATGTTGCAATACATTTGACATAGAAGCCAAAATGTAACACCGCACCATCTCATTAGCCTTTATCCACTTCTTATAACTCTCTTTCTCCTTTTCCCCAGAATCATCCGCAGGCTTAGGAGGACACTCTTCGAAGAGTACATACTTGTACTCCTCAGCAGTCAAGACAATATCTAGATTCTTCTTCCAATCAACATAATTGAGTCCAGTAAGTTTATTCTCCTTTAGTATCACAACAAGTTGGTTGAAAGTCATTTTTGAAAAACCTAAGAATCACATAGATCAAAACATTAGATTTCAAAAATTTATTGATTCCTCAAACAATAAAATTTTAAAATCAACCAACACCTCAAAACACCGAGAATATTGTATGCCACTATAGTGTGGACGTATACGAATTCTACATTTGTAAGAGGAGGTTGTACCCATTAATTTTACTATCCTGTCAACCTTACTTTTTGACAAATAAAATTAATAGTTGGTTCCTCTTTGGCCCTACAAATAAAATCAGTGACTCCGATAGAGAGGATACTCTTATTTGAATCTAAGTGTTCACTATTACTCGATACCAAGGCAATTATCTCGGATTATGTCCCTTCCAATGGGGAAGTACACATGCTCCTAAACAATTTCCTATAACCATATTTGACCATGTGATCTGCAAAACAAACTCATCCGATGGGGAGGAAGGCACTCAGAGCCGACGCACAAGTTTGTTTGCATCATATGTCAAATCATAATGGAGGCCATGGGAATTTTTAAAAAAATATCCCTCTCCCATTTAGTAATTTAAAATGAGGAATTTTCCTAGCACACAACATGCATATCAAACAAGAAGCAATAAATATGAAAAAAAATATTTTCCAACTATTATGACTTTTGTTTTCCAATATGCCTCCCGTCGTGTCGCCATCTTGTCCGCTCCTCCATACACCATGTACAAGCCATCCGGAGATCCGAGCCGAGAACAATTATTTTAATTTACATCCATAGATCCTATACTACATGAAGGAGTGTTCATGAAATCTAGATTGAAAGTAAACTAAAAAAAAAGAGTGGCTAAACAATGCCATACTTAATTACAAAAATTAAATACTAGCCTCGTCAACCCCGAGGATTCAAATAATATTACAATTACACACATCCAATCACATACACACACATATGACGATAATAGTTGGATCTTATGTCTGCAATCAAAAAGTTAGCCTATGCACATCCTACTATTATCCGACACATATAATATATGATAAGTGCATAAAAGTAACCAAATCCTAAACACACAAAATCGGAAACTATGGCTCTGATACCAAGTGAAGGTTGGAACCAAAACTTTGCTTCCCACCTCGGTCGCTTGTGCATGGCGATCCCATCTATGTCCCCGGATTAAATAAATTAATCCAAGACGATGATGGATTAACCAAGCAACCGATCCATCATCGTGTTATTCGATTAGAGTGGTCTCTAGAACAAACTTATTGTTCAAGCAACCTAACTCTTTTCCTCGATTAGCCGCGGAATAGATGATTTACGGATCACCGGTTTTTGTGTTTATCTTCGGGGTCCAAGTAAATTAGCCACATGAAATTACATACATAATATAAAGAAACAAAAGGAAACCAAAACAAGAATTATACCTCTTGTTTACCTTGGTCTTCTATTGTATGTCCTATCCTCCTCTTGGACGTTGTGTGGGCAACGATCCTCCAAGAGATGAAACTTCCTAGATCATATTCTTCCCTTCCTTGCTCGCTCCGAACAAAGGGAAGAATACATGCTCGCTTCTTCTCCTTGCACCAACCACCAAAGACCAATTCCTTGGTGTTCGCGGGCCCTAAGAAGAGGAAGAAGGATGGGCACCGACCAAGAGCTCCAAGGGAAGAAACCCTAACTCTTGCCGCTGGCCCTAGGAGAAGATGAGGGTGGTCGGCCAAGAGAGAAAAGAAGCAAACCCTAGACCCTCTTGTGCTACCGACTAAAGGGACAAAACCCTAGCACACGACCAATCTCCTTGCCGCCCAAGCCATCCCTAACCCAAACCCTAGCATCCAAAAAATAAGTTGCCGCCCAAGCCTTGGGCCTTTATTTATAGATCTCGCCCAAGCCTCCTTTTAATCGTGTCCGTTGGATCTAGGTTTCATAAGGATTTTAATAGGCTACAATAGGGACCATGAGGAGGAGTTGGATCTTGGCCACCCAATGGATCTAGCCCACATAATGTCCGATCCATTAATGATAATCCATTCCACTAGAGGATTATCATTGATCTACCTCACCAACCCCCATAAATAAATATGGGCTCCATATATTAATTGTACAAATATCCCCACGTGTTTAAGATATCGAATGTCCGTCAATTAATTAATTTACTGACAATTAATTAATCAACATCTAACTCCATGAGTAGTATCACTCAACCTTATCATAATGCCGGACCAAGTCTAACTGCAGGGTTTATATGATGATCCTTATGAGCTCCTCAAGGGGACATCATCATCCTAATATATAGGACATAGTTTCCTCCTATAATCAACGGCACACCATGTAAATAATATCATTTCCCAACTTACCGAGCCTATTGATTTAATCTATAAATCTCGTCCATTGGTAAATCAAAGAAATAAATACTAAGTACATGTGCCCGTTATTATATCTGGATTAAGAGCATGTACACCATATTATCCGAGGTTCGATTCAATTATGTCGTCAGTAATAAATTGAATCACCTCTAAGTCGGCCCTGCTCAATACACACAAAGTATACTAGTGTAATTCTATGGTCAAGACAAACCAATACCAAATCACACTACAACCATACCAATGGTTTGTCCAAAACCATCTCGGTTGTGAGCCTCTACTTATACTCTACAAGGAACTAATAACATGATCTCCCGTGACACTACACACCATGTTATCTACAATGTAATGTATCAGACAATATAAATAACCATAAATATGCAAATAATGATCATGTGATTCTAATTTCAAAAATAAAGATGTTCATACAAAAGATAGACTTTTCAGTATACATCCCAACAGGCTCCCTCCGGGTGTCGCTGACCTTCAGCTTTAGCACTTTCTGCACACTTGATTTAGCTCATGAGATAACAAAATGAGCTTAACTTTGTATCGTTTGCTATAATCAAAACTTAGGTTCGACTTAGGTGCCTACTGCATCAACAATCTCCCCCTTTTTGATCTATGGCAAACCCATACAGAGTTAAGGAAATAATATGCATGAAGAATTAAAAATTAAATAGGAGTAATAGAGACTTTCTTTCAAGTACTCCCCTTGAGGAATCCTCCCCCTTGACCGAGGGTGAGTCTTTGAAAGAAGGTCTTAACCCTCCCTCTTGATGTTTGCTACTTAGGAAGAGTTTAAGTAATTAACAATTACTTAAAGATGACCTTAGTATTAAAAATAAGGCTAAGTTAAGAAGATTTCTTAACTTGGCCTTTCTCTCCCTTTTTCAACTAAAAGAAATAAATTTCCAAACATTACGTTAAGTAAAACATTAACTTTTGGCCATGAGAATATAGAATTAAGTTACTAAGTTAAGTTATCAAAAAGTGATCCCTTAACTTTGGCCTTTTCTCCCCCTTTTGCCATAAATCAAAAAGAATGGGGGTTTTGAAAAATATAAGTATTAAGTTTAAGTTCCAAGTCCAAGCAAAATAATATATTAAAAATAAGCTCATCTATTTGAATGTTCAACTCTTATTTGACTTGATTGATATGAAAGATCAACAAGTCCTGGTCAAAGTCGGTTAATATATATGATTTTACTCCATAGTTCATGGCGATGCATTAGCTCTACATCTGGAACCAGGAGTAAGGTCCTAACATCTCACGCCCATCTACGTGGCTAAGTACACAAACGCATTAGTCCTATGTGTTGTGAGATGTATTGGCTCCTAAAATCTATAGGTACATGATATCTAGGGTAAGCCCTAAACTAATTCCATTAACAAGAAAAGTAAATAATAGAGTTATAATAAGTCATGATTTGTAAATCCTACTCTTTGACGCACATGCCCCAGTTTCATCTAAGTAGACTAAATTCGGCTTCGGGTAGCGGCTTGGTAAAGAGATCGGCTAGGTTTGACTTGGATTCCACATATTCGAGTTGAATAGTCCCGTTAGCTACATGTTCTCGAATAAAGTGGTGTTTAAATTCTATATGTTTGGTCCTAGAATGAAAAATAGGATTTTTGGTTAAGTTGATGGAGCTAATATTATCTATGTGAGTTTTAATATTGTTGAAGTTCAAGTTAAAATCTCGGAGAGTGTGCTTCATCCAAAGAAGTTGAGCCACACACTCACCCATCGCAACGTATTCGACTTCGGTGGTAGATAAGGCAACACAGTGTTGTTCCTACTGCACCAACTCACTAGACTCGAGCCGAGAAGTTGACAACAACCACTCGTGCTTTTCCTATTGAGTTTACTACTGACATAGTCCGAGTCAGAATAGCTGATTAGTTCGAACTCAGTAGATCTAGGGTACCAAATACCTACACTTAGTGTGCCCTTTTAATACCTAAGGATAGGCTTAACTAAAGTTACATGAGACTCCTTGGCATAGATTTGAAACCTTGCGCACATACTTACCGTGAATAAAATATCGGGTCGACTCACGGTTAAATATAGAAGGCTCCCTATCGCACTCCTATAGTATTTTAGGTCGATGGGGTTTCCTTCTAAGTCCTCTTCTATATTGACATTAGTTGCCATGGGTGTATTGATGGTTTTGGCATCTTGCATTCCAAAATGTTTAATTAATTCCCTAGTATATTTTTGTTGATTTAAATATATTCCATCCTTAGTTTGTTTAATTTGTAGTCCTAGAAAGAAACTCAATTCACCTACTAAATTCATTTCATATTCACTTTCCATTAGTGAAATGAATTCATTTAGTAGGATCAAATTGGTTGTTCCGAAAATGATATCGTCTACGTAGATTTGGGCTATAAAGATCTCCTTACCTACAATTTTTACGAAAAGAGTTGGATCGACTAGGCCTTGGTTAAACCCTTTTGGATTAAGATAAATTGAAAGTCTCTCGTACAAAGCTCGAGGAGCTTGTTTGAGTCCATAAAGAGTTATCTTTAATTTAAGAACATGGTCGGGTTTATCTAGGCTTTCGAATCCTGGGGATTGACTAACGTACACCTTTTCCTTAATAAGTCCATTCAAAAATGCCGACTTGAGATCCATTTGAAATAATTTAAAACCTCGATGTGCAGCGTATGCTAACAACATTCGAATGGATTCTAGTCTAGCTACGGGGGCATAGGTTTCATCGTAATCTAATCCTTCGACTTGACTAAAACCTTTGGTGACTAACCTTGATTTATTTTTAACTACTTCACCTTTGTCATCAAGTTTGTTTCGGAAGACCCACCTTGTTCCAATAACTGATTTATCTTTAGGTGGTGGTACTAATTTCCAAACCTCGTTCCTAGTGAATTGAGCTAGCTCTTCTTGCATTGCAATAATCCAATCGGGATCAAGAAGAGCTTGTTCAATGGTTTTGGGTTTGATTTTCGAAATCAAGGAGATTTGACTAAGATTTCTATAAGATGATCTAATTCGAACCCCTAAGCTAGGATCATCTATCACTTGGTCAATAGGATGATTCGTTTGAATCCTAGTTTGACTTGGGTTAGGGTCACCTATAACTTGGTCGACAGGATGACTCATTGGACTTGGGTTAGGATTAATACTAGACTTGATCTCAGGATCGGAGTCGAGTCTGGTATGAGTCGGTTCGCTAGTTGGTGTTGCTACGGGTTTTGTAGGTTCGTGTCCTTCATCGAACATTATATTAATGGTCTCTTCAACTCTAAGGGTGTCATGGTTGTATACCCTATAGGCTCTACTTGTAGTCGAGTATCCTAAGAAGATTCCGGTAGAGGTTTTGGAGGTGAAGTTTCCTAGGTAGTCCTTAGTGTTCAGGATATGTACCTTACATCCAAATACCCTAAAGTACTTGATGTTAGGTACTTTTTTGTGATAGATTTCGTATGAGGTCTTAAGGTGCCTCTTTACCAAAAGGATCTTATTTTGGATATAGCAAGCTGTACTAACAGCTTCTGCCCAAAACCTATTAGGGAGGTTATATTTGTTTAGCATTGTCCTAGAGACTTCGTGTAGGGTTTTATTTTTACGTTCGACTAGGCCATTTTGTTGTGCGGTTCTATGACACGAGAATTCATGGTGGTATCCGTTTAGGTTATAGAACTCTGTGAACCTGTGGTTTTTAAATTCAACACCTCTCCTAAGTCTTTTAATTTTAAGGTTCTTTTTTAAACAGGTTGATGAGTTGATCTAGGGTATCACTTTTATATTTGATGAACCTAACCCAGGTAAACCTAGAATAGTCGTCAAATATGACTAAGCAAAATTGACTACCATTAAGTGACTTAGCTCCATGTCAATCAAATAGATCCATATGTAGGAGCTCAAGAACACTTTTGGTTCGTTCTTGATTAGTTAGTTGATGTTGTGTCCTAGATTGTTTACCTTGTTGACAAGCATTACAAATTTTATTGTCTAAGTTGTTAAGGTTGGGCAAACCTCTGACTAAGCCACTCTGACTCATCTTGTGGACGAGTCTTGGGTGCAAGTGACTGAGTCGTCGGTGCCACAACCAAGATTCCTCTTGCTGTGTCATAAGACACTTGGTTGAGGAGTTAAATAGATTAATAGAATAGATGTTGTTATTCCTAGTTCCTTTAAGGATTGTTTTAGAGGTTTCATTTGTTTTTAATTACGCATTCATTTTCTATAAATATGACCTTATTGTTGGGGGATCGGTACGGCCGGCTAGAGGGGGGGTGAATAGCCCTCGTTCGTTGGATGTCGTAATTTGCTCGTCTATAAAATGTTAGCGAAAGCGGAATATGCGAATACAAATAAATAAAGACAAGCAAATAAACAATGAAAACAAACAATACAAACACCGAGATGTAACGTGGTTCACGACTACGCCGCTAATCCACGGTCCAATTCGTCCACGGTGAATCACTCCGCAATCTATCCACTAGATCTCTCCTTTGCACAAAGCTAGGTGGAGGTAACCTCTTTACAATCTCTCTTCTTACAATAGAATGGAAATAAAGCAAGTAAGAAGAGTGGAAGAACACTTAAAGCACTTTGGGAGCAAATTGGAGCATGAGCATTAGCCTCCCAAAGCCTCATCCCCTTCCTTTTTATAGAGGAAGAGGGTTTCTTCCCGTTGACACAAGATCAGTCGACTGATGCCCTCGATCAGTCGACTGATCCCGTAGCCGTTGCCCAATAACGGTCACTTTCCACGTTGGATTCCATCCAACGGTATTGGCATCAGTCGACTGATGGCACCATCAGTCGACTGGTGCTCGATCAGTCGAGTCCTCAACGAGGTCGACTCCACTCTGTGCCCGTGCACAGTGACATCAGTCGACTGTCGTCCCTTGGCAGTCGACTGATGTCGACAGCAGTCGACTGCTTGGGCCAAATGCCCATGAGTCAGACACCAGTCGAACCCAATCGACTCAGAGCAGTCGACTGCCATTCCATGGCAGTCGACTGGTGTCGGGAAATCCCATCCGACACTTAGCCAAATGGCCAAGTTTCACCTACGAGCTACTACCCCTTCCCGGGTTACATTCGCTCACTCTCATCCCTCGGAGTCCCTCGCCTTCGAAGTTCTCTTCGTTCTCGGCCACGTCCCTCGGCAGCATCAGGCGCATGACTCTGCAATGCTCCTTCGCGCCTCTTGCCTCAAAGTCTACTTCCTCCGGCTTCACTCCAAGCTTCTCGTCCGGCGGTCCCTCGGATGCTCCAAGCGTACGGCTTCCGCAAAGCAATCCTTCACCGACTCAAGGACCGAGTCATGAGATGTGAAACTCGCCACGGCTCCATGTGCGAATTACTAAGTCCTGCACGACTTCAACGCACATATCAAATCAACATAACAAACTAACTTAAACCCTTTGCCACACACATCAAAACCTTATCACGGCAAGAGATTGCCCTAACAATCTCCCCCTTTTTGATGTGTGGTAATCCGTTTAAGTTAGGTAAAAATATTTGATAAAAATTTTAAGGTAAGAAAGAATGTAAACATAAACATGATATAGCAACATACAACTCCCCCTTAATCCATGAAACTCCTCATACAAATTTTCTCCCCCTATCACAATTTACTTAAACATAATTATTTCTCCCCCTTTGACACCATCAAAAAGATTAACACTAAGTTATAAACTCATGACATCAAGTCTAATAGGAGAAAAATACCAAAAATTGTGTTAAAACCTGAAATCAGCCTTTACTGTTCGGAATATTAGGCCACCAGTCGACTGGTTCAGACTACTAGTCGACTGGCACAAGGTTTTCAGGAATTCTTGATTTTCGGACCTAAATTCAGAAATGCATTAAAAATTCCAAAAAATTCTAAAAATCATGAAACTTGGGGAACATATTTCTTGTAAGTATATCTATCAATGAAAAATAGTTTTTCATGAAAAATCATTATATTTTCTGATATTTGCCAAAAATCCAAAAGTTTTAAAAACCACTAGGTTTTTGATCATGTGAGTATCAAGTTTAACACCTAGTTTTGGTTCCAATTGTTTCAAAACATGAATACATAGTTTTTAAAGTAAGAAATTATTTTGAAAACATATGAAATATCCAACCATGCTTCTCGTCCGGTGGTCCCTCCTCCGGCTTCCCTCCAAGCTTCTCGTCCGGTGGTCCCTCGGATGCTCCAAGCGCACAGCTTCCGCAAAGCAATCCTTCACCGAGTCATGAGATGTGAAACTCGCCACAGCTCCATGTGCGAATTACTAAGTCCTGCACGACTTCAACGAACATATCAAATCAACATAACAAACTAACTTAAACCCTTTGCCACACACATCAAAACCTTATCACGGCAAGAGATTGCCCTAACACTTATAATTATTATCACACAACTAACTTACGCTAAGTAAATTATATTCGATATTTTCAACTAGTAGAACATTTTGAATGATAAAGTTTGAGTTGAGCTCAATATCATCTGTCGGTAGCAACCACTATCCAACATCCATTGATCCTACACACTGTAAGGATGTATACTGAAAAGTCTATCTTTTGTATGAACATCTTTATTTTGAAATAAGAATCACATGATCATTGTTTGCATATTTTTATGGTTATGCAATATTGTGTAATACTTTACATTGTAGATAACATGGTGTGTGGTGTCACACAGGAGATCATGTTATCGGTCCCTTGAAAAGTATAAGTAAAAGCTCACAACCGAGATGACTTTGGACAAACCATCGGAATGGTTGTAGTGTGATTTGGTATTGGTTTGTCTTGACCATAGAATCACACTAGTGCACTTTGTGTGTATTGAGTAGGACCGAC
This sequence comes from Wurfbainia villosa, assembly GCA_025175895.1. Classification (NCBI taxonomy): domain Eukaryota; kingdom Viridiplantae; phylum Streptophyta; class Magnoliopsida; order Zingiberales; family Zingiberaceae; genus Wurfbainia; species Wurfbainia villosa. Next base: position 27,281,953 of record CM045989.1, on the reverse strand, counting down.
TTAGAGGCGATTCAATTTATTGTTGACTACATAATCGAATCGGACCTCAGATATTATATTGTACATACTCTTAATCCCGATATAATAACGGGCACATATACTTAGTACTCATCTCTTTGATTTACCAATGGGCGAGATTTATAGATTAAATTGATAGGCTCGGTAAGTTGGGAGATGATATTATTTGTGTGGTGTGTCGTTGATTATAGGAGGAAACCGTGTCTTATATATTAGGATGATGATGTCCCCTTGAGGAGCTCATAAGGTTCATCATGTAAACCCTGCAGGTGGACTTGGTCTAACATGATGAAAAGGTTGAGTAGTAATACTCATGGAGTTAGATGTTGATTAATTAATGGTCAGTAAATTAATTAATCGATGGACATTCGAGATCTTAAACACGAGTAGAAAATGTACAAATAATATATGAAGCCCATATTATCATATGGGGGTTGGTGAGGTAGATCAATGATGATCCTTTAGTGGATTGGATCATTATTAGTGGATCGGACTTTATGTGGGCTTGATCCATGGGTGGCCAAGATCCAACTCCTCCTCATGGTCCCTAATATAGCCTATTAACACCTCATGAAGCTTAGATCCAATAGATAGAAACAAAATTCTAAGATTCATAGGTAGAGATTAAATCTCTAAGATCTTACGGTTGAGATTAAATCTCTAGATCCGACGGTTGAGATTAAATCCCTAGAACCAATGGAGGAGATTAATTCATGACTTATCCCTAACTCTATAAAAGGAGGGCAAGGGAGTTGGCATGAACAACATTAAGATAGCTAGGGTTTTTGGTCGGCAAGGGAGAGGAATCCTAGTTGAGATAGGATTAGGGTTAGGGTTTGGAAGCTAGGGCGGCACCAATTAAGGAAGGTGATTGCTTTCATCTTCCTTCTTCATTGGCCGGCATCCAGCAGGCCTTCCATCCCTTGGCCAGTGGCCAAAGCCCCTCCTCTCTTCTCCTTAGGTGGTGGAAACAAGATATAGGGCTTCCCTTGGTGTCTTGGTTGTTTTCCATCATCTTCTCTTCCTTCTAGTTGGCCGGCGGCAAGGAGTTTGTGTGCTCCTTGTTGGTTGGTTTTAGGGAGGAGAAAAACCTTGTTTCTATTCTTCCTCTTGCTTTGGAAGAGCAAGGAAGGAAGATTTGTGATCTAGGAGCTTTGACTTACGGTAGATCGTCACCCACACGACGTCGAAAGGAGGAAGGTCATACATTAGAAGATCGAGAGGTATATCGATTCTCTAATCTTTATATGTTACATGTTTGTATTTGTTTTTTAATTATGAGCATGATATAAATCTATATATGGCTAAATAATACTTGGATCCTGAGCATAAATACAAAAACTGGCGATCCGGACATCGTCTATTCCGTGGCTACTCGTAGAATAGAGGATGGTCGCTTGAACAACTAGTTTGTTCAAGTGACCTCTCTAAACGAATAGCATGACGATGACTTGGTTGTCTGGGCAATCCTTTTTGTCTAGGATTAAATTTTTTAATCCGGGGACATCGAGGGGATCGCCATGAACAAACAACCAAGGTGAAGTGGGAAGCAAAGTTTCCCCTCACAGACTCGATAAGCAAAACCCTTCAATTGGTACAGAGCCAAGGTTTCTGGTTTTGTGTGTCTTGTTAATTTTTATGCACTTTTTCATATATTATCTGTGTTGGATAATAGTAGGATATGCGTAGTTTAACCCTTTGGTTGCAGGCATAAGATCCGACTATTATGGCCATATGTGTGTATGTGATTGTATGTGTGTAAATATTTATTTTGTTGAATTCTCGAGGTTGACGAGGCTAGTATTTGATTTTTTGTAAATTAGATACGGCATTGTTTAGCCACACTTCATTTTATTTTACTTTCGATATATATTTCATGTACACTCCCTCGTGGAGTATAGGATCGATGGATGTAAATTAAAATAGGTTTTAGTCTCAGCTCGGATCTCCGGATGGCTCGTACATGGCATAGGAGGAGCGGACGAGATGCGAAAGACAAAAGCCATAATAGTTGGAAAATAATTTATTTTTCATATTTATTGCTTTTTGTTTGATATGCATGTCGTAGGCTAGGAATATTCCTCAATTTCAAATTACTAAGTGGGAGAGGGAATTTTTAAAATTCCCACGACCTCCATTACGATTTGACAAGTGATGCAAACAAACTTGCGCGTCGACTCTGAGTTCCTTCCTCCATATCGGATGGGTTTGTTTGCGGATCACAAGGTCAAATATGGTTATAGGGAATTATCAAGGAGCATGTGTACTTCCCCATCAGAAGGCACATAACCCAAGATAATTACCTTGATACCGAGTAATGGTGAACACTTAGATACAAATATAAGTATCCTCCCCATCGGAGTCACTGCTTTTATTTGTAGGTCCAAAGAGGAACCAACTATTAATTTTACTTGTCAAAAAGTTAGGTTGACAAGATAGTAAAATTAATGAGTAAAACCTCCTCTTACAAATATAGAATTCGTATACGTCCACACTATCGTGGCATACAATATTCTCGGTGTTTAAAGGTGTTGGTTGATTTTAAAATTTTATTGTTTGAGGAATCAATAATTTTTTGAAATCTAATATTTTGATTTATGTGATTCTTAGGTTTTCTTTCAAAATGACTTTCAACCCACTTGCTGTGATACTGAAAGAGAACAAACTTACTGGACCCAACTATGTTGATTGGAAGAGGAATCTAGACATTGTCTTGACTGCTGAGGAATACAAATATGTACTCCTCGAAGAGTGTCCTCCCAAGCCTGCAAATGATTCTGGGGAAAAGGAGAGAGAGAGCTATAAGAAGTGGATCAAGGCCGATGAGATGGCACGGTGTTACATTTTGGCATCTATGTCAAATGTACTGCAACATCAGCATCAATCCATGTCCACTGCTTATGATATGATGCTCAATCTCAAGGAGCTTTTCGGACACCAGAATCGAGCTGCGAGGCAAGAGGCCATGAGAAACTTGATGACGACCACCATGATCGAGGGAACACCCGTGAGGGATCATTTGAATGAGCTGGAGGTCCTAGGAGCTGAGATCGATGGGGAAACCCAGGTCGATATCATACTCCAGTCTCTACCTAGGAGTTTTGAGCAGTTTTTCCTGAACTACAACATGAACAAGAGGTTGTATTCGTTGGCAGAAATTCTGACAAAACTCTAGGCGACAGAGGGACTATTTCGTTAGAGTGCTCAGATGCATGCCGTGGTGACCCAAAAGGTTTCTACTTCTAAGCCGAAAGGTAAGAAGAAGAAGAAACAAACTGGGGCAAAGACGGTGGGAGGTACTCAGGGAGGAGTGAAGAAGCCGAAAGGCAAGTGCTTCACTTGTTAGCAGACTGGACACTAGAAGAAGGACTTCCCCAACCGCAAGAACAAAGGTATATCTTTTGGTCTAGTCGTTGAAACATGTTTAGCGGTGTTATCTACCGGCACCTGGTGTGTAGATACGGGAGCCACTGATCATGTCTGCAATACTTTGCAGGGGTTCTAGGAAACCAGACGACTGGCTGAAGGGGAGATTACCGTGTACTTGGGCGATGCCACGAAGGTGGCGACTGTTGCAGTGGGAGACGTTCATTTATCATTTAAGAAAAATAAACTTTTGGTTCTTAAGAATTGCCTTTATGTACCCTTGTTTAGAAAGAATTTAATTTCAGTTTCTAAATTATTTATGGATGGATATTCTATTTCTTTTAATGACAGAGATGTCATAAGAAGGAATAGGGACATTATCTGTTCGGGTGCATTGATAGAAAATTTGTACACACTTGAACTAAAGAGCATCTTGTATGTAAGCTTAACCGGTCCATTTATGGATTGAAACAAGCTTCGAGGTCTTGGAACATACGCTTTGATGAGGTGATCCAGTCTTATGGATTTATTCAAAGTCCGGATGAGTCTTGTGTATACAAGAGATGTGACGGAAACGTAGTGGTATTTCTTGTACTATACGTAGATGACATTTTGTTGATTGCCAACAATATCAAGGTGTTATCCGATGTAAGGTATGGTTGTCCAAACAGTTTGATATGAAGGACTTGGGGGAGGTAGGACACATCCTTTGGAGCAAGGTTATAAGGGATCGCAGGAAAAGGATGTTGTGCTTATCCCAAGCTTCATACATAGACACGATTATGGAGCATTTTAGCATGCAGAACTCCAAGAAGGGTTTTCTACCTTTCAGGCATGGAGTTCCTTTATCTAAGGAGATGTGTCCTTGATCATCTGAGGAGATAGAGGAGATGAAGGTAGTTCCTTATACTTCGACAGTAGGAAGCCTCATGTATGCGATGCTTTGTACGAGACCAGATATCTACTTTGCCGTGGGCATGGTCAGCAGATATCAGAGTAATCCAAGATAGGGATATTGGACTATGGTAAAGCATATATTGAAGTACCTGAGAAGGACTAGGGATTATATGCTGGTTTACCGGGCAAACCAATTACTCCCTGTGGGTTACACGGATTCCGACTTCCAATCTGATAGGGATAACAGTAAGTCTACCTCAGGTTTTGTTTTTACTTTGGGAGGTGGAGCTATTGTATGGAGGAGTGTCAAGCAGAAATGCGTGGCAGACTCCACCATGGAAGCTGAGTATGTGACAGCCTTTGAGGCGGCCAAAGAAGTTGTGTGGTTCAGGAACTTCCTGATGGACTTGGATGTGATTCCTAGTTTGCCAAGAACTATCACAATTTATTGTGATAATAGTGGTGCAGTTGCAAACTCGAAGGAACCACGAGCCCATAAGGCTAGTAAACACATAGAGCGCAAGTACCACCTAATACGAAAAATCGTAAAGAGAGGATAAGTTGTTGTGGCCAAGATTGCATCAGAGGATAACCTGGCAGATCATTTAACTAAGGCCCTTCCGGCGAGAGCTTTTGATATGCATGTGGAGGGAATGGGGATCAGATGTATGACAGTTTGAGGACAGCATAGTCTTTTAATATAAGTGGGAGATTGTAAGGATGTATATTGAAAAGTCTATCTTTTGTATGAACATCATTATTTTGAAACAAGAATCACATGATCATTGTTTGCATATTTTTATGGTTATGCAATATTGTCTAATACTTTACATTGTAAATAACATGGTGTGTGGTGTCACACAGGAGATCATGTTATCGGTCCCTTGAAAAGTATAAGTAAAGGCTCACAACGGAGATGACTTTGGACAAACCATCGGAATGGTTGTAGTGTGATTTGGTATTGGTTTGTCTTGACCATAGAATCACACTAGTGCACTTTGTGTGTATTGAGCAGGACCGTCTTAGAGGTGATTCGATTTATTGCTGACTACATAATCGAATCGGACCTCAGATATTATATTGTACATACTCTTAATCCCGATATAATAATGGGCACATATACTTAGTACTCATCTCTTTGATTTACCAATGGGCGAGATTTATAGATTAAATCGATAGGCTCGATAAGTTGGGAGATGATATTATTTATATGGTGTGCCATTGATTATAGGAGGAAACCGTATCCTATATATTAGGATGATGATATCCCCTTGAGGAGCTCATAAGGTTCATCATGTAAACCCTACAGGTGGACTTAGTCCGGCAAGATGAAAAGGTTGAGTGGTACTACTCATGGAGTTAGATGTTGATTAATTAATGGTCAATAAATTAATTAATCGACGGACATTCGAGATCTTAAACACGAGGAGAAAATGTACAAATAATATATGGAGCCCATATTATCATATGGGGGTTGGTGAGGTAGATCAATGATGATCCTTTAGTGGATTGGATCATCATTAGTGAATCGGACTTTATGTGCGCTTAATCCATGGGTGGCCAAGATCCAACTCCTCCTCATGGTCCCTAATGTATCCTATTAACACCTCATGAAGCTTAGATCCAATGGATAGAAACAAAATTCTAAGATCCATAGGTAGAGATTAAATCTCTAAGATCCGATGATTGAGATTTAATCTCTAGATCCGACGGTTGATATTAAATCCCTAGAACCAATGGAGGAGATTAATTCATGACTTATCCCTAACTCTATAAAAGGATGAAAAGGGAGTTGTCATGAACAACATTAAGAGAGCTAGGGTTTTTGGGCAGCAAGGGAGAGGAATCCTAGTTGAGATAGGATTAGGGTTAGGGTTTGGAAGCTAGCGCGGCACCAATTAAGGAAGGTGATTGCTTTCATCTTCCTCTTTCATTGGCCGGCGTCCAACAGCCCTTCTAGCCATTTTCCAGCCCTTGGCCAGTGGCCAAAGCCCCTCCTCTCTTCTCCTTAGGCGGTGGAAACAAGATATAGGGCTTCCCTTGGTGTCTTGGTTGTTTTCCATCATCTTCTCCTCCTTCTAGTTGGCCGGCGGGAAGGAGTTTGTGTGCTCCTTGTTGGTTGGTTTTAGGGAAGAGAAAAACCTTGTTTCTATTCTTCCTCTTGCTTTAGAAGAGCAAGAAAGGAAGATTTACGATCTAGGAGCTTCGACTTACGGTAGATCGTCGCCCACACGACGTCCGAAAGGAGGAAGGTCATACATTAGAAGATTGAGAGGTATATCGATTCTCTAATCTTTATATGTTACATGTTTGTATTTGTTTTTCAATTATGAGCATGATATAAATCTGTATATGGCTAAATAATACTTGGATCCCGAGCATAAACACAAAAATCGACGATCCGAACATCGTCTATTCCGCGGCTACTCGTAGAATAGAGGATGGTCGCTTGAACAACTAGTTTGTTCAAGTGACCTCTCTAAACGAATAGCACGACGATGACTTGGTTGTTTGGGAAATCCTTTTTGTCTAGGATTAAAATTTTTAATCCGGGGACATCGAGGGGATCGCTATGAACAAATGACCAAGGTGAAGTGGGAAGCAAAGTTTCCCCTCACAGACTCGATAAGCAAAACCCTTCACACACAAGGTAGTTGGATCGGATTATTGGAATTTAAGGGTTAGTTGACGATTATTAGTCCTAGGTCATCTCACCCATTTCTACATGATCAAACATGTTATCCTTATGTGTTCTTGTGAGATGAATTCAATTTTACTTGATTAATTTTAATGAATTGAAACTAGTCAACCTTGAGTTAGATTCGGATTTGACCCTAAGCTCATCAAGTCACCTTTTCAAGATCTTGGCTTCCAGGTCGTGGCGAGGCACAGAGGCCTTCTTTGATCGGAAAAATGGCCACTTCCTTAGACAAAGCAAATTTCAAGAAAATAGTAACTTGACTCACTTAAGACCACTTCCTGGTCTAACTAGTCTAGGATACGGCGAGGTAGCTTTAGCTAGTTCCACTCAGTCAAGTGAACCGAACTAGATATGCCTTATCTAGCTCGAGTACCCAAGACTTCGCTTTCCTAGCGTACTATCATCTCGCCGCGTCCTAGTAACAAGTTATAGCCCCTATCTAACCATTCTAAAAAGAAAAGAAAGGAAAAAAAACAAAGTATGCAATTTCAAAGTAATAGCACGAACAAGTTTTGTACTAGCTCCCCCGGGACCATTGAATCGTTTCGGTCTTTCCACATAGTGGATTTGGTCCTTAGGAACCCAGTGAAGGGAGGGAAAACTTCGCTTCCCACTTCAACTCGGTTGCTTGTTCATGGAGATCCCTTCTACATCCCCAGATAAAAAAATTTATCCTTGACAAGAGGGATTGCCCAAGCAACCTTGTCATCGTCGTGCTATTCGATTAGAGTAGTCACTTGAACAAACTTGTTGTTCAAGCGACCAACCTCTACTCTACGAATAGCCGCGGAATAGACGATGTACGGATCGCCGACTTTTGTGTTTATGTTCGGGGTTTAAGTATATTTAGCCATAAAACAGAATATATATCATGCATATAATTGGAAAATAAGTATAAATATGTAACAAATGAAAATAGGGAATCGATATACCTCTCGATCTTCTATTGTATGACCTTCCTCCTTTCGGACGTCGTGTGGGCGACGATCTACCAAAAGTCGAAGCTCCTAGATCACCAATCTTCCTTCCTTGCTCGTTCTGAGCAAGAGAAAGAATAGAAACAAGACCCTTCTCCTTCCTTTAGCCAACCAACAAGCAACAAGCAACTTGCTTGCCGCCGGCCAACAAGGAGAAGGGAGAAAAAGATGGTTGTCGGCGAAGAGTTTCAAGGGAGGACCCTAAGCCTTGGATCCACCGGCCAAGGAGAAAGAGAAGAGCTACTTTGGACGCCAGCCAAGGGCTGGAAAGGTTGGTATGGGCGCCGGCCACCAATGGAGAAGAAGAAGATAAGGAAAGACTTTCCTTATTTGGTGCCGCCAAGCCCAAACCCTAATCCAAGCTTCTTGCCGCCCAAAACCCTAATCCTATCTCTAATTGGATTCAACTTGCCGCCCACCCCTTGCTCTCCTTTTATAGAGTTAGGGATAAGACTTGTTTTAATCTCCACCATTGGTTCTAGGGATTTAATCTCAACCGTCGGATCTAGAGATTTAATCGCTACCTTTGGATCTAGAGTTTTGTTTCTATCCATTGGATCTAGGCTTCATGAGGTATTAATAGGCTACATTAGGGACCATGAGGAGGAGTTGGATCTTGGCGACCCAATGGATCAAGCCCATATAAAGTCCGATCCATTAATGATAATCCAATCCACTAAAGGATTATCATTGATCTACCTCACCAAACCCCATAAATTAATATGAGCTCCATATATTATATGTACATTTTCTCTCCGTGTTTAAGATCTCGAATGTCCATCGATTAATTAATTTACTGACCATTAATTAATCAACATCTAACTCCATGAGTAGTAACACTCAACCTTTTCATCATGTCGGACCAAGTCCACCTGTAGGGTTTACATGATGAACCTTATGAGCTTCTCAAGAGGACATCATCATCCTAATATATAGGACACGGTTTCCTCCTATAATCAATGACACACCATATAAATAATATCATTTCTCAACTTACCGAGCCTATCGATTTAATCTATAAATCTCCCTCATTGGTAAATCAAAGAAATGAATACTAAGTATATGTTCCCGTTATTATATCGGGATTAAGAGTATGTACAATATAATATCCGAGGTCCGATTGGATTATGTAGTCAGCAATAAATCAAATTACCTCTACGTCGGTCCTGCTCAATACACACAAAGTGTACTAGTGTGATTCTATAGTCAAGACAAACCAATACCAAATCACACTACAACCATACCAATGGTTTGTCCAAAGCCATCGCGGTTGTGAGCCTATACTTATACTTTACAAGGAGCAGATAACATGATCTCCCATGTGACACCACACACCATGTTATCTACAATGTAATGTATTAGACAATATGCATAACCATAAAAATGTGCAAACAATGATCATGTGATTCTTATTTCAAAATAAAGATGTTCATACAAAAGATAGACTTTTCAATATACATCCCAAAATCTCCCACTTGTACTAAAAGACTATGCTGTCCTCAAACAACCACACATCTGATCCTCATTCCCTCCACATGCCTATCAAAAGCTCTCGCCGGAAGAGCCTTAGTGAAATGATCTGCCAGGTTATCCTCCGATGCAATCTTGGCCACAACTTCTCCTCTCTTTACGATTTCTCGTATCAGGTGGTACTTGCACTCTATGTGTTTACTAGCCTTATGAGCTCGTGGTACCTTCGAGTTTGCAACTGCACCACTATTATCACAATAAATTGTGATAGTTCTGGGCAAACAAGGAATCACATCGAAGTTCATCAGGAAGTTTCTGAGCCACACAGCTTCTTTGGCCGCTTCAGAGGCTGCGACATACTCAGCTTCCATGGTGGAGTTTGCCATGCATTTCTGCTTGACACTCCTCCATACAATGGCTCCACCTCCCAAAGTAAACACAAAACCTGAGGTAGACTTCATCGTTATCCGTCTCGATTGGAAGTCGAATCTGTAGTAACCCATGGAGTAATTTATGCACGTAAACTAGCATATAATCCCTAGTCCTTCTCAGGTACTTCAATATATGCTTTACCGTAGTCCAATGTCCCTGTCCTGGATTACTCTGATATCTGCTGACCATGCCCACGGTAAAGAAGATATCTGGTCTCGTACATAGCATCGCATACATAAGGCTTCCTACCGCCGAAGCATAAGGAACCACCTTCATCTCCTCTATCTCCTCAGATGTTCTAGGACACATCTCCTTAGATAAATGAACTCCATGCCTGAAAGGTAGAAAACCCTTTTTGGAGTTCATCATGCTAAAATGATCCATAATCGTGTCTATGTATGAAGCTTGGGATAAGCACAACATTCTTTTCCTACAATCCCTTATAATCTTGATCCCAAGGATGTGTCCCACTTCTCCCAAGTCCTTCATATCAAACTGTTTGGACAACCATACCCTTACGTCCGATAACACCTTGATATTGTTGTCAATCAACAAAATGTCATCTACGTATAGTACAAGAAATACACTACATTTCCGTCACATCTCTTGTACACACAAGACTCATCCGAACTTTGAATAAATCCATAAGACTGGATTGCTTCATCAAATTGGATGTTCCAAGACCTCGAAGCTTGCTTCAATCCATAAATGGACCGATTAAGCTTACATACAAGATGCTCTTTGCCTTTCGCAATGAATTCCTCTTGTTGCTTCATATAGATGTTTTCCTCAAGACTTCCATTAAGGAAAGCTTTCTTGACATCCATCTACCACACCTCATAATCCATATGAGCTGCAATGCATAAGAGAATCCGGATAGACTTAAGCATGACTACCGGTGAAAAGGTCTCCTCATAATCGATACCCTCTTTCTAAGTATACTCCTTCGCAACAAGCCTCGCTTTGAAGGTCTCAACCTTCCCATCTATTCCTCTCTTTCTTTTGTAGATCCACTTGCATCCAATGGTTTTTACACCATCGGATGGTTCCACTAGCTCACAGACCTGATTTGAATCCATAGATTCAATCTCAGTATTCATTGCACTTTGCCAAGATGTTGCATCTTTATCTTGGATTGCCTCGTCATATATCCAGGGATCAGGTTCATGTTCGCCAGGGAACAAATCAGAAGATTCTCCCAAGAAGATGAATCTATCAGGCTGTCTCACAACCCTCCCACTATGACGAGGTATCACCTATGTATCCTCAGTGACACGCGGTGCAGTGACTTGTGGTATATCCTCTTGTACCGGTGGTACTGAAGAAGTGACTTCCCCTTTTATTTCCTCCAGAACAATCTTACTCAATGGAGGCCGATGCGCAAGTTTATTTGCATCACATGTCAAATCGTAATGGAGGCCGTGAGAATTTATAAAAATATCCCTCTCCCACTTAGTAATTTGAAATTGAGGAATTTTCTAGCCTACGACATGCATATCAAACAATAAGCAATAAATATGAAAAATAAATATTTTCCAACTATTATGGCTTTTGTCTTCAATATGTCTCCCGTCGCATCGCCATCTCGTCCGCTCCTCCTACGCCATGTACGAGCCATCCGGAGATCCGAGCCGAGACTAAAAACCTATTTTAATTCACATCCATCGATCCTATACTCCACGAGGGAGTGTACATGAAATCTAGATCGAAAATAAACTAAAATAAAAGGAGTGGCTAAACAATGTCATATCTAATTTATAAAAAATTAAATACTAGCCTCGTCAACCCCGAGGATTCAACAAAATATACAATTACACACATACAATCACATACACACATATGGTCATAATAGTTGGATCCTATGTCTGCAACCAAAGAGTAAACCTACGCATATCCTACTATTATCCGACACATATAATATATGAAAAATGCATAAGAGTAAGTGAATCCTAAACACACAAAACCAGATATTGTTGCTCTGATACCACTTGAAGGGAGGGGAAACTTCGCTTCCCACTTCAACTTGATCGCTTGTTCATGGCGATCCCTTCTACGTCCCCAGATAAAAAAATTTATCCTTGATAAGAGGGATTTCCCAAAAAACCTTGTCATCGTCGTGCTATTCGATTAGAGTAGTCACTTGAACAAACTTGTTGTTCAAGCGACCAACCTCTATTCTACGAATAGCCGCGGAATAGACGATGTACGGATCGCCGGGTTTTGTGTTTATGTTCGGGGTCCAAGTATATTTAGCCACAAAACAGAATATATATCATGCATATAATTGAAAAACAAGTATAAATATGTAACAAATAAAAATAGAGAATCGATATACCTCTCGATCTTCTATTATATGACCTTCCTCCTTACGGACATCGTGTGGGCGACGATCTACCAAAAGTCGAAGCTCCTAGATCACCAATCTTCCTTCCTTGCTCGTTCCGAGCAAGAGGAAGAATAGAAACAAGACCCTTCTCCTTCCTTTGGCCAACCAACAAGCAACAAGCAACTTGCTTGCTGCCGGCCAACAAGGAGAAGGGAGAAAAAGATGGTTGCCGGCCAAGAGCTTCAAGGGAGGACCCTAAACCTTGGATCCATCGGCCAAGGAGAAGGAGAAGAGCTACTTTGGATGCTGGCCAAGGGCTGGAAAGGCTGGTATGGGCGCCGGCCACCAACGGAGAAGAAGAAGATAAGGAAAGACTTTCCTTATTTGGTGCCGCCAAGCCCAAACCCTAATCCAAGCTTCTTGCTGCCCAAAACCCTAATCCTATCTCTAATTGGATTCAACTTGCCACCAACCCCTTGCTCTCCTTTTATAGAGTTAGGGATATGCCTTGTTTTAATCTCCACCATTGGTTCTAGGGATTTAATCTCAACCGTCGGATCTAGAGATTTAATCTCAACCATCGGATCTAGAGATTTAATCTCTACCTTTGGATCTAGAGTTTTGTTTCTATCCATTGGATCTAGGCTTTATGAGGTATTAATATGCTACAATAGGGATCATGAGGAGGAGTTGGATCTTGGCCTCCCAATGGATCAAGCCCACATAAAGTCCGATCAATTAATGATAATCCAATCCACTAAAGGATTATCATTGATCTACCTCACCAAACTTCATAAGTTAATATGGGCTCCATATATTATATGTACATTTTCTCCCCGTGTTTAAGATCTCGAATGTCCGTCGATTAAACTAGATGTCATTTTTTTCCGCAAGTGCACGGTTGTTGTCAAGTAATAAAAATATCGATCCCACAGGGATTGGGTCAATTACCGAGTGGTCGTGATACCAAGTTATCTAGTCAATCGAATTGTTGTTTAAGCAAAGAACCTGAGAAGTCAAGAACGACGAATGAGAAGAACGAGCTGAAAGTCAAGAGTTGAGGAGAATCTCAGGATATGGGTTTCACCACGTCGACTATTTATAAGGTGATTTAATTCTTTCCTACCCTTATTAGAGTTGTTTTGATGGAACCTATCCTAAGGTAAATCAACGGCCCCTTTCGAGGTCTACGTTAACTGTACCTATCAAACTCAATTTACCTGTCACGGTGTTCGAGCATAGGGGATCATAATCAGCTAAGGGGACCTGTCACGAGACCCCCGCAAACCTCCCTATGTCTTACCTCCGCTACTTTGGTAAAACTGGATTTGATAGATCCATTAAATTCATGAGAGTTCCTCTAGAGTCAAATTTCCTCTTCACGTAGGCTTTGCACACGGGACCATAATCACTAAGGAGACTCACACGAGACCCCGCAAGCCCTCATAGATACACTACCTCTACTAGTAGGAGTTATTCCCTAGTTTGTTCTGTCTTTAGGGAACTCGGGTTCTCTTTTTGGTACTTCCCCTTTTCTACTTATGTTTATCAATAAGAATCCAAAATAACCAGATCAAAATTAACAATAGTTCAGTTAGTATAGATTATATCATCCGTCATAAATTGTCAAGGGCTACTCCCCCATCCTAAGATTACAGGATACTACTCCATATTCTGACAAGAATTACTAGAGAGGGTGCCATATCCTTCTTCTGCCGACTCCTTTATCTCTCTTATCTTCTTGCCGATCTCGACCACCCGCCGCCCTCCTTTAGGGTTAGAATCTCTCCTCTTTATAGCCTTGGCCTCCTTCAATTATGGCAATAAATTTCCCGTAATTGAGAGAAGATCCTGATTGCTCGCAAAAGGAATTTCGAATCAGCCAACACGCCTGCAAGCAAATGAGGGCACCGGCGTGTCGCATTTCCTCCGAGCGTGTTGCTTTTGAATCGGGCGTGTTGAAGCCGAATCGGCGTGTCGTGCTGGAACCCTTGACACAGCGTGTCGATCTTTGAACTAGGCGCGTAGCCGAATCGGCGTGGTTTGGCCGCTCTCATGACACGGCGTCTTGATTTCTAACACGTGTTGTTTTGATACGCTGCTTTTCGCCTCAACATAAAAACACCCAAAAGCAGTCTCTTCATCCAAAATATGCTAAACTTTAACTGAATCATGATAAAATACATGCCTAGGATATGAAATGTGATAGAATGCATGTATATGGAGTAGTGAAAACATAGCATGATTTACACTCATCAAAATCCCCTAGTCCTAAACTTTTGCTTGTCCTCAAGCAAAGAAAACCCAAAAGACAACTTAATTGTGGAAATGCTAGACACCATCCAGAGGTATACAATCTGATCTTAATCTTTTCAAATCATTCCTAGTTGCCAAGTTTGAAAGATCCCTATATAGTGCACGTGAAAAGGTGGACTAAAGTCATTGGACACCAATCTGGACTTGACATCCCTTCTATCGTAGAACATTCTTATTTCCGGCATAGAGGCACTTACCTGCCTTAATGCATGGATCATTCTTACCTATCATCAAAAGGTCTCAAAGGAGCACTTTCTAAGAAGAGAGAAGGAAAGGAATTATAGAGAGCATTTCCCCAGTAACTAGTTAGTCTCAAAGGGGCACTTTTTAGGTGTTTCCCCAGTAACTACTTGGTTTCAAAGGGGTGCTTGAAAACAATTCCAGTAAATCCTTTTTTTTTTTTTTTTTTTTTTTAAACATACTTCTAGTGAAAGTGTTTCTCCAGTAACCAAGTTGCGCAGGTAAGTCTCCAATGGAAAATTGAGTACTTGTCCGATATGGGGGATTTAAATCTTTTCATTGGATACCTCAGACCTATAGACCGTGTTAGAAGTGAAATAGGGTTCTTATCAAATAGGCAAAAAGGAATATCATGATCCGACCAATGTTCAGTTGTATTACGCTAGATGATATAAAAAATGCACTGTTATGATATATGAAAAGATGCAAACAAAATGTCAGTATCCAAACTAAAAATCTAAGTAGAGATAGAACAAACAATAAAGGATGTGCATCGAAACTCACAAAATAGTTCAAGGTGGTCAATGGTCATCGTCTTCACTACTAGCATCCTCCTCTGCCCACCTTCATCGCTGCTCCTGGTAAAATTCCCGGACTCTGTCAAATCTATCATCATCATCTTCTCCGCACTCAAGAAGTGAAAACTCACGCCTCTCCTATAAAAATCACCGCCTGGCCCAAATGTTGTGTCACTATACGATGGTGCTCCTCCGTAGCTTGGGCATACCGATCCCATATACCTATGTGCGAGGTATGTTCGACCCTGAAAGCTTCGAATGATGATCGGAATCCTGAAAAATCAAAAGAAGAGTACCCTGTAGAAACATTGTTAGTAGGAAACCGTGGGGTCTGAGAGTCGAATGTGATGGCTCGTGGGTTATGTGAGATGGCTCCCTAGGAGGGGTGATGGAGCATGGGCAAGTGGGGGGTAGGAAAGGGTTCTGACATCTCTAAAAAGCCAATTGGATGAATTACGACAGCTTATCTCGCTGTGTTTCTAAGAGGGATTTTAATTCCATTTCTTAACACCAAACGATATCCTCACACATGCCTCAATCATCTTCATATTTATACAAGCATCCAAATCCAATCTAGGGCTAGCAGACAATATTCAAGGTCATCTAAATCACATCCTAAGGCTACAAAGAATCCTAGTGATAATACCACCTATGACTATGACTCGGATGGGCTATTACTAACCTTAACTAGATGTCTAACCATATGGGCTCTAATCAATATTAACTTCATTTAGCATGGCCCATAAAATTGTAACTCACTTTGCCTAGCCACCTGCACTATCATATCTTCCCGAGATTGTATTAGCCATGAATCTAAGGAGATAATGAAAAGTAGGATTAGGGATGTTAAATGATTTGGACTCGATGCATCATAGGGGCGAGGGTCATGTAAATTAATCTCCAAAATTGATGATCAATAAAATGTCTATGAATGTGCCTCTCCTCCGCTAGGAAAATCAAATATCGTATTAAAATCACTTAAAGAAAGGGTAAACTCATGGTTCATTAATCTAAATTTTATTTTTCCTTCCTCACAATCCTTTCCTTGCGGTGTTTCAAAGCAGACAGGAGCTAAGGAATTCAAGAGTGATGCTGCAAGTAAGATGATGGTGCGTGATAAACTCGGTCCATCCTATCCTATTGGTTAACCAAGTTATGTCATCTCTTAACCCTAGGGTGGTCAACGTAGAAGTCTATAGTTCTTGTAGATACTAACTTCCTTTTTCAAGCCATCAATTTAGTCTTCATAACATCATCTCTAAAAACAATTCCATATGGATGGCTAGAGGTCTGAGGAGGTTCGCTACCCAAATCCGAGCTTTTCTTTTCCCCTTGTCCCTTGCCAAGAGGAAGAAGCTCCTCCTCTAGTCTTCACTCGCTTGCTCATGGCGTGGTGTGATGGAGAGAGACAAAGGGTTAGCTCCTCGCTTGAGAGAGAGACCGACGGCCGCTTCAACCTTGGATCGCGAGTGGAAAATTAGGGCGTGCTCGGTCGGTTTTAGAGGGCTATCCGCGAAGATAGGCGTGTCGGGCATCCTCTTACGCAAATACCCGACCCGCTTAAGCGCGATATAGCGCGTCTCCGCTTCCCCAGTGCGTGCAGCTTCAGCCCAGCGGCCGCGCGGCCGCCCAGCGTGCTGAGGTTGAGAAGTGTGCGACACGGGCGTGCTAGTCAGCACGCTCTGCCTGTGTTGTCTTCGGTAACAACACGCTGTCGTTCGCACAAAGTGGTCGTGTCAACTTGGCACGCAGTGGCACGCAGTGGCACGTATCCTGAAAACCTGAAAAAATAAAAATAGAATAAAGAATAAAATAAACTAAAATAAAGTGACTAAAAAAAATGAAAATAGCATGGGTTGCCTCCCAAGAAGCGCTTGTTTAAGGTCGTTAGCTACTCTCCCTAGTTTTGGGATATGGCTCGAGGAGTGTGCTCGCCTCCTCATCTCTAATTAGCTCAATGTAATTGTTTGCGAAGTATCTCTTAAGTCTTTGACCATTTACTTTGAAAATTCCCGTAGACTCACTAGATATATCAATAGCTCCATGACGATAAACCTTTTCAACTCGATATGGCCCCGACCATCTGGATTTCAGCTTCCCAGGAAAGAGTTTCAATCTGGAGTTGAATAGTAATACCAAGTCTCCTTGATGGAATTCTCTGCGCATGATGTTCTTGTCATGCCACCTCTTCGTTTTCTCCTTGTAAGACCTTGCATGTTCATAAGCATCAAGGCGTAGTTCTTCAAGTTCATTTAGTCATGCTTTTCTTTTCTCTCCTGGCTTTCTTCAGTCAAAATTAAGCCATTTAATTGCCCAATATGCTCAGGCTCTATTTCAATCGAAGATGACATGGTTTTCCATAAACTAATCAAACGAGTCATTCCAATGGGTGTCTTGTAGGCGCTGATAGGCCCATAAAGCATCATCAAGTCTTAAAGACCAATCCTTCCTTGATCTTGATAATCGCTTTCCAAGATAGTCTTGATTTCCTATTCAAACTTCTACTTGCCCGCTCGTTTGTGGATGATATGGTGAGGCTAGTTTATGGGTTACTCCATACTTCTTGAGAAGACTTTCAAATTGTCTTTCGATAAAGTGTGAGCCTCCATCACTTATTACTACTCTCGGTATTCCAAATCTTGGAAATATTATACTCTTAAAGAGCTTAATGACTATTTTTGCATCACAAGAGGGGGATGGTAGAGCCTCAACCCATTTAGACACATAGTCCACTGCTACCAGTATATAGGCATTTTTATAGGAAGTAGGGAAGGGTCCCATATAGTCAATTCCCCAGACGTCGAACAATTCGACTTCCAATATCAAATTTTGAGGCATCTCATGTCTCCTTGATATGTTCCTGGCCTTTGACAATGTCACAAGTCGTCACATAATTCCGAGAGTCTCTAAAAATATGAGGCCAATAAAATCCTACTTGCAGAACCTTTGCCGCAGTCTTGTCTGTGCTCGCGTGACCTCCATATGCAGAAGAATGACAGTGATACAATATATCCTCAATCTCTTCTTCGGATATGCATCTTCGATATATAGCATCCGCCCCTTGCTTGAACAAGAATGGTTCGTCCCACACATAATGCTTCACATCCGAAAGGAACTTCTTCCTCTGATGATAACTCATGTGAGAAGGTATTATCCCGCAAGCTAGGTAGTTGGCAAAATCAGCATACCACGGAGCTTTGATTGTTCTAGCTGCTAGTAGCCGCCATCCGAAAGAAGTCATTTATAGCAAGATCATCGGCTCTTCCCGCATTTGGTTCTAGATGAAGCCTCGATAGATGGTCCGCAACCACGCTTCTCCGTTCCTTGCTTGTCTCGAATTTCTAAGTCAAACTCTTGTAGGAGAAGTATCCACCAGATAAGTCTTGGCTTAGATTCCTTTTTACTCAGCAAATATCTTATGGATGCATGATTTGTGCAAACTATCACCTTGGTCCCTATGATATAAGATCTGAACTTGTCGAAAGCAAATACTATAGCCAAGAGTTCCTTCTCTGTGGTAGCATAATTCATTTGTGCTTCATCCAATGTTTTACTGGCGTAGTAGATTGCATACACCTTGCGATCCTTCCTTTGTCCTAACATCGCCCCACAAAGAAATTCACTGCATCACACATAATTTCAAAAGGGAGACTCAACTGAGGTTGCATTATTGGGCGGTTGTTAATGCTTCCTTTAACTGGAAAATGCATCAAGACAAGGATTATCAAGTGAAACACACATCTTTAGCAAGCAAATTAGTTAATGGTTTTGAAATTTTTGAGAAGTCTTTGATGAACTGGTGAGAACCCTCGCATGTCCTAGAAACTACGCACTTCGACATCACTGAGGAGGCAACTTCTTGATCACTTCGGTTTTGCAATGTCCACCTCGATACCACGGTGTGAGACTAGGTGCCCAAGTACTATGCCTTCTCGCACCATGAAGTGGCACTTCTCCCAGTTAAGCATTAAATTCATTTCCTCGCATCTCTGCAAGACCTTTACCAAATTAGATAAACACATATCAAAATGCCTCCATATACGGAAAAATCATCCATGAACACTTCCATTATATTCTCGATCATGTCGTAAAAATTGAAGTCATACACCTCAAATGTGGCTTGCATTGCATAGTCCAAAAGGCATTCTTCTGAAAGCAAAAGTACCATATGGGCAGGTGAAAGTTGTTTTCTCTTGGTCATTAGGATAAATAGGGATTTGATAGAAACCAGAGTATCCATCTAAGTAACAGAAATGCGAGTGTTTTGCCAATCGGTCTAGCATTTGGTCAATAAATGGGATGGGGAAGTGGTCCTTTCTAGTTTCTTTATTCAATTTCCTATAATCAATGCACATTCTCCATCCCGTAACAGTTCTTGTGGGGATTAACTCATTCATAGAATTCCTTATCACCGTTACCCCCCTTTCTTTGGCACGACATGGACTGGACTTACCCATTCGCTATCGGATATTGGATAGATAATTCCTGCATCTAGCAATTTCATGACCTCTTTCTTGACTATCTCTTTCATAGCTGGGTTCAGCCTTCTTTGATGCTCTATAGAGGTTTTAAAATTGTCTTCTAGTAGAATTCTGTGCATGCAAACCGATGGACTAATTCCCCTAATATCCTCAAGCTTGTATCCAATGACATTCTTATGTGTTTTCAATACCTCAATCAGTTTTTCGGTCTCTGCATTGCTCAGATTAGCATTAATGATCACAGGATAAGTAGAGTTTTCGCCAAGGAATTCATACCTGAGTGTGGATGGAAGAGGCTTAAGTTCTACCTGTGGTGTGAGGTTGGGGTCGCAAATCTCCAGCTCTTTATCCTCAAAATCCTCCGAGCTTATTAAGATGAGTTTGTTCGTGCTCCTTCTAGTGCTATTGACTGGAGACTGTCAATCCTACAACAAACATCAAAAACAGAAGGTTGTTTAACAGCTTTTGAAAGGTCAAATTCAATTTTGTCGTTTCCAAATGCAAGTGAGAGTTTGTGGTTCTTGACATCTATCATTGCTCCTGCAGTAGCCAAGAAAGGTCTCCCCAAAATGAGTGGAATACATGGGTCTTCATCCATGTCTAGTACTACAAAATCTGCAGGAATAATAAAATTTCCCACCGTGACTGGTACATCTTCTAAGATTCCCAGCGATATCTAATGGAGCGACGGCCAATCTATGAAGGCCATAGTAGTTAGTTTCATTTCTCCCAAATCCAATTTCTTGCATATGGAAAGAGGTATCAGATTTACACTGGCGCCCAAATCGCAAAAAGCCTTATCAAAATTTGAGTCATTAATTATGCAAGGTATAGAAAAGCTACCCGGAGCATTTAGTTTGGGAGGTACCATGTTCTTAATTAACGCACTGCACTCCTCAGTAAGAGCCACTGTTACATGCTCCTCGACTTTTCTTTTATTTGTTAAGACGTCCTTCAAGAACTTGGAGTATGTGGGCATTTGTTGAAGAGCTTCTGTAAAAGGTATATTGATATATAGCTTCCTAATTATCTCAAGGAACTTACCAAATTGTTCATCCAATTTTTCCTTAATCAGCCTTTGAGGGAACGGGACAGGGGGCTTATATGTTCTTGGTTCCTTATTCGACACGCCTGTGTCGTTCGGCACAGGCTGGGCGTGTCGGCTGCTGGAGTTACCCGACACGGGTGTGTCGGCTGACACGCGCTCGTGTGTCTGCTTTCCCTCAGGCGTGTTGAACAACACACCCTGGGTAAGGGTGTGTTGTCGGCTTCCTTTGCTAATTCAAACCAGCGCATTGCCTTTCCAACTCGACACGCCGTGTCGAGGTCCGCTTGTTGAGCCTCGCCTCCTTCTAAAATCCTTCCACTTCAAACTTATAGAATTACAATGCTCACTGGGTTTATCAATTTCCAGTGAAATCACGGGCGCCCTCGATGCCGAAATGCAATTTGGGAAATTTGATTTTCCAGCATTCTTGTGTGATTAGTCAAATTATCAACCTTGCTTCCCAATTGCTTGATTGCCTCGGTATTATTTTGATGTTGCCGATTTGATTCTACAATATGCTGTAGAAATTCATCATTTATCTTCCCCTGACACGTAATAAAATTTTCCATCATCTTTTCTAAGCTCGACTTTGGGTCCCGCCAAATCTCAAGGTGCTCCAAAATTGTTCACCCGTAAGAATTTTGATTTGCTCTATACGAAAAGTTGGGATGATTCCTCCAACCGGGATTGTACGTGTTTGAGTAAGGGTTGCCACCATTAGACTTCTGATTAAAATTATTTAGCGCATCCACTTGCTCAATCCCAGCTCCTTCAGATGGTGCGTGTAGGATTTGGCAATTCATCGCTACATGTCCTGTTACACCACAGATCTCGCAAGTGACTTTAGATTAGTTTACAGCTGATACATTAAAATGTTCGAGCTTTTGAGTTAACGCATCGACTTTTGCACTGAGTAGATCAATGGTACTTACCTCAAACTTACCAGGCATTTTAGTTTGATATCCTCGTTCTGTAGCCCATTGGTGAGAATTCATTGCCACATTCTCGATGATCTCAAAAGCTTCATCCAATATTTTGTTCATAAGAGCTCCTCCTGCAGCAGAATCAAGAGAAACTTTAGTAGCAGGTAAACTGTGATGGGTAAACTTTTTATAGTTGCCGCCGCTGGGCCCGAAGACCCCCCCCTCATCAGAAACCCTAAAGGATTTTTGGACGAACGGTTCAACTGTCCTATCAGAGCGTACACGGGTTTACCCTCTGGACACTGCTCGTTGAACTTTCCGCACATATTCGTGGGAGTTGCAATTTCTGCAGCCCTTTGGGATCGAACCCATGACCTCCGATTGGATACCTCCATGCGCTTGCCACTAGAGCTAGCGCACTTCGGTTAAACTGTGATGGGTAAACTTTTTATAGTTGCCGCCGCCGGGCCCGAAGACCCCCCCTCATCAGAAACCCCGAAGGATTTTTGGACGAACGGTTCAACTGTCCTATCAGAGCGTACATGGGTTTACCCTCAGGACACTGCTCGTTGAAATTTCCGCACATATTCGTGGGAGTTGCAATTTCTGCAGCCCTTTGGGATCGAACCCGTGACCTCCGATTGGATACCTCCATGCGCTTGCCACTAGAGCTAGCGCACATCGGTAAAACTGTGATGGGTAAACTTTTTATAGTTGCCGCCACGGCCCAAGACTTCTCATCGTAAACCCCGGCGATTTTTGGACGAACGATTCAATCGCCCTATCAGAGCGCATACGGGTTTACCTCCTGACAACGCCGCTTGAACTTTCCGCATATATTCGTGGGAGTTGCAATTTCGCACTCTTTGGGATCGAACCCGCGACCTTTCGATTGATACCTCCATGCGCTGCTACTAGAGCTAGCGCACTTCGCAAACCGTGATGGGTAAACTTTCAAGACCTCCTCATCGTAAAACCCCGGGATTTTTGGACGAACGTTCAATCGGCCCTATCGTGAGCGTAACACGGGTTTACCTCCTGACACCGCTGAACTTTCCGCATATTCGTGGGAGTTGAAATTTCGCAGCCCTTTGGGATCGAACCCATGACCTCCGATTGATACCTCCATGCGCTGCCACTAGAGCTAGCGCACTTCGTGAAACTGTGATGGGTAAACTTTTATAGTTGCCTCCGCCGCCCAAGACCCTCATCGTAAACCCCAAGGATTTTTGGACGAACGGTTCAATCGCCCTATCGAGAGTACACGGTTTACCATCCGACATCGCCGCTGAACTTTCCGCACATATTCGTGGAGTTGTACTGCAGCCCTTTGGGATCGAACCCGTGACTCGATTGATACCTCCATGCGCTGCTACTAGAGCTAGCGCACTTCGCTAAAACCGTGATGGGTAAACTTTTTATAGTTGCCGCCCGCCCAAGACACTCTAATCAAAAACCCCAAGGATTTTTGGACGAACGTTCAATCTTCTATCGAGCGCATACACGGTTTACCTCCGACACCGCCGCTGAACTTTCCGCATATATTCGTGGAGTTGTACAATTTCGCACTCTTTGGGATCGAACCCGTGACCTCCGATTGATACCTCCATGCGCGCTGCCACTAGAGCTAGCGACTTCCGTAAAAAGCGTGATGGGTAAACTTTTATAGTTGCCGCCGCCCAAGACTCCTCATCGTAAACCCCAAGGATTTTTGGATGAACGCTCAACTGCCCTATCGAGTGTACACGAAGTTTACTCTCCGACACCGCCGCTGAACTTTCCGCACATATTCGTGGGAGTTACCGCAGCTTTGGGATCGAACCCGTGACCTCCGATTGATACCTCCATGCGCTGCTACTAGAGCTAGCGACTTTGGCCAAAATCGAGATGGGTAAACTTTTTATAGTTGCCGCCATCACCCGGCGACTCTCTTCGTAAACCCCGGCGATTTTTGGATGAACGGTTCAACTTTCCTCGCTTGAGCGCATACCAAGCTCCGCCGACATCGCCGCTGAACCCCGCACTTATTCGTGGGAGTTGCAATTCTCGCATTCTTGAGAGGTTCGAACTCGAGACTCGAATCGATACCTTCCACGCCAGCCACTAGGACTCTAGCGCTGGTAAACCGTGATGGGTAAACTTTTTATAGTCGCCGCCGGCCCGAAGACCCCTCATCGTAAAACCCCGAAGGATTTTTGGACGAACGGTTCAACTGTCCTATCAGAGCGTACACGGGTTTACCCTCCGGACACTACTCGTTGAACTTTCCGCACATATTCGTGGGAGTTGCAATTTCTGCAGCCCTTTGGGATCGAACCCGTGACCTCCGATTGGATACCTCCATGCGCTTGCCACTAGAGCTAGCGCACTTCGGTAAACCGTGATGGGTAAACTTTTATAGTTGCCGCCGGCCCAAGACCCTCATCGTAAACCCCAAGGATTTTTGACGAACGGTTCAATCGTCCTATCGTAGCATACATGGGTTTACCTCCGACACCGCCGTTGAACTTTCGCACATATTCGTGGGAGTTGCAATTGTGAGCCCTTTGGGATCGAACCCGTGACCTCCGATTGGATACCTCCATGCGCTTGCCACTAGAGCTAGCGCACTTCCGTAAAAACTGTGATGGGTAAACTTTTTATAGTTGCCGCCGCCGGGCCCGAAGACTCCCCCTCATCAGAAACCCCGAAGGATTTTTGGATGAACGGTTCAACTGTCCAATCAGAGCGTACAATCGTTTACCCTCCGGACACTGCTCGTTGAACTTTCCGCACATATTCGTGGGAGTTGCAATTTCTGCAGCCCTTTGGGATCGAACCCGTGACCTCCGATTGGATACCTCCATGCGCTTGCCACTAGAGCTAGCGCACTTCGAAAATCGCGTGATGGGTAAACTTTTATAGTTGCCGCCGCCGGGCCCAAGACCCTCATCGTAAACCCCGAGGATTTTTGGACTAACGGTTCAATCGTCCTATCGTGAGCGCATACACGGTTTACCCTCCAACACCGCCGTTGAACTTTCCGCACATATTCATGGAGTTGCAATTTCGCAGCTCTTTGGGATCGAACCCGTGACCTCCGATTGATACCTCCATGCGCTGCTACCAGAGATAGCGCACTTCAAGAAAAACCGTGATGGGTAAACTTTTTATAGTCGCCCGCCCAAGACCCCCTCATCGTAAATCCCGGCGATTTTTGGACGAACGATTCAATCGCCCTATCAGCGCATACGGTTTACCCTCCGACACCGCCGTTGAACTTTCCCCACATATTCGCGGAGTTGCAATTTCGCAATTCCTTTGGGATCGAACCCGTGACCTCCGATTGATACCTCCATGCGCTACACTAGAGCTAGCGCACTTCGTAAACCGTGATGGGTAAACTTTTTTAGTTGCCGCCACGCCCAAGACCTCATCGTAAAACCCCGGCGATTTTTGACGAATAGCTTCAATCGTTCTATCGAGCGCATACTTTACCCTCCTGACATCGCCGTTGAACTTTCCGCACATATTCGTGGGAGTTGCAATTTCGCACTCTTTGGGATCGAACCCGTGACCTTCCGATTGATACCTCCATGCGCTTGCTACTAGAGCTAGCGCACTTCGTAAAATCGTGATGGGTAAACTTTTTATAGTCCGGCTACGCCCAAGAAGACTCTCATCGTAAAACCCCGGCGATTTTTGGACGAACGGTTCAATCGTCTATCGAGCGCACATGTTTACCCTCCGGACACGCCGCTGAACTTTCCGCACATATTCGTGGGAGTTGCAATTTCTGCAGCCCTTTGGGATCGAACCCGTGACCTCCGATTGGATACCTCCATGCGCTTGCCACTAGAGCTAGCGCACTTCGGTCAAAACTGAGATGGGTAAACTTTTTATAGTTGCCGCCACCATCCCCGAAGGACTCCCCTCTTCAGAAACCCCAAAGGATTTTTGGGTGAACGGTTCAACTTTCCTCGCTGAGCGCACCGCCTAGCTCACGGACATCGCCGCTGAACCCCGCACTTATTCATGGGGTTGCAATTCGCAGCCCTCGAGGTTCAACTCGAGACTGACCGATACCTCCACGCCAGCCACCAGGACTCTAGCGCTCGAAAACCGTGATGGATAAACTTTTTATAGTTGCCGCCGCCGTGCCCGAAGACCCCCCCTCATCAGAAACCCCGAAGGATTTTTGGATGAACGGTTCAATCGCTATCGAGGCATACGGTTTACCCTCCGACACTACTCGCTGAACTTTCCGCACATATTCGTGGAGTTGCAATTTCGCAGCCCTTTGGGATCGAACCCGTGACTGATTGATACCTCCATGCGCTGCTACCAGAGCTAGCGCACTTCGTAAATTGATGGGTAAACTTTTTATAGTTGCCGCCGCCGCCCAAGACGCCTCTCATCGTAAACCCCGGGCGATTTTTGACTAACGCTTCAATCGCCCTATCAGAGCGCATACGGTTTACCCTCCGCATAATCGCCGTTGAACTTTCCGCACATATTCGTGGGAGTTGCAATTTCTGCAGCCCTTTGGGATCGAACCCGTGACCTCCGATTGGATACCTCCATGCGCTTGCCACTAGAGCTAGCGCACTTCGGTAAACTGTGATGGGTAAACTTTTTATAGTTGCCGCCGCCGGGCCCGAAGACCCCCCCTCATCAGAAACCCCGAAGGATTTTTGGACGAACGGTTCAATTGTCTATCGTAGGCATACACGGGTTTACCTCCGACATCGCCGCTGAACTTTCCGCATATATTCGTGGAGTTGTAATTTCGCACTTTGGGATCGAACCCGTGACTCTCCGATTGATACCTCCATGCGCTTGCTACCAGAGCTAGCGACTTCGCAACCGTGATGGGTAAACTTTTTATAGTTGCCGCCACGCCCAAGACTCTCATCGTAAACCCCAAGGCGATTTTTGACGAACTGCTCAATCTGCCCTATCGAGCGCATACGGGTTTACCTCTCGACACCGCCGCTGAACTTTTCGCACATATTCGTGGGAGTTGCACTGCACTTTGGGATCGAACCCGTGACCTCCGATTGGATACCTCCATGCGCTTGCCACTAGAGCTAGCGCACTTCGGTCAAAACTGAGATGGGTAAACTTTTTATAGTTGCCGCCACCATCCCCGAAGGACTCCCGTCTTCAGAAACCCCAAAGGATTTTTGGGTGAACGGTTCAACTTTCCCTGTTGGAGCGCACCGCCTAGCTCACGGACATCGCTGCTGAACCCGCACTTATTCGTGGGGTTGTAATTCCTTCACCCTTGAGGTTCAACCTCGAGACCTTCACCGATACCTCCACGCCTAGCCACTAGGACTCTAGCGCCGTAAACCGTGATGGGTAAACTTTTTATAGTTGCCGCCGTCAAATTCAAGACTCCCTCATCGTAAACCCCGGCGATTTTTGGATGAATGGTTCAACTTTCCCTATCGAGCGCACACGGTGTACCCTCCGACACCGCCGCTGAACTTTCCGCACATATTCGTGGAGTTGCAATTTCGCACTTTGGGATCGAACCCGTGACCTCCGATTGATACCTCCATGCGCTACTACTAGAGCCAGCGACACTTTGCAAAACTGAGATGGGTAAACTTTTATAGCCGCCGCCCGGCCCAAGACCCCTCTCATCGTAAAACCCCGGCGATTTTTGGACGAACGGTTCAATCGCCCTATCGAGCGCATACTGTTTACCTCCGCACGCCGCTGAACTTTCCGCACATATTCGTGGGAGTTGCAATTTCGCAGCCTTTTGGGATCGAACCCGCGACTCTCCGATTGATACCTCCATGCGCTTGCTACACTAGAGCTAGCGCACTTCGCAAAACCGT
Source organism: Wurfbainia villosa (assembly GCA_025175895.1). Lineage (NCBI taxonomy): Eukaryota > Viridiplantae > Streptophyta > Magnoliopsida > Zingiberales > Zingiberaceae > Wurfbainia > Wurfbainia villosa. The sequence goes on along the minus strand of CM045989.1, from coordinate 27,254,409 downwards.
GATGGGTAAACTTTTTATAGTTGCCGCCGCCGCCCAAGACTCTCATAAGAAACCCCAAGGATTTTGGACGAACGTTCAATCGCCCTATCGAGCGCACACGTTTACCCTCCTGACACCGCCGCTGAACTTTCCGCACATATTCGTGGGAGTTGCAATTTCGCAGCCTTTGGGATCGAACCCATGACTTCCGATTGATACCTCCATGCGCTTGCTACTAGAGCTAGCGCACTTCGAAATCGTGATGGGTAAACTTTTTATAGTTGCCGCCGCCGCCCAAGACCTCATCGTAAACCCCGGCGATTTTTGGACTAACGGTTCAATCGCCCTATCAGAGCATACACTTTACCCTCCGACATCGCCGCTGAACTTTTCGCACATATTCGTGGGAGTTGCAATTTCGCACTCTTTGGGATCGAACCCGCGACCTTCCGATTGATACCTCCATGCGCTGCTACTAGAGCTAGCGCACTTCGTTAAAACTGTGATGGGTAAACTTTTTATAGTTGCCGCCACGCCCGGCGACTCCCTCATCGTAAACCCCGGCGATTTTTGACGAACGGTTCAATCGCCCTATCGAGCGCATGTGGTTTACCTCCTCCGACACCGCCGCTGAACTTTCCGCACATATTCTGCTGACTTTGGGATCGAACCCGTGACCTTCCGATTGATACCTCCATGCGCTGCTACCAGAGCTAGCGCACTTCGGTTAAAACTGTGATGGGTAAACTTTTTCTAGTTGCCACCGCGCCCAAGACCTCATCGTAAACCCCGGCGATTTTTGACGAACTGCTCAATCGCCTCATCGAGCGCATACACGGGTTTACTCCTGACACCGCCGCTGAACTTTCCGCACATATTCATGGGAGTTGCAATTTCTGCAGCCCTTTGGGATCGAACCCGTGACCTCCGATTGGATACCTCCATGCGCTTGCCACTAGAGCTAGCGCACTTCGGTAAACTGTGATGGGTAAACTTTTTATAGTTGCCGCCGCCGGGCCCGAAGACCCCCCCTCATCAGAAACCCCGAAGGATTTTTGGACGAACGGTTCAACTGTCCTATCAGAGCGTACACGGGTTTACCCTCCGGACACTGCTCGTTGAACTTTCCCCACATATTCGTGGGAGTTGCAATTTCTGCAGTCCTTTGGGATCGAACCCGTGACCTCCGATTGGATACCTCCATGCGCTTGCCACTAGAGCTAGCGCACTTCGGTAAACTGTGATGGGTAAACTTTTTATAGTTACCGCCGACGGGCCCGAAGACCCCCCCTCATCAGAAACCCCGAAGGATTTTTGGACGAATCGCTTCAATCGCCCTATCGAGCGCATACGCTTACCCTCCTGACACCGCCGCTTGAACTTTCCGCACATATTCGTGGGAGTTGCAATTTCTGCAGCCCTTTGGGATCGAACCCGTGACCTCCGATTGGATACCTCCATGCGCTTGCCACTAGAGCTAGCGCACTTCGGTAAACTGTGATGGGTAAACTTTTTATAGTTGCCGCCGCCGGGCCCGAAGACCCCCCCTCATCTGAAACCCCAAAGGATTTTTGGACGAATGGTTCAACTGTCCTATCAGAGCGTACACAGGTTTACCCTCCGGACACTGCTCGTTGAACTTTCCGCACATATTCGTGGGAGTTGCAATTTCTGCAGCCCTTTGGGATCGAACCCGTGACCTCCGATTGGATACCTCCATGCGCCACTACCAGAGCTAGCGACTTCGTCAAAATCGAGATGGGTAAACTTTTTATAGTTCGGCGACTCCTCTTCGAAAACCCCAAGGATTTTTGGGTGAACGGTTCAAGTTTCCTGTTGAGCGCATCGCCTAGCCCACGGACATCGCCGTGAACCCCGCACTTATTCGTGGGGGTTGCAATTCCTGCAGTCCTTGAGGTTCGAACCCTAGACCTCGAACTGGATACCTCCACGCTCTAGCCACTAGGACTCTAGCGCTTCGGTAAAACTGTGATGGGTAAACTTTTTATAGTTGCCGCCGCCGGGCCTGAAGACCCCCCCTCATCAGAAACCCCGAAGGATTTTTGGATGAACGGTTCAATCCCTATCGAGCGCATACTGGTTTACCCTCCTGACACGCCGCTTGAACTTTCCGCAAATATTCGTGGGAGTTGCAATTTCTACAGCCCTTTGTGATCGAACCCGTGACCTCCGATTGGATACCTCCATGTGCTTGCCACTAGAGCTAGCGCACTTCGGTAAAACTGTGATGGGAAAACTTTTTATAGTTGCCCTCGCCGCCCAAGACCCCCTCATCGTAAAACCCCGAAGGATTTTGGACGAACGGTTCAATCGCCCTATCGAGCGCATACACGGTTTTACCCTCCGACACCGCCGCTTGAACTTTCCGCACATATTCGTGGTAGTTGCAAAGTCTGCAGCCCTTTGGGATCGAACCCGAGACCTCCGATTGATACCTCCATGCGCTTGCTACTAGAGCTAGCGCACTTCGTAAACCGTGATGGGTAAACTTTTTATAGTTGCGCCGCCGCCCAAGACCCCTCATCGTAAACCCCGGCGATTTTTGGACGAACGGTTCAACTGTCCTATCAGAGCATACACGGGTTTACCCTCCGACATCGCCGCTGAACTTTTCGCATATATTCGTGGGAGTTGCAATTTCTTAAGCACTTTGGGATCTAACCCGTTACATCCGATTGGATACCTCCATGCGCTTGCCACTAGAGCTAGCGCACTTCGGTTAAAACTGTGATGGGTAAACGTTTTATAGTTGCCGCCCGCCCGGCGACTTCTCATCGTAAACCCCGGCGATTTTTGGACGAACGGTTCAATCCGCCCTATCGTAGCGCATATGGGTTTACCCTCCGACACGCCGCTGAACTTTCCGCATATATTCGTGGGAGTTGCAATTTCGCACCCTTTGGGATCGAACCCGTGACCTCCGATTGGATACCTCCATGCGCTTGCCACTAGAGCTAGCGCACTTCGGTTAAAACTGTGATGGGTAAACTTTTTCTAGTTGCCACCGCCGCCCAAGACCCCTCATCGTAAACCCCGGCGATTTTTGGACGAACGGTTCAATCGTCTATCGTAGCGCATACTGCTTTACCCTCCTGACACCGCCGCTGAACTTTCCGCATATTAATGGGAGTTGCAATTTCGCAACCCTTTGGGATCGAACCCGTGACCTCCGATTGGATACCTCCATGCGCTTGCCACTAGAGCTAGCGCACTTCGGTAAAAACTGTGATGGGTAAACTTTTTATAGTTGCCGCCACGCCCAAGACCTCATCGTAAATCCCAAAGGATTTTTGGACGAACGGTTCAATCGTTCTATCGAGCGCATACGGTTTACCCTCCTGACATCGCCGCTTGAACTTTCCCCACATATTCGTGGGAGTTGTACAATTCGCACCTTTGGGATCGAACCCGTGACCTCCGATTGGATACCTCCATGCGCTTGCCACTAGAGCTAGCGCACTTCGGTAAACTGTGATGGGTAAACTTTTTATAGTTACCGCCGACGGGCCCGAAGACCCCTCATGTAAAACCCCGGCGATTTTGGACGAACGTTCAATCGTCTCTATCAGAGCGCATACGCTTTACCCTCCGACACGCCGCTGAACTTTCCGCATATATTCGTGGGAGTTGCAATTTCGCACCCTTTGGGATCGAACCCGTGACCTCCGATTGATACCTCCATTCGCTTGCCACTAGAGCTAGCGCACTTCGGTTAAAACTGTGATGGGTAAACGTTTTATAGTTGCCGCACGGGCCCAAGACCCCCTCATCCAAACCCCAAAGGATTTTTGACGAATGGTTCAATGCCCTATCGTGAGCGCATACGTTTACCCTCCGACACCGCTCGCTTGAACTTTCCGCACATATTCGTGGGAGTTGCAATTTCGCACCCTTTGGGATCGAACCCGTGACCTCCGATTGATACCTCCATGCGCTGCTACTAGAGCTAGCGCGACGGCCAAAACTGAGATGGGTAAACTTTTTATAGTTGCCACCAGCCCGGCGACTCCTCTTCGTAAACCCCAAGGATTTTTGGGTGAACGGACTGACATCGCCGTTGAACCCCGCACTTATTCGTGGGGGTTGCAATTCCTGCAGTCCTTGAGGTTCGAACCTGAGACCTCGAACTGGATACCTCCACGCTCTAGCCACTAGGACTCTAGCGCTTCGGTAAAACTGTGATGGGTAAACTTTTTATAGTTGCCGCCGCCGGGCCCGAAGACCCCCCCTCATCAGAAACCCCGAAGGATTTTTGGATGAACGGTTCAACTGTCCTATCAGAGCGTACACGGGTTTACCCTCCGGACACTGCTCGTTGAACTTTCCGCAAATATTCGTGGGAGTTGCAATTTCTACAGCCCTTTGTGATCGAACCCGTGACCTCCGATTGGATACCTCCATGTGCTTGCCACTAGAGCTAGCACACTTCGGTAAAACTGTGATGGGAAAACTTTTTATAGTTGCCCTCGCCGCCCAAGACCTCATCGTAAAACCCCAAGGATTTTTGGACTAACGGTTCAATCGCCCTATCGTAGCGCGCATACTTTTACCCTCCGACATCGCCGTTGAACTTTCCGCACATATTCGTGGGAGTTGCAATTTCTGCAGCTCTTTGGGATCGAACCCGTGACCTCCGATTGGATACCTCCATGCGCTTGCCACTAGAGCTAGCACACTTCAGTTAAAACTTTGATGGGTAAACTTTTTATAGTTGCGCGCGGCCCAAGACCCCTCATCGTAAACCCCGGCGATTTTTGGACGAACGGTTCAATCGTTCTATCAAAGCGCATACGGTTTACCCTCCTGACACCGCCGCTTGAACTTTCCGCACATATTCGTGGGAGTTGCAATTTCTGCAGCCCTTTGGGATCGAACACGTGACCTCCGATTGGATACCTCCATGCGCTTTCCACTAGAGCTAGCGCACTTCGGTAAAACTGTGTTGGGTAAACTTTTTATAGTTGCCACCGCCGCCCAAGACCCCCTCATCGTAAACCCCGGCGATTTTTGACGAACGGTTCAATCGCCCTATCGAGCGCACACGGTTTACCTCCGACACCGCCGCTGAACGTTCCGCACATATTTGTGGGAGTTACAATTTCTGCAGCCCTTTGGGATCGAACCCGTGACCTCCGATTGATTACCTCCATTCGCTTTCCACTAGAGCTAGCGCACTTCAGTTAAAACTGTGATGGGTAAACTTTTTATAGTTGCCGCCGCCGGGCCCGAAGACCCCCCCTCATCAGAAACCCCGAAGGATTTTTGGACGAACGGTTCAACTGTCCTATCAGAGCGTACACGGGTTTACCCTCCGGACACTGCTCGTTGAACTTTCCGCACATATTCGTGGGAGTTGCAATTTCTGCAGCCCTTTGGGATCGAACCCGTGACCTCCGATTGGATACCTCCATGCGCTTGCCACTAGAGCTAGCGCACTTCGGTTAAAACTGTGATGGGTAAACTTTTTATAGTTGCCGCCGCCGGGCCCGAAGACCCCCCCTCATCAGAAACCCCGAAGGATTTTTGGACGAACGGTTCAACTGTCCTATCAGAGCGTACACGGGTTTACCCTCCGGACACTGCTCGTTGAACTTTCCGCACATATTCGTGGGAGTTGCAATTTCTGCAGCCCTTTGGGATCGAACCCGTGACCTCCGATTGGATACCTCCATGCGCTTGCCACTAGAGCTAGCGCACTTCGGTAAAACTGTGTTGGGTAAACTTTTTATAGTTGCCACCGCCGGGCCCGAAGACCCCTCATCGTAAACCCGTATGATTTTTGGACGAAACGGTTCAATCGTATCTATCAGAGCGTACACGGGTTTACCCTCCGGACACTGCTCGTTGAACTTTTCGCACATATTTGTGGGAGTTACAATTTCTGCAGCCCTTTGGGATCGAACCCGTGACCTCCGATTGATTACCTCCATTCGCTTGCCAATAGAGCTAGCGCACTTCAGTTAAAACTGTGATGGGTAAACGTTTTATAGTTGCCGCCGCCCAAGACCCCTCAATGTAAACCCCAAGCGATTTTTGGACGAACGTTCAACTGCCCTATCAGAGCGCATACGGGTTTACCCTCCGACACCGCCGCTGAACTTTCCGCACATATTCGTGGGAGTTGCAATTTCGCAGACCCTTTGGGATCGAACCCGTGACCTCCGATTGATACCTCCATGCGCTGCTACTAGAGCTAGCGCACTTTGCTAAAACCGTGATGGGTAAACTTTTTCTAGTTGCACCGCCGCCCAAGACCCCCTCATCGTAAACCCCAAGGATTTTTGGACGAACGGTTCAATGCCCTATCGAGCGCATACGGTTTACCCTCCGACACCGCCGTTGAACTTTCCGCACATATTCGTGGGAGTTGCAATTTCTGCAGCCCTTTGGGATCGAACCCGTGACCTCCGATTGGATACCTCCATGCGCTTGCCACTAGAGCTAGCGCACTTCGGTTAAAACTGTGATGGGTAAACTTTTTATAGTTGCCGCCGCCGGGCCCGAAGACCCCCCCTCATCAGAAACCCCGAAGGATTTTTGGACGAACGGTTCAACTGTCCTATCAGAGCGTACACGGGTTTACCCTCCGGACACTGCTCGTTGAACTTTCCGCACATATTCATGGGAGTTGCAATTTCTGCAACCCTTTGGGATCGAACCCGTGACCTCCGATTGGATACCTCCATGCGCTTGCCACTAGAGCTAGCGCACTTCGGTAAAAACTGTGATGGGTAAACTTTTTATAGTTGCCGCCGCCGGGCCCGAAGACCCCCCCTCATCAGAAATCCCGAAGGATTTTTGGACGAACGGTTCAACTGTCCTATCAGAGCGTACACGGGTTTACCCTCCGGACACTGCTCGTTGAACTTTCCCCACATATTCGTGGGAGTTGCAATTTCTGCAGTCCTTTGGGATCGAACCCGTGACCTCCGATTGGATACCTTGCGCTTGCTACTAGAGCTAGCGCACTTCAAGAAATCGTGATGGGTAAACTTTTTATAGTTGCCGCCGCCCAAGACCCCTCCAATGTAAAACCCCGGCGATTTTCGACTAACGGGTTCAACTGCCCTATCGAGCGCACACGGTTTACCCTCCGACATCGCCGCTGAACTTTCCGCATATTCGTGGGACTTGCAATTTCGCACTTTGGGATCGAACCCGCGACCTCCGATTGATACCTCCATGCGCTTGCACTAGAGCTAGCGCACTTCGGTTAAACTGTGATCGGTAAACTTTTTATAGTTGCCGCCGGCCCAAGACCCCATCATCGTAAACCCCAAAGGATTTTGGACGAATCTGCTTCAATCGTTCTATCGAGCGCATACGGTTTACCTCCGACACCGCCGCTGAACTTTCCGCATATATTCGTGGGAGTTGCAATTTCTCGCACTCTTGGGATCGAACCCGCGACCTCCGATTGATACCTACGCGCTTGCCACCAGAGCTAGCGCACTTCGGCCAAAACCGAGATGGGTAAACTTTTTATAGTTGCCGCCACAAGCCCCCGGCGACTCTCTTCGTAACTCCCAAGGATTTTTGGGTGAACGGTTCCAGCTTTCGCTGAGCGCATCGCCTAGCCCGCCGACATCGCCGCTGAACTCGCACTTATTCGTGGGGTTGTAATTCCCGCACCCGAGGTTCAACCCGAGACTCGGACCGATACCTCCACGCCTAGCCACTAGGACTCTAGCGCCGAAACCGTGATGGGTAAACTTTTTATAGTTGCCGCCGCGCTCAAGACCCCTCATCGTAAACCCCGGCGATTTTTGGATGAACGGTTCAACTGCCCTATCGTGAGCGCATACGGTTTACCCTCCTGACACCGCCGCTGAACTTTCCGCATATATTCGTGGGAGTTGCAATTTCGAGCCCTTTGGGATCGAACCTGACTTCCGATTGATACCTCCATGTGCTTGCTACCAGAGCTAGCGCACTTCGAAAACAAAGGATGGGTAAACTTTTATAGTTGCCGCCGCCGCCCAAGACCCCTCAATGTAAACCCCGGCGATTTTTGGACGAACGGTTCAACTGCCCTATCGTGAGCTTACACGGTTTACCCTCCTGACACCGCCGCTGAACTTTCCGCATATATTCGTGGGAGTTGCAATTTCGCAGCCTCTTTGGGATCGAACCTGCGACCTCCGATTGATACCTCCATGCGCTGCCACCAGAGCTAGCGACTTCGCTAAACCGTGATGGGTAAACTTTATAGTTGCGCCGCGGCCCAAGACCCTCAATGTAAACCCCGGCGATTTTTGGACGAACGGTTCAACTGCCCTATCAAAGCGCATACACGGTTTACCCTCCGACACGCCGCTGAACTTTCCGCACATATTCGCGGGAGTTGTACCGCACTTTGGGATCGAACCCGTGACCTCCGATTGATACCTCCACGCGCTGCTACCAGAGCTAGCGCACTTCGGTAAAACTGTGTTGGGTAAACTTTTTATAGTTGCCACCGCCGCCCAAGACCTCATCGTAAACCCCGGCGATTTTTGGACGAATCTGCTTCAACCGCCCTATCGAGCGCATACGTTTACCTGACACCGCCGCTGAACTTTTCGCACATATTTGTGGGAGTTGCAATTTCTGCAGCCCTTTGGGATCGAACCCGTGACCTCCGATTGATTACCTCCATTCGCTTTCCACTAGAGCTAGCGCACTTCAGTTAAAACTGTGATGGGTAAACGTTTTATAGTTGCCGCCACGGCCCAAGACTTCATCGTAAACCCCGGCGATTTTTGACTAACGGTTCAATCGCCCTATCGTGAGCGCATACGGGTTTACCCTCCTGACACCGCCGCTGAACTTTCCGCATATATTCGTGGAGTTGTACTTCGAGCCCTTTGGGATCGAACCCATGACCTCCGATTGATACCCATGCGCTTGCTACCAGAGCTAGCGCACTTTGCTAAAACCGTGATGGGTAAACTTTTTATAGTTGCCGCCACGCCCAAGACTTCATCGTAAAACCCCGGCGATTTTTGACGAACGGTTCAACTATCCTATCGAGCGCATATGGGTTTACCCTCGACACTCGTTGAACTTTCCGCACATATTCGTGGGAGTTGCAATTTCTGCAGCCCTTTGGGATCGAACCCGTGACCTCCGATTGTATACCTCCATGCGCTTGCCACTAGAGCTAGCGCACTTCGGTAAAACTGTGTTGGGTAATGTTTTTATAGTTGCCACCGCCGGGCCCGAAGACCCCTCATCGTAAAACCCGTATGATTTTTGGACTAACGGTTTAATCGTTCCCTATCAGCGCACACGGTTTACCCTCCGACATCGCCGCTGAACTTTCCGCATATATTCGTGGGAGTTACAATTTCGCACTCTTTGGGATCGAACCTGTGACTTCCGATTGATACCTCCATTCGCTGCTACCAGAGCTAGCGCACTTCGTTAAACCGTGATGGGTAAACGCTTTATAGTTGCCGCCGCCGCCCAAGACCCCTCATCGTAAACCCCGGCGATTTTTGACGAACGGTTCAACGCCCTATCGAGCGCATATGAGTTTACTCCTCCGACATCGCCGTTGAACTTTCCGCACATATTCGTGGGAGTTGCAATTTCTGCAGCCCTTTGGGATCGAACCCGTGACCTCCGATTGGATACCTCCATGCGCTTGCCACTAGAGCTAGCGCACTTCGGTAAACTGTGATGGGTAAACTTTTTATAGTTGCCGCCGCCGGGCCCGAAGACCCCCCCTCATCAGAAACCCCGAAGGATTTTTGGACGAACGGTTCAACTGTCCTATCAGAGCGTACATGGGTTTACCCTCCGGACACTGCTCGTTGAACTTTCCGCACATATTCGTGGGAGTTGCAATTTCTGCAGCCCTTTGGGATCGAACCCGTGACCTCCGATTGGATACCTCCATGCGCTTGCCACTAGAGCTAGCGCACTTCGGTTAAAACTGTGATGGGTAAACTTTTTATAGTTGCCGCCGCCGGGCCCGAAGACCCCCCCTCATCAGAAACTTCGAAGGATTTTTGGACGAACGGTTCAACTTTCCTATCAGAGCGTACACGGGTTTACCCTCCGGACACTACTCGTTGAACTTTCCGCACATATTCGTGGGAGTTGCAATTTCGCAGCTTTGGGATCGAACCCGTGACTCCGATTGATACCATGCGCTGCTACTAGAGCTAGCGCACTTCGCAAAACCGTGATGGGTAAACTTTTATAGTTATCGCCGCCCAAGACTTCATCGTAAACCCCGGCGATTTTTGGACGAACGGTTCAATCGCCCTATCAGAGTGTACACGGTTTACCCTCCTGACATCGCCGCTGAACTTTCCGCAATATTCGCGGAGTTGCAATTTCGCAGCTCTTGGGATCGAACCTGCGTGACCTCCGATTGATACCTCCATGCGCTTGCTACCAGAGCTAGCGACTTCTAAAAATCGCGGATGGGTAAACTTTTTATAGTCCGCCGCCGCCCAAGACTCCCTCATCGTAAAACCCCGGCGATTTTTGGACGAACGGTTCAATCCCTATCGAGCGCACACGGTTTACCTCCGACATCGCCGCTGAACTTTCCGCACATATTCGTGGGAGTTGCAATTTCTGCAGCCCTTTGGGATCGAACCCGTAACCTCCGATTGGATACCTCCATGCTCTTGCCACTAGAGCTAGCGCACTTCGGTTAAACTGTGATCGGTAAACTTTTTATAGTTGCCGCCACGCCCAAGACTCCTCATCGTAAAACCCCGGCGATTTTTTGACCAACGATTCAATCGCCCTCTATCAGAGCGCATACGCTTTACCCTCCTGACACCGCCGCTGAACTTTCCGCACATATTCGTGGGAGTTGTAATTTCTGCAGCCCTTTGGGATCGAACCCGTGACCTTCGATTGGATACCTCCATGCACTTGCCACTAGAGCTAGCGCACTTCGGTAAAAAAACTGTGATGGGCAAACTTTTTATAGTTGCCGCCACGCCCGCCCAAGACTCATCGTAAACCCCGGCGATTTTTGGTCGAACGGTTCAATCGGTTCTATCGAGCGCATACGGGTTTACTCCTCCGACATCGCCGTTGAACTTTCCGCACATATTCGTGGGAGTTACAATTTCTGCAGCCCTTTGGGATCGAACCCGTGACCTCCGATTGGATACCTCCATGCGCTTGCCACTAGAGCTAGCGCTCTTCGGTTTAAACTGTGATGGGTAAACTTTTTATAGTTGCCGCCGCCGGGCCCAAAGACGCCCCCTCATCAGAAACCCCGAAGGATTTTTGGACGAACGGTTCAACTGTCCTATCAGAGCGTACACGGGTTTACCCTCCGGACACTGCTCGTTGTACTTTCCGCACATATTCGTGGGAGTTGCAATTTCTGGAGCCCTTTGGGATCGAACCCGTGACCTAAAACTGAGAGAGAAGCTCTAGCTTCTCTCTACGTTCCCTAGGATCCCGGCGGAGGTGGCGGCTGGCGTTGGAAAGGCGGAGCAGCAGTGACGGCGTATGGAAAGAGCTCTCAGTTGAGCTCTCAGTCGAGGCGCTAGAGAGAGAGAAGCTCTGGCTTCTCTCTACGTTCCCTAGGATCTCGGCGGTGGCGGCTGGCGTTTGGAAAGGCGGAGCAGTAGTGACGCCGCATGGAGGCTGGTTTCGAAAAAGCTAGGACAACAGCGATGGCACCTCCTGTGCCGTAGGAGGCGGTGAAGGCTGAGGCTGTGGCTGCCGGGACAGTGGGATCTCGGCTACTGGGACAGCAGTGGCGACATCTCCTGAACTCAAGGAGCTGGTAAGGAACACCTGCGCATGGGAAGATACAACAACCCAAGGAAACCAAGGAGGGCGTCAGAGATCAGAGGGTGCTGAGGGCTGTGGAACAAGCTGCGGAGGCACAAGGCAGTGGTGGGGAAATAGGGTGGTGGAGCAACCGGGAGCAACGGAACCCAAGTTCAAAAGAGCAGCAAATGTGGAGAACCCAAAGCATGCTTTTCGGATGGACTAAGGGGTCACCACCCAGAGTTCGCCGGAGATGGGAGGAAGACGGTAGGCAAGGACGGTGGTAGGTGAGCAGCAGAAGGCGTACAGTACAGAAGGCGTGGCCAACGAGAAGACAAAAGGAACGGTTGCTTTTCAAATTTCCGGATCTAGCGAAAGTTCGCCCGGGACCACTCTTCCTAGTATTCTCCGAAAACCCACAACCCATTTAACTTAAGCTACTCCCCTTAAAACCGCTAACCCAAAGCTTCGAGGGGGCCCGCAATCTCAAAGACTCCAAAATCAACAACCCGTTTAACTTACACCAGATACCCAGATCCGTTTAACTTACCCCAAGACAACCCGATAGCCCGATAGCTTGCATAACATAGGGCAAAGGTATGCGAGGAGGGGGGAAAATTCCTCGACGAGGATGGAAGCCTTTGCACTGGGACACTGCTGGAAGCTCAACAGAGAGACTGCAGAGGCTGGATAAGCAAACATCGGAAGGAAATGGACCTGGAAAGGAAACCATGAACACTCAACAAGGGGAGGTAACTGGCAGGCATGCGACTGGGGAAAATGAAGATGGACATCAAGCACCATTGGCGTCGGAGCCCACGAAACCATCAGAAACGAGTAAGACACACAAATGGTCTGATCTTTTCAGAGAAAATAGAGTGTATAGTTCAGATACAGCCCTGAAACAATTCCAGAAGCAAGAAGGAAGAGCGAGATTAGGTGCTGAGGATCTAGAAGCATTATAAGAATCAGTGGGATTTTGTCTAATCGGTGTTCCTAGGAGGTTTCGGGATGGAGGGCACTAAAGGGATCACAAAGAAGATGGGCACCGCATAAGCTCCTTACGCATAATTCCTTATGGATGGTGTTTAAATTTGCAAATAAAGAGTTGTGGGATGCAGTCTTAGAAGGAGGGCCATACATTGCATACGGGAGTCCCCTATACCTCAAAACATTACCGACGTGTTTCTCCTTCGGGGAGGAATCTCAAGCTCAGATTCCAGTGTGGATGCAAATACGCGGACTACTGGTCCACCTCAGGGCTAAGCAAAGTAGCCTCACAAGTTGGCACGCCACTATATACAGACAGGTACACCAAAGTAAGAGAGCAGGTTAATTATGCTAGAGTTTTAGTAGAAGTGGATATCTCCAAGGAACTGCCCACAATCATAGCCATCACGCTACCTGATGGTACAGATACTGACTTAGAGGTCAAATTTGAATCCAACTTGAAACTCTGTAAATCTTGCAAGCTAATGGGGCACTACCATGGGGACTGTCCAACGACTGTGAGGGGACAACAACCAGCAGCGCCAATGGAGGTATCGGACCAACAAATGATAGTATATATGGATGCTGCAACAAAGGAAATGGCGACAGGGGAGGAAACAGCTGCAGGGGGAGATACAAAGGAAAGCACACCAGAACGGGAACGCAGTAATAACAGTAAAGGAGAGTGGCAATATAAAGGAAAGAGGAAGAAACAACATCGCGAAGATATGCAAATGAGACAGGCGAGAATAGAAGTAATAGGGATTACATGCAGTCAGGAAGGCAACACATGCAGCCAAGGCATCCAAGGAGGACAAAGGGAAAACGGCCAACAAACAAATAAAAGAAATGAGCAAGCAAGTCCAGCAATAGCAGAGCAGCAAGAGCAGAATGGGAAAAATGGGAATGCAGAAGTGCATAGAATAGTTAGATCAATATCAGGGGATCAGCTGAACCCTGTGCATAGAACACAGGATGGGGGAAGAAATCCGAGGGGAAAGCTGTTGATAACCTCCAAGGGAAAATCAGATCGAGAAATAATTTTGGGAACAATAATATCAGATAAAGGCACATGTGTTCAGACTGGCACCAAAACTGGCACGCATGGCAACAGTGAAATACAGGCAAAAGAGAGGACATTCAGGCAGCAAGAATCAAACAGGGATGGGGAAATCATGCAGGACTAACACGGGAAATATAATGAGTATCAGAACGGGGCTTGGTGTACAAGAACAAATTGAGAATGCAGCAGGGGATGGAGACAACACATTAAAGGATAGATCAACAACGAATGCAGGAAAACTGGTCAGCCTCAGACGGAGTATCAGGGGAAAAGAAGGGAATAATGACAAGCAGAATGATGAACAGGAAGAAATGGGCAATAATAACAGGCATATACACAGTATAAGAACAGAACAGTTACCTATACATCACGAGCACAGAGCAATAAGGATATCGACGGAAACACTACAAATGATGGGATCAGAAGCATGGCAAGCGGATAATGGGGGAAAAGAGTGCTCAGAGACAAGTGGAAAAAACATAACAACAAAACTGTCGGGAGAACATGATGCAGAAATCTCAGGCAGTCCAAGTGAAAAAGTGGAAGAACAAAAGTTAATATCCAGCAGCAGCATAATACAGGAGCACAAACATTATACTAATGGGGAGGTGAATAGTTGGCAAGCAGATTCACAAGATGGCCATGTCAGTAACTTCCCGGTGATCATCCTAGGGTTACCAGCTGCCCGATGGGACAAGAAAGAAGCATTAAAAAAAACAAATGGAGACAAAGAAACACAGGAGGAAGATCTACAAGACACACAAGAACAGATAGTGAAAAGGGCAAGATTGAACGGGGAACAGAAACATGAAAAGCAAGGGAAAAACACCAATGCTAGACGGCGGCGGCTTGCAAACGATGAAGATTGGATCATGGAATATAAGAGGTCTCAATAAAGGCCTCAAATGTATAGCGTGGCATCTCCTTCTGCAACAAAAGTTAGGCATCCTAAGTGTACTAGAGACAAAGTTAACACAACAGTGTTATCTGAACTTAAAGAATGGAAGGTTTCAAAAATGGGAGATCGAACAGAGACTGGGGAACTCTTCAAGAAGTAGAATGCTACTTATGTGGGAAACGCAACTCATTGAGCTTAATGTTGAAAGGTGGGAAGAGCAATTGATACACACCAGGATAAAATGTAAGACCACAGGGTGTGTTTATGCAGTCACGTTCATATACGGTCAACTGTCGATAACAAGCAGGAAAAGTATGTGGGCAGCACTTTCACAGATTGCCGATGCAACGCAGACACCTTGGTTAATATTAGGTGATTTCAACTCACCTCTTTCCCAGGCAGATAAGCAAGGAGGTAGGCCAGTCACTACATATGCTACAGTTGATTTCCAGGACTTCATAATGGAGGCTGGTATTGAAGATTTACACTCTGTAGGGTGTAAATTCACATGGACAAATGGGCACATAGTGAGCAAATTGGACCGTGCAATGGGCAATAGAAGATGGATGGAACAGAACAGAAGCAGCTATGCAGATTTTAGAATGCCAGGGACAATTTCGGATCATGCAGCATGCGTAGTTTCTGTCCTTGGAAACGCAGAGCAACAAAAACCCAAACCGTTCAGATTTTATAACATGTGGATGACCCATCCTGACTATGGGGAAATACTGCAAGGAAAGTGGCAAACAGTCCTCCCCAGCACTATGAATGGCACAATGCAGTATAAGCTAAAACAGAAACTCAAGCTCCTCAAACCGCACTTCAGGCAGTTCAATCACCTCCACTACCAACACATTCAAGAGAGAGTCAAACTGGCACGACAACAATTGGAAACAATGCAGCAGCAAGGACTCACGCGAGGACATATGGATGAGGAATATAACTCCACAAGAAGGAAAGTGGAATTGCTTGAGAGGGCAGAATATCTATTCTACTTACAGAGAGCAAAACATGAATACCTCCGGAAAACAGACAGGAACACATCCTTTTTTCATGCACTGGTGAAGAGAAACAATAAGAAAAGAGAAATAGTAGCAATAGAAAAGGCAAATGGGGAGCACACAAACTCAGCAGAAGAAATAGCGAAGGAATTCCTAACATACTTTCAGAATCAACTAGGGGTAGAGGAAACGAGGACTGATTTCAAAGGAGACTGCATGCAGTTTGGAACGAAACTCACTGAAGGGCAGCAGAGGCAGATAACCAGATTACCAACGGAAGAAGAAATTCGGAAAGCCTTATTTGACATTGGGGACCTTAAAGCCCCAGGACCAGATGGATACAACTCAAAATTTTTCAAGCACTCATGGGATCTAGTCAAAACTGACGTTGTAGCAGCAGTCCTGGAATTCTTTATCAATGGTCAACTTCTGAAATCCTGGAACCACACAGTGATTGCATTGATCCCGAAAATCCCCCAGGCACACAAGGTGCAAGAGTATAGACCGATATCCTGCTGCACAGTGGTTTACAAGATTATTGCTAAGCTCTTAGCAGGCAGATTGTCAGAAGTGATGGATCATTTGCTGCACAAAGAATAAATTGCTTTCGTGCAGGGGCGAGGCATTGTAGATAACATACACTTAGCTCAAGAGCTTATGCGTAATTACACCAGGAAAAGAATCTCTCCACGATGTATGCTTAAAGTTGATATGCAGAAAGCTTTTGACTCAGTACACTAGGGTTTCCTTCAAGATATCCTCTCAGCGCTGCAGTTTCCAGATAAATTCACAGCTTGGATTAAAGAAAGCATCACCAGTCCAACATACTCGGTTACAATCAATGGGTACATGCATGGTTTATTTAAAGGGCGTAGGGGACTTAGACAGGGGGACCCCCTCTCCCCATATCTGTTTGGATTATGCATGGAATATTTCTCACGTATGCTAGCCAAGTACACCAGTAGATCTGATTTTCAGTTTCACCCCAAGTGTAAGGAACTCAGGATTTCACATCTGATGTATGCTGATGACCTCCTACTCCTTAGTCGTGGGGATATACCATCGGTGGCTGTTTTGAAAGACTGTCTAAAGCAATTTGCTAGGATGGCAGGCCTGAATGCTAATCTGGATAAGTCAAGTATCTATATGGCAGGAGTGGATTCCAATACCCGTGAAAGACTGATTGATATAACTGGTTTCAAAGCAGGGGAGATGCCATTTAGATACTTAGGGATACCAATTGCATCCCAGAAGCTGAAAGTTGCTGATTATTGCACGCTACTGGACAGTCTCTTGAAGAAAGTTAACTCATGGCCAAAAGCTACACTGTCATATGCAGGGAAAAGCCAGCTAATAGCTTCAGTATTGCAAGGAATAGAATGCTACTGGATGTCGATCTTGCCAATTCCAACAGGAGTAATAGAAAGGATATATGGTATATGCCGATCACTTATGTGGAACACAAAAAATCCTCCGGTAGCATGGAAAACAATGTGCAAACCCAAGGATGAAGGAGGATTAGGGCTGCGAGACCTGAAGGCATGGAACATGGCACTATTAGCTAAGGTCTTATGGCGGATACAAGAGAAACAAGACACCCTGTGGATACGGTGGGTCCATCATGCATACATACAAGGAGGAGAGGCGTCAGAGTGGCAAAGTAAACACACATACTCTCCACTCATGAAGAAATTAATTCTGATTAAGAACAGCATCCTAGGCACCACAAATAATGCAGTGGCAGCAAGCCAATACCTGTCAGCATGGTTTGGGCAGGACAAAGATGGAGTTAGAAAGGCATATGACTACTTCCGGCAAACTGGAACTAAGAAATCTTGGACGGTAACAGTTTGGCAGAAGGATATACAACCAAGCCATAGATTCACACTGTGGATGTTGGCCATTGGCAAACTACCGGTCAGAGCAGGGCAGGAATATATGGAAGATAAACAATGCATTTTCTGTAAACAGGAGGAGGAAACCATGGAACACATCTTCTTCAAATGTGAACAAATACGCCAACTATGGAGCAAGGTTCGAGGATGGCTACGGATGATAGAAGAAATGATAACCCACCGGAGTATGTTCAGAATTTTCAGATCACGGTACAAAAAAGATATGCCAATGAATCGAGCCCGGCACTTAGCGATGTCAGCCCTAGTCCACATAGTGTGGAGGCAAAGAAATTCGAGCAGGTTTGAAGACGCGAAGTTTAATGGAGACCTAATATTCCGCAAGGTGCAGATTCATGTCTACAGAGCGATGGAGCACAGCAACATGCCACTGCCAGTACAGCTCACATAAATCCATGGTAAGACCCTGTCCACCGCCCCCCCCTGCCCTCTCTCTCCTCCCTCCCCTCTATCCCTCTTACTCCAATGGCACTCGCATGGATTCCTTGGCCTTTATAACCTTCAACCTTTGCAGTACATCCACACTGCACTCCATCCATATTTACCCCCCCCCTTTAACTCCAAAACACCCCAATCCATAACCGTCGACACTAATCCCAGGGCAGTCCCCTATTCTGCCCCAACTCCAGGGCAATCATCCTCCTGATTGCCCCGTTTTACCTCTCTAGGCCAAGTCAACACAGGGCTATCCCCTTTGATTCCAATCCCAGGGAAATCCTTCTCCATGCTCAATCCCAGGGCAATTTTCTTGTGCTTCAAAAAAAAAAAAAAAAAAAAACTTCCAGGGCGGTTTCGGGAAGATAGGTTGGCTGCAGGGTGGTGTACCAGGACGGTTTTCCAGGACGTCGCTTTCCAGGGTGGTTTCATCCAGAGTGGTTTTGGGAATAAGAGTTGGCTGCAGGGCGGTTTCTCAGGGTTGTTTTCTAGAGCGGTTTGGTAGAAGAAGCGCTCCTCCAGGGTGGATTTACAGAGTGGTTTGGTAGAAGGAGTGCTTTTCCAGAGAAGTTTTCCAGAGCGGTTTCTTCAAGGGCAGTTCCCTCAGAGCGATTTTGTGCCGAAAGTGACTTCCAAGGTGGTTTTCCAGGGTAGTTTTATTTCCAGAGTGGTTTCCTTCTGAAGTGATTGCGTACAAGAAGCTTCTTCCAGGGCGGTCTTCCAGGGCGATTTTTCCAGGGCGATCTTGCAGGGTGGTTTCAGTCCAGAGTTGCTTCCATAGTAGTTCTAGGGGGGTTTTTCACAACCAAAGCAGCAGGGCGGTATATGCACCAAGATTGCGGCGCTCTCAATTCCTACAGGGTGGTTTTGGACTGCGCCCAGGGCGATTTTTATCAGGGCAATTTGCCTTGCAGAGTGGCTTGAGCAATCTGGTCCCGGGTGTGGTGGTTTTGGTTTTGAAATCAGTCTGTAAGGGTGGTTAGCCATCTCCTCTTCAGGGCAGTTTTATGTTCCTCAGGGTGGTTTTGGCAGATCAATTTTGGTCCCTGTCCAGGAAAAAAAAAAAAAACTCAGGTGAATAGGCCCACCCGAATGGCCTATCTAGTCCGTAGCAAACGGCTGCGGTAAAGACATGTTAAATCCGTTTATGGTTGAGGCTTGACCAATAAGCCTAGTAGAGGTGAATAGGCCCACCCGAATGGCCTATCTAGTCCGTAGCAAATGGCTACGGTAAAGACAAGGAAAATCCGTTGATGGTTGGTCACTTACCAAAAGTGACGAACGATGGAGGATTGCCGCACGGGACTAGCGGAAGAGAGACATGGAAGGATGGAAGGACGGTGCGAGGAGGTACACCGGGAGTAAGGGATGCAGAGGGATCGTATGTATGAGTGTGTGTATGAGTGTGGATAAACAATGGCTATCTAAACACGAGACGGTTGGTATGCATGAGAGTTAAGGTAACCATGAGAGCACATGTACACCCTTCTGGAGGCACCTCAGATCTGACACATCGTCAGACATGACATGAGCGTGCAACCCAGGGTTTTGTATGATCGTGCTTTACTTGATGATATATATTTACATTTCATCAAAAAAAAAAAGAGAAACTTTAGTAGCATACGAGATTCCATTGTAGAAAGTATGAACAATGAGCCACTTCTCCAGCCCATGATGAGGGCATTGCTGTAGTAATCCCTTAAATCTGTCCCAGGCTTCAAATAATGTTTCTCCATCCTTTTGCGCAAAATTCGTGATTTGATAATGAAGACTTGCAGTTTTGCTGGGTGGAAAATACTTGTCTAAGAATCTTTGCTCCAGCTGATCCCAGGTAGTTATACAATCTGCTGGAAGAGAGTGTAGCCAAGCTCTAGCTTTGTCCCGCAATGAGAAAGGAAACAAGCGCAGTCTAATAGCATCAGCTGAGGCTCCATTCAGTTTTAAAGTTTCGCAAAATTCCAAAAATACTTCCAAGTGTAGATTTGGATCTTCAGTGAGTGCTCCTCCGAATTGATGCTGTTGGACCATGGATAGTAGAGCCGGTTTTAATTCAAAATTGTTCGCTTCAATAGGGGGTCTTCTAATACTCGATCTCAATCCCCTTGTACTAGGTGCTGCATAATCCCTTAGAGGTTTATTCTCATTCTGATCAGCCATGTTGGAGGTCAGATTTTCTTCCTGTCGTTGCTGAAATCGTCTTCTAGCAAGGAACGTTCTCTCTATCTCAGGATCAATATCGATGATTTCCCTATTAAATCTGTGCATGCAACGACAAGAGAGGCTCCCAAAACAAGAATTCAGAATAGACAAAAAGAAAGAAAAAAACAAAAACAGAAATCTAGATTAACTAAATCACGCTCAATTCAATATTGAGTGCCAATCCCCGGCAACGGCGCCAAAAACTTGATGTCATTTTTTTCCGCAAGTGCACGGTTGTTGTCAAGTAATAAAAATATCGATCCCACAGGGATTGGGTCAATTACCGAGTGGTCGTGATACCAAGTTATCTAGTCAATCGAATTGTGGTTTAAGCAAAGAACCTGAGAAGTCAAGAACGACGAATGAGAAGAACGAGCTGAAGTCAAGAGTTGAGGAGATCTGTGATATGGGTTTCACCACGCCGACGCATTTATAAGGTGATTTAATTCTTTCCTACCCTTATTAGAGTTGTTTTGATGGAACCTATCCTAAGGTAAATCAACGCCCCTTTCGAGGTCACGTTAATCGCACTATCAAACTCAATTTACTCACGTCACTTGTTCGAGCATAGGGATCATAATCGCCTAAGGGGACTCGTCACGAGACCCCGCAAAACCTCCCTATGTCTTACCTCCATTACTTGGTAAAACTGGATTTGATAGATCCATTAAATTCATGAGAGTTCCTCTAGAGTCAAATTTCCTCTTCACTGTAGGCTTGCACACGGACCATAATCACTAAGGAGACTCACACGAGACCCCGCAAGCCCTCATAGATACACTACCGCTACTAGTAGGAGTTATTCCCTAGTTGGTTCTCGCTTCGAAGGGTTCAGCACATTGAGTACTTCCCCTTTGCTCCTTAGGTTTATCAATAAGAATCCAAAAGAACCAGATCAAAATAAACAATAGTTCAGGTAGTATAGATTATATCATCTGTCATAAATTGTCAAGGGCTACTCCCCCATCCTAAGATTACAGGATACTACTCCATAGTCTGACAAGAATTACTAGAGAAAGAAATTACGATACTGGGTGCCATATCCTTCTTCTGCCGACTCCTTCTCTTTATCTTCTTCTGTCGTCGATCTCTGACCACCCGCCGTCCTCCTTTAGGGTTAGAATCTCTCCTCTTTTATAGCCTTGGCCTCCTCTTCAATTAAGGCAATAAATTTCCCCGTAATTGAGACGAAGATCCTGATTGCTCGCAGAAAAGGAATTCTGGAATCAGGCCAACACGCCCGTGCCAAATGAGGGCACTGGCGTGTCGGGCATTTCCCTCCGAGCGTGTTGCGCTTGAACTGGGGCGTGTTGAAGCTGAACTGGGCGTGTCGGCTGCTGGAACCCTTGACACAGGCGTGTCGATCTTTGAACTAGGGCGTGTCGGAGCTGAACTGGGGCGTGTCGGCTGCTGGCTCTCATGACACGGGCGTGTTGATTTCTAACACGCCTGTGTTGTTTTGATACGCCTGTTTCTTCGCCCTGTTAACACAAAAACACCCAAAAGCAGTCTCTTCATCCAAAATATGCTAAACTTTAACTGAATCATGATAAAATACATGCCTAGGATATGAAATGTGATAGAATGCATGTATATGGAGTAGTGAAAACATAGCATGATTTACACTCATCACCTCCCAATGGATCAAGCCCACATAAAGTCCGATCAATTAATGATAATCCAATCCACTAAAGGATTATCATTGATCTACCTCACCAACCTCCATAAGTTAATATGGGCTCCATATATTATATGTACATTTTCTCCCCGTGTTTAAGATCTCGAATGTCCGTCGATTAATTAATTTACTGACCATTAATTAATCAACATCTAACTCCATGAGTAGTACCACTCAACCTTTTCATCATGCCGGACCAAGTCCACCTGTAGGGTTTACATGATGAACCTTATGAGCTCCTCAAGGGGACATCATCATCCTAATATATAGGACACGATTTCTTCCTATAATCAATGGCACACCAAATAAATAATATCATTTCCCAACTTACCGAGCCTACTGATTTAATCTATAAATCTCGTCAATTGATAAATCAAAGAAATGAATACTAAGTATATGTGCCTGTTATTATATCGGGATTAAGAGTATGTACAATATAATATCCGAGGTCCGATTCGATTATGTAGTCAGCAATAAATCAAATTACCTCTAAGTCGGTCCTGCTCAATACACACAAAGTGCACTAGTGTGATTCTATGGTCAAGACAAACCAATACCAAATCACACTACAATCATATCAATGGTTTGTCCAAAGCCATCTCGGTTGTGAGCCTATACTTATACTTTACAAGGAGCCAATAACATGATCTCCCGTGTGACACCACACACCATGTTATCTATAATGTAATGTATTAGACAATATGCATAACCATAAAAATGTGCAAACAATGATCATGTGATTCTTATTTCAAAATAAAGATGTTCATACAAAAGATAGACTTTTCAATATAAATCCCAACACCCAGTACTGGTTAGATCCAAATTGAGAAATCAAAGTGGTCTTAAGGACCCATGCTTGGACATGTATTCTATTTTGACTTACGATTGACATATACGACTTGTTAGTCGTAATTGAGCTAAACCCAAGCCCGACCTTGTTGTACACGACCCTTTGCGATCCAAGTAAGAGGTCAAGTCCCTTCGATCCCAATGTGAACCTTTCCAACATGTTCCTAAGATCTTCGACTTGACTTTTCAAAAGTGAGTTCTCAACTTCGAGCTTTTCAACTCGAGTTTAGTCGTCCTCTTGAACTTGACTAGTCGAAGAGGTTAGGGAGACCGTGTGTTTAAGGAGTTTAACCTCCTCGAACAAGGTCTCGACCTTGGACTCGGACTTAGCCAACTTCCTAATTAGAAACTTAATTGCATTATATAAAGTACTAATGAGGGACTGACTTACCTTGAGAGAATCTCTTGAACCGAATGCGTATCCGTGGCTGGTCTTGAATAGAGATTCGTAGTCCGACTCGTCCTCGGGTTCAGATTCTAGCTCAGATTTGGACTCCGGCTCTGATTCGGTTAGTTTAGCCATGAAGACGGGGTCATCATCTTCTTCCTCCGATTCCTCTTCCCACGTAGCAATGAGCTCCTTCTTGAACTTTGATACTTTGTTTTTGAGCTTCGGACATTCCGACTTGACATGTCCGAACCTGTTGCATTCATAATGTAGAGGAAACGGTGACTGCTAGAGGGGGGTGAATAGCGCGTTTCGATACGTCGATGGAATTCGTTGTGTGTTTGTCTACAAATTGTGTTAGCGCAGCAGAAATAAAGCAATAACAAATACAAGCACACAATTACACAATCATATAATGTGGTTCGGAACCGAATGGTTCCTACTCCACGGATCGAGCTTTAAACAGCTCTAATGATGCACACGAAACTACTAATCACAAATAACTCCTTCTCGGAACAATCCAGAGGTGGAGAAACCTCGTACAAGTTATCTTACAATAGTAAGAAATAAATACAAGCAATTACAATAAGAGAATGCACTACAAGTAAAGGAAAAACACTTTACAATTGCCTTTGGATTGCTTGCTTTTGGTTGCTTGAAGAATAGCCTTGGAGACCTTGATTTGCAGCAACAAATCACTCTAATGTAGCTCAAGAATCAGTTATGATTTCCTCCTCCATGAGCTCCCTTTAAAGTTGCTTCCTGGGCTGGAAATTACCGATCAGTCGACTGCTCGGGACCATCAGTCAACTGATGCTACTGTTGTCGTGAGACAACGGCTAGATCCATGCTGAAAAAATCCAACGAATACATCATTAGTTGACTGATCATACCCATTAATCATCTGATGGAGCCTTCACTCGACTGCTAACCCCCGCAGTCGAGTCTCGGCTCCATTCTATGCCCAAATTCTCGAGCACCAGTCGACTGATCACATGATCAGTCGACTCCCCACCTTTAGAAATCGACTGCTTGGACACTTCCCACAGTCACACCCTAGTTGACTCACATCAGTCGACTGCCACATGGTATCAGTCGACTGATACACCTCAAACATGAGGTTTTAACCTCAAACATGAGGTTTAACCCAAGTATTGTGCCCCCATACTTGCTAGACCACCCTTAGCCTAGACCTAAGCCTTCTAGCCACCTCCATCAGCCTCGCGCCTCTCAGATCCCTCTAAGTCATCCATGATTTGTTCATCTATTGTACTAGCCTTCACGTGCTTCCATCGGCTATGGTATGCTAACGGTGTCTACACCGCCAAGGCACATTGGACTTACGCTGCCAAGACTCTTGGACTTTACGCCGCCAACCATTGGACTTATGCTGCCAAGACTTCTGCTTAGACTTTACGCCGCCAATATCAAACCCCTTTGACTTCTCAAATGCCAAGACTCAAGCTTGGACTTTCCCTTGCCAACCCATGATAGACTTTCCATGCCAAGACCCATGGACTTTCCCTTGCCAAGACCCATGCTTGGACTTTAAATGTAAAGTACTCAAGACTTGGACTTTCCATGACATGGTCAACTCCAGTCAACAATCAAAATCCCCCTCGAGTCAAACTCGAGTCCGGTCAATCATGACCCGGGTCGATTGTACCAACAATCTCCCCTAAATAATATCAGACATCAATGTCAAACATCTATATCAAACATCAAAATATCGCTCGAGTCAAACTCGAGTCTGGTCAATCGTGACTTGGGCTGATTGCACCAACAATCTCCTCCTTTTTTATATTTGACAAAAACACATACCTTTGAGTTAGAACAGTAACTCAAATTCCCTTACCAATTATCCCAAATTGGTAATTTCACTTTCTCCCCCTTTTTGACATACATCAAAAAGGTTATCTCTCCAAGGAGGTCAATGTCTCATGTCCCAATGAGATCTTACAATCTCCCCTTTAGTCAAAAAATAACTAGGATGCCTACCATCTTCCTAGTGATAAGTCTCATATCACTCAAGAGAGGCAATCCTATACACTCTCTCAATTTCCAAATTGAGTATCTCCTAATTCCATTTTTCGCCTCATGAGGAAAAATACCATCCAACATCCCATGATGGATACCTCCCCTTAAAGGCTTGCTCCCCCTTGACCATTGCACCAACATTGTCCTTGGGAAGTCCCTAAGCCAATAGGAACTCTAAACTATCAAAAATAAGGTCTGAAGTTCAATATTGAACTTTCCCATATCTTAAATTTGATACGTCACCCTAACACCTCTCCTAATCCACATCCAATGGATTTTCACCCTTCATAATGCTTCCCAAAGCATATCCTAGGATTAGGAGTTGTTAGGGAACTTTACCGTAGCTGAACACGGGCTAAACAACCTTACTTTTCCCGAAATCAGCCAATTAGTTGAGTCCTTCAGAAATCAGTCGACTGAAGAGCTCATCAGTCGACTAGAACCAAGCAGTAGTCGACTAATAATCGCTGCCGAGCGATTCTCGCCAGGAGTTTCCGCGGGATGGTTTCCGCGAGCTTCTACGTAATGCAGTCCGCCAAGGTATCTGCGAGGCAATTTTCGCGTAGTTTTGCCACCCCATCGATCGACTACCATCAAGCGGCGGTCGATCGATAGTTTTTCATTTATTAGATATGAACTTTGAAAATTGATAAGTAATTATAACTAACTTTAAAAATCATGAAATTTCATACGTATAATACTTATAACCAATACAATGGGTGAAAACTATTGGAAAAATAATTTACTCATGAAATAGTGAAATTGATACAAAGTTTAAAAGTGAAGAAAAACTTCAATATTTTAGCTCACTTTGTATCAACTTCATCAATGCTGATTGCTATCAAAAGATAGACTTCACCAAGGTTTTCTGAAATGATTTTAAAATGTTTTTAAAACCTTATTTTGGATCATGTTCCTTGGGCTCAATGTACACAAGCTTTCCCAATAATCCACAATTACGATAAGATGAGTTTTAGTTCATCTAGATGCAAAAACTATGCACCTTGAACTATGTTCCTTGGGAAAGCTTGTACACAAGCTTTCCTAATAATCCACAATTACGATAAGATGAGTTTTAGTTCATCTAGATGCAAAAACTATGCACCTTGAACTTAACTCATATCCTAGCATCTCACATGTATCTAGGGTGTATAAATACACATACATGTCAATTTAATGTGAGATGTATGTTTTGGTTCATCTTAAACTAAAGCCTCATGCATTTTCTAAGGCAATACTGCTTGATTCACTTATAAATGAGACTTCATGTCATGCCATTGTCCTTAAATCAATTTTCATTAACTTAAATGCATGAATGATCATGGCATAAACGATAACATAATTAAGCATGACCAATGATTATGATGTCATGACATATGATATAATCTAAAAACACATGACATTAAACCTTAATCCTAGCATGATCTTGACATATTAAATGATTAAAAATAAACATGATGTCATGACATGTTATATGGCAAACAGGTCATGACATATAAAATGTATAGGTATAACAATACCTAAATTTTAGTATTAATTGCTATTTGATATAATTAAGTATATTTTGCCATATTATCACTTTTCTCTCGAGTGTGCCAAAAATCCAAAATAGCACACTATGATCTCTAATTCTAAATTGTGTCAATTTAATTAATTCTTCATAATTCCAAAAATGTATTGGGATATTCTAAACTCATTTAGGATCATAATATCAATTCTATTTTCAAGGTATCCATAACCTTGAAAATTACCTAAAGTGTCACCTTTACCATGGTTCGGTTAACTACCCTTCCATTTAAAGTTGGCATACCCTAAACCCATCTAGCGTGAATCAATCATGCTCTTAGGAACCCAAAACCTATTTGACCTCTTAGGGTTAATTAGGTATTCCTTAGGGATAACCTCCCTAGATACCTTCCTAATGACCCTTCTAAGCTTGTTTGCCTTGGTCTTTTGAGTCTTGCCTACGTTAACTCTAGGGGTGACTCCCCTTGTAACCTTCTTAGTGGCTTCCCTAGGTTTTCTTGAAACCCTAGCCACTAGGCACATACCTTGTTTACCCTTAGGGAGAACTTCCCTAGTAACCTTGGTCTTCCTAGACCTAAGTTTAGTTCCATAGTCAAATGGAACACTATGGTAGGTCTTTTTGGTCTTAGGCTTGCCATTGAATGGTTCTTGATTTCTAGGTCTTTGACTTTGACTCCTAGACCTCGATTTTTGATCACTTGACCCTTGAATTTGATTTTGTATGTTCCTAAGGGACTTCTCTAATTCCTCAAGCCTTTACCTCAAGGCTTGGTACTCTAATTCAAATTGTCCAATTTTTGATTTTTCATCTATTCTTTGGACATTGTTCTTCCTAGGCATATGCCTAGTGCATTTGGGGTTAAAACCTAGGTGGTCTTCTATTTTCTTGATCGATTCACTAGGTTAAATATTTTAAGGGACATTAGTCCCAAATTTCTCCTTATTGTAGGGGATCGGTGCGCCGGCTAGAGGGGGGTGAATAGCCCTTTTCGTTTGGATGCCGGTATTTGCTCATCTACAAAACTAATTAGCGCAAGCGGAAGACTAATAAAGACAAGCAAATAGAAATACGAGAAAACAAACGCTAACAAAGAATGTAACGTGGTTCACGGCTATGCCGCTAATCCACGGTCCCTGATTCGTCCTCGGTGAATCACTCCGCTAAACCAATCCACTAAATGGTCTCTCCTTTGCACCAAGCTAGGTGGAGGTAACCTTTACAATCAAGATCACTCTTCTTACAAATAGAATGGAGTAAAAGCGAGTAAGAAGAGTTTAGAGCTTGTGGGGCACTAGGAAGATCACTTGGAGCATGAGCATTAGCCTCTCAAAGGCTTACACCCTCTCTTTTTATAGAGAGGGCTGATTTCTTCCGTTGGCCGCCATCGGTCATTGCCGCCCTTGGCGATCGGCCGCCTCCTAGCGACCTCCCGAACCGCGTCGGATCCCGACGTTGTAGTCAGCGGAACTCTTGGCGATCGGTGATGGACCTCATCGATCATTCTGCTCCTCAATCGGCTATCGACGGCATCTATGGCGAAACCCTATTGACGATCATTCTGCGCCTTGGCCGATCGGTGATCTTCTTGATCGGCCTTGCGTATGGCGATCGCTAATCTATCGATCGTATACGGTCGAACTCACGACTTCGTGTCAAAACCCATCAAACACTTGGCCAAATGGCAAACTACCCTTCCCGGGTTACAATCGCTCACTCTCATTTCGAGTCCCTCGCCTTGAAGTTCTCTTCGTTCTCGGCCCGTCCCTTAGCGACATCGGCGCCGCGACTGCGCAATGCTCGCCAGCGTCTCTTGCCTCGAAGTCTACTTCCTCGGCTTCACTCCAAGCTTCTCGTCCGTGTCCCTCGGATGCTCAAGCGCCGCGGCTTCGCAAAGCTATCCTTCACCGACTCAAGGCACGAGTCATGAGATGTGAAACTCGCCACGGCTCCATGTGCGAATTACTAAGTCTGCCGCGACTTTCAACATAACACACTAACTTAAACCCTTTGCCACACCATCAAAACCATATTACGGCAAGAGATTGCCCTAACAATCTCCCCCTTTTTGATGTGTGACAATCCGTTTAAGTTAGGTAAACACATTTGATATAAATTCTAAAGTAAGAAAGCATGTAAAGATAAACATGATATAGCAACATGCAACTCTCCCTTAATCCATGAAACTCTCTATGCAAATTTTCTCCCCCTATCATATATTTCTCCCCCTAAAATAATTAACTTAAACATAATTATTTCTCCCCCTTTGACACCATCAAAAAGATTAACACTAAGTTATAAGCTCATGGCATCAAGTATAAAGAGAAACATACACTAAAATCAGTCAAAACCTGATAAAATCAGTTCTCTTGTTCATGATCCATCGATCATTGCTATCGGTATGTGATTGGTAGCACAAAAGAATCAATTTACGATTTTACGGATGAATTTGATGCATTATTAATTCCAGAAAATTCTAAAAATCATGAAATTTGGGGAACACATTTCTTTTAAGTATATCTATCAGTGAAAAATATGTTTTCATGAAAAATCATTATATTTCCACGTATTTTCCAAAAATCCAAAAGCTTTAAAAACTACTAGGTTTTTTATCATAAGAATATCCATTTTAACACCTAGTCTTGCATCCAATTGTTTCAAAACATAAATACATGTATTTTAGATTAAGAGATTGTTTTGAAAACATATGAAATATCCAACCATGATCTTTGGGCAATATGTCTATGAATTAAACATAAGCCTTCCCCATGACTGGTCTATTATTGCTATGTTGATACTTTAAATGACCATCTAAATGCCATAGGCATTAGTGGACATTTGTATCATCCTAACATCTCACCCATGCTAAGTTTGCAATCAAGTTAGCCTATAGTGAGTGTGAGATGCATCCTAGGGGGTATTTGTATATACTTAACCAATATATTCATGCAATTCTATCATGGTTAAGTATCAACCTAACAACCTACATGATCATAATGACATATATGAATTAATTTCACATTATGATCATGAAACTCATGAATTCATCAAATAATAGTCATGCATTAGGTATTATATGATGATAATAAACAAAGTATTACCTAAAGCATGATTCAAACCTATTTCTCATGATAACGTGCCAAATTTCAAGAACATAAATCATGATTGCAAATATACATAGGGATTACATCAATCATCATGATTTAAGCAATATTATCTATTTATGGGCACGTTATCATCACCCAACACTATCTAAAAAATGTTGTCCCGTCATCCTAAGTCAACCAAAATATGATATAGGTTAATTCCATATGGTTGACTACCCTAGGGTTATCCTAACCCTTAAGGATGGATTTTGGAACCCAAAATAAGTTCTTTCCTATTGGGTTCACTAAGTACTCCTTGGGAATCCATTTTCTAGCTATTATCTTCTTCTTATCTTGTCCCCTAGTAATTAGGCATTTGTAGGCCTTTCCATTTTTCTTTTCCTTATATCTTAGGCCTTTCTTATTGAAACTTGCCCTTTGGCTCCCTAAGATCATGTTCAATGTGTTGGAGCCAATAGTGAATTTCTCTAGGGCTTTTGTCAAATAGTCTACCTTTTCCCTTAAAGCCCTATTTTCCTCTATGCATGCATTATTAACATTCAATGGCACATAAAGGTCATGTGAGCATGCATCATTTAAGCTAGAAGAAATATTATCATTTAAGCATGCATTTTCTAGCTTATTTTCCAATGCCTTAATTTGATTAAGCATGCTTTTATTTTTCTTTTTCATTCCAAATAAGTCCTTAGTTAAACTAGAAATTATGGAAACTATTTTCTTAGGAGAGGCTTTCGTTACCATAGTTTCCATGTCCTCTTCTTCTTCGGATGATGAGGATGTAGAAGCTCCCCCTTCATTTGAGCTCTCCCCACTTGAGCTTGATCTTTCGTTTTCGGATGAAGAGCAATCCAAGTCATCAAAGGCCATCAAGGCCAAATTGGTGACAAAGGCATTCTCCTCATCCGATGATGATGAGGAGGATGAGGATGGGTCATCCCAAGTCCTTGCCTTTAGAGCTTTGGTCTTCCCCTTTTCTTTTGTCTTCTTCTCTTCTTCCTTCTTTTTCTTGCTCCCCTTTTTCTTCTTCTTTTCTTCTTTCTTTTTCCTCTCTTCCTTGCTCTTGTTTAGGAGAGGACAATTGTCCCTTATATGCCCCTCTCCTTGGCAATTGTAGCATATGACCTTCCCCCTTGGTCTCCTATTCCTATCATTTGATTTATGAAAATGAAAACCTTTTAAAGCACGTCTTACCCTCCTTACCATATAGGCTTCTTCGGTGCTATCCATGGAGGAGGAGGAAGACGCTTCGTCATCGGAGGAGGAGGAGATCTCTATCTTCTTTTTCCCCTTATTTGCCAACAATGCTACTCCCCTTGAAGATTGTATTTTTGGCTCTTCTTGTATTCCTTCAAGCCTAGATTCATGTAATTCCATAGTGGAGAAAAATTCATCTAGAGTACTTACCTCTAGATTCTTTGAAATGTAAAATGAGTCCACCATTGAACTCCACTTGGATGATCGGGGGAAAGCATCTATGGCCTTCATTATCATATCGCGATTGGAGAGCCTTTCTCCTACACTTGTTAGTCCATTTAAAATTTCTTTGAATCTAGAATGCAAAGAAGTTACCTTTTCTCCCTTTTCTAATTTAATGTTGGATAGTTGGGAGCGGAGGAGATCTCTCCTTGCTAGCTTCGCCTCGGATGTGCCTTCATGAAGCTCAATTAGCTTCTCCCACATCTCCTTAGGCATTCTCCTATTCGGTTGATTTCTTGTTGGGGGAGCACATTGAAGAGATGATGCTTGGCTTTTGAATTTGCAAGGTGCTCTTCCCTTTGCCTTTTGGTCCACCTAGATTTCTCTATTAGCTTCCCCTCTTCATCCCTAGGCAAAACGAAACTGGATTCCATTGTAATCATAATGTCAAAATCTGTTTCGAAAAATACCTCCATTCGCTTCTTCCACCAAGCGAATTCTCCTTCAAACTTCGGAGGATGGATGTTGGAGCCGGCCATTTTGAAAGTTGCTTGTTGTGGCGGTTAGTCCTCGACAAGCTTTCCTTGGCTCTAATACCACTTGTAGGGGATCGGTGCGCCGGCTAGAGGGGGGTGAATAGCCCTTTTCGTTTGGATGCCGGTATTTGCTCGTCTACAAAACTAATTAGCGCAAGCAGAAGACTAATAAAGACAAGCAAATAGAAATACGAGAAAACAAATGCTAACAAAGAATGTAACGTGGTTCACGGCTACGCCTCTAATCCACGGTCCCCGATTCGTCCTCGGTGAATCACTCCGCTAAACCAATCCACTAAATGGTCTCTCCTTTGCACCAAGCTAGGTGGAGGTAACCTTTACAATCAAGATCACTCTTCTTACAAATAGAATGAGCAAAACAAGTAAGAAGAGTTTAGAGCTTGTGGGGCACTAGGAAGATCACTTGAGCATGAGCATTAGCCTCTCAAAGGCTTACACCCTCTCTTTATAGAGAGGGCTGATTTCTTCCGTTGGCGCCACCCGATCACGCCGCTTGGCGCGCCTGTCGCCACTACAACGGCCTCGAACACGGATCCCGACCGTTGTAGTCCAACGGAACTCTTGGTAGTCGATCGATTCGATCGGGCTTATAAACGGTTCTGCGGGCTAAACCCTATTGACTGGGCCGATCGGCCGCCAGCGAATGATCGATGGTTCGGGCAATGGCCCACGACGACCGATCGGCCGCCACAATCCGGGCCAAGATACCGCCGAACTCACTGACTCGAGAAGTCGATCATGACATGGCAATGATCGCGTGTCGAAAACCCATCCGACACTTGGCCAAATGGCTAAGTTTCACCTAAGAGCTACCCTTCCCCGGGTTACAATCGCCACTCATTTCTGAGTCCTCGCCGGAGTTCTCTCTTCGCTCTCGCCACGCCCCTCGCAAGATCAGCGCACGACTGCAATGCTCCTTCGCCTCTCTGCCTCAAAGTCTACTTTCTCCGCCACTCCAAGCTTCTCGTCCGGCGGTCCCTCGGATGCTCCAAGCGCACGGCTTCCGCAAAGCTATCCTTCACCGACTCAAGGCACGAGTCATGAGATGTGAAACTCGCCACGGCTCCATGTGCGAATTACTAAGTCCTGCACATCTTCAACGCACATATCAAATCAACATAACACACTAACTTAAACCCTTTGCCACACCATCAAAACCATATTACGGCAAGAGATTGCCCTAACACTTATTTCTAAGGTTTACACTCTAAGCACCTGGACAAAAATATTTGTTATTTCTAATAGCATGCTCCTTATGAACAATAGCAATATGGTTTAAATTACTTCTAGCATGCTTGTTGACCTTAAAATTTGAAGGTGCATTAATGAAATATACCCTAGGGTTAGCTTTAGAAGCTCCCCCTACTTGTGATGCTCCTTCTTGGGTCTTTTTCTTCCCCTTAGTGCATTGACTTCTATAATGCCCCGGTTAATGGTATTTGAAGCAAATTACATGCTCCTTGCTCTTCTTAATTGAGGCACCGACATCCTTTGAATTTGTGTTGACATTTGATGTCGGAGGAGTCTTCTTAACCCATTTCGGACACTTGCTCTTGTAGTGCTCGACATCCCTAAATTCAAAGCAAATTATATGTTTTTTATTTAAAACCAAATTTCTTGAGTTACCTAGGTCAAGGGTGGTGGAGTTTAGATCTTTCTCTTCTTCTTGACCGGAGGTAGAAGGTTCTTCTTCATGCTCTGATGTGGATGGTTTCTCCTCCCCCTCAATCCTTGAAGAGGAGGCTTCTTCCACTTTTTCCTCTTCTTCCACCGATTCATAGGTTGACTCCCTATCAAATTCCGAATCCTCACTTGCTTGTGAGGATGAGGATTCATCTTCGGCCTCCTCTTCTTGAGCCGGTGATGGGTCTTCATGAAGCTTGGCCAATTCCCTCCAAAGCTCCTTGGCATCCAAGCAATCACCTAGGCTACACAAGAAGTCATTAGGAATTAAATCAAAAATAAATTTGATTACCTTCTTATTTTTCTCGAATTGTTGGAGTTGCTCCTCACTCCATCTCTTCTTTTTGAGGAAGCCACCTTTTGGTCCTCTTGATTTTCAAATCCTTCCATTAAGATGGACCACTCCTCAAAGTCTCTCATTATGATAAAATCTTCAATTCTTCTCTTCCAAGAATTGATGTCTTCTCGTCCATATAATGCATACGGGACCGGTGTGTTGATATCCCATCCAAGTTGTTCTTGAACTTTCATCTTCTTCCTCTAGCGGTTTTCTCCCGCCGGTTAGTCCGTAGAAGAGCCCCGGGCTCTGATACCAATTGTAGAGGAAACAGTGATCGCTAGAGGGGGGGGTGAATAGCACATTTCGATATGTCGATTGAATTCGTTGCGTGCTTGTCAACAAATTGTGTTAGCGCAGCGGAAATAAAGCAATAACAAATACAAGCACACAATTACACAATCATATAACATGGTTCGGAACCGAATGGTTCCTACTCCACGGATCAAGCTCTAAAAAGATCTAGTAATGCACATGCAACCACTAATCACAAATAACTACTTCTCGGAACCATCTGGAGGTGGAGAAAACTTGTACAAGTTATCTTACAATAGTAAGAAATAAATACATAAATTACAATAAGAGAATGTACTACAAGTAAAGGAAAAACACTTTATAATTGCCTTTGGATTGCGTGCTTTTGGTTGCTTGAAGAATAGCCTTGGAGACCTTGATTTGCAACAACAAATCGCCCCAAAGTAGCTCAAGAACCGGTTGTGATTTCCTCCTCCATGAGCTCCCTTTAAAGCTGCTGCCTAGGCTAGAAATCACCAATCAGTTGACTGCTCGAGACCATCAGTTGACTGATTCTACTATTGTCATGAGACAACGGCTAGGTCCATGCTGGAGAAATCCAACGGATCCATCATCAGTCGACTGATCATACACATCAGTCGACTGATGGAGCCTTCACTCGATTGCTAACCCCCGCAGTCGAGTCTCAACTCCATTCTGTGCCCAAATTCTCGAGCACCAGTCGACTGATCATATGATCACTCGACTGCTCAAGCCAACAGTCGACTGTTCATCTCTGGTAGTCGACTGCTTGGACACTTCTTGTAGTCAAACCCTAGTTGACTCACATCAGTCGACTACCACATGGTATCAGTCGACTGATACACAACAAACAAGAGGTTTTAACCTCAAACATGAGGTTTAACTGAAGTATGGTGCCCCCATACTTGCTAGACCACCCTTAGCCTAGACCTAAGCCTTCTAGCCACCTTCGTCAGTCTCACACCTCTCGGATCCCTCCAAGTCATCCATGACTTGTTCATCCATTGCGCTAGCCTTCAGGTGCTTCCATCGACTATGTCATGCTAACGGTGTCTACACCACCAAGGCACATTGGACTTACACTGCTAGACTCTCGCTTAGACTTTACGCCTCCAACCATTAGACTTATGCTGCCAAGACTCCCGCTTGGACTTTACGCCACCAATATCAAACCCCTTGGACTTCTCAAATGCCAAGACTCAAGCTTGGACTTTTCCTTGCCAACCCATGTTGGACTTTCCATGCCAA
Organism: Wurfbainia villosa; assembly: GCA_025175895.1. NCBI lineage: Eukaryota > Viridiplantae > Streptophyta > Magnoliopsida > Zingiberales > Zingiberaceae > Wurfbainia > Wurfbainia villosa. The sequence goes on along the minus strand of CM045989.1, from coordinate 27,219,073 downwards.
GACCCATGCTTGGACTTTCCCATGCCAAGACCCATGCTTGGACTTTACATGCCAAGTACTCAAGACTTGGACTTTCCATGACATGGTCAACTCCAGTCAACCATTAAAATCCCCCTTGAGTCAAACTCAAGTTCGGTCAATCATGACCCGGGTCAATTGTACCAACAATCTCCTCAAAATTATATTAGACATCAATGTCAAACTTCCATGTCAAACATCAAAACATCGCTCGAGTTAAACTCGAGTCCTGTCAATCGTGACCTGGGCCGATTGCACCAAGAATCTCTCCTTTTTTTATTTTTGACAAAAACACATACGTTTGAGTTAGAACACTAACTCAAATTCCCTTACTAATTTTCCTAAATTGGTAATTTCACTTTCTCCCCCTTTGTGACATACATCAAAAAGGTTATCTCTCCAAGGAGGTCAATGCTCATGTTCCAATGAGATCTTACAATCTCCCCCTTGGTCCAAAAATACCTAGGATGCCTACCATCTTCCTAGTGATAAGTCTCATATCACACAAGGGAGGTAATCCTATACACTCTCCAAATTTCCAAATTGGGTTTCTCCTAATTCCATTTTCTGCCTCATGAGGAAAAATATCATCCATCATCCCATGATGGATACCTCCCCCTAAAGGCATGCTCCCCTTTAACCATTGCACCAACAATGTCCTTGGGAAGTCCCTAAGCCAATAGGAACTCTAAACCATCAAAAATAAGGTCTAAAGTTCAACATTGAACTTTCTCATACCTTAAATTTGATGCATCACCCTAACACTTCTTCTAATCCACATCTAATGGATTTTCACCCTTCATAATGCTTCCCAAAGCATGTCCTTGGGTTAGGAGTGGTTAGAGAACTTTACCGTAGCTGAACACGGGCTAAACAACCTTGTTTTTCCCAAATCAGCCAATTAGTCGAGTTCTTCGATCGATCGAAGTGCTCATCATCGACCGGCACCAAGATAGTTGGTGATAATTGCGCTAGGCGATTACGCCAGGAGTTTCCGCTAGGCGATTTCCTCGGTGGTTTTCACCGAGCGGTTCTACGAGAATAGGTCTGCAGGCGATTTTGCGAGCGGTTTTACGCGGGGCTTGCCACGGTGTAGCTACCGCCCCATCGATCGCCATCACTCAATTATCAGATATGAACTTTGAAAATTGATAAGTAATTTTATGTAACTTTAAAAATCGTGAAATTTCATACTTATAATACTTATGACCAATACAATGGGAGAAAAATATTGGAAAAATAATTTACCCATAAAATAGTGAAATTGATACAAAGTTCAAAAGTGAAGAAAAATTTCAATGTTTTAGCTCATTTTGTATCAACTTCATTAATGGTGATTGCTATCAAAAGATAGACTTCACCAAGGTTTTGTAAAAGGATTTTAAAATATTTTTAAAACCTTATTTTGGATCATGTTCCTTGGGCTCAATGTACATGACTTGTACACAAGCTTTCCCAATGATCCACAATTACGATAAGATGAGTTTTAGTTCATCTAGATGCAAAAACTATGCACCTTGAACATAACTCATATCCTAGCATCTCACATGTATCTAGGATGTATAAATACACATACATGTCAATTTAATAAGAGATGTGAGTTTTGGTTCATCTTAAACTAAAGCCTCATGCATTTTCTAAGGCAACACTATTTGATTCTCATATAAATGGGACTTCAAGTCATGTCATTGTCCTTAAATTAATTTTCATTAACTTAAATGCATGAATGATCATGGCATAAATGATAACATAATTAAGCATGGCCAATGATCATGATGTCATGACATATGATATAATCTAAAAACATATGACATTAAACCTTAATCCTAACATGATCATGACATATTAAATGATTAAAAATAAACATGATGTCATGGCATGTTATATGACAAACAAGGCATGACATATAAAATGTATTGGTATAACAATACCTAAATTTTAGTATTAATTTCCATTTGATATAATTAAGTATATTTTGCCATATTATCACTTTTCTCCCAAGTGTGCCAAAAACCCAAAATGGCACACTATGATCTCTAATCCTAAATTGTGTCAATTTAATTAATTCTTCATAATCCCAAAATTGTATTGGCACATCCTAAAATCTTTTAAGATCATAATATTAAATCTATTTTCAAGGTATCCATAACTTTGAAAATTATCTAAAGTGTCACCTTTGTTGGGTTTTCCGGCACCGCGGCATGTGTGTGTTCGATCACGTTTCGCAAACATGAGCACAGCGGAAGCAATAAAAATAATAAATCTATATTTATTACAACACACGCATGCATAGTACAACAAGTGTAGACATAACCGTAAATTTAAATTTGCAATAAAAGGAAATTTAACTACGTTATACCTTTCGTATTACGTGTAGCGGGAACGGCATCAACCGGAACGATCCTCGCTAGAATCGTCTCTATCCGTATCCACGCCGAGTATACTTAGGATGACTTTGCTAAGCCACGAGCTTCGTCTTCGTACGGGTTACCAGCCTCATGTTGAAGACGACGTGATCGAGAGATGATCATGATCCGAATCCAAATTCGGATCCAAAATGAGTCCTCAAAACTCGCTTCTCCGGAGAGGTATTCACAACCGACGATTTAATCCTTCGCCGCCTCCACCTCAGAGGATTACCGGAGATCGAATCCCCGGTAAGTTAGCCACTGTCGGAGCTCTAACCGTCGTCCAAACGATGCTCCGATGAGAGGAGAACAAGCTGTCCAGAAAACTGGACAGCTTTGGTGGAGGAGATAGGCGCTGGCCAACCAAGGGAAGATAGAGCTCACCTTGATGCCAAACCTAAAGAAGATCACCGGAGTACCACCGGCAGCAGCTCGACGATGGCGAGGGGGAAGGTCAGCACATTCTGGATGCCGGTTGAAGCCTCAAGGTGGGCGGCGGCAAGGAGGAGGAGAGTTGGCGCCGAATTCCTCCAAGGAGAGGTGGGCGGCAACTTAGGGTTGTGGATTAGGGCTTAATTATCCCTTAAGCCCTCTTTTATAGAGAACTAATTCCCTTAACGGTTATTGGATCATAACCATTAGGCCCGTTAACCCGCTCCATTAAGATAAGGTAAAATAAACCAAACCATGATGGTTTATTTTAAGTTAAAATGAACCGAACCAACTTTTGGTTCATTCGTTTAAAATAAACCAAACCCTTTGGTTTATTCTCCTCCATTGGATTAGAACCAAACCATTTTGTTCCATCCATTATGTCTTCATAAGACACGGCTCATCCACGCTTCCATTGCGACTGAAACGATTTCATGCTTGCTCCATGTTTGGTCCAACCAAACATAGTTTCTCTCGGTCTGAGAATCCCATTCTCAAGCTCGTTTTAAATCCTTCGGATTACGCTCGTTGTGCGTGTGACCAAATAGGTTCTCGGTTTATGTTGGTCGTCTATAATTAACCATTAATTATAGAACGATCATGAGTGGCACCTAGTAGTACATCATGATCCCCAATTAACCGAAAAGATCAACGGTTGATCCAGAACTATTCTGAAACCCTTCAGCAGCTCGAATGATTCGTGCCCCATTCCCTTCACTCATCTTATACCCACTTGGTTCAGGACATGGTCTATAGTGTCAGTCCCCACTAGGCTGACTACGTCACACCTAGCCCAAGTATCATTTCCTCGTCCTACGGATTCTAGTTACTGCATATGTATCAAAGAGTACTTTACTCTAAACATGTAATGCTTTGGCCAAAGACTTTAGTAACAATCCGACGAGAGGCCATGGGTATACATCTCCTCGCAAGGAGTGGTGAATCCTTTATAGGCTATTCAAACACCTTCGATCACTTCGACTTATACCCAATCATCCCGGGTCCACATCTCCTTAGAGATGTTTGCTTAAGATGTCAAAGCATAAGTCTCCATGATCAAGATGACTTGAATACCGCAAGTCAAAGGAACATCGCACTTAAGCTACAGTAAGAACTTCATTGACATATCTATATATGCAAAGAACCATATGAAGTCTTAAGGCTGGTCACTCCAATGAACTAGTTACCATAACTAGCATCCACGATTAACTCCGGACATCACAATGTCTCCAGCCAGTGAGAATCAGCTGCTTGGATACACTAAGGAATATACCTCGTCCTAGTCTCGACAGAATTGATGGTGTCCAAATCCATCAATTCATCGACTAGGGATAATTTCGATACATCACAATTACACATGTAGAGATACTCACTAGTTGTGATCCAATCACAAATTCTCTCATGCTGTGAATCGTATCGTGGACATTCAGTAAATGAGTTTAAGATCCAATCAAATACATAAAACATGTATACTCAAATAGTGAATCTTCATTTATCATATAAATGGTTCATACATAAGGCGATTGCCTTAGGACATCTCTCATATATTACTAACAACCTTTACCATGGTTAGGTTAACTACCCTTCCATTTAAAGTTGGCACACCCTAAACCCATCTAGTGTGAATCAATCGCGCTCTTAGGAACCCAAAACCTATTTGAGCTCCTAGGGTTAATTAGGTATTCCTTAGGGGTAACCTCCCTAAATACCTTCCTAATGACCCTTCTAAGCTTGTTTGCCTTGGTCATTTGGGTCTTGCCTAAGTTAACTCTAGGGGTGACTCCCCTTGTAACCTTCTTAGTGGCTTCCCTAGGTTTCCTTGAAACCCTAGCCACTAGGCACATACCTTGGTTACCCTTAGAGATAACTTCCCTAGTATCCTTGGTCTTCCTAGACCTGAGTTTAGTTCCATAGTCAAATGGAACACTATGGTAGGTCTTTTTGGGCTTAGGCTTGCCCTTGAATGGTTCTTGATTTCTAGGTCTTTGTCTTTGACTCCCAGACCTAGATTTTTGATCACTTGACCCTTGAAATTGATTTTGTATGTTCCTAAGGGTCTTATCTAATTTCTCAAGCCTTGACCTCAAGGCTTGGTTCTCTAATTCTAATTGTCCAATTTTTTATTTTTCATCTATTTTTTGGACATTGTTCTTCCTAGGCATATGCCTATGTCACGTCCGCCCTTTCCAGGGGTTGGAAGGGCGGCGTGATGCGATCATACATACATGCATTTACAGTGGAAGACTACATACTTCTTACAGCGGAAGACTTTAAACTTCTTTTTTTTCTTTCTTTTAAACATAAGCATGCATCATCATTTCATAAGTACTTAGTTCAAGTTCATGACATTCAACTTAAAGGACACCAAGTAGCGACCATTCATCATCAAGTAGAGTTCGACTCTTTACAACTAACATGTAAAACTTAAAGGAAACATGCATATGAATGGGAAACATAAATAGATCTCCTCCACCATGCCACTACCACACACACTTTGCCCCTCCTGCTGCTCCCTTTAGTTTAGCCATTCTTTACCCTTATCTGCAGTACAAGGGAACATAAAACTATAAGCACATAGGCTTAGTAAGATCTTTTCCTACTCACAAAAGTCATACATCGAGAATTAGACATAGAGTAGTGATATGATCATTTAAGAACATATAAGCATAGCATGCATATAAACATACAAGAACATATAAGCATAGCATGCAGATAAACATACAAGAACATATAAGCATAACATGCATATAAACAAACAAGAACATATAAGCATAGCATTCATAAAAACATACAAGAACATGTAAGCATAGCATGCATATAAACATACAAGAGCATATAAGCATAGCATTCATATAAACATACAAGAACATGTAAGCATAGCATGCATATAAACATACAAGAATATATAAGCATAGCATGCATATAAACATACAAGAACATATAAGCATAAAATTCATATAAACATACAAGTACATATGGACATGGAGAGGGGTATATGCAAGATGCTCTTTGAAAACATATATTTTATAGATACTTAAATATAATCTCAACATATTGGGCCCAACATTGTACCACATACATCATCATCATAGCGCACATCCCTAATAGACCCGAGGTAGCTAATCCTAAACCTACTAGAGTACTACGCTCGTACTATGTCCGTCGACCTAGGGGAAACATAACATAGAAGCCCATCCTAAGCCCATCCTAAGCCCGTACTTATGACCGTCGGCCTAGGGCAACTAGGAGCCCATCTCGTACTAGATCCGTACTATGACCGTCGACCCAGGGGCACGTAGGAGCGCATCCCTTGGACCTTGTTAGGGTCCGGTACAAGCCATGCAAAAAGTAAAATAGCATATCATGTTCCTTATCATAACATATCATATTTCTTTTCATAACATATCATGTTCCTTATCATATCATATCATATTTCTTTTCATAAATATATCATGTTCCTTATCGTGGCATATCATGTTCCTTCTTCATAACATATCATGTTCCTTCTTCATAGTATATCATGTTCCTTCTTCATAGCATATCATATTTCTTTTCATAAGATATCATGTTCCTTCTTTATGACATATCCTACATTAATACAATTAACATGACAATGAGCAGAACATAATCATACATTCATACAACTAATATGGACATAATGTAGTGACATAACCCAATCAAGCTATCATAAAATCTAACTAACATCATATTTGCATTTTTTTTCTACATGTAGCATGGCATGGAGGATTTAGTAGAGGGCATGTACATGGGTTGGCCGAAACCCTAAGGGAGGGTTCTTAGGAGTTTACATGTTAAACAACTTGTGCAAGGTCTATTTAACATCATACATATATAGATCATGGCATAAACATCATGAACAAGATTAACATAGTGTGATCTCATACATATAGAGCATGGCATAAACATCATGAACAAGCTTAACATAGTGTGATCTAACTTCATGGGGTTCTAACAAAATTTTAAACCCTAAACAACTTTTACAAGATCTAACTAACCACAAGTTAATCTCCATCACATATAGATCATGGCATGGAAGGCCCTTAGGGGCCTAAATAGGTCTTGCCCGAGAGTTTCAAGAGGCTTAAAGATCCAACACTTTAAATCTAACTTAGCTATCAACATATTATCTTCATCTACATTCAAAACATAACATGACTACATATAGATCATAGCATAGAAGACCATTAGGAGCCTAAATGGGTCTTGGCCGAGAGTTTCAAGAGGCTTGGAGGTCCAACACTCAAATCTAGCTTAGCTAACTACATATTATCTTCATCTACATTCAAAACATAACATGACTACATGTAGATCATAGCATAGAAGACCATTAGGAGCCTAAATGGGTCTTGGCTGAGAGTTTCAAGATGCTTAAGGATCAAACACTTAAACCAAGCCTATCCAGAAACATATTATCATCATATTCAAAAAAAAAACATAGCATGGACAATCATGGGAAGCATGAAGAAGGTATTGGCCGAGAGTTTCAAGAAGCTTGAAGATCAAACACTTAAACCAAGCCTATCTAGAAACATATTATTATCATATTCATATAAAACATAGCATGGACAATCATGGGAAGCATGAAGAAGGTCTTGGCCGAAAGTTTCATAAAGGATTTTCTTAACAACCATCAACATAAGCAACTTGACTGCAGGTGAGGGGATACTTACATCCTTCGCTTTGTTTAGTAGTAGAATACACCCTAGGTTGTGCCAATACTAGAGCCCTCTTCTTGCTTGGTTGGTTTTCGGAAAAAGGGAAGGAGAGGGAGTTAGGGTTTTGGTGAGGAAGAAGAGGAGAAGGGGAGAATGACAATTTTTGTTTCTCTTGTCTCCTCGTTCTCCTATTTATTCACTTGAAGGTGTCCCTTAGCCTCCCTTACCCTTAACTATCATTTCCCATATCCTTCTAAAAACACAACCCTGCTGGGCTTCTGGTTATTGGATGCATCTTAAGGTTTAACTATTTACTTGGAGGTTTAGGGTTCAAACCCTGGGCCATGCATCCTTTTTGGCTTTATTTCTTTTATTTTTTTGAAGGAGCCCACATAAAGCCCATTATAATCATACAAAAAATCTTGTAAAATTGCTAGGAATTTTACGGGCGTTACAGCCTAATCCATTTAGGGTTAAAACCTAGGTGGTCTTCGATTTTCTTGATCGATTCCCTAGGTAAAATATTTTTAGGGACATTAGTCCCAAATTTCTCCTTATTTCTAAGGTTTATACTCTTAGCACCTAGACAAAAATATTTGTTATTTCTAATAGCATGCTCCTTATGAACAATAGCATGATGGTTTAAATTACTTCTAGCATGCTTGTTGACCTTAAAATTTGAAGGTGCATTAATGAAATATACCTTAGGGTTAGCTTTAGAAGCTCCCCCTACTTGTGATGCTCCTTCTTGGGTCTTTTTCTTCCCCTTAGTGCATTGACTCCTATAATTGTTGGGATACAACAACAACAACAACAACAACAAATCCTTATCCCACTAGGTGGGGTCGGCTATATGGATCCTTCTACGCCATTGGACTCTATCTCCTACTATATCATCATCTATATTTAAATAAATTTTATCTTATTTTATTGTTGCTAACCAAGTCTTTTTTGGTCTTCCTCTTCCTCGTTTGATGTGTATATTTGGTATCATTTCACATCGCCTAACTGGAGCATTTATTGGTCGTCTAAGTACATGTCCGTACCACCTTAAACGTGTCTCTCGGAGCTTTCCTTCAATAGATGCAACACCAACATTTTCTCTAATGCTCTCATTTCTTATTCTGTCCATCCTCGTATGTCCACACATCCACCTTAACATCCTCATCTCTGCAACTCTCATCTTTTGCTCATATGCTCGAGTCGTAGCCCAACATTCAGCTCCATATAACATAGCAGGTCTAATTGTTGTTTTGTAGAACTTCCCTTTAAGTTTTAGAGGCACTTTACGATCACATAAAATACCCGATGCTTTCCTCCATTTGAACCATCCTGCTTGTATTCTATGTAAAACATCTCTCTCAATCCCTCCATCATATTGCAAAAATGATCCTAAATATTTAAAGCTCTCATTTCCAGACAACTCATCATCTCCTATCTTAACACTTGTCTCATTGCGTCTAATATTGCTAAATTTAAATTCCATATATTCTATCTTTACTCTACTAAGCTTAAAACCTTTCACTTCTAGTGTTTCACGCCAAGATTCTAGTTTAGCATTTACTCCTTCACGTGTCTCATCTACTAAAATAATATCATCTGCAAACAACATGCACCATGGTAATGTGTCTTGAATGTGTCCAGTGAGTTCGTCCATGATTAGGGTAAAAAGATAGGGACTTAAAGCTGATCCTTGATATAACCCTATCTTTATTGGAAATGCTTCAGTTAATCCACCTGAAGTCTTCACTCTGGTCGTTACTTCCTTATACATATCCTTAATTAGTTCAATATATGTTACACTAACACCTCTTTTTTCTAAAATTCTCCATATTATTTCTCTTGGAACTCTATCATAAGATTTTTCTAAATCAATGAATACCATGTGTAGATCCTGCTTTTGCTCTCTATACTTTTCAATTAGTTGTCTGAGAAGATGTATAACTTCTATTGTCGACCTTCCTAGCATGAATCCAAATTGATTTTCGAGAACCATGGTCTCCTTCCTTAATCTTTTTTCTATTACTTTTTCCCAAAGTTTCATAGTATGACTCATTAGTTTAATACCCCTATAGTTTTCACAAGTTTGTATGTCTCCCTTATTCTTATATAAGGGAATTAGGATACTTATCCTCCATTGATCAGGCATCCTTTTTGTTTTCAATATCATGTTAAATAATTTTGTAAGTCATTCAATACCTTGTTTCCCTAGACACTTCCATACCTCTATCGGAATATCATCTGGTCCAATGGCTTTTCCATTTTGCATTCCATTTAAAGCTTGTTCTACTTCTGAAATTTGAATTCTACGATAAAAATTTAAATTTCTATACTCATTTGACCTACTTAAATTACCTAAATTAAGTTGGTCTCCTAAACCTTCATTAAAAAGTTGATAAAAATATCTCTTCCACCGCTCTTTTATTTCTTCATCATTTACTAGTACCCTATTGCATTCATCTTTAATACATCTTATTTGATTAAGATCTTTTGTCTTCCTCTCTCTCACTTTAGCTATTCTATAAATGTCTCTTTTCCCTTCTTTTGTATCTAATTTTCGATATAGCAAAAGTTTCGGTCTTAGCTTCATTCACTGCTTTCTTAGCTTCTTTCTTGGCTATTGTATATTTTTTCAAATTTTCCTCATTTTTACAAATATTTAATTTCTTATATGCTATTCGTTTTTCCTTGACTTTCTCTTGCACTTTTCCATTCCACCACCAAGATTCTTTACTTGGTGGTGCATGTCCCTTTGACTCACCGAGTACACTCTTAGCCACTATTTTCAATTTTGATACCATCTTATCCCACGTTGTATTAGGGTCACTGTATATGTCATCTAATACTTGTACTCCTACCTTCTCTTTGAATATATTTAGTTTCTCATCCTTTAACTTCCACCACTTAATTCTAGGGGTCGTGTATATTTTCCTTCTATTAATACTATGTTTGAGGCGTATATCCAATACTACTAACCTATGTTGAGTAGTTAAACTTTCTCCAGGAATAACCTTACAATCTTTACAAATCTTTCTATCTCTCTTCCTAACCATAAGAAAGTCAATTTGTGATTTATTATTTCCACTTTTGAACGTGACTAAGTGTTCTTCTCTTTTCTTAAAAAATGTATTAGCTAGTATAAGATCATATGCTATTGCAAAATCCAATATAGTTTTACCTTCTTCATTTCTTGTTCCAAACCCATAACCCCCATGCACCCTCTCATATTCGTCATTTTTCACTCCGACATGCCCATTTAAATCACCTCCTATTAAAATCATCTCATTTGACGGAATATTTTGTAATACTTCATCCAAGTCCTCCCAAAACCTTAATTTGGTATTTTCATCTAATCCTATTTGAGGTGCATATACACTAATTACGTTTATAGTTTCTTTCTCCACTACTATTTTGAGAGCTATAATTCTATCCCCCTTTCTAATTACTCCTACAACTTCATCCTTTAACGAACTATCAACAATAATACCCACTCCATTTCTTGTTTTACTCTTGCCTATATACTATAACTTAAAACCCGAGTTATCTATCATCTTTGCCTTCTCACCAACCCATTTTGTCTCTTGTACACATACAATATTAATTGTTGGGATGTATACTGAAAAGTCTATCTTTTGTATGAACATCTTTATTTTTGAAATAAGAATCACATGATCATTGTTTGCATATTTATGGTTATGCATATTGTCTAATACATTACATTGTAGATAACATGGTGTGTAGTGTAACATGGGAGATCATGTTATTAGTTCCTTGTAGAGTATAAGTAGAGGCTGACAACCGAGATGGTTTTGGATAAACCATTGGTATGGTTGTAGTGTAATTTGGTATTGGTTTTTCTTGACCATAGAATTACACTAATACACTTTGTGTGTATTGAGCAGGACCGACTTAGAGGTGATTCGATTTATTGCTGACTACATAATTGAATCAGACCTCGGATATTATGGTGTACATGCTTTTAATCCCGATATAATAACAAGCACATATACTTAGTATTTATTTCTTTGATTTACCAATGGGCGAGATTTATAGATTAAATCGATAGGCTTGGTAAGTTAAGAAATGATATTATTTATAGGGTGTGTCATTGATTATAGGATGAAACCATGTCCTATATATTAGGATGATGATGTCCCCTTGAGGAGCTCATTAGGTTCATCATGTAAACCCTGCAAGTGGACTTGGTCCTGCATGATGATAAGGTTGAGTGGTAATACTCATGGAGTTAGATGTTGATTAATTAATTGTCAGTAAATTAGTTAATCGACGGACATTCGAGATCTTAAACACGGGGAGATATATGTACAAATAATATATGGAGCCAATATTAACTTATGGGGGTTGGTGAGGTAGATCAATGATAATCCTCTAGTAGAATGGATTATCATTAATGGATCGGACTTTATGTGGGCTTGATCTATTTGGTGGCCAAGATCCAACTCCTCCTCATGGTCCCTATTGTAGCCTATTAAAACCCTCATGGAGCCTAGATCCGATGATGGAAAATGAAACTCTAGATCCGACGGTGGAGATTAAATTTCTAGATCCGACGGTGGAGATTAAATCTTTAGATCCGACGGTGGAGATTAAATCTCTAGATCCGACGATTGAGATTAAATCTCTAGATCTGACTGTTGAGATTAAATCCCTAGATTCGACGGTGGAGATTGAAAGGAGGCTTAAGCCTAGCTCTATAAAAGCATGTCCAAGGCTTGGGCGTGCAACACACAATGGAGATTAGGTTTTGGCTTGGGCGTCAAGGCTTCTAGGGTTTGGATTTGGGGTGGCAAGCTTGCTATGGTTTGCTCCTCCTAGGGCCGGTGGCAACAAGAAGGGAGGCTTAGGTTTTCTTCTTCTCCTCCTTTCCTTAGTCAGTGACTCTCTCCCTCAAGCTTTGGACGGGGATTTCTCCTCTCCTTTGCTCGGCGACAACCTCTCTTCAAGGTTGGCCGGCCATCCTTTTCTCCTCCTTGGCTGGCGGCAACATCAAGTCCATTGACTTGGTGGCCGGTTCTAGATAGGAAGAAGAGCTTTGTTCTATTCTTCCCTTTGTTCGGAGCGAGCAAAGAAGGGAAGAATGTGATCTAGGAGGTTTCAACTCTTGGAAGATCATTGCCCACAGAACGTCTAAGAGGAGGATAGGACATACGATAGAAGACCTTGAGGTAAACAAGAGGTATAATTCTTGTTTTGCTTTCCTTTTGTTTCTTTGCATATTGTATGTATAGCATGTGGCTAATTTACTTGAACCCCGAATACAAACAAAAAAATCGGCGATCCGTACATCATCTATTTCGTGGCTAATCGTAGAATAGAGGTTGGTTGCTTGAACAACAAGTTTGTTCAAGTGACCACTCTAATCGAATAACACAATGATGGAACAGTTGCTTGGGTAATCCATCTTTGTCAAGGATAATTTTTTTTTATCCGAGGACATAGACGGGATTGCCATGAACAACCAACCGAGTTGAAGTGGGAAGCGAAGTTTCCTACCTTCAATAATGCCCCGGTTGATGGCATTTGAAGCAAATTACATGATCCTTGCTCTTCTTAATTGAGGCACCGACATCCTTTGAATTTGTGTTGACTTTTGATGCTGGAGGAGTCTTCTTAACCCATTTCGGACACTTGCTCTTGTAGTGCCCAACATCCCTACACTCAAAGCAAATTATATGTTTTTTATTTAAAACCAAATTGTTTGAGTTACCTAGGTCAAGGGTGGTGGAGTTTAGATCTTTCTCTTCTTCTTGACCGGAGGTAGAAGGTTCTTCTTGATGCTCCGGTGTGGATGGTTTCTCCTCTCCCTCAATCTTTGAAGTGGAGGCTTCTTCCACTTTTTCCTCTTCTTCCACCGATTCGGAGGTTGACTCCCTATCAACTTCTGAATCCTCACTCACTTGTGAGGATAAGGATTCGTCTTCTTGAGCCGGTGATGGGTCTTCATTGTTGGATCGAGAAGCGTCGCTAGAGGGGGGGGGTGAATAGCGATCGTAAATCTTTTCTTTTTCGTTCGTTCAATACGCAAAGTAAGCACAGCGGAAAATAAATGAACACGTTTATTTTACTTGGTTCACAACCCAGCGGTTGCTACTCCAAGGCCCTATCGGTCCTAGACCGCGTACGGAGGGCAAAGCACTAAAACGTCTCCTCCTCGTTGGAGGTAGGAGACAACGATTACAAAAACCGAATACACGAGGATGAGGCAACAAGCCTACCTCACCTCGTTATGAAGATAAAAAACACAGAATATAATATCAAAAATATTACTTGAATCTGCTGCCGACGAAGAAGATCTGAGGTTGTCGTCGCGTCGGCGTTATGACGGTGTTGAAGCGTTGGCGTTGTAGGAGCACTTGATGAATAATTGATGATCTTTGGAGATGAATCCTCCCCTCCTTTTATAGACTTTAGCCTCTGAATTTGTCTCCTATTTCTTTGGAACGGATCATGAATTTTTCCAAATTTTTATCGCTGAAGTAGCGCGTCAAGCGTTATCCGTTTTGACCTAAGCGCAGGCGAATCGTCGCCATCGGTCTGATGCCTCTCATCGGTCGTGTGATGATGGCGATGCATCTCATCGATCGATCGATATAACGATCGGCTTCAATGTCCGGTGATCATTGCCGGCTAACCACTTCCTGCGATAAGAGATTAGCTCGGAAAATGATAAATACGACGGTTTCTAACCGTCCGATCTCAACCTAGACCTTCCACAGGAAGTCTTAGTCGAATCGTCGCCTACGGTCGTCCCCGTAAAGAGGACACGACCTTACAATCTCTCACTCACACGAGCTTACCTCGATAGTAGCTCTCGCTTCCGGCCTTCCACTCGATTCCTTCGGCTCCCTCCGAATTCACTCAAGTGTCGCCCGACCACCACGGCTTCCTCCGGGTGTCGCTAGCCTTCAGCTCCAGCTTTAGTACTTTTCTGCACACTTGATTTAGCTCGTGAGATAACAATATAAACTTAACTTTGTGTCTTTGCCATAATCAAAATACAGGTTTGATTATCTAGTGCCCCTGCACCAACATTCATGGAGCTTGGCCAATTTCCTCCAAAGCTCCTTGGCATCCAAGCAATCACCTAGGCTACACAAGAAGTCATTAGGAATTAAATCAAAAATAAATTTGATTACGTTCTTGTTTTTCTCGAATTGTTGGAATTGCTCCTCACTCCATCTCTTCTTTTTGAGGAAGCCACCTTTTAGTCTTCTTGGATATTCAAATCCTTCCATTAAGATGGACCACTCCTCAAAGTCTCTCATCATGATAAAATCTTCAATTCTTCTCTTCTAAGAATTGAAGCCTTCTCGTCCATATAATGTGTACCGGACCAGTGTGTTGATGTCCCATCCTAGTTTTTCTTGAACTTTCATCTTCTTCCTCTAGCGATTGTTCAGTTACGTATTGCTAGGCAAAGTTGGCTCGACAAAAACATAATTTGATGGTGGCCAGGCCATCAGATCTCTGACCTAGACCATCTATAAGAAGTCTTTGGTCGGATCTATGTAGATCATCCCGTAAGAAGAGGATCGACCTTACTTTTTTTCGCACACGGAAGCACACCAGTACTACATCTGCCTTTTGCTTCGACCTTCCACTCAGTTCCTTGGCTCCTCAAGAAGTCTCTTGAAATGTCGCTTGGAAATCCTTCTTCAACTTTCACATAACTCCTTCTCAGAACAATCCGGAGGTGGAGAAACCTCGTACAAGTTATCTTACAACAGTAAGAAATAAATACAAGCAATTATTCTCAAGCACCAGTCGACTGATCACATTATTAGTCGACTGCTTGAGCTAGTAGTCGACTGCTCACCTATGGTAGTCGACTGCTGGGACACTCCCCGCAGTCAAACCCTAGTTGACTCACGTCAGTCAACTGCCACATGGTATCAGTCGACTAATACACCTCAAACATGAGGTTTTAAACTCAAATATGAGGTTTAACCCAAGTATGGTGCCCCCATACTTGCTAGACCACCCTTAGCCTAGACCTAAGCCTTCTAGTTACCTCCGTTAGCCTCGCGCCTCTCAGATCCCTCCAAGTCATCCATGACTTGTTCATCCATTACGCTAGCCTTCAGGTGCTTCCATCGACTATGTTATTTTAACGGTGTCTACACCGCCAAGGCACATTGGACTTACGCTGCCAAGACTTCCGGTTGGACTTTACACCACCAACCATTGGACTTATGCTGCCAAGAATCCCGCTTGGACTTTACGTCGCCAATATCAAACCTCTTGGACTTCTCAAATGCCAAGACTCAAGCTTGGACTTTCCCTTGCCAACCCATGTTGGACTTTTCATGCCAAGACCCATGCTTGGACTTTACATGCCAAGTACTCAAGAATTGGACTTTCCATGACATGGTCGACTCTAGTCAACCATCAAAATCCCCCTCGAGTCTAACTCGAGTCTGGTCAATCATGACCCAGGTCGATTGTACCAACAATCTCCTCAAAAAAATATCAGACATCAATGTTAAACATCAATGTCAAAAATCAAAATATCGATCGAGTTAAACTGGAGTCCAGTCAATCGTGACCTGGGCCGATTACACCAACACATAACACCTAATGTTAGAACTAGCTTTAGATTTACCTTGCTTAGGTTGAGTGATGGGTCATTTTAGGCTCTTGATCATCCTTCAAACTAGGTTGATTAGTTCGGTCTCCATCTCCAGATCGACCTCTAACTCGTACTCGTCTTCTTCTTCCTTCGCGGGTGGCTTACTTGCGAGTTTCTTCTTTTGACCTGCAATAAGAGCTATACCTTTCTCAGGTACCGAATTAGACTGTTTGTGGAGTTCGAATTTTGAAAATAATTCATCTAATATAATTTTTGATAAGTCCTTAGAGACCTTATAGGCATCGACCATAGATGCCCACAAGGTAGTCCTAGGAAATGAATTCAAAACATACCTTATTAGGTCGCGGTTTTCGACCTTTTGTCCGATGGCGTGCAAATTGATGATGATGTATTATACACGGGCGTGTAATTGAGTCACTGTCTCATGTTCCTACATTTTTAAATTATATAATTTATTAAAAAGAAGGTCCCATTTGCATACCTTTGCTTTGTCGGTTCCTTCATGTACTTCCACTAATTTGGTCCATAAGTCCTTTGCACTAATGAAGGGGCCAACGCGATTGAGCTCCTCCTTGGACAAACCACATTGGAGGATTTGAGTCACCTTGGCATCGGCTTCGACTTGTCTTTTTGTATCATTGGTCCATTGGTCATAATCCAAGGATTCACCGACTTCGTTAGTCGGAAGTGTGAATCCTGTTTGGATGATGATCCACATGTCGATTTGGGTCTTGAGGAAGCACTCCATCCGACCCTTCCAATAACAGAAGTCATCTCCGTTGTAAAAAGGAGGTCGGACGGTGCTAAAACCCTCGAGATGGGCCATTGACACAAAAAGAGCACGTAAAATGAAGAAATCTAGCAACGACAAAAACAAACGAAATGTACCAAGACTTGCATCTTGGATTAGTAGTGCTGGAGAGAATTTAAATGAATGAAAAAGTCTCGAAAAATTTAAATTAAATCTGAAAAAAAAAACTAGATTGGTGGTTTCACCAAATCTTGGCACCCCGGCTCTGATACCAATTGTTGGATCATTTAGAGTCGCTAGAGGGGGGGTGAATAGCGAAAGACAAAATTTCTCGTTCATTCGATTAGAAATGAGTACGCAGTGGATAAAGAAAAGGAAACAAGATATTTTACTTGGTTCACAGTCTTTCGACTACTAGTCCAAGGCCCTAGTGGTCCGAGACCATGTACGGAGGGCAAAATAATAAAGTACTCCTCGTTGGAGGTAGGAGTGAAACGATTACAAGAAAACTAAGGGTAGAGGGACACTCCCCCTCTCCTCGTTGCGATTAAAACTCCAAAAAATAAACTTAACAATATATGAGATGAAAAATAGAGCTTTTACCGATGACCTAATAGATGGAATTTGAAAGAAGATCTCGGGTCGTCGTCTCGGTAGCACTTCGTCATAGGCTTGTCAGAGAGTCGAGGCGTTGCGATAGCACTTAGAGGCTTTTGGAATCACTTAGAATTGATGGAAGAAGGGTTAGAGAACCCCTACTTTTATATCCTTGGAAACCCTAGACGTTCAGTTCTTCAACCAATGAGAACAAGCCTCCTATCCCTTCAAAAATGGAGATAAGCTTTGACTCCCCTCGAAGCTGATCCTTGACCATCAGTCGACTGCTACCATTACCAGTCGACTGCTGAAGGCATCAGTCGACTGATGCAAGCCACCAGTCGACTGATGGCAGGGTTTCTAGCTACAATGAAGAGTTAGCTCGAAAATACAGTTAATATAAGTAAATTAAATGGCCATTTACCATCCGTTCTCGACTTAGACCTTCCATGGGAGGTCTTGGTTGGATCGTCGCCTAAGAACGTCTCTGTACAGAGGACACGACCTTACTTGTGCTCACTCACATGAGCTTACCTCAACATTTACCTTTGTAGCTTCTGCTTCCGGTCTTCCACCTAATTCCTTCGGCTCCCTTCGAAGTCATGCCGGTGTCGCCCGACCACCACGGCTCCCTCTGGGTGTTGCTGACCATCAGCTTTGCACTTTTTGTAGCTTTGATTTAGCTCGTGAGATAACAAAATGAGTTTAACTTTGTATCATTTGCTATAATCAAAACTCAGATTCGACATAGCTGCCTACTGCACCAACATATGGGAGGTAGGATGACCACAAGGTTCATCCTTGATTCTCCTAGGTTTTTGATACGAAGACTGTCACCCTTTGTAATGGCTACACACGGTAGAATATGAATCAAAATACAATCTTCATAAATCTCAACACACAAAACTACAAATAGAATCAAAGGAGATAAATGACTATTTGCACTAACATGTTAACAAAGACAAATTACTCCCTAATCCAAGAATTGAAGTATCTACTCCATAAACAACGAAGAATATGTTAGATATATATATGAGAGATGTCCTAAGACAATCGCCTTATGTTTGTATCATTTATTTGATAAATGAAGATTCACTATTTGAGTATACATGTTTTCATGTATTTGATTGGATCTTAAACTTATTTACTGAATGACCGCAATACGATTCACAGCATGAGAGAATTTGTGATTGGATCACAATTGGTGTCTTTACATGTGTAATTGTGATGTATTAGAATTATCCCTAGTTGAAGAATTGATGTATTCGGACACCATCAATTCTGTTGAGACTAGCGCGAGTTATACTCTTTGGTTTATTCAAGCAGCTGTTTCTCACTGGTTGGAGACATTGGGATGTCCGGAGTTAACTGTGGATGATAGTTATGGTAACTAGTTCATTGGAGTGATTAGCTGTAAGACTTCATATGGTTCTCTACATATATGGATATGTCAATGAAGTTCTTACTGTAGCTTAAGTGCGATGTTCCTTCGACTTGCGGTATTCAAGTCATCTTGGTCATGTAGACTTATGCTTTGACATCTTAAGAAAGCATCTCCGAGGAGATGTGGACCCGAGATGATTGGGTATAAGTCGAAGTGGTCGAAGGTGTTTGAATAGCCTATAAAGGATTCACCACTCCTTTGCGAGGAGATGTATACCCTATGGCCTCTTGTTGGATTGTTACTAAAGTCTTTGGCAGAGTATTACATGTTTAGAGTATGGTACTCTTGGATACATGTCCAGTAACTAGAATCTGGAGGATGAGAAATTAATACTTGGGCTAGGTGTGACATGGTAAGCCTAGTGAGGACTGACACAATGGACCATGTCCTTTACCAAGTGGGTATAAGTGTAACGCCCGTAAAATTTTAAACTATGCAAAGTAATTATATGGGTTTTAACGCCATAAAAGGTTTAAAATAAAATAAAATAAAAGATGGTTATAGGTAGGATTTGAACCATGAACCTCCTAATAGGGAGGTAGCCTTGAGACCACTAGACCATACGATGATTCATGGATAAGATATATAAAGAATGTACAAGACCATAGGATGATTGATGGATAAGATATATAAAGAATGTACAAGACCATAGGATGATTCATGGATAAGATATATAAAGAATATAGATGGGAAGATGAGGAGTTGGTTCATCCCCCCATGAAAGGATGGAGAGTGTTCATTCCCTAGGTATTAAAGAGGAGAATTAAGAGAAGAGAGGAAGTAAAATCCCACTTTCCTTCTTCATTCTCCTTCTTCCTCATCCTTGGCCGAATTCCTCATTTCCCCTTCCTCCCTTTTTCATCCCAAGCTCTAGGGTTTCTTGTGTAGGGATTCTCAAGAGGGGTTTTCCAAGAGGAGTTCCTCACAAGTCTTAGTAATGCTAGAAGATCCAACTCCACCGAAACCACTCCATCTCCTTCTCCCATTTCCGAAAGCTCAAAGAGAAACAAAAGAGGTCTTGTCTTGACACCATCTAGGGTATATCCTATTAATAAACAAGCGAAATGATGTAAGTATTCCCTCACCTGCAGTACAAGTTATTTTGGTTGTTAGTTGCATTAAAATCCCTTTTGAAACTTTCGGCAAAGACCTCTTCATGCTTTCAATGATTTTTCATGCCATGTTTTGTATGAATATGATGATAATATGTTGATAGATAGGCTTGATTTGAGTGTTTGATTCCAAAGCCCCCTTGAAACTTTCGGCCAAGACTTAATCATGCTCCTAATGGTCTTACATGATATGAGCTATATGTTCCATGCCATGTTTTGTATGTAGATGAAGATAACATGTTGATAGATAGGCTTGATTTGAGTGTTTGATCCCAAAGCTCCCTTGAAACTTTCGGCCAAGACCTAATCATGCTCCTAATGGTCTTCCATGCTATGATCTATATGTTTCCACGCAATGTTTTGTATGTAGATGAAGATAACATGTTGATAGCTAGGCTTGATTTGAGTGTTTGATCCCAAAGCTCCCTTGAATCTTTTGGCCAAGACCTAATCATGCTCCTAATGGTCTTCTATGCTATGATTTATATGTTCCATGCCATGTTTTGTATGTAGATGAAGATAACATGTTGATAGATAGGCTAGATTTGAGTGTTTGATCCCAAAGCCTCCTTGAAAGTTTCGACCAAGACCTAATCATGCTCCTAATGGTCTTCCATGCTATGATCTATATGTTTCCATGCCATGTTTTGTATGTAGATGAAGATAACATGTTGATAGCTAGGCTTGATTTGAGTGTTTGATCCCAAAGCCCCTTGAAACTTTCGGCCAAGACCTAATCAGCCTAATCATGCTCCTAATGGTCTTACATGTCATGATCTATATGTTTCCATGCCATGTTTTGTATAAAGATGGAGATAACATGTTGATAGATAGGCTTGATTTGAGTGTTTGATCCCAAAACCCTCCTTGAAGTTTCGGCCAAGTCCTAGTTGTGCTCCTAATGGTCTTCCATGCTATGATCTATATGTAATGGATGTTAACACGTGGTTAGTTAGATCTTGTACAAGTTGTTTAGGGTTTAAATTTTGTTAGAACCCCCATGAAGTTTCGCCCACACCATGTTATGCTTGTTCATGATGTTTTATGCCATACTCTATATGTATATGATGTTAGGTAGACCTTTTATAAGTTGTTTTAGTGTGTGAATTCTTAAGAACCCTCCCTTAGGGTTTCGGCCAACCCATGTTCATGCCCTCTAATAATCCTCCATGCCATGCTACTTGTAAATAAGATGTTAATATGATGTTAGTTAGACTTTATGATAGCATGATTGGTTTATGCCACTACCTTATGTCCATGTTAATTGTATGAATGTATGATTATGTTATGCTCATTGCATCATGATGAACAAGTATGTATGATGAAAATGCCTAAGAGTTGCTTCCCTATGAATGGGGATTAAGAGCACTCTTTATGTTATGAAAAGGAACATGATATGTTATGAAAAGGACATGAAATGCTACGATAAGGAACATGTTATGTTATGATAAGGAATATGATATGTTATGATAAGGAACATGATATGTTATGATAATGAACATGATATGCTATTTTACTTTTTGCATGGCTTGTACCGGACCCTAACAAGGTCCAAGGGATGGGCTCCTACGTGCCCCTAGGTCAATGGTCATAGTACGGACCTAGTACGGGATGGGCTCCTAAGTTGTCCTAGGCCGACGAACATAGTATGGGCCTAGGATGGGCTTCTATGTTATGTCGCCCCTAGGTCAACGGACGTAGTACGGACCTAGTAACCTAGTATGTTCGAGATTAGCTACCTCGGGTCTATTTAGGGATGTGCGCAATGATGATGATGTATGTGGTACAATGTCGGGCCCAATATGTTGAGATTATGTTTAAGTACCTATAAAAATATATGTTTTCAAAGAGCATCTTGCATATACCCCTTTTCATGTCTATGTGATGATGATATTTATATGAATGCTATGCTTATATGTTCTTGAATGATCATGTCATTACTTTTATACGAATGCTATGCTTATATGTTCTTGAATGATCATGCCATTACTCTTATATGAATGCTATGCTTATATGTTCTTGAATGATAATGTCATTACTCTTATATGGATGCTATGCTTATATGTTCTTGAATGATCATAATGCTATGCTTATATGTTCTTGAATGATCATGTCATTACTCTTATATGTATTCTATGCTTGTATGTCCTTAAATGATCATGTCACTACTCTATGTCTAATTCTTGATGTATGGCTTTTGTGAGTAGGAAAGGATCTTACTAAGCCTATGTGCTTATAGTTCATGTTCCCTTGTACTGTAGATAATGGTAAAGAATGACTAAACTAAAGGGAGCAGCAGGAGGGGCAAAGTGTGTGTGGTAGTGGCATGGTGGAGGAGATATGTTTATGTTCCCAGACTTATGCATGTTTCACTTTAAGTTTTGCATGTTAGTTGTTAAGAGTCGAACTCTACTTGATGTTGATGGTTGATACTTGGTGTCCTTTAAGTTGATTATCATGAACTTGAACTAAGTACTTATGAGATGATTATCCTTGCTCCATGTTTCATGCTTTATGTTTTAAAAAAGAAAAAAAAGAAAGTTTAAAGTCTTCCGCTGTAAATGCATGATGACTTCCACTGTAAATGAATGTATGTATGATCGTGTCGCATCGCCCTTCCTACCCCTACAGATTACGAGGAAAAAGGGCAGACATGACAGGTTGGTATCAGAGCAGATCTGTCTTTCCACTACACACACATCAAGCTCCTATCCTGCTGCTCCAAGTAAGAAATTCTATGTCTACTCTATTTTTTTTCATGTATGATAAGAAATGCTTTTAGTTTAAATATGCATGAATATATGTATGATAATCTTATGCTAGCCTTTAGTTTAAATATGCATGAATATATGTATGATAATCTTATGCTAGCCTTATTATAATATATGAAGATAAGTGTATGATAAGGAATGTTTTTAGTTTAAATATGCATGAATATATGTATGATAATCTTATGCTTATGTATGATAAGGAATGCTTTTAGTTTAAATATGCATGAATATATGTATGATAATCTTATGCTAGCCTTATTATAATATATGAAGATAAGTGTATGATAAGGAATGTTTTAGTTTAAATATGCATGAATATATGTATGATAATCTTATGCTAGCCTTATTATGATATATGAAGATAAGTGTATGATAAAGAATGTTTTTAGTTTAAATATGCATGAATATATGTATGATAATATTGTGCTAGCCTTATTATAATATATGAAGATAAGCATGGCTGGAAGACGCAGTAATAGAGTCGATGAGACAGTACCCCCACCTGATCTTATGCATGTGGTTACAGAATTCCAGGGACAGCTACAGGAGTTTTGTAGCCTATTCAAATCCCAGAATGGAAGTGGGAAGATACAACTATGGATTTCATAGTAGGACTACCCAAAACAACTAATGGTTATGAATCTATTTAGGTGATTGTTGAAAGATTGACAAAATATGCCCATTTTCTGGCAATCAAATATCATACTCAATGGAACAACTAGCCCAGTTGTATGTTGAGGAGGTGATCAGATTGCATAGAGTTCCTAAGATCATGTGATTGAGCCACAAACGGTACAAGTTCAAGAAGAATTAAGTTATGAAAGTCGACCTATTAAGATAATAGATCGAGAAATCAAGAAATAGAGAACCAAAGAAGTACCCTTAGTGAAAGTCATATGGCAAAATCAAAAGTTTGAAGAAGTAACTTAGGATCGCGAGGATGACATGAAACAAAAGTATCCAGAGTTGTTCTAAGTTTCGAGGACGAAACTTTTATAGGTATGAAGAATTGTAACGCCCGTAAAATTCTAAACTATGCAAAGTAATTATATGGGTTTTAACGCCATAAAATGTTTAAAAAAAATAAAATAAAAGATAGTTATAGGTAGGATTTGAACCATGAACCTCCTAATAGGGAGGTAGCCTTGACACCACTAGACCATAGGATGATTCATGGATAAGATATATAAAGAATGTACAAGACCATAGGATGATTCATGGATAAGATATATAAAGAATATAGATGGGAAGATGAGGAGTTGGTTCAACCCCCCATGAAAGGATGAAGAGTGTTCATTCCCTAGGTATTAAAGAGGAGAATTAAGAGAAGAGAGGAAGTAAAACCCCACTTTCCTTCTTCATTCTCCTTCTTCCTCATCCTTGGCGAATTCCTCATTTCCCCTTCCTCCCCTTTTCATCCCAAGCTCTAGGGTTTCTTGTGTAGGGATTCTCAAGAGGGGTTTTCCAAGAGGAGTTCCTCACAAGTCTTAGTAATGCTAGAAGATCCAACTCCACCGAAACCACTCCATCTCCTTCTCCCATTTCCGAAAGCTCAGGAAGAAACAAAAGAGGTCTTGTCTTGACACCATCTAGGGTATATCCTATTACTAAACAAGCGAAAGGATGTAAGTATTCCCTCACCTGCAGTACAAGTTGTTTCGGTTGTTAGTTGCTTAAAAACCTCTTTTGAAACTTTCGGCCAAGACCTCCTTCATGCTTGCAATGATTTTTCATGTCATGTTTTGTATGAATATGATGATAATATGTTGATAGATAGGCTTGATTTGAGTGTTTGATCCCAAAGCCCCCTTGAAACTTTCGGCCAAGACCTAATCATGCTCCTAATGGTCTTCCATGCTATGATCTATATGTTCCATGCCATGTTTTGTATGTAGATGAAGATAACATGTTGATAGATAGGCTTGATTTGAGTGTTTGATCGCAAAGCCCCCTTGAAACTTTCGGCCAAGACCTAATCATGCTCCTAATGGTCTTCCATGCTATGATCTATATGTTTCCATGCCATTTTATGTATGTAGATGAAGATAACATGTTGATAGCTAGGCTTGATTTTAGTGTTTGATCCCAATGCTCCCTTAAAACTTTCGGCCAAGACCTAATCATGCTCCTAATGGTCTTCCATGCTATGATCTATATGTTCCATACCAAGTTTTGTATGAAGATGAAGATAACATGTTGATAGATAGGCTTGATTTGAGTGTTTGATCCCAAAGCCCCCTTGAAACTTTCAGCCAAGACCTAATCATGCTCCTAATGGTCTTCCATGCTATGATCTATATGTTTCCATGCCATGTTTTATATGTAGATGAAGATAACATGTTGATATCTAGGCTTGATTTGAGTGTTTGATCCCAAAGCCCCTTGAAACTTTCGGCCAAGACCTAATCATGCTCTTAATGGTCTTCCATGTCATGATCTATATGTTTCCATGCCATGTTTTGTATATAGATGGAGATAACATGTTGATAGATAGGCTTGATTTGAGTGTTTGATCCCAAAGCCCTCCTTGAAGTTTCGTCCAAGTCTGTTGGATCTAAGCGGATCGCTAGAGGGGGGTGAATAGCGATAAAACTTTTCTTTCTTTCGAATTCGTATCAAAACAATTAAGTGCAGCGGAAAGATAAATGAACAATAAAAGAGACAAGATATTTTTTACTTGGTTCGTAGCCTTCGGCTACTACTCCAAGGCCCTAGTGGTCGTTGACCACTCATGGAGGGCAAAATACTAAAGAACTCCTCCTCGTTAGAGGTAGGAGTTAATCGATACAAGAACATAAAAAGCTTGAGGAAGAGGGACACTCCCCCTCACCTCGTTACGATAGAAAAGCTTCGAAAAAGTAAAGAAACAACTAATATAAAGCTTAAACCGACGTAAAAAAATACAATAAATTAAACCTAGATGTCGAAGAAGAAGCACTTCATTGTCGGAGAGTTGTAGCTTTGTGGAAGCTTTTGGAAGCTTAGAATTGATGAAGAAACCCTAGGATTGGCCCTCTTTTTATAGCCTTTGAGCCCCTTTTCGAAAGGAACCCTAGCCAATCACATTTGAGCACCACTCCCCTTGAAATAAGGTGATAAGCCTTGACTCCTCGAGGTTGATCCTTGACCACCAGTCGACTGATGGCCATCATCAGTCGACTGATGGCCATCATCATCGATCGATGGCAAGATCACCGACATCGACCTCGGCAATGATCACGGATGACAGTCGAGTCCTCCAAGCTGACATTCGACTGATGCTAGCTGCAAGGCAAAGTTAGCTTAACAAAAACATTATTTCAATGACCTTCGACCGTCCGATCTCGACCTAGACCACCTATAGGATGTCTTTAGTCGGATCTATGCTTAAGATCATCCCCCTAAAGAGGATACGACCTCACTTACTCTCGCACACACACGAGCTTACCTCAATACTTACTGTGTCACTTTCGCTTTCGGCCTTCCACTCGATTCCTTCGGCTCCCTCCGAAGTCACTCGAGTGTCACCCGACCACCGTGGCTTCCTCCAGGTGTCGCTAGCCTTCAGCTCCAGCTATAGCAATTTTTTGCACACTCGATTCAGCTCGTGAGATAAAGACATGATCATAACTTTGTATCATTTGCTATAATCAAAACTCAGGTTTGACTTTGGTGCCTACTACACCAACAATCTCCCCCTTTTTGATTTATGGAAAACCCACATACAAAGTTAAGAAAAATGAGTATGCATGAATGAGCAGGAGTATAAAAACTTTTTCATGTGCTCCCCCTTGAGGAATCCTCCCCCTTGACCGAGGGTGAGTACTTGAGAAAGAGTTTTAACTCTCCCCCTTGATGTTTGCTACTAAAAAAGAATTAAGTAACCGAAATTACTTAATATTGGCCATAGTGTTTAAAATAAGTTTTAAGTTAAGAAATCAAAAAATTGATTTCTTAACCTTGGCCTTTACATATGTTTTATTAACTTAAAGTTAAGTAAACCTTGGCCATAAAAAAAATGATCCCTTAACTTTGGCCTTTTTCTCCACCTTTTTCCATATCGAAAAGAGTGAGGGTGTGTGTGGAATAAAAAATAAGTATTAAATTTAAAGTCCAAGCATGTTCCACATTATTTTGAAAATAATATACTAAAAATAAGCTCATCTATAAAATGTTCGGCTCATATTTGACTTGATTGATATGAAAGATCAACCAGTCCTGGTCAGAGTCGGTTAGTATGTATGATTATACTCCGTGGTTCATGGCGATGCACTAGCTCTACATCTAGAACCAGGAGTAAGGTCCTAACATCTCATGCCCATCTACGTGGCTAAGTACACAAACACATTAGTCCTATGTGTTGTGAGATGTATTGGCTCCTTAAATCTATAGGTGCATGATATCTAGGGTATGTCCTATACTAGTTCCATGAAAAATGAAAAGTAAGAAATAGTAGTAATATAATTTACAAAGTCCTATTCTACTATGCACATGCCCAATTTTCATCTTAACAGACTAAATTCAGCTTCGGGTAGGGGTTTAGTAAATAGGTCTGCCAAGTTAGACTTCGATTCGACGTATTCGAGTTGTATGGCTCCGTTGGCCACATGTTCTCGAATGAAATGGTGTTTGACCTCTATATGTTTGGTCCTAGAGTGACATATCGGATTCTTAGTAAGATTAATTGAATTAATGTTATCTACGTGAAGTTTAGTATTTGTAAAGTCTAACTTAAAGTCGCGGAGAGTGTGCTTCATCTAAAGAAGCTGAGTGACACACTCACCCATTGCGATGTATTCGGCTTCGGTGGTAGATAAGGCAACACAGTGTTGCTTCCTACTGCACCAACTCACTAGACTCGAGCTGAGAAGTTGACAAGAACCACTCATACTCTTTCTATCGAGCTTACTACCGGCATAGTCCGAATCGGAGTAGCCGGTTAGTTCGAACTTGGTTGATCTAGGGTACCAAATACCGACATTAAGTGTACCCTTTAGATATCTAAGGATACGCTTGACTAGAGTTAGGTGAGACTCCTTAGCACAGGTTTGGAACCTTGCGCACATACTTACTGAAAATAAGATATCAGGTCGGCTTGTAGTTAAGTAAAGGAGACTCCCTATTATACTCCTATAGTATTTTAAATCAATTGAGTTTCCGATTACATCTTCTTCTATATTCACATTGGTTGCCATTGGGGTATTAATAATTTTAGCGTCTTGCATTCCAAAGTTTTTAATTAATTCCCTAGTATATTTGCATTGATGTAGGTATATTCCATCTTTAGTTTGTTTAATTTGTAGACCTAAGAAGAAACTCAACTCGCCTACTAAATTCATTTCAAATTCACTTTCCATAAGTGAAATGAACTCATTTAGTAGGATTGAGTTGGTGGTTCCGAAAATAATATCATCTACGTAGATTTGGGCATGAATATATCTTTACCTAAGGTTTTTACGAAAAGGGTTGGGTCAACTACACCTTGGTTAAATCCTTTAGACTTAAGATAAATCGAAAGTCTCTCGTACCAAGCTCGAGGAGCTTGTTTAAGTCCATAGAGGGCTTTCTTTAACCTAAGGACATGGTCTGGTTTATCTACACTTTCGAAACTGGGAGGTTGACTAACATAAACCTCTTCCTTAATGTATCCATTTAAGAACGCTGATTTCACATCCATTTGAAACAACTTAAATCCTCGATGTGCAGCATACGCTAATAGCATCCGAATGGACTCTAATCTAGCTACTGGGGCATAGGTCTCGTCGTAATCTAAACCTTTAACTTGACTAAACCCTTTAGCGACTAGTCTGGCTTTATTTCTAACTACTTCACCTTTATCATCAAGTTTATTTCTAAACACCCACCTTGTTTCAACGATTGTTTTATCTTTAGGTGGTGGTACTAATTCCCATACTTCGTTCCTAGTGAATTGAGCCAGCTCTTCTTGCATTGCAATGATCCAATCGGGATGAAGAAGAGCTTGGACAATAGTCTTGGGTTCAATTTTAGAAATCAAGGAGATTTGACTAAGGTTTCTGTATGAGACTCTAGTTCGAACTCCTAGACTTGGATCACCTATCACTTGGTCGATAGGATGATTCGTTTGAGTCCTAGTTGGATTTAGGTTTGAGTCTATGAAGAGTTTTGCTTATCGAGTCCGTGAGGGGAAACTTCGCTTCCCACTTCACCTCGATAGTTTGTTCATGGCGATCCCATCGATGTCTCCGGATTAAAAAATTTAATCCTAGACACAAGGGATTGCCCAAACAACCAAGTCATCATTGTGCTATTCGTTTAGAGAGGTCACTTGAACAAACTCATTGTTCAAGCGACCATCCTCTATTCTACGAGTAGCCGCGGAATAGACGATGTACAGATCGCCGGCTTTTCTATTTATGATCGAGATCCAAGTATTATTTATCCACAAACAGAATATTACATGCTCATAATTGAAAAACAAAAACAAACATGTTACAAAAGAGAATGAAGAATAGGTATACCTCTCGATCTTCTAATGTATGACCTTCCTCCTTTCGGACATCGTGTGGGCGACGATCTACCAAAAGTTGAAGCTCCTAGATTGCAAATCTTCCTTCCTTGCTCTTCCAAAGCAAGAGGAAGAATAGAAACAAAGCTCTATTCCTTCTTTCAACCAACCAACAACTTCCAAGGAGGAATCTTGCCGCCGGCCAAGAAGGAAGAGGAGATTGAGAGTGGCCGGCCAAAAGCTTCAAGGGAGGACCCTAAACCTTTGTTCCACCGGCCAAGGAGAAGGAGAGGACTTGTTTTGGACGCCGACCAAGGGTTGGAAGGAACTCCAAACCCTAATCCTATCTCAATTAGGATTCCTCTCCTTGCCTCCCACCCCTTGCCCTCCTTTTATAGAGTTAGGGATAAGCCATGATTTAATCTCCTCCATTGGTTCTAGGGATTTAATCTCAACCGTCGGATCTAGAGATTTAATCTCAACCGTAGGATCTTAGAGATTTAATCTCTACCTTTGGATCTAGAGTTTTGTTTCTATCCATTGGATCTAAGCTTCATGAGATATTAATAGGCTACATTAGGGACCATGAGGAGATGTTGGATCTTGGCCACCCATGGATCAAGCTCACATAAAGTCCGATCCATTAATGATAATCCAATCCACTAAAGGATTATCATTGATCTACCTCACCAACCCCCATATGATAATATGGGCTCCATATATTATTTGTACATTTTCTCCCCGTGTTTAAGATCTCGAATGTCCTTCGATTAATTAATTTACTGACCATTAATTAATCAACATTTAACTCCATGAGTAGTACAACTCAACCTTTTCATCATGCTGGACCAAGTCCACCTGCAGGGATTACATGATGAACCTTATGAGTGTCATGCCCGCCCTTTTTCCAATGGTCCGGAGGGGCGGCGCGTGACGCGACCGTACATACATACACTTCTTACTACTTACAGCGGAAGACTTTTGATATATTTTTTTTTCTTTTAAACATAAACATGCATTGACATATATAGATACTTCTTCTTAACATAGAGCATGATTCATAACATATATAGATACTTCTTCTTAACATAGAGCATGCATCATAACATATATAGATACTTAGTGCTTAGTTCAAGTCCATAAACATCATCATCATAAGGAGACATAAATAAGGACATCCATAAACGTCATCATCATAGGGAAACATAGATATAAGGACATAACGGATCTTCTCCACCATGCCACTACCACACACATTTAGCCCCCTCCTGCTACTCCCTTTAGTTTATCCATCCCTTACCCTTATCTGTAGTACGATGGAAAGGTAAACTATAAGCACATAGGCTTAGTAAGATCCTGTCCTACTCACAAAAACCATACATCGACATTAATCATGGCATGTAACATTCATAACATATAAGCAACATAACATGTAACATACATGACGTAAGCAACTTAACATGTAGCATAAGTAACATAAGTAAACATAACATGTATCATCCATAACATAGCAGCATAACATGTATATATATGACTTAATCAAACATAACATACAACATATGTAACATAGCAACATAAACATGACATAACATGCAACATATATAACATAGCAACATAAACATGACATAACATGCAACATATATATGACATATCAACATAGCATGTGAACATAGCAATCAAATCGTGTAACCTATGCAGGATGCTTTTGAAAACATATATTATAGGTACGTAAACATAATTTCAACATATTTGGGCCCGGCATTGTACCACTTCTTCATCATCATAGCGCGCATCCCTAAATAGACCCGAGGTAGCAAGTCTCGAACCTACTAGGTTACTATGCCCGATCTTAGTCCGTCGACCTAGGGCAATCGTCATAGCGTAGAAGCTCATCCTAGGCCCGAGTCTTACTCCATTGACCTAGGGCATCTTGGATCCCATCCCGTACTAGGCCCGATCTTAGTCCGTCGACCTAGGGGCAATCATACATAGGAGCCCATCCTAGGCCCGATCTTAGTCCGTCGACCTAGGGCATCTTAGGAGCCCATCCCTTTGGACCTTGTTAGGGTCCTGGTACAAGCCATGCAGAAGGTAAAATACTTATATGCTTTTATTATAACATAGCTTATTTCATTTTGCAAACATAGCATACTTCATTTCCTAACATATACTTCATTTCCTAACATATCATACTACACTTCATGAACATATCATTTTTCATTTCATAAACATATCATACTTCATTTCATAATCATATCATATTCATTTCATGAACATATCGTTTTTCATTTCATAATCATATCGTATTTCATTTCATAACATATCTTAAATATCACATACATATAGGGCATGACATAAGGCATAAACATCAAGAGTAAGTAAACTCTAACCTAAAGCATGTTATCTTCATCTAGCATCATTTAATATCACAAGTCAACATGAATTCACCTAAGCATAAAACACATGTTAACCCAACCTAGAGCATGTTAAGGTACAATGGTTGGCTGAATGGTTCATAGGACTTTTAGGGTTAAACCTTTACTCTAATCCATCTAACATACTAACATCATCATATGCATACAAAACATGGAATAAAACTTCATTGAAACATCAATACAAGGGGGTGGTCGAATGGTCCATGTAGGCTTTTAGGGCTAGTCTTTTAACTTAATCCCTCTAACATACTAACATCATCATATGCATACAAAATGTGGAATAAAACTTCATTGAAACATCAATACAAGGGGGTGGCCGAATGGTCCATGTAGGCTTTTAGGGCTAGTCTTTTAACCTAATTCCCTCTAACACACTAACATCATCATATGCATACAAAATATGGAATAAAACTTCATTGAAACATCAATACAAGGGGGTGGCCGAATGGTCCATGTAGGCTTTTAGGGCTAGTCTTTTAACCTAATCCCTCTAACATACTAACATCATCATATGCATACAAAATATGGAATAAAACTTCATTGAAACATCAATACAAGGGGGTGGACGAATGGTCCATGTAGGCTTTTAGGGTTAACTTTTAACCTAATTTATTATACATCTTAACTTCATCATGTGCATGTAAAACAAGGTATAGAACTTCAATAAAACACCAAGAACACATGTTGGCCGAACCTATCATAGGGGTTTCTAGGGTTAACTTTTAACCTAATTCATTCTAGATCTTAACTTCGTCATGTGCATGTAAAACAAGGTATAGAACTTCAATAAAACACCAAGAACACATGTTGGCCGAACATATCATAGGGGTTTCTGCACAAAATATCAGCCGAAAGCTACTCGTATGCAGGTGAGGGATACTTACATCCTTCGCTTTGCTTTTAGTGGGAAGATGACCTAAGGAAAGCCAAATCTTGCCTTCTCCTTGCTTGGATGGGGTTCGGCCAAAGAAATGGAGAGGGGAAGCTCTAGGATTCGGTGAGGAAGAAGAAGAGGAGGAGAAAATAAGTTTGGTAACTCATGCCCCCTCATTCCCCCTATTTATTCACTTGAAGAGTCCCTTCATCTCCTTTACCTCTAACTATAATTTCCCATGTTCTTCTAACAATACATTCTTGTTGGGCTTCTGGTTAGTGGGTGCATCTATAGGGTTTGGCTATCTCTAGAGGTTTGGGGTTCAATTCCTAGGCCTTGCATTCTTTTTGGCTTATTTTCTTTTATTTTTTTGAAGGAGCCCACATAAAGCCCATTATCATCAAGCCAAAATTTTTTGTAAAATTGCTAGAAATTTTACGGGTGTTACAATCCTTCATACCCTTTAAAAGTTTCGTCCTCGAAACTTAGAACAATTCTGGGTACTTCTGCTTCATGTCCTCCTCGCTTTCCCAGGTAGCTTCCTCGTATCGTTGATTCTGCCATAGGACCTTTACTAAGGGCACCTCTTTGTTCCTTAGCCTCTTGACTTCTCGGTCTAGTATCTGGATAGGCCAACTTTCAATACTCAGGTCCTCTTGAACTTCTACTATTTGTGGCTCGATCACTTGGTCCGCACTGGAAATGCATTTCTTAAGCACAGAGACATGGAACACATTGTGAATAGCCGACATCTCTTGAGGCAGCTCCAGCTTGTAAGCTACCTTGCCAATCCTCTGCAATATCGGATACGGTCCCACGTAGCGCGGACTCAGCTTACCCTTCCTTCTGAATCTCATCACTCCCTTCATAGGGGCCACTTTGAGGAATATCAGGTCCCCGACTTCGAATTCTAACGGTCTACGCCGCATATCCACATAGCTCTTTTGTCGGCTCTGAGCAGTTTCAATTCTCTGACGGATGTTCTGTATAGCTCGGGTGGTGTCGTTGATGAAGTCCGTCTGGAGTCCCATCCCCTTCTTCTCACCACCCTCGTACCAGCATATGGGGGATCTACATTTCCTCCCGTATAGAGCCTCGTAGGGTGCCATTCCAATAGTAGCTTGGTAGCTATTGTTGTAGGCGAATTCTGCCAAACATAAGTATCGGCACTAGCTACCTTTGAAATCCAGGGCGCAAGCTCGTAACATATCCTCCAGTACTTGATTTACTCTTTCGGTCTGTCTGTCCATCTAGGGATGGAAGGCAATACTGAACAATAGCTTCGTGTCTAGGGCCTTCTGAACACATTCCCAGAAATGGGAAATAAAGCGACCATCTCTGTCAGAAATGATGGTCTTAGGAATTCCATGTAGTCTGATAATTTCCCTAGCATATAACTGAGCTAGTTGCTCCGTCGAATAGGTCATCTTGATTGCTAAGAAGTGGCCGGACTTCGTCAATCTGTCCACAATTACCCATATAGCATCATAACCATTTGTTGTCTTAGGCAATCCTGAGATGAAATCCATAGAAATGTCTTCCCATTTCCATTCTGGAATCTGGATCGGCTGCAGTGTTCCTCCAGGTCTCTGGTGTTCTGCTTTAACCCTCTAGCAGGTCAGGCAAGTACTGACATACTGAGCCACATCTCTTTTCATTCCGAACCACCAAAATTTTCTTTTCAGGTCTTGGTACATCTTGGTGGTTCCAGGATGCATCGCATAAGGAGTTCCGTGAGCTTCCTCTTCTTCCGTAATTCTGGATCGTCGGGAATACACAGGCGATCCCTGAGGTAGAGTACTCCACTATCAGAGATACGAAACCCGTCGTCCTTTCCTTCTAAGACCTCTTGCTTGATCCTCTGAATGCTTGGGTCACGGGCTTGCTTTTCCAGTATATCATCGAACAGCGTCGGTGCTATCGTCATGGTCGAGAGCTGTCCGGAAATGATTTCAACCCCGTAATGCATAATCTCCTTTTCTAAGGGTCGAGGTAACACTGATAGAGACATCAAGGTGGCGCAGGACTTCCTGCTGAGTGCATCTGCCACCTTGTTTGCTTTCCCCGGATGGTAGAAGATCTCGCAGTCATAATCCTTGACGAGCTCGAGCCATCTGCGTTGTCTCATGTTCAGGTTCTTCTGTGTGAAGAAATATTTCAGACTCTGATGGTCTGTATAAATCCTACACTGAGCTCCATATAGATAATGCCTCCATGTTTTGAGAGTAAAGACCACAGCCGCTAGCTCTAAATCGTGGGTGGGATAATTCCTTTCGTGTTCCTTGAGTTGCCTAGAGGCGTAGGTAATGACCTTGCCATTCTGCATGAGTACAGCTCCGAGTCCCAACTTGGAATCGTCACTGTACATGTCAAAGCCTTCATTACTGTCTGGAAGAGCAAGGATTGGAGCGCTGGTCAGTCTCCTTTTCAATTCTATGAAACTCCTCTCGCAGGCATCCGTCCACTCATATTTCTTGTTCTTTCTGGTGAGGACTGTCATAGGTGTGGCAATCCTGGAGAAATTCTCTACAAACTTTCGGTAGTAACTTGCTAGCCCAAGAAAGCTTCTGATCTCGCTGGCATTCTTTGGTCGGTTCCAGTTACTCATGGCTTCAATCTTTATTGGGTCTACCATCACTCCGTGCTTGGATATAACGTGACCCAGAAATGATACTTGTTCGAGCCAGAACTCGCATTTGGAGAACTTTGCAAATAGCTGCTTTTCCCGAAGAATCTGCAATACCACATTCAGGTATTCTGTGTGCTCCTCTGGGGTTCTCGAATATATCAGTATGTCGTCGATGAAGACGATCACAAACTTGTCGAGGAATGTCGAGAATACCCGGTTCATCAAATCCATGAACAGAGCAGGTGCATTCGTCACTCCGAAGGGCATAACTACGAAATCGTAATGTCTATATCTGGTCCGGAAGGTTGTCTTTGGTATATCATCTGATTTCACTTTTACTTGATGATAGCCGGACCTCAGGTCGATCTTAGAGAAGACGGTGGCACCCTTTAGTTGGTTGAACAGGTCATCAATCCACGGTAAAGGGTACCGATTCTTGATCGTCACATTATTCAGCGCTCGGTAGTCTATGCACATTCGCATAGACCCATCTTTCTTCTTCACCAACAGTACTGGAGCTCCCCATGGAGAGCGACTTGGGCGAATAAGTCCCTTGTCGAGTAACTCCTGTAGCTGTCCCTGAAGTTCCTTCAATTCAGCCGACGCCATACGGTAAGTTGCTTTAGAGATCGGGTTAGTACCAGGAATCAATTCGATCTCAAATTCAACTTCTCTATCAGGGGCTAACCCTGGTAGTTCATCTGGGAATACCTCTGGGTAGTTGCATACAACTCTGTCATCTTCTAGCTTCTGATCCTCTGCTTGACTTGTATCAACTACGTGTGCCAGAAACCCAGTGCATCCACTGTCTAACATCTTGCGTGCCTGTAGGGCTGATAAAATCTTATTGACTCTTCTCCTTGGCTCTCCAATAAATTCAAACCTAGGTTCCGCCTCCGGCTGGAAGACCACTTTTCTTTTACGGCACTCGATTGAAGCACCGTACTTGCTTAGGAAATCCATGCCCAGTATAATATCATAATCCTGCATGTCGAGCACTATCAGATCACAATAGAGTTCTCTGTCTACGATTCTGATGGGTGCGGCTCGCAGCATATCAGTGGAGGGCATTACTTCTCCCGAGGGCAGAGTGGTTAAGAACTGGTGATCTAGAGCTTGTGGTGACATGTCTATCTTTCCAGTAAAGTGTGTAGAAACAAACGAATGTGTTGCCCCAGTATCAAATAATGCAGTAGCATGCTGATAGAAAATAAATATCTGACCTGTGACAACTGTAGAGGCATTCGCCACATCTTCTTGGGTGAGAGAGAATACCCTGGCATATGTCATAACTGGTGGGGCTTCTAGTCTTCCTTGGCTGATCAGGGTTCCTTCGATTGCAGCCTGCATCTGATGTAACTGTGGAGGAGCACTCTTGGGCTGGGCATACTGCTGAGGAGGTGCCTGAACCTGGATAGGGCAGTCCCTGACTCTATGTCCTACCCGTCTACAGTTGTAACATCTATTTGCGCCTTGGTAGCATACTCCAGGATGTATCTTTCCACAGGTAGCACACAGAGGGATCCTGAGCTGCTTGGTTGCTGGACCACCTTTAGGATCCTCCCATTGTCTTCTCTTGCCAGTGTGGTTCCCTTTCCAAGTACTCTGGTTCCTCTGACCTCCTGATTAGGCCTGACCCCTGCCTTCACTCAGTGCTTTCTTTTGCTAATTAATGTTGTTCAGGTAATGCTCGGTAATCAAGGCACTACTAAACAGCTCCTCTGCGGTCTGCGATCTATGAACTCCGCCGGCCACATTCAGAGCTATTTATAGTCGGAGCATCTTCAGCATGAGTCTGACCCTTTCTCTTTCCGTGCTGACCAACTCTGGGCATAGGCGTGCGAGTCAGTTGAATCTCTTCACGACTTCGCTGACTGATAGGTCACCTTGTCGGAACCTAGTGAACTCGTCGTAATGCTTGTTGGTTACCCTCATGTGGAAGATTTCTTCGAAAAATTCGTACTCGAAATCTGTCCATCTCATCTGATTTACTTGTCTCTTTGCTTTAACCCGTTCCCACCACATCCGAGCATCTCCCGAAAGGAAGAATGATGCACACTTAATCTTCTCACATTCGAGCCAGTCCAGTAGCTCCACGATGCTTTCCACCGTCTTGAACCAGGCTTGGGCATCCCATGGCTCACCAGTACCAGAGAAATTTTTCAGCTTCAGTCTCTGCCACTGGATCAGGTAAGCTTCCTGTCGAACCATCGGGCCAGGGCCCGCTGGTGGGGCAGTAGGGTTTCCTCGCTAATTCATTAGGGTATTTATTACTTGCTGTTGTTCTGTGACTTGTCGCTAGAGTTCAGTAACTACGTGTGTAAGGTCATGCGGGGGTGCTATCTCATCAGCTCTACTACTGCATCTTCCAGACATGTTTATCTTCATATATTAAAGTAAAGCTAGTATAAGTTTTCGTTCGTTTATCTACGCATAATTATACTAAAGCTAGCATAAAGTTATCATTCATGTTTTCATGCATATTTTAATCTAAAGGCTTTTCATATCATACATGAACAAAATAAGCTAAAGGCATCTCATATCATACATGAACAAAATAAGCTAAGGGCATCTCATATCATACACGAACAAAATAAGCTAAGGGCATCTCATATCATACATGAACAAAATAAGCTAAAGGCATTTTATATCATACATGAACAAAATTAGAGTAGACATAGAATTCTTACGTGGAGCGGCAGGATTTGGAGCTTGATGTGTGTGTAGTGGAAAAGCAGATCCGCTCTGATACCAACCTGT
The DNA here is from genome assembly GCA_025175895.1 of Wurfbainia villosa. NCBI lineage: Eukaryota > Viridiplantae > Streptophyta > Magnoliopsida > Zingiberales > Zingiberaceae > Wurfbainia > Wurfbainia villosa. The sequence goes on along the minus strand of CM045989.1, from coordinate 27,181,089 downwards.
CACGCCCGCCCTTTTTCCAAGGGTCCGGAGGGGCGGCGCGTGACGCGACCGTACTGTTGGAATGTATACTGAAAGCCTAGCTCTTTTTGTATGAACATTTCATTTTGAAATAAGAATCACATAATCATTGTTTGCATTTTATATATTCATTATATATGTGTGCATATTGTCTAATATTTTACATTGTAGATAACATGATGCTTAGTGTGGCACAGAAGATCATGTTATCAGTTCCTTGTAAAATATAAGTAGAGGCTGACAACCAAGATGGTTTTGGACAAACCATTGGCATGGTTGTAGTGTAGCTTGGTATTTTTTTGTCTTGAACATAGAGTTACACTAGTACACTTAGGTGTATTGAGCAGGACCAACATAGAGGTGATTCAATTTAGTACTGACTACATAATTGAATCGGACCTCGGATATTATGTTGTGCATGCTCTTAATCCCGATATAATAACGGGCACGTGTACTTAGTATTTATTTCTTTGATTTACCAGAGGGTGAGATTTAGATGGATTAAATCAATATGCCCGATAAGTTGGGAAATAATATTATTTACATGGTGTGCCATTGATTATAGGAGGAAACTGTGTCCTATATATTAGGTTGATGATGTCGCCTTGAGGAGCTCATAAGGTTCATCATGTAAACCCAGCTGGTTGACTTAGTCAACATGATGATAAGGTTGAGTGGTGCTACTCGAGGAATTAGATGTTAATTAATTGATGGTCAGTAAATCAATTAATTGATGGACATTCGATATCTTAAACACGGGGAGATTAATGTAGAAATAATATATGGAGCCCATATTGATTTATGGGGATTGGTGAGGTAGTTCAATGATGATCCTCTAGTGGAATAGAACATCATTGATGGATCAAGTTTGTGTGGTTCCGATCCATCGGGTGGCCAAGACCCAACTCCTCCTTATGGTCCCTATCGTAGCCTAATATAATCCTTGTTAAGTCTAGATCCAAGATTGCAAAACAAAACCTAGAACCAACGGTTGGGATTAAATCCCTAGATCCGATGGTTGGATGAAACCCTAGAACCAACGGTTGGGATTAAATCCCTAGATCCGATGGTTAGAATGAAATCCTAGAATCGACAGTTGGGATTAAATCCCTAGATCCGACGGTTGGGATAAAACCCTAGATCCGACGGTTGGGATGAAACCTTAGATCCGACGGTTGGGATGAAATCCTAGATCCGACGGTTGGGATTAAACCCTAGATCCGACGGTTGGGATAAAACCCTAGATCCGACGGTGGAGATTAAATCCCTAGATCCGACGGTGGAGATTAAAGGAGGCTTAAGCCCTATTCTATAAATAGATGCTTAGGGTTGGGCGGCAAGCATAATCAAGGATTTGAATTAGAGAATTAGGGTTTGGCTTTTGGAGAGGTGGGCGGCTAGGGTTTGGAGCAAAAGTGGGCGGCAACTTTCTTCTACCTTCTAGTTGTTGTCGGCACCCAATTTCCTCCATCAATACTTGGCCGGCGCCCATCATTAAGGCCTTTCTCTTCTTTCTTAGCCGGCGGTTCTCCTTCCATTGGTGGCCGGTGGTATTCCTACTTCCTTTCTCCTTGGTGGCCGGCGGCAACTCCTCTTCAAGTTGGCCGGCGCTTCATCCAATTGTTTCCTTGGCCGGCGGTTGCACCAAGTTCCATAATTTGGTGGCCGGTTCTAGATAGGAAGGTATTTGTGGTTTCTTCTCTTTGTTCGCAGCGGACAAGGTAGAGAAGAAAGTGATCTAGAAGGCTTCTACTCGTGGAGGATCTTCGTCCACACGTCGTCCACGAGAAGGATAGGACATACGATAGAAGATCGTAAGGTATAAAGTTATTTTAACTTTATTTATAGATCTGAATATGTTCTTTAATATTTTGATTATGCATGTGTGTGTATGAATATATATTGTATAATCATGAACCCCGAAGACAAACACAAAAACCGGCGATCCATCCGTCGTCTCTTCCGCGGCTAACCAACTAGAAGAGTTGTGTTGCTTGAACAACTAGTTTGTTCAAGCGACCACTCAAGTTGTTAGCATGATGACGAATAGGTTGTGCTAAGGAAGCTCAACCCATCCGGATTAATTCTTTCATTAGTGAAAATTTTAATCCGGGGACATGGGAGCCAATGAGCCTCCGAAGCATCCACCTAACAATTGGTATCAGAGCCACTGTTTCCGGTTTTGTGTGTTTTGGATTCGGTTAAATTTTTTTTATGCACTTTTTCATATATTATATGTGCCGGATAATAGTAGGATATGCGTAGTTTAACTCTTTGGTTGCAGGCATAAGATCCGACTATTATGGCCATGTGTGTGTATGTGAATGGATGTGTGTAAAAATTTATTATTTGAATCCTCGGGGTTGACGAGGCTAGATTAGTATTTAATTTTTGTAATTAAATACGGCATTGTTTAGCCGCTCATTTTAGTTTACTTTCGATCTAGATGATTTGTACACTCCTTCGTGGAGTATAGGATCGATGGATGTAAATTAAAATGTTTTTATCTCGGCTCGGAACTCTTTGGTGACTTGCGCACGGGAAAAGATGGAGCGGACGAGGTGGCAACACGACGGGATGCATATTGGAGGACAATGCCATAATAGTTGGAAAAATTCTGGTTTTTCCATATTTATTGCTTATTTGTTTTATATGCATGTTGTGTATGTTTTAAAATTCCTCAATTTTAATTTACTAAGTGGGAGAGGGACATTTTAATTAATTCCCACGGCCTCCATTACAATTTGACGTGTGATGCAACAAACTTGCGCGTTGGCTCTGAGTGACTTCCTCCCCATCGGATGGGTTTGTTTGCGGATCACTAGGTCAAATAATGGTTATAGGAAATTATTAAGGAGCATGTGTACTTCCCCATCGGTAAGGCACAAAATCCGAAATAATTCCCTTAGTATCGTGTAAAGGTGCACACTTAGATGCAAATTAAAAGTATCCTCCCCATCGGAGTCACTGCTTTTATTTGTAGGGCCAAAGAGGAACCAACTATTAATTTTATTTGTCAAAAAGTAAGGTTGACAAGATAATAAAATTAATGGGTAAAACCTCCTCTTACAAATGCAGAATTCATATACGTCCACACTATCGTGGCATGCGATATTCTCGGTGTTTTGAGGTATTGGTTGATTTCGGAATTTTATTGTTTTTGAGGAATCAATAATATTTGAAATCTAATATTTTGATCATTGTGATTTTTAGGATTTTCAAATGGCTTTCAACCCACTTGCTGTGATTTTAAAAGAAAACAAACTTACTGGTCCAAACTACATTGATTGGAAAAGAAACCTGGATATTGTCTTAACTGCGGAGGAGTACAAATTTGTACTCTTCGAGGTCTATCCTCCTAAGCCCTCCGATGACTCTGATGAAAAAGATATAGAACGTTATAAGAAATGGGTTAAGGCAGATGAGATGGCGCGGTGTTACATTTTGGCATCTATGTCAAATGTGCTGCAACATCAGCATCAGGCCATAGCCACAGCTTATGACATGATGTTCAATCTCAAGGAACTTTTCGGACATCAGAGTAGGGCAGCTAGGCAGGAGGCAATGAGAAACTTGATGACGACCTCCATGATCGAGGGAACACCCGTTAGGGATCATGTTCTCAAGATGATGGCTCATCTTAATGAGATGGAAGTCCTAGGAGCTGAGATCGATGGGGAAACCCAGGTCGATATCATTCTCCAGTCTCTGCCTAGGAGTTTTGAGCAGTTCCGCCTCAACTACAACATGAACAAAAGGTTGTATTCGTTGGCGGAGCTTCCGTAACTCCAGCGTGCAGAGGGCTTTTTCGTCAGTGCTCAAGCCATGGTCGCTGTAAGGTTTCTTCCTCTAAACCGAAAGGTAAGAAGAAGAGGAAACAAGGTGGAGCGAAGAAAGTGGCAAAGTGGGACCGCAGTGTGAGTGAAGAAGCCGAAGGCAAGTGCTTCACTTGCAAGCAGATCGACATCGAAGGCGGATTGTCCTCGCCGAAAGAACAAAGTATATCTTCTTGTTTAGTTGTTGAAACATGTTTAGCGGTGTTATCTACCAGTGCCTGGTGTGTAGATACAGGAGCCACTGATCATGTCTGCAATACTTTGCAGGGGTTCCAGGAAACCCGACGACTAGCTGAGGGAGAGATTACCGTCTTCATGGGCAATGCTTCAAAGGTGGCGGCTATTGCAGTGGGAGATGTTTATTTATCTTTTGATAGGAATAAAGTTTTGATTTTGAGAAATTGTCTTTATGTACCTACTTTAAGAAAGAATTTAATTTCAGTTTCTAAATTGTTTATGGATGGGTATTCTGTTTCTTTTAATGACAAAGTGGTTATAAAAAGGAATAGGGAGATTATCTGTTCTGGTACATTGGTTGGCAATTTATATACTCTTGAACCAAAAACTCCCACGATGCATATAAAAATCAATAACTCATCTTCTAAATCTAATAAGAGAAAAGAACCTTCGCAAATGAACCAAACATATCTTTGGCATCTAAGGCTTGGTCATATTAACCTAAGCAGAATTCAAAGGTTGATAGCTGATGGACCTTTGGGTTCATTAGTGGTGGAGGATCTCCCAACCCGCGAATCTTGCTTGGAAGGTAAAATGACCAAGAGGCCTTTCAAGGCCAAGGGGTATAGAGCCAAAGATGTGATGGAAATGGTTCATTCTGATTTGTGCGGTCCTATGTCTATCCAAGCAAGAGGTGGCTTTGAATACTTCGTCTCATTTATAGACGATTATTCAAGGTATGGATACATTTACTTGATGCGCCGCAAGTCTGAATGCTTTGACAAGTTCAAAGAATTCAAGGCTGATGTGGAGAACCGTCAAGGTAAAAGTATCAAGACATTACGATCTGATCGTGGTGGCGAGTACCTCTTGGGAGAGTTTAGGAGTTACTTATCAGAGGCTAGGATTCAATCCCAATTGTCCGCACCTGGCACACCCTAGCAGAATGGTGTGGCGGAGCGAAGGAATAGGACTCTTATGGAGATGGTCAGATCGATGATGAGTTATTCTGAGTTACCTGATTCGTTCTGGGGGTTTGCTCTGGAAACAGCAGCACACATTCTGAACTTGGTTCCATCTAAGTCAGTACCCTCTACTCCCATAGAGTTGTGGACTGGGCGAAAGCCTAGTCTAAGACATATTCAGATTTAGTAGTCCAAAGACATGTCTCGGAGATGTTGGTAAGTTGGAATCTCGTACAGAAGTACGCTTGTTTGTTGGCTACCCTAAGGGAACGAAGGGTGGTTTATTCTATAGTCCTAGAGATCAAAAGGTGATCGTGAGTACGAATGCCAGATTTCTAGAGGAGGACTATGTGATGAACCACAAGCCCACGAGTAGGATTGTTCTTGAGGAGTTGACAGGGGAAGTCCCGACTTCAGTACCACCGGTACGAGAGGAGACACCACAAGTCACTGCACCGCGTGTCACAGAGCATACACAGGAGGCACCTCGTCATAGTGGGAGGGTTGTTAGACAACCCGAGAGATTCATGTTTTTGGGAGAGTCTTCGGACTTAGTCCCTGGTGAACATGAACCTGATCCCTAGACATATGATGAGGCAATCCAAGATAGAGATGCGGTATCTTGGCAAAGAGCGATGAATTCAGAGATAGAATCTTTGGATTCTAATCAGGTCTGGGAGCTAGTAGAACCACCCGATGGTGTAAAAACCATTGGATGCAAGTGGATCTACAAGAGAAAGAGAGGAGTAGACGGGAAGGTTGAGACCTTCAAAGCTAGGCTTGTTGCGAAAGGGTATACTCAGAAAGAGGGTATCGATTATAAGGAGACCGTTTCGCCGGTAGCTATGCTTAAGTCTATTCGGATTCTCTTATCTATAGCTGCTCATATGGATTATGAGATTTGGCAGATGGATGTCAAGACAGGTTTCCTTAACGGAAGTCTTGAGGAGAACATCTATATGCGGCAACCAGAGGGATTCATTGCTAAAGGCAAAGAGCATCTTGTATGTAAGCTTAATCGGTCCATTTATGGATTGAAGCAAACTTCTAGATCTTGGAACATCCGCTTTGATGAGGTAATCCAGTCATATGGATTTATTCAAAGTCCGGATGAGCCTTGTGTATACAAGAGATGTGACGGAAACGTAGTGGTGTTTCTTGTACTATACGTAGATGACATTTTGTTAGTTGGAAACAATATCAAAGTGTTATCAGATGTAAGGGTATGGTTGTCCAAACAGTTTGATATGAAGGACTTAGGAGAAGTGGGACACATCCTTGGGATCAAAGTTATAAGGGATCGCAAGAAAAGGATGTTGTGCTTGTCTCAAGCTTCATACATTGACACTATCCTTGCTCGTTTTAGCATGCAGAACTCCAAGAAAGGTTTTCTACCTTTTAGGCATGGAGTTCCTTTATCTAAAGAGATGTGTCCCAGAACATCAAAGGAGATAGAGGACATGAAGGCGGTTCCTTATGCTTCGGCAGTAGGAAGCCTTATGTATGCTATGCTATGTACGAGACCGGATATCTGCTTTGCCGTGGGCATGGTTAGCAGATATCAGAGTAATCCTAGACAGGGACATTGGACTGCGATAAAGTATATATTGAAGTACCTGAGAAGGACTAGGGATTATATGCTGGTTTACCGGGCAGATCAATTAGTCCCTGTGGGTTACACGGATTCGGATTTCCAATCAGATAGGGACAAGAGTAAGTCTACCTCGGGGTTTGTGTTTACTTTTGGAGGTGGAGCCATAGCATGGAGGAGTGTCAAGCAAAAATGCGTGGCGGACTCTACCATGGAAGCTGAGTATGTGGCAGCCTCTAAGGCAGCCAAGGAAGCTGTATGGCTCAGGAACTTCTTGATGGACTTGGATGTGATTCCTGATTTGGCCAGAACTATCACAATTTATTGTGATAACAGTGGTGCAGTTGCAAACTCGAAGGAACCACGAGCCCATAAGGCGAGTAAACACATAGAGCGTAAGTACCACCTCATACGAGAGATCGTAAAGCGAGGAGAAGTTGTTGTCGCCAAGATTGCATCAGAGGATAACCTGGCGGATCCATTCACTAAGGCCCTTCTAGCGAAAGTGTTTGATAGGCATGTGGAGGACATGGGGATCAGATGTATGGCAGAGTGATGACAGCATAGTCTTTTAGTATAAGTGGGAGATTATTGGAATGTATAATGAAAGCCTAGCTCTTTTTGTATGAACATTTCATTTTGAAATAAGAATCACATGATCATTGTTTGCATTTTATATATTCATTATATATGTGTGCATATTATCTAATATTTTACATTGTAGATAACATGGTGCTTGGTGTGGCACAGAAGATCATGTTATCAGTTCCTTGTAAAATATAAGTAGAGGCTCACAACCAAGATGGTTTTGGACAAACCATTGGCATGGTTGTAGTGTAGCTTGGTATTGTTTTGTCTTGAACATAGAGTTACACTAGTACACTTAGGTGTATTGAGCAGGACCGACATAGAGGTGATTCAATTTAGTACTGACTACATAATTGAATCGGACCTCGGATATTATGTTGTGCATGCTCTTAATCCTGATATAATAACGGGCACATGTACTTAGTATTTATTTCTTTGATTTACCAGAGGGTGAGATTTAGATGGATTAAATCAATATGCCCGGTAAGTTGGGAAATAATATTATTTACATGGTGTGCCGTTGATTATAGGAGGAAATCGTGTCCTATATATTAGGTTGATGATGTCCCCTTGAGGAGCTCATAAGGTTCATCATGTAAACCCAGCTGGTTGACTTAGTCAACATGATGATAAGGTTGAGTGGTACTACTCGAGGAATTAGATGTTAATTAATTGATGGTCAGTAAATCAATTAATTGATGGACATTCGATATCTTAAACACGGGGAGATTAATGTACAAATAATATATGGAGCCCATATTGATTTATGGGGGTTGGTGAGGTAGTTCAATGATGATCCTCTAGTGGAATGGAACATCATTGATGGATCAAGTTTGTGTGGTTCCGATCCATCGGGTGGCCAAGACCCAACTCCTCCTTATGGTCCCTATCGTAGCCTAATATAATCCTTGTGAAGTCTAGATCCAAGAATGTAAAATAAAACCTAGAACCAACGGTTGGGATTAAATCCCTAGATCCGATGGTTGGATGAAACCCTAGAACCAACGGTTGGGATTAAATCCCTAGATCCGATGGTTAGGATGAAATCCTAGAATCGACGGTTGGGATTAAATCCCTAGATCCGACGGTTGGGATAAAACCCTAGATCCGACGGTTGGGATGAAACCTTAGATCCGACGGTTGGGATGAAATCCTAGATCCGACGGTTGGGATTAAACCCTAGATCCGACGGTTGGGATAAAACCCTAGATCCGACGGTGGAGATTAAATCCCTAGATCCGACGGTGGAGATTAAAGGAGGCTTAAGCCCTATTCTATAAATAGATGCTTAGGGTTGGGCGGCAAGCATAATCAAGGATTTGAATTAGAGAATTAGGGTTTGGCTTTTGGAGAGGTGGGCGGCTAGGGTTTGGAGCAAAAGTGGGCGGCAACTTTCTTCTACCTTCTAGTTGTTGCTGGCGCCCAATTTCCTTCATCAATACTTGGCCGGCGCCCATCATTAAGGCCTTTCTCTTCTTCCTTAGCCGGCGGTTCTCCTTCCATTGGTGGCCGGTGGTCTTCCTCCTTCCTTTCTCCTTGGTGGTCGGCGGCAACTCCTCTTCAAGTTGGCCGGCGCTTCATCCAATTGTTTCCTTGGCCGGCGGTTGCACCAAGTTCCATAATTTGGTGGCCGGTTCTAGATAGGAAGGTATTTGTGGTTTCTTCTCTTTGTTCGCAACGGACAAGGTAGAGAAGAAAGTGATCTAGAAGGCTTCTACTCGTGGAGGATCTTCGTCCACACGTCGTCCACGAGAAGGATAGGACATACGATAGAAGATCGTAAGGTATAAAGTTATTTTAACTTTATTTACAGATCTGAATATGTTCTTTAATATTTTGATTATGCATGTGTGTGTATGAATATATATTGTATAATCATGGACCCCGAAGACAAACACAAAAACCGGCAATCCATCCGTCGTCTCTTCCGCGGCTAACCAACTAGAAGAGTTGTGTTGCTTGAACAACAAGTTTGTTCAAGCGACCACTCAAGTTGTTAGCACGATGACGAATAGGTTGTGCTAAGGAAGCTCAACCCATCCGAATTAATTCTTTCATTAGTGAAAATTTTAATCCGGAGACATGGGAGCCAATGAGCCTCCGAAGCATCCACCTAACACGTACATACATACACTTCTTACTACTTACAGCGGAAGACTTTAGATACATTTTTTTTTCTTTTAAACATAAACATGCATTGACATATATAGATACTTCTTCTTAACATAGAGCATGCATCATAACATATATAGATACTTCTTCTTAACATAGAGCATGCATCATAACATATATAGATACTTCTTCTTAACATAGAGCATGCATCATAACATATATAGATACTTAGTGCTTAGTTCAAGTCCATAAACATCATCATCATAAGGAGACATAAATAAGGGCATCCATAAACGTCATCATCATAGGGAAACATAGATATAATAAGGACATAACAGATCTTCTCCACCATGCCACTACCACACACATTTGGTCCCTCCTGCTGCTCCCTTTAGTTTATCCATCCCTTACCCTTATCTGCAGTACGAGGGAAAGGTAAACTATAAGCACATAGGCTTAGTAAGATCCTGTCCTACTCACAAAAACCATACATCGACATTAATCATGGCATGTAACATTCATAACATATAAGCAACATAACATGTAACATACATGACGTAAGCAACTTAACATGTAGCATAAGTAACATAAGTAAACATAACATGTATCATCCATAACATAGCAGCATAACATGTATATATATGACTTAATCAAACATAACATACAATATATGTAACATAGCAACATAAACATGACATAACATGCAACATATATAACATAGCAACATAAACATGACATAACATGCAACATATATATGACATATCAACATAGCATGTGAACATAGCAATCAAATCGTGTAACCTATGCAGGATTCTTTTGAAAACATATATTATAGGTACGTAAACATAATCTCAACATATTTGGGCCCGACATTGTACCACTTCTTCATCATCATAGTGCACATCCCTAAATAGACCCGAGGTAGCAAGTCTCGAACCTACTAGGTTACTAGGCCCGATCTTAGTCCGTCAACCTAGGGCAATCGTCATAGCGTAGAAGCCCATCCTAGGCCCGAGTCTTACTCCATCGACCTAGGGCATCTTGGAGCCCATCCCGTACTAGGTCCGATCTTAGTCCGTAGACCTAGGGGCAATCATACATAGGAGCCCATCCTAGGCTCGATCTTAGTCCGTCGACCTAGGGCATCTTAGGAGCCCATCCCTTTGGACCTTGTTAGGGTCCTGGTATAAGCCATGCAGAAGGTAAAATACTTATATGCTTTTATTATAACATAGCTTATTTCATTTTGCAAACATAGCATACTTCATTTCCTAACATATACTTCATTTCCTAACATATCATACTACACTTCATGAACATATCATTTTTCATTTCATAAACATATCATACTTCATTTCATAATCATATCATATTCATTTCATGAACATATCGTTTTTCATTTCATAATCATATCGTATTTCATTTCATAACATATCTTAAATATCACATACATATAGGGCATGACATAAGGCATAAACATCAAGAGTAAGTAAACTCTAACCTAAAGCATGTTATCTTCATCTAGCATCATTTAATATCACAAGTCAACATGAATTCACCTAAGCATAAAACACATGTTAACCCAACCTAGAGCATGTTAAGGTACAATGGTTGGCTGAATGGTTCATAGGACTTTTAGGGTTAAACCTTTACTCTAATCCATCTAACATACTAACATCATCATATGCATACAAAACATGGAATAAAACTTCATTGAAACATCAATACAAGGGGGTGGCCGAATGGTCCATGTAGGCTTTTAGGGCTAGTCTTTTAACCTAATCCCTCTAACATACTAACATCATCATATGCATACAAAATGTGGAATAAAACTTCATTGAAACATCAATACAAGGGGGTGGCCGAATGGTCCATGTAGGCTAGGCTTTAACCTAATTCCCTCTAACATACTAACATCATCATATGCATACAAAATATGGAATAAAACTTCATTGAAACATCAATACAAGGGGGTGGCCGAATGGTCCATGTAGGCTTTTAGGGCTAGTCTTTTAACCTAATCCCTCTAACATACTAACATCATCATATGCATACAAAATATGGAATAAAACTTCATTGAAACATCAATACAAGGGGGTGGACGAATGGTCCATGTAGGCTTTTAGGGTTAACTTTTAACCTAATTTATTATACATCTTAACTTCATCATGTGCATGTAAAACAAGGTATAGAACTTCAATAAAACACCAAGAACACATGTTGGCCGAACCTATCATAGGGGTTTCTAGGGTTAACTTTTAACCTAATTCATTCTAGATCTTAACTTCGTCATGTGCATGTAAAACAAGGTATAGAACTTCAATAAAACACCAAGAACACATGTTGGACGAACATATCATAGGGGTTTCTGCACAAAATATCAGTCGAAAGCTACTCGTATGCAGGTGAGGGATACTTACATCCTTCGCTTTGCTTTTAGTGGAAAGATGACCTAAGGAAAGCCAAATCTTGCCTTCTCCTTGCTTGGATGGGGTTCGGCCAAAGAAATGGAGAGGGGAAGCTCTAGGATTCGGTGAGGAAGAAGAAGAGGAAGAGAAAATAAGTTTAGTAACTCATGCCCCCTCATTCCTCCTATTTATTCACTTGAAGAGTCCCTTCATCTCCTTTACCTCTAACTATAATTTCCCATGTTCTTCTAACAATACATTCTTGTTGGGCTTTTGGTTAGTGGGTGCATTTATAGGGTTTGGCTATCTCTAGAGGTTTGGGGTTCAATTCCTAGGCCTTGCATTCTTTTTGGCTTATTTTCTTTTATTTTTTTGAAGGAGCCCACATAAAGCCCATTATCATCAAGCCAAAAATTCTTGTAAAATTGCTAGAAATTTTATGGGCGTTACAATAAGCTCCTCAAGGGGACATCATCATCCTAATATATAGGACACGGTTTCCTCCTATAATCAACGACACACCATATAAATAATATCATCTCCCAACTTATTGAGCCTATCGATTTAATCTATAAATCTCGCCCATTTGTAAATCAAAGAGATGAATACTATGTATATGTGCCCATTATTATATCGGGATTAAGAGCATGTACAAAAAAATATCTGATGTCCGATTCGATTATGTAGTCAGCAATAAATCGAATCATCTCTAAGTCGGTCCTGCTCAATACACACAAAGTGTACTAGTGTGATTCTTTGGTCAAGATAGTTTACAAGGAGCAGATAACATGATCTCCCGTGTGACACCACACACCATGTTATCTACAATGTAATGTATTAGACAATATGCATAATCATAAAAATGTGCAAACAATGATCATGTGATTCTTATTTCAAAATAAAGCTGTTAAGACAAAAGATAGACTTTTCAATATACATCCCAACAATCTCCCACTTATACTAAAAGACTATGTTGTCCTCAAACTGTCATACATCTGATCCCCATTCCCTCCACATGCCTATCAAAAGCTCTCGCCGGAAGGGCCCTAGTGAAAGGATCTGCCAGGTTATCCTCCGATGCAATCTTGGCCACAACAACTTCTCCTCTCTTTACGATTTCTCGTATCAGGTGGTACTTGCGCTCTATGTGTTTACTAGCCTTATGGGCTCATGGTTCCTTCGAGTTTGCAACTGCACCACTATTATCACAATAAATTGTGATAGTTTTGGGCAAGCCAGGAATCACATCCAAGTCCATCAGGAAGTTTCTGAGCCACACAGCTTCTTTGGCCGCTTCAGAGGCTGCGACATACTCAGCTTCCATGGTGGAGCCCGCCACGCATTTCTGTTGGACACTCCTCCATACAATGGCTCCACCTCCCAAAGTAAACACAAAACCTGAGGTAGACTTACTGTTATCCATGTCTGATTGGAAGTCAAAATCTGTGTAACCCAGAGGGAGTAATTGGTCTGCTTGGTAAACTAGCATATAATCCCTAGTCCTTCTCAGGTACTTCAATATTTGCTTTACCGCAGTCCAATGTCCCTGTCATGGATTACTCTGATATCTGCTGACCATGCCCACGGCAAAGCAGATATCTGGTCTTGTACATAGCATCGCATACATAAGGCTTCCTACCGCCGAAGCATAAGGAACCACCTTCATCTCCTCTATCTCCTCAGATGTTCTAGGACACATCTCCTTAGATAAAGGACTCCATGCCTGAAAGGTAGAAACCCCTTCTTGGAGTTCTGCATGCTAAAACGATCCATAATCGTCTCTATGTATGAAGCTTGGGATAAACACAACATCTTTTTCCAGCGATCCCTTATAACCTTGATCCCAAGGATGTGTCCCACCTCTCCCAAGTCCTTCATATCAAACTATTTGGACAACCATACCCTTACGTCCGATAACACCTTGATATTGTTGCTAATCAACAAAATGTCATCTACGTATAGTACAAGAAATACCACTATATTTCTGTCACATCTCTTGTATACACAAGACTCATCCGGACTTTGAATAAATCCATAAGACTGGATTACCTCATCAAAGTGGATGTTCCAAGATCTCAAAGCTTGCTTCAATCCATAAATTGACCGATTAAGCTTACATACAAGATGCTCTTTGCCTTTAGCAATGAATCCGTCTGGTTGCTTCATATAGATGTTTTCCTCAAGACTTCCATTAAGGAAAGATATCTTGACATCCATTTGCCACACCTCATAATCCATATGAGCTGCTGTGCATAAGAGAATTCGGATAGACTTAAGCATGGCTACTGGCGAAAAGGTCTCCTCATAATCGATACCCTCTTTCTGAGTATACCCCTTCGCAACAAGCCTCTCTTTGAAGGTCTCAACCTTCCCATCTATTTCTCTCTTTCTCTCTTTCTCTTGTAGATCCACTTGCATCCAATGGTTTTTACAACATCGGGTGGTTCTACTAGCTCCCAGACCTGATTTGAATCCATATATTCAATCTCAACATTCATTGCACTTTGCCAAGATACTGCATCTTTATCTTGGATTGCCTCGTCATATGTCCAGGGATCAGGTTCATGTTTGCCAGGGACCAAATCAGAAGATTCTCCCAAGAACATGAATCTATTAGGTTGTCTCACAACTCTCCCACTACGACGAGGTATCTCCGGTGTATCCTTTGCGACACGCGGTGCAGTGACATGTGGTATATCCTCTTGTACCGGTGGTACTAAAGAAGTGACTTCCCCTTTTAATTCCTCGAGAACAATTTTACTCTTGGGCTTGTGGCTCATCACATAGTCTTCCTCTAGAAATCTGGCGTTCGTGCTAACGATCACCCTCTGATCTCTAGGACTATAAAATAAACCACCCTTCATTCCTCTAGGATAGCCAACGAACATCTGTACTTTTGTACGAGGTTCCAACTTACCAGCATCTGCCTTCAACACATGTGCTGGACTCCCCCATATCCAAATATGTCTTAGACTAAGCTTTCGCCCAGTCCACAACTCTGTCGGAGTAGAAGACACTGATTTAGATGGAACCAAGTTCAGAATGTACACTGCCGTATCTAGAGCATATCCCCAGAATGAATCTGGCAATTCATAATAACTCATCATCGATCTAACCATCTCCATAAGAGTCCTATTCCTTCGCTCTACTACATCGTTCTTCTAGGGTGTGCCATGTGCAGTCAATTGGGATTGAATCCCAGCCTCTGATAAGTAGTTCCTAAACTCTCCCAAGAGGTACTCACCACCACGATCAGATCGTAGTGTCTTGATACTTTTACCTTGATGTTTCTCCACATCAGCCTTGAATTCTTTGAACTTGTTAAAGCATTCAGACGTGCGACGCATCAGGTAAATGTATCCATATCTTCAGTAATCGTCTATAAAAGAGACGAAATACTCAAAACCACATCTAGCCTGGATAGACATAGGACCACACAAATCAAAATGAACCAATTCTAACACATCTTTGGCTCTATACCGCTTGGCCTTAAAAGGCATCTTGGTCATCTTACCCTCCAAGCAAGATTCGTCGGTTGGGATATCCTCCACCACTAATGAACCCAAAGGTCCATCAGCTATCAACCTTTGAATTCTGCTTAGGTTAATATGACCAAGCCTAAGATGCCAAAGATATGTTTGGTTCATCTTTGAAGATTCTTTTCTCTTATTGGAATTAGAAGATGAGTTATTAATTTCAATATGCATCGTGAGAGCTTTTGGTTCAAGTGTGTACAAATTTCTTATCAATGCACCCCAACAGATAATGTCCCTATTCCTTTTTATAACAACTCTGTCATTAAAAGAAATAGAATATCCATCCATAAACAATTTAGAAACCGAAATTAAATTCTTTCTAAATAAAGGTACATAAAGGCTATTCTTAAGAATCAAAAGTTTATTTTTCTCAAAAGATAAATGAACATCTCCCACTGCATTCGCCGCCACCTTCGTGGCATCGCCCAAGTACATGGTAATCTCCCCCTCAGCCAGTCATCTGGTTTCCTGGAACCCCTGCAAAGTATTGCAGACATGATCAGTGGCTCCCGTATCTACACACCAGGTGTCGGTAGATAACACCACTAAACATGTTTCAATGACTAGACCAAAAGATATACCTTTGTTCTTGCGGTTGGGGCAATCCTTCTTCCAGTGTCCAGTCTACTTACAAGTGAAGCACTTGCCTTTCGACTTCTTCACTCCTCCATGAGTACCTCCCACTGCCTTCGCCCTAGTTTGTTTCTTCTTCTTCTTGCCTTTCGGCTTAGAAGTAGAAACCTTTTGGGTCACCATGGCATGTGCCTGAGCACTCTGACGAAATAGCCCCTCTGCCGCCTGGAGTTCTGTCAGGAGCTCCGCCAACGAATACAACCTCTTGTTCATGTTGTAGTTGAGGCGAAACTGCTAAAAACTCCTAGGTAGAGACTGGAGAATGATATCGACCTGGGTTTCCCCATCGATCTCAGCTCCGAGGACTTCCAACTCATTCAAATGAGCCATCATCTTGAGAACATGATCCCTTACGGGTGTTCCCTCGATCATGGTGGTCGTCATCAAGTTTCTCATGGCTTCTTGCCTCGCAGCCCGATTCTTGTGTCCGAAAAGCTCTTTGAGATTGAGCATCATGTCATAAGCTGTGGGCATGGCTTGATGGTGATGTTGTAGTACATTAGACATAGATGCCAAAATGTAATACCGCGTCATCTCATCGGCCTTTACCCACTTCTTATAACTCTCTCTCTCCTTTTCCCCAGAATCTTCTACAGGCTTAGGAGGGCACTCTTCGAGGAGTACATATTTGTATTCCTCAGCAGTCAAGACAATGTCAAGATTCCTCTTCCAATCAACATAGTTGGGTCCAGTAAGTTTGTTCTCTTTCGGTATCAAAGCAAGTGGGTTGAAAGTCATTTTGAAAGAAAACCTAAGAATCACATAAATCAAAATATTAGATTTCAAAAAATTATTGATTCCTCAAACAATAAAATTTTAAAATCAACCAACACCTCAAAACACCGAGAATATCATATGTCATGATAGTGGTTCTACATTTGTAAGAGGAGGTTTTACCCATTAATTTTACTATCTTGTCAACCTAACTTTTTGACAAGTAAAATTAATAGTTGGATCCTCTTTGGCCTTACAAATAAAAGCAGTGACTCCGATGGGGAGGATACTTATATTTGTATCTAAATGTTCACCATTACTCGGTACTAAGGTAATTATCTCGGGTTATGTGCCTTCCGATGGGGAAGTGCATGCGCTCCTTGATAATTCCCTATAACCATATTTGACCTTGTGATCCGCAAACAAACTCATCCGATGGCGAGGAAGGCACTCAGAGCTGACACGTAAGTTTGTTTGCATCACTTGTCAAATCGTAATGGAGGCCGTGGGAATAAAAAAAAATTCCCTCTCCCACTTAGTAATTTGAAATTGAGGAATTTTCCTAGCCTACGACATGCATATCAAACAAAAAGAAATAAATATGAAAAATAAATTATTTTCCAACTATTATGGCTTTTGTCTTCAATATGTCTACCATCGCAACGCCTTCTCATCCGTTCCTCCTACGCCATGTACAAGCCATCCGGAAATCCAAGCCAAGACTGTAACCTATTTTAATTTACATCATCGATCCTATACTCTACGAGGAATCTAGATCAAAAGTAAACTAAAATAAAGGGTGGCTAAACAATTCCGTATCTAATTTATAAAAAATCAAATACTAGCCTCGTCAACCCCGAGGATTCAACAAAATAAACATTTACACACATACAATCACATACACACATATGGCCATAATAGTCGGATCTTATGCCTGTAACCAAAGAGTTAAATTATGCATATCCTACTATTATCCGACACATATAATATATGAAAAGTGCATAAAAATTAACCGAATCCTAAACACACAAAACCGGAAACCTTGGCTCTGATACCAATTGAAGGGTTTTGCTTATCGAGTTCGTGAGGGGAAACATCGCTTCCCACTTCACCTCGGTCGTTTGTTGATGGCGATCCCATCGATGTCTCCGGATTAAAAAATTTAATCCTAGACACAAGGGATTGCCCAAACAACCAAGTCATCATCGTGCTATTCGTTTAGAGAGGTCACTTGAACAAACTCGTTGTTCAAGCGACCATCCTCTATTCTACGAGTACGGATCATCGGCTTTTGTATTTATGATTGGGATCCAAGTATTATTTAGCCACAAACAGAATATTACATGCTCATAATTGAAAAACAAAAACAAACATGTTACAAAAGAGAATGAAGAATAGGTATACCTCTCCATCTTCTAATGTATGACCTTCCTCCTTTCGGACGTCGTGTGGGTGACGATCTACCAAAAGTTGAAGCTCCTAGATCGCAAATCTTCCTTCCTTGCTCTTCCAAAGCAAGAGGAAGAATAGAAACAAAGCTCTATTCCTTCTTTCAACAAACCAACAACTTCCAAGGAGGAAGCTTGCTGCCAGCCAAGAAGGAAGAGGAGATTGAGAGTGGCTGGCCAAAAGCTTCAAGGGAGGACCCTAAACCTTTGTTCCACCGGCCAAGGAGAAGGAGAGGACTTGTTTTGGACACCGGCCAAGGGATGAAAGGAACTCCAAACCCTAATCATATCTCAATTAGGATTCCTCTCCTTGTCGCCCACCCCTTGCCCTCCTTTTATAGAGTTAGGGATAAGCCAAGATTTAATCTCCTCCATTGGTTCTAGGGATTTAATCTCAACCGTCGGATCTAGAGATTTAATCTCAACCGTCGGATCTTAGAGATTTAATCTCTACCTTTGGATCTAGAGTTTTGTTTCTATTCATTGGATCTAAGCTTCATGAGGTGTTAATAGGCTACATTAGAGACCATGAGGAGGAGTTGGATCTTGGCCACCCATGGATCAAGCCCACATAAAGTCTGATCCATTAATGATAATCCAATCCCCTAAAGGATTATCATTGATCTACCTCACCAAACCCCATATGATAATATGGGCTCCATATATTATTTATATATTTTCTCCCCGTGTTTAAGATCTCGAATGTCCGTCGATTAATTAATTTACTGACCATTAATTAATCAACATCTAACTCCATGAGTAGTACCACTCAACCTTTTCATCATGTCGGACCAAGTCCACCTGCAGGGTTTACATGATGAACCTTATGAGCTCCTCAAGGGGACATCATCATCCTAATATATAGAACACGATTTCCTCCTATAATCAACGGCACACCATATAAATAATATCATCTCCCAACTTACCGAGCCTATCGATTTAATCTATAAATCTCGCCCATTAGTAAATCAAAGAGATGAATACTAAGTATATGTGTCCGTTATTATATCGGGATTAAGAGCATGTACAAAATAATATCTGAGGTTCGATTCGATTATGTAGTCAGCAATAAATCGAATCACCTCTAAGTCGGTCCTGCTCAATACACATAAAGTGTACTAGTGTGATTCTATGGTCAAGACAAACCAATACCAAATCACACTACAACCATTCCGATGGATTGTCCAAAGCCATCTCGGTTGTGAGTCTTTACTTATACTTTACAAGGAGCCGATAACATGATCTCCCGTGTGACACCACACACCATGTTATCTACAATGTAATGTATTAGACAATATTGCATAACCATAAAAATGCAAACAATGTTCATGTGATTCTTATTTCAAAATAAAGATGTTCATACAAAAGATAGACTTTTCAGTATACATCCCTACAGTCTACAACTTGATCCATAGGATGACTCGTTTGAGTTCTAGTTTGGTTGGAGTCATCTATCACTTGGTCAATAGAGTGGCTTGGTTGACTTAGGTTAGGATTAACACTAGACCTGATCTCCAAATCAGAGTTAGGTCTAGTATGAGTCGGCTCGCCAATTGGGGTTGCCGGGGATTTTGTAGGTTCGTGTTCTTCATCAAATACTACATTGATTGTCTCCTCGACTCTAAGGGTGTCATGGTTATGTACTCTATAAGCTCTACTTGTAGTCGAGTATCCTAGAAAGATTTCGGTCGTGGTTTTGGATGTAAATTTCCCTAGGTAATCCTTAGTGTTTAGGATATGTACCTTACACCCAAATACCCTAAAGTACTTGATGTTAGGTATTTTGTCGTGATAAATCTCGTATGAGGTCTTAAGGTGCCTCTTTACCATAAGGATCCTATTTTCGACATAGCATGTCGTACTCACGGCTTCCGCCCAAAACCTATCGGGTAGATTATACTCGTTTAACATTGTCCTAGCGGCTTCTTGTAGGGTTCTATTTTTGCGTTCTACTATGCCATTTTGTTGTGGAGTTATAGGACAAGAGAACTCATGGTGGTATCCATTTAAGTTACAGAATTCTGTAAACCTATGGTTCTCAAATTCATCACCATTATCAGTCCTAAGTCTTTTGATTTTAATGCTTTGTTGATTTTCTATTAATTTAAATAGGTTGATTAATTGATCTAGGGTATCACTTTTGTGTTTGATGAACCTAACCCAAGTAAATCTAGAATAGTCATCAATTATGACTAAGCAGAATTTACTTTCATTAAGTGACTTAGCTCCGTGTGAATCAAATAGATCCATGTGTAGGAGCTCAAGCACACTTTTGGTTCGTTCTTGATTAGTTAGTTGATGTTGTGTCCTAGATTGTTTACCTTGTTGACAGGCATTACATATTTTATTATCCAAGTTATTGAGGTTAGGCAAACCTCTGACTAAGTCACTCTGACTCATCTTGTGGATGAGTCTTGGGTGTGAGTGACCGAGCCGTCGATGCCACAACCATGATTCGTCTTGCCGTGTCATAAGACACTTAGTTAAGGATTTAGTTAAGTTAATAGTGTAAATATTGTTATTTCTAGTTCCCTTAAGAATTGTTTTAGAAGTTTCATTTGTATTAATTACGCATTCATTTTTTAGAAATATGACCTTATAGTTATTATCACACAATTGGCTTACACTAAGTAAATTATATTGAAAATTTTCTACTAATAAAACATTTTGAATAACAAAATTTGAGTTAAGCTCAATATCACCTGATCCGATGATTTTGAGCTTGTCGGTGTTTCCGAAGGCTACCAATCCTTGTCGTTTGAATTGAAGCTTCGAAAACTTGAGTTGATCCCCGGTCATGTGTCGGGAGCAACCACTGTCCAACATCCATTGATCCTACACGCAAGGTAGTTGGATCAGATATTGGATTTATTAAAGATTGGTTGAAAATTATTAACCTAATCATCTCACCCATGTCTACATGATCAAACATGTTAACCCTATATGTTCTTGTGAGATGACTTCCAAATTTACTTGATTTAAATTCAATGACTTGAACACTTGTCAACCTTGCGTTAGATTCGAATTTGACCTTAGGCTCATCAAGTCACCTTTTCAAGATCATGGCTTCTAGGTCGTGGCGAGGCACAGAGGCCTTCTTTGATCGGAAAAATGACCACTTCCTTAGACAAAGCCATTTTCAAGAAAATAGAGACTTGACTTACCTAAGAACACTTCCTGGTCTAACTAGTCTAGGATACGGCGAGGTAGCTTCAGCTAGTTCTGCTCGGTCAAGTGCACCGAACTAGATACGCCTTATCTAGCCCGAATACACAAGACTCCGCTTTCCTAGCATACTATCATCTCGCCGCGTCCTGGTACTATGTTATCAAGTGTTGATGAGTTATAGTCCTATCTAATCATTCTAAAAAGGAAAATCAAACTAAATAAAAAAAACCTAAGCATGCAATTTCTAAGTTAAAACACAAACAAGTTTCGTACTAGCTCCCCCTGGACCGTTGAATCGATTCGGTCTCTCCACATAGTGGATTTGGTCCTTGAGAACCCAGTACTGGTTCGATCCTAAGTTTGAAATCAAGGTAGTCTTAGGGACCCATGCTTGGACACGTTTTTTATGTTGATTTACAATCGACATATACGACTTGTTGGTCGTATTTGATCTAAACCCTAGTCCGGCCTTGTTGTACACGGCCCTTTGCGATCCAAGTAGGAGGACAAGTCCTTAGGATCCCAAAGTAAACCTTTCCAACGTGTTCCTAAGATCTTCAACTTGACTCTTCAAGAGTGAGTTCTCAACTTCGAGTTTTTAACCCGAGTTGAGTCCTCCTTTTGAACTCGACTAGTCTAAGAAGTTAGGGAGACCTTGTGTTTGAGGAGTTTAGCTTCCTCGACCAGGGTCTCGACCTTGGACTCGGACTTAGCTAATTTTTTAGTTAAAAACTTAATTGCACTATAAAGTGTACTAATGAGGGATCGACTTACCTTGAGTGTATCTTTTGAACCGGATGTGTATCCGTGGCTTGTCTTGAATAGTGCTTCGCAGTCCGATTCGTCTTCGGTTTCCGATTCAAGTTTCGGTTCCGACTCTGTCTCCGATTCCACCGGTTTATCCATGAGAACACGATCATTATCTTCTTCCTCGGATGCTTCTTCCCAAGTAGCATTGAGTGCTTTTTTGTGTTTTGGTGCTTTGCTCTTGAGTTTTCGGCATTCGGACTTGATATGTCCAAACCTGTTGCATTCATAGCATCTAATATTTGAACTTTTAGTCTTACCTTCGTTGGGTCAAGTGACGGTTCTTTTTCAGCCCTTGACTATCCTCCGAACTAGGTTGACTAGTTCGGCCTCCATTTCCGAGTCGACCTCCGAATCGGACTCATCCTCTTCTTCCTTCGGGGGTGGTTTGCTTGCGGTTTTCTTCCTAGAACCTTCAAAAAGTGTTATACCCTTCTCGGGTTGCGAATTAGACTTCTCATGAAGTTCAAAATTGGAAAATAATTCATCTAACCTAAGTTTCGAAAGATCCTTGGAGACCTTGTAGGCATCGACCATGGATGCCCACAAGGTAGTCCTCGGAAAGGAATTAAGAACATACCTTATAAGGTCATGGTTTTCGACCTTTTGCCCGATTGCGTGTAGATTGTTGACTATGTCTTGAACTCGAGCGTGAAGTTGCGTCGCGGACTCATGTTCTTGCATTTTTAGATTATATAGTTTATTAAATAAAAGATCTTTCTTACATACCTTGGCTTCATCGGTCCCTTCGTGTAGCTCCACTAGCTTTGTCCAAAGGTCCTTTGCACTGATGAAGGGGCCGACACGATTTAGTTCCTCCTTGGACAAACCGCATTGGAGGATTTGAGTTTCCTTGGCGTCGGCTTCGACTTGTCGTTTTGTCACAATGGTCCATTGATCATAATCCAAGGATTCACCCACTTCGTTAGTCGGAAGTGTGAAACCCGTTTGGATTATGATCCACATCTCGATTTGGGTTTTGAGAAAACATTCCATCCGACCCTTCCAATAACGGAAGTCATCTCCGTTGTAAAACGGAGGTCGGACGGTGCTAAAACCCTCGAGATGGGTCATTAAAACAAAAGAAACAAGGAGACGAAGACGAAAAACCTAGCAACGACAAAAATAGACGAAAATGTACCAAGACTCGCGTCTTGGATTAGTAGTGCGGGAGAAAAATTAACTAAATGAAATAAATCTGGAATAAACAGAATTAAAAAGAAAAAAATCTGTAAAAAAACTAGATCAGTGGTTTCACCAAATCTTAGCAACCCCCGGCTCTGATACTAATTGTTGGATCTAAGTGGATCGTTAGAGGGGGGTGAATAGCGATAAAACTTTTCTTTCTTTCAAATTCATATCAAAAGAATTAAGGGCAGCAGAAAGATAATGAAGCAATAAAAGAGACAAGATATTTTTTACTTGGTTCGTAGCCTTCGGCTACTACTCCAAGGCCCTAGTGGTCCTTGACCACGCATGGAGGGCAAAACACTAAAGAACTCCTCATTAGAGGTAGGAGTTAATCAATACAAGAACACAAAAAGCTTGAGAAAGAGGGACACTCCCCCTCTCCTCGTTATGATAGAAAAGCTTCGAAAAAGTAAAGAAACAACCGATATAAAACTTAAACCGATGTAAAAAAAAATACAATAAATTAAACCTAGACGTCGGAGAAGAAGCACTTCGTTGTCGGAGAGTTGTAGCTTTGCGGAGGCTTTTGGAAGCTTAGAATTGATGAAGAAATCCTAGGATAGGCGCTCCTTTTATAGCCTTTGAGCCCCTTTTTGAGAGGAACCCTAGCCAATCACATTTGAGCACCACTCCCCTTGAAATAAGGTGATAAGCCTTGACTCCTCGAGGCTGATCCTTGACCACCAGTCGACTGATGGCCATCATTAGTCGACTGATGGCATCGATCAAATCACCAAATGTCGATTTCAGCGATTGTTGGGGACGACAATGAGTCCTCCAATCGGCAATGATCGTGATGCTAGCTGCAAGGCAAAGTTAGCTTAACAAAAACATTATTTCAACGGCCTCCGACCATCCGATCTCGACCTAGACCACCTATAGGATGTCTTTAGTCGGATTTACGCTTAAGATCATCCCCGTAAAGAGGATACGACCTCACTTACTCTCGCACACACACGAGCTTACCTCGATACTTACTATGTCGCTTTCGCATCCGGCCTTCCACTCGATTCCTTCGGCTCCCTCCGAAGTCACTCGAGTGTCGCCCGACCACCGCAGCTTCCTCCGAGTGTCGCTAGCCTTCAGCTCCAGCTATAGCAATTTTCTGCACACTCGATTCAGCTCGTGAGATAAAGACATGAGCTTAACTTTGTATCATTTGTTATAATCAAAACTCAGGTTCGACTTAGGTGCCTACTGCACCAACAAAGTCCTAGTTGTGCTCCTAATGGTCTTCCATGCCATGATCTATATGTAATGGATGTTAACATGTGGTTAGTTAGATCTTTTACAAGTTGTTTAGGGTTTAAATTTTGTTAGAACCCTCATGAAGTTTCGGCCACACCATGTTATGCTTGTTCATGATGTTTTATGCCATACTCTATTTGTATATGATGTTAGTATGATGCTAGGTAGACCTTGTACAAGTTGTTTTAGTGTGTGAATTCTTAAGAACCCTCCCTTAGGGTTTCGGCCAACCCATGTTCATGCCCTCTAATAATCCTCTATGTCATGTTACATGTAAATAAGATGTTAATATGATGTTAGTTAGACTTTATGATAGCATGATTGGTTTATGTCACTACCTTATGTCCATGTTAATTGTATGAATGTATGATTATGTTACGCTCATTGCATCATGATGAACAAGTATGTATGATGAAAATGCCTAAGAGATGCTTCCCTATGAATCAGGATTAAGAACACTCTTTATGTTATGAAAAGGAACATGATATGTTATGAAAAGGAACATGATATGTTATGAAAAGGAACATGATATGCTACGATAAGGAACATGATATGCTACGATAAGGAACATGATATGTTATGATAAGGAATATGATATGTTATGATAAGGAACATGATATGTTATGATAAGGAACATGATATGCTATTTTACTTTTTGCATGGCTTGTACCGGACCCTAACAAGGTCCAAGGGATGGGCTCCTACGTGCCCCTAGGTTGATGGTCATAGTACGGACCTAGTATGGGATGGGCTCCTAAGTTGCCCTAGGTCGATGGACATAGTACGGGCCTAGGATGGGCTTCTATGTTATGTCTCCCCTAGGTCGACAGACGTAGTACGGACCTAGTAACCTAGTAGGTTCGTGATTAGCTACCTCGGGTCTATTTAGGGATGCGGGCAATGATGATGATGTATGTGGTACAATGTCCAACCCAATATGTTTAGATTATGTTTAAGTACCTATAAAAATATATGTTTTCAAAGAGCATCTTGCATATACCCCTTTTCATGTCTATGTGATGATGATATTTATATGAATGCTATGCTTATATGTTCTTGAATGATCATGTCATTACTTTTATATGAATGATATGCTTATATATTCTTGAATGATCATGTCATTACTCTTATATGAATGCTATGCTTATATGTTCTTGAATGATCATGCCATTACTCTTATATGAATGCTATGCTTATATGTTCTTGAATGATCATGTCATTACTCTTATATGTATGCTATGCTTGTATGTCCTTAAATGATCATGTCACTACTCTATGTCTAATTCTTGATGTATGGCTTTTGTGAGTAGGAAAGGATCTTACTAAGCCTATGTGCTTATAGTTCATGTTCCCTTGTACTACAGATAAGGGTAAAGAATGGCTAAACTAAAGGGAGCAGCAGGAGGGGTAAAGTGTGTGTGGTAGTGGCATGGTGGAGGAGATCTGTTTATGTTCCTAGACTTATGCATGTTTCACTTTAAGTTTTGCGTGTTAGTTGTAAAGAGTCGAACTCTACTTGATGTTGATGGTTGCTACTTGGTATCCTTTAAGTTGATTATCATGAACATGAACTAAGTACTTATGAGATGATTATGCATGCTCCATGTTTCATGCTTTATGTTTTAAAAAAGAAAAAAAAAAGAAAGTTTAAAGTCTTCCGCTGTAAATGCATGATGTCTTCCGCTGTAAATGCATGTATGTTTGATCGCATCGCACTGCCCTTCCAACCCCTATAGATTATGAGGAAAAAGGGCGGGCATGACAATAAGATGAGTGAAGGGAATAGGGCACGACTCACTGTAGTTGCTGAAAGGTTTCAGAAGTTGTTCTGGGATCAACCGTTGATTTTTTGATTAATTGGAGATCATGATGTACTACTAGGTGCTACTCATGATCGTTCTATAATTAATGGTTAATTATAGACGACCAACATAAACCGGTAACCTATTTGGTCACACACACTACGAGTGTTATCCGAAGGATTTAAAACGAGTTTGAGAATGAGATTTTCAGATCGAGAGAGATTTGGTTTGGTTAGACCAAACTTGGAGCGAATATGAAATTTTTCAGTTGCATCGGAAGCATGGATGGGCCGAGTCTTATGAAGACATGATTGATGAACCAAATCAGTTTGGTTCTAATCCTATGGTGGAAAATAAACCAAATGGGTTTGGTTTGTTTTAAACAAATGAACCAAAGTTGGTTCTGTTCATTTTAACTTAAAATAGAACAACATGGTTTGGTTAATTTAACTTAAGTTAATGGAGCAGATTAACGGGTTTTGGTTGTGAACCAATAACCCTTTGAGAAAAGGTTTCTTGAAAAAAGGTTTTAGAGAAAAGGTCTTGAGAAAAGGTCTCTTATTGGATAAGAGATACGTTCTCTATAAATAATGGGGTTGAGAGATAACCTGGATAAGACGACTTAAGTTTTTGAAAAACCCTAGTTTCTCTTCTCCTCTTCTCCCTTCTGCATCTCCCAAGCTCTTGGTGCCACCCAACACCTTGGCCGCCACCTCCTCCAACCGTCGGCTAGCCACCACCATCGGCCAGCAGCCCTAGCCATCGGCCAACAACTCCACCGTCGGACTGCCACCAGCCACTGACCATCCTTGCTTGTCCGGCAACCTTCCTCCACCAAGTAGCCCTCTTGGACAGCTTGTGTCTTTTGTGATGAGAGCATCATTTAGCCAGCATTTGGAACTCCGACAGCGACCTCCTTGTCGAGGATTGAATCTCTAGCAATCCTCTTTGGTGGATGATCGAAGTTATGTCAATCGGTTGATGAAAACTTCTTTCGAGAAGTGAGTTTGTAAAACTCATTTTGAATTCAAATTGTGATCGTCTCTCAGATCATAACGTCTTCGATATGAGACTAGTATCTCGTGTGAAGACGGGGCTCGTAGCTTGTTGGAGCTATCCTGACGATACTCGGCGTGGATACGGATAGAGGCAAAACTTACGAGGGTCGCTAAGGTTGATGCCATTTCCGCTTTACATAATCTGTTAGGTATACCTAGAGTAGTTTCTTTATTGCAAAATTTGAAATAGCGATTATGTCTACACTTGATGTATCCTTGCATGTGTGTGGTGTGTGTGTTGTAATAAGTTTGTTATTACTCATTTTATTTTCTTCCACTGTGCATGTTTACGAAACATGTTCGAACGCACACCCACATCGGTGCAGGGGAAACCAAATAGTGGTATCAGAGCCTGACTGTATTTTGACATAATCGTAAAATTGTTTTGCAATAGTCATAATTGTATTTTTGGAAATTTTCTACTTTTGGAAAGTTTAGAAATAATTATGGAAATTTTAATTAGTAAAGAAATTCAAATTTGAAATTTTTTAATGTTATTAGGAAATTACAATTTAGGAAATTTGTTTCCTAAATTAAATTTGAATTTTCATAATTAATATTTTTCATAAATAAAAAATGTGATTAGATTTAGAAATTTGTTTCCTAATTTAATCAAGATTGATTTGAGAAATCAAATCTCAAATATATTTTATTTCTAAAATTAGTTATGACAAATAAGGAAACTATTTGTACATGCCATAATTTTATGCCATGTAATTACATTAGATGCATATCATTATGTCATGCGTGTCGTGACATGTAGATGTTGTTTGTATGTATACTGAAAAGTCTATCTTTTGTATGAACATCTTTATTTTTGAAATAAGAATCACATGATCATTGTTTGTATATTTATGGTTATGCATATTGTCTAATACATAACATTGTAGATAACATGGTGTGTAGTGTTACACGGGAGATCATATTATCGGTTCCTTGTAAAGTATAAGTAAAGGCTCACAACCTAGATGGCTTTGGACAAACCATTGGTATGGTTGTAGTGTGATTTGGTATTGGTTTGTTTTGACCATAGAATTACACTAGTACACTTTGTGTGTATTAGAGGTGATTCGATTTATTGCTGACTACATAATCTAATTGGACATCAGATATTATATTGTACATGCTCTTAATCCCGATATAATAACGGGCACATATACTTAGTATTCATTTCTTTGATTATCCAATGGGCGAGATTTATAGATTAAATCGATAGGCTCGAAAAGTTGGGAAATGATATTACTTATATGGTGTGATGTTTATTATAGGAGGAAACCGTGTCCTATATATTAGGATGATGATGTGTCCCCTTGAGGAGCTCATAAGGTTCATCATGTAAACCCTGGAGGTGGACTTGGTCCGGCATGATGATAAGGTTGAGTGGTACTACTCATAGAGTTAGATGTTGATTAATTAATTGTCAGTAAATTAATTAATCGACAGACATTCGAGATCTTAAACACGGAGAGAAAAATGTACAAATAATATATGGAGCCCATATTAACTTATGGGGGTTGGTGAGGTAGATCAATGATAATCCTCTAGTGGAATGGATTATCATTAATGGATCGGACTTTATGTGGGCTTGATCCATTAGGTGGCCAAGATCCAACTCCTCCTCATGATCCCTATTGTAGCCTATTAAAACCTCGTTAAGCCTAGATCCAATCGTTGAAAACAAAACTCTAGATCCGACGGTGGAGATTAAATCTCTAGATCCGACGGTTGAGATTAAATCTCTAGATTCGACAGATGAGATTAAATCCCTAGAACCGACGGTGGAGATTAAAACAAGGCTTAAGCCTAACTCTATAAAAGGGGGCTTAAGGTGGGCAGCAAGGCATGGCTTGGAGATTAGGGTTATGCCTCTCCTTAGCTTGGGCAGCAAGAAATCCTAGGAAGGTTAGGGTTTGGTTGGGCGGCTAGGGTTTGGGAGGTGGAGTGGGCGGTAACAATAGGAGAGGTTCCTTTCTTCTTCCTAAGGTGTTGCCGGCACCTATCTCTCTTCCCTCTACCTTGGCCAGCGCTCAACCTATTCCTCTTCTTCTCCTTGCCTGGTGGAAACAAGAGCTAGGGATTCTTTCCTTGGAGCTTTTGGCCGGCGCCTACACTTCTATCTTCATCTCCTTGGTCGGCGGCAACCACCAAGCAAGGTAGCTGTGTGGCCGGTTCTAGATAGAAGAAGAGTTTTATTTTATGATCTTCCTTTGTTCGGAGCGAGCAAGGAAGGAAGATTGGTGATCTAGGAGGCTTTGACTTTTGGAAGATCATCGCTCACACAACATCCAAAAGGAGGAAGGACATACAATAGAAGATCTAGAGGTATAACATGAGGTATAATCTTGTTTATTTTGATTAGTATTCTTTTGTATTATGTCTATAATTGTTTTTCAATTATATGCATGTTGTATGCTTTGTTTTATGGCTAAATTAACTTGGACCCCGAATACAAACACAAAAATCGGCGATCCGTACATCGTCTATTCCGCAGCTAATCATAGAATAGAGGTTGGTTGCTTGAACAACAAGTTTGTTCAAGTGACTACTCTAATTGAATAGCACGACGATGAAATGGTTTCTTGGGTGATCCCTTTTGTCTAGGATTAAATTTTTTTTAATCCTGGGACATCGATGGAATCACCATGAACAAGCGACTAAGTTGAAGTGGGAAGCGAAGTTTCTCCACCTTCATGTGGTATAAGAGCTTCGGTTCCAGAAAAAACCATTCAATTGGTATCAGAGCCATGGTTTCCGATTTTGTGTGTTTAGGATTCGGTTACTTTTATGCACTTTTCATATATTATATGTGCCGGATAATAGTAGGATCTGTGTAGGTTAACTTTTTGGTTGCATGCATAGGATCCACCAATTATGGTCATATGTGTGTATGTGATTGTATGTGTGTAATTGTATATTTTGTTGAATCCTCGGGGTTGACGAGGCTAGTATTTAATTTTTATAATTAGATACGGCATTGTTTAGCCACTCTTTTTATTTTATTTTACTTTCGATCTAGATTTCATGTACACTCCCTCGTGGAGTATAGGATCGATGGATGTAAATTAAAATAGATTTTTCTCGGCTCGGATCTCCAGATGGCTTGTACATGGCGTAGAGAGGAGCGGACGAGATGGCGATACGACGGGAGACATATTGAAGACAAAAGCCATAATAGTTGGAAAATTTTTATTTTTCATATTTATTGCTTATTGTTTGATATGCATGTCGTAGGCTAGAAAATTCTTCAATTTTAAATTACTAAGTGGGTGAGGGATATTTTTATAAATTCCCACGGCCTCCATTACAATTTGACATGTGATTCAAACAAACTTGTGCATCGGCTCTGAGTGCCTTCCTCCCCATCGGATGAGTTTGTTTGCGGATCACAAGGTCGAATATGGTTATAGGAAATTATTAAGGAGCGTGTGTACTTCCCCATCGAAAGGCACATAATCCGAGATAATTTCCTTAGTATCGAGTAATGGTGAACACTTAGATGCAAATAGGAGTATCCTCCCCATCGGAGTCATTGCTTTTATTTGTAGGACCAAAGAGAAACCAACTATTAATTTTATTTGTCAAAAAGTTAGGTTGACAAGATAGTAAAATTAATGGGTAAAACCTCTTCTTACAAATGTAGAATTCGTATATGTCCACACGATCGTGCCATACGATATTCTCGGTGTTTTGAGGTGTTGGTTGAATTTAAAATTTTATTGTTTGAAGAATCAATAATTTTTTGAAATCTAAAGTAATGATCTATGTGATTCTTAGGTTTTTCAAAAAATGACTTTCAGTCCACTTGCTGTGATACTAAAGGAAAATAAATTTACTGTACCCAAATAATGTTGATTGGAAAAGAATCTAGATATTGTCTTAACTGTTGAGGAGTACAAGTATGTACTCTTCGAAGAGTGTCCTCCTAAGCCTGAGAATGAGCTGGAAGTCCTTGGAGCTGAGATCGATGGAGAAACCCAGGTCGATATCATTCTCTAGTCTCTACCTAGGAGCCTCTGACAGAAATCCAAGCAGCAGAAGGGCTTGCTCAGGCTCTGGCCATGGTTGCTCAGAAGTTTTCTACTTCTAAGCCGAAAGGCAAGAAGAAGAAGAAACAAGGTAGCGAAAAGGTGGTGGAGGATCTCATGGAGGAGTGAAGAAGCCGAAAGGAAAGTACTTCACTTGCAAGCAGGATGGACATTGGAAGAAGGACTGTCCCAATCGGAAGCAGAACAAAGGTATATCATTTGGTCTAGTCGTTGAAACATGTTTAGCGGTGTTATCTACCGACACCTGGTGTGTAGATACGGGAGCCACAAATCATGTCTACAATACTTTGTAGACACTGAAAAGTCTATCTTTTGTATGAACATCTTTATTTTTGAAATAAGAATCACATGATCATTGTTTGCATATTTATGGTTATGCATATTGTCTAATACATTACATTGTAGATAACATGGTGTGTAGTGTCACACGGGAGATCATGTTATCAGTTCCTTGTAAAGTATAAGTAAAGGCTCACAACCAAGATGGCTTTGGACAAACCATTGGTATGGTTGCAATGTGATTTGGTATTAGTTTGTCTTGACCATAGAATTACACTAGTACACTTTGTGTGTATTCAGTAGGACCGATATAGAGGTGATTCGATTCATTGCAGACTACATAATCGAATCGAACATCATATATTATATTGTACATGCTCTTAATCACGATATAATAATGGGCACATATACTTAATATTCATTTCTTTGATTTACCAATGGGCGAGATTTATAGATTAAATCGATAGGCTCGGTAAGTTGGGAAATGATATTACTTATATGGTGTGTCGTTGATTATAGGAGGAAATCGTGTCCTATATATTAGGATGATGATGTCCCCTTGAGGAGCTCATAAGGTTCATCATGTAAACCCTGCAGGTGGACTTGGTCCGGCATGATGATAAGGTTGAGTGGTACTACTCATGAAGTTAGATGTTGATTAATTAATTATCAGTAAATTAATTAATCGACGGACATTCGAGATCTTAAACACGGAGAGAAAAATGTACAAATAATATATGGAGCTCATATTAACTTATGGGGGTTGGTGAGGTAGATCAATGATAATCCTCTAGTGGATTGGATTATCATTAATGGATCGGACTTTATGTGGGCTTGATCCATTGGGTGGCCAAGATCCAACTCCTTTTCATGGTCCCTATTGTAGCCTATTAAAACCTCATGAAGCCTAGATCCAATGGTTGAAAACAAAATTATAGATCCGACGGTGGAGATTAAATCTCTAGATCGGACGGTTGAGATTAAATCTCTAGATCCAACGGTTGAGATTAAATCCCTAGAACCGACGGTGGAGAATAAAACAAGGCTTAAGCCTAACTCTATAAAAGGGCGCTTAAGGTGGCCGGCAAGGCATGGCTTGGAGATTAGGGTTATGCCTCCCCTTAGCTTGGGCGGCAAGAAATCCTAGGAAGGTTAGGGTTTGGTTGGGCGGCTAGGGTTTGGGAGGTGGAGTGGGCGGAAACAATAGGAGAGGTTCCTTTCTTCTTCCTAAGGTGTTGCCGACGCCTATCTCTCTTCTCTCTACCTTGGTCGGCAGTCAACCTATTCCTCTTCTTCTCCTTGGCCGGTGGAAACAAGAGCTAGGGATTCTTTCCTTGGAGCTTTTGGTCGGCGCCTACACTTCCATCTTCATCTCCTTGGCCGGCTGCAACCACCAAGCAAGGTAGCTTGGTGGCCGATTCTAGATAGGAGAAGAGTTTTATTTTATGGTCTTCCTTTGTTCGGAGCGAGCAAGGAAGAAAGATTGGTGATCTAGGAGGCTTCGACTTTTGGAAGATCGTCACCCACACGATGTCCAAAAGGAGGAAGGACATACAATAGAAGATCAAGAGGTATAACAAGAGGTATAATCTTGTTTATTTTGATTAGTGTTCTTTTGTATTATGTCTATAATTATTTTTCAATTATATGCCTGTTGTATGCTTTATTTTATGGCTAAATTAACTTGGACCCTGAATACAAACACAAAAATCAGCAATCCGTACATCGTCTATTCCGTGGTTAATCATAGAATAGAGGTTGATTGCTTGAACAACAAGTTTGTTCAAGTGACTACTATAATTGAATAGCACAATGATGAAACAGTTGCTTGGGTGATCCCTTTTGTCTAGGATTATTTTTTTTTTAATCCGGGCACGTCGATGGGATCGCCATGAACAAGCGACTAAGTTGAAGTGGGAAGCGAAGTTTCTCCACCTTCATGTGGTATAAGAGCTTCGGTTCCAAGAAAAACCTTTCAAATGTATGCCATGTGTGCCATGCCATGAAGATAATAGTTATTTGCATGCAAAGAGGATGAGACCTTAAATCCCTTACACAATATTAAAGCCTACACCTTCCATTAATATGGTTAGAACCAGAGTTCTATTTCTTGTTTGGGTTTTTGGACTCTCTCCAAGCCCGGCTAGAATCTGAACATGTTCAAACCGCTGAAATAGTTTATTACTAATATGGTAAAAGTTAGAGGTCAATCGTTAGTTTGGGTTGTTGGACTCTCTCCAAGCCTGGCTAATTGATTGAATGCACTCTAATCATATTAAAACTATTTCGCGATTAATGGGTCGGCTTTAACTTGGAGCATCGGTTTGTTGGACTCTGTCCAAGGTCGATGTGAAGGGAGGTGAAGTTGGTTGCTATGCATATGATGCATACTTGTTAATGTGTTAACAACCCAATGTATGTGTGAACATTCAATTAGTTGATAGCACATTGTGATAGTTACATATACGTGATATGTTATTGGTATACTTGATACCTACCATCGTAGCTAAGAATGACTTGTTGGACTCTCTCCAAGGTTGTTCTTATCTATGTTGGATATCAACCCATTCGGAGATGGACCTACGATCTCCTGAATTGATTTTGAGGGTTTTTTATTTTTGTTTTCTAAAAATGAATGGGATTTATAAATGTATGTTGATGCATTTAAATCATCTATCTCATATATGCTCGATTTGTATTTCTAGATTAATGGCTTAACCATGACGTCTTTGAATTTATGATCTATTTTAGATTCGAATAAATTGACTGGGCCGAACTTCTTGGACTGACTTAGAAACCTGAGAATTATTCTTAAGGCGGGAAAGCTTGTGTATGTCCTCGAGGAGCCTCTTCCCGCCCGTCCTAGTGATGACGCAACTCTGGATCAATTGTTGGCCTATCAGAAAATGTGAGTGATTCTGAACTAGTGAGTTGCATCATGCTAGCCACGATGGTACCTGAGCTGCAGAAGCAACATGAGCATATGGATGCTTATACCATAGTCTTTAATCTCTATGAGTTATTTGATGAGCAAGTGAGATCCGAAAGGTTCGAAGTCTCCATGATTCTCTTCACCTCTGAGAAAGCAAGAAGGTTCATCTATGGTACTGCTCAACATGCTGAAGACTGTGGAGCCTTCTCTGAAGCATAAGTAGGGGACGGTGTTGTTAGTTGATTCCTCGAAAAAAGGTTCTAAGAGGAAGTCAAAGAAACAGTAGAAGCGGAAAAAGAAAAGGGCTAAAAAGGTAGAACCAGCTCAAGAAGGCACTTGCCATCATTGTGGCAAGGAGGGTCATTGATGTGAACAAAACATATAGGGTTTCAGGAGTAGTTTTCGCTCACATCTCATTTCGTTTTATATTTGTTTCATGCATATTTTACTTTATTTTGCATGCATTTCTTGTTTTATGGTTCGGAGACCTGCTCATTGTACTTTTGTGTGCAGGACTACATTATACGGGAAAAATGGCGCACTTTATGAGCGAAAAGAAGATATTTGGTAGCTAGAGAAGAATGACACACACCATGGCCCTGTGAAAACACACGGCCTGCGCCACAACGTGACACATTGCTTGGCCATGTGGATCCACACGGCAGTGTGGCGCTGTGCGATTCCGACGTGATTTAGTTATTTTCCAGGTTTTGGGGAGATCTAGGCTAATGTCTATATAAAGGAGCTTATGCCCAAATCCTAGGGGGGATGCCCGACGGTCGGGACGACACACTGGTGCCCTAAAAAGCACCGAAAACTCATAATGGGGAGGAAGGAAGCCGCTCGAGATCCAAATTCTACACCTCAACGCCAAGGAGAAGAGCACCATCGCATTGTAATCTATATTCTTCCCATGCTTTTCTTGTATATACAAATTTGACAATGCCTTGTGTTTCTTTTCTCATATTCATGGAGTAGATTCTCTGATTCTAGAACTAGGGAGTAGTTTGTGTTGAGTTAGAACATGTTGGTTCAAATGTCTTTTCGTTCTTGAATTTATATTTGCAATTGGCATTTGGTTTAGATCTATAGCTATTATTTTGGTTTTCTAGTCATTGTGCATAGTCGATACGAGGGGTGACATCCCTCGTATCAAAGATTTAAGCAAATTAAGGAGGGACCTAAGGGTTGGCCTCATCGCCGGTAACCGTAGGTAGAAGGATGCGATAGAGTAGGAAACACACCTCGTTTCTGACTCGTCGCAGGGATCGATTTGGCATCCTCGTACCGACTATCCCATCCTAAAGCCAGGGGTCGACCTGGTATGGCAGAGGTAGCTTCCGATAGATGCGAAGGCTCATCGGGGGAGTGTATGATGTCCTTTCCACAAAACCGTAGTTAGAAACCTAGACAAAACTAAATTGACAACATGCTCTGCGACACACAAACGAAACCGAAATCCTAGAATCCCATCTAAAGACTCGTAGCAACCCTTCTCTTCCTCTGTGTGACACCGTACTGAGTTCAGACCACCGATGACCTCCTAAGCGCAACCATTAGAACTGAATTCCGAACAACAACGCCCACTGAATAGATCGGTAGTTGAATCTTAGTCCCTTTGGGATCGATAATCTATATTATTACTTGACGACACCCGTGCACTTGTGGGCGTTGAGCACAAGCGTGTTCTTCGAGTCCCCGATGGTCTCTGTCGCGAGATTTGTGGTTGCGTTCGCGTGCATCAAGTTTTTGGCATCGTTGCCGGGGACTGATTGATTCGATATCGAATTAAGAAGTGGATAGTTGGATCGAACCTAGGCTATATTTACTTTTCTTGTTTTATTTTATTTTATTTTATTTCAGTTTTTTTCTTTCTGTTGCTCTTTCTTTATTTATAATTTCCTGAAAATAACAATGCATGCTTTTACTCATGATTATGGTTAATTTAATGTTGTAAGTTTTGGCAACATTTATTGTGAGCATTGTGGTGAAATATGGCATACCATTAACGATTGTCCGGATATATTCGAACCTTCACAATTTGAACAAGAAGATGTCACCTACAATTACAACCAGTGGCTACAAGATGACTCCTATTCATATAGTTATGTCCCTGGCTACTTAAACCCTCAATACTGCCCTCCTAAATCCCAACTTGAGTTCTGATGGCGGCGAACGATGAATTCTGACGGCGGCATTCGCAGACAAAGACTCAATATTGTTTCCCAAGCAAGAACGAGTGCTATGAATCGCCATGCGAATTTTATCCAGAACCAAGTCTCCACCCAGAAGCCTTGCAAGATAAAGTTACTAGGGAATGCGAGGAGCATAGTCAACAATTCACGGAGTTATGTGACAAAATCTAGTAGATGAAGAAACCAAACGACTAGAAGGTGGCTTTGACGACTGAATTACACCTAATATGGCAGAGACTCACTTTGAGTGAATGAATGAGGAGGACGTAGATGACATAGGAAGTGAAGAAGGATAATCCATTCGATCACCACTGGAAGAAGAACATGAGGATTATATAATTTATACTTTAATCAAGGAGTGCATTGCTTCAATCCAAACACCTCCTAACCTCAAAGGTCTAGAAGAGCCTACCTTAACCCTCACTGAAACTTTAGCTACCAATAACGAAGGCCATTTAGTGATTTGTAATGATAAAATTTCATTTTACATAATAAAATCGACTGATCAATCTTTTGGTGAGGATATTTGTGATGAGTTACATTATTCACAGCATATGGATGAAACAGAATATCATGATCAAACTTCTGATGATTCTTTAAAGATAAGCATGTTCACTCTCGAACCAAGGAAGGCATCCAATAAATATCTTGCCCCTCCACGAGCAAGATTTAAGAGATATGGTGATAAGGGACCACAAGGGAGGTGGCGTAAGGTGAGCAAATATCTTGCTCCTCGACGAGCAAGATTCAAACACGTCAAATGAAACGTAGGAATAAGGTCGAGCTAAAATACCTTAAACAAATTGCTTCTTGGGAGGCAACCCAAGTTTAGTTTTTATGTTCTCTTTTTATTTTATTGCATTCATTTGGGTTATTTGAACTTTAATTTATAACATTTAGCATTTTGAAAATAAATTAGGACTAGAAAGGACTTGCTAGGTAGAAACAAAAATTATTTTGAACCTACACGACTGAGCGTGTAAGGAGAATTCTGACCGTTGTGCACCATGAGAGAGAAACGAGGGGCACACGACTTGGCCATGTGTTTTCACATGGTCATGGCCCACATTCCAGTAGCGCACATAGCCTGGCCATGTGTTTTCACATGACCATATTGCGCAAGGGATAAAGGGGCACCGCACCATGTGTTTCACCCCTGTACATCACTCTCCCTCCAGTCCACACATATATAGGAGCCCATCTAGTCCACGTCGACATGAGCCTGCACCTGTACCACCACCTTTTTCTACTTTTGAGCAGGATGCAGGTACATCTGCCTATGATTTTTCAGAGTTCCGATCATGCCTCGACGATATATATACTAAGCAGTAGACGTAGAGGCAACGATGGGAGGAGCAGAGCGCCTACACGCAGGTAGAGTTTTAGTACTTCTGGGAGCACTTCCAGCAGGTCAAGGAGTTCTATGACAAGGTCCACATATACTTCTAGGAGGAGGCTACCCGTCGCTAGGATGAGGCCACCTACCGCCAGGAGATGCGGCAACACATGCATGCTCAGCAGGCACAGTGGGCCCGGGAGGAGTACCGAGCAGCCGCTGCATCCACTAGCTCTTAGATCGACCACATGTACATGCGGCACCAACGACTTAACACTAGATTCTCCCAGGATCCTAAGATGCCGAGACTACCAAACTTTCCACCTCGTCTACCATACTAGAGGTATGCTTCGCTTAAGTCTGGGGGCCCCAAGTTTTGTTTTATTTTGTTTCTAGCAGTAGTTTCTATACTGACATTTGCATTATGGTTAGCATTCATTTGTTCATGCATAAGATGTTTAGTTTCTTTCAACACTTAATTTTTGTTATCTATAAAGCTACCTCAGTAGTATTTCTAAATTTTATTCATGAGTTGTTTCCATGGGTAGCTAAACTTCATTTACCTCGTGGTATTTTACTTTATTTCCTCTAATGAGTGTTCTAGACTTACACTGGTTAGCTTTTATTTTTACACCTACACATGACGAATATTCTGAAAGGGAAAATCCAGTACATAGCTAATTATGATTCATCTCAGTAGTCTAGTACTTTGGAATCCACAGGTGACTCTAGATTTAGCATTTTAGTTATTGGAGATGCTTGGATTGTGGAAGGCCATTCAGAAAAATCAAAATCCCAAGAGAGAGAGAAAAAAAATGGAATAAGAAAAGACAAAAAGAAAGGAAAAGAGAGTAAGAAAAAAAAAAGATTATGAGGGATCAAAAAATAGTTGTCGTGGGTGGAAATGATTAGGTGCCCCTTTGAGACCGAGTTAGGTTACTGGGAAACACCTACCAATTTTTCTCAATATCGAGCAAGCCTTTGAGACTTTGTGCTAGATCTAGGGAACACCCCTCGATTTGGGCAGGTAAGTGCCTAAGAGCCGGAGACCTTAGGAAAGCTATAGGATGATGACTTAACTTACCATGGAATGGGTATTCCCTAAGAAGATTCGCTTAGCACGAGCATGAGGAGCTAACTCAGTGAATTTCTAGAACAATCTACTTTGCTTTGATTGTAAATACCACTTGATAAATTTAGTTAACATGCTAAGTATGGAACAATACCTTTTTAAAATTTCATGGCACTGAGGTTTGCTTGAGGACAAGCAAAGATCTAAGTTCTGGGGAATTGATGCGAGCAAAACATATAGGGTTTTAGGAGTAGTTTTCACTCACATCTCATTTCATTTTTTATTTGTTTCATGCATATTTTACTTTATTTTGCATGAATTTCCTGTTTTCTAGTTCGGAGATCTACTCATTGTACTTTTGTATGAAGGACATCATTATACAGGGAAAATGGAGCACTTTTGGAGCAAAAGAAGACATTTGGCAGCTAGACCAGAATGACACACACCCTGGCCCTGTGAAAACACAGATCTGTGCCACAGCGCCACACATGGCCTGGCTGTGTGGATCCACACGGCAGTGTGGCACTGTGTGATTCTGACGTGATTTAGTTATTTTCCAGGTTTCGAGGAGATTCAGGATGATGTCTATATAAAGGAGGCTACGCCCAAACCCTAGGGGGGAGGCCCGACAGTTGAAAAGACACACCGGTGCCCTAAAAAGCACTGGAAACTCACAATGGGGAGGAAGGAAGCCGCTCAAGATCAAAATTCTGCACCTCAACGCCAAGGAGAAGAACACCATCGCATTGTAATCTATATTCTTTCCTTGCTTTATCTTGTATATATGAATTCGACAATGCCTTGTGTTTCTTTTCTCATATTCATGGAGTAGATTCTCTAATTCTAAGACTAGGGAGTAGTTTGTGTTGAGTTAGAACATGTTGGTTCAAATATCTTTTCGTTCTTGAATTTATATTTGCAATTGGTGTTTGGTTTAGATCTATAGCTATTGTTTTGGTTTTCTAGTCATTGTGCTTAGCCGATACAAGGGGTGACAGCCCTCGTATCAAAGATTTAGGCGAATTAAGGAGGAACCTAGGGGTTGGCCTCATCGTCGATAACCGTGGATAGAAGGATGTGATAGAGTAGGAAATGCACCCCATTCCCGACTCGTCGTAGGGATCGATTCAGCATCCTCGTACCGACTATCCCATCCTAAAGCCAGAGGTCGACCAGGTATGGCAGAGGTAGCTTCCGATAGATGCGAAGGCTCATCGGGGGGGAGTGTATGATGTCCTTTCCAAAAAATCGTATTTAGAAACCTAGACAAGACTCAATTAACAACGTGTTATGCGACACACAAACGAAATAGAAATCCTAGAATCCCATCTAAAGACTCGTAGCAACCCTTCTCTTCCTCCGTGTGACACTGTACTAAGTTCGAACCATCGACGACCTCCTAAGCGCAACCATTAGAAATGAATTCCGAACAAGAACGCCCACTGAATAGATCGGTACTCAAATCTCAGTCCTTGTGGGATCGATAATCTATATTATTACTTGACGACACTGGTGCACTTTCGGGCGTTGAGCACCAGCATGCGCTTCGAATCCCCGACGATCTCTGTTGCGAGATTTGAGGTTGCGTTTGTATGCATCAGCCATTGACAAAGAAACTGCAAGATTTATCTTCAGTCTGTGAAGAAGAATAAGACATCTAATGCCCCATATTCTTCAGATATCTTCGTTATTGATTGTGATTCTATTTCTTTAGACACTTGGGTATTGGATACCAGGTCTGGCTCACTTAAATGTAATGACATATATGAGCTAAGGAATAGAAGAAGACCCATCAAGGGAGAGTCAAATTTATGTGTTGGTAATGGAGCAAAGGTTGCTGCACTCACCATTGGAACATATCTGTTGAAGCTCCTTACAGGACTTGTCTTAGAACTAGACAATTGCTATTTCATTCCTTCATTGATAAAGAACATCATTTCTATTTCTTGTTTAAATAGAAATGGGTACCATTTGACTTTTAGTAATAATTGTTGTTACATAACTTTGAATAGAGTTGTTTATGGGACTGGAATTTTATGCAATGGAATTTATACGTTAGACGTATCCAATGACATTTTCAATATCGAAGCGAGCAACAAGCGTGCTTGGAAAGATAATCAATTATACTCCTATATGTGGCATTGTTGTCTTGGCCATGTAAGAAAGAAATGCATGTCCGAATTACACCAATGTGGAATTCTGGAATCGTTTGAATTTGATTCATTCGATACATGTGAATCATGCTTAAAAGGCAAGATGACTAAGTTACCTTTTACTGGAAAAGGTGAACCGGTGGGAGAGTTGCTTGGTCTAATACATACTGATGTAGTGCGGACCTATGTCAACTCATGCTCTAGGAGGCTATAGCTACTTTATTACCTTTATCGATGATCACTCACGATTTGGGTATATGTTCTTGATGAAACACAAATCTGAAGCCTTTGAAAAGTTCAAAGAATTCATAAATGAAGTAGAGAAACAACTTGGCAAAAGTATTAAAATACTTCGATCTGATCGAGGTGGTGAATACTTGAGTCAAGAGTTTCTGGATTATCTAAGGGACAATGGTATATTGTCTCAATGGACTCCGCCATATACACCATAACTTAATGGTGTGTCTGAGAAGTGAAACTGAACCTTGTTGGACATGGTTAGGTCGATGATGAATCATGCAAATCTTCCCAAGTCCTTTTGGGGCTATGCACTTTAGACAACTATTTACTTGTTAAACAGAGTTCCGACCAAGATAGTCTCTACTACTCCATATGAGATATGGAATAGTAAGAAACCTCATTTGTCTTACTTGAAGATATGGGATTGTCCTGCTTATGTGAAGCGGACTGTATCAGACAAAATTGGATGCTAAGTCTGATAAATGTCTATTTATTAGATACCCTAAGGAAATGAGGGGTTACTAATTCTATCATCATGTGGAACAAAAGGTGTTTGTTTCAAGGCATGCTGTGTTTCTAGAGAAAGAGTTTCTCTTGCAAGAAAATAGTAGGAGCGTCGTTGAACTTGAGGAGGTTCAAGAGACTCCAATAGACATTGAGGAGATAGCTGGTCAAGCACCTCAACCGATAACTCATAGTGATGAGCCATCGGTTGAACCTATTGTGACACCACATCTTCGTAGATTTAGTAGAACACGCAACATTCCAGAGAGATATGGATTTCTCATAAGTGAATCGAATAACGTGTTACTCATTGATGATGAGGAGCCTACCAGTTATGAAGAAGTTCTGAAAAGTTCAGAAAGGGATAAATGGCTTGAAGCCATGAAGTCGAAAATAGATTTCATGTAAGAAAATCAAGTTTGGAACTTGGTGGACCCACCTGAAGGCATTAAGCCTATAGGGTGCAAGTAGGTTTTCAAGAAGAAGACCGACATGGATGGTAATGTGATTACCTTTAAGGCAAGATTAGTGGTGAAAGGCTATCGTCAAAAGCAAGGTGTTGATTATGACGAGACCTATTAACTGGTAGCTATGCTTAAATCCATTCGGATGCTCCTGGTCATAGCGGCTCATTATGACTATGAGATATGACACATGGATGTGAAAACGGCTTTCCTTAACGAAAACCTACTTGAGAATGTGTATATGATACAACCCGAGGGTTTCACTTCGATTGATAAAACCAAGGTATGCAAACTTTGACGGTCCATATATGGACTGATGCAAGCATCCAGGAGCTGGAATATCCATTTTGATGAGACAATCAAAATGTTTGATTTCTTACAAAATTCAGATGAACCCTGTGTGTACAAGAAGGCTAGTGGGAGTGCGGTTGTGTTCCTAGTATTGTATGTTGATGACATATTACGTATAGGAAATGATATATCTGTCCTACAATCAGTTAAAATTTCGTTATCCAAAACATTCTCCATGAAAGACCTAGGAGAAGAGACCTATATCCTCGGGATTAAGATCTATAGAGATAGATCGAAACGGTTGCTTGGTCTTTCATAGTCCATATATATAGACCGAGTGCTAAAGAGGTTTAGCATTTTTGAATCCAAGAAAGGTTTCCTTCCCATCAGGCATGGGATACACCTTTCAAAGTCTATGTGTTCGTGCACAGAAGACGAGAAGATTTACATGAGTAAGATCTACTATGCATCTACAATAGGATCTATCATGTATGCTATGTTATGTATGAGGCCCGATGTATAATATGCTCTGAGTGTCACGAGCAGATACTAGTCTGATCCAGGAATGGATCATTGGGTGGCTATTAAGAAAATCCTTAAGTGCTTAAGAAGAAATAATGATGTGTTGTTGGGATATATACTGAAAAGTCTATCTTTTGTATGAACATCTTTATTTTGAAATAAAAATCACATGATCATTGTTTGCATATTTTTATGGTTATGCATATTGTCTAATGCATTACATTGTAGATAACATGGTGTGTGTGTTGGATCGATGCGGTTCGCTAGAGGGGGGTGAATAGCGAAAAACCTTTTCTTTTTCTTTCGTTCATTAAAACTCTAGAGAAAATAAATTAATTGCAGCGGAAATGTAAATATAAAATAAAAGAGACAATCGACACAAGGGTTTTACTTGGTTCGTAGCCGAAGGCTACTACTCCAAGGCCCTAGTGGTCCTTGACCACGTACGGAGGGCAGAAGCACTAAAGGAACTCCTCCTCGTTGGAGGTAGGAGTTAATCGATACAAAAAAAAACTTTAAGGTAGAGGGACAATCCCCCTCTCCTCGTATACGATAAAAGCTCCGAAAAGTAGATGAACAACTGATAACAAAATAATACACGTCTGAAGACAAATAAGAAAAATTAAACCTAGACGTCGGAAGGAAGGACTTCGTTGTCGGAGAATTGTAGCTTTGCGGA
This sequence comes from Wurfbainia villosa, assembly GCA_025175895.1. Classification (NCBI taxonomy): domain Eukaryota; kingdom Viridiplantae; phylum Streptophyta; class Magnoliopsida; order Zingiberales; family Zingiberaceae; genus Wurfbainia; species Wurfbainia villosa. The sequence continues at coordinate 27,137,076 of CM045989.1, read as the reverse complement.
GACTTTTTGGAGGCTTAGAATTGTTGATGAAACCCTAGGTTTGGCCCTCCTTTTATAGCCTTTGAGCCCCTTTTCGAGAGGAACCCTAGCCAATCAAATTTTAGCACATCTTCCCTTGAAATTTGGTGATAATCCTTGACTCCTCGAATCTGATCATTGACCATCGATCGATGGCCATCATCGATCGGACGATGGCGATCGTCGATTGTCTTGACCTTCGATCGACTATTTGTGGCGATCGAGTCCTCCAAGCTGGCAGTCGATTGATGCTTGCTGCAAGTCAAAGTTAGCACAACAAAAACATAATTTCGATGGTCGTCGACCATCCGATCTCGACCTAGACCATCTATAAGAAGTCTTTGGTCGGATCTACGCTTAAGATCATCCCCGTAAAGAGGATACGACCTTACTTACTCTCGCACACTCGAGCTTACCTCGATGCTTACATGTTGCTTTTGCTTCCGGCCTTCCACTCGATTCCTTCGGCTCCCTCCGAAATCACTCGAGTGTCGCTCGACCACCGCAGCTTTCTCCGAGTGTCGCTAGCCTTCAGCTCCAGCTATATCAATCTTCTGCACACTCGATTCAGCTCGTGAGAAAACAAAATAGACTTAACTTTGTGTCTTTGCTATAATCAAAACACAGGTTCGATTTCGGTGCCTCACTGCACCAACAGTGTGGTGTCACACGGGAGGTCATGTTATCGGTTCCTTGTAAAGTATAAGTAAAGGCTCACAACCGAGATGACTTTGGACAAACCATTGGAATGGTTGTAGTGTGATTTAGGATTGGTTTGTCTTGACCATAGAATCACACTAGTGTACTTTGTGTGTATTGAGCAGGACTGATTTAGAGGTGATTCAATTTATTGCTGACTACATAATCGAATTGGACCTCAAATATTATATTGTACATGCCCTTAATCTCGATATAATAACGGACACATATACTTAGTATTCCTCTCTTTGATTTACTAATGGGAGAGATTTATAGATTAAATCGATAGGCTCAGTAAGTTGGGAGATCATGTTATTTATATGGTGTGTCGTTGATTATAGGAGGAAACCGTGTCCTATATATTAGGATGATGATATCCCCTTGAGGAGCTTATAAGGTTCATCATGTAAACCCTGCAGGTGGACTTGGTCCGACATGACGATAAGGTTGAGTGGTACTACTCATGGAGTTAGATGTTGATTAATTAAAGGTCAGTAAATTAATTAATCGACGGACATTCGAGATCTTAAATACGGGGAGAAAATGTACATATAATATTTGGAGCCCATATTAACTTATGGGGGTTGGTGAGGTAGATCAATGATGAATCTCTAGTGGAATGGATTATCATTAATGGATCGGACTTTATGTGGGCTTGATCCATTGGTGTCCAAGATCCAACTCCTCCTCATCGTCCCTATTGTAGCCTATTAAAACCTCATGAAGCTTAGATCCAATTGATGAAAACAAAACTCTAGATCCAAAGGTAGAGATTAAATCTCTAGATCCGACGGTTGAGATTAAATCTCTAGATCCGACGGTTAAGATTAAATCCCTAGAACCAATGGTGGAGATAAAAAGGAGGCTTGAGCCCAACTCTATAAATATAGGGCTATGGCTTGGGCGGCAAGATGATGGATGAGGGTTAGGGTTTGCTTCCCTTGGGCGGCAAGCAATCCTAATTAGATTAGGATTAGGAGTGGGCGGCTAGGGTTAGGGTTTGGGTGTTGGTTGTGGGCGGCAACATGAGGAGAAGACCTTTTCTTCTTCTTCCAAGGTTTGGCCGGCTCTTATCCTTCTTCCCTCTACCTTGGCCGGAGCTCAACCTATTCTTCTTCCATTCATCATTGGCCGGAAATTAGGAGAGCTCAGTTTAGGGTTTGGGCGGCAACAAGGAGGAGGATTGCTTTCCTTTCTCTTCTCCAAGTGTTGGTCGGCGCCCATGCCCTCATTGATTCACCTTTGGCTGGTTCCTATACTCCATGTTCTCTTCCTTGGCCGGCAGTAACATCGAGTCTATTGACTTTGTGGCCGGTTCTAGATAGGAAGAAGAGTTTTGTTTGATGATCTTCCTTTGTTCGGAGTGAACAAGGAAAGGAAGATTGGTGATCTAGGAGGCTTCGACTTTTGGAAGATCGTCGCCCACACGACATCCAAAAGGAGGAAGGACATACAATAGAAGATCAAGAGGTATAACAAGAGGTATAATCTTATTTATTTTGTTTAGTCTTCCTTTGTATTATGTTTATAATTGCTTTTCAATTATATGCATGTTTTATGTGGATGTTTACTTTATGTATGTGGCGAAATATACTTGGACCCAGAACATAGACACAAAAACCGGCGATCCGTACATCGTCTATTCCGCGGCTACTCGTAGTATAGAGGTTGGTCGCTTGAACAACAAGTTTGTTCAAGTGACTACTTTAAACGAATAGCACGACGATGACAAGGTTGCTTGGGTGTTCCCTTTTGTCTAGGATTAAATTTTTAATCCGGGGACATCGATGGGATCGCCATGAACAAGCGACCAAGTTAAAGTGGGAAGCGAAGTTTCCCCTCACGGATCAACCCAACAATTGGTATCAGAGCCAATGTTTCCGGTTTTGTGTGTTTAGGATTCGGTTAATTTTTATGCACTTTTCATATATTATATATGTCGGATAATAGTAGGATATGCGTAGGTTAACTCTTTGGTTGCAGGCATAAGATCCGACTATTATGGCCATATGTGTGTATGTGATTGTATGTGTGTAAATGTTTATTTTGTTGAATCCTCGGGGTTGACGAGGTTAGTATTTAATTTGTTGTAAATTAGATACGGCATTGTTTAGCCACTCTTTCTATTTTAGTTTACTTTCGATCTAGATTTCATGTACGCTCCCTCGTGGAGTATAGGATCGATGGATGTAAATTAAAATAGATTTTAGTCTCGGCTCGGATCTCCAGATGGCTCGTACATGGCGTAGGAGGAGCGGACGAGAAGGCGATGCGACGAGAGACATATTGAAGACAAAAGTCATAATAGTTGGAAAATAATTTATTTTTCATATTTATTGCTTATTGTTTGATATGCATGTCGTAGGCTAGAAAATTCCTCAATTTCAAATTACTAAGTGGGAGAGGGATATTTTTATAAATTACCACGGCCTCTATTACGATTTGACAAGTGATGCAAACAAACTTGCGCGTCAGCTCTGAGTGCCTTCCTCCCCATTGGATGAGTTTGTTTGTAGATCACAAGGTCGAATATGGTTATAGGGAATTATTAAGGAGTGTGTGTACTTCCCCATCATAAGGCACATAACCCGAGATAATTACCTTGGTACCAAGTAATGGTGAATACTTAGATACAAATATAAGTATCCTCCCCATTGGAGTCACTGCTTTTATTTATAGGGCCAAAGAGAAACCAACTATTAATTTTACTTGTCAAAAAGTTAGGTTGACAAGATAGTAAAATTAATGGGTAAAACCTCCTCTTACAAATGTAGAATTCGTATACGTCCACACTATCGTGGCATACGATATTATTGATGTTTTGAGGTGTTGGTTGATTTTAAAATTTTATTGTTTGAGGAATCAATAAATTTTTTTTTAAATCTACAGTAATGATCTATGTGATTCTTAGGATTTTCAAAAATGACTCTCAGTCCACTTGCTATGATACTAAAGGAAAATAAACTTACTGTACCCAAATAATATTGATTGAAAAAAATCTAGATATTGTCTTATCTGCTAAGGAGTACATGTATGTACTCTTCGAAGAGTGTCCTCCTAAGCCTGGGAATGAGCTAGATGTCCTTGGAGCTGAGATCGATGGGGAAACCCAGGTCGATATCATTCTCCAGTCGACAGAAAGGCTTGCTCAGGCTCAGGCTCAGGCCATGGTCGCTCAGAAGGTTTCTACTTTTAAGACGAAAGGCAAGAAGAAGAAGAAACAAGGTGGAGCAAAGGTAGTGGGAGGATCTCAAGGAGGAATGAAGAAGCCGAAAGGCAAGTACTTCACTTACAAGCAGGATGGACATTGGAAGAAGGACTGTCCCAATCCGAAATAGAACAAAGGTAAATCCTTTGGTCTATTCATTGAAACATGGTTAGCGGTATTATCTACTAGCACCTGGTGTGCAGATACGGGAGCCTCTGGCCATGTCTGCAATACTTTGCAGGGGTTACAGGAAACTCGACGATGAGCTGAGGGAGAGATTACCGTTTACTTGGGCAATGCCATGAAGGTGGCAGCTATTGCAGTGGGAGATGTTTTATTTATCTTTTGAGAAAAAATAAAGTTTTGGTTCTTAGGAATTGCCTTTATGTACCTTTATTTAGAAAGAATTTAATTTCGGTTTCAAAATTGTTTATGGATGGATATTCTATTCCTTTTTATGAAAGAGTTGTTATAAAAGGGAATAGGGAGAATATCTGTTCAAGTACATTGATAGGAAATTTGTATACACTCGAACCAAAAGCTCCCACGATGCAAATAAAAGTTAATAACTCATCTTCTAATTCCAATAAGAGAAAAGAACCTTCGAAGATGAACCAAACATATCTTTGGCATCTTAGGCTTGGTCATATTAACCTAACCAGAATTCAAAGGATGATAGTTGATGGACCTCTGGGTTCATTAGTGGTGGAAGATTTCCCAACCTGCGAATCTTGCTTGGAGGGTAAAATGACCAAGAGGCCTTTTAAGGCAAAGGGGTATAGAGCCAAAGATGTGTTAGAATTGTTTCATTCTGATTTGTGTGGTCCTATGTCTATCCAGGAAAGAGATGGTTTTGAATATTTCATCTTTTTCATATACGATTATTCAAGATATGGATGCCACTATGATTTACTCACGGTGGCGAATATCTCTTGGGAGAGTTTAGGAATTACTTATCAGAGGCTGAGATTCAATCCCAATTGTTTGCACCTGGCACACCCCATCAGAACGTTGTAGAAGAATGAAGGAATAGGACTCTTATGGAGATGGTTAGATCGATGATGAGTTATTCTGAGTTATCAGATTCGTTCTGGGGATATGCTCTTGATACTGATGGCATGGCTCGGAGGCTCATTGACTCCCATGTCCCCGGATTAAAATTTTCACTAATGAAAACTAATCCGGATGGGATGAGTTTCCTAAGCTCAACCAATTCGTCGTCGTGCTAACGACTTGAGCGATCGCTTGAACAAACTAGTTGTTCAACCAACAACACTCTTCTAGTCGGTTAGCCGCGGAAGAGACGACGGACGGATCGCCGGTTTTGTGTTTATCTTCGGGGTCCATGATTATACAAAGACATACAAATGTAGACATGTATAATCAACACATACAAACATATAATTAAGAACATGCAAAGATCAATAATAAAACTTGTAAAAGTTTTATACCTCTCGATCTTCTGTCGTATGTCCTAACCTCCTTGTAGACATCGTGTGGGCGAAGATCCTCCACAAGTTGAAGCTTCCTAGATCTTCTTCAATCGAAAGAAAGAAGAACTCTCCTTCCCTTCTTGCTTGAGCCAACCACCAATCCACAAAGGATTGATGCCACCGGCCCCAAGAATTAAGAGAACAAGATGGCCAACCAAGGAACCGAACTAGGGAACAATCCCTAGCTCCTTTGTGCCGCCGGCCAAGAGGAAAAGAAGAGGAGAAGAGGAAATCGGTTGAGCCCCGACCAAGGTAGAAGGAAGAAGAGGTAGGAGTCGGCCACCCCTTAGGAAGAAGAAGAACACCTCTCCTATAGTTGCCGCCCACCATAGCTTCCAAACCCTAGCCGCCCAACCTCCTAACCTTCTAGGGTTTCTTGCCGCCCAACAAAAGATAGGCAAAACCCTAATCCTCCTAGGGTTTCTTGCCACCCAACCTTTTGATTGGCAAACCCTAATCTCCCTCAAAAACCAACCACCTCTTGCCGCCCACCCTAAGCCACCCTTTTATAGAGTTAGGGATAAGCCTTGGTTTAATCTCCACCGTTGGTTCTAGGGATTTAATCTCAACCGTCGGATCTAAAGATTTAATCTCAACCGTCGGATCTAGAGATTTAATCTCAACCGTCGGTTCTAGGGATTTAATCTCAACCGTCGATTCTAGAGATTTAATCTCAACCGTCGGTTCTAGAGATTTAATCTCAACCGTCGGTTCTAGAGATTTAATCTCAACCGTCGGATCTAGAGATTTAATCTCCACCGTCGGTTCTAGAGATTTAATCTCAACCGTCGGTTCTAGAGATTTGTTTTTCATCATTGGATCTAGAGTTCATGAGGATTATATTGGGCTACGATAGGGACCATGAGGAGGAGTTGGATCTTGGCCACCCGATGGATCGGAACCACATAAACTTGATCCATCAATGATGTTCCATTCCACTAGAGGATCATCATTGAATTACGTCACCAACCCCCATAAATTAATATGTGCTCCATATATTATTTGTATATCCGTCTCCCCGTGTTTAAGATATCGAATGTCCGTCAATTGATTGATTTACTAACCATCAATCAATTAACATCTAACTCCTCGAGTAGTACCACTCAACCTTATCATCATGTTGACTAAGTCAACCTGCAGGGTTTACATGATGAACCTTATGAGCTCCTCAAGGGGACATCATCAACCTAATATATAGGACACGGTTTCCTCCTATAATTAACGGCATACCATGTAAATAATATCATTTCCCAACTTACCGGGCATATTGATTTAATCCATAAAAATCTCACCCTTTGGTAAATCAAAGAAATAAATACTAAGTACATGTGCCCGTTATTATATCGGGATTAAGAGCATGTACAACATAATATCCGAGGTCCGATTCAATTATGTAGTCAGCAATAAATTGAATCACCTCTATATCAGTCCTGCTCAATACACCTAAGTGTACTAGTGTAACTCTATGTTCAAGACAAAACAATACCAAGCTACACTACAATCATGCCAATGGTTTGTCCAAAACCATCTTGGTTGTGAGCCTCTACTTATATTCTACAAGGGACTGATAACATGATCTTCTGTGTCACACCAAGCACCATGTTATCTACAATGTAAAATATTAGACAATATGCACACATATAATAAATATAAAGTGCAAACAATGATCATGTGATTCTTATTTCAAAATAAAAATGTTCATACAAAAAGAGCTAGGCTTTCAGTATACATCCCAACAATCTCCTACTTATACTAAAAGACTATGATGTCATCACACTGCCATACATCTGATTCCCCTTCCCTTGACATGCCTATCAAAGCTCTCGCTAGAAGGGCCTTAGTGAAAGGGTCTACCAGGTCATCCTCTGATGCAATCTAGGCGATAGCAACTTCTACCTCCTTTACGATTTCTCGTATCAGGTGGTACTTGTGCTCTATGCATTTACTTACCTTATGGGCTCGTGGTTCCTTCGAGTTTGCAACTGCACCATTATTATCACAATAAATTGTGATAGTTCTAGGCAAACCAGGAATCACATCCAAGTCCATCAGGAAGTTCCTGAGCCACACAGCTTCTTTGGCCGCCTCATAGGCTGCCACATACTCAGCTTCCATGGTGGAGTCCGCCACGCATTTCTGCTGGACACTCCTCTATACAATGGCTCCACCTCCCAAAGTAAACACAAAACCTGAGGTAGACTTAATGTTATCCCTATCAGATTGGAAATCAGAATCCGTGTAACCCACAGGGAGTAATTGGTATGCCCGGTAAACTAGCATATAATCCCTAGTCCTTCTCAGGCACTACAATATATGCTTTACCGCAATCCAATGTCCCTGTCCTAGATTACTCTGATATCTGCTGTCCATGCCCACGGTAAAGCAGATATCTGGTCTACAGAGCATCACATACATGAGGCTTCCTACTGCCAAAGCATAAGGAACCGCCTTAATCTCCTCTATCTCCTTTGATGATCTAGGACACATCTCCTTAGATAAAGGAACTCCATGCCTGAAAGGTAGAAAACCCTTCTTGAAGTTTTGCATGCTAAAACGATCCATTATCGTGTCTATGTATGAAGCTTGGGATTAGCACACTAACCTTGATCTCAAGGATGTGTCCCACTTCTCTCAAGTCCTTCATATCAAACTGTTTGGACAACCATACCCTTACGCCCGATCACACTCTGATATTGTTGCCAACTATCAAAATGTCATCTACGTATAGTACAAGAAATCCCACTATGCTTCCGTCACATCTCTAGTATACACAAGACTCATCCGAACATTGAATAAATCCATAAGTCTAGATTTACCTCATCAAAGCGGATGTTCCAAGACCTCGAAGCTTGCTTCAATCCATAAATAGACCGATTAAGCTTACATACAATACACTCTTTGCCCTTAGCAATGAATCCCTCTGGTTGCTTCATATAGATGTTTTCCTCAAGACTTCCTTTAAGGAAAGCTGTCTTGACATCCATCTGTCACACCTCATAATCTATATGAGCTGCTATGCATAAGAGCTCCCAGACCTGACTTGAATCCATAGATTCAATCTCAGTATTCATTGCACTTTGCCAAGATGTTGTATCTATATCTTGGATTGCCTCGTCGTATGTCTAGGTTTCAGGTTCATGTTTGCCAGGAACTAAATCAAAAGATTCACCCAAGAACATGAATCTAAGAGGCTGTCTCACAACCCTCCCACTACGATGAGGTATCATCTATGTATCCTCTGTGACATGTGGTATATCCTCTTGTACCGGTGGTACTAAAGAAGTGACTTCCCCTTTTAAATTTCTCCAGAATAATTTTACTCTTGGGCTTGTGGCTCACCACATAGTCTTCCTCTAGAAATCTGGAGTTTGTGTTAACGATCACCCTCTGATCTCTAGGACTATAAAATAATCCACCCTTCGTTCCCCTGGGATAGCCAACGAACATGCGTACTTCTGTACGAGGTTCCAACTTACCAGTATCTGCCTTCAGCATATGTGTTGGACTCCCATATCTAAATATGTCTTAGACTAGGCTTTCGCCCAGTCCACAATTCTGTGGGAGTAGAAGGCAATGATTTAGATGGAACCAAGTTCAGAATGTACACCACCGTTTCTAGAGCATATCCCCAGAACGAATCTGGCAAGTCAGAATAACTCATCATCGATCTAACTATCTCCATAAGAGTCTTATTCCTTCGCTCTTCTACACCATTCTACTAGGGTGTGCCAGGTGCAGACAATTGGGATTGAATCTCAGCCTCTGATAAGTAGTTCCTAAACTCTCCCAAGAGGTACTCTCCACCACGATCAGATCGTAGTGTCATCCATATCTTGAATAATTGTCTATGAAAGAGACAAAATATTTAAGACCACCTCTTGCCTGGATATCCATAGGACCACATAAATCAGAATGAACTATTTCTAACACATCTTTGTCTCTATACCCCTTGGCCTTAAAAAGGCCTCTTGGTCATCTTACCCTCCAAGCAAGATTCGTAGGTTGGGAGATCCTCCACCACTAATGAACCCAAAGGTCCATCAGCTATCAACCTTTGAATTCTGCTTAAGTTAATGTGACCAAGCCTAAGAAGACAAAGATATGTTTGGTTCATCTTCGAAGGTTCTTTTCTCTCATTGGAATTAGAAAATGAGTTATTAACTTCAATTTGCATCGTGGGAGGCTTTGTATACAAATTTCCTTTCAATGTACCAGAACAGATATTCTCCCTATTCCTTTTTATAATAACTCTGTCATTAAAAGAAATAGAATATCCATCCATAATAATTTAGAAACTGAAACTAAATTCTTTCTAAATAAAGGTACATAAAGGGAATTTTTCCAGAACCTAAGTTTTATTTTTCTGAAGAGATAAATAAAACTTCTCCCACTACAATAGCCACCACCTTAGTGGTATTGTCCAAGTAAATGGTAATCTCTCCCTCAGCTTGTCGTCGGGTTTCCTGGAACCCCTGCAAAGTATTGCAGACATGATCAGTGGCTCCCGTATCTACACTCCATGTGCCGGTAGATAACACCGCTAATCATGTTTCAACGACTAGTCCAAAGGGTATACCTTTGTTCTATTTTGGATTGGGACAGTCCTTCTTTCAATGTTCATCCTGCTTGTAAGTGAAGTACTTGCCTTTCGGCTTCTTCACTCCTCCCTGAGATCCTCCCACCACCTTTGCTCCACCTTGTTTCTTCTTCTTCTTGCCTTTCGGTTTAGAAGTAGAAACCTTTTTGAGCAACAATGGCTTGAGGACACTCATCGAAGAGTGTATACTTGTACTCCTTAGCAGATAAGACAATATCTAGATTCTTTTCCAATCAACATTATTTGGGTACAGTAAGTTTATTTCCTTTAGTATCATTATAAGTGGACTGAAATTCATTTTTGAAAATCCTAAGAATCACAATGATCAAAATATTAGATTTCAAATATTATTGATTCCTCAAAACAATAAAATTCCGAAATCAACCAACACCTCAAAACACCGAGAATATCGCATGCCACGATAGCGTGGACATATACGAATTCTACATTTGTAAGAGGAGGTTTTACCCATTAATTTTATTATCTTGTCAACCTTACTTTTTGACAAATAAAATTAATAGTTGGTTCCTCTTTGGCCCTACAAATAAAAGCAGTGACTCCGATGGGGAGGATACTTTTTATTTGCATCTAAGTGTGCACCATTACACGATACTAAGGGAATTATCTCGGATTATGTGCCTTACCGATGTGGAAGTACACACGCTCCTAAATATCCTATAACTATTATTTGACCTAGTGATCCGCAAACAAACTCATCCGATGGGGAGGAAGGCACTCAGAGCCGACGCGCAAGTTTGTTGCATCACACGTCAAATTGTAATGGAGGCCGCGGGAATTAATTAAAATATCCCTCTCCCACTTAGTAAATTGAAAATGAGGAATTTCCAAGCACACACAACATGCATATCACATAGATCATTACTGTAGAATTCAAAAAATTATTGATTCCTCAAACAATAAAATTTCGAAATCAACCAACACCTCAAAACACTGAGAATATCGCATGCCACGATAGTGTGGACGTATACGAATTCTACATTTGTAAGAGGAGGTTTAACCCATTAATTTTATTATCTTGTCAACCTTACTTTTTGACAAATAAAATTAATAGTTGATTCCTCTTTGGCCCTATAAATAAACGCAGTGACTCCGATGGGGAGGACACTTTTTATTTGCATCTAAGTGTGAACCATTACACGATACTAAGGGAATTATATCGGATTATGTGCCTTACCGATGTGGAAGTACACATGCTCCTAAATAATTTCCTATAACCATTATTTGACCTAGTGATCCACAAACACACCCATCCGTTGGGGAGGAAGGCACTCAGAGCCGACACGCAAGTTTGTTGCATCACATGTCAAATTGTAATGGAGGTCGCGGGAATTAATTAAAATATCTCTCTCCCACTTAGTAAATTGACAGTGAGGAATTTTCAAGCACACACAACATGCATATAAAACAAATCAGCAATAAATATGGAAAAAATCAAAATTTTCCCAACTATTATGGCATTGTTCTCCAATATGCGTCCCGTCATGTCGCCACCTCGTCCGCTCCACCTTTTCCCGTGCGCAAGTCACCAAAGAGATCCGAGCCAAGATAAACTATTTTAATTTACATCCATCGATCCTATACTCCACGAAGGAGTGTACAAATAATCTAGATCGAAAGTAAACTAAAATGAGTGGCTAAACAATGCCGTATTTAATTACAAAAATTAAATACTAATTTAGCCTCGTCAACCCCGAGGATTCAAATAATATACAATCACACACACATGCAATCACATACCCACATATATAGCCATAATAGTTGGATCTTATGCCTGCAACCAAAAAGTTATCCTACGCACATCCTACTATTATCTGGCATACACAATATATGATAAGTGCGTGAAAGTAACCGAATCCAAAACACACAAAACCGAAAACCGTGGATCTGATACCATTTGATGGCATGGCTCGGAGGCTCATTGGCTCCCATGTCCCCGGATTAAAATTTTCACTAATGAAAACTAATCCGGATGGGATGAGTTTCCTAAGCTCAACCAATTCGTCGTCGTGCTAACGACTTGAGCGATCGCTTGAACAAACTAGTTGTTCAAGCAACAACACTCTTCTAGTCGGTTAGCCGCGGAAGAGACGACGGACGGATCACTGGTTTTTGTGTTTATCTTCAGGGTCCATGATTATACAAAGACATACAAATGTAGACATGTATAATCAACACATACAAACATATAATTAAGAACATGCAAAGATCAATAATAAAACTTGTAAACGTTTTATACCTCTCGATCTTCTATCGTATGTCCTAACCTCCTTGTAGACTTCGTGTGGGCGAAGATCCTCCACAATTTGAAGCTTCCTAGTTCTTCTTCAATCGAAAGAAAGAAGAACTCTCCTTCCCTTCTTGCTTGAGCCAACCACCAATCCACAAAGGATTGATGCCGCCGGCCCCAAGAATGGAGAGAACAAGATGGCCAACCAAGGAACCGAACTAGGGAACAATCCCTAGCTCCTTTGTGCCGCCGGCCAAAAGTAAAAGAAGAGGAGAAGAGGAAATCGGTTGAGCCCCGACCAAGGTAGAAGGAAGAAGAGGTAGGAGTCGGTCACCCCTTAGGAAGAAGAAGAACACCTCTCCTATAGTTGCCGCCCACCTTAGCTTCCAAACCCTAGCCGCCCAACCTCCTAACATTCTAGGGTTTCTTGCTGCCCAACAAAAGATAGGCAAAACCCTAATCCTCCTAGGGTTTCTTGCCGCCCAACCTTTTGATTGGAAAACCCTAATCTCCCTCAAAAACCAACCACCTCTTGCCGCCCACCCTAAGCCACCCTTTTATAAAGTTAGGGATAAGCCTTGGTTTAATCTCCACCGTTGGTTCTAGGGATTTAATCTCAACCGTCGGATCTAGAGATTTAATCTCAACCATCGGATCTAGAGATTTAATCTCAACCATCGGATCTAGAGATTTAATCTCAACCATCCGTTCTAGGGATTTAATCTCAACCGTCGGTTCTAGAGATTTATTCTCAACCGTCGGATCTAGGCATTTAATCTCAACCATCGGTTCTAGAGATTTAATCTCAACCGTCGGATCTAGAGATTTAATCTCAGCCGTCGGATCTAGAGATTTAATCTCCACCGTCGGTTCTAGAGATTTAATCTCAACCGTCGGTTCTAGAGATTTAATCTAAACCATCGATTCTAGAGATTTAATCTCAACCGTCAGATCTAGAGATTTAATCTCCACCGTCGGTTCTAGAGATTTAATCTCAACCGTCGGTTCTAGAGATTTGTTTTCCATCATTGGATCTAGACTTCATGAGGATTATATTAGGCTACGATAGGGACCATGAGGAGGAGTTGGATCTTGGCCACTCGATGGATCGGAACCACACAAACTTAATCCATCAATGATGTTCCATTCCACTAGAGGATCATCATTGAATTACCTCACCAACCCCCATAAATTAATATGGGCTCCATATATTATTTGTACATCCGTCTCCCCGTGTTTAAGATATCAAATGTCCGTCAATTGATTGATTTACTGACCATCAATCAATTAACATCTAACTCCTCGAGTAGTACCACTCAACCTTATCATCATGTTGACTAAGTCAACCTGCAGGGTTTACATGATGAACCTTATGAGCTCCTCAAGGGGACATCATCAACCTAATATATAGGACACGGTTTCCTCCTATAATCAACGACACACCATGTAAATAATATCATTTCCCAACTTACCGAGCATATTGATTTAATATATAGAAATCTCACCCTTTGGTAAATCAAAGAAATAAATACTAAGTACATGTGCCCATTATTATATCAGGATTAAGAGCATGTACAACATAATATCCGAGGTCCAATTCAATTATGTAGTCAGCAATAAATTGAATCACCTCTATGTCGGTCCTACTCAATACACCTAAGTGTACTAGTGTAACTCTATGTTCAAGACAAAACAATACCAAGCTACACTACAACCATGCCAATGGTTTATCCAAAACCATCTTGGTTGTGAGCCTCTACTTATATTCTTCAAGGGACTGATAACATGATCTTCTGTGCCACACCAAGCACCATGTTATCTACAATGTAAAATATTAGACAATATGCACACATATAATAAATATAAAGTGCAAATAATGATCATGTGATTCTTATTTCAAAATAAAAATGTTCATACAAAAAGAGCTAGGCTTTCAGTATACATCCCAACAGATACGGCGGTGTACATTCTGAACTTGGTTCCATCTAAATCAGTGCCTTCTACTCCCACAGAATTGTGGACTGGGTGAAAGCCTAGTCTAAGACATATTCGGATATGGGGGAGTCCAGCACGTGTGCTGAAGGCAGATGCTGGTAAGTTGGAACCTCGTACAGAAGTACGCATGTTCATTGGCTATCCGAGAGAAACAAAGGGTGGTTTGTTTTATAGTCCTAGAGATCAGAGGGTGATCGTTAGCACGAACGCCAGATTTCTAAAGGAAGACTATATGATGAGCCACAAGCCCAAGAGTAAAATTGTTCTGGAGGAATTAAAAGGGGAAGTCACTTCTTCAGTACCACCGGTACAAGAGGATATACCACAGGTCACTGCACCACGTGTCATAGAGGATACACAGGTGATACCTCGTCGTAGTGGAAGGGTTATTAGATAGCCTGATAGATTCATGTTCTTAGGAGAATCTTCTGATTTGGTCCCTGGCGAACATGAACCTGATCCCTTGACATATGACGAGGCAATCTAAGATATGGATGCAGCATCTTGGCAAAGTGCAATGAATACTGAGATTGAATCTATGGATTCAAATTAGGTCTGGGAGCTAGTGGAACCACCCGATGGTTTTAAAACCATTGGATGTAAGTGGATCTACAAAAGAAAGAGAGGAATAGATGGGAAGGTTGAGACCTTCAAAGCGAGGCTTGTTACGAAGGGGTATACTCAGAAAGAGGGTATTGATTATGAGGAAACCTTTTCTCCGGTGGTCATGCCTAAGTCTATCTGGATTCTCTTATGCATTGCAGCTCATATGGATTATGAGGTGTGGCAGATGGATGTCAAGACAGCTTTCCTGAATGGAAGACTTGAGGAAGACATCTATATGAAACAACCAGAGGGATTCATTGCGAAGGGCAAAGAGCATCTTGTATGTAAGCTTAATCGGTCCATTTATGGATTGAAGCAAGCTTCGAGGTCTTGAAACATCTGCTTTAATGAAGTAATCCAGTATTATGGATTTATTCAAAGTCCGGATGAGTCTTGTGTATACAAGAAATGTGATGGAAATGTAGTGGTATTTCTTGTACTATACGTAGATGACATTTTGATGATTAGCAATAATATTAATGTGTTATCGGACGTAAGGGTATGGTTGTCCAAACAGTTTGATATGAAGGACTTGGGAGAAGTGGGACACATCCTTGGGATCAAGGTTATAAGGGATCGCAAGAAAAGGATGTTGTGCTTATCCCAAGCTTCATACATAGACACGATAATGGATCGTTTTAGCATGCAGAACTCCAAGAAGGATTTTCTACCTTTCAGGCATGGAGTTCCTTTATCTAAGGAGATGTGTCCTAGAACATCTGAGGAGATAGAGGAGATGAAGGCGGTTCCTTATGCTTCGGCAGTAGGAAGCCTGATGTATGCGATGCTATGCACGAGACGAGATATCTACTTTGCTGTGGGCATGGTCAGCAGATATCAGAGTAATCCAAGACAGGGACATTGGACTGCGGTAAAGATATATTGAAGTACCTGAGAAGGACTAGGGATTATATGCTAGTTCACCAGGCAGACCAATTACTCCCTGTGGGTTACACGGATTCTGGCTTCAAATCTGATAGAGATAACAGTAAGTCTACCTCAGGTTTTGTGTTTACTTTTGGAGGTGGAGTCATTGTATGGAGGAGTGTCAAGCAGAAATGCGTGGCGGACTCCACCATGGAAGTTGAGTATGTGGCAGCCTCTGAAGCAGCCAAGGAAGCTGTGTGGCTCAAGAACTTCCTAATGGACTTGGATGTGATTCCTGGTTTGCCCAGAACTATCACAATTGTTTGTGATAATCATGGGGCAGTTGCAAACTCGAAGGAACCACGAGCCCATAAGGTAAGTAAATACATAGAGCGCAAGTACCACCTGATACGAGAAATCATAAAGGAGGTAGAAGTCGATGTCGCCTAGATTGCATCAGAGGATGACCTGGTAAACCCTTTCACTAAGGCCCTTCTAGAGAGAGCTTTGATAGGCATGTGGAGGGAAGGGGAATCAGATGTATGGCAGTATGAGGACAGCATAGTCTTTTAGTATAAGTGAGAGATTGTTGGGATGTATGCTGAAAAGTCTATCTTTTGTATGAACATCTTTATTTTGAAATAAGAATCACATGATCATTGTTTGTATATTTTTATGGTTATGCATATTGTCTAATACATTACATTGTAGATAACATGGTGTGTGGTGACACACGAGAGATCATGTTATCGGTTCCTTGTAAAGTATAAGTAAAGGCTCACAACTGAGATTGCTTTGGACAAACCATTGGAATGGTTGTAGTGTGATTTGGGATTGGTTTGTCTTGACCATAGAATCACACTAGTGCACTTTGTGTATATTGAGCAGGACCGATTTAGAGGTGATTCGATTTATTGCTGACTACATAATCGAATCGGACCTCAGATATTATTTTGTACATGCTCTTAATCCCGATATAATAACGGGCACATATACTTAGTATTCATCTCTTTGATTTACCAATGGGCGAGATTTATAGATTAAATCGATAGGCTCGGTAAGTTGGGAGATGATATTATTTATATGGTGTGCCATTGATTATAGGAGGAAACCGTGTCCTATATATTAGGATGATGATGTCCCCTTGAGGAGGTCATAAGGTTCATCATGTAAACCCTGCTGGTGGACTTAGTCCGGCATGATGATAAGGTTGAGTGATACTACTCATGGAGTTAGATGTTGATTAATTAATGGTCAGTAAATTAATTAATCGACGGACATTCGAGATCTTAAACACGTGGAGAAAATGTACATATAATATTTGGAGCCCATATTAACTTATGGGGGTTAGTGAGGTAGATCAATGATGATCCTCTAGTGGAATGGATTATGATTAATGGATCGGACTTTATGTGGGCTTGATCCATTGGGTGGCTAAGATTCAACTCCTCCTCATGGTCCCTATTGTAGCCTATTAAAACCTCATGAAGCTTAGATCCACTGGATGAAAACAAAACTCTAGATCCAAAGGTAGAGATTAAATCTCTAGATCCGACGGTTGAGATTAAATCTCTAGATCCGACAGTTGAGAATAAATCCCTAGAACCAATGGTGGAGATTAAAAGGAGGCTTGAGCCCAACTCTATAAATATAGGGCTATGGCTTGGGCGGCAAGATGATGGATGAAGGTTAGGGTTTGCTTCCCTTGGGAGGCAAGAAATCCTAATTAGATTAGGATTAGGAGTGGGCAGCTAGGGTTAGGGTTTGGGTGTTGGTTGTGGGCGGCAACATGAGGGGAAGACCTTTTCTTCTTCTTCCAAGGTTTGGCCGGCTCCTATCCTTCTTCCCTCTACCTTGGCCGGAGCTCAACCTATTCTTCTTCCCTTCATCCTTGGCCGGAAATTAGGAGAGCTTAGTTTAGTGTTTGGGCGGCAAAAAGGAGGAGGATTGCTTTCCTTTCTCTTCTCCAAGTGTTGGCTGGCGCCCATGCCCTCATTGATTCACCTTTGGCCGATTCCTATACTCCATGTTCTCTTCCTTGGCCAGCGGTAACATCGAGTCTATTGACTTGGTGGCCGGTTCTTGATAGGAAGAAGAGTTTTGTTTGATGATCTTCCTTTGTTCGGAGTGAACAAGGAAAGGAAGATTGGTGATCTAGGAGGCTTCGACTTTTGGAAGATCATCGCCCACACGACGTCCAAAAGGAGGAAGGACATACAATAGAAGATCAAGAGGTATAACAAGAGGTATAATCTTGTTTATTTTGATTAGTCTTCCTTTGTATTATGTTTATAATTGCTTTTCAATTATATGTATGTTTTATGTGGATGTTTACTTTATGTATGTGGCTAAATATACTTGGACCCCGAACATAAACACAAAAACCGACAATCCGTACATCGTCTATTCCGCGGCTACTCGTAGTATAGAGGTTGGTCGCTTGAACAACAAGTTTATTCAAGTGACTACTCTAAACGAATAGCACGACGATGACAAGGTTGCTTGGGTGTTCGCTTTTGTCTAGGATTAAATTTTTAATCCGGGGACATCGATGGGATCGCCATGAACAAGCGACCGAGTTGAAGTGGGAAGCGAAGTTTCCCCTCAAGGATCAATGAAACCAACCCTTCATGTGTTTCTAATATATGGAGAGGGTGATATGGTAATACGCAGATATATGGATGCCAGCTTCCAGACAGACAAGAATGATTCCAGGTCTTAGTCTGGGTACATATTCACCTTGAATAGAGGCAAAGTAAGTTGGAAAAGTTCCAAGCAAGACACTGTGGCGGATTCTACCATTGAGGAAGAATATATTACAGCTTCGGAAGCAGCAAAAGAAGTGGTTTAGATCAATAAGTTCATCTCTGAACTTGGTGTGGTTCCAACCATTATTGAACAAATACCAGTCTACTGTGACAATAATGGAGCGATTGCACAGGCAAAAGAACCAAGGTCTCATCAACAATCCAAACATGTGCTTCGTCGCTCTCATTTGATCAGAGAGATCATAAGTAAGAAGGAAATACAAATTGAGAAGATTTCCACTGAAAGGAACTTAGTGGATCCTTTAACTAAGGGTTTACCTCAAAGTAAGTTTGAGGGTCATGTTAGAGCTTATGGTATTGGATACCGTGGAGATTGGCATTAGGCCAAGTGAGAGTTTGTTAGATATATATATGAGAGATGTCCTAAGGAAATCGCCTTATGGTTGTACCATTTTATTTGATAAATGAAGATTCACTATTTGAGTATATATGTTTTCATGTATTTGATTGGATCTTAAACTCATTTACTGAATGTCTGCAATACGATTCACAACATGAGAGAATTTATGATTGGATCACAATTAGTGAGTATCTCTACATGTGTAATTGTGATGTATTGGAATTATCCCTAGTCAATGAATTGATGGATTCGGACACCATCAATTCTGTTGAGACTAGCACGAGTTATACTCTTTGGTTTATCCAAGTAGCTGTTTCTCACTGGCTGGAGACATTGGGATGTCCAGAGTTAATTGCGGATGCTAGTTATGGTAACTAGTTCATTGGAGTGACTAGCTGTAAGACCTCATATGGTTCTCTGCATTTATGGATATGTTAATGAAGTTCTTACTGTACCTTAAGTGTGATATTCCTTCGACTTGTGGTATCCAAGTCATCATGGTCATGTAGACTTATATTTTGACATCTTAAGCAAGCATCTCCGAGGAGATGTGGACCCTGGATGATTGGGTATAAGTCGAAGTAGCCGAAGGTGTTTGAATAGCCTACAAAAGATTCACCACTCCTTGCGAGGAGATGTATACCCTATGGCCTCTCGTCGGATTGTTACTAAAGTCTTTGGCCAAAGCAATACATGTTTAGAGTATGGTACTCTAGGATACATGTCAAGTAACTAGAATCCGGAGGACGAGGAAGTAATACTTGGATCTGGTGTGACATGGGCAACCTAGTGGGGACTGACACAATGGACCATGTCCTCAACCAAGTGGTTATGAGTGTAGGGAAGAGGGCACGACTCACTGTAGCTGCTGAAAGGTTTCAGAAGTTGTTCTAGGGTCAACCGTTGATTTTTCGATTAATTGGGGATCATGATGTACTACTTGGTGCTACTCATGATCGTTCTATAATTAATGGTTAATTATAGATGACCAACATAAATCGGGAACCTATTTGGTCACATGCACAACGAGTGTTATCCGAAGGATTTAAAATGAGTTTGAGAATAGGATTCTCATATCAAGAGAGATTTAGTTTGGTTGGACCAAACTTGGAGTGAATATAAAATTTTTTTAGTCGCATCGGAAGCATGGAGAGGCCGAGTCTTATGAAGATATGATGGATGCACCAAATCGGTTTGGTTATAATCCAATGGTTGAAAATAAACCAAGGGGGTTTGGTTTGTTTTAAATGAATGAATCAAAGTAGGTTCGGTTCATTTTAACTTAAAATAGACCAACACAGTTTAGTTTATTTTAACTTAAGTTAATGGAGCATGTCAATGGATTTTGGTAGTGAACCAATAACCCTTTAAGAAAAGGTTTCTTGAGAAAAGGTTTTAGAGAAGAGGTCATGAGAAAAGGTCTCTTATTGGATAAGAGATACGTTCTCTATAAATAATGGGGTTGAGAGATAACACGGATAGGATGACTTAGGTTTTTGGAAAACCCTAGTTTCTCTTCTCCTCTTCTCCCTTGTGCGCCGCCCAAGCTCTTGGTGTCGCCCATCACCTTGGTCGCCACCTCCTCCAGCCGTCGGCCAGCCACCACCGCTGGCTAGCAGCCCCAGTCACCGGCCAGCAGCTCCACCACCGGACTGCCACTAGCCGCCGACCCCCTTGGCTACCGTCGACCCCCTTGGCTGTCATCGACAATCCTTGCTTGTCCGGCAACCTTCCTCCACCAAGCTACCCTCTTGGATAGCTTGTGTCTTTTGCGATGAGAGCGTTGTTTAGTCGGCGTTTAGAACTCCGACAGCGACCTCCCTGCTGAGGATTGGATCTCCGACAATCCTCTTTGGTGAAGGATTGAAGTTTCGTCAATCGGTTGATGAAAACCGCTTTCGATAAGTGAGTTTGCGAAACTCGTTTTTGATTCGAATTGTGATCGTCTCTCGGATCACGTCTTCAATAAGAGAGTATCTCGTGTGAAGACGGCTCTCATAGTTTGTTGAATCTATCCCGACGATACTTGGCGTGGATACGGATAGAGGCGAAAATTATGAGGGTCGCTAAGGTTGATGCCACTTCCGCTTCACATAATCCGTCAAGTATACCTAGATTAGTTTCTTTATTGCAAAATTTGAATTAGGGATTATGTCTACACTTGATGTATCCTTGCATGTGTGTGGTGTGTGTGTTGTAATAAGTTAGTTATTACTCATTTTATTTTCTTCCGCTGTGCATGTTTATGAAACATATTCGAACGCACACCCACGTCGGTGTCGGGAAACCCAACAGAATAAACACAAGACAGCTTAGAAAACATCATTACACTAAAAATAGAATAAGAGGATAAAGAAGATTCTCTCTGTCCTAACCAATATGCGTGTCTCGATTTTTCTCCACAATGTCATAGCGTCGGGATGGATCTCCTAGCTGCTTCCCTCATCTCCGTTGTGAGTCTTCGGTGCTTTTTAGGGCACCGTTTATCGTTCTAGCCATCGGGGTCTCCTCCCTAGGGTTTGGGCATGCCTTCTTTTTTATAGACGTGATGTCGACTCTTCATAAATCCCACGAAAACCCTAATTGCGTTAAAACTACTTGGCGCCACATGACCATGTGGAATCCACACGGCTGGCCATGTGGAGGGTTAGGATGGCTAGCCTCAGAGGTTTGGACATGGTCGTGTGGAATCCACACGGTTGGCCGTGTCTGCCTCTATTCCACTTGGTGAATGCCTTCCTTTTGCTCCAAAAGTGTGTTGTTTCACCTATAAAATGTCATCCTGCACACAAAAGCAACAAGAGCAGATCTCCAAACTAGAAAATAGGAAATGCATTCAAAACAAAGTAGAATATGCATGAAACAAGTATAAAATGCAATGAGATGTGTACTAAAACTTCTCCTAAAACCCTATATATTTTGGTCACACCAATTTCCCAGACTTAGATTTTTTTTTGTCCTCAAGCAAACCTCAGTGCCATGAATTTTTAAAAAGTATTGTTCCATACTTAGCATGCTAATTGGATTTATCAAGTGGTATTTTCAATCAAAGCAAAATAGATATGTTCTAAAAGTTTACTAAGTTAGCTTTTCGTCAATGTGCTAAGCGAATTTTCCTAAGGGATACTCGTTCCACAGTGAGTCAAGTTGTCATTTTATTGCTTTTCTAAGGTCTCCGGCTTTTAAGAACTTACATTCCCTATGCGAGGATCATTCCTTAGATCTTGCACAAAGTCTCAAAGGCATGCTCGGTATTGAGATAAATTGGTAGGCTAAGGAATAGAAGAAGACTCGTCAAGGGAGAATCAAATTTGTGAGTTGGCAATGGAGCAAAGGTTGTTGTGGTCACCATCGGAACATATTTGTTGAAGCTCCCTATAGGGCTTGTCTTAGAACTGGACAATTGCTATTATGTTCCTTCGTTAAAAAAGAATATTGTTTCTATTTCCTGCTTAAATAGAAATGGGTACATTTAAATTTTAGTAACAATTGTTGTTACATAACTTTGAATAGCGTTCTTTATGGGATTGGAACTTTATGCAATGAAATATATACGTTAGACGTATCCAGTGATATTTTCAATATCGAAGCAAGCAACGAGCATGCTCGAAAAGATAATCAATTAGCCTCCTATATGTGGCATTGTCGTCTTGGCCATATAAGCAAGAAACGCATGCTCGAATTACACCGATGTGGAATTCTGGAATCATTTTAATTTGATTCATTCGATACATTCGAATCATGCTTAAAAGGCAAGATGACTAAGTTACCTTTTACTGGAAAAGGTGAACCAGTGGGAGAGTTGTTTGGTCTAATACATACTGATGTATGTGAACCTATGTCAACTATGCTCTAGGAGGCTATAGCTACTTCATTACCTTTATCGATGATCACTCACGATTTGGGTATGTGTTCTTGATGAAACACAAGTCTGAAGGCTTTGAAAAGTTCAAAGAATTCAGAAATGAAGTAGAGAAAAAACTTATCAAAAGTATTAAAATACTTCAATCTAATGGAGGTGGTGAATACTTGAGTCAAGAGTTTCTGGATTATCTAAGGGACAATGGTATATTGTCTCAATGGACTTCGCCGTATACACCACAGCTTAATGGTGTATTTGGCGAAACTGAACCTTGTTGGACAAGGTTAGGTCGATGATGAATCATGCGAATCTTCCCAAGTCCTTTTGGGGATATGCACTTCAGACAGTTATTTACTTGTTAAACAGAGTCCCGACCAAGGTAGTCTCTACTGATTAATATGAGATATGGAATAGTAAGAAACCTCATTTATCTTCCTTGAATATATGGGGTTGTCCTGCTTATGTGAAGTGGACTGTATCAGACAAATTAGATGGTAAGTCTGATAAATGTCTATTTATTGGATACCTTGTGGAACAAAAGATATTTGTTTCAAGCCATGCTGTGTTTCTAGAGAAAGAGTTTCTCTTGCAAGAAAACAGTGGGAGTGACGTTGAACTTGAGGAGGTACAAGAGACTCCAATAGACATTGATGAGATACCTGGTCAAGCACCACAATCGATAACTCATAGTGATGAGCCATCGGCTGAACCTATTATAACACTACATCTTCATAGATCTGGTAGAATACACAATATTTCTGAGAGATATATATTTCTCATAAGTGAATCGAACGACGTGTTACTCATTGATGATGAGGAGACTACCAGTTATGAAGAATTTATTAAAAGTTTAGAAAGGGACAAGTGGCTTGAAGCCATGAAGTCGGGAATGGATTCCATGTATGAAAATCAAGTTTGGAACTTGGTGCAGCCACCTGAAGGCATTAAGCCTATAGGGTGCAAGTGGGTTTTCAAGAAGAAAACTGACATGGATGGTAATGTGATTACCTATAAGGCTAGATTAGTGGCGAAAGACTATCGTCAAAAGCAAGGTGTTGATTATTATGTGACCTATTCATCAATAGGTATGCTTAAATCCATTCGGATGCTCCTGGCCATAGCGGCTCATTATGACTATGAGATATGATATATGGATGTGAAAATGGTTTTCCTTAATGGAAACTTACTCGAGGATGTGTATATAATACAACTCGAGGGTTTTATATCGGTTAATAAAACCAAGGTATGCAAACTTCGACGGTCCATATATGGACTGAAGCAAGCTAGGAGCTAGAATATTCGTTTTGATGAGACAATCAAAAGGTTTGATTTCTCATAAAATCCAGACGAACCCTATGTGTACAAGAAGATTAGTGGGAGTGTAGTTGTGTTCCTAGTGTTGTATGTCAATGACATATTACTTATAGGAAACGATATATTTGTCTTACAGTTAGTCAAAATTTGGTTATCCAAAACATTCTCTAAGAAAGACCTGGGAGAAGCGACCTACACCTTCAGGATTAAGATCTATAGAGATAGATCAAAATGGTTGTTTGATCTTTCACAGTCTACATATATAGACTGAGTGCTAAAGAGGTTTAGCATGTCGTAATCCAAGAGAGGTTTTGTACCCATCAAGCATGGGATACACCTTTCGAAGTCTATGTATCCGCGCACATAAGATGAGAGGATTTGCATGAGTAAGATCCCTTATGCATCCGCAATAGGATCTATCATGTATTCTATGTTATGTACAAGGCCCATTGTATCGTATGCTCTAAGTGTCATGAGCAGATACCAGTTTGATCCAGAAATGGATCAATGGGCGACTGTTAAGAAAATCCTTAAGTACTTAACAAGAACAAAGGATGTGTTTCTAATATATAGAGAGGGTGATATGTTAATACGCGGGTAGATAGATGTCAGCTTCCAGAAAGACAAGGATAATTCTAGGTCTCAGTCTGGATACATATTCACCTTGAATGGAGGCTCAGTAAGTTGAAAAAGTTCCAAGCAAGACACTGCAGTGGATTCTACCACTAAGACAGAATACATCGTAGCTTTGGAAGTAGCAAAAGAAGCGATTTGGATCAAAAAGTTCATGTCTGAACTTGGTGTGGTTCCAACCATTGTTGAAACAATACTAGTCTACTGCAACAATAATGGAGCGATTGCATAGGTAAAAGAGCAAAAGTCTCATCAATGATCAAAACATGTGCTTCGCCGCTATCATCTGATCTGAGAGATCTGTTTGATCAAAAAAGAGCACTAGAGGGGGGGGGTGAATAGCGCACGTAAAATTTCTTTTCTTTTCTGTTCGATAAAAATAAAGTAAAGAGTTGCACAACGAAAAAGTAAATGACAAGTTTATTTTTACTTGGTTCACAATCTAACAGTTACTAATCCATGGCCCTTGCGGTCCTAAATCACGTACAGAGGGAAATTCACTAATAATCTCCTCCTCATTGGAGGTAGGAGATGACGATTACAAACCAACAAAAAACTTGAGGTAGAGAGACAATCCCACCTCTCCTCATTCGATCAAAAGCTCGATAAAAATAACTTTAATACACTGAATAGAAATTGAAACTTTAAACACTTATACCGATGATGAGTAGATGTTTAGCTTGCGATCGTGTCATCGGTGTTTCGGCAACGTATCGGCGTCGTAGAGTAGCGGCATTGCGGGATCACTTTGTAAACACTTAGATGACCTAAAGGGGTGAAACCCCCTTCTTTTATAGCCTTGGAAGCTTCCCCAATGTTCAGTTCCAGCTCATGGTCAAAGAACCTCATCTCCCCAAGATAAGTGGAGCTTATCTTGACTCTCATCGAGGCTGGAAATTTGAATGTCAGTTGACTGCTACCCTTATTAGTTCGACTGATGACCAATAGTCGACTGCTATAAGCTAGCAGTCGACTAGTGGCTAGGGTTCTCGACTATACTAAAGAGTTAGCTCGAAATAAAAACAATATAAGTAAATTCGACGAACACATACCATCCGATCTCGACATAGACCTTCCACGGGAAGTCTTAGTCAGATCGCCACCTAAGGATGTCCCCATATGAAGTACCCGACCTTACATTCACTCACACACGAGCTTACCTTAGGTCCTTTTGTGACTCATAGCTTTGCTTCAGGTCTCCACCTAGGTTCTTCGGCTCCATCCGAAGTTCTCCCGGTGTTGCCCGACTACCACGATTTCCTGACTCGGGATTCTCCGGGTGTCGTCGACCTTCATCTCATCTTAACCATTCCTGTACACTTGGATCAGCTCGTTAGACAATAATATGACCTTAGCTTTGGGTCTTTGCCATAATCAAAACCTAGGCTCGATTATCTATTGCCTATTGCACCAACAATCTCCTCCTTTTTGATCTATGGCAAACCGACACAAAGTTAAGGAAAAATAAACGTGCATTAATGAAATGATTATGAAATAAGCATAAATATGAAAGAGGCCTAAATGCATAACTTAGTAAGTTAGTGAGAGTAACTTAGTAAGTTAGCATAAGTAGGAGTATGAGTAAAACTCCTTTTCAAGTCCTCCCCCTTGACCTTAGGTGAGTACTTGAAAAAGGATCTTAGCTCTCCCCTTTAACAGTTGCAACTTATGTAATCAAGATTACTTAACATTGGCCTAAATGTATAAGTTAAGTTATCAAAAATTAATTTTTTATCCCTTAACTTTGGCCTTTTCTCCCCCTTTTGCCATAAATCAAAAAGAGTGGGGGTTTATAGAAAAAACTTTTCAAAACATAGTGATTATGTTTTATAAGTCCAAGCATGTTCCTATTAGATTTTGAAAATAATACTTTAAACATAAGCTCAACTAATAGAATGTTCAACTCTATTTGACTCGATTGATATAAAATGATCAATAAGTCCTGATTAGAGTTGGTTAATTTAGATAATTATACTCCATGGTTCTTGTCAATGCACTAGATGTACATCTTGAACCATGAGTGAGATCCTAACATCTCATGCCCATCTACGTGGCTAAGTATATAAACACATTAGTCCTGTTAGTGAAAGCCCTAGAGCCAATCATGTGATGATTGTTGTATGGAATTTGTTGTATCATATTCCTATTTATAAAGGCATTTCTTTATGGTTATTATACTTACTTATATTGGTACCAAATAACTAAGTATAATAATGTCCTTGAGTAGAAGGTTCTTATCTATATCAATCTATTGGTTGAATCGATAATTAGATGATATAGAGAACACTACTCTTAATCATTCCTGGTCAAGTATTAATATTCAGGGACAATGTTAATGCGAAGAGACTAGCATATAGGTCCACTCGATGACTTGATCTCACAAGTCATGGATATGAAATATCAAGTTGACACATGGGTATGCATTGGAGAATATATACTGAATGACCCTCCATGAGAAAGTATCATGGATCGTTATATGAGTGTCATATACTTTCTCATTTGACTATTAATATGACTATTAGTCCTTGGACCTAAAGTAACCATGGTTCCTTACATAAGGAGTTGCATACTTTGGGTTCGTCAAACGTCACCCGTAAATGGGTGGACTATAAAGGCGATTACTGGGTATGTAACAAATTATGCTGAGGGATGTGAGTGATGTAGATGGGATCTATCCCTCCTATATGATGGGAGTGACATCGTTATTCTTGATAGAGTGAGACCACTAAGTGCATAGTCATGCCCAAATGAGTCAATATGAGATATTGAGCTCATTTGATTAGAGTGAGTCTACTTGGAGTTCAAGATATAGATTGTACCAAGGATGACACGGTCTACGCCTCAATTGGTCAATCTAGATATCAAGGATAGGGACATTGTCACATATTGTAAGAGTCATAATTAGTTGTCACAAAGGTGATGTTGGATCTCAACATTCTCGTAACTTGGGTAGCAATGATGTGTTGGTAGATACCGCTCATGCTTATGTTCCTAAATCGGTTTAGGAGCATTTCCAACGTTACAAGAACCTATAGGGTCACACACAAAGGGCAATTAGATGGAGATTAGGTTCATATGATGAACCATGAGGATAAGGTTCATGGGATGAACCAAATTGGATTAAGGGTAATCCAAATTAGACTAATTGAGTTAGACTCAATTTTATTCAAGTGTAAAATGAGTCTAATTTAGATTTGATTCATTGAGTCAATTCAAAATAATGAATAGATATTCATTAAATCAAATTGATTATAATCAAATGGTTGGATTTGATCAACCATGGGATATAAGAGGTCAAGTTTGACTTGACTTGAGAGGGAAGATGAATGGTCAATTTTGACTTGACCAATTGTCATGTCATGGTGACTTGGCATGGGGCCGACCAATGATGATGTTCCACATCATCATGGACACATCATGGGGTGCCACCTCATGAGGGAGACCAGGAGCCATTGGCTCTTGGAGTTACATGCATGCATGTAACCCCCCAAATAGTGGCAGACCACTTTAGTGGGTATGTGTGTGAAGTTAATTAGAGAGTAACTTCATCATATTCTTCCTAGGCTCTTCCCTCAAGCTCTCCCCCTCTCTTTTGCCGTGGGTTTCTTAGTGTGCTAGCACACTCTAAGTGATCTTCTCCACCTATTGCTTGTGTGGATACCAATAGAGACGTGTACACTTGACACTCTCGAGTTCCAGCAATCCATTTGGACGAGCGGGATAAGCGAAGGGTATCACATCAAGGGTAAAACTCTTAACATGTAGATCTAGAGTAGATCTAAGGTTTTTTTAAACACGTACATGTAGTTTTGTTTATCTTCGCATGGATCCGTGGCCGACTTTCGGGGATTCCACAATGCAAAAAGTAGTTTTTGCGGCTAGGATAGTCCAACAAGTCCTATGTGTTGTGAGATGTATTGGCTCCTTAAATATATAGGTGCATGCTTTCTAGGGTAAGCCCTAGGCTAGTTCCATTTTGCATGAAAAGTAAATAGAGTATAGCAAAAATATAAGTTTTATGTTCTACTCTATTATGCACATACCTAATTTATGTCTAAGTAGACTAAATTATGCTTCAGGTAAAGGTTTGGTAAACAAGTCTGCTAGGTTCAATTTGGACTCCACGTATTTGAGTTGTATGGTAGTGTTAGCTACATGTTCTCGAATAAAGTGGTGTTTGACGTCTATATGTTTTGTTCTAGAATGACAGATTGGGTTTTTTGTTAAATTAATGAACTAATGTTGTCGATGTAAATTTTAGTGTTGTTCAAGTTTAACTTAAGGTCTTGGAGAGTGTGTTTTATCCAAAGAAGCTGAGCTACACACTCACCCATCACGACATTTTCGACTTCGGTGGTAGATAAGGCAACACAGTGTTGCTCTCTACTGCACCAACTCACTAGACTCGAGCCGAGGAGTTGACAACAACTACTCATGCTCTTTCTATTGAGTTTACTGTCGGCATAATCTTAGTCAGAGTAGCCGATTAGTTTGAACTCGGTAGATCTAGGGTACCAAATTTCTACGTTTAGTGTACCCTTTAGGTATCTAAGGATACGTTTAACTAACATTAGGTGCGACTCCTTAGCACAAGTTTGGAACCTTACGCACATACTTACTGAGAATAATACATCAGGTCGACTCGCAGTTAAGTATAGGGGACTACCTATTGCGCTCCTATAGTATTTAAGGTCTATTGGTTTGCCTTCTCAGTCTTCTCCTATATTAACATTTGTGGGCATCGATGTATTTATTACCTTAGCATTTTGCATTCCAAATCGATTAATTAATTCCTTAGCATATTTATGTTGGTGTAAGTAAATTCCCTCCTCAGTTTGTTTAATTTGTAATCCTAGGAAAAAAGTTAATTCTCCTACAAAGTTCATTTCAAATTCACTTTCCATTAGTGAAATGAACTCGTTTAGTAGCATTGAGTTAGTTGTTCCAAAAATTATATCATCTACATAAATTTGGGCAATAAAGATTTCTTTTCCAACGGATTTTATGAAAAGGGTTGGGTCGACTAGGCCTTGGCTAAACCCTTTAGACTTGAGATAAATAGAAAGCCTTTCCTACCAAGCTCTAGGAGTTTGTTTTAGTCCATATAAGGTTTTCTTAAGTTTAAAAACATGGTCAGGTTTGTCTAAGCTTTTGAATCCTGGGGATTGGCTAACATAGACTTCTTCCTTAATAATTCCATTTAGGAACCCTAACTTCACATCTATTTGAAATAGTTTAAATCCTCGATGTGCAACGTAGGCTAATAACATTCTAATTAATTCTAGTCTAGCTATGGGGGCATAGGCTTCGTCATAATCTAACCCCTCTACTTGACTAAATCCTTTTGCGACCAATCTCGCTTTATTTCTAACTACTTCACCTTTGTCATCGAGTTTGTTTCAGAATACCCACCTTTTTCCAATAATCGAATTATCTTTAGGTGATTGTACTAATTCCCAAACTTCGTTCCTAGTGAATTGAGCTAGCTCTTCTTGCATAGCAATAATACAATCGGGATCAAGAAGACCTAGTTCAATTGATTTGGGTTTGATTTTCGAGATTAAAGAGAATTGACTAAGTTTTCTGTATGATGCTCTAGTTCAAACCCCTAGGTTGGGATCACCTATCACTTGATCAATAGGATGATTTGATTGTAACATAGACTGACTCGGGTTAGGATTTATACTAGACTGATTTTCATGGTTAGATTCGGGTCTAGTATTAGTCGGTTCATCAATTGGTTCTACTACAGGTTTTGTGGTTTTATCTCCTTCGTCGAATACAACATTACTGGTTTCTTTGATTTTAAGGGTTTCATTATTGTAGACTCTATAGGCTCTACTTGTGGTTGAATATCCTAAGAATATTCCAGTATTTGTTTAAGAGGTGAATTTTCCTAGGTAGTCCTTAGTATTTAGGACATGTACCCTACATCCAAATACCCTAAAGTATTTAATGTTAGGTACTTTATCATGGTAGATTTCGTATGAGGTCTTAAGGTGTCTCTTGACTAGTAAGATTCTATTTTGGACATAACACGTCGTACTAACGGCTTCTACCCAAAACCTATCGGATAGGTTGTACTCATTTAACATGGTTCTAGCAGCTTCTTGTAGGGTTCTATTCTTTCGCTTGACTAGAGCATTTTGTTGTGGGGTTCTAGGATAGGAGAATTCATGTTGGTATCCGTTTAGGTTATAGAAGTCGGTGAACCTATGGTTTTCGAATTCACCACCATGATTGCTTCTTAGTCTTTTAATCTTAAGGTTCTTTTCATTTTATATTAATTTACATAAGTTGGTAAGTTGGTCTATGGAATCACTTTTGTGTTTAAGGAATCTAACCCAGGTAAACCTAGAGTAGTCGTTAATTATGACTAAGCAAAATTGACTTTCGTTTAGTGACTTGGCTTCATGAGAATCGAATAGATCCAAGTGTAGGAGCTCAAGCACACTTTTGGTTCATTCTTGGTTAGTTCATTGATGTTGTGCCTTAGTTTGTTTATCTTGTTGACAAGCATTACAGATTTTAATATCCAAGTTGTAAAGGTTGGGCAAGCCTCTGACTAAACTACTCTAACTCACCTTGTGAATGAGTCTTGGGTGCGAGTGGCCGAGTCATCGGTGTCACAACCATGATTCCTCTTATTGTGTCATAAGACACTTGGTTGAGGAGTTGGGTAAATTAATTGTGTAGATATTGCTATTCCTAGTTCCTTTAAGTATTGTTTTAGAGGTTTCATTAGTTTTAATTAAGCATTCATTTTCTAAGAATATAACCTTATAGTTGTCACACAATTGGCTTACACTAAGTAAATTATACTCAAAATTTTCGACTAATAAAACATTTCGAATTGTAAGGTTAGAGTTTAGCTCAATATCACCTAATCTGATGATTTTAAACTTGCCATTGTTTCTGAAAGCTACCGATCCTTGACTTTTGAATCTAAGCTTCGAAAATTTCAGTCAGTCTCTGGTCATGTGTCGGGAGCACCCACTGTCCAACATCCATTGATCTTACATATATAGTAGTTGGATCGAATATTAGAATTTGAGAATTGGTTGAAGTTTATTAGTCCTAGAGTCATCTCACCCTTTCTACATGATCAAACATGTTATCCTTATGTGTTCTGTGAGATGACTTCAATTTTACTTGATTAAATTTAATGAATTGAAACTAATCAACCTTGGGTTAAATTCGGATTTAACCCTAAACTCGCCAAGTTCCCTTTTTGAGAAATTGGCTTCCAGGTCATGGCGAGGTACAGAGGTCTTCTTTGATCAAAACAACGACCACTTCCTTAGACAAAGCCAAATTCAAGAAATTGATTACTTGAGTCACTTAAGATTACTTCCTGGTCTAACTACTTAAGGATACGATGAGGTAGCTTCAGCTAGTTTAACTTAGTAGAGTGCACCAAGCTAGATATGCCTTATCTAGTTCGGATGCACAAGACTTCATTTTCTTAACATACTATCATCTCTCCACGTCCTAGTACTATGTTTTCAAGATTGACTAGTTATAGATCCTATCTAACCATTCTAAAAATTAAAACAAAATACCTAAGCATGCAAAGTCTAATTTCAAGTAATTGAACAAACAAATTTAATACTGGCTCCCCTGGACCTTTGAAACGATTCGGTCTTTCCACGTAGTGGATTTGGTCCTTGGGAACCCAGTACTTGTTAGATTATAGTTGTGAAATAAAAGTGGTCTTAGGGACCCATGCTTGGACTTGTTTTCTATTACGATTTACAATTGACATATACAACTTGTTAGTCGTATTTGATCTAAACCCTAGTCCGACCTTGTTGTACACGGCCCTTTACGATCCAAGTAGTAGGTCAAGTCCCTTGGATCCTAAAGTAAACCTTTCCAACGTTTTTCTAAGATCTTTGACTTGTCCTTTCAAGAGTGAGTTCTCAACTTCGAGTTTTTCAACTTGAGTTGAGTCCTCCTCTTGAACTTGACTAGTCGAGGAGGTTAGGGAGACCTCATGTTTAAGGAGTTTAACCTCCTCAACTAAGGTCTCGACCTTGGACTCGGACTTAGCTAACTTTCTAGTTAAAAACTTAATTGCATTATATAACGTATCAATTAAAGATCAACTTACCTTGAGTGAACCTTTTGAATCGGATACAGATCCATGGCTTGTCTTGAATAGAGACTCATCGTCGTATTTGGAGTCAGACTCTTCCTCGGGTTTGGTCAGCTTAGCCATGAAGACGAGGTTGTTGAGCACATCTTCCTCCTCCGACGATTCCTCCCATGTAGCGTTGAGTGCTTTCTTGGACTTTTGTGCCTTGTTCTTGAGCTTTGGACATTCTGACTTGATGTGGCCCAACCTGTTACACTCATAGCATCTATAGTTGGAATTTGATTTAGACTTACCTTCCTTGGATTGATTGATGTGTCATTTTTGGCTTTTGATCATCTTCCGAACTAGATTCACTAGTTCGGTTTCCATCTCATCGTCAATCTCTGACTCATACTCGTCTTCTTCCTCCGAAGGTGGTTTGCTTTTGGGCTTCTTCTTCAATCCTGCAAATAAGTCAATACTTTTCTCGATGGTGGCCAAATTAGACTGCTCATGTAATTTAAATTTAGAAAACATTTCATCTAATCTAATTTTAGAAAGGTCCTTAGAAATCTTGTAGACATCAACCATGGATGCCCACAAGGTAGCCTAGGGAAAGCGTTAAGCGTGTAACTTATTAAGTCCCAGTTTTTGACCTTCTGTCCGATCGAATGTAGACTGTTGGCGATATTTTTGATCCGTGCATGTAATTGGGTGGCGGTCTCGAGAACTTGCATTTTTAGATTGTATAATTTATTAATGTTGGTGGCCTTCCCTTGTTGTGAGATTGCCCTCAACTCCTCCTTGATGCCTTTCAAGGTTTTTGAAATTTGTACTAGCAGCTGCAGTTGTGTATTGTTTTTCCTAATGAGGTTTGCGATTCCGGAGAGCACTCCTTGATGCTCACTAGGCTTTACGAAGACTACCGCCGGTGCCTCAATCCCTTCGATAGCTTATAGGGCATCCTGGTATGACTCTGTACCTTTAGATTGGACGAAATTGTTGTTCATGCAGAGGTCGACTGCTGTATGCGTTGGAGGAGCTCCTCAACTTGGTTTAGTTTCTCCGCAAGTTCTTCTGTCAGCTTGTGCACCACTTCTTCTGTAAGCTTTGGCGGCTTAGAGACTTCTGTCGTCAGGTCTCTGACGTCCTGCTTAGAAAGGGGTCGGCTTTCAAGAAGCAAGGTGGTGAGAGAGGTAGTGGTCTCCTCTAGGGTATGGACTCATCCTTTAAGTTTCTGAATGGCTTCTAGGATTAACTTGAAGTGCTTGAGGTGTACTTGTGCAGATAGGCAAGTTTGGTCGTATATTTCTAAAAGGTTATGAGCAAGATGAAGGTTGATATTCTTGATTTTGAAGCTAGGTTAAGGTATTCTCAATTAGCATCCTTCCTGGCCTTAGCTTCTTCTTGGCCATTTGTTGAGAGTTTATGCCGCTAAATTGGACCACATAGGTGGTTTCTTCCAGGGATGTTGTGTAGAGGAAATGTTGACCGCTAGAGGGGGGTGAATAGCTCATTTCGATACTCGATGGAATTTGTTGTGTGCTTGTCTACAAATTGTATTAGCGCAGCGAAAATAAAGCAATAACAAATACAAGCACACAATTACACAATCATATAACGTGGTTCGGAATCGAATGATTCCTACTCCATGGATCGGGCTCTAAAAGCCCTAGCAATGCAAACACGCACTACTAATCACAATAACTCCTTCTCGACACAAGTCGGAGGTGGAGAAACCTCGTACAAGTGATCTTATAATAGCAAAAAATAAATACAAGCAATTACAATAAGAAAATACACTACAAGTAAAGGAAAAAATACATTACAATTGCCTTTGGATTGCTTGCTTGTTTGGTTGCTTGAGTTGCACTTGGAGACTCTGAATCACACCAGCAATTCGCTTCATAACCCATCAAGAAACGCTGATGATTTCCTCCTCCACGAGCTCCCTTTAAAGCTGCTTCCTGGAATGGAAATCGTCGATCAGTTGACTCTTTGGGACCATCAGTCGACTGATGTCACTGTTGTCATGAAACAATGGCTAGATCCACGCTGGAAAAATCCAACGGATCCATCATCAGTCACTGATCATACCCATCAATCGACTGATGGAGCCTTCACTCGACTACTGACCCCCACAGTCGAGTCTCGATTCCATTCTTTGCCCAAATTCTCGAGCACTAGTAGACTCATCACACGATCAGTCGACTGCCCACTTCTGGCAGTCGACTGCTGGGACACTTCCCACAGTCAAACCCTAGCCGACTCACACCAGTCGACTGCCATATGGCACCAGTCGACTAGCACACCTCAAACATGAGGTTTTAACCCAAGTATGGTGCCCCCATACTTGCTAGACCACCCGTAGCCTAGACCTAAGCCTTCTAGCCACCTCCGTCAGCCTCGCGCCTATCGGATCCCTCCAAGTCATCTATGACTTGTTCATCCATACGCTAGCATTCAGGTGCTTCCATCGGCTATGTCATGCTAACGGTGTCTACACCGCCAAGGCACATTGGACTTACGCTGCCAAGACTCCGCTTGGACTTTACGTCGCCAACTATTGGACTTATGCTGCCAAGACTCCCGCTTGGACTTTCCGCCACCAATATCAAACCCCTTGGACTTCTCAAATGCCAAGACTCAAGCTTGGACTTTCCCTTGCCAACCCATGTTGGACTTTCCATGCCAAGACCCATGCTTGGACTTTACATGCCAAGTACTCAAGCCTTGGACTTTCCATGACATGGTCAACTCCAGTCAACCATTAAAATCCCTCTCGAGTCAAACTCGAGTCTGATCAATCATGACCCGGGTCGATTGTGCCAATAATCTCCCAAAAACATTATCAGACATCAATGTCAAACATCAATGTCAAACTTCCATGTCAAACATCAAAATATCGCTCGAGTCAAACTCGAGTCCGATCAATCTTGACCTGGGCCGATTGCACCAACAATCTCTCCCTTCTTGATGTTTGACAAAAACACATACCTTTGAGTTAGAACACTAACTCAAATTCCCTTACCAATTATCCCAAATTGGTAATTTCAATTTCTTCCCCTTTTTGACATACATCAAAAAGGTTATCTCCAAGGAGGTCAATATCTCATGTCCCAATGAGATCTTACAATCTCCCTCTTGGTCCGAAAATACCTAGGATTCCTACCATCTTCCTATTGATAAGTCTCATATCACTCAAGAGAGGCAATCCTATACACTCCCAATTTCCAAATTGGGTATCTCAAAATTCCATTTTCCCCTTCATGAGGAAAAAATACCATCCATCATCCCATGATGGATACCTCCTTGTAAAGGCTTGCTCCCCCTTGACCATTGCACTAACAATGTCCTTGGGAAGTCTCTAAGCCAATAGGAACTCTAAACCATCAAAAATAAGGTTTAAAGTTCAACATTGATCTTTCCAACCCCTTAAATTTGATACATCACCCTAACACCTTTCCTAATCCATATCCAATGGATTTTCACCCTTTATAATGCTTCCCAAAGTATATCCTAAGGTTAGGAGTGGTTAGAGAACTTTACCGTAGCTGAGAACGGGCTAAACAACCTTGTTTTTCGAAATCGACTTAGCGATCGAGTCCTTCAAAATCGATCGATCAAGTGCTCATCACCAGCGGCACCAAGCGTCGTCGATAATTGTGCGAAGCGATTCGGCGAGGCGGTATCTGCCGGGCGGTTCGCCAGTAGAGTTTTGCGAGCAGTCGCGGGGTTATGCGCGGCAATTTCCACGGTGATTTCGCCAAGGAATTTACGCTAGGGCATTCTATCAGTCATTGCCATCAACGGTAGTCGACTGATAACTGAAAACTCAAATTTTCAATTATCATATATGAATTTTGAAAATTGAAAAGTAATTATACTTAACTTTAAAAATCGTGAAATTTCATATGTATAATACTTATGACCAATACAATGGATGAAAAATATTAGAAAAATAATTTACCCATAAAATAGTGAAATTGATAAAAAGGTCAAAAGTGAAGAAAAACTTCAATATTTTAGCTCACTTTGTATCAACTACATCAATGGTGATTGCTATCAAAAGATAGACTTCACCAAGGTTTTCTAAAAGGATTTTAAAATGTTTTAAAAACCTTATTTTGGATCATATTCCTTGGGCTCAATGTACATGACTTGTACACAAGCTTTCCCAATGATCCACCTTTAGTTAAAGATGAGTTTTAGTTCATCTAGATGCAAAAACTATGCACCTTGAACTTAACTCATATTCGAGCATCTCATATGTATCTAGGGTGTATAAATACACATACATGTTAATTTAATGTGAGATGTGGGTTTTGTTTTCTTAATCTAAGGCCTCATGCATTTTCTAAGGCAACACTACTTGATTCCCTTACAAATGGGACTTCAAATCATGTCATTGTCCTTAAATCAATTTTCATTAACTTAAATGCATGAATGATCATGACATAAATGTTGGCAATAATTAAGCATGACCAAAGATCATAATGTCATGGCATATGATATAATCTAAAAATGCATTACATTAAAACCTTAATCCTAAACATGATCATGACATATTAAATGGT
The DNA here is from genome assembly GCA_025175895.1 of Wurfbainia villosa. NCBI lineage: Eukaryota > Viridiplantae > Streptophyta > Magnoliopsida > Zingiberales > Zingiberaceae > Wurfbainia > Wurfbainia villosa. The sequence goes on along the minus strand of CM045989.1, from coordinate 27,099,714 downwards.
AAAAATAAATGTGTTGGACTATCCGAGCCGCAAAAACTGCTTTTTGCGTTGCAGAAACCCCGGAAGTCGACCACGGATCCATGTGAAGGTAAATAAAAATACATGTACGTGTTAAAAACCATTAGATCTACTCTAGATCTACATGTTAAGAGTTTACCCTTGAAGAGACACCCTTCGCTTATCCCGCTCGTCCAAACGGATTGCTGGAACTCAAGGTGTCAAGTGTACACTCCTCTATTGGTATCCACACGAACAATAGGCGGAGAAAAGACAACTAAGAGTGTTCTAGCACTCCTTGAAGTCCACGGCAAGATGAGGAAGAGAGCTTGAGAAGAGAGAAGATCCAAGGAAGAAGATGATGAAGTTACATCCAAATAACTTCACACACTAAATCATACTTAAGTGGTCGGCCACCATGGAGGGGCGTTACATGCATGCATGTAATTCCAAGAGTCAATTGCTCTGGGTATCCCTCATGAGGTGGCACCCCATGATATGACCATGATGATGTGGAACATCATCATTGGTTGGCCCCCATGCCAAGTCACCATGACATGGCAATTGGTCAAGTCAAAATTGACCATTCATCTTCCCTCTCAAGTCAAGTTAAACTTGACCTATTATCTCCCATGGTTGATCAAATCTAACCACTTGATTCAAGTCAATTTGATTTAATGAATCTCTATTCATTATTTTAAATTGACTCAATGAATCAAATTTAAATTAGACTCATTCAACACTTGAATCAAATTGAGTCTAACTCAATTAGTCTAATTTGGATTACTCTTAATCCAATTTGGTTCATCCCATGAACCAAATCTCCATCTAATTGGCCTTTGTGTGTGACCCTATAGGTTCTTGTAACGTTGACAATTCTCCTAAACCGATTTAGGAACATAAGCAATGAGCGGTATTTACCAACACATCATTGTTACCCAAGTTACAAGAATGTTGAGATCCAACATCACCTTTGTGACTATTAATTGTGACTTTCACAATATGTGACAATGTCCCTCTATCCTTGATATCTAGATTGACCAACTGAGGCATAGATTGTGTCATCCTTAGTACAATCTATATCTTGAACTCTAAGTAGACTCACTCTAATTAAATGAGCACGATATCTCATATTGACTCACTTGGGCATGGCCATGCACTTAGTGGTCTCACTCTATCAAGAATAACGATGTCACTCCCATCATATAGGAGTGATAGATCCCATCTACATCACTCACATCTTTTTGCATAATTTGTTACATACCCAGTAATCGCCTTTATAGTCCACCCATTTACGGGTGACGTTTGACGAAGCCAAAGTATGCAACACCTTATGTAGGGAACCATGTGACTTCAGGTCCAAGGACTGATAGTCATACTAATAGTCACATGAGAAAGTATATGACACTCATAAAATGATCCATGATACTTTCTCATGGCGGGTCATTCAGTATACATTCTCCAATGCATACCCATTTATCAACTTGATATCACATATCCATGACTTGTGAGATTAAGTCATCAAGTTGACCTACATGATAGTCTCTTTGCATTAACATTGTCCCTGAATGTTAATACTTGACTAGGAATGATTAAGAGTAGTGTTCTCTATATCATCTCATTATCGATACAACCAATTGATTGATATAGATAAGAACCTTCTACTCAAGGACATTATTATGCTTAGTTATTTGGCGTCAATACAAGTAAATATAATAATCATGCCTTTATAAATAGGAATATGATACAATAAAGTCCATACAACAATCATCACATGATTGACTCTAGGGCTTTCACTAACAATCTCCCACTAGCACTAGTGTCAATCACCGTAGTATCTAATACCCAATGACCTAGTGTGACCATCATGCTTTTTCTGTACCAAAGCCTCAGTCAAGGGATCTGCGATGTTAGCCTCTGTGGGTACTCTGCATATCTTCACATCTCCTCTATTGATAATCTCTCGAATGAGATGGAAACGTCGTAGTATATGTTTGGTCTGCTAGTGTGAGTGAGGTTCCTTAGCCTTCGCAATCGCTCCATTGTTGTCACAATAGAGCTCTATAGGATCTGCTATGCTAGAAACCACCCCAAGTTCAGTAATGAACTTGCGGATCCAAACTACCTCCTTTGCTGCCTCTGATGCAGCGATATACTCAGTCTCTGTTGTAGAATCAGCAACTGTGTCCTGCTTCGAACACTTCCAGCTTACAGCGCCACCATTCAAGCAAAACACGAACCCTGACTGTGATCTATAATCATCCTGGTCAGTTTTGAAGCTGGCATCATTGTAACCCTTTACATCTAGCTCCTCATCGCCTCCAAATATCAAGAAATATTCTTTAGTCCTTCTCAAGTACTTAAGAATATTCTTGACTGCTATCTAGTGACGCTCACCTAGATTTGACTGGTATCTACTCGTCATGCTCAAAGCATACAAGACATCAGGACGAGTACACAGCATGGCGTACATGATAGATCCTATAGCAGATGCATAAGGAATCTTATCCATGCGGTCTCTCTCCTCTCTATAAGAGGGACTTTGAGTCTTCGAAAGACTCGCACCATGTGACATCGACAGAAGTCCCTTCTTTGAATTCTTCATGGCAAACCGTAGTTATAACGTGTCAATATATGCACTCTGACTTAGGCCAAGCAATTTCTTAGATCTATCTCTATAGATCTTGATGCCTAGAATACAGGGTGCTTCACCTAAGTCCTTCATTGAGAAGCACGTCCCCTGCCAAGTCTTCACAGACTGTAGCGAAGGGATGTCATTCCCAATGAGTAGTATGTCATCCACATACAATACAAGGAAGATAACTGTGTTTCCATTAACCCTCTTGTAGACACAGGGTTCATCTTCATTCTTGATGAAACCAAACTGTTTGATCGCATCATCGAATCGAAGATTCCAGCTCCGAGAAGCTTGCTTCAACCCATAAATGGACTTTTGCAGCTTGCATACTTTCCCAGTATGTTGTGGATCCACAAAACCCTTAGGTTGTGTCATGTACACATCCTCAAGCAAGTTTCCATTCAGAAATGTAGTTTTGACATCCATCTGCTAGATCTCATAATCGTGGTACGCTGCAATAGCAAACATGATCCGAATGGACTTAAACATCGCCACTGGAGAAAAGGTTTCATCATAGTCAATACCATGAATTTGCTTGAAATTTTTAGCCACCAATCGGCCCTTATAGGTATGCGTAAGTCCATCTATGTCAGTCTTTCTCTTAAAGACCCACTTACACCCAATGGGTTTGATGCCTTCAGGTGGATCAACCAAAGTCCATACTTGGTTGGTGTACATGGATTCCATCTCGGATTTCATGGCCTCTAGCCATTTCTCAAAATCCGGCATCATCACAGCTTCCTGATAGAAGGTAGACTCATTCTCAATGAGCATAACATCATCATGGTCAGACAAGAGAAATGAGTATCTCTCAGGCTGACGATGTACCCTATCAGACCTGCGAAGAGGTAGGTCTACCTGAACAGGTGGTTGTTCCACAACACTTTGTGCAACATGTTGGATCGAAGTGGATCGCTAGAGGGGGGGTGAATAGCGATAAAAACTTTTCTTTTAAAACGTTCGATAGACAATTAAACGCAGCGGAAATGTAAATAAAACCTAAATGAGACAAATAGTTTTTTTACTTGGTTCGTAGCCTTCGGCTACTACTCCAAGGCCCTAACGATCCTAGACCGTGTACGGAGGGCAATTCACTAAAACACTCCTCGTTGGAGGTAGGAGTTTTACGTTTACAAAAGCCTTCGAAGCAAAAAGATAGAGAGACAAACCCTCTCTTCTATTAAAGTAAAATGCAACGAAAAACCTCGATTGAAAATAATTGCAATATTGAAAGCAATAACAAATTAAGATTATACCAACAACTAAACAAAAGAAACTTTAAGCTAGGGTTGTTGGCAGCACTTCGTTGTTGTAGAGTCGTCGGAGAGTTGCAGCGTAATGGAGGCTTTTGAGCACTTAGAATTCTTATGAAAACCCTAGGTTAGGACCTCCTTTTATAGCCTTTGAGCCCCTTTTCGAGAGGAACCCTAGCCAATCATATTTGAGCACCACTCCCCTTGAAATTTGGTGATAAACCTTGACTCCTCGAGGTTGATCCTTTGACCAACAATGATCGATGGCCATCACTACCGATCGGCTGCAAGATCGATCAGTGCTAGCAGCCGTAGTCACCCGACTGATGGACGACAGTCGAGTCCTTCAGGTTGGCAGTCGACTGATGCTGGCTGCAAGGCAATGTTAGCTTAAAGAAAACATTATTTCGACGGTCGTCGACCGTCCGATCTCGACCTAGACCACCTATGAGATGTCTTGGGTCGGATCTACGCTTAAGTCTTTCCCCGTAACGAGGATACGACCTTACTTACACTCGCACACACGAGCTTACCTCGATACTTACGTGTTGCTTTTGCTTCCGGCCTTCCACTCAATTCCTTCGGCTCCCTCCGAAGTCACTTGAGTGTCGCCCGACCACCGCGACTTCCTCCGGGTGTCGCTAGCCTTCAGCTCCAGCTATAGCAATTTTCTGCACACTCGATTCAGCTCGTGAGATAACAACATGAGCTTAACTTTGTATCGTTTGCTATAATCAAAACTCAGGTTCGACTTAGGTGCCTACTGCACCAACAATCTCCCCCTTTTTGATTTATGGCAAACCCACATACAAAGTTAAGAAAAAACAAATTAAGTGCATTAAGTAAAATGAGCAAGAGATATGCATGAATGTGTAGGAGTATAAAATCTCTTTTTCAAGTGCTCTCCCTTGAGGAATCCTCCCCCTTGACCGAGGGTGAGTATCTGAGAAAGAGTTTTAACTTTCCCCCTTGATATTTGCTACTAAAAAAGAATTAAGTAACCGAAATTACTTAATATTGGCCATAGTATTTAAAATAAGTTTTAAGTTAAGAAAATGATTTCTTAACCTTGGCCTTTACTTTCGTTTTGTTAACAAGTTAACTTAAAGTTAAGTAAATTATTTGTTAACAAAAACAAGTTAACTAAATATGTTTAAGTTAAGAATTCCCTTAAAACTAGTTAACTAAATATGTTTAAGTTAAGAATTCCCTTAACTTATAAGTTAAGAATTCCCTTAACTTGTTTTGTTAACTTAAAGTTAAGTAAGCCTTGGCAAAAAAAAATCGATCCCTTAACTTTGGCCTTTTTCTCCCCCTTTTGCCATATATCGAAAAAAAGCGAGGGTGTGTGTGGAATAAGTATTAATTTTAAAGTCCAAGCATGTTCCACATTATTTCGAAAATAATATACTGAAAATAATTTCATCTATAAAATGTTCGACTCATATTTGGCTTGATTGATATGAAAGATCAACCAGTCCTGGTCAGAGTCGGTTAGTATGTATGATTATACTCCGTGGTTCATAGCGATGCACTAGCTCTACATCTGGAACCAGGAGTAGGGTCCTAACATCTCACGCCCATCTACGTGGCTAAGTACACAAACACATTAGTCCTATGTGTTGTGAGATGTATTGGCTCCTTAAATCCATAGGTGCATGATATCTAAGGTATGTCCTATGCTAGTTCCATCAAAATGAAATTTAAGAAATAGTAGTAAGAAAATATAGTTTGCAAGTTCCTATTCTATTACGCACATGCCCAATTTTCGTCTTAATAGATTAAATTCGGCTTCGGGTAGGGGTTTAGTAAATAGGTCTGCTAGGTTAGACTTCGATTCGACGTACTCGAGTTGTATGGCTCCGTTGGCCACATGTTCTCGAATGAAATGGTGTTTGACTTCTATATGTTTGGTCCTAGAGTGACATATCGGATTCTTTGTAAGATTAATTGAACTAATGTTATCTACGTGAAGTTTAGTATTCGTAAAGTCTAACTTAAAGTCGCGGAGAGTGTGCTTCATCCAAAGAAGCTGAGTGACACACTCATCCATCGCGATGTATTCGGCTTTGGTGGTAGATAAGGCAACACAATGTTGCTTCCTACTACACCAACTCACTAGACTCGAGCCGAGTAGTTGACAACAACCACTCGTGCTCTTTCTGTCGAGTTTACTACCGGCATAATCCGAATCGGAGTAGCCGATTAGTTCGAACTCGGTAGATCTAGGATACCAAATACCGACATTAAGTGTACCCTTTAGATATCTAAGGATACGCTTAACTAGGGTTAGGTGAGACTCGCACACGTTTGAAACCGCACATATACTTCTTGCAAATAAGATATCGTGCCTTGCGAGCTAAGTAAAGGAGACTCCCTATTACGCTCCTATAGTATTTTAAGTCAATGGACTTACTTTCTAGGTCTTCTCCTATGTTAACATTAATCGCCATTGGGGTGTTTATTATCTTAGCGTCTTGCATTCCAAATCTTTTAATTAACTCCTTAGTGTATTTTTGTTGATATAAGTATATACCATCTTTAGTTTGTTTAATTTGTAGACCTAAAAAGAAACTTAACTCGCCTACCAAGTGTTGGGATGTATACTGAAAGCCTAGCTCTTTGGTATGAACATTTTATTTTGAAATAAGAATCACATGATCATTGTTTGCACGTTATATTTATATGTGTGCATATTGTCTAATATTTTACATTGTAGATAACATGGTGCCTGGGTGCGGCACAGAAGATCATGTTATCAGTCCCTTGTAGAATATAAGTAGAGGCTCACAACCAAGATGGTTTTGGACAAACCATTGGCATGGTTGTAGTGTAGCTTGGTATTGTTTTATCTTGAACATAGAGTTACACTAGTACACTTAGGTGTATTGAGCAGGATCGACATAGAGGTGATTCAATTTATTGTTGACTGCATAATTGAATCGGACCTCGGATATTATGTTGTACATGCTCTTAATTCCGATATAATAACGGGCACATGTACTTAATATTTATTTCTTTGATTTACCAGAGGGTGAGATTTCTATGGATTAAATCAATATGCCCGGTAAGTTGGGAAATGATATTATTTACATGGTGTGTCGTTGATTATAGGAGGAATCCGTGTCCTATGTATTAGGTTGATGATGTCCCCTTGAGGAGCTCATAAGGTTGACTTAGTCAACATGATGATAAGGTTGAGTGGTATTACTCGAGGAGTTAGATGTTAATTAATTGATGGTCAGTAAATCAATTAATTGACAGATATTCGATATCTTAAACATGGGGAGATGGATGTACAAATAATATATGGAGCCCATATTAATTTATGGGGGTTGGTGAGGTAGTTCGATGATGATCCTCTAGTGGAATGGAACATCATTGATGGATCAAGTTTCTGTGGTTCTGATCCATCGGGTGGCCAAGACCCAACTCCTCCTCATGGTCCCTATCGTAGCCTAATATAAACCTCATGAAGTCTAGATCAAATAATGGAAAACAAATCTCTAGATCCGACGGTTGGGATTAAATTCCTAGAACTGACGGTGAAGATTAAATCTCTAGATCCGACGGTTGGGATTAAATTCTTAGAACCGACGGTAGAGATTAAATCTCTAGATCCGACGGTTGGGATTAAAACCCTAGAACCGACGGTTGAGATTAAATCTCTAGATCCGACGGTTGAGATTAAAACCCTAGAACCGACGGTGGAGATTAAACCAAGGCCTAAACCCTAACTCTATAAAAGGGTGGCTATGGGTTGGGCGGCAACAAGTTTTAGAGGTTGGATGATGGATGCTAAGGAGATTAGGGTTTAGCCTCCAATTGCTTGGGCGGCAAGCAACCCTAGGAGGAAACCCTAATTAGGGTTTGGCTCTTTTGGGTTGGGCGGCCAAGGTGAGGAAGAAGAGTGGGCGGCAACCTATGGAGGAGCTTGTCTTCTTCCATGGAGGTGGCTAGCTCCTAGATCTCTTCTCTCCACCATGCTTGGGCGGCAAGGAACCCTATGGAGGAAACCCTAATTTGATTAGGGTTTTGGCTCCTTTACATGGGCGGCCATGGATGGGAATGAAGGTTGGGCGGCCATTTGTGGAGGAGTTTGTCTTCTTCCTTGGAGGTGGCTAGCTCCTAGATATCTTCTCTCCACCATGGTTGGGCGGCAAGAAAGCCTAAGGAGAAACCCTAATTAGGGTTTCCTCCTTAGGTTGGGCGGCTAGGGATTGCAAGGAAGTTGGGCGGCAACTATAGGAGAGGAGGTCTTCCTCTTCCTAGGTTGTGGCCGGCTCCTTCCTCTATTCCCTCCACCGTGGCCGGCGCCCAATATATTCCCTTTATCCTATTCACTCCATCTTGGCCGGCGGCACCAAAACTAGGGTTTGTCCCTAGTTCGGTTCCTTGGTTGTTTCCATATTATTCTCTCTATTCTTGGGGCCGGCGGCATCAATCCTTTGTGGATTGGTGGTTGGCTCAAGCAAGAAGGGAAAGAGAGTTCTTCATTCTTTGGATTGAAGAAGATCTAGGAAGCTTCAACTTGTGGAGGATCTTCGCCCACACGAAGTCTACAAGGAGGTTAGGACATACGATAGAAGATCAAGAGGTATAAAAGTTTCACAACTTTTATTATTGTTCTTTTCATGTTCTTATTTGATATGCTAGCTTATGTTCATTATGTTAGTATATGTTGATTATACTAGTTTGCATTTGCGTGTATTTGTATAATCATGGACCCCGATAAGAAACACAAAAACCGGCGATCCGTCCGTCGTCTCTTCCACGGCTAACCGACTAGAAGAGTTGTGTTGCTTGAACAACTAGTTTGTTCAAGCGATCGCTCAAGTCGTTAGCACGACGATGAATTGGTTGTGCTTAGGAAACTCATCCCATCCAGATTAGTTTTCATTAGTGAAAATTTTAATCCGGGGACATGGGAGCCTATGAGCATTCCGAGGTATAGCACGACTGCCAACACCAAGTTCATTTCGAACTCACTTTCCATGAGTGAAACGAACTCGTTTAGTAAGGCTAAGTTAGAGGTTCTAAAAATTATATCGTCTACGTAAATTTGAGCTATGAATATTTCTTTACCTAAGGTTTTTACGAAGAGAGTTGGGTCAACTAAGCCTTGGTTAAACCCTTTTGACTTAAGATGGATTGAAAGTCTCTCGTACCAAGCTCGAGGAGCTTGTTTAAGTCCATAGAGAGCTTTCTTAAGTTTTAGAACATGGTCGGGTTTATCTAGATTTTCGAATCCGGGGGGTTGGCTAACATAAACTTCTTCTTTAATGTATCCATTTAGGAATGCCGACTTAACATCCATTTGAAACAGCTTAAATCCTCGATGTGCGGCATAAGCTAGCAACATTCGAATGGATTCGAGTCTAGCTACTGGGGCATAGGTTTCGTCGTAATCTAAGCCTTCGACTTGACTAAACCCTTTGGCGACTAACCTAGCCTTGTTTCTAACTACTTCACCTTTATCATCAAGCTTATTTCGAAACACCCACCTTGTTCCAATTATCGTTTTGTCTTTAGGTGGTGGTACTAATTCCCACACTTCATTCCTAGTAAATTGAGCTAGTTCTTCTTGCATTGCAATAATCCAATCGGGATCAAGAAGAGCTTGTTCAATTGATTTGGGTTCTATCTTTGAAATTAAGGAAATTTGACTAAGGTTCCTATAGGATGCTCTAGTTCGAACTCCTAGATTAGGATCTCCTATCACTTGATCGATAGGGTGGTTAGTCTGAATCCTAGATTGGGTTGGGTTTGTGTCACCTAATGCTTGATCAATTGAGTGACTTGGTTGAACACTAGTTTGACTCGGATCACTTGTCACTTGGTTGACAAGAGAGGTTGGTTGATGTGGATTAGACTCGATCTCAGGGTCGGAGACGAGTTTGGTATCAGTGGGCTCAACACTTGGGGTCATTAAGGGTTTTGTAGGTTCGGGTACTTCATCGAACACTACATTAATAGTCTCTTCGACTTTAAGGGTATCGTGGTTATATATCCTATAGGCCCTACTCGTGGTTGAGTATCCTAAGAAGATTCCGGTGGAGGTTTTGGATTCGAATTTCCCTAGGTGGTTCTTAGTGTTTAAGATATGTACTTTACATCCAAATACCCTAAAGTACATGATGTTGGGTACTTTATTGTGATAAATCTCGTACGAGGTCTTAAGGTGCCTCTTTACCATAAGGATCCTATTCTGGACATAGCAAGCCGTGCTAACAGCTTCTGCCCAAAACCTATCAGGTAGGTCGTATTCGTTCAACATGGTCCTAGCGACTTCTTGTAGAGTTCGGTTTTTCCGCTCCACTAGACCATTTTGTTGAGGGGTCTTAGGGCAAGAGAATTCATGGTGGTATCCGTTTAGGTTACAGAAGTCGGTGAACCTTTGATTTTCGAATTCACCACCATAATCGCTTCTAAGTCTTTTAACCTTAAGGTATTTTTGATTCTCGATTAATTTGAATAGATTGATTAATTGATCTAGGGTATCATTTTTATGTTTGATGAACCTAACCCAGGTAAACCTGGAGTAGTCGTCAATTATGACTAAGCAATACTGACTTTTATTGAGTGACTTGGCTCCATGTGAATCGAATAGATCCATATGCAGGAGCTCAAGTACACTTGAGGTTCGTTCTTGGTTAGTTAACTTGTGTTGTGTCCTAGGTCATTTTCCTTGTTGACAAGCATTACAGATTTTATTAACCAAATTGTTGAGGTTGGGTAAGCCTCTGACTAAGCCACTCTGACTCATCTTGTGGACGAGTCTTGGGTGCGAGTGACCAAGTCGTCGGTGCCACAACCATGATTCCTCTTCCTGTGTCATAAGACATTTGGCTGAGGATTTGATTAAGTTAATTGTATAAATGTTATTTGTCCTAGTTCCTTTGAGTATTGTTTTAGCTGTTTTATTTGTTTTAATTACACATTCATTTTCTAAAAATACGACCTTATAGTTATTGTCACATAATTGGCTTACGCTAAGCAGGTTATATTCAAAATTCTCTACAAGTAATGCATTTTTAATAACAAAATTCGAGTTAAGCTCGATATCACCTGATCCGATGATTTTGAGCTTGCCGTTATTCCCAAAGGCTACCGATCCTTGTCGTTTGAATCGAAGCTTTGTGAATTTGAGTTGATCCGGCCATGTGTCGGGAGCAATCGTCCAACATCCATTGATCCTACACACAAGGTGGTTGGATTGGATGTTAGATTTTTTATAATTTTTTTAAAAAAAAAAGGTTGTAAGTTTTTAAACCTAAGTCATCACACCTGTGTCTATATGATCAAGCATGTTATACTTATGTGGTTTTTGTGAGATGACTTCCAATTAAGTTGATTAAGTGGATTTAGGTTCAAGTAATTTTATGTTAGATTTGGATTTGACCCTAGGCTTGTCAAGTTTACCTTTTCAAGATCATGGCTTCCAGGTCGTGGCGAGGCGCAGAGGCCTTCTTTTATCGGATCATCGACCACTTCCTTAGACAAAGCCATTTTCAAGAAAATGATGACTTGACTCACCTAAGACTATTTCCTAGTCTAACTGGTTATTTTTGAAAAGAGGCTCCCCGAGGCTCAATCTTTTCGAAGAATTTTAGTTGGTTATGTTTTTGTGTTCTAAGTGAGTTCACAAGCACAAACTTTCTAAGTTAAAGCATGCAATTTCTAAGTTAAAGCACAAACTTTCTAAGTTAAAACATGCAATTTCTAAGTTAAAGCACAAACATGTTTTGTACTGGCTCCCCCTAGACCGTTGAATCGGTTCGGTCTATCCACATAGTGGATTTGTTCCTTGGGAATCCAGTACGGGTTGGATCCTAGAGTTGAAATCAAAAGGTTCTTAGGGACCCATGCTTGGACATGTTTCCTATGTCGACTTACAATCGACATATACGACCTATTAGTCGTGTTTGAGTTAAACCCTAGTCCAGCCTTGTTGTACACGACCCTTTTTTGATCCAAGTCGGAGGTCAAGTACTGTGGATCCTGACTTGAACCTTTCCAACGTGTTCCTAAGATCTTCGACTTGACTTTTCAAGAGTGAGTTCTCAACTTCGAGTTTTTCAACCCGAGTTGAGTCCTTCTCTTGAACTCGACTAGTCGAAGAGGTTAGGGAGACCTTGTGTTTGAGGAGTTTGACCTCCTCAACCAGGGTCTCGACCTTGGACTCGGATTTAACTAATTTCCTAGACAAAAACCTAACCGTATTTTGTAAAGTATTAAATAAAGTTCGACTTACTTTAAGGGTATCTTTTGAACCGGATGCGTATCCGTGGCTTGACTTGAAGGTAGCTTCATAGTCCGAGTCATCCTCAGGTTCTGACTCAAGTTCAGGTTCGGTCTCCGTGTCTGACTCAATCGATTTCGCCATGAAGACGTGGTCTTCATCTTCTTCGGATGACGCCTCTTCCCATGTCGCGTTGAGGGCCTTCTTGTGCTTAGGTGCTCGGTGGTTGAGCTTGGGGCACTCGGACTTGATATGTCCAAACCTGTTACACTCATAACACCTAATATTATAACTTTTAGGCTTACCTTGGTTGGGTCGAGTCGTGGTTCGCTTTCGTCCCTTGGCTATCCTTCGAGCTAGGTTCATTAGTTCTATCGATTCCGGGTCAACTTCTTCTTCGGACTCGTCTTCCTCCTCGGTTGGTGGTGGCTTGCTTGCGATTTTCTTCTTCTTTGAACCTGCAAACAAGGCTATACCCCTCTCGGGTTCCGAGTTGGACTGCTCATGTAATTTGAAATCGAAAAAGAGTTCATCTAACCTAATTTTAGAAAGATCCTTGGAGACCTTGTAGGCATCGACCATGGATGCCCACAAGGTAGTCCTCGGAAACGAGTTTAGAACATACCTTATAAGGTCGCGGTTTTCGACCTTTTGCCCGATTGCGTGTAGGTTGTTGACTATGTCTTGTACACGGGCGTGGAGTTGCATCGCGGACTCGTGTTCCTGCATTTTTAGTGTGTACAATTTATTGAACAACAAATCGCGTTTGCAAACCTTAGCTTGATCCGATCCTTCATGTAGCTCGATTAGTTTTGTCCAAAGATCCTTTGCGCTTATGAAGGGGACGACGCGATTTAGCTCCTCCTTGGATAGGCCGCATTGGAGGATTTGTGTTGCCTTGGCGTCGGCTTCGACTTGTCGTTTTGTCGCAATGGTCCATTGATCATAATCCAAGGAGTCACCCACTTCATTAGTCGGAAGTGTGAAACCCGTTTGGATTATGATCCACATCTCGATTTGGGTTTTGAGAAAGCATTCCATCCGACCCTTCCAATAACGGAAGTCATCTCCGTTGTAAAACGGAGGTCGGACGGTGCTAAAACCCTCGAGATGGGCCATTAGAACAAAAGACACAAGGAGACGAAGACGAAGAAACTAGCAACGACAAAAACACGAAAACAAGTACCAAGACTCGCGTCTTGGATTAGTAGTGCGGGAGAAAAACTTAACAAAGCGAAATAAAATAAAAAATAAAAAAAAACAGAATTAAAAGAAAAATAAATCTGTAAAAAAGGCTAGATTGATGGTTTCACCAAATCTTAGCAACCCCCGGCTCTGATACCAATTGTTGGATCGAAGCGGATCGCTAGAGGGGGGGTGAATAGCGATAAAAACTTTTCTTTTAAAACGTTCGATAGACAATTAAACACAGTGGAAATGTAAATAAAACCTAAATGAGACAAATAGTTTTTTTACTTGGTTCGTAGCCTTCGGCTACTACTCCATGGCCCTAACGGTCCTAGACCGTGTACGAAGGGCAATTCACTAAAACGCTCCTCCTCGTTGGAGGTAGGAGTTTTACGATTACAAAAGCCTTCGAAGCAAAAAGATAGAGAGACAAACTCTCTCTTCTATTAAAGTAAAATGCAACGAAAAACCTCGATTGAAAATAATTGCAATATTGAAAGCAATAACAAATTAAGATTATACCAACAACTAAACAAAAGAAACTTTAAGCTAGGGTTGTTGGCAGCACTTCGTTGTTGTAGAGTCGTCGGAGAGTTGCAGCGTAACGGAGGCTTTTGAGCACTTAGAATTCTTATGAAAACCCTAGGTTAGGACCTCCTTTTATAGCCTTTGAGCCCCTTTTCGAGAGGAACCCTAGCCAATCATATTTGAGCACCACTCCCCTTGAAATTTGGTGATAAACCTTGACTCCTCGAGGCTGATCCTTTGACCGTGATCGATGGCCATCACTACCGATCATTCGACATCAGTCGAGTGCTAGCCGTAGTCACCCGACTGATGGACGACAGTCGAGTCCTTCAGGTTGGCAGTCGACTGATGCTGGCTGCAAGGCAATGTTAGCTTAAAGAAAACATTATTTCGACGGTCGTCGACCGTCCGATCTCGACCTAGACCACCTATGAGATGTCTTAGGTCGGATCTACGCTTAAGTCTTTCCCCGTAACGAGGATACGACCTTACTTATACTCGCACACACGAGCTTAACTCGATACTTACGTGTTGCTTTTGCTTCCGGCCTTCCACTCAATTCCTTCGGCTCCCTCCGAAGTCACTTGAGTGTCGCCCGACCACCGTGGCTTCCTCTGGGTATCGCTAGCCTTCAGCTCCAGCTATAGCAATTTTCTGCACACTCGATTCAGCTCGTGAGATAACAACATGAGCTTAACTTTGTATCGTTTGATATAATCAAAACTCAGGTTCGACTTAGGTGCCTACTGCACCAACACAACAATCTCATCACCCACAATACTTTGTGGTTCATGTTCAACCTCCATCAAGGCCTCAGTGCTATGGTCCTTATCTTGAATTTCTTCAAGATCGAACGTACTCCCACTAGTTTTTCTAGAAACAAAATCCCTTCCTAGAAATATCCCAGTCTTTGCCACAAACACTTTGTGCTGACTGGGAATGTAGAAGTAATATCCCTTTGTTTCCTTGGGATATCCAACAAAATAGCACTTATCGGATTTGGGTCCCAGTTTTTCTGAGACTTGACGTCGAACGTAAGCCTCACAACCCCAAATCTTCATGAAAGACATCTTGGGATTTCTCCCTATCCATATCGTATATGGTGTCTTTATCACAGTCTTGGATGGTACACGGTTAAATGTAAAGGCTGCTATGTCTAGAGCATATCCCCAAAAGGATATAGGAAGATCTGTGTGACTCATCAAAGATCGTACCAAATCTAATAGGGTATGATCCCTCCGTTTGTATACACCATTCAACTGTGGTGTTCCAGGAGGAGTGAGTTGGGATAGAATCCCACACTCAGCTAGATAGTCACGAAACTCATGGCTAAGGTATTCACCACCTCGATCTGATCAAAGTATCTTAATACTCTTGCCAAGCTAGTTTTGTACTTCATTCTTGAATTCTTTGAACTTTTCAAAGGATTCTGACTTATGTGTCATCAGATACACAACCATATCTACTAAAGTCATCAATAAATGTAATGAAGTACCTGTAACCACCTCTAGCAGTAACATTGAAAGGGACACATACATCACTATGTATAAGTCCTAACAAGTCTGTGCTCTCTCGGTGTGTCCACTAAAGGGAGTCTTGGTCATCTTGCCTAGAAGGCAAGACTCACATGTTTCATATGATTCAAAACCAAATGAGTCCAGCAGCCCATCCTTATGGAGCTGAGATAAGCGACTCTCATTTATGTGACCTAAGCGACAATGCCAGAGATAGGTTCGGTTCAATTCATTTGACTTGAACCTTTTGGTACTTATGTTATAGATGGGGCTCTCTAAGTCTAGAATGTAGAGTCCGTTCATTAGAGGTGCACTACAATAAAACATGTCATTTAAATAAACTGAACAACATTTGTTCTTTATTATAAATGAAAATCATTTCTTATCCAAACAAGAAACCGAAATTATGTTCTTAGTCAAAGCAGGCACATAACAACATTCATCTAGTTCTAGTATAAGCCCAGAGGGCAGAGATAGATCATAAGTTCCTATAGCAACAGCATCAACACTTGCTCCATTGCCTACTCGTGATCCACCTCGCCCTTCGTCAATGCCCTGCTATTTCTCAACGCCTACACATTGGTACAAATGTGAGATGCACATCCGGTATCTAATACCCATGATGAAGAAATAGATAGATTGACTTCTATAACATATATACTTGAAGTAGAAGTCTCACTTCTCTTCTTCTTAAGATCTTCCAGGTATTCTTTGCAGTTACTCTTCCAGTGTCCAGCTTCCTTGCAGTGGAAGCAAGTCCCTTCTTTGGCCACCCCTCCTTTTGGTTTCAGTTCCTTGCCTTTGCCCTTGGCTTGGGACTTTCCCTTACCTTTAGACTTGCCCTTGCCTTTCTTCTTTTGCACCATCAAAATGGAGTCAGATTTTCCCTTCTTAAGGTTGAGCTCAGCAGTTCTCAACATGCTGAGCATCTCAAGCAGTGGCTTATCAATTTCATTCATGTTGTAATTCATGACAAATTGATTGTAGCTTTGTGGCAAAGATTGCAAGATCAAGTCAATGGTCAGCTCTTGGCCAAGTGGGAATCCCAACCTCTGTAGGTTTTCTATGTACCCAATCATCTTGAGTACATATGGACCTACAGAAGTCCCATCTTGCATCTTGGACTGAAACAATGCCTTAGAGATCTCATATCTCTCGTGTCTTGCTTGTCCTTGATATAGTTGATGAAGATGTTCAACCATATCATAAGCATTCATGAACTTGTGTTTCTTCTGAAGCTCAGAGTTCATGGTCGCGAGCATGAGACATGACACATCTAATGTATCATCTTGATGCTTCTTGTAAGCATCACGGTCAGTTCATGAGGCAGTGGCAGGAGGTGCCTCCGGAATGGGCTGCTCCAGGACGTATAATTCCCTTTCTTGGGTGAGAATGATTCTCAAGTTCCGATACCAGTCCAGGAAATTAGCTCCATTGAGCTTGTCCTTCTCAAGGACAGAATGCAGGGAGAGAGTGTTATGTCGACATGGTAATCCACAACATACACAATGCAAAAAATTATTATCATATTCCATTTATCATTTAATTAGGCCTTTAATCAAATGATGCTCCCACTGAATTATAGGACTTTGTATAATCGAGTCATGGATGTAGTCAAACCACATTACTAGATTCATACAAACAAGCTATAATTCTTGCAGGACAAGATCCACATCATACTAGGGCTTGAGTTAGCTTTGGCTAAATTTCCCAAGACTTAGTATGATCAGTAGGTAACACATTACCGATTACATCTCTATGCAACTCTTGTTTATAGGATCAAGATCCACATTTACAAAAGACCTTGAGTTAGCTTTAGCTAAATCGCCCAAGATTTAGTGTAAATGCGATCTTATCCTATCTTTCCAATGGTTGGAATATGCCTATAGTTTTACTCAATCCAATTGAGTACACTAGTTTTACTCAATCCAATTGAGTACACTAGTTTTACTCAATCTAATTGAGCTTATTCTCACCCAAGCTGTGATAAGCGAGGCCAAGATTGTCCCTCCGCACCCTACCAACATAATATGCGTTGCTCTGCTTTAGCAGATTCAATAACAACAAATGATCGAGGTAGTGATGGGTATCAAAACTTGGTAGGCATTTTATGAGTTGATTCGATTAAGATCTAATCTAATCGTGAATGTATATCATATATGCATCAAGGCCTTTATTATCCTACACTAGCATGCATCACATACATACAAGCAATATACTAGCATGCATCATATACATACAAGCAAAACTAATATATATATATATATATATATATATCAACATATATACATATATAAATATATAAATAAATTAATTGTGATGAGATCATGGCCCTACTACGATCTTCTCAAGGCAATGAGAAGATCGGACGGTCAACCTAGGGTTAGCGGCTTCTCCAAGCGCCTCCTTTGACCGCCATGTGTCGTCGGCACCCTCCTCGTAACTCCGTCTACTAGTGGACCTTCCACCGCTCCATTTTGTACATTACAAACATGAAACTCGAGTTACATTCAAGTCTAAAACTATTTACAATTAGAATTTTAAAAGAAGAGACACGACACACAGGTCACATACCCTATACAACATGCACACCCACAAAAATGGCGCGTAGGCCATATTATGAATTACAATATATTTATCCAATCATATTGGGCTTCTTAGACCATGACCATCACAGAATTATACATAATTCTAAATTATGTATTTTACAAAAAATTTCTATAATTTTTCCTATTTTTTTTCAATTTTATGAGTCACCTCTCTCTAACGGTCTCGCTAAGCGGTTTCCGGGCGAAATCGCGAGACAATGCCCCTTTCGGGGTTAGGGACAGCACCTCTACTCGTAAAATGAACTTTTCAAGTGTCCCATCTTGATTTTACAGCGATTTAAGTCGTTGTCCCAAAAACCTAAAGCGAGAATTTGCCGTTCCGGAGAGTTTTTCTCGGTGGTTAAAGCCTACAAGTGTCCCAACACTTGTTGCTTTGACTCTTCGAGAAAAATACCCAAAAAAAATCTATAAAAATAGGAAATTTATAGAAACTTACAGATCTGTAATTTTTATATCTAATACAAAAACTATAAAATTAAAACACATACATGCTTCGCACGTGACTCTTATACCATTGTTGGACTATCCGAGCCGCAAAAACCACTTTTTGCGTTGCGAAAACCTCGGAAGTTAGCCACGGATCCATGCGAAGGTAAATAAAAATACATGTACGTGTTAAAAACCTTTAGATCTACTCTAGAACTACATGTTAAGAGTTTACCCTTGGAAGCAACGACCTTCGTTTATCCCGCTCGTCCAAACGGATTGCTGGAACTCGAGAGTGTCATGTGTACACTCCTCTATTGGTATCCATACGAACAATAGGTGGAGAAAAGACAACTAAGAGTGTGCTAGCACTCCTTGAAGTCCACGGACAGATGAGGAAGAGAGCTTGAGAAGAGAGAAGATCCAAGGAAGAAGATGATGAAGTTACTTCAAAATAACTTCACACACTAAATCATACTTAAGTGGTCGGCCACCATGGAGGGGGGTTACATGCATGCATGTAATTCCAAGAGTTAATGGCTCTTGGTCTCCCTCATGAGGTGGCACCCCATGATGTGTCCATGATGATGTGGAACATCATCATTGGCCGACCCCCATGCCAAGTCACCATGACATGGCAATTGGTCAAGTCAAAATTGACAATTCATCTTCCCTCTCAAGTCAAGTCAAACTTAACCTATTATCTCCCATGGTTGATCAAATCTAACCACTTGATTCAAGTCAATTTGATTTAATGAATCTCTATTCATTATTTTAAATTGACTCAATGAATCAAATTTAAATTAGACTCATTCAACACTTGAATCAAATTGAGTCTAACTCAATTAGTCTAATTTTGATTACTCTTAATCCAATTTGGTTCATCTCATGAACATAATCCTCATGGTTCATTATATGAACCTAATCTCCATCAATTGCCCTTTATGTGTGACCCTATAGGTTCTTGTAACATTGGCAATGCTCCTAAACCTATTTAGGAACATAAGCAATGAGCGGTATCTACCAACACATCATTGCTACCCAAGTTACAAGAATGTTGAGATCCAACATCACCTTTGTGACTACTAATTATGACTTTTACAATATGTGACAATGTCACTCTATCCTTGACATCTAGATTGACCAACTGAGGCATAGACCATGTCATCCTCGGTACAATCTATATCTTGAATTCCAAGTAGACTCACTCTAATCAAATGAGCTCAATATCTCATATTGACTCACTTGGGCATGGTCATGCACTTAGTGGTCTCATTCTATCAAGAATAACGATGTCACTCCCGTCATATAAGAGTGATAGATCCCATCTACATCACTCACATTCCTCCGCATAATTTGTTACATACCCAGTAATTACCTTTATAGTCCACCCATTTACGGGTGACGTTTGACGAAGTCAAAGTATGCAACTCCTTATGTAGGAAACCATGGTGACTTCAGCTCCAAGGACTAATAGTCATACTAATAGTCACATGAGAAAGTATATGACACTCATATAACGATCCATTATACTTTCTCATGGCGGGTCATTCAGTATACATTCTCTAATGCATACTCATGTGTCAACTTGATATCACATATCCATGCCTTGTGAGATTAAGTCATCGAGTTGACCTACATGCTAGTCTCTTTGCATTAACATTGTCCCTGAATGTTAATACTTGACTAGGAATGATTAAGAGTAGTGTTTTCTATATCATCTCATTATCGATTCAACCAATCGATTGATATAGATAAGAACCTTCTACTCAAGGACGTTATTATACTTAGTTATTTGGCACCAATACAAGTAAATATAATAACCATGCCTTTATAAATAGGAATATGAAACAATAAAGTCCATACAATAATCATCACATGATTGACTCTAGGGCTTTCACTAACAATATGATGTCATGGCATGTTATATGGCAAACAAGGCATGACATATAAAATGTATAGGTATAACAATACCTAAATTTTAGTATTAATTGTCATTTGATATAATTAAGTATATTTTGCCATATTATCACTTTTCTCCCAAGTGTGCCAAAAACCCAAAATGACACACTATGACCTCTAATCCTAAATTATGTCAATTTAATTAATTTTTCATAATTCCAAAAATGTATTGGCACATCCTAAAATCTTTTAGGATCATAATATCAAATCTATTTCTAAAGTATCTATAACCTTGAAAATTATATAAAGTGTCATCTTTACCATGGTTAGGTTAACTATCCATCCATTTAAAGTTGGCACACCCATCTAGCGTGAATTGACCACGCTCTTAGGAACCCAAAACCTATTTGAGCTCCTAAGGTTTATTAGGTATTCCTTAGGGATGACCTCCCTAGATACCTTCCTAATGACCCTTCTAGGCTTGTTAGCCTTGGTCATTTGGGTCTTGCCTAGGTTAACTCTAGGGTTAACTCCCCTTGTAACATTCTTAGTGGTCACCCTATGTTTCTTAGAAACCCTAGCCACTAGGCACACACCTTGATTACCCTTCGGGATGACTTCCCTAGTAACCTTGGTCTTCCTAGACCTAGTTTGTGTTCCATAATCAAATGAAACACTATGATAAGCCACCTTAGGCTTAGGTTTGTAACCCAAACCTTTCTTACCCTTGGTTGACTTTTGTCTCTTAGGCCCTAGGTGTTGACTTTGACTTCTATACCCTATGGTTTGACCATTTGACCTTTGCATTTGATTTGTCATTTTTGCAAGGGTCTTTCCAAGTTTCTCAATCCTTGACCTCAAGGCTTGGTTTTCCAATTTTAATTGCCCAATTTTCGAATTTTGATTTATTCCTTGGCTATTGTTCTTTCTAGGCATATGCCTAGTACATTTTGGGTTAAAACCTAGGTGGTCTTCTATTTTTTTTATAGATTCCCTAGGTAAGGTCTTTCTAGGGACATTAGTCCCAAATTTCTCATTATTTGAAATGTGGACATTTTTAGCTCCTAAACAAAAGTATTTGTTATTCCTAGCATGCTTGTCATGATAAATTGCAAGAGAATTAAAATTCCTAGTATAGATTTTGACATTTAAATTAGAAGGAGCATTACTAAAATGTACCTTAGGGTTAGCCTTAGCTCCCCCTACATGTGATGCTCCCTCCTTTCTCCTAAGACATTGGCTCCTATAGTGTCCCGGTTGTCGGCATTTGAAGCACACCACATGCTCCTTGCTATTCTTGGTGGGGACACTGGCATCCTTGACTTTTTCGTTTACTTTTGGTGCCGAAGGAGCTTTCTTTACTTTCTTTGGGCACTTACTCTTGTAGTGCTCGGCTTCCCTTCACTCAAAGCATATAATATTAATTTTATTATTAATTGATATGCTTGAGTTACCTAGTTCAACGGTGGTGATCGGAGTGGGTTCTTCATCCCTCCCGGAGGTTGAGGCTTCTTCTTGATTTTGCACCGGCTCCGGTGTTGATGGTCTCTCCTCCCCCTCAATCTTAGAGGTGGAGGCTTCTCCTACTTCTTCTTCCACCGATTCGGAAGTTGACTCCTTCTCAACTTTTGACTCCTCACTTTCTTGTGAGGACGATGATGATTCTTCCTCGGCTTCTTCATCTTCTTGAGTCGATGACGATTCTTTTTCCTCTACTTGTGCCAAGTGAGGCTTCTCATGGAACTTGGCCAATTTGTCCCATAGCTCCTTAGCATCTTGAACTTCACCTAAACTAGACAAAATATCATTAGCTATCAAATCTTCTAAAAGCTTTGTAACCTTGACTTCGGTCTTGAACTTTTGGCGATGCTCTTGGGTCCACCTTTTTAACTTGAGGACATCTCCCTTCTTGTCCCTAGGAGGTTCAAAGCCTTCCATGATGATGAACCAATTCTCTATGTCCATCATCAAGAAATTCTCCATTTAGCCCTCCATGTCGGAAAATCTTCTTGGTCGTATGGTGGCGGAGTGTTGATATTCCATCCTAATGCTTCTTGAACTTCCATCTTCTTCCTCTAGCAGTTTGTTCACGACGGTTAGTCCATAGAAGAGCTCCTAGCTCTGATACCAATTGTAGAGGAAACATTGACCGCTAGAGGGGGGATAGCTCGTTTCGATACTCAATGGAATTTGTTGCGTGCTTGTCTACAAATTGTGTTAGCGCAGCGGAAATAAAGCAATAACAAATACAAGCACACAATTACACAATCATATAACGTAGTTCAAAACTGAATGGTTCCTACTCCACGTATCGGGCTCTAAAAGCCCTAGCAATGCAAACACGCACCACTAATCACAATAACTCCTTATCGACACAAGTCAAAGGTGGAGAAATCTCGTACAAGTGATCTTACAACAACAAGAAATAAATACAAGCAATTACAATAAGGAAATACACTACAAGTAAAGGAAAAACACTTTACATTTGCCTTTGGATTGCTTGCTTGTTTGGTTGCTTGAGTTGCACTTGGAGACCCTGAATCACACCAGCAATTTGCTCCAAAACCCCTCAAGAAACGCTGATGATTTCCTCCTCCACGAGCTCCCTTTAAAGTTGCTTCTTGGGTTGGAAATCGCCGATCAGTCGACTTCTCGGGACCATCAGTCGACTGATGTCACTGTTGTCGTGAGACAATGGCTAGATCCACATTGGAAAAATCTAACGGATCCATCATCAGTCGACTGATCTTTTCCATCAGTCGACTGATGGAGCCTTCACTCGACTACTGAACCTCGCAGTCGAGTCTCGACTACTGATCACACAATTAGTCGACTGCTCAAGCCAGCAATCGACTGCCCACCTCTGGCAGTTGACTGTTGGGACACTTTCCACAGTCAAACCCTAGTTAACTCACACCGGTCGACTGCCATATGGCATCATTCGACTGGCACACCTCAAACATGAGGTTTTAACCCAAGTATGGTGCCCCCATACTTGCTAGACCTCCTGTAGCCTAGACCAAAGCCTTCTAGCCACCTCCGCCAGCCTCGCGCCTATCGGATCCCTCCAAGTCATCCATGACTTGTTCATCTATACGCTAGCCTTCAGGTGCTTCCATCGGCTATGTCATACTAACGGTGTCTACACCGCTAAGGCACCTTGGACTTGTGTTGCCAAGACCCCGCTTGGACTTTACGCCTCCAACCATTGGACTTATGTTGCCAAGACTTCCGCTTGGACTTTACGCTGCCAATATCAAACCCCTTGGGCTTCTCAAATGCCAAGACTCAAGCTTGGACTTTCCCTTTCCAACCCATGTTGGACTTTCCATGCCAAAACCCATGCTTGGACTTTCCCTTTCCAACCCATGTTGGACTTTCCATGCCAAAACCCATGCTTGGACTTTCCCTTTCCAACCCATGTTGGACTTTCCATGCCAAGACTCATGCTTGGACTTTACATGCCAAGTACTCAAGACTTGGACTTTCCATGACATGGTCAACTCCTGTCAACCATCAAAATCCCCCTCGAGTCAAACTCGAGTCAAGTCAATCATGACTCGGGTCGATTGTGCCAACAATCTTCCCAAAACATTATCAGACATCAATGTCAAACATCGATGTCAAACTTCCATGTTAAACATCAAAACATCGCTCGAGTCAAACTCGAGTCCGGTCAATCGTGACTTGGGTCGAATGCACCAACATGCTGGTGGTACTGACCTCTGGTTGACACAGCAGGTAGTTCCACCCGTGTCTAAAATGGCTCTGAGTGCAAACCTAGGAACGCCTTGGATTTCTATCTCAACATTAAGGTTGTAAAGCATGTTCTTTACTAACCTTGGTCGCTTTTTCACTTCTTGTGCCGCGACAATGTTACTTTCTCCAAGTAGCACTTTAGTCATCTCTCCCTCTGCTTGCTCCCCGAGCCCTAGGTGTTGGAAGTCTCGAGTTAATTCCTTTTCCATGAGAAGTTCTTCATACTGTTTCTTGTAGAATTCCACTTCCCTTTTTAGTCTTTCGATTTCGCCGGTGCAACAGGAGTTGTAGAAGTTTTGTTGATCAATCAGATCATTTGGGAAGAATTGGGCCGAAGGGGGTGGTGTGACGGGAACTTGCTTATTATAATAGTATGGGCAACATAGGTTGCAGGCGGTGGTGAAGCATTCTAGGCAATGAATCCTTGCCCTCTATGGAGGGTTGGTCGCTTGCAATAGGTACACGTGCTGGATTGAGGTGGCAATATGACTTCATTAATCCTCTAGATGTGGCTGCAGTTCAGTTGTTCCTTAGACACCTTTACTCGGGGCCTGTATTTTCCATCAATCTGCCCAAGCATGAACAAAAATTCATTACTAATTTGCAGGGTTTGGAGGGACCTGTGGAGTTCCTCGTCATCTTCTCCTTCAGAAATGCTGAAGATAGCGTCACTCTGGTCCTCTCCCTCCTGGACCGAGAGGATATCACAATCCTTTGGTAGCTCCAGCTATTCGAATAGCGTGACTCTTCTGATGTTGCATCGTTCGCTAGGACATTCCTTTGCAAAATGCCCTTCCTGGCCGTAGATGTAACGCCCATAAAATTTTAAGCTATTCAAAGTAATTATATAATTTTTAATGCCCATAAAAGGTTTAAAATAAAATAAATAAAATATGGTTCGCTATAGGTAGGATTTGAACCATGAACCTCCTAATTGTGAGATAGCCTTGATACCACTAGACCATAGGATAATTCTTGGCTAGAATAGATAAGGAATATACAAAGAAAGTAAATGAGAAGATGAGAGGGTGAAGAGTTGTTTCATCTCCCCATGAGGAGATGAAAAGTTTTCTAACCTCCCTAGCTATTAACGTGGGAATTAAAGAGGAAGTTAAGGAAGAAAAGAAAACCCCCATCTTCCTTCTTCATTCTTCCTCATTCTTCTTCCTTCTCCCATTCTTGGCCGAAACTCCTCCTTCTCCTTCCTCCCTCTTCCATCCAAGCTTTAGGACTCCTTGTGTTGGAATTCTCAAGAGGGTTTTCAAGGAGAGAGTCTTGGTATTGCTAGAAGATCCAACTCCACCGAACTCCTCCTCCTTCCTCCAACTCCATCCGAAACCCTAAGGCTTTTGGTTGGTGTTCTTGAGAGGGTTTCAAGGGGATACAAAGGCTTAATATATGCTAGAGGACCACTCCTAGGGCTAAGGAACAAGGGAAGGTCTTCATCTCACAAAAAAACCCTAGCGGTATACTAGTACGAAAGCGAGAGGAAGTAAGTATCTCTCACCTGCAGTATAAGTAGTTCTTCGATTGTTTTATATAGCTTCTTTTTATATGTTTTGAAGATTATATATTTGTATCAGATGATATATGTGTGTGATCAGATTTATAGTTGAGGTATAGGTCTTTTTAAGCAAGATCTAAGATCACCAAGATGTTATTTCTCACCTAGAGTATAAGTAACTCCTTGATTTGCCCATCTAAGTTCTATTATCATGTTTTATTTGGATTTATATGTTTTGTCCAGATTATGTTTGTTTGGACTTTTAGGTATTTTAAGTATATTTCATTGGAAGCAAGATGTAAAGATCGCAAAGATGCTTCCCCTACGAGTTTTGGGGACAAAGAGCATGATCGAATGTCTTGAAAGACTTCCTATATGGGTTATTGAGTATGATCATGTAAAATACTTGTTAAATGACAAAAATATATTTTAATCAGATTATATGGGTGTGTTTAGATTTATAGGTAAGGTATATGTTGTTTTAAGCAAGATATAAGATCACTAGGATGCTATCTCTCACCTATAGCATAAGTAACTCTTTGATTTGCACATCTAGCTTTTAGTATCATGTTTTTATTCAGATTTATAGGTTCTGTCCAGATTATATTTGGTTGGATTTTTAGGTATTTTAGGTATATTTCTCGTGGGGCAGGATGTAGAGATTTCAAAGAGGCTTCCCCTACGAGTTTTGGGGATAAAGAACATGATTAAATATCTTGAAGGGCTCCCTATATGAGTTTTGGGAGTATGAGCATGTTACATGTTTGTTAGATGACAAAATCAATAGGTCATATATATTTATAGGTATATTTCATGTTGAAGCAAGACATAAGATTGCAAAGATGCTTCCCCTATAAGTTTCGGGGACAAAGAGCATGATCGTAGGTCTTGAAAGGCTTCCTATATGAGTTTTGGGAGTATAAACATGTTAAATGTTTGATAAATGACAAAGATCAGTAAGTCATATATAAAGGAAGTATTTTACATTGAATATGTCATTGGAAGCAAGACGTAAAGATCACAAGATGCTTCCCCTACGAGTTTTGGGGACAAAGAGCATGATCAAATGTCTTGAAAGGCTTCCTATATGGGTTCTGATTATGATCATGTAAAATACTCGTTAAATGAAAAAAATAAGTCATATATAAAAGAAGTATTTTACTTTGAAGTGGCATGTACCGGGCTCTTAGATCGCCCACGGGCCCTAGACAGCCCTTGAAAGTTCCACGGGCCCTAGACCGCCTTTGAAAGTTAAGTTGCCCTAATAAGTTCGGTGGCTAGCTACCCCGAATTCTATTAGGGTTGCACGCAAAGTTGATACAATGTCGGGCTGCCCAAACAAGGATAATTAGTATTTTAAAGTATATATATATATATATGGTTTCGGAAGTTAACCAAAGCACAATGTTTACAAGTTTAAGTATAGTATGTCTCATGTATATGCTTATACAAGCAAAGCATATTTCAAGCATGTATTGCAAGTTGCGTATGTTAAGTTCATGCATGTCAAGTTTAATCATTGTATCATGTGCAAGTACTTCCAAATGTTAAATGCAGAATTTTCCTAAATGCAAGTATTCTAATAGCATGTTTTCCTAATGCGAAGTTTTGTGAGAATAGGAAGTACTTACTAAGCTCCATTGCTTATAGTTTGCATTCCTTATACTGTAGATAAGGGTAAAGCAAGATTGGAGTAAGAGGGGGGCAGCGGATAAAGTGCTTGGTGTGTGTGGCGGCGGAACACACTACAACAAATTTGACTTTCCGCAGCGCGCAAATATGTTGCACAATGCTAAGCTGTCGAAAGTCATAAGACATTCGCAGCGCGCGGGTGCGCACTGTGGTTAAATGCATTCACAGCACGCGATCGCACGCTGTAGTTAAGTGCATTCGTAGTGCGCGATCGCACCCTGCGGTTAAGTGCATTCGCGGCCAGCGATCATCGAATCGTGGTTAAGTGCATTCGCAAATCGTGCATTAACTCAAATAATTATAATCCAACCCACAAATATCACACAATTATAATATCACATACAAATACTATACCCATTTTTAACATCACATACACACGATTATAAAATCAAAACTAAAACAATTATAATACCATAAAATAATCATCACCACGACACTTAAATAGCTAGTGTACTAATTATTCACTTAGTCACAGAAAACAATTCAAACTAATAACATAAATTCACTTACATAATTTATTTCCTACAAAATAAATATTCACTTAGTCACATAAACAATTCGACCAGTAACACAATTTATATCAGTCACACAAAACTATACACTTAGAGAACTAAGCGACTGTGCTTCCTATTGCATCCTCAAGAAAATACATTTCATCATTGGATCGAATTAGATCCACCTTCTCCAGCAACTCTATCAATCCAAACTTTCCAACAAGATCCACCAAGAGCAACGTGATGCACTTTTGCTTTTGGATCTGTAGATGCAATTCGACCTTCTGCAACAACTCCATCACCAGACCAATGAAGCAGCTTATATTTAGTATTAACACTGACATCTCCACAATTCACGTTCTTCAATTTTCCCTGTATAACAATAAAAAATTATTAATGTTCCCAAATATATTTTTATAACAAAACAAGTTATTAGTAATAAGAGAGAGATTCTATCATGTAAAAGAAACCACAATATTCCTCATATCAATATGGTTACCTGAGTTGCAATATTGTCATTCTTTTTTGCTCCATTGACATCACTACCGCCACTAACATAATTCCTAATATAGTCATCAATGCCACCACTAGCAACTTAATTTTTTAAATAAATATTGTCAAATAATATTATCATAATTGCACATTCACTAACAAGAATAAAAAAATAAATAAATAGGGACATAATAAAATGCTAGATGGTGATTATCTGGAGGTAACAATGCAACATGCTAGTTTTTCCAAATAAGGTAATCCAAATATAAACTTGTTACCTCTTCATCAAATAACAATGCAACCAGTAAACATGATGTTTATGAGTTAAACATACAATTTCTAATGAAAGAAAACCTTCAACAGCAAAGATAGAACAATAAGTGAACAATGCAACGGTGTTAGGATAGAAGAAAAGATTGTCCTTTAATTGCTCTATCAAAATTTTGAAAAATTAGGAATTTCTGCAGGCAGTTTCCAAACTTGTTTTACAATTAATAACGAAGCTATAGTTTTCTTACCATCCATCATGTTTACCTCTAGATGTGAAGCTGCAACTAAAATTGCATACAATCTATCAAAACAAGTGAAATCCATTGTTATAATTGATTAAGTTTCCCCTAATGTTATTAAAAAGAATATTCCTTGATCTAGAATGCCAGCAGCAACATGTTATCCAACTTTATCATTGATCGACACTGACAAAGACCATTAAGCATTAATTTTTAGTATATATATATATACCTAATCTGCTCCTACTAGTAAGGAATTCCAATTTCAAAATATTGGCTTCAAATCCACTCTCACCTATTATAATAAAGTATTCTCCTTAGTCGTCAAATTGTTTCACCAAATATTTGGCAAGGACCAGTTTAAGTATTTGCTCAAGATTAATGCTTAATGGTCTTTGTGAGTGTTGATCCTAAGCCAACCACCAAATAACCACATGAAAGAAATAAAGTGTTCTTGTTCCAGGCCAGCCATTTAAATAAATAAAAAAATCCCTTATATAAGATTAAAAAACTGAATTAATGCAAGAGGAAAAACAAATGTAAAAATGGCTAAATTAAGTGTGCTCGCACACGCTTTAAAGAAGAGAATAAAATTCTAGCTTTGTACTAATATTTTGTGGAGAAACAAAGATGATGATGCCTAAAGCCCAAAACAATGTGGACAGAGATGTATACCTGGTATTGCAACTTCATGGTACAATATCAGTGAGAAAAAAGATGCATTTAAAAATGCTTATCGAACAAAATGAAGATGCACATCTAAGATTCGCCAATATATAAGTATTTTAAAAAAAGGTTGGTCTAAGTTACCACACCGCACATGAGATGCATTCCTTTGACCGCCAAGATATGGATAAAATATTTTAAATCAGTCAAGGATTTCTACCAAGCTCTGGAATCAACCTTGAATCCAGCCAATGGGTCTACTTATATTATTGATCAGCATGTGGCCACTATATCCTGATAGACTAAACCAGATTACATTTTGATCTGCTTTAGTTTAAATGTTTTGATCTGTCGAAGATACTTTTGGAATTATTCTATTACCAGATTACGTTCAACAATTTCTTTCCACTGCCTTTCTAGGATATTGCAGCTTAGATCAAAGTATGTTATATGCATACCAAAGCACCTAAGTTGTCACTTTTTGTTTTTATAGTATTTCCTGCAATAGTTTGTGCAAATCCATCTCTCATGGCAGAGAGGAAAATAAAACCAGAACTAGAACTTGCAACTTGTGCACTGAATAAATTTATAAACTGAACTTAGATTTTGATATTTCTTATTCAATGGTTGATCCAACAGGGAAAAATGTCCTTTATATGTTATTTCTTATTACTCGGTACTTATATCAGATCTGTGTGAACCAGGGATCCAGCACTAGTGAAGAAAATAGGCGCTGCTACTGCTCTTGAAGTTAGAGCAATAGGAATTCAGTATGTATTTGCTCTGTGTGTGGCGGTAATGATACCATATCTACATTATACTCCGCATTAGATGATCATGCTGCAAGGTGTAACATTCTATCTAATTTCAATTGTTTCAATAAAATTTTCTTTATGTGTTTGTGCGTACAGGTTTGTAGAGATCCTAGATGGGGTAGATGTTACGAAAGCTACAGTGAAGATCCAAAGCTTGTTCAAGCAATGACCGAGATCATCCCTGGCTTGCAGGGAGATATACCACCAAATTCCCAAGGAATTCCTTTTGTTGCTGGAAGGTAAGTTTTTCTGTTAATCACAACACGATAGGTAAAATATTCCATCAGTGTCCCAGTGATTTGGTTGCATTGTTTTACTTATCTCTATAAGGAACCTGCGCACATACGTACGTCTATTTGTTGAAGAAAGGCTACATTGCAATTACATCAGTATTGCAAACTCTGGTTTCATAAGGAACAACTTGTGCATGCTGTAGGAGAAATGTTGCTGCCTGTGCTAAGCATTATGTCGGCGATGGTGGCACATACAAAGGGATCGATGAATATAACACCATTATAAGTGAACATGAACTAAGTATCCACATGCCTCCTTACTAACCTGAAGGACGAAGACGGGAGGCGGCGAGCGTGAGAAGAGCGTGCAGAAAGCGATGAGGAAGGTGAAGAAAATCGGCGGGGATGGGCGGCGAGCGTGAGAAATTGCCGCGTGAGAAAGCTGCGGCAGCGAGCGTGAGAAAGCTACGGCGGGTTTGGGAAAATTTTAACCTAAAATAGAATTATAATTAATTAATAATATACTTAATAAAAATGGCAATTAATAGATAAATTTATTCGTGAATTATTTTTAAAGCTTTTTTTAGTTATATATAATTGAATTCTTTTTATTTTTCTTGTATAGGTGATAAATGCGTTGTTAATCTTTTTTTTTAAAAAATTATTTTCAGATTAAAAAATAATTTAATTTTATAATGATATTTTTAACGGCATATAATATTAACAAATTTAATTATTATCTACAACGCATTTGATTGGCACGTTGCGAATAGTTTATCTTTTTATAATAAAACTTTTAATTACATGCAAATTGTACGCTATTATTATTTCATATTAATAAGTTTAGTAGTATTCACAGCACACTTGATTGGTACGCTGTGAAAAATTTTATTTTTTATAATGATACTTTTAACGGCATACAAATTGTACGTCGTTATAATTATTACCAAACATTGTAATATCCGCAGCACACTTGATTGGCACGCTGTGAAAAATTTAATTTTTTATTGGGGAACTTTTAACAACGTGCAAAATGCACACTGTCAATATTATCTGCAACACACATGATTGACGCGCTGTGAAAAATTTAATTTTTTATAATAAAATTTTTAACAACATGCAAAATGCACGCTGTTATTATTTATAATGATATTTTATTATAAAAACTTTATTAGTGATTTTGTTCACCTTCATTATAAAAATTTTAGTTTTTATAATGATACTTTTAACGACGTGCATATTGTACGCCGTTATTATTTCATATTAACAAACATTGTATCCGCAGCGCACTTGATTGACACGCTGCGAAAAAATTAATTTTTTATAATGAGACTTTGAACAGCATGCAAATTGCACGCTGTTAAAAGTATCATATTAATAAATCTAATATTATCCACAGCGCACATGATTGATGCGTTGCGAAAAGTTTAATTTTTTATAATAAAATTTTTAACAGCGCGCACAATGCACGCTGTTATTATTTAATATTAATAGCGTGCACTGTATGCTATTAAAATGAGTATTGACAATGTATTATTTTTGCATGCTGTTGTTTGCAAAAATATAATATTATCTGCAGCGTACAAAATTGGGTGCACTGTAAAAACTATTATTAACAGCGTGCTAAAATTGTGAGTTGTTGATAACATGCTGCGGAAAGTCAAATTTATTGTAGTGACAGTGGATTATGATCCTGAACTTGCTAGTATTTTGTTATGTGTTAAGACCTTCGAACTTATTCGTGTGGTAGTGTTCATGTTATATGTTTGATCATGTTGTGTCTAAGAATGTTGAACTTGCTAGTATTATGTTATGCTAAGAACTTTGAACTATGTGCTAGTCTTCATGTTAGATGCTAGGGTTGATATTATGTTTCGTTGATTACGTTGATGTTCATGTCAAGGATGCACCTATCACTATCACCATGCTTGAGGTTGAGTTACTTAAGAATGTTCTATATTAGAACTCTAGTGAATGTGCATGCTTAGATAGGTTAAGAACTTGTGAAATAGCCTAGTGTCAACATGTGAATGTAGTTGGTTTGTTTCTTTAGCTTCCGCTGTTAAAAGTTAAGAGTTTGAATTATGATACTCGTTTAGAAACCAAGTTTAGATCTTGGTACGAGTTGTTGATACTCTTCGGTTTAAATCAGGTATTAGTTAACTTACAAATAGTGTATGTGAGTTTATGAAATGATTGAGTCATGTTTTACCTGATTATGCAAAGAGTAAGATAAAGTATGACAGTAACACCTCCTTTACTAGTGTAAGTAGAGTGGGGGGGGGGGTTACAGTAAAGGTAGCATCTGCACTTCTTATTTCGGATTAAGTGCTTACACTTCTCAATGCATGCATGGGAGTCGTGAGGCTTGCCTTTGTATGTCCTTGATCGTCGAACGTCCAGGCGTTTCTTCTCTTGATAATATCCTAGTATTAGCATATGCCAACAAAAGGATAAGTTTTTGAGGGACCTCTAGAATGGAGCATCCTTGCACTCTTGCTCCAAGTATTTATAGAAGAACAAAATCCTTGGGAAGACCCCCACCGTGAGGCCTGAGTATTTTCTCGTCCCTTTTGAATCTGGTATTTGCGAATGGTCTCTGCTCTTAAGGCGGTCGAGCTGGTGCCTGCCATTGAACTGCCCTGGCGGGGGGGGGGGGGTAGCCTATGTTGGGATGTATACTGAAAGCCTAGCCTTTGTATGAACATCTTTATTTTTGAAATAAGAATCACATGATCATTGTTTGCATTTTATATTTATTATATGTATTTATCTTGTCTAATACTTTACATTATAGATAACATGGTGTGTGGTGTCATACAGAAGATCATGTTATCAGTTCCGTGTAGAGTATAAGTAGAGGCTCACATTCAAGATGGTTTTGGACAAACCATTGACATGGTTGTAGTACAATTTGGTATTAGTTTATCATGACCATAGAATTATACTAGTACACTTTGTGTGTATTAAGCAGAACCGAATTAGAGGTGATTCAATTTATTACTGACTACATAATTGAATCAGACCTCGGATATTATGGTGTATATGCTCTTAATCCCGATATAATAACAGACACATGTACATAATATTTATTTCTTTGATTTACCAATGGGAGAGATTTATGGATTAAATCGATAGGCTCGGTAAGTTGGGAAATAATATTATTTACATGGTGTACCGTTGATTATAAGAGGAAACTGTGTCCTATGTATGAGGATGATGATGTCCCCTTGAGGAGCTCATAAGGATCATAATGTAAATCCTGCAGGTGGACTTGGTCCTGCATGATGATAAGGTTGAATGGTACTACTCATGGAGTAGATGTTGATTAATTAATTGTCAGTAAATTAATTAATTAACGGAGATTCGATATCTTAAACACGGGGAGACATTTGTACAATTAATATATGGAGCTCATATTTAATTATGGGGGTTGGAGAGGTAGATCAATGATAATCCTCTAGTGGAATGGATTATCATTAATGGATTAGATATTATGTGGGTCAGATCCATTGGGTGTCCAAGATCCAACTCCTCCTCATGGTCCCTATCGTAGCCTATTAAAACCCTCATGAAGCCTAGATCTAATGGACACGATTAAAAGAAGGCTTGAGCGAAATCTATAAATAGGTTTCAAGCCTTGGGCGACAAGAGAACACAAGAGGAGAGTGCTAGGGTTTTGGAGTTGGCGTGAGACATAAGGAGAGCTAGGGTTTGGGCCGGCGGCAACAAGAGTGCAAGTTAGGGTTTCTCCTCTTTTCTCTTGCCCGGTGCTAGGGTTCCTTCTCTTCCTTGGGTTTTGGTCGGTGCCACCTCCTCTCCCTTCTTCTAAGGTCGGTGGTTCCTTCTCCATTGGAAAGGGTCGGTGCCTTTTCCTTCTTCCTCTCCTTGGCCGACAGCAACAACCAAGCTAGCAGCTTGGTGGTCGGCACTAGATAGGAGAAGAAGGGTTTGGTCATCTTCCCTTTGTTCGGAGCGAGCAAGGTAGGGAAGAACGAGATCTTGGTGGCTTCAATTCTTGGAGGATCATTGCCCATACAATGTCCAAGAAGATGATAGGTCATACAATAGAAGATCAAGAGGTAAACAAGAGGTAGAATTCTTGTTTTGGTTTCCTTTTGTTCTTTTGTATTATGTATGTGATGTAGGATATTTGACGCCGCTAGAGGGGGGGGCGAATAGCGCGTGACGGTTCGTAGATGGAATTCGTTGCCATGTCGTCTCTACAATTTCGTTACGCAGCGGAAATAGAAAAATAATAACGATAACGAAAATGAACAACACGCTAACACAAAGATATAACGTGGTTCGGAACCGAACGGTTCCTACTCCACGGATCGAGCTCTAAAGAGCCCTAGTGATGCACACACACTCACTAATCACAAATACTCCTTCTCGACAACAAGTCAGAGGTGGAGAAACCTCGTACAAAAGATTACAACAATAATCTAAGTAGATACAAGCAAATACAATGAGATACAATGCAATATAAGTAAAGAAAAAGCTTTACAAATGCCTTTTGATTGCTTGCTTGTTGATCGCTTGAACTGTGGTTGAAGACCCTGATTTGCAGCAGCAAATCGCCTCAAAAACGTCCAAGAAATCGCTGCCAAAAACTCTCCCGTCGAGCTCCTTTTATCCTTGCGCGCGACCTGGATTTTCGCCCATCAGTCGACTGCCATAAGTCACCAGTCGACTGATGCCATTGTTGTCGTGAGACAACGACTCGATCCACGCTGAAAAAACTCCAACGGATCTCTTGGCGATCGGCCCCGCCCATTGGCGATCATTGCGCGGTCCGTAATGCTGGCTGCCGATCATTTGGCGATCGCGTGCATTCGACATTGGGTGGCGATCAGCTCTTGAGCCTTTAGCGATCGATCGCTGCCAAAATGAGGTTTTAACCCAAGTATGGTGCCCCCATACTTGCTAGACCACCCTTAGCCTAGACCTAAGCCTTCTAGCCACCTCCATCAGCCTCATGCCTCTCGGATCCCTCCAAGTCATCCATGACTTGTTCATCCATCGCGCTAGCCTCCAGGTGCTTCCCTCGGCTATATCATGCTAACGGTGTCTACACCGCCAAGGCACATTGGACTTACGCCGCCAAGACTCCGCTTGGACTTTACGCCGCCAATATCCAACCCCTTGGACTTCTCAAATGTCAAGACTCAAGCTTGGACTTTCCCTTGCCAACCCATGTTGGACTTTCCATGCCAAAACACATGCTTGGACTTTTCTTTGTGCCAAATACTCAAGACTTGGACTTTCCCAAATGCCAGGTGTCCCACTTGGACTTTCCCAAATGCCAGGTGTCCCACTTGGACTTTCCATGCCAAGTACCCATGACTTGGACTTTACCTTGCCAAGACCCATGCTTGGACTTTGCCAAATGCCAAGTGTCCCACTTGGACTTCCCATGCCAAGTACTCAAGACTTTGACTTCCCTATGACAATTACATTGTCATATGTTTTTGTCGAACATCAAAATATCACTCGAGTCAAACTCGAGTCCTGGTCAATCGTGACCTGGGCCGATTTCACTAACAATCTCCCCCTTTTTGATGTTTGACAAAAACCAAACAAATCATTGAGTTAGAACACTAACTCAAATCCCTTACCAATTATCCCAAATTGGTAAACACTCTCCAAATGTTCTCCCCCAAACATTCTCCCCCTTTTTGACTAACATCAAAAAGGTTTTCTCTCTAAGGAGGTCAATGTCTCATGTCCCAATGAGATCTTACAATCTCCCCCTTGATCCAAAAATAAATACCTAGGATGCCTACCATCTTCCTAGTGATATGTCACATATCACTCAAGAGAGGCAATCCTATATTCTCTCCCAATTTCTAAATTGGGTCTCTCAAAATCCCATCAATTTTCCCAATTGATGATACTCTCTCAAAAACTTCTCCCCCTTCAAGAAGAGAAACACATCCATCATCCTAAGATGGATAACTCCCCCTAAAGGCTTGCTCCCCCTTGACCATTGTACCAACAATGTCCTTGGGAAGCCCCTAAGCCAATAGGAACTCTAAACCATCAAAATTAAGGTTCTAAGTTCAACATAGAACTTTCACTCACCCTAAATTTGATACTTTGACCTAACACAGCTCCTAATCCATATCCAATGGATTTTCACCCTTTATAATGCTTCCTAAAGCATATCCTAGGGTTAGGAGTGATTAGGAACCTTTTCCATAGCTGAACACGGGCTAAATAAACCTTGTTAACCCGGTCGACACCGCAATGACTCTCGACAAGAATCACCGATCGCCACTACCAAAGGCGATCATTGATAGTCAAATTTCAATTTCAACCTATCGTAATCGAGATTTGAAAAAGCATAAGTAATTCTACGTAATTTGAAAAATCATAAAATTTGATACGTATATTACTTATAGTCATTACAATGGGTGAAAAATATTTGAAAATTATTTTACCCATAAAATAGTGAGTTTGATACAAAACTCAAAACCATTGAAATTTTCAATGTTTTGGCCCTATTTTGTATCAACTTCATCAATGGTGATTGCTATCAAAAGATAGACTTCACCAAGGTTTTCTAAATTGATTTTAAAATGATTTCAAAACCATGTCTTGGATCATATTCCTTGGGCTCTATGCACATGACTTGTACACAAGCTTTCCTAATGATCCACTAATTGAAATTAGATGAGTTTTAGTTCATCTAGATGCAAAAACTATGCACCTTGAACTTAACTCATATCCTAGCATCTCACATGTATCTAGGGTGTATAAATACACATACATGTCAATTGGATGTGAGATATGGGTTTTGATTCATTTTATCTAGGGTTTCATGCATTTCCTAGGCAAACCTACTTGATTCCCTTATAAATGGGACTTCAAGTCATGTCATAGTCCTTAAATCAATTTCAACCAATTGTCTTAAATACATGAATGATTATGGCATTAGAAATGATATAAATAAGCATATGCTCATAATCATGATGTCATGGCATAAGATGAAATCTAAAAACATATGACATTTGAAACCTTAATCCTAAACATGAACATGACATATAAAATGATTAAAATAAACATGATGTCATGGCATGTTATATGACAAACAAAGCATGACATATAAAATATATATGTATAGTAATACCTAAATTTTAATATTAATTGCCATTTGATATAATTAGATATATTTTACCATATTATCATTAATCTCCCTAGTGTGCCAAAAATCCAAAATGACACATTAACCTCTAAATCTAAATTGTGCCAATTTAATTGATTCTTCTTAATTTCAAAAAGTGCATTGGCACATCCTAAAAACTTTTAGGATATTGATTCAAATCTATTTCCAAGGTAACCATAACCTTGAAAATATCCTAAAGTGCCACCTTTACCATGGTTGAGTTAACTACTCATCCAATCAAGGTTGTCACACCCTAAACTCATCTAGCGTGAATCAATCACGCTCTTAGGAACCCAAAATCGATTTGAGCTCCTAGGGTTACTTAGGTATTCCTTAGGGATAACCTCCCTAGATACCTTCCTAATGACCCTTCTAGGCTTATTAGCCTTGGTCACTTGGGTCTTGCCTAGGTTGACTCTAGGGGTAACTCCCCTTGCAACCTTCTTGGTGGCCACCCTAGGTTTTCTAGAAACCCTAGCCACTAGGCACAACCTTTGGTCAACCTTAGGGATGACTTCCCTATTGACCTTGGTCTTCCTAGACCTAGTTTGTGTCCCATAATCAAATGGAACACTATGGTAAGCTACGTTAGGCTTAGGTTTGTGACCCAAACCTTGCTTGCCCTTGGTTGACTTTTGACTCTTAGGTCCTTGGTGTTGACTTTGACTTTTAGACCTTTGACTTTGACCATTAGACCCTTTAAATTGGTTTTGTATATTCCTAAGGGTCTTTTCTAGTTTCTCAAGTCTTGACCTCAAGGCTTGGTTTTCTAATTCCAATTGCCCAATTGATTTTTGATTGAATTCTTGGGCATGGGACTTTCTAGGCATATGCCTAGTCCATTTGAGATTAAGACCTAGGTGCTCTTGCACCTTTCTAATGGTCTCCCTAGGTAAAGTTTTTCTAGAGTTATTTGACCTAGGTTTGTCCTTAGATAAGTTGTTTTTAGGGACATTAGTCCCAAATTTCTCCCTTTTTGAAAGGTAGATATTTTTGGCTCCTAGACAAAATTCCTTATGTCTAACATGCTCTTTGTGATAAATAGCAAAATTGCTAAAATTATTTCTAGCATGCTGTTTACTATAAGAATTTGAAAGAGCATTACCGAAATATACCTTAGGGTTAGCCTTAGCTCCCCCTACAAGTGATGCTCCCCTTTGAGTCTTCTTCTCTTTCCCCATTGGGCATTGATTCCGGTAGTGTCCCGGTTGTCGACATTTGAAGCAAACGACTTGCTCCTTGCTTTTAGATGTTGGGGGACCGGCATCCTTTGACTTTTGTTGACTTTTAGGCGCCGGTGGAGCTTTCTTGACTTTCTTCGGGCATTTGCCCTTGTAATGCCCATACTCCCTACACTCAAAATATATTATATGCATTTTATTATTAACACATATGTTTGAGTTACCTAGGTCTGAGGTGGAAGGTGCCGGAGTTTGAGCTTCTTCATCTTGACCGGATGTGGAAGCTTCTTCTTGTTGCTCCAGAGTGGAAATTCTCTTCTCCCCCTCAATCCTTGAGGTGGATGCTTCTTCCACTTCTACCTCCTCCTTGGAGATTGATGGCCTCTCAACCTCCAATTCTTCACACTCTCCTCTTGACCCGGATGTTGACTCTTCTTCAACTTCCGAATCCTCACTTGCTTGTGAGGAGGAGCTTGCTTCTTCGGCCTCTTCCGATTGAACCGATGAGCATTCTACATCTTCTTCTTCTTCTTGGACCAGTTGAGGGTTTTCATGATATTTTGCCAATTCATTCCAAAATTCCTTGGCATCCTTGTATTCACCTAGGCTACACAAGATATCATTAGGGATCAAATCACTCAAAAATTTGATTACCTTATTACTCCTCTCGAATTCTCGGAGTTGTTCTTCGGTCCACTTCTTCATTTTGAGGAATCCTCCTTTGGGCCCTCTTGGAAATTCAAAACCATCCATTAAAATGGACCATTCTTCGAAGTCCCTCATCATTAAGAAATCTTCGATTCTTGCCTTCCATTTTCTAAAACCTTCTTGTCCATATAATGAGTATGGGACCGGTGTGTTGATGTCCCAACCCAATTGTCCTTCCATCTTCACCCTCTAGCTTCTTTGTCTTAGCTCCCGGCGGTTAGTCCGTAGAAGAACCTGGCTCTGATACCAAGTGTAGGATATTTGACACCGCTAGAGGGGGGGATGAATAGCGCGTGACAGTTCGTAGATGGAATTCGTTGTCGTGTCGTCTCTACAATTTCGTTAGCGCAGCGGAAATAGAAAAATAATAACGATAACAAAATGAACAATACGCTAACACAAAGATATAACGTGGTTCGGAAGTGAACGGTTCCTACTCCATGGATCGAGCTCTAAAGAGCCCTAGTGATGCACACACACTCACTAATCACAAATACTCCTTCTCGACAACAAGTCGGAGGTGGAGAAACCTCGTACAAAAGATTACAACAATAATCTAAGTAGATACAAGCAAATACAATGCAATATAAGTAAAGAAAAAGCTTTACAAATGCCTTTTGATTGCTTGCTTGTTGATCGCTTGAACCGTGGTTGAAGACCCTGATTTGCAGCAGCAAATTGCCTCAAAAACGTCCAAGAAATCGCTGCCAAAAACCCTCCCGTCGAGCTCCTTTTATCCTTGCGCGCGACCTGGATTTCCGCCCATCAGTCGACTGCCATAAGTCACCAGTCGACTGATGCCACTGTTGTCGTGAGACAATGGCTCGATCCACGCTGGAAAAACTCCAACGGATCTCTTAGCAGTCGACTGCCAACATTGGCGCCGATCATTGCCGGCGCCCGTAGTCGACCGCTCACCACGGAGCATTCTCGTGCTCGACATTGGATTGGCGATCATTTATCAACCCTTAGCGATCATCGGCTAACATCGACACGATCAGCTTCTCCAATGAGCGATCATTGCGAGCATTTCCAGCTCTAAACTGGCAGTCGAACTCAAGTCGACTCACGGCAGTCGAACCGGCCATAATGCCAGTCGACTGCCAACCTCAAAAATGAGGTTTTAACCCAAGTATGGTGCCCCCATACTTGCTAGACCACCCTTAGCCTAGACCTAAGCCTTCTAGCCACCTCCATCAGCCTCATGCCTCTCGGATCCCTCCAAGTCATCCATGACTTGTTCATCCATCGCGCTAGCCTCCAGGTGCTTCCCTCGGCTATGTCATGCTAACGGTGTCTACACCGCCAAGGCACATTGGACTTACGCTGCCAAGACTCCGCTTGGACTTTACGCCGCCAATATCCAAAGGACTTTCCATGCCAAGACCCATGCTTGGACTTTTCTTTGTGCCAAGTACTCAAGACTTGGACTTTCCCAAATGCCAGGTGTCCCACTTGGACTTTCCATGCCAAGTACCCATGACTTGGATTTACCTTGCCAAGACCCATGCTTGGACTTTGCCAAATGCCAAGTGTCCCACTTGGACTTCCCATGCCAAGTACTCAAGACTTGGACTTCCCTATGACAATTACATTGTCATATGTTTTTGTCGAACATCAAAATATCACTCGAGTCAAACTCGAGTCCTGGTCAATTGTGACCTGGGCCGATTGCACCAACATGTGATTGTTTAGAATTGTATGATCATGGACCCCGAAGATAAATACAAAAATCGGCGATCCGTACATCATCTATTCCGCGGCTAGTCGAGGAAAAGAGGTAGGTTGCTTGAACAACAAGTTTATTCAAGTGACCACTCTAATTGAATAGTACGATGATGGATCGGTTGCTTGGGTGATCCATCTTTGTTTGGGATAAATTTTTTTTATCCAGGCACGTAGATAGGATCGCCATGCACAAGCGACCAAGTTGAAGCAGAAAGTGAAACTTCGACCTTCAAGTGGTATCAGAGCCACGGTTTATGGTTTTGTGTGTTTATGATTCGGTTACTTTTATGCACGTATCATATATTAACTGTGCTGGATAATAGTAGGTGAAGGGTTTTTGTCCCAGGACCAAAGCTCTTATTCCACTTGAAGGTGGAGAAACTTCGCTTCTCACTTCAACTCGGTCGTTTGTTCATGGCGATCCCTTCTACGCCCCCGGATAAAAAAATTTATCCTTGACAAGAGGGATTGCCCAAGCAACCTTGTCATCATTGTGCTATTCGATTAGAGTGGTCACTTGAACAAACTTGTTGTTCAAGCGACCAATCTCTATTCTACGAATAGCCGCGGAATAGACGATGTACGGATCACCGACTTTTGTGTTTATGTTCGGGGTCCAAGTATATTTAGCCACAAAATAGAATATATATCTTGCATATAATTGAAAAGAAAATATAAACATGTAACAAATGAAAATAGAGAATCGATATACCTCTCAATCTTCTATTGTATGACCTTCCTCCATTTAGACGTCCTGTGGGCGACGATCAACCAAAAGTTGAAGCTCCTAGATCACCAATCTTCCTTCCTTGTTCACTCCAAACAAAGGAAGATCATAAAACAAAACACTTCTTCCTATCTAGAACAGGCCACCAAGTCAATAAACTCGATGTTGCCGCTGGTCAAGGAAGAGAACATGGAGTATAGGAAGCGGCCAAAAGAGAATCAATGAGGGTGATGGGCGCCGGCCAACACTTGGAGAAGAAAAGGGAAACCAATCTTCACCTTGTAGCCGCCCAAAACCCTAACCCTAGCACTCCTAATTGCCGGCCAAGGAAGAGGGGAAGAAGAATAGGTTGAGCACTGGCCAAAGTATATGGAAGAAGGATAGGTTGCCGGCCAAACCTTAGGAAGAAGAAGAAAGGTCCTCCTCCACTTGTTGTCGACCACCCCAACACCAAAACCCTAGCCGCCCACTCCTAATCCTAACCTAATTAGGATTGCTTGCCGCCCAAGGGAAGCAAACCCTAATCCTCATCCATAAAGTTGCCGCCAACCCCTATCCTCTCCTTTTATAGAGTTAGGGATAAGCCTTGTTTTAATCTCCACCATTGGTT
Source organism: Wurfbainia villosa (assembly GCA_025175895.1). Taxonomy (NCBI): domain Eukaryota; kingdom Viridiplantae; phylum Streptophyta; class Magnoliopsida; order Zingiberales; family Zingiberaceae; genus Wurfbainia; species Wurfbainia villosa. The sequence goes on along the minus strand of CM045989.1, from coordinate 27,057,128 downwards.
CTAGGGATTTAATCTCAACCGTCGGATCTAGAGATTTAATCTCAACCGTCGGATCTAGAGATTTAATCTCTACCTTTGGATCTAGAGTTTTATTTTCATCCATTGGATCTAAGCTTCATGAGGTTTTAATAGGCTACAATAGGGACCATGAGGAGGAGTTGGATCTTAGCCACCCAATGGATCAAGCCCACATAAAGTCCGATCCATTAATGATTATCCATTCCACTATAGGATTATCATTGATCTACCTCACCAACTCCCATAGGTTAATATGGGCTCCATATATTATATGTACATTTTTCTCCGTGTTTAAGATCTCGAATGTCCATCGATTAATTAATTTACTGACCATTAATTAATCAACATCTAACTCCTTGAGTAGTATCACTCAACCTTTTAATTATGTCGGACCAAGTCCACCTGCAGGGTTTACATGATGAACCTTATGAGTGATGAAACTTGAAACTTAACTTTGGTTGAAACTTGACTTTGATATTAACTTCAAAGCTTCTTGCAAGAAGGAGAAGAATGATGAAACTTAGCTTTGGTATGAACTTCAAAGCTTGTTTAAGAGGAAGGGGAATACATGAACATTTTTCTTAAGCATGAAAATAACCATCCATAGGAGTTTTATAGTGCTACACCCTTTTAATGACCGTTGGGGACCATGTGAACGTTGGAGGCTTTTGTGAGGTTCAAGGCTTGTTGCATGGTGCATTTAATGAGCCTCCTTGCATTGATTACTCTTGTCTTCTTGCATTGATTATTTTTGTCTTCTTGCATGATGACTAGCTTTGTCTTGATTGTTGATTAATTGATGCCTTGACTTTTAACACTCCCCCTCAAGTTTGGTGCGTATATGTCAATGGCACCTAACTTGTCAAGGATGTTCCTCATGTGTTGAGAAGTGGTAATCTTGGTAAAGATATCTGCTGGTTGATCTTGTCCATTGATATGATGAGCGATGATGATCTTTTCGTCAATCTTCTCCCTAATGAAGTGGCAATCTACTTCAATGTGCTTGGTTCTTTCATGAAATACTGGATTTGTTGCAATGTGAATGGCTGACTTATTGTCACAGTATAATTTGATTGGGAATTAATAGGGAAACCAAGTTATTCAACTAAGGCTTTTAACCATATGAGCTCACTGTGGCGACTGTCATTGCTCTGTATTCTGCCTCAGCTCTGGATCTTGACACAACCGATTTTTTTTTGCTTTTCCAAGATACCAAATTTCCTCCTACAAACATATAATATCCTGTTGTTGATCTTCTATCTTTGTGATCTCCTGCCCAGTCTGCATCACAGTAACCCACAATTTCAGTATTATTATTCCTCATCCGCATTCCTTTCCCAGTGTCCCTTTCAAATAGTTGAGGATTCTCTCTGCGCCTTCCAATGGCTCTCCTTAGGTGCGTGCATGTTTTGGCTAATTTGATTTCATATGAAATGAAATATCTGGACGAGTAATGGTTAGGTAAATCAATTTACCTACTAACCTTTGGTATTGCTGAATGTCCTCCCAGGGATTATCATCATCATTTCCTTTCTTAGATGTGAAGTAAGGGCTACCAAATTTGGTTTTGCTCCAAGTTTTCAGTTTCTGTAAGAGATCAAGTGTATATTTCCTTTGGGATAGGATTAGTCCATTAGGAGAGTAGCTAGTTCTATACCTAGAAAATACTTTAGTTTTCCTAAATCCTTTATTTGAATTTTGAATTGAGAAAGGACTTAACTTGTTGTATTAGATTTTCATCATTTCTGTAATAATGAGATCATCTACATATATAAGAATGATGATAGTTTTATTATTTTCTATCTTAACAAATAATGAAGAATCACTCGCATTTTGTAAACTTATAGCTTAAGAGAGGAGCTAAGTTTAGCATACCATGCTCTTGGAGATTGTTTGAGGCCATATATGGCCTTGTTGTTGCATACCTTCCTCATATCCATTTGAATTCCTTCCGAATCTCCATATAGACCTCTTCTTCCACTCTCCTGTAGAAAAGCATTGGCAACATCCATTTGATAAAGTGCCCAATCCATATTTATTGCAGTGTAAGTAAGACTCGGATGGTATTCATCTTGGCCACGGTGCAAATGTCTCCTTATAATCAATTCCATAAATTTGAGTGTATCCTTTGGCTACGATGCGGCTTTATGTCGGTCAATGGTGCCATCATACATGTTTAATCTTGTATACCCACTTGCATCCCACAGGTTTCTTTCCCTCAGGCAAATTGGTGATCTCCCAGGTGCCATTCTTTTCCAAGGCTTTGATTTCTTCTTCCATTGCCCTTTGCCAAGATTGTTGTCCTTTTGCTTCCTTATATGTTCTAGGTTCCTGTGCTTTATCTATGCCACTCAAGAATGCTTGATGACTTGGTGAGACATTATTAGTGGTATAATAATCAGAGATAGGATGACATAGCATGCCAGAGTGATAGTATGTTCTACGATTAATCCATTCGGATCACGAGGATACCTTATTATTGTTGACCTCCTTAGTGGTGGAGAAGAGGAGGGTAGATGTGTAGGTCCTCTTGATCCTCTATTATTGGTTAATTGAGACAGATCTTCATTCTCTCCCCCTTGTTCTAGGCTTTCCTCAGTTTCTTCAGTATCAGAATTAGTTCCTTCTTGTGAGCTTTCTGGAATCTCTAAGTTGCTATTTTGAGGTGGATCCTGCCTTTCTTCAAGAAATAGGGGATAACTACCAATTGGGTTTCTTTCTTTTGTTACATCTTCTTCCTTTGTTTTCGAAAAAAACTCATTTTCAAATATCACATCCTTTGATGTGTACATCTTGTTAAGTAGCGAGGATCAAAGCATTTATATCCCTTTTCTGGCATAACCAAGAAAAACACATTTTCTTCCTTTATCATCTAATTTAGTTCTAAGCTGTAATGGAATAAATACATAGCAAGTACACCCAAAAATTTTTAAATGAGAGATATTAGGCCTCTTATTGTATAGGAGTTCTATCGGAGACTTTCCTCCTAAGTTTTCTGTTGGCATTAGATTTATGAGATGAGCCGCCGTACTAATAGCTTCACACCAAAATATTTTGGGAATATTAGCATGATTTAGGAGTGTTCTTGTTGTTTCTAATAGATGTCTATTTTTCCTTTCGGCTACCCCATTTTGTTGAGGGGTATAAGGACAAGAGGTTTGATGAATAATTCCCCTTTCTTTTAAGTATTTCCTCATTTTATTACTTGTGTATTCTCCACCATTATCGGATCTAAGGATCTTAATATTGCCATTGTATTGCCTTGAAATGTAATTGTTATAGGTTTCAAAAGCCTCAAAAACTTGAGATTTGTTTGTGATCATGTAGACCCAAGTGTACCTAGTTTTATGATCAATGAATGTAACAAAGTATTTATAACCTTTTTTAGACAAAATTGGAGAGGTCCATACATCCGAGTGAACTAGATCAAAGGGTTTTTCATATATAGTGGTAGAACATGGATAGTTTCCTTTTGTTTCTTTTCCAAGAATACATGGTTCACAAATACCATTATCTAAATTGACTATAGGGAAGAAATATTTTAGGACATGACTACTAGGGTGACCTAGTCGGGCATGCCAAAGTTGAGAGTCCTCCTGGTTTGCTTTAAAGACTTGATAGTCATGATCCAAGACATAAAGGTTATTCCTTTTAGATCCCTTGCCAATCAAAAGATTTGTCTTGGCGTCCTGAAATGACACATTATTAGAATCAAAATAACCTTACAATCATGTTCCTTAGTAACTTGACTAATAGACATTAGATTGGAAGTAAAATTTGGGAACATAGAGAGCATCGGTTGCTTTTCCTAATAGATCAATTTCTCCTATTTGATTTACTATTATGTTTTGACCGTTAGCTACCTTTAGTGCCTTACATTTTTCCAAGTTTCTAAACTTTAGAACTTTATTTTTATCTTTTACCATATGATAATCACATCCGAATCAATAATCCAATGTTTAGTATCTAGAGTGGAGTTTAAGCATATACATTGTAGAGGTTTGTTGATGTTCTTCCACAGTTTGTGCTTTTAATGTTTGCATGGGTTCCTTCTTTGAAATGCCTTTGGTCTTAAATGAGGATGAAGAAACCAACATTTGTCTTTGTATGCCCTTTCTTCTTGCAATTGGGGCATACCTCTTCTTTGGATGAACTTCATTAATTTTGAACCCATGAACTTCCATTTTTTGCTTGAAGTTTCTTGATATTCAAGCTTGACTCGGTTCTTTGGATGATTTGCAAAACTTCATGATATCTTTGGGAGATTTTGCATTCGTAGGATTTCTTGTCTCATAGTTGAGAATGAGTCTCAGAGTCATAAGAAGACTAAAGACCTTGTCTTCGCTTTGCCGCTTCATTATTACTAAGTTAAATCAGAGGTTGGTGGTCGAGAACCTCAAGCTCACTCCATAAGTTACCAAATTCTCCAAAGAGTTATGGAGAGTCTTGTTCTCTTTCCTCATATCTGCTATCCTGCCTTCTTATTTGAAGATTCTTCCAATGTTGTTGGTTTGCCCATACACTTCTTTGAGAGATGATCCCATAAGGCTTTTGAACTTGAGAGCAAACAACCATACTTTTGTGAGCTTCATCTAAAGAAAGCGAGGAGATGAACAAAGACTTGATTATCTTTCTTCTTCCATTCTTTGAAGATGGGATCTGAATCGTTAGGAGGATCTTGGAGAATCTGATCTTCAAGGTTATAGCTACTGAGGATCCTCTTAATAAATCTGGACCATTGAACATAGTTGGAGGAATTAAGAAGAAGAGAGGAAAAGAGTTGAGGAGGAAGTGAACTTAGCTGCGGAAGAGCTAGACCTTGCTGCTCTGATACCATGATGAAACTTGAAACTTAACTTTGGTTGAAACTTGACTTTGATATTAACTTCAAAGCTTCTTGCAAGAAGGAGAAGAATGATGAAACTTAGCTTTGGTATGAACTTCAAAGCTTGTTTAAGAGGAAGGGGAATACATGAACATTTTTCTTAAGCATGAAAATAACCATCCATAGGAGTTTTATAGTGCTACACCCTTTTAATGACCGTTGGGGACCATGTGAACGTTGGAGGCTTTTGTGAGGTTCAAGGCTTGTTGCATGGTGCATTTAATGAGCCTCCTTGCATTGATTACTCTTGTCTTCTTGCATTGATTATTTTTGTCTTCTTGCATGATGACTAGCTTTGTCTTGATTGTTGATTAATTGATGCCTTGACTTTTAACAATGAGATCCTCAAGGGGACATCATCATCCTAATTTATAGGAAATGATTTCCTCCTATAATCAACGACACACCATGTAAATAATATCATTTCCCAACTTACCGAGCCTATCGATTTAATCTATAAATCTCGCCCATTGGTAAATCAAAGAAATGAATACTAAGTATATGTGCCCGTTATTATATCGGGATTAAGAGTATGTACAATATAATATCCAAGGTCCGATTCGATTATGTAGTCAGCAATAAATCGAATTACCTCTATGTCGGTCCTTCTCAATACACATATCAAAAACTCTCGCTAAAAAGGCCTTAGTGAAAGGATCTACTAGGGTATCCTCTGATGCAATCTAGGCAACAACACCTTCTACCTCCTTTACGATTTCTCGTATCAGGTGGTACTTGCGCTCTATGTATTTACTTGCCTTATGGGTTCATGGTTCTTTCGAGTTTGCAACTGCACCATTATTATCACAATAAATTGTGATAGATCTGGGCAAACCAGGAATCACATCCAAGTCCATCAGGAAGTTCCTGAGCCACACAACTTCTTTAGCCGCCTCAGAGGCTGCCACATACTCAGCTTCCATGGTGGAGTCCGCCACGCATTTCAGCTTGACACTCCTCCATACAATGGCTCCACCTCCCAAAGTAAACACAAAACCTGAGGTAGACTTACTGTTATCCCTATCTGATTGGAAATCGGAATCCGTATAACCCACAGGAATTAATTGGTCTGCCTGGTAAACTAGCATATAATCCCTAGTCATTCTCAGGTACTTCAAAATATGCTTTACCGCAGTCCAATGTCCCTGTCCTGGATTACTCTGATATGTGCTGACCATGCCCACGATAAAGCAGATATCTGGTCTCGTACATAGCATCGCATACATGAGGCTTCCTACTGCCGAAGCATAAGGAACCACCTTCATCTCCTCTATCTCCTTAGATGTTCTAGGACACATCTCCTTAGATAAAGGAACTCTATGCCTGAAAGGTAGAAAACCTTTCTTGGAGTTTTGCATGATAAAACGATCCATAATTGTGTCTATGTATGAAGCTTGGGATAAGCACAACATCCTTTTCTTGTGATTCCTTATAACCTTGATCACAAGGATGTGTCCCACTTCTCCCAAGTCCTTCATATCAAACTGTTTGGACAACCATACCCTTACATCCGATAACACCTTGATATTGTTGCCAATCAACAAAATATCATCTACGTATAGTACAAGAAATATCACTACGTTTCCGTTACATCTCTTGTATACACAAGACTCATCCGGACTTTGAATAAATCCATAAGACTGGATTACCTCATCAAATCGGATGTTCCAAGACCTCGAAGCTTGCTTCAATCCATAAATGGACCGATTAAGCTTACATACAAGATGCTCTTTGCCTTTTGTAATGAATCCCTCTGGTTGTTTCATATAGATGTTTTCCTCAAAACTTCCATTAAGGAAAGCTGTCTTGACATCCTTCTGCCACATCTCATAATCCATATGAGCTACAATGCATAAGAGAATCCGGATAGACTTAAGCATGGCTACCGACAAAAAGGTCTCCTCATAATCGATACCCTCTTTCTGAGTATACCCCTTCGCTACAAGCCTCGCTTTGAAGGTCTCAACCTTCCCATCTATTCCTCTCTTTCTTTTGTAGATCCACTTGTATCCAATGGTTTTTACACTATCAGGTGGTTCTACTAGCTCCCAGACCTGATTTGAATCCATAGATTCAATCTCAGTATTCATTACACTTTGGCAAGATGCTGCATCTTTATCTTGGATTGCCTCGTCATATGTCCAGGGATTAGGTTCATGTTCGCCAGGGACCAAATCAGAAGATTTTCCTAAGAACATGAATCTATCAGGCTGTCTCACAACCCTCCCACTACGATGAGGTATCACCTGTGTATCCTCTGTGACACGTGGTGTAGTGACTTGTGGTATATCCTCTTGTACCGGCGGTACTGAAGAAGTGACTTCCCCTTTTATTTCCTCTAAAACAATCTTACTCATGTGCTTGTGGTTCATCACATAGTCTTCGTCTAGAAATCTGGCGTTCGTGCTAACAATCACCCATTGATCTCTAAGACTATAAAACAAACCACCTTTCATTCCTCTAGGATAGCCAACGAAGATGCGTACTTCTGTACGAGGTTCCAACTTACTAGCATCCGCCTTCAGCACATGTGCTGGACTCCCCCATATCCGAATATGTCTTAGACTAGGATTTTGCCCAGTCCACAATTCTGTGGGAGTAGAAGGCACTGATTTAGATGGAACCAAGTTCAGAATGTACACTACCGTATCTAGAGCATATCCCCAGAACGAATCTGGCAACTCAGAATAACTCATCATCGATCTAACCATCTCCATAAGAGTCTTATTCCTTCGCTCTGCTATACCATTCTGTAGGGGTGTGCCCGGTGTAGACAATTGGGATTGAATCCCTGCCTCTGATAAGTAGTTCCTAACTCTCCCAAGAGGTACTCACCACCACGATCAGATCGTAATGTCTTGATACTTTTACCTTAACATTTCTCAGCATCAGCCTTGAATTCTTTGAACTTGTCAAAGCATTCAGACTTACGGCACATTAAGTAAATATATCCATATCTTAAATAATCGTCTATAAAAGAGACGAAATACTCAAAACCACCTCTAGCCTAGATAGACATAGGACCACACAATTCAGAATGAACCAATTCTAACACATCTTTGGCTCTATACCCCTTGGCCTTAAAAGGCCTCTTGGTCATTTTACCCTCCAAGCAGGATTTGCAGGTTGGGAAATCTTCCACCACTAATGAACCCAGAGGTCCATCAGCTATCAACCTTTGAATTCTGGTTAGGTTAATATGACCAAGCCTAAGATGCCAAAGATATGTTTGGTTCATCTTCGAAGGTTCTTTTCTCTTATTGGAATTAGAAGATGAGTTATTAACTTCAATTTGCATCGTGGGAGGTTTTGGTTCAAGTGTGTATAGATTTTCTATCAATGCACCTCAACAGATAATGTCCTTATTCCTTTTTATAACAACTCGGTCATTAAAAGAAATAGAATATCCATCCATAAACAATTTAGAAACCAAAATTAAATTCTTTCTAAATAAAGGTACATAAAGGCAATTCTTAAGAACCAAAACTTTATTTTTCTCAAAAGATAAATAAAACATCTTCCACTGCAATAGCCGCCACCTTCATGGCATTGCCCAAGTAAACGGTAATCTCTCCCTCAACTCGTCGTCGGGTTTCCTGGAACCCCTGCAAAGTATTACAGACATGATCAGAGGCTCCCGTATCTATACACCAGGTGCCGATAGATAACACCGCTAACCATGTTTCAATGACTAGACCAAAGGATATACCTTTGTTCTGCTTTGGATTGGGACAGTCCTTCTTCCAATGTCCATCCTTCTTGCAAGTGAAGTACTTGCCTTTCGGCTTCTTCACTCCTCCCTGAGATCCTCCCACCACCTTTGCTCCACCTTGTTTCTTCTTCTTCTTGCCTTTCGGCTTAGAAGTAGAAACCTTATGAGTAACCAAGGCCTGAGCCTGAGCAAGCCTTTCTGTCGACTGGAGAATGATATCGACCTGGGTTTCCCCATCGATCTCAGCTCCAAGGACTTCTAGCTCATTCGCAGGCTTAGGAGGACACTCTTCGAAGAGTACATACTTGTCCTCCTTAGCAGTTAAGACAATATCTAGATTCTTTTTTCCAATCAACATAATTATCTACAGTAAGTTTATTTTCCTTTTGTATTATAGCAAGTGGACTGAAAGTCATTTTTAAAAATCCTAAGAATCACATAAATCATTACTTTAGATTTCAAAAAATTATTGATTCCTCAAACAATAAAATTTTAAAATCAACCAATACCTCAAAACACTGAGAATATCGTATGCCACGATAATGTGGACGTATACGAATTCTACATTTGTAAGAGGAGGTTTTACCCATTAATTTTACTATCTTGTCAACCTAACTTTTTGACAAGTAAAATTAATAGTTGGTTCCTATTTAGCCCTACAAATAAAAGCAGTGACTCCGATGGGGAGGATACTTATATTTGTATCAAAGTGTTCACCATTACTTGGTACCAAGGTAATTATCTCGGGTTATGTGCCTTATGATGGGGATGTACACACACTCCTTAATAATTTTCTATAACCATATTCGACCTTGTGATCCGCAAACAAACTCATCCGATGGGGAGGAAGGCACTCAGAGCCGACGCGCAAGTTTGCTTGCATTAGATGTCAAATCGTAATGGAGGCCATGGGAATTTATAAAAATATCCCTCTCCCACTTAGTAATTTAAAATTGAGGAGTTTTCTACCCTAGGACATGCATATCAAACAATAAGCAATAAATATGAAAAATAAATTATTTTTCAACTATTATGGCTTTTGTCTTCAATATGTCTCCCGTCGCATCGCCTTCTCATCAGCTCCTCCTACGCCATGTACGAGCCATCCGGAGATCCGAGCCGAGACTAAAATCTATTTTAATTTACATCCATCGATCCTATACTCCACGAGGGAGTGTACATGAAATCTAGATCGAAAGTAAACTAAAATAAAAGGAGTGGCAAAACAATGCCGTATTTAATTTATAAAAAATTAAATACTAGTCTCGTCAACCCCAAGGATTCAACAAAATATACTATTACACACACATAATCACATACACATATATGACCATAATAGTCGGATCCTATGCCTGCAACCAAAGAGTTAACCTTCGCATATCCTACTATTATCTGACACATATAATATATGAAAAATGCATAAGAGTAACCGAATCCTAAATACACAAAATCGGAAACCGTGGCTCTGATACCAATTGAAGGGTTTTTGTCCCGAAACCGAAGCTCTTATTCCACTTGAAGGTGGAAAAACTTCGCTTCCCACTTCAACTCGGTCGCTTATTCATGGCAATCCCTTCTATGTCCCCGGATAAAAAAATTTATCCTTGACAAGAGGGATTGCCCAAGCAACCTTGTCATCGTCGTGCTATTCGGTTAGAGTAGTCACTTGAACAAACTTGTTGTTCAAGCGACCAACCTCTATTCTACGAATAGCCGCGGAATAGACGATGTACGGATCGCCGGCTTTTGTGTTTATGTTCGAGGTCCAAGTATATTTAGCCACAAAACAGAATATATATCACGCATATAATTGAAAAGCAAATATAAACATGTAACAAATGAAAATAGAGACTCGATATACCTCTCAATCTTCTATTGTATGACCTTCCTCCTTTCGGACGTCGTGTGGGAGACGATCTACCAAAAGTTGAAGCTCCTAGATCACCAATCTTCCTTCCTTGTTCACTCCGAACAAAGGAAGATCATAAAACAAAACACTTCTTCCTATCTAAAACCGGCCACCAAGTCAATAAACTCGATGTCGCCGCCGGGCAAGGAAGAGAACATGGAGTCTAGGAACTGGCCAAAAGAGAATCAATGAGGGTGATGGGCGCCGGCCAACACTTGGAGAAGAAAAGGGAAACCAATCTTCACCTTGTAGCCGCCCAAAACCCAAACCCTAGATCTCCTAATTGCCGGCCAAGGAAATGGGGAAGAAGAATAGGTTGAGCACCGGCCAAAGTATATGGAAAAAGGATAGGTTGTCGGCCAAACCTTAGGAAGAAGAAGAAAGGTCCTCCTCCACTTGTTGCCGCCCACTCTTAATCCTAACCTAATTAGGATTGCTTGCCGCCCAAGGGAAGCAAACCCTAATCCTCATCCATCAAGTTGCCGCCCACCCCTATCCTCTCCTTTTATAGAGTTAGGGATAAGCCTTGATTTAATCTCAACCGTTGGATCTAGAGATTTAATCTCAACCGTCGGATCTAGAGATTTAATCTCTACCTTTGGATCTAGAGTTTTGTTTACATCCATTGGATCTATGCTTCATGAGGTTTAAATAAGCTACAATAGGGACCGTGAGGAGGAGTTGGATCTTGCCCACCCAATGGATCAAGCCCACATAAAGTCCGATCCATTAATGATTATCCATTCCACTAGAGGATTATCATCGATCTACCTCACCAACCCCCATAAGTTAATATGGGCTCCATATATTATATGTACATTTTCTCCCCATGTTTAAGATCTCGAATGTCCGTCGATTAATTAATTTACTGACTATTAATTAATCAACATCTAACTCCATGAGTAGTACCACTCAACCTTTTAATCATGTCGGACCAAGTCCACCTGCAGGGTTTACATGATGAACCTTATGAGCTCCTCTAGGGGACATCATCATCCTAATTTATAGGACACGGTTTCTTCCTATAATCAACGACACACCATAATAATAATATCATTTCCCAACTTACCGAGCCTATCGATTTAATCTATAAATCTCGCCCATTGGTAAATCAAAGAGATGAATACTAAGTATATGTGCCCGTTATTATATCAGGATTAAGAGCATGTACAAAATAATATCTGAGGTCCGATTCGATTATGTAGTCAGCAATAAATCGAATTACCTTTAAGTCGGTCCTGCTCAATACACACAAAGTGCACTAGTGTGATTCTAAGGTCAAGACAAACCAATACCAAATCACACTACAACCATTTCGATGGTTTGTCCAAAGTCATCTCGATTGTAAGCCTTTACTTATACTTTACAAGGAGCCGATAACATGGTCTCCCGTGTGACACCACACACCATGTTATCTACAATGTAATGTATTAGACAGTATGCATAACCATAAAAATATGCAAACAATGATTATGTGATTCTTATTTCAAAATAAAGATGTTCATACAAAAGATAAACTTTTCAGTATACATCCCAATAATCTCCCACTTATACTAAAAGACTATGCTCTCCTCAAACTGCCATACATCTGATCCTCATTCCCTCCACATGCCTATCAAAAGCTCTCGCTGGAAGGGCCTTAGTGAAAGGATCTGCCAGGTTATCCATCGATGCAATCTTGGCCACAACAACTTCTCCTCTCTTTACGATTTTCTCGTATTAGGTGGTACTTGCGCTCTATGTGCTTACTTGCCTTATGGGCTCGTGGTTCCTTCGAGTTTACAACTACACCACTATTATCACAATAAATTGTGATAGTTTTGGGCAAATCAGGAATCACATCCAAGTCCATCAGGAAGTTCCTGAGCCACATAGCTTCTTTGGCCACCTCAGAGGCTGCCACATACTCAGCTTCCATCGTGGAGTCCGCCACACATTTCTGCTTGAAACTCCTCCATACAATGGCTCCACCTCCCAAAGTAAACACAAAACCTGAGGTAGACTTACTATTATCCCTATCAGATTGGAAGTCGAAATCCGTGTAACCCACAAGGAGTAATTGGTCTGCCTGGTAAACTAGCATATAATCCCTAGTCCTTCTCAGGTACTTCAATATATGCTTTACCGCAGTCCAATGTCCCTATCTTGGATTACTCTGATATCTGCTAATCATGCCCACGACATAGCAGATATCTGGTCTCGTACATAGCATTGCATACATGAGGCTTCCTACCACCGAAGCATAAGGAACCGCCTTCATCTCCTCTATCTCCTCAGATGTTCTAGGACACATCTCCTTAGATAAAGGAACTCCATGCCTGAAAGATAGAAACCCCTTCTTAGAGTTCTGCATGCTAAAACGCTCCATAATCGTGTCTATGTATGAAGCTTGGGATAAGCACAACATCCTTTTCCTGCGATCCCTTATGACCTTGATCCCAAGGATGTGTCCAACTTCTCCCAAGTCCTTCATATCAAACTGTTTGGACAACCATACCCTTACGTCCGATAACACCTTGATATTGTTGTCAATCAACAAAATGTCATCTATGTATAGTACAAGAAATACCACTACGTTTCCGTCACATCTCTTGTATACATAATACTCATTCGGACTTTGAATAAATCCATAAGACTGGATTACCTCATCAAAGTGGATGTTCCAAGACCTCGAAGCTTGCTTCAATCCATAAATGGGCCGATTAAGCTTACATACAAGATGCTCTTTGCCCTTCGCAATGAATCCCTCTGGTTGCTTCATATAGATGTTTTCCTCAAGACTTCCATTAAGGAAAGCTGTCTTGACATCCATCTGTCACACCTCATAATCCATATAAGCTGCTATGCATAAGAGAATCCGGATAGACTTAAGCATGACTACCGGCGAAAAGGTCTCCTCATAATCGATACCCTCTTTCTGAGTATACCCCTTCGCAATAAGCCTCGCTTTGAAGGTCTCAACCTTCCCATCTATTCCTCTCTTTCTTTTGTAGATCCACTTGCATCCAATGGTTTTTACACCATCGGATAGTTCTACTAGCTCCCAGACCTGATTTGAATCCATATATTCAATCTCAGTATTCATTGCATTTTGCCAAGATTCTACATCTTTATCTTGGATTGCCTCATCATATGTCCAGGGATCAAGTTCATGTTCGCCAGGGACAAAATCAGAAGATTCTCCCAAGAACATGAATCTGTCAGGCTGTCTAACAACCCTCCCACTATGACGAGGTATCTCCTATGTATTCTTGGTGACACGCGGTGCAGTGACTTGTGGTATATCCTCTTGTACCGGTGGTACTGAAAAAGTGACTTCCCCTTTTAATTCCTCCAGAACAATTTTACTCTTGGGCTTGTGGCTCATCACATAGTCTTCCTCTAGAAATCTGGCGTTCGTGCTAACGATCGCCCTCTGATCTCTAGGACTATAAAACAAACCACCCTTCGTTCCTCTAGGATAGCCAACGAACATGAGTACTTCTGTACGAGCTTCCAACTTACCAGCATCTGCCTTCAGCACATGTGCTGGACTCCCCCATATCCGAATATGTCTTAGACTAGGCTTTCGCCCAGTCCACAACTTTGTGGGAGTAGAAGGCACTGATTTAGATGGAACCAAGTTCAGAATGTACACCGCCGTATCTAGAGCATATCCCCATAATGAATCTGACAACTCAGAATAACTCATCATCGATCTAACCATCTCCATAAGAGTCATATTCTTTCGCTCTGCTACACCGTTCTGCTGGGGTGTGCCACGTGCAGTCAATTGGGATTGAATCTCAGCCTCTGATAAGTAGTTCCTAAACTCTCCCAAGAGGTACTCACCACCACAATCAGATCGCAGTGTCTTGATACTTTTACCTTAACGTTTCTCCACATCAGCCTTGAATTCTTTGAACTTTTCAAAGCATTCAGACTTTCAGTGCATCAGGTAAATGTATCCATATCTTGAGTAATCATCTATAAAAGAGACAAAATACTCAAAACCACCTCTAGCCTGGATAGACATAGGACCACACAAATCAGAATGAACCAATTCTAACACATCTTTGGCTCTATACCCCTTGGCCTTAAAAGGCCTCTTGGTCATTTTACCCTCCAAGCAAGATTCACAGGTTGGGAAATCCTCCACCACTAATGAACTCAGAGGTCCATCAGTTATCAACCTTTGAATTCTGCATAGGTTAATATGACCAAGCCTAAGATGACAAAGATATGTTTGGTTCATCTTCGAAGGTTCTTTTCTCTTATTGGAATTAGAAGATGAGTTATTAACTTCAATTTGCATCGTGGGAGGTTTTGGTTCAAGTGTGTATAAATTTCCTATCAATGCACCCGAACAGATAATGTCTCTATTCCTTCTTATAACAACTCTATCATTAAAAGAAATAGAATATCCATCCATAAATAATTTAGAAATCGAAACTAAATTCTTTCTAAATAAGGGTACATAAAGGCAATTCTTAAGAACCAAAAGTTTATTTTTTTCCAAAAGATAAATGAACATCTCCCACTGCAATAGCCACCACCTTCGTGACATCACCCAAGTACACGGTAATCTCCCCCTCAGCTAGTCGTCTGGTTTCCTAGAACCCCTGCAAAGTATTGCAGACATGATCAGTGGCTCCCGTATCTACACACAAGGTGCCGGTAGATAACACTGCTAAACATGTTTCAACGACTAGACCAAAAGATATATCATTGTTCTTGTGGTTGGGGCAGTCCTTCTTCCAGTATCTAGTCTACTTACAAGTGAAGCACTTGCCTTTCGGCTTCTTCACTCCTCCCTGAGTACCTCCCACCACCTTCGCCCCAGTTTGTTTCTTCTTCTTCTTGCCTTTTGGCTTAGAAGTAGAAACCTTTTGGGTCACCATGGCATGTGCCTTAGCATTCTGACGAAATAGCCCCTCTGCCGCCTGGAGTTCTGTCAGAAGTTCCGCCAACGAATACAACCTCTTGTTCATGTTGTAGTTCAGGCGAAACTGCTCAAAACTCCTAGGTAGAGAGACTAGAGTATGATATCGACCTGGGTTTCCCCATCGATCTCAGCTCCTAGGACCTCCAGCTCATTCAAATGAGCTATCATCTTGAGAACATGATCCCTCACGGGTGTTCCCTCGATCATGGTGGTCGTCATCAAGTTTCTCATGGCTTCTTGCCTCGCAGCCCGATTCTGGTGCCCGAAAAACTCTTTGAGATTGAGCATCATGTCATAAGCTGTGGGCATGGCTTGATGCTGATGTTGCAGTACATTTGACATAGATGCCAAAATGTAACACCGCGCCATCTCATCGGCCTTTACCCACTTCTTATAACTCTCTCTCTCCTTTTCCCCTAAATCTTCTGCAGGCTTAGGAGGGTACTCTTCGAGGAGTACATATTTGTATTCCTCAGTAGTCAAGACAATGTCTAGATTCCTCTTCCAATCAACATAGTTGGGTCCAGTAAGTTTGTTCTCTTTCAGTATCACAACAAGTGGTTTGAAAGTCATTTTGAAAGAAAACCTAAGAATCACATAAATCAAAACATTAAATTTTAAAAAATTATTGATTCCTCAAACAATAAAATTTTAAAATCAACCAACACCTCAAAACATCGAGAATATCGTATGCTACGATAGTGTGGACGTATACGAATTCTACATTTGTAAGAGGAGGTTTTACCCATTAATTTTACTATCTTGACAACCTAACTTTTTGACAAGTAAAATTAATAGTTGGTTCCTCTTTGGCCCTACAAATAAAAGCAGTGACTCCGATGGGGAGGATACTTATATTTGTATCTAAGTGTTCACCATTACTCGGTACCAAGGTAATTATCTCGGGTTATGTGCCTTCCGATGGGAAAGTGAACACGCTCCTTAATAATTCCCTATAACCATATTTGACCTTGTGATCCGCAAACAAACTCATCCGATGGGGAGGAAGGCACTCAGAGCCGAAGTGCAAGTTTGTTTGCATCACTTGTCAAATCGTAATGGAGGCCGTGGGAATTTATAAAAATATCCCTCTCCCACTTAGTAATTTGAAATTGAGGAATTTTCTAGCCTACGACATGCATATCAAACAATAAGCAATAAATATGAAAAATAAATTATTTTTCAACTATTATGGCTTTTGTCTTCAATTTGTCTCTCGCCGCATCGCCTTCTCGTCCGCTCCTCCTGCGCCATGTATGAGCCATCCGAAGATCTGAGCCGAGACTAAAATCTATTTTAATTTACATCCATCGATCCTATACTCCACGAGGGAGTGTACATGAAATCTAGATCGAAAGTAAACAAAAATAAAAAGAGTGGCTAAACAATGTCGTATCTAATTTATAAAAAATTAAATACTAGCCTCGTCAACCCCGAGGATTCAACAAAATAAACATTTACACACATATAATCACATACACACATATGGGCATAATAGTCGGATCTTATGCCTACAACCAAAGAGTTAACCTACGCATATCCTACTATTATCCGACACATATAATATATGAAAAGTGCATAAAAATTAGCCGAATCCTAAACACACAAAACCGGAAACCATGGCTTTGATACCAATTGAAGGTTTGGTTTCATTGATCCGTGAGGGGAAACTTCGCTTCCCACTTCACCTCGGTTGTTTGTTCATGGTGATCCCATCGATGTCCCCGGATTAAAAAAAAATTTAATCCTAGACAAAAGGGATTGCTCAAACGACCAAGTCATCGTCGTGTTATTCGTTTTGAGAGGTCACTTAAACAAACTTGTTGTTCAAGCGACCAACCTCTATTCTACGAGTAGCCACGGAATAAACGATGTCTGGATCGTCGACTTTAATGTTTATGATCGGGATCCAAGTATTATTTAGCCACAAACAGATTATATCATGCTCATAATTGAAAAACAAAAACAAACATGTTACAAAAGAGAATAGAGAATCGATATACCTCTCGATCTTCTAATGTATGACCTTCCTCCTTTCGGACGTCGTGTGGGCGACGATCTACCAAAAGTTGAAGCTCCTAGATCACCAATCTTCCTTCCTTGCTCGTTCCGAGCAAGAGGAAGAATAGAAACAAGGCTCTTTTCCTTCTTTCAACCAACCAACAACCACCAAGGATGGAGCTTGCACCCGACCAAGAAGGAAGAGGAGATTAATGGTTGCCGGCCAAAAGCTTCAAGGGAGGACCCTAAGCCTTTGTTCCACCGGCCAAGGAGAAGGAGAGGACCTACTTTGGATGCCGGCCAAAAGCTGGAAAGGCTTCAATGGGCGTCGACAGCTTGAGGAAGAAGAAGAAGGCAAGGAAAAACTTTCCTTATTAGGTGCCGCCAAGCCCAAACCCTAGCTCCAAGCTCTTGCCGCCAACCTCAAAATACCAAAGCTTCTCTTAATTAATTCTCCACGCCAACCCCTTGTTCTCCTATTATAGAGTTAGGGATAAACCTTCTTTTAATCTCCACCATTGGTTCTAGGGATTTAATCTCAACCGTCGGATCTAGAGTTTTAATCTCAACCGTCGGATCTAGAGATTTAATCTCTACCTTTGGATCTAGAGTTTTGTTTCTATCCATTGGATCTAGGCTTTATGAGGTGTTAATAGGCTACATTAGGGACCATGAGGAGGAGTTGGATCTTGGCCACCCATGGATCAAGCCCACATAAAGTCCGATCCATTAATGATAATCCAATCCACTAAAGGATTATCATTGATCTACCTCACCAACCCCCATAAGTTAATATGGGCTCCATATATTATTTTTACATTTTCTCCCTGTGTTTAAGATCTCGAATGTCTGTCGATTAATTAATTTAATTACCATTAATTAATCAACATCTAACTCCAAGAGTAGTACCACTCAACCTTTTCATCATGCCGGACCAAGTCCACCTGCAGGGTTTACATGATGAACCTTATGAGCTCCTCAAGGGGACATCATCATCCTAATATATAGGACACGGTTTCCTCCTATAATCAATGACACACCATATAAATAATATCATCTCCCAACTTATCGAGTCTATCGATTTAATCTATAAATCTCTCCCATTGGTAAATCAAAGAGATGAATACTAAGTATATGTGCCCGTTATTATATCGGGATTTAGAGCTTGTAAAAAATAAAAGCTGAGGTCCTATTTGATTATGTAGTCAACAATAAATCGAATCACCTCTAAGTCGGTCCTGCTCAATACACACAAAGTGCACTAGTGTGATTCTATGGTCAAGACAAACCAATACCAAATCACACTACAACCATTCTGATGGTTTGTCCAAAGTCATCTCGATTGTGAGCCTTTACTTATACTTTACAAGGAGCTGATAACATGGTCTCCCGTGTGACACCACACACCATGTTATCTACAATGTAATGTATTAGACAATATGCATAACCATAAAAATATGAAAACAATGATTATGTGATTCTTATTTCAAAATAAAGATGTTCATACAAAAGATAAACTTTTTAGTATACATCCCAACATTCTGAGATAGAATCTATGGATTCAAATTAGGTATGGGAGCTAGTAGAACCACCCAATGGTGTAAAAACCATTGGATGCAAGTGGATCTACAAAAAAAAGAGAGGAATAGATGGGAAGGTTGAGACCTTCAAAGCAAGACTTGTTGTGAAAGGGTATTCTCAGAAAGAGGGTATCGATTATGAGGAGACCTTTTCGCCGGTAGCCATGCTTAAGTCTATCCAGATTCTCTTATCTATTACTACTCATATGGATTATGAGGTGTGGCAGATGGATGTCAAGACAGCTTTCCTTAATGGAAGTCTTGAGGAAAACATCTATATGGAGCAACCAGAGAGTTTCATTGCAAAGGGCAAAGAGCATCTTGTGTGCAAGCTTAATCGGTCGATTTATGGATTGAAGCAAGCTTCGAGATCTTGGAACATCCACTTTAATGAGGTAATCCAGTCTTATGGATTTATTCAAAGTCCGGATGAGTCTTGTGTATACAAGAGATGTGACGGAAACGTAGTGGTATTTCTTGTACTATACATAGATGACATTTTGTTAATTGGCGACAATGTCAAAGTGTTATTAGACATAAGGGTATGGTTGTCCAAACAGTTTGATATGAAGGACTTGGGAGAAGTGGGATACATCCTTGGGATCAAGGTTATAAGGGATCACCGGAAAAGGATATTGTGCTGATCTCAAGCTTTATACATAGACACTATTTTGGCTCGTTTTAGCATGCAGAACTCTAAGAAAGGTTTTCTACCTTTTAGGCATGGAGTACCTTTATCTAAAGAGATGTGTCCTAGAACATCAAAGGAGATAGAGGAGATGAAGGCGATTCCTTATGCTTCGGCAGTAGGAAGCCTCATGTATGTCATGTTATGTACAAGGCCAGATATCTGCTTTACCGTGGGCATGGTTAGCAGATATCAGAGTAATCCAAGATAGGGACATTGGACTGCGGTAAAGCATATATTGAAGTACCTGAGAAGGACTAGGGATTATATGCTGGTATACCAGGCAGATCAATTACTCCCTATGGGTTACACAGATTGTGACTTCCAATCAGATAGGGATAACGGTAAGTCTACCTCATGTTTTGTGTTTACTTTGGGAGGTGGAGCCATTGTATGGAGGAGTGTCAAGTAGAAATGCATGGCGGACTCTACCATGGAAGCTGAGTATTTGGTAGCCTCTGAGGCAGCCAAAGAAGCTGTATGGCTCAGGAACTTCTTGATGGACTTGGATGTGATTCCTGGTTTGCCCAAAACTATCACAATTTATTGTGATAACAGTGGTGCAGTTGCAAACTTGAAGGAACCATGAGCCCATAAGACAATTAAACACATAGAGCGCAAGTACCACATGATACGAGAGATCGTAAAGTGAGGAGAAGTTGTTATTGCCAAGATTGCATCAGAGGATAACCTGGCAGATCCTTTCACTAAGGCCCTTCCAGTGAGAGCTTTTGATAGGCATGTGGAGAGAATGAGAATCAGATGTATCACACTTTGATGGCATCATAGTCTTTTAGTATAAGTGGGAGATTGTTGGGATGTATACTGAAAGCCTAGCCTTTGTATGAACATCTTTATTTTTGAAATAAGAATCACATGATCATTGTTTGCATTTTATATTTATTATATGTATGCATCTTGTCTAATACTTTACATTATAGATAACATGGTGTGTGTGAAGATCATGTTATCAGTTCCTTGTAGAGTATAAGTAGTGGCTCACAAAAAAGATGGTTTTGGACAAACCATTGGAATGGTTGTAGTGTATTTGGTATTGGTTTATCTTGACCATATAATTACACTAGTACACTTTATGTGTATTGAGCAGGATCGACTTAGAGGTGATTCAATTTATTGTTGACTACATAATTGAATCAAACCTCGGATATTATGGTGTACATGATCTTAATCCCGATATAATAATGGGCACATGTACTTAATATTTATTTCTTTGATTTACCAATGGGCGAGATTTATGGATTAAATTGATAGGCTCGGTATGTTGGGAAATAATATTATTTACATGGTGTGTCATTGATTATAGGAGGAAACCGTGTCCTATGTATGAGGATGATGATGTCCCCTTGAGGAGCTCATAAGGATCATCATGTAAATCCTGCAGGTGGACTTGGTCTTGCAAGATGATAAGGTTGAGTGGTACTACTCATGGAGTTAGATGTTGATTAATTAATTGTCAGTAAATTAATTAATTAACGGAGATTCGATATCTTAAACACGGGGAGACATTTGTACAATTATTATATGGAACCCATATTTAATTATGGGGGTTGGAGTGGCAGATCAATGATAATCCTCTAGTGAAATGGATTATCATTAATGGATCAGATTTTATGTAGGTCAGATCCATTGGGTGGCCAAGATCCAACTCCTCCTCATGGTCCCTATCGTAGCCTATTAAAACCCTCATGAAGCCTACATCCAATGGACACGATTAAAAGGAGGCTTGAGCGAAATCTATAAATAGGTTTCAAGCCTTGGGCGACAAGAGAACACAAGAGGAGAGTGCTAGGGTTTTGTAGTTGGCGTGAGACATAAGGAGAGCTAGGGTTTGGGTCGGCGGCAACAAGAGTGCAAGTTAGGGTTTCTCCTCTTTTCTCTTGGCCAGTGCTAGGGTTCCTTCTCTTCCTTGGGTTTTGGCTGACGCCACCTCCTCTCCCTTCTTCTAGGGTCGGCGGTTCCTTCTCCATTAGAAAGGGCCGGCGCCTTTTCCTTCTTCCTCTCCTTGGCCAACGGCAACAACCAAGCTAGGAGCTTGGTGGTCGGCACTAGATAGGAGAAGAAGGGTTCGGTCATCTTCCCTTTGTTCGGAGCGAGCAAGGTAGGGAAGAACGAGATCTAGGTGGCTTTAATTCTTGGAGAATCATTGCCCACACAACGTCCAAGAAGAAGATAGGGCATACAATAGAAGATCAAGAGGTAAACAAGAGGTATAATTCTTGTTTTAGTTTTTTTTTGTTCTTTTGTATTATGTATGTGATTGTTTACAATTGTATGATCATGGACCCCAAAGATAAACACAAAAACTGGCGATCCGTACAACATCTATTCCATGGCTAGTCGAGGAAAAGAGGTAGGTTGCTTGAACAACAAGTTTGTTCAAGTGACCACTCTAATCGAATAGTATGATAATGGATCAGTTGCTTGGGTGATCCGTCTTTGTCCGGGATAAATTTTTTTTTATCCGGGGACGTAGATAGGATTGCCATGCACAAGAGACCAAGTTGAAGCGGGAAGCGAAGCTTCGACCTTCATCCCGGAGAACCCATGGTAGCCTCATGAGATGGAGGGTTTTATGGTGATGGTACTGTGTTGGAGGAGTAAATCCTTTGTCCTTCTTGCTATGCCTCCATGAGACACCTTAGGACTGGATACTCCATTCTTGTTTCAATCCCTACTACCATCATTTCCTTCTCTGCAAAGGGGTTGCACCATTCTTCATCATCGGGATATTCATCCCAAACAGGCTCAGCTTCTTCTGGGTTGGCTAAGGACGCCAAGTACATAATTTGTCCTAGGTTGTCTCCTTCCGATTCCGGGACATGCAGGGGAAGATCCATGGACCGGAGTAGAGTGACCCCTAGGCTTGTAGCTCCTGCATGGTTACCTTATTGATGCTCCTGGAGAGAGGATGACTCCACTGTTTCTAGGAGGGCATGGATGGCTAGGTTCCTGTTAATCAGATTCTGAAGAGTAGTATATTCTGGTCTTTGTAGTGGCAGTGCTACTCCTTGATTTTTCTCCATAGGCAGTAGTTGGGAAAATATGGTTGATACTGAGGGCCTTGGTTCCTACTCCTGCTCTTCTCTGCATTCACAACAATCACAGCACAACGAGCATTCTTCGCATGTAGGGTCATGATTTTCTACAGTCATGCCCTCGGGTGGTAGTTCCGTACTCTCTGGTATGTGGATCATGCAATGGTTGTAGTTTTAATGCGTGACCATTTGGGCAATGATCTGTCCCTGATACACATCAATTAGAGATTCAGTCAGGTTAAATACAGTGATTTTTACCTCTCCCTGGTAGTGACTGTCAATTGTGCTAGTCTCTATGCTTAATTGACTATCCTTGAATGATAGGGATCTCGCTGTTATTTTCCCGTAGATTCCCCATGGGAATTCAAAGCTTATGCCTGTGGAGATATGTTTTCGCCTTTGAGGGGGAATTGTGCAATTTTCATCGGCTGATATTTCAAAACCAGCTGACCCGCTGACGTACTGCTTGGGCATAAGTGCGATTGGAGATAGCAGTCTGACTAGCATGCCTGGTTCATCCTGTTCCCTTACATAAGCTGCCTCCCCTTCTATTAGGACGACTAAGGAATGTACCCTGAGTTCTTCTTCGTCGATGGGAACTTCCTCATCTTTGGCATTGTAGCATGGTCGTCTAGATACTGATGGTGCAGTGTACCTATCAAAGGTTACTAATATCCTCCCATCTATCAAGTTTCTACTTGTAACTTCCCTTGGTTGGAGGGGGATATTGACTTGCGCCGGCTGGATCAACCAACTCAGCCCTTGGAGTGTCATAGTTGAGTATCTTCGTCCTTGGAGTGCCCTTACTCTGTAGCTGACCAGATAGTCTACCACTCCCTGGACTTTGTATGAGAAGCCTACGTTTGGCGTGTTAGAGAGCCTGCCAATAAGATCCCTTATAATTAACAAGTTTGCCTCTTCATTTCACCATTGTTCATAGCCCCGTGTAAGTATGGAGACTTGGATGTTTCTGTAGAAATCCCCTATTGTTAGCATTAGATCAGGGATTACATATACCATTAATTATGGCTCTGTCTCCTTGCCATCTATTGTCTCTAAATAAAATGAGGGTGATTGTTCCTTCCTCTTGTCTATGTAGTGTCTGGATTAAGACTTGGAGGACTCCCAGATGGATGAAGCGCATACGGCTTCGCTGCAGTTGGTGGAAACTGCTCTCTTGGATAAAACTCCTGTCTTGATGTTGGTCGTCAATGCATAGTATTGCCTCCTCCGATCTGTACATATAGACTCGGTGATGGGCATCATCCCTTTTGGAGTGGTATAACACTTCTGCTGGGACAATGGAAGCCCTTTCCTACATGGACAGCTGTAGTTATACCTGAGGGTCCAGCTGTTGTTCCAGTGTCTGTTGAGTGTTTCTTCCCATAATTCGTTGACTTATTCTTCAGATGACCTATTGAGCATTGTACATCCATCTCTGATGCCTTTGGTACTCGTTGATTTGATCCTCAAAAAGAGGAGGGGACTGTTGCTCATGTGTTATGGTTCTGGTTGCCATCTTTGTTTGATCTTTGCTTGTTCTTCCTTTAGTATTTTATAAGGGTCCTTGAAGACTTGAAGCCTTCCTCTTGCCTCATTTGGCCGTTCTGTGGGGCCTAGGCTTAACTGTGTGTGTTGAGAGAACCCACTTTAAAGAAAGGAGAATCTCTTCCATCTGCAGTACTCAATAGTGCATCATATTCTTCCATATAGGGAATCTACTTTACATCTTGAAGTGGGACATTTCTTTAGTTGTGCTTTTAATCATGTTCATAGCTATCACCAGCTGTTTGTCCACTTCTTCGGTGGTGCGGTGCCAATCCTTGCACCAATTATTGGAGGTGCTTTGTCTGGCACACTCTTGTAGCTTTAGCATGTAGAGTGTTTGGAGTTGCTCCAGAGCCCTTGCAGCGGTGTCAACCGCTTGTTTCTGGAGCTGGTGGAGTGTGTTACTGATGTGTTGGTCTTTTTCCAGTAAGAATCATCTTTCCTGGATCCTTCGGTGCCTATGCTTGAGTAAATCCTCATATTGCTGGTTGACTGCTCTAGTGCTTCCATGTCGGAATAACTCTGAGTATTGTTGGCTAATTGGTTGAGGCCCAGTGTCAGCTGGGCCTACGCTGTTGTATTTGAGCAGGCCTGAAGTTCCAATAGCGCCATGTTCACCTGTCCAAGCTGCTCTAACAGGTCGTCCATCCATTCTGAAATAACCAAACAAGTGATTAGCCTTGATAAACTATCGGCCAGTTGGTTGTCCTGCCTGTTTATATGTTCAAAGGTAACCGTCACTCTTGTGCCAGTTATGTAGTCTGTGAAAGTGAGCCATCATACTCGAGAGGGTTTGTTGTTCGAGGTTTTACCAAAGAAGCTAATGATAGCTTGGCAATCTGTTCTGATAAT
The DNA here is from genome assembly GCA_025175895.1 of Wurfbainia villosa. NCBI lineage: Eukaryota > Viridiplantae > Streptophyta > Magnoliopsida > Zingiberales > Zingiberaceae > Wurfbainia > Wurfbainia villosa. Next base: position 27,031,955 of record CM045989.1, on the reverse strand, counting down.
AAGCTCCTCTTGTCAAGGAAGTAGATCTTGAGTGCTTCCGGGTGTTCATCACAGCATAAATCTTAGCGTCAATAGTTGGCTTCGGAGGGTTGAACCTGCCACTAGCGTAGGCACAAACTCGTTCCGTGCCCTTTGGGTCTTGCTTCTGATGCTTCCATTTATAGACCCCCCTATCCACTCATGCAGCCATCTGTCTCTAGTATGATGTAACAGTTCTCGGGTGGAACTTCGAGATTCGGGAGGTTGCGCACAAGCTCTTTGATTAGCTTGACAAGTGTCCAATCATGGTTGTTCATTCTCTTTTCGCCTGTTGGGATTGTTTTGGCATATAATGGGCTAAGCATTCTGCCAAGGTTTGGGATATAGTTGCGGGAATAGTTAAGTATCCCAAGCCAAGCCCGTAATCCTTTCTTGCTGAGGAGCTCCTGCTCATTGAAGTATGCAATTTTGGAAATTATGTGGGTTGTAGCCGTATCTTTCTATTTCCCAAGACTGCACCGAGGAATTCTATTTCTGGGACAACAATTTTCATTTAGGAAGGGCTGAGGATGAGACCGTTCTCCTTGCAGATCTTCAACATCGTGGTGAGGTGTTTGTCATGCTCCTTCCTATCCTCAGAAAAGACTAAGATGTCATCAATGTAGACAACAATAAAGTTCTCAGTTCCATGGAAACAATTGTCCATTTTTCTTTGAAAAATGGATGGGGCATTTTTAAGCCCGAATGACATTACCATCCATTCATATAGACCGTCTGGTACCCAGAAGGCGGTCCACTCTATTGATTCGGGATGCATGGCCACCTGGTGGAAGCCACTCTTTAGGTCGAACTTCGAATAGATCCTGCTGTTACTGACCTTCTTGAGTATGGTGTTGATGCCGAGTAGGCTATACTGGTCTTTGTTAGTGCTGGTACTTAGGGCCCTAGTTCCTACTCTTTCTCTTCTTCGCATTCACAGCAATCGCAGCACAATGGGCATTCTTCGCATGTAGGATTTTCTACAGTCATGCCCTTAGGTGGTAGTTCCGTACTCTCTGGTATGTGGATCATGCAATGGTTGTAGCTATAATGCGTGACCATTTGGGAAATGATCTGTCCCTGATATACATCAATTGGAGATTCAGTCAGGTTAAATACAGTGATTTTTACCTCTCCTTGGTAGTGACTATCAATTGTGCTAGTCTCTATGCTTAATTGACTAGTTCACCTGTTCAAGCTACTCTAACAGGTCATCCGACCTATTTTGAAACTAGTTGACCCGCTGACGTACTGCTTGGGCATAAGTGCGGATGAAGATAACAGTCTGACTAGCATGCCTGGTTCATCCTGTTCCCTTACATAAGCTGCGTCCCCTTCTATTAGGATGGCTAAGGAATATACCCTGAGTTCTTCTTCGTCGCTGGGAACTTCCTCATCCATAACATTGTAGCATGGTTGTCCAGATACTGATGGTGCTGTGTACCTATCAAAGGTTACTGATATCCTCCCATCTATCAAGTTTCTACTTGAAACTTCCCTTGGTTGGAATTTTCATAGTCGTCTGATCAAATTATCCCACCGATCTCAGCTGTACATTAGAGCTAGGGTTTAATTAATCTGATTAATCTTTGAACTAAGCAATGCATCCAACGGTGGTGATCGATCCAACTCTGGATGGCTGAATCTGATCAATCTGAAGGGATGATCATGATCGGTCGAATCTGGATGATGGGATAAGATGTCTAGATCTAAATGTATGGACTGGATCTCTCCATATCTGGATAGATAGCTCATAATCAAGCACTTTCATCGGACAATCCATATCGCTCAGATATGATCTCTTGATTGAATTACCTTCTATCTTGATGAAGGGCTCGGATTAAATCAGCTTGAAATGCCCATTATGATCCTAGCTAGATGAAGCCATATTTGATCGAACTTGAGTCTAGTCCATTGGCTCATCTCGATCTCTTACAAACAAAGACAAAATTTGCATATAAGTCCAAAATTTAGGAGAATTTATAATAAGGTCCAAAATGAATCCAAACTCATAAAACATGTTAATAATCAACAATAAATCACTCGAGAGGATAAAAACATTGATATTAAGGACCAAAATAATACGATAAAATGACAGTTATCACAAAACTCGTCAGGGACTCGTAGCGCGCGCTCGTACTCAATGCCCACAAGTGCACGAGTGTAATCAAGTAATAAAAGATTATTGATTCCACAGAGACTGAGATTTGAATATCATTTGTCCAATGGATGTTGTTGTTCAGAATAAATCACCTAAGAGTATAGGTTGCGAGGTTGATGGTAGTCCTAACTCCAGTACTGTGTCACTCGGAGGAAGGGAAGGTTGGTTTGAAGTTCTCAAAAAGGATTCTAGGACTTCAGTTCCACTTGTGCATCGTTGAACATGCTATCCATTAGGTGCATTAAGATCTCTAATTATGATCTTGAGGGATGATCAATATGTAATTGCCCGATGAACTTTTGCTTCTATCGAAAGCTACCTATTCATAACCAAGTTTACATTTCAGATCATCAGAGCTCAGGGAGTTGGTACCGTTGGGAGCCCTCTGTCACTAAGGTCTCTCAACCCTTCTAGAGTTAATTTCTGCTACGGTGACCCTTCTGCTAAGATAGGTAATTGAGTACCAAGACGTCCTAACAATCCCTATGTAGAGGTGGATCTTATTTCATATCTTGTCCTATAATATGTAGGGAATTTTTTTTATACAAAATAGCATATGCGCAACGGAAAAAATAGGATCCCTTCCAAGTGATCCTTGTGAAAGAAAACCTCGTACAAAAAATAAATTTCTCAAAACCTATCTTATAGGAGAATATTACCTTTGTTGCGTGCCCTTTTTAATCCCGCTTCTCCTTGGGTTTGTTGGATCTTTTAGCACGTTCAAATGTCCGTGCCTCTATATGTATCCACACGAGCAAGCTCTTGTCTCACAAAAGAAACTAGAAGAGCTCTCCTTTACTTCTTGCTAGAGAAGTCCCTAAAGGAGAGGAAGGTAGGGAAAAAGAGAAAGGAAGAAGAAGACCACTCTTCTTGCTAGCCTACACTCACAAAAGCCACACAACCAAAGCCTCTCACCACCAAGCTTTCTCCAAGCCTCAAGCTTCCACCACCACCAAGCTTTCTCCAAGCCTCAAGCTTCCACCACCACCAAGTTGGCCGGCCACCCCATGGAGTGTTTTATAGGATTGAAAAAACCTTTCACCTCCTATCACATTCAATGCAATCAATTGCATTGAAAAATAATCAACACTCCTTGTTTGGCCGGCCACATGTGGAGAAATTCCAAAGGTCAAAACCCTTTGTCTCCTTCAACCTCATCAAGCTTAGGTGGCATGCTTATGTGGCATGCTTAGGTGGCATGCTTATGTGGCATTCATGCATGTTGAATTAATCTTATTAATTCAATAAGCTTATGTTATCATATTGAATTAATCTCATTAAATCAATAAGGTAACATATTGAATTAATCTTATTAAATCAATTAAGCTTAGGCTATCATGATAACATATTTATTTAATCTTATTAAATTAATAAGCTTAGCATATTGAATTAATCTCATTAAATCAACAAGATAAAATTCTCATTAAGCTTAAAGTCCAAAAACCATTTTGTACTTAAGCTTATTCCCAAATTATTCTAGTCAAACTAGAATGCACTAATTCTTCTAATCATCATGCTCTTTGTGTGTGACCCTATAGGCTCTCATAACGTTGGCAGTGGATCTAAACTCTTTTAGATACACAAGCAATGAGCGGCATCTAGCAATACATCATTGCTATCCAAGTTACGAAATAAGTTAAGATCCGACTAACCTTTCCGTGACTACTATAATGTATGACCGTGTCCTTCTATCCTTGATATCAGATTGACCAATGAGGCATAGACCGTGTCATCCTCGATCAATCTATGTGTTTCTTGATCCCTGAGTAAACTAACTCAAACAAATGAGCTCAATATCTCATATTGACTCATTCGAGCATGGCCATGCGTTTTAGTAGTTCTACTCAATCAAGGGGCCCACAGATATCACTCCTGTCATATGGGAGGAATAGATCCCATCTACATCACTCACATCCCTCCGCATAATTTGTTATATACCCAATAATCGCCTTTATGGTCCACCCTGTTACGGGTGACGTTTGACAATACCAAAGTACATAACTCCTTATGTAGGGAACCGTAGTGACTTCAGGTTTGAGGACTATTCATACCAATAGTCACATGAGAAAGTTTATGACACTCATATGACGATCCATGAAACTTTCTCATGGCAGGTCAGTTCAGTATATATTCTCTAATATATACCCATGTGTCAACTTGATATCATATATCCATGACTTGTGAGATCAAGTCATCAATTGGCCTACATGCTAGTCTTTATGTATTAATATTGCCCTTGCATATTAATACTTGACTAGGAACATTTAGGAAAGTGTTCTCTACAGCCTCTCATAATCAATTTTGCCAATTGATGTGCTGTAGATAAGAACCTACTTTTCTAGGGCATTATTATATTTAATTTAGCTGGCACAAGCAAGACGTAAATATAATAACCAATCTTTTGCCTTTATAGAATATGATACAAAATGTTCCCTATTCAACCATCACATGATTGGTTCTAGGGCTATAACTAACATCATATTCTATCTTCTACGATTACGAGAGGTAGGATGACAGCAAGGCTCATCCTTGATTCTCCTTGGTTTTGATACGAAGGTTGTCACCCTTTGTATCGGCTGCGCATGGTAGAATTAGAATCAAAACATAATCTTCATAAATCTCAACACACAAAATTGCAAATAGAATCAAAGGAGATAAATGACTATTTGCACTAACATGTCCACAAACACAAATTACTCTCTAATCATATAATCGAAGTATCTACTCCATAAACAAGGAAGAATAAACACAAGACAACTTAGAAAACATCATTACACTTAAAATAAAACAAGAGAATAAAGAAGATACTCTCGATTCTAACCAATATGCATGTCTTGGTTGTTCTCCACGATGTTAGAGCATCGAGATGGATCTCCTTGCCGCTTCCCTCCTCCCCATTGCGAGTCTCCGGTGCTTTTTAGGGCACTGTTTGTTATTCTAGCCATCGGGGCCTCCTCCCTAGGGTTTGGGCATGCCTTCCTTTTTATTGGTGTAAAGTCGACTTTTCATAAATCCTATGAAAACCCTAGTCGCGTCAAAATTGCCTAGTGCCACATGGCCATGTGGAATCCACACGGCTGACCGTGTGGAATCTACACGGTCGACCGTGTGGAGAGCTGGGATGGTTGGCCTAGGGAGTTTGACCACAGTCGTGTGGAATCCACACGGCTGGCCATGTCCGCCACATTTTGCTTACATCATTAGCTTCTATTTAGCTATAAATTTATATGGGATAAAGATCCACATCATACTTCGTCTTGAGTTAGCTTTGGCTAATCGCCCAAGACGTAGTATGATTAGGTAGGCAATCTTTTGCCAATTACATCTGATGTAACTCTTTAATAGCTTTGGTTAAGTTTAGATTAGTTTAGTGCTTATTCCTAAACCAGCTTCCAGGCCGTGGCGAGGCACAGAGGCCTTCTTTGATATCGGAGCAACGACCACTTTCTAAGACAAAACTGATGTTCGGAAATCACACAAAACTAATTTTTAAAACTTATGTTAAAAGCTAATATATGCCTCTACTTTCTTAATTAATTAAGAAAAACTTAATTAAGTCTTAACCAAGTTTGATAGCGGGACATCACGATTGTCCACTCGCACTCTTCCAAGATAAAATGCATTGCTTTGCTTTGGCAAACCCAACAACAAATGATCGAGGAAGTAGTGAGTACCAAACTTTGGTAGGCATATCGTTTTTGACTTATTAAGAAATAAACTTAAACATGCATCACATACATATTAGCATACATCACATATAAGCTAAATTAACATGCATCACATAAATATTAAACTAAGCGTGTCATGGTTATGGCCCTTATTCTACAATCTTCTCAAGCCAATGAAAAGATTGATTGGTCAACCTAGGGATAGCATCTTCTCCCAAGTGCTTCCTTTTGGTTGTCTTGTGTTGTTGACTTCCTCCTTGTAACGTCATCTTCCAATGGACCCTCCATCTTTATTTTGTATATTACAAAAGGAGAAATACTCGAGTTACATTCGAGTCTAAAACTAATTTTAAAACAAGAATTTTAGGAGAAAGGCACGACACGCAGGCCGTATTAAGAATTACAACACACACATTCACAAACTTTTTGGGACTAGGCCATAACCATGCACCATGTCAATTTTAACTTTTAAAAGACATCGGATATTTTATTATGTTTAAAAAATTGCTAATGCAATTATCAACTCATAATAAAATTTATCCTACTTCTATATCATATATAAAATAGAGAAAACATATTTTTTTATACGATCTTTCGCAAGTGGCTCTGATACCACTGTAGGGAATTTTTTTATGCAAAATAGCATATGCGCAACGGAAAAAATAGGATCCCTTCCAAGTGATCCTTGCGAAAGAAATTCTCGTACAAAAAATAAATTTCTCAAAACCTATCTTATAGGAGAATATTACCTTTGTTGCGTGCCCTTTTTAATCCCACTTCTCCTTGGGTTTGTTGGATCTTTTAGCACGTTCAAATGTCCGTGCCTCTATATGTATCCACACGAGCAAGCTCTTGTCTCACAAAAGAAACTAGAAGAGCTCTCCTTTACTTCTTGCTAGAGAAGTCCCTAAAGGAGAGGAAGGTAGGGAAAAAGAGAAAGGAAGAAGAAGACCACTCTTCTTGCTAGCCTACACTCACAAAAGCCACACAACCAAAGCCTCTCACCACCAAGCTTTCTCCAAGCCTCAAGCTTCCACCACAACCAAGCTTTCTCCAAGCCTCAAGCTTCCACCACCACCAAGTTGGCCGACCACCCCATGGAGTGTTTTATAGGATTGAAAAAACCTTTCACCTCCTATCACATTCAATGCAATCAATTGCATTGAAAAATAATCAACACTCCTTGTTTGGCCGGCCACATGTGGAGAAATTCCAAAGGTCAAAACCCTTTGTCTCCTTCCACCTCATCAAGCTTAGGTGGCATGCTTATGTGGCATGCTTAGGTGGCATGCTTATGTGGCATTCATGCATGTTGAATTAATCTTATTAATTCAATAAGCTTATGTTATCATATTGAATTAATCTCATTAAATCAATAAGGTAACATATTGAATTAATCTTATTAAAACAATTAAGCTTAGGCTATCATGATAACATATTTATTTAATCTTATTAAATTAATAAGCTTAGCATATTGAATTAATCTCATTAAATCAACAAGCTAAAATTCTCATTAAGCTTAAAGTCCAAAAACCATTTTGTACTTAAGCTTATTCCCAAATTATTCTAGTCAAACTAGAATGCACTAATTCTTCTAATCATCATGCTCTTTGTGTGTGACCCTATAGGCTCTCATAATGTTGGCAGTGGATCTAAACTCTTTTAGATACACAAGCAATGAGCGACATCTAGCAATACATCATTGCTATCTAAGTTACGAAATAAGTCAAGATCCGACTAACCTTTCCGTGACTACTATAATGTATGACCGTGTCCTTCTATCCTTGATATCAGATTGACCAATGAGGCATAGACTGTGTCATCCTCGATCAATCTATGTGTTTCTTGATCACTGAGTAAACTAACTCAAACAAATGAGCTCAATATCTCATATTGACTCATTCGAGCATGACCATGCGTTTTAGTAGTTCTACTCAATCAAGGGGCCCACAGATATCACTCCCGTCATATGGGAGGGATAGATCCCATCTATATCACTCACATCCCTCCGCATAATTTGTTATATACCCAATAATCGCCTTTATGGTCCACCCTGTTACGGGTGACGTTTGACGATACCAAAGTACATAACTCCTTATGTAGGGAACCGTAGTGACTTCAGGTTTGAGGACTATTCATACCAATAGTCACATGAGAAAGTTCATGGCACTCATATGATGATCCATGAAACTTTCTCATGCCGGGTCAGTTCAGTATATATTCTCTAATATATACCCATGTGTCAACTTGATATCATATATCCATGACTTGTGAGATCAAGTCATCAATTGACCTACATGCTAGTCTTTATGTATTAATATTGCCCTTGCATATTAATACTTGACTAGGAACATTTAGGAAAGTATTCTCTACAGCCTCTCATAATCAATTTTGCTAATTGATGTGCTGTAGATAAGAACCTACTTTTCTAGGGCATTATTATATTTAATTTAGCTGGCACAAGCAAGATATAAATATAATAACCAATCCTTTGCCTTTATAGAATATGATACAAAATGTTCCCTATTCAACCATCACATGATTGGTTCTAGGGCTATAACTAACATCATATTCTATCTTCTACGATTACGAGAGGTAGGATGACAGTAAGGCTCATCCTTGATTCTCCTTGGTTTTGATATGAAGGTTGTCACCCTTTGTATCGGCTGCGCATGGTAGAATTAGAATCAAAACATAATCTTCATAAATCTCAACACACAAAATTGCAAATAGAATCAAAGGAGATAAATGACTATTTGCACAAACATGTCCACAAACACAAATTACTCTCTAATCATAGAATCGAAGTATCTACTCCATAAACAAGGAAGAATAAACACAAGACAACTTAGAAAACATCATTACACTTAAAATAAAACAAGAGAATAAAGAAGATACTCTCTATTCTAACCAATATGAATGTCTTGGTTGTTCTCCACGATGTTAGAGCATCGAGATGGATCTCCTTGCCGCTTCCCTCCTCCCCATTCCGAGTCTTCGGTGCTTTTTAGGGCACTGTTTGTTATTCTAGCCATCGGGGCCTCCTCCCTAGGGTTTGGGCATGCCTTCCTTTTTATAGGTGTAAAGTTGACTTTTCATAAATCCTACGAAAACCCTAGTCGCGTCGAAATTGCCTAGTGCCACATGGCCATGTGGAATCCACACGGCTGACTGTGTGGAATCCACACGGTCGACCGTGTGGAGAGCTGGGATGGTTGGCCTAGGGAGTTTGGACACAGTTGTGTGGAATCCACACGGCTGGCCATGTCTGCCTCTGTTCCACCCAGTGAATGCCTTTCTTTTGCTCCAAAAGTGTGTCGTTTCACTTATAAAATGTCATCCTGCACACAAAAGCAACAAGAGAAAATCTCCGAACTAGAAAATGTTGGTGCAATCGGCCCAGGTTGACTCGAGTTTGACTCGAGCAGTACCTTGATAGTATTTTGATGATAGATAAAACTCATGACATGGATTTGTCATGGGAAAGTCCAACATGGGGTTGGCATGGAAAATCCAAGCATGGAGCTTGGTGTGGAAGTCCAAGGGGGAAGCCTTGGCATGGGAAAGTCCAAAGCATTGTGAAGCCGTGCGCTTGGTGCTTGGTGAGAAATGCATTGCGAAGCCGTGCGCTTGGTGAATTTGGGAAGTCTTGAGAACTTGGCAAGTTCACTAGGCTCGGGTCCTTGAGTCGGTGAAGGATGGCATTGCGAAGCCATGCGCTTGGTGCATTCGAGGGACCGCCGGACGGGGAGCGAATGGAGTGAGCCCAAAGGGAAGCATACTTCTAGGGTATGAGACGCGAAGGATGGCGTTGCGAAGCCGTGTGCTTGGCGCATCCGAGGGAAGAGAGCTTCGATGGGGAACTCCATGAGGGATAAGGTGGACTTGGCCAAGTGGCTAAGACTGAGTGTCGGAGGCTCAAACTTGATGTTTGAGGGTTTACCCAACGGTCGGATGCTCAAACAACTTGGTGTTGGAGGTTTTGCCCGATGTCAGTCGACTGGCATAGGTGCCGGTTCGACTGGTCCAAGTCAACTAGGATTCGACTGGTGTAAGGCTAGGATTTTGTCTTTAGCCGGGCAATGATCGATGTCGATAAATGACCGCGAGGATGACAGACTTATACGAGTGTCGCGAGTACGTAATGATCCGTAATCGATCGGGCGATTGACTATTAGGTCACCGACCGATGGGCATCATCGATCATCGCTAGGTGATCCGTTGGAACTTGTCCGACGTGGATCCGCCGTTGTGAGACAATCGGCATCGCAATGATCCGTGCCTTTTGGCGATCGCTAGGCGCGAAAATAGCTCGATGCAGGTTATAAAAGGAGCTCGAGATGGAGGTTTTTTCCATGGTTTTTGTGGAGCTATTGGAGGGGAATTGCTGCTGCATTCCAGTCCTTCAAGAGCCAATCAAAGCAAGCAACAAACAAGTGATCAAAAGCAATCGGTGAAAAGTGTTTCTTTTGTATTGTATTTGTATTCTTGTTTGTATTTGTATATTACTGTTGTAATTGCTTTTGAGAGGTTTCTCCACCTCCGATGTGTAGTCGAGAAGGAGTTTAGTTAGTGTCGTGTGCATAACTAGAGCTCGGTGAGCTCGCCCGTGGAGTAGGAACCATTTGGTTCTGAACCACGTATATCTTGTGTTGTGTGATTTTGTATTGTTGTTAGTTTCATTATTATTGTTATTCCACTGCGCTAACAACAATCGTAGACAAGCAACGCAACGAGAACGAGCGAATTCCGACATCCAACGATCGAGGGCTATTCACCCCCCTCTAGCCGACCGTTTCGATCCCCAACAAGTGGTATCAGAGCCGAGGTCGCTCTTCAAGGACTAACCGCCACGAGAGCACTACAAAATGGTCGGCTTCATCCATCCACCAAAATTCGATGGAGCTTTTGCTTGGTGGAGGAAACGGATGGAGGTATATCTCAAAACCAATTTTGATTATATGATTATTGTAGAAAATGGTTTTGAGATGCCTAGGGACAAATACAACAAGCCAATTGAAAAGTCAAGGTGGACCCAAGACCAAATTAAGGACTTCAAGACAAATCTCGAGGTAATAAAATTATTTAGTGATTTGTTACCTAACAAAATTTGGTCTAGTTTGGGTGACTATAGGGATGCAAAGGAATTATGGGAGAAGATAATGAAATTTCAAGAAAACTCCCAACCGGCACATGTAGAGGAAAATGCCGAAGAAGAAACACCATCTACTTTTGATGATGTTGATGATTTGGTGGTGACCTCCACCTCTAGCATTGAGGGGGAGGAAAGGATTTCAATTCCGGAGCAAGATCAAAATGAAGCTTCTACCTTCGGAAGAAGTGAAGAGGCCTCCACCAACTCCCTAGGTAACTCAAGTGTTGTTATTTTAAATAAAAATTACATAATATGCTTTGAGTGTAGGGAGAAAGGGCACTACAAGAGTAAATGCCCTAAATTGGCTAAGGAAAAGACATCAACACCAAAAGTCAACCCAAAGTCAAAGGATGCCGGTGTTTCCAAAATCAAGAGCAAAGAGCACATTGGTGCTTTAAATGCAACCAACGGGGACATTACCGAAGCCAATGCCCTAGGGGGAGGAAGAAAGGGCAAGAAGGTGTGACTCATGTAGGGGGAGCTTCTAAAGCTAACCCTAAGGTACAATTAAATAATGCACCTTCAATTTCTATAATTAAAAAGCATGCTAAGAATTATTTTAGTTCTCTTGCCATTATTAATGAAAAGCATGCTAGGAGAAACAATAAGGTTTATTGCTTAGGTGCTAAGCATGTTAGTTTCTCTAAGGACAAACCTAGGACTCAAAACACTAGATCTATTTTACCTAGGGAGTCAATTAGGAGAATTGAAGAAAACTTGGGTGTTAATCCCAAGAAATCTAGGCATATGCCTAAAAAGAAAAACGTTTCCCAAAGGATAAATGAAAATTCAAAATTGGGAAAATTAGAGTTAGAAAACCAAGCCTTGAGGTCAAGGCTAGAAAAATTGGAGAAGACCCTAGCAATAATATCAAATTCGGTTAAGGGGTCTAATGTACAAAAGTCAAGACCTAGAAAACAAGAAGTGTCTAAGGGCAAGAAGGGTTTGGGTCACAAACCTATGTCCTACCATAATGTTCCATTTAATTATGGAACCACATCTAGGTCTAGGAAAACCAAGGCTAATAGGGAAGTCATCCCTAAGTCTAGCCATGGTATGTGTTTAGTGGCTAACACCTCAAAGAAATCAAATATAGCCACTAAGAAGGTCAATGGAGGAGTCACCTCTAGAGTTGACCCAAGTAAGACCCATTTGACTAAGGCTTCAAAGCCAAAAAGGGTCATTAGAAAGGTATCTAGGGAAGTTATCCCTAGGGAATACCTTGTTAACCCAAGGAGCTCCAATAGGTATTGGGTTCCTAAAAGCGTGATTGATTCACGCTAGATGGGTTAGGGCGTGTCAACCTTAAATGGATGGGTAGTTAACCTAACCATAGTAGAGTTGACACATTAGGATGTGCCAATGTGTTTGAGAAGTTTAGAATGATTTAAATTGGCACAATCAGGTCATAGAGGTCGTGGTGTGCTATTTTGGGTTTTTGGCACACTAGGGAAATGAATGGTTTAAGGCAAAGTGAATTTAATCCCTAGAAATGGCAAATTGATTTTAACACTTAGGTATTTTATACCTTAGTATATTTTTATTGTCATGCTTTATTTGCCTTGCCATGTCATGACATCATTTTCATTTTTATCTCTAAAAATGTCATGATCATGTTTAGACTTATCCTTATATGTCATGTATGCTAAAACATCATTCACATGCCATGACATCATGATTTTGGCATATGCTCTTATTTATATTATATCTATGCCATAATCATATCATGCATATAAATAAAATGAAATTAAGGACTATGGCATGATTTGATGGGAATCAAATTATGTTGCCTTAGAAATATGCATGAGAACATAAAGAACAAAAAACCCACATCTCACTAAGATTTTTGACTTGTATGTGTTTTACACATTTAGATATTGGTGAGATGTTTAGGAAAAAGAAAATAAAGGTTTTAAAAACATTTTAAAAAACCTTGGTGAAACCTATCTTTTGATAGCTATCACCATTGAATGGGATGATACAAAGAGGGCTCTTTATTGAAGCTTTTCTTAAATTTTGGACTTTGTATCAATCTCCTAATTTAATGGGTAAAATAATTTTCCAATATTTTTCACCCATAGTGTTTATGATAAGTAATATACATACCAAATTTCAAGAATTTTAAACTTATGTATATTTACTTATGGATTTCGGAAATCCATTTATGAAATGCTAAAAACTGCAAATGCAATTATCAGTCGACTACCATGGTGTGATCGGTGATGGTGAAACGATCGATTCCCGATTTGATCATTGCCAAGCTGATTTCGGGTAAATCTTGTTGGTTAGGTCCATGTTCAGCTAGGTTAAGGTCCCCTAACCACTCCTAACCCTAGGATATGCTTGGGAGAGCATTAGAGAGGGTGGAAATCCATTGGACATGGATTAGGAGAAGGGTTTTAGGGAGAGTATCAACTTTAAGGTGGAAGAGAGTTCATTGTTGAACTTTGCCTTAATTTTTGTTTGGTTTAATGTTCCTATTGGCTTAGGGACTCTCCAAGGACATTGTTGGTGCAATGGTCAAGGGGGAGCAAGCCTCTAGGGGGAGGTATCCATCATGGGAAGATGGATGTGTATTTCCTCATGGGAGGAAAATTGGGTTGCCTCTCTTTAAGTGATATGGCATCATTAGAAAGATTGTAGGCATGTGTTCCTCCAAGGGAGAGATTGTAAGATCTCATTGGGATATGAGGCATTCATACCCTTGGGGAGGACCTTTTTGATGTAATGTCAAAAAGGGGGAGAAGTTACCAAGTTACCAATTAGGGTTCGTTGGAATTCTCATTGGGATATGAGAATTGCCAATATGGGAGAATTGGTAGACTTGAGATGGTAGTTTTGTCAATCATCAAAAAGGGGGAGATTATTGGTGCAATCGGCCCAGGTTGACTCGAGTTTGACTCGAGCAGTACCTTGATAGTATTTTGATGATAGACAAAACTCATGACATGGAATTTTCATGGGAAAGTCCAACATGGGGTTGGCATGGAAAATCCAAGCATGGAGCTTTGTGTGGAAGTCCAAGGGGGAAGCCTTGGCATGGGAAAGTCCAAAGCATTGCGAAGCCGTGCGCTTGGTGCTTGGTGAGAAATGCATTGCGAAGCCGTGCGCTTGGTGCATTTGGGAAGTCTTGAGAACTTGGCAAGTTCACTAGGCTCGGGTCCTTGAGTCGGTGAAGGATGACATTGCGAAGCCGTGTGCTTGGTGCATCCGAGGGACCGCCGGACGGGGAGCGAATGGAGTGAGCCCAAAGGGAAGCATACTTCTAGGGTATAAGACGCGAAGGATGGCGTTGCGAAGCCGTGCGCTTGGCGCATCCGAGGGACGTAGGCCGAGGGAAGAGAGCTTCGATGGGGAACTCCATGAGGGATAAGGTGGACTTGGCCAAGTGGCTAAGACTGAGTGTCGGAGGCTCAAACTTGATGTTTGAGGGTTTACCCGACAGTCGAATGCTCAAACAACTTGGTGTTTGAGGTTTTGCCCGACGTCAGTCGACTGGCATAGGTGCCGGTTCGACTGGTCCAAGTCAACTAGGGTTCGACTGGTGTAAGGCTAGGGTTTTATCGGGCGATCGCGCCATGGAATGACGTCGATCAGCGATCACGAGGATGGCGAGATGGTGATGGGCGATGGAGTGTCGCGAGAACAGAACGCTGTAGTTGGTCGAGCGTCGACTACTAGGTCACGATCAAGCGATGGGCATCATCCGATCGGTAGGTGATCCGTTGGAACTTGTCGACGTGGATCTGGTGTTGTGAGACAACGACTACGAGGGCAATGATCGGTGCCTTTTAGCGATCGCTAGGAAAAAAATAGCTCGATGCAGGTTATAAAAGGAGCTCGAGATGGAGGTTTTTTCCATGGTTTTTGTGGAGCTATTGGAGGGGAATTGCTGCTGCATTCCAGTCCTTCAAGAGCCAATCAAAGCAAGCAACAAACAAGTGATCAAAAGCAATCGGTGAAAAGTGTTTCTTTTGTATTGTATTTGTATTCTTGTTTGTATTTGTATATTACTGTTGTAATTGCTTGTGAGAGGTTTCTCCACCTCCGACGTGTAGTCGAGAAGGAGTTTAGTTAGTGTCGTGCGCATAACTAGAGCTCGGTGAGCTCGCCCGTGGAGTAGGAACCATTTGGTTCCGAACCACGTATATCTTGTGTTGTGTGATTATGTATTGTTGTTAGTTTCATTATTATTGTTATTCCGCTGCACTAACAACAATCGTAGACAAGAAATGCAATGAGAACGAGCGAATTCCGACATCCAACGATCGAGGGCTATTCACCCCCCTCTAGCCGGCCATTTCGATCCCCAACAGAAAATAGGAAATGCATGCAAAACAAAGTAGAATATGCATAAAACAAGTATAAAATGCAATGAGATGTGTACTATAACTACTCCTAAAACTCTATATATTTTGCTGACATCACCTCATGGGAGATTTGAGGTCTTGCTTGCGTGCATCATATTTTTGGTGCCATTGTCGGGGACTGTTGATCTGATATCGAATCGAAAGTCGATAGTTTTGATCCGACTTAGACTAGATTTGCTTTCTTGTCTTACTTCATTTCAACTTATTTAAGTTTTGGATTCCTATTATTTATATTCAGTCTAGATTAATTTTATTAGTACAAATTTTAGGTTTATTTTATTTAGTGCATCACTTCTAGGTTATTTGATTTCTGTCTCAATAACTAGCATATACACTCCAGATTGCGTAGCTTGGTTCAGCATATGCACAAATGCGTGAGATCGGAAAATCTGCTTCCGATTGATTTAGAAATAGAAAGAACTTTCCATTGATGGAGGGCTGAACAAAGTGATATTGAGGAGCACGATGCCCCTTTGGAAAACATAGGTAGCCGTCCTCTGAGAGATTATGCAGCTCCTAGTGCTAGAGGGTATAGGCCTAGTACAGCTAGACCGCCCATCACAACTAATAATTTTGAACTGAAACCTGCACTTATACACATGGTCTAGCAAAGCCAATGTGGAGGAGCTACAACTGAAGACCCAAACCGGCACCTAGAGACATTCTTAGAGATATGCTTGAACTTGAAATTAAATGAAGTGCCCACTGATGTGATCCGTCTGAGCCTATTCCCATTCTCATTGAGGGAAAAGGTGAAGATGTGGCTTCACTCCCTTCCTTAAGGAAGCATCACCACATGGGAGCAGTGTGAGAAACAATTCATGAATAAATTATTCCCACCAAGTAAGACTGCTCACATTCGTCACTTGATCACTAGCTTCCACCAGAAGGAAGGAGAATCGATTTTTGAAGTTTGGGATTGCTACAAAGGACTACTACATCAATGCCCCTATCACGGTCTCAAGCGGTGTTGGGTTTCCGGCACCGCGGCGTGTGTGTGTTCGATCATGTTTCGTAAACATGAGCACAGCGGAAGCAATTAAAATTAATAAATCTATATTTATTACAACACACACAACACACGCATGCTATTACAACAAGTGTAGACATAATCGTAAATTAAAATTTGCAATAAAAGGAAATTAAACTACGTTATACCTTCCGTATGACGTGTAGCGGGAACGGCATCAACCGGAACGATCCTCGTAAGAATCATCTCTATCCGTATCCACGCCGAGCTCCTCGGGATGACTTCGCTAAGTCACGAGCTTCGTCGTCTTCGTACGGGTTACTAGCCTCGTGTTGAAGACGACGTGATCGAGAGATGATCACGATCCGAATCCAAATTCGGATCCAAAACGAGTTCTCAAAACTCGCTTCTCCGGAGAGGTATTCGTCAACCGTTTGACGAATCCTTCGTCCTCCACCTCAGAGGATTACCGGAGATCAAATCCCCGGTAAGTTAGGCGCTATCGGAGCACTAACCGTCGTCCAAACGACGCTCCGATAACAAAGAAACAAGCTGTCCAGAAAAACTGGACAGCTTTTGGTGGAGGAATAGAGGCCGGCCAAGGAGAGATGGAAGCTCACCTTATCACCGAACCTAGAGGAGATCACCGGAGGGTCGCCGGAGGTTCACCGGCTGGAGCTTGACGCGGCAAGGAGTGGACGCGCCACCACAAGCTGGGCGGCAACAATGTGTTGGGCGGCAACAACATGTTGGGCGGCAACTCCTTGGAGGCTAGGGTTTTTATTTTGGATTAGGGTTTAACAATCCCTTAAGCCCACTTTTATAGAGAACTAATTCTCTTAATGGTTAATGGATCATATCCATAAAGCCCGTTAACCCGCTCCATTAAGATAAGTTAAAATAAACCAAACCATGATGGTTTATTTTAAGTTAAAACGAACCGAACCAACTTTTGGTTCATTCGTTTAAAATAAACCAAACCCTTTGGTTTATTCTTATCCATTGGATTAGAACCAAACCATTTTGGTCCATCCATTATGTCTTCATAAGACACGCCCATCCACGCTTCCATTGCATGAAACAATTTCATGCTCGCTTATGTTTGGTCCAACCAAACATAGTTTCTCTCGATCCGAGAATCCCATTCTCAAGCTCGTTTTAAATCCTTTGGATTACACTCGTTGTGCGTGTGACCAAATAGGTTCTCGGTTTATGTTGGCCGCCTATAATTAACCATTAATTATAGAACGATCATGAGTGGCACCTAGTAGTACATCATGATCCCCAATTAACCGAAAAGATCAACGGTTGATCCAGAACTATTTCTGAAACCCTTCAGTAGCTTGAATGAATCGTGCCCCATTCCCTTCACTCATCTTATACCCACTTGGTTCAAGACATGGTCTATTGTGTCAGTCCCCACTAGGCTGACTACGTCACACCTAGCCCAAGTATCATTTCCTCGTCCTACAGATTCTAGTTACTCCACATGTATCGAAGAGTACTTTACTCTAAACATGTAATGCTTTGGCCAAAGACTTTAGTAACAATCCGACGAGAGGCCATGGGTATACATCTCCTCGCAAGGAGTGGTGAATCCTTTATAGGCTATTCAAACACCTTCGATCACTTCGACTTATACCCAATCATCCCGGGTCCACATCTCCTCGGAGATGTTTGCTTAAGATGTCAAAGCATGAGTCTCCATGATCAAGATGACTTGAATACTGCAAGTCAAAGGAACATCGCACTTAAGCCACAGTAAGAACTTCATTGACATATCTATATATGCAGAGAACCATATGAAGTCTTACGGCTGGTCACTCCAATGAACTAGTTACCATAACTTGCATCCACGATTAACTCCGGACATCACAATGTCTCTAGCCAGTGAGAATCAGCTGCTTGGATACACCAAGGAGTATACCTCGTGCTAGTCTCGACAGAATTGATGGTGTCCAAATCCATCAATTCATCGACTAGGGATAATTCCGATACATCACAATTACACATGTAGAGATACTCACTAGTTGTGATCCAATCACAAATTCTCTCATGCTGTGAATCGTATCGTGGACATTCAGTAAATGAGTTTAAGATCCAATCAAATACATTAAACATGTATACTCAAATAGTGAATCTTCATTTATCATATAAATGGTTCATACATAAGGCGATTGCCTTAGGACATCTCTCATATATTACTAACAGACTCCCACTTGGCCTAATGCCAATCGCTACGGTATCCAATACCATAAGCTCTAACATGACCCTCAAACTTACTTTGAGGTAATGCTTTAGTCAAAGGATCCGCTAAGTTCCTTTCAGTGGGAATTTTCTCGATTTGTATTTCGTTCCTACTTATGATCTCTCTGATAAGATGATAGCGGCGAAGCACATGTTTGGATCGCCGATGAGACCACATCAAGTTCAAAGATGAACTTCTTGATCCAAACCGCTTCCTTTGCTGCTTCCAAAGCTGCAATGTATTCTGCCTTAGTGGCAGAATCCGCTATAGTGTCAAGCTTGGAACCTTTCCAACTTATTGCGCCTCCATTCCAGGTGAATACATACCCAGACAAAGACATGGAATCATCCTTGTCTGTCTGGAGCTGGCATCCGTATACCCTCGTATCACCATGTACCCTTCTCCATATATTAGGAACACATCCTTAGTTCTTCTCAAGTACTTAAGGATCGTCTTAACAGCCGCCCAATGATCCATTCCTGGATCGGACTGGCATCTGCTCGTGACACTCAGAGCATACGATACATCGGGCCTCGTACATAACATAGCATACATGATAGATCCTATTGCGGATGCATAGGGAATCTTACTCATGCAAATCCTCTCGTCTTCTGTGCGCGGACACATAGACTTCGAAAGGTGTACCCCATGCCTGATGGGCAGATAACCTTTCTTGGATTCCGACATGCTAAACCTCTTTAGCACTCGGTCTATATATGTAGACTGCGAAAGACCAAGCAACCGTTTCGATCTATCTCTATAGATTTTAATCCCGAGGATGTAGGTTGCTTCTCCCAGATCTTTCATGGAGAATGTCTTGGATAACCAAACCTTCACTGACTGTAAGATTGAAACATCGTTTCCTATAAGTAGTATGTCATCGACATACAATACTAGGAACACGACTGCACTCCCACTAACCTTCTTGTACACACAAGGTTCGTCTGGATTTTGTGAGAAATCAAACCTTTTGATCGTCTCATCAAAATGGATATTCCAGCTCCTGGATGCTTGCTTCAATCCATAAATGGACCGTCGCAATTTGCATACCTTGGTTTTATCAACCGATGTGAAATCCTCAGGCTGTATCATATACACGTCCTCGAGCAGGTTTCCATTAAGGAAAGCTATTTTCACATCCATCTGCCATATCTCATAATCATAATGAGCCGCTATGGCCAGGAGCATCCGAATGGATTTAAGCATAGCTACAGGCGAATAGGTTTCATCATAATCAACACCTTGTTTTTGACGATATCCTTTCGCCACCAATCTAGCCTTATAGGTAATCACATTACCATCCATGTCGGTTTTCTTCTTGAAAACCCACTTGCACCCTATAGGTTTTATCCCTTCAGGTGGGTCAACCAAGTTCCAAACTTGATTTTCATACATGGAATCCATTTCCGACTTCATGGCACCAAGCCACTTATCCCTTTCTGAACTTGTCAGCACTTCTTCATAACTGGTAGGCTCCTCATCATCAATGAGTAACACGTCGTTCGATTCACTTATGAGAAATCCATATCTCTCAGGAATATTGCGTGTTCTACCAGATCTACGAAGATGTGGTGTTACAATAGGTCCAGCCGATTGCTCATCACTATGAGTTGTCGGCTGTTGTGCTTCACCAGGTATCTCATCAATGTCTATTTGAGTCTCTCGAGCCTCCTCAAGCTCGACGACACTCCCACTATTTTCTTGCAAGAGAAACTCTTTCTCTAGAAACACAGCATGCCTTGAAACAAACACTTTTTGTTCCACAGGATGATAGAATTGGTAACCCCTTGTTTCCTTAGGGTATCCAATAAATAGACATTTATCAGACTTAGCATCCAGTTTGTCTGATACAGTCCGCTTCACATAAGCAGGACAACCCCATATCTTCAAGTAAGATACATGAGGTTTCTTACTAGCCCATATCTCATATGGAGTAGTAGAGACTACCTTGGTAGGCATTCTGTTTAACAAGTAAACAGCTGTCTGAAGTGCATAACCCCAAAAGGACTTGGGAAGAGTCGCATGATTCATCATTGACCTGACCATGTCCAACAAGGTCGATTCACGCCTCTCGGATACACCATTATCTTTGTGGTGTATAGGGCGGAGTCCATTGAGACAATATACCATTGTCTCTTAGATAATCAAGAAACTCTTGACTTAAGTATTCACCACCTCGATCCGATCAAGTATTTTAATACTCTTGTCATGTTGTTTCTCTACTTCATTTCTGAATTCTTTGAACCTTTCAAAGGCTTCAGACTTGTGTTTCATCAAGAACACATACCCAAACCGTGAGTGATCATCGGTGAAGGTAATGAAGTAGCTATAGCCTCCTAATGCTTGAGTTGACATAGGTCCACATACATCAGTATGTATTAGTCCTAGTAACTCTCCCACTCGTTCACCTTTTCCCGTAAAAGGTAACTTAGTCATCTTGCCTTTTAAGCATGATTCGCATGTATCGTATGAATCCAATTCAAACGATTTCAGAATTCCACATCGGTGTAATTCGGACATGCATTTCTTGCTTACATGGCCAAGATGACAATGCCACATGTAGGAGTCTATTTGATTATCCTTTCGAGCACGCTTGTTGCTCGCTTCGATATTGCAAATGTCATCGATACGCCCAACGTATAAACACCATTGCTTAAAGTTCCAATCCATAAAGAACCCCCATTCAAAGTTATGTAACAACAATTGTTACTAAAAGTCAAATGGAAACCATTTCTATTTAAACAAGAAATAGAAATGATGTTCTTTATCAACGAAGGAATATAAAAGCAATTGTCCAGTTCTAAGACAAGTCCTGCAGGGAGTTTCAACAAATACGTTCCGATGGCGAGTGCAGCAACCTTTGCTTCATTCCCAACACGTAAATTTGACTCTCCCTTGACGAGTCTTCTTTTATTCCTTAGCCCATGTATGTCATTACATATATGTGAGCCACACCCAGTATCCAATACCCAAGTGTCTAAGGAAATAGAATGACAATCAATAAAGAAGATTTTTGAAGAAGATGGGGCATCCGATGCCTTATCCTTCTTCACGGACTCTTGATAAACCTTGCAATTTCTTCGCAAATGGCTCTCCTTGCCATAATGATGGCAAATTTCCTTTTGTGCTAGTTCTACCTTCTTAGCCTTTCTCTTCTTTCCCTTCTGCTGTTCCTTTGACTTCCTCTTAGAACCTTTCTTCGAGGAATCAATTAATAAAGACTCCCCGCTCATGCTTCTCGAAGACTCCACAGTCCTTCAAAGATATTGAGCAGTACCACAGATGAACCTCCTAGCATCTCAGAGGTGAAGAGGAGCTTTGAGACTTCGAACCTTTCGAATCTCACTTGCTCATCAACCAACTCACAAAGATGAAGGACTACGATATGAGCATCCATATGCTCATGCTGCTTTCGTAGCTTGGGTTCCATCGTGGCTAGCATGATGCAACTCATTTGTTCAGAATCACTCACATGTTTCTGATAGGCCAACAATTGGTCCAGAGTTGCATCGTCACTAGGACGGGCGGGAAGAGGCGCTTCGAGGACATACGCAAGCTTTTCCACCTTGAGAACAATTCTCAAGTTTCTAAGCTAGTCCAAGAAGTTCGGCCCAGTCAATTTATTTGAATCCAAAATGGAACGCAAATTCAAACACATCATGATCAATATATTAACTTAGAAATACAAAACGAGCATATATGAGAAAGATGATTTTAAAATGCATCAATATACATTTATAAATCCCATTCATTTTTCGAATTTCAAAAACCCTTAAAATCACTTCGGGAGATCGTAGGTCCATCTCCGAATGGGCTGATATCCATCATAGATAAGAACAACCTTGGAGTGAGTCCAACAAGCCATTCTTAGCTATGATGGTGGGTATCAAGTATACCGATTACATATCATGTATATGTAACTATCACAATGTGCTATCAACTAATTGAATGTTTACACATACATTGGGTTGTTAACACATTAACAAGTATGCATCTTATGCATAGCACCCAACTTCACCTCTCTTCACATCGACCTTGGAGTGAGTCCAACAAATCGATGCTCCAAGTTAAAGCCGACCCATTAATCGCGAAATAGTTTTAATATGGTTAGAGCGCATTCAAACAATTAGCCAGGCTTGGAGTGAGTCCAACAATCCAAACTAACGATTGACCTCTGACTCTTACCATATTAGAGTTAAACTATTCCAATGATCTGAACATGTTCAGGTTCGAGCCGGGCTTGGAGTGAGTCCAACAACCCAAACAAGAAACAGAACTCTGGTTCTAACCATATTAATGGAAGGTGTAGTCTTTAATATTGAGTTAGGGTTTTTATGTCTCATCCTCTTTGCATGCAAATAACTATTATCTACATGGCATGACATACATGGCATACATCTACATGTCACGACACGCATGGCATAATGTTATGCATCTAATGCAATTACATGGCATACAATTATGTCATGTATATAATTTCCTTATGTGTCATAACTATTTATGGAAATAAAATATGTTTAAGATTTAATTCTCCAAATCAAATCATAATTAAATTAGGAAACAAATTTCCAAATCTAATCACATATTTTATTCATGGAATTATTTGATTAAGGAAAATCTATTTAGGAAACCAATTTCCTAAATCTTTAAAACTACTTATGGAAATTAAATATTTTAAGATTTGATTTCCCAAATCAAATCATGATTAAATTAGGAAACAAATTTCCAGAATCTAATCAAATATTTTATTTATGGAAAATATAAATTTCCATAAATACTTCCAACTTTCAAAAAGTGGAAGATTTCCATAAATACTTCTAGACTTTCCAAAATTGAAAAATTTCCATAAATACTTCTAAATTTCCAAAATTTAGAAAACTTCCAGAAATACATTATGACTATCGCAAAACCATTTTTACGATTATGTCGAAACACAACCTGGGCTCTGATACCACTGTTGGGTTTCCGGCACCGCGGCGTGTGTGTGTTCGATCATGTTTCGTAAACATGAGCACAGCGGAAGCAATTAAAATTAATAAATCTATATTTATTACAACACACACAACACACGCATGCTATTACAACAAGTGTAGACATAACCGTAAATTAAAATTAGCAATAAAAGGAAATTAAACTACGTTATACCTTCCGTATGACGTGTAGCGGGAACGGCATCAACCGGAACGATCCTCGTAAGAATCGTCTCTATCCGTATCCACGCCGAGCTCCTCGGGATGACTTCGCTAAGTCACGAGCTTCGTCGTCGTACGGGTTACTAGCCTCGTGTTGAAGACGACGTGATCGAGAGATGATCACGATCCGAATCCAAATTCGGATCCAAAACGAGTTCTCAAAACTCGCTTCTCCGGAGAGGTATTCGTCAACCGTTTGACGAATCCTTCGTCCTCCACCTCAGAGGATTACCGGAGATCAAATCCCCGGTAAGTTAGGCGCTATCGGAGCACTAACCGTCGTCCAAACGATGCTCCGATAACAAAAAAACAAGCTGTCCAGAAAAACTTGACAGCTTTTGGTGGAGGAATAGAGGCCGGCCAAGGAGAGATGGAAGCTCACCTTATCACCGAACCTAGAGGAGATCACCGGAGGGTCGCCGGAGGTTCACCGGCTGGAGCTTGGACGCCGGCAAGGAGCTGGACGGCGCCACCACAAGCTGGGCGGCAACAATGTGTTGGGCGGCAACAACATGTTGGGCGGCAACTCCTTGGAGGCTAGGGTTTTTATTTTGGATTAGGGTTTAACAATCCCTTAAGCCCACTTTTATAGAGAACTAATTCTCTTAATGGTTAATGGATCATATCCATAAAGCCCGTTAACCCGCTCCATTAAGATAAGTTAAAATAAACTAAACCATGATGGTTTATTTTAAGTTAAAACGAACCGAACCAACTTTTGGTTCATTCGTTTAAAATAAACCAAACCCTTTGGTTTATTCTTATCCATTGGATTAGAACCAAACCATTTTGGTCCATCCATTATGTCTTCATAAGACACTGCCCATCCACGCTTCCATTGCGACTGAAACAATTTCATGCTCGCTTTATGTTTGGTCCAACCAAACATAGTTTCTCTCGGTCTGAGAATCTCATTCTCAAGCTCGTTTTAAATCCTTTGGATTACACTCGTTGTGCGTGTGACCAAATAGGTTCTCGGTTTATGTTGGCCGTCTATAATTAACCATTAATTATAGAACGATCATGAGTGGCACCTAGTAGTACATGATGATCCCCAATTAACCGAAAAGATCAACGGTTGATCCAGAACTATTTCTGAAACCCTTCAGCAGCTCGAATGAATCGTGCCCCATTCCCTTCACTCATCTTATACCCACTTGGTTCAGGACATGGTCTATTGTGTCAGTCCCCACTAGGCTGACTACGTCACACCTAGCCCAAGTATCATTTCCTCATCCTACGGATTCTAGTTACTCCACATGTATCGAAGAGTACTTTACTCTAAACATGTAATGCTTTGGCCAAAGACTTTAGTAACAATCCGACGAGAGGCCATGGGTATACATCTCCTCGCAAGGAGTGGTGAATCCTTTATAGGCTATTCAAACACCTTCGATCACTTCGACTTATACCCAATCATCCCGGGTCCACATCTCCTCGGAGATGTTTGCTTAAGATGTCAAAGCATGAGTCTCCATGATCAAGATGACTTGAATACCGCAAGTCAAAGGAACATCGCACTTAAGCCACAGTAAGAACTTCATTGACATATCTATATATGCAGAGAACCATATGAAGTCTTACGGCTGGTCACTCCATTGAACTAGTTACCATAACTAGCATCCACGATTAACTCCGGACATCACAATGTCTCCAAAGGAGAATCACCGCTTGGATACACCAAGGTGCTAAACTCGGCTGAATTGATGGTGTCCAAATCCATCAATTCATCGACTAGGATAATTCCGATACATCACAATTACACATGTAGAGATACTCACTAGTTGTGATCCAATCACAAATTCTCTCATGCCGTGAATCGTATCGTGGACATTCAGTAAATGAGTTTAAGATCCAATCAAATACATTAAACATGTATACTCAAATAGTGAATCTTCATTTATCATATAAATGGTTCATACATAAGGCGATTGCCTTAGGACATCTCTCATATATTACTAACAAGCGGTGGCTAGTGATCCACATATTCTATAATGGGAACACATATGACACATAGTGTTGGTGCAATCAGCCTAGGTCATGATTGACCAGACTCGAGTTTGACGCAAGCGATGTTTTAATGTTTGACATGAAGGTTTGACATTAATGTTTGACATTAATGTCAGATAATGTTTTGGGGAGATTGTTAGTGCAATCGACCCGGGTCATTATTGACCGGACTCGAGTTTGACTCGAGGGCAATTTTGATGGTTGACTGGAGTTGACCATGTCATGGAAAGTCCAAGTCTTGAGTACTTGGCATGTAAAGTCCAAGCATGGGTCTTGTCAAGGAAAAGTCCAAGCATGGGTCTTGGCATGGAAAGTCCAACATGGGTTGGCAAGTAAAGTCCAATGGTGTAGTCTTGGCCACGTAAGTCCAAGGATGTAGTCTTGGCGGTGAAAGTCCAAGTCATGAGTACTTGGCATTTGGAAAGTCCAAGGGGTTTAATATTGGCGGCGTAAAGTCCAAGCGGGAGTCCTGGCAGCATAAGTCCAATGGTTGGCGGCGTAAAGTCCAAGCGGAGTCTTGGCAGCGTAAGTCCAATGTGCCTTGGTAGTGTAGACACCGTTAGCGTGACATAGTAGATGGAAGCACCTGAAGGCTAGCGTATGGATGAATAAGTCATGGATGACTTGGAGGGATCCGATAGGCACGAGGCTGATAGAGGTGGCTAGAAGGCTTAGGTCTAGGCTACGAGTGGTCTAACAAGTATGGGAGGCACCATACTTGAGTTAAACCTCATGTTTGAGGTTAAAAACTTATGTTTGAGGTGTATCAGTCGACTGGTACCATGTGGTAGTCGACTAGTGTGAGTCGACTAGGGTTTTGTTGAAAGTTAATCAATAATCAAGACAAGCCATCATGCAAGAAGACAAAACAAATCAATGCAAGGAGGCTCATTAAATGCAACATGCAAGTCACCATGCAAGAAGACAAAACTAATCAATGCAAGGAGGCTCATTAAATGCAACATGCAAAAAGGTTTTGATGCTCAAAAGTAGGCAACGGTCTTATTCTTCCAACGGTGGTTTTTTTTCCATGCAAAGCTCATTAAGAGCATGTAACCCTATAAAACCCCCTTTGTATGCTTGCTTTCATTAAAAAGGAAAAACATTCATGTATTCTCCTCCTTCCCTCTTAACAAGCTTTGAAGTTCATACCAAAGCTAAGTTTCACCATTCTCCTACTTATTACAACAAGCTTTGAAGTTAATACACGAGTTTCATCATGGTATCGTGAGCAAAGAAAGTCTAGCCTTTCCGCAGCTAAGCTCACTTCCCCCACAACTCTTTTCCTCTCTTCTTCTTAATTCCTCCAACTATATTCAATGGTCCGGATTTATTAAGAGGATCCTAAGTACATATAACCTTGAAGATCAAATTCTTCAGGATCCTCCTAACGAGGTTGATCCCGTCTTCAAAGAATGGAAAAAGAAGGATAATCAAGTCTTTGTTCATCTCCTTCTTTCCTTAGATGAAGCTCACAAAAGTATGGTTGCTTGCTCTCCTAGTGCTAAAGCCTTATGGGGAGACCAACAACATTGGAAGGATCTTTGAAATAAGAAGACAGATAGCGGATATGAGGAAAGAGAAAAAGACTCTCCCATAACTCTTTGGAGAATTTGGTGCCTTATGGAGTGAGCTTGAGGTTCTCCGACCATCAACCACTGATCCAACAATAATAATAAAGCGACAAAATGAAGACAAGGTATTTAGTCTTCTTATGACTCTCGGTGACTCATTCTCAACTATGAGACAGGAAATTCTACGAATGCAAAATCTCCCTGCGTATCATGAAGTTTTGCAAATCATCCAAAGAACTGAGTCAAGCTTTAATATTGAAGAAACTTCAAACAAAAAAATGGAAGTTCTTGGGTTCAAGATTAACGAAGTTCATCCAAAAGAAGAGGTATGTCCTAATTGCAAGAAGAAAGGGCATACAAAGGACAAATGTTGGTTTCTTCATCCTCATTTAAGACCAAAGTCATTTCGAAAGAAGGAACCCGTGCAAACATTAAAAGTACAAACTTCTGTGGAAGAACATCAAGAAAACTCTACAACAGGTATATGCTTAAACTCCACTCTAGTTACTAAACATTGGATTATTGATTCTGGATGTGATTATCATATGGTAAAAGATAAAAATAAAGTCCTAAAGTTTAGAACCTTAGAAAAATGTAAGATAGTTAAGGTGGCTAATGGTCAAAACATAACAGTAAATCAAATAGGAGAAATAGAACTACTAGGAAAGCCAAGTGATGCCCTATATGTTCCAAATTTTACTTCCAATCTAATGTCTATTAGTAAAGTAACTAAGGAACATGGTTTCAAGGTTATTTTTGATCCTAACAATGTGTCATTTCAGGACATCAAGACAAATCTTTTGATTGGCAAGGGATATAAAAGGAATAACCTTTATGTCTTGGATCATGACTATCAAGTCTTTAAAGCAAGCCAGGAGGACTCCCAACTTTGGCATGCCCGACTAGGTCACCCTAGCAATCATGTCCTAAAATATTTCTTCCCTACAATTAGTTTAGATAATAGTATTTGTGAACCATGTATTCTCGGGAAGGAGACAAAAGCAAACTATCCTTGTTCTATCACTATATATGAAAAATCCTTTGATCTAGTTCACTCTGATGTATGGACCTCTCCAATTTTGTCTAAACAAGGTTATAAATACTTTGTTACATTCATTGATCATAAAACTAGATACACTTGGGTTTACATGATCACTAACAAATCTCAAGTGTTTGAGGCTTTTAAAACCTATAACAATTATATCTCAAGGCAATACAATGGCAATATTAAGATACTTAGATCCGATAATGGCGGAGAATACACAAGCAATAAAATGAGAGACTACTTAAAAGAAAGGGGAATTATTCATCAAACCTCTTGTCCTTATACACCTCAACAAAATGGGGTAGCCGAAAGGAAAAATAAACATCTATTAGAAACAGCAAGAACTCTTTTAAATCATGCTAATATTCCCAAAATATTCTGGTGTGAAGCCATTAGCACAGCAGCTCATCTAATAAATCTAATGCCAACAGAAAACTTAGGAGGGAAATCTCCAATAGAACTCCTATATGATAGAAGACCTAACATCTCTCATTTAAAAATTTTTGGGTGTATATGCTATGTTTTCATTCCATTACAACTTAGAACTAAATTAGATGATAAAGGAAGGAAATGTGTTTTCCTTGGATATGCCACCTCAGAAAAAGGATATAAATGCTTTGATCCTGCTACTAACAAGATGTACACATCAAAGGATGTGATATTTGTCGAAAATGAGTTTTTATTCGAAACAAAGGAGGAAGAGGTAACAAAGGAAAGAAACTCAATTAGTAGTTATCCTCTATTTCGAAGAAAGCGGTGATCCACCTCAAAATAGCAACTTAGAGGTTCCGGAAAGCTCGCAAGAAGGAACTAATCTAGATATCAAGAAACGAGGAAAGCCTAGACCAAGGGGAGAGATCAAATTCCGTCTCAATTAAGCAACAATAGAGGGACAATAGAAATCACATCTACCCTCCTCTCCTCCACCACTAAGGAGGTCGACAAGAATAAGGTATCCTTCATAATGGATTAATCGTAGAACATACTTTCATTCTGTCATATTATATCATCCTATCTCTCATTATTATACCACTAATAATATCTCACCAAGTCACCAAGCATTCTTGAGTGGCATAGATAAAGCACAGGAACCTAGAACATATGAGGAAGCAAAAGGACAACAATCTTGGAAAAAGGCAATGGAAGAAGAAATCAATGCCTTGGACAAAAATGACACTTGGGAGATCACAAATTTGCCTAAAGGAAAGAAACCCGTCGGGTGTAAATGGGTATACAAGATCAAGCATAGAAGTGATGGTACCATTGAACGACACAAAGCCAGACTAGTCGCCAAAGGATACACTCAAACCTATGGAATTGATTATAAGGAGACATTTGCACCCGTGGCCAAGATGAACACCATCCGAGTCTTACTTGCCCTCATGAATAAATATGGATTGGCCACTTTATCAAATGGATGTTGCCAATGCTTTTCTACAGGGAGAGCTTGAAGAAGAGATCTATATGGATATTCCAGAAGGAATTCAAAATAGATATGAGGGGAAGGTATGCAAACTGAACAAGGCCATATATGGTCTCAAACAATCTCCAAGGGCATGGTATACCAAACTCAGCTCAGCTCTCTTAAGTTATAAATTCAAAAAATGCAGTAGTGATTCCTCATTATTTGTTAAAGTAGAAAATGATAAAACTATCATCATTCTTATATATGTAGATGATCTCATTATTACAGTGATATAAATCTAATACAACAAGTTAAGTGCTTTCTCAATTCTAAATTCGAAATAAAGGATTTAGGAAAACTAAAGTACTTTCTAAGTATAGAACTAGCCTACTCTCCTAATGGACTAGTTCTATCCCAACGGAAGTATACACTTGATCTCTTACAGGAAACTGGAAAACTTGGAGCAAAACCAACTAGTAGCCCCTACTTCACATCTAAGAAAGGAAATGATGATGGAAATCCATGGGAGGACATTCAACAATACCAAAGGTTAGTAGGTAAATTGATTTACCTAACCATTACTCGTCCGGATATTTCATATGCAGTAAATCAAATTAGCCAAAACATGCATGCACCAAAGGAGAGTCATTGGAATGCAGCAGAGAGAATCCTTCACTATTTGAAAGGGACACCAGGAAAAGGAATCTGGATGAGGAATAACCATAATACAGAAATCGTGGGATATTGTGATGCAGATTGGGCAGGAGATCACAAAGATAGAAGATCAACAACAGGATATTGTATGTTTGTTGGAGGAAATTTGGTGTCATGGAAAAGTAAGAAACAATCTGTCGTGTCAAGATCCAGTGCTGAAGCATAATACAGAGCAATGGTGACAGCCACAAGTGAACTCATATGGCTAAAAGCCTTAGTTGAAGAGTTGGGGTTCCCCGTCAGTTCCCCAATCAGATTATACTATGACAATCAGTCAGCCATTCACATTGCAACAAATCCAGTATTTCATGAAAGAACCAAGCACATTGAAGTGGATTGCCACTTCATTAGGGAGAAGATTGATGAAAAGATCATCACCGCTCATCATATCAACGGACAAGATTGTTAGTAATATATGAGAGATGTCCTAAGGCAATCGCCTTATGTATGAACCATTTATATGATAAATGAAGATTCACTATTTGAGTATACATGTTTTATGTATTTGATTGGATCTTAAACTCATTTACTGAATGTCCACGATACGATTCACAAAGATGAGAGAATTTGTGATTGGATCACAACTAGTGAGTATCTCTACATGTGTAATTGTGATGTATCGGAATTATCCTAGTCGATGAATTGATGGATTTGGACACCATCAATTCTGTCGAGACTAGCACGAGGTATACTCCTTGGTGTATCCAAGCAGCTGATTCTCACTGGCTGGAGACATAGTGATGTCCGGAGTTAATCGTGGATGCTAGTTATGGTAACTAGTTCATTGGAGTGACCAGCCGTAAGACTTCATATGGTTCTCTGCATATATAGATATGTCAATGAAGTTCTTACTGTGGCTTAAGTGCGATGTTCCTTTGACTTGCGGTATTCAAGTCATCTTGATCATGGAGACTTATGCTTTGATATCTTAAGCAAACATCTCTAAGGAGATGTGGACCCGGGATGATTGGGTATAAGTCGAAGTGATCGAAGGTGTTTGAATAGCCTATAAAGGATTCACCACTCCTTGCGAGGAGATGTATACCCATGGCCTCTCGTCGGATTGTTACTAAAGTCTTTGGCCAAAAGCATTACATGTTTAGAGTAAGGTACTCTTCGATACATGTGGAGTAACTAGAACTGTAGGGACGAGCAAATGATACTTGGGCTAGGTGTGACGAGTCACCTAGTGGGGATCGACACAATAGACCATGTCCCGAACCAAGTGGGTATAAGATGAGTGAAGGGAATGGGGCACGATTAATTCGAGCCATCAAGGGTTTCGTAAATAGTTCTCGATCAACCGTTGATCTTTTCGGTTAATTGGGGATCATGATGTACTACTAGGTGCCACTCATGATCGTTCTATAATTAATGGTTAATTATAGACGGCCAACATAAACCGAGAACCTATTTGGTCACACGCATAACGAGTGTAATCCAAAAGGATTTAAAACGAGCTTGAGAATGGGATTCTCAGACCGAGAGAAACTATGTTTGGTTGGACCAAACATAAAGCGAGCATGAAATTGTTTCAGTCGCAATGGAAGCGTGGATGGGCCGTGTCGTATGAAGACATAATGGATGGACCAAAATGGTTTGGTTCTAATCAAATGGATGAGAATAAACCAAAGGGTTTGGTTTATTTTAAACGAATGAACCAAAAGTTGGTTCGGTTCGTTTTAACTTAAAATAAACCATCATGGTTTGGTTTATTTTAACTTATCTTAATGGAGCGGGTTAACGGGCTTTATGGATATGATCCATTAACCATTAAGAGAATTAGTTCTCTATAAAATAGGGCTTAAACCCTAATCCAAAACTGGCTAATCTGGCCGCCTAACCCTAAGTGCCGCACCATCCTTTGTGCCGCCGTCCAAGTCATTGCCGCCAATCAAGCTTCAGCCGGTGAACACTCCGGCGACCCTCCGGTGATCCCCTATAGGTTTGGCATCAAGGTGAGGCTTTTCTTTCCTTGGTTGGCCGGCGCCTATATCCTCCACCAAGCTGTCCAGTTTTCTGGACAGCATCTCCTCCTCTCGTCGGAGCGTCATTTGGACGACGGTTAGTGCTCCGACAGCGGATAACTTACCGGGGATTTGATCTCCGGTAATCCTCTGAGGTGGGGGACGAAGGATTCGTCAAACGGTTGACGAATACCTCTCCGGAGAAGCGAGTTTTGAGAACTCGGTTTAGGATCCGAATTTGGATTCGGATCGTGATCATCTCTCGATCACGTCGTCTTCAACACGAGGCTAGTAACCCGTACGAAGACGAAGCTCGTGACTTAGCGAAGTCATCCCGAGGAGCTCGGCGTGGATACGGATAGAGACGATTCTTACGAGGATCGTTCCGGTTGATGCCGTTCCCGCTACACGTCATACGGAAGGTATAACGTAGTTTAATTTCCTTTTATTGCTAATTTTAATTTACGGTTATGTCTACACTTGTTGTAATATCATGCGTGTGTTGTGTGTGTTGTAATAAATATAGATTTATTATTTTTAATTGCTTCCGCTGTGCTCATGTTTACGAAACATGATCGAACACACACACGCCGCGGTGCCGAAAACCCAACAGTGGTATCAGAGCCCAGGTTGTGTTTCGACATAATCGTAAAAATGGTTTTGCGATAGTCATAATGTATTTCTGGAAATTTTCTAATTTTGGAAATTTAGAAGTATTTATGGAAATTTTTCAATTTTGGAAAGTCTAGAAGTATTTATGGAAATCTTCCACTTTTGGAAAGTTGGAAGTATTTATGGAAATTGATATTTTCATAAATAAAATATTTGATTAGATTCTGGAAATTTGTTTCCTAATTTAATCATGATTTGATTTGGGAAATCAAATCTTAAAAATATTTAATTTCCATAAGTAGTTTTAAAGATTTAGGAAATTGGTTTCCTAAATAGATTTTCCTTAATCAAATAATTCCATGAATAAAATATGTGATTAGATTTGGAAATTTGTTTCCTAATTTAATTATGATTTGATTTGGAGAATCAAATCTTAAACATATTTTATTTCCATAAATAGTTATGACATATAAGGAAATTATATACATGACATAATTGTATGCCATGTAATTGCATTAGATGCATAACATGATGCCATGCGTGTCGTGACATGTAGATGTATGTCATGTATGCCATGCCATGTAGATAATAGTTATTTGCATGCAAAGAGGATGAGACATAAAAACCCTTAATCAATATTAAAGCCTACACCTTCCATTAATATGGTTAGAACCAGAGTTCTGTTTCTTGTTTGGGTTGTTGGACTCTCTCCAAGCCCGGCTCGAACCTGAATATGTTCAAACCATGGAATAGTTTAATACTAATATGGTAAGAGTCAGAGGTCAATCGTTAGCTTTGGTTGTTGGACTCTCTCCAAGCTGGGCTAATTGGTTGAATGCGCTCTAACCATATTAAAACTATGTCCTGATTAATGGGTTGGCTTTAACCTGGAGCATCGGCTTGTTGGACTCTCTCCAAGGTCGATGTAAAGGGAGGTGAAGTTGGGTGCTATGCATATGATGCATATTTGTTAATGTGTTAACAACCCGATGTATGTGTGAACATTCAATTAGTTGATAGCACATTGTGATAGTTGCATATACGGGATATGCAATCGGTATAGATGATACCTACCGTCGTAGTTATGAATGGCTTGTTGGACTCTCTCCAAGGTTGTTCATAACTATGATGGATATCAGCCCATTCGGAGATGGACCTACGATCTCCCGAAGTGATTTTGGGGTTTTTGAAATTCAAAAAATGAATGGGATTTATAAATGTATATTGATGCATTTTAAAATCATCTTTCTCATATATGCTCGTTTTGTATTTCTAAGTTAATATATTGATCATGATGTGTTTGAATTTGCGTTCCATTTTGGATTCAAATAAATTGACTGGGCCGAACTTCTTGGACTAGCTTAGAAACTTGAGAATTGTTCTCAAGGTGGAAAAGCTTGCGTATGTCCTCGAAGCGCCTCTTCTCGCCCATCCTAGTGACAATGCAACTCTGGACCAATTGTTGGCCTATCAGAAATATGTAAGTGATTCTGAACAAATGAGTTGCATCATGCTAGCCACGATGGAACCCAAGCTACGAAAGCAGCATGAGCATATGGATGCTCATATCGTAGTCCTTCATCTTTGTGAGTTGGTTGATGAGCAAGTGAGATTCGAAAGGTTCGAAGTCTCAAAGCTCCTCTTCACCTCTGAGATGCTAGGAGGTTCATCTGTGGTACTGCTCAATATGCTGAAGACTGTGGAGTCTTCTGAGAAGCATGAGCAGGGGACAGTGCTGTTAGTTGATTCCTCGAAGAAAGGTTCTAAGAGGAGGTCAAAAGAACAACAGAAGGGAAAGAAGAGAAGGGCTAAGAAGGTAGAACTAGCACAAAAGGAAACTTGCCATCATTATGGCAAGGAGAGCCATTTGCGAAGAAAGTGCAAGATTTATCTTGAGTCCGTGAAGAAGAATAAGGCATCGGATGCCCCATCTTCTTCAGATATCTTCGTTATTGATTATCATTCTATTTCCTCAAACACTTGGGTATTGGATACTGGGTGTGGCTCACATATATGTAATGACATACATGGGCTAAGGAATAGAAGAAGACTCATCAAGGGAGGGTCAAATTTGCGTGTTGGGAATGGAGCAAAGGTTGCTGCACTCGCCATCGGAATGTATTTGTTGAAACTCCCTGTAGGACTTGTCTTAGAACTCGACAATTGCTTTTATATTCCTTCGTTGATAAAGAACATCATTTCTATTTCTTGTTTAAATAGAAATGGTTTCCATTTGACGTTTAGTAACAATTGTTGTTACATAACTTTGAATGGGGTTCTTTATGGGACTGGAACTTTAAGCAATGGTGTTTATACGTTGGACGTATCCAGTGACATTTGCAATATCAAAGCGAGCAACAAGCGTGCTCGAAAGGATAATCAAATAGACTCCTACATGTGGCATTGTCATCTTGGCCATGTAAGCAAGAAACGCATGTCCGAATTACACCGATGTGGAATTCTGGAATCATTTGAATTGGATTCATACGATACATGCGAATCATGCTTAAAAGGCAAGATGACTAAGTTACCTTTTACGGGAAAAGGTGAACGAGTGGGAGAGTTGCTAGGCCTAATACATAGTGATGTATATGGACCTATGTCAACTCAAGCATTAGGAGGCTATAGCTACTTCATTACCTTCACCGATGATCACTCACGGTTTGGGTATGTGTTCTTGATGAAACACAAGTCTGAAGCCTTTGAAAGGTTCAAGGAATTCAGAAATGAAGTAGAGAAACAACATGACAAGAGTATTAAAATACTTCGATCGGATCGAGGAGGTGAATACTTAAGTCAAGAGTTTCTTGATTATCTAAGAGACAATGGCATATTGTCTCAATGGACTCCGCCCTATACACCACAGCATAATGGTGTATCTGAGAGGCATAACCGGACCTTGTTGGACATGGTCAGGTCAATGATGAATCATGCAACTCTTCCCAAGTCCTTTTGGGGTTATGCACTTCGCATACCTTTACTTGTTAAATGTAATGCCTACCAAGGTAGTCTCTACTACTCCATATGAGATATGGGCTAGTAAGAAACCTCATGTATCTTACTTGAAGATATGGGGTTGTCCTCGCTTATGTGAAGCGGATCAGACGTACATAAATTGGATGCTAAGTCTGATAAATGTCTATTTATTGGATACCCTAAGGAAACAAGGGGTTACCAATTCTATCATCCTGTGGAACAAAAGGTGTTTGTTTCAAGGCATGCAGTGTTTCTAGAGAAAGAGTTTCTCTTGCAAGAAAACAGTGGGAGTGTCGTCGAGCTTGAGGAGGCTCGAGAGACTCAAATAGACATTGATGAGATACGATGAAGCATAACAGACAACTCATAGTGATGAGCAATCTGGACCTATTATAACACCACATCTTCAGAGATCCGGTAGAACACGCAATATTCCCGAGAGATATGGATTTCGTAAGAGAATCAAACGACGTGTTACTCATTGATGATGAGGAGCCTACCAGTTATGAAGAAGTGCTGACAAGTTCAGAAAGGGATAAGTGGCTTGGTGCCATGAAGTCGGAAATGGATTCCATGTATAAAAATCAAGTTTGGAACTTGGTTGACCCACCTGAAGGGATAAAGCCTATAGGGTGCAAGTGGGTTTTCAAGAAGAAAACCGACATGGATGGTAATGTGATTACCTATAAGGCTAGATTGGTGGCGAAAGGATATCGCCAAAAACAAGGTGTTGATTATGACGAAACCTATTCGCCTTTGTAGCTATGCTTAAATCCATTCGGATGCTCTGGCCATAGCGGCTCATTATGATTATGAGATATGGCGGATGGATGTGAAAACATTTTCCTTAATGGAAACCTCGCCGAGGACGTGTATATGATACAGCCTGAGGGTTTCACATCGGTTGATAAAACCAAGGTATGCAAATTGCGACGATCCATTTATGGATTGAAGCAAGCATCCAGGAGCTGGAATATCCGTTTTGATGAGACAATCAAAAGGTTTGATTTCTCACAAAATCCAGACGAACCTTGTGTGTACAAGAAGGTTAGTGGGAGTGCAGTCGTGTTCCTAGTATTGTATGTTTATGACATATTACTTATAGGAAACGATGTGTCAATCTTACAGTCAGTTAAGGTTTGGTTATCCAAGACATTCTCCATGAAAGACCTGGGAGAAGCAACCTACATCCTTGGGATTAAGATCTATAGAGATAGATCGAAACGGTTGCTTGGTCTTTCGCAGTCTACATATATAGACCGAGTGCTAAAGAGGTTTAGCATGTCGGAATCCAAGAAAGGTTTCTTACCCATCAGGCATGGGGTACACCTTTCGAAGTCTATGTGTCTGCGCACAGAAGACGAGAGGATTTGCATGAGTAAGATTCCCTATGCATCCGCAATAGGATCTATCATGTATGCTATATTATGTACGAGGCCCGATGTATCGTATGCTCTGAGTGTCACGAGCAGATACCAGTCTGATCCAGGATTGGATCATTGGGTGACTGTTAAGATGATCCTTAAGTACTTAAGAAGAACTAAGGATACGTTCCTAATATATAGAGAAGGGTACATGGTGATACGTGGGTATACGGATGCCATCTCCAGACAGACAAGGATGATTCCATGTCTTTGTCTGGGTATGTATTCACCTGGAATGGAGGCGCAATAAGTTGGAAAGGTTCCAAGCTTGACACTATAGCGGATTCTGCCACTAAGGCAAAATACATTGCAGCTTTGGAAGCAGCAAAGGAAGCGGTTTGGATCGAGAAGTTCATCTCTGAACTTGATGTGGTCTCATCAATGATCCAAACATATGCTTCATCGCTATCATCTTATCAGAGAGATCATCAGGAGGAACGAAATACAAATCGAGAAAAACCCCATTGAAAGGAACTTAGCGGATCCTTTGACTAAGGCATTACCTCAAAGTAAGTTTGAGGGTCATGTTAGAGCTTATGGTATTGGATACCGTAGCGATTGGCATTAGGCCAAGTGGGAGTCTGTTAGTAATATATGAGAGATGTCCTAAGGCAATCGCTTTATGTATGAACCATTTATATGATAAATGAAGATTCACTATTTGAGTATACATGTTTAATGTATTTGATTGGATCTTAAACTCATTTACTGAATGTCCACGATACGATTCACAGCATGAGAGAATTTGTGATTGGATCACAACTAGTGAGTATCTCTACATGTGTAATTGTGATGTATCTGAATTATCCCTAGTCGATGAATTGATGGATTTGGACACCATCAATTCTGTCGAGACTAGCACGAGGTATACTCCTTGGTGTATCCAAGCAGCTGATTCTCACTGGCTGGAGACATAGTGATGTCCGGAGTTAATCGTGGATGCTAGTTATGGTCACTAGTTCATTGGAGTGACCAGCCGTAAGACTTCATATGGTTCTCTGCATATATAGATATGTCAATGAAGTTCTTACTGTGGCTTAAGTGCGATGTTCCTTTGACTTGGCGGTATTCAAGTCATCTTGATCATGGAGACTTATGCTTTGACATCTTAAGCAAACATCTCGAGGAGATGTGGACCCGGATGATTGGGTATAAGTCAAGTGATCGAAGGTGTTTGAATAGCCTATAAAGGATTCACCACTCCTTGCGAGGAGATGTATACCCATGGCCTCTCGTCGGATTGTTACTAAAGTCTTTGGCCAAAGCATTACATGTTTAGAGTAAGGTACTCTTCGATACATATGGAGTAACTAGAATCCGTAGGACGAGCAAATGATACTTGGGCTAGGTGTGACGTAGTCAGCCTAGTGGGGACTGACACAATAGACCATGTCCTGAACCAAGTGGGTATAAGATAAGTGAAGGGAATGGGGCACGATTAATTCGAGCTACTGAAGGGTTTCAGAAATAGTTCTGGATCAACCGTTGATCTTTTCGGTTAATTGGGGATCATGATGTACTACTAGGTGCCACTCATGATCGTTCTATAATTAATGGTTAATTATAGACGGCCAACATAAACCGAGAACCTATTTGGTCACACGACAACGAGTGTAATCCAAAGGATTTAAAACGAGCTTGAGAATGGGATTCTCGCATCGAGAAACTATGTTTGGTTGGACCAAACATAAAGCGAGCATGAAATTGTTTCAGTCGCAATGGAAGCGTGGATGGGCCGTGTCTTATGAAGACATAATGGATGGACCAAAATGGTTTGGTTCTAATCAAATGGATGAGAATAAACCAAAGGGTTTGGTTTATTTTAAACGAATGAACCAAAAGTTGGTTCGGTTCATTTTAACTTAAAATAAACCATCATGGTTTGGTTTATTTTAACTTATCTTAATGGAGCGGGTTAACGGGCTTTATGGATATGATCCATTAACCATTAAGAGAATTAGTTCTCTATAAAATAGGGCTTAAACCCTAATCCAAAACCCTAATCAAGTGGTTGCCGCCCAACATAGAGTTGCCGCCCACCCCTTGTTGGTGAATTCGGCGCCCAACCCTAAGTGCCGCCGCCCATCCTTTGTGCCGCCGTCCAAGTCATTGCCGGCGACCAAGCTTCAGCCGGTGAACACTCCGGCGACCCTCCGGTGATCCCCTATAGGTTTGGCATCAAGGTGAGGCTTTTCTTTCCTTGGTTGGCCGGCGCCTATATCCTCCACCAAGCTGTCCTGTTTTCTGGACAGCATCTCCTCCTCTCGTCGGAGCGTCGTTTGGACGACGGTTAGTGCTCCGACAGCGGATAACTTACCGGGGATTTGATCTCCGGTAATCCTCTGAGGTGGGGGACGAAGGATTCATCAAACGGTTGACGAATACCTCTCCGGAGAAGCGAGTTTTGAGAACTCGTTTTAGGATCCGAATTTGGATTCGGATCGTGATCATCTCTCGATCACGTCGTCTTCAATACGAGGCTAGTAACCCGTACGAAGACGAAGCTCGTGACTTAGCGAAGTCATCCCGAGGAGCTCGGCGTGGATACGGATAGAGACGATTCTTACGAGGATCGTTCCGGTTGATGCCGTTCCCGCTACACGTCATACGGAAGGTATAACGTAGTTTAATTTCCTTTTATTGCTAATTTTAATTTACGGTCATGTCTACACTTGTTGTAATAGCATGCGTGTGTTGTGTGTGTTGTAATAAATATAGATTTATTATTTTTAATTGCTTCCGCTGTGCTCATGTTTACGAAACATGATCGAACACACACACGCCGCGGTGCCGAAAACCCAACAAAGATCAACCAGCAGATATCTTTACTAAGGTTACCACTACTCAACATATGAAGAACATCCTTGACAAGTTAGGTGCCATTGACATGTACGCACCTAACTTGAGGGGGAGTGTTGAAAGTTAATCAATAATCAAGACAAGCCATCATGCAAGAAGACAAAACAAATCAATGCAAGGAGGCTCATTAAATGCAACATGCAAGTCACCATGCAAAAAGACAAAACTAATCAATGCAAGGAGGCTCATTAAATGCAACATGCAAAAAGGTTTTGATGCTCAAAAGTAGGCAACGGTCTTATTCTTCCAACGGTGGTTTTTTTTCCATGCAAAGCTCATTAAGAGCATGTAACCCTATAAAACCCCCTTTGTATGCTTGCTTTCATTAAAAAGGAAAAACATTCATGTATTCTCCTCCTTCCCTCTTAACAAGCTTTGAAGTTCATACCAAAGCTAAGTTTCACCATTCTCCTACTTCTTACAACAAGCTTTGAAGTTAATACGAAGCCGAGTTTCATCAGGTTTGACTATGGGGAGTGCCCTAGCAATCATTGCCCGAGAGGTGGGCGATTCTTGATCAGCAATGACCGATCTTGTGATCACCGACCGGGTGCTCGATTTTCGGCAAAGAATGGAGTTGAACTTGACTGCTGGGGTTAGCAGTCGAGTGAAGGCTCAATCAGTCGACTGATGGACATGATCAGTCAACTGATGTCCTATCCGTTGGATTTTTCCAGCGTGTATTGCAACATTGTCTCACAACAATAGTGTCATCAGTCGACTGATAGGCGAAATCTAGCCGAGGCAGTAGCTATAAAGGAAGCTCGTGGAGGAGGATTTTGCAATAGATTCTTGAGGAGTTTTGGGGTGATTTGCTGCTGCAAATCAGGGTCTCCAAGTGCATTTCAAGCAACCATCAAGCAAGCAATTAAAAGAGTAATTGTAAAGTGTTGTTTTCTTTACTTGTTGTGTATTTCATTTGTATCTTTCTTGTATTTGTTTTTTTACTATTGTAAGAGTTATTGTACGAGGTTTCTCCGCCTCCGACGTGTTGTCGAGAAGGAGTTTATTGTTTAGTGGTGTTTGTGGCATCGCTAGAG
Organism: Wurfbainia villosa; assembly: GCA_025175895.1. Lineage (NCBI taxonomy): Eukaryota > Viridiplantae > Streptophyta > Magnoliopsida > Zingiberales > Zingiberaceae > Wurfbainia > Wurfbainia villosa. Next base: position 26,990,547 of record CM045989.1, on the reverse strand, counting down.
CTCTTTAGAGCTCAATCCATGGAGTAGGAATCGTTCAGTTCCAAACCACATTATATCGTTGTGTTTGTGTGTTTGTATCATGTTATTGTTTTTATTGTTATTATTCCGCTGCGCACTAACACGACTTGTAGACGCAATCGTGAACAAATTCCATCGATGCATCCAAAATACTATTCACCCCCTCTAACGGTCACCAAATCCTCAACAATTGGTATCAGAGCCCGGGGCTCTTCTACGGACTAATCGCCGGGAGTAAACCGCTAGAGGGAAAGATGGAAGTTGAAGAACAACATGGATGGGACATCCATACACCGGTCCCGTATGCTTTCTATGGACGAGAGGGCTTTAACTAATGGAAGGCAAGGATTGAAGATTTTTTTGATGATGAGGGATTTTGAGTAATGGTCTATCTTAATGGAAGGATTTGAATATCCAAGAGGGCCAAAGGGAGGCTTCCTCAAAAAGAAGAGATGGACCGAGGAGCAACTCCAAGCCTTTGAGAAAAATGATAAGGTAATAAAATTCTTAGTTGATTTGATTACTAACAACATTGTGTGTATGTTAGGTAATTACATGGATGCCAAAGAGCTTTGGAGCGATTTGGCCAAGCTTCATGAAAATCCCGAACCAGTCCAAGAAGACTTGGAAGAGGAGGAGGCCGAAGATGAATCCTCATCCTCACAAGCAAGTGAGGATTCAGAAGTTGAAGAGGAGTCAACTTCCGGATCTGTGGAAGAAGCCTCCACCTCTAGGATTGAGGGGGAGGAGATTAGGGCATCCTCAACACCAGAGCAACAAAAAGAACTATCTACATCCGGTCGAGAGGAAGAGCAAGCTCAAGAGACCCTCACCACCACCCTAGGTGACTCAAACACCTCAATTTCAAATAAAATTCATATAATGTGTTTTGAGTGTAGGGAGTTTGGGCACTATAAGAGCAAGTGACCAAAGAAGGTCAAAAAGCCTTAACCGGCACCAAAGGTCAAGGATGTCGGTCCCCCAACAATTAAATGCAAGGAGCAAGTGATTTGCTTCAAATGTCGACTACCGGGTCATTACCAAAGTCAATGCCCAAAGGGGGAGAAAAAGGCTAAAAAGGGAGCATCACAAGTAGGGGAGCCTCTAAGGCAAACCCTAAGGTATATCTAAATAATGCTCTTTCTTTAAATTATGGGCAAAGCATGCTAGAAATAATTTTAACAATCTTGCTATTGTACATGAAAAGCATGATAGGAACAATGAATATTGTTTAGGAGCTAAGAAGGTCAACCTTAGGAATAAGGAGAAATTTGGGACTAATGTCCCTAAAACAAATTTACCTAAAGACAAATCTAAGTCAAACAATTCTAGACCAATTCTACCTAGGGAGACAATTAGAAAGGTATAAGAGCACCTATGTTTTAACCCCAAATGGACTAGGCATATGCCTAGGAAGAACCATGCCCAAGGATTAAATCAAAATTCAAAAATTGGGCAATTAGAGGTTGAAAATCAAGCCTTGAGGTGAAGGCTTGAGAAACTTGAAAATACCCTTGCAAAAATGACAAATGAAAAGGTCAAATGGTCAAACTCTAGGGTCTAGAAGTCAAAGTCAAAGACCTAGAAAACAAGAACCATCCAGGGGCAAGCCTAAGTCCAAAAAGACCTACCACAATGTTCCATTCGATTATGGAACACAATCTAGGTCTAGAAAAACCAAGGTTACTAGGGAAGTCATCCCTAAAGGTAACCAAGGTTTGTGCCTAGTGGCTAGGGTTTCGAAGAAACCTAGGGAAGCTACTAAGAAGGTTACAAGGGGAGTCACCCCTAGAGTTAACCTAGGCAAGACCCAAATGACCAAGGCCAACAAGCCTAGAAGGGTCATTAGGAAGGTATCTAGGGAGGTCATCCCTAAGGAATACCTAATTTACCCAAGGAGCTCAAATAGGTTTTGGGTTCCTAAGAGCGTGATCAATTCATGCTAAATAGGTTTAGGTGTGCCAACTTTAAATGGATGGGTAGTTAACCTAACCATGGTAAAGGTGACACTTTAGGTAATTTTCAAGGTTATGGATACCTTGAAAATAGATTTGAATTATGATCCTAAAAGATTTTAGGATGTTCCAATACATTGTTGGGATTATGAAAAATCAATCAAATTGGCACAATTTAAGTTTAGAGGTATTGGTGTGCCATTTTGGGTTTTTGGCACACTTGGTAAATTTTGGGTAATATGGCAAAATGTATTTAACTATATCAAATGGCAACAAATATTAAAAGTTAGGTATTATTATACCTATACCTTTTATTTGTCATGCCTTGTTTGCCATATAACATGCCACGATATCATATTTATTTTTAATCATTTAATATGTCATGATCATGTGTAGGATTAAGGTTAAAAATGTCATGTATGTTTAGATTTAATCATATGTCATGACATCATGATCATTGGCCATGCTTTATTTATGCTACCATATATGCCATGATCATTCATACATTTAAAATAATTAAAATTGATTTAAGGACTATGGCATGACTTGAAGTCCCATCTATAAGAGAATCAAGTAGCGTTGCTTTAGAAAATGCATGAGGCTTTAGTTTAAGATAAACCAAAACTCATATCTCACATCTAAATTGACATGTATGTGTATTGATATACTCTAAATACATGTGAGATGCTAGGATATGAGTTAAATTCAAGGTGTATAGCTTTTGCATCTAGATGAACAAAAACTCATCTTATCTTAATTATGGATCATTGGGAAAGCTAGTGTATAAGTCATGTATATTAAGCCCAAGGAATATGATCTAATATAGGTTTTCAAAATTATTTTAAAATCCTTTTAGAAAACTATGGTGAAGTCTATCTTTTGATAGCAATCACCATTGATGAAGTTGATGTTAGTTATAGCCCTAGAACCAATCATGTGATGGTTGAATAGGGAACATTTTGTATCATATTCTATAAAGGAAAAGGATTGGTTATTATATTTACGTCTTGCTTGTGCCAGCTAAATTAAATATAATAATGCCCTAGAAAAGTAGGTTCTTATCTACAACACATCAATTGGCAGAATTGATTATGAGAGGTTGTAGAGAACACTTTCCTAAATGTTCCCAGTCAAGTATTAATATGCAAGGGAAATATTAATACATAAAGACTAGCATGTAGGTCAATTGATGACTTGATCTCACAAGTCATGGATATATGATATCAAGATGACACATGGGTATATATTAGAGAATATATACTGAACTGACCCGCCATGAGAAAGTTTCATGGATCGTCATATGAGTGTCATAAACTTTCTCATGTGACTATTGGTATGAATAGTCCTCAAACCTGAAGTCACTACGGTTCCCTACATAAGGAGTTATGTACTTTGGTATCGTCAAACATCACCCGTAACAGGGTGGACCATAAAGGCGATTACTGGGTATATAACAAATTATACGGAGGGATGTGAGTGATGTAGATGGGATCTATCCCTCCCATATGATGGGACTGATATCTGTGGGCCCCTTGATTGAGTAGAACTACTAAAACGCATGGCCATGCTCGAATGAGTCAATATGAGATATTGAGCTCATTTGTTTGAGTTAGTTTACTCAGGGATCAAGAAACACATAGATTGATCGAGGATGACACGGTCTATGCCTCATTGGTCAATCTGATATCAAGGATAGAAGGACACGGTTATACATTATAGTAGTTACGGAAAGGTTAGTCGGATCTTGACTTATTTCGTAACTTGGGTAGCAATGATGTATTGCTAGATGCCGCTCATTACTTGTGTATCTAAAAGAGTTTAGATCCACTGCCAACGTTATGAGAGCCTATAGGGTCACACACAGAGCATGATGATTAGAAGAATTAGTGCATTCTAGTTTGACTAGAATAATTTGGGAATAAGCTCAAGTACAAAATGGTTTTTGGACTTTAAGCTTAATGAGAATTTTAGCTTGTTGATTTAATGAGATTAATTCAATATGCTAAGCTTATTAATTTAATAAGATTAAATAAATATGTTATCATGATAGCCTAAGCTTAATTGATTTAATAAGATTAATTCAATATGTTACCTTATTGATTTAATGAGATTAATATGATTAATTCAATATGATAACATAAGCTTATTGAATTAATAAGATTAATTCAACATGCATGAATGCCGCAAAAGTTGCTGCTGTAGCTGTAGGCAATGGCGCAAAAGTTGCTGCTGTAGCTGTAGGAACATATTCTTTGTCTTTGCCCACTGGGCTTATCTTAGAACTAGAGGAGTGCTTTTATGTACCTGCATTAACGAAGAACATAATTTCTGTATCTTGTTTAGACAAGAAAAACTTTTCTTTTATAATAAAAGACAAATGTTGTTCCATTTATTTGAATGAAATGTTCTATTGTAATGCACCACTTATGAATGATCTCTATGTTCTAGATTTAGAAAACCCAATTTATAACGTAAATACCAAATGGTTCAAATCGAATAATTTGAACCAAACATATCTCTGGTACTGTCGCCTAGGTCACATAAATGAAAAACGCATATCCCAACTCCATAAAGATGGATTATTGGACTCATTTGATTTTGAATCATATGAGGTATGCGAATCTTGTCTTTTAGGAAAGATGACTAAAACTCCATTTAGTGGACATGGAGAGAGAGCGACGGACTTGTTAGGACTCATACATACTGATGTATGTGACCCTTTCAATGTCGAAGCCAGAGGAGGCTATAAGTACTTTATTACTTTCACTGATGATATGAGTAGATTTGGCTACTTATATTTGATGAGACATAAGTTAGAATCCTTTGAAAAGTTCAAAGAATTCAAGAATGAAGTACAAAACCAACTTGGTAAGCATATTAAGCTACTTTGCTCAGATCGAGGTGGTGAATACCTTAGTCAAGAGTTTTGTGATCACCTGGCTGAGTGTGGGATAATATCCCAACTCACTCCACCTAGAACACCACAATGGAATGGTGTATCTGAGAGGAGAAATCGTACTCTATTAGATATGGTACGATCAATGATGAGCCAGACTGATCTACCTACTTCCTTTTGGGGTTTAGCTCTAGAGACAGTCGCTTTCACACTTAATCGCGTCCCATCAAAAGCCGTAGAAAAGACACCATATACGTTATGGACTGGGAAGAGTCCCAAAATGTCTTTTATAAAGATTTGGGGTTGTGAAGCTTATGTTAGACGTCAAGTCTCAGATAAACTAGGACCCAAATCAGATAAGTGTTATTTTGTAGGATATCCCAAGGAAACTAAGGGATATTACTTTTACAATCCCACACTTGGCAAGGTGTTTGTTGCCAGAAATGCTGTCTTTCTAGAAAGAGAATTTATTTCTAGAAAAACTAGTGGGAGTAAAATTCATCTTGAAGAAATTCAAGATGAAGATAACACTAAGGCTTCGATGGAAAATGAACAGGCACCACAAAGTGTTGTGGATGAGGAAATTGTTGCCCAAAGAGTTGTGGAGCAAACACCTGTTCAAGTAGACCAACCTCTTCGTAGATCTGATAGGATCCGTCGTCAACCCGAGAGATATTCTTTTCTCTTGACTGACAACGGTGATGTATTGCTTGTCGATCTTGACGAGCCTACATCCTATCAAGAAGCTATGATGAGCCCAGATTCCGAGAAATGGCTAGAGGCCATGAGATCCGAAATGGAATCCATGTACACTAACCAAGTATGGACTTTGGTTGATCCACCTGAAGGGGTAAAACCCATTGGGTGTAAGTGGGTCTTTAAAGTAAAGACTGACATGGATGGTAATAAGCATACCTATAAAGGTAGATTGGTGGCTAAAGGATTCAAACAAATTCATGGTATTGACTATGATGAAACCTTTTCACCAGTTGCGATGCTTAAATCCATTCGGATCATACTTGCTATTTCAACCTACCACGATTATGAGATCTGGCAGATGGATGTCAAAACCACTTTTCTGAATGGAAAGCTACTCGAGGATGTGTACATGACACAGCCTGAGGGTTTTGAAGATCCAAAGCATCCTGGAAAGGTATGCAAACTGCAAAGGTCCATTTATGGACTAAAGCAAGCCTCTCGAAGCTGGAATCTTCGATTCGATGATGTAATTAAGGAGTTTGGTTTCATCAAGAATGAAGATGAACCTTGTGTCTACAAGAGAAATAGTGGGAGCACAGTTGTATTTCTTATCTTGTATGTAGATGACATACTTCTCATCGGAAATGATATTACCTCACTCCAGTCTGTGAAGATGTGGTTAGGGAATTGTTTCTCGATGAAAGACTTAGGTGAAGCTGCCTATATTCTAGGCATCAAGATCTATAGAGATAGATCTAAAAGATTACTTGGCCTAAGTCAGAGTACATACATTGATAAAGTGCTAGATCATTTTGCTATGCAAAATTCCAAGAAAGGATTTCTGCCTTTATCACATGGTGTGAGTCTTTCGAAGACTCAATGTCCCTCTTCTAAGGAGGAGAGAGATCGCATGGATAAGATCCCTTATGCATCTGCTATAGGGTCTATCATGTACACCATGCTTTGTACTCGTCCTGACGTCTCGTATGCTTTGAGCATGACGAGTAGATACCAGTCGGATCCAAGTGAAAGTCACTAGATAGCAGTCAAAAATATTCTTAAATACTTACGAAGAACGAAAGAATATTTCCTGATATTTGGAGGCAATGAGGAGCTAACTGTAAAGGGTTACAGTGATGCAAGCTTCCAAACAGACAAGGATGACTATAGATCGCAATTGGGGTACATGTTTTGCCGAGTATATTGCTGCGTCTGATGCAGCAAAGGAGGCTGTTTGGCTCCGCAAGTTCATCAGTGAACTTGGGGTAGTTCCTAGCATTGCAGATCCAATAGACCTCTATTGTGACAACAATGGGGCTATTGCACAGGCTAAGGAACCTCGATCACATCAGCGGACCAAACACATACTGCGGCACTTCCATCTCATTCGAGAGATCATCGATAGAGGAGATGTGAGGATATGCAGAGTACCGACAGAAGCTAACATCGCAGATCCATTAACCAAGGCTTTGGCACAGAGGAAGCATGATGGTCACACTAGGTCACTAGGTATTAGATATTATAGTGATTGGTACTAGTGCTAGTGGGAGATTGTTAGTTATAGCCCTAGAACCAATCATGTGATGGTTGAATAGGGAACATTTTGTATCATATTCTATAAAGGCAAAGGATTGGTTATTATATTTACGTCTTGCTTGTGCCAGCTAAATTAAATATAATAATGCCCAAGAAAAGTAGGTTCTTATCTACGACATCAATCGATTGTAATTGATTATGAGAGGTCAGAGAGAACACTTTCCTAAATGTTCCTAGTCAAGTATTAATATGCAAGGGCAATATTAATACATAAAGACTAGCATGTAGGTCAATTGATGACTTGATCTCATAAGTCATGGATATATGATATCAAGTTGACACATGGGTATATATTAGAGAATATATACTGAACTGACCCGCCATGAGAAAGTTTCATGGATCGTCATATGAGTGTCATAAACTTTCTCATGTGACTATTGATATGAATAATCCTCAAATCTGAAGTCACTACCGTTCCCTACATAAGGAGTTATGTACTTTGGTATCGTCAAACGTCACCCGTAACAGGGTGGACCATAAAGGCGATTACTGGGTATATAACAAATTATGCGGAGGGATGTGAGTGATATAGATGAGATCTATCCCTCCCATATGACGGGAGTGATATCTGTGGGCCCCTTGATTGAGTAGAACTACTAAAACGCATGACCATGCTCGAATGAGTCAATATGAGATATTGAGCTCATTTGTTTGAGTTAGTTTACTCAGGGATCAAGAAACACATAGATTGATCGAGGATGACACGGTCTATGCCTCATTGGTCAATCTGATATCAAGGATAGAAGGACACGGTCATACATTATAGTAGTCACAAAGGTTAGCCTGATCTTGACTTATTTCAGAACTTGGGTAGCAATGATGTATTGCTAGATGTCTATCGCTTGTGTATCTAAAAGAGTTTAGATCCACCGCCAACGCTATGAGAGCCTATAGGTCACACACAAAGAGCATGATGATTAGAAGAATTAGTGCATTCTAGTTCGACTAGAATAATTTGGGGAATAAGCTTAAGTACAAAATGGTTTTGGACTTTAAGCTTAATGAGAATTTTAGCTTATTGATTTAATGAGATTAATTCAATATGCTAAGCTTATTAATTTAATAAGATTAAATAAATATGTTATCATGATAGCCTAAGCTTAATTGATTTAATAAGATTAATTCAATATGTTACCTTATTGATTTAATGAGATTAATATGATTAATTCAATATGATAACATAAGCTTATTGAATTAATAAGATTAATTCAACATGCATGAATGCCACATAAGCATGCCACATAAGCTTGATGAGGTGGAAGGAGACAAAGGGTTTTGACCTTTTGAATTTCTCCACATGTGGCCGGCCAAACAAGGAGTGATTATTTTTCAATGCAATTGATTGCATTGAATGTGATAGGAGGTGAAAGGTTTTTTCAATCCTATAAAACACTCCATGGGGTGGCCGGCCAAGGTGGTGGAAGCTTGAGGCTTGGAGAGAGCTTGGTGGTGAGAGGCTTTGGCTGTGTGGCTTTTGTGAGTGTAGGCTAGCAAGAAGAGTGGTCTTCTTCTTCCTTTCTCTTTTCCCCTACCTTCCTCTCCTTTAGGGACTTCTCTAGCAAGAAGTAAAGGAGAGCTCTTCTAGTTTCTTTTGTGAGACAAGAGCTTGCTCGTGTGGATACATATAGAGGCACGGACATTTGAACGTGCTAAAAGATCCAACAAACCCAAGGAGAAGCGGGATTAAAAAGGGCACGCAACAAAGGTAATATTCTCCTATAGAGAAATTTATTTTTTTTCTACGAGGTTTTCTTTCGCAAGGATCACTTGGAAGGGATCCTATTTTTCCGTTGCGCATATGCTATTTTACATAAAAAAGATCCCTACAGTTGATACAAAGTGAGCTAAAACATTGAAGTTTTTCTTCACTTTTGAAATTTGTATCAATTTCGATATTTTATGGGTAAAATATTTTTCACCCATTGTATTGCTTATAAGTAATATACGTATGAATTTTCATGATTTTTCGATATATGTAGAATTTCTTATACTTTTTTGAATTTCATTTCTAATAACTGAAATTCTGATATTTCAGTTACCAGTCGACTGCCCTTGTTAGCAGTCGACTAGTGAGCACAACAGTCGACTGATCTATGATAGAGTCGACTGCCTGGCTAATTTTAGGAAAAACAAGGTTGTTTAGCCCATTTTTAGCTACGTTAAAGTTCCCTAACCACTCCTAACCCTAGGATATGCTTTGGGAAGCATTATAAAGGGTGAAAATCCATTGGATATGGATTAGGAGAGTTGTTAGGGTGATGTATCAAATTTAAGGAATGGGAAAGTTCAATGTTAAACTTTGAACCTTATTTTTGATGGTTTAGAGTTCCTATTGGCTTAGGGACTTCCCAAGGACATTGTTGGTGCAATGGTCAAGGGAGAGCAAGTCTTTAGGGGGAGGTATCCATCATGGGATGATGGATGGTATTTTTCCTCATAAGGGGGAAATGAGAACTTTGATATACCAAATTTGGAGATTGGGAGAGTTTGTAGGATTGCCTCTCTTGAGTGATATGAGACTTATCACTAGGAAGGTTGTAGACATCCTAGGTATTTTTAGACCAAGGGGGAGATTATAAGATCTCATTGGGAGATGAGACATTGACATCCTTGGAGAAAACCTTTTTGGTGTTAGTCAAAAAGGGGGAGAATGTTTGGGGAGAATGTTTGGGAGAATTTATGGGATTACCAATTTGGGATAATTGGTAAGTAGATTTGAGTTAGTATTCTAACTCAAAGGTATGTGTTTTGTCAAACATCAAAAAGGGGGAGATTGTTGGTGCAATCGGCCCAGGTCACGATTGACCGGACTCGAGTTTGACTCGAGCGATGTTTTAATGTTTGACATTGATGTCTAATAATGTTTTGGGGAGATTGTTTGTGCAATCGACCCAGGTCATGATTGACCGGACTCGAGCTTGACTCGAGGGGGATTTTGATGGTTGACTGGAGTTGACCATGTCATAGAAAGTCCAAGTCTTGAGTACATGGCATGTAAAGTCCAAGCATGGGTCTTGGCAAGGAAAAGTCCAAGCATGGGTCTTGGCAGTCCAACATGGGTTGACAAGTAAAGTCCAAGGGTGTAGTCTTGGCCATGTAAGTCAAAGGGTGTAGTCTTGGCGGTGAAAGTCCAAGTCATGAGTACTTGGCATTTGGAAAGTCCAAGGGGTTTGATATTGGTGGCGTAAAGTCCAAGCGGGAGTCTTGGCAGCATAAGTCCAATGGTTGGCAGCGTAAAGTCCAAGCGGAGTCGTGGCATCATAAGTCCAATGTGCCTTGGCAGTGTAGACACCGTTAGCATGACATAGCCGATGGAAGCGCCTGAAGGCTAGCATATGGATGAACAAGTTATGGATGACTTGGAGGGATCCGATAGTCACCAGGCTGACGGAGGTAGCTAGAAGACTTAGGTCTAGGCTACGGGTGATCTAGCAAGTATAGGGGCACCATACTTTGGTTAAACCTCATGTTTAAGGTTAAAACCTCATGTTAGAGGTGTATCAGTCGACTGGTACCATGTGGAAGTTGACTGGTGTGAGTCAACTAGGATTTGACTATAGGGAGTGCCCTAGTAGTCGACTACCAGAGGTGGGCAGTCGACTGTTGGACCGAGCAGTCGACTGATCTTGTGATCAGTCGACTGGTGCTCGGTATTTCGGGCAAAGAATGGAGTTGGACTCGACTGCTGAGGTTAGCAGTCAAGTGAAGGCTCGATCACTCGACTGATGGACATGATCATTCGACTGATGTCCTATCCGTTGGATTTTTCTAGCATGGATTGCACCGTTGTCTCACACCAACAGTGTCATCAGTCGATTGATGGTCCCGACCAGTCGACTGATAGGAGAAATCTAGCCCAGGCAGCTGCTATAAAGGAAGCTCGTGGAGGAGGATTTTGCAACCGGTTCTTGAGGAGTTTTGGGGTGATTTGCTGCTGCAAATCAGGGTCTCCAAGTGCATTTCAAGCAACCATCAAGCAAGCAATCAAAAGAGCAATTGTAAAGTGTTGTTTTCTTTACTTGTTGTGTATTTCATTTGTATCTTGCTTGTATTTGTTTCTTACTGTTGTAAGAGTTATTGTACGAGGTTTCTCCGCCTCCAACGTATTGTCGAGAAGGAGTTTATTGTTTAGTGGTGTTTGTGGCATCGCTAGAGCTCTTTAGAGCTCGATCCGTGGAGTAGGAAACGTTCGATTCCGAACCACATTATATCGTTGTGTTTGTGTGTTTGTATCATGTTATTATTTTATTGTTATTATTCTGTTGCGCATTAACACGACTTGTAGATGCAATCACGAATAAATTCCATCGACGCATCCAAAATGCTATTTACCCCCTTCTAGCAGTCACCGAATCCTCAACACATAGGTTGTTGGGATGTATACTGAAAGCCTAGCTCTTTTATATGAACATTTTTATTTTGAAATAAGAATCACATGATCATTGTTTGCACTTTATATTTATTATATGTGTGCATATTGTCTAATACTTTACACTGTAGATAACATGGTGCTTGGGTGTGGCACAGAAGATCATGTTATCAATCCCTTGTAGAGTATAAGTAGAGGCTCACAACCAAGATAGTTTTGGACAAACCGTTGGCATGGTTGTAGTGTAGCTTGGTATTATTTTATCTTGAACATAGAGTTACACTAGTACACTTAGGTGTATTGAGCAGGACCGACATAGAGGTGATTCAATTTATTGCTGACTGCATAATTGTATCGGACCTCGGATATTATGTTGTACATGCTCTTAATCCCGATATAATAACGGGCACATGTACTTAATATTTATTTCTTTGATTTACCAAAGGGTGAGATTTCTATGGATTAAATCAATATGCCCGGTAAGTTGGGAAATGATATTATTTATATGGTGTGTCGTTGATTATAGGAGGAAACAGTATCCTATATATTAGGTTGATGATGTCCCCTTGAGGAGCTCATAAGGTTCATCATGTAAACCTTGCAGGTTGACTTAGTCAACATGATGATAAGGTTGAGTGGTACTACTCGAGGAGTTAGATGTTAATTGATTGATGGTCAGTAAATCAATCAATTGATGGACATTCGATATCTTAAACATGGGGAGATGGATGTACAAATAATATATGGAGCCCATATTAATTTATGGGGGTTGGTGAGGTAGTTCAATGATGATCCTCTAGTGGAATGGAACATCATTGATGGATCAAGTTTGTGTGGTTCCGATCCATCGGGTGGCCAAGATCCAACTCCTCCTCATGGTCCCTATTGTAGCCTATTAACAGTTCATGAAGTCTAGATCCAATGATGGAAAACAAAACTCTAGAATCGACGGTTGAGATCAAATCTCTAGAAACGACGGTTGAGATCAAATCTCTAGATCCGACGGTTGAGATCAAATCTCTAGAACCGATGGTTGAGATTAAATCTCTTGATCCGACGGTTGGGATTAAATCTCTAGATCCGACGGTTGAGATTAAATCTCTTGATCCAACGGTTGGGATTAAATCTTTAGAACCGACGGTGGAGATTAAATCTCTAGAACCGACGATTGAGATTAAAACCCTAGATCCAATGGAAGAGATTAAACCAAGGCCTAAACCTAACTCTATATATATGGGCTTAGGCTTGGGCGGAAAAAAAAGATGGAAAAACCTAATTGAGATAAGGTGGCTTGGGCGGCAAGAAATAGGAGGAGGCTAGGGTTAGGGTTTGGTTCACAATGGTGGGCGGCAACCCTTCTTCCTCCTTCCTCCTTGGTTTGGCCGGCGCCCAAGCTTCTCCCTTCCTTCTATGGCTTAGGTTGGATGGCATTAGGATAGCTTCCCTTGGGCAGAAATCAAATCCTAGTTGGGATAGGATTGGGGTTGGGCGGCTAGGGTTAGGGTTTTGGGATTAGGGTGGGCGGCAACAAGAAGATGAAGATCCTTTTCTTCTTCCTTCTAAGTGTTGGCCGACCACTATCCTTGTTCCCTCTACCTTGGCCGGAGCTCAAACTATTTCCTTCCCTTCATCCATCGTCGAAAATTGGGAGAGCTTTGTCTAGGGTTTGGGCGGCAACAAGGAGGAGGATTGTTTTCCTTTCCTTTCTCCAAGTGTTGGCCGGCGCCCATGCCCATGTTGTTTCTCTTTTGGTTGGTTTCCATACTCCATTTGATCTTCCTTGGCCGGCGGCAACATCGAGTTTATTGACTTGGTGGCCAGTTCTAGAAAGGAAGATGAGTTTTGTTTTAGGATCTTCCTTTGTTCCTAGTGAACAAGGAAAGGAAGATTGGTGATCTAGGAGGCTTCAACTTTTGGTAGATCGTCGCCCACACGACGTCCAAAAGGAGGGAGGACATACAATAGAAGATCAAGAGGTATAACAAGAGGTATAATCTTGTTTATTTTGATTAATGTTCTTTTGTATTATGTTTATAATTGCTTTTCAATTATATGCATGTTTTGTGTGGATGCTTACTTTATGTATGTGTTGATTATACTAGTTTACATTTGTATGTATTTGTATAATCATGGACCCCAATAAGAAACACAAAAACCGGCGATCCGTCCGTTGTCTCTTCCGCGGCTAACCAACTAGAAGAGTTGTGTTGCTTGAACAACTAGTTTGTTCAAGCGATCGCTCAAGTTGTTAGCACGATGACGAATTGGTTGTGCTTAGGAAACTCATCCCATCCGGATTAGTTTTCATTAGTGAAAATTTTAATCCGGGGACATGGGAGCCAATGAGCCTGAGCATGATTTCCAACATAGGTATCCCTAGATTTTGCTTCATGAGGAGCGTTGATGTACAAGACTATTGAGGAAGCAGAAGAACTGATCAAGGAGGTGGCTCAAAACCATAATCAATGGGCTTCTGAATGTAGTCACCCAACACTTGTAGCCTGTAGATATGTCATTAACTCCATTGATCACCTAGCGGCAAGGATGGACGCACTAAGTAGACAGTTTGACTCACTAACCCCTGCTTATATACGTGCAGGAAACTCCTTTAGTGATGGAGTAGCGGCATATTAAGAGGACTACTGTGGACACCAGAGCGGATCGGAGGATCAGGTTGAGCATGTCAAAGCGATGGGCGAGTATAATCAGAGGCCGAATAATCTGTATTCCAGCCATACAACCCCAGATGGAGGAACCACACAAATTTTTCCTACAAGAGTAATCCGGAAAATTTCCAACAATCAGGAGGATATGGGAAACAAAGCAATGGGCAGCAATAACCACCCAATCACTGACTAGAGCAGATGATAGAAAACTTTATTCAGATGCAACAAGAGGCAAACACTAAATTCCAGCGGTGACATTCGCAGATAGAAACAATGATCAAACAATTAAAATCATATTTGAACGATCACACTAGCCGGTAAAAGATGCTAGAAATTCAGGTAGCATAGATCGCCATCCAGGTTACCAGAGCATCGGGGCGATTACTAGGAAAATTAGAGGCTAATCCAGTGGAGCAATGCATGGTAGTGATGCTACTGAACAGGAGGATTCTGAAGGAATTGTCAAGCAGGTTAGTTGACGAACCAAAACAAGGATTCGAAGTAAAGGAACCTTTTGAGGAGACTGGGAGGGAAGAAGTTGAAAACATGGAGCATGAACCTGCTATAAAAACTCAACCACCCCTAATAGTACCATTCCTGCAGTGGATGACCAATGCAAAGAGAGATGCTAAGTTCATAAAATTCCTGAACATGTTAAAATCTATCTCAGTGGAGGTGTCGTTACTCGAAGCTTTGTACCAAATGCCTCAATTTGCAAAATTTGTGAAAGATATTCTGGCACACTGCAGGAAGGTCGAGTTGTCCTTACGGAAGAATCTAGTGCTTGTCTCCAGAATGAAACGACCCAGAAACTAAGAGATCCGGGGAGTTTCTATATTCCATGTCATATAGGGACAACCATGATAAGTAGGGCGTTCTCTGACTTAGGCACTAGTGTAAGCTTGATGCCATATGCACTATGCCAGAAATTAGGACTGGGGAATTTAAAGTTGATCACTATGACATTGCAATTAGCTGACCACTCATGTCAAGGTAGGGGATTTTATACTGCCAATAGATTTTGTAGTTTTAGAAATGGAAGAAGTCCCAAAAATCATCGTAATTCTTAGACGACCATTTTTAGCAATGGATGGAATGGTCATAGACATCAAGAATCATAAGCGACCCTGACAGTGGGAGACGATAGTTTAGAATTTAAGCTTCCTAGCGCAGTAGGCCAGAGACCCACATGTTGGATCGAGAAGCGTCGCTAGAGGGGGGTGGTGAATAGTGAGCGTAAATCTTTTCGTTCGTTCATTCCATACACAAGTAAGCACAATGGAAAATAAAGAAACACATTTATTTTTACTTGGTCACAACCCAGCGGTTGCTACTCCAAGGCCCTAATGGTCCTAGACTGCGTACGGAGGGAAAAGCACTATAACGTCTCCTCCTCGTTGGAGGTAGGAGACAACGATAACAAAATCGAAGGTACGAGGATAAGGCAACAAGCCTACCTCACCTCGTTACGAATAAAAACAAAGAATACAATAGAATATGTTACTTGTTGCTACTGTCGACGAAGAGGATGAGAACTTGTCGTCGCGTCGGCGTTGTGACGGTGTTGGAGCTTTAGCGTTGTAGGAGCACTTGAGAATAAACTTGATGATGTTTGGAGTTGGAATCCTCCCCTCCTTTTATAGATTTTAGCCTCTGAATTTGTCTCCTCATCTTTCGGAATAGATCATGAAGTTGTACAAATTTTATCGCAAAGTGGCCGCGTCAAACCTTATCCATTTTGACCTAGTGCAAAGGCTGATTCGTCGCCATCACCAATCGATGCCTCCCATCACCGATCGATGAGCATCACCGACCGCCTAATGTCCAAAGACGATCGCGCCAACCTAGCCACTTCCGTGCAGTAAGAGGTTAGCTTGGAAAATGATAAAAGCGATGGTTTCTAACCGTCTGATCTCGACCTAGACCTTCCACAGGAATTCTTAGTCAGATCGCCGCCTATTGGTCATCCCCGTACAGAGGACACGACCTTACCATCTCTCACTCACACGAGCTTACCTTAATACTTCCTTTGTAGCTCTCGCTTTCGGCCTTCCACTTGATTCTTTCGGCTCCCTCCGAAGTCACTCGAGTGTCGCCCGACCACCACGGCTTCCTCTGGGTGTCGCTAGCCTTCAGCTCTAGCTTTTGCACTTTGTGTCTTTGCCATAATCAAAACATAGGTTCGATTATCTAGTGCCCCTGCACCAACAATCTCTCCCTTTTTTATCTATGGCAAACCAACACAATGTTAAGGGAAATAAAAGCATAAAACAAGTATAGTAGATGATGAATGCCATTCCCAAAAACTCCCCCTTAACCAAAACTCCCCCTTAACCCTCTAGGTGAGTTTTGAAAGAGATACTTTAGTTTTCAAAATCAAAATTTGTGTTACTCCCCCTTAACTTTTGCCTCTTCTCCCCCTTTTGCCATAAATAAAAAAAAATTTGGGTTTTTGTATAAAATAGGGGTTTAAAAACAATATCGTTTATGGATGCATCTAGATAAATCAAATATGAGTCCAAGCATGCATCTAGCAGTAGTTAGATAGATTGGTTCGAGGTGTGTCCCTCTGCACCAATAATCTAAAGGTTTATAATATACCCCATAGGGTTATTTTGCTCTCCCCCTTAGTCAAATATATGAAGTATAAGAGATGTAGGGGGCTCTAAACTTTGGTCTAAGAGTTGTTAAGTACAATAGTTGAGAAAATAAGTAGTATTTTGAAGAGGTTATATTTCAATTATCCTTAACATCTCACCCATTCTATGTTTCTCAGAATTTGTTCACCTTATATATTTTGTGAGATGATTTTAAATTTATTAAAGATAGTCAACCTTGGGTTAGATTCGGATTTAACCTTTAGATCGTTAAGTAACTTTTCGAGAAACTGACTTCCAGGTCGTGGCGAGGCACAGGGCCCTTCTTTGATTGGAACAACGATCACTTCCTTAGACAAATCCAAATTCAAGAAAATATCGCTTAAGTCACTTAGAGTTACTTCCTGGTCTAACTAGTTTAGGATACGGCGAGGTAGCTTCAGCTAGTTCCACTCGGTCAAGTGCACCAAGCTAGATATGTCTTATCTAGCTCGAATACATGAGACTTTATTTCCCTAACGTACTATCATCTCACCGCGTCCTGATACTATGTTGTCAAGAGTTGACTAGCTATTTTCCCTACCTAGCTGTTCTAAAAATTAAAATAAAATATTCAATGGTTTTGATAAGTAAGCGGGTATACTATTTTAGTGTTAGCTCCCCCTGGACCATTGAACCAATATGGTCTATTCAAATAATGAATTTGATCCTGGGAATCCAAAATTTATTAGTCCTTATATGTGAGTTCATTAAAACCTTTGGGACCCATGCTTGGACTCTTTGATGACTACGATTTACGATAGACATATAAGATCTATTCGTAGTCGTTGACCTAAATCCGAGTCCATCTTTGTTGTACACGGCTCTTTGGGTTTCAAGTAGTCGATTAAGGTTCTTAGATCCCAATGTGAACCTTTCCAACCTAGCCTCAACCTCTTGAACTCGATCTTTCAAGAGAGAATTCTCCTCCTCAAGTTTTTCAATTTGGGTTGAGTTTCCCTCTTGAACTTGACTAGTTGAAGAGGTTAGAGTAGCCTCTTGCTTGAGGGTTTCAACCTCCTCAAGTAACGACTCAACCCTAGACTCGGACTTAGTTAATTTCCTAGTAAGAACTTTAATTGTATTGGAAAGCGTATGAATTAGTGAGCGGCTAACCTTAATTTTCTCTTTTGATCCGGCTTTGAGTTTCTTCTCGAAATAGTCCTCGAGTTCGGAGTCGGTGTTGTAATTGGATTCGGATTCGGACTCTGACTCGGACTCTTCGGGTCTTGCCATGCATTCTATGCCGACGCCTTCTTCGTTGTCCCATGTTGCACGAAAAGCCTTCTTTTGATTTGATTTGAATTGTGCCCTCTTTTGGTTCATTAGTAGCCTCCTTTCCCTCTGAATGATCTTTCACACTACGTTCACTATTTCTTCCACCTCTTCTGATTCGGACTCTGATTCGTCTTCGAGTTCGAGTTCATCTACTTGCCTAGTAGGTGGCTTGCTTCTTTGTCCTGCAAGTAGAGCAATACTTCTCTCGGCCCGGACCACGTTAGTTTGCTCATGAAGTTCAAACTCGGAAAATAATTTGTCTAACCTAAGCTTCGAAAGGTCCTTAGATACCTGGTAGACATCGACCATGGATGCCCACAAGGTAGTCCTAGGGAACGCATTTAAAGTGTACCTTATAAGGTTCCGGTTTTCTACGGCTTGCCCGATCGAGTGAAGACCATTGACGATGTCTTGGATCCGCACATATAGTTGGGTGACGTTCTCGTGATCTTGCATCTTTAGATTGCAAAGTTTATTTAAAAGTAAATCTCTTTTACATACCTTAGCATCGGGCATCCCTTCGTGTAGATCAATCAATTTGTTCCAGAGGTCTTTGGCGCTAATGAATGGTCCGATGCGGTTGAGTTCCTCCTTGGACAAGCCGCATTGCAATATTTGGGTTGCTCTTGCATCAGCTTCAATTTGCCTCTTGGTTTCATTGGTCCACTTGTTGAAATCCAAGGGCAAAGCCGGTTTGGATTATTATCCAAGTCTCGACTTGTGTTTTCAAGAAACACTCCATCCGACCTTTCCAATAATGGAAATCATTTCCGTTAAAGAACGGAGGTCGGGTGGTGCTATACCCCTCAATGTAAGCCATTAAATGTCTTACAAAACACAAATAAAAACCAAAGAGAATTCCAAGACTTGGTCTTGGATTAGCAGTGTGGGAAATAATAGGAAATAAATATGAAGAATAAAAAACTAACAAAAACTAGAAACTTACGACCTTCGATGTACCCGAAAGGGTACTAAACGTTGTATCGTATGCTATGTTATGATGAGGCCCGATGTATCGTATGCTCTGAGTGTCACGAGTAGATACCAGTCTGATCCAGGAATGGATTATTGGGTGGCTATTAAGATGATCCTTAAGTACTTGAGAAGAACTAAGGATGTGTTCCTAATATATGGAGAAGGGTACATGGTGATACGTGGGTATACGGATGCCAGCTCCAGACAGACAAGGATGATTCCATGTCTTTGTCTGGGTATGTATTCACCTAGAATGGAGGCGCAATAAGTTGGAAAGGTTCCAAGCTTGACACTATAGCGGATTCTGCCACTAAGGCAGAATACATTGCAGCTTTGGAAGCAACAAAGGAAGTGGTTTGGATCAAAAAGTTCATCTCTGAACTTGATGTGGTCTCATCAATGATCCAAACATGTGCTTCGCCGCTATCATCTTATCAGAGAGATCATCAGTAGGAACGAAATACAAATCGGGAAAATTCCCACTGAAAGGAACTTAGCGGATCCTTTGACTAAGGCATTACCTCAAAATAAGTTTGAGGGTCATGTTAGAGCTTATGGTATTGGATACCGTAGCGATTGGCATTAGGCCAAGTGGGAGTCTGTTAGTAATATATGAGAGATGTCCTAAGGCAATCGCCTTATGTATGAACCATTTATATGTTAAATGAAGATTCACTATTTGAGTATACATGTTTCATGTATTTGATTGGATCTTAAACTCATTTACTGAATGTCCACGATACGATTCACAGCATGAGAGAATTTGTGATTGGATCACAACTAGTGAGTATCTCTACATGTGTAATTGTGATGTATCGGAATTATCCCTAGTCGATGAATTGATGGATTTGAACACCATCGATTCTGTCGAGACTAGCACGAGGTATACTCCTTGGTGTATCCAAGCAGCTGATTCTCACTGGCTGGAGACATTGTGATGTCCGGAGTTAATCGTGGATGCTAGTTATGGTAACTAGTTCATTGGAGTGACCAGCCGTAAGACTTCATATGGTTCTCTGCATATATGATATGACAATGAAGTTCTTACTATAGCTTAAGTGCGATGTTCCTTTGACTTGCGGTATTCAAGTCATCTTGATCATGGAGACTTATGCTTTGACATCTTAAGCAAACATCTCTAAGGAGATGTGGACCCGGGATGATTGGGTATAAGTCGAAATGATCGAAGGTGTTTGAATAGCCTATAAAGGATTCATCACTCCTTGCGAGGAGATGTATACCCATGGCCTCTCGTCGGATTGTTACTAAAGTCTTTGGCCAAAGCATTACATGTTTAGAGTAAAGTACTCTTCGATATATGTTGAGTAACTAGAATCCGTAGGACGGGGAAATGATACTTGGGCTAGGTGTGACGTAGTCAGCCTAGTGGGGACTGACACTATAGACCATGTCCTGAACCAAGTGGGTATAAGATGAGTGAAGAGAATGGGGCACGAATCATTCGAGCTGCTGAAGGGTTTCAGAAATAGTTCTGGATCAACCGTTGATCTTTTCGGTTAATTGGGGATCATGATGTACTACTAGGTGCCACTCATGATCGTTCTATAATTAATGGTTAATTATAGACGGCCAACATAAACCGAGAACCTATTTGGTCACATGCACAACGAGCGTAATCCAAAGTATTTAAAACGAGCTTGAGAATGAGATTCTCAGACCGAGAGAAACTATGTTTGGTTGGACCAAACATGGAGCGAGCATGAAATCGTTTTAGGCGCAATGGAAGCGTGGATGAGCCGTGTCTTATGAAGACATAATGGATGGACTAAAATGGTTTGGTTCTAATCCAATGGAGGAGAATAAACCAAAGGGTTTGGTTTATTTTAAACGAATGAACCAAAAGTTGGTTCGGTTCGTTTTAACTTAAAATAAACCATCATGGTTTGGTTTATTTTAACTTATCTTAATGGAGCGGGTTAACGGGCCTAATGGTTATGATCCAATAACCATTAAGAGAATTAGTTCTCTATAAAAGAGGGCTTAAGGGATAATTAAGCCCTAATCCACAACCCTAAGTTGCTGCCCA
This sequence comes from Wurfbainia villosa, assembly GCA_025175895.1. NCBI lineage: Eukaryota > Viridiplantae > Streptophyta > Magnoliopsida > Zingiberales > Zingiberaceae > Wurfbainia > Wurfbainia villosa. Next base: position 26,969,412 of record CM045989.1, on the reverse strand, counting down.
CCTCTCCTTGGAGAAATTCGGAGCTAACTCTCCTCCTCCTTGCCGCCGCCCACCTTGAGGCTCCAACCGGCATCCAGAAGGTTGCTTCCTTCCCCCTCGCCGGCGTCGAGCTGCTGCCGATTAGTGCTCCGGTGATCTCCTTCAAGTTTGGCATCAAGGTGAGCTCTATCTCCCTTGGTTGGCCGGCGCCTATCACCTCTACCAAAGCTGTCCAGTTTTCTGGACAGCTTGTTCTCCTCTCGTCGGAGCGTCGTTTGGACGACGGTTAGAGCTCCGACAGAGGCTAACTTACCGGGGATTCGATCTCCGGTAATCCTCTGAGGTGGAGGACGAAGGATTCGTCAATTGGTTGACGAATACCTCTTCGGAGAAGCGAGTTTTGAGAACTCGTATTAGGATCCGAATTTGGATTCGGATCGTGATCATCTCTTGATCACGTCGTCTTTAACATGAGGCTAGTAACCCGTACGAAGACGAAGCTTGTGGCTTAGCGAAGTCATCCCGAGGAACTCAGCGTGGATACGGATAGAGACGATTCTAGCGAGGATCGTTCCGGTTGATGTCGTTCCCGCTACACGTCATACGAAAGGTATAACGTAGATAAATTTCCTTTTATTGCAAATTTAAATTTACAGTTATGTCTACACTTGTTGTAATATGCATGCATGTGATGTGTGTGTTGTAATAAATGTAGATTTATTATTTTTATTGCTTCCGCTGTGTTAATGTTTACGAAACGTGATCGAACACACACACGCCGCGGTGCCGGAAACCCAACAATAGCAAGATTGTTGACATTATTCCTAGCATGTTTTTTATCCCTAGAAATTGAAGGTGCATTGATAAATTTTACCTTAGGGTTTGCCTTAGAGGCTCCCCCTACATGTGATGCTTTTTCTTGCCCTTTCTTTTTCCCTTTAGGACATGAACTCCTGTAGTGCCCTTTTTGTTGACATTTGAAGCACATCACGTGCTCTTTGCTTTTAATTATCGGGGCACCGACATCCTTTGATTTTTCTTGAGGTTTTGTGTCGGAGGAGTCTTCTTGACTTTCTTTGGACACTTACTCTTATAGTGCCCAAATTCCCTACACTCAAAACACATAATATTATTTTTATTTTGAATTGAGGTGTTTGAGTTACCTAAGTCAATGGAGGCTGGAATCAGATTTTGAGCTTCTTCATCTTGACCGATGTTGAAGCTTCTTCTTGATGTTTCTCCGATGATCTAATCTCCTCCCCCTCAATCCTAGAGGTGGAGGTCTCCTCCGATTCTACTTCCTCTTCCTCCTTGGATGTTGATGGTCTCTCAACCTCCAAGTCCTCACTTCCTTGTGAGGATGATGCATTTGCCTCTTCGGTCTCTTCCTCTTGGATCGGTGATGGACTTTCATGGAGCTTGGCCACTTGGCTCCATAGCTCCTTGGCATCTACATAATTACCTAACATACACAAGATATTGTTAGGTATTAAATCAATTAAAAACTTCATTACCTCATCATTTCTCTCGAAGGCTTGGACTTGCTCTTCGGTCCATCTCTTTTTCTTGAGGAACCCTCCCTTTGGTCCTATTGGATAGCTATGTCCCTCCATTAAAATGGACCATTCTTCGAAGTCCCACATCATGATAAAATCTTCAATTCTTCTCTTCCAAGAATTGAAGCATTCTCGTCTATATATGGTGTAAGGGATCGGTGTGTTGATGTCCCAACCTAGTTGCTCTTGAACTTCCATCTTCACCCTCTAGCGTGCTCCCTTAGTTGTTAAACTTGAAGAGCAGCCTCGCTCTGATACCACTTGTAGGGGATCCTTGGAAGCTAGAGGGGGGGGGTGAATAGCTTGTATTCATAGCATGATGGAATTCATTGTCGTTCGTCTCTACAAAACTCGTTATGCGCAGTGGAATAATAGAAATAATGCAATAACAAGAAACAAGACAAACACGAACACAAGAATATAATGTGGTTCGAAATCGAACGATTCCTACTCCACGGATCGAGCTCTAGTGATGCACACGCAACCACTAATCACAAATACTCCTTCTTGACACAAGTCGGAGGCAGAGAAATCTCGTACAAATGTTCTTACAACAATAAGAAATAGATACAAGCAATTACAATAACAAAATACAATGCAAGTAAAGAAAACTACTTTACAATTGCTCTTTTGAATGCTTGATCTTTGGTTGCTTGGATTGCACTTGGAGACCCTGATTTGCAGTAGCAAATCACCCCAAAAGCCCTCAAGAATCCATTGCATTTTCCTCCTTCACGAGTTCCATTTAAAGCTTCAACCTGTGTTGGAAATCACTGATCAATCGACTGTTCGGGACCATCAGTCGTCTAATGCCACTGTTGTCATGAGACAATGGCTAGATCCACGCTGGAAAGATCCAATGGATCCATCATCAGTCGACTGATAATGACCATCAGTCTATTGTTAGAGCCTCCACTCGACTGTTAACCTTAGCAGTCGAGTCAAACTCCATTTTGTGCCCGAAAAACTGAGCACCAATCGACTCACACAAGATCAGTCGACTGCTCGGCCAATCAGCCGACTGCCCTCTGTTGGGATGTATACTGAAAGCCTAGATCTTTTGTATGAACATCTTTATTTTGAAATAAGAATCACATGATCATTGTTTGCACTTTATTTATATATGTGCATATTGTCTAATACTTTACATTGTAGATAACATGGTGCTTGGGTGTGGCACAGAAGATCATGTTATCAGTCCCTTGTAGAATATAAGTAGAGGCTCACAACCAAGATGGTTTTGGACAAACCATTGGCATGGTTGTAGTGTAGCTTGGTATTGTTTTGTCTTGAACATAGAGTTACACTAGTACACTTAGGTGTATTGAGCAGGACTGACATAGAGGTGATTCAATTTATTGCTGACTGCATAATTGAATCAGACCTCGGATATTATGTTGTACATGCTCTTAATCCCGATATAATAACAGGCACATGTACTTAATATTTATTTCTTTGATTTACCAGAGGGTGAGATTTCTATGGATTAAATCAATATGCCCGGTAAGTTGGGAAATGATATTATTTACATGGTGTGCCGTTGATTATAGGAGGAAACCGTGTCCTATGTATTAGGTTGATGATGTCCCCTTGAGGAGCTCATAAGGTTCATCATGTAAACCCTGCAGGTTGACTTAGTCAACATGATGATAAGGTTGAGTCGTACTACTCGAGGAGTTAGATGTTAATTAATTGATGGTCAGTATATCAATTAATTGACGGACATTCGATATCTTAAACACGGGGAGATGGATGTACAAATAATATATGGAGCCCATATTAATTTATAGGGGTTGGTGAGGTAGTTCGATGATGATCCTCTAGTGGAATGGAACATCATTGATGGATCAAGTTTGTGTGGTTCCGATCCATCGGGTGGCCAAGACCCAACTCCTCCTCATGGTCCCTATCGTAGCCTAATATAAACCTCATGAAGTCTAGATCAAATGATGGAAAACAAATCTCTAGATCCGACGGTTGGGATTAAATCCCTAGAACCGACGGTGGAGATTAAATCTCTAAAACCGACGGTTGGGATTAAATTCCTAGAACCAATGGTAGAGATTAAATCTCTAGATCCGACGGTTGGGATTAAAACCCTAGAACCAACGGTGGAGATTAAATCTCTAGATCCGACGGTTGGAATTAAAACCCTAGAACCGACGGTTGAGATTAAATCTCTAGATCCGACGGTTGAGATTAAAACCCTAGAACCGATGGTGGAGATTAAACCAAGGCCTAAGCCTAACTCTATATATATGGGCTTAGGCTTGGGCGGCAAGATGATGGAACATGGAAAACCTAATTGAGGGGCTTTGGCTTGGGCGGCAAGAAAGTGGAGGAGCTAGGGTTTTTGGGTGGCCACAAAAGGAGAGGGAGCTTCTTCTTCTTCTTCCCAATGGTGGCCGGCACCCTTCTTCCTCCTTCCTCCATGGTTTGGCCAGTGCCCATGCTTCTCCTTTTGATCTAGGTTGATGATTTGGGTTTTACCAAACCTAAAGTGGGCGGCAAGAAACCCTAAGGGAGTTAGGGTTTTGCCTCTCTTTGGTTGGGCGGCAAGAAACCCTAGGAGGTTAGGAGGTTGGGCGGCTAGGTTATGGAAGCTAAGGTGGGCGGCAAATATAGGAGGAGGGTTCTTCTTCTTCCTAAGGTGTGGCCGGCTCCTACCTCCTCTTCCTTCTACCTTGGTCGGGGCTCAATCGATTTCCTCTTCTCCTCTTCAATCCATCTTGGCCGGCGGCACTAGAAGCTAGGGTTTGTCCCTAGTTTGGTTCCTTGGTGGTTTCTATTATGTTCTCTCTATTCTTGGGGCCGGCGGCATTAATCCTTTGTGGATTGGTGGTTGGCTCAAGCAAGAAGGGAAAGAGAGTTCTTCTTTCTTGGATTGAAGAAGATCTAGGAAGCTTCAACTTGTGGAGGATCTTTGCCCACACGAAGTCTACAAGGAGGTTAGGATATACGATAGAAGATCAAGAGGTATAAAAGTTTTATAACTTTTATTATTGTTCTTTGCATATTCTTATTGATATGCTAGCTTATGTTCTTTATGTTAGTATATGTTGATTATACTAGTTTACATTTGTATGTATTTGTATAATCATGGACCCCGAATAAGAAACACAAAAACCGACGATCCGTCCGTCGTCTCTTCCGCGGCTAATCAACTAGAAGAGTTGTGTTGCTTGAACAACTAGTTTGTTCAAGCGACCACTCAAGTTGTTAGCACGATGACGAATAGGTTGTGCTAAGGAAACTCATCCCATCCGGATTAGTTTTCATTAGTGAATATTTTAATCCGGGGACATGGGAGCCGATGAGCATTCCGAGGAATAGCACGTCACCAACAAATGGTATCAGAGCCACGGTTTCCGGTTTTGTGTGTTTTGGATTCGATTACTTTCACGCACTTATCATATATTGTGTATGCCGGATAATAGTAGGATGTGCGTAAGCTATCTTTTTGGTTGCAGGCATAAGATCCAACTATTATGGCTATATATGTGTGTATGTGATTGCATGTGTGTGTGATTGTATATTATTTGAATCCTCGGGGTTGACGAGGCTAAATTAGTATTTAATTTTTGTAATTGAATACAACATTGTTTATCCACTCTTTATTTTATTTTACTTTCGATCTAGATTTCATGTACACTCCCTCGTGGAGTATAGGATCGATGGATGTAAAATAAAATAGGTTTTATTCTCGGCTCGGATCTCCGGTTGGCTCGTACATGACGTAGGAGGAGCGGACGAGGTGGCGACACGACGGGACGCATATTGGAGAACAATGCCATAATAGTTGGAAAAATTCTGATTTTTCCATATTTATTGCTGATTTGTTTTATATGCATGTTGTGTGTGCTTGAAAATTCCTCATTGTCAATTTACTAAGTGGGAGAGGGACATTTTAATTAATTCCCGCGGCCTCCATTACAATTTGACATGTGATGCAACAAACTTGCGCGTCGGGTTTGAGTGCCTTCCTCCCCATCGGATGAGTTTGTTTGCGGATCACTAGGTCAAATAATGGTTATAAGAAATTATCTAGGAGCGTGTGTACTTCCACAGCGGTAAGGCACATAATCCAAAATAATTCCCTTAGTACCGTGTAATGGTGCACACTTAGATGCAAATAAAAAGTAGTTTTATTTGTAGGGCCAAAGAGGAACCAACTATTAATTTTATTTGTCAAAAAGTAAGGTTGACAAGATAATAAAATTAAGGGGTTAAACCTCCTCTTACAAATGTAGAATTCGTATACGTCCACACTATCGTGACATGCGATATTCTCGGTGTTTGAGGTGTTGGTTGATTTCAAAATTTTATTGTTTGAGGAATCAATAATTTTTATTGAAATCTACAGTAATAATAAGCATGTGTGCTTGAAAATTCCTCATTTTCAATTTACTAAGTGGGAGAGGGATATTTTAATTAATTCCCGCGGCCTCCATTACAATTTGACGTGTGATGCAACAAACTTGCGCGTCGGCTCTGAGTGCCTTCCTCCCCATCGGATGAGTTTGTTTGCGGATCACTAGGTCAAATAATGGTTATAGGAAATTATCTTGGAGCGTGTGTACTTCCACAGCGGTAAGGCACATAATCCGAAATAATTCCCTTAGTACCGTGTAATGGTGCACACTTAGATGCAAATAAAAAGTATCCTCCCCATCGGAGTCACTGCTTTTATTTGTAGGGCCAAAGAGGAACCAACTATTAATTTTATTTGTCAAAAAGTAAGGTTGACAAGATAATAAAATTAATGGGTAAAACCTCCTCTTACAAATGTAGAATTCGTATACTTCCACACTATCGTGGCATGCGATATTCTCGGTGTTTTGAGGTGTTGGTTGATTTCGAAATTTTATTGTTTGAGGAATCAATAATTTTTTTAAATCTAAAGTAATAATCTATGTGATTCTTAGGATTTTCAAAAATGACTTTCAGTCCACTTACTATGATACTAAAGGAAATAAACTTACTGTATCCAAATAATATTGATTGGAAAATATTCTAGATATTGTCTTATCTGCTAAGGAGTACAAGTATGCACTCTTCAAAGAGTGTCCTCAAGCCATCATTGCTCAAAAGGGTTTCTACTTCTAAGCCGAAAGGCAAGAAGAAGAAGAAACAAGGTGAAGCAAAGATGGTTGGAGGATCTCAAGGAAGAGTGAAGTAGCCGAAAGGCAAGTACTTCACTTGCAAGCAGGATGGACATTGGAAGAAGGACTGTCCCAATCCAAAACAGAACAAAGGTATATCTTTTGGACTAGTCATTGAAACATGATTAGTGGTGATATCTACCGGCACCTGGTGAGTAGATACAGGAGCCACTAATCATGTCTGCAACAATTTGCAGGGGTTCCAGGAAACTCGATGACTAGCTAAAGGGGAGATTACCATTTACTTGGGCAATGCCATGATGGTAGCGGCTATTGCAGTGGGAGAAGTTTTATTTATCTCTTGAGAATAATAAAACTTTGGTTCTGGAAAATTCCCTTTATGTACCTTTATTTAGAAAGAATTTAGTTTCAGTTTCTAAATTATTATGGATGGATATTCTATTTCTTTTAATGACAGAGTTGTTATAAAAGGAATAGGGAGAATATCTATTCAGGTACATTGAAAGGAAATTTGAACCAAAACCTCCCACGATGCAAATTGAAGTTAATAACTCATCTTCTAATTCCAATAAGAGAAAAGAACCTTCGAAGATGAACCAAACATATCTTTGGCTTCTTAGGCTTGATCACATTAACCTAAGCAGAATTCAAAGGTTGAAAGCTGATGGACCTTTGGGTTCATTAGTGGTGGAGGATCTCCCAACCTACGAATCTTGCTTGGAGGGTAAGATGACCAAGAGGCCTTTTTAAGGCCAGGGGGTATAGAGCCAAAGATGTGTTAGAAATGGTTCATTCTAATTTGTGTGGTCCTATGGCTATCTAGGCAAGAGGTAATCTTGAATATTTTGTCTCTTTTGTAGATGATTATTCAAGATATGGATGACACTACGATCTGATCGTGGTGGTGACAACCTCTTGGGAGAGTTTAGGAACTACTTATCAGAGGTTGGGATTCAATCCCAATTGACTGCACCTGGCACACCCCAGCAGAACGGTGTAGCAGAGCGAAGGAATAGGACTCTTATGGAGATGGTTAGATCGATGATGAGTTATTTTGACTTGTTTTATAGTCCTAGAGATCAGAGGGTGATCGTTAACACGAATGTCAGATTTCTAGAGGAAGACTATGTGATAAGCCACAAGCCCAAGGGTAAAATTGTTCTGGAGGAGTTAAAAAGGGAAGTCACTTCTTTAGTACCACCGGTACAAGAGGATATACCACATGTCACTGCACCGCGTGTCACAGAGGATACACAGGTGATACCTCGTCGTAGTGGGAGGGTTGTTAGACAGCCTGAGAGATTCATGTTCTTGGGAGAATCTTTTGATTTGGTCTCTAGCAAACATGAACCTGATCCCTAGGCATACGACGAGGCAATCCAAGATATAAATACAACATATTTGCAAAGTGCAATGAATACTGAGATTGAATCTATTGATTCAAGTCAGGTCTGGGAGCTCTTGTGCACTGCAGCTCATATGGATTATGAGTTGTGGCAGATGGATGTCAAGACAGCTTTCCTTAATGGAAGTCTTGAGGAAAACATCTATATGAAGCAACCAGAGGGATTCATTGCTAAGGGCAAAGAGCATATTGTATGTAAGCTTAATCGGTCCGTTTATGGACTGAAGCAAGCTTTGAGGTCTTGGAACATCCGCTTTGATGAGGTAAATCCAGACTTATGGATTTATTCAAAGTTCGGATGAGTCTTGTGTATACAAGAGATGTGACGGAAATATAGTGGTATTTCTTGTACTATATGTAGATAATATTTTGGTAGTTGGCAACAATATCAGAGTGTTATCAGACGTAAGGGTATGGTTGTCCAAACAGTTTTGAAGGACTTGGGAGAAGTGGATCACAACCTTGGGATCAAGGTTGTTGTGCTTATCCCAAGCTTCATACATAGACATGATTTTGGATTGTTTTAGCATGCAAAACTCCAAGAAGGGTTTTCTACCTTTCAGGTATGGAGTTACTTTATCTAAGGAGATGTGTCCTAGATCATCTGAGGTGATAAAAGAGCTGAAGGCGGTTCCTTATGCTTCGGCAGTAGGAAGCCTCATGTATGCTATGTACGAGACAAGATATCTGCTTTGCCATGAGCATGGTTAGCAGATATCAGAGTAATCCAAGACAGGGACATTGGACTACGGTAAAAGCATATATTGTAGTGCCTGAGAAGGACTAGGGATTATATGCTAGTTTACCGGGCAGACCAATTACTCCCTGTGGGTTGCATGGATTGTGATTTCCAATCAGATAGGGATAACAGTAAGTCTACCTCAGGTTTTGTGTCTACTTTAGGAGGTGGAGCCATTGTATGGAGGAGTGCCCAGCAGAAATGCGTGGCGGACTCCACCATGGAAGCTGAGTATGTGGCAGCCTATGAGGCAGCCAAAGAAGCTGTGTGGCTCAGGAACTTCCTGATGGACTTGGATGTGATTCCTGGTTTGCCCAGAACTATCATAATTAATTGTGATAATAATTGTGTAGTTGGAAACTCGAAGGAACCACGAGCCCATAAGGCTAGTAAACACATAGAGTGCAAGTACCACCTGATACGAGAAATCGTAAAGGATGTAGAAGTTGATGTCGCCTAGATTGCATCAGAGGATGACCTGGTAGACCTTTTCACTAAGGCCTTTCAGGCGAGAGCTTTGATAGGCATGTGGAGGGAAGGGGAATCAGATGTATGGCAGTATGAGGACAGCATAATCTTTTAGTATAAGTGGGAGATTGTTGGGATGTATACTGAAAGCCTAGATCTTTTATATGAACATCTTTATTTTGAAATAAGAATCACATGATCATTGTTTGTACTTTATTTATATATGTGCATATTGTCTAATACTTTACATTGTAGATAACATGGTGCTTGGGTGTGGCACAGAAGATCATGTTATCAGTCCCTTGTAGAATATAAGTAGAGGCTCACAACCAAGATGGTTTTGGACAAACCATTGGCATGGTTGTAGTGTAGCTTGGTATTGTTTTGTCTTGAACATAGAGTTACACTAGTACACTTAGGTGTATTGAGCAGGACCGACATAGAGGTGATTCAATTTATTGCTGACTGCATAATTGAATCGGACCTCGGATATTATATTGTACATGCTCTTAATCCCGATATAATAACGGGCACATGTACTTAATATTTAATTCTTTGATTTACCAGAGGGTGAGATTTCTATGGATTAAATCAATATGCCCGGTAAGTTGGGAAATGATATTATTTACATGGTGTGCCATTGATTATAGGAGGAAACCATGTCCTATGTATTAGGTTGATGATGTCCCCTTGAGGAGCTCATAAGGTTCATCATGTAAACCCTGCAGGTTGACTTAGTCAACATGATGATAAGGTTGAGTGGTACTACTCGAGGAGTTAGATGTTAATTAATTGATGGTCAGTAAATCAATTAATTGACGGACATTCGATATATTAAACACGGGGAGATGGATGTACAAATAATATATGGAGCCCATATTAATTTATGAGGGTTGGTGAGGTAGTTCGATGATGATCCTCTAGTGGAATGGAACATCATTGATGGATCAAGTTTGTGTTGTTCCAATCCATCGGGTGACCAAGACCCAACTCCTCCTCATGGTCCCTACGTAGCCTAATATAAACCTCATGAAGTCTAGATCAAATGATGGAAAACAAATCTCTAGATCCGACGGTTGGGATTAAATCCCTAGAACCGATGGTGGAGATTAAATCTCTAAAACCGACGATTGGGATTAAATTCCTAGAACCAATGGTAGAGATTAAATCTCTAGATCCGACGGTTGGGATTAAAACCCTAGAACCGACGGTGGAGATTAAATCTCTTGATCCGACGGTTGGGATTAAAACCCTAGAACCGACGGTTGAGATTAAATCTCTAGATTCGACGGTTGAGATTAAAACCCTAGAACCGACGGTGGAGATTAAACCAAGGCCTAAGCCTAACTCTATATATATGGGCTTAGGCTTGGGCGGCAAGATGATGGAACATGGAAAACCTAATTGAGGGGCTTTGGCTTGGGCGGCAAGAAAGTGGAGGAGCTAGGGTTTTTGGGTGGCCACAAAAGGAGAGGGAGCTTCTTCTTCTTCTTCCCAATGGTGGCCGGCACCCTTCTTCCTCCTTCCTCCATGGTTTGGCCGGCACCCATGCTTCTCCTTTTGATCTAGGTTGATGATTTGGTTTTGGAGATTTGGGTTTTGCCAAACCTAAAGTGGGCGGCAAGAAACCCTAAGGGAGTTAGGGTTTTGCCTATCTTTGGTTGGGCGGCAAGAAACCCTAGGAGGTTAGGAGGTTGGGCGGCTAGGTTATGGAAGCTAAGGTGGGCGGCAAATATAGGAGGAGGGTTCTTCTTCTTCCTAAGGTGTGGCCGGCTCCTACCTCCTCTTCCTTCTACCTTGGTCGGTGCTCAACCGATTTCCTCTTCTCCTCTTCAATCCATCTTGGCCGGTGGCACTAGAAGCTAGGGTTTGTCCCTAGTTTGGTTCCTTGGTGGTTTCCATTATGTTCTCTCTATTCTTGGGGTCGGCGGCATTAATCCTTTGTTGATTGGTGGTTGGCTCAAGCAAGAAGGGAAAGAGAGTTCTTCTTTCTTGGATTGAAGAAGATCTAGGAAGCTTCAACTTGTGGAGGATCTTCGCCCACACGAAGTCTACAAGGAGGTTAGGACATACGATAGAAGATCAAGAGGTATAAAAGTTTTATAACTTTTATTATTGTTCTTTGCATGTTCTTATTGATATGCTAGCTTATGTTCTTTATGTTAGTATATATTGATTATACTAGTTTACATTTGTATGTATTTGTATAATCATGGACCCCGAATAAGAAACACAAAAAATGGCGATCCGTCCGTCGTCTCTTCCGCGGCTAATCAACTAGAAGAGTTGTGTTGCTTGAACAACTAGTTTGTTCAAGCGACCACTCAAGTTGTTAGCACGACGACGAATAGGTTGTGCTAAGGAAACTCATCCCATCCGGATTAGTTTTCATTAGTGAATATTTTAATCCGGGGACATGGGAGCCGATGAGCATTCTGAGGAATAGCACGTCACCAACACCCTCCTCTGGCAGTCGATTGCCAAGGCATTTCCCACAGTCAAACCCTAGTTGACTCATGCTAGTCGACTGGCACACCTCAAACATGAGGTTTTGACCCAATTATGCTTCTCCCATACTTGCTAGACCACCCTTAGCCTAAACCTAAGTCTTCTAGCCATCTCCGTCAGCCTCACACCTCTCGGATCCCTCCAAGTCATCCACGACTTGTTCATCCATTGCGCTAGCCTTCAGATGCTTCCATTGGCTGTGTCATGCTAACGGTGTCTACACCGCCAAGGCACATTAGACTTATGCTGCCAAGACTCCGCTTGGACTTTACGCCGCCAACCATTGGACTTATGCTGCCAAGACTCCCGCTTGGACTTTACGCCTCCAATATCAAACCCTTGGACTTCTCAAATGCCAAGACTCAAGCTTGGACTTTCCTTTGCCAACCCATGTTCGACTTTCCATGCCAAGTGCTCAAGACTTGGACTTTACCTTGCCAACCCATGTTGGACTTTCCATTGCCAAGACCCATGCTTGGACTTTTCCTTGCAGTGTCCCAGTTGGACTTTCCATGCCAATTACCCAAGACTTGGACTTTCCCATGACAATTACATAGTCATATGTTTTTGTCGAACATTAAAACATCTCTCGAGTCAAGCTTGAGTCTTGGTCAATCGTGACCTAGGCCGATTGCACCAATAGAATTGGGACAATTTGAGAGAAGTCAAGTTTTGGATTTAGTCTCAAGACCTGATCAAGCTACCATAATCGTGATAAAATGGGTATTTAAAAATAAAATGAATGATAAGGAAGAAATTGTTAGAAATAAGGCTAGGTTTGTTGCCAAAGGTTAAATCAAGTTGAGGGACTGGATTATGATGAAACTTATGCACTTGTAGCTAGATTAGAATCCATAAGACTTATGCTAGCATTTGCAGCACATAAAGTCTTCAAATTAGACCAAATGGATGTGAAGTCTACATTTTTGAATGGTCTTATTAAGTAGGAAGTCTATGTTAAACAACTGTCAGGGTTTAAAAATTCTGAATTTCCAAATCACGTGTATAAGCTTAAGAAGACTCTTTACGGGCTGAAACAAGCACCTCGTGCTTGGTACGAAAGGTTGTCAACTTTCCTAGTTGAAAAAGGTTTTAGAAGAGGATAGATTGATCTGACACTATTTCTGAAAAGAAATGGTGAAAGTATATTTGTAGCTCATATTTATGTTGATGATATAATTTGTGGCTCAAACAATAGGGATTACCTCAATGAATTCATAGAACACATGGAGAGTGAGTTTGAGATGAGTCTAGTAGGAGAACTGACATTTTTCCTTGGACTACAAATCAAACAAAGCAAAGAAGGAATTCATGTCTATCAATCTAAATATGCCATGGAATTGCTAAAAAGATTTAACATGGAAAATGTGAAGGAGGTTTTCACTCCAATGATACAAAACACTCATTTAAACAGTGATGTAAATGGCAAATCAATTGATTTAAAACTTTATAGGAGTGCCATAGGTAGTCTTTTATACCTTACAATGAGTAGACATGATATAGTATTTACTGTGGGTATATGTGCACGATATCAATCGTGTGCAAAAGAGTCTCATTGGGTTGCGGTTAAAAGAATTATGAAATATCTTAAAGCAACCATAATAGTTGGATTGTGGTATCCCCGAACTGAATCTTTTGACATAGTAGGCTATACCGATTCTGATTATGTAGGATGCAAACTAGATAGGAAAAACACTAGCGAGGGCTGACAATTTCTAGGTTCAGCAATAGTTAGTTGGTCGAGTTGAAAGCAACATTGTGTCGCTCTCTCCACGACTGAGGCTGAGTATATAGCGATGGGAGAGTGTATCACAATTGTTATGGATGACTCATACCCTGAAAGATTATGGGTTTTCGTATAAAAATGTGCAATTGCTTTGTGATAACATTAGCATGATAAACTTTACTAAAAACCCAATCCATCATTCCAGGATGAAACGCGCATTGACATAATACATCACTTCATTAGGGATCATGTAGCAAGAGGAGACATCATACTCAATTATGTTGAGTGAAAGGCTAATCTTGCTGATATTTTCACAAAACCTCTTCCAGAAAATGAATTCAGCTATTTAAGAAGAGAATTGGGAATGTGTGTTGCTGAGTAAAAACAAAATAAAAATAAAATAAAAACCCATAATCTTAAGTACTGATCCATAAGTACAAGAGAAATCGGAAAATTCTTTGGGATGCCTTGGGAGAACATCTCACACAAACTTTAGGAATAACCATGTTTGTGTATTGCTAGATAGGGGTGAAATGTTAGGAGCAACCAATTTACTCAAAATACTTGTTATGATGAATCAACTTGAGTAATGAGGTTGAAAATAAAATGAATCATTAAGTTGACCAATTATGGGAAAGACCGATAAATAATTCATGTGTATTTGGTTCTAAGATCATGATTGGAAATTCCAACCAAGTCAAATTGGTTGGACATCCTAAAAAACAACAAAACATAAGTAAAACTTCAAAAATATGTTAGAAATTGCCTATCAAGTGTATTGACACTTGTAAAATGGTTTAGAGACTTGAGTGCAACAAATTTAGGACTTAAAATAACTAGGAAAACAAAATATCAGATTAACAATGGAGGCACTTTAGTAATCACCTCGACTACTAGCTGTTGCAGGCAAACAGAATCGAGGTGTACTCGACTGACACCTATCATTAGTAACCGCCAGGGAACAGAAGCTAGTCATCCACGACCAGCGCCTCAACTGTGCATTCTGATGGAGGCACATAATCGAGTCTGCCTCGACCAACACCTTGACTAAACAATTAGTCGAGGCCCTCTATTTATCGCCTCGATTGACTAATTAGTCGAGGCCCTCTATTTATCTCCTCGATTGAATAATCAGTTGAGGCTTTCTATTTATCGCCTATACTGTTTGACACGGGACTATATAAGAAAACACCTTTTCCGCTCTTCTCGATCACGATTTTTTCTTTGCTCTTCCTTCATCTTCGCTGTCACCGATCAAGTCTCCGACCAACAATCGATGGCGCCTAATCCTAGAGAACTTCTCTTGAACCAGACCTAAACTAAGGTAAGCCTTCCTACAATTTCTAGGTCAAAGTCTTAACCCCAATCTACCATTTCTCCACTGTTAGTGTTCACCGAGCCTTCCATCCTCGCCTGAGAAATCCATCTCTGATCCTTGACTGAGGTCTCTCCAACTATAATCTTCTTGAGCAGATTCAAATGACACCAATGGAACCCAAGTATAAACCCTTTCCTTCTTTCTTCCATTTTCATATTTCTTAGTTAGGTTTTAATCACTAATCATCATCTGTCTATGTCATTCATCATCTTGCATCATGTTTCTTCCATCTTACACTTTTGTGCATAATTTTGCATCTCTAAGCAAAAAAAGAAAGAAACGGAGGGTAGTAGGAAGGAAACCTCTAGACAGAAATGTAGGATCGTAATGTTCCGAGAGAGGGGGGGTGAATCTCGAAAGTTATAAATTTTCTTTAGAAATTAAAACTTATTTTTAGAAATTCTTAGAAACAAAAAGTATGCAGTGGAATTAAATAAAATAAGAAGACAAGTTATTTACTTGGTTCACAACCCTAGCCAGGTTGCTACTCCAAGGCCCATAGCTCTCCGAGAGTTACCTCGATGGGCAATGCACTATAAGGCTCTCCGACTCGAGAACTCTCAACTTCGGAGGGATTCACTTTTTTATAATGATTAAGAGATAGGTAACACACTACCTTCTCTTTGAAATGAAGTAGATAAAGCGAAATAAAAACAAATAGAATGTACTGCCACTTTAGTAGCTATTGAATTAGGGCACGAAGTGTCGGAGTTATGTGGGTGCAATGGGATGTAGCTTCTACGGACGAAGAACACTTGTAACGACACTTGGACATAGTAGATGAGTTGTCTTTGAAGCTAATCGTGCATTTCTTTTATAAGATATTTCTAGTCGACTGGAATGCCCTCCAGTCGGCTCCATATCAACTCGACGATATGGTACTTCGGCCTTCCCAGTCAACTAAACATGTTCCAGTTGACTCCAGATCACCTGGCTCCGCATTAGGAAATTTGCCTTTCCAGTCGACTAGACCTCCCCAGTCGATTGAAACTCTTTCCATTTGGGTTGCTAAATCTTCGATCGATCACCAGCTAATCTTGCCAACTGGGTATCCAGTCGACTGGACTTCGGCCGACTGGAATCCATTCAGTTGATTGTTCCCTGCAAAATGAGATTAGCAAAAACAAATAGTATAGGATACAAAAGCAGTAGTAATTGATGTGAACCCAATGAGAATAAAGTCTAATGAACCCACAACAAATTAAATAAGAAATAAGGAAAGTTTGAATCGATAAGATTGATGGAAAGAATCGCGACCCAATGCTTAAGAAAGCACGAACCTTGGTATAGGAGATGGAAGACGCCACTGTTAGGATGTATACTGAAAAGTCTATCTTTTGTATGAACATCTTTATTTTTGAAATAAGAATCACATGATCATTTTTTGCATATTTATGGTTATGCAATATTGTCTAATACATTACATTTAGAAAACATGGTGTGTGATGTCACACGGGAGATCATGTTATCGACTCCTTGTAAAGTATAAGTAAAGGCTCACAACCTAGATGGCTTTGGAAAAACCATTGGTATGGTTGTAGTGTGATTTGGTATTGGTTTGTCTTGACCATAGAATCACACTAGTGCACTTTGTGTGTATTGAGCAGGATCGACTTAGAGGTGATTCGATTTATTGCTGACTACATAATCGAATCGGACCTCAGATATTATATTGTAGATGCTCTTAATCCCAATATAATAACGGGCACATATACTTTGTATTCATTTCTTTGATTTACCAATGGGCGAGATTTATAGATTAAATCAATAGGCTCGGTAAGTTGGGAAATGGTATTATTTATATGGTGTGTCATTGATTATAGGAGGAAACCGTGTCCTATATATTAGGATGATGATGTCCCCTTGAGGAGCTCATAAGGTTCATCATGTAAACCCTACAGGTGGACTTGGTCCGACATGATGAAAAGGTTGAGTGGTACTACTCATGGAGTTAGATGTTTATTAATTAATGGTCAGTAAATTAATTAATCGTCGGACATTCGAGATCTTAAACACGGAGAGAAAATGTACAAATAATATATGGAGCCCATATTAACTTATGGGGGTTGGTGAGGTAGATCAATGATAATCCTTTAGTGGATTGGATTATCATTTATGGATCGGACTTTATGTGGGCTTGATCCATGGGTGGCCAAGATCCAACACCTCCTCTTGGTCCCTATTGTAGCCTATTAACACCTCATGAAGCTTAGATCCAATGGATGAAAACAAAACTCTAGATCCAAAGGTAGAGATTAAATCTCTAGATCCGACGGTTGAGATTAAATCTCTAGATCTGACGGTTGAGATTAAATCCCTAGAACCAATGGAGGAGATTAAATCATGGCTTATCCCTAACTCTATAAAAGGAGGAGATAGGGGTGGGCGGCAACATGATGGATGAGGGTTAGGGTTTGCTTCCTTATGGGCGGCAAGCAATCCTAGTTGGGATAGGATTAGGAGTGGGCGGCTAGGGTTAGGGTATTGGGTGATTGGGGTGGGCGGCAACAAGAGGAGGAGGATTCTTCTTCTTCTTCCTAAGGTTGGCTGGCCCCTATTCTTCTTCCCTCTACCTTGGCCGGAGATCAACCTATTCTTCTTCCCTTCATCCTTGGCCGAAAATCAGGAGAGCTTAGTTTAGGGTTTGGGTGGCAACAAGGAGAAGGATTGCTTTCCTTTCTCTTCTCCAAGTGTTGGCCGGCGCCCATGCCCTCTTTGATTCTTCTTTGGCCGGTTCCTATACTCCATGTTCTCTTCCTTGGCCGGCGGTAACATCGAGTCTATTGACTTGGTGGCCGGTTCTAGATAGGAAGAAGAGTTTTGTTTGATGATCTTTCTTTGTTCGGAGTTAACAAGGAAGGGAAGATTGGTGATCTAGGAGGCTTTAACTTGTGGAAGATCGTCCTCCACACGACGTCCAAAAGGAGGAAGGACATACAATAGAAGATCAAGAGGTATAACAAGAGGTATAATCTTGTTTATTTTGATTAGTCTTCCTTTGTATTATGTTTATAATTGCTTTTCAATTATATACATGTTTGTTGTGGATGTTTACTTTATGTATGTGGCTAAATAATACTTGGATCCCAAACATAAACACAAAAGCCGACGATCCGTACATCGTCTATTCCACGGCTATTCGTGGAATAGAGGTTGGTCGCTTGAACAACTAGTTTGTTCAAGTGACCTCTCTAAACGAATAGCACGATGATGACTTGGTTGTTTGGGCAATCCCTTTTGTCTAGGATTAAATTTTTTTTAATCCGGGGACATCGATGGGATCGCCATGAACAAACGACCGAGGTGAAGTGGGAAGCGAAGTTTCCTCTCACGGATCAATGAGATCAACCCAACAATTGGTATCAGAGCCAAGGTTTCCGATTTTTTGTGTTTAGGATTCGGTTAATTTTTATGCAATTTTCATATATTATATGTGTCGGATAATAGTAGGATATGCGTAGGTTAACTCTTTGGTTGCAGGCATAAGATCCGACTATTATGACCATATGTGTGTATGTGATTTTATATGTGTATATTTTGTTGAATCCTCGGGGTTGACGAGGCTAGTATTTAATTTTTTGTAAATTAGATACAACATTGTTTAGCCACTCTTTTTATTTTAGTTTACTTTCGATCTAGATTTCATGTACACTCCCTCGTGGAGTATAGGATCGATGGATGTAAATTAAAATTGATTTTAGTCTCGGCTCGGATCTCCGGATGGCTCGTACATGGCGTAAGAGGAGCGGACGAGAAGGCTTTGCAACGGGAGACATATTGAAGACAAAAGCCATAATAGTTGGAAAATAATTTATTTTTCATATTTATTGCTTTTTGTTTGATATGAATGTCGTAGACTAGAAAATTCCTCAATTTCAAATTACTAAGTGGGAGAGGGATATTTTTATAAATTCCCACGGCCTCCATTACAATTTGACATGTGATGCACGCAAACTTGCGCATCAGCTCTGAGTCCCTTCCTCCCCATTGGATGAGTTTGTTTGCGAATCACAAGGTCGAATATGGTTATAGGAAATTATTAAGGAGCGTGTGTACTTCCCCATCGTAAGGCACATAACCCGAGATAATTACCTTGGTACCAAGTAATGGTGAACACTTAGATACAAATATAAGTATCCTCCCCATCGGAGTCACTTCTTTTATTTGTAGGGCCGAAGAGAAACCAACTATTAATTTTATTTGTCAAAAAGTTAGGTTGATAAGATAGTAAAATTAATGGGTAAAACCTCCTCTAACAAATGTAGAATTCGTATACGTCGACACTATCGTGGCATACGATATTCTCGGTGTTTTGAGGTGTTGGTTGATTTTAAAATTTTATTGTTTGAGGAATCAATAATTTTTTGAAATCTAAAGTATTGATCTATGTTATTCTTAGGATTTTCAAAAATGACTTTCAGTCCACTTGCTATGATACTAAAGGAAAATAAACTTACTATACCCAAATAATGTTGATTGGAAAAGAATCTAGATATTGTCTTAACTGTTAAGGAGTACAAGTATGTACTCTTCGAAGAGTGTCCTCCTAAGCCTGCGAATGAGCTGGAAGTCCTTAGAGCTGAGATCAATGGGGAAACCCAGATCGATATCATTCTCTAATTGACAGAAAGGCTTGCTCAGGCTCAGGCCATGATTGCTCAGAAGGTTTCTACTTCTAAGCCGAAAGGCAAGAAGAAGAAGAAACAAGGTGGAGCAAACGTGGTGGGAGGATCTCAAGAAGGAGTGAAGAAGCCGAAAGGCAGGTACTTCACTTGCAAGCAGGATGGACATTCGAAGAAGGACTGTCCCAATCTGAAGCAGAACAAAGGTATATCCTTTAGCCTAATCGTTGAAACATGGTTAGCGGTGTTATCTACCGGCACCTAGTGTGTAGATACAGGAGCCTCTGATCATGTCTGCAATACTTTGCAGGGGTTCCAGGAAACCCGACGATGAGCTGAGGGAGAGATTACCATTTACTTGGGCAATGCCACGAAGGTGGCGGCTATTGTAATGGGAGATGTTTTATTTATCTTTTGAGAAAAATAAAACTTTGGTTCTGAAAAATTCCCTTTATGTACCTTTATTTAGAAAGAATTTAATTTCAGTTTCTAAATTGTTTATGGATGGATATTCTATTTCTTTTAATAACAGAGTTGTTATAAAAAGGAATAGGGAGAATATCTGTTCAGGTACATTGATAGGAAATTTGTATACACTTGAACCAAAATCTCCCATGATGCAAATTGAAGTTAATAATTCATCTTCTAATTACAATAAGAGAAAAGAACCTTCGAAGATGAACCAAACATATCTTTGGTATCTTAGGCTTGGTCATATTAATCTGAGCAAAATTAAAAGGTTGATAGCTGATGGACCTTTGGGTTCATTAGTGGTGGAAGATTTCCCAACCTGCGAATCTTGCTTGGAGGATAAAATGACCAAGAGGCCTTTTAAGGCCAAGGGGTATAGAGCCAAAGATGTGTTAGAATTGGTTCATTCTGATTTGTGTGGTCCTATGTCTATTCAGGCTAGAGGTGGTTTCAAGTATTTCGTCTCTTTTATAGACGATTACTCGAGATATGGATACATTTACCTGATGCGCCGTAAGTATGAATGCTTTGACAAGTTCAAAGAATTCAAGGCTGATGTTGAGAAACATGAAGGTAAAAGTATAAAGACACTACGATCTGATTGTGGTGGCGACTACTTCTTGGGAGAGTTTAGGAACTACTTATCAGAGGTTGGGATTCAATCCCAATTGTTTACACCGGGCACACCCCAGCAGAACGGTATAGCAGAGCGAAGGAATAGGACTCTTATGGAGATGGTTAGATCGATGATGAGTTATTCTGAGTTGCCAGATTCATTCTGGGGATATGCTCTAGATACAACGGTGTACATTCTGAACTTGGTTCCATCTAAATCAGTGCCTTCTACTCCCACAGAATTATGGACTGGGCGAAAGCCTAGTCTAAGACATATTCGGATATGGGGGATCCAACACATGTGCTGAAGGCAGATGCTGGTGAGTTGGAACCACGTACAGAAGTACGCATGTTCATTGGCTATCCTAGAGGAATGAAGGGTGGTTTGTTTTATAGTCCTAGAGATCAGAGGGTGATCGTTAGCACGAATGCCAGATTTCTAGAGGAAGACTATGTGATGAGCCATAAGCCCAAGAGTAAAATTGTTCTGGAGGAATTAAAAGGGTAAGTCACTTCTTCAGTACCACCGGTACAAGAGGATATACCATAAGTCATTGCACCGCGTGTCACAGAGGATACATAGGAGATACCTCGTCGTAGTGGGAGGCTTATTAGACAGCCTGATAGATTCATGTTCTTGGGAGAATCTTCTGATTTGGTCCCTGGAGAACATGAACCTGATCCCTGGACATATGATGAGGCAATCCAAGATAAAGATGCAGTATCTTGGCAAAGTGCAATGAATGTTGAGATTGAATCTATGGATTCAAATCAAGTCTGGGAGCTAATAGAACCACCCGATGGTGTAAAAACCATTGGATGCAAGTGGATCTACAAATGAAAGAGAGGAATAGAGGGAAGGATGAGACCTTCAAAGTGAGGCTTGTTGCGAAGGGGTATACTCATAAAGAGGGTATCGATTATGAGGAGACCTTTTCGCTAGTAGCCATGCTTAAGTCTATCCGGATTCTCTTATGCATAGCAGCTCATATGGATTATGAGGTGTGGCAGATGGATGTCAAGACAGCTTTCCTTAATGGAAGTCTTGAGGAAAACATCTATATGAAGCAATCAGAGGGATTCATTGCAAAGGGCAAAGAGTATCTTGTATGTAAGCTTAATCAGTCCATTTATGGATTGAAGCAAGCTTCGAGGTCTTGGAACATCCGCTTTGATGAAGTAATCCAGTCTTATGGATTTATTCTAAGTCCGGATGAATCTTGTGTATACAAGAGATGTGACAGAAATGTAGTGGTATTTCTTGTACTATATGTAGATAACATTTTGGTGATTGGCAACAATATCAAGGTGTTATTTGACGTAAGGGTATGGTTCTCCAAACAATTTGATATGAAGGACTTGGGAGAAGTTGGACACATCCTTGGGATCAAGGTCATAAGGGATCGCAGGAAAAGGATATTGTGCTTATCCCAAGCTTCATACATAGACACGATTATGGAGCGTTTTAGCATACAGAACTCCAAGAAGGGGTTTCTACCTTTCAGGCATGGAGTTCCTTTATCTAAGGAGATGTGTCCTACAACATCTGAGGAGATAGAGGAGATGAAGGCGGTTTCTTATGCTTCGGCGGTAGGAAGCCTCATGTATGCGATGCTATGTACGAGACCAGATATCTGCTATGCCGTGGGCATGTTCAGTAGATATCAGAGTAATCCAGGATAGGGACATTGGACTGCGGTAAAGCATATATTGAAGTACCTGAGAAGGACTAGGGATTATATGCTAGTTTACCAGGCAGACCAATTACTCCCTGTGGGTTACACGTATTCCGACTTCCAATCTGATAGGGATAACAGTAAGTCTACCTCAGGTTCTGTATTTACTTTGGGAGGTGGAGCCATTGTATGGAGGAGTGTCAAGCAGAAATGCGTGGCGGACTCCACCATGGAAGCTGAGTATGTGGCAGCCTCTAAGGCAGCCAAAGGAAGCTGTGTGGCTCAGGAACTTCCTGATGCACTTGAATGTGATTACTGGTTTGCTCAGAACTATCACAATTTATTGTGATAATAATGGTGTGGTTGCAAACTCGAAGGAACCACGAGCCCATAAGGTAAGTAAATATATAGAGGGCAAGTACCACCTAATACGAGAAATCATAAAGGAGGTAGAAGTTGTTGTCGCCTAGATTGCATCAGAGGATGACCTGGTAGACCCTTTTCACTAAGACCCTTCTAGTGAGAGCTTTGATAGGCATGTGGAGAAAAGGGGAATCAGATGTATGGCAGTATAAGGACAGCATAGTCTTTTAGTATAAGTGGGAGATTGTTAGGATGTATACTAAAAAGTATATCTTTTGTATGAACATCTTTAATTTTGAAATAAGAATCACATGATCATTTTTTACATATTTATGGTTATGCAATATTGTCTAATACATTACATTATAGATAACATGGTGTGTGGTGTCACACGGGAGATCATGTTATCGGCTCCATGTAAAGTATAAGTAAAGGCTCACAACCTAGATGGCTTTCGACAAACCATTGGTATGGTTGTAGTATGATTTGGTATTGGTTTGTCTTGACCATAGAATCACACTAGTGCACTTTGTGTGTATTGAGCATGACCGACTTAGAGGTGATTCGATTTATTGCTGACTATATAATCGAATCGGACCTCAGATATTATATTGTACATGCTCTTAATCCCGATATAATAACGGGCACATATACTTAGTATTCATTTCTTTGATTTATCAATGGGCGAGATTTATAGATTAAATCAATAGGCTCGGTAAATTGGGAATGATATTATTTATATGGTGTGTCGTTGATTATAGGAGGAAACCGTGTCCTATATATTAGGATGATGATGTCCCCTTGAGGAGCACATAAGGTTCATCATATAAACCCTGCAGGTGGACTTGGTCCGGCATGATGAAAAGGTTGAGTGGTACTACTCATGGAGTTAGATGTTGATTAATTAATGGTCAGTAAATTAATTAATTGACGGACATTCAAGATCTTAAACACGGAGAAAAAATGTACAAATAATATATGGAGCCCATATTAACTTATGGGGGTTGGTGAGGTAGATCAATGATAATCCTTTAGTGGATTGGATTATCATTTATGGATCGGACTTTATGTGGGCTTGATCCATGGGTGGCCAAGATCCAACTCCTCCTCATGGTCCCTATTGTAGCCTATTAACACCTCATGAAGCTTAGATCTAATGGATGAAAACAAAACTCTAGATCCAAAGGTAGAGATTAAATCTCTAGATCCGACGGTTGAGATTAAATCTCTAGATCCGACGGTTGAGATTAAATCCCTATAACCAATGGAGGAGATTAAATCATGGCTTATCCCTAACTCTATAAAAGGAGGAGATAGGGGTGGGTGGCAACATGATGGATGTGGGTTAGGGTTTGCTTCCTTATGGGCGGCAAGCAATCCTAGTTGGGATAGGATTAGGAGTGGGCGGCTAGGGTTAGGGTTTTGGGTTATTGGGGTGGGTGGTAACAAGAGGAGGAGGATTCTTCTTCTTCTTCCTAAGGTTGGCCGGCCCCTATTCTTCTTACCTCTACCTTGGCCGGAGCTCAACCTATTCTTCTTCCCTTCATCCTTGGCCGGAAATTAGGAGAGCTTAGTTTAGGGTTTGGGAAGCAACAAGGAGGAGGATTGCTTTTCTTTCTCTTCTCCAATTGTTGGCTGGCGCCCATGCCCTCTTTGATTCTCCTTTGGCCGGTTCCTATACTCCATGTTCTCTTCCTTGGCCGATGGTAACATCGAGTCTATTGACTTGGTGGCCGGTTCTAGATAGGAAGAAGAGTTTTGTTTGATGAGTTTCATTTGTTCGGAGTGAACAAGGAAAGGAAGATTGGTGATCTACGAGGCTTCAACTTTTGGAAGATCTCGCCCACACGACGTCCAAAAGGAGGAAGGATATACAATAGAAGATCAAGAGGTATAACAAGAGGTTTAATCTTGTTTATTTTGATTAGTCTTCCTTTGTTTTATCTTTATAATTGCTTTTCAATTATATGCATGTTTTATGTGAATGTTTACTTTATGTATGTGGCTAAATAATACTTGGATCCCGAACATAAGCACAAAAGCCAGTGATTCGTACATCGTCTATTCAGTGGCTATTCATGGAATAGAGGTTGGTCATTTGAACAACTAGTTTGTTCAAGTGACCTCTCTAAACGAATAGCACGATGATGACTTGGTTGTTTGGGCAATCCCTTTTGTCTAGGATTAATTTTTTTTTAATCCGGGGACATCGATGGGATCACCATGGACAAATGACCGAGGTGAAGTGGGAAGCGAAGTTTCCCCTCACGGATCAATGAGATCAACCCAACAGCCAAACCTTGGGATTGAGGTTGATAAGTCTTTGAATGCCACAAGGGAATGCCTTGATATGTTCTAGTTCAATGAAGACCAATAAGTGAGAGCCTCACCATGCTATATATTGAAAATAACCAAAGATTACATGTATAGCCGCCACTCCCTTTATTTATAGTTTTAGGGTGACCTAAAAACCCTAAAAGGCCAAAAGGAAGCCCATTTAGATAAGGCCTAAGTACACTACATAGCTATATTGGACTTAAGTCATCATTACAACCCAAATAAGGATAACAATTGAGCCTAAAAATTAGAATTATATCAAAATATGACTTGGAGGCTAATTAAGCTCATTTATGGCTTCAATTAGGTTGACTAAGCCACATGATTCACTCTTGGTCAAATCCGCTTCAATTGTAGCTTTGGTGTTAGAATCTTCAATTAACACATTTAGTACTTCCGTCATCTTCCTAGCTCTAAATCTTGTAATTGGAACTTCAATTATGTGTAATGGATCATCAAGAACATCTAAAGCTAGATACTTCTTTTCTTTCATGTCCTTCGCTTGATTCCCATCATTAGATTCTTGATTCGCAACTCGTTCCCCATCTTCGACTCCATCATTTCCCCTCTCCTCAAAATGATTAGTCCTCGAATCTTCATCACTTACATCAAAGGGAGAAAGATTAAAAATATTGAATGTAGCATTGATATTATGGTTTACCTAGCAAGCTAAATTAATAGGCACTGTCACTATTTTGACTCCACCATTCCCCCTCTCCTCAAAAAAGATTTATCCTCAAATCTTCATGTTAGTAATATATGAGAGATGTCCTAAGGCAATCGCCTTATGTTTCAACCATTTATATGATAAATGAAGATTCACTATTTGAGTCTACATGTTTTCATGTATTTGATTAGATCTTAAACTCATTTACTGAATGTCCACGATACGATTCACAGCATGAGAGAATTTGTGATTGGATCACAACTAGTGAGTAACTCTACATGTGTAATTGTGATGTAACAGAATTATCCCAAGTCGATGAATTGATAGATTTGGACACCATTGATTCTGTCGAGACTAGCACGAGGTATACTCCTTGGTGTATCCAAGCAGCTGATTCTCACTGGCTGGAGACATTGTGATGTCCGGAGTTAATCATGGATGCTAGTTATGGTAACTAGTTCATTGGAGTGACCAGCCGTAAGACTTCATATGGTTCTCTGCATATATAGATATGCCAATGAAGTTCTTACTGCAGCTTAAGTACGATGTTCCTTTGACTTGCGGTATTCAAGTCATCTTGATCATAAAGACTTATGCTTTGACATCTTAAGCAACCATCTCTGAGGAGATGTGAACCCGGGATGATTGGGTATAAGTCGAAGTGATCGAAGGTGTTTGAATAGCCTATAAAGGATTCACCACTCCTTGCGAGGAGATGTATACCCATGGCCTCTCGTCGGATTGTTACTAAAGTCTTTGGCCAAAGCATTACATGTTTAGAGTAAGGTACTCTTCGATGCATGTGGAGTAACTAGAATCCGTAGGACGAGAAAATGATACTTGGGCTAGGTGTGACGTAGTCAACCTAGTGGGGACTGACACTATAGACCATGTCCTGAACCAAGTGGGTATAAGATGAGTGAAGGGAATGGGGCACGATTCATTCGAGCTGCTGAAGGGTTTCATAAATAGTTCTGGATCAACCGTTGATCTTTTCGGTTAATTGGGGATCATGATGTACTACTAGGTGCCACTCATGATCGTTCTATAATTAATGGTTAATTATAGATGGCCAACATAAACCGAGAACCTATTTGGTCACACGCACAACGAGCGTAATCTGAAGGATTTAAAACGAGCTTGAGAATGAGAGTCTCAGACCGAGAGAAACTAGGTTTGGTTGGACCAAACATGGAGCGAGCATGAAATCGTTTCAGTCGCAATGGAAGCATGGATGGGTCGTGTCTTATGAAGATATGATGAATGAACCAAATTGGTTTGGTTCTAATCCAATGGTGTAGAATAAACCAAAGGGGTTCGGTTTGTTTTAAACGAATGAACCAAAGTTGGTTCGGTTCGTTTTAACTTAAAATAAACCATCATGGTTTGGTTTATTTTAACTTAAATTAATGGAATGGGTTAACGGGCTTTTGGTTATGATCCGATAACCATTAAGAGAATTTGTTCTCTATAAAATAGGGCTTAAGGGTTTTTTATTAAGCCCTAATCCTTGCAACCCTAAAGTTGCCGCCCACCCTCTCCCTCTTCTCGAAGTGGTCGGCGCCAACTTCTTGCCGCCGCCCACCACCGCCCAAAGCTCCTTGCCGACATCCAGCAGTTGCCTTCCTCTCCCCTTGCCGGCGTCGAGCTACTGCCGGAGGAGCTCCGGTGATCTCCTTTGGGTCCGGCGACAAGGTGAGCTTCAACCTTCCTTATTTGGTCGGCCCCTATTCCTCTACCAAAGCTGTCCAGTTTTCTAGACAGCTTGTTTCCTTCTTGTCGGAGCATCGTTTGGACGACGTTTGGAGCTCCGACAGTGGTAGCCTTGCTGGGGATTCGATCTCCGGTAATCCTCATAGGTGGGGAATGAAAGATTCATCAAACGGTTGACGAATACCTCTCTGGAGAAGCGAGTTTTTGAGGACTCGTTTTGGATCCGAATTTTGATTCGGGTCGTGATCTTCTCTCGATCACATCGTCTTTAACACGAGGGTAGCAACCCGTACGAAGACGAGACTCATGACTTTGTGATGTCATCCCGAAGATACTCGGTGTGGATACGGATAGAGGCAATTCTAGCGAGGATCGCTCCGGTTGATGCCTTTCCAGCTGCATGTGATACGTCAGGTATACGTAGTATAAAATTTCTTTTATTGTAAAATTTGAATTTACGGTTATGTCTACACATGTTGTACTATGCATGTGTGTGGTGTGTGTGTTGTAATAAATTAGATTTATTATTTTATTCCTTTCACTGTGCACATGTTTACGAAACATGTTCGAACACACACTCGGTGCGGTGTCGGAAACCCAACACTTCATCCTACATCAAAAGGAGAAAATTAAAAACATTAATGTAGCATTTACATTATAGAGAAAGTCATGTTTGGAGGCACTCACAATGATTTGAAATGTTCCATCTCTTTGGGAATGTTTATTATGATGTTAAGTTAGAACATATCCGTCTCATGAACACAAACCATCCTCCAGGTTCAAAGGTCACTATGATAAACTCTTTCGGCCTTAAGAAATTTTGCCAAGTCTCGAAATTTTGCTTCAATGAATACATCTTTTTATTAGAAATAGGAAAATTCAAAGTCACTTCATTGATGTTCACACTAAAATCAGCAAAATATTGGCTTTCTTGCATTAGCACAATTTTTGTATCTATTTTTGAAGCATCATACCCAATATCAAGAGATTTACCAAAATCAAGTAATGCAAAATTAGCCTCTCCTTAAACAAATCAAAAGCTAAATCATGCTCAGGACCCCGATAAAACTCAACATTTTTAACAACTTCATTCAATAGTATAGAGAAAGTACTAAAGTTCTTAACCAACCCATAAAAAATGCATACCTCAATTATGATTTTTGGTATTGGCCATTCATGAATGTCGTTAGCTTTCTCTTCATCAACAACTATTCCTTTAGAATTAACAATATTACAATGAAACAGAATTTGAATATTGCAAAAAGAATATTTTTGAATGTTAGCAATTTGAAGTTTCTGTAAATCATTAAATTGTCCATCTAAAATTTTTCTAGAAATCCAAAAATCACCAAATAAACTAGAACAAACTTCTTAATGTAAGCATGCTATATATGGTTCGATAATCTCAAGAAAATATTAGTTAACCCAAATGACATCACTAACCATTCTTTCAAGTTGTCCTTGGTTTTACAAGCAATTCTCCATTCATCTCCATCATGCATGTGAATTTTATGATAAATGGACTTCAAATAAACTTTAAAGAAAATGCATGAGCCACATAATTCATCTAACATATCATCTAATATACAAATAGAATGATGATACTTTACCATTATCTTGTCGATAGCTCTACAATCCACACACATTCTCTAAGTTTCATTCTTCTTAGGCACAAGAAAAAAAAGAAATGCACAAGGACTCAACCTTTTTTTAACATACCATTTTCTTGTCAACTCTTTGACTTGTTGTTGAAGATCCTTTATATCCTCAGGATTGCTCCTATAGTCCGATCGATTAGGAATTATTTCTCTAGGGTTGAAATCAATCCGATACTCGTTTCCTCCAAATGGTGGCAATACATCAGGAGCCTCATTAGGAAATACATCATCAAATTCCTGCATAAAAGATTTAACAAAACTAGGAAAAGTATGGGTAAGATTGTTAGTGTTGAAACAAACTCTCTTAACCTCCTTTTCTTTTGAATAAAAACTCTATTTTTTCCTCCTTTGCTTTTGAAAGTTTTCTTCTTTAACTTTTTCGTTCTTTTTTGTTGGTGCAATCGACCCAAGTCATAATTGACCAGACTCAAGTTTGACTTGAGTAGTATTTTGAAGTTTGACAATGTGTTGAGGAGATTGTTGGTGCAATCAACTCGGGGCATGATTGACCGAACTCGAGTTTGACTCGAGTAGTGTTTGTTAGTAATATATGAGAGATATCCTAAGGCAATCGCCTTATGTATGAACCATTTATATGATAAATGAAGATTCACTATTTGAGTATACATGTTTTCATGTATTTGATTGGATCTTAAACTCATTTACTGAATGTCCACAATACGATTCACAGTATGAGAGAATTTGTGATTGGATCACAACTAGTGAGTATCTCTACATGTGTAATTGTGATGTATTGGAATTATCCCTAGTCGATGAATTGATGGATTTGGACACCATCAATTCTGTCGAGACTAGCACGAGGTATACTCCTTGGTGTATCCAAGCAGCTGATTCTCACTGGCTAGAGACATTGTGATGTCCGGAGTTAATCGTGGATGCTAGTTATGGTAACTAGTTCATTGGAGTGACCAACCATAAGACTTCATATGGTTCTCTGCATATATAGATATGTCAATGAAGTTATTACTGTAGCTTAAGTGCGATGTTCCTTTGACTTGCTGTATTCAAGTCATCTTGATCATGAAGACTTATGCTTTGACAACTTAAGCAAGCATCTCTGAGGAGATGTGGACCCGGGATGATTGGGTATAAGTCGAAGTGATCGAAGGTGTTTGAATAGCCTATAAAGGATTCACCACTCCTTGCGAGGAGATGTATACCCATGGCCTCTCGTCGGATTGTTACTAAAGTCTTTGGCCAAAGCATTACATGTTTAGAGTAAGGTACTCTTCGATACATGTGTAGTAACTAGAATTCGTAGGACGAGGAAATGATACTTGGGCTAGGTGTGACGTAGTCAGCCTAGTGGGGACTGAAACTATAGACCATGTCTTGAACCAAGTGAGTATAAGATGAGTGAAGGGAATGGGGCACGAATCATTCGAGCTACTGAAGTGTTTCAAAAATAGTTCTGGATCAACCGTTGATCTTTTCGGTTAATTGGGGATCATGATGTACTACTAGGTGCCACTCATGATCATTCTATAATTAATGGTTAATTATAGACGGCCAACATAAACTGAGAATCTATTTGGTCACACGCACAACGAGCCTTATCCGAAGGATTTAAAACGAGCTTGAGAATGGGATTCTCAGACCGAGAGAAACTAGGTTTGGTTGGACCAAACAAGAAGCGAGCATGAAATCGTTTCTGTCACAATGGAAGCGTGGATGGGCCGTGTCTTATGAAGACATAATGGATGAACCAAAATGGTTTGGTTCTAATCCAATGGAGGAGAATAAACCAAAGGGTTTGGTTTATTTTTAACGAATGAACCAAAAGTTAGTTCGGTTCGTTTTAACTTAAAATAAACCATCATGGTTTGGTTTATTTTAATTTATATTAATGGAGCGGGTTAACGGGCCTTATGGTTATGATCCAATAACCATTAAGAGAATTAGTTCTCTATAAAAGAGGGCTTAAACCCTAATCCAAAACCCTAACCAAGTTGCCGCCCACCTCCTCCCTTTGGAGATTTTCGGCGCCAACACCTCCATTGCCACCGCCCAACCCTTGTGCCGCCGTCCAAGTTATTGCCGGCGTCCAAGCTTCGGCCGGTGATCCTCCGGCAACTCTCCGGTGATCTCCTTTGGGTTTGGCATCAAGGTGAGCTTCATCCTACCTTTTTGGCCGGCCCTAATTCCTCCACCAAAGCTGTCCAGTTTTCTGGACAGCTTGTTTCCCTCTCGTCGGAGCATCGTTTGGACGATGGTTAGAGCTCCGACAGCGCCTAACTTACCGGGGATTCGATCTCCGGTAATCCTCATAGGTGGAGGACGAAGGATTCGTCAAACGGTTGACGAATACCTCTCCGGAGAAGCGAGTTTTGAGGACTCGTCTTTGGATCCGAATTTGGATTCGGATCGTGATCATCTCTCGATCACATCGTCTTCAACACGAGGCTAGTAACCTGTACGAAGACGAGACTCGTGACTTAGCGAAGTCATCCCAAGGATACTTGGCGTGGATACGGATAGAGACGATTCTAGCGAGGATCGTTCCGGTTGATGCCGTTCCCGCTACATGTGATACGAAAGGTATAACATAGTTAAATTTCCTTTTATTTCAAATTTAAATTTATGGTTATGTCTACACATGTTGTACTATGCATGCGTGTGATGTGTGTGTTGTAATAAATATAGATTTATTATTTTTATTTCTTCCGCTGTGCACATGTTTACGAAACATGTTCGAACACACACTCGCCGCGGTGCCGGAAACCCAACAGTGGTATCAGAGCCCAGGTTGTGTTTCGACATAATCGTAAAATGGTTTTGCGATAGTCATAATGATATTTCTGGAAATTTTCTACTTTTGGAAAGTTAGAAGTATTTATGGAAAATTTTCAATTTTTGAAAGTCTATAAGTATTTATGGAAATCTTCCACTTTTGGAAAGTTGGAAGTATTTATGGAAATTGATATTTTCCATAAATAAAATATTTGATTAGATTTTGGAAATTTGTTTCCTAATTTAATCATGATTTGATTTGGGAAATCAACTTAAAATATTTAATTTCCTTAAGTAGCTTTGATGATTTAGGAAATTGGTTTCCTAAATTGACTTTCCTTAATCAACTATTTCCACAAATAAAATATGTGATTAGATTTGGAAATTTGTTTCCTAATTTAATCATGATTTGATTTGGAGAATCAAATCTTAAACATATTTTATTTCCATAAATAGTTATGACAAATAAGGAAATTATGTACATGACATAATTATATGTCATGTAATTGCATTAGATGCATATCATTATGCCATGCGTGTCGTGACATGTAGATGTATGCCATGTATGCCATGCCATGTAGATAATAGTTATTTGCATGCAAAGAGGATGAGACATAAAAACCCTAACTCAATATTAAAGCCTACACCTTCCATTAATATGGTTAGAACCAGAGTTCCGTTTCTTGTTTGGGTTGTTGGACTCTCTCCAAGCCCGGCTCGAACCCGAACATGTTCAAACCATGGAATAGTTTAATACTAATATGGTAAGAGTCAGAGGCCAATCGTTAGCTTTGGTTGTTGGACTCTCTCCAAGCTGGGCTAATTGGTTGAATGCGCTCTAACCATATTAAAACTATTTCTCGATTAATGGGTTGACTTTAACCTGGAGCATCGGCTTGTTAGACTCTCTCCAAGGTCGATGTAAAGGGAGGTGAAGTTGGGTGCTATGCATATGATGTATACTTGTTAATATGTTAACAACCCGATGTATGTGTGAACATTCAATTAGTTGATAGCACATTGTGACAGTTGCATATACGTGATATGCAATCGGTATAGTTGATACCTACCGTCGTAGTTATGAATGACTTGTTGGACTCTCTCCAAGGTTGTTCATATCTATGATCGATATCAGCCCATTCGGAGATGGACCTACAATCTCCCGAAGTGATTTTGGGGTTTTTGAAATTCGAAAAATGAATGAGATTTATAAATGTATATTGATGCATTTTAAAATCATTTTCTCATATATGCTCGTTTTGTATTTCTAGGTCAATAAATTGATCATGACGTCTTTGAATTTGCGCACTATTTTGGATTCAAACAAACTGACTGGGCCTAACTTCCTGGACTGGCTTAGAAACCTGAGAATTGTTCTCAAGGTAGAAAAGCTTGCATATGTCCTTGAAGAGCCTCTTCCCAACCGTCCTAAGAATGATGCAACTCCAGACCAAATGTTGGTCTATCAGAAGCATGTGGCAGATTCTGAGCTGGCGAGTTGCATCATGCTAGCGGGGATGGTACCTGAGCTGCAAAAGCAGTATGAGCATATGAATGCTAATACTATGGTCTTCCATCTTCATGAGTTGTTCGATGAGCAAGTGAGATCCGAAAGGTTCGAGGTCTCTAGGCTCCTCTTCACCACGAAGATGCAAGAAGGTTCGTCTGTAGTACAGTTTGTGCTAAAGATGAACGAGTACATCAAGCGGCTAGTTACCCTCGGGTTTGTGATGGATCATGAGTTAAGTATTGACTTAATTCTGCATTGTTTGCCCAAGAGTTTCTCACAATTTGTGATGAACTATCGGATGAACAAATTGGAATCCACTATTCCTGAGCTCGTCAATATGCTGAAGACTGTGGAGCCTTCTGTGAAGCATGAGGAGAAGGCGGTTCTGTTAGTTGATTCCTCAAAGAAAGGTTCTAAGAGGAAGGCAAAAGAACAGAAGAAAGGGAAGAATAAGAAGGCAAAGAAGGCAGAACCCGCACAAAAGGGCACTTGCCATCATTGTGGCAAGGAAGGCCACTGGCGAAGAAACTGCAAGATTTATCTTGAGTCCATGAAGAAGAAGAAGGCATCTGATGCCCCATCCTCTTCATGTATCTTCGTTATTGATTGTCATTCTATTTCCTTAGACACTTGGGGTATTGGATACTGGGTGTGGCTCACATATATGTAATGACATACAGAGGCTAAGGAATAGAAGAAGACTCGTCAGAGGGGAGTCAAATTTGTGAGTTGGCAATGGAGCAAAGGTTGCTGCGGTCGCCATCGAAACTTATTTGCTGAAGCTCCCTAGTGGACTAGTCTTGGAACTGGACAATTGCTATTATGTTCCTTCTCTAATAAAGAACATTGATTCTATTTCCTGTTTAAATAGAAATGGTTTCCATTTGACGTTTAGTAACAATTGTTGTTATATAACTTTGAATGGCGTACTTTATGGAACTGGAACTTTGAGTAATGACATTTATACGTTGGACGTATCCAGTGACATTTTCAATATCGAAGCGAGCAACACGCGTGCTCGAAAGGGTAATCAATTAGACTCCTATATGTGGCATTGTCGTCTTGGCCATGTAAGCAAGAAACGCATGTCCGAATTACACCGATGTGGAATTCTAGAATCGTTTGAATTGGATTCATACGATACATGCGAATCATGCTTAAAAGGCAAGATGACTAAGTTACCTTTTACTGGAAAAGGTGAACGAGTGGGAGAGTTACTAGGTCTAGTACATACTAATGTATGTGGACCTATGTCAACTCAAGCTTTAGGTGACTATAGCTACTTCATTACCTTCACCGATGATCACTCACGGTTTGGGTATGTGTTCTTGATGAAACACAAGTCTGAAGCCTTTGAAAGGTTCAAAGAATTCAGAAATGAAGTAGAGAAACAACATGACAAGAGTATTAAAATACTTTAATCGGATCGAGATGGGGAATACTTAAGTCAAGAGTTTCTTGATTATCTAAGAGACAATGGTATATTGTCTCAATGGACTCCTCCATATACACCACAGCATAATGGTGTATCTGAGAGGCGTAACCGGACCTTGTTGGACATGGTCAGGTCAATGATGAATCATGCGAATCTTCCCAAGTCCTTTTGGGGCTATGCACTTCAGACAGCTGTTTACTTGTTAAACAAAATGCCTACCAAGGTAGTCTCTACTACTCCATATGAGATATGGAATAGTATGAAACCTCATGTATCTTACTTGAAGATATGGGGTTATCCTGCTTATGTGAAGCGGACAGTATTAGACAAATTGGATGCTAATTCTGATAAATGTCTATCTATTGGATACCCTAAGGAAACAAGGGGTTACCAATTCTATCATCGTGTGGAACAAAAGGTATTTGTTTCAAGGCATGTTATGTTTCTAGAGAAAGAGTTTCTCTTGCAAGAAAATAGTGGGAGTGTCGTCAAGCTTGAGGAGGCTTGAGAGACTCAAATAGACATTGATGAGATACCTGGTGAAGCACAACAGCCGACAACTCATAGTGATGAGCAATCGGCTGGACCTATTGTAACACCACATCTTCGTAGATCTGGTAGAACACGCAATATTCCTGAGAGATATGGATTTCTCGTAAGTGAATTGAACGATGTGTTACTCATTGATGATGAGGAGCCTATTGTTAGGGATCGTTTAGAAGCTAGAGGGGGGGGGTGAATAGCATTTTTCGGTTTCTACAAAAATGATTAGCGGAAGCAAACGCAATAATATATGTAAAAACAATAACAAAATGCAAACAAGGCCTTTTACGTGGTTCGGAGATAGCGCTCCTACTCCACGGTGATCCTTAAGGTGGATCAATCCAAGCAATATCCACTAATAAACTTTCTTTACAAAACAACTCCTCTTCTTTACAAAGAATGAAGATCTAAGCTTAGAGAGAAGAGGAGGAGATTTAAATCACTTAGAAAGCTAGAGAATTCGTGGAGGCTCTTGAGAGGGATTAGAGAATAAGCATTAACCCCAAAAACCTCCACCAACCCTCTTTTTATAGAGAAGAGGCTGATTTTCCCGTTGGAGCACGATCAGTCGACTGATGTACAACATCAGTCGACTGCTGGCGTGGTTAACGGCTTATGAATAGCCGGATTCACAGAATTCAGAGTCGTTTCATCCAACGACACTTTCATCGGGCCGATCGATACCTCCATCACCAATCGATGGAGTGATCGATCCGAGTGATCACGGCGCAATGAGTCGCGACTCCATTCTCAGTACTGCTTTTTACGCCTATCACGATCACATCGTTGGCGGTCGATCGATTGCAACATCGATCCAATCGCCTTGTCACGAAAGGCCGATCGCTGGTCGTGGTTTCACCGACTCGGGCCGAGCACCGACTCGGGCCGATCGATACATCGTATCAGTCGACTGATACTCATCAAGTGTGAATATTTCACACTTGATTTCACCCCCTAGACCTAGACTTAACCTCCTAGCTCTTCCTTAAGCCTTGTACCTTCAGGATCCCTCTGAGACCGTGACTTGTTCACCCTTTGCGCCTTGCTTCCAAGAGCTTCCTTCAGTTTTGTCATGTCTAGGGTTTTCCTTTGCCAAAGCATGCTTGGACTTTACGCCGCCAAGTCTACATGCTTGGACTTACGCTGCCAAACCTTTACCTTGGACTTTTCTTTCACCAAGTCTTCATACTTGGATTTTCCTGTCACTTAAACATCATCACAATTTAGATCACAAATTGTTGCCTAACTTAGATGATTATCCAAACATCAAAACATATAAATGCTTAGGGCATTGTTGCACCAACAATCTCCCCCTTTTTGATGTTTGGCAATCATTTAAGTTAGGTCTTTTAAAGATACGCATATTATCACATCAGATATCCAATTCCAATTCTAACTTAAACATTTCTTCTCCCCCTTTGACACACATCAAAAAGAGAAGAAAGATAAAAACATATATTTCATGAGAAGATTGAGTGTTTAACAATCTTGAACTAAGGCATAGATTTTAAAATTTTAACTCCCCTTAATCCAAGATACAGATTATGATGAATAAAATACGTGTGAAGCTAAAGTCATCAAACAATTTGAAAGTTAAAATCCTAACTTTGCACCAACAATGTAAATTTTTGAGGAGAAAGATATATTTTGTGAAACTCCCCCTAAAACATCGTATTAAACAGCCATACACGTTGTTTAGACTCAATACTATCATGCTATAGTTTTAGGATATCAATGATACACTAAATCTCAGAAAATGAGCTGTTTTCGAACACAATGATCGCTACACCTGTAATACGAAAATCAGCCTTTTCAGTCCAAATTCAGAAATGCATCAGAAATTCTAGAAACCTCGAAAAATCATGAAAATTTGTGTACACATTTTTGAAATCATACTTTATCAAGGAAAAATATTTTGAAAAATATATGTTTACCAAATTTCAATATTGATACAATTTTGGAAACTAGCAAAAGGTTCTAAAATTTTGCAAACTTTGTATCACTTTTGTGTTTCACTTGAAAACTGTTTTTCAAAGTATGGTAAACATAGTTTAAAATATGTTTTATTTGACATTTCCAATCATGTTCTTGGAGCTATATGCACATCAATTGTGTATAAGCCTTCCCAATGATTGGTCCAATTAAGGATTAATGTCTCTAGATGACACTTTGGTCCATAGTAATGCATCATAACAAGCATGATGAATCAAGTGCATCTTCCTAACATCTCACATATTGTCTAGGTGGCTCAATACAAAAATCATGGTTTCTTAGGTATTTTTTGAGATGGTTAAAGGTATAAAACCTAGTATTTCTATAGGATCATGCAAACCTACACCTTCACTCAACCAAGCACATTCCAAGTTCTCTCCTAAGTGATGAAAATTCTACTTCGGGGAGAGTCTTGGTAAATATATTGGCTAAGTTGGACTTGGATTCAATATAATTGAGCTCAATGTCCCCCTTAGCCACATGGTCTCTAATGAAGTGATGCTTCACTTCAATGTGCTTGGTCCTAGAGTGATGCACCGGATTTTTGGTCAAGTTAATGGTGCTCACATTATCACAAAATACTTTCATGTTGGAGTAAGATAGCTCATAATCTTCTAGGGTATGTTTCATCCATAAGAGTTGAGCTACACAACCACCCATAGCCACATATTCGGCCTCGGTGGTGGATAAAGCAACACAAGGTTGCTTCCTACTACTCCAACTCACTAGGGAGGACCCAAGGAATTGGCATCCACCACTAGTACTCTTTCGATCTAATTTGCAACCGACATAATCGGAATCGGTGTACCCAATTAAATCAAAAGACCTAGTCCTAGGGTACCATAGACCTACATTTAGTGTGCCCTTGACATATCTTAAAATTCTTTTAACGGCAACTAAATGAGATTCCTTAGCACATGATTGATACCTAGCACACATACCAACCGCAAATAATATGTCGGGTCTACTAGCAGTTAAATACAAGAGGCTACCAATCATGCTCCTATAAAGGGTAAGATCTATTTGTTTTCCTTCACTATCACTATCTATTTTAGTATTGGTTGCCATTGGAGTTGACACTACCTTAGCATTTTCCAAACCAAATTTCTTAATCATTTCCTTAGCATATTTGGTTTGATAAATGTAAATTCCTTCACTAGTTTGTTTAACTTGCAAACCTAGGAAGAGATTTAATTCTCCAACTAGACTCATCTCAAACTCTTTTTCCATATTTTGAATAAAGTCTTGAAGAAGTTCATCATTTGTTGACCTAAAGATAATGTCATCGACATACACTTGGGCTACAAAGATGTCCTTAGATGTTGACTTTATAAAGAGAGTTTGATCTATACTATCCCTTTTGAAATCCTTAGAGATTAGGAAAGTTGACAATCTTTCATACAAAGCCCGGGGAGCTTGTTTCAAACCATATAAGGCTTTCCTAAGCTTGTATACATGGTTTGGGTAGTCCGTATTTTCAAACCCGGGAGGTTGTTCTACATATACCTCTTCCTTAATAAACCCATTTAGGAATGCCGATTTGACATCCATTTGATGGAGTTTGAAACCCATATAGGAAGCATATGCTAAAAGTATTCTAATGGACTCTAATCTAGCAACCGGGGCATATGTTTCATCATAATCAAGTCCTTCAACTTGATTAAAACCCCTTGCAACTAATCGTGCTTTATTTCTAGTGATATTCCCTTGGTCATCTAGTTTGTTCCTAAAGACCCATCTTGTAGTAATAATAGTGTTTTCACTTGGTCTAGGAACTAACTCCCACACTTGACTCCTATCAAATTGAGCCAACTCATCTTGCATTGCTAAGATCCAATCCGGATCAAGTAATGCATCTTTAATGTTTTTGGGCTCAATTTGAGAAATTAGAGCTATATGACTAGTGGGATCCCTATGGAATGACCTAGTCCTAACTCCTTGAGATAATTCACCCACAATTTAATCTAATAGGTGACTTTGATGAACTCTTATGTTCTAGGAGGTGTATCAAGTTGAGTTTGATCATGATTAACTTCAATCTTATGTGCATCATCGGAGTCATCCCTTACTCCCCCTTGATCCAATCCTCCCCCTTGATCATTACCCCCTAAGGTTAAATCTTGCAATTGTTGGGTAATTCCTTGATTTTCATTGTTTATGTCATCATCAATAGGGGATTTCCTAGGGTATGTATTTGAATTTTCATCAAATTGAACATTCGAAGATTCTTCAATCTTTTGAGTCCTTTTATTATAAACTCTATATCCTACACTAGTGGATGAGTATCCAACTAGGATTCCCTCATCCGCTTTGGACTCAAACTTACTTAGGTTGTCTTTAGTATTTAAGATATAGACTTTACATCCAAAGACCTTAAAATAATGAATTGTTGGAATTGTACCATTCCACAATTCAAATGGAGTTTTTCCTAAGAACCTATGAATCAATACCCTATTTTGGATATAGCAAGCGGTATTA
This sequence comes from Wurfbainia villosa, assembly GCA_025175895.1. Classification (NCBI taxonomy): domain Eukaryota; kingdom Viridiplantae; phylum Streptophyta; class Magnoliopsida; order Zingiberales; family Zingiberaceae; genus Wurfbainia; species Wurfbainia villosa. The sequence goes on along the minus strand of CM045989.1, from coordinate 26,929,699 downwards.
ACCGCTTCCGCCCACAAGTAGCTAGGTAAGGAATATGCATTAAGCATTGTCCTAGCCGCTTCTTGTAGGGCACGATTTTTCCTTTCCACAACCCTATTTTGTTGGGGTGTTCTAGGACAAGAAAATTCATGCTTGTACCCTTGTTCTAAGCAAAAAGTTGAAAAGTTAGAATTCTCAAACTCTCCACCATGATCACTACGGATCCGGTTGATTTTGAGTTTTCTTTCATTTTCTACTCTTTTACTAAATCCTATGATTATTTCTAAGGTTTCATCTTTATTTTTCAAGAAAAACACCCAAGTAAACCTAGAAAAATCATCTACTATTACCAAGCAATATTTACTACCAATTATAGATGGGGTACTATGGCAATCAAATAGGTCCATATGTAATAATTCTAACGGTAAAGCGGTACTAAGTAAATTTTTTACCTTTGTGTGATGTTTTTGATTGCTTCCCTTCTTGGCAAGCATCACACATCTTGTCCTTCAGAAATTTGACTCTAGGCAATCCTTTGACTAGCTTCAATTTTGCTATTTTGGCTATATTCTTCATGTTTATGTGTCCTAGCCTCCTATGCCAAAGCCAACTTTCTTCCTCTTTTGCAATAAGACACTTAGTGGAAGAATTAGTAGCATAGGATAAATCAACATAATATATATTTGATTTCCTAAAGCCTACTAACATGCAATCATTTATAGTTTTGTGTCTTATAAAGCATTTTGAGGAATCAAATTTAACATCAAAATTTGCATCACATAATTGGCTTACACTAAGTAGGTTAAATTTCATATTTTTAACTAATAGAACTTTATGAATGGCAAGATTGGGAGATACCTCATGGTGCCCTTTCCTAGAATTTTAAGTTTACCGCTATTACCAAATGACACCTTTCCTTTGCTAGTATGGTTGATAGTGGAGAATTTTCTCTCATCCCCGGTCATATGCTTTGAGCACCCACTATCAACTATCCACAAGCTTGGTTCTTCTACCTATATCACATGAAAAACACAATCCTTAGGTACCCAAATCTTAGGACCACTAGCATCAATTATAAATTTCTTAGGTACCCATGCCTTTCTCCCCTTGCTTTTAATCATTGATTTTCTACTAACTAGGGATGCAAATGCTACCTCTTTCTCCTTAGGTCTATATCCTAATCCGGCCTTATTGTAAATTACCCTTTGATCCTTAATAATCATATCTAGATATTTAGAACCATTTGTGAACTTTTCTAGGCATGCTCTTAATTTACCTATTTCTTTTCTTAACTCATCATTTTCATCCCTAAGAGTACAATCATCATTATCACTAGATGGTTTATCACATGATGCATCTACATTCTTAAATGATTTGATCTCTAATTTTAGATCCTTAATCCTAGTTTTTGATCTATTTAAAGCATTTTGTAAGCATGCAATAGTCTTATAAAGTAAATCTACTTTGGGTGAGTTGTTTACCTCATCATCATCACTTGATGATGATTCATCGCTTGAAGAGGAAGAAGACTCCTCGCTTGAGCTTCCGGTTTCTTCCAATGCCATGAGGGCTAAGTTCCGGGTTGTATGGCAAACTTCTTCATCGTCGGAAGACTCCTCCATACTTAGAGTATCCCATGTTTGTGCCATCATCGCCTCCTTCTTCTTCTTTTCCTTCTTTTCCTTCTTCTTCTTTTCCTTCTCCTCCTTTTTCTTTAGTTGCGGACAATTTGGCTTTATATGCCCTTTCTTGTTGCAACCAAAATACGTCGCGTTAGAAATAGAATTTGAATTGTTTGAAGATTTACCTCTTGAGGATTGAAACATCCTCTTCACATCTTTCTTGGTGAGCCTCCTTGACTTCCCACCAAATTTCTTGACGTAGTGTGCCACCTCACTTGCCGATAGCTCATCCTCACTACTTGATGAGTCTTCCTCAGATTCGGATGAGGAAGACACCTCCTTCTTTTCCTTTTTCTTCTTCTCCTTCTTTCCTACAAAAAGAGCTATACCCTTCTCTTTGGATGAAGTGTTAGCTTGTTCATGCAATTGAAATTCACAAAATAGCTCATCTAATTTAACTAATGAAAGATCCCTAGAGACCTTATAGGCATCTACCATTGAGGCCCATAAGGTGGTCCTAGGGAAAGCTTGTAATACATACCTTACAAGGTCTCGGTTGTCGACCTTTTCACCTATAACGTGTAGTCCGTTGACTACTTCCTTGAAGCGCCCGTGCATTTGGCTCACGGTTTCATTTGTCTTCATAGTGAAGCTTTAGAGTTGGCCAATCAAAAGATCCCTCTTGGCCCTTCTTGTCTCTTTGGATCCTTCATTGAGTTCGATGAGCTTCTCCCAAAGCTCTTTTGCGGAGTTGAATGGCCCGACCTTAGAGAGTTGCTCCTTGGATAGACCACATTGAAGTGTGGTCGTTGCTTTTGCATTTGCTTGTGCTTTCTTGGCCATCTCTCTTGTCCAATCTTTTGTCGGTAGTGGTGCTCCAAATTCGTCCACCGGCTTCTCAAAACCATCTACAACACTAAACCAATTCTCAATATCATTCATTAAATAATACTCCATCCTACCTTTTCAATATCCGAAATTGTTGCCGTCAAAGAACGGAGGCCTCGCCGTGCTATACCCCTCTTGAAATGCCATCTTTGCTCCGGTTGATTGCTAGATCTTCCGATGCGATCCGGGCTCTGATACCACTTGTTAGGGATCGTTTGGAAGCTAGAGGGGAGGGGTGAATAGCATTTTTTGGTTTCTACAAAAATGATTAGCGGAAGCAAACACAATAATATATGTAAAAACAATAACAAAATGCAAACAAGGCCTTTTACGTGGTTCGGAGATAGCGCTCCTACTCCACGGTGATCCTTAAGGTGGATCAATCCAAGCAATATCCACTAATAAGCTTTCTTTACAAAACAACTCCTCTTCTTTACAAAGAATGAAGATCTAAGCTTAGAGAGAAGAGGAGGAGATTTAAATCACTTAGAAAGCTAGAGAATTCGTGGAGGCTCTTGAGAGGGATTAGAGAATAAGCATTAACCCCAAAAACCTCCACCAACCCTCTTTTTATAGAGAAGAGGCTGATTTTCCCGTTGGAGCACGATCAGTCGACTGATGTACAACATCAGTCGACTGCTGGCGTGGTTAACGGCTTATGAATAGCCGGATTCACAGAATTCAGAGTCTTTTCATCCAACGACACTTTCATCAGTCGACTGATACCTCCATCAGTCGACTGATGGAGTGATCAGTCGAGTGATCATGGCCGCAGTCGAGTGTGACTCCATTCTGTGCTCGTTTTTACGTCTATCAGTCGACTGCCACTATTGGCGTGAGATTGCAACGAATGACCGCTTGGTCACGGTGATCGGCGTCGTGGTTTCACCTCGACTCGGCCGAAAGACTGACCGATCGTGATACATCGTATCGATCGATCGAGACTTCAAAGTGTGAATACTTCACACTTGATTTCACCCCCTAGACCTAGACTTAACCTCCTAGCTCTTCCTTAAGCCTTGCGCCTTCAGGATCCCTCCGAGTCCGCGACTTGTTCACCCTTTGCGCCTTGCTTCCAAGAGCTTCCTTCAGTTTTGTCATGTCTAGGGTTTTCCTTTGCCAAAGCGTGCTTGGACTTTACGCCGCCATGTCTACATGCTTGGACTTACGCTGCCAAACCTTTACCTTGGACTTTTCTTTCACCAAGTCTTCATACTTGGATTTTCCTGTCACTTAAACATCATCACAATTTAGATCACAAATTGTTGCCTAACTTAGATGATTATCCAAACATCAAAACATATAAATGCTTGGGGCATTGTTGCACCAACACCTACCAGTTATGAAGAAGTGCTGACAAGTTCAGAAAGGGATAAGTGGCTTGGTGCCATGAAGTCGGAAATGGATTCCATATATGAAAACCAAGTTTGGAACTTGGTTGACCCACCTGAAGGCATAAAGCCTATATGGTGCAAGTGGGTTTTCAAGAAGAAAACCGACATGGATGGCAATGTGATTACCTATAAAGCTAGATTAGTGGCGAAAGGATATCGTCAAAAATAAGGTGTTGATTATGACGAAACCTATTCGCCTATAGCTATGCTTAAATCCATTCGGATGCTCCTGGCCATAGCGGCTCATTATGATTATGAGATATGGTAGATGAATGTGAAAACAGCTTTCCTTAATGGAAATCTGCTGAAGGACGTGTATATGATACAACCTGAGGGTTTCACATCGGTTGATAAAACCAAGGTATGCAAATTGCGACGGTCCATATATGGATTGAAGCAAGCATCCAGGAGCTGGAATATCCATTTTGATGAGACGATCAAAAAGTTTGATTTCTCACAAAATCCAGACGAACCTTGTGTGTACAAGAAGGTTAGTGGGAGTGCAGTCGTGTTCCTAGTATTGTATGTCGATGACATATTACTTATAGGAAACGATGTTTCAATCTTATAGTTAGTTAAGGTTTGGTTATCCAAGACATTCTCCATGAAAGACCTAGGAGAAGCAACCTACATCCTCAGGATTAAGATCTATAGAGATAGATCGAAACGGTTGCTTGGTCTTTCGTAGTCTACATATATAGACCGAGTGCTAAAGAGGTTTAGCATGTCAGAATCCAAGAAAGGTTTCCTACCCATCATGCATGGGGTACACCTTTCGAAGTCTATGTGTCCGCGCATAGAAGACGAGAGGATTTACATGAGTAAGATTCCCTATGCATCCGCAATAGGATCTATCATGTATGTTATGTACAAGGCCCGATGTATCGTATGCTCTGAGTGTCACGAGCAGATACTAGTTTGATCCAGGAATGGATCATTGGGTGAATGTTAAGTCGATGCTTAAGTACTTAAGAAGAACTAAGGATGCATTCCTAATATATGGAGAAGGGTACATGGTGATACGTGGGTATACGAATGCCATCTCCAGACAGACAAGGATGATTCCATGTCTTAGTCTGGGTATGTATTCACCTGGAATGGAGGCGCAATAAGTTGGAAAGGTTCCAAGCTTAACACTATAGTGAATTCTACCACTAAGGCAGAATATATTGCAGCTTTGGAAGCAGCAAAGGAAGCGGTTTGGATCAAGAAGTTCATCTCTGAACTTGATGTGGTCTCATCAATGATCCAAACATGTGCTTCGCCGCTATCATCTTATCAGAGAGATCATCAGTAGGAAAGAAATACAAATCGAGAAAATCCCCACTGAAAGGAACTTAGCGGATCCTTTGACTAAGGCATTACCTCACAGCAAGTTTGAGGGTCATGTTAGAGCTTATGGTATTGGATACCGTAGTGATTGACATTAGGCCAAGTGGGAGTCTATTAGTAATATATGAGAGATGTCCTAAGACAATCGCCTTATGTATGAACCATTTATAAGATAAATGAAGATTCACTATTTGAGTATACATGTTTTCATGTATTTAATTGGATCTTAAACTCATTTACTGAATGTCCACGATACGATTCATAGCATGAGAGAATTTGTGATTGGATCACAACTAGTGAGTATCTCTACATGTGTAATTGTGATGTATCGGAATTATCCCTAGTCGATGAATTGATGGATTTGGACACCATCAATTCTATCGAGACTAGCACGAGGTATACTCCTTGGTGTATCAAAGCAGCTGATTCTCACTGGCTGGAGACATTGTGATGTCCGGAGTTAATCGTGGATGCTAGTTATGGTAACTAGTTCATTGGAGTGACCAGCCGTAAGACTTCATATGGTTCTCTGCATATATAGATATGTCAATGAAGTTCTTACTGTAGCTTAAGTGCGATGTTCCTTTGACTTGCGATATTCAAGTCATCTTGATCATGAAGACTTATGCTTTGACATCTTAAGCAAGCATCTCTGAGGAGATGTGGACCCAGGATGATTGGGTATAAGTCGAAGTGATCGAAGGTGTTTGAATAGCCTATAAAGGATTCACCACTCCTTGCGAGGAGATGTATACCTATGGCCTCTCGTCGGATTGTTACTAAAGTCTTTGGCCAAAACATTACATGTTTAGAGTAAGGTACTCTTCGATACATATGCAGTAACTAGAATCCGTAGGATGAGGAAATGATACTTGGGCTAGGTGTGACGTAGTCAGCCTAGTGGGGACTGACACTATAGACCATGTCCTGAACTAAGTGGGTATAAGATGAGTGAAGGGAATGGGGCACGAATCATTCGAGCTGCTGAAGGGTTTCAGAAATAGTTCTGGATCAACCGTTGATCTTTTCGGTTAATTGGGGATCATGATGTACTACTAGGTGCCACTCATGATCGTTCTATAATTAATGGTTAATTATAGACGGCCAACATAAACCGAGAACCTATTTGGTCACACACAACGAGCGTAATCCGAAGGATTTAAAATGAGCTTGAGAATGGGATTCTCAGACCGAGAGAAACTAGGTTTGGTTGGACCAAACAAGAAGCGAGCATGAAATCATTTCAGTCGCAATGGAAGTGTGGATGGGCCGTGTCTTATGAAGACATAATGGATGAACCAAAATGGTTTGGTTCTAATCCAATGGAGGAGAATAAACCAAAGGGTTTGGTTTATTTTAAACGAATGAACCAAAAGTTAGTTCAGTTCGTTTTAACTTAAAATAAACCATCATGGTTTAGTTTATTTTAACTTATATTAATGGAGCGGGTTAACGGGCCTTATGGTTATGATCCAATAACCATTAAGAGAATTAGTTCTCTATAAAAGAGGGCTTAAACCCTAATCCAAAAACCTAACCAAGTTGCCGCCCACCTCCTCCCTTTGGAGATTTTCGGTGCCAACACCTCCATTGCCACCGCCCAGCCCTTGTGCCACCGTCCAAGTTGTTGCCGGCATCCAAGCTTCGGCCGGTGATCCTCCGGCAACTCTCCGGTGATCTCCTTTGGGTTTGGCATCAAGGTGAGCTTCATCCTACCTTTTTGGCCGGCCCTAATTCCTCCACCAAAGCTGTCAAGTTTTCTGGACAGCTTGTTTCCCTCTCGTCGGAGCGTCGTTTGGACGACGGTTAAAGCTCCAACAGCGCCTAACTTACCTGGGATTCGATCTCCGGTAATCCTCATAGGTGGAGGACAAAGGATTCGTCAAACGGTTGACGAATACCTCTCCGGACAAGCGAGTTTTGAGGACTCATCTTTGGATCCGAATTTGGATTCGGATCGTGATCATCTCTCGATCACATCATCTTCAACACGAGGCTAGTAACCCGTACGAAGACGAGACTCATGACTTAGCGAAGTCATCCCAAGGATACTCGGTGTGGATACGGATAGAGACGATTCTAGCGAGGATCATTCCGGTTGATGCCGTTTCCGCTACACGTGATATGAAAGGTATAACGTAGTTAAATTTCCTTTTATTGCAAATTTAAATTTACGGTTATGTCTACACATATTGTACTATGCATGCGTTTGATGTGTGTGTTGTAATAAATGTAGATTTATTATTTTTATTTCTTCTGCTGTGCACATGTTTACGAAACATGTTCGAACACACACTCGCCGCGGTGCCGGAAACCCAACAGTGTTTTGATGTTTGACATTGATGTCTGACAATGTATTTGGTAGATTGTAGGTGCAATCGACCCAGGTCATGATTGATGTTTGATGATGGTTTGACCATTATCATGGGAGAAGTCCAAGTCTTGTATACTTGGCATGGAAAGTCCAAGTCATGGGTACTTGGCATAGAAAGTCCAAGCATGGGTCTTGACAAGGGAAAGTCCAAGCTTGAGTCTTGGCAAATGGAAAGTCCAACATCGGTTGGCAAGGAAAGACTAAGGGTGCAGTCTTGGCCACGTAACTCTAAGTGTGTAGTCTTGGCGGTGAAAGTCCAAGTCATGGGTACTTGGCAATTGAGAAGTCCAAGGGGAATATTAGCGGCGTAAAGTCTAAGGGTGGAGTCTTGGTAGCATAAGTTCAATGGATAGCGGGGTAAAGTCCAAGCAGAGTCTTGGCAGCGCAAGCCCAATGTGCCTTGGCGGTGTATACCACATTAGTATGACAATAGATGATGGAAGCACCTGAAGGCTAGCGTATGGATGAATAAGTCATGGATGACTTGGAGGGATATGATAGGCCTGAGGCTGACAGAGGTGGTTAGAAGGCTTAGGTCTAGGCTAAGGGTGGTCTAGCAAGTATAAGGGCATCATACTTGGGGTAAAACATCATGTCTGAGGTGTATCAGTCGACTAGGACTATGGTCAGTCGGCTGATGTGAGTCGACTGATGTTCGACTATAGGAAATGTCCAAGAAGTCGACTGCCATGATTGAGCATTCAACTAATGGCCTGAGCAGTCGACTGATCTGGAGATTAGTGGACTGCTGGTTGAGTTTTCGAGGACAGAATATTTTGGAGTCGACTGTTAGGGTTTGACAGTCGAGTGATAACTCGATCAGTCGACTGATGGGCATTATCAAACAACTAATGGTCTATCAGTTGGAAGTTATCCAACATGGGTCATGCCATTGTGAGATAATGGCTACAGAAGCAGTCGACTGATGGTCTCGATCAGTCAATAGCTAGGTGAAATCTAGCCCGAATGTAGGTTATAAAAGTAGCTCGTGAAGAGGGATTTGGCTATGGTTCTTTGAGAAGTTTTGGGGCAATTTGCTGGTGCAATTCGGGATCTCCAAGTGCAACTCAAGTGACCAAACAAGCAAGCTTCCAAAAGATCGATTGTAAAGTTTTCTTTGCATTCTTTTATTGTATTTCATTCTTATTGTTTTAAGAACTATTGTAAGAGGTTTACTCCACCTCCTTATTGTTCCGAGAATGAGTTATTGATTGGTGGTTGCATGTGCATCACTAGAGCTCGTTGAGCTCACCCGTGGAGTAGGAACTCTAAGGTTCCGAACCACGTTACATCGTCTTGTCGTGTGGCTGTGCTTGTGTATTTATCTTCATTGTATATTTTGTATATTCCGTTCCATACTAACATTGTAGCAAGCACGAACGAATTCCGATCAAACGACGAATTGCTATTCACCCCCTCGAGCGGGTGCATAGGTCCTAACAAGTGGTATCATAGCTAGGATCTTTTCACCGGCTTCACATCTGAGGGAGTGCGCTAGAGGGAACAAGATGGATTTTGAAGGAAAATTAGGATGGTAAATCAACACACTGCCACCATACGACCTAGAAGATTTTCCCGCATGGAGGGTGAGAATGGAGACATTCTTGATGATCGATGTTGGTAGTTTCCACATCTAATCAAGTTTATCTAAACAAAATAAATGAAAGAAAATGAAATGCAAAACTGTAAAATACTTACAGCGAGTTCTCACTTCCGAAACTTTAGGACGATGAATCTGCTTGTCGTCTGAGGACTGATCACTTCGGAAAGGTCCTACTCTTTCACGAGACAAAATCCAACGTGCCTTGGTGATCCTATCTTTTGTTCTCTCCGATAAAACCTCTTGAATCTCACAACCTTTCGGCGTCACCCCTCTGCCTCTGCAATCCTCTCTTTGGACGCACACCCCCTTATAAAAGGGGTGTATTTTCCTGCGTTGCACGAAGTACGTCAACTGCACTTTTTGCAGTGCGTGCACACATTGCAAAGCAACGTGTGCATGCTGCATCCGTAAAGACCGGTTACATCTCCCACTCGTCCAAAGCATGTCACATAGATAAAATGGTCACATAGACCAATAAGAGGTATTTAGTCACATAGACTAAATAGAACCGGAGTCATTAGTCCGAAATGACTAATAGAAGTATCCAGTCACATAGACCAAAATCGTGTCGGAGACCATAGCCCTAAAAGACTAATAGAACAGAGATTAATAGTCACAAAGACTATTAGAACAACCAATTCATACTTAGGAAAATGGCTCGTGTGATAGCAAGCACACTGAGTAATCCAATGCTAAGAAAGTTGTTATAACTTACATAGTTGCTCATAGAGCGATCAATGTTAAGAAAAGTTATTACGCCTAACTTAGCCGCTCTTCAAATGGTATATAACTATTCTCTGAATGACACATAGTCACTCACTTGATGACCAATTGTCATCCTCCAAGTGGCTCCCAGCCATTTACTAGGTGGTACTGAACCTTTCTCCTGGTGGTACTTAACCATTTTCCTGGATATAATGTCTTGCTATTTGCCCAGATTAAATAATCTCCACTCACATCAATATGAACATCTCTAATCCCTCATAATGACCATCAAGTCAAGAGTATGTTCCATATTCTCAATATTCACAAACATTTCCATACATAACAGAAATGGGTCGACCAGTGAATAATTATCAAAGGATGTTAACATATTTAATCTTTTTTTTAGTGTGAATCCATCCATTTTAATTAGTCACTTTCCTAGTCATGTTCCATAGACCGAATCATCCAAAGTCAATAGGTTTACATGCTAAAGTAGCAAACCCTGATTAAAACTTCAAGCAGACACCTAAATAGTCACAAAAGGCAAATACTGAGATTAACATATAATCTCAAAGGGCTCACATAGTAGAGAAACAGGGATCCATTCTCCTACTATCCTTATTGTCGCCTTAGCACACGTGGTATGAATCACATGCTACCATGTTATTCTCTTTATCAATAAAGAGCGCATGTTTACCTCAACATCATACAAATTTTGATCCAGACATTCCAAATGTCTAATCCTGAATTCAACATATGAATTCTAATCTGGCTCATAAACAGATATAGTAAATGGTGGGAATATTTACTTCGATCACTTTTCTTAAATGATCTTATCTTGATACACATATCAAGATAACCTCAACTTATAGGTATGTATCCCATACATATAGCTTCCAAAGCTATCCTATAAGCAATAGTCGTACTCCTATTTGTACATAACAAACCGAGATGACTGTCCATGTGAGAAGACCAATCACTACCTGTCAACATGCTCACTGAGATCTTATTAGAATGTAACATCACATACACTGAATGAATTATGGCTTGCATTAAAAACAATAAAATTACAATATCCGATTGTCTTTACAAAACTATTACATTCTACGAAGTCCCATAGACTTTACATGCTCATTAAATGTCTCTCTAGTCATTGGCTTAGTAAAAGGATCTGCAAGCATAGCTCGAGTAGGGATATACTCAAGAATCACCTTCTTCTTAGCAACAATATCCCTAATAAAGTTATACTTTATAGCAATATGCTTGCCCTTGCTGTGATATTTGGGATCCTTGGAAAAAGCTATAATCACAAAGAGATACATCGGACTCCCACTGTCTTCAGCAATCTTCAGATGTTTCAGGAACCTCCTTAACCAGACCGCTTCTTGTACAGCTGTTGAACATGTCACATATTCAGCTTCCATGGTTGATAAGGCCACACAGGCATGTTTCTTGCTGTTCCAAGAGATGGCGCCACCATTCAACAAGAACGCGTAGCCTGATATGGATTTTCTATCATCCAGGTCCCCAGCCCAATCTGCATCTGAATAGCCCTTCAGGCTTATATCTGATCCTTGATAACAGAGAATGTAACCTATCGTTGCTTTCAGATATCTGAATATCCTTTTCACTGCCTTCCAGTGTCTCGGTCCTAGGTTTGACTAGAAACGACTGACTAAGCAACAACATAGCTGATATCGGGACGAGTACACAACATAGTGTACATTAAACTACCAACAACGCTAACATATGGGTTTTTATTCATCTCGACTATTTCATTAGGAGTTTTGGTACTCATATGCTTGCTTAGAACAATACCTTTCATAATAGGTGTCTGTTCACTATTGCAATTAGACATACTGAAGTGTTGTAACATCTTATTTATATAAGACTCTTTAAGACAAATCCAAAAGTCTCTTAGATCGATCTCTGATGATCTTTACTCCTATGATGTATTCAACTTCTCCCATATCTATTGTGTCAAATGGTGATAAAGCTATTTTTTTACTTCTATCACAAAATCTATGTCATTTCCAACAATCAGTATATCATCAACATATAATGATAAAATGACATACTTTCCTTTATCCTTCTTCAGGAAAATTCAATGATCCTCATTGATCATTTAGAAATCGTAAGATAAAACCACATCGTTAAATCTTATGTTCCACTGTCTTGATGCTTGCTTTAGCCCATATATAGATTTCTTCAATCTACATACTTTATCTTCTTGACCTTCAGCAACGAAACCTTCTGGTTGAACCATATAGATTTCCTCATCAAGCTCACCGTTAAGAAAAGCGGTTTTTACATCCATTTGATGTAACTCTAAGTTATAATGCGTCACTAAAGCCAAAATAACTCGGATTGACACAAACATTACTACGGGAGAAAATGTCTCCTTAAAGTCAATACCCTTCTATTGGGTAAATCCTTTTGCAACCAACCGAGCTTTGTATCGGTTAATCGATCCATCAACTTTCCTCTTTATTTTGAGAATCCATTTATTCCCAAAAGCCCTTCGTCCAGGAGGAAGATCTACTAACTCCCAAACATGATTCTTAATTATTGACTCTATTTCTTTAACCATCGCAACTTTCCACTTTTCTCCATCTCTAAAGCCCAGAGCTTCCTTTACTGACTGAGGTTCCTCATTGTCAACAGGGACTGTCATCATTGCCTCATTCTCAATATCAAACTTCTTCTTAGGTTTGATCTTACGAATACTTTTTCGTAAGTTGGGAAAATGAGAAGTCACCCTGTGACTGGGCAAAGTACTCCCACTGGGTTGACTAGTTCTAGGTATCCCACTAGACACCTGTCCAGTTGACAACGATTCTTCCTCCTCAAATAGAGGAACTGTCTTATCAACTTCACCTCTAGTTGGGAACTCAGTTTCGAGAAAAGTGGCATCTCTCGAATCCAATTCGGAGATTGTTCCATCTTGTTGCTCACCTATGAAAACATAACCTTTTGAAGTATCAAAATATCTTATGAAGATACACTTCTTACCTCTAGGTCCCAGTTTCCATACTTATGAGAACTATCATGAACATATGCAACTGACCCCCAGGGTCTCAGATTTTCCAAATATGGTTTTCTACCTATCCAACGTTCATATGGAGTAGATGGAACTGACTTTGAAGGCACTTTGTTAAGTATATAGGTTGTAGCTAGTAATGCATCTCCCCAATAGGAGATTAGTAAATTAGCCTGTGCCATCATAGACCTAACCATTCCGATAAGAGTTCTATTTCTTCTCTTAACAACCCCATTCTACGGATCGTCAGCTATCTAATAATTCTTTTATCATTACATACTGTCTTGAACATATCAGACAAATATTCTCTTTCATGATCAGTGCGTAAAGTTTTAATCTTACGTTCCGTTTGATTCTCAACTTCGTTCATATAATAAATTAAGCAATCCAATGCTTCAGATTTGTGAGAAATCAAATACACAAGACTGAAACGAGAGAAATCATCAATAAATGTAATGAAATAGGAAGATCCATGTCTAGCCCTCACATTCATTCGACCACAAATATCCGAATGAATCAATTGCAATAGTGACTCTGCCCTAATAGCCTTACCAAATGGTTTCCTAATTGCTTTTCCAGCAAGATAATGCTCACATACAGACAAGCTAATCTTAGCTCGAGAACCCAATAAGCCCTCTTTAGCTAACCTATTCATGCGATCTTGTCCTATATGTCCTAATCTAGCATGCCAAATATCATCAGTTATTTCTGCATCACTAGTAAGTGCAATGTTTGTAAAACAATTATCAATCAGCACAATTGACATTCGGTTCCACATCTAGAACCATAAAACCATTTGTTAAAAAACCATAATCGATTAACACTGAGTCAATCTTGAGTTCAACACACCGATTATAAAAGTTAATACAATACCCTAGATCAAGAAGACAAGTAACAGAAATAAGATTCCTGCGAATCTCAAAAGCATACAAGACATCATGTAGAAACAAAGTTCTTCCACCCCGAAGGTTAAGTTTGCAAGTGTCGACTCCTTTGACTTTGACTCTTGCATTGGTTCCTACATATATTCATTTGTTGTCAGTTGGTACCCGGCGATACTCCACATATGTAACTCGCTCCCGAGCTACATGGTTGGTTTCTCCCGAATCTATAATCCACAAATGATAAGAATCAGCCAACAACATAGAACCAACAACAAAATGCTCAGAAGACAGACTAGAAGTTACCTTTCTTGGCTCGGTACACTCCCGAGCGTAGTGACCCTTTTGTCACAATTAAAGCAAGTCACCTTGCTTTTAAGTTTCTTCCCTGTCTTCATGTTCTTCTTCTTCTTGATTGGGCCTGTCCCACCTTCAGCAACAGCTTCTTTTTTCTTTCCCTTCCCTTTCTTGAACCATCTCTTTTTCTTGGATCCAGATTGTTAGTGCTTATAAGCTCCATATATCTCCACAATGGCATGATATTGTCCACTTTGGGTCTAAGCCCTCATGGTTTTATTTTTGGGCTTTACCCAAAAGGCCTCATACCAATGGAGATATCTTTTTTCTTATAAGCACATGATCTTTTCCATGTCTTACCAATGTGGGACTTTGATTGTATTCCCCATACTCCCAACAATCCCCCCCTCAAACGAAGGACCACATTGGGCCCCCCCTCAAGCCTATCCCTCCTCGAAGGATTTTCTCTGCTTGATGTCCGATCTTCAACCCACCAGGACTTCCTGCCAGTTGTTCGGTCCCTCCGACCCAACTAGACTTCCTTCCTGATGTCTGGTTCTCTTGATCCGGACGTGGGAGCTCAACTTCCTTCGTTCGAGGTTCATGGCTTGACATGGACCATGGCTCTGATACCAATTGTTAGTGTGTATAAGATCCACATATCTCCACAATGGCATGATATTGTCCACTTTGGGCCTAGACCCTCATGGTTTTATTTTTGGGCTTTACCCAAAAGGCCTCATACCAATGGAGATATCTTTTTTCTTATAAGCACATGATCTTTTCCATGTCTTACCAATGTGGGACTTTGATTGTATTCCCCATACTCCCAACACAGATGATCCAGCAGAACCGATAGCTAAGTAGGCTTGGCTAGAAATCCTTACGGATTCTACTGTCTCCGCCTCTAGTTCAACATGGCGCGAGACATCAACGAAAGTCTTAATACTCTCACTATGAGTAAGGGTCTACTTCATGGTCTCCCAAGAATCTGGAAGGGATCGAATGACCGCCTGAACCTGTTGTTCATCTATCAACTTGTGACTGGAAGTTCTAAGTTCCCGAATCATATTCGACATCTCCCTGAGATGTTGAACCATAGTAACATTCAGGAACTTTTTGTAGCTATCGAACTTGATCGTCAGCTATCGAAGCTTGCTCAGACTAACTCCACTGTACTTATCCTTAAGGGCAACCCAGACAGCATGAGCTGAAGGATACGACTCATACTCAAAAACTAGGTCATCAATCATTGAACTAATCAAGATGCCCTTAGTAGTGGAGTCTTTCTTCTTCCATGCCTTGTAGGCATCAAGATCTCGCCTGTTTTGTGTAGTGGGACCTGATTTACAACCTCTAGAACCTCTTGTTCCTCAAGAACATACTTTATCTTGAGGTGTCAGATCTTGTAGTTATCCCTATTGAGTTTCTCACCCTTATTTAATTCAACTATGATGTTTTTGGTTGCCATAACCTAATATAAATAAACATATTATTTAGTTATTCAGTATATGTCTTTATGTATATAATCTATAAATTGACTCAATATAAATTCGATTTGGTTTACAAAATCAAGTGACAATCAAATTCCCACTCATCATTTGTATGTGCCAATCCAATCGACTTTGATCAATTTTATTACATACATCCCATCTTATCATGTTATTATTAAATGAACATATCATTTAAATTGTACTCATTATGAACAAATCAAAGTGAAAAAATATCATGTATCATGTAGAGTTAACAGCATAAAATGAACATATCATTAAATTAAACTCGTTGTACATTGTCAACATATAATAAAGATAACTCTACTAAGAATGTTACACATAACATTCTTCCTACTCATAACTGAAAAAATAAAAAAACAACTAACAAACTAGATAGATAATTATTACTCCCACTAGGATAAACACTAGCGCAGTAACAATCCAAACATGCCCAATATTCTTGGGCTGAACTAAGACATCCCCAGTTGAGATGCTCTCAAGATGATGCCAGGACGCAGAATCTTCTGAAGGACACTTTTGAAGTGATAAAAAAAAAGACTTCTTCAGGGTCCTCTTTCAAATCTTCCTCTGGATCTTCACAGTGCACCTCACAGTCTTCGTAGTGAAGCAGCTCAGCGCATAATTGGGTATATGATACACGCCCCTCATAGTGCTCCCAGATCTGATGCGCTATGTCACTCAGGTGTTGTGGCAGTGAGCCGACCAGAGCCCAGATCCCGTAATTCTCCAGAATCGAAAATTCCTGCATCTCAAGTCTCCAAAACAATTCGTCCAATCTCCCCATGTGCCACTCGACTCCATGTGCTGAGTCATACTCTATCCCCTGGATAGCCTCCTGTTAGTGAAAGCCCGAGAGCTAATCATGTGATGATTGTTGTATATGGACTTGTTGTATCATATTCCTATTTATAAAAGCATGATTATTATACTTACTTGTATTGGTGCCAAATAACTAACTATAATAACTTCCTTGAGTAGAAGGTTCTTATCTATATCAATCGGTTGGTTGAATCGATAATTAGATGATATAAAAAACACTACTCTTAATCATTCCTAGTAAAGTATTAACATTCAAGGACAATGTTAATGCTAAGAGACTAGCATGTAGGTCAACTCGATGACTTGATCTCACAAGTCATGCATATGAGATATCAAGTTGACAAATGGGTATGCATTGGAGAATGTATACTGAATGACCCATCATGAGAAAGTATCATGGATCGTTATATGAGTATCATATACTTTCTCATGTGACTATTAGTATGATTATTAGTCCTTGGACCTGAAGTCACCATGGTTCCCTACATAAGGAGTTGTATACTTTGGTTTCGTCAAACGTCACCCGTAAATGGGTGGAATATAAAGGCGATTACTGGGTATATAACAAATTATGCGGAGGGATATGAGTGATGTAGATGAGATCTATCTCTCCTATATGACGGGAGTGACATCATTATTCTTGATAGAGTGAGACCACTAAGTGCATGGTCATGCCCAAATGAGTTAATATGAGATATTGAGCTCATTTGATTAGAGTGAGTCTACTTGGAGTTCAAGATATAGATTGTACCGAGGATGACACGGTCTATGCCTCAATTGGTCAATCTAGATGTCAAGGATAGAGGGACATTGTCACATATTGTGAGAGTCACAATTAGTAGTCACAAAGGTGATGTTGGATCTCAACATTCTTGTAACTTGGGTAGCAATGATGTGTTGCTAGATACCGTTCATTGCTTATGTTCCTAAATCGGTTTAGGAGCATTACCACCGTTACAAGAACCTATAGGGTCACACACAAAGGGCAATTAGATGGAGATTAGATTCATATGATGAACCATGAGGATTAGGTTCATGGGATGAACCTAATTGGATTAAGAGTAATCCAAATTAAACTAATTGAGTTAGACTCAATTTGATTCAAGTGTTGAATGAGTCTAATTTAGATTTGATTCATTGAGTCAATTTAAACTAATGAATAGAGATTCATTAAATCAAATTGACTTGAATCAAATGGTTGGATTTGATGAACCATGGGAGTTAAGAGGTCAAGTTTGACTTGACTTGAGAGGGAAGATGAATAGTCAATTTTGACTTGACCAATTGCCATGTCATGGTGACTTGGCATGGGGTCGGCCAATAATGATGCTCCACATCATCATCGACACATCATGGGGTGCCACCTCATGAGGGAGACCAAGAGCCATTGTATCTTAGAGTTACATGCATGCATGTAACTCCTTATAGTGGTCGACCACTATTGATGGGTTATGAAAGTGTGAAGTTAATTGGGGAACTTCATCTTCTTCCTCCTCTCTTCCCTCAAGCTCTCTCTTCCTCATCTTTCTGTGAGCCTCCAAGAGATGCTAGCACACTCTATGTTGCTTTTATCCACCTTTTGCTTGTGTGGATACCAATAGAGGAGTGTACACTTGACACTCTCGAGTTCCGACAAGCCATTTGGACGAGTGGGATAAGCGAAGGGTGTCACATCAAGAGTAAAACTCTTAACATGTAGATCTAAAGTAGATCTAAGGTTTTAATCATGTATATGTAGTTTTGTTTATCTTTGCATGGATCTATGACCGACTTTCGGGGTTTCTGCAACGCAAAAAATGCTTTTTGCGACTCGGATAGTCCAACAGTGGTATCAGAGCCACGTGCGAAGCATGTATGTGTTTTAGTTTTGTAGTTTTTGTGTTAGATATAAAAATTACAGATCTATAAGTTTCTGTAAATTTCCTATTTTTATAGATTTTTTGGGTATTTTTCTCGAAGAGTCAAAGCAACAAGTGTTGGGACACTTGTAGGCTTCAACCATCGAGAAAAACTCTCTGGAATGGCGAATTCTCGCTTTAGGTTTTTGGGACAGTGACTTAAGTCACTGTAAGATCAAGATGGGACACTCATAAAGTTCATTTTGCATTAGGGGCGCTGCCCCTAACCTTGAAAGGGGCATTTTCCCGCGATCACGCCCGGAAATCGCTTAGCGGGACCGTTACGGAGATGTGACTCATAAAAATTGAAAAAAAAAGGAAAAATTATAAAAATTTCTGTAAAATACATAATTTAGAATTATGTGTAATATTGTGATGGTCATGTCCCAAGAAACCTAATGTGATTGGATAAATGTGTTGTAATTCATAATACGGTCTGTGCGCCATTTTTGTGGTTGTGCATGTTGTATAGGGTATGCGACCTGTGCGTCGTGTCTCTTCTTTTAAAAATTCTAGTTGTAAATAGTTTTAGACTCGAATGTAACTCTAGTTTCATGTTTTTAATGTACAAAAATGGAGCGGTGGAAGGTCCATTAGTAGACGGAGTTACAAGGAGGGTGCTGACGACACATGGCGGTCAAAGGAGGTGCTTGGAGAAGCCGCTAACCCTAGGTTGACCGTCCGATCTTCTCATTGGCTTGAGGAGATTGTAGTAGGGTCATGACCTCATCACAATATATATATATATATATATTTGTTTTTGCTTGTATGTATGTGATGCATGCTAGTATATTTTGCTTATATGTATATGATGCATGCTAGTATATTTTTTGTATGTATGTGATGCATGCTAGTGTAGGGTAACAAAGGCCTTAATGTGTATATGATACACATTCACAATTAGATTAGATCTTAATCGAATCAACTCGAAAATGCCTACCAAGTTTTGATACCCATCACTACCTCGATCATTTGTTGTTGTTGAATCTGCCAAAGCTGAGCAACACATATTATCTTGGATCGAGTAAAACTAGTTAACTCAATTGGATCGAGTAAAACTATAGGCATATTCCAACTGTTGGAAAGATAGGATAAGATCACATTTACACTAAATCTTGGGCGATTTAGCCAAAGCTAACTCAAGGTCTTTTGTAAATGTGGATCTTGATCCTATAAACAAGAGTTGCATAGAGATGTAATTGGTAATTTGTTACCTACCGATCATACTAAGTCTTGGGTGATTTAGCCAAAGCTAACTCAAGGCATAGTATGATGTGGATCTTGTTCCACGAGAATTATAGCTAGTTTTTATGAATCTAGTAATGTGGTTTGACCACATCCATGACTCGATTCTACAAAAATCCTATAATTCAGTGGGAGCATTATTTGATTAAAGGTCTAATTAAATGATAAATGAAATATGATATTAATTTTCTACATTGTATATTTTGTAGATTATCATGTCGACAAACACGAACACTCTCTTCATGCGTTCTGTCCTTGAGAAGGACAAGCTCAATGGAGCTAATTTTCTGGATTGGTATAGGAATCTGAGAATCGTTCTCACCCAAAAAAGAAAACTGTACATCCTAGAGCAGCCCATTCCGGAGGCACCTCCTTCCACTGCCTCGCAAGCTGACAAAGATGCTTACAAGAAGCATCAAGATGATGCATTAGATGTTTCATTCCTCATGCTCATGACCATGAACTCTGAGCTTCAAAAGCAACACGAGTTCATGAATGCTTATGATATGGTTGAACATCTTCGTCAACTGTATCAAGAACAAGCAAGGCACGAGAGATATGAGATCTCTAAGGCTCTGTTTCAGTCCAAGATGCAAGATAGGACTCTCGTAGGTCCATATGTACTCAAGATGATTGGGTACATAGAGAACCTACAGAGGTTGGGATTCCCACTTGTCCAAGAGTTGGCCACTGACTTGATCTTGCAATCTTTGCCACAAAACTACAATCAATTTGTCATGAATTACAACATGAATGAAATTGATAAGTCACTGCCTGAGATGCTCAGTATGTTGAGAACTGCTGAGCTCAACCTTAAGAAGGAAAAATCTGACTCCATTTTGATGGTGCAAAAGAAGAAAGGCAAGGGCAAGCCTAAAGGTAAGGGAAAGTCCCAACCAAGGGCAAAGGCAAGGCACTGAAACCGAAAGGAGGGGTGGCCAAGGAAGGGACTTGCTTCCACTGTAAGGAAGCTGAACATTGGAAGCGTAACTGCAAAGCATACCTGGAAGATTTTAAGAAGAAGAAAAGTAAGACTTCTACTTCAGGTATAAATGTTATAGAAGTTAATCTATCTATTTCTACATCATGGGTATTAGATACTGGATGTGGATCTCACATTTATACTAATGTTCAGGCGCTGAGAAATAGTAGGGCATTGATGAAGGGCGAGGTGGACCTACGAGTAGGCAATGGAGCAAGGGTTGCTTCTGTTGCTGTAGGAACTTATGATGTATCTCTGCCCTCTGGGCTTGTACTAGAACTAGATAAATGTTGTTATGTGTCTGCTTTGACTAAGAACATAATTTCAGTTTCTTGTTTGGACAAGAAAGGCTTTTCATTTATAATAAAGAATAAATGTTGTTCAATTTATTTAAATGATATGTTCTATTATAGTGCACCTCTGATGAACGGACTCTGCATTCTAGACTTAGAGAGCCACATCTATAACATAAGTGCCAAAAGGTTCAAGTCAAATGAGTTGAACCAAACCTATCTTTGGCATTGTCGCTTAGGTCACATAAATTAGAGTCTCTTATCCCAGCTCCATAAGGATGGGCTACTGGACTCATTTGATTTTGAATCATATGAGACATGCGAGTCTTGCCTTTTTGGCAAGATGACCAAGACTCCCTTTAGTGGCCACAGTGAGAGAGCAACAAACTTGTTAGATCTTATACATAGTGATGTGTGCGTCCCTTTCAATGTTGCTGCTAGAGGTGATTACAAGTGCTTCATTGCATTTACTGATGACTTCAGTAGATATGGTTATGTGTATCTGATGACACATAAGTCGGAATCCTTTGAAAAGTTCAAAGAATTCAAGAATTAAGTACAAAACTAGCTTGGCAAGAGTATTAAGATACTTCGATCAGATCGAGGTGGTGAATACCTTAGCCATGAGTTTCGTGACTATCTAGCTGAGTGTGGGATTCTATCCCAACTCACTCCTCCTAGAACACCACAGTGGATTGGTGTATCCGAAAGTAAGAATCGTACCCTATTAGATATGGTACGATCTATGATGAGTCACACAGATCTTACTATATCTTTTTGGGGATATACTTTAGACACAACAGCCTTCACACTTAACCGTGTACCATCCAAGGTTATGATAAAGGCACCACATACGATATGGACAGGGAAAAATCCCAATATTTCTTTCATGAGGATTTGGGGTTGTCAGGCTTACGTTCGACGTCAAGTCTCATACAAACTGGGACCCAAATTTGATAAGTGCTATTTTGTTGGATATCCCAAGGAGATGAAGGGATATTACTTCTACATTCCCAGTCAGCACAAAGTGTTTATAGCAAAGACTGGAGTATTTCTAGAAAGGGATTTTATTTCTAGAAAAACTAGTGGGAGTACGTTTGATCTTGAAGAAATTCAAGATAAGGACCATAGCACTGAGGCCTTGATGGAGGTTGAACAGGAACCACAAAGTGTTGTGGGTGATGAGATTGTTGCACAAAGAGTTATGGAACAACAACCTGTTCAGGTAGACCTACCTCTTCGCAGGTCTGATAGGGTACGTTGTCAGCATGAGAGATACTCATTTCTCTTGGCTGACCATGATGACGTTATGCTCATTGAAAATGAGCCTACCTCCAATCAGGAAGCTATGATGAGCCCAGATTCTGAGAAATGGCTAGAGGCCATGAGATCCGAAATGGAATCCATGTACACCAACCAAGTATGGACTTTGGTTGATCCATCTGAAGGCGTCAAACCCATTGGGTGTAAGTGGGTCTTTAAGAGAAAAACTGACATGAATGGACTTACACATACATATAAGGGTTGATTGGTGGCTAAATGTTTCAAGCAAATTCATGGTATTGACTATGATGAAACCTTTTCACCAGTGGCGATGTTTAAGTCCATTCGGATCATGCTTTCTATTGCAGCATACCACGATTATGAGATCTGGCAGATGGATGTCAAAATCACATTTCTAAATGGAAACTTGCTCGAGGATGTGTACATGACACAACCTGAGGGTTTTGTAGATCCACAGCATACTGGGAAAGTATGCAAGCTACAAAGGTCCATTTATGGACTAAAGCTAGCTTCTCGGAGCTAGAATCTTCGATTTGATGATGCGATCAAATAGTTTGGTTTCATCAAGAATGAAGATGAACCCTGTGTCTACAAGAGGGCTAATGGAAACACAGTTGTCTTCCTTGTGTTATATGTGGATGACATACTACTCATTGGGAATGACATCCCTTCGCTACAGTTTGTGAAGACTTGGCTAGGGACGTGCTTCTCAATGAAGGACTTAGGTGAAACAATCTATATTCTAGGCATTAAGATCTATAAAGATAGATCTAAGAGATTGCTTGGCCTAAATCAGAGTACATATATTGACACGGTATTACTATGGTTTGCCATGCAGAATTCCAAGAAGGGACTTCTGTCGATGTCATATGGTGTGAGTTTTTCAAAGACTCAAAGTCCCTCTTTTAGAGAGGAGAGAGACCGCATGGATAAGATCCCTTATGCATTGGCCATAGGATCTATCATATACGTCATGCTATGTACTCGTCCTGATGTCTCGTATTCTTTGAGCATGACGAGTAGATACTAGTCAGATCCAAGTGAGCATCACTAGATAGCAGTCAAGAATATTCTTAAGTACTTGAGAAGGACTAAAGAATATTTCTTGATATTTGGAGATGATGAGGAGCTAGCTATAAAGGGTTATAGTGATGCCAGCTTCTAAACTGACCAGGATGATTATAGATCGTAGTCAGGGTTCGTGTTTTGCTTGAATGGTGGCACTGTGAGCTGGAAGAGTTCTAAGTAGGACACAGTTGCTGATTATACAACAGAGGCCGAGTATATTGTTGCATCAAAGGCAGCAAAAGAGGCAGTTTGGATCCGCAAGTTTATTACTGAGCTTGGGGTGGTTCCTAGCATAGCAGATCCTATAGAGCTCTATTGTGACAACAATGGAGTGATTGTGCAGGCTAAGGAACCTCGCTCACACCAGCGGACCAAACACATACTACGACGCTTCCATCTCATTCGAGAGATTATCGATAGAGGAGATGTGAAGAATTGTAGAGTACCCACAGAGGCTAACATCGCAGATCCCTTGACCAAGGCTTTGGCACAAAAAAAGCATGATGGTCACACTAGATCATTGGGTATTAGATACTACAGTGATTGGCGCTAGTGCTAGTGGGAGATTGTTAGTGAAAGCCCTAGAGCAAATCATATGATGATTATTTTATGGACTTGTTGTATCATATTCCTATTTATAAAGGCATGATTATTATAATTACTTGTATTGGTGCCAAATAACTAAGTATAATAACGTCCTTGAGTAGAAGGTTCTTATCTATATCAATCGATTGGTTGAATCGATAAAAAGAAGATATAGAGAACACTACTCTTAATCATTCCTAGTCAAGTATTAACATTAAGGGACAATGTTAATGCGAAGAGACTAGCATGTAGGTCAACTCGATGACTTGATCTCACAAGTCATGGATATGAGATATCAAGTTGACACATGGCTATGCATTGGAGAATGTATACTGAATGACCCGCCATGAGAAAGTATCATGGATCGTTATATGAGTGTCATATACTTTCTCATTTGACTATTAGTATGATTATTAGTCCTTGGACCTGAAGTCACCATGGTTCCCTACATAAGGAGTTGCATACTTTGGCTTCGTCAAACGTCACCCGTAAATGGGTGGACTAAAAAAGCGATTACTGGGTATGTAACAAATTATACGGAGAGATGTGAGTAATGTAGATGAGATCTAACCCTCTTCTATGACAGGAGTGACATCGTTATTCTTGATAGAGTGAGACCACTAAGTGCATGACCATGTCCAAATGAGTCAATATGAGATATTGAGCTCATTTGATTAATGTGTGCCTACTTGGAGTTCAAGATATAGATTGTACCGAGGATGACACAGTCTATGACTCAATTGGTCAATGTAGGTGTCAAGGATAGAGGGACATTGTCACATATTGTGAGAGTCACAATTAGTAGTCACAAAGGTGAGGTTGGATCTCAACATTCTTGTAACTTGGGTAGCAATGATGTGTTGCTAGATATCGCTCATTGCTTATGTTCCTAAATCGGTTTTGGAGCATTTCCAATGTTACAAGAACCTATAGGGTCACATACAAAGGGCAATTAGATGGAGATTAAGTTCATATGATGAACCATGAGGATTAGGTTCATGGGATGAACCAAATTGGATTAAGAGTAATCCAAATTAGACAAATTGAGTTAGACTCAATTTGATTCAAGTGTTGAATGAGTCTAATTTAGATTTGATTCATTGAGTCAATTTAAACTAATGAATAGAGATTCATTAAATCAAATTGACTTGAATCAAATGGTTGGATTTGATGAACCATGGGAGTTAAGAGGTCAAGTTTAACTTGACTTGAGAGGGAAGATGAATGGTCAATTTTGACTTGACCAATTTCCATGTCATGGTGACTTTGCATGGGGTCAACCAATGATGATGCTCCACATCATCATGGACACATCATGGGGTGCCACCTCATGAGGGAGACCAAGAGCCATTGGCTCTTGGAGTTACATGCATGCATGTAACTCCCTATAGTGGTCGACCACGATTGATGAGTTATGAAAGTGTGAAGTTAATTGGGGAACTTCATCTTCTTCCTCCTCTCTTCCCTCAAGTTCTCTCTTCCTCATATTGTCGTGAGCCTCCAAGGGGTGCTAGCACACTCTAGGTTGCTTTTCTCCACCTATTGCTTGTGTGGATACCAATAGTGGAGTGTACACTTGACACTCTCGAGTTTCGACAAGCCATTTGGATGAGCAGGATAAGTGAAGGGCATCGCATCAAGGGTAAAAATCTTAACATGTAGATCTAGAGTAGATCTAAGGTTTTAAACACGTACATGTAGTTTTTGTTTATCTTCGCACGGATTCGTGGCCGACATCCGGGGTTTTTGCAATGCAAAAAGCGGTTTTTGTGGCTCAAATTGTCCAACACCTCCCGCAGCCGGTTATGCAACACATCGTGTCTGGTTATCGTGGTGATCATCCATGCCATCTGAAAAAATTGAAATTAATTAAGTCAGTACAAAATTGACAAACTAGTACACTTACTGGCTTAATTCAATTTATATTGGCATAAAATAAACACATTCAACCAAGGATTAATCTCCTTAATTCTATGGAGAACAGTCAATTGAAATGCTTAGACCTGTCGACTGATACATTTACCAGTCAACTATCATCTAAGTCCAATCGATTTAAACTGTTTTAACAATACCATTAATGCAAAAACTAAAACACCTTTATTTCTCTCCGACTACCCCAGACACTCGAGTGAAATAAACGGTTATTTATTTTTCACATTGTCCCTAGCCATCAACTCTAGTTCTTTTTGACCTATCTATAAGTTGTTTTTGTCCGAGTTATAGTTGACCAAAATCAACTTTGTCAACCAATGTTGACCAACAGTAGAACTAGCCATCTGGCTAAGCTCTTATTAGTGCTTCTTTCTCTAGACTTCCATATTTCAAACTCAAGCCCAAGGAGAACCCAAGCCCTATATGGAAATCCCGAGCACTTGTAATGCTAGCCGACTACTTTTAAATGTTGGACGAGCACTCTTTTGCTCTGGCCAAACATTTAGTCTACTAACAGAGCACTAAAATTTAAATTCTGACTTGTTTTTCGAAAATCCAGACCACTTCTGGAATTTCAGACCGGTTTGAACAATTTCGGATCAATTTTATGAAATTCCAAACCGGTTTGAATAATTTCATACCAGTTTATGAAATTTCCAGGGTTGTTCCGGGAACTGCCCTACTGGTATGTTATTCAGACCGATTTTTAGACCGGTCTATTTTCCAAACAAGTGAAGCAGGCCACTTTCCAGGGTAGTTTATGAACTACCCTGCTGGACCGGTTCACATCACAGACCGATCTAACATCTAGACCAATCCTGCACGGTTGATGCCGCTCGTCTCGGACCAATCAAATACGACTGCGATTTCAGGAAGTTTAGTGAATCGCTCTTTCGGATCGATTTTCATACGGTTCAACTCCTGCATCGTTCGACATCGATTGGTCTTCACCGGCCTCGAAATCTAGACCGGCTCGATTTGTGGTAGTTCGCGGAATCGCTCTATTAGACCGGTTCAATTCCCAACCGGTTTGACATCGTACCGCCTAGACCGTTGATGCCGACTAGTCTCGCATCGATCCAAATCCGATCGATTCGATTTCAGGCGGTTCCTTGAATCGCTTTGTCGACCGATTTCCGTATCACGAACCGCTCTGGAAGCGCTATAACTACTGGAGAGTCTGGGATCAGACCGGTCTGATATTAGGGAAGTTCCTTGAACTGCTCTTTCAAACTGATTTCCAGGCCAGTCTGGACCGCTTTGGAAGCGCTATAACCACTCGGGAATAGTTTCCTAGGTGCGGCAAAACCGCTCTGTACAGAGCAGTTTTTCCAGAGCGGTTTTGCTCTCATAGCGCCCAGAACAGTCTGGGAAACTTCGTAAACTGCTCTGTACAGAGCAGTTTTGCTAGGGTGGTTTCACTAGGGCAATTTTGTTTTCTTCGCCCAGAGCACTGTTCATCTTCTTCTTCGCGACTTCTTTTCGCGATTTCGCGATGAATAGTGGATTTTCAGAAAGAAAATCTTTAACAAACTCGAACAGATGCTTACCAACAAGAGCTCTGATACCAATGTTGGTAGTTTCCACATCTAATCGAGTTTATCTAAACAAAATAAACGAAAAAAATGAAATGCAAAATTGAAAAATACATATAGCGAGTTCTTGCTTCCGAAACTTTAGGGCGATGAATCTGCTTGTCGTCCTAAAGAAAAAGAGGAGTGCTCATCCTCTCAATCTCAAGAAGAAGCAAACACATCTTCATCACAAGAGCTTGATGATTCGGAGGGTGATAGAGAATCAACATCCGGATCGGGAGAGGAGGAAGAAGTAAAAGAAGCCTCCACCTCTAGGATTAAGGGGGAGGAGACTAGGCCATCTTCAATACTGGAGCCGAATCAAGAGGAACCATCTCCCTCCGGTCAAGAAGATGAAAACCAATTCTGACCACCATTGACCTAGGTAACTCAAGCACATCAATTCATATTAAAAATCATATCATATGCTTTGAGTGTAGGGAAGTAGGACATTACAAGAGTAAATATCCTAAAAGAGTCAAGAAAAGTCAACCGACACCAAGAGTTCAAGAAAAGACCAATGAAGCCGGAGTCCCCACTAAGAAAAGCAAAGAGCACATTCTGTGCTTCAAGTGCCAACAATGGGGATACTACCGAAGCCAATGCCCTAGGTGGAGCAAGAAGGTCAAAGGAGCCACACATGTAGGGGGAGCTTTAAAAGCAAACCCTAAGGTATATTTCAATAATGCACCATCGAATTTTAATAATAAAAAGCATGCTTTCAATACTCTTGCAATTGTGCATAATCATGAAAAGCATGTTAGGAATAGAAATAACAAAATCTTTTGTTAGGTGCCAAATCTTGTAATTTTAGGTCTAAGGGAAAATATAGAAATAATAATTCTAGACATATTCTACCTATGGAGACCATTAGGAAAATAGAGGATCACCTAGGTATCAATCCTAAATGGACTAGGCATATGCCTAGAAAGAATGGTAATGCCCAAAGATTAAACAAAAATTCAATAATTGGGCAATTAGAGCTAGAAAATCAAGTCTTAAGGTCAAGACTTGAGAAATTGGAGAAGACCCTTAAGAAAATACAAAATTAATTTCAAGGGTCAAGTAATCAAAAATCTAGGTCTATGAGTCAAAGTCAAAGGCCTAGGAAACAAGAACCATCCATGGGCAATAAAGGTTTGGGTCACAAACCTAAGCCCAAAAAGACCTATCATAGTGTTCCATTCGATTATGGAACACAACCTAGGTCTAGGAAAAACCAAGATCAATAGGGAAGTCATCCCTAAAGTTGACCAAGGTAGATGCTTAGTGGCTAGGGTTTCAAGGAAACTTAGGGAAGCCACTAAGAAGATTACAAGGGGATGTTGTTGCATGGGCACTAGATAATCGAACCTGTATTTTGATTATGACAAAGACACAAAGTTAAGTTTACATCGTTATCTCACGAGCTAAATCAAATGTGCAGAAAAGTACTAAAGCTGGAGTTGTAGGCTAGCGACACCCGGAGGAAGCCGTGGTGGTCGGGCGACACTCGAGTGACTTCGGAGGGAGCCGAAGGAATCGAGTGGAAGGCCGGAAGCGAGAGCTACAAGGTAAGTATTGAGGAAAGCTCGTGTGAGTGAGAGATTGTAAGGTCGTGTCCTCTTTACGGGGATGACCGTAGGCGGCGATCCGACTAAGACTTCCTGTGGAAGGTCTAGGTCGAGATCGGACGGTTAGAAACCGTCGCATTTATCATTTCCCGAGCTAAGCTCTTATTGCAGGGAAGTGGCCAGGCTGACAGTTGACTGCTGGACATTGGGCAGTCGACTGATGGCGATGAATCAGCCTTTGCGCTAGGTCAAAACGGATAAGGTTTGACGCGGCCACTTCGCGATAAAAATTATACAACTTTGTGATATGTTCCAAAAAAAGAGGAGACATATTCAGAGGCCAAAATCTATAAAAGGAGGGGAGGATTCAAACTCCAAATGACATCAAGTTTATTCTCAAGTGCTCCTACAACGCCAACGCTCCAACGCCATCATAACGCCGATGCGACGACAAGTTCAAATCTCCTTCGTCGGCAGCAGTAGCAAGTAATTGTTTTTATTATATTCTTTGTTTTAATCGTAACAAGGTGAGGTAGGCTTGTTGCCTCATCCTCGTACTTTCGGTTTTGTGATCGTTGTCTCCTACCTCCAATGAGGAGGAGACGTTATAGTGTTTTGCCCTCCATACGCGGTCCAGGACCGATAAGGCCTTGGAGTAGCAACCGCTGGGTTGTCAACCAAGTAAAGATAAATGTGTCTCTTTATGTTCCGCTACTCTTACTCATTTAATTATCTACTCGAACGAAATGTCGAAAAGATTTACGGTCGCTATTCACCCCCCCCCCTCTAGCGATGCTTCTCGATCCAATAGAGGAGTCACCCCTAGAGTTGACCTAGGCAAGACCCAAATGACCAAGGCTTCAAAGCCTAGGAGGGTCATTATGAGGGTATCTAAGGAAGTTATCCTTAGAGAATACTGTTGGGTTTTCCAGGCACCGCGGCGAGTGTGTGTTCGAACACGTTTCGTAAACATGCACACAACGGAAGCAATAAAAGCAATAAATATAATTTATTACAACATATACGTCACACGCATGCAGGATACAACATGTGTAGACATAATCGCTAATTGAAATTTTGCAATAAAAGGAATCTTATACTAGGTATACCTGACGGATCACGGGTAGCAAAAATGACATCAACCGTAGCGACCCTTGCTAGAATCGCCTCTATCTATATCCACGTCGAGTATCGTTGGATAGATTCACAAAGCCACAATCCTCGTCTTCACAAAAGTCACTGGCCTCGAGTCGAAGATGATGTGATCCGAGAGACGATCATATTCCGAAATAAATTCGGATCCCTAATTGAGTTTCACAAACTCGCTTGTCGGAAGCGGTTTTCGTCAACCGTTTGACGAAACCTTAACCCTCCACCTATGAGGATTGTCGGAGATCCAATCTCCAACAAGTAGACCACTGTCGGAGCACAAAACACTGACCAAACGACCTCTCCAAGCAAAGGAGATCAAGCTGTCCAAAACAGGACAGCTTGTTGTGGAGGAAGAAGGGGCCGGCCAAAGGCTTGGCCGGTTACTCTTTGGTCGCCGGCGGCCAAAGGAGGTTGGCCAGCGGCTGAGGGTGGCCCAAGGGATAGCGGCGGCTGGTGGATGGTCGACAACGAGGAGAGACAGCAACTCCAGTGGGCGACAACCATCTTGGCTTGGGTGGCAAGAAGGAGGAGGAGGAAAGGAGGATAGGGTTTCCAAAACCCTTGAACCAATTAATTCTCTATGAAAAACCCTTAAGCTATGTTTTTATAGAGAACACATTCTCCTAATGGTTACTAGTTCATAACCAGAACCCGTTAATCCGCTCCAATAACTTAAGTTAAAGTAAACCAAACCGCGTTGGTCTATTTTAAGTTAAAACTAACCGAACCAACTTTGGTTCATTCGTTTAAAACAAACCTAACCACTTTGGTTTATTTTCCACCATTGGATTATAACCAAACCAATTTGGTTCTTCCATCATGTCTTCATAAGAATCGGCCCATCCATTCTTCCGATGCGACTGAAACAATTTCATACTCACTCTTTGTTTGGTCCAACCTAACCAAGTCTCTCTCGATCTGAGAATCCTATTCTCAAACTCATTTTAAGTCCTTCAGATTATACTCGTTGTGCGTGTGACCAAATAGGTTCCCGATTTATGTTGGTCATCTATATTAACCATTATTATAGAACGATCATGAGTGACACCTAGTAGTACATCATGATCCCCAATTAATCGGAAAAACAATGGTTGATCCCAGAACCATTTCTGAAACCCTTCAGCGACTACAATGAATCGTGCCCCATTCCTTTCACTCACCTTATACCCACTTGGTTCAGGACATGGCCTATTGTGTCAGTCCCCACTAGGTTTACTACGTCACACCTAGCCCAAGTATTACTTCCTCGCCCTCCGAATTCTAGTTATTGCACATGTATCCAAGAGTACTATACTCTAAACATGTAATGCATTAGCCAAAGACTTTATTAACAATCAACGAGAGGTCATAGGGTATACATCTCCTCGCAAGGAGCGGTGAATCCTCTATAGGCTATTCAAACACTTTCGACCACTTCGACTTATACCCAATCATCCCGGGTCCACATCTCCTCGGAGATGCTTGCTTAAGATGTCAAAGCATAAGTCTTCATGACCAAGATGACTTGAATACTGCAAGTCGAAGGAACATGGCACTTAAGCTGCTGTAAGAACTTCATTAACATATCCATATATGTAGGGAACCATATGAAGTCTTACAACTGGTCACTCCAATGAACTAGTTACTATAACTGGCATCCACGATCAACTCCGGACACCCCAGTGTCACCAACTAGTGAGGAACAACTGCTTGAATAAACCAAACAGTATACCTCGTGCTAGTCTCAATAGAATCGATGGCGTCCGAATCCATAAATTCATCGGCTAGGGATAATTCCAAAACAACACAATTACACATGTAGAGATACTCACTAGTTATGATCCAATCACAAATTCTCTCATGATGTGAATCATATTATGGACATTCAGTAAATGAGTTTAAGATCCAATCAAATATATGAAAATATGTATACTAAAATAGTGAATCTTCATTTATCAAATAAATGGTACAACCATAAGGCGATTGTTTTAGGACACCTCTCATATATTACTAACAAACTCCCACTTGGCCTAATACCAATCGCCACGGTATCCAATACCATAAGCTCTAACATGACCCTCAAACTTACTTTGAGGGAAGGCCTTAGTTAAAGGGTCCACTAAGTTCCTTTCAGTGGGAATCTTCTATATTTGTATTTCCTTCCTACTGATGATCTCCCTGACCAGATGATTACTATTAGGGCAATCTCTTGCCATAATATGGTTTTGATGGTGTGGCAAAGGGTTTAAGTTAGTGTGTTATGTTGATTTGATATGTGCGTTGAAGTCGTGCAGGACTTAGTAATTCGCACATGGAGCTGTGGCGAGTTTCACATCTCATGACTCGTGCCTTGAGTCGGTGAAGGATAGCTTTGCGGAAGTCGTGCGCTTGGAGCATCCGAGGGACCACCGGACGAGAAGCTTGGAGTGAAGCCGGAGGAAGTAGACTTCGAGGCAAGAGACGCGAAGGAGCATTGCAGAGCCGTACGCCTGATGCTGCCGAGGGACATGGCCGAGAACGAAGAGAACTTCGAAGGCGAAGGACTCCGAGAGATGAGAGTGAGTGATTGTAACCCGGAGAGGGGTAGCTCTTAGGTGAAACTTGGCCATTTGGCCAAGTGTCGGATGGGTTTTCCCGACACTAGTCGACTGCCATGTCATGGCAGTCAACTGCTCTGAGTCGAGTGAGTTCGACTGGTATCATCGGGCGGATTATGGCATCGGTCATTTGCGCCATCGTGGGCGATCGGCTGCCAAGAATATCGATCGATTCTTGAAAGCGGCGATCGGTAGTCAATAGGGTTTTGCACAGAACCGTTCATAGCCGGCCGGGCAATCGACGATCGGCGATGATCGATAGTCCATAAAGAGAGGGTGTAAGCCTTTGAGAGGCTAATGCTTATGCTCCAAGTGATCTTCCTAGTGCCCCACAAGCTCTAAACTCTTCTTACTCGTTTTTACTCCATTCTATTTGTAAGAAGAGTGATCTTGATTGTAAAGGTTACCTCCACCTAGCTTGGTGCAAAGGAGAGACCAATAGTGATTGGCTTTGGAGGAGTGATTCACCTCGGACGAATCGGGATCGTGGATTAGCGGCGTAGCCGTGAACCACGTTACATTCTTTGTTAGCGTTTGTATTTTCATTTATTGCTTTGTCTTTATTGTTTATGCTTCCGCTTGCGCTAACGATTGTGTAGACGAGCAAACGAACGAGAGAATTACTACATCCAGCGAACGAGGGCTATTCACCCCCCTCTAGCCGATCGTACCGATCCCCTACAAGTGGTATCAGAGCAAAGGAAAGCTTGTCGAGGACTAACCGCCACAACAAACAAAATTTTCGAAATGGCCGGCTCCAACATCCATCCTCCGAAGTTTGAAGGAGAATTCGCTTGGTGGAAGAAGCGAATGGAGGTATTTTTCAAAACGGATTTTGATATTATGATTACAATGGAATCCGGTTTCGTTTTGCCTAGGGATGAAGAGGGGAAGCCAATAGAGAAATCTAGGTGGACCAAAAGGCAAAGGGAAGAGCACCTTGCAAATTCAAAAGCCAAGCATCATCTCTTCAATGTGCTCCCCCAACAAGAAATCAACTGAATAGGAGAATGCCTAAGCGCCAAGGAGATGTGGGAGAAGCTAATTGAGCTTCATGAAGGCACATCCGAGGCAAAGCTAGCAAGGAGAGATCTCCTCCGCTCCCAACTATCCAACATTAAATTAGAAAAGAGAGAAAAGGTAACTTCTTTGCATTCTAGATTCAAAGAAATTTTAAATGGACTAACAAGTGTAGGAGAAAGGCTCTCCAATCGCGATATGATAATGAAGGCCATAGATGCTTTCCCCCGATCATCCAAGTGGAGTTCAATGGTGGACTCATTTTACATTTCAAAGAATCTAGAGGTAAGTACTCTAGATGAATTTTTCTCCACTATGGAATTACATGAATCTAGGCTTGAAGGAATACAAGAAGAGCCAAAAATACAACCTTCAAGGGGAGTAGCATTGTTGGCAAACAAGGGGAAGAAGAAGATAGAGATCCCCTCCTCCTCCGATGATGAAGCCTCTACCTCCTCCATGGATAGCACGGAAGAAGCCTACATGGTAAGGAAGGTAAGATGTGCATTTAAGAATTCTAGATTTGATAAATCTCATGATAGGAATAGAAGACCAAGGGGGAAGGTCATATGCTACAATTGCCAAGGAGAGGGGCACATAAGGGACAATTGTCCTCTCCTAAACAAGAGCAAGGAAGAGAGGAAAAAGAAAGAAGAAAATAAGAAGAAAAAGGGGAGCAAGAAAAAGAAGGAAGAGGAGAAGAAGACAAAAGAAAAGGGGAAGACCAAAGCTCTTAAGGCAAGGACTTGGGATGACCCATCCTCCTCATCATCATCGGATGAGGAGAATGCCTTTGTCACCAATTTGGCCTTGATGGCCTTTGATGACTTGGATTGCTCTTCATCCGAAAATGAAGAATCAAGCTCAAGAGGAGAGAGCTCAAGTGAAGGGGGAGCTTCTACATCCTCATCATCCGAAGAAGAAGAGGATATGGAAACTATGGTAACGAAAGCCTCTCCTAAGAAAATAGTTTCCATAATTTCTAGTTTAACTAAGGACTTATTTGGAATGAAAAAGAAAAATAAAAGCATGCTTAATCAAATTAAGGCATTAGAAAATAAGCTATAAAATGCATGCTTAAATGATAATATTTCTTCTAGCTTAAATGATGCATGCTCACATGACCTTTATGTGCCATTAGATGTTAATGATGCATGCATAGAGGAAAATAAGGCTTTAAGGGAAAAGGTAGACTATTTGACAAAAGCCCTAGAAAAATTCACAATTGGCTCCAACACATTGAACATGATCTTAGGGAGCCAAAGAGCTAGTTTTAACAAAAAGTGCCTAGGCTACAAGGAAAAGAAAAATGAAAAGGCCTACAAATGCCTTATAGCTAGGGGACAAGATAAGAAGAAAGTAATAGCTAGGAAATGGATCCCCAAGGAATACTTAGTGAACCCAATAGGAAAGAACTTATTTTGGGTTCCAAAATCCATCCTTAAGGGTTAGGATAACTCTAGGGTAGTCAACCATATGGAATTAACCTATATCATATTTTGGTTGACTTAGGATGGCGGGACAACATTTTTAGAATAGTGTTGGGTGATGATAACGTGCCCATAAATAGATAATAATGCTTAAATCATGATGATTAATGTAATTGCTATGTATGTTTGCAATCATGATTTATGATTTTAATATTTGGCACGTAATCATGAGAAATAGGGTTGAATCATGCTTTAGGTGATACTTTGCTTATTATCATCATATAATACCTAATGCATGACTATTATTTGATGAATACATGTATTTCATGATCATAATGTAAAATTCATTCATATATGTCTTTGTGATCATGTAGAGTGCTAGGATGATACTTAACCATGATAGAATTGCATGAATATATTGGTTAAGTATACACAAATACCCCCTAGGATGTATCTCACACTCACTATAGGCTAACTTGATTGCAAACTTAGCATGGGTGAGATGTTAGGATGATACAAATGTCCACTAATGCCTATGGCATTTAGATGGTCATTTAAAGTATCAACATAGCAATAATAGACCAATCATGGGGAAGGCTTATGTTTAATTCATAGACATATTGCCCAAAGATCATGGTTGGATATTTCATATGTTTTCAAAACAATTTCTTAATCTAAAATCTAAGTATTCATGTTTTGAAATAATTGGATGCAAGACTAGGTGTTAAAATGGATACTCTTATGATCAAAAACCTAGTAGTTTTTAAAGCTTTTGGATTTTTGGCAAATACGTGGATATATAATGATTTTTCATGAAAACCTATTTTTCACTGATAGATATACTTAAAAGAAATATGTTCCCCAAATTTCATGTTTTTTCAAATTTTTTGGAATTAATAATGCATTTCTGAAATTCATCCAAAAAATCAGAAATTCGGATTCCTTTGTGCCAGTCGACTGCCATACTGATAGCAGTCGACTGATGGACTGTGAACAAGTACAGTAACCTGATTTTATCAGGTTTTGACTAATTTTAATATATGTTTCTCTTTATACTTGATGCCATGAGTTTATAACTTAGTATTAATATTTTTGATGGTGTCAAAGGGGGAGAAATAATTATGTTTAAGTTAATTATGATAGGGGGAGAAATTAAGGGGGAGTTTCATGGATTAAGGGGGAGTTGCATGTTGCTATATCATGTTTATGTTTACATGCTTCTTTCTTTCCTTTAAAATTTATATCAAATGTTTTTATCTAACTTAAACGGATTGCCACACATCAAAAAGGGGGAGATTGTTAGGGCAATCTCTTGCCGTAATATGGTTTTGATGGTGTGGCAAAGGGTTTATGTTAGTGTGTTATGTTGATTTGATATGTGCGTTGAAGTCGTGCAGGACTTAGTAATTCGCACATGGAGCCGTGGCGAGTTTCACATCTCATGACTCGTGCCTTGAGTCGGTGAAGGATAGCTTTGCGGAAGCCGTGCGCTTGGAGCATCCGAGGGACCGTCGGACGAGAAGCTTGGAGTGAAGCCGGAGGAAGTAGACTTCGAGGCAAGAGACGCGAAGGAGCATTGCAGTCGTGCGCTCGATGCCGAGGATGTGGCCGAGAACGAAGAGAACCAGGCAAGGACTCAGAGATGAGAGTGAGCGATTGTAACCGGGAGGGGTAGCTCTTAGGTGAAACTTGGCCATTTGGCCAAGTGTCGGATGGGTTTTCGACACCGCGATCATCGCCATGTCATGGCGGTCGCCGATCGTCGTCGAGTGAGTTCGACCGGTATACGATCGACTAGATTGTGGCGTGAATGATCGCTCTAAGTCGAGTGAGTTCGACCGTATACGATCGACTAGATTAGCGTGCAGCCGATCGCCATACGCGGCCGATCATTGCCAAGATCATCGATCGGCCAAGGCGCGTGATCGGTCAATAGGGTTTTCGCCACGTAACTGTTCGATAGCCGATCAATCGCGCGATGGGAGTACGATCGGCGAGGTCCACTGCCCTCTCTTTAAAAAGAGAGGGTGTAAGCCTTTGAGAGGCTAATGCTTATGCTCCAAGTGATCTTCCTAGTGCCCTCACAAGCTCTAAACTCTTCTTACTCGTTTTTACTCCATTCTATTTGTAAGAAGAGTGATCTTGATTGTAAAGGTTACCTCCACCTAGCTTGGTGCAAAGGAGAGACCAATAGTGATTGGCTTTGGAGGAGTGATTCACCTCGGACGAATCGGGATCGTGGATTAGCGGCGTAGCCGTGAACCACATTACATTCTTTGTTAGCGTTTGTATTTTCATTTTTTACTTTATCTTTATTGTTTATGCTTCTGCTTGTGCTAATGATTGTGTAGACGAGCAAACGAACGAGAGAATTACTACATCCAACGAACGAGAGCTATTCACCCCCCTCTAGCCGGTCGTACCGATCCCCTACAATTACGACGAAGCACATGTTTGGATCATTGATGAGACCACATCAAGTTTCGAGCAAAATTCTTAATCCAAACCGCTTCCTTTGCTACTTCTGATGCTGCAATGTATTCTGCCTTAGTGGCAGAATCCGCTATAGTGTCTTGCTTAGAACTTTTCCTACTTATTGTGCCTCCATTTAAGGTAAATACGTACCCAGACTGTGACCTGGAATCATCCTTGTCTCTCTGTAAGCTGACATCTATATACCCGCATATTACCATATCACCCTCTCTATATATTAGGAACACATCCTTAGTTCTTCTTAAGTACTTAAGGATTGTGTTAACAGCCACCCAATGATCCATTCCTGGATTAGACTGATATATGCTCGTGACACTTAGAGCATAAGATACATCGGGCCTCGTACATTGTTGGGATCTTTGTAATGGCTAGAGGGGGGGGGGGTGATTAGCCTTTCTTTGTTTCTACAAGAATGTTAGCGGAAGCAATACAAATACAAATAAGAAAACAATGAAAGCAATGCTAACACCCGATGTACGTGGTTCGGAGATGACGCTCCTACTCCACGGCAATCCTTAAGGTGGATTAGCCCTAGCCAAGCTTCACTAAATCTCCTTTGGATGAACCAAGGTGGAGAAACCTTGTTTTACAATGCACTCCTCTTCTTTACAATGATGGAAGATTAAGACTCTAGAAGAGGAGGTTTAGAATCACACAAATACTTGGAGAAAGCTTGGTGAGCACAAGAGTATAGTTAGGAATGAGAGCACTAGCTTCACCAAGCTCCCCAAGGCCCCTTCTTATAGAAGAGGGGCTGTTTTTCCTGCTTGGGCGATCAATGACTAATGCTCACCATCACGATCCGCATTGCGCTAAACCAACGACTTCTGAACAAGCAGATCCGCGGAGATACGTAGCCGCAATTTCCAACGGCCAAGTGATCAGTCAAATGATCCTTCCATCAGTCGACTGATAGAGTGATCAGTCGAATGATCGTAGGTTGCAGTCGAGTGCGACTACACTCTGTGCTCGTATTTGCGTTGATCACCGACCGCCATGGCGTGACCGACGATTGTAACATCACCGACCGCCACTCTCAAAGCGATGACTCATGGTCGTGGTTTCACTGACTCGGGCCGAAAGACTGACCGACTGATACATCGTATCAGTCGACTAATACTCATCAAGTATGAGTAATTCACACTTTATTTTACATCTTAGACCTAGACTCAACCTTCTAGCTCCTCATTAAGCCTTGCGCCTCCAGGATCCCTCCGAGTCCGCGACTTGTTCATCCTTTGCGCTTTGCTTCCAAGAGCTTCCTTTGGTTTTGTCATATCTTGGGTTGACAAATGCTTAGACTTTACGCCGCCAAGACTACAAGCTTGGACTTATGCTGCCAAGACCTTACTTTGGACTTCCTTTGCCAAGGTTCACTTGGACTTTACGCTGCAAAGACTACAAGCTTGGTCTTACGCTGCCAAGTCCATCCCTTGGACTTCCTTTGCCAATATCATACTTTGTCTTCCTTTGCCAAGGTTCACTTGGACTTTACGCTACCAAGACTACAAGCTTGGTCTTATGCTGCCAAGTCCGTCCCTTGGACTTTCCTTGCCAAGATCATACTTGGACTTCTCTTTTACCAAGTCTTCATCCTTGGATTTTCCTGTCACTTAAACATGTTCGTAATTAGATCACAAAACATTGCATAACTTAGATGATTTATCCAAACATCAAAACATATATAAATGCTTGGGGCATTGTTGCACCAATAATCTCCCCCTTTTTGATGTTTGGCAATCACTTAAGTTAGGTCTTTACATAATCATAATATAAAATCTAACTTAAACATCCCTTCTACCCCTTTGACACGCATCAAAAAGGGAAGGATTTATAAATTTCAAGAAGGAATTAAAGTTGTTGTATCTTGGACTAAGGTATAAAATTGATATTAAACTCCCCCTTAATTCAAGATATGCTTCATGATGTGTGAATAACATTGGAAGCAAAGCATACAAAAGTTAAGAAAGTTAAGTCCTAACTTTGCACCGACAATGTAAGTTTGGGGATGAAAAAGATATATTTTATGACACTCCCCCTAAAACACTGCATTAAACAGTCCTAAAAATTTATTTATACTCAATATTATCATGCTATAGTTTTAGGATATCAAAGATACACTGAATATCAGAGAATGGAGCTATTTATCAGAAAATACGATATGTATCGGTCAATTGGTTTCAACCCGATGAATAGGCTGAAATCCAATTTCATCAGCCTTTTCAGCCCAACTTCAGAAATGCGGTAGAAATTCCAGAAATCTCGAAAAATCACGAAATTTTGCGTACACATTTCTGGAATCATACTTTATTAAGGAAAAATAGTTTGAAAAATATATGTTTTCCAGATTTCAAGATTGATACAAACTTGGAACCTAACAAAAGTTCTAAAGATTTTGCAAACTTTGTATCACTTTTGTGTTCCACTTGAAAACTGTTTTTCAAAATATGATGAATATAGTTTAAAATATATATGATTTGGAATTTCCAACCATGTTCTTAGAGCTATGTATTCATTACTTGAATACAAGCCTTCCCAATGATTGGTCCATAAGGTATTCATGTCTCTAAGTGTGTCATTGGCTCATAGTAATGCATCATAAGAAGCATGATGAGCCAAGTACACCTTCCCTATCATCTCACATATTTCTAAATGTCTCAATACAAAAATCAAGGTTTCTTAAGGCTTTTGTGAGATGCATCAAGGTATAAGGCTAACATATGAATATGAGATCATGCAAACCTAGACTTTTACTCTACAAAGCACATACCAAGCTCTCTTCTTAATGATGAAAATTCGGTTTCGGGAAGAGCTTTGGTGACGATATCGGCAAGGTTAGACTTAGATTCTACATAATTAAGTTCAATGTCCCCTCTTGCCACATGATCTCTTATGAAGTGATGTTTCACTTCAATGTGCTTGGTCCTAGAGTGATGTACCGGATTTTTGGTCAAGTTGATGGTACTCACATTGTCACAATAAACTTTAATGTTAGAGTAGTGTAGCTCATAGTCCACAAGAGTATGTCTCATCCAAAGTAATTGAGCTACACAACCACGCATAGCCACATATTCGTCTTCGGTGGTTGATAAAGCAACACAATGTTGCTTCCAACTACTCCAACTGACTAGGGAGGACCCAAGAAATTGACATCCACCACTAGTACTCTTCCTATCCAATTTGCACCCGGCATAATCGGAATCGGTATAACCAAGCAATTCAAAGGACCTAGTCCTAGGATACCAAAGTCCTACATTTAGGGTGCCTTTAATATATCTTAAAATTCTCTTAACGACTACTAAATGTAATTCTTTGGCACAAGATTGGTATCTTGCACACATACCTACCGCAAATAAGATATCGGGTCTACTAGCAGTTAGATATAGTAGGCTACCAATCATACTCCTATAGAGTTTAAGATCAATTGATTTACCATCATGATCACTATCTATTCTAGTGCT
Source organism: Wurfbainia villosa (assembly GCA_025175895.1). Lineage (NCBI taxonomy): Eukaryota > Viridiplantae > Streptophyta > Magnoliopsida > Zingiberales > Zingiberaceae > Wurfbainia > Wurfbainia villosa. The sequence goes on along the minus strand of CM045989.1, from coordinate 26,888,705 downwards.
AGTGGCCATAGGAGTGGTTACAATTTTGGCATTTTCCAAACCAAATTTCTTGATCATTTCATTTGCATATTTGGTTTGAAAGATATGAATACCTTCATTGGTTTGTTTGACTTGTAACCCTAGGAAAAAGTTGAGCTCTCCAACTAAACTCATTTCAAATTCATTTTCCATGTTTGTTATAAAGTCTTGAAGAAGATCATCATTTGTTGACCCAAAAATAATGTCATCAACATATATTTGGGCTATAAAGATATCCTTTAATGTTGACTTTATAAACAAGGTTTGATCTACTTGGCCTCTCCTAAAATCCTTAAAAATTAAGAAAGATGACAATCTTTCATACCATGCTTGAGGAGCTTGTTTTAACCCATATAATGCTTTCCTAAGCTTATATACGTGGTTTGGATAATCTATGTTCTCAAACCCGGGTGGTTGCTCTACATATACTTCCTCCTTAATATAATCATTTAAGAATGCCGATTTAACATCCATTTGGTAAAGTTTAAATCCCATATAGGAAACATACCCTAAGAGAATTCTAATAGATTCTAATCTAGTAACCGGAGCATAAGTCTCATCATAGTCAAGCCCCTCAACTTGATTGAATCCCCTAGCAACCAACCTAGCCTTATTTCTAGTGATATTTTCTTGGTCATCTAGCTTATTCCTAAAGACCCATCTTGTAGTAATTATGGTGCAATCATTGGGTCTAGGTACTAACTCCCATACTTGACTCCTTTCAAATTGAGCCAATTCATCTTGCATTGCCAAGATCCAATCCGGATCATGTAATGCATCATTGATCGATTTGGGCTCAATTTGTGAAATAAGAGCAACTTGACTAGTAGGAGGTCTATGAAATGACCTAGTTCTTACTCCTTGATATATATCTCCTACTACTTGGTCAAGTGAATGATCTTGATGAATTCTTAGGGTTCTAGAAGGGGTTTCAAATTGATCATTGTTATCTTCCACCCTTGTTTCATCATCGGAATCTCCTCTTCCTCCCCCTTGATCATTACCCCTTATGGTCAAATTTTGAAGTTTTTGGGTAATGTCTTGATTATTTTCATTAATATCCTTATCAATGGAGGACTTTCTAGGATAGGTACTAGTGGTTTCATCAAATTGAACATTGGAGGACTCCTCAATCCCTTGGGTTCTCTTATTGTAGACTCTATATCCTCTACTTGTGGATGAGTATCCAACTAGGATTCCCTCATCCGCTTTGGATTCAAATTTTCCTAAGTTATCTTTGGTGTTTAAAATATAAACTTTACATCCAAAGACTTTGAAATAATGAATTGAGGGAATAGTCCCATTCCATATTCAAATGTTGTCTTTCCTAAAAACCTATGGATTTGAACCCTATTTTGGATATAGCAAGCGGTATTAACCCCTTCCGCCCACAAGTACCTAGGTAGAGAATATGCATTAAGCATAGTCCTAGCCGCCTCTTGTAGGGCACGATTTCTTCTTTCCACCACCCCATTTTGTTGGGGTGTTCTAGGACAAGAGAACTCATGCTTGTACCCTTGCTCTAAACAAAATTGTGAAAATTTTGAATTCTCAAATTCACCACCATGATCACTACGGATCCGGTTGATTTTGAGACTCTTTTCATTTTCAACCCTTTTACTAAATCCTATGATAATTTTCAAGGTATCATCCTTATGTTTCATAAAATAGACCCAAGTATACCTAGAAAAATCATCTACTATAACTAAACAATATTTGTTACCATTTAAAGAGGGAGTACTATGACAATCAAATAAGTCAAGATGCAATAATTCTAATGGTAAAGAGGTATTAGTTAGGGTTTTACCTTTGTGTGATGCCTTTGTTTGTTTTCCTTCTTGGCATGCATCACACATTTTGTTCTTGACATACTTGATCTTTGGTAGCCCTTTGACCAACTCCAACTTGGCTACCTTGGCTATGTTTTTCATGTTGATGTGCCCCAATCTCCTATGCCATAGCCAACTTTCTTCTTCTTTTGCAACAAGACACTTAGTAGAAATGTTAGAGGCATATGAAAGATCAACATAATAAATGTTTGATTTCCTATATCCAACTAACATACAATCATTTAATTCCTTGTGTCTAATCATGCATTTTGAGGATTCAAAAGAAACATGGTAGCTTGCATCACAAAGTTAACTAACACTTAATAAATTAAATTTCATATTTTCAACTAGTAAAACTTTGTGAATGACAATTTTGGGGGATACCTCAATTATACCTCTACCTAATATCTTGAGTTTTCCACTATTTCCAAAAGATACCGCTCCCTTCTTCACATACTTAATTGTGGAGAACTTGCTCACATCCCCGGTCATGTGTGTTGAGCAACCGCTATCCACAATCCACATACCTTGCTCACCTACCTAAATCACATGAAAAATACAAGCTTTTGGTACCCAAACATTTGGACCGGTAGCATTAAGTAAAAACTTCTTAGGTACCCATGCTTTCTTGACCTTACCCTTAATGGTTGCTTTCCTATTAATCAATGAAATATAGGCAACTTCTTTTTCTTTTGGCTTATATCCTATACCGGCCTTGTTGTAAACGGCTCTTTGTCGACTAAGGATCATGTCAAGATATTTTGAGCCATTTGTAAATTTCTCTAAGCATGCCTTTAATTCACTAACCTCATCCTTAAGTTTATCATTCTCTTCCTTAAGTAAGCAAGAATCAACATGTGAAGGTTTTTCATTCCTAATGGCCTTTAGTTCTACCTTCATGCTTCTAACCTTAGATTTAGACTTATCTAGAGCCTCTTTAAGATAAGCAATTGATTTATAAAGAAGCTTAACTCTAGGAGAGTTCATTACCTCATCGTCACTAGATGACGATTCATCACTTGAAGACTCTTCTCCTTGGCTTGATGTACCGGAGTCATCTTCTTGGGCCATGAGTGCCACATGGCGTGTGATGTGGCAAAGCTCATCATCATCGGAAGAATCTTCAACACTTGGTGTGTCCCATGTGGTTTGAGCCACCAACGCCTCCTTCTTCTTCTTCTCCTTCTTGTCCTTCTTTTTCTTTTCTTTTTCCTCCTTCTTCTTTAGCTCTGGGCAATTTGGCTTTTGTGCCCCTTCTTATTGCAAGCATGGCAAATCACATTATTATTAAAATTTGAATTACCACTAATTTTACCTCTTGAAGAATGAGACCCCTTCCTTGCTTTTCTATTCTTGAACTCCTTTGATTTTCTATAGAGTTTCTTGACAAAGTTGACCATCTCACTAGAAGAGTCTCCATCACTACTTGAATCACTCTCCGACTCGGATGATGATGACACTTCTTTTCTTTCTTTCTTCTTCTTTTCCTTCTTCTCAACAAATAGAGCTAAACCCTTTTCCTTAGAAGACATGTTAGTTTGCTCATGCAATTCAAACTCACAAAATAATTCATCAATTTTAATTTGAGAAAGATCCCTAGTTAGTTTAATAGCATCAACTATAGAAGTCCATAGAGAATTTCTAGGAAATGCTTGAAGTATGTATCTTACCAAATCCCGGTTGTCAACTCGCTCACCTATGATATGGAGTCCATTCACAATATCCTTGAACCTTCCATGCATTTGGCTTACGGTTTCATGCATCTTCATTTGGAAGGCTTGAAGTTGTCCAATTAGCAAGTCCTTCTTGGCCATCTTTGACTCCTTGGATCCTTCATTTAGCTCAATGAGCTTTTCCCATAACTCCTTGGTAGATTCGAAAGGCCCCCACCTTGTTGAGTTGCTCCATTGTAATGCCGCATTGGATGGTGAGTACCGCCTTTGCATTTGATTCGAACTGCCTATTCATTTCCCTTGTCCAATCCTTGCTTGGAATAGGGCCTCCATGTTCATCCACCGGTTCTTCAAAGTCATCTACAATGCTATGCCAAATTTCAATATTACTCATTACATAATATTTCATCCTACCTTTCCAATACACAAAATGACTCCCATCAAAGAGCGGTGGCTTGGCGGTGCTATATCCCTCTTGAAGAGCCATTGATGCCTTGGTTGATGGTGAAATCTTCCAAGATATCTGGGCTCTGATACCACTTGTTGGGATCTTTGTAATGGCTAGAGGGGGGGGGGGTGATTAGCCTTTCTTTGTTTCTACAAGAATGTTAGCGGAAGCAATACAAATACAAATAAGAAAACAATGAAAGCAATGCTAACACCCGATGTACGTGGTTCGGAGATGACGCTCCTACTCCACTGCAATCTGTAAGGTGGATTAGCCCTAGCCAAGCTTCACTAAATCTCCTTTGGATGAACCAAGGTGGAGAAACCATGTTTTACAATGCACTCCTCTTCTTTACAATGATGGAAGATTAAGACTCTAGAAGAGGAGGTTTAGAATCACACAAATACTTGGAGAAAGCTTGGTGAGCACGAGAGTATAGTTAGGAATGAGAGCACTAGCTTCACCAAGCTCCCCAAGGCCCCTTCTTATAGAAGAGGGGTTTTTTTTCCCGTTGGGCTTCGATCAGTCTACTGATGCTCACCATCAGTCGACTACCGCCGAAGCCAACGGCTTCTGAACAAGCAGATCCGCGGAGATACGTAGCCATAAATTTCAACGGCCAAGTGATCAGTCGACTGATCCTTCCATCAGTCAACTGATGGAGTGATCAGTCGAGTGATCATAGGCCGAAGTTGAGTGCGACTACACTCTATGCTCGTATTTGCGTTGATCACCGATCGCCATTGCGATCGGTGACCGATTGCAAGATCACCGACTTCCTCACAAAGCGATCGATGGTCGTGGTTTCACCGACTCACGAGCACCCGAGACTAATACATCGTATCAGTCGACTGATACTCATCAAGTATGAGTAATTCACACTTGATTTTACACCCTAGACCTAGGCTCAACCTTCTAGCTCCTCATTAATCCTTGCGCCTCCAGGATCCCTCCGAGTCCGCGACTTGTTCATCCTTTGCACTTTGCATCCAAGAGCTTCCTTTGGTTTCGTCATATCTTGGGTTTCCAAATGCTTGGACTTTACGCCGCCAAGACTACAAGCTTGGACTTATGCTACCAAGACCTTACTTTGGACTTCCTTTCCCAAGGTTCACTTGGACTTTATGCTGCCAAGACTACAAGCTTGGTCTTACGCTGCCAAGTCCATCCCTTGGACTTCCTTTGCCAAGATCATACTTGGTCTTCCTTTGCCAAGGTTCACTTGGACTTTACGCTGCCAAGACTACAAGCTTGGTCTTATGCTGCCAAGTCCATCCCTTGGACTTTCCTTGCCAAAATCATACTTGGACTTCTCTATTACCAAGTCTTCATCCTTGGATTTTCCTGTCACTTAAACATGTTCGTAATTAGATCACAAAACATTGCCTAACTTAGATGATTTATCCAAACATCAAAACATATATAAATGCTTGGGGCATTGTTGCACCAACATACATAACATAGCATACATGATAAATCCTATTGCGGATTCATAGGGAATTTGACTCATGCAAATCCTCTCGTCTTCTGTGCACAGACACATAGACTTCGAAAGGTGTATCCCATGCATGATGGGAAGGTAACCTTTCTTGAATTCCGACATGCTAAACCTCTTTAGCACTCGGTCTATATATGTAGACTGCGAAAGTCCAAGCAACCATTTTGATCTATCTATATAGATCTTAATCCCAAGAATGTAGGTTGCTTCTACCAGGTCTATCATGGAGAATGTTTTGGATAACCAAATTTTAACCGACTATAAGACAGATATATCGTTTCCTATAAGTAATATGTCATCGATATACAACACTAGGAACACGACTACACTCCCACTATCTTTCTTGTACACACAGGGTTCATCTAAATTTTGTGAGAAATCAAACCTTTAGATTGTCTCATCAAAATGGATATTCTAGCTCCTTGATGCTTGCTTCATTCCATAAAAGGGTCGTCGAAGTTTTCATACCTTGGTTTTATCAAACGATGTGAAACCCTCAGGTTGTATCATATACACGTCCTCGAGTAGGTTTCCATTTAGGAAAGCCGTTTTCACATCCATCTATCATATCTCATAATCATAATGAGCCGCTATGGCCAGGAGCATCCGAATGGATTTAAGCATAGCAACTGGTGAATAGGTTTCGTCATAATTAACACCTTGCTTTTGACGATAGCCTTTTGCCACTAATCTAACCTTATAGGTAATCACATTACCATCCATGTCGGTTTTCTTCTTGAAAATCAATTTGCACCCTATAGGCTTAATGCCTTTAGGTGGATCCACCAAGTTCCAAACTTGATTTTCATACGTGGAATCCATTTCCAACTTCATGGCTTCAAGCCATTTGTCCCTTTCTTAACTTTTCAGAACTTCTTCATAATTGGTAGGCTCCTCATCGTCAATGAGTAACACGTTATTCAATTCACTTACGAGAAATCCATATCTCTCAGGAATGTTGCGTGTCCTACCAGATCTACGAAGATGTGGTGTCACAATAGGTTCAGCCGATGTCTCATCACTATGAGTCATTGGTCGAGGTGCTTGACCAGGTATCTTCTCAATGTCTACTAGAGTCTCTTGAACCTCCTCAAGTTCAACGACACTCCTACTATTTCCTTGCAAGAGAAATTCTTTGTCTAGAAACACAACATTCCTTGAAACAAACACCATTTGTTCCAAGGGATGATAGAATTGGTAACCCCTCGTTTCCTTAAGGTATCCAATAAATAGACATTTATCAGACTTAGCATCCAATTTGTCTGACACAGTCCGCTTCACATAAGCAGGACAATCCCATCTATTCAAATAAGATAAATGAGGTTTCTTACTAGCCCATATCTCATATGGAGTAGTAGAGACTACCTTGGTCGGGACTCTGCTTAATAAGTAAATAGCAGTCTGAAGTGCATAGCCCCAAAAGGACTTTGGAAGATTCGCGTGATTCATCATCGACCTAACCATGTCCAACAAGATTCGGTTTCGCCTCTCAGATACACCATTATGCTATGGTGTATACGACGAAGTCCATTGAGACAATATACCATTGTCCCTTAGATAATCTAAAAAATCTTGACTTAAGTATTCACCACTTCGATCCGATTGAAGTATTTTAATACTCTTGTTAAGTTGTTTCTCTACTTCACTTATAAATTCTTTGAACCTTTCAAAGGCTTCAGACTTGTGTTTCATCAAGAACACATACCTAAACCGTGAGTGATCATCAGTGAAGGTAATGAAGTAGTTATAGCCTCCTAGAGCATGAGTTGACATAGGTCCAAATATATCAGTATGTATTAGACCAAGCAACTCTCCCACCAGTTCACTTTTTCCCGTAAAAGGTAACTTAGTGATCTTGCCTTTTAAGCATGATTCGTATGTATTGAATGTATCAGATTCAAACAATTATAGAATTCCACATCGGTGTAATTCGAACATGCATTTCTTGCTTACATGGCCAAGACGGCAATGCCACATGTAGGAAGCTAATTGATTATCTTTTCGAGCACGCTTGTTGCTCACTTCGATATTGCAAATGTCACTGGATACTTCCAACGTATAAATACCATTGCTTAAAGTTCCAGTCACATAAAGAATGCCATTTAATGTTATGTAACAACAATTGTTACTAAAAGTTAAATGGTACCCAAGGAACATAAAAGAAATTATCCAGTTCTAAGACAAGTCCAGTAGGGAGTTTCAACAAATACGTTTCGATGGCGAGTGCAGCAACCTTTGCTCCATTCTCAACGCGTAAATTTGACTCTCCCTTGATGAGTCTTCTTCTATTTCTTAGCCCATGTATGTCATTACATATATGTGAGCCACACCCAGTATCCAATACCCAAGTGTCTGAGGAAATAGAATGACAATCAATAACGAAGATATCTGAAGAAGATGGGGCATCAGATGCCTTATTCTTCTTCACAGACTCAAGATAAATCTTGCAGTTTCTTCGCAAATGACTCTCCTTACCACAATGATGGCAAGTGCCCTTTTGAGCTAGTTCTTCCTTTTTAGCCTTTTTCTTCTTCCCCTTCTACTTTTCCTTTCACTTCCTCTTACAACCTTTCTTCAAGGAATCAACTAACAACACCGTCCCTTGCTCATGCTTCACAGAAGGCTCCATAGTCTTCAGCATGTTGAGCAGTACCACAGATTTTGCATCTCAGAGGTGAAGAGGAACTTGGAGACTTCGAACCTTTTGGATCTTACTTGCTCATCAAACAACTCATAGAGATGAAAGACAACAGTATGAGCATCCATATGCTCATGCTACTTCTGTAGCTCGGGTACCATCACAGCTAGCATGATACAACTCACTAGTTTAGAATCACACATATTTCTGATGGGCCAACAATTGGTTCGGATTTGCATCATATCACTAGGATGGGAGGGAAGAGGCTCTTCGAGGACATTCGCAGACTTTTCAACCTTGAGAACAATTCTCAAAATTCTAAGTCAGTCCAAGAAGTTTGGCCTAGTCAATTTATTTGAATCCAAAATGGAATGAAAATTCAAAGACATCATGATCAAGCGATTAACCTAGAAATACAAATCAAACATACATGAGAAAATGATTTTATATGCATCCACATACATTTACAAAATACCATTCATTTTTCGAAATCAAAAACCCTCTAAATTATTTCGGGAGATCGTAGGTCCATCTTCGAATGAGTTGATATCCAACATAGATAAGAACAACTTTGGAGTGAGTCCAACAAGCCATTCTTAGCTATGATGGTATGTAAGACACTAAAAAAATAAGTAAATAAATAATATTAAATAAAATAAAATAATAGCCCTTGCTAATTGAGAATTAGCTCGTGGAATTTTCAGGAATTTTTAGAAATTTTTCTAAATTAAAAAGAAGTTCATACGAGGAAAGTTAAAGCCTAATGGGAGATTGGGTTAAACCTAGGTTAGTTTTGGGGTTGGACTTGAGCTAGTCGAACCAAGTTCCACCGACCTCCTTCTGAACTTGGTTTGCCAATTTGCGCGATTTCTTCCTCCCTTCACTGTGAGATTTCCTCTATTCCCCATCTCCGATTTTTTGATCGCGATTTCCCTTCCCCGTGCTTCCACTCGTCACTACCGGAGTTCTCTAGTGCCAGCCACGCAAGGGTTATTTCCCTCCAGTCGGTAGCCATTCGTCTCTCGATCGGTCGAACTATTTGATCTCTCTTCCTCTCCCTCTTCTATGGATCGCGAAAGCTAGATCTGTCACCGTTGTCGTCCCAAGCTTGAGCTGCCATCACTGTTGGGAGGGAGAACTGTTGTATGCCTCACCGGCTGAGCTAGATCACACAATGCTTTGGTTGTGCCATTTTCGACCAACTGCCGTTGAAAATGGTTGAGGGTAGATTTTTTGTTCCATCTACTCTAATCGAGGTTGGTCATTTCTGCCTAGTGTCGATTGTCTACTGTTGATGTTGAATTTGTAGATCAGAAGCTTTGGAATGGAAGTCAAGCTTGGTTTGGTGGTGATGTTGCTGCAATACGGAAGGAGAATACCATTACAGTGGTTTCACTTCAGTGATTTGGAGGCTGCAATCTGTGGTGATGCTTGGTATGCCGGTTGTGGGGGTTGTAAATAGGTGGATGTTGTTTGGATTGGTGTGGTTGTAGATTATATGGTGAGTTTGCATGTTGAATTGAATTAGTAAGGATGTAGTTCTCTTCGATGATCTTCAATCCATGACATAGCTTCGTAATTTGTGCTGATCAAGGTTGCAAACAATTAAGTGCAGCTATCATTGTGCTAGGTGGAGGCTTGGATCTGTGATTTCTTGCTTCTGACCTCGATGATTGCCAAGTGTTCTATTTCGTATGGTAATGCTTCAATACCATTAATATGGATCTAACTAGCATTTGGGTTAATCTGATGATACACTAGTTGTAGGAGAAGGGTGATACATGTGATTTATGTGTGTACAGGATGTTGATTCGAGATAAACTCTTGGACATGAAGACAATGATGTTTGCATATAATTTACATTATCAGGTGGGTAATATCAACCCTGGTCAGGTAGTTTGATCTGAATCTGGTGCATGAATTTGGATTTATGCTGAATTCTTTTACCTTGACTCCACTCTTATTTTATCATGTGCTTGTACTTAGCCTTGACCTTTGAGATATTGCTATTAGTTCATCGTTCATTTATCACAGATATGGATTACAAATCCTATTGTGTGTTAGCTGATAGATGTTCAGTTAAGTACATGTGATTAGGGTTACCAATGTGAACTCAGATTGGGTTACCAGGTCACATCACTAGGGTTAGGCTATGGATCAGATTATGGGGTCGATTGTTGTATCGTATATATATTAGTTGTGCGTCTATGGTGGATCTAGTCATCTGTGCATAGATAAGTGTGTGGTTGTCAGTATGTGGCTAGGGACTGAAGGTCCTAACATGATGGTATATCCATTATGGATTGTGTGCCTGTGTATGGTTATATGGACGGTCGATAGTATCTCACTACGGACAGGAGGTCTTAGCGTGGTTGACTGTCAGATGTGTATGACTCTTTGTGTGATAGAGAGTCTTGTGGATTAGTAGTCCTTGCATAGTTGACTTTTTGTTGGTTAGGACTCCCTGTGGGATAGGGAGTGTTGCGAGGATACGTGTGTGGAGCTATGCATCATTACATTGCATGCATGCTGGCGATTAGGTCTCCCTTGTGGTTGAGAGGGTCATCAGTCATCCTGCCTCCCTGACCACTCGGGGTAGTGGTAGCAGGGTTGAGGGAAGAGCATTGGATGTGCCACGCTCGACCACTATAGACGGTGGTAGCTGGAGATGCGCACTTGACCACTTTGCAGAGTAGTGTTAGCACTCACCCACTATAGACGGTGGTTGTGTGATGTGTAGTTTTCCTATATGCGGAGCTCGTTTACTCATGGGTAGTGACGGAGCGGCTAGCAGCAGGGACTCCCGTGGAGTAGTTAGCTCTTTACGCTTATATGCTACTCATTCATACTAGCCAACTTGGCCACTCGAGAGTAGTGGTAGCTGGAGTCGGGATAGTCATCATGTCGTGCCACCCAAGCCATACTGGGGTCGTGATTGGATGGGTCCGTAGACATGGCCATGCATATGCATTACTGATGATATATATGTATGCATGTATTCGATATATATTTTACATATGCCTGTGAGATGCTACATTTGTTTGCTACATATGTTTATACATCATGATACATGTCATTTTCATATTATATACTGCTATGTGTTGATCATGATATATGTGTTGGTCCAGACTGTTGTATGCATTTAATTAGTGTCATGTCATAGTGTAGTATGGACCGGGATATTATTACATGTGATTATATACTGTTCATATGTCTGAGTGTTGATCGGATATGGGATTGATCTTGTATGTTATATGGGTTATGTTATTGTATACCTGTTCAGGATGATATAGCTTATGGTGTTACAGACTGTCAGGTATGTTGGTACATTACTTCATGTTCAGTTGATCAATTTAGTATATGTATTGAGTATGACTATACTGGTGGTTAGTTGTTAGTACATTTAGAATTGTATATTTGTTAGACATTTCTTACATACCTATAGATCTTCACATGTATACTTGTAGATCTCTTTATCCTATATGTTGTTCATGCACTTTCTACATATTACCCCTGAGTTTATACTCACCACCACGGACCCTGAGTTTCCTGTCGCCCAGGTAACAAGTAGAAGATTCCTTAGATGTTCCGAGCTCCGCCAGGTGATCCCATCTCACACCGAATGGTTGGATATTATTTCCATATTGTTGTATTCTATTGGATTGTTGTTTTGGGATTTCATCCTATATCGTTTCCATATTTATGGTTACGGATGTGTTGTATGTATTTAACTTTTGATGTGGTTTCTATTATGATTCTTGTTATGTCAAAGTTACTACGGAGTGCATAGTTAAGTCTTTGTATCTTTTGTCAGTATATTTCCGCTGTGTTTCATGGATTATGTCCATATATATGTTATGTGATTGTGGCTGAAAAGCTTTATGTATATCAGGGAATTGTATCACGTACAAGAAAGATTCTTGTTAGTGCAATCAAGCACATCTAATGTTTCAATGTTTAACAACAAGGTTTATGTCAAGGAAATAGAAATCTAGTTTGAGCTAGAGTGTAGTCAAGACATTACCTCAACTGATACAAACCTAAGGTCACTAAGTTAGATGTTTAGAGTGACATTAGACCTTGGGAGAAATCCAAGGGTAAGCCTTGGTATGGATGGAAATCCAAAGGGGAACCTTGGTAGAGGAAGAGTACAAGCTGGCCGGAGGTCTGGAAGCTTGGTGATGGAGAGGGTATAGTAACGTGCTCGTTCTCCATTGGGAAGAGTACAAGCTGGTCGAAGGTTCGGAACCTTGGTGATGGAGAGGGTATAGTAATGTGCTGGTTATCCATTGGAGTTAGAGAGGGCACAAGGGAGTGCTCGGTCTCTAGCTAGTGTACTCGTTAGTAAGAGAGGGCACAATAATGTGCTCGTTTTCTTACTAGGGTACATGAGCCCAATACTCGTTAGACAAAGAAGGTACCGTAACATGCTCGTTCTTTGGCTAGGGTACTGGAAGTACTCGTTAGACAAAGAGGGCACCGTAATGTGCTCGTTCTTTGGCTACAGTACTGGGAGTACTCATTAGACAAAGAGGGCACCACAAAATGCTCGTTCTTTGCCTAAGGTATATGGAGTACTCGTTAGGCAAGGAGGGCGTCGTAGCGCGCTCGGTCTTTGTCTTGTTGGGATGTATACTGAAAGCCTAGCTTTTTTGTATGAACATTTTTATTTTGAAATAAGAATCACATAATCATTGTTTGCACTTTATATTTATTATATGTGTGCATATTGTCTAATATTTTACATTGTAGATAACATGGTGCTTGGTGTGGCACAGAAGATCATGTTATCAGTCCCTTGTAGAATATAAGTAGAGGCTCACAACCAAGATGATTTTGGACAAACCATTGGCATGGTTGTAGTGGTATTGTTTTGTCTTGAACATAGAGTTACACTAGTACACTTAGGTGTATTGAGCAGGACCGACATAGAGGTGATTAAATTTATTGATGACTACATAATTGAATCGGACCTCAGATATTATGTTGTACATGCTCTTAATCCCGATATAATAACGGGCACATATACTTAGTATTTATTTCTTTGATTTACCAAGGGTGAGATTTCTATGGATTAAATCAATATGCCCGGTAAGTTGGGAAATGATATTATTTACATGGTGTGTCCTTGATTATAAGAGGAAACCGTGTCCTATATATTAGGTTGATGATGTCCCCTTGAGGAGCTCAAAAGGTTCATCATGTAAACCCTGCAAGTTGACTTAGTCAACATGATGATAAGGTTGAGTGGTACTACTCGAGGAGTTAGATGTTAATTGATTGATGGTCAATAATCAATTAATTGACGGACATTCGATATCTTAAACACGGGGAGATGGATGTACAAATAATATATGGAGCCCATACTAGTTTATGGGGGTTGGTGAGGTAATTCAATGATGATCCTCTAGTGGAATGGAACATCATTGATGGATCAAGTTTGTATGGTTCCGATCCATCGGGTGGCCAAGATCCAACTCCTCCTCATGGTCCCTATCGTAGCTTAATATAATCCTCATGAAGCTCTAGATCCAAGGATGTAAAACAAAACTCTAGAACCGACGGTTAAGATTAAATCTCTAGATCCGACGGTGAAGATTAAATCTATAGAACCGACGGTTGAGATTAAATCCCTAGAACCGACGGTTGAGATTAAATCTCTAGATCCGACGATTGAGAATAAATCTCTAGATCCGATGGTGGAGATTAAATCCCTAGATCCGACGGATGGGATGAAATCCTAGATCCGACGGTTGGGATGAAACCCTAGATCCGACGGTTGGGATGAAACCCTAGATTCGACGGTGGAGATTAAATCCCTAGATCCGACGGTGGAGATTAAAGGAGGCTTAAGCCCAACTCTATAAATAGAGGGCTAAGGCTTGGGCGGCAACCTTATGCTAAGATGTTGGTTGGTTTTGGAGATTAGGGTTTTGCCTATCAATAGCTTGGGCGGCAAGAAACCCTAAGGAGGAAACCCTAATTAGACTAGGGTTTGGCTCTTTGGTTGGGCGGCTAGGGTTTGCAAGGAAGAGTGGGCGGCAACTATAGGAGAAGATCTCTTCTTCTTCCTAGGGGGTGGCCGGCTCCTAGATCTCTTCCCTCTTCCTTGGTCGGCGCTCGATCTATTCCTCTTCTCCTCTTCTTTTCCTCTTGGTCGGCGGCACAAAGGAACTAGGGATTGTTCCCTTGTTCGGTTCCTTGGTTGTTTTCATTTTGTTCTCTCCATTCTTGGGCCGGCGGCATCAATCCTTTGTGGATTGGTGGTTGGCTCAAGCAAGAAGGGAAGGAGAGTTCTTCTTTCTTTCGATTGAAGAAGATCTAGGAAGCTTCAACTTGTGGAGGATCTTCGCCCACACGAAGTCTACAAGGAGGTTAGGACATATGATGGAAGATCGAGAGGTATAAAAGTTTTACAACTTTTATTATTGATCTTTGCATGTTCTTATTAATATGCTAGCTTATGTTCTTTATGTTAGTATGTGTTGATTATACTAGTTTACATTTGTATGTATTCGTATAATCATTGACCCCGAAGATAAACACAAAAACCGATGATCCGTCCATCGTCTCTTCCACGGCTAACCGACTAGAAGAGTTTGGTTGCTTGAACAACTAGTTTGTTCAAGCGATCGCTCAAGTCGTTAGCACGATGACAAATTGTTTGTGCTTAGGAAACTCATCCCATCCGGATTAGTTTTCATTAGTGAAAATTTTAATCCGGGGACATGGTAGCCGATGAGCCTCTCCGAGAAGCATGAGTTACCAACAATTGGTATTAGAGCCACAGTTTCCGGTTTTGTGTGTTTTGGATTTGGTTACTTTCATGCACATATCATATATTGAGTATGTCGGATAATAGTAGGATGTGCGTAGGCTAACTCTTTGGTTGCAGGCATAAGATCCGACTATTATGGCTATATGTGTGTATGTGATTGTTTGTGTGTGGTTGTATATTATTTGAATCCTCGGGGTTGACGAGGCTAGATTAGTATTTAATTTTTGTAATTAAATACGACATTGTTTAGTCGATCATTTTAGTTTACTTTCGATCTAGATAGTTTGTACACTCCTTTGTGGAGTATAGGATCGATGGATGTAAATTAAAATGATATATCTTGGCTCGGATCTCTTTGGTGACTTGCGCACGGGAAAAGGTGGAGCGGATGAGGTGGCGACACGACGGGACGCATATTGGAGAACAAAGCCATAATAGTTGGAAAAATTCTATTTTTTCCATATTTATTGCTGATTTGTTTTATATGCATGTTGTGTGTGCTTGAAAATTCCTCATTTTCAATTTACTAAGTGGGAGAGGATTATATTTTAATTAATTCCCGCGGCCTCAATTACAATTTGACGTGTGATGCAACAAATTTGCGTGTCGGCTCTAAGTGCCTTCCTCCCTGCGAATGGGTTTGTTTGCGGATCACTAGGTCAAATAATGGTTATAGGAAATTATCTAGGAGTGTGTGTACTTCCACAGTGGTAAGACACATAATCCAAAATAATTCCCTTAGTATCGTGTAATGGTTCACACTTAGATACAAATAAAAGGTATCCTCCCCATCGGAATCACTTTTTTTATTTGTAGGGCCAAAGAGAAACCAACTATTAATTTTATTTGTCAAAAAGTAAGGTTGACAAGATAATAAAATTAATGGATAAAACCTCCTCTTACAAATGTAGAATTCGTATACGTCCACACTATCGTGGCATGCGATATTCTCGGTGTTTTGAGGTGATGGTTGATTTAGAACAATGCCATAATAGTTGGGAAAATTCTGATTTTTTCCATATTTATTGTTGATTTGTTTTATATGCATGTTGTGTGTGCTTGAAAATTCCTCATTTTCAATTTACTAAGTGGGAGAGAGATATTTTAATTAATTCCCGTGGCCTCCATTACAATTTGACGTGTGATGCAACAAACTTGTGTGTCGGCTCTGAGTGCCTTCCTCCCTGCGGATGGGTTTGTTTGCGGATCACTAGGTCAAATAATGGTTATAGGAAATTATCTAGGAGCGTGTGTACTTCCACAGCGGTAAGGCACATAATCCGAAATAATTCCCTTAGTATCGTGTAATGGTGCACACTTAGATGCAAATAAAAGTATCCTCCCCATCGGAGTCACTGCTTTTATTTGTAGGGCCAAAGAGGAACCAATTATTAATTTTATTTGTCAAAAAGTAAGGTTGACAAGATAATAAAATTAATGGGTAAAACCTCCTCTTGCAAATGTAGAATTCGTATACGTCTACACTAGCGTGACATGCGATATTCTCGGTGTTTTGAGGTGTTGGTTGATTTTGGAATTTTATTGTTTTGAGGAATCAATAATATTTGAAATCAAATGTTTTGATCATTGTGATTCTTAGGATTTTCAAAAATGACTTTCAGTCCACTTACTATGATACTAAAGGAAATAAACTTACTGTACCCAAATAATGTTGATTGGAAAAGAAGCTACATATTGTCTTATCTACTAAGTAGTACAAGTATGCACTCTTCAAAGAGTGTCCTCAAGCCATGGTTGCTCAAAAAGGTTTCTACTTCTAAGCTGAAAGGCAAGAAGGAGAAACAAGGTGGAGCAAAGGTGGTGGGAGGATGTCAGGGAGGAGTGAAGAAGCCGAAAGGCAAGTACTTCACTTGCAAGCAGACTGGACATAAGAAGAAGGATTATCCCAATCCGATGCAAGAACAAATGTATATCTTTTGGTCCAGTCGTTGAAACATGGTTAGAGGCATTATCTACCAACACCTGGTGGGTAGATACGAGAGCCACTAATCATGTCTGCAACACTTTGCAGGGGTTCCAGGAAACCCGACGACTAGCTAAAGGGGAGATTACCATTTATTTGGGCAATGCCATGAAGGTGGTGGCTATTGCAGTGGGAGAAGTTTTATTTATCTCTTAAGAAAAATAAAATTTTGGTTATGGAAAATTCCCTTTATGTACCTTTATTTAGAAATTTAATTTTGGTTTCTAAATTGTTTATGGATGGATATTCTATTTCTTTTAATGATAGAGTTATTATTAAAAGGAATAGGGAAAATATTTGTTCAGGTACATTGATAGGAAATTTGTAAACACTTGAACCAAAAACCTCCCACGATGTAAATTGAAGTTTATAACTCATCTTCTAATTCTAATAAGAGAAAAGAACCTTCGAAGATGAACCAAACATATCTTTGGCATCTAAGGCTTAACCTGAGTAGAATTCAAAGGTTGATAGCTGATGGACCTTTGGGTTCATTAGTGGTGGAGGATCTCTCAACCTGCGAATCTTGCTTGGAAGGTAAAATGACTGAGAGGCCTTTTTAGGCCAAGGGGTATAGAGCCAAAGATGTGTTAGGAATGGTTCATTCTGATTTGTGTGGTCCTATGACTATCTAGGCAAGAGATAGTCTTGAATATTTCGTCTCTTTCATAGATGATTATTCAAGATATGGATGACACCACGATCTGATCGTGGTGGTTAGTACCTCTTGGGAGAGTTTAGGAACTACTTATCAGAGGTTGGGATTCAATCCCAATTGTCTGCACCTGGCACACCCCAGCAGAACGGTGTAGCAGAGCGAAGGAATAGGACTCTTATGGAGATGGTTAGATCGATGATGAGTTATTCTGACTTGCCAGATTCATTCAGGGGATATGCTCTAGATACGGCGGTGTACATTCTGAACTTGGTTCCATCTAAATCAGTGCCTTCTACTCCCACAGAGTTGTGGACTGAGCGAAAGCCTAGTCTAAGACATATTCGGATATGGGGGAGTCCAAAGACATGTCCCAAGGCGACATCGTAAGTTGGAACCTGCGAAAGTGCGCTTGTTTGTTGGCTATCCTAAGGGAATGAAGGGTGGTTTGTTTTATAGTCCTAGAGATCAGACTGTGATCGTTAGTACGTATGCCAGATTTCTAGAGGAGGACTATGTGATGAACCACAAGCCCACGAGTAGGATTGTTCTTGAGGAGTTGACAGGGGAAGTCCCGACTTCAGTACCACCGGTACAAGATGATATACCACATGTCACTGCACCGCGTGTCACAAAGGATACACAGGTGATACCTCGTCGTAGTGGGAGGGTTGTGAGATAGCCTGATAGATTCATGTTCTTGGGAGAATCTTCTGATTTGGTCTCTGGCAAACATGAACCTGATCCCTGGACATATGACGAGGCAATCCAAGATATAGATGCAACATCTTTGCAAAGTGCAATGAATACTGAGATTGAATCTATGGATTCAAATCAGGTCTGGGAGCTCTTATGCATAGCAGCTTATATGGATTATGAGGTGTGGCAGAAGGATGTCAAGACAACTTTCCTTAATGGAAGTCTTGAGGAAAACATCCATATGTAGCAACCAGAGGTATTCATTGCTAAGGACAAAGAGCATCTTGTATGTAAGCTTAATCGGTCTGTTTATGGATTGAAGAAAGCTTCGAGGTCTTGGAACATCCGCTTTGATGAGGTAAATCCAGACTTATGGATTTATTCAAAGTCCGGATGAGTCTTGTGTATACAAGAGATGTGACAGAAACGTAGTGGTATTTCTTGTACTATACGTAGAAAATATTTTGGTAGTTGGCAACAATATCAGAGTGTTATCAGACGTAAGTGTATGGTTGTCCAAACAGTTTGATATGAAGGACTTGGGAGAAGTGGGACACATCCTTGGGATCAAGGTTAGTGTGCTAATCCCAAGCTTCATACATAGACACGATAATGGATCATTTTAGCATACAAAACTCCAAGAAAGGTTTTCTACCTTTCAGGCATGGAGTTCCTTTATCTAAGGAGATGTGTCCTAGATCATCTGAGGAGATAGAGGAGATGAAGGCAGTTCTTTATGCTTCGACAGTAGGAAGCCCCATGTATACGATGCCATGTACAAGACCCGATATCTGCTATGCCGTGGGCATGGTTAATAGATATCAGAGTAATCCAGGACAAGGACATTGGACTACGGTAAAGCATATATTGTAGTGCCTGAGAAGGACTAGGGATTATATGCTAGTTTACCGGGCAGACCAATTACTCCCTGTCAGTTACACGGATTCTGATTTCCAATCTGATAGGGGTAACAGTAAGTCTACCTCAGGTTTTGTATTTACTTTGGGAGGTGGAGCCATTGTATGGAGGAGTGTCCAGCAGAAATGCGTGGCGGACTCCACCATGGAAGCTGAGTATGTGGCAACCTCTTAGGCGGCCAAAGAAGTTGTGTGGCTCAGGAACTTCCTGATGGACTTGGATGTGATTCCTGGTTTGCCCAGAAATATCACAATTTATTGTTATAATAATGGTGCAGTTGCAAACTCGAAGAAACCACGAGCCCATAAGGTAAGTAAATGCATAGAGCGCAAGTACCACCTGATACGAGAAATCGTAAAGGAGGTAGAAGTTGCTATCGCCTAGATTGCATCAGATGACCTGGTAGACCCTTTCACTAAGGCCCTTCTAGCGAGAGCTTTGATAGGCATGTAGAGGGAAAGGGAATCAGATGTATGGCAGTGTGATGACAACATAGTCTTTTAGTATAAGTGGGAGATTGTTGGGATGTATACTGAAAGCCTAGCTTTTTTGTATGAACATTTTTTTTTTAAATAAGAATCACATGATCATTGTTTGCACTTTATATTTATTATATGTGTGCATATTGTCTAATATTTTACATTGTAGATAACATGGTGCTTGGTGTGACACAGAAGATCATGTTATCAGTCCCTTGTAGAATATAAGTAGAGGCTCACAACCAAGATGGTTTTGGACAAACCATTGGCATGGTTGTAGTGTAGCTTGGTATTGTTTTGTCTTGAACATAGAGTTACACTAGTACACTTAGGTGTATTGAGCAGACCGACATAGAGGTGATTCAATTTATTGCTGACTACATAATTGAATCGGACCTCGGATATTATGTTGTACATGCTCTTAATCCCGATATAATAACGGGCACATGTACTTAGTATTTATTTCTTTGATTTACCAAAGGGTGAGATTTCTATGGATTAAATCAATATGCCCGGTAAGTTGGGAAATGATATTATTTACATGGTGTGTCGTTGATTATAAGAGGAAACCGTGTCCTATATATTAGGTTGATGATGTCCCCTTGAGGAGCTCATAAGGTTCATCATGTAAACCCTGCAGGTTGACTTAGTCAACATGATGATAAGGTTGAGTGGTACTACTCGAGGAGTTAGATGTTAATTGATTGATGGTCTGTAAATCAATTAATTGACGGACATTCGATATCTTAAACACGGGGAGATGGATGTATAAATAATATATGGAGCCCATTTAGTTTATGGGGGTTGGTGAGGTAATTCAATGATGATCCTCTAGTGGAATGGAACATCATTGATGGATCAAGTTTGTGTGGTTCCGATCCATCGGGTGGCCAAGATCCAACTCCTCCTCATGGTCCCTATCGTAGCCTAATATAATCCTCATGAAGCTCTAGATCCAAGGATGTAAAACAAAACTCTAGAACCGACGGTTAAGATTAAATCTCTAGAACCGACGGTGGAGATTAAATCTCTAGAACTGACGGTTGAGATTAAATCCCTAGAACCGACGGTTGAGATTAAATCTCTAGATCCGACGGTTGAGATTAAATCTCTAGATCCGACGGTGGAGATTAAATCCCTAGATCCGACAAATGGGATGAAATCCTAGATCCGACGGTTGGGATGAAACCCTAGATCCGACGGTTGGGATGAAACCCTAGATCCGACGGTGGAGATTAAATCCCTAGATCCGACGGTGGAGATTAAAGGAGGCTTAATCCCAACTCTATAAATAGAGGGCTAAGGCTTGGGCGGAAAAATTATGCTAAGATGTTGGTTGGTTTTGGAGATTAGGGTTTTGCCTATCAATAGCTTGGGCAACAAGAAACCCTAAGGAGGAAACCCTAATTAGATTAGGGTTTGGCTCTTTGGTTGGGCGGCTAGGTTTGCAAGGAAGAGTGGGAGGCAACTATAGGAGAATATCACTTCTTCTTCCTAGGCGGTGGCCGGCTCCTAGATCTCTTCCCTCTTCCTTGGTCGACACTCGATCTATTCCTCTTCTCCTCTTCTTTTCCTCTTGGCCGGCGGCACAAAGGAGCTAGGGATTGTTCCCTTGTTCGGTTCCTTGGTTGTTTTCATTTTTTTCTCTCCATTCTTGGGCCGGCGGCATCAATCCTTTGTGGATTGGTGGTTGGCTCAAGCAAGAAGGGAAGGAGAGTTCTTCTTTCTTTCGATTGAAGAAGATCTAGGAAGCTTCAACTTGTGGAGGATCTTCGCCCACACGAAGTCTACAAGGAGGTTAGGACATACAATAGAAGATCGAGAGGTATAAAAGTTTTACAACTTTTATTATTGATCTTTGCATGTTCTTATTAATATGCTAGGTTATGTTCTTTATGTTAGTATGTGTTGATTATACTAGTTTACATTTGTATGTATTTGTATAATCATTGACCCCGAAGATAAACACAAAAACCGGCGATCCGTCCGTCATCTCTTCCGCGGCTAACCAACTAGAAGAGTTTGGTCGCTTGAACAACTAGTTTGTTCAAGCGATCGCTCAAGTCGTTAGCACGACGACGAATTGGTTGTGCTTAGGAAACTCATCCCATCCGGATTAGTTTTCATTAGTGAAAATTTTAATCCGGGGACATGGGAGCCGATGAGCCTCTCCGAGAAGCATGAGTTACCAACATGTATAAGGTACTTAGAGCATTCATTAGTTGGAGAAGGCACCATAAAGTGCTTGGTCTCTTACTAGGGTTCTTGAAAGTCTAGGAGTGGCAGCTTACTAGGGAAGATACTCATGTGCTTCAAATATTTACCGCATCAGTCGAGCCACCATGGGGGTCAGCTCGACTAACACTCTTGCACAAAGGCACAGAATTGAGCTGGCTCGACTGCCAGCTCGACTACTTAACGTTTGGTATAGCACAGAATCGAGCTGGCTCGACTACTAGCTCGACTGCTCACTACGTGGAACAGCACAGAACCAAGCCTAGCTCAACTGAGAGCTCGACTATATACTCTGTTCGCCAAACTCTAAACCCTATTCCAGTCGAGTCGATTTGGTAAGTGGGTTGACTGGTAGCTATAGATTCGGTCATAGAATCGAGCCCGACTTGGTTGCGGGCTCGACTAACAGGTATTTTTCGAGCACATATGCGAGTCAGACTCGACTGCAGGCTCTACTGCGGAGGCATCAACAGGATGCTTCCTTTTCGAGTAAAGATTCAAACGCGACAATTTCTGGCTGGAAGAGCAGGTTCCTTTCCTAGCGAACCACCAGAGGTTGGAGGTGGTTACGGGGACAAGCTCAGGTGGTCATATTTTGGTCGGGCATGAATTCTAGGGTTCTAATGGAGGAAGATAAAAACTTTGCTGGAGAACAAGTGAAGCAGTTCTTGGGATCTAGTTTCTAGTTTTGAGTGATACAAGCTTCCTGTGATTCATTCTGAAGGAGAAGAAGGAAAAGCCTTGCTCTCATCTCGCCTCCTCTCCAACAAGTGCTCACAACTGCTGTCAATCATCTTCTTGCAAGTGCTACAACTTCATCCTCAATGCAAGAAGTCGAACAATAATCTGTAACTTGTTTTAACTTCTTAGCTTACTGTTCTTGATTATCTTCATTGCATTGTAAGCTTGTAAGAGGTGAAGTTTTTCACCTCCGGAAACATTCCGATCCATTCATAGTAGACTTTCCTTTTGAGCTGCCCGTGGAGTAGGAAATACTGAGTTCCGAACCATGTAAATACCTGTGTATTGGTTGTGTTTGTGCTTTGTGCTTTGTTTTCTATTTCCGTTGTGTAATCCGCTATTTTGTAGTAGAAGTTGGGCTAGATTTTTCAACTCTCTATTCACCCCCCCCTCTAGCGAGCCTTGATCCCAACAAGAGGTATCAGAGCAAGGGCTCTGCACCGGATTTACCTCCACCAGAGTATCAAGGAATGGCAGCGCAAGAGGGATTCAGCACAACTCGACCCCCGTATTTCGACGGCCAAAATTTCCAGTATTGGAAGAGCCGGATGGAATATTACTTGATGATGGACATGGATATGTGGTTCTCCATCGTAGAGGGATTCTCACCACCAACCGACAACGAAGGAAGGGTTTTGGTGTCTTCTCTGTGGTCGGCGGAACAGAGGAGAAGAGCCCAGGCCAATGCCAAAGCAACTGTAACTCTGCAGTGCGGTTTAGCCAAGGACCAACTCAACAAAGTTGGCCCCTTCAGTAATTCTCAAGAACTTTAGAGGAAGTTGATGGAGCTACATGAAGGTACCAAAGATTCAAGGACAGCGAAGAGGGATCTCTACTTGAACCAACTTTAGAATTTTAGCATGAAGGAGACTGAAACTGTAAGTGAACTGTATGGTAGGTTTAAAGAAATACTCAATGGCCTCCACTCTATTGGAGAGGCTGTCGAGAATAGGGATTTAGCCAAGTATGTACTCAAATCTTTCCCTAGGAATACTTTGTGGTCATCTATGGTGGATGCCTACAAAGTATCAAGGGGTCTTTCAACAATTAAGATTGATGAATTGTTTTGTGAATTGGAATTGCATGAACAAGCTAATCAAAGCCCAAAGGAGAAGGGTCTAGCTTTTATTGCAGGAGATCGCAGTAAGGAGAGCAAGAAGAAGAAGGAGAAGAAGGAAGTTTCTTCCTCCTCTTCATCATCAGATTCGGATGGAGATGATGAGTCATCCTCAAGCGAGATGGCTAACTTTGTGAGAAGATTGATGAGAAGAAGCCAAAAATACAACAAGAAGGATGTGAAGAAATACTTCACCAACAAAAATAAAGGTAAAAGTTCTGAAATTAATCAGGATAAATCTGATGTAGAGTGCTTTCATTGTCATAGGAAAGGTCACTTCAAAAGTGAATGCCCTAAGTACAAAAAGAAAAAAGAAAAGGCCAAGAGGAAGAAAGCATTGAAGGCTATTTGGGATGATACTTCATCCTCATCCTCCTCATCGGAAGAAGAAAGTGAGGAGAAGGGAGCAAAGCAAAAGGCTCTCATGGCATTGGAGAATTCTGAAAATTCAAATTTTGATGGAGAGCTGAAGCATTCTGATGGGGAGCAATCAAATTCGGACTCTTCATCATCATCTTCGGATGATGATCAAGTAAACTCTCCCCATCTAGATAAATTGTATGAAACTATTGCTTTCTTGACAAATGCACTGAAAAAATCCAAAACTAAGGTTAAATTACTAAAAACTGAATTAGAACTAGTTAAGAATACTAATACACTGTTTAATGACTGTGGTGCTGGAAATCCTCATTTGGAGGAGATCAAGGATGAGAATACATCCTTGAAGGCACATGTGGAAGATCTCAAGTGCACACTTGAGAAATTTACCAATGGATCAATGACTTTAAACATGATCTTAGGAGCCCAACGTGCAGTCTATAGCAAGGCTAGACTAGGGTTCAATTCACAACAAAAGGAATTTAGTTATATGTCCTTAGTGTCTAGGAAACCTGCATCTAGATCTAAAGTTTCTTTTGGTGGAATTGATGGACCTAAAACTACTAAAGGAAAATCTATTAATGCAAGAACTGCTAGGTCTAAATTTGGTAATGGTATAACTATAACTGCTAGCTTTATTTCTACTAGATCACCTTTTATTAGAACTTCTAAGGCTTGGATTCCTAGGAAGTTTGTAGTAGATGCAGAGGGACCCAACTTGTGGGTTCCAAAAGAACAAATTTTTTGTGTTTAGCAGGGACCCGTCAAGGGGGAGCATCCAACTACATGGTTTGTGGACAGCGGGTGCTCCAAACATATGACAGGGAACTCCTCTTTGTTTTCCTCAATTCATGCCAAAGACCGAGGTACAATTTCATTTGGTAATAATGGTAAATTGAAGGTTGTAGGAGTAGGTAACATTAACATTTCTGAAAAATTTGTAATTAGAAATGTATTGTTAGTTAAAGGGATGGCATTTAACTTTTTGAGTGTAAGTCAATTGTGTGATGTAGGGTATAGGGTTGAGTTTCACTCAACTCAATGTCTTGTGATCTACAGTGACACCAATGAAACCATGCTAATAGGATCTAGGAAGGAAAATATTTATCAAGTTAGATTTAGTAGTGCTACTAACATGTCTTTTAAGTGTTACATATCCAAGGAAGAAGAGTCTTGGTTATGGCACAGGAGATAGGCCCATGTCAACATGAAGAACATCAAAAATTTGTCCAAGAAGGAATTGTAAGAGGACTGCCCTTAATCACCTACGAGAAGGATAGGGTTTGTGGGGCGTGCCAAAAACGAAAGAAAGTGAGATCTTCCCACAAAGGGAAGAATTCTGTAAGTTCTTTACAAGCATTAGATTTACTACACATGGATTTGTTTGATACTAGCACTATTAGATCTATCAATGGTAGTAGATATTGCTTGGTTATTGTGGATGATTACACTAGATATACTTGGACTTATTTTCTTAAACATAAGGACCAAATAGTAGAAACCATCATTTTCTTTTGTAGAAGAGTTGAGAATGAGAAAAACTCAACAATTAAAATCATTAGAAGTGATCATGGAGGAGAGTTTGAAAATGCTAAACTTAAGGACTTTTGTTTAGTGAAAGGATACAAACATGAATTCTCCACACCTAGAACACCACAGCAAAATGGTGTTGTAGAAAGAAGAAATAGAGCCTTGCAAGAGGCAGCTAGGAGTATGCTAAACGAATACCAATTACCAAACTTCCTATGGGCTGAAGCAGTTAGCACTACGTGTTATGTTCAAAATCGGGTTTTGATACATAGATTCTTAAGAAAAACACCACATGAACTTTGGTTTGGAAAGCCACCAACAATCAAGCACCTTAGGGTATTTGATTGTACGGTGTATATCCTAAATACCAAGGATCATTTAGGAAAATTTTCTGCAAAAGCTGATGAGGGTATCCTTGTTGGATATTCCCTCATTAGCAAAGCTTATAGAGTTTACAACCATAAGACTAAGCTAGTAGAAGAGTCAACTAATGTTGTGTTTGAAGATAAAGGAATGAATACTGATTCGGACAGAAAATCGGTGGAGTTTGAGCTGGAATTGAGGAAGTTGGAATTGGAAGATAGCAACCCTATAGGGGAAGCAAGAGTGGATTCTGATGAAGAGAGAGTGAGAGCTCAAGGGTCATCACTTGAGGTTGGAGAATCTAAACAGATTGCAGTAGTACCCGAACCACCTCAAGTAACAAGATCCACTAGGAATGCTACTAGCCATCCCCAAAACCAAATTATTGGAGGCATCCAACATGGGGTGAAGACTAGATCATTTTTCAGAAATGAAGGAAATGAAGTTGCCTTGATTTCTGAGATTGAACCCAAATTAGTGGATGAAGCTTTACTTGATCCAGAATGGATCATTGTAATGCAAGATGAGTTAGGCCAGTTTGAGAGAAATCAAGTTTGGGATTTAATCCCTAGACCTGGTCAAACCTCTATTATTGGGACTAAATGGGTGTTTAAGAATAAGAGAAATCATAGAGGAGAAATAGTTAGAAATAATGCAAGGTTAGTAGCCAAAGGCTACAACCAAATTGAGGGGTTAAACTATGATGAGGCTTATGCCCCTGTAGCAAGGTTAGAATCCATAAGACTAATGCTTGCTTATGCAGCATACAAAGGCTTCAAACTATATCAAATGGATGTGAAGTCAGCCTTCTTGAATGGAGTCATCAAGGAGGAAGTCTATGTTGAACAACCCCCGGGGTTTGAGAATGCACAATTCCCAGACCACATGTACAAACTAAAAAAGGCTCTTTATGGGCTTAAACAAGCACCTCGTGCTTGGTATGAGTGGTTGTCAACCTTCCTAATTGAGAAAGGTTTTAGGAGAGGATAGATAGATCCCACACTATCCTTGAAAAGGGATGGTGAATACATATTTGTAGCCCAAGTTTATGTTGATGACATAATCTGTGGCTCAAACAATAGGGATTATCTCAATGAGTTTATTGGTCACATGGAAAGTGAATTTGAGATGAGTCTAGTAGGAGAATTGACCTTCTTTCTAGGACTTGAGATAAAGCAAACCAAGGAAGGGATTTTTATACATCAATCTAAGTATGCAATGGAGTTACTGAAAAAATTTCATATGGAGGAAGCTAAGGAAGTTGGCACACCTATAGCTGTCAATACTCGTTTAGATAGTGGTGAGAAAGGGAAGGCAGTGGATTTGAAAAATTATAGGAGTATCATAGGGAGTTTATTGTACTTTACAGCGAGTCGACCTGATATTTTATTCACTATTGGTATGTGTGCTAGATTTCAAGCTTGTGCTAAGGAGTCTCACAAGATTGCTGTAAAAATAATTATGAGATACTTAAAAGGCACTATTAATGTAGGATTATGGTACTTGTAGACTAAATTTTTTGATTTAGTTGGCTATACCAACTCTGACTAAATTTAGTTGGCTAAATTTTTTGATTTAGTTGGATAGGAAAAGCACTAGTGGGGGCTATCATTTCTTAGGATCAGCCTTGGTTAGTTGGTCAAGCTGTAAATAGCACTGTGTAGCACTTTCCACAACCGAAGCTGAATATGTAGCTATGGGAGAATGTTTATCACAATTGCTATGGCTAACACACACCTTAGAAGATTATGGACTGACCTATAGGAATGTATAAGTGCTATGTGATAACATTAGCACTATACATCTCACCAAAAATCCGGTTCATCACTCAAGGACCAAGTACATTGAAGTGAGATATCACTTCATTAGAGATCATGTAGCTAGGGGAGACTTTGAACTCAACCATGTATAGTTCAAGTCTAACCTAGCCAACATATTCACAAAACCTCTTCCCGAAAATGAGTTTAGCCATTTGAGAAGAGAGTTGGGCATGTATGCTGCCCAATGAAGGAGGATCCCTCCATGATCTTAGGTTAATATATAAAAAAATCCATTTAACAAGAGAAATGGAAATTTAAATTGGGAAGACCTGGGATCATCTCACAAAAATGATAAGGATCACAAAACTATTTTTGTATTGCTAGAAATGGGGTGAGATGATAGGATCAACCACTCTATTTCACATGCTCATTGCATCCCTGAGATAGAGAGGTTGACGAGACAAAAATCACTAATGTGACTAGTTATGGGGAAGACCATTACACATTCTTGTGTTTGTGGTTCCAAGATCATAACTAGACATTCCAACTAAGTAAAATTGTTTGGATCCTCTTTGAGACCAAGAACATAGATACCAACTGTTTAAAATAATCAAAAGGTGTGTTAGGTTATCATATCAAGTGTTTTTAACACTTACCTAAGCCTTACGAATTACACAAAACTCAGTTAGAGTGCTCAGATATTGAAACCCAGTTTTTTAAGCCTATCAACCAAGAAAGACTCGACCAGCGCCCCGACTGGTATGAGTTTTCAGCACTAAGAATCGAGTGAGCTTCGACTAGAGCCTTGACTTACCAATTCTGATCCCACTCAGAACCGAGTGCGCCTCGATCGTCACCTCGACTGATGTCACCAGTCGAGCTGACCCAATCATCACCTCGACTGATGCCTCATAGATTTAGATGGGAACCCCTTCATTCTGCGAATTTTTCCCCCACAATCATGCCCTCCCGACTACGACGAGCGCCAGGTGAGCTCTTCACCTCCATCCAAGCTTTACAACCTCAAAAAAAGCCTTCTCTAGTCTAGGGTAAGGATCTTCTTCCTTCTCCATGTCATTTCCTCTTAACCCTAACCCTAATCTCTGACCACTCGACCACAACTAGGGTTCTTGCAGGAAAACTTCTTCTTCTGCAGCAAGCTCTTGTTCTTGGTTCTATGGCACCCAAGTAAGACTTTTTCCTTACTCTCCTTATGATTTTAGAGGGTTTCTAAGTAGCTAATCACTTTCTTCACTTGATTTGCATAATTTCATTCCTTGCATTCATTCATGGGTCAATCTTGTGCGCATGACATATTTGACACATGACATTTTAGACTAAAAAGAAAGGAGCCTGAGTCCTCCACCTCTAGGCCCTCATGAGAGAGGCCTTGCTCGGACAATCGTTTCCCCTCGGAATATCATTTGCACACCTTTAGGACCCATGAGTTTGAAATCCTAAGCATCCGGTCCATAGATGGTCATTTCTTCTCCAATAATGCACCATATGTTCGCGAGATGGTTGAGCACTATAGACTCGGTAAGTTAGTCTACTGCGATCACGATATCAATGAAGACTTGTCGAATTCTATAACAACCTACAACCCACTGTAGATAGGCTTATCTATAAGTCAAGGGGTAGCCAAAATGGATATCACTCTTACTCCAAGCATCTGGAGATCATTTCTAGGATGTAGAGAGTCCTCCTCTAACCTAGAATGCTATCCAACTCTTCCTAAAAATTTAGTAGGCTTTGACCTCAATTCCATCTACGAATCCTTATTTAGACATCCTAGAGATGAAGGAGTTAACTTGGTGTCAGCCATGACACTAACGGCTCCTGACAACATCTTATACAAAGTCATTGTCAGATGCATTTTGCCCATAGTCACCAAAGGGCAAGCCAAAGTTAGTCCACATCATTTATTGGCTCTCCACCTTCTCAAAAACCACCTTTATTTTAACATAGATTTGATCATGTTTCTGTGCATTGTCCATTTCTCCATTCTAGTCAAGAAAAAGGTTTATATGCCTTTTGGTCACATCCTCACTTTCTGGTTAGAGTCCCTAGGCATAAACACATCCAGGGGAAAAGTGAAGGAGGTGAAAAGGTTGGACTATATCCATTGGAGAAATTTATCTCTAGCCGGCATGATTCGCACCCCTATAGGAGAGATTCAGTGGAAGGATGGCCATCAAGTTAGGGAGCATATGGATCTTGAGGAAGAACCTGCTCTTCCTGCTGAAGAACCACACCACCCGGCTCCTAACCAAGCTGAACACTTGACCACTATCACGGAGCAACTATCTCAACTTCGTGAATCCCATGAGACTTTTGTGAACACAATCACCACGACAATATCATATTTCCATCTACAAACCAACCAGCGATTGACTCAAATTCAATACACTCAAGATCAAATCCTTCGAGAGTAGATGGAAATCAAAGATGTCTTGATCAATTGGACAAGTAGCTCGGAGGAACCTTTTGCACCAACCCCTGACAAATAGAATCACTTTAAGATCTCCAATTGTGTCAATCCACCTAGGATGGTTGCACTTTGAATATTTGTCTTTGTGTTTAGACTTCAAACTATGGTTGTTCTTGTGAAACAGTTTTTGTGAAATAGTTTTTTGAAACGTCAACTTTTTGTTCATTCTGTTTTTGTTGTATGATCTATTATTGGTTGTGTGTGGTTGAGTCGGTTAGTGTCTATCAAACTTCTTGTTGTGTGTGCAATCCTTGTTAGCGCCACCCGAACAACCCAAGCCTTGACTCCATCCCACCATTGTTAGTGCAATCATTAAGTGTGCACCTAATCAACCCTAAAAGAATGTTTGATTGAGGGGGAGCTACGGTTTGGGAAGTCCACAATATTAGTGGGAGCTTTCCCTATATTTTATACCCCAAGCCTAGCAAAGATCTATGTGTGTTTAAAGATTTTTGGGTATTCTCATTTGTGTTAAGAAAGTGTCGAGGATTTTTTTTCAGTTCATATACCCCAATGTGAAGTAAAGTATCAACCTAATGCCATAAGGATATTTTCATTTGAATATTCCTCAATCTTTCCCTTCACTAACCCTTTTGATATCTTAATGGGTAAAATATTTTTAAAACATTTTTCACCAATTGTATGTGTCATAAGTATTATACATATGAAATTTCGTGATTTTTCAAGCTATGTATAATTACTTATGATTTTTCAAAATCTGATTCTTATAATTGAAAATTTGAGTTTTCAGTTATCAATCGACTGCCATGGATGGTAGTCCATTGATGGGGCGGAGCCGCTCGCCGCAATCGCTCGTGGAAATTGCTCGCGTAATCGCCTGCTCACGACAGCAAAATTGCCCGCGAAACCGCCTCGCGTAATCGCCTGTAGAACCGCTCGCGTAATCGCCTAGTGCATGGCGTGCGACTGCTCGCGCACGGCCGCTCGCGGAACTCTCTAGCGGAATCGCTCGGCGGAAACCGCCCGATGTAATCGCTCGGCGCGAGCTTAATCATCGCCGCTGGTGTTAGTCGACTGATGGACTCGGCAGTCGACTATTTTCTGATAAAGTCGACTGCCAATGCTGATTTTGCGTAAACAAGGATGTTTAGCCCATGTTTCAACCATGGTAAAGTTCCCTAATCACTCCTAACCCTAGGATATGCTTTAGGAAGCATTATAAAGGGTGAAAATCCATTGGATATAGATTAGGAGAGGTGTTAGGGTGATGTATCAAATTTAAGGATGGAAAAGTTCAAGGTTGAACTTTAGACCTTATTTTTGATGGTTTAGAGTTCCTATTGGCTTAGGGACTTCCCAAGGACATTGTTGGTGGTCAAGGGGGAGCAAGCCTTTAGGGGGAGGTATCCATCATGGGATGATGGATGGTATTTTTCCTCATGAGGTGGAAAATGGAATTAGGAGATACCCAATTTGGAAATTGGGAGAGTGTATAGGATTTCCTCTCTTAAGTAATATGGGACTTATCACTAGGAAGATGGTAGGCATCCTAGGTATTTCTGGACCAAGGAGGAGAATGTAAGATCTCATTGGATATGAGACATTGACCTCCTTGGAAAGTAAACCTTTTTTTTATGTGTGACAAAGAGGGAGAGAGTAAAGGTTTAAACTTGACTTGATTGGAGAGAGAGAGTTAGCAATCACTCCCAAACCGATCGGGCATGTAATGTCTTAAAGATGTTACCTCACGGGAATTGTATATACAACCCGGGAAAGTGAGTTTTAGAGGGAGGAACTTATTCCCCATGATTTTTTTGTTTTTTGCCAAAGGGGGAGAGTATGGGTTCAAGTTATTGTGATATTTGTGATATTATTCAAATGGAGTTAAATTAAAATGGTGTTAAATTGAAATTTCTTCCCATCTCTATTACATGTGAAATATCTCCACTCCAAGTCATATCATCCCTATTAGATGAATGATAAATTTCTGATATGAAAAATTTCTACACTTCATGCTATATTTCAGAACTTAAGATGAATTGTATCTATTACATGTGAAATTTCTACACTCCAAGTTATATCATCCCTATTACATGAATGATAAATTTTTGATATGAAATATTTCTGCACTCATGCTATATTTCAAAAATTGAGATGAACTGTATTTATATCACCTAAACTTAAACGATGTTGTCAAGCATCAAAAAGGGGGAGATTGTTAGTGCAATCAAGCCCATCTAATGTTTCAATGTTTAACAATAAGGTTTAAGTCAAGGAAATAGAAATCTAGTTTGAGCTAAAGAGTGTAGTCAAGACATTACCTCGACTGATACAAACCTAAGGTCACTAAGTTAGATGTTTAGAGTGACATTAGACCTTGGGAGAAATCCAAGGGTAAGCCTTGGTATAGATGGAAATCCAAAGGGGAAGCTTGGTAGAGGAAGAGTACAAGTTGGTCGGAGGTCTAGAAGCTTGGTGATGGAGAGGGCATAGTAACGTGCTCGTTCTCCATTAGGAAGAGTACAAGCTGGCTGGAGGTCCGGAAGCGTGGTTATGGAGAGGGCATAGTAACGTGCTCGTTCTCCATTGAAGTTAGAGAGGGCACAAGGGAGTGCTCGGTATCTAGCTAGTGTACTCGTTAGTAAGAGAGGGCACAGTAACGTGCTCGTTCTTTTACTAGGGTACATGGGCCCAATACTCGTTAGACAAAGAGGGCACCGTAACCTACTCGTTCTTTGGATAGGGTACTGGGAGTACTCGTTAGACAAAGAGGGTACCATAACATGCTCGTTCTTTGGCTAGGGTACTTGGAGTACTCGTTAGACAAAGAGGGCACCATAACGTGCTCGTTCTTTGCCCTAGTACATGGAGTACTCGTTAGGCAAGGAGGGCATCGTAGCGTGCTCGGTTTTTGTCTAAGGTACTTAGAGCATTCGTTAGTTGGAGAAGGCACCATAACATGCTTGGTCTATTACTAGGGTGCTTGAAACTCTAGGAGTGGCAGCTTACTAGGGAAGATACTCATGTGCTTCAAATATTTACCGCATCAATCGAGCCACCATGGGGGTTAGTTCGACTGGCACTCTTGCACAAAGGCACAGAATCGAGCTGGCTTGACTGCCAGCTCGACTACGTAACGTTTGATATAGCACAGAATTGAGTTGGGTCAACTACCATCTCGACTGCTTACTACGTGGAACAACACAGAACCAAGCCCAGCTCAACTGCGGGCTCGACTATATACTCTGTTCGCCAAACTCTAAACCCTATACCAGTCGAGTCAATTTGTTAAGCGGCTCGACTGGTAGATATAGATTCGGTCTTAGAACCAAGCTCGGCTTGCTTGCGGGCTCGACTGACAGGTATTTTTCGAACACAGATGCGAGTCAGACTCGACTGCGGGCTCGACTGCGGAGGCGACAACGGGATGCTTCCATTTCGAGTAAAGATTCAAATGCGATGATTTCCAGCTGGAGAAGCAGGTTCCTTTCTTGGTGAACCACCAGAGGTTTGAGGTGGTTACGGGGACAAGCTCAGGTGGTCAGATTTTGGTCGGGCATGATTTCTAGGGTTCAAATGGAGGAAGATAA
Source organism: Wurfbainia villosa (assembly GCA_025175895.1). Taxonomy (NCBI): domain Eukaryota; kingdom Viridiplantae; phylum Streptophyta; class Magnoliopsida; order Zingiberales; family Zingiberaceae; genus Wurfbainia; species Wurfbainia villosa. The sequence continues at coordinate 26,854,922 of CM045989.1, read as the reverse complement.
AAGCTTTGCTGGAGAACAAGAGAAGCAGTTCTTGGGCTCTAGTTTTCAGTTTTGAGTGATACAAGCTTCCTGTGATTCATTCTGAAGGAGAAGAAGGAAAATCCTTGCTCTCATCTCGCCTCCTCTCCAACAAGTGCTCACAACTGCGTTCAATCATCTTCTTGCAAGTGCTACAACTTCATCCTCAACGCAAGAAGTCGAACAACAATCTATAACTTGTTTTAACTTCTTAGCTTACTGTTCTTGATTATCTTCATTGCATTGTAAGCTTGTAAGAGGTGAAGTTTTTCACCTCCGAAAACATTCCGATCCATTCATAGTAGACTTTCCTTTTGAGCTGCCCATGGAGTAGGAACTACTGAGTTCCGAACCACGTAAATACCTACGTATTGGTTGTGTTTGTGCTTTGTGCTTTGTTTTCTATTTCCGCTGCGTAATCCGTTGTTTTGTAGTAGAAGTTGAGCCAGATTTTTCAACTCGCTATTCACCACCCCCCCTCTAGCGAGCCTCGATCCCATCAATGTTGTCCGATTATTTTCGGCTCGACATACTCTCGGGGCATGACATGGTAGCTATCAAGTATACCGATTACATATCACGTATATGTAACTATCACAATGTGCTATCAACTAATTGAATGTTCACACATACATTGGGTTGTTAACACATTAACAAGTATGCATCATATGCACAACACCCAACTTCACCTCCCTTCACATCGACCTTGGAGAGAGTCCAACAAACCAAAGCTCCAAGTTAAAGCTGACCCATTAATCGCAAAATAGTTTTAATATGGTTAGAGCACATTCAACCAATTAGCCAGGCTTGGAGTGAGTCCAACAACCCAAACTAACGATTGACCTCTGACTCTTACAATATTAGTGTTAAACTATTCCAATGATTTGAACATGTTCAGGTTCGAGCCAGACTTAGAGTGAGTCCAACAATCCAAACAAGAAACAGAACTCCGGTTCTAACCATATTAATGGAAGATGTAGGCTTTAATATTGTGCAAGGGTTTTAATGTCTCATCCTCTTTGCATGCAAATAATTATCATCTACATGACATGACACACATGACATACATCTACATGTCACGACACGCATGACATAATGATATGCATCTAATGTAATTACATGGCATACAATTATGATATGTACAAATAGTTTCCTTATTTGTCATAATTATTTGGAAATAAAATATGTTTTAGATTTGATTTGCCAAATCAAATCATGTTTAAATTAGGAAACAAATTTCCAAATCTAATCATATTTTATTTATGAAAAGTGTTAATTAGGAAAGCCAAATCTAATTTAGGAAACAAATTTCTTAATCATATTAGGAAATTTCCAATTTGAATTTTTTTATTTGTCATAACTATTTATGGAAATAAAATATGTTTGAGATTTAATTTCCCAAATCAAATCATGATTAAATAGGAAGCATATTTCTAAATCTAATCACGTATATTATTTATGGAAAATGTTAATTTCCATAAATACTTCTAAACTTTCCAAAAGTAGAAAATTTTCATAAATACTTCTAAACTTTCCAAAAGTAGAAAATTTCCATAAATACTTCTAAACTTTCCAAAAGTAGAAAATTTTCATAAATACAATTAGGACTATCACAAAATAATTTTACGATTATGTCGAAATACAGCGTGGCTCTGATACCAATGTTGGGTTTCCCCGACACCGCTGTGAGTGTGTGTTCGAACACGTTTCGTAAACATGCACAAAGCGAAAGAAATAAAAATGATAATCTAATTTATTAAAACACACACATCACACGCATGCAGGATACAACATGTGTAGACATAATCACTATTTAAAATTTTGCAATAAAAGGAAACTTATACTAGGTATACCTGACGGATCACGGGTAGCGGAAATGACATCAACCGTAGCGACCCTCACTAGAATCGCCTCTATTCGTATCCACGTTGAGTATCATCGGGATAGCTTCGCAAAGCCATAAGCCTTGTCTTCACAAAAGTCACTAGCCTCGAGTCGAAGACGATGTTATCCGAGAGACGATCACAATCCAAAATAAATTCGGATCCCTAAACGAGTTTCACAAACTCGCTTGTCGGAAGCGATTTTTGTCAATCGTTTGACGAAACCTTAACCCTCCACCTATGAGGATTGCTAGAGATCCAATCCCCAGTAAGTATACCGCTGTCGAAGCACAAAACACTGACCAAATGACCTCTCCACGCAAAGGAGATCAAGCTATCCAAAACTGGACAACTTGTTGTGGAGGAAGAAGGGGTCGGCCAAAGGCTTGGTTGGTTACTCCTTGGTCGCCGGCAGCGAAAGAAGGTTGGCCGATGGCTGAGGGTGGACCAAGAGATGTCGGCGACTAGTGGTGGTCGGTGGTGAGGAGAGGCAACAACTCCAATGGGCGGCGGCGGCACAAAGGTGGGCGACAACCACCTTGTCTTGGGCGGCAAGAAGGAGGAGAAGGAGGAAAGGAGGCTAGGGTTTCCAAAACCCTTAACCAATTAATTCTCTATGAAAAACCCTTAAGCCGTGTTTTTATAGAGAGCAAATTCTCCTAACGGTTATTGGTTCATAACCAAAACACGTTAATCCTGCTCCAATAACTTAAGTTAAAATAAACCAAACCACGTTGGTCTATTTTAAGTTAAAATGAACCGATCCAACTTTGGTTCATTCGTTTAAAACAAACCAAACCACTTTGGTTTATTTTCCACAATTGGATTAGAACCAAACCAATTTGGTTCATGCATCATGTCTTCATAAGACTCGACCCATCCATTCTTCCGATGTGACTAAAATAATTTCATACTCGCTCTTTGTTCGGTCCAACCAAACCAAGTCTCTCTCGATCTGAGAATCTTATTCTCAAACTTGTTTTAAATCCTTCGGATTACACTCGTTGTGCGTGTGACCAAAAAGGTTCCCGATTTATGTTGGTCATATATAATTAACCATTAATTATAGAACGATCATGAGTGACACCTTGTAGTATATCATGATCCCCAATTAATCGGAAAATAAATGGTTGATCCCAGAACCATTTCTGAAACCCTTCAGCAGCCACAATGAATCGTGCCCCATTCCTTTCACTCATCTTATACCCACATGGTTCAAGACATGGTCTATTGTGTCAGTCCCCACTAGGTTGACTACGTCACACCTAGCCCAAGTATTACTTTGTAACGACCTGACCCCTATTGGCACCTGGCCCCTATTGGCGGAATTCGGCGACCCCTATTGGTCGACGACCGTCGCCCCTGTTGGCCCGTCGTTACTCACTTGGTCTTTCCACCCCTGAAAGTGGGTTTTTGCCTTCCCCAGGATTCGAACTCTAGACCTCTAGGTTAAGTACTAATGTTTATGAATCCTGGTAACCAAGTGATCCACGCCCCGAGAGTATACCATGCCGAAAATCAAACGGACGGCATCTCCCCTGTACGTGGCAACATTTCGGGTTAATACAAGGACCGTAGGCCCACAACAACAACAGAATATAATGAACAAATAAATATGTATATCAACATGCAGCGGAAATAGGAAAACACATACCCACAACAAAATATACCAAAACATACAGGTGTACACCACCTGACAAGACCACAGTACTAAAATCGGACATAAAACATCAACACAAAGTAAAGTCCATAACAAAACAAGGATCCATGACATAGGACCAAAATCCATAACACATAAACCAGTCCAAGCCATAAGAGAGAAAAACAAAATGAACTCCTCGGGAGACATCGGAAAATGGAGATGGGATGGATCGGTCGGCGCAGCTCCAAGTCGTCATAAAGGCGTCTACCTGTTACCTGGGCGACAGAAAAACCCAGGGTCGGAGGTGGTGAGTCAGCAGGTAATCAGAGAAAACATGTAAATATATGTATCAATAATACATGTCATTCCACAGTCTAAGTCTACTCGAACAACAGGTATACATCAGCATAAAAAGTATATATGCATGCATACTCTAAATAAACTCAACAACAACGATGCTGACATACATGATCGTCGGCTACTCTATCCTGATCCAACCTGGGCATATAACCACATCATAGGGTATAAAAGAATAGTATTAAATCACACAATATCCTGAATATGATCCAAGGGTATCACCGTGAATAACCAACAGGTATACAAGTACCAGCCTACTACCATACAGGAAATGCAGTAGCGTGTAGTAATATGTACAAAGAAATACAACAAGCATAGTACATACAAATGCATCATCAAAGTGAGTATACATATAGACTGTATCTGTATGTATACTAATCATCATCATCCATATATATATATATATACAAGCAGGTATGTATATATATATATAATCATATGCAAAAAACCATATGATATGGCAATGCAGCATGCATGGTCATGCCTGCTCACCCCTACTCGCTACCACAACCCCAGTGTGGCCTAGGTGGCACGACATGACAACTATCCCGACTCCAGCCGCTACCACTCTCGAGTGACCGAGTTGGGTAGTATGATCAAGTAGCATATGAGCGTAAAGAGCTCGCTACGCAACGGGGTCCCCGTCACGCCAATCCGATCGACATCGCAATGAGTGGTCGAGTGCCACGCACCTGTGACAATCGCAGACGACTCCAACAACCATCGTCAATAATGGTAGAGTGCGGCACAACAAATGTTATGCCCTCACACCAGTTACTCCTCTGGATGTAACCTGGGAGGCAGGATGACTGACGATTCTCTCTCAACCCCAAGGGGAGACGATGTCGTCAGTATGCATGCAATGACATGAGGGTACTGTCTCACATACAGGACATCTACCCTAGACTCTCTGTTCAATAAAGAGTCACACCCAATTGATCAGTACACTCTCTACCGTGTAGAAAGTCACTCATCTGATCATGACAAGCTAGGACCATCGAGCGACACTGGCCCACGACTCACATGACCATTTACACAACCCGTGATTGGTGAATAAATGTGCAACATACAGGTATGGAATAAGTCCTACATCTAGGGTCATACTTATCCACAGAGGACCTTTTTTGCCAAATTTACGATTTAGGTCAACCTCCGTACTCTAACATCTACACCCTACTAAACAGGTAGACCTACTTACATCACATCTGTAACTTCTAGATCATGCTAGGGAATATGTGTTATCAATAATCGAGCACACATATATATCAACGGTAAGTTCAAGCATACGATAAACAGAGCATGATCAAGGTAATATGAACACCTAACATGTTCATATCTATATCTAAATCTGGAAATCATTACATCTACCCGACCAGTAGGAAATTACCTACTTGCTGTCAATGCGCGTGGTAATAGAGTCCTCACGTCCGCGGACCAGTCTCGTATCCACGTCCTGCAAATAACATCAATTATCATTCAGTGAGAGCATACAACAACCATACGGATTAGCTACTACGTTATCAACATATCCGTATCCCCTATTGAATACGATTTAGAAACCCCAATTAGCAAGACTTGACCATCTATTACTATAATTGACCGAGTTCAAAAATCCACTCGCAACACAAATAGGGCTTCACCCCAACGCACTATACAGATATAAAATCTGACAACCCTACATGATCAAACCTCGACTGGCACCCATAGACCCATTTACAATACATCACAGCCAACATCCCTCACATGCCATTTAGCCACAATCAGCTGGCTCGATCCATCGACTGACAACCCTTGATCAATCTCTCTCATAGCCTCCCCAAAATTCATTTTCACCCCTTACAACAATTCAACTACCTTCCCACTGATCAAAACTCATGGAAGGCAGTAATTCAAGCAACGACAGTTGAAAAGGGATGATCAACCATCTATACCTGCACTTGGGATCCTCAAGGGCAAAGATTTTCCCCAACTCCGCCTGTTTGCCGACCAAGACCTCCGCTGCCCTAGCTTCTGTAGAGATCGCGAATCAACTTCCAACCGCCTACTGCAACTACAATCACAGCCACAACACGCAAAGGAAATTCAATATTCCCACAGCGATTCAACAAAACAGACTGGATTGGCATAATAAACCAGAAGGGAATCGTGCTTACCAGCGAATTGAAGCAACGTCGGCAGTACTCCTCCCCCAAATCTGATGGTCCTGTTAACCGAACAACCGACTCGCTCCGACGAAGATCCCAGCCCTAGGCCTGCACGCGTTGCAAACTCTGCTGAACCAATCCCCGACCGTGCGCCCACTCGCCGTCGGCGTAACTTCCAGCAGCACACGCTTGGCCCTGCTTGCCCGCAGAGATCGTCCCAGCCGACAATCGCCGCTTGCCGCGAGGAGAGGGAGAGGGCGACGAGAGGTAGGGAATCCTACAGAGAGGTGGAGTTGCGGTGAGGAAGCGTTGCCGGAGTCGTCGAGGGCCTGATCGATCGCTCGGCACAGGGAAACGGAACGGCAGTCCGTGAGGAGTGGAGAGGGAGTTCGGCGGGCGTGCATTTGGTGGAGACGAGGGCTGTAGCGAAATGGAAGGATTAAAAGTTTCGGCGGCGAGGAACGGAAGAGGAAGATGGCACGCGTTAAAGGGTGTGAAAGTGGGTCAGGTTTTGAGGGTTAGTGGGTTTGGGTTTAATCCTAAAATCCATTAACCCAAACTTCAATTAAGCCTAGGTTAATTTAACCCTAAGCTTCATTTAATTAAACCCAAACCATTTATATCTAGGTTAGGTCTAAGTGTATCTCTAACCAAGCATCACCAAACATATATATATATATATATATATATATATATATATATATTTATATATATATATATATATATATATATATATATATATATATATATATATATATATATATTTATATTTCTAGTATTTTACATTCTCCCCCACTTATTAAAATTTGGTCCCCAAATTTCGTACTTAAATGCAAAAATTAATTCAAGCATATTCAGAAACAACCACATACCTCAAGTAAACAGATGAGGGTATCGAGCTCGGATAGTATCCTCCAGCTCCCATGTAGCCTCCTCATCCGTATGATGCTGCCATCCCACCTTTACGAGTCGGATGGCTTTGTTCCGAAACTGCCGCTCCTTGCGATCAAGAATCCGCACTGGAGTCTCCTCATAAGTTGCATTCGCCTGGAGGGGTATTGAAACCTCTTTCAGAACATGATCAGATCGCGACACGTATTTCCTCAACATGGAAACATGGAATACGTTGTGAACACCCGCAAGTGTCGGAGGTAAAGCCAACCGATAAGCTACACCTCCAATCCGCTCTAATATCTCAAATGGACCAATATAGCGTGGAGCTAATTTTCCTTTTATCCCAAATCTCTTGACTCCTTTGGTGGGTGACACTCGTAGGAATACATGGTCCCCGACTGAGAATTCCAGAGGCCTTCGCCTCCGGTCCGCATAACTCTTCTGTCGATCCTGTGCCTCATATAATCGTCGTCTGATCACTCGCACCAACTCTGCATCCCGCTGGATACTCTGGGGCCCCAATATCTGTCATTCCCCAACTTCTTCCCATAACACAGGAGATTTGCAGGGTCTGCCGTATAATGCCTCGAATGGAGCCATCTGGATAGAAGAGTGGAAGCTGTTGTTGTAGGCAAACTCCACTAAAGGAATGTGATCCTCCCAACTGCCACCGAAATCCATGACGCAAGATCTCAATAGATCCTCCAGAGTCTGAATGGTATGTTCGGACTGTCCGTCTGTCTGCGGATGAAAGGCGGTACTGAGTCGAAGCTCTGTGGCCATGGCTTGCTGCAGACTCTGCCAGAATCGCGAAGTAAATCGTGGATCTCTATCAGATATAATACTCAATGGTACTCCATGTAATCTGATGATCTCTCGGCAGTATAATTCCGCTAGACGATCCAATGAGTCCGTCTCACGAATCGGAAGGAAGTGAGCGGATTTGGTTAATCGATCCACGATCACCCAAATCACAGTATGTTCTTTACGGGTTCTGGGTAATCCCGTAACGAAATCCAACGTGATATTTTCCCACTTCCATTCCGGGATCGGAATTTCCTGAAGTAAGCCAGCAGGTTTCTGATGTTCAGCCTTCACTTGCTGGCATACTAGACATTGTGTGACAAAGTCCGCAATATCTCGTTTCATACCGTTCCACCAGTAGAAACGCTTCAAATCTCGGTACATCCGAGTACCACCAAGATGTATAGCAAATCTCGACTGATGTGCTTCCTGTAGCAATTCTTCTTTAACTGGGTGTGTGTCCGGAACACATAGTCGTCCTCTGAAACGAAGTACACCATTCTCATCACTCGAGAAATCCGTCTGACATTCTGAGTCTATCGTGCTGCTCAAGAACTGCAGATGCTGATCACTGACTTGTGCTTCCTTGATCCTCTCGGCAATAGCGGAATGGGAAACCATAGATACCAATATCCCCCGGGATATTTGACCGTGTTCCGACAATCCCAACTCGGAGAACTCGCCGAACGGATCGAATCGCTGTCGGATGATCGCCGTAACTCCACGAGACTTCCTGCTCAGCGCATCCGCTACCACATTAGCTTTTCCCGGATGATACTGGATAGTGCAGTCGTAATCCTTCATATACTCCATCCATCGTCTCTGTCTCAGATTCAGCTCTTTCTGTGTGAACAGATACTTCAGACTTTTATGGTCTGTGTAGATCTCAAAGGTAATCCCATACAAGTACTGCCTCCATATCTTCAATGCGAAAATAATGGCAGCTAACTCCAGATCGTAATCGGGTAATTTCTCTCGTGATCTTTTAGTTGACGGAGGCATAAGATACTACACTTGGATCAGACGTAATCGCTCCCAACCCTTGGATAGAAGAATCCGTATAGAGTACCATCCCATCAACACCTAAAGTTATAACTAAGATAGGTGAAGAAACTAGCCGCCGCTAAGCTCCTCGAAGCTAGTTTCACTGTGCCTCACTGGTGAACTCACCCTTTTCGAGTCAGACAAGTGAGTGGCATGGCGGTACTCGAGAATCCCTCCACGAACCTCCGATAATACCCGGCCAGACCAATGAAACTACGAACCTCTCAGATCGATTTTGGTCGCTCCCAACTGGTAATCGCCTTAATCTTCTGGGGATCTATAGAAATACCTCTGTTGGACACCACATGTCCAAGAAAACCCACTGAGGATAACCAGAACGCACACTTGCTAAATTTGGCATATAACTGCTCCTGTCACAACGTCTCTAATACTATCCGCAGATGTTATTCATGCTCTTCCTCGGATCGAGAATAAATCAATATGTCATCGATGAACACGATCACGAACTGATCTATATACCTCAGGAATACCCGGTTCATTAAGTCCATAAATGCAGCTGGGGCATTCGTGAGACCGAAAGGCATCACTAGAAACTCGTAATGCCCATAACGGGTGCGGAAAGCTGTTTTCTGAACATCCTCATCTCTTATCCGTAGCTGATGATATCCTGAGCGCAGATCAATTTTAGAATACACACATGTATCCTTCATCTGATCGAACAAATCTTCTATCCTCGACAGTGGATATTTGTTCTTAACTGTGACTGCATTCAGTTGCCAATAGTCAATACATAACCGCAACGATCCATCCTTCTTCTTGACAAAGAGTACCGGTGCTCCCCATGGTGAAACACTAGGTCGGAATCCATTATCCAACAACTCCTGCAGTTGAACTTTAAGTTCGTTCAGTTCCTTTGGCGCCATCTGATAAGGAGGTTTCGATATAGGTGCAGTTCCTGGAATCACCTCTATCGCAAATTCGACTTGCTTAGGAGGTGGCAAGCCTGGAAGTTCATCTGGAAATACATCTGGATACTCTCGGACTACTCGCACATCAGAGAGAGGTGGTAGTCCTTCATTCTCAACCTTGACCAGAGATAGAAAATAACCCTGACAACCCTGGGCCAATAGCTTCTGAGCCTGTAGGGCCGATATAACAGATAATCCATCATCTCTGGTACCAACAAATTCCCAAGCTGGTTGATCTGGTGGTCGTAATGTCACCACTCGTGCTCTACAATCCACTGTAGCGTGATAAGCGGCCAACCAGTCCATACCGAGAATAATATCAAATTCTATCATTTCCAACACCTGAAGATCCACTGTAAGGATATGCCCGTCAAAGTCTAATAGGCAACCCTTGATTTCTTGGTGGCTAGTTAGCACCTCTCCCGATGGCAAGGATACTGCTAACCCACAAGAACGAACCCTGGGGATTCTTCCAACTCTACTCAGAAATACTCTAGATACAAATGAATGGGAACTACCGGTATCTATCAACGTATCACCATATATAGAATACACTGAAACCATACCGCGTATGACTGATCCATCAGCCCGCTGTGCCTCCTCTCTAGTGATGGCAAAAACTCGTCCAGTCTCTATATTCGCTTACCGCATCCCTGACGGCGTAGTAGTGTGCCTCCACTCCTACCGGATCCGCTTTGTGATACCGAGGTCGAGTAGCGGTGCATAAGGTATCCCCGAGAATTTGCCGGTACAAACCGGCCGAGGTGCGATACTCCCGTGTAGTAGATCACCGAGATGCAGTATCGATCACCGCTTGCATCATCCGTACGGGCACCCCGTGATCCGTACAACTAAGCTAGTGGAGGTACTGCCGCCTCGTCCCATAAGTCACGTCATGGTCGCGCCCTACGCGCCGCTACTAGGTAGACTTCTTCCCTTTATTGGAGCTATCAGGAAACTCCAATTGTGCCTTCAGTGTACAATCACGGCTAGTATGACCCGGTCGTTTGCAATAATAGCAAACCGGCTGATCCAACGGATACTCTGATACTCTGTGGCTTTCAGATCCACATTTATAGCATTCATTCCTGCCTCGGCCCTTACGGCTACTCTGAGATCCTCCAGAAAACTCTAATGTTGGACGCTTCCCCTTCTGTGATCTAGCTGACTCTTCCGCAAAGACTTCGTAGTTCCTTTCGCTCCCCTTTCTTCTTAGTCCCTTAGTCAACCTGGTTCTCGCCGCTTGGTCATCCGCTTCGATATCCTTCTCCTTGGAAATTTCTTTGGGAAGTCATCTCGATGAAGAGGGCGCGTCCCAAAGGCCTCCTCGTATGAGGTAATGGTAGATCCCGACATTCGGCCCGTATATAGATAGCAAGACCTCGGGTGAACTGGGTACATACGATCTACATCCCGAGCTACTAGGTGAGAGCAGAACTCGATAGTCTGTAAACTCGCAGTACTCATGACAGATCGATCACCTTGCTTCAGCTTTAGAAATTCTCGACGATGTGTCAGAGAAACCCCAAGGAAAGTCATGCTCTGTAAAGCGCCATGAAAGCCGCCCAAGTAATTCCATGCTCCCTGATAGAGTCTTCGCACTTTCCACCAAGTGACACCGATCTCCGAGATGATATGCAAAGAAGGCCCACCTTCTCTACATCTGAGTTCATATACTCAAGGTGTCTTCCATATTTTCCACCAAGATCGGCAATCCATGGGTCCTGACTTCGAACAAGGTGAACTTCTCTTTGCCTCGATCATGCTAACACGAGTATCCGTGACTTATCATCGAGCCTATCGGACTCTATGGGGCTTTGGCGTAGTCGGTGGTACATCCGGATTCTCGAGGCTCAATCACCAATAGGGGTCTCACGAGGTGATACTTGAGTAGTAGGCTCACAGAGCAGATCTCGCCTCCCTCTCCGTCGCCTCGATGGACGGCCTCGACTGAGTCCAACAGTGGCATAACTCGACAAGATTCACCGCTGAACAAGTCTAGATAAGTATCTAACTAAAGTATAAATTATCAGAACACTTACTGCGGCGCCGAGCTTATGCCACGCCAATCCCATCTTACAAAAACCAAAACCGAAAAATATACCGACTCCCGAGAATCCAAGACTCAAAAACAAAATCATAATATGGCATCGCAGAACCTTCGGCTCTGATACCAATAAAGTTGTCACGCCCCGAGAGTATACCGTGCCGAAAATCAAACGGACGGCATCTCCCCTGTACGTGGCAACATTTCGGGTTAATACAAGGCCCGTAGGCCAACAACAACAATAGAATATAATGAACAGATAAATATGTATATCAACACGCAGCAGAAATAGGAAAACACATACCCACAACAAAATATACCAAAATATACAGGTGTACACCACTTGACAAGACCACAGTACTAAAATCGGACATAAAACATCGACACAAAGTAAAGTCCATAACAAAACAATGGTCCATGACATAGGACCAAAATCCATAACACATAAACCAGTCAAAGCCATAAGAGAGAAAAACAAAATGAACTCCTCGGGAGACATCGGAAAATGGAGATGGGATGGATCTACGACGAGCTCCAAGTCACACAAAGGCGTTTACTGCTACTGGGCAAATGTAAAAACCTGTGGTCGAGGTGGTGAGTAAAACTCAGCAGGTAATCAGAGAAAACATGTAAATATATGTATCAATATTACATGTCATTCCACAGTCTACGTCTACTCGAACAACAGGTATACATCAGCATAAAAAGTATATATGCATGCATACTCTAAATAAACTGAACAACAACGATGCTGACATACCTGACCATCAACTACTCTATCCTGATCCAACCTGGGCATATAACCACATCATAGGGTATAAAAGAATAGTACTAAATCACACAATATCTTGAATATGATCCAAGGGTATCACCGTGAATAACCAACAGGTATACAAGTACCAGCCTACTACCATACAGGAAATGCAGTAGCGTGTATGAATATGTACAAACAAATGCAACAAGCATAGTACATACAAATGCATCATCAAAGTGAGTATACATATAGACTGTATCTGTATGTATACTAATCATCATCATCCATATATATATATATATACAAGCAGGTATGTATATATATATAATCATATGCAAAACACCGTATGATACGGCAATGCAGCATGCATGGTCATGCCTGCTCACCCTTACTCGCTACCACGACCCCAGTGTGGCCTAGGTCGCACTACATGATAACTATCCCAACTCGAGCCGCCACCACTCTCGAGTGACCGAGTTGGGTAGTATGATCAAGTAGCATATGAGCGTAAAGAGCTCGCTACGCAACGGGAGTCCCTGCTGCTGGCCACTCCGACTGACACTGCCAATGAGCGGTCGAGTGCCACGCATCAAGGACAACTGCACGCAACTCCAACAACCATCGTCAATAATGGTAGAGTGCGGCACAACAAATGCTATGCCCTCACACCAGTTACTCCTCTGGATGTAACCTGGGAGGCAGGATGACTGACGACTCTCTCTCAACCCCAAGGGGAGACGATGTCATCAGTATGCATGCAATGACATGAGGGTACTGTCTCACATACAGGACATCTACCCTAGACTCTCTGTTCAACAAAGAGTCACACCCAATTGATCAGTACACTCTCTACCCTGTAGAAAGTCACTCATCTGATCATGACAAGCTAGGACCATCGGTCCGTAGCGACACACTGTCCACGACTCACATGACCATTCACACAATCCGTGATTGGTGAATAAATGTGCAACATACAGGTATGGAATAAGTCCTACATCTAGGGCCATACTAATCCATAGAGGACCTTTTTTGCCAAATTTATGATTTAGGTCAACTTCCGTACTCTAACATCTACACCCTACTAAACAGTTAGACCTACTTACATCACATCTGTAACTTCTAGATCATGCTAGGGAATATGTGTTATTAATAATCGAGCACACATATATATCAACGGTAAGTTCAAGCATACGATAAACAGAGCATGATCAAGGTAATATGAACACCTAACATGTTCATATCTATATCTAAATCTGGAAATCATTACATCTACCCGACCAGTAGGAAATTACCTACTTGCTGTCAATGCGCGTGGTAATAGAGTCCTCACATCCGCGGACCAATCTCGTATCCACGTCCTGCAAATAACATTAATTATCATTCAGTGAGAGCATACAACAACCATACGGATTAGCTACTACGTTATCCACATATCCGTATCCCCTATTGAATACGATTTAGAAACCCCAATTAGCCAGACTTGACCATCTATTACTATAATTGACCGAGTTCAAAAATCCACTCGCAACACAAATAGGGCTTCACCCCAACGCACTATACAGATATAAAATCTGACAGCCCTACATGATCAAACCTCGACTCGCAGTCGATCATAGCCTATGAACATCTACATTGACACCTATAGACCCATTTATAATACATCACAGCCAACATCCCTCACATCCCATTTAGCCACAATCAGCCGGCTCGATCCATCGACCGACAACCCTTGATCAATCTCTCTCATAGCCTCCCCAAAATTCATTTTCACTCCTTACAACAATTCAACTACCTTCCCACTGATCAAAACTCATGGCAGGCAGTAATTCAAGAAACGACAGTTGAAAAGGGATGATCAACCATCTATACCTGCACTTGGGATCCTCGCGCAGATTTTCCCCAACTCGCCTGTTTGCCGGCCAAGACCTCCGCTGCCCTAGCTTCGGCAGAGATCGCGAATCAACTTCCAACCGCCTACTGCAACTACAATCACAGCCACAACACGTAAAGGAAATTCAATATTCCCACAGCGATTCAACAAAACAGACTGGATTGGCATAATAAACCAGAAGGGAATCGTGCTTACCAGCGAATTGAAGCAACGCCGGCAGTACTCCTCCCCCAAATCCGATGATCCTGTTCACCGGACAATCGACTCGCTCCGACGAAGATCCCAGCCCTAGGCCTGCATGCGATGCCAACTCACAACTAACCAATCCGATCGCGCGCCACTCGCCGCTTGCCAGAATTCCAAAGAATAAGACGCTGGCTCGCTGTTCGCAGAGATCGTCCCAGCCGACAATCGCCGCTTGCCGCGAGGAGAGGGAGAGGGCGATGAGAGGTAGGGAATCCCACAGAGAGGTGGAGTTGCGGTGAGGAAGCATTGCCAGAGTCGTCGAGGGCCTGATCGATTGCTCGGCACAGGGAAAAGGAACGACAGTCCGTGAGGAGTGGAGAGGGAGTTCGGCGGGCGTGCATTTGGTGGAGACGAGGGTTGCAGTGAAACGGAAGGATTAAAAGTTTCGGCGGCGAGGAACGGAAGAGGAAGACGACACGCGTTAAAGGGTGTGAAAGTGGGTCAGGTTTTGAGGGTTAGTGGGTTTGGGTTTAATCCTAAAATCCATTAACCCAAACTTCAATTAAGCCTAGGTTAATTTAACCCTAAGCTTCATTTAATTAAACCCAAACCATTTATATCTAGGTTAGCTCTAAGTGTATCTCTAACCAAGCATCACCAAACATATATATATATATATATATATATATATATATATATATATACACATGTAATGCTTTGGCCAAAGACTTTAGCAATAATCCGACGAAAGGTCATAGGGTATACATCTCCTCGCAAGGAGCGGTGAATCCTCTGTAGGCTATTCAAACACCTTCGCCCACTTCGACTTATACCCAATCATCCCGGGTCCACATCTCCTCGGAGATACTTGCTTAATATGTCAAAGCATAAGTCTTCATGACCAAGATGACTTGAATACCGCAAGTTGAAAGAACATCGCACTTAAGCTTCTGTAAGAACTTCATTGACATATCCATATATGTAGAAAACCATATGAAGTCTTACAACTAGTCACTCCAATGAACTAGTTACCATAACTAGCATCCACGATCAACTCCGGACATCCCAATGTCACCAGCCAGTGAGGAACAACTGCTTGGATAAACCAAAGAGTATACCTCATGCTAGTCTCAACAAAATCGATGGCATCCGAATCCATCAATTCATCGGCTAGGGATAATCCCAATACATCACAATTACACATGTAGAGATACTCACTAGTTGTGATCCAATCACAAATTCTCTCATACTGTGAATTGTATTGTGGACATTTAGTAAATGAGTTTAAGATCCAATCAAATACATGAAAATATGTATACTCAAATAGTGAATCTTCATTTATCAAATAAATGGTACAACCATATGGCAATTACCTTAGGACACCTCTCATATATTACTAACAAATACCTAGTAAACCCAAGGAGCTCCAATAGGTTTTAGGTTCCTAGGAGCGTGATCGATTCACGCTAAATGGGTTAGGGTGTGCCAACTTTAAATGGATGGGTAGTTAATTTAACCATGGTAAAGGTGGCACTTTAGGTCATTTCCAAGATTATGGGCATCTTGGAAATAAGGTTGATCATAATCCTAAAGGATTTTAGGATGTGCCAATATTATCTTGAGAACTATGAAAAATTGATCAAATTGGCACAATTAGGTCTTAGAGTCATGGTGTGCAATTTTTGGTTTTTGGCACACTTGGGGGATAAGTAATAATATGGCAAAATGGACTTAATAATAACAAATGGTAATTAATGTTAAAATTTAGGTATTATATACCTTTATATTTTATTTGCCATGATTGATTTGTCATATAACATGTCATGATCATGTTTAGATTTATCTTTTATGTCATGAGTATTTAAATTTAATCATATGCCATGACATCATGATCATTGGCCATGATTATTTATGTTATCATTTATGCCATGATCATTCATGCATTAATTAAATTGATTTAAGGACTATGACATGACTTGAAGTCCCTTGTATAAGTGAATCAAGTAGTGTTGCCTTAGAAAATGCATGAAACCTTAGTTTAGGATGAACAAAACCCACATCTCACATCTAATTAACATGTGTGTGTTTTCAAATAGTCTAGACATATCTGAGATATTAGGAAATGAGTTATATTTAAGGTGCATAGTTTTTGCATCTAGATGAACTCAAACTCATCTAAAACCATGGATGAATCATGAGGAAAGCTTATGTACAAGTCATGTGCATCAAGCCAATAGACCATGGTTCAATATAAGGTTTTAAAATCATTTTGAAAACCTTGGTCAAGTCTATCTTTTGATAGCAATCACCATTGATGATGTTGATACAAAGAGTGCTCAAAACATTGAAGCTTTTCTCATTTTTGAACTTTGTATAAATTTCACTATTTCATGGGTAAAATATTTTCAAATATTTTTCACCTATAATGTGCATTATAAGTATTATACATATGAATTTTTGTGATTTTTCATATTATGTATAATTATTTATGAAATTCAAAAACTAGTTTTTGAAATTTGATATCTGTGTTTTGCAGATATCAGTCGACTACTGCTTGATGACAATCGACTGATGGATAGGGCAGTCGACTGATTACTATCAGAGTCGACTGCCAACACTGATTTTGAGTAAACAAGGATGTTTATCCCATATTTCAGCTATGTTAGGATTCCCTAACTGCTCCTAACCCTAGGATATGCTTTGTAAAGCATTAGAAAGGGTGAAAATCCATTGGATATGGATTAGGAGAGTTGTTAGGGTGATGTATCAATTTTAAGGTGTGGGAATGTTCAATGTTGAACTTTTAACCTTATTTTTGATGGTTTAGTTTTCTTATAGGCTTAGGGACTCTCCAAGAACATTGTTGGTTCAATGGTCAAGGGGGAGCATGCCTTTAGGGGGAGGTATCCATCATGGGATGATGGATGAGTTCTCATGAAGGGGAGAAATGGGAATGCCAGTTGTTGAATTTGGAAATTGGAAGAGTTTATAGGAAGTCTTTCTTGAGTGATATGGGACTTATCACTAGGAAGGGTGAAGGCATCCTAGGTGTTTTTTGACCAAGGGGGAGATTGTAAGATCTCGTTGGGATATGAGACATTGACATCCTTGGGAAGAACCTTTTTGATGTATGTCAAAAAGGGGGAGAATTTATGAGATTACCAATTTGGGACAATTGGTAAGGAGATTTGAGTTAGGGTTTAGGCCTAACTCAAAGGTATTTGGTTTTTGTCAAACATCAAAAAGGGGGAGATTGTTGGTGCAATCGACCCAAGTCACGATTGACCAAACTTGAGTTTGACTCGAGTAGTGTTTTGATGTTTGACATTGATGTTTGTGAAGGTTTTTGCTTATCGAGTCCGTGAGGGGAAACTTCGCTTCCCACTTCACCTCGGTCGTTTGTTCATGGCGATCCCATCGATGTCCCCGGATTAAAATATTTAATCCTAGACACAAGGGATTGCCCAAACAACCAAGTCATTGTCGTGCTATTCGTTTAGAGAGGTCACTTGAACAAACTCGTTGTTCAAGCAACCATCCTCTATTCTACGAATAGCCGCGGAATAGACAATGTCCAGATCGCCGGTTTTTGTGTTTATGTTCGGGATCCAAGTATTATTTAGCCAAATACATAAAGTAAACATCCACACAACACATGCATATAATTGAAAAGCAATTATAAACATAATACAAAAGAACACTAATCAAAATAAACAAGATTATACCTCTTGTTATACCTCTTGATCTTCTATTGTATGTCCTTGCTCCTTTTGGACGTCGTGTGGGCGACGATCTTCCAAAAGTCGAAGTTCCTAGATCGCCAATCTTCCATCCTTGTTCACTCCGAACAAAGAAAGATCATAAAACAAAACTCATCTTCCTATCTAGAACCGGCCACCAAGTCAATAAACTCGATGTTGCCGTCGGCCAAGGAAGAGAACATGGAGTATAGAAACCGGCCTAAGGAGAATCAATGAGGGTATGGGCACCGGCCAACACTTGGAGAAGAGAAAGGAAAGCAATCCTTCTCCTTGTTGCCGCCCAAACCCTAAACTAAGATCTCCTAATTTCCGGCCGAGGATGAAGGGAAGAAGAATAGGTTGAGCTCCGGCCAAGGTAGAGGGAACAAGGATAGTGGTCGGCCAACCTTAGGAAGAAAAAGAAGAAGCTTCCTCCACTTGTTGCCGCCCACCACCAACACCCAAAACCTAACCCTAGCCGCCCACTCCTATTCCTATCCCAACTAGGATTGCTTGCCACCCAAAGGAAGCAACCCTAATGCCATCCATCATAAGCCATAGATGAAAGGGAGAAGCTTGGGGGCTGGCCAAGCCAAGGAGAGATGAGGGAAGAAGGGTGTCGGCCACCTAAGGAAGAAGAAGAAGAGAAAAACTCTTTCCTTAATTGTGTCCACCCAAAACCCTAAGTCTCCCTTGCCCTTGCCGCCCAAAACCCTAGCCCCTTTTCTCTCCCTCGTCTTGCCGCCCACCCCTAGTCCACCCTTTTATAGAGTTAGGGATAAGCCTTGGTTTAATCTCCACCATTGGTTCTAGGGATTTAATCTCAACCGTCGGATCTAGAGATTTAATCTCAACCATCGGATCTTAGAGATTTAATCTCTACCTTTGGATCTAGAGTTTTGTTTCTATCCATTGGATCTAAGCTTCATGAGGTGTTAATAGGCTACAATAGGGACCATGAGGAGGAGTTGGATCTTGGCCACCCATGGATCAAGCCCACATAAAGTCCGATCCACTAATGATAATCCAATCCACTAAAGGATTATCATTGATCTACCTCACCAACCCCCATAAATTAATATGAGCTCCATATATTATTTGTACATTTTCTCCCCGTGTTTAAGATCTCGAATGTCCGTCGATTAATTAATTTACTGACCATTAATTAATCAACATCTAACTCTATGAGTAGTACCACTCAACCTTTTCATCATGCCGGACCAAGTCCACCTGCAGGGTTTACATGATGAACCTTATGAGCTCCTCAAGGGGACATCATCATTCTAATATATAGGACACGGTTTCCTCCTATAATCAACGACACACCATATAAATAATATCATCTCCCAACTTACCGAGCCTATCGATTTAATCTATAAATCTCTCCCATTGGTAAATCAAAGAGATGAATACTAAGTATATGTGCCCGTTATTATATCGGGATTAAGAGCATGTACTAAATAATATCTGAGGTCCGATTCGATTATGTAGTCAGCAATAAATCGAATCACCTCTAAGTCGGTCCTGCTCAATACACACAAAGTGCACTAGTGTGATTCGATGGTCAAGACAAACCAATACCAAATCACACTACAACCATTCCGATGGTTTGTCCAAAGCCATCTCGGTTGTGAGCCTTTACTTATACTTTACAAGGAGCCGATAACATGATCTCCTGTGTGACACCAAACACCATGTTATCTACAATATAATGTATTGGACAATATTGCATATCCATAAAAATATGCAAACAATGATCATGTGATTCTTATTTCAAAAATAAAGATGTTCATAGAAAAGATAGACTTTTCAGTATACATCCCTACAGTTTGACAATGTGTTGGGGAGATTTTGGTGCAATTGACCCCGGTCATGATTGACCGAACTCGAGTTTGACTCGAGTAGTGTTTTGATGTTTGACATTTATGTTTGACAATGTGTTGGGGAGATTGTTGGTGCAATCGACCCAGGTCATGATTGATGTTTGACGATGGTTTGACCATTGTCATGGGAGAAGTCCATGTCTTGTGTACTTGGCATGGAAAGTCCAAGCATGGGTCTTGGCAAGGGAAAGTCCATGCTTGAGTCTTTGCAAATGGAAAGTCCAACATGGGTTGGCAAGGAAAGTCCAAGGGTGCAATCTTGGCCACATAAGTCCAAGTGTGTAGTCTTGATGGTGAAAGTCCAAGTCATGAGTACTTGGCAATTGAGAAGTCCAAGGGGAATATTGGCGGTGTAAAGTCCAAGGGTGGAGTCTTGGCAGCATAAGCCCAATGTGCCTCGGCGGTGTAGACCACATTAGCATGACAATAGCTGATAGAAGCACCTGAAGGCTAGCATATGGATGAACAAGTCATGGATGACTTGGAGGGATCCGATAGGTGTGAGGCTGACGGAGGTGGCTAGAAGGCTTAGGTCTAGGCTAAGGGTGGTCTAGAAAGTATGAAACCATCATACTTAGGGTAAAACCTCATGTTTGAGGTGTATCAATGGACTGGAACTATGGTCAGTCGACTGATGTGAGTCGACTGATATTCGACTGTAGGAAATGGCCAAGCAGTCGACTACCAGCATTGGGTAGTCGACTGATGCCTTGAGCAGTCAACTGATCTGGTGATCAGTCGACTCCTAGTCAAGTTTTCGGGGACAGAATATTTCAGATTCGACTGTTAGGGTTTGATAGTCGAGTAATGACTCGATCAGTCGATTGATGAGAATTATTACTCGATTGATGGTATATCCGTTGGAACTTATCCAACGTGGCTCATGCCGTTGTGAGACAACGATTACAGGAGCAGTCGACTGATGGTCTCGATCAGTCGACTACTAGCGAAATCTAGATCGAATGCGGGTTATAAAAGTAGCTCGTTGAGAGGGATTTGGCTATGGCTCTTTGAGGAGTTTTGGGGCGATTTGCTGGTGCAATTCGGGGTCTCCAAGTGCAACTCAAGCAACCAAATAAGCATCTTCCAAAAAATCAATTGTAAAGTTTTTTTTGCATTCTTTTGTTGTATTTCATTTTTAATTGCTTGTATTTCATTCTTATTGTTGTAAGAACCATTGTAAGAGGTTTTCTCCACCTCCGGATTGTTCCGAGAATGAGTTATTGATTAGTGGTAGCGTGTGCATCACTATAGCTCGTTGAGCTCACCCGTGGAGTAGGAACCCTAAGGTTTCGAACCACATTACATCATCTTGTCGTGTGGTTGTGCTTGTGTATTTATTTTCATTGTATATTTTGTATATTCCGCTATGTACTAACATTGTGTAGCAAGCACAAACAAATTTCGATCAAACGATGAATCGCTATTCACCCCTCCCCCTCTACCGGGCGCACAGGTCCTAACATTTTTTTCACTCCTCTCACCCTCATTTTTTCTTTTCTCACACTTTTCTTTTCCACCTGTTTTTGTTTTATCTTTATCTTTTTCCTTCTCTTTCTTTTTTTTGCTCACTTACATTGCTTTTTTCACTCTCATTTTTTATCTTCAATTGATCTTCATATAATTGCCTGGAAGTTAATGGCACAAGAGTGACTCGTTTACCATGCAACACAAAAGAATACTAATTTTTAAACCTATCATATCTACCTAAAAACAAATACTATACATGCATTGGCACTACATCACACAACACCTCATCATGATACCTACCAATGGAAAATGTAACTAACACTTGTTTGTTAACCATAACTTCTCAACACCCATTTAGCCTATGTAGCTTATATGGTCTTGGATGATTAGTTGTAGGTAAACATAACTTCTCGACTAAAGTGGTACTGGCTAAATTTCTATGACTCTCTCCATCAATAATAACACTACAAACCTTGTCCTTAATGTGACAACAAGTATGGAAGAGGTTGTTTCGTTGTTCTTCATCTTTTTCCTTTACTTGAACATTCATAGCATGACTAGTGGTAGGGGCTTCGCCTTCAATTGGATACTTTTCTTCATCTTCACTCTCCTCAAGGTTATGTTGCCAAGTCCCTTGTGTAGTATATCGACCAATTTGGCTCCTTTGAAATCTTGCAATTACAACATCTCGTCTTTCCAATTTATCTAATATTTGATTAAATTTGAACTCCATGCACTCTAAGTGTTGTTTCAAAGTACGTTTCTCAAATGATTCACCCAGCCTAGTTTCTTCACCACTGGTCACCATTAAAGAAATATATTGTCACTCAATCACTCAACTCACTACAGTTAGCTCTTCAAAGAACTTAGAATTGAGGAAAATTTTTGTAACCGTTTGTTGACTAATAGAAATTTTTCAAAGGCATGAAGTGAGGATTAGTATAAAAGATAGGAATTGAAAGAAAAAAAAATTTACTTAGTAGAATGTTAAACTTGAATTAAGTGCAGAAAAAAATTATGAGATTACAATATAAGGAGGTGCCAGAAATGAATCTTGGCAGAACATAAAGAAATGCAGAATTGAAAGATAAAGATACTTCAAATAGGTGCTAAAATGACTTTTGCCAGAATTTAATCTAGGCAAGTGGTGTCAGAATTGAAAGGTAAGGATAAAATAAATGCAGAAAGGAAATTTGCCAGAATTTAATCCACGCAGATGGTGCCAAAATTTAATCTTGGCAAAGCTTAACGGAAATACTGAATTAAAAGATAAGGATAAAATAAGTTCTGAAAGAAATTTGCCAGAATTGAATCTAGACAGTTGCCAGAATTGAATCTAGGCAGTACTTAAAAAAAATGCAAAATTAAAAGAGTAGAAGAAGTCTTTCTACCTTTTTTTTTCTTTCTTTATTTTCTTTTCTTTTCTTTTTTATTTTTTTTCCATTTTTTGTAAATCTCGTCTTTCCCTTGTTTTTTTTCTCTCCTCTTCTTCTCGCCATTTTTTTTTTCCAAAAATCACAACTTTTTTTCCTTTTTTTTGATAGCAAAAATGCAAATAAGACTTGCAAAGATTCGAATAATTAATAATAAAATATCAAAAAATGAGAAAAATAGATGAAAAGTATCGCAAAGATTTGAGCACAAGAGAAAAGATAACGAAATTGATTTAGAAAGAACATAGGCTCTGATACCAACTGATGTGAACCCAATGAGAAGAAAGTTTCTTGAACCCACAACAAATTGAAGAAGAAACAAGGAAAGTCTAAATCGATAAGATGGATGGAAATAACCTCGACCCAATGCTTAAGAAAGAGCGAACCTTGGTATAGGAGATGAAAGATGCCACAACCTTGGGATTGAGGTTGATAAGTCTTTGAACGCCACAAGGGAATGCCTTGATAAGTTATAGTTCAATGAAGAACCAACAAGTGAGACCCTCACCATGCTATAGATTAAAAATAACCAAAGATTACATGTATGACTGCCACCCCCTTTTTTATAGCTTTAGGGTGATCTAAAAACCCTAAAAGGCCAAAAGAAGCCCATTTAGATAAGGCCTCAGTTGATTACATAGCTATATTTGCCATAAGTCACCATTGCAACAAAAATAAGGATAGCAATTGAGCCTAAAAATTAGAATTATATCAAAATACAACTTAGAGACTAATTAAGCTCATTTATGGCTTGAATTAGGTTGACTAAGCCACATGATTCGATCTTGGTAAAATCTGCTTCAATTGTAGCTTTGGCCTTAGAATCTTCAATTAACACATTTAGTGCTTTCGTCATCTTCCTAGCTCTAAATCTTGTAATTGGACCTTCAATTATGTGTAATGGATCAACAAGAACATCTAAATCGGGATGATTCTTTTCTTTCATGTCCTTCGCTTGATTCCCATCATTAACTTCTTGAGTCACAACTCGTTCCCCATCTTTGACTCCATCCGTAATACTGCTTGATCTCAACTTCTTAGTCCCACACGGACTATCCGTCGGATCGATGCCTAGCTTTGTCCCCCTACAGAGGACTCGACCTCACCTCTTCACTTGAAGCTTACCTACCGGCTGTCCTATCGGACTTACCATACTTGACATCCGATATGACCCACTAAGGCTTCTTGTCGACTGTCCGATCTCCCTGACCCTGCTGGACTTCATGCCAGTTATCCGGTCTCCTAACCCAACCGATCTTCATGCCAGATGTCTGGTCTCCTGACCCACCTGGACTTCCTACCTGATGTCTGGTCCTCCCGATCTGTCAAGTCTTCTGCCTAGTATCCGATCAACATGACCTACTAGGACTTTCCATACTTTGCCTAGTATTTGATCTACCTGACCTACTAGGACTTCCTGTTAAGCCTGTACACTTAACACATATATCAAACCATAAGTAATTCATAACTTTAATTATGGTTCATACATAAAAACTAAGGAGTGGTGCTTCCTGCACCAATAATCTCCCCCTTTTTGATGTATGACAACACATTAGTTAAAGTTAGGAGAATCAATTTGCAATATTCAAATTTAATATATATCAAGAATGCTTTGAGCTAAAAATGTATAATGTTTAAATGTATGAGATGCTCATATGCATGAAAAACTTTCTTTACTTTAATTTTTTCTAACTTTAAATGTTCTCTCTCCCACTTTGGCATACATCAAAAGTATTACTAAACACCAAATGCCACAATTTAAAGATGAAGTTTAAAAAAGAATGACTAAAGGTTATAACACTTACTTGATATGATTCATGAGTATTTCAAAAATGCCTAAGCTTCATAAATTTCAAAACACTTAATCTTTCAAAAGACTTAGGTTTTTCAAAATCAGCTAAATTTGAAAACCATTTATAGAAATTTTCTCTTCTTAATTCAACGTTTTTTGAAAACTCTATTATTTATCAATACTCCCCCTAAATTCATGCAATAATATTTTCTTTAAAAATAAGATCTCCCCCATTATCTATGACTCTTATAAAAATTTTCAAAAGTACTTAACCTTTACAATTTTTTTTTAAATCAAACTTTTAAGATTTTCAAAATTTGAATGAATTTATGAAAATATTCAAAAGTCAAAGTTTTCAAAACTCTCAATATTTCAATTTTCAAAACTCCCCATCATTAAAATTATTTTTGAAATTTTTAAAATTTTTAATATTTAAATTTTCAAAACTTCCCCTCAATAAAAATATTTGTAAAATTTTCAAAATTCTCAATATTTCTATTTTAAAAACTCCTCGTCAATAAAAATATTTTTAAAATTTTCAAAATTCTCAAAATTTGAATTTTCAAAACTCCCCCTCAATAAAAATATATTTCAAATTTCAAAACTCCCACTCAATAAAAATATTTTTGAAATTTTCAAAATTTTCAATAAAAGCTAACAAAATTTAAAATGAAACCCAAAGTTTTCAAAATTTTCAACATTTGCTCTAAAATTAAGTTAAGATAATGCAAATGAGATAGAAAAATATCCAAGCATGAATTCCTAAACATTATTTTTATACTTAAAATACACATATAAAAATTGTCTTTAAAGAAAATTTCCAATTCTTTAGTAGCTCAAGTGATATAGAATTATCATCAAGTTTTGAATTAGAGTTAGCCACCAAAGTGATTAATTTGTTTTTTAAACCCCATGTTGGTTCATGTCAATGCACTGAATCTACATATGGAACATGGGGTATAGTCCTAACATCTCATGCCCATCTTTGTGGCTCGATACACAAATAGGTAATCTTAGGTATTTGTGAGATGCAAAGGCTTATCTAGGTCTATAGGGTGATGAAATCTAAAATTACCTAGGCTAGATTAATTTTTAATTTTCCTTTAAGAAAATAGTATAAAAAATAGTTTAATAGATTTTAAATAATGAACATCAAAGCATCCTAGTCTACTAAGCACAATCCAAGTTGTCTTCTAAGTATACTAAACTCAGTCTCTGGAAGTGGTTTAGTGAAGATGTCAGCAAGATTAGACTTGGACTCAACATAGTTGAGTTCAATATTACCTTTTACCACATGATATCTCACAAAGTGATGTTTAACATCAATATGTTTAGTACGTGAGTGATGGATTGGATTTTTAGTTAAGTTTATTGAACTTACATTTTCAATTAATGTTTTTACCTTTTTGTATTCTAATTCAAAATCTTTAAGTGTGTGCATCATCCATAATAATTGTGCAACACATTCACCTAATGCTATGTATTCGTCTTTAGTTGTGGAAAGAGTAACACAATATTGCTTCCTACTGAACCAACTTACTAAGCATGATCCTAAGAGTTCACTAGTACTTTTTCTATCCAGTTTGAACCCTGCATAGTCTGAGTCAGAGTATCCTACTAACTCAAAGTTATTAGATCTTGAGTACCACATACCTACATAAATTGTTCCTTTAATGTATCTTAGGATTCTTTTAACATGTGTTAAATGTGATTCCTTAGTACAAGTCTGGTATCTAGCACACATACTTACTGCAAATAGTATGTCAGGTCTACTTGCAGTTAAGTATAATAAACTATCTATGACACTTCTATAATACTTTAAATCTACAGATTTTCCTTCTTTGTCATCATTTAATAAACATTTGTTGCCATGGGTGTTTTTATATCTTTTGCATTTTCCATTCCAAATTTTTTAATCAACTCTCTTGCATATTTGTTTTGATATATATAGTTACCCTCTCTTATTTGTTTTATTTGTAAACCTAAGAAGAAATTTAATTCACCTACTAGACTCATTTTGAATTCTTGTTCCATTAAGTTTATAAATTCTTTCAAGAAATTTGAATTTGTTGATCCAAATACTATATCATCTACATATATTTGAGCAATAAAAATATCTAGGTTCAAAGTTTTTACGAAGAGAGTTGAGTCAATTTGACCTTGTCTGAAGCTTTTTGAGATTAAGTATAAAGATATTCTCTCTTACCAGGCTCTAAAATCTTGTTTTAATCCATACAAGGCCTTTTTTAATTTGTATACATGATTAGGGTATTCTAAGCTCTCAAAACCTGGGGGTTGACTTACATATACCTCTTCTTTTATTACTCCGTTTAAAAAAGTGGATTTAATATCCATTTGGTATAACTTGAAGCCTTTTGTGCCGCATAAGCTAGCAACATCCTAATTGACTCGAGCCTAGCTACTGGGGCATAAGTTTCATCATAGCCTAATCCTTCTACTTGACTAAACCCTTTAGCTACTAATTGAGCTTTATTCCTTATGATTTCTCCTTGATCATTTAATTTATTTCTAAATACCCATTTAGTGTTTATAATTGATTTATTTGTTTGGGAAGGTACTAAGTCCCACACTTCATTTCTATCGAATTGTGCTAGTTATTCTTGCATAGCTATTATCCAATCAGTATCAGGTAAAGCCTCATCTATTGACTTTGGTTCTATCTTTGATATTAATGCAATTTGATTTAAGTTTCTTAAGGTCGATCTAGTTTGAACTCCTAGAGTTGGATTTCCTAATACTTGTTCAAGTGGATGGTTTGGATTAATTCTAGGTGTTTTTAAGTTGTCTTAATACTGGGTTTGTTCTTCTTCATCATGTATAATTTAATTTACCCCATCTTGATTAATTTTTAGTGTGTTTGTTTGACCATTTGTAATTTACTCTTCATTAAACTTTACATTAGTTGTTTCTTTAATTTTTAGAGTTTTATTATTATAAATCCTATAGGTCATACTAGTGGTTGAATATCCAAGAAATATTCCTTCATCGATTTTTGAAGAAAATTTTCCAAGATAATTTTTTGTATTCAAAATGAATACTTTGCATCCAAATACTCTTAAATATTTTATTGTAGGTATTTTATTATTAAAAATTTCATAAGATGTTTTATTAAGCAATTTATTAATTATTACTCTATTTTGCACATAACATGCAGTGTTTATAACTTCGACCCATAAGTAGCTAGGTAAATTATATTCATTTAACATTGACTTAGAAGCTTCTTGTAGAATTCTATTGTTTTCTTTCTACAATTCTGTTTTGTTAAGGTGTTATAGGACATAAATATTAACGGTGAAATCCATTTTCTAGACACATCGTTGTAAATTTTTTAATTTTAAACACACCTCCATTATCACTTCTTATTCTTTTTTATCTTAATATCTTTTTCATTTTCTATTTGTTTACTAAAGTTTTTAAATATTTCAAATGTTTCACCTTTTTATTTTAGGAATTTTACCCATGTAAACCAAGAGTAATCGTCTATTATCACTAAACAATATAAATTTCCACTTAGTGATTTTACCCCATGTGAATCGAACAAGTCTAAGTGAATTAATTCAAGTATTGAACTTGTTCAACCTTGATTAGTTAATTTATGTTGGGACTTGGTTTGTTTTCCTTGTTGGCAAGAGTTACAAACTTTGCTTTCAATTTTTTAAAGTTTAGGCAAACCTCTGACTAAGTGGGAGTTTGTTAGTAATATATGAGAGATGTCCTAAGGCAATCGCTTTATGTTTGAATCTTTTATATGATAAATGAAGATTCACTATTTGAGTATACATGTTTTCATGTATTTGATTAGATCTTAAACTCATTTACTCAATGTCCATGATATGATTCACAACATGAGAGAATTTATGATCGGATCACAACTAGTGAGTATCTCTACATGTGTAATTGTGATGTATTGAAATTATCCCTAGTCGATGAATTGATGGATTTGGACACCATCGATTATGTCGAGACTAGCACGAGGTATACTCCTTGGTGTATCCAAGCAGCTGATTCTCACTGGCTGGAGACATTGTGATGTCCGGAGTTTATCGTGGATGCTAGTTATGGTAACTAGTTTATTGGAGTGACCAGCCGTGAGACTTCATATGGTTCTCTGCATATATAGATATGTCAATGAAGTTCTTACTGCAGCTTAAGTGTGACGTTCCTTTGACTTGCGGTATTCAATTCATCTTGATCATAAAGACTTATGCTTTGACATCTTAAGCAAGCATCTCTAAGGAGATGTGGACCCGGGATGATTGGGTATAAGTCGAAGTGATCGAAGGTGTTTGAATAGCCTATAAAGGATTCACCACTCCTTGCGAGGAGATGTATACCCATGGCCTATCATTGGATTGTTACTAAAGTCTTTGGCCAAAGTATTACATGTTTAGAGTAAGGTACTCTTGGATACATGTGCAGTAACTAGAATCCGTAGGACGAGGAAATGATACTTGGGCTAGGTGTGACGTAATCAACCTAGTGGGGGATGACACTATAGACCATGGCCTGAACCAAGTGGGTATAAGATGAGTGAAGGGAATGGGGCACGATTCATTGTAGCTGTTGAAGGGTTTCAGAAATAGTTATGGATCAACCGTTGATCTTTTCGGTTAATTGGGGATCATGATGTACTACTAGGTGCCACTCATGATGATCTATAATCAATGGTTAATTATAGATGGCCAACATAAACCGAGAACCTATTTGGTCACACACACAATGAGCATAATCCGAAGGATTTAAAACAAGCTTGAGAATGAGATTCTCAAACCGAGAGAAACTAGGTTTGGTTGGACCAAACAAGGAGCGGGCATGAAATCGTTTCAGTCGCAATGGAAGCGTGGATGGGCCGTGTCTTATAAAGACATGTTGGATGAACCAAATTGGTTTGGTTCTAATCCAATGGTGGAGAATAAACCAAAGGGGTTTGGTTTGTTTTTAACGAATGAACCAAAGTTGGTTCGGTTCGTTTTAACTTAAAATAGACCAAATCGGTTTGGTTAATTTTAACTTAAATTAATGGAGCGGGTTAATGGGCTTTTGGTTATGATCAGATAACCATTAGGAGAATTTGTTCTCTATAAAATAGGGCTTAAGGGTTTTGTGAAAACCTAATCCAAGCAATCCACAAGTTGCCGCCCACCCCTCCACTCCTCTACTGGTCGGCGCCCAACCCTAGCCACCGCCCAACCTTGTGCCGTCGTCCAAACTTGTTGTCGGCGTCCAAGCTTCATCCGGTGATTCTCTGGCCACCCTCCGGTAATCTTCCTTGGGTCCGACGACAAGGTGAGCATCTAGCTTCCTTATTTGGCCGGCCCTAATCCTCCACCAAAGCTGTCCAGTTTTTCTGGATAGCTTGTTTATTTCGTGTCGGAGCGTCGTTTGGACGACATTTGGAGCTCCGACAACGGCTTCCTTGCCAAGGATTCGATCTCCGGTAATCCTCATAGGTGGAGGACGAAGGATTCGTCAAACGGTTGACGAATACCTCTCCGGAGAAGCGAGTGTTTGAGGACTCATTTTGGATCTGAATTTTGATTCGGATCGTGATCTTTTCTCGATCACATCTTCTTCAACACGAGGCTAGTAACTCGTACGAAGATGAGGCTCATGACTTTGTGAAGTCATCCCGAAGATACTCGGCGTGGATACGAATAAAGGTGATTCTAGCGAGGATCGCTCCGGTTGATGCATTTCCCACTTCACATGATACGTCAGGTATACGTAGTATAAATTTCCTTTTATTACAAAATTTGAAATTGTGGTTA
Source organism: Wurfbainia villosa (assembly GCA_025175895.1). Classification (NCBI taxonomy): domain Eukaryota; kingdom Viridiplantae; phylum Streptophyta; class Magnoliopsida; order Zingiberales; family Zingiberaceae; genus Wurfbainia; species Wurfbainia villosa. The sequence continues at coordinate 26,824,222 of CM045989.1, read as the reverse complement.
TGTCTACACATGTTGTACTATGCATGCGTATGGTGTCTGTGTTGTAATAAATTAAATTTATTATTTTTATTTCTTCCGCTGTGCACATGTTTACGAAACATTTTCGAACACACACTCACCGCGGTGCCGGAAACCCAACAGTGGTATCAGAGCCCAGGTTGTGTTTCGACATAATCGTAAAATTATTTTGCGATAGTCATAATGGTATATTTGGAAATTTTCTACTTTTGGAAAGTTAGAAGTATTTATGGAAATTTTTAATTTTTGAAAGTCTAGAAGTATTTATGGAAATCTTCTACTTTTGGAAAGTTAGAAGTATTTATGGAAATTGATATTTTCCATAAATAAAATATTTGATTAGATTTGGAAATTTGTTTCCTAATTTAATCATGATTTGATTTGGGAAATCAAATCTTAAAATATTTGATTTCCATAAGTAGTTTTGATGATTTAGTAAATTTGTTTCCTAAATTGGCTTTCCTTAATCAACACTTTCCACAAAAAAAATATGTGATTAGATTTGGAAATTTATTTCCTAATTTAATCATGATTTGATTTGGAGAATCAAATCTCAAATATATTTTATTTCCATAAATAGTTATGACATATAAGGAAATTTTGTACATGTTAGGGCAATCTCTTGCCATGATAAGATTTTGATGTGTGTGGCAAAGGGTTTAAGTTAGAGTGTTATTATGATTTGATATGTGCGTTGGAGTCTTGCAGAACTTAGTAATTCGCACATGGAGCCTTGGGGAGTTTCACCGCTCATGACTCGGTCCTTGAGTCGGTGAAGGATGACTTTGCGGAAGCCGTGCGCTTGGAGCATCCGAGGGACCGCCGGACGAGGAGCTTGGAGTGAAGCCGGAGGAAGTAGACTTCAGGGTGTGACGCGAAGAATGGCGCTGCAGAGCCGTGCGCTTGGCGCATCCGAGGGACGTGGATGGACGAAGATAACTTCAAAGGCGAGGTACTCCGAGGTATGAGAGTGAGCGAATGTAACTCGGGAAAGGGGTAGCTCTCTTAGGTGAAACATGGTCATTTGGATAAGTGTCGGATGGGATTTCCCCACATCAGTGGACTACCATTTCATGGTAGTCGACTACTCTAAGTCGACGGTGACTCGACTAGTGTTCGAGTCCGGTTTAAGTGCCAACAATCGACTGCCATGGAATGGGAGTCGATTGCGAGACCACCAGTCGACTGATGAAGGCATCAGTCGACTAGTCGCAAGGGTTTCGGGCACATAATGGAGTCAAGCTCACGGAGCACTCGACTGATCGAGCATCAGTCGACTAATGGCAATATCAGTCGACTGATGTCGGTACCGTTGGATGAAATCCAACGTGGAAAGCAGCCGTTATCAGGCAACGACTACAAGACCAGTCGACTGATAGGTGTTGGAATATATACTGAAAGCCTAGCTCTTTTTGTATGAACATTATATTTTGAAATAAGAATCACATGATCATTGTTTGCACTTTATATATTTATTATATGTGTGCATATTGTCTAATATTTTACATTGTAGATAACATGGTGCTTGGTGTGGCACAGAAGATCATGTTATCAGTTCCTTGTAAAATATAAGTAGAGGCTCACAACCAAGATGGTTTTGGACAAACCATTGGCATGGTTGTAGTGTAGCTTGGTATTGTTTTGTCTTGAACATAGAGTTACACTGGTACACTTAGGTGTATTGAGCAGGACCGACATAGAGGTGATTCAATTTAGTACTGACTACATAATTGAATCGAACCTCGGATATTATGTTGTAATGCTCTTAATCCCGATATAATAACGGGCACATGTACTTAGTATTTATTTCTTTGATTTACCAGTGGGTGAGATTTAGATGGATTAAATCAATATGCCCGGTAAGTTGGAAATAATATTATTTACATGGTGTGCCGTTGATTATAGGAGGAAACCGTGTCCTATATATTAGGTTGATGATGTCCCCTTGAGGAGCTCATAAGGTTCATCATGTAAACCCAGCTGATTGACTTAGTCAACATGATGATAAGGTTGAGTGGTACTACTCGAGGAATTAGATGTTAATTAATTGATGGTCAGTAAATCAATTAATTGACGGACATTCGATATTTAAACACGGGGAGATAAATGTACAAATGATATATGGAGCCCATATTGATTTATGGGGGTTGGTGAGGTAGTTCAATGATGATCCTCTAGTGGAATGGAACATCATTGATGGATCAAGTTTGTGTGGTTCCGATCCATCGGGTGGCCAAGATCCAACTCCTCCTTATGGTCCCTATCGTAGCCTAATATAATCCTTGTGAAGTCTAGATCCAAGAAAGTAAAACAAAACCTAGAACCAACGGTTGGGATTAAATCCCTAAGATCCGATGGTTAGGATGAAACCCTAGAATCGACGGTTAGGATTAAATCCCTAGATCCGATGGTTGGGATAAAACCCTAGATCCGACGGTTGGGATAAAACCCTAGATCCGACGGTTGGGATGAAATCCTAGCTTAGGCTTGGGCGGCAATAATTGATTTTCAAATTGGAGTTAGGGTTTTTGGCGGCTAGGGTTTGGAGCAAAGTGGGCGGCAACCTTCTTCCTTCTTGTTGATTGTCGGTGCCATCTCCTTTCATCATTCCTTGGCCGGCACCCATCCTAGAGGCCTCCCCCTTCTTCCTTGGCCGGCGGTTCTCCTCCCATTGGTGGCCGGTTCTCATCCTCCTCCCTATTCTCCAAGGTGGCCGGTGGTTCTCCTTCATTTGGTGGCCGGCGCATCATCCATTTGATCCTTGGTCGGCGGTTGCACCAAATTCTCTAATTTGGTGGCCGGCTCTAGAAAGGATAGGTATTTGTAAGTTCTTCTCTTTGTTCGCAGCGGACAAGGTAGAGAAGAAAGCGATCTAGAAGGCTTCTACTCGTGGAAGATCTTCGTCCACACGTCGTCCACGTGAAGGATAGGACATACGGTAGAAGATCGTGAGGTATAAAGTTATTTTAACTTTATTTACAGATCTGAGCTTGTTCTTTTATGTTTTGATTATGTATGTGTAAATTAGTAAATATATTGTATAATCATGGACCCCGAAGACAAACACAAAAACCGGCGATCCGTTCGTCGTCTCTTCCGCAGCTAACCAACTAGAAGAGTTGTGTTGCTTGAACAACTAGTTTGTTCAAGCGACCACTCAAGTTGTTAGCACGACGACGAAATGGTTGTGCTAAGGAAGCTCATCCCATCCGGATTAATTCTTTCATTAGTGAAAATTTTAATCCGGTGACATGGGAGCCAATGAGCCTCCGAAGCGACCCCCGACAAGTGGTATCAGAGCCACGGTTTCCGGTTTTGTGTGTTTAGGATTCGGTTAATTTTTTATGCATTTTTCATATATTATATGTGCCGGATAATAGTAGGATATGCGTAGTTTAACTCTTTGGTTGCAGGCATAAGATCCGACTATTATGGCCATGTGTGTGTATGTGAATGAATGTGTGTAAAAATTTATTATTTGAATCCTCGAGGTTGACGAGGCTAGATTAGTATTTAATTTTTGCAATTAAATACGGCATTGTTTAGCTGCTCATTTTAGTTTACTTTCGATCTAGATTATTTGTACACTCCTTCGTGGAGTATAGGATCGATGGATGTAAATAAAATGATTTATCTCGGCTCGGATATCTTTGGTGACTTGTGCACGGGAAAAGGTGGAGCGGACGAGGTGGCGACACGACGGGATGCATATTGGAGGACAATGCCATAATAGTTGGAAAAATTCTGTTTTTTCCCATATTTATTGCTTATTTGTTTTATATGCATGTTGTGTATGTTTTAAAATTCCTCATTTTCAATTAACTAAGTGGGAGAGGGACATTTTAATTAATTCCCGCGGCCTCCATTACAATTTGACGTGTGATGCAACAAACTTATGCGTTGCCTCTGAGTGCCTTCCTCCCTGCGGACGGGTTTGTTTGCGGATCACTAGGTCAAATAATGGTTATAGGAAATTATCTAGGAGCATGTGTACTTCCACAGCGGTAAGGCACATAATCCGAAATAATTCCCTTAGTATCGTGTAATGGTGCACACTTAGATGCAAATAGAAGTATCCTCCCCATCGGAGTCACTGCTTTTATTTGTAGGGCCAAAGAGGAACCAACTATTAATTTTATTTGTCAAAAAGTAAGGTTGACAAGATAATAAAATTAATGGGTAAAACCTCCTCTTACAAATGTAGAATTCGTATACGTCCACACAGCGTGGCATGCGATATTCTCGGTGATTTGAGGTGTTGGTTGATTTTGAGATTTTATTGTTTTGAGGAATCAATAATATTTGAAATCTAATATTTTGATCATTGTGATTTTTAGGATTTTCAAATGGCTTTCAACCCACTTGCTGTGATTTTAAAAGAAAACAAACTTACTGGACCAAACTACATTTATTGGAAAAGAAACTTGGATATTGTCTTAACTGCGGAGGAGTACAAATTTGTAATCTTCGAGGTCTGTCCTCCTAAGCCCTCCGATGACTCTGATGAAAAGGAGAAAGAACGTTATAAGAAATGGGTTAAGGCAGATGAGATGGCGTGGTGTTACATTTTGGCATCTATGTCAAATGAACATCAAGATCGTGCCATAGCCACAGCTTATGACATGATGTTCAATCTCAAGGAACTTTTCGGACATCAGAGTTGGGCGGCTAGGCAGGAGGTAATGAGAAACTTGATGACGACCACCATGATCGAGGGAACACCCATTAGGGATCATGTTCTCAAGATGATGGCTCATCTTAATGAGATGGAAGTCCTCGGAGCTGAGATCGATGGGGAAACCCAGATCGATATCATTCTCGATCTCGCCTAGGAGTTTTGAGCGATTCGCCAACTACAACATGAACAAGAGGTTGTATTCGTTGGCGGAGCTTCCGTGAACTCCAGGCGATAGAGGGGCTTTTTCGCCGAGTGCTCAAGCCATGGTCGCTGTAAGGTTTCTTCCTCTAAACCGAAAGGTAAGAAGAAGAAGCAAGGTGGAGCAAGGTGTGGCGATGGGATCTCAGTGCAGAGTGAAGAAGCCGAAAGGCAAGTGCTTCACTTGCAAGGATCGACATTGGAAGGCGGTGTCCTCGAAAGAACAAAGGTATATCTTCTTGTTTAGTTGTTGAAACATGTTTAGCGGTGTTATCTACGATTACGGTGTGTAGATACAGAGTCACGATCATGTCTGCAATACTGCAGGGTTCCGAGAAACCCGACGACTAGAGGAGAGATTTTGTCTTCATGGGCAATGCTTCAAAGGTGGCGGCTATTGCAGTGGGAGACGTTTATTTATCTTTTGATAGGAATAAAGTTTTGGTTTTGAGAAATTGTCTTTATGTACCTACTTTTAGAAAGAATTTAATTTCAGTTTCTAAATTGATTATGGATGGATATTCTGTTTCTTTTAATGACAAAGTGGTTATAAAAAGGAATAGGGAGATTATCTGTTCTGGTACATTGGTTGACAATTTATATACTCTTGAACCAAAAACTCCCACAATGCATATAGAAATCAATAACTCATCTTCTAAGTCTAATAAGAGAAAAGAACCTTCACAAATGAACCAAACATATCTTTGGCATCTAAGGCTTGGTCATATTAACCTAAGCAGAATTCAAAGGTTGATAGCTGATGGACCTTTGGGTTCATTAGTGGTGGAGGATCTCCCAACCTGCGAATCTTGCTTGGAAGGTAAAATGACCAAGAGGCCTTTCAAGGCCAAGGGGCATAGAGTCAAAGATATGTTAGAATTGGTTCATTCTGATTTGTGTGGTCCTATGTCTATCCAGGCAAGAGGTGGTTTTGAATATTTCGTCTCTTTTATAGACGATTATTCAACATATGGATACATTTACTTGATGCGCCGCAAGTCTGAATGCTTTGACAGGTTCAAAGAATTCAAGGCTGATGTGGAGAACTGTCAAGGTAAAAGTATCAAGACACTACGATCTGATCGTGGTGGTGAGTACCTCTTGGGAGAGTTTAGGAGTTACTTATCAGAGTCTGGGATTCAATCCCAATTGTCTGCACCTGGCACACCCCAGCAGAATGGTGTAGCGGAGCGAAGAAATAGGACTCTTATGGAGATGGTCAGATCAATGATGAGTTATTCTGAGTTACCTGTTTCGTTCTGGGGGTATGCACTAGATACGGCAATGTACACTCTGAACTTGGTTCCATCTAAATTAGTACCTTCTACCCCTGTAGAATTGTGGATTGGGCGAAAGCCTAGTCTGAGACATATTCGGATATGGGGGAGTCCAGCACATGTGCTGAAGGCTGATGCTGGTAAGTTGGAACCTCGTACAGAAGTGTGCATGTTTGTTGGCTACCCTAAGGGAACGAAGGGTGGTTTATTTTATAATCCTAGAGATCAGAGGGTGATCGTTAGCATGAACGCCAGATTTCTAGAGGAGGATTATGTAATGAAACACAAGCCCAAGAGTAGGATTGTTCTTGAGGAGTTGACAGGGGAAGTCCCGACTTCAGTACCACCGGTACAAGAGGAGACACCACAAGTCACTGCACCGCGTGTCACAGAGCATACACAGGAGGCACCTCGTCATGGTGGGAGGGTTGTTAGACAACCCGAGAGATTCATGTTTTTGGGAGAGTCTTCGGACTTAGTCCCTGGTGAACATGAACCTGATCCCTGGACATATGATGAGGCAATCCAAGATAGAGATGCGGTATCTTGGCAAAGAGCGATGAATTCAGAGATAGAATCTATGGATTCTAATCAGGTCTGGGAGCTAGTAGAACCACCCGATGGTGTAAAAACCATTGGATGCAAGTGTATCTACAAGAGAAAGAGAGGAGTAGACGGGAAGGTTGAGACCTTCAAAGCTAGGCTTGTTGCGAAAGGGTATACTCAGAAAGAGGGTATCGATTATGAGGAGACCTTTTCGCCGGTAGCTATGCTTAAGTCTATTCGGATTCTCTTATCTATAGCTGCTCATATGGATTATGAGATTTGGTAGATGGATGTCAAGACAGCTTTCCTTAACGGAAGTCTTGAGGAGAACATCTATATGCGGCAACCAGAGGGATTCATTGCTAAAGGCAAAGATCATCTTGTATGTAAGCTTAATCGGTCCATTTATGGATTGAAGCAAGCTTCTAGATCTTGGAACATCCGCTTTGATGAGGTAATCCAGTCATATGGATTTATTCAAAGTCCGGATGAGCCTTGTGTATACAAGAGATGTGACGGAAACGTAGTGGTGTTTCTTGTACTATACGTAGATGACATTTTGTTAGTTGGCAACAATATCAAAGTGTTATCAGACGTAAGGGTATGGTTGTCCAAACAGTTTGACATGAAGGACTTGGGAGAAGTGGGACACATCCTTGGGATCAAAGTTATAAGGGATCGCAAGAAAAGGATGTTGTTCTTATCTCAAGCTTCATACATTGACACTATCCTTGCTCGTTTTAGCATGCAGAACTCCAAGAAAGGTTTTCTACCTTTTAGGCATGGAGTTCCAAAATATCAAAGGAGATAGAGGACATGAAGACGGTTCCTTATGCTTCGGCAGTAGGAAGCCTTATGTATGCTATGCTATGTACGAGACCAGATATCTGCTTTGCCGTGGGCATGGTTAGCAGATATCAGAGTAATCCTAGACAGGGACATTGGACTGCGGTAAAGCATATATTGAAGTACCTGAGAAGGACTAGGGATTATATGCTGGTTTACTGGGCAGATCAATTAGTCCCTGTGGGTTACATGGATTTGAATTTCCAATCAGATAGGGACAAGAGTAAGTCTACCTCGGGGTTTGTGTTTACTTTTGGAGGTGGAGCCATAGTATAGAGGAGTGTCAAGCAGAAATGCGTGGCAGACTCTACCATGGAAGCTGAGTATGTGGCAGCCTCTGAGGCAGCCAAGGAAGCTGTATGGCTCAGGAACTTCTTGATGGACTTGGATGTGATTCCTGGTTTGCCCAGAACTATCACAATTTATTGTGATAATAGTGGTGCAGTTGCAAACTCGAAGGAACCACGAGCCCATAAGGTGAGTAAACACATAGAGCGCAAGTACCACCTTATACAAGAAATCGTAAAGCGAGGAGAAGTTGCTGTCGCCAAGATTGCATCAGAGGATAACCTGGCGGATCCATTCACTAAGGCCCTTCCAGCGAAAGCGTTTGATAGGCATGTGGAGGACATGGGGATCAGATGTATGGCAGAGTGATGACGGCATAGTCTTTTAGTATAAGTGGGAGATTGTTGGAATGTATACTGAAAGCCTAGCTCTTTTTGTATGAACATTTTATTTTGAAATAAGAATCACATGATCATTGTTTGCACTTTATATATTTATTATATGTGTGCATATTGTCTAATATTTTACATTGTAGATAACATGGTGCTTGGTGTGGCACAGAAGATCATGTTACGGGCCTTTGTAAAATATAAGTAGAGGCTCACAACCAAGATGGTTTTGGACAAACCATTGGCATGGTTGTAGTGTAGCTTGGTATTGTTTTGTCTTGAACATAGAGTTACACTGGTACACTTAGGTGTATTGAGCAGGACCGACATAGAGGTGATTCAATTTAGTACTGACTACATAATTGAATCGGACCTCGGATATTATGTTGTACATGCTCTTAATCTCGATATAATAATGGGCATATGTACTTAGTATTTATTTCTTTGATTTACCAGTGGGTGAGATTTAGATGGATTAAATCAATATGCCCGGTAAGTTGGGAAATAATATTATTTACATGGTGTGTCGTTGATTATAGGAGGAAACCGTGTCCTATATATTAGGTTGATGATGTCCCCTTGAGGAGCTCATAAGGTTCTTCATCATGTAAACCCAGCTGGTTGACTTAGTCAACATGATGATAAGGTTGAGTGGTACTACTCGAGGAATTAGATGTTAATTAATTGATGGTCAGTAAATCAATTAATTGACTGACATTCGATATCTTAAACACGGGGAGATAAATGTACAAATGATATATGGAGCCCATATTGATTTATGGGGGTTGGTGAGGTAGTTCAATGATGATCCTCTAGTGGAATGGAACATCATTGATGGATCAAGTTTGTGTGGTTCCGATCCATCGGGTGGCCAAGATCCAACTCCTCCTTATGGTCCCTATCGTAGCCTAATATAATCCTTGTGAAGTCTAGATCCAAGAATGTAAAACAAAACCTAGAACCAACGGTTGGGATTAAATCCCTAAGATCCGATGGTTAGGATGAAACCCTAGAATCGACGGTTAGGATTAAATCCCTAGATCCGACGGTTGGGATAAAACCCTAGATCCGACGGTTGGGATGAAATCCTAGATCCGATGGTTGGGATGAAACCCTAGATCCGACGGTTGGGATAAAACCCTAGATTCGACGGTGGAGATTAAATCCCTAGATCCGACGGTGGAGATTAAAGGAGGCTTAAGCCCAATTCTATAAATAGGAGGCTTAGGCTTGGGCGGCAATAATTGATTTTCGAATTGGAGTTAGGGTTTTGGGCGGCTAGGGTTTGGAGCAAAGTGGTTGGCAACCTTCTTCCTTCTTGTTGATTGCCAGCGCCCATCTCCTTTCATCATTCCTTGGTCGGCGCCCATCCTAGAGGCCTCCCCCTTCTTCCTTGGCTGGCGATTCTCCTCCCATTGGTGGCCGGTTCTCATCCTCCTCCCTATTCTCAAAGGTGGCCGGCGGTTCTCCTTCATTTGGTGGCCGGCGCATCATCCATTTGATCCTTGGCCGGCGGTTGCACCAAATTCCCTAATTTGGTGGTCGACTCTAGAAAGGATAGGTATTTGTAAGTTCTTCTCTTTGTTCGTAGCTGACAAGGTAGAGAAGAAAGCGATCTAGAAGTCTTCTACTCGTGGAAGATCTTCGTCCATATGTCGTCCATGAGAAGGATAGGACATACGGTAGAAGATCGTGAGGTATAAAGTTATTTTAACTTTATTTACAGATCTGAGCTTGTTCTTTTATGTTTTGATTATGCATGTGTAAATTAGTAAATATATTGTATAATCATGGACCCCGAAGACAAACACAAAAACCGGCGATCCGTTCGTCGTCTCTTCCGCGGCTAACCAACTAGAAGAGTTGTGTTGCTTGAACAACTAGTTTGTTCAAGCGACCACTCAAGTTGTTAGCACGATGACGAAATGGTTGTGCTAAGGAAGTTCATCCCATCTGGATTAATTCTTTCATTAGTGAAAATTTTAATCCGGTGACATGGGAGCCAATGAGCCTCCGAAGTGACCCCCGACAATAGGGACATCAGTCGACTGCTCCTGTGTCAACGGGAAGAAACCCTCTTCCTCTATAAAGAGGAAGGGTGTGGGGCTTTCGGGGCCTAATGCTTGAACTCCTAACTACTCCCTAAGTGCCCTAAACGGTTTTCCACTCTTCTACTAGTGTTGAACTTCATTCTATTGTAGAATAGTGATCCTTGTGTAAAAGAGGTTACATCCACCTAGCTTTATGCAAAGGAGAGATCTAGTGGAAGCTTGCGGAGTGATTCACCGTGGATGAATCGGACTGTGGATTAGCGACGTAGTCATGAACCACGTTACATTATGGTGTTAGCATTGCTTTGTCTTTATTGTTTATTTTCTTGTCTTTATTAGTATTCCGCTTGCGCTAATTTCTTTGTAGATGAGCAAAATCCACAACCAATTGAAAGAGGGCTATTCACCCCCCTCTAGCCGGCCGATCGATCCCCTACAAGTGGTATCAGAGCCGAGGAAAGCTTGTCGAGGACTAACCTCCACAACAAGCACAATCAAGGATGGTCGGCTCAAACATTCACCCACCGAAATTCGAAGGCGAATTCTCTTGGTGGAAAAAGAGAATGGAGGTATTTTTCGAGACCAATTTTGAAATTCTTTTGATTATGGAAAACATTTTTGAATTGCCTAGGGATGAAGAAGGGGAGCCATTGGAGAAATCGAGGTGGAGCAAGAGGCAAAGGGAAGAATACTTGGCAAATTCAAAGGCCAAGCACCACCTCTACAATGCACTCCCCCAACAAGAAGTGAATAGGATAGGAGAATGATCTAGTGCAAAGGAGATGTGGGAGAAGCTAGTAGAGCTTCATGAAGGTACCTCAGAGGCCAAACTTGCAAGGAGAGACCTCCTCCGCTCCCAACTATCAAATATCAAATTAGAAAAGGGAGAAAAAGTAACCTCACTACACTCTAGATTTAAAGAGATAATAACCGGTTTATCTAGTGTAGGTGAGAAACTTTCAAATAGGGACATGCTCATGAAGGCTATAGATGCCTTTCCTCGGTCCTCAAGATGGAGTTCTATGGTGGACTCATTCTACATCTCCAAGAATCTTGAAGTTAGCACCTTGGAGGAATTTTTCTCAACCATGGAGCTCCACGAAACAAGACTTGAAGGAATAAATGAAGAGCCAAAAATTCAACCTTCAAGAGGAGTAGCCTTGATGGCAAACAAGGGGAAGAAGAAGATGGAGATTCCCTCTTCCTCCGATGAAGCATCCTCCTCCTCCTCTATGGATAGCACGGAAGAAGCTTATATGGTAAGGAGGGTAAGGCGTGCATTAAAAGATTTTCAATTTAATAAATCCAATGATAGGAGAAGAAGACCAAGGGGGAAGGTTATTTGCTACAATTGTCAGGGGGAAGGACATATAAGGGATAATTGTCCCCTCCTAAACAAGAGTAAAGAGGAGAAGAGAAAGAAGGAAGACAAGAAGAAGAAGGGGAGCAGGAAGAAAAAGGAAGAAGAGAAGAAGGCCAAGGAAAAGGGGAAGACCAAAGCTCTCAAGGCAAGGACTTGGGATGATCCCTCTTCATCATCATCATCATCCGAAGAGGAAGAACATGTCTACTCCAACCTTGCACTAATGGCCTTTGACGACCTAGATTGCTCCTCCTCCGATGGTGAAGAAGCATGCTCAAGTGGAGAGAGCTCAAGTGAAGGGGGGGGGGGGGGGGTGGGAGCCTCCTCTACATCCTCATCATCGGAAGAGGATTTGGTAAGTGAGGTAACGAATCTACCCCCTAAGCAAATAATGTCCATGGTATCTAGCTTAACTAGGGATTTATTTAGAGCAAAGAAAAAGAACAAAAGCATGCTTGATCAAATTTAGGATTTAGAACAAAAATTAAAAAAAGCATGTTTTAATTATAATAATAATGATGCATGCTCACATGATTACTATATGCCTTTGAATGTTAATGATGCATGCATAGAAGAAAATAGGGCTTTAAGGGAAAAGGTAGACCATTTGACCAAAGCCCTAGAAAAGTTTACAATAGGCTCCAATACCCTTAACATGATGATTGGGAGCCAAAGAGCTAGCTTCAATAAGAAAGGCCTAGGATATAAAGAAAAGAAAAATGAAAAGGCCTATAAATGTCTAATAGCTAGGGGTCAAGATAAACAGAAGGTAATTGCTAGAAAATGGATTCCTAAGGAGTATTTAGTGAACCCCATAGGAAAGAACTTATTTTGGATTCCAAAATCGATCCTTAAGGGTTAGGAAAACCCTAGGATAGTCAACCATATGGACTTTACCTATATCATATGTTTGGTTAACTTAGGATGGCGGGACAACATTTGTTTTTGAAATAGTGTTAGGTGATGATAATGCACCTATAAATAGATAAATGATATTTGCTTTATTATCATGATGTAATACCTAATGCATGATCACAATTTGATGAATACATTTGTTTCATGATCATAATATGGAATTCATACATATATGTCTTTATGATCATGTGGAACGATAGGGTGATACTTAACCTTGATAGAATTGCATGAAAATAATGGTTAAGTATATACAAATACCTTAGGATGCATCTCACACTCACCATAGGCTACCTTGATTGAAAACTTAGCATGAGTGAGATGTTAGGATGATACAAATGTCCACTAGTGCCTATGGCATTTAGATGGTCATTTAAGGTATCAAAATAGCAATAATAGACCAATCATGGGGAAGACTTATGTTTAATTCATAGACATATTGCCCAAAGATCATAGTTGGATATTTCACATGTTTTCAAAACAATTTCTTACTTTAAAATCTATGTATTCATGTTTTGAAGAAATCCAAAGCAAGACTAGGTGTTAAAATGGATACTTACATGATAAAAACCTAGTGGTTTTTAAAGCTTTTGGATTTTTGGCAAATACTTGAAAATATAATGATTTTTCATGAACAACTATTTTTCATTGATAAATATACTTACAAGAAATGTGTTCCCCAAATTTCATGATTTTTTGAATTTTATAGAATTTTTTACGCATTTCTGAAATTCACCCCGGAAAATAAAAAATCCTGAAATCCATGTGCCAGTTGACTGGTAGTCTGAACCAGTCGACTGGTAGCCTGATAACATGCCCAGTAATTTCCTTTATCCAATTTTAAGGCATGTTTTGGTTTTTGTTTCTCTCTAGACTTGATGTCATGCTGTATAAACTTTGTTAATTATTTTTGATGGTGTCAAAGGGGGAGAAATATATTTGTTTAAGTAAGGGGGAATATATTTAGGGGGTGTTTCATGTATTAAGGGGGAGAGTTGCTAATCATGTTATTCACATGCTTTCCTTTCCTTAATATTTTATCAAATGTTTTTTTTACCTAACTTAAACGGATTGCCACACATCAAAAAGGGGGAGATTGTTAGGGCAATCTCTTGCCATGATAAGGTTTTGATGTGTGTTGCAAAGGGTTTAAGTTAGAGTGTTATTATGATTTGATATGTGCGTTGGAGTCTTGCAGGACTTAGTAATTCGCACATGGAGCCTTAGAGAGTTTCACCTCTCATGACTCAGTCCTTGAGTCGGTGAAGGATGGCTTTGCGGAAGCCGTGTGCTTGGAGCATCCAAGGGACAGCCGGACGAGGAGCTTGGAGTGAAGCCGGAGGAAATAGACTTCAGGGCGAGACACGAAGGATGGCGCTGCAGAGCCGTGCGCTTGGCGCATCTGAGGGATGTGGCCGGACGAAGATAACTTCAAAGGCGAGGGACTCCGAGGGATGAGAGTGAGTGAATGTAACCCGGGAAAGGGGTAGCGCTCTTAGGTGAAACTTGGTCATTTGGCTAAGTGTCGGATGAGATTTTCCCACATCAGTTGATTACCATGTCATGGTAGTCGACTACTCTAAGTCGACGGTGACTCGACTAGTGTTCGAGTCCGGTTCAAGTGCCAACAGTCGACTGCCATGGAATGGCAGTCGACTGCGAGACCACCAGTCGACTGATGAAGGCATCAGTCGACTGGTCGCAAGGGTTTCAAGCACAGAATAGAGTCGAGCTCACGAAGCACTCGACTGATCGAGCATCAATCAACCGATGGCAATATCAGTCGACTGATGTTGGTACTGTTGGATGAAATCCAATGTTGAAAGCGGTCATTATCGGGCAACGGCTACAGGACCAGTCAACTGATAGGGACATCAGTCGACTGCTCCTGTGTCAACGGGAAGAAACCCTCTTCCTCTATAAAGAGGAAGGGTGTGGGGCTTTGGGGGCCTAATGCTTGAACTCCTAACTACTCCCAAAGTTCCCTAAACAGTTTTCCACTCTTCTACTAGTGTTAAACTTCATTCTATTGTAGAAGAGTGATCCTTGTGTAAAAGAGGTTAACTCCACCTAGCTTTGTGCAAAGGAGAGATCTAGCAGAAGCTTGCGGAGTGATTCACCCTGGACGAATCGGACCGTGGATTAGCGGCGTAGCCATGAACCATGTTACATTATCGTGTTAGCATTGCTTTGTCTTTATTGTTTATTTGCATGTCTTTATTAGTATTCCGCTTGCGCTAATTTCTTTGTAGATGAGCAAAATCCACCACCAAATGAAAGAGGGCTATTCACCCCCCTCTAGCCGGCCGATCGATCCCCTACAGTACATGTCATAATTGTATGCCATGTAATTGCATTAGATGCATATCATTATGCCATGCGTGTCGTGATATGTAGATGTATGTCATGCCATGTAGATAATAGTTATTTGCATGCAAAGAGGATGAGACATAAAAACCCTTACTCAATATTAAAGCCTACACCTTCCATTAATATGGTTAGAACCAGAGTTCCATTTCTTGTTTGGGTTGTTGGACTCTCTCCAAGCCCGGCTCGAACCCGAACATGTTCAAACCATGGAATAGTTTAATACTAATATGGTAAGAGTCAAAGGACAATCGTTATCTTTGGTTGTTTGACTCTCTCCAAGCTGGGCTAATTGGTTGAATGCGCTCTAACCATATTAAAACTATTTCTCGATTAATGGGTTGGCTTTAACCTAGAGCATCGGCTTATTGGACTCTCTCCATGGTCGATGTGAAGGGAGGTGAAGTTGGGTGCTATGCATATGGTGCATACTTGTTAATGAGTTAACAACCCGATGTATGTGTGAACATTCAATAAGTTGATAGCACATTGTGATAGTTGCATATATGTGATTTGCAATCGGTATATTTGATACCTACCATCGTAGTTATGAATGACTTGTTGGACTCTCTCCAAGGTTGTTCATATCTATGTTGGATATCAGCCCATTCGGAGATGGACCTACGATCTCCCGAAGTGATTTTGGGGTTTTGAAATTCAAAAAATGAATGGGATTTATAAATGTATGTTGATGCATTTTAAAATCATTTTCTCATATATGATCGTTTTGTATTTCTAGGTTAATTGATTGATCATGACGTCTTTGAATTTGTGCACTATTTTGGATTCAAACAAATTGACTGGGCCTACCTTCTTAGACTGGCTTAGAAACTTGAGAATTGATCTCAAGGTTGAAAAGCTTGCGAATGTCCTCGAAGCGCCTCTTTCCACCCGTACTAGTGACAATGCAAATCCGGACCAATTGTTGACCTATCAGAAACTTGTGATTGATTCTGAAATGGTGAGTTGCATCATGCTAGCAACGACGATACCTGAGCTGTGGAAGCAACATGAGCATATGGATGCTCATACCATAATCTTTCATCTTTATGAGTTGTTTGATGATCAAGTGAGATTCGAAAGGTTCGAAGTCTCCAAGCTCCTCTTCACCTCCGAGATGCAAGAAGGTTCATCTGTGGTACTGCTTAACATGCTGAAGACTATGGAGCCTTCTGAGAAGCATGAGCCGGGGACGGTGCTGTTAGTTGATTCCTCGAAGAAAGGTTCTAAGAGGGAGTCAAGGGAACAGTAGAAAGGGAAGAAGAAAAAGGCTAAAAAGGCAGAACCAGCTCAAAAGGGCACTTGCCATCATTATGGCAAGGAAGGCCACTGGCGAAGAAACTACAAGATTTATCTTGAGTCCGTGAAGAAGAAGAAGGCATCCGATGCCCCATCCTCTTTAGGTATCTTCGTTATTGATTGTAATTCTATTTCCTTAGACACTTGGGTATTGGATACTGGTTGTGGCTCATATATATGTAATGACATACAGGGGCTAAGGAATAGAAGAAGACTCGTCAGAGGGGAGTCAAATTTGTGAGTTGGCAATGGAGCAATGGTTGCTGCGGTCACCATCGGAACTTATTTGCTGAAGCTCCCTAATGGACTAGTCTTGGAAGTGAACAATTGCTATTGTGTTCCTTCTCTAATAAAGAACATTGTTTCTATTTCTTGCTTAAATAGAAATGGTTACCATTTGACGTTTAGTTACAATTGTTGTTATATAACTTTGAATGACATACTTTATGGAACTAGAACTATGAGCAATGGTATTTATATGTTGGACGTATCCAGTGACATTTTCAATATCGAAGCGAGCAACAAGCGTGCTCGAAAGGATAATCAATTAGACTCCTATATGTGACATTGTCGTCTTTGCCATGCAAGCAAGAAACGCATGTCCGAATTACATCGATGTGGAATTCTGGAATCGTTTGAATTGGATTCATACGATACTTGCGAATCATGCTTAAAAGGCAAGATGACTAAGTTACCTTTTCCATGAAAAGGTGAACGAGTGAGAGAGTTGCTAGGTCTAATACATCCTGATGTATGTGGACCTATGTCAACTCAAGCTTTAGGAGGCTATAGCTACTTCATTACCTTCACCGATGATCACTCACGGTTTGGGTATGTGTTCTTAATGAAACACAAGTCTGAAGCCTTTGAAAGGTTTAAAGAATTCAGAAATGAAGTAGAGAAACAACATGACAAGAGTATTAAAATCATTCGATCGGATCAAGGTGGTGAATACTTAAGTCAAGAGTTTCTTGATTATCTAAGAGACAATGGTATATTATCTCAATGGACTCCTCCATATACACCACAGCATAATGGTGTATCTGAGAGGCGTAACTGGACCTTGTTGGACATGGTCAGGTCAATGATGAATCATGCAAATCTTCCCAAGTCCTTTTGGGGCTATGCACTTCAGACAACTATTTACTTGTTAAACAGAATGTCAACCAAGGTAGTCTCTATTACTCCATATGAGATATGGAATAGTAAGAAACCTCATGTATCTTACTTGAAGATATGGGGTTGTCCTGCTTATGTGAAGCGGACTGTATCAGACAAATTGGATGCTAAGTCTAATAAATGTCTATTTATTTGATACCCAAGGAAACAAGGGGTTACCAATTCTATCATCCTTTGGAACAAAAGGTGTTTGTTTCAAGGCATGCTGTGTTTCTAGAGAAAGAGGTTCTCTTGCAAGAAAACAGTGGGAGTGTCGTCGAGCTTGAGGAGGCTCAAGAGACTCAAATAGACATTGATGAGATACATGGTGAAGCACAACAGCCAATAACTCATAGTGATGAGCCATCGGCTGGACCTATTGTGACACCACATCATCGTAGATCTGGTAGAACACGCAATATTCCTGAGAGATATGGATTTCTCGTAAGTGAATCGAACGATGTGTTACTCATTGATGATGAGGAGCCTACCAGTTATGAAGAAGTTCTAACAAGTTCAGAAACGGATAAGTGGCTTGAAGTCATGAAGTCTGAAATGGATTCCATATATGAAAACCAAGTTTGGAACTTGGTTGACCCACCCGAAGGCATAAAGCCTATAGGGTGCAAGTGGGTTTTCAAGAAGAAAACTGACATGGATGGTAATGTGATTACCTATAAGGTTAGATTGGTGGCGAAAGGATATCGTCAAAAACAAGGTGTTGATTATGATGAAACCTATTTGCATGTTGCTATGCTTAAATCCATTCGGATGCTCCTGGCCATAGCAGCTCATTATGATTATGAGATATGGAAGATGGATGTGAAAACAGCTTTCCTTAATGGAAACCTGCTCGAGGATGTGTATATGATACAACCAGAGGGTTTCACATCGGTTGATAAAACCAAGGTATGCAAATTGCGTTGATCCATATATGGATTGAAGCAAGCATTCAGGAGCTGGAATATCCGTTTTGATGAGACAATCAAAAGGTTTGATTTCTCACAAAATCTAGACAAACCTTGTGTGTACAAGAAGGTTAGTGGGAGTGCAGTCTTGTTCCTAGTATTGTATGTCGATGACATATTACTTATAGGAAACGATATTTCAGGCTTACATTCAGTTAAGATTTGGTTGTCCAAAACATTCTCCATGAAAGACCTGGGAGAAGCAACCTACATCCTCGGGATTAAGATCTATAGAGATAGATCGAAACGGTTGCTTGGTCTTTCACAGTCTACATATATAGACTGACTGCTAAAGAGGTTTAGCATGTCGGAATCCAAGAAAGGTTTCCTACCCATAAGGCATGGGATACACCTTTCAAAGTCTATGTGTCCGCGCACAGAAGACGAGAGGATTTGCATGAATAAGATTCCCTATGCATCCGCAATAGGATCTATCATATATGCTATGTTATGTACGAGGCCCGATGTATCATATGCTCTGAGTGTCATGAGTAGATACCAGTCTGATCCAGGAATGGGTCATTGGGTGGCTGTTAAGAAAATCCTAAAGTACTTGAGAAGAACTAAGGATGTGTTCCTAATATATGGAGAAGGGGACATGGTGGTACGCGGGTATATGGATGCTAGCTTCCAGATGGACAAGGATGATTCCAGGTCTCAGTCAAGATACGTGTTCACCTTGAATGGGGGTGCAGTGAGTTGGAGAAGTTCCAAATAAGACACTGTAGCGGATTCTACCACTGAGGCAGAATACATTGCAGCTTCGGAAGCAGCAAAGGAAGCGGTTTGGATCAAGAAGTTCATTTATGAACTTAGTGTTATTCCAGCCATTGTTGAAGCAATACCGGTCTACTGTGACAACAATGGAGCAATTGCACAGGCGAAAGAGCCAAGGTCTCATCAATGATCCAAACATGTGCTTCGCCGCTATCATCTGATCAGAGAGATCATTAGTAGGAAGGAAATACAAATCGAGAAAATCACCACTGAAAGGAACTTAGCAGATCCTTTGATTAAGGCATTACCTCAAAGTAAGTTTGAGAGTCATGTTAGAGCCTATGGTATTGGATACCGTAGTGATTGATATTAGGCCAAGTGGGAGTTTGTTAGTAATATATGAGAGATGTCCTAAGGCAATCGCCTTATGTTTGAACCATTTATATGATAAATGAAGATTCACTATTTGAGTATACATGTTTTCATGTATTTGATTAGATCTTAAACTCATTTACTGAATGTCCACGATATGATTCACAGCATGAGAGAATTTGTGATTGGATCACAACTAGTGAGTATCTCTACATGTGTAATTGTGATGTATCGGAATTATCCCTAGTCGATGAATTGATGGATTTGGACACCATCGATTCTGTCGAGACTAGAACGAGGTATACTCCTTGGTGTATCCAAGTAGCTGATTCTCACTGGCTGGAGACATTGTGATATCCGGAGTTAACCATGGATGCTAGTTATGGTAACTAGTTCATTGGAGTGACCAGCCGTAAGACTTCATATGGTTCTCTGCATATATAGATATGTCAATGAAGTTCTTACTGCAGCTTAAGTGCGATGTTCCTTTGACTTGCGGTATTTAAGTCATCTTGATCATAAAGACTTATGCTTTGACATCTTAAGCAAGCATCTCTAAGGAGATGTGGACCCGGGATGATTGGGTATACCCATGGCCTATAAAGGATTCACCACTCCTTGCGAGGAGATGTATACCCATGGCCTCTCGTCGGATTGTTACTAAAGTCTTTGGCCAAAGCATTACATGTTTAGAGTAAGGTACTCTTGGATACATGTGCAGTAACTAGAATCCGTAGGACGAGGAAATGATACTTGGGCTAGGTATGACGTAGTAAACCTAGTGGGGGATGACACTATTGACCATGTCCTGAACCAAGTGGGTATAAGATGAGTGAAGGGAATGGGGCACGATTCATTGTAGCTGTTGAAGGATTTCAGAAATAGTTCTGGATCAACCATTGATCTTTTCAGTTAATTGGGGATCATGATGTACTACTAGGTGCCACTCATGATCGTTCTATAAATAATGGTTAATTATAGATGGCCAACATAAACCGAGAACCTATTTGGTCACACGCAGAATGAGCGTAATCTGAAGGATTTAAAACAAGCTTGAGAATGAGATTCTCATACCGAGAGAAACTAGGTTTGGTTGGACCAAACAAGGAGCGAGCATGAAATCGTTTCAGTCACAATGGAAGCATGGATGGGTCGTGTCTTATGAAGACATGATTGATGAACCAAATTGGTTTAGTTCTAATCCAATTGTGGAGAATAAACCAAAGGGGTTTGGTTTGTTTTAAACGAATGAACCAAAGTTGGTTCGGTTCGTTTTAACTTAAAATAGACCAAATCGGTTTGGTTTATTTTAACTTAAATTAATGGAGTGGGTTAATGAGCTTTTGGTTATGATCCGATAACCATTAGGAGAATTTGTTCTCTATAAAATAGGGCTTAAGGGTTTTGTGAAAACCTAATCCAAGCAATCCACAAGTTGCCGCCCACCCCTCCTCTCCTCTAGTGGTCGGCGCCCAACCCTAGCCGCCGCCCAGCCTTGTGACGCCGTCCAAACTTGTTGCCAGCGTCCAAGATTCAGCCGGCTATCCTCTGGCGACCCTCCGGTAATCTTCCTTGGGTCCAGTGACAAGGTGAGCATCTAGCTTCCTTATTTGGCCGGCCCTAATCCTCCACCAAAGTTGTCCAATTTTTCTGGACAGCTTGTTTATTTCGTGTCAGAGCATCGTTTGGACGACGTTTGGAGCTTCGACAATAGCTTCATTTCCGGGGATTTGATCTCCGATAATCCTCATAGGTGGAGGATGAAGGATTCATCAAAGGATGACAAATACCTCTCCGGAGAAGCGAGTTTTTG
Source organism: Wurfbainia villosa (assembly GCA_025175895.1). Taxonomy (NCBI): domain Eukaryota; kingdom Viridiplantae; phylum Streptophyta; class Magnoliopsida; order Zingiberales; family Zingiberaceae; genus Wurfbainia; species Wurfbainia villosa. The sequence continues at coordinate 26,802,962 of CM045989.1, read as the reverse complement.
AGGACTCGTTTTGGATCCGAATTTTGATTCGGATTGTGATCTTCTCTCGATCACATCGTCTTCAACACGAGGCTAGTAACTCGTATGAAGACGAGGCTCATGACTTTGTGAAGTCATCCCGAAGATACTCGGCATGGATACCGATAGAGGCGATTCTAGCGAGGATCGCTCCGGTTGATACCTTTCCCGCTACACATGATACGTCAGGTATACGTAGTATAAATTTCCTTTTATTACAAAATTTAAAATTGTGGTTATGTCTACATATGTTGTACTATGCATGCGTGTGGTGTGTGTATTGTAATAAATTTGATTTATTATTTTTATTTCTTCCGCTGTGCACATGTTTACGAAACATGTTCGAACACACACTCGTCGCGGTGTCGGAAACCCAACAAGTTTGACTTAACTTTGTTATATTCCTAATGTTGATGTGAGCAAGTCGTCTATGCCACAACCAACTTTCCTCTTTTTGTGTGAAATGAAACTTGATTGAGGATCTTTCTAAATTTATTGAAGTTATATATTTATTCCTAACTCCTTTAAGTGATTTTTTTGAGTCTTCAATATTGTTAATCAAACACTCATTTGATAAAAATTTTACTTCATAACCAGCATCACATAACTGACTTATACTAAGCAAATTAAATTTGAAATTCTCTACAAGAAAAACTTTATGTATAATAATATTTGATTCTAATTCAATGTTATCTGATCCAATTACTTTAAGTTTGTCATTGTTTCTAAAGGCGACTGAACCTAGATTCTTGAAGCTTAATTCTAAGAATTTTTGACTATCTCCAGTCATGTGTCTAGAACAACCACTATCTAGAATCCATTGGTCCATTCTGGAGTCCTACATGAATTAAAAATTCTTAAGATAATTCACACTTTGAATAAGATGAATTATCTTGAATGTATTTGATTGAGTTGATTAAGTCAATTTGATTAGGTTGATCAAGTTGATTAATTTGATTAAATTTATTAAGTTTGATTAAATGGTTAAGTTGAATTAAGTTATTTAAATTTGTTAGTTAAGTTGTGTAAAGTTGTTAAATTTGAGTTAAGTAAATTTGTTAAATTTGAGTTAAGTTGTTAGTTTTGAGTTAAATTAAGTAAAGTTGTTAAATTTTGAGTTAAATTAAGTAAAGTTGTTAAGTTTGAGTTAAATTAAGTAAAGTTGTTAAATTTGAGTTAAATTAAGTAAAGTTGTTAAGTTTGAGTTAAATTAAGTAAAGTTGTTAAGTTTAGTTGAATTAAGTTATTTAATTTTAGTTGATTTGTGTAAAGTTGTTAAATTTAATTGTATTGAGTTAATTAAACTATTTAAGCTTAGTTAAGTTCTAATTCATCTCACCAGAACTAAGTTTTCAATACACGTTAATCCTATAGATTTTGTGAGATGAGAATTTATTTTATCTTAATTTTAAAGTGAAATTTCAAAGTTTTTAAACTTGTGTTAGATTCAAGTTTAGCTTGAGCTAATCAAGTAGGTTTTTCCAGCATTGACTTTCAGGTTGTGACGAGGTATATGACCTTCTTGAATATCGGATGGACCACTTCCTAGACAAAGTCAATGAAGGAATTAAGTACTTGACTCACTTCGGACTAAGCTTTTGTCTAACTAGTTAAAGACTTAGTGAGTTAGATTCAGTCAGTTCCACTCAACTTAGTGCACCAGGTTGTGGCGAGGCATACGACCTTCTTGGATATCGGATGGACCACTTTTCTAGACATGCACTTCGAAGAGCTTCCCTAACTTACTATCAGTTCACTTCGTTTTAGTACTAGGTTGTTCAAGTTTAAACTACTTTGTTTCCTATCTAGTCCATTCTAAATTAAGCAAGTAAAGTAAACTAAGACATGCAAGAGTTTAACTAAATAAAGAAACAAGCAAGGTATTTTCTCCCCCTAAGTGATAACTTGGTTGAGTTTTGTTCGCTAAGTGAACTTGACTCTTGGGAACCCAAAATTTATTTGGTCCAACTTGGTTGACTAAGCTAGACTTAGGAACCCATGTTTGGACTCGATTCTTAGCATTTCAGCTAAGTAATGACATGTATGATTTATATGAGGATTTAGCTTTGTGTCCGAGTCCGGACTTGTTGTACACATCTCGCTGAGATCCAAGCATCATGTTTAGATACTTGGAGCCCGAAGTGAACCTTTCCAACATTCCGGTAAGATCTCCTACTTGCCTTTTTAGGACCGAGTTCTCTTCCTCAAGTTTTGCAACTTGAGTTGAGTCTCTATCTTTAACTTGCCAAGTTGAAGTCTTCGAGTTTACTTGCTCCTTAAGTACTTGAACTTCCTTAAGGAGTGAGTCTACTCGTTTCTCAGATTTAGCTAATTTCCATCCTAGGCATGCAATTATGTTGTAAAGTTTATCTTTTAAAAGAGTTACCTCGTTTAGTCCTTCCGAAATAGATGTTGATCCGTGGCTTCTCTCGGACTCAGACTCAGACTCAAAGCTTGATTCGACTCTGAAGCTTGATTCGGCCATGAATGTCACAAATCTTCTTTTTTTCTCTTCTACGTCTGAGTCTTCCGAAGATAATTCGTCCCAAGTTGCCTTAAGTGCTTTCTTCTTCTTTTCCTTTTTAGGTTTTTTTTCCTTTTTTAGATTTGCGCATTCCGACTTGTAGTATCCTTTTCCGTTGCACTCGTAACATGTTTTCGATCTGGGTCTCGACTTGTTGTCGATGACCTTTTTGGCATCTTTCTTCATAAACCTTTTTCTTTGGTTGAATATTTTCTAGACCATGTTTACGATTTCCTCTTCTCCATTTAGATCCGACTCTGACTCGTCTTCGGATTCACTTTTTATTTTTCTTTCCTTTTTAGTCAAACCTGCCAGTAAAGCAATATCGTTCTCGGTTTGACCCGAGTTAGCTTGTTCGTGTAGTTCGAGTTCGCAAAATAGTTTGTCTAATCTAATTAAGGAAAGATGCTTGAAGACCTTATAGGCATCAACAATGGATGTCCATAAAGCATTCCTCGTGAATGCTTTAAGTGTATACCTAATTACATCCCTATTTTCTATTTGATGTCCTATTAAATGAAGTCCATTTAATATATCTTTTATTCTAGTGTGGAGTTGACTAGCATTTTCATTTTCATTGATTTAACAATTAAAAAGTTTATTAAGTAACATATCTTGTTTTGCTATTCTAGTATTATTAGTGCTTTGTGCAATTCAATTAACTTATCCCAATGTTCCTTTAAATTTTCGAAGGGACATACTCTATTGTGCCCTTCTTTGGTAAGTCTGCATTACAAGGTGTTAAGGGTCTTGTAATCGACTTGAGCTCATTTCCTTACATCCACAGTCCATTTTTTTTATTCTAATAACTTACTCGAGTCGTCTACCGGAGAGACGAAACCTTTCCTAATTGAAAACCACACCTCGAGGTCATTTTTCAGGTAGCACTCCATTCGTCTCTTCCAATAAAAAAGTCCTCTCTGTTAAAGAGAGGAGGCGAATGGTGTTGTACCCTTCTAAGTGCAACATTACTAGTAAATTTTTGTTATTAAATTTTTATTTAAATTAATTAAATTAAAATTCATAATTATTCCTAGATTTATTCAAATTAAGCAATATTGTATTGTGTAAAAAGAATAAATTTACACTAAAGCAAGACAAATATTAAAAATTTATTCTAATGAAAAAATAAATATTAAAATTAATGCTAACATTATTCTAAGATAAAAATACTAAAACTAAAGAAAATTCTTAATGCTCTCGTTGGTGGTTGCACCAAAATCGGAGCACCCCCGCTCTGATACCAATTGTAGGATCATAATGTTCCGAGAGGGGGGGGGGGGTGAATTTCGAAAGTTATAAATTTTCTTTATAAATTAAAACTTATTTTTTGAAATCTTTAGAAACAAAAAGTATGCAACAGAATTAAATAAAATAAGAAGATAAGTTATTTACTTGGTTCATAACCCTAGTCGGGTTACTACTCCAAGGCTCGAAGCTCTCCGAGAGTTACCTCGATGGGCAATGCACAATATGGCCCTCCGACTTGAGAACTCTCGACTTCATAGGGATTCACTTTTTTACAATGATTAAGAGATAGGTAACACACTACCTTATCTTTTAAATGAAGTACAAAAAGTTAAACAAAAACAAATAGAATGTACCAACACTTTAGTAGCTATTGAATTAGGGCACGGAGTGTCGGAGTTACGTGGGTGCAATGCGATGTAGCTTCTGCGGACGAAGAACACTTGTAATGACACTTGGACATAGTAGATAAGTTGTCTTCGAAGTTTGTCATGCATTTATTTTACAAGCCATTTCCAGTCGACTGGAATGCCCTCCAGTCGACTCCACATCACCCTGTCGATATGGTACTTCGGCCTTCCTAGTCGACTAAACATGTTCTAGTCGACTCTAGGTCACCTGGCTCCGCATCGGAAAATTTGCCTTTCCAATCGACTAGACCTCCCCAGTTGACTGAAACTCTTTCCATCTGGGCTGCCAGATCTTTGATTGATCACCAGCTAATCTTGCTAACTGGGTATCAAGTTGACTGGAATCCATTTAGTCGCCTATTCCCTGTAAAACGAGATTAGCAAAAATAAACAGTATAAAATACAAAAGCAGTAGTAATATTGCTTGATCTCGACTTCTTAGTTCCACACGAACTATCCGTCAGATCGACGTCTAGCTTTGTCCCCCTATAGAGGACTCGACCTCACCTCTTCACTCGAGGCATACCTGCCGACTGTCCTGCTAGACTTACCATACTTGACATCCGATCTAACCCACTAGGAATTCCACCAGCTGTCTGGTCTCCCTGACCCAACTAGACTTCATGTCGGTTGTCCGGTCTCCTGACCCAATTGATCTTCATGCTAGATGTCTAGTCTCCTAACTCACCTGGACTTCCTGTCTAATATCCGGTCCTCCTGATCTGTAAGTTTTCTTCCTAATATCCGGTCAACATGACCTACTAGGGCTTTCCATCTTTGCTTAGTATTCGATTTACCTGACCTACTAGGACTTCCTGTTAAGCCTGTAAACTTAACATATATATTAAACCACAAGTAATTCTTAACTTTTACTATGGTTTATACATCAAAACTAAGGAGTGGTGCTTCCTGCATCAATAAGAAACTTTCTACTGACTCCCGATTTCCTTTAGAATTTCATCAACATACATTTATGAATCATAAATTTCAATTGATGCCCACTCGATCCTTAGATAGAGAGTTCTTCTCCATGCATGCACCGAATATAATGGGAATGATTGATTTTTATGGACTTAGTAAACTAGTCTATTGTGACCATGATATAAATGTAGATCTAGTTTCTAAGTTCTATAATAATTTGCAACCCATTCGAGATAGATTATTTATAAAAGTAGGGTAGCCAAGAGAGATATCTCATTCACTCCTGACATTCTTAAGGCATTCTTAGACTGAAGAGAGTCACATTCAAATCTTGAATGCAATCTGGGCATTCAAGAACCTCTTGAAGGTTATTCCATTAATGTCATTCATGAGTATTTTTTTTAAAAGACCACGCCAACTAGGTCTTGACCTATTTCCTGGCATGGCATTAGTTGCCCCTGACAATGTCCTATACAAGGTCATTGTAGATTGAATTCTATCCATTGTCACATGGGGGCAAGCTAAAGTAAGACTCCATCATCTACTCACCCTCCATCTTCTGAAAAATCGTTTGGATTTCAATGTTGCATTAAACATTTTCTTATGCATAGTCCACTTCACTGTCCCAATCCAAAAGAAAATTTATATGCCATTTGGACATATCATTACATTTTGGTTAGAGTCCATAGGCATTAATAAAGCATGGGCAAAGTCAAGCATATGTTTGACTTTGACATCATAAAGTGGCGTAACTTTTCCTTGGCTGGCATGTCCCAAGTCCATAGGAGTGTTGAGTGGGTGGATGGACACCAAGCTAGTTAGTGATGGGACATGGGCATAGAAGAAGAAGAAGAACCACTAGCTCTAGCCGACGAACCATATTCTTCCGTATCTGAGCAGCCAGATAGCTTATGCAGAGATTATGTCGAGTTCACTGAGACAGTCGATACTCGATTCAAGGAGCTCCAGATGACTATCGACACCAAATTTAAGGGGCTTCAGACGACTATAGATATGCATTTATCGGAAGTATCTACCAGACAGAAGCAGATTTTGGACCAATAAATGGAAATTCTCAGTCTCCTAGATTCCTTGGCGACTGATTCTTGGGGTCCTTATTCACAAGCCATGTAGCCTTTGCATGCTTTTCTTACTTCTACAAAAAAATTGTTGTGTGCATTTAAACTTTAGAATTGTAGAAACGTGTAGCAAGTTTAGGAATTTTGTGAAATGGACACCTTTAATGGAGTGTAGTGAATTTTGTGTAAAATTATTGTGAATGTTGAATGTTTACAAACCTTCTCTAACTTATGAATATGAGTTTGGCATTTTTTTCATTATATATATGTGTTTATATGCTGTTAGCAGGTTTTGTCACAACTACTTTAAGGGGAAACTCTGTCAAAAAATTTTTGTCCATCTAGTGGAGTTTTCCATGCTTCTCAATATGTTTCATTCAAAAATCAAGATCGACATCTATTTTTAGAAATACATTATTGGTGCATTTGGATAACGAGGTGTGAGGATTCAGGAGGACACCCCTATTAATTGCTCAATCTAATTCTAAAATTCTTTTTGGGTCGTCGGATCAATGTATTCTTCTCCCAATGATCTTTTTGTGTGTTTTCCAAAGGGGGAGAGATAAGTAGGGTTTAAGTTTTAAAGATAAAGTAAAGTGGGTCTTAAACATATAAACTGTGAAGTTCTTAAAATCTTGACATTTGATGCTGATCTTATTTGAATATGGCTATCTTGACATTCGATGCTAATCTTATTTGAATATGGCTTGACATGACAATCTTATTGCAAATCTTGATTCAGTGAAGTTATGCAAATCTCAAAATTTTTTGTGCAATATCTTTTACTGTGAATTATGTATAAATTTTGAGAATATTATATTGTGCTACAATTGCATCACCTAAACTTAAACCATATTGTCAAACATCAAAAAGGGGGAGATTTTTGTGCAATCAGGCCCAAATGATGTTTTAGTGTTTGACAAGGGTTTAAGTTAAGGTGATAATTATGTGTTATCTCACGCTGTTGGTTGAGATGTATTTCCAGGAAATTCCTTGTAGGGCAAGGACCAGATGCAAGGTGATGAAGTCCCAAATGAAGAGTCTTTGCAAATGAAGTCCCGGATGAGGAGTCTTGGCAAATGATGTCCCAGATGAGGAGTCTTGGCAAATGAAATCTCGGACAAGGAGTCTTGAAAATGAAGTCCCGGATGAGGAGTCTTGGCAAGTGAAGATCCGGACGAGAAGTCTTAGCAAGTGAAGTCCCGGATGAGAAGTCTTAGAAAGTGAAGACCCAGATGAGAAGTCTTGGAGGATGAAGTCTCGGAAGCAATTCATGGCACGGAAGACCTATGAACAGTGGTTCACAGGCATCAGGTAAGGGGTATAGGTTAGACTTCTTCCTAGGCGTGGTTTCAGCTCTAGACGGGTTGAAACAGACAAGGTTTAAGGCAGTAGTAAGGCAACACCTTGACTGATTACCTCATCAGTCGAGGCGGCACCTCGATTGGTACTTGATACTTTAGACGAGTTGGTAAGCTGAGAGCTCAGGACCGGTCTAAAGATTTCCCAGTCGAGGTGACACCTCGACTGGACATGGTTAGTAGGGTGTTAGGACTCAGCTCGACTGGCCTTGCGATTGCTGAGGAAGCAACGTTAGTCGAGGTGGCACCTCCACTGTTACTTCATTCAATTGAAAAGAAGCAAGGCAAAGTCGACTGTCACCTCGACTGGGGTGGCGTGACTTGAGCAAAAATACATCACAGTCGAGGCGGTGCCTCGATTGTTGCTTTGTTCAATCGAACAGAAGTAAGGCAAAGTTGAATGCAACCTCAACTGGGGTAGCATAATTTGAGCATAAACCCATAGCAGTCGAGGTGACACCTCGACTGATGTTCTATTTGGTTGAATAGAAGGGAGGTGAGCTCGACTGTGACGTTATTAGTCGACGCGATGAACCATCACCTCGACATGACCTATGTTACAATAGGCAATAAGTCAAAATTGAGGGGGAAAACTTACCATTAGCAATGGTAATCAAATGATAGTTAAGGTGCTAGTCGAGGAGACTTGACTGTGCAGGAAGAAAAAGCCCTAATTGAGTCCGTTTTAAGGGTTTTCTCTGGCTCATTTTAAAAGGACCCTACACTACTATTTACAAACCTCTCTAAAGCGATTCTCCTGTGTTTTTCTCTCATCCTCCAAGCTCCAATTATCCTTAAAGACAATCAAGGGAGTGAAGAGAAGAAGCCCTAGCTATTACTGCACATTGTAATCTTACTCTTCTCAAACAATTTCATTTGTAAGTTATGTCGTAACTCATGTAAGCTTGTATTAAGGGGTTTTTCCACCTTCGGAGCTTTTTTGAGAAGGAGAAAGAGTAGAGGTAGGCCTTGGACGTAACAGTTTGTGAGGGAACTTTGAACCAAGTAAAAAACTATGTTCTTGTGTGTGTGTTGTTTTCTTTTTCCTTTGTTTCTGCTGCTTATCGTCGAACGAGCTCTTTTCTCTGTGGAACTTCGAGTGACAATGATCGACGCTATTCAACCCCCCTTCTAGTGACGCCAATGGTCCTGCACTAGGCACGAAATCAGCCCGAGCTCAGCTTTATAAGGAGTCTTCATGGAGGATTTGGAGTTGTCAGTTCTTGAGCATTTGGGAGAGGTTTTAATATTATTAGACTCTCTGAGCCATAAAAACCGCTTTTTGCATTGTAGAAACCTCGAAAGTTAGCCACGGATCTGTGCAAAGATAAATAAAATAAATTCATGTACATGTTTAGAAACACTAGATCTACTTTAGATCTACATGGAAGAGTGTTACCCTTGTAGTGATGCCCTTCGCTTATCCTGCTCGTCCAAACGGTTGCCGGATCTCATAGAGTGTCAAGTGAACACTCCTCTACATGTATCTACACGAAAAAAGGTGAAGAAACCACTTAGAGTGTACTAGCACCCTTGGAGGTCATGACAATGGAGGAAAGGGAAAGAGCAAGGAGGGAGAGGGAAGAAGATGAAATCAATTCACCACTAATACTATGGCCAACCACATTAAGGATGGGGTTATAAACATCCATGTAATACCAAGAGCCATGGCTCTTGGTCTTGTTCATGAGGTGGCACACCATGATGTGTCCATGATGATGTGGAACATCATCATTGGCTGACCCCTATGCCAAGTCACCATGAAGAGGCATTTGGTCAAGTCAAACTTGACCCTTCATCTTCCCTCTCAAGTCAAGTCAAACTTGACCTCTTATCTCCCATGGTTGATCAAATCCAACCTTTGATTCAAGTCAATTTAATTTAATGAATCTCTATTCATTAGTTTAAATTGACTCAATGAATCATATCTAAATTAGACTCATTCAACACTTGAATCAAATTGAGTCCAACTCAATTAGTCTAATTTGGATTACTCTTAATCCAATTTGGTTCATCACACGAACATAATCCTCTTAGTCCATCATATGAACCTAATCTCCATCTAATTTCCCTTTGTGTGTGACCCTATAGTTTCTTGTAACGTTGGCAATGCTCCTAAACCGATTTTGAAACATAAGAAATGAGTGGTATCTAGTAACACATCATTGCTACCCAAGTTACAAGAATGTTGAGATCCAACATCACCTTTGTGACTACTAATTGTGACTCTCACAATATGTGACAATGTCCCTCTATCCTTGACATCTAGATTGATCAATTGAGGCATAGACCGTGTCATCCTCTGAACAATCTATATCTTGAACTCCAAGTAGACTCACTCTAATCAAATGAGTTCAATATCTCATATTGACTCATTTGGGCATGACCATGCAATTAGTGGTCTCACTCTATCAAGAATCATGATATCACTCTCATCATATAGGAGGGATAGATCTCATCTACATCACTCACAACTCTCCGTATAATTTGTTACATACCCAGTAATCGCCTTTATAGTCCACCCATTTACAGGTGAGTTTGACCAAGCCAAAGTATGCAACTCCTTATGTAGGGAACCATGGTGACTTCAGGTCCAAGGACTAATAGTCATACTAATAGTCACATGAGAAAGTATATGACACTCATATAACGATCCATGATACTTTATCTTGGTGGGTCATTCAGTATACATTCTCCAATGCATACCCATGTGTCAACTTGATATCACATATCCATTACTTGTGAGATCAAGTCATCGATTTAACCTACATGCTAGTCTCCTCTTATTAACATTGTCCCTGAATATTAATACTTGACTAGGAATGATTAAAAGTAGTATTCTCTATATCATCTCATTATCGATTTAACCAATCAATTAATATAGATAAGAACCTTCTACTCAAGGACGCTATTATACTTAGTTATTTAGCACCAATACAAGTAAGTATAATAACCATAAAGAAATGCCTTTATAAATATATATAGGAATATGATACAACAAGTCCATACAATAATCATCACATGATCGGCTCTAGGGCTTTCACTAACAATCTCTCACTAGCACTAGTGTCAATTACTGTAGTATCTAATGCCCAATGACCTAGTATGACCATCATGCTTTTTCTGTGCCAAAGCCTTGGTCAAGGGATCTGTGACGTTAGCCTCTGTGGGTACTCTATAAATCTTCACATCTCCTCTATCGATAATCTCTCGAATGAGATGGAAGCGTTGTAGTATGTGTTTGGTCCGCTGGTGTGAGCGAGGTTCCTTAGCCTGTGCAATCACTCCGTTGTTGTCACAATAGAGATCTATAGGATCTGTTATGCTAGGAACCACCCCAAGCTCATTAATGAATTCGTGGATCCAAAATGCCTCCTTTGCTGCCTCTGATGCAGCAATATACTCGACCTTTGTTGTAGAATCAGCAATTGTATCTTGCTTCGAACTCTTCCAGCTCACAGCGCCACCATTCAAGCAAAACACGAATCCTGACTGCTATATATAATCATCCTTGTCAGTTTGGAAGATGGCATCACTGTAACCCTTTACAGCTAGTTCCCCATCGCCTCCAAATATCAAGAAATATACTTTAGTCCTTCTTAAGTACTTAAGAATATTCTTGACCGCTATCCAGTGACGCTCACCTGGATCTCACTGGTATCTGCTCGTCATGCTCAAAGCATACGAGACATCAGGACGAGTACATAGCATGGCGTACATGATAGATCCTATGGAAGATGAATAAGTGATCTTATCCATGCGGTCTCTCTCCACTCTAGAAGAGGGACTTTGAGTCTTCGAAAGACTCACAGCATGTGACATCGACAGAAATCCCTTCTTGGAATTCTGCATGGCAAACCGTAGTAATACGGTGTCAATATATGCACTCTGACTTAGGCCAAGCAATCTCTTAGGTCTATCTCTATAGATCTTGATGCTTAGAATACAGGCTACTTCACCTAAGTCCTTCATTGAGAAACACTTCCCCAGCCAAGTCTTCACAGACTGTAGCGAAGGGATGTCATTCCCAATGAGTAGTATGTCATCCACATACAATACAAGGAAGACAACTGTGTTCCCATTAACCCTCTTGTAGACACAGGGTTCATCTTCATTCTTGATGAAACCAAACTATTTGATCGCATCATCGAATCGAAGATTCCAGCTCCGAGAAGCTTGCTTTAGCCCATAAATGGACCTTTGCAGCTTGCATACTTTGCCAGTATGCTGTGGATCTACAAAATCCTTAGGTTGTGTCATGTATACATCCTCAAGCAAGTTTCCATTCAGAAATGCAGTTTTGACATCCATCTACCAAATCTCATAATCGTGGTACGCTGCAATAGCAAGCATGATCCGAATGGACTTAAACATCGCAACTGGAGAAAAGGTTTCATCATAGTCAATACCATGAATTTGCTTGAAACCTTTAGCTACCAATCGGCCCTTATAGGTATGCGTAAGTCCATCCATGTCAGTCTTTCTCTTAAAGACCAACTTACACTCAATGGGTTTGTCACCTTCAGATGGATCAACCAAAGTCCATACTTGGTTGGTGTACATGAATTCCATATCGGATCTCATGGCCTCTAGCCATTTCTCAAAGGTAGGCTCATTCTCAACGACAATAACGTCATCATGGTTAGACAAGAGATATGAGTATCTCTCAGGCTGACGACGTACCCTATCAGACCTACGAAAAGGTAGGTCTACCTGAACAGGTTGTTGTTCCACAACTCTTTGTGCAACAATCTCGTCATCCACAACACTTTGTGGTTCCTATTCAACCTCCATCTCGGCCTCAGTGCTATGGTCCATATCTTGAATTTATTCAAGATCGAACGTACTCCCACTAGTTTTTCTAGAAACAAAGTCCCTTTCTAGAAATACCCCAGTCTTTGCCACAAACACTTTGTGCTGACTGAGAATGTAGAAGTAATATCCCTTCATTTCCTTGGGATATCCAACAAAATAGCACTTATCGGATTTGGGTCCCAGTTTGTCTAAAACTTGACGTCGAAGGTATGTCTCACAACCCCAAATCCTTATGAAAGACATCTTGGGATTTTTGCCTATCCATATCATATATGGTGTCTTTATCACAACTTTGGATGGAACACGGTTAAGTGTGAAGGATGCTGTGTCTAAAGCATATCCACAAAAGAATATAGGAAGATTTGTGTGACTCATCATAGATCGTACCATATCTAATACGGTACCATTCCTCCTTTCAGATACACCATTCCACTATGGTGTTCCAGGAACAGTGAGTTGGCATAGAATCCCACACTCAGCTAGATAGTCACGAAACTCATGGATAAGGTATTCACCACCTCGATCTGATCGAAGTATCTTAATACTCTTGCCAAGCTAGTTTTGTACTTCATTCTTGAATTCTTTGAACTTTTCAAAGGATTCTGACTTATGTGTCATCAGATACACATAACCATATCTACTGAAGTCATTAGTAAATGTAATGAAGTACCTATAATCACCTCTAGCAGCGACATTGAAAGGGCCATACACATCACTATGTATAAGTCCTAATAAGTCTGTTGCTCTTTCGTTGTGTCCACTAAAGGGAGTCTTGGTCATCTTGCCTCGAAGGCAAGACTCGCATGTCTCATATGATTCAAAATCAAATGAGTCCAGCAACCCATCCTTAAGGAGCTGGGATAAGCGACTCTCATTTATGTGACCTAAGCGACAATGCCAGAAATAGGTTTGGTTCAACTCATTTGACTTGAAACTTTTGGTACTTATGTTACAGATGGGGTTCTCTAAGTCTAGAATGTAGAGTTTGTTCATCAGAGGTGCACTATAATAGAACATATCATTTAAATAAATAGAACAACATTTTTTCTTTATTATAAATGAAAAGCCTTTCTTGTCTAAACAAGAAACAGAAATGATGTTCTTTGTGAGAGAAGGCACATAACAACATTCATCTAATTCTAGTACAAGCCCAGAGGGCAGAGATAGAAAATAAGTACCTACAGCAACAGCAGCAACCCTTGCTCCATTTCCTACTCGTAGGTCTACCTCGCCCTTCGTCAATGCCCTGCTATTTCTCAGCGCCTGTACATTAGTACAAATGTGAGATGCACATCCGGTATCAAATACCCACGATAAAGAAATAGATAGATTGACTTCTATAACATATATACCTGAAGTAGAAGTCTCACTTCTTTTCTTCTTATGATCTTCCAGGTATCCCTTGCAGTTTCGCTTCCAGTGATCGGTCTGACTGCAGTGGTAGCATTCACCTTCCTTGGCAACCCCTCCTTTATGTTTCAGTGCCTTGCCTTTGCCTTTGGCTTGGGACTTTCCCTTACCTTTAGGCTTGCCCTTGCCTTTCTTCTTTTGCACCATCAAAATGGAGTCGAGCTTTGCCTTCTTAAGGTTGAGCTCAAGAGTTCTCAACATGCTAAGCATCTCAGGTAGTGGCTTATCAATTTCATTCATGACAAATTGATTGTAACTTTCTAGCAAGGATTGCAAGATCAAGTCAGTGGTCAGTTCTTGGCCAAGTGGGAATCCCAACCTCTCTAGGTTTTTTATGTACCCAATCATCTTGAGTACATATGGACCTACGGAGTCCCATCTTGCATCTTGCACTGAAATAATGCCTTAGAGATCTCGAATCTCTTGTGCCTTGCTTGTCATTGATACAGTTGACGAAGATATTCAACCATATCAAAAGCATTCATCAACTCATGTTGCTTTTGAAGCTCAGAGTTCATGGTCGCGAGCATGAGGCATGACACATCTAATGCATCATCTTGATGCTTCTTGTAAGCATCTCGGTCATCTCGCGTGGCAGTGGCAGGAGGTGCTTCCAGAATGGGTTGCTCCTGGACGTACAATTTTCTTTCTTGTTTGAGAATGATTCTCAGATTCCTATACCAATTTAGGAAATTAGCTATTGAGCTTGTCCTTCTCAAGTACAGAATGCAGGGAGAGAGTGTTCATGTTTGACGACATGATAATCTGCAACATAAATAATGCAGAAAGTAAATATCATATTCCATTTATCATTTAATTAGACATTTAATTAAATGATGCTCCCACTGAATTATAGGACTTTTGTAGAATCAAGTCATGGATGTGGTCAAACCACACTATTAGATTCATACAAACTAGCTATAATTCTCACGGGACAAGATCCATATCATACTATGCCTTGAGTTAGCTTTGGCTAAATTGCCCAAGACTTAGTTTGATCGGTAGGTAACAAATTACCAATTACATCTCTATGCAACTCTTATTTATAAGATCAAGATCCATATTTACAAAAGAACTTGAGTTAGCTTTGGCTAAATCGCCCAAGATTTAGTGTAAATGTGATCTTATCCTATCTTTCCAACCATTGGAATATGTCTATAGTTTTACCCGATCTAATTGAGTTAACTAGTTTCACTCAATCTAATTGAGCTTATTCTCACCCAAGCTTTGATAGGCGGACCAAGATTGTCCCTCTGCACCCTACCAAGATAATATGCGTTGCTATGCTTTGGCAGATTCAACAATTACAAATGATCGAGGTAGTGATGGGTATCAAAACTTGGTAGGCATTTCGAGTTGACTTGATTAAGATCTAATCTAATCGTGAATGTGTATCATATACGCATTAAGTCATTAATTACCCTATACTAGCATGCATCACATACTACAAGCAAAAACAAATAAGGCATTAATTACCCTATACTAGCATGCATCATATAGATACAAGCAAAAACAAATATATATATATATATATATATATATATATATATATATATATATATATACTAATTAATTAATTTGTGATGAGGTCATGACCCTATTACGATCTTCTCAAGACAATGAGAAAATCAGACGGTCAACCTAGGGTTAGCGATTTCTCCAAGCGCCTCCTTTGTTCGCCATGTGTCGTCAGCACCCTCCTCGTAACTCTGTCTACAAGTGGACCTTCCACTGCTACATTTTGTACATTATAAACATAAAACTTGAGTTACATTTGAGTCTAAAATTTATTTACAATAGGAATATAATAAGAGAGGCACGATGCATAGGTCGCATATCATATACAACATGCACAACACAAAAATGGCGCGCAAGCCGTAGTATGAACTACAACATAATTTTATCCAATCACATTGGGGTTTTTGGGACGTGACCATCAAAATATCATACATAATTCTAAATTATATATTTTACATAAATTTCTATAATTTACCAATTTGTTTTCAATTTTATGAGTTACATCTCCGCAATGGTCCCGCTAAACGATTTTCGGGCGCGATCCGGGACAATGCCCCTTGTGGGGTTAGGGGCAGCGTCCCTTCTCGCAAAATGAATCTCACGAGTCTACCATCTTGATCTTACAGTGCCTTAAGTCTATATCCCAAAAGACTAAAGCGAGACTTTGCCGTTTCGAAGAGTTTTTCTCGGTGGTTGAAGCCTACATGTGTCATGATACTACTGGTACCTTCTCTACATAATCCCCGATAGAGGGGTTAGTAGGTGACCCTAGATCCGATCCGAAATACACGGCTCCGCTAAGGAAGAAAAAGAAGCCATGGGCACAGGAGAATATCAGAAGCCATTGGCACGGGTGAATGCCAGAAGCCATTGGCACGGGCGAATATCAGAAGCCATTGGCACGGGCGAATATCGGCTCGCACGGGCGAATATCGGCCATTGCACGGGCGAATATCGAAGCTATTGGTATGGGAAAGAAAGCAATCGACACAAAGGAGAGACTAAGGCGCTGCCAAGAGGACGGTCCAACTGATCAATACAAAGGGAATTCGACATGGGAAAAGAGGAATCGTTCGGGTTGATAAAAAGCCCTAGGGCTAGGTCACCCGTGGGCTATAGACCTAAACTAGCTTCCTCAATACTAAGGAGGGAGGTAGTCTAGCCTAGTTCTCAAAAATAGAGGAAAAGGTGTTAGGCAAACACTGGGAGGCCCCACACAATATTCCAAGGAGTCTTCACCCCTTATATTTGTAACAGAATTATTCTCCAGGGAGAGGTGGTGGCCACGTGTACGGTGGAGATAATCCACGACGTTACGATGAAGGAGAAGGGAGGATAAAAGGAAGGAAGGAAAGAGGAAAGGAGATCCGAAATCATTCCGACGCAGCAAGAGAGAAGAAGAGGCAAGAGGAGAAGGAAAAAAGGGAACAACCATCTCGCCGGAGAAGAAGGACGGAGATCGGCCATTGCTACATCTCTTGTATTTTTCTTCGTCTTGTAATGTCATTGTAAGAGGTCTTTCTCCTCCACCTGCGGAAACTTGCTTTCTGTAAAGGAGGACCTTCATAGTGAAAGTGCTTAGGCACCGCATCTGGTGAGAAAACTCACCTCCGTGGAGTAGGAATCCTCTTTCCGAACCACGTTACATCTTGTGTCTGAATCTCGATTGCTGGCATCAGTTTTTTTCATTTCATCTACTTCATCCTCTTATTCTCTACTGATTACGGCCGGGGAGAATCCTCTGAGACCTCCCTCAGTGCTTCACTGTATTGAAAACGGAGCGACCAGATTTTTTCCCATACCCGCATCATGTCAAAACACTTGTTGCTTCGAATCTGTGAGAAAAATACTCAAAAAAAAAATTAGGAAAATTACAGAAACTTACATATATATAATTTTTCATATCTAATACAAAAATTACAAAACAAACATGTACATGCTTCGCACATGACTCTGATACCACTGTTAGACTCTCCGAGCTGCCAAAACCGTTTTTTGGGTTGCAGAAAACTCGGAAGTTAACCACGGATCGGTGCAAAGATAAATAAAATAAATTCATGTACATGTTTAGAAACACTATATCTAATTTAGATCTACATGGAAGAGAGTTACCCTAGTAGCGATGCCCTTCGCTTATCCCGCTCGTCTAAACGGTTGTCGGATCTCGTAGAGTGTCAAGTGAACACTCCTCTACATGTATCCACATGGAAAAAGGTGGAGAATACCACTTAGAGTGTGCTAGCACCCTTGGAGGTCACGACAATGGAGGAAATGGAGAGAACAAAAAGGGAGAGGGAAGAAGATGAAATCAATTCACCAGTAATACTATGGCCGACCACATTAAGGATGGGGTTATAAACATCCATGTAATACCAAGAGCCATCGCTCTTTGTCTTGTTGATGAGGTGGCACACCATGATGTGTCCATGATGATGTGGAACATCATCATTGGCCGGCCCCTATGCCAAGTCACCATGAAGTGACATTTGGTCAAGTCAAACTCGACCCTTCATCTTTCCTCTCAAGTCAAGTAAAACTTGACCTCTTATCTCCCATGGTTGATCAAATCCAACCTTTGATTCAAGTCAATTTAATTTAATGAATCTCTATTCATTAGTTTAAATTGACTCAATGAATCAAATCTAAATTAGACTCATTCAACACTTGAATCAAATTTAGTCCAACTCAATTAGTCTAATTTGGATTACTCTTAATCCCATTTGATTCATCACATCAACCTAATCCTCTTGGTCCATCATATGAACCTAATCTCCATCTAATTTCCCTTTGTGGGTGACCCTATAGGTTCTTGTAACATTGGCAATGCTCCTAAACCGATTTAGAAACATAAGCAATGAGCGGTAACTAGGAACATATCATTGCTACCCAAGTTACAAGAATGTTGAGATTCAACATCGCCTTTGTGACTACTAATTGTGACTCTCACAATATGTGACAATGTCCCTCTATCCTTGACATCTATATTGATCAATTGAGACATAAACCGTGTCATCCTCTGAACAATCTATATCTTGAACTCAAAGTAGACTCACTCTAATCAAATGAGCTCAATATCTCATATTGACTCATTTGGGCATGACCATGCACTTAGTGGTCTCACTCTATCAAGAATCATGATATCATTCCTCTCATATAGGAGGGATAGGTCTCATCTACATCACTCATATCCCTCCACATAATTTGTTACATACCCAGTAATCGCCTTTATAGTCCACCCATTTATGGGTGATGTTTGATGAAGCCAAAGTATGCAACTCATGTAGGAAACCATGGTGACTTCAGGTCCAAGGACTAATAGTCACATGAGAAAGTATATGACACTCATATAATGATCCATGATACTTTTTCATGGTGGGTCATTGAGTATACATTCTCCAATGCATACCCATGTGTCAACTTGATATCTCATATCCATGACTTGTGAGATCAAGTCATCGAGTTGACCTACATGCTAGTCTCTTCGCATTAACATTGTCCCTGAATATTAATACTTGACTAGGAATGATTAAGATAGTATTCTCTATATAATCTCATTATTGATTCAACCAATCAATTGATATAGATAAGAACCTTTTACTCAAGGACGCTATTATACTTAGTTATTTGGCACCAATACAAGTAAGTATAATAACCATAAAGAAATGCCTTTATAAATATATATTGGAATATGATACAACAAGTCCATACAACAATCATCACATGATTGGCTCTAGGGTTTTCACTAACAGATATTGCATTCCAAATCTTCCAAGGCATTCAAAGCAACTAACAAACAAGTGATCAAAAGCAAGCATCTTGTAAAGTGTTCTTTCCATTTCTTGTATTTGCTTTTGTATATTGTTGTATTTGGTTGTTTCCTTGTCTATTGTTATAAACATTCATATTGTACAAGGTTTCTCTGCCTCCGGATTGTATTTCAAGAAGAAGACACTGTTGGGTTTCCGGCACCGCGGCGTGTGTATGTTCGATCATGTTTCGTAAACATGAACATAGTGGAAGCAATAAAAATAATAAATACTCCTATTTATTACAACACACACAACACACGCATGCATATTACAACAAGTGTAGACATAACCATAAATTTAAATTTGCAATAAAAGGAAATTTATCTACGTTATACCTTTCGTATGACGTGTAGCGGGAACGGCATCAACCGGAACGATCCTCGCTAGAATCGTCTCTATCCGTATCCACGCCGAGTTCCTCAGGATGACTTCACTAAGCCACGAGCTTCGTCTTCGTACGGGTTACTAGCCTCGTGTTGAAGACGACGTGATCGAGAGATGATCACGATCCGAATCCAAATTTGGATCCAAAATGAGTCCTCAAAACTCGCTTCTCCGGAGAGGTATTTGTCAACCGATTGACGAATCCTTCGTCCTCCACCTCAGAGGATTACCGGAGATCGAATCCCCGATAAGTTATCCACTGTCGGAGCTCTAACCGTCGTCCAAACGACGCTCCGACGAGAGGAGAAGAAGCTATCCAGAAAATTGGACAGCTTGGTGGAGGAGTAGGCGCCGGCCAAAACAAGGAAGCCAAGTGCTCACCTTTTCACCGAGGCCTAGGAAGATCACCGGAGGGTCGCCGGAGGGTTCACCGGCTGAAGCTTGGACGCTGACAAGGAGATGACAGCGGCACAACAAGCTGGGCGGCAGCCTAGGGTTGGCGCCGAGCAACTCCAAGGGTGGGCGGCAACTCAAAGGCTAGGGTTTTTGGATTAGTTAGGGCTTAACAATCCCTTAAGCCCTCTTTTATAGAGAACTAATTCTCTTAATGGTTAATGGATCATATCCATAAAGCCCGTTAACCCGCTCCATTAAGATAAGTTAAAATAAACCAAACCATGATGGTTTATTTTAAGTTAAAACGAACCGAACCAACTTTTGGTTCATTCGTTTAAAATAAACCAAACCCCTTTGGTTTATTCTCATCCATTGGATTAGAACCAAACCATTTTGGTTCATCCATTACGTCTTCATAAGACGTGGCCCATCCACGCTTCCATTGCGACTGAAACGATTTCATGCTCGCTTTATGTTTGGTCCAACCAAACCTAGTTTCTCTCGGTCTGAGAATCTCATTCTCAAGCTCGTTTTAAATCCTTTGGATTACGCTCGTTGTGCGTGTGACCAAATAGATTCTCGGTTTATGTTGGCCGTCTATAATTAACCATTAATTATAGAACGATCATGAGTGGCACCTAGTAGTACATCATGATCCCCAATTAATCGAAAAGATCAACGGTTGATCCAGAACTATTTCTGAAACCCTTCAGCAGCTCGAATGATTCGTGCCCCATTTCCTTCACTCATCTTATACCCACTTGGTTTAGGACATGGTCTATTGTATCAGTCCCCACTAGGCTGACTACGTCACACCTAGCCCAAGTATTATTTCCTCGTCCTACGGATTCTAGTTACTCCACATGTATCGAAGAGTACCTTACTCTAAACATATAATGCTTTGGCCAAAGACTTTAGTAACAATCTGACGAGAGGCCATGGGTATACATCTCCTCGCAAGGAGTGGTGAATCCTTTATAGGCTATTCAAACACCTTCGATCACTTCGACTTATACCCAATCATCCCGGGTCCACATCTCCTTAGAGATGTTTGCTTAAGATGTCAAAGCATAAGTCTCCATGATCAAGATGACTTGAATACCGCAAGTCTAAGGAACATCGCACTTAAGCCACAGTAAGAACTTCATTGACATATCTATATATGCAGAGAACCATATGAAGTCTTACGGCTGGTCACTCCAATGAACTAGTTACCATAACTAGCATCCACAATTAACTCCGGACATCACTATGTCTCCAACCAGTGAGAATCAGCTGCTTGGATACACCAAGGAGTATACCTCGTGCTAGTCTCGACTGTTAGTTATAGCCCTAAGAACCAATCATGTGATGGTTGAATAGGGAACATTTTGTATCATATTCTATAAAGGCAAAGGATTGGTTATTATATTTAAGTCTTGCTTGTGCCAGCTAAATTAAATATAGTAATGCCCTAGAAAAGTAGGTTCTTATCTACAGCACATCAATTGGCAGAATTGATTATGAGAGGCTGTAGAGAACACTTTCTAAATGTTCCTAGTCAAGTATTAATATGCAAGGGCAATATTAATACATAAAGACTAGCATGTAGGTCAATTGATGACTTGATCTCACAAGTCATGGATATATGATATCAAGTTGACACATGGGTATATATTAGAGAATATATACGAATCAACCCGCCATGAGAAAGTTTCATGGATCGTTATATGAGTGTCATAAACTTTCTCATGTGACTATTGGTATGAATAGTCCTCGGACCTGAAGTCACTACGGTTCCCTCATAAGGAGTTATGTACTTTGGTATCACAAACGCCACCCGTAATGTGG
Organism: Wurfbainia villosa; assembly: GCA_025175895.1. Taxonomy (NCBI): domain Eukaryota; kingdom Viridiplantae; phylum Streptophyta; class Magnoliopsida; order Zingiberales; family Zingiberaceae; genus Wurfbainia; species Wurfbainia villosa. Next base: position 26,781,239 of record CM045989.1, on the reverse strand, counting down.
TGGACCATAAAGGCAATCGGGTATATAACAAATTATGCGGAGGGATGTGAGTGATGTAGATGGGATCTATCCCTCTCATATGACGAGAGTGATATCGGTGGGCCCCTTGATTGAGTAGAACTACTAAAACGCATGGCCATGCTCGAATGAGTCAATATGAGATATTGAGCTCATTTGTTTGAGTTAGTTTACTCAGGGATCAAGAAACACATAGATTGATCGAGGATGACACGGTTTATGCCTCATTGATCAATCTGATATCAAGGATAGAAGGACACGGTCATATATATTATAGTAGTCACGGAAAGGTTAGTCGGATCTTGACTTATCTCGTAACTTGGGTAGCAATGATGTATTGCTAGATGCCGCTCATTGCTTGTGTATCTAAAAGAGTTTAGGTCCACTGCCAACGTTATGAGAGCCTATAGGGTCACACACAAAGAGCATGATGATTAGAGGAATTAGAGTATTCTAGTTTGACTAGAATAATTTGGGAATAAGCTTAAGTACAAAATGGTTTTTGGACTTTAAGCTTAATGAGAATTTTAGCTAATTGATTTAATGAGATTAATTCAATATGTTACCTTATTGAATTAATAAGATTAATACAATATGATAACATAAGCTTAATTGAATTAATAAGATTAATTCAACATGATAACATAAGCTTAATTGAATTAATAAGATTAATTCAACATGCATGAATGCCACATAAGCATGCCACATAAGCATGCCACCTAAGCATCCACCTAAGCTAGATAAGGTGGAAGGAAACAAAATGGTTTTGTCTCCTTAAGTGGCCGGCCAAACTTGTGTCCCAATGCAATGGATTGCATTGAATGTGTGGAGGTGAAAGGGTTTTTCCAACCCTATAAAAGACCCCATGAAGTGGCCGGCCATAGGAAGTGTTGTTGTGGTTGTGAGAGAGCTTGGTGGAAGCTTTGGTTGTGTGGGTTTGTGAGTGTAGGCTAGCAAGAAGAGGAGTCTTCTTCTTCCTTTCTCCTTTTCCCTCTCTTCCTCTCCTTTAGGGACTTCTCTAGCAAGAAGTAAAGGAGAGCTCCTCTAGTTTTTCTTTTGTGAGACAAGAGCTTGCTCGTGTGGATACATATAGAGGCATGGGCACTTGAACGTGCTAAAGATCCAACAAACAAAAGGAAGAAGCGGGATTAACAAGGGCACGCAACAAAGGTAATCCTCTCCTATAAGATAGGTTTGGTTTAGAGAAATTTATTTTATACGAGTTTGCTTTCGCATGGATCACTTGGAAGGGATCCTAATTTTTCCGTTGCGCATATGCCATTTGGCATAAAGAATTCCCTACAGTGGTATCAGAGTCACTTGCGAAAGATCGTATAAAATAAGTTTTCTCTATTTTATATGTGATATAGAAGTAGGATAAATTTTATGAGTTGATAATTGTATTAGCAATTGTCAAACATAATAAAATATCCAATGTCTTTTAAAAGTTAAAATGACATGGTGCATGGTTATGGCCTAGTCCCAAAAGATTTGTGAATGTGTGTGTGTTGTAATTTTTAAATACGGCCTGCGTGTCGTGCCTTCCTCCTAAAATTCTTGTTGTAAAATTAGTTTTAGACTCGAATGTAACTCGAGTATTTCTCCTTTTGTAATGTACAAAACAAAGATGGAGGGTCCATTGGAAGAAGAGGTTACAAGGAGGAAGTCAACACACAAGACAATCAAAAGGAAGCACTTAGGAGAAGATGCTGTCCCTAGGTTGACCAATCAATCTTTTCATTGGCTTGAGAAGATTGTAGAATAAGGGCCATAACCATGACACGCTTAGTTTAATATGTATGTGATGCATGTTAGTTTAGCTTGTATGTGATGCATGATTAGTTTAGCTTATATGTGATGTATGCTAATATGTATATGATACATGTTTATTTCTTAATAAGTCAAAACGATATGCCTACGAAAGCTTGGTACTCACTACTTCCTCGATCATTTGTTATTGGGTTTGCCAAAGCAAAGCAATGCATTTTATCTTGGAAGAGTGCGAGTGGACAATCGTGATGTCCCGCTATCAAACTTGGTTAAGACTTAATTAAGTTTTCATAATTAGTTAAGAAAGTAGAGGCATATATTAGCTTTGAACATAAGTTTTAAAATTAGTTTTATGTGATTTCCGAACATCAGCTTTGTCTTAGAAGTGGTCGTTGCTCCGATATCCAAGAAGGCCCCTGTGCCTCGCCACAGCCTGGAAGCTGGTTTAGGAATAAACACTAAACTAATCTAAGACTTAACCAAAGCTATTAAAGAGTTACATCAGATGTAATTGGCAAAAGATTGCCTACCTAATTATACTACGTCTTGGGCGATTAGCCAAAGCTAACTCAAGACGAATAATAATGTGGATCTTTATCCCATATAAATTTATAGCTAAATAGTAGCTATGAGAATTTAGTGGGAGCCTCATTTAATTAAAGGCCTAATTAAATGATTTAGGTATGATACTTAACTTTGCATTTTAATGTTGTAGATCACCATGACATCTAACACGACACACCCCCTCAACTTGCGATCTGTCCTTGAGAAGGACAAACTTAATGGAGCGAACTTTCTTGATCGTATAGGAACTTGAGGATTATCCTCAAACAAGAACGCAAAGTATGTCCTAGAGCGCTTACTCAAACACCCGCCATGCGCCACTGTACGAAAAGGATGCTTATAAGAAGCATCAAGATGACGCATTAGATGTGTCATGTCTTATGCTTGCCACCATGAACTCTGAGCTTCAGAAGCAACATGAGAACATTGATGCCTATGATATGGTTGAGCATTTGAAACAACTATATCAAGGACAAGCTAGGCACGAGCGTTTTGAAGTGTCTAAGGCTCTTTTTGCATGCAAGATGCAAGAAGGAACACCTGTAGGAACTCACGTACTCAAAATGATTGGGTACGTTGAGAACCTTGAAAGACTAGGTTTTCCACTCAGCCAAGAATTGGCAACCGATGTTATCCTGCAATCGCTGTCAAGCATATAATCAATTCGTCATGAATTATAACATGAATGAAATTGATAAACCTTTGCCTGAGATTCTCAGCATGTTAAGAACTGCTGAACCGAATCTCAAAAGGAAAGTTAGCAACGTACTAATGGTCAAGAAGGGCAAAGGTAAGCGCAAAGGCAAGGGTAAGACCCAAGCCAAAGGCAAGGCCAATTCATCCACTTCAAAGGGTAAAGGTAAAGTACCTAAGGAAGGGATCGCTTCCATTGCGTGAGATCGACACCGAAGCGGAACTGCAAAGTCTACCTTGAGGAAGTAAAGAATAAAAGAAGTGGGACTTCTGCCTCAGGTATACACGTTATAGAAGTTAATCTATCTATTTCTTCTACATGGGTATTAGATACCGGATGTGCATCTCACATTTGTAATAATGTGTAATGGGTGAGAAATAGTAGACAAATGGCAAAAGGCTTAAGTAGACCTACGAGTAGGCAATGGCGCAAAAGTTGTCAGAAATGAGGAACATATTCTTTGTCTTTGCCCACTGGGCTTATCTTAGAACTAGAGGAGTGCTTATATGTACCTGCATTGACAAAGAACATAATTTTTGTATCTTGTTTAGACAAGAAAAACTTTTCTTTTATAATAAAGGACAAATGTTGTTCCATTTATTTGAATGAAATGTTCTATTGTAATGCACCACTTATGAATGGTCTCTATGTTCTAGATTTAGAAAACCCAATTTATAACGTAAATACCAAGCGTTCAAATCGAATGATTCAACCAAACATATCTCGCATCACGCCTAGGTCACATAAATGAAAAACGATATCCCAACTCCATAAAGATGGATTATTGGACTCATTTGATTTTGAATCATATGAGGTATGCGAATCTTGCCTTTAGGAAAGATGACTAAAACTCCATTTAGTGGACATGGAGAGAGAGCAGACTTGTTAGGACTCATACATATGTGGGCCTTTCAATGTCGAAACCAGAGGAGGCTATAAGTACTTTATTACTTTACCGATGATATGAGTAGATTTGGCTACTTATATTTGATGAGACATAAGTCAATCCTTTGAAAAGTTCAAAGCATTCAAAAATGAAGTACAAAACCAACTTGGTAAGCGATCAAGCTACTTCGATCGATCGAGGTGGTGAATACCTTAGTCAAGAGTTTCGTGATCACCGGTTGAGTGTGGGATAATATCCCAACTCACTCCCGAACACCACAATGGAATGGTGTATCCGAGAGGAGAAATCGTACTCTATTAGATATGGTACGATCAATGATGAGCCAGATCGATCTACCTACTTCCTTTTGGGGACTAGCTCTAGAGACACCGCCACACTTAATCGCGTCCCATCAAAAGTCAGAGAAAAGACACCATATATACGATATGGATCGGGAAGAGTCCCAAAATGTCTTTTATAAAGATTTGGGGTTGTGAAGCTTATGTAAGACGCCAAGTCTCGATAAACTAGGACCCAAATCGATAAGTGTTATTTTGCGGATATCCCAAGGAAACTAAGGGATATTACTTTTACAATCCCACACTTGGCAAGGTGTTTGTTGCGAATGTTGTCTTTCTAGAAAGAGAATTTATTTCTAGAAAAACTAGTGGGAGTAAAATTCATCTTGAAGAAGTTCAAGATGACGATAACACTAAGGCTTCGATGGAAAATGAACAGGAACCACAAAGTGTTGTGGATGAGGAAATTGTTGCCCAAAGAGTTGTGGAGCAAACACTGCTCAAGTAGACCAACCTCTTCGTAGATCTGATAGGATCCGCTGCCAACCCGAGATATTCTTTTCTCTTGACTGACAACGATGAGGTATTGCTTGTCGATCTTGACGAGCCTACATCCTATCAAGAAGCTATGATGAGCCCAGATTCCGAGAAATGGCTAGAGCCATGAGATCCGAAATGGAATCCATGTACACTAACCAAGTATGGACCTTGGTTGATCCACCTGAAGGGGTAAAACCCATTGGGTGTAAGTGGGTCTTTAAAGTAAAGACTGACATGGATGGTAATGAGCATACCTATAAAGGTAGATTGGTGGCTAAAGGATTCAAACAAATTCATGGTATTGACTATGATGAAACCTTTTCACCAGTTGCGATGCTTAAATCCATTCGGATCATACTTGCTATTGCAGCCTACCACGATTATGAGATCTGGCAGATGGATGTCAAAACCGCTCAATGGAAAGCTACTCGAGGATGTGTACATGACACACCGAGGGTTTTGAAGATCCAAAGCATCCTCGGAAAGGTATGCAAACCGCAAAGGTCCATTTATGGACTAAAGCAAGCCTCTCAATCGGGAATCTTCGATTCGATGATGCAATCAAGGAGTTTGGTTTCATCAAGAATGAAGATGAACCTTGTGTCTACAAGAGAAATAGTGGGAGCACAGTTGTATTTCTTATCTTGTATGTAGATGACATACTTCTCATCGGAAATGATATTCCCTCACTCCACGTGAAGATGTGGTTAGGAATTGTTTCTCGATGAAAGACTTAGGTGAAGCTACCTATATTCTAGGCATCAAGATCTATAGAGATAGATCTAAAAGATTACTTGGCCTAAGTCAGAGTACATACATTGATAAAGTGCTAGATCGTTTTGCTATGCAAAATTCCAAGAAAGGATTTCGCTTTATCACATGGTGTGAGTCTTTCAAGACTCAATGTCCTCTTCTAAGGAGGAGAGATCGCATGGATAAGATCCCTTATGCGCTCGCCATAGGGTCTATCATGTACGCCATGCTTTGTACTCGTCCTGACGTCTCGTATGCTTTGAGCATGACGAGTAGATACCAGTCGGATCCAGGTGAAAGTCACTGGATAGCAGTCAAAAATATTCTTAAATACTTACAAAGAACGAAAGAATATTTCACGATATTTGGAGGCAATGAGGAGCTAGTAGAAGGGTTAAAGTGATGCAAGCTTCCAAACGGACAAGGATGACTATAGATCGCAATCGGGTACGTGTTTTGCTCGAATGGTGGAGCCGTGAGTCGGAAGAGTTCAAAGCAGAACAGCTTGTCGATTCTACAACAGTAAGCATATTGTCTTGCATCCGATGCAAAAGGAGGTTTGGCTCGTAAGTTCATCAAGAAACTTGGGGTAGTTCCTAGCATTGCGAGATCCAATAGACCTCTATTGTGACAACAATGGGGCTAGTGCATTGTGCTAAGGAACCTCGATCACATCAGCGGACCAAACACATACTGCGGCGCTTCCATCTCATTCGAGAGATCATCGATAGAGGAGATGTGAGGATATGCAGAGTACCGACAGAAGCTAACATTGCAGATCCATTGACCAAGGCTTTGGCACAGAGGAAGCATGATGGTCACACTAGGTCACTAGGTATTAGATATCATAGTGATTGGTACTAGTGCTAGTGGGAGATTGTTAGTTATAGCCCTAAGAACCAATCATGTGATGGTTGAATAGGGAACATTTTGTATCATATTCTATAAAGGCAAAGGATTGGTTATTATATTTAAGTCTTGCTTGTGCCAGCTAAATTAAATATAGTAATGCCCTAGAAAAGTAGGTTCTTATCTACAGCACATCAATTGGCAGAATTGATTATGAGAGGCTGTAGAGAACACTTTCTAAATGTTCCTAGTCAAGTATTAATATGCAAGGGCAATATTAATACATAAAGACTAGCATGTAGGTCAATTGATGACTTGATCTCACAAGTCATGGATATATGATATCAAGTTGACACATGGGTATATATTAGAGAATATATACTGAACTGACCCGCCATGAGAAAGTTTCATGGATCGTTATATGAGTGTCATAAACTTTCTCATGTGACTATTGGTATGAATAGTCCTCGACACAAGTCACTACGGTTCCCTACATAAGGAGTTATGTACTTTGGTATCACAAACGTCACCCGTAATGTGGTGGACCATAAAGGCGACATCGGGTATATAACAAATTATGCGGAGGGATGTGAGTGATGTAGATGGGATCTATCCCTCTCATATGACGAGAGTGATATCGGTGGGCCCCTTGATTGAGTAGAACTACTAAAACGCATGGCCATGCTCGAATGAGTCAATATGAGATATTGAGCTCATTTGTTTGAGTTAGTTTACTCAGGGATCAAGAAACACATAGATTGATCGAGGATGACACGGTCTATGCCTCATTGATCAATCTTATATCAAGGATAGAAGGACACGGTCATATATTATAGTAGTCACGGAAAGGTTAGTCGGATCTTGACTTATCTCATAACTTGGGTAGCAATGATGTATTGCTAGATGCCGCTCATTGCTTGTGTATCTAAAAGAGTTTAGGTCCACTGCCAACGTTATGAGAGCCTATAGGGTCACACACAAAGAGCATGATGATTAGAGGAATTAGAGTATTCTAGTTTGACTAGAATAATTTGGGAATAAGCTTAAGTACAAAATGGTTTTTGGACTTTAAGCTTAATGAGAATTTTAGCTAATTGATTTAATGAGATTAATTCAATATGTTACCTTATTGAATTAATAAGATTAATTCAATATGATAACATAAGCTTAATTGAATTAATAAGATTAATTCAATATGATAGCATAAGCTTAATTGAATTAATAAGATTAATTCAACATGCATGAATGCCACATAAGAATGCCACATAAGCATGCCACATAAGCATGCCACCTAAGCATCCACCTAAGCTAGATAAGGTGGAAGGAAACAAAATGGTTTTGTCTCCTTAAGTGGTCGGCCAAACTTGTGTCCCAATGCAATGGATTGCATTGAATGTGTGGAGGTGAAAGGGTTTTTCCAACCCTATAAAAGACCCCATGAAGTGGCCGGCCATAGGAAGTGTTGTTGTGGTTGTGAGAGAGCTTGGTGGAAGCTTTGGTTGTGTGGGTTTGTGAGTGTAGGCTAGCAAGAAGAGGAGTCTTCTTCTTCCTTTCTCCTTTTCCCTCTCTTCCTCTCCTTTAGGGACTTCTCTAGCAAGAAGTAAAGGAGAGCTCCTCTAGTTTTTCTTTTGTGAGACAAGAGCTTGCTCGTGTGGATACATATAGAGGCATGGACACTTGAACGTGCTAAAGATCCAACAAACAAAAGGAAGAAGCGGGATTAACAAGGGCACGCAACAAAGGTAATCCTCTCCTATAAGATAGGTTTGGTTTAGAGAAATTTATTTTATACGAGTTTGCTTTCGCATGGATCACTTGGAAGGGATCCTAATTTTTCCGTTGCGCATATGCCATTTGGCATAAAGAATTCCCTACATCGACAGAATTGATGGTGTCCAAATCCATCAATTCATCGACTAGGGATAATTCCGATACATCACAATTACACATGTAGAGATACTCACTAGTTGTGATCCAATCACAAATTCTCTCATGCTGTGAATCGTATCGTGGACATTCAGTAAATGAGTTTAAGATCCAATCAAATACATAAAACATGTATACTCAAATAGTGAATCTTCATTTATCGTATAAATGGTTCATACATAAGGCGATTGCCTTAGGACATCTCTCATATATTACTAACAGACTCCCACTTGGCCTAATGCCAATCGCTACGGTATCCAATACCATAAGCTCGAACATGACCCTCAAACTTACTTTGAGGTAATGCCTTAGTCAAAGGATCCGCTAAGTTACTTTCAGTGGGAATTTTCTCGATTTGTATTTCGTTCCTACTGATGATCTCTCTGATAAGATGATAGCGGCGAAGCACATGTTTGGATCATTGATGAGACTACATCAAGTTCATAGATGAACTACTTGATCCAAACCGCCTTCAAACCGCTTCCTAAAGTCGCAATGTATTCTGCCTTAGTGGCAGAATCCGCTATAGTGTCAAGCTTGGAACCTTTCCAACTTATTGCGCCTCCATTCTAGGTGAATACATACCCAGACTAAGACATGGAATCATCCTTGTCTGTCTGGAGCTGGCATCCGTATACCCACGTATCACCATGTACTCTTCTCCATATATTAGGAATACATCCTTAGTTCTTCTCAAGTACTTAAGGATCATCTTAACAGCCACCCAATAATCCATTCCTGGATTAGACTGGTATCTGCTCGTGACTCTCAGAGCATACGATACATCGGGCCTCGTACATAACATAGCATACATGATAGATCCTATTGCGGATGCATAGGGAATCTTACTCATGCAAATCCTCTCGTCTTCTGTGCGCGGACACATAGACTTCGAAAGGTGTACCCCATGCCTGATGGGTAGGAAACCTTTCTTGGATTCCGACATGCTAAACCTCTTTAGCACTCGGTCTATATATGTAGACTGCGAAAGACCAAGCAACCGTTTCGATCTATCTCTATAGATCTTAATCCCGAGGATTTAGGTTGCTTCTCCCAGGTCTTTCATGGAGAATGTCTTGGATAACCAAACCTTCACTGACTGTAAGATTGAAACATCGTTTCCTATAAGTAGTATGTCATCGACATACAATACTAGGAATACGACTGCACTCCCACTAACCTTCTTGTACACACAAGGTTCGTCTGGATTTTGTGAGAAATCAAACCTTTTGATTGTCTCATCAAAACGGATATTCCAGCTCCTGGATGCTTGCTTCAATCCATAAATGGATCGTCGCAATTTGCATACCTTGGTTTTATCAACCGATGTGAAACCCTCAGGCTGTATCATATACACGTCCTCGAGCAGGTTTCCATTAAGGAAAGTTGTTTTCACATCCATCTACCATATCTCATAATCATAATGAGCCGCTATGGCCAGGAGCATCCGAATGGATTTAAGCATAGCTACAGGCGAATAGGTTTCGTCATAATCAACACCTTGTTTTTGACGATATCCTTTCGCCACCAATCTAGCCTTATAGGTAATCACATTACCATCCATGTCGGTTTTCTTCTTGAAAACCCACTTGCACCCTATAGGCTTTATCCCTTCAGGTGGGTCAACCAAGTTCCAAACTTGATTTTCATACATGGAATCCATTTCCGACTTCATGGCACCAAGGCACTTATCCCTTTCTGAACTTGTCAGCACTTCTTCATAACTGGTAGGCTCCTCATCATCAATGAGTAACATGTCATTCGATTCGCTTACGAGAAATCCATATCTCTCAGGAATATTGCGTGTTCTACCATATCTACGAAGATGTGGTGTTACAATAGGTCCAGTCGATTGCTCATCACTATGAGTTGTCGACTGTTGTGCTTCACCAGGTATCTCATCAATGTCTATTTGAGTCTCTCAAGCCTCCTCAAGCTCGACGACACTCCCACTGTTTTCTTGCAAGAGAAACTCTTTCTCTAGAAACACAGCATGCCTTGAAACAAACACCTTTTTTTCCACAGGATGATAGAATTGGTAACCCCTTGTTTCCTTAGGGTATCCAATAAATAGACATTTATCAGACTTAGCATCCAATTTGTCTGATACAGTCCGCTTCACATAAGCAGGACAACCCCATATCTTGAAGTAAGATACATGAGGTTTCTTACTATTCCATATCTCATATGGAGTAGTTGAGACTACCTTGGTAGGCATTCTGTTTAACAAGTAAACAGCTGTCTGAAGTGCATAGCCCCAAAAGGACTTGGGAAGAGTTGCATGATTCATCATTGACCTGACCATGTCCAACAAGGTCCGGTTACGCCTCTCAGATACACCATTATGCTGTGGTGTATAGGGCGGAGTCCATTAAGACAATATACCATTGTCTCTTAGATAATCAAGAAACTCTTGACTTAAGTATTCACCACCTCGATCCGATCGAAGTATTTTAATACACTTGTCATGTTGTTTCTCTACTTCATTTCTGAATTCTTTGAACCTTTCAAAGGCTTCAGACTTGTGTTTCATCAAGAACACATACCCAAACCGTGAGTGATCATCGGTGAAGGTAATGAAGTAGCTATAGCCTCCTAATGCTTGAGTTGACATAGGTCCACATACATCGATGTACTAGACCTAGTAACTCTCCCACTGCTCACCTTTCCGTAAAGGTAACTTAGTCATCTTGCCTTTTAAGCATGATTCGCATGTATCGTATGAATCCAATTCAAACGATTCCAGAATTCCACATCGGTGTAATTCGGACATGCATTTCTTGCTTATATGGCCAAGACGACAATGCCACATATAGGAGTCTATTTGATTATCCTTTCGAGCACACGTGTTGCTCGCTTCGATATTGAAAATGTCACTGGATACGTCCAACGTATAAACACCATTGCTTAAAGTTCCAGTCCCATAAAGAACTCCATTCAAAGTTATGTAACAACAATTGTTACTAAAAGTCAAATGGTACCCATTTCTATTTAAACAAGAAATAGAAATGATGTTCTTTATCAACGAAGGAACATAAAAGCAATTGTCCAGTTCTAAGACAAGTCCTACAGGGAGTTCCAACAAATACGTTCCGATGGCGAGTGCAGCAACCGTTGCTCCATTCCCAACACGTAAATTTGACTCTCCCTTGACGAGTCTTCTTCTATTCCTTAGCCCATGTATGTCATTACATATATGTGAGCCACACCCAGTATCAAATACCCAAGTGTCTGAGGAAATAGAATGACAATCAATAAAGAAGATTTCTGAAGAAGATGGGGCATCCGATGCCTTATCCTTCTTCACGGACTCAAGATAAATCTTGCACTTTCTTCGCAAATGGCTCTCCTTGCCATAATGATGGCAAGTTTCCTTTTGTGCTAGTTCTACCTTCTTAGCCTTTCTCTTCTTTCCCTTCTGCTGTTCCTTTGACTTCCTCTTAGAACCTTTCTTCGAGGAATCAACTAATAGCACCGTCCCCTGCTCATGCTTCTCAGAAGACTCCACAGTCTTCAGCATATTGAGCAGTACCACAGATGAACCTTCTAGCATCTCAGAGGTGAAGAGGAGCTTTGAGACTTCGAACCTTTCGAATCTCACTTGCTCATCAACCAACTCACAAAGATGAAGGACTACGATATGAGCATCCATATGCTCATGCTGCTTTCGTAGCTTGGGTTCCATCGCGGCTAGCATGATGCAACTCATTTGTTCAGAATCACTCACATGTTTCTGATAGGCCAACAATTGGTCGAGTTGCATAAATCACTAGAGAAGGCGGGAAGAGGCGCGACATTTGCAAGCTTTTCAACCTTGAGAACAATTCTCAAGCTTCTAAGCCGATCCATGAAGCTCGGCCCGATCAATTTATTGAATCAAAATGGAACGCAAATTCAAAGACATCATGATCAATTTATTGACCTAGAAATACAAAACGAGCATATATGAGAAAATAATTTTAAAATGCATCAATATACATTTATAAATCCCATTCATTTTTCGAATTTCAAAAAACCCCAAAATCACTTCGGGAGATCGTAGGTCCATCTCTGAATGGGCTGATATCCATCATAGTTATGAACAACCTTGGAGAGAGTCCAACAAGCCATTCATAACTACGACGGTAGGTATCAACTATACCGATTGCATATCACGTATATGCAACTATCATAATGTGCTATCAACTAATTGAATGTTCACACATACATCGGGTTGTTAACACATTAACAAGTATGCATCATATGCATAACACCCAACTTCACCTCCCTTTACATCGACCTTGGAGAGAGTCCAACAAGCCGATGCTCCAGGTTAAAGCCAACCCATTAATCGGGAAATAGTTTTAATATGGTTAGAGTGCATTCAACCAATTAGCCCAGCTTGGAGAGAGTCCAACAACCAAAGCTAACGATTGACCTCTGACTCTTACCATATTAGTATTAAACTATTCCATGGTTTAAACATGTTCGGGTTCGAGCCGGGCTTGGAGAGAGTCCAACAACCCAAACAAGAAACGGAACTCTGGTTCTAACCATATTAATGGAAGGTGTAGGCTTTAATATTGTTTAAGGGTTTTTATGTCTCATCCTCTTTGCATGTAAATAACTATTATCTACATGGCATGGAATACATGGCATACATCTACATGTCACGACACGCATGGCATAATGTTATGCATCTAATGCAATTACATGGCATACAATTATGTCATGTATATATTAACTTATATGTCATAACTATTTATGGAAATAAAATATGTTTAAGATTTGATTCTCCAAATCAAATCATAATTAAATTAGGAAATAAATTTCCAAATCTAATCACATATTTTATTCATGGAATTATTTGATTAAGGAAAATCTATTTAGGAAACCAATTTCCTAAATCATTAAAACTACTTATGGAAATAAAATATTTTAAGATTTGATTTCCCAAATCAAATCATGATTAAATTAGGAAACAAATTTCCAGAATCTAATCAAATATTTTATTTATGGAAAATATCAATTTCCATAAATACTTCCAACTTTCCAAAAGTGGAAGATTTCCATAAATACTTCTAGACTTTCCAAAATTGAAAAATTTCCATAAATACTTCTAAATTTACAAAATTAGAAAATTTCCAGAAATACACTATGACTATCGCAAAACCATTTTTACGATTATGTCGAAACACAACTTGGGCTCTGATACCCTTTGTTGGGTTTTTAGACCTTGGCGTATGTGTGTGTTCGATCATGTTTCAGTAAACATGAACACAGTGAAGCAATAAAAATAATAAATACTCCTATTTATTACAACACACACAACACACGCATGCATATTACAACAAGTGTAGACATAACCGTAAATTTAAATTTGCAATAAAAGGAAATTTATCTACGTTATACCTTTCGTATGACGTGTAGCGGGAACGGCATCAACCGGAACGATCCTCGCTAGAATCATCTCTATCCGTATCCACGCCGAGTTCCTCAGGATGACTTCACTAAGCCACGAGCTTCGTCTTCGTACAGGTTACTAGCCTCGTGTTGAAGACGACGTGATCGAGAGATGATCACGATCCGAATCCAAATTCGGATCCAAAACGAGTCCTCAAAACTCGCTTCTCCGGAGAGGTATTCGTCAACCGATTGACGAATCCTTCATCCTCCACCTCAGAGGATTACCGGAGATCGAATCCCCGGTAAGTTATCCGCTGTCGGAGCTCTAACCGTCGTCCAAACGACGCTCCGACGAGAGGAGAAGAAGCTGTCCAGAAAACTGGACAGCTTGGTGGAGGAGTAGGTGCCGGCCAAAACAAGGAAGCCAAGTGCTCACCTTTTCACCGAGGCCTAGGAAGATCACCGGAGGGTCGCCGGAGGGTTCACCGGCTGAAGCTTGGATGCCGACAAGGAGATGACGGCGGCACAACAAGGCTAGGGGCCTAGGGTTGGCGTTTTTTGGATTAGTTAGGGCTTAACAATCCCTTAAGCCCTCTTTTATAGAGAACTAATTCTCTTAATGGTTAATGGATCATATCCATAAAGCCCGTTAACCCGCTCCATTAAGATAAGTTAAAATAAACCAAACCATGATGGTTTATTTTAAGTTAAAACGAACCGAACCAACTTTTGGTTCATTCGTTTAAAATAAACCAAACCCCTTTGGTTTATTCTCATCCATTGGATTAGAACCAAACCATTTTGGTTCATCCATTACGTCTTCATAAGACGTGGCCCATCCACGCTTCCATTGCGACTGAAACGATTTCATGCTCGCTTTATGTTTGGTCCAACCAAACCTAGTTTCTCTCGGTCTGAGAATCCCATTCTCAAGCTCGTTTTAAATCCTTTGGATTACACTCGTTGTGCGTGTGACCAAATAGGTTTTCGGTTTATGTTGGCCGTCTATAATTAACCATTAATTATAGAACGATCATGAGTGGCACCTAGTAGTACATCATGATCCCCAATTAACCGAAAAGATCAACGGTTGATCCAGAACTATTTCTGAAACCCTTCAGTAGCTCGAATGAATCGCGGCCCCATTCCCTTCACTCATCTTATACCCACTTGGTTTAGGACATGGTCGATTGTGTCACCTCACTAGGTCGACTACGCCACACCTAGCCCAAGTATTATTTCTCGTCCTACGGATTCTAGTTACTCCACATGTATCAAGAGTACCTTACTCTAAACATGTAATGCTTTGGCCAAAGACTTTAGTAACAATCCGACGAGAGGCCATGGGTATACATCTCCTCGCAAGGAGTGGTGAATCCTTTATAGGCTATTCAAACACCTTCGATCACTTCGACTTATACCCAATCATCCCGTGTCCACATCTCCTTAGAGATGTTTGCTTAAGATGTCAAAGCATAAGTCTCCATGATCAAGATGACTTGAATACCGCAAGTCTAAGGAACATCGCACTTAAGCCACAGTAAGAACTTCATTGACATATCTATATATGCAGAGAACCATATGAAGTCTTACGGCTGGTCACTCCAATGAACTAGTTACCATAACTAGCATCCACAATTAACTCCGGACATCACTATGTCTCCAACCAGTGAGAATCAGCTGCTTGGATACACCAAGGAGTATACCTCGTGCTAGTCTCGACAGAATTGATGGTGTCCAAATCCATCAATTCATCGACTAGGGATAATTCCGATACATCACAATTACACATGTAAAGATACTCACTAGTTGTGATCCAATCACAAATTCTCTCATGCTGTGAATTGTATCGTGGACATTCAGTAAATGAGTTTAAGATCCAATCAAATACATAAAACATGTATACTCAAATAGTGAATCTTCATTTATCATATAAATGGTTCATACATAAGGCGATTGCCTTAGGACATCTCTCATATATTACTAACAGATACAGTTTAGTGGAGTAGACACTAAAGCCCAACCGTGGAGTGGAACCCTAGTTCCAAACCATGTAAAATTTTATCGTGTATTTGTGCTTGTCTTTTGTTCTTGTTTATACTTGTATATTTGTTTCTGCTGTGCATACTAATGATTGTAGATGAGCACGATGCAATCGATCGATCAAATCAAAAAAATCGCTATTCACCCCCTCTAGCACAGACATCGATTCCTCTACAATATGGGAGTTTTCATCAATTTTTTTCATTTGTTGTAGATCGTGTCTACAACATAAAATTTTGATAAAATCAAAATTAAAGCATTAGTTATAGAACAAATAATTAATTTTTTATATAACAAAGATATTTGGTATAGATTGAGTTACTTGAAATGTCTCTGATTCAAAAAAAGCATACATATAATCCCAATCATCTTGTGTCTCAAAAAAATCAATTGTCATATGATATCGTCGCTCAGTAGGAGGAAGGTGCAATAGACTTTTATAATGAGTATGCATTTTATTTCTATTGTCCCTATACCTTGCACTTATTAATTGGTCGATTTCCTTTCTTACCGATATCAATCCCTCCTCAAAACTAATATAAAAAATAACCTGAAAAAGTAACAATATTGAATTTGCATGTGATTAGTAATAAAGGAGTAGTTATAAAAATATGTAATTACTTGTAATTACTATTGGTTCAATCGGTCGAGGTCATGATTGACCAGACTCGAGTGAGACTCGAGTAGGGTTTTGATGTTTGACAATGGGTTTGACCATTGTTTGACAATATGATTTGACCATATGTTGACCATATGACTAGTGGATGATTGGGATATCCAAAGTAATATGGGAGAGATTATTTGAGGTAGATTGTTGGAGCAATCAACCTCGGAAGTCCATATTTGGATACTTGGCATGGAAAGTTCATGTTTAGATACTTTGCAAGGAAAGTCCAAGAATGGTCTTGGAAAGGGAAGTCCAAGTTTTGATACTTGGCATGGAAAATCTAAGAATGGTCTTGATCATGTAAGTCCAAGTTCGTAGTCTTGGCAGTGAAAGTCCAAGCATTGAGGCTTGGCAATGGGAAAGTTCAAGGATGTGGTCTTGGTAGCGTAAAGTACAAGCATGTAGCCTTGGCGGTGTAAGTCCAAATGGATCTTGGAAAGGAAGTCTAAGGGTGAGGTATTGGCAGCATAAGTCCAACAATGTAGTCTTGGAAGCGTAAAGTCCACCAGGACCTTGACAAGGAAGTTCAAGGGTGAGGTTTTGACAACGTAAAGCCCAATCATTGAGTCTTGGCTGCATAAGTCCAAATGAACCTTGGCAAATGTGTCCGAAGGCATGACATAGCTGATGAAAGCACCTGAAAGCTAGCACAAAGGGTGAAGGATTCATGGAGGACTTGGAGAGACTTTGAGGGTGTGAGACTGATGCAGGTGGCTAAAAGGCTTAGGTCTAGGCTAAGGGTGGTCGATCAAGTAAGAGGGGATCATACTTGAGTTAAACCTCAAGGTTGAGGTTTATCAGTCAATTAGGACTTTGGGTCAGTCGACTGTGTTAGGACCCTTGGAATGGCTAGAGGGGGGGTGATTAGCCTTTCTTTCTTTCTACAAAAATGTTAGCGGAAGCAATACAAATATAAACACAAATAAAAGCAAGAAACAAAGCTAACACCCGATGTAATGTGGTTCGGAGATGGCGCTCCTACTCCACGACAATCCGTAAGGTGGATTAGCCCTAATCAATCTTCACTAGAACCTCCTTTGGATGAACCAAGGTGGAGAAACCTTATCTTACAATGCACTCCTCTTCTTTACAATGATGGAAGATTAGGATTAGAGAAGAGGAGGTTTTGGATTGCTAAAAATACTTGGAAAGCTTGGTGAGCACGTAGGTGTAGTTGGGAGCAAGAGCACTAGCTTCACCAAGCTCCTCATGGCCCCTTTTTATAGAAGAGGGGCTATTTTTCCCGTTGGGCTTCGATCAATCGACTGATGCTTACCATTAGTCGACTGCCACCGAAGCTAACGACTTCTGAAACGCGATCTCCGCGGAGATTCGTAGCCGCAATCTCCAACGGCCAGGTGATCGACCGCGATCCTCCATCGATCGATGGGGGTGATCCAGTGATCAAGGCAGTCAAGCGCGATCGCATTCGTGGGCGATATTCCTTGATCGATCGACCGATGCCCTTGGCGATCGATCACACGATACGATCATTGCTCTACCCAAGGCCGATCGATGGTTAGGGTTTTCACCTACGACTCGGTCGAGCGCCGACTGGCCGATCGATACATCGTATCGATCCGATCGATACTCATCAAGTATGAGTAATTCATACTTGATTTTATACCCTAGACCTAGACTCAACCTAGCTCCTCAATAAGCCTTGCGCCTTCAGGATCCCTCCGAGTCCGCGACTTGTTCATCCTTTGTGCTTTGCTTCCAAGAGCTTCCTTCGGTTTCGTCATGTCTTGGGTTGCCAAATGCTTGGACTTTACGCCGCCAAGACTACAAGCTTGGACTTATGCTGCCAAGACTTTACTTTGGACTTCCTTTGCCAAGGTTCACTTGGACCTTACGCTGCCAAGACTATAAGCTTGGTTTTACGCTGCCAAGTCCATCCCTTGTACTTCCTTTGCCAAGATCATACTTGGACTTCCCTGTCACTTAAACATTTTCGCAATTAGATCACAAGATATTGCCTAACTTAGATGATTATCCAAACATCAAAACATATATAAATGCTTGGAGCATTGTTGCACCAACAATCTCCCCCTTTTTGATGTTTGACAATCATTTAAGTTAGGTCTTTAAACGTACGCACATAATATGAATTAAAACTTAAAACACTCCTTCTCCCCCTTTGACATACATCAAAAAGAGAAGGATTCAAAAATGAAAGAATTATAGGTGTTGGATCTTGGACTAAGGCATAAGATAGAAATTAAGCTCCCCCTTAATCCAAGATATGCTTTATAATGTGTAAACAATAGTTGAAGCAAAGCATATCAAAAATTCAAAGATAAAGTCCTAACTTTGCACCAACAATGGTTTTGGGGATGAAAAAGATATAATTTATGAAACCTTCCCCCTAAAACACTGCATTAATTAGTCCTAAAACTTGTTTATACGCAATTTTATCATACTATAGTGTTAGGACATCAAAGATACACCAAATATCAGAAAATGGAGTTTATTATCAGAACCGATCACAGTTCAAAACCAAATTTCAAATTTTTTTCAAATTTCAAATTTAGAAATGCGGTAGAAATTTCAAAAATCTCGAAAAATCATGAAATTTTGCGTACACATTTCTGAAATCATAGTTTATCAAGGAAAAATAATTTGAAAAATATATATTTTCTAGATTACAAGATTGATACAAACTTGGAACCTATCAAAAGTTCTAAAGATTTTGCAAACTTTGTATCACTTTTGTGTTCCATTTGAAAACTGGTTTTCAAAATATGATGAACATAGTTTAAAATACATATTATTTGGAATTTCCAACCATGTTCTTTGAGCTATGTATTCATTACTTGAATACAAGCCTTCCCCATGATTGGTCCATAAGGTTTTTATGTCTCTAGGTGTGTCATTGGCTCATAGTAATGCATCATAACAAACATGATGAGCCAAGTGCACCTTCCCTATCATCTCACATGTTTCTAAGTATTTCAATACAAAAATCAAGGTTTCTTAAGGCTTTTGTGAGATGCATCAAGGTATAAAGAAGCTATATAAGTAGGATCATGCAAACCTAGAATTTTACTCTACAAAGCACATACCAAGCTCTCTCCTTAATGATGAAAATTCGGCTTCGGGAAGAGCTTTGGTGAAGATATCGGCAAGGTTGGACTTAGATTCTACATAATTAAGTTCAATGTCCCCTCTTGCCACATGATCTCTTATGAAGTGATGTTTCACTTCAATGTGCTTGGTTCGAGAGTGATGTACCAGATTTTTGGTCAAGTTGATGGTACTCACATTATCACAATAAACTTTAATGTTAGAGTAGTGTAGCTCATAGTCCACAAGAGTATGTCTCATCCAAAGTAATTGAGCTACACAACCACCCATAGCCACATATTCGGCTTCGGTGGTAGATAAAGCAACACAATGTTGCTTCCTACTACTCCAACTAACTAGGGAGGACCCAAGAAATTGGCATCCACCACTAGTACTCTTCCTATCCAATTTGCACCCGGCATAATCGGAATCGGTATAACCAAGCAATTCAAATGACCTAGTCCTAGGATACCAAAGTCCTACATTTAGGGTGCCTTTAATATATCTTAATATTCTTTTGACGGCTACCAAATGTGATTCTTTGGCACAAGATTGGTATCTTGCACACATACCTACCGCAAATAAAATGTCGGGTCTACTAGCGGTTAGGTATAGTAAGCTACCAATCATACTCCTATACAGTTTAAGATCAATTGATTTACCTTCATGATCACTATCTATTCTAGTGCTAGTGGCCATAGGAGTGGTTACAATTTTGGCATTTTCCAAACCAAATTTCTTGATCATTTCATTTGCATATTTGGTTTGATAAATATGAATACCCTCATTGGTTTGTTTGACTTGTAAGCCTAGGAAAAAGGTAAGCTCTCCAACCAAACTCATTTCAAATTCATTTTCCATATTTTTTATAAAGTCTTGAAGAAGATCATCATTCGTTGACCCAAAAATGATATCATCAACATATACTTGGGCTATGAATATATCTTTTAATGTTGACTTTATAAACAAAGTTTGATCTACTTGGCCTCTTCTAAAATCCTTAGAAATTAAGAACGATGACAATCTTTCATACCATGCCCGGGGAGCTTGTTTTAACCCATATAATGCTTTCCTAAGCTTACATACATGATTTGGATAATCTATGTTCTCAAATCCGGGTAGTTGCTCTACATATACTTCTTCCTTAATATAATCATTTAAGAATGCCGATTTAACATCCATTTGGTAAAGTTTAAATCCCATGTAGGAAGCATACCCTAAGAGAATCCTAATAGATTCTAACCTCGCAACCGGGGCATAAGTCTCATCATAGTCAAGCCCCTCAACTTGATTGAATCCCCTAGCAACCAACCTAGCCTTATTTCTAGTGATATTTCCTTGATCATCTAGCTTATTCCTAAAGACCCATCTTGTAGTAATTATGGTGCTATCATTGTGTCTAGGTACTAATTCCCACACTTGACTTCTCTCAAATTGAGCCAATTCATCTTGCATTGCCAAAATCCAATCCGGATCATGTAATGCATCATTGATCGACTTGGGCTCAATTTGTGAGATAAGAGCGACTTGACTAGTAGGAGGTCTATGAAATGACCTAGTTCTTACTCCTTGAGATAGATCTCCTACTACTTGGTCAAGTGGATGATCTTGATGAATTCTTAGGTTTCTAGAAGGTGTTTCAATTTGATCATTGTTATCTTCCACCCTTCTTTCATCATCGGAGTCTCCTCTTCCTCCCCCTTGATCATTACCCCTAATGGTCAAATTTTGAAGTTTTTGGGTAATGTCTTGATTATTGTCATTAATATCCTTATCAATGGAGGATTCTCTAGGGTAGGTACTAGTATTTTCATCAAATTGAACATTGGAAGACTCCTCAATCCCTTTGGTTCTCTTATTGTAGACTCTATACCCTCTACTTGTGGATGAGTATCCAACTAGGATTCCCTCATCCGCTTTTGATTCAAATTTTCCTAAGTTATCTTTGGTGTTTAGAATATAAACTTTACATCCAAAGACTTTGAAATAATGAATTGTGGGTATAGTCCCATTCCATAATTCAAATAGTGTTTTTCCTAAAAACCTATGGATTTGAACCCTATTTTGGATATAGCAAGCGGTATTAATCGCTTCCGCCCACAAGTAGCTAGGTAGAGAATATGCATTAAGCATAGTCCTAGCCGCCTCTTGTAGGGCACGATTTCTCCTTTCCACCACCCCATTTTGTTGGGGTGTTCTAGGACAAGAGAACTCATGCTTGTACCCTTGCTCTAAACAAAATTGTGAAAATTTTAAGTTTTCAAATTCACCACCATGATCACTACGGATCCGGTTGATTTTGAGACTCTTTTCATTTTCAACCCTTTTACTAAATCCTATGATTATTTCTAAGGTATCATCCTTATGTTTCATAAAGTGGACCCAAGTATACCTAGAAAAATCATCTACTATAACCAAACAATATTTCTTACCATTTAAAGATGGAGTACTATGGCAATCAAACAAGTCAAGATGCAATAACTCTAATGGTAAAGAGGTGTTAGTTAGAGTTTTACCTTTGTGTGATGCCTTTGTTGGTTTTCCTTCTTGGCATGCATCACACAATTTGTTCTTGACATACTTGATCTTTGGTAGCCCTTTGACCAACTCCATCTTGGCTACCTTGGCTATGTTTTTCATGTTGATGTGCCCCAATCTTCTATGCCATAGCCAACTTTCCTCTTCTTTTGCAACAAAACACTTAGTAGAAATGTTAGAAGCATATGAAAGATCAACATAATAGATATTTGATTTCCTATATCCAACTAACATGCAATCATTTAATTCCTTGTGTCTAATCATGCATTTAGAGGATTCAAAGGAGACATGATAGTTTGCATCACAAAGTTTGTTGGAATGTATACTGAAAGCCTAGCTCTTTTTGTATGAACATTTTATTTTGAAATAAGAATCACATGATCATTGTTTGCATTTTATATATTCATTATATATGTGTGCATATTGTCTAATATTTTACATTGTAGATAACATGGTGCTTGGTGTGGCACAGAAGATCATGTTATCAGTACCTTGTAAAATATAAGTAAAGGCTCACAACCAAGATGGTTTTGGACAAACCATTGGCATGGTTGTAGTGTAGCTTGGTATTGTTTTATCTTGAACATAGAGTTACACTAGTACACTTAGGTGTATTGAGTAGGACCGACATAGAGGTGATTCAATTTAGTACTGACTATATAATTGAATCGGACCTCGGATATTATGTTGTACATGCTCTTAATCCCAATATAATAACGGGCACATGTACTTAGTATTTATTTCTTTGATTTACCAGTGGGTGAGATTTAGATGGATTAAATCAATATGCCCGGTAAGTTGGGAAATAATATTATTTACATGGTGTGCCGTTGATTATAGGAGAAACCGTGTCCTATATATTAGGTTGATGATGTCCCCTTGAGGAGCTCATAAGGTTCATCATGTAAACCCAGCTGGTTGACTTAGTCAACATGATGATAAGGTTGAGTGGTACTACTCGAGAAATTAGATGTTAATTAATTGATGGTCAGTAAATCAATTAATTGACGGACATTCGATATCTTAAACACGGGGAGATTAATGTACAAATAATATATGGAACCCATATTGATTTATGGGGGTTGGTGAGGTAGTTCAATGATGATCCTCTAGTGGAATGGAACATCATTGATGGATCAAGTTTGTGTGGTTCCGATCCATCGGGTGGCCAAGACCCAACTCCTCCTTATGGTCCCTATCGTAGCCTAATATAATCCTTATGAAGTCTAGATCCAAGAATGTAAAACAAAACCTAGAACCAACGGTTGGGATTAAATCCCTAGATCCGATGGTTGGATGAAACCCTAGAACCAACGGTTGGGATTAAATCCCTAGATCCGATGGTTAGGATGAAATCCTAGAATCGACGGTTGGGATTAGATCCTTAGATCCGACGGTTGGGATAAAACCCTAGATCCGACGGTTGGGATGAAACCTTAGATCCGACGGTTGGGATGAAATCCTAGATCCGATGGTTGGGATTAAACCCTAGATCCGACGGTTGGGATAAAACCCTAGATCCGACGGTGGAGATTAAATCCCTAGATCCGACGGTGGAGATTAAAGGAGGCTTAAGCCTAATTATATAAATAGAGGTTTAGGTTGGGCGGCAAGATGGGATTGAAAGAATTAGGGTTTGGCTCTTGGAGAGGTGGGCGGCTAGGGTTTGGAGCTAGGGTGGGCGGCAACCATCTTCATCCAAAGTTGTTCTTGCGCCCAACTTGCACCATCAATACTTGGCCAGCCCAACCTTAAGGCTTTTCTCTTCTTCCTTGGCCGGCGGTTCTCCTCCCATTGGTGGCCGGTTCTCTTCCTCCTCCCTATTCTCCAAAAGTGGCCGGCGGCAACTCTTCTTGGAGAAGTTGGCCGGCGCATCATCCATTGCTCCTTGGCCGGCGGTTGCACCAAATTCCCTAATTTGGTGGCCGGTTCTAGATAGGAAAGGTATTTGCTAGTTCTTCTCTTTGTTTGCAGCGGACAAGGTAGAGAAGAAAGCGATCTAGAAGGCTTCTACTCGTGGAGGATCTTCGTCCACACGTCGTCCACGAGAAGGATAGGACATACGGTAGAAGATCGTGAGGTATAAAGTTATTTTAACTTTATGTACAGATCTGAGCATGTTCTTATTTGTTTTGATTATGCATGTGTGTGTATGAATATATATTGTATAATCATGGACCCCGGAGACAAACACAAAAACCGGCGATCCATCCGTCGTCTCTTCCGCGGCTAACCAACTAGAAGAGTTGTGTTGCTTGAACAACTAGTTTGTTCAAGCGACCACTCAAGTTGTTAGAACGACGACAAATAGGTTGTGCTAAGGAAGCTCATCCCATCCGGATTAATTCTTTCATTAGTGAAAATTTTAATCCGGGGACATGGGAGCCAATGAGCCTCCGAAGCATCCACCTAACAATTGGTATCAGAGCCATCGGTTTCCGATTTTGTGTGTTTAGGATTCGGTTAATTTTTTATGCATTTTTCATATATTATATGTGCCGGATAATAGTAGGATATGCGTAGTTTAACTCTTTGGTTGCAGGCATAAGATCCGACTATTATGGCCATGTGTGTGTATGTGAATGGATGTGTGTAAAAATTTATTATTTGAATCCTCAGGGTTGACGAGGCTAGATTAGTATTTAATTTTTGTAATTAAATACGGCATTGTTTAGTCGATCATTTTAGTTTACTTTCGATCTAGATTATTTGTACACTCCTTCGTGGGGTATAGGATCGATGGATGTAAATAAAATGATTTATCTCGGCTCGGAACTCTTTGGTGACTTGCGCACGGGAAAAGATGGAGCGGATGAGGTGGCGACACGACGGGATGCATATTGGAGGACAATGCCATAATAGTTGGAAAAATTTTGTTTTTTCCATATTTATTGCTTATTTGTTTTATATGCATGTTGTGTATGTTTAAAATTCCTCGATTGCAATTTACTAAGTGGGAGAGGGATATTTTAATTAATTCCCGCGGCCTCCATTACAATTTGACGTGTGATGCAACAAACTTGTGCGTTGGCTTTGAGTGCCTTCCTCCCCATCGGATGGGTTTGTTTGCGGATCACTAGGTCAAATAATGGTTATGGGAAATTATTTAGGAGCGTGTGTACTTCCCCATCGGTAAGGCACATAATCCGAAATAATTCCCTTAGTATCGTGTAATGGTGCACACTTAGATACAAATAAAGGTATCCTCCTCATCGGAGTCACTGCTTTTATTTGTAGGGATAAAGAGGAACCAACTATTAATTTTATTTGTCAAAAAGTAAGGTTGACAAGATAATAAAATTAATGGGTAAAACCTCCTCTTACAAATGTGGAATTCGTATACGTCCACACTATCGTGGCATGCGATATTCTCGGTGTTTTGAGGTGTTGGTTGATTTCGGGATTTTATTGTTTTGAGGAATCAATAATATTTGAAATCTAATATTTTGATCAGTGTGATTTTTAGGATTTTCAAATGGCTTTCAACCCACTTGCTGTGATTTTAAAAGAAAACAAACTTACTGGTCCAAACTACATTGATTGGAAAAGAAACCTGGATATTGTCTTAACTGCGGAAGAGTACAAATTTGTACTCTTCGAGGTCTGTCCTCCTAAGCCCTCAGATGACTCTGATGAAAAGGAGATGGAACATTATAAGAAATGGGTTAAGGCAGATGAGATGGCGCGGTGTTACATTTTGGCATCTATGTCAAATGTGCTGCAACATCAGCATCAGGCCATAGCCACAGCTTATGACATGATGTTCAATCTCAAGGAACTTTTCGGACATCAGAGTAGGGCGGCTAGGCAGGAGGCTATGAGAAACTTGATGACGACCTCCATGATCGAGGGAACACCCGTTAGGGATCATGTTCTCAAGATGATGGCTCATCTTAATGAGATGGAAGTCCTAGGAGCTGAGATCGATGGGGAAACCCAGGTCGATATCATTCTCCAGTCTCTGCCTAGGAGTTTTGAGCAGTTCCGCCTCAACTACAACATGAACAAAAGGTTGTATTCACCTTGGCGGAGCTTCCTGAGGCTCGTGAGAGGGGCTTTTTCGTCAGAGTTCTCAAGCCATGGTCGCTCAGAAGGTTTCTTCCTCTAAACCGAAAGGTAAGAAGAAGAAGAAGCAAGGTGGAGCGAAGAAGGTGGCAACAGACCTCGGCGGGAGTGAGCGAAGGCAAGTGCTTCACTTGGCAAGGAAGGCGGACTATCCTCGCCGTAAGAACAAAGGTATATCTTCTTGTTTAGTTGTTGAAACATGTTTAGCGGTGTTATCTACCAGTGCCTGGTGTGTAGATACAGGAGCCACTGATCATGTCTGCAATACTTTGCAGGGGTTCCAGAAAACCCGACGACTAGCTGAGGGAGAGATTACCGTCTTCATGGGCAATGCTTCAAAGGTGGCGGCTATTGCGTTAGGGGAGACGTTTATTTATCTTTTGATAGGAATAAATTTTTGGTTTTAAGAAATTGTCTTTATGTACCTACTTTTAGAAAGAATTTAATTTCAGTTTCTAAATTGTTTTTGGATGGATATTCTTTTTGTTTTAATGACAAGGTGGTTATAAAAAGGAATAGGGAGATTATCTGTTCTGGTACATTGGTTGGCAATTTATATTCTATTGAACCAAAAACTCCCACGATGCAAATAGAAGTAAATAACTCATCTTCTAAGTCTAATAAGAGAAAAGAACCTTCGCAAATGAACCAAACATATCTTTGGCATCTAAGGCTTGGTCATATTAACCTAAGCAGAATTCAAAGGTTGATAGCTGATGGACCTTTGGGTTCATTAGTGGTGGAGGATCTCCCAACCTGCGAATCTTGCTTGGAAGGTAAAATGACCAAGAGGCCTTTTAAGGCCAAGGGGTATAGAGCCAAAGATGTGTTAGAATTGGTTCATTCTGATTTGTGCGGTCCTATGTCTATCCAGGCAAGAGGTGGCTTTGAATACTTCGTCTCATTTATAGACGATTATTCAAGGTATGGATACATTTACTTGATGCGCCGCAAGTCTGAATGCTTTGACAAGTTCAAAGAATTCAAGGCTGATGTGGAGAACCGTCAAGGTAAAAGTATCAAGACATTACGATCTGATCGTGGTGGCGAGTACCTCTTGGGAGAGTTTAGGAGTTACTTATCAGAGGTCGATTCAATCCCAATTATGCACTTTGCACACCCCAGAAATGGTGTAGCGGAGGCGAAGGAATAGGACTCTTATAGAGATGGTCGGATCGATGATGAGTTATTCGAGTTACGATTCGTTACGGGGTTTGCTGGAAACGAAAGACACATTCTGAACTTGGTTCCATCTAAGTCAGTACCCTCTACTCCCACAGAGTTGTGGACTGGGCGAAAGCCTAGTCTAAGACATATTCGGATTTGGGGTAGTCCAGCACATGTGCTGAAGGGAGATGCTGGTAAGTTGGAATCTCGTACAGAAGTGCGCTTGTTTGTTGGCTACCCTAAGGGAACGAAGGGTGGTTTATTCTATAGTCCTAGAGATCAGAAGGTGATCGTGAGTACGAATGCCAGATTTCTAGAGGAAGACTATGTGATGAATCACAAGCCCACGAGTAGGATTGTTCTTGAGGAGATGACAGGGGAAGTCCCGACTTCAGTACCACCGGTACAAGAGGAGACACCACAAGTCAGCGCAGCGTGTCACCGACATACACATGAGGCACCTCGTAGTGGGAGGGTTGTTAGACAACCCAGGATTCATATTTTTGGGAGAGTCTTGGACTTAGTCCACAGTGAACATGAACTGATCCTGGACATATGGCGAGGCAATCCAAGATAGAGATGCGATATCTTGGCAAAAGCGATGAATTGAGATAGAATCTATGGATTCTAATCAGGTCTGGGAGCTAGTAGAGCCACCCGATGGTGTAAAAACCATTGGATGCAAGTGGATCTACAAGAGAAAGAGAGGAGTAGACGGGAAGGTTGAAACCTTCAAAGCTAGGCTTGTTGCGAAAGGGTATACTCAGAAAGAGGGTATCGATTATGAGGAGACCTTTTCGCCGGTAGCTATGCTTAAGTCTATCCGGATTCTCTTATCTATAGCTGCTCATATGGATTATGAGATTTGGCAGATGGATGTCAAGACAGCTTTCCTTAACGGAAGTCTTGAGGAGAACATCTATATGCGCCAACCAGAGGGATTCATTGCTAAAGGCAAAGAGCATCTTGTATGTAAGCTTAATCGGTCCATTTATGGATTGAAGCAAGCTTCTAGATCTTGGAACATCCGTTTTGATGAGGTCATCCAGTCATATGGATTTATTCAAAGTCCGGATGAGCCTTGTGTATACAAGAGATGTGACGGAAACGTAGTGGTGTTTCTTGTACTATACGTATATGACATTTTGTTAGTTGGCAACAATATCAAAGTGTTATCAGATGTAAGGGTATGGTTGTCCAAACAGTTTGATATGAAGGACTTGGGAGAAGTGGGACACATCCTTGGGATCAAAGTTATAAGGGATGGCAAGAAAAGGATGTTGTGCTTGTCTCAAGCTTCATACATTGACACTATCCTTGCTCGTTTTAGCATGCAGAACTCCAAGAAAGGTTTTCTACCTTTTAGACATGGAGTTCCTTTATCTAAAGAGATGTGTCCCAAAACATCAAAGGAGATAGAGGACATGAAGGCGGTTCCTTATGCTTCAGCAGTAGGAAGCCTTATGTATGCTATGCTATGTACGAGACCGGATATCTGCTTTATCGTGGGCATGGTTAGCAGATATCAGAGTAATCCTGGACAGGGACATTGGACTGCGGTAAAGCATATATTGAAGTACCTGAGAAGGACTAGGGATTATATGTTGGTTTACCGGGCAGATCAATTAGTCCCTGTGGGTTACACGGATTCGAATTTCCAATCAGATAGGGACAAGAGTAAGTCTACCTCGGGGTTTGTGTTTACTTTTAGAGGTGGAGCCATAGCATGGAGGAGTGTCAAGCAGAAATGCGTGGCGGACTCTACCATGGAAGCTGAGTATGTGGCGGCTCTAAGGCGACCAAGGAAGTCAGATGGCTCAGGAACTTCTTGATGGACTTGGATGTGATTCCTGGTTTGCCCAGAACTATCACAATTTATTGTGATAACAGTGGTGCAGTTGCAAACTCGAAGGAACCACGAGCCCATAAGGCGAGTAAACACATAGAGCGCAAGTACCACCTCATACGAGAGATCGTAAAGCGAGGAGAAGTTGTTGTCGCCAAGATTGCATCAGAGGATAACCTGGCGGATCCATTCACTAAGGCCCTTCCAGCGAAAGCGTTTGATAGGCATGTGGAGGACATGGGGATCAGATGTATGGCAGAGTGATGACGGCATAGTCTTTTAGTATAAGTGGGAGATTGTTGGAATGTATACTGAAAGCCTAGCTCTTTTTGTATGAACATTTTATTTTGAAATAAGAATCACATGATCATTGTTTGCATTTTATATATTCATTATATATGTGTGCATATTGTCTGATATTTTACATTGTAGATAACATGGTGCTTGGTGTGGCACAGAAGATCATGTTATCAGTACCTTGTAAAATATAAGTAAAGGCTCACAACCAAGATGGTTTTGGACAAACCATTGGCATGGTTGTAGTGTAGCTTTGTATTGTTTTATCTTGAACATAGAGTTACACTAGTACACTTAGGTGTATTGAGTAGGACCGACATAGAGGTGATTCAATTTAGTACTGACTATATAATTGAATCGGACCTCGGATATTATGTTGTACATGCTCTTAATCCCGATATAATAACGGGCACATGTACTTAGTATTTATTTCTTTGATTTACCAGTGGGTGAGATTTAGATGGATTAAATCAATATGCCCGGTAAGTTGGGAAATAATATTATTTACATGGTGTGCCGTTGATTATAGGAGGAAACCGTGTCCTATATATTAGGTTGATGATGTCCCCTTGAGGATCTCATAAGGTTCATCATGTAAACCCAGCTGGTTGACTTAGTCAACATGATGATAAGGTTGAGTGGTACTACTCGAGGAATTAGATGTTAATTAATTGATGAATTGATAAATCAATTGGTGTGGACATTCGATATCTTAAACACGGGGAGATTAATGTACAAATAATATATGGAGCCCATATTGATTTATGGGGGTTGGTGAGGTAGTTCAATGATGATCCTCTAGTGGAATGGAACATCATTGATGGATCAAGTTTGTGTGGTTCCGATCCATCGGGTGGCCAAGACCCAACTCCTCCTTATGGTCCCTATCGTAGCCTAATATAATCCTTATGAAGTCTAGATCCAAGAATGTAAAACAAAACCTAGAACCAACGGTTGGGATTAAATCCCTAGATCCGATGGTTAGGATGAAATCCTAGACTCGACGGTTGGGATTAAATCCCTAGATCCGACGGTTGGGATAAAACCCTAGATCCGACGGTTGGGATGAAACCTTAGATCCGAAGGTTGGGATGAAATCCTAGATCCGATGGTTGTGATTAAATCCTAGATCCGGCCGGTTGGGATAAAACCCTAGATCCGGTGGAGATTAAATCCTAGATCCGGTGGAGATTAAAGGAGGCTTAAGCCTAATTATATAAATAGAGGTTTAGGTTGGGCGGCAAGATGGGATTGAAAGAATTAGGGTTTGGCTCTTGGAGAGGTGGGCGGCTAGGGTTTGGAGCTAGGGTGGCTGACCATCTTCATCCAAAGTTGTTGCGGCGCAACTTGCACCATCAATACTTGGCCGGCGCCCAACCTTAAGGCTTTCTCTTCTTCCTTGGCGGCGGTTCTCCTCCCATTGGTGGCGGTTCTCTTCCTCCTCCTATTCTCCAAAGTGGTCGGCGGCAACTCTTCTTGGAGAAGTTGGCGGCGCATCATCCATTGCTCCTTGGTCGTGGTTGCACCATCCAGTTTACGTATTGCTCCGGTTCTAGATAGGAAAGGTATTTGCTAGTTCTTCTCTTTGTTCGCAGCGGACAAGGTAGAGAAGAAAGCGATCTAGAAGGCTTCTACTCGTGGAGGATCTTCGTCCACACGTCGTACACGAGAAGGATAGGACATACGGTAGAAGATCGTGAGGTATAAAGTTATTTTAACTTTATGTACAGATCTGAGCATGTTCTTATTTGTTTTGATTATGCATGTGTGTGTATGAATATATATTGTATAATCATGGACCCCGAAGACAAACACAAAAACCGGCGATCCATCCGTCGTCTCTTCCGCAGCTAACCAACTAGAAGAGTTGTGTTGCTTGAACAACTAGTTTGTTCAAGCGACCACTCAAGTTGTTAGCACGACGACGAATAGGTTGTGCTAAGGAAGCTCATCCCATCCGGATTAATTCTTTCATTAGTGAAAATTTTAATCCGGGGACATGGGAGCCAATGAGCCTCCGAAGCATCCACCTAACAAAGTTGACTAACACTTAATAAATTGAATTTCATATTTTCAACTAGTAAAACTTTGTGAATGACAATCTTGGGGGATACCTCAATTGTACCTCTACCTAATATCTTTAGTTTTCCACTATTCCCAAAGGACACCGCTCCCTTCTTCACATATTTAATTGTGGAGAACTTGCTCACATCCCCGGTCATATGTGTTGAGCAACTGCTATCCACAATCCACATACCTCGCTCTCCTACCTAAATCACATGAAAAACACACGCTTTTGGTACCCAAACATTTGGACCGGTAACATTAAGTAAAAACTTCTTAGGTACCCATGCTTTCTTAACTTTTCCCTTAATGGTTGTTTTCCTATTTATCAATGAAATATAAGCAACATCTTTTTCTTTTGGCTTATATCCTAAACCGACCTTGTTATAAACCGCTCTTTGCCTACTAAGAATCATATCAAGACATTTTGAGCCATTTGAAAATTTTTCTAAACATGCTTTCAATTCACTAACCTCATCCCTATGTTTGTCATTTTCTTCCTTAAGCATGGAAGAATCAACATGTGAAGGTTTTTCATTTCTAATAGCCTTTAGTTCTACCTTCATGCTCTTAACCTTAGATTTAGACTTATCTAGAGCTTCTTGAAGATAGGCAATTGATTTATAAAGGAGCTTAACCTTGGGAGAGTTCATTACCTCATCGTCACTAGATGACGATTCATCGCTTGAGGAATCTTCTTGGCTTGATGTGCCCGAATCATCCCCTAGTGCCATGAGTGCCACATGGCGTGTGATGTGGCAAAGCTCATCATCGGAGGAAGAGTCTTCAACACTTGGTGTGTCCCATGTGGTTTGAGCCACCATGGCCTTCTTCTTCTTCTTCTCCTTCTTGTCCTTCTTTTTCTTTTCCTTTTCCTCCTTCTTCTTTAACTCCGGGCAATTTGGCTTTATGTGCCTCTTCTTGTTGCAAGCATGGCAAATCACATTATTGTTAAAACTTGAATTACCACTATTTTTACCTCTTGAAGAATGGGACCCCTTTCTTGCATCACTATTCTTGAATTCCTTTGATTTTCTAAGAAACTTCTTGACAAAATGGGCCATCTCACTAGCTAAATCTTCGTCACTACTTGACTCACGCTCCGACTCGGATGATGATGACACCTCTTTCCTTTCTTTCTTCTTCTTTTCTTTCTTCTCAACAAATAGAGCTAAGCCCTTTTCCTTAGAAGACATGTTAGTTTGCTCATGCAATTCAAACTCACAAAATAGTTCATCAATTTTAATTTGCGAAAGATCCCTAGTTACCTTAATGGCATCAACTATAGAAGTCCATAAAGAATTTCTAGGAAATGCTTGTAAAATATACCTTACCAAATCCCGGTTGTCAACTCGCTCACCTATGATATGGAGTCCGTTAACAATTTCTTTGAACCTTCCATGCATTTGACTTACGGTTTCATGCATCTTCATTTGGAAGGCTTGAAGTTGTCCAATTAGTAGGTCCTTCTTGGCCCTCTTTGACTCCTTGGAACCTTCATTTAGCTCAATGAGCTTTTCCCATAGCTCCTTGGCGGATTCGAAAGGCCCCACCTTGTTGAGTTGCTCCATGGTAATGCCGCATTGAATGGTGAGTACCGCCTTGGCATTTGATTCGAATTTGCGGTTCATTTCCCTTGTCCAATCCTTGCTTGGAATAGGGTCTCCATGTTCATCCACCGGTTCCTCGAAGCCATCTACAATGCTATGCCAAATTTCAATATTACTCATAAGATAGTACTTCATCCTACCTTTCCAATATGCAAAATGACTCCCGTCGAAGAGCGGTGGCTTGGCGGTGCTATATCCCTCTTGAAGAGCCATTGATGTCTTGGTTGATGGTGAGATCTTCCAAGCTATCCGGGCTCTGATACCACTTGTTAGGACCCTTGGAATGGCTAGAGGGGGGTGATTAGCCTTTCTTTCTTTCTACAAAAATGTTAGCGGAAGCAATACAAATATAAACACAAATAAAAGCAAGAAACAAAGCTAACACCCGATGTAACGTGGTTCGGAGATAGCGCTCCTACTCCACGGCAATCCGTAAGGTGGATTAGCCCTAATCAATCTTCACTAGAACCTCCTTTGGATGAACCAAGGTGGAGAAACCTTATCTTACAATGCACTCCTCTTCTTTACAATGATGGAAGATTAGGATTAGAGAAGAGGAGGTTTTGGATTGCTAAAAACACTTGGAAAGCTTGGTGAGCACGTAGGTGTAGTTGGGAGCAAGAGCACTAGCTTCACCAAGCTCCTCATGGCCCCTTTTTATAGAAGAGGGGATGTTTTTCCCGTTGGGCTTCGATCAATGATCGATGCTTACCATCACCGATCGCCGGGCTTAACGGCTTCTGAAATGCGATCTCCGCGGAGATTCGTAGCCGCAATCTCCAACGGCCAGGTGATCAGTCGACTGATCCCTCCATCAGTCGACTGATGGGGTGATCAGTCGAGTGATCAAGGCAGCAGTCGAGTGAGACTGCATTCTGTGGCGATATTCCCCTTGATCAGTCGACTGATGCCCTTGGCAGTCGACTGATCGATCACAAGATTGCCGATCGCTCGCAAGGCGGTCGATCGATGGTTAGGGTTTCACCTCGACTCGGTCCGACTGGGCCGATCGATACATCGTATCAGTCGACTGATACTCATCAAGTATGAGTAATTCATACTTGATTTTATACCCTAGACCTAGACTCAACCTTCTAGCTCCTCAATAAGCCTTGCGCCTTCAGGATCCCTTCGAGTCCGCGACTTGTTCATCCTTTGCGCTTTGCTTTCAAGAGCTTCCTTCGGTTTTGTCATGTCTTGGGTTGCCAAATGCTTGGACTTTACGCAACCAAGACTACAAGCTTGGACTTATACTGCCAAGACTTTACTTTGGACTTCCTTTGCCAAGGTTCACTTGGACCTTACGCT
Source organism: Wurfbainia villosa (assembly GCA_025175895.1). Classification (NCBI taxonomy): domain Eukaryota; kingdom Viridiplantae; phylum Streptophyta; class Magnoliopsida; order Zingiberales; family Zingiberaceae; genus Wurfbainia; species Wurfbainia villosa. Next base: position 26,746,884 of record CM045989.1, on the reverse strand, counting down.
GCCAAGACTACAAGCTTGGTCTTACGCTGCCAAGTCCATCCCTTGTACTTCCTTTGCCAAGATCATACTTGGACTTCCTTTGCCAAGATCATACTTGGACTTCCCTGTCACTTAAACATTTTCGCAATTAGATCACAAGATATTGCCTAACTTAGATGATTATCTAAACATCAAAACATATATAAATGCTTGGAGCATTGTTACACCAACAGACTGGTCGAGTGTTCAACACTTGAGAGCCTAGTTTGACTCGAGCAGTCAACTGAGATTATGACTAATCGACTGGTCAAGGTGTTGACTGAGGCTCGACTGCTCGATTGTGGCTATGGCAGTCGACTGTTAGTTGTGGGTAGTCGACTGGCCTATATCAATCGACTGCTAAGGTTTAGCAATCGATTGGAATTAAGTAGCAAGGCCACAGATTGTTCAACAATCGATTGTTGACTTATAGCAGTTGACTGGTGCCTATAGCAGTCGACTACTAGGTCAGGACAATCGATTGATGGGCATTAATATAACGTAGATTAAGCCATTGTGAGGCAACAGTACAGTCTCCAGTCGACTACTAGGTAAGAGGAGTCGGCTGGAAGGTGGAAATCAACCTGAGTTGAAGCTTTACAAGGAGCTTGAGAGGGAGAAGATGGATGGCGGTTTTTTGGTGATCTTGAAGGGGAATTGCTGCTGCATTTCAGACCTTCGAAGCTTGTCCAAAGCAACAAAAGTGCAAGCAATAAAAAGCATAATCTTGTAAAGTGTTTTCACTTCTAGTTTTCATTTTTTATTGTATTTTCTTGTATCTTGTTGCTTATTATTGTAAACATCTTGTAAGAGATTTCTCTACCTCCGATTTAATACCGAGAAGGAGAAGTTTGATAGTGGTGGTGTGCATCACTAGAGCTCAACAAGAGTTTGTTCCATGAAGTAAGAACCCTAGTTTCGAACCACATTAAATCACTATTGTGTTTATGCATGTGATTGTCTTCTTGTGCATTTCTATTGTTGTATATTCCACTGCGCATTAACATATTTTGTAGACGAGCACGCAATCGATCAAATCGAAGTGCGAAATAGAAAGTCGTTATTCACTCTCCCTCTAGCACGACAACCAATCCTCAACAAGTGGTATCAGAGCTCGGTGTGCTCAGAAGAACAAATCATCCTGATTCTCAACAAATGGTATCAGAGCGAGGGCACTCTTCAAGGATTAACAACCGAGGGAGTAAAGCACTAGAGGAGATGGATTGGGCTATGACATCAACGTTCCACCCATCTACGACCGTGAAGATTTCGGGCATTAGAAAGGTAGGATGAAATATTTTCTTATCTGCAATATAGAAAATTGGCTTATCTTAGTAAAAGGGTTCGAAGCTCCAATGGACAAGAAGGGAAGGATCCTCAAGAAGAAAAAATGGATGGATTATCAAATTCAAGAATTCGAGACCAATGAAAAGGTAACCAAAATATTAATAAATTTTGTACCTAATGATATCTTCTCCAAGTTACGTAGCTATAGGGATGCTAAAGAGTTATGGAGCAAGTTGATTGAGCTCCATGAGAATCCCTCACCGGCCTAAGAAGTAGAGGATAAAGTCGAAGAAGAATCAAGTTGTCCATCGACTCAAGAGAGTGAAGAATCGGTGGTTGAGAGGTGCTCAACGTCCGAGGTAGAAGCGGTCTCGGTAGCCTCCACTTCAAGGATTGAGGGGGAAGAGATTAGGCAACCAATACCGGAGTCGGAACAAGAGGAGCCATTTACCTCCGGGAGCCATGAAGAATCCAACAAATCTTCCTTTACCATTCTAGGTAACTCAAGCATTGTCAATAAAAATAAAAATTACATAACATGTTTTAAGTGTAGGGAAGTAGGACATTACAAGAGCAAGTGTCCAAGTAAGGTCAAGAAGAAGACACAACTGACACCAAAGGCTATGGAGAAAACCAAGGAGGTTGGAGCCCTAATTCACATGAGCAAGGAGCACATAGTTGTTAGTGAAAGCCCTAGAGCCAATCATATGATGATTGTTGTATGGACTTTATTGTATCATATTCCTATTTATTAAGGCATGGTTATTATATTTACTTGTATTGGTGCCAAATAACTAAATATAATAATGTCCTTGAGTAGTAGGTTCTTATCTATATCAATCGATTGGTTGAATCGATAATGAGATGATATAGAGAACACTACTCTTAATCATTCCTAGTCGAGTATTAACATTCAGGGACAATGTTAATGCGTAGAGACTAGCATGTAGGTCAACAAGATGACTTGATCTCACAAGTCATGGATATGAGATATCAAGTTGACACATGGGTATGCATTGGAGAATGTATACTGAATGACCCGCCATGAGAAAGTATCATGGATCGTTATATGAGTGTCATATACTTTCTCATGTGGCTATTAGTATGACTATTAGTCCTTAGACCTGAAGTCACCATGGTTCCCTACATAATGAATTGCATACTTTGGCTTCGTCAAACATCACCCGTAAATGGGTGGACTATAAAGGCGATTACTGGGTATGTAACGAATTATGCGGAGGGATGTGAGTGATGTAGATGGGATCTATCCCTCCTATATGACGGGGGTGACATCGATATTCTTGATAGAGTGAGACCACTAAGTGCATGGTCATGCCCAAATGAGTCAATATGAGATATTGAGCTCATTTGATTAGAGTGAGTCTACTTGAGTTCAAGATTTAGATTGCAGAGGATGACACGGTCTATGCCTCGATTGGTCAATCTAGATGTCAAGGATAGAGGACATTGTCACATATTGTGAGAGTCACAATTAGTAGTCACAAAGGTGATGTTGAGCTCAACATTCTTGTAACTTGGGTAGCAATGATGTGTTGCTAGATACCGCTCATTGCTTATGTTCCTAAATCGGTTTAGGGACATTGCCAACGTTACAAGAACCTATAGGGTCACACACATAAGAGCAATTAGATGGAGATTAGGTTCATATGATGAACCATGAGGATTAGGTTCATGGGATGAACCAAATTGGATTAAGAGTAATCCAAATTAGACTAATTGAGTTAGACTCAAGTTGATTCAAGTGTTGAATGAGTCTAATTGAGATTTGATTCATCAAATCAATTTAAATTAATGAATAAAGATTCATTAAATTAAATTGACTTGAGTCAAGTGGTTAGATTTGATCAACCATGGGAGATTAGAGGTCAAGTTTGACTTGACTTGAGAGGGAAGATGAAAGGTCAAGTTTGACTTGACCAAATGCCATGTCATGGTGATGACTTGGCATGGGCGGCCAATGATGATGCTCCACATCATCATTGACTTTGTCAATTGATGCCACATCATGAGGGAGATCAAGGGTCATGGGAGTTACATGCATGCATGTAACCCCCCTCCATGAAGTGGCCGGCCACTCCATTAGATGGGGTATTGATTTTTGGTGGCTAATTTGACTTCATCTTCAACCTTGGAACTCTTCCCTCAAGCTCTCTCCCTCTCCTTCCTCATCTTGCTGAGACACCCTAGGAGTGCTAGCACACTCAAGTGTGTTTTTCTTCCACCTATTGCTTGTGTGGATACCATAGAGGAGTGTGCACTTGACACTCTCGAGTTCCGGCGGACTTTTGGACGAGCGGGATTTGCGAAGGGCATCGCATCGAGGGTAACGCTCTTATCTCTTAGATCTAAGGTAGATCCAGGGTTTTTATACAAGCACATACATGTTTTGTTTTAATACTTCTTCGCACGGATCCGTGGCCGGGGGCTTCCGAGGTTTCCGCAACGCAAAAAGCGGTTTTTGCGGCTCGGAAAAACCCAACAGTGGTATCAGAGCCACGTGCGAAGCATGTATGTGTTTCGTTTTTGTAGTTTTTATATTAGATATAAAAAATTACAGATTTATATGTTTCTGTAAATTTTCTTATTTTATAGAATTTTTGGGTATTTTTCTCGTAGAGTCGAAGCAACGAGTGTTGGGACACTCGTAGGCTTCAACCGTCGAGAAAAACTCTCCGAATCGGCGAGTTCTCGCTTTAGGTTTTTGGGACAGTGACTTAAGTCGCTGTAAGATCATTGTAGGGACACTCGCGAAGTTTATTTTGCAAGTAGGGGCGCTGCCCCTATCCCCGAAAGGGGCCATGTCCCGCGATCGAGGAAACCGCTTAGCGGACCGTTACGTAGAGTTGACTCATAAATTCGAAATAAATTAAGAAAAATTATAGAAATTTCTGTAAAAATACATAATTTAGAATTATGTATAATTCTGTGATTGTCATGGCCCAATAACCCAATTGGATTGGATTAAGTGTGTTGTAATTCATAATACTACGGCTGCTGCGTTTTGTGGTTGTGCGTGTTGTAAAGTGTTTGCGACTGGCGTCGCACCTATTCTTTTAATATTCTAGTTATAAATAGTTTTAGACTGAATGTAACTCGAGTTTCGCATTTGTAATGTACAAAAATGGTGGAAAGTCCACTTGAAGACGAGCTACGAGAAGGGTGGACGACACATGGCGGTCAAAGGAAGCGCTGGAGAAGCCGCTAGCCTTAGGTTGACCGTCCGATCTTCTCATTGGCTTGAGAAGATCGTAGTAGGGCCATGACTATATCACATTTAATGATATATATATATGTTGATATATATATATGTATATTTAATTGATTTTGCTTGTATGTATGTGATGCATGCTAGTAGAAACATGTTTGTATGTATATGATGCATGCTAGGTTAATTTTCTTGTATGTATATGATGCATGCTAGAATAATTAATGTATGTATATGATGCATGCTAATATAGGATAATAAAGGCCTAAATGCGTATAAGATACACATTACGATTAGATTAGATCATAATCGAATCAACTCGAAAATGCCTACCGAGCCTTGATACCCATCACTACCTCGATCATTTGTTGTTGTTGAATCGCCAAAGCGAGCAACGATATTATCTTGGTAGGGTGCGGAGGGACAATCTTGGTCCCGCCTATCACGACTGGGTTAGAGTAAGCTCAATTAGATTGAGCAAAACTAGTTAACTCAATTGGATCGAGTAGAACTATAGGCATATTCCAATCGTTGGAAAGATAGGTTAAGATCGCATTTACACTAAATCTGGCGATTTAGCCAAAGCTAACTCAAGGTCTTTTGTAAATGTGGGTCTTAATCCTATAAACAAGAGTTGCATAGAGATGTAATCGGTAATGTGTTACCCACCGATCGTACTAAGTCTTGGGCGATTTAGCCAAAGCTAACTCAAGGCTTAGTATGATGTGGATCTTGTCTCAAGAATTATAGCTAGTTTGTATGAATCTAGTAAAAGTGGTTTGACCACATCCATAACTCGATTCTACAAAATTCCTATAATTTAGTGGGAGCATCATTTGATTAAAGGCCTAATTAAATGATAAAAGGAATATGATATTAATCCTGCATTGTATGTTGTAGATTACTATGTCAACAAACACGAACACTCTCTCGCGATCCGTCTCGAGAAGGACAAGCTCAATGGAGCAAATTTCCTGGACTGGTACAGGAACCTGAGAATTGTTCTCACCCAAGAAAGGAAGCTGTACGTCCTGGAGCAGCCCATTCCGGAGGCACCTCCTGCCAATGCCTCACGAGCTGACAAAGATGCTTACAAGAAGCATCAAGATGATGCATTAGATGTGTCATGTCTAATGCTGCAACCATGAACTCGAGCTTGAAGCAACATGAGTTCATGAATGCTTATGATATGGTTGGACATCTTCACAACTATATCAAGGACAAGCTAGGCATGAGAGATATGAAGTCTCTAAGGCATTATTTGGGTCCAAAATGCAAGACGGGACTTGTAGGTACATATGTACTCAAAATGATTGGGTACGAGAAAACCCGCAAAGGCCGGATTCCCACTTGGCCAAGAGTTGGCCACATCGACCTAATCTTGCAATCTTTGCCAAGAGCCTTCGATCAATTTGTCATGAATTATAACATGAATGAAATTGATAAGCCATTACTGAAATGCTCGATGTTGAGAATCACAGAGCTTAACCTTAAGAAGGGTAAATCGACACCATTTTGATGGTGCAGAAAAGAAAGGCAAGGGCAAGCCTAAAGGTAAGGGAAAGTCCCAAAGCCAAGGGCAAAGGCAAGAACTTAAACCCAAAGGAGGGTAGCGAGGAAGGGGCTTGCTTCCCTGCAAGGAAGCGGGACCTTTGGGGCGTAAGCTATGAGCATGCACGGAAGATCTTAAGAAGAAGAAGTGAGACTTCTACTTGGTATAAATGTTATAGAAGTCAATCTATCTATTTCTTCATCATGGGTATTAGATCACAGGATGTGCATCTCACATTTGTACCAATGTGCGGTGAGAAATAGCGAGGCATTGACAAAGGCGAGGTGGACCTCTGAGTAGGCAATGGAGCAAGGGTTCTTCTTTATTCTTTGTAGGAACTTATGATCTATCTCGCCCTCTGGGCTTGTACTAGAATTAGATGAATGTTGTTATGTGCTGCTTTAACTAAGAACATCATTTGATTTCTTGTTTGGACAAGAAAGGGTTTTCATTTATAATAAAGAACAAATGTTGTTCAGTTTATTTAAATGATATGTTCTATTGTAGTGCACCTCTAATGAGCGGACTCTACTTTCTAGACTTAGAGAGCCTATCTATAACATAAGTACCAAGAGGTTCAAGTCAAATGAGTTGAACAAACCTATCTCTGGCATTGTCAGGTCACATAAATGAGAGTAAACATCTCGGCTCCATAAGGATGGGGTGCTAGACTCATTTGATTTTGAATCATATGAGACATGCGAGTCTTGCCTTTTAGGCAAGATGACCAAGACTCCTTTAGTGGACATAGCGAAGAGCAACAGATTTGTTAGGACTTATACATAGTGATGTATGTGGTCCTATTCTTTGCTAGAGGTGGTTCTGGTACTTCATTACATTTCTTGATGACTTGGTAGATATGGTTATGTGTATCTTATGACACATAAATCTGAATCCTTTGAAAAGTTCAAAGAATTCAAGAATGAAGTACAAAACCGACTTGGCAAGAGTATTAAGATACTTGATCGGATCGAGGTGGTGAATACCTTAGCCATGAGTTTCGTGACTATCTCGAGTGTGGGATTCTCTGACTCACTCCTCTGGAACACCACGGTGGAATGGTGTATCAGAAAGGAGGAATCGTACCCTATTGGATAGATATGCGATCTATGATGAGTCACACAGATCTTCTATATCCTTTTGGGGATATGCTCTGGACCACGACCTTTACCCTTAGCAGTGTACCATCGGTGTGGTAAAGACACCATATCACGATATGGACGGGGAAAAATCCCAAGATGTCTTTTATGAGGATTTGGGGTTGTGAGGCTTCGTTGACGTCAAGTCTCGAGACAAGCGGGACCCAAATCCGATAGGTGCTATTTTGTTGGATATCCCAAGGTCTGAGGATATTACTTCTACATTCGGTCGGCTACAAAGTGTTTGTGGCTGGGGTTTTTCTAGAAAGGGATTTTGTTTCTAGAAAAACTAGTGGGGAATACCTTCGATCTTGAAGAAATTCAAGATAAGGACCATATGCTGAGGCCTTGATGGAGGTTGAGCAGGAACCACAAAGTGTTGTGGGTGAAGAGGTTGTTGCACAAAGAGTTGTGGAACAACCACCTGTTCAAGTAGACCTACCTCTTCGCAGGTCTGATAGGGTACGTCGTCAGCCTGAGAGATACTCATTTCTCTTGTCTGACCATGATGACGTTATGCTCATTGAGAATGAGCCTACCTCCTATCGGCTGTGATGAGCCAGTTACGAGAAATGGCTAGCGCCATGAGATCAGAGATGGAATCCATGTACACTAACCAAGTATGGACTTTGGTTGATCCACGAAGAATTCAAACCCATTGGGTGTAAGTGGGTCTTTAGGAGAAAGACCGACATGGATGGACTTACGCATACCTATAAGGGCGATTGGTGGCTAAAGGTTTCAAGCAAATTCATGGTATTGACTATGATGAAACTTTTTCTCGATGGCGATGTTTAAGTCCATTCGGATCTTGCTTGCTATTGCGGCATACCACGATTATGAGATCTGGCGGATGGATGTCAAAACCGTTTACGAATGGAAACTTACTCGAGGATGTGTACATGACACAACTGAGGGTTTTGTAGATCCACATCTTGGGAAGGTATCAGCTGCAAAGGTCCATTTATGGGCTAAAGCAAGCTTCTCGAGCCTGGAATCTTCGATTCGATGATGCGATCAAGCAGTTTGGTTTCATCAAGAATGAAGATGAACCACTGTGTCTACAAGAGGGTTAATGGGAATACAGTTGTCTTCCTTGTATGTGGATGACATACTACTCATTGGGAATGACATCCCTTAGCTCTGATCTGTGAAGACTTGGTGAGGGACGTGCTTCTCAATGAAGGACTTAGGTGAAGCAGCCTGTATTCTAGGCATCAAGATCTATAGAGATAGATCTAAGAGATTGCTTGGCCTAAGTCAGAGTACATACATTGACACGGTATTACTTCGGTTTACCATGCAGAATTCCAAGAAAGGACTTCTGCCGATGTCACATGGTGTGAGTCTTTCGAAGACTCAAAGTCCCTCTTCTAGAGAGGAGAGAGACCGCATGGATAAGATCCCTTACGCATCTGCTATAGGATCTATCATGTACGCCATGTTGTGTACTCGTCCTGATGTCTCGTATGCTTTGAGCATGACGAGTAGATACGATCGAGATCGGTGGCGTCTTTGGATAGCGATCAAGAATATTCTTAAGTACTTGAGAAGGACTAAAGAATATTTCTTGATATTGGAAGCGATGAGGAGCTAGTGTAAAGGGTTACTGGCGATGCGGCTTCAAAGCCCGACGGGATGATTACGGATCGCGATCGGGGTTCGTGTTTTGCTTGAATGGTGGTGGCTGTGTGGAAGAGTTGAGCGGGACACGATTCTTGATTCTACAGAGGTCGAGTATATCGCGCATCTCGAGGCGTGAAAGGAGGCAGTTTGGATCCGCAAGTTCATTACTGAGCTTGGGGTGGTTCCTAGCATTGCAGATCCTATAGAGCTCTATTGTGACAACAATGAAGCGATTGCACAGGCTAAGGAACCTCGCTCACACCAGCGGACCAAACACATACTACGGCGCTTCCATCTCATTCGAGAGATCATCGATAGAGGAGATGTGAAGATTTGCAGAGTACCCACAGAGGCTAACATCCCAGATCCCTTGACCAAGGCTTTGGCACAGAAAAAGCATGATGGTCACACTAGGTCATTGGGTATTAGATACTACGGTGATTGGCACTAGTGCTAGTGGGAGATTGTTAGTGAAAGCCCTAGAGCCAATCATGTGATGATTGTTGTATGGACTTTATTGTATCATATTCCTATTTATTAAGGCATGGTTATTATATTTACTTGTATTGGTGCCAAATAACTAAATATAATAATGTCCTTGAGTAGTAGGTTCTTATCTATATCAATCGATTGGTTGAATCGATAATGAGATGATATAGAGAACACTACTCTTAATCATTCCTAGTCGAGTATTAACATTCAGGGACAATGTTAATGCGTAGAGACTAACATGTAGGTCAACAAGATGACTTGATCTCACAAGTCATGGATATGAGATATCAAGTTGACACATGGGTATGCATTGGAGAATGTATACTGAATGACCCGCCATGAGAAAGTATCATGGATCGTTATATGAGTGTCATATACTTTCTCATGTGGCTAGTAGTATGACTATTAGTCCTTAGACCTGAAGTCACCATGGTTCCCTACATAAGGAGTTGCATACTTTGGCTTCGTCAAACGTCACCCGTAAAAGGGGGGACTATAAAGGCGATTAATGGGTATGTAACGAATTATGCGGAGGGATGTGAGTGATGTAGATGGGATCTATCCCTCCTATATGACGGGGGGGACATCGATATTCTTGATAGAGTGAGACCACGAAGTGCATGGCCATGCCCAAATGAGTCAATATGAGATATTGAGCTCATTTGATTAGAGTGAGTCTACTTGGAGTTCAAGATTTAGATTGTCAGGATGACACGGTCTATGCCTCGATTGGTCAATCTAGATGTCAAGGATAGAGGACATTGTCACATATTGTGAGAGTCACAATTAGTAGTCACAAAGGTGATGTTGGAGCTCAACATTCTTGTAACTTGGGTAGCAATGATGTGTTGCTAGATACGCTCATTGCTTATGTTCCTAAATCGGTTTAGGGACATTGCCAGCGTTACAAGAACCTATAGGGTCACACACATAAGAGCAATTAGATGGAGATTAGGTTCATATGATGAACCATGAGGATTAGGTTCATGGGATGAACCAAATTGGATTAAGAGTAATCCAAATTAGACTAATTGAGTTAGACTCAAGTTGATTCAAGTGTTGAATGAGTCTAATTGAGATTTGATTCATCAAATCAATTTAAATTAATGAATAAAGATTCATTAAATTAAATTGACTTGAGTCAAGTGGTTAGATTTGATCAACCATGGGAGATTAGAGGTCAAGTTTGACTTGACTTGAGAGGGAAGATGAAAGGTCAAGTTTGACTTGACCAAATGCCATGTCATGGTGATGACTTGGCATGGGCGGCCAATGATGATGCTCCACATCATCATTGACTTTGTCAATTGATGCCACATCATGAGGGAGATCAAGGGTCATGGGAGTTACATGCATGCATGTAACCCCCCTCCATGAAGTGGCCGGCCACTCCATTAGATGGGGTATTGATTTTTGGTGGCTAATTTGACTTCATCTTCAACCTTGGAACTCTTCCCTCAAGCTCTCTCCCTCTCCTTCCTCATCTTGCCGAGACACCCTAGGAGTGCTAGCACACTCAAGTGTGTTTTTCTTCCACCTATTGCTTGTGTGGATACCATAGAGGAGTGTGCACTTGACACTCTCGAGTTCTGGCGGACTTTTGGACGAGCGGGATTTGCGAAGGGCATCGCATCGAGGGTAACGCTCTTATCTCTTAGATCTAAGGTAGATCCAGGGTTTTTATACAAGCACATACATGTTTTGTTTTAATACTTCTTCGCACGGATCCGTGGCCGGGGGCTTCGGAGGTTTCCGCAACGCAAAAAGCGGTTTTTGCGGCTCGGAAAAACCCAACAATAGTGTCCTTTAAGTGCCAACAAAGGGGTCATTATAGAAGTCAATATCCTAGGGGGAGGAACTCTAGCAAGGGCAAAGGAGGAGCTTCACATGTAGGGGGAGCTAAGGCAAACCCCAAGGTATCATTTAATAATGCTCTTTCTTTATGTAAGGATAAAAAGCATGCTAGGAATAATTTTAATGCAATTGCTATTATTCATGATAAAAAGCATGCTAGTAGTAATCCCAAGGATCATTTTAGAAATAAATATTTTTGTTTAGGAAAAAAATCTTATAATATTAGGCCTCATGATAATTCTAGGTCAATCTCATCTAAAGATAACAAGAACCTAGGCATTAACCCTAAGAAGGGTAGACTTATGCCTAGAAAGAAAGGGAATTCCCAAAAGAAAAATGAAAATTCAAAATTTGGGAAATTAGAATTAGAGAACCAAGCCTTGAGGTAAAGGCTTGAGAAATTATAAAAGACACTTGAAAAAATGACAAATTCAAGTCATGGGTCTAATGATAAAAAAAATTAGGGTTTAGGAGGCAAGCATTTCCTAAGCACAAGAAAGGCTTGGGTCACAAGGCCAAGTCCAAGGTAGATAAGCCTACCTATCACAATGTTCCATTTAACTATGGAACAAGCTCTAGGTCTAGGAAAATCATGGTCACAAGGGAAGTCATCCCTAGTGTTGACCATGGTAGATGTCTAACGGCTAAGGTTTCAAAGAAACCTAGGAAAGTCACTAACAAGGTTACAAGGAGAGTTATCCCTAGAGTTAACCATGAGAAGACCCAAATGACTAAGGCTTCAAAGCCTAGGAGGCTCATTAGGAAAGTACTTAGGGAAGTCATCTCTAGTGAGTACCAATTTATCCCAAGGAGCTCCAATAGATATTGGGTTCCTAAAAGCATAATTCCCTCATGCTAGATGGGTTTAGGGTGTGTCAACCCTAAATGGATGGGTAGTTAATATAACCATAGTGGAGTTGGCACTTCAGGACACTTCAAGGTTATGTAATACCTTGAAAATGAATTTAGATTTTATATCCTAAATGATTTTAGGATGTGCCAACAAAATATGAGAAGTTTAAAAAATCAATCATAATTGGCACAATTAGGTTTAGAGTAATGGTGTATCATTTTGTGTGTTTGGCACACTTGAGAGAAAATTGGTGTTAAGGTAAAATTGATATAACTTTAGAAAATTATAATTTAATTTAAAACTTAGGTATTCTATACCTTGGTATTTTATATATCTGTAATGCTTTGTTTACCTTGCCATGTCATGACATCATACTTCATATTAATTATTTACAATGTCATGATAATATTTTTGTTAATTATGTCATGCTTGTGTTTAGGTTTAATTTTTTATTTATTCCATGACATCATGATTATTGGCAAATATTTTAAATTATGCTCATCTATTATGCTATGATCATATTCATGCATTTAGGATAATTAAAATGAAATTAAGAACAATGACATGATTTGAAGTCCCATGATAAGGGAATCATTTAGAGTTGCCTAGATAAAATGCACGAACCCTTAGATTAGGGAAAAACAAAACTCACATCTCACAAAGACCATAAGGAAGACATGTGTTTTTATTAATACACCTTATACACATGTGAGATGTTGGGAAAATGAGTTAATTTCAAGGAGCATAGATGTTGCATCTAGATGAATTCAAACTCATAATATAACAAGGAGAAATCACGCGAAAAGCTAATGTACAAGTCATGTACATCTAGAATATAGACCATAGTTCAATATAAGGTTTTAAAATTATTTTAGAAAACCTTGGTGAAGTCTCTCTTTCGATAGCAATCACCATTGGAAGAGTTGCCACAAAGTTAGACAAAACTATTGAAGTTTTTATTGGTTTTGAACTTTGTATCAACTTTGCAATTTAATGGGTATTTTTATAAAATATAATTTTTCACCATTGTATTTCAAGTAAGTAATGTACGTATAAAATTTTACGATTTTTTGAATTACGTATATTTATTTATGATTTTATAAAATTCAATTCTAAAATCTATTTTCTGCACATTGTAGAAACCAATCGATTGCTTCTTGGAGTAGTCGACTGATAGTGAGGCAATCGACTGGTTGCTTACCTAGTCGACTGTTGATGTTGATTTCAACTGAAAAGATTTGTTTTAGCCATTTATCAGCAATGTTAGGCTACCTTAATGTTCTTAGTTATATATGAGAGATGTCCTAAGACAATTGTCGTATGGTTGTACCATTTATTTAATAAATGAAGATTCCCTATTTGAGTGTACATGCTTTCATGTATTTGATTAGATCTTAAACTCATTTACTAAATATTTGCAATACGATTCACAACATGAGAGAATTTGTGATTGGATCACAACTAGTGAGTATCTCTACATGTGTAATTGTGATGTATTGAAATTATCGCTAGTTGATGAATTGATGTACTCGAACACCATCAATTCTTTTGAGACTAGCATACTCTTTGGTTTATTCAAGCAGTTGTTTCTCACTGGTTAGAGACATTGGGATGTTCGGAGTTAATCGTGGATGTTAGTTATGGTAACTAGTGCATTGGAGTGACTAGTTGTAAGACTTCATATGGTTCTCTGCATATATGGATATGTCAATGAAGTTCTTACTGCATCTTAAGTGCGATGCTCCTTCGACTTGCCATATTCAAGTCATATTGGTCATGAAGACTTATGCTTTGACATCTTAAGCAAGCATCTCCGAGGAGATGTGGACCCGGGATGATTGGGTATAAGTCGAAGTGGTCGAAGGAGTTTGAATAGCCTATAGAGGATTCACCACTCTTTGCGAGGAGATATATACTCTATGGCCTCTCGTTGGATTGTTACTAAAGTATTTGGCTAAAGCATTACATGTTTAGAGTATGGCAGTCTTGGATACAAGAGCAGTAACTAGAATCTGGAGGACGAGGAAGTAATACTTGGGCTAGGTGTGACATGGTCAGCCTAGTGGGGACTGACACAATAGTCCATGTCCTAAACCAAGTGGGTATAGGATGAGTGAAGGGAATGGGGCACGGATCATTGTAGTTGTAGAATACAGAAAAAAAATTATGGATTAACCCCTTTAATTAATTTGGTTTAATTAGTGGTTAGGTTGATTAGCTTATTAGGCTTAATTAAAGGATTGATTAAGGATTGGGCTTGGGATAAAACTGTTGGGTAGAGTCCATTAGGCCCAAATTTCTAGGCTGAAATTGGCTTGGACTAGTTCAATCGAACCATTTTCTGAACGGCGTTTAAAAAAGCCGAAAAACTCTCGATCGACTGCAAAGTTCTGCGATTTCCCCTCTCCCATTTTTTGCTGCCTTCTTCTCCCTCTTCACTGCACAGTCTCACCACTCAACCTCGGCTCGTCGGCATCCGGTAGGAGCAGCTTGACGGCGCCACCACTTGGTTGATCTCCGGCCAAGGATCAAGGGGGTTCTCGTATGGGGAATCTCGGCGACACTCCTAGTGGATGAGCGGCGCTGTCGCCATGATGATGAGCTGCCATTGTAGGTAAGGATCAATCGCCTTCTTTCTCTTTTGAGTTGTGATCTGCAGCTAGCTATGGGTTTTCAGGTTTTAGCTTAGATCTATGGTGTGTGGGGAGTGATCGGAGCTTAGTTCTCATTGGTGGCTAAACTTGCGCGGTGAGCCGCTGGGATTGGGAAAGGTTCACTGCCGATGGAGATTAGAGCTGGTAAGATGGATCTAACCTATTCTTGTCATCTGTGATGGATTTTCGATTAGAATTGAAAGTGTGATTGGAGTGGTGTTATTTGGTTTGGTGCTGATATATGTTCTGTTTTTGCAAATTTGATTCACCGATGTGTTGATTTGGAGTGTGGATTGATCGGTGGAGCAAGCGGCTGGGATTTGTTTTGGAAGGTTGGCGGTTGTAATCAGTAGGTGTAATTACTGTTTGAGGTTGCAGTGGATTTGAGGTTGCGATGCAACTGTGAAATGTAATTGGGTATAATCTCTGTTTTTGTTTTCTCTACCAGATCTATTCATAGTGTTTTAGAACAAGGATGCTGTGAGAAGGGAATGGACATGTGTTTGCGCTAAGGATGAATGTAGACCTAGGGATACGAGAGGTGTGCTAGAGTTTCTAACTCATAGACGAGGAAAGGTTATGAATATAGAAACGACGTAGTAGTTAAGTTAATCATTGTTGGATACTTGTACTTAATCATAGTTTGTTATTATGTGCAGGTTTGAGATACGAGGTTGGTTCCCGGGCTTGAGGATCATTATTACGAGCTTCGTATCAGGTGGGTAATATCTACCCTGGTCAGATAGTTTTGATCTAAATCTGGTGCATGAATTTGGATTTATACTGAATTCTTTTACCTTGACTCCACTCTTATTTTATCATGTGCTTGTACTTAGCCTTGACCTTTTAGATATTGCTATTAGTTCATCGTTCATTTATCATGGATATGAATTACAAACCCTAATGTGTGTTAGCTGATAGATGTTCAATTAAGTACAAGTAATTAGGGTTATCATTGTCAACTCAGATTAGGGTTAACGTGTCACATCACTAGAGTTAGGTGATGGATTAGATTATGGAGTCGATTTCTGTATCGTACACATATTACTTGTGCATCTATGGTGGATCTAGTCATCTGTGCATAGATAAATGTTTGTGGTTGTCAGTATGTGGCTAAGGACTGGGGGTCCTAGTGTGAATGTATTTCCATTATGGATCGTGTGTCTGCGTATGGTTATAAGGATTGTTGATAGTATCTCGCTTTGGACTGGAAGTCCTAGCGTGGTTGACTGTCAGTTGTGTATGACTCTCTGTGTGATAGAGAGAGTCTTGTGGATTAGTAGTCCTTGCATAGTTGACTTTTGGGTTGACTAGGACTCCCTGTGGGATAGGGAGTGCTGCGGGGATACGTATGTGGAGCTATGCATCATTACATTGAATGCATGTTGTTGACTGGGTCTCCCTCATGGTTAAGATGGGTCGTTAGTCATCCTGCCTCCCCGGCCACTCGGGTTAGTAGTAGTAGGGTTAAGGGCAGAGCATTTGATGTGTCGCGCTCGACCACTATAGACAGTGGTAGCTAGAGTGGTGTGCAGCTTATCCTGTCGTGCAGCACTCGGCCACTCATGGGTAGTGGTAGCTAGAGTCGCTTACAGTAGGGACGCCTAGGGTAGCATATAGCTCTATGGCGGCTAGCTACCAGTCATACTACCCAACTCGGCCACTCGAGAGTAGTGGTAGCTGGAGTCGAGATAGTTGTCATGTCATGCCACCCTCGCCACTCTGGGGTCGTGGTTGGATGGGTCCACAGATAGTGACCATGCATATGCATTGCTGATATATATGTATGCATATATTTGATATATGTTTTACATATACCTGTGACATGCTACATTTGATTGAGCTATGATTGTTGCATATGCTTGTTCATCATGATACATGTCATTTGCATATTATATACTACTGTGTGTTGAGCATGATATATGTGTTGGTCCAGACTATTGTATGCATTTGATTAGCATCATGTCATAGTGTGGTATGGACCGGAATGTTATTACATGTGATTTTATACTGTTCATATGTCTGAGTGTTGGTCAGGTATAGGATTGACCTTGTACGTCATATGGGTTATGTTATTATATACCTGTTCAAGATGATATAACTTATGGTGGTGCAGACCGTCAGGTACGTTAGTATATTACTTCATGTTCAGTTGATCAGTTTAGTATATGCATTGAGTATTACTATTCTGGTGGTTAGTTATCACCACAGTTAAAACTGTATGTCTATTGGACTCATTCTGTATAATTGTAGATCTTTATATCCCTATATATTGTTGATGTACTTTCTACATATTACCCCTTAGTTTATACTCATCACCCCGGACCCTGGGTTTTTTGTCGCCCAGGTAACAGGTAAAAGATTCCTTGGATGTTCGGAGCTCCGTCAGCTGATCTCATCTCACACCAAATGGTTGAATAGTATTTCCAAATCGATGTTGTATTCTTATGGATTGATGTTTTTTGGATTTCCTCCTGTATCGTTTCCGTATTTATTGTATACGGATGTGTTGTATGCATTTGGCCTTCGATGTGATTTCTATTATGATTCTTATTGTGTCAAGTCACTTCAGAGTTCATAGTTGGGTCTTTGTGTCTTATTTATCTGTCAATATGTTTCCGCTGTGTTTATTGGTTTATGTCGATCTATATATTATGTGATTGTGGCCGAAAGGCTTTATGTATATCAGGAAATTGTATCACGTACAGTGGAGATGCTGTTCGATTATTTTCGACTCGGCATACTCTCGGGGCATGACAATTTTATTGGTATCCGAGCCCTAGGTTATGAAGTCCACTTTCGAATTTTATTTCGTACGAACATCGAGTTTTGCTTTACTCAGTTTTGTTTTTGTGAGTTCTGGGATTTGGCAGTTGCGGGACATCTCCGAGCTACAAGGATTAAGGTATGTCAGTTGTTATCATATATCCTTCTATTGGTTATGCATTTAGTTGCTTATAACATGGATGACTTGTAGTATGTTAGTCACTATCTGTAACCGTGATTTGAGATGATCACGGGAATGACTTGTTGAGTCATGTATCTGCTTTCGAAAAGGTGAATTACCTTTTTGAGCCGACTGATACCGAGTCGGATAGCAAGGGTTAGGCTGTCACATTTCTTGTGGAGATCAAAGATTACAGTCTTAGGGATCTACACTAATTGTGCTAGTCAGATCATGACCTGTGGGGTAATGGACAAGCGAGTATACTATTGCTGATGCAGATAGTAGAGGACTAGTTTTCAGTGTATCATAGGGAATTTTGACCCCTGAGATTGTCGTGCTAGGTTGTATAACTTTGAAGGTACTTTTGAGTACTTAACTCGTGTTATACGAAGAAAGTAGTGTTAGTTGAATACCATTATCCGGATGTAGCCGGTACTTGGTGGAAGATATAGGAAATAACCTACGGGAAATAAGGTATCACTTGGTCATAGTTTAGTGATGTTGTGAGAGAGTATTTCCCCATGTCATCTTCTTTGACTTATTGTTGGAGATTTTTTAAGCTTTAGGCTGGGTGATCGTTTGGTAACGAAGGTACCATGCAAAGTCGTTAGACTTGCAAAGGTTACAACCACCTAATAGCTCGAGAATGTGATTGACATGTCTTAAGCCACCTATGGTTTATTGGCTAACATCTTGATCAGGTTGTTTGGATTTTTCTATGAGATCCTACTGGAAGGTACCAGATCGAGTCATGTTCATAGAAATGACTCTGTAGTAAGTGTTTTAAGAGTTGTAGATTTGATAAGCAGACAATGCAAGTCAAATTATTGGAATCCTGAGTCTCCAAATGTTGGAGAAAAGGAGCGAGATTGGAGTTATGAGTCATGAGCAACTATTGGAGAGTTTTCCGACCATAGAAGACTGATTGCAGATCGTCAGAATCTTCTCATATTTATCAGTGAAATCAGAGGAAAGACTCCGAAGGGAGTATGTGTGTGCAGTGCAGGTCACGATGACACACAAAGTCAGATTTTCAGTTTGAGCATTTGATTTGCTTCTATAGTATACAATCGGTATATATGATGAGGTTGATGGTGATCGTTTGGAAGCTAGAGGGGGGGTGAATAGCGCTTTTCGTTTCTACAAGAGTAATTAGCGGAAGTAAACACAAATAATATATGTAAAAATAAAAAAGCAATGCTAACAAGGCCTTTACGTGGTTCGGAGATAACGCTCCTACTCCACGGCGATCCTTCAGGTGGATCAACCCAAGCAATTCCACTAAGAAGCTTTCTCTTTACAAAGACCTCCTCTTCTTACAAAAGATGACAACGAAGATTTGAGAGGAGTAAGGAGATTAATACACTTAGAAAGCTTGAAAAACTCTTGGGAGCTTAGAAGAATGATCAGAATATAAGCATTAGTCCCTTCTTGCTCCCCTTGGGCTCTTTTTATAGGAAAGAGCCTCTTTTTCCCGTTGGAGGTTTATCAGTTGACTGATGACTTACATCAGTCGACTGCCGCCGATTCTAACGGCTTCTGAACAACCGGATTTGCGGGATTTGTCGTCGTCATCGCCAACGGGAAGACTATCAGTCGACTGCCAATAGTGTCAGTTCGATCTTGCTATATGCCGTAGCCGATCGGCTCGAGCCACGTTTATGGATCGCGCCAATAATGGCGATCATGTCGACTCTCACCAGTTTGATTGGGATAACTCCCAATCGACTGCTAACAACCTTCCAACCTCTAATGCTGCATTTTAAGGGCCAGTTCGACCGACACCATGTTCCAGTCGACTGGCACACCCCAAGTATGACTAATTCATACTTGAAAACATAACCTAAGCCTAGACTTAACCTTCTAGCTTCTCCATCAGCCTTGCGCCTCTACGATTTCTCTGAGTCCATGACTCCATCCATGCGCTTGCCTTCAAAAGCTTCCTTCGGTTTCGTCATTCTTTGGGTTTCTTCTTTGCCAAAGTACGCTTGGACTTTACGCCGCCAAGACTACATGCTTGGACTTATGTTGTCAAGACTTTCCTTTGGTCTTTCTTTTCCAAGGATTTCTTGGACTTTACGCCGCCAAGACTACATGCTTGGACTTATGCTGCCAAGACCTTTCCTTTGGCTTCTCTTTGCCAAGATCACACTTGGACTTGTCTTTTACCAAGTCTTCATACTTTGATTTTCCTGTCATTTAAACATATTTACAATTAGATCACAAAACATTGCCTAACTTAGATGATTATCCAAACATCAAAATATATAAATGCTTGGGGCATTGTTGCACCAACAATCTCCCCCTTTTTGATGTTTGGCAATCATTTAAGTTAGGTCTTTAACACATACATATAAACATATTTCAATATGAATTCTAACTTAAATACCCCTTCTCCCCCTTTGACATACAACAAAAAGAAAAGAGTTTATCCAATAAGTGCAGGAAAGAATTATAATTGACACATCTTGAACAAAGGTATAAAATTGATATGAAGCTCCCCCTAAATCCAAGACATGTTTCATGATGTGGAAATAACATGTGAAGCAAAGCATAAGAAATAGAATAGGCAAATATGTCCTAGCCTTGCACCAACAATTATAGAAATAAGGGATGTAGCTCCCCCTAAACCAGTGCACCAAGAAAATCCTCCTTTCCATACAAGTTATCATGTATATACTGTGGAAATCATATAATGTCCAAAATTGAACCTTTTAACATATGAAAAACCATTTTCTATTCCAAAACAGTGTCACCGTTATTGGAATAAGCATCGATCAAGCTATGCCTTAGCGGTATGATATAACGCAATGATCGATATCGACAAATCAAATTGAATTTTTCAAGGTTTGAAAATGCGTAGAAAATTCTGTGGATGTCCAAAAATCACGAAACTCGTCATACACATTTTATTCGACTAATATAACAAATGAAAAATATTAGATGAAAAATATGCTCATCAGATTAATGGATTGATACGATATTCAAAATAACAAAATTATGACGCAAAAAGTGTAATTGTATCGTATCAATATTCATAACTTCGTACTATATGCTCAACTTCTAAACTTGACAAATAACAAGTTTTAGGCACTGATAGAAGTGAACTAAACAAAAACACAATTTCATTTTATTAATCAAAAGTCATTACACAAGTAGGAGTTTATGCCGTTCATATGGCCAAAAAGAAAATAACAAAAACATGCTAGCTAACGATCGTCGTCCTCAGCATCCATCGGTGCAGATGACGAACCATCGTGAGGAGGTGGGTCCAGGTGCAGTTGGGCGGAGAATCGCCAAAATGTCCTGCTGCTGCCGATGCATCCCTCTCACAAGGGAGAGGAGCTCCCGATCTTGTCGTGAAGCTCTGTTAGCCCAGCCCAAGCGACTCCTCAAAATGTGTGTCTACCCGCTCTGCAAAAGCATCGAAGCGGGTAATGAAGGATGTGTCTGGCAGAACAGTATCGCCTGCAACAGTCTCCTCCGCATCGGCTCCCTCAGCAACACCCTCAGCATCTCCTCCCGCAGTGGCATCCTCACGGTGCGGGCGCCCTATTGGCCGTCGTCACGAGGTCCCGAGCGGACCCTCTGTCGGCCTTCAAGCCCGCCAAGGAGAAGCTCCGACGAGTCATCTGGTCATATTTTCTATTCATGATTTTAATGACTCCTATGTTGACATCAATGCCTACGGAGCTAAGCCACTGAGTCAGGACATTTCCAAAAGGTATATGAACCTTCCCATTGTTTGGCCTTATAAATGAGTGATGCAGTGGAAGGTATTGAGACCAATGTTAATGTCTAAGTATTGACGAAAGATATGCATGAGAGGGAAGTGTGTAGGTCGAACCAAGGCCAAACCACGAGTAACTATAGGGAGAAGACAATGAGCAATGACCTTATAAAGGACATTGTCAGAGGCAGAAAGTTCTTGTGATTGAAATAGATTGGTGTTCAAAGGTCGAGGAGAGTGATAGAAAGTAGTATGAAGGGAATCTAAAGAAATCTCCTCAAAGGGAGGTGGAAGAGTTTCACTCCAAGATGGATACAAAATGAAATCATTCTCGGAAGAGAGACATCCGATAAAATCGGTCCAGATCTGGGGCCTGAAATCCAGATCGCACTGAGCAACGCGAGTCCGGTATCTCAGCCCATCTCCAACCGGTCACAAGTTGTTGAAAATTTCAGAAAGAAGAGTGATATTTACATGATGTTCACAAAACACTAATGATTCAAGTTTGTAGTGTTGGATAATTTGAACAATATCAAAATAGTAGTCTTTAAGAAACTTGGGATCCATTGATCTAGGTGGAATAAGTTAGAATTTATTTTTATTAAAGGCACTTTCAAGTGCGGAGTTTGGAAATCGAGGATCAACAGAGGGTCGAGGGTTTGACGGGCCCTCGTTGGTCGGAGGTGCCCGGGCACGCTTAGTAGCAAAGAGCTTAAGTCTAAATGGGCGAAAAGATAACAAAACAAGTATGCACAATGTAGGTTAAGGATGATGCATGGACAAAAACAACAAAACAAGCACCGGTTAGTGAAACAAAATTATAGGAACAAACAAACCGTGATCAGGGATGAGAATTTACCTAGGCGGCATGGTGAAAAATCAAAGAACAGTGTCGGACGTGAGTGTCCACGGAACCCTAGCCAAGTGAGCGATCTTCAGTGGAAACTAGGGCGTGAACGGGGTGACAAGGGGAGGTCCTCGAGTCGGAGAGCACTCCAAATGGGAGCACCGGTTGGTGAAGTCACCGGAAAAACAAGGGAGAACGGCTAAGAGGTGAGGTGGAAGTTCGTCGGAAGAGGAAGAGGAGAGAAAATTGGGAAGTTTTGGCGAGTCGAACCGGTGGAAAGCCCTAAAAACCGCGACATTAGTCGACTACCGTTAGTCGGTCAATGCGATGGTGATCGGTTGAACAAGGGTAGTCACATACTGACGATTCATCAGATGGCGGTCACGCCATAAATGGCGATCAGCCCGATAGAAATCGATCGAACCGGCCAATCGCATCTGGCGCTTACATGCGCGGTATGATCCATAAATGGCAGTCGAACTGATAACGAACCGGGTAAGCCCGGTTCGATATCGTCGTATCAGTCGAACTGGCGACAGGCACCAGTCGACTGATATCAGTCTGATAGCCTTTTTGGCCAGATTAAAAAACTCATAATTAATTCAATAAGGATCAAAAAATCACAAAATTTTGTGGGTAATATTGTTAGATCATTTCCTATCAAGGAAAAATTATTTTAAAATTATATCACCTCTAGATTTTGATATTGACACAATCTTGAGATTTTGCAAAAGTTATGATATTAGGCCTCATGATAATTCTAGGTCAATCTCATCTAAAGATAACAAGAACCTAGGCATTAACCCTAAGAAGGGTAGACTTATGCCTAGAAAGAAAGGGAATTCCCAAAAGAAAAATGAAAATTCAAAATTTGGGAAATTAGAATTAGAGAACCAAGCCTTGAGGTAAAGGCTTGAGAAATTATAAAAGACTCTTGAAAAAATGACAAATTCAAGTCATGGGTCTAATGATAAAAAAATTAGGGTTTAGGAGGCAAGCATTTCCTAAGCACAAGAAAGGCTTGGGTCACAAGCCCAAGTCCAAGGTAGATAAGCCTACCTATCACAATGTTCCATTTAACTATGGAACAAGCTCTAGGTCTAGGAAAATCATGGTCACAAGGGAAGTCATCCCTAGTGTTGACCATGGTAGATGTCTAACGGCTAAGGTTTCAAAGAAACCTAGGAAAGTCATTAACAAGGTTACAAGGGGAGTTATCCCTAGAGTTAACCTTGAGAAGACCCAAATGACTAAGGCTTAAAAGCCTAGGAGGCTCATTAGGAAAGTACTTAGGGAAGTCATCTCTAGTGAGTATCAATTTATCCCAAGGAGCTCCAATAGATATTGGGTTCCTAAAAGCATGATTCCCTCATGCTAGATGGGTTTAGGGTGTGTCAACCTTAAATGGATGGGTAGTTAATATAACCATAGTGGAGTTGGCACTTTAGGACACTTCAAGGTTATGTAATACCTTGAAAATGAATTTAGATTTTATATCCTAAATGATTTTAGGATGTGCCAACAAAATATGAGAAGTTTAAAAAATCAATCATAATTGGCACAATTAGGTTTAGAGTAATGGTGTATCATTTTGGGTGTTTGGCACTCTTGAGAGAAAATTGGTGTTAAGGTAAAATTGATATAACTTTAGAAGATTATAATTTAATTTAAAACTTAGGTATTCTATACCTTGGTATTTTATATATCTGTAATGCTTTGTTTACCTTGCCATGTCATGACATCATACTTCATATTAATTATTTACAATGTCATGATAATATTTTTGTTAATTATGTCATGCTTGTGTTTAGGTTTAGTTTTTTATTTATTCCATGACATCATGATTATTGGCAAATATTTTAAATTATGTTCATCTATTATGCTATGATCATATTCATGCATTTAGGATAATTAAAATGAAATTAAGAACAATGACATGATTTGAAGTCCCATGATAAGGGAATCATTTAGAGTTGCCTAGATAAAATGCACGAACCCTTAGATTAGGGAAAAACAAAACTCACATCTCACAAAGACCATAAGGAAGACATGTGTTTTTATTAATACACCTTATACACATGTGAGATGTTGGGAAAATGAGTTAATTTCAAGGAACATAGATGTTGCATCTAGATGAATTCAAACTCATAATATAACAAGGAGAAATCATGCGAAAAGCTAATGTACAAGTCATGTACATCTAGAATATAGACCATAGTTCAATATAAGGTTTTAAAATTATTTTAGAAAACCTTGGTGAAGTCTCTCTTTCGATAGCAATCACCATTGGAAGAGTTGCCACAAAGTTAGACAAAACTATTGAAGTTTTTATTGGTTTTGAACTTTGTATCAACTTTGCAATTTAATGGGTATTTTTATAAAAAATAATTTTTCACCATTGTATTTCAAGTAAGTAATGTACGTATAAAATTTTACGATTTTTTGAATTACGTATATTTATTTATGATTTTATAAAATTCAATTCTAAAATCTATTTTTTGCACATTGTAGAAACCAGTCGATTGCTTCTTGGAGTAGTCGACTGATAGTGAGGCAATCGACTGGTTGCTTACCTAGTCGACTGTTGATGTTGATTTCAACTGAAAAGATTTGTTTTAGCCATTTATCAGCAATGTTAGGCCACCTTAATGTTCTTAGTTATATATGAGAGATGTCCTAAGACAATCGCCGTATGGTTGTACCATTTATTTAATAAATGAAGATTCCCTATTTGAGTGTACATGCTTTCATGTATTTGATTAGATCTTAAACTCATTTACTAAATATTTGCAATACGATTCACAACATGAGAGAATTTGTGATTGGATCACAACTAGTGAGTATCTCTACATGTGTAATTGTGATGTATTGAAATTATCGCTAGTTGATGAATTGATGTACTCGAACACCATCAATTCTTTTGAGACTAGCATACTCTTTGGTTTATCCAAGCAGTTGTTTCTCACTGGTTAGAGACATTGGGATGTTCGGAGTTAATCGTGGATGCTAGTTATGGTAACTAGTTCATTGGAGTGACTAGTTGTAAGACTTCATATGGTTCTCTGCATATATGGATATGTCAATGAAGTTCTTACTACATCTTAAGTGCGATGCTCCTTCGACTTGCCATATTCAAGTCATATTGGTCATGAAGACTTATGCTTTGACATCTTAAGCAAGCATCTCCGAGGAGATGTGGACCCGGGATGATTGGGTATAAGTCGAAGTGGTCGAAGGAGTTTGAATAGCCTATAGAGGATTTACCACTCTTTGCGAGGAGATATATACTCTATGGCCTCTAGTTGGATTGTTACTAAAGTATTTGGCTAAAGCATTACATGTTTAGAGTATGACAGTCTTGGATACAAGAGCAGTAACTAGAATCTGGAGGACGAGGAAGTAATACTTGGGCTAGGTGTGACATGGTCAACCTAGTGGGGACTGACACAATAGACCATGTCCTAAACCAAGTGGGTATAGGATGAGTGAAGGGAATGGGGCACGAATCATTGTTGTTGTAGAATACAGAAAAAAAAATTATGGATTAACCCCTTTAATTAATTGGGTTTAATTAGTGGTTAGGTTGATTAGCTTATTAAGCTTAATTAAAGGATTGATTAAGGATTGGGCTTGGGCTAAAACTGTTGGGCAGAGTCCATTAGGCCCAAATTGCTAGGCTGAAATTGGCTTGGACTAGTTCAATCGAACCATTTTCTGAACGGCGTTTAAAAAAGCCGAAAAACTCTCGATCGACTGCAAAGTTCTGCGATTTCCCCTCTCCCATTTTTTGCTGCCTTCTTCTCCCTCTTCACTGCACAGTCTCACCACTCGACCTCGGCTCGTCGACATCCGGTAGGAGCAGCTTGACGGCGCAACCACTTGGTTGATCTCCGGCCAAGGATGAAGGGGGTTCTCGTATGGGGAATCTCGGCGACACTCCTGGTGGACGAGCGGCGCTATCGCCATGATGGTGAGCTGCCATTGTAGGTAAGGATCGATCGCCTTCTTTCTCTTTTGAGTTGTGATCTGTGATGTGTTATTTTCCGTAAGTGCACGGTTGTCGTCAAGTAATAAAAATATCGATCCCACAGGGATTGGGTCAATTACCGAGTGGTCGTGATACCAAGTTATCTAGTCAATCGAATTGTGGTTTAAGCAAAGAACCTGAGAAGTCAAGAACAACGAATGAGAAGAACGAGCTAAAAGTCAAGAGTTGAGGAGAATCTCAGGATATGGGTTTCACCACGTCGACAATTTATAAGGTGATTTAATTCTTTCCTAACCTTATTAGAGTTGTTTTGATGGAACCTATCCTAAGGTAAATCAACGACCCCTTTCGCGGTCTACGTTAACTGTACCTATCAAACTCAATTTACCTGTCACGATGTTCGAGCATAGGGGATCATAATCAGCTAAGGGGACCTGTCACGAGACCCCCGCAAACCTCCCTATTTCTTACCTCCGTTACTTGGTAAAAATTGGATTTGATAGATCCATTAAGTTCATGAGAGTTCCTCTAGAGTCAAATTTCCTCTTCACGGTAGGTTTGCACACGGGACCATAATCAGCTAAGGAGACCTGTCATGAGACCCCCGCAAGCCCTCATAGATACACTACCGCTACTAGTAGGAGTTATTCCCTAGTTGGTTCTGGCTTTTGGGAACTCGGGTTCACTGTTAGGTACTTCCCCTTTGCTCCTTAGGTTTATCAATAAGAATCCAAAAGAACTAGATCAAAATAAACAATAGTTCAGGTAGTATAGATTATATCATCCGTCATAAATCGTCAAGGGCTACTCCCCCATCCTAAGATTACAAGATACTACTCCATAGTCTGACAAGAATTACTAGAGAAAGAAATTACGATACTGGGTGCCATATCCTTCTTCTGCCGACTCCTTCTCTTTATCTTCTTCTGTCGTCGATCTCTGACCACCCGCCGTCCTCCCTTAGGGTTAGAATCTCTCCTCTTTTATAGCCTTGGCCTCCTCTTCAATTAAGGCAATAGATTTCCCCGTAATTGAGACGAAGATCCTGATTGCTCGCAGAAAAGGAATTCTGGAATCAGGCCAACACACTCATGCCAAATGAGGGCACTAGCGTGTCGGGCATTTCCCACCGAGCGTGTTGCGCTTGAACTGGGGCGTGTTGGAGCTGAACTGGGCATGTCGGCTGCTGGAACCCCTGACACAGGCGTGTCAATCGGTGAGCCAGGGCGTGTTGGAGCTGAACTGGGCGTGTCGGCTGCTGGAACCCCTGACACAGGCGTGTCAATCGGTGAACCAGGGCGTGTTGGCTGCTGGCTCTCATGACACGAGCGTGTTGATTTCTAACACGCCTGTGTTGTTTTGATACGCCTGTTTCTTCACCCTTTTAACACAAAAACACCCAAAAGTAGTCTCTTCGTCCAAAATATGCTAAACTTTAACTGAATCATGATAAAATACATGCCTAGGATATGAAATGTGATAGAATGCATGTATATGGAGTAGTGAAAACATAGCATGATTTACACACATCAAAATCCCCTAGTCCTAAACTTTTTCTTGTCCTCAAGCAAAGAAAACCCAAAAGACAACTTAATTGTGGAAATGCTAGACACCATCCAGAGGTATACAATCTGATCTTAATCTTTTCAAATCATTCCTAGTTGCCAAGTTTGAAAGATCCCTATATAGTGCACGTGAAAAGGTGGACTAAAGTCATTGGACACCAATCTGGACTTGACATCCCTTCTATCGTAGAACATTCTTATTTCCGGCATAGAGGCACTTACCTGCCTTAATGCATGGATCATTCTTACCTATCATCAAAAGGTCTCAAAGGAGCACTTTCTAAGAAGAGAGAAGGAAAGGAATTATAGAGAGCATTTCCCCAGTAACTAGTTAGTCTCAAAGGGGCACCTTTTAGGTGTTTCCCCAGTAACTACTTGGTCTCAAAGGGGTGCTTGAAAACAATTCCGATAACTTTTTTTTAACATACTTCTAGTGAAAGTGTTTCTCCAAGAACCAAGTTCGCGAGTAAGTCTCCAATGGAAAATCAGTACTCGTCCGATATGGGGATTTAAATCTTTTCTTTGCATACCTCAGACCTATAGACCGTGTTAGAAGTGAAATAGGATTCTTATCAAATAGGCAAAAGGGAATATCATGATCCGACCAATGTTCAGTTGTATTACGCTAGATGATATAAAAATGCAATGTTATGATATATGAAAAGATGCAAACTAAATGGCAAGAACCAAACTAAAAATCTAAGTAGAGATAGAACAAACAGTAAAGGATGTGCATCGAAACTCACAAAATAGTTCAAGGTGGTCAATGGTCATCGTCTTCGCTGCTAGCATCCTCCTCTGCCCACCTACATCGCTGCTCCTGGTAAAACTCCCGGGACTCCTGTCGAAATCTATCATCATCTTCCCTCAGGCGACTCGTGATGAAAAACTCATCACTCTCTGTAAAAATCACCGCCTGCCCAAATGTTGTGTCACTATACAATGGTGCTCCTCCGTAGCTTGGGCATACCGATCCCACATACCTATGTGCAGGTATGTTCGACCACAAGCTTCAATGATGATCGAGAATCTGAAAAATCAAAAGAAGAGTACCTGCAGAAACATTGTCAGAGGAAAGCTGTGGGGTTCAGAGTCGAATGTGATGGCTCGGGGTTATGTGAGATGGCTCCCTAGGAGGGTGATGGAGCATGGGCGTTAGGGGGTAGGAAAGGGTTCTGGACATCTCTAAAAGCCAATTGGATGAATTACGACAGATTATCCGTCGAGGTTCAAAGAGGGATTTTAATTCCATTTCTTAACACCAAACGATATCCCTCGTCACATGCCTCAATCATCTTCATATTTATACAAGCATCCAAATCCAATCTAGGGCTAGCAGGACAATATTCAAGGTCATCTAAATCACATCCTAAGGCTACAGCAATCCTAGTGATAATACCACCTATGACTATGACTCCAGATGGGCTATTACTAACCTTAACTAGATGTCTAACCATATGGGCTCCAGAATCAATATTAACTTCATTTAGCATGGCCCATAAAAATTGTAACTCACTCTGCCTAGTCACCCCTGCACTATCATATCTTCCCGAGATTGTATTAGCCATGAATCTAAGGAGATAACGAAAAGTAGGATTAGGGATGTTAAATGATTTGGACCTAGATGCATCATAGGGGCGAGGGTCATCAGAAATTAATCTCCAAAATTGATGATCAATAAAATGTCTATGAATTTGCCTCTCCCCTCCGCTAGGAAAATCAAATATCGTATTAAAACCACTTAAAGAAAGGGTAAACTCATGGTTCATTAATCTAAATTTTATTTTTTCTTCCTCACAATCCTTTCCTTGCAGTATTTCAGCAGACAGGGGAGCTAAGGAATTCAAGAGTGATGCTCGGGTAAGTAAGATGATGGTGCGTGATAAACTCGGTCCATCCTATCCTATTGGTTAACCAAGTTATGTCATCTCTTAACCCTAGGGTGGTCAACGTGTAGAAGTCTATAGTTCTTGTAGATACTAACTTCCTTTTTTCAAGCTTACTGAATTTAGTCTTCATAACATCATCTCTAAAAAAAATTCCATATGGATGGCTAGAGGTTGGAGGAGGTTCGTTACCCAAATCCTGAGCTTTTCTTTTCCCCTTGTCCCTTGCCGAAGAGGAAGAAGCTCCTCCTCTAGTCTTCACTCGCTTGCTCATGGCGTTGGTGATGGAGAGAGATGAGTTAGCTCCTCAGCTGCTTGAGAGAGACCGACGGCTACCTTAACCTTGGATCGCGAGTGAAAAATTAGGGCGTGCTGCTCGGTCGGCTTTAGAGGGCTATCCGCGACATAGGCGTGTCGGGCATCCTCATGCGCAAATACCGACCCATTTAGCGCGACACAGCATGTGCCGATGAGCGCCAGCGCGCACCGCCCAGCGCGTGCAAGGTTGAGAAGAGTGCGACAGCGTGCTAAGCTAGTCGACGCCTCACTGTTGTCTTCGGGTGCCAACAACACGCTTGTGTCGTTCGGCACAGGCGGGTCGTGTCAACTTGGCACGTAGTGGCACGTATCTTGAAAACCTGAAAAAAAATAAAAATAGAATAAAGAATAAAATAAAATAAAATACAATAACTAAAAAGAAATGAAAATAGTTTGGGTTGCCTCCCAAGAAGCGCTTGTTTAAGGTCGTTAGCTTGACCCCTCGGTTACCCCCTAGTTTTGGGGATATGGCTTGAGGAGTATGCTCTGCCTCTCCTCATCTCCAATTAGGTATCTCTTAAGTCTTTGACCATTTACTTTGAAAATTCCCGTAGACTCACTAGATATATCAATAGCTCCATGAGGATAAACCTTTTCAACTCGATATGGCCCCGACCATCTGGATTTCAGCTTCCCAGGAAAGAGTTTCAATCTGGAGTTGAATAGTAATACCAAGTCTCCTTGATGGAATTCTCTGCGCATGATGTTCTTGTCATGCCACCTCTTCGTTTTCTCCTTGTAAGACCTTGCATGTTCATAAGCATCAAGGCATAGTTCTTCAAGTTCATTTAGCTGCAGTTTTCTTTTCTCTCCGGCTTTCTTCAGATCAAAATTAAGCCATTTAATTGCCCAATATGCCCTGTGCTCTATTTCAACTGGAAGATGACATGGTTTTCCATAAACTAATCGAAACGGAGTCATTCCAATGGGTGTCTTGTAAGGCGATTCGATAGGCCCATAGAGCATCATCAAGTCTTAAAGACCAATCCTTCCTTGATCTTGATCATCGCTTTCTCCAAGATAGTCTTGATTTCTATTCAAACTTCTACTTGCCTCGTTTGTGGATGATATGGTGAGGCTAGTTTATGGGTTACTCCATACTTCTTGAGAAGACTTTTAAATTGTCTTTCGATAAAGTGTGAGCCTCCATCACTTATTCGCTTCTCAGTATTCCAAATCTTGGAAATATTATACTCTTAAAGAGCTTAATGACTGCTTTTGCATCATAAGAGGGGATGGTAGAGCCTCAACCCATTTAGACACATAGTCCACTGCTACCAAAGATATAGGTATTTTTATAGGAAGTAGGGAAGGGTCCCATATAGTCAATTCCCCAGACGTCGAACAATTCGACTTCCAATATCGAATTTTGAGGCATCTCATGTCTCTTTGATATGTTCCCGGTCCTTTGACAGTCACAAGTAAATCACATAATTCGAGTCTCTAAAAATATGAGGCCAATAAAATCCACCTTGCAAAACCTTTGTCGCATCTTATGCGTGCTCGTGTGACCTCCATATGCGAGAAGAATGAGTTGATACAATATATCCTCAATCTCTTCTTCGGATACGCATTTTCGATATATAGCATCCGCCCCTTGCTTGAACAGGAATGGTTCATCCCACACATAATGCTTTACATCCGAAAGGAACTTCTTCCTCTGATGATAACTCATGTGAGAAGGTATTATCCCGCAAGCTAGGTAGTTGGCAAAATCATCATACCACGGAGCTTTGATTGTTCTAACTGCTAGTAGCTGCTCATCCGGAAAGAAGTCATTTATAGCAAGATCATCGGCTCTTCCCGCATTTGGTTCTAGATGAAGCCTCGATAGATGGTGCAACTCGTTCTCGTTCCTTGCTTGTCTCGAATGTCTAAGTCAAACTCTTGTAGGAGAAGTATCCACCGGATAAGTCTTGGCTTAGATTCCTTTTTACTCAGCAAATATCTTATGGCTGCATGATCTGTGTAAACTATCACCTTGGTCCCTATGATATAAGATCTGAACTTGTCGAAAGCAAATACTATAGCCAAGAGTTCCTTCTCTGTGGTAGCATAATTCATTTGTGCTTCATCCAATGTTTTACTGGCGTAGTAGATTGCATACACCTTGCGATCCTTCCTTTGTCCTAACACTGCTCCCACAGCAAAATCGCTGACATCACACAATTTCAAAAGGGAGACTCAACTGAGGTTGCATTATTAGGCGGTTGTTAATGCTTCCTTTAACTGGAAAATGCATCAAGACAAGGATTATCAAAGTGAAACACGATCTTTAGCAAGCAAATTAGTTAATGGTTTTGAAATTTTTGAGAAGTCTTTGATGAACCGTCGGTAGAACCCTGCATGTCCTAGGAAACTATGCACTCCCCTGACATCAGTTGGAGGAGGCAACTTCTTGATCACTTCAGTTTTAGCAATGTCCACCTCGATACCACGGTGTGAGACTAGGTGCCCAAGTACTATGCCTTCTCGCACCATGAAGTGGCACTTCTCCCAGTTAAGCATTAAATTCATTTCCTCGCATCTCTGCAAGACCTTGACCAAATTAGATAAACACATATCAAAATCTGCACCATATACAGAAAAATCATCCATGAACACTTCCATTATATTCTCGATCATGTCAGAAAAAATTGAAGTCATACACCTCTGAAATGTGGCCGGTGCATTGCATAGTCCAAAAGGCATTCTTCTGAAAGCAAAAGTACCATATGGGCAGGTGAAAGTTGTTTTCTCTTGGTCATTAGGATAAATAGGGATTTGATAGAAATCGGAGTATCCATCTAAGTAACAGAAATGCGAGTGTTTTGCCAATCGGTCTAGCATTTGGTCAATAAATGGGATGGGGAAGTGGTCCTTTCTAGTTTCCTTATTCAATTTCCTATAATCAATACACATTCTCCATCCCATAACAGTTCTAGTGGGGATTAACTCATTCGTAGCATTCCTTATCACCGTTATCCCCCCTTTCTTTGGCACGACATGGACTGGACTTACCCATTCGCTATCGGATATTGGATAGATAATTCCTGCATCTAGCAATTTCATGACCTCTTTCTTGACTATCTCTTTCATAGCTGGGTTCAGCCTTCTTTGATGCTCTATAGAGATTTTAAAATTGTCTTCTAGTAGAATTCTGTGCATGCAAACCGATGGACTAATTCCCCTAATATCATCAATCTTGTATCCAATGACATTCTTATGTGTTTTCAATACCTCAATCAGTTTTTCGGTCTCTGCATTGCTCA
Source organism: Wurfbainia villosa (assembly GCA_025175895.1). Taxonomy (NCBI): domain Eukaryota; kingdom Viridiplantae; phylum Streptophyta; class Magnoliopsida; order Zingiberales; family Zingiberaceae; genus Wurfbainia; species Wurfbainia villosa. The sequence goes on along the minus strand of CM045989.1, from coordinate 26,713,651 downwards.
GATTAGCATTAATGATCACAGGATAAGTAGAGTTTTCGCCAAGGAATTCATACCTGAGTGTGGATGGAAGAGGCTTAAGTTCTACCTGTGGTGTGAGGTTGGGGTCGCAAATCTCCAGCTCTTTATCCTCAAAATCCCCTCCGAGCTTATTAAGATGAGTTTGTTCTGGTGCTCCTTCTAGTGCTATTGACTGGAAACTGTCAATCCTACAACAAACATCAAAAATAGAAGGTTGTTTAACAGCTTTTGAAAGGTCAAATTCAATTTTGTCGTTTCCAAATGCAAGTGAGAGTTTGTGGTTCTTGACATCTATCATTGCTCCTGCAGTAGCCAAGAAAGGTCTCCCCAAAATGAGTGGAATACATGGGTCTTCATCCATGTCTAGTACTACAAAATCTAGAATAATAAAATTTCCCACCCTTTGGTACATCTTCTAAGATTCCCAAAGGATATCTAATGGAGCGATCATTAACCTGCAAGGCCATAGTAGTTAGTTTCATTTCTCCTAAATCTAGTTTCTTGCATATGAAAAGAGGTATCAGATTTACACTGGCGCCCAAATCGCAAAAAGCCTTATCAAAATTTGAGTCATTAATTATGCAAGGGATAGAAAAGCTACCTAGATCATTTAGTTTGGGAGGTACCATGTTCTTAATTAAAGCGTTGCACTCCTCAAGAAGAGCCAAGCATTACATGCTCCTAGACTTTTCTTTTATTTGTTAAGATGTCCTTCAAGAACTTGGAGTATGTGGGCATTTGTTGAAGAGCTTCTGTAAAAGGTATATTGATATATAGCTTCCTAATTACCTCAAGGAACTTACCAAATTGTTCATCCAATTTTTCCTTAATCAGCCTTTGAGGGAACGGGATAGGGGCTTATATGTTCTTGGTTCCTATTTGACACGCTGTATGTCGTTAAGACAGCCGGGCGTGTTTTCTTTGGAGTTACCCGACACGGGTGTGTCGGCTGACACGCGCTCGTGTGTCTGCTTTCCCTCAGGCGTGTTGAACAACACGCCCTGGGTCAAGGTGTGTTGTTGGCTTCCTTTGCTACTCAACCCAGGCGTGCTGCTGTCTTCTTCCAACTCTGGCACGCTCGTGTCATTTAGCACAGGGGCTGCTTGTTGAGCTCTGTCTCCTTCTAAAATCCTTCCACTTCTTAAACTTATGGAATTACAATGCTCGGCTGGGTTTACTTCTGAATTTCCAGGAAATCTGCCGGGCGTCCTTGATGCTGAGCTGGCAATTTGGGAAATTTGATTTTCCAGCATTCTTGTGTGATTAGTCAAATTATCAACCTTGCTTCCCAATTGCTTGATTGCCTCGGTATTATTTTGATGTTGTCAATTTGATTCTACAATATGCTGTCGAAATTCATCATTTATCTTCCCCTGACACGTAATAAAATTTTCCATCATCTTTTCTAAACTCGACTTGGGTCCTGGCTGAAATCCCGAAGGTGCTCCAAAACTTTTCTGTCCCGAAGAATTTTGGTTGGCTCTATACGAAAAGTTGGGATGATTCCTCCAACCGGGATTGTACGTGTTCGAGTAAGGGTTGCCACCATTAGGCTTCTGATTAAAATTATTTAGCGCATCTACTTGCTCAATCCCAGCTCCTTCAGATGGTGCGTGTAAGATTTGGCAATTCATTGCTACATGTCCTGTTACACCACATATCTCGCAAGTGACATTAGATGAGTTTACAGCTGATACATTAAAATGTTCGAGCTTTTGAGTTAACGCATCGACTTTTGCACTGAGTAGATCAATGGTACTTACCTCAAACTTACCTGGCATTTTAGTTTGATATCCTCGTTCTGTAGCCCATTGGTGAGAATTCATTGCCACATTCTCGATGATCTCAAAAGCTTCATCCAATGTTTTGTTCATAAGAGCTCCTCCTGCAGCAGAATCAAGAGAAACTTTAGTAGCATACGAGATTCCATTGTAGAAAGTATGAACAATGAGCCACTTCTCCAGCCCATGATGAGGGCATTGCTGTAGTAATCCCTTAAATCTATCCCAGGCTTCAAATAATGTTTCTCCATCCTTTTGCGCAAAATTCGTGATTTGATGACGAAGGCTTGCAATTTTGCTGGGTGGAAAATACTTGTCTAAGAATCTTTGCTCCAGCTGATCCCAGGTAGTTATACAATCTGCTGGAAGAGAGTGTAGCCAAGCTCTAGCTTTGTCCCGCAATGAGAAAGGAAACAAGCGCAATCTAATAGCATCAGCTGAGGCTCCATTCAGTTTTAAAGTTTCGCAAAATTCCAAAAATACTTCCAAGTGTAGATTTGGATCTTCAGTGAGTGCTCCTCCGAATTGATGCTGTTGGACCATGGATAGTAGAGCCGGTTTTAATTCAAAATTGTTCGCTTCAATAGGGGGTCTTCTAATACTCGATCTTAATCCTCTTGTACTAGGTGCTGCATAATCCCTTAGAGGTTTATTCTCATTCTGATCAGCCATGTTGGAGGTCAGATTTTCTTCCTGTCGTTGCTGAAATCGTCTTCTAGCAAGGAACGTTCTCTCTATCTCAGGATCAATATCGAGGATTTCCCTATTAAATCTGTGCATGCAACAACAAGGGAGGCTCCCAAAACAAGAATTCAGAATAGACACAAGGAAAAAAAACAAAAATAGGAATCTAGATTAACTAAATCACGCTCAATTCAATATTGAGTGCCAATCCCCGGCAACGGCGCCAAAAACTTGATGTGTTATTTTCCGCAAGTGCACGGTTGTCGTCAAGTAATAAAAATATTGATCCCACAGGGATTGGGTCAATTACCGAGTGGTCGTGATACCAAGTTATCTAGTCAATCGAATTGTGGTTTAAGCAAAGAACCTGAGAAGTCAAGAACAACGAATGAGAAGAACGAGCTGAAAGTCAAAAGTTGAGGAGAATCTCAGGATATGGGTTTCACCACGTTGACGATTTATAAGGTTATTTAATTCTTTCCTAACCTTATTAGAGTTGTTTTGATGGAACCTATCCTAAGGTAAATCAACGGCCCCTTTCGAGGTCTACGTTAATCGCATTCTATCAAACTCAATTTACCTGTCACGGTGTTCGAGCATAGGGGATCATAATCAGCTAAGGGGACCTATCACGAGACCCCCGCAAACCTCCCTATGTCTTACCTCCGTTACTTGGTAAAAACTGGATTTGATAGATCCATTAAGTTCATGAGAGTTCCTCTAGAGTCAAATTTCCTCTTCACGGTAGGTTTGCACACGGGACCATAATCAGCTAAGGAGACATCACGAGACCCCATGAGCCCTCATAGATACACTACCGCTACTAGTAGGAGTTATTCCTAGTTGGTTCTCGGCTTTGAACTCGGGTTCAGCCTTCCCTTTGCTCCTTAGGTTTATCAATAAGAATCCAAAAGAACCAGATCAAAATAAACAATAGTTCAGGTAGTATAGATTATATCATCCGTCATAAATCGTCAAGGGCTACTCCCCCATCCTAAGATTACAGGATACTACTCCATAGTCTGACAAGAATTACTAGAGAAAGAAATTACGATACTGGGTGCCATATCCTTCTTCTGCCGACTCCTTCTCTTTATCTTCTTCTGTCGTCGATCTCTGACCACCCGCCGTCCTCCCCTTAGGGTTAGAATCTCTCCTCTTTTATAGCCTTGGCCTCCTCTTCAATTAAGGCAATAGATTTCCCCGTAATTGAGACGAAGATCCTGATTGCTCACAGAAAAGGAATTCTGGAATCAGGCCAACACACCCGTGCCAAATGAGGGCACTGGCGTGTCGGGCATTTCCCACCGAGCGTGTTGCGCTTGAACTGGGGCGTGTTGGAGCTGAACTGGGCGTGTCGGCTGCTGGAACCCCTGACACAGGCGTGTCAATCGGTGAGCCAGGGCGTGTTGGAGCTGAACTGGGCGTGTCGGCTGCTGGAACCCCTGACACAGGCGTGTCAATCGGTGAACCAGGGCGTGTTGGCTGCTGGCTCTCATGACACGAGCGTGTTGATTTCTAACACGCCTGTGTTGTTTTGATACGCCTGTTTCTTCGCCCTGTTAACACAAAAACACCCAAAAGCAGTCTCTTCGTCCAAAATATGCTAAACTTTAACTGAATCATGATAAAATACATGCCTAGGATATGAAATGTGATAGAATGCATGTATATGGAGTAGTGAAAACATAGCATGATTTACACACATCAATCTGCAGCTAGCTATGGGTTTTCAGGTTTTAGCTTAGATCTATGGTGTGTGGGGAGTGATCGGAGCTTAGTTCTCATTGGTGGCTAAACTTGCGCGGTGAGCCGCTGGGATTGGGAAAGGTTCACTGCCGATGGAGATTAGAGCCGGTAAGATGGATCTAACCTATTCTTGTCATCTGTGATGGATTTTCGATTAGAATTGAAAGTGTGATTGGAGTGGTGTTATTTGGTTTGGTGCTGATATATGTTCTGTTTTTGCAAATTTGATTCACCGATGTGTTGATTTGGAGTGTGGATTGATCGGTGGAGCAAGCGGCTGGGATTTGTTTTGGAAGGTTGGCGGTTGTAATCAGTAGGTGTAATTACTGTTTGTGGTTGCAGTGGATTTGAGGTTGCGATGCAACTGTGAAATGTAATTGGGTATAATCTCTGTTTTTGTTTTCTCTACCAGATCTATTCATAGTGTTTTAGAACGAGGATGCTGTGAGAAGGGAATGGACATGTGTTTGCGCTAAGGATGAATGTAGACCTAGGGATACGAGAGGTGTGCTCGAGTTTCTAACTCATAGACGAGGAAAGGTTATGAATATAGAAACGACGTAGTAGTTAAGTTAATCATTGTTGGATACTTGTACTTAATCATAGTTTGTTATTATGTGCAGGTTTGAGATACGAGGTTGGTTCCCGGGCTTGAGGATCATTATTATGAGCTTCGTATCAGGTGGGTAATATCTACCCTGGTCAGATAGTTTTGATCTAAATCTGGTGCATGAATTTGGATTTATACTGAATTCTTTTACCTTGACTCCACTCTTATTTTATCATGTGCTTGTACTTAGCCTTGACCTTTTAGATATTGCTATTAGTTCATCGTTCATTTATCATGGATATGAATTACAAACCCTAATGTGTGTTAGCTGATAGATGTTCAATTAAGTACAAGTAATTAGGGTTATCATTGTCAACTCAGATTAGGGTTAACGTGTCACATCACTAGAGTTAGGTGATGGATTAGATTATGGAGTCGATTTCTGTATCGTACACATATTACTTGTGCATCTATGGTGGATCTAGTCATCTGTGCATAGATAAATGTTTGTGGTTGTCAGTATGTGGCTAAGGACTGGGGGTCCTAGTGTGAATGTATTTCCATTATGGATCGTGTGTCTGCGTATGGTTATAAGGATTGTTAATAGTATCTCACTTTGGACTAGAAGTACTAGCGTGGTTGACTGTCAGTTATGTATGACTCTCTGTGTGATAGAGAGAGTCTTGTGGATTAGTAGTCCTTGCATAGTTGACTTTTGGGTTGACTAGGACTCCCTTGGGATAGGGAGTGCTGCGGGGATACGTATGTGGAGCTATGCATCATTACATTGAATGCATGTTGTTGACTGGGTCTCCCTCATGGTTGAGATGGGTCGTTAGTCATCCTGCCTCCCCGGCCACTCGGGTTAGTAGTAGTAGGGTTAAGGGCAGAGCATTTGATGTGTCGCGCTCGACCACTATAGACAGTGGTAGCTAGAGTGGCGTGCAGCTTATCCTGTCGTGCAGCACTCGGCCACTCATGGGTAGTGGTAGCTAGAGTCGCTTACAATAGGGACCCCTAGGGTAGCATATAGCTCTATGGCGGCTAGCTACCAGTCATACTACCCAACTCGACCACTCGAGAGTAGTGGTAGCTGGAGTCGGGATAGTTGTCATGTCATGCCACCCTCGCCACTCTGGGGTCGTGGTTGGATGGGTCCACAGATAGTGACCATGCATATGCATTGCTGATATATATGTATGCATATATTTGATATATGTTTTACATATACCTGTGACATGCTGCATTTGATTGAGCTATGATTGTTGCATATGCTTGTTCATCATGATACATGTCATTTGCATATTATATACTACTGTGTGTTGAGCATGATATATGTGTTGGTCCAGACTATTGTATGCATTTGATTAGCGTCATGTCATAGTATGGTATGGACCGGGATGTTATTACATGTGATTTTATACTGTTCATATGTCTGAGTGTTGGTCAGGTATAGGATTGACCTTGTACGTCATATGGGTTATGTTATTATATACCTGTTCAAGATGATATAACTTATGGTGGTGCAGACCGTCAGGTACGTTAGTATATTACTTCATGTTCAGTTGATCAGTTTAGTATATGCATTGAGTATTACTATTCTGGTGGTTAGTTATCACCACAGTTAAAACTGTATGTCTATTGGACTCATTCTGTATAATTGTAGATCTTTATATCCCTATATATTGTTGATGCACTTTCTACATATTACCCCTTAGTTTATACTCATCACCCCGGACCCTGGGTTTTTTGTCGCTCAGGTAACAGGTAAAAGATTCCTTGGATGTTCGGAGCTCCGTCAGCTGATCTCATCTCACACCAAATGGTTGAATAGTATTTCCAAATCGATGTTGTATTCTTATGGATTGATGTTTTTTGGATTTCCTTTTGTATCATTTCCGTATTTATTGTATACGGATGTGTTGTATGTATTTGGCCTTCGATGTGATTTCTATTATGATTCTTATTGTGTCAAGTCACTTCAGAGTTCATAGTTGGGTCTTTGTGTCTTATTTATCTGTCAATATGTTTCCGCTGTGTTTATTGGTTTATGTCGATCTATATATTATGTGATTGTGGCCGAAAGGCTTTATGTATATCAGGAAATTGTATCACGTACAGTGGAGATGTTGTTCGATTATTTTCGACTCGGCATACTCTCGGGGCATGACAATTTTATTGGTATCCGAGCCCTAGGTTATGAAGTCCACTTTCGAATTTTATTTCGTACGAACATCGAGTTTTGCTTTACTCAGTTTTGTTTTTGTGAGTTCTGGGATTTGGCAGTTGCGGGACATCTCTGAGCTACAAGGATTAAGGTATGTCAGTTGTTATCATATATCCTTCTATTGGTTATGCATTTAGTTACTTATAACATGGATGACTTATAGTATGTTAGTCACTATCTGTAACCGTGATTTGAGATGATCACGGGAATGACTTGTTGAGTCATGTATCTGCTTTCGAAAAGGTGAATTACCTTTTTGAGCCGACTGATACCGAGTCGGATAGCAGGGATTAGGCTGTCACATTTCTTGTGGAGATCAAAGATTACAGTCTTAGGGATCTACACTAATTGTGCTAGTCAGATCATTACCTGTGGGGTAATGGACAAGCGAGTATACTATTGCTGATGCAGATAGTAGAGGACTAGTTTTCAGTGTATCATAGGGAATTTTGACCCCTGAGATTGTCGTGCTAGGTTGTATAACTTTGAAGGTACTTTTGAGTACTTAACTCGTGTTATACAAAGAAAGTAGTGTTAGTTGAATACCATTATTCGGATCTAGCCGGTACTTGGTGGAAGATATAGGAAATAACCTACGGGAAATAAGGTATCACTTGGTGATAGTTTAGTGATGTTATGAGAGAGTATTTCCCCACGTCATCTTCTTTGACTTATTGTTGGAGATTTTTTGAGCTTTAGGTTGGGTGATCGTTTGGTAACGAAGGTACCATGCAAAGTCGTTAGACTTGCAAAGGTTACAACCACCTAATAGCTCGAGAATGTGATTGACATGTCTTAAGCCACCTATGGTTTATTGGCTAACATCTTGATCAGGTTGTTTGGATTTTTCTATCAGATCCTACTGGAAGGTACCAGATCGAGTCATGTTCATAGAAATGACTCTGTAGTAAGTGTTTTAAGAGTTGTAGATTTGATAAGCAGACAATGCAAGTCAAATTATTGGAATCCTGAGTCTCCAAATGTTGGAGAAAAGGAGCGAGATTGGAGTTATGAGTCACGAGCAACTATTGGAGAGTTTTCCGACCATAGAAGACTGATTGCAGATCGTCAGAATCTTCTCATATTTATAAGTGAAATCAGAGGAAAGACTCTGAAGGGAGTATGTGTGTGCAGTGCAGGTCACGACGACACACAAAGTCAGATTTTCAGTTTGAGCATTTGATCTGCTTCTATAGTAGACAATCGGTATATATGATGAGGTTGATGGTGATCGTTTGGAAGCTAGAGGGAGGGGTGAATAGCGCTTTTCATTTCTACAAGAGTAATTAGCGGAAGCAAACACAAATAATATATGTAAAAACAAAAAGCAATGCTAACAAGGCCTTTACGTGGTTCGGAGATAAGGCTCCTACTCCACGGCGATCCTTAAGGTGGATCAACCCAAGCAATTCCACTAAGAAGCTTTCTCTTTACAAAGACCTCCTCTTCTTACAAAAGATGACAATAAAGATTTGAGAGGAGTAGGGAGATTAATACACTTAGAAAGCTTGAAAAACTCTTGGGAGCTTAGAAGAATGATCAGAATATAAGCATTAGTCCATTCTTGCTCCCCTTGGGCTCTTTTTATAGGAAAGAGCCTCTTTTTCCCATTGGAGGTTTATCAGTCGACTAATGACTTACAACAGTCGACTGCCGCCGATTCTAACGGCTTCTAAACAGCCGGATTCACGGGATTTGTCGTCGTCATCGCCAACAGGAAGACTATCAGTCGACTGCCAATAGTGTCAGTTCGGATCGATATCGCCAGGCCGAGCGATCGGCTATGGGCTATTCTTATGTGGCGATCGCTAATAATGGCGATCGATCACATTGTATCGCAGTCAGTGTCGAAGTCGACTCTCACCGACCGATAACTCCCTACCGATCGCTAACAACCTTCCAACATCTAATGCTGCATTTTAAGGGCCAGTTCGACCGACACCATGTTCCAGCCGACTAGCACACCCCAAGTATGACTAATTCATACTTGAAAATATAACCTAAGCCTAGACTTAACCTTCTAGCTTCTCCATCAGCCTTGCGCCTCTAGGATTTCTCTGAGTCCACGACTCCATCCATGCGCTTGCCTTCAAAAACTTCCTTCGGTTTCGTCATTCTTTGGGTTTCTTCTTTGCCAAAGTACGCTTGGACTTTAAGCCGCCAAGACTACATGCTTGGACTTATGCTGTCAAGACTTTCCTTTGGTCTTTCTTTTCCAAGGATTGCTTGGACTTTACGCCGCCAAGACTACATGCTTGGACTTATGCTGCCAAGAACTTTTCTTTGACTTCTCTTTGCCAAGATCATACTTGGACTTGTCTTTTACCAAGTCTTCATACTTTGATTTTCCTGTCACTTAAACATGTTTACAATTAGATCACAAAACATTGTCTAACTTAGATGATTATCCAAACATCAAAATATATAAATGCTTGGGGTATTGTTGCACCAGCAATATCCCCTTTTTTGATGTTTGGCAATCATTTAAGTTAGGTCTTTAACACATACATATAAACATATTTCAATATGAATTCTAACTTAAATATCCCTTCTCCCCCTTTGACATACAACAAAAAGAAAAGAGTTTATCCAATAAGTGCAGGAAAGAATTATAATTGACACATCTTGAACAAAGGTATAAAATTGATATGAAGCTCCCCCTAAATCCAAGACATGTTTCATGATGTGGAAATAACATGTGAAGCAAAGCATAAGCAATAGAATAGGCAAATATGTCCTAGCCTTGCACCAACAATTATAGAAATAAGGGATGTAGCTCCCCCTAAACCAGTGCACCAAGAAAATCCGCCTTTCCATACAAGTTATCATGTATATACTGTGGAAATCATATAATGTCCAAAATTGAACCTTTTAACCGATGAAAAACCGTTTTCTATTCCAAAACAAAGGTCACCGTTCGACCGAATAGGCATCACCAATCGCCGGTTTATAAATGATCGCTAATAATCAATGATCGACATCGCATAAATCAAATTCGAATTTTTCAGTCAAGGTTTGAAAATGCGTAGAAAATTCTGTGGATGTCCAAAAATCACGAAACTCATCATACACATTTTATTCGACTAATATAACAAATGAAAAATATTAGATGAAAAACATGCTCATCAGATTAATGGATTGATACGATATTCAAAATAATAAAATTATGACGCAAAAAGTGTAATTGTATCGTATCAATATTCATAACTTCGTACTATATGCTCAACTTCTAAACTTGACAAATAACAAGTTTTAGGCACTGATAGAAGTGAACTAAACAAAAACACAATTTCATTTCATTAATCAAAAGTCATTACACAAGTAGGAGTTTATGTCGTTCATACGGCCAAAAAGAAAATAACAAAAACATGCTACCTAACGATCGTCGTCCTCAGCATCCATCGGTGCAGATGACGAACCATCGTGAGGAGGTGGGTGTCCAGGTGCAGTTGGGCGGAGAATCACCAAAATGTCCTGCTGCTGCCGATGCATCCCTCTCACAAGGGAGAGGAGCTCACGATCTTTGCCAAGCTCCTGTTGGCCCAAGCGCAGCTCCTCAAAATGTGTGTCTACCCGCTATGCAAAAGCATTGAAGCGGGTAATGAAGGATGTGTCTGGCAGAACAGTATCGCCTGCAGCAGTCTCCTCCGCATCGGCTCCCTTAGCAACACCCTCAGCATCTCCTCCCGCAGTGGCATCCTCTGGTGCCAGAGCGCCACCTGCTGGCCGTCGTGCAGGGTCCCAGAAAACGGACCCTCTGTCAGCCTTCAAGCCCGCCAAGGAGAAGCTCCGACGAGTCATCTGGTCATATTTTCTATTCATGATTTTAATGACTCCTATGTTGACATCAATGCCTATGGAGCTAAGCCACTGAGTCAGGACATTTCCAAAAGGTATATGAACCTTCCCATTGTTTGGCCTTATGAAATGAGTGATGCAGTGGAAGGTATTGAGACCAATGTTAATGTCTAAGTATTGACGAAAGATATGCATGAGAGGGAAGTGTGTAGGTCGAACCAAGGCCAAACCACGGGTAACTATAGGGAGAAGACAATGAGCAATGACCTTATAAAGGACATTGTCAGAGTCAGAAAGTTCTTGTGATTGAAATAGATTGGTGTTCAAAGGTCGAGGAGAGTGATAGAAAGTAGTATGAAGGGAATCTAAAGAAATCTCCTCAAAGGGAGGTGGAAGAGTTTCACTCCAAGATGGATACAAAATGAAATCATTCTCGGAAGAGAGACATTCGATAAAATCGGTCCAGATCTGGGGCCTGAAATCCAGATCGCACTGAGCAATGCGAGTCCGGTATCTCAGCCCATCTCCAACCGGTCGCAAGTTGTTGAAAAATTCAGAAAGAAGAGTGATATTTACATGATGTTCACAAAACACTAATGATTCAAGTTTGTAGTGTTGGATAATTTAAACAATATCAAAATAGTAGTCTTTAAGAAACTTGGGATCCATTGATCTAGGTGGAATAAGTTGGAATTTATTTTTATTAAAGACACTTTCAAGTGCGGAGTTTGAAAATCGAGGATCAACAGAGGGTCGAGGGTTTGACGGGCCCTCGTTGGTCGGAGGTGCCCGGGCACGATTAGTAGCAAAGTGCTTAAGTCTAAATGGGCGAAAAGATAACAAAACAAGTATGCACAATGTAGGTTAAGGATGATGCATGGACAAAAACAACAAAACAAGCATCGGTTAGTGAAACAAAATTATAGGAACAAACAAACCGTGATCAGGGATGAGAATTTACCTAGGCGGCATGGTGAAAAATCAAAGAACAGTGCCGGACGTGAGTGTCCATGGAACCCTAGCCGAGTGAGCGATCTTCAGTGGAAACTAGGGCGTGAACGGGGTGACAAGGGGAGGTCCTCGAGTCGGAGAGCACTCCAAATGGGAGCACCGGTAGGTGAAGTCACCGGAAAAACAAGGGAGAACGGCTAAGAGGTGCGGTGGAAGTTCGTCGGAAGAGGAAGAGGAGAGAAAATCGGGAAGTTTTGGCGAGTCGAACCGGTGGAAAGCCCTAAAAACCGCGACATTAGTCGACTGCCGTTAGTCGGCAGTCGAACTGATGGTGATCAGTTGAACCGGGTAGTCACATACGAACGATTTCAGACAGCGGCTGATCGCCATAAATGGCATCGAACTAATAGAATCAATCGAATCGAGCCACGATACGAGCGCTTCATGCGGGTAGTCGATCGCCATAAATGGCTTGAATCAAATGAATCGGTAAGCCTTGCCGATATCGATATATATCAGAATCGTGACAGTACCGGACCGATATCTGATAGCCTTTTTGGCCAGATTAAAAAACTCATAATTAATTCAATAAGGATCAAAAAATCACGAAATTTTGTGGGTAATATTGTTAGATCATTTCCTATCAAGGAAAAATTATTTTAAAATTATATCACCTCTAGATTTTGATATTGACACAATCTTGAGATTTTGCAAAAGTTATGATATTTTTGCAAAACTTTGTATCACATTTGCTTATCAATAGGAAATTGTTTCTCAAGGTTTGATAGACATAGTTTAAATTTTATTTTATTTGACATTTCCAATCATATTCCTGGAGCTATATGCACATTAATTGTACATAGGCCTTCCCAATGATTGGTCCAATGAAGGATTAATGTCTCTAGATGACACTTTGGTTCATAGTAATGCATCATAACAAGCAGGATGAACCAAGTGCATCTTCCTAACATCTCACATGTTGTCTAGGTGGCTCAATACAAAAATTATGGTTTCCTAAGTATTTTGTGAGATGGTTAAAGGTATAAATCCTAGTATTTCTATAGGATCATGCAAACCTACACTTCTATTCTACAAAGCACATTCCAAGTTCTCTCCTAAGTGATGAAAATTCTATTTCGGGGAGAGGCTTGGTAAAGATGTCGGCTAGGTTGGACTTAGATTCAATATAATTAAGCTCAATGTCCCCCTTAGCCACATGGTCTCTAATGAAGTGATGTTTCACTTCAATGTGCTTGGTCCTAGAGTGATGCACCGGATTTTTGGTCAAGTTAATGGTGCTCACATTATCACAAAATACTTTCATGTTGGAGTAAGATAGCTCATAATCTTCTAAGGTGTGTTTCATCCATAATAGTTGAGCTACACAACCACCCATAGCCACATATTCGGCCTCGGTGGTGGATAAAGCAACACAAGGTTGCTTCCTACTACTCCAACTCACTAGGGAGGACCCAAGGAATTGGTATCCACCACTAGTACTCTTCCGATCCAATTTGCAACCTGCATAATCGGAATCGGTGTACCCAATCAAATCAAAGGACCTAGTCCTAGGGTACCATAGACCTACATTTAGTGTGCCTTTAACATATCTTAAAATTCTCTTAACGGCAACTAAATGAGATTCCTTAGCACATGATTGATACCTAGCACACATACCAACCGCAAATAATATGTCGGGTCTACTAGCGGTTAAATACAAGAGGCTACCAATCATGCTCCTATAAAGGGTAAGATCTATTTGTTTTCCTTCACTATCACTATCTATTTTAGTATTGGTTGCCATTGGAGTTGACACTACCTTAGCATTTTCCAAACCAAATTTCTTAATCATTTCCTTAGCATATTTGGTTTGATAAATGTAAATTCCTTCACTTGTTTGTTTAACTTGCAATCCTAGGAAGAAATTTAATTCTCCAACTAGACTCATCTCAAACTCTTTTTCCATATTTTGAATGAAGTCTTGAAGAAGTTCATCATTTGTTGACCCAAAGATAATGTCATCAACATACACTTGGGCTACAAAGATTTCCTTAGATGTTGACTTTATAAAGAGAGTTTGATCTATACTACCCCTTTTGAAATCCTTAGAGATTAGGAAAGATGACAATCTTTCATACCAAGCCCGGGGAGCTTGTTTCAAACCATATAAGGCTTTCCTAAGCTTGTATACATGGTTTGGGTAGTCCATATTTTCAAACCCGGGAGGTTGTTCTACATACACCACTTCCTTAATAAACCCATTTAGGAATGCCGATTTGACATCCATTTGATGGAGTTTGAAACCCATATAGGAGGCATATGCTAAAAGTATTCTAATGGACTCTAACCTAGCAACCGGGGCATATGTTTCATCATAATCAAGTCCTTCAACTTGATTAAAACCCCTTGCAACTAATCGTGCTTTATTTCTAGTGATATTCCCTTGGTCATCTAGTTTGTTCCTAAAGACCCATCTTGTAGTAATAATAGTGTTTTCACTTAGTCTAGGAACTAACTCCCATACTTGACTCCTTTCAAATTGAGCTAATTCATCTTGCATTGCTAAGATCCAATCCGGATCAAGTAATGCATCTTTAATTGTTTTGGGCTCAATTTGAGAGATTAGAGCAATATGACTAGTAGGATCCCTATGGAATGACCTAGTCCTAACTCCTTGAGATAATTCACCCACAATTTGATCTAAGGGGTGACTTTGATGAAATCTTATGGTTCTAGGAGATGTATTAGATGGAGTTTGATCATGATCAACCTCAATCCTATGCTCATCATCGGAATCATCCCTTACTTCTCCTTGATTCAATCCTCCCCCTTTATCATTACCCCCTAAGTTTAAGTCATGAAATTGTTTGGTAATTTCTTGATTTTCAATATTTATATCATCATCAATAGGGGATTTCCTAGGGTATGTATTGGAAGTTTCATCAAATTGAACATTTGAAGATTCTTCAATCTTTTGAGTCCTTTTATTGTAAACTCTATATCCTACACTAGTGGATGAGTATCCAACTAGGATTCCTTCATCCGCTTTGGACTCAAACTTACTTAGGTTGTCTTTGGTATTTAAGATATAAACATTACATCCAAAGACCTTAAAATAATGAATTGTTGGAATTGTACCATTCCACAATTCAAATGGAGTTTTTCCTAAAAACCTATGAATCAATACCCTATTTTGGATATAGCAAGTGGTATTAACCGCTTCCGCCCACAAGTAGCAAGGTAAGGAATATGCATTAAGCATTGTCCTAGCCGCTTCTTGTAGGGCACGATTTTTTCTTTCCACAACCCCATTTTGTTGGGGTGTTCTAGGACAAGAAAATTCATGCTTGTACCCTTGTTCTAAGCAAAAATTTGAAAAATTAGAATTCTCAAATTCTCCACCATGATCACTACGGATCCGGTTGATTTTGAGTTTTCTTTCATTTTCTACTCTTTTGCTAAATCCTATGATTATTCCTAAGGTTTCATCTTTATTTTTCAAGAAAAACACCCAAGTAAACCTAGAAAAATCATCTACTATTACCAAGCAATATTTACTACCAATTATAGATGGGGTACTATGGCAATCAAATTAATCCATATGTAGTAATTCTAACGGTAAAGCGGTACTAAGTAAATTTTTACCTTTGTGTGATGTTTTTGATTGTTTCCCTTCTTGGTAAGCATCACACATCTTGTCCTTGAGAAATTTTGTTGGGGATCGATACGGCCAGCTAGAGGGGGGTGAATAGCCCTCTTACAATGGATGTCGGAATTCTCTCATTTGTTTGCTCTTCTACACAATCGTTAGCGCAAGCGAAAGCATAAACAATAAAGACAAAGCAATAAACGAAAATACAAACGCTAACAAAGAAGATGTAACGTGGTTCACGGTTACGCCGCTAATCCACGATCCCGATTCGTCCGTGGTGAATCACTCCTTCAAAGCCAAAGACTATTGGTCTCTCCTTTGCACCAAGCTAGGTGGAGGTGACCTTTACAAATCAAGCACACTCCTTCTTTTACAAAAGATGTGAAAGAAAGCTAAGAGAAGGAGTTTGAATCTTGTGGAGCACTTGGATGGTCGTTTAGAACTTAAGCATTGACCTCCCAAAGGTCCACACCCTCTCTTTTTATAGAGAGGGCTGATTTCTTCCGTTAGCGCCGCCACTCACGATCACGCTTAGCGATCATTGCCGCACATCTAACGGCCTCCGAACACGTCGGATCCCGACCGTTGTAGTCCAACGGAACACTTGGCAGTCGACTGATGGACCTCACCAGTCGATTGCTCCCTCCGTAGTCAACTGCCCAATCGGCTACGAGCGGTTCTGTGCCCACGACATCCTCTGGCAGTCGACTGTTGGGCATAAACCCATCAGTCGGATACCAGTCGAACCCACTCGACTCAGAGCAGTCGACTGCTATTACATGGCAGTCGACTGGTGTCGTGTGAAACTCAAACTTAACATAAGTTTGAACTTTCGGTGGTCAGGTAAACCTTAACCCTTGCTGTTAAGTCTCTGAGACTCAGCCATTCGGCCAAGTTCACCTTATGAGCTACTTACATTTCACTCATTCTCTCATCTCACTCGAAGTCCCTCGCCGAAGCTCTCTTCGTTCGTGGCCACGTCCCTCGGCAGCATCAGGCACACGGCTCTGCAATGCTCCTTCGCGTCTCTTGCCTCCGAAGTCTGCTTCCTTGGCTTTACTTCAAGTCATCTCGTCCGGCGGTCCCTCGGATGCTCCAAGCGCACGACTTCCGCAAAGTCATCCTTCACCGACTCAAGGACCGAGGTTGTGAGGGTGAACCCGCCAAGGCTCCATGTGCGAATTACTAAGTCCTGCAAGACTCCAACGCACATATCAAATAACAATACCAACCTAACTTAAACCCTTTGCCACATACATCAAAACCTTATCATGGCAAGAGATTGCCCTAACAATCTCCCCCTTTTTGATGTGTGGCAATCCGTTTAAGTTAGGTAAAAACATTTGATATAAATTTCTAAGGTAAGAAAGCATGTAAACATAAACATGATATAACAACATGCAACTCCCACTTAATCCATGAAACTCCCCATAAAAATTTTCTCCCCCTATCATAAGCATGATCATTTCTTCCCCAAAATATATTCCCCATTACTTAAACATGCATTTCTCCCCCTTTGACACCATCAAAAAGATTAATCCTAAGTTATAAACCCATGGCATCAAGTTTAATAGAAGGAAAATACCAAAAACATGATTAAAATTTAAATCATAAAATATTGGACTGTATTTCAGGTGGGCGATCATCGCTATCGATATGCGGTCGTGGCACAAAGGATTCAAATTACGATTTTAAGGTGAAATTCAGAAATGCATTATAAATTCCAAGAAATTCAAAAAATTATGAAATTTGAGGAACATATTTCTTTTAAGTATATCTATCAATGAAAAATAGGTTTTCAAGAAAAAATCATTATATTTTCTGAGATTTGCCAAAAATCCAAAAGCTTTAACAACCACTAGTTTTTGAACATGTTAGTATCCATTTTAACACATAGTATTGCTTAGGATTGTTTCAAAACATGAATACATGGATTTTAGAGTAAGAAATTGTTTTGAAAACATGTGAAATATCCAACCATGATCTTTGGGCAATATGTCTATGAATTAAACATAAGCCTTCCCCATGATTGGTCTATTATTGCTATTTTGATACTTTAAATGACCATCTAAATGCCATAGGCATTAGTGGACATTTGTATCATCCTAACATCTCTCCCATGCTAAGTTTTCAATCAAAGTAGCCTATGGTAAGTGTGAGATGCATCCTAGGGGGATTTTGTATATACTTAACCATTATATTCATGCAATTTTATCAAGGTTAAGTATCAATCTAACAATCCTCATGATCATAAAGGCATATATCAATTGATTCTACATTATGATCATGAACCTAATGTGTTCATCAATTAATAATCATGCATTAGGTATTATATGATGATAATAAGCAAAATATCATCTAAGGCATGATTTAAACCCTATTTCTCATGATGATGTGCCAAATTTCAAAATCATAAATCATGATTGCACATATACATAGCAATTACATTGATTATCATGATTTAAGCATTATTAACTATTTATAGGCACGTTATCATCACCTAACACTATTTAAAAATGTTGTCCCGCCATCCTAAGTCAACCAAAATATGATATAGGTCAATTGCATATGGTTGACTACCCTAGGGGTTTTCTAACCCTTAAGGATGGATTTTGGAACCCAATACAAATTCTTTCCTATGGGGTTCACAAGATACTACTTGGGGATCCATTTCCTAGCTATTACTTTCTTTTTATCTTGTCCCCTAGCAATTAGGCATTTATAGGCGTTTTCATTTTTCTTTTCTTTATAACCTAGGCCTTTCTTATTAAAACTTTCCCTTTGGCTCCCAATTATCATATTCAATGTGTTGGAGCCAATTGTGAATTTTTCTAGGGCTTTTGTCAAATAGTCTACCTTTTCCCTTAAAGCCCTATTTTCATCCATGCATGCATCACTAACATTAAATGGCATATATTCATGTGAGCAAGCATCATTTAAGCTAAAAGAAATATTTTCATTTTCATTTAAGCATGTTTTTTCTAGTTTATTTTCTAGATCCTTAATTTGATCTAGCATGCTCTTATTCTTCTTCTTAGCTCTAAATAAATCCCTAGTTAAGCTAGAGACCATGGAAACTATTTTCTTAGGAGTTAGATTCGTTACCATAGTTTCCATGTCCTCTTCTTCTTCTTCGGATGAGGATGATGTAGAGGCTCCCCCTTCACTTGAGCTCTCTCCACTTGAGCTTGATTCTTCATTTTCGGTGGAGGAGCAATCCAAGTCATCAAAGGCCATTAAGGCCAAATTGGTGACAAAGGCATTCTCCTCATCCGATGATGATGAGGAGGATGAGGATAGGTCATCCCAAGTCCTTGCCTTTAGAGCTTTGGTCTTCCCCTTTTCTTTTGTCTTCTTCTCCTCTTCCTTCTTTTTCTTGCTCCCCTTTTTCTTCTTCTTTTCTTCTTTCTTTTTCTTTTCTTCTTTGCTCTTGTTTAGGAGGGGACAATTGTCCCTTATGTGTCCCTCTCCTTGGCAATTGTAGCAAATGATTTTCCCCCTTGGTCTTCTATTCCTATCATTTGATTTGTTAAAATGAAAACCTTTTAAAGCACGTCTTACCCTCCTTACCATATATGCTTCTTCCGTGCTATCCATGGAAGAGGAGGAAGACGCTTCATCATCGGAGGAGGAGGGAATCTCTATCTTCTTCTTCCCCTTGTTTGCCATCAAAGCTACTCCTCTTGAGGGTTGTATTTTTGGCTCTTCTTGTATTTATTCAAGCCTAGATTCATGTAATTCCATAGTGGAGAAAAATTCATCTAGAGTACTTACCTCTAGATTCTTTGAAATGTAAAATGAGTCCACCATTGAACTCCACTTGGATGATCGGGGGAAAAAATCTATGGCCTTCATTATCATATCGTGATTGGAGAGCCTTTCTCCTACACTTGTTAGTCCAATTAAAATTTCTTTGAATTCTGAATGCAAAGAAGTTACCTTTTCTCCCTTTTCTAATTTAATGTTGGATAGTTGGGAGCGGAGGAGATCTCTCCTTGCTAGCTTCGCCTCGGATGTTCCTTCATGAAGCTCAATTAGCTTCTCCCACATCTCCTTGGCACTTAGGCATTCTCCTATTCGGTTAATTTCTTGTTGGGGGAGCACATTGAAAAGATGATGCTTTGCTTTTGAATTTGCAAGGTGCTCTTCCCTTTGCTTTTTGGTCCACCTAGATTTCTCTATTGGCTTCCCCTCTTCATCCCTAGGCAAAACGAAACCGTATTCCATTGTAATCATAATATCAAAATCCGTTTCGAAAAATACCTCCATTCGCTTCTTCCACCAAGCGAAGTCTCCTTCAAACTTCGGTGGATGAATGTTGGAGCCGGCCATTTTGAATGTTGCTTGTTGTGGCGGTTAGTCCTCGACAAGCTTTCCTTGGCTCTGATACCACTTGTTGGGGATCGATATGGCCGGCTAGAGGGGGGTGAATAGCCCTCTTACAATGGATGCCAGAATTCTCTCGTTCGTTTGCTCTTCTACACAATCGTTAGCGCAAGCGGAAGCATAAACAATAAAGACAAAGCAATAAACGAAAATATAAACGCTAACAAAGAAGATGTAACGTGGTTCACGGCTACGCCGCTAATCCACAATCCCGATTCGTCCGAGGTGAATCACTCCTTCAAAGCCAATCACTATTGGTCTCTCCTTTGCACCAAGTTAAGTGGAGGTAACCTTTACAAATCAAGCACACTCCTTCTTTTACAATAGATGTGAAAGAAAGCTAAGAGAAGGAGTTTGAATCTTGTGGAGCACTTGGATGGTCGTTTAGAACTTAAGCATTGACCTCCCAAAGGTCCACACCCTCTCTTTTTATAGAGAGGGATGATTTCTTCCCGTTGGCCGCCACCAGTCGACTGCTGCCCTTGGCAGTCGATTGTCGCCACTCCAACGGCCTCCGAACACATCGGATCCCAACCGTTGTAGTCCAACGGAACACTTGGCAGTCGACTGATTGACCTCACCAGTCGACTGCTGGGCATAAACCCATCAATCGGATACCAGTCGAACCCACTCGACTCAGAGCAGTCGACTGCTATTACATGGCAGTCGACTGGTGCCGTGTGAAACTCAAACTTAACATAAGTTTGAGCTTCCAGCGGTCGGGTAAACCTTAACCCTTGCGGTCAAGTCTCCGACACTCAGCAATTCAGCCAAGTTCACCTAATGAGCTACTTACATTTTACTCATTCTCTCATCTCACTCGAAGTCCCTCGCCGAAGCTCTCTTTGTTCGCAGCCACGTCCCTCGGCAGCATCAGGCGCACGGCTCTACAATGCTCCTTCGCGTCTCTTGCCTCCGAAGTCTGCTTCCTTGGCTTTACTTCAAGTCATCTCGTCTGGCGGTCCCTCGGATGCTCCAAGCGCACGGCTTCCGCAAAGTCATCCTTCACCGACTCAAGGACCGAGGTTATGAGGGTGAACCCGCCAAGGCTCCATGTGCGAATTACTAAGTCCTGTAAGACTCCAATGCACATATCAAATAACAATACCAACCTAACTTAAACCCTTTGCCACACACATCAAAACCTTATCATGGCAAGAGATTGCCCTAACAAATTTGACTCTAGGCAATCCTTTGACTAGCTTCAATTTTGCTATTTTGGCTATATTCTTCATGTTTATGTGTCCTAGCCTCCTATGCCAAAGCCAACTTTCTTCCTCTTTTGCAATAAGACACTTAGTGGAAGGATTAGTAGCATAGGATAAATCAACATAATATATATTTGATTTCCTAAAGCCTACTAACATGCAATCATTTATAGTTTTGTGTCTTATAAAACATTTTGAGGAATCAAATTTAACATCAAAGTTTGCATCACATAATTGACTTACACTAAGTAAATTAAATTTCATATTTTTAACTAATAGAACTTTATGAATGGCAAGATTGGGAGATACCTCAATGGTGCCCTTTCCTAAAATTTTAAGTTTGCCGCTATTACCAAATGACACTTTTCCTTTGCTAGTGTGGTTGATAGTGGAGAATTTTCTCTCATCCCCGGTCATATGCTTTGAGCACCCACTATCAACTATCCACAAGCTTGGTTCTTCTACCTATGTCACATGAAAAACACAATCCTTAGGTACCCAAATCTTAGGACCACTAGCATCAATTATAAATTTCTTTGGTACCCATGCCTTTCTCCCCTTGCTTTTAATCATTGATTTTCTACTAACAAGGGATGCAAATGCTACCTCTTTCTCCTTAGGTCTATATCCTAATCCGGCCTTATTGTAAATTGCCCTTTGATTCTTAATAATCATATCTAGATATTTAGAACCATTAGTGAATTTTTCTAGGCATGCTCTTAATTTAACTATTTCTTTTCTTAACTCATCATTTTCATCCCTAAGAGTACATTCATCAATATCACTAGATTGTTTGCAACATGATGAATCTACACTTTTAAGTGATTTGATTTCTAATTTTAGATCCTTAACCCTAATTTTTGATCTATTTAAAGCATTTTGTAAACATGCAATAGTCTTATAAAGTAAATCTATTTTAGGTGAGTTGTTTACCTCATCATCATCACTTGATGATGATTCATCTCTTGAAGTTGAAGAGGACTCCTCGCTTGTGCTCGCGGCTTCTTCCTCTAATGCCATAAGGGCTAGGTTCCGGGTGGCATGGCATACTTCCTCATCGTCGGAAGACTCCTCCATACTTAGAGTGTCCCATGTTTGTGCCACCATTGCCTCCTTCTTCTTCTTCTCCTTCTTTTCCTTCTTTTTCTTTTCCTTCTCCTCCTTCTTCTTTAGTTCCGGGCAATTTGGCTTTATATGTCCTTTCTTGTTGCAACCAAAACAAGTCACGTTAGAGATAGAATTTGAATTACTTGAAGATTTACCTCTTGAGGATTGGAACATCCTCTTCACGTCTTTCTTGGTGAGTCTCCTTGACTTCCCACCGAACTTCTTGACGTAATGTGCCACCTCACTTGCCGATAACTCATCTTCACTACTTGATGAGTCTTCCTCGGATTCGGATGAGGAGGACACTTCCTTCTTCTCCTTCTTCTTCTTCTCCTTCTTTCCTACAAAAAGAGTTATACCCTTCTCTTTGTATGAAGTGTTAGTTTGTTCATGTAATTGAAATTCACAAAAAAGTTCATCTAACTTGACTAATGAAAGATCCCTAGAGACCTTATAGGCATCTACCATTGAGGCCCATAAGGCGGTCCTAGGGAAAGCTTGTAATACATACCTTACAAGGTCACGATTGTCAACCTTTTCACCTATAACGTGTAGTCCGTTGACTACTTCCTTGAAACGCCCGTGCATTTGGCTCACGGTCTCGTTTGTCTTCATAGTGAAGCTTTGGAGTTGGCCAATCAAAAGATCCCTCTTGGCCCTTCTTGTCTCTTTGGATCCTTCGTTGAGTTCGATGAGCTTCTCCCAAAGCTCTTTTGCGGAGTTGAAGGGCCTGACCTTAGAGAGTTGCTCCTTGGATAGACCACATTGAAGTGTGGTCGTTGCTTTTGCATTTGCTTGTGCTTTCTTGGCCATCTCTCTTGTCCAATCTTTTATCGGTAGTGGTGCTCCGAATTCATCGACCGACTTTTCAAATCCATCTACAATACTAAACCAATTTTCTATGTAATTCATGAGATAGTATTCCATCCTATCTTTCCAATAGCGAAGTCGTTGCCGTCGAAAAACGGAGGCCTCGCCGTGCTATATCCCTCTTGAAATGTCATGCTCCGGTTGATGGTTAGATCTTCCGATGCGATCCGGGCTCTGATACCACTTGATGGTGATCGTTTGGAAGCTAGAGGGGGGCGGGTGAATAGCATTTTTCGTTTCTACAAGAGTAATTAGCGGAAGCAAACACAAATAATATATGTAAAAACAAAAAGCAATGCTAACAAGGCCTTTACGTGGTTCGGAGATAACGCTCCTACTCCACGACGATCCTTAAGGTGGATCACCCCAAGCAATTCCACTAAGAAGCTTTCTCTTTACAAAGACCTCCTCTTCTTACAAAAGATGACAATGAAGATTTGAGAGGAGGAGGGAGATTAATACACTTAGAAAGGTTGGAAAACTTGTGGGAGCTTAGAAGAATGATCAGAATATAAGCATTAGCCCATTCTTGCTCCCCTTGGGCTCTTTTTATAGGAAAGAGCCTCTTTTTCCCGTTGGAGGTCTATAAGTCGACTGATGACTTACATCGATCACCGATTCTAACGGCTTCGAATGGATTCGCTGGATTTGTCGCCGCCATCGCTAACGGAAGACTATCACCGACCGCCAGCGGTCGGGCCGATCGATATCGCCGTAGCCGATCGCGGCTACGAGCCATTCTTTTGTGGCAATCGATCGCTAATAATGGCAATGATCGCCATCTTGTATCGGCGCGGTCGATTCGACTCTCACGGTCGACCGGATAACTCTCACGATCCGCTAACAACCTTCGAACCTCTAATGCTGCATTTTAAGGGCCAGTTCGACCGACACCATGTTCCAGTCGACTGACACACCCCAAGTATGACTAATTCATACTTGAAAACATAACCTAAGCCTAGACATAACCTTCTAGCTTCTCCATCAGCCTTGCGCCTCTAGGATTTCTTTGAGTCCACGACTCCATCCATGCCCTTGCCTTCAAAAGCTTCCTTCGGTTTCGTCATGCTTTGGGTTTCTTCTTTGCCAAAGTACGCTTGGACTTTACGCCACCAAGACTACATGCTTGGACTTATGCTACCAAGACTTTCCTTTGGTCTTTCTTTTCCAAGGACTGCTTGGACTTTATGCCGCCAAGACTACATGCTTGGACTTACGCTGCCAAGACCTTTCCTTTGACTTCTCTTTGCCAAGATCACACTTGGACTTGTCTTTTACCAAGTCTTCATACTTGGATTTTCCTGTCACTTAAACATGTTTACAATTAGATCACAAAACATTGCCTAACTTAGATGATTATCCAAACATCAAAATATATAAATGCTTGGGTCATTGTTGCACCAACAGAGGTGAATGTACATTGAAGACTCAGTTGAAGACTATGGATGATATTTTCGAGAGGACGATCCACAACCTCGAATGCCAAGATCATCGCAGAAGATTGGGATATCACATCAGCAGCGGTCTACTACCTCAGATATAGTTGGAACTCTTTGATACTTCCATCTGAGAGAAGCAATTTACTCAGCAGTATCAGTAGAAGACATCTCAGAAGACTCAGACGTCCAGACGACAACCATTATCTTCCCAGGCATGGTTATGCTTTGTACAGAGGAGAGAGTTTACGACGATGGTCGTATCTATGTTGTATTCTCTAGATGCAGTTATACTATTTGCAGAGTTGGAGCATGCTATGATGTTGGCAGTTCTTCAGTACCTTATAGTCGGTTGTGTACTCTTTGCTAGTACAACAGTGTTTGTCATCTCCATTGCCTCATTTTGGGTATTGCATCTCAGTTCAGCAGTTGATTTCAGGTTCTCCATGGAAGACTTTTGTAGCTACTTCAGCTCAGCCGTCAAGAACAGATATAGGGCGAGTTTACATGGTTACTCGGGAAGAGGTATAGAAGACCGAAGAAGTGGTCATTCGGGGTGTTACTTTTAGGTTACCCTATTTGTGGATATATCAAGAGATACTGGTAGTTACAGGTAGCTAGGTCTAGAATATTCTTAGATAGGATTAGAAGGGTTCCTATCGACTTGTGGGTTTGTGATTGTTCTCTACCATCATGTGAAATGTTGACCAGCAACCAAGAAGTCAAGGGATACCCTTATCCTTTGCTAGACATACCTCTACTATAGACAAATTGTAACGACCGGACCCCTGTTGGCGGAATTCGGTGACCCCTATTGGTCAACGACCGTCGCCCCTGTTGGCGGAATTCGGTGACCCCTATTGGTCGGCGGCCGATTGCCTGTTGGCCGTCGTTACTCACTGGTCTTCCCACGGAAGTGGGTTTTGCCTTCCCGAGATTGAACTCTAGATCACTTGGTTGCGATTCATAAACTTTAGTACTTGGCACGGAGGTCTAGAGTTCGAATCTGACAAAAACCTTCAGGTGAAGACAGTGGTAACGACGACAGCGAGGCGACGTCGACGATAAGATCAATCCGCGACAGGCGACGTTGACATAAGTCACCGACAACAGTCGACGCGCTCAATAAAGCGCCTTTATTGTAACGGCCAGGACTGTTGGCGGAATTCGGTGACCCCTATTGGTCAACGACCGTCGCCCCTGTTGGCGGAATTCGGTGACCCCTATTGGTCAATGACCGTCGCCCCTGTTGGCCCGTCGTTACTCACCGGGTCTTCCCACCCCTGGAAGTGGGTTTTTGCCTTCCCCAGGATTCGAACTCTAGACCTCCAAGCTAAGTACTAAAGTTTATGAATCCTGGTAACCAAGTGATCCAAGTCACGCCCCGAAGGAGACCCCGCCAGACAAAAATCCGGCAGCATCTCCCCTGTACGGGTGACAATCTCAATTTACATACAAGGCCTACACGGCCACTATACATCGGTCAACACGACCGGAATCCAAACTCACACGCAGTTATATAATTTGGCCTCAGGCCATCAACCAAAATAAATGATAAACAGTCTACCATAAATCAACTTACCCTTACGCGCCATCCGCGTAAATACTCACCAAAATCAAATCAAACCAAAATCCGAATAAGGTCCATACGGACACCAAAAATCCAAATACAAAATCAATCTCTAAACCTATACATGTCCTCTAACCAAAATATCCAAACCATAAAACAAATATCCAAAATAAAACATTCACGACGAATGGGGTCCGGCAGCTGCACTCTCCTGACAGCTTCATCCTGAAATAGATATAAATCAACGGAGTGAGTTCAAAGAACTCTGCGGGTATAGTAGATATGCATAGTAAGGTATAGCTAACAATAAAAATATCATGCCAGTACAGTCTCACATAAATAGGGTATGCAAGCAAGAAATACAAAATGATCAGACTTACAGAATCTCCTACCCTGATATAGGAGCATGTGCCTGACTAGAAGTAATAGAGTCCTGACCATATATAAACATGTATCCTGTATGCATGACAATCATATGCACATCCAAGGCATCAATACAATAATGCAGCAAACACAATACAAAATGCAATCCGTGCAAAATGCATGTCGTGCCAATGACATGACATGGCCACACGATGCGGTCAGCCGCCTCACACGCAATGGTGAAGCCGAGTGGGTAGGGCTATGACAACTGTGCACTCTGCCATCACTGCTCCTGAGTGACCGAGTGGACAGGATGCTGTCGGAGTACACCTATCCTCCTGCCCCAAACATAGTGGGGGAGCTAAGCTCTCATCTCCCGGTGTCATAGACCAGAGGAGGGATCCCTGCCCGCTACCACGCTGCCTCATCGCTACCCATGAGCGGACCAGCGGAGCCTGACAGAGCAACTGCACACACCCTCCTGATGTACCACTAACCCATGAGTGGCAGTGTGTGCAGGCCATGTAACTGGCTGCGGGCTCAACAATAATGGAACCCCGTCTAGTCAGCATGCAATCATGCGAAAATGGTGCATGATACTAAAGCATGTAAATCCTACTCAAAATACCTATCCGAATAATATGTACAATCAATATGTACATATCCCTAATCCATATACTATGATCCAAATCAAACAGGGAAATATAATCATATCCTATCACATGCATGTATCTAGTAGGCACCAAAAGTATACCAGGCATATAAACATGAAAAAGTTATTGTAAGCTATCCTAACTAGCATATCAACCTGACTATATCTAGGAGATAAGTCAAAATACCCGCCTGATAATATATCCGTAAAAGAACCAGATCGTCACGATCGGAGACCTGCCTCGTGACCGAAACCTGCATAAAGCATGACTATAGTCAAGCACAAAAATACAATTCAACGACAAATCGAATAATTAAATGATTTCCTTTATATCCCAATTAACCCAAACTATTTCCAATTTTCCTTGTCCACAAATATCCATACAATTAATTTAGCCCAATTAATTCCAAATCAATTAACCTAATTCATCACCTATAAAAATATCCTCAAGATCAAACAATATCACCCAAATCCCATATCCTCCGAATCTGCATCGATCAAGAATAACACCGGAATCATACTTACCGGCCTTAGAATCCCACCGACAACCAATCCTTCCCCCAAATCAGATTCCCAACTCCATTTCCAAAATTCACACCCGACCTTATCCACCCACAGCCACCCCCAACAAAATCAAAACCAAACAAGAGATAGCTCGAGATATACCTGCGATTGGAACCTCCCAACTGCTCAGTTCGCCGGCAAATTCCCTTGTTGCCCTAAATCACTTGCTCCGGCGATGCACGACCAAAGGGGTAGCTCCCCCACCGGCAACAATCTCACCCGATTTGCCCTAATCACTTGCTCCGGCAGCCACCGGAGAGAAGGGCAGAGGAGTCCGGCGTGAGGAAGAGCGCTCGTCACGTCGGCGCGGTCTGCGGCGCGCGTGGTGGAAGAAGACTTCGGTGACCGACCGCACGGTTCCGGCTACGATGGCCGCAGGAAAAAGAACTCAGTGCCTCTCGTCGTGCTGAGATCGAGGAGGGAGGAGCGGCGGCCGGGTCAGTGCCGCAAAAAGAGAGAAGTCGCCGACGAAGCAGAGGGCGCCGGCGGAAGTGGCTGGCGTCGGGCGGCGATGGGCTGCCGATCGCAACGAGGAAAGGGGCGGCGACGGAAAGAAAGGATGGGCGCGTGAAGGAACTACCGAAGGAGGTCGCGGCAGGGAAAGGAAAAAGGGAAATAGAAAATAGGGTTTTCGGTTTAGGTTAATACCCCTTAAATAAAGCCTAGTTATTTTATCCCCGTAGAAATCTCTTACGGAGTCCGAAAAATTCCAGAAAAATTCCTAAAAATCTCAAAAATAATCCCTAGGATTATTTCCCCGAAATTTTGGCCATTTAATTTCGTATTTTAAATTTCAGTATTTTACATTCTCCCCCACTAATAAAAATTTGGTCCCCAAATTTCCTACTCGTATATGAGTACGAGATGTCACAATAACCATCTCCGGCATATAGAGACAAGTCATACCTCAAGTGACCAAGTGGGGTTACTGATATCCCCTTAACATCAAATCACACTTGCTTCTAGCAGCCCTTCCAAAGTATGAATAGTACCTTCATTTCGTCCACCTATAATAAGTACCTAACTGTACCTGAGTGGATCTCTATATCCGTGACCTGTTAAAGACTATCCATAATCCGAAGGTAAATCCTAAACCGCTATCACATATAATACCCAAAGATACTCCCTGAACTGGAAATCTTCACAGTATATTCCTATCCCGATCCAACAAACTCATCGTATGGATCGGACAAAAATGAGCGGACTTAGCTAATCATACTAAGTCCTTTCCAAATTCCAAATAATCTCCCAGCACTGTCCCTCATACTAGGCTTTCACTTCCCTCTTGGTACAGAACCTTACTGATTATTTATATACCACCTTTACCAGACTTCCAAATCAACTATATTCCGCATGTCGTTCCTCCACGGAGAACGTTTCAATACTTACTATTTTCCAGATATAATCTTAAACATCTGCAACATATACAACCTATTGCAATCTTCAGCAATACCTATCAAAATATCGTGACCAAGTCTCGTGGCTCTCGGAGTAATGCAAAATGCACTACTTACGAGCAACGACATGTTACCACGACCGGGACTCATAGCCAGTCAATATGTCATGTAGCTATCTAGCCACCTACTACATACAAATTCCAATATCACTAATTCCGAACCGGTAGAGCAAAAGTACAACTCTATAGTAGATGCTCTCTATCATCACAACAGGAATCTATCTGTTGTTCCTGAATCAATAGTAACTCTTCCTAAATTCAAATGTAACTACACAGTAGCTAGCTAAAACCTCATAAGCATTTCTGCTCCTCACCTCTACAAAACAACATAACAACTCCTACTAGGTCCACGTCATATATATATATGACAACCCATCTCGTAGTTCCTCATTTGACGTAACCATGGGATACGTCTCAATCAACTAAAACAGAAACGCTCCCTTCTCTGAAACATTGCATCCGCATATAGTACCCTTCCTTCCACCCGAGAATGATCAAACAACTCTGGTGTAAAAGTCAACCATCGTCTGAGCCCTGAAACTAGTTTCACAAGCTTCAGACCAAATAAATTCCATCACTAATCAGCGGTGTAATACCGCTAGAGCATCCTATCCATATTTATGAAAAAAAAATCAAATCAATACCAGAAAACCATCATCTACCGTGGCCGAGTGCTCAACTCCAACTGCCACCATCATAAATGATCCAATCGTGTCCAGAATACACGATTTCCTAAATCCCTGGACGACTAAATCCTCATAAGTCAAACAAGATAATCAAACCTCGTACAATTCATACCAACTATGAAATTGTCACCACTATACACCTGCATCATCTTTACTCTAGGCTGATGATATATCAATCATCCCTATAACTTTGATAATTGTATGACATCCTGTCACTACAATATCAACACACCAATCATAAATCAATCCTAGAGTATACACAGGTGTCCTATAGCTGATCTAAATAGATCCTCAATCCACCATGAAGGATATTCATTTCCTTCTACCACTACCGCATTCCATCATCGATAATTGATGTATAACCTCAAAGGTTCATCTCTCATTGTACAATGAGTTCCAAAGCTTCTCAAGCAATAAAATACTGGGACAAATAAATATCCCATCCAACACCTCCTATAATTGGAATTTAGATTCTTCCAATTCCTATAGTGTTAAGCAACACTGATACCAACTAAATTATCCCCTGAAAAATCGTCATTCTAACAAATACCTCTTGGCATCATCAACCTTGCCAATTCTGAAAGATCGATCGATGACGGTATCTAAGCAACTCGATTGGATTACAGCCAATTGAATGACATTGCCTTGAGTACATCACGAGCTTTAACAACCTTGTGCGCTTTACACTAGCCCTCAACCAACGCACCATAAGTAAAAATATTAGGCTCGTAAAAATAACATTACCTCAGTACCAAATAAATTATCTCACAGTAGGGGATCTTCGATATCGAAACTATTTTCGAAATCACTCCGATCGCCTACTCTACTTGCCTATACTGCGGCAAGCCTAGAAGTTCCTCCAACACTACATCTGATTACTCTCGAATTATACAGACATCCGAGAGACATTCTTATACATCATGTCACAATCATAACCTCCAAGATAATATCCAGATATCCACATCATATCAACCAAGTCAACTATAAAGCAACTAAGTCAACTCTCCCACCATAATATAACATTTCCATCAATCAACCTCGAAACATCAAAAATCCTTTTCATACCCCTGTGATAATCATCACAATAATCATCTCAACATCTCACCTATCAGTGGAAACACTATTAATCCACATGATCCAAATATAAAAATCTTTTTAATCCTATCAGTGCATGTTTTAACCATAAATATCTGTAAACACCTGTATCTCTCAATATATCATCAAGTAAGGTAAACTATAGTAATACCTCAATGATCAATCCTTCAATCATCTGATACCAACCTTAATGATCAATCCTTCAACCATCTACAATTCATTTCGAGTAAAGATGCAAACTCATCCAAGTTCTACTCTTAACGGATTCCCTATTTCACAGTAATCTAGAAAAAGAATTCGATAACTGTATGAATCTAGGTGTATACACCTCTTCCTATCATTTTCTTCAAGAACCATACAACCAGCCTCATATCTCCACAAGTGTACAAACTACTTCTGATAGCGACATATATCTGAGGAGAAAACTTAAATCCATATTCCTGTTTTCCACTGGGAAATGAGTTGTTTCATCAATCTTTTATTCCTGAGACAGAGCCTTGATCACCACCAAAATAAACTAAAATTCCAACTAAACCCTCAATCACTCAAGAGGTTGTAAACCTCCATCATCAACATTAAGTTACCATCTCTAGCAACCAACATAATCAATATCGAACATCAACATGGGAACAAAATAATGTCACATGAATTCAGCTAGAAAAGCACGTTCACGACTTCTACCGTTGCCTTATCCGAAATGTAGATTATTATCACTAGATTGACTACACTATTCTCTTGAGACACTTGTTGCAGTCATTTTCATAATTATGACTCACCCTAATGCCTTCCGATAAGAAACTGATGGAAAAAATCCAACTATCCTAATCCAAATGTAAACAAATAAATTGGAGGTGATCGAAGGCAACTCAATCACTATCTTAAACCATTAAGTGGAGGGGGTAAACTCCGCGAGTCTATTAAACTCTATAGTGAAACTCCATTATCAATTGATCACTCAACTTAAGCTTCAAGAATTCCTCAACAATGAGTCATACAAAATAACCTGGAGAAATACCGTCTCTCGAAAACATCCTGAACCCATGATCCTGTAATGGGTTATTTCCCCAAATAAATTTCTTCTACATATTCCACCAAGTAACAACTTGATCATTGCAATAGTAAGAAACTATCTCCACTCCTATATAAATATCAGTTAGGTACTTATCAGTACCTTCAATGTTATCAGTCTAAGGCTCAAGCCGCTTAAGAATCAAAATCCCTATGGAACTTCATAACTTAAACCTCCAATGTCTGCATCAACAATAGTATACAGTCCTTGTCCAATACCCCACAGGGTAATTATCTGCCTAGCATAATCAGTGAAAATCCCTAACGCTGTAGTCCTTGATTTCCACAACCAATATGACGACTTGACCCCTGCTTTCTGACTCGATATCAGTCAGCTCTCAAAGACAATTCATCTTTTCGATATAGGTTCAAGACTTACAGCCTAAACAGGTTGTTCACGTGGTCAACTCCATCTACGATTACGAATAGTGACCAACACACGGAATGTTATTTCCGGTTATCCACTAAACACATAGCCAAATCTAACCTGGAGTATAAACACTACGGCAACTCCGGCTGGTCACCTTGGTGGGCGACCCCAACTACGAGTCTGCACATGAGTCAAAACTCAATAGACCCTTTCTGACAACTCCATAACCAGAGATCTCACTGTCCTCTTGCGTGGTTACCCTGTACCACATCTCGGTGCAGGTGCACGCCCACCTCGTCTCATATCTGTTAAATTATTACAGATGCTACTAGAACAGATGTTGCTAGAAGTAAAAATATATAAAATTTTCATCATACCTATTTTGCCGCAGGAGAGGTTCTGTCGCTGCCAAATCCCCATATTGACCTCATCATAAATCCTCGAATTCCGAAATATAAAAATCATCGGAAATCCATACCAATCCAAAATTTTCCAAATTACCTCGCAAAACCTGCCAATACATGGCGAACTCCGAAAAATCCAAAAACCCCTAGGAACTCGAAAACCTAGGCACTCTGATATCAAATAAATTGTCACGCCCCGAAGGAGACCCCGCCAGACGAAAATCCGACAGCATCTCCCCTGTACGGGTGACAATCTCAATTTACATACAAAGCCTACACGGCCACTATACATCGGTCAACACGACCGGAATCCAAACTCACACGCAGTTATATAATTTGGCCTCAGGCCATCAACCAAAATAAATGATAAACAGTCTACCATAAATCAACTTACCCCTTCTGCCATCTGGGCAGGAATACTCACCAAAATCAAATCAAACCAAAATCCGAATAAGGTCCATATGGACACCAAAAATCCAAATACAAAATCAATCTCTAAACCTATACATGTCCTCTAACCAAAATATCCAAACCATAAAACAAATATCCAAAATAAACTCTCCCGACAAACTTCATCCTGAAATAGATATAAATCAACGGGGTGAGTTCAAAGAACTCTGCGGGTATAGTAGATATGCATAGTAAGGTATAGCTAACAATAAAAATATCATGCCAGTACAGTCTCACATAAATAGGGTATGCAAGCAAGAAATACAAAATGACTATACTTACCTGAATCTCCTACCCTGATATAGGAGCATGTGCCTGACTAGAAGTAATAGAGTCCTGACCATATATAAACATGTATCTCAGATGCATGACAATCATATGCACATCCAAGGCATCAATACAATAATGCAAAGAAACACAATACAAAATGCAATCCGTGTAAAAATGCATGCCGTAATGATGACATGGTCACCCCGACGCTAGTCACCGCCTCACACGCAATGGTGAAGCCGAGTGGGTAGGGCTATGACAATCGCTGCACTCGCCATCATCGCTCTGAGTGATCGAGTGGACAAGATCTTTGTCGAGTACACCTATCCTCCTGCCCCAAACATAGTGGGGGAGCTAAGCTCTCATCTCCCGGTGTCATAGGCCAGAGGAGGGATCCCTGCCCACTACCACGCTGCCTCATCGCTACCCATGAGCGGACCAGCGGAGCCTGACAGAGCAACTGCACACACCCTCCTGATGTACCACTAACCCATGAGTGACATATGCGGCAGTATATGTAACTAGTCATGGGCTCAACAATAATGGAACTCATTCACTAGCATGCAATCATGCGAAAATGGTGCATGATACTAAAGCATGTAAATCCTACTCAAAATACCTATCCGAATAATATGTACAATCAATATGTACATATCCCTAATCCATATACTATGATCCAAATCAAACAGGGAAATATAATCATATCCTATCACATGCATGTATCTAGTAGGCACCAAAAGTATACCAAGCATATAAACATGAAAAAGTTATTGTAAGCTATCCTAACTAGCATATCAACCTGACTATATCTAGGAGATAAGTCAAAATATCCGCCTGATAATATATCCGCAAAAGAACCAGATCGTCACGACCAGAGACCTGCCTCGTGACCGAAACCTGCATAAAGCATGACTATAGTCAAGCACAAAAATACAATTCAACGACAAATCGAATAATTAATCGATTTCCTTTATATCCCAATTAACCCAAACTATTTCCAATTTTCCTTGTCCACAAATATCCATACAATTAATTTAGCCCAATTAATTCCAAATCAATTAACCTAATTCATCACCTATAAAAATATCCTCAAGATCAAACAATATCACCCAAATCCCATATCCTCCGAATACCGTACCGATCACAACCAATAACACCTAATCATACTTACCGCCTTAGAATCCCACCGACAACCAATCCTTCCCCAAATCAGATTCCCAACTCCATTTCCAAAATTCACACCGACCTTATCCACCCACACCACCCCAACAAAATCAAAACCAAACAAGAGATAGCTCGAGATATACTGCGATTGGAACCTCCCAACCGCTTCGGGCCACGCAAGAAATTCCCTTGTTGCCCTAAATCACTTGCTCCGGCGATGCACGACCAAAGGGGTAGCTCCCCCACCGGCAACAATCTCACCCGATTTGCCCTAATCGCTTGCTCTGGCAGCCACCGGAGAGAAGGGCAGAGGAGTCCGGCATGAGGAAGAGCGCGGCTCGTGTCACGTCAGGCGGCAGTGCGCGGTGCGGCGTGGTGGAAGAAGACTCGGTGACTTCGGCCGCCGGTTCCAGTGGCTACGATGGTCGGCGCGCGCGAAAGGGAAAAGAACTCAATGCCTCTCGTCGGCTGCTGCAGTCGGAGATGCGGAGGAGGGGCGTCGGGCGCGTATGCCGGCCGCCAAAGAGAGAAGTCGCCGACGGCGTAGGGCGCCGGTGAAGTGGTCAAGGCGCGGTGATGGGCTGCCGATCGCAACGAGGAAAGGGGCGGCGACGGAAAGAAAGGATGGGCGCGTGAAGGAACTGCCGAAGGAGGTCGCGGCGGGGAAAGGAAAAAGGGAAATAGAAAATAGGGTTTCCGGTTTAGGTTAATACCCCTTAAATAAAGCCTAGTTATTTTATCCCCGTAGAAATCTCTTACGGAGTCCGAAAAATTCCAGAAAAATTCCTAAAATTCCCTAAAAATCTCGAAAATAATCCCTAGGATTATTTCCCCGAAATTTTGGCCATTTAATTTCGTATTTTAAATTTCAGTATTTTACACGGCAAGCTTCAAGTTGGGAGCTTGTTGGTTGGTCCTAGATAGAGGAGAGTTTTGATTATATACTTCCTCTTGTTCGGAGCGAGCAAGGAAGATCGTGATCTAGGAGGCTTCAACTTTTGGAAGATCATCGCCCACACGACGTCTAAAAGGAGGAAGAACATACAATAGAAGATCGAGAGGTATAAATTTTGCTTGTTTATATTCTTTTATATTATGTCTATAATTATTTTTCAATTATATGCATGTTGTATGTTTTGTTTTGTGGCTAAATTAACTTGGACCCCGAATACTAACACAAAAGCCGGCGATCCGTACATCGTCTATTCCGCGGCTAATCGTAGAATAGAGGTTGGTTGCTTGAATAACAAGTTTGTTCAAGTGACTACTTTAATCGAATAGCACGACGATGAAACGGTAGCTTGGGTAATCTCTCCTTGTCAAGGATAAATTTTTTTTATCCGGGGACGTAGAAGGGATCGCCATGAATAAGCGACCGAGTTAAAGTGGGAAGCGAAGTTTCTTACCTTCAAGTGGTATCAGAGCTTCGGTTCCGCAAAAACCTTCAGTAAGTCCAAGTGTGTAGCCTTGGCGGTGAAAGTCCAACATGGGTTGACATTGGCAATGGGAAGTCCAAATATATAGTCTTGGTCACGTAAGTCCAAGTATGTAGTTTTGGTGGTGAAAGTCCAAGTTATGGGGACTTAACATTTGGGAAGTCTAAGGGGTGGTTTGGCGGCGTAAGGCCAAGCGATAACCTTGGGAGCATAAGTCCATAGTACTTTGATGGTATAAACACCGAGAGCATGCACTACAACAAAAATGCTAAAAGATAATACCACAAAGATAACAGTTTTAGGAGAAATCGTTATGATTTTGATAAAAGATAACAGTTTTTTATAAAATCATTGTCTTTGAGCGTCTATATAACACAAAAGACAACAGTTTTACACTATCCATTGTCGTTAAACACATTTTATTTTTAATCAATAACGCATTTTACAATAATTTTTCAAAATTATTGTCTTTAAGAATTTTTTTTTTTATCTTAATAGCAATTTGGACAATGGTGCAATAAACCATTGTTAATGAAATTATTTTCATATTTGATACAACGAGAAAAAATCATTGTCATTGTGATAATAATATATCAGTTATAAAAACCATATCAATAAAATTATAATGATTTTTTTTCCACTTTAAAACTCGTGTCAAAAATTAAAACACATACGTGACTTTTATTAGTAATCACAAAAAAATAAAATGAAAGGTATTTAACCCTAAAAAGCATACATTTGAAACCACAGGTCTTCGTTTGAAAAAAAACTCCGCCGCCGCTGCGATCCAGCCTCATCTTCACCGTGCGATCCCAAAGCCTCCTGCTCTGCTCTCGCCCCGCTTGCCCTTTCTGTTTCATCTTCTCCATTTCAATCACCTTCATCCACCTTCGTCTTCTCCGCGTCGGACGACGATGGAATTGGTGGTCTTCCTTCGTCTCCTACTCTTAGTCCATCGGAAACTCCTAAAATTAAGTTGCTTGATCACTTAAATCAACCAAAATGTAAGTGGAGCAATGAGGGCTCGTTCCGTTTCGCCGGCTATTCATGAGTGTCCTCCCTCCCTCCTTTCCTCGCTCTCCGAAGCCATCTTTTGTCCTTGCGGAACCCTTGATCTGGGCCCGTTCGTGACTGGCGCAGAGTAAACGGTCGAATCTTTCTGTAGCTTGATCGGGTGTTCAGCTCGAGCGCGGCGTTCGGGATCATTAGCCACTTGTCGCCGGAGATTCTTTTGGCGAGCGGATAGTATTTTGGGAATTTGGCAAAATGATGAATATGGTGTGGAGAGGTGGCGGGGTTCCGACGGACTCTTTTTACAAGGCTTGGGCTGAGTACGCTGACGGCCCTAAGAGCAAGTTCAAAATTAAGGTATGGTTTGGTCGATTTCAGTGTAATTTGTTAGCCGAAAGGAATTCTTTTTCTCTAAATAATGCTATGTTTTAGCTCCTCCGAGCCGCAAATTTTCTACTTTGATAAGCATAAAAAGGTTATCTTGATTAGCTTTGCGTGGTAACTATCTTTATCACGTCAATTTAA
Source organism: Wurfbainia villosa (assembly GCA_025175895.1). Classification (NCBI taxonomy): domain Eukaryota; kingdom Viridiplantae; phylum Streptophyta; class Magnoliopsida; order Zingiberales; family Zingiberaceae; genus Wurfbainia; species Wurfbainia villosa. Next base: position 26,676,150 of record CM045989.1, on the reverse strand, counting down.
CTGTCACATTCTGAGAATGTAAATATGAAGACCAAGAGATATAACAAATTTGTCGTTTTCTCAGAACTTGATAACCAGATATGTTTGGCTTTCCTGAAACTCTATTTCTAATAAATTTGTGTAGGCTTTGCTTTCCTCTTTGTGTTTATTAAATCTCTTGATTTACTTTAAAGTCATGTGAGGAAAATGAGAAGCATATAATGGAGCTGGAATTACATGAATCTTTCCCTTTTAAAGTGAAGTTTGAGGGTGCCGGCCAATTAGCTCATCTGGTAAGGGTTTTAGGTGTTGTTGCCAAGTCTCGGGTTCGGAACCTGCATGAGAGCTTCCATCGTATCTTTCTTAAAAAAGTTAGTTTGCTTTCCAGGAGAGTGCATCTTTAGTTTATTAGATTTCCTTGTACATTGTTTCATTTAAAATTCCCTCAAAATTGTTGTCCTAGCTTATTCATGTAGGCTGGAAAGACTCTTAAGTGTTCGAAGATGGCAAGCTACATTCAGTCCAGAAGGTCATTTGGATATTGCTTCAGTTCTCAGCCGAATTCAAAGAGGGGTATGTTCATTGTTTTGCTTTCATATTTTAGCAGCGATAACTTTTCATGATAGTGTTACAAATTTTTTTTGCCCTTTCTATAAACATCTCAAGGGTCACATTCTAATAAAATTTTCTTTTAATCTATTTGCACAAAACAAACATATAACACTTGATGAGCATCTTAATGATGATCCAAGTAAATGTATGAACCATTGCCACATCACCGTTGATGAAGCATTGGATGAAACAACCCCTTTGCCAGTTCCAAACCCTACATGTCAAAGCGTTGGTGATGATATAGGATCACATGTAGCTTGGTCCAGTCACTTGATGCAAACACAAGATCCTTCGGTAAATGCTACAATCTATTTAAATTTAACCATACTAGTGTCTAACAAGTATATATTACCATTTATCAGAAGCTCAAGGGGAACACCAACAAACCAACTAGTTTTGGTTTCAGTTAACATAGGGTATGTAAAACAGAAGCGGAATGCTCATTTTTACTTTGATAAATATTTGCTTAACTACATGCATTAATATTGTGTATATATATAGTTTCCATTGAATTTTGACTGTCATCGATCTTTACAAAGAGGTTGTTTCTTCGTTGGATCCTCTCGGTCAGTATAATCGTGATGAAACTTGAAAGAATGTTGCGAATATGTAAGCTTTATTAGGAAAATATTGTGAATATTTATTATAATTTTTCCTTATAAATTAGATGCATTAAAAGTGCATAATCTCTTATGATTATATGAAGGGCTTTGAAATTGTTTAACACAGAGATTGACAAGTACGGGAAGAAATAATCTTTATGGGAAATAGTCAAGGTATGCTTTCTAGTAACTAAAAAATCTTGATACTATGCATTTCTTTTGCTCATAAACCTATTGTAGTTTGACGCTTATTATAGATTTTTCGTCACATAATACAGTTAGTTGGGTTTAGAAAATATTTTGTATTCTTTGAGAGAGAACCAGTTAACTTGGACCAATGTTAGTTGAAAGTCTGCAGCTAGTGCTTTTATCCTTCTAGAAAACCTTCATTCAGGACTACAGTCTTCTTCTTATTTGTATTGTTTATTCCAATTAAGTTATTAATTTGCTACTATCATTTTTTTCATCACAGGCTACCCTTCAACCGGATGGAGCCCAATGCGATTATTTTGTTTTATGATATATGAGAGATATAATTGAAGGTGTCACATCCATTGACAAGACTTCCCTACGACCACTAGTAATATTAGATATATTTTCAAATTTTCTTATTGAAACCTATATGTAAAATGATTTGTGCAATTAATTATCACATAGTACTCAAAGTGTTCTGTAGTTTATATTTTCATTCATTTATTCACATGCAATTCGCAAAATTTGTGATAGCTGCAAAGGAAATTGATGAAGTACATTCGGAGTAGGTTGAATGTACAAGATTACATATCTGATGAGTAGCAAATTTAAGTATCCAAACCTCTTTTGGTTAGATGTGGTAATCTATAAGTGTTTTGGTTATGCACAATTCTTTTGGTGTAGTACTAAACATACGATGTGTAGTTATTTTGCTACAAGTACTTTTTTATATATGTTTTTAAGGATGTTCATTTAAAATGGGATGATATGAGCTTGTACTTCACATTGCTACAAGTGCGAGTGTATATATGTTTTCTACAATTCTTTTTGATGTGTTGTATGATGTATATTAAAAATATAACACTGTAAATCGACAACGGTTTATTGTTCTCTAATGTGTGTTTAGAAACGACAACAGTTAAAATAACAATGACAATGGTTAACAATCGTTGTCTATGACTCAAAAAATCATAGTAAATTCACGCATTGAGAAAGATAGGACGCTCAAAGACAATAGTTATAATCAGTTGTAGTTTCAATTGAAACACAATGGTGAAAAATCGTTGTCTATGACCCAAAAAATCTGTGGTAAATTGATACGTTGAGAAATATATGTCGCTCAAAGACAACGGTTAAAAACCGTTGTCTTTTCCTTAAATCGACAACGATTTTTCACCGTTGTCTTTGAGCGCCTCACCTTTTCACAATGCGTCGATTTACCACGGATTTTTTGGATGATAGACAATAATTTTTCATCGTTGTCTTTTCGAATTTTTGTTGTAGTGATGACAATAGCCGAAGGAAGCACCTGGAGGCTAACGTATGAATGAACAAGTTATGGATGACTTGGAGGGATCCACGCATGGATGAATAAGTCATGGACGTCTTGGAGGGATCTGATAGGCGCGAAGCTAGTAGCTAGTAGAGGTGGCTAGAAGGCTTGGGTCTAAGCTAAGAGTGTGTCGGATACTCAAACATGTTGTTTGAGGTTTTACCTAATGGTCAGATGCTCAAACAACTTGTGTTTGAAGTTTTACCCGACAACAGCCAACTGGTGATATGTCCCAGTCGACTGGTGGTAGCTGACTGGTGTTCGACTGCATTGCGATGCTTGGCAGTCGACTGATGACAGTCGACTACCGTGAAGGAGAAGTCGACTGTCAGTGTTGGTCGCGAGCACAGAACGCTCGGTAGTCGATTGATCAGTCGACTACGAGGCTGACAGTCGACTGATGGAAATCGGTAGTCGACTGCCAGTGTATCCGTTGGCTTGATGCCAATGTGGATTAGGTCGTTGTCTCACAACGGCTACAGGAGCAGTCGACTGGAGACTTATGGCAGTCGATTGTCAGGCATGGAATCGACCCGAGACAAGTATAAAAGGAGGAACTTGAGGAGGATTTCCACAGCGATTTTTGGAGAGATTTTGGAGGAGAATTGCTACTACATTCCAAACCTTCAAGAGCAAACCAAAGCAACAACAACAAGTAAGAGTTCAAAGTCATTTGTTGTAAAGTTTTCTTTACGTATTTCATTTCATCTTTGTATTTGCTTGTACGTTTTTGTATTACTTTGTAATTGCTTGTACGAGGTTTATCCACCTCCGACTTGTTGTGGAGAAGAAGTTTTAGTAGTGGTGTATTCATCACTCGAGCTCAACCCCGTGAAGTAGGAACCCTAAAGTTCCGAACCACGTATATCATTGTGTATTTTGTGTTGTGATTGTGTATTTGTCTTTATATTCGTATTGTATTTCATATTTTTGCTGCGCTAATCGAATTGTAGGGACGAACGAATGATTTCCAACACGCACGCGAGAAAGGCTATTCAACCCCCCTTCTAGCTGAGTCATGATCCTCCAACAAATTTTTTTTTTTCTAGGACATGGTGTGCTTGGTATAATCCAGGATTATAGTACATTCTTATACAAAGGGTCATTGGTATTTTTGTATATATTCATATTCTCTTTGACAGTTATTAATGACAATTGTATGGGCAGTTATTATGCTTGGTGGGAATTCCTTTTTTCTTATTTAAATGATATTATTTCTAAGGTATGACAAGTTTGGTGTGTTTGTGCAATCGACCCAGGTCACGATTGACCAGACTCGAGTTTGACTTTAGTAGTGTTTTGATGTTTGACATTGATGTCTGACATTGGTGTTTGACATGTGTTGGGGAGATTGTTAGTGCAATCGACCCAGGTCATACTTGATGTTTGATGATGGTTTGACCATTGTCATGGGAGAAGTTCAAGTCTTGTGTATTTGGCATGAAAAATCCAAGCTTGAGTCTTGGCATGAAAAGTCCAACATGGTTTGACAAGGGAAAGTTCAAGCATGGGTCTTGGCAAAGGAAAGTCTAAGCTTGGGTCTTGGCAAAGGAAAGTCCAAGTTTGAGGCTTGGCAATTGAGAAGTCCAAGGGGAATATTGGCGACGTAAAGTCCAAGGGTGAAGTCTTAGCAGCATAAGTCCAATGGCTGGCGGCGTAAAGTTCAAGCGGAGTTTTGGCAGCGTAAGTCCAATGTACCTTGGCGGTGTAGACTACATTAGCATGACAATAGCTGATGGAAGCACCTGAAGGCTAGCGTATAGATGAACAAGTCATGGATGACTTGGAGGGATCCGATAGGCGTGAGGCTGATAGAGGTGGCTAGAAGAATTAGGTATAGGCTAAGGGTGGTCTAGCAAGTATGGGGCACCATACTTGGGTTAAAACCTCATGTTTGAGGTGTATCAGTCGACTGGGACTATGGTCAGTCGACTGATAGGAGTCAACTAGGGTTTGACTGTGGAAAGATGGCCTAGCGATCATTCGCGGCAGAGCGATCGACTCTTGCAGCAAGCGATCGACTGATTTGGAGATCAATCGATTGCTGGTCAAGAATTCGGGCACAGTGAGCTCTCCAGTCGAGTGATCAGCCCGAGCACTCGACTGATTGATCCAACAGTTGACTGATGGTCATGATCAGTTGACTGATGCCTTATCCGTTGGAACTTATCCGACGTGGCTCATGCCGTTGTGAGACAACGACTACAGGGGCAGTCGACTGCTAGGCGGAATCCAGCACAAGGAGAAGCTTTAAAGGGAGCTCGAGGAGGAGGTTTTCGTCATCGGTTCTTGGACGTCTTTGGGGCGATTTGTTGCTACAAATCAAGGTCTCCAAGTGCAATTCAAGTAACCAAACAAGCAAGCATCCAAAAGTTCTTTGTAAAGTTTTCTTTACTTGCATTTTAGTGTATTTGCTTGTATTTCATTATTATTGTTATAAGAACTATTGTACGAGATTTCTCCACCTCCGGATTGTTCCGAGGAGTTATTGTTATAGTGGTGTGTGATTGACATCGCTAGGGCTCATTCGAGCCCAATCCGTAGAGTAGGAACTATTCGGTTTGAACCACGTTACATCATATTGTTGTGCTTGTGTTTGTGTTGTATTTGTTTTATTATTTCTATTTCTGCTACGTATAACATATTTTGTAGCAAGCACGTGATCGCAAACGAAATCCATCGATAAACGACAACGACGCTATTCACCCCCCGCCCCTCTAGCGGCCATCGAGGTCCTAACATTTGATATCAGAGCAAGGCCGCTCTTCAAGGATTAACAACCAAGGGAGCACCGCTAGAAGAAGATGATGAATTTTGAAGAACAACTAGGATGAGACATCAACACACCGATGTCATATACCTTCTATGAACAATAAGGGTTTAGGGAATGGATAGCACGGATTGAAGATTTTATGATGATGATGGACTTAGATGATTGGGCCATTTTGATGGAAGGGTTCAAATTTCCAAGAGAGCCTAAGGTAGGGTTCCTCAAAATGAAGAAGTGGACTGAAGAACAACTCCAAGGATTCGAGAGGAGTAATAAGGTAATCAAATTTTTGAGTGATTTAATTCCTAACGATGTTGTGTCCAAATTAGGAGAATACAATGATGCAAAGGAATTTTGAAGCGAATTGGCCAAGCTCCATGAGAACCCTCAACCGGTCTAAGAGTTCGAAGAAGAAGAATCCTCATCCTCACAAGCAAGTGAGGATTTGGAAGTTGATAGAGAATCAACATCCAGATCCAGATCAGAAGAGGAAGAAAAGGTGGAAGAAGCCTCTACCTCTAAGATTAAGGGGGAGGATATTAGATCACCTTCCACACCGGAGCAATCTCAAGAAGAACCATCCACCTCCAGTCAAGGAGAAGAAGAAGTTCAAACCACCACCATTGACTTAGGTAACTCAAGCATTTCGATTAGTAATAAAAATCATATTATATGTTTTGAGTATAGGGAAGTAGGATACTACAAGAGCAAGTGTCCTAAAAAAGTCAAGAAAAGTCAACCGGTGCCTAAGAGTCAAGAGAAGTCAAAGAAAGCTGGACCCCCGACAATTAAAAGTAAGGAGCACGTTGTGTGCTTCAAATGTCAACAACGGAGCCATTATAGAAGTTAATGCCCTAGGAAGAAAGAAATCAAAGACAAAGAAGGAGAAGCACAAGTAGGGGGAGCCTCTAATGTAAACCCTAAGGTAAAATTTAATAACGCTCATTCTTTAAGTTATAAGCAAAAGCATGCTAGAAATAATTTTAGCAATCTTACAATTTATCATAAAGGACATGCTCGAAATAGGGAGTATTGCTTAGGAGCTAAGAATGTCAATATTAAAACTAAGGAGAAATTTGGGACTAATGTCCCTAGAAAAATCTTACCTAAGGAGACCATTAGAAAGATAGAGAACCACCTAGGTTTTAACCCTAAATGAACTAGGCATATGCCTAGGAAAAACAATGTTCAAAGAATAGATGAAAAATCAAAAATTGGACAATTAGAGTTAGAAAACCAAACCTTGAGGTCAAGGCTTGAGAAATTAGAGGAGACCCTTAAGAAGATACAAAATTCAATTAAAGGGTCAAATAGTCAAAACCTAGGGTGTAAGAGGCAAAAACCATCTAGGAGGCAAGGTTTGGGTCACAAGCCTATATCTAAGAAGGTAATGCCTACTTACTACAATGTTCCATTTGACTATGGAGCTAAACCTAGGTCTTGGAAGACCAAGGTTACTAGGGAAGTCATCCCTAAGGGTAACCAAGGTGTGTGCCTAGTGGTTAGGGTTTCGAAGAAACCTAGGGAAGCCATTAAGTAGGTCAAAGGGGGAGTTACCTCTAGATTTGACTTAGGCAAAACCCAAATAACCAAGGCTTCAAAGCCTAGGAGGGTCATTAGGAGGGTATCTAGGGAGGTCATCCCTAAGGAATACCTAGTAAACCCAAGGAGCTCAAATAGGTATTGGGTTCCTAGGAGCGTGATCGATTCATGCTAAATGGGTTTAGGTGTGCCAACTTTAAATAGATGAGTAGTTAACCTAACCATGGTAAAGGTGGCACCTTAGGTCATTTTCAAGGTCATGGGTACCTTGGAAATGTGTTTTGATTTTAAATCCTAAAAGATTTTAGGTTGTGCTAATATATTTTAAAGATTATGAAAAATAAATCAAATTGACACAATTTAGGTTTAGAGGTAATAGTGTGTCATTTTGGATTTTTGGCACACTTGGGAGATAATTGGCATTAAGGCAAAATGGGTTTAATCCTAGAAATGACAAATTGGGCTTAATACTTAGGTATTTTATACCTTAGTATTTTATACTTGTCATGCTTTTTTTGTCTTGCCACGTCATGACATCATAATCATTTAAACCATATAAATGTTATGATTATGCTTAGGGTTTGTCTTTTAATGTCATGTATATTTAAACTTAATCATATGTCATGATATCATCATCATTGGTCATGTTTACTTTTGTTATCATTTATGTCATGATCACTTCATGCATTAATAAAAATTGAATTAAGGACATATGACATGACTTGAAGTCTCATGTATAAGGGAATCGAATAGTGTTGTCTTAGAAAAATGCATGAAACCCTAGTTTAGGTTGAACAAAACTCACATCTCATATTACATTGATATGTATGTGTATTGATACACCCTAGATATATGTGATATGCTAGGAAGTTCAAGGTGCATAGTTTTTGCATTTAGATGAACTCAAACTCATCTTATATTAGGATGGATCATTGGGAAAGTTTATGTTCAAGTCATGTACATGAAGCTCAAAGGATATGATCCAATATAAGGTTTTAAAAATATTTTAAAAAATAATTTTAAAAAACCTTGGGGAAGTCTATCTTTTGATAGTAATCACCATTGATGATGTTGATACAAAGTGAGCTTAAATATTGAAGCTTTTCTTCACTTTTGAACTTTGTATCAATTTTATTATTTTATGGATAAATTATTTTTTCAATATTTTTCACCCATTGTATTGGTAATAAGTATTATACGTATGAAGTTTCATGATTTTTCGAGTTACGTATAATTACTTATGCATTTCTGAACTTCATCACCGATAATCAAATTGAATTTCGCTTATCACGATCGTACCGATGGCACTAATCGATGAGCAAGGCAACCGATCAAGCTAATAGAGTCGGATTTTAGGTAAACAAGATATGTTTAGCCCAATTTCTACTATGTTAGGGTTCCCTAACTGCTCATAACCCTAAGATATACTTTAGAAAGCATTAGAAAGGGTGAAAATTCATTGGATATGGATTAGGATAGCTGTTAGGGTGATGCATCAATTTTAAGGTGTGAGAAAGTTCAATGATGAACTTTTAACTTTAATTTTGATGTTTAGTGTTCCTATTGGCTTAGGGGCTTCCCAAGGATATTGTTGGTGCAATGGTCAAGGGGGAGTAAGCCTTTAGGGGGAGGTATCCATCATGGGATGATGGATGATATTTTTCCTCATGAGGGGGAGAAATGAGAATTTGATATGCCCAATTTGGAAATTGGAAGAGTTTATGAGACTTATCACTAGGAAGATTGTAGGCATCCTAGATATTTTTGGACCAAGGGGAGATTGTAAGATCTCATTGGATATGAGACAATGACCTCTTTGGGGAGAACCTTTTTGATGTATGTCAAAAAGAGGGAGAATTAATATGAATTACCAATTTGGAAAAATTGGTAAGGAAATTTGAGTTACGGGTCTAACTCAAGGGTGTTTTTTGTCAAATATCAAAAAGGGAGAGATTGTTGGTGCAATCGGCCCAGGTCACGATTGACCAGACTCGAGTTTGACTCAAGTAGTGTTTTGATGTTTGACATTGATGTCTGACATATCTTGGGGAGATTGTTGGTGCAATCGACCCAAGTCATACTTGATGTTTAACAATGGTTTGACCATTGTCATGGGAGAAGTCCAAGTCTTGTGTACTTAGCATGAAAAATCCAAGCTTGAGTCTTGGCATGAAAAGTCCAAGCATGGGTTGGCAAGGGAAAGTCCAAGCATGGTCTTGGCAAAGGAAAGTCCAAGCATGGGTCTTGGCATAGAAAGTCTGACATGGGTTGGCAAGGGCAAGTCCAATCTTGAGGCTTGGCAATTGAGAAGTCCAAGGGGAATATTGGCGACGTAAAGTCCAAGGGTGGAGTCTTGACAGCATAAGTCCAATGGTTGGCGGCGAAAAGTCCAAGCGAAGTCTTGGAAGCGTAAGCCCAATGTGCCTTGGCGGTATAGACCACATTAGCATGACAATAGCTTATGGAAGTACCTGAAGGCTAGTGTATGGATGAACAAGTCATGGATGACTTGGAGAGATCCGATAGGCATGAAGTTGATGGAGGTGGCTAGAAGGCTTAGGTCTAGGCTAAGGGTGATCTAGCAAGTATGGGAGCACCATACTTAGGTTAAAACCTCATGTTTGAGATGTATCAATCGACTAGGACTATGGTCAGTCGAATGATAGGAGTCAACTATGGTTTGACTGCGGGAAGATGGCCTAGCAGTTGGCACGGCCCGAGCAATGACTCTTGGCTGATCGTCGGCCGATATCGATCGATCATGGTCGAGAATTCGGGCACAGTGAGCTCTCCAGTCGAGTGATTAGCCTGAGCACTCGACTGATTGATCCAACAGTCAACTGATGGGCATGATCAGTCGACTGATGCCCTATCCATTGGAATTTATCCGACATGGCTCATGCCGTTGTGAGACAACGGCTACAGGGACAGTCGACTGATGGTCTCGATCAGTCGACTGCTAGGCGGATTGGTCGAGCTCCATGAGAACCTTCAACCGGTCCAAGAGTTCGAAGAAGAAGAATCCTCATCCTCACAAGCAAGTGAGGATTCGGAAGTTGATAGAGAATCAACATCCAGATTCGGATCGGAAGAGGAAGAAAAGGTGGAAGAAGCCTCTACCTCTTGGATTGAGGGGGAGGATATTTGATCACCTTCCACACCGGAGCAACCTCAAGAAGAATCATCCACCTCCGATCAAGGAGAAGAAGTTCAAATCACCACCATTGACTTAGGTAACTCAATTCGATTAGTAATAAAAATCATATTATATGCTTTGAGTATAGGGAAGTAGGACACTACAAGAGCAAGTGTCCTAAGAAAGTCAAGAAAAATCAACCGACGCCTAAGAGTCAAGAGAAGTCAAAGGAAGCCGGACCCTCGACAATTAAAAGTAAGGAGCACATGGTGTGCTTCAAATGTCAACAACGGGGCAATTATAGAAGTCAATGCCCTAGGAAGAAGGAAATCAAAGACAAAGAAGGAGCATCACAAGTAGGGGGAGCCTCTAAGGTAAACCCTAAGATAAAATTTAATAATGCTCATTCTTTAAGTTATAAGTAAAAGCATGCTAGAAATAATTTTAACAATCTTACAATTTATCATAAAGGACATGCTCGAAATAGGGAGTATTGCTTAGGAGCTAAGAATGTCAACATTAGAACTAAGGAGAAATTTGGGACTAATGTCCCTAGAAAAATCCTACCTAAAGAGACCATTAGAAAGATAGAGAACCACCTAGGTTTTAACTCTAAATGGACTAGGCATATGCCTAAGAAAAACAATGTTCAAAGAATAGATGAAAAATAAAAAATTGGACAATTAGAGTTAGAAAACCAAACCTTGAGGTCAAGGCTTGAGAAATTAGAGGAGACCCTTAAGAAGATACAAAATTCAATTAAAGGGTTAAATAGTCAAAACCTAGGGTGTAAGAGGCAAAAACCATCTAGGAGGCAAGGTTTGGGTCACAAGCCTATGTCTAAGAAGGTAATGTCTACTTACCACAATGTTCCATTTGACTATGGAGCTAAACATAGGTCTTGGAAGACCAAGATTACTAGGAAAGTCATCCCTAAGGGTAACCAAGGTGTGTGCCTAATGGCTAGGGTTTCGAAGAAACCTAGGAAAGCCATTAAGAAGGTCAAAGGGGGAGTTACCTCTAGATTTGACTTAGGCAAAACCCAAATGACTAAGGCTTCAAAGCCTAGGAGGGTCATTAGGAGGGTATCTAGGGAGGTCATCCCTAATGAATACCTAGTAAACCCAAGGAACTCAAATAGGTATTGGGTTCCTAGGAGCGTGATCGATTCACACTAAATGAGTTTAGGTGTGCCAACTTTAAATGGATGAGTAGTTAACCTAACCATGGTAAAGGTGGCACCTTAAGTTATTTTTAAGGTCATGGGTACCTTGAAAATGTCTTTTGATTTTAAATCCTAAAAGATTTTAGGATGTCTCAATATATTTTAAAGATTATGAAAAATCAATCAAATTAGGACAATTTAGGTTTAGAGGTCATAGTGTGTCATTTTGGATTTTTGTCACACTTGGGGGATAGTTGGCATTAAGGCAAAATGGGTTTAATCCTAGAAATGACAAATTGGGCTTAACACTTAGGTATTTTATACCTTAGTATTTTATACTTATCATGTTTTATTTGTCTTGTCACGTCATGACATCATAATCATTTAAACCATATAAATGTCATGATTATGCTTAGGGTTTGTCTTTTAATGTCATGTATATTTAAACTTAATCATATGTCATGACATCATGATCATTGGTCATGTTTACTTTTGCTATCATTTATGTCATGATCACTTCATGCATTTATTAAATTGAATTAAGGACATATGACATGACTTGAAGTCCCATGTATAAGGGAATCAAGTAGTGTTGTCTTAGAAAAATGCATGAAATCCTAGTTTAGGTTGAACAAAACTCACATCTCATATTACATTGACATATATGTGTATTGATACATCCTAGATACATGTGAGATGCTAGGATATGAGTTAAGTTCAAGGTGCATTGTTTTGCATCTACATGAACTCAAACTCATCTTATATTAGGATGGATCATTGGGAAAGCTTATGTTCAAGTCATATACATTAAGCCCAAAAATATGATCCAATATAAGGTTTTAAAAAAAATCATTTTGAAAAACCTTGGTGAAGTCTATCTTTTGATATCAATCATCATTGATGATGTTGATACAAAGTAAATTTAAACATTGAAGTTTTTCTTCACTTTTGAACTTTGTATAAATTCCATTATTTTATGGGTAAATTTTTTTTCTAATATTTTTCACCCATTGTATTGGTAATAAGTATTATATATATGAATTTTCATGATTTTTCGAGTTACGTATAATTACTTATGCATTTCTGAAATTCATCTCTAATAATTGAAATTTGGAATTTCAGTTATCAGTCGACTGTCGCCTGATGGTAGTCGACTGTCAGGCTGATTTTGGGCAAACAAGGTATGTTTAGCCCAATTTCAGATATGTTAGGGTTTTCTAACTGCTCCTAACTCTAGGATATGCTTTGGAAAGCATTAGAAAGGGTGAAAATCAATTGGATATGAATTAGGAGAGTTGTTAGGATGATGCATTAATTTTAAGGTGTGGGAAAGTTCATTGTTGAACTTTTAACCTTAATTTTGATGTGGGGTGAATAGCGCAAAACACTTTTCATTCGTTTGTTCGATACAAAATGAGAATAAGAGTAAATGCAGCGAAAAGAAAATATTACTCGTTTGTTTTTACTTGCTTCACAGCCTTCGGCTGCTAGTCCAAGACCCTAACGGTCCTAGACCACGTACGGAGGGCAAAGCACTAAAAACACTCCTCCTCGTTAGAGGTAGGAGTGAGCGAATACAATCGATACGAAAAAGCTCAAGGTAGAGGGATACTCCTCCTCTCCTTGTTACGATTAAAACACGATAAATATAGATTTAAAGACGATAATAAAGAAAATACCAACGAATATTCAAGTAATGAAAGTTAGGCACTTATCGTCGAAGATGCGATAGCACTTCATCGTCATAAAGTCGTCGTAGAAGAGTATCGTAGCGGAGGCTTTTTGGAGAGCTTTTGATGATGGAAATAGGGTGGAGAATCCCTACTTTTATAGCCTTGGAAACCCTAGACGTTCAGATCTTCAACCAATGAGAACAAGCCTCCTATCCCTTCAAAAATGGAGATAAACTTTGACTCTCCTCGAAGTTGATCCTTGACCAACAGTCGACTGCTACCCTTACCAATCGATTGATGATGGATTAGTCGACTGATACAAGCCCTCAGTCGACTGATGGCAGGTTTCCCAGCTGCAATGAAGAGTTAGTTCGAAAATACAATTAATATAAGTAAATTGAATGGTCATACACCATCCGATCTCGACTTAGACCTTTCATGGGAGGTCTTGGTCGGATCGTCATCTAAGAACGTCCCCATACGGAGGACACGACCTTCCTTGCGCTCACTCACACGAGCTTACCTCAACATTTACCTTGTAGCTTCTGCTTCCGGTCTTCCACCTGATTCCTTCGGCTTCCTCCGAAGTCATCCCGGTATCGCCTGACCACCACGGCTCCCTCCGGGTGTCGCTGACCTTCAACACTTTTCTGCATACTTGATTTAGCTCGTGAGATAACAAAATGAGCTTAACTTTGTATCGTTTGCTATAATCAAAACTCAGGTTCGACTTAGGTGCCTACTGTACCAACAATCTCTCCCTTTTTATCTATGGCAAACTCATACAAAGTTAAGGAAATAATATGCATGAAGAATTAAAAATTAAGTAGGAGTAATAGAGACTTTCATTCAAGTACTCCCCCTTGAGGAAACCTCCCCCTTGACCGAGGATGAGTCTTGAAAGAAGGTCTTAACCCTTCCCCTTAAAGTTGGCCTTAGTATTAAAAATAAGTTTAAGTTAAGAAGATTCCTTAACTTGGCCTTTCTTCCCCTTTCTCAACTAATAAATTTGCCAACATTACGTTAAGTAAAACATTAACTTTTGGCCATAAGAATATAGAATTAATTTACTAAGTTAAGTTATCAAAAAGTGATCCCTTAACTTTGGCCTTTTCTCCTCCTTTTGCCATAAATCGGAAAGAGTGGGTTTTGAAAAATATAAATATTACGTTTAAGTTCCAAGTTCAAGCATGTTCCATATTATTTTGAAAATAATATATTAAAAATAAGCTCATCTATTTGAATGTTCAACTCTTATTTGACTTGATTGATATGAAAGATCAACAAGTCCTGGTCAGAGCCGGTTAATATATATATGATTATACTCTGTAGTTCATGGCGATGCACTAGTTCTACATCTGGAACCAGGAGTAAGGTCTTAACATCTCACGCCCATCTACGTGGCTAAGTATACAGACACATTAGTCCTATGTGTTGTGAGATGTATTGACTCCTTAAATCTATAGGTGCATGATATCTAGAGTGAGCCCTAAGCTAGTTCCATTAACATAAAAAAGAAAAGTAAATACTAGAGTATATAAAAATAATGTAGGTCCTACTCTATTACGCACATGCCTAATTTTTGTCTTAGTATACTAAATTCGGCTTCGAATAATGGCTTGGTAAAAAGATCGGCTAGGTTTGACTTGAATTTCACATATTTGAGTTTGATGATTCCGTTAGCTACATGTTCTCGAATAAAGTGGTGTTTAACTTCTATATGTTTGATCCTAGAATGGAAAATAGGATTTTTGGTTAGGTTGATGGAGCTAATATTATTTATGTGAGTTTTAATATTGTTGAAGTTTAAGTTAAAGTCTTGGAGAGTGTGTTTCATCCAAAGAAGTTGAGCCACACACTCACCCATCACGACGTATTCGGCTTCGGTGGTAGATAAGACAACACAGTGTTGTTTTCTACTGCACCAACTCACTAGACTTGAGTCGAGAAGTTGACAACAACCACTCGTGCTCTTTCTATTGAGTTTACTGTCGACATAGTCCGAGTCGGAATAGTCGATTAGTTCAAACTCGATAGATCTAGGATACCAAATATCTACGTTTAGCGTGCCCTTTAAATACCTAAGGATACGCTTGACTAGGATTAGGTGAGACTCCTTGGCACAGGTTTGAAACCTTGCACACGTACTTACCGCGAATAAAATATCGGATCGACTCGTGGTTAAGTATAAAAGACTCCCTATCGCACTCCTATAGTATTTTAGGTCGATGGGCTTTCCTTCTAAGTCCTCTCCTAT
Source organism: Wurfbainia villosa (assembly GCA_025175895.1). Classification (NCBI taxonomy): domain Eukaryota; kingdom Viridiplantae; phylum Streptophyta; class Magnoliopsida; order Zingiberales; family Zingiberaceae; genus Wurfbainia; species Wurfbainia villosa. The sequence continues at coordinate 26,660,889 of CM045989.1, read as the reverse complement.
ATTGACATTAGTTGTCATGGGTGTATTGATGGTTTTGGCATCTTGCATTCCAAAGCGTTTAATTAATTCCTTAGTATATTTTTGTTGATGTAAATATATTCCATCCTTAGTTTGTTTAATTTGTAGTCCTAGAAAGAAAGTCAATTCCCCTACTAAATTCATTTCAAATTCACTTTCCATAAGTGAAATGAATTCGTTTAGTAGGATCGAATTGGTTGTTCTAAAAATGATATCGTCTACGTAGATTTGGGCTATAAAGATTTCTTTACCTACGGTTTTTACGAAGAGGGTTGGATCGACTAGGCCTTGGTTAAACCCTTTTGACTTAAGATAAATGGAAAGTCTCTCGTACCAAGCTCGAGGAGCTTATTTGAGTCCATAAAGAGCTTTCTTTAGTTTAAGGATATGGTCGGGTTTATCTAGGCTTTCAAATCCGGGGGGGGGGGTTTAACTAACATATACCTCTTCCTTAATAAGTCCATTCAAAAACACTAACTTGACATCCATTTGAAATAACTTAAATCCTCGATGTGCAGCGTAGGCTAACAACATTCGGATGGATTCTAGTCTAGCTACGGGGGGCATAGGTTTCATCGTAGTCTAATCCTTTAACTTGACTAAAACCTTTGGCGACTAACCTTGCTTTATTTCTAACTACTTCACCTTTGTCATCAAGTTTGTTTCGGAAGACCCACATTGTTCCAATAATTGATTTATCTTTAGGTGGTGGTACTAATTCCCAAACTCGTTCCTAGTGAATTGAGCTAGCTCTTCCTGCATTGCAATAATCCAATCGGGATCAAGAAGAGCTTGTTCAATGGTTTTGGATTCGATTTTCGAAATCAAGGAGATTTGACTAAGATTTCTATAAGATGATCTAGTTCGAACCCCTAACCTAGGATCACCTGTCACTTGGTCGATAGGATGATTCGTTTGAATCATAGTTTGACTTGGGTTAGGGTCACCTATCACTTGGTCGATAGGATGACTCGTTGGACTTGGGTTAGGATTAATAATAGACTCGATCTCAGGGTTGGAGTCGAGTATGGTATGAGTCGGTTTGCTAGTTGGAGTTGCTACGGGTTTTGTAGGTTCGTGTCCTTCATCGAACACTACATTAATGGTCTCTTCAACTCTAAGGGTGTCATGGTTGTATACCCTATAGGCTCAACTTGTAGTCGAGTATCCTAAGAAGATTCCAGTAGAGGTTTTGGAGGTAAACTTTCCTAGGTAATCCTTAGTGTTCAGGATATGTACCTTACATCCAAATACTCTAAAGTACTTGATGTTAGGTACTTTGTCGTGATAGATTTCATACGAGGTCTTTAGGTGCATCTTTACCAAAAGGATCCTATTTTGGACATAGCAAGTCGTACTAACGACTTCTTCCCAAAATATGTCAGGTAGGTTATACTCGTTTAGCATTGTCCTAGCGGCTTCTTGTAGGGTTCTGTTTTTACGTTCGACTAGGCCGTTTTGTTGTGGGGTTCTAGGACATGAGAATTCATGGTGATATCCGTTTAGGTTACAGAAATCTGTAAACCTGTGATTTTTGAATTCACCACCATCATCGCTCCTAAGTCTTTTAATTTTAAGGTTCTTTTGATTTTCGATTAGTTTAAACAAGTTGATGAGTTGATCTAGGGTATCACTTTTATGTTTGATGAACCTAATCCAGGTAAACCTAGAATAGTCGTCAATTATGACTAAGCAGAATTGACTACCATTAAGTAACTTAGCTCCATGTGAATCGAATAGATCCATATGTAGGAGCTCAAGAACACTTTTGGTTCGTTTTTTGATTAGTTAGTTGATGTTGTATCCTAGATTGTTTTCCTTGTTGACAAGCATTACAAATTTTATTGTCTAAGTTGTTAAGGTTGGGCAAATCTTTGACTGAGCCACTCTGACTCATCTTGTGGACGAGTCTTGGGTGTGAGTGACCGAGTCGTTGGTGCCACAACCAAGATTCCTCTTGTTGTGTCATAAGACACTTGGTTGAGGAGTTAGGTAGATTAATAGTATAGATGTTGCTATTCCTAGTTCCTTTAAGGATTGTTTTAGACGTTTCATTTGTTTTAATTACGCATTTATTTTCTAGAAATATGACTTTATAGTTATTATCACACAACTGACTTACGCTAAGTAAATTATATTCGAAATTTTCAACTAGTAAAACATTTTGAATGATAAAGTTTGAGTTGAGCTCAATATCACTTTATCCGATGATTTTGAGCTTGCCGTTGTTTCCAAAGACTACCGATCCTTGTCGTTTGAATCGAAGCTTTGAAAACTTAAGTTGATTCCCGGTCATGTGTCGGGAGCAACCACTATCCAACATCCATTGATCCTACACATAAGGTAGTTAGATCGGATATTGGAATTTAAGGGTTAGTTGAAGATTATTAATCCTAGGTCATCTCACCCATTTCTACATGATCAAACATGTTATCCTTATATGTTCTTGTGAGATGAATTCAATTTTACTTGATTAATTAATTTTAATGAATCGAAACTAGTCAACCTTGCGTTAGATTCAGATTTGACCCTAAGTTCATCAAGTCACCTTTTCAAGATCTTGGCTTCCAGGTCGTGGCGAAGCATAGAGGTCTTCTTTGATCGGAAAAACAATAACTTCTTTAGACAAAGCCAATTTCGAGAAAATAGTAACTTGACTCACTTAAGACCACTTCCTGGTCTAACTAGTCTAGGATACGGCGAGGTAGCTTCAACTAGTTCCACTCGGTCAAGTGAACCGAACTAAATACGCCTTATTTAGCTCGAGTACCCAAGACTTCGCTTTCCTAGCGTACTATCATCTCGCCGCGTCCTAGTACTATGTTATCAAGTATTGACGAGTTATAGTCCCTATTTAACCATTCTAAAAAGAAAAGAAAAACTAAGCATGCAATTTCTAAGTAATAGCACGAACAAGTTTTGTACTAGCTCCCCCTAGACCATTAAATCGGTTCGGTTTTTCCACATAGTGGATTTGGTCATTGGAAACTCAGTACTGGTTAGATCCTAATTGAGAAATCAAAGTGATCTTAGGGACCCATGCTTGGACATGTATTCTATTTCGACTTATGATTGACATATACGACTTGTTAGTCGTATTTGAGCTAAACCCAAGTCCGACCTTGTTGTACACGGTCCTTTGCGATCCAAGTAAGAGGTCAAGTCCCTTGGATCCCAAAGTGAACCTTTCCAACATGTTCCTAAGATCTTCGACTTAACTTTTCAAAAGTGAGTTCTCAACTTCGAGTTGAGTCCTCCTCTTGAACTTGACTAGTCGAAGAGGTTAGGGAGACCTCGTGTTTAAGGAGTTTAACCTCCTCGAATAGGGTCTCGACCTTGGACTCGGACTTAGCTAACTTCCTAGTTAGAAACTTAATTGTATTATATAAAGTACTAATGAGGGACCGACTTACCTTGAGAGTATCTCTTGAACCGGATGTGTATCTGTGGCTTGTCTTGAATAGAGATTCGTAGTCTGACTCGTCCTCGGGTTCAGATTCGGACTCCGATTCCGATTCGGTTGGTTTAGCCATGAAGATGAGGTCATCGTCTTCTTCCTCTGACGCCTCTTCCCACGTAGCATTGAGCGCCTTCTTGAACTTCGATGCTTTGTTTTTGAGCTTCGGACATTCCGACATGACATGTCCGAACTTGTTGCATTCATAACACCTAATATTAGAACTAGCTTTAGATTTACCTTCCTTGGGTTGAGTGACGGGTCGTTTTCGGCTCTTAATCATCCTCTGAACTAGGTTGACTAGTTCGGTCTTCATCTCTGGATCAACCTCCGACTCGTACTCGTCTTCTTCTTCCTTCGGGGGTGGCTTACTTGCGGGCTTCTTCTTTTGACTTGCAATAAGAGCTATACCTTTCTCGGGTACCAAATTAGACTATTCGTGAAGTTCGAATTCTGAAAATAATTCATCTAACCTAATTTTTGATAGGTCCTTAGAGACCTTGTAGGCATCGACCATGGATGCCCACAAGGTAGTCCTAGGAAATGAATTCAAGACATACCTTATTAGGTCGCGGTTGTCGTCCTTTTGTCCGATGGCGTGCAAGTTGTTGATGATGTCTTGTACCTAGGCATGTAGTTGAGTCACAGTTTCATGTTCCTGCATTTTTAAATTATATAATTTATTAAAAAGAAGGTCTCGTTTGCATACCTTTACTTCGTCGGTTCCTTCGTGCAGTTCCACTAATTTGGTCCACAAGTCCTTTGCACTGATGAAGGGGCCGACGCGATTAAGCTCCTCCTTGGACAAGCCGCATTGGAGGATTTGAGTCGCCTTGGCGTCGGCTTCGACTTGTCTTTTTGTAGCATTGGTCCATTGGTCATAATCCAAAGATTCACCCACTTCGTTAGTCGGAAGTGTGAATCCTGTTTGGATTATGATCCACATCTCGATTTGGGTCTTAAGGAAGCACTTCATCTGACCCTTCCAATAACGGAAGTCATCTTCATTGTAAAACGGAGGTCAGACGGTGTTAAAACCCTCGAGATGGGTCATTGACACAAAAAAGAGCAAGAAAAAGAAGAAGAAATCTAGCAATGACAAAAACAAGCGAAATGTATCAAGACTCGCGTCTTGGATTAGTAGTGCGTGAGAGAATCTAAATGAACGAAAGAGCTTGAAAAAAATCGAAATAAATGAAAATAAATCTGTAAAAAAAACTAGATTGGTGGTTTCACCAAATCTTAGTACCCCCGGCTTTGATACCAATTGTTGGATCGATTAGAGCGCTAGAGGGGGTGAATAGCGCAAAACACTTTTCGTTCGTTTATTCGATACAAAATGAGAATAAGAGTAAATGCAGCGGAAAGAAAATATTACTCGTTTGTTTTTACTTGCTTCACAGTCTTCGGCTGCTAGTCCAAGGCTCTAACGGTCCTAGACCGCGTACGGAGGGCAAAGTACTAAAAACACTCCTCCTCGTTAGAGGTAGGAGTAAGCGAATACAATCGATACGAAAAAGCTTAAGGTAGAGGGACACTCCCCCTCTCCTTGTTACGATTAAAACACGATAAATACATATTTAAAGACGACAATAAAGAAAATACCAACGACTATTCAAGTAATGGAAGTTAGGCACTTGTCGTCGGAGATGCGGTAGCACTTCGTCGTCGTAAAGTCGTCATAGAAGAGTATCATAGCGGAGGTTTTTTGGAGAGTTTTTTATGATGGAAATAGGGTGGAGAACCCCTACTTTTATAGCCTTGGAAACCCTAGACGTTTAGATCTTCAACCAACGAGAACAAGCCTCCTATCCCTTCAAAAATGGAGATAAGCTTTGACTCTCCTCGAAGCTGATCCTTGACCAACAGTCGACTGCAACCCTTACCAGTCGACTGATACAAGCCCTTAGTCGACTGATGGCAGGTTTCCCAGTTGCAACGAAGAGTTAGCTCGAAAATACAGTTAATATAAGTAAATTGAATGATCATACACCATCTTATCTCGACTTAGACCTTCCATGGGAGGTCTTGGTCAGATCGTCGCCTAAGAACATCCCCGTACGGAGGACACGACCTTCCTTGTGCTCACTCACACGAGCTTACCTCATTATTTACCTTTGTAGCTTCTGCTTCCGGTCTTCCACCTGATTCCTTTGGCTTCCTCCGAAGTCATCTCGGTGTCGCTCGACCACCACGGCTCCCTACGAGTGTCGCTGACCTTCAGCACTTTTCTACACACTTGATTTAGCTCGTGAGATAATAAAATGAGCTTAACTTTGTATCGTTTGCTATAATCAAAACTCAGGTTCGACTTAGGTGCCTACTGCACCAACATTAGGGACTTCCCAAGGACATTGTTGGTGCAATGGTCAAGGGGGAGCAAGCCTTTAGGGGGAGGTATCCATCATGGGATGATGGATGATATTTTTTCTCATGAGGGGGAGAAATGGGAATTTGGAATGCCCAATTTGGAAATTGGGAGAGTTTGTAGGATTGCCTCTATTAAGTGATATGGGACTTGTTGGTGCAATCGGCTCAGGTCACGATTGACCAGGACTCGAGTGATGTTTTGATGTTTCGACAAAAACATATGACAATGTAATTGTCATGGGAAAGTCCAAGTCTTGTGCACTTGGCATGGAAAGTCCAAGTGGAACACTTGACATTTGGTAAAGTCCAAGTCTTGAGTACTTGGCATGAAAAGTCCAAGTGAGACACTTGGCACATGAAAAGTCCAAGCATGGGTCTTGGCAATGTAAAAGTCCAATATGGGTTGGCAAGGGAAAAGTCCAAGCATGGGTCTTGGCAATGTAAAAGTCCAACATGGGTTGGCAAGGGAAAGTCCAAGCTTGAGTCTTGGCATGAGAAGTCCAAGGGGTTTGATGTTGGCTGCGTAAAGTCCAAGCGGGAGTCTTGGCAACATAAGTCCAATGGTTGGCGGCGTAAAGTCCAAGCGGAGTCTTGGCGACGTAAGTCCAATGTGCCTTGGCGGTGTAGACACCGTTAGCATGACATAGCCGACGGAAGCACCTAGAGGCTAGCGCGATGGATGAACAAGTCATGGATGACTTGGAGGGATCCGAGAGGCGTGAGGCTGATGGAGGTGACTAGAAGGCTTAGGTCTAGGCTAAGGGTGGTCTAACAAGTATGGGGGCACCATACTTGGGTTAAAACCTCATTTTTGAGGTTGGCAATGGCATTATGGCTTGCCGTCGACCGTGGAGTCGACTTGAGTTCGACCGCGTTTAGAGCCGGAAATGCTCGCGATCGCTCATTGGAGCAGGCCGCTAAGGGCTCGATCGACCGACCCAATGTCGCACGAACGCCCGTAGAGCCGATCGCGGGCGCCAGGCGCCAATGATTAGCGATCGATCGCTAAGAGTCCTGCGAACTTGTCCGACGTGGATTGAGTCAGTTGTCTCACGATTAAACGGGCATCACGACCGGGGACTTATGGCAACGATCGATAGGGCGTAAATCCAAACCCGACGCAAGATAAAAAGGGGAGCTCATGGAGGATTTCATCATCAGTTCTTTGGGGGCTTTGGTGAGGCAATTTGAAGGCGATTTGCAGGTGCATTTCAGGGTCCTTCAAGCTCATTCAAGCAACCGACAAGCAAGCGCTCAAAACCCTAGTTTGTAAAGTGTTCTTTACATTTTCACTTGTATTTGCTTGTATTTCTTTCGTTTATTGTTGTAAACGTTTGTACGAGGTTTCTCCGCCTCCGACTTGTTGTCAAAAAGGAGTTTATTGATTAGTGATTGCATTGGCGTCGCTAAAGCTCATTAGAGCTCGATCCGTGGAGTAGGAACCGTGTGGTTCCGAACCATGTTAAATCTTCGTGTTATTGTGTTTGTGATTGTGTTTCGTTATTGTTATCATGCTAACGAAACTTGTAGACACGAACACACGATCGAATTCCATCTACGAACGGTCAAACGCTATTCACCCCCCTCTAGCGGCGTCAAATTTCCAACAAGTGGTATCAGAGCCAGGGGCTCTTCTACGGACTAACCACCGGGAGCTAAGACAAAGAGGCTAGAGGGTGAAGATGGAAGAACCATTGGGATGAGACATCAACACCCCAATTCCCTATTCCTTCTATGGACGAGAAGGTTTCAATTCTTGGAAGGCGAGAATTGAAGATTTTTTGATGATGAGAGACCTTGAGGAGTGGTCCGCGTTGATGGAAGGATTTGAATATCCTAAGGGACCAAAGGGAGGGTTTCTCAAGAAGAAGAAGTGGAGTGAGGAGCAACTCCAACAATTCGAGAAAAACAAGAAGGTAATCAAATTTATTTTTGATTTAATTCCTAATGACCTCTTGTGTAGTCTAGGTGACTATGTGGATGCCAAGGAGCTATGGAGCGATTTGGCCAAGCTCCATGAAAACCCTCAACTGGTCCAAGAAGAAGAAGAAGATGTAGAATGCTCATCGGTTCAATCGGAAGAGGCTGAAGAAGCAAGCTCCTCCTCACACGCAAGTGAGGATTCGGAAGTTGAAGAAGAGTCAACATCCAGGGCAAGAGGAGAGTGTGGAGAATTGGAGGTTGAGAGGCCATCAATCTCCAAGGAGGTGGAGGAAGTGGAAGAAGCATCCACCTCAAGGATTGAGGGGGAGGAGATAACTTCCACACCGGAACATCAAGAAGAAGCTTCGACATCCGGTCAAGATGAAGAAGCCCAAAGTCCAATTCCGGTCTCCATTAACCTAGGTAACTCAAACATATGTGTTAATAATAAAATGCATATAATATATTTTGAGTGTAGGGAAATCGGGCACTATAAAAGCAAGTGCCCAAAGAAGAATAGGAAAGCTCCACCGACTCCAAAGGTCAAGGATGCCGGTCCCTCAACGCAAAATAGCAAAGAACAAGTAATTTGCTTCAAGTGCCGACAACCGGGACATTACCGGAGTCAATATCCTAGGGGGAGGAAGAAGACCCAAGAAGGAGTTATACATGTAAGGGAAGCCTCCAAGGCAAACCCTAGGGTAACCTCTAATCCTGCACCTTCAAAATTTCAAAGTCAAAAGCATGCTAGGAGTTTTAATTCTCTTGCTATTGTACATGAAAAGCATGCTAGAAATAATAGATATATTTGTTTAGGTGCTAAGAGTGTCTACTTAGATAATAGGGAGAAATTTGGGACTAATGTCCCTAAAAACAATTTACCTAAGGACAAACCTAGGTCAAATAACTCAAGATCAATTTTGCCTAGGGAGACAATTAGAAAAGTGCAAGAGCACCTAGGTCTAAATCCTAAATGGACTAGGCATATGCCTAGAAAGTCTCATGCCCAAGAATTTAATCAAAAATCAATTGGGCAATTGGAATTAGAAAACCAAGCCTTGAGGTCAAGACTTAAGAAACTAGAAAAGACCCTTAGGAATATACAAAACCAATTTAAAGGGTCTAATGGTCAAAGTCAAAGGTCCAAAAGTCAAAGTCAACACTAAGGACCTAAGAGTCAAAAGTCAACCAAGGGCAAGCAAGGTTTGGGTCACAAACCTAAGCCTAAGGTAGCTTACCATAGTGTTCCATTTGATTATGGGACACAAACTAGGTCTAGGAAGACCAAGGTCAATAGGGAAGTCATCCCTAAGGTTGACCAAAGGTTGTGCCTGGCTAGGGTTTCTAGGAAACCTAGGGTGGCCACTAAGAAGGTTGCAAGGGGAGTTACCCCTAGAGTCAACCTAGGTAAGACCCAAATGACCAAGGCCAACAAGCCTAGGAGGGTCATTAGGAAGGTATCTAGGGAGGTTATCCCTAATTAACCCTAGGAGCTCAAATCGATTTTGGGTTCCTAAGAGCGTGATTGATTCACGCTAGATGGGTTTAGGGTGTGCCAACCTTGATTGGATGGGTAGTTAACTCAACCATGGTAAAGGTGACACTTTAGGATATTTTCAAGGTTATGGTTACCTTGGAAATAGATTTGAATCAATATCCTAAAAGATTTTAGGATGTGCCAATGCACTTTTGAAATTAAGAAAAATTAATTAAATTGGCACAATTTAGGTTTAGAGGTTAGTGTGCCATTTTGGATTGTTGGCACACTAGGGAGATTAATGATAATATGGCAAAATATATCTAATTATATCAAATGGCAATTAATATTAAAATTTAGGTATTACTATATCTATATATTTTATATGTCATACTTTGTTTGCCATATAACATGCCATGATCATGTTTATTTTAATCATTACATGTAATATTCATGTTTAGGATTAAGGTTTCAAATGTCATGTGTTTTTAGATTTCATCTTATGCCATGACATCATGATTATGAGCATATGCTTATTTATATCATTTCTAATGTCATAATCATTCATGCATTTAAGACAATTAGTTGAAATTGATTTAAGGACTATGGCATGACTTGAAGTCCCATTTATAAGGGAATCAAGTAGGGTTGCCTAGGAAATGCATGAAACCCTAGATAAAATGAATCAAAACCCATATCTCACATCCAATTGACATGTATGTGTATTTATACACCCTAGATACATGTGAGATGCTAGGATATGAGTTAAGTTCAAGGTGCATAGTTTTTGCATCTAGATGAACTAAAACTCATCTAATTTCAAGTGTGGGAAAGCTTGTGTACAAGTCATGTGCATAGAGCCCAAGGAATATGATCCAAAATATGGTTTTGAAATCATTTTAAAATCAATTTAGAAAACCTTGGTGAAGTCTATCTTTTGATAGCAATCACCATTGATAGAATTGATACAAAATAGGGCCAAAACATTAAAAATTTCAATGGTTTTGAGTTTTGTATCAAACTCACTATTTTATGGGTAAAATAATTTTCAAATATTTTTCACTCATTGTAATGACTATAAGTAATATACGTATCAAATTTTATGATTTTTCAAATTACGTAGAATTACTTATGCTTTTCCAAATCTCGATACTGATAGCTGAAATTCGAAAATTTCAGTTATTAGTCGACTGCCCTTGGTGTCAGTCGACTGATTACTGTCAGGAGTTGACTGCCAGGTCTAATTTCGGGTTAACAAGGTTTGTTTAGCCCGTGTTCAGCTATGGAAAAGGTTCCTAATCATTCCTAACCCTAGGATATGCTTTAGGAAGCATTATAAAGGGTGAAAATCCATTGGATATGGATTAGGAGCTGTGTTAGGTCAAAGTATCAAATTTAGAGTGAGTGAAAGTTCTATGTTGAACTTAAAACCTTAATTTTGATGGTTTAGAGTTCCTATTGGCTTAGGGGCTTCCCAAGGACATTGTTGGTGCAATGGTCAAGGGGAAGCAAGCCTTTAGGGGGAGGTATTCATCTTGGGATGATGGATGTGTTTTTCTACTTGAAGAGGAGAAGTTATTGGGAGAGTATCATCAATTGGGAAAATTGATGGGTTTTTGATACCCAATTTGGAAATTGGGAGAGAGTATAGGATTGCCTCTCTTGAGTGATATGTGAATTATCACTAGGAAGATGGTAGGCATCCTAGGTATTTATTTATGGATCAAGGGGGGAGATTGTAAGATCTCATTGGGACATGAGACATTGACCTCCTTGGAGAGAAAACCTTTTTGATGTTAGTCAAAAAAGGGGAGAATGTTTGGGGGAGAACATTTGGAGAGTGTTTACCAATTTGGGATAATTGGTAAGGGATTTGAGTTAGTGGTCTAACTCAAATGATTTGTTTGGTTTTTGTCAAACATCAAAAAGGGGGAGATTGTTGGTGCAATCGGCCCAGGTCACGATTGACCAGGACTCGAGTTTGACTCGAGTGATGTTTTGATGTTTCGACAAAAACATATGACAATGTAATTGTCATGGGAAAGTCCAAGTCTTGTGCACTTGGCATGGAAAGTCCAAGTGGAACAGTTGGCATTTGGTAAAGTCCAAGTCTTGAGTACTTGGCATGAAAAGTCCAAGTGGGACACTTGGCACATGAAAAGTCCAAGCATGGGTCTTGGCAATGTAAAAGTCCAACATGGGTTGGCAAGGGAAAAGTCCAAGCATGGGTCTTGGCAATGTAAAAGTCCAACATGGGTTGACAAGGGAAAGTCCAAGCTTGAGTCTTGGCATGAGAAGTCCAAGGGGTTTGATGTTGGCTGCGTAAAGTCCAAGCGGGAGTCTTGGCAGCATAAGTCCAATGGTTGGCGGCGTAAAGTCCAAGCGGAGTCTTGGCGGCGTAAGTCCAATGTGCCTTGGCGGTGTAGACACCGTTAGCATGACATAGCCGACGGAAGCACCTAGAGGCTAGCGCGATGGATGAACAAGTCATGGATGACTTGGAGGGATCCAAGAGGCGTGAGGCTGATGGAGGTGGCTAGAAGGCTTAGGTCTAGGCTAAGGGTGGTCTAGCAAGTATGGGGGCACCATACTTGGGTTTAAATCTCATTTTTTAGGTTGGCGATCGGCATTATGGCGGTTCGATCCGCTGTGAGTCGACTTGAGTTCGACCGCGGTTTAGAGTCGAAATGCTCGCAGCGATCGCCACCCAATGTCGAGCACGAAGCGCTCGTCGCCCGTGAGCGATCGGCTACGGCCGCGTCGCGCCAATGATCGCTAATGTTGGCCGATCGCTAAGAGTCCCGTTGGAACTTGTCCGATGTGGATTGAGTCGTTGTCTCACGACAACAGTGGCATCAGTCGACTGGGGACTTATGGCAGTCGACTGATAGGCGGAAATCCAGCCCAACGCAAGATAAAAAGGGGAGCTCGTGGAGGATTTCATCATCAGTTCTTTGGGGGCTTTGGTGAGGCGATTTGCAGGTGCATTTCAGGGTCATTCAAGCTCATCCAAGCAACTGACAAGCAAGCGCTCAAAACCCTAGTTTGTAAAGTGTTCTTTACATTTTCACTTGTATTTGCTTGTATTTCTTTCGTTTATTGTTGTAAACGTTTGTACGAGGTTTCTCCGCCTCCGACTTGTTGTCGAGAAGGAGTTTATTGATTAGTGATTGCATTGGCGTCGCTAGAGCTCGTTAGAGCTCGATCCGTGGAGTAGGAACCGTGTGGTTCCGAACCACGTTAAATCTTCGTGTTATTGTGTTTCGTTATTGTTATCATATATATATTCCGCTGTGCTAACGAAACTTGTAGACACGAACACGCGATCGAATTCCATCTACGAACGGTCAAGCACTATTCACCCCTTTCTAGCGGCGTCAAATTTCCAACATGACTTATCACTAAGAAGATTGTAGGCATCCTAGATATTTTTGGACCAAGGGGTAGATTGTAAGATCTCATTAGATATGAGACAATGACCTCTTTGGGGAGAACCTTTTTTATGTATGTCAAAAAGAGGGAGAATTAATGTAAATTACCAATTTGAAAAAATTGGTAAGGGAATTTGAGTTAGGAGCCTAACTCAAGGGTGTTTTTGTCAAACATCAAAAAGGGGAAGATTGTTGGTGCAATCGGCCCAGGTCACGATTGACCAGACTCGAGTTTGACTCGAGTAGTATTTTGATTTTTGACATTGATGTCTGACATGTGTTAGGGAGATTGTTGATGCAATCGACCCAGATCATACTTGATGTTTGACGATGGTTTGACCATTATCATGGGAGAAGTCCAAGTCTTGTGTACTTGGCATGAAAAGTCCAAGCTTGAGTCTTGGCATGAAAAGTCCAACATGGGTTGGCAAGGGAAAGTCCAAGCATGAGTCTTGGCAAAGGAAAGTCCAAGCATGAGTCTTGGCAAAGGAAAGTCCAAGCATGGGTCTTGGCATGGAAAGTCCAACATGGATTGACAAGGGAAAGTCCAAGCTTGAGGCTTGGCAATTGAGAAATCCAAGGGGAATATTGGCGGCGTAAAGTCCAAGGGTGGAGTCTTGGCAGCATAAGTCCAATGGTTGGCGGTGTAAAGTCCAAGCGGAGTCTTGGCAGCGTAAACCCAATGTGCCTTGGCGGTGTAAACTATATTAGCATGACAATAGCTGATGGAAGCACCTGAAGGTTAGCATATGGATGAATAAGTCATGGATGACTTGGAGGGATCCGATAGGCATGAGGCTGATGGAGTTGGCTAGAAGGCTTAGGTCTAGGCTAAGGGTGGTCTAGCAAGTATGGGGGCACCATACTTAGGTTAAAACCTCATGTTTGAGGTATATCAGTCGACTGGGACTATGGTCAGTCGACTAATAGGATTCAACTAGGGTTTGACTGCGGGAAGATGGCCTAGCAGTCGACTGCTAGCATTGGGTTGTCGACTGCTGGCCTGAGCAGTCAAGTGATCTGGAGATCAGTCGACTGCTGGTCGAGAATTCGGGCATAGTGAGCTCTCCAATCGAGTGATCAGCTCGAGCACTCGACTGATTGATCCAACAGTCGACTGATGGGCATGATCAGTCGACTGATACCTTATCCGTTGGAACTTATCCAACGTGGCTCATGCCGTTGTGAGACAACGGCTACATGGGTAGTCGACTGATGGTCCCGATCAGTCGACTACTAGGTAGAATCCAGCCCAAGGAGAAGCTTTAAAGGGAGCTCGAGGAGGAGATTTTTGCCATCGGTTCTTGGACGTCTTTGGGGCGATTTGTTACTGCAAATCAGGGTCTCCAAGTGTAATTCAAGCAACCAAATAAGCAAGCATCCAAAAGTTCTTTGTAAAGTTTTCTTTACTTGCATTTTAGTGTATTTGCTTGTATTTCATTCTTATTGTTGTAAGAACTATTGTATGAGATTTCTCCACCTTCGGATTGTTCCGAGAATGAGTTATTGTTATAGTGGTGTGTGATTGGCATCGCTAGGGCTCATTCGAGCCCAATCCGTAGAGTAGGAACCATTCGGTTCCGAACAACGTTACATCGTATTGTTGTGCTTGTGTTTGTGTTGTATTTGTTTTATTATTTCTATTTCCGCTGCGTATAACATATTTTGTAGCAAGCACATGATCGCAAACGAAATCCATCGACAAACAACAACGACGCTATTCCGCTCACCCCCCTCCCCCCTCCCCCTCTAGCGGCCACCAAGGTCCTAACATGGTGCTATTTCTTTCAAGTGTTGGAAACTAATTCAGTCTCTGTGCCTACTATAACAACTTAAGGGCTAGATAGCTTTATGCCCCCACGGGGAACTATAACGCCTCTATATGGCATATGTAAATGATTCTTATAGTTCTCTTATAAAAGCATAAGGGCTAGATAGCTTTATGCCCCTAAGGGGAATTATAACGTCTCTATATGACATATGTAAGGGATTCTTATGACTCTCCTATAAAAGTCTAAGGGCTAGATAGCTATTTTCCCCACGGGGAGCTATAACGTCAGATATAATTGGAAGGTAACATGATAACACGGCTTAACACCTCCTACAGTATTCTAAGGCATAAAATGTCTCATATAGTATTCTAAGGCATAAACACCTCTTACAGTATTCTGAGGCATAAATGTCTCATACAAAATTTAGGGCATAAGCGCCTCATACAATATCCTAAGTATGAAATATCTCATATGTTAGTCATGGTGCAATGCCTCATACAGTATATAGGGATCCATGGTTGGTATATTAGTATGGTAGGTGTGGTTGTGGAAGGTTAATATGATAGTGTTAGCATATTCATGGGAACCTGTAAAACTTTACTCGACTTTGCTCTGCAGTTTTACTAAAGAGGAGAAACTTATGATGGGTGTGGGGTCTTTTTTTAGCTAAGATAGAGAAATTTTTTGTTGCAGACACTTGTAAAACTTTACTCGACTTCGCTCTTCAATTTTACTAAAGAGGGGGAACTTATGATGGGGTCGAGATTTCCAAGGAAGTATGTATAATTCCAGGGTTGTGTGAACGTTGTTAGAGTAGTAAGAGTATTTCTAGGACAATGTCATTAGTTCCAGAGCAATATAAGCAGTTCCAGAGCAGTGTGTATATTTCTAGGGTTGTGTGAACAGTCTAGAGCAGTAGGAGTATTTCCAGGGTAGTGTCGTAAGTTCCATATGAGTATTTCTAGGGCAGTAATATATAGTTCCAGGGTTGTGTGAATGTTGCTAGAGCAGTAGGAGTATTTACAGGGCAGTATGTATAGTTCTAGGGTTGTGTGATCGATGCTATAGCAGTAGGAGTATTTCCAGGGCAGTGTCGTTAGTTCCAGAGCAGTATAAGCAGTTCTAGAGCAGTGTGTATATTTCCAGGGTTGTATGAACAGTCCAGAGCAGTAGGAGTATTTCCAAGGCAGTATGTATAGTTCCAGGGTTGTGTGAACGTTGCTAGAGCAGTAGGAGTATTTCCAGAGCAATGTAGTTCCAGAGCAGCATAAGCAGTTCCAGAGTAGTATGTATATTTCTAGGGTTGTGTGAACAGTCCAAAGTAGTAGGAGTATTTCCAGGGCAGTGTCGTAAGTTCCAGATGAGTGTTTCCATAGCAGTGTGTATTTCCAGGGTTGTGTGAACGTTTCTAGAGCAGTATGTGTATTTCCTAGACAGTTTGGATAGTTCCAGGACAGTATAAGTTGTTCCAGAGCAGTGTGAATAGTTCCAGGGTTGTGTGAACAGTCCAGAGCAGTAGGAGTATTTCTAGGGTAGTGTCATAAGTTCCAGATGAGTATTTCCAGAGAAGTGTGTATTTCCAGCGATGTGTGAACATTTCTAGAGCAGTATGTGTGTTTTCTAGATAGTTTGGACAGTTCCAGAGTAGTATGTGTATTTCTAGAGCAGTATGTGTATTTCCACACAGTGTGAACAATTCCAGAGGAGTATATGTATTTCTAGGACAGTGTGAGCAGTATGTGTATTTCCAAGACAGTGTAAACAGTTCTAGTACAGTATGTGTAAGTCTCAGGACAGTGCAAGTACTTGCACTGCAGTAGGATCAACTTTATGAGCGGTATGTTTAATTCCCGGGCAATATATATGTTTTCCAAGCAGTATGTGTATCTCCCGAGCCATGCAAGGAAATCCTCTTGTATCTGGTAAGATCAGGAGGAGAGAATAATTAAGGATAATAGGGGAGTTTAGGGAGGATAAAACATGATTAGTAAGAAATTTTATCATTTGTTTATATTTTATGAGTTTAAATGTTTGGCAGAGGAGCAAAGGGCACAGGAAGCGATCGGGAAAGATATTTTGAATATAGGCGGGAAAAGCGATTGCAAGGACAGCTAGGTAAAGGGCGATAAAGTAAATTCACCTCAAGGAGAAGACGGTTGATCCACCTATAAAAGGAGCAGAGGAGGACGAAGCAAAGGATGATTGTTTTCTTCTCCATTTGGTATCTCTGAGATCTCTCTTCTTTTCCAATTCATTACTTTCTTCTCGTACTTATACTAACTTGAGCGTCGGAGTGACCGCGCTGGGAAGCCGGCCAACCCTTAACACTCTTCCTTGGTGTGTCAGACTTAGCTCAGTTTCTAAGATCAAGGGTGACTCTCGCAGCTAATCTTTTCCCTTCCGAGCTTCTTCCTCGATGTCAAATCCAGCAATCCATAAGGGGAGGAAAGGGGGTCTTAGTGATCCAAAGAAGTAAGCACTATCAGGTACCATAACCTTCTTGATGAGCCACTAAAAAAAACTTTGCAAATACAAACAAACAAGAAAACCAATGTACCATGACTTGATCTTGGATTAATAGTACAAAAAAAAAATAAAATTAACAAAAAAAAAAGTCAAATGGTGGTTGCACCGGATCTAAGCATCCCCGCTCTGATTCTAATTGTAGGATTGAATATTATGCTGGGGGAGGGGGAATAGCACAAAACTTTTATTTTCATTTTTCATTAAAACATGTAACATCAAAGTAAATCGCAGCAGAAAGTTAAGACAAAAAACATGAAGGGTTTTTACTTAGTTTATAGCCGAAAGGTTGTTAATCCAAGGCCTGTAATTCGAGATCGCTTATTGGTGAGCAATCTACTAAATGTCTCTTCTTCGTTGGAGCTAAGAGACTCGCTTCTTACAAATGTTAAAGAAATGGTAACAACTTTACCACTCCTTATAGAAATTAAGTATGAATGAAACAAAACTAAATGTACCGACATGAAATGCACAATCGGAGTTGCAGAGCTGTAGCACAAAAGTTGATTGTCAGCTGCAGAAGTTGAGGACAAGAGCACTTAGAATTATTGATATTAGGGCTTTTGTCCGAAACCTTTTATAGACTTTTCCAAGCACCTAGAAGCATTTCAGGCGCCTCCATCTCCTCCAGATCAGATCCAATTCGACTGGGGTTTATCGGTTCCCAAGCATTTAGACCTGGTCCAGTTGCCTAGAATGCTAATGTCGAACTTCCTGGTTTAATCTTGATTCCTCTTTAGTCGTTGACATTTATCTCCTTTCCAGTAGTTTGGACCTGATCCAAGCACCTAGAATGTTGACGTGGCATCCAGTTCTAATCCTATTTTGGTTGATCAAATCTACCTCTGTTCTAGTTGCCGAGAATGCTCTTAGTAGACTAAATAATTCCTGCATCACAAAGTTAGCACACCATACAAAAACAATAGTAACGATAGTCTTCGATTATTCGATCTCAACTTCAGTGTTCCCTCTGAATCCTTAGTCGGACCGACATCTAAAGTTGTCCTCGTACAGAGGATGCGACCTTACCAATTCTTCTTGTCTAGAAAACCACTCCACACAAGGTCCTTGCCTTTCTTACCTTTGTCAAATGATCTTTTTGGACTTTCCTGCTTAGCCCTCTTGATCTTCATACCACCTCGGCTCTCTCCGATGTCTAGACTCTGCTAACCCACCGAGACTCTCATAGTGTCTTCAATCTCTGCTAAGACTATCATTAAGTCCTGCAAGCTTGACACAACATGTAAGATTGCACATAACTTAACTTTGAACCCTTTGTCATTATCAAAACCTAGGTTTGATTATCTGATACCCCTGCACCAACACAACGTGTTGCTTTAACGACCCGTAATTGCCCCGGCCCGGCCCACCCCTACCCCCCCCCCCCCATTGGAATTTATACATGGCATTGTAATATTAACGTTTTGCTCATATTTCTCTAGAGGGAAGAATGATTTTCTCAAAATATTTAGTAAAAATTGATAATTTTAAAGGTAAACAATCTCGCACCTTAGAAGTTCTGGTACTTTCTTGTGTGCCAGTTGTCGAAAATTAATAGGTTCATCATCGGTGAATTGAATCTCCTCAAACTCAGGATCAACATTCGGAATGAAGTCCTCCTTGATGAACCACCTTCTATTAAAATCGGAGTCGAAAAATCGAAGCCGATTAAAATCGGTGAATTGAAGCGCTTGAAATAGCGAAATTAAGAGAGAAGAGTAGAGAAGATGTGATGAAAATAATGAGATGAGTCTCCTATATATAGAGTTTGGAGCATAACGAATACTAAATCGTAGATATTAATAAAAAAAAAGTCAAATGATCTTGATCGTTAAAAAAAATCATTTATCCATTGAAACCACCGATTTCAACGGCAAAATAAAAAAAAATTGTTGAATTGACGATTTGAACCGTCGGTTCATCGGTTCTGGGCCGATAGAATCGAAATCGGCTCGGCCCTTGATAGGTTGGTTCCGATTTTAGCTTGGTAATTTGGGTCAAGAGGTAACCGATCCATTGACCTGGTTACGAGTTCAGGCCAGGTATGAGTTGGGTCTGGGCGTGGTCGGGTCTAGCTAATAATATTTCCTTTAGTGGGATTCTAAGAAACAACCTAGATCGAAAGAGGCTCAGCAACCCGTTAGATCGAAAGAGGCTCAGTTGGGTTTTATTTGGAGGCGTGGATAAGGTGAAATTTTGGCAAGAAACACTAGGCACTTTTCAATGGTAAATTACTAAATTGTTATTAAAGTGTCATCAGTTTGGAATTCAAAAATTGTAATTTATATGCACAATACCACATCCTCTAAAAGTTACCAAATGGTTGTTTAAGTGTCACTAAAATATTTGTTAAGTATCATAGAATGTGTATTAGAGTACCACTAAATAGTTATTAATATGAAACCAATCTAAAATAGAGAACCTTTAAAATTATTATTAACCTAACACCAATTCAAAATAGAGAAATTTTAAATTTATATTCACAACTTATAGGGTGTGAAAACATGATTCTCAGTGTCACTAAACTTTATCAAAGTTTCTCAAAATTCAAATTATATGATAACAATTTGATAGCATTTAAATAAGAATTTGATAGCAGTATGATAGACTAGTTGTTTCAAAGGGAAAAAACTATAAATATACTGGATAAGTTGAGTTCCTGAGATTCCGGTGACAGGAAGTAGCCACCGCCTTTGACGTCGGCAGCCGCAACAAGCGCAGTCCCATTCAGCTCAGCCTTGTTCAAGACCATCAAAAGCAAGGATGGAAGGATCCTACTACTCGGATGGTGAACAACATGTTTTCTACGACTACACGAGAGACCTCTACGAGGACCCAACGAACATCGAGGTCTGGAGCGACCCAGACTACGATGAGGGAAGAAGTGAGGATTACAACGACTATCCTTACGAACGCATGTCTCCACAGCAACTAGTCTGGGGTTGTTGTGCCCGTGAAGTGCCATCGGACTCATCTGACGATGGACAATCACAGCCCGATTGTCCATGCCAGCGCGCTTCAGCCTTCGGATCAGGCGATGATTCCCTAAGCTCTGAATTCGATGACAGTCGCACCTCGTCCGATTGGGAAACGGACGACGACAATGGCTCAGTGACCAGCGATGCATCAGGTAAATTTTGCCCTGGCTTCACTGACCGATCTGACTCGTGCAGGACTTCCCCTGAGACATCGGCATCCGAATGGGAGACTGCAACCACCGAAGAGTCAGAATCTTCATGGGAGATAGCCACGACCTGCTCCTGTGAAGCGGCCTCGGCAGCATGCCTGCGCTGTCAATCGACTGAGGATGATGATCTACCGAGATGGGACGACGAACCACTGGAAGATTCCCACTGTTCGCCGACAATAGAAAGGATGTCTCATCCTTTTTCGGAAGGTGGTGGGGAGAGTGGTAGCCTAGTGCCACTTCCGCCTTCCTTGCGTCTTCAGAGAGCGCCACTGCAAAAATGGATTTTTCGTCCGTACCATAGGCGCCCGGAGAAGATGAACAGCTCCGGCGTAGGGCGACGCCTGGAGAAAGGAAAGGTGACCGAGCAGAAGCGGGCCCATGGGCCTTGTACTGTTCCAAAAGCCATCTCGGCACCTGTAAATCCAATCGCGGCCCGGAAAGAAAGCCCAAGCCCGGCCCAAAGAAAGAAGAGGCCGAGCAGACTGCGCTTAGTGGTATTCCGTCTGTGAGAGGAAGCGGAAGGCGGCGAAAGATTGGTGATTTAATTGCCGGTCCGGCTGTGCAAGTATCCGACGGCCCAGGCACCACCGCTCAAGGTCAGATGCTATCGTGAGTCAATAATGGAGCAATGGAGGACCCGCACCATCGCAGTGTTGGCCTCTCGCTGCCTGGTCTAGTAACGTGGGCCGAGCCACACGCAGTACCTTTGTTGTGTCAACAAGCAGGCTCGATAAGCACCCAAAGGTGGTCGCCCATGTGCCATACTGTTCAACGGGGTCCACTTGGATTCCCGGTTTGTGAAAACCACGGGCGCTCATAGTTTTGAGCTCGTGGTTTACGAGTCATTAGTGGCGTTGTCCCGCCACTTGTCTAGACTTAGTGGAGAAGAAAAGAATCTCTGCATGTGACGATGGGGCCCAATGAGCACCCGACATGTGACGATAAACCTTTTCCCTCTCTATTTAAGTCCCCTTGTAATGGGTTGCAAGGCAGACGGCAATCCCGATCTCCTTACTTCCCTCTGTTTTAATAGAGACTCATCTTGGTGTTCCTCTCTGTCTCTCTGTTCCATCTTCTCTCGTTGTTCTTGGCCCTAGGTACCGACTCCATCCTGCGGCCTCGAATTGAGAAGCGATCCAACTTCCTTCTGGTATTACAATTCATCGTTCAGTCGCCGTCTCTGATATCATCCGTGGAAAGGTTGTACAATTCTCTATGAGATAATCAAATGACTAATATATATGATAGAATTGTTCCAAAGAGAAAGGATTAATCTTCGAAAATTATAAAGTTTTTCGATGTGTCTCTCTTCCGCTGTATTAATTCTTGATTGAACAAAATACCTCTCGTAATTTATCTTCTTTACAGTGATTATAAAATCAGAACCGCCGGGATAACAGATTTGACCTTTATATCTCAAAGTATGCCTTAACGGATTAACCCAATTGATAATTGTACGTGTATTTACCATATAAAATTTTAAAGGCAATTCTCATCAGATGCAAAACGGTTCACTGGATTTCTAATCTTCTCTGAAAAAAATAATTGCATCGGAATAAAACTTTCAATAATTTATTATCATTGGTGGAGACAGACCACGAAAAAGTGAATGTCTATTTTGCCACGCGCGGAGGGATTGCATATCAGTCTTCTGTGGTGGAACTTATTATTACAAAAGAAAAACATGCTTGTTTTCCGTTCACATAAGAATCGCCAACAATTTTACTCAGAAATAAATAATGACAGTTATCTGAATTATTTTTTTGCATTAACTGGAAGGAGACGTTTCGGAATATATACGATCAACCATTAATACATTGGCTTTCAGCAAGGAATCAGCATAATTTGTTTACAGGTAAAAATATTGATAATAATTTACAAAGAATTAACGAAAGGAAAAAAAATCGAGCAAACTGCAGCATTTTAAGTAGGTCGACGTTAGGCTGATCTCCAAAGGAACATGGTGTTTATTTGTGTGCCCCTTCAGAGAATTTGCCATTCGTCATCTTGGGTCTGATCATTGATGACATTTTCTGAGCAGAAATCATCCGAACTGTTGATATCAGCACCAAGCGCACTACAATCATTGTGCGAAATTGGTTTTGAGTGTGGAAGATTTTGGGCAAGAGTGAACAAAGGTGCTCCACCTGATTTATCTGCAAGCTGAGTGGCAAGGGAACAAAAGTCTTCAAAATCTCCTGTAGAATGCAAAAGAAGAATAGGGGGAAATAATGATAAATTTGGCATTGATGAGTGAGATTTTAGAACAACCATCTTCAAAGGAGGATAAATTTAACCTTTATCTCTGCAGTAAAAACCAATGGCTAGTGATGGGTCAATCATGTCTAGTGACAAGTGACGCACAGTGCTGAAATCAATCAGCGAAAGAATTTATATATGCAGTAATTTTTTTAAAAGAAATCTGCTCAAGAGTATAAAAGTTTCAGGTATAGGGGAAATTCATGTGGGTTTAAAAACATACCTGCAGTGGTACGAAGAGCAATCACTTTCCAAATCAACCTTCTTGATATCAACAGCCTATTATAGATAATTATTTAGCATGGCTCAGAGAGAACCAAATAGAAGCACAAGGCAGATGGAAAAATTAGTGCAAGAAAAAGGGTGATCAACTATGGAGACCGAAGACACGTGCATGTCTTATGGTTTCAAAATCTAGCTTGAGGATGATTATTTTGAGAACTGCACTAACACCTCTTATATTGCATAATATTTCCACGTGCACCAAGTTCCAAATTTGCAATAGTATTCTAACAAGTTCAAAATTTTGCAATAACGCCTTATATCAGGTCAGTCAGTAAAGAAGGCATTAATTCAATTTTTAGCTTGTTAATCAACACTTTTGGTTTAGTTAAACCCTTGCCAATGCTTAGTTCAATCATGCCCATGTTGGATCATCATCGAGGTGTATTCAAGTTAAATTAGATTAAATTCAAGTGAAACAAATCCAACAAATACCAAAAAAAGGATGACTAGGCAAGACAAAATCTAAAAATAATGCAAACAAAGAAACTCTTGTCGGTTGAGCATTTTGATGGATACTTTGGTCTTTAGTGGATATCATACTATGGTATGGCGGTGCTAGTGCTCTCTGAATTATAATTCCTTTAGGATACTCACATGCAATCTCAACATTCATCACCGCTATTGCATTAAACTTTTCAAATATCTTTTAACCAAAATGCCCTACGTTCAGAACTACAATACATAACCTACCATACCATTACTGAAACAACACACACAAATCTCATAAGTTCCTCTCAATTTCAATCATCCATTTCTTATTTTCAGAACAATATTTCCACCAATATGTCCTTGATAGTAGATCTGAAATAGGTAAATTAAAAAAAAAAATCAATTAACCTGAAGTCATGACATGTAGAATAGAAGACATTGAAATCTCATGGGAACTTAACAGCGGGCACCACTGAACAAATACTTAACATTTCACTTAATCTTCAAAGAAAAGATGGTCAAAACAATTTTTATACTTTGCTATTCTTCTTTGCTTTAAAATTTAGAGCATGGTTTTCGTCAAAAATCATATCTGATGTGGTTTGCTCTTTATAAAATAACAAAAATGGTGAAGAAAAATAAGGATAACAAATTAATAAATGTCTTCCCTGATCACAATTAATAACTATGCAGAAAAATTCCTTTTTTAAAATAAAATTGGATTCCTGATTTGAACTTCAATATGTATATCACCATCATTATCAAGTATGTTACTTCCAACTATCTGATGTTGAACAATGTCACATGACTAATATCTAAAAATCTCTTAAATCACTTTTATGATTATGTAAAATATAATTTTATTTTTTTCTTAAGGAAAATAATAGATTTTTTTTCTTCGTCTATGCTCATGGCTTCACTTCTAACTAACTCAATTTCTAGCTATGGAATCTACTAACCACTTTGAATTATGTACATTTCCATCTTAATCCGTGTTCCATTTATAAGTGCAACCAAATTTTAGTCCCTGTGAAGGAAAAGGATTAAAAAGATCATTCCACCAGAATTAAACTTAAGCAAGCATGTCAGCAAAAATCAGGTGTGGAAATCAGACAAACTATTCTTAAAGCAGGATCTACTATTTTCTAACAAATAACAATTGAAACAATGGAAGTGCAAAATAATTCTATCTCCATAATAATAAAAAGTAGAAACTGCTGACAGGGTCAACAAAGTTAATACCGTTTGAACTTCATGAGGATCCAAGTACAATGCCTTTTCATCCTGTACACCAACAATGTACGTGGAAGCTCCAGGTTTACCACCTAAAATGCCTAGGCTTTGTGGAAATGTAAATGTTTCCCGTAATAAAGGAATATATCTGCAAGAATAGGGCATACATTAAGGACTTTTGGAAGAAAATCAAAATCCTATGATACAATGCCACTGCAGGCCCATGAAAACCCCAACCACAAATAATGAGAAAACTGAAGTTTGTATAATTCATCAGAAGTCAAATAATCTATGGAAGCGCAGGTTTTTTATTTTTATTTTTTTTAACTATTTGAGCTATTATAAGATAAAGCGACTGAAGGTTCTTTTAGTTTTCCTGTTAAAATAAAACACTGCAATTGCCGCCTTGCGCTTGCATAGTTCAAAACCAAAAATAGGTCAAATTTTCTGCTGGGCTCCCTTCTTGAAATCAAGTTACTAAAATGACAAACATATCAAACTCAGATACACTGCTGAAATATACTTCCAGAATTCTCTCAGCATACAAGGGAAACAGTAGAAACAAGTTTTATATATCACATCTCTAATTAAACAAAGATGTGTTACAAATTATAATTGAGATCAGTGTCACACCTTAAGCTTAGTAGGAAAATATTCTGCATCTTAAAACTTAGAGGAACAAAGCTGACCTTCACAGACAGACAAATTTGAAAAGGAAAGTTAATATACTATGGGAAATTCATGTGACTTTTCATACAGAACTCTAGCTTCAAAGGCAACAATTTGATAATTTCCAAGTATTTAGTGAACAGATTCGAGATACATTAAACCAAGGTTTAAAGTTTTGAGTTTTGCCAAAGTTTCAATAGTTATCAAAATTATACGGTTTCAGTATTGTTTTGTTTCAGTAACTTTTTCTTTTTTGAATATATGTCAGATATTGAATTCTATCATATTTAAATTTTTCACATGTTAAATTAAATTTTTTAAATTTTAGATGAAGAAATAAGTTGAACTGAATTAACAATTCAGATTGAAGCTGAGTTGGGTTTGAAGGAAATCCATCGAATACACACAATGATCAGTCATTTGGGTTAAAATTGGAACTGATTTGAATTTGTTTTGAACAGTTTAGAAATGAGCCAAATTTATATCAAGGATATAGCGAATTTAATCGCACCAGTTTGATTTATTAGAACTTTTAGCAATTAAAAGTTGCATAATCCTACTCTGTCTCCTTAGGTGTTTTCTCTCTCATCAATCACCTGACCTTCTCTCTCGATCTCTATTCTGTGTGACCGCCACCCACATCGTCCTTGCCTCATGTGTGCCCCAGCCCCACCCAACTAACCACCTATCTTCCTCAAGTAGACGTCTCTTTCTTTTTCTCACTCTCTCTCCTTGTCGATCTCTTTCTTCCTCCCCCACCTAGCCCTACACTAGAGAAACTAATGTCAATGTCAGCCATCCCTCCTTTTTTTTTCCTTTCTTTTTTTTTCTCTCCTTTCTCATTCCCTATACCTGCCGCCCTACTTATTGGCCACCACTGCACACTCCAGCATTGCCATCACGACCAACCTCTATCACAAGCATACGTGAACAAGAAATTTCAACAGTTTCGAGTGGCATGGCTTGGCACCACAAATCTTGCATTGAACAATACAAATAGCTTTTAGAAACTTGCATAAAAAAATCATGTTCAACAGAAAATTGGCTTATATTGATTTGACATTTATTTTTCTCTTCGTCATCATTCCTTCTGTAAGAGGTGCTCATAGTTAAACTATGTATGAAGGGTTCTAAGCCCAGTATAATGCCAATTTGATAAATGATTGAGACAGGGTGCATAAATGTATCTAACAATTTCACTTTAATATAATTCAAACTACATTACTGAGCGAATAAATTCTGGTTGATATGTAGGTATGCACCAAGCAGTATATGGAAACGATCAAATACATCAGACTCACAGATGATGGAAGTATTTGTTTATTAAGTCTCTTTGACAAACCAAACCTTAAAATCATGCATGTTTAGAACAATGCCAGTTTTCATGCCATTTCATGAGGAGATTGCTACTTTTAACTTACCTGGGGTTGATTTTTTCCAATCCAAGAACCAAAGGAACCAAAAAGAGTATAGGTGCCCACTCTAGTTGCTCCTTGTTAAAATCATGACAAAGTCTAGATACAACCTCAATGCAGATAACTGGAGCTCCACCTTGTTCCCCATCTTTATCGCCTGAAACAACATATAGAACCATAGGCAAACTTTGCTTATGTTCACCATGTTCATCTTGTTCTCTCTGAGCATGAGCAATAGTTTCCCAAGTTCGGCACATAGCATAAGGACCCAACCATGATCCAGCAGCCAAACCAAAATCCTTCCCAGCTTTAAGAAGATTGTGTATTGAAAAGGTACACAAGCTCGAGTCACCAAAAAGACGTAGAATTTTGATATACTGAAAATCGTACGGCTGCAAACCAACATTCAGACACAATGCTCACTAGATTTTTTCCAATATTTACCAACCATCAAAGTGAATCACATGGATAACTAGTATGAATCATCACCTTCTGTGAGGGTTTCCTCCAAGATCTCCCCAAATAGTGAAGAATCAATGTCTGTTGTCAATTTAAAGTACACTTCACTAATAGCTTAATCTGCACAAGTATGAGCTAGAAGGACAGAGCTGAATAAGATATCTTACCTGAGCAATAAGCATCTGGCTACTTCTGATCATACACCCCCAATTCACATCACATGTGAATTTTGAGTCACCAATAGGTTCGAAACCTGTAGAAAATCAGGGTAAAAAATATGACATTCATGGCCATGAGTGCTTCAGTAAACTAACCTTTCCGGTAAGTGATCCATATTCTTGATGAGAAATCTTCTAGAAAAGATGTAAAACTATTGCCTAGATCAGGATTATGTGACTCCTCGAATGACAGATTGTAGCACTTGCCAAGAAACCATATTTCACTGGTTGAGCTCAAAGTGATAGCACTGCTTGATCCTAATACACGATCTTGGAGCCTCCTCATTGAACCACTACTAATAATGTTCTTTACAGCTGTTGTCCAGCCATAAGTACTAGAATTGCTAGGGTTGTTTTCTACTGAAAATGAGCTGGGGTTTCTTTCAAAAAGTGAGAAATTGGATGTGAAAAAACTTGAAAATAAAGAAACCTTTGCTGACGTATGAGGTAGATTCTTATGTTCTGAATTAGATGTAGTTTCTTTATCTACTGATTCATCTAAATTTTGCTGAAGGAATTTTGAATCCACGACTGCCTCAGGCAAGTCCTTCATTACCTAGATAAGTATATAGCAAATGTTATGTAAAAGTTCTCCGCAGTAGGATATAATAGAAATGCATTCCACTTAGTGTAAACACTGCCAATTGCATTACTATAGACAGCAAGCTAACCATGCTCGAACAACATAGAAACAAAATATATTTCAATAAGAAAAGCAATTTCTGAATATTTTATCAGAATTAAAACTTAATTAGAGGAAGGAACTATATGATTCGAGGAATAATATGATAAGCACTGAGTTACTAAAAAATATGCATACAATAAACATCAAAAGTCAACAGAAACTGCCTAAGCAAGCTTGTTCAATAGTTTTGATTCATTATACAACAACAATAACACCCAAGCCTTATCCCACTAGGTGGGGTCGATTGTATGGATCCTTGTACGTCATTGGGTCTATCTCATACTATATCATCATCTATACTTAAATAAATTTTATCTTGTTTTATTATTGCTAACTAAGTCTTTTTGGTCTTCCTCTTCCTTGTTCGATATGTATATTTATCATTGTTTCACATCGTCTAACTGGAGTATTTATTGATCGTCTAAGTACATGTCCGTATCACCTTAAACGCATCTCTCGAAGCTTTCCTTCAATATATGCAATTCTGACTTTCTCTCTAATGCTCTCATTTTTTATTCTGTCCATTCTCATATGTCCGCACATCCATCTTAACATCCTCATCTCTGCAACTCTCATCTTTTGTTCATGTGCTCGAGTATAACCCAACATTCAATGTCATATAACAAAGCAGGTCTAACCGCCGTTTTGTAGAACTTCCCTTTCAATAGAGATACTTTACGATCACATAAAACACCTGATGCTTTTCTCCATTTCAACCATTCTGTTTGAATTCTACGTAAGACATCTCTCTAATGTAGGGGATCGATTGGACGCTAGAGGGAGGGGTGAATAGCATGTGCTATACCGATGATGGAACTCGTTCGCGTTCATCTCTACAAAACTCGTTATGCGCAGCGGAATAATAATAATAAAAGCAATAACGAATTAAAACAACCACGAACACAAAGATATAACATGGTTCGGAACCGAATGGTTCCTACTCCACGGATCGAGCTCTAAAGAGCTCTAGCGATGTCAATCACACACCACTATGCAAACACTCTTTCTCGACACAAGTCGGAGGTGGAGAAACCTCGTACAACAGATTACAACAATAATCTAAATGGATACAAGCAAATACAATAATGAAATACAATGCAAGTAAAAAAAACTACTTTACAATTGCTCTTTGAATGCTTGATCACTTGGTTGCTTGAAATTAACTTGGAGACCCTGATTTGCAACAGTAAATCGCCCCAAAAGCCCTCAAGAAAACCATCCCTTTTTCCTCCATCACGAGCTCCTTATAAAGCTTCAACCTGTGCTGGAAAAAGTCGATCAGTCGACTGGTCGAGACCATCAGTCGACTGATGTCAGTGTTGTCGTGAGACAACGGCTAGATCCACGCTGGATAAGTTCAACGAATCCATCATCAGTCGACTGATTATGACCATCAGTCGACTGATAAAGTCATCACTCGACTGCTGACCGCCAAGGTGCTTCCATCGGCTATGTCATGCAAACGGTGTCTACACCGCCAAGGCACATTAGACTTACGCCGCCAAGACTCCGCTTGGACTTTACGCCGCCAACCATTGGACTTATGTTGCTAAGACTTCACCCTTGGACTTTACGCTGCCAATATCAAACCCCTTGGACTTCTCAAATGCCAAGACTCATGCTTGGACTTTCCCTTGCCAACCCATGTTGGACTTTCCATGCCAAGACCCATGCTTGGACTTTTTATGCCAAGTACCCATTACTTGGACTTTACCTTGCCAAGACCCATGCTTGGACTTTACATTGTCAAGACCCATGCTTGGGCTTTCCCAAATGTCAAGTGTCCCACTTGGACTTTCAATGTCAAGTACCCAAGACTTGGATTTTCCCATGACAATTACATTGTCATATGTTTTTGTCTAACATCAAAACATCTCTCAAGCCAAGCTCGAGTCCTGGTCAATCGTGACCTGGGTCGATTGCACTAACAATCTCCCTCTTTTTGATGTTTGACAAAAATCAAACAAACCATTTGAGTTAGACCATCTAACTCAAAAACTCCTTACTAATTATCCCAAATTGGTAATCTTATCTTTCTCCCCTTTTTGATATACATCAAAAAGGTTCTCTCTCCAAGGAGGTCAATGTCTCATGTTTCAATGAGATCTTACAATCTTCCCCTTGATCCAAAAATACCTAGGATGTCTACCATCTTCCTAGTGATAAGTCTCATATCACTCAAGAGAGGCAATCTTATCCACTCTCCCAATTTCCAAATTGGGTCTCTCAAAATCCCATCAATTTTCCCAATTAATGTCCTTTTCCCATAACTTCTCCCCTTCAAGAAGAAAACACATCCATCATCCCAAGATGGATACCCCCCTAAAGGCTTGCTCCCCCTTGACCATTGCACCAACAATGTCCTTGGGAAGTCCCTAAGCCAATAGGGACTCTAAACCATCAAAATTAAGGTTCAAAGTTCAAATACGAACTTTTCAACCCTTAAATTTGATACTTTGACCTAACACCTCTCCAAATTCATATCCAATGGATTTTCACCCTTTACAATACTTCCCAAGGCATATCCTAGGTTAGGAGTGGTTATGGACCTTAACCGCAGCTGAACACGGGCTAAACAAATCTAATTTTCCCGAAATCAGCATTGGCCGACTTACGTCGATTACCCGATCGACACTCACATCACGATCGCCACTACAGTAGCGTCTCGATAATCGAAAATCTGATTTTCAGTTATCAGAAACGAATTTTGGAAATTCATAAATAATTATACGTAATTCGAAAAATCATGAAATTTGATACGTATAATACCTATGACCAATACAATGGGTGAAAAATATTTGAAAATTATTTTACCCATAAAATACTGAAATTGATACAAAATTCAAAAGTAAAGAAAACTTCTAAGTTTTGGCTCACTTTGTATCAATCTCATCAATAGTGATTGCTATCAAAAGATAAACTTCACCAAGGTTTTTCAAAATGATTTTAAAATGTTTTCAAAACCTTATTTTGGATCATATTCCTTGGGCTCAATGTACATGACTTGTACACAAACTTTCCCAATGATCCATCCTTGATTTTAGATAAGTTTTAGTTCATTTGGATGCAAAAACTATACACCTTGAACTTAACTCATATCCTAGCATTTCACATGTATCTAGGGTGTATAAATACACATACATGTCAATGTGATGTGATATGTGGGTTTTGTTCTCCCTAATCTAGGGTTTCATGCATTTTTCTAAGACAACCCTACTTGATTCCCTTATAAATGGGACTTCAAGTAATGTCAATTATCCTTAACTCAATTTTAATCAAATGCATGAATGATTATGGCATTAATAATGATATAAATAAGCATATGCTCATAATCATGATGTCATGGCATAATATGAAATCTAAAAACACATGACATTTAATCCTTAATCCTAAACATGATCATGACATATAAATGATAAAAAAAAACATGATGTCATGGCATGTTATATGGCAAACAAGATATGGCAAATAAAAAGTATAGGTATAATAATACCTAAATTTTAATATTAATTGTCATTTGATATAATTAAATATATTTTGCGATATTTTCACTTTTCTCCCTAGTGTGCCAAAAACCCAAAATGACACACTATAACCTCTAATCCTAAATTGTGCCAATTTAATTGATTTTTCATAATTCCAAGAATGTATTGGCACATCCTAAAATCTTTTAGGATCATTATATCAACTCTATTTCCAAGGTACCTATAACCTTGAAAATTACCTAAAGTGCCACCTTTATCGTGGTTGAGTTCACTACCCATACAATCAAGGTTGGCACACCCTAAACTCATCTAGCGTGAATCAATCACGTTCTTAGGAACCCAAAATCTATTTGAGCTCTTAGGGTTAATTAGGTATTCCTTAGGGATAACCTCCCTAGATACCTTCCTAATGACCCTCCTAGGCTTGATAGCCTTGGTCATTTGGGTCTTACCTAGGTTGACTCTAGGGGTAACTCCCCTTGCAACCTTCTTAGTGGTCATCCTAGGTTTCCTTGAAACCCTAGCCACTAGGCATACACCATGGTCAACTCTAGGGATGACTTCCCTATTGACCTTGATCTTTCTAGACCTAGTTTGTGTTCCATAATCAAATGGAACACTATGATAAGCCACCTTAGGCTTAGGTTTGTGACCCAAACCTTGCTTGCCCTTGGTTGACTTTTGTCTTTTAAGTCCTAGGTGTTGACTCTTGGTTGACTCTTGGTCCTAGACCCTTGACTTTTACCATTTGACCCTTGAAATTGATTTTGCATCTTCTTGAGGGTCTTTTCTAATTTTTCAAGCCTTGATCTCAAGGCTTGGTTCTCTAATTCTAATTGCCCAATTTTAGAATTTTGATTTAATCCTTGGGCATGGGACTTCCTAGGCATATGCCTAGTCCATTTAGGGTTGAGACCTAGGTGTTCTTGTACCTTTTTAATGGTCTTCCTAGGTAGAATTTGTCTAGAATTGTTTGACCTAGGTTTTTCCTTAGATAATATATTTTTAGGGACATAAGTCCCAAATTTCTCCTTATTTCTAAGGTTGACATTCTTAACTCTTAAACAAAAGTAATTATTCCTATTAGCATGCTTTTCATAAATTGCAAAAGATTTAAAATTCCTAGCATGTTTTTTGACATTATTTGAATAAGGAGCTTTATTTAAAAATACCTTAGGGTTAGCTTTGGAAGCTCCCCCTACTTGTGTAGCTCCTTCTTGCCCCTTCTTCTTCCCCATAGAGCATTGACTCCGGTAGTGTCCCGATAGTCGACATTTGAAGCAAATAATGTGCTCCTTGCTTTTGATGATTGGGGAACCGGCATCCTCAACTTTTGGTGTCGGAGGAGCTTTCTTTACCTTCTTTGGGCACTTGCTCTTATATAGTGCCCAAATTCCCTACACTCAAAACACATAATATTATTTTTATTTTGAATTACCGTATTTAAGTTACCTAGGGTGGAGGTGAGGTTCTCTTGAGCTTGCTCTTCCTCTCTACCGGATGTAGATGGTTCTTCTTGTTGCTCCGGTGTTGAGGATGCTCTAGTTTCCTCCCCCTCAATCCTAGAGATGGAGGTCTCCTCCAATTCTACTTCCTCTTTCTCCTTGGATGTTGATGGTCCCTCAACCTCCAAGTCCTCACTTCCTTGTGAGGATGATGCGTTTGCCTCTTCGGTCCCTTCCTCTTGGACCGGTGATGGACTTTCATGGAGCTTGGCCACTTGGCTCCATAGCTCCTTGGCATCTACATAATTACCTAACATACACAAGATATTGTTAGGTATTAAATCAATTAAAAACTTCATTACCTTATCATTTTTCTCGAAGGCTTGGACTTGCTCTTCGGTCCATTTCTTTTTCTTGAGAAATCCACCTTTTGGTCCTCTTGGATAGCTACATCCCTCCACTAAAATGGATCATTCTTCGAAGTCCCTCATCATTAGAAACTCCTCAATTCTCGCCTTCCATTGTCTAAAACCTTCTTGTCCATAGAAGGTGTAAGGGATAGGTGTGTTGATATCCCATCCTAGTTGCTCTTGAACTTCCATCTTCACCCTCTAGCGTGCTCCCTTAGTTGTTAAACCTTGAAGAGCGGCCTCGCTCTGATACCACTTGTAGGGGATCGATTGGACGCTAGAGGGGGGATGAATAGCGCGTGCTATACCGATGATGGAACTCGTTCGCGTTCGTCTCTACAAAACTCGTTATGCGCAGCAGAATAATAATAATAAAAGCAATAACGAATTAAAACAACCACGAACACAAAGATATAATGTGGTTCGGAACCGAATGGTTCCTACTCCACAGATCGAGCTCTAAAGAGCTCTAACGATGCCAATCACACACCACTATGCAAACACTCCTTCTCGACACAAGTCGGAGGTGGAGAAACCTCGTACAACAGATTACAACAATAATCTAAATGGATACAAGCAAATACAATAATGAAATACAATGCAAGTAAAAAAAACTACTTTACAATTGCTCTTTGAATGCTTGATCACTTGGTTGCTTGAAATTAACTTGGAGACCCTGATTTGCAACAGCAAATCGCCCCAAAAGCCCTCAAGAAAACCATCCCTTTTTCCT
The DNA here is from genome assembly GCA_025175895.1 of Wurfbainia villosa. Classification (NCBI taxonomy): domain Eukaryota; kingdom Viridiplantae; phylum Streptophyta; class Magnoliopsida; order Zingiberales; family Zingiberaceae; genus Wurfbainia; species Wurfbainia villosa. The sequence continues at coordinate 26,627,003 of CM045989.1, read as the reverse complement.
CCATCACGAGCTCCTTATAAAGCTTCAACTCGGAAAGTCGATCGATCGGCTCGGACCATCACGATCGCCGATGTCAGTGTTGTCGTGAGACAACGGCTAGATCCACGCTGGATAAGTCCAACGGATCCATCATCACGACCGACATGACCATCACGATCGATAGCCATCACTCGATCACGACCGCACGGCCGAGCGAGACTCCATTTCAGCTCGATTTCGAGCACACCGATCGATCATCAATATCCGATCGGCCGACAATCACCGATCGATCGTACCACCATGGCAATGATCGGGTAGGAAATTCGCAATAAACCCTAGTTGACTCGAGCTACCGATCCGCCACATGACACCAATCGACTGGCACACCTTAAACATGAGGTTTTAGCCCAAGTATGGTTCCCCCATACTTACTAGACCACCCTTAGCCTAGACCTAAGCCTTCTAGTCACCTCCATCAGCCTCACACCTCTCGGATCCCTCCAAGTCATCCATGACTTGTTCATCCATCGCGTTAGCCTTCAGGTGCTTCCATCGGCTATGTCATGCTAACGGTGTCTACACCGCCAAGGCACATTGGACTTACGCCGCCAAGACTCCGCTTGGACTTTACGCCGCCAACCATTGGACTTATGCTGCCAAGACTTCACCTTTGGACTTTACGCCGCCAATATCAAACCCCTTGGACTTCTCAAATGTCAAGACTCATGCTTGGACTTTCCCTTGCCAACCCATGTTGGACTTTCCATGCCAAGACCCATGCATGGACTTTTCATGTCAAGTACCCATGACTTAGACTTTACCTTGCCAAGACCCATGCTTGGACTTTACATTGCCAAGACCCATGCTTGGGCTTTCCCAAATGTTAAGTGTCCCACTTGGACTTTCCATGTCAAGTACCCAAGACTTGGACTTTCCCATGACAATTACATTGTCATATGTTTTTGTCTAACATCAAAACATCTCTCGAGCCAAGCTCGAGTCCTGGTCAATCGTGACCTGGGTCGATTGCACCAACATCTAAATCCCTCCACACCTTGCAAATGACGGTTTTGATTCATTATGAAATTAAAAAAAATAGTATTAGTATATAAATGAAATGGTTAGGAATATTGAACATCCCAGCTTCTTGAAATTGGTTGGCATGTAAAGATGTAGATTACCAAATATAAGAACAACTTACAAAGAATAAACAAGGGATGTTCCATACTTTCAACTGATGAAGCACATCGAGGAAAACCAGTCGAGATGCATACAAACAAGATTTTCTAAGCGTTAAGCATTTGATGAAAGGTAACTCTATAAGAACGAACAAGAGAGTTAAAGGGGGAAAAAGGTAGAGATATAAATACATATACTCAAAGTTAAATATTTGAGTGACGTGGAGAAGATATTCATCCAGAAAGTAGTAGTATAAGACAATGAAAAACAGAAAGCAGCATTTATATTCTAAAAAACAATTTAAACAAGGAAGAAGATAGAGCAATAAGAAAGTACACTAACACACTACAGGAAGTAGTGACATAGAAACACTATACCATTTGGTGTGTGTGACAACAAGAGACAAACAAATATCAAATAAGATAGTAATTATCCATTGTGATGCATCATTATTTATTCAGGAAGTAGTGATGGTTATAGCACTAAATCATTTGGTTTAAGAACAAGAGACAAACAAATGCGAAATGAGATAGAGCTAGCAGCATTGACTGACAATCAGGAACAGACAATGACCCATCATGGTAGACTTTACCTTGAGAATAAGCCCAATAAGCAATCTAACAACCAAAACTCAAAAGTGCCCCATTTTTAGACCATTTTGAGGAAAGGAGGGAAAAGAGTATGCTAAGAGAATGTTGTCCTCTCTCCACTCAAGCAAACCAATGTCTTCATTGTTAGCTTGCAAGCATAGAAGGTGCCACACTGCAAGTCGGTGTCGTCAAAATATACCATTCTGCCTACACGCGAGATGATCTTGGCACTAACGACATGCGATAAAATAATAAAGAGATAGGGATCCATGAAAGCGAGAAGAGAAGATAGGGGAGAAGAACAAGAGATAGGAAAGAGAGGGAGAGAAGAGAAGAGAAGAGAAGAGAGGCAAGGAGTACTAAGCAGACCACAACAGGCAACAGTAGCAAGCGATGATAGCAGCTAGACGGTGCAACATAGGAGGGCACGTTGAGATAAGAAAAAGAGAAAAAAAATAGTTATGGTTTAGGGTGTAGAAGATTTGACGCCGCTAGAGGGGGGGGTGAATAGCGTTTGACCGTACGTAGATGGAATTCGTTCGCGTGCTTGTATACAATTTCGTTAGTACGCAGCGGAATAACAAGAATAATAATGATAACGAAACATACAACACGCAAACACAAAGATATAACGTGGTTCGGAACCGAAACGGTTCCTACTCCACGGATTGGGTTCGTACGAACCCTAGCGATGCCAATCACACACCACTATGATAAATACTCCTTCTCGACACAAGTCGGAGGTGGAGAAACCTCTTACAATAAGATTACAACAATAATCTAAATACAACAAGCAAATATAAGAGGAAATACAACAAGAGAAGTAAAGAACACTTTACAAAAACTCTTTAGAAGCTTGCTTGTTGATTGCCTTGGACTAGCACTTGAAAGCCCTGATTTGCAGCAGCAAATCGCTTCAAACCGTCCAAGAAAATCGGTTGCAAAAACCCTCCCGTCGAGCTCCTTTTATCCTTGCGCGCGACCTGGATTTCCGCCCATCAGTCGACTGCCATAAGTCACCAGTCGATTGATGCCACTGTTGTCGTGAGACAACGGCTCGATCCACGCTGAAAAAACTCCAACGGATCTCTTGGCAGTCGACTGCCAATATTAGTACGATCGCTACCGTAGTCGATCGGCCACGGCTTCGAGCATTTCGCGCTCGTGGTGAACTAGCGATCGGCTGCTCGCCCGATCGGCTGACACCCGATTGATCAATGATTGACACCGATCGCACCAATGAGCAATGATCGACAGAGCAGCTCGGCTAAACCGGTCGAACTCAGCCGACTCACGGCAATGAACCGCCATAATGTCGGGCCGATCGCCAACCTCAAACATGAGGTTTAAACCCAAATATGGTGCCCCCATACTTGCTAGACCACCCTTAGCCTAAACCTAAGCCTTCTAGCCACCTCCATCAGCCTCTCGGATCCCTCCAAGTCATCCATGACTTGTTCATCCATCGCGCTAGCCTCCAGGTGCTTCCCTCGGCTATGTCATGCTAACGGTGTCTACACCGCCAAGGCACATTGGACTTACGCCGCCAAGACTCCGCTTGGACTTTACGCTGCCAATATCAATCCCCTTGGACTTCCCAAATGCCAAGACTCAAGCTTGGACTTTCCCTTGCCAACCCATGTTGGACTTTCCATGCCAAGACCCATGCTTGGACTTCTCATTTGCCAAGACCCATACTTGGACTTCTCATGCCAAGTACTCAAGACTTGGACTTTTCATGCGCAAAGTGTCCCACTTGGACCTTTCATGCCAAGTACTCAAGACTTGGACTTTACCAAATGCCAAGTGTTCCACTTGGACTTTCCCATGACAATTACATTGTCATATGTTTTTGTCGAAACATCAAAACATCACTCGAGTCAAACTCGAGTCCTGGTCAATCGTGACCTAGGCCGATTGCACCAACAATCTCCCCCTTTTTGATGTTTGATAAAAACCAAACAAATCATTTGAGTTAGACCACTAACTCAAATCCCTTACCAATTATCCCAAATTTGTAAACACTCTTCAAATGTTCTCCCCTTACAATCTCCCCCTTGATCCAAAATAAATACCTAGGATGCCTACCATCTTCCTAGTGATAACTCACATATCACTCAAAAAAGGCAATCCTATACTCTCTCCCAATTTCCAAATTGGGTATCAAAAACCCATCAATTTTCCCAATTGATGATACTCTCCCAATAACTTCTCCTCTTGAGAGAAAACACATCCATCATCCCAAGATGGATACCTCCCCTAAAGGCTTGCTCCCCCTTGACCATTGCCAATGATGTCCTTGAAGCCCTAAGCCAATAGGAACTCTAAACCATCAAAATTAAGGTTCTAAGTTCAACATAGAACTTTCACTCACCTAAATTTGATACTTTGACCTAACACAGCTCCTAATCCATATCCAATGGATTTTCACCCTTTATAATGCTTCCTAAAGCATATCCTAGGGTTAGGAGTGATTAGGAACCTTTTCATGGAACACGGGTTAGCTAAACAAACCTTATTAACCCGAAATCAGACGGTCGACTCGGCGATAATCGATCATTGCCACTCATCGATCATTGCCACAGGCGGTCGTGATAGTAAAATCTCGATTTTGATTATGAAATAATTTTGGAAATTCATAAATAATTATACGTAATTGAAAAATCATGAAAATTCATACATATAATACTTATGACACAATGGGTGAAAAATATTTGAAAATTATTTTACCCATAAAATAGTGAGTTTGATACAAAACTCAAAACCATTGAAATTTTCAATGTTTTGACCCTATTTTGTATCAACTCTATCAATGGTGATTGCTATCAAAAGATAGACTTCACCAAGGTTTTTCAAAATGATTTTAAAATATTTTCAAAACCTTATTTTGGATCATATTCCTTGGGCTTTATGTACATGACTTGTACACATGCTCTCCCAATGATCCACTAATGAATTAGATGAGTTTTAGTTCTTCTAGACGCAAAAACTATGCACCTTGAACTTAACTCATATCCTAGCATCTCACATGTATCTAGGGTGTATAAATACACATACATGTCAATTGGATGTGAGATGTGGGTTTTGGTTCATTTAAAACTAGGGTTTCATGCATCTTCTAAGGCAACCCTACTTGATTCCCTTATGAATGAGACTCCAAGTCATGCCATAGTCCTTAAATCAATTTCAATCGAAATTTTTCTTAAATGCATGAATGATTATGGCATTAATGATGATATAAATAAGCACATGCTCATAATCATGATGTCATGGCATAAGATGAAATCTAAAAACACATGACATTTAAAACCTTAATCCTAAAACATGAACATGACATATAAAATGATTAAAATAAACATGATGTCATGGCATGTTATATGGCAAACAAAGTATGGCATATAAAATATATAGGTATAGTAATACCTAAATTTTAATATTAATTGTTATTTGATATAATTAGATATATTTTGCCATATTATCATTAATCTCCCTAGTGTGCCAAAAATTCAAAATGGCACACTAACCTCTAAACTCAACTTGTGTCAATTTGATCATTTTATCAAAACTTCTCAATTAATATTGGCACATCCTAAAAACCTTTAGGATTAAAGCTCAAAGGCATTTCCAAGATAACCATAACCTTGAAAATGACCTAAAATGCCACCTTTATCATGGTTGAGTTAACTACCCATCCAATCGAGGTTGGCACACCCTAAACCCATCTAGAGTGAATCAATCACGCTCTTAGGAACCCAAAACCGATTTGAGCTCCTAGGGTTAATTAGGTATTCCTTAGGGATAACCTCCCTAGATACCTTCCTAATGACCCTCCTAGGCTTGTTAGCCTTGGTCATTTGGGTCTTACCTAGGTTGACTCTAGGGGTAACTCCCCTTGCAACCTTCTTAGTGGTCACTCTAGGTTTCCTTGAAACCCTAGCCACTAGGCACACCCTTTGGTCAATTCTAGGGATGACTTCCCTATTGACCTTGGTCTTACTAGACCTAGTTTGTGTTCCATAGTCAAATGGAACACTATGAAAATCCACTTAAGGCTTAGGTTAGTGACCCAAACCTTGCTTGCCCTTGGTTGACTGTTGACTCTTAGGTCCTTGGTGTTGACTTTGACTTTTGGACCTTTGACTTTGACCGTTAGACCCTTTAAATTGATTTTTTGTATATTCTAGGGTCTTTTCGGTTTTCAAACCTTGACCTCAAGGCTTGATTTTGACCTCTAATTGCCCAATTGATTTTGATTAAGTTTTTGGGCTACCATTTCTCTAGGCATATGCCTACCCTTCTTAGGGTTAATGCCTAAGTGGTTTTCTATTTTCTAATGCTTTCCTTAGGAAGAGTTTTCTAGGGACATTAGTCCCAAATTTCTCCTTTCTTGAAAAATTTACCCTCTTGGCTCTAAGCAAAATATTTATCTCGAGCATGCTTTTCATGGAGAATGGCAAGAGAATTAAAATTTCTAGCATGCTTTTGACTTTTAAATTTGGAAGGTGCATTATTAAAATATACCTTAGGGTTAGCTTTAGAAGCTCCCCTACTTGTGATGCTCCTCCTTGCCCCTTCTTCTTCCCCCTAGGGCATTGACTCGATAATGCCTTTCAATCGTGACTTGAAGCATATGATGTGCTCCTTGCCTTTAGGTGTTGGGGGAACGCATCCTTGACTTTTTAGTCCGGTGGCTTTCCTAATCTTCTTTGGGCACTTGCTCTTGTAGTGCCCTTCCCTACACTCAAAACATACGATATGATTTTTATTACAAATGACATGTTTGAGTTACATGGTGGTGGAAGGTGTTGGAATTGAAACTTCTTCATCTTCGATGTGGAAGCTTCTTCTGATGCTCGGTGTTGAGGAAACTCTAATCTCCTCCTCAATCCTAGAAGTGGATGCTTCTTCCACTTCCTCCACCTCTTCCGATCCGGATGTTGATTCCTATCAACCTCCAGATCCTCAAGCTCTTTGGATGAAGATGTATTTGCTTCTTTTGAGCTTGAGAGGATGAGCACTCTTCTTCTTCTTCTTCTTCTTGGACCAACGATGATGAGTTTTCATGGAGCTTTGCCACTTGGCTCCATGACTCCTTAGCGTCATATAGTCCCCTACCATACACACAATCTCATTAGGGACGAATCAAGAATAAATTTTACTACCTTCATGTTTTTCTCAAGGCTCGAGTCGATCTTCACTCCACTTCTTCTTCTTCGAGGAATCCTCCCTTTGGTCCTATTGGATAGCCTAAAACCCTCCATCAAGATGTACCGTTCTTCAAGTCCTCATCATTACGAAGTCTCAATTCTTGACTTCCATCGCTTAAACCCTTCTTGTCCATGTATGAGTAAGGGATCGTGTGTTAATGTTCCATCCCAATTGTTCTTCCATCTTCACCTCTAGCTTCTTTGTCCTAGCTCCCGCAAGTTAGTCCGTAGAAGAGTCCCTGCTCGATACCAACCGTAGGAAATTTGGCGCAGAGGTAAGAATAGCGTTTGGCCGTCGTAGATGGAATTCGTTCACGTGCTTGTCTACAATTCTAAGAATGCGAATAACAAGAATAATAATGATAATAACGAAACATACAAAGACGCAAACACAAAGATATAACGCGGTTCGAACCGAAACAGCCTACTCCACTGATTGGGTTCTTACGAACCCTAGCGATGTCAATCACACACCACTATGATAAATACTCCTTCTCGACACAAGTCGGAGGTGGAGAAACCTCTTACAATAAGATTACAACAATAATCTAAATACAACAAGCAAATATAAGAGGAAATACAACAAGAGAAGTAAAGAACACTTTACAAAACTCTTTGCTTTGTTGCCTTGGACTAGCACTTGAAAGCCCTCGATTTGCAGCAGCAAATCGCCTAAACCGCCCAAGAAAATCGGTTAAAACCCTCCCGTCGAGCTCCTTTTATCCTCAAGCGCGACTGATTTCCGCCATCATGCGACCGCCATAAGTCACCGGTCGATTGATGCCATCATCGTAGACAATGGCTCGATCCACGCGAAAAACTCCAACGGATCTCTTCGCGCCGATCGCCAATATTAGCGATCATCGTCACCGCGTAGTCGACGATCGGCACGGCTACGGAGCATTCTCGCTGAATTCAGCAATGATCGCCGCCTCGACAATAATCGTTGTTGACACCGATCATTCCAATGAGCAATGACGATCGACAGAGCAGCTACCAAACCGCCATTCAACTCGTCGACTACACGGCGGTGAATGCCATAATGTCGGTCGACACCAACCTCAAACATGAGGTTTAAACCCAAATACGGTGCCCCCATACTTGCTAGACCACCCTTAGCCTAGACCTAAGCCTTCTAGCCACCTCCATCACCTCACGCCTCTCGGATCCTCCAAGTCATCCATGACTTGTTCATCCATCGCGCTTAGCCTCCGTGTGCTTCCCTCGGCTATGCCATGCTAATCTGTCTACACCGCCAAGGCACATTGGACTTACGCCGCCAAGACTCCTCTTCGACTTTACGCCAATATCAATCCTCGACTTCCCAAACGCCAAGACTCAAGTCGATTTCCCTTGCCAACCCATGTTGGACTTTCCATGCCAAGACCCATGCTTGGACTTTCCATTTGCCAAGACCCATGCTTGGACTTCTCATTTGCCAAGACCCATGCTTGGACTTCTCATGTCAAGTACTCAAGACTTGGACTTTTCATGCGCCAAGTGTCCCACTTGGACCTTTCATGCCAAGTATTCAAGACTTGGACTTTACCAAATGTCAAGTGTTCCACTTGGACTTTCCATGTCAAGTGCACAAGACTTGAACTTTCCCATGACAATTACATTGTCATATGTTTTTGTCGAAACATCAAAACATCACTCGAGTCAAACTCGAGTCCTGGTCAATCGTGACCTGGGCCGATTGCACCAACATATGGTACCTTAAAAATAATTCCTAACTTTTTAAATACTACTATATCCTAATTAGATATCAGCAAATCAACCTTTCCTATATATAAATTTAGTTCAATTTTAAATTGATTTAAGAAGCCCAAACTGAGACAAGTTTGAAATTATTGGATTGTAATTAGTATGTTTGCTGAATAGACTACCTCAATCAACCCTAAAATATAAAATATTAGTTTGATTTCCCTTAATTAGTTATTTAAAAGTTTTTAAAAAATAATTCAAAATAAAAAATAATAATATAATGAAGTTTAGTATTCAACTTCAACGAAGATTTTTTTTTAGTGTGATGACTTTTATAATGTGTAACATAACACTTTGATTAAATAAAATTTTACTTTATTAAGTTAAAAAAATATTTATTTACTTTTCATTATTTTTAATTTATTCAAATGAAATATCATTACAACAACAACAAATTTAAATCCAAAATTTTTAATTTTGATTAATTCAAACAAGTCAAATTTCATATTCTTATTTTTTAGAAATTTTATACTTATAAAATTAAATAAATGTAATTATAAAATTTAAAATCTAATAATATTTTACATTTAAAATTTATAAAATCTTATATCCCTTTATTTTTCATCTATTTTAATAATTATAGTTAACAGAAAACCAAATGAGAATTAAAAAAATAGAATTCGAATTATTTCACTTCATCCAAGAGTTTTATTTAGGCTTTATCAAATAAAAAACAAAATATGTAATATCAAATTTCTTATCTATTGCTCAAAAATAAATTTCAAACACAATTATTTAAAAATTTACATCTTTAACAATTGAAAGTCTATCGTGTCATCAAAATCTAATCTAGCAAAATTTGGTAGCAAAATATGTTAAAATAATTAATTATAATAAAAAGTTAATTATTTTTATTAATAATTTAATTAAATAAATATAGAAACTGCATCAACATGTGAACTGTATCAAAACCATATCAGTCCAGTTAATGATCAAAACTTTGGTACCGCTTGAGATTTTAAACTTTGATGTTCCCTACAAAAGTGAATACAAATGCTAGAATTTTTCAAAGTAAAAATTGCTTTTGAGAGAGTTTAAAAAGAAGAAAAATAAAATTCTTGGAGATCTTGGATTCTTGTAAAAAACTTTATTCTCACATCTAAAATTAGAAGAAAATTAAGGTAATTAAATTTAGATTATTAATAATGTTATATTTTAGCAAAAAGGTTGACTCAGTGGGGCACCATGTTCAAAGTGAATCACACGTGAAGCACATGACAATTTTGGGTGAAGTACAACAAACATGTGCCATTAAATGCACAAATGTGCATGACGTGCAATGTGGCATCCATGTGCCCACACAAGACAAAGAAGGCTTACAAGTGAAGCCCTATGAACTACTTGTATTTTAAAGATAGTTCGCACAAAAGGAAAGACCAATGCTAATATAAAGCTTGGATGAAAAGGAAACCTCCTCAAATGCCTGAAAGTTTATGGATGTAGGGTGATAGTTAGACTATTAACTCTAAAAGAACTAAGCTTGGCGAAAATAGCGTAGGCATTTCTTGTAAATGCACAAGATAATAAGATAGTAAGGCTTAATGATTTAATATAAATTAATAAAATTGTTAAATCAATACCAACTTTGCAGAGAAAATCAAGCTCTTTTAAATCTATGGAATATATTGGAAATCAATCTTCTTCCCGAAGACTTGAAGAAATTCAGCAAATTCGAAGAAGCAAACGTCCCATAATACACACAACATTCAGAATGAAATTGTATATGTTCTTAGTGTTAGTGCAGGGACACCAGATAATCGAACCTGCATTTTGATAATGACAAAAGGTCAAAGTTAAGTCATATTGTGATATGATATTGTGTTAAGTTTGCAAGACTTAATAGGTAAAAATTCTAGTAGGTCTGTCATATCTGACTAGGCTAGTCTTAGCTAAAGATCAATGATATCAGGTGAAGGATTCGTAATGGATCGACATGATCTGGGCATTAGAAAGAAGCCATGGGAATCAAGGGATCGAAGGCTAAACAGGAAAATCCAAGACCAAAGGATTTGGCAAAGCAAGGTAAGAATATTGTGGAGTTGTTCTTCTGGACTGAAGAACTGGTAAAGTCGAGGACAATCTTAGACGTCGATCTGACTAAGGATTCTAAGGGAATACCGAAGTCAAGATCGAACAGTCGAAGACTGTCTTTATTATATTTTGTATATTGTTAACGTTGTGATGCAGGTACTGTCTAGGCAACTAGAGGGAATCCAATCGACCGGACTTCCAGGCGATCGGAAACAATCCAGGCGACCGACATCAGATACAGACAATATCGAGATCTGAGTCTGGTACATGGTGACATGGTAAGTGCCTATATATGTTCCAAGAGATTGAGTTCGGATAACAGAGAATTGAAACAGGCATATCAACATTTCACTAGAGGCTGCCACATCAACTTCCAGGCATGTGGAGTAGGATAAGACTTGGTTGCGACAGATCGAACCAAGACTCTGTTAGAGCTGCCTGGAAGGCTTTCCAGGCGCCCGAATAAAGTTTATAAAAGAACCCTCGAACAGAGAAACCCCATATCAATTTTCCAAGTGCTTGTGCTCTCATCTCTCGTGTTCGACAATCAACTACAGTGTTGTGGTGCTACAACTCCGATCATGTGCTTCATTTCTATCTCTTAAAGTCGGTATAATTTTTGTTAAAGCTAATCGTTTCTTTTATACTTTATTTCTAAAGGGATGGTAAGATTGTTATCATACCTTATACTTTGTAAGAAACGAATCTCTTATCTCTAACGAGAAAGATATATTTAGTGTCTGCTCATTGATAGTGATCTCGGAACGCGAGCCTTGGACTAGCAGTCTTTCGGCTGTGAATCTAGTAAATATTCCCTGTATCTTTATTACTTTATTATTTCAGCTGCATATTATTTTGAGTTTTACACACTTTTACTAACGAATAACAAAAAGGGTTCCGCCTCTAGCGTTCTAATCGATCCTACAATTGGTATCAGAGCAGGGATACTCAAATTCGGTGCAACCATCGATTAAGCAATTATTTTTATCTTTGTTTCTTTTCGTAGTTATAAGTTTTTTTTTCTGCACTACTAATCCAAGACTAAGTCTTGGTACATTATTTTTTTATTTGTATATTTTGTAAGATTTTTTTTAAATGGCTCATCACGAAGACTACAGTACCGTCTGACTCCCTTTCTGTTGCGGAAATGATTTTGGATATTGAAAGAGTCAGATGGAATGCTTCTTGAAGACTCAAGTAGAAATGTGGATCATCATCCCAATCGAATTCACTCTTCTGACCGACGATCTCAGAGAGCCACTGGAATGCGATAAATGGACGACCGGAATGAAACATCAAATTGAAGTGGATGTCAAAGCCACTCAAATTCTACAATGTGGCTATCCAAAGAACTTAATCGAGTCGGACCATTCATAAGCGCCAAGGATCTCTGGAACAAACTCACGAAACTTCACGAGGGCACCTCGAATACAAAGGTATGTAAGAGAGGCTTGCTATTAAATACTTTATTTAATACGAAAATGCAAGACAGCGAGACCACTAGTCAACTTCATGCGAGAATCCAAGACAACCTAAACGAACTGCATTCTATCAGTTAAAAGGTAGAAAATCTGGATGTGATCAAGCACGCACTTAAAGCTTTCCCGAGAACCACTTTGTGGGCATCTATGGTTGATGCTTATAAAGTATCCCGGGACTTGTTAATGATTAGGTTAGATGAACTATTTCTGAATTTGAATTGCATGAGCAGACTAACTCGGTCCAGGTCGAGAAAGGCATTGGTTTGGTAGTAGGTCAGGAGAAAGGCAAATTCAAATCCGAGCACGACGAGTCCAAATCAGATCTAGACGATAGTGTGGTGTCGGAGCTAGTCACCCTCATTCGGAAACTAATCAAAAAGAAGAAACAAACGACTAAACAAATCAAAGAGAATCAATCTGGCTCAAGTCAAAATCGGACAATGTATGCTACGAGTGCAATAAAAAGGTGCACTTCATAGTCTACTATTCAAATCTAAAGTCAAAATGGCAACATTCAAAGAAAGCACTAAAGGCTACGTGGGATGAATCACCATATGAAAAGGAACAAGATCAAGCTAGCCACATAGCACTCATGGCAAAACCATAATCCGAATCCGAGTTCGAATACAAACTCGAATCCGAATCAGAGACAAAGTTAAGCCACATATCCGTATCCAGTTCAGAAGGTTCCTATAAGGTACATCCTTCATTAATCAAGAAATTATATGTAATGATTACTTGCTTAATAAAAAAATTAGCTAAGTCCAATTCAAATATCAAGTCTTTACTTAAGGAGGTTAAAATCCTTATGGAAAAGGTTAACCTAACCTCTTCAACTAGTCAAGTTCAAGAAGGAAACTCAATTCAAATCCAAAGCTTGAGAAAGAGAATCCTTTGTTGAAAGAACAAGTTCAAGAGCTTAGGGGCACGTTGGAAAAGTTTACATTGGGCTCCAAGTGTCTAGATATGATGCTTAGGTCTCAAAGAGTTGTGTATAACAAGACCGAACTTGGATTCAAAGATAAGTTAAATAATAAACCATATCTATCCTTCGTTAATCATAATCATAAAAGAATCCAAGCATGAGTCCCTAAGTCAAGTTTAGTGAAACAATTAGGTGTAAATTTGTATTGGGTTCCCAAGGATCAAATTTATTACGTGGATAAATCATATCATGATCTAGGGGGAGCTATAACTAAACTTGTATATTTAATTAATTGAATGACATGATTGTCTTAGTTTATTTGTTTATTGCATGTTTAGGTTAATTTAATTGCTTATCATAGAACGATTAGATAGGACTAAGAATTGATTGACACTTGACAATATAGTATCAAGACGCGGTGAGATGATAGTACATTAGAGAAATTCAGTCAAGTGTATTCCAGTTGGATAAGGAGTATCTGGTTTGGTGCACTTAGCTAAGTGGAACTAACCGAAGTTACCTCACCATATCCTAAACTAGTTAGACCAGAATTTCTCATTAAGTTAAGTGTATAATTTCTTGCATTAGATTTATCTAAGAAAATGGTCGTTAATCCGATTAAGAAGGCCCGCCTCGCTATAATCTGGAACCTAACTTTAAAATTGTTCGCTTAATTGACTGAATGTTAAACTCGAATATAACCCAAGGTCAAACAATCTTCTTTGAAAACCATCTCATATGAACCCATAGGAAGAATTTGATTGATCATATAGAAGGGAAGAAATGAAACCTAAATAAAAACATATAAACTTATTTAAAATTCCAAATCCAATCCAAACTAAGTACCTTATGAAAACGAAAGTTTTGTTATTTTTGAAAAATTGTTAATCATTCTTTTTGATAAATGGCAAAGGGGTAGTAATAAGTTAAGAGAATAACATTTTCTTAATTTTTTTAAAAACACTATCAAATTAAGGGGGAGGTATATTAAGGGAGAGAATTGTATTGAACTTTAAAATATCTTTATATTAATTTTCTTAACTTTGACCAATATTATCATGAATCAAAAAAAGAGAGATAGTTAGTGCCGGGGCACCAGATAATCGAACTTGAATTTTGATAATGACAAAAGGTCAAAGTTAAGTCATATTATGATTTGACATTGTGTTAAATTTGTAGGACTTAACGAGTAAAAATTCTAGTAGGTATGTCATATCTGACAAGGCTAGTCTTAGCTAAAGATCAATGACATCAGGTGAAGGATTCATGATGGATCGACATGATTTGGACATCAGAAAGAAGACTAAGCAGGAAAGTCCAAAGACCAACGGGTTTGGCAAAGTAAGGTAAGAATATTGTGTGGAGTGGATCTTCTGTGTTGGTGCAATCAGCCTCAGGTCAATGTTGACCAAGCTCGAGTGAGACTCAAATAGGGTTTTGATATTTAACAATGGATTTAATAATATGTTTAACATACGTATGATCATATGACTAGTAGATGGTTTGAGACATCAAAGGTCATGTGAGGGAGATTGTTATGAGGAAGATTGTTGGAGCAATCAACCTCCGGTTAAGGTTGACCAAGCTCAAGTAAGACTCGAGTGAGAAGTCAAAATTTGGAGACTCAGCAATGAAAAAGTCCAAGGATGTAGTCTTGGTCGTGTAAATCCAAGTGTGTAGTCTTGGCAGTGAAAAATCCAAATTTGGAGACTTGGCAATGGAAAAGTCTAAGGTGTAGTCTTGGCCGTGTATGTCCAAGTGTGTAGTCTTAGCGACGAAAGTCCAAGTATGGATACTTGGCAAAGGAAAGTCCAAGGGTGTAATCTTGGTCGTGTAAATCCAAGGGTGAGTCTTGGCAACGTACCCATTAGCATAACAAAGTCGATAGAAGCACTTGAAGGCTAGCACGAAGGGTGAAGGAGTCGTGGAAGACTCAAATGGACCCTGAGGGCGTGAGGCTAATAGAAGTGGCTTGAAGGTTTAGGTCTAGACTAAGGGTGAGTGTCAAGTATAAGGGAATCATACTTGGGTTACACCTCACTTTTGAGGTTTACCAGTCGACTGGTCGAGTGATCGGCACTTAGTTAGTCGACCGCAATCAATCAAGCGTTATGACGATCGATCGTGTAGTCGATTGAGACTCGATCACGACTATGGCTCGACGATCGATTGGTGGGTTAGACAAGTCGATCGGTGACTAGCGATCATGATCGCTAGAGACTGGCAAAGGACGAGTGGCACAAAATATTTGATAGTCGACTGCTAGTTTATGGCATTCGACTGATGGCTATGACATTCGATTGTTGAGTTAGAGCAGTCGACTGATTGGTTAAAAATTGATATGGATTAGTTCGTTGTGAGACAATGAATAAGTGAGCAGTCGACTGCTAGACAGAAAATCAGCCCAAGCGGTGCTTTAAATGAAGGCTGCGGAGGAGGGTTGAAGATGTCGATTCTTGAGAGTTTAAAGGGGAAACACTGTTGTAATTCCAGACCTTCAAGGCACTACAAAGCTATCAAATCAACAAGTAAACAAAAACACACTTGTAAAGTATTTTGTTTTGTATTCTTTTATTTGCTTTGTATTTGGTTTGCTTATTCTTCTTGTAATCTTCATTGCAAGAGGTTTCTCCGCCTCCATAGTGTTTCCGAAAAGGAGAAGGTTCAGTGGTGATGTGCATCACTACAGTTCACTCTAGAGCTTGGTCGTGGAGTAAGAACTAGGGTTCCGAACCACGTAAAATCATTGTGTAGTGTTTGTGGTTTGTGCATTGTATTTGTTTGTATTTGCTGTTATGCTTTTAGTTTCCGCTGCACTAACATTATTATAGACAAACGCGAACGGAATCGAATTGAAGAAATCGACAAACGTTATTCACCACCCTCTAGCACCACCAAGAGGTCCTAACAAGTGGTATCAGAGCGAGGTCGTTCTTCAAGGACTAATCGCCAAGAGAGCAAAAGCTAGAGAACAATGGAGTTGCCCAACGATGGACTAGGATATGATATCCAAGTACCACCGCCATATGGATTCTATGGAGTAGAAGGGTTTGGTCAATGGGCAGCAAGAATCGAGATGTTCCTTCAAATGGAGATTGAAGATTGGACTAGCTTAATGAATGGATTTGAAACTCTAATGGACAAGAAGGGAAAAATTCTTAAAAGGAGCAAATTGACTGAGGAGAAAATTCAAGAATTCAAAACCAATGAGAAGGTAACAAAATTCTTGTGTAGGATAGGTAATTATCAAGATGCCAAGGATTTATTGGGCAAGCTAGCCAAGCTTCATGAAGAATCATCCGTGGCTCAAGTAGAGGAGGAGTCCAAGGAAGAATGCTCATCCTCTCAAGAGCTTGATGATTCAGAGGTTGATAAGTGTTCAATATCTGAGTCAGAAGAGGTTGGAGAAGCCTCCACCTCTAGGATTGAAGGAGAGGATAGGCAACCAACACCGGAGCAAGAACAAGAGATATCAACATCCAGGGCCAATGGAGAACAAGTTCAAGTTTCTCCTATAGGCAACTTAAATGCAATTCTTAAAGATAAAAGTCATATAATTTGCTTTGAATGTAGAAAACAAGGGCACTATAAGAGCAAGTGTCAAAAAAGAATCAAGAAGACGAATCAAGCACCTAAGGCTAAGGTGAAGTCCAAGGAGGCTGAAGCCCCGATACGAAAAGGCAAGGAGCATATAGTATGCTTCCAATGCAACCAAAAGGGACACTACTGCACTAAATGTCCTAAGGAGAGACACCCAATCGAGGACATAAGAGAAGCTTCATATGTACGGGGAGCTAAAGCAAAACCTAAAATATATTTTAATAATGTTCTTCCTTTATATAATGATAAGAAGCATGCTAGTAATATATCATCTCATAATTTATTTGCAATTGTTCATGATCAAAAGCATACTAAAAATAAATTTTGTTGTTTAGGTACAAAATCTCATGAAATTAGGACTAAGAAAAATACTAGAACCTTTAGAGGTAGACCAAACTTACATAAGGATAGCAAAAACCTAGGCAATAACCCTAAAAAAGGTAGACACATGCCTAGGAAAAGGAAAAAATGTCCAAAAATATAGTGAAAGATCAAAAGTAGTTATATTAGAAAAGGAAAATCAAATCTTAAGGTCAAAACTTGATAAATTAGAAAAGACCCTTGGAAAGATGGCAAATTCGATTAAAGGGTCTAGTAGGCAAAATCAAAGTTTAAATGTCAATAGGCAAGGTGCATCTATGAACAAGGAAGGTTTGAGTCACAAGCTTAAGTCCAAGGTAGATAAGTCTACCTACCATAGTGTTCCATATAGTTATGAAACCAATTTTAAGTCTAGAAAAACCAAGGTCACAAGGAAAGTCATCCCTAGAGTTGACCATGGTAAGAGTCAAGTGACTAAGGTTTCAAAGAAACCTAAGAAAGTCATAAAAAATGTTACAAGGGAAGATATCCCTAGGGTTAACCTTAATAAGATCACAATAACCAAGGCTTCCAAGCCTAAGAGGATCATTAGAAACGTACTAAGGGAGGTTATCCCTAATGAGTACCTTGTAAACCTAAGGAGCTCCAATAGGTATTGGGTTCCTAGAAATGTGATCCCTTCACGCTAAATGGATTTAGTGTGTGTCAATCTTGAATGGATGGGTAGTTAACCTAACCACGATAGAGTTGACACTTTAGGATATTTTCAAGGTAATGTGATACCTTGGAAATGAGATAAGAAGTATATCCTAAAAGAATTTAGGATATGTCAATGGATTTAATAGAAGATGAAAAATTGATTAAAATTGACACAATTAGATTAAAGTCAAGAATGTGCCAAGTTTGGGATTTTCGACACACTTGAGGGAGTTAAGTGTCATGATAGCAAGTTGGTATAATTTTTAACAAATGGCAATTAGGTTTAAATTTTAGGTATTTTTATACCTTTGTATTTTATATATTTGTCATACTTTGTTTGTCATAATTCATATTATGACATCATATTTCATATGATTATTTAAAATATCATCATAATACTTAGATTGATTAATGTCATAACTAATACTTAGATTATTTTCATTATGTCATGACATCATTGGCAAATAATTTAAATTTATGCAAATCATTTATGCCATGATCATAATTCATGCATTAAAGTTATCAATTTGAATTTAAAGACAAATGACATTATTTGATGTCCTAGATAAAGGAATCAAATGGATATGCCTAGATAATAATGCATGAACCCTTAGGTTAGGGAAAAATCAAACTCACATCTCACAAAGACTATATGATGACATGTGTGTGTATTGATACACCTTAGACACGTGTGAGAGGCTAGGAAATTAAGTTAAGTTCAATGTACTTATATGGTACATCAAAATGAACTTAAACTCTTTCAATCATATGCAAAAATCATGAGGAAAGTTAGTGTATAAGTAATGTATATTTAGCCCATAGACCATGATTGAAAATAGGTTTTGAAAATTATTTTAAAATCATTTTAGAAAACCTTGGTGAAGTCTATCTTTTGATAGGAATCACCATTGAGAATGTTGATACAAGTTAGGCAAAAATATTAAGGTTTTCAGTAGTTTTGAACTTTTTATCAATTCTTCAAAATAATAGAAATTTTAATATAAAATTATTTTTCACCCATATTACTTGACATAAGTAATATACGTATAAAGTTTCATGATTTTTCGAAAATCGTATAATTACTCATGTTTTTTTCAAAATTCATCTGAAATTTTGATTTCTACAATCTAGAACCAATCGACCGTCATGGAGCAATTGGTAGGGGTAGGCGATCAATCGTCATCGACGCAATGATCGTTAGTCTGATTTTTGATTGAATAAGGATTGTTTAGCTATTTATCAGCACCTCTATGTACCCTAACTGCTCGTAACCCTATGATATGCTTAGAGAAGCATTGGAAGGGTGAAATATTCATTGAAAATGAATTTGAGAGTTGATTAAGGTGAAGATCAAATTTTAAGGGAGATTAAAGTTCAAGTTTGAAATTTTACTCTTATTTTTTATTGTTTAGATTTTCTATGGGTTTAGAACTCTCCAAGGACATTGTTGGTTCAATAATCAAGAGGGAGTAAGCCTCTAGGGAAGTTTGTCCATCAAGAGATGATGGATGAACGTTAAAAAAGAGGGAGAGTGAAGAATTGCCTTTCATTGAGTAATAAGGGTTTATCACTAAGGAAAATGAAGACATTTATGATGAATCTTAGACCAAGGGGGAGAATGAATGATCTCATTAGAAGATGAGACATGGAAAATCTTAATAGACTTTTTATGTATACTAAAGGAGGAGAAATGAAAGGTTTAAGTTAGAAAATCTTCATTATAATTTGGTATAAGAAAATGCATAGTTGGGCTTATGGGTTAGCCTAACTTAAAGGTATTATCAAACATCAAAAAGGGGGAGATTGTTGGTGCAATCGGCCCCAGGTCAATGTTGACCAAGCTCGAGTGGGACTCGAGTAAGATTTTGATGTTTAACAATGGGTTTAATAATACGTTTGATATACGTATGATCATATAACTAGTAGATGGTTTGAGACATCCAAGGTCATATGAGAGAGATTGTTATGAGGAAGATTGTTGGAGCAATCAAACTCAGGTCAAAGTTGACCAAGCTCGAGTGAGAAGTCCAAGTTTGAAGACTTGGCAATGGAAAAGTCCAAGGGTGTAGTATTGGTCGTGTAAGTCTAAGTGTGTAGTTTTGGCGGCAAAAGTTCAAGTTTAGAGACTTGGCAATGGAAAAGACTCAGGTCAAAGTTGACCAAGCTCAAGTGAGAAGTCCAAGTTTGAAGACTTGGCAATGGAAAAATCCAAGGGTGTAGTATTGGTCGTGTAAGTCTAAGTGTGTAGTTTTGGCGGCAAAAGTCCAAGTTTAGAGACTTGGCAATGGAAAAGTCTAGGGGTGTAGTCTTAGCCGTGTAAATCTAAGTATGTAGTTTTGACGGCGAAAGTCTAAGTATGGATA
The DNA here is from genome assembly GCA_025175895.1 of Wurfbainia villosa. Lineage (NCBI taxonomy): Eukaryota > Viridiplantae > Streptophyta > Magnoliopsida > Zingiberales > Zingiberaceae > Wurfbainia > Wurfbainia villosa. The sequence goes on along the minus strand of CM045989.1, from coordinate 26,606,861 downwards.
CTTGCAAAGGAAAGTCCAAGGATGTAGTCTTTGTCATGTAAGTCTAAGGGCGTTAGCATGATAAAGTCAATGGAAGCACTTAAAGGCTAGCGCGAAGGGTGAAGTCATGGAGGACTGAGATGGACTCTGAGGGCGTGAGGCTGATAGAAGTGCTTGAAAGCTTAGGTTTAGGCAAAGGGTGAGTGTCAAATATAAGGAGATCATACTATCAATTAATCAATCGGCCGAGTGTCGACACTTGAGGGCTTAGTGACTGACAATGATTCATGACTCGGCCATTAGTCGATCGAGGCTCAATCGCTGATCGTAGCTCTAATAAATACCGGTGGGGTTAGATAAGTCATCGCCACTAATAGTCGATCGCTAGGGATCGAGCAATGATCGCCTTAAGTGGACAGGCATGAATGTTTGATAGTCAATCCGCTTGGCGATAATCGATCGATGTAGGTAGTCGCTAGGTCGATAGTCGATCGATCACCAAAAAATTTTTGGATTAGTCCATTATGAAACAATGGATAAGTAAGCAATCAACTGTTGGGTAAAGGCAGTCGACTGTCAGGCGAAAAATCAGCCCGAGCAATGCTTTAAATGATGGATGCGGAGGAGGGTTGAAGATGTCGGTTCTTGGAAGTTTGAAGGGGAAACACTGTTGTGATTCAAGACCTTCAAGGCACTCCAAAGCTACCAAATCAACAAGCAATCAAAAGCGCACTTGTAAAGTATTTTGGTTTGTATTCTTTCATTTGCTTTATATTTGGTTTGCTTATTCTTTTTGTAATCTCCATTATAAGAGGTTTCTCCACCTCCTGAGTGTTTCCGAGAAGGAGAAGGTTTAGTAGTGGTGTGCATCACTAGAGCACACTCTAGAGCTCGGTCGTAAAGCAGAAACTAGGGTTCCAAACCACCTAAAATCGCTGTGTAGTGTTTGTAATTTGTGCGTTGTGTTTGTTTGTATTTGTTGTAATGCTTTTAGTTTCCGCTACGCTAACATTGTTGTAGACAAGCACGAACACAATCGAATCGAAGAAATCGACAAATGCTATTCACTCCCCCCTCTAACGCCACTAAGAGGTCCTAACACTCTGGACTGAAAAATTGGTAAGGTCGCGTCCTCGTTATAGGGGCAACCTTAGGTGTCAATCTGACTGAGGGTTCTGAGGGAACACTGAAGTAAAGATCGGGCAGTCGAAGACTATCTTTATTATACTTTGTATATTGTTAATGTTGTGAAGCAGGTACTGTCCAGGCGACTATAGGGAATCCAGTTGACCGGACTTTCAAGCGACCGACATTAGATACGACCAATATCGAGATCTGAGTCAGGTACATGATGACGTGGTAGGCGCCTGTATGTGTTCCAAGTGATTGAGTTCAGATAACAGAGAATTGAAACAGACAGATCGATGTTTCACCGGAGGCTGCCACATCAGCTTTCAAGCGCCTAGGGTAGGATAAGACCTGGCTACGACAGATCTAACCAAGACTCGGCTAGAGGCGCCTAGAAAACCTTCCAAGCGCCCGAATAAAATTTATAAAAGAACCCTCAAACAGAGAACCCCACATTAATTTTCCAAGTGCTTGTGCTCTCATCTCTCGTGTTCGGCAATCAACTATGGTGCTATGGTGCAACAACTTTGATCGCGTGCTTCATATCCATCTCTTAAAGTCAGTATAATTTTTGTTAAAGCTAGTCCTTTCTTTTATACTTTATTTCTAAAGGGACGGTAAGGTTGTTATCGTACCTTATACTTTGTAAGAAACGAATCACTTATCTCCAACAAGAAAGAGATATTTAGTATTTGCCCATCGATAGCAATCTCGGTGGGCCTTGAACTAGTAGTCTTTCGACTGTGAACTAAGTAAATAATTTCCTGTGTCTTTATTACTTAATTACTTCCGCTGCAAATTACTTTGAGTTTTACAAGTTTTTACGAAACAAATAACAAAAAAATTTATGCTATTCACCCCCCCCCCCCCCCGGAGCATTCTAATCAGTCCTACACTTAGTAGCAGGACTTTGTAAAGAGGTTATTTCACATATTTCAATTTTTATTGGATCTTCATATGCACTTATTTAAAAGGAAGCAATTAATAGTGAGTCATTCAATCATGACCAACAAGACATGACCCCTTATTAACCTATCACTGGGAGCAAATCAATTGGTTATAAGTGGATATTCAATTGAAAAAAAAAAAAAAAAAAGTTGGATGGAAGTGCTGAAAAATACAGTGTTAAATTAATAGCTAAGGTTACCACATAGAAAGAAGATATTAACTGCTTTGATACTTATGTTCCAGAAGCTAGAAGCCTAGAACTGCTTCAATTATAATTTTGTTGGCATTAACTTCCACAACAAAATTGAGATCCACCAAATGGATGTGAAAACTACTTAATTCTTAAATGATGATTTAGAAGAAGAAATTAAATAGATCAGTCAAAGGGATTTGCAGTGTCTAACCAGTAAGATCTCTTTATGGTCTTAAGCAAACTTCTAAACAATAGCAGGAGAAGCTTAAAAAGATTGTTTTATCATATAGATTTATCATAAATCAACCTGGTAATATGTTCATAGTACAATTTGGGATATCATTGTCTATGTGTTGTTAGATACTTATTTTTGGTACTCTCAAGATAAAATTAAGAAACTAAGGGGGCGTTTGGTAGGCGTTTTCTTCTCCGTTTTTCATTTTTATTTTCTGCAAAAACAAGAAAACGCGTTTGGTTCGCATTTTCCATCTTCATTTTCCAGAAAATAAAGGAACGTTTTCTGAAAAAACTGAAAAACGAAAAATAATCGTTTTCTGTTTCCATTTTCGTTTTCCAAAAAATAAAAGAGTGTTTTCTGGAAAACTGGAAAACAAAAAAAACTCGTTTTCTGTTTTCTGGAAAAAGAGAGAATGAAAATAAAAAATAGAAAATTCTCTACAAACCAAACGCCCCCTAAATCTCTCTTGCCTAGTAACTTTGACATGAAAGATAAATGAGAAACTAGTGCTGCATTTGACATTACGAACATAAGAAAAAATAGTAACCTTATGTTGATTCAATGTACACTTCGGTTAGTCTTCAATGGATCTGGTATGAAAACCACTTCTTAACTGTGGTAAGGTGGTATGTCAAGAAGAATATAGCAAAGTGAATAGTGCTTGATGTTTGTCATGACATGTATCAAATAAGATATCATATTTGTGATAGTGAAGCGTAATGGATATACTAGAAATCTCAATTATGCACATTCAAATGTTAACAAAAGAACAACAAAATAACTAAAGCGAACAACATACTATATAGTAAGTTTCTAACGAGACTATAAAGGTTACTCTATTGCAAGTTAGGCATCCAATCTAGAAGATTACTCTTGCACTAGTTGGAGGATTTTCAATCTTGATGGGAGAGCTTTTTCCAGGGGCTCTAAGAAGCAGACATGTTTTACAAATTCAACCATAGCATCAAAATTTGTGAAGTTTTCGACGGCAAGAAAGGAAAAAAAAAATGACTAAGGGATTTATTAGTGGAAATTCCAATGTAGCCTAAGTTCATACATCTAATATGACTTTTGTAAAAGTCAAGCTGCAATGGCTAGGAAATATGGCAAAGACTATGATCAAGTCTAAGCATATTAGGTAAATACATAACTGTGTAAGAATCTAACTCAAGATGGTAAAATTACCATTGACTTTGTTAGTAAGGCCACAAACTTGGTGAGTCTACTAATAAATGGGTTTGCAAGAAAAAGGTCCAAAGAACTCACAGTTGGATGGGCCTAAAGCTCAATAATAGAATTTTCAAATGAAGGAACTTCAACTTGATTCATGAAAACTTTAGGTTTTGAGTGCGATGAGTGGTAATAAATCTGCATACATCAAATAATTATTATCAGTAGAAAAAGGTGTCTGGATACTCATAGGACAAAAAGAGGATGAGTTATTGATTATAATAAATTAACAACAAAATGTCAAATTATAGTATCTCTGGGGATACTTGGTAGCATTTTGAGAAACTAATTTGGAGGACCATTATCTGTGCAAGTTATCTCAGGTTATCTAATTATACAAATGAAATAGCTAATTCAAGGCTTGTTCACTATGCAATTTCGTCATAACTTTGTGAAGACTTGCATAAGAATATATTCAAGTAGAAGATGTTTATGCTACATGAAGAACAAAGAACGTCACCAAATGTCTAAAACCATGTTTTAAAATTTTTTATTTAGAAAATGGTTGGAGATTGTTGGAATTTTTTAAATATAAAAATGTTTTCAAAAGACATAAAGGAGAAGACAAAGAAAGAATTTCCATGAGGAAGTTTAGTCCTACATCTAGAAGTTGGAGGGAGATTGAGTTGTTTATTAACATTTGCACATAAAGTTATATCTTGGCAAAAAAGTAGACCTAGTAAGAGGCACCATGTGCACATAACAGAGTCATCTGAAATGCACATGAATAATGCAATGCACTGCAAAGTGCAGACGCATTGTTGCAAGCTCACATACATTAGGTGTGACGTGGCATTCACATGGCATATGTGGACATGCGCAGCAAACAAGGCTTATGTGACGCACATGCAGCACAAAGTGGTGTATTTTTCACTTCACATGCACACATAGTTGCAAGTTGTCTCATATATTGGGTTTATTGTTGTATAGGAAGTTTTCCTCCACCTCATCTGCCAAGGGGGTTGATTGTTCGCTAACCAGCCAAGCACATCATGAGGTCTAATTTTGGCTTAAGCAGTTCAAACAATTGACCCAACAAGTCTAGGTGATCCAGTGCTTCACAATGGTGTGAACTAGAGCATCCAAGCAATCCAATGCCTAAGATAAACCTAGATGGGTGCAGTCTAAGAGACATAACCAACCAAAGGGTGTGCATTTATTGGGAGTGGGTTGAGTTTAATCACTAGCAAAAAGTCCCTCCATGCAACATTCTTCTTGCTCTCGGCAAATGGAGCTTCATCCATTGGATTTGCACACTTTGATGGGCAAACACCTATAACATTGTCTCTAGGAGTGGATTGTAGGCTCATTCTTAAGTGAGTAAGACACAAAAAGTGGGCAATCTTATCGATTGCTAGAATAAATTTGCCAGACCCAGGATGCATAGAAGTTGTAGAGTCTTAAAGAAAACAACTACATGCTCCATGATCATTGATTGCCACAAGTCAAGAAGTCACCATCCCAAACCACCCGACAACCAAATTTACATCATTTGATTGTATCCAACAACCAGAGTAGCAGTTTACTTTACATCCAAAGAAATATACTAAGAAACACAAAAAAGATGTCGAACATCATTTATTCATCGCAACCATACTGCCGAAGAAAGCTTATCTCCTAATTTAACGTAAGACGAAAGCAAGCAGAAGACAATATCCCTGATCAGCACCAAGATAACAACACCCTCGCAATTAATTAGCAAGTTCAATCGAGCACATCAATCCAAATGCTCAAATGGCAAGGTGATAGCTTGCTAATCAAACAGATCAGAACCACCACTTTGCCTCGAAATAGATCACAAAACCAACACAACATGCATCGATAAAAAATTCGCAGGTTCACCAAATCCATCGAGAACAAGCGATCAGAACCTAGAGGGACGAGTTTCGGAAACGGAATCATCCGAAGGAAGGGAGTCACCTGAAAGCAAGCAGGATCAGGACGCCTGATCTGGCATCGATTGCCGAGGCGATTCGAAGAGATTCTCGTCCCCGAATAATTTAGGGATGCTTAAACCGCGAGATTGTATTATGACCTGGCTCGAGTAGTCCAGCGGGTTTTTTTAGATCCAGACCGGTCAAGAGTTTTCAATTGTTTACGAGCAAAGGGCGCTCGCCAATAGGGTCATTTTACCCAATTTCTATAAACAGACCGACCAATTCAAATTCTAAATTTTAATTTACTAATCTAGCAGTTTGATTACGGTTTCAACTTATCCAAACCATTAAAATTAAAATGAACCATATTATTGATATTCTTTCAAAAATTCGTTTTTAAATAAAAAAAATCAGTTTGGTTTTAAGCTGACGAAATGATTTTAGTTCAATTTGGATTTAATTTTTTATATTTAAACATTTTGATTTTATTTTTATTTCCATTAATCAATAAATTAAAGCGGTCAATCTCTATGCAATTAAATTTGATTGGTTACAAGTGAACCAACCACAAACATAAGACTGGATGCGGATGATCCAAATCGTGAATGATCTAAAATTATGTCTGATGCGGGTCCGGATTTTTCACCTCCTTGTGAGGAAGACGATGGCATCACGGAGGCTTAGAGTCCTCTTCGACCACAACGGTAAAAGTGGATCACGAGGAAGCAAATCACAGAGAACAATGACACAAGATTTAACGTTGTTCGAAATTCCAATTCCTATTCCACGGGATGAGCTCTAGAGCAAGCCACAGTGTCAACCACCTCAACTATAAAATCCCTCCTTCTCGGAAGCACTTCCGGAGGTGAAGAAAACCCCTCACAAATCAAAATGTACGCAAGGTAAAGAGATGAATGAAATTGAACTGGCCCTCTGCCTTCTTCTCCCTTCTTCGATTTCCTTCTTCTACTCTCCCGGGTGTTGCCTCAGTTCAGTCTTTGGAAGTCCCCCTTGGATGAAAATTGATCGATCGATCCCCTTTTTCTTCCTTCTTCCTTCTTCCTCCTCCTTTATACATGTTCCCCTGAAGTCAATTGTGATGTAACAAACCACTAGGATCACCGTCCACGTGGAGAACCCTTTTTGTCTGAAGAATAATTCTGTTAGGAAAATAGTAAATGGAGACTCATGAGAATCTTATGGAGGGTCCCAGTTTACTACACCGTGTAACAAACTCCTATAAGCTAATGTATCGAGGAGCGTCTTTCCCACTTCTTTACCCTTTCTTTCTTCCATAGAGGTCTTTATTTTCCCTAGTTTTCTCCTCTGACTTATACATCAACTCGGTCTCATTCCCGAATGACCCCTGGCTGATTCCCCCGATGTACTCCCCTATACCCTTCTAGTTTGCTTAAACCAGGGTGTATATGACTCAACTCGGCCCGCCGAGTTGATAGTTGGCCCTGCTCCGACTATAAGGCCCTACCCACTTATATTCTCCTTAATTCCCCGAGTCGCTTCCCGACTCACTTCCCGGGTCGCTCCCCGACTAACTTTCCAGGTTGCTTATCTAGTTTCTTTCTAGTCATCAGACTTCTCCTTCCTACCCTACAACACCACCTTATCAACTCGGTTTATTTCCCCCAATAAGATCTAGCTAGTCAATGTCACATATCATACACTACTTTCTTTTCCTCCTAACTCACCTCAACGGTCATTATTTCTCTATTTCACTCCCAAATCGAGTTATAGCGGTATCATTAGCCACCGCCCCCCCCCCCCCCCAAATAGTCAAACGAAACTTTGAATTTAACTTTCCAAGTGAAAAACTCTGCTCCATCCTCCTCCTTATTGATCCTGTTTTCATAATAGAGCTCAGATTTCCCTCTCCCTAACTTACCTTACGCGCATTAAACATCTTATTGGGCTAATGGGCTCCCCCCCTTTCTGGAGGGAAGTTTAAAATCCGAAAACCCTTGGTAAATTTGTCTTCACTCGGCGACTTCAACTTCCCTAGCTTCGACTCTTCTTCTCCCCTCCGACATTTTTCACCGACGATAATCCTATGCCCAAACTTCTAGTCCATAGGGGTTCCCTGTCTCAAATAAACGTCCCTCCTCAATCGCAAGTACCTCCTTGCATTCTCTGCTATGGCTTCGAAAAATCCTAAACTAATCCCTTGGTATGAAGATACCGTCACGCGCCTAAACAACCACCACCACTTCTTCAATGATAGAAATTGATACATAGATTTTACTATAAACTATTGCTTTGCTTCTACCTCCTTCCGACCACATCGTCCCCCTCCCGCCTATCACTTCTTCTTCTCCGACCAGTTACTAAATGACCTCCGCTTGCCTGTGCCCTCTATTTATTTTAAACTATTAGATTTCTACAAATTGTCAATTAACCAATTAACACCCAATACCTTCTGAATATTAACAGTGTTGGGAATCGATTGGCCGGCTAGAGGGGGGTGAATAGCCCTCGTTCGTTGGTCGTCGTATTTTGCTCGTCTACAAGATGTTAGCGCAAGCGGAAGCAATAAACTAAGACAAGCAAATAGAAATAAAACAAAGACAATACAAACACCGAGATGTAACGTGGTTCACGGCTACGCCGCTAATCCACGGTCTAATTCGTCCACGGTGAATCACTCCGCAATCTATCCACTAGATCTCTCCTTTGCACAAAGCTAGGTGGAGGAGGTAACCTCTTTACAATCTCTCTTCTTACAATAGAATGGAGATAAAACTAGTAAGAAGAGTGGAAGAACACTTAGAGCACTTTGGGAGCAATTAGGAGCATAAGCATTAGCCCCCCAAAGCCTCATCCCCTTCCTTTTTATAGAGGAAGAGGGTTTCTTCCCGTTGACACGAGCGATCGTGATGGTACCCATCACCGATCGGCTGTAGTCGTTGCCCAATAACGACCGCTTTCCACGTTGGATACTATCCAACGGTACTGGCATCAGTCGACTGATGGCACCATCAGTCGACTGGTGCTCGATCAGTCGAGTCGACTCCATTCTCGCGTCTGCCATCACATCATCACGCCGATCGCGGTCGGGATCGATCGAATCACCGACCGCCCATATTGGCGTCGGATCGATCAACTTGATTCACCACATTAGACCCCGATCGACCCATCGATCGATCGCCATGACATGGCAATTGAAAACCCATCCGACACTTGGCCAAATGGCCAAGTTTCACCTAAGAGCTACCCTTCCCGGGTTACAATCGCTCACTCTCATCTCTCGGAGTCCCTCGCCTTCGAAGTTCTCTTCGTTCTCGGCCACGTCCCTCGGCAGCATCAGGCGCACGGCTCTGCAATGCTCCTTCGTGTCTCTTGCCTCGAAGTCTACTTCCTCCGGCTTCACTCCAAGCTTCTCGTCCGGCGGTCCCTCGGATGCTCCAAGCGCACGGCTTCCGCAAAGCAGTCCTTCACCGACTCAAGGCCCGAGTGATGAGTTGGTGAAACTCGCCATGGCTCCATGTGCGAATTACTAAGTCCTGCACGACTTCAACGCACATATCAAATCAACAATACCAACCTAACTTAACCCCTTTGCCACACCATCAAAATCATATCACGGTAAGAGATTGCCCTAACAATCTCCCCCTTTTTGATGTGTGGTAATCCGTTTAAGTTAGGTAAAAACATTTGATATAAATTTGTAAGGAAAGAAAGCATGTAAACATAAACATTTGATAGCAACATGCAACTCCCCCTTAATCCATGAAACTCCCCCTTAATCTCTCCCCATATCATAATTAACTTAAACATATTCATTTCTCCCCCTTTGACACCATCAAAAATATGAATACTAAGTTAAGAGCATATGGCATCAAGTCTAATAGAAAGAAAATGTTGGGTTTCCGGCACCGCGGCGTGTGTGTGTTCGATCATGTTTCGTAAACATGAGCACAGCGGAAGCAATTAAAATTAATAAATTTATATTTATTACAACACACATAACACACGCATGCTATTACAACAAGTGTAGACATAACCGTAAATTAAAATTTGCAATAAAAGAAATTATCTATGTTATACCTTTCGTATGACGTGTAGCGGGAACGACATCAACCGGAACGATCCTCGTAAGAATCGTCTCTATCCGTATCCACGCCGAGCTCCTCGGGATGACTTCGCTAAGTCACGAGCTTCGTCTTCATACGGGTTACTAGCCTCGTGTTGAAGACGACGTGATCGAGAGATGATCACGATCTGAATCCAAATTCGGATCCTAAAACGAGTTCTCAAAACTCGCTTCTCCGGAGAGGTATTCGTCAACCGTTTGACGAATCCTTCGTCCTCCACCTCAGAGGATTACCGGAGATCAAATCCCCGGTAAGTTAGCCACTGTCGGAGCACTAACCGTCGTCCAAACGACGCTCCGACGAGAGGAGGGGAAGCTGTCCAGAAAACTGGACAGCTTGGTGGAGGATATAGGCGCTGGCCAACCAAGGAAAGAAAAGCCTCACCTTGATGCTAAACCTATAGGGGATCACCGGAGGATCGCCGGAGGGTTCACCGGCTGTAGCTTGGTCGCCGGCAAGGACTTGGACGGCGGCACAAAAGCTGGGCGGCGGCAATGAAGGTGTTGGCGCCGAATACTCCTTCAAGGGGTGGGCGACAACTAGGTTGGGCGGCCAAAATAGATTAGTGGTTAGGGTTAGGGTTTAAGCCCTATTTTATAGAGAACTAATTCTCTTAACGGTTAATGGATCATATCCATAAAGCCCGTTAACCCGCTCCATTAGGATAAGTCAAAATAAACCAAACCATGATGGTTTATTTTAAGTTAAAACGAACCGAACCAACCTTTGGTTCATTCGTTTAATATAAACCAAACCCTTTGGTTTATTCTCATCCATTGGATTAGAACCAAACCATTTTGGTCCATCCATTATGTCTTCATAAGACAAGGCCCATCCACGCTTCCATTGCGACTGAAACAATTTCATGCTCGCTTTATGTTTGGTCCAACCAAACATAGTTTCTCTCGGTCTGAGAATCTCATTCTCAAGCTCGTTTTAAATCCTTTGGATTACACTCGTTGTGCGTGTGACCAAATAGGTTCTCGGTTTATGTTGGCCATCTATAATTAACCATTAATTATAGAACGATCATGAGTGGCACCTAGTAGTACATCATGATCCCCAATTAACCGAAAAGATCAACGGTTGATCCAGAACTATTTCTGAAACCCTTCAGTAGCTCGAATGAATCGTGCCCCATTCTCTTCACTCATCTTATACCCACTTGGTTCAGGACATGGTCTATTGTGTCAGTCCCCACTAGGCTGACTACGTCACACCTAACCCAAGTATCATTTCCTCGTCCTACGGATTCTAGTTACTCCACATGTATCGAAGAGTACCTTACTCTAAACATGTAATGCTTTGGCCAAAGACTTTAGTAACAATCCGACGAGAGGCCATGGGTATACATCTCCTCGCAAGGAGTGGTGAATCCTTTATAGGCTATTCAACACCTTGATCACCGACTTATACCCAATCATCCCGGGTCCACATCTCCTTAGAGATGTTTGCTTAAGATGTCAAAGCATAAGTCTCCATGATCAAGATGACTTGAATACCGCAAGTCAAAGGAACATCGCACTTAAGCCACAAAGAACTTCATGACATATCTATATATGCAGAGAACCATATGAAGTCTTACTTTGGTCACTCCAATGAACTAGTTACCATAACTAGCATCCACGATTAACTCTCGGACATCACAATGTCTCCGGCCCGGTGAGAATCACCGCTTGGATACACCAAGGAGTATACCTCGTGCTAGTCTCGGCGAATTGATGGTGTCGAATCCATCAATTCATCGACTAGGATAATTCCGATACATCACAATTACACATGTAGAGATACTCACTAGTTGTGATCCAATCACAAATTCTCTCATGCTGTGAATCGTATCGTGGACATTCATAAATGAGTTTAAGATCCAATCAAATACATTAAACATGTATACTCAAATAGTGAATCTTCATTTATCATATAAATGGTTCATACATAAGCGATTGCCTTAGGACATCTCTCATATATTACTAACGTAAAATACCACAAGTTGATAAAAATTGGAATTCATCATCGTTCTTGTGAAATGCAGGCCATCGATCGGGTTCGGATACGATCGCACGTGATTTTCGGAATTTTTGATTTTTCTGGCCAAAATTCAGAAATGCATAAAAAAATTCCAGAAAATTTGAAAAATCATGAAATTTGGGGAACACATTTCATTTAAGTATATCTATCAGGGAAAAATAGTTTTTCATGAAAGATCATTATATTTCCACGTTTTTGCCAAAAATCCAAAAGCTTTAAAAACTACTAGGTTTTTGATCATGATAGTATCCATTTTAACACCTAGTCTTGCATCCAATTGTTTCAAAACATAAATACATGTATTTTAAAGTAAGAAATTGTTTTGAAAACTTATGAAATATCCAACCATGATCTTGGGGCAATATGTCTATGAATTAAACATAAGCCTTCCCCATGATTGGTCTATTATTGCTATGTTGATACTTTAAATGACCATCTAAATGCCATAGGCATTAGTGGACATTTGTATCATCCTAACATCTCACCCATGCTAAGTTTGCAATCAAGTTAGCCTATAGTGAGTGTGAGATGCATCCTAGGGGATATTTGTATATACTTAACCAATATGTTCATGCAATTCTATCATGGTTAAGTATCAACCTAACATCCTACATGATCATAATGACATATATGAATTAATTTCACATTATGATCATGAAACTTATGTATTCATCAAATAATAGTCATGCATTAGGTATTATATGATGACAATAAACAAAGTATTACCTAAAGCATGATTCAAACATATTTCTCATGATAACGTGCCAAATTTTAAAAACATAAATCATGATTGTAAATATACATAGCAATTACATTTAATCATCATGATTTAAGCATTATTATCTATTTATGGGTACGTTATCATCACCCAACACTATCTAAAAAGTGTTGTCCGGTCATCCTAAGTCAACCAAAATATGATATAGATTAGGTCCATGTGGTTGACTACCCTAGGGGTTTTCTAACCCTTAAGGATGGATTTTGGAGCCCAAAATAAATTCTTTCCTATTGGGTTCACTAAATGTTCCTTGGGGATCCATTTTCTAGCTATTACTTTCTTTTTATCTTGTCCCCTAGCTATTAGGCATTTGTAGGCCTTTTCATTTTTCTTTTCCTTGTAGCCTAGGCCCTTTTTGTTGAAACTAGCTCTTTGGCTCCCTAAGATCATGTTCAATGTGTTGGAGTCAATTGTGAATTTCTCTAAGGCTTTGGTTAAATAACCTACCTTTTCCCTTAATGCCCTATTTTCCTCTATGCATGCATCATTAACATCCAAAGGCACATAATTATCATGTGAGCATGCATCATCGTTTAAGCTAGAAGAAATATTATCATTTAAGCATGCATTTTCTAGCTTTTGTTCTAATTCCTTAATTTGACTAAGCATGCTCTTATTTTTCTTTTTCATGCCAAATAAGTCCTTAGTTAAACTAGAGATTATGGAAACTATTTTCTTAGGAGAAGCATTTGTTACCATAGTTTCCATGTCTTCTTCTTCTTCTTCGGATGTAGAAGCTCCCCCTTCATTTGAGCTCTCCCCACTTGAGCTTGATTCTTCATTTTCGGTGGAGGAGGAGCAATCCGAGTCATGAAGAGCCATTAGTGCTAGGTTGGAGTAGACATGCTCTTCTTCTTCGGATGAGGAGGATGGGGCAACATCATCCCAAGTCTTGGCTTTGAGTGCCATGGCCTTCCCTTTTCCTTTTGCCTTCTTTTCTTCTTCCTTTTTCTTGCTCCCCTTCTTCTTCCTCTTTTCTTCTTTCTTTTTCTTCTCTTCCTTGCTCTTGTTTAGAAGGGGACAATTATCCCTTATATGTCCCTCTCCTTAGCAATTGTAGCATATCACCTTCCCCCTTGGTCTTCTACTCCTATCATTTGATTTGTTAAAATGAAAACCCTTTAAAGCACGTCTTACCCTCCTTACCATATATGCCTCTTCGGTGCTATCCATGGAGGAGGAGGAAGATGCTTCATCGGATGAGGAGAAAGGGATTTCCATCTTCTTTTTCCCTTTGTTGGCCATCAAGGCAACTCCTCTTGAGTTTTGGACTCTAGGCTCTTCTTGTATACCTTCAAGCCTTGTCTCATGAAGCTCCATTGTTGAGAAGAATTCCTCCAAGGTGCTTACTTCTAAGTTCTTGGAGATATAGAATGAGTCCACCATGGAGCTCCATTTTGAGGACCGAGGAAAGACATCTATGACCTTCATTACCATATCCCGGTTTGATAGCTTCTCACCTACACTTGTTAGCCCAATTAATATTTCTTTAATTCTAGAATGTAGAGAAGTTACCTTTTCTCCCTTTTCAAGCTTAATATTTGATAGTTGGGAGCGGAGGAGATCTCTTCTCGCTAGCTTGGCTTCCGAAGTGCCTTCATGAAGTTCAACCAATCTCTCCCACATCTCTTTGGCACTTGAGCACTCCCCTATTTTATTTACTTCTTGTTGAGGGAGGACATTGTATAGGTGGTGCTTGGCCTTTGAGTTTGCCAAGTATTCTTCTCTTTGCCTTTTGCTCCACCTCGATTTCTCCAATGGCTCCCCATCCTCGTTCCTAGGCAACTCGAAACCGTTTTCCATTATTAAAAGGATTTCAAAATCGGTTTCGAAGAATACCTCCATTCTCTTTTTCCACCAAGAGAATTCGCCGTTGAACTTCGGAGGGTAGATGTTTGAGCCGGCCATCTTTAGATGAAGTGTTTGTTGCGGCGGTTAGTCCTCGACAAACGACTTGGCTCTGATACCACTTGTTGGGAATCGATTGGCCGGCTAGAGGGGGGTGAATAGCCCTCGTTCGTTGGTCGTCGTATTTTGCTCGTCTACAAGATGTTAGCGCAAGCGGAAGCAATAAACTAAGACAAGCAAATAGAAATAAAACAAAGACAATACAAACACCGAGATGTAACGTGGTTCACGGCTACACCGTTCAGTTACGTATGTTGCTCCACGGTGAATCACTCCGCAATCTATCCACTAGATCTCTCCTTTGCACAAAGCTAGGTGGAGGTAACCTCTTTACAATCTCTCTTCTTACAATAGAATGGAGATAAAACTAGTAAGAAGAGTGGAAGAACACTTAGAGCACTTTAGGAGCAATTAGGAGCATAAGCATTAGCCCCCCAAAGCCTCATCCCCTTCCTTTTTATAGAGGAAGAGGGTTTCTTCCCGTTGACACAGGAGCAGTCGACTGATGGTACCCATCAGTCGACTGGTGCTGTAGCCATTGCCCAATAACGGCCGCTTTCCACATTGGATACTATCCAATCCAGATGGCATCGATCGGTGATGGCACCATCACCGACTAGTGCTCGATCGAGTGCCCGGTCAGTCGACTCCATTCGTGCGTGCGCGGTGCCATCGATCCGTCGCTCGCCGATCGATGATCAACCATCGACTGCCCATGTTGGCAGTCGACTGATCAACTTGATTCAGCCACATTAGACCAGTCGATCGACCCATCGACTCAGAGCAGTCAACTGCCATGACATGGCAGTCGACTGGTGTCGGGAAAACCCATCCGACACTTGGCCAAATGGCCAAGTTTCACCTAAGAGCTACCCTTCCCGGGTTACAATCGCTCACTCTCATCTCTCGGAGTCCCTCGCCTTCGAAGTTCTCTTCGTTCTCGGCCACGTCCCTCGGCAGCATCAGGCGCACGACTCTGCAATGCTCCTTCGCGTCTTTTGCCTCGAAGTCTACTTCCTCCGGCTTCACTCCAAGCTTCTCGTCCGGCGGTCCCTCGGATGCTCCAAGCGCACGGCTTCCGCAAAGCAGTCCTTCACCGACTCAAGGCCCGAGTGATGAGTTGGTGAAACTCGCCATGGCTCCATGTGCGAATTATTAAGTCCTGCACGACTTCAACGCACATATCAAATCAACAATACCAACCTAACTTAACCCCTTTGCCACACCATCAAAACCATATCACGGCAAGAGATTACCCTAACAAGCAGGTGTTGTAATTATTTTTAAACACTTAGAGCTTACTTTGTCCCCTTTATTGTTTCACTGCCTCTTCCAGTTAAAGTTTTCCAGGGAAGGCATTTTATATTTTGCTAGCCACTCGGATAGCTAGTTCCTTGTTAATATACCTTCTTCCCATAAAAGTTGGAATGATTTATACTTCTTTACTCAGCTTCCCACTCCCCTGCCCCATTCTGAACCTTGGAAGACGACCCTTTCGGACTTGCCCTCTTTCCAGGATTGTAGACTCCAATGTCCTTTTATGAAGATCTATTAGATGCCCACTGTCTTAGCCACTATGAGCTATCCCCCTTCTCCTTGGATGATTTGATCGTCATAGGTAGGATACTGCCCCTGACTTAGTACACAATGTCTATTCATTCTTATAGCTATTTATCTATTATTTTAAATGTCTTGTGTTGCAGACGACTTGATGCAGAGGGCTAGAAACAGTGGAGATAAAATCGCTGCTGCTAAGAAGCCCTCAAAGAAACGAGCTAGGGGAAAATCCCCTATTCTCTCCTCTTCTCTCCGCAAAAAATTCCGCCCATGCAAGGGGAATGCCCCCAACTCCTCCACTCTTCCAACATCCTCCTCCTCCCCCTCCTCTACTCCTCCTCTAAAACTTAACAGACGTCGCCACCTCATCATTTCTGAACTAACAGGGGAAGATACTCATCCTTCGATCCTCCCTCCATTTACCCACAAAGAGAATTCTCCTTCACTAACCACTTCTTCCTCTCCTTCTTTCCCGAGTAGAGGAATTGACCTTCCTACATCTTCTTCTCCCCTGCCTGCCCCTATAGAGTCATCTCCTTCTCATTCTCCCATTTCTAATTTTGATCCTTCTGCCCCCACCTTACTGTAGAAGATTTGACGCCGCTAGAGGGGGGTGAATAGCGTTGACCGTACTTAGATGGAAATCGTTCGCGTGTTTGTCTACAATTTCGTTAGTACGGAGCGGAATAACAAGAATAATAATGATAACGAAACATACAACACGCAAACACAAAGATATAACGTGGTTCGGAACCGAAACGGTTCCTACTCCACGGATTGGGTTCGTACGAACCCTAGCGATGTCAATCACACACCACTATGATAAGTACTCCTTCTCGACACAAGTCGGAGGTGGAGAAACCTCTTACAATAAAATTATAACAATAATCTAAATACAACAAGCAAATATAAGAGGAAATACAACAAGAGAAGTAAAGAACACTTTACAAAAACTCTTTAGAAGCTTGCTTGTTGATTGCCTTGGACTAGCACTTGAAAGCCCTGATTTGAAGCAGCAAATCGCTTCAAAACGTCCAAGAAAATCTGTGCCAAAAACCTCCCGTCGAGCTCCTTTTATCCTTGCGCGCAACCTGGATTTCCGCCCATCAGTCAACTACCATAAGTCACCAGTCGACTGATGCCACTGTTGTCGTGAGACAACGGCTCGATCCACGCTGGAAAAACTCCAACGGATCTCTTGGCCGATCGCCAATATTAGCGATCGACCGCCACGCGAGCGAATCGATCGCCTACCACACGGCATTCTCAGGCTCATGGTTGAACTAGCCGATCGGCTGCGCCTTGATCATTGCTTAAACCCAAATATAGTGCCCCCATACTTGCTAGACCACCCTTAGCCTAGACCTAAGCCTTCTAGCCACCTCCATCAGCCTCATGCCTCTCGGATCCCTCCAAGTCATCCATGACTTGTTCATCCATCGCGCTAGCTTCCAGGTGCTTCCCTCGGCTATGTCATGCTAACGGTGTCTACACCACCAAGGCACATTGGACTTACGCCGCCAAGACTCCGCTTGGACTTTACGCTGCCAATATCAATCCCCTTGGACTTCCAAATGCCAAGACTCAAGCTTGGACTTTCCCTTGCCAACCCATGTTGGACTTTCCATGCCAAGACCCATGCTTGGACTTTCCATTTGCCAAGACCCATGCTTGGACTTCTCATTTGCCAAGACCCATGCTTAGACTTCTCATGCCAAGTACACAAGACTTGGACCTTCCCAATTGCCAAGTGTCCCACTTGGACTTTCCATGCCAAGTACCCATGACTTGGACTTTACCTTGCCAAGACCCATGCTTGGACTTTCCCATAATCACATGGTCAACCCCAGTCAACCATCAAAGTCTCCCTCGAGTCAAATTCGAGTCTAGTCAATTATAACCTGGATCGATTGTATAAACAATCTCCCCAACATATTGACCGACATCAATGTCAAACATCAATGTCAAACCACTTTGTCAAACATCAAAACATCACTCGAGTCAAACTCGAGTCCTGGTCAATCGTGACCTGGGCCAATTGCACCAACAATCTCCCCCTTTTTGATGTTTGACAAAAACTAAACAAATCATTTGAGTTAGACCACTAACTCAAATTCTTTACCAATTATCCCAAATTTGTAAACACTCTCCAAATGTTCTCCCCCAAACATTCTCCCCCTTTTTGACTAACATCAAAAAGGTTTTCTCTCCAAGGAGGTCAATGTCTCAGGTCCCAATGAGATCTTACAATCTCCCCCTTGATAAAAAAATAAATACCTAGGATGCCTACCATCTTCCTAGTGATAATTCACATATCACTCAAGAGAGACAATCCTATACTCTCTCCCAATTTCCAAATTGGGTATCAAAAACCCATCAATTTTTCCAATCGATGATACTCTCCCAATAACTTCTCCTCTTCAAGGAGAAAAACACATCCATCATCCCAAGATGGATACCTCCCCCTAAAGGCTTGCTCCCCCTTGACCATTGCACCAACAATGTCCTTGGGAAGCCCCTAAGCCAATAAGAACTCTAAACCATCAAAATTAAGGTTCTAAGTTCAACATAGAACTTTCACTCACCCTAAATTTGATACTTTGACCTAACACAGCTCCTAATCCATATCCAATGGATTTTCACCTTTTATAATGCTTCCTAAAGCATATCCTAGGGTTAGGAGTGATTAGAAACTTTTTTCATAGCTGAACACGGGCTAAACAAACCTTGTTAACTTAAATCGGACTGACAATAGACTCTGACGATGTCGATCATTGCCGATCACATCATTATCGATTTTCAACTATCAGAAATGAATTTTATAAATTCATAAATAATTATACGTAATTCGAAAAATCATGAAAATTCATACGTATAATACTTATGACACACACAATGGGTGAAAAATATTTGAAAATTATTTTACCCATAAAATAGTGAGTTTGATACAAAACTCAAAACCATTAAAATTTTCAATGTTTTGGCCCTATTTTGTATCAACTCTATCAATGGTGATTGCTATCAAAAGATAGACTTCACCAAGGTTTTTCAAAATTATTTTAAAATGTTTTCAAAACCTTATTTTGGATCATATTCCTTGGGCTCTATGTACATGACTTGTACACATGCTCTCCCAATGATCCACAAATGAAACAAGATGAGTTTTAGTTCATCTAGATGCAAAACCTATGCACCTTGAACTTAACTCATATCCTAGCATCTCACATGTATCTAGGGTGTATAAAATACACATACATGTCAATTTAATGTGAGATGTGGGTTTTGTTCATCCTAATCTAGGGTTTCATGCATTTCCTAGGCAACCCTACTTGATTCCCTTATAAATAGGACTTCAAGTCATGCCATAGTCATTAAATCAATTTCAACCAAATTGTCTTAAATGCATGAATGATTATGGCATTAGAAATGATATAAATAAGCATATGCTCATAATCATGATGTCATGGCATATGATATAAAACTAAGCATACATGACATTAACCTAAAACCTAAGCATACTCATGACATATAAAATCATAGAAATAGGCATGATGTCATGACATGACATATGGCAATCAAAGCATGGTATATAAAATATATAGGTATAGTAATACCTAAATTTTAATATTTATTGCCATTTGATATAGTTAGATATATTTTGCCATATTATCATTAATCTCTCTAGTGTGCCAAAAACCCAAAATGGCACACTAACACTCTTAACCCTAATTGTGCCAATTTGATCATTTTATCAAACTTCATAACTAATATTGGCACATCCTAAAATCTTTTAGGATTATAATTCAAATCTATTTCCAAGGTAACCATGACCTTGAAAATATCCTAAAGTGCCACCTTTACCATGGTTGAGTTAACTACCCATCCAATCAAGGTTGGCCCACCCTAAACCCATCTTAGCGTGAATCAATCACGCTCTTAGGAACCCAAAACCGATTTGAGCTCCTAGGGTTAATTAGGTATTCCTTAGGGATAACCTCCCTAGATACCTTCCTAATGACCCTCTTAGGCTTGTTGGCCTTGGTCATTTGGGTCTTACCTAGGTTGACTCTAGGGGTAACTCCCCTTGCAACCTTCTTAGTGGTCACCCTAAGTTTCCTAGAAACCCTAGCCACTAGGCACAACCTTTGGTCAACCTTAGAGATGACTTCCCTATTGACCTTGGTCTTTCTAGACCTAGTTTGTGTTCTATAATCAAATGGAACACTATGGTAAGCTACCTTAGGCTTAGGTTTGTGACTCAAACCTTGCTTGCCCTTGGTTGACTTTTGACTCTTAGGTCCTTGGTGTTGACTTTGACTTTTGGACCTTTGACTTTGACCATTAGACCCTTTAAATTGGTTTTGTATATTCCTAAGGGTCTTTTCTAGTTTCTCAAGCCTTGATCTCAAGACTTGGTTTTCTAATTCTAATTGCCCAATTGATTTTTGATTAAGTTTTTGGGCATTACCATTTTCTCTAGGCATATGTCTACCCTTCTTAGGGTTAATGCCTAAATAGTTTTCTATTTTCCTAATGCTTTCCTTAGGAAGAGTTTTTCTAGGGACATTAGTCCCAAATTTCTCCTTTCTTGAAAAATTTACCCTCTTGGCTCCTAAGCAAAATTTCTTACTTCTAGCATGCTCTTTATGATAAATAGCAAGACTATTAAAATTATTCCTAGCATGCTTTTGACTATAAGAATTAGAAAGAGCATTACTAAAATATACCTTAGGGTTAGCCTTAGCTTCCCCTACATGTGATGCTCCTTCTTGCCCCTTCTTCTTCCCCCTAGGGCATTGACTCTGATAATGCCCCTTTGAGTTGCACTTGAAGCATAAGTCCAATGGTGATGCTCCTTCTTGCCCCTTCTTCTTCCCCCTAGGTTAGTGGTGGAGTTCGGAATTGACACTTCTTCATCTTGACCGGATGTAGAAGCTTCTTCTTGATGCTCCGGTGTTGAGGAGACTCTAATCTCCTCCTCAATCCTAGAAGTGGATGCTTCTTCCACTTCCTCCACCTCTTCCGATCCAGATGTTGATTCCCTATCAACCTCCGAATCCTCAAGCTCTTTGGATGAAGATGTACTTGCTTCTTTTTAAGCTTGAGAGGATGAGCACTCTTCTTCTTCTTCTTCTTCTTGGACCAATGATGAGTTTTCATGGAGCTTTGCCACTTGGCTCCACAACTCCTTAGCGTCCATATAGTCCCCTACCATACACACAATCTCATTAGGGACCAAATCAAGAATAAATTTTACTACCTTCATGTTTTTCTCGAAGGCTTGGAGTTGATCTTCACTCCACTTCTTCTTCTTGAGGAATCCTCCCTTTGGTCCTATTGGATAGCTAAAACCCTCCATCAAGATAGACCATTCTTCGAAGTCCCTCATCATTAGGAAGTCTTCAATTCTTGACTTCCATTGCTTAAACCCTTCTTGTCCATAGAAGGAGTAAGGGATTGGTGTGTTAATGTTCCATCCCAATTGTTCTTCCATCTTCACCCTCTAGCTTCTTTGTCCTAGCTCCCGGCGGTTAGTCCGTAGAAGAGCCCCGGGCTCTGATACCAACTGTAGGAAATTTGACGCCGCTAGAGGGGGGGTGAATAGCGTTTGACCGTACGTAGATGGAATTCGTTCGCGTGCTTGTCTACAATTTCGTTAGTACGCAGCGGAATAACAAGAATAATAATGATAACGAAACATATAACACGCAAACACAAAGATATAATGTGGTTCGAAACCGAAATGGTTCCTACTCCACGGATTGGGTTCGTACGAACCCTAGCGATGTTAATCACACACCACTATGATAAATACTCCTTCTCGACATAAGTCGGAGGTGGAGAAACCTCTTACAATAAGATTACAACAATAATCTAAATACAACAAGCAAATATAAGAGGAAATACAACAAAAGAAGTAAAGAACACTTTACAAAAACTCTTTAGAAGCTTGCTTGTTGATTGCCTTGGACTAGCACTTGAAAGCCCTGATTTGCAGCAGCAAATCGCTTCAAAACGTCCAAGAAAATCGGTTCCAAAAACCCTCCCGTCGAGCTCCTTTTATCCTTGCACGCGACTTGGATTTCTGCCCATCAGTCGACTGCCATAAGTCACCAGTCGACTGATGCCACTGTTGTCGTGAGACAACGGCTCGATCCACGCCGGAAAAACTCTAACGGATCTCTTGGCAATGATCCCGCGTGATCGCTTGATCGGCTATGGAGCATTCTGTGCTCGTGAGTTGAACTAGCATGATCGCTGTCCCTTGGCGATCGGTTGCGACACGATGATCGCTTCCAATGAGCAATGACCGCAGCAGCTTTTTCACCTAAACCATCGGTCGAACTCAAGTCGACTCACGACAGTCGAACCGGCCATAATGTCAGTCGACTGCCAACCTCAAACATGAGGTTTAAACCCAAATATGGTTCCCCCATACTTGCTAGACCACCCTTAGCCTAGACCTAAGCCTTCTAGCCACCTCCATCAGCCTCACGCCTCTCGGATCCCTCCAAGTCATCCATGACTTATTCATCCATCGCGCTAGCCTCCAGGTGCTTCCCTCGGCTATGTCATGCTAACGGTGTCTACACCGCCAAGGCACATTGGACTTACGCCGCCAAGACTCCGCTTGGACTTTACGCTGCCAATATCAATCCCCTTAGACTTCCAAATGTCAAGACTCAAGCTTGGACTTTCCCTTGCCAACTCATGTTGGACTTTCCATGCCAAGACTCATGCTTGGACTTTCCATTTGTCAAGATCCATGCTTGGACTTCTCATTTGCCAAGACCCATGCTTGGACTTCTCATGCCAAGTACACAAGACTTGGACCTTCCCAATTGCCAAGTGTCCCACTTGGACTTTCCATGCCAAGTACCCATGACTTGGACTTTACCTTGCTAAGACCCATGCTTGGACTTTCCCATAATCACATGGTCAACCCCAGTCAACCATCAAAGTCTCCCTCGAGTCAAACTCGAGTCTAGTCAATTATAACGTTACGTATTACTCTGATAAATTATAGTCTTTCATGGAGTGCCTAATCTCACAACTAGCAGGCATCGATGTAGTCGTTTGAGCATCAAAATATCCTGAGTCGAACTCGAGTTGGTGTCGTGACTGATAGATTACAACACTTGATGAGGAAGAACCTTCTCTTCCCATGGGAGATATTCTCCCTTAAAGCCCTTTGACTACTACTTTAGGATCTACGCTCAAGATCCGTAGTACAGAGGAGGTAAGAATCTTCAATCAATCAGGCGTGTACGAGCACCTGCGCAAGCATTTATCAAAGGTATACTCTCTTACCCTCCTTGTACTCAAAATACCCTAACACTCACCTTCGCAATATACTTTCCTCTTCCCCAGGTAGTCATCGATTACAATGAGATAACACAATGTCTGGCGGACTACCAGTCTACAATGGCTACTTGCCACAGTGCCTCCCTAGCCTAGTAGAAGAAGTTAGCTCAACAACTAGCTGAGAGCAAACAAACGGAGGCTGCTTTAGCTACTCGATGTGAAGAATTGACTACCCAGTTAGCAGTAGCTGGGCTCGAAAAAGAAGAGATCCTAAAGAAGAACAGTGCCCTTAATCACCAGTTGTTTCTGTAAACCGACAAGATTCATCATGTCAACACTCTGACCCAGGAACTGGTGGAGCACAAAGTTCAACTTAAGGAGGCAGAGGCTAGAGCATCCCAATCCTCGGCTGCCCTCCTACAAGCTCAATTGACTAATGAAGCTTTAGAGGCTTCCCTATCAGCCTACCGAGCACAAGTGGAGAGCCTCTCCTCCAAAGTATCTGCCTTTCCTAAGGTGTTGACAGATATTATCGGACAACTACGGGCGTTGCAAAAGGAACACTCTGAAGCCATAACCTCCCTGGGCCAACACACCGTAACAGCCGCTAGAGAAAGAGACGCTCTTGCCGATTAGGTGGCTAACAAAGAAGCCCAATGGAAAGAACGAGAGGCAGACTTGCGGACAAAATGCGCCCATAAAGGAGTAGAACTGTTCATTTTAGGCTTTAAAGGAGCTAATGAACAATACCCTGCCCAGGGCCACCCTCCTCCGGGTACAAATGTGAGCTATTTGGATGTAGAAGCCGCTATGGCAAAATACCCGGATGAGGTCTTCGAATTGTAACTTTGAACCTTTGAGAAATGTACTGAAGGATTTATAGATATAAAGTATTGATATTTGATAAGATAGCTTGCATCTTTTTCTCTCTTCCAGGGTAAGACAGGCACCTTTCCTTTACTATGCCTAATCATCCCTGATCAGAAACCTTCTTGGTGCCAGTCGACTGCTACTTAACTTCACACGGGGAGTCACCCGGGCTGGTTTGGGAAATAGAATACTCCAAGTTATCCCGAGCCATTTCCCGAGTAGGAGGAACCTACCACTGGCCAGTTATCCTGCACCGCCGTCAGATCAACCTCAAGTAGTTTTTAACCCCTTAACCAAATGAGGATATGACTGGTCACCCCATGGTTAATGTTCTTACTATTCCCGATGCCAACCCTTCGGTTACTCTGTTCAACCCATCTCCTTCTCCTTTTTCCAAGGAGGGATATTGACGTTCATTCTCTTCTATAAATATCTACCACAAGCCCTCTTGCTTTATCCCACTCCCATGGCTTCCTCTTCATTTCCCAAGTTTTGACTCAGACTCATCTGATGATTCGGCTACCCGTTCCATGACAACCTCAGCGTATCGGCCCCCACCTCCTCAAACTCCCACCAACACTGTAGCTCTAGGTACCAAGATGTCCTTCAGACCTCCTTTCCCCTCTTTTGGCAATCGGGTATGGAACCCTCCAATAGCGTTGCGGCAACTTACAAGGGGTCTTCCTCCTTCACCAGCCGACCTTCCTCCCCCTCCAGTGGCTGACGTCATTATTGGTGCAATCGGCCAAGGTCACGATTGACTGGACTCGAGTTTGACTCGAGTGATGTTTTGATGTTTGACATGGAAATGATATGTTTTGATGTTTGACATGGAAGTGTTGGACATGGAAGTTTAACATTGATGTCTGATAATGTTTTAGGAAGATTGTTTGTGCAATCGATCCAAGTCATGATTGACCGGACTTAAATTTGACTCGAGGGGGTTTTTGATGGTTGATTGGAGTTGACTATGTCATGGAAAGTCCAAGTCTTGAGTACTTGACATGTAAAGTCCAAACATGGATCTTGGCAAGGGAAAGTCTAACATGGGTTGGCAAGGAAAAGTCCAAGCATGGGTCTTGACATGGAAAGTCCAACATGGGTTGGCAAGGGAAAGTCCAAGCTTGAGTCTTGACATTTGAGAAGTCCAAGGGGTTTGATATTGGCAGTGTAAAGTCTAAGCGGGAGTCTTGGCAGCATAAGTCTAATAGTTGGCGACGTAAAGTCCAAGCGGAGTCTTGGCGGTGTAAGTCTAATGTGTCTTGGCGGTGTAGACACCGTTAGCATGACATAGCCGATGGAAGCACCTGAAGACTAGCGCAATGGATGAACAAGTCATGAATGACTTGGAGGATTTTGAGAGGCGTGAGGCTGATGGAGGTGGCTAGAAGGCTTAGGTCTAGGCTAAGGGTGATCTAGCAAGTATGAGGACACAATACTTAGGTTAAAACCTCATGTTTGAGGTGTGCCACGATTGGTAGTGTCGTATATGATCGTGTGGTCATTGTTTATTAGCTATACAATGGATCATCCTCTGACAAAGTGACAGTCGACTTCAAGAGCACAGCGGGAAAGAAAATAAATAATTTTTTATTTCATCCCAGACATCCCGGGGACCAGGATCACATGTTTTGACATAGATAATATGAAATAAATTTTCATAAAATAGTTTAGAGCTTATACCTTCGGGATTCTTTTCTAATCCATAGAAATAAGGAACAAAGTTGACAAGTTTTGCCTCTATCAGTATCCATGCTGAGCTCTCTAGAGTCAACTCCACGAGCAACAAGTCTTCGTCTCCTATTGGTGCTAGCCAATCGGTGGAAATGAGAAAGCGAGAGAGGAAGAAGACGACTACCAAAAGAGAATTACCTCCAAAGATTATCAAGAGGTCTATTTTATAGTTCTCTTGATTAGGGCATCTTAGGAGACTTAAACGAAACCAATTTTACTATAATTATCCCATAATTAAGGTAAGAAAAGTCGTGAAATTATCAAACTTGAACGACCCAAATCTGGCGGAATCACAACACGGCTGTGTTTGGGAAACACAACCTGACCGTGTTTCTTTGGCACTGTCGTGCTTGGAAACACGGTAGGCACAGTTTGGTACCTGGCCAATTTGGCCAGGGTTATGCATGGCCTGTGCCTTGTTAGGCATGATCGTGTAAGGCTCTGTATTGTCTGTTTTGATTCATTCAAGTGTCATATGGTCGTACTGAACCTCGGCATGGTCAGAGGATGTTCTGTAGCCCCCATTTTCACACCCTTATGGCATGGTCCAACTAGGTATAACCTCTCTCTCTTTGAGAATCTCATTCTCAGATTTATTTTACGTCTCTAAATCACTCATATTGTGTGTGACTCAATAGGTTCTAGGTTATATTGGTCATTTATAATTAACCTATTAATTGTGAATAGATCATGAGTGATACCTAGTAGTACATCATGCCCCTAATTGATAAGTCCAATACCGACTTTAAAATGTTTCTTAACCTTTTAACGACTTCAATTGTTCATGACCTTGTTCTTTTTACTCATCCTATATCGACTTGGTTCAAGGCATGATCTATTTGTTCGTCTCCACTATGTTGACTACGTCACACCTAGCTAAGTTAGTTTCTTGTCATATAGATTCAAGTTATTTCTACATCTTTCCAAGAAGACTGTCTTCTCAATATGCTTGCTGACAGAGACTTCTGAGTAACAATACTGACAAGAGACCTAGGGTATATATCTCCTTTATAAGTAGTGGTGAATCTTTTGTGGGCTATTCAAACATCTTCGATCACTTTGACTTACACCCAATCATCCCGGAGTATCATCTCCTATGGAGATAGGTATAAGTCGCTATGATCAAGATAACTTAAATATCTCAAGTCTAAGGAAGTTCATACTCGAGTTGCAATGAAATCTTCATCGATATAAATAATCATATAAAGTCTCATAGTATGTCACTCCAACGAACTAGCTACTATAACTAATATCCACATATTCATTCTTAGTAAATGAGTATCGAATGCTTATAAATCAAGAAGCGCATGTTAACTCGCGTGGTTTATTGTTGCCCTAGTCTCCATCCGCCATCTCGCACTCAGGCTCGTTGCTTCTCCTTCACGACCCCTTGTTCTCTCCTCTCTCCGTCCTCCGGTCTTGCGCCTTCTCTTCCCACTTGTTCTCCTCTCTGACACGACATTCGATTTTATGAACAAAATTGATAGCACAGTTTTAAGGATTTTTTCCTCCTTATTTCGAACTAAGATATAGCAGAGCAGACGCTAGAATTCTCTTCCTTTCTTACTTGATAGGATTTAGATTGTAGTTCGTTATCTGTGTTTCCTCCTCTATTTTTAGCGATCTATGAAATTTCTGCTTTTCCGCTTATGGGTGGACCGTGGGGCGATTTTGAGAATGCATGGCAATTCAATTTTTTTTATGTGAAAATTTTATTTTTTAAATTTCGAATAGCTTTTGAGTTTTTATTGATGGAAAAAAATGGCTTCTTTAGGGAAATTACTTGGGAAGTCTCTTGTAGAAGGTTCCTCACTGGCAAATTTGTGTTCAGTCTTTCTTAATGTAACACTAATTTGTTGCACTGTGATTTTAATTCCTTCATTTGGCTTGTTTTTCTCTGGGATTGACAGAATATATTGTGTCTCATGTAGAACTGAAGTCATGTACCATAACCGACACAGATAATTTTCAACAGCAATTCAATGTTTCTATTACTCCTTGTGCCATGCTAGAAGATTCATTATGGGATGTGGATTAGACATGCTAATTTATCTTATAATATGAACCAGGACGTGAAATGGATGCCGAGGAAAATGATATTGAAAAAGCTGCTGCTGAACGCCACGAACGACTAAAAACTCTTAAAATGGCCAAAGTGCTTCTAGAAACACCAGATGATGACACAACACCAGATGATGACACAAAAAGCATGATAGAAATCTAGAAGATGCTGAGGAGACTGCAGAGGATGAGTAAGTCCTACTCTATTCATGCGTTTAATTTGTTATTAGTATTTTTCTTCTATAAGAGTAAGTTATTTAGGGATCACAGCCCTGCAACATAACACTGGAAAATTCTGGAGCAAATTGTTAGGCCTCATTAGCCTTTCATTTGTTCCAACAGGTGCCGAAATGTAACATGTAAACATAGGATTTTATTCGTGGTGTAGGGATCATGAAGTAATAAATGGCATTTTGTTAGGAGGGAGTATTATAAACACTTTTTGAGCCCTTCAATGGTGCAATATATATTAAGGATTTGCTTATTGGTTTAGGAAATGATAACTTGTCACAACAAAAATGGCTTCCAATCCTATTGAATAAGATCAGTTACCACCACGACAGTTCCATCAGAATCACTTGTTCAACTCTTTATCCTTGTCACTAGGGCATTATAGAACACACATGCACATGACACAATCTGTAATTATATGCTAGCATAAAGCATGGAGAAAGATAAGATAAAGAAACCCACTTTAGCGATAAATATTTTTCATTGAAAACATTTAAGGACAAACTAACATAATACCAAAAGAACATCAATGTGAAAAGAAATGAGGCCTCAAAAGATCAGCGTGAGAGATCCCATGATGGATGATATGTGAATAGGCACCTATGTTCTCAAGTTAGCATCCTTAGTATTTGCCTCAACAAACCAAGAGGCAAAAACAAATGGATGTCAGCTAAGGAAATATTGGTCTATTTAATGGATCAAAGATCATATGATATAGAACGAGATCAGGGAGCATGGTCTATTTAATGGATCAAAGATTTGACATGTGGCAAACTCTAGCCATGGAGCATGTAGTGGTTATAATTGTGATTGACAACTTGAAACAAGGTGAACTTGTAGGCATGGAATATTGGATAGCATGGAGCTAGCTTAGGGAGCTTGGTGCATTTGATGAATCGGAGACCTAGAATGAGGTGAACTGTAGGCCATAAAGCGGACTCTAGGGCATGAAGCATTGGTTATTCAAGCATGAGCTATTAAAGATTGTAATTATAGTCTTAGAGCTTTTATCTTTGGGGAACATCATTTTAGATAATGTGTTTAGCTAGGTAAGGATAGACTCTCTAGTGATTTAGTTATAATTCGACCAAGAGAGAACTTGTTCTAACTTGTGGTTTGCCGACTTAGCTTGGTCCATAGGACCTTTTGTAAACTATGATACATATAAGCTGAGTGAAGGAGGGAGTATCCTGGATCCAATTGATTCAATCAATTAGAGAATGTCAGTTGACTATGGAATTGACTGGCTGCGAGGGTTAGGTAAACAAGATGATTTTGTTTGTGCAACAATCAATTGGATATTGTACCAGTCGACTAAAGGGTTGAATAGTTGACTAGAGGTGAATTCCAATTTAATGATGATATATAGTCACTGAATTTTATTGGTAACATTTGCTTGCCTAGTCAATTGGAGGGCTTCCTCCTCTACTTGATTGGAGGTGAACAAAATGAATCTTTTGGAAAGCTTGTTATATACAACTCTTGGGGAGCTTTGAGCTTAACATATTGTACAAAAATAATCTCTATTCTTGTGAACAAGTGCTCAAATAGTTTCCAAGGGCTTGAATAAAACTTAAAAGCTTAAACTTAAGCTTTCATTAATCTCTAGCTTTGTTTTTCATCATCTTTGAGAGAGAAGAAATTATTGTAAACATGTTGATTGGAAGAGATGGTTTATAGTGAAGTTTTGGAGGTTATACACCACAGGTATTAGAGGCTGTGGATTAAGAATTTAAGAATGGGGGTCTCCAAACGATATTATATCGATATGTTAATGTGTCTTTCTTTTATTCTTATTTCTGCCGTAATTACTACTTGACATGAACAACCGGATACACACATGAACACCCTCCCACAACTAACTACCAATGATTTGGTTTGTCTTTATATTTGTGAGAAAATTTGATTTAGGGGTGTTATCTGTTCATCCCCTTGCACACTAGCCAGCCATAGTAGATCCTAACAGCATGTAGAAAAAAGGATTAATATATTCAGCAAATTTAACTATATATGAATCCCTACACAGAAGTAAATCTTGTGTGCTATGCTCAACACTAGTACAACTACAAAAGCATTCCATCCTGCACACACACCAACGATCTGTAGAGTGTGATTACTAGTAATATGATGCTTGTCCATCTAGCTAGTGTAGATCCTAATTAGCATTAGTTTATTGGTGTCATTATTATTAATTGTACTGGTTGTGTTTATTATGTTAATCAACTTATCTATTATAGTCAAATTGACGGATGGTTCCTACCTTCAAATTGTAAAGATAAAAATAACTATGAGCAAGTATCAAATTGACGACTCTCAAAACTTATCTTTACCTCCTCGCATTATAGTCATAAGTTTCCCTTAACCAATGCTTAAACCATGTGTTATGCCCCGAGAGTATGTCGTGCCGAAAATCAAGCTTTTGGTGTGTTCTTGTATCGATTAACTCCTATCTCTAACGAGGAGTTCTTTAGTGTTTTGCCCTCCGTACGTGGTCAAGGACCACTAGGGCCTTGGAGTAGTAGCCGAAGGCTATGAACTAAGTAAAAAAACATTTGTCTCCTTTTATTTATCGCTTATCTTTCTGCTGCAATTAATTGTCTACTCGGGTTTTAACGAACGAACGAAAAGAAAGAAAAATAAAAGGTTTTATCGCTATTCACCCCCCCCTCTAGCGATCCGCTTCGATCCAACATACACCACCTGATAAGTCCACAATATTAAACTGTAAACAATATATCGACACAAAACAAGTCCACGATATAAAGACAAGTCCATAACATAATCAAAATCCATAACATAGACAAAAATCCTCGGGAGACTCAGAAAAGCGAAGATGGGATGGATCGCCGACGCAGCTCCAAGCCGTCACGAAGACTTCAACCTGTTACCTGGGCGACAGAAAAACCCAGGGTCCGTGGTAGTGAGTAAAACTCAGCAGGTAATAGAAAAACATGTATATATTAATATCCCATGTATTTCTATAGGAAAATCTATAGGTATCACTAGCATGATAACATATCCATGTATATACCATCTAACCAAAAGCCAATATGAACTGCAGACATACCTGAACGTCTGATACGCTACACCTATCCAACCTGAGCACATATCCATAACATAAGGTATAAAGAATAGTACTAACTCATACTACATCCTGATATGGGTTGAAGGTATCACAGTGAATAACCAACAAGTATACAAGTACCGGCCTACTACCATACAGAAAATGCAATAGCATGTATGAATATGTACAAACAAATGCAACAAGCATAATACATACAAATGCAGCATCACAATAAGCATATATATATAGAATGCATTTATATATATATACTAATCACAATCATCCATATATATATATATACATGCATATATGTATATATATGGCAATATGCAAAAATGCCATAAGTCGGCAATGCAACATGCATGGTCATGTCGGCTCACCCTAAAGCTACCACGACCCTAGTGTGGCCTCGGTGGCTCGAGCATGACAACTGTCCCAACTCAACACCAACCCTCGAGTGGCCGATGGGCAGTATGATCGAGTAGCATATAAGCGTAAAGAGCAAGCTACACGATGGGGGTCCCTGCTGTTGGCCACTCCGACAGTCATTACCCATGAGTGGTCGAGTGCCACACACGCAGGA
Source organism: Wurfbainia villosa (assembly GCA_025175895.1). Lineage (NCBI taxonomy): Eukaryota > Viridiplantae > Streptophyta > Magnoliopsida > Zingiberales > Zingiberaceae > Wurfbainia > Wurfbainia villosa. Next base: position 26,575,043 of record CM045989.1, on the reverse strand, counting down.
CTATGGCACGCAAATCCAACTACCACCGTCTATAGTGGTAGAGTGCGGCACCACAATGCTCTGCTCTCACACCGATTACTCCTCCTATGAGTAACTGTGGAGGCAGGATGACTGACGACACTCTCAACCATAAGGGAGACCTCGTCGCCAGCGTGCATGCAAATGACATGAATGCAATGTCTCACATACATACATCTACCATAGACTCTCTATTCTACAGAGAGTCACACTAACCAGATCAACGCACTCTCTATTCTGCAGAGAGTCGTACTCAAACTGATTATATCAGGCTAGGACCACCTGTCCGTAGCGATACACTAAATATCATTTACCTGACCATTTACATAATACATGGTCAGTAGTAAACATGCAACCTAAGGGTACTCGAACTAACCCTAGGTTCAAGACATTATCTATATACGAATGACCTTTTTGCCCAATTTACAATCAGGTTGTCATCCGAACTTTACTACTTGCACTTAACTTAAACAAATTCTAAGTTACTTACATCACCTATATATATAACTCCTAATCATGGTAAATAAACATGATAGCAACAATGGAGTTAATAGCCAAAGGTAAAGTATCAAGTGCAAGATAAATAAGAACAGAGTCAAGGTAACATGATCATATAAGATGATCATGCATCTAAATATGTATGCATTAAACTACCTGACCAAGGAAGTGTTGGGTTTTTTCGAGCCGCAAAAACCGCTTTTTGCGTTGCGGAAACCTCGGAAGCCCCGGCCACAGATCGGTGCGAAGTATAAAATTATAATTACATGTATGTGCTTACAAAATCCTAGATCTACCTTAGATCTAAGAGGTTAGAACGTTACCCTCGTAGCGACGCCCTTCGCTTATCCCGCTCGTCCAAAAGTCCACCGGAACTCGAGAGTGTCAAGTGCACACTCCTCTATGGTATCCACACAAGCAATAGGTGGAGAAAAAGACACTTGAGTGTGCTAGCACTCCTCTATGGTGTCTCGGCAAGATGAGGTTGGAGAGGGAGAGCTTGAGAGAAAAATTCCCAAGGAAGAAGATGAAGTTAAGAGTGTGTAACTCACCAAATGAATTCTCCACCCATAACCCCAAAGTGGCCGGCCACTTCATGGAGGGGGGGTTACATGCATGCATGTAACTCCCATGACCCTTGGTCTCCCTCATGATGTGGCACCAATTGACCAAGTCAATGATGATGTGCAGCATCATCATTGGTCGGCCATGCCTAGTCATCATCATGACATGGCATTTGGTCAAGTCAAACTTGACCTTTCATCTTCCCTCTCAAGTCAAGTCAAACTTGACCTCTAATCTCCCATGGTTGATCAAATCTAACCACTTGACTCAAGTCAATTTAATATAATGAATCTCTATTCATTAATTTAAATTGATTTGATGAATCAAATCTCAATTAGACTCATTCAACACTTGAATCAACTTGAGTCTAACTCAATTAGTCTAATTTGGATTACTCTTAATCCAATTTGGTTCATCCCATGAACCTAATCCTCATGGTTCATCATATGAACCTAATCTCCATCTAATTGCTCTTATGTGTGTGACTTATAGGTTCTTGTAACGCTGGCAATGTCCCTAAACCGATTTAGGAACATAAGCAATGAGCGGTATCTAGCAACACATCATTGCTACCCAAGTTACAAGAATGTTGAGCTCCAACATCACCTTTGTGACTACTAATTGTGACTCTCACAATATGTGACAATGTTCCTCTATCCTTGACATCTAGATTGACCAATCGAGGCATAGACCGTGTCATCCTCGGTACAATCTAAATCTTGAACTCCAAGTAGACTCACTCTAATCAAATGAGCTCAATATCTCATATTGACTCATTTGGGCATGGCCATGCACTTCGTGGTCTCACTCTATCAAGAATATCGATGTCACCCCCGTCATATAGGAGGGATAGATCCCATCTACATCACTCACATCCCTCCGCATAATCTGCTACATACCCAAGAATCGCTTTATAGTCCACCCATTTACACGCTGACGAAGCCAAAGTATGCAACTCCTTATGTAGGGAACCATGGTGACTTCAGGTCTAAGGACTAATAGTCATACTAATAGCTACATGAGAAAGTATATGACACTCATATAACGATCCATGATACGTTCTCATGGCGGGTCATTCAGTATATATTCTCCAATGCATACCCATGTGTCAACTTGATATCTCATATCCATGACTTGTGAGATCAAGTCATCTTGTTGACCTACATGCTAGTCTCTACGCATTAACATTGTCCCTGAATGTTAATACTGACTAGGAATGATTAAGAGTAGTGTTCTCTATATCATCTCATTATCGATTCAACCAATCGATTGATATAGATAAGAACCTACTACTCAAGGACATTATTATATTTAGTTATTTGGCACCAATACAAGTAAATATAATAACCATGCCTTTATAAATAGGAATATGATACAATAAAGTCCATACAACAATCATCATATGATTGGCTCTAGGGCTTTCACTAACAATCTCCCACTAACACTAGTGCCAATCACCGTAGTATCTAATACCCAATGACCTAGTGTGACCATCATGCTTTTTCTATGCCAAAGCCTTGGTCAAGGGATCTGCGATGTTAGCCTCTGTGGGTACTCTGCAAATCTTCACATCTCCTCTATCGATGATCTCTCGAATGAGATGGAAGCGCCAGAGTATGTGTTTGGTCCGCGGAGCGAGGTTCCTTAGGTAATCGCCTCCATTGTTGTCACAATAGAGCTCTATAGGATCTGCAATGCTAGGAACCACCCCAAGCTCAAGAATGAACTCATGGATCCAAATCGCCCTTACGCCTCGATGCAGCGATATACTCGGCCTATGGTAGAATCAAGAATCGTGTCTCGCCGAACTCTTCCATCACGGCGCCACCATTCAAGCAAAACACGAACCCCGATCGCGATCTGTAATCATCCTAGTCCGCTGAAGCCGCATCGCAGAACCCTTTACGCCTAGCTCCTCATCGCTTCCAAATATCAAGAAATATTCTTTAGTCCTTCTCAAGTACTTAAGAATATTCTTGATCGCTATCCAGGACGCCACCGGATCTCGATCGTATCTACTCGTCATGCTCAAAGCATACGAGACATCGACGAGTACACAAGACGGCGCACATGATAGATCCTATAGCAGATGCGTAAGGATCTTATCCATGCGGTCTCTCCTCTCTAGAAGAGGGACTTTGAGTCTTGAAAGACTCACACCATGTGACATCGCAAGTCCTTTCTTGGAATTCTCGCATGGCAAACCAAGTAATACTGTGTCAATGTATGTACTCGACTTAGGCCAAGCAATCTCTTAGATCTATCTCTATAGATCTTGATGCCTAGAATACGTGCCGCTTCACCTAAGTCCTTCATTGAGAAGCACGTCCTCACCAAGTCTTCACGGCATAGCGAAGGGATGTCATTCCCAATGAGTAGTATGTCATCCACATATACAAGGAACACAACTGTTCCCATTAACCCTCTTGTAGACACAGGTTCATCTTCATTCTTGATGAAACCAAACTGCTTTGATCGCATCATCGAATCGAAGATTCCAGCTCGAGAAGCTTGCTTTTAGCCCATAAATGGACCTCACTTGCATACCTTCCGATGTGGATCTACAAAACCCTCGTTGTGTCATGTACACATCCTCGAGTAAGTTTCATCGTAAACGCAGCTTGGTTTTGACATCCATCCGCCAGATCTCATAATCGTGGTATGCCGCAATAGCAAGCAAGATCCGAATGGACTTAAACATCGCCATCGGAGAAAAGGTTTCATCATAGTCAATACCATGAATTTGCTTGAAACCTTTAGCCACCAATCGCCCTTATAGGTATGCGTAAGTCCATCCATGTCCTTTTCTCCTAAAGACCCACTTACACCCAATGGGTTTGACCCCTTCAGGTGGATCAACCAAAGTCCATACTTGGTTAGTGTACATGGATTCCATCTCGGATCTCATGGCGTCTAGCCATTTCTCAGAATCTGGGCTCATCACTGCTTCCTGATAGGAGGTAGGCTCATTCTCAATGAGCATAACGTCATCATGGTCAGACAAGAGAAATGAGTATCTCTCAGGCTGACGACGTACCCTATCAGACCTGCGAAGAGGTAGGTCTACTTGAACAGGTGGTTGTTCCACAACTCTTTGTGCAACAACCTCATCACCCATAACACTTTGTGGTTCCTGTTCAACCTCCATCAAGGCCTCAGTGCTATGGTCCTTATCTTGAATTTCTTCAAGATCGAAGGTACTCCCACTAGTTTTTCTAGAAACAAAATCCCTTTCTAGAAAAACCCCAGTCTTTGCCACAAACACTTTGTGCTGACTGGGAATGTAGAAGTAATATCCCTTTGTATCCTTGAGATATCCAACAAAATAGCACCTATCAAATTTGGGTCCCAGTTTGTCTGAGACTTGACGTCGAACGTAAGCCTCATAACCCCAAATCCTCATAAAAGACATCTTGGGATTTCTCCCTGTCCATATCATATATGGTGTCTTTACCACAACCTTGGATGGTACACGGTTAAGGGTAAAGGCTGCTGTGTCCAGAGCATATCCCCAAAAGGATATAGGAAGATCTGTGTGACTCATCATAGATCGTACCATATCCAATAGGGTACGATTCCTCCTTTCGGATACACCATTCCACTGTGGTGTTCCAGGAGGAGTGAGTTGGGATAGAATCCCACACTCAGCTAGATAGTCACGAAACTCATGGCTAAGGTATTCACCACCTCGATCTGATCGAAGTATCTTAATACTCTTGCCAAGTCGGGTTTTGTACTTCATTCTTGAATTCTGAACTTTTCAAAGGATTCTGATTTATGTGTCATAAGATACACATAACCATATCTACCAAGTCATCAAGAATGTAATGAAGTACCAGAACCACCTCTAGCAGCAACATTGAAAGGACCACATACATCACTATGTATAAGTCCTAACAAATCTGTTGCTCTTTCGCTATGTCCACTAAAGGGAGTCTTGGTCATCTTGCCTAAACGGCAAGACTCGCATGTCTCATATGATTCAAAATCAAATGAGTCTAGCAGCCCATCCTTAGGGAGCTGAGATAAGCGACTCTCATTTATGTGACCTAAGCGACAATGCCAGAGATAGGTTTGGTTCAACTCATTTGACTTGAACCTCTTGGTACTTATGTTATAGATAGGGCTCTCTAAGTCTAGAAAGTAGAGTCCGCTCATTAGAGGTGCACTACATAGAACATATCATTTAAATAAACTGAACAACATTTGTTCTTTATTATAAATGAAAACCTTTCTTATCCAAACAAGAAATCAAAATGATGTTCTTAGTTAAAGGTACATAACAACATTCATCTAATTCTAGTACAAGCCCAGAGGGCGAGATAGATCATAAGTTCCTACAAAGAATAAAGAAGAACCCTTGCTCCATTGCCTACTCAGAGGTCCACCTCGCCTTTGTCAATGCCTCGCTATTTCTCACCGCACATTGGTACAAATGTGAGATGCACATCCAGATCTAATACCCATGATGAAGAAATAGATAGATTGACTTCTATAACATTTATACCAAGTAGAAGTCTCACTTCTCTTCTTCTTAAGATCTTCCGTACGCCATAGCTACGCCTAAAGGTCCTCGCTTCCTGCAAAGAAGCAAGCCCTTCCTCGCTACCCCTCCTTTGGGTTTAAGTTCTTTGCCTTTGCCCTTGGCTTGGGACTTTCCCTTACCTTTAGGCTTGCTCTGCCTTTCTTTTTGCACCATCAAAATGGTGTCGATTTACCCTTCTTAAGGTTAAGCTCATAGCTTCTCAACATGCCGAGCATTTCAGTAATGGCTTATCAATTTCATTCATGTTATAATTCATGACAAATTGATCAAGGCTCTTGGCAAAGATTGCAAGATTAGGTCGGGCACTCTTGGCCAAGTGGGAATCCCAAATTTTGTAGGTTTTCTACGCATCCAATCATCTTGAGTACATATGTACCTACGGAGTCCCTTCTGCATTTTGGACCCAAATAATGCCTTAGAGACTTCATATCTCTCATGCCTAGCTTGTCCTTGATATAGTTGACGAAGATGTCCAACCATATCATAAGCATTCATGAACTCGTGTTGCTTCAAGCTCGAGTTCATGGTCATGAGCATTAGACATGACACATCTAATGCATCATCTTGATGCTTCTTGTAAGCATCTTTGTCACCATGAGGCATTGGCGGAGGTGCCTCCGAATGGGCTGCTCTAGGACGTACAACTTCCTTTCTTGGGTGAGAACAATTCTCAAGTTCCTGTACCAGTCCAGGAAATTTGCTCCATTGAGCTTGTCCTTCTCAAGGACGGATCGCAGAGAGAGAGTGTTCGTGTTTGTTGACATAGTAATCTACAACATACAATGCAGAGGATTAATATCATATTCCTTTTATCATTTAATTAGGCCTTTAATCAAATGATGCTCCCACTAAATTATAGGAATTTTGTAGAATCGAGTTATGGATGTGGTCAAACCACTTTTACTAGATTCATACAAACTAGCTATAATTCTTGCGGGACAAGATCCACATCATACTAAGCCTTGAGTTAGCTTTGGCTAAATCGCCCAAGATTTAGTACGATCGGTGGGTAACACATTACCGATTACATCTCTATGCAACTCTTGTTTATAGGATTAAGACCCACATTTACAAAATACCTTGAGTTAGCTTTGGCTAAATCGCCCAAGATTTAGTGTAAATGCGATCTTAACCTATCTTTCCAACGATTGGAATATGCCTATAGTTCTACTCGATCCAATTGAGTTAACTAGTTTTGCTCAATCTAATTGAGCTTACTCTAACCCGAGTCGTGATAGGCGGGACCAAGATTGTCCCTCCGCACCCTACCAAGATAATATGCTTTGCTCTGCTTTGGCAGATTCAACAACAACAAATGATCGAGGTAGTGATGGGTATCAAGGCTCGGTAGGCATTTTCGAGTTGATTCGATTATGATCTAATCTAATCGTAATGTGTATCTTATACGCATTTAGGCCTTTATTATCCTATATTAGCATGCATCATATACATACATTAATTATTCTAGCATGCATCATATACATACAAGAAAGTTAACCTAGCATGCATCATATACATACAAACATGTTTCTACTAGCATGCATCACATACATACAAGCAAAATCAATTAAATATACATATATATATATCAACATATATATATATCATTAAATGTGATATAGTCATGGCCCTACTACGATCTTCTCAAGCCAATGAGAAGATCGGACGGTCAACCTAAGGCTAGCGACTTCTCCAAGCGCTTCCTTTGACCGCCATGTGTCGTCGTCACCCTTCTCGTAAGCTCGTCTTCAAGTGGACTTTCCACCGCTCCATTTTTGTACATTACAAATACGAAACTCGAGTTACATTCGAGTCTAAAACTATTTACAACTAGAATATTAAAAGAATAGGCGCGACGCGCAGGTCGCAAACACTTTACAACACGCACAACCACAAAACGGCACGCAGGCCGTATTATGAATTACAACACACTTAATCCAATCCAATTGGGTTATTGGGCCATGACAATCACAGAATTATACATAATTCTAAATTATGTATTTTTACAGAAATTTCTATAATTTTTCCTAATTTATTTCGAATTTATGAGTCCCTAAGCGGTTTCGGAGGCGCGATCAAGGACATGGCCCCTTTCGGGGATCGGGGCAGCGCCCCTACTCGAAAAATAAACTTCGCGAGTGTCCCTACAATGATCTTACAGCGACTTAAGTCACTGTCCCAAAAACCTAAAGCGAGAACTCGCCGATTCGGAGAGTTTTTCTCGACGGTTGAAGCCTACGAGTGTCCCAACACTCGTTGCTTCGACTCTACGAGAAAAATACCCAAAAATTCTATAAAATAAGAAAATTTACAGAAACATATAAATCTGTAATTTTTTTTATATCTAATATAAAAACTACAAAAACGAAACACATACATGCTTCGCACGTGGCTCTGATACCACTGTTGGGTTTTTCCGAGCCGCAAAAACCGCTTTTTGCGTTGCGGAAACCTCGGAAGCCCCGGCCACGGATCCGTGCGAAGTATAAAATTATAATTACATGTATGTGCTTACAAAATCCTAGATCTACCTTAGATCTAAGAGGTTAGAACGTTACCCTCGTAGCGACGCCCTTCGCTTATCCCGCTCGTCCAAAAGTCCGCCGGAACTCGAGAGTGTCAAGTGCACACTCCTCTATGGTATCCACACAAGCAATAGGTGGAGAAAAAGACACTTGAGTGTGCTAGCACTCCTCTATGGTGTCTCGGCAAGATGAGGTTGGAGAGGGAGAGCTTGAGAGAAAAAATTCCCAAGGAAGAAGATGAAGTTAAGAGTGTGTAACTCACCAAATGAATTCTCCACCCATAACCCCAAAGTGGCCGGCCACTTCATGGAGGGGGGGTTACATGCATGCATGTAACTCCCATGACCCTTGGTCTCCCTCATGATGTGGCACCACTGATAAGTCAATGATGATGTGGAGCATCATCATTGGCCGGCCATGCCTAGTCATCATCATGACATGGCATTTGGTCAAGTCAAACTTGACCTTTCATCTTCCCTCTCAAGTCAAGTCAAACTTGACCTCTAATCTCCCATGGTTGATCAAATCTAACCACTTGACTCAAGTCAATTTAATATAATGAATCTCTATTCATTAATTTAAATTGATTTGATGAATCAAATCTCAATTAGACTCATTCAACACTTGAATCAACTTGAGTCTAACTCAATTAGTCTAATTTGGATTACTCTTAATCCAATTTGGTTCATCCCATGAATCTAATCCTCATGGTTCATCATATGAACCTAATCTCCATCTAATTTCTCTTATGTGTGTGACCCTATAGGTTCTTGTAACGTTGGCAATGTCCCTAAACCGATTTAGGAACATAAGCAATGAGCGGTATCTAGCAACACATCATTGCTACCCAAGTTACAAGAATGTTGAGCTCCAACATCACCTTTGTGACTACTAATTGTGACTCTCACAATATGTGACAATGTCCTCTATCCTTGACATCTAGATTGACCAATCGAGGCATAGACCGTGTCATCCTCTTACAATCTAAGTCTTGAACTCAAGTAGACTCACTCTAATCAAATGAGCTCAATATCTCATATTGACTCATTTGGGCATAATCATGCACTTCGTGGTCTCACTCTATCAAGAATATCGATGTCACCCCGTCATATAGGAGGGATAGATCCCATCTACATCACTCACATCCTCTCGCATAATTGTTACATACCCGAATCGCTTTATAGTCCACCCATTTACGGGTGACGTTTGTGGCCAAAGTATGCAACTCCTTATGTAGGGAACCATGGTGACTTCAGGTCTAAGGACTAATAGTCATACTAATAGCCACATGAGAAAGTATATGACACTCATATAACGATCCATGATACTTTCTCATGGCGGGTCATTCAGTATATATTCTCCAATGCATACCCATGTGTCAACTTGATATCTCATATCCATGACTTGTGAGATCAAGTCATCTTGTTGACCTACATGCTAGTCTCTACGCATTAACATTGTCCCTGAATGTTAATACTCGACTAGGAATGATTAAGAGTAGTGTTCTCTATATCATCTCATTATCGATTCAACCAATCGATTGATATAGATAAGAACCTACTACTCAAGGACATTATTATATTTAGTTATTTGGCACCAATACAAGTAAATATAATAACCATGCCTTTATAAATAGGAATATGATACAATAAAGTCCATACAACAATCATCATATGATTGGCTCTAGGGCTTTCACTAACAGGAAGGAATTACCCACATGCTGTCAATGCTCATAGTAATAGAGTCCTCACGTCCGCGGACCGGTCTCGTATCCACGACCTGCAAATTTCAAACATTGTGGTCAATTACAATCAAATCCTAGCACACAACAATATATAAATTCTCTATTCTATCGTTTCTATATTCGCGTCCCTTTATCGAATACAAATTAGAAACCCCCCACTTGTACATTTAACACCATAATTAACCGAATTTATAAATCCACTCGCAACATAAATAGGGCTTCACCCCAGCGCACTCTACTGCCATCTATTCATACATATATAAAAATTTGACAACCCTACATGACCACACCTCAACTCGTAGCCGATCACAACCCATGAACAACTACATTGACACCCATAGACCCGTTTACGGCTCATTCACAGTCGACCAAAACATCACCTCACAACCCCCCTTCTAGACCAAGATCAACCTTATTCACAACCAACAACTACAGCTCTAATACAAGGCATAACTAGAGCATAGATCAGCTTACCAACCCTAGAAGTTTCACCGGTGGCAATTCTCCCCAACTCTGCCCTGTTCAACCACTCGAGACCACTGCCCAAACTCAACATAATCGGACTCAACCAAGGCAGATCATCACAACACCCAAAATTTAGAAATTTCAGATACGAGATAGAATAAATTGAACTTACCAGTCGTTGGAACCTCCACCAGCAGCAAGGTCCCCAAAACCTAGCAGCCCCGTTCAAAAATCAAGCCACTGCCCTACATGACACTCGACCTTAGCGCATGGATCTACCGCAACAACCTATTGACATCCAAGGTAGGGAGCAATACAATCGGTGCTCACCTTTCCCCGACTCCAAATGGCAGTGGACTACTCGGTTCGTCGGAAAATTCAAAAACACCGCCGCTGCCCTATTTCACAAACCACGCTCAACAACAAGGGAGTACCATAACTGCAGAATTCGGCCAAGGTAGGGAGGAAGAAATCCTTACTTATTACCGACTACCAGTGGCCGCGACTCCTCTCCCTTGAACGACGGCTCTGTTCGCTTCCACCGCCCAAATCTGCGCTTCCAGCCGTCCTGGGAAGGCTGTCAAAGTCGTCGGCTGCTGCTTGCAGAGGGGAGAGTAGCGAGAAGAGAAGACCAGTGAGAAGGAGAGGGCGTCCGACGGTCGGGCGTTCCGTGGAGATGAGATCACGCGGAGAGGGAAATCGTCGTGCGTGAAGGCAGAGAAAACGCACAAAGGAAAGTCGCAGTGAACGAAGGAAGGAATGCTCATTTTAAGTCGCGATATGAAACCATAACCGGACGAAAAGTGTGGCTTAGCATTAAGAGATTAACGGGTCGGGTGGCTTTTTTTTTTTAACGAGTATTAGGTTTTAAATCCAATAAGCCATTAACCCTAGATTTAATTAAATCTAGGTTAATTAAACTATTAAAATTCCTTAAGCTAGGTTAGATGTAATTAACTCCTAACCTTACAAATTTTTTTTTACGTGGTATTTTACACCATGGATGCCACCCATTGATAGGGTGTAATGACTGGATTTAGTTTAGGGAGTTCTATTCAGTTCTAGCACTAAATATCATAAACTTGTTCCTCGATTTAGAATTGTACGATTTATTTTGGGTCAACCATTAGGACAACATTTGAAGCACAATATATACTTGAACTAATCTAATTCCTAAAACCACCAAGGTTGCCTCACTAATTAATGGAGGACCTGATCAACAAGGAAAGAAATCCTACCTCAAATGAAGCTTGACAAGACCGACTTCACAAGGGAAAACACCAAAGAACACCTTGTCTTGATACTTCTCTAAAATCCCCAGAAATAAAAATTGAGGACCACAAATCCACTATGGGCAAACAATCCTTCACTGCCAACTCACATGTTTACCACTCAAGTTAAAGCAAAGCACAAAGTAGACACGAAATCTTTGAGCAATTACTGCCTATCATCAAAATATGACATTACACAAATCTACAGATGAAGAATTAAGGCTTACAATTGGAACACAAGAAGAAGGGTATTATAATCTTAATCTTCTTGTGCTTCCTGCTTGCACAAGATGGTGACAGAGGACTTTTGATCACACTTGCTGCTAACAAATGAGATCACTGCATGTGCCAGATAAGGAATTCTATTGTTGGTGTAAGATCTTGCCAGTGCCAACCACTTAAGAAGGCACAAAAAAGGGATTGAGAAATCATTGATTCTTGGGCATATAAACAAAGAGGGTTATGTGGAAAAGTTGAAGGAGGATGTTTTTCTCACTGGGCAGGGAGAAAACCAATGTAAAGAGGAAGTTATAAGAGAGACATAGTCTTCTAATCGAACTACTCACTATGCTCGCTGGCATGCATTGAGAATGGAGAAGAGTAGGTTGCAGTGAGGGTGCTCGAAATCTTGCCATTCCTTCTCATGTTAGGTATTGTGAGACATTATTCTGATGGAAGGGGTCATGATCTTATTGGGGTCATGGATTACAAATAATGGTTTTAACTCCTAACCGTTTAGTTGGCCTCAAGTTTTAGCAATGAGTTTTAGTAGTTAAGGCATTCTACATCCTTGCAAAAAATTTAAAACATTCTACCCATTAAAAAAAATCGATCTCCAAATTTGTGATTAGCTAAAGCAAATATGAGGAAATTTGACTCGTGATCTCGTGAATGATGTTGCTATCCAACTTTTGTAAGCCTCACACTGCCTTGCTTCTCAAGTGATGTTCTTTGCAATGTAATTTGTTTACTAGAAGCTCTTTAAAACTCATATCTGGTTGTAAATACATGAATATCTCAAATGTAGGGATCTTGTGTGAAAAACAATCGCAAAACGCAGTGGAAAAACTGGATCCCTTCAGAGATCCATGTGTATACATAAAACTAATCGTTCTTACAACTACATCTAGTTGAGAGATTATCCTTGATATGTAGCCCTTCGCAATCACGGCAGTAACTTTTCTTCGAAGGATCTCAGCGCGATCAGGATGGTCGCGCCTCTATGGTATCTACACGAACACACACTTTGGAGAATCAAAGTTGTGCTAGCAACACCACACAAGGGGTCTAGCCCAAGAAGGAGTTTCGGCCAAGAATATGAAGAAGAAGAACAAAGGCAATCTCTACCAAGCATTATGATCCAACGCCCCCTTTTTATATTCATCCTATGAATATGAAAGGTGTTATTTCATAAAAAAGAGATACCTTATTACATAGAAGAAGCCCTATTTATATACAAAAAATAGGGCCTAGTCAAAGGAATAAATCAAACCCTATCCTAGGAATAATTCAAACTTTATCCTAGGAAATAATTATCCCTAATGATATTCAGACAAATTCTCCCTAGTCATATATATAATATTCTAACACTTCCCCTCAAGCTGAAGAATATAAATTATATGCACCCAGCTTGTTACATATGTAGTCAATTCGGGGACCTTTCAGTGACTTAGTAAATATATCTGCTAGTTGATCATGCGAGTTAACAAAACTAGTAGATTTTTCTCCAGATATGACTTTCTCTCTGACAAAGTGACAGTCGACTTCAATATACTTTGTCCTCTCATGAAAAACTGGATTTGAGGCGATATGCATGGCGGTCTGGTTATCACATATAAGTGATATTTGTGTAACATCTCCAAACCTTAGCTCATGAAGCAACTATTTAAGCCATATAAGCTCTTGATTGGCTATGGCCATAGCTCGATATTCTGCCTCTGCACTGGATCTTGCCATAACATTCTGCTTTTTGTTTTTCCAAGAAACAAGGTTACCTCCGATAAATATACAAAAATCAAAAGTAGATCTCCTATCACTAGGAGATCCTGCTCAGTCTGCATTAGAATATCTTATGACTCGAGTATGTCCTTTGTCTTCATACAAAAGACCCTTTCCTGAAGCGCTTCTGATATATCGAATAATGTGAATCACAACATCCCAATGTTCTTTACCTGGAGAGTTGAGAAACTGACTTACTACACTTACTGCAAATGAGATATCTGGACGAGTAATAGTAAGGTAACTTAGTCTCCCTACTAATCGCCTATATCGTTCAGGATCTGGTAGAGACTCCCCCTGATTTGGCAGGAGCTTGACATTAGGATTCATAGGGTTGTCAACTGTCTTTGAGTTTAACATTTTTTGTTTCTTTTAGAATATCCATTGCATACTTCCTTTGGAATATAATGATCCCATTTCTGGACTGTGCTACTTCTATCCCCAAGAAATATATGCTATGAGATGCAAGAAGGTCCAAAATAGAGTAGATAGATACTCACGTGCATTATCACTCTGCAAGAATCGAAGAGGGATACCAAATTGTGTTTTTACTTCATTAAAAAAAGATTGAAAAATAGAAAACAATTTGGAACGATCCTTCATCAGATATAACCAAGTACAACTTCGTTCGGTTACGTATTGCTAAGAGCTACATCTTTAGGATGAAAGCTAACCACGACTCGGACCTCGACTTTGGAATGAACCCAGCAAAGGGGGCGTAACGACCATAATCTGAGGAGAAGCAGGCTGCGAACATGCTTGCCTAACTGACACGACTCACAAGACAAAGATTCTAAGTGAGACAAACTAGGATGTAACTATTTTAACTTATCAAGACCAGGATGTCCCAACTGAGCATGAATAACAAGTGGAGATGCCACCGCCGCACCAACAAGAGAGTTTTATTGAAGTTGATATAGGCCATGAGACTCACATCTGAAGCCAATCATACTCCCCGTACTCCGGTCCTATAATGACACAGAAGATTTAATAAACGAGATGACACAATCAAGAGACCGAGTAAGCTGACTTATTGATAACAAATTAAAGGGAGCTCTGGGAATATAAAGAACATTATTAATGGGAATAGATGGGTAAGGATGAACAATACTACACATTGGGACTGAGTTTAAGAACCATTTGCCATGGTAATACAGGGTAAATAACCGGAAGTAGATAGTGAAGAAAACAGAGATCTATTACCCATAATATAATCGGTGGCCCCAGAGTCAAGTACCCATGGACCCGAAGAGTGAGATATGTCAGTAAAGGAATTACCATCTTGTGTAACGGCAGTCGTGGAATTAGAATCCCGTCGATCCTCATACCATTTCATAAAGTCATCGTAGGAAGATGGTGGAGTTGGATCTGAAGTCGACTGTGAAGTGGAAGCTGAAGAAGTGATAGAACTCTAGGTGACCTGAGCAACACGAGGAGGTTGACCATGGAGACTCCAATATTTATCAATCGTGTGTCCTGGTCGGTGACAATGATCACACCAAGGACGTCCTTTGCCACCCTTACGAGGTGGAGGTTTGTTGTTGTTTCAAGAGACCAAAGCTAAAGAGTCAACAGGAACGAAAGATGACAATGTCAAGACTTTGGCAGGGACACGGAGGAGAGTCGCCCAGGTAGAGTCCATGGTGGCCTCTATGGAGCTGCCCAGGATCTGATCACGAATATGAGAGTAATCTGTGGGCAGACGTTATAAGGCCAGAGACATAAAAAATTTCTTTCGATTTTCAAGCTCTGCAACATGAGTGGTCGCAGGTGGAAGTAAGTCATTGAACTCACATAGGAGGCTAGAGACTGATCCCAGATAAGTTGACATAGAATCCTTGATCTGATGGGCATTAAGAATGGTCATGAGATCGTCACAAACTTGATAGAGATGCTGAGAAGTGTTCGTAAAAAGTTGTTGAGCCTATGTCCAAACGTCCTTGTAGGTCTTATGAGTGCGGAAGACATCCCTGAGAGATGGATGGATGGTGGCTCAGACAATGCAACGCAACTGAGCATCAATCTTTTTCCATAAGGGACGATCGGCGACTTGAATATCCTCTTCAGTTTGAATGAGATGTGTTTCATAACCCTGTCCAACAAGCCAAAGTTCAATGTGAGAGGCTCAAGAGGAGTAGTTCTTACCATCCAAGAGCTTGGATGAGAGCGGTGTCGTAACGTGGTTAGTAAAAATTGAGAAATCTGGCTTCGAAGTGCTGGAGGTAGTCATGACAGAGGAAGGCTGGATGGTCGTTGCCGAAAGTGCTAGAGAAGCAGCCTTTGCTCGACCCGTGGGATCTTACAGAGAAGGTGTTGTTCGGTAGTGGGAGTGGAAGGCAACAGGCGTCGACGAGCTAGTGTCAGCGCCAGGGATCGGCAAGGCGATGGGGTGTCAAGATGGACTGCAGAGGCAGAGATTGGAGAATTCTGCCTCTGTCCTTGGAGTGGCTCGACGAGAGATCGTTCAGGAGGTGGCTTCGCAGGTCGCACCTTTTGGATGGGAAGAAAGTGGAGATCTCGTTGACTCGACAAAATTCCAAAGTAGGTGCCACCAAATTACTGCTCGTCGACAACAGGGAACAACCTCGGCGACGGAGCAGGATGCGGGACCAGGGGACGTTGCGGCCGTCGAGACACGGGCGAGTGCAGCGGAGGAAGTCAAGAGCAGGATGCGGTGAGAAATCTTGCGACGAGGATCCGTCCGTGAGGAACACAAGGGACCAGGAGCAGTCGCTGAGGATTACCGTGGTGTGGGAAGAAGGCATCTGTGAGGTGTGGTGCGCTCGAGAAAAGAACACGCTCATTGACGCTGGAGGCGGTGCTCGACGCGCTGGAGGATGCCATGAACGAGACTGCATCCGCGTGAGCTAGGAAAGTCACGACGTCCCTCGCGGGAAGAAGTCTGTGTCATTGGGAAGAAGGATGCGAGCGACGCGAGATGGGCGCCGAAAAAAAATCGCAAAGAAACCTAATCTATTGCTCTGATACCATGTTATTTCATAAAAAAGAGATACCTTATTATATAGAGGAAGCCCTATTTATATACAAAAATTAGGGCCTAGTCAAAGGAATAAATCAAACCTTATCCTAGGAATAATTCAAACTTTATCCTAGGAAATAATTATTTCTAACGATATTCAGACAAATTCTCCCTAGCCATATATATAATATTCTAACAAAAGGTTTTGCATCCTTTTGTAGTCTCTCTTCAATGCATGATTAATCCACATTAATCATGCATGATAAGAGATTTCTTCTAACCTTTGGTTTTCTTTCTTCCATGCATGATTAATTCACATTAATCATGCATGATGAATCCATATCATTCATCTTCTTTAAATTAATTTGAGTCCAACTCAAATTAAATCAATTTAAGTCTAACTCAAATCCAGCTCTTTCAATGAGTCTAACTCAATGATTCCAATTCGATAGCCTAATGGTTCATTTAGTCAAACTAAAATGAACTCATCTCTAAAACAATATGTTCTTTGTGTGTGATCCAATAGGTTCTCGTAACGTTGGCAATGTCTCTAAAACCCTTTTAGAAACATAAGTAATGAGTGACATCTAGCAATGCATCATTGCTACCCAAGTGACGAGAATGTCGAGATCTGACATAATCTGTCTGTGACTATTATCTTGTATGACTCAATCCTTCAATCCTTGATGTCTAGATTGATAAATGAGATATAAACCATGTCATCCTCTTATCAATCTGTGTTTCTTGATCTCTAAGTAGACTACCCCAATCAAAATGATCGTTCAGTTACGTATTGCTGGATCCTGCAGTGGAACTTCTAGGCATCAAAACTATGTTATCAAGGGGCCCACAGATATCACTTTCATCATATGAAAGAGATATATTCCATTTACATCACTCACATCCCTCCGCATAAATTATTGCATATCCAGTGATCGATTGTATAGTCCACCTTGTTACAGGTGACGTTTATCGATACCAAAGTATGCAACTCCTTATATAGGGAATCGTAGTGATTTCAGGTCTAAGGACTATTCATACTAATAGCTACTATGAGAATGTTTATGACACTCATAAGACAATCTTGTTGGGATGTATACTGAAAGCCTAGCTCTTTTGTATGAACATTTTTATTTTGAAATAAGAATCACATGATCATTGTTTGCACTTTATATTTATTATATGTGTGCATATTGTCTAATACTTTACATTGTAGATAACATGGTGCTTGGTGTGGCATAGAAGATCATGTTATCAGTCCCTTGTAGAATATAAGTAGAGGCTCACAACCAAGATGGTTTTGGACAAACCATTGGCATGGTTGTAGTGTAGCTTGGTATTGGTTTGTCTTGAACATAGAGTTACACTAGTACACTTAGGTGTATTGAGCAGGACCGACATAGAGGTGATTCAATTTATTGCTGACTACATAATTGAATCGGACCTCAGATATTATGTTGTACTTGCTCTTAATTTCGATATAATAACGGGCACATGTACTTAGTATTTATTTCTTTGATTTACCAAAGGGTGAGATTTATATGAATTAAATCAATATGCCCAGTAAGTTGGGAAATGATATTATTTACATGGTGTGCTGTTAATTATAGGAGGAAATCGTGTCCTATATATTAGGTTGATGATGTCCCCTTGAGGAGCTCATAAGGTTCATCATGTAAACCCTGCAAGTTGACTTAGTCAACATGATGATAAGGTTGAGTGGTACTACTCGAGGAGTTAGATGTTAATTGATTGATGGTCAGTCAATCAATTAATTGACGGACATTCGATATCTTAAACACGGGGAGATGGATGTACAAATAATGTATGGAGCCCATATTAATTTATGGGGGTTGGTGAGGTAATTCAATGATGATCCTCTAGTGGAATGGAACATCATTGATGGATCAAGTTTGTGTGGTTCTGATCCATCGGGTGGCCAAGATCCAACTCCTCTTCATGGTCCCTATTGTAGCCTATTAAAACCTCATGGAGCCTAGATCCAATGATGGAAAACAAAACTCTAGATTCGACGGTGGAGATTAAATCTCTAGATCCGACGGTTGAGATTAAATTTCTAGATCCGACGGTTGAGATTAAATCCCTAGAACCAACGGTGGAGATTAAAACAAGGCTTAAGCCTAACTCTATAAAAGGGGGCTTAAGGTGGGCGGCAAGGAGGTTGGTTGTTTTTGGAGATTAGGGTTTTGCCTATCATTAGCTTGGGCGACAAGAAATCCTAGGAGGGTTAGGGTTTGGTTGGGCGGCAACAATAGGAGAGGTTCCCTTCTTCTTCCTAAGGGGTTGCCGGCACCTATCTCTCTTCCCTCTACCTTGGTCAGCGCTCAACCTATTCCTCTTCTCCTCTTCACTCCATCTAGGGCCGCGCGGCACAAAGGGATTGTAGGGTCTTCTATTGCTCCCCTTTGGCCGGTCTTTCTCTCATCCTTTTCCTCTTGGCTGGTGGCACTAGGAGCTAGGGATTGTTCCCTTGTTTGGTTCCTTGGTTGGCCATCTTGTTCTCTCTTTTCTTGGGGCCGGCGGCAACAAACTTTTGTGGCTTGGTGGTTGGCTCAAGCAAGAAGGGAAGGAGAGTTCTTCTTTCTTTTGATTGAAGAAGATCTAGGAAGCTTCAACTTGTGGAGGATCTTCGCCCACACGAAGTCTACAAGGAGGTTAGGACATACGATAGAAGATCGAGAGGTATAAAAGTTTTACAAGTTTTATTATTGATCTTTGCATGTTCTTATTAATATGTTTGTATGTGTTGATTATACATGTCTACATCCATATGTATTTGTATAATCATGGACCCCGAAGATAAACACAAAAATCGGCGATCCGTCCGTCGTCTCTTCCGCGGCTAACCGACTAGAAGAGTTTTGTTGCTTGAACAACTAGTTTGTTCAAGCGATCGCTCAAGTCGTTAGCACGACGACGAATTGGTTGAGCTTAGGAAACTCATCCCATCCGGATTAGTTTTCATTAGTGAAAATTTTAATCCAGAGATATGAGAGCCAACGAGCCTCCTAGCATGCCATCAAATTGTTCCTGGAACCCCTGCAAAGTATTGCAGACATGATCAGTGGCTCCTGTATCTACACACCAGGTACTGGTAGATAACACCGCTAAACATGTTTCAACAACTAAACAAATCTATGAAATATTCTCATGGTGGGTCAGTTCAGTACATATTCTCTAATATATATGTTAGTTATAGCCCTAAGAACCAATCATGTGATGGTTGAATAGGGAACATTTTGTATCATATTCTATAAAGGCAAAGGAATGGTTATTATATTTAAGTTTTGCTTGTGCCAGCTAAATTAAATATAGTAATGCCCTAGAAAAGTAGGTTCTTATCTACAACACATCAATTGGCAGAATTGATTATGAGAGGCTGTAGAGAACACTTTCTAAATGTTCCTAGTCAAATATTAATATGCAAGGGCAGTATTAATACATAAAGACTAGCATGTAGGTCAATTGATGACTTGATCTCACAAGTCATGGATATATGATATCAAGTTGACACATGGGTATATATTAGAGAATATATACTGAACTGACCCGCCATGAGAAAGTTTCATGGATCGTTATATGAGTGTCATAAACTTTCTCATGTGACTATTGGTATGAATAGTCCTCGGACCTGAAGTCACTACTTCCCTACATAAGGAGTTATGTACTTTGGTATCACAAACGTCACCCGTAATGTGGTGGACCATAAAGGCGACATCGGGTATATAACAAATTATGCGGAGGGATGTGAGTGATGTAGATGGGATCTATCCCTCTCATATGACGAGAGTGATATCGGTGGGCCCCTTGATTGAGTAGAACTACTAAAACGCATGGCCATGCTCGAATGAGTCAATATGAGATATTGAGCTCATTTGTTTGAGTTAGTTTACTCAGGGATCAAGAAACACATAGATTGATCGAGGATGACGCGGTCTATGCCTCATTGATCAATCTGATATCAAGGATAGAAGGACACGGTCATATATTATAGTAGTCACGGAAAGGTTAGTCGGATCTTGACTTATCTCGTAACTTGGGTAGCAATGATGTATTGCTAGATGCCGCTCATTGCTTGTGTATCTAAAAGAGTTTAGATCCACTGCCAACGTTATGAGAGCCTATAGGGTCACACACAAAGAGCATGATAATTAGAGGAATTAGAGTATTCGAGTTTGACTAGAATAATTTGGGAATAAGCTTAAGTACAAAATGGTTTTTGGACTTTAAGCTTAATGAGAATTTTAGCTAATTGATTTAATGAGATTAATTCAATATGTTACCTTATTGATTTAATAAGATTAATTCAATATGATAACATAAGCTTAATTGAATTAATAAGATTAATTCAATATGATAACATAAGCTTAATTGAATTAATAAGATTAATTCAATATGATAACATAAGCTTAATTGAATTAATAAGATTAATTCAACATGCATGAATGCCACATAAGAATGCCACATAAGCATGCCACATAAGCATGCCACATAAGCATGCCACCTAAGCATCCACCTAAGCTAGATAAGGTGGAAGGAAACAAAATGGTTTTGTCTCCTTAAGTGGCCGGCCAAACAAGGAAGCCAAATCTTTTGAGTGTGTCTCAATGCAATGGATTGCATTGAATGTGAAGGAGGTGGAAGGGTTTTTCCAACCCTATAAAAGGCTCCATGGAGTGGCCGGCCAAAGAAGAGTTTTTGGTGGAGTGTGGTTGTTGGGAGCTTGAGGCTTGGAGAGAGCTTATTGTTGTGTGGCTTTTGTGAGTGTAGCAAGAAGAGTAGTCTTCTTCTTCCCTTCTCTTTTTCCCTAGCTTCCTCTCCTTTAGGGACTTCTCTAGCAAGAAGTAAAGGAGAGCTCCTCTAGTTTTCTTTTGTGAGACAAGAGCTTGCTCGTGTGGATACATATAGAGGCACGGACACTTGAACGTGCTAAAGATCCAACAAACAAAAGGAAGAAGCGGGATTAACAAGGGCACGCAACAAAGGTAATCCTCTCCTATAAGATAGGTTTGGTTTAGAGAAATTTATTTTATACGAGTTTGCTTTCGCATGGATCACTTGGAAGGGATCCTAATTTTTCCGTTGCGCATATGCCATTTGGCATAAAGAATTCCCTACAGTGGTATCAGAGCCACTTATAAAGATCGTATAAAATAGGTTTTCTCTATTTTATATGTGATATAGAAGTAGGATAAATTTTATTATGAGTTGATAATTGCATTAGCAATTGTCAAACATAATAAAATATCCAATGTCTTTTAAAAGTTAAAATGACATGGTGCATGGTTATGGCCTAGTCCCAAAAGATTTGTGAATGTGTGTGTGTGTTGTAATTTTTAAATACGGCTGCGTCGTCGTGCCTTCCTCCTAAAATTCTTGTTGTAAAATTAGTTTTAGACTCGAATGTAACTCGAGTATTTCTCCTTTTGTAATGTACAAAACAAAGATGGAGGGTCCATTGGAAGATGAGGTTACAAGGAGGAAGTCAACACACAAGACAACCAAAAGGAAGCACTTAGGAGAAGATGCTGTCCCTAGGTTGACCAATCAATCTTTTCATTGGCTTGAGAAGATTGTAGAATAAGGGCCATAACCATGACACGCTTAGTTTAATATGTATGTGATGCATGATTAGTTTAGCTTATATGTGATGTATGCTAATATGTATATGATACATGTTTATTTCTTAATAAGTCAAAACGATATGCCTACCAAAGCTTGGTACTCACTACTTCCTCGATCATTTGTTATTGGGTTTGCCAAAGCAAAGCAATGCATTTTATCTTGGAAGAGTGCGAGTGGACAATCGTGATGTCCCGCTATCAAACTTGGTTAAGACTTAATTAAGTTTTCTTAAATAGTTAAGAAAGTAGAGGCATATATTAGCTTTGAACATAAGTTTTAAAATTAGTTTTATGTGATTTCCGAACATCAGCTTTGTCTTAGAAGTGGTCGTTTCGATATCCAAGAAGGCCCTCGTGCCTCGCCACACCGAAGTCCGGTTTAGGAATAAACACTAAACTAATCTAAAAACTTAACCAAAGCTATTAAAGAGTTACATCAGATGTAATTGGCAAAAGATTGCCTACCTAATTATACTACGTCTTGGGCGATTAGCCAAAGCTAACTCAAGACGAATTATAATGTGGATCTTTATCCCATATAAATTTATAGCTAAATAGTAGCTATGAGAATTTAGTGGGAGCCTCATTTAATTAAAGGCCTAATTAAATGATTTAGGTATGATACTTAACTTTGCATTTTAATGTTGTAGATCACCATGACATCTAACACACACCCCCTCAACTTGCGATTCGTCTGAGAAGGACAAGCTTAATGGAGCGAACTTTCTTGATCGGTATAGGAACTTGAGGATTATCCTCAAGCAAGAACGCAAATCATATGTCCTAGAGCAAATTCTACCTCAAAACACCCGCCCATGCGCCACTCGTTTAAAAGGATGCTTATAAGAAGCATCAAGATGACGATTAGATGTGTCATGTCTTATGCTTGCCACCATGAACTCGTAAGCAACATGAGAACATGGATGCCTATGATATGGTTGAGCATTTGAAACAACTATATCAAGGACAAGCTAGGCACGAGCGTTTTGAAGTGTCTAAGGCTCTTTTTGCATGCAAGATGCAAGAAGGAACACTGTGAACTCACGACTAAAAATGATTGGGTACGCTGAGAACCTTGAAAGACTAGGTTTTCCATCGAGCCAAGAATTGGCAACCGATGTTATCCTCGCAATCGCTTTAGGAAGCATATAATCAATTGCCATGAATTATAACATGAATGAAATTGATAAACCTTTGCTGAGATTCTCTCAAAGATGTTAAGAATCACGAACCAATCTCAAAAAGAAAGTTAGCAACGCATTAATGGTCAAGAAGGGCAAAGGTAAGCGCAAAGGCAAGGGTAAGACCCAAGCCAAAGGCAAGGCCAATTCATCCACTTCAAAGGGTAAAGGTAAAGTACCTAAGGAAGGGACTGCTTCATTGCGGTGAGATCGACACCGAAGCGGAATCGCAAAGTCTACCTTGAGGAAGTAAAGAATAAAAGAAGTGGGACTTCGCCGTATACACGTTATAGAAGTTAATCTATCTATTTCTTCTACATGGGTATTAGATACTGGGATGTGCATCTCACATTTGTAATAATGTGCAGGACCGAGAATAGTAGACATCACGAGTAGGCAATGGCGCAAAAAGTTCCACTGAGTGTAGGAACTTATTCTTTGTCTTTGCACACTGGGCTTATCTTAGAACTATAGTAGTGCTTTTATGTTCCTGCATTAACATAGAACATAATCTCTGTATCTTTTTTTGACATGATAAACTTCTGTTTTATAATAAAGGTAAAATTTTTTTCCATTTTTTTGAATGAAATGTTCTATTGTAATGCACCACTTATGAATGGTCTCTATGTTCTAGATTTAGAAAACCCAATTTATAACGTAATACCAAGCGGTTCAAATCGAATGATTGAACCAAACATATCTCCTCGCATCGCCGCTTAGGTCACATAAATGAAAAACGCATATCCCAACTCCATAAAGATGGATTATTGGACTCATTTGATTTTGAATCATATGAGGTATGCGAATCTTGCCTTTAGGAAAGATGACTAAAACTCCATTTAGTGGACAAGGAGAGAGAGCGAGACTTGTTAGGACTCATACATACCGATGTATGTGGGCCTTTCAATGTCGGGCGCAGAGGAGGCTATAAGTACTTTATTACTTTCACCGATGATATGAGTAGATTTGGCTACTTATATTTGATGAGACATAAGTCGTAATCCTTTGAAAAGTTCAAAGCATTCAAGAATGAAGTACAAACCAACTTGGTAAGCGATCAAGCTACTTCGATCGTGATCGAGGTGGTGAATACCTTAGTCAAGAGTTTCGTGATCACCGCCGAGTGTGGGATAATATCCCAACTCACTCGAACACCACAATGGAATGGTGTATCCGAGAGGAGAAATCGTACTTTATTAGATATGGTACGATCAATGATGAGCCGATCGATCTACCTACTTCCTTTGGGGACTAGCTCTAGAGATGTACCGCCACACTTAATCGCTGGCCCCATCAAAGTCAGAGAAAAGACACCATATACGATATGGATCGAAGAGTCCCAAAATGTCTTTTATAAAGATTTGGGGTTGTGAAGCTTATGTAAGACGCCAAGTCTCGGATAAACTAGGACCCAAATCGATAAGTGTTATTTTGTCGGATATCCCAAGGAAACTAAGGGATATTACTTTTACAATCCCACACTTGGCAAGGTGTTTGTTGTTGAAATGCCTGTCTTTCTAGAAAGAGAATTTATTTCTAGAAAAACTAGTGGGAGTAAAATTCATCTTGAAGAAGTTCAAGATGACGATAACACTAAGGCTTCGATGGAAAATGAACAAGAACCACAAAGTGTTGTGGATGAGGAAATTGTTGCCCAAAGAGTTGTGGAGCAAACACCTGTTCAAGTAGACCAACCTCTTCGTAGATCTGATAGGATCCGTCGTCAACCCGAGAGATATTCTTTTCTCTTGACTGACAACGGTGAGGTATTGCTTGTCGATCTTGACGAGCCTACATCCTATCAAGAAGCTATGATGAGCCCAGATTCCGAGAAATGGCTAGAGGCCATGAGATCCGAAATGGAATCCATGTACACTAACCAAGTATGGACCTTGGTTGATCCACCTGAAGGGGTAAAACCCATTGGGTGTAAGTGGGTCTTTAAAGTAAAAACTGACATGGATGGTAATAAGCATACCTATAAAGGTAGATTGGTGGCTAAAGGATTCAAACAAATTCATGGTATTGACTATGATGAAACCTTTTCACCAGTTGAGATGCTTAAATCCATTCGGATCATACTTGCTATTGCAGCCTACCACGATTATGAGATCTGGCAGATGGATGTCAAAACTGCTTTTCTGAATGGAAAGCTACTCGAGGATGTGTACATGACACAGCCTGAGGGTTTTGAAGATCCAAAGCATCCTGGAAAGGTATGCAAACTGCAAAGGTCCATTTATGGATTAAAGCAAGCCTCTCGAAGCTGGAATCTTCGATTCGATGATGCAATCAAGGAGTTTGGTTTCATCAAGAATGAAGATGAACCTTGTGTCTACAAGAGAAATAGTGGGAGCACAGTTGTATTTCTTGTCTTGTATGTAGATGACATACTTCATCGAAATGATATTCCCTCACTCCACTGTGAAGATGTGGTTAGGGAATTGTTTCTCGATGAAAGACTTAGGTGAAGTCGCCTATATTCTAGGCATCAAGATCTATAGAGATAGATCTAAAAGATTACTTGGCCTAAGTCAGAGTACATACATTGATAAAGTGCTAGATCGTTTTGCTATGCAAAATTCCAAGAAAGGATTTCTGCCTTTATCACATGGTGTGAGTCTTTCGAAGACTCAATGTCCCTCTTCTAGGGAGGAGAGAGATCGCATGGATAAGATCCCTTATCGTCACGCCATATGGTCTATCATATGCGCCATGCTTTGTACAAATCTGACGTCTCGTATGCTTTGAGCATGACGAGTAGATACCAGTCAGATCCAGGTGAAAGTCACGGGATCGCAAGCAAAAATATTCTGAAGTACTTACGAAGAACGAAAGAATATTTCGATATTCGAGGCAATGGGTTACAGTGATGCAAGCTTCCAAATGCAAAAGATGACTATAGATCGCAATCGGTACGTGTTTTGCTCGAATGGTGGAGCCGTGAGTGGAAGAGTTCAAAGCAGACACGATTCTTGATTCTACAATGCCGAGTATATATGCATCGATCCGATGCAAAGAAAGGAGGTTTGGCTCCCGTAAGTTCATCGCTGAACTTGGGGTAGTTCCTAGCATTGCAGATCCAATAGACCTCTATTGTGACAACAATGGGGCTATCAGCTAAGGAACCTCGATCACATCAGCGGACCAAACACATATCTGCGCTTCCATCTCATTCGAGAGATCATCGATAGAGGAGATGTGAGGATATGCAGAGTACCTGTAAGCTAACATCGCAGATCCATCGACCAAGGCTTTCGCACGAGAGGAAGCATGATGGTCACACTAGGTCACTAGGTATTAGATATCATAGTGATTGGTACTAGTGCTAGTGGGAGATTGTTAGTTATAGCCCTAAGAACCAATCATGTGATGGTTGAATAGGGAACATTTTGTATCATATTCTATAAAGGCAAAGGAATGGTTATTATATTTAAGTTTTGCTTGTGCTACTAAATTAAATATAGTAATGCCCTAGAAAAGTAGGTTCTTATCTACAAGACATCAATTGGCAAATTGATTATGAGAGGTCAGAGAGAACACTTTCTAAATGTTCCTAGTCAAATATTAATATGCAAGGGCGATTAATACATAAAGACTAGCATGTAGGTCAATTGATGACTTGATCTCACAAGTCATGGATATATGATATCAAGTTGACACATGGGTATATATTAGAGAATATATACTGAACTGACCCGCCATGAGAAAGTTTCATGGATCGTTATATGAGTGTCATAAACTTTCTCATGTGACTATTGGTATGAATAGTCATCAGACCTGAAGTCACTACGGATCCCTACATAAGGAGTTATGTACTTTGGTATCCTCAAACGTCACCCGTAACAGGGTGGACCATAAAGGCGATTACTGGGTATATAACAAATTATGCGGAGGGATGTGAGTGATGTAGATGGGATCTATCCCTCTCATATGACGAGAGTGATATCGGTAGGCCCCTTGATTGAGTAGAACTACTAAAACGCATGGCCATGCTCGAATGAGTCAATATGAGATATTGAGCTCATTTGTTTGAGTTAGTTTACTCAGGGATCAAGAAACACATAGATTGATCGAGGATGAAGATGACTGCATGCCTCATTGATCAATCGATATCAAGGATAGAAGGACACGGTCATATATTATAGTAGTCACGGAAAGGTTAGTCGGATCTTGACTTATCTCGTAACTTGGGTAGCAATGATGTATTGCTAGATGCCGCTCATTGCTTGTGTATCTAAAAGAGTTTAGGTCCACTGCCAACGTTATGAGAGCCTATAGGGTCACACACAAAGAGCATGATAATTAGAGGAATTAGAGTATTCTAGTTTGACTAGAATAATTTGGGAATAAGCTTAAGTACAAAATGGTTTTTGGACTTTAAGCTTAATGAGAATTTTAGCTAATTGATTTAATGAGATTAATTCAATATGTTACCTCATTGATTTAATAAGATTAATTCAATATGATAACATAAGCTTAATTGAATTAATAAGATTAATTCAATATGATAACATAAGCTTAATTGAATTAATAAGATTAATTCAACATGCATGAATGCCACATAAGAATGCCACATAAGCATGCCACATAAGCATGCCACCTAAGCATCCACCTAAGCTAGATAAGGTGGAAGGAAACAAAATGGTTTTGTCTCCTTAAGTGGCCGGCCAAACAAGGAAGCCAAATCCTTTTTGAGTGTGTCTCAATGCAATGGATTGCATTGAATGTGAAGGAGGTGGAAGGGTTTTTCCAACCCTATAAAAGGCTCCATGGAGTGGCCGGCCAAAGAAGAGTTTTTGGTGGAGTGTGGTTGTTGGGAGCTTGAGGCTTGGAGAGAGCTTGAGAGCTTATTGTTGTGTGACTTTTGTGAGTGTAGCAAGAAGAGTAGTCTTCTTCTTCCCTTCTCTTTTCCCTAGCTTCCTCTCCTTTAGGGACTTCTCTAGCAAGAAGTAAAGGAGAGCTCCTCTAGTTTTCTTTTGTGAGACAAGAGCTTGCTCGTGTGGATACATATAGAGGCACGGACACTTGAACGTGCTAAAGATCCAACAAACAAAAGGAAGAAGCGGGATTAACAAGGGCACGCAACAAAGGTAATCCTCTCCTATAAGATAGGTTTGGTTTAGAGAAATTTATTTTATACGAGTTTGCTTTCGCATGGATCACTTGGAAGGGATCCTAATTTTTCCGTTACGCATATGCCATGTGTCAACTTGATATCCTATATCCATGACTTGTGAGATTAAATCATCAGTTGACCTACATGCTAGTCTCAACGTATTAATATTATCCTTGTATATTAATACTTGACCAGGAATAGTTATGAGTAGTGTTCTATATATATCTACAGTATCTCACTATCAACTCACTAACTTGATATACCGTATACTAGAATCAACTACTCTAGAATATTATTATATTTATTCAAATGACACATCAATGAAGTAAATATAATTACCATAAACTCTGCCTTTATTATGAAATATGATACAAAAATTTCCTTACCGATCATCTCATAATTGACACTTAGGGCTAATACTAATAAAACATGCATCTTGTTAGCTTCTACTTGCATAACATGAATACATAAGAAGGTATTGTGACCTCTATTTAAGAAAAGAGTAAGCCTATATGTCACAGCGCTAACTAGCTTAATAATGACAAACAATCTGATACAATTAGGTTCTATCTTTCCCTTGAGATCAAATCTTCTCACACCCATGGAATGGGCAATTAGAAGAAAACATGATTTACGGTAGAAAACTCTAACTTTTGATACCTTTTGTCTACTAACTATTTTTCCAATTTTAATTCTTTGAAATAACTATGGACTCGATCTTTCTCTAACCTTATTTGATAGTAATAGGTGATATGTATACTCTTTATCGAGTGCCTATAAACCAGGTCATCTTAATCATTAAGGGTTGGCAATATCATGCAGGCGACAATGGATTGGTGGCGATGAGTAGGCGGTAGGTGCTGCAAATGAGAGGATAAGAAGAATTGAGGAAGGAGAGAATGTGTGGAGAGAGAAGGGAAGGGAAATTAAATAATTTTTAAAAATATCAAAATATCACTAACTTAACTAAATATGATTAAACTTGACCATTGCATATTTGGTTCACCCAGTTTGAAATCTATTTGGTCCTAAATGACCATGTCAATTTAATGGGCTCTACCTAATTCTAAATTGACTTTCATTCGGCCCCTAAAATTTGAAATATTGGCATGATTTAGCTTAATTAGTATCTAAAAAAAATAATTTAAATGCAAAAAATTTGGTATCTAACATCCTTGTTCATTTTTTTCATGTTCTTATTTTTATGATGTTGAAAGATCATGCAAGCACGCAATGTGGAAGCTATGGTTCGACGAGATCATATTGACTTTCTTCTCCTTCTCCTCTGTGTCTTTTGTCAGCTTTGGTTGATCTTCAAGAAACAACTAAAGTTCATCACGACGCTTTAATTAAATGAAAATTTATTAAATTAAGAAAATAATTTATTTTTTTGTTTATTATTTTTAATTCATTTCATTTGAATATCATTGAAGATGATGATGATTACTATCGGTGTGCACTGAATGGATCATATTATTTTTATAAAAAAATTATCCAATTCAATTTAAGGGTGTCAAAACTAAAATTTGATTTTATAAAAAATTGAATCTCAAATTTGAGTCGAATTTTATATTTTCCATTTTTTTATAATTTTTATACGTATAAAATTAAAAACAAATTTGAAAATTTCATGCGTTTTCTGTTCACTCTAATAATTGTAGTTATGTGAAATAAACAAAATCGTACAACAAAATTTTGAATTATCTCATTTTAAGGTTTATGAAACAAGATAAAATAAAAAAAGAGATAGTTAATGTTTAAATCTCTTATCATAATGCTCGTAAACAAATTTCAAAAACAATAATGTAAACTAACAAAATATATGTTCATTTCAAATAGATTTATATTCTTAACAATGAAAGTCTTAAAAGGCCTTCAAATCTGAAATTGCTCTAATGGTATAGTATTCAAAAGCAAAAATGCCCCAATTTATAGAGGACCAGTGAAGCCAAACCATACCCCAATTTATAGAAGATCACTGAAAAACAAAGGAAGATTAAAAGTTAAATAAATTACAGGTGTAAATCATTAAAAATGAAAGAATTATATAGTTTGCAAGTTACTAAATTTTAAAATTAAACTCAAATGATTTTAAAGATTTTTAACTCTAAAGACTGAGATGATCAAAATAATCAATAAATATAAACAGAACATATATTATCAATTAATTATTAAGTAAACAATTAGTTATAATAAAAAAGTTAATTAAAATTATAATGTATACTAACTGAAAATAATTTAATTGAATAAGTATTGAAATTGTATAGACATGGTTTGATATAGTATTGAAATTGTATCATTTTGATTAGAAAATGAAACTTTGACACAACATGGTTCAAAAATTTTAAACCTTGGTTGAACTTAACTATGTTGTCTAGCTATGATTGTTTAGGATCAAGATTATTTGTAGGAACCATAAAGGATAATATCCATATCTTAGCCCAATTGAGATCCTACTTGAGATTTGAATCATTTAGGTTGGTTTAGTTCATAAGATTGTAAGATCTAGATCACAATCTCCACTATTTGCTTGGTAGCTTTTGGAATCAAAGATTTGGATTATTTAGGTCGATTTTGAAGGGTTTTGCTTATCGAGTCCATGAGGGGAAACTTCGCTTCCCACTTCACCTCGGTAGCTTGTCAATGGCGATCCCTTCGATGTCCCTGGATTAAAAAAAATTTAATCCTAGACAAAAGGGATTGCCCAAACCACCAAGTTATCGTCGTGCTATTCGTTTAGAGAGGTCACTTGAACAAACTAGTTGTTCAAGCGACCATCCTCTATTCTACGAGTAGCCACGGAATAGACGATGTCCGGATCGCTGATTTTCGTGTTTATGCTTGGGATCCAAGTATTATTTAGCCATTTACAGATTTATAACATGCTTATAATTGAAAAACAAAAACAAGCAACAAACAAAAGAGAAAAGAGAATAGATATACCTCTTGATTTTCTAATGTATGTCCTTCCTCCTTTTGGACGTCGTGTGGGTGACGATCTACCAAAAGTCGAAGCTCCTAGATCGCAAATCTTCCTTACTTGCTCTTCCAAAGCAAGAGGAAGAGTAGAAACAAAGTTTTTCTCCTCCCTAAAACCAACCAACAAGGAGCACACAAACTCCTTGCTGCCGGCCAACTAGAAGGAGGAGAAGATGATGGAAAACAATCAAGACACCAAGGGAAGCCCTATATCTTGTTTCCACCACCTAAGGAGAAGGAGAAGAGAGGCTTGGCCGCCGGCCAAAGGCTGGAAGAGGGATGGAAAACAATCTGGATGCCGGCCAATGAAGGAAGAAGAAGAAACAATCACCTTTCTTATTTGGTGCCGCCCTAGCCTCTAAACCCTAACCCTAATACTATCTCAACTAGGATTCCTTCTCTTGCCGCCCAAACCCTAGCTCTCTTGATGATAATTCATGCCAAATCCCATCCCCTCCTTTTATAGAGTTAGGGATAAGTCATGAATTAATCTCCTCCATTGGTTCTAGGGATTTAATCTCAACCGTCGGATCTAGAGATTTAATCTCAATCGTCGGATCTTAGAGATTTAATCTCTACCTATGGATCTTAGAGTTTTGTTTCTATCCATTGGATCTAAGCTTCATGAGGTGTTAATAGGCTACATTAGGGACCATGAGGAGGAGTTGGATCTTGGCCACCCATGGATCAAGCCCACATAAAGTCCAATCCATTAATGATGATCCAATCCACTAAAGGATCATCATTGATCTACCTCACCAACCCCCATATGATAATATGGGCTCCATATATTATTTATACATTTTCTCCCAGTGTTTAAGATCTCGAATGTCCGTCGATTAATTAATTTACTGATAATTAATTAATCAACATCTAACTCCTTGAGTAGTACCACTCAACCTTTTCATCATGTCGGACCAAGTCCACCTGCAGGGTTTACATGATGAACCTTATGAGCTCCTCAAGAGGACATCATCATCCTAATATATAGGACACGGTTTCCTCCTATAATCAACGACACACCATATGAATAATATCATCTCTCAACTTACCGAGCCTATCGATTTAATCTATAAATCTCGCCCATTGGTAAATCAAAGAGATGAGTACTAAGTATATGTGTCCGTTATTATATCGGAATTAAGAGCATGTACTAACTAATATCTGAGGTCCGATTCGATTATGTAGTCAGCAATAAATCGAATCACCTCTAAGTCGGTCCTGCTCAATACACACAAAGTGCAATAGTGTGATTCTATGTTCAAGACAAACCAATACCAAATCACACTACAACCATTCCGATGGTTTGTCCAAAGTCATCTCGGTTGTGAGCCTTTACTTATACTTTTCAAGGAGCCGATAACATGATCTCCCGTGTGACACCACACACCATGTTATCTACAATGTAAAGTATTAGACAATATTGCATAACCATAAAAATATGCAAACAATGATCATGTGATTCTTATTTCAAAATAAAGATCTTCATACAAAAGATAGACTTTTCAGTATACATCCCTACAATCTCCCACTTATACTAAAAGACTATACTATCTTCAAACTGTCATACATCTGATCCCCATTCCCTCCATATGCCTATCAAAAGCTCTCGTCGAAAGGGCCTTAGTGAAAGGATCTGCCAGGTTATCCTCTGATACAATCTTGGCCACAACAACTTCTCCTCTCTTTATGATTTCTCGTATCAGGTGGTACTTGCGCTCTATGTGTTTACTAGCCTTATGGGCTCGTGGTTCCTTCGAGTTTGCAACTGCACCACTATTATCACAATAAATTGTGATAGTTCTGGGCAAACCAGGAATCACATCCAAGTCCATCAGGAAGTTCTTGAGCCATACAACTTCTTTGGCCGCCTCAGAGGTTGCCACATACTCAGCTTCCATGGTGGAGTCCGCCACACATTTCTGCCTGACAATCCTCCATACAATGGCTCCACCTCCCAAAGTAAACACAAAACCTGAGGTAGACTTACTATTATCCCTATCAGATTGGAAGTCGGAATCCGTGTAACCCACAGGGAGTAATTGGTCTACCCAGTAAACTAGCATATAATCCCTAGTCCTTCTCGGGTACTTCAATATATGCTTTACCACAGTCCAATGTCCCTATCCTGGATTACTCTGATATCTGCTGACCATGCCCACGGCAAAGCAGATATTTGGTCTCGTACAGAGCATCACATACATGAGGCTTCCTACTGCCGAAGCATAAGGAACCGCCTTCATCTCCTCTATCTCCTCAGATGATCTAGGACACATCTCCTTAGATAAAGGAACTCCATGCCTGAAAGGTAGAAAACCCTTATCAGAGTTCTACATGCTAAAACACTCCATAATCGTGTCTATGTATGAAGCTTTGGATAAGCACAACATCCTTTTCCTGCGATCCCTTATAACCTTGATCCCAAGGATATGTCCCACCTCTCCCAAGTCCTTCATATCAAACTGTTTAGAGAACCATACCCTTACGTCCGATAGCACCTTGATATTGTTGTCATTCAACAAAATGTCATCTACGTATAGTACAAGAAATACCACTACGTTTCCGTCACTTCTCTTGTATACACAAGACTCATCCGGACTTTGAATAAATCCATAAGACTGGATCACCTCATCAAAGCAGATGTTCCAAGACCTCGAAGCTTGTTTCAATCCATAAATGGACCGATTAAGCTTACATACAAGATGCTCTTTGCCCTTAGCAATGAATCCCTTTGGTTGCTTCATGTAGATATTTTCCTCAAGACTTCCATTAAGGAAAGATGTCTTGACATCCATCTGCCACACCTCATAATTCATATGAGATGCTATGCATAAGAGAATCCGGATAGACTTAAGCATGACTACTGACGAAAAGGTCTCCTCATAATCGATACCCTCTTTCTGAGTATACCCCTTCGCAACAAGCCTCGCTTTGAAGGTCTCAACCTTCCCATCTATTCCTCTCTTTCTCTTGTAGATCCACTTGCATCCAATGGTTTTTACACCATCGGGTGGTTCTACTAGCTCCCAAACCTGATTTGAATCCATAGATTCAATCTCAGCATTCATTGCAGTTTGCCAAGATACTGCATCTTTATCTTGGATTGCCTTGTCATATGTCCAGGGATCAGGTTCATGTTCGCCAGGGACCAAATCAGAAGATTCTCCCAAGAACATGAATCTATCAGGCTGTCTCACAACCCTCCCACTATGACGAGGTATTACCTGTGTATCCTCTGTGACACGTGGTGCAGTGACATGTGGTATATCCTCTTGTACCGGTGGTACTAAAGAAGTGACTTCCCCTTTTAACTCCTCTAGAACAATTTTACTCTTGGGCTTGTGGCTCATCACAGTTTTCCTCTAGAAATCTGACGTTCATGCTAACGATCGCCCTCTGATCTCTAGGACTATAAAACAATCCACCCTTCGTTCCCCTGGGATAGCCAACGAACAAGCGTACTTCTGTACGAGGTTCCAACTTACCAGTATCTACCTTCAGCACATGTGCTGGACTCCCCCATATCCGAATATGTCTTAGACTAGGCTTTTGCCCAGTCCACAACTCTGTGGGAGTAGAAGGCACTGATTTAGATGGAACCAAGTTCAGAATGTACACCGCCGTATCTAGAGCATATCCCCAGAACGAATCTGGCAAGTCAGAATACTCATCATCGATCTAACCATCTCCATAAGAGTCCTATTCCTTCGCTCTGCTACACCATTCTGCTGGGGTGTGCCAGGTGCAGTCAATTGGGATTGAATCCCAGCCTCTGATAAGTAGTTCCTAAACTCTCCCAAGAGGTACTCACCACCACGATCAGATCGTAGTGTCTTGATACTTTTACCTTGACGTTTCTCCACATCAGCCTTGAATTCTTTGAACTTGTCAAAGCATCTGGACTTGACGATCGTAAATGTATCCATATCTTGAGTAATCGTCTATAAAAGAGACGAAATACTCAAAACCACCTCTAGCCTGGATAGACATAGGACCACACAAATCAGAATGAACCAATTCTAATACATCTTTGGCTCTATACCCCTTGGCCTTAAAAGGCCTCTTGGTCATCTTACCCTCAAAGCAAGATTCATAGGTTGAGAGATCCTCCACCACTAATGAACCCAAAGGTCCATCAGCTATCAACCTTTGAATTCTGCTTAGGTTAATGTGACCAAGCCTAAGATGCCAAAGATATGTTTGGTTCATCTTCGAAGGTTCTTTTCTCTTATTGGAATTAGAAGATGAGTTATTGACTTCAATTTGCATCGTGGGAGGTTTTGGTTCAAGTGTGTACAAATTTTCTATCAATGCACCCGAACAGATAATGTCCCTATTCCTTCTTATAACAACTCTATCATTAAAAGAAATAGAATATCCATCCATAAACAATTTAGAAACCGAAATTAAATTTTTTCTAAATAAGGGTACATAAAGGCAATTCTTAAGAACCAAAAGTTTATTTTTCTCAAAAGATAAATGAACATCTCCCACTGCAACAGCCGCCACCTTCGTGGCATCGCCCAAGTACACAGTAATCTCCCCCTCATCCAGTCGTCTAGTTTCCTGGAACCCCTGCAAAGTATTGCAGACATGATCAATGACTCCCGTATCTACACACCAGATGTCGATAGATAACACCGCTAAATATGTTTCAACGACTAGACCAAAAGATATACCTTTGTTCTTGCAGTTGGGGCAATCCTTCTTCCAGTGTCCAGTCTGCTTACAAGTGAAGCACTTGCCTTTCGGCTTCTTCACTCCTCCCTGAGTACCTCCCACTGCCTTCGCCCCGGTTTGTTTCTTCTTCTTCTTGCCTTTCAGCTTAGAAGTAGAAACCTTCTGAGTCACCACGGCATGCGCCTGAGCACTGAAATAGTCCTCTCGCGGAGTTACATCGAAGTTCCAGAATACAACCTCTTGTTCATGTTGTAGTTGAGGTGAAACTGCTCAAAACTCCTAGGTAGAGACTGGAGTATGATATCGACCTGGGTTTCCCCATCGATCTCACCTCCTAGGACCTCCAGCTCATTCAAATGAGCCATCATCTTGAGAACATGATCCCTCACGGGTGTTCCCTCGATCATGGTGGTCGTCATCAAGTTTCTCATGGCCTCTTGCCTCGCAGTCCAATTCTGGTGTCCGAAAAGCTCCTTGAGATTGAGCATCATATCATAAGCAGTGGACATGGCTTGATGCTGATGTTGCAGTACATTTGACATAGATGCCAAAATGTAACACCGCGCTATCTCATCGACCTTGATCAACTTATTATAGCTCTCTCTCTCCTTTTCCCCAGAATTATCTGCAGGCTTGGGAGGGTACTCTTCGAGGAGTACATATTTGTATTCCTCAGCAGTCAAGACAATGTCTAGATTCCTCTTCCAATCTACATAGTTGGGTCCAGTAAGTTTGTTCTCTTTCAGTATCACAGCAAGTGGGTTGAAAGTCATTTTGAAAGAAAACTTAAGAATCACATAAATCAAAATATTAGATTTCAAAAAATTATTGATTCCTCAAACAATAAAATTTTAAAATCAACCAACACCTCAAAACACCGAGAATATCGTATGCCACGATAGTGTGGACGTATACGAATTCTACATTTGTAAGAGGAGGTTTTACATATTAATTTTACTATCTTGTCAACCTAACTTTTTGACAAGTAAAATTAATAGTTGGTTCCTCTTTGGCCCTACAAATAAAAGCAGTGACTCCGATGGGGAGGATACTTATATTTGTATCTAAGTGTTCACCATTACTCGGTACCAAGGTAATTATCTCGGGTTATGTGCCTTACGATGGGCAAGTACACATGCTTCTTAATAATTTCCTATAACAATATTCGACCTTGTGATCTGCAAACAAACCCATCCGATATGGAGGAGGGCACTCAAAGCCGACGCGCAAGTTTGTTTGCATCACTTGTCAAATCGTAATGGAGGCCATGGGAATTTTAAAAATTCCCTCTCCCACTTAGTAATTTGAAATTGAGGAATTTTCCTAGCCTACGACATGCATATCAAACAAAAAGCAATAAATATTAAAAATAAATTATTTTCAAACTATTATGGCTTTTGTCTTCAATATGACTCCCGTCGCATCGTCATCTCGTCCGCTCCTCCTACACCATGTATGAGCCATCCGGAGATCCGAGCCGAGACTAAAATCTATTTTAATTTACATCCATCGATCCTATACTCCACGAGGGAGTGTACATGAAATCTAGATCGAAAGTAAAATAAAATAAAGAGTGGCTAAACAATGCCGTATTTAATTTACAAAAATTAAATACTAGCCTCGTCAACCCCGAGGATTCAACAAAATAAATATTTACACACATACAATCACATACACACATATGGCCATAATAGTCGGATCTTATGCCTGCAACCAAAGAGTTAAACTACGCATATCCTACTATTATCTGGCACATATAATATATGAAAAAGTACATAAAAATTAACCGAATCATAAACACACAAAACCAGAAACCTTGGCTCTAATACCAATTGAAGGGTTTTGCTTATCGAGTCTGTGAGGGGAAACTTCGCTTCCCACTTCACCTCGGTAGCTTGTCCATGGCGATCCCTTCGATGTCCCCGGATTAAAAAAAATTTAATCCTAGACAAAAGGGATTGCCCAAACCACCAAGTCATCGTCGTGCTATTCGTTTAGAGAGGTCACTTGAACAAACTAGTTGTTCAAGCGACTATCCTCTATTCTACGAGTAGCCGCGGAATAGACGATGTCCGTATCGCCGGTTTTCGTGTTTATGCTCGGGATCCAAGTATTATTTAGTCATTTACAGATTTATAACATGCTTATAATTGAAAAACAAAAATAAGCAACAAACAAAAGAGAAAAGAGAATATATATACCTCTTGATCTTCTAATGTATGTCCTTCCTCCTTTTGGACGTCGTGTGGGCGACGATCTACCAAAAGTCGAAGCTCCTAGATCGCAAATCTTCCTTCCTTGCTCTTCCAAAGCAAGAGGAAGAGTAGAAACAAAGTTTTTCTCCTCCCTAAAACCAACCAACAAGGAGCACACAAACTCCATGCCGCCGGCCAACTAGAAGGAGGAGAAGATAATGGAAAACAATCAAGACACCAAGGGAAGCCCTATATCTTGTTTCCACCACCTAAGGAGAGGAAGAAGAGAGGCTTGGCCGCCGGTCAAAGGCTGGAAGAGGGCTGGAAAACAATCTAGATGCCGGCCAATGAAGGAAGAAGAAGAAACAATCACCTTCCTTATTTGGTGCCGCCCTAGCCTCCAAACCCTAACCCTAATCCTATCTCAACTAGGATTCCTTCTCTTGCCGCCCAAACCCTAGCTCTCTTGATGATAGTTCACGCCAAATCCCATGCCCTCCTTTTATAGAGTTAGGGATAAGTCATGAATTAATCTCCTCCATTGGTTCTAGAGATTTAATCTCAACCGTCGGATCTAGAGATTTAATCTCAACCGTCGGATCTTAGAGATTTAATCTCTACCTATGGATCTTAGAGTTTTGTTTCTATCCATTGGATCTAAGCTTCATGAGGTGTTAATAGGCTACATTAGGGACCATGAGGAGGAGTTGGATCTTGGCCACCCATGGATCAAGCCCATATAAAGTCCGATCCACTAATGATGATCCAATCCACTAAAGGATCATCATTGATCTACCTCACCAACCCCCATATGATAATATGGGCTCCATATATTATTTATACATTTTCTCCCCGTGTTTAAGATCTCGAATGTCCGTCAATTAATTAATTTACTAACCATTAATTAATCAACATCTAACTCCTTGAGCAGTACCACTCAACCTTTTCATTATGCCGGACCAAGTCCACCTGTAGGGTTTACATGATGAACCTTATGAGCTCCTCAAGGGGACATCATCATCCTAATATATATGACACAGTTTCCTCCTATAATCAACGTCACACCATATGAATAATATCATCTTCCAACTTACCGAGCCTATCGATTTAATCTATAAATCTCGCCCATTGGTAAATCAAAGAGATGAGTACTAAGTATATGTGCCCGTTATTATATCGGGATTAAGAGCATGTACTAAATAATATCTGAGGTCCGATTCGATTATGTAGTCAGCAATAAATCGAATCACCTCTAAGTCGGTCCTGTTCAATATACACAAAGTGCACTAGTGTAATTCTATGGTCAAGACAAATCAATACCAAATCACACTACAACCATTCCGATGGTTTGTCCAAAGCCATCTCGGTTGTGAGCCTTTACTTATACTTTTCAATGAGTCGATAACATGATCTCCCGTGTGACACCACACACCATGTTATCTACAATGTAAAGTATTAGACAATATTGCATAACCATAAAAATATGCAAACAATGATCATGTGATTCTTATTTCAAAATAAAGATTTTCATACAAAAGATAGACTTTTCAGTATACATCCCTACAGATTTAGATTATAAGATTATAAGGTCTAGATAACAATATCCACTTTCTTGCTTGGCAGCTTTTGGAATGATTGGTTTGAGTATCACACTCTAAGCATTGTTTCTAATGTTTAAGCAAACATAATTTGTTTAGTTCTACGGAAAGGATAAGGTCGACCCACTTCATTGCTCGTATATAGTATACAGGAGCAATGAGCATATACAAAGGCATATAATTAGTTATTAAAAAAATATTTATATTGATATTTAAATTATCTATCATTTGCAAAATAATTGTTTCATTCACATTTAAAAATTATAAGCTATTAAGTAAGATAGCTTACAGTTTTAAAGTCAATTTGATGTAATTTATATAAACTAAATATGATGCTATAAGTTCATATATTATATGTGATTGCTATTTATAATCTAGGTTACTGCTTATGCAATTCAAGTGGAGGCTTTTGAGGCTAAAGCTCAAGCTTTATATACGCCTTATATATGTAATGTAGTTGGCATAATGACTTGTACTTTTGATGGATTTGTGTGTTGCACTTTTTTATTTGTTTGCTATTGTACAACTAAAATAGATTGACTCTAGTCATGCAACTCTAGAATATAAGTTTATGATATTTAATGAAACTCCTTAGGGAAAAGATCAAAAGGGAAACCCAACTTTAATGAATCGTCAGATGGATCCTACAGAATAGGAACTATCCAAAATACCTTTAAGTTGTCTGGCTGATCCAAATTCTTTGTTTTTGAATCGAAGGTCTGAATATAATCCTCTCTGTAGCAATTAGAAGGTAGCTACTACAATGTGTAATAGCTACCTACTAATTGCTACAATAACTTATTGATCATGTGTGGTTTTTGATCAATTGAGGATGAAGACTTGTATTCTATGTTTTTGATGGATTCTCTGTGCAGTTTTGTACCCGGAGGAGGGTGGCCCTGGGCAGCGTGTTGTTCATTAGCTCCTTTAAAGCCTAAAACAAACAGTTCTACTCCTTTATGGGCGCATTTTGTCCGCAAGTCTGCCTCTCGTTCTTTCCATTGGGCTTCTTTGTTAGCCACCTAATCGGCAAGAGCGTCTCTTTCTCTGGCGGCTATTACGGTGTGTTGACCCAGGGAGGTTATGACTTCAGAGTGTTCCTTTTGCAACGCCCGTAGTTGTTCGATAATATTTGTCAACACCTCAGGAAAGGCAGATACTTTGGAGGAGAGACTCTCCACTTGTGCTCGGCAGGCTGATAGGGAAGCCTCTAAAGCTTCATTAGTCAATTGAGCTTGTAGGAGGGCAACCGAGGATTGGGATGCTCTATCCTCTGCCTCCTTAAGTTGAACTTTGTGCTCCACCAATTCCTGGGTTAGAGTGTTGACATGATGAATCTTGTCGGTTTACAGAAACAACTGGTGATTAAGGGCATTGTTCTTCTTTAGGATCTCTTCTTTTTCGAGCCCAGCTACTGCTAACTAGGTAGTCAATTCTTCACATCGAGCAGCTAGAGCAGCCTCCGTTTGTTTGC
The DNA here is from genome assembly GCA_025175895.1 of Wurfbainia villosa. Lineage (NCBI taxonomy): Eukaryota > Viridiplantae > Streptophyta > Magnoliopsida > Zingiberales > Zingiberaceae > Wurfbainia > Wurfbainia villosa. The sequence continues at coordinate 26,533,563 of CM045989.1, read as the reverse complement.
TCTCAGCCAGCTGTTGAGCTAACTTCTTCTACTCGGCTAGGGAGGCGCTATGGCAAGTAGCCATTGTAGACTAGTAGTCCGCCAGACATTGTGTTGTCTCATTGTAATCGATGACTACCTGGGGAAGAGGAAAGTATATTGCGAAGGTGAGTGTCAGGGTATTTTGAGTACAAGGAGGGTAAGAGAGTATACCTCTGATAGGTGCTTGCGCAGGCGCTCGTAGGGGCCCTACACGACAGATCTAACCAAAACTCGACTAGAGGCGCCTAGAAAGCCTTCCAAGTGCCTGAATAAAATTTATAAAAGAACCCTCAAACAGAGAACCCCACATTAATTTTCTCATCTCTCGTGTTCGGCAATCAACTATGGTGCTATGGTGCAACAACTTTGATCGCGTGCTTCATATCCATCTCTTAAAGTCAGTATAATTTTTGTTAAAGCTAGTCCTTTCTTTTATACTTTATTTCTAAAGGGACGTAAGGTTGTTATTGTACCTTATACTCTGTAAGAAATGAATCACTTATCTCCAACAAGAAAGAGATATTTAGTATTTGCCCATCGATAGCAATCTCGGTGGGTCTTGAACTAGTAGACTTTCGACTGTGAAATAAGTAAATAATTTCCTGTGCCTTTATTACTTTATTATTTCCGCTGCAAATTACTTTGAGTTTTACGAGTTTTTACGAAACAAATAACAAAAAAATTTATACTATTCACCCCCCCTCCCCCGGAGCATTCTAATCGGTCCTACACTTAGTAGCAGGACTTTGTAAAGAGGTTATTTCACATATTTCAATTTTTATTGGATCTTCATATGCACTTATTTAAAAAGGAAGCAATTAATAGTGAGACATTCAATCATGACCAACAAGACATGACCCCTTATTAACCTATCACTGGGAGCAAATCAATTGGTTATAAGTGGGTATTCAATTCAAAAAAAAAAAAAAAGTTGGATGGAAGTGCTGAAAATTACAGTGTTAAATTAATAGCTAAGGTTACTGATAGTCACATTTTTATCGCATGATTTCTATTCGCATTTGGGGATTTTAGGCTCTTTGATTTGGGTAATTACGGCTATTCATAACATTTTTTGCATATTGGATTTAATTGAAATTAATTGTTTATTCCTTATAATTTCAGTATTATTTTTCACGGGTGAATGTGATTTTGTAGGGAACATAAAAGAGCTAAATCGGAGCAATCGCAGCCGTCGATCTGGATCAAATCGATCGCAACCATCGGATTTGATTGATCAGCACTTAGGGATGATTAATTGGATTCATTTAACCCTAGCTCTAAATGGGAGGCTGAGATTGGAGATGGCTCGATCGAACGGCTGAGAAAATTGGAGATAAAATCTAACTTTTTGCCATCTGCGCCAGAACGCGCGACAGAACAGCGAGCGACATCTTCTTCCTCTCGCGAGCACGGCGATCGACGACTACACGAGCGATCGACGACAGGCCGACAGTATTCCGGTGAGTTTCCCTTTGATAGCTGGCGGCGATCCCATCCGATCCTTGGCGTCAGATCCAGATGTTGTGATTCGGGTAGCTGATCCAAAGCGAGGCGAGGCGGGATTCCGACGAGTTCATCCTTCACCGGCATTCTACTTCATTTTGGTAGCTGGGATAGGCCGTTCTGTAAAATACCGAAAAAATAAATAAATAAATAAATATAAAATAAAATATTATTCCTCGTTAATTGATAAACTATCTTGTGGAATTTTTCAGAAATTTTTAGAAATTTTTCTGGATTTAAATGGAGGTTCTATGGATATTTTATGGGGATAAAACGAACATGCTTTTGTAAAGCCTGTTCAGACTATCTTGTATTAAATGGTTTAATTAAACTAAATCCGTCGTTTCCCGTCGGTTTTAGTATTCGCGACTCCTCTTTTCTTCTTCGCGATCCCGACCTTTCCTCCTCCTCCTTCCCCCGCGCGACTTCCTCCTCCAAATCGCTCGCTCCACGCTCCAGTCGTGCCCGCCGCTTTGTTGGAGCGGCTCGCGAATCCGATCGCCGCTCACAAGCAGCGAGCACCACCGTCGCTCTTCCTTTTCTCCGGATCAAGCGTCGTCGCAACGCCACTCGCCGCTGCCGCTCCACCGCCGCTGATGGCCGCCTCCTCGAGCCATAGCCACTGTCGCTGCCACGCTGCTGCTGTCACCAACCGCTCGATCTTCGTTGCTGCGTTCTTCCTCTACCATCGTCGTCGCCTGCTGCTTCATCCGATCGCTACTTGCACGCGATCGGTCGGCGTTCGTTGTGAGAGGCAGCACCTCCAGGAGCAGCAAATCTACCGCCTTTGATCTCGTTGATGTGGATTTGTTTCGGCTGTCGCCCGCTACAGTTGATCTGCCACCACCGCCACCTCGTCGCCGTGAGGGTTGGGGATGCTCGTTCGATGTGGTGTCTTTTTCTCCCGATCTCAGTTGTTGAAGTCCCCTATGCTTCCATGTTCGTGCATCGCGGGTTGGGTTGCAACTTGTGATTTGGACAGTAGTCTTGTGCGCTGGACAGGGGATAAGAAGAGGATACCGCTGGTGGATCCCAAGGGCTGGTAAGCTCGATCTACACTCTCCTCTTCTACATTAGTTCTTTGTATTATATGGGTTGATGTTGGCTGTGATGGAGCTGTGTTGTAATTAGGGATTTGATTTTTCCGGTGAACAGGGCAATTGGGGGAAAATGACTGTCGGTGAAGATCTGGTCAATAAGATCTATTTACCCTTGCTGTTTTCGATGGAAATTGCTGTAAATTGGGTAGTGAGTAAAGATTTTGTTATCTATAGGTTGTGTTGATGAAATTGGAGTAAGTATGTTTAGGTTTGGAAACTTTATCGATATATAAAAATAGATATATGTGTATGTAGCTCATTTCTGTGTTGTGGTTGTGATATTAGGTGGCAGTTGTGGTCAAATCTATTTGGTGGTCATAGATTGCTACTTCAATGGTGGATCATGATGTTTTGCAACGGAAGCTAAGCTAGGTGAGTTGTGATTTAAGAGCTAATGGGAGAAACTATTCAGTTAGTTGATCGAGATACAAGGTTGATGTAGGATTTGATTCGATCATTATGTGATGGTACTTAATTGTATCCTATTGTTACAGGACTTTGGTTGAGATAGATACATGGACGTGAAGATGGATAGCACGGATTACATATCAGGTGGGTAATTTCCTACCTGGTCCGGGTAGATGTATTGCATTCAGATTTAGTCATAGATATGAGCATGTTAGGTGTTCATATTACCTTGACCCTGCTCTTATTATCGTATGCTTGAACTTATCGTTGGATATATTTATGCTCAATTGTTGATATCACATATACCCTATCATGATTTAGGAGTTATAGATGTGATGTAAATTGGCCTAGATGTTTAGTAGGGTGTAAATGTTAGTACGAGGGATGACCCAATTTATAAATTGGAAAAAGGTTATCTATGGATAGGTAATGCCCTAAATGTAGGATTTATTTCCAATACTCGTAAGTTGCATACTGTTACCAACCATGAGTTGTGTAATGGTTAAGTGAAGGGTGATTGAGTGTCGCTGCGGACCGGTGGTCCCAGCTTGATATGATTAGTCGAGTACGACTCTCTATCGGATAGAGAGTGCATCGATCAGTTGAGTACGACTCTCTATTGGAGAGAGAGTTATGATCAGTCGAGTACGACTCTCTATTGGATAGAGAGTGTGTCGATCAGTTGAGTACGACTCTCTATTGGAGAGAGAGTTATGATCAGTTGAGTACGACTCTCTACAGGATAGAGAGTCCATCGATCAGTTGAGTACGACTCTCTACAAGATAGAATGTATTGATTAGATGGGTATGCCTATTTGCTGAACAGAGAGTCTTTAGTAGATGGTTGTACGTGTGACAGCATACACATGTCATTTGCATGCATTCTGACGACATAGTCTCCCTTGGGGTTGAGAGAGTCGTTAGTCATCTTGCCTCCCAAAGCACTCCTCGAGGAGTAACTGGTGCGAGGGCAGAGCATCTATTATGCCGCACTCTACCACTATAGACGGTGGTAGTTGGAGTTGCGTGCAATTGTCCTGGATGCGTGGTACTCAACCACTCATTGGTAGTGTTAGTCGGAGTGGCCAATAGTAGAGACCCCCGTTGTGTAGCGAGCTCTTTACACTCATATGCTACTTGATCATACTGCCCACTCGGCCACTCTATAGCAGTGGTTGGTGTGAGTTGGGACAGTTGTCATGTGGTGCCACCTAGGCCACACTAGAGTCGTGGTAGAGAGTAGGGGTGAGCAGGCATGACCATGCATGCTGCATTGCCGTATCTGATGGCGCTTTGCATATTACCATATATATACACACATATGTATGTATATATATATATATATATGGATGGTTGTGATTAATATATATATATATATATAGATGCGGTCTATATATATATATGATTATTGTGATGTTGCATTTGATTGTACTATGCTTGCTGCATTTGGGTGTACATCATATTCATGCATGTCTCTTGCATTTATTATACGATTGTGTCGGATATTGGTATGTGTTGGACCATTAGATACCTTGACCTGTAGCTAGAGTATATTTTGAGTTGATCTACTCTTCCTGTTATATATATATATATATATGTTGGATATATGTTCAGGTTGGATCAGAGTAGCGTAGAAGACTTCAGGGATATGTCTGCATTTTTATGTTGTTTATTTGGTTAGACTATATATGCTTGTATTTATATACTATGCTGATATACCTGTTGTACCTCTAGAGTATGTTGTTGAAAATACATGTGATATGACATATATACATGTTTTTCTATTACCTGTTGAGTTTTACTCACCACCCCCCACGGACCACAGGTTTTCATGCGCCTGTGCATGTAGAAGACTTCGTGATGACTTGAGCACATTGGTGACATCTCATCTCACCTCCGAGGCTCCCGTGTGTATTTGGGCTTTCCGTCCGTTGTGTATTGTATTTTGGAGTTTTCGTGATGTACATGTTGTATATTCGGATTTTTTGTCGAAGTTCTGTGTTGTTGTGTTGTGTTAGTCATACCGGTATGAATGTGTGGGATTGTATTGTTGTGGTATCGTTTCCGCGGTGTATTTGTTGTAGTAGTTTGTTATGTTGTTGTGGTTTGGTGATATTGTTATATATATTGTTGTTATTGTGGGCCTACGAGCCTTGTATTAACCCGAAATGTTGCCACGTACAGGGGAGGTGCCGTCTGTTTGATTTTTGGCCCAAGGTTCTGCGATGCCATACAATGATGTTTTGTGTCGAGTCTTGGATTCTCGGGAGTCAATTTATTCGGTTTTGGTTTTCTGAGATGAGATGGACAGCGGCCTGAGCTCCAAGCAGCACGAGGTAAGAATTCCTGATAACTTATGGTTTAGTAGATATTTATCTAAACTTGATCAGTAGGTGTATATAATAGAGTTATGACACCTGTGCAGTCTTATTGTAGGGGTCGTCCACTGAGACGACCAACTGGAGTGACCTTTAGGGTTTATACTCCCGGTTATGTTGGCTATGCATTTAGATGCTTATACCAGGGAATAACCTGTAGTGTATTGGTTATTGTTCAGAAACGTGGTATGGGTTGACCACGGGAACGACCTGTTGAGTCTGAGTCTTGAACCTGTGTCGAGGAGGTGATTTACCTCTGAGAGCCGACTGATACCGAGTCGGAAAATAGGGGTCAAGTCGTCACATTTATTATGGAAATCAGAGACTACAGTCTTAGAGATTTCCACTAACTGTACTAGTCAGATCATTACCTGTGGGTAATGAACAGACTTGTAGACTATTGTTGATGCAGATAGCGGAAGGCTAGGTTATGGAGTTTCATAGGGATTTTATTCCTGAGTTGTTCGTACTGAGATGTATAACTTTGAGAATACTTTTGAGTACTTAACTCATGTTATACCGAGAAAGAAGAATTGTTTGCATACCATTATCGGGATCAAGCCGGTATTTGGTGATAAATGCAAAAAATAATCTTTGGGAAATAATATATCACTTGATCATTGTTTAGTGATGTTGAAAGAGAGTATTTTCCCGTGTCACTTTTAGTGACATTGTAAGGAATTCTTGAGCTTCAAGAAAGGGTGATCGGTTAGTAATAGTATATTGTGCAGAGTCGTGAGACTTGCGGAGGTTACGACCACCTAATAGCTCAAGAAGATGAATGAATGATTTAAGCTACCCAGAGTTATTGGCTTATAGTTGGATAAGGATGTCGGGATCTTCTACCAGATCCTGCTGGAAGACATTGGATTGAGACAGGAGTTAGAAATGACTCCGTACAAGTGTTTAAGAGTTGGAGACTGATAAGCATATATTGCAGGTCAACTTATTAGAGTCAGAAGTCTCCGACTGTTGGATAAAGGAGTAAGATCAGAGTCATAGGCGTTGAGCTATTTTTCGATTATAGAAGACCAGCCGCGGATCATCAGGATGTTCTCGTGGATATCAGCAAAATCATAATAAAGACTTCGAAGGGATTATGTGTGTGCAGTGCAGATCACGAAGACACACAAAGCCAGATTATCCGTTAGAGCAGTTCAGCTGTTGCTATTGTTGAGCAACCAGTACAGTCGAGGAGGTGTACTTTGAAGATTCAGTTGAAGACTATCGATGGTGTTCCGGGAGGAAGATGCATCGTCTCGGCAATGAAGATCGGCCTGAGAGGATTGGGTTATCTCATCAGCAGCAACCTACTACCTCAGGCGTGGTTGGAGTTCTTTGATACTTCCCTCCAGGGGAAGTGATCTATCTGGCGACATCGTCGAAGACATCTTAGAAGATTCGGCGGACAGAGCAGTTACCCCGGATGTAATTGGCATGGAGAGAGTATACGACGATGGTCGTATCTATTCGGTATACTACAGTTGCAACTTGTAGGATTTAGTGATGGGATGGAATGATCTAGAAAAAATCCTCAGATCATTCGTCGTAGAAATGCAATCGCTTTGTCGCGGACTATTGGATCTGATCTTGTTCTCTTCGGAGAAAGGCGAAGACCTGCGGGGAGCCTTTGGATCGGATCGACAGATAATTAATCGTCCAGGGTATTACTTTAGTTTACCCTCAAGGTTAATATATTGAGAGATGCTTGTAGTTACAGGTATCTGTGTCTAGAACATTCTTGGTTGGATTAGAAGGGTCCTTTACATCGACTTGTGTGTTGATTGTATCTCTACCATCAGGTGAGATGAGGATCAACGATTAAGAAGTCAAGGGATACCCTTAGACTCTGATAGACATACTTTTACTGTGGACATATCCTTATGGATGGTCAAATTGTTGGAAGTATGGTACGATATGCTCTCGGATGTGCGTATAATCTGAGAGTATTCGGATGTAGTTTCTGATAAATTCCAAGGTTTGCCGTTGCATAGGCAAGTGGAGTAGGCGATCGAAATGATTGCGGAAAATAGTTCTGGTAACGAAGATCACGTACCGAGTGATAGTTTTGTTGATATCAGTGTTGTTAAACACTATAAGAATTGGAAGAATGTAAGTTGTGATTATAGGAGATATTGGAGGAGATAATTATCTATCCCAGTATTTCTCCTTGAGAAGATTCGGAACTCTTTGTTGGAAGAGAGATGGACCTTTGGAAGTATGCATCGATTATCGATGATGGAATACAGTAGTTGTCGTGATGAATATCCTCCGTTGGGGATAGATGATCTGTTTAGATCAGCAAAGGACACCTGTGTATACTCTAAGGTTGATTTGCGACTGGAGCATTGATATTGTAATGACATGGTGTCATACAATTATCATTGTCGGTGTGATGATTAATATATATCATCAGCGTAGAGTAAAGGGGATGCAGGGGTGTGGAGACGACAATTTCATACTTGGTATGAATTGTATGAGTTTTGATTAAGTTGCTAAACTAATTAACGATTTAGTCGTCACTAGATTGGAGAATCGTGTATCCTGAACACGATAGGATCCTTTTGTAGTTGTTGGAGTTGCATAACTTGGCCATTGTTGGTTGTGGTAGTTGGAGTTGTGAACTCGACCTCCGTAGATGGTGGTTTGCCTTGTATGGTTTGGTTAGTACTGTAGATGTGGATATAATGTCTTAGCATTACTATACCACAGACTTGTTTGACAAAGGTGATGTTGGAAATCATTTAGTCGGAAGCTGGTGAAACCAGTTACAAGACCTAGATGGCGGTTAACTTTTACGTAAGTATTAGTTAATCCTTCCGGAGTGGATAAAAAGAAGGTTGTACGTGGATGCATCGTTTCAGGGATTGGAACGATTCCGATGCGGTTGAATGAGGCATATCTTATGTCTACGTCAGTTAAGAAACTACGAGATAGTCTGTCATATGCATGACATGACTTTAGTAGTTATTATCTGGATTTGTAGTTGTATGGAGCAAGAATGCTCATTGAATTTAACAAGCTACTGGGTAGCTACAATGGAGTTGCGGGAGCGCGAACAGTTGCAACAATTGCAACAAGGGAGATTGATTGCTATAGTCTTCCATGCACTTACAGTGTGTGTGGAGTGTATCTTGGAAGGTTGATGGACTTATCTTGTGAGAAGATAATTTTCCTTCTCTAATATGGATATGTGTTCTGGACACGCATCCAGTTAAGGAAGAGTTGCTACAGGTGACACATTATTTGAGATTTACTATACATCCTGGTGGTATTGGGATGTACCGAGATTTGAAACGTTTATACTGGTGGAATGGTATGAAGAGAGATACTGCAGACTTTGTTGCTGGATATATACTATACCAGCAGGTGAAGGTTGAACATTAGAAACCCGCTAGATTGCTCCAGGAAATTCCAATTTCGGAATGGAAGTGAGAGTATATCACTATTAATTGCGTTACGGGATTGCCAAGGACCCGTAAAGGACATGATGCGATTTGGGTGAGTGTGGATCGACTGACCAAATCAACTCATTTCCTTTTTATTCGTGGGTCATACTTGTTGGATCATTCGGTAGAGTTGTATTACCGAAAGATTATCAGATTGCGTGGGGTACTTTTAAGTACCATATCGGATAGAGATTTGCGATTTACCTCGTGATTTTGACAGAGTTTGCACCAGACTATGGGCACAGAGCTTCGACTTAGTGCAACATTTCATCCGCGGACTAATGGACTGTCTGAGCATGACATTCAAATGTTGGAGGATCTATTCAGATCTTGTGTTGTGGATTATGGAGGTGTAGCTTGTCGGTTGACTTTACCTCCGACACTTGCAGGGGTTCACAACGTATTGCATGTTTCTATGTTGAGGAAATACGTTCCACATTCAGAGAATTTTCTGAAGAAGATAGCAATTCCACCTCAGTCTAATGTGACTTACGAGGAAATTCCAGGGTGGAGCCTGGGTCGCAAGGAGCGACAGTAGTGGGACGAAAACTATCTGACTCGTAAAGGTTGGATGATAGCATCATACCGATGAGGAGGCTATGTGGGAGCTGGAAGATACTATCCGGGCTCGATAGTCTCATCTGTTCTCTTGAGGAAGGTATGTGGTCCTTTCGGAAACTTGCTTGAAGTAATTTTTGCAGGTTAGTACGAAATTTGGGGACCAAATTTTTATAAGTGGGGGAGAATGTAAAATACCGGAAAAAAAATAATAAATAAATAAATATAAAATAAAATATTATTCCTCGTTAATTGATAAACTATCTTGTGGAATTTTTCAGAAATTTTTAGAAATTTTTCTGGATTTAAATGGAGTTTCTATGGATATTTTATGGGGATAAAACGAACAGGCTTTTGTAAAGCCTGTTCAGACTATCTTGTATTAAATGGTTTAATTAAACTAAATCCGTCATTTCCCATCGATTTCAGTATTCGCGACTCCTCTTTTCTTCTTCGCGATCCCGACCTTTCCTCCTCCTCCTTCCCCCGCGCAACTTCCTCCTCCAAATCGCTCGTCGCTCCACACGCCGGCGCCGCCCTTCGCCGCCTGTTGGAGTAGCTCACCGTCCACAGTCGTCGCCGCTCACTGCGCAAGCCGCGCGAGCACAATCGTCGCTCTTCCTTTTCTCCGGATCAAGCATCGTCGCAACGCCACTCGCCGCGCTGCCGCCGTGATCGCCTCCTCGAACCGCCAACTATAGCCATCATCGCCACGCTGCTGCTGTCACCAACCGCTCGATCTTCGTTGCTGCGTTCTTCCTCTGCCGTCGCCGTCGCCTGCTGCTTCGTCCGATCGCTACTTGCACGCGATCGGTCGGCGTTCGTCGTGAGGCAAGACCTCGAGGAGAGCGCTCCGATCTCGCTGATGTGGATTTGTTGTTTGCCGCCCGCCTGATTGATCTGCCACCACCGCCACCTCGTCGCCGTGAGGGTTGGGGATGCTCGTTCGATGTGGTGTCTTTTTCTCCCGATCTCAGTTGTTGAAGTCTCCTATGCTTCCATGATCGTGCATCACGGGTTGGGTTGCAACTTGTGATTTGGACAATGGTCTTGTGCGCTGGACAGGGGATAAGAAGAGGGTACTGCTGGTGGATCCCAAGGGCCGGTAAGCTCGATCTACACTCTCCTCTTCATCTGTTAGTTGTTGTATTATATGGGTTGATGTTGGCTATGATGGAGCTGTGTTGTAATTAGGGATTTGATTTTTTCGGTGAACAGGGCAATTGGGGGAAAACGACTGCCGGTGAAGATCTGGTCAGTAAGATCTGTTTACCCTTGCTGTTTTCAATGGAAATTGCTGTAAATTGGGTAGTGAGTAAAGATTTTGTTATCTAGAGGTTGTGTTGATGAAATTGGAGTAAGTATGTTTAGGTTTGGAAACTTTATCGATATATAAAAATAGATATATGTGTATGTAGCTCATTTCTGTGTTGTGGTTGTGATATTAGGTGGCAGTTGTGGTCGAATCTATTTGGTGGTCATAGATTGCTACTTCAATGGTGGATCATGATGTTTTGCAACGGAAGCTAAGCTAGGTGAGTTGTGATTTAAGAGCTAATGGGAGAAACTATTCAGTTAGTTAATCGAGATAAAAGGTTGATGTAGGATTTGATTCGATCATTATGTGATGGTACTTAATTGTATCCTATTGTTACAGGACTTTGGCTGTGATAGATACATGGACGTGAAGATGGATAGCATGGATTACATATCAGGTGGGTAATTTCCTACCTGGTCCGGATAGATGTATTGCATTCAGATTTAGTCATAGATATGAGCATGTTAGGTGTTCATATTACCTTGACCCTGCTCTTATTATCGTATGCTTGAACTTATCGTTGGATATATTTATGCTCAATTGTTGATATCACATATACCCTATCATGATTTAGGAGTTATAGATGTGATGTAAATTGGCCTAGATGTTTAGTAGGGTGTAAATGTTAGTACGAGGGATGACCCAATTTATAAATTGGAAAAAAGTCATCTATGGGTAGGTAATGCCCTAAATGTAAGATTTATTTCCAATACCTGTAAGTTTCATACTGTTACCAACCATGAGTTGTGTAATGGTTAAGTGAAGGGTGATTGAGTGTCGCTGCGGACCGGTGGTCCCAACTTGATATGATTAGTCGAGTACGACTCTCTATCGGATAGAGAGTGCGTCGATCAGTTGAGTACGACTCTCTATTGGAGAGAGAGTTATGATCAGTCGAGTACGACTCTCTCTTGGATAGAGAGTGCGTCGATCAGTTGAGTACGACTCTCTATTGGAGAGAGAGTTATGATCAGTTGAGTATGACTCTCTACAGGATAGAGAGTCCGTCGATCAATTGAGTACGACTCTCTCCAGGATAGAGAGTGTATTGATTAGATGGGTATGACTCTTTGCTGAACAGAGAGTCTGTAGTAGATGGTTGTACGTGTGACAGCATACACATGTCATTTGCATGCATTCTGACGACATAGTCTCCCTTGGGGTTGAGAGAGTCGTCAGTCATCTTGCCTCCCAGAGCACTCCCCGAGGAGTAACTGGTGCGAGGGTAGAGCATCTGTTGTGCCGCACTCTACCACTATAGACGGTGGTAGTTGGAGTTGCGTGTAGTTGTCCTGGGTGCGTGGTACTCGACCACTCATTGGTAGTGTTAGTCGGAGTGGCCAGCAGTAGAGACCCCCGTTGTGTAGCGAGCTCTTTACGCTCATATGCTACTTGATCGTACTGCCCACTCGGCCACTCTATAATAGTGGTTGGTGTGAGTTGGGACAGTTGTCATGTCGTGCCACCTAGGCCACACTGGGATCGTGGTAGCGAGTAGGGGTGAGCAGGCATGTTCATGCATGCTGCATTGCTGTATCTGATGGCGCTTTGCATATTACCATATATATAAACACATATGTATGTATATATATATATATGGATGGTTGTGATTAATATATATATATATAGATGCGGTCTATATAGATATATGATTATTGTGATGTTGCATTTGATTGTACTATGCTTGCTGCATTTGGGTGTACATCATATTCATGCATGTCTCTTGCATTTGTTATACGATTGTGTCGGATATTGGTATGTGTTGGACAAACCATTAGATACCTTGACCTGTAGCTAGAGTATATTTTGAGTTGATCTACTCTTCCTGTTATATATGTATATGTTAGATATATGTTCAGGTTGGATCAGAGTAGCGTAGCAGACTTCAGGTATGTCTGCATTTTTATGTTGTTTATTTGGTTAGACGGTATATTCTTGTATTTATATACTATGCTGATATACCTGTTGTACCTCTAGAGTATGTTGTTGAAAATACATGTGATATGACATATATATATGTTTTTCTATTACCTGCTGAGTTTTACTCACCACCCCCCACGGACCCTGGGTTTTCTGTCGCCCAAGTAACAGGTAGAAGACTTCGTGATAACTTGGAGCACCGCTGGCTGACATCTCATCTCACCTCCGAGGCTCCCGTGTGTATTTGGGCTTTCCGTCCGTTGTGTATTGTATTTTGGAGTTTTCGTGATGTACATGTTGTATATTCGGATTTTTTGTCGAAGTTCTGTGTTGTTGTGTTGTGTTAGTCATACCGATATGAATGTGTGTGATTGTATTGTTATGGTATCGTTTCCGCTGTGTATTTGTTGTAGTAGTTTGTTAGTTGTTGTGGTTTGGTGATATTGTTATATATATTATTGTTATTGTGGGCCTACGGGCCTTGTATTAACCCAAAATGTTGTCACGTACAGGGGAGGTGTCGTCCGTTTGATTTTCGGCTCGGTATGCTCTCGGGGCGTGACACGTTCCATCTCGCCGGAGTCACCCACCGGTTGTGCCGATTGGACAGCTCCATATTCACCGTCGGTGAAGATTTCCTCCACTGTCCGGCAATCCAGATTCGCCGGAGCAGTGATCGCAGTCATCCATCTCTCCTTCCTTCCTCTTGCGCCGATCGGGGCAGCTTCGCATTCACCGCCAGAGTGGCTGTTCGGTTTGTTGTGACCGCTGTGTGGTTACCGGTCGTTGTTTTATTTGGATGTCTGAGTGTGTTTTGTGTTAAACACTCGTTTAGTTGGGATTTCGTGTTATTTACATTCTACTTTTTATTCCAGTTCAGTTATGCAATTGTTAGTAGTTGATTATGTTTGTTTCGGTTAATTGTTGGTTTGTTTACATGTAATGTTATTTCTATCGGTTTGTTGTGCTTAGTTGTTTAATTTTGTTCATCCTGCATTTTTATTAGACTTAATACTGGCGTTCGTTATTTAGTTGTCGGTTAGTTTAGTTTCTTGTTGCTGATGTACTAACCCCATCAATTAAAATTGTCCAACCAATGCATCGTATAGTGACAATATGATGTTTGGTTGGAGTGTTTTCATTATTAGTTTAGATTTCCTTCGGTTGAATTGCTACTTTCCTCGCATTTAGTTTAGCTTTTCGTATTGTTTGATCGTGCCATATAGTAATGATCACAGATTTGGTTGAATTGTTCACCTTTGTTTCTTGACCATCTGAGTATAGTGGCGGTGCGGTGCTTAGTTGAGCTATTTTCTGTTAGTGTAGCTTTTAGTATTGTTTGATCAACGTGTCGTATAGTAATGATCGGTACATGGTTGAATTGTTCACCTTTGTTTCGTGATCATTGTACCGTATAGTGACAGTGCGGTGCGTGATTACTTACTTTTGCACATTAGGATAGTTACTTGTTAATTGTTATTTGGTAGTTAGATTTACTTCATGCAGATTTTATTTCCATGTCTGTTTACCAGAATTGTTTGGCCATTGCATCGTATAGTGACAGTGCGGTGCAAGATTGAATCGTTCTTGCATTAGGTTAGCTTTGAATAATTGTTTTAATAAATTGTAAAAACCCCCAGTGTTTACTTCTGTTTAAAAATAAACGTCCAACCATTAGGTTCGTTGGGAGACTATCCGAGTCAGTCCTATACTGCAGTAGTGTAGTTAGGGGGTTCGGTAAATAATTTGTAATGGTACCACGATATAATAACCTTCTATCAAATTTTGGCACCGTTGTCGGGGACTTTAATGTCATTTATTTGTCTTTAAACTGTAGTTTGTTTGTTTGTTTTCTTTTTCTTTTGTTATTAGGGTCTTTCTTATCATTTCCCGTCCTCCTAACACACATCCTATAGACGGGTGGCGGCGCTACGTGATCATACATTCATGCATATAACAGCGGAAGCATTTAAAAACTTTACAACTTTTAACTCTAATTACATTAACCCAATCAACCTGACAATTTAGTCATGGCAAAAGGTCTTAGCAATTTATTTAACTAAACATGTATTAACCACTTCAAGGTTCATAAAAATAAACATGAGTAACAACCATAGAAAGCATTAACGTCTCCTAACAGTTTACACATAAACTGAAAATCATGCATAAGTCCGTATATGAAAAATGATCTCGTCCACCATGCCACTGCCACACACATCTTTGCCCCTCCTTCTGCTCCCTTTAATTTATCCATTCCTTGCCCTTTTCTGCAGTACAAGGAAAGTAAACTGTAAGCACATAGGAGTAGTATGGTCCTTTCCTACTTACAAAAACATGTATCATGAATTAAACGTAAAGTAATGACATGTTCGTTTAAACAACATATGAGCACAACATTTATTTAAAGTAGAGACATGATCAATTTAGGAAAAGAACATAAACTTAGCATTTTCATCGCAATAGTACATTGTCTCTAAACATGATAATTCGATGAACATAAAATGGTATATGCAGGATGCTCTTTGAAAACATATAGTTTATATAATTAAACATAATCTCAACATATTGGGCCCGACATTGTACCACATATATCATTCGCGTGCATCCTAAATAGATTCGGGGTAGCTAATCCCGAACCTACTAGGTTACTAGGTCCGTACTATGTCCGTCGACCTAGGGGCAACCTTGGAGCCCATCCCGTGGACCTTGTTAGGGTCCGGTACAAGTCATGCATAAAGTAAAATAACATACATATTCTTTGTCCTAAAGAGTGTTCTTGTCCCCACTTTTAGGGAAACATTTCTTAGACATTTCATATATGTGAGTCATGCCTAACATGGGTGAAAACATAAGCATGTAGCATAGCATAAATCGGCATGAGTACAATTTAACATGGCATAAGGTAGTGACATAAGGAAAATTAAGCTAACATAAATAGAAATCATCAAATCAAAACCTTGTTACAAGCACAAGAAGATTCATGCAAGCCTACCAAACTGACACATCCTTTACAATAAAATATGCAAAAAATTTAAGAAATATATACAAATCTTAGAAAACATTAACTAAGTACAATGGATTAACACAAATTAGCATTTTCCCAAAAATATAAATAGACAGGTGTTTCATTCTTATAATAATAAGATGACTTTACCGATGTCAGCACACCCACTTACTATTCCTAGTAAGATCCTCCAGTACTCCTAATAAGACTGCTGGGGTTTACAATTTGTCAGAGCTAAATAAAACTTATGTTGAATCAATAGACACATTTCCTTGGTTAATTCTTGACACAACAAACTGACATAGCACTTGGAATCAAGCCAAACCAACTCAATATATATTTTGGTTTGATCAATTTGATGTGAGATGAAAAAAAACATCAACTACTATTATTTTGGTTTATTATTACTAAGACAGCTTCTGAAATTTGGTGCCCCTTAAGCTAAAAATTTTTTTCATAAGATTGTTCAAGAATAATTTCTCTAATCCTATTAGCCGAACCTTCTACACATAGTTCTAGATTCTCTCATTCAAAATCAAGCATACAACATTACATCGTAAGCACTTATACTGCAGGTGAGGGGATACTTACATCCTATGCTTTTTCACCAATTTATACCGTTAGACTTCACAAAAAGAAGACCTCCTACGTGTTTCCTTACTTTAGCATGATCCTCTACTAAGTCCCTCTTGAAAATTCCCTCTTAAATTATCCCACGATGAAAAAATTATAGAGGTTTTTTTTTTCTTCTATTGTTTTCTTCGATGGAGAAAGCCTCCTGTTTTTCTTCGATTCGGCAACCGAAGGAAATATAAGAGAGAGAGAGAGAGAGGGGTGAGGTGAGGGTGGACGTGGGCGTTGGAGAGAGGAGGGGCGTTGGAGAGAGGAGGGAGAGAGAGGGGGCGTTGGCGGCGTTGAGAGAGAAGAGGGAGAGAGAGAAAAAAAATAAAAGAAATCTATATATAAATTAAGGTTTTTTTAACCTAATTATCCCTTTAAATGATCAGCTAGATTAATCAACTTCTTTTTTTTCTACCAATAGATATATTCTGTTATATTCTACTCATTGGTAATCTTATGACTTAGTGGTGGGAAGCCTATTCCAGCCAAATCAATGGTTCATGGTTTAAGCCTCGACTATGAACTATTTATTCATTTTTTTTATTCTTTTATATATATATATATATATTTCCTTTAAATAAAAATATAGTAACTAAAATTTGGGATGTTACAGGTGTTTGGTTGGAGTGCTTTCATTATTAGTTTAGATTTCCTTTATATTCGACCAGTGTGTCGTATAGTGACAGTGCGGTGTCTGGTTGAATTGCTTACTCTCCTCGCATTTAGTTTAGCTTTTCAGTGACTGTTTGATCACTGTGTCGTATAGTGACAGTGCGATATTTGGTTGAATTGTTCACCTTTGTTTCTTGACCACTGTACCGTATAGTGACAGTGCGGTGCTTGGTTGAGCTATTTTCTGTCTGTTAGTGTAGCTTTTTAGTGACTGTTTGATCATTGTGCCGTATAGTGACAGTGCGGTACTTGGTTGAATTGTTCACCTTTGTTTTGTGATCATTTTACCGTATAGTGACAGTGTAGTGCGTGATTACTTACTTTTTTGCGCATTAGGATAGTTACTTGTTAATTGTTATTTGGTAGTTAGATTTACTTCCTGCAGATTTTATTTCCATGTCTGTTTACCAGAATTGTTTGGCCATTGCATCGTATAGTGACAGTGCGGTGCAAGGTTGAATCGTTCTTGCATTAGATTAGCTTTGAATAATTGTTTTAATAAATTGTAAAAACCCCCAGTGTTTACTTCTGTTTAAAAACAAACGTCCAATCATTAGGTTCGTTGAGAGACGATCCGAGTCAGTCCTATACTGCAGTAGTGTAGTTAGGGGGTTCGGTAAATAATTTATAATGGTACCACGACATAATAACCGTTTATCAAATTTTGGCGCCGTTGCCGGGGACTTTAATGGCATTCGTTTGTCTTTAAACTGTAGTTTGTTTGTTTGTTTTCTTTTTCTTTTGTTATTAGGGTCTTTCTTATCATTTCTATTTGTTTCTCATTGTATTTATTTGTGTGGATGACTAGGTCTTCAGGCGATAATCTACTTGAGTTTTATGCAGCAGTTTTTCTCTTCCCTCAGAGGCCCAGCCTAGGAAGGGGGTTGTTGAAGAAAAGGCTAGGGAATTCCAAGAGCTAGCGGATTCCCAAACAGGGATATGGAATGTGTAGGGACTTGCACGCTTCAGGTGATGCCCCAAGGATCACTTCCATCAGATGTTTGTGCGACATGTAATTTCATGGTCGAGCATGGGATATCTTAGGTTATATTATCTTTGTGTTTGGTATTGAAGTAGATTTTGCTATAATTCATGTTATATCCTCTTTATCTTACCCCGCTTCTGTGCGGGAATTTCGTGCTTTTCTGAGTCATGCAGGTTTCTACAGGCTTTTTATCAGAGACTTCAGTAAGATTGCCTTGCCCTTGACAAACTTATTGTAGAAGGAGGTGGTATTTCAGCTTGACTAGGATTGTGATGGAGATCGAGTCCACCCCCATAGCAGCTTCTTTTCCATATGAGCAATTTTTTTCACCTGTAGGGTAAGACACCATGGTATGCAGATCTTGCTATTTATTTAGTTATCATATTGTACCTTCACATTTTATTCATGCACAAGTCCAGAAATTGAAACGTGATGTTAAGTACTATGTATGGGATGATCCTTATCTTTGGCAATTTTGTAGTGATCAGATCATTAGACGATGTGGACTTGATTATGAGTTTCATTCCATACTTACTTATTTTTTGTCATTCTCTGGCTTGTGGGGGGTATTTTAGACCCCAAAGGACTGCTAGAAAAGTTGTATAGTCTAGTTTGTATTGGCCCACCTTATTTCATGATGCCTTTGAATTCTACAAGTCTTGTAAGTGAGGTCAACGAACAGGGAACATAGGACGTAGAAATGAAATGTCTCAACAATTTTTGTTATTCTGTGAGATTTTTGATATTTGGGGTATTGATTTTATGGGTCCGCGTCCTGTATCTTTTGGATTTTCATATATTCTTTTGGCATATGATTATGTTTCTAAATGGGTGGAGGCCATCCCCACCAGAACTGATGATTTTCTAGTTATTGTGGATTTTGTTAGGTCTCACATATTTTGCAGATTTGGAGTTCCCAGGGCGATCATTAGCGATCAAGGGTCTCACTTTTACAACAGACTCATGAAGTGTTGAGCAAAGAGATCAAGTCTATTCTGGAGAATACCGTGGGGCCAGACATGATGATGTTTTTTCTCTGACTTGAAAGGGGAGTGTGTTCTTTTATTTACTGTATTTATTTTCTTCCTTTCATGTTCGGAATAATTTGTGTTTTTGATTGCTTGTTTGCCTGTTTACCTAGGTTTAGTGTTGTTGTTGAGTCGAATAATTTTTCCTATGCATGCCTTAGTATCATTTCAGAGGTGATAAAAATTAGTTAAGTTTGATCATCAGATTGTGGATTTTTGTGTAGGATAGGAGACTTCACTTGCATGTAGTCACTTGTTAGGATGGTGAATTTTTGTCAATAGACCAAGCTTGATTTTTATTCACCTAGTGAGGTAGTAAGTCATTTCAATCATTTACCCACTTTAGTGTGATACACGTGTGATACTTGTTACTCTAGAACTTGCTTTGAGTCTTTTCAAAACTGCAAGAACATTTATTTGCATGAATATGATGAAGGATTTCACTCTTGATTCTTTTCCTTGAATTGCTTGTTTAATCCACTTGATACTTTCATGTTGTCGTACTTGTCATTCCTATTCATTTATTTTCTATTGTCTTGTGGATTACCTCTACCATCTTTCGTTCTCACATTGGAAGAATAACTTGATAAGTTGCATTGTTCGAGATGGACAAAAATTTTAAGTGTGGGGGAAGAGATATTGGTTGTTTGAAGATTGACATGAAGGAGAACTATTCTGAATTTGAATCTGGAAATCCAACTTTGTGAAGGGAGCAAGACAAGAATACCAAGGAGGAAATTGATTGAAGTCATTCATAGAGCAGAGAAACCGAGAGGTGCTTGACTTAATTGAGCAGAAAATTTAATTGGCTCAGAATGTTGTATCAGAAATTCCACATGGCTATCGAAAGGAAGGGCAACCTTGGTTCCAATGTGACTACTAATCACAAGCTTCAGTTGGCAAGTGATCAGGGGTCGACAAAGACCAGATTGAGAGAAGCAGAAAATAGTTCAAACTTGAGGATGGAATTGTAGGACAGAATATGCATCTAAATAGTTGGGTAGGGAAACAACATTGGAGACACTATTGGTGTCGGAGGTCAGGGTCCTCGAGCTGGGTTTTTCTCTTCTGGCAGGAATGATGGCCAAGGAAACTATATGGGAAAATTCTATACGGGAAAATTCTGGATCACAGTAGGGCCAAGATGGAAACAAAGATCCACATTGATGTCGTGAGGATGCACATGCAATCAAATTATGCTAGTAACAACAGCCACGTGTGAAAAAAAAATGGTGGATGCTAGTATGCTGCCAAAGGATGGAAGAAGAAAAAAAAATTCTGATAAGTACTTTAACGTGTTGGAGCAGTATCTACTTCCATGAAATCCCTTCTAACTGTTATTATCTGTGGACTTGGGATAATGATGTCGTGTGCCAAATCAGAGATCCTGAGAGAAGATATCATGGTTTTTAATGAAGTTAGAACAAGTAGAGGGAAAAAAATGGAGAATACCAAGGTGAAACTGTTCTGAATCTGAAAATCTAGCTCACTTCCAGTTACTCATCTAACAGAAACATCCAAATTGAAAAGAAAAAAAATCTGATAAGAATGATAGATGAAGTCTGGGTTTAGAAACTGTACAACAAGTATCAGAAAAAGAAGGCTTGGAAGAAGAGAGGAAAGTGGTATCACCTTGCAATTGTACACAGCAAAATCTAATGCATCAGCTAGACTATTCACTGTCTGTTGGTGGAAATTATGAAACTGATTTTTTCTTGTAAGCAGGATTTGCTACCCATGGAGCTAGAGTTAATTGCATGTCCACTTGATAAAAATCTACAGAATGGCAAAGGTACTGGAAAGAAAGTGTCACCTGCGGATTCTAAGTATTCATTGAGAGGAAAGAAGCAAAAGGCCAACTCAAAAGCACCCTTTAATGAGTGTGAGACATGTGGGGAAATCTTTGCAACAAGGAATAAGTTATTTGAGTATTTGGGAGACACTGGTCATGCTTCATTGAAGCACAGGTGGAAAGACATCGTGCTTTTGCATCGAGAAATTAGCATGACAAGCAACTTTGTCGATTCTTGTAGGATAAATTCATCTTTGTGTTACCTGCTCTTTGCTCGGTAAAAGGATTGTTATATCTGAACCCATCTAGATATGATGATGAGTTTTGGGATTTCAGATATATGCAGTGAGAAATATTTTAGGGAATGGTATTAGCTGCTTTCTCGTATAATTTTTGGCAAGGGTGCTCTTCTTTTTATTACAGTTGGCACTAATTCAACTTTCCAGCCCAACTCCAATTCAGTATACCAAACAGAACATCTTTCTTATTTCAAATTTGTTGGTCGTTTGGTTGCTAAAGCATTGTTTGATGGTCAACTGTTGGATGTGCATTTTACACGGTCAATTTACAAGTACATTCTTGGAGTAAAAGTCACTTATCATGACATTGAGGTTGTTGATGGATTGTTATTAGAATATATCCCTCCACACTCCTAAATGCAACTAATCAGGTTTATTCTTCCAATTCTTCTATTTTTGTTCTGTTCATTATATCTTGATCTTCTCTATATGTCTCTGTTGGCAGTTCACTTCTGATATTATTTGATTTTCGATAAATCCTTTTGATTCATGTATGGAATGTATTGATAGCGGTGGAGAAGTAGATGATAAGCAAGCATATGGTAGGACAATATTACATAGTGTTTTAAGGGTACCCCACTCCTACGATCATTATGTGAGCATGAGTGCATATATCCATTTGGGAGGTTTTGTATCAGGCTTGGTTTATTTGATCGGAATGGAACTCATCATACATGTTGACTGTTGTAGGAGTTGGATCTTTTGAATACCCTAGATCCTGATGAATTTGGTGATCCTAAGTAACTTATTTTTTCTGTCTTTGAATTATTGATCTAGGTATTGCTAGGGGAATGAGTTAGGGAGTTAGTGTGTCTTTGTTTTTGGTATTGCTCGGGACGCGCAAAAATAAGTATGGGGGAAATTAATAGTCGCATTTTTATCGCATGATTTCTATTCGCATTTGGGGATTTTAGGCTCTTTGATTTGGGTAATTACGGCTATTCATAACATTTTTTGCATATTGGATTTAATTGAAATTAATTGTTTATTCCCTATAATTTCAGTATTATTTTTCACGGGTGAATGTGATTTTGTAGGGAACATAAAAGAGCTAAATCGGAGCAATCGCAGCCGTCGATTCGGATCAAATCGATCGCAACCATCGGATTTGATTGATCAGCACTTAGGGATGATTAATTGGATTCATTTAACTCTAGATCTAAATGGGAGGCTGAGATTGGAGATGGCTCGATCGAACGGCTGAGAAAATTAGAGATAAAATCTAACTTTTTCCCATCTGCGCTAGAACGCACGACAGAACAACGAGCGGTGTCTTCTTTCTCTTGCGAGCGCGACGATTGGCGACTACACGAGCAATCGACGACAGGCCAGCAGTATTCCGGTGAGTTTCCCTCCGACAGCTGGCGGCGATCCTATCCGATCCTTGGCGGCAGATCCAGATGTCGTGATTTGGGAAGCTGATCCAAAGCGAGGCGAGGTGGGATTCCGGCGAGTTCATCCTTCACCGACATTCTACTTCATTCCAACGACTGGGATAGGCCGTTCCATCTCGCCGGAGTCACCCACTGGTTGTGTCGATTGGACAGCTCCATATTCACCGCCGGTGAAGATTTCCTCCACTGTCTGGCAATCCAGATTCGCCGGAGTAGTGATCGCAGTCATCCATCTCTCCTTCCTTCCTGTTGCGCCGATCGGGGCAGCTTCACATTCACCGTCGGAGTAGCTGTTTGGTTTGTTGTGACCGCCGTGTGGTTACCGGTCGTTGTTTTATTTGGATGTCTGAGTGTGTTTGTGTTAAACACTCGTTTAGTTGGGATTTCGTGTTATTTACATTCTGCTTTTTATTCCAGTTCAGTTATGCAATTGTTAGTTTGTTTACATGCAATGTTATTTCTATCGGGTTGTTGTGCTTAGTTGTTTAATTTTGTTCATCCTGCATTTTTATTAGACTTAATACTGGCGTTCGTTATTTAGTTATCGGTTAGTTTAATTTCTTGTTGTTGATGTACTAACCCCATCAATTAAAATTGTCCAACCAATGCATCGTATAGTGACAGTATGGTGTTTGGTTGGAGTGCTTTCATTATTAGGTTAGATTTCTTTTACATTCGACCAGTGTGTCGTATAGTGACAGTGCGGTGCCTGGTTGAATTGCTTACTTTCCTCGCATTTAGTTTAGCTTTTCAGTGACTGTTTGATCATTGTGTCGTATAGTAACAGTGCGGTACTTGATTGAATTGTTCACCTTTGTTTCTTGACCACTGTGTCGTATAGTAGCGGATCACGGTGCTTGGTTGAGCTATTTTACTCTGCATTAGTATAGCTTTTTAGTATTGTTTGATCAACATGTGCCGTATAGTAATGATCGCGGTACTTGGTTGAATTGTTCACCTTTGTTTCGTGATCATTGTACCGTATAGTGACAGTGCGGTGCGTGATTACTTACTTTTGCGCATTAGGATAGTTACTTGTTAATTGTTATTTGGTAGTTAGATTTACTTCCTGCAGATTTTATTTCCATGTCTGTTTACCAGAATTGTTTGGCCATTGCATCATATAGTGACAGTGCAGTGCAAGGTTGAATCGTTCTTGCATTAGGTTAGCTTTGAATAATTGTTTTAATAAATTGTAAAAAAACCCAGTGTTTACTTCTGTTTAAAAACAAACGTCCAACCATTAGGTTCGTTGGGAGACGATCCGAGTCAGTCCTATACTGCAGTAGTGTAGTTAGAGGGTTCGATAAATAATTTGTAACAGTACCACGACATAATAATCGTCTATCAAAAAGAAGATATTAACTGCTTTGATACTTATGTTTCAGAAGCTAGAAGCCTAGAACTGCTTCAATTATAATTTTGTTGGCATTAACTTCCACAACAAAATTGAGATCCACCAAATGGATGTGAAAACTACTTAATTCTTAAATGATGATTTAGAAGAAGAAATTAAATAGATCAGTCAAAGGGATTTGCAGTGTCTAACCAGTAAGATCTCTTTATGGTCTTAAGCAAACTTCTAAACAATAGCAGGAGAAGCTTAAAAAGATTGTTTTATCATATAGATTTATCATAAATCAACCTGGTAATATGTTCATAGTACAATTTGGGATATCATTGTCTATGTGTTGTTAGATACTTATTTTTGGTACTCTCAAGATAAAATTAAGAAACTAATCTCTCTTGCCTAGTAACTTTGACATGAAAGATAAATGAGAAACTAGTGTTGCATTTGACATTACGAACATAAGAAAAAATAGTAACCTTATGTTGATTCAATGTACACTTCGGTTAGTCTTCAATGGATCTGGCGTGTAGGGCCCCTACGAGCGCCTGTGCAAGCACCTATCAGAGGTATACTCTCTTACCCTCCTTGTACTCAAAATACCCTGACACTCACCTTCGCAATATACTTTCCTCTTCCCCAGGTTGTCATTGATTACAATGAGATAACACAATGTCTGGCTGACTACCAGTCTACAATGGCTACTTGCCACAGCGCCTCCCTAGCATAGTAGAAGAAGTTAGCTCAACAGCTGGCTGAGAGCAAACAAAAGGAGGCTGCTCTAGCTGCTCTATGTGAAGAATTGACTACCTAGTTAGCAGTAGCTGGGCTCGAAAAAGAAGAGATCCTAAAGAAGAACAATGCCCTTAATCACCAGTTGTTTCTGTAAACCGACAAGATTCATCATGTCAACACTCTGACCCAAGAACTGGTGGAGCACAAAGTTCAACTTAAGGAGGCAGAGGCTAGAGCATCCCAATCCTCGGCTGCCCTCCTACAAGCTTAATTGACTAATGAAGCTTTAGAGGCTTCCCTATCAGCCTGCTGAGCACAAGTGGAGAGCCTCTCCTCCAAAGTATCTGCCTTTCCTGAGGTGTTGACAGATATTATCGGACAACTACGGGTGTTGCAAAAGGAACACTCTGAAGTCATAACCTCCCTGGGCCAACACACCGTAACAACCGCCAGAGAAAGAGACGCTCTTGCCGATTAGGTGGCTAACAAATAAGCCCAATGGAAAGAACGGGAGGCAGACTTGCGGACAAAATGCGCCCATAAAGGAGTAGAACTGTTCGTTCTAGGCTTTAAAGGAGCTAATGAACAGCACGCTGCCGAGTGCCACCCTCCTCCGGGTACAAATGTTAGCTATTTGGATGTAGAATCCGCTATGGCAAAATACCCGGATGAGGTCTTCGAATTGTAACTCTGAACCTTTGAGAAATGTACTGAAGGATTTATAGATATAAAGTATTGATATTTGATAAGATAGCTTGCATCTTTTTCTCTCTTCCAGGGTAAGACAGGCACCTTTCCTTTACTATGCCTAATCATCCCTGATTAGAAACCTTCTTGGTGCCATCGCCTGCTACTTAACTTCACACGAGGAGTCACCCGGGCTGGTTTGGGAAATAGAATACTCCAAGTTAACCCGAGCCATTTCCCGAGTAGGAGGAACCTACCACTGGCTAGTTATCCTGCACCGTCGTCAGATCAACCTCAAGTAGTTTTTAACCCCTTAACCAAATGAGGATATGACTGGTCACCCCATGGTTAATGTTCTTACTATTCCCAATGCCAACCCTTCGGTTACTCCATTCAACCCATCTCCTTCTCCTCCTTTTTCCAAGGAGGGATATTGACGTTCATTCTCTTCTATAAATATCTACCACGAGCCCTCTTGCTTTTATCCCACTCCCATGGCTTCCTCTTCATTTCCCAAGTTTTGACTCAGACTCATCTGATGATTCGGCTACCGTTCCATGACAACCTCAGTGTATCGACCCCCACCTCCTCAAACTCCCACCAACACTGTAGCTCTAGGTACCAGGAGGTCCTTCAGACCTCCTTTCCCCTCTTTTGGAAATCGGGTATGGAACCCTTTAATAGCATTGCGACAACTTACAAGGGGTCTTCCTCCTTCACCAGTCGACCTTCCTTCCCCCTCCAGTAGCTGACGTCATTGTTGGTGCAATCGGCCAAGGTCACGATTGACCGGACTCGAGTTTGACTCGAGTGATATTTGATGTTTGACATAGAAATGGTATGTTTTGATGTTTGACATGGAAGTGTTGGACATGGAAGTTTGACATTGATGTCTGATAATGTTTTAGGAAGACTATTTGTGTAATCGATCCGGGTCATGATTGACCGGACTTGAGTTTGACTCGAGGGGGTTTTTGATGGTTGATTGGAGTTGACCATGTCATGGAAAGTCCAAGTCTTGAGTACTTGGCATGTAAAGTCCAAGCATGAGTCTTGGCAAGGGAAAGTCTAACATGGGTTGGCAAGGAAAAGTCCAAGCATAGGTCTTGACATGGAAAGTCCAACATGGGTTGGCAAGGAAAAGTCCAAGCTTGAGTCTTGGCATTTGAGAAGTCCAAGGGGTTTGATATTGGCGGCGTAAAGTCTAAGTGAGAGTCTTGGCAGCATAAGTCCAATGGTTGGCGACATAAAGTCCAAGCGGAGTCTTGACAGTGTAAGTCTAACGTGCCTTAGCGGTGTAGACACCGTTAGCATGACACAGCCGATGGAAGCACCTGAAGGCTAGCGCAATGGATGAACAAGTCATGAATGACTTGGAGGGATCCGAGAGACATGAGGCTGATGGAGGTGGCTAGAAGGCTTAGGTCTAGGCTAAGGGTGGTCTAGCAAGTATGGGGGCACCATACTTAGGTTAAAATCTCATGTTTAAGGTGTGTCAGTCGACTGGTGTCATATGACAGTCGACTGGTGTGGTCGTTGTGCTTGTTAGCTGCTATACAATGGATCATCCTCTGACAAAGTGACAGTCAACTTCAAGAGCACTATGGAAAAGAAAATAAAATAATTTTTTATTTCATCCCAGACATCCCGGGGACCAGGATCACATGTTTTGACATAGATAATATGAAATAAATTTTCATAAAATAGTTTAGAGCTTATACCTTCGGGATTCTTTTCTAATTCATAGAAATAAGGAGCAAAGTTGAAAAGTTTTGCCTCTATCAGTATCCACGCTGAGCTCTCTAGAGTCAACTCCATGAGCAGCAAGTCTTCGTCTCCTATTGGTGTTATCCAATCGGTGGAAACGAGAAAGCGAGAGAGGAAGAAGACGACCACCAAAAGAGAATTACCTCCAAAGATTATCAAGAGATCTATTTTATAGTTCTCTTTATTAGGGCATCTTAGGAGACTTAAACGAAACCAATTTTATTATAATTATCCCATAATTAAGGTAAGAAAAGTCATGAAATTATCAAACTTGAACGACCCGAATTTGGTAGAATCGCGACACGGCCGTGTTTGGGAAACACAACTTGACCGTGTTTCTTTGGCACTGTCGTGCTTGGAAACATGGTAGGCACAGTTTGGTGCCTGGCCATTTTGGCCAGGGTTATGCATGGCCTGTGCCTAGTTAGGCATGATCGTGTAAGGCTCTGTATTGTCTGTTTTGATTCATTCAAGTGCAATATGGTCGTACTAAACCTCGACATGGTCAGAGGATGTTCTATAGCCCCCATTTTCACACCCTTATGGCATGGTCCAACTAGGTATAACCTCTCTCTCTTTGAGAATCTCATTCTCAGATTTATTTTACGTCTCTAAATCACTCATATTGTGTGTGACTCAATAGGTTCTAGGTTATGTTGGTCATTTATAATTAACCTATTAATTGTGAATAGATCATGAGTGATACCTAGCAGTACATCATGCCCCTAATTGATAAGTCCAATACTGACTTTAAAATGTTTCTGAACCTTTTAACGACTTCAATTGTTCATGACCTTGTTCTTTTTACTCATCCTATATCGACTTTGTTCAAGGCATGATCTATTTGTTCATCTCCACTATGTTGACTATGTCACACCTAGCTAAGTTAGTTTCTTGTCATATAGATTCAAGTTATTTCTACATCTTTCCAAGAAGACTGTCTTCTCAATATGCTTGCTGGCAGAGACTTCTGAGTAACAATCCTGACAAGAGACCTAGGGTATATACCTCCTTTATAAGTAGTGGTGAATCCTCTGTGAGCTATTTCTACATCTTCGATCACTTTGACTTACACCCAATCATCCCGGAGTATCATCTCCTATGGAGATAGGTATAAGTCGCTATGATCAAGATAACTTAAATATCTCAAGTCTAAGGAAGTTCATACTCGAGTTGCAATGAAATCTTCATCAATATAAATAATCATATAAAGTCTCATAGCATGTCACTCCAACGAACTAGCTACTATAACTAATATCCACATATTCATTCTTAGTAAATGAGTATCGAATGCTTATAAATCAAGGAGCGCATGTTCACTCGCGTGGTTTATTGTTGCCCTAGTCTCCATCCACCGTCTCGCACTCAGGCTCAATGCTTCTCCTTCACGGCCCCTTGTTCTCTCCTCTCTCCGTCCTCCGGTCCTGCGCCTTCTCTTCCCACTTGTTCTCCTCTCTGACACGACATTCGATTTTATGAACAAAATTGATAGCATAGTTTTAAGGATTTTTTCCTCCTTATTTCGAACTAAGATATAGCAGAGCAGACGCTAGAATTCTCTTCCTTTCTTACTTGATAGGATTTAGATTGTAGTTCGTTATCTATGTTTCCTCCTCCATTTTTAGCGATCTATGAAATTTCTACTTTTCCGCTTATGGGTGGACCGTGGGGGGGCGATTTTGAGAATGCATGGCAATTCAATTTTTTATTATGTGAAAATTTTGGTTTTTCAGTGCAAAATTCGTCCAGCAGTTGGTTTGAGTTTTGCCGATGGAAAAAAATGCCTTCTTTAGGGAAATTACTTGGGAAGTCTCTTGTAGAAGGATCCTCACTGGAAAATTTGTGTTCAATCTTTCTTAATGTTACACTAATTTGTTGCAATGTGATTTTAATTCCTTCATTTGGCTTGTTTTTCTCTGGGATTGACAGAATATATTGTGTCTCATGTAGAACTGAAGTCATGTACCATAACCGACACAGACAATTTTCAATAGCAATTCAATGTTTCTATTACTCCTTGTGCCATGCTAGAAGATTCATTATGGGATGTGGATTAGACATGCTAATTTATCTTATAATATGAACCAGGACGTGAAATGGATGTCGAGGAAAATGATATTGAAAAAGTTGCTGCTGAACGCCACGAACGGCTAAAAACTCTTAAAATGGCCAAAGTGCTTCTAGAAACACCAGATGATGACACAACACCAGATGATGACACAAAAAAGCATGATAGAAATCTAGAAGATGCTGAGGAGACCGCAGAGGATGAGTAAGTCCTACTCTATTCATGCATTTGTTATTAGTATTTTTCTTCTATAAGAGTAAGTTATTTAGGGATCACAACCCTGCAATATAACACTGGAAAATTCTGGAGCAAATTGTTAGGCCTCATTATCCTTTCATTTGTTCCAACAGGTGCCAAAATGTAACATGTAGACATAGGATTTTATTCGTGGTGTAGGGATCATGAAGTAATAAATGGCATTTTGTTAGGAGGGAGTATTATAAACACCTTTTGAGCCCTTCAATGGTGCAATATATATTAAGGATTTGCTTATTGGTTTAGGAAATGATAACTTGTCACAACAAAAATGGCTTCCAATCCTATTGAATAAGATCAGTTACCACCACGACAGTTCCATCAGAATCACTTGTTCCAACTCTTTATCCTTGTCACTAGGGCATTATAGAACACACATGCACATGACACAATCTGTAATTATATGCTAGCATAAAGCATGGAGAAAGATAAGATAAAGAAACCCACTTTAGTGATAAATATTTTTCATTGAAAACAATTAAGGACAAACTAACATAATACCAAAAGAACATCAATGTGAAAAGAAATGAGGCCTCAAAAGATCAGCATGAGAGATGTCATGATGGATGATATGTGAATAGGCACCTATCTTCTCAAGTTAACACCCTTAGTATTTGCCTCAACAAACCAAGAGGTAAAAACAAATGGATGTCAGCTAAGGAAATAGGTGAGACTAATGTAACATAATGTATGTGTTGGGGAAACAATGCTTCTATCTGGTCGGATTCGACTAGGATATTGATATTGCATCAAGTATACAGGGACTTGGAATTATGCATATGGATTTTACAGAATTAGTTAACTTGACAAGGTCGAGTTGGTGTTTTATGACTTAATGACCTGAAAAAAGTGGACTTTTAACTATGGATGATCATATGACATAGAACGAGATCAGGGAGCATGGTCTATTTAATGGATCAAAGATTTGACATATGGCGAACTCTAGCCATGGAGCATGTAGTGGTTATAATTGTGATTGACAACCTGAAACAAGGTGAACTTGTAGGCATGGAATATTGGATAGCATGGAGCGAGCTTAGGGAGCTTGGTGCATTTGATGAATTGGAGACCTAGAATGAGGTGAACTTTAGGCCATAAAGCGGACTCTAGGGCATGAAGCATTGGTTATTCAAGCATGAACTATTAAAGATTGTAATTATAGTCTTAGAGCTTTTATCTTTGGGGAACATCATTTTAGATAATGTGTTTAGCTAGGTAAGGATAGACTCTCTAGTGATTTAGTTGTAATTCAACCAAGAGAGAACTTGTTCTAACTTGTGGTTTGCCGACTTAGCTTGGTCCATAGGACCTTTTGTAAACTATGATACATATAAGCTGAGTGAAGGAGGGAGTATCCTGGATCCAATTGATTCAATCAATTAGAGAATGTCAGTTGACTATGGAATTGACTGGCTGCGAGGGTTAGGTAAACAAGATGATTTTGTTTGTGCAACAATCAATTGGATATTGTACCAGTCGACTAAAGGGTTGAATAGTTGACTAGAGGTGAATTCCAATTGAATGATAATATATAGTCATTGAATTTTATTGGTTACATTTGCTTGCCTAGTCAATTGGAGGGCTTCCTCCTCTACTTGATTGGATGTGAACAAAATGAATCTTTTGGAAAGCTTATTATATACAACTCTTAGAGAGCATTGAGCTTAACATATTGTACAAAAATAATCTCTATTCTTGTGAACAAGTGCTCAAAAAGTTTCCAAGGGCTTGAATAAAACTTAAAAGCTTAAACTTAAGCTTTCATTAATCTCTAGCTTTATTTTTCATCATCTTTGAGAGAGAAGAAATTATTGTAAACATGTTGATTGGAAGAGATGGTTTATAGTGAAGTTTTGGAGGTGATACACCACAGGTGTTAGAGGCTGTGGATTAAGAGTTTAAGAATGGGGGTATCCAAACGATATTATATCGACATGTTAATGTGTCTTTCTTTTATTCTTATTTCTGTCGTAATTACTACTTGACATGAACAACCGGATACACACATGAACACCCTCCCACAACTAACTACCAATGATTTGGTTTGTCTTTATATTTGTGAGAAAATTTGATTTAGGGGTGTTATCTGTTCATCCCTTGTACTCTAGCTAGCCATAGCAGATCCTAACAACATGTAGCAAAAAGGATTAATATATGCAACCAATTTAACTATATATGAATCCCTACACAGAAGTAAATCTTGTGTGTTATGCTCAACACCAGTACAACTACAAAAGCATTCCATCCTGCACACACACCAACGATCCGTAGAGTGTGATTACTAGTAATATGATGCTTGTCCATCTAGCTAGTGTAGATCCTAATTAGCAAGTTTATTGGTGTCATTATTATTAATTGTACTGGTTGTGTTTATTATGTTAATCAACTTATCTATTATAGTCAAATTGACGGATGGTTCCTACCTTCAAATTGTAAAGATAAAAACAACTATGAGCAAGTATCAAATTGACGACTCTCAAAAACTTATCTTTACCTCCTCGCATTATAGTCATAAGTTTCCCTTAACCAATTACTTAAACAATGGATGCCACCCATTGATAGGGTGTAATGACTGGATTTAGTTTAGGGAGTTCTATTCAGTTCTAGCACTAAATATCATAAACTTGTTCCTCGATTTAGAAATTGTACGATTTATTTTGGGTTAACCATTAGGACAACATTTAAAGCACAATACTTGAACTAATCTAATTCCTAAAACCACCAAGGTTGCCTCACTAATTAATGGAGGACCTGATCAACAAGGAAAGAAATCCTACCTCAAATGAAGCTTGACAAGACCGGCTTCACAAGGGAAAACACCAAAGAACACCTTGTCTTGATACTTCTCTAAAATCCCCAAAAATAAAAATTAGGGACCACAAATCCACTATGGGCAAACAATCCTTCACTGCCAACTCACATGTTTACCACTCAAGTTAAAGCAAAGCACAAAGTAGACACGAAATCTCTGAGAAATTAATGCCTATCATCAAAATATGACATTACACAAATCTATAGATGAAGAATTAAGGCTTACAATTGGAACACAAGAAGAAGGGTATTATAATCTTAATCTTCTTGTGCTTCCTGCTTGCACAAGATGGTGACAAAGGACTTTTGATCACACTTGCTGCTAACGAATGAGATCACTGCATGTGGCAGATAAGGAATTCTATTGTTGGTGTAAGATCTTGCCAGTGCCAACCACTTAAGAAGGCACAAAAAAGGGATTGAGAAATCATTGATTCTTGGGCATATAAACAAAGAGGGTTATGTGGAAAAGTTGAAGGAGGATGTTTTTCTCACTGGGCAGGGGGAAAACCAATGTAAAGAGAAAGTTATAAGAGAGACATAGTCTTCTAATCGAACTACTCACTATGCTCGCTGGCATGCATTGAGAATGGAGAAGAGTAGGTTGCAGTGAGGGTGCTCGAAATCTTGCCATTCCTTCTCATGTTAGGTATTGTGAGACATTATTTTGATGGAAGGGGTCATGATCTTATTGGGGTCATGGATTACAAGTAATGGTTTTAACTCCTAATAGATTAGTTGGCCTCAAGTTTTAGTTGTTAAGGCATTCTACATCCTTGCAAAAAATTTAAAACATTCTACCCATTAAAAAAAATCGATCTCTAAATTTGTGATTAGCTAAAGCAAATAT
This sequence comes from Wurfbainia villosa, assembly GCA_025175895.1. Taxonomy (NCBI): domain Eukaryota; kingdom Viridiplantae; phylum Streptophyta; class Magnoliopsida; order Zingiberales; family Zingiberaceae; genus Wurfbainia; species Wurfbainia villosa. The sequence goes on along the minus strand of CM045989.1, from coordinate 26,500,592 downwards.
GAGGAAATTTGACTCGTGACCTCGTGAATGATGTTGCTATCCAACTTTTGTAAGCCTCACACTGCCTTGCTTCTCAAGTGATGTTCTTTGCAATGTACTTTGTTTACTAGAAGCTCTTTAAAACTCATATCTGGTTGCAAATACAAGAATGTCTCAAATGTAGGGATCTTGTGTGAAAAACAATCACAAAATACAGTAGAAAAACTAGATCCCTCTAGAGATCCATGTGTATACAGAAAACTAATCGTTCTGACAACTACATCTAGTTGAGAGATTACCCTTGATACATAGCCCTTCGCAATCCCGGCATCAACTTTTCTTCGAAGGATCTTAGCGCGATCAGGATGGTCGCACCTCTATGGTATCCACACGAACACACACATTGAAGAATCAAAGTTGTGCTAGCAACACCACACAAGGGGTCTAGGCCAAGAAGGAGTTTCAGCCAAGAAGATGAAGAAGAAGAACAAAGGCAATCTCTACCAAACATTATGATCCAACACCCCCTTTTTATATTCATCCTATGAATATGAAAGGTGTTATTTCATAAAAAAGAGATACCTTATTACATAGAGGAAGTCCTATTTAAATACAAAAAATAGGGCCTAGTCAAAGGAATAAATCAAACCCTATCCTAGGAATAATTCAAACTTTATCCTAGGAAATAATTATCCCTAATGATATTCAGACAAATTCTCCCTAGTCATATATATAATATTCTAATACTTCCCCTCAAGCTAAAGAATATAAATTATATGCACCCAGCTTATTACATATGTAGTCAATTCAGGGACCTTTCAGTGACTTAGTAAATATATCTGCTAGTTGATCATGTGAGTTAACAAAACTAGTAGATTTTTCTCCAGATATCACTTTCTCTCTGACAAAGTGACAGTCGGCTTCAATATACTTTGTCCTCTCGTGAAAAACTGGATTTGAGGCGATATGTATGACGGCCTAGTTATCACATATAAGTGACATTTGTGTAACATCTCCAAATCTTAGCTCCTGAAGCAACTGTTTAAGTTATATAAACTCTTGATTGGCTATTGCCATAGCTCGATATTCTGCCTCTGCAATGGATCTTGCCACAACTTTTTGCTTTTTGTTTTTCCAAGAAACAAGGTTACCTCCGATAAATATATAAAAATCAGAAGTAGATCTCCTATCACTGGGAGATCTGCTCAATCTGCATTAGAATATCCTATGACTCGAGTATGTCCTTTGTCTTCATACAAAAGACCCTTTCCTGGAGCGCTTCTGATATATCGAACAATGCGAATCACAGCATCCCAATGTTCTTTACATGGAGAGTTGAGAAACTGACTTACTACACTTACTGCAAATGAGATATCTGGATGAGTAACAGTAAGATAACTTAGTCTCCCTACTAATCGCCTGTATCGTTTAGGATCTGGTAGAGGCTCCCCCTGATTTGGCAGGAGCTTGACATTAGGATCCATAGGGTTGTCAACTGTCTTTGAGTTTAACATTTTTGTTTCTTTTAGAATATTCATTGCATACTTTCTTTGGGATATAATGATCCCATTTCTAGACTGTGCTACTTCTATCCCCAAGAAATATACGCCATGAGATGCCAAGAAGGTCCGAAACGGAGTAGATAGATACTCACGTGCATTATCACTCTGCAAGGATCGAAGAGGGATACCAAATTGTGTTTTTACTTCATTAAAAAAAGATTGAAAAATAAAAAACAATTCCGAACGATCCTTCATCAGATATAACCAAGTACAATGAGAAAAATCATCTATAAAAGTAACAAAATATCTTGGCCCCAATGAAGAGGCAACACGACTCGGACCCCAGACATCGGAATGAACCAAAGCAAAGGGGGACATAGCCCGACTTATAATGCGAGGAGAAAACGAACTACGAACATGCTTGCCTAACTGACACGACTCACAAGACAAAGATTCTAAGTGAGACGGACTAGGATGTAACTGTTTTAACTTATCAAGACCAGGATGTCCCAACTGAGCATGAATAACAAGTGGAGATGTCGCCGCCGCACCAACAAGAGAGTTTTGTTGAAGTTGATATAGGCCATGAGACTCACATCCGAAGCCAATCATCCTCCCCGTACTCCGGTCCTGTAATGACATAGAAGATTTAATAAGCGAGATGACACAATCAAGAGACCGAGTAAGCTGACTTATTGATAACAAATTAAAGGGAGCTCTAGGAACATAAAGAACATTATTAATGGAAATATATAGGGAAGGATGAACAATACCAACACCTTGGGACTGAGTTTAAGAACCATTTGCCATGGTAACACAGGGTAAATAACCGGAAGTAGATAGTGAAGAAAACAGAGATCTATTACCCGTAATATGGTCGGTGGCCCCAGAGTCAAGTACCCATGGACCCGAATAGCGAGATATGTCAGTAAAGGAATTACCAGCTTGTGTAACGGCAGCCGTGAAATTAGAATCCCATCGATCCTCATACCATTTCATAAAGTCATCGTAGGAAGACGGTGGAGTTAGATATGATGTCGACTGTGAAGTGGAAGCTGAAGAAGTGATAGAACTCTAGGCGACCTTAGCAGCATGAGGAGGTTGACCATGGAGACTCCAATATTTATCAATCGTGTGTCCAGGTCGGTGACAATGATCACACCAAGGGACTCCTTTGCCACCCTTACGAGGTGGAGGTTTGTTGTTGTTTCGAGAGACCAAAGCTGAAGAGTCAACAGGAATGGAAGATGGCAATGTCAAGACTTTGGCAGGGACACGGAGGAGAGTCGCCCAGGTAGAGTCCATGGTGGCCTTTGTGGAGCTGCCCAGGATTTGATAACGAATATGAGAGTAATCTGTGGGCAGACCATATAAGGCCAGAGACATAAAAAATTTCTTTCGATTTTCAAGCTCTGTAACAGTAGTGGTCGCAGGTGGAAGTAAGTCATTGAACTTACATAGGAGGCTAGAGACTGATCCCAGATAAGTTGACATAGAATCCTTGATCTGATGGGCATTAAGAATGATCATGAGATCGTCACAAACTTGATAGAGATGTCGAGAAGTGTTCGTAAAAAGTTGTTGAGCCTGTGTCCAAACGTCCTTGTAGGTCTTATGAGTGCAAAAGACATCCCTGAGAGATGGATGGATGGTGGCTCGGACAATGCAACGCAACTGAGCATCAATCTTTTTTCATAAGGGATGATCGGTGACTTTTGAATGAGATGTGTTTCATAACCCTGTCCAACAAGCCAAAGTTCAATGTGAGAGGCTCAAGAGGAGTAGTTCTTACGATCCAAGAGCTTGGACGAGAGCAGTGCCGTAACGTGGTTAGTAAAAATTGGGAAATCTGTCTTTGAAGTGCTGGAGGTAGTCATGACAGAGGAAGGCTGGACGGTCGCTGCCGGAAGTGATGGAGAAGCAGCCTTTGCTTGACCCGTGGGATCTTCCAGAGAAGGTGTTGTTCGGTAGCGAGAGTGGAAGGCGACGGGCGTCGATGAGCTGGTATCAGTGCCAGGGACCGACAAGGTGGTGGGGCATCAAGACGGACTGCAGAGGCAGAGATTGGAGAATTCTACCTCTGTCCTTGGAGTAGCTCGACGAGAGAGCATTCAGGAGGTGGCTTCGCAGGTCGCACCTTTCGGATGGGAAGAAAGTGGAGATCTCGTTGATTCGGCTCGTCGACAACGAGCACCTTGGCAGCGGAGTAGGGCGCGGACGAGGGGGCGTTGCGGCCGTCGAGACACGGCGAAGTCTGGAGGAAGCCGAGGCGGGGACGCGGTGAGAAATCTTGCAATGAAGATCCGTCCGCGAGGAACGCAAGGAAGGGACCAGGTGCAGTCGCTGAGGATTACTGCGGTGTCGAAAGAAGGCGTCTGCGAGGTGTGGTGCGCTCGGGAAAAGAACACGCTCGTTGACGTTGGAGGCGGTGCTCGACGCTCTGGAGGATGTTGTGGACGAGACTGCATCCGCGTGAGCGAGGAAAGCCGCGATGTCCCTCGTGGGAAGAAGTTTGCATCGTTGGGAAGAAGGACGCGAGCGGCGTGAGGTGGGCGTCGAAAAAAAATCGCAAAGAAACCTAATCTATTGCTCTGATACCATGTTATTTCATAAAAAAGAGATACCTTATTATATAGAGGAAGCCCTATTTATATACAAAAATTAGGGCCTAGTCAAAGGAATAAATCAAACCCTATCCTAGGAATAATTCAAACTTTATCCTAGAAAATAATTATCCCTAACGATATTCAGACAAATTCTCCCTAGCCATATATATAATATTCTAACAAAAGGTTTTGCATCCTTTTGTAGTCTCTCTTCAATGCATGATTAATCCACATTAATCATGCATGATAAGAGATTTCTTCTAACCTTTGGTTTTCTCTCTTCCTTCACATTAATCATGCATGATGAATCCATATCATTCATCTTCTTCAAATTAATTTGAGTCCAACTCAAATTAAATCAATTTGAGTCTAACTCAAATCCAGCTCTTTCAATGAGTCTAACTCAATGATTCCAATTCAATAGCCTAATGGTTCATTTAGTCAAACTAAAATGAACACATCTCCAAAACAACATGTTCTTTGTGTGTGATCTAATAGGTTATCGTAACGTTGACAATGTCTTTAAAACCCCTTTTAGAAACATAAGCAATGAGTGACATCTAGCAATGCATCATTGCTACCCAAGTGACGAGAATGTCGAGATCCGACATAATCTGTCTGTGACTATTATCTTGTATGACTCAATCCTTCTATCCTTAATATCTAGATTGATAAATGAGATATAAACTATGTCATCCTCTTATCAATCTGTGTTTCTTGATCTCTAAGTAGACTACCCTAATCAAATGAGTTCAATATCTCATATTTACTTATTTGAGCATGACCATGCATTTTAATAGTCCTATGTTATCAAGGGGCCTACAGATATCACTTTCGTCATATGAAAGAGATATATCCCATTTACATCACTCACATCCCTCCGCATAAATTATTGCATACCCAGTGATCGATTGTATAGTCCACCTTGTTACAGGTGACGTTTATCGATATCAAAGTATACAACTCCTTATGTAGGGAATCGTAGTGATTTCAGGTCTAAGGACTATTCATACTAATAGCTACTATGAGAATGTTTATGACACTCATGACAATCTATGAAACATTCTAATGGCGGGTCAGTTCAGTACATATTCTCTAATATATACCCATGTGTCAACTTGATATCCTATATCCATGACTTATGAGATTAAATCATCAGTTGACCTACATGCTAGTCTCAACGTATTAATATTATCCTTGTATATTAATACTTGACTAGGAACAATTATGAGTAGTGTTCTATATATATCTACTGTATCTCACTATCAACTCACCAACTTGATATACCGTAGACTAGAACCAACTACTCTAGAATATTATTATATTTATTAAAATGACACATCAATGAAGTAAATATAATTACCATAAACTATGCCTTTATTATGAAATATGATACAAAAATTCCCTTACCGATCATCTCATAATTGACACTTAGGACTAATACTAACAAAACATGCATCTTGTTAGCTTCTACTTGCATAACATGAATACATAAGAAGGTATTGTGACCTCTATTTAAGAAAAGAGTAAGCTTATATGTCACAGCGCTAACTAGCTTAATAATGACAAACAATCTGATACAATTAGGTTCTATCTTTCTCTTGAGATCAAATCTTCTCACACCCATGGAATGGGCAATTAGAAGAAAACATGATTTATGGTAGAAAACTCTAACTTTTGATACCTTTTGTCTACTAACTATTTTTCCAATTTTAATTCTTTGAAATAACTATGGACTCGATCTTTCTCTAACCTTATTTGATAGTAATAGGTGATATGTATACTCTTTATCGAGTGCCTATAAACCAGATTATCTTAATCATTAAGGGTTAGCAATATCATGCAGGCGACAATGGATTGGTGGCGATGAGTAGGCGGTAGGTGCTGCAAATGAGAGGACAAGAAGAATTGAGGAAGGAGAGAATGTGTGGAGAGAGAAGGGAAGGGAAATTAAATAATTTTTAAAAATATCAAAATATCACTAACTTAACTAAATATGATTAAACTTGACCATTGCATATTTGGTTCACCCAGTTTGAAATCTATTTGGTCCTAAATGACCATGTCAATTTAATGGACTCTACCTAATTCTAAATTGACTTTCATTCGGCCCCTAAAATTTGAAATATTGGCATGATTTAGCTTAATTAGTATGTAAAAAAAATAATTTAAAATGCAAAAAAATCTGGTATCTAACATCCTTGTTCATTTTTTTCGTGTTTTTATTTTTATGATGTTGAAAGATCATGCAAGCAGGCAATGTGGAAGCTAGAGTTCGACGAGATCATATTGACTTTCTTCTCCTTCTCCTCTGTGTCTTCTGTCAACTTTGGTTGATCTTCAAGAAACAACTAAAGTTCATCACGACGCTTTAATTAAATGAAAATTTATTAAATTAAGAAAATAATTTTATTATTATTATTATTTTTAATTCATTTCATTTGAATATCATTGAAGATAATGATGATTACTATCGGTGTGCACTGAATGGATCATATTATTTTTATAAAAAAATTATCCAATTCAAATTAAGGGTGTCAAAACTAAAATTTGATTTTATAAAAAAATTGAATCTCAAATTTGAGTCGAATTTTATATTTTCCATTTTTTTATAATTTTTATACGTATAAAATTAAAAATAAATTTGAAAATTTCATGCATTTTCTGTTCACTTTAATAATTGTAGTTATGTGAAATAAACAAAATCATACAACAAAATTTTGAATTATCTCATTGTAGGGTTTATGAAACAAGATAAAATAAAAAAAAGAGATAGTTAATGTTTAAATCTCTTATCATAATGCTCATAAACAAATTTCAAAAACAATAATGTAAACTAACAAAATATATGTTCATTTCAAATAATTTACATTCTTAACAATGAAAGTCTTAAAAGGCCTTCAAATCTGAAATTGCTCTAATGGTATTGTATTCAAAAGCAAAAATGCCCCAATTTATAGAGGACTAGTGAAGCCAAACCATACCCCAATTTATAGAAGATCACTGAAAAACAAAGGAAGATTAAAAGTTAAATAAATTACAGGTGTAAATCATTAAAAATGAAAGAATTATATACTTTGCAAGTTACTAAATTTTAAAATTAAACTCAAATGATTTTAAAGATTTTTAACTCTAAAGACTGAGATGATCAAAATAATCAATAAATATAAACATAACATATATTATCAATTAATTATTAAGTAAACAATTAGTTATAATAAAAAAGTTAATTAAAATTATAATGTATACTAACTGAAAATAATTTAATTGAATAAGTATTGAAATTGTACAGACATGATTTGATATAGTATTGAAATTGTATCATTTTGATTAGAAAATGAAACTTTGACACAACATGGTTCAAAAATTTTAAACCTTGGTTGAACTTAACTATGTTGTCTAGCTATGATTGTTTAGGATCAAGATTATTTGTAGGAACCATAAAGGATAATATCCATATCTTAGCCTAATTGAGATCCTACTAGAGATTTGAATCATTTAGGTTGGTTTAGATCATAAGATTGTAAGATCTAGATGACAATCTCCACTATTTGCTTGGTAGCTTTTGGAATCAAAGATTTGGATTATTTAGGTCGATTTAGATTATAAGATTGTAAGGTCTAGATAACAATCTCCACTTTCTTGCTTGGCAGCTTTTGGAATGATTGGTTTGAGTATCACACTCTAAGCATTGTTTCTAATGTTTAAGCAAACATAATTTGTTTAGTTCTAAGAAAAGGATAAGGTCGACCCACTTCATTGCTCATATATAGTATACAGGAGCAATGAGCATATACAAAGGCATATAATTAGTTATTAAAAAAATATTTATATTGATATTTAAAGTATATATCATTTGCAAAATAATTGTTTCGTTCACATTTAAAAATTATAAGCTATTAAGTAAGATAGCTTACAGTTTTAAAGTCAATTTGATGTAATTTATATAAACTAAATATGATGCTATAAGTTCATATATTATATGTGATTGCTATTTATAATCTAGGTTACTGCTTATGCAATTCAAGTGGAGGCTTTTGAGGCTAAAGCTTAAGCTTTATATACGCCTTATATATGTAATGTAGTTGGCATAATGACTTGTACTTTTGATGGATTTGTGTGTTGCATTTTTTTATTTGTTTGCTATTGTACAACTAAAATAGATTGACTCTAGTCATGCAACTCTAGAATATAAGTTTATGATATTTAATGAAACTCCTTAGAGAAAAGATCAGAAGGGAAATCCAACTTTAATGAATCGTCAGATGGATCCTACAGAATAGGAACTATCCAAATTACCTTTAAGTTGTCTGGCCGATCCAAATTCTTTGTTTTTCAATAGAAGGTCTGAATATAATCCTCTCTGTAGCAATTAGAAGGTAGCTACTACAATGTGTAATAGCTACCTACTAACTGCTACAATAACTTATTGATCATGTGTTGTTTTTGATCAATTGAGGATGAAGACTTGTATTCTATGCTTTAAAATTACAAAACAAACCGAGGGACTCATAGGACCCACTAGATGTAAAATAAACATTATCTGAACATGATCCACCGTGTAACAGCTAGCAGATAATTGCTATAACGTGTAGTAGCCATATGCTAGCTGCTGTCATATTGGATGTATCCCGGGTCTCAATTAATTTGTTTATTATATTATTTTTTACATGTGCTATATGAATAATATAATAGTGTCCTTGAATAGTAAGACACTTAGACTTATACGATCAAGACTACACATTTAGACTTTTTCCTTGCCAAGAATTTATTCTTGGACTTCTTCATTGCCAAGTATCCATACTTGGACTTTCCTTTGTCAAGAATTAATTCTTGGACTTTCCCTTACCGAGTATCCATACTTAAACTTTTCTTTGCCAAGAATTCATTCTTGGACTTCTCCATTGCTAAGTATTCATATTTGGACTTTGACCTCAGGTTGATTGCTCTAAGAATTCAGTCTTACTCGAGCTTGGTCAACTTTGACCTCAGGTTGATTGCTCTAACAATCTCCTCCTAACAATTTCTCTCATATGACCTTGGATGTCCCAAACTATCCATTAGTCATACGATCATACATATTGTCAAATATCAAAATACCACTCGAGTCCCACTCGAACTTGGTCAATATTGACCTGAGATCGATTGCACCAATAATAGAAACATCACAAATACATGATACATGCAGACATTTGAACATGGGAGGTGGCTCACTCAGACTCCCCACTGATCAAGTGACTACTGTGCACAAGGGACCTGGTCTTGGTAGTAGAGGGGACGACGGAGGATGCAACACAGTGGCTTGAGGGTTGGTTTACACAAGATGGAGGGATAGCTAGGGTGTATGATTTCTTCATACCTAGCGGTACTAGGAAGGCATGGACCTGTACAGTGTGAAAGACATATCTCCAGTCGTGTTATATAGTTATCTTCTAGATGTTGGCGTAGCGACAGCTTCCCACTAGAGACAAAATGGAGTACTTAGAGGATAGACAATGTGGATTATGTGGTCAAGCATTGGATACAAGAGCATCTATTTTTTATGTCCCCAGATTCAAGGGCTATGGCAGAGGATCAAAAGATGGTTGCACAAGAGGGAGGAGATGTCTACTGACAGACATGCTATGCAAATCTTTGGGAGACACTATTGTGGGAGTAGGACGTTGGCAAAGGTCCAACACTTGGCCTTATCAGCTGTCATCTATTATGTGTGAAGAGATAGACACAGAAGTTATTTTGGTGAGAGACAGACTTGATGTAGAAAGGATATTTAGATGCGTACAGATCCATATATACAAATCCTTAGATATCTTCTCTGATATAATACTTTATCAGACGTGTGGAGAGTTCTCGATCGAATAAAAAGTGCGTTTGACAGCCGTTTCATTTTCTGTTTTTCAGAAAACGAAAAATAATTTTTTTTTACTTTCTAATTTTCTAGAAAATTTTCTCTCAGAAAATGAAATAGAAAACGCCAACCAAACGTTATTTTTTTATTTTCTCAAAATAAAAAATAAAAAATTTTTAAGCCTTTTATCGTTTTCCTGTATTTATTTGCACATTTATATTCGTCGCTGTTAATATAATAAATTATTACTTTAAATTCAAATTTTCATTGTAGTATTCATGACTCTTTAGGGACGATGGCTCTCTTGTTTAGAAAGCAAGTGATTTTGGTCGATGAAAAATTATCGAAACAACTTTACAAGTCTTTAGGACATTTGAGCACGTATAATGATACTGTATGTCCAATGGCAAGGGCACTGTTTATGATAAATTTAAAACAATAATGCTCATAGGCCACACCACACCCTTACATTAAAATGACAAATGAAAACCGCTCAAACATGGCCCCGACTAATAGAACTCACTCTCAATTAGTCCAAAGCCGTTCGCGTGTTTGATACCAAAGAGGGAATCAATTAAAAAAAGTGATCTAGAAAATAGAATAAATTTATATAAATTAATTTGCATTTCGTTGCTGGAAACTTTTTCATTCTCACCGTTGTTCTTAAAAGGAACAAAAGAAAAATAGTTTTTTTTTTAAACTTCCAAAGATTGAGAATCGACGTTAGATTTCAAATCTCTAACATACAAATTTCAAAATATCGACACTGCCCTTCCATTCAGTAAATTGTCATATCAATCTTCACCGGCAAAGATTAGTTCTTAATTTTCTTGCTCTTCTGAATCAAAGAACAAAAACATATAAGTATGGGGGCATAGCACAAGAAATCCATCAATATATCCAATCACTTACTCGCGAGCTCATATAAAGCTTTCTGGGTTCGCTTCTCAAGCTTGTCCAGTTTCTTCTGCACATCTCGTCGCAGATCCCAGTTAGGTTTCTTTGGGGCGATATTTAGAAAAGGATCCTAGACAGCAAAAAGATTTAATCAATGCTCTTGAAATACACGCAACAGAAGTCTTCAGATGAAACCTACTTTGTCAGTGGAATACCTCAATTTTCTCAGGTGCTAAAGGTGCAGCAGCAACTGGATCTTCAAATTTTGGCAGCACAACTGGAGCCAACTTGCCCTGTTGCAATTGCTTGTCGTGAGGAAGGTAGTTTCTGAACTTCATACTTGGTAACCTATCGAGAATAAAATTACAGATACGTCTTTAAATTGGAGATGAGAAAATTTTGATCCTCTGATCATGGTTGCCTTGAACAAGATATCTTGTCACAAAAAACTAAAATAAATTATGTAGTAAAACAAACCAAACTATTAAAATAGAAATACAACAAACAAGCGCGAGCTAATGAAAATAATGATGTCGAGATATAAATCTTGAATATCAAGACAAAATTGCAAGGTATGAAACAATGAAATAGCTTATCCTGAAGAAACTGAGACATACATGCAGTGAAGTACAAAAAAAAGAAAAGAATACAAGAAATGCACGAATCTGATGATGTATATTGAATTCTAGCCACGCAGATCACTACGTTCCAAGCATTGAGCATACTGACATCAGAAAGAAGAATGAGCAAGTTTTTTTTCATGTAGTTTCTTTCTCAGAGGAAGCATACAGCTTCAAATTAACCAAACGTCTCCCTGCTAATCTGAAAATTCAACTTGAGCAGCCACTGTTGGAGCACAAATGAAATAGATGTCCTGATATTGGATTTTATTGAAAAAGAATATACTGATGGTAATCTAATTTATACTTCACAGTGATTTTCTTTTCAGTACTAGTATAGGTGATTTCATTCCTGATGACCTAGAAATGGTCGTCCAATCCAACTAAAAGGCAAATTAACTGCCTAAATGGCAACTAAGCTTACCCTATAGACTATCCTATCAAAAGCTGTGGATAATATCTTCGGAGAGCTGCAGAGTTAGAACATCCAGTTATTGTTGGTATTATTGCATCTGTTTACACGAATTTAAATACTGAAAAATAAAAGTAGACTGTAAATAAAACTTACAGCGAGTCGTCAGATTCTTCGCGCTTCCTGGATCTGTAGGACGACGATTTCTGCTCACCGTCTGAGAAACGATCATGATTGTTAAATCGAAAAGTCTCTCTTCTTCCACGAACCAAGTTCCAGCTGCGCCTCGGCATTCTCGGAACTCTCTGTTCTCTCTAGCAGCCTATCGGCGACTCACGCACAACACTTCACTCTCCTGCAGCCCTCACACTAGCACAACCTTCTTCCCCACTTGGAAAAATCACAGATTCCTTGGATGTTAAAGGGGGTGTAATGTTGTTGCATCACTGCACGAAGCGCAATGCATGAACTTCGTGCAGTGCATGCACAACAGCAATTAATAAACTGCTTACATCTCTCACTCGTCCAAGTTATGCCACATATGCAAATGGTCACATAGACCAATAAGAGACATTTAGTCACTTAGACTAAATAGAACTAGAGTCAATAGTCACATAGACCAAAATATAGCCGGAGTTCATAGTCCCAAAAGACTAATAGAACAGAGATGAATAGTCACAAAGACCATTAGAACAACATATAGGAAAATGGTTCGTGCAACAGCAAACACATTGAGCAATTCAATGCTAAAAAAGTTGTTACACCTTACATAGCTGCTCATAGAACGATCAATACTAAGAAAAGTTGTTACGCCTAACTTAGCTGCTCTCCAAATGGTAATTAACCATTCTCTGAATGACACATAGTCATTCACCTGATGGCACACAACCATCCTCCAGGTGGCACATAGCCATTTTTCAGGTGGTACAAAATCATTCTCCTAGTGGTACAAAATCGTTTTCCTGGATACATCCATGTCTTGCTATTTACCCAGATTAAATAATTTCTATTTACATCAATATGATCATCTCTAATCCCTCATAATGACAATCATGTCGAGAGCATATTCCATATTCTCAATATTCACAATTATTTCCATACACAATAGAAATGGGTCGACCAGTGAATAATTCCCATAAGATGTAAATCTATTTAATCTTCCGTTTTAGTGTGAATCTATTCATTTTAATCAGTCGCTTTCCTAGTCATGTTCCATAGACCGAATCATTCATAGTGAATAGATTTTCATGCTAAAGTAGCAGACCCTGATTAAAACTTCAAGTAGACACTTAAATAGTCACAAAAGGCAAATACTGAGATTAACATATAATCTCAAAGGGCTCACATAGTAGAGAAGCAGGGATCCATTCTCCTATTATCCTTATTGTCGCTTTAGCACATGTGGTATGAATCACATGCTACGATGTTATTCTCTTTACTAATAAAGAGCGCATGTTTTCCTTAACATCGTACAGATTTTGATCTAGACATTCCAAATGTCTAATTCTGAATTCAACATATGAATTCTAATCTGGCTCATAAACAGGTATAGTAAATAGTGGAAACATTTACTTCGATCACTTTTCTCAAATGATCTTATCTTGATACAAATATCAAAACGACCCCAGCTTATAGGTATGTATCTCTAAACATATAGTTTCCAAAGTTATCATATAAGTAATGGTCTTACCCCTATTTGTACTTAACAAATAGAGATGATTGTCCATGTGAGAAGACCAATCACTACCTGTCAACATGCTCATCGAGATCTTATCAGAACGTAACATCACATACACTGAATAAATTATGGCTAGCATTTAAAACAATTAAATTACAATATCCGATTGTCGTTACAAAATTGTTACATTCTACGAAGTCCCATAAACTTTACATGCTCATAAAATGACTCTCTAGTCATCGGCTTAGTAAAAGGATCTGCAAGCATAGTTCGTGTAGGGATATACTCAAAAATCACTTTCTTCTTAGCAACAATATCCCTTATAAAGTTATACTTTATTGCTATATGTTTGCCCTTGCATTGATATTTGAGATCCTTAGAAAAAACTATAGCAGCTTGACTGTCACAATAGACGATCACTGGACTCCCACTATCCTCAACAATCTTCAGATGCTTCAAAAACCTCCTTAACCAGATCGCTTTTTACGATTCTTTAACAGTACACATATTGACTTATGGTTAAGAGGCCACACAGGCCTGTTTCTTGTTGTTCCAGGAGATGACACCACCATTCAACAAGAACACATAGTCTGATGTGGATTTTCTATCATCCAGGTCCCCAGCCCAATCTGTATCTGAATAGCCCTTCAGACTCATATATGATCCTTGATAACAGAGACTATAACTTGTTGTCGCTTTCAGATATCTGAATATCCTTTTCACTGCCTTCCAGTGTCTTAGTCCTGAGTTTGACTGGAACTGACTGACTAAGCCAACAACATGGCTGATATCGGGACAAGTACACAATATAGTTCACATCAAACTACCAACATCACTAACATATGGTTTTGTCAGCTAACCATTTCTAGAAGAGTCATATTTCTTCTTTCAGCAATCCCATTTTGCTGTGGAGTTCCAGGGATTGTCAGCTGTCTAATAATCCCCTTATCATTACATATTGTCTTGAACATATCAGATAAATATTCTCCTCCACAGTCCGTGCGTATAGTTCTAACCTTACGTTCCGTTTGATTCTCAACTTCGTTTATATAACGAATAAAGCAATACAATACTTCAAATTTATGAGAAATCAAATACACATGACCGAAACGAGAGAAATCATCAATAAATATAATGAAATAGGAAGCTTTATGTCTAGCCTTCACATTCATTGGACCACAAATATCCGAATGAATTAGTTGCAATGGTGACTCAGCCCTAATAGCCTTACTAAATGATTTCCTAGTTGTTTTTTCAGCCAGACAATGTTCACATACAGATAAGCTAATCTTAGCATGAGAGCTCAAGTAACCCTCTTTAGCTAACCGATTCATGCGATCTTGTCCTATATGTCCTAATCTATCATGCCAAATATCATCAGTTATTTCTGCATCACTAGTAAAAGCAATGTTCAAAAAACAACTATCAATTGCACAATTGACATTTGGTTCCACATCAAGAACTATAAAATCATTCGTTAAAAAACTATATCCGATTGACATGGAGTCAATCTTAAGTTCAACATACCGACTGTAAAAATTAATACAATACCCTAAATTAAGAAGTAACAGAAATAAAATTCCTTCGAATCTCAGGAGCATACAAGACATCATGTAGAAACAAAGTACTTCCACCCCGAAAGTTAAGTTTGCAAATGTCGATTCTTTTGACTTCAACTCTTGCATTGTTTCCTACATAGATCCATTTGTTGTCAGCTGGTACCCTACGATACTCCACATAGGTAACTCGCTCCCGAGCTACATGGTTGGTTGCTCCTGAATCTTATAATCCATAAAGGATAAGAATCAGCCAACAACACAGAACTAGCAACAAAATGCTCAGAAGACAAACTTGAAGTTGCCTTTTTCGGCTCAGTACACTCCCGAGCGTAGTGACCCTTTTTGTCACAATTAAAGCAAGTCACCTTGCTTTTAGGTTTCTTCCCAGTCTTCTTGTTCTTTTTCTTCTTGATTGGGCCTTCCCCACTTACAGCAGCAGCTTTTTTCTTCTTTCCCTTTCCTTTCTTAAACCATTTCTTTTTCTTGGATCCTGATGATCCAGCAGAGCCGACAGCCAAATAAGCTTGGCCAAAAATCCTCGCGGATTCTACTCTCTCCGCCTCTAGCTCAACATGACGTGAAACGTCAGTGAAAGTCTTAATACTCTCACTGTGAGTTAATGTATGTTTCATGATTTTCCAAGAATCTAGAAGGGAACGAATAACTGTCTGAACCTGTTATTCGTTTGTCAGCTTGATACTAGCAGTTTTAAGTTCCCAAATCATATTCGACATTTCCCTGAGATGTTGAACCATCGTAACATTCGGGCGCTTCTTGTAACTATCGAACTTGATTGTCAGCCGGTTTGCTCGACTCATTCCATGATTCATCCCTAAGACAACCAGATCGCATGGTAGAAGGATACGACTCATACTCAAAAATTAGGTCATCAACCATTGAACTAATCAATATTCCCTTAGTAGTGGAATCCTTTTTCTTCCATGCCTTATAAGCATCAAGGTCACGTTTGTGCTGTGTCGTGGGACCCTCAACAGGTTCTTCCATAACCTGATGTACAACCTCAAGAACTTCTTGTTCCTCAAGTACATACTGAATCTTGAGGTGCCAGATTTTGTAGTTTTCACCATCAAGTTTTTCACCCTTATTCAATTCAGCTATGATGTTCTTTGTTGTCATAATCTATCATAAATAAATAAATTATTTAGATATTTAATGTATGTATTTATGTATGTAATCTCTAAATTTACTCAATGTAAATCTGATTTGATTTACAAAATCAAATGATAACTACGTTACCACTCATCATTTGTATGTGTCAATCCGACTTACATTGATCTATTTATTACATACATCTCATTTAATGAATTTAATCATTATCCTAATATGATATTAAACATTAAATGAACTTATCATTTAAAAATATACTCATAATAAACAAATCAAAGAGTATAAACAAATATTATGCATCATGTAGAGTAAACAGCATAAAATGAACTAATCATTTCGAATGAACATATCATTAACTAAACATGTTGTACAATGTTAACAGATAACATGACTACTAAGAATGTTACACATAACATTCTTCCTACTCATAACTGACAAACAAAAAACAACTCTAATAAACTAGATAGGTGATTATTACTCCCACTAGAACAAACACTAGCGCAGTAATAATCTAAACATGCTCAATCTTCTTGAGTTGAACTAGGACACCTTTTGCTGAGATGCTCTCTAGATGATGCCAAGATGCAGAATCCTGTGAAGGACATACACGAAGAGATCCCATAGGAAAAACTTCTTCAGGGTCTTCTTTTGGATCTTCTTCTGGATCCACTTCACAATGATCTTCACAATCCTCATAGTGAAGCAGCTCAGCGCACAACTAGGTATATGATACGCGCCCCTCGTAGCGCCTCCATATCTGATGTGCGATATCACTCAGGTTCTCAGCCAGCGAACGAATCAAAACCCAAATCCTGTAGTTGTCCAAAATTGAAAACTCCTATATCTCGAGTCTCCAAAACAGTCTATCAAGTCTCCCGATATGTCACCCAACTCCATGAGTTGAGTCATACTCTATCCCCTAGATAGCCTCCCTCAGCTTGTAAAATACCACGAAAAAAAAAATTTGTAAGGTTAGGAGTTAATTACATCTAACCTATCTTAAGGAATTTTAATAGTTTAATTAACCTAGATTTAATTAAATCTAGGGTTAATGGCTTATTGGATTTAAAACCCAATACCCGTTAAAAAAAAAAAAGCCACCCAACCCGTTAATCTCTTAACGCCAAGCCGCACTTTTCGTCCGGTTATGGTTTCACATCGCGACTTAAAACGAACGTTCCTTCCTTCGTTCACCGTGACTTTCCTTTGTGCGTTTTCTCTGCCTTCACGCGCGACGATTTCCCTCTCCGCGCGATCTCGTCTCCACGGAACGCCTGACCGCCGGACACCCTCTCCTTCTCGCTGGTCTTCTCTTCTCGCGACTCTCCCCTCTGCAAGCAGCAATCGGCGACTTTGACAGCCTTCCTGGGACGGCTGGAAGCGCAGATTTGGGCGGCGGAAGCGAACAGAGCCGCCGATCGAGGGAGAGGAGTAGCCGGTAATAAGTAAGGATTTCTTCCTCCCTACCTTGGCCGAATTCTGCAGTTACGGTGCTCTCTTGTTGTTGAGCGTGGGTTTGTGAAATAGGGCAGCGGCGACGTTTTTGAATTTCCGGCGAACCGAGCAGTCCACTGCCGTTTGGAGTCGGGGAAAGGTGAGCACCGGTTGTATTGCTCCCTACCTTGGATGTCAATAGGTTGTTGCAGTAGATCCATGCGCTAAGGTCAAGTTTCATGTAGGGCAGTGACTTGATTGGTGAACGGAGGCTGCCAGGTTTTGGGGACCTTGCTGCCGGTGGAGGTTCCAACGACTGGTAAGTTCAATTTATTCTATCTCGTATATGAAATTTCTAAATTTTGGGTGTTGTGATGATCTGCCTTGGTTGAGTTCGATTATGTTGAGTTTGGGCAGTGGTCTCGAGCGGTTGAACAGGGCAGAGTTAGGAAGGATTGCCATCGGTGAAACTTCTAGGGTTGGTAAGCTGATCTATGCTCTAGTTATGCCTTGTATTAGAGCTATAGTTATTGGTTGTGAATAAGGTTGATCTTGGTCTAGAAGGGGGGCTGTGAGGTGATGTTTTGGCCGGCTGTGAATGAGCCGTAAACGGGTCTATGGGTGTCAATGTAGTTGTTCATGGGCTGTGATCGGCTGCGAGTTGAGGTGTGGTCATGTAGGGTTATCAGATTTTTATATCTGTATGAATAGATGGCAGTAGAGTGTGTTGGGGTGAAGCCCTATTTATGTTGCGAGTGGATTTGTGAACTCGGTTAATTATGGTGTTAAATGTACAAGTGGGGGGTTTCTAATTCGTATTCGATAAAGGGACGCGAATATAGAAACGATAGAATAGAGAATTTATATATTGTTGTGTGCTTGGATTTGATTGTAATTGACCACAATGTTTGAAATTTGCAGGACGTGGATACAAGACCGGTCCGCGGACGTGAGGACTCTATTACTACGAGCATTGACAGCAGGTGGGTAATTCCTACCTTGGTCAAGTAGTTTAATGCATACAGATTTAGATGCATGATCATCTTATATGATCATGTTACCTAGACTCTGTTCTTATTTATCTTGCGCTTGATACTTTGCCTTTGGCTATTAACTTCATTGCTGCTATCATGTTTATTTTACCATGATTAGGAATTATATATATAGGTAATGTAAGTAACTTAGAATTTGTTTAAGTTAAGTGCAAGTAGTAAAGTTCGGATGACAACCTGATTGTAAATTGGGCAAAAAGGTCATCCGTATATAGATAATGTCTTGAACCTAGGGTTAGTTCGAGTACCCTTAGGTTGCATGTTTACTACCGACCATGTATTATGTAAATGGTCAGGTGAATGATATTTAGTGTGTCGCTACGGACCGGTGGTCCTAGCCTGATATAATCAGTTTGAGTACGACTCTCTGCAGAATAGAGAGTGCGTTGATCTGGTTAGTGTGACTCTCTGTAGAATAGAGAGTCTATAGTGGATGTCTGTGTGTGAGACATTGCATTCATGTCATTTGCATGCACGCTGGCGACGAGGTCTCCCTTGTGGTTGAGAGTGTCGTCAGTCATCCTGCCTCCTCATGATTTTCATGGGAGGAGTAATCGGTGTGAGGGCGTTAATGATGCCAGCTCTACCACTATAGGCGGTGGTAGTTGGATTTGCATGTCGTAGTCTTGTGTGTGTGGCACTCGACCACTCGTGGGTAGTTCTTGTCGGGTGTGGCGATGTAGGGACCCCATCGTGTAGCTTGCTCTTTTACGCTTATATGCTTTCTCGTCATCGCTCCTCGGCCACTCGAGAGTAGTGGTTGGTGTTGAGTTAGGGATTAATAAGTACTCGAGCCAGAGGCCACACTCGGGTCGTAGTAGCTTTAAGGTGGTAACATGACCATGCATCTTTGCATTCTTGAGCTTATGATATTTTTACGTATTACCGTATATATACATATATGCGTGTATATATATATATATGGATGATTGTGATTAGTATACGTATATAGATCACGATCTATATATATATGCTTATTGTGATCTTTGCATTTGTATGTACTATGCTTGTTGCATTTGTTTATGTACGTATTATACATCTTTATTGCATTTTCTGTATGGTAGTAGGCCGGTACTTGTATACTTGTTGGTTATTCACTGTGATACCTTCAACCCATATCAGTATGTAGTATGAGTTAGTACTATTCTTTATACCTTATGTTGTGGATATGTGCTCAGGTTGGATAGGTGTAGCGTATCAGACGTTCAAGTATGTCTGCATTTCATATTGGCTTTTGGTTAGATGGTATATACATGGATATGTTATCATGCTAGTGATACCTGTAGATTTTTCTATCGAAATACATATGATATTAATATATACATGTTTTTCTATTACCTGCTGAGTTTTACTCACTACCACGGACCCTGGGTTTTTCTCATGCGCCCGAGTAGCGAGTTGAAGTCTTCGTGACGGCTTGGAGCTGCGCTGGCGATCCATCCCATCTCCGCTTTTCTGAGTCTCCCGAGGATTTTTGTCTATATTATGGATTTTGATTATGTTATGGACTTATTTTCTATTATGGACTTGTCTTTATATCGTGGACTTGTTTTGTGTCAATATTTTATTTACAGTTTAGTATTGTGGACTTATCAGGTGGTGTACACCTGTGTGCTTTGGTTTGGATATCTGTGTATATGTGTTTATGTTTCCGCTGTGTGTTTGATATATTTATATCTGCTTATTATGTTGTTGTTGTGGCTCGTGATTAACGAAATGTTGCCACGTCTGGGGAGATGTCGTCCGTTTGATTTTCGACGGCGTACTCTCGGGCGTGGCGTAGTTGATTCTTGACACATCGCGTAGTCATAGTAATGTGTCGTTAAGTAATAAATGCGAAAAAATTGAAATTAATTAAGTCGATCAAAGCGTGAGCCGATATATCGAAGCAATTGATTTATATATAGGCGTAGAACGACCGATAAATTAAGAACAAATTTCCTTGATTCTCCGGAGAGCGATCGATTGATCGCTTAGACGGTCGGTAGTACTTTTACCAATCGACCGTTATCTAAGTCGGTCGACTAGAACCGAGGACTCAACTTCGCCGTGAATTCGTGAGAACCCGAACACCCGTCCATTTGCTCTCAGAGCACCCGGGGACTCGCGCATGATATGTATGATATTTTGTCTTCTCATCGTCCTAGCCACGACCTAAGCCTATTAGTAAGTTGTTTATGTCGAGTCCTAATTATTCCAAGACTATCAATGATTAAGTTATAAGTTAAATTGATCATAGTCGACTATGGAAGGTCGACGATATGCCACCACCATATGGTGTGGTAGAATACTTTATGTGTTAGTCGACCTCCATTAGGTCGGCGGCGAGCACAGTGTCTGGTGACCATTATTAGGTCTAAGCACCGGCGTCGAAGTCGGCCGCCTATCGTGACTACTCATGTCCAATTAATTGAGGTCGATAATTTCACCTTTGCTCGAGGCCCAACCTTTGCTCAAGCCCAATTAATTAAGGTCTAATTAATTACACTGCTCAAGCCCAATTAATTAAGGTCCAATTAATTACACTGTTCAAGTCCAATTCTGCTAAGCCCAATTAATTGAGGTCCAATTAACTACACTGCTCAAGCCCAATTAATTGAGGTCCTATTAATTACACTATTCAAGCCCAATTCTGCTAAGCCCAATTAAAAAGTCAAACCAAATTTCTAATTTCTAATTATGTAGTGCATACTGCATAAAAAAAAATTGAACCTCTAATTTTTTTTTTTTACTGAGCCCACGCCGAAAAGGAAAAATTACCTTTTTTTTTCGGCTTCGTTTTTTCTTTAAAGCTACATGCTTTTCTTTTGACGTCGTTAAGCACAGGACAAAAAAATATGTAACATTTTTTTTTTGCGCAGCCTATTGAAGCGAGAAACTCCATAACTCGCTCAGCATTCCTGCTCAGCATTCCTGTGTACCTAAAGTGCTCGATTGTGCTTGGATTTTTTTTTTAACTCAAATAAAAATTGCAAACCAACGATTGCTCTGATACCAATGTTGGTATTATTACATCTGTTTACACGAATTTAAATGCTAAGAAATAAAAGTAGACCGTAAATAAAACTTACAACGAGTCGTCAGATTCTTCGCACTTCCTGGATCTGTAGGACGACGATTTCGGCTCACCATCTGAGAAACGATCACGATTGTTAAATCGAAAAGTCTCTCTTCTTCCACGTACCAAGTTCCAGCCGCACCTCGGCATTCTCAGAACTCTCTGTTCTCTCCGGTAGCCTATCGGCGACTCACGCACAACACTTTACTCTCTGGCAACCCTCACACTAGCACAACCTTCTTCCCCACTTGGAAAAATCACAAATTCCTTGGATGCACACCCCCTTTTAAAGGGGGTGTAATGTTGTTGCAGCACTACACGAAGTGCAGTGCGTGCACACATTGCCAAAGCAACAGTTAATAAACTGCTTACAGTTATTTCATATAGAAAATGGAACAATAAGATTCAACTGTCGCAAATAAATGGAATGGAAAGGCATATATCCACCTTGGCACTTCTATGCTATCCAAAAATTAGCATATAGTTAAAATTCACATCAATATCCATGGTGAAAAGCTCAAGTTTGGGGTTGTTCAAGGACAAAAGACTAAGGTTTAAAATCTCGACTCGTATCCGGATTTCGATCTGCGACCGGAACGATACGGTTTCGATACCGTATCGTCCGTGCCGATACTATTTTGTTTTTTTCTTTTTTTTTAACATTAATATTAATTATTTGATTTTTTTTTTAATTTTAGTTAATTTTTAAAAAAGAATTTAAGATTTAATTTTACCTAAATTATAAATTCGAATTTAGAATTTTAATTAAAATATCTACAGTTTAATTAATATATATATATATATATATATAGAATTTTCTGCGATCGCGGTCGCGATCACGCAACGCGATCGACTTCGCGATCACGCTGCGCGATCGCCTTCCCGATTGCACTGCACGATCACCTCTGCGTCGTCGCCGGCTGCGTTCCGCCGCCTTCCCGATCGCCTCTGCGCATTGCCGCCTCCCGTTCTTCGCGTTCCGGTATTGATACGCGTTCCGGTTTCGGTTCCTCGTCGGAACTAAATTTTTCGTCAATTTCATTCGAAACGGCTCAGCATTTAAAACCTTGCAAAAGACACATCGAAATTGAGGATATACCTGGCACTTACAGCATGCAACCACAGCATGGGCTAATAAAGGTCTTCTAGTAACAAAGATAAACACCTTCTGACCTAACATGATGTCAAAGAGCGACTTACGTTTCAACCCATTATTTAGAAGGGACCCCAGTAGTTGAGTAAGAAAGTGAATGTAGGTTGGTGGTAGAGGTCAAAAGGTCTTGTTAAGAACTGCATCAGCCACACATACTGAGCAAGTGACCCTCACACTGAGTCGTCTCTTTTACGAGGCAAAGATCTATGAGAATAGCTCCTAAAATCACACACATCTATGAATTATAACCTTCCCATTAACCCCTCCTTTTATAAACCATGGATGCTACCCATTAGAGTCTCACACAAGACATTAGTTTAAGGAGTTAGGCAAAAATAAAAGGGCACCACAACTTTAATGACTCGTCAAATGGGGCCCATTTTGTAAAAATCATCAAATGGGCATCCTACCGAACAAGAATTACCCAAAATACCCTTAAGTTGCCTAGCCAATCTAAATTCTTTATTTCTGAACCGGATTTTAGTGTTTTGTGTTTGAACCACAGCTAGCTTACCTGCCACGTTGTAGCAAGTGCTTGTTAGCTGCTATACAATGGATCATCCTCAGATAGTATTAATTTTACATCTACTGTATCCTATAGAGTCCACTTTATTTGTTTTAGTATTTGAATTTTATTCAGGTCTTCAACCTCAATTGATTGAAATTAACATAAGACAAAGACATTGCTATAGCGTAGCAGCTAGCATATGACTACTACACGTTATAGCAATTATCTGCTAGCTGTTACACGATGGATCATGTTCAGATAGTGCTAATTTTACATCTAGTGGGTCCTATGAGTCCCTCGGTTTGTTTTGTAATTTTAAAGCATAGAATACAAGTCTTCATCCTCAATTGATCAAAAACAACACATGATCAATAAGTTATTGTAGCAGTTAGTAGGTAGCTATTACACATTGTAGTAGCTACCTTCTAATTGCTACAGAGAGGATTATATTCAGACCTTCGATTGAAAAACAAAGAATTTGGATCGGCCAGACAACTTAAAGGTATTTTGGATAGTTCCTATTCTGTAGGATCCATCTGACGATTCATTAAAGTTGGGTTTCCCTTTTGATCTTTTCCCTAAGGAGTTTCATTAAATATCATAAACTTATATTCTAGAGTTGCATGACTAGAGTCAATCTATTTTAGTTGTACAATAGCAAACAAATAAAAAAGTGCAACACACAAATCCATCAAAAGTACAAGTCATTATGCCAACTACATTACATATATAAGGCGTATATAAAGCTTAAGCTTTAGCCTCAAAAGCCTCCACTTGAATTGCATAAGCAGTAACCTAGATTATAAATAGCAATCGCATATAATATATGAACTTATAGCATCATATTTAGTTTATATAAATTACATCAAATTGACTTTAAAACTGTAAGCTATCTTACTTAATAGCTTATAATTTTTAAATGTGAACGAAACAATTATTTTGCAAATGATAGATACTTTAAATATCAATATAAATATTTTTTTAATAACTAATTATATGCCTTTGTATATGCTCATTGCTCCTGTATACTATATACGAGCAATGAAGTGGGTCGACCTTATCCTTTTCTTAGAACTAAACAAATTATGTTTGCTTAAACATTAGAAACAATGCTTAGAGTGTGATACTCAAACCAATCATTCCAAAAGCTGCCAAGCAAGAAAGTGGAGATTGTTATCTAGACCTTACAATCTTATAATCTAAATCGACCTAAATAATCCAAATCTTTGATTCCAAAAGCTACCAAGCAAATAGTGGAGATTGTGATCTAGATCTTACAATCTTATGATCTAAACCAACCTAAATGATTCAAATCTCTAGTAGGATCTCAACTGGGCTAAGATATGGATATTATCCTTTATGGTTCCTACAAATAATCTTGATCCTAAACAATCATAGCTAGACAACATAGTTAAGTTCAACCAAGGTTTAAAATTTTTGAACCATGTTGTGTCAAAGTTTCATTTTCTAATCAAAATGATACAATTTCAATACTATATCAAACCATGTCTGTACAATTTCAATACTTATTCAATTAAATTATTTTCAGTTAGTATACATTATAATTTTAATTAACTTTTTTATTATAACTAATTGTTTACTTAATAATTAATTGATAATATATGTTCTGTTTATATTTATTGATTATTTTGATCATCTCAGTCTTTAGAGTTAAAAATCTTTAAAATCATTTGAGTTTAATTTTAAAATTTAGTAACTTGCAAACTATATAATTCTTTCATTTTTAATGATTTACACCTGTAATTTATTTAACTTTTAATCTTCCTTTGTTTTTCAGTGATCTTCTATAAATTGGGGTATGGTTTGGCTTCACTGGTCCTCTATAAATTGGGGCATTTTTGCTTTTGAATACTATACCATTAGAGCAATTTCAGATTTGAAGGCCTTTTAAGACTTTCATTGTTAAGAATGTAAATCTATTTGAAATGAGCATATATTTTGTTAGTTTACATTATTATTTTTGAAATTTGTTTATGAGCATTATGATAAGAGATTTAAACATTAACTATCTCTTTTTTTATTTTATCTTGTTTCATAAACCCTACAATGAGATAATTCAAAATTTTGTTGTATGGTTTTGTTTATTTCACATAACTACAATTATTAGAGTGAACAGAAAATGCATGAAATTTTCAAATTTGTTTTTAATTTTATACGTATAAAAATTATAAAAAAATGGAAAATATAAAATTCGACTCAAATTTGAGATTCAATTTTTTTATAAAATCAAATTTTAGTTTTGACACCCTTAAATTGAATTGGATAATTTTTTTATAAAAATAATATGATCCATTCAGTGCACACCGATAGTAATCATCATCATCTTCAATGATATTCAAATGAAATGAATTAAAAATAATAAACAAAAAAATAAATTATTTTCTTAATTTAATAAATTTTCATTTAATTAAAGCATCGTGATGAACTTAAGTTGTTTCTTGAAGATCAACCAAAGCTGACAGAAGACAACAGAAGACACAGAGGAGAAGGAGAAGAAAGTCAATATGATCTCGTCGAACCCTAGCTTCCACATTGCCTGCTTGCATGATCTTTCAACATCATAAAAATAAGAACACGAAAAAAATGAACAAGGATGTTAGATACCAGATTTTTTGCATTTTAAATTATTTTTTTTAGATACTAATTAAGCTAAATCATGCCAATATTTCAAATTTTAGGGGTCGAATGAAAGTCAATTTAGAATTAGGTAGAGCCCATTAAATTGACATGGTCATTTAGGACCAAATAGATTTCAAACTGGGTGAACCAAATATGCAATGGTCAAGTTTAATCATATTTAGTTAAGTTAGTGATATTTTGATATTTTTAAAAGTTATTCAATTTCCCTTCCCTTCTCTCTCCACACATTCTCTCCTTCCTCAATTCTTCTTATCCTCTCATTTGCAGCACCTACCGCCTACTCATCGCCACCAATCCATTGTCGCCTGCATGATATTGCCAACCCTTAATGATTAAGATAACCTGGTTTATAGGCACTCGATAAAGAGTATACATATCACCTATTACTATCAAATAAGGTTAGAGAAAGATCGAGTCCATAGTTATTTCAAAGAATTAAAATTGGAAAAATAGTTAGTAGACAAAAGGTATCAAAAGTTAGAGTTTTCTACCATAAATCATGTTTTCTTCTAATTGCCCATTCCATGGGTGTGAGAAGATTTGATCTCAAGGGAAAGATAGAATCTAATTGTATCAGATTGTTTGTCATTATTAAGCTAGTTCGCGCTGTAACATATAGGCTTACTGTTTTCTTAAATAGAGGTCACAATACCTTCTTATGTATTCATGTTATGCAAGTAGAAGCTAACAAGATGCATGTTTTGTTAGTATTAGCCCTAAGTGTCAATTATGAGATGATCGGTAAGGAAATTTTTGTATCATATTTCATAATAAAGACAGAGTTTATGATAATTATATTTACTTCATTGATGTGTCATTTGAATAAATATAATAATATTCTAGAGTAGTTGGTTCTAATCTACAGTATATCAAGTTGGTAAGTTGATAGTGAGATATTGTAAATATATATAGAACACTACTCATAACTGTTCATAGTCAAGTATTAATATACAAGGATAATATTAATACGTTGAGACTAACATGTAGGTCAACTGATGATTTAATCTCACAAGTCATGGATATAGGATATCAAGTTGACACATGGATATATATTAGAGAATATATACTGAACTGACCCGCCATTAGAATGTTTCATAGATTTCATATGAGTGTCATAAACATTCTCATAGTAGCTATTAGTATGAATAGTCCTTAGACCTGAAATCACTACGATTCCCTACATAAGGAGTTGCATACTTTGGTATCGATAAACGTCACCTGTAACAAGGTGGACTATACAATCGATCACTGGGTATGCAATAATTTATGCGGAGGGATATGAGTGATGTAAATGGGATATATCTCTTTCATATGATGAAAGTGATATCTGTGGGCCCCTTGATAACATAGGACTATTAAAATGCATGGTCATGCTCAAATAAGTAAATATGAGATATTGAACTCATTTGATTAGGGTAGTTTACTTAGAGATCAAGAAACACAGATTGATAAGAGGATGACATGGTTTATATCTCATTTATCAATCTAGACATTAAGGATAGAAGGATTGAGTCATACAAGATAATAGTCACAGACAGATTATGTCGGATCTCGACATTCTCGTCACTTGGGTAGCAATGATGCATTGCTAGATGTCACTCATTGCTTATGTTTCTAAAAGGGGTTTTAGAGACATTGCTAACGTTACGAGAACCTATTGGATCATACACAAAGAACATGTTGTTTTGGAGATGAATTCATTTTAGTTTGACTAAATGAACCATTAGGCTATTGAATTGGAATCATTGAGTTAGACTCATTGAAAGAGTTGGATTTGAGTTAAACTCAAATTGATTTAATTTGAGTTGGACTCAAATTAATTTGAAGAAGATGAATGATATAGATTCATCATGCATGATTAATGTGAATTAATCATGCATGGAAGAGAGACAACCAAAGGTTAGAAGAAATCTCTTATCATGCATGATTAATGTGGATTAATCATGCATTGAAGAGAGACTACAAAAGGATGTAAAACCTTTTGTTAGAATATTATATATATGGCTAGGGAGAATTTGTCTGAATATCGTTAAGGATAATTATTTTCTAGGATAAAGTTTGAATTATTCCTAGGATAGGGTTTGATTTATTCCTTTGACTAGGCCCTAATTTTTATATATAAATAGGGCTTCCTCTATATAATAAGGTATCTCTTTTTTATGAAATAACATGGTATCAGAGCAATAGATTAGGTTTCTTTGCGATTTTTTTTTCGGTGCCCACCTCGCGCCGCTCGCGTCCTTCTTCCCAACGACGCAGACTTCTTCCCGCGAGGGACGTCGCGGCTTTCCTCGCTCACGCGGATGCAATCTCGTCCGCGGCATCCTCCAGCGCATCGAGCACCGCCTCCAGCGTCAACGAGCGTGTTCTTTTCCCGAGCGCACCACACCTCGCAGACGTCTTCTTCCCACACCACGGTAATCCTCAGCGACTGCTCCTGGTCCCTTCCTTGCGTTCCTCGCGGACGGATCCTCGTCGTAAGATTTCTCACCGCGTCCTGCTCTCGGCTTCCTCCGCTGCACTCGCCCGTGTCTCGATGGCCGCAACGTCCCCTGGTCCCGTGTCCTGCTCCGTCGCCGAGGCTGTTCCCTGTTGTCGACGAGCAGTAATTTGGTGGCACCCGCTCTTGCATTTTGTCGAGTCAACGAGATCTCCACTTTCTTCCCATCCGGAAGGTGCGACTTGCAAAGCCACCTCCTGAACGCTCTCTCGTCGAGCCGCTCCAAGGATTGAGGCAAAATTCTCCAATCTCTGCCTCTGCAGTCCGTCTTGACGCCCCACCGCCTTGCCGGTCCCTGGCGCTGACACCAGCTCGTCGACGCCCGTCGCCTTCCACTCCTGCTACCGAACAACACCTTCTCTGGAAGATCCCACGGGTCGAGCAAAGGCTGCTTCTCCAGCACTTCCGGCAGCGACCGTCCATCCTTCCTTTGTCATGACTACCTCCAGCACTTCGAAGTCAGATTTCCCAATTTTTACTAACCACGTTACGGCACCGCTCTCGTCCAAGCTCTTGGATGGTAAGAACTACTCCTCTTGAGCCTCTCACATTGAACTTTGGCTTGTTGGACAGGGTTATGAAACACATCTCATTCATAATGAAGAGGATATTCAAGTCGTCGATTGTCCCTTATGGAAAAAGATTGATGCTCAGTTGTGTTGCATTGTCCGAGCCACCATCCATCCATCTCTCAGGGATGTCTTCCGCACTCATAAGACTTACAAGGACGTTTGGACACAGGCTCAACAACTTTTTGTGACGATCCATCTCTCGGCATCTCTATCAAGTTTGTGACGATCTCATGACCATTCTTAATGCCCATCAGATCAAGGATTCTATGTCAACTTATCTGGGATCAGTTTCTAGCCTCCTATGTGAGTTCAATGACTTACTTCCACCTGTGGCCACTCCTGTTGCAGAGCTTGAAAATCGAAAGAAATTTTTTGTCTCTAGCCTTATATGGTCTACCCACAGATTACTCTCATATTCGTGATCAGATCCTGGGCAGCTCCATAGAGGCCACCATGGACTCTACCTGGGCGACTATCCTCCGTGTCCCTGCCAAAGTCTTGACATTGTCATCTTCCGTTCCTGTTAACTCTTCAGCTTTGGTCTTTCGAAACAACAACAAACCTCCACCTCATAAGGGTGGCAAAGGACGTCCTTGGTGTGATCATTGTCACCGACCAGGACACACGATTGATAAATGTTGGAGTCTCTATGGTCAACCTCCTCGTGCTGCTCAGGTCGCCTAGAGTTCTATCACTTCTTCAGCTTCCACTTCACAGTCGACATCAGATCCAACTCCACCGTCTTCCTACGATGACTTTATGAAATGGTATGAGGATCGATGGGATTCTAATTTCACGGCTGCCGTTACACAAGCTGGTAATTCCTTTACTAACATATCTCGCTATTCGGGTCCATGGGTACTTGACTCTGGGGCCACCGACCATATTACGGGTAATAGATCTCTGTTTTCTTCACTATCTACTTTCGGTTATTTACCCTGTGTTACCATGGCAAATGGTTCTTAAACTCAGTCCCAAGGTGTTGGTATTGTTCATCCTTCCCTATCTATTCCCATTAATAATGTTCTTTATGTTCCCAGAGCTCCCTTTAATTTGTTATCAATAAGTCAGCTTACTCGGTTTCTTAATTGTGTCATCTCGTTTATTAAATCTTACGTATCATTCTGAGAGTAGATGCAGGGAGGATGATTGGCCGGATATAGTCTCATGCTTTATATCAACTTAATAAAACTCTCTTGTTAGTGCGGCGTGATCTCCACTTGTTATTCATGCTCAGTTGGGACATCCTGGTCTTGATAAGTTAAAACAGTTGCATCCTAGTCCGTCTCACTTAAAATCTTTGTCTTGTGAGTCGTGTCAGTTAGGCAAGCATGTTCGTAGTTCGTTTTCTCCTTGCATTATAAGTCGGGCTACGTCCCCCTTTGCTTTGGTTCATTCCGATGTCTGGGGTCCGAGTCGTGTTGCCTCTTCATTGGGGCCAAGATATTTTGTTACTTTTATAGATGATTTTTCTCGTTGTACTTGGTTATATCTGATGAAGGATTGTTCAGAATTATTTTCTATTTTTCAATCTTTTTTTAATGAAGTAAAAACACAATTTGGTATCCCTCTTCGATCCTTGCAGAGTGATAATGCACGTGAGTATCTATCTACTCCGTTTCGGACCTTCTAGGCATCTCATGGCGTATATTTTTTGGGGATAGAAGTAGCGATCGAAAATGGGATCATTATATCGAAGGAATGAATATTCTGAATATTAAAAAAAAATGTTAAACTCAAAGGCATTACAACCCTACCCTATGGATCCTAATGTCAAGCTCCTGCCAAATCAGGGGGAGCCTCTACCAGATCCTGAACGATACAGGCGATTAGTAGGGAGACTAAGTTACCTTACTATTACTCGTCCAGATATCTCATTTGCAGTAAGTGTAGTAAGTCAGTTTCTCAACTCTCCATGTAAAGAACATTGAAATGCTGTGATTCGCATTGTTCGATATATCAAAAGCACTCCAGGAAAGGGTCTTTTGTATGAAGACAAAGGACATACTCGAGTCATAGGATATTCTAATGCAGACTGAACAGGATCTCCCAGTGATAGGAGATCTACTTCTGATTTTTATATATTTATCGGAGGTAACCTTGTTTCTTGGAAAAACAAAAAGCAGAATGTTGTGGCAAGATCCATTGCAGAGGCAGAATATCGAGCTATGGTCATAGCCAATCAAGAGCTTATATGACTTAAACAGTTGCTTCAGGAGCTAAGGTTTGGAGATGTTACACAAATGTCACTTATATGTGATAACCAGGCCGCTATGCATATCGCCTCAAATTCAGTTTTTCATAAGAGGACAAAGTATATTAAAGTCGACTGTCACTTTGTCAGAGAGAAAGTCATATCTGGAGAAAAATCTACTAGTTTTGTTAACTCACATAATCAACTAGCAGATATATTTACTAAGTCACTGAAAGGTCCCCGAATTATTACGTATATGTAGTGAGTGCGTATAATTTATATTCTTCACGAGGGAGAATATTATATATATGACTAGGGAGAATTTGTCTGAATATCATTAGGGATAATTATTTCCTAGGATAAAGTTTGAATTATTCCTAGGATAGGGTTTGATTTATTTCTTTGACTAGGCCCTATTTTTTGTATATAAATAGGGCTTCCTCTATGTAATAAGGTATCTCTTTTTTATGAAATAACACCTTTCATATTCATAGGATGAATATAAAAAGGGGGCGTTGGATCATAATGTTTGATAGAGATTGCCTTTGTTCTTCTTCTTCATCCTCTTGGCCGAAACTCCTTCTTAGCCTAGACCCCTTGTGTGGTGTTGCTAGCACAACTTTGATTCTCCAAAGTGTGTGTTCGTGTGGATACCATAGAGGCACGACCATCCTGATCGCGCTGAGATCCTTCGAAGAAAAGTTGCTGCTGGAATTGCGAAGAGCTACGTATCAAGGGTAATCTCTCAACTAAATGTAGTTGTAAGAACGATTAGTTTTATGTATACACATGGATCTCTGGAGGGATCCAGTTTTTCCACTGCGTTTTGCGATTGTTTTTCGCACAAGATCCCTACATTTGAGACATTCATGTATTTACAACCAGATATGAGTTTTAAAGAGCTTCTAGTAAACAAAGTACATTGCAAAGAACATCACTTGAGAAGCAAGGCAGTGTGAGGCTTACAAAAGTTGGATAGCAACATCATTCACGAGGTCACGAGTCAAATTTCCTCATATTTGCTTTAGCTAATCACAAATTTGGAGATCGATTTTTTTTAATGGGTAGAATGTTTTAAATTTTTTGCAAGGATGTAGAATGCCTTAACTACTAAAACTCATTGCTAAAACTTGAGGCCAACTAAACTGTTAGGAGTTAAAACCATTACTTGTAATCCATGACCCCAATAAGATCATGACCCCTTCCATCAGAATAATGTCTCACAATGCCTAACATGAGAAGGAATGGCAAGATTTCGAGCACCCTCACTGCAACCTACTCTTCATTCTCAATGCGTGCCAGCGAGCATAGTGAGTAGTTCGATTAGAAGACTATGTCTCTCTTATAACTTCCTCTTTACATTGGTTTTCCCCTGCCCAGTGAGAAAAACATCCTCCTTCAACTTTTCCACATAACCCTCTTTGTTTATATGCCCAAGAATCAATGATTTCTCAATCCCTTTTTTGTGCCTTCTTAAGTGGTTGGCACTGGCAAGATCTTACACCAACAATAGAATTCCTTATCTGGCACATACAGTGATCTCATTCGTTAGCAGCAAGTGTGATCAAAAGTCCTCTGTCACCATCTTGTGCAAGCAGGAAGCACAAGAAGATTAAGATTATAATACCCTTCTTCTTGTGTTCCAATTGTAAGCCTTAATTCTTCATCTATAGATTTGTGTAATGTCATATTTTGATGATAGGCAGTAATTTCTCAGAGATTTCGTGTCTACTTTGTGCTTTGCTTTAACTTGAGTGGTAAACATGTGAGTGGGCAGTGAAGGATTGTTTGCCCATAGTGGATTTGTGGTCCCTAATTTTTATTTTTGGGGATTTTAGAGAAGTATCAAGACAAGGTGTTCTTTGGTGTTTTCCCTTGTGAAGCCGGTCTTGTCAAGCTTCATTTGAGGTAGGATTTCTTTCCTTGTTGATCAGGTCCTCCATTAATTAGTGAGGCAACCTTGGTGGTTTTAGGAATTAGATTAGTTAAGTATTGTGCTTTAAATGTTGTCCTAATGGTTAACCCAAAATAAATCGTACAATTCTAAATCGAAGAACAAGTTTATGATATTTAGTGCTAGAACTGAATAGAACTCCCTAAACTAAATCCAGTCATTACACCCTATCAATGGGTGGCATCCATGGTTTAAGCAATTGGTTAAGGGAAACTTATGACTATAATGCGAGGAGGTAAAGATAAGGTTTTGAGAGTCGTCAATTTGATACTTGCTCATAGTTGTTTTTATCTTTACAATTTGAAGGTAGGAACCATCCGTCAATTTGACTATAATAGATAAGTTGATTAACATAATAAACACAACCAGTACAATTAATAATAAAGACACCAATAAACTAATGCTAATTAGGATCTACACTAGCTAGATGGACAAGCATCATATTACTAGTAATCACACTCTTCGGATCGTTGGTGTGTGTGCAGGATGGAATGCTTTTGTAGTTGTACTAGTGTTGAGCATAGCACACAAGATTTACTTCTGTGTAGGGATTCATATATAGTTAAATTTGCTGCATATATTAATCCTTTTTGCTACATGCTGTTAGGATCTGCTATGGCTGGCTAGAGTGCAAGGGATGAACAGATAACACCCCTAAATCAAATTTTCTCACAAATATAAAGACAAACCAAATCATTGTTAGTTAGTTGTGGGAGGGTGTTCATGTGTGTATCCGGTTGTTCATGTCAAGTAGTAATTACGGTAGAAATAAGAATAAAAGAAAGACACATTAACATGTCGATATAATATCGTTTGGAGACCCCCATTCTTAAACTCTTAATCCGCAGCCTCTAACACCTGTGGTGTATCACCTCCAAAACTTCACTATAAACCATCTCTTCCAATCAACATGTTTACAATAATTTCTTCTCTCTCGAAGATGATGAAAAATAAAGCTAGAGATTAATGAAAGCTTAAGTTTAAGCTTTTAAATTTTATTCAAGTCCTTGGAAACTTTTTGAGCACTTGTTCACAAGAATAGAGATTATTTTTGTACAATATGTTAAGCTCAAAGCTCCC
This sequence comes from Wurfbainia villosa, assembly GCA_025175895.1. NCBI lineage: Eukaryota > Viridiplantae > Streptophyta > Magnoliopsida > Zingiberales > Zingiberaceae > Wurfbainia > Wurfbainia villosa. Next base: position 26,466,197 of record CM045989.1, on the reverse strand, counting down.
CAAGAGTTGTATATAACAAGCTTTCCAAAAGATTCATTTTGTTCACCTCCAATCAAGTAGAGGAGGAAGCCCTCCAATTGACTAGGCAAGCAAATGTTACCAATAAAATTCAGTGACTATATATCATCATTCAATTGGAATTCACCTCTAGTCAACTATTCAACCCTTTAGTCGACTGGTACAATATCCAATTGATTGTTGCACAAACAAAATCATCTTGTCTACCTAACCCTCGCAGCCAGTCAATTCCATAGTCAACTGACATTCTCTAATTGATTAAATCAATTGGATCCAGGATACTCCCTCCTTCACTCAGCTTATATGTATCATAGTTTACAAAAGGTCCTATGGACCAAGCTAAGTCGGCAAACCACAAGTTAGAACAAGTTCTCTCTTGGTCGAATTACAACTAAATCACTAGAGAGTCTATCCTTACCTAGCTAAACACATTATCTAAAATGATGTTCCCCAAAGATAAAAGCTCTAAGACTATAATTACAATCTTTAATAGCTCATGCTTGAATAACCAATGCTTCATGCCCTAGAGTCCGCTTTATGGCCTACAGTTCACCTCATTCTAGGTCTCCGATTCATCAAATGCACCAAGCTCCCTAAGCTCGCTCCATGCTATCCAATATTCCATGCCTACAAGTTCACCTTGTTTCAGGTTGTCAATCACAATTATAACCACTACATGCTCCATGGCTAGAGTTCGCCACATGTCAAATCTTTGATCCATTAAATAGACCATGCTCCCTTATCTCGTTCTATGTCATATGATCCTCCATAGTTAAAAGTCCACTTTTTTCAGGTCATCAAGTCATAAAACACCAACTCGACCTTGTCAAGTTAACTAATTCTGCAAAATCCATATGCATAATTCCAAGTCCCTGTATACTTGATGCAATATCAATATCCTAGTCGAATCCGACCAGATAGAAGCATTGTTTCACCAACACATACATTATGTTACATTAGTCTCACTTATTTCCTTAGCTGACATCCATTTGTTTTTGCCTCTTGGTTTGTTGAGGCAAATACTAAGGGTGTTAACTTGAGAAGATAGGTGCCTATTCACATATCATCCATCATGGGATGTCTCACGCTGATCTTTTGAGGTCTCATTTCTTTTCACATTGATGTTCTTTTGGTATTATGTTAGTTTGTCCTTAAATGTTTTCAATGAAAAATATTAATCACTAAAGTGGGTTTCTTTATCTTATCTTTCTCCATGCTTTATGCTAGCATATAATTACAGATTGTATCATGTGCATGTGTGTTCTATAATGCCCTAGTGACAAGGATAAAGAGTTGGAACAAATGATTCTGATGGAACTGTCGTGGTGGTAACTGATCTTATTCAATAGGATTGGAAGTCATTTTTGTTGTGACAAGTTATCATTTCCTAAACCAATAAGCAAATCCTTAATATATATTGCACCATTGAAGGGCTCAAAAAGTGTTTATAATACTCCCTCCTAACAAAATGCCATTTATTACTTCATGATCCCTACACCACGAATAAAATCCTATGTCTACATGTTACATTTTGGCACCTGTTGGAACAAATGAAAGGCTAATGAGGCCTAACGATTTGCTCCAGAATTTTCCAGTGTTATGTTGCAGGGTTGTGATCCCTAAATAACTTACTCTTATAGAAGAAAAATACTAATAACAAACGCATGAATAGAGTAGGACTTACTCATCCTCTGCGGTCTCCTCAGCATCTTCTAGATTTCTATCATGCTTTTTTGTGTCATCATCTGGTGTTGTGTCATCATCTGGTGTTTCTAGAAGCACTTTGGCCATTTTAAGAGTTTTTAGCCGTTCGTGGCGTTCAGCAGCAGCTTTTTCAATATCATTTTCCTCGGCATCCATTTCACGTCCTGGTTCATATTATAAGATAAATTAGCATGTCTAATCCACATCCCATAATGAATCTTCTAGCATGGCACAAGGAGTAATAGAAACATTGAATTGCTGTTGAAAATTGTCTGTGTCGGTTATGGTACATGACTTCAGCTCTACATGAGACACAATATATTTTGTCAATTCCAGAGAAAAACAAGCCAAATGAAGGAATTAAAATCACATTGCAACAAATTAGTGTTACATTAAGAAAGACTAAACACAAATTTGCCAGTGAGGATCCTTCTACAAGAGACTTCCCAAGTAATTTCCCTAAAGAAGGCATTTTTTTCCATCAGCAAAACTCAAACCAATTGCTGGACGAATTTCGCAGTGAAAAACCAAAATTTTCACATAAAAAAAAAATTGAATTGCCATGCATTCTCAAAATCGCCCCACGATCCACCTATAAGCGGAAAAGCAGAAATTTCATAGATCGCTAAAAATGGAGGAGGAAACACAGATAACGAACTACAATCTAAATCCTATCAAGTAAGAAAGGAAGAGAATTCTAGCGTCTGCTCTCCTATATCTTAGTTCGAAATAAGGAGGAAAAAATCCTTAAAACTGTGCTATCAATTTTGTTCATAAAATCGAATGTCGTGTCAAAGAGGAGAACAAGTGGGAAGAGAAGGCGCAGGACCGAAGGACGGAGAGAGGAGAGAACAAGGGGCCGTGAAGGAGAAGCAACGAGCCTGAGTGCGAGACGACGGATGGAGACTAGGGCAACAATAAACCACGCGAGTGAACATGCACTCCTTGATTTATAAGCATTCGATACTCATTTACTAAGAATGAATATGTGGATATTAGTTATAGTAGCTAGTTCGTTGGAGTGACATGCTATGAGACTTTATATGATTATTTATATCGATGAAGATTTCATTCTTACCTCAGTATGAACTTCCTTAGACTTGAGATATTTAAGTTATCTTGATCATAGCGACTTATACCTATCTCCATAGGAGATGATACTCCGGGATGATTGGGTGTAAGTCAAAGTGATCGAAGATGTTTGAATAATCCACAGAGGATTCACCACTACTTATAAAGGAGATATATACCCTAGGCCTCTTGTCAGGATTGTTACTCAGAAGTCTCTGCCAGTAAGCATATTGAGAAGACAGTCTTCTTGGAAAGATGTAGAAATAACTTGAATCTATATGACAAGAAACTAACTTAGCTAGGTGTGACGTAGTCAACATAGTGGAGACGAACAAATAGATCATGCCTTAAACCAAGTCGATATAGGATGAGTAAAAAGAACAAGGTCATGAACAATTGAAGTCGTTAAAAGATTCAGAAACATTTTAAAGTCAGTATTGGACTTATCAATTAGGGATGATCTTCTTGGTATCGCTCGTGATCTATTCACAATTAATGTCGTTAATTATAAATGACCAGCATAACCTAGAACCTGTTGAGTCGCTACACAATAGAGTGATTTAGAGGCGTAAAATAAATCTAAGAATGAGATTCTCGAAGAGAGGTTATGCCTAGTTGGATCACCGTAAGGGTGTGAAAATGGGGGCTCTGAGAACATCCTCTCGACCGTGCAGGAGGTTTAGATGCGATATCGCACTTGAATGAATCAAAAGCATAATCTGAGCCTTACACGATCATGCCTAACTAGGCCGCGGGCCGTGCGTAACCACGGCGAAATGGCGGCAGCACCATTGCCTCAGTGTTTCCGCGCGAGTGCGAAGAAACACGGTCAGGTTGTCTTTCCCAAACACGGCCGTGTCACAATTCCGCCGGATTTGGGTCGTTCAAGTTTGATAATTTCACGACTTTTCTTACCTTAATTATGGGATAATTATAGTAAAATTGGTTTCGTTTAAGTCTCCTAAGATACCCTAATCAAGAGAACTATAAAATAGATCTCTTGATAATCTTTGGAGGTAATTCTCTTTTGGTGGTCGTCTTCTTCCTCTCTCGCTTTCTCGTTTCCACCGATTGGCTAGCACCAATAGGAGACGAAGACTTGCTGCTCGTGGAGTTGACTCTAGAGAGCTCAGCGTGGATACTGATAGAGGCAAAACTTGTCAACTTTGCTCCTTATTTCTATGGATTAGAAAAGAATCCCGAAGGTATAAGCTCTAAACTATTTTATGAAAATTTATTTCATATTATCTATGTCAAAACATGTGATCTTGGTCCTCGGGATGTCTAGGATGAAATAAAAAGTTATTTTATTTTCTTTTCCGCTGTGCTCTTGAAGTCGATCATTACTTTCGGAAGATGATCCGTTGTATAAGCGAATAAGCACAATGACACACCACGATCATTGTATGACACATTGACCGCACACCTCAAACATGAGATTTTAACCTAAGTATGGTGCTCTCATACTTGCTAGACCACCCTTAGCCTAGACCTAAGCCTTCTAGCCACCTCCATCAGCCTCACACCTCTCGGATCCCTCCAAGTCATTCATTACTTGTTCATCCATTGCGCTAGCCTTCAGGTGCTTCCATCGGTTATGTCATGCTAACGGTGTCTACACCGCCAAGGCACATTAGACTTACACCGCCAAGACTCCGCTTGGACTTTACGTCGTTAACCATTGGACTTATGCTGCCAAGACTCCCGCTTAGACTTTACGCCGCCAATATCAAACCCCTTGGACTTCTCAAATGCCAAGACTCAAGCTTGGACTTTCCCTTGCCAACCCATATTGGACTTTCCATGTCAAGACCCATGCTTAAATTTTTTTCGACCAGTATTAGACTTTCCTCATGTAAGACCGTACTTGGACTTTTACATGCCAGTACTCAAGACTTGGACTTTCGTGGCATGGTCAACTCGATCAACCATCAAAACACCTCGAGTCAACTCGAGTCCCTAATCACGACCGGGTCGATTGCACAAACAATCTTTCTAAAACATTATCAGACATCAATGTCAAACATCAATGTCAAACTTCCATGTCCAACACTTCCATGTCAAACATCAAAACATACCATTTCCATGTCAAACATCAAAACATCACTCGAGTCAAACTCGAGTCCGGTCAATCGTAACCTTGGTCGATTGCACCAACAATGACGTCAGCCACTGGAGGCGGAGGAAGGTCGACTGGTGAAGGAGGAAGACCCCTTGTAAGTTGCTGCAACGCTATTGGAGGGTTCCATACCCGATTGCCAAAAGAGGGGAAAGGAGGTCTGAAGGACCTCCTGGTACCTAGAGCTACAGTGTTGGTGGGAGTTTGAGGAGGTGGGGGCCGATACGCTGAGGTTGTCGTGGAACGGGTAGCCGAATCATCAGATGAGTCTGAGTCAAAACTTGGGAAATGAAGAGGAAGCCATGGGAGTGGGATAAAAGCAAGAGGGCTCGTGGTAGATATTTATAGTGTAGGGAATTCTTTATGCCAAATGGCATATGCGCAACGGAAAAATTAGGATCCCTTCCAAGTGATCCATGCGAAAGCAAACTCGTATAAAATAAATTTCTCTAAACCAAGCCTATCTTATAGGAGAGGATTACCTTTGTTGCGTGCCCTTGTTAATCCCGCTTCTTCCTTTTGTTTGTTGGATCTTTAGCACGTTCAAGTGTCCGTGCCTCTATATGTATCCACACGAGCAAGCTCTTGTCTCACAAAAGAAAACTAGAGGAGCTCTCCTTTACTTCTTGCTAGAGAAGTCCCTAAAGGAGAGGAAGCTAGGGAAAAAGAGAAGGGAAGGAGAAGACTACTCTTCTTGCTACACTCACAAAAGCCACACAACAATAAGCTCTCAAGCTCTCTCCAAGCCTCAAGCTCCCAACAACCACACTCTGATTGCTTTGGTGCCACTCCGTGGGGTCTTTTATAGGGTTGGATAAACCCTTTCACCTCAGCATCGTTCAATCTGATCCATTGCGTTGGGACATTTGTTTGGTAGGCCACTTAAGGAGACAAAACCATTTTGTTTCCTTCATATCTAGCTTAGGTGGATGCTTAGGTGGCATGCTTATGTGGCATGCTTATGTGGCATTCTTATGTGGCATTCATGCATGTTGAATTAATCTTATTAATTCAATTAAGCTTATGTTATCATATTGAATTAATCTTATTAAATAAATGAGGTAACATATTGAATTAATCTCATTAAATCAATTAGCTAAAATTCTCATTAAGCTTAAAGTCCAAAAACATTTTGTACTTAAGCTTATTCCCAGTATTCTAGTCGAGCTAGAATACTCTAATTCCTCTAATCGTCATGCTCTTTGTGTGTGACCTATAGGCTCTCATAGCGTTGGCGGTGGACCTAAACTCTTTTAGATATCTAGCAATGATGCGTCTATATCATCATTCTTTACCCAAGTTATGAGATAAGTCGAGATCCGACTAACCTTTCGTGACTCATAATATATGGTAGTGTCCTTATCCTTGATGTCAGTTGATCGATAGGCGTAGGCCAGTGTCATCCTCGATCAATCTATGTGTTTCTTGATCCTGAGTAAACTAACTCAAACCGAATGAGCTCGATATCTCGTATTGACTCGTTCGGCGCATCGTGCGTTTTAGTAGTTCTACTCGATCGAGGGCCCAGATATCACTCGTCGTATGAGAGGATAGATCCCATCTACATCACTCGCGTCCCTCCGCGTAATTTGTTATATACCCGATGTCGCCTTTATGGTCACGCATTACGGGTGGCGTTTGGCGATACGAAAGTACATAACTCCTTATGTAGGGCAGTAGTGACTTGGTCACGAGGACTATTCATACCAATAGTCACATGAGAAAGTTTATGACACTCATATAACGATCCATGAAACTTTCTCATGGCGGGTCAGTTCAGTATATATTCTCTAATATATACCCGTGTGTCAACTTGATATCATATATCCATGACTTGTGAGATCAAGTCATCAATTGACCTACATGCTAGTCTTTATGTATTAATATTGCCCTTGCATATTAATACTTGACTAGAACGTTTAGAAAGTGTTCTCTCTGACCTCTCATGTCGATTCTTGATTGATGTCTTTGTAGATAAGAACACCTACTTTTCTAGGCATTCTTATATTTAATTTAGGCTGTACAGCGAGACTTAAATATAATAACCAATCCTTTGCCTTTATAGAATATGATACTGAAATGTTCCTATTCAACCATCAACTGATTGGTTCTTGGGGTATAACTAACAATCTCCCACTAGCTACCGTACGATCACTATGATATCTAATACCTAGTGACTAGTGTGACCCGTCGTGCTTCCTGCGTGCGAAGCCTTGGTCGATGGATCTGATGTTAGCTTACATCGGTACTCTGCGTATCCTCATCTCCTCTATCGATGATCTCGAATGAGATGGGCGCCGGATGTATGTGTTTGGTCGTGATGTGATCGAGGTTCCTTTGCTGTCGATAGCCCGTTGTTGTCGCGATAGAAGTCTATTGGATCTCGATCTAGGAACTACCCCGAGTTCAGCGATGAACTTACGGGCAAACGACCTCCTTTCTTTGCATCGGATCAGCGTGATATACTCGGCTGTTGTAGAATCGGCTGTGTCTGCTTTGAACTCTTACTCATGACTCCACCATTCGAGGAACACATTACCCGATTGAGATCTATAGTCATCCTTGTATGCATTTGGAAGCTTGCATCATAACCCTTCTGGTAGCTCCTCATTGCCTCGAATATCGAAATATTCTTTCGTTCTTCGTAAGTATTTAAGAATATTTTTTGACTTCTATCCGATGACTTTCACTGGATCCAGTAGTATCTACTAAATCGTACTCAGCATACGAGGCGTCGGAGCAGTACAAAGCTGGCGTAAACGATAGACCCTATGGCGGGCATGGGATCTTATCCATGCGATCTCTCTCCTCCTTAGAAGAGGACATTGAGTCTTGAAAGACTCACACCATGTGATAAAGCGAAATCCTTTCTTGGAATTTTTGCATAGCAAGCGATCTAGCACTTTATCGATGTATGTACTCTGACTTAGGCGAAGTAATCTTTTAGATCTATCTATAGATCTTGATGCCTAGAATATAGCGACCGCTAAGTCTTTTCGAGAAAGCAATTCCTAACCACGTCTTGGTGGGTGAGGAATATCATTCCGATGAAGTATGTCATCTACATACTGAGACAAGAAATCTGTTGTGCTCATATTTCTCTTGTAGACCAAGAGTTCGTCTTCATTCTTGATGAAACCAAACTCTTTGATTGCATCGTGAATCGAAGATTCCCGGCCGAGAGGCTTGCTTTAGTCCGTAAATGGACGCTGCGGTTCATACCTTTCCGGGATGCTTTGGATCTTGAAACCCTCACGTGTCGTACACATCCTCGAGTAGCTTCGATTCGAGCGGTTTTGACATCCATCTGCCGGATCTCATGTCGTGGTATTTGCGATAGAAAGTATGATCCTAATGGATTTAAGCATCTCAAATGGTGAAAAGTTTTCTGCATAGTCAATACCATGAATTTGTTTGAATCCTTTAGCCACCAATCTACCTTTCTAGGTATGCTTATTACCATCCATGTCAGTCTTTACTTTAAAGACCCACTTACACCCAATGGGTTTTACCCCTTCAGGTGGATCAACCAAAGTCCATACTTGGTTAGTGTACATGGATTCCATTTCGGATCTCATGGCCTCTAGCCATTTCTCGGAATCTGGGCTCATCATAGCTTCTTGATAGGATGTAGGCTCGTCGAGATCGACAATGATACATCACCATTGTCGGATCGAGAGAAAAGAATATCTCGGGTTGGCGACGGATCTGTCGGATCTACGAAGAGGTTGAGTCTGCTTGAGCAGTGTTTGTTCGCGACTCTTTGGGCAACAATTTCCTCATCCACAACACTTTGTGGTTCTGTTCATTTTCCATCGAAGCCTTAGTGTTATCGTCATCGTCTTGAACTTCTTGAGATGAATTTTACTCCACTAGTTTTTCTAAATAAATTCTCTTTCAGAAAGGCGGCGTTCTGGCAACAAACCTTGCAGTGTGGGATTGTAAAGTAATATCTCTTAGTTTCCTTGGGATATCCAACAAAATAACACTTATCGATTTGGGTCCTAGTTTATCGAGACTTGGCGTCTTATAAAGCTTAGCGACCCCAAATCTTTATAAAGACATTTTGGGACTCTTCGATCCATATCGTATATGGTGTCTTTTCTGACTTTTGATGGGGCGCGATTAAGTGTGGCGGTGTCTCTAGAGCTAGTCCCCAAGGAAGTAGGTAGATCGGTCACGGCTCATCGTTGATCGTCCCGTATCTAATAAATCTCGATTTCTCCTCTCGGATACACCGTTCCGTTGTGGTGTTCGGAGTGAGTTGGGATATTATCCCACACTCGGCCAGTGATCACGAAACTCTTGACTAAGGTATTCACCACCTCGATCCGATCGAAGTAGCTTGTCGCTTACCAAGTTGGTTTTGTACTTCATTCTTGAATGCTTTGAACTTTTGAAAGGATTCTGACTTATGTCTCATCAAATATAAGTAGCCAAATCTACTCATATCATCAGTGAAAGTAATAAAGTACTTATAGCCTCCGCTGGCTTCGACATTGAAAGGCCCAGCATACATCGGTATGTATGAGTCCTAACAAGTCTGTCGCTCTCTCTCCATGTCCACTAAATGGAGTTTTAGTCATCTTTCCTAAAAGCGCAAGATTCGCATACCTCATATGATTCAAAATCAAATGAGTCGATAATCCATCTTTATGGAGTTGGGATATCGTTTTTCATTTATGTGACCTGGCGGCGATTGCGGAGATATGTTTGGTTCGAATCATTCGATTTGAACCGCTTAGTATTCACGTTATAAATTGGGTTTTCTAAATCTAGAGCACATAGAGACCATTCATAAGTGGTGCATTCTGATAGAGCATTTCATTCGAATAAATGGAACAACATTTGTCCTTTATTATAAAAGAAAAGTTTTCTTGTCTAAACAAGAATCTGAAATTATGTTCTTTGTCGATGCAGTGTACATATAAGCACTCCTCTAGTTCTAAGATAAGCCCGGTGGGCAAAGACAAAGAATATGTTCCTACACTCTGACAGACTTTTGCCGTTACTGCTCGTAGTCTACTGCCTTTTGCCATTTATCTACTATTTCTCGGTCCTCGCATTATTACAAATGTGAGATGCACATCCGTATCTAATACCCATGTAGAAGAAATAGATAGATTAACCACATAGCGTGTATACAGGCGAAGTCCCTTCTTTTATTCTTTACTTCCTCAAGGTAGACTTTGCGGTTAACGCTTCCGATGTCGATCTCACGCATGATAGGCGATCCCTTCCATAGTACTTTACCTTTACCCTTTGAAGTGGATGAATTGGCCTTGCCTTTGGCTTGGGTCTTACCCTTGCCTTTGCGCTTACCTTTGCCCTTCTTGACCATTAGTACGTTGCTAACTTTCTGTTTGAGATTCGGTTCGTGATTCTTAACATCTTTGAGAATCTCGAAAGTTTATCAATTTCATTCATGTTATAATTCATGCGAATTGATTATATGCTTATGCAGCGATTGCGAGGATAACATCGGTTGCGATTCTTGGCTCGATGGAAAACCTAGTCTCGAGGTTCTCAGCGTACCCAATCATTTTAGTCGTGAGTTCCTACAGTGTTCCTTCTTGCATCTTGCATGCAAAAAGCCTTAGACACTTAAAACGCTCGTGCCTAGCTTGTCCTTGATATAGTTGTTTGAATGCTCAACCATATCATAGGCATCCATGTTCTCATGTTGCTTACGAAGCTCGAGTTCATGGTGGCAAGCATAAGACATGACACATCTAATCGTCATCTTGATGCTTCTTATAAGCATCCTTTTAATGAGTGGCAGCGGGTGTTTGCGTTTGGTAGAGCTCTAGGACATCTGATTTGCGTTCTTGTTTGAGGATAATCCTCAAGTTCCTATACCGATCAAGAAAGTTCGCTCCATTAAAGCTTGTCCTTCTCAAGGGCCGGATCGCAAGATTGAGGGTGTGTCGTGTTAGATGTCATGGTGATCTACAACATTAAAATGCAAAGTTAAGTATCATACCTAAATCATTTAATTGGGCCTTTAATTAAATGAGGCTCACTAAATTCTCATAGCTACTATTTAGCTATAAATTTATATGGGATAAAGATCCACATTATAATTCGTCTTGAGTTAGCTTTGGCTAATGTCGCCCGAGGCGTAGTATAATTAGGTAGGCAATCTTTTGCCAATTACATCTGATGTAACTCTTTAATAGCTTTGGTTAAGTTTTAGATTAGTTTAGTGTTTATTCCTAAACGACTTCGGTGTGGCGAGCACGAGGCCTTCTTGGATATCGAACAGCGACCACTTCTAAGACAAAGTGATGTTGAAATCACATAAAACTAATTTTAAAACTTATGTTCAAAGCTAATATATGCCTCTACTTTCTTAACTAATTAAGAAAACTTAATTAAGTCTTAACGAGTTTGATAGCGGGACATCACGATTGTCCACTCGCACTCTTCAAGATAAAATGCATTGCTTTGCTTTGTGACCCAATAACAAATGATCGAGAAGTAGTGAGTACCAACTTTAGTAGGCATATCGTTTTGACTTATTAAGAAATAAACATGTATCATATACATATTAGCATACATCACATATAAGCTAAACTAATCATGCATCACATACAAGCTAAACTAACATGCATCACATACATATTAAACTAAGCGTGTCATGGTTATGGCCCTTATTCTACAATCTTCTCAAGCCCGATGAAAAGATTGATTGGTCAACCTAGGGATAGCATCTTCTCTAAGTGCTTCCTTTTGGTTGTCTTGTGTGTTGACTTCCTCCTTGTAACCTCATCTTCCAATGGACCCTCCATCTTTGTTTTGTACATTACAAAGGAGAAATACTCGAGTTACATTTAGTCTAAAACTAATTTTACAACAAGAATTTTAGGAGGAAGGCACGACACGCAGGTAGTATTTAAAATTACAACACACACATTCACAAACCTTTTGGGACTAGGCCATAACCATGCACCATGTCATTTTAACTTTTAAAAGACATTGGATATTTTATTATGTTTGACAATTGCTAATGCAATTATCAACTCATAATAAAATTTATCCTACTTCTATATCACATAAAAAATAGAAAACCTATTTTATACGATCTTTCATAAGTGGCTCTGATACCCTTTGTAGGGAATTCTTTATGCCAAATGGCATATGCGCGGAAAAATTAGGATCCCTTCCAAGTGATCCATGCAGCAAACTCGTATAAAATAAATTTCTCTAAACCTATCTTATAGGAGAGGATTACCTTTGTTGCGTGCCAGTGTACTTCGTTCAGTTACGTATTTATTTGGTTTAGTGCGGGTATATTGAACGGTCTTATGCGACTTCATTTCAGGCCCAACCTCAAGGCTTGGATTGTACGAATGATGACTTCACCATGACCACTTCTTGCTAGAAGTCCTAAAGGAGAGGAAGCTAGGGAAAAAGGAAGGAAGAAGAAGACTACTCTTCTTGCTGCTACACTCACAAAGCCACACACAATAAGCTAAGCTCTCTCAAGCCTCAAGCTCCCAACAACCACACCACAATTGCTTTGGCAGCCCTCCATGGGGTCTTTTATAGGGTTGGAAAAACCCTTTCACCTCCAGCGCATTCAATGCAATCCATTGCATTGGGACATTTTTGTGGCCACTTAAGGAGACAAAACCATTTTGTTTCCTTCCACCTTATCTAGCTTAGGTGGATGCTTGGGTGGCATGCTTATGTGGCATGCTTATGTGGCATTCTTATGTGGCATTCATGCATGTTGAATTAATCTTATTAATTGATTAAACTATGTTATCATATTGAATTAATCTTATTAATTCAATTAAGCTTATGTTATCGTATTGAATTAATCTTATTAAATCGTAAGGTAGCGTATTGAATTAATCTCGTTAAATCGATTAGCTAAAATTCTCATTAAGCTTAAAAATTCGAAAAACCATTTTTGTACTTAAGCTTATTCCCCAATTATTCTAGTCGAACTAGAATACTGCATTGGATCGAAATTATCATTTAGAGGGGGTGAATAAGCGTCGGTGTCGTTAAAAAAACTATTGCGATAAGTAAAAGCAAGTAGAGAGTGCGCGTGAAATATAAAATAGACAGATATTTTTCGTGGTTCGATCTTTCGATTGCTAATCCACGGCCTAGTGATCCTTGATCGCGTCACGGAGGCAATTCACTAAAACCATCCTCCTCGTTGGAAGTAGAAGCAAGCGATCATAGAAATCAATGAAGGACACTCCCCTTTCCTTATTACGATTAAAGCAAAACAATTTAAAAAGTAGAACTTAAATAAATATCTGACGACTCTTATAAGTAGAAGATGTAGCTTTGTTGTCGGTGGCACGTCGTCGTGTGAATGTGAGTAGTAGTAAGCGGCGTTACGGCGTGTTGAGAGCTCTTGATTTCTTATCTTTTTTTGCTTGGCGTGAGCATATACATTTATGGATATTGATCATGAATTTAGGCGTAGGTAGTGTCAGTGAGGTTCTTATCCCCAGTCTTGCTCGTCCACGTCGCTTTGCGCTGACTCGAGGATGAGGTGCTCACCACCTTGTGCCTGACTCGAGGATGAGGTGCTCGTCGACCACCTTGTGCCACCTCGAGGAGGCCTTGCGACTTGTTGGAGCCGTCAACTTGTGCCGCGTCGTAGAGCCAACCGTCTTGTGCGACTCTCCTCGTTTTAGGCGTCGAAGCTTGATGGTGGTTTGCGACCATCTTGTGCCAACTCACCTCATTTTGGCGTCGACTTGATGATGGTTTGGATGTCCACCTTGATGATCACACTCACTAATTTTGAAGTCGAGCTTGGTGATGGTTTGGATATCCACCTTGATGCCACATCACCCTTTGTGCAAACACGAGTCAGTCATTCACCTTGAAATTCGAGCTCTTCTCGAGTGGAACTAGACCCGGTGATTGGTATGTAGTAGGCGGTAGTTGAAGGGTTTTGGGCTGCGATCTGAGTTAGCTTAAAATATAAAATCTGATGGTTACAACGGTGATCTCGACTAGACCTTCCGTTGGAGGTATTGGGTCGGATCTACGCTGCGTCCTTGCGGCTTTCGCGCTTACCTTGTAGCCTCGCCGGTCTTCACCAGTACCTCGGCTTCTCAGAAATCCTCTGGCGTTGCGACCACCTCGGTTCCCACCGTGTCGCGAACCTTCGCTTCGACTTTAGCATTTCGCACAATTGAGCTCGTAAGATATGAATATACTCTTAACTATTGAGCCTTTTGCCGTAATCAAAATCTGGGTTCGACTTTGGTGCCCTGCACCAATCTCCCCCTTTTGATTAAGCGTGACAAACCTAAAAGTTAAGGAAAAATTAAGCTAGCGTAATGATTAAGCATGAATGAGCTAGCGTAAAGATTAAATATGAATGAAGCTAGCGTAATGATTAAATATGAATGAGAAATATTATTGTTTGAGTTCTCCCTTTGAGAGTAACCTCCCCGAAGGTGAGTTCTTGAAAAATAATTTTACTCCCTTAATATAAAAGGTAATAATTTTGTTTACTTTCTTCCCTTTAATTTTGGTTAATTTTGGTTACTTTTGTGACTTTCTCCCCTTTTGCCTTAACTCAAAAAGTTTGTAAATATATTTTAGGGTTTGTAAGTCAAAGTTCCCGATATATATATATATATATATATATATATATATATATATATTTTTTTTTTTTTTAAATAATAATAAGCTTGAAAATATGTTCATCTAAATGTCTGACTCGGTTGGACTTGATTGATATAGAATGATCAATAAGTCTTGAAGGAGTTGATTAATTTTAAATAATTATACTCCATGGTTCATATCGATGACCGAATCTACATCTGGAACCGAGTAAGGTCCTAACATCTCACGCCGTCTGCATTGGCTAAGTACACAAACACATTAGTCCTATGTGTTGTGAGATGTGTTGGCTCCTTAAATCTATAGGTATATGATTTCTAAGGTAAGACTTAGGCTAATTTCATAAAAAGAAGCAAAAATAGAGTACATATATAGAAAAATTTAAATCCTACTCTATTACGCGCATACCTAACTTTCGTCTTAATAAACTAAATTCGGCTTCGGGTAGTGGTTTGGTGAAGATGTCCGCTAGGTTTGATTTGGACTCAACATACTCTAGTTGTATAGTTCCATTAGTTACATGTTCCCAAATGAAGTGGTGTTTAACTTCTATATGTTTTGTCCTAGAATGACATATTGGATTTTTAGTTAAGTTAATTGAACTAATGTTATCTATGTAGGTTTTAATGTTGTTAAAGATTAAGCTAAAGTCTTGGAGAGTGTGCTTCAACCACAGGAGCTGAGAGACACACTCACCCATCGCAACGTATTCGGCTTCGGTGGTAGATAAGGCAACGCAATGCTGCTTCCTACTGCACCAACTCACTAGACTCGAGCCGAGGATTTGACAACAACCACTCGTGCTCTTTCTATCGAGTTTACTACCGGCATAGTCGGAGTCGGAGTAGCCGATTAGATTAAACTCGGTAGATCTAGGGTACCAAATACCTACGTTTAGCGTGCCCTTTAGATATCTAAGGATACGCTTGACTAGGGTTAGGTGAGACTCTCGCAGTGCTCAGTAACCTTCATGCATACTTACCGCGAATCATGTTCTAAAAAGCGCAGCGTGGTGCGATCGCTCACTTTAAGCTAAGCGTAAGCAAAAGTTTCTAAAGCGGTTTCTTCGATTTTTTAATATTTTAAATATAATAATATATAAAAATAATAATATATTAGGGGGCACTCAAAAGTCAAAACTCACTTTGTAGCCTCCACAAGTCCACATGCATGTAACAAATAATAACTAATAGCAACTCAACAAGTAACAAGAATATTAAAAATGTTTAAGATTGTAAACAATAAGAATTGTAAAATATAAGAATTAAAAACATAATTGCAAATAATATTAAAAATTCATCTGATAATAAGAATCGATTAATCAGAAACAAGAATACTTGACAATAAACAATAATTTACCCAATTTACACATCAAGCAACATTGCAACAATAGGCATTGCAAACAACAAGAGCACAACACACAAATCACAATAAAGCACGACACAATTTCAAATTTAACGGATTAAAAAAACTATTAAGAATACTGACAATAAGCGTTAAGCAACGTACCCAACACTAATAAAATGAAGAAAACACATTCCTACATATTCAGAATGTTTAGTTGAAAAGATCCTTTATCCAAAAAGCAAGACCAAGGATACATCAACAATAAAGTGAATATCATTTACTGATTTACCTTACAGAGCGATCTAGATTTTACCATAATTCTTCAACTTCTTCTAGTTCATCTCCATATTTCTCCAACACTTCCTCAGACGGATTCAAACTCAAAATCCATGGCATCTTCCTCTTCTTCATCCGATACAAATTCTTCTTCGTGAAGTTCTCTTACATCTTGATATTTGTCTCAACATCTTCATCTCCACCATCAACAATCCATCTGCCTAGTTGCTTCACTAGCAAGTAAAGACATCAACTCCTTTCTTCTAGTCTCTTTTTTGTTTATGATCTTGGCGCATCAATTGAGCATAAACTAAATTGTTCAACCTTCCTGATCTAATTTATTTCTTTTCTTTGTATGGATCTACATTAAAGAAAATTAGAAAAATATTAATATTGATTATTGAATACATATTTAGACATTTAGTATAAGGTATAAGTAATTAAATACTTACTCTCAAAAGTACTCCAATTTCTTTCACAACCTAAGAACTCGTAGTTAAAGAAAGAATTCTTTTAGCCATCTTTTTCGATTTAGGTACACCATTTCCAAAAAGACGCCACCATCCAACTAAATAAAATAAACCCAATAAGCAAAATCAAGAAATAACCAATAAAGATTAAAAATTACAAAATAAAGTAAGCAATTCTTAGTTCTTAGTTCTTACGGATCATATTTCTCTCATCATTTTTTACTTACTATAGCCAATGTTCTTCCAAACCCCCACTTTATCGATATACTTGATAACTCCACATTTACTTATGCCACTGACTATCAATATCATTAGGAAAGAATGTTTCAACACAAGTGAAAAATCCATTCATAACCACTTCTTCACTTCTACGCCCGTTATCAAGGAGTAATAAGGGTTCAAGAGGTAGGCCGCCAATGTAGTGGACTATCGCGATTCGGCTTTTTCATCAATAATATCGATAAGCGGACGATAGTAAGCTCTTGATTATTGAATGTCACTTTAATATCCTCTCTCGCTCTAAGTAATTCTCCATACACAAAACCCATAGATGGTTTATTATCCCCATCAACAATGAGGCACCTTAATTAAAGGGGCAACACCTTCAAGCAAAACTTACCCCATTCCAAAAAGAGGTACTCAAAGCGATATTATATACGCCTTCCCTTTCAGACTCTTTGAATGTTTGCATGTATTCCATTCTTCACTGACCATAGTTCTTAGTTCACTTTTCTTCTCTAGCTTTGCAAAGTTAAAAGGCGGTTCTGAATCGTGGTTATTCCCTACTCACTATGTCTCTTTTTTGGTAAACTTTCTCATAATTGATAATGTCTTGTGATGTCGTAAATAAAGATTGTCAAGCTCTTTGCCTTTTCAATCACCCCTTTGAACTTAGGTTGATTCCCAATTCCTCAGCATAAGATTCACCGTGTGAGTGCATAGAAGTCCAAAATATATGTGGTCTCTTCTCCTTGTGATCTTTCACGCCATATTATTCAAGCATTGTCGTACCACTGAACTACATTTTGGGGTCCAACTTCTTCAATACACTTGTCCACATATTCAAATATATAATTTCCGGTGTGTGCCTTCATTCGATGTTTCCCTAGAAGAAAGGAAAGTTGTGCCTTCTTTACAATTGATCACAAATTCGATACTTCTTCTTTTTTTCGATCACCCACGATCACCAAAATCGAACAACCATTCAAAGCCCATTCTTCTTCTTGCTTCTTTAATAGACTTTTAGTTCTATCTACCTCTTCTTTCAATAAGGGCTCCTTATGTATTGAGTTGGAGGCGATAACACTGACCAACCGCTCGCAAACCTCTTGAAGCTATCATTATCGATGGCGTAAAAGGAATACGGCTCATACACCCATCGAGCTAAATATGGTGCACACTATGTGTCCTTTTGCTTCCAAAGTGCATCGAATAATATTTTGTTGTTTTGTCTTCTTACTTTCACTCGATGAAGAATCAGATCGATGACAGATCTGAATCGATCCATAGCCCAAGAGTACGCGATTCTTTTTGTCCCTCGACTCTCGTCCACCTCGTATTCTTCAAGAACAACTTCTTCTCTCACCTCCATTTCATTCATATTCTTTTGTTTCTTTTTGTTCTTCATCTTTCACGATTCTTACACTTCACTTTATCCTCATCCAAGACTTCTTACACGGGCAACATTTCCTTTGATATTGGTAACATGTTGTTTGAGCCTATAAATTCCACCACTAGTAATTTTTCCACACAACTTACATTTCAACTTATCCAAACTTTTAGGATCCACGATTGAAATTCCCATCCAATATCATTGGAATTACGCTCAAACGAAAATCAATCTCGGACATTAATTAGATGCTTGAAGATATAGTACACGACATTCTTGATTTTCTTTGCACTTCTGAAGGATAAAAAATGAAACCCTTGTATAAGCCGAATCAAATGCAGGCGGATCTATTTATTGTTAGTAAGGAAAGAAAAACCAATTTACGATGCGAAGAAGAGAAAGCACACTACACTATAAGAACAATAAACAGAACAAAATTCACACTGAAATCAAGCTTTTCCATCAAAATTGAATTGTATGTAATTGTTGGATGAGAATATTAAGAAATGAAATAAACAAAAGGAAAACACAATATTTGTATTAGCTAAGATACCATGTAAAGAAATCTTAATCGAGCAATATATGGATCAATCTCATTTTTGTATCAAAACAACACGGGCGTGTTATCGGTGACACGTCAGTGTCGGGAGTTCCATTACCAACACGCCTAACCGATGCGTACGTGTTCTACCGGCGTCGACATTTTCGCGCGTTTCTCGCGCGGCACGCGCAAATGCTCAATAGCGTGACGCCTGTCAGGCTTCAACACAGTATGTCAAGCTCAGCGCGACAGCTCGCTCGCGGTCGACGCGTGTTGGCACAGGCGACACGCTCGGTCCAGGTTTCTCACATGAGCGTGTCGCTACGACACGCTTTCTCACCGGCGTGTCGGACTCACGAAAATGAAACAATCAAAAGTTCAAAACATATAACTCTTGTATAATTAATCCCTTACCTTAGTGCGAGTCTGCGGGTATGGCGTGACGAAGGAAGGGCCGATAACAGAGCTGGCGACCTATCCGGACGAGGAGAGCTCGAGAGGAGAAAGGTGGCGATAAGCGGAAAGGGTGTCGACGAGGTGAGGATCCGGATCGGTGCTTGGCTTTGTCGCGGCCGACGGCGAGACTTCGGCAGTCGGAGGCGACACGCGTGAAGTCGGCTTAGCCTGGGCGCACGGAGACGAAGAAGCGAAGGTAGGGATTCCAAAATTTGCACGATTAGGATTTAGTGATTATCGATTCGAATCGCGATTCGTGAATCGCGATTCACGATTACACTCTGGGTCGGTCTTCGTTCCGGTACGTATTATTGCGCTGCAGGCGGCGTGTCTTCGGCCTTGTAGGTGTCGCGGCGGCCGCAGATGGCGTCGCCTACGGAAATATCGAGGCGGTGGGCGGCGTCCACCCTGCAACGCCGCTTTAATCGGGTAAAATCGCCGATTTTAGAACAACTGCCCCTTGAATAAAATGTCGGGTCATTCGCGGTTAAGTATAGGAGACTTCTATTGCGCTCTATAGTATTTTAGGTCAGCGGGTTTTCCTTCTACATCTTCGTTTATATTAACATTAGTTGCTATAGGTGTATTAATTATTTTAGCATCTTGCATTCCAAATCGATTTATTAAGTCCTTAGTATATTTTTGTTGATGTAAATATATTCCATCTTTAGTTTGTTTAATTTGTAAACCTAGAAGAAACTTAACTCTCCTACTAAATTCATTTCAAATTCACTTTCCATAAGTGAGATGAATTAGTTTAGCGAGGATCGAGTTAGTAGTTCAAAATTATATCATCTACATAGATTTGGGCTATAAAGATTTCTTTTCCTACGGTTTTCGAATAAGGTTAGGGTCGACTAAACCTTGGTTGAATCCTTTGGACTTAAGATAGATCGAAAGCCTTTCGTACCCAAGCTCTTGGGGCTTGTTTGAGTCCATATAGGGCTTTCTTAAGTCTAAGGACATGGTCGGGTTTATCTAGATTTTGAATCAGGAGGTTGGTAGCGTAAACTTCTTCCTTAATGTATCCATTCAAAAATGCTGACTTGACATCCATTTGAAACAATTTAAAACCTCGATGTGCGTATGCTAACAACATTCGGATGGACTCTAGTCTTCTTCGAGGCGTAGGTCTCATCGTAATCTAAACCTTGACTTACTAAACCCTTTTGCGACTAACCTAGCTTTATTTCTAACTACTTCACCTTTATCATCAAGTTTATTTGAAATACCCACCTTGTTCCAATAATTGATTTTTCTTTAGGTGGTGGTACTAATTCCCGGACTTCATTTCTAGTGAATTGAGCTAGCTCTTCTTGCATAGCAATAATCCGATCGGGATCGAAGTGCTTGTTCAATAGTTTTGGGTTCGATTTTGGAAGTGCTTGAGATTTGACTAATGTTTGATATGAAGCTCTAGTTGAACCCTAAATTTGGATCACTATAACTTGATTGATAGGATGACTTGGGTTAGAATTAAATATCATCTTGGTCGATAGGATGACTTGGGTTAGGGTCATCTATCACTTAGTCGATAGGATGACTTAGGTTAGAGGGCGAGATTGAGTTGAAGAGAATCGGGTTTCTATAAGTTGATTTGCTAGTTGGTTTTGTTAAGGATTGAGCGGGTTCGTGTCCTTAAATCGAAAACTATATTAATGGTTTCTTCGACTCTAAGAGTGTAAATGATTGTATACCTATAAGCTCTCTTGGTGGTTGAGTATCCTAGAAAGGTTCGATGGGGTTTTGGATTTGAATTTCCTAGGTAATCCTTAGTGTTTAAGATATGTACCTTGCGTCAAATACCTAAAGTATTTGATGTTGTATTTTATCGTGATAAATCTCGTCTGAGGACTTTTGGTGCCTCTTTACCATAAGGATCCTATTTTGGACATAGCAAGCCCGTACTAACGGCCTCTTGCCCAAAATCTATCGGGTAGGATTATACTCGTTTAACATTGTCTAGCGGCTTCTTGTAGGGTTCTATTTTCCGTTCATTAACCCATTTTGTTGTGGGGTTCTAGGACATGAAAACTCATGGTGGTATCAGTTTAGGTTCTGAAATCACTGTAACACTGTGGTTTTCGAATTCACCACCGTGATAAAGCCAAGTCTTTTAATCTTAAGGTTCTTTTGATTTTCGATTAACCTCTGAAGATTGATTAGTTGGTCTAGAGTATCATTTTTATGTTTGATAAACCTAACCCAAGTAAATCTAGAATAGTAAATCGATTATGACTAAGCAAAATTGACTACCATTGAGTGACTTAGCTCCATGTGAATCAAATAGATCCATGTGTAGGAGCTCAAGAACACTTTTGGTTCGTTCTTGATTAGTTAATTGATGTTGTGTCCTAGATTGTTTACCTTGTTGACAAGCATTACATATTTTATTATCAAGTTGTTTAGTTTAAGGCAAACCTATAAGCAAGCCACTCGACTCATCTTGTGGGCCGAGTCTTGGGTGCAGTGTCAAGTCTTGATTGCCATAACCAAGATTCCTCTTCTTTGTCGTAAGACACTTGGTTGAGGAGTTGGGTAAATTTATTGTGTAGATGTTGCTATTCTAGTTCCTTTAAGTATTATTTTAGATGTTGCATTTATCTTGATTACAGCATTCATTTTCTAGAAATATGACCTTATAATTGTTATCACACAATTGGCTTACACTAAGTAAATTATATTGAAAGTTTTTACTAATAAGACATTTTGAATTGTAAAGTTAGAGTTGAGCTCGATATCACGATCAGATGATTTTGAGCTTGCGTTATTCAGAAGGCTACGATCCTTATGCGTTTGAATCGTAACCGAAAATTTGCGAGTTGATCGGTCGTATGTCGGGAGCAAGATCCTACATATAAGGTAGTTGGATCGGATATTGGAATTACTAAAGGGTTGTTTGTAAGTTTTAAACCTAAATCATCTCACCAATATCTACATGATCAAAACATGTTATTCCTATGTGTTATTGTGAGATGACTTTGATTACTTGATTAATTTTAATGAATTTAAATTAACCAACATTAGGTTAGATTCGGATTTAGTCTAAGCTCGTGAGTAATCTTTTCAAGAGATTAGCTTCGAGTCGTGGCGAGAGCACGAGGCCTTCTTTGATCGAACAACGACCACTTCCTTAAAGCTAATTTGAATTGATAACTCGACTTACTTGAGACTACATCTTGGTCTAACTAGTTATTTTTGAAAAGAGGCTCCCCGAGGCTCAATCTTTTCGTAGGATTTTAGTTGATTATGAGTCCTATCTAACCATTCTAAAAATAAAGGAAAAACTAAGCATGCAATTTCTAAGACTTAACAAAAATACATTTTGTATTGGCTCCCCTGGACCATTGAATCGAGTGGGTCTATTCACATAGTGAATTTGGTCCTTAGGAACCCAATACATGTTAGATCTAAAGTTGAAATCAAAGTGATCTTAGGGACCCATGCTTGGACATTTTTCTTATGTTGGTTTACTATAGACATATATGACTTATTGGTTGTATTTGAGTTAAACCCGAGTCGGCCTTGTTGTACCACGGCCCTTTGTAATCAGTAAGAGGTCGAGTCCCTTGGATCCCAAAGTGAACCTTTCCAACGTGTTCCTAAGGTCTTCGACTTGTGTTTTCAAAAGCGAGTTCTCAACTTCAAGCTTTTCAACTTGAGTTGAGTCCTCCTCTTGAATACGAGTAGTCGAAGAGGTTAGGAGACCTAAATGTTTGAGAGGTTAACCTCCTCGATTAGAATCTCGACCTTGGACTCGGACTTAGCTAGTTTCTTATTTAAAAATTTAATTGCACCATACAAAGTATTAAGTAACGACCGACTTACCCTTAATGATTCTTTTGAGCGGATCACGGATCCGTGGCTTATCTTGAATGGAAGCTCATCATCAGTTCGGACTCGGACTCTTCTTGATTTGGTCGTGCTCGATCGGCAGCCATTAGAGCTTGGATATCGTCTTCTTCCTCCGATAACTCCTCCCAAGTAGCGTTTAGCGCTTTCTTAGTCTTTGATCGTTATTCTTTAGCTTTGGGCACTCGGACTTGATGTGGCCGAACTGTTGCACCTATAGTATCTAAAATTAGAAGTATTTGAATTAGGTTTAGGCTTACCTTGAGTTGTTGGTCGCTGCCTCTTGATCATCTTCCTAACTAGATTGACTAGTTCGGATTCTATTTCGAGTCTACTTCCGATTCGACTCGCCTTCCTTCTGGTGGCTTGTTTATGGGCTTCTTCTTCTTGAACCTCGCAACTAACGCAATACTCTTCTACCGACCACGCTAGTTTGCTTCATGTAATTCAAGTTCAAAACAATTCGCCTAACCTAATTTTAGAAAGGTTCGAGACCTTGTAGGCATCGACTATGGATGCCTACAAGGTGGTCCTAGGAAACGAGTTAAGAGAATACCGATAAGGTCGCGATTCTCGACCTTTGTCCGATGGCATGGAGTTGGTTGACGGCGTCTTGGATACGAGCATGAGTTGAGTCAGCGTCTCGCTTTCCTCGCATTTTCAAGTTATACAATTTATTTAAAGGTAAATCTCTTTACATACCTTCGTGTCGCTTGCGCTTCGTAGTTCCACTAGCTTGGTCCATAAGTCCTTCAGACTAATGAAGGGGCCGACGCGTTGAGCTCTTCCTCGACAACCCACATCGCAAGATTTGAGTTGCCTTGGCATCGGCTTCTACTTGTTTTTTCATGGAATTTGACCATTGATCGTAACCCAAAGATTCACCATCTTCATTAATAGGAAGTGTGAAACCGGTTTTTGATTACGATCCACATCTCGATTTGGGTTTTAAGAAAGCATTCCATCCGACCCTTCCAATAACGAAAGTCATTACCGCTGTAAAACGGGCTCGGGCGGTGCTAAACCCTTCGAGACGGGCCATTTAAAAACAAGAAGAAGAACGATTTAAAAGAATCTTGCAAAAACACACACGAAGAATATTCCAAGACTTTCGCCTTGGATTAGTAGTGCAGAAGTAAAAAATATATATAAAATGTAACTTGCAAAAAGAAATAAACAATCAAATGCGAATGTCGCCAAGTTCCGAGGACAACCTTACTCGATCTAACCCAAGGACAACCTTATCCGATCCTAAAGCCTCTAATGCAATTCTATATGTAGGAGAAGATAAGCAAGTGAAATAATTATACGAAAATGTAAATAAATAAATAAAAATCTGTGAAAAAGAAAACAAAGCTAGATTGGTGGTTTCACCGAATCTTAGCGCTACGCCTCGATACCAATTGTTGGATCGAAAGTGTCGCTAGAGGGGGGGTGAATAAGCGATACGATGTCGTTAAAAACTTTGCAATAAGTAAAAGCAAGTAGAGAGTGCACAATGAAATATAAAGTAGACAAGATATTTTTACGTGGTTCACAATCTTCGATTGTTAATCCACGGCCCTAGTGATCCTCGATCACGCACGAGGGCAATTCACTAAAACCACTCCTCCTCGCTGGAAGTAGGAGCAACGACATAAAAAGAAATCAAGGCAAAGGACACCCCCTTTCCTTGTTACGATTAAAGCACAAAGACAATTTAAAGAAGTAGAACTTAAATAAATATACCGACAACTCTTATAAGTAGAAGATGTAGCTTATTGTCGGTGGCACTTCGTCGAGCAGAAATGCGAGTAGTAGTAGCGGCGTTACGGCGTGTTGAGCTCTTGATTTCTTATCTTTTTGCTTGGCAATACGCCTATTTATGGATATTGATCTATGAATTTAGACATGGTAGTGTCCAAGGTGAGGTTCTTATCCCCAAGTCTTGCTCATCCACATCCTCAAGGCCAACTCAAGGATGAGGTGCTTCATCCAACCACCTTGTGCCACAACTCAAGGATGAGGTGCTCATCCAACCACCTTGTGCCACCTCAAGGAGGCCTTCACGCCAACTTTTGGAGCCATCCAACTCGCCACATCATGGAGCCAACCATCTTGTACTAACTCTCCTCATTTTGGGCGCCCAAGCGATGGTGGTTCACAACCATCTTGTGCCAACTCACCTCATTTTGGGCGCCCAACTTGATGATGGTTTAGATGTCCACCTTGATGCCACATCACCTAATTTTGGGGGTCCAAGCTTGGTGATGGTTTGGATGTCCACCTTGATGCCACATCACCCAGACTAAAACACGAGTCAAGTCCAAATTCACCTCAAATTCGAGCTCTTCTCGAGTCGAACTAGACCAGATTGGTGAGTAGACGATCGTCAAAGGGTTTTGACGATCTGACAAGTTAGCTTAAAATATAAAGTACGATGGTTCTAACTAACTGATCTCGACCTAGACCTTCCATCGGAGGTATTGGCCTGGATCTACGCTAACGCCCCGCTTCGCTTACACGAGCTTACCAGCCTCGCTCCTGCCTTCACCGAGTACTTCCTCCGAAATCCTCTCAAGGCGTCGACCACCCTCGGTTCCCCACCGGTGTCGCAGACCTTCCGCCAACTTTAGCATTTCGCACACTTAATCGAGCTCGTAAGATAACAAATATACTTTAACTATCGGTTTTTCACATAATCAAAATAAGGTTCAATTTCGTGCCCACCGCACCAACATACTCTAATTCCTCTAATCATCACGCTTCATACATGACTTATAGCCTCATAACGCTGGCAGGACCTAAACTCTTTTGTATACACAAGCAACGAGCAGATTCAAAGAATACATCATCATACCTGCTACAGATAAGTCAAGATCCGACTAACCTTCCGCGACTACTATAATATACGACGCGTCCTTCTATCCTCAGATCGATCGATCAACGAGGCATAGATCGTGTCATCCTCGATCAATCTATGTGTTTCTTGATCCCTGAGTAAACTAACTCAAACAAATGAGCTCAATATCTCATATTGACTCATTCGAGCATGGCCATGCGTTTTAGTAGTTCTACTCAATCAAGGGGTCCACAGATATCACTCGCCATACGAGAGGGATAGATCCCATCTACATCACTCACATCCCTCCGCATAATTTGTTATATACCCAAGAATCGCTTTTACGGTCCACCCCGTTACGCGACGCTTCGACGATACCAAAGTACATAACTCCTCACGTAGGAACCAGAATGACTTCGTGTCCGAGGACTATTCATACCAATAGTCACATGAGAAAGTTTATGACACTCATATAACGATCCATGAAACTTTCTCATGGCGGGTCAGTTCAGTATATATTCTCTAATATATACCCACGTGTCAACTTGATATCATATATCCATGACTTGTGAGATCAAGTCATCAATCGACCTACATGCTAGTCTTTATGTATTAATATTGCCCTTGCATATTAATACTTGACTAGGAACATTTAGAAAGTGTTCTCATACCTCATAATCAATTCACAATCACGCTCAGAGATAAGAACCTACTTTTCTAGTGCATTACTATATTTAATTACGCTGGCACAAGCAAGACTTAAATCTAATATCCAATCCTTTCGCTTTATGTAATACGATACAAATGCTTCCCTATTCAACCATCATACGATCGGTTCTGTGGCTATAACTAACATATGTAAGAGAACGAACGCCAATATCCCTCCTCGAAAAAGGAGGAGGAGACGGGTCGAACGAGTAACCAAGGGTCGCATCGGAATAGTAAGAACATTAACCACAAGCACTACCATATCCTCATTCGTTAAGGGGTTAAAAACTACTGAGGTCGATCCGACACGGCAGTGATAACCGCCAGCTGGTAGGTTCCTCCTACTCGAAATGGCTCGGATAACTCGAGTATTCTATTTCCCAAACCAAGCGACTTCGGGTTAAGTAAAGAATGACCGGGCACCAAGAAGGTTTCTGATCAGGGATGATTAGGCATGGTAAAGGAAAGGTGCCTGTCTTACCCTGGAAGAGAGAAAAAGATGCAAGCTATCTTATCAAATATCAATACTTTATATCTATAAATCCTTCAGTACATTTCTCAAAGGTTCAGAGTTACAATCAAGACCTCATCCGTATTTTGCTATAAATGCTTCTACATCCAAATAGCTAACATTCAGACTGAGGAGGGTGGCCTCAGCGGTCTGCTCATTAGCTCCTTTAAAGCCTAAATGAATAGTTCTACTCCTTTACGGGTGCATTTCGTCCGCAAGTCCGCCTCCCGCTTTTCCATCGGGGCTTTCATACCACCTAATCGACAAGAGCGCCTCTTTCTCCTCAAGCAATATGCAGCGCTGCCTCAGGAGGTTACGGCTTCAGAGTGTTCCTTTGCAACGCCTGTAGTTGTCGATAATATCTCACAACACCTCAGAAAGGCAGATACTTTGGAGGAGAGGCTCTCCACTCAGGCTCGCCAGTGATAGGGAAGCCTCTAAAGCTTCATTAGTCAATCGAGCTGTAGGAGGGCCGAGGATCGGGATGCTCTAGCCTCGCCTCCTTAAGTCAACTCAGGCTCCACCGCCTGGTCGAGTGTCGATACATGATGAATCTTGTGGCTTTACGTAAAACAACGTGATTAAGGACATTGTTCTTCTTAGGATCTCTTCTTTTCGAGCCCACCATCGCTAATCGGTAGTCAATTCTTCACATCGAGCAATAGAGTACTGTTTGTTGCTCACCACCGCTGAGCTAGCTTCTTCTACTAGGCTAGGGAGGCGCTGTGGCAAGTAGCCATTGTAGACTGGTAGTCCGCTAGACATTGTGTTATCTCATTGTAATCAATGACTACCTGGGGAAGAGGAAAGTATATTGCGAAGGTGAGTGTCAGGGTATTTTGAGTACAAGGAGGGTAAGAGAGTATACCTCTAATAGGTGCTTGCGCAGGCGCTCGTAGGGGCCCTACACGACAAATCTAACCAAGACTCGGCTAGAGGCGCCTAGAAAGCCTTCCAAGCGCCCGAATAAAATTTATAAAAGAACCCTTAAACAGAGAACCCCACATTAATTTTCCAAGTGCTTGTGCTCTCATCTCTCGTGTTCGGCAATCAACTACGGTGCTACAACTTTGATCGCGTGCTTCATATCCATCTCTTAAAGTCAATATAATTTTTGTTAAAGCTAGTCCTTTCTTTTATACTTTATTTCTAAAAGGACGGTAAGGTTGTTATCGTACCTTATACTTTGTAAGAAACAAATCACTTATCTCCAACAAGAAAAAGATATTTAGTATTTGCCCATCGATAGCAATCTCGGTGGGCCTTGAACTAGTAGCCTTTCGACTGTGAACTAAGTAAATAATTTCCTATCTTTATTACTTTATTATTTCCGCTGCAAATTACTTTGAGTTTTTACGAAACAAATAACAAAAAAATTTATGCTATCCCCCCCCCCCCGGCGGAGAATTCTAATCAGTCCCACACTTAGTAGCAGGACTTTGTAAAGAGGTTATTTCACATATTTCAATTTTTATTGGATCTTCATATGCACTTATTTAAAAGGAAGCAATTAATAGTGAGACATTCAATCATGACCAACAAGACATGACCCCTTATTAACCTATCACTGGGAGCAAATCAATTGGTTATAAGTGGGTATTCAATTGAAAAAACAAAAAAAAAGGTGGATGGAAGTGCTGAAAAATACAGTGTTAAATTAATAGCTAAGGTTACCACATAGAAAGAAGATATTAACTGCTTTGATACTTATGTTCCAGAAGCTAGAAGCCTAGAACTGCTTCAATTATAATTTTGTTGGCATTAACTTCCACAACAAAATTGAGATCCACCAAATGGATGTGAAAACTACTTAATTCTTAAATGATGATTTAGAAGAAGAAATTAAATAGATCAGTCAAAGGGATTTGCAGTGTCTAACCAGTAAGATCTCTTTATGGTCTTAAGCAAACTTCTAAACAATAGCAGGAGAAGCTTAAAAAGATTGTTTTATCATATAGATTTATCATAAATCAACCTGGTAATATGTTCATAGTACAATTTGGGATATCATTGTCTATGTGTTGTTAGATACTTATTTTTGGTACTCTCAAGATAAAATTAAGAAACTAAGGGGGCGTTTGGTAGGCGTTTTCTTCTCCGTTTTCCATTTTCATTTTCTGCGAAAACGAGAAAACGCGTTTGGTTCGCGTTTTTCATCTCCATTTTCCAGAAAATAAAGGAGCATTTTCTGAAAAAACTGAAAAACAAAAAATAATCGTTTTCTGTTTCCATTTTCGTTTTCCAAAAAATAAAAGAGTGTTTTCTGGAAAACTGGAAAACAAAAAAAACTCGTTTTCTGTTTTCTGGAAAAAGAGAGAATGAAAACAGAAAACAGAAAATTCTCTACAAACCAAACGCCCCCTAAATCTCTCTTGCCTAGTAACTTTGACATGAAAGATAAATGAGAAACTAGTGCTGCATTTGACATTACGAACATAAGAAAAAATAGTAACCTTATGTTGATTCAATGTACACTTCGGTTAGTCTTCAATGGATCTGGTATGAAAACCACTTCTTAACTGTGGTAAGGTGGTATGTCAAGAAGAATATAGCAAAGTGATTAGTGCTTGATGTTTGTCATGACATGTATCAAATAAGATATCATATTTGTGATAGTGAAGCGTAATGGATATACTAGAAATCTCAATTATGCACATTCAAATGTTAACAAAAGAACAACAAAATAACTAAAGCAAACAACATACTATATAGTAAGTTTCTGACGAGACTATAAAGGTTACTCTATTGCAAGTTAGGCATCCAATCTAGAAGATTACTCTTGCACTAGTTGGAGGATTTTCAATCTTGATGGGAGAGCTTTTTCCAGGGGCTCTAAGAAGCAAACATGTTTTACAAATTCAACCATAGCATCAAAATTTGTGAAGTTTTCAACGGCAAGAAAGGAAAAAAAAATGACTAAGGGATTTATTAGTGGAAATTCCAATGTAGCCTAAGTTCATACATCTAATATGACTTTTGTAAAAGTCAAGCTGCAATGGCTAGGAAATATGGCAAAGACTATGATCAAGTCTAAGCATATTAGGTAAATACATAACTGTGTAAGAATCTAACTCAAGGATGGTAAAATTACCATTGACTTTGTTAGTAAGGCCACAAACTTGGTGGGTCTACTAATAAATGGGTTTGCAAGAAAAAGGTCCAAAGAACTCACAGTTGGATGGGCCTAAAGCTCAATAATAGAATTTTCAAATGAAGGAACTTCAACTTGATTCATGAAAACTTTAGGTTTTGAGTGCAATGAGTGGTAATAAATCTGCATACATCAAATAATTATTATCCGTAGAAAAAGGTGTCTGGATACTCATAGGACAAAAAGAGGATGAGTTATTGATTATAATAAATTAACAACAAAATGTCAAATTATAGTATCTCTGGGGATACTTGGTAGCATTTTGAGAAACTAATTTGGAGGACCATTATCTGTGCAAGTTATCTCAGGTTATCTAATTATACAAATGAAATAGCTAATTCAAGGCTTGTTCACTATGCAATTTTGTCATAACTTTGTGAAGACTTGCATAAGAATATATTCAAGTAGAAGATGTTTATGCTACATGAAGAACAAAGAACGTCACCAAATGTCTAAAACCATGTTTTAAAATTTTTTATTTAGAAAATGGTTGGAGATTGTTGGAATTTTTTAAATATAAAAATGTTTTCAAAAGACATAAAGGAGAAGACAAAGAAAGAATTTCCATGAGGAAGTTTAGTCCTACATCTAGAAGTTGGAGGGAGATTGAGTTATTTATTAACATTTGCACATAAAGTTATATCTTGGCAAAAAAGTAGACCTAGTAAGAGGCACCATGTGCACATAACAGAGTCATCTGAAATGTACATGAATAATGCAATGCACTGCAAAGTGCAGACGCATTGTTGCAAGCTCACATACATTAGGTGTGACATGGCATTCACATGGCATATGTGGACATGCGCAGCAAACAAGGCTTATGTGACGCACATGCAGCACAAAGTGGTGTATTTTTCACTTCACATGCACACATAGTTGCAAGTTGTCTCATATATTGGGTTTATTGTTGTATAGGAAGTTTTCCTCCACCTCATCTGCCAAGGGGGTTGATTGTTCGCTAACCAGCCAAGCACATCATGAGGTCTAATTTTGGCTTAAGCGGTTCAAACAATTGACCCAACAAGTCTAGGTGATCCAGTGCTTCACAATGGTGTGAACTAGAGCATCCAAGCAATCCAATGCCTAAGATAAACCTAGATGGGTGCAGTCTAAGAGACATAACCAACCAAAGGGTGTGCATTTATTGGGAGTGGGTTGAGTTTAATCACTAGCAAAAAGTCCCTCCATGCAACATTCTTCTTGCTCTCGGCAAATGGAGCTTCATCCATTGGATTTGCACACTTTGATGGGCAAACACCTATAACATTGTCTCTAGGAGTGGATTGTAGGCTCATTCTTAAGTGAGTAAGACACAGAAAAGTGGGCAATCTTATCGATTGCTAGAATAAATTTGCCAGACCCAGGATGCATAGAAGTTGTAGAGTCTTAAAGAAAACAACTACATGCTCCATGATCATTGATTGCCACAAGTCAAGAAGTCACCATCCCAAACCACCCGACAACCAAATTTACATCATTTGATTGTATCCAACAACCAGAGTAGCAGTTTACTTTACATCCAAAGAAATATACTAAGAAACACAAAAAAGATGTCGAACATCATTTATTCATCACAACCATACTGCCGAAGAAAGCTTATCTCCTAATTTAACGTAAGACGAAAGCAAGCAGAAGACAATATCCCTGATCAGCACCAAGATAACAACACCCTCGCAATTAATTAGCAAGTTCAATCGAGCACATCAATCCAAATGCTCAAATGCCAAGGTGATAGCTTGCTAATCAAACAGATCAGAACCACCACTTTGCCTCGAAATAGATCACAAAACCAACACAACATGCATCGATAAAAAATTCGCAGGTTCACCAAATCCATCGAGAACAAGCGATCAGAACCTAGAGGGACGAGTTTCGGAAACGGAATCATCCGAAGGAAGGGAGTTACCTGAAAGCAAGCAGGATCAGGACGCCTGATCTGGCATCGATTGCCGAGGCGATTCGAAGAGATTCTCGTCCCCGAATAATTTAGGGATGCTTAAACCGCGAGATTGTATTATGACCTGGCTCGAGTAGTCCAGCGGGTTTTTTTAGATCCAGACCGGTCAAGAGTTTTCAATTGTTTACGAGCAAAGGGCGCTCGCCAATAGGGCATTTTACCCAATTTCTATAAACAGATCGACCAATTCAAATTCTAAATTTTAATTTACTAATCTAGCAGTTTGATTACTGTTTCAACTTATCCAAACCATTAAAATTAAAATGAACCATATTATTGATATTTTTTCAAATATTCGTTTTTAAATAAAAAAATCAGTTTGGTTTTAAGCTGACGAAATGATTTTAGTTCAATTTTGATTTAATTTTTTATATTTAAACATTTCGATTTAATTTTTTATATTTAAACATTTTGATTTTATTTTTATTTCCATTAATCAATAAATTAAAGCGGTCAATCTCTATGCAATTAAATTTGATTGGTTACAAGTGAACCAACCACAAACATAAGACTCGATGTGGATGATCCAAATCGTGAATGATCTGAAATTATGTCTGATGCGGGTCCGGATTTTTCACCTCCTTGTGAGGAAGACGATGGCATCACGGAGGCTTAGAGTCCTCTTCGGCCACAACGATAAAAGTGGATCACGAGGAAGCAAATCACAGAGAACAATGACACAAAATTTAACGTGGTTCGAAATTTCAATTCTTATTCCACATGATGAGCTCTAGAGCAAGCCACAGTGTTAACCACCTCAACTATAAAATCCCTCCTTCTCGGAAGCACTTCCGGAGGTGAAGAAAATCCCTTACAAATCAAAATGTACGCAAGGTAAAGAGATGAATGAAATTGAATTGGCCCTCCGCCTTCTTCTCCCTTCTTCGATTTCCTTCTTCTCCTCTCTCGGGTGTTGCCTCAGTTCAGTCTTTGGAAGTCCCCTTGGATGAAAATTGATCGATCGATCCCCTTTTTCTTCCTTCTTCCTTCTTCCTCCTCCTTTATATATGTTCCCCTGAAGTCAGTTGTGATGTAACAAACCACTAGGATCACCGTCCACGTGGAGGACCCTTTTTGCTTGAAGAATAATTCTGTTAGGAGAATAGTAAATGGAGACTCGTGGGAATCTTATGGGGGGTCCCAGTTTACTACACCGTGTAACAAACTCCTATAAGCTAATGTATCGAGGAGCGTCTTCCCCACTTCTTTACCCTTTCTTTCTTCCATAGAGGTCTTTATTTTCCCTAGTCTTCTCCTCTGACTTATACATCAACTCGGTCTCATTCCCGAATGACCCCTGGCTGATTCCCCTGATGTACTCCCCTATACCCTTCTAGTTTGCTTAAACCAAGGTGTATATGACTCAACTCGGCCCGCCGAGTTGATAGTTGGCCCTGCTCCGACTATAAGGCCCTACCCACTTATATTCTCCTTAATTCCTCGAGTCGCTTCCCGATTCACTTCCCGAGTCGCTCCCCGACCAACTTTCCAGATTGCTTATCTAGTTTCTTTCTAATCATCAGACTTCTCCTTCCTACCCTATAACACCACCTTATCAACTCGGTTTATTTCCCCCAATAAGATCTAGCTGGTCAATGTCACATATCATACACTACTTCCTTTTCCTCCTACCTCACCTCAACGGTCATTATTTCTCTATTTCACTCCCAAATCGGGTTATAGCGGTATCATTAGCCACCCCCCCCCCCAAAATAGTCAAACGAAACTTTGAATTTAACTTTCCAAGTGAAAAACTCTGCTCCGTCATCCTCCTTATTGATCCTGTTTTCATAATAGAGCCCAAATTTCCCTCTCCCTAACTTACCTTACGTGCATTAAACATCTTATTGGGCTAATGGGCTCCCCCCCTTTCTGGAGGGAAGTTTAAAATCCGAAAACCCTTGGTAAATTTGTCTTCATGCGGCGACTTCGACTTCCCTAGCTTCGACTCTTCTTCTCCCCTCCGACATTTTTCACCGACGATAATCCTACGCCCAAACTTCTAGTCCATAGGGGCTCCCTGTCTTAAATAAACGTCCCTCCTCAATCGCAAGTGCCTCCTTGCATTCTCTGCTATGGCTTCGAAAAATCCTAAACTAATCCCTTGGTATGAAGATACTGTCATGCGCCTAAACAACCACCACCACTTCTTCAATGATAGAAACTGATACATAGATCTTACTATAAACTATTGCTTTGCTTCTACCTCCTTCCGGCCACATCGTCCCCCTCCCGCCTATCACTGCTTCTTCTCCGACCAGTTACTAAATGACCTCCGCTTGCCTGTGCCCTCTATTTATTTTAAACTATTAGATTTCTACAAATTGTCAATTAACCAATTAACACTCAATGCCTTCCGAATATTAACAGGTGTTGTAATTGTTTTAAAACACTTAAAGCTTACTTTGTCCCCTTTATTGTTTCACTGCCTCTTCCAAGGAAGGCATTTTCTATTTTGCTAGCCGCTCGGACAGCTAGTTCCTTGTTAATATACCTTCTTCCTACAAAAGTTAGAATGATTTATACTTCTTTGCTCAGCTTCCCACTCCCCTTCCCCATTCTGAACCTTAGAAGATGACTTGCCCTCTTTCCAGGATTGTAGACTCCAATGTCCTTTTACGAAGATCTATTAGATGTCCACCGTCTGAGCCACTATGAGCTATCCCCCTTCTCCTTGGATGATCCGATCGTCATAGGTAGGATACTGCCCCTGACTTAGTACACAATGTCTATTCATTCTTATAGCTATTTATCTATTATTTTAAATGTCTTGTGTTGCAGACGACTTGATGCAGAGGGCTAGAAACAGTGGAGATAAAATCGTTGCTGCTAAGAAGCCCTCAAAGAAACGGGCTAGGAGAAAATCCCCTATTCTCTCCTCTTCTCTCTGCAAAAAGCTCCGCCCATGCAAGGGGAATGCCCCCAACTCCTCCACTCTTCCAACATCCTCCTCCTCCCCCTCCTCTACTCCTCTAAAACTTAACAGACGCCGCCACCTCATCATTTCTGAACTAACAGAGGGAGACACTCATCCTCCGATCCTCCCTCCATTTACGCACAAAGAGAATTCTCCTTCACTACCCACTTCTTCCTCTCCTTCTTTCCCGAGCAGAGGAATTGACCTTCCTACATCTTTCTCTCCAATTTCTAATTTTGATCCTTCTACCCCCACCTTACTTGAGGAAGAACCTTCTCTTCCTATGGGAGATATTCTCCCTTAAAACCCTCTGACTACTACTTTAGGATCTACACTCAAGATCCGTAGTACAGAGGAGGTAAGAATCTTCAATCAATCAGGCGTGTAGGGCCCCTACGAGTGCCTGCGCAAGCACCTATCAAAGGTATACTCTCTTACCCTCCTTGTACTCAAAATACCCTGACACTCACCTTCGCAATATACTTTCCTCTTCCCCAGGTAGTCATCGATTGCAATGAGATAACACAATGTCTGGCGGACTACCAGTCTACAATGGCTACTTGCCACAGCGCCTCCCTAGCCTAGTAGAAGAAGTTAGCTCAACAGCTGGCTGAGAGCAAACAAACGGAGGATGCTCTAGCTGCTCGATGTGAAGAATTGACCACCTAGTTAGCAGTAGCTGGGCTCGAAAAAGAAGAGATCCTAAAGAAGAACAATGTCCTTAATCACCAGTTGTTTCTGTAAAACCGACAAGATTCATCATGTCAACACTCTGACCCAAGAACTGGTGGAGCACAAAGTTCAACTTAAGGAGGCAGAGGCTAGAGCATCCCAATCCTCGGTTGCCCTCCTACAAGCTCAATTGACTAATGAAGCTTTAGAGGCTTCCCTATCAGCCTGCCGAGCACAAGTGGAGAGCCTCTCCTCCAAAGTATCTGCCTTTCCTGAGGTGTTGACAGATATTATCGGACAACTACGGGAGTTGCAAAAGGAACACTCTGAAGCCATAACCTCCCTGGGCCAACACACCGTAACAGCCGCTAGAGAAAGAGATGCTCTTGCCGATTAGGTGGCTAACAAAGAAACCCAATGGAAAGAACGGGAGGCAGACTTGCGGACAAAATGCACCCATAAAGGAGTAGAACTGTTCATTTTA
Source organism: Wurfbainia villosa (assembly GCA_025175895.1). NCBI lineage: Eukaryota > Viridiplantae > Streptophyta > Magnoliopsida > Zingiberales > Zingiberaceae > Wurfbainia > Wurfbainia villosa. Next base: position 26,429,907 of record CM045989.1, on the reverse strand, counting down.
GGCTTTAAAGGAGCTAATGAATAGCACGCTGCCCAGGGCCACCCTCCTCCAGGTACAAATGTGAGCTATTTGGATGTAGAAGCCGCTATGGCAAAATACCCGGATGAGGTCTTCGAATTGTAACTCTGAACCTTTGAGAAATGTACTGAAGGATTTATAGATATAAAGTATTGATATTTGATAAGATAGCTTGCATCTTTTTCTCTCTTCCAGGGTAAGACAGACACCTTTCCTTTACTATGCCTAATCATCCCTGATCAGAAACCTTCTTGGTGTCAGTCGACTGCTACTTAACTTCACACGGGGAGTCACCCCGGGCTAGTTTGGGAAATAGAATACTCCAAGTTATCCCGAGTAAGAGGAACCTACCACTGGCCAGTTATCCTACACCGTCGTCAGATCAACCTCAAGTAGTTTTTAACCCCTTAACCAAATGAGGATATGACTGGTCACCCCATGGTTAATGTTCTTACTATTCCCGATGCTAACCCTTCGGTTACTCTGTTCAACCCATCTCCTTCTCCTCCTTTTTCCAAGGAGGGATATTGACGTTCATTCTCTTCTATAAATATCTACCACGAGCCCTCTTGCTTTTATCCCACTCCCATGGCTTCCTCTTCATTTCCCAAGTTTTGACTCAGACTCATCTGATGATTCGGCTACTCGTTCCACGACAACCTCAGCATATCGGCCCCCACCTCCTCAAACTCCCACCAACACTGTAGCTCTAGGTACCAGGAGGTCCTTCAGACCTCCTTTCCCCTCTTTTGGCAATCGGGTATGGAACCCTCCAATAGCGTTGCGGCAACTTACAAGGGGTCTTCCTCCTTCACCAGTCGACCTTCCTCCCCCTCCAGTGGCTGACATCATTGTTGGTGCAATCGGTCAAGGTCACGATTGACCGGACTCGAGTGATGTTTTGATATTTGACATGGAAATGGTATGTTTTGATATTTGACATGGAAGTGTTGGACATGGAAGTTTGACATTGATGTCTGATAATGTTTTAGGAAGATTGTTTGTGCAATCGACCCGGGTCATGATTGACCGGACTCGAGTTTGACTCGAGGGTGTTTTTGATGGTTGATTGGAGTTGACCATGTCATGGAAAGTCCAAGTCTTGAGTACTTGACATGTAAAGTCCAAGTATGGGTCTTGGCAAGGGAAAGTCTAACATGGGTTGGCAAGGAAAAGTCCAAGCATGGGTCTTGACATGGAAAGTCCAACATGGGTTGGCAAGGGAAAGTCCAAGCTTGAGTCTTGGCATTTGAGAAGTCCAAGGGGTTTGATATTGGCGGCGTAAAGTATAAGCGGGAGTCTTGGCAGCATAAGTCTAATGGTTGGCGACGTAAAGTCTAAGCGGAGTCTTGGCGGTGTAAGTCTAATGTGCCTTGGCGGTATAGACACCGTTAGCATGATATAGCCGATGGAAGCACATGAAGATTAGCGCAATGGATGAACAAGTAATGAATGACTTGGAGGGATCCGAGAGGCGTGAGGCTGATGGAGGTGGCTAGAAGACTTAGGTCTAGGCTAAGGGTGGTCTAGCAAGTATGGGGGCACCATACTTAGGTTAAAACCTCATGTTTGAGGTGTGCTAGTCGATTGGTGTCATATGACAGTCGACTGGTGTGGTCGCTGTGCTTGTTAGCTGCTATACAATGGATCATCCTCTGACAAAGTGACAGTCGACTTCAAGAGCACAGCGGAAAAGAAAATAAAATAATTTTTTATTTCATCCCAGACATCCCGGGGACCAAGATTACATGTTTTGACATAGATAATATGAAATAAATTTTCATAAAATAGTTTAGAGCTTATACCTTCGGGATTCTTTTCTAATCCATAGAAATAAGGAGCAAAGTTGACAAGTTTTGCCTCAATTAGTATCCACGCTGAGCTCTCTAGAGTCAACTCCACGAGCAGCAAGTCTTCATCTCCTATTGGTGCTAGCCAATCGGTGGAAACGAGAAAGCGAGAGAGGAAGAAGACGACCACCAAAAGAGAATTACTTCCAAAGATTATCAAGAGATCTATTTTTATAGTTCTCTTGATTAGGGCATCTTAGGAGACTTAAACGAAACCAATTTTACTATAATTATCCCATAATTAAGGTAAGAAAAGTCGTGAAATTATCAAACTTGAACGACCCAAATCTGGCGAAATTGCGACACGACCGTGTTTGGGAAACACAACCTGACCGTGTTTCTTTGGCACTGTCGTGCTTGGAAACACGGTAGGCACAGTTTGGTGCCTGACCATTTTGGCCAGGGTTATGCATGGCCTATGCCTAGTTAGGCATGATTGTGTAAGGCTCTGTATTGTCTGTTTTGATTCATTCAAGTGCGATATGGTCGTACTAAACCTCGGCATGGTCAGAGGATGTTCTGTAGCCCCCATTTTCACACCCTTATGGCATGGTCCAACTAGGTATAACTTCTCTCTCTTTGAGAATCTCATTCTTAGATTTATTTTACGTCTCTAAATCACTCATATTGTGTGTGACTCAATAGGTTCTAGGTTATGTTGGTCATTTATAATTAACCTATTAATTGTGAATAGATCATGAGTGATACCTAGCAGTACACCATGCCCCTAATTGATAAGTCCAATACTGACTTTAAAATGTTTCTGAACCTTTTAACGACTTCAATTGTTCATGACCTTGTTCTTTTTACTCATCCTATATTGACTTGGTTCAAGACATGATCTATTTGTTCGTCTCCACTATGTTGACTACGTCACACCTAGCTAAGTTAGTTTCTTGTCATATAGATTCAAGTTATTTCTACATCTTTCCAAGAAGACTGTCTTCTCAATATGCTTACTGGCAGAGACTTCTGAGTAACAATCCTGACAAGAGACCTAGGGTATATATCTCCTTTATAAGTAGTGGTGAATCCTCTGTGGGTTATTCAAATATCTTCGATCACTTTGACTTACACCCAATCATCCCGGAGTATCATCTCCTATGGAGATAGGTATAAGTCGCTATGATCAAGATAACTTAAATATCTCAAGTCTAAGGAAGTTCATACTCGAGTTACAATGAAATCTTCATCGATATAAATAATCATATAAAGTCTCATAGCATGTCGCTCCAACGAACTAGCTACTATAACTAATATCCACATATTCATTCTTAGTAAATGAGTATCGAATGCTTATAAATCAAGGAGTGCATGTTCACTCGCGTGGTTTATTGTTGCCCTAGTCTCCATCCGCAGTCTCGCACTCAGGCTCGTTGCTTCTCCTTCACGGCCCCTTGTTCTCTCCTCTCTCCGTCCTCCGGTCCTGCACCTTCTCTTCCCACTTGTTCTCCTCTCTGACACGACATTCGATTTTATGAACAAAATTGATAGCACAGTTTTAAGGATTTTTTCCTCCTTATTTTGAACTAAGATATAGCAGAGCAGACGCTAGAATTCTCTTCCTTTCTTACTTGATAGGATTTAGATTATAGTTCGTTATCTGTGTTTCCTCCTCCATTTTTAGCGATCTATGAAATTTCTGCTTTTCCGCTTATGGGTGGACCGTGGGGCGATTTTGAGAATGCATGGAAATTCATTTTTTTTTTATGTGAAAATTTTGGTTTTTCACTGCAAAATTCGTCCAGTAGTTGGTTTGAGTTTTGCCGATGGAAAAAAATGCCTTCTTTAGGGAAATTACTTGGGAAGTCTCTTGTAGAAGGATCCTCACTGGCAAATTTGCATTCAGTCTTTCTTAATGTAACACTAATTTGTTGCAATGTGATTTTAATTCCTTCATTTGGCTTGTTTTTCTCTGGGATTGACAAAATATATTGTGTCTCATGTAGAACTGAAGTCATGTACCATAACCGACACAGACAATTTTCAACAGCAATTCAATGTTTCTATTACTCCTTGTGCACTAGAAGATTCATTATGGGATGTGGATTAGACATGCTAATTTATCTTATAATATGAACCAGGACGTGAAATGGATGCCGAGGAAAATGATATTGAAAAATATTTGTGAGGCATACGAACGGCTAAAAACTCTTAAAATGGCCAAAGTGCTTCTAGAAACACCAGATGATGACACAACACCAGATGATGACACAAAAAAGCATGATAGAAATCTAGAAGATGCTGAGGAGACCGCAGAGGATGAGTAAGTCCTACTCTATTCATTCTTTTGTTATTAGTATTTTTCTTCTATACGAGTAAGTTATTTAGGGATCACAACCCTGCAACATAACACTGGAAAATTCTGGAGTAATTCGTTAGGCCTCATTAGCCTTTCATTTGTTCCAACAGGTGCCAAAATGTAACATGTAGACATAGGATTTTATTCGTGGTGTAGGGATCATGAAGTAATAAATGGCATTTTGTTAGGAGGGAGTATTATAAACACTTTTTGAGCCCTTCAATGGTGCAATATATATTAAGGATTTGCTTATTGGTTTAGGAAATGATAACTTGTCACAACAAAAATGGCTTCCAATCCTATTGAATAAGATCAGTTAACACCACGACAGTTCCATCAGAATCATTTGTTCCAACTCTTTATCCTTGTCACTAGGGTATTATAGAACACACATGCACATGACACAATCTGTAATTATATGCTAGCATAAAGCATGGAGAAAGATAAGATAAAGAAACCCACTTTAGTGATAAATATTCTTCATTGAAAACATTTAAGGACAAACTAACATAATACCAAAAGAACATCAATGTGAAAAGAAATGAGGACTCAAAAGATCAGCGTGAGAGATCCCATGATGGATGATATGTGAATAGGCACCTATGTTCTCAAGTTAACACCCTTAGTATTTGCCTCAACAAACCAAGAGGCAAAAACAAATGGATGTCAGCTAAGGAAATAGATGAGACTAATGTAACATAATGTATGTGTTGGGGAAACAATGCTTCTATCTGGTCGGATTCGACTAGGATATTGATATTGCATCAAGTATACAGGGACTTGGAATTATGCATATGGATTTTGCAGAATTAGTTAACTTGAAAAGGTCGAGTTGGTGTTTTATGACTTGATGGCCTGAAAAAAGTGGACTTTTAACTATGGAGGATCATATGACATAGAACGAGATCAGGGAACATGGTCTATTTAATGGATCAAAGATTTGACATGTGGGGAACTCTAGCCATGGAGCATGTAGTGGTTATAATAGTGATTGACAACCTGAAACAAGGTGAACTTGTAGGCATGGAATATTGGATAGCATGGAGCGAGCTTAGGGAGCTTGGTGCATTTGATGAATCGGAGACCTAGAATGAGGTGAACTGTAGGCCATAAAGCAGACTCTAGGGCATGAAGCATTGGTTATTCAAGCATGAGCTATTAAAGATTGTAATTATAGTCTTAGATCTTTTATCTTTGGGGAACATCATTTTAGATAATGTGTTTAGCTAGGTAAGGATAGACTCTCTAGTGATTTAGTTGTAATTCGGCCAAGAGAGAACTTGTTGGACACGGTAAGAACTACTCCTCTTGAGCCTCCCACATTGAACTTTGACTTGTTGGACAGGGTTATGAAACACATCTCATTCAAACTGAAGAGGATATTGAAGTCGCCGATCGTCCCTTATGGAAAAAGATTGATGTTCAGTTGCGTTGCATTGTCCGAGCCACCATCCATCTATCTCTCAGGGATGTCTTCCGCACTCATAAGACCTACAAGGATATTTGGACAAAGTCTCAACAACTTTTTATGAACACTTCTCGGCATCTCTATCAAGTTTGTGACGATCTCATGACTATTTTTAATGCCCATCAGATCAAGGATTCTATATCACGCCCCGAGAGCATGCCGAGTCAAAAATCAAACGGACGACATCTTCCCTATACATGATAATATTTCGGGTTAATACAAGACACGTAGGCCCACAATAACAACAACATATAAATATGTATGAAAACAATCACAACAACATAACAAGACACAGCGGAAATATAATACAACATCACAAACTACACACATGCATACCGGTATGACTAACACCGAATCAGAACACTATAACAAAACCGAAAAAAAGAAAGGTACAACATTTACAATGACCAATCACTATAAAACATCACAAAACCAAATCCATAACGGAACACCAATGAAAACACCAAAAATTTGGACTCTCGGAGTTGAGATGAGACGATGTCAGCCAACGGTGCTCTAAGTCCATCATGAAGTCAGCTACCTGTTACCTGGGCGACAGAAAAACCCAGGGTCCGTGGTGGTGGTGAGTAAAACTCAACAGGTAATAGAAAAACATGTAAATATATGTATCAATATTACATATCATTCAACAGTTTAATCTATAAGTATAATAGGTATACATCAGCATAACAAGTATACATGCATGGATACACTAAGTAAACTGAACAATAAACGATGCAGACATACCTGACAGTCAGCTACTCTATCCTCATCCAACCTGGGCATATATCCACAACATAAGGTATAAAGAATAATATTAACTCACACTACATCCTGATATGGGTCGAGGGTATCACAGTGAATAACCAACAAGTATATAAGTACCGACCTACTACCATACAGAAAATGCAATAGCATGTATGAATATGTACAAACAAATGCAACAAGCATAGTACATACAAATACGGCATCACAATAAGCATATATATATGGACTGCATCTATATATGTATACTAATCACAATCATCCATATATATATATATATATATATATATACATGCATATATGTATATACATGACAATATGCAAAAATACCATAAGTCGGCAATGCAACATGCATGGTCATGTCGGCTCACCCTAAAGCTACCACGACCCCAGTGTGACCTCGGTGGCTCGAGCATGACAACTGTCCCAACTCAACACCAACCACTACTCTCGAGTGGCTGAGTGGGGCGATGATCGAGCGTATAAGCGTCAAGAGCAAGCTATACAATGGGGTCCCCATCATATACTCCAACAGCATTACCCATGAGTGGTCGAGTGCCACACATGCAGGACTACGACACACAAATCCAACTACCACCGTCTATAGTGGTAGAGTGCGACACCACAATGCTCTGCCCTCACACCGATTACTCCTCCTATGAGTAACCATGGAGGCAGGATGACTGACAACCCTCTCAACCACAAGGGAGACGTCGTCGCCAGCATGCATGCAAATGACATGAATGCAATGTCTCACATACAGACATCCACCATAGACTCTCTATTCTACAGAGAATCATACTAATCATATCAACGCACTCTCTATCCTGCAGAGAGTCGTACTCAACTGATCAACGAACTCTCTATCCAATAGATAGTCGTACTCAACTGATCGACGCACTCTCTATCCTGTAGAGAGTCATACTGATCGATCAATCGGACTTTTATCCCAGAGAGTCAGACTAATCGATCATAACTCTATCCAATAGAGAGTCAGACTAACCGTCAACGACTCTATCCTATAAAGAGTCGTACTCGACTAATCATATCAAGTTGGGACTATCGGTCCGTAGCGACACACTAATCACCCTTCTCTTAACCATTACACAACACTGTTGGTGCAATCGGCCCAGGTCACGATTGACCAGGACTCGAGTTTGACTCGAGTGATGTTTTGATGTTTCGACAAAAACATATGACAATGTACTTGGCATGGAAAGTCCAAGCATGGGTCTTGGCATGAAAAGTCCAACATGGGTTGGCAAGGGAAAGTCCAAGCTTGAGTCTTGGCAGCATAAGTCCAATGGTTGGCGGCGTAAAGTCCAAGCGGAGTCTTGGCGGTGTAAGTCTAATGTGCCTTGGCGGTGTAGACACCGTTAGCATGACATAGTCGATGGAAGCACCTGAAGGCTAATGCGATGGATGAACAAGTCATGGATGACTTGGAGGGATCCGAAAGGCGTGAGGCTGATGGAGGTGGCTAGAAGGCTTAGGTCTAGGCTAAGGGTGGTCTAGCAAGTATGGGGGCACCATACTTGGGCTAAAACCTCATGTTTGAGGTGTGCCCGGTCGACCGTGCCATGTGATTGGATCGACCGAGTCAACTAGGGTTTGATCGCGGTCAGGTTTCAGCAATGACCGCCAAGTGGCGGGCAATGATGGCTGAGCAATGATCGATCGTGTGATCAATCGACTGGTGTTCGAGAAATCGGTCACAGAATGGAGTCGAGACTCGATTGGTCGAGTGAGGATTCCATCAGTCGACTGATGGGTATGATCAGTCGACTGATGGTAGATCCGTTGGACTTATCCAACGTGGATCTAGCCGTTGTCTCACGACAACAGTGACATCAGTCGACTGATGGTCCCGATCAGTCGACTGATCGACTTTTTCCAGCACAGGTTGAAGCTTTATAAGGAGCTTGTGATGGAGGAAAATGACATGGTTCTTTGAGGCGATTTGGGGCGAGTTGCTGCTGCAATTCAGGGTCTCCAAGTGCTACTCGATCAACCAAGTGATCAAGCATTCAAAGAGCATTTGTAAAGTGTTTTCTTTACTTGTATTGCTTTGTATTTCATTATAGTGCTTGTGTATTACTGTTGTATACATTGTACGAGGTTTCTCCACCTCCGGATTGTTCCGAGAAGGAGTTATTTTATAGTGGTGTGTGATTGGCATCACTAGGGCTCGTTTGAGCCCGATCCGTGGAGTAGGAACCGTGCGGTTCCGAACCATGTTACATACTCGTGTTCGTGTGTAAATTGTCTATTTCGTTATTGTTATCATTATCTATATTCCGCTGCGCTAACAAAATTGTAGACACGATCACGATCGAATTCCATCGACGCTATTCACCCCCTCCAGCCGTTACAAAGATCCTAACAAGTGGTATCAGAGCCAGGGGCTCTTCTACGGATTAACAACCCGGAGTCAAGACGCTAGAGGGAAAGATGGAAGTTCAAGAACAATTAGGATGGGACATCAACACACCGGTTCCTTATTCATCCTATGGATGAGAAGACTTCAATTCTTGGAAGAAAAGGATTGAAGACTTTTTGATGATGAAAGATTTTGAGGGGTGGTCCTTATTAATGGAAGGATTTGAGTTTCCAAGAGGACCAAAATGTGGATTTCTCAAAAGGAAGAAATGGAGTGAAGATCAAATTCAAGCCTTCGAGAAAAACGTAAAGGTAGTAAATTTTATTTTTGATTTGGTCCCTAATGATATTGTATGTATGGTAGGGGACTTTATGGATGCTAAGGAGTTATGGAGCCAAGTGACAAAGCTCCATGAAAACTCATCATCGGTCAACGAAGACTTGGAAGAGGAGGATGAAGAAGAGAGTTCATCCTCAAGTGAAAGTGAGGAATCAGAAGTTGAGATGAAGTCAACTTCCGGATCGGAGAAAGAAAAGGTGGAAGAAGTGGAAGAAGCATCCACTTCTAGGATTGAGGAGGAGAGACCATCCTCCACACCAGGGCAATCTCAAGAGGAGTCATCCACCTCCGGGAGAGATATAGAATCCACTCCGGGGCCTACAACCACTCTAGGTAACTCAAGCAATTCAGTTTTAAACAAAAATCATATAATTTGCTTTGAGTGTAGGGAATCCGGACACTACAAGAGTAAGTGCCCAAAAAGGGTAAAGAAGGCTCAACCGGCATCAAAAGTCAAGGATGCCGGTTCCCCAACATCTAAAGGCAAGGAGCACCTCATATGCTTCAAGTGCAACTCAAAGGGGCATTACCGGAGTCATTGCCCAAGGGGGAAGAAGAAAGGGCAAGAAGGAGCAACACAAGTAGGGGGAGCCTCCAAGGCAAATCCTAAGGTAAAATTTATTAATGCACCTTCAATTTCTAGGGATAAGAAGCATGCTAGGAATAATTTTAATAGTCTTGTTATTTTACATGAAAAGTATGCTAGAAATAATAGACATATTTGTTTAGGTGCTTAGAGTGTCCACTTAGGAAATAAGAAGAAATTTGGGACTAATGTCCCTAAAAATATTTTACCTAGGGAATCTATCAAGAAAATAAGAGAACACCTAGGTTTCAATCCTAAATGGACTAGGCATATGCCTAGGAAGTCAAATGCCCAAGGATTAAATCAAAATTCTAAAATTGGGCAACTAGAAAAGGAAAATCAAGTCTTGAGGTCAAGGCTTGAAAAGATGAAAAAGACCCTTGCAAAAATGCAAAATCTATTTCAAGGGTCAAGAGGTCAACATGTAGGGTCTAGAAGTCAAAGCCTAGAGTCAAATGGTCAAAAAATCAAGACCTAGGAAATTAGATTCATCCAAGGGCAAACCTAAGCCCAAGGAAACCTATCACAATGTTCCATTTGATTATGGAACTAAACTTAGGAAAACTAAGGTCAATAGGGAAGTCATCCCTAGAGTTGACCAAGGGTTGTGCCTAGTGACCAAGGTTGGTAAGAAACCTAGGGTGACCACTAAGAAGGTTGCAAGGGGAGTTACCCCTAGAGTCAACCTAGGTAAGACCAAAATGACCAAGGCTAATAAGCCTAGGAGCTCAAATCGGTTTTGGGTTCCTAAGAGCGTGATTGATTCACGCTAGGTGGATTTAGGGTGTGCCAACCTTGATTGGATGAGTAGTTAACTCAACCATGGTAAAGGTGGCACTTTAGGTTATTTTCAAGGTTATGGATACCTTGGAAATAGGTTTGAATTTGAATCCTAAAGGTTTTTAGGATGTGCCAATATTACTTGAGAAGTTTGACTAAATGATCAAATTGGCACAATTTAGGTTTAGAGGTTTTAATGTGCCTTTTTAGGTTTTTGGCACATTTGGGAGAATTTAGATTAATATGACAAAATATGATTAATCCCAACAAATGACAACTAATATTAAAATTTAGGTATTCTTATACCTATATATTTTATATGCCATGCTTTGATTGCCATATACCATGACATGACATCATATTTATTTTTAATCATTTTATATATCATGTTCATGTTTTAGGATTAAGGTTTTAAATGTCATGTGTTTTTAGATTTCATCTTATGTCATGACATCATGATTATGAGCATATGCTTATTTATATCATTTCTAATGCCATAATCATTCATGCATTTAAGACAATTGGTTGAAATTGATTGAAGGACTATGACATGACTTGAAGTCCCATTTATAAGGGAATCAAGTAGGGTTGCCTAGGAAATGCATGAAACCCTAGATAAAATGAATCAAAACCCACATCTCACATCCAATTGACATGTATATGTATTTATACACCCTAGATACATGTGAGATGCTAGGATATGAGTTAAGTTCAAGGTGCATAATTTTTGCATCTAGATGAACTAAAACTCATCTAATTTCAATTAGTGGATCATTGGGAGAGCATGTGTACAAGTCATGTACATAGAGCCCAAGGAATATGATCCAAAATAAGGTTTTGAAAACATTTTAAAACCATTTTGAAAAACCTTGGTGAAGTCTATCTTTTGATAGCAATCACCATTGATGAGATGGATACAAAGTGAGCTTAAACTTTAAAGTTTTTAGTCACTTTTGGATCTTGTATCAATTTCGCTATTTTATGGGTAAAATATTTTTAAAACATTTTTCACCCAGTGTATTGGTCATAAGTATTATACGTACCAAATTTCGTGATTTTTTGATATACGTATAATTGTTTATGATTTTTCAAAACTTGTTTCTGATAACTGAAAATCGGATTTTTTTCGGGTTATCGCTGATCGCCTGGTGGCGATCGATGAGTGTGATCAGATCGTAATTGAACCACTCGACTGATTGTCTGATTTCGGGAAAACTATGGTTGTTTAACCCGATTTCAGCTGCGGTTAAGGTCCCTAATCACTCCTAACTCTAGAATATGCTTTGGGAAGCATGATGAAGGGTGAAAATCCATTGGATATGGATTAGGAGAGGTGTTTAGGGTTTGTATCAATTTTAAGGTGTTGGAAAGTTCAATGTTGAATTTCTAACCTTAATTTTGATGGCCTAGAGTTACTATTGGCTTAGGGACTTCCCAAGGACATTGTTGGTGCAATGGTCAAGGGGGAGCAAGCCTTTAGGGGGAGGTATCCATCTTGGAATGATGGATGTGTTTTTTTTCTCCTTGAAGAGGAGAAGTTATTGGAAAAATTGATGGGTTTTTGATACCCAATTTGGAAATTGGGAGAGTGAATAGGATTGCTTCTCTTGAGTGATATGTGACTTATCACTAGGAAGATGGTAGACATCCTAGGTATTTTTAGACAAAGGGGGAGATTGTAAGATCTCATTGGGACATGAGACATTGACCTCCTTGGAGAGATAACCTTTTTGATGTTAGTCAAAAAGGGGGAGAATGTTTGGGGGAGAACATTTGGAGAATGTTTAAGATTACCAATTTGGGATAATTGGTAAGGGATTTGAGTTAGTGTTCTAATTCAATGTGTTGTTTGGTTTTTGTCAAACATCAAAAAGGGGGAGATTGTTGGTGCAATCGGCCCAGGTCACGATTGACCAGGACTCGAGTTTGACTCGAGTGATGTTTTGATGTTTCGACAAAAACATATGACAATGTACTTGGCATGGAAAGTCTAAGCATGGGTCTTGGCATGAAAAGTCCAACATGGGTTGGCAAGGGAAAGTCCAAGCTTGAGTCTTGGCATTTGAGAAGTCCAAGGGTTTGATATTGGATGCGTAAAGTCCAAGCGGGAGTCTTGGCAGCATAAGTCCAATGGTTGGCGGCGTAAAGTCCAAGCGGAGTCTTGACGGCGTAAGTCCAATGTGCCTTGGCGGTGTAGACACCGTTAGCATGACATAGCTGATGGAAGCACTTGAAGGCTAACGCGATGGATGAACAAGTCATGGATGACTTGGAGAGATCCGAAAGGCGTGAGGCTGATGGAGGTGGCTAGAAGGCTTAGGTCTAGGCTAAGGGTGGTCTAGCAAGTATGGGGGCACCATACTTGGGCTAAAACCTCATGTTTGAGGTGTGCCAGTCGACTGGTGCCATGTGGCAGTCGACTGGACCGAGTCAACTAGGGTTTGACTGCGGGTTGTAGCGTGATCATTGCCGGAGTGGGCAATCGGTCGATGGCTCAGCGATCGGATCGTGTGATCAGTCGACTAGTGCTCGAGAAATCGGCCACAGAATGGAGTCGAGACTCGACTGGTCGAGTGAGGACTCCATCAGTCGACTGATGGGTATGATCAGTCGACTGATGGTAGATCCGTTGGACTTATCCAACGTGGATCTAGCCGTTGTCTCACGACAACAGTGGCATCAGTCGACTGATGGTCCCGATCAGTCGACTGATCGACTTTTTCCAGCACAGGTTGAAGCTTTATAAGGAGCTCGTGATGGAGGAAAATGACATGGTTCTTTGAGGCGATTTGGGGCGAGTTGCTGCTGCAATTCAGGGTCTCCAAGTGCTACTCGATCAACCAAGTGATCAAGCTTTCAAAGAGCATTTGTAAAGTATTTTCTTTACTTGTATTGCTTTGTATTTCATTATAGTGCTTGTATTCATCTTGTATTACTGTTGTATACATTGTACGAGGTTTCTCCACCTCCGGATTGTTCCGAAAAGGAGTTATTTTATAGTGGTGTGTGATTGACATCACTAGGGCTCGTTTGAGCCCGATCAGTGGAGTAGGAACCGTGCGGTTCCGAACCACGTTACATATTCGTGTTCGTGTGTAATTGTCTATTTCGTTATTGTTATCATTATCTATATTCCGTTGCGCTAACAAAATTGTAGACACGATCACGATCGAATTCCATCGACGCTATTCACCCCCCTCCAGCCGTTACAAAGATCCTAACAAACACATGGTTGGTAACAAGTATGCAACATATGAGTATTGGAATTATATCATACATTTAGGGCATTACCTACCCACATATGACCTTTTTGCCAATTTAAAAATTGGGTCATCACCCGTACTAACATTTACACCCTGCTAAACATCTAGGCCAATTTATATCACACCTATAACTCCTAAATCATGATAGGAAATATGTGATATCAATAATTGAGCATAAATACATCCAACGATAAGTTCAAGCATAAGATAATAAGAGCAGGGTCAAGGTAACATGATCATATAAGATGATCATGCATCTAAATCTGTATGCATTAAAACTACCTGACCAGGGTAGGAATCACCCACCTTATATGTAATCCGTGCTATCCATCTTCACGTCCATGTATCTATCGCAATCAAAGTCCCAACTGTAGAATACAATATAACCAGCCGCTATCATACATACTATAGGAATATGAATCTAAGCCAATTTCTGTCCATTTTGTAAACCACATTTATACTGTAAGTAAAATTTCCTTACAGTACCAAATTAAATCAATTTACATAGAAATCTCAATTTGCACTTACCTCACACTGATTCAACCTCCCCTCCTTCTTGATAGGCTAAAGAGGATCCAATCTCCAGTAAATCCGAATTAATCATCTATCACTACACAACGAATAGGAAACTATATCCCATTATCTGGTTATAACATATCCAAACTAGTTAACTAAACAACTGATAGGCACTATAAACATTCAAATCTTACTTACCGAACTCAGCTTCCTTCTGCTCTACAAATCTTGCACAACCCTGTAGGGATTTTCTTAATGCAAAATAGCATATGCGCAACGGAAAAATAGGATCCCTTCCAAGTGATCCTTGCGAAAGAAAACCTCGTACAAAATTAAATTTCTCAAAACCTATCTTATAGGAGAATATTACCTTTGTTGCGTGCCCTTTTAAATCCCGCTTCTCCTTGGGTTTGTTGGATCTTTTAGCACGTTCAAATGTCCGTGCCTCTATATGTATCCACACGAGCAAGCTCTTGTCTCACAAAAGAAACTAGAAGAGCTCTCCTTTACTTCTTGCTAGAGAAGTCCCTAAAGGAGAGGAAGGTAGGGAAAAAGAGAAAGGAAGAAGAAGACCACTCTTCTTGCTACACTCACAAAAGCCACACAACCAAAGCCTCTCACCACCAAGCTCTCTCTCCAAGCCTCAAGCTTCCACCAACACATTGGCTGGCCACCCCATGGAGTGTTTTATAGGATTGAAAAAACCTTTCACCTCCTATCACATTCAATGCAATCAATTGGAGGAAATCCAAAGGTCAAAACCCTTTGTCTCCTTCCACCTCATCAAGCTTAGGTGGCATGCTTATGTGACATTCATGCATGTTGAATTAATCTTATTAATTCAATAAGCTTATGTTATCATATTGAATTAATCTCATTAAATCAACAAGGTAACATATTGAATTAATCTTATTAAATCAATTTAGCTTAGGATATCATGATAACATATTTATTTAATCTTATTAAATTAATAAGCTTAACATATTGAATTAATCTCATTAAATCAATAAGCTAAAATTCTCTTTAAGCTTAAAGTCCAAAAACCATTTTGTACTTAAGCTTATTCCCAAATTATTCTAGTCAAACTAGAATGCACTAATTCTTCTAATCATCATGCTCTTTGTGTGTGACCCTATAGGCTCTCATAACGTTGGCAGTGGATCTAAACTCTTTTAGATACACAAGCAATGAGCGACATCTAGCAATACATCATTGCTACCCAAGTTACGAAATAAGTCAAGATCCGATTAACCTTTCCGTGACTACTATAATGTATGACCGTGTCCTTCTATCCTTGATATCAGATTGACCAATGAGGCATAGACCGTGTAATCCTCGATCAATCTATGTGTTTCTTGATCCCTGAGTAAACTAAAAATGAGCTCAATATCTCATATTGACTCATTCGAGCATGTCCATGCATTTTAGTAGTTCTACTCAATCAAGGGCCCACAGATATCACTCCCGTCATATGGGAGGGATAGATCCCATCTACATCACTCACATCCCTCCGCATAATTTGTTATATACCCAGTAATCGCCTTTATGGTCCACCCTATTACGGGTGACGTTTGACGATACCAAAGTACATAACTCCTTATGTAGGGAACCGTAGTGACTTCAGGTTTGAGGACTATTCATACCAATAGTCACATGAGAAAGTTTATGACACTCATATGACGATCCATGAAACTTTCTCATGGCGGGTCAGTTCAGTATATATTCTCTAATATATACCCATGTGTCAACTTGATATCATATATCCATGACTTGTGAGATCAAGTCATCAATCGACCTACATGCTAGTCTTTATGTATTAATATTGCCCTTGCATATTAATACTTGACTAGGAACATTTAGGAAAGTGTTCTCTCTGACCTCTCATAATCAATTCTCGCCAATTGATATGTAGATAAGAACCTACTTTTCTAGGGCATTATTATATTTAATTTAATTTAGCCAAGCAAGACGTAAATATAATAACCAATCCTTTGCCTTTATAGAATATGATACAAAATGTTCCCTATTCAACCATCACATGATTGGTTCTAGGGCTATAACTAACAATCTCCCACTAGCACTAGTACCAATCACTATAATATCTGATACTTAGTGACCTAGTGTGACCATCATGCTTCCTCTGTGCCAAAGCCTTGGTCAATGGATCTGCGATGTTAGCTTCTGTCGGTACTCTGCATATCTTCACATCTCCTCTATCGATGATCTCTCGAATGAGATGGAAGCGCCGCAATATGTGTTTGGTCCGCTGATGTGATCGAGGTTCCGTAGCCTGTGCAATAGCCCCATTGTTGTCACAATAGACGTCTATTGGATCTGCAATGCTAGGAACTACCCCAAGTTCACTGATGAACTTGCGGAGCCAAACAACCTCCTTTCCTGCATCAGACGCAGCAATATACTCGGCTTCTGTTGTAGAATCAGCAACTGTGTCCTACTTCGAACTCTTCCAGCTCACAACTCCACCATTCAGGCAAAACACGTACCCCGATTGCGATTTATAGTCATCCTTGTCTGTTTGGAAGCTTGCATCACTGTAACCCTTTACAGTTAGCTCCTCATTGCCTCCAAATATCAGAAAATATTCTTTCGTTCTTCGTAAGTATTTAAGAATATTTTTGACTGCTATCCAGTGACTTTCACCTGGATCCGACTGGTATCTACTCGTCATGCTCAAAGCATACGAGACGTCAGGACGAGTACAAAGCATGGCGTACATGATAGACCCTATGGCAGATGCATAAGGGATCTTATCCATGCGATCTCTCTCCTCCTTAGAAGAGGGACATTGAGTCTTCGAAAGACTCACACCATGTGATAAAGGCAGAAATCATTTCTTGAAATTTTGCATAGCAAAACGATCTAGCACTTTATCAATGTATGTACTCTGACTTAGGCCAAGTAATCTTTTAGATCTATCTCTATAGATCTTGATGCCTAGAATATAGGCAGCTTCACCTACGTCTTTCATCGAGAAACAATTCCCTAACCACATCTTCACAGACTGGAGTGAGGGAATATCATTTCCGATGAGAAGTATGTCATCTACATACAAGATAAGAAATACAACTGTGCTCCCACTATTTCTCTTGTAGACACAAGGTTCATCTTCATTCTTGATGAAACCAAACTCCTTGATTGCATCATCGAATCGAAGATTCCAGCTTCGAGAGGCTTGCTTTAGTCCATAAATGGACCTTTGCAGTTTGCATACCTTTCCAGGATGCTTTGGATCTTCAAAACCCTCAGGCTGTGTCATGTACACATCCTCGAGTAGCTTTCCATTCAGAAAAGCAGTTTTGACATCCATCTGCCAGATTTCATAATCGTGGTAGGCTGCAATAGCAAGTATGATCCGAATGGATTTAAGCATCGCAACTGATGAAAAGGTTTCATCATAGTCAATGCCATGAATTTGTTTGAATCCTTTAGCCACCAATCTACCTTTATAGGTATGCTTATTACCATCCATGTCAGTCTTTACTTTAAAGACCCACTTACACCCAATGGGTTTTACCCCTTCAGGTGGATCAACCAAAGTCCATACTTGGTTAGTGTAGATGGATTCCATTTCGGATCTCATGGCCTCAAGCCATTTCTCGGAATTTGGGCTCATCATAGCTTTTTGATAGGATGTAGGCTCGTCAAGATCAACAAGCAATACATCACCGTTGTCAGTCAAGAGAAAAGAATATCTCTCGGGTTGACGACGGATCCTATCAGATCTACGAAGAGGTTGGTCTACTTGAACAGGTGTTTGCTCCACAACTCTTTCGGCAACAATTTCCTCATCCACAATACTTTGTGGTGTTCATTTTCCATCGAAGCCTTAGTGTTATCTTCATCTTGAATTTCTTCAAGATGAATTTTACTCCCACTAATTTTTCTAGAAATAAATTCTCTTTCTAGAAAGACAGCATTTCTGGCAACAAACACCTTGCCAAGTGTGGGATTGTAAAAGTAATATCCCTTAGTTTCCTTGGGATATCCTACAAAATAACACTTATCTGATTTGAGTCCTAGTTTATCTGAGACTTGACATCTAACATAATCTTCACAACCCCAAATCTTTATAAAAGACATTTTGGGACTCTTCCTAGTCCATAACGTATATGGTGTCTTTTCTACGGCTTTTGATGGGACGCGATTAAGTGTGAAAGCTGCTGTCTCTAGAGCTAAACCTCAAAGGGAAGTAGGTAGATCAGTCTGGCTCGTCATTGATCGTACCATATCTAATAGAGTACGATTTCTCCTCTCAGATACACCATTCCATTGTGGTGTTCCAGGTAGAGTGAGTTGGGATATTATCCCACTCAGCCAGGTGATCACGAAACTCTTGACTAAGGTATTCACCACCTCGATCTGATCGAAGTAGCTTAATACGCTTACCAGGTTGGTTTTGTACTTCATTCTTGAATTCTTTGAACTTTTCAAAGGATTCTGACTTATGTCTCATCAAATATAAGTAGCCAAATCTACTCATATCATCAGTGAAAGTAATAAAATACTTATAGCCTCCTCTGGCTTCGACATTGAAAGGGCCACATACATCAGTATGTATGAGTCCTAACAAGTCCGTCGCTCTCTCGCCATGTCTACTAAATGGAGTTTTAGTCATCATTCCTAAAAGACAAGATTCACATACCTCATATGATTCAAAATCAAATGAGTCAAATAATCCATCTTTATGGAGTTGGGATATGCGTTTTTCATTTATGTGACCTAGGCGACAGTGCCAGAGATATGTTTGGTTCAAATTATTCGATTTGAACCGTTTGGTATTTACGTTATAAATTGAGTTTTCTAAATCTAGAACATAGAGACCATTCATAAGTAGTGCATTACAATAGAACATTTCATTCAAATAAATGGAACAACATTTGTCCTTTATTATAAAAGAAAAGTTTTTCTTGTCTAAACAAGATACAGAAATTATGTTCTTCGTTAATGCAGGTACATAAAAGCACTCCTCTAGTTCTAAGATAAGCCCAGTGGGTAAAGACAAAGAATATGTTCCTACAGCTACAGCAGCAACTTTTACGCCATTGCCTACTCGTAGGTCTACTTCGCCCTTTGCCATTAGTCTACTATTTCTCAGTCCCTGCATATTAGTACAAATGTGAGATGCACATCCGGTATCTAATACCCATGTAGAAGAAATAGATAGATTAACTTCTATAACATGTATACCTGAGGCAGAAGTCCCACTTCTTTTCTTCTTTACTTCCTCAAGGTAGACTTTGCAGTTCCGCTTCCAGTGTCCAGTCTCACCGCAATGGAAACAGTCCCCTTCCTTAGGTACTTTACCTTTACCCTTTGAAGTGGATGAATTGGCCTTGCCTTTGGCTTGGGTCTTACCCTTGCCTTTGCGCTTACCTTTGCCCTTCTTGACCATTAGTACATTACTAACTTTCTTCTTGAGATTCGGTTCAGCAGTTCTTAACATGCTGAGAATCTCAGGCAAAGACTTATCAATTTCATTCATGTTATAATTCATGACGAATTGATTATATGCTTTCGACAACGATTGCAGGATAACATCGGTTGCCAATTCGTGGCTCAGTGGAAAACCTAGTCTTTCAAGGTTCTCAACGTACCCTATCATTTTAAGTACGTGAGTTCCTACAGGTGTTCCTTCTTGGATCTTGCATGCAAAAAGAGCCTTAGACACTTCAAAACGCTCGTGCCTAGCTTGTCCTTGATATAGTCGATTCAAATGCTCAACCATATCATAGGTATCCATGTTCTCATGTTGTTTCTGAAGCTCAGAGTTCATGGTGGCAAGCATAAGACATGACACATCTAATGCGTCATCTTGATGCTTCTTATAAGCATCCTTTTCAGCACGAGTGGCCGCAGTGGCGGGTGTTTCAGGGATAGACTACTCTAGGACATACAGTTTACGTTCTTGCTTGAGGATAATCCTCAAGTTCCTATACTAGTCTAGAAAGTTAGCTCCATTGAGCTTGTCTTTCTCAAGGACAGATCGCAAGTTGAGGGGGTGTGTCGTGTTAGATGACATGGTGATCTACAACATTAAAATGCAAAATTAAGTATCATACCTAAGTATCAACATTAAAATGAGGCTCCCACTAAATTCTCATAGCTTTGATATGAGCTAATCATTGATGTAGGCAAACACATTTTGCTTACATCATTAGCTTCTATTTAGCTATAAATTTATATGGGATAAAGATCCACATCATACTTCGTCTTGAGTTAGCTTTGGCTAATCGCCCAAGACGTAGTATGATTAGGTAGGCAATATTTTGCCAATTACATCTGATGTAACTCTTTAATAGCTTTGGTTAAGTTTAGATTAGTTTAGTGCTTATTCCTAAACCAGCTTCCAGTAGTGGCGAGGCACAGAGGCCTTCTTTGATATCGGAGCAACGACCACTTTCTAAGACAAAGCTGATGTTCGGAAATCACACAAAACTAATTTTTAAAACTTATGTTCAAAGCTAATATATGCCTCTACTTTCTTAATTAATTAAGAAAAACTTAATTAAGTCATAACCAAGTTTGATAGCGGGACATCACGATTGTCCACTCGCACTCTTCCAAGATAAAATGCATTGCTTTGCTTTGGCAAACCCAACAACAAATGATCGAGGAAGTAGTGAGTACCAAACTTTGGTAGACATATCATTTTTGACTTATTAAGAAATAAACTTAAACATGCATCACATACATATTAGCATACATCACATATAAGCTAAATTAACATGCATCACATACATATTAAACTAAGCGTGTCATGGTTATGGCCCTTATTCTACAATCTTCTCAAGCCAATGAAAAGATTGATTGGTCAACCTAGGGATAGCATCTTCTCCCAAGTGCTTCCTTTTGGTTGTCTTGTGTTGTTGACTTCCTCCTTGTAACATCATCTTCCAATGGACCCTCCATCTTTATTTTGTATATTACAAAAGGAGAAATACTCGAGTTACATTCGAGTCTAAAACTAATTTTACAACAAGAATTTTAGGAGAAAGGCACGACACGCAGGCCGTATTAAAAATTACAACACACACATTCACAAACTTTTTGGGACTAGGCCATAACCATGCACCATGTCAATTTTAACTTTTAAAAGACATCGGATATTTTATTATGTTTGAAAAATTGCTAATGCAATTATCAACTCATAATAAAATTTATCCTACTTCTATATCATATATAAAATAGAGAAAACCTATTTTTATACGATCTTTCGCAAGTGGCTCTGATACCACTGTAGGGATTTTCTTTATGCAAAATAGCATATGCGCAACGGAAAAATAGGATCCCTTCCAAGTGATCCTTGCGAAAGAAAACCTCGTACAAAAATAAATTTCTCAAAACCTATCTTATAGGAGAATATTACCTTTGTTGCGTGCCCTTTTAAATCCCACTTCTCCTTGGGTTTGTTGGATCTTTTAGCACGTTTAAATGTCCGTGCCTCTATATGTATCCACACGAGCAAGCTCTTGTCTCACAAAAGAAACTAGAAGAGCTCTCCTTTACTTCTTGCTAGAGAAGTCCCTAAAGGAGAGGAAGGTAGGGAAAAAGAGAAAGGAAGAAGAAGACCACTCTTCTTGCTACACTCACAAAAGCCACACAACCAAAGCCTCTCACCACCAAGCTCTCTCTCCAAGCCTCAAGCTTCCACCAACACATTGGCCAGCCACCCCATGGAGTGTTTTATAGGATTGAAAAAACCTTTCACCTCCTATCACATTCAATGCAATCAATTGCATTGAAAGATAATACACTCCTTGTTTGGCCGACCACATGTGGAGGAAATCCAAAGGTCAAAACCCTTTGTCTCCTTCTACCTCATCAAGCTTAGGTGGCATGCTTATGTGGCATGCTTATGAGGCATTCATGCATGTTGAATTAATCTTATTAATTCAATAAGCTTATGTTATCATATTGAATTAATCTCATTAAATCAATAAGGTAACATATTGAATTAATCTTATTAAATCAATTTAGCTTAGGATATCATGATAACATATTTATTTAATCTTATTAAATTAATAAGCTTAGCATATTGAATTAATCTCATTAAATCAATAAACTAAAATTCTCTTTAAGCTTAAAGTCCAAAAACCATTTTGTACATAAGCTTATTCCCAAATTATTCTAGTCAAACTAGAATGCACTAATTCTTCTAATCATCATGCTCTTTGTGTGTGACCCTATAGGCTCTCATAACGTTGGCAGTGGATCTAAACTCTTTTAGATACACAAGCAATGAGCGACATCTAGCAATACATCATTGCTACCCAAGTTACGAAATAAGTCAAGATCCGACTAACCTTTCCGTGACTACTATAATGTATGACAGTGTCCTTCTATCCTTGATATCAGATTGACCAATGAGGCATAGACCGTATCATCCTCGATCAATCTATGTGTTTCTTGATCCCTGAGTAAACTAACTCAAACAAATGAGCCCAATATCTCATATTGACTCATTCGAGCATGGCCATGCGTTTTAGTAGTTCTACTCAATCAAGGGGCCCACCGATATCACTCCCGTCATATGGAAGGGATAGATCCCATCTACATCACTCACATCCCTCCGCATAATTTGTTATATACCCAAGAATCGCTTTATGGTCCACCCGCTATTATGGGTGACGCTTCGACGATACCAAAGTACATAACTCCTTATGTAGGAACCGTAGTGACTTCGTGTTCGAGGACTATTCATACCAATAGTCACATGAGAAAGTTTATGACACTCATACGACGATCCATGAAACTTTCTCATGGCGGTGGTCAAGATATATTCTCTAATATATACCCATGTGTCAACTTGATATCATATATCCATGACTTGTGAGATCAAGTCATCAATTGACCTACATGCTAGTCTTTATGTATTAATATTGCCCTTGCATATTAATACTTGACTAGGAACATTTAGGAAAGTGTTATCTATAGCCTCTCATAATCAATTCTGCCAATTGATGTGCTGTAGATAAGAACCTACTTTTCTAGGGCATTATTATATTTAATTTAGCTGGCACAAGCAAGACGTAAATATAATAACCAATCCTTTGCCTTTATAGAATATGATACAAAATGCTCCCTATTCAACCATCACATGATTGGTTGTTGAAGACTATGCTGCAGCTTAGAAACATAATAGAATCGTAAATCAAAACAACTTTACATCTAACTTGAACCACCTGTCCAAATCCACACTGCCATCAACAACCCTTGACTCATTCTCAGCAGAGCAACCTCTGATCACCTCGTCCAGCTAGCTCCACAAACCAAAACTAACCAACGTTGTTGTATCAGTGATCCAAGGATGTGGCGGCGCCGCCACAAGGCGTAGTCACCGAGGCTTGACAACGATCAATCACACATAGGCAACAATCCACAAGCTGCACCGGTGATGTTCGCTGAAGAGATAAAAAAAATGATGTCGGGGTTGTTGTTCGCGATGGCGGCTGACCAACAACTGGCCGGTGAGGAGATGGCTGCAAGCACCGATGTTGGGAGGCAGTGGCGTCACTGTGATCGAAAAATCAGGTAGCCAATTAGGTGAGATCTCTGGCGGCTGAAAGCTTGAACGACGACTGTGTTGTGCGAGCAGAAGCGCCGGCGTCGATTTGAGTCGGCCATGACCACCGCAAGATCCTGGGAACTCGAGGAAGGTTGGCTGCCTGGGCTATCCGTGGTGGCCAGAGACAAAACGCCTGACGACGAAGACGACCGACGGTGCGACTTGCTCGAACGACGATGAGAAATCAAGAGAGGAAAAGATGCGATTGGGAGAGGGAGGAAAGGAACCGACGATGGCCCAGGTTGTGGTCGTCGGCCGCGTGCGCAGGGGCAGTGACCACTGGTCCTTTGCGCGCGACGCACAAGGGCGACGACGGGGTGAGGAGGGCGGCGCGCGAGGTGATGAGCGCGACACATGAGAACCCGAGAGGAAGGGGAAGAAATACGACGGCGAGATTTGGAAGAAGAAATCGGGGAGTCTCGCGGTGAAGAAATGATGAAGCAGATCGGTTACGGTGGAAGAAACGGATCCACGCATGGAAGAGGAACCGATCCCCTTTTTACCCCTTTTAAACCTAGGGTAACTTTAATTTAGCCTTAACTGATTTAATAAAATAATAAAATGTAAAATAAATTCCTCACATTATTATTCTATAATAATGTTATTTACGGTATTTTACATTCTTCCCCACTTAATAAAATTTGGTCCCCAAATTTTGTACTTAAATATAAGAACCAGTATAGAAAATATCTGGAATGCCAACATACCACAAGTGACTAGACGAGGGTAGCGAGCTGACATACACTAAGTAAAATAGGAAAATATGTAAATATATGTATCAATATTACATATCATTCAACAGTTTAATCTATTCGTACAATAGGTATACATCAGCATAACAAGTATACATGCATGAATACACTAAGTAAACTGAACAACAAACGATGCTGACATACCTGACAGTCAGCTACTCTATCCTCATCCCACCTGGGCATATATCCACAATATAAGGTATAAAGAATAATATTAACTCACACTACATCCTAATATGGGTCGAGGGTATCACAGTGAATAACCAACAAGTATACAAGTACCGGCCTACTACCATACAGAAAATGCAATAGCATGTATGAATATGTACAAACAAATACAACAAGCATAGTACATACAAATACAACATCACAATAAGCATATATATATAGACTGCGTCTATATATGTATACTAATCACAATCATCTATATATATATATATATATATATATATATATATATATATATATATGCATATATGTATATATATGACAATATGCAAAAATGCCATAAGTCGGCAAAGCAGCATGCATGGTCATGTCGGCTCACCCTAAGCTACCATCACCCTAGTGTGACCTCGGTGGCTCGAGCATGACAACTGTCCCAACTCAACACCAACTACTACTCTCGAGTGGCCGAGTGGGCAATATGATAGAGTATCATATAAGCGTGAAGAGCAAGCTACACAATGGGGGTCCCTGCTGTTGGACACTCTGACAGTCACTACCCATGAGTAGTCGAGTGCCACACACGCAGGACTATGAAACGCAAATTCAACTATCACCATCTATAGTGGTAGAGTGCGACACCACAATGCTCTGACCTCACACCAGTTTCTCCTCCTATGAGTAACCATGGAGGCAGGATGACTGACGACCCTCTCAACCACAAGGGAGACCTCATTGCCACCATGCATGCAAATGACATCAATGCAATGTCTCACATACAGACATCCACCATAGACTCTATTCTACAGAGAATCATACTAATTAGATCAACGCACTCTCTATCCTACAGAGAGTCTTACTCAACTGATCAACGAACTCTCTATCCAATAGAGAGTCGTACTCAACTAATCGACGCACTCTCTATCCTGTAGAGAGTCGTACTATACTGATCAACGGACTCTCTATCCTATAGAGAGCTGTACTCAACTGATCATAACTCTCTATCCAATAGAGAGTCGTACTCAACTAGTCGACGCACTCTCTATCCTATAGAGAGTCGTACTCGACTAATCATATCAAGCTGAGACCACCGGTCCGTAGCGACACACTAATCATCCTTCACTTAACCATTACACAACACATGGTTGGTAACAAGTATGCAACATATGAGTATTGGAATTATATCCTACATTTAGGGCATTACCTACCCACATATGACCTTTTTGCCAATTTAAAAATTGGGTCATCACCCGTACTAACATTTACACCCTGCTAAACATCTAGGCCAATTTATATCACACCTATAACTCCTAAATCATGATAGGAAATATGTGATATCAATAATTGAGCATAAATACATCCAACGATAAGTTCAAGCATAAGATAATAAGAGCAGGGTCAAGGTAACATGATCATATAAGATGATCATGCATCTAAATCTGTATGCATTAAAACTACCTGACCAGGGTAGGAATCACCCACCTTATATGTAATCCGTGCTATCCATCTTCACGTCCATGTATCTATCGCAATCAAAGTCCCAACTGTAGAATACAATATAACCAGCCGCTATCATACATACTATAGGAATATGAATCTAAGCCAATTTCTGTCCATTTTGTAAACCATATTTATACTGTAAGTAAAATTTCCTTACAGTACCAAATTAAATCAATTTACATAGAAATCTCAATTTGCACTTACCTCACACTGATTCAACCTCCCCTCCTTCTTGATAGGCTAAAGAGGATCCAATCTCCAGTAAATCCGAATTAATCATCTATCACTACACAACGAATAGGAAACTATATCCCATTACTGTTGGATCGAAGCGGTTCGCTAGAGGGGGGGGGGGTGAATAGTGAAAAACTATTTTTTTTCGAGTTCGTATCAAAACAATTAAGTGCAGCGGAAAGATAAATGAAACAAAAAGAGACAAGATATTTTTTTACTTGGTTCGTAGCCTTCGGCTACTACTCCAAGGCCCTAACGGTCCTAGACCGTGTACGGAGGACAATTCACTAAAACATTCCTCCTCGTTGGAGGTAGGAGTTTGACGATTACAAAAACCTTCGAAGCAAAAAAGATAGAGAGACAAACCCTCTCTTCTATTTAAGTAAAATGCAATGATAGAAAACCTTGATTAAAAAGAATTGCAATATTAAAAGCAATAACAAAGTAAGATTATACCAACAACTAGAAAAAAAGAACTTAAGCTAGGGTTGTTGGCAGCACTTCGTTGTTGTAGAGTCGTCGGAGAGTCGCAGCGTTGCGGAGGCTTTTGAGCAATTAGAATTGATGATGAAACCCTAGGTTAGGACCTCCTTTTATATCCTTTGAGCCCCTTTTCGAGAGGAACCCTAACCAATCATATTTGAGCACCACTCCCCTTGAAATTTGGTGATAAGCCTTGACTGGCGATCCTTGACCATCAGATCCGATGGCCATCATCGATCGATCGATGGCGATCGGGCCGAGTGCTAACCTCCGGCGAATGATCGATTGATGGCAATGAGTCCTCCGTCGCAAATGATCGATGCTTCACGCAAGTCAAAGTTAGCTCAACAAAAACATAATTTCGACAGTCGTCGACCATCCGATCTCGACCTAGACCATCTATAGGATGTCTTTGGTCGGATATACGCTTAAGGTCATCCCCGTAAAGAGGATACGACCTCACTTACGCTCACACACACACGAGCTTACCTCGATACTTACTGTGTCGCTTTCGCTTCCGGCCTTCCACCCGATTCCTTCGGCTCCCTCCGAAGTCACCCGAGTGTCACCCGACCACCGTGACTTCCTCTGGGTGTCGCTAGCCTTCAGCTCTAGCTATAACAATTTTCTGCACACTCGATTCAGCTCGTGAGATAATGACATGAGCTTAACTTTGTATCGTTTGCTATAATCAAAACTCAGGTTCGACTTAGGTGCCTACTGCACCAACAATCTCTCCCTTTTTGATTTATGGCAAACCCACATACAAAGTTAAGAAAAATAACTTAAGTGCATTAAGCAAAATGAGTAAGAGATATGCATGAATGAGCAGGAGTATAAAAAAACTTTTTGTTCAAGTGCTCCCCCTTGAGGAATCCTCCCCCTTGACCGAGGGTGAGGACTTGAGAAAGAGTTTTAACTCTCCCCCTTGGTCTTGAGAAAGAGTTTTAACTCTCCCCCTTGGTGTTTGCTACTAAACAAAAGAATTAAGTAACCAAAATTACTTAATATTGGCCATAGTGTTTGAAATAAGTTTTAAGTTAAGAGATCAACCTTGGCCTTTACTTCCGTTTGTTAACAAGTTAACTTAAAGTTAAGTAAATTACTTCTGTTTTGTTAACAAGAACAAGTTAACTGAATGTGTTTAAGTTAAGAATTCTCTTGACTTGTTTTGTTAACTAAAGTTAAGTAAGCCTTTGCCATACAAAAAAAATGATCCCTTAACTTTGGCCTTTTTCTTCCCCTTTTGCCATATATCGAAAAGAGTGAGGGTGTGTGTGAAATAAGTATTAATTTTAAAGTCCAAGCATGTTCCACATTATTTTGAAAATAATATGTTGGGAATCATCATGCTTCTCGGGAGGCTCATTGGCTCACATGTCCCCGGATTAAAATTTTCACTAATGAAAACTAATTCGGATGGGATGAGTTTCCTAAGCACAACCAATTCGTCATCGTGCTAACAACTTGAGCGATCGCTTGAACAAACTAGTTATTCAAGCAACACAACTCTTCTAGTTGATTAGCCGCGGAAGAGACGACGGACGGATCGCCGGTTTTTGTGTTTCTTATCGGGGTCCATGATTATACAAATACATACAAATGTAAATTAGTATAATCAACACATACATAAAGTAAGCATCCACACAAAACATGCATATAATTGAAAAGCAATTATAAACATAATACAAAAGAACATTAATCAAAATAAACAAGATTATACCTCTTGTTATACCTCTTGATCTTCTATTGTATGTCCTCCCTCCTTTTGGACGTCGTGTGGGCGACGATCTACCAAAAGTTGAAGCCTCCTAGATCACCAATCTTCCTTTCCTTGTTCACTAGGAACAAAGGAAGATCCTAAAACAAAACTCATCTTCCTTTCTAGAACCGGCCACCAAGTCAATAAACTCGATGTTGCCGCCGGCCAAGGAAGATCAAATGGAGTATGGAAACCAACCAAAAGAGAAACAACAAGGGCATGGGCGCCGACCAACACTTGGAGAAAGGAAAGGAAAACAATCCTCCTCCTTGTTGCCGCCCAAACCCTAGACAAAGCTCTCCCAATTTCCGGCCATGGATGAAGGAAAGGAGAATAGGTTGAGCTCCGGCCAAGGTAGAGGGAACAAGGATAGTGGCCGGCCAACACTTAGAAGGAAGAAGAAAAGGATCTTCATCTTCTTGTTGCCGCCCACCCTAATCCCAAAACCCTAACCCTAGCCGCCCAACCCCAATCCTATCCCAACTAGGATTTGATTGCCGCCCAAGGGAAGCTATCCTAATGCCATCCAACCTAAGCCATAGAAGGAAGGGAGAAGCTTGGGCGCCGGCCAAACCAAGGAGGAAGGAGAAAGAAGGGTTGCCGTCCACCATTGTGAACCAAACCCTAACCCTAGCCTCCTCCTATTTCTTGCCGCCCAAGCCACCTTATCTCAATTAGGTTTTTCCATCTCATTTTTGCCGCCCAAGCCTAAGCCCATATATATAGAGTTAGGTTTAGGCCTTGGTTTAATCTCCTCCATTGGATCTAGGGTTTTAATCTCAACCGTCGGTTCTAGAGATTTAATCTCCACCGTCGGTTCTAGAGATTTAATCCCAATTGTCGGATCAAGAGATTTAATCTCAACCGTCGGATCTAGAGATTTAATCCCAACCGTCGGATCAAGAGATTTAATCTCAACCGTCGGATCTAGAGATTCGATCTCAACCGTCGGATCTAGAGATTTGATCTCAACCGTCGGTTCTAGAGTTTGTTTTCCATCATTGGATCTAGACTTCATGAGGTGTTAATAGGCTACAATAGGGACCATGAGGAGGAGTTGGATCTTGGCCACCCGATGGATCGGAACCACACAAACTTGATCCATCAATGATGTTCCATTCCACTAGAGGATCATCATTGAATTACCTCACCAACCCCCATAAATTAATATGGGCTCCATATATTATTTGTACATCCATCTCCTTGTGTTTAAGATATCGAATGTCCGTCAATTAATTGATTTACTGACCATCAATTAATTAACATCTAACTACTCGAGTAGTACCACTCAACCTTATCATCATGTTGACTAAGTCAACCTGCAGGGTTTACATGATGAACCTTATGAGCTCCTCAAGGGGACATCATCAACCTATATATAGGACACGGTTTCCTCCTATAATCAACGACACACTATGTAAATAATATCATTTCCCAACTTACCGGACATATTGATTTAATCCATCTAAATCTCACCCTTTGGTAAATCAAAGAAATAAATACTAAGAACATGTGCCCGTTATTATATCGAGATTAAGAGCATGTACAATATAATATCCGAGATCCGATTCAATTACGTAGTCAGTAATAAATTGAATCACCTCTATGTCGGTCCTGCTCAATACACCTAAGTGTACTAGTGTAACTCTATGTTCAAGACAAAACAATACCAAGCTACACTACAACCATCCCAATGGTTTGTCCAAAACCATCTTGGTTGTGAGCCTCTACTTATACTCTACAAGGGAGTGATAACATGATCTTCTGTGCCACACCCAAGCACCATGTTATCTACAATGTAAAGTATTATACAATATGCACACATATAATAAATATAAAGTGCAAACAATGATCATGTGATTCTTATTTCAAAATAAAAATGTTCATACAAAAGAGCTAGGATTTCAGTATACATCCCAACATAATATACTGAAAATAAGTTCATCTATAAAATGTTCGACTCATATTTGGCTTGATTGATATGAAAGATCAACCAGTCCTGGTCAGAGTCGGTTAGTATGTATGATTATACTCCGTGGTTCATAGCGATGCACTAGCTCTACATCTGGAACCAGGAGTAAGGTCCTAACATCTCACGCCCATCTACGTGGCTATGTACACAAACACATTAGTCTTATGTGTTGTGAGATGTACTTACTCCTTAAATCTATAGGTGCATGATATCTAAGGTATGTCCTATGCTAGTTCCATAAAAATGAAAATTAAGAAATAGTAGTAAGAAAATATAATTTGCAAGTTCCTATTCTACTATGCACATGCCCAATTTTTGTCTTAATAGACTAAATTCGGCTTTGGGTAGGGGTTTAGTAAATAGGTCTGCTAAGTTAGACTTTGATTCGACGTATTCGAGTTGTATGGCTCCGTTGGCCACATGTTCTCGAATGAAATGGTGTTTGACCTCTATATGTTTGGTCCTAGAGTGACATATCGGATTCTTTGTAAGATTAATTAAACTAATGTTATCTACGTGAAGTTTAGTATTCGTAAAGTCTAACTTAAAGTCGCGGAGGGTGTGTTTCATCCAAAGAAGCTGAGTGACACACTCACCCATCGCGATGTATTCGACTTCGGTGGTAGATAAGGCAACACAGTGTTGCTTCCTACCGCACCAACTCACTAGACTCGAGCCGAGAAGTTGACAACAACCACTCATACTCTTTCTATCGAGCTTACTACCGGCATAGTTCGAATCGGAGTAGACAGTTAGTTCGAACTTGGTAGATCTAGGATACCAAATACCGACATTAAGTGTACCCTTTAGATATCTAAGGATACACTTGACTAGAGTTAGGTGAGACTCCTTGGCACACGTTTGAAACCTTGCGCACATACTTACTGCAAATAAGATATCAGGTCGGCTTGCAGTTAAGTAAAGGAGACTCCCTATTATGCTCCTATAGTATTTTAAATCAATTGGGTTTCCAATTACATCTTCTTCTATATTAACATTAGTTGCCATTGGGGTATTAATAATTTTAGCGTCTTGCATTCCAAAGCGTTTAATTAATTCCCTAGTATATTTGCGTTGATGTAGGTATATTCCATCTTTAGTTTGTTTAATTTGTAGACCTAAGAAGAAACTTAACTCGCCTACTAAATTCATTTCAAATTCACTTTCCATAAGTGAAATGAACTCATTTAGTAGGATTGAGTTGGTGGTTCCGAAAATAATATCATCTATGTAGATTTGGGCTATGAATATGTCTTTACCTAAGGTTTTTACGAAAAGGGTTGGGTCAACTACACCTTGGTTAAAGCCTTTGGACTTAAGATAAATCGAAAGTCTCTCGTACCAAGCTCGAGGAGCTTGTTTAAGTCCATAAAGAGCTTTCTTTAACCTAAGGACATGATTGGGTTTGTCTAAACTTTCGAAACCGGGGGGTTGACTAACATAAACTTCTTCTTTAATGTATCCATTTAAGAATGCAGATTTCACATCCATTTGAAGCAACTTAAATCCTCGATGTGCTGCATATGCTAATAGCATTCGAATGGACTCTAATCTAGCTACTGGGGCATAGGTCTCGTCGTAATCTAAACCTTCGACTTGACTAAACCCTTTAGCAACTAGTCTAGCTTTATTTCTAACTACTTCACCTTTATCATCAATTTTATTTCTAAACACCCACCTTGTTCCAATGATTGTTTTATCTTTAGGTGGTGGTACTAATTCCCATACTTCGTTCCTAGTGAATTGAGCCAACTCTTCTTGCATTGCAATAATCCAATCGAGATCAAGAAGAGCTTGGTCAATAGTTTTGGGTTCAATTTTAGAAATCAAAGATATTTGACTAAGGTTTCTGTATGAGGCTCTAGTTCGAACTCCTAGACTTGGATCACCTATCACTTGGTCGATAGGATGATTCGTTTGAGTCCTAGTTGGATTTGGGTTTGAGTCTACAACTTGATCCATAGAATGACTCGTTTGAGTTCTAGTTTGGTTGGAGTCATCTATCACTTGATTGATAGAGTGACTTGGTTGACTTAGGTTAGGATTAACACTAGACCTGATCTCCGGATCAGAGTTAGGTCTAGTATGAGTCAGCTCGCTAATTAGGGTTGCCGGGGGTTTTGTAGGTTCGTGTCCTTCATCAAATACTACATTGATAGTCTCCTCGACTCTAAGGGTGTCGTGGTTATATACTCTATAAGCTCTGCTTGTAGTCGAGTATCCTAGAAAGATTCCCTAGGTAATCCTTAGTGTTTAGGATATGTACCTTACACCCAAATACCCTAAAGTACTTGATGTTAGATATTTTATCGTGATAAATCTTGTATGAGGTCTTAAGGTGCCTCTTTACCATAAGGATCCTATTTTGGACATAGCATGTCGTACTCACGGCTTCCGCCCAAAACCTATCGGGTAGGTTATACTCATTTAACATTGTCCTAGCGACTTCTTGTAGGGTTCTATTTTTGCGTTCTACTAGGCCATTTTGTTGTGGAGTTCTAGGGAAAGAGAACTCATGGTGGTATCCATTTAGGTTACAGAATTCTGTAAACCTATGGTTTTCGAATTCACCACCATGATCAGTCCTAAGTCTTTTGATTTTAATGTTTTGTTGATTTTCTATTAACTTAAATAGGTTGATTAATTGATCTAGGGTATCACTTTTGTGTTTGATGAACCTAACCCAAGTAAATCTAGAGTAGTCATCAATAATGACTAAACAAAATTTACTTCCGTTAAGTGACTTAGCTCTGTGTGAATCAAATAGATCCATGTGTAGGAGCTCAAGCACACTTTTGATTCGTTCTTGATTAGTTAGTTGATGTTGTGTCCTAGATTGTTTACCTTGTTGACAAGCATTACATATTTTATTATCCAAGTTATTGAGGTTAGACAAACCTCTGACTAAGTCACTCTGACTCATCTTGTGACCGAGTCGTCGGTGCCACAACCATGATTCCTGTTGCCGTGTCATAAGACACTTAGTTGAGGAGTTAGTTAAGTTAATAGTGTAAATGTTGTTATTTCTAGTTCCCTTAAGAATTGTTTTAGAGGTTTCGTTTGTATTAATTACGCATTCATTTTCTAGAAATATGACCTTATAGTTATTATCACACAATTGACTTACACTAAGTAGATTATATTGAAAATTTTCTACTAATAAAACGTTTTGAATAACAAAATTTGAGTTAAGCTCAATATCACCTGATCCGTTGATTTTGAGCTTGCCATTATTTCCGAAGGCTACCGATCCTTGTCGTTTGAATCGAAGCTTCGAAAACTTGAGTTGATCCCCGGTCATGTGTCGGGAGCAACCACTGTCCAACATCCATTGATCCTACACGCAAGGTAGTTGGATCGAATATTGGATTTATTAAAGATTAGTTGAAAATTATTAACCTAAATCATCTCACCCATGTCTACATGATCAAACACGTTAACCCTATATGTTCTTGTGAGATGACTTCCAATTTTACTTTATTTAAATTTAATGACTTAAACACTTGTCAACCTTGCGTTAGATTTGAATTTGACCTTAGGCTTATCAAGTCACTTTTTCAAGATCATGGCTTCTAGGTCGCGGCGAGGCACAGAGGCCTTCTTTGATCGGAACAACGACCACTTCCTTAGACAAAGTCATTTTCAAGAAAATAGTAACTTGACTCACCTAAGACCACTTCCTGGTCTAACTAGTCTAGGATACGGCGAGGTAGTTTCAGCTAGTTCCACTCGGTTAAGTGAACCGAACTAGATACGCCTTATCTAGCTCGAATACACGAGACTCTATTTTCCTAGCGTACTATCATCTCGCCGCATCCTGGTACTATGTTATCAAGTGTTGACGAGTTATAGTCCTATCTAACCATTCTAAAAAAAATAAAACTAAATAAAAACCTAAGCATGCAATTTCTAAGTTAAAACACAAACAAATTTCGTACTAGCTCCCCCTGGACCGTTGAATCGATTCGGTCTCTCCACATAGTGGATTTGGTCCTTGGGAACCCAGCACTGGTTTGATCCTAAGTTTGAAATCAAGGTGGTCTTAGGGACCCATGCTTGGACACATTTTTTATGTCGACTTACAATCGACATATACGACTTATTGGTCGTGTTTGAGCTAAACCCTAGCCCGACCTTGTTGTACACAGCCCTTTGCGATCCAAGTAGGAGGTCAAGTCCTTTGGATCCCAAAGTAAACCTTTCCAACGTATTCCTAAGATCTTCGACTTGACTCTTCAAGAGTGAGTTCTCAACTTCGAGTTTTTCAACCCGAGTTGAGTCCTTCTCTTGAACTCGACTAGTCGAAGAGGTTAGGGAGACCTCGTGTTTGAGGAGTTTAACTTCCTCAACCAGGGTCTCGACCTTGGACTCGGACTTATCTAACTTTCTATTTAAAAACTTAATTGCACTATAAAGTGTAGTAATGAGAGACCGACTTACCTTGAGTGTATCTTTTGAACCGGATGCGTATCCGTGGCTTGTCTTGAATAGTGCTTCGTAGTACGACTAGTCTTCGGTTTCCGATTCAAGTTTCAGTTCCGACTCCATCTCCGATTCCACCGGTTTAGCCATGAGGACTCGATCATCGTCTTCTTCCTCGGAAGCTTCTTCCCATGTAGCGTTGAGTGCCTTTTTGTGTTTCAGTGCCTTGTTCTTGAGTTTTGGGCATTCGGACTTGATATGTCCAAACTTGTTGCATTCATAACATCTAATATTTGAACTTTTAGGCTTACCTTCTTTGGGTCGAGTGACGGTTTGTTTTCGGCCCTTGACTATCCTTCGAACTAGGTTGACTAGTTCGGCCTCCATTTCCGAGTCGACCTCCGAATCCGACTCATCCTCTTCTTTCTTCGGTGGTGGCTTGCTAGCGGTTTTCTTCTTTGAACCTGCAAATAGTGCTATACCTTTCTCGGGTTCCGAGTTAGACTGCTCATGAAGTTCGAAATCAGAAAAAAGTTCATCTAACCTAAGTTTAGAAAGATCCTTGGAGACCTTGTAGGCATCGACCATGGATGCCCACAAGGTAGTCCTCGGAAAGGAGTTTAGGACATACCTTATAAGGTCGCGGATTTCGACCTTTTGCCCGATTGCGTGTAGATTGTTGACTATGTCCTGGACGCGGGCGTGGAGTTGCGTCGCCGTTTCATGTTCCTGCATTTTTAGATTATATAATTTATTAAATAAAAGGTCGCGCTTACATACCTTGGCTTCATCTGTCCCTTCGTGTAGCTCCACTAGCTTTGTCCAAAGGTCCTTTGCGCTGATGAAGGGGCCGACGCGATTTAACTCCTCCTTGGACAAGCCGCATTGGAGGATTTGTGTTGCCTTGGCGTCGGCTTCGACTTATCGTTTTGTCGCAATGGTCCATTGGTCATAACCCAAGGATTCACCCACTTCGTTAGTCGGAAGTGTGAAACCCGTTTGGATTATGATCCACATCTCGATTTGGGTTTTGAGAAAGCATTCCATCCGACCTTTCCAGTAACGGAAATCATCTCCGTTGTAAAACGGAGGTCGGACGGTGCTAAAACCCTCGAGATGGGCCATTTGGAAGGGAAACCTTGCACAAAAAATACCAAAAAAAAAACATGAAAAAGGTTCCAAGACTTCGCCTTGGATTAGTAATGTAGGAAATGAAAAGAAACAAAAGGAATAAACGAGAAATAACCAACTAAAATAAAAGATGAGCACTTACAACCTTCGATGTCTCGAAAATGGTACTAAACGATGTTTTTTGGGGATGAATACAGCTTGTTACAAGGGTTTACCCTCATAAGAAGTGTAGATCTTTCTGAGAGCTTCGTTTTGGTAGGTAGACCGTTTCGTGGGTCAACTTGTACGAAAAGTTATACCTGTTTTACCGTCGGCTACTCCAAAAGAGAATACTTGCAAAACAAAACCAAACGAAGAGTACCAAGACTTCATCTTGGATTAGTAGTGCGGGAGAAAAATTTAAATGAATGAAAAACAAATCTGTAAAAATTGTTAGATTGGTGGTTTCACCAAATCTAAGCACCCCCCGCTCTGATACCAATTGTTGGATCGAAGCGGTTCGCTAGAGGGGGGGGGGTGAATAGCGAAAAACCTTTTTTTTTCGAGTTCATATCAAAACAATTAAGTGCAGCGGAAAGATAAATGAAACAAAAAGAGACAAGATATTTTTTTACTTGGTTCGTAGCCTTCGGCTACTACTCCAAGGCCCTAATGGTCCTAGACCGTGTACGGAGGGCAATTCACTAAAACACTCATCCTCGTTGGAGGTAGGAGTTTGACGATTACAAAAACCTTCGAAGCAAAAAAGATAGAGAGACAAACCCTCTCTTCTATTTAAGTAAAATGCAATGATAGAAAACGTTGATTAAAAAGAATTGCAATATTGAAAGCAATAACAAAGTAAGATTATACCAACAACTAGAAAAAAAGAACTTAAGCTAGGGTTGTTGGCAGCACTTCGTTGTTGTAGAGTCGTCGGAGAGTCGCAGCATTGCGGAGGCTTTTGAGCACTTAGAATTGATGATGAAACCCTAGGTTAGGACCTCCTTTTATAGACTTTGAGCCCCTTTTCGAGAGGAACCCTAGCCAATCATATTTGAGCACCACTCCCCTTGAAATTTGGTGATAAGCCTTGACTCCTCGAAGCTAATCCTTTGAGATCATCCAGATTCAACTTTCACCGATCACAGCTCCACACACATGTAGCATAACTGAACAACACAAATCGCATCCCACAACCAAATCACTACAAGCAAACTATGCTGCAGCTTAGAAACATGATAGAATCGTAGATCAAAACAATTTTACCTCCAACTTGAACCACCTATCCAAATGCACACTGCCATCAACAACCCTTGACTCATTCTCAGCCGAGCAACCTCTGATCACCTCGTCCAGCTAGCTCCACAAACCAAAACTAACCAACGTTGTTGTATCAGTGATCCAAGGATTTAAGCTGTGGCTGTCGACCCTGCTGCTCGCAGTGCAGAGTTAGCCGGAGGCTTCGACACAGCGACAATCACAATAGGGCAACACTCCACAAGCTGCACCGGTGATGTTCGCTGAAGAGATAAAAAAAATGATGTCGGGGTTGTCGTTCGCGATGGCGGCTGACCAACAAGCGGCCGATGAGGACATGGCTACAAGCACCGATGTTGGGAGGCAGTGGCGTCACTGTGATCGCGAAATCCGGTAGCCAATCAGGTGAGATCTCTGGCGGCTGAAAGCTTGAACGATGGCTGTGTTGTGCGAGCAGAAGCACCGGCGTCGATTTGAGTCGGCCAAGACCGCCGCAAGATCCGGGGAACTCGAGGAAGGTCGGATGCCTGGGCTATCCGTGGTGGCCGGAGACAAAATGCCTCACGACGAAGATGGGCGACGGTGCGACTTGCTCGAACGACGGCGAGAAATCGAGAGAGGAAAAGATGCGATCGGGAAAGGGAGGAAAGGAACCGACGATGGCCTAGGTTGTTGTCGTCGGCCGCGTGAGCAGGGCCAGTGACCACTAGTCCTTTACGCGCGATGCACAAGGGCGGCGGCGGGGTGAGGAGGGCGGCGAGCGAGGTGATGAGCACGACGCGTGAGAACCCGAGAGGAAGGGGAAGAAATACGGCGGCGAGATTTGGAAGAAGAAATCGGGGAGTCTCGCAGTGGAGAAATGATGAAGCGGATCGGTTACGGTAGAAGAAACGGATCCACGCAAGGAAGAGGAACCGATCCCCTTTTTAATACCCCTTTTAAACCTAGGGTAACTTTAATTTAGCCTTAACTAATTTAATAAAATAAAAAAAATGTAAAATAAATTCCTCACATTATTATTCTATAATAATGTTATTTACGGTATTTTACATTCTCCCCCACTTAATAAAATTTGGTCCCCAAATTTCGTACTTAAATATAAGAACCAGTACAGAAAATATCTGGAATACCCACATACCACAAGTGACTAGACGAGGGTACTGAGCTGACATACACTAAGTAAAATAGGAAAACATGTAAATATATGTATCAATATTACATATCATTCAACAGTTTAATCTATTCGTACAATAGGTATACATCAGCATAACAAGTATACATGCATGCATACACTAAGTAAACTGAACAACAAACGATGATGACATACCTGACAGTCAGCTACTCTATCCTCATCCAACCTGGGCATATATCCACAACATAAGGTATAAAGAATAATATAAACTCACACTACATCCTGATATGGGTCGAGGGTATCACAGTGAATAATCAACAAGTATACAAGTACCGACCCCTACTACGATACAGAAAATGCAATAGCATGTATGAATATGGACAAACAAATGCAACAAGCATAGTACATACAAATGCAGCATCACAATAAGCATATATATATAGACTACATCTATATATGTATACTAATCACAATCATCCATATATTGTAGGGATCCCGAGCGATAAACAAAATTCGTAGCGAAAAACTTAGGATCCCTCCAGAGATCCAAGCAAAAAAAAATATACTCGTTTCAATTATCGATTCTATCCTATAGGAATCGAGATTACCTTCGAAGCGTGCCCTTCGAATTCCAGTCAGCAACACTTGCGGATCTCAGCGTGGTCAGAATGTCCACGCCTCTACGGTGCACACACACACGATCTTGGAGAGAAGAGGTAAGCCCTTTCGGTTGTGCTAGCAACCACTCCAAGGTCTCACTTTTCCACTCTATACTTGGCCCTCTTGTGTTGTGAACGAAAAAAATAAAATCTAATTTTCTTTTTTATTGTCCACGTTGAAGAAGAAGAAGCAACCATAATACACCTTAATGAGACATTAAATGTACTTCCTTATTCTTCATGGTAAAAGAAAGGAAGTCAATTAATGCTCATTAAATGCACATTAATGAGTTTTAAATCCCATTTAAAACCCCATTTATTAATTCGTGTAGCCTTCTTCATTAATGCACATTATTCATTTTAGCCTTCTTCTCTTGGTTTGACTTGAGTCTAACTCAACATAAACCAATTTGAGTCCAACTCAAATTTAGCCAAGTAATGAGTCTTACTCATTCTTGTTAATCCAATTAACT
The DNA here is from genome assembly GCA_025175895.1 of Wurfbainia villosa. Classification (NCBI taxonomy): domain Eukaryota; kingdom Viridiplantae; phylum Streptophyta; class Magnoliopsida; order Zingiberales; family Zingiberaceae; genus Wurfbainia; species Wurfbainia villosa. The sequence continues at coordinate 26,390,130 of CM045989.1, read as the reverse complement.
AATAATTCATTTTAGTCAAACCAAAATGATTTCCTCTCCAAAATAATATGTTCTTTGTGTGTGACCCTATAGGCTCTCATAACGTTGGCAATGTATCCAAAATCATTTTAGATACATAAGCAATGAGCGGCATCTAGCAATACATCATTGCTACCCAAGTGATTAGAATGTCGAGATCCGACAACCTCTTCCGTGACTATTATCATATGACAGTGTCCTTCTATCCTTGATATCTCAGATCGATCAATGAGGCATAGACCGTGTTACCCTCTTATCAATCTTTATGTTTCTTGATCTCCAAGTAGACTCACTCAAACAAATGAGCTCAATATCTCATATTGACTCATTTGAGCATGACCATTTATTTCGTGGTCCTACTCTATCAAGAGGCCAAAGATATCACTCCCGTCATATGGGAGGGATAGATCACATCTACATCACTCACATCCTTCCGCATAATTCGTTACATACTCAGTGATCGCCGTTATAGTCACCCAATTACGGTGTGACGTTAGACGATACCAAAGTACATAACTCCTTATGTAGGGAACCGTAGTGACTTCAGGTCTAAGGACTATTCATACCAATAGTCACATGAGAAAGTATATGACACTCATATAACGATCCATGATACTTTCTCATGGTGGGTCAATTCAGTATATATAGTCTCCAATATATATACCCATGTATCAATGTGATATCACATATCCATGACTTGTGAGATCAAGTCATCCATTGACCTACATACTAGTCTCAATGTATCAATATAGCCCTTGTCTATTAATACAATACTCGACTAGGAATATTTAAGAATAGTGTTCTCTACAGCTTCTCATAATCAATTCTATCAATTGATATACAGTAGATAACAACCTACTATTCATGGGCATTATTATATTTATTTAGCTGGCACACGCATAAAGAAATATAATAATCAATCTTTGCCTTTATTAATGCAAGAATATAATACAAAAGTCTCTCTCACCAATCATCTCATAATTGACACTAAGGGCTCATACTAACATATATATATATATACATGCATATATGTATATATATGGCAATATGCAAAAATGCCATAAGTCGGCAATGCAGCAAGCATGGTTATGTCGGCTCACCCTAAAGCTACCACGACCCCAGTGTGGCCTCGGTGGCTCGAGCATGACAACTCAACACCAACCATTACTCTCGAGTGGCCGAGTGGGCAGTATGATCGAGTAGCATATAAGCGTGAAGAGCAAGCTACACGATGGGGGTCTCTGCTGTTGGCCACTCCGACAGTCACTACCCATGAGTGGTCGAGTGCCACACACGCAGGACTACGACACGCAAATCCAACTACCACCGTCTATAGTGGTAGAGTGCGGCACCACAATGCTCTGCCCTCACACCGGTTACTCCTCCTATGAGTAACCGTGGAGGCAGGATGACTGGTGACCCTCTCAACCACAAGGGAGACCTCGTCGCCAGCATGCATGCAAATGACATGAATGCAATGTCTCACATACAGACATCCACCATAGACTCTCTATTCTACAGAGAATCATACTAATCAGATCAACACACTCTCTATCCTGTAGAGAGCTGTACTCAACTGATCAACGAACTCTCTATCCAATAGAGAGTCATACTCAACTGATCGATGCACTCTCTATCCTGTAGAGAGTCGTACTCGACTGATCAACGAACTCTCTATCCTATAGAGAACCATACTCAACTGATCATAACTCTCTATCGAATAGAGAGTCGTACTTAACTGGTCGACGCACTCTCTATCCTATAGAGAGTCATACTCGACTAATCTTATCAAGCTGGGACCACCGGTCCGTAGCGACACACTAATCACCCTTCACTTAACCATTACACAACACATGGTTGGTAACAAGTATGCAACATACGGGTATTGGAAATAAATCCTACATTTAGGGCATTACCTACCCACAGATGACCTTTTTGCCAATTTAAAAATTGGGTCATCACCCGTACTAACATTTACACCCTACTAAACATCTAGACCAATTTATATCACATCTATAACTCCTAAATCATGATAGGGAATATGTGATATCAACAATTGAGCATAAATACATCAACGATAAGTTCAAACATAAGATAATAAGAGCAGGATCAAGATAACATGATCATATAAGATGATCATACATCTAAATCTGTATGCATTAAAACTACCTGACCAGGGTAGGAATCACCCACCTGATATGTAATCCGTGCTATCCATCTTCACGTCCATGTATCTATCGCAATCAAAGTCTCAACTGTAGAATACAATATAACCAGCCGCTATCATACATACTATAGGAATATGAATCTAAGCCAATCTTTGTCCATTTTGTAAACCACATTTATACTGTAAGTAAAATTTCCTTACAGTACCAAATTAAATCAATTTACATAGAAATCTCAATTTGCACTTACCTCACACTGATTCAACCTCCCCTCCTTCTTGATAGGCTAAAGAGGATCCAATCTCCAGTAAATCCGAATTAATCATCTATCACTACACAACGAATAGGAAACTATATCCCATTACCTGGTTATAACATATCCAAACTAGTTAACTAAACAACTGATAGCCACTATAAACATTCAAATCTCACTTACCGAACTCAGCTTCCTTTTGCTCTACAAATCTTGCACAACCCATCCAGATTCAACTTTCACCGATCACAGCTCCACACACATGTAGCATAACTGAACAACACAAATCGCATCCCACAACCAAATCACTACAAGCAAACTATGCTGCAGCTTAGAAACATGATAGAATCGTAGATCAAAACAAGTTTACCTCCAACTTGAACCACCTGTCCAAATCCACATTGCCATCAACAACCCTTGACTCATTCTCAGCCGAGCAACCTCTGATCACCTCGTCCAGCTAGCTCCACAAACCAAAACTAACCAACGTTGTTGTATCAGTGATCCAAGGATCTGAGCTGTGGCGGCCGACCCTGCTTCTCGCAGTGCAGAGTCAGCCGGAGGCTTCGGCAGAGCGACAATCACAATAGGGCAACAATCCACAAGCTGCGCCGGTGATGTTCGTTGAAGAGATAAAAAAAAAGCTTGAACGACGGCTGTGTTGTGTGAGCAGAAGCGTCGGCGTAGATTTTAGTCGTCCATGACCGCCGCAAGATCCGGGGAACTCGAGGAAGGTCGGCTGCTTGGGCTATCCGTGGTGGCCGGAGACAAAATGCCTGACGATGAAGATGGGTGACGGTGCGACTTGCTTGAACGACGGTGAGAAATCGAGAGAGGGAGGAAAGGAACCGGTGATGGCCTAGGTTATGGTCACCGGCCGTGTGCGCAGGGGTAGTGACCACTCGTCCTTTTGCGCGCGACGCACAAGGGCGGCGGCGGGGTGAGGAGGGCGGCGCGCGAGGTGATGAGCGTGGCACGTGAGAACCCGAGAGGAAGGGGAAGAAATACGGTGGCGAGATTGGGGAGACTTGCGGTGGAGAAATGATGAAGCGGATCAGTTACGGTGGAAGAAACGGATCCATGCAAGGAAGAGGAACCGATCCCCTTTTTAATACCCCTTTTAAACCTAGGGTAACTTTAATTTAGCCTTAACTGATTTAATAAAATAAAAAAAATGTAAAATAAATTCCTCACATTATTATTCTATAATAATGTTATTTACGGTATTTTAGATTCTATGTCAACTTATCTGGGATCAGTCTCTAGCCTCATATGTGAGTTCAATGACTTACTTTCACCTGTGGCCACTCCTGTTGCAGAGCTTGAAAATCGAAAGAAATTTTTTATGTCTCTGATGGTATGCCCACAGATTACTCTCATATTTGTGATCAGATCCTAGGTAGCTCCATAGAGGCCACCATGGACTCTACCTGGGCGACTCTCCTCCGTGTCTCTGCCAAAGTCTTGACATTGCCATCTTCCGTTCCTGTTGACTCTTCAGCTTTGGTCTCTCGAAACAACAACAAACCTCCACCTCGTAAGGGTGGCAAAGGACGTCCTTGGTGTGATCATTGTCACCGACCAGGACACACGATTGATAAATGTTGGAGTCTCCATGGTCGACCTCCTCGTGCTGCTCAGGTCGCCTAGAGTTCTATCACTTCTTCAACTTCCACTTCACAGTCGACATCAGATCCAACTCCACCGTCTTCCTAAGTTGACTTTATGAAATGGTATGAGGATCGACGAGATTCTAATTCCACGACTACTGTTACACAAGCTGGTAATTCCTTTACTGGCATATCTCGCTCTTCGGGTCCATGGGTACTTGACTCTAGGGCCACTGATCATATTACGAGTAATAGATCTCTGTTTTCTTCACTATGTACTTTCGGTTATTTACCCTGTGTTACCAGGGCAAATGATTCTTAAACTCAGTCCCAAGGTGTTGGTATTGTTCATTCTTCCCCATCTATTCCCATTAATAATGTTCTTTATGTTCCCAGAGCTTCCTTTAATTTGTTATCAATAAGTCAGCTTACTCGGTCTCTTGATTGTGTCATCTCGTTTATTAAATATTCTGTGTCATTATTGGACCGGAGTACGGGGAGGATGATTGGCTTCGGATGTGAGTCTCATGGCCTATATCAACTTCAATAAAACTCTCTTGTTGGTGCGGCGGTGGCATCTCCACTTGTTATTCATGCTCAGTTGGGACATCCTGGTCTTGATAAGTTAAAACAGTTACATCCTAGTCCGTCTCAATTAGAATCTGTCTTGTGAGTCGTGTCAGTTAGGCAAGCATGTTCGTAGTTCGTTTTCTCCTCACATTATAAGTCGGGCTACGTCCCCCTTTGCTTTGGTTCATTCCGATGTCTGGGGCTCGAGTCGTGTTGCCTCTTCATTGGGGCCAAGATATTTTGTTACTTTTATAGATGATTTTTCTCATTGTACTTGGTTATATCTGATGAAGGATCGTTCGGAATTGTTTTCTATTTTTAATCTTTTTTTAATGAAGTAAAAATACAATTTGGTATCCCTCTTCGATCCTTGTAGAGTGATAATGCACGTGAGTATCTATCTACTCCGTTTCGGACCTTCTTGGCATCTCATGGCGTATATTTCTTGGGGATAAAAATAGCACATTCCAGAAATGGGATCATTATATCCCAAAGGAAGTATGCAATGAATATTCTAAAAGAAACAAAAATGTTAAACTCAAAGACAGTTGACAACCCTATGGATCCTAATGTCAAGCTCCTGCCAAATCAGGGGGAGCCTCTACCAGATCCTGAACGATACAGTCGATTAGTAGGGAGACTAAGTTATCTTACTGTTACTCATCCAGATATCTCATTTGCAGTAAGTGTAGTAAGTCAGTTTCTCAACTCTCCATGTAAAGAACATTGGGATGCTGTGATTCGCATTGTTCGATATATTAGAAGTGCTCCAGGAAAGGGTCTTTTGTATGAAGACAAAGGACATACTCGAGTTATAGGATATTCTAATGCAGACTGGGCAGGATCTCCCGGTGATAGGAGATATACTTCTGATTTTTGTATATTTATCAGAGGTAACCTTGTTTCTTGGAAAAACAAAAAGCAGAATGTTTTGGCAAGATCCAGTGCAGAGGCAGAATATCGAGCTGTGACCATAGCCAATCAAGAGCTTATATGACTTAAACAATTGCTTCAGGAGCTAAGGTTTGGAGATGTTACACAAATGTCACTTATATGTGATAACCAGACCGCCATGCATATCGCCTCAAATCCAGTTTTTCATGAGAGGACAAAGTATATTGAAGTCGACTGTCACTTTGTCAGAGAGAAAGTCATATCTGGAGAAAAATCTACTAGTTTTATTAACTCACATGATCAACTAGCAGATATATTTACTAAGTCACTGAAAGGTCCCCGAATTGACTACATATGTAACAAGCTGGGTGCATATAATTTATATTCTTCAGCTTGAGGGGAAGTGTTAGAATATTATATATATGACTAGGGAGAATTTGTCTGAATATCGTTAGGGATAATTATTTCCTAAGATAAAGTTTGAATTATTCCTAGGATAGGGTTTGATTTATTCCTTTGACTAGACTCTATTTTTTGTATATAAATAGGGCTTCCTCTATGTAATAAGGTATCTCTTTTTTATGAAATAACACCTTTCATATTCATAGGATGAATATAAAAAGGGGGCGTTGGATCATAATGTTTGGTAGAGATTGCCTTTGTTCTTCTTCTTCATCTTCTTGGCCGAAACTCCTTCTTGGCCTAGACCCCTTGTGTGGTGTTGCTAGCACAATTTTGATTCTCCAAAGTGTATGTTCGTGTGGATACCATAGAGGCGCGACCATCCTGATCGCGCTGAGATCCTTCGAAGAAAAGTTGCTGCCAGGATTGCGAAGGGCTACGTATCAAGGGTAATCTCTCAACTAGATATAGTTGTAAGAACGATTAGTTTTATGTATACACATGGATCTCTGGAGGGATCCAATTTTTCCACTGCGTTTTGCGATTGTTTTTCGCACAAGATAGGCATTTGAGACATTCATGTATTTGCAACCAGATATGAGTTTTAAAGAGCTTCTAGTAAACAAAGTACATTGCAAAGAACATCACTTGAGAAGCAAGGCAGTGTGAGGCTTACAAAAGTTGGATAGCAACATCATTCACGAGGTCACGAGTCAAATTTCCTCATATTTGCTTTTAGCTAATCACAAATTTGGAGATCGATTTTTTTTTAATGGGTAGAATGTTTTAAATTTTTTGCAAGGATGTAGAATGCCTTAACTACTAAAACTCATTGCTAAAACTTGAGGCCAACTAAACTTGTAATCCATGACCCCAATAAGATCATGACCCCTTCCATCAGAATAATGTCTCACAATACCTAACATGAGAAGGAATGGCAAGATTTCAAGCACCCTCATTGCAACCTACTCATTCTCCATTCTCAATGCATGCCAGCGAGCATAATGAGTAGTTCGATTAGAAGACTATGTCTCTCTTATAACTTCCTCTTTACATTGGTTTTCCCCTTGCCCAGTGAGAAAAACATCCTCCTTCAACTTTTCCACATAACCCTCTTTGTTTATATGCCCAAGAATCAATGATTTCTCAATCCCTTTTTTGTGCCTTCTTAAGTGGTTGGCACTGGCAAGATCTTACACCAACAATAGAATTCCTTATCTGGCACATACAGTGATCTCATTCGTTAGCAGCAAGTGTGATCAAAAGTCCTCTGTCACCATCTTGTGCAAGCAGGAAGCACAAGAAGATTAAGATTATAATACCCTTCTTCTTGTGTTCCAATTGTAAGCCTTAATTCTTCATCTATAGATTTGTGTAATGTCATATTTTGATGATAGGCCGTAATTGTTCAAAGATTTCGTGTCTACTTTGTGCTTTGCTTTAACTTGAGTGGTAAACTTGTGAGTTGGCAGTGAAGGATTGTTTGCCCATTGTGGATTTGTGGTCCCTAATTTTTATTTCTGGAGATTTTAGAGAAGTATCAAGACTAGGTGTTCTTTGGTGTTTTCCCTTGTGAAGCCGGTCTTGTCAAGCTTCATTTGAGGTAGGATTTCTTTCCTTGTTGATCAGGTCCTCCATTAATTAGTGAGGCAACCTTGGTGGTTTTAGGAATTAGATTAGTTCAAGTATTGTGCTTTAAATGTTGTCCTAATGGTTAACCCAAAATAAATCGTACAATTCTAAATCGAGGAACAAGTTTATGATATTTAGTGCTAGAACTGAATAGAACTCCCTAAACTAAATCCAGTCATTACACCCTATCAATGGGTGGCATCCATGGTTTAAGCGATTGGTTAAGGGAAACTTATGACTATAATACGAGGAGGTAAAGATAAGGTTTTGAGAGTCGTCAATTTGATACTTGCGCATAGTTGTTTTTATCTTTACAATTTGAAGGTAGGAACCATCCGTCAATTTGACTATAATAGATAAGTTGATTAACAAAATAAACACAACCAGTACAATTAATAATAATGACACCAATAAACTAATGCTAATTAGGATCTACACTAGCTAGATGGACAAGCATTATATTACTAGTAATCACACTCTACAGATCATTGGTGTGTGTGCAGGATGGAATGCTTTTGTAGTTGTACTAGTGTTGAGCATAGCACACAAGATTTACTTCTGTGTAGGGATTAAATTTGCTGCATATATTAATCATTTTTGCTACTTGCTGTTAGGATCTGCTATGGCTGGCTAGAGTGCAAGGGGATGAATAGATAACACCCCTAAATCAAATTTTCTCACAAATATAAAGACCAATCAAATCATTGGTAGTTAGTTGTGGGAGGGTGTTCATGTGTGTATCCGGTTGTTCATGCCAATTAGTAATTACGACAGAAATAATAATAAAAGAAAGACACATTAACATGTCGATATAATATCGTTTGGAGACCCCCATTCTTAAACTCTTAATCCACAACCTCTAACACCTGTGGTGTATCACCTCCAAAACTTCACTATAAACCATCTCTTCCAATCAACATGTTTATAATAATTTCTTCTCTCTCAAAGATGATGAAAAATAAAGCTAGAGATTAATGAAAGCTTAAGTTTAAGCTTTTAAGTTTTATTCAAGCCCTTGGAAACTTTTTGAGCACTTGTTCACAAGAATAAAGATTATTTTTGTACAATATGTTAAGCTTGTTAGCAAAAGCCCTAGAGCCAATCATGTGATGATTGTTGTATGAAATTTATTGTATCATATTTCTATTTATAAAGGCATGGTTATTATATTTACTTGTATTGCTGTCAAATAACTAAATATAATAATGTCCTTGAGTAGTAGGTTCTTATCTATATCAATCGATTGGTTGAATCAATAATGAGATGATATAGAGAACACTACTCTTAATCATTCCTAGTTGAGTATTAACATTCAGGGACAATATTAATGCGTAGATACTAGCATGTAGGTCAATACGATGACTTGATTTCACAAGTCATGGATATGAGATATCAAGTTGACACATGGGTATGCATTTGAGAATGTATACTGAATGACCCGCCATGAGAAAGTATCATGGATCGTTATATGAGTGTCATATACTTTCTCATGTGGCTATTAGTACGACTATTAGTCCTTAGACCTGAAGTCACCATGGTTCCCTACATAAGGAGTTGCATACTTTGGCTTCGTCAAACGTCACCCGTAAATGGGTGAACTATAAAGGCGATTACTGGGTATGTAACAAATTATGTGGAGGGATGTGAGTGATGTAGATGACATCTATCCCTCCTATATGAAGAAGGTGACATCGATATTCTTGATAGAGTGAGAACACAAAGTGCATGTCCATGACCAAATGAGTCAATATGAGATATTGAGCTCATTTGATTAGAGTGAGTCTACTTGGAGTTCAAGATATAGATTGTACAGAGGATGACACGGTCTATGCCTCAATTGGTCAATCTAGATGTCAAAGATAGTGGGACATTGTCACATATTGTGAGAGTCACAATTAGTAGTCACAAAGGTGATGTTGGAGCTCAACATTCTTGTAACTTGGGTAGCAATGATGTGTTGCTAGATACCGCTCATTGCTTATGTTCCTAAATTAGTTTAGAGACATTTCCAACGTTACAAGAACCTATAGGGTCACACACAAAGGGCAATTAGATGGAGATTAGGTTCATATGATGAACCATGAGGATTAAGTTCATGGGATGAACCAAATTGGATTAAGAGTAATCCTAATTAGACTAATTGAGTTGGACTCAATTTGTTTCAAGTGTTGAATGAGTCTAATTTAGATTTGATTCATCAAATCAATTTAAATTAATGAATAGAGATTCATTAAATTAAATTGACTTGAATCAAATGGTTGGATTTGATCAACCATGGGAGATAAGAGGTCAAGTTTGACTTGACTTGAGAGGGAAGATGAAAGGTCAAGTTTGACTTGACCAAATGCCATGTCATGATGATGACTTGGCATGGCCGGCCAATGATGATGCTCCACATCATCATTGACTTAGCATGTGGTGCCACCTCATGAGGGAGACCAAGAGCCATTAAGGCGGGTATTTTGACTTGTCTTTTTGATATAGTCATGTGGTGCCACCTCATGAGGGAGACCAAGAGCCATTGGCTCTTGGAGTTACATGCATGCATGTAACCCCCCAAGGTTAAAGTGGCCGGCCACTTCTTGATGAGGAGTGAATTGTTTTTGGGTAACTCCATCTTCTTCTTCCTTGGATCATCTTCTTCCTTGGCTCTCTTCCTCTCTTGCTCTCCCAATCCTCCATTGCCGAGTCCTTCAAGGAGTGCTAGCACACTCAAGATTGTCTTTTCTCCACCTATTGCTTGTGTGGATACCAATAGAGGAGTGTGCACTTGACACTCTCGAGTTCCGGCAATCCATTTGGACGAGCGGGATAAGCGAAGGGCATCGCTTCAAGGGTAACTTCTTATCATGTAGATCTAGAGTAGATCTAAAGGTATTAAATACATACATGTTAGTTTTATTTTTTATACTTCGCACGGATCCGTGACCGGGGCATTCGAGGTTTCCGCAATGCAAAAAGCGGTTTTTGCGGCTCGGAAAACCCAAAAGTGGTATCATAGCCACGTACAAAGCATGTATGTGTTTCGTTTTTGTAGTTTTTATATTAGATATAAAAATTACAGATTTTTATGTTTCTGTAAATTTCCTATTTTATAGATTTTTTGGGTATTTTTCTCGAAGAGTCGAAGCAACGAGTGTTGGGACACTTGTAGGCTTCAACCATCGAGAAAAACTCTCCGAAACGGCGAGTTCTCGCTTTTGATTTTTGGGACAGCGACTTAAGTCGTTGTAAGATCATAGTAGGGACACTCGCAAAGTTTATTTTGTGAGTAGGGGCGCTGCCCCTATTCCCGAAAGGGGCCTTGTCCCGCGATCGCGCCCGGAAATCGCTTAGCGGGACCGTTACGGAGAGGTGACTCATAAAATTGAAAAAAAATAGGAAAAATTATAGAAATTTTCTGTAAAAATATATAATTTAGAATTATATATAATTCTGTGATTGTCATGGCCCAAGAACCCCAATTTGATTGGACGTTAATGTGTTGTAATTCATAATACGGCATGCGTGCCGTTTTTGTGGTTGTGCATGTTGTATAGTGTATGCGACCTGCGTATCGTGCCTCTTCTTTTGAAATTCTAGTTGTAAATAGTTTTAGACTCGAATGTAACTCGAGTTTCATATTTGTAATGTACAAAATGGAGCGGTGGAAAGTCCACTTGTAGACGAAGTTACGAGAAGGGTGCCGACGACACATGACGGTCAAAGGAAGCGCTTGGAGAAGCCGCTAGCCTTAGGTTGACCGTCCGATCTTCTCTTTGGCTTGAGAAGATCGTAGTAGGGCCATGACCACATCACAGTTGATTTTATATATATATATATATATATATATATATATATATATATGTTGATATATATATATATATATATATATATATATATATATATATATATATATATATATATATATATATATATATATATATATGTTGATATATATATATTTGATTTTTCTTGTATGTATGTGATGCATGCTAGTAGAATAATGCTTATATGTATATGAAGCATGCTAGGATATTTTTCTTGTATGTATATGATGCATGCTAGAATAATGCTTGTATGTATGTGATGCATGCTAATATAGGATAATAAAGGCCTTAATGCGTATTTGATACACATTACGATTAGATTAGATCTTAATTGAATCAACTTGTAAATGCCTACCAGGTCCTTGATACCCATCACTACCTCGATCATTTGTAGTTGTTGAATCTGCCAAAGCAGAGCAACGCATATTATCTTGGTAGGGTGCGGAGGGACAATCTTGGTCCCGCCTATCACGGCTTGGGTTAGAGTAAGCTCAATTAGATTGAGTAAAACTAGTTAACTCAATTGGATCGAGTAGAACTATAGGCATATTCCAACCGTTGGAAAGATAGGATAAAATCGCATTTACACTAAATCTTGGGCGATTTAGCCAAAGCTAACTCAAGGTCTTTTATAAATGTGGGTCTTGATCCTATAAACAAGAGTTGCATAGAGATGTAATCGGTAATGTGTTACCCACCAATCATACTAAGTCTTGGGCGATTTAGCCAAAGCTAACTCAAGGCTTAGTATGATGTGGATTTTGTCCCGCAAGAATTATAGATAGTTTGTATGAATCTAGTAATGTGGTTTGACCACATCCATAACTCGATTCTACAAAATTCCTATAATTCAGTGGGAGCATCATTTGATTAAAGGCCTAATTAAATGATAAAAAGGAATATGATATTAATTCTCTGCATTATATGTTGTAGATTACTATGTCGACAAACACGAACACTCTCTCTCTGCATTCTGTCCTTGAGAAGGAGAAGCTCAATGGAGCAAATTTCCTGGACTGATATAGGAACCTGAGAATCGTTCTCACCCAAGAAAAGAAACTGTATGTCCTGGAGCAACCCATTCCGGAGGCACCTCCTGCCACTGCCTTGCGAGCTGACAAAGATGCTTACAAGAAGCATCAAGATGATGCATTAGATGTGTCATGTCTAATGCTCGCGACCATAAACTCTGAGCTTCAGAAGCAACACGAGTTCATGAATGCTTATGATATGGTTGGACATCTTCGTCAACTATATCAAGGACAAGCAAGGCATGAGAGATATGAAGTTTCTAAGGCATTGTTTGGGTCCAAAATGCAAGATGGGACTCCCGTAGGTCCATATGTACTCAAGATGATTGGGTACGTAGAAAACCTACAAAGGCTGGGATTCCCACTTGGCCAAGAGCTGGCCACTGACTTGATCTTGCAATCTTTTCCACAAGCCTACAATCAATTTGTCATGAATTACAACATGAATGAAATTGATAAGCCACTGCCTAAGATGCTCAGCATGTTGAAAACTACTGAGCTCAACCTTAAGAAAGGAAAATCTGACTCCATTATGATGGTGCAAAAGAAGAAAGGCAAGGGCAAGCCTAAAGGTAAGGGAAAGTCCCAAGCCAAGGGCAAAGGCAAGGAATTGAAACCCAAAGGAGGGGTAGCCAAGGAAGGGGCTTGCTTCCACTGCAAGGAAAGTCGACACTCGAAGTGAATCGCAAAGCTTACTCGAAGATCTTAAGAAGAAGAGAAGTGAGACTTCTACTTCAGGTATAAATGTTATAGAAGTCAATCTATCTATTTCTTCATCATGGGTATTAGATACCGGATGTGCATCTCACATTTGTAGCAAGCCTGAGAAATAGCAGGCATTGATCAAAGGGCGAGGTGGACCTACGAGTAGGCAATGGAGCAAGGTTGTTGTTGTCGTAGGGAACTTATGATCTATCTCTGCCCTCTGGGCTTGTACTAGAATTAGATGAATGTTGTTATGTGCCTGCCTTAACTAAGAACATCATTTCGGTTTCTTGTTTGGACAAGAAAGTATTTACATTTATAATAAAGAACAAATGTTGTTCAGTTTATTTAAATGATATGTTCTATTTGTAGTGCACCTCTAATGAACGGACTCTACTTTCTATACTTAGAGAGCCCTATCTATAACATAAGTACCAAAAGGTTCAAGTCAAATGAGTTGAACCAAACCTATCTCTGACATTGTCGCTTAGGTCACATAAATGAGAGTCGCTTATCTCAGCTCCATAAGGATGGGCTGCTAGACTCATTTAATTTTGAATCATATGAGACATGTGAGTCTTGCCTTTTAGGCAAGATGACCAAGACTCCCTTTAGTGGACACAGCGAAAGAGCAACAGACTTGTTAGTACTTATACATAGTGATGTATGTGACTCTTTCAATGTTGCTGCTAGAGGTGGTTACAGGTACTTCATTACATTTACTGATGACTTCAGTAGATATGGTTATGTGTATCTTATGACACATAAATCAGAATACTTTGAAAAGTTCAAAGAATTTAAGAATGAAGTACAAAACCAGCTTAGCAAGAGTATTAAGATACTTCGATCAGATCGAGGTGGTGAATACCTTAGCCATGAGTTTCGTGACTATCTAGTTGAGTGTGAGATTCTATCCCAACTCACTCCTCCATGAACACCACAGTGGAATGGGGTATCCGAAAGGAGGAATCGTACCTTATTAGATATGGTACGATCTATGATGAGTCACACAGAATTCCTATATCCTTTTGGGGATATGCTCTAGACACAGCAACCTTTACCCTTAACCGTGTACCATCCAAGGCTATGATAAAGACACCATATACGATATGGATAGGGAGAAATCCCAAGATGTCTTTCATGAGGATTTGGGGTTGTGAGGCTTACGTTTGACGTCAAGTCTCAGACAAACTGGGACCTAAATCCGATAGGTGCTATTTTATTGGATATCCCAAGGATACAAAGGGATATTACTTCTACATTCCCAGTCAGCACAAAGTGTTTGTAGGAAAGACTGAGGTTTTTCTAGAAAGGGATTTTGTTTCTAGAAAAACTAGTGGGAGTATGTTCGATCTTGAAGAAATTCAAGATAAGGACCATAGCACTGAGACCTTTATGGAGGTTAAACAGGAACCACAAAGTGTTGTGGGTGATGAGGTTATTGCACAAAGAGTTATGGAACAACCACCTGTTCATGTAGACCTACCTCTTCGCAGGTCTGATAGGGTACGTCGTCAGCCTGAGAGATATTCATTTCTCTTGTCTGACCATGATGATGCTCATTGAGAATGAGCCTACCTCATATCAGGAAGCTGTGATGAGCCCAGATTATGAGAAATGGCTACAGGCCATGAGATCCGAGATGGAATCCATGTACACCAACCAAGTATGGACTTTGGTTGATCCACTTGAAGGGGTCAGACCCATTGGGTGTAAGTGGGTCTTTAGGAGAAAGACGGACATAGATGGACTTACGCATACCTATAAGGGCCGATTGGTGGCTAAAGGTTTCAAGCAAATTCATGGTATTGACTATGATGAAACCTTTTCTCCAGTTGCGATGTTTAAGTCCATTCGGATCTTGCTTGCTATTGCAGCATACCACGATTATGAGATCTGGCAGATGGATGTCAAAACTGCATTTCTGAATGGAAACTTACTCGAGGATGTGTACATGACACAACCTGAGGGTTTTGAAGATCCACAACATACTGGGAAAGTATGCAAGCTGCAAAGGTCCATTTATGGGCTAAAGCAAGCCTCTCGGAGCTAGAATCTTCGATTCGATGATGCGATCAAACAGTTTGGTTTCATCAAGAATGAAGATGAACCCTGTGTCTACAAGAGGGTAAATGGGAACACAATTGTCTTCCTTGTATTGTATGTGGATGACATACTACTCATTGAGAATGACATCCCTTCGCTACAGTCTATGAAGACTTGGCTGGGGACATGCTTCTCAATGAAGGACTTAGGTGAAGCAGCCTATATTCTAGGCATCAAGATCTATAGAGATAGATCTAAGAGATTGCTTGGCCAAAGTTAGAGTACATACATTGACACGATATTACTACGGTTTGCCATACAGAATTCCAAGAAGGGACTTCTGCCGATGTCACATGGTGTGAGTCTTTCGAAGACTCAAAGTCCCTCTTCTAGAGAGGAGAGAGACCACATGGATAAGATCCCTTACACATCTGCTATAGGATCTATCATGTACGCCATGTTGTGTACTCGTCCTGATGTCTCGTATGCTTTGAGCATGACGAGTAGGTACCAGTCAGATCCAGGTGAGCGTCATTGGATAGCAGTCAAGAATATTCTTAAGTATTTGGAGAAGGACTAAAGAATATTTCTTGATATTTGGAGACAATGAGGAGCTAGCTGTAAAGGGTTACAGCAATGCCAGCTTCCAAACTGACCAGGATGATTATAGATCGCAGTCAGGGTTCGTGTTTTCCTTGAATGGTGGCGCTGTGAGCTGGAAGAGTTCGAAGCAGGACACAGTTGCTGATTCTATAACAGAAGCCGAGTATATCGCTGCATCTGAGGTAGCAAAGGAGGCAGTTTGGATCTGCAAGTTCATTACTGAGCTTGGGGTGGTTCCTAGCATTACAGATCCTATAGAGCTCTATTATGACAACAATGGAGCGATTGCATAGGCTAAGCAACCTCGCTCACACTAGCGGACCAAACACATACTACGGTGCTTCCATCTCATTCGAGAGATTATCGATAGAGGAGATGTGAAGATTTGCAGAGTACCCACAGAGGCTAACATCGCAGATCCCTGGACCAAGGCTTTGGCACAGAAAAAGCATGATGGTCACACTAGGTCATTGGGTATTAGATATTATGGTGATTGGCACTAGTGCTAGTGGGAGATTGTTAGTGAAAGCCCTAGAGCCAATCATGTGATGATTGTTGTATGGACTTTATTGTATCATATTCCTATTTATAAAGACATGATTATTATATTTACTTATATTGGTGCCAAATAACTAAATATAATAATGTCCCTGAGTAGTAGGTTCTTATCTATATTAATCGATTGGTTGAATCGATAATTAGATGATATAGAGAATACTATTCTTAATCATTCCTAGTCAAGTATTAACATTCAGGGACAATGTTAATGTGTAGAGACTAGTATGTAGGTCAACACGATGACTTGATCTCACAAGTCATGGATATGAGATATTAAGTTGACACATGGGTATGCATTTGATAATGTATACTGAATGACCCGCCATGAGAAAGTATCATTGATCGTTATATGAGTGTCATATACTTTCTCATGTGGCTATTAGTATGACTATTAGTCCTTAGACCTGAAGTCACCATGGTTCCCTACATAAGGAGTTGCATACTTTGGCTTCGTCAAACGTCACCCGTAAATGGGTGGACTATAAAGGCGATTACTGGGTATGTAACAAATTATGCGGAGGGATGTGAGTGATGTAGATTAGATCTATCCCTCCTATATGACAGGGGTGACATCGATATTCTTGATAGAGTGAGACCACGAAGTGCATGACCATGCCCAAATGAGTCAATATGAGATATTGAGCTCATTTGATTAGAGTGAGTCTACTTGGAGTTCAAGATATAGATTGTACCGAGGATGACACGGTCTATGCCTCAATTGGTCAATCTAGATGTCAAGGATAGAGGGACATTGTCACATATTGTGAGAGTCACAATTAGTAGTCACAAAGGTGATGCTGGAGCTCAACATTCTTGTAACTTGGGTAGCAATGATGTGTTGCTAGATACCGCTCATTGCTTATGTTCCTAAATCGATTTAGGGACATTGCCAACGTTACAAGAACCTATAGGGTCACACACAAAGGGAAATTAGATAGAGATTAGGTTCATATGATGAACCATGAGGATTAGGTTCATGGGATGAACAAAATTGGATTAAGAGTAATCCTAATTAGACTAATTGAGTTGGACTCAATTTGATTCAAGTGTTGAATGAGTCTAATTTAGATTTGATTCATCAAATCAATTTAAATTAATGAATAGAGATTCATTAAATTAAAATTGACTTGAATCAAATGGTTGGATTTGATCAACCATGGGAGATAAGAGGTCAAGTTTGACCTGACTTGAGAAGGAAGATGAAAGGTCAAGTTTGACTTGACCAAATGCCATGTCATGATGATGACTTGGCATGGCCGGCCAATGATGATGCTCCACATCATCATTGACTTATCATGTGGTGCCACCTCATGAGGGAGACCAAGAGCCATTGGCTCTTGGAGTTACATGCATGCATGTAACCCCCCAAGGTTAAAGTGGCCGACCACTTCTTGATGAGGAGTGAATTGTTTTTGGATAACTCCATCTTCTTCTTCCTTTGATCATCTTCTTCCTTGGCTCTCTTCCTCTCTTTCTCTCCCAATCCTCCATTGCCGAGACCTTCAAGGAGTGCTAGCACACTCAAGATTGTCTTTTCTCCACCTATTGCTTGTGTGGATACCAATAGAGGAGTGTGCACTTGACACTCTCGAGTTCCGGCAATCCATTTGGACGAGCGGGATAAGTGAAGGGCATCGCTTCAAGGGTAACTTCTTATCATGTAGATTTAGAGTAGATCTAAAGGTATTAAACACATACATGTTAGTTTTATTTTTTATACTTCGCACGGATCCGTGGCCGGGGCTTCCGAGATTTCCGCAATGCAAAAAGCGGTTTTTGCGGCTCGGAAAACCCAACAAAGCTCAAAGCTCCCCAAGAGTTGTATATAACAAGCTTTCCAAAAGATTCATTTTGTTCACCTCCAATAAAGTAGAGGAGGAAGCCCTCCAATTGACTAGGCAAGCAAATGTTACCAATAAAATTCAGTGACTATATATCATCATTCAATTGGAATTCACCTCTAGTCAACTATTCAACCCTTTAGTCGACTGGTACAATATCCAATTGATTGTTGCACAAACAAAATCATCTTGTTTACCTAACCCTCGCAGCCAGTCAATTCCATAGTCAACTGACATTCTCTAATTGATTGAATCAATTGGATCCAGGATACTCCCTCCTTCACTCAGCTTATATGTATCATAGTTTACAAAAGGTCCTATGGACCAAGCTAAGTCGGCCAACCACAAGTTAGAACAAGTTCTCTCTTGGTCGAATTATAACTAAATCACTAGAGAGTCTATCCTTACCTAGCTAAACACATTATCTAAAATGATGTTCCCCAAAGATAAAAGCTCTAAGACTATAATTACAATCTTTAATAGCTCATGCTTGAATAACCAATGCTTCATGCCCTAGAGTCTGCTTTATGGCCTACAGTTCACCTCATTCTAGGTCTCCGATTCATCAAATGCACCAAGCTCCCTAAGCTCGCTCCATGCTATCCAATATTCCATGCATACAAGTTCACCTTGTTTCAGGTTGTCAATCACAATTATAACCACTGCATGCTCCATGGCTAGAGTTTGCCACATGTCAAATCTTTGATCCATTAAATAGACCATGCTCCCTGATCTCGTTCTATGTCATATGATCCTCCATAGTTAAAAGTCCACTTTTTTCAGGTTATCAAGTCATAAAACACCAACTCGACCTTGTCAAGTTAACTAATTCTGCAAAATCCATATGCATAATTCCAAGTCCCTGTATACTTGATGCAATATCAATATCCTAGTCGAATCCGACCAGATAGAAGCATTGTTTCCCCAACACATACATTATGTTACATTAGACTCACCTATTTCCTTAGCTGACATCCATTTGTTTTTGCCTCTTGGTTTGTTGAGGCAAATACTAAGGGTGTTAACTTGAGAAGATAAGTGCCTATTCACATATCATCCATCATGGGATCTCTCACGCTGATCTTTTGAGGCCTCATTTCTTTTCACATTGATGTTCTTTTGGTATTATGTTAGTTTGTCCTTAAATGTTTTCAATGAAAAATATTTATCACTAAAGTAGGAAGAGTTTATCACTAGGGTTTGACTGCGGGAAGTGTCCCAGCAGTCGACTGATCTTGTGATCAGTTGACTGGTGCTCGGTATTTCGGGCACAGAATGGAGTCTTACTCGACTGTTGGGGCTAGCAGTCGAGTGAAGGCTCGATTAGTCGACTGATGGTCATGATCAGTTGACTAATGTTCTATCCGTTGGATTTTTCCAGTGTGGATTACACCGTTGTCTCACAGCAACAGTGTCATCAGTCGACTGATCAGAGATTTCCAACCCAAGTAGAAGCTTTAAATAGAGCTTGAGGAGGAGGAAATCAACAATGATTCTTGAGCTACTTTGAGGCGATTTGCTGCTGCAAATCAGTGTCTCCAAGGCTATTCTTCAAGCAACCAAGATCAAGCAATCCAAAGCTCTTTGTAAAGTTTTCTTTACTTGCATTCCATTGTATTTGCTTGTATTTTCAATGTATTACTGTTGTATACATTGTATGAGATTTCTCCACCTCGGATTTGTATCGAGGAGTTATTTGTGATTAGTGGTTGCGTGTGCATCACTATAGCTCTTTAGAGCTCGATCCGTGGAGTAGGAACCATTCGGTTCCAAACCACATTATATGCTTGTGTTGTGAATTGTGTTTGTCATATTTTGTTATTGTTATTTGTTTTATTTCCGCTGCGCTAACGAGATTTGTAGACGAACGCAATTGAATTCCATCACGTATCGAATCAATGCTATTCACCCCCTCTCTAGCGGTCAACATTTCCTCTACAATTGGTATCAGAGTCTGGAGCTCTTCTACAGACTAACCACCAGTAGCTAAGATAAAGACGCTAGAGGGAAGAAGATGGATCTTCAAGAAAGATGGGGCGATGACATAGCGATTCCACCCGCCTTTGACCGCAAAGATTTTGCGTATTGGAAAGGTAGGATGAAATATTTTCTAATGTCAAATATAGAAAATTGATTTTCCGTGATTATAGGTTTCGATGCTCCGAGAGGAGAGAACGAATAAATCCTCAAGATGAAGAGGTGGACCGAGGAGCAACGGCAAAAATTTAAGACAACCGTTAAGGTAAAAAAAATGTTACTTAATTTGATACCTAACGATATTTTGTCTAGATTAGGAAGCTATAGGGATGCCAAGGAGTTGTGGAATAAGTTGGTCAAGTTCTATGACAATCCCGAATCGGTCCAAGAAGACTTGGAAGAGGAGGAGACCGAAGAAGAAGCTTCATCATCCTCACAAGAAAGTAAGGAGTCAACTTCTGGATCGGAGGAAGAAAAAGTAGAAGAGCTGGAAGAGACCTCCACCTCTAGGATTGAGGGGGAGGAGATTAGAACATCCTCAACACTGGAGCAACAAGAAGAACCATCTACATCCGGTCGAGAGGAAGAGCAAGCTCAAGAGACCCTCACCATCGAACTAGGTAACTCAAGCAATTTGGTTTTAAATAAAAAAAATATATAATATGCTATGAGTGTAGGGACACTGGGCACTATAAGAGCAAGTGCCCAAAAAGAGTTAAGAAGACTCCACCTATGCCAAAGGTCAAGGAGACCGATGCCTCAATGCAAAAGAGCAAGGAGCAAGTGATTTGCTTCAAATGCCGACTACCGGGGCATTATAGGAGTCAATGCCCTAGGGGGAGCAAAAAGACCCAAAATGGAGCATCATATATAGGGGGAGCTAAGGCTAACCCTAAGGTATATTTTAGTAATGCTCCTTCTAATTTGAATGTTAAAAAGCATGCTAGGACTTTTAATTCTCTTGCAATTTATCATGAAAAGCATGCTAGGAATAATAAATATTTTTGTTTAGGAGCTAAGAATGTCCACTTAAGAAATAAGGAGAAATTTGGGACTAATGTTCCTAAAAATATTTTATCTAAGGACAAACCTAGATTAAATAACTCTAGACCTATTTCAAAGAAGGAGAAATTTGGGACTAATGTCCCTAGAAACGTCCTTCCTAGGGAAACAATTAAGAAAATTGAAAACCATTTAGGCATTAACCCTAAAAAGGGTAGGCATAAGCCTAAAGAAAATGGTAATGCCCAAAAACTCAATCAAAAAATAATTGGGCAGTTAGAAAATCAAGCCTTGAGGTCAAGGCTTGAGAAACTTGAGAAGACCCTTAGATTATGCAAAACAAAATAAAAGGGTCAAATGGTCAAAGTCAAGGGTCTAGGTCCAAGAGTCAACACCTAGGGCCTAAGAGACAAGAGTCAACCAAGGGCAAGAAAGGTTGGGTCACAAACCTAAGCCTAAGGTGACTTATCATAGTGTTCCATTTGAGTATGGAACACAAATTAGGTCTAGGAAGACCAAGGTCAATAGGGAAGTTATCCCTAAGATCGACCAAGGTAGGTGCTTAGTGGCCAAGGTTTCCATGAAACCTAGGAAGACCACTAAGAAGGTTACTAGGGAGGCAATCCCTAAGGTTAACTATGATAGGACCCAAATGACCAAGGCTTCTAAGCCTAGGAGGGTCATTAGAAAGGTATCTAGGGAGGTCATCCCTAAGGAATACCTAGTAAACCCTAGGAGCTCAAATAAGTTTTGAGTTCCTAAGAGCGTGATTGATTCACGCTAGATGGGTTTAGGGTGTGCCAACTTTAAATGGAATGGTAGTTAACCTAACCATAGTAAAGGTGACACTTTAGGTAATTTTCAAGGTTATGGATACCTTGGGAATAGATTTGATCTTTTGATCCTAAAAGATTTTAGGATGTGCCAATACATTTTTGGGGTTATGAAAAATCAATTAAATTGACACAATTTAGGTTTAGAGGTTGTAGTGTGCCATTTTGGAATTTTGGTACACATGAGAGAAAAGTATCAATATGACAAAATATACTTATTTATATCAAATGACAACAAATATTAAAATTTAGGTATTCTTATACCTATACCTTTTATTTGCCATGCCTTGATTGTCATATAACATGCCATGACATCATATTTATTTTTATCATTTTTATGTCATGATCATGTTTAGGATTAAGGATAAATGTCATGTGTTTTTAGATTATATCATATGCCATGACATCATGATCATTGACCATGTTTAATTATGTTATCATCTATGTCATGATCATTTCATGCATTTAATTTGATTAAAATTGATTTAAGGACAATGACATGACTTGAAGTCCCATTTATAAGGGAATCAAGTAGAGTTGCCTTAGAGAATGCATGAAACCCTAAATTAGGAGAACAAAACTTACATCTCACATTACATTGACATGTATGTGTATTTATACACCCTAGATACATGTGAGATGCTAGAATATGAGTTAAGTTCAAGGTGCATAGTTTTTGCATCTAGTTGAACTAAAACTCATCTTATCATATTGGTAGATCATTGGGAAAGCTTGTGTACAAGTCATGTATATTGAGCCCAAGGAATATGATCCAAAATAAGGTTTTAAAAATATTTTAAAATCATTTTAGAAAACCTTGGTGAAGCCTATCTTTTGATGGCAATCACCATTGATGAAGTTGATACAAAGTGAGTCAAAACTTAGAAGTTTTTCTTCACTTTTGAATTTTGTATCAATTTCGATATTTTATGGGTAAAATATTTTTCTATCATTTTTCACCCATTGTATTGGTCATAAGTATTATACTATGAATTTTCATGATTTTTTGATATACGTATAATTATTTATGAATTTCTGAAATTCAACTCTGATAATTGAAAATTGGATTTTTCAGTTATCAGTCGACTGCCCTTGGTGGCAGTCGACTGATGAGATTGGCAGCTGACTAATTTTTGATGGACTTGACTGCCAATTTTGATTTCGGGTAAAACAAGGATGTTTAACCCCATTTTAGCTACGGTAAAGGTCCCTAACCACTCCTAACCCTAGGATATGCTTTGGGAAGCATTATAAAGGATGAAAATTCATTGGATATGAATTAGGAGAGGTGTTAGGGTGATGTATCAAATTTAAGGCCTAGGAAAGTTCATGTTTGAACTTTGAACCTTATTTTTGATAGTTTAGAGTTCCTATTGGCTTAGGGACTTCCCAAGAACATTGTTGGTGCAATGGTCAAGGGGGAGCAAGCCTTTAGGGGGAGGTATCCATCAAGGGATGATGGATGATATTTTTCCTCATGAGGAGGAAAATGAGATTCTGAGATACCCAATTTGGAAATTGGGAGAGTGTATAGGATTGCCTCTCTTGAGTGATATGAGACTTATCACTAGGAAGATGGTAGGCATCCTAAGTATTTTTGGACCAAGGGAGAGATTGTAAGATCTCATTGGAACATGAGACATTGACCTCCTTGGAGAGATGACCATTTTGATGTTAGTCAAAAAGGGGGAGAACATTTTGGGAGAGAATGTTATGGAGAGTGTTATCAATTGATGTTATTAATTGTCAATTCGGAGAATTGGGGAGAATGTTTAGATTACCAATTTGGGATAATTGGTAAGGAGATTTGAGTTAGTGTTCTAACTCAAAGGTATATGTTTTTGTCAAACATAAAAAATGGAGAGATTGTTGGTGCAATCGACCCAGGTTACAATTGACCGGACTCGAGTTTGTCTTGAGTGATGTTTTGCTGTTTGACATGGAAATGATATGTTTTGATGTTTTACATGGAAGTGTTGGACATGGAAGTTTGACATTGATGTCTGATAATGTTTTGGGAAGATTGTTTGTGCAATCGATCGGGTCATGATTGACCGGACTCGAGTTTGACTCGAGGGGGTTTTTGATGGTTGACTGGAGTTGACCATGTCATGGAAAGTCCAAGTCTTGAGTACTTGACATGTAAAGTCCAAGCATGGGTCTTGGTAAGGGAAAGTCCAACATGGGTTGACAAGAAAAAGTCCAAGCATGGGTCTTGGCAAGGGAAAGTCCAACATGGGTTGGCAAGAAAAAGTCCAAGCATGAGTCTTGGCATGGAAAGTCTAACATGGGTTAGCAAAGGAAAGTCCAAGCTTAAGTCTTGGCATTTGAGAAGTCCAAGGGGTTTGATATTGGCGGCGTAAAGTCCAAGCGGGAGTCTTGGCAGCATAAGTCCAATGGTTGGCGGCGTAAGTCCAATGTGCCTTGGCGGTGTAAACACCGTTAGCATGATATAACCGATGGAAGTACCTGAAGGCTAGCACAATAGATGAACAAGTCATGGATGACTTGGAGGGATCCGAGAGGCACGAGGCTGATGGAGGTGGCTAGAAGTCTTAGGTCTAGGCTAAGGGTGATCTAGTAAGTATGGGGGCACCATACTTGGGTTAAAACCTCATGTTTGAGGTGTGCCAGTCGACTGGTGCCATAAGGCAGTCGACTGGTGTGAGTCAACTAGGGTTTGACAGTGGGAAGTGTCGGCGGATCGATCTTGTGATCGATCGTGATTCGTGCGATATTCGAGCCGCAGAATGGAGTCTCACTCGACTGCTGGGGTTAGCAGTTGAGTGAAGGCTCGATCAGTCGACTGATGTCCTATCCATTGGATTTTTCCAGTGTGGATTACACCGTTGTCTCACAACAATAGTGTCATCAGTCGACTGATGGACCCAATCAATCGACTGATCGGCGATTTCTAGCCCAGCCAGAAGCTTTAAATGGAGCTCGAGGAGGAGGAAATCAACAAGGTTCTTGAGCTACTTTGGGGCGATTTGTTGTTGCAAATCAGGGTCTCCAAGGCTATTCTTCAAGCAACCAAGATCAAGCAATCCAAAGCTCTTTGTAAAGTTTTCTTTACTTGCATTCCATTGTATTTGGTTTTATTTTCATTGTATTACTATTGTATATACATTGTACGAGATTTCTCCACCTCGGACTTGTGTCGAGAAGGAGTTATTTGTGATTAGTCGTTGCATGTGCATCACTAGAGCTCTTTAGAGCTCGATCTGTGGAGTAGGAACCATTCGGTTCCGAACCACATTTTATGTTTGTGTTGTGAATTGTGTTTTGTAATATTTCATTATTGTTATTTGTTTTATTTCTGCTGCACTAACGAGATTTGTAGACGAACGCAATTGAATTCCATCACGTATCGAATCGATGCTATTCACCCCCCTCTAGCGGTCAACATTTCCTCTACAGTCATTCCTCCCCCAGCGAACCTTCGTCCTCTTCCCCCGGTTGACATTCCTCCTAGTTTGGTAGTACTACTATCCCATTCGGGAGAGGAGTCTTCTGCCGGCTCTTCTAGCACCGTCCGATCTTTGTAAATAATAAAAGTCCCAGTTGACTATAGTGTTTATTATATATATATATATATATATATATATATATATATATATATATATATATATATCCAACATAATCACCACCATCGTCCGAACCTTCACTGCAAAATAGTTATTTTAATACTTGACCCCTTCTAAAGGGCTAACTGTAGGGATCCCGAGCGATAAACAAAATTCGCAGTGGAAAACTTAGGATCCCTCCAGAGATCCAAGCAAAAAAAATATACTCGTTTCAATTATCGATTCTATCCTATAGGAATCGAGATTACCTTCGAAGCGTGCCCTTCGAATTCCAGTCAGGAACACTTGCGGATCTTAGCGTGGTCAGAATGTCCACGCCTCTACGGTGCACACACACACTATCTTGGAGAGAAGAGGTAAGCCCTTTCGGTTGTGCTAGCAACCACTCCAAGGTCTCACTTTTCCACTCTATACTTGGCCCTCTTGTGTTGTGAACGAAAAATAAAATCTCATTTTCTTTTTTATTGTCCACGTTGAAGAAGAAGAAGCAACCATAATACACCTTAATGAGACATTAAATGCACTTCCTTATTCTTCATGGTAAAAGAAAGGAAGTCAATGTATTAGCCTTCTTCTCTTGGGTTGACTTGAGTCTAACTCAACATAAACCAATTTGAGTTCAACTCAAATTTAGCCAAGTAATGAGTCTTACTCATTCTAGTTAATCCAATTAACTAATAATTCATTTTAGTCAAACCAAAATGATTTCCTCTCCAAAATAATATGTTCTTTGTGTGTGACCCTATAGGCTCTCATAACGTTGGCAATGTATCCAAAACCATTTTAGATACATAAGCAATGAGCGGCATCTAGCAATACATCATTGCTACCCAAGTGATGAGAATGTCGAGATCCGACAACCTCTTCCGTGACTATTATCATATGACAGTGTCCTTCTATCCTTGATATCTCAGATCGATCAATGAGGCATAGACCGTGTCACCCTCTTATCAATCTTTATGTTTCTTGATCCCCAAGTAGACTCACTCAAACAAATGAGCTCAATATCTCATATTGACTCATTTGAGCATGACCATGCATTTCGTGGTCCTACTCTATCAAGAGGCCAAAGATATCACTCCCGTCATATGGGAGGGATAGATCTCATCTACATCACCCACATCCCTTCGCATAATTCGTTACATACTCAGTGATCGCCGTTATAGTCACCCAATTACGGTGTGACGTTAGATGATACCAAAGTACATAACTCCTTATGTAGGGAACCGTAGTGACTTCAGGTCTAAGGACTATTCATACCAATAGTCACATGAGAAAGTATATGACACTCATATAACGATCCATAATACTTTCTCATGGTGGGTCAATTCAGTATATATAGTCTCTAATATATATATACCCATGTATCAATGTGATATCACATATCCATGACTTGTGAGATCAAGTCATCCATTGACCTACATGCTAGTCTCAATGTATCAATATAGCCCTTGTCTATTAATACAATACTCGACTAGAAATATTTAAGAATAGTGTTCTCTATAGCTTCTCATAATCAATTCTACCAATTGATATACTGTAGATAACAATCTACTATTCATGGGCATTATTATATTTATTTAGCTGACACACACATAAAGAAATATAATAATCAATCTTTGCCTTTATTAATGCAAGAATATAATACAAAAGTCTCCCTCATCAATCATCTCATAATTGGCACTAAGGGCTCATACTAACAATCTCCCACTAGCACTAGTGCCAATCATTGTAATCTCTAAGACCCAGTGACCTAGTATGACCATCATGCTTCCTCTGTACCAAAGCCTTGGTCAAGGGATCCGCAATGTTAGCATCAGTGTCTACTCTGCATATCTGAACATCTCCTCTATTGATGATCTCTCGAATGAGGTGATACCGCTGCAGTATGTTTTTGGTCCTCTGATAAGAGCGAGGTTCCTTAGCCTGAGCAATAGCCCCATTGTTGTCACAATAGAGGTCTATTGGGTCTGCTATGCTAGGAACCACCTCAAGTTCAGTGATGAACTTTCGGATCCAAACAACCTCCTTTCACGCAAGACGCAAAGAATATACTTGGCCTGTAGAATCTACAAGCCGTGTCTGCTCAACTCTTCCACTCACGCCACCATTCAAGAAAAATACATACCCTGACTGCGATCTGGAGTCATCCTTGTCAGTTTGGAAGCTCGCATCATTGTAACCCTTTACAGCTAGCTCCTCATTGCCTCCAAATATCAAGAAATATTCTTTTGTCCTTCGCAAGTACTTAAGAATATTCTTGATACCGCCCAAAGGACATTCACCGATCTCGATCGACACTGCTCGTCATGCTTAAAGCATACGAGACATCGGGGCGAGTACAAATCATGGCGTACATGATAGATCCTATAGCTGATGCATAAGAGATCTGATCCATGCGATCTCTCTCCTCCTTAGAAGAGGGAGATTGAGTATTCGAAAGACTCATACCATGTGACATTGGCAAAAATCCCTTCTTGGAATTCTGCATGGCAAAACCCTTAAGCACCTTGTCCACATATGTACTCTGACTCAAGCCAAGCAATCTCTTAGATCTATCTCTATAGATCTTGATGCCTAGAATATAGGCTGCTTCACCTAAGTCTTTCATTGAAAAACAATTCCCAAGCCAAGTCTTCACAGACTGCAGCATAGGGATATCATTTCCAATGAGCAGTATATCATCTACATACAATATGAGGAAAACAATTGAGCTCCCACTAACCTTCTTGTAGACACAAGGTTCATCTTCGTTCTTAATGAAACCAAACGTTTTGATTGCATTATCGAAACGAAGATTCCAGCTTCTAGAAGCTTTCTTTAAACCATAAATGGACCTATGCAACTTACAAACCTTTCCAGCATCCTTTGGATCGACAAAACCCTCAGGTTGTGTCATATACACATCCTCGAGTAGATTTCCGTTAAAAAATGCTGTTTTGACATCCATCTGCCAGATCTCATAGTCATAGTAAGCTGTAATAGCAAGCATGATCCGAATGGATTTGAGCATCGCAACTGGAGAAAAGGTTTCATCATAGTCAATACCATGAATCTGCTTGAATCCTTTTGCTACCAATCGCCCTTTATAGGTATGCACATTACCTTCCATGTCAGTCTTTCTCCTAAAGACCCACTTACACCCAATGGGTTTGACCCCTTCAGGTGGATCAACCAAAGTCCAGACTTGGTTAGTGTACATGGATTCTATTTCGGATCTCATGGCCTCGAGCCATTTCTCAGAATCTGGGCTCATTACAGCTTCCTGATAGGATGTCGGCTCATCAAGCATGATACCATCGTTATCATCCAAGAGAAAAGAATATCTCTCAGGTTGATGACGTATCCTATCAGACCACTGCAGCTTGGTGGTCTACAGGCAGGTTGTATCACAACTCCTTGTGATGGTATTCTTGTTCCATTAAGGTATCGTGCTATTTTGTGTATCTTGAACTTCTTCAAGATCAATTTTACTCCACTTATTTTTCTAGAAATAAATTCCCTTTCTAGAAAAACACCATTTCTGGCAACAAACACTTTGCCTTGTGTGGGGTTGTAAAAGTAATATCCCTTAGTTTCCTTGGGATATCCAACGAAATAGCATCTATCTGATTTGGGGCCTAGTTTATCTGATACTTGACGTCGTACGTAAGCCTCACAACCCCAAATCTTCATAAAAGACATCTTGGGACTCTTCCCAGTCCATATCTCATATGGTGTCTTTACGACTGCCTTAGAAGGAACACGGTTAAGTGTGAAAGCGGCGGTCTCTAGAGCATATCCCCAGAAGGAAGGAGGAAGTTCTGTATGACTTATCATTGATCGTACCATATCTAATAGAGTATGATTTCTCCTCTCAGATACACCATTCAACTGTGGTGTTCCAGGTGGAGTGAGCTGAGATCTTATCCCACACTCAACTAGATAGTCACTAAACTCTTGGCTTAGGTATTCCCCACCTCGATCTGATCGAAGTATCTTAATACTCTTACCAAGTTGGTTCTGTACTTCATTCTTGAATTCTTTGAACTTTTCAAAGAATTCTGATTTGTGTCTCATAAGATACACATATCCATATCTACTGAAATCATCAGTAAATATGATGAAGTACTGATAACCTCCTCTGGCTACGACTTTGAAAGGACCGCATACATCACTATGTATGAGGCCTAACAAATCTGTCGCTCATTCGCCTTGTCCACTAAATGGAGTCTTGGTCATCTTGCCTAAAAGACAAGATTCACATACAAAATCAAATGAGTCCAGTAATCCATCCTTATGGAGCTGGGCTATGCGACTCTCATTTATGTGACCCAAGCGACAATGCCAAAGATATGTTTGATTCAAATGATTAGATTTGAATCGTTTGGTATTTATGTTATAGACTGGGTTTTCGAGGTCTAGAACATAGAGTCCATTCATCAAGTGTGCACTACAATAGAACATTTCATTTAAATATACAGAACAACACTTGTTCTTAATTATAAATGAAAAACCTTTCTTGTCCAAACAAGATATAGACATAATATTCTTAGTTATTGAAGGTACGAAATAACACTCTTCAAGTTCTAGAATTAAACCACTGGGTAATGATAAGGAATATGTTCCTACAGCTATAGCAGCAACTCTTGCGTCATTGCCAACACGTAGGTCCACTTCTCCTTTTGTCAAAGATCTACTTCTTCTCAAGCCCTGCACATTGGTACAAATATGAGAAGCACAACCGGTATCCAATACCCATGAGGAAGAAATAGATATATTGACTTCTATAACATGTATACCTGAAGTGGAAGTCTCACTTCCTTTCTTCTTCTGAACTTCCTCGAGGTACTTTTTGCAGTTCCTCTTCCAATGTCCAGCTTCCTTGCAGTGGAAGCAAATCCCTTCCTTGGCCACCCCACCTTTAGGCTTCAATGCTTTGTCCTTATCTTTATTCTGGGTCTTACCCTTGCCTTTAGACTTTTTCTTACCCTTGCCCTTTTTAACCATAAGTACATCATTAGTACCAGGTTGCATCTTCTTAAGATTGCTCTCAGCAGTTCTCAACATGCTTAAGAGCTCAGGCAATGGTTTGTCAATTTCGCTCATGTAATAATTCATGACAAATTGACTAAATCCTCTAGGCAGCGAATATAGAATAAGGTCAGTGGCCAACTCTTGGCCTAAAGGAAACCCCAATCTTTCAAGGTTCTCAACATACCCAATCATCTTGAGTACATGTGTCACGCCCCGAGGGAGTCCCCGCCAGACAAAAATCCGGCAGCATCTCCCCTGTACGGTTGACAATATCAATTTTTATACAAAGCCTACACGGCCACTATACATCGGTCAACACGACCGGAATCCAAACATCACATGCAGGAAATCAAATAGGCCTCAGGCCAACAAATCAAGGTAAATATAAGTCTACACTAACTAGACTTACCCCTTCTGCCATCTGAGCAGGAATAACCCAACCAAAACCAACCGGAATAAAATCCGAATAAAGATCTACAAGGACACCACAAATCCACGAGTACATAACCAAAACATCAGGACCTAAACATCTCTTCTATACAAGATCCAAAACCATAAGACCAATAAAAACCTATCCACTTCGACGAGGGGGATTGGCAACTGGACTCTCCTGACAGCTTCATCCTGAAATAAAAATGAATCAACGGGGTGAGTTCAAAGAACTCTGCGGGTATAGTAGATATGAATAGCAAGAAATAGCTAACAATACTAATCATGCCAGTACAGTCTCATATATATGGTAAGCAAGAAATAAATGCAAAAGGACTGTACTCACCTGAGTCTCCTACCCTGATATAGGAGCATGTGCCCTACTATAAGAGATAAAGTCATCACCATATAAGAATATGAATCCTGTATGCATGTCAATCATATGCAACATCCAAGGCATCAATACAATAATGCAGCAAACACAATACAAATGCAATCCGTGCAAAATGCATGCCGTGCCAATGACATGGTCACCCCTGACGCCAGTCAGCCGCCTCACACGCAATGGTGAAGCCGAGTGGGTAGGGCTATGACAACTGTGCACTCTGCCATCACTGCTCTGGTGGCCAAGTGGGCGAGGATCTTTGTCGAGTACACCTATCCTCCTGCCCCAAACATAGTGGGGAGCTAAGCTCTCATCTCCGGTGTCATAGGCGGAGGAGGGATCCTGCCCCTACCACGCCGCCTCGTCGCTACCCATGGCGGTCCGGTGAACTGACGAACAGCGCACACACCCTCCTGATGTACCACTAACCCATGAGTGGCAGTGTGTGCAGGCCATGTAACTAGCTGCGGGCTCAACAATAATGGAACCCCGTCCAGCCAGCATGCAATCATGCAAGATGGTGCATGATACTAAAGCATGTAAATCCAACTACAAATATCCATCCGAATAATATGCAAAGTCAATAAGTGCATATAACTGATCCAAGCAACCATGATCCAATAAAGCAGGAAGATATAATCATAATCAAATGCATGTAGCAAGTAGGCACTAAGCATACTAGGCATATAAACATGAAAAGTATTGCATGCTATCCTAACTAACATATCAACTTGACTATATCTAAAGATAAGTCAAAGTACACTTTGAATATATATCAGTAGAAGAATGAAACCGTCACATTTGGGACACGCCTAATCGTGGCCAAAAACTATAAAGCATGACTATTGTTAAGCACAATATAATTCAATGACAATTAATCGATTTTCATAACCCAATTATCCCAATTAAGTCATAATCAATTAACCTAATTCATCACCTACCAAAAATCCTCAAGATCAAACAATATCACCCAAATCTCATATCCTCCGAATACCATACCGATCAACCGAATAACACCCGAATCAACCCAAATCGACCAATCAAGCTCACCCGCCCTAGGAATTCCACGACAACCACTTCCCCAAATCGATCCCAACTCCATTTCCTAAATTCACATGAGCCTTATTCACCCACACCACCCCCAATCCAAACCAAAACCAAATAAGAGATAGCTCGAGATATACCTGCGATTGGAACCTCCCAACTGCTCAGTTCGCCGGCAAATTTCCTTGTTGCCCTAAATCACTGCCCAAACACAATCACTGTCAAATCACCGAAACATACCGTAGGGATTAGACAAAACCCCAGTTAACCCCTTACCTTGCTCGGTGATGCTCGGCGGAAAGGCGGCTCCCCAGCAACAACCTCACCCGATTTGCCCTAATCGCCCACTCGGCAACCACCGAAGAGAAGGGCGAGGAGGCTCGGCGGTCTATGGCGTAGAGTAGGCGCTCCTCATCTAGGGCGAGGAGGCTCGGCGTGGCCTCGTCGTCTTGGCGGCGAGCGTGAAGGAAGGTGGCGCTGCGGAGGAGAAGAGGCGTCGCGGCGGTGCTCGGTCTGGCAGTGGTGTCGGCACGGTGCTCACGTCGGGTGGCGTCGGCGCCGGTGCTCGCATCGGCGGCGTCGCTCGCGTCGAGCGGAGGCTCGTCGGCGATTAGCGGCAGAGGAGAGGCGTCGGCGCTTGCGGTATGTCGTCGCGAAGAAGAAGCGCCGGCAAAGGCGACAACGCGGAAAGGGGTTCGCGTGGCCCTAGAAGAAGAAGACTCGGCCGCGAGGAAGGACGAGGAATCGGAGAAGAGTGGCGATGCCCGATCGCAGTGGCGGCGGTGTCTAAGGCACGCAATGCGCGCGCGTGGAAGGCCGGCGGAGATGCCGGCGCAGAGGAGTGGTCGGCGGCGTCGGTGTCTGCGGCTGCACAAGGTCGGGGAAGAAGATGTCGCGAAGAAGGAAAAAGGCGTCAGTGCGCGGAGGAAAGAAAACTAGGAAAATTAGGAAGATAAAACCTAGATTTATAACCTAGGTTAATTAACCCCATTAACTAGTCTAAACAAACCCCTTTAAAAGCCTATTTATTTTATCCCCGTAAAAATCTCGTACGGAGTCCGTTTAAATCCAGAAAAATTCCTAAAAATTCCTAAAAATCTCGAAAATAATCCCTAGGATTATTTCCCCGAAATTTTAGCCATTTAATTTTATATCTTAATTTTTCCGTATTTAACATTCTCCCCCACTAATAAAAATTTGGTCCCCAAATTTCCTACTCGTATATAAGTACGAGATGTCCCTATAACCATCTCAAGCATCTGGAGACAAGTCACACCTCAAGTGACTAAGTGGGGTTACTGATATCCCTTAAAATCAAATCACACTTGCTTCTAGTAGCTCTTCCAGAGTATGAATAGTATCTTCATATCGACCATCTATCATAAGTATCTCACTGTACCCGAGTGGAGCTCTATATCCGTGACCTGTTAAAGATTTTACCATAATCCTAAGGTAAATCCTGAATCGCTATCGCATACGATACTCAAAGATCCTCCATGAACTAGAAATCGCCACAATATAACCTATCCAGCGATCCAACAAACTCCTCGTATGGATCGAATGAAAATGAGCGGACTTAACTAATCATACTAAGTCCTTTCCGAATTCCAAATAATCTCCCAACACTGTCCATCATACTATGCTTTCACGCCCATCTCGCATGTAACCTTCTGATTATTTATATACCACCTTTACTATCGACACCGCATCGCATAATCAACTATGTCCTCGCATGTCGCTTCCACCATGGAGAACGTTTCAACACTTACTATTTACCGAATACAATCCGATACATCTGCAACATATAGAACCTATTGCAATCTTCAGCAATACTTATCAAAATATCATGACCAAGCCTCTTGGCTCTCGTAGTAATGTCAAAGGCACTACTTACAGGCAATGACATGCTACCACAATCGGGACTCAGTAAGATGTCAGTAGCTATCTAGCCACCTACGACATACAAATTCCACTATCACTAATTCCAACCTAGAGCAAGAGTACAACTCTATGGTAAATGCTCTATCATCACAACAGAATCTATCTTGTTCCCGAATCAATAATAACTCTTCCGAAATTCAAATGCAACTACACAAGAGCTAGCTAAAACCTCGTAAGCATATCCGCTTCATCTCTACAAAACAACATAACAACTCCTACTAGTCCACGCTATATATATATATGACAACCCATCTCGTAGTTCCTCATTTGACGTAACCATAGGATACGTCTCAATCAACTAAAACAGAAACGCTCCATTCTCTGAAACATTGCATCCGCATACAATACCCTTCCTTCCACCCGAGAATGATCAAACAACTCTGGTGTAAAAGTCAACCATCGTCTGAGCCCTGAAACTAGTTTCACAAGCTTCAGACTAAATAAATTCCATTACCCGTCACGGTGTAGTACCACTAGAGCATCCTATCCATATCTATGGTAATAAATCAAATCAATACCAGAAAATCATCACCTACGATGGCCGAGTGCTCAACTCCAACTGCCACCATCATAAATGATCCAATCGTGTCCAGAATACACGATTTCCTAAATCCCTGGACGACTAAGTCGTCATAAGTCAAACAAGATAATCAAACCTCGTACAATTCATACCAAGTATGAAATTGTCATCACTATACACCTGCATCCTCTTTACTCTAGGCTGATAATATATCAATCATCCCTATAACTTTGATAATTGTATGACACCCTGTCACTACAATATCAACACACCAATCATAAATCAATCCTAGAGTATACACAGGTGTCCTATAGCTGATCTAAATAGATCCTCAATCCACCATGAAGGATAATCATTTCCTTCTACCACTACCACATTCCATCATCGAAAATCGTTGTATAACCTCAAAGGTTCATCTCTTTAACCAAGAGTTAGGATCTTCTCGAAGAAATATTGGGATGATAAATATCCCATACAACACCTCCTATAATAAGATAAAACGATCTTTCATCGTCTTGACAAGTGTAGGCATATACGCCTAATCCATAACCAAATCACTATTAGTATGGACTGATATTCTCCGAGGGTTTACTCCTTGTCCTCCTAATGGGTGGCTAGCGGGTCTAACCCTAGCCTCCTTATTCGACATCAGTCGGCACCTCTAAAGAATCCGTACCTCTGAAATCATCATTAGATTCCTCAAGATCAATACGTTATCGACCTCGTCCCCGAACATGAGTAGGGGCAATTTCACTAAGTCAATAGTTTTCCTAGCCACAAAAGTACCGTAACTACTAAAGACAATACTTTTCCTATAGCTCAGAGATATCCTTCAGCTCGTCTGGTGCCAAAACCCAAGAACTCCCAAAAATCCAAGGGAAATCAAATCCTCGAAACACAAAACCCGCAAACCAAAACCGCAAACCAATAAATTGTCACGTCCTGGGGGCATATCCGTCATCCAAATGACAAGGGAGCCCCTTAGTGACAATATCCAGAATCCATGGACCAAATCTGGTAAAAACCTCGAAATAATTATAGAAATATAAGTATTTCAATAACTGCATGCATGCACGACTAAACATATATCAATCAAAGTAAAATAGTTTTATGACCCCAAATCCAATTGACTAAAATCCAAAGTGCATAAATAGAATGCAATACCAATAAAGTAAACAAAGCGGCATCTCGACGATGCAGTGGGACAAGCACGGCAATGAACCCTCTGAGCGACTCGAAGGTAGGTCAACATGACACGTCCTCCATCAGTTAACCTAGAGGATAAATGAGGAGGGGATAAGTACAACCACTCTGTGGATGTATAGACAATAGTGCATAATCATAATGCACATAATGGAAGTCACAGGGAACAAGCTAAAGTAACCCAACCTTAGAGTACTAATATCAGTCTACAACTATCCTGATCAGCGGTATACAAATATACTCGCAACATACACAACCACTGCAACAAGCAGTGCACATCCAGATACCACGACAAAGTCTCGTGGCTCTCGCACAAAAAGGAAACTATCTATGAGCTACCGCGAACGAAACCCATGGGCCGACAATCAATAGCACGGTCTACGCGCAATTATATGCTACCACGAATGAGATTCGTGGGTAAACAAGCAGTATATAAATATCTAATTATCGACTGCAGACATTTGCATACTATCACCAATAGGTCGCGTGAGCAGTCGATTATTCTAGGTTGTTAAGTCTAGGCTTATCCAATACATCCCGCATAAATCGACTTTCAACGTCGACAAAGATCATCGATCTACAATTAAGCCCCTTGAGGCGATCAAGCGAGGGTTTCAACACCTCTAATACCAAACGTTTACCAAAGTCGGTAAAGATCATCAACTTATAAATAAATAAGTCTAGATGATTAAATCTAGCCTTCCAACCCTTCCAACATGATCGGTATCAAGGTCGATCAAAATCATAAGTCCACTAATAATCGCGTCGAGACAATTAATCATAGGGTTTCGTCTCAACTAACAAGAAACGCCTATCAAGGCCAATAAGGACCACAAGTCTACTATCAAGCCCTTCAAGAGGGTTAATCCCAAATTATATCGTCCTACCAGCTCAATCATGCATACTACAACATGCTACCAAGAACAGATCTCGTGGTTACTTAACCTGTAAAGTAGCTATCTAGCTACAGACGTCATCCAAATCCGATTATTACCAACTCCGAACGAATAACGCAAGAATATATCTTGCAGTAGATCATCTCAACCATGCATGAGAGACCACATGTATACAAAGCACCTACCTATAGAGAGACTCTACTGCAGACTCTCTCTCTCAACCAAGAATGGGAGATATAGTAAGGATTAATCGCATCCTAATCATTCGACCTCCGATCACCATATCACTGAAACAGTAAATGGGTAATCACATATACCAATATGCACATCCGGATCATTACGCCTAGGGTTCCAACACCTAGGGTTCCACTAATGTTGTTTCATTTCTGAGATCCGCTCCTACAGAATAACTTCATCTAAGTTATTCTATTTCTACTAGTCTTAATCATGATATCCACCGCAAAAACTCATAACCATAAACATATAACATGCTGTCTAATAAACGACAGCATAGTCCTACTAATGGGAATCAATGGCTGAAATTAATTAGAGTATAACTAAAGGGCCATGCCAGATCAAAGTCAATGCCAGAACAAAGTCGAGGCAATATATAAATAAAGCATCAGATGCTTATATATACTCTAAACTACATAAGCTATGTAATCATGTCCTCATACCTTCTACGAATTTATCCATCTTAGTCATATTATTCAACTAGTCTAATAATCCTAATACTAGTCAAATCCTAAGAGGTAAACATCTACCAATACATCTTATCATTTATATCACAATGATAACAAGCTACGTATAGCAGTAATAGCAATTTATAACCAAATGCTATCTATAAACCAGCAACCTAAAAATCTAACAATCCAATAGATATCAGGTTAAAACAATACTAGATAAAACATGATATCACCGCATAACCAATATAAATATGTACTAAATCTAGGAAATTTTCTAGAATTTATTTACCTGTTAGCTGTCTGGAGATGTCCTGTCGCCGCCAAATCCCCCATATTGACCTCGTCAATAATACCTCGAATTTCCGAAACATAAAAATCGTCGGAAATCCGTAAAACTCCGAAAATACCCAGTTAACCTGCCAAACTTGGCGAACTCCATAACCCAAAGACCCTAAGGAACTCGGAAACCTACGCTCTGATACCAAATAAATTGTCACGCCCGAGGAGTCCTCACAGACAAAATCCGGCGATCTCCACATGACGGTTGACAATATCAATTTTTATACAAAGCCTACACGGCCACTATACATCGGTCAACACGACCGGAATCCAAACATCACATGCAGGAAATCAAATAGGCCTCAGGCCAACAAATCAAGGTAAATATAAGTCTACACTAACTAGACTTACCCTTCGCCATCCGGCAGAATAACCCAACCAAAACCAACCTAATAAAATCCGAATAAAGATCTACAAGGACACCACAAATCCACAGTACATAACCAAAACATCGGGACCTAAACATCTCTTCTATACAAGATCCAAAACCATTAGACCTATAAATACCTCTCCACTTCGACGAGGGGGATTGGCAACTGGACTCTCTGTGACTTCATCCTCGAAATAAAAATGAATCAACGGGTGAGTTCAAAGAACTCGGGTATAGTAGATATGAATAGCAAGAAATAGCTAACAATACTAATCATGCCAAGATCTCATATATATGGTAAGCAAGAAATAAATGCAAAAGGATCAGACACTGAGTCTCCTACCCCGATATAGGAGCATGTGCCCTACTATAAGAGATAAAGTCATCACCATATAAGAATATGAATCAGATGCATGTCAATCATATGCAACATCCAAGGCATCAATACAATAATGCAGCAAACACAATACAAATGCAATCCGTGCAAAATGCATGCCGTGCTAATGACATGGTCACCCCTGACGCCAGTCAGCCGCCTCACACACAATGGTGAAGCCGAGTGGGTAGGGCTATGACAACTGTGCACTCTGCCATCACTGCTCCTGAGTGACCGAGTGGACAGGATGCTGTCGGAGTACACCTATCCTCCTGCCCCAAACATAGTGGGGAGCTAAGCTCTCATCTCCTGTCATAGGCCGGAGGAGGGATCCTCGCCGCTACCACGCGCCTCGTTGCTACCATGAGCGGTCCAATGAGAGCTCGACAGAGCAATCGCACACACCCTCCCGATGTACCACTAACCCATGAGTGGCGGTGTGCAAAGGCCATGTAACTACTGCGGCTCAACAATAATGGAACCTGTCTACTAAAGATGCAATCATGCAAGATGGTGCATGATACTAAAGCATGTAAATCCAACTACAAATATCCATCCGAATAATATGCAAAGTCAATAAGTGCATATAACTGATCCAAGCAACCATGATCCAATAAAACAGGGAAGATATAATCATACTGATCAAATGCATGTAGCAAGTAGGCACTAAGCATACTAGGCATATAAACATGAAAAGTATTGCATGCTATCCTAACTAACATATCAACTTGACTATATCTAAAAGATAAGTCAAAGTACCCGCCTGAATATATATCCGTAAGAATGAAACCGTCACGACTGGGAACCTGCCTCGTGACCGAAACCTGCATAAAGCATGACTATTGTTAAGCACAATATGCAATTCAATGACAAATCGAATAATTAATCGATTTCCCTCATAACCCAATTATCCCAATTAAGTCATAATCAATTAACCTAATTCATCACCTACCAAAAATCCTCAAGATCAAACAATATCACCCAAATCTCATATCCTCCGAATACCATACCGATCAACCGAATAACACCCGAATCAACCCAAATCGACCAATCAAGCTCACCCGCCCTAGGAATTCCACCGACAACCACTTCCCCCAAATCAGATCCCAACTCCATTTCCTAAATTCACGCCCGACCTTATTCACCCACAGCCACCCCCAATCCAAACCAAAACCAAATAAGAGATAGCTCGAGATATACCTGCGATTGGAACCTCCCAACTGCTCAGTTCGCCGGCAAATTTCCTTGTTGCCCTAAATCACTGCCCAAACACAATCACTGTCAAATCACCGAAACATACCGTAGGGATTAGACAAAAGCTTAACCCCTTACCTTGCTCCTGATGCTCTACTGTGATGCAACCCCCACCGGCAACAACCTCACCCGACGTGCCCCAATCGCCCTCTCCGGCAACCCCCGAAGAGAAGGGCAGAGGAGGCTCGGCGGTCCTATGGTCAGAGAGGCCAAGGCGCCTCATCTAGGGCAGAGGAGGCTCGGCGTGGCCTCGCGCTGGCCAAGCAGACGTGAAGGGAAGGTGGCGCTATGAGGAGAAGAGGGGCGTCGTCGGCGGGTGCTCGGGCGGCTGGTGGTGTCGGGCGCCGGTGCTCACGTCGGGTGGCGTCGGGCGCCGGTGCTCGCATCGGGCGGCGTCGCTCGCGTCGGGCAGAGGTCTGCTCGTCGGCAGTTGGCGACGGCAGAGGAGAGGGCGTCGGCGCTTGCAGCTGTGTCGTCGGCGAAGAAGAAGGCGCCGGCAAGGGCGCATAACGCGAAAGGGGTTCGCGTGGCCGACGCTACGGAAGAAGAAGACTCGGCCGCGAGGAAGGACGAGGAATCGGAGAAGAGTGGCGATGCCCGATCGCAGTGGCGGCAGTGTCTAAGGCACGCAATGCGCGCGCGTGGAAGGCCGGCGGAGATGCCGGCGCAGAGGAGTGGTCGGCGGCGTCGGTGTCTGCGGCTGCACAAGGTCGGGGAAGAAGATGTCGCGAAGAGAAGGAAAACCGCAAAG
Organism: Wurfbainia villosa; assembly: GCA_025175895.1. Lineage (NCBI taxonomy): Eukaryota > Viridiplantae > Streptophyta > Magnoliopsida > Zingiberales > Zingiberaceae > Wurfbainia > Wurfbainia villosa. Next base: position 26,349,384 of record CM045989.1, on the reverse strand, counting down.
GGCGTCGGGCGCGGAGGGGAAAGAAAACTAGGGAAATTAGGAAGTTAAAAACCTAGATTTATAACCTAGGTTAATTAACCCCATTAACTAGTCTAAACAAACCCCTTTAAAAGCCTATTTATTTTATCCCCGTAAAAATCTCGTACGGAGTCCGTTTAAATCCAGAAAAATTTCTAAAAATTCCTAAAAATCTCGAAAATAATCCCTAGGATTATTTCCCCGAAATTTTAGCCATTTAATTTTATATCTTAATTTTTCCGTATTTAACAACATGAGTTCCTACGGGTGTTCCTTCTTGCATTTTGCATGAAAATAATGCCTTAGATACCTCAGATCTCTCGTGCCTCGCCTGCCCTTGATATAGTTGCTTCAAGTGTGCAACCATATCGAAGGCATCCATGTTCTCATGTTGCTTCTGAAGCTTCAGAGTTCATGGTTGCAAGCATAAGGCATGATGCATCTAATGCATCATCTTGATGCTTCTTGTATGCATCCTTATCTACACGAGTAGCATTATTGGCGGGTGGTTCAGAAATGGGTTGCTCTAGGACATAGAGTTTCCGCTCCTGTTTGAGAACTATTCTCAAATTTCTGAACCATCGAATGAAGTTTGCTCCATTGAGCTTGTCCTTCCAAGGACTCCATCGCAGAGAGAGGGTATTTGTCGTATTTGAAGACATAGTAATCTACAACAGAAATGATATGCAGAAATGAGTATTATATCTGAAATCATTTAATTAGGCCTTTAATTAAATGAGACTCCCACTGATTCCCTTAGCTTCAATAGGAGCTAGTCATACCAGTTCTATTGAGCTTCAAGTTCATGTGAGACAAGATCCACATCATACCTCACCTTGAGTTAGCTTTGGCTAATCACCCAAGATTTAGTATCACTAGGTAGGTAACATTTTACCAATTGCATCGTATGCAACTATTGGAATAAAGGATCAAGATTCACATTATACATCATCTTGAGTTAGCTTTGGCTAATCGCCCAAGACTTAGTATAAATGTTCTCTTATCCGTGTCTCCTAACTATTAGGAAATGCCTCTAAGTATTTCTCAATCTAATTAAGACACTTAGTGAAGTCTCATCCAAAGTTTGATAGCGAGACATCACAATTGTCCTCTCGCACTCTACCAAGATAAAATGCGCTGCTTTGCTTTGGCAAACCCAACACAAATGATCGAGGTAGTTTATGAGTACCAAACTTTGGTAGACATATTCATTTGACTTAATTTTAAGATAACAGATTATCTAGAATGCATCACATACACAAAATATATCACATATACGCTAAACGTGACATGGTTATGGCCCTTATTCTACGATTTCTCAAGCCAATGAGAAAATCAATTGGTTACCCTAGGGATAACATCTTCTCCAAGCGCTTCCTTTGGTCAGCATGTGTTGTCAGCATCGTCCTTGTAACATCCACCTTCAATGGACTTTCATTACTTATTTATTTTGTACATTACAAAATGAGAATACTCGAGTTACATTCGAGTCTAAATCTATTTTACAACTAGAAAATAGAAGTGAAGGCACGACACATAGGCCCGTGTAAACAAAATACAACACCCACATACATATGACGGCACGCAGGCCGTATTATGAATTACAACACATAACCACAATCATATTGGGTCCTAGGCCATAACCATGCACCATATACAAATCATTCACAATGATTTAATAAATTATTTTATTTATCAGTTTTATTATGTGCAATTTTTAAGCCGCTATGCCGATTAGCCGCAACACCACGGCGGTCCCATCTCTATGAACCCGAGACCTCATGTAAGGCTGTGTGTTCAGACCGTCCGACGAACCAAATTACTTGGCGCACTCATTTGCTTGGTTGAATCAACTCGACACAAAGTGAGTCGCACCATCCGACTTGATTCAGCCCACTTACAGACTATCTCACATAAATCAACTCGGACATAGACCGAGTTGACACCATCCGACTTGATTCAGCCCACTCGGCAGACTATCCGCTTGGCTAAATTAACTCGGACATATACCGAGTCAGCAAAAAAAAACATAATAAAACTAATCTAATGTTTATATCACATAAAACATCCAAAAAAAAAATGTGTACATTTTTTTTTACAAGTGGCTCTGATACCATTGTAGGGATCCCGAGCGATAAACAAAATTCGCAGCGGAAAACTTAGGATCCCTCCAGAGATCCAAGCAAAACAAATATACTCGTTTCAATTATCGATTCTATCCTATAGGAATCGTGATTACCTTCGAAGCGTGCCCTTCAAATTCCAAACAAAGAACACTTGCGATCTCATGGTCGAATGTCCACGCCTCTACGGTGCACACACACACGATCTTGGAGAGAAGAGGTAAGCCCTTTCGGTTGTGCTAGCAACCACTCCAGGGTCTCACTTTTCCACTCTATACTTGGCCCTCTTGTGTTGTGAACGAAAAATAAAATCTCATTTTCTTTTTTATTGTCCACGTTGAAGAAGAAGAAGCAACCATAATACACCTTAATGAGACATTAAATGCACTTCCTTATTCTTCATGGTAAAAGAAAGGAAGTCAATTAATGCTCATTAAATGCACATTAATGAGTTTTAAATCTCATTTAAAACCCCATTTATTAATTCATGTATTATATTATTAATTCGTGTATTATTCATTTTAGCCTTCTTCTCTTGGTTTGACTTGAGTCTAACTCAACATAAACCAATTTGAGTCCCACTCAAATTTAGCCAAGTAATGAGTCTTACTCATTCTAGTTAATCCAATTAACTAATAATTCATTTTAGTCAAACCAAAATGATTTCATCTCCAAAATAATATGTTCTTTGTGTGTGACCCTATAGGCTCTCATAACGTTGACAATGTATCCAAAACCATTTTAGATACATAAGCAATGAGCGACATCTAGCAATACATCATTGCTACCCAAGTGATGAGAATGTCGAGATCCGACAACCTCTTCTGTGACTATTATCATATGACAGTGTCCTTCTATCCTTGATATCTCAGATCGATCAATGAGGCATAGACCATGTCACCCTCTTATCAATCTTTATGTTTCTTGATCCCCAAGTAGACTCACTCAAACAAATGAGCTCAATATCTCATATTGACTCATTTGAGCATGACCATGCATTTCGTGGTCCTACTCTATCAAGAGACCAAAAATATCACTCCCGTCATATGGGAGGGATAGATCCCATATGTAGTCACCCAATTCGTTACATCACTCAAATCCCTCAGCATAATTCGTTACATACTCAGTGATCGCCGTTATAGTCACCCAATTACGGTGTGACGTTAGACGATACCAAAGTACATAACTCCTTATGTAGGGAACCGTAGTGACTTTAGGTCTAAGGACTATTCATACCAATAGTCACATGAGAAAGTATATGACACTCATATAATGATCCATAATACTTTCTCATGGTGGGTCAATTCAGTATATATAGTCTCCAATATATATACCCATGTATCAATGTGATATCACATATCCATGACTTGTGAGATCAAGTCATCCATTGACCTATATGCTAGTCTCAATGTATCAATATAGCCCTTGTCTATTAATACAATACTCGACTAGGAATATTTAAGAATAGTGTTCTCTACAACTTCTCATAATCAATTCTACCAATTGATATACTGTAGATAACAACCTACTATTCATGGGCATTATTATATTTATTTAGCTGGCACACGCATAAAGAAATATAATAATCAATCTTTGCCTTTATTAATGCAAGAATATAATACAAAAGTCTCCCTCACCAATCATCTCATAATTGGCACTAAGGGCTCATACTAACACTAACAACGTACAACGAAATTATGAAGCATCACAAAAAAACCATTGCATTATGATCGGGGTGCACCAACCAAATATTTACTTCTGCTGTGTGATTTGAATGGTCGTTTCACCATTAACGCATCCAACTACCCCCATACTACGCCTTGTCTTCCCATCTTATCCGCCTTTACTCTCTTTGTTCTCCAAGAGGGTTAATTAATACCCCTTTTCCTCTATAAAAACTTCCAACATTGCATCCTACCTGCGTACTCCTCCGTTCTTCTACCTTCGGCATGGAAAACTCATCAGAGCAAGGCAGTAACTTTCCTTCTCCCGATCCGAGTACTGAGAATCAACGATGCATACGGGAACTAGAGAAACTAGTAAGGGACCTGAGGAGGCATCTACAGTCAGCCTCCACCCGCAACTACTCCCTCCGACAAGAATTGGCTATTGCCCAGCGGGCCTTATCAAAACACCAATTTATGTACCAGTCTCATGTTAGACAACTTCTCTCTGTAGGATCGGGATGCTCCGAGAGAGGGGGGGGGGTGAATCTCGGAAGTTATAATTTTCTTAAGATTTTTTAAACTTATTTTATATTATCAATTAGAGTATGCAGCAGAAATGAAATTAAGACACAATCTATTTACTTGATTCACAACCCTAACAGGGTTGCTACTCCAAGGCTCGTAGCTCTTCCAAGAGCTACTTTGATGGACAATCACTATATACCCTCCGACTCGAGAACTCTCGACTTCGGAGGGATTCACTTTTTATAAATAATAAGAGATAGATAACACTGTACCTTCTCTTTTGAAATTAAGTACACAAAGCGAAAATAAATACAAACAAAATTAGAGCTAAGTTATACCGACACTAATTGAAATATGGAGGTAGGCACGGAGTGTCGGATGTGCGTCTTTGCGAGGAATTAAAGATCTAGTGGATGAGAATGAATTTTTGCAACACTTCGACATAGTAGTAGTGTTCCAGTCCACTCCACATCAGCCCATCGATATGGAACTTCTGGTCTTCTAGTCGATTGAGAATGCTCCAGTCGACTCCAGGTCATCTGACTCTGCATTGGGAAGTTTAGCCCTCCAGTCGACTGAACTACCCCTAGTCGACTGAAACTCTTTCCATATGCAATGGCAGATCTTCGATCAATCGCCAGCTAATCTTGCTAAGTGTGAATCCAGTCGACTAAACTAAATCGAGTTTGTTAGGGCAATCTCTTGTCGTGATAAGGTTTTGATGTGTGTGGCAAAGGGTTTAAGTTAGTTTGTTATGTTGATTTGATATGTGCATTGAAGTCGTGTAGGACTTAGTAATTCGCACATTGAGCCATGGCGAGTTTCACATTTCATGACTCGGTCCTTGAGTCGGTGAAGGATTGCTTTGCGGAAGCCGTGCGCTTGGAGCATACGAGGGACCGCCGGATGAGAAGCTTGGAGTGAAGCCGGAGGAAGTAGACTTCGAGGCAAGAGAAGCAAAGGAGCATTGCAGAGTCGTGCGCCTAATGCTGCCGAGGGACGTGGCCGAGAACGAAGAGAACTTCGAAGGCGAGGGACTCCGAGGGATGAGAGTGAGCGAATGTAACCCGGGAAGGGGTAGTAGCCTGTAGGTGAAACTTGGCCATTTGGCTAAGTGTCGGATGAGATTTCCCGACACCAGTCGACTGCCATGGAATGACAGTCGACTGCTGTGAGTCGATTGGGTTCGACTGGTGTCTGACTCATGGGCATTTGGCCCAAGTGCTACCGCCGCCGACATCACCGATCCGCTAAGGGACGCAATGACCGCTAAGGGACGCATACGATCGATGTCACCGCACGGGCACAGAGTGGAGTCGACCTCGTTGAGGACTCGACTGATCGAGCACCAGTCGACTGATGGTGCCATCAGTCGACTGATGCCAATACCGTTGGATGGAATCCAACGTGGAAAGCGGCCGTTATTGGGCAACGACTACGGGATCAGTCGACTGATCCTGTGTCAACGGGAAGAAACCCTTTTCCTCTATAAAAAGGAAGGGGATGAGGCTTTGGGAGGCTAATGCTCATGCTCCAATTTGCTCCCAAAGTGCTCTGAGTGTTCTTCCACTCTTCTTACTTGCTTTATTTCCATTCTATTGTAAGAAGAGAGATTGTAAAGAGGTCTAGTGGATAGATTGCGGAGTGATTCACCGTGGACGAATCGGACCGTGGATTAGCGACGTAGCCGTGAACCACGTTACATCTCGGTGTTTGTATTGTTTGTTTTCATTGTTTATTTGCTTGTCTTTATTTATTTGTATTTGCATATTCCGTTTGCACTAACGTTTTGTAGACGAGAAAATTACGACATCCAACGAACGAGGGCTATTCACCCCCCCTCTAGCCGGCCGTACCGATCGCCCAACAAGTGGTATCAGAGCGAGGTTGCTTGTCACCGGACTAACCGCCGCAACAAGCACTTCATCAAACGATGGCCGACTCGAACATTCATCCGCCGAAGTTCGAAGGGGAATTCGCTTGGTGGAAGAAGCGAATGGAGGTATTCTTCGAGACCGATTTTGATATTATGCTTATAATGGAAAATGGTTTCGAGTTGCCTAGGGATGAAAGGGGTGAACCAATTGAAAAATCACGTTGGACTAAGAAGCAAAGAGAGGAGCACCTTGCAAACTCAAAGTCAAAACATCATCTTCTCAATGTGCTCCCTCAACAAAAGATCAATCGGATCAGAGAATGTGCTAGCGCCAAAGAGATGTGGGAGAAGCTTGTAGAACTCCATGAAGGCACATCCGAGGCAAAGCTAACAAGGAGAGATGTCTTCCGCTCCCAACTCAACAACATTAAACTAGAAAAGGGAGAAAAAGTACTTTCCTTACATTCTCGTTTCAAGGAAATTATAACCGATTTGTCAAGTGTAGGTGAGAAGTTATCAAACCGGGATATGATAATGAAGGTCATAGATGCCTTTCCCCGGTCCTCAAGATGGAGCTCCATGGTGGACTCATTTTACATCTCCAAGAACTTGAAAGTAAGTACCTTGGAGGAGTTTTTCTCAACAATAGAGCTCCACGAAACAAGGCTTGAAGGAATACAAGAAGAGCCAAAGTTTCCAACTTCAAGAGGAGTAGCTTTGATAGCAAACAAGGGGAAGAAGAAGATAGAGATCCCCTCCTCCTCCATGGATAGCACCGAAGAAGCCTATATGGTAAGGAGGGTAAGACATGCGTTAAAAGGTTTTCAATTTAATAAATCTCATGATAGGAGAAGAAGACCTAGGGGGAAGGTCATATGCTACAATTGCCAAGGAGAGGGGCACATAAGGGACAATTGTCCTCTCCTAAACAAAAGCAAGGAAGAAAGGAAGAAGAAAGATAAAAAGAAGGAAGAGGAAAAGAAGGCCAAGGAAAAAGGAAAGGCCATGGCTCTCAAAGCAAAGACATGGGATGACCTTGCCTCCTCTTCCTCATCTGATGAAGAAGAGCATGTCTACTCCAACCTCAGACTGATGAGCTGATGACTTGAATTGCTCCTCCACCGAAAATGGAGAATCAAGCTCAAGTGGAGAGAGCTCAAGTGAAGGGGGAGCCTCTACATCATCCTCATCCGAAGAAGAGGATTTGGTAAGTGAGGTAACAAATCTACCCCCTAAGCAAATTATGTCTATGATTTCTAGCCTCACTAAGGACTTATTTAGAGCCAAGAAAAAGAACAAAAGCATGCTTGACCAAATTAAGGAATTAGAGCAAAAATTAAAAAAAACATGTTTTAATGATGATGATGCATGCTCACATGAATATATGTCATTTAATGTTAGTGATGCATGCATGGATGAAAATAGGGCTTTAAGAGAGAAAGTAGATTATTTAACCAAAGCTCTAGAAAAGTTTACAATTGGCTCAAATACATTGAACATGATTATAGGGAGCCAAAGAGCTAGCTTCAATAAGAAAGGCCTAGGATACAAAGAAAAGAAAAATGAAAAGGCCTATAAATGCCTAATTGCTAGGGGACAAGATAAAAAGAAGGTAATAGCTAGGAAATGGATCCCCAAGGAGTATCTTGTGAACCCAATAGGAAAGAACTTATTTTGGGTTCCAAAATCCATCCTTAAGGGTTAGAAAAATCCTAGGGTAGTCAACCATATGCAATTGACCTATATCATATTTTGGTTGACTTAGGATGGCGGGACAACATTTTTAAATAGTGTTAGGTGATGATAACGTGCCTATAAATAGTTAATAAAGCTTAAATCATGATGATTAATGCAATTGCTATGTATGTTTGCAATCATGATTTATGATTTTGATATTTGGCACATAATTATGAGAAATAGGGTTAAATCATGCTTTAGGTGATACTTTGCTTATTATCATGATATAATACCTAATGCATGATTATTAATTGATGAATACTTTAGGTTCATGATCATAATGTAGAATTAATTGATATATGCCTTTATGATCATGAGGATTGTTAGGTTGATACTTAACCTTGATAGAATCGCATGAATATAATGGTTAAGTGTATACAAATACCCTCTAGGATACATCTCACACTCACAATAGGCTACCTTGATTGAAAACTTAGCATGGGTGAGATGTTTGGATGATACAAATGTTCACTAATGCCTATGGCATTTAGATGGTCATTTGAAGTATCAAAATATCAATAATAGACCAATCATGGGGAAGACTTATGTTTAATTCATAGACATATTGCCCAAAGATCATGGTTGGATATTTCATATGTTTTCAAAATAATTTCTTACTTTAAAAACTATGTATTCATGTTTTGAAACAATTGGAACCAAAACTAGGTGTTAAACTTGATACTCACATGATCAAAAACCTAGTGATTTTTAAAACTTTTGGATTTTTGGCAAATATCAGAAAATATAATGATTTTTCATGAAAAACTATTTTTCATTGATAGATATACTTACAAGAAATATGTTCCCCAAGTTTCATGATTTTCAGAATTTTTTAGAATTTTTAATGCATTTCTGAATTTAGATCCGAAAATCAGGAATTCCTGAAAACCTTGTGCCAGTCGACTGGTAGTCTGAACCAGTCGACTGGTGGCCTAATATTCCGAACAGTAAAGGCTGATTTCAGGTTTTAACACAATTTTTGGTATTTTTCTCCTATTTAGACTTGATGCCATGAGTTTATAACTTAGGGTTAATCTTTTTGATGGTGTCAAAGGGGGAGAAATAATTATGTTTAAGTAAATTGTGATAGGGGGAGAAAATTTTTTATGAGGAGTTTCATGGATTAAGGGGGAGTTGCATGTTGCTATATCATGTTTATGTTTACATGCTTTCTTACCTTAAAATTTTTATCAAATATTTTTACCTAACTTAAACTGATTGCCACACATCAAAAAGGGGGAGATTGTTAGGGCAATCTCTTGCCGTGATAAGGTTTTGATGTGTGTGGTAAAGGGTTTAAGTTAGTTTGTTATGTTGATTTGATATGTGCGTTGAAGTCGTGAAGGACTTAGTAATTCGCACAAGGAGCCGTGGCAAGTTTCACATCTCATGACTCGGTCCTTGAGTCGGTGAAGGATTGCTTTGCGGAAGCCGTGCGCTTGGAGCATCCGAGGGACCGCCGGACGAGAAGCTTGGAGTGAAGCCGGAGGAAGTAGACTTCGAGGCAAGAGACGCGAAGGAGCATTGCAGAGCCGTGCGCCTGATGCTGCCGAGGGACGTGGCCGAGAACAAAGAGAACTTCGAAGGCGAGGGACTCCGAGGGATGAGAGTGAGCGAATGTAACCCGGGAAGGGGTAGTAGCTCATAGGTGAAACTTGGCCATTTGGCTAAGTGTCGGATGAGATTTTCTGACACCAGTCGACTGCCATGGAATGGCAGTCGACTGTTCTGAGTCGATTGGGTTCGACTGGTGTCTGACTCATGGGCATTTGGCCCAAGCAGTCGACTGCCTTGGACTAGAAGTCGATTGCTGTCGACATCAGTCGACTGCCAAGGGACGGCAGTCGACTGATGTCACTGTGCACAGGCACAGAGTGGAGTCGACCTCGTTGAGGACTCGACTGATCGAGCACCAGTCGACTGATGGTGCCATCAGTCGACTGATGCCAATACCGTTGGATGGAATCCAACGTGGAAAGCGGCCGTTATTGGGCAACGGCTACCAGAGCTGTCAAGTTGGGTTAGGCCCGCCGGGTTGGCCCGCCCCGCCAAACTTTTATCAACCCGCCATTTTGGCGGGCCTAAATGGAGCGACCCGCGCGGGTTGCGGGTCTAGACGGGTTGGCCCGCCGTGGGACGGGTTGGCCCGCGGGTTGAGAAATATCAAAAGACAAGTTTTTTACCATTACAATCTTCTTCTATCACACACATACTTCAACAAAGTATAAAAGAAGTTAAGAGTAAAGAACAAAAGAATATTTTTTATACTCTAATTGTTTTTTATTATCTTGTCACTACTATTCTAATCAATATAGGAAATAATAACATATCAAAATCAAATAATTACCCAAGCTAAATCAAATAATTACCCAAGCTAAAAAATCTCAATTGAATCTCTATTTGAAAGAGCAAAAATTTACATTTACATATTATCAAGATTTAAATATTTTAGAACATTGAAAAGGAATCAAAAACATCGGTACTCAATTTTGTAAGTCGATAATTGAATCTCAATTATAAGATTTTAGTTACTTCAAATATTTATTTTTTTAATCATGATACTCTATTTGGCTTACAAATCATTACCTGAAGCCCTCAACACCTTAGTAATTTTAAATATATTTTTTAAATTTGTGTGACCCGCGGGTTGGCCCGCCTAACCCGCAACCCGCCTTGGGTTGGGTTGGGTTGGAAATTTCTCAACCCGCCGAGATGGCGGGTCGGCCCGTCCCTCTTCGCTAAATATTGAGTTTACGACGGGTTGACCCGCCCCGCAATGGGTCGGCCCGTTTGACAGCTCTAACGGCTACGGGATCAGTCGACTGATCGAGGGCATCAGTCGACTGATCCTGTGTTAACAGGAAGAAACCCTCTTCCTCTATAAAAAAGGAAGGCGATGAGGCTTTGGGAGGCTAATGCTCATGCTCCAATTTGCTCCCAAAGTGCTCTAAGTGTTCTTCCACTCTTCTTACTTGCTTTATTTCCATTCTATTGTAAGAAGAGAGATTGTAAAGAGGTTACCTCCACCTAGCTTTGTGCAAAGGAGAGATCTAGTGGATAGATTGCGTAGTGATTCACCGTGGATGAATCGGACCGTGGATTAGCGGCGTAGCCGTGAACCACGTTACATCTCGGTGTTTGTATTGTTTGTTTTCATTGTTTATTTGCTTGTCTTTATTTATTTGTATTTGCATATTCCGCTTGCGGTAACGTTTTGTAGACGAGCAAATTACGACATCCAACGAACGAGGGCTATTCACCCTCTAGCATCGATCCCGAGTTGGATCGAACTTCAGCTGACCGGAATCCATTCAATGATCGATCCTCAGAAACAAGATTAGCACAAATAGATAATACAAAATAGGATAGCAGTAGTAATACTGCTCGATCTCAACTTCTAATTCCCACGCAGACTATCCATCGGATCGACGCCTAGCTTTGTCCCCTATAGAGGACTCAACCTCACCTCTCCACTCGAGGCTTACCTGTCGGCTTCCTGCCGGACATACCACTCTTGATATCCGATCTGACCCACCAGGGCTTCCACCAACTGTCTGGTCTGCCTGACCTAGTTGGACTTTTTATCGATTGTCTGGTCTTTTGACCCAACCAGTCTTCATGCCAAATGTTTGATCCACATGACCCATCTAAACTTCATGCCTAGTGTCCAATCCTCCTGATCTGTCAAGTCATCTACACACTTAACACTGATATTAGAACATAAGTAAGTTCTAACTTTAACTATGGTTCATACATCAAAACTAAGGAGTGATGCTCACTGCATCAACAATCTCTCCCTTTTTGATGTATGACAACACATCAGCTAAAGTTAAGAGAATCAAATTACAATATCCAATTAAAGCATATATCAGAAATGCATTGATTTAAACATGTATGTGCATGAAATGCTCATATGCATAAAGAACTTTAAATCTCCCTCTTTTAAGTTTCTTCTCTTTAACTTTAAATCTCCTCTCTCCCCCTTTGGCATACATCAAAATCAACTTTAAGTTCAAAATGCCATAAGATGAGAATTAAAGCTTTCAAACTATAGATCAAGCTCTAACAAAAATGCTTAAGTTTTGAAAATAATTTATCAATACTCCCCTTAAATAAAATTTTCTTTTAAAGATGGGATCTCTCCCTATATTTTTTGGATTCAAAATTTTCAAAACAATAAATTTATAAAATTTTCAAAACTCTTATTGTCTCAATTTTAAAAATTTATCAATGCTTCCCTTAAAATATTTTTGAAATTTTCAAAAAATTTTGAAACTCCACCTTAAAATTCTTTAAAGGTCTAGCTTTCAAAAATTACCCTCAATAAAAAATATTTTTTAAAATTTTCCAAAATTCTTACTCCCCCTTAATAAAAACATTTTTCAGATTCTAAAATTTTCAAAAATTCTAACTCCCCCTCAATAAAAACATTTTTCAGATTCTAAAATTTTTTATTTTTTTAAAATTTCAAAATTTTCTAACTCCCCCTCAATAAAAATATTTTTCAAATTCTAAAATTTTTTATTTTTTTTTAAATTTCAAAATTTTCTAACTCCCCCTCAACAAAAATATTTTTCAAAATTTACAAGATGATGCAAATGTGATAGAAAAATATGTCCAAGCATGAATTCCTAGATATTATTTATACTTAAAAATACACATATAAAAATAGTCCTTAAAGTAAATGTCCAACTCTTTACTAGTTCAAGTGATATAGAATTATCATCAAGTTTTGAATTAGAATTAGTCACCGAAGTGATTGATATGCTCTTGTAAATCCCGTGTTAGTTCATGTCGATGCACTGAATCTACATCTGGAACCAGGGGTATAGTCCTAACATCTCATGCCCATCTTCGTGGCTCAATACACAAATAGGTAATCCTAGGTGTTTGTGAGATGCGAAGACTTATCTAGGTCTATAGGATCATGAAATCTAAATTGACCTAGGCTAGATTGATTTTTAAATTTCCTTTTAAAAATAATATAATATTACTTTTCAAAATAAATTTTGAGTAATGAAAATGAAAACATCCTAGTCTACCAAGCATAAACCAAGTTGTCTTCTAAGCACTAAATTCAGCTTCCGGAAGTGGTTTAGTGAAGATGTCTGGAAGGTTATGTTTGTGAAAGCCCTAGAGTCAATCATGTGATGATTGTTGTATGGACTTTATTGTATCATATTCCTATTTATAAAGGCATGGTTATTATATTTACTTGTATTGGTGCCAAATAACTAAATATAATAATATCCTTGAGTAGTAGGTTCTTATCTATATCAATCGATTGGTTGAATCGATAATGAGATGATATAGAGAACACTACTCTTAATCATTCATAGTCGAGTATTAACATTTAGGCACAATGTTAATGCGTAGAGACTAGCATGTAGGTCAACACGATGACTTGATCTCACAAGTCATGGATATGAGATATTAAGTTGACACATGGATATGCATTTGAGAATGTATACTGAATGACCCGCCATGAGAAAGTATCATGGATCGTTATATGAGTGTCATATACTTTCTCATGTGGCTATTAGTATGACTATTAGTCCTTAGACCTGAAGTCACCATGGTTCCCTACATAAGGAGTTGCATACTTTGGCTTCGTCAAATATCACCCGTAAATGGGTGGACTATAAAGGCGATTAATGGGTATGTAGCAAATTATGCGGAGGATGTGAGTGATGTAGATGAGATCTATCTCTCCTATATGACGACAGTGACATCGATATTCTTGATAGAGTGAGACCATGAAGTGCATGACCATGCGCAAATGAGTCAATATGAGATATTGAGCTCATTTGATTATAATGAGTCTACTTGGAGTTCAAGATATAGATTGTAGCGAGGATGACACAGTCTATGCCTCAATTGGTCAATCTAGATGTCAAGGATAGAGGGACATTGTCACATATTGTGAGAGTCACAATTAGTAGTCACAAAGGTGATGTTGGAGCTCAACATTCTTGTAACTTGGGTAGCAATGATGTGTTGCTAGATACCGCTCATTGCTTATGTTCCTAAATCGGTTTAGGGACATTGCCAATCTTACAAGAACCTATAGGGTCACACACTAAGGGCAATTAGATGGAGATTAGGTTCATATGATGAACCATGAGGATTAGGTTCATGAGATGAACCAAATTGGATTAAGAGTAATCCAAATTAGACTAATTGAGTTGGACTCAATTTGATTCAAGTGTTGAATGAGTCTAATTTAGATTTGATTCATCAAATCAATTTAAATTAATGAATAGAGATTCATTAAATTAAATTGACTTGAATCAAATGGTTGGATTTGATCAACCATGGGAGATAAGAGGTCAAGTTTGACTTGACTTGAGAGGGAAGATGAAAGGTCAAGTTTGACTTGACCAAATGCCATGTCATGATGATGACTTGGCATGGCCGGCCAATGATCTCCACATCATCATTGACTTAGCATGTGGTGCCACCTCATGAGGGAGACCAAGAGCCATTGACTCTTGGAGGAGTTACATGCATGCATGTAACCCCCCTAAGAAAAGTGGCCGGCCACTATTCTCATTAGATGAGAATTATTTGTGTGAGTTACACAACTTCATCTTCTTCCTTGGATCAAGCTCTCCCAACCTCCTTGGGCGAAATTCCTAAAGGGTGCTAGCACACTCTAAGGTATTTTTCTCCACCTATTGCTTGTGTGGATACCAATAGAGGAGTGTGCATTTGACACTCTCGAGTTCCGGCGAACCTTTTGGACGAGCGGGATTTGCGAAGGGCGTCGCATCGAGGGTAACTTCTTATCATGTAGATCTAGAGTATATCTAAAGGTATTAAACACATACATGTTAGTTTTATATTTTATACTTCGCACGGATCCGTGGCCGGGGCTTCCGAGGTTTCCGCAACGCAAAAAGCGGTTTTTGCGGCTTGGAAAACCCAACAGTGGTATCAGAGCCAAGTACGAAGCATGTATGTGTTTCATTTTTGTAGTTTTTATATTAGATATAAAAATTATAGATTTTTATGTTTCTGTAAATTTCCTATTTTTATAGAATTTTTGGGTATTTTTCTCGAAGAGTAGAAGCAACGAGTGTTGGGACACTTGTAGGCTTCAACCATCGAGAAAAACTCTCCGAAACGGCGAGTTCTCGCTTTAGGTTTTTGGGACAGCAACTTAAGTCACTGTAAGATCATAGTAGGGACACTCGTAAAATTTATTTTGCGAGTAGGGGCGCTGCCCCTATCTCTGAAAGGAGCCTTGTCCCGCGATCACGCCCGGAAATCGCTTAGCGGGACCGTTACGGAGAGGTGACTCATAAAATTGAAAAAAATAGGAAAAATTATAGAAATTTTCTGTAAAAATATATAATTTAGAATTATGTATAATTATGTGATTGTCATGGCCCAAGAACCCCAATTTGATTGGACGTTAATGTGTTGTAATTCATATTACGGCTTGCGTGCCGTTTTTGTGGTTGTGCGTGTCGTACCTCTTCTTTTGAAATTCTAGTTATAAATAGTTTTAGACTCGAATGTAACTCAAGTTTCATATTTGTAATGTACAAAATGGAGCGGTGGAAAGTCCACTTGTAGACGGAGTTACGAGAAGGGTGCCGACGTCATATGGCGGTCAAAGGAAGCGCTTGGAGAAGCCGCTAGCCCTAGGTTGACCGTCCGATCTTCTCATTGGCTTGAGAAGATCACAATTAATATATATATATGTATATATGTTGATATATATGTATATATATTTGTTATGCTTGTATGTATGTGATGCATGCTAGTAGAATAATACTTGTATGTATATGATGCATGCTAGAATATTTTTCTTGTATGTATATGATGCATGCTAGAATAATGTATGTATGTATGTGATGCATGCTAATATAGGATAATAAAGGCCTTAATGCGTATATGATACACATTACGATTAGATTAGATCTTAATCGAATCAACTCGTAAATGCCTACCAGGTCCTTGATACCCATCACTACCTCGATCATTTATAGTTGTTGAATCTGCCAAAGCAGAGCAACGCATATTATCTTGGTAGGGTGCGGAGGGACAATCTTGGTCCCGCCTATCACAGCTTGGGTTAGAGTAAGCTCAATTAGATTGAGTAAAACTAGTTAACTCAATTGGATCGAGTAAAACTATAGGCATATTCCAACCGTTGGAAAGATAGGTATCAGAGCGTAGGTTTCCGAGTTCCTTAGGGTCTTTGAGTTTACGGAGTTCGCCAAGTTTAGCAGGTTAACTGGGTATTTTCGGAGTTGTATGGATTTCCGACGATTTTTATGTTTCGAAAATTCGAGGTATTATTGACGAGGTCAATATGGGGGATTTGGCGGTGACAGGACATCTCCAGACAGCTAACAGGTAAATACATTCTAGAAAATTTTCTAGATTTAGTACATATTTATATTGGTTATGCGGTGATATCATGTTTTGTCTGGTATTATTTTAACCTGATATCTGTTGGACTGTTAGATTTTTAGGTTGCTGGTTTATAGATAGCATTTGGTTATAAATTGCTATTACTGCTATACGTAGCTTGTTATCATTGTGATAAAAATGATTAGATATTATTGGTAGATGTTTACCACTTAGGATTTGACTTGTATTAGGATTATTAGACTAGTTGAATAATATGACTAAGATGGATAAATTCGTAGAAGGCATGAGGACATGATTACATAGCTTATGTAGTTTAGAGTATATATAAGCATCTGATGCTTTATTTATATATTGCCTTGACTTTGTTCTAGCATTGACTTTGTTTTGGAATGACCCTTTAGTAATACCCTAATTAATTTCAGCCATTGATTCCCATTAGTAGGACTATGCTGTCGTTTATTAGACAGCTTGTTATATGTTTATATGGTTCTGTGTTTTTTTTGCGATGGATACCCTGATAAAGACTAGTAGAGATAGAATAACTTAGATAAGGTTATTCGGTAGGAGCGGATCTCAGGAATGAAACAATATTAGTAGAACCCTAGGTGTGGAAACCCTGGTGTAATAACCTGGATGTGCATATTGGTATAAGTTTATACATTTACTATTTCAGCTGATATGGTGATCGGATTAGTAGAGGTCATATGATTAGGATGCAATTAAATCCTTAGAGGGTATATAACGTTGTTTATATTTATCGGCTGCCAACAATATCACCCATTCGTGGTTGAGGAAAGTTAAAGTAGAGTTTCCCTAAAGGGGCTTTTGTGTATTTGAGGTCGAATAGGTCTCCCATGTATGGTTGAGATAATCTACTGTAAGGTTATACTCTTGCGTTATTCGTTCAGAGTTGGTGATAATCGGATTCGTATGATGTCTGTAGCAAGATAGCTACTTCTGAGTGTTAAGTACCCACGAGATCTGTTCGTGGTAGCATGTTGGAGCATGCATGATTGAACTGGTAGGACGGTATAATTTAGGCTTAATCCTCTTGAAGGGCTTGATAGTAGATTTGTGGTCCTTATTGGCCGGATAGACGATTCCTGTTAGTTGGGACGAAACCCTATGATTAATCGTCTCGACACGATTATTAGTGGACTTATGATTTTGATCGACCTTGATACCGATCATGTTAGAAGGGTTGAAATGCTAGATTTAATCATCTCGACTTATTTATTTATAAGTTGATGATCTTTACCGAATTTGATAGACATTTCGTATTAGAGGTGTTGAAACACTCGCTTGACCGCCTCAATGGGTTTAATTGTAGATCGGTGATCTTTATCGACTTGGATAGTCGTTTTATGCAAGATGCATTGGGTAATCTTAGGCTTAACAACCTAGGATAATCGACTGTCCACGAGTTCCATTCGTGGTAGCATGTAGTTGCACGTAGACAGTGCTATTGATTGTCGACCCACAAGTTACGTTCGCGGTAGCTCATAGATAGTTCCCTTTGTATTACCTCGAGAGCCACGAGGCTTTGTCATGGTATCTGGATGTGCATTGCTTGTTGCAGTGGTTGTTATATTGCTGATCAGGATAGTTGCAGACTGATATTGGTACTCTGAGGTTGGGTTACACTAGCTTGTTCCCTGTGACTTCCATTATGTGCATTATGATTATGTACTATTGTATATCCATCCACTGAGTGGTTGTACTTATCCTCTAGGTTAACTGATGGAGGACGTGTCTTATTGACCTACCTTTGTGTCGCTCAGAGAGTTCCTTGTCGTGCTTGTCTCCCTGCATCGTCGGGATGCCGCTTTATTTACTTTATCAGTATTGCATTTTATTTATGCACTTTGGATTTTATCGCAATTGGATTTGGGGTTATAAAACTATTTTACTTTGATTGATGTATGTTTAGTCGTGCATGCATGCAGTTATTAAAATACTAGTATTTCTATAATTATTTCGAGGTTTTGACCAGATTTGGTCTATGTATTTCGGAATATTGTCACTAAGGGGCTCCTCTGTTATTTGGATGACGGATATGCCCCCAGGACGTGACAATTTTATTGGTTTACGGTTTTGGTTTGTGGGTTTTGTGTTTCGAGGATTTGATTTCCCTTGGATTTTTGGGAGTTCTCGAGTTTTGGGACCAGGCGAGTTGAAGGATATCTCTGAGCTATAGGAAAAGTATTGTCTTTAGTAGTTGCGATACTTTAGTGGTTAGGAAAAGTAGTGACTTAGTGAAATTGCCCCTACTCATGGTTGGGGGACGAGGTCGATGACGTATTGACCTTGCGGAACCTAACGATGATTTTGGAAGTACGGACTCTTTAGAGGTGCCGACTGATGTCGAATTAGGAAGCTAGGGATTTGGCCTGCTAGCCACCAATCGGAAGGACAAGGAGTAAACCCTCAGAAAATATCAGTCCCTACTATTAGTGATTTGGTTATGGATAAGGCGTGTATCATCGTTAAGACGATGAAAGATCGCTTTACCTTATTATAGGAGGTATTGAGCGGACATTTATCTCCGTCCTGCATTTCTTCCAGAAAAGATCCGGAACTCTTTGTTAAAAGAGAGATGGACCTTTGAGGTTATGCATCGATTATCGATGATAGAATGCGGTAGTTGTGGAAGGAAATGAATATCCTTCATTGTGGATATATATGATCTATTTAGATCAGCTATAGGATACCTATATATACTCTAGGATTGATTGGTGACTGGTGTGATGATATTGTAGTGACATGGTGTCCTACAATTATCATTGTCGTTGTGATGATTGTTATATCATCAGCCTAGAGTAAAGAGAATGCAGGTGTGTAGCGACGACAATTTCATACTTGGTATGAATTGTATGAGCGTTTGATTTTCTTATTAGACTTACTGATGACTTAGTCGTCCAGGGATTTGGGAAGTCGTGTATTCTGGACACGATAGGATCATTTGTGGTCATTGGAGTTGCGTAACTTGGCCATTGTTGAGGGTGGTAGTTGGAGTTGCGCACTCGACCACCGTAGATGGTGGTTTTCTTGGTATTGATTTGATTATTATCATATATATGGATAGGATGCTCTAGCGGTACTACATCGCTGACTGGTTGGATCAGGAAGGTGATGAAATTTACTTGGTCTGCAGCTTGTGAAACTAGTTTCAGGGCTCAGACGATGGTTGACTTTTACGCCAGTGTTAATTAATTATTCTGGTGTGGATGGAAGAGTAGTGTATATGGATGCAACCCTTCGGGGATCGGAGCAATTCCGATGCTATAGAATAGGACGTATCCTAAGATTACGGTAGTTAAAGAACTGCGAGATAAGTCATATATATGACGTGGACTTAGCAGTGATTAGGTTGTATTGTAGAGGTGAAGAGCAAGAATGCTCATGGGATTTTGGCTAGCTACGAGATAACTACTATAGAGTAGCTGAAACACAAACGGTTGTAACAAGGAAGTTTGGTCGTGATAGCCTCCTATGCACTTACAGAGTGTGTGGTGGAGTGGATGTTGGATGGTAGATGGACTACTGTCTCTGACACCGAGGAGGATAATGGTTTCTGAAGTTGCATTAGTTTAAGGAACAGATGCTTCAGGAAATTCCGATTCTGGAATGGAAGTGGAAGCATATTATTATAGGTGTTGTGGTGGGTTTGCCTAGGACACATCAAGGTCATGATGCGATTTGGGTAGTCGTTGACCGACTAAACAAATCCACACACTTCTTAGCGATTCGGAAGACTGACTCTTTGGATCGTTTGACAGAGTTATATTGTCGGGATATCATCAAATTGCATGGTCTCCTTTGAGCATTATATCAGATAGAGATCCCTGGTTCACGTCTCGATTTTGGCAGAGTCTGCAGCAGGCCTTAGGCATGCAACTTCGTTTTAGTACTGCATTCCATCTGCAGATAGATGGACAATCTGAGCGGACCATTTAGATACTAGAGGATTTGCTGGGGTCCTGTGTTATGGATTTCGGGGGCAACTGGGAGGACCGGTTGCTAGGACCCATAGAGCTCAGTAGGAGACAGGGTTGGTCCGTACTATCAGACGTAGGATGGCAGAGGCGCAGGATCGTCAGAAGAGTTATACAGATCGGAGACGGAGACCTCGGGAGTTCTCTATTGGTAATCAGGTATTCTTGCGAGTCTCACCCATGAAAGGGGTGAAGAGATTTGGACTCCGTGGTAAGCTAGCTCCTAGGTACATTGATCCGTTTGAGGTTTTGGAGAGGATCAAGGCCAACTATCCTAGGGCTACCACCGTTTTTAGCTGGTATCCAGGATGTGTTTCATGTGTCCATGCTGAGGAAGTATATGTCAGACTCTACACATTCTATCAGATGTGTCAGGTTTCATTCAACCTGATGCTACTTACGCAGAGGTTCCGATACGGATTTTGGATTTCAAGGAACGACAGTTGCGGAACAAGGTTGTGCGACTTGTTAAGGTCGGGTGGAGTCACCACACCGACGAGGAGGCTACTTGGGAGCTCGAGGAAAAGATCAGAGCTCAATACTTCCACTTGTTTACTTAAGGTACGTGAGGTATATTTTCAATACTTGTGGTGTTTCTTACTCATTGTGCATTTGAGTAGGAAATTTGGGGACCAAATTTTAATTAGTGGGGGAGAATGTTAAATACTGGAAAATTTAAAATATTAAATTAAATGGCCAAAGAATTAAGAAAATAATCCTGGAAATTTTTCGAGATTTTTAGGAATTTTTTCGGAATTTTTCTGGATTTAAACAGACTCCGTACGAGATTTTTACGGGGATAAAATAAATAGGCTTTAGAGGGGTCTATTTAAAAGGGGATAAATACGCGATGGAAAACCTAATTTCTATTTCTTTTTCTTTTTCCCCCGCCGCGTCTTCCTTCGTTCGACAGTCCCCTTTTCGCGAGCCCACTTCCGCCGGTGCCCTCTTCTTCGCCGGCGACAGCTTTCTTTCTCGCGGTAGCCCGACGCCGCCACGCCCGATGCCCCTCCTCCGCATGCGTCGGCCTCCACGACCACGGAATCGTCACCGCTCAGCCGCGACAACCAGATCGCGTCGGTCGTTCCTCTACAAGCGCCGGCCACCGTTCTCCTTTTCCGGTGCTCAGGCCGCCACCAGTCGCGCAATCGCACCATCGAATCGCTGCCGAAGCTTCTTCCTCGCGACCACACCACGCCGCGTGCTCACCGGACTCCTCCGCCTCTAGACGGTGGCGCCACCTCTTCGCCATAATGACGCCTCCTCCTCCTCTTCCGCCGGTGGTCGTCGGAGTAGGTAAGGGTCTTTTCTGTTTTGGTCGATCGGTGAGTGTGGTTGGTGATGGTGAATAGGGCAGTAGGGAAGGAATTGGGGGCCGGTTGTGAGAGGTTGTGAGGGTTTGATTTGGAGGGTGTCGCGTGGTTAGGGTTGGGAGGTGGTCGTGCAAGGTCGGATGTTAGTGGGTTGTGGGTGGAGGTGTCAACTGTGAATTTAAGAAATTGAGTTGGGGGTATCGGCTGTCGGTGGAATTTCTAGGGCGGGTGAGCTTGATTGGTCGATTTGGGTTGATTCCGGTGTTATTCGGTTGATCGCAGAGATTCGGAGGATATGGGATTTGGGTGATATTGTTTGATCTTGAGGATATTTTTATAGGTGATGAATTAGGTTAATTGATTTGGAATTAATTGGGCTAAATTAATTGTATGGATATTTGTGGACAAGGAAAATTGGAAATAGTTTGGGTTAATTGGGATATAAAGGAAATCGATTAATTATTCGATTTGTCGTTGAATTGTATATTTTGTGCTTAACTATAGTTATGCTATATGCAGGTTTCGGTCACGAGGCAGGTCCCCAGTCGTGACGATTTGGTTCTTTTTGCGGATATATATTCAGACGAGTATTTTGACTTATCTTTTAGATATAGTCAAGTTGATATGTTAGTTAGGATAACTTTCAATAATTTTCATGCTTATATGTCTAGTATGTTTTTGTGCCTATTGATACATGCATTGGATAGGATATGATTTCTATCTTCCCTGATTTATTTGGATCATTGTTCCTTGGATCATAGATACGCACTTATTGACTGTGCGTATTATTCGGATAGGTAATTTTGGTAGGATTTACATGTTTTATGCACCATTTTTGCATGATTGCATGCTGGCTGGACGGGGTTCCATTATTGTTGAGCCCGCAACCAGTTACATGACCTGCACACACTGTCACTCATGGGTTAGTGGTACATCAGGAGGGTGTGTGCAGTTGCTCTGTCAGGCTCCGCTGGTCCGCTCATGGGTAGCGATGAGGCAGCGTGGTAGCGGGCAGGGATCCCTCCTCTGGTCTATGACACCGGGAGATGAGAGCTTAGCTCCCCCACTCTGTTTGGGGCAGGAGGATAGGTGTACTCCGACAGCATCCTGTCCACTCGGTCACTCAGGAGCAGTGATGGCAGAGTGCACAGTTGTCATAGCCCTACCCACTCGGCTTCACCATCGCGTGTGAGGCGGCTGACTGGCGTCAGGGGTGACCATGTCATTTGCACGGCATGCACTTTGCACGGATTGCATTTGTATTGTGTTTGCTGCATTATTGTATTGATGCCTTGGATGTTGCATATGATTGCCATGCATACAGGATACATGTTTGTATATGGTGATGACTCTTATTGTAGGACACTTGCTCCTATATCAGGGTAGGAGATTCAGGTGAGTACAGTCCTTTTGCATTTATTTCATGCTTACCATATATATGAGACTGTACTGGCATGATTAGTATTGTTAGCTATATCTTGCTATTCATATCGACTAATATCCGCTAAGTTCTTTGAACTTATCCTGTGGTTTTATATTTATTTCAGGATGAAGCTGTCAGGAGAGTCCAATTGCCAATCCCCCTCGTCGAAATGGATAGGTTTATTGGTCTTATGGTTTTGGATTTTGTATAGAGGATATGTTTAGGTCCTGATGTTTTCGTTATGTACTTGTGGAAGTTTGGGAATATTTGTGGTGTCCTTATGGACTATTCAATTATTTGGTTGTATGTTCCTGATCAGATGGCAGAAGGGGTAAGTCTAGATGTGATAGACTTCATTTATTTACTATGATGGTTGGCCTGAGGCCTTATGATCTGCATGTGTAGATGTGGTATGTTCCGGTCGTATTGACCGATGTATAGTGGCCGTGTAGGCCTTATATTAAAAATTGGTATTGTCACCCGTACAGGGGAGGTGTTGCCGGATTTTCGTCTGGCGGAGATCCCTCGGGGCGTGACACACTCTCTCTCTGTGTTCTGTCCTTGAGAAGGACAAGCTCAATGGAGTAAATTTCTTGGACTGGTACAGGAACCTAAGAATTATTCGCACCCAAGAAAGGAAGCTGTATGTCCTGGAGCAACCCATTCCGGAGGCACCTCCTGCCACTGCCTCGCGAGTTGACAAAGATGCTTACAAGGTGTGTCATGTCTAATGCTCGCGACCATGAACTCTGAGCTTCAGAAGCAACACGAGTTCATGAATGCTTATGATATGGTAGGACATCTTCATCAACTATATCAAGGACAAGCAAGGCTTGAGAGATATGAAGTCTCTAAGGCATTGTTTGGGTCCAAAATGCAAGATGGGATTCCCGTAGATCCATATGTACTCAAGATGATTGGGTACGTAGAAAACCTACAAAGGCTGGGATTCCCACTTGGCCAAGAGCTGGCCACTGACCTGATCTTGCAATCTTTGCCACAAGCCTACAATCAATTTGTCATGAATTATAACATGAATGAAATTGATAAGCCACTGCCTGAGATGCTCAGCATGTTGAGAACTGCTAAGCTTAATCTTAAGAAGCGAAAATCTGACACCATTTTGATGGTGCGCAAAAAGAAAGGCAAGGGCAAGCCTAAAGGTAAGGGAAAGTCCCAAGACAAGGGCAAAGGCAAAGAACTTAAACCCAAAGGAGGGGTAGCCAAGGAAGGGGCTTCCTTCCACTGCAAGGAAGCTGGATACTGGAAGCGTAACTGCAAAGCTTACCTAGAAGATCTTAAGAAGAAAAGAAGTGAGACTTCTACTTCAGGTATAAATATTATAGAAGTCAATCTATCTATTTCTTCATCATGGGTATTAGATACCGGATGTGAATCTCACATTTGTACCAATGTGCAGGCGCTGAGAAATAGCAGGGCATTGACAAAGGGTGAGGTGGACCTACGAGTAGGTAATGGAGCAAGGGTTGCTGCTGTTGCTATAGGAACTTATGATCTATCTCTGCCCTCTGGGCTTGTACTAGAATTAGATAAATATTGTTATGTGCCTGCTTTGACTAAGAACATAATTTCGATTTCTTGTTTGGACAAGAAAGGATTTACATTTATAATAAAGAACAAATGTTGTTCAGTTTATTTAAATGATATGTTCTATTGTAGTGCACCTCTGATGAACGGACTCTACTTTCTAGACTTAGAGAGCCCTATCTATAACATAAGTACCAAGAGGTTCAAGTCAAATGAGTTGAACCAAACCTATCTCTGACATTGTCGCTTAGGTCACATAAATGAGAGTCGCTTATCTCAGCTCCATAAGGATGAGCTGCTAGACTCATTTGATTTTGAATCATATGAGACATGCAAGTCTTGCCTTTTAGGCAAGATGACCAAGACTCCCTTTAGTGGACACAGCGAAAGAGCAACAAATTTGTTAGAACTTATACATAGTGATGTATGTGGTCCTTTCAATATTGCTGCTAGAGGTGGTTACAGGTACTTCATTACATTTACTGATTGACTTCAGTAGATATTCTTATGACACATAAATCAGAATCCTTTGAAAAGTTCAAAGAATTCAAGAATGAACTACAAAACTAGCTTGGCAAGAGTATTAAGATACTTCGATCAGATCGAGGTGGTGAATACCTTAGCCATGAGTTTCGTGACTATCTAGCTGAGTGTGGGATTCTATCCCAACTCACTCCTCCTGGAACACCACAGTGGAATGGTGTATCCGAAAGGAGTAATCGTACTCTATCAGATATGGTACGATCTATGATGAGTCACACATATCTTCCTATATCCTTTTGGGGATATGCTCTAGACACAGCAGCCTTTACCCTTAACCGTGTACCATCCAAGACTGTCATAAAGACACCATATACGATATGGACAGGGAGAAATCCCAAGATGTCATTCATGAGGATTTGGGGTTGTGAGGCTTACGTTCGACGTTAAGTCTCAGACAAACTGGGACCCAAATCCGATAGGTGCTATTTTGTTGGATATCCCAAGGATACAAAGGGATATTACTTCTACATTCCCAGTCAGCACAAAGTGTTTGTGGCAAAGACTGGGGTTTTTCTAGAAAGGGATTTTATTTCTAGAAAAACTAGTGAGAGTACGTTCAATCTTGAAGAAATTCAAGATAAGGACCATAGCACTGAGGCCTTGATGGAGGTTGAACAGGAACCACAAAGTGTTGTGGGTGATGAGGTTGTTGCACAAGGAGTTGTAGAACAACCACCTGTTCAGGTAGACCTACCTCTTCGTAGGTCTGATAGGGTACGTCGTCAGCCTGAGAGATACTCATTTATCTTGTCTGACCATGATGACGTTATGCTCATTGAGAATGAGCCTACCTCCTATTAGGAAGCTGTGATGAGCCCAGATTCTGAGAAATGGCTAGAGGCCATGAGATCCGAGATGGAATCCATGTACACCAACCAAGTATGGACTTTGGTTGATCCACCTAAAGGGGTCAAACCCATTGGGTGTAAGTGGGTCTTTAGGAGAAAGACTGACATGGATGAACTTACGCATACCTATAAGGGCCAATTGGTGGCTAAAGGTTTCAAGCAGATTCATGGTATTTACTATGATGAAACCTTTTCTCCAGTGGCGATGTTTAAGTCCATTAGGATCTTGCTTGCTATTGCAGCATACCACGATTATGAGATCTGGCAAATGTATGTCAAAACTGTGTTTCTAAATGAAAACTTACTCAAGGATGTGTACATGACACAACCTGAGGGTTTTGAAGATCCACAGCATACTAGGAAAGTATGCAAGCTGCAAAGGTCCATTTATGGGCTAAAGCAAGCCTCTCGGAGCTGGAATCTTCGATTCGATGATGCGATCAAACAGTTTGGTTTCATCAAGAATGAAGATGAACCCTGTGTGTCTACAAAAGGGTTAATAGGAATACAGTTGTCTTCCTTGTATTATAGGTATCAAGATCTATAGAGATAGATCTAAGAGATTGCTTGGCCTAAGTCAGAGTACATACATTGACATGGTATTACTACGGTTTGCCATGCAGAATTCCAAGAAGGGACTTCTGCCGATGTCACATGGTGAGTCTTTCGAAGACTCAAAGTCCCTCTTCTAGAGAGGAGAGAGACCGCATGGACAAGATCCCTTATGCATCTACTATAAGATCTATCATGTACGCCATGTTGTGTACTCGTCCTGATGTCTCGCATGCTTTGAGAATGACGAGTAGATACCAGTCAGATCCAGGTGAGCGTCACTGGATAGCAGTCAAGAATATTCTTAAGTACTTGAGAAGGACTAAAGAATATTTCTTGATATTTGGAGGCGACGAGGAGCTAGATGTAAAGGGTTACAGCGATGCCAGCTTCCAAACTGACCAGGATGATTATAGACCGTAGTCAGGGTTCGTGTTTTGCTTGAATGGTGGCGCTGTGAGCTGGAAGAGTTCGAAGCAGGACACAGTTGCTGATTCTGTAACATAAGCCGAGTATATCGCTGCATCTGAGGCAGCAAAGGAGGCAGTTTGGATCTGTAAGTTCATTACTGAGCTTGAGGTGGTTCCTAGCATAGCAGATCCCATAGAGCTCTATTGTGACAACAATGGAGCGATTGCATAGGCTAAGGAACCTCGCTCACACCAGCGGACCAAACACATACTACGACACTTCCATCTCATTCGAGAGATTATCGATAGAGGAGATGTGAAGATTTGCAGAGTACCCACATAGGCTAACATCGCAGATCCCTTGACCAAGGCTTTGGCACAGAAAAAACATGATGGTCACACTAGGTCATTGGGTATTAGATACTACGGTGATTGACACTAGTGCTAGTGAGAGATTGTTAGTGAAAGCCCTTGAGTAGTAGGTTCTTATCTATATCAATCGATTGGTTGAATCGATAATGAGATGATATAGAGAATACTACTCTTAATCATTCCTAGTCGAGTATTAACATTCAGGGACAATGTTTATGCGTAGAGAGTAGCATGTAGGTCAACACGATGACTTGATCTCACAAGTCATGGATATGAGATATCAAGTTGACACATGGGTATGCATTGGAGAATGTATACTGAATGACCCGCCATGAGAAAGTATCATGGATCGTTATATGAGTGTCATATACTTTCTCATGTGGCTATTAGTATGACTATTAGTCCTTAGACCTGAAGTCACCATGGTTCCCTACATAAGGAGTTGCATACTTTGGCTTCGTCAAACGTCACCCGTAAATGGGTGGACTATAAAGGTGATTACTGGGTATGTAACAAATTATGCGGAGGGATGTGAGTGATGTAGATGGGATATATCCCTCCTATATGACTGGAGTGACATCGATATTCTTGAAGAGTGAGACCACGAAGTGCATGGCCATGCCCAAATGAGTCAATATGAGAAATTGAGCTCATTTGATTAGAATTAGTCTACTTGGAGTTCAAGATATAGATTGTACCGAGGATGACCCGGTCTATGCCTCAATTGGTCAATCTAGATGTCAAGGATAGAAGGACATTGTCACATATTGTGAGAGTCACAATTAGTAGTCACAAAGGTGATGTTGGAGCTCAACATTCTTGTAACTTGGGTAGCAATGATGTGTTGCTAGATACTGCTCATTGCTTATGTTCCTAAATCGGTTTAGGGACATTGCCAATGTTACAAGAACCTATAGGGTCACACACTAAGGGCAATTAGATGGAGATTAGGTTCATATGATGAACCATGAGGATTAGGTTCATGGGATGAACCAAATTGGATTAAGAGTAATCCAAATTAGACTAATTGAGTTGGACTCAATTTGATTCAAGTGTTGAATGAGTCTAATTTAGATTTGATTCATCAAATCAATTTAAATTAATGAATAGAGATTCATTAAATTAAATTGACTTGAATCAAATGGTTGGATTTGATCAACCATGGGAGATAAGAGGTCAAGTTTGACTTGACTTGAGAGGGAAGATGAAAGGTCAAGTTTGACTTGACCAAATGCCATGTCATGATGATGACTTGGCATGGCCGGCCAATGATGATGCTCCACATCATCATTGACTTAGCATGTGGTGCCACCTTATGAGGGAGACCAAGAGCCATTAAGGCGGGTATTTTGACTTGTCTTTTTGATATAGTCATGTTGATATGCTAGATAGTTATAGCTTGCAATAGTTTTCATGTTTATCTACCTTGCATGTTATTATGCCTATTTGACACATGCATTTGATCAGTTTATAGTTATACTTTCCCTGTTTTACTTGGATCATGTATATGTACCTTTTTATTGTGCATATTATTCGGATACGTATGTTAGTTGGTATTACATGCTTTAGTGTCATGCACCATCTTGCATGATTGCATGCTGGCTGGACGGGGTTCCATTATTGTTGAGCCCGCAGCCAGTTACATGGTCTGCACACACTGCCACTCATGGGTTAGTGGTACATCAGGAGGGTGTGTGCAGTTGCTCTGTCAGGCTCCGCTGGTCCGCTCATGGGTAGCGATGAGGCAGCGTGGTAGCGGGCAGGGATCCCTCCTCTGGTCTATGACACCGAGAGATGAGAGCTTAGCTCCCCCACTATGTTTGGGGCAGGAGGATAGGTGTACTCCGACAGCATCCTGTCCACTCGGTCACTCAGGAGCAGTGATGGCAGAGTGCACAGTTGTCATAACCCTACCCACTTGGCTTCACCATCGCGTGTGAGGCGGCTGACTGGCGTCAGGGGTGACCATGTCATATGCACGACATGCATTTTTGCACGGATTGCATTTGTATTGTGTTTGCTGTATTATTGTATTGATGCCTTGGATGTTGCATATGATTGCCATGCATACAGGATTCATATTCATATATGATGATGACTTTATCTCTTATAGTAGGGCACATGCTCCTATATCAGGGTAGGAGATTCAGGTGAGTACAGTCCTTTTGCATTTATTTCTTGCTTACCATATATATGAGACTGTACTGACATGATTAGCATTGTTAGCTATATCTTGCTATTCATATTGACAAATATCTGCTAAGTTCTTTGAACTTATCCCGCGGTTTTATATTTATTTCAGGATGATGCTGTCAGGAGAGTCCAGTTGCCAATCCCCCTCATCGAAGTGGATAGGTTTTATTGGTCTTATGATTTTGGTTATTAGTTTTATGGATTGGGATTTTATTAGAGGATATGTTTAGGATTTATGTTTGGATTGTATACCGGTGGATGTTTTGATTATATTAGTTATGTCCTTGTGAACTTATATTCGGTTCATTTTGGTTGTATGTTCCTGCTCAGTTGGCAGAAGGGGTAAGTCTTGATATTTTAGATCTTTTACTTATTTTGGTTGCTGGCCTGAGGCCGCATATTATGTATATTGTGTTGTGGTATGTTCCGGTCGTGTTGACCGATGTATAGTGGCCGTGTAGGCCTTGTATTAAAAATTGCTATTGTCACCCGTACAGGGGAGGTGCTGCCGGATTTTTGTCTGGCGGAGACTCCCTCGGGGCGTGACACATTGACTCTTGGAGGAGTTACATGCATGCATGTAACCCCCTAAGAAAAGTGGTCGACCACTATCCTCATTAGATGAGAATTATTTGTGTGAGTTACACAACTTCATCTTCTTCCTTGGATCACCCTCTCAAGCTCTCCCGACCTCCTTGGCCGAAATTCCTAAAGGGTGCTAGCACACTCTAAGGTATTTTTCTCCACCTATTTCTTGTGTGGATACCAATAGAGGAGTGTGCACTTGACACTCTCGAGTTTCAGTGAACCTTTTGGACGAGCGGGATTTGCGAAGGGCGTCGCATCGAGGGTAACTTCTTATCATGTAGATCTAGAGTAGATCTAAAGGTATTAAACACATACATGTTAGTTTTATATTTTATACTTCGCACGGATCCGTGGCCGGGGCTTCCGAGATTTTCGTAACGTAAAAAGCGGTTTTTGTGGCTCGGAAAACCCAACAGGTTAGATTTGGACTCAACTTAGTTTAGTTCAATACTACCCTTTTCCACATGATTTCTTACAAAATGATGATTAACATCAATGTGTTTAGTACGTGAGTGATGGATTGAATTTTTAGTTAAATTTATTGAACTTATGTTATCAACTAATGTTTTGACCTTTTTGTAATCTAATTCAAAATCTTTAAGTGTGTGCATCATCCATAATAATTGTGCTACACATTCTCCTAATGTTATGTATTCTGCTTCAGTTGTGGAAAGAGCAAGACAATGTTGCTTCTTACTGAACCAGTTTACTAAGCATGATCCTAAGAGTTGATACCCTCCACTAGTACTTTTTCTATCTAGTTTTCACCCTGCATAGTCTGAGTCAGAGTATCCTACTAACTCAAAGGTACTAGATCTTGGGTACCATATACCTACGTTAATTGTTCCTTTAATGTATCTTAGGATTCTTTTGACATGTGTCAAATGTGATTGCTTAGCACATGTTTGATACCTAGTATACATACTTACTGCAAATAATATGTTGGGTCTACTTGCAGTTAAGTATAATAAACTACCTATGACACTCCTATAGTACTTTAGATCTAAAGATTTACCTTCTTTGTCTTCATTTAATATAACATTTGTTGCTATTGGTGTTCTAATGTCTTTTGTATTTTCCCTGCCAAATTTTTTAATTAAATCTCTTGCATACTTGTTTTGGTATATATAGTTACCATCTCTTGTTTGCTTTATTTGTAAACCTAAGAAGAAGTTTAACTCACCTACTAAACTCATTTCGAATTCTTGTTCCATTAGGTTTGTAAATTCTTTTAAGAAGTTTGAATTTGTTGATCCAAAGACTATATCATCTACATATATTTGAGCAATAAAAATGTCTTGGTTTAAGGTTTCTACAAAAAGAGTTGAGTCAATTTGAACTTGTCTGAAGCCTTTTGAGATTAAGTATGAAGATAGTTTCTCATACCAGGCTCTAGGAGCTTGTTTTAATCCATATAAGATCTTTTTTAATTTATATACGTGATTAGGGTATTCTAAGTTCTCAAAACCTGGGGATTGACTTACGTATACTTCTTCTTTTATTACTCCATTTAAAAATGCGGATTTGACATCCATTTGGTTTAACTTGAATCCTTTATGTGCCGCATAAGCTAGCAACATCCTAATTGACTCAAGTCTAGCTACTGAGGCATAAGTCTCATTATAGGCTAACCTTTCTACTTGACTAAACCCCTTAGCTACTAATCGAGATTTATTCTTTATGATTTCTCCTTGATCGTTTAATTTGTTTCTAAATACCCATTTAGTGTCTATTATTGATTTATCTAATGGTGGAGTTACTAAGTCCCACACTTCATTTCTATCGAATTGCGCTAGTTGTATAGCTATTATCCAGTCAGTGTCGGATAAGGCCTCATCTATTGATTTTGGTTCTATTTTTGATATTAATGCAATTTGACTCAAGTTTCTTAGGGCTGATCTAGTTTGAACTCCTAAAGTTGGATTTCCTAATACTTGTTCAAGAGGATGGTTAGGATTAATTCTAGATGTCTTTAAGTTTTCTTCACATTGGGTTTGTTCCTCTTCATCATGTGTAATTTCATTTAGCCCATTTTGATTATCTTTTAATGTGTTTATTTGATTATTGGTAATTTCCTCTTCATCAAATTTTACATTAGCTGTTTATTCAATTTTTAGAGTTTTCTTATTATAAATCCTATAGGCCCTACTAGTGGTCGAATATCCAAGAAATATCCCTTCATCAGTTTTTGAAGAGAATTTTTCGAGATGGTCTTTTGTATTTAAGATAAATACTTTGCATCCAAATATTTTTAGATATTTTATTGAAGGTTTTTTATTAATAAAAATTTCATAAGATATTTTATTATGTAATTTATTAATTATTACTTTATTTTACACATAACATGTAGTGTTTATAGCTTTGGCCCATAAGTAACTAGGTAAGTTATATTCATTTAGTATTGACCTAGCGACTTCTTGTAGGGTTTTATTTTTTCTTTCTACTATTCCGTTTTATTGGGGTGTTCTAGGGCATGAATATTCATGGTGATATCCATTTTCTAGACACATTGTTGTAAAATTTTTATTTTTAAATTCTCCTCCATTATCACTTCGTATTCTTTTTATCTTAAGGTCTTTTTTGTTTTCTCTTTGTTTACTAAAGTTTTTAAATACTTCAAATGTTTCATCTTTTTAGGAATTTTACCCATGTAAACCTAGAGTAATCGTCTATTATCACTAAACAATATCAATTTCCACTCAGTGATTTTACCCCATGTGAATTGAACAAGTCTAAGTGAATTAACTCAAGTATTGAACTTATTCGACCTTGATTAGTTAATTTATGTTGAGACTTAGTTTATTTTCCTTGTTGGAAAGCATTATAAACTTTGTTTTCAATATTTTTAAGTTTGGGCATGTTGGTGCAGGGGCACCAGATAATCAAACATGTATTTTGATTATGACAAAGACACAAAGTTAAGTTTACATCGTTATCTCACAAGTTGAATCAAGTGTGCAGGAATGCTAAGCTAAGCCGAAGGTTGGCGACACCCGAAGGGAACCGTGGTGGTCGAGCGACACCAGGAGGACTTTGTAGGGAGCCGAAGAAATCAGTTGGAGACCGAAAGTGAAGCTTCAAAGCTACGAACTTAAGGTATGCTCGTGTGTGCAAGAGAATGCAAGGTTGAGTCCTCCATACGGGGATGTCCTTAGGTGACAATCCGACCAAGACTTCCCGTGGAAGGTCTAAGTTAAGATCGACGCTAAGTGGTCATCACATTTACTTATATTAATTGCATTTTCGAGCTAACTCTTCATTGCAGCTGGAAAACCTGGCATCAGTCGACTGCTACCTCCATTAGTCGACTGCTAGGGTTGAGCAGTCGACTGATGGTCAAATTATAGCTTTGAGGAGAGTCAAAAACTCATCCCTTTCTTCAAGGGCGAAGTGGCTTTAGTGATAGGATCAAGATCTGAATGATTAGGGTTTCTCAAAGCTATAAAAGAAGGGCCATTCTTCACCATTTTATCAATCCTAAGTGCTCTCAATTGCTCTCGCAATGCTGCTACTCTACGACGATCCTATGACGACGAAGTGCTGCCGAAACGATAACAATTCGGGCTCAAATTCCATCTCTTAGGTCGTCGGTAAAAGTTTTACTTTAAGTTCATTTCAAATCTTGTAAACTTTACTTTTATCGGAGCTTTAATCGCAACGAGGAGAGGGGAGTGTCCCTCTACCTTGAGTCTTTGCTATTTCTTGTACTCGCTTACCCCTACCTCAAACGAGGAGGAGTATTTTAGTGATTTGCCCTCTGTACATGGTCTAGGACCATTAGAGCCTTGGATTAGCAGCCGAAAGGCTGTGAACCAAGTAAAAATTGCATTTGTCTTACTTTACTTTCCGCTGCACTTTACTCTTATCGCTTATCGAATCGACGAACGAACGAAAAATTATTTTGTGCTATTCACTCCCCCTCTAGTGCTCATATCGATCCAACAAGTGGTATCAGAGCTGGGGGTGCTATGATTTGGTGAAACTACCAATCTAGCAACTTTTAACAGATTTTTCTTATTTGTTTTTGGTTTTTTGACTTTTTCGTTTCGTTTGATTTCATTATTCCACACTACTAATCCAAGACAAAAAGTCTTGGTACATTTGGTTGTTTTTGTTTTTGCGAGGTATTGTTTTTTGTCTAAATGGACCATCTTGAAGGGTTTAGCACCGTTCGACCTCTGTTTTACAACGGAGATGACTTCCATTACTGGAAGGGTCGAATGTAGTGCTTCCTAAAGATCCAAATTGAGATGTGGATCGTAATCCAAATAGGATTCACGCTTCCTACTAATTAAGTGGGTGAATCATTGGATTACGATCAATGGATGAACTCCATGAAAAGACAAGTGGAAGAGGATGCCAAGGCGACCCAAATCCTTCAATGTTGCTTGTTTAAAGAGGAGCTAAACCCCTTCATAAGTGCGAAAGATCTATGGAACAAACTTGTAGAACTACACGAAGGAACCGACAACGCGAAGGTGTGTAAACGTGACTTACTTTTCAATAAGTTGTATAACCTTAAGATGCACGACAACACAACTACACGCTCGTATACAAGACATTATCAACAACCTACACTCCATCGGACAAAAGGTCAAAAATAGAGACCTTATAAGGTATGCACTTAATGCTTTTTCTAGGACTACCTTGTGGGCATCCATGGTCGATGCCTACAAGGTTTTTAAGGACCTCTCTAAGATTTGATTAGATGAATTATTCTCTGAATTCGAACTTCATGAACAAACTAACGTGGTCTGGGCCGAGAAAGGAGTTGCCTTACTTGCGGGTCAAAGAAGAAAAGGAAAGAGCAAGCCACCTCCCGAGCAAGAAGATGAATCCAAACTCGAAGGCGAATCCGAGTCCGAGTCCGAATCCGAAGAGAAGGCTGCGAGAGTGAACATGGTGCGGAGGATTGTTCGAAAAGAAAGAGAGCTATCAAAGAACAAAAAGAGGAAGCAATTCAAATCAAAGCAAAAGGGAGCAAAGAAAGTCTTTCGTGCAATTTGGGACAACGAAGAAGAAGACATCGACAGAGCATACATGGCAAGACCAGAAGAGTTTGAGTCAGAGTCCGAAGCCGAGTATGAATCCAACTACAACTCCGACTCCGACCCCAAAGACTACTTCGAGAAGAAACTCAAAGCCGGGCCGAAAGAGAAAGTCAAGGTTAGACTTTTGTTTAATTAGTACGCTTTATCATACAATTAAAATGCTAACTAGGAAATTAGCTAAGTCCGAGTCTAGGGTCGAGTCCTTGCTTGAGGAGGTTGAAACCCTCAAGCAAGAGGCCACTTTGACCTCTTCGATTAGTCGGGTTCGAGAGGACTCAACTCGAGTTGAGAAACTTGATGAAGAGAACTCCCTCTTGAAAGGACAAGTCCAAGAGCTCGAGGCTCGGTTGGACAAGTTCTCAATGGGGTCCAAGAATCTTAATCGACTTCTCAGAACTCAGAGAGCTATGTATAACAGAGTCGGACTTGGGTTTAGTCCAAAGACTACGAATAAATCATATATGTCTATCGTAAATTGTAGTCATCAATGAGTCCAAGCTTTGGTCCCGAAGACTCTCTTAAATTCACATATAAGGACCAATAGGTATTGGATTCCCCAAGATCAAGTTCAGGGGGAGCTAATACCAAAATAGTATACCCGATAACTTAGCATGATCAAACTTTTATTTTACTTTTTAGAACGGCTAGATAGGACAAGTGATTAGTCAACTCTTGATAACATAGTATCAAGATGCGGCGAGATGATAGTACGCTAGGGAAACGAAGTCCTGTGAGTCCAAGTTAGATAAGACCTATCTTGCTCGGTGCACTGACTAAGTGGAACTAGATGAAGCTACCTCGCCGTATCCTAAACTAGTTAGACTAGGAAGTAGTCTTAAGTGACTCAAGTTATCATTTTCCTGAACTTGGCTTTATCTAAGGAAGTGGTCGTTGTTCCGATCAAAGAAGGCTCCTGTGCCTCGCTATGACCTGGAAGCCAATTTCTCGAAAAGGTGACTTGACGAGCTTAGGGTTAAATCCGAATCTAACCCAAGGTTGACTAGCTTTAATTAAGTTCAAATTATCTCACAAAACATATAAGGCGAACAAATTCTAAAACACATAGAATGAGTGAGATGATTAAGAAATAATTATAATATACATAACTTTTTTCAAAAGCCATCTATTTTTTAACTATAGCGCTTAAACGAATAATTATAATCCGCCAATATTAACTATAAAACTCTCTAGGTCAAAGTTTAGCACCCTCTAACTCTCTTATACCTTATATACTTGACTAAGGGGGAGAGCAAACTAACCCTAAGGGTTATAAATCTTTAAAGTTATTCTTGAAAATTAGCTTATAAGTATTTTGAAAATCAAAGCTAAGTTTCAAAAAACTATTGTTGGTGCAGAGGGATATACCTCAAACCAATTTACTTAAACCAATTCGAGACGCATGCTTGGACTCATACTCACATTTTTATGCATGCTATAATATTATGCATTTTAAAACCCAATATTTTTTTATAAACCCCTGACCTTATTTTTGATTCATGGCAAAAGGGGGAGAAGAGCGTAAGTTAAGGGGGAGTACCACAAAATTTAAATTTAAAAAATTTCTTTCAAAACTCACCTAGGTTAAGGGGGAGTTCTTTTAAGTGAGTTTATCGTTTACTTTACTTATTTTCATGATTTAAATTTCCCTTAACTTTGTGTTTGTTTACCATAGATAAAAAAGGGGGAGATTGTTGGTGCAGAGACACCAGATAATCGAACATGTGTTTTGATTATAGAAAAGACACAAAGTTAAGTTTACATTGTTATCTCACGAGTTGAATCAAGTGTGCAGGAATGCTATGCTAAGCCGAAGGTCGGTGACACCTGGAGGGAACCGTGGTAGTCGGGCAACACCAAGAGGACTTCGGAGGGAGCCGAAGAAATCAGGTGGAGACCGGAAGCGAAGCTTCAAAGCTACGAACTTAAGGCACGCTCGTGTGTGCGAGAGAATGCAACGTCGAGTCCTCCATATGGGGACGTCCTTAGGCAACGATCCAACCAAGACTTCCCGTGGAAGGTCTAAGTCGCGATCGGATAGTAAGTGGTCGTCACATTTACTTATATTAACTGCATATTCGAGCTAACTCTTCATTACAGCTGGAAAACCTGGCATCAGTCGACTGATGGCTTGAATCGACTGATGAGGTTGAGCAGTCGACTGATGGTCAAATTATAGCTTCGAGGAGAGTCAAAAACTCGTCCCTTTCTTCAAGGGTGAGGTGGCTTTGGTGATACTATCAAGATCTAAACGATTAGGGTTTCTCAAGGCTATAAAAGAAGGGTCATTCTTTACCATTTTATCAATCCTAAGTGCTCTCAATTGCTCCCGCAACGCCGCTACTCCACGACGATCCTACGACGACAAAGCGCAGCCGAAACGACGACAATCCGAGCTCAAATTCCATCTCTTAGGTCGTTGGTAAAAGCTTTACTTTAAGTTCATTTCAAATCTTGTAAACTTTACTTTTATCGGAGCTTTAATCGCAACGAGGAGAGGGGGAGTGTCCCTCTACCTCGAGTCTTTGCTATTTCTTCTACTCGCTTACCCCTACCTCTAACGAGGAGTATTTTAGTGATTTACCCTCCGTAGGTCTAGGACCGTTAGAGCCTTGGATTAGCAGCCGGAAGGTTGTGAACAAAGTAAAAATTGCATTTGTCTTACTTTACTTTTTGTTGCACTTTACTCTTATCGCTTATCGAATCGACGAACGAAAAAAAAATTATTTTGCGCTATTCACCCCCCCCTTTTTCTAGCACTTATATCGATCCAACAGGGCAAACCTCTAACAAAGTTAGTTTCACTTAACTTCATTATATTCCTAAAGTTGATATGAGCAAGTCGTCTATGCCACAACCAACTTTCCTCTTACTGTGTCATATGACACTTAATTGAGGATCTTTCTAAATTTATTGAATATATATTTTTATTCGTAACCCCCTTAAGTAATATTTTTGAGTTTTCAATACTGTTAATCAAACATTCATTTGATAAAAATTTCACTTCATAACCAGCATCACATAACTGACTTATACTAAGAAAGTTAAATTTGAAATTCTCTACAGGCAAAACTTTTTGTATAATAAAATTTGACTCTAATTCAATGTTACCTGATCCAATTACCTTTGCCATTGTTTCCAAAGGCGACTCAACCTAGATTCTTGCAGCTTAATTCCGAGAACTTTTGACTATCTCCAGTCATATGTCTGGAGCAGCCACTATCCAGAATCCATTGGTCCATTCTGGAGTCCTACATGAATTAAAACTTTTTAAGATAATTCACACCATGAGTATGATGAATTATCTTGAATTGATTTGTGTTGTAAGTTTGTTAGGTTAAGTTTAGTTAAAGTAAGTTTGTTTAGTTTAAGTTAAGTTGAGTTTAGTTTAAGTATATTTATTTATTAAGTTAGGTTTAGTTAAAGTAAGTTTGTTTAGTTTAAATTTGTTAAGTTACGTAAATTGTATTAAGATAATTAAGCTTGATTAAATTCTAAATCATTTCACCTAAGCTAGGTTTTCAATACACATTACTCCTATGGGTTTTGTGAGATGAGGGTTCCTTTTTATCTTAATTAAATTTCATTTTCAAAGTTTTTAAATTTGTGTTAGATTAAAGCTTAGCTTGAGTTAGTCAAGTAGGTTTTTCCAGCATTGACTTCCAGGTCGTGGTGAGACATACAACCTTCTTGGATATCGGAGCAATGACCACTTCCTAGACAAAGTCAATGAAGGAATCAAGTACTTGATTCACTTTGTGTTAAATACGGAAAATTTAAAATACTAAAATAAAATGGCCAAAGAATTAAGAAATTTATCCTGGAAATTTTTCGGGAATTTTAAGAATTTTTTCAGAATTTTTCTGGATTTAAACGGAACCTGTACGAGATAATTATGGGGATAAGAAAAATAGACTTTTAAAAGGGTCTGTTTAGATGCGTAAATAGGATAAATTAACCTAAGTTATAATTATTTAACCTAGGTTTATATTTTCTCTCGATTTTCTTCGGTGCCGCTTCACACG
Source organism: Wurfbainia villosa (assembly GCA_025175895.1). NCBI lineage: Eukaryota > Viridiplantae > Streptophyta > Magnoliopsida > Zingiberales > Zingiberaceae > Wurfbainia > Wurfbainia villosa. The sequence continues at coordinate 26,310,195 of CM045989.1, read as the reverse complement.
ACACGATCGTTCCTCTTTTGTTTTTCCACTCGCGATTTCCCCGATTCTTCTTCTTCCCAAATCTCGCCGAACCCTTCTGTTCCTCGTTCTCTCTCGCGATCTTCTCTGCTGCGACGTGGCTCGCCGACTCCATCCACCTTTTGTTCCGTTTCCTCACGGCAGGCGGCGGCCAGTGGCTGGGACGGTCTCTGCAGACAAGCTAGGGCGGCGGTGAGCGGCTGTAAGCTGGCATCGGCGGCGAGTGCGTGCGTGTGTCGACGGTGTTTCTATCATCGGCGAGATTCCGCGAGTCATCCTAGCTCGCAAGCAACCTTGAGCGGGTGGAATCGAGCGACCATCGTTGCCACGGGAGGGTGTGGCGCTATCCATTCATCACGGGATCAAGGTGAGGTGGTATTCTTCTTCCCTATTTGAATGAGCCCTCTCTAACCGCAACCCTTGTCTTCGAATTGCTCATCAACCGGTGGTTTAGGGCAGCAGGGGTGTTCCGCCAGCGAATAGGGCATCTTGGAGGGGAGCTACTGGTGTAGCCTTAAGAGCTGGTAAATCTCGACCCATTCCCTTCTTTTTATCTGTTGATTGTTCGATGCAATTGATTGTTGAGGGTGTTCTGATCTGGATGGGGGGAGTTCCTCAGGTGGAGAAGGCTGGTTGGAGTTTGGACGACCGTGAGTGGGTTTGAGGGGCTGTGAGGGATTAGAAGGCTATATACTGTGGGTGACCCGATCAGTGGGTGACCAAGCTACCGAGTAAGATTCTTCATCTATTGGACTAATTGTTAAATGATTGATACTGTGTAAATGAGGTAATTAGGGAGGGTGTTGTGATTGCTCTGTTTGTGATTTGTGATGGAACTGGGAAGGTGGTTTAAAAAGTTAGAGAGCTGTGTTGGTTTGTGAACCATTCTATCAATATAGGAATTGGTGTATGGAGTTAAGGTTGTAGGTTAGCATATTTGCTAGTTGGAAAATGGTGGGTTTTATTATGGTGTTAAATGTATAATTTGGGGGTTTAAATTCGTATTCAATATAAGGATGCGAATATAGAAACTATATAGTAGGGAGTTAGCACGTTGTGTGCTAGAACTTAATCATAATGGTTGTTATATGTGTTTATTTCACGAGGCGTGTCCACTACCGTGACGGTTTCATTTCATATTTTGCGGGCATTTTTTTCAGGCGGGTACTTTGACTTATCTTTTAGTTATAGTCAAGTTGATATGTTAGTTAGGATAGCATGCAATAATATTCATGTTTATATATGCCTAGTATGTTTTTGTGCCTATTGATACATGCATTGGATAGAATATGATAATATCTCCCTGTTTTATTTGGATCATAGTACTTGGATTAGGGATATGTACATACTGATTGTACATATTATTCGGATATATATTTTGAGTAGGATTTACATGCTTTAGTATCATGCACCATCTTGCATGATTGCATGCTGGCTGGACGGGGTTCCATTATTGTTGAGCCCGCAGCCAGTTACATGGCTTGCACACACTGCCACTCATGGGTTAGTGGTACATCAGGAGGGTGTGTGCAGTTCACCGGTCCGCTCCATGGTAGCGAAGGCGTGCGTGGTAGGCGAGGATCCCTCCTCCGTCTATGACACGGAGATGAGAGCTTAGCTCCCCACTATGTTTGGGGCAGGAGGATAGGTGTACTCGACAAGATCCTGCCCACTTGGCGGTCACCAGAGCAGTGATGGCAGAGTGCACAGTTGTCATAGCCCTACCCACTCGGCTTCACCATCGCGTGTGAGGCGGCTGACTGGCGTCAGGGGTGACCATGTCATTTGCACGACATGCATTTTGCACGGATTGCATTTGTATTGTGTTTGCTGCATTATTGTATTGATGCCTTGGATGTTGCATATGATTGACATGCATCTGATTCATATTCTTATATGGTGATGACTTTATCTCTTATAGTAGGGCACATGCTCTATATCAGTAGGAGACTGTGAGTCTGATCCTTTTGCATTTATTTCTTGCTTACCATATATATGAGACTGTACTGGCATGATTAGTATTGTTAACTATTTCTTACTATTCATATCGACTAGTATCCGCTAAGTTCTTTGAACTTACCCCGTGGTTTTATTTTTATTTCAAGATGAAGCTGTCAGGAGAGTCCAGTTGCCATATCCCCCCCCCTCGTAGTGACAGTTTATTAGTTGTATGAGTTATGATTTGGATTTTTGTATAGAAGATATGTTTAGGCTTGGAATTGGATTTATATATACTCGTGGATTTTTTTTGGGGTCCTTGTGGACCATTGGTCGGATCTTATTTTGATTGGTTTGGTTGGGTATTCCTGCCCAGATGGCAGAAGGGGTAAGTCTAGTTAGTGTAGACTTTTGTTTACCTAGATTTGTTGGCCTGAGGCCTTATTATTATCTGCGTGTGTTGTTTGGATTCCGGTCGTGTTGACCGATGTATAGTGGCCGTGTAGGCCTTGTATAAAAATTGATAGGAGATGTCGGATTTTTGTCATGCGGGGACTCCTGGCGTGACAATTTATTTATATCGAGCGTAGGTTTCGAGTTCCTTAGGGTCTTTGGGTTTATGGAGTTCACCAAGTTTGGCAGTTAATCGGTATTTTCTGAGTTGCAGATTTAAGCATTTTTATGTTTCGAAAATTCGAGGTATTATTGACGAGGTCAATATGGGGGATTTGGCGGCGACAGGACATCTCCAGACAGCTAACAGGTAAATACATTCTAGAAAATTTTCTAGATTTAGTACATATTTATATTGGTTATGCGGTGATATCATGTTTTGTCTGGTATTGTTTTAACCTGATATCTATTGGACTGTTAGATTTTTAGGTTGCTGGTTTATAGATAGCATTTGGTTATAAATTGCTATTACTGCTATACGTAGCTTGTTATCATTGTGATAAAAATGATTAGATATTATTGGTAGATGTTTACCACTTAGGATTTGACTAGTATTAGGATTATTAGACTAGTTGAATAATATGACTAAGATGGATAAATTCGTAGAAGGCATGAGGACATGATTACATAGCTTATATAGTTTAGAGTATATATAAGCATCTGATGCTTTATTTATATATTGCCTTGACTTTGTTCTGGCATGACCCTTTAGATATACCCTAATTAATTTCTGCTATTGATTGCCATTGGTATGACTATGCTGTCGTTTATTAGACAACATGTTATATGTTTATGGTTATGAGTTTTTGTGGTGGATACCATGATTAAGACTAGTAGAGAGAGAATAACTTAGATAAGGTTATTCGGTAGGAGCGGATCTCAGGAATGAAACAATATTAGTAGAACCCTAGGTGTTGGAACCTTAGGCGTAATAACCGGATGTGCATATTGGTATGTGATTACCCATTTACTGTTTCTGTGATATGGTGATCGGAGGTCGAATGATTAGGATGCGATTAATCCTTACTATATCTCCCATTCTTGGTTGAGAGAGAGAGTCTGCAGTAGAGTCTCTCTATAGGTAGGTGCTTTGTATACATGTGGTCTCTCATGCATGGTTGAGATGACCTATTGCAAGATATATTCTTGCGTTATTCGTTGGTGATAATCGGATTTGTATGACATCTGTAGCTAGATAGCTACTTTACAGGTTAAGTAACCACGAGATCTGTTCGTGGTAGCATGTTGTAGCATGCATGATTGAGCTGGTAGGATGATATAATTTGGGATTAACCCTCTTGAAGGGCTTGATAGTAGACTTGTGGTCCTTATTGGCCTTGATAGGCATTTCCTGTTAGTTGGGGCGAACCCTATGATTAATCGTCTCGACGTGATTATTAGTGGACATATGACTTTTATCGACCTTGATAATCGTTTATATTAGAAGGGTTAGAACCTTAGACTAACCATCTAGAGGAATTTATTTATTAGTCGATGATCTTTACCGACTTTGGTAAATATTTCATTTTAGAGGTGTTGAAACCCTCGCTTGACCGCCTCAATGGGTTAAAATTGTAGATCGATGATCTTAGTCGACGTTGAAAGTCGACTTATGCTGGATGTATTGGATAACCCTAGGCTTAACAATCTAGGATAATCGACCGCCCATGCGACCTATTGGTGGTAGTTTCGCTAGTGCGTGCAGTCAATAATTAGATATTTATATATAGCTTGTCTATCCACGAGTCTCATTCGTGGTAGCATATAGTTGCGCGTAGACCGTGCTATTGATTGTCGGCCCATGGGTTACGTTCGCGGTAGCTTATAGATAGTTTTCTTTTTGTGTGAGAGCTACGAGACTTTATCGTGGTATCTGGATGTGCACTGCTTGTTGCAGTGGTTGTGTATGTTGCAGGTATATTTATTATACTGCTGATTAGGTTAGTTGCAGACTGATATTGGTATTCTGAGGGTTGGGTTACTCTAGCTTGTTCCCTGTGACTTCCATTATGTGCATTATAATTATGCACTATTGTCTATACATCCACAGAGTGGTTGTACACACCCCCTCCTCACATATACTCTAGGTTAATTGATGGAGGACGTGTCATGTTGACCTACCTTCGAGTCGCTCAGAGAGTTCATTGCCGTGCTTGTTCCACTGCATCGTCGAGATGCTGCTTTATTTACTTTATCGGTGTTGCATTTTATTATGCACTTTGGATTTTATCGCAGTTTGATCTGGTGTCATAAAACTATTTTACTTTAATGGATATATGTTTAGTCGTGCATGCATGCAGTTATTAAAATACTAGTATTACTATAATTATTTCGAGGTTTTTACCAGATTTGGTCTATGGATTCTGGATATTGTCACTAAGGGGTTCCCTTGTCATTTGGATGACGGATATGCCCCCAGGACGTGACAATTTATTGGTTTGCGGTTTTGGTTTGCGGGTTTTGTGTTTCGAGGATTTTATTTTCCTTGGATTTTTGGGAGTTCTCGTGTTTTGAGACCAAGCAAGTGAAGGATATCTCGAGCTATAGGAAAAGTATTGTCTTTAGTAGTGACTTTTGTGGCTAGGAAAACTATTGACTTAGTGAAATTGTCCTACTCATGGTCGGGGACGAGGTCGATAACGTATTGATCTTGAGGAATCTAATGATGATTTGAGGTACTGATTCTTTAGAGGTGCCGGTGATGTCGAATTAGGAAGCTAGGATTTGGCACGCTAGTCACCCATTTGAAGGTCAAGGAGTAAACCCTCAGAGAGTATCAGTCCCTACTAATAGTGATTTGGTTATGGATAAGGCATGTATGCCTACACTGGTTAAGACGATGAAAGATTGTTTTACCTTATTATAGGTGTTGTATGGGATGTTTATCTGTCCCAATATTTTTCTAGAGAAGATCCGGAACTCTTTGTTAAAAGAGAGATGAACCTTTGAGGTTATGCATCGATTATCGATGATAGAATGCGGTAGCTGTAGAAGGAAATGAATATCTTTCATTGTGGATATATATGATCTATTTAGATCAGCTATAGGATACCTATATATACTCTAGGATTGATTGGTGATTGGTGTGATGATATTGTAGTGACATGGTGTCCTACAATTATCATTGTCGTTGTGATGATTTTTATATCATCAGCTTAGAGTAAAGAGAATACATGTGTGTAGCGATGACAATTTCATACTTGGTATGAATTGTTTGAGCTTTTGATTATCTTATTAGACTTATTGACGACTTAGTCGTCCAGGGATTTGGGAAATCGTGTATTCTGGACACGATTGGATCATTTGTGATGGTGGTAGTTGGAGTTGAGCACTCGGCCACCGTAGATGATGATTTTTTTTTTTTGTATTGATTTGATTATTACCATAGATATGGATAGGATGTTCTAGTGGTACTATACTGACCGTTGGTGATGGAATTTATTTGGTCTAAAGCTTGTGAAATTAGTTTCACACTGCATAATGATTGACTTTTACACCCGTGTGGTTTGATCATTCTCGGGTGGAAGGAAGGGTATTGTATGCGGATGCAATGTTTCAGAGAATGGAGCGTTTCTGATTTAGTTGATCGAGTCGTATCCCGTGTTTACGTCAAATGAGGAACTACGAGATGGGTTGTCATATATTTATGACGTGGACTTCGCAGTTATTATATGGTTTAGAAGAGGTGAGGAGCAGAAATGCTCATGGAGTTTTGGCTAGCTACTGGATAGCTACTATAGAGTAGCTGGAACACGAACGGTTGTAACAAGGGAGTTTGGTCGCTATAGCCTCCCATGCACTTACAGAGTGTGTAGTGGAGTGGGTTTTGGATGGTAGAAGAACTTCTCTTGTGAAAAGATAATTCCTCGTCTCTGACTCCGAGGAGGATAATGGTTTCTGGAGTTGCATTAGTTTAAGGAATAGATGCTTCAGGAAATTCCGATTCCGGAATAGAAGTGGAAGCATATTATTATAGATTTTGTAGTGGGTTGCCTAGGACACATCAAGGTCATGATGCGATTTGGGAAGTCGTTGAATGCGGATCCATGGCTTCTCTCGGACTCAGAATCGGACTCATACTCGGAATTTGATTCGGTTCCTGAGCTTGATTCGACCATGAACACCACGAAGCTTCTCTTCATCTCTTCTGCGTCTGACTCTTCCGAGGACGATTCATCCTAAGTTGCCTTAAGTGCTTCCTTCTTCTTTTTCTTTTTCGGTTTTTCTTCCTTTTTTAGATTCACGCACTTCGACTTGTAATGTTCTTTTCCATTGCACTCATAGCATGTCACTTCCGATCGGGGTCTCGGCTTGTTGTCAACAACTTTCTTGGCATCCTTCTTTGTAAACCTTTTTCTCCGACATCTTCCGAACTATGTTTACGATTTCCTCTTCTCCGTTTGGGTCCGACTCCGACTCATCTTCAGACTCACTTCTTGCTTTTCTTTCCTTTTTGGTCAAACCTGCCACTAAACCAATACCATTCTCGGTTTGACCCGAGTTAGCTTGTTCGTATAGTTCAAGTTCGCAAAACAATTCGTCTAGTCTAATTGTGGAAAGATCTCTGGAAACCTTATAGGCATCGACAATGGATGTCCATAAGGCGTTCCTCGGGAATGCCTTAAGTGTATACCTAATTACATCCCTATTTTATATTTGGTGTCCGATTAAATGTAAACCATTTAAAATGTCTTTTATTCTCATGTGAAGTTGACTAGCATTTTCATTTTCGTTCATTTTATAATTAAATAGTTTATTAAGTAACCTGTCTTGTTTAGCTATCCTAGTGCCATTTGTACCTTTATGTAATTCGATTAATTTGTCCCATAATTCCTTAGAGTTTTCGAATGGACCAACCCTATTGAGGTCTTCTTTGGTAAGTTTTGATGCACGCGAACACGATCTCAAATCTCGTGACGGGAACCGTCGAGGACTCGAAGCATGCGCTTGCGCTCAACGCTCGCAAGTGCACGGATGTCGTCAAGTAATAAAAAGATTATCGATCCCATAGGGACTAAGATTCGAGTATCGATTGGTTTAGTGGATGTTATTGTTCGGAGTTCCGTTCTAATAGTTGCGATGACGAGGGTTATCGACGGTCCTAACTCTAGTATGGTGTCACACGGAGGAAGAGAAGGGTTACTACGAGTCTTTTGAGGGAATTCTAGGATTTTGGTTTCGCTTGTGTGTCGCAGAACACGCTATCAATTGGGTATTATCTAGACGTCTAACTATGGTCTTGTGGAGGGGACATTATACACTTCCCCGATGAGTCTTCGCATCTATTGGGAACTACCTCTGCTATACCAGGTCGACCCCTGGCTTTAGGACGGGATAGGTGGTACGAGGATGCTAGATCAATCCCTATGACGAGTTGAAACGTGTCCCGTTTCTGACTCTTTCACACCCTTCTATTTACGGTTACCGAAGATGAGGCTAACCCCTAGGTTCCTCCTTAATTCTCCTAAATCTTTGATATGAGGGTTGTCACCCCTTGTATCGAGTACGCACAGTAAATAGAAGACCAAAACAAATAGCTATCGATCTTGAAGCAAGTCAAGGGGTTGCTTGTTGGCTTAAGGATGAAGCTACGAAGGATCATTTATTGCTTCCAGAAGGTCCAATTACAAGACTTCGAGCAAAACATTTCAAGACGGATCATGAGAAAGAAGAGACTAAGATAAGCCCAAGTGCAGATCAAGGCCTAATCCACGTCATCGGACTTATTGATCCTTGACTCATCCGGGCATCATCGGTGGAAGAACACTAAATAATTATGGGAACTTGCTCATGCATTAAAGACGTATGAAGACTTGAGTTTTGATGATTTCTAAGTTGTGCATGCTTACATGCAAGCCTAGGTACTAAGTTGTGTGCATGCTTACATGCAAGCCTAGGTACTATAATTGTTTTGAGTTTATAAGTTGTGTGCATGTTTACATGCAAGCATGGGTACTCTAATTGTTGCAAGAATTTTGTACTCTTATGCTTACTCCCACTATATAAGGGAGGCAAATCCTAACATGGAAGAAAACTTTTGTTGAGAAATGTTTGCTCTCTCTTAGTTCTTGAAAGGACTTCTGAACTTATCGAGTTTATCCTCGTGGCGTTCAACAATCGAAACTTATCACTTTCGGGTGTGGCATTTCTTTTCTTTCGTAGTCTTGGTTCGTGGCAATCCTTGGTTACGGGTCAAGGCTCAAATTCTTATCTTCTAATCCTGGGGTTCTAGACAACTTTGTCTCGGGTTCCATCACAATTATTGGTGGGGTTCGTATCATCTGGTATCAGAGCTTTGTTTTAAAGGCAAGTGCTAAATCTATCTTTACTTGCTGTTCTATAAAAGAAAAGGAACGAAAAAAAATCGTGGTTAAAAAAAAAAAGAAGAAGAAAGTAACAGGAAAAAAAAAGTTGTTTGTTCAAGTCCAAGTATTATTGAACCCTTAGAATTAGTTCAAGAGTTCATTCTTCATTTTTTTCTCTTAATCTTCACTCTTTCATTTTTATTATGCCATTATAAGTTTTGTTTGTTTCTCTTGTCTACTCTTTCATTTTCTATTCCGCCATCATTAGTTTCGCTTGTTTCTCTTTCATTTTATCTTTCGTCATCCTAAGTTTCGTTTGTTTGAATTGCTAGGTGATATTCCGATTTGTTCTAAATTTGATCAAGAACTAAAGAGATCCTCCCACAAACACGAGTGTGAGTGCCTTACTCTTGAGAGAAAAAAAACATATACGTGAGGGAGTGCTTTGTGAGGTTTCTTTCATCTTTGCAGAAATGTCTAACAACTAGGAAGATGATACAACGGAGGCGATTAGACAACCTCCCAATCTGCAAGTGCAAGTGTTGATGGGGGAAATAAGGCGGATGATGAGGGTTGAATTAGAAGTTATCCATGAGAGGTTGGATCGAGTGGAAGGGGGGACACCAAGAAGACATGAGCCAGTGGCTGAGGCGTGCTAAGTGGGTTGATGAGGAAGAAGAAGAGAGAGTAGAAGAATTTGGCGAGGAAAACTACAGCCGGGGTTGGATATAGAGGAGATAGAAACAGACGTAGGGCGAATTTGAATCCGGGTGGAAATAGAAGAAATAATGACTTGGGAGGAATTAAGTTGAAGATTCCATCCTTCCAAGGGAAAAATGTGTTAGTGAAAGCCCTAGAGCCAATCATATGATGATTGTTGTATGGACTTTATTGTATCATATTCCTATTTATTAAGGCATGGTTATTATATTTACTTGTATTGGTGCCAAATAACTAAATATAATAATGTCCTTGAGTAGTAGGTTCTTTATCTATATCAATCGATTGGTTGAATCGATAATGAGATGATATAGAGAACACTACTCTTAATCATTCCTAGTCGAGTATTAACATTCAGGGACAATGTTAATGCGTAGAGACTAGCATGTAGGTCAACAAGATGACTTGATCTCACAAGTCATGGATATGAGATATCAAGTTGACACATGGGTATGCATTGGAGAATGTATACTGAATTACTCGCCATGAGAAAGTATCATGGATCGTTATATGAGTGTCATATACTTTCTCATGTGGCTATTAGTATGACTATTAGTCCTTAGACCTGAAGTCACCATGGTTCCCTACATAATGAATTGCATACTTTGGCTTCGTCAAACGTCACCCGTAAATGGGTGGACTATAAAGGCGACATCGGGTATGTAACGAATTATGCGAGGGATGTGAGTGATGAAGATGGGATCTATCCCTCCTATATGAGGGTGACATCGATATTCTTGATAGAGTGAGACCACGAAGTGCATGGTTATGCCCAAATGAGTCAATATGAGATATTGAGCTCATTTGATTAGAGTGAGTCTACTTGGAGTTCAAGATTTAGATTGTACGAGGATGACACGGTCTATGCCTCGATTGGTCAATCTAGATGTCAAGGATAGAGGGACATTGTCACATATTGTGAGAGTCACAATTAGTAGTCACAAAGGTGATGTTGGAGCTCAACATTCTTGTAACTTGGGTAGCAATGATGTGTTGCTAGATATCGCTCATTGCTTATGTTCCTAAATCGGTTTAGGGACATTGCCAACGTTACAAGAACCTATAGGGTCACACACATAAGAGCAATTAGATGGAGATTAGGTTCATATGATGAACCATGAGGATTAGGTTCATGGGATGAACCAAATTGGATTAAGAGTAATCCAAATTAGACTAATTGAGTTAGACTCAAGTTGATTCAAGCGTTGAATGAGTCTAATTGAGATTTGATTCATCAAATCAATTTAAATTAATGAATAAAGATTCATTAAATTAAATTGACTTGAGTCAAGTGGTTAGATTTGATCAACCATGGGAGATTAGAGGTCAAGTTTGACTTGACTTGAGAGGGAAGATGAAAGGTCAAGTTTGACTTGACCAAATGCCATGTCATGGTGATGACTTGGCATGGGCGGCCAATGATGATGCTCCACATCATCATTGACTTTGTCAATTGATGCCACATCATGAGGGAGATCAAGGGTCATGGGAGTTACATGCATGCATGTAACCCCCCTCCATGAAGTGGCCGACCACTCCATTAGATGGAGTATTGATTTTTGGTGGCTAATTGACTTCATCTTCAACCTTGGAATTTTTTCCTCTCAAGCTCTCCCCCTCTCCTTCCTCATCTTGCCGAGACACCCTAGGAGTGCTAGCACACTCAAGTGTGTTTTTCTTCCACCTATTGCTTGTGTGGATACCATAGAGGAGTGTGCACTTGACACTCTCGAGTTCCGGCGGACTTTTGGACGAGCGGGATTTGCGAAGGGCATCGCATCGAGGGTAACGTTCTTATCTCTTAGATCTAAGGTAGATCTAGGGTATTTTATACAAGCACATACATGTTTTTGTTTTAATACTTCTTCGCACGGATCCGTGGCCGGGGGCTTCCGAGGTTTCCGCAACGCAAAAAGCGGTTTTTGCGGCTCGGAAAATCCCAACAAAATGATCCAGTAGTTTATTTAGAGTGGGAAACAAAGATGGAGATGGTATTTGAGTGTCATGATTTTTTAGAGCTTAAGAAGGTTAAGCTAGTGACCATTGAATTCACTGATTATGCTATTTGGTGGGATCAAGTGGTGATGAATCGAAGAGGAAATAGAGAGCTGCCTATGTCCACTTGGGAGGAGATGAAAGTGCTCATGAGAAAAAGATTTGTACCTAGCCATTACTATTGGAGCTTGTATCAGCGGCTGTAGAGGTTATCTCAAGGCTTGAAAAGTGTTGATGAGTACTTCAAGGAAATGGAATTGTCCATGAAGCGTGCTAATGTCGATGAAGATCAGGAAGCCACCATGGCTAGGTTTTTGCATGGATTAAACCCAGAAATTGCTGATATTGTTGAATTGCAGCATTATGTTGAGTTATCAGATATGGTCCACCAGACACTAAAAGTGGAGGAACAACTCAAGCGGAGGGGATTGGCAAAGAAGGGACAACCCATGGCTACCAACAACCCTTGGAGAGCAGCTCCAAGAAGGGACGAGCATCTACAAAACAAGCCAAAGTTTGAACCCTTCAAGAAGCCTAAACCAACAACATCTGCAGCTCAAGGTACTATCGAGTCCACTTCTTCTAAATCCCGCGATATCAAGTACTTTAAATGATGAAACGTGAAACTTAACTTTGGTTGAAACTTGACTTTGATATTAACTTCAAAGCTTCTTACAAGAAGGAGAAGAATGATGAAACTTAGCTTTGGTATGAACTTCAAAGCTTGTTTAAGAGGAAGGGGAATACATGAACCTTTTTCTTAAGCATGAAAATAACCATCCATAGGAGTTTTATAGTGCTACACCCTTTTAATGACCGTTGGGGACCATGTGAACGTTGGAGGCTTTTGTGAGGTTCAAGGCTTGTTGCATGGTGCATTTAATGAGCCTCCTTGCATTGATTACTCTTGTCTTCTTGCATTGATTATTTTTGTCTTCTTGCATGATGACTAGCTTTGTCTTGATTGTTGATTAGTTAATGCCTTGACTTTTAACACTCCCCCTCAAGTTTGGTGCGTATATGTCAATGGCACCTAACTTGTCAAGGATGTTCCTCATGTGTTGAGAAGTGGTAATCTTGGTAAAGATATCTGCTGGTTGATCTTGTCCATTGATATGATGAGCGATGATGATCTTTTCACAATCTTCTCCTAATGAAGTGGCAATCTACTTCAATGTGCTTGGTTCTTTCATGAAATCATCGGATTTGTTGCAATGTGAATGGTCAATCGATTGTCACAAGATAATCTGATTAATTAATAGGGAAACCGGTTCTTCAACTAAGGCTTTTAACCATATGAGCTCACCGGTGGCACCGCTATTGCTCGATTCTCGCCTCAAAGATCGGATCTTGACACAACCGATTGTTTTTGCTTTTCCAAGATACCAAATTTCCTCCTACAAACATACAATATCCTCGTTGTCGATCTTCTATCTTTGTGATCTCCTCGCCGATCCTACATCACAAGGTAACCCTCAATTTCACGTATTATGGTTATTCCTCATCCATTCCTTTCCCTGGTGTCCCTTTCAAATAGTGGAGGATTCTCTCTGCTGCCTTCCAATGGCTCTCCTTAGGTGCGTGCATGTTTTGGCTAATTTGATTTACTGCAAATGAAATATCTGGACGACTAATGGTTAGGTAAATCAATTTACCTACTAACCTTTGGTATTGCTGAATGTCCTCCCAGGGATTATCATCATCATTTCCTTTCTTAGATGTGAAGTAAGGGCTACCAGCTGGTTTTGCTCCAAGTTTTCCAGTTTCCTATAAGAGATCAAGTGTATATTTCCTTTGGGATAGGATTAGTCCATTAGGAGAGTGAGCTAGTTCTATACCTAGAAAATACTTTAGTTTTCCTAAATCCTTTATTTCGAATTTAGAATTGAGAAAGGACTTAACTTGTTGTATTAGATTTTCATCATTTCCTGTAATAATGAGATCATCTACATATATAAGAATGATGATAGTTTTATTATTTTCTATCTTAACAAATAATGAAGAATCACTACTGCATTTTGTAAACTTATAGCTTAAGAGAGCCGAGCTAAGTTTAGCATACCATGCTCTTGGAGATTGTTTGAGGCCATATATGGCCTTGTTTAGTTTGCATACCTTCCCCTCATATCCATTTCGAATTCCTTCTGGAATCTCCATATAGACCTCTTCTTCCAGCTCTCCCTTGTTCTAGGCTTTCCTCAGTTTCTTCAGTATCAGAATTAGTTCCTTCTTGTGAGCTTTCTGGAACCTCTAAGTTGCTATTTTGAGGTGGATCCTGCCTTTCTTCAAGAAATAGGGGATAACTACCAATTGGGTTTCTTTCTTTTGTTACATCTTCTTCCTTTGTTTCTGGAAAAAAAAACTCATTTTCGACAAATATCACATCCTTTGATGTGTACATCTTGTTAGTAGCAGGATCAAAGCATTTATATCCCTTTTCTGAGGTGGCATAACCAAGAAAAACACATTTTCTTCCTTTATCATCTAATTTAGTTCTAAGCTGTAATGGAATAAATACATAGCAAGTACACCCAAAAATTTTTAAATGAGAGATATTAGGCCTCTTATTGTATAGGAGTTCTATCGGAGACTTTCCTCCTAAGTTTTCTGTTGGCATTAGATTTATGAGATGAGCCGCCGTACTAATAGCTTCACACCAAAATATTTTGGGAATATTAGCATGATTTAGGAGTGTTCTTGCTGTTTCTAATAGATGTCTATTTTTCCTTTCGGCTACCCCATTTTATTGAGGGGTATAAGGACAAGAGGTTTGATGAATAATTTCCCTTTCTTTTAAGTATTTCCTCATTTTATTATTTGTGTATTCTCCACCATTATCGGATCTAAGGATCTTAATATTGCCATTGTATTGCCTTGAAATGTAATTGTTATAGGTTTCAAAAGCCTCAAAAACTTGAGATTTGTTTGTGATCATGTAGACCCAAGTGTACCTAGTTTTATGATCAATGAATGTAACAAAGTATTTATAACCTTTTTTAGACAAAATTGGAGAGGTCCATACATCCGAGTGAACTAGATCAAAGGGTTTTTCATATATAGTGGTAGAACATGGATAGTTTCCTTTTGTTTCTTTTCCAAGAATACATGGTTCACAAATACCATTATCTAAATTGACTATAGGGAAGAAATATTTTAGGACATGACTACTAGGGTGACCTAGTCGGGCATGCCAAAGTTGAGAGTCCTCCTGGTTTGCTTTAAAGACTTGATAGTCATGATCCAAGACATAAAGGTTATTCCTTTTAGATCCCTTGCCAATCAAAAGATTTGTCTTGACGTCCTGAAATGACACATTATTAGAATAAAAAATAACCTTACAATCATGTTCCTTAGTAACTTGACTAATAGACATTAGATTGGAAGTAAAATTTGGAACATAGAGAGCATCGGTTGCTTTTCCTAATAGATCAATTTCTCCTATTTGATTTACTATTATGTTTTGACCGTTAGCTACCTTGACTGTCTTACATTTTTCCAAGTTTCTAAACTTTAGAACTTTATTTTTATCTTTTACCATATGATAATCACATCCTGAATCAATAATCCAATGTTTAGTATCTAGAGTGGAGTTTAAGCATATACCTGTTGTAGAGGTTTGTTGATGTTCTTCCACAGAAGTTTGTGCTTTTAATGTTTGCATGGGTTCCTTCTTTCGAAATGCCTTTGGTCTTAAATGAGGATGAAGAAACCAACATTTGTCTTTTGTATGCCCTTTCTTCTTGCAATTGGGGCATACCTCTTCTTTTGGATGAACTTCATTAATTTTGAACCCATGAACTTCCATTTTTTTGCTTGAAGTTTCTTCAATATTCAAGCTTGACTCGGTTCTTTGGATGATTTGCAAAACTTCATGATATGCTGGGAGATTTTGCATTCGTAGGATTTCTTGTCTCATAGTTGAGAATGAGTCTCCGAGAGTCATAAGAAGACTAAAGACCTTGTCTTCGTTTTGCCGCTTCATTATTACGGTTAAATCAGAGGTTGGTGGTCGGAGAACCTCAAGCTCACTCCATAAGTTACCAAATTCTCCAAAGAGTTGCGGGAGAGTCTTGTTCTCTTTCCTCATATCTGCTATCTGTCTTCTTATTTCGAAGATTCTTCCAATGTTGTTGGTTTGCCCATACACTGCTGAGAGATGATCCCATAAGGCTTTTGAACTTGGAGAGCAAACAACCATACTTTTGTGAGCTTCATCTAAAGAAAGCAGGAGATGAACAAAGACTTGATTATCTTTCTTCTTCCATCGTTAGGAGGATCTTGGAGAATCTGATCTTCAAGGTTATAGCTACTGAGGATCCTCTTAATAAATCCGGACCATTGAACATAGTTGGAGGAATTAAGAAGAAGAGAGGAAAAGAGTTGAGGAGGAAGTGAACTTAGCTGCGGAAGAGCTAGACCTTGATGCTCTGATACCATGATGAAACGTGAAACTTAACTTTGGTTGAAACTTGACTTTGATATTAACTTCAAAGCTTCTTACAAGAAGGAGAAGAATGATGAAACTTAGCTTTGGTATGAACTTCAAAGCTTGTTTAAGAGGAAGGGGAATACATGAACCTTTTTCTTAAGCATGAAAATAACCATCCATAGGAGTTTTATAGTGCTACACCCTTTTAATGACCGTTGGGGACCATGTGAACGTTGGAGGCTTTTGTGAGGTTCAAGGCTTGTTGCATGGTGCATTTAATGAGCCTCCTTGCATTGATTACTCTTGTCTTCTTGCATTGATTATTTTTGTCTTCTTGCATGATGACTAGCTTTGTCTTGATTGTTGATTAGTTGATGCCTTGACTTTTAACATTAAATGCCAGGGGTGTGGCCACATAGCTAGTCAATGTGTGAATAAAAGGGTAATGGTGATAAATGCCCAAGGAGAGCTTGAGTCAGAAGATGAGGAGGAAGTAGCAGAGTAAGTACCACCAGAAGAGAATAGTGATGATGAACAACATGCCATTGTTGGAGACTTATTGGTAGCCCGACGAGTTCTCAATCTACAAGCTAAGGAGGAAGAAGATAATCAAAGGGAGAACTTATTCCATACTCATTGCTTTGTGAATAACAAGGTTTGCAGCGTTATTATTGATGGAGGGAGTTGCACCAATGTGGCAAGTACTGATTTGGTGAAAAAATTAGCTTTATCAACTGAGAAACATCAACATCCCTATCGGTTTTAGTGGCTGAATGATTGCGGTGAAATCAAGGTAACAAAGCAAGTCTTGGAAGCAATTTCCATTGGCAAGTATGACAATGAGTTGTTATTTGATGTGGTTCCCATGCATGCATGCCATCTATTATTAGGAAGACCTTGGTAATTTGATCGGAAGGTAACTCATGATGGGTACACAAATAGATATTCCTTTACTCGGAAGGGACAAACTTTTACTCTTGTACCATTAAGTCCAAGACAAGTTATGGAGGATCAGCTGAAATTATAAAGAAAAAGAGAGAAAAAGAAAGTGAGAGAAAAGAAACTGAGAAAAAAGAAAAGAATGGAGGAAAGGAAATTGAGAGAAAAGAAACAGAGAAAAAAGAAAAGAATGGAGAAAAAGAAATTGAGAGAAAAGAAAAGAAGAGAGAAAAAGAAACAGAGATAAAAGCAAAAAAAGTAGTTTAGAGAAAAGAAGTTGAGAGAAAGGAAAATATCTTCTATGCAAAAAAAAGTGAGATCACATAAGCTTTGTTTTCAAATAGGGTGCCTCTTATCCTTTTGTACACTAATGAGCTTAACAATTCTTTGCCAAATGTTGTTATTTCTCTTTTACAGAAATTCAAGGATGTCTTTCCTAAAGAGGTTCCACATGGTTTGTCTCCGATGCGTGGAATTGAACACCAAATCGACTTTATACTCGGTGCATCCACCCAAATCGACCTGCCTATAGAAGCAATCCGAAGGAAACCAAAGAACTTCAAAGGCAAGTTACTGAATTACTTGAAAAAGGATATGTTTGAGAAAGCATGAGCCCTTGTGCCGTTACTGCATTACTTGTTCCCAAGAAGGATGCTATATGGAGGATGTGTGTGGATTATCGAGCCATCAACAATATAACGGTAAAGTATCACCACCCCATTCCTAGACTCGATGATATGCTTGATGAATTGGGTTCTTGCATGTTCACAAAAATTGATCTGAGGAGTGGATATCATCAGATTAGGATGAAGGAAGGTGATGAATGGAAGACAGGTTTTAAGACCAAGCATGGCTTATATGAATGGTTAGTAATGCCTTTTGGTTTAACTAATGCTCTGAGCACTTTTATGCGTTTAATGAACCATGTTTTGCGTGCTTTCTTAGGACGATTTGTAGTTGTGTATTTCGATGATATTTTGTGTCACGCCCCGAAGGAGACCCCGCCAGACGAAAAATCCGACAGCATCTCCCCTGTACGGGTGACAATCTCAATTTACATACAAGGCCTACACGGCCACTATACATCGGTCAACACGACCGGAATCCAAACAACACACGCAGAGTATAATTAGGCCTCAGGCCTACAAACAAATGACCTAATCAAAAGTATATCACATATAAACCTACCCCTTCTGCCATCTGGGCAGGAATACTCAATCAAAAATCCAATCCCGAAGAAAACTCCGAACAGAGATCCATAAGGACACCAAAAACCCACGAATACATAAATCCAATTCCAGTCCTAAATACATCTTCTAAACAAGATATCCAAAACCAAAAAAACAACCAAATACACTTCCACGACGAGGGGGTTTGGCAGCTGGACTCTCCTGACAGCTTCATCCTGAAATAAATATAATCAACGGGGTGAGTTCAAAGAACTCTGCGGGTATAGTAGATATGCAAAATAAGGTATAGCTAACAATAAAAATATCATGCCAGTACAGTCTCACATAAATAGGGTATGCAAGCAAGAAATACAAAATGATCAGATTTCACCGAATCTCCTACCGATATAGAGCATGTGCTCGACTAGAAGTAATAGAGTCCTCGACTATATATAAACATGTATCCTGTATGCATGACAATCATATGCACATCCAAGGCATCAATACAATAATGCAGCAAACACAATACAAAATGCAATCAGTGCAAAATGCATGTCGTGCCAATGACATGGTCACCCCTGACGCCAGTCAGCCGCCTCACACGCAATGGTGAAGCCGAGTGGGTAGGGCTATGACAACTGTGCACTCTGCCATCACTGCTCCTGAGTGACCGAGTGGACAGGATGCTGTCGGAGTACACCTATCCTCCTGCCCCAAACATAGTGGGGGAGCTAAGCTCTCATCTCCCGGTGTCATAGACCAGAGGAGGGATCCCTGCCCGCTACCACGCTGCCTCGTCGCTACCCATGAGCGGACCAGCGGAGCCTGACAGAGCAACTGCACACACCCTCCTGATGTACCACTAACCCATGAGTGGCAGTGTGTGCAAGCCATGTAACTAGCTGCGGGCTCAACAATAATGGAACCCCGTCCAGCTAGCATGCAATCATGCGAAAATGGTGCATGATACTAAAGCATGTAAATCCTACTCAAAACACCTATCCGAATAATATGTATAATCCATATATATACATATCCCTAATCCATGTACTGTGATCCAAATCAAACAGGGAAATATAATCATATACTATCACATGCATGTATCTAGTAGGCACCAAAATCATGCCAGGCATATAAACATGAAAAAGTTATTGTAAGCTATCCTACTAGCATATCAATTTGACTTAATCTAAAAGTTAAGTCAAAATACCCGCCTGATAATATATCCGCAAAATAACCAGATCGTCACGATCGGGGACCTGCCTCGTGACCGAAACCTGCATAATGCATAACTATTGTTAAGCACAAAATATCATTCACCGACAAATCGAATACTTAATCGATTCCTTCCATAACCAAATAATCCAAAGTAAATCCATCAAATCCAAGCACACGACAACGTGCTAAATTACTACTATGTATCCCCAAGTAGACCCTCAACCTGTAGGTCATAAATTGTGATTAACTTCTCAATCCAAGAACATATCCTTGCAATTAATCTCACCATGATCAATACTCATCATATGAAAATATTATCCATCTCACAACCCAGAATGTATCCGAAATTAACCAACAATCATCTAACCATCCAATATCAACCAAATACAATACGATCAACCGAAAAACACCTAAAATAGTGCTTACCGGCCCTAGGATCCCACCAACTACCAATCCTTTCCCCAAATCAGATCCCCAACTCAATTTTCCAGCGGCTCAAACATTATTCACAGCCACCCTTACACGACAATAGGGATCTAATGAACCCTAATTGGAACCCAACATAATCCACAGTCGTTTACCACCATACACCATACAACCGCATTGTCGTATACAAAATCTAATAAAATCATAGATCGACCCAAACCTTACCTCAAACTCGATCCAACCTTTCGATCCCACACATTGGCACCCATAGTTCATTTACAATCCTCCACAGCCAACCCATTCCTAAATGGAACCTCACAATCGACCAAGATCAACCATCAACAAAAAAACAGGTAATAAGTTGAGATTTACCAGTTCGATAAACCCCCCAATCAACTTGGTTCGCCGGAAGAAGGCTCTGTCGCACCACCCACAGCGATCTGAACAATTGGTGGTGAATTCTGCTTTCCACCCGGATCAACCTGAACTTGGAGTCCTTTATCCTTTCATTCTTCTCCAAGTGTTTCGATTGCCATAGCCTTCTTAATCAAGTGGTAGAGATCCTCTGGAATCGTGGGCAAGCTCGTGAGCCTTGAGAATCCTGAGAATTTTATTCCCAGTAACACTCTTAACCTAGGCGATTCCATGAGAATCACAAAGAATGACACCAATCTGCGATGGTGTCAGTCCCTTTTTGGCGAACTTGCAGATCTATTCTTCCACATCCGCGAGATCTTTAGCCAACTCGGTGGAGTCCTCTGTATCAAATGATGAAGATATACCTTTTCCTCGACTGCATATGACCCATGGTGGTATCGCGGTAGCGACGAGCGGCAATGAAGCGACGAGCAAAAGCAATAGCCGGCGAAACCTCTGGGTCAGACGACAAAGGGAAGCTCTGGCGTGGGAGGCGTCGGGCTGCCGACCGCGACGATGAAAGGGGCAACGGCGAGGGCAGCAGGCACGTACGCGGGGTAGAGGAACAGAGCGAGGCGCGTGGAGAAGAAGGGCTCGGGCTCAAGGAAGAAGGGCTCACGCGAAGATGGAACCGTGGACGGAGAAGAGGCGCCGACGGAGGTGGGTTCGCGAAAGGAAACCGCCAAGGAAAAGGTGTCATGGCGTTTCGGAGAGCGCGAGTAAAGGCTGCGGCGGACGGCGAGGAGAGCGTTAGGGATCGGCGGAAGAAGAGGGTCGTGCGGACGAACTGCCGAAGGGGAAAAACGGGAAAATAGAAAAAGAAAATAGAGATTAGGTTTTCCATCGCGTATTTATCCCCTTTAAATAGACCCCTCTAAAGCCCGTTTACTTTATCCCCGTAAAAATCTCGTACGAAGTCCGTTTAATTCTAGAAAAATTCCAGAAAAATTCCTAAAACTCCCTAAGAATCTCGAAAAATTTCCAGAATTATTTCCTTAATTATTGGGCCTTTTAATTTAATATTTTAAATTTTCCAGTATTTAACATTCTCCCCCACTAATAAAAATTTGGTCCCCAAATTTCCTACTCGTATATTAGTACGAGATGTCCCAACAACCATCTCAAGCATCTGGAGACAAGTCACACCTCAAGTGACTAAGTGGGGTTACTGATATCTCTTAACATCAAATCACACTTGCTTCTAGCAGCCCTTCCAAAATATGAATAGTATTTTCATATCGACCACTTATCATAAGTACCTAACTGTACCCGAGTGGAGCTCTATATCCGTGACCTATTAAAGACTATCCATAATCCGAAGGTAAATCCTGAACCGCTATCACATACGATACTCACAGATCCTCCATGAACTGGAAATCGCCATAGTATAAACCTATCCAGCGATCCAACAACTCATCGTATGGATCTAGAGAAAATGAGCGGACTTAACTAATCATACTAAGTCCTTTCCGAATTCCAAATAATCTCCCAACACCGTCCATTATACTAAGCTCTCACTTTCCTCTTGGTACAGAACCTTACTGATTATTTATATACCACCTTTACCAAACTTCCAAATCAACTAAGTTCCACATGACGTTCCACCACGGAGAACGTTTCAATACTTACTATTTTCCGGATACAATCTTAAACATCTGCAACATATAGAACCTATTGCAATCTTCAGCAATACCTATCAAAATATCATGATAAAGCCTCGTGACTCTCGAGGTAATACCAAAGGCACTACTTACCGACAACAACATGCTACTCATAGCCAGTCAGGATGCCATGTAGCTATCTAGCCACCTACTACATACAAATTCCAATATCACTAATTCCGAACCGGTAGAGCAAAAGTACAACTCTATGGTAGATGCTCTCTATCATCACAACAGGAATCTATCTGTTGTTCCTGAATCAATAGTAACTCTTCCGAAATTCGAATGCAACTTCACAGTAGCTAGCTAAAACCTCCTAAGTATTTCTGCTCCTCACCTCTACAAAACAACATAACAACTCCTACTAGGTCCACGTCATATATATATATGACAACCCATCTCGTAGTTCCTCATTTGACGTAACCATGGGATACGTCTCAATCAACTAAATCAGAAACGCTCCATTCTCTGAAACATCGCATCCGCATATAAATTAACCTTCCTTTCACCCGAGAATGATCGCACAACCCTGGTGAAAAAGTCAACCATCGTCTGAGCCCTGAAACTATGTTCACAAGCTTCAGACCAAATAAATTCCAACACCTTCCTGATCCAACCAGTTAGCGATGTAATACCGCTAGAGCATCCTATCCATATCTATGGTAATGATCAAATCAATACCGAAAACCATCATCTACGGTGGCCGAGTGCTCAACTCCAACTGCCACCATCATAAATGATCCAATCGTGTCCAGAATACACGATTTCCTAAATCCCTGGACGACTAAATCGTCATAAGTCAAACAAGATAAACAAACCTCATACAATTCATACCAAGTATGAAATTGTCACCACTATACACCTGCATCATCTTTACTTTAGGCTGATGATATATCAATCATCCCTACGACTTTGATAATTGTATGACTCCCTGTCACTACAATATCAACACATCAATCATAAATCAATCCTAGAGTATACACAGGTGTCCTATAGTTGATCTAAATAGATCCTCGATCCTCCATGAAGGATATTCTTTTCCTTCTACCACTACCGCATTCCATCATCAATAATTGATGTATAACCTCAAAGGTTCATCTCTCATTGAACAATGAGTTCCAGAGCTTCTCAAGAAATAAATTCTGGGACAAATAAATATCCCATCCAACAACTCCTATAATTGGAATTTAGATTCTTCCAATTCCCATAGTGTTAAGCAACACTGATACCAACTAAATTATCCCCTGAAAAATCGTCATTCTAACAAATACCTCTTGGCATCTTCAACCTTGCCAATTCTGAAAGACCGATCGATAACGGTATCCAAGCAACTCGATTTGGCTTACAGCCAATTTAATGACATTGCCTTGAGTACATCACGAGCTTTAACAACCTTGTGCGCTTTACACTAGCCCTCAGCCAATGCACCATAAGTAAAAATATTAGCTCGTAAAAATAACATTACCTCAGTACCAAATAAATTATCTCACAGTAGGGGATCTTCGATATCGAAACTATTTTCGAAATCACTCCGATCGCCTACTCTACTTGCCTATACAACGGCAAGCCTAGAAGTTCCTCCAACACTACATCTGATTACTCTCGAATTATACAGGCATCCGAGAGACCTTCTTATTCATCATGTCACAAGCATAACCTCCAAGTTAATATCCAGATATTCACATCATATCAACCAAGTCAACTATAAAATAATTAAGTCAACTCTCTCACCATAATATAACATTTCCATCAATCAACCTATAAACATCCAAAATCATTTTCATACCCCTGTGATAATCATCACAGTAATCATCTCAACATCTCACCTATCAGTGGAAACACTATTAATCCACATGATCCAAATATGAAAATCCTTTTAATCCTATCAGTGCATGTTTTAACCACAGATATCTGTAAACACCTGTATCTCTCAATATATCATCAAGTAAGGTAAACTATAGTAATACCTCAATGATCAATCCTTCAATCATCTGATACCAACCTCAATGATCAATCCTTCAACCATCTACAACTCCTTTCGAGTAAAGATGTAAACTCATCCAACTTCTGCTCTTAATGGATTCCCTATTTCACAGTGATCTAGAAAAAGAATTCGATAACTGTATGAATCTAGGTGTATACACCTCTTCCTATCATTTTCTTCAAGAACCATACAACCAGCCTCATATCTCCACAAGTGCACAAACCACTTCTGATAGCGACATATATATGAGGAGAAAACTTAAATCCATATTCCTGTTTTCGACTGGGAAATGAGGTGTTTCATCCATCTTTCATTCCCGAGACAAAGCCTTGATCAATATCAAACATCAACATGGGAACGCAATAATGTCACGTGAATTCAGCTAGAAAAGCACGTTCACGTCTCCTACCGTTACCTTATCCGAAGTGTAGGTTATTATCACTAGATTGACTACACTATTCTCTTGAGACCCTTGTTGCAGTCATTTTTATAAATATGACTCACCCTAATGCCTCCCGATAGGATCTGATGGAAAAATCCAACTATCCTAATCCAAATGTAAGCAAATAAATTGGGGGTGATCGAAGGCAACTCAATCACTATCTTAAACCATTAAGTGGAGGGGGTAAACTCTGTAATTCTAGTAAACTCTATAGTGAAATCCATTAACAATTTATCACTCAACTAAAGACTCAAGAATTCCTCAACAATGAGTCATACAAAAATAGCATAAGGAAATATTGTCTTCCGAAAACATCCTGAACCCGTGATCCCGTAATGGGTTATTTCCCCAAATAAATTCCTTCTACATATTCCACTAAGTAACAACTTGATCATTGCAATAGTAAGAAACTATCTCCACTCCTATATAATTACCAGTTAGGTACTTATCAGTACCTTCAATGTTATCAATCTAAGGCTCAAGCCGCTCAAGGATCAAAATCCCTATGGAACTTCGTAACTGAAACCTCCAATGTCTGCATCAACAATAGTATACAGTCCTTGTCCAATACCCCACAGGGTAATTATCTGCCTAGCATAATCAGTGAAAATCCCTAACACGGTAGTCCTTGATTTTCACAACCAATATGACGACTTGACCCCTGCTTTCTGACTCGATATCAGTCAGCTCTCAAAGACAATTCATCTTTTTGATACAGGTTCAAGACTTACAGCCTGAACAGGTTGTTCACGTGGTCAACTCCATCCACGATTACGAATAGTGACCAATACACTAAATGTTATTTCCTGTTATCCACTAAACACATATCAGTTGAGATTTACCAGTTCGATAAACCCCCCAATCAACTTGGTTCGCCGGAAGAAGGCTCTGTCGCACCACCCACAGCGATCTGAACAATTGGTGGTGAATTCTGCTTTCCACCCGGATCAACCTGAACTTGGAGTCCTTTATCCTTTCTGTTCTTCTCCAAGTGTTTCCTGATTGCCATAGCCTTCTTAATCAAGTGGTAGAGATCCTCTGGAATCGCTGGGGCAAGCTCGTGAGCCTTGAGAATCCTGAGAATTTTATTCCCAGTGACACTCTTAACCTAGGCGATTCCATGAGAATCACAAAGAATGACACCAATCTGCGATGGTGTCAGTCCCTTTTTGGCGAACTTGCAGATATTTTCTTCCACATCTGGCGCAGAGATCTTTAGCCAACTCGGTGGAGTCCTCTTGTACGACAGCGCTGATGAAGATATACCTTTTCCTCGACTGTGCATATGACCCATGGTGGTGGCTGCTAGCGGTGACGAGCGGCAATGAAGCGACGAGCAAAAGCAATAGCCGGCGAAACCTCTGGGTCAGACGACAAAGGGAAGCTCTGGCGTGGGAGGCGTCGGGCTGCCGACCGCGACGATGAAAGGGGCAACGGCGAGGGCAGCAGGCACGTACGCGGGGTAGAGGAACAGAGCGAGGCGCGGGGAGAAGAAAGGCTCGGGCCCAAGGAAGAAGGGCTCGCGCGGCGAAGATGGAACCGTGACGGAGAAGAGGCGCCGACGGAGGTGGGTTCGCGAAAGGAAACTGCCGAAGGAAAAGGTGTCGCGGCGGTGCTCGCGGGAGCGCGAGTAAAGGCTGCGGCGGACGGCGAGGAGAGCGTTAGGGATCGGCGGAAGAAGAGGGTCGTGCGGACGAACTGCCGAAGGGGAAAAACGGGAAAATAGAAAAAGAAAATAGAGATTAGGTTTTCCATCGCGTATTTATCCCCTTTAAATAGACCCCTCTAAAGCCCGTTTACTTTATCCCCGTAAAAATCTCGTACGAAATCCGTTTAATTCTAGAAAAATTCCAGAAAAATTCCTAAAACTCCCTAAGAATCTCGAAAAATTTCCAGAATTATTTCCTTAATTATTGGCCCTTTTAATTTAATATTTTAAATTTTCCAGTATTTAACATTTTGATTCATAGCAAAAGCTTAGAAGAACATATCAACCATTTAAGGTTTGTTTTGAGGGTGTTTAAATAATAAAAGCTTTTTGCTAACCTCTAAAAATGCTCATTTTGTACGGAAAGAGTGGTGTTTCTTGGTTTTGTCATAAGTGCTAAAGGTGTTGAGATGGATGAGGAAAAGGTAAAAGAGATTCAAGAGTGGCCAACACCAACCACAATTAGGCAAGTGAGGAGTTTCCATGGATTGGCCAGTTTCTATAGACGGTTTGTTCGTAATTTTAGTCAATTGCAGCTCCTCTTACTGAAGTCATCAAGAAAAATAAGTCGTTCAAATGGGGAGACGAGCAAACCAGAGCATTTAACGCCTTGAAAGAAAAGCTATGTTTTTCTCCTTTACTAGTCCTACCAAATTTTTCTAAGACATTTGAAATCGAATGTGATGCTCCTAGTTTTGGTATAGGTGCTATGCTTATGCAGGAAATGAGACCCATTGCTTACTTCAGTGAGAAGTTGAGTGGGGCAACTCTCAACTATCCCACATACGACAAGAAGATGTATGCATTGGTAAGGGCATTGGAAACATGGCAGCATTATCTTTGGCCAAAAGAATTTGTGATTCACACAGATCATCAATCACTAAAGCATTTAAAGGGACAATATAAGTTAAACCGACGCCATGCTAAATGGGTGGAGTTCATCGAGACCTTCCCTTATGTGATTAGATACAAGCAAGGCCAAGAGAATGTTGTAGATGATGCATTATCTCGGAGGTATGTTTTACTTTCTGCGTTAGATACGAAGTTACTTGGATTTGAATATATCAAGGATTTATATACTAATGTTGCTGATTTTTTTTGATGTGTTTAGAGGATGTGAAAAGGTTGCAATTGGTATGTTTTATAGGCAAGACGGATTTTTATTTCGTGAAAATAGATTGTGTGTGCCTAGGTGTTCGTTGCGCGAGTTGCTTACTAGGGAAGCCCATGGGGGGGGGGGGGTTGATCGGGCATTTTGGTGTTGCTAAGACTTTCGGGGTTTTGCAAGATCATTTTTTTTGGCCTCATATGAAGCGGGATGTCAAGAAAATTTGTGGGAAGTGTATCACTTGCAAACAAGCTAAATCAAAGTTGAAACCACATGGCTTGTATACACCTTTGCCTATACCTAGTGAACCTTGGACTGATATTTCTATGGACTTTGTTTTGGGACTACCCCGAACTAGGAGGGGGAGAGACTCAATTTTTGTCGTGGTAGATAGGTTTTCCAAAGTGACACATTTCATTCCATGTCATAAAACTGATGATGCCTCACATATAGTTGATTTATTTTTTAGATAGGTTATTAGGTTGCATGGCATGCCTAGGACCATTGTTTCTTATAGGGATGAAAAGTTTTTGAGTTATTTTTGGAAGACTTTATGAAAATTGGGTACTAAATTGTTATTCTCTACTACCTGTCATCTCCAAACCGATGGGCAAACTGAAGTTGTCAATCGAATATTATCCTTCTTACTCTGTGCCATCATTAAAAAGAACCTAAAAACATGGGAAGAGTGTCTACCTCATGTTGAATTTGCTTACAACAGAAGTATACATTCTGCAACTAAGTTTTCTCCTTTCGAAGTTGTTTATGGCTTCAATCCCTTGTCACCCCTAGATTTGATTCCTTTGCCTTTGAGTGAGCATTTAAACTTAGATGGTAGGCAAAAGGCTGAATTTGTGAAGAGGATCCATGAGCAAGCACGACTGAACAGTGAGAGGAGAACCCAACAATATGTTCAACAAGCTAACAAGGGGCGTAAGAAAGTTGTGTTTGAACCAGGAGAATGGGTCTGGTTGCATCTATGGAAGGGACGATTTCCAGAAAAATGACGTTCTAAACTTCTACCTCGAGGCGATGGACCATTCCAAGTGATGGAGCGTATCAATGAAAATGCCTACAAACTTAAGTTGCCAAGTGAGTATGGTGTACATTCTACTTTTAATGTTGCTGATTTATCCCCATTTGATGTAGGTAATGATGTTGGATTATCCGAGCCACAAAAACTGCTTTTTGCATTGCGAAAACATCGAAAGTCGGCCACGGATCCATGTGAAGATAAACAAAAATATATATGTACGTGTTAAAAACCTTAGATCTACTTTAGATCCACATGTGACGAGCTTTACCCTTGATGCGGCGCCCTTCGCTTATCCCGCTAGTCCAAACAGCTTGCCGGAACTTGAGAGTGTCAAGTGTACACTCCTCTACAAGTATCCACACGAACAATAGGTGGAGAAGGCAACTTAGAATGTGCTAGCACTCCAAGAAACCCATGGCAAGGATGAGGGGGAGAGAGCTAGAGAGGAGAGCCAAGGAGGAAGAACAAGATCTCATCAATTCCCATTCACACATGCATTAGTTTTGGCCGGCCACATTAAGGGAACTTTAAACCATGTAATACCAAGAGCCATGACTCTTGGTCTCCCTCATGTGGTGGCACACCATGATGTGTCCATGATGATGTGGAACATCATTATTAGTCAGCCCATGCCAAGTCACCATGACTTGGCATTTGGTCAAGTCAAACTTGACATTTCATCTTCCCTTTCAAGTCAAGTCAAACTTGACCTCTTATCTCTCATGGTTGATCAAATCCAACCATTTGATTCAAGTCAATTTAATTTAATGAGTCTTTATTCATTAGTGTAAATTGACTCGATGAATCAAATCTAAATTAGACTCATTCAACACTTGAATCAAATTTGAGTCCAACTCAATTAGTCTAATTTGGATTACTCTTAATCCAATTTGGTTCATCACATGAACCTAATCCTCATGGTCCATCATATGAACCTAATCTCCATCTAATTGTCCTTTTTGAGTGACCCTATAGGTTCTTGTAACGTTGGCAATGCTCCTAAACAGATTTAGAAACATAAGCAATGAGCGGTATCTAGCAACACATCATTGCTACCCAAGTTACAAGAATGTTGAGATCCAACATCACCTTTGTGACTACTAATTGTGACTCTCACAATATGTGATAATGTCCCTCTATCCTTGACATTTAGATTGACCAATTAAGGCATAGACCGTGTCATCCTTTGTACAATCTATATCTTGAACTCCATGTAGAATCACTCTAATCAAATGAGCTCAATATCTCATATTGACTCATTTGGCCATGGGCATACACTTAGTGGTCTCACTCTATCAAGAATCATTGTTGAAAGTTAATCAATAATCAAGACAAGCCATCATGCAAGAAGACAAAACAAATCAATGCAAGGAGGCTCATTAAATGCAACATGCAAGTCACCATACAAGAAGACAAAACTAATCAATGCAAGGAGGCTCATTAAATGCAACATGCAAAAAGGTCTTGATGCTCAAAAGTAGGCAACGGTCTTATTCTTCCAACGGTGGTTTTTTTTCATGGAAAGCTCATTAAGAGCATGTAACCCTATAAAACCCCCTTTGTATGCTTGCTTTCATTAAAAAGGAAAAACATTCATGTATTCTCCTCCTTCCCTCTTAACAAGCTTTGAAGTTCATACCAAAGCTAAGTTTCACCATTCTCCTACTTCTTACAACAAGCTTTGAAGTTAATACGGTTTAGTTTCATCATGGTATCAGAGCAGCAAAGTCTAGCCTTTCCGCAGCTAAGCTCACTTCCCCCACAACTCTTTTCCTCTCTTCTTCTTAATTCCTCCAACTATATTCAATGGTCCGGATTTATTAAGAGGATCCTAAGTACTTATAACCTTGAAGATCAAATTCTTCAGGATCCTCCTAACGAGGTTGATCCCGTCTTCAAAGAATGGAAAAAGAAGGATAATCAAGTCTTTGTTCATCTCCTTCTTTCCTTAGATGAAGCTCACAAAAGTATGGTTGCTTGCTCTCCTAGTGCTAAAGCCTTATGGGATCATCTCTCGGCGATATACGGGCAGACCAACAACATTGGAAGGATCTTTGAAATAAGAAGACAGATAGCGGATATGAGGAAAGAGAAAAAGACTCTCCCACAACTCTTTGGAGAATTTGGTGCCTTATGGAGTGAGCTTGAGGTTCTCCGACCATCAACCACTGATCCAACAATAATAATAAAGCGACAAAATGAAGACAAGGTATTTAGTCTTCTTATGACTCTCGGTGACTCATTCTCAACTATGAGACAGGAAATTCTACGAATGCAAAATCTCCCTGCGTATCATGAAGTTTTGCAAATCATCCAAAGAACTGAGTCAAGCTTTAATATTGAAGAAACTTCAAACAAAAAAATGGAAGTTCATGGGTTCAAGATTAACGAAGTTCATCCAAAAGAAGAGGTATGTCCTAATTGCAAGAAGAAAGGACAAATGTTGGTTTCTTCATCCTCATTTAAGACCAAAGTCGTTTCGAAAGAAGGAACCCGTGCAAACATTAAAAGTACAAACTTCTGTGGAAGAACATCAAGAAAACTCTACAACAGGTATATGCTTAAACTCCACTCTAGATACTAAACATTGGATTATTGATTCTGGATGTGATTATCATATGGTAAAAGATAAAAATAAAGTCCTAAAGTTTAGAACCTTAGAAAAATGTAAGACAGTTAAGGTGGCTAATGGTCAAAACATAACAGTAAATCAAATAGGAGAAATAGAACTACTAGGAAAGCCAAGTGATGCCCTATATGTTCCAAATTTTACTTCCAATCTAATGTCTATTAGTAAAGTAACTAAGGAACATGGTTGCAAGGTTATTTTTGATCCTAACAATGTGTCATTTCAGGACATCAAGACAAATCTTTTGATTGGCAAGGGATATAAAAGGAATAACCTTTATGTCTTGGATCATGACTATCAACTTTGGCATGCCCGACTAGGTCACCCTAGCAATCATGTCCTAAAATATTTCTTCCCTACAATTAGTTTAGATAATAGTATTTGTGAACCATGTATTCTCGGGAAGGAGACAAAAGCAAACTATCCTTGTTCTATCACTATATATGAAAAATCCTTTGATCTAGTTCACTCTGATGTATGGACCTCTCCAATTTTGTCTAAACAAGGTTATAAATACTTTGTTACATTCATTGATCATAAAACTAGATACACTTGGGTTTACATGATCACTAACAAATCTCAAGTGTTTGAGGCTTTTAAAACCTATAACAATTATATCTCAAGGCAATACAATGGCAATATTAAGATCCTTAGATCCGATAATGGTGGAGAATACACAAGCAATAAAATGAGAGACTACTTAAAAGAAAGGGGAATTATTCATCAAACCTCTTGTCCTTATACGCCTCAACAAAATGGGGTAGCCAAAAGGAAAAATAGACATCTATTAGAAACAGCAAGAACTCTCCTAAATCATGCTAATATTCCCAAAATATTCTGGTGTGAAGCCATTAGCACAAAGACTCATCTAATAAATCTAATGCCAACAGAAAACTTAGGAGGGAAATCTCCAATAGAACTCCTATATGATAGAAGGCCTAACATCTCTCATTTAAAAATTTTTGGGTGTATATGCTATGTTTTCATTCCATTACAACTTAGAACTAAATTAGATGATAAAGGAAGGAAATGTGTTTTCCTTGGATATGCCACCTCAGAAAAAGGATATAAATGCTTTGATCCTGCTACTAACAAGATGTACACATCAAAGGATGTGATATTTGTCGAAAATGAGTTTTTTTATTCAGAAACAAAGGAGGAAGAGGTAAGGAAAGAAACTCAATTAGTAGTTATCCTCTATTTCCTGAAGAAAGGCATGATCCACCTCAAAATAGCAACTTAGAGGTTCCAGAAAGCTCGCAAGAAGGAACTAATCTAGATACTGAAGAAACTGAGGAAAGCCTAGACCAAGGGAGAGATCAAATTCCGTCTCAATTAAGCAACAATAGAGGGACAATAGAAACTGCACATCTACCCTCCTCTCCTCCACCACTAAGGAGGTCGACAAGAATAAGGTATCCTTCATCTGAATGGATTAATCGTAGAACATACTTTCATTCTGGCATGTTATATCATCCTATCTCTGATTATTATACCACTAAATAATATCTCACCAAGTCACCAAGCATTCTTGAGTGGCATAGATAAAGCACAGGAACCTAGAACATATGAGGAAGCAAAAGGACAACAATCTTGGCAAAAGGCAATGGAAGAAGAAATCAATGCCTTGGACAAAAATGGCACTTGGGAGATCACAAATTTGCCTAAAGGAAAGAAACCCGTCGGGTGTAAATGGACAAGATCAAGCATAGAAGTGATGGTACCATTGAACGACACAAAGCCAGACTAGTCGCCAAAGGATACACTCAAACCTATGGAATTGATTATAAGGAGACATTTGCACCCGTGGCCAAGATGAACACCATCCGAGTCTTACTTGCCCTCGCAATAAATATGGATTGGCCACTTTATCAAATGGATGTTGCCAATGCTTTTCTACAGGGAGAGCTTGAAGAAGAGATCTATATGGATATTCCAGAAGGAATTCAAAATAGATATGAGGGGAAGGTATGCAAACTGAACAAGGCCATATATGGTCTCAAACAATCTCCAAGGGCATGGTATGCCAAACTCAGCTCAGCTCTCTTAAGTTATAAATTCAAAAAATGCAGTAGTGATTCCTCATTATTTGTTAAAGTAGAAAATGATAAAACTATCATCATTCTTATATATGTAGATGATCTCATTATTACAGGAAATGATATAAATCTAATACAACAAGTTAAGTGCTTTATCAATTCTAAATTCGAAATAAAGGATTTAGGAAAACTAAAATACTTTCTAGGTATAGAACTAGCCTACTCTCCTAATGGACTATCCCAACGGAAGTATACACTTGATCTCTTACAAGAAACTGGAAAACTTGGAGCAAAACCAGCTAATAGCCCCTACTTCACATCTAAGAAAGGAAATGATGATGGAAATCCATGGGAGGACATTCAACAATACCAAAGGTTAGCAGGTAAATTGATTTACCTAACCATTACTCGTCCGGATATTTCATATGCAGTAAATCAAATTAGCCAAAACATGCATGCACCAAAGGAGAGTCATTGGAAGGCAACAGAGAGAATCCTTCACTATTTGAAAGGGACACCAGGAAAAGGAATCTGGATGAGGAATAACCATAATACAGAAATCGTGGGATATTGTTGTTAGTGAAAGCCCTAGAGCCAATCATATGATGATTGTTGTATGGACTTTATTGTATCATATTCCTATTTATTAAGGCATGGTTATTGTATTTACTTGTATTGGTGCCAAATAACTAAATATAATAATGTCCTTGAGTAGTAGGTTCTTATCTATATCAATCGATTGGTTGAATCGATAATGAGATGATATAGAGAACACTACTCTTAATCATTCCTAGTCGAGTATTAACATTCAGGGACAATGTTAATGCGTAGAGACTAGCATGTAGGTCAACAAGATGACTTGATCTCACAAGTCATGGATATGAGATATCAAGTTGACACATGGGTATGCATTGGAGAATGTATACTGAATGACCCGCCATGAGAAAGTATCATGGATCGTTATATGAGTGTCATATACTTTCTCATGTGGCTATTAGTATGACTATTAGTCCTTAGACCTGAAGTCACCATGGTTCCCTACATAATGAATTACTTTGGCTTCGTCAAACGTCACCCGTAAATGGGTGGACTATAAAGGTGATTACTGGGTATGTAACGAATTATGCGGAGGGATATGAGTGATGTAGATGGGATCTATCCCTCCTATATGACGGGGGTGACATCGATATTCTTGATAGAGTGAGACCACGAAGTGCATGGCCATGCCCAAATGAGTCAATATGAGATATTGAGCTCATTTGATTAGAGTGAGTCTACTTGGAGTTCAAGATTTAGATTGTACCGAGGATGACACGGTCTATGTTAAATACGGGGATTTAAAACATTTAAATTAAATGGCCAAATAATTAAGGAAATAATCCTGGAAATTTTTCGGGATTTTTCGGGAATTTTAGGAATTTTTCCGGAATTTTTCTGGAATTAAACGGACTCCGTACGAGATTTTTACGGGGATAAAGTAAATAGGCTTTATCTAAGGGGTATTAACCTAAACCGGAAACCCTAAGTTTTTACTTTTTCTATTTCCCTTTTTCCCCGCCGCGCCGCGATTATTCTCTCGATTTCTCCTCGCGAGCCGCCCGACGCCGCCGCTACCGATGCCGCCCTCTTCTTCACGGCGACTCGTCTCTTCACGGCGATGCCTTCTTCTCCGCCCGAGCCGAGTAAGCCTTGTAGGCTTTTATCCGAGAGCCCGCCGCCTTCTCGCAAGTTGCCGCAGAACGCGAGCGCCGACCGCGCCGCAGCCGCCGAGCAGCCTCGCGACGACAGCCGCCAGATCTCGCGGCGCTTCGCGAGCACCGCTGGCGGCGATGCGAAGCTCGTCCCACCGCCGCCTTTCCAAAGGTGCTCGCCGCGGTCCTTGCCTCTCGAGCCGTCGTCCTCGCGCGGCCGGCCGCCCTCGCTCCAGATCAGCCACCGCTGCTAGCCCTTCTTCCTCCCGACGCCACCCACAGCATCAGGCGGCTGTCCCTCCGCAAGCTCCGGCAACTGCTTGCCTTTCGCCGGTGAGGGTGGAGCTTCAGGTAAATACCTAGATTTCCCCTGGTTTTCTTGCTGTACAAGGATTCTATGGGTGTGGTGGGGCGGATTAGGCAGAAGGAAGTGCACTGAGAGGTGTGAGGGTTTTGTTTGGAGGGTGTCGTGTGGTTTGGGTTGGAAGTGGTCGCAAGGTCGGATGTTAGTGGGTCGTATATGGAATTCCTAGGCGTGAGCTTGATTGGTCGATTGGGTTGATTACGGTGTTATCCGTTTGATTGGCATGTTAGTGAGCGAGGAATGGTTCAAAAATGTGTTACTCGGAGGATATGGGATTTGGGCTAAATTAATTGTATGGATTGTTTGTGGACAAGGAAAATTAGAAATAGTTTGGGTTAATTGGGATATAAAGGAAATCGATTAATT
This sequence comes from Wurfbainia villosa, assembly GCA_025175895.1. Lineage (NCBI taxonomy): Eukaryota > Viridiplantae > Streptophyta > Magnoliopsida > Zingiberales > Zingiberaceae > Wurfbainia > Wurfbainia villosa. Next base: position 26,275,140 of record CM045989.1, on the reverse strand, counting down.
ATTCGATTTGTTGTTGAATTGTATATTTTGTGCTTGACTATAATTATGCTATATACAGGTTTTGGTCACGAGGCAGGTTCCCAGTCGTGACGATTTGGTTCTTTTTACGGATATATATTCAGGCGGGTATTTTGACTTAACGTTTAGATTAAGTCAAATTGATATGCTAGTTAGGATAGCTTACAATAACTTTTCATGTTTATATGCCTAGTATGCTTTTGGTGCCTACTAGATACATGCATGTGATAGTATATGATTATATTTCCCTGTTTGATTTGGATCACCGTACATGGATTAGGGATATGTATATATGGATTATACATATTATTCGGATAGGTGTTTTGAGTAGGATTTACATGCTTTAGTATCATGCACCATTTTCGCATGATTGCATGCTAGCTGGACGGGGTTCCATTATTGTTGAGCATGACTAGTTATACATGGCTCTCGCACACCGCCACTCATGGGTTAGTGGTACATCGAGGAGGTGTGTGCGTTGCTCTGTCGAGTTCACTGTCCGCTCATGGGTAGCGATGAGGCAGCGTGGTAGCGGGCAGGGATCCCTCCTCTGGCCTATGACACCAAGAGATGAGAGCTTAGCTCCCCCACTATGTTTGGGGCAGGAGGATAGGTGTACTCCGACAGCATCCTGTCCACTCGGTCACTCAGGAGCAGTGATGGCAGAGTGCACAGTTGTCATAGCCCTACCCACTCGGCTTCACCATTGTGTGTGAGGCGGCTGACTGGCGTCAGGGGTGACCATGTCATTGGCACGGCATGCATTTTGCACGGATTGCATTTGTATTGTGTTTGCTGCATTATTGTATTGATGCCTTGGATGTTGCATATGATTGACATGCATACAGGATTCATATTCTTATATGGTGATGACTTTATCTCTTATAGTAGGGCACATGCTCCTATATCAGGGTAGGAGACTCAGGTGAGTACAGTCCTTTTGCATTTATTTCTTGCTTACCATATATATGAGACTGTACTGGCATGATTAGTATTGTTAGCTATTTCTTGCTATTCATATCTACTATACCCGCAGAGTTCTTTGAACTCACCCCGTTGATTATATCTATTTCAGGATGAAGCTATCAGGAGAGTCCAGCTGCCAAACCCCCTCGTCGTGGAAGTGTATTTTGTTATTTGTGTTTACGGTTTTGGGTATTTTGATTAGAATATGTGTTTAGGACTGGAGTTGGATATTTGTACCTGTGGATGTTTTGGTATGTCCTTAGGGATCTTTGATCGGATTTTTATTTCGATTGGATTTCGGTTGAGTATTCCTGCCCAGATGGCAGAAGAGGTAGGTTTAGTTATGATATTCTTTTGGATATATCATTTGATTGAAGGCCTGAGGCCTAATTATACTCTGCATGGGTTGTTTGGATTCCGGTCGTGTTGACCGATGTATAGTGGCCGTGTAGGCCTTGTATAAAAATTGGTATTGTCACCCGTACAGGGGAGATGCTGCCGGATTTTCGTCTGGCGGAGACTCCCTCGGGGCGTGACAATTTATTTGGTATCAGAGCGTAGGTTCCGAGTTCTTTAGGGTCTTTGGGTTTATGGAGTTCGCCAAGTTTGGCAGGTTAACTGGGTATTTTCGGATTGGTACGGATTTCCGACGATTGTTATGTTTCGGAAATTCGAGGTATTATTGACGAGGTCAATATGGGGAATTTGGCGGCGACAGGACATCTCCAGACGGCTAACAGGTAAATAAATTCTAGAAAATTTTCTAGATTTAGTGCATATTTATCTTGGTTATATTTGGTTATGCGGTGATATCATGTTTTATCTAGTATTGTTTTAACATGATATCTGTTGGACAGTTAGATTTTTTTAGGTTGCTGGTTTATAGATAGCATTTGGTTATAAATTGCTATTACTGCTATTGGTAGCTAGTTATCATTGTGATATAAATGATTAGATATTATTGGTAGATGTTTACCTATTCCTTTTTGGACTAGTATTAGGATTGGACTGGTATTGGGATTAGACTAGTTGAATGATATGACTAAGATGGATAAATTCGTAGAAGGCATGAGGACATGATTACATAGCTTATGTAGTTTAGAGTATATATAAGCATCTGATGCTTTATTTATATATTGCCTTGACTTTGTTCTGGCATGACCCTTTAGTAATACCCTAATTAATTTCAGCCATTGATTCCCATTAGTAGGACTATGCTGTCGTTTATTAGACAGCTTGTTATATGTTTATATGGTTATGTGTTTTGTGGTGGATACCATAATTAAGACTGGTAGAGGTAGAATAACTTAGATGAGGTTATTCTGTAGGAGCGGATCTCAGGAATGAAACAACATTAGTGGAACCCTAGGCGTAATAACCGGATGTGCATATTGGTATGTGATTACCCATTTACTGTTTCAGTGATATGGTGATCGGAGGTCGAATGATTAGGATGCGATTAATCCTTACTATATCTCCCATTCTTGGTTGAGAGAGAGAGTCTGCAGTAGAGTCTCTCTATAGGTAGGTGCTTTGTATACATGTGGTCTCTCATGCATGGTTGAGATGACCTACTGCAAGATATATTCTTGCGTTATTCGTTCGGAGTTGGTGATAATCGGATTTGGATGACGTCTGTAGCTAGATAGCTACTTTACAGGTTAAGTAACCACGAGATCTGTTCGTGGTAGCATGTTGTAGCATGCATGATTGAGCTGGTAGGACGATATAATTTGGGATTAACCCTCTTGAAGGGCTTGATAGTAGACTTGTGGTCCTTATTGGCCTTGATAGGCATTTCCTGTTAGTTGGGACAAAACCTTATGATTAATCGTCTCGACGGGATTATTAGTGGACTGGATTTATGATTTTCGATCGACCTTGATAACCGATCATGTTAGAAGGGTTGGAACGCTAGATTTAACCATCTCGACTTATTTATTTATAAGTCGATGATCTTTATCGACCTTGGTAAACATTTTATTTTAGAGGTGTTGAAACCCTCGCTTGACCGCCTCAATGGGTTTAATTGTAGATCGATGATCCTTATCGATTTTGATAGTCGTTTTATGTTGGATATATTGGATAACCCTAGGCTTAACAACCTAGGATAAATTGACTGCTCATGCAACCTATCAATGGTAGTATGTTAGTGCGTGCAGTCAATAACTAAATATTTTTATACTGCTTGTTTACCCACGAGTCTCATTCGTGGTAGCATGTGGTTGCACGTAGACAGTGCTGAGTTTATTGATTGTCGACCCATGAGTACCGTTCGCGGTAGCTCATAGACAGTTCCCTTTTTGTGCGAGAGCCACGAGGCTTTGTCGTGGTATCCCGATGTGCACTGCTTGTTGCAGTGGTTGGGTTTTACGGGTATATTTATTATACCGCTGACCAGGATGGTAGTAGACTGATATTGGTACTCTGAGGGTTGGGTTACTTTAGTTTGTTCCCTGTGACTTCCATTGTGTGCATTATGATTATGCACTATTATCTATCCATCTACTGAGTGGTTGTACTCACTCCCTCCTCACTTATCCTCTAGGTTAACTGATGGAGGACGTGTCCGGTTGACCTACCTTGGTGTCGCTCAGAGAGTTCCTTGCCGTGCTTGTCTCCCTGCATCGTCGGGATGCTGCTTTGTTTACTTGATCGGTGTTGCATTTTGATTGTGCACTTTGGATTTTGTCGCAATTGGATTTGGGGTCATAAAACTATTTTACTTTGATTGATATATGTTTAGTCGTGCATGCATGCAGTTATTGAAATACTTATATTTCTATAATTATTTCGAGGTTTTTACCAGATCTGGTCCAGGTATTTCTGGATATTGTCACTAAGGGGCTCCTCCATCATTTGGATGACGGATATGCCCCCAGGACGTGACAATTTTATTGGTTTGTGGTTTTGGTTTGTGAGTTTTGGTGTATCGAGGATTTTCTTTTCCTTGGATTTTTGGGAGTTCTCGTGTTTTGAGACCAAGCAAGCTGAAGGATATCTCTGAGCTATAGGAAAAGTATTGTCTTTAGTAATTACGGTACTTTTGTGGCTAGGAAAACTATTGACTTAGTGAAATTGTCCCTACTCATGGTCGGGGACGAGGTCGATAACGTATTGATCTTGAGGAATCTAATGATGATTTCAGAGGTACGGATTCTTTAGAGGTGCCGACTGATGTCGAATTAGGAGGCTAGACCCGCTAGCCACCCATTAGGAGGACAAGGAGTAAACCCTCGGAGAATATCAGTCCATACTAATAGTGATTTGGTTATGGATTAGGCGTATATGCCTACACTTGTCAAGACGATGAAAGATCGTTTTATCTTATTATAGGAGGTGTTGTATGGGATATTTATCTGTCCCAGTATTTCTTCCAGAGAAGATCCGGAACTCTTGGTTAAAAGAGAGATGGACCTTTGAGGTTATACAACGATTTTCGATGATGGAATGTGGTAGTGGTAGAAGGAAATGATTATCCTTCATGGTGGATTGATGATCTATTTAGATCAGCTATAGGACATTTGTATATACTCTAGGATTGATTTATGATTGGTGCGTTGATATTGTAGGGACAGGGTGTCATACAATTATCAAAGTCGTAGGGATGATTGATATATCATCAGCCTAGAGTAAAGAGGATGCAGGTGTATAGTGGTGACAATTTCATACTTGGTATGAATGGTATGAGCTTCTGGATATCATATTAAACTTATTGACGACTTTGTCGTCCAGGGATTTGGGAAATCGTGTATTCTGGACACAATTGGATCATTTGTGATGGTGGCAGTTGGAGTTAAGCACTCGGCCACCGTAAATGATGGTTTTCTGGTATTGATTTGATTATTACCATAGATATGGATAGGATGCTCTAGTGGTACTACACCGCTGATTGGTGATGGAATTTATTGGGTCTGAAGCTTGTGAACCTGGTTTCAGGGCTCAGACGATTGTTGACTTTTACACCAGTGTTGTGTGATCATTCTCGAGTGAAAGGAAGGTTAATTTATATGCGGATGCGATGTTTCAGAGAATGGAGCGTTTCTGATTTAGTTGATCGAGACATATCCTATGTTTACGTCAAATGAGGAACTACGGGATGGTTTGTCATATATATAATATGACGTGGACTTAGCAGATATTATGTTGTTTTGTAGAGGTGAGGAGCAGGAATGCTTATGAGGTTTTAGCTAGCTACTGAGTAGCTGCACAGAGTTGTTAGAACACGGATAGTTGCCACTGGGGAGACTGGTCAGTAAAGTTTTTCAGTCACCTTCCGTTCTGTGCGATAGAACGGATTTTAGACAGCAGATTGCTTTTGAGAGAAAATATTTCTCCATTTCCGAGGAGAATGGTGGGTTACATAGTTACATTCGAATTTAGGAAGAGTTACTATTGATTCAGGAACAACAGATAGATTCCTGTTGGAATGATAGAGAGCATTTACCATAGATTTGTACTCTTGCTCTACCGGGTTCTAATTAGTGATAGTGGAATTTATATGTCGCAGATAGCTACCCCACATCTGACCAAGCATGGAGTCCCTTGGCCTGTGGTAGCATGTCGCTGGTCAAGGTAGTGCCTTTGTATTACCTACGAGAGCCACGAGGCTTTATCATGATATTTTGATAAGTATTGTGAAGATCGCAAAGGTTCTGTGATGCCGCGTATGTACAGATTGTATCCGAAAATATTAAGTATTGAAACGCTCTCCGTGGTGGGACGCCATGCGGAATTTAGTTGACTTGGAAGTCCGTGTTCGGTGTCAACTAGTAAAGGTGGAATACTAATAATCAGCAAGGTTCTGTACCAAGAGGAAAGTGGAAGCCTAATATGATGGACAGTGTTGGGAGATTATTTGGAATTCGGAAAGGACTTAGTATGATTAGCTAAGTCCGCTCATTTTCATTCGATCCATACGGTGAGTTGTTGGATCGCTGGATAGGTTTATACTATGAAGATTTCTATTGGAGTATCGTATGATAGCGATTCGTGATTTACCTTAGGATTATGGTAAAGTCTTTAACAGGTCACGGATATAGAGCTCCACTCGGGTACAGTTAGATACTTATGATAGATGGTGGATATGAAGATACTATTCATACTCTGGAAGAGCTACTAGAAGCAAGTGTGATTTGATTTTAAGGGATATCAAGAACCCCACTTAGTCACTTGAGGTGTGACTTGTCTTGTGTGCTTGAGATGGTTGTTGGGACATCTCGTACTAATATACGAGTAGTAAATTTGGGGACCAAATTTTTATTAGTGGGGGAGAATGTTAAATACGGGGATTTAAAACATTTAAATTAAATGGCCAAATAATTAAGGAAATAATCCTGGAAATTTTTCGGATTTTTCGAATTTTAGGAATTTTTCTGAATTAAACGGACTCAGCATTTAGATTTTTACTGGGATAAAGTAAATAGGCTTTATCTAAGGGGTATTCTCTTCTTTCTCCGCGCCCGATGCGCGCCCTCTTCTTCGGCGACTGTCATCTCTTCACGGCGATGCCTTCTTCTCCGCCCGAGTCGAGTAAGCCTTGTAGGCTTTTATCCGAGAGGCCGCTCTCTCGCAAGCGCAGCAACGCGCGCGACGCGTTGCTTGCCGCCGAGCAGCCCTCGCCGACGACAGGCCGCCGCATCCCTCGCTTGCGCCCTCGCGAGCACCGCTTATCGTGCGACGCGAGCTCGCCGGCCCACCGCCGCTTTCCCGGTGCTCGCCGTCGGTCCTTGCTCGAGCCGTCGTCCCGCCTCGCCGGCTGCCGCCCTCGCTTCATGATCACCATTGCTAGCCCTTCTTCCTCCGACGCCACCCACAAAGTGTCCCTCTCCGCAAGCTCGAATCGCTTGCTTTCACGGTGAGGGTGGAGCCGTGTAAATACCTAGATTTCCCTGGTTTTCTTCTTTGCAAGGATTCTATGGGTGTGGTGGGGCAGTGATTAGGGCAAGGAAGTGCTTACCGTGAGAGGTCGAGGGTTTTGTTTGGAGGGTGTCGTGTGGTTTGGGTTGGAAGTGGTCGTGCAAGGTCGGATGTTAGTGGGCTATATATGGAATTCCTAGGGCGGGTGAGCTTGATTGGTCGATTGGGTTGATTACGGTGTTATCCGTTTGATTGGCATGTTAGTGAGCGAGGAATGGTTCAAAAATGTGTTACTCGGAGGATATGGGATTTGGGCTAAATTAATTGTATGGATTGTTTGTGGACAAGGAAAATTAGAAATAGTTTGGGTTAATTGGGATATAAAGGAAATCGATTAATTATTCGATTTGTTGTTGAATTGTATATTTTGTGCTTGACTATAATTATGCTATATGCAGGTTTTGGTCACGAGGCAGGTTCCCAGTCGTGACGATTTGGTTCTTTTTACGGATATATATTCAGGCGGGTATTTTGACTTAACGTTTAGATTAAGTCAAATTGATATGCTAGTTAGGTGCCTAGTAACGCTTACAATAACTTTTCATGTTTATATGCCTAGTATGCTTTTGGTGCCTACTAGATACATGCATGTGATAGTATATGATTATATTTCCCTGTTTGATTTGGATCACCGTACATGGATTAGGGATATGTATATATGGATTATACATATTATTCGGATAGGTGTTTTGAGTAGGATTTACATGCTTTAGTATCATGCACCATTTTCGCATGATTGCATGCTAGCTGGACGGGGTTCCATTATTGTTGAGCCCGCAGCTAGTTACATGGCCTGCACACACTGCCACTCATGGGTTAGTGGTACATCAGGAGGGTGTGTGCAGTTGCTCTGTCAGGCTCCGCTGGTCCGCTCATGGGTAGCGATGAGGCAGCGTGGTAGCGGGCAGGATCCTCCTCCGCCTATGACACCGTGAGATGAGAGCTTAGCTCCCCCACTATGTTTGGGGCAGGAGGATAGGTGTACTCCGACAGCATCCTGTCCACTCGGTCACTCAGGAGCAGTGATGGCAGAGTGCACAGTTGTCATAGCCCTACCCACTCGGCTTCACCATTGTGTGTGAGGCGGCTGACTGGCGTCAGGGGTGACCATGTCATTGGCACGACATGCATTTTGCACGGATTGCATTTGTATTGTGTTTGCTGCATTATTGTATTGATGCCTTGGATGTTGCATATGATTGACATGCATACAGGATTCATATTCTTATATGGTGATGACTTTATCTCTTATAGTAGGGCACATGCTCCTATATCGTGAGTAGGAGACCGTGTGAGTACAGTCCTTTTGCATTTATTTCTTGCTTACCATATATATGAGACTGTACTGGCATGATTAGTATTGTTAGCTATTTCTTGCTATTCATATCTACTATACCCGCAGAGTTCTTTGAACTCACCCCGTTGATTATATCTATTTCAGGATGAAGCTATCAGGAGAGTCCAGCTGCCAAACCCCCTCGTCGTGGAAGTGTATTTTGTTATTTGTGTTTACGGTTTTGGGTATTTTGATTAGAATATGTGTTTAGGACTGGAGTTGGATATTTGTACCTGTGGATGTTTTGGTATGTCCTTAGGGATCTTTGATCGGATTTTTATTTCGATTGGATTTCGGTTGAGTATTCCTGCCCAGATGGCAGAAGAGGTAGGTTTAGTTATGATATTCTTTTGGATATATCATTTGATTGAAGGCCTGAGGCCTAATTATACTCTGCATGGGTTGTTTGGATTCCGGTCGTGTTGACCGATGTATAGTGGCCGTGTAGGCCTTGTATAAAAATTGGTATTGTCACCCGTGAGGAGATGTCACGATTTTAAATGAGACTCCGGGCGCAGCGTGGCGCTATGCCTCGATTGGTCAATCTAGATGTCAAGGATAGAGGGACATTGTCACATTTGTGAGAGTCACAATTAGTAGTCACAAAGGTGATGTTGGAGCTCAACATTCTTGTAACTTGGGTAGCAATGATGTGTTGTTAGATACCGCTCATTGCTTATGTTCCTAAATCGGTTTAGGGACATTGCCAACGTTACAAGAACCTATAGGGTCACACACATAAGAGCAATTAGATGGAGATTAGGTTCATATGATGAACCATGAGGATTAGGTTCATGGGATGAACCAAATTGGATTAAGAGTAATCCAAATTAGACTAATTGAGTTAGACTCAAGTTGATTCAAGTGTTGAATGAGTCTAATTGAGATTTGATTCATCAAATCAATTTAAATTAATGAATAAAGATTCATTAAATTAAATCGACTTGAGTCAAGTGGTTAGATTTGATCAACCATGGGAGATTAGAGGTCAAGTTTGACTTGACTTGAGAGGGAAGATGAAAGGTCAAGTTTGACTTGACCAAATGCCATGTCATGGTGATGACTTGGCATGGGCGGCCAATGATGATGCTCCACATCATCATTGACTTTGTCAATTGATGCCACATCATGAGGGAGATCAAGGGTCATGGGAGTTACATGCATGCATGTAACCCCCCTCCATGAAGTGGCCGGCCACTCCATTAGATGGAGTATTGATTTTTGGTGGCTAATTGACTTCATCTTCAACCTTGGAATTTTTTCCTCTCAAGCTCTCTCCCTCTCCTTCCTCATCTTGCCGAGACACCCTAGGAGTGCTAGCACACTCAAGTGTGTTTTTCTTCCACCTATTGCTTGTGTGGATACCATAGAGGAGTGTGCACTTGACACTCTCGAGTTCCGGCGGACTTTTGGACGAGCGGGATTTGCGAAGGGCATCGCATCGAGGGTAACGTTCTTATCTCTTAGATCTAAGGTAGATCTAGGGTATTTTATACAAGCACATACATGTTTTTGTTTTAATACTTCTTCGCACGGATCCGTGGTCGGGGGCTTCCGAGGTTTCCGCAACGAAAAAGCGGTTTTTGCGGCTCGGAAAATCCCAACAATTGTGATGCAGATTGGGCAGGAGATCACAAAGATAGAAGATCAACAACAGGATATTGTATGTTTGTTGGAGGAAATTTGGTGTCTTGGAAAAGTAAGAAACAATCTGTCGTGTCAAGATCCAGTGCTGAAGCAGAATACAGAGCAGTGAACTCATATGGTTAAAAGCCTTAGTTGAAGAGTTGGGGTTCCCCATCAGTTCCCCAATCAGATTATACTGTGACAATCAGTCAGCCATTCACATTGCAACAAATCCAGTATTTCATGAAAGAACCAAGCACATTGAAGTGGATTGCCACTTCATTAGGGAGAAGATTGATGAAAAGATCATCACCGCTCATCATATCAACGGACAAGATCAACCATCAGATATCTTTACTAAGGTTACCACTACTCAACATATGAAGAACATCCTTGACAAGTTAGGTGCCATTGACATGTACGCACCTAACTTGAGGGGGAGTGTTGAAAGTTAATCAATAATCAAGACAAGCCATCATGCAAGAAGACAAAACAAATCAATGCAAGGAGGCTCATTAAATGCAACATGCAAGTCACCATGCAAGAAGACAAAACTAATCAATGCAAGGAGGCTCATTAAATGCAACATGCAAAAAGGTCTTGATGCTCAAAAGTAGGCAACGGTCTTATTCTTCCAACGGTGGTTTTTTTTCATGCAAAGCTCATTAAGAGCATGTAACCCTATAAAACCCCCTTTGTATGCTTGCTTTCATTAAAAAGGAAAAACATTCATGTATTCTCCTCCTTCCCTCTTAACAAGCTTTGAAGTTCATACCAAAGCTAAGTTTCACCATTCTCCTACTTCTTACAACAAGCTTTGATGTCACTCCCGTCATATAGGAGGAATAGATCCCATCTACATCACTCACATCCCTCCGCATAATTTGTTACATATCCAGTAATCGCCTTTATAGTCCACCCATTTACGGGTGACGTTTAACGAAGCCAAAGTATGCAACTCCTTATGTAGGGAACCATGGTGGCTTCAGGTCCAAGGACTAATAGTCATACTAATAGTCGCATGAGAAAGTATATGAGACTCATATAATGATCCATGATACTTTCTTATGGCGCGTCATTCAGTATACATTCTCCAATGCATAACCATGTGTCAACTTGATATCTCATATCCATGACTTGTGAGATCAAGTTATCGAGTTGACCTACATGCAAGTCTCTTCGCATTAACATTGTCCCTGAATGTTAATACTTGACTAGGAATGATTAAGAGTAGTGTTCTTTATATTTATATCATCTCATTATCGATTCAACCAATCGATTGATATAGATAAGAACCTTCTACTCAAGGACGTTATTATACTTAGTTATTTGGCACCAATACAAGTAAGTATAATAACCATAAAGAAATGCCTTTAAAAATAGGAATATGATACAACAAAGTCCATACAACAATCATCACATGATTGACTCTAGGGCTTTCACTAACAATCTCCCACAAGCACTAGTGTCAATCACTGTAGTATCTAATACCCAATAACCTAGTGTGACCATCATGCTTGTTTTGTGCCAAAGCCTTGGTCAAGTGATCTGCGACGTTAGCCTCTGTGGGTACTCTGCAAATCTTTACATCTCCTTTATCGATAATCTCTCGAATGAGATGGAAGCGCCGTAGTATGTGTTTAATCTGCTGGTGTGATCGAGGTTCCTTAGTCTGCGCAATCGCTGCATTGTTATCACAATAGAGCTCTATAGGATCTGCTATGCTAGGAACCACCCCAAGCTCAGTAATGAACTTGCGGATCCAAACTGCCTCCTTTGCTGCCTCTGATGCAGCAATACACTCAGTCTCTGCTGTAGAATCAGTAATTGTATCCTGCTTCGAACTCTTCCAGCTCACAGTGCCACCATTCAAGCAAAACACGAACCCTGATTGTGATCTATAATCATCCTAGTCAGTTTGGAAGCTGGCATCACTGTAACCCTTTACAGCTAGCTCCTCATCGCCTCCCTATATCAAGAAATATTCTTTAGTCCTTCTCAAGTACTTAAGAATATTCTTGACTGCTATCCAGTGACGCTCACCTGGATCTGACTGGTATCTACTCGTCTACTCAAAGCATATGAGACATCAGGACGAGTACATAGCATGACGTACATGATAGATCCTATGGCCGATGCATAAGGGATTTTATCCATGTGGTCTCTCTCCTCTCTAGAAGAGGGACTTTGAGTCTTCGAAAGACTCACACACCATGTGACATCGACAAAAGTCCCTTCTTGGAATTCTTCTTGGCAAACCGTAGTAATACCGTGTCAATATATGTACTCTGACTTAGGCCAAGTAATCTCTTAGATCTATCTCTATAGATCTTGATGCCTAGAATACAGGCTGCTTCACCTAAGTCTTTCATTGAGAAGCACGTCCCCAGCCAAGTCTTCACAGACTGTAACGAAGGGATGTCATTTCCAATGAGGAGTATGTCATCCACATACAATACAAGGAAGACAACTGTATTCCCATTAACCCTCTTGTAGATACAGGGTTCATATTCATTCTTGATGAAACCAAACTGTTTGATCGCATCATCGAATCTAAGATTCCAGCTCTGAGAAGCTTGCTTTAGCTCATAAATGGACCTTTGCTGCTTGCATACTTTGCCAGTATACTGTGGATCTACAAAACCCTCAGGTTGTGTCATGTACACATCCTCAAGCAAGTTTCCATTCAGAAATACAGTCTTGACATCCATCTGCCATATCTCATAATCGTGATATGCTGCAATATAGCAAGCAAGATCTGAATGGACTTAAACATAGCAACTGGAGAAAAGGTTTCATTATAGTCAATACCATGAATTTGCTTGAAACCTTTAGCTACCAATCGACCTTATAGGTATGCGTAAGTCCATCCATGTCAGTCTTTCTCTTAAAGACCCACTTACACCCAATGGGTTTGACGCCTTCAGGTGGATCAACCAAAGTCTATACTTGGTTGGTATACATGGATTTCATCTCAAATCTCATGGCCTCTAGCCATTTCTCAGAATCTGGGCTCATCACAACTTCCTGATAGGAGGTAGGCTCATTCTCAATGAGCATAACGTCATAATGGTCAGACAAGAGAAATGAGTATCTCTCAGGCTGATGACGTACCCTATCAGACCTGCGAAGAGGTAGATCTACCTCAACAGGTTGTTGTTTCACAACTCTTTGTGCAACAATCCCATCACCCACAACACTTTGTGGTTCCTATTCAACCTCCATCAAGGCCTCAGTGCTATGGTCCTTATCTTGAAATTCTTCAAGATCGAACGTACTTCCACTAGTTTTTCTAGAAACAAAATTCCTTTCTAGAAATACCTCAGTCTTTGCCACAAACACTTTGTGCTCACTGGGAATGTAGAAGTTGTTAAAAGTCAAGGCATCAACTAATCAACAATCAAGACAAAGCTATTCATCATGCAAGAAGACAAAAATAATCAATGCAAGAAGACAAGAGTAATCAATGCAAGGAGGCTCATTAAATGCACCATGCAACAAGCCTTGAACCTCACAAAAGCCTCCAACGTTCACAACAAAGTCTCCAACGGTCATTAAAAGGATGTAGCACTATAAAACTCCCATGGATGGTTATTTTCATGTTCAAGAAAAATGTTCATGTATTCTCCTTCTTCTTAAACAAGCTTTGAAGTTCATACCAAAGCTGAGTTTCATCATTCTTCTCCTTCTTGTAACAAGCTTTGAAGTTAATACCAAAGTTAAGTTTCAAGTTTCATCATGTTCAAGGTATCAGAGCAGCAAGGTCTAGCTCTTCCGCAACTAAGTTCACTTCCTCCTCAACTCTTTTCCTCTCTTCTTCTTAATTCCTCCAACTATATTCAATGGTCCGGATTTATTAAGAGGATCCTAAGTAGCTATAACCTTGAAGATCAGATTCTCCAAGATCCTCCTAACGAGTCAGATCCCATCTTCAAAGAATGGAAGAAGAAAGATAATCAAGTCTTTGTTCATCTCTTGCTTTCTTTAGATGAAACTCACAAAAGTATGGTTGCTTGCCCTCCAAGTGCTAAAGCCTTATGGGATCATCTCTCAGCAGTGTATGGGCAGGCAAACAATATTGGAAGAATCTTCGAAATAAGAAGACAGATAGCAGATATGAGGAAAGAGAACAAGACTCTCCCGCAACTCTTTGGAGAATTTGGTAACTTATGGAGTAAGCTTGAGGTTCTCCGACCACCAACCACTGATTTAACAATAATAATAAAGTGGCGAAATGAAGACAAGGTCTTTAGTCTACTTATGACTCTCGGAGACTCATTCTCAACTATGAGACAAGAAATCCTGCGAATGCAAAATCTCCCAGCATATCATGAAGTTTTGCAAATCATCCAAAGAACCGAGTCAAGCTTGAATATTGAAGAAACTTCAAGCAAAAAAATGGAAGTTCATGGGTTCAAAATTAATGAAGTTCATCCAAAAGAAGAGGTATGTCCCAATTGCAAGAAGAAAGGGCACACAAAGGAAAAATGTTGGTTTCTTCATCCTCATTTAAGACCAAAGGCATTTCGAAAGAAGGAACCCATGAAACATTAAAAGCACAAACTTCTGTGGAAGAACATCAACAAACCTCTACAACAGGTATATGCTTAAACTCCATTCTAGATACTAAACATTGGATTATTGATTCAGGATGTGATTATCATATGGTAAAAGATAAAAATAAAGTTCTAAAGTTTAGAAACTTGGAAAAATGTAAGACAGTTAAGGTAGCTAACGGTCAAAACATAATAGTAAATCAAATAGGAGAAATTGATTTATTAGGAAAAGCAACCGATGCTCTCTATGTTCCAAATTTTACTTCCAATCTGATGTCTATTAGTAAAGTTACTAAGGAACATGATTGTAAGGTTATTTTTGATTCTAATAATGTGTCATTTCAGGACATCAAGACAAATCTTTTGATTGACAAGGGATCTAAAAGGAATAACCTTTATGTCTTGGATCATGACTATCAAGTCTATAAAGCAAACCATGAGGATTCTCAACTTTGGCATGCCCGACTAGGTCACCCTAGTAGTCATGTCCTAAAATATTTCTTCCCTAAAGTCAATTTAGATAATGGTATTTGTGAACCATGTATTCTCGGAAAAGAAACAAGAGGAAACTATCCATGTTCTACCACTATATATGAAAAACCCTTTGATCTAGTTCACTCGGATGTATGGACCTCTCCAATTTTGTCTAAAAAAGGTTATAAATACTTTGTTACATTCTTTGATCATAAAACTAGGTACACTTGGGTCTACATGATCACCAACAAATCTCAAGTGTTTGAGGCTTTTGAAACCTATAACAATTACATCTCACGGCAATACAACGTCAATATTAAGATCCTTAGATCCGATAATGGTGGAGAATATATTAGTGAAAGCCCTAGAGCCAATCATGTGATGATTGTTGTATGAACTTTATTGTATTATATTCCTATTTATAAAGGCATGGTTATTATATTTACTTGTATTGGTGTCAAATAACTAAATATAATAATGTCCTTGAGTAGTAGGTTCTTATCTATATCAATCGATTGGTTGAATCGATAATGAGATGATATAGAAAACACTACTCTTAATCATTCCTAGTCGAGTATTAACATTCAGGGACAATGTTAATGTGTAGAGACTAGCATGTAGGTCAACACAATGACTTAATCTCACAAGTTATGGATATGAGATATCAAGTTGACACATGGGTATGCATTGGAGAATGTATACTGAATGACCCACCATGAGAAAGTATCATGGATCGTTATATGAGTGTCATATACTTTCTCATGTGGATATTAGTATGACTATTAGTCCTTAGACCTGAAGTCACCATGGTTCCCTACATAAGGAGTTGCATACTTTAGCTTCGTCAAACGTCACCCGTAAATGGGTGGACTATAAAGGCGATTATTGGGTATGTAACAAATTATGCGGAGGGATGTGAGTGATGTAGATTCCAGTTGCATGTTACTAGCTTTCTGCGACCTTGTTTTAGACCTATGTTCTGCTGAGAACTAGGACTACCTTGGGCAAACTCCGTCAATATGAGATATTGAGCTCATTTGATTAGAGTGAGTCTACTTGGAGTTCAAGATATAGATTGTACCGAGAATGACACGGTCTATGCCTAAATTGGTCAATCTAGATGTCAAGGATAGAGGGACATTGTCACATATTATGAGAGTCAAAATTAGTAGTCACAAAGGGGATGTTGGAGCTCAACATTCTTGTAACTTGGGTAGCAATAATGTGTTGCTAGATACCGCTCATTGCTTATGTTCCTAAATCGGTTTAGGGACATTGCCAATGTTACAAGAACCTATAGGGTCACACACTAAGAGCAATTAGATGGATATTCGGTTCATATGATGAACCATGAGGAGGATTAGGTTCATGGGATGAACCAAATTGGATTAAGAGTAATCCTAATTAGACTAATTGAGTTGGACTCAATTTGATTCAAGTGTTGAATGAGTCTAATTTAGATTTGATTCATCAAATCAATTTAAATTAATGAATAGAGATTCATTAAATTAAATTGACTTGAATCAAATGGTTGGATTTGATCAACCATGGGAGATAAGAGGTCAAGTTTGACTTGACCAAATGCCATGTCATGATGATGACTTGGCATGGTCGGCCAATGATGATGCTCCACATCATCATTGACTTAGCATGTGGTGCCACCTCATGAGGGAGACCAAGAGCCATTGGCTCTTGGAAGAGTTACATGCATGCATGTAACCTCCCATGCCTTGAAGTGGCCGGTCACTCCATTAGATGGGGTAATTCATTTTTGTGAGTTACACAACTTCATCTTCTTCCTTCGATCACCCTCTCAAGCTCTCCCAACCTCCTTGGCTGAAATTCCTAAAGGGTGCTAGCACACTCTAAGGTATTTTTCTCCACCTATTGCTTGTGTGGATACCAATAGAGGAGTGTGCACTTGACACTCTCGAGTTCCGGCGAACCTTTTGGACGAGAGGGATTTTCGAAGGGCGTCGCATCGAGGGTAACTTCTTATCATGTAGATCTAGAGTAGATCTAAAGGTATTAAACACATACATGTTAGTTTTATATTTTATACTTCGCACGGATCTGTGGTCGGGGCTTCCGAGGTTTCCGCAACGCAAAAAGGGGTTTTTGCGGCTCGGAAAACCCAACAGTGGTATCAGAGCCACGTGCGAAGCATGTATGTGTTTCATTTTTGTGGTTTTTAGATTAGAAATAAAAATTACAGAATTTTATGTTTTTGTAAATTTCCTATTTTTATAGAATTTTTGGGTATTTTTCTCGAAGAGTCGAAGCAACGAGTGTTGGGACACTTGTCGGCCTCAACCACCGAGAAAAAATCTCCGAAACGGTGAGTTCTCGCTTTAGGTTTTTGGGACAGCGACTTAAGTCGTTGTAAGATCGTAGTATGGACACTCGCAAAGTTTATTTTGTCCCGTGATCGCGCCCGGAAATTGCTTAGTGGGACCGTTACGGAGAGGTGACTCATAAAATTGAAAAAAAAAATAGAAAAAATTATAGAAATTTTCTGTAAAAATACATAATTTAGAATTATATATAATTCTGTGATTGTCATGGCCCAATGACCCCAATTTGATTGGATTATGATGTGTTGTAATTCATAATACGACCTGCGTGCCATTTTTATGGTTGTGCGTGTTGTATAGTGTATGTGACCTGCGCGTCGTACATCTTCTTTTGAAATTCTAGTTGTAAATAGTTTTAGACTCGAATGTAACTCGAGTTTCATATTTGTAATGTACAAAATGGAGCGGTGGAAAGTCCACTTATAGACGAAGTTACGAGAAGGGTGCCGACGACACATGGCGGTCAAAGGAAGTGCTTGGAGAAGCCGCTAGTCTTAGGTTGACCGTCCGATCTTCTCATTGGCTTGAGAAGACCGTCACAGTTAATTATATATATATATGTTGATATATATATATATATATTTGATTTTGCTTGTATGTATGTGATGATGAAACTTGAAACTTAACTTTGGTTGAAACTTGACTTTGGTATTAACTTCAAAGCTTGTTACAAGAAGGAGAAGAATGATGAAACTTAGCTTTGGTATGAACTTCAAAGCTTGTTTAAGAAGAAGGGGAATACATGAACATTTTTCTTAAGCATGAAAATAACCATCCATGGGAGTTTTATAGTGCTACATCCTTTAATTGACCGTTGGGGACTTTGTTGTGAACGTTGGAGGCTTTTGTGAGGTTCAAGGCTTGTTGCATGGTGCATTTAATGAGCCTCCTTGCATTGATTATTTTTGTCTTCTTGCATGATGAATAGCTTTGTCTTGATTGTTGATTAGATGATGCCTTGACTTTTAACACTCCCCCTCAAGTTTGGTGCATATATGTCAATGGCACCTAACTTGTCAAGGATGTTCCTCATGTGTTGAGAAGTGGTAACCTTGGTAAAGATATCTGCTGGTTGATCTTGTCCATTGATATGATGATGGCGATGATCTTTTTGTTAATCTTCTCCCTAATAAAGTCGCAATCTACTTCAATGTGCTTGGTTCTTTCATGAAATACTGGATTTGTTGCAATGTGAATGGCTGACTGATTGTCACAGTATAATCTGATTGGGGAATTAATAGGGAAACCCAGTTCTTCAACTAAAGCTTTTAACCATATGAGCTCACTGGTGGCGGCTGCCATTGCTCTGTATTCTGCCTCAGCACTGGATCTTGACACAACCGATTGTTTTTTGCTTTTCCAAGATACCAAATTTCCTCCTACAAACATGCAATATCCTGTTGTCGATCTTCTATCTTTGTGATCTCCTGCCCAGTCTGCATCACAATAACCCACAATTTCTGTATTATGGTTATTCCTCATCCAGATTCCTTTCCCTGGTGTCCCTTTCAAATAGTGGAGGATTCTCTCTGCTGCCTTCCAATGACTCTCCTTTGGTGCGTGCATGTTTTGGCTAATTTGATTTACTGCAAATGAAATATCTGGACGAGTAATGGTTAGGTAAATCAATTTACCTACTAACCTTTGGTATTGATGAATGTCCTCCCAGGGATTGTCATCATCATTTCCTTTCTTAGATGTGAAGTAGGGGCTACCAGCTGGTTTTGCTCCAAGTTTTCCAGTTTCCTGTAAGAGATCAAGTGTATACTTCCTTTGGGATAGGATTAGTCCATTAGGAGAGTAAGCTAGTTCTATACCTAGAAAATACTTTAGTTTTCCTAAATCCTTTATTTCGAATTTAGAATTGAGAAAGGACTTAACTTGTTGTATTAGATTTTCATCATTTCCTGTAATAATGAGATCATCTACATATATAAGAATGATGATAGTTTTATTATTTTCTATCTTAACAAATAATGAAGAATCACTACTGCATTTTGTAAACTTATAGCTTAAGAGAGCCGAGCTAAGTTTAGCATACCATGCTCTTGGAGATTGTTTGAGGCCATATATGGCCTTGTTCGATTTGCATACCTTCCCTCATATCCATTTGAATTCCTTCGGAATCTCCATATAGACCTCTTCTTCAGCTCTCCTGTAGAAAAGCATTGGCAACATCCATTTGATAAAGTGGCCAATCCATATTTATTGCATGAGTGTAAGTAAGACTGGATGGTATTCATCTTGGCCACAGTGCAAATGTCTCCTTATAATCAATTCCATAAATTTGAGTGTATCCTTTGGCTACGATCGGCTTTATGTCGGTCAATGGTACCATCACTTCATGTTTAATCTTGTATACCCACTTGCATCCCACGGTTTCTTTCCTTTAGGCAAATTGGTGATCTCCTGTGTGCCATTCTTTTCCAAGGCATTGATTTCTTCTTCCATTGCCCTTTGCCAAGATTGTTGTCCTTTGCTTCCTCATATGTTCTAGGTTCCTGTGTTTTATCTATGCCACTCAAGAATGCTTGATGACTTGGTGAGACATTATTAGTGGTATAATAATCGAGATAGGATGACATAGCATGCGAGTGATAGTATGTTCTACGATTAATCCATTCAGAGGATACCTTATTCTTGTTGACCTCCTTAGCGGTGGAGAAGAGGAGGGTAGATGTGTAGGTCCTCTTGATCCTCTATTATTGGTTAATTGAGACGGATCTTCATTCTCTCCCCTTGTTCTAGGCTTTCCTCGCTTTCTTGATCGTAATTAGTTCCTTCTTGTGAGCTTTCTGGAACCTCTAAGTTGCTATTTTGAGGTGGATCCTGCCTTTCTTCAAGAAATAGGGGATAACTACCAATTGGGTTTCTTTCTTTTGTATCTTCTTCCTTTGTTTCTGGAAAAAAAAACTCATTTTCGACAAATATCACATCCTTCGATGTGTACATCTTGTTAGTAGCAGGATCAAAGCATTTATATCCCTTTATTGAGGTGGCATAACCAAGAAAAACACATTTTCTTCCTTTATCATCTAATTTAGTTCTAAGCTGTAATGGAATGAATACATAGCAAGTACACCCAAAAATTTTTAAATGAGAGATGTTAGGCCTCTTATTGTATAGGAGTTCTATCGGAGACTTTCCTCCTAAGTTTTCTGTCGGCATTAGATTAATGAGATGAGTCGCCGTACTAATGGCTTCACACCAAAATTTTTTGGGAATATTAGCATGATTTAGGAGTGTTCTTGCTGTTTCTAATAGATGCCTATTTTTCCTTTCGGCTACCCCATTTTGTTGAGGGGTATAAGGACAAGAGGTTTGATGAATAATTCCCCTTTCTTTTAAGTATTTCCTCATTTTATTACTTGTGTATTCTCCACCATTATCGGATCTAAGGATCTTAATATTGCCATTGTATTGCCTTGAGATGTAATTGTTATAGGTTTCAAAAGCCTCAAACACTTGAGATTTGTTGGTGATCATGTAGACCCAAGTGTACCTAGTTTTATGATCAATGAATGTAACAAAGTATTTATAACCTTTTTTAGACAAAATTGGAGAGGTCCATACATCCGAGTGAACTAGATCAAAGGGTTTTTCATATATAGTGGTAGAACATGGATAGTTTCCTTTTGTTTCTTTTCCGAGAATACATGGTTCACAAATACCATTATCTAAATTGTAGGGAAGAAATATTTTAGGACATGACTACTAGGGTGACCTAGTCGAGCATGCCAAAGTTGAGAGTCCTCCTGGTTTGCTTTAAAGACTTGATAGTCATGATCCAAAACATAAAGGTTATTCCTTTTAGATCCCTTGCCAATCAAAAGATTTGTCTTGATGTCCTGAAATGACACATCATTAGAATCAAAAATAACCTTACAATCATGTTCCTTAGTAACTTTACTAATAGACATTAGATTGGAAGTAAAATTTGGAACATAGAGAGCATCGGTTGCTTTTCCTAATAGATCAATTTCTCCTATTTGATTTACTATTATGTTTTGACCGTTAGCTACCTTAACTGTCATACATTTTTCCAAGTTTCTAAACTTTAGAACTTTATTTTTATCTTTTACCATATGATAATCACATCCTGAATCAATAATCCAATGTTTAGTATCTAGAGTGGAGTTTAAGCATATACTGCTTGTAGAGGTTTGTTGATGTTCTTACGTAAGTTTGTGCTTTTAATGTTTGCATGGGTTCCTTCTTTCGAAATGCCTTTGGTCTTAAATGAGGATGAAGAAACCAACATTTGTCCTTTGTGTGCCCTTTCTTCTTGCAATTGGGACATACCTCTTCTTTTGGATGAACTTCATTAATTTTGAACCCATGAACTTCCATTTTTTTGCTTGAAGTTTCTTCAATATTCAAGCTTGACTCAGTTCTTTGGATGATTTGTAAAACTTCATGATATGATGGGAGATTTTGCATTCGCAGGATTTCTTGTCTCATAGTTGAGAATGAGTCTCCGAGTGTCATAAGTAGACTAAAGACCTTGTCTTCATTTTGCCGCTTTATTATTACTGTTAAATCAGTGGTTGGTGGTCGGAGAACCTCAAGCTCACTCCATAAGTTACCAAATTCTCCAAAGAGTTGTGGGAGAGTCTTGTTCTCTTTCCTCATATCTGCTATCTGTCTTCTTATTTCGAAGATTCTTCCAATGTTGTTGGTCTGCCCATACACTGCTGAGAGATGATCCCATAAGGCTTTAGCACTTGGAGAGAAAGCAACCATACTTTTGTGAGCTTCATCTAAAGAAAGCAAGAGATGAACAAAGACTTGATTATCTTTCTTCTTCCATTCTTTGAAGATGGGATCTGACTCGTTAGGAGGATCTTGGAGAATCTGATCTTCAAGGTTATAGCTACTTAGGATCCTCTTAATAAATCCGGACCATTGAACATAGTTGGAGGAATTAAGAAGAAGAGAGGAAAAGAGTTGAGGAGGAAGTGAACTTAGCTGCGGAAGAGCTAAACCTTGCTGCTCTGATACCATGATGAAACTTGAAACTTAACTTTGGTTGAAACTTGACTTTGGTATTAACTTCAAAGCTTGTTACAAGAAGGAGAAGAATGATGAAACTTAGCTTTGGTATGAACTTCAAAGCTTGTTTAAGAAGAAGGGGAATACATGAACATTTTTCTTAAGCATGAAAATAACCATCCATGGGAGTTTTATAGTGCTACATCCTTTAATTGACCGTTGGGGACTTTGTTGTGAACGTTGGAGGCTTTTGTGAGGTTCAAGGCTTGTTGCATGGTGCATTTAATGAGCCTCCTTGCATTGATTATTTTTGTCTTCTTGCATGATGAATAGCTTTGTCTTGATTGTTGATTAGATGATGCCTTGACTTTTAACATGTGATGCATGCTAGTAGAATAATGCTTGTACGTATATGATGCATGCTAGGATAATTTTTCTTGTATGTATATGATGCATGCTAGAATAATGTATTTATGTATGTGATTCAAGCTAATATAGGATAATAAAGGCCATAATGCGTATATGATACACATTACGATTAGATTAGATCTTAATCGAATCAACTCGTAAATGCCTACCAGGTCCTTGATACCCATCACTACCTCGATCATTTGTAGTTCTTGAATCTGCCAAAGCAGAGCAACGCATATTATCTTGGTAGGGTGCGGAGGGACAATCTTGGTCCCGCCTATCACGGCTTGGGTTAGAGTAAGCTCAATTAGATTGAGTAAAACTAGTTAACACAATTGGATCGAGTAGAACTATAGGCATATTCCAATCGTTGGAAAGATAGGATAAGATCGCATTTATACTAAATCTTGGGCGATTTAGCCAAAGATAACTCAAGGTCTTTTGTAAATGTGGGTCTTGATCCTATAAACAAGAGTTGCATAGAGATGTAATCGGTAATGTGTTACCCACCGATCGTACTAAGTCTTGGGCAATTTAGCCAAAGCTAACTCAAGGCTTAGTATGATGTGGATCTTGTCCCGCAAGAATTATAGCTAGTTTGTATGAATCTAGTAAATGTGGTTTGACCACATCCATAACTCGATTCTACAAAATTCCTATAATTCAGTGGGAGCATCATTTGATTAAAGGCTTAATTAAATGATAAAAGGAATATGATATTAATTCTCTGCATTGTATGTTGTAGATTACTATGTCGACAAACACGAACACTCTCTCTCTGCGTTCAGTTCTTAAGAAGGACAAGCTCAATGGAGCAAATTTTCTGGACTGGTACAGGAACCTGAGAATTGTTCTCACCCAAGAAAGGAAGTCAGACGTCTGGAGGCCCATTAGGAGGCACCTCCGCCATCGCGCCATGAGTGATAAAGATGCTTACAAGAAGCATCAAGATGATGCATTAGATGTGTCATGTCTAATGCTCGCGACCATGAACTCTGAGCTTCAGAAGCAACACGAGTTCATGAATACTTATGATATGGTTGGACATATTCGTCAACTATATCAAGGACAAGCAAGACATGAGAGATATGAAGTCTCTAAGGCAAGATGGGACTCCCGTAGGTCCATATGTACTTAAGATGATTGGGTACGTAGAAATCCTACAAAGGCTGGGCCAAGAGCTGGCCACTAACCTGATCTTGCAATCTTTGCCACAAGCCTACAATCAATTTGTCATGAATTATAACATGAATGAACTGCCTGAGATGTTCAGCATGTTGAGAACTGTTAAGAGAAAATCTGACACTATTTTGATGGTGTACAAAGAAAGGCAAGGGCAAGCCTAAAGGTAAGGTAAAGTCCCAAGCCAAGGGCAAAGGCAAAGAACTTAAACCCAAAGGAAGGGTAGCCAAAGAAGGGGCTTGCTTCCACTGCAAGGAAGCTGGTCATTGAAAGCGTAACTGCAAAGCTTACCAGGAAGATCTTAAGAAGAAAAGAAGTGAGACTTCAACTTCAGGTATAAATGTTATAGAAGTCAATCTATCTATTACTTCATCATGAGTATTAGATACCGGATGTGCATCTCACATTTGTACCAATGTGCAAGCGCTGAGAAATAGCAGAGCATTGACAAAGGGCGAGGTGGACCTACGAGTAGGCAATGGAGCAAGGGTTGCTGCTATTGCTGTAGGAACTTATGATCTATCTCTACCCTCTGGGCTTGTACTAGAATTAGATGAATGTTGTTATGTGCCTGCTTTGACTAAGAACATAATTTCGGTTTCTTGTTTGGACAAGAAAGGATTTACATTTATAATAAAGAACAAATGTTGTTCAGTTTATTTAAATGATATGTTCTATTGTAGTGTACCTCTAATGAACGGACTCTACTTTCTAGACTTAGAGAGCCCTATCTATAACATAAGTACCAAGAGGTTCAAGTCAAATGAGTTAAACCAAACCTATCTCTGGCATTGTCGCTTAGGTCACATAAATGAGAATCGTTTATCTCAGCTCCATAAGGATGAGCTGCTAGACTCATTTGATTTTGAATCATATGAGACATGCGAGTCTTGCCTTTTAGGCAAGATGACCAAGACTCCCTTTAGTGGACACAGCGAAAGAGCAATAGATTTGTTAGGACTTATACATAGTGATGTATGTGGTCCTTTCAATGTTGCTACTAGAGGTGGTTACAGGTACTTCATTACATTTACTGATGACTTTAGTAGATATGGTTATGTGTATCTTATGACACATAAATCAGAATCCTTTGAAAAGTTCAAAGAATTCAAGAATGAAGTACAAAACCAGCTTGGCAAGAGTATTAAGATACTTAGATCAGATCGAGGTGGTGAATACCTTAGCCATGAGTTTCGTGACTATCTATCTAGCTGAGTGTGGGATTCTATCCCAACTCACTCCTCCTGGAACACCACAGTGGAATGGTGTATCCGAAAGGAGGAATCGTACCCTATTAGATATGGTACGATCTATGATGAGTCACACAAATCTTCCTATATCCTTTTGGGGATATGCTCTAGACACAGCAGCCTTTACCCTTAACCGTGTACCATCCAAGGCTGTCATAAAGACACCATATACGATATGGACAGGGAGAAATCCCAAGATGTCTTTCATAAGGATTTGGGGTTGTGAGGCTTATGTTCGACGTCAAGTCTCAGACAAACTGAGACCCAAATCCGATAGGTGCTATTTTGTTGGATATCCCAAGGATACAAAGGGATATTACTTCTACATTCCCAGTCAGCACAAAGTGTTTGTGGCAAAGACTGGGATTTTTCTAGAAATGGATTTTGTTTCTAGAAAAACTAGTGGGAGTACGTTCGATCTTGAAGAAATTCAAGATAAGGACCATAGCACTAAGGCCTTGATGGAGGTTGAACAGGAATCACAAAGTGTTGTGGGTGATGAGGTTATTGCACAAGGAGTTGTGGAACAACCACCTGTTCAGGTAGACCTACCTCTTCGCAGGTCTAATAGGGTACGTCGTCAGCCTGAGAGATACTCATTTCTCTTGTCTGACCATGATGACGTTATGCTCATTGAGAATGAGCCTACCTCCTATCAGGAAGCTGTGATGAGCTCAGATTCTGAGAAATGGCTAGAGGCCATGAGATCCGAGATGGAATCCATGTACACCAACCAAGTATGGACTTTGGTTGATCCACCTGAAGGGGTCAAACCTATTGTGTGTAAGTGGGTCTTTAGGAGAGAGACTGACATGGATGGACTTACGCATACTTATAAGGGTCGATTGGTGGCTAAAGGTTTCAAGCAGATTCATGGTATTGATTATGATGAAACCTTTTCTCCAGTGGCGATGTTTAAGTCCATTCGGATCTTGCTTGCTATTGCAGCATACCACGATTATGAGATCTGACAAATGGATGTCAAAACTGTGTTTCTGAATGGAAACTTACTCGAGGATGTGTAACATGACACAACCTGAGGGTTTTGAAGATCCACAACATACTGGGAAAGTATGCAAGCTGCAAAGGTCCATTTATGGGCTAAAGCAAGCCTCTCGGAGCTGGAATCGTCGATTCGATGATGCGATCAAACAGTTTGGTTTCATCAAGAATGAAGATGAACCCTGTGTCTATAAAAGGGTTAATGGGAATACAGTTGTCTTCCTTGTATTGCATGTGGATGACATACTGCTCATTGGGAATGACATCCCTTCGCTACACTCTGTGAAGACTTAGCTGGGGACGTGCTTCTCAATGAAGGACTTAGGTGAAGTAGCCTGTATTCTAGGCATCAAGATCTATAGAGATATATCTAAGAGATTGCTTGGCCTAAGTCAGAGTACATACATTGACACGGTATTACTACGGTTTGCCAAGTAGAATTCCAAGAAGGGACTTTTG
Source organism: Wurfbainia villosa (assembly GCA_025175895.1). NCBI lineage: Eukaryota > Viridiplantae > Streptophyta > Magnoliopsida > Zingiberales > Zingiberaceae > Wurfbainia > Wurfbainia villosa. The sequence goes on along the minus strand of CM045989.1, from coordinate 26,248,595 downwards.
CCGATGTCACATGGTGTGAGTCTTTCGTAAACTCAAAGTCCCTCTTCTAGAGAGGAGAGAGACTGCATGGATAAGATCCCTTACGCATTTGCTATAGGATCTATCATGTAAGTCATGCTGTGTACTCGTCCTGATGTCTCGTATGCTTTGAGCATGAGTAGATACTAGTCAGATCCAGGTGAGCGTCACTAGATAGCAGTCAAGAATATTCTTAAGTACTTGAGATGGACTAAAGAATATTTCTTGATATTTGGAGGCGATGAGGAGCTAGCTGTAAAGGGTTATAGCGATGCCAACTTCCAAATTTACCAGGATCATTATAGATCGCAGTCAGGGTTCGTGTTTTGCTTGAATGGTGGCGTTGTGAGCTGGAGAAGTTCCAAGCAGGACACAGTTGCTGATTCTACAAAGGCCGAATATATCGATGCTTCCATCTCATTCGAGAGATTATCGATATAGGAGATGTGAAGATTTGCAGAGTACCCACAGAGGCTAACATCGCAGATCCCTTGACCAAGGCTTTGGCACAGAAAAAGCATGATAGTCACACTAGGTCATTGGGTATTAGATACTAAGGTGATTGACACTAGTGCTAGTGGGAGATTGTTAGTGAAAGCCCTAGAGTCAATCATGTGATGATTGTTGTATGGACTTTATTGTATCATATTCCTATTTAGCATGGTTATTATATTTACTTGTATTGGTGCCAAATAACTAAATATAATAATGTCCTTGAGTAGTAGGTTCTTATCTATATCAATCGATTGGTTGAATCGATAATGAGATGATATAGAGAACACTACTACTCTTAATCATTCCTAGTCGAGTATTAACATTCAGGGACAATGTTAATGCGTAGAGATTAGCATGTAGGTCAACACGATGACTTGATCTCACAAGTCATGGATATGAGATATCAAGTTGACACATAGGTATGCATTGGAGAATGTATACTGAATGACCCGCCATGAGAAAGTATCATGGATCGTTATATGAGTGTAATATACTTTCTCATGTGGATATTAGTATGACTATTAGTCCTTAGACCTGAAGTCACCATGGTTCCCTACATAAGGAGTTGTATACTTTGGCTTCGTCAAACGTCACCCGTAAATGGGTGGACTATAAAGGCGATTACTGGGTATGTAACAAATTATGCGGAGGGATGTGAGTGATGTAGATAGGATCTATCCCTCCTATATCACGGGGGTGACATCGATATTCTTGATAAAGTGAGACCACGAAGTGCATGGCCATGCCCAAATGAGTCAATATGAGATATTGAGCTCATTTGATTAGAGTGAGTCTACTTGGAGTTCAAGATATAGATTGTACCGAGAATGACACGGTCTATGCCTCAATTGGTCAATCTAGATGTCAAGGATAGAGAGGGACATTGTCACATATTGTGAGAGTCACAATTAGTAGTCACAAAGGTGATGTTGGAGCTCAACATTCTTGTAACTTGGGTAGCAATGATGTGTTGTTAGATACCTCTCATTGCTTATGTTCCTAAATCGGTTTAGAGACATTACCAACGTTACAAGAACCTATAGGGTCACGCACTAAGGGCAATTAGATGGAGATTAGGTTCATATGATGAACCATGAGGATTAGGTTCATGGGATGAACCAAATTGGATTAAGAGTAATCCTAATTAGACTAATTGAGTTGGACTCAATTTGATTCAAGTGTTGAATGAGTCTAATTTAGATTTGATTCATCAAATCAATTTAAATTAATGAATAGAGATTCATTAAATTAAATTGACTTGAATCAAATGGTTGGATTTGATCAACCATGGGAGATAAGAGGTCAAGTTTGACTTTACTTGAGAGGGAAGATGAAAGACCAAGTTTGACTTGACCAAATGTCATGTCATGATGATGACTTGGTATGGCCGGCCAATAATGATGCTCCACATCACATCATTGACTTAGCATGTGGTGCCACCTCATGAGGGAGACCAAGAGCCATTGGTTCTTTGAGGAGTTATATGCATGCATGTAACCTCCCAAGCCTTGAAGTGGCCGGCCACTCTATTAGATGGGGTAATTCATTTTTGTGAGTTACACAACTTCATCTTCTTCCTTGGATCACCCTCTCAAGCTCTCCCAACCTCTTTGGCCGAAATTCCTAAAGGGTGCTAGCAAACTCTAAGGTAGTTTTCTCCACCTATTGTTTGTGTGGATATCAATAGAGGAGTGTGCACTTGACACTCTCGAGTTCCGGCGAACCTTTTGGACGAGAGGGATTTGCGAAGGGCGTCGCATCGAGGGTAACTTCTTATCATGTAGATCTAAAGGTATTAAACACATACATGTTAGTTTTATATTTTATACTTCGCACGGATTCATGGCCGGGGCTTCCGAGGTTTCCGCAATGCAAAAAGCGGTTTTTGCGGCTCGGAAAACCCAACAGAATACACAAGTAATAAAATGAAGAAATACTTAAAAGAAAAGAGAATTATTCATCAAACCTTTTGTCCTTATACCCCTCAACAAAATGGGGTAGTCGAAAGGAAAAATAGGCATCTATTAGAAACAACAAGAACACTCCTAAATCATGCTAATATTCCCAAAAAATTTGGTGTGAAGCCATTAGTACGATGGCTCATCTCATTAATCTAATGCCAACAGAAAACTTAGGAGGAAAGTCTCCAATAGAACTCCTATACAATAAGAGGCCTAACATCTCTCATTTAAAAATTTTTGGGTGTACTTGCTATGTATTCATTCCATTACATCTTAGAACTAAATTAGATGATAAAGGAAGAAAATGTGTTTTTCTTGGTTATGCCACCTCAGAAAAGGGATATAAATGCTTTGATCCTGCTACTAACAAGATGTACACATCAAAGGATGTGATATTTGTCGAAAATGAGTTTTTTTTTCTAGAAACAAAGGAAGAAGATACAAGAGAAAGAAACCCAATTGGTAGTTATCCCCTATTTCTTGAAGAAAGGCAGGATCCACCTCAAAATAGCAACTTAGAGGTTCCAGAAAGCTCACAAGAAGGAACTAATTATGATACTGAAGAAACTGAGGAAAGCCTAGAACAAGGAGGGGGAGAGAATGAAGATCCGTCTCAATTAACCAATAATAGAGGATCAAGAGGACCTACACATCTACCCTCCTCTTCTCCACCACTAAGGAGGTCAACAAGAATAAGGTATCCTGCATCTGAATGGATTAATCGTAGAACATACTATCACTCTGGCATGCTATGTCATCCTATCTTTGATTATTATACCACTAATAATGTCTCACCAAGTCATCAAGCATTCTTGAGTGGCATAGATAAAACACAGGAACCTAGAACATATGAGGAAGCAAAAGGACAACAATCTTGGCAAAGGGCAATGGAAGAAGAAATCAATGCCTTGGAAAAGAATGGCACCTAGGAGATCACCAATTTGCCTAAAAAGAAAGAAACCTGTGGGATGCAAGTGGGTATACAAGATTAAACACAGAAGTGATGGTACCATTGACCGACATAAAGCCAGACTGGTAGCCAAAGGATACACTCAAATTTATGGAATTGATTATAAGGAGACATTTGCACCTGTGGCCAAGATGAATACCATCCGAGTCTTTCTTACACTCGCAATAAATATGGATTGGTCACTTTATCAAATGGATGTTGCCAATGCTTTTCTACAGGGAGAGCTGGAAGAAGAGGTCTATATGGAGATTCCAGAAGGAATTCGAAATGGATATGAGGGGAAGGTATGCAAACTGAACAAGGCCATATATGACCTCAAACAATCTCCAAGAGCATGGTATGCTAAACTTAGCTCGGCTCTCTTAAGCTATAAGTTTACAAAATGCAGTAGTGATTCTTCATTATTTGTTAAGATAGAAAATAATAAAACTATCATCATTTTTATATATGTAGATGATCTCATTATTACAGGAAATGATGAAAATCTAATACAACAAATTAAGTCCTTTCTCAATTCTAAATTCGAAATAAAGGATTTAGGAAAACTAAAGTATTTTCTAGGTATAGGAACTAGCTCACTCTCCTAATGGACTAATCCTATCCCAAAGGAAGTATACACTTGATCTCTTACAGGAAACTGGAAAACTTGGAGCAAAACCAGTTGGTAGCCCCTACTTCACATCTAAGAAAGGAAATGATGATGACAATCCCTGGGAGGACATTCAGCAATACCAAAGGTTAGTAGGTAAATTGATTTACCTAACCATTACTCGTCCAAATATTTTATTTGCAGTAAATCAAATTAGCCAAAACATGCACGCACCAAAGGAGAGCCATTGGAAGGCAGCAGAGAGAATCCTCCACTATTTGAAAGGGACACCAGGGAAAGGAATCTGGATGAGGAATAACCATAATACAGATGCAGACAACAGGAATAACCATAATCTGGATGAGGAATCTGGATGAGGAATCACAAAGATGGAAGATCGACAACAGGATATTGTATGTTTGTAGGAGGAAATTTGGTATCTTGGAAAACCAAAAAACAATTGGTTGTGTCAAGATCCAGTGCTGAGGCAGAATATAGAGCAATGGCAGCCGCCACCAGTGAGCTCATATGGTTAAAAGCTTTAGTTGAAGAACTGGGTTTCCCTATTAATTCCCCAATCAGATTATACTGTGACAATCAGTCAGCCATTCACATTGCAACAAATCCAGTATTTCATGAAAGAGCCAAGCACATTGAAGTAGATTGCCACTTCATTATGAAAAAGATTGACAAAAAGATCATCATCGCTCATCATATCAATGGACAAGATCAACCAGCAGATATCTTTACCAAGGTTACCACTTCTCAACACATGAGATCCTTGACAAGTTAGGTGCCATTGACATATATGCACCAAACTTGAGGGGGAGTGTTAAAAGTCAAGACATCAACTAATCAACAATCAAGACAAAGCTATTCATCATGCAAGAAGACAAAAATAATCAATGCAAGAAGACAAGAATAATCAATGCAAGGAGGCTCATTAAATGCACCATGCAACAAGCCTTGAACCTCACAAAAGCCTCCAACGTTCACAACAAAGTCCCCAACGGTCATTAAAAGGATGTAGCACTATAACACTCCCATGGATGGTTATTTTCATGCTCAAGAAAAATGTTCATGTATTCCCCTTCTTCTTAAACAAGCTTTGAAGTTCATACCAAAAGCTAAGTTTCATCATTCTTCTCCTTCTTGTAACAAGCTTTGAAGTTAATACCAAAGTCAAGTTTCAACCAAAGTTAAGTTTGAAGTTTCATCAGAAGTAATATCCCTTCGTTTTCTTGGGATATCCAACAAAATAGCATTTATCGGATTTGGGTCCCAGTTTGTCTGAGATTTGACGTCGAACGTAAGCCTCACAACCCCAAATCCTCATGAAAGATATCTTGGGATTTTTCCCTGTCCATATCATATATGTGTCTTTATCACAGCCTTGGATGGTACACGATTAAGTGTGAAGGCTGCTGTGTCTAGAGCATATCCCCAAAAGGATACAGGAAGATCTGTGTGACTCATCATAGATCATACCATATCTAATAGGGTACGATTCCTTCTTTTGGATACACTATTCCACTGTGGTATTTCAGGAGGAGTGAGTTGGGATAGAATCCTACACTCAGCTAGATAGTCACGAAACTCATGGCTAAGGTATTCACCATCTCGATTGATCAAAGTATCTTAATACTCTTGCCAAGCTGGTTTTGTACTTCATTCTTGAATTCTTTGAACTTTTCAAAGGATTCCGACTTATGTGTCATCAGATACACATAACCATATCTACTGAAGTCATCAGTAAATGTAATGAAGTACCTATAACCACCTCTAGTAGCAACATTGAAAGGGCCACATACATCACTATGTATAAGTCCTAACAAGTCTGTTGTTCTCTCGCTGTGCCCACTAAAGGAAGTCTTGGTCATCTTGCCTAGAAGGCAAGACTCGTATGTCTCATATGATTCAAAATCAAATGAGTCCAGTAGCCCATCCTTATGGAACTGGGATAAGCGACTCTCATTTATGTGACCTAAGCGACAATGCCAGAGATAGGTTTGGTTCAACTCATTTGACTTGAACCTTTTGGTACTTGTGTTATAGATGGGGTTCTCTAAGTCTAGAATGTAGAGTCCGTTCATCAGAGGTGCACTACATTAGAACATATCATTTAAATAAACTGAACAACATTTGTTCTTTATTATAAATGAAAAGCCTTTCTTGTCTAAACAAGAAACTGAAATTATGTTCTTAGTCAGAGCAGACACATAACAACATTCATCTAGTTCTAGTATAAGCCCAGAGGCAGAGATAGAAAATAAGTTCCTACAACAACAACATCAACCCTTGCTCCATTGCCTACTCGTAGGTCCACCTCGCCCTTTGTCAATGCCCTGCTATTTCTCAGCGCCTACACATTAGTACAAATGTGAGATGCACATCCGATATCTAATACCCATGATGAAGAAATAAATAGATTGACTTCTATGACATATATACCTGAAGTAGAAGTCTCACTTCTCTTCTTCTTAAGATCATCCAGATATGCTTTGCAATTACGCTTCAAGAGTTCAGCTTCCTTACAGTGGAAGCAAGTCCCTTCCTTGGCCACCCCTCCTTTTGGTTTCAGTGCATTGCCTTTGCCCTTGGCTTGAGACTTTCCCTTACCTTTAGGCTTGCCCTTGCCTTTCTTCTTTTGCAACATCAAAATGGAGTCAGGTTTTCCCTTATTAAGCTCAACAGTTCTCAACATGTCGAGCATCTCAGGTAGTGACTTATCAATTTAATTCATATTGTAATTTATGACAAATTGATTATAGCTTTCTGGCAAAGACTGCAAGATCAAGTCAGTGGCTAGCTCTTGTTCAAGTGGGAATCCCAACCTCTGTAGGTTCTTATGTACCCAATCATCTTGAGTACATATGGACCTACGGGAGTCCCATCTTGCATCTTGGACTGAAACAGTGCCTAAGAGATCTCATATCTCTCGTGCCTTGCTTGTCCTTGATACAGTTGACGAAGATGTTCAACCATATCAAAAGCATTCATGAACTCATGTTGCTTCTGAAGCTCAGAGTTCATTGTCACGAGCATGAGGCATGACACATCTAATGCATCATCTTGATGCTTGTTGTAAGCATCTCGGTCAGCTCGTGAGGTAATGGCAGGAGGTGCCTCCGGAATGGACTGCTCCAGGACGTATAGTTTTCTTTCTTGGGTGAGAACGATTCTCAGATTCCTATACCAGTCTAGGAAATTAGTTCCATTGAGCTTGTCCTTCTCAAGGATAGAACGTAGGGAGAGAGTGTTCGTGTTTGTCGACATGACAATCTACAACATAAATAATGCAGAAAATAAATATCATATTCCATTTATCATTTAATTAGGCCTTTAATTAAATGATGCTCCCACTGAATTATAGGACTTTTGTAGAATCGAGTCATGGATGTGGTCAAACCACATTACTAGATTCATACAAACTAGCTCTAATTTTCGAAGGATAAGATCCACATCATACTACGCCTTGAGTTACCTTTGGCTAAATCGCCCAAGACATAGTATGATCGATAGGTAACAAATTACCGATTACATCTTTATGCAACTCTTGTTTATAGGATCAAGATCCACATTTACAAAAGACCTTGAGTTAGCTTTGGCTAAATCACCCAAGATTTAGTGTAAATGTAATTTTATCCTACCTTTCCAACCGTTGGAATATGCCTATAGTTTTACTCGATCCAATTGAGTTAACTAGTTTCACTCAATCTAATTGAGCTTTTTTTCACCCAAGCTATGATAGGCGGAACCAAGATTGTCCCTCTGCACCCTACCAAGATAATATGCGTCATGCTTTGGCAGATTCAACAACAACAAATGATCGAGGTAGTGATGGGTATCAAAACTTGGTAGGCATTTTCGAGTTGATTCGATTAAGATCTAATCTAATCGTGAATGTGTATCATATACGCATTAAGGCCTTAAATATATATATACATGCATGCATCACATACATACAAGCAAATATATATATATATATATATATATATATATATATATATATATATATATATATATATATATATATATATATATATATATATATATATATATATATATATATATATATATATATATATATATATATATATATATATATATAATTAAATTGTGATGAGGTCATGACCCTACTACGATCTTCTCAAGACAATGAGAAGATCGGACGGTCAACCTAGGGTTAGTGGCTTCTCCAAGCGCCTCCTTTGATCGCCATGTGTCGTCGACTCCCTCCTCGTAACTTCGTCTACTAGTGGACCTTCCACCGCCTTATTTTGTACATTACAAACATGAAACTTGAGTTACATTCGAGTCTAAAACTATTTACAATAGGAATATTAAAAAGGAGAGGCACGACGTGCAGGTCGCATACCATATACATGCACAACACAAAAACGGCATGTAACCCATATTATGAATTACAACACATTTTTGTCCAATCACATTGGGGTTCTTGGGCTATGACCATCACAGTATTATACATAATTCTAAATTATGTATTTTACAGTAATTTCTATAATTTTTCCTATTTATTTTTCAATTTCATGAGTCACATCTCCGTAACGGTCCCGCTAAGCGATTTTCGGGCGTGATCGCGGGATAATGCCTCTTGCGGGTTAGGGGCAGCGCCCCTTCTCGCAAAATGAATCTCACAAGTGTCCAATCTTGATCTTACAGTGCCTTAAGTCACTGTCCCAAAAGACTAGAGTGAGAATTCACCATTTCGAAGAGTTTTTCTCGATGGTTGAAGCCTACAAGTGTCGCAACACTTGTTGCTTCGACTCTTCGAGAAAAGTACCAAAAAAATCAATAAAATAGGAAACTTACAAAAACTTACAGATCTGTACTTTTTATATCTAATACAAAAATTACAAAACTAAACACATACATGCTTCGCACGTGACTTTGATACCACTTTTTGCATTGTAGAAACATCAGAAGTCGGCCACGGATCCGTGCAAAGATAATCAAAAATATACATGTACGTGTTAAAAACCTTAGATCTACTTTAGATCTACATGTGAAGAGCTTTACCCTTGATGCGACGCCCTTCGCTTATCCCACTCGTCCAAACGGCTTGCCGGAACTCGAGAGTGTCAAGCGTACACTCCTCTACAAGTATCCACATGAACAATAGGTGGAGAAGGCGGTTGGAGGCTGGTTTCGAAAGGCTGGGACAACAGCGACGACACCCCCTGTGCTGCAGGAGGAGGTGGAGGCTGTGGCTGCCGGGACGGCGGCAAGCACGGGAAGGGAAACTTCAACCCAAAGAGAGCACCTGGGACTGACGGGGGGCCGTGGCTACACGGTGCAACCATCAACCTTTGAGCAAGGATACGGAAGGAAACCGTAGCAGAGGAAAGGGTGGACATGTAACCTTCTTCGGCAAAATCCAAGGTACGTACATGTAACTAAATAAGTTCTACAGGAGAGGGCGGACAACAGCTAGCAACTGAGGAGAAGCGGAGGAAAGGACAACTGGGAGCAACGGAACCCAAGTTGAGCGAGAGGCGGACCCCAAAGCTCTCAGGGAGACTTCAGCGGCTGCTCTAAAGCTCTCAAGGAGAACCCAGCGTACAGTTTTTCTTCCGGTGGACTAGAGGATCAAAATCCAGAGTTCGCCGATGACAGGAGGAAGATGGAAGGCAAGGACGGTGGTAGGTGAACAGCAGAAGCCGTACTGTCCGGAAGGCACGGGCAACGAGAAGACAAAAGGAACGTTTGCTTTTCAAAATTCCGGATCTAGCGAATGTTCGCCAGGGACCACTTTTCCTAGATATCTCCGAAAACCGACAACCCGTTTAACTTAAGCTGCTCCCCTTCAAACCGTTAACCCGATAAACTTATGACACAACACCTGTGAGGAATGGGGAAGAATGCTCGCCGAACTTGGAAGGTCTTACAGCTGGGAACGGCACAATCATTGGAGAACGGACAGGGCCCCCCCAGTCCCTTCCTCAGAAGGAAAGTTCAGGTGATTCAAAGATGACGGGAAGCCCTCTGCAACCAAACGGAGTGCAAGAAGTGGAGGATGGAAAAGGAAGGGGGGAAATGAAATCAATAGAGCCGGAGCCACGGGGGGTGGCACCAGCACCAGCACCCCCATTGAGTGCAGAAAGGAAGGGAGCGTGGGCAGATCTTTTCGAGAAGAACACAGTATGTGTGGCAGATACTACGCTGAAGCCAATTCAGAGACAGGAAGGGCGTGCAAAGCTAGATGCAAATGATGTGGAGGGATTGGAGGAGTCGGTAGGTTTCTATCTGATTTGCCGATTCCTAGGGCGATTTCCAGGATGGCGAGCACTGAAAGAACTCACAGCGAGGTGGAAGGCGCCACACAAGCTCCTTACACACAACTGGATGGTGTTTAAATTTGCAAACAAAGATCTAAGGGATGCGGTAGTAACAGGGGGACCATACGTCATATATGGAAGCCCTTTATTGTTAGTGAAAGCCCTAGAGCCAATCATATGATGATTGTTGTATGGACTTTATTGTATCATATTCCTATTTATTAAGGCATGGTTATTATATTTACTTGTATTGGTGCCAAATAACTAAATATAATAATGTCCTTGAGTAGTAGGTTCTTATCTATATCAATCGATTGGTTGAATCGATAATGAGATGATATAGAGAACACTACTCTTAATCATTCCTAGTCGAGTATTAACATTCAGGGACAATGTTAATGCGTAGAGACTAGCATGTAGGTCAACAAGATGACTTGATCTCACAAGTCATGGATATGAGATATCAAGTTGACACATGGGTATGCATTGGAGAATGTATACTGAATGACCCGCCATGAGAAAGTATCATGGATCGTTATATGAGTGTCATATACTTTCTCATGTGGCTATTAGTATGACTATTAGTCCTTAGACCTGAAGTCACCATGGTTCCCTAAATAATGAATTGCGTACTTTGGCTTCGTCAAACGTCACCCGTAAATGGGTGGACTATAAAGGCGATTACTGGGTATGTAACGAATTATGCGGAGGGATGTGAGTGATGTAGATGGGATCTATCCCTCCTATATGACGGGGGTGACATCGATATTCTTGATAGAGTGAGACCACGAAGTGCATGGCCATGCCCAAATGAGTCAATATGAGATATTGAGCTCATTTGATTAGAGTGAGTCTACTTGGAGTTCAAGATTTAGATTGTACCAAGGATGACACGGTCTATGCCTCGATTGGTCAATCTAGATGTCAAGGATAGAGGGACATTGTCACATATTGTGAGAGTCACAATTAGTAGTCACAAAGGTGATGTTGGAGCTCAACATTCTTGTAACTTGGGTAGCAATGATGTGTTGCTAGATACCGCTCATTGCTTATGTTCCTAAATCGGTTTAGGGACATTGCCAACGTTACAAGAACCTATAGTGTCACACACATAAGAGCAATTAGATGGAGATTAGGTTCATATGATGAACCATGAGGATTAGGTTCATGGGATGAACCAAATTGGATTAAGAGTAATCCAAATTAGACTAATTGAGTTAGACTCAAGTTGATTCAAGTGTTGAATGAGTCTAATTGAGATTTGATTCATCAAATCAATTTAAATTAATGAATAAAGATTCATTAAATTAAATTGACTTGAGTCAAGTGGTTAGATTTGATCAACCATGGGAGATTAGAGGTCAAGTTTGACTTGACTTGAGAGGGAAGATGAAAGGTCAAGTTTGACTTGACCAAATGCCATGTCATGGTGATGACTTGGCATGGGCGGCCAATGATGATGCTCCACATCATCATTGACTTTGTCAATTGATGCCACATCATGAGGGAGATCAAGGGTCATGGGAGTTACATGCATGCATGTAACCCCCCTCCATGAAGTGGCCGGCCACTCCATTAGATGGAGTATTGATTTTTGGTGGCTAATTGACTTCATCTTCAACCTTGGAATTTTTCCTCTCAAGCTCTCTCCCTCTCCTTCCTCATCTTGCCGAGACACCCTAGGAGTGCTAGCACACTCAAGTGTGTTTTTTCTTCCACCTATTGCTTGTGTGGATACCATAGAGGAGTGTGCACTTGACACTCTCGAGTTCCGGCGGACTTTTGGACGAGCGGGATTTGCGAAGGGCATCGCATCGAGGGTAACGTTCTTATCTCTTAGATCTAAGGTAGATCTAGGGTATTTTATACAAGCACATACATGTTTTTGTTTTAATACTTCTTCGCACGGATCCGTGGTCGGGGGCTTCCGAGGATTCCGCAACGCAAAAAGCGGTTTTTGCGGCTCGGAAAAACCCAACAGTGGTATCAGAGCCACGTGCGAAGCATGTATGTGTTTCGTTTTTGGTTGTTTTTATATTAGATATAAAAATTACAGATTTATATGTTTCTGTAAATTTTCTTATTTTAGAGAATTTTTGGGTATTTTTCTCGTAGAGTCGAAGCAACGAGTGTTGGGACACTCGTAGGCTTCAACCGTCGAGAAAAACTCTCCGAATCGGTGAGTTCTCGCTTTAGGTTTTTGGGACAGCGACTTAAGTCGCTGTAAGATCATTGTAGGGACACTCGCGAAGTTTATTTTGCGAGTAGGGGCGCTGCCCCTATCCCCGAAAGGGGCCATGTCCCGCGATCGCGCTTAAACCGCTTAGCGGACCGATTTAAGAGTTGACTCATAAATTCGAAATAAATTAGGAAAAATTATAGAAATTTCTGTAAAAATACATAATTTAGAATTATGTATAATTCTGTGATTGTCATGGCCCAATAACCCAATTGGATTGGATTAAGTGTGTTGTAATTCATAATACGGCCTGCGTGCCGTTTTGTGGTTGTGCGTGTTGTAAAGTGTTTGCGACCTGCGCGTCGCACCTATTCTTTTAATATTCTAGTTATAAATAGTTTTAGACTCGAATGTAACTCGAGTTTCGCATTTGTAATGTACAAAAATGGAGCGGTGGAAAGTCCACTTGAAGACGAGCTTACGAGAAGGGTGACGACGACACATGGCGGTCAAAGGAAGCGCTTGGAGAAGCCGCTAGCCTTAGGTTGACCGTCCGATCTTCTCATTGGCTTGAGAAGATCGTAGTAGGGCCATGACTATATCACATTTAATGATATATATATATGTTGATATATATATATGTATATTTAATTGATTTTGCTTGTATGTATGTGATGCATGCTAGTAGAAACATGTTTGTATGTATATGATGCATGCTAGGTTAATTTTCTTGTATGTATATGATGCATGCTAGAATAATTAATGTATGTATATGATGCATGCTAATATAGGATAATAAAGGCCTAAATGCGTATAAGATACACATTACGATTAGATTAGATCATAATCGAATCAACTCGAAAATGCCTACCGAGCGTTGATACCCATCACTACCTCGATCATTTGTTGTTGTTGAATCTGCCAAAGCAGAGCAACGCATATTATCTTGGTAGGGTGCGGAGGGACAATCTTGGTCCCGCCTATCACGACTCGGGTTAGAGTAAGCTCAATTAGATTGAGCAAAACTAGTTAACTCAATTGGATCGAGTAGAACTATAGGCATATTCCAATCGTTGGAAAGATAGGTTAAGATCGCATTTACACTAAATCTTGGGCGATTTAGCCAAAGCTAATTCAAGGTCTTTTGTAAATGTGGGTCTTAATCCTATAAACAAGAGTTGCATAGAGATGTAATCGGTAATGTGTTACCCACCGATCGTACTAAGTCTTGGGCGATTTAGCCAAAGCTAACTCAAGGCTTAGTATGATGTGGATCTTGTCCAGCAAGAATTATAGCTAGTTTGTATGAATCTAGTAAAAGTGGTTTGACCACATCCATAACTCGATTCTACAAAATTCCTATAATTGATGGGAGCATCATTTGATTAAAGGCCTAATTAAATGATAAAAGGAATATGATATTAATCCTTGCATTGTATGTTGTAGATTACTATGTCAACAAACACGAACACTCTCTCTGCGATCCGTCCCTTGAGAAGGACAAGCTCAATGGAGCAAATTTCTGGAATGCAGAACTCGAGAATTGTTCTCACCCAAGAAAGGAAGTCAGACGCCCCGAGCAGCCCATTCCGGAGGCACCTCCTGCCAATGCCTCACGAGCTGACAAAGATGCTTACAAGAAGCATCAAGATGATGCATTAGATGTGTCATGTCTAATGCTCGCGACCATGAACTCTGAGCTTCAGAAGCAACACGAGTTCATGAATGCTTATGATATGGTTGGACATCTTCGTCAACTATATCAAGGACAAGCTAGGCATGAGAGATATGAAGTCTCTAAGGCATTATTTGGGTCCAAAATGCAAGACGGGACTCCCGTAGGTACATATGTACTCAAAATGATTGGGTACGTAGAAAACCTGCAAAGGCTGGGATTCCCACTTGGCCAAGAGTTGGCCACTGACCTAATCTTGCAATCTTTGCCAAGAGCCTTCGATCAATTTGTCATGAATTATAACATGAATGAAATTGATAAGCCATTGTTCAAATGCTCAAAGATGTTGAGAATCGCAGAGCTTACCCTCAAGACGGGTAAATCTGACACCAGTGTGATGGTGCAGAAAAAGAAAGGCAAGGGCAAGCCTAAAGGTAAGGGAAAGTCCCAAGCCAAGGGCAAAGGCAAAGAACTTAAACCCAAAGGAGGGGTAGCCAAGGAAGGGGCTTGCTTCTTCTGCAAGGAAGCAGGACAATGGAAGCGTAACTGCAAGAAATACCTGGAAGATCTTAAGAAGAAGAGAAGTGAGACTTCTACTTCAGGTATAAATGTTATAGAAGTCAATCTATCTATTTCTTCATCATGGGTATTAGATACCGGATGTGCATCTCACATTTGTACCAATGTGCAGGGGCTGAGAAATAGCAAGGCATTGACAAAGGGCGAGGTGGACCTACGAGTAGGCAATGGAGCAAGGGTCCAATTCTTTGTAGGAACTTATGATCTATCTCTGCCCTCTGGGCTTGTACTAGAATTAGAAGAATGTTGTTATGTGCCTGCTTTAACTAAGAACATCATTTCAGTTTCTTGTTTGGACAAGAAAGGGTTTTCATTTATAATAAAGAACAAATGTTGTTCAGTTTATTTAAATGATATGTTCTATTGTAGTGCACCTCTAATGAACGGACTCTACTTTCTAGACTTAGAGAGCCCTATCTATAACATAAGTACAAAGAGGTTCAAATCAAATGAGTTGAACCAAACCTATCTCTGGCATTGTCGCTTAGGTCACATAAATGAGAGTCGCTTATCTCAGCTCCATAAGGATGGGCTGCTAGACTCATTTGATTTTGAATCATATGAAGCATGCGAGTCTTGCCTTTTAGGCAAGATGACCAAGACTCCCTTTAGTGGACATAGCGAAAGAGCAACAGATTTGTTAGGACTTATACATAGTGATGTATGTGGTCCTTTCAATGTTGCTGCTAGAGGTGGTTACAGGTACTTCATTACATTTACTGATGACTTCAGTAGATATGGTTATGTGTATCTTATGACACATAAATCTGAATCCTTTGAAAAGTTCAAAGAATTCAAAAATGAAGTACAAAACCAGCTTGGCAAGAGTATTAAGATACTTCGATCAGATCGAGGTGGTGAATACCTTAGCCATGAGTTTCGTGACTATCTAACTGAGTGTGGGATTCTATCCCAACTCACTCCTCCTGGAACACCACAGTGGAATGGTGTATCCGAAAGGAGGAATCGTACCCTATTGGATATGGTACGATCTATGATGAGTCACACAGATCTTCCTATATCCTTTTGGGGATATGCTCTGGACACAGCAGCCTTTACCCTTAACCGTGTACCATCCAAGGTCATGGGTAAAGACACCATATACGATATGGACAGGGAAAAATCCCAAGATGTCTTTTATGAGGATTTGGGGTTGTGAGGCTTACGTTCGACGTCAAGTCTCAGACAAACTGGGACCCAAATCCGATAGGTGCTATTTTGTTGGATATCCCAAGGAAACAAAGGGATATTACTTCTACATTCCCAGTCAGCACAAAGTGTTTGTGGCAAAGACTGGGGTTTTTCTAGAAAGGGATTTTGTTTCTAGAAAAACTAGTGGGAGTACCTTCGATCTTGAAGAAATTCAAGATAAGGACCGTAGCACTGAGGCCTTGATGGAGGTTGAACAGGAACCACAAAGTGTTGTGGGTGATGAGGTTGTTGCACAAAGAGTTGTGGAACAACCACCTGTTCAAGTAGACCTACCTCTTCGCAGGTCTGATAGGGTACGTCGTCAGCCTGAGAGATACTCATTTCTCTTGTATGACCATGATGACGTTATGCTCATTGAGAATGAGCCTACCTCCTATCAGGAAGCTGTGATGAGCCCAGATTCTAAGAAATGGCTAGAGGCCATGAGATCCGAGATGGAATCCATGTACACCAACCAAGTATGGACTTTGGTTGATCCACCTGAAGGGGTCAAACCCCTTGGGTGTAAGTGGGTCTTTAGGAGAAAGACTGACATGGATGGACTTACGCATACCTATAAGGTCCGATTGGTGGCTAAAGGTTTCAAGCAAATTCATGGTATTGACTATGATGAAACCTTTTCTCCAGTGGCGATGTTTAAGTCCATTCGGATCTTGCTTGCTATTGCAGCATACTACGATTATGAGATCTAGTGATGGATGTCAAAACCGCATTTCTGAATGGAAACTTACTCGAGGATGTGTACATGACACAATCTGAGGGTTTTGTAGATCCACAGCATACTGGGAAAGTATGCAAGCTGCAAAGGTCCATTTATAGGCTAAAACAAGCTTCTCAGAGCTGAAATCTTCGATTCGATGATGCGATCAAATAGTTTAGTTTCATCAAGAATGAAGATGAACCCTGTATCTACAAAAGGGTTAATGGGAATACAGTTATCTTCCTTGTATTATATGTGGATGACATACTACTCATTGGGAATGACATACCTTTGCTACAGTCTGTGAAGACTTGGCTGGGGACGTGCTTCTCAATGAAGGACTTAGGTGAAACAGCCTGTATTCTAGGCATCAAGATCTATAGAGATAGATCTAAGAGATTGCTTGACCTAAGTCGAGTACAGACCTGCCGATGTCACATGGTGTGAGTCTTCGAAGACTCAAAGTCCCTCTTCTAGAGAGGAGAGAGACGCATGGATAAGATCCCTTACGCATCACGCTATAGGATCTATCATATGCATACGTGTTGTACTCGTATGCTTTGAGCATGGCGGTAGATACGGTCAGATCGGTGGCGTCAGCTGGATAGCGATCGAGAATATTCTTAAGTACTTGAGAAGGACTAAGAATATTTCTTGATATTTAGGCGATGAGAGCTAGGCGTAAAGGATTCTGTGATGCGGCTTCAAAGCGACGAGATGATTCTGATCGCGATCGGGGTTAGTGTTTTGCTTGAATGGTGGCTGTGGCTGGAAGAGTTGAAGCGAGACCACGATTCTTGATTCTAGCAGTAAGTATATCATGCATCACGAGGCGTGACAAAGGAAGCGATTTGGATCCATGAGTTCATTCTTGAGCTTGGGGTGGTTCCTAACATTGCAGATCCTATAGAGCTCTATTGTGACAACAATGGAGGCGATTACCTGACTAAGGAACCTCGCTCACACCGGACCAAACACATACTACGGCGCTTCCATCTCATTCGAGAGATCATCGATAGAGGAGATGTGAAGATTTGCAGAGTACCCACAGAGGCTAACATCGCAGATCCCTTGACCAAGGCTTTGGCACAGAAAAAGCATGATGGTCACACTAGGTCATTGGGTATTAGATACTACGATTATTGACACTAGTGCTAGTGGGAGATTGTTAGTGAAAGCCCTAGAGCCAATCATATGATGATTGTTGTATGGACTTTATTGTATCATATTCCTATTTATTAAGGCATGGTTATTATATTTACTTGTATTGGTGCCAAATAACTAAATATAATAATGTCCTTGAGTAGTAGGTTCTTATCTATATCAATCGATTGGTTGAATCGATAATGAGATGATATAGAGAACACTACTCTTAATCATTCCTAGTCAGTATTAACATTCGGGGACAATGTTAATGCGTAGAGACTAACATGTAGGTCAACAAGATGACTTGATCTCACAAGTCATGGATATGAGATATCAAGTTGACACATGGGTATGCATTGGAGAATGTATCTTGAATGACCGCCATGAGAAAGTATCATGGATCGTTATATGAGTGTCATATACTTTCTCATGTGGCTATTAGTATGACTATTAGTCCTTAGACTGAAGTCACCATGGTTCCCTACATAATGAATTGCATACTTTGGCGTCAGCGTCACCCGTAAATGGGTGGACTATAAAGCGATTCTTGGGTATGTAACAGATTATGCGGAGGGATGTGAGTGATGTAGATGGGATCTATCCCTCCTATATGAGGGTGACATCGATATTCTTGATAGAGTGAGACCACGAAGTGCATGGCCATGCCCAAATGAGTCAATATGAGATATTGAGCTCATTTGATTAGAGTGAGTCTACTGGGAGTTCAAGATTTAGATTGTACCGAGGATGACACGGTCTATGCCTCGATTGGTCAATCTAGATGTCAAGGATAGAGGGACATTGTCACATATTGTGAGAGTCACAATTAGTAGTCACAAAGGTGATGTTGGAGCTCAACATTCTTGTAACTTGGGTAGCAATGATGTGTTGCTAGATACGCTCATTGCTTATGTTCCTAAATCGGTTTAGGGACATTGCCAGCGTTACAAGAACCTATAAGTCACACACATAAGAGCAATTAGATGGAGATTAGGTTCATATGATGAACCATGAGGATTAGGTTCATGGGATGAACCAAATTGGATTAAGAGTAATCCAAATTAGACTAATTGAGTTAGACTCAAGTTGATTCAAGTGTTGAATGAGTCTAATTGAGATTTGAGTCATCAAATCAATTTAAATTAATGAATAAAGATTCATTAAATTAAATTGACTTGAGTCAAGTGGTTAGATTTGATCAACCATGGGAGATTAGAGGTCAAGTTTGACTTGACTTGAGAGGGAAGATGAAAGGTCAAGTTTGACTTGACCAAATGCCATGTCATGGTGATGACTTGGCATGGGCGGCCAATGATGATGCTCCACATCACCATTGACTTTGTCAATTGATGCCACATCATGAGGGAGATCAAGGGTCATGGGAGTTACATGCATGCATGTAACCCCCTCCTGAAGTGGCCACTCCATTAGATGGAGTATTGATTTTTGGTGGCTAATTGACTTCATCTTCAACCTTGGAATTTTTCCTCTCAAGCTCTCTCCCTCTCCTTCCTCATCTTGCCGAGACACCCTAGGAGTGCTAGCACACTCAAGTGTGTTTTTCTTCCACCTATTGCTTGTGTAGATACCATAGAGGAGTGTGCACTTGACACTCTCGAGTTCCGGCGGACTTTTGGACGAGCGGGATTTGCGAAGGGCATCGCATCGAGGGTAACGTTCTTATCTCTTAGATCTAAGGTAGATCTAGGGTATTTTATACAAGCACATACATGTTTTTGTTTTAATACTTCTTCCCACGGATCCGTGGCCGGGGGCTTCCGAGGTTTCCGCAACGCAAAAAGCGGTTTTTGCGGCTCGGAAAAACCCAACATTTATACCTCAAGATGTTACCGCCATGTTTTTCTTTCAGGCCAGAGGTGCAAGCTCAGACCCCAATGTGGATGCAAATTCATGGATTACCGCTGGACTGTTGGTCTATCTCAGGTCTCAGCAAGGTAGCTTCCCAAGTTGGCACACCGTTATATACAGACAGATACACCAAAGTAAGGGATCGGGTCAACTACGCTAGAGTATTAGTGGAAATGGATATATCCAAAGAGTTACCTACAACAATACCGGATGGCACAAATGCAGATTTGGAGATCAAGTTTGGATCCAGCTTGAAATACAGCTGTGGCTGGAAGCAAATGGGGCACTACCAAGGAAGTTTTCCGGCCAGTGGAAGTATACATGCAAAAGAGTGCCAAGTAATAGGATACACAACAGACACTAACAACACAGGCGCGGGTGGATGATGATGCACAAACTAATACAGGTGCAGGAGCACAGGCAAGCATGCTAGGAGAGGAGTATGAATGGGAACCCGCAAATGCCAATATAGGTCAATGGAAAATCAATGGTAAAAGGAAGAAACAGCAAACAGACCACATTCAAATAAGGCAGGCAGGAACAGGACTATCAAGGAGTCTGGGAAGTCACGTGAGCCAAATACAAACGGAACAAAGGGAATCAGGGTATAGAAGGAATCAGAATAATTGGCAGAGGCAGCATGAACAGAATGATCAACCAATGAGGAGTGCAAAAGACAGGCTAACCCCAAGGAAACAAATGAGGCAGGGGGAAGGAAGCGCTCGAATAACTGAGGATGACATACAGAAGAGCAATCAGGGAGGGAGGGGAAGGGAAACACACAAAGGAATAGGGAGGGGTGATCTGGATGCAGCATCAGATATAGCATCAGATGGGCAAGCAAGGAATGTTATAAATGAGATGGTGAAAATGGGCTTGCAAGAACAGGAAAGTGATAAGGCTGATGAACAAGCAGAAGAATGAACCTGTACGGCTTAGTCAGAAAGGGAGGCATGGGCAGAAGGTAATTCATCAGCAAGTGGCACAACAGGGGATTGAGGAAACAGAAGTAACAGAATCTCCGGACCATCAACTTCAAAACCAAATTTCCATCCAATTAGAAGCTGTTATGTCATGCAGGGTGGAGGAAGGTGTACTAGGCCATAGTGATTCAAGCCGGAAATGCCAGCAGGGGATTTTCCAAAATCAAAGAACAACTGCAAGCACTAATAGTAGGGCATCAGAAGTCACCACGTCAGCAGCAACATGACAGTTACTGCAGAAGAAAGAATTGAGCATAAGCATGCAGGGGCGGGATAATCGGAATACCCCTGGAACAACAGAAAAGCGAAACAAACAGAAGGAAAACCGTACCCCCCCCGTACCCCCTGTATGACAAGGAGCGGAGGAACAAGCAAAGGGCAAAGGCAGCAAGCAGTAACCAGGAGTGAATTGGAACGTCTAAAAGCCATACATACTGATGCCATGGAAGGAAGTGGCACGGTAGCAATGGGACCTGGCACGCAGCATAGAATCCAAAGATATGGGCAGGGGTCTTTGGGGGATAGGGGGGGAAATGCTCAGGATCATATCCTATTGCCAACAATGCAAGAGGTATATCAAGAGTCTGAGGAGGCAGAAATCATAACAGTGCAGGCAAGGCAGAACCAACGACAGAAGAAACAAATGGGCTATGCAATGACCAGAAAAGTTATACTGAATAATCATAGTGGCCAGGACAACCTCATGAAAAACAAAAGAAGGAGGGAACGAGCACAACATGGGTCGTTAATGGAGGAGCAAGCGGGCCAGAGACAAGACAAAGGAAAAGGAAAAGAGGGAAATCAAAGGAAGGCAGGAAGATGGATGCGATCTGATAAGGAAACGGATATGGAAGAGGCTACGCAAGAGCAGGGAGGTATCAGAGGGAAACTGCACAAGGCGAGGCATGATGTGAATACCATATCCACCATTGTAGTGTCGCAGGGGATTTGTGATGACAACGAGTTTGGAGACAAGCCAGAATCAGGGAAAGATGCGGAAAGAGTACAAATGACCGAGACATTGCAGGATGATGACACCACAAACTATGAGAAAAATACTAGCGAGTTACAGGTAGATAGCCCACCAATGATCCTATTAGCACTCCCGGCAACTGGATGGAATATGAGGATGAAAGAGGCAAATACTGAACATAGTGGACAAGTCAATAAGAAACATGAAGGTGATGCTACTGTGTGTGAAGGAGGAGATACAGAGACAGGCTTTGGGGGTGAAGGTGAAGGAGTAAGGGACGCACTATGGAGGGGGAAATCAGGCACAGGAGGAGATGGAAGGGAGCAAGATAGGAAACAAGAAAAGAAAGGAGAATACATAACTGCTAGACGGCGGAAGCCGGTTGTGCAGCATGAAGATTGGTGCTTGGAACATAAGGGGCCTAAATAAAGGCCTCAAGCAGAAAGCGGTGATAGACCTCTTTCAGAAACAGAAGCTGAGTATACTTTGCATCCTTGAGACCAAATTAACTAACCAATACTACCAAACTCTGAAAGTCAAGAAATTCAAGCAGTGGGAGACGGAACAGCGAGTAGGAAACCTCTCCAGGAGTAGAATGTTGCTGATATGGGACCCTCAAACCATCACGCTGGACATTGAAGGATGGGAGGAGCAACTGATACATGTAAAAATCAAATGCAAGGTGACAAAATTAGAATATGCAGTAACATTTGTATATGGTCAACTGTCAATTGTGAGTAGGAAAGCAATGTGGGCTACACTCAAACAAATTGCAGAAAGCATCAAAATGCCTTGGTTAATCCTAGGAGATTTTAATTCTCCCTTATCCCCAAGGGACAAATGTGGGGGCTTGCCAGTAACAGAATATGCCACAGCGGATTTTCGGAATTTTTCCTTGGAAGCCGAAATTGAAGACTTACGCTCCATAGGATGCAAATACACGTGGACAAATGGCAAGGTGGTAAGTAAATTAGACAGGGCAATGGTGAATAAAGATTGGATAGAGCAAGATCGTAGCAGTTTTGCCGATTTTAAGACCCCCGGAACAGTCTCAGACCACACGCCATGCATAGTATCAGTGCTAGAAGCAGCAGGAAAACAGAAAAGGCCTTTCAAATTCTTCAACATGTGGACATTGCACCCCAACTATGGCCAGCTCGTAGAGGAGAATTGGAGCAGCCAAGGCACCAACGTAGTTCATGGGACAGCACAATACAGACTCAGGCATAAGCTCACCAAACTAAAACTGCACCTCAGACAGCTTAACAAACTGCACTATCAACACATTCAGGAATGAGTTAAACTTGGTCAGGAGCAATTAAAGGAGATGCAACAACAAGGGCATTCAGAGGGACGAATGGAGGAGGAGTACTTACTCATGAGGAAGAAAGTGGAAGCTTTGGAACAAGCAGAATACTTATTCTATTTGCAGCGTGCCAAACATGAATACATGCGGGGAGTTGACAGAAATAACTCCTATTTTCATGCACTGGTTAAAAGAAACAATAAGAGGAGGGAAGTAACAACGGTTGAAAAGAATAATGGGGAGCAAACGAGCTCGCATGAAGAAATAGTGGGAGAGTTCCTACAATATTTTCAGGGGCAGTTGGGAGAGCATGGAAGCAGAACGCAATATCAAGGTGCCTACATGGAGTTTGGAAGGAAGCTAACGGAGACACAGCAATTGCGAATGGTCAGGATTCCGACAGAAGAAGAAATCAAAGGCGCGTTATTTGGGATTGGGGATCTCAAAGCTCCAGGACCAGACGGATATAACTCAAAGTTTTTCAAGCACTCGTGGGACACTGTCAAGCATGATGTGGTGGCTGCTACCACGCAATTTCAAGTAAAGTGCAAGATTACAGACCAATCTCCTGCTGTTCAGTTGTCTACAAAATAATCAGCAAAATCTTGGCTAGCAGAATTGCAGAAATTACGGATCATCTACTGAATCCGGCACAGACTGCTTTTGTTCAGGGACGTTGCATATCGGATAACATCCACCTGGCTCAGGAATTGATGCGAAGTTACACTAGGAAAAGAATTTCTCCGAGATGTATACTAAAGGTTGATCTACAAAAGGCTTTTGATTCTGTGAACTGGGAATTTTTGCAGGATGTCCTCCGATCACTACAGTTTCCGGATAGATTTGTAGAGTGGATTAAGGAGTGTGTCACCACCACTTCTTTTTCAGTAGTTATCAACGGAAACATGCACGACTACTTTGCAGGAGGCAGAGGACTCAGGCAAGGGGACCCCCTATCTCCCTATCTCTTTGGCATGTGTATGGAATATTTATCCAGGCTACTAGCGAAGCAAACCTGCAGGTCAGATTTTCATTTTCACCCTAAGTGTGAAGAACTAAGGATAGCACATTTAGTATATGCTGATGATTTGCTACTTCTGGGGCGTGGGGATGAATCGACGATCAAGGTGCTAATGGAGTGCTTATCGCAGTTTGCTGGAATGGCAGGGTTGAATGCGAACATGGCAAAATCTAACATCTATCTGGCAGGAGTTCATACAACAATCAAGGAGAGATTGCTGGCTATCACCGGGTTTCAGGAAGGGCACATGCCTTACAGATACCTGGGGGTTCCTATTGCATCAAAAAAACTGAGAATTTCAGACTATAGTGCCCTCACAGACACACTGGACATGCAGATAAAAGTTTGGCTAAGAAACACGCTCTCGTATGCAGGGAAAAGTCAGCTCATTACCTCGGTCCTCCAAGGTGTGGAATGCTACTGGATGTCAATATTACCGCTGCCGATAGGAGTCATTGAGAAAATCTATAGCACCTGCAGAGCGTTCATGTGGACAACCAAGAACCCTCCAATAGCATGGGCAGAAATGTGCAAACCAAAGGAGGAGGGAGGCATGGGACTGCAAGAACTGAAAGCCTGGAACCTAGCACTCCTAGCAAAGGTACTGTGGCGGATACAACGCAAGGAGGACACATTATGGATTAGATGGGTGCACCACACATACATATATGAGGGGGAAATATGGGAATGGCGAAGCAAGCACAAGGACTCACCCCTTATCAAGACACTAATCTACATCAAGGACAAAATACTGAGTTCAGTGGGGAATAAGGAGCAAGCAGAGCAACTACTTACATCATGGTTCAGGCAAGACAAAAAAGGAACGCGAAGAGCATATGATTTTTTTCGGGAAAGAGGGGAGAAGAAGTCATGGGCTGCAACGGTATGGCATAAAGACATACAACCAAATCATGCTTTCACCCTATGGATGCTGGCCAAAGGTAAACTCCCTGTGCGAGCAAGACAAGAATTTTTAGAGGACAGGCAATGCATTTTCTGTGGACAAGAGGAAGAGACAATGGACCATATGTTTTTTCAATGTACACCGATCAAGCAATTATGGGGGCGAGTCCGACGATGGCTGAAGATGAGAACAGAAATGAACACATACCGTCACATGCTCAGGATTTTCAGAACAAGATACAAAGGGGACACTGACATGAATCGATTTCAGCACCTTGGCATGGCAGGGATGATCCACCTAGTATGGAGAGCTCGAAATGCATGCAGGTTTGAAGGAGAAAGATTTGATGAAGACTTGCTTTACAGGAAGATCCAAATACATGTTTTCAGAGTAGCGGAGAACAAAAGGATCCAATTCCCACCGGGAATAACATGAGTGTATTTTTTCTCTTCTTAATTTTCTTCTTTTTCTCTCTATATCTCTCTTTCCTATTTGTTTCTCTGTTTATTTCTTGTGTTTTCCTCCGTAATCAGGGCACTCCTTGCCCTGGAAATCCTTAAATCAGGGCAGTGGAAAAAAAAAAAAAAAAGGGCGGTTTCCGTCCAGAGTGGGTTTTCATGGCGGTTTCCGTCCAGAGTGGTTTTTCAGGGCTGTTTCCTTCCGGAGTGGTTTTTTGTTAAAGGAATGTTTCCAGGGCGGTTTTCCAGGGCGGTTTCTAGCCCAGGGTGGTTTTTCAGGGATGTTGTCTCAGGGCAGTTTTCGAGGTAGTTTTGCAAAAGTGGTGGCGGTGGCGGTTTTATGAAGGCGCTTTTGAGCAAAAGAGTGATGCCTAGGGTGGTTTCTCCAGGGCGGTTTTCCAGGGTGGTCTCGTTGGGCAGGTTCGCACAAAGACCGTGGCTCTCGGTCTTACAATGCCAGGGCAGTTTTGCTTCCAAGAACAGGGTGGTTTTTTGCACAGTAGGGCAATTTTTGGCGCAAATGAGTGGCTGGCAGGGCGGTTTTCTTAGGGCAGTTTTTGACGCAAAAGAGAGGCTGGCAGGGCAGTTTTTCTCAGGGCAGTTTTTGAGCAAAAGAGTGATGCCTAGGGTGGTTTTCCAGGGTGGTTTCGTTTGGCAGTGGGCAGAGCGGAGCGGTTTCCCCCCAATGCCACGGTGGTTCCAATTTCCACAATGGATGTTGCCAGGGCAGTTTTGACCAGGCTGGAGCGGGCCAGGGAGCCCAGGGCAGTTTTGCAAGAGCAGCGGATTACCAGGGAGATTTCGGCAAAGAGATCAGATATCAGGGCATTTATTGCCCTGATCTCGCTCGTCAAGGAAATCCTCATATGAGAGCACCTCTATGCCTTGGAGTTTCGTATAGCGGGGTACGTTTGCCCAGGAAACCAGTATACCAGGACGGTTCGTTGGCCTGGAATCAGAGCATTTCTTGGCCAGATCCTTCTTGCCCTGGATATCTTTGAATGAGGGCACTGTTTGGGTCTGGAAATCCATGTGTCAAAAAAAAAAAAAAAAAAGGTGAATAGGCCACCCAAAGGCCTATCTAGTCCGTAGCAAACGACTACGGTAAAGACGTCCCAAATCCGTTTATGGCTGAGGCTTGGCCAATAAGCCTAATAAAGGTGAATAGGCCCACCTGAATGGCCTATCTAGTCCGTAGAGAACGGCTACGGTAAAGACATTACAAATCCGTTGATGGCTGGTCACTTGCCAAAAGTGACAAACACTGGATTGCCTCCACACAGGATGATGGAGAGAAGGAAGTGGATGGATACCCGGCATGGGTAAAGGACGTGGAAGCAGCGGGTTGAGAGTTCGTGGGTCAAACAACAGCGGGAGCATCAACGGGAGCTAGTTTCAGCTACTGCACTAGCTGCTAGCTGGATGCCGGAGGGCAGACCTTGGCATCACATGACTCTTATCAGGAGCCGCAAAAGACATGGATGACTCAAGAAGGTAGGAAAGGGAAGAGGGATACAGTTTCTGAACGGTGCATGTGAGCACATAGAAACAAGGATGGTACACATGAGGGAAGGTATTGTGAGAGAGGTTTGGTACTCATGACAGCACCTGTACGATACGCCGGGGTGCATCTCAGATCTGACATTTCGTCAGACATGACATGAGAATGAACCCGTGGCAACTGTATGTTTGTGCTTTTTCTTGATGATATCTATTTACCCTTCATCAAAAAAAAAAAAAATAGGTGGAGAAGACAACATAGAATGCGCTAGCACTCCAAGAAACCCATGGCAAGGATAGCTCTTGGTCTCCCTCATCATGTGGCACACCATGATGTGTCCATGATGATGTGGAACATCATTATTGGTCGGCCCATGCCAAGTCACCATGACGTGACATTTGGTCAAGTCAAACTTGTCCTTTCATATTCCCTTTCAAGTCAAGTCAAACTTGACCTCTTATCTCCCATGGTTGATCAAATCCAACCATTTGATTCAAGTCAATTTAATTTAATGAATCTCTATTCATTAGTTTAAATTGACTCGATGAATCAAATCTAAATTAGACTCATTCAACACTTGAATCAAATTGAGTCCAACTCAATTAGTCTAATTTGGATTACTCTTAATCCAATTTGGTTCATCACATGAACCTAATCCTCATGGTCCATCATATGAACCTAATCTCCATCTAATTTCCCTTTGTGTGTGACCCTATAGGTTCTTGTAACGTTGGCAATGCTCCTAAACCGATTTAGAAACATAAGCAATGAGCGGTATCTAGCAACACATCATTGCTACCCACAAGAATGTTGAGATCCAACATCACCTTTGTGACTAATAATTGTGACTCTCACAATATGTGATAATGTCCCTCTATCCTTGACATATAGATTGACCAATTGAGGAATATACCGTGTCATCCTCTGTACAATCTATATCTTGAACTCCAAGAAGACTCACTCTAATCAAATGAGCTCAATATCTCATATTGACTCATTTGGGCATGACCATGTACTTAGTGGTCTCACTCTATCAAGAATCATGATGTCACTCCCGTCATATAGGAGGGATAGATCCCATCTACATCACTCATATCCCTTCGCATAATTTATTACATACCCAGTAATCTCCTTTATAGTCCACCCATTTACAGGTGACGTTTGACGAAGTCAAAGTATGCAACTCCTTATATAGGGAACCATGGTACTTCAGGTCCAAGGACTAATAGTCACATGAAAAAGTATATGACACTCATATAACGATCCATGATACTTTCTTATGGCGGGTCATTCAGTATACATTCTCCAATGCATATCCATGTGTCAACTTGATATCTCATATCCATGACTTGTGAGATTAAGTCATTGAGTTGACCTACATTCTAGTCTCTTCGCATTAACATTGTCCCTGAATGTTAATACTTGGCTAGGAATGATTAAGAGTAGTGTTCTCTATATCATCTCATTATCGATTCAACCAATTGATTGATATAGATAAGAACCTTCTACTCAAGGACGTTATTATACTTAGTTATTTGACACCAAAACAAGTAAGTATAATAACCATAAAGAAATGCCTTTAAAAATAGGAATATGATACAACAAAGTCTATACAACAATCATCACATGATTGACTCTCGGGCTTTCACTGACAAATGATTTGAGGACAAATCCTTTTCAAGAGGGGGAGAATGATGCATGTCAAGGAGATGCTTGTTGGCTTAAGGATGAAGCTATGAAGGATCATTTATTGGTTCAAGAATGTCCAATTACAAGACTTCGAGCAAAACATTTCAAGGAAGCATTAAATGGACTAATCAATGAACACTGGACGGATCATGAGAAAGAAGAGACCAAGATAAGCCCAAGTGCAAATCAAGGCCTAATTCACGTCATCAGACTTATTGATCCTTGACTCGTTCAGGCATCATCGGTGGAAGAAAACTAAATAATTACAAAAACTTGCTCATGCATTAAAGACGTATGAAGACTTGAGTTTTGATAATTTCTAAGTTGTACATGCTTACATGCAAGCCTAGGTACTATAATTGTTTTGAGTTTCTAAGTTGTGTGCATGCTTACATGCAAGCATGGGTACTCTAATTGTTGCATGCATTTTGTACTCTTACTTGCTTACTTCCACTATATAAGGGAGGCAAATCTTAACATGGAAGAAAACTTTTGTTGAGAAATATTTGTGGGCTCTTAGTTTTGGAAAGGACTTCTGAACTTATCGGTTTTATCCTCGTGGCGTTCAGCAATAGAAACTTATCACTTCTGGGTGTGACGTTTCTTCTCTTTTGTAGTCTTGGTTCGTGCCAATCCTTGGTTACGGGTCAAGGTTCAAATTCTTGTCTTCTAATCCTGGAGTTCTAGCCATCTTTGTCTCAGGTTCCATCACAATTGTTGGTGGGGTTCGTATCAATATCAACTCCTCCTTACCTCAGAGGTAACCCCATGCAGGAAGGAAATTTAGCTATAGCAGATAGAGACGATCTTACCTCTGGCTTCTTCCGGACAAATTAGAATAAGACTTGTTACTTCCATCACCTTTTGGCAATGCTTCTCCCTTACACCTAACTCTTCTAGTCATTCTACACACGAGGATAATAGCTTGACTCGGAGGCAAGCTGGGAAAATAACGACGACTTGATATGGGACTTTGACGGATAGGAACGATACTTTTTATTTCGCCCATCTTCATCAGTGTCTCCACTTTGAACTTGTCTCCTTCGTTTCGCCATCATACGGGGATGATAGCTTGACTTGAAGGCAAGCTGAAAGAATAGTGACGATCTGACCCAGGGTTTCACCTGGTAAGATTGGAATAATAATTCTTTACTCCGTTGATCTTCATTAGTACATCTACCTTGAACCCAACTCCTCCGTTCTGCAACCGCACGGGGATAATAGCTTTACTTGTGAAGACAAGATGAAAAAATAATGACGACCTGACCCAGGGCTTCGCTTGGTCAGACCAAAATAAATTTTTTACTTCGCCGCTCTTCATCAGTGCATCTATCTTGAGCCCAACTCCTCCGTTCTACCACCGCACGGGGATAAGAGCTTGACTTTGAGGCAAGCTAAGAATAGTGACGATCTGACCTAAGGCTTCGCTTGGTCAGATCGGAATAAATTTTTTACTTCACCGCTCTTTATCAGTGCATCTACCCTGAACCCAACTCCTCCGTTCTGCCATCGCACGGGGATAAGAGCTTGACTTTGAGGCAAGTTGAAAGAATAGTGACGATCTGACCTAGGGCTTTGCCTGGTCAGATCGGAATAAATTTTTTACTCCGTCGCTCATCATCAGTGCATCTACCTTGAGCCCAACTCCTCCATTCCGCCATCGCACGGGGATAAGAGCTTGACTTTGAGGCAAGCTGAAAGAATAGTGATGATCTGACCTAGGACTTCACCTAGTTAGATCGGAATAAAATTTTTTACTCCGTCGCTCTTCATCAGTGCATCTACCTTGAGCCCAACTTCTCTGTTCTGCCACCACACGGGGATAAGAGCTTGACTTTGAGGCAAACTGAAAGAATAGTGATGATTTGACCTAGGGCTTCGCTTGGTCAGATCAAATTTTTTTTTTACTCTGTCGCTCTTCATTAGTGCATCTACCATCAACCCAATTCCTTTGTTCCGCTACCGCACAGGGATAAGAGCTTGACTTTGAAGCTGTTGGGTTTTTCCGAGCCGCAAAAACCGCCATTTTGCGTTGCGGAAACCTCGGAAGCCCCAGCCACGGATCCGTGCGAAGTATAAAATATAAAAACATGTATGTGCTACAAAAACCCTAGATCTACCTTAGATCTAAGAGGTTAGACTTTACCCTCGTTGCGACGCCCTTCGCTTATCCCGCTCGTCCAAAAGTTCGCCGGAACTCGAGAGTGTCAAGCGCACACTCCTCTATGGTATCCACACAAGCAATAGGTGGAGAAAAAGACACTTGAGTGTGCTAGCACTCCTCTATGGTGTCTCGGCAAGATGAGGTTGGAGAGGGAGAGCTTGAGAGAAAAATTCCCAAGGAAGAAGATGAAGTTAAGAGTGTGTAACTCACCAAATGAATTCTCCACCCATAACCCCAAAGTGGCCGGCCACTTCATGGAGGGGGGGTTACATGCATGCATGTAACTCCCATGACCCTTGGTCTCCCTCATGATGTGGCACCAATTGACCAAGTCAATGATGATGTGGAGCATCATCATTGGCCGGCCATGCCTAGTCATCATCATGACATGGCATTTGGTCAAGTCAAACTTGACCTTTCATCTTCCCTCTCAAGTCAAGTCAAACTTGACCTCTAATCTCCCATGGTTGATCAAATCTAACCACTTGCCTCAAGTCAATTTAATATAATGAATCTCTATTCATTAATTTAAATTGATTTGATGAATCAAATCTCAATTAGACTCATTCAACACTTGAATCAACTTGAGTCTAACTCAATTAGTCTAATTTGGATTACTCTTAATCCAATTTGGTTCATCCCATGAACCTAATCCTCATGGTTCATCATATGAACCTAATCTCCATTTAATTGCTCTTATGTGTGTGACCCTATAGGTTCTTGTAACGTTGGCAATGTCCCTAAACCGATTTAGGAACATAAGCAATGAGCGGTATCTAGCAACACATCATTGCTACCACTTCGTTTCGGTTACGTATGTGCTTTAACCATATGACTTGAAGAGTCCTTCTTGCAATTTTTGGTCACTCGAGGTGGTACTAGTTACCGTACTTCTAGCATCACGATTAACTCGGACCATCCCCTTATAAGGCTCATGGTTCCTTGAGTTACCAAGTAGACTCACTCTAATCAAATGAGCTCAATATCTCATATTGACTCATTTGGGCATGTATGCACCGTGGTCTCACTCTATCAAGAATATCGATGTCACCCGTCATATAGGAGGATAGATCCCATCTACATCACTCACATCCCTCCGCATAATTATGTTACATACCCGATGTCGCCTTTATAGTCCACCCATTTACGGGTGGCGTTTGTGAAAGCCAAAGTATGCAACTCCTTATGTAGGGAACCATGGTGACTTCAGGTCTAAGGACTAATAGTCATACTAATAGCCACATGAGAAAGTATATGACACTCATATAACGATCCATGATACTTTCTCATGGCGGGTCATTCAGTATACATTCTCCAATGCATACCCATGTGTCAACTTGATATCTCATATCCATGACTTGTGAGATCAAGTCATGTTGACATACATGCTAGTCTCTATGCATTAACATTGTCCCTGAATGTTAATACTCGACTAGGAATGATTAAGAGTAGTGTTCTCTATATCATCTCATTATCGATTCAACCAATCGATTGATATAGATAAGAACCTACTACTCAAGGACATTATTATATTTAGTTATTTGGCACCAATACAAGTAAATATAATAAACATGCCTTTATAAATAGGAATATGATACAATAAAGTCCATACAACAATCATCATATGATTGGCTCTAGGGCTTTCACTAACAGATATGATTGGCTCTAGGATATTTCTTCATTCTTTGTCTTTTTCTTCCCTTTAGCTTTGGTTTTTGGCTTCCTCTTAGAGCCTTTCTTTGAGGAGTCAACCAACATCACCACCTTATGTTCTTTAGCAACAGATGACTCCACTGTTTTGAGCTTATTGATCAATTCAGAAATCGTGGACTCAATCTTATTCATCCGATAGTTCATCACAAATTGTGAATAGCTACAAGTCAAATTGTGAAGAATTAAGTTAATACTTAATTCATGGTCCATGAAAAACCCTAATGATCCCAATCACTCAATATAACTATTCATCATTAGTGCAAACTACACTACAGATGAACCCTTTTGCATCTTCGAGCGAAGAAGGAGATGGGTGACCTCGAACCTTTCAGATCGCCTACTCATCAAACAACTCTCAAAGATGAAAGATAATTGTATTAGCATCCATATGCTCATGTTGCTTATGTAACTCAGGAGATATCGTCGATAGCATAATGCAACTCGCTATCTCAGAGTTAACAACATGTTTCTGGAAAGATAACTTTTGGTCACCAGATGCATTATCTGCAATAGGTTTGGGAAGAACCGCTTCAAGGACATAAGCTAGCTTTTCAGCCTTAAGAATAATTCTCAGGTTGCGAAGCCAGTCCAAGAAGTTTGGCCCAGTCAATTTGTTGTTATCCAAAATAGAACGTAAATTAATGGAGATTGACATGCTGTTCTAATTAGTACCTAGACATACAAAAAGAGGTGTATAAGAGAGATGAATTTATAGTAATGCAAACAATTAACATTAACAAGAAAATCCCACTATTTTATATCAAATTCAATAGCCCTCACTTTGAATTTGAGAGATGTAGGCTATCTCCTAGTGGGTTGATATCCATTATGACTAAGAACAACCTTGGAGAGAGTCCAACAAGCCATTCATAGTCATAATGTTAGGTATCAACAGTACCCATTATATATCAAATATATTACTATTACTTTATGCTATCAACTAATTGAATGTTCACATAGGTTGTTAACTCATTAACATATATACATCCAATGCATATCACCTAATTTCACCTCTGTCCATATTAACCTTGGAGAGAGTCCAACAAATCAATACTTTCAGTTAGGGTCGACCCATTAATGGTGAGATCAAATTTAAATGATTTGAACACATCCAATTTACAAGTCAGACTTGGAGAGAGTCCAACAACCCAAACTTGAAATTGACCTATGGTCCTTACCATTTAAAATAAACATCGATCTCATATGAATTGAACATGCTCAATGTCATGCCAGGCTCGAAGAGAGTCCAACAACCAAAACACGAAAAAGAACTCTGGAAGGTGTTTGCCCTAATATTTTCACAAGGGATTTCAGGTTATTATGGGTCTCATATATAAAAGGAAATAAACTTAAATATGGAAAAAACCAAGGTCATATTAGGAAATAAATTTTCTCGATGTGAACGTGAGTCTAACAATTGACACACATGCCGTTTTAGAAATTAGATACGTGAATTGCACAACCTATTCCCAAACGCATGGCTAGTCTATGTCTAGGCTCTAACAATGAGACCAACACCTTCGGTGTTTCTAGGCGCATACTTGTTGTTTTCTTTTTGGTTATAAACATATCCTTATACGTAAAATCAAGCATACTCTAATCACATATAGATAAACATGGCACATGTATATTAAAACATCAAACATGCTTTAAATATTCTCCTACAACATGCAATCTATGCCAAACAAACAAGGTGGCTCTAATACCACTTGTTGGAGATTTTGAGATCATGTGCAGCGGAATAAGCGAATAAAATAATTTTTATTACATCCCAGACATTCCATGGGGTCAGGAAAACTTTCTTTGGCATAATCACATGAAAAACCACAAAAGGAGAAGGAGAAGTTATACCTCCGAGATTCTTTCGAATCCGTCGAAACCACAAGCAAGACCAACAGGCCTTGCCTCTATCAGTATCCATGCTGAGATCACCTGAGACAACTCTTAGAGTAGCAAGCCTTTGTCTCCGATTAGTGCTAGCCAACCGGTGGAGAAAAGAGAAGAGGAGAGAGGAAAGACGACTACTAAGGGAGAAACCTAAAACTCAAAAAACCCTATTTCCAAAGATTATCAAGGGATCTATTTATAGATCTTTTGATTAGGGCATCTTAGGAGGCTTAAACGGAACATATCTTACTATAATTAAGGTAAGAACAACCCATGAAATTTTCATGAGAGAAATCTCCAAAATCAGCGGAACCGTGACACGAACGTGTCTTACACACGGCAGGGCGTGCTAAAAAGGCACGACCGTACCAGGACACACGGCCGACCGTGTGTCCTTCTAGGCACATCCCAATTTTAGTCATTTTTCAGCCAGAGCTAGAAACGACCGTGAGAGGCTCTGTATGGTCCGTTTGACTTCATTTAGGTGTGATATGGTCGTGCTATGTCCAACAAGGCCATAGGAGGTTCCTTCGTTTCGCACCCCCCTTGGTCTGGTCCAACCATACATATCCTCTTTCATCGAGAATCTCATTCTCAGACTTGTTTTATATCTCGAGATCACCCGTAATGCGTGTGACCCAATAGGTTCTCGGTTATGTTGGCCATAATTAACCCTTTAATTACGAATAGATCATGAGTGGCACCTAGCAGTACATCATGACCCCCAATTGACCGAAAAGTCTAAATCGACGCAAGAACGTTTATGAACCCTTCAGCAGCTTCAGTTGTTCATGCCTTATTCCTTTCACATATACTATACCCACTTGGTTCAGGACATGGTCTATGTGTTAGTGAAAGCCCTAGAGTCTATCATGTGATGATTGTTGTATGGACTTTATTTTATCATATTCCTATTTATAAAGGCATGGTTATTACATTTACTTGTATTGGTGCCAAATAACTAAATATAATAACGTCCTTGAGTAGTAAGTTCTTATCTATATCAATCGATTGGTTGAATCGATAATGAGATGATATAGAGAACACTACTCTTCATCATTCCTTGTCGAGTATTAACATTCAGGGACAATGTTAATGCGTAGAGACTAACATGTAGGTTAACTCGATGACTTGATCTCACAAGTCATGGATATGATATATCAAGTTGACACATGAGTATACATTAAAGAATGTATACTAAATGACCCGCCATGAGAAAGTACCGTTGATCATTATATGAGTGTCATATACTTTCTCATGTGGCTATTAGTATGACTATTAGTCCTTAGACCCGAAATCACCATGGTTCCCTACATAAGGAGTTGCATACTTTGGCTTCGTCAAACGTCACCCGTAAATGGGTGGACTATAAAGGATATTACTGGATATGTAACAAATTATGTGGAGGGATGTGAGTGATTTAGATGAGATCTATCCCTCCTATATGAAGGGAGTGACATCGATATTCTTGATAGAGTGAGACCACGAAGTGCATGGCCATGCCCAAATGAGTCAATATGAGATATTGAGCTCATTTGATTAGAGTGAGTCTACTTGGAGTTCACGATATAGATTGTACCGAGGATGACACGGTCTATGCCTCAATTGGTCAATCTAGATGTCAAGGATAGAGGGACATTGTCACATATTGTGAGAGTCACAATTAGTAGTCACAAAGGTGATGTTGGAGCTCAACATTCTTGTAACTTGGGTAGCAATGATGTGTTGCTAGATACTGCTCATTGCTTATGTTCCTAAATCGGTTTGGGACATTGCCAACGTTACAAGAACCTATAGGGTCACACACAAAGGACAATTAGATGGAGATTAGGTTCATATGATGGACCATGAGGATTAGATTCATGATATGAACCAAATTGGATTAAGAATATCCAAATTAGACTAATTGAGTTGGACTCAATTTGATTCAAGTGTTGAATGAGTCTAATTTAGATTTGATTCATCAAATCAATTTAAATTAATGAATAGAGATTCATTAAATTAAATTGACTTGAATCAAATGGTTGGATTTGATCAACCATGAGAGATAAGAGGTCAAGTTTGACTTGACTTGAGAGGGAAGATGAAAGGTCAAGTTTGACTTCACCAAATGCCATGTCATGATGATGACTTGGCATGGCTAGCCAATGATGATGCTCCACATCCTCATGGACTCATCATGTGGTGCCACCTCATGAGGGAGACCAAGAGCCATTGGCTCTTGGAGTTACATGCATGCATGTAACCCCCCAACTTGAAGTGGCCGGCCACTATTCATCATGGGAGAATTCATTTTGTGAGTTACTCTCCAACTTCATCTTCTTCCTTGGATCAACTTCTCAAGCTCTCCAATCCCTCATCTTGCCGAAATTTCTAAAGGGTGCTAGCACACTCTAAGGTATTTTTCTCCATCATTTGTCCGTGTGGATACCAATAGAGGAGTGTTCACTTGACACTCTTGAGTTCCGGTGAAACATTTGGACGAGCGGGATAAGTGAAGGGCGTCGCTATGACGGTAATACTCTCAACTTCTAGATCTAAGATCTAGGTTTACTTTGCACATACATGTTTTTATTTTAATATATCTTCGCACGGATCCGTGGCCGGACTTCTGGGGTTTCCGCTACGCAAAAAGCGGTTTTTGCAGCTCGGAAAGTCCAACAGTGGTATCAGAGCCATGTGCGAAGCATGTATGTGTTTCGTTTTTATAGTTTTTGTATTAGATATAAAAATTACAGATTTTTATGTTTCTGTAAATTTCCTATTTTTATCGAATTTTTGTGTATTTTTCTCGAAGAGTCGAAGCAACGAGTATTGGGACACTTGTAGGCTTTAACCATCGAGAAAAACTCTCCGAAACGGTGAGTTCTCGCTTTAGGTTTTTAGGACAGTGAATTAAGTCGCTGTAAGATCGTAGTAGGGATACTCGCCAAGTTTATTTTGCGAGTAGGGGCACTTCCCCTATCCCCGAAAGGGGCCTTGTCCCGTGATCGCGCCCGGAAATCGCTTAGCGGGACTGTTACGGAGGGGTGACTCATAAAATTGAAAAAAATAGGAAAAATTATAGAAATTTTCTATAAAAATACATAATTTAGAATTATGTATAATTCTGTGATTGCATGGCCCAAGAACCCCAATATGATTGGATGATGATGTGTTATAATTCATAATACGGCCTGCGTGCCGTTTTTGTGGTTGTGCATGTTGTATAGTGTATGCGACCTGCGCGTCGTACCTCTTCTTTTGAAATTCTAGTTGTAAATAGTTTTTGAAAGGTTTGGTTTCATTGATCCGTGAGGGGAAACTTCGCTTCCCACTTCACCTCTGTATACCTCTCGATCTTCTAATGTATGACCTTCCTCCTTTCGGACGTCGTGTGGACGACGATCTACCAAAAGTTGAAGCTCCTAGATCGCCAATCTTCCTTCCTTGCTCGTTCCGAGCAAGAGGAAGAATAGAAACAAAGTTCTATTCCTTCTTTTCAACCGAACAACAACCTCCAAGGATGGAGCTTTGCCGCCGGCCAAGAAGGAAGAAAAGATTAAGGGTTGCCGACCAAAAGCTTCAAGGGAGGACCCTAAACCTTTGTTCCATCGGCCAAGGAGAAGGAGAAGAGGGAGTTTGGACGCCGGACAAGGGCTGGAAGAGCTTCAAGGGGCGCCGGCAGCTTGAGGAAGAAGGAGAAGTCAAGGAAAACTTTCCTTATTAGGTGCCGCCCAAGCCCAAACCCTAGCTCCTCTTCTTGCTGCCAACTCCAAAACCCTAGCTCCTCTCAAATAATTCTCCACGCCAACCCCTTGTCCTCCTTTTATAGAGTTAGAGATAAGCCTCCTTTTAATCTCCACCATTAGTTCTAGGGATTTAATCTGAACCGTCGGATCTAGAGATTTAATCTCAACGGTCGAATCTTAGAGATTTAATCTCTACCTTTGGATCTAGAGTTTTGTTTCTATCCATTGGATCTAAGCTTCATGAGGTGTTAATAATAGGCTACAATAGGGACCATGAAGTTGGATCTTGGCCACCCATGGATCAAGCCCACATAAAGTCTGATCCATTAATGATAATCCAATCCACTAAAGGATTATCATTGATCTACCTCACCAACCCCCATAAGATAATATGGGCTCCATATATTATTTGTACATTTTCTCCTCATGTTTAATGTCACGCCCCGAAGGAGACCCCGCCAGGCAAAAATCCGGCAGCATCTCCCCTGTACGGGTGACAATCCCAATTTACATACAAGGCCTACACGGCCACTATACATCGGTCAACACGACCGGAATCCAAACTCACACGCAGTTATATAATTTGGCCTCAGGCCATCAACCAAATGACCTAATCAAAAGTATATCACATATAAACCTACCCCTTCTGCCATCTGGGCAGGAATACTCAATCAAAATCCAATCCCGAAGAAAACTCCGAACAGAGGTCCATAATGACACCAAAAATCCAAATACAAAATCAATCTCCAAACCTATACATGTCCTCTAACCAAAATATCCAAACCATAAAGCAAATATCCAAAATAAAATATTTACGACGAGTGGGGGTCCGGCAGCTGCACTCTCCTGACAGCTTCA
Source organism: Wurfbainia villosa (assembly GCA_025175895.1). Classification (NCBI taxonomy): domain Eukaryota; kingdom Viridiplantae; phylum Streptophyta; class Magnoliopsida; order Zingiberales; family Zingiberaceae; genus Wurfbainia; species Wurfbainia villosa. Next base: position 26,209,715 of record CM045989.1, on the reverse strand, counting down.
TCCTGAAATAGATATAAATCAACGGGGTGAGTTCAAAGAACTCTGCGGGTATAGTAGATATGCAAAATCAGGTATAGCTAACAATAAAAATATCATGCCAGTACAGTCTCACATAAATAGGGTATGCAAGCAAGAAATACAAAATGACTGTACTTACCTGAATCTCCTACCCTGATATAGGAGCATGTGCCTGACTAGAAGTAATAGAGTCCTGACCATATATAAACATGTATCCTGTATGCATGACAATCATATGCACATCCAAGGCATCAATACAATAATGCAGCAAACACAATACAAAATGCAATCAGTGCAAAATGCATGCCGTGCCAATGACATGGTCACCCCTGATGCCAGTCAGCCGCCTCACACGCAATGGTGAAGCCGAGTGGGTAGGGCTATGACAACTGTGCACTCTGCCATCACTGCTCCTGAGTGACCGAGTGGACAAGATGCTGTCGGAGTACACCTATCCTCTGTAGGGAATTCTTTATGCCAAATGGCATATGCGCAACGGAAAATAGGATCCCTTCCAAGTGATCCATGCGAAAGCAAACTCGTATAAAATAAATTTCTCTAAACCAAACCTATCTTATAGGAGAGGATTACCTTTGTTGCGTGCCCTTGTTAATCCCGCTTCTTCCTTTTGTTTGTTGGATCTTTAGCACGTTCAAGTGTCCGTGCCTCTATATGTATCCACACGAGCAAGCTCTTGTCTCACAAAAGAAAACTAGAGGAGCTCTCCTTTACTTCTTGCTAGAGAAGTCCCTAAAGGAGAGGAAGCTAGGGAAAGAGAAGGGAAGAAGAAGACTACTCTTCTTGCTACACTCACAAAAGCCACACAACAATAATCTCTCAAGCTCTCTCCAAGCCTCAAGCTCCCAACAACCACACCTACAATTGCCTCTTTGGCCGGCCACTCCATGGAGCCTTTTATAGGGTTGGAAAAACCCTTCCACCTCCTTCACATTCAATGCAATCCATTGCATTGAAACACACTCAAAAAAGATTTGGCTTCCTTGTTTGGCCGGCCACTTAAGGAGACAAAACCATTTTGTTTCCTTCCACCTTATCTAGCTTAGGTGGATGCTTAGGTGGCATGCTTATGTGGCATTCTTATGTGGCATTCATGCATGTTGAATTAATCTTATTAATTAAATTAAGCTTATGTTATCATATTGAATTAATCTTATTAATTCAATTAATCTTATGTTATCATATTGAATTAATCTTATTAAATCAATAAGGTAACATATTGAATTAATCTCATTAAATCAATTAGCTAAAATTCTCATTAAGCTTAAAGTCCAAAAACCATTTTGTACTTAAGCTTATTCCCAAATTATTCTAGTCAAACTAGAATACTCTAATTCCTCTAATTATCATGCTCTTTGTGTGTGACCCTATAGGCTCTCATAACGTTAGCAGTGGACCTAAACTCTTTTAGATACACAAGCAATGAGCGGCATCTAGCAATACATCATTGCTACCCAAGTTACGAGATAAGTCAAGATCCGACTAACCTTTCCGTGACTACTATAATATATGACCGTGTCCTTCTATCCTTGATATCAGATTGATCAATGAGGCATAGACCGTGTCATCCTCGATCAATCTATGTGTTTCTTGATCCCTGAGTAAACTAACTCAAACAAATGAGCTCAATATCTCATATTGACTCATTCGAGCATGACCATGCGTTTTAGTAGTTCTACTCAATCAAGGGGCCCACCGATATCACTCTCGTCATATGAGAGGGATAGATCCCATCTACATCACTCACATCCCTCCGCATAATTTGTTATATACCCAAGATGTCGCCTTTATGGTCCACCTATTACGGGTGACGTTTGTGATACCAAAGTACATAACTCCTTATGTAGGGAACCGTAGTGACTTCAGTCCGAGGACTATTCATACCAATAGTCACATGAGAAAGTTTATGACACTCATATAACGATCCATGAAACTTTCTCATGGGTCATTCGATATATATTCTCTAATATATACCCATGTGTCAACTTGATATCATATATCCATGACTTGTGAGATCAAGTCATCAATTGACCTACATGCTAGTCTTTATGTATTAATATTGCCCTTGCATATTAATACTTGACTAGGAACATTTAGAAAGTGTTCTCTACAGCCTCTCATAATCAATTCTGCCAATTGATGTGCTGTAGATAAGAACCTACTTTTCTAGGGCATTACTATATTTAATTTAGCTGACACAAGCAAGACTTTAATTTAGCTCTCATAACCAATCCTTTGCCTTTATAGAATATGATACAAAATGTTCCCTATTCAACCATCACATGATTGGTTCTTAGGGCTATAACTAACAATCTCCCACTAGCACTAGTACCAATCACTATGATATCTAATACCTAGTGACCTAGTGTGACCATCATGCTTCCTCTGTGCCAAAGCCTTGGTCAATGGATCTGCAATGTTAGCTTCTGTCGGTACTCTGCATATCCTCACATCTCCTCTATCGATGATCTCTCGAATGAGATGGAAGCGCCGCAGTATGTGTTTGGTCCGCTGATGTGATCGAGGTTCCTTAGCCTGTGCAATAGCCCCATTGTTGTCACAATAGAGGTCTATTGGATCTGCAATGCTAGGTACTACCCCAAGTTCACTGATGAACTTACGGAGCCAAACAGCCTCCTTTGCTGCATCAGATGCAGCAATATACTCGGCTTCTGTTGTAGAATCAGCAACTGTGTCCTGCTTTGAACTCTTCCAGCTCACAGCTCCACCATTCAGGCAAAACACGTACCCCGATTGCGATCTATAGTCATCCTTGTCTGTTTGGAAGCTTGCATCACTGTAACCCTTTACAGCTAGCTCCTCATTGCCTCCAAATATCAGGAAATATTCTTTCGTTCTTCGTAAGTATTTAAGAATATTTTTGACTGCTATCCAGTGACTTTCACCTGGATCCGACTGGTATCTACTCGTCATGCTCAAAGCATACGAGGCGTCAGACAGTACAAAGCATGGCGCATATGATAGACCCTATGGCGACGTAAGGGATCTTATCCATGCGATCTCTCTCCTCCTTAGAAGAGGGACATTGAGTCTTGAAAGACTCACACCATGTGATAAAGGCGAAATCCTTTCTTGGAATTTTTCATAGCTATATGATCTAGCACTTTATCAATGTATGTACTCTGACTTAGGCCAAGTAATCTTTTAGATCTATCTCTATAGATCTTGATGCATAGAATATAGGCAGCTTCACCTAAGTCTTTCATCGAGAAACAATTCCCTAACCACATCTTCACAGACTGGAGTGAGGGAATATCATTTCCGATGAGAAGTATGTCATCTACATACAAGACAAGAAATACAACTGTGCTCCCACTATTTCTCTTGTAGACACAAGGTTCAACTTCATTCTTGATGAAACCAAACTCTTTGATTGCATCATCGAATCGAAGATTCCAGCTTCGAGAGGCTTGCTTTAGTCCATAAATGGACCTTTGCAGTTTGTATACCTTTCCAGGATGCTTTGGATCTTCAAAACCCTCAGGCTGTGTCATGTACACATCCTCGAGTAGCTTTCCATTCAGAAAAGCGGTTTTGACATCCATCTGCCAGATCTCATAATCGTGGTAGGCTGCAATAGCAAGCATGATCCGAATGGATTTAAGCATTGCAACTGGTGAAAAGGTTTCATCATAGTCAATACCATGAATTTGTTTGAATCCTTTCGCCACCAATCTACCTTTATAGGTATGCTTATTACCATCCATGTCAGTCTTTACTTTAAAGACCCACTTACACCCAATGGGTTTTACCCCTTCAGGTGGATCAACCAAGGTCCATACTTGGTTAGTGTACATGGATTCCATTTCGGATCTCATGGCCTCTAGCCATTTCTCGGAATCTGGGCTCATCATAGCTTCTTGATAGGATGTAGGCTCGTCAAGATCGACAAGCAATACATCACCATTGTCAGTCAAGAGAAAAGAATATCTCTCGGGTTGACGACGGATCCTGTCTTGTGTGTTGACTTCCTCCTTGTAACCTCATCTTCCAATGGACCCTCCATCTTTGTTTTGTACATTACAAAAGGAGAAATACTCGAGTTACATTCGAGTCTAAAACTAATTTTACAACAAGAATTTTAGGAGGAAGGCACGACACGCAGGCCGTATTTAAGAATTACAACACACACACATTCACAAACCTTTTGGGACTAGGCCATAACCATGCACCATGTCATTTTAACTTTTAAAAGACATTGGATATTTTAACTAGGCATTCTCAACTCATAATAAAATTTATCCTACTTCTATATCACATATAAAATAGAGAAAACCTCTTTTATACGATCTTTCGCAAGTGGCTCTGATACCACTGTAGGGAATTCTTTATGCCAAATGGCATATGCGCAACGGAAAATAGGATCCCTTCCAAGTGATCCATGCGAAAGCAAACTCGTATAAAATAAATTTCTCTAAACCAAACCTATCTTATAGGAGAGGATTACCTTTGTTGCGTGCCCTTGTTAATCCCGCTTCTTCCTTTTGTTTGTTGGATCTTTAGCACGTTCAAGTGTCCGTGCCTCTATATGTATCCACACGAGCAAGCTCTTGTCTCACAAAAGAAAACTAGAGGAGCTCTCCTTTACTTCTTGCTAGAGAAGTCCCTAAAGGAGAGGAAGCTAGGGAAAGAGAAGGGAAGAAGAAGACTACTCTTCTTGCTACACTCACAAAAGCCACACAACAATAAGCTCTCAAGCTCTCTCCAAGCCTCAAGCTCCCAACAACCACACCTACAATTGCCTCTTTGGCCGGCCACTCCATGGAGCCTTTTATAGGGTTGGAAAAACCCTTCCACCTCCTTCACATTCAATGCAATCCATTGCATTGAAACACACTCAAAAAGGATTTGGCTTCCTTGTTTGGCCGGCCACTTAAGGAGACAAAACCATTTTGTTTCCTTCCACCTTATCTAGCTTAGGTGGATGCTTAGGTGGCATGCTTATGTGGCATGCTTATGTGGCATTCTTATGTGGCATTCATGCATGTTGAATTAATCTTATTAATTCAATTAAGCTTATGTTATCATATTGAATTAATCTTATTAATTCAATTAAGCTTATGTTATCATATTGAATTAATCTTATTAAATCAATAAGGTAACATATTGAATTAATCTCATTAAATCAATTAGCTAAAATTCTCATTAAGCTTAAAGTCCAAAAACCATTTTGTACTTAAGCTTATTCCCAAATTATTCTAGTCAAACTAGAATACTCTAATTCCTCTAATTATCATGCTCTTTGTGTGTGGCCCTATAGGCTCTCATAACGTTGGCAGTGGACCTAAACTCTTTTAGATACACAAGCAATGAGCGGCATCTAGCAATACATCATTGCTACCCAAGTTACGAGATAAGTCAAGATCCGACTAACCTTTCCGTGACTACTATAATATATGACCGTGTCCTTCTATCCTTGATATCAGATTTATCAATGAGGCATAGACCGTGTCATCCTCGATCAATCTATGTGTTTCTTGATCTCTGAGTAAACTAACTCAAACAAATGAGCTCAATATCTCATATTGACTCATTCGAGCATGGCCATGCGTTTTAGTAGTTCTACTCAATCAAGGGGCCCACCGATATCACTCTCGTCATATGAGAGGGATAGATCCCATCTACATCACTCACATCCCTCCGCATAATTTGTTATATACCCGCATGTCGCCTTTATGGTCTACCTATTACGGGTGGACGTTTGGACGATACCAAAGTACATAACTCCTTATGTAGGGAACCGTAGTGACTTGTGTCCGAGGACTATTCATACCAATAGTCACATGAGAAAGTTTATGACACTCATATAACGATCCATGAAACTTTCTCATGGCGGGTCATTGATTCTATATATTCTCTAATATATACCCATGTGTCAACTTGATATCATATATCCATGACTTGTGAGATCAAGTCATCAATTGACCTACATGCTAGTCTTTATGTATTAATATTGCCCTTGCATATTAATACTTGACTAGGAACATTTAGAAAGTGTTCTCTACAGCCTCTCATAATCAATTCTGCCAATTGATGTGTTGTAGATAAGAACCTACTTTTCTAGGGCATTACTTTATTTAATTTAGCTGGCACAAGCAAGACTTAAATATAATAACCAATCCTTTGCCTTTATAGAATATGATACAAAATGTTCCCTATTCAACCATCACATGATTGGTTCTTAGGGCTATAACTAACATCCTCCTGCCCCAAACATAGTGGGGGAGCTAAGCTCTCATCTCCCGGTGTTATAGGCCAGAGGAGGGATCCCTGCCCGCTACCACGCTGCCTCATCGCTACCCATGAGCGGACCAGCGGAGCCTGACAGAGCAACTTCACACACTCTCCTGATGTACCACTAACCCATGAGTGGCAGTGTGTGCAGGCCATGTAACTAGCTGCGGGCTCAACAATAATGGAACCCCGTCCAGCTAGCATGCAATCATGCAAAAATGGTGCATGATACTAAATCATGTAAATCCTACTCAAAATACCTATCCGAATAATATGTACAATCAATATGTACATATCCATAATCCACATACTATGATCCAAATCAAACAGGGAAATATAATCATATCCTATCACATGCATGTATCTAGTAGGCACCAAAAGTATACCAGGCATATAAACATGAAAAAGTTATTGTAAGCTATCCTACTAGCATATCAATTTGACTTAATCTAAAAGTTAAGTCAAAATACCCGCCTGAATATATATCCGCAAGAATGAACCAAATCGTCACGACTGGGGACCTGCCTCGTGACCGAAACCTGCATAAAGCATGACTATAGTCAAGAACAAAAATACAATTCACCGACAAATCGAATAATTAATCGATTTCCTTTATATCCCAATTAACCCAAATCTCATATCCTCCGAATACCGTACCGATCAACCGAATAACTCCGGAATCAACCCAAATCGACCAATCAACCAAAACCCCAAGTTCAGCCCCAAATTGACCACAACTCCGACTCAATTTACAAAATTCACACCCGACCTTATCCACCCACAGCCACCCCCAACAAAACCAAAACTAAACATGTTAAATACTAGAAAATGTAAAATAGTAAATTAAATGGTCAAATAATTAAGGAAATAATCCTGGAAATTTTTCGGGATTTTTAGGGAATTTTAGGAATTTTTTTTCGGAATTTTTCTGAATTTAAACGGAGTCCGTACGAGATTTTTACGAGGATTTAGGTGGGGTCTATTTAAGGGGATTAATACGCGATGGTAACCTAAGTTTATCTATTTCCCTTTTCTTTTTCCCCGCCGCAACTCTTTCTTCCCCTTCGGCAGTTCCTCTCGCGCGATCTCTCTCTGCCGTCGACAGATCCTCTCGCGCGAGCTCTTCACCGTCGACGGTCTCTTCTTCGCCGACGACCAGGCTGTCGCCACTCACAGTCACCGCGGGTGCCCTTTTTCCCCCACTGTTCACCGCAGCCGCCGGCCTCCTCTGCCCTAGGCGACGACCGACGGCCTCCTCGCGCACACCCCTCTGTTTCCCCAATTCATCACCGCCGCCGCTTGCCTCGCCAGCAAGGAGCTCCTGTTGGGTGGCCTTTCTTCTTCCTTGTGCCGCGATCCATCTCAGTATGAGCGACATCGCGATTAGCGATGCTGTGATTTTGATCTCCGCCGTCCCATCTCGCCAAGATTAAGGGCTCAATTCGATCTTTGCCTTCACTCGTCGGTTGACGCCACAGCCACCGTGGACAACCTTGACAGTCGACTTTCCCCGAGCTCTGTTTTTCCTGATCGTCTTCGCACCGGTGGCATCCATCGGCTGGCCATTTCTTCAGATGTCCATTGCCATGGACAGGGCAAGTTGGCTTCACCATTTACCGACCTTGGTGTGCAACTGGCAGTGATGGTATTAGATTCCACCGCCAGATTGAAGGGAATTAAGGTAAGTTTGTATTTATCGTGGCTAGTAATTTTGCCAGCGATTTGCTCACATAATGTTACAGGTTTGCTGGTGTTCACTTGGTCCCGTTAGTACCCTCCAACTTTCAGGTTTCGATCACGAGGCAGGTCCCCGGTCGTGACAGTTTCGTTGTTTTCACGATCATTATAGCAGGCGGGTATTTTGACTTATCTTTTAGATATAGTCAAGTTGATATGTTAGTTAGGATAGCATGCAATACTTTTCATGTTTATATGCCTAGTATGTTTTTGTGCCTACTAGATACATGCATTTGATCAGTATGTTTATATCTTACCTGTTTTACTTGGATCATAGTATTTGGATTATGGATATGTACATATTGATTGTACATATTATTCGGATAGGTATTTTGAGTAGGATTTACATGCTTTAGTATCATGCACCATCTTGCATGATTGCATGCTGGCTGGACGGGGTTCCATTATTGTTGAGCCCGCAGCTAGTTACATGGCCTGAACACATTGCCACTCATGGGTTAGTGGTACATCAGGAGGGTGTGTGCAGTTGCTCTGTCGAGCTCATTGTCCGCTCATAGCGTAGCGGCAGCGTGGTGTGGCGAGGATCCCTCCTAGTCTGATGACAGGAGATGAGAGCTTAGCTCCCCACTATGTTTGGGGCGGGAGGATAGGTGTACTCGCGACATCCTGTCCACTCTCGGTCACTCGGGAAGCGATGATGGCGAGTACACAGTTGTCATAGCCCTACCCACTCGGCTTCACCATTGCGTGTAGGCGGTGTGTCGAGGGTGACCATGTCATTAGTACGACATGCATTTTTGCATGGATTGCATTTGTATTGTGTTCTTGCATTTATTGATGCCTTGGATGTTGCATATGATTGTCATGCATCAGATTCATGTTCTTATATGGTGATGACTTTATCTCTTATAGTAGGGCACATGCTCCTATATCGGGGTAGGAGACTGGTGAAATCTGATCCTTTTGCATTTATTTCTTGCTTACAATATATATGAGGTATCTTGGCATGATTAGTATTAGCTATACCTTACTTTGCATATCTACTATACATGAGTTCTTTTGAACTCACCCGTTGATTATATCTATTTGAGGATGGGAGCATCGGAGAGTCCAGCTGCCAAACCCCCTCGTCGTGGAAGTGTATTTCGTTATTTGTGTTTACGGTTTTTTTTTGGGTATTTGGATTAGAATATATGTTTAGGACTGGAGTTGGATATTTGTACCTGTGGATGTTTTGGTATGTCCTTAGGGACCTTTGATCGGATTTTTATTTCGATTGGATTTCGGTTGAGTATTCCTGCCCAGATGGCAGAAGGGGTAAGTCTAGTTAGAGTAGACTTTTGTTTACCTAGATTTGTTGGCCTGAGGCCTTATTATTATCTGCGTGTGATGTGGTATGATTCCGGTCGTGTTGACCGATGTATAGTGGCCGTGTAGGCCTTGTATAAAAATTGGTATTGTCACCCGTACAGGGGAGATGCTACCGGATTTTCGTCTGGCGAGGACTCCCTCGGGGCGTGACAATTTATTTGGTATCAGAGCGTAGGTTTCCGAGTCCTTGAGGGTCTTTGGGTTTTTGGGAGTTTGCCACGTTTGGCAGGTTAACTGGGTATTTTCGGAGTTGCACGGATTTCCGACGATTTATATGTTTCGGAAATTCGAGGTATTATTGACGAGGTCAATATGGGGGATTTAAGGAACAGGACATCTCCAGACGGCTAACAGGTAAATACATTCTAGAAAATTTTCTAGATTTAGTATCTATTTATATTTGGTTATGCGGTGATATCATGTTTTATCTAGTATTGTTTTAACCTGATATCTGTTGGACAATTGGATTTTTAGGTTGCTGGTTTATAGATAGCATTTGGTTATTAATTGCTATTACTGCTATACGTAGCTAGTTATCATTGTGATATAAATGATAAGATATTATTGGTAGATGTTTACCTCTTAGGATTTGACTAGTATTATGATTGGACTAGTTGAATAATATGAATAAGATGGATAAATTCGTAGAAGGCATGAGGACATGATTACATAGCTTATGTAGTTTAGAGTATATATAAGCATCTGATGCTTTATTGATTTATTGCCTTGACTTTGTTCTGGCATGACCCTTTAGTTATACTCTAATTAATTTCAGCCATTGATTGCTATTAGTAGGACTATGCTGTCGTTTATTAGACAGCGTGTTATGTGTTTTATTTGGCTATGTGATATTGCGGAGATACTATGATTGAGACTAGTAGAGATAGAATAACTTAGATGAGGTTATTCAGCGGGAGATTTCAGGAATAAAACAACGTTAGTAGAACCCTAGGTGTTGGAACCCTAGGCGTAATAACCCGGATGTGCTCATTAGTATATGTTTATACATTTACTATTTCAGCTGATATGGTGATCGGATTAGTAGAGGTCATATGATTAGGATGCGATTAATCCTTAGAGGGTATATAATGTTGTTCATATTTATCGGCTGCCAACAATATCACCCATTCGTGGTTGAGGAAAGTTACAGTAGAGTTTCCCTAAAGGGGTTTTTGTGTATTTGAGGTCGAATAGGTCTCCCATGTATGGTTGAGATAATCTACTGTAAGGTTATACTTTTGCGTTATTCGTTCAGAGTTGGTGATAATCGGATTCGTATGATGTCTGTAGCAAGATAGCTACTTTACGTCTTAAGTACCCACGAGATATGTTCGTGGTAGCAGGTTGGGGCATGCATGATTGAACTGGTAGGATGATATAATTTAGGCTTAACCCTCTTGCCGTGCTTGTTAGTAGAGGGGTTGCCCTTATTGGCCTTGATAGGCGTTTCCTATTAGTTGAGATGAAACCCTATGATTACTCGTCTCGACGAGTTTATTAGTGGACATATGACTTTTATCGACCTTGATAACCGTTTATAGGAGAAGGGTTAGAACCTTAGACTAACCATCTGGAGGAATTTATTTATTAGTCGATGATCTTTACCGACTTTGGTAAACGTTTGGTATTAGAGGTGTTGAAACCCTCGCTTGATCGCCTCAATGGGCTTAATTGTAGATCGATGATCCTTATCGATTTTGATAGATGTTCTATGCTAGATATATTGGATAACCCTAGGTTTAACAACCTAGGATAATCGACTGCTCACGCGACCTATTGGTGATAGTATGCTAATGCCTGCAGTCGATAATTAGATATTTATATACAACCTGTCTATTCACGAGTCTCATTCGTGGTAGCATATAGTTGCACGTAGACCGTGCTATTGATTGTCGGTCCATGGGTTACGTTCGAGGTAGCTCATAGATAGTTTCCTTTTTGTGTGAGAGCCACGAGACTTTATCGTGGTATCTGGATGTACCTGACTTGTTGCAGTGGTTGTGTATATTGCAGGTATATTTATTATACTGCTGATTAGATTAGTTGCAGACTGATATTGGTACTCTGAGGGTTGGGTTACTCTAGCTTGTTTCCTGTGACTTCCATTATGTGCATTATGATTATGCACTATTGTCTATACATCCACAGAGTGGTTGTACTTATCCCTCCTCATTTATCCTCTAGGTTAACTGATGGAGGACGTGTCATGTTGACCTACCTTCGAGTCGCTCAGAGAGTTCATTGCCGTGCTTGTCCCACTGCATCGTCGAGATGCCGCTTTGTTTACTTTATTGGTATTGCATTTTATTTATGCACTTTGGATTTTTGGTCGCAATTGGATTTGGGGTCATAAAACTATTTTACTTTGATTGATATATGTTTAGTCGTGCATGCATGCAGTTATTGAAATACTTATATTTCTATAACTATTTCGAGGTTTTTTCTAGATTTGGTCCATGGATTCTGGATATTGTCACTAAGGGGCTCCCTTGTCATTTGGATGACGGATATGCCCCCAGGACGTGACCATTTTATTGGTTTGCGGTTTTGGTTTGGTTTTGGTGTATCGAGGATTTTCTTTTCCTTGGATTTTTGGGAGTTCTCAGGTTTTGGGACCAGGCGAGCTGAAGGATATCTCTGAGCTATAGGAAAAGTATTGTCTTTAGTAGTTACGGTACTTTTGTGGCTAGGAAAACTATTGACTTAGTGAAATTGCCCCTACTCATGGGTGTGGACGAGTTCGATGACGTATTGATCTTGAGTAATCTAATGATGATTTCAGAGGTACGTATTCTTACAACAATCATCATATGATTGGCTCTAGGGCTTTCACTAACAATGTATTCTCTTTACTCTAAGCTGATGATATAAAAATCATCACAACGACAATGATAATTGTAGGACACCATGTCACTACAATATCATCACACCAATCACCAATCAATCCTAGAGTATATATAGGTATCCTATAGCTGATCTAAATAGATCATATATATCCACAATGAAGGATATTCATTTCCTTCTACAGCTACCGCATTCTATCATCGATAATCGATGCATAACCTCAAAGGTTCATCTCTCTTTTAACAAAGAGTTCCGGATCTTTTCTGGAAGAAATTCTGGGACAGATAAATGTCCGCTCCAATACCTCCTATAATAGGGTAAAACGAGCTTTCATCGTCTTAACCAGTGTACGCATACACGCCTTATCCATAACCAAATCACTAATAGTAGGGACTGATATTTTCTGAGGGTTTACTCCTTGACCTTCAAATGGGTGACTAGCAGGCCAAATCCCTAGCTTCCTAATTCGACATCAGTCGACACCTCTAAAGAATACGTACCTCTGAAATCATCATTAGATTACTTAAGATCAATACGTCATCGAACTCGTCCACACCCATGAGTAGGGGCAATTTCACTAAGTCAATAGTTTTCCTAGCCACAAAAGTACCGTAACTATTAAAGACAATACTTTTCCTATAGCTCAGAGATATCCTTGACTTTGGTCCCAAAACCTGAGAACTCCCAAAAATCCAAGGAAAAGAAAATCCTCGATACACCAAAACCAAACCAAAACCGTAAACCAATAAAATGGTCACGTCCTGGGGGCATATCCGTCATCCAAATGACAAGGGAGCCCCTTAGCGACAATATCCAGAATCCATAGACCAAATCTGGTAAAAACCTCGAAATAATTATAGTAATACTAGTATTTTAATAACTGCATGCATGCACGACTAAACATATATCCATTAAAGTAAAATAGTTTTATGACACCAGATCAAACTGCGACAAAATCCAAAGTGCATAATAAAATGCAACACCGATAAAGTAAATAAAGCAGCATCTCGACGATGCAGTGGGACAAGCACGGCAAGGAACTCTCTGAGCGACTCGAAGGTAGGTCAACATGACACGTCCTCCATCAATTAACCTAGAGTATAAGTGAGGAGGGGGGTGACTACAACCACTCTGTGGATGTATAGACAATAGTCCATAATCATAATGCACATAATGGAAGTCACAGGGAACAAGCTAGAGTAACCCAACCCTCAGAGTACCAATATCAGTCTGCAACTAACCTAATCAGCAGTATAATAAATATACCTGCAACATACCCAACTACTGCAACAAGCAGTGCATATCCAGATACCACGATAAAGTCTCGTGGCTCTCACACAAAAAGGAAACTATCTATGAGCTACCTCGAACGTAACCCATGGGCCGACAATCAATAGCACGGTCTACGCGCAACTATATGCTACCACGAATGAGACTCGTGGATGAGCGAATATATATAAATATCTAATTATTGACTGCACGCACTAGCGTACTACCACCAATAGGTCGCGTGAGCAGTCGATTTTCCTAGGTTGTTAAGCCTAGGGTTATCCAATACATTCTGCATAAATCGACTTTCAACGCCGACAAAGATCATCGATCTACAATTAAACCCATTGAGGTTTACCAAAGTCGGTAAAGATCATCAACTAATAAATAAATAAGTCGAGATGGTTAAGTCTAGCGTTCCAACCCTTCTAACATGATCGGTTATCAATGTCGATCAAAATCATAAATCCACTAATAATCACGTCGAGACGATTAATCATAGGGTTCGCCCCAACTAACAGAAAATGCCTATCAAGGCCAATAAGGACCACAAGTCTACTATCAAGCCCTTCAAGAGGGTTAATCCCAAATTATATCGTCCTACCAGCTCAATCATGCATGCTACAACATGCTACCACGAACAAATCTCATGGGTACTTAAGATGTAAAGTAGCTATCTAGCTACCGGCGTTATACGAATCCGATTATCACCAACTCCGAACGAATAACGCAAAAATATAACCTTACATTAAGTCATCTCAACCATGATTGGGAGCATGATTGACCACAATATACAAAGCACCTACCTATAGAGAGACTCTACTGCAGACTCTCTCTCTCTCAACCAAGAATGAGAGATATAACAAGGATTAATCGCATCCTAATCATTCGACCTCCGATCACCATATCACTGAAACAGTAAATGGGTAATCACATACCAATATGCACATCCGGTTATTACGCCTAGGGTTCCAACACCTAGGGTTCCACTAATGTTGTTTCATTCCTGAGATCCGCTCCTACAGAATAACCTCATCTAAGTTATTCTATCTCTACCAGTCTTAATTATGGTATCCACCACAAAACATATAACCATATAAACATATAACAAGCTGTCTAATAAACGACAGCATAGTCCTACTAATGGGAATCAATGGCTGAAATTAATTAGGGTATAACTAAAGGGTCATGTCGGATCAAAGTCACGGCAATACTAAATAAAACATCAGATGCCTATATATACCCTAAACTATATAAGCAATGTAATCATGTCCTCATGCCTTCTACGAATTTATCCACCTTAGTCATATTATTCAACTAGTCTAATAATCCTAATACTAGTCAAATCCTAAGAGGTAAATATCTTATCATTTATATCACAATGATAACTAGCTACATATAGCAGTAATAGCAATTAATAACCAAATTCTATCTATAAACCAGCAACCTAAAAATCTAATTGTCCAATAGATATTCAGGTTAAAACAATACTAGATAAAACATGATATCACTGCATAACCAAATATAAATATATACTAAATCTAGAAAATTTTCTAGAATGTATTTACCTGTTAGCTGTCTGGAGATGTCCTGTCGCCGCTAAATCCCCCATATTGACCTCGTCAATAATACCTCGAATTTCCGAAACATAAAAATCGTCGGAAATCCGTACAACTCCGAAAATACCCAGTTAACCTGCCAAACTTGGCGAACTCCATAAACCCAAAGACCCTAAGGAACTCGAAAACCTACGCTCTGATACCAAATAAATTGTCACGCCCCGAGGGAGTCTCCACCAGACGAAAATCCGGCAGCACCTCCGCTGTACGGGTGACAATACCAATTTTTATACAAGGCCTACATGGCCACTATACATCGGTCAACACGACCGGAATCCAAACAACACACGCAGATAATAATAAGGCCTCAGGCCAACAAATCTAGGTAAACAAAAGTCTACACTAACTAGACTTACCCCTTCTGCCATCTGGGCAGGAATACCCAACCAAACCAATCAAAATAAGATCCGACCAATGGTCCAAAAGGACCCCAAAAAAATCCACGAGTATATATAAATCCAATTCCAAGCCTAAACATATCTTCTATACAAAAATCCAAATCATAACTCATACAACTAATAAACTGTCACTACGAGAGGGGGGATATGGCAACTGGACTCTCTGCACTTCATCCTGAAATAAAAATAAAACCACGGGGTAAGTTCAAAGAACTTAGCGGATACTAGTCGATATGAATAGTAAGAAATAGCTAACAATACTAATCATGCCAGTACAGTCTCATATATATGGTAAGTAAGAAATAAATGCAAAGGACTGTACTCGCCTGAGTCTCCTACCCTGATATAGGAGCATGTGCCCTACTATAAGAGATAAAGTCATCACCATATAAGAATATGAATCCTGTATGCATGACAATCATATGCAACATCCAAGGCATCAATAAAATGCAGCAAACACAATACAAATGCGATCCATGCAAAAATGCATGCCGTGCAAATGACATGGTCACCCCTGACGCCTTGATCGGTAGCCTCTGCGCAATGGTGAAGCCGAGTGGGTAGGGCTATGACAACTGTGCACTCTGCCATCACTGCTCCTGAGTGACCGAGTGGATAGGAAGCTGTCGGAGTACACCTATCCTCTTGCCCCAAACATAGTGGGGGAGCTAAGCTCTCATCTCCCGGTGTCATAGACCAGAAGAGGGATCCCTGCCCGCTACCACGCTGCCTCGTCGCTACCCATGAGCGGATCAGCGGAGCCTGACAGAGCAACTGCACACACCCTCCTGATGTACCACTAACCCATGAGTGGCAGTGTGTGCAGGCCATGTAACTGGCTGCGGGCTCAACAATAATGGAACCCCGTCCAGCCATCATGCAATCATGCAAGATGGTGCATGATACTAAAGCATGTAAATCCTACTCAAAATATCTATCCGAATAATATGTACAATCAGTATGTACATATCCCTAATCCAAGTACTATGATCCAAATAAAACAGGGAGATATAATCATATCCTATCCAATGCATGTATCAATAGGCACAAAAACATACTAGTCATATAAACATGAATATTATTGCATGCTATCCTAACTAACATATCCACTTGACTATATCTAAAAGATAAGTCAAAGTACCCGCCTGATAAAATGTCCATAAAAGAACTCGTCTAGCAACTGAACACACCTCGTGACCAAAACCTGCATAATGCATAACTATTGTTAAACACATAATGCAATCCACCGACAAATCAAATCCTAAGCCGATTTCGGACTTAAACCCATTAACTCAAATGCTTAATAAAATCCCGGGTCAACTAGATTGATCTAGTTATCCCATTTAACCTAATAAATCCTCCGCATTAATCCCTATCGACCATTAAACAAATTAACAACATATTATACATTTATAAACACCCATATCTGAACTTACCAATTCTCCATCTTAAATCTCACAGCCAACAACCCATAATCTATAAATTTACAGCTAATAAAAAGAGAAGATAGTTCAAACACCAAGCTTGGAAGTCTCCCCGCAGCATTTTCCCCAAATCTGCCCTATTCGCCGGAAAACCCGACGCCAACTCCACTGCCCTATCCTCAACGGTAATCCCCTGTTCACCGGCTCAAGATCAACTGCCCAAAACACAGAGGGATTTCAGTGAAAGAAAACCATCGTAACACCGAAATCTCGTCCAAGGTCGAAGAAGAGAAGCACCAACTCACCAACCTCCGGCGACGCTCGGCCCGAAGAGTAGTTCCCACACCGACAGTCTCCACCCGACTGCCCTAATTCTACCGCGCGAAAGTATAGCTCGGCGTGAGATCGTGGAGAACGACCTCACTCGGCGCCGCTAACGCCGACGCCAAGCGACCCTTCAGCGCCGGCGCATCCTTGGTCCCATCGGTGAGTTATCGTAAACTGCCGCGAGAGAGGCGTCGTGCAGGCGGTGTGGCGCGCCTGCGGGAGCCGGTCTGCGCGTGACGGTCGGAGGCGAGGCCGGCGAGGCTCTTGGGCCGCGATCCTGCACCGCGGTGGTCGGCAGGCCTGAGAGGAGAAGCAGTCTTTGTCGTGTGGCCCATGGCGAGGAGAAGAAGGCGGCGCCAGTTGCGAGGAGGTTTGAGCTGAGGAAAGAAAAGGAAATCGGGGAAGAAGGGATAGCGCGAGGAGAACTGCCGAAGGGGGAACGCGGCGGAGAGAATAGAAAAAGGGAAATAGATAATTAGGGTTTTCCATCGCATATTTATCCCCTTTAAATAGACCCCTCTAAAGCCTATTTACTTTATTCCCGTAAAAATCTCATATGGAGTCCGTTTAATTCCAGAAAAATTTCTAATTCCCTAAAAATCCCGAAAAATTTCCAGGATTATTTCCTTAATTATTTGACCATTTAATTTACTATTTTACATTTTCCGTATTTAACAATACTAACTATATAATTGAATCAGACCTCAGATATTATGGTGTTCATGCTCTTAATCTCGATATAATAACGGGCACATGTACTTAGTATTTATTTCTTTGATTTACCAATGGGCAAGATTTATGTGTTAACTCGATAGGCATGGTAAGTTGGAAAATAATATTATTTATATGGTGTGCCATTGATTATAGGAGGAAACTGTGTCCTATATACTAGGATGATGATGTCCCCTTGAGGAGCTCATAAAGTTCATCATGTAAATCCTGTAGGTTGACTTGGTCCAACATGATGATAAGGATAAGTGGTACTACTCATGGAGTTAGATATTGATTAAATAAATTGTTAGTAATTTATTTAATTAATGGGCATTCGATATCTTAAACACCGAGAGATATTTTGTACAAATAATATGTGAAGTCCATATTTAATTATGGGGGTTGGTGAGGTAGATCAATGATGATCCTCTAGTGGAATGGATCATCATTAATGGATCGGGTTATATGTGGTTCAGATCCATTGGGTGGCCAAGATCCAACTCCTCCTCATGGTCTCTATTGTAGCCTATTATAAATACCTCATGAAGCCTAGATCTATATAAGGTGGTGGAGAGGCATGGGCGGCAACAAGACAAGGTTTTTGTGTTGGGTTTTTCCGAGCCGCAAAAACCGCTTTTTGCGTTGCGGAAACCTCGGAAGCCCCGGCCACGGATCCGTGCGAAGTATAAAAATTATAATTACATGTATGTGCTTACAAAAATCCTAGATCTACCTTAGATCTAAGAGGTTAGAACGTTACCCTCGTAGCGACGCCCTTCGCTTATCCCGCTCGTCCAAAAGTCCGCCGGAACTCGAGAGTGTCAAGTGCACACTCCTCTATGGTATCCACACAAGCAATAGGTGGAGGGAAATGCCTTAGAGTGTGCTAGCACTCCCTTAGGAATTTCGGCAAGATGAGGTTTTGAGAGAGAGAGCTTGAGAGAAAAGGTTCCAAGGTTGAAGATGAAGTAATTGTGAGTTACTCTACAAAATGAATTCATCCACATAACCCCTAATGGTGTTGGCCGGCCACATTATGGAGGGGGGGGGTTACATGTATGCATGTAACTCCCATGACCCTTGGTCTCCCTCATGATGTGGCACCACTGACTCAAGTCAATGATGATGTGGAGCACCATCATTGGCCGGCCATGCCTAGTCATCATCATGACATGGCATTTGGTCAAGTCAAACTTGACCTTTCATCTTCACTCTCAAGTCAAGTCAAACTTGACCTCTAATCTCCCATGGTTGATCAAATCTAACCACATGACTCAAGTCAATTTAATATAATGAATCTCTATTCATTAATTTAAATTGATTTGATGAATCAAATCTCAATTAGACTCATTCAACACTTGAATCAACTTGAGTCTAACTCAATTAGTCTAATTTGGATTACTTTTAATCAAATTTGGTTCATCCCATGAACCTAATCCTCATGGTTCATCATATGAACCTAATCTCCATCTAATTGCTCTTATGTGTGTGACCCTATAGGTTCTTGTAACGTTGGCAATGTCCCTAAACCGATTTAGGAACATAAGCAATGAGCGGTATCTAGCAACACATCATTGCTACCCAAGTTACAAGAATGTTGAGCTCCAACATCACCTTTGTGACTACTAATTGTGACTCTCACATGTGACAATGTCCCTCTATCCTTGACATCTAGATTGACCAATCGAGGCATAGACCGTGTCATCCTCGGTACAATCTAAATCTTGAACTCAAGTAGACTCACTCTAATCAAATGAGCTCAATATCTCATATTGACTCATTTGGGCATGTAACCATGCACTCGTGGTCTCACTCTATCAAGAATATCGATGTCACCCCGTCATATAGGAGGATAGATCCCATCTACATCACTCATCCCTCCACATAATTGTTACATACCCGATGTCGCCTTTATAGTCCACCCATTTACGGGTGGCGTTTGTGAAGCCAAAGTATGCAACTCCTTATGTAGGGAACCATGGTGACTTGAGTCTAAGGACTAATAGTCATACTAATAGCCACATGAGAACGTATATGACACTCATAACGATCCATGATACTTTCTCATGGCGGGTCATTCAGTATACATTCTCCAATGCATACCCATGTGTCAACTTGATATCTCATATCCATGACTTGTGAGATCAAGTCATCTTGTTGACCTACATGCTAGTCTCTATGCATTAACATTGTCCCTGAATGTTAATACTCGACTAGGAATGATTAAGAGTAGTGTTCTCTATATCATCTCATTATCGATTCAACCAATCGATTGATATAGATAAGAACCTACTACTCAAGGACATTATTATATTTAGTTATTTGGCACCAATACAAGTAAATATAATAACCATGCCTTTATAAATAGGAATATGATACAATAAAGTCCATACAACAATCATCATATGATTGGCTCTAGGGCTTTCACTAACAATCTCCCACTAGCACTAGTGTCAATCACCGTAGTATCTAATACCCAATGACCTAGTGTGACCATCATGCTTTTTCTGTGCCAAAGCCTTGGTCAAGGGATCTGCGATGTTAGCCTCTGTGGGTACTCTGCAAATCTTCACATCTCCTCTATCGATGATCTCTCGAATGAGATGGAAGTGCCGTAGTATGTGTTTGGTCCGCTGGTGTGAGCGAGGTTCCTTAGCCGTGTCAATGTATGTACTCTGACTTAGGCCAAGCAATCTCTTAGATCTATCTCTATAGATCTTGATGCCTAGAATACAGGCTGCTTCACCTAAGTCCTTCATTGAGAAGCACGTCCCCAGCCAAGTCTTCACAGACTGTAGCGAAGGGATGTCATTCCCAATGAGTAGTATGTCATCCACATACAATACAAGGAACACAACTGTGTTCCCATTAACCCTCTTGTAGACACAGGGTTCATCTTCATTCTTGATGAAACCAAACTGTTTGATCGCATCATCGAATCGAAGATCCCAGCTCCGAGAAGCTTGCTTTAGCCCATAAATGGACCTTTGCATCTTGCATACCTTCGATATCGTGGATCTACAAAACCCTCGAGGTTGTGTCATGTACACATCCTCGAGTAAGTTTCCATTGAAACGGTTTTGACATCCATCCGCCAGATCTCATAATCGTGGTATGCAATAGCAAGCAAGATCCGAATGGACTTAACATCGATCGAGAAAAGGTTTCATCATAGTCAATACCATGAATTTGCTTGAAACCTTTAGCCACCAATCGGCCCTTATAGGTATGCGTAAGTCCATCCATGTCAGTCTTTCTCCTAAAGACCCACTTACACCCAATGGGTTTGACCCCTTCAGGTGGATCAACCAAAGTCCATACTTGGTTAGTGTACATGGATTCCATCTCGGATCTCATGGCGTCTAGCCATTTCTCGAGAATCTGGGCTCATCACGGCTTCTACGATAGGAGGTAGGCTCATTCTCAATGAGCATAACGTCATCATGGTCGACAAGAGAAATGAGTATCTCTCAGTCGACGACGACGCCTATCAAACTGCGAAGATGTATGTCTACCTGAATATGTGGTTGTTACACAACTCTAAGTGCAACAAAATCATCACCAACAACACTTTGTGGTTCTGTCAACCTCCATCAAGGCCTCAGCTATGGTCCTTATCTTGAATTTCTTCAAGATCGAAGGTACTCACTAGTTTTTCTAGAAACAAAATCCCTTTCTAGAAAAACCCGGTCTTTGCCACAAACACTTTGTCTTGGGGAATGTAGAAGTAATATCCTTTGTATCCTTGGGATATCCAACAAAATAGCACCTATCGATTTGGGTCCCGGTTTATGCGAGACTTGGCGTCGAGCGTAAGTCTCACAACCCCAAATCCTCATAAAGACATCTTGGGATTTTTCCTGTCCATATCGTATATGGTGTCTTTACCATGACCTTGGATGGTACACGGTTAAGGGTAAAGGCTGCGTGTCGAGCATATCCCCAAAGGATATAGGAAGATCTGTGTGACTCATCATAGATCGTACCATATCTAATAGGGTACGATTCCTCCTTTCGGATACACCATTCCACTGTGGTGTTCCAGGAGGAGTGAGTTGGGATAGAATCCCACACTCAGCTAGATAGTCACGAAACTTATGGCTAAGGTATTCACCACCTCGATCTGATCGAAGTATCTTAATACTCTTGCCAAGCTGGTTTTGTACTTCATTCTTGAATTCTTTGAACTTTTCAAAGGATTCAGATTTATGTGTCATAAGATACACATAACCATATCTACTGAAGTCATCAGTAAATGTAATGAAGTACCTGTAACCACCTCTAGCAGCAACATTGAAAGGACCACATACATCACTATGTATAAGTCCTAACAAATCTGTTGCTCTTTCGCTATGTCCACTAAAGGGAGTCTTGGTCATCTTGCCTAAAAGTCAAGACTCGCATGTCTCATATGATTCAAAATCAAATGAGTCTAGCAGCCCATCCTTATGGAGCTGAGATAAGCGACTCTCATTTATGTGACCTAAGCGACAATGCCTCCGCACCCTACCAAGATAATATGTTTTGCTCTACTTTGACATATTCAACAACAACAAATGATCGAGGTAGGATATCCAAACTTGGTTGGCATTTTATGAGTAGATTCGATCAAGATCTAATCTAATCGTGAATGTGTATCATATACGCTGCAAGGCCTACACTAGCATGCATCACATACATACAAGCAATATACTAGCATGCATCATATACATACAAGCAAAATATTCTAGCATGCATCATATACATACAAGCAAAATATACTAACATTCATCACATACATACAAGCAAAACAAATATATATATATATATATATATATATATATATATATATATATATATATATATATATATATATATATATATATATATATATATATATATATATCTATATATATATATATATATATATATATATATATATATATATATATATATATATATATATATATTGTGATGAGGTCATGGCCCTACTACGATCTTCTCAAGCCAATGAGAAGATCGGACAGTCAACCTAGGGTTAGCGGCTTCTCTAAACGTCTCCTTTGACCGTCATGTGTCGTCGGCACCCTACGCGTAACTCCGTCTACAAGTGGACCTTCCACGGCTTCATTTTGTACATTACAAATATGAAACTCGAGTTACATTCGAGTCTAAAACTATCTACAACTGGAATTTTAAAAGAAGAGGCACAACGCACAGGTCGGATACCCTAGATACAACGTGCACAACCACAAAAACGGCGTGCAAGCTGTATTATGAATTACAACACGTTTATCCAATCATATTGGGGTTCTTGGGCCATGACCATCACATAATTATACATAATTCTAAATTATGTATTTTACAGAAATTTCTATAATTTTTCCTATTTTGTTTTCAATTTTATGAGTCACCTCTCCGTAACGGTCCCGCTTAGCAGTTTCTGGACACGATCGCAGGACAATGCCCCTTTCGGGGTTAGGGGCAGCGCCCCTATTCGCAAAATGAACTTTGCGAGTATCCCATCTTGATCTTACAGAGACTTAAGTCGTTGTTCCAAAAACCTAAAGCGAGAACTCGTCGTTTCGGAGAGTTTTTCTCGGTGGTTGAAGCCTACAAGTGCCCCAACACTTGTTGCTTCGACTCTATGAGAAAAATACCCAATAAATCAATAAAAATACCAAAATTTACAGAAATTTATAGATCTGTAATTTTTATATCTAATACAAAAACTACAAAACAAAAATACATACATGCTTCGAACCTAGCTCTGATACCACTGTTGGATTATTCGAGCCGCAAAAACCACTTTTTGCATTGCGAAAACCCCGAAAGTCGGCCACGGATCCGTGCGAAGGTAAATAAAACTAAATGTATTGTTTAAAAAAAAACTTTAGATTTACTCTAGATCTACATATTAAGAGTTTACCCTCGATGCGACGCCCTTCGCTTATCCCACTTGTCCAAATGGCTTGCCGGAACTAGAGAGTGTCAAGTGTACATTCCTCTATCGGTATCTACACGAATAATAGGTGGAGAAGATCACTTAGAGTGTGCTAGCACACTAAGAAAAAAAATGTGGAACCGCCACATTAGCGGCCCCCTCCGGCTGCCCCTACCGGTGGAGGAGGTAAATCAGGACCCAGGTGGCAAGTGCAAAGGAGAGGGTCTGTCGATAGCCCAGAGTCGTGCGCTAGCACACTAAGGAACCCACGGCAAGAGTTTAGGGAGAGAGCTTGAGGGTAGATCCGAGAAAGATGATGAAGTTCACCCAAAATAACTTCACACACTAACTACACCTAAAGTGGCCGGCCACTTCATGGAGGGGTTACATGCATGCATGTAATTCCAAGAGTCAATGACTCTTGGTCTCCCTCATGAGGTGGCACCCCTTGATGTGTCCATAATGATGTGGAACATCATCATTGGCCGGCCTCGATGCCAAGTCAACATGACATGACAATTGGTCAAGTCAAAATTGACCATTCATCTTCCCTCTCAAGTCAAGTCAAACTTGATCTATTATCTCCCATGGTTGATCAAATCCAACCACTTGATTCAAGTAAATTTGATTTAATGAATATCTATTCATTATTTTAAATTGACTGGATGAATCAAATCCAAATTAAACTCATTCAACACTTGAATCAAATTGAGTCTAACTCAATTAGTCTAATTTGGATTACTCTTAATCCAATTTGGTTCATCCCATGAACCTAATCCTCATGGTTCATCATATGAACCTAATCTCCATCTAATTGCCCTTTGTGTGTGACCCTATAGGTTCTTGTAACGTTGGCAATGCTCCTAAACCGATTTAGGAACAAAAGCAATGAGCGGTATTTAACAACACATCATTGCTACCCAAGTTACAAGAATGTTGAGATCCAACATCACCTTTTGTGACTACTAATTGTGACTCTCACAATATGTGACAATGTCCCTCTATCCTTGACATCTAGATTGACCAATTGAGGCATAGACCGTGTCATCCTCGGTACAATCTATATCTTGAACTCCAAGTAGACTCACTCTAATCAAATGAGCTCAATATCTCATATTGACTGATTTGGGCATGGTCATGTACTTCGTGGTCTCACTCTATCAAGAATAACGATGTCACTACCGTCATATAGGAGGGATAGATCCCATCTACGTCACTCACATCCCTTCACAAATTTGTTACATACCCAGTAATCGCCTTTATAGTCCACCCATTTATGGGTGACGTTTGACGAACCCAAAGTATGCACCTCCTTATGTAGGGAACCATGGTGAATTCAGGTCCAAGGACTAATTGTCATACTAATAGTCACATGAGAAAGTATAAGACACTCATATAACGATCCATGATACTTTCTCTTGGCGGGTCATTCAGTATACATTCTCGAATGCATACCCATGTGTCAACTTGATATCTCATATCCATGACTTGTGAGATCAAGTCATCGAGTTGACCTACATGCTAGTCTCTACTCGTTAACATTGTCACTGAATGTTAATACTTGACTAGGAATGATTAAGAGTAGTGTTCTCTATATCATCTTATTGTCGATTCAACCAATCGATTGATATAGATAAGAACCTTCTACTTAAGGACGTTATTATACTTTAGTTATTTGGCACCAATACAAGTAAATATAATAACCATGCCTCTTTATAAATAGAAATATGATACAATAAAGTCCATACAACAATCATCACACAACAATCATCACTAACACAAATGATCTCCAATAACCCATTAAAGGAATATTCCAAGAAGTGGTCCCATGCTAACTGATTTATTATTCCTTCTTCATGATTCATTTCATCGAGGCTCAGTTACATACCATATCTCTCGAATCATTCCTTCCCTAATTCGACAACTGTCCTGCTTCCCAAGCCACTCTTTTCTGACCTGCCACTCTGCCTGCTTCTCAAATTGTCTCTTTCCTGACATGGCATTCTGCCTGCTTCTTGTTAGGAACGTTGGCATCGCTAGAGGGGATGAATGGCGATTTCACTTAATTCGAATTCGCGTTCGTTCGTTTGCTTGTCTATAATTTTGTTAGCACAGCAAAATACAAATACAAATAACAAATAAAAACAACGACACAAGTACAACACGAAGATATAATGTGGTTCGGATCCTAGGGTTCCTACTCCACATGTCGAACTCAAGTGAGCTCTAGTGATGCACACCACCACTAAATCTTCTCTTTCTCGATAACACATCGGAGGTGGAGAAACCTTTTACAAGAATCATACAACAATAAGAATAAATACAAGCAACTACAAATGAAATACAACAACAATGTAAAGAACACTTTAAAAGAACTTGAATGTTTTGCTTGTTTGTTGGTTACTTGGAGATGCCTTTGAAGACCCTGAAATGCACTGACACTTCGCTTCAAAATTTCCCAAGTAAACCCATTATGAAATCCTTCATTGTAGCTTCCTTTTAACCTCTACTTAATCTGATTTCACACCTAATAGTAGACTGCCAAAAGGCACCAGTCGACTGCCCACAAAGTCATTGTCTCACAACGGCTTAATCCACGCTGGAAAAACTCCAACGAATACTCAGTAGTTTACTGACCTTACTGTTGGTGCAGTAGGCACCTAAGTCGAACCTGAGTTTTGATTATTGCAAACGATACAAAGTTAAGCTCATGTCGTTATCTCACGAGCTGAATCGAGTGTGCAGTAGACCCTAAACCCTAGAACTCCACAACAAAATGGCCTAGTAGAACACAAAAATGGAACCCTACAAGAAGCCGCTAGGACAATGTTAAATGAGTATAACCTACCCGATAGGTTTTGGGCGGAAGCCGTGAGTACGACATGGTATGTCCAAAATAGAATCCTTATGGTAAAGAGGCATCTTAAGACCTCATACGAGATTTATCACGATAAAATACCTAACATCAAGTACTTTAGGGTATTTGGGTGTAAGGTACATATCCTAAACACTAAGGATTACCTAGGGAAATTTACATCCAAAACCACGACCGGAATCTTTCTAGGATACTCGACTACAAGCAGAGCTTATAGAGTATATAACCATGACACCCTTAGAGTCGAGGAGACTATCAATGTAGTATTTGATGAAGGACACGAACCTACAAAACCCCCGGCAACCCCAATTAGCAAGCCGACTCATACTAGACCTAACTCTGATCCGGAGATCAGGTCTAGTGTTAATCCTAACCTAAGTCAACCAAGTCAATCTATCGACCAAGTGATAGATGACTCCAACCAAACTAGAACTCAAACGAGTCATCCTATGGATCAAGTTGTAGACTCAAACCCAAATCCAACTAGGACTCAAACGAATCATCCTATCGACCAAGTGATAGGTGATCCAAGTCTAGGAGTTCGAACTAGAGCCTCATACAGAAACCTTAGTCAAATATCTTTGATTTCTAAAATTGAACCCAAAACTATTGACCAAGCTCTTCTTGATCCCGATTGGATTATTGCAATGCAAGAAGAGTTGGCTCAATTCACTAGGAATGAAGTATGAGAATTAGTACCACCACCTAAAGATAAAACAATCATTGGAACAAGGTGGGTGTTTAGAAATAAAATTGATGATAAAGGTGAAGTAGTTAGAAATAAAGCTAGACTATTTGCTAAAGGGTTTAGTCAAGTCGAAGGTTTAGATTACGACGAAACCTATGCCCCAGTAGCTAGATTAGAGTCCATTCGAATGCTATTAGCATATGCAGCACATCGAGGATTTAAATTGTTTCAAATGGATGTGAAATCTACATTCTTAAATGGATACATTAAAGAAGAAGTTTACGTTAGTCAACCCCCCCCCCCCCCCCGGTTTCGAAAGTTTAGACAAACCCGATCATGTCCTTAGATTAAAGAAAACGCTTTATGGACTTA
The DNA here is from genome assembly GCA_025175895.1 of Wurfbainia villosa. NCBI lineage: Eukaryota > Viridiplantae > Streptophyta > Magnoliopsida > Zingiberales > Zingiberaceae > Wurfbainia > Wurfbainia villosa. The sequence goes on along the minus strand of CM045989.1, from coordinate 26,181,905 downwards.
AACAAGTTCCGTGAGCTTGGTACGAAAGACTTTCGATTTATCTTAAGTCCAAAGGCTTTTAACCAAGGTGTAGTTGACCCAACCCTTTTCATAAAACCCTTAGGTAAAGACATATTCATAGCCCAAATCTACGTAGATGATATTATTTTCGAAACCACCAACTCAATCCTACTAAATGAGTTTATTTCACTTATGGAAAGTGAATTTGAAATGAATCTAGTAGGCGAATTAAGTTTCTTCTTAGGATTACAAATTAAACAAACTAAAGATGGAATATACCTACATCAACGCAAATATACTAGGAAATTAATTAAACGCTTTGGAATGCAAGACGCTAAAATTATTAATACCCCAATGGCAACAAATGTTAATATAGAAGAAGATATAATCGGAAACCAAATTGATTTAAAATACTATAGGAGCGTAATAGGGAGTCTCCTTTACTTAACTGCAAGCCGATCTGATATCTTATTTGCAGTAAGTATGTGCGCCAGGTTTCAAACCTGTGCCAAGGAGTCTCACCTAACTCTAGTCAAGCGCATCCTTAGATATCTACACTTAATGTCGGTATTTGGTATCCTAGATCTACCGAGTTCAAACTAACCGGCTACTCCGATTGGACTATGCGGTAGTAAGCTCGATAGAAAGAGTACGAGTGGTTGTTGTCAACTTCTCGGCTCAAGTCTAGTGAGTTGGTGCAGTAGGAAGCAACTGTGTTGCCTTATCTACCACCGAAGCCGAATACATCGCGATGGGTGAGTGTGTCACTCAGCTTCTTTGGATGAAGCACACTCTCCGCGACTTTAAGTTAAACTTTAAGAATACTAAACTTCACGTAGATAATATTAGTTCAATTAATCTTACTAAGAATCCGATATGTCACTCTAGGACCAAACATATAGAGGTCAAACACCATTTCATTCGAGAACATGTGGCCAACGGAGCCATACAACTCGAATACGTCGAATCAAAGTCTAACTTAGCAGACCTATTTACTAAACCCCTACCCGAAGCCGAATTTAGTCTATTAAGATGAAAATTGGGCATGTGCGTAGTAGAATTGGACATACTTTAGATATCATGCACCTATAGATTTAAGGAGCCAATACATCTCACGTAGATGGGCGTGAGATGTTAGGACCTTACTCCTGGTTCCAGATGTAGAGTTAGTGCATCGTCATGAACCACGGAGTATAATCATACATACTAACCGACTCTGACCAGGACTGGTTGATCTTTTATATCAATCAAGCCAGATATGAGTCGAACATTTTATAGATGAACTTATTTTCAATATATTATTTTCAAAATAATGTGGAACATGCTTGGACTTTAAATTTAACACTTATTTTTGTTTTCCACATACACCCTCACTCTTTTCGATATATGGCAAAAGGGGGAGAAAAAGGCCAAAGTTAAGGGGTCAAATTTTTAAATTTTTTGGTTTAACTCTTACTTTATATTTAAACCAAAAGTTAACTTTAAGTTTTGAAAACTTATTAAAGGCCAAGTTAAGAGAATTCTTAACTTAAACTTATTTGTGCCATCAACGCTTTACTTATTTTTAATGTTTTACTTAAGGGGGAGAAAGGGCCAAGTTAAGAAGAACTCTTAACTTAAACGTTTTACTAAGGCCAACTTTAAGTAATTACTTAAAGCAACCCTCAAGGGAAGGATTAAGGTCTCTTTCTTCAAGACTCACCCTCGGTCAAGGGGGAGGTTTCCTCAAGGGGGAGTACTTGAAGAAAATCCTTACTACTCCAACTTAATCTTCTTTATTTTTTGTTTGTTTCTAATGCACATTATTCTTAATGCTTGCTATTTACTTAACTTTGTATGTGGGTTTGCCATAAATAAAAAAGGGGGAGATTGTTGGTGCAGTAGGCACCTAAGTCGAACCAGAGTTTTGATTATAGCAAACGATACAAAGTTAAGCTCATGTCGTTATCTCACCAGCTGAATCGAGTGTGCAGTAGATTGTTAAAGCTGGAGCTGAAGGCTAGCGACACCCGAAAGAAGCCGGGTGGTCGGGCGACACTCGAGTGACTTCGAAGGGAGCCGAAGGAATCGAGTGGAAGGCCGGAAGCAAAAGAGACATGGTAAGTATCGAGGTAATCTCGTGTGTGCGAGCGTAAGTGAGGTCGTATCCTCCTTACGAGGATGGTCTTAAGCGTAGATCCGACCAAAGACATCCCATCGATGGTCTAGGTCGAGATCGGACGGTCGAAGGTCGTCGAAATAATATTTTCTTTGAGCTAACGTCGTCAAGCGATCGCACTGAGGTCGACATTCGGCGATTCTGATCGCGCCATCGATCCGATCGATGATGGCCATCAGTTGACTGATGGTCAATGATTAGCTTCGAGGAGTCAAGGCTTATCACCCCATTTCAAGGAGATTGGTGCTCAATTTTGATTGGCTAGGGTTCCTCTCGAAAAGGGGCTCAAAGGCTATAAAAGGAGGGCCAATCCTAGGGTTTATTCATCAATTCTAAGCTTCCAAGAGCCTCTGCAAAGCTACAACTCTCCGACAACGAAGTTCTTCTTCTCCGACGCTAGGTTTAATTTTCTTTTAGTTTTTATACGTCGGTTTTAGATTTATATTCGTTGTTCATTTACTTTTTCGAAGCTCTTTTTCTATCATAACGAGGAGAGGGGGAGTGTCCCTCTACCTCAAGTTTTTGTTCTTGTATCGATTAACTCCTACCTCCAACGAGGAGGAGTTCGTTTAGTATTTTGCCCTCCGTGCGTGGTCAAGGTGTTGGGATTTCCCGAGCCGCAAAAACCGCTTTTTGCGTTGCGGAAACCTCGGAAGCCCCAGCCACGGATCCGTGCGAAGTATAAAAATTATGATTACATGTATGTGCTTACAGAAATCCTAGATCTACCTTAGATCTAAGAGGTTAGAACGTTACCCTCGTAGCGATGACCTTCGCTTATCCCGCTCGTCCAAAAGTTCGCCGGAACTCGAGAGTGTCAAGTGCACACTCCTCTATGGTATCCACACAAGCAATAGGTGGAGAGAAATGCCTTAGAGTGTGCTAGCACTCCCTTAGGAATTTCGGCAAGATGAGATTTGGAGAGGTAGAGCTTGAGAGGAAGAGCACCAAGGTTGAAGATGAAGTTATTGGAATAACTCACCCAAATGAATTTCATCTAATGAAACCCCTAAAGTGGCCGGCCACTTCAAGGAGAGGGAGTTACATGCATGCATGTAACTCCCATGTCCCTTGGTCTCCCTCATGAGGTGGCACCAATTGACAAAGTCAATGATGATGTGGAGCATCATCATTGGCCGGCCATGCCTAGTCATCATCATGACATGACATTTGGTCAAGTCAAACTTGACCTTTCATCTTCCCTCTCAAGTCAAGTCAAACTTGACCTCTAATCTCCCATGGTTGATCAAATCTAACCACTTGACTCAAGTCAATTTAATATAATGAATCTCTATTCATTAATTTAAATTGATTTGATGAATCAAATCTCAATTAGACTCATTCAACACTTGAATCAACTTGAGTCTAACTCAATTAGTCTAATTTGGATTACTCTTAATCCAATTTGGTTCATCCCAGGAACCTAATCCTCATGGTTCATCATATGAACCTAATCTCCATCTAATTGCTCTTATGTGTGTGACCCTATAGGTTATTGTAACGTTGGCAATGTCCCTAAACCGATTTAGGAATATAAGCAATGAGCGGTATCTAGCAACACATCATTGCTACCCAAGTTACAAGAATGTTGAGCTCAACATCACCTTTGTGACTACTAATTGTGACTCTCACAATATGTGACAATGTCCCTCTATTCTTGACATCTAGATTGACCAATCGAGGCATAAACCGTGTCATCCTCGGTACAATCTAAATCTTGAACTCCAAGTAGACTCACTCTAATCAAATGAGCTCAATATCTCATATTGACTCATTTGAGCATGGCCATACACTTCGTGGTCTCACTCTATCAAGAATATCGATGTCACCCCGTCATATAGGAGGGATAGATCCCATCTACATCACTCACATCCCTCCGCATAATTCGTTACATACCCAGTAATCTCCTTTATAGTCCACCCATTTACGGGTGACGTTTGACGAAGCCAAATTATGCAACTCCTTATGTAGGGAACCATGGTGACTTAAGGTCTAAGGACTAATAGTCATACTAATAGCCACATGAGAAAGTATATGACACTCATATAACGATCCATGATACTTTCTCATGGCGGGTCATTCAGTATGCCATTTAACCTAATAAATCCTCCGCATTAATCCCTATCGACCATTAAACAAATTAACAACATATTATACATTTATAAACACCGATATCTGAACTTACCAATTCTCCATCATAAATCTCACAGCCAACAACCCATAATCTATAAATTTACAGCTAATAAAAAGAGAAGATAGTTCAAGCTTACCAAGCTTGGAAGTCTCCCCGCAGCATTTTCCCCAAATCTGCCCTATTCGCCGGAAAACCCGACGCCAACTCCACTGCCCTATCCTCAACGGTAATCCCCTGTTCACCGGCTCAAGATCAACTGCCCAAAACACAGAGGGATTTCAGTGAAAGAAAACCATCGTAACACTGAAATCTCGTCCAAGGTCGAAGAGAAGCACCAACTCACCAACCTCCGGGCCGGCCGAAGAGTAGTTCCCACCGACGACAGTCTCCACCCGACTGCCCTAATTCTACACGCAGAAAGTATAGCTCCGGCGGAGATCGTGGAGAACGACCTCACTCGAAGCGCTGCCAACGCCGACGCCCAACTGCACGACCCTTCACTGTCGGCGCGTCCTTGGTCCCATCAGGCGAGTTGTCGTCGCTTGCCGCGAGGAGAGGGCGTCGGCCGCGGCACCGTGTGGCGGCGCGACACGCAGGAGGCTGCCGGTCGCTGGCGTGAGGCGGAGGCGAGGCGGCGAGCTGCGGCCGCGATCCTGCTGATGTGGTCGCAGAGCCTGAGAGGAGAACAGTCTTTGTCGGCGGCGCCATGGCGAGGAGAAGAGGGCGAGGCGCTGGTTGCGAGGGGGGTTTCGGGCGCGGGGGAAAGAAAAAGGAAATCGGGGAAGAAGGGATCGCGCGAGGAGAACTGCCGAAGGGGGAACACGGAGGAGAGAATAGAAAAAGGGAAATAGATAATTAGGGTTTTCCATCGCATATTTATCCCCTTTAAATAGACCCCTCTAAAGCCTATTTACTTTATCCCCGTAAAAATCTCATATGGAGTCCGTTTAATTCCAGAAAAATTCGTAATTCCCTAAAAATCCTGAAAAATTTCCAGGATTATTTCCTTAATTATTTGACCATTTAATTTACTATTTTACATTTTTCGTATTTAACATTCTCCCCCACTAATAAAAATTTGGTCCCCAAATTTCCTACTCAGATGTATAACGAGTAAGAAATACCACAAGTACTGATAATATACTTCACGTACCTTAAGTAAACAAGTGGGGGTATTGAGCTCTGATCTTTTCCTCGAGCTCCCAAGTAGCCTCCTCGTCGGTGTGGTGATTCCACTCGACCTTGACAAGTCGCACAACCTTGTTCCGCAACTGTCGTTCCTTGAAATCCAAAATCCGTACCGGAACCTCTACGTAAGTAGCATCAGGTTGAATGTAACCTGACATATCTGATAGAATATGTATAGAATCTGACACATACTTCCTCAGCATGAACACATGAAACACATCCTGGATACCAGCCAAAAACGGTGGTAGCCCTAGACGGTAAGCGACTGCTCCGATCCTCTCAAAAATCTCGAAAGACCCAATGTACCTTGGAGCTAACTTACCACGGAGGTCAAATCTCTTCACCCCTTTCATGGGTGAGACTCGCAAGAATACCTGATTACCAATAGAGAACTCCCGAGGTCTCCGTCTCCGATCTGCATAACTCTTCTGACGATCCTGCGCCTCTGCCATCCTACGTCTGATAGTACGGACCAACCCTGTCTCATACTGAGCTCTATGGGTCCTAGCAACTGGTCCTCCCAGTTGCCCCCGAAATCCATAACACAGGACCCAGCAAATCCTCTAGTATCTAAATGGTCCGATCAGACTGTCCATCTATCTGTGGATGGAATGCAGTACTAAAACGAGAATCTGTGTGCCTAAGGCCTGCTGCAGACTCCGCCAGAACCGAGACATGAATCGGGGATCTCTATCTGATATAATGCTCAAAGGAACACCATGAAATTTGATGATATCCCGACAATATAACTCTGTCAAACGATCCAAAGAGTCAGTCTTCCGAATCGCTAAGAAGTGCGCGGATTTGGTTAGTCGGTCAACGACTACCCAAATCGCGTCATGGCCTTGATGCGTCCTAGGCAAACCCACCACAACATCTATAATAATGTGCTTCCACTTCCATCCCGGAATCGGAATTTCCTGAAGCATCTGTTCCTTAAACTAATGCAACTCCGGAAACCATTATCCTCCTCGAAGTCAGAGATGGTAGTCCATCTACCGTCCAAAACCACACCACCACACACTCTGTAAGTGCATGGTAGGCTATCGCGACCAAACTTCCTTGTTACAACCGTTCGTGTTCCAGCTACTCTATAGTAGCTATCCAGTAGCTAGCCAAAACTCCATGAGCATTTCTGCTCCTCACCTCTTCTAAACCATATAATAACTGCGAAGTCCACGTCATAAATATATGACAACCCATCTCGTAGTTCCTCATTTGACGTAAACACGGGATACGTCTCGATCAACTAAATCAGAAACGCTCCATTCTCTGAAACATTGCATCCGCATACAATACCCTTCCTTCCACCCGAGAATGATCAAACCACACGGGTGTAAAAGTCAATCATTGTCTGAGCTGTGAAACTAATTTCACAAGCTTTAGACCAAATAAATTCCATCACCAGTCAGCGGTATAGTACCACTAGAACATCCTATCCATATCTATGGTAATAATCAAATCAATACCAAAAAAAATCATCATCTACGGTGGCCGAGTGCTCAACTCCAACTACCACCATCACAAATGATCCAATCGTGTCCAGAATACACGATTTCCCAAATCCCTGGACGACTAAGTCGTCAATAAGTCTAATAAGATAATCAAAAGCTCAAACAATTCATACCAAGTATGAAATTGTCATCGCTACACACATGTATGTTGGGTTTTTCCGAGCCGCAAAAACCGATTTTTGCGTTGCGGAAACCTCGGAAGCCCCCGGCCACGGATCCGTGAGAAGAAGTATTAAAACAAAAACATGTATGTGCTTGTATAAAAACCCTGGATCTACCTTAGATCTAAGAGATAAGAGCGTTACCCTCGATGCGATGCCCTTCGCAAATCCCGCTCGTCCAAAAGTCCGCCGGAACTCGAGAGTGTCAAGTGCACACTCCTCTATGGTATCCACACAAGCAATAGGTGGAAGAAAAACACACTTGAGTGTGCTAGCACTCCTAGGGTGTCTCGGCAAGATGAGGAAGGAGAGGGAGAGAGCTTGAGAGGAAAAGTTCCAAGGTTGAAGATGAAGTCAATTAGCCACCAAAAATCAATACCCCATCTAATGGAGTGGCCGGCCACTTCATGGAGTGCATGCATGTAACTCCCATGACCCTTGATCTCCCTCATGATCTGGCATCAATTGACAAAGTCAATGATGATGTGGAGCATCATCATTGGCCGCCCATGCCAAGTCATCACTATGACATGGCATTTGGTCAAGTCAAACTTGACCTTTCATCTTCCCTCTCAAGTCAAGTCAAACTTGACCTCTAATCTCCCATGGTTGATCAAATCTAACCACTTGACTCAAGTCAATTTAATTTAATGAATCTTTATTCATTAATTTAAATTGATTTGATGAATCAAATCTCAATTAGACTCATTCAACACTTGAATCAACTTGAGTCTAACTCAATTAGTCTAATTTGGATTACTCTTAATCCAATTTGGTTCATCCCATGAACCTAATCCTCATGGTTCATCATATGAACCTAATCTCCATCTAATTGCTCTTATGTGTGTGACCCTATAGGTTCTTGTAACGTTGGCAATGTCCCTAAACCGATTTAGGAACATAAGCAATGAGCGGTATCTAGCAACACATCATTGCTACCCAAGTTACAAGAATGTTGAGCTCCAACATCACCGTTGTGACTACTAATTGTGACTCTCACAATATGTGACAATGTCCCTCTATCCTTGACATCTAGATTGACCAATCGAGGCATAGACCATGTCATCCTCGGTACAATCTAAATCTTGAACTCCAAGTAGACTCACTCTAATCAAATGAACTCAATATCTCATATTGACTCATTTGGGCATGGCCATGCACTTCGTGGTCTCACTCTATCAAGAATATCGATGTCACCCCCGTCATATAGGAGGGATAGATCCCATCTACATCACTCACATCCCTCCGCATAATTCGTTACATACCCAGTAATCGTCTTTATAGTCCACCCATTTACGGGTGACGTTTGACGAAGCCAAAGTATGCAATTCATTATGTAGGGAACCATGGTGACTTCAGGTCTAAGGACTAATAGTCATACTAATAGCCACATGAGAAAGTATATGACACTCATATAACGATCCATGATACTTTCTCATGGCGGGTCATTCAGTATACATTCTCCAATGCATACCCATGTGTCAACTTGATATCTCATATCCATGACTTGTGAGATCAAGTCATCTTGTTGACCTACATGCTAGTCTCTACGCATTAACATTGTCCCTGAATGTTAATACTCGACTAGGAATGATTAAGAGTAGTGTTCTCTATATCATCTCATTATTGATTCAACCAATCGATTGATATAGATAAGAACCTACTACTCAAGGACATTATTATATTTAGTTATTTGGCACCAATACAAGTAAATATAATAACCATGCCTTAATAAATAGGAATATGATACAATAAAGTCCATACAACAATCATCATATGATTGGCTCTAGGGCTTTCACTAACAATCTCCCACTAGCACTAGTGCCAATCACCGTAGTATCTAATACCCAATGACCTAGTGTGACCATCATGCTTTTTCTGTGCCAAAGCCTTGGTCAAGGGATCTGCGATGTTAACCTCTGTGGGTACTCTGCAAATCTTCACATCTCCTCTATCGATGATCTCTCGAATGAGATGGAAGTGCCGTAGTATGTGTTTGGTCATTGGTGTGTGAGCGAGGTTCCTTAGTTTCAGGTAATCGCTCCATTTGTTGTCACAATAGAGCTCTATAGGATCTGATGCTAGGAACCACCCCAAGCTCGATAATGAACTTGCGGATCAAAGCGCCTCCTTTCTTTGCCTCGGATGCAGCGATATACTCTCTGTTGTAGAATCGACAAGCTGTGTCTGCTTGAACTCTTCCGACTCACGAGCGCCACCATTCAAGCAAAACCACGAACCACATTGCGATCTGTAATCATCACAGTCGGTTTGGAAGCTGGCATCATTGTAACCCTTCTGACTAGCTCCTCATCGCCTCGAATATCAGAAATATTCTTTAGTCCTTCTCAAGTACTTAAGAATATTCTTGGTTGCTATCGATGGCGCTCACACGGATCTGTATCTACTCGTCATGCTCAAAGCATCTGAGACATCGAGGAAAGTACACAACATAGGCGTACATGATAGATCCTATAAGCGGATCGTAAGGATCTTATCCATGCGGTCTCTCTCCTCTCTAGAAGAGGACTTTGAGTCTTGAAGACTCACACCATGTGACATCGGCGAAGTCCTTTCTTGGAATTGCATGGCAACCAAGTATCTGAGTGTCGATGTATGTACTCTGACTTAGGCCAAGCAATCTCTTAGATCTATCTCTATAGATCTTGATGCCTAGAATCTGGTGCTTCACCTAAGTCCTTCATTGAAAGCACGTCCCGGCAGTCTTCACGTGTAGCGAAGGGATGTCATTCCCAATGAGTAGTATGTCATCCACACATCTGATACAAGGAAGACAATGTATTCCCATTAACCCTCTTTGTAGACCACAGGGTTCATCTTCATTCTTGATGAAACCAAAGCTGTTTGATCGCATCATCGAATCGAAGATTCTCAGAAGCTTGCTTTAGCCCATAAATGGACCTTTGCGGCTTGCATACCTTCCCGATATCTTTGTGGATCTACAAAACCCTCGGGTTGTGTCATGTACACATCCTCGAGTAAGTTTCCATTCGAAAGCGGTTTTGACATCCATCTGCCGGATCTCATGTAATCGTGGTATCTTTGCAATAGCAAGCAAGATCGAATGGACTTAAACATATCGCCCTTTGGAGAAAGGTTTCATCATAGTCAATACCATGAATTTGCTTGAAACCTTTAGCCACCAATCGGCCCTTATAGGTATCGTAAGTCCATCCATGTCAGTCTTTCTCCTAAAGACCCACTTACACCCAATGGGTTTGACCCCTTGGTGGATCGACCAAAGTCCATACTTGGTTAGTGTACATGGATTCCATCTCGGATCTCATGGCGTCTAGCCATTTCTCGAGAATCTGGGCTCATCACGGCTTCTGATAGGAGGTAGGCTCATTCTCAATGAGCATAGCGTCATCATGGTCGGACAAGAGAAATGAGTATCTCTCGGTGGCGGCGTACCCTATCGGACTGCGAAGAGTAGGTCTACTTGAGCAATTGGTTGTTCCACAACTCTTTGTGCAACAACCTCTTCACCCACAACACTTTGTGGTTCTGTTCAACCTCCATCAAGGCCTCAATGCTATGGTCCTTATCTTGAATTTCTTCAAGATCGAAGTACTCCACTAGTTTTTCTAGAAACAAAATCCCTTTCTAGAAAAACCCAGTCTTTGCCACAAACACTTTGTCTTGGTAGGAATGTAAAGTAATATCCCTTTGTATCCTTGGGATATCCAACAAAATAGCACCTATCAGTTTGGGTCCCGGTTTATGCGAGACTTGGCGTCGAGCGTAAGCCTCACAACCCCAAATCCTCATAAAGACATCTTGGATTTTCCACTGTCCATATCATTATATGGTGTCTTTATTACCTGACCTTGGATGGTACGGTTAAGGGTAAAAGGCTGCTGTGTCGAGCATATCCCAAAAGGATATAGGAAGATCTGTGTGACTCATCATAGATCGTACCATATCCAATAGGGTACGATTCCTCCTTTCGGATACACCATTCCACTGTGGTGTTCCAGGAGGAGTGAGTTGGGATAGAATCTCACACTCAGCTAGATAGTCACGAAACTCATGGCTAAGGTATTCACCACCTCAATCTGATCGAAGTATCTTAATACTCTTGCCAAGCTGGTTTTGTACTTCATTCTTGAATTCTTTGAACTTTTCAAAGGATTGATTTATGTGTCATAAGATACACATAACCATATCTCTGAAGTCATCGATAAATGTAATGAAGTACACCTTAACCACCTCTAGCGGACAACATTGAAAGGACCACATACATCTATGTATAAGTCCTAACAAATCTGTTGCTCTTTCGCTATGTCCACTAAAGGGAGTCTTGGTCATCTTGCCTAAAAGGCAAGACTCGCATGTCTCATATGATTCAAAATCAAATGAGTCTAGCAGCCCATCCTTATGGAGCTGAGATAAGCGACTCTCATTTATGTGACCTGGCGACAATGCGGAGATAGGTTTGGTTCAACTCATTTGACTTGAACCTCTTGGTACTTATGTTATAGATAGGGCTCTCTAAGTCTAGAAAGTAGAGTCCGTTCATTAGAGGTGCACTACAATAGAACATATCATTTAAATAAACTGAACAACATTTGTTCTTTTTTATAAATGAAAACCCTTTCTTGTCCAAACAAGAAATGAAATGATGTTCTTAGTTAAAGCGGGCACATAACAACATTCTTCTAATTCTAGTACAAGCCCGGAGGCGAGAGATAGATCATAAGTTCCTCTGACCGTGGCAACCCTTGCTCCATTGCCTACTCGTAGGTCCACCTCGCCCTTTGTCAATGCCTTGCTATTTCTTTGCACATTGGTACAAATGTGAGATGCACATCCGTATCTAATACCCATGATGAAGAAATAGATAGATTGACTTCTATAACATTTATACAGTAGAAGTCTCACTTCTCTTCTTCTTAAGATCTTCGGGTATGCCTTGCGATTCGCTTCCAGTGTCTGCTTCCTTGCGGAAAAGCAAGCCCCTTCCTTGGCTACCCCTCCTTTGGGTTTAAGTTCTTTGCCTTTGCCCTTGGCTTAGGACTTTCCCTTACCTTTAGGCTTGCCCTTGCCTTTCTTCTTACGCACCATCAAAATGGTGTCAGTTACCCTTCTTAAGGTTAAGCTCTGCGATTCTCAACATCTTTGAGCATTTGAGTAATGGCTTATCAATTTCATTCATGTTATAATTCATGACAAATTGATTGAAGGCTCTTGGCAAGATTGCAAGATTAGGTCGGTGGCGGCTCTTGGCAAGTGGGAATCCCGACCTTTGTAGGTTTCTACGTACCCAATCATCTTGAGTACATATGTACCTACGAGTCCCTTCTTGCATTTTGGACCCAAATAATGCCTTAGAGACTTCATATCTCTCATGCCTAGCTTGTCCTTGATATAGTTGGCGAAGATGTCCAACCATATCATAAGCATTCATGAACTTCGTGTTATACGAAGCTCGAGTTCATGGTCATGGGCATTAGACATGACACATCTAATGCATCATCTTGATGCTTCTTGTAAGCATCTTTGTCATCGTGAGGCATTGGCGGAGGTGCCTCCGGAATGGGCTGCTCGGGGCGTCTGACTTCCTTTCTTGGTGAGAACAATTCTCGAGTTCTGTGCATCCGAAATTTGCTCCATTGAGCTTGTCCTTCTCAAGGAGATCGCTTGAGAGAGAGTGTTCGTGTTTGTTGACATACTAATCTACAACTTACAGAATGCAGAATATTAATATAATATTCCTTTTATCATTTAATTAGGCCTTTAATCAAATGATGCTCCCACTAAATTATAGGAATTTTTTATAATCGAGTTATGGATGTGGTCAAACCACTTTAAATAGATTCATACAAACTAGCTATAATTCTTGCGAGACAAGATCCACATCATACTAAGCCTTGAGTTAGCTTTGGCTAAATCGCCCAAGACTTAGTACGATCGGTGGGTAACACATTACCGATTACATCTCTATGCAACTCTTGTTTATAGGATTAAGACCCACATTTACAAAAGACCTTGAGTTAGCTTTGGCTAAATGCAAGATTTAGTGTAAATGCGATCTTAACCTATCTTTCCAACGATTGGAATATGCCTATAGTTCTACTCGATCCAATTGAGTTAACTAGTTTTGCTCAATCTAATTGAGCTTACTCTAACCCAGTCGTGATAGGCGGGACCAAGATTGTCCCTCGCACCCTACCAAGATAATATCGTTGCTCTGCTTTGGCGATTCAGCAACAACAAATGATCGAGGTAGTGATGGGTATCAAGGCTCAGGCATTTTGAGTTGATTCGATTATGATCTAATCTAATCGTAATGTGTATCTTATACGCATTTAGGCCTTTATTATCCTATATTAGCATGCATCATATACATACATTAATTATTCTAGCATGCATCATATACATACAAGAAAATTAACCTAGCATGCATCATATACATACAAACATGTTTCTACTAGCATGCATCACATACATACAAGCAAAATCAATTAAATATACATATATATATATATCACCATATATATATATCATTAAATGTGATATAGTCATGGCCCTACTACGATCTTCTCAAGCCAATGAGAAGATCGGACGGTCAACCTAAGGCTAGCGGCTTCTCCAAGCGCTTCCTTTGACCGCCATGTGTCGTCGTCACCCTTCTCGTAAGCTCGTCTTCAAGTGGACTTTCCACCGCTCCATTTTTGTACATTACAAATCTGAAACTCGAGTTACATTCGAGTCTAAAACTATTTATAACTAGAATATTAAAGAATAGGTGCGTAGCGGTCGCAAACACTTCTACAACACGCACTGACCACAAAGCGCACCTTGAGTATTATGAATTACAACACACTTAATCCAATCCAATTGGGTTATTGGGCCATGACAATCACAGAATTATACATAATTCTAAATTATGTATTTTTTACAGAAATTTCTATAATTTTTCCTAATTTATTTCGAATTTATGAGTCAACTCTCCGTAACGGTCCCGCTAAGCGGTTTCCGGGCGCGATCGCGGGACATGGCCCCTTTCGGGGATAGGGGCAGCGCCCCTACTGTAAAATAAACTTGCGAGTGTCCCTACAATGATCTTACAGCGACTTAAGTCGCTGTCCCAAAAACCTAAAGCGAGAACTCGCCGATTCGGAGAGTTTTTCTCGACGGTTGAAGCCTACGAGTGTCCCAACACTCGTTGCTTCGACTCTACGAGAAAAATACCCAAATATTCTATAAAATAAGAAAATTTACAGAAACATATAAATCTGTAATTTTTATATCTAATATAAAAACTACAAAAAGCGAAACACATACATGCTTCGCGTGGCTCACGATACCCTTTGTTGGGTTTTAGAAGCCGCAAAAACCGCTTTGCGTTGCGGAAACCTCGGAAGCCCGACCCGCGGATCCGTCAAGTAAAAACAAAACATGTATGTGCTTGTATAAAAACCTAGATCTACCTTAGATCTAGAGATAAGATCGTTACCCTCGATGCGTGCCCTTCGCCATTCCGCTCTCGTCAAAGTCATGGAACTCGAGAGTGTCAAGTGCACACTCCTCTATGGTATCCACACAAGCAATAGGTGGAAGAAAAACACACTTGAGTGTGCTAGCACTCCTAGGGTGTCTCGGCAAGATGAGGAAGGAGGGAGAGCTTGAGAGGAAAAGTTCCAAGGTTGAAGATGAAGTCAATTAGCCACCAAAAATCAATACCCCATCTAATGGGTGGCGGCCACTTCATGGAGGGGGTTACATGCATGCATGTAACTCCATGACCCTTGATCTCCCTCATGATGTGGCATCAATTGACAAAGTCAATGATGATGTGGAGCATCATCATTGGCCGCCCATGCCAAGTCATCACCATGACATGGCATTTGGTCAAGTCAAACTTGACCTTTCATCTTCCCTTTCAAGTCAAGTCAAACTTGACCTCTAATCTCCCATGGTTGATCAAATCTAACCACTTGACTCAAGTCAATTTAATTTAATGAATCTTTATTCATTAATTTAAATTGATTTGATGAATCAAATCTCAATTAGACTCATTCAACACTTGAATCAACTTGAGTCTAACTCAATTAGTCTAATTTGGATTACTCTTAATCCAATTTGGTTCATCCCATGAACCTAATCCTCATGGTTCATCATATGAACCTAATCTCCATCTAATTGCTCTTATGTGTGTGACCCTATAGGTTCTTGTAAGCGTTGGCAATGTCCTAAACCGATTTAGGAACATAAGCAATGAGCGGTATCTAGCAACACATCATTGCTACCCAAGTTACAAGAATGTTGAGCTCAACATCACCTTTGTGACTACTAATTGTGACTCTCACAATATGTGACAATGTCCCTCTATCCTTGACATCTAGATTGACCAATCGAGGCATAGACCGTGTCATCCTCAGTACAATCTAAATCTTGAACTCCAAGTAGACTCACTCTAATCAAATGAGCTCAATATCTCATATTGACTCATTTGGGCATGGCCATGCACTTCGTGGTCTCACTCTATCAAGAATATCGATGTAACCCCCGTCATATAGGAGGGATAGATCCCATCTACATCACTCACATCCCTCCGCATAATTCGTTACATACCCAGTAATCGCCTTTATAGTCCACCCATTTACGGGTGACGTTTGACGAAGCCAAAGTATGCAATTCATTATGTAGGGAACCATGGTGACTTCAGGTCTAAGGACTAATAGTCATACTAATAGCCACATGAGAAAGTATATGACACTCATATAACGATCCATGATACTTTCTCATGGCGGGTCATTCAGTATACATTCTCCAATGCATACCCATGTGTCAACTTGATATCTCATATCCATGACTTGTGAGATCAAGTCATCTTGTTGACCTACATGCTAGTCTCTACGCATTAACATTGTCCCTGAATGTTAATACTCGACTAGGAATGATTAAGAGTAGTGTTCTCTATATCATCTCATTATCGATTCAACCAATCGATTGATATAGATAAGAACCTACTACTCAAGGACATTATTATATTTAGTTATTTGGCACCAATACAAGTAAATATAATAACCATGCCTTAATAAATAGGAATATGATACAATAAAGTCCATACAACAATCATCATATGATTGGCTCTAGGGCTTTCACTAACAATGTATTCTCTTTACTCTAAGCTGATGATATAAAAATCATCACAACGACAATGATAATTGTAGGACACCATGTCACTACAATATCATCACACCAATCACCAATCAATCCTAGAGTATATATAGGTATCCTATAGCTGATCTAAATAGATCATATATATCCACAATGAAGGATATTCATTTCCTTCTACAGCTACCGCATTCTATCATCGATAATCGATGCATAACCTCAAAGGTTCATCTCTCTTTTAACAAAGAGTTCCGGATCTTTTCTGGAAGAAATTCTGGGACAGATAAATGTCCGCTCCAATACCTCCTATAATAGGGTAAAACGAGCTTTCATCGTCTTAACCAGTGTACGCATACACGCCTTATCCATAACCAAATCACTAATAGTAGGGACTGATATTTTCTGAGGGTTTACTCCTTGACCTTCAAATGGGTGACTAGCAGGCCAAATCCCTAGCTTCCTAATTCGACATCAGTCGACACCTCTAAAGAATACGTACCTCTGAAATCATCATTAGATTACTTAAGATCAATACGTCATCGAACTCGTCCACACCCATGAGTAGGGGCAATTTCACTAAGTCAATAGTTTTCCTAGCCACAAAAGTACCGTAACTATTAAAGACAATACTTTTCCTATAGCTCAGAGATATCCTTCAGCTCGCCTGGTCCCAAAACCTGAGAACTCCCAAAAATCCAAGGAAAAGAAAATCCTCGATACACCAAAACCAAACCAAAACCGTACACCAATAAAATGGTCACGTCCTGGGGGCATATCCGTCATCCAAATGACAAGGGAGCCCCTTAGCGACAATATCCAGAATCCATAGACCAAATCTGGTAAAAACCTCGAAATAATTATAGTAATACTAGTATTTTAATAACTGCATGCATGCACGACTAAACATATATCCATTAAAGTAAAATAGTTTTATGACACCAGATCAAACTGCGACAAAATCCAAAGTGCATAATAAAATGCAACACCGATAAAGTAAATAAAGCAGCATCTCGACGATGCAGTGGGACAAGCACGGCAAGGAACTCTCTGAGCGACTCGAAGGTAGGTCAACATGACACGTCCTCCATCAATTAACCTAGAGTATAAGTGAGGAGGGGGGTGTGTACAACCACTCTGTGGATGTATAGACAATAGTGCATAATCATAATGCACATAATGGAAGTCACAGGGAACAAGCTAGAGTAACCCAACCCTCAGAGTACCAATATCGATCGACTAATCTAATCTAATGATAATAAATATACCTGCAACATACCCAACTACTGCAACAAGCAGTGCATATCCAGATACCACGATAAAGTCTCGTGGCTCTCACACAAAAAGGAAACTATCTATGAGCTACCTCGAACGTAACCCATGGGCCGACAATCAATAGCACGGTCTACGCGCAACTATATGCTACCACGAATGAGACTCGTGGATAGACAGGCTATATATAAATATCTAATTATTGACTGCACGCACTAGCGTACTACCACCAATAGGTCGCGTGAGCAGTCGATTTTCCTAGGTTGTTAAGCCTAGGGTTATCCAATACATTCTGCATAAATCGACTTTCCAGCGAGCAAAGATCATCGATCTACAATTAAACCCATTGAGGTTTACCAAAGTCGGTAAAGATCATCAACTAATAAATAAATAAGTCGAGATGGTTAAGTCTAGCGTTCCAACCCTTCTAACATGATCGGTTATCAATGTCGATCAAAATCATAAATCCACTAATAATCACGTCGAGACGATTAATCATAGGGTTCGCCCCAACTAACAGAAAATGCCTATCAAGGCCAATAAGGACCACAAGTCTACTATCAAGCCCTTCAAGAGGGTTAATCCCAAATTATATCGTCCTACCAGCTCAATCATGCATGCTACAACATGCTACCACGAACAAATCTCATGGGTACTTAAGATGTAAAGTAGCTATCTAGCTACCGGCGTTATACGAATCCGATTATCACCAACTCCGAACGAATAACGCAAAAATATAACCTTACATTAAGTCATCTCAACCATGATTGGGAGCATGATTGACCACAATATACAAAGCACCTACCTATAGAGAGACTCTACTGCAGACTCTCTCTCTCAACCAAGAATGAGAGATATAACAAGGATTAATCGCATCCTAATCATTCGACCTCCGATCACCATATCACTGAAACAGTAAATGGGTAATCACATACCAATATGCACATCCGGTTATTACGCCTAGGGTTCCAACACCTAGGGTTCCACTAATGTTGTTTCATTCCTGAGATCCGCTCCTCTGAATAACCTCATCTAAGTTATTCTATCTCTACCAGTCTTAATTATGGTATCCACCACAAAACATATAACCATATAAACATATAACAAGCTGTCTAATAAACGACAGCATAGTCCTACTAATGGGAATCAATGGCTGAAATTAATTAGGGTATAACTAAAGGGTCATGTCGGATCAAAGTCACGGCAATACTAAATAAAACATCAGATGCCTATATATACCCTAAACTATATAAGCAATGTAATCATGTCCTCATGCCTTCTACGAATTTATCCACCTTAGTCATATTATTCAACTAGTCTAATAATCCTAATACTAGTCAAATCCTAAGAGGTAAATATCTTATCATTTATATCACAATGATAACTAGCTACATATAGCAGTAATAGCAATTAATAACCAAATTCTATCTATAAACCAGCAACCTAAAAATCTAATTGTCCAATAGATATTCAGGTTAAAACAATACTAGATAAAACATGATATCACTGCATAACCAAATATAAATATATACTAAATCTAGAAAATTTTCTAGAATGTATTTACCTGTTAGCTGTCTGGAGATGTCCTGTCGCCGCCAAATCCCCCATATTGACCTCGTCAATAATACCTCGAATTTCCGAAACATAAAAATCGCTTGAATCCGTACAACTCAAAATACCAGTTAACTCGCCAAACTTGGCGAACTCCATAAACCCAAAGACCCTAAGGAACTCGGAAACCTACGCTCTGATACCAAATAAATTGTCACGCCGAGGAGTCTCCACTGCAAAAATCCGGCACCTCCCATTTGACGGTGACAATACCAATTTTATACAAGGCCTACATGGCCACTATACATCGGTCAACACGCCAGGAATCCAAACAACTCACGAGATAATAATAAGGCCTCGGGCCAACAAATCTAGGTAAACAAAGTCTACACTAACTAGACTTACCCTTACTTCGCCATCCTGGGCGGAATACCCAACCAAACCAATCAAAATAAGATCCGACCAATGGTCCAAAAGGACCCCAAAAAAATCCACGAGTATATATAAATCCAATTCCAAGCCTAAACATATCTTCTATACAAAAATCCAAATCATAACTCATACAACTAATAAACTGTCACTACGAGAGGGGATATGGCATGGACTCTCTGACACTTCATCACGAAATAAAAATAAAACTACTGGGTAAGTTCAAAGAACTTAGCGGATACTAGTCGATATGAATAGTAAGAAATAGCTAACAATACTAATCATGCCAAGATCTCATATATATGGTAAGCAAGAAATAAATGCAAAGGATCAGACTACTTTGAGTCTCTCCTACCCTGATATAGGAGCATGTGCCCTACTATAAGAGATAAAGTCATCACCATATAAGAATATGAATCCTGTGTGCATGACAATCATATGCAACATCCAAGGCATCAATAAAATGCAGCAAACACAATACAAATGCGATCCATGCAAAAATGCATGTCGTGCAAATGACATGGTCACCCCTGACGCCAGTCAACCGCCTCACACGCAATGGTGAAGCCGAGTGGGTAAGGCTATGACAACTGTGCACTCTGCCATCACTGCTCCTGAGTGACCGAGTGGACAGGATGCTGTCGGAGTACACCTATCCTCCTGCCCCAAACATAGTGGGGGAGCTAAGCTCTCATCTCCCGGTGTCATAGACTGGAAGAGGATCACTGCGCTACCACACGCTGCCTCGCTACCCATGGCGGACGAGCCTGACAGAGCAACTGCACACACCCTCCTGATGTACCACTAACCCATGAGTGGCAGTGTGTGCAGGCCATGTAACTGGCTGCGGGCTCAACAATAATGGAACCCCGTCCAGCCAGCATGCAATCATGCAAGATGGTGCATGATACTAAAGCATGTAAATCCTACTCAAAATATCTATCCGAATAATATGTACAATCAGTATGTACATATCCCTAATCCAAGTACTATGATCCAAATAAAACAGGGAGATATAATCATATCCTATCCAATGCATGTATCAATAGGCACAAAAACATACTAGGCATATAAACATGAATATTATTGCATGCTATCCTAACTAACATATCCACTTGACTATATCTAAAAGATAAGTCAAAGTACCACTTTGATAAAATGTCGCAAAGAACAGGATCGTCACGTAGTGAACTGCCTCGTGACCAAAACCTGCATAATGCATAACTATTGTTAAACACATAATGCAATCCACTGACAAATCAAATCCTAAGCCGATTTCGGACTTAAACCCATTAACTCAAATGCTTAATAAAATCCCGGGTCAACTAGATTGATCTAGTTATCCCATTTAACCTAATAAATCCTCCGCATTAATCCCTATCGACCATTAAACAAATTAACAACATATTATACATTTATAAACACCCATATCTGAACTTACCAATTCTCCATCTTAAATCTCACAGCCAACAACCCATAATCTATAAATTTACAGCTAATAAAAAGAGAAGATAGTTCAAGCTTACCAAGCTTGGAAGTCTCCCCGCAGCATTTTCCCCAAATCTGCCCTATTCGCCGGAAAACCCGACGCCAACTCCACTGCCCTATCCTCAACGGTAATCCCCTGTTCACCGGCTCAAGATCAACTGCCCAAAACACAGAGGGATTTCAGTGAAAGAAAACCATCGTAACACCGAAATCTCGTCCAAGGTCGAAGAAGAGAAGCACCAACTCACCAACCTCCGGCGACGCTCGGCCCGAAGAGTAGTTCCCCACGGCGGCGGTCTCCACCCATTGCCCTAATTCTACGCAGAAAGTATAGCTCCGGCGGAGATCGTGGAGAACGACCTCACTCGAAGCGCTGCCAACGCCGACGCCCAACTGCACGACCCTTCACTGTCGGCGCGTCCTTGGTCCCATCAGGCGAGTTATCGTCGCTTGCCGCGAGGAGAGGGCGTCGCTGCGGCGGTATGGCGGCGCCTGCAGAGCTGCCGGTCTGTGACGGCCGAGGCGAGGCCGACGAGCTCTTTGGCGCGATCTATTCTGCCGCGGTGGTCGGAGCCCACAGAGGAGAAGAGCAGTCTTGTCGTGGCGGCGAGGAGAAGAGGGCGAGGCGCTAGTTGCGAGGGAGGTTTCGGGCGCGGGGGAAAGAAAAAGGAAATCGGGGAAGAAGGGATAGCGCGAGGAGAAGCCTTGAGGGGGGCTTAGGGTTTTCCATCGCATATTTATCCCCTTTAAATAGACCCCTCTAAAGCCTATTTACTTTATTCCCGTAAAAATCTCATATGGAGTCCGTTTAATTCCAGAAAAATTTCTAATTCCCTAAAAATCCCGAAAAATTTCCAGGATTATTTCCTTAATTATTTGACCATTTAATTTACTATTTTACATTTTTCGTATTTAACAATACTAACTATATAATTGAATCAGACCTCAGATATTATGGTGTTCATGCTCTTAATCTCGATATAATAACGGGCACATGTACTTAGTATTTATTTCTTTGATTTACCAATGGGCAAGATTTATGTGTTAACTCGATAGGCATGGTAAGTTGGAAAATAATATTATTTATATGGTGTGCCATTGATTATAGGAGGAAACTGTGTCCTATATACTAGGATGATGATGTCCCCTTGAGGAGCTCATAAAGTTCATCATGTAAATCCTGTAGGTTGACTTGGTCCAACATGATGATAAGGATAAGTGGTACTACTCATGGAGTTAGATATTGATTAAATAAATTGTTAGTAATTTATTTAATTAATGGGCATTCGATATCTTAAACACCGAGAGATATTTTGTACAAATAATATGTGAAGTCCATATTTAATTATGGGGGTTGGTGAGGTAGATCAATGATGATCCTCTAGTGGAATGGATCATCATTAATGGATCGGGTTATATGTGGTTCAGATCCATTGGGTGGCCAAGATCCAACTCCTCCTCATGGTCTCTATTGTAGCCTATTATAAATACCTCATGAAGCCTAGATCTATATAAGGTGGTGGAGAGGCATGGGCGGCAACAAGACAAGGTTTTTGTGTTGGGTTTTTCCGAGCCGCAAAAACCGCTTTTTGCGTTGCGGAAACCTCGGAAGCCCCGGCCACGGATCCGTGCGAAGTATAAAAATTATAATTACATGTATGTGCTTACAAAAATCCTAGATCTACCTTAGATCTAAGAGGTTAGAACGTTACCCTCGTAGCGACGCCCTTCGCATATCCCGCTCGTCCAAAAGTCCGCCGGAACTCGAGAGTGTCAAGTGCACACTCCTCTATGGTATCCACACAAGCAATAGGTGGAGGGAAATGCCTTAGAGTGTGCTAGCACTCCCTTAGGAATTTCGGCAAGATGAGGTTTTGAGAGAGAGAGCTTGAGAGAAAAGGTTCCAAGGTTGAAGATGAAGTAATTGTGAGTTACTCTACAAAATGAATTCATCCACATAACCCCTAATGGTGTTGGCCGGCCACATTATGGAGGGGGGGGGTTACATGTATGCATGTAACTCCCATGACCCTTGGTCTCCCTCATGATGTGGCACCAATTGACCAAGTCAATGATGATGTGGAGCACCATCATTGGCCGGCCATGCCTAGTCATCATCATGACATGGCATTTGGTCAAGTCAAACTTGACCTTTCATCTTCACTCTCAAGTCAAGTCAAACTTGACCTCTAATCTCCCATGGTTGATCAAATCTAACCACATGACTCAAGTCAATTTAATATAATGAATCTCTATTCATTAATTTAAATTGATTTGATGAATCAAATCTCAATTAGACTCATTCAACACTTGAATCAACTTGAGTCTAACTCAATTAGTCTAATTTGGATTACTTTTAATCAAATTTGGTTCATCCCATGAACCTAATCCTCATGGTTCATCATATGAACCTAATCTCCATCTAATTGCTCTTATGTGTGTGACCCTATAGGTTCTTGTAACGTTGGCAATGTCCCTAAACCGATTTAGGAACATAAGCAATGAGCGGTATCTAGCAACACATCATTGCTACCCAAGTTACAAGAATGTTGAGCTCCAACATCACCTTTGTGACTACTAATTGTGACTCTCACAATATGTGACAATGTCCCTCTATCCTTGACATCTAGATTGACCAATCGAGGCATAGACCGTGTCATCCTCGGTACAATCTAAATCTTGAACTCCAAGTAGACTCACTCTAATCAAATGAGCTCAATATCTCATATTGACTCATTTGGGCATGGCCATGCACTTCGTGGTCTCACTCTATCAAGAATATCGATGTCACCCCCGTCATATAGGAGGGATAGATCCCATCTACATCACTCACATCCCTCCACATAATTCGTTACATACCCGATGAATCGCCTTTATAGTCCACCCATTTACGGGTGGCGTTTGTGAAGCAAAGTATGCAACTCCTTATGTAGGGAACCATGGTGACTTGGTCTAAGGACTAATAGTCATACTAATAGCCACATGAGAAAGTATATGACACTCATATAACGATCCATGATACTTTCTCATGGCGGGTCATTCAGTATACATTCTCCAATGCATACCCATGTGTCAACTTGATATCTCATATCCATGACTTGTGAGATCAAGTCATCTTGTTGACCTACATGCTAGTCTCTATGCATTAACATTGTCCCTGAATGTTAATACTCGACTAGGAATGATTAAGAGTAGTGTTCTCTATATCATCTCATTATCGATTCAACCAATCGATTGATATAGATAAGAACCTACTACTCAAGGACATTATTATATTTAGTTATTTGGCACCAATACAAGTAAATATAATAACCATGCCTTTATAAATAGGAATATGATACAATAAAGTCCATACAACAATCATCATATGATTGGCTCTAGGGCTTTCACTAACAATCTCCCACTAGCACTAGTGTCAATCACCGTAGTATCTAATACCCAATGACCTAGTGTGACCATCATGCTTTTTCTGTGCCAAAGCCTTGGTCAAGGGATCTGCGATGTTAGCCTCTGTGGGTACTCTGCAAATCTTCACATCTCCTCTATCGATGATCTCTCGAATGAGATGGAAGTGCCGTAGTATGTGTTTGGTCCGCTGGTGTGAGCGAGGTTCCTTAGCCGTGTCAATGTATGTACTCTGACTTAGGCTAAGCAATCTCTTAGATCTATCTCTATAGATCTTGATGCCTAGAATACAGGCTGCTTCACCTAAGTCCTTCATTGAGAAGCACGTCCCCAGCCAAGTCTTCACAGACTGTAGCGAAGGGATGTCATTCCCAATGAGTAGTATGTCATCCACATACAATACAAGGAACACAACTGTGTTCCCATTAACCCTCTTGTAGACACAGGGTTCATCTTCATTCTTGATGAAACCAAACTGTTTGATCGCATCATCGAATCGAAGATCCCAGCTCCGAGAAGCTTGCTTTAGCCCATAAATGGACCTTTGCAGCTTGCATACCTTCCCAGTATGCTGTGGATCTACAAAACCCTCAGGTTGTGTCATGTACACATCCTCGAGTAAGTTTCCATTCAGAAACGCGGTTTTGACATCCATCTGCCAGATCTCATAATCGTGGTATGCTGCAATAGCAAGCAAGATCCGAATGGACTTAACATCGCCACTGGAGAAAAGGTTTCATCATAGTCAATACCATGAATTTGCTTGAAACCTTTAGCCACCAATCGGCCCTTATAGGTATGCGTAAGTCCATCCATGTCAGTCTTTCTCCTAAAGACCCACTTACACCCAATGGGTTTGACCCCTTCAGGTGGATCAACCAAAGTCCATACTTGGTTAGTGTACATGGATTCCATCTCGGATCTCATGGCGTCTAGCCATTTCTCAGAATCTGGGCTCATCACAGCTTCCTGATAGGAGGTAGGCTCATTCTCAATGAGCATAACGTCATCATGGTCAGACAAGAGAAATGAGTATCTCTCAGGCTGACGACGTACCCTATCAGACCTGCGAAGAGGTAGGTCTACTTGAACAGGTGGTTGTTCCACAACTCTTTGTGCAACAAACTCATCACCCACAACACTTTGTGGTTCCTGTTCAACCTCCATCAAGGCCTCAGTGCTATGGTCCTTATCTTGAATTTCTTCAAGATCGAAGGTACTCCCACTAGTTTTTCTAGAAACAAAATCCCTTTCTAGAAAAACCCCAGTCTTTGCCACAAACACTTTGTGCTGACTGGGAATGTAGAAGTAATATCCCTTTGTATCCTTGGGATATCCAACAAAATAGCACCTATCGGATTTGGGTCCCAGTTTGTCTGAGACTTGACGTCGAACGTAAGCCTCACAACCCCAAATCCTCATAAAAGACATCTTGGGATTTTTCCCTGTCCATATCGTATATGGTGTCTTTACCACAGCCTTGGATGGTACACGGTTAAGGGTAAAGGCTGCTGTGTCCAGAGCATATCCCCAAAAGGATATAGGAAGATCTGTGTGACTCATCATAGATCGTACCATATCCAATAGGGTACGATTCCTCCTTTCGGATACACCATTCCACTGTGGTGTTCCAGGAGGAGTGAGTTGGGATAGAATCCCACACTCAGCTAGATAGTCACGAAACTCATGGCTAAGGTATTCACCACCTCGATCTGATCGAAGTATCTTAATACTCTTGCCAAGCTGGTTTTGTACTTCATTCTTGAATTCTTTGAACTTTTCAAAGGATTCAGATTTATGTGTCATAAGATACACATAACCATATCTACTGAAGTCATCAGTAAATGTAATGAAGTACCTGTAACCACCTCTAGCAGCAACATTGAAAGGACCACATACATCACTATGTATAAGTCCTAACAAATCTGTTGCTCTTTCGCTATGTCCACTAAAGGGAGTCTTGGTCATCTTGCCTAAAAGTCAAGACTCGCATGTCTCATATGATTCAAAATCAAATGAGTCTAGCAGCCCATCCTTATGGAGCTGAGATAAGCGACTCTCATTTATGTGACCTAAGCGACAATGCCTCCGCACCCTACCAAGATAATATGTTTTGCTCTACTTTGACATATTCAACAACAACAAATGATCGAGGTAGGATATCCAAACTTGGTTGGCATTTTATGAGTAGATTCGATCAAGATCTAATCTAATCGTGAATGTGTATCATATACGCTGCAAGGCCTACACTAGCATGCATCACATACATACAAGCAATATACTAGCATGCATCATATACATACAAGCAAAATATTCTAGCATGCATCATATACATACAAGCAAAATATACTAACATTCATCACATACATACAAGCAAAACAAATATATATATATATATATATATATATATATATATATTGTGATGAGGTCATGGCCCTACTACGATCTTCTCAAGCCAATGAGAAGATCGGACAGTCAACCTAGGGTTAGCGGCTTCTCTAAACGTCTCCTTTGACCGTCATGTGTCGTCGGCACCCTACGCGTAACTCCGTCTACAAGTGGACCTTCCACGGCTTCATTTTGTACATTACAAATATGAAACTCGAGTTACATTCGAGTCTAAAACTATCTACAACTGGAATTTTAAAAGAAGAGGCACAACGCACAGGTCGGATACCCTAGATACAACGTGCACAACCACAAAAACGGCGTGCAAGCTGTATTATGAATTACAACACGTTTATCCAATCATATTGGGGTTCTTGGGCCATGACCATCACATAATTATACATAATTCTAAATTATGTATTTTACAGAAATTTCTATAATTTTTCCTATTTTGTTTTCAATTTTATGAGTCACCTCTCCGTAACGGTCCCGCTTAGCAGTTTCTGGACACGATCGCAGGACAATGCCCCTTTCGGGGTTAGGGGCAGCGCCCCTATTCGCAAAATGAACTTTGCGAGTATCCCATCTTGATCTTACAGAGACTTAAGTCGTTGTTCCAAAAACCTAAAGCGAGAACTCGTCGTTTCGGAGAGTTTTTCTCGGTGGTTGAAGCCTACAAGTGCCCCAACACTTGTTGCTTCGACTCTATGAGAAAAATACCCAATAAATCAATAAAAATACCAAAATTTACAGAAATTTATAGATCTGTAATTTTTATATCTAATACAAAAACTACAAAACAAAAATACATACATGCTTCGAACCTAGCTCTGATACCACTGTTGGATTATTCGAGCCGCAAAAACCACTTTTTGCATTGCGAAAACCCCGAAAGTCGGCCACGGATCCGTGCGAAGGTAAATAAAACTAAATGTATTGTTTAAAAAAAAACTTTAGATTTACTCTAGATCTACATATTAAGAGTTTACCCTCGATGCGACGCCCTTCGCTTATCCCACTTGTCCAAATGGCTTGCCGGAACTAGAGAGTGTCAAGTGTACATTCCTCTATCGGTATCTACACGAATAATAGGTGGAGAAGATCACTTAGAGTGTGCTAGCACACTAAGAAAAAAAATGTGGAACCGCCACATTAGCGGCCCCCTCCGGCTGCCCCTACCGGTGGAGGAGGTAAATCAGGACCCAGGTGGCAAGTGCAAAGGAGAGGGTCTGTCGATAGCCCAGAGTCGTGCGCTAGCACACTAAGGAACCCACGGCAAGAGGAGAGGGAGAGAGCTTGAGGGTAGATCCGAGAAAGATGATGAAGTTCACCCAAAATAACTTCACACACTAACTACACCTAAAGTGGCCGGCCACTTCATGGAGGGGTTACATGCATGCATGTAATTCCAAGAGTCAATGACTCTTGGTCTCCCTCATGAGGTGGCACCCCTTGATGTGTCCATAATGATGTGGAACATCATCATTGGCCGGCCTCGATGCCAAGTCAACATGACATGACAATTGGTCAAGTCAAAATTGACCATTCATCTTCCCTCTCAAGTCAAGTCAAACTTGATCTATTATCTCCCATGGTTGATCAAATCCAACCACTTGATTCAAGTAAATTTGATTTAATGAATATCTATTCATTATTTTAAATTGACTGGATGAATCAAATCCAAATTAGACTCATTCAACACTTGAATCAAATTGAGTCTAACTCAATTAGTCTAATTTGGTTTACTCTTAATCCAATTTGGTTCATCCCATGAACCTAATCCTCATGGTTCATCATATGAACCTAATCTCCATCTAATTGCCCTTTGTGTGTGACCCTATAGGTTCTTGTAACGTTGGCAATGCTCCTAAACCGATTTAGGAACAAAAGCAATGAGCGGTATTTAACAACACATCATTGCTACCCAAGTTACAAGAATGTTGAGATCCAACATCACCTTTTGTGACTACTAATTGTGACTCTCACAATATGTGACAATGTCCCTCTATCCTTGACATCTAGATTGACCAATTGAGGCATAGACCGTGTCATCCTCGGTACAATCTATATCTTGAACTCCAAGTAGACTCACTCTAATCAAATGAGCTCAATATCTCATATTGACTGATTTGGGCATGGTCATGTACTTCGTGGTCTCACTCTATCAAGAATAACGATGTCACTACCGTCATATAGGAGGGATAGATCCCATCTACGTCACTCACATCCCTTCACAAATTTGTTACATACCCAGTAATCGCCTTTATAGTCCACCCATTTATGGGTGACGTTTGACGAACCCAAAGTATGCACCTCCTTATGTAGGGAACCATGGTGAATTCAGGTCCAAGGACTAATTGTCATACTAATAGTCACATGAGAAAGTATAAGACACTCATATAACGATCCATGATACTTTCTCTTGGCGGGTCATTCAGTATACATTCTCGAATGCATACCCATGTGTCAACTTGATATCTCATATCCATGACTTGTGAGATCAAGTCATCGAGTTGACCTACATGCTAGTCTCTACTCGTTAACATTGTCACTGAATGTTAATACTTGACTAGGAATGATTAAGAGTAGTGTTCTCTATATCATCTTATTGTCGATTCAACCAATCGATTGATATAGATAAGAACCTTCTACTTAAGGACGTTATTATACTTTAGTTATTTGGCACCAATAGAAGTAAATATAATAACCATGCCTCTTTATAAATAGAAATATGATACAATAAAGTCCATACAACAATCATCACACAACAATCATCACTAACACAAATGATCTCCAATAACCCATTAAAGGAATATTCCAAGAAGTGGTCCCATGCTAACTGATTTATTATTCCTTCTTCATGATTCATTTCATCGAGGCTCAGTTACATACCATATCTCTCGAATCATTCCTTCCCTAATTCGACAACTGTCCTGCTTCCCAAGCCACTCTTTTCTGACCTGCCACTCTGCCTGCTTCTCAAATTGTCTCTTTCCTGACATGGCATTCTGCCTGCTTCTTGTTAGGAACGTTGGCATCGCTAGAGGGGATGAATGGCGATTTCACTTCTTGGAATTCGTTCGCGTTCGTTCGATTGCTTGTCTATAATTTTGTTAGCACAGCAAAATACAAATACAAATAACAAATAAAAACAACGACACAAGTACAACACGAAGATATAATGTGGTTCGGATCCTAGGGTTCCTACTCCACATGTCGAACTCAAGTGAGCTCTAGTGATGCACACCACCACTAAATCTTCTCTTTCTCGATAACACATCGGAGGTGGAGAAACCTTTTACAAGAATCATACAACAATAAGAATAAATACAAGCAACTACAAATGAAATACAACAACAATGTAAAGAACACTTTAAAAGAACTTGAATGTTTTGCTTGTTTGTTGGTTACTTGGAGATGCCTTTGAAGACCCTGAAATGCACTGACACTTCGCTTCAAAATTTCCCAAGTAAACCCATTATGAAATCCTTCATTGTAGCTTCCTTTTAACCTCTACTTAATCTGATTTCACACCTAATAGTAGACTGCCAAAAGGCACCAGTCGACTGCCCACAAAGTCATTGTCTCACAACGGCTTAATCCACGCTGGAAAAACTCCAACGAATACTCAGTAGTTTACTGACCTTACTGTTGGTGCAGTAGGCACCTAAGTCGAACCTGAGTTTTGATTATTGCAAACGATACAAAGTTAAGCTCATGTCGTTATCTCACGAGCTGAATCGAGTGTGCAGTAGACCCTAAACCCTAGAACTCCACAACAAAATGGCCTAGTAGAACACAAAAATGGAACCCTACAAGAAGCCGCTAGGACAATGTTAAATGAGTATAACCTACCCGATAGGTTTTGGGCGGAAGCCGTGAGTACGACATGGTATGTCCAAAATAGAATCCTTATGGTAAAGAGGCATCTTAAGACCTCATACGAGATTTATCACGATAAAATACCTAACATCAAGTACTTTAGGGTATTTGGGTGTAAGGTACATATCCTAAACACTAAGGATTACCTAGGGAAATTTACATCCAAAACCACGACCGGAATCTTTCTAGGATACTCGACTACAAGCAGAGCTTATAGAGTATATAACCATGACACCCTTAGAGTCGAGGAGACTATCAATGTAGTATTTGATGAAGGACACGAACCTACAAAACCCCCGGCAACCCCAATTAGCAAGCCGACTCATACTAGACCTAACTCTGATCCGGAGATCAGGTCTAGTGTTAATCCTAACCTAAGTCAACCAAGTCAATCTATCGACCAAGTGATAGATGACTCCAACCAAACTAGAACTCAAACGAGTCATCCTATGGATCAAGTTGTAGACTCAAACCCAAATCCAACTAGGACTCAAACGAATCATCCTATCGACCAAGTAATAGGTGATCCAAGTCTAGGAGTTCGAACTAGAGCCTCATACAGAAACCTTAGTCAAATATCTTTGATTTCTAAAATTGAACCCAAAACTATTGACCAAGCTCTTCTTGATCCCGATTGGATTATTGCAATGCAAGAAGAGTTGGCTCAATTCACTAGGAATGAAGTATGAGAATTAGTACCACCACCTAAAGATAAAACAATCATTGGAACAAGGTGGGTGTTTAGAAATAAAATTGATGATAAAGGTGAAGTAGTTAGAAATAAAGCTAGACTATTTGCTAAAGGGTTTAGTCAAGTCGAAGGTTTAGATTACGACGAAACCTATGCCCCAGTAGCTAGATTAGAGTCCATTCGAATGCTATTAGCATATGCAGCACATCGAGGATTTAAATTGTTTCAAATGGATGTGAAATCTAGATTCTTAAATGGATACATTAAAGAAGAAGTTTACGTTAGTCAACCCGGTATCGAAAGTTTAGACAAACCCGATCATGTCCTTAGATTAAAGAAAACGCTTTATGGACTTAAACAAGTTCCGTGAGCTTGGTACGAAAGACTTTCGATTTATCTTAAGTCCAAAGGCTTTTAACCAAGGTGTAGTTGACCCAACCCTTTTCATAAAACCCTTAGGTAAAGACATATTCATAGCCCAAATCTAGGTAGATGATATTATTTTCGGAACCACCAACTCAATCCTACTAAATGAGTTTATTTCACTTATGGAAAGTGAATTTGAAATGAATCTAGTAGGCGAATTAAGTTTCTTCTTAGGATTACAAATTAAACAAACTAAAGATGGAATATACCTACATCAACGCAAATATACTAGGAAATTAATTAAACGCTTTGGAATGCAAGACGCTAAAATTATTAATACCCCAATGGCAACAAATGTTAATATAGAAGAAGATATAATCGGAAACCAAATTGATTTAAAATACTATAGGAGCGTAATAGGGAGTCTCCTTTACTTAACTGCAAGCCGATCTGATATCTTATTTGCAGTAAGTATGTGCGCCAGGTTTCAAACCTGTGCCAAGGAGTCTCACCTAACTCTAGTCAAGCGCATCCTTAGATATCTACACTTAATGTCGGTATTTGGTATCCTAGATCTACCGAGTTCAAACTAACCGGCTACTCCGATTCGGACTATGCCGGTAGTAAGCTCGATAGAAAGAGTACGAGTGGTTGTTGTCAACTTCTCGGCTCAAGTCTAGTGAGTTGGTGCAGTAGGAAGCAACTGTGTTGCCTTATCTACCACCGAAGCCGAATACATCGCGATGGGTGAGTGTGTCACTCAGCTTCTTTGGATGAAGCACACTCTCCGCGACTTTAAGTTAAACTTTAAGAATACTAAACTTCACGTAGATAATATTAGTTCAATTAATCTTACTAAGAATCCGATATGTCACTCTAGGACCAAACATATAGAGGTCAAACACCATTTCATTCGAGAACATGTGGCCAACGGAGCCATACAACTCGAATACGTCGAATCAAAGTCTAACTTAGCAGACCTATTTACTAAACCCCTACCCGAAGCCGAATTTAGTCTATTAAGATGAAAATTGGGCATGTGCGTAGTAGAATTGGACATACTTTAGATATCATGCACCTATAGATTTAAGGAGCCAATACATCTCACGTAGATGGGCGTGAGATGTTAGGACCTTACTCCTGGTTCCAGATGTAGAGTTAGTGCATCGTCATGAACCACGGAGTATAATCATACATACTAACCGACAGACTCGACTGGTTGATCTTTTATATCAATCAAGCCAGATATGAGTCGAACATTTTATAGATGAACTTATTTTCAATATATTATTTTCAAAATAATGTGGAACATGCTTGGACTTTAAATTTAACACTTATTTTTGTTTTCCACATACACCCTCACTCTTTTCGATATATGGCAAAAGGGGGAGAAAAAGGCCAAAGTTAAGGGGTCAAATTTTTAAATTTTTTGGTTTAACTCTTACTTTATATTTAAACCAAAAGTTAACTTTAAGTTTTGAAAACTTATTAAAGGCCAAGTTAAGAGAATTCTTAACTTATTTGTGCCATCAACGCTTTACTTATTTTTAATGTTTTACTTAAGGGGGAGAAAGGGCCAAGTTAAGAAGAACTCTTAACTTAAACGTTTTACTAAGGCCAACTTTAAGTAATTAAACCCTCAAGGGAAGGATTAAGGTCTCTTTCTTCAAGACTCACCCTCGGTCAAGGGGGAGGTTTCCTCAAGGGGGAGTACTTGAAGAAAATCCTTACTACTCCAACTTAATCTTCTTTATTTTTTGTTTGTTTCTAATGCACATTATTCTTCATGCTTGCTATTTACTTAACTTTGTATGTGGGTTTGCCATAAATAAAAAAGGGGGAGATTGTTGGTGCAGTAGGCACCTAAGTCGAACCAGAGTTTTGATTATAGCAAACGATACAAAGTTAAGCTCATGTCGTTATCTCACCAGCTGAATCGAGTGTGCAGTAGATTGTTAAAGCCGAGTGAAGGCTAGCGACACCCAAAGAAGCCCGGGTCGGGCGACACTCGAGTGACTTCGAAGGGAGCTGAAGGAATCGAGTGGAAGGCCGGAAGCAAAAGCGACATGGTAAGTATCGAGGTAATCTCGTGTGTGCGAGCGTAAGTGAGGTCGTATCCTCCTTACGAGGATGGTCTTAAGCGTAGATCCGACCAAAGACATCCCATCGATGGTCTAGGTCGAGATCGGATGGTCGAAGGTCGTCGAAATAATATTTTCTTTGAGCTAACTTTGCCTTGCAGCTAGTATCGATCATTGCCCGGCTTGGAGGACTCGATTGCGTCAAAACAATCATCGCCGAGGTCGATTCGATCGATCATCGCCATCAGTCGACTGATGATGGCCATCAGTCGACTGATGGTCAATGATCAGCTTCGAGGAGTCAAGGCTTATCACCCCATTTCAAGGAGATTGGTGCTCAATTTTGATTGGCTAGGGTTCCTCTCGAAAAGGGGCTCAAAGGCTATAAAAGGAGGGCCAATCCTAGGGTTTATTCATCAATTCTAAGCTTCCAAGAGCCTCTGCAAAGCTACAACTCTCCGACAACGAAGTTCTTCTTCTCCGACGCTAGGTTTAATTTTCTTTTAGTTTTTATACGTCGGTTTTAGATTTATATTCGTTGTTCATTTACTTTTTCGAAGCTCTTTTTCTATCATAACGAGGAGAGGGGGAGTGTCCCTCTACCTCAAGTTTTTGTTCTTGAATCGATTAACTCCTACCTCCAACGAGGAGGAGTTCGTTTAGTATTTTGCCCTCCGTGGTCAAGGTGTTGGGATTTCCGAGCCGCAAAAACCGCTTTTTCGTTGCGAAACCTCGGAAGCCCGACCACGGATCCGTCAAGTATAAAATTATGATTACATGTATGTGCTTACAGAAATCCTAGATCTACCTTAGATCTAAGAGGTTAGAACGTTACCCTCGTAGCGATGACCTTCGCTTATCCCGCTCGTCCAAAAGTTCGCCGGAACTCGAGAGTGTCAAGTGCACACTCCTCTATGGTATCCACACAAGCAATAGGTGGAGAGAAATGCCTTAGAGTGTGCTAGCACTCCCTTAGGAATTTCGGCAAGATGAGATTTGGAGAGGTAGAGCTTGAGAGGAAGAGCACCAAGGTTGAAGATGAAGTTATTGGAATAACTCACCCAAATGAATTTCATCTAATGAAACCCCTAAAGTGGACTGCCACTTCAAGGAGAGGGAGTTTCATGCATGCATGTAACTCCCATGTCCCTTGCTCTCCCTCGAGGTGGCACCAATTGACAAAGTCAATGATGATGTGGAGCATCATCATTGGCCGGCCATGCCTAGTCATCATCATGACATGACATTTGGTCAAGTCAAACTTGACCTTTCATCTTCCCTCTCAAGTCAAGTCAAACTTGACCTCTAATCTCCCATGGTTGATCAAATCTAACCACTTGACTCAAGTCAATTTAATATAATGAATCTCTATTCATTAATTTAAATTGATTTGATGAATCAAATCTCAATTAGACTCATTCAACACTTGAATCAACTTGAGTCTAACTCAATTAGTCTAATTTGGATTACTCTTAATCCAATTTGGTTCATCCCAGGAACCTAATCCTCATGGTTCATCATATGAACCTAATCTCCATCTAATTGCTCTTATGTGTGTGACCCTATAGGTTATTGTAACGTTGGCAATGTCCCTAAACCGATTTAGGAACATAAGCAATGAGCGGTATCTAGCAACACATCATTGCTACCCAAGTTACAAGAATGTTGAGCTCAACATCACCTTTGTGACTACTAATTGTGACTCTCACAATATGTGACAATGTCCCTCTATTCTTGACATCTAGATTGACCAATCGAGGCATAAACCGTGTCATCCTCGGTACAATCTAAATCTTGAACTCCAAGTAGACTCACTCTAATCAAATGAGCTCAATATCTCATATTGACTCATTTGAGCATGGCCATACACTTCGTGGTCTCACTCTATCAAGAATATCGATGTCACCCCCGTCATATAGGAGGGATAGATCCCATCTACATCACTCACATCCCTCCGCATAATTCGTTACATACCCAGTAATCTCCTTTATAGTCCACCCATTTACGGGTGACGTTTGACGAAGCCAAATTATGCAACTCCTTATGTAGGGAACCATGGTGACTTAAGGTCTAAGGACTAATAGTCATACTAATAGCCACATGAGAAAGTATATGACACTCATATAACGATCCATGATACTTTCTCATGGCGGGTCATTCAGTATGCCATTTAACCTAATAAATCCTCCGCATTAATCCCTATCGACCATTAAACAAATTAACAACATATTATACATTTATAAACACCGATATCTGAACTTACCAATTCTCCATCATAAATCTCACAGCCAACAACCCATAATCTATAAATTTACAGCTAATAAAAAGAGAAGATAGTTCAAGCTTACCAAGCTTGGAAGTCTCCCCGCAGCATTTTCCCCAAATCTGCCCTATTCGCCGGAAAACCCGACGCCAACTCCACTGCCCTATCCTCAACGGTAATCCCCTGTTCACCGGCTCAAGATCAACTGCCCAAAACACAGAGGGATTTCAGTGAAAGAAAACCATCGTAACACCGAAATCTCGTCCAAGGTCGAAGAAGAGAAGCACCAACTCACCAACCTCCGGCGACGCTCGGCCCGAAGAGTAGTTCCCACACCGACAGTCTCCACCCGACCCTAATTCTACACGCAGAAAGTATAGCTCGGAGATCGTGGAGAACGACCTCACTCAGCGCGCTAACGCCGACGCCTTCCGCATGACCCTTCACCGCTTGCGTCCTTGGTCCCATCAGCGAGTTAGTATCGCCGCGAGAGAGGCGTCGCCGGCGTGTGGCACGCGCCGGAGAGGGGCTGGTCGCGCGACGGTCGGAGGCGAGGCCGGCGACTGCCGTGCGCGATCTGTTGCGGATCGTGGTCGACGAGCCCTGAGAGGAGAAGCAGTCTTTGTCGTGGCGGCCTTCATGGCGAGAGAAGAGAGAGGGCGAGGCGCGGTTGCGAGGGTTTGGTGCTGAGGGGAAAGAAAAAGGAAATCGGGGAAGAAGGGATCGCGCGAGGAGAACTGCCGAAGGGGGAACACGGAGGAGAGAATAGAAAAAGGGAAATAGATAATTAGGGTTTTCCATCGCATATTTATCCCCTTTAAATAGACCCCTCTAAAGCCTATTTACTTTATCCCCGTAAAAATCTCATATGGAGTCCGTTTAATTCCAGAAAAATTCGTAATTCCCTAAAAATCCTGAAAAATTTCCAGGATTATTTCCTTAATTATTTGACCATTTAATTTACTATTTTACATTTTTCGTATTTAACATTCTCCCCCACTAATAAAAATTTGGTCCCCAAATTTCCTACTCAGATGTATAACGAGTAAGAAATACCACAAGTACTGATAATATACTTCACGTACCTTAAGTAAACAAGTGGGGGTATTGAGCTCTGATCTTTTCCTCGAGCTCCCAAGTAGCCTCCTCGTCGGTGTGGTGATTCCACTCGACCTTGACAAGTCGCACAACCTTGTTCCGCAACTGTCGTTCCTTGAATTCCAAAATCCGTACCGGAACCTCTACGTAAGTAGCATCAGGTTGAATGTAACCTGACATATCTGATAGAATATGTATAGAATCTGACACATACTTCCTCAGCATGAACACATGAAACACATCCTGGATACCAGCCAAAAACGGTGGTAGCCCTAGACGGTAAGCGACTGCTCCGATCCTCTCAAAAATCTCGAAAGACCCAATGTACCTTGGAGCTAACTTACCACGGAGGTCAAATCTCTTCACCCCTTTCATGGGTGAGACTCGCAAGAATACCTGATTACCAATAGAGAACTCCCGAGGTCTCCGTCTCCGATCTGCATAACTCTTCTGACGATCCTGCGCCTCTGCCATCCTACGTCTGATAGTACGGACCAACCCTGTCTCATACTGAGCTCTATGGGTCCTAGCAACTGATCCTCCAAGTTGCCCTCGAAATCCATAACACAGGACCCAGCAAATCCTCTAGTATCTAAATGGTCCGATCAGACTGTCCATCTATCTGTGGATGGAATGCAGTACTAAAATGAGAATCTGTGTGCCTAAGGCCTGCTGCAGACTCCGCCAGAACCGAGACATGAATCGGGGATCTCTATCTGATATAATGCTCAAAGGAACACCATGAAATTTGATGATATCCCGACAATATAACTCTGTCAAACGATCCAAAGAGTCAGTCTTCCGAATCGCTATGTAGTGCGGGGATTTGGTTAGTCGGTGATCGTCTACCCAAATCGCGTCATGGCCTTGTTGTGTCCTAGTCAAACCCACCACAACATCTATAATATTGTGCTTCCACTTCCATGCCGTAATCTAATTTTCTTGATTAATCCGTTCCTTAAACTAATGCAACTCCGGAAACCATTATCCTCCTCGAAGTCAGAGATGGTAGTCCATCTACCGTCCAAAACCACACCACCACACACTCTGTAAGTGCATGGTAGGCTATCGCGACCAAACTTCCTTGTTACAACCGTTCGTGTTCCAGCTACTCTATAGTAGCTATCCAGTAGCTAGCCAAAACTCCATGAGCATTTCTGCTCCTCACCTCTTCTAAACCATATAATAACTGCGAAGTCCACGTCATAAATATATGACAACCCATCTCGTAGTTCCTCATTTGACGTAAACACGGGATACGTCTCGATCAACTAAATCAGAAACGCTCCATTCTCTGAAACATTGCATCCGCATACAATACCCTTCCTTCCACCCGAGAATGATCAAACCACACGGGTGTAAAAGTCAATCATTGTCTGAGCTGTGAAACTAATTTCACAAGCTTTAGACCAAATAAATTCCATCACCAGTCAGCGGTATAGTACCACTAGAACATCCTATCCATATCTATGGTAATAATCAAATCAATACCAAAAAAAATAATCATCTACGGTGGCCGAGTGCTCAACTCCAACTACCACCATCACAAATGATCCAATCGTGTCCAGAATACACGATTTCCCAAATCCCTGGACGACTAAGTCGTCAATAAGTCTAATAAGATAATCAAAAGCTCAAACAATTCATACCAAGTATGAAATTGTCATCGCTACACACATGTATGTTGGGTTTTTCCGAGCCGCAAAAACCGATTTTTGCGTTGCGGAAACCTCGGAAGCCCCCGGCCACGGATCCGTGAGAAGAAGTATTAAAACAAAAACATGTATGTGCTTGTATAAAAACCCTGGATCTACCTTAGATCTATGAGATAAGAGCGTTACCCTCGATGCGATGCCCTTCGCAAATCCCGCTCGTCCAAAAGTCCGCCGGAACTCGAGAGTGTCAAGTGCACACTCCTCTATGGTATCCACACAAGCAATAGGTGGAAGAAAAACACACTTGAGTGTGCTAGCACTCCTAGGGTGTCTCGGCAAGATGAGGAAGGAGAGGGAGAGAGCTTGAGAGGAAAAGTTCCAAGGTTGAAGATGAAGTCAATTAGCCACCAAAAATCAATACCCCATCTAATGGAGTGGCCGGCCACTTCATGGAGTGCATGCATGTAACTCCCATGACCCTTGATCTCCCTCATGATCTGGCATCAATTGACAAAGTCAATGATGATGTGGAGCATCATCATTGGCCGCCCATGCCAAGTCATCACTATGACATGGCATTTGGTCAAGTCAAACTTGACCTTTCATCTTCCCTCTCAAGTCAAGTCAAACTTGACCTCTAATCTCCCATGGTTGATCAAATCTAACCACTTGACTCAAGTCAATTTAATTTAATGAATCTTTATTCATTAATTTAAATTGATTTGATGAATCAAATCTCAATTAGACTCATTCAACACTTGAATCAACTTGAGTCTAACTCAATTAGTCTAATTTGGATTACTCTTAATCCAATTTGGTTCATCCCATGAACCTAATCCTCATGGTTCATCATATGAACCTAATCTCCATCTAATTGCTCTTATGTGTGTGACCCTATAGGTTCTTGTAACGTTGGCAATGTCCCTAAACCGATTTAGGAACATAAGCAATGAGCGGTATCTAGCAACACATCATTGCTACCCAAGTTACAAGAATGTTGAGCTCCAACATCACCTTTGTGACTACTAATTGTGACTCTCACAATATGTGACAATGTCCCTCTATCCTTGACATCTAGATTGACCAATCGAGGCATAGACCATGTCATCCTCGGTACAATCTAAATCTTGAACTCCAAGTAGACTCACTCTAATCAAATGAACTCAATATCTCATATTGACTCATTTGGGCATGGCCATGCACTTCGTGGTCTCACTCTATCAAGAATATCGATGTCACCCCCGTCATATAGGAGGGATAGATCCCATCTACATCACTCACATCCCTCCGCATAATTCGTTACATACCCAGTAATCGCCTTTATAGTCCACCCATTTACGGGTGACGTTTGACGTTTATTCATTATGTAGGGAACCATGGTGACTTGAGTCTAAGGACTAATAGTCATACTAATAGCCACATGAGAAAGTATATGACACTCATATAACGATCCATGATACTTTCTCATGGCGGGTCATTCAAGATACATTCTCAATGCATACCCATGTGTCAACTTGATATCTCATATCCATGACTTGTGAGATCAAGTCATCTTGTTGACCTACATGCTAGTCTCTACGCATTAACATTGTCCCTGAATGTTAATACTCGACTAGGAATGATTAAGAGTAGTGTTCTCTATATCATCTCATTATTGATTCAACCAATCGATTGATATAGATAAGAACCTACTACTCAAGGACATTATTATATTTAGTTATTTGGCACCAATACAAGTAAATATAATAACCATGCCTTAATAAATAGGAATATGATACAATAAAGTCCATACAACAATCATCATATGATTGGCTCTAGGGCTTTCACTAACAATCTCCCACTAGCACTAGTGCCAATCACCGTAGTATCTAATACCCAATGACCTAGTGTGACCATCATGCTTTTTCTGTGCCAAAGCCTTGGTCAAGGGATCTGCGATGTTAACCTCTGTGGGTACTCTGCAAATCTTCACATCTCCTCTATCGATGATCTCTCGAATGAGATGGAAGTGCCGTAGTATGTGTTTGGTCCGCTGGTGTGAGCGAGGTTCCTTAGCCTGTGCAATCGCTCCATTGTTGTCACAATAGAGCTCTATAGGATCTGCAATGCTAGGAACCACCCCAAGCTCAGTAATGAACTTGCGGATCCAAACTGCCTCCTTTGCTGCCTCAGATGCAGCGATATACTCGCCTCTGTAGAATCAAGAATCGTGTCTCGCTTCAACTCTTCCACTCACGTCAAGCAAAACACGAACCCCGATCGCGATCCGTAATCATCTCGTCGTTTGGAAGCCGCATCGCAGAACCCTTTACAGCTAGCTCCTCATCGCCTCCAAATATTAAGAAATATTCTTTAGTCCTTCTCAAGTACTTAAGAATATTCTTGACTGCTATCCAGTGACGCTCACCTGGATCTGACTGGTATCTACTCGTCATGCTCAAAGCATACGAGACATCAGGACGAGTACACAACATGGCGTACATGATAGATCCTATAGCAGATGCGTAAGGGATCTTATCCATGCGGTCTCTCTCCTCTCTAGAAGAGGGACTTTGAGTCTTCGAAAGACTCACACCATGTGACATCGGCAGAAGTCCTTTCTTGGAATTCTGCATGGCAAACCGAAGTAATACCGTGTCAATGTATGTACTCTGACTTAGGCCAAGCAATCTCTTAGATCTATCTCTATAGATATTGATGCCTAGAATACAGGCTGCTTCACCTAAGTCCTTCATTGAGAAGCACGTCCCCAGCCAAGTCTTCACAGACTGTAGCGAAGGGATGTCATTCCCAATGAGTAGTATGTCATCCACATACAGTACAAGGAAGACAACTATATTCCCATTAACCCTCTTGTAGACACAGGGTTCATCTTCATTCTTGATGAAACCAAACTGTTTGATCGCATCATCGAATCGAAGATTCCAGCTCCGAGAAGCTTGCTTTAGCCCATAAATGGACCTTTGCAGCTTGCATACCTTCCCAGTATGCTGTGGATCTACAAAACCCTCAGGTTGTGTCATGTACACATCCTCGAGTAAGTTTCCATTCAGAAACGCGGTTTTGACATCCATCTGCCAGATCTCATAATCGTGGTATGCTGCAATAGCAAGCAAGATCCGAATGGACTTAACATCGCCACTGGAGAAAAGGTTTCATCATAGTCAATACCATGAATTTGCTTGAAACCTTTAGCCACCAATCGGCCCTTATAGGTATGCGTAAGTCCATCCATGTCAGTCTTTCTCCTAAAGACCCACTTACACCCAATGGGTTTGACCCCTTCAGGTGGATCAACCAAAGTCCATACTTGGTTAGTGTACATGGATTCCATCTCGGATCTCATGGCGTCTAGCCATTTCTCAGAATCTGGGCTCATCACAGCTTCCTGATAGGAGGTAGGCTCATTCTCAATGAGCATAACGTCATCATGGTCAGACATAGTTGACGAAGATGTCCAACCATATCATAAGCATTCATGAACTCGTGTTGCTTCTGAAGCTCAGAGTTCATGGTCGCGAGCATTAGACATGACACATCTAATGCATCATCTTGATGCTTCTTGTAAGCATCTTTGTCAGCTCGCGAGGCATTGGCAGGAGGTGCCTCCGGAATGGGCTGCTCCAGGACATACAGCTTCCTTTCTTGGGTGAGAACAATTCTCAGGTTCCTGTACCAGTCCAGGAAATTTGCTCCATTGAGCTTGTCCTTCTCAAGGACAGATCGCAGAGAGAGAGTGTTCGTGTTTGTTGACATAGTAATCTACAACATACAATGCAGAGGATTAATATCATATTCCTTTTATCATTTAATTAGGCCTTTAATCAAATGATGCTCCCACTGAATTATAAGAATTTTGTAGAATCGAGTTATGGATGTGGTCAAACCACTTTTACTAGATTCATACAAACTAGCTATAATTCTTGCGGGACAAGATCCATATCATACTAAGCCTTGAGTTAGCTTTGGCTAAATCGCCCAAGATTAAGACCCACATTTACAAAAGACCTTGAGTTAGCTTTGGCTAAATCGCCCAAGATTTAGTGTAAATGCGATCTTAACCTATCTTTCCAACGATTGGAATATGCCTATAGTTCTACTCGATCCAATTGAGTTAACTAGTTTTGCTCAATCTAATTGAGCTTACTCTAACCCGAGTCGTGATAGGCGGGACCAAGATTGTCCCTCCGCACCCTACCAAGATAATATGCGTTGCTCTGCTTTGGCAGATTCAACAACAACAAATGATCGAGGTAGTGATGGGTATCAAGGCTCGGTAGGCATTTTCGAGTTGATTCGATTATGATCTAATCTAATCGTAATGTGTATCTTATACGCATTTAGGCCTTTATTATCCTATATTAGCATGCATCATATACATACATTAATTATTCTAGCATGCATCATATACATACAAGAAAATTAACCTAGCATGCATCATATACATACAAACATTTTTTCTACTAGCATGCATCACATACA
This sequence comes from Wurfbainia villosa, assembly GCA_025175895.1. Taxonomy (NCBI): domain Eukaryota; kingdom Viridiplantae; phylum Streptophyta; class Magnoliopsida; order Zingiberales; family Zingiberaceae; genus Wurfbainia; species Wurfbainia villosa. Next base: position 26,138,555 of record CM045989.1, on the reverse strand, counting down.
TACAAGCAAAATCAATTAAATATACATATATATATATCAACATATATATATATCATTAAATGTGATATAGTCATGGCCCTACTACGATCTTCTCAAGCCAATGAGAAGATCGGACGGTCAACCTAAGGCTAGCGGCTTCTCCAAGCGCTTCCTTTGACCGCCATGTGTCGTCGTCACCCTTCTCGTAATCTCGTCTTCGAGTGGACTTTCCACCGCTCCATTTTGTACATTACAAATATGAAACTCGAGTTACATTCGAGTCTAAAAACTAATTACAACTAGAATATTAAAAGAATAGGTGCGACGCGCAGGTCGCAAACACTTTACAACACGCACAACCACAAAACGGCACGCAGGCCGTATTATGAATTACAACACACTTAATCCAATCCAATTGGGTTATTGGGCCATGACAATCACAGAATTATACATAATTCTAAATTATGTATTTTTACAGGAATTTCTATAATTTTTCCTAATTTATTTCGAATTTATGAGTCAACTCTCCGTAACGATCCCGCTAAGCGGTTTCCGGGCGCGATCGCGGGACATGGCCCCTTTCGGGGATAGGGGCAGCGCCCCTACTCGCAAAATAAACTTCGCGAGTGTCCCTACAATGATCTTACAGCGACTTAAGTCGCTGTCCCAAAAACCTAAAGCGAGAACTCGCCGATTCGGAGAGTTTTTCTCGACGGTTGAAGCCTACGAGTGTCCCAACACTCGTTGCTTCGACTCTACGAGAAAAATACCCAAAAATTCTATAAAATAAGAAAATTTACAGAAACATATAAATCTGTAATTTTTATATCTAATATAAAAACTACAAAAACGAAACACATACATGCTTCGCACGTGGCTCTGATACCACTGTTGGGTTTTTCTGAGCCGCAAAAACCGCTTTTTGCGTTGCGGAAACCTCGGAAGCCCTCGGCCACGGATCCGTGCGAAGTATAAAAAAATTATAATTACATGTATGTGCTTACAGAAATCCTAGATCTACCTTAGATCTAAGAGGTTAGAACGTTACCCTCGTAGCGACGCCCTTCGCTTATCCCGCTCGTCCAAAAGTCCGTCGGAACTCGAGAGTGTCAAGTGCACACTCCTCTATGGTATCCACACAAGCAATAGGTGGAGAAAAAGACACTTGAGTGTGCTAGCACTCCTCTATGGTGTCTCGGCAAGATGAGGTTGGAGAGGGAGAGCTTGAGAGAAAAATTCCCAAGGTTGAAGATGAAGTATAGATTATGCAAATGACGCTAATCAACCCAATCCGTCCTATACTATGACATGACGCTAATCAAATGCATACAACAGTTTGAACCAACACATACATCATGCTCAACACACAACAGTATAGATTATGCAAATGACATGTAATATGATGTACAAGCATATTCAACAATCATAGCTCAGCCAAATGCAACATCTCACATGCATATGTAAAACATATATCAAAATACATGCATTCATATATACATATCCAATAATGCATATACATGGTCATATCTGCAGACCCTACCACAACCATGACCCCAGTATGGCTTGGGTGACACAACATGATAACTATCCCAACTCCAGCTACCACTACTCTCGAGTGGTCGAATTAGGTAGTATGAATAAGTAGCTAGCCGCCATAGAGTTATATGCTACACCACGGGGGTCCCTGCTACTGGCTGCTCCGTCACTATCCATGAGTGGTCGAGCACCGCACACAGGATAACTGCACATCACACAACCACCGTCTATAGTGTGCGAGTGCACTACAACTACCACCGCTAACAGTGGCCAAGTGCGCAACTCCAGCTACCACCATCTATAGTGGTCGAGCGCGACACAACCAATGCTCTGCACTCAACCCTGTTACCATTACCCCGAGTGGCCGAGGAGACAGGATGACTGACGACTCATCTCAACCACAAGGGAGACCCAGTTGACAGCATGCATGCAATGTAATGATGCATAACTCCACACACATAAATCCACAAGACTCTCTCTCTACCACACAGAGAGTCATACACAACTGACAGTCAACTACGCTAGGACCTCTAGTCTGTAGCGACACTATCGACAATCAACCATGCTAGGATCTCCAGTCCGTGGCAACACACTATCAATAATTCATATAACCATACACAGACACATGATCCATAATGGATATACAACCATTCTAGGACCTCCAGTCCATAACCACATACTGACAACCACACACTTATCTATGCACAGACGACTAGATCCACTATAGATGCACAACTAATACGTGTACGATACAGCAATCAGCTCCATAATCTAATCCATCACCTAACCCTAGTGATGTGACACGATAACTCAAATCTAAGTTCACAACTGTGACCCTAACCACATGTACTTAACTGAATATTCATTAGCCAACACACAATAGGATTTATAATTCATATTCGTGATAAATGAACGATGAATTATCAACAATATATCTCAAAGGTCAAAGGCTAAGTACAAACACATGATTAAATAAAAGTGGAGTCAAGGTAAAAGGTATCAGCATAAATCCAAATTCATGCACTGGAATCAACAAACTACTTGACCAGGTAGATATTACCCACTTGCTATGTAGACTATGTCGATAGTCTTAACGTCCATGAACCTATCCTGAATCAAGGTCCCAATTCCGAATCCATGGCACCAACTTCTTGATCCAAATTCCTAAAATTTACCCACAATCATCTAATAGATATAATCCAACATGTATAACCACCATCTTCGACAAAATAGCCTTATTCACAACCAACAATCATCAAATATAGTATGCATACATAACACTTAAATCCATACTTACCTCATGATGCTTCAATTCCCCACAGTGGGAACCAAATCCGCTACTGCTCACCCTCAATCACCTATAATGACAATGTTTCACAGCAATCACCCTTACCTTTGATCCACACATTCTAAATTTCTTAATCCAATGGAAATAGAACCACACTAAAATCTTACCAGCAATTTAACCAGTAACTAAAGAAATTCCTCACCGATCACAGATCTACTATGATAATGTTGTGCTCCCCGATAACAATGTAGCACAATCAATGATCCCCTTTCAACTCACTAATCGGAGATGCAGTGTTCAATACCTCACCCCTATAAGGTTGCTGAGGAGCTATGCGATCGCTAGCTCCTCCACTCGATCTCTAGATCAGCTCACCAAACTCTGAAAAACTCCTGATCATAGCTGGTCGCTGCGACAATCATGAACAAAGGGACAAAACCCAATCAACTAAAGCCAGAGTAGAACTACACACAAGGAAATACAATGATACTAGTGATTTCTCAGCGGCGACGTCAATAGCCCATTCTGAGCTCCTCTCATCGTCGACAGATAGATCAGCGGTAGTTCCCTACCCCGTTTCTATTTCCCCCTGATCCACCAGTAGCGTCCCATAGACGATAGTCAACTCTTCCCCTCATTATCCCACCGATCTTGAGTCGACAAGAACCCAGCTGAATCGAAGGTCGGCTGAGTGCTAAGTGGGCAACGAGATCAACTGTCAGCAGAACAGAGGGTCGGCAATGATCTGAGCTTCAACGGTGAAGACGTCGTCGAGCTGGCCTCTCGAATAAGTAGTCGACGACGGTAGATGGGAGGTCGGCAGCGGATCGAACTCGCGGCGGCTGAAGGAGGGAGAGAGGAGATCTGTTCCGCCGGTGGTCGATGAAGCCAAGCTCACAGCAATCCAAAGGCGATTGCATATTAAAAATCGGCGTCGGATGAGATCAGCTGCAGCGATGAAGCAGAGGAAGAAATCGCGCGATGAAGAGAAGAAGGAATCAGGGTCGAGATCTGTGGAGGGGATAAGAAATCACGAGGAATGCATAAACGGTTGGGTTCAGCCTTTAAGAACCAATCTCTTAGGGTTAAGCTAGCCTAGGTTAAGTCCAGCTAGTCTAAGTTGACCCAAAACTAACCCAACCACCCATTTAAGCTTAAATCTTCCTCGTATGGACTCCTTTTGAATTCGGAAAAATTCCTGTGAACTCCTGAGACAATTTCTCCATTAACAAAGGGTATTTTATATTATTATTATTATTTTTCTGGTATCTTACATCTAATCCCTAGTCGACTTCTAAAGCTCAGTCGGCAGTCGAGCCTTAGTCGACTACATGACCAGTCGAGCCTCAATTGACTACATGACCAATTGACTGGGTCATAACCCCAGTCGACTGCCTGAGTCAACTAGGCCTTCCTAGTGTCAAACACTCGACTTGTCGACTGGTCCATAACCTAGTCGACTCGTAAACCTCAAACATGAGATTTTACACTCGACTTGTCGACTGGTCCATAACCCAGTCGACTTGATACTCATTTATAGCCTAGACCTAAGCCTTCTAGCTACCTCCATCAGCCTCACGCCTCTCGGATCACTCAAGTTCGTGACTCTTCATCCTTCACATTAGCCTTCAAATGCTTCCATTGGCTATGTCATACTAACCAGGTCCTTTGCTAAGGTTCATTTGGACTTATGTTGCCAAGAATATATGCTTGCACTTTACGCTACCAAAACCTCACCCTTGGACTTCCTTGCCAAGATCCATTTGGACTTATGCCACCAAGACTAGATGCCTGGACTTTATGCTACCAAAACTATACTCTTGGACTTCCTTGCCAAGATCCATTTGGTTACATTGCCAAGAATATATGCTTGGACTTTACGCTGCCAAAACTACATCCTTGGACTTCCCATTGCCTAGCCTCAATGCTTGGACTTTCATTGCCAAGACTACACACTTGGACTTAGGTGACCAAGACCATTCTTGGACTTTCCAAGCCAAGTATCCAAACTTGGACTTCCCATGCCAAGTATCCAAACTTGGACTTCCGAGGTTGATTGTTCCAACAATCTCCCCTAAATAATCTCTCCCATATTACTAGAGTAGTCGACTGGCTGAGGGTGCTCGGGAAATAGAGTAGGTGCTCAACACAAGGTGGCTCAGTTTTCAAAGTGGGTGCTCGGCAGTCAACTTCTAGAAAGAGCAGTCAAATGGCTGAGGGTGCTCGGGGAAGACCACTAGTGCTTGGACGAGCCGAGCACATAAGGAGAAACAGTGTTCTAATAAGCAGTTGACTGCTATGGTAGAGCAGTCGACTAGGGACACTGTAACAGGCAGTCATAAGCAAGGCACGCTCGACCAGCGCCTCGATTGTGGACTGCAGTCGACTGTTATGTATCCGTTGAGTGGTGATCTAGAGAAATGGCAGTGTCAGTAGTCGTTGGATTCGAGTGGCAGTCGACTGAAGGCGACGAAACGATTCATGCGGAGCTTATAAAAGGAGGACACGATGGAGTTCTTTAGTAGCGATTCTTAAGGAAGTTGATGGGGAATTGTTGTTGCATTCCAGACCTTCATGTTGGATCGAAAGCACGCTAGAGGGGGGGGGGGTGAATAGCGAACGTAAAAAACTTCTTTTTGTTCGATTAAAATCAAAGTAATGCAGCGGAATGTAAAACAATAGGAAATAGGTAGACAATTTATTTTTACTTGGTTCACAACCAAAAGGTTGCTACTCCAAGGTCCCGTGATCCTTGACCACGTATGAAGGGACAAAGCACTAACAATCTCCTCCTCATTGGAGGTAGGAGACTACGATTACAACGAAAGATAATCTCGAGGTAGAGGTACACGACCACCTATCCTTTTTTACAATGAAAAGCTCGAAGATGAAAGCTCAAATACAAAGTAGATTAAAATGACAACTTAAAATGTACTGACGATAAACAAAAGTCTTGAAGTGTTGGCTTGTCATCGGTGTTGCAGCAGTGTTTCGATGGCATAGACTTGCCATTGACGGTGCGGCATTGTGGGAGAACTTAGAGAGCAATTGTGATAAACTAAAGGTGACGGTTCCTTACAATCTGATCTTCACCTAGACCTTCCACTGGAACTCTTAGTCAAATCATCGCCTACAGTCATCCCCATATAGAGGACACGATCTACCATCTCTCTTCGCACTCGTGCTTACCTCCGGTCCTTTCTGACCAGTCGCTTAGCTTCTGATCTCCACCTAGGTTCTTTAACTCTCACAAAGTTCTCCCGGTGTCACCCAACCATCATGGTTTCTTGACTCAAGATTCTCTGGGTGTTGCTGACCTTCGACTTAGCTTAATCATTTCTGCACACTTAACCAAACATATGAGATAACGATAAGACCTTAACTTTGGGTCTTTGCCATTATCAAAACCTAGGTTCGATTATCTAGTGTCACTGCACCAACAATCTCCCCCTTTTTAATCTATGGAAAACCGACACAAAGTTAAGGGAAAATTAAGTGTAAAACAAGATGAGTAGTAAATGTGAAACACAATTAGCATGAGTATAAAAGAAGCATGAACATAAAAGAAGCATGAATATGAAAGAGTGCATAACTTAGTAAGTTAGTATGAGTAACTTAGTAAGTTAACATAAGTAAGAGCAAAATTTCATTTTCAAGTCCTCCCCCTTGACTTTAGGTGAGTACTTGAAAAAGAAAGCTTAGCTCTCCCCCTTAACGTTTTCCACTAAAAAGGTTAAGCAAGTTAAGTTATCAAAAAATAATTTTTGATCCCTTAACTTTGACCCTTTTCTCCCCCTTTTTCCATAAATCGAAATGTATAGGGGTTTGTAAAAAAACTTTATAAAATAAGCGAGTATAATTTGTAAGTCCAAGCATGTCTCATATAGATTTTGAAAATAAATAATTTCAAAATAATCTTAACTAGTAGTATGTTCAACTCTTTATGACTTAATTGATATAAAATGATCAACAAGTCTTGTATAGAGTTGGTTATTTTAAATAATTATACTTCATGGTTCATATCGATGCACTGGATCTACATCTGGAACCAGGAGTAAGGTCCTAACATATCATGTCCATCTACATGGCTTAGTACACAAACACATTGATCCTATGTGTTGTGAGATGTGTTGGCTCCTTAAATCTATAGGTGCATGCTTGCTAAGGTAAACCCTAAGCTAGTTCCATTTAGCATGAAGAAAAAAATAGAGTATGTAAGAAAAGTATAAGTTTTAATTTTGAACTCGACTAGTCGAAGAGGTTAGGGAGACCTTATGTTTAAGGAGTTTCACCTCCTCAACTAAGGTCCCGACCATGGACTCGGACTTAGCTAACTTTTTAGTTAAATATTTAATTGCATTGTAAAGCGTATCAATTAAAGATTGACTTACCTTGATCGAATCTCTTGAACCAGATACGGATCCGTGGCTTGTCGTGAATTGATGTTCATCTTCGGATTCAGAGTCGGACTCGGTCTCGGACTCGTCACTTGCTTTGGGTTTGGACTCGTCTTCGGGCTCGATCGGCTTGGCCATGAACACGAGATTGTTGAGCTCGTCTTCTTCCTCCGACGACTCCTCCCATGTTGCGTTGAGCGCCTTCTTCTTGAATTGAGATGGTTTGTTCTTTAGTCTTGGACAATCCGATTTGATGTTGCCCATCTTGTTGCATTCGTAGCATCTATAGTTGGAACTTTGCTTTTCCTTGGATTCCTTGATCGGGCATTTTCAGCTCTTGATCATTTTCCAAACTAGATTCACTAGTTCGGTCTCCATCTCATCGTTCACCTCCGATTCGTACTCCTCTTCTTCTTCTTCGGGAGGTGGTTTGCTCTTCGCCTTCTTCTTTCGACCTGCAACCAATGCAATACCTTTCTCAGTCATGACCGCATTAGACTGTTCGTGTAATTCAAATTCTGAAAAAAGATCATCCAACCTAATCTTAGATAAATCTCTAGATACCTTGTAGGCATCAACCATGGATGCCCACAAGGTGGTCCTAGGAAATGTGTTTAATGCATACCTTATTATGTCCCAATTCTCCACCTTTTGTCTGATCGAGTGGAGTCCATTCATGATCTCCTAGATCCTTGTGTGTAATTGAGTAGTTGTCTCGTGTTCCTGCATTTTCAAATTAAATAATTTTTTTAATAATAAATCACGCTTAAATACCTTCGTGTCGGTCATTCCTTCATGTAGCTCAATGAGCTTGTTCCATAAGTCCTTCGCTCTTATGAATGGTCCGACCCGATTGAGCTCCTCCTTGGAAAGACCGCATTGTAGGATTTGGGTTGCCTTTGCATCGGCCTCCACTTGACGCTTCATAGCATCAGTCCACTTGTTGCAATCTAGAAACTCACCATCTTCATTGGTAGGTAGCGAGAATCCGGTTTGAATCACGATCCACATCTCTACTTGGGCTTTTAAGTAACACTCCATCCAACCCTTCCAGTAATGAAAGTCATCTCTATTGTAAAATGGAGGTTGGGTGATTCTAAACCCTTCGAGATGGGCCATCTAAACCAAATCTTGCAAACAAAAAGACACGAAAAAAGTTCCAAGACTTCGCCTTGGATTAGTAGTGCGGGAAAAAATAGTAAAGAAAAAAATAAAATGAAAAATAATATGAAAAGAAAATCAAATCGCTAGATTGGTGGTTGCACAAAATCGTAGCGCCCCCGCTCTGATACCAATTGTTGGGTCGAAAGCAACCTAGAGGGGGGAGGGGGTGAATACCGAGCATAAAAAACTTCTTTTCGTTCAATTAAAATCAAAGTAACGCAGCGGAATGTAAAACAATAGAAAATAAATAGACACTTTATTTTTACTTGGTTCGCAATCAAAAGGTTGCTACTCCAAGGCCTCGTGATCCTTGACTGAGTACGAAGGGGCAAAGCACTAACAATCTCCTCCTCATTGGAGGTAGGAGACTAGGATTGCAACGAAAGATAATCTCGAGGTAGAGGTACACGACCACCTCTCCTTTTTATAATGAAAAGCTCGAAGATGAAAGCTCGAAAACAAAGTAGATCAAAATGATAACTTAAAATGTACCGATGATAAACAAAAGTCTTGAAGTGTTGACTTGTCGTCGGTGTTGCAGTAGTGTTTCGACGGCGTAGACTTGTCGTTGACGGCGCGGCGTTGTGGGAGCACTTGGAGAGCAATTGTGATGACCTAAAGGGGTGAAACCCCCCTTCTTTTTTAGCCCTCCAACTCCCTGAACGTTGAGTCCAAGATCTGATCCAAATCGACACCTCACCCCAAGAAAAGGGGTTCTTATCTAACCTTCATCGAGCTGGACAGTTTGAATAGCAATCAACTGATGGCCTTCATCAGTCGCCTTATGCCAGCAACAGTCGACTACCAATAGCCAACAGTCGACTGCCAGCTTGGTTATTCAACTACAACAAAGAGTTAGCACAAGACAAATGAAAGATAGTAAATATGACGGTTCCTTACCGTCCGATCTCAGCCTAGACCTTCCACTGGAACTCTTAGTCGGATCGCCACCTATAGTCGGCCCTGTACTTAGGACACGATGTTAAATACGGGGATTTAAAAAACCCTAAATTAAAAGGCCCAATAATTAAGGAAATAATTCTGGAAATTTTTCGAGATTTTTAGGGAATTTTAGGAATTTTTCTGGAATTTTTCTGGAATTAAACGGACTCTGTACGAGATTTTTACGGGGATAAAATAGATAGGCCTTATTTAAGGGGGGTATTAACCTAAACCGGTAACCCTAAGTTTTATTTCTTTTTCTATTTCTTTTTTTTCCCCGCCGCGCCGCAACCCTTCCCCTCGGCAGTTCCTCGCGCGAGTCCTTCCGCCCGCCCTCTTCTTTCTCCCTCGCGGCAGCCCGACGCCGTCGCGCCCGTCGCCAGCAGCCCGACGTCGGCGCTCTCTTCCCTTCGCCGGCGACGCTTTCTTCTCCGGCCGAGCCTTCTCTCCCCCATCGCAACCCTCGGTTGCGCTCCCGCGAGCACCGCTGCTCGACACCTCTTCTCTGCGGCCGTGACGTTGCCGCCTTCCCGGTGCTCAGGCCCGTCGACTACTCTTCTTCGTGTCCGCAGCCACCCGAGTCCTTGCGGCCCCTCTCCCTCCGCAAGCGCCGCCACTGCTCCTCGCGCGTCGCCGTCCACCGCCGACGCCACCTCCTCTGCCCTTCTGGCCGGAGGTCGCCGGAGTAGGTAAGGGTTCTTTTTACTTTTCGTTCTTGGACGATAGTGAGTTAGGGATTTTGTGTGTGTGTAGGTTGTGTGTTAGGTGTCGATTAAGGGGTACGTTAAATTGGGGGTTTGGGTGAGTTAGCTATGAGGTTTCGTTTAGGGATTGGTGTAGAATTTCCTCATCTAACTTGGATCTATGGTTTAAGCGGTGAGTGCCTTGGAGCTTAGGTTGCTCGGTGTAAAGGATCGGGATATGTTAGGTCGGTGGAGACCCAAGTCCGATGGTGTGAGCAGTTGCACCGGCTATGCGACTAGGTGTTTGGAGGTTAGTTAGTGGATGTTTGTAATGAGATTGATGTTTGAGGTTTGATGTGTTGTGATTGGTAATGCGGCTATTTAGATTTGGATTCGGCATGTGGATGGAATTTAGGCGGGTGAGCTTGATTAGTCGATTTGGGTTGATTAGGAGTTATTGGTTGATCGGTATGGTTCGGAGGATATGGGATTTGGGTGTTATTGTTTGATCTTGAGGATATCTTTGTAAGTGATGAATTAGGTTAATTGATTTGGAAATTGGTTTGGGTTAATTGGGTTATAAAAGAAATCGATTAATTATTCGATTTGTTGTTGAATTGTATATTTTGTGCTTGACTATAATTACGCTATATGAGTTTTGGTCACAGGCGGTCCCGATCGTGGACGATTGTTCTTCTTGCGGATATATATTGGTGGTATTTTGACTTAACGTTTAGATTAAGTCAAATTGATATGCTAGTTAGGATAGCTTACAATAATTTTTCATGTTTATATGCCTAGTATGTTTTTGGTGCCTACTAGATACATGCATGTGATAGGATATGATTATATTTACCTGTTTGATTTGGATCATAGTATTGGATTAGGGATATGTACATATTGGTTGTACATATCATTCGGATAGGTATATTATGAGTAGGATTTACATGCTTTAGTATCATGCACCATTTTCGCATGATTGCATGCTAGCTGGACGGGGTTCCATTATTGTTGAGCCCGCAGCTAGTTACATGGCCTGCACACACTGCCACTCATGGGTTAGTGGTACATCAGGAGGGTGTGTGCAGTTGCTCTGTCAGGCTCCGCTGGTCCGCTCATGGGTAGCGATGAGGCAGTGTGGTAGCGGGCAGGGATCCCTCCTCTGGCCTATGACACCAGGAGATGAGAGCTTAGCTCCCCCACTATGTTTGGGGCAGGAGGATAGGTGTACTCTGACAGCATCCTGTCCACTCGGTCACTCAGGAGCAGTGATGGCAGAGTGCACAGTTGTCATAGCCCTACCCACTCGGCTTCACCATTGCGTGTGAGGCGGTGGTAGCGTCGGGGTGACCATGTCATTGTACGACATGCATTTTGTGCATTGCATTTTGTATTGTGTTTCTTTGCATTATTGTATTGATGCCTTGGATGTGCATATGATTGTCATGCATACTGAGATACATGTTTATATATGGTCGAGGACTCTATTACTTCTAGTCGAGCACATGCTCCTATATCGAGGTAGGAGATTGAGTAAATCTGATCATTTTGTATTTCTTGCTTGCATACCCTATTTATGTGAGGTATCTTGGCATGATATTTTATTATTAGCTATACGATTTTGCATATCTACTATACATGAGTTCTTTGAACTCATCCCGTTGATTTATATCTATTTCAGGATGAAGCTGTCAGGAGAGTGCAGTTCCGGATCCCCCACTCGTCGTAGATGTTTTATTTTTGGATATTTGCTTTATGGTTTGGATATTTTGGTTAGAGGACATGTATAGGTTTGGAGATTGATTTTGTATTTGGATTTTTTTGGTGTCCTTATAGACCTTATTCGGATTTTTGGTTTGATTGATTTTGGTGAGTATTCCTTGATTGGCGAGAAGGGTAAGTCGATTTATGGTATTTGCCTTATCCTTTATTTTGGTTGATGGCACGAGGCCAATCTATATAAGCTACGTGTGAGTATGGATTCGGTCGTGTTGGCCAGATGTATAGTGGCCGTGTAGGCCTTGTATATAAAATTGGGATTGTCACCCGTCTGAGAGATCTTTGCCGGATTTTTAAATGCGGTGGGGTCTCCTTCGGGGCGTGACAATTTATTTGGTATCAGAGCGCCTAGGTTTTCGAGTTCCTAGGGGTTTTTGGATTTTTCGGAGTTCCCCATGTATTGGCAGGTTTTGCGAGGTAATTTGGAAATTTTGGATTGGTATAGATTTCCGACGATTTTATGTTTCAGAAATTCGAGGATTTTGACGAGATTAATATGGGGTTTTGGCGGCTACTGGACCTCTCCTGACGGTGAAATAGGTATGATGATAAATTTGATATGTTTTTATTTATGGTAATATCTGTATTCATTTAACAGATATGAGACGAGGTGGGCGTGCCTGGCAGGGCGTGGTGTGGGGCAGCCCGCGCCGAAGGACCAGATCTTTGGTGTGACTTGCGGAGAGATCTCACGAGGATGAGCATATTGATCAGGGTCAGATTCCACAGGGTGCTACGGGAGTTGTGGATCCTCAGTCCTCGGCGGATCCTCCTCCCGAGATACCCCCTGCTGGGGCATCCGATGTACCAGCGGGAGATCCTACTGCTACACATCAGACTCCCCCGCCAGTAGGACCTTCTACTACAGCAGGCCCATCGGCGTGGCCGACCCTCACTCGATGTCGGCCCTACTTATCCTCGATGTAGGCTGCGGCCTGAGCTCGGATTCGGGATTAGCTAAGTCGATGAAGAGCGGTTCACTTTATTCAGTGGAGGCGATCCGATCGTGGCTCGATCTTGGATCGAGACGATGGGCGTACCTTCTACTATATAATTGCGCTCCGAGTGGGAGAAAGCGAGTTAGCGGCCTTCCATTTCTGGCGGCCGAGATCTGGAGGATATCGGCTCGATTATTGGCGAGCAGCAGGTTACATGGGCAAAATTTAGAGAGGCTTTTGAGAGTCAGTATTTCCCCCGGGCATATCAGATGATGAGACGTCAGGATTTTCTGGGTCTAAGACAGAATAATCGCTCAGTGATGGAATATAATCTGAGAATTTAATCGGTTAGCGAGTTTTGCCCGAGTTAGTTCTTTGAGGATAGGTCACGGATGATGCACGGTTTATGCGAGGGCTGGATGGGCATCTGAGTTAGGATGGAAGGATTTGGTAGTTCTTCCCTCACAGGAAGCGTTGGATAGAGCTTTGTTGATCAAGTCGGCTCAACAAAGGGTTAATCTGAGACGAGGAAGAAGCGGTGAAAGATCTACAGTCGGACCCATCGACCCGCGGACTCTTGGACATCGTGAGTGGCCGCGATCAGCCGGGTCGAGTCATTACAGGGCATCTGGCGGCCTCGGAAATCGGGGCGATCTTCGGGCCCTCGCGGTCTTTTTGAGCGGAGGCCGCCCATTGGCGACACCTCACATACTCGTTGTGGATCGAAAGAGCATATCATCTCGGCTGCACCTTGGGGCGGCGGTTTGCTATTATTGCGCACGGACACATAATGAGATTGTTCGTTGAAGGCTCAGCATGTGGCTTCCGGGGTTTCTATTCAGGGAGGACCATTTGCGTCGATGCAGGACTCGAGAGAGGCGAACGGCGGACCCAACGCCCGCGAGAGGCTCCCCTGCGAGAGTCGCTATGGCATTCATGGACGAGTACACGGTGCACGTCACGGTGTCCGCGAGAGTTGATTTGAGGCCATGATGCAGATGCAGATCTCGGCCACTTGTTGATGCAGTACCATTGCGGCGACCTTTATTACGATGTCGGTGCGCCCGCCACTAGTTCGAGATCGTAGCCGTGCGATACGATCGCGGCCGATTATACCGACCTTCCTATCGAGATCTTTATCGATCTCGAGCTCGAGCACATCCCCTTTGGCGGTGATACCACCTCCACCGCCACCGAGATGGCGGATTCATGCGATTACCAGAGAGGATGCGCAGCGAACCAACGAATCCGTATTTCGCGGTACGGTTTCACTTTATGCATTTTCAGCTATTATGCTAGTTGATACTGGTAGTTCGCATTCGTTTATTTCTCGTACTTTTATGAGAGAGATCGGTAGATTACCTGCAAGTAGATCACAGAGATTAGTCGTCTCCCTACCGCAGCGATACATTGGATGTTACCCGGGAGGTCAGGGTTGTCCTTTAGATTTTGGTAACATCATTCTTACGGTAGATTTATTGGTCTGGATATGGTCGAGTTCGATATTATTCTTGGCATGGATTGGTGTGCATATCATGCCACGATGGATTGTCGACGAGGGTGGTCACATTCAGACCTCCGAACCAACCCTCGTGGGATTTTACTGGCATCCGGGACGACGGTATAGCGACCATTTCTGCGATTCAGGCTCAGAAGCTTTTATTGCACGGTTGCCAGGGTTTTCTATTATCTATGATCAATGTAGAAGATAGTGGTGACTCTCAGATCGCGGACATCCCTATTGTCCGAGAGTATCCAGATGTCTTTCGGAGGAGTTCACGGGGCCTCCCGTAGGCAAGTGGAGTTCATGATTGAGTTAATACAGGGATGGCACCGGCATCAGCTCCTTATCGTATGGCCCGAGAGAGTTGGATGAGTTAAAGGTTCGGCTCACTGGAACTTTTGGACGAGGTTTTATTAAGCCCTCTTGCATCACCACAGGGTTCTCGGTTCTCTTCGTGAAGAAGAAAGATGGTTCGATGAGACTGTGCATCGACTACAGGCAATTGAACGCCGTCACTATCAAGAATAAATATCCCCTGCCACGTATTGAGGACTTGTTTGATCAGCTCAGAGGAACATCAGTCTATTCTAAGATTGATCTGCGGTCCGGATATCATCAATTAAGGGTTAGAGATTCTGACATTCGGAAGGACTTGGATATGGACATTATGAGTTTTTGGTAATGCCATTTGGGCTTACCAATGCTCGGCGGTATTCATGGACTTAATGAACCGTGAATTTATGGATTTTCTAGATCGATTCGTCATTGTTTTTATCGATGACATTCTGGTTTATTCTCGTTCCGAGGAGGAACTCGCGCAGCATCTTCGACTTGTTCTAGATAGGCTCCGGCGAGCGGCTATATCGAGTTCAATAAATGCGCGCGTTTTGGTTACACTCGATCGGTTTTAGGACATGTGGTTTTGAGTAGAGTATTTGATTGACCCCGAAGATCGAGGTTGTCACTAGTTGGGAGCAGAAATCGATTCAGAGGTTTGCGATTTCCTAGGCTTGGCCTGGATATTACGAGGAGTTCGTTGAGGTTTCTCGAGCATTTCTATGCCATTGACACGCCTTACGGGAAGGGCGTGAAGTTCACGTGGGAGGCGTGCGAGACTAGTTTCGAGGAGTTAAAGAGGAGATTGGTGTCGGACCGATCCTCGAGTATTACCATCGAGGGCAGACGGTTTCGTTCTTTATACCGTCGTCTCTCTGGTTTAGGCGCGATGTTGATGCGGCCGCAGGTAGTTTCTTATGCTTCTCGCCCAGTTGAAGGATCATGAGAAAAACTACCCGATTCATGATTTAGAGTTTGCGCTATTATGTATGCCTTGAAGATTTTGAGGCATCATTTATATTATATTACGTTTGAGATTATCACTGATCATACGAGTCTCAAATATCATTTACGAAGGAACTCAATCTCAAGCAGAGGAGATGGATGGAGTTCCCTGAAGGATTATGACTGTACACCATCGCCTACCACCCAGGAAAGCCAATGTGGTTGTCGATGCATTAGCCTAAGTCCCGAGGGACTTTAGCTTCTTCCGAAGTTTTGGTCACGATTTGATTCAGTGGTTTCTCGAGTTGAGCTTAGAGGAGCAGGGACCGGTGAGCAGGCGGTCTAGTTACCATGGTTGCTCAGTCGTCTATCCGGACGAGAGTCCGGGAGGCTCAGGCCAGTGATCAACATTTACAGTTCATTGGTAGTCAGATCACTTCGGGACAGCAGACTGAGTTCACCCTAGATGATGAGGGTATTATATATTTCCGAGGTAGATTATGTGTACCTCAGCCTCACCCGGTTATGGAGGAGTTACTACAGGAGGCACATCGCTCTCGATTTGCGATCCACCCAGGCGGAACCCATATGTATCGAGATTTAAAGCGTTTGTATTGGTGGAACGGTATGAAGAAAGACATCGCGGATTTTGTAGCTAGATATCTGATTTGTCAGCAGGTCAAGGCTGAGCACCAGAGACCAACTGAATTACTTCAGAGGATTCCTATTCCCGAGTGGAAGTGGGATCATATTACTATGGATTTTGTAGGACACGCCAGTTATGATGCGATTTGGGTAGTCGAGACCGACTAACCAAATCCGCAAGACTTTTATCGATTCGAAGACGACTCTGGATCGATCGCGTGAGCTATATTGTCGGGAGATCATCGATTGCATGGTGTTCCTTTGAGCATTATATCGATAGAGATCCGGTTCACTTCTAGGTTCTCGCAGAGTCCGCAGCAGCTTTAGGCACATCTTAGCGCATTCCATCCGCAGACAGATGGACAGTCTGAGCGGACCATTCAGACACTAGAGGATTTGCTGAGGTCCTGTGTTATAGATTTCGGAGGCAACTGGGAGGATCATTTACCGTTAGTGGAATTCGCCTACAATAACAGTTATCATTCGGCTAACCAAATGGCCCCGTATGAGGCATTGTATGGTAGGCAGTGTCGTACACCCACCCTCTGGGAGGAGGTTGGGGAGGCCGATTGCTAGGACCTCAGAGAGCTCAGTATGAGGCAGAGTTGGTCCGTACTATCAGACGTAGGATGACAGAGGCATAGGATCGCCAGAAGAGTTATGCAGATCGTAGACGGAGACCTTTGGAGTTCTCTGTTGGTGATCATGTATTCTTGCGAGTTTCACCCACGAAAGGGGTGAAAAGGTTTGGACTCCGTGGTAAGCTTGCTCCTAGATATATCGGTCCGTTTGAGATTTTGGAGAGGATCGGAGCAGTTGCTTATCGTCTAGCGCTACCCCCATCTTTGACGAGTATACATGATGTATTCCATGTGTCTATGCTGAGGAAGTATGTGCCAGATTCTACACATATTCTATCAGATGTATCAGGTTCCATTCAACCTGATGCTACTTACGCAGAGGTTCCGGTGCGGATTTTGGATTTCAAGGAACGACAGTTGCGGAACAAGGTTGTGCGACTTGTCAAGGTCGGGTGGAGTCACCACACCGACGAGGAGGCTACTTGGGAGCTCGAGGAAAAGATCAGAGCTCAATACCCCCACTTGTTTACTTGAGGTACGTGAGGTATATTTTCAGTACTTGTGGTATTTCTTACTCGTTGTGCACCTGAGTAGGAAATTTGGGGACCAAATTTTTATTAGTGGGGGAGAATGTTAAATACGGGGATTTAAAAACCCTAAATTAAAAGGCCCAATAATTAAGGAAATAATTCTGGAAATTTTTCGAGATTTTTAGGGAATTTTAGGAATTTTTCTGGAATTTTTCTGGAATTAAACGGACTCTGTACGAGATTTTTACGGGGATAAAATAGATAGGCCTTATTTAAGGGGGGTATTAACCTAAACCGGTAACCCTAAGTTTTATTTCTTTTTCTATTTCCTTTTTTCCTCCTCGCCTGTGGCCTCAGCCGTCGGCGCTCTCTTCCCTTCACGGCGACGCTTTCTTCTCCGTGAGCCTTCTCTCCCCATCGCAACCCTCGGTTGCGCTCCGCGAGCACCGCCTTGCCGACACCTCTTCTCTGCAAGCGCCGCGAACGCTGCCGCCTTCCTGCTCGTGCGCCGACTACTCTTCGTGTCCGCAGCCACCCGAGTCCTTGCGGCCCTCTCCCTCCGCAGCGCCGCCATCGCGCTCCTCGCTCGTCGATCCCCGACGCCACCTCCTCTGCCCTTCTGGTCGGAGGTCGCCGGAGTAGGTAAGGGTTCTTTTTTACTTTTCGTTCTTGGACGATAGTGAGTTAGGGATTTTGTGTGTCGGCCGGTTGTGTTCGGTGGGCGGGCTGTGAGGGTCGATTAGGGGGCTGTTAAATTGGGGGTTTGGGTGAGTTAGCTATGAGGTTCCGTTTAGGGATTGGCTGTGGAATTTCCTCATCCTAACTTGGATCTATGGTTTAGGCAGTGAGTGCCTTGGAGCTTAGGTTGCTCCGGTGTAAAGGGATCGGGATATGTTAGGTGGTGGAGACCCAAGTCCTGTGAGCAGTTGCACCGGCTATGCACGACTAGGTGTTTGGAGGTTAGTTAGGCTGTGGATGTTTGTAATGAGATTGATGTTTGAGGTTTGATGTGTTGTGATTGGTAATGCAGCTATTTAGATTTGGATTCGGCATGTGGATGGAATTTCTGGGGCGGGTGAGCTTGATTGGTCGATTTGGGTTGATTCCGGAGTTATTCGGTTGATCGGTATGGTTCGGAGGATATGGGATTTGGGTGTTATTGTTTGATCTTGAGGATATCTTTGTAAGTGATGAATTAGGTTAATTGATTTGGAAATTGGTTTGGGTTAATTGGGTTATAAAAGAAATCGATTAATTATTCGATTTGTTGTTGAATTGTATATTTTGTGCTTGACTATAATTACGTTATATGCAGGTTTCGGTCACGAGGCAGGTCCCCAGTCGTGACGATTCAGTTCTTCTTGCGGATATATATTCAGGCGGGTATTTTGACTTAACGTTTAGATTAAGTCAAATTGATATGCTAGTTAGGATAGCTTACAATAATTTTTCATGTTTATATGCCTAGTATGTTTTTGGTGCCTACTAGATACATGCATGTGATAGGATATGATTATATTTACTTGATTTGGATCATAGTATTGGATTAGGATATGTACATATTGGTTGTACATATCATTCGGATAGGTATATTATGAGTAGGATTTACATGCTTTAGTATCATGCACCATTTTCGCATGATTGCATGCTAGGACGGTTCCATTATTGTTGAGCATGAATTATGACACACACCGCCACTCATGGGTTAGTGGTAGGTGTGTGCGATTGCTCTGTCGAACTCATTGGTCCGCTCATGGGTAGCGATGAGGCAGCGTGGTAGCGGGCAGGGATCCCTCCTCTGGCCTATGACACCGGGAGATGAGAGCTTAGCTCCCCCACTATGTTTGGGGCAGGAGGATAGGTGTACTCCGACAGCATCCTGTCCACTCGGTCACTCAGGAGCAGTGATGGCAGAGTGCACAGTTGTCATAGCCCTACCCACTCGGCTTCACCATTGCGCAGAGGCGGTGGGCGTAGGTGACCATGTCATTGGCACGACATGCATTTTGCACTGATTGCATTTTGTATTGTGTTTGCTGCATTATTGTATTGATGCCTTGGATGTGCATATGATTGTCATGCATACAGGATACATGTTTATATATGGTCAGGACTCTATTACTTCTAGTCAGGCACATGCTCCTATATCAGGGTAGGAGATTCAGGTAAGTACAGTCATTTTGTATTTCTTGCTTGCATACCCTATTTATGTGAGACTGTACTGGCATGATATTTTTATTGTTAGCTATACCTGATTTTGCATATCTACTATACCCGCAGAGTTCTTTGAACTCACCCCGTTGATTTATATCTATTTCAGGATGAAGCTGTCAGGAGAGTGCAGCTGCCGGATCCCCCACTCGTCGTAGATGTTTTATTTTTGGATATTTGCTTTATGGTTTGGATATTTTGGTTAGAGGACATGTATAGGTTTGGAGATTGATTTTGTATTTGGATTTTTTTGGTGTCCTTATAGACCTTATTCGGATTTTTGGTTTGATTGATTTTGGTGAGTATTCCTGCCCAGTTGGCAGAAGGGGTAAGTCGATTTATGGTAGACTGCTTATCCTTTATTTTGGTTGATGGCCTGAGGCCAATCTATATAACTGCGTGTGAGTATGGATTCCGGTCGTGTTGACCGATGTATAGCGGCCGTGTAGGCCTTGTATGTAAATTGGGATTGTCACCCGTACAGGGGAGATGCTGCCGGATTTTCGTCTGGTGGGGTCTCCTTCGGGGCGTGACACACGACCTTACCATCTCTCTTCGCACTCGTGCTTATCTCCGATACTTTCTAACCAGTCGCTTAGCTTTCGGTCTCCACCTAGGTTCTTCGACTCTCACGAAGTTCTCCTGGTATCGTTCAACCACCATGGTTTTGTGACTCGAGATTCTCTGAGTGTCATTGACCTTTGGCTTAGCTTAATCATTTCTGCACACTTAGCCGAGCATATGAGATAATGATAAGACCTTAACTTTGGGTCTTTGTAATAATTAAAACCTAGATTCGATTATCTAGTGCCACTGCACCAACACTTCAAGGCATTCCAAAATCAACCAAAAGAAAAGTGATCAAAGCAGTCTTCTTGAGTAAAGAATTTCCTTTTGATTTGTATTTTCTTTGTTTTATTAATCTTGTTGTGGTTTCATTTGTACTATATAATCTCCAGGTACTTGTAAGAAGGTTTACTCCGCTTTGGTACTTACTTAACGGAGAAAGCTAGTGGAACCATTGAAGAGGAGTGATCTTCCTTAAGGATCATCATGGAGTAGGAGCTTTATCTCCGAACCACGTTAAACAACATATGTGAGTTGTATTTTTATTTATATCTTTATATTCTTTTATTTCCGCTGTGCATAATCATCTTGTAGACAAACACAACGAATGTAATCGAATCGAACGACACTATTCACCATCCCCCCTCTAGCGCGGTCCAACATAATCCTCTAGTATATACATCATCCAAAGTAACTATGTCACACAATCACCCATTGCAACTTAAATAACTTTTAAAAATATTTTTAAGATGTATAATCTTTATATTTCCAACTTAATGTCAATAAGACATGAGTCTTCAATAGATTATTCACATTATGTGATCTATGTTTGACAAATCTTAGCTCATTTTGATTTACAAAATTAAGCATTTAGAATCAAGGGAGAAACCCTATCATCTCACATCCATCTACATGGCTAAGTGCGCAAGCAGTTAACCTTATTATGTTTATAAGATGTAAAGACTATAAGTATATAGATGTATGATGGTAAGACCTAGATAAAGTCTATTAAGTAAATAGATAAAATTTGAATATAAATAGATTTTGAAAAGTATAAAAACAAATTTTATACTAGAAATTTAAACAAGCTTAACACCCCCTAAGTTGTTTCTATTAGTAAATCAAGAGTTGACATAAGTATCAAACAAATTATAAAATGAATATATGATTTTTGTATCCAAAAAGACTTATTTCCAACCTTATTTATTAAAAATGTCTTAGGCGCCTAAGTTGTCCTAATTTGAACATGATAATTTCTATTTAACAATGACATATAAGAAACATGTTAATTTTGATTTGACTTAAATCTAAGTCTAATTTTATTATACACAACTCTTTGGGACACAAGCATCATATCTAAATATTTCGATCACAACGAAAACTTGTTTAACATTATCTTTAACTTTTCAACTTGAGTTTTCAAAATAGAATGTTCATTCCCAAGCTGTGATACTTGAGTTGAACTTTATTTTAAATTTTCTTGAGTCAATATAAGTCTTTTCCTTAAGGTCTTTGATCTCCTTAAGAAGTGATTTGACTCTAAACTTTGACTTAGTCGGTGCTTTAATTAACTAAGTAATTATATCATATAATCTTTTAGTAAAAGGACCTTTTACCTCATCAATTGACTCATCTAAGTCACTGATTAAGTCTTTCTACTCCAACTTTGAATTTGAGCTTGATTCTGATCCTGACTTATTGTTAAAGCTTTAGCTACTAAGGTCGAGCAACTAATTTGATATGTGTCTGATGATTTTGAAGACTCATCCCAGGTGGTTTTAAGTGTTTTTCCTGGCTTCTGCTTATTTGAATTTCCACCTTTTATGATTATTTGAGTTATAGACATTCTGATTTGAAATTTCCCTTCTTGTTATATGGTAACACCTCACCTCCTTTTTATCTCTCTTCCAAAGCTCCCGCTTGATTCCTCTTTTAGTGAACTTTGTCCTCCTTAATATCTTTTTTACTGCATTTGAAATTTATGATAGCAAGCCTTTATCACCAAAATTTGATTCATTGGATTTGTTCTGACTAAAATTTGACTTGAGTTGACTCTAAATTTCTTACAACCAAAGATATATCCTTCTCTAATTGACCAACATTAGTCTCCTCATGAAGTTTAAATTCACTAAAGAATTCATCTAATATAACCATAGATAAATCTCTAGATACTTTATACACATCCACCATAGATATCCATAAAATTGTCCTTGAAAATACACTTGAAGCATACCTTATTAGATCCCAATTGTCAATTTGTTTCTAAGTGAATGTAACTCATTCAGGATCTCCTTAATGTAGGACCGTTGGCATCACTAGGGGGGGGGGGGGGGGGGGGTGTATAGCACTTTGTCAATTTCATTGATGGAATTCGTCGCGTTTGTCTACGATCGTTAGTATGAAGCAAAAATACGAATACAAATATAAATACACATACAAATCACAGCACAAGCACAACACACGGATTTAACGTGGTTCAGAACCCTAGTTCCTACTCCACAGCTGAGCCCTAGCGAGCTCTAGTGATGCAAAGCACCACTATCAAACTTCTCATTCTCGGTGACACACCGAAGGTGGAGAAATCTCTTACTAGTCTCTTACAATAATAAGAACAAGATACAATAAGAAAATACAACTACAAAAGCAGATGAGAAATAAGTGAACACACTTTAAGAGTTATGGCTTTTGAATGTTTGCTTGTTGGTTGCTTTGGGATGACTTTGAAGGCTCTGAAATGCAGCAACACCTCGCCTCAAATCGCCCCTCTAACCTTTGCTCGAAGATGCCCTCAAGCCTCCTATAATGCCCCGTCGAAGCTTCCCGACCTGCAATAGTCACTTCACCAGTCGAGGCACCAATCGAGTTTGTCTTACTTCTGAGAAGCTATTTACACGCCTGTCCTAAATCCAGTCGAAGCATTGGTCGAGCCTGCCTTGCTTCTTAGTGATTCCTCTCACGCCCCACTCCCATAACCAATCGAGGTTCTGGTCGAGTGGACTAGTCGAGATGCCGCCTCGACTATCCTCTAATCGAGGTGTCGGTCGAGTGACTTTCCCAAGTCCTACCTCCAAGCACTCGACTCTCTGAGTCAGTGAGCACCTTACCAGTCGAGGTGCCACCTCGACTGCAGACAAGTCAAGGCGCTGGTCGAGGTTACCTTGCTTCTGTTTGCCTACAAACGAAGTCCAATCAACTGAACCGAACTAGCAATCGACTGTTATACCTCAACACTGAGGTTTAACTCCCCAAGTATGATCCCTTGGCCTAGACCTAAGCCTTCGACCCACTTCCATTAGCCTCACACCTCTCGGATCCCTCGAGTCCATGACTCTTCATCCCTGTGCTAGCCTTCAAGTGCTTCCATTAGCTATCGTTATGCTCTAAGGTCTACCTTTTCCAAGAGGCCTCGCCTCCGGGACTTCCCCTTTGCCAAGCTCGATCTCCCTGATCATCCGGGTCTTCCCTTGCCAAGACTCCTCATCCGGGACTTCACTGCCAAGAGGCCACGCCTTCGAGACTTCACTGCCAAGACTCCTCATCCAGGACTTCACTACCAAGCATGGTCTCCCAGACCTACCAGGACTTCCCTCGCCAACTCCCCGTTGGTCTTTCCAACACCAAGTGTCCGGTCTCCCTTGACCGACTTGGATTTTTTCCTTTGCCAAGTATCCATACTTGGACTTTTCCTTGCCAAGTCACCATACTTGAACTTCTCCAATAATCTCTCTCATATGACCTTGGATGTCCCATACCATCCATTAGTCATATGGTCAAACAATATTGTAAACCATTGTCGAACATCAAAACCCTACTCGAGTCTTATCAATCGTGACCTGGGTTGATTGTACCAACACTTAAATCTCCCATGAGGTTGACTTATTAACTCCCCTTCTTTCATCTAAATAATCTAAAGTTGGTTTTGAAAGAGATCTCTCTTAGCTATTCTAATTTAGTTCCTTCATGTAGTTCAATCAGTTTCTCTCAAAGCTCATTAGCACTCTAAAATGGTCTCATCGTGCTCAATTGCTCTTAAATTAACCCACATTGCAATGTTGTAGTTGATCTTGCATTGACTTGAGCTCTTTTCTTTATTTCTCTCGTCCATTTCTCAAAACCAGGGTTGATCATGCCAATCTCTTAGCAAGATGAATTCTTTCTTGATTACTGTCTAGTTCTCGATTTCATTCATAAGATAGTACTCCATCCTCCTTTCCTATAAGAAAAGTTGTTGTCATCAAAAAGAGGGGGACGAAATGTACTGTATCCTTTCTATAAAGTCATAAATGTAGATCTTCAAGATTGAAAATTTATTTTTTCAAGTATTTGGGTAAGTAGCACAAATAATTAAATTTCAAGCAATTATAATATTGTCAAGGTTGAAGTCGAGATTTAGGGTAAGAGTAT
This sequence comes from Wurfbainia villosa, assembly GCA_025175895.1. Lineage (NCBI taxonomy): Eukaryota > Viridiplantae > Streptophyta > Magnoliopsida > Zingiberales > Zingiberaceae > Wurfbainia > Wurfbainia villosa. The sequence continues at coordinate 26,114,126 of CM045989.1, read as the reverse complement.
AGGATAGATTTAGGTTTTTAGGGAAAGTCTAGGGTAAGGATTGAGGTTTGGTATATGAATTTTAAGATTAGGATTTAACTCCAGTATGAACACAAGTTTGACTCTAGGTTAGATTCAAACTTAATTTTGGGACTACCAAGCCATTGCTTTTAAGGTAAATTCTCAAGTTGTATCGAGTCACAGAGGGTGTTCTTAGACTAGTCATATGCCTAGATAAAATTTTCTCAAAGTTGATCACCCAAGGGACTTAACACCAAATTTTAATCTAACTAGTCTAGAGTAAGGTGAGGTAGCTTCGGTTAGTTCGATTTAATTAATTGTACTAGGTAGGATCTTTTTTATCCAACCTCTATATGCATTAAGTTGAACTTCTCTAACTTACTATCAATTCACCTTACTATGATATCAATTGACATGACCAAAGTAACAATAAAGGAGGTGAATATTATTATTAACAAATTTAACTAATAATGAGTATTTAAAAATAAAATAAAGTAGCATGCAGTGAAAAATAAAACAACACAACAAATAATAGAATAAAAAAATTAAATTTAACACAACTCAACTTTCCTCCATGGTTCCTATTTCATGGCCTATGATCAATAATGTGGATCAATCGAAAGATACACAACTATATTTTCTCTTTTTCAAAAGATCAAGAGGTAGAGAAGTCTCTTATACAAAGATATACAATAGAATGTACAATAAGAGTAAGAACAATAATAAGACAACAAAATAATAAATAGACCAAATACGAAGGTTTCCTTGAAAGAGAAGCATAGCAGCGTAGAATGAATATTGGGAAAACATTCTTGAAAAGCCCTTAATGAAAATGAAATGATTTCCATTTTTTTAATTATTGTTTGAAGATGTTGTAGAATCTCCCATTTTATATGTTAGGGCAATCAACCCATGTGATATGGTTTTGATGTGTGTCGAAAAGGGTTTAAGTTAGGATTGTATTAGATTTGATATGTGCATTGAAGTCGTGCAGGACTTAGTAATTCACACATGAAGCATTAGCAAGTTTCACCTCTCATGACTCGGTCCTTGAGTCGATGAAAGGTGCATTGCGAAAGTCGTGCTCTTGGTGCATCCGAGGGACTGCCGGACGAGGAGCATTAGAGTGAAGCCAGAGGAAGTAGATTTTTGGGTGAGACGCGAAGAATGACACTGCGAAGCCGTGCGCTCGGCGCATCCGAGGGACGTGGCCGAACGAAGATAACTTCAAATGTAACCCGGGACGGGTAGCGCTTAGATGAAAATTGGCCAATTGGCAAGTGTTGAATGGGATTTCTCGACATCAGTCGACTACCATGTCATGACAGTCGATTGTTGACTCGACTGGTGTTTGAGTCTGGTCTACGTTCCATTAGTCGACTGCCAAGGATTGGCAGTCAACTGGCGAAACCACTAGTCGACTGATGATGAAATCAGTTGACTGGTTGCAAGGTATTCAGACATAGAATGTTGATCAGTCGAGTGCTCGCTTCCGACACTCGACTGTTGGCTCCATCAGTCGACTGATGGGAAGATCAGTCAACTGATGTGGGAACCGTTGGTTGGAATCCAACGTGGAAGAATCCGTTATAGGGTAACGGCTACAGGGGCAGTCGACTGATCGGGGCATCAGTCGACTGTCGCTGTGTTAACGGGAAGATTGGGCTTTTCTTTATAAGAAGGAGCCTTTGGACACTTGGGGAGAAAAATGCTTAACTCCTAAACATCCTCACAAGTGCCCAAACGATTTCCACTCTTCTTACTTGCATTTATTCCAATCTTATTGTAAGAAGAGAGATCTTGTAAGAAAAGGTTACCTCCACCTAGCTTTTTGCAAAGGAGAGATTAGTGTAAGGTTTAAGGTGTGATTCACTTTGGACGAATCGGGTCGTGGATTAGCGGCAAGGTCGTGAACCATGTTACATCGCCGTGTTAGCGTTTGATTTTCTTTACTTATTTCTTTGTCTTTATTGTTTATATTTTCGCTTGCGCTAACGAATTTGTAGACGAGCAATCAACGAATAAATTCCACTGTACGATGAAAGAGGGCTATTCGCCCCCCTCTAGCTAGCCACCTACGCTCCCACAAGTGGTATCAGAGCCAGGTCGCTTGTCACCGGACTAACCGCCGCAACAAGCACAACAATAATGATGGCCGACTCTAACATCCATCCGCCAAAGTTTGAAGGTGAATTCTCTTGGTGGAAGAAGATAATGGAGGTATTCTTCGAGACCGACTTTGATATTATGTTGATAATGGAAAACGGTTTCGAGATGCCTAGGGATGAAGAGGGGAGAGTACTAGAGAAGTCAAGGTGGACTAAGAAGCAAAGGGAGGAGCACCTTGCAAATTCAAAGGCCAAGCACCACCTCTTCAATGTTTTCCCCCAATAAGAGATTAACCGGATTGGAGAGTGTTCAAGCACCAAGGAGATGTGGGAAAGATTGGTAGAGCTTCATGAAGGCACTTTTGAGGCGAAGCTTGCAAGAAGAGATGTCCTATACTCCCAACTCAATAACATCAAACTCGATAAAGGGGAGAAGGTAACATCCTTACATTCTCGTTTCAAGGAAATTCTTAATGGCCTAACAAGTGTAGGGGAGAAGCTCTCTAACTGGGATATGGTCATGAAGGCTATAGATGTCTTTTCCCGGTCCTCAAAGTGGAGCTCCATGGTGGAATCCTTCTATATTTCAAAGAATTTAGAAGTGAGCACCCTAGAAGAATTCTTCTCCACCATGGAGCTAAATGAAACAAGGCTTGAAGGAGTAATTGAAGAACCAAGCATCAAGCCATCAAGGAAAGTGGCACTAGTAGCCAACAAGGGGAGGAAGAAGAAGAAGACTCCCTCCTCATCCAATGAAGACTCCTCCTCCTCCTCCATGGATAGCACGGAAGAGCCCTACATGGTAAGAAAGGTGAGACGTGCACTTAAGAATTTTAAATTTAATAAATCTCATGATAGGAGAAGAAGGCCAAGGAGGAAGATCATATGTTATAATTACCAAGGAGAGGGACATATAAGGGATGATTGTCCCCTCTTGAACAAAAGCAAGGAGGAAAAGAGAAAGAAAGAAGAAAAGAAGAAGGGGAGGAAGAAAAAGGAAGAAGAGAAGAAAACTAAAGAAAAAGGGAAGGTCAAAGCACACAAGGCTACTTGGGATGATCCATCATCCTCATCGGAAGAAGAAGAGGCCTTCACAAGCCTCACACTAATGGCCATAGAAGACTTGGACTCCTCCTCCTCCGAGCAAGAAGAAAGAAGCACTAGTGAGAAGAGCTCAAGTGAAGGGGGAGCTTCATCCTCATCCTCATCGGAATCGGAGGAAGAAGACATGGAAACTATGGTAACGAATCTTTCTCCTAAGAAAATAGTTTCCATGATTTCAAGTTTAACTAGGGACTTATTTAAAATGAAAAATAGAAATAAATGCATGCAAAATGAGATTAAAGCCCTAGAAGAAAAACTAGCAAATGCATGATTAAATGTTAATGACTATATTCCTCTAGATGTTAATGATGCATGTATTAAGGAAAATAGGGTCTTAAGGGAAAAAATAGACCATTTAACTAAGGCCCTAAAGAAATTCACTATAGGCTCCAACACATTGAACATGATCATAGGGAGCCAAAGGGCAAGCTTCAATAGGAAAGGCCTAGGTTACAAGAGGAATAAAAATGAGAAGGCTTATAATTGCCTAATTGCTAGGGGTCAAGCCAAAAATAAAACAATAGCTAGAAAATGGATTCCTAAGAAATTTTTAGTGAACTCCATAGAAAAGAACTTATATTGGGTTCCTAAATCCATCCTTAAGGGTTAGGAAAACCCTAGGATAGTCAACCATAGTGGACTTTATCTATATCATATTATTTGGTTGACTTAGGATGTTGTGGGTTATAAATTTTTAACATAGTGTTGGGTGATGATAATGCATAACCCATAAATTGAATGTTTAAATCATGATTCATGCTCAATTTTATAATTTATAATCATGATATACAATAATTGATGATTTATGATCATGATTGATAATTCTTGATGCATGTTCATGATTGGGTTTTTAGGATGATACTTAACCATGGGTAGAAATGCACAAAATTTTTGGTTAAGTGTAAATACCATTAGGAACATCTCACATCCCACTATAAGGCTAACTTAATTGAGAACATAGCAATGGGTGAGATGATAGGATGATACAAATGGTTCATTAATGCTTATGGCATTTAGATGGGTCATTAAGTGTATCAATAGAGCAATAATAGACCAATCATGGGGAAAGCATATGTTTAATTCATAGACATATTGCCCAAAGATCATGGTTGGATATTTTAAATCTTTTAAAACCATTTTATGCTTTTCAAACAGTGAGTTTATGTTTTAAAAAGTTTCAAGGCAAAACTAGGCTTTAAAATGGATACAAACTTTAGACATTTTTGCACCTTTTGAGTTTTTGCCAAAATTTCAAAAAATAAAATGAATTTTCATGAAAAATTATTTTTCATTGATAAAGGAACTCACTAGAAATATATACTCGAAATTTCATGATTTTTTGAATTTTCTATAATTTCTGGTGCATTTCTGAAGGTCACTCGAAAAATAAAAAAAAATCCTGAAAATTGTGTGCCAGTCAATTGATAGTCTAATTCAGTCAACTGATGTATTATGCATGAGTACAATAACCTATTCTTATCAGGTTTTGAGTGGATTTTGGTATATTCTTCCATTAGAGTTGATGTCATACATATATAACATTTGCATAATGTTTTTGATGGTGTCAAAGGGGGAGAATTGATAGGTTTAAGTTAATCATGCTAAAAGGGAAAATTTAGCATGTCTTAAGGGGGAGTTGCATATTTAAGGGGGAGTTTGATACTCATGTTTTTACTTACATGCTTTCTTGCCTTATATTTATGTTATTGTTTTTACCTAACTTAAACGGATTGTCACACATCAAAAAGGGGGAGATTGTTAGGGCAATCAACCCATGTGATATGGTTTTGATGTGTGTGGCAAAGGGTTTAAGTTAGGATTGTATTGGATTTGATATGTGTATTGAAGTCGTGCAGGACTTAGTAACTCGCACATGGAGCATTGGCAAGTTTCACCTCTCATGACTCGGTCCTTAAGTCAGTGAAAGATGCATTGCAGAAGTTGTGCGCTTGGTGCATCCGAGGGACTGCCGAATGAGGAGCATTGGAGTGAAGCCGGAGGAAGTAGACTTCAGGGCGAGACGCGAAGGATGGCGTTGCGAAGCCGTGCGCTTGGCGCATCCGAGGGACATGGTCGAACAAAGACAACTTCAAAGGGGAGAGACTCTAAGGGAATGAGTGTGAGCGAATATAACCCGGGACGGGTAGCACTTAGGTGAAAATTGGCTAATTGGCTAAGTGTCGAATGGGATTTCTCGACATCGATCACCATGTCATGACAATGATCGCCTGTTGCTGCTGACTCATGGTATTCGAAGTCCGGTTCAGTGTTCCATCGATCGCTGGCGATTGGCGCTGATCGACAAACCACCACCGATCGATGATGGAATCAATCGACTGGTTGCAAGAGTTTCGGGCACAGAATGTTGATCAGTAGAGTGGTCGCTTCTGACACTCGACTGTTGGCTCCATCAGTCGACTGATGGGAAGATCAATCGACTGATGTGGGAGCCGTTGGTTGGAATCCAACGTGGAAGAAGCCATTATAGGGCAACGGCTACAGGGGCAGTGACTGATCGGGGCATCAGTCGACTGTCGCTGTGTTAACGGGAAGATTGGGCTCTTCTCTATAAAAAGGAGCCTTTGGACACTTGGGGAGAAAAATGCTTAACTCCTAAACATCCTCACAAGTGCCAAAACGATTTCCACTCTTCTTACTTGCATTTATTCCAATCTTATTGTAAGAAGAGAGATCTTATAAGAAAAGATTACCTCCACCTAGCTTTGTGCAAAGGAGAGATTAGTGGAAGGTTTAAGGCGTGATTCACCCTGGACGAATCGGGTTGTGGATTAGCGACAAGGTCATGAACCACGTTACATCGCCGTGTTAGCGTTTGATTTTCTTTACTTATTGCTTTGTCTTTATTGTTTATATTTCCACTTGCGCTAACGAATTTGTAGTCGAGCTCTTCACCGTACGACGAAAGAGAGCTCTTCACCCCCCTCTAGTCGGCCACCTACACTCCAACATTATAGACTTATTTTGAGCATTCCTAGCTTGGCATTGATCCAACTAATCCAGTACATATTCGATTTCAATCGCTCGGACGTATTCTAGATGTTGATGTGGTAGTACCTCATTGGCATCAAACTGATCCGATTAAGTCGATTTATGTCTAAAATTCGATCGTCTAAACTCCTTCCGAGCACTTGGATTCTAACGTGGCCAACCTATCTAATCAAACCTAATTTAATATCCCTATTTGAACCAAACTCACGAACCATAATCACTTCTTCACTAGAGAAATATAAATAGAAATCAAATAAAGTATTCTAATTGTAGAACAAACTCCAAATATTAATCACTTTTTAGAAGGAACATAAAAAAGAAACAAAACAAAGTATTCTAATTATAGAATAAATATATCATATGCTCATTAAATTATATTGTTTGTGCAGAGTAGCAAGGTATATGTTGGATGATCGGCGACCGGCTAGAGGGGGGTGAATAGCTCAATTCGATGGATGATGGCGTTCGATCACTTCTTGATTGTCTATGATTAGGTTAGCACATCGGAAATATGCTAAACAAAGTAATTAAGACAAAACACAAGAAATAAAAGAAAGAACAATGCTAACAAACAATGTAACATGGTTCACGGCCCTTGCCGCTAGTCCACGAATGATTCGTATGGCGAATCACTCTCTCAAATCAATCACTAGTCTTTCCTTCAAGGTGGAGGTAAACCTTTCTTACAATCTCTCTCTCTTACAATAAAAATGAAATAAGAACAAGGAAGAGGGAAGAAAATCATTCACAACACTTGGGAGTATATTTGGAAGTTAAGCATTCGCCTCCCAAGAGCACTCAAGGCCTCTTCTTATAGGGAAGAGGTCATTCTTCCAGTTGGGCACTGAGCAGTCGACTGATGTAGCAATCAGTCGACTACTGCTGTAGTCGTTGCCTTGCAACGACTTCATCCAAGTTGGCTTCTAGCCAACGGCTCCCACATCAATCGACTAATGGAGCCATCAGTCGAGTGATTAAAGCGATCAGTCGACTTCAAAACCTTCTGTGCCCGAATTCACCTCTGTTAAATACCGAAATTTAAAACACTAAATTAAATGGCCAAGGAATTAAGGAAATAAGCCTGGAAATTTTTCGAGATTTTTAGGGAATTTTAGGAATTTTTTCGGAATTTTTCTGGATTTAAACGGAGTCCGTACGAGATTTTTACGGGGATAAAATAAATAGGCTTTAGAGGGGTCTATTTAAAAGGGGATAAATACGCGATGGAAAACCTAATTTCTATTTCTTTTTCTTTTTCCCCGACGCAACTCCTTCCCCTTCGGCAGTTCCTCTCGCGCGAGTCGCTTGCGCCCGACGCCAGCGCCCTCTTCTTCGCCGACGACGCCTTTCTTCTGCCGTCGCCTCTTTCCTTCGCGCCGCCGCTCGCTACTTCGACCGCTGCGACCGCTGACGGCGTCCTCCTTCTCTGTCGGCGCCTAACTTTCGGGCGAGCCCTTTCTTCCTCGCGTCCGCAGCCGAGTTCAGGCGGACGGTTGTCCTGTCGTAAGCACCGCCACCGCTCGCCTTTCCCGCCTCAGTGTCGCCGACCCAAATCACAAGACCGACCTCCACCGCCACAGCCTCGTCGTCGGTTCTCTCTGCCCTAGACGACGAGCGCCGGTTGTTCTCCGGCCAGATTCTGTCGCACCGAGGAGAATACCACTGAGGGAAACTTCTAATTTCCGGGCAGTAGGAAAGGAAACTGTGGCCGACTGAGAGGGGCTGATCGACAGAGGATTAGGGGTGGTAAGTAGTCGGGAAGGTGTTTCCTAGCGCAGGTATATCTCGGTTGTTGATTTTGTTAAATTGCTATTGGTTGATCTTGATGCGTGTTTGAGCAGTGGACTTCTTTCGGCGAGCAGAACAGAGGAATAGGGCAGCGGTGTTGGGCAGTGGTCTTGTCCGACAAACCGAGCAGAATTGGGGAAGTCCAAGGCAGGTATATCTCGAACTATCTCCTTTTTGTAGTCTGTCGGTTGTTTCGGTTCGGTTGTTTGCAGGCTGTGAGGGTGATTGGAGGGATGGTTATGGGTCATATTATTATGTTATTCGGTTAGTTGTAATTGTTCAGTGGAGATTAGATTGTTGGTTGGTTTTGGATAAATTTTGATTTGTGGGATGGATCTATTTTGAGTGAGTTGGCTGTGAGGGTTGAGGTGTTCGATTTGGGTGGTTTTGGTCGACTGTGTAAGGGTTGGATAAATTAGTGGAATTGGAAATTGATTTGGGTTAATTGGTTATGTGAGAAACCGATTAAGTATTCCGGCGAATTGCATATTGTGCTTAACAATAATTATGTCTTGTATGCGTGTTTGATCCACGAGACAGTTCACTGATCGTGACGATTTGGTTCTTTTGCGGATATTTTATCAGGCGGGTACTTTGACTTATCTTTTAGATATAGTCAAGTTGATATGTTAGTTAGGATAGCATGCAATAATATTCATGTTTATATGCCTAGTATGTTTTTGTGACTATTGATACATGCATTGGATAGGATATGAGTATATCTCCCTGTTTTATTTGGATCATAGTACTTGGATTAGGGATATGTACATACTGATTGTACATATTATTCGGATAGATATTTTGAGTAGGATTTACATGCTTTAGTATCATGCACCATCTTGCATGATTGCATGCTGGCTGGACGGGGTTCCATTATTGTTGAGCCCAGACGATGGCTCGCATTCACACTGCCACTAATGGGTTAGTGGTACATTAGGAGTCAGTGCTGTCGCTGGACCGTTCATGGGTAGCGACGAGGTAGCGTGGTAGCGGGCAGGGATCCCTCCTCTGGTCTATGACACCGGGAGATGAGAGCTTAGCTCCCCCACTCTGTTTGGGGCAGGAGGATAGGTGTACTCCGACAAAGATCCTCGTCCCACTCCACCAGGGAGCAGTGATGGCAGAGTGCACAGTTGTCATAGCCCTACCCACTCGGCTTCACCATCGCGTGTGAGGCGGCTGACTGGCGTCAGGGGTGACCATGTCATATGCACGACATGCATTTTTGCACGGATTGCATTTGTATTGTGTTTGCTGCATTATTGTATTGATGCCTTGGATGTTGCATATGATTGTCATGCATACAGGATTCATATTCTTATATGGTGATGACTTTATCTCTTATAGTAGGGCACATGCTCCTATATCAGGGTAGGAGACTCAGGTGAGTACAGTCCTTTTGTATTTATTTCTTGCTTACCATATATATGAGACTGTACTGGCATGATTAGTATTGTTAGCTATTTCTTACTATTCATATCGACTAGTATCCGCTAAGTTCTTTGAACTTACCCCGTGGGTTTATATTTATTTCAAAGATCTTATCAGGAGAGTCATTGCAGAGCCAATCCTAAATCGAAATGAATATTTTGTTATTTGTGTTTACGTTTTGGATTTTGTATAGGAATATATGAAGGTCTGATGTTGTGGTTATGTACTTATGGAAGTTTGGGAATAATTGTGGTGTCCTTATGGACTATTCAATTAGTTTGGTTGTATGTTCCTGCTCAGATGGCAAAAAGGGTAAGTCTAGATGTTATAGATTTCATTTATTTACTATGATGGTTGGCCTGAGGCCTTATGATCTGCGTGTGTAGATGTTTTTGTTCCGGTCGTGTTGACCGATGTATAGTGGCCGTGTAGGCCTTGTATAAAAATTGGTATTGTCACCCGTACAGGGGAGGTGCTGTCGGATTTTCGTCTGGCGGAGACTCCCTCGGGGCGTGACAATTTATTTGGTATCAGAGCGTAGGTTTCCGAGTTCCTTAGGGTCTTTGGGTTTATGGAGTTCGCCAAGTTTGGTAGGTTAACTGGGTATTTTCGGAGTTGTACGGATTTCCGACGATTTTTATGTTTCGGAAATTCGAGGTATTATTGACGAGGTCAATATGGGGGATTTGGTGGCGACAGGACATCTCCAGACAGCTAACAGGTAAATACATTCTAGAAAATTTTCTAGATTTAGTACATATTTATATTGGTTATGTGGTGATATCATGTTTTATCTAGTATTGTTTTAACCTGAATATCTGTTGGACAATTAGATTTTTTTGGTTGCTGGTTTATAGATAGCATTTGGTTATTAATTGCTATTACTGCTATACGTAGCTAGTTATCATTGTGATATAAATGATAAGATATTTACCTCTTAGGATTTGACTAGTATTAGGATTATTAGACTAGTTGAATAATATGACTAAGATGGATAAATTCGTAGAAGGTATGAGGACATTATTACATAGCTTATGTAGTTTAGAGTATATATAAGCATCTGATGCTTTATTTATATATTGCCTCGACTTTGTTCTGACATTGACTTTGATCTGGCATGACCCTTTAGATATACCCTAATTAATTTAATATTGATTGCCATTGGTATGACTATCTTTATCGTTTATTAGACAACATGTTATATGTTTATGGTTATGAGTTTTTGCGGTGGATACCATGATTAAGACTAGTAGAAATAGAATAACTTAGATGAAGTTATTCTGTAGGAGCGGATCTCAGGAATGAAACAACATTAGTAGAACCCTAGGTGTAATAACCCGGATGTGCATATTAGTATATGTTTATACATTTACTATTTCAGCTGATATGGTGATCGGATTAGTAGAGGTCATATGATTAGGATGCGATTAATCCTTAGAGGGTATATAATGTTGTTTATATTTATCGGCTGTCAACAATATCACCCATTCGTGGTTGAGGAAAGTTACAGTAGAGTTTCCCTAAAGGGGCTTTTGTGTATTTGAGGTCGAATAGGTCTCCCATGTATGGTTGAGATAATCTACTGTAAGGGTATACTCTTGTGTTATTAGATTGAGTTGGTGATAATCGGATTCGTTATGATGTCTCTGTGCAAGATAGCTACTTTTACGTCTTAAGTACCCACGAGATATGTTCGTGGTAGCAGTTAGGGCATGCATGATTGAGCGGTAGGAGCGATATAATTTAGGCTTAACCCTCTTGAAGGGCTTGATAGTAGATTTGTGGCCTTTATTGGCTTTGATAGGCGTTTCTGTTAGTTGGGACGAAACCCTATGATTAATCGTCTCCGAGCGATTATTAGTGGACTTATGATTTTGATCGACCTTGATACCGATCATGTTAGAAGGGTTGGAAGGCTAGATTTAATCATCTCGACTTATTTATTTATAAGTTGATGATCTTTATCGTATTTGATAAACATTTCGTATTAGAAGTGTTGAAACCCTCGCTTGACCGCCTCAATGGGTTTAATTGTAGAGCGGTGATCTTTATCGACGTTGAAAGTCGACTTATGCTGGATGTATTGGATAACCCTAGGCTTAACAACCTAGGATAATCGACTGCTCACGCGACCTATTGGTGGTAGTACGTCAGAGCGTGCAGTCAATAATTAGATATTTATATACAGCCTGTCTATCCACGAGTCTCATTCGTGGTAGCATATAGTTGCGCGTAGACCGTGCTATTGATTGTCGGCCCATGGGTTACGTTCGATGTAGCTCATAGATAGTTTCCTTTTTGTGTGAGAGCCACGAGACTTTATCGTGGTATTCGGATGTGCACCGCTTTTTGCGGTGGTTGTGTATTGTTGGTATATTTATTATCTCGATTAGGTTAGTTATGATCGATATTGGTACTCGAGGGTTGGGTTACTCTAGCTTGTTCCTGTGACTTCCATTATGTGCATTATGATTATGCACTATTGTCTATACATCCACGAGTGGTTGTACTCACCCCTCCTCATTTATCCTCTAGGTTAACTGATGGAGGACGTGTCATGTTGACCTACCTTCGAGTCGCTCAGAGAGTTCCTTGTCGTGCTTGTCCCACTGCATCGTCGAGATGCTGCTTTATTTACTTTATCGGTGTTGCATTCTATTATGCACTTTAGATTTTATGTCATGATTTGATTTGGTGTCATAAAACTATTTTACTTTGATTGATATATGTTTAGTCGCATGCATGCGATTATTGAAATACTTATATTTCTATAATTATTTCGAGGTTTTTATCGATTTGGTCTATGGATTCTCGATATTGTCACTAAGGGGCTCCTTGTCATTTGGATAGCGGATATATGCCCCCGTGACGTGACAATTTATTGGTTTCTTGGTTTTGGTTTTGCGGGTTTAGTGTTTTGAGGATTTTATTTTCCTTGGATTTTTGGGAGTTCTCGTGTTTTGAGACCAAGCAATTTGAAGGATATCTCGAGCTATAGGAAAAGTATTGTCTTTAGTAGTTCTGACTTTTGTGGCTAGGAAAACTATTGACTTAGTGAAATTGTCCTACTCATGGTGGGGGCGAGGTTGATAACGTATTGATCTTGAGGAATCTAATGATGATTTGAGGTACATTCTTTAGAGGTGCCGACTGATGTCGAATTAGGAAGCTAGGGATTTGGCCTGGTAGTCACCCATTTGAAGGTCAAGGAGTAAACCCTCAGAGAGTATCAGTCCCTACTAATAGTGATTTGGTTATGGATAAGGCATGTATGCCTACACTGGTTAAGACGATGAAAGATTGTTTTACCTTATTATAGAAGGTGTTGTATGGGATGTTTATCTGTCCCAATATTTTTCTAGAGAAGATCCGGAACTCTTTGTTAGTAGAGAGATGAACCGTGGAGGTTATACATCGATTATCGATGATAGAATCTTAGTAGTAGAAGGAAATGAATATCCTTCATTGTGGATATATATGATCTATTTAGATCAGCTATAGGATACCTATATATACTCTAGGATTGATTGGTGATTGGTGTGATGATATTGTAGTGACATGGTGTCCTATAATTATCATTGTCGTTGTGATGATTTTTATATCATCAGCTTAGACTAAAGAGAATACATGTGTGTAGCGATGACAATTTCATACTTGGTATGAATTGTTTGAGCTTTTGATTATCTTATTAGACTTATTGACGACTTAGTCGTCCAGGGATTTGGGAAATCGTGTATTCTGGACACGATTGGATCATTTGTGATGGTGGTAGTTGGAGCTGAGCACTCGGCCACCGTAGATGATGATTTTTTTTGGTATTGATTTGATTATTACCATAGATATGGATAGGATGTTCTAGTGGTACTATACCGCTGACTGGTGATGGAATTTATTTGGTCTAAAGCTTGTGAAATTAGTTTCACAGCTCAGACAATGATTGACTTTTACACCCGTGTTGTTTGATCATTCTCGGGTGGAAAGAAGGGTATTGTATGCGGATGCAATGTTTCAGAGAATGGAGCGTTTCTGATTTAGTTGATCGAGACGTATCCCGTGTTTACGTCAAATGAGGAACTACGAGATGGGTTGTCATATATTTATGACGTGGACTTATCAGTTATTATATTGTTTATAAGAGGTGAGCAGAAATACTCATGGAGTTTTGGCTAGCTACTGGATAGCTACTATAGAGTAGCTGGAACACGAATGGTTGTAACAAGGAAGTTTGGTCGCGATAGCCTACCATGCACTTACAGAGTGTGTGGTGGAGTGGATTTTGGACGGTAGATGGACTACCATCTCTGACTTCGAGGAGGATAATGGTTTCCGGAGTTGCATTATTTTAAGGAACAGATGTTTCAGGAAATTCCGATTCCGGAATGGAAGTGGGAGTATTTCATTATGGATTTTGTGGAGGTTTGCCTAGGACACGTCAAGGCCATGACACGATTTGGGTGGTCGTTGACCAACTAACCAAATCAGCGCACTTCTTAGCGATTCAGAAGACCGACTCTTAGGATCGATTGACGGAGAGTTATATCGTCGGGAGATCATCAGATTTCATGGTGTCCCTTTGAGCATTTCATCAGATAGAGATCCCTGGTTTACGTCTCGATTTTGGCAGAGTCTGCAGCAGGCCTTAGGCATGCAGCCGTTAGTAATCTTGCATTCCATCCGATAGATGGACATCGAAAGCGGACCATTTAGATACTAGAGAGAATTGCTGAGGTCTGTGTTATGGATTTGGGGCAATCGGGAGGACAAGTTGCTAGGACCCATAGAGCTCAGAGGAGAGGGTTGGTTCTGCATATCGACGTAGGATGGCGAGGCACAGATCGCCGGAAGAGTTATGCAGATCGTGAGCGAGACCTTTGGAGTTCTCTGTTGGTGATCATGTATTCCTGCGAGTCTCACCCACGAAAGGGGTGAAGAGATTTGACCTTCGTAGTAAGCTAGCTCCTAGATACATTGGTGTGAGGTTTTGGAGAGCATCGGAGCACTATCGCCTAGGGCTACCACCGCTGGGTGGCATCCGTGATGTGTTTCAAGTGTTCATGCCGAGGAAGTATATGTCGACACTACACATTCTATCGATGTATCGAGTTCCATTCAACGATACTACTACTTACGAGAGGTTCCATGCAGATTTTGGATTTCAAGGAACGGCAGGTTCTGAATGAACAAGGTTGTGCGACTTGTCAAGGTCGAGTGGAGTCACCACACCGATGAGGAGGCTATTTGGGAGCTTGAGGAAAGATTCAAGCTCAATACTCCACTTAGTACTTAATGTGTGGTTTTCCCCCAAGTACTTGAGTTGAGCAAAGGTGACATTGCTTAGTACTTGAGTAGGAAATTTGGGGACCAAATTTTAATTAGTGGGGGAGAATGTTAAATACCGAAATTTAAAACACTAAATTAAATGGCCAAGGAATTAAGGAAATAAGCCTGGAAATTTTTCGAGATTTTTAGGAATTTTTTCGGAATTTTTCTGGATTTAAACGGACTCCGTACGAGATTTTTACGGGGATAAAATAAATAGGCTTTAGAGGGGTCTATTTAAAAGGATAAATCGCGATGGAAAACCTAATTTCTATTTCTTTTCTTTTCCCGACGCAACTCCTTCCTTCTGGCAGTTCCTCTCGTGAGTCGCTTGCGCCACTTGCCGACGCCCTCTTCTTCATGGCGACGCCTTTCTTCTGCGTCGCCTCTTTCCTTCGCCGGCGTCGCTCTCGTCACTTCGGACCGCTGCCCGACGGCGTACCTCCTTCTCTGTAGGCGCCCTCACTTTCGCCGGCGAGCCCTTTCTTCCTCGCGTCACTTGGCCGAAGTCTGTCGCGGACGGTTGTCCGTCGTAAGCACCGCCACCGCTTCGCCTTTCCCGGTGCCAGTCGCCGACCCCAATCAGCGCCGACCTCCACCGCCACCTGTCGATTCTCTCGCCCTAGAGCGCCGGTGTTCTCGGCCAGATTACGCACCGAGGAGAATACCACTGAGGGAAACTTCTAATTTCCGGGCAGTAGGAAAGGAAACTGTGGCCGACTGAGAGGGGCTGATCGACAGAGGATTAGGGGTGGTAAGTAGTCGGGAAGGTGTTTCCTAGCGCAGGTATATCTCGGTTGTTGATTTTGTTAAATTGCTATTGGTTGATCTTGATGCGTGTTTGAGCAGTGGACTTCTTTCGGCGAGCAGAACAGAGGAATAGGGCAGCGGTGTTGGGCAGTGGTCTTGTCCGACAAACCGAGCAGAATTGGGGAAGTCCAAGGCAGGTATATCTCGAACTATCTCCTTTTTGTAGTCTGCCGGTTGTTTCGGTTCGGTTGTTTGCAGGCTGTGAGGGTGATTGGAGGGATGGTTATGGGTCATATTATTATGTTATTCGGTTAGTTGTAATTGTTCAGTGGAGATTAGATTGTTGGTTGGTTTTGGATAAATTTTGATTTGTGGGATGGATCTATTTTGAGTGAGTTGGCTGTGAGGGTTGAGGTGTTCGATTTGGGTGGTTTTGGTCGACTGTGTAAGGGTTGGATAAATTAGTGGAATTGGAAATTGATTTGGGTTAATTGGTTATGTGAGAAACCGATTAAGTATTCCGGCGAATTGCATATTGTGCTTAACAATAATTATGCTGTATGCAGGTTTCGGTCACGAGACAGGTTCACGGTCGTGACGATTTGGTTCTTTTGCGGATATTTTATCAGGCGGGTACTTTGACTTATCTTTTAGATATAGTCAAGTTGATATGTTAGTTAGGATAGCATGCAATAATATTCATGTTTATATGCCTAGTATGTTTTTGTGACTATTGATACATGCATTGGATAGGATATGAGTATATCTCCCTGTTTTATTTGGATCATAGTACTTGGATTAGGGATATGTACATACTGATTGTACATATTATTCGGATAGATATTTTGAGTAGGATTTACATGCTTTAGTATCATGCACCATCTTGCATGATTGCATCTTTGGTAGACGGGTTCCATTATTGTTGAGCCATGACCATTACATAGGGTTAGTGGTGCATTAGGAGGTGTGTGCTGATTGCTCTGTCAGCTCATTGGGCCGCTCATGGGTAGCGGCAGGTAGCGTGGTAGCGGCGAGGATCCCTCCTCCGTCTATGACACCGGAGATGAGAGCTTAGCTCCCCACTCTGTTTAGAGGGGCGGAGGATAGGTGTACTCGGCGGATCTGTCCACTCGGTCACTCAGGAGCAGTGATGGCAGAGTGCACAGTTGTCATAGCCCTACCCACTCGGCTTCACCATCGCGTGTGAGGCGGCTGACTGGCGTCAGGGGTGACCATGTCATATGCACGACATGCATTTTTGCACGGATTGCATTTGTATTGTGTTTGCTGCATTATTGTATTGATGCCTTGGATGTTGCATATGATTGTCATGCATCTGAGATTCATATTCTTATATGGTGATGACTTTATCTCTTATAGTAGGGCACATGCTCCTATATCAGGGTAGGAGACTCAGGTGAGTACAGTCCTTTTGTATTTATTTCTTACTTACCATATATATGAGACTGTACTGGTATGATTAGTATTGTTAGCTATTTCTTACTATTCATATCGACTAGTATCCGCTAAGTTCTTTGAACTTACCCCGTGGTTTTACATTTATTTCGGGATGATCTGTCGGGAGAGTCCAAATTTGCCAATCCTCGTCTAAATGAATAGGTTTTATTGGTCTATTGGTTTTGGATTTTGTATAGAGGATATGTATAGGTCCTGATGTTGTGGTTATGTACTTATGGAAGTTTGGGAATAATTGTGGTGTCCTTATGGACTATTCAATTAGTTTGGTTGTATGTTCCTGCTCAGATGGCAAAAAGGGTAAGTCTAGATGTTATAGATTTCATTTATTTACTATGATGGTTGGCCTGAGGCCTTATGATCTGCGTGTGTAGATGTTTTTGTTCCGGTCGTGTTGACCGATGTATAGTGGTCGTGTAAGCCTTGTATAAAAATTGGTATTGTCACCGTCTGAGATCTTTGTCGGATTTTAAATGCAGCGGAGACTCCTCGAGCGTGACAATTTATTTGGTATCAGAGCGTAGGTTTCCGAGTTCCTTAGGGTCTTTGGGTTTATGGAGTTCGCCAAGTTTGGCAGGTTAACTGGGTATTTTCGGGTTATGCGGATTCGAAGCGATTTTTATGTTTGAAATTGAGGTATTATTAATAGTCAATATGGGGATTTAAGCGACAGGACATCTCCAGACAGCTAACAGGTAAATACATTCTAGAAAATTTTCTAGATTTAGTACATATTTATATTGGTTATGTGGTGATATCATGTTTTATCTAGTATTGTTTTAACCTGAATATCTGTTGGACAATTAGATTTTTTGGTTGCTGGTTTATAGATAGCATTTGGTTATTAATTGCTATTACTGCTATACGTAGCTAGTTATCATTGTGATATAAATGATAAGATATTTACCTCTTAGGATTTGACTAGTATTAGGATTATTAGACTAGTTGAATAATATGACTAAGATGGATAAATTAAAGAAGGTATGAGGACATTATTACATAGCTTATGTAGTTTAGAGTATATATAAGCATCTGATGCTTTATTTATATATTGCCTCGACTTTGTTCTGACATTGACTTTGATCTGGCATGACCCTTTAGATATACCCTAATTAATTTCGGCTATTGATTGCCATTGGTATGACTATGCTGTCGTTTATTAGACAACATGTTATATGTTTATGGTTATGAGTTTTTGCGGTGGATACCATGATTAAGACTAGTAGAAATAGAATAACTTAGATGAAGTTATTACATAGGAGCGGATCTCGTGAATGAAACAACATTAGTAGAACCCTAGGTGTAATAACCCGGATGTGCATATTAGTATATGTTTATACATTTACTATTTCAGCTGATATGGTGATCGGATTAGTAGAGGTCATATGATTAGGATGCGATTAATCCTTAGAGGGTATATAATGTTGTTTATATTTATCGGCTGTCAACAATATCACCCATTCGTGGTTGAGGAAAGTTACAGTAGAGTTTCCCTAAAGGGGCTTTTGTGTATTTGAGGTCGAATAGGTCTCCCATGTATGGTTGAGATAATCTACTGTAAGGGTATACTCTAGCGTTATTCGTTCAGAGTTGGTGATACTCGGATTCGTCTGATGTCTGTAGCAAGATAGCTACTTTACGTCTTAAGTACCCACGAGATATGTTCGTGGTAGCAGATTGGGGCATGCATGATTGAACTGGTAGGACGATATAATTTAGGCTTAACCCTCTTGAAGGGCTTGATAGTAGATTTGTGGCCTTTATTGGCTTTGATAGGCGTTTCCTGTTAGTTGGGGACGAAACCATGATTAATCGTCTCGAGCGATTATTAGTGGACTTATGATTTTGATCGACCTTGATACCGATCATGTTAGAAGGGTTGGAAGGCTAGATTTAATCATCTCGAATTATTTATTTATAAGTTGATGATCTTTATCGTATTTGATAAACAATTAGAATTAGAAGTGTTGAAACCCTAACTTGACCGCCTCAATGGTTTAATTGAATAGCGGTGATCTTTAGAGACTAGGAAAGTCGATTTATGCAGAATGTATTGGATAACCCTAGGCTTAACAACCTAGGATAATCGACTGCTCACGCGACCTATTGGTGGTAGTACGTCAGAGCGTGCAGTCAATAATTAGATATTTATGTACAGCCTGTCTATCCACGAGTCTCATTCGTGGTAGCATATAGTTGCGCGTAGACCGTGCTATTGATTGTCGGCCCATGGGTTACGTTCGAGGTAGCTCATAGATAGTTTCCTTTTTGTGTGAGAGCCACGAGACTTTATCGTGGTATCTGGATGTGCACTGCTTTTTGCAGTGGTTGTGTATGTTGCAGGTATATTTATTATACTGCTGATTAGGTTAGTTGCAGACTGATATTGGTACTCTGAGGGTTGGGTTACTCTAGCTTGTTCCCTGTGACTTCCATTATGTGCATTATGATTATGCACTATTGTCTATACATCCACAGAGTGGTTGTACTCACCCCCCTCCTCACTTATACTCTAGGTTAATTGATGGAGGACGTGTCATGTTGACCTACCTTCGAGTCGCTCAGAGAGTTCCTTGCCGTGCTTGTCCCACTGCATCGTCGAGATGCTGCTTTATTTACTTTATCGGTGTTGCATTTTATTATGCACTTTGGATTTTGTCGCAGTTTGATTTGGTGTCATAAAACTATTTTACTTTGATTGATATATGTTTAGTCGTGCATGCATGCAGTTATTGAAATACTTATATTTCTATAATTATTTCGAGGTTTTTATCAGATTTGGTCTATGGATTCTGGATATTGTCACTAAGGGGCTCCCTTGTCATTTGGATGACGGATATGCCCCCAGGACGTGACAATTTATTGGTTTGCGGTTTTGGTTTGCGGGTTTAGTGTTTCGAGGATTTTATTTTCCTTGGATTTTTGGGAGTTCTCGTGTTTTGAGACCAAGCAAGCTGAAGGATATCTCTGAGCTATAGGAAAAGTATTGTCTTTAGTAGTTACGGTACTTTTGTGGCTAGGAAAACTATTGACTTAGTGAAATTGTCCCTACTCATGGTCGGGGACGAGGTTGATAACGTATTGATCTTGAGGAATCTAATGATGATTTCAGAGGTACGGATTCTTTAGAGGTGCCGACTGATGTCGAATTAGGAAGCTAGGGATTTGGCCTGGTAGTCACCCATTTGAAGGTCAAGGAGTAAACCCTCAGAGAGTATCAGTCCCTACTAATAGTGATTTGGTTATGGATAAGGCATGTATGCCTACACTGGTTAAGACGATGAAAGATTGTTTTACCTTATTATAGAAGGTGTTGTATGGGATGTTTATCTGTCCCAATATTTTTCTAGAGAAGATCTGGAACTCTTTGTTAAAAGAGAGATGAACCTTTGAGGTTATACATCGATTATCGATGATAGAATCGTAGTAGAGAAGGAAATGAATATCCTTCATTGTGGATATATATGATCTATTTAGATCAGCTATAGGATACCTATATATACTCTAGGATTGATTGGTGATTGGTGTGATGATATTGTAGTGACATGGTGTCCTATAATTATCATTGTCGTTGTGATGATTTTTATATCATCAGCTTAGACTAAAGAGAATACATGTGTGTAGCGATGACAATTTCATACTTGGTATGAATTGTTTGAGCTTTTGATTATCTTATTAGACTTATTGACGACTTAGTCGTCCAGGGATTTGGGAAATCGTGTATTCTGGACACGATTGGATCATTTGTGATGGTGGTAGTTGGAGCTGAGCACTCGGCCACCGTAGATGATGATTTTTTTTTTTTTTGGTATTGATTTGATTATTACCATAGATATGGATAGGATGTTCTAGTGGTACTATACCGCTGACTGGTGATGGAATTTATTTGGTCTAAAGCTTGTGAAATTAGTTTCACAGCTCAGACAATGATTGACTTTTACACCCGTGTTGTTTGATCATTCTCGGGTGGAAAGAAGGGTATTGTATGCGGATGCAATGTTTGAAGAATGGAGCGCGTTTACAGTTTAGTTGATCGAGACGTATCCCGTGTTTACGTCAAATGAGGAACTACGAGATGGGTTGTCATATATTTATGACGTGGACTTCGCAGTTATTATATTGTTTAGAAGAGGTGAGGAGCAGAAATACTCATGGAGTTTTGGCTAGCTACTGGATAGCTACTATAGAGTAGCTGGAACACGAATGGTTGTAACAAGGAAGTTTGGTCGCGATAGCCTACCATGCACTTACAGAGTGTGTGGTGGAGTGGATTTTGGACGGTAGATGGACTACCATCTCTGACTTCGAGGAGGATAATGGTTTCCGGAGTTGCATTATTTTAAGGAACAGATGTTTCAGGAAATTCCGATTCCGGAATGGAAGTGGGAGTATTTCATTATGGATTTTGTGGAGGTTTGCCTAGGACACGTCAAGGCCATGACACGATTTGGGTGGTCGTTGACCAACTAACCAAATCAGCGCACTTCTTAGCGATTCAGAAGACCGACTCTTAGGATCGATTGACGGAGAGTTATATCGTCGGGAGATCATCAGATTTCATGGTGTCCCTTTGAGCATTTCATCAGATAGAGATCCCTGGTTTACGTCTCGATTTTGGCAGAGTCTGCAGCAGGCCTTAGGCATGCAGCTTCGTTTTAGTACTGCATTCCATCCGCAGATAGATGGACAGTCCGAGCGGACCATTTAGATACTAGAGAATTGCTGGGGTCCTGTGTTATGGATTTCGGGGGCAACTGGGAGGACAAGTTGCTAGGACCCATAGAGCTCAGTAGGAGACAGGGTTGGTTCGTACTATCAGACGTAGGATGGCGAGCGCAGGGATCGCCAGAAGAGTTATGCAGATCGTAGACAGAGACCTTTGGAGTTCTCTGTTGGTGATCATGTATTCCTGCGAGTCTCACCCACGAAAGGGGTGAAGAGATTTGACCTTCGTAGTAAGCTAGCTCCTAGATACATTGGTTTGAGGTTTTGGAGAGCATCGGAGCAGTCGCTTACCGTCTAGGGCTACCACCGTTTTTGGCTGGCATCCAGGATGTGTTTCAAGTGTTCATGCTGAGGAAGTATATGTCAGACACTACACATTCTATCAGATGTATCAGGTTCCATTCAACCTGATACTACTTACGTAGAGGTTCCGGTACGGATTTTGGATTTCAAGGAACGACAGTTGCGGAACAAGGTTGTGCGACTTGTCAAGGTCGAGTGGAGTCACCACACCGATGAGGAGGCTATTTGGGAGCTTGAGGAAAAGATTCAAGCTCAATACTCCACTTAGTACTTAATGTGTGGTTTTCCCCAAGTACTTGAGTTGAGCAGTGTGACATTGCTTGTTAGTACTTGAGTAGGAAATTTGGGGACCAAATTTTAATTAGTGGGGGAGAATGTTAAATACCGAAATTTAAAACACTAAATTAAATGGCCAAGGAATTAAGGAAATAAGCCTGGAAATTTTTCGAGATTTTTAGGGAATTTTTTCGGAATTTTTCTGGATTTAAACGGAGTCCGTACGAGATTTTTACGGGGATAAAATAAATAGGCTTTAGAGGGGTCTATTTAAAAGGGGATAAATACGCGATGGAAAACCTAATTTCTATTTCTTTTTCTTTTTCCCCGACGCAACTCCTTCCCCTTCGGCAGTTCCTCTCGCGCGAGTCGCTTGCGCCCGACGCCAGCGCCCTCTTCTTCGCCGGCGACGCCTTTCTTCTGCCGTCGCCTCTTTCCTTCGCCGGCGTCGCTCTCGTCACTTCGGACCGCTGCCCGACGGCGTCCCTCCTTCTCTGTCGGCGCCCTAACTTTCGCCGGCGAGCCCTTTCTTCCTCGCGTCCGCAGCCGTCGAGTCTGTGCGGACGGTTGTCCCGTCGTAAGCACCGGCCACCGTTCGCCTTTCCCGGTGCCCAGGTCGCCGACCCCAACCGCGCGCGCCGACCTCCACCGCCCGATTCTCTCGCCCTAGGCAAGCCGCGGTTGTTCTCCGGCAGATTCTGCCGCAGAGAATACCACGCGAGGAAACTTCTAATTTCCGGGCAGTAGGAAAGGAAACTGTGGCCGACTGAGAGGGGCTGATCGACAGAGGATTAGGGGTGGTAAGTAGTCGGGAAGGTGTTTCCTAGCGCAGGTATATCTCGGTTGTTGATTTTGTTAAATTGCTATTGGTTGATCTTGATGCGTGTTTGAGCAGTGGACTTCTTTCGGCGAGCAGAGGAATAGAGGGCAGGTGTTGGCGATGGTCTTGTCCGACAAACCGAGCAGAATTGGGGAAGTCCAAGGCAGGTATATCTCGAACTATCTCCTTTTTGTAGTCTGCCGGTTGTTTCGGTTCGGTTGTTTGCAGGCTGTGAGGGTGATTGGAGGGATGGTTATGGGTCATATTATTATGTTATTCGGTTAGTTGTAATTGTTCAGTGGAGATTAGATTGTTGGTTGGTTTTGGATAAATTTTGATTTGTGGGATGGATCTATTTTGAGTGAGTTGGCTGTGAGGGTTGAGGTGTTCGATTTGGGTGGTTTTGGTCGACTGTGTAAGGGTTGGATAAATTAGTGGAAATTGGAAATTGATTTGGGTTAATTGGTTATGTGAGAAACCGATTAAGTATTCCGGCGAATTGCATATTGTGCTTAACAATAATTATCTTCAGTATGTGTTTCTCGCCACGAGACAGTTCACCGTGACGATTTGGTTCTTTATGGATATTTTATCGTGGTACTTTGACTTATCTTTTAGATATAGTCAAGTTGATATGTTAGTTAGGATAGCATGCAATAATATTCATGTTTATATGCCTAGTATGTTTTTGTGACTATTGATACATGCATTGGATAGGATATGAGTATATCTCCCTGTTTTATTTGGATCATAGTACTTGGATTAGGGATATGTACATACTGATTGTACATATTATTCGGATAGATATTTTGAGTAGGATTTACATGCTTTAGTATCATGCACCATCTTGCATGATTGTATGCTGGCTGGACGGGGTTCCATTATTGTTGAGCCCGCAGCCAGTTACATGGCCTGCACACACTGCCACTCATGGGTTAGTGGTACATCAGGAGGGTGTGTGCAGTTGCTCTGTCGACTCATTGGACCGCTCATGGGTAGCGATGAGGCAGCGTGGTAGCGGGCAGGGATCCCTCCTCTGGTCTATGACACTGGGAGATGAGAGTTTAGCTCCCCCACTCTGTTTGGGGCAGGAGGATTGGTGTACTCCGACAGCATCCTGTCCACTCGGTCACTCAGGAGCAGTGATGGCAGAGTGCACAGTTGTCATATCCCTACCCACTCGGCTTCACCATCGCGTGTGAGGCGGTGGGCGTCGGCGTCAGGGGTGACCATGTCATATGCACGACATGCATTTTTGCACGGATTGCATTTGTATTGTGTTTGCTGCATTATTGTATTGATGCCTTGGATGTTGCATATGATTGTCATGCATACAGGATTCATATTCTTATATGGTGATGACTTTATCTCTTATAGTAGGGTACATGCTCCTATATCAGGGTAGGAGACTCAGGTGAGTACAGTCCTTTTGTATTTATTTCTTGCTTACCATATATATGAGACTGTACTGGTATGATTAGTATTGTTAGCTATTTCTTACTATTCATATCGACTAGTATCCGCTAAGTTCTTTGAACTTACCCCGTGGTTTTACATTTATTTCAGCATGATGCTGTCAGGAGAGTCCAGCTGCCAATCCCCCTCGTCGAAATGAATAGGTTTTATTGGTCTATTGGTTTTGGATTTTGTATAGAGGATATGTATAGGTCCTGATGTTGTGGTTATGTACTTATGGAAGTTTGGGAATAATTGTGGTGTCCTTATGGACTATTCAATTAGTTTGGTTGTATGTTCCTGCTCAGATGGCAAAAAGGGTAAGTCTAGATGTTATAGATTTCATTTATTTACTATGATGGTTGGCCTGAGGCCTTATGATCTGCGTGTGTAGATGTTTTTGTTCCGGTCGTGTTGACCGATGTATAGTGGCCGTGTAGGCCTTGTATAAAAATTGGTATTGTCACCCGTACAGGGGAGGTGCTATCGGATTTTCGTCTGGCGGAGACTCCCTCGGGGCGTGACAATTTATTTGGTATCAGAGCGTAGGTTTCCGAGTTCCTTAGGGTCTTTGGGTTTATGGAGTTCGCCAAGTTTGGTAGGTTAACTGGGTATTTTCGGAGTTGTACGGATTTCAAGCGATTTTTATGTTTGAAATTGAGGTATTATTGAAGGTCAATATGGGGGATTTAATTGGCGACAGGACATCTCAGGGCACACATTCTAGAAAATTTTCTAGATTTAGTACATATTTATATTAGTTATGTGGTGATATCATGTTTTATCTAGTATTGTTTTAACCTGAATATCTGTTGGACAATTAGATTTTTTTGGTTGCTGGTTTATAGATAGCATTTGGTTATTAATTGCTATTACTGCTATACGTAGCTAGTTATCATTGTGATATAAATGATAAGATATTTACCTCTTAGGATTTGACTAGTATTAGGATTATTAGACTAGTTGAATAATATGACTAAGATGGATAAATTCGTAGAAGGTATGAGGACATTATTACATAGCTTATGTAGTTTAGAGTATATATAAGCATCTGATGCTTTATTTATATATTGCCTCGACTTTGTTCTGACATTGACTTTGATCTGGCATGACCCTTTAGATATACCCTAATTAATTTCGGCTATTGATTGCCATTGGTATGACTATGCTGTCGTTTATTAGACAACATGTTATATGTTTATGGTTATGAGTTTTTGCGGTGGATACCATGATTAAGACTAGTAGAAATAGAATAACTTAGATGAAGTTATTCTGTAGGAGCGGATCTCAGGAATGAAACAACATTAGTAGAACCCTAGGTGTAATAACCCGGATGTGCATATTAGTATATGTTTATACATTTACTATTTCAGCTGATATGGTGATCGGATTAGTAGAGGTCATATGATTAGGATGCGATTAATCCTTAGAGGGTATATAATGTTGTTTATATTTATCGGCTGTCAACAATATCACCCATTCGTGGTTGAGGAAAGTTACAGTAGAGTTTCCCTAAAGGGGCTTTTGTGTATTTGAGGTCGAATAGGTCTCCATATGGTTGAGATAATCTCTGTAAGGTTATACTCTTGCGTTATTCGTTGAGTTGGTGATAATCGGATTCGTATTATGATATGCAGCAAGATAGCTACTTTCTGTCTTAAGTACCCACGAGATATGTTGGTAGCAGATTGGGGCATGCATGATTGAACTGGTAGGACGATATAATTTAGGCTTAACCCTCTTGAAGGGCTTGATAGTAGATTTGTGGCCTTTATTGGCTTTGATAGACGTTTCCTGTTAGTTGGGACGAAACCCTGTGATTAATCGTCTCGACGCGATTATTAGTGGACTTATGATTTTGATCGACCTTGATACCGATCATGTTAGAAGGGTTGGAAGGCTAGATTTAATCATCTCGACTTATTTATTTATAAGTTGATGATCTTTATCGTATTTGATAAACATTTCGTATTAGAAGTGTTGAAACCCTCGCTTGACCGCCTCAATGGGTTTAATTGTAGAGCGGTGATCTTTATCGACTCGGAAAGTCGATTTATGCAGAATGTATTGGATAACCCTAGGCTTAACAACCTAGGATAATCGACTGCTCACGCGACCTATTGGTGGTAGTACGTCAGAGCGTGCAGTCAATAATTAGATATTTATATACAGCCTGTCTATCCACGAGTCTCATTCGTGGTAGCATATAGTTGCGCGTAGACCGTGCTATTGATTGTCGGCCCATGGGTTACGTTCGAGGTAGCTCATAGATAGTTTCCTTTTTGTGTGAGAGCCACGAGACTTTATCGTGGTATCTGGATGTGCACTGCTTTTTGCAGTGGTTGTGTATGTTGCAGGTATATTTATTATACTGCTGATTAGGTTAGTTGCAGACTGATATTGGTACTCTGAGGGTTGGGTTACTCTAGCTTGTTCCCTGTGACTTCCATTATGTGCATTATGATTATGCACTATTGTCTATACATCCACAGAGTGGTTGTACTCACCCCCCTCCTCACTTATACTCTAGGTTAATTGATGGAGGACGTGTCATGTTGACCTACCTTCGAGTCGCTCAGAGAGTTCCTTGCCGTGCTTGTCCCACTGCATCGTCGAGATGCTGCTTTATTTACTTTATCGGTGTTGCATTTTATTATGCACTTTGGATTTTGTCGCAGTTTGATTTGGTGTCATAAAACTATTTTACTTTGATTGATATATGTTTAGTCGTGCATGCATGCAGTTATTGAAATACTTATATTTCTATAATTAGAGGTTTTTATCGATTTGGTCTATGGATTTCGATATTGTCACTAAGGGGCTCCTTGTCATTTGGATGACTGATATGCCCCAGTGACGTGACAATTTATTGGTTTGCGGTTTTGGTTTGCGGGTTTAGTGTTTCGAGGATTTTATTTTCCTTGGATTTTTGGGAGTTCTCGTGTTTTGAGACCAAGCAAGCTGAAGGATATCTCTGAGCTATAGGAAAAGTATTGTCTTTAGTAGTTACGGTACTTTTGTGGCTAGGAAAACTATTGACTTAGTGAAATTGTCCCTACTCATGGTCGGGGACGAGGTTGATAACGTATTGATCTTGAGGAATCTAATGATGATTTCAGAGGTACGGATTCTTTAGAGGTGCCGACTGATGTCGAATTAGGAAGCTAGGATTTGGCACGTAGTCACCCATTTGAAGGTCAAGGAGTAAACCCTCGAGAGTATCACCCTACTAATAGTGATTTGGTTATGGATAAGGCATGTATGCCTACAGTTAAGACGATGAAAGATTGTTTTACCTTATTATAGAAGGTGTTGTATGGGATGTTTATCTCCCAATATTTTTCTAGAGAAGATCCGAACTCTTTGTTAAAGAGAGATGAACCTTTGAGGTTATACATCGATTATCGATGATAGAATGCGTAGTCAGAGAAGGAAATGAATATCCTTCATTGTGGATATATATGATCTATTTAGATCAGCTATAGGATACCTATATATACTCTAGGATTGATTGGTGATTGGTGTGATGATATTGTAGTGACATGGTGTCCTATAATTATCATTGTCGTTGTGATGATTTTTATATCATCAGCTTAGACTAAAGAGAATACATGTGTGTAGCGATGACAATTTCATACTTGGTATGAATTGTTTGAGCTTTGATTATCTTATTAGACTTATTGGACGACTTAGTCGTCGTGGATTTGGGAAATCGTGTATTCGGACACGATTGGATCATTTGTGATGGTGGTAGTTGAGCCGAGCACTTTCGCCACCGTAGATGATGATTTTTTTTTGGTATTGATTTGATTATTACCATAGATATGGATAGGATGTTCTAGTGGTACTATACCGCTGACTGGTGATGGAATTTATTTGGTCTAAAGCTTGTGAAATTAGTTTCACAGCTCAGACAATGATTGACTTTACACCGTGTTGTTTGATCATTCTCGGGTGGAAAGAAGGGTATTGTATGCGGATGCAATGTTTCAGAGAATGGAGCGTTTCTGATTTAGTTGATCGAGACGTATCCCGTGTTTACGTCAAATGAGGAACTACGAGATGGGTTGTCATATATTTATGACGTGGACTTCGCAGTTATTATATTGTTTAGAAGAGGTGAGGAGCAGAAATGCTCATGGAGTTTTGGCTAGCTACTGGATAGCTACTATAGAGTAGCTGGAACACGAATGGTTGTAACAAGGAAGTTTGGTCGCGATAGCCTACCATGCACTTACAGAGTGTGTGGTGGAGTGGATTTTGGACGGTAGATGGACTACCATCTCTGACTTCGAGGAGGATAATGGTTTCCGGAGTTGCATTATTTTAAGGAACAGATGTTTCAGGAAATTCCGATTCCGGAATGGAAGTGGGAGTATTTCATTATGGATTTTGTGGAGGTTTGCCTAGGACACGTCAAGGCCATGACACGATTTGGGTGGTCGTTGACCAACTAACCAAATCAGCGCACTTCTTAGCGATTCAGAAGACCGACTCTTAGGATCGATTGACGGAGAGTTATATCGTCGGGAGATCATCAGATTTCATGGTGTCCCTTTGAGCATTTCATCAGATAGAGATCCCTGGTTTACGTCTCGATTTTGGCAGAGTCTGCAGCAGGCCTTAGGCATGTAGCTTCGTTTTAGTACTGCATTCCATCCGCAGATAGATGGACAGTCCGAGCGGACCATTTAGATACTAGAGAATTCGGGTCTGTGTTATGGATTTGGGGCAAAGTTGCTAGGACCCATAGAGCTCGATGGAGACAGGTTGGTTCGTACTATCGGCGTAGGATGGCGAGAGCACAGGATCGCCGTAAGAGTTATGCGGATCGTGAGCGAGAGACCTTTGGAGTTCTCTGTTGGTGATCATGTATTCTCGTCTCACCCACGAAAGGGGTGAAGAGATTTGACCCGTAGTAAGCTAGCTCCTAGATACATTGGTTTGAGGTTTTGGAGAGCATCGGAGCAGTCGCTTACCGTCTAGGGCTACCACCGTTTTTGGCTGGCATCCAGGATGTGTTTCAAGTGTTCATGCTGAGGAAGTATATGTCAGACTCTACACATTCTATCAGATGTATCGGGTTCCATTCAACGATACTACTTACGAGAGGTTCCGTGCAGATTTTGGATTTCAAGGAACGCTATGAACAAGGTTGTGCGACTTGTCAAGGTCGAGTGGAGTCACCACACCGATGAGGAGGCTATTTGGGAGCTTGAGGAAAAGATTCAAGCTCAATACTCCACTTAGTACTTAATGTGTGGTTTTTCCCAAGTACTTGAGTTGAGCAATGTGACATTGCTTGTTAGTACTTGAGTAGGAAATTTGGGGACCAAATTTTAATTAGTGGGGGAGAATGTTAAATACCGAAATTTAAAACACTAAATTAAATGGCCAAGGAATTAAGGAAATAAGCCTGGAAATTTTTCGAGATTTTTAGGGAATTTTAGGAATTTTTTCGGAATTTTTCTGGATTTAAACGGAGTCCGTACGAGATTTTTACGGGGATAAAATAAATAGGCTTTAGAGGGGTCTATTTAAAAGGGGATAAATACGCGATGGAAAACCTAATTTCTATTTCTTTTTCTTTTTCCCCGCCGCAACTCCTTCCCCTTCGGCAGTTCCTCTCGCGCGAGTCGCTTGCGCCCGCCTTGACGCCCTATTCTTCACGGCGCCTTTCTTCCGTCGCCTCTTTCCTTCAGCGTCGCTCGCTCGTCGCCGGACCGCTGACGGCGTCCTCCTTCTCTGTCGGCGCCTAACTTTCGGCCGGCGAGCCCTTTCTTCCTCGCGTCGCGTCGAGTCTGTGCGGACGGTTGTCCCGTCGTAAGCACCGGCCACCGTTCGCCTTTCCCGGTGCCCAGGTCGCCGACCCCAACCGCGCGCGCCGACCTCCACCGCCACAGCCTCGTCGTCGGTTCTCTCTGCCCTAGACGACGAGCGCCGGTTGTTCTCCGGCCAGATTCTGTCGCACCGAGGAGAATACCACTGAGGGAAACTTCTAATTTCCGGGCGGAGGAAAGGAAACCGTGGCCGAGAGGGCTGATCGGCTGAGGATTAGGGGTGGTAAGTAGTGGGAAGGTGTTTCCTAGCAGTATATCTCGGTTGTTGATTTTGTTAAATTGCTATTGGTTGATCTTGATGCGTGTTTGAAGCAGGGACTTCTTTCGCGAGCGTAATGCAGAGGAATAGGCAGCGGTGTTGGGCGTTGGTCTTGTCCACAAACCAGCAGAATGGGGAAGTCCAAGGCGTATATCTCGAACTATCTCCTTTTGTAGTCTGCGGTTGTTTGATTCGGTTGTTTGCATGTGAGGGTGATTGGAGGGATGGTTATGGGTCATATTTTTATGTTATTCGGTTAGTTGTAATTGTTCAGTGGAGATTAGATTGTTGGTTGGTTTTGGATAAATTTTGATTTGTGGGATGGATCTATTTTGAGTGAGTTGGCTGTGATGGTTGAGGTGTTCGATTTGGGTGGTTTTGGTCGTTGGATAAATTAGTGGAATTGGAAATTGATTTGGGTTAATTGGTTATGTGAGAAACCGATTAAGTATTCCGGCGAATTGCATATTGTGCTTAACAATAATTATGTCAGATGAGTGTTTGGCCACGAGTTCACTGGGCCGTGACGATTTGGTTCTTTTTGCGATATTTTATCAGGCGGGTACTTTGACTTATCTTTTAGATATAGTCAAGTTGATATGTTAGTTAGGATAGCATGCAATAATATTCATGTTTATATGCCTAGTATGTTTTTGTGACTATTGATACATGCATTGGATAGGATATGATTATATCTCCCTGTTTTATTTGGATCATAGTACTTGGATTAGGGATATGTACATACTGATTGTACATATTATTCGGATAGATATTTTGAGTAGGATTTACATGCTTTAGTATCATGCACCATCTTGCATGATTGCATCTTTTGGTAGACGAGGTTCCATTATTGTTGAGCCCGCATGACATTACATAACTACACCGCACTTGGGTTAGTGGTACATTAGGAGGTGTGTGTGCATTGCTCTGTCGAGCTCATTGGACCGCTCATGGGTAGCAGCGAGGTAGCGTGGTAGCGGCGGGGATCCCTCCTCCGTCTATGACACCGGAGATGAGAGCTTAGCTCCCACTCTGTTTGGGGGGAGGATAGGTGTACTCCGGCGATCCTCCACTCGGTCACTCAGGAGCAGTGATGGCAGAGTGCACAGTTGTCATAGCCCTACCCACTCGGCTTCACCATCGCGTGTGAGGCGGCTGACTGGCGTCAGGGGTGACCATGTCATATGCACGACATGCATTTTTGCACGGATTGCATTTGTATTGTGTTTGCTGCATTATTGTATTGATGCCTTGGATGTTGCATATGATTGTCATGCATACAGGATTCATATTCTTATATGGTGATGACTTTATCTCTTATAGTAGGGCACATGCTCCTATATCAGGGTAGGAGACTCAGGTGAGTACAGTCCTTTTGCATTTATTTCTTGCTTACCATATATATGAGATTGTACTGACATGATTAGTATTGTTAGCTATTTCTTACTATTCATATCGACTAGTATCCGCTAAGTTCTTTGAACTTACCCCGTGGTTTTATATTTATTTCAGGATGATGCTGTCAGGAGAGTCCAGCTGCCAATCCCCCTCGTCGAAATGAATAGGTTTTATTGGTCTATTGGTTTTGGATTTTGTATAGAGGATATGTATAGGTCCTGATGTTGTGGTTATGTACTTATGGAAGTTTGGGAATAATTGTGGTGTCCTTATGTACTATTCAATTAGTTTGGTTGTATGTTCCTGCTCAGATGGCAGAAGGGGTAAGTCTAGATGTTATAGATTTCATTTATTTACTATGATGGTTGGCCTGAGGCCTTATGATCTGCGTGTGTAGATGTTTTTGTTCCGGTCGTGTTGACCGATGTATAGTAGCCGTGTAGGCCTTGTATAAAAATTGGTATTGTCACCCGTACAGGGGAGGTGCTGTCGGATTTTCGTCTGGCGGAGACTCCCTCGGGGCGTGACAACCTCGATCAGTCGACTGATGGTCTAGCAATCGACTGTTGGGCTAGAAGGGCTTCAGTTGAACACCGATCGAGTGCCATCAACCCAGAGCAGTTGACTGATATCTATATCAGTCGACTGCTGTTGGGTAAAACCTCAAACACCAATGTTTGAGCATCCGACGGTCGGGTAAAACCTCAACCCACTTGGTTAAGCATCTGACACTTCCACTTCATCGGGTAGAAACCTCAAACTAATGTTTGAGCGTCCGACTTAACCATACCTCGGGTAAAATCTCAAACCCTAGTTCGAACATCTGACTTGTCGGGTAAAATCTCAACCTACTTGGTTGAGCATCATCCGACACTTGACTTAGCCATTCGGCCAAGTTCATCTTATGAGCTACCGTTTACAAATCGCTCATTCACTCATCTCTCTTGAAATCCCTCGCCGAAGCTCTCTTCATCTGGCCATGTCCCTCGGATGCACCAAGCGCACGGCTTCGCAATATCATCCTTCGTGTCTCGCCCTGAAGTCTGCTTCCTTGGCTTCACTCCAATTATAAAATACAGCGAAAAAAATGTTGTAAGAATAACATTATTATGAGATTAATTAAACCTAATTGGGCTTAATTAATCCTTAACGGAGTCTTAAACCCGACCTGTTATCCTAAAACTCGACCCGTTTCCCCTTAATTAACGTTGAGCATTAATTTTCTGATATGCATTTTCTCCTCTGCGAACGCCCGGCGACTTTGAATTTCCTTCTCACCGCGCGACCCCCTCCCTCCCCTTCTCACTGAGCGAATCGCCTCCTCTTCTACTTCGAAACCTATGGTTGTCGAGCCTCCCCTCTCCTCTCGTTCTTCTTCCTAGCAGCAGGCGACAGTTTCTCCGTGTCCTCATCGGTGCCCACGGACTCGGTGACAGTGAGCAGGCGTGCGGCAAGGGGTTCGGGTCAGTGGAGTCGACACCTCGTGCTGATCTGGGGCTGAGATCTTTGCCGGAGCAGATGGTGGCTGGCAGTGGCTAGGCAGCGGTAGTGAACAGAGCCGTCGGATTGAGGGGGGTTTTACGGCCAGTGGTCGTCGGAGATAGGTAAGGGTCGATTTTCCTTCTTGATTCGGACGAGATCTGAGTTCTTGATGTGGTTTCCTTCGTTGAGTGTGAGTTCTGTTGATTAGGGCAGGAGGTTCGCGAGCGTCAATTTCCAATGAATAGGGGATAGGAGGAAGGTGGCTGCCGGTGGAGTCCAACGACTAGTAAGCTGATCTACTCTCTTCTTTGCATCTACTAGTTATAGATTCTATTGGGTCAATGTATTTTGATCTGGACGTTGGGTTCCGTTGATGGATTATACCGGTCGTACAACTGTGAGTGAAAGGAGAGGACTCAGTTACGGGTTGTGATTGGGTTTGATGTCGGTTGTATGTATGTAATGGTATGTTGCTCTGCTGTGAGTGGGATAAGATGGATGGATAGAGTTGTGTGGTTCACTTGGGGTTGGTCAGATCTCAAAATTGGGGTGAACATGGCTGTAAATGGATGTGGGTTAAGCTGGGTTCCAATTAGGGTTGGTTAGATCCATAATTTCGTGCAATGGTGGGCTATGAAGGGCTATCGTGTGATTGTGGGTGTAGTGTGACTATGAATTGGGGTTTTGGCTAGTTATTAATAGCTATGAACGGTTGTGAATGGATGTTAAGGTTGTGCAGGGTTGTATGTGTTCTGTATGGGGCTGGGAACGGGCTAGAGTAGCTCGATCTTGGTTGTGGATGTGAGTTAGTACGTTTAGTGATTTGGGTGGAGTGTACTTAAGAGGTTTAATGATTTAAACCTAGTTGGATGTTGTAGAAGAGTTACGTTTGACGATTGGGGGTTTCTAATTCGTATTCGATAAAGGGATGCGAATATAGAAACAATAGAATAGTGAATTTATATATATTTGTCGTGTACTTGGATTTGATTATAATTGACAATATTTGCAGGACGTGGATACGAGATAGGTTATGTTAGGGAAATCAACCTATGTGATATGGTTTTAATGTGTGTGGCAAAGCGTTTAAGTTAGAATGATTGGATTTGATATGTGCGTTGGAGTCTTGCAGGACTTAGTAATTCGCACATGGAGCTTTGACAAGTTTCACCAACTCACAACCTTGTGCTTGAGTTGGCAAAGGAGCATTGCAGAGTCGTGCACTTGATGCATCTGAGGGACCGTCGGACAAGATGACTTGAAGCGAAGCCAAGAAAACAGACTTCGAGGGCAAGAGACGCGAAGGAGCATTGTAGAGCCATGCGCTTGATGATGCCGATGGACGTGGCCACGAATGAAGAGAGATTCGGTGAGGGACTTCAAATGAGATGAGAGAATGAGTGAAATGTAAGTAGCTCATTAGGTAAACTTGGCCGAATGGCTAAGTGTCGGAAGCTCGACCGCAAGGGTTGAGGTTTACCCGACCGTCGGATGCTCAAACGGATGTTAAGTTTGAGATTTACCCGGCATCAGTCGACTGCCATGTCATGGCAATCGACTGCTCCAAGTCGATCATAGATCGATTGGTGTTTGGCTGGAATCAAGTCGATCAGTCGACTGCTTAAGGGAAGCAGTCGACAGATCGCACTGTGCACGGGCACAAAAGCTAGTCATCACTCGACTGAAGTCGACTGATGATCTTCATCAGTCGACTGATGATCTGACTGTTGGAGAAAGCGGTCGCGGATCCCACGAATCTGGCCTGGTCAAAAGCCGTTGGAGTCGACATCAGTTGACTGATAGTGTCCAACGGGAAGATTTGCTTCCTCTCTATAAAAAGAGAGGGTGGGGGATTTTAGATGGTTAATGTTCATTCTCTAAACATCCTATTAAGTGCCCTACAAAGCTGAAATTCCTTCTTCTAGTTTTCTTTAATATCTATTGTAAAAGGAGTGTTCTTATTGTTGTAAAGGTTTACCTCTACCTTGCATTGGCTAAAGGGAGAGACCAATAGTGGATTGGTTTCGGAGTGATTCACCGGAGACGAATCGGACCGTGGATTAGTGGCGAGGCCGTGAACCATGTTATATCTTTTGTTAGTATTGTTTTTACTTTGTGTTGCCTTAATTGCTTATTTAGTTTTGTTTCCGTTGCGCTAATATTGTTTGTAGACAAGCAATTCCATCGTACGACGAAAGAGGGCTATTCACCCCCTCTAGCGGGCCACCAACGTTCCAACAAGTGGTATCAGAGCCAAGGTAGCTTGTCGAGGACTAACCGCCGCAACAAGCACAATCAAGGTCGCCTCCAACATTCACCTACTGAAGTTTGAGGGAGAATTCTCTTGGTGGAAGAAGAGAATGGAGGTATTCTTTGAAACCGATTTCGATATTATGCTTATAATGGAAAACGGTTTTGAGATGCCTAGGGACGAAGAGGGTGAACCAATAGAGAAGTCAAGGTGGACTAAAAAGCAAAGGGAGGAACACCTTGCAAATTCAAAGGCCAAGCACCACCTCTTCAATGTGCTCCTCCAACAAGAGATCAACCGGATAGGGGAATATGCAAGCGCCAAGGAAATGTGGGAGAAACTCATAGAGCTCCATGAAGGCACTTCCGAGGCCAAGCTTGCAAGAAGAGATCTCCTTCGCTCCCAATTAAGTAACATCAAACTCGAAAAGGGAGAGAAGGTAAACTCTTTACATTCTAGGTTTAAAAAAATTTTGATTGGAATAACAAGTGTACGAGAAAGACTCTCCAACCGAGACATGGTCATGAAGGCAATAGATGCCTTCCCTCGGTCATCAAGATGGAGCTCGATGGTGGACTCTTTCTACATCTCCAAGAATCTAGAGATAACCACTCTAGAGCAATTCTTTTCCACCATGGAGTTGCATGAGACAAGGCTTGAGGGAGTAATTGAAGAATCAAGTATCAAGCCATCAAGAGGAGTAGCCTTAGTAGCTAACAAGGGGAAGAAGAAGAAGATAGAGACTCCCTCCTCATTTGATGAAGCATCCTCCTCATCCTCTATGAATAGCAATGAAGATGCTTATATGGTAAGGAAGGTAAGGCGTGCCTTAAGAAATTTAAAATTTAACAAATCTTATGATAGGAGAAGGCACAAGAGGAAGATCATATGCTATAACTGTTGGGCTTTTCCGGGCCGTAAAAACCGCTTTTTGCGTTGCGAAAACCCCGGAAGTCCCGGCCACGGATCCGTGCGAAGAAGTATTAAAACTAATTACATGTATGTGCTTACAAAATCCTCTAGATCTACCTTAGAACTAAGAGATAAGGATGTTACCCTTGATGCGATGCCCTTCGCAAATCCCGCTCGTCCAAAGTCCGCCGGAACTCGAGAGTGTCAAGTGCACACTCCTCTATGGTATCCACACAAGCAATAGGTGGAAGAAAACTCAACCTTGAGTGTGCTAGCACTCCTTGGTTGGTTCGGCCAAAGAGAGGAAGGAGAGGGAGAGCTTGAGAGGAAAATTCCCAAGGAAGAAGATGAAGTAATGAGTGATTACTCACCAAATGAATTTTCACTCACATAACCCCCAAATGGTGGCCGGCCACTTCATGGAGGGGGAGTTACATGCATGCATGTAACTCCCATGACCCTTGGTCTCCCTCATGATGTGGCACTAATTGACCAAGTCAATGATGATGTGGAGCATCATCATTGGCCGGCCATGCCTAGTCATCATCATGACATGGCATTTGGTCAAGTCAAACTTGACCTTTCAACTTCCTCTCAAGTCAAGTCAAACTTGACCTCTAATCTCCCATGGTTGATCAAATCTAACCACTTGACTCAAGTCAATTTAATATAATGAATCTCTATTCATTAATTTAAATTGATTTGATGAATCAAATCTCAATTAGACTCATTCAACACTTGAATCAACTTGAGTCTAACTCAATTAGTCTAATTTGGATTACTCTTAATCCAATTTGGTTCATCCCATGAACCTAATCCTCATGGTTCATCATATGAACCTAATCTCCATCTAATTGCTCTCATGTGTGTGACCCTATAGGTTCTTGTAACGTTGGCAATGTCCCTAAACCGATTTAGGAACATAAGCAATGAGCGGTATCTAGCAACACATCATTGCTACCCAAGTTACAAGAATGTTGAGCTCCAACATCACCTTTGTGACTACTAATTGTGACTCTCACAATATGTGACAATGTCCCTCTATCCTTGACATCTAGATTGACCAATCGAGGCATAGACCGTGTCATCCTCGGTACAATCTAAATCTTGAACTCCAAGTAGACTCACTCTAATCAAATGAGCTCAATATCTCATATTGACTCATTTGGGCATGGCCATGCACTTCGTGGTCTCACTCTATCAAGAATATCGATGTCACCCGTCATATAGGAGGGATAGATCCCATCTACATCACTCACATCCTCTCGCATAATTCGTTACATACCCGAATCGCCTTTATAGTCCACCCATTTACGGGTGACGCGTTTGTGAAGCCAAAGTATGCAACTCCTTATGTAGGGAACCATGGTGACTTGGTCTAAGGACTAATAGTCATACTAATAGCCACATGAGAAAGTATATGACACTCATATAACGATCCATGATACTTTCTCATGGCGGGTCATTCAGTATACATTCTCCAATGCATACCCATGTGTCAACTTGATATCTCATATCCATGACTTGTGAGATCAAGTCATCTTGTTGACCTACATGCTAGTCTCTACGCATTAACATTGTCCCTGAATGTTAATACTCGACTAGGAATGATTAAGAGTAGTGTTCTCTATATCATCTCATTATCGATTCATCCAATCGATTGACATAGATAAGAACCTACTACCCAAGGACATTATTATATTTAGTTATTTGGCACCAATACAAGTAAATATAATAACCATGCCTTTATAAATAGGAATATGATACAATAAAGTCCATACAACAATCATCATATGATTGGCTCTAGGGCTTTCACTAACAATAATTGCCAACAAGAGGGACATATAAGAGATGATTGTCCCCTCTTGAACAAGAGCAAAGAAGAAAGGAGGAGAAAAGAAGAAAGGAGGAGAAAAGAAGAAAAGAAGAAGGGGAGCAAGAAGAAGGAAGAAGAGAAGAAGGCCAAAGCACTCAAGGCAAGGACATGGGATGACCCTTCCTCATCATCATCATCGGAGGAAGAAAATGCTTTTGTCACAAACCTTGCATTGATGGCGTTTGATGATCTAGACTCCACCTCCTCCTCCGAAAAAGAAGAAGCAAGCTCAAGTGAGGAGAGCTCAAGTGAAGGGGGAAGCTCTTCATCATCCTCATCATCCGAAGAAGAAGACATGAAAACTATGGTAAAACATCTTCCCACTC
Organism: Wurfbainia villosa; assembly: GCA_025175895.1. Taxonomy (NCBI): domain Eukaryota; kingdom Viridiplantae; phylum Streptophyta; class Magnoliopsida; order Zingiberales; family Zingiberaceae; genus Wurfbainia; species Wurfbainia villosa. The sequence continues at coordinate 26,075,218 of CM045989.1, read as the reverse complement.
AAGAAATAGTTGTCATGATTTCTAGCTTAACTAAGGATTTATTTAGGGCCAAAAAGAAAAATAAGAGCATGTTAGATCAAATTAAGGCCCTAGAAGAGAAATTTGAACAAGCATGCTTAAATATTAATGATAATATTTCTTCTAGTCTTGAAAATGCATGCTCACATGATCATTATATATCTTTTGATGTAAATGATGCATGTATTGAAGAAAATAGGACTTTAAGGGAAAAGGTAGACCATTTGACTAAAGCCCTAGAAAAATTTACCATTGGCTCCAACACCCTTAATATGATTATAGTGTCACGCCCGCCCTTCCGGGACCCTAAATGTCCGGAGAGGCGGCGCGTGACGCGACCGTACATACATTTCATACAGCGGAAGACTTTATATATATATATATATATATATATACTTCTTCTTTCTTACAGCGGAAGACTTAAGACCTAAATATTTTTTTTTGATTCTTTTAAACATAAATATGCATTAACACTTCTTCTTAACATAGAGTATGTTTCATAGCATAGCATGCATAGATACTTCTTACTTCATAAAGCATTCTTCTTTACTTCTTCTTATCAACGTAAAGCATGCATCATATATATATAGATACTTAGGGCTTAGTAGGTTCATAACATCATCGTCATAGGGAGACATAAGTAAAGACATCCATAGGCATCATCATCATAGGTAATACATGTATAAGTAGACTTAACGGATCTTCTCCACCATGCCACTACCACACACATTGACCCCTCCTGCTGCTCCCTTTAGTTTATCCATCCCTTACCCTTATCTGCAGTACGAGGGAAAGATAAACTATAAGCACATAGGCTTAGTAAGATCCTGTCCTACTCACAAAAACCATACATCATCATTAATCATGACTTGTAGCATTTATAACATATAATCAATATATCACGTAACATACATGGCATCATCAACTTAACTTGTAGCTTAAGTAACATGAGATAATATAGCATGGATCATCCCTAACTTAGCAGCATAACATGAAATATATATATATACTTAATCAGCATAATATGCATCATATGTAACTTAGTAACCTAACATCATAGCGTACCATCGAACATAACATGTAACTTAACCATTATGGCATATAATCTAACATAACATGTAACTTAAACATTATGGCATATCATCTAACATAACATGTAACTTAAACATTATGGCATATCATCTAACATAACATGTAACTTAACCATTATGGCATATCATCTAACATAACATGTAACTTAAACATTATGGCATATCATCTAACATAACATGTAACTTAAACATTATGGCATATCATCTAACATAACATGTAACTTAAACATCATGTCATATCACCTAACATAACAGGTAACTTAAACATTAACAGGTAAACATATGCAAGATTCTTTTGAAAACATATATGTTAGGTACGTAAATATAAATCTCAACATATTTGGGCCCGGCATTGTACCACTTCTTCATTATCATAGCGCGCATCCCTAAATAGGCCCGAGGTAGCAAGTCTCGAACCTAATAGGTTCCTAGGCCCGAGTCTTATTCCATCGACCTAGGGGCAATCGTCATAGCGTAGAAGCCCATCCTAGGCCCGAGTCTTACTCCATCGACCTAAGGCATCTTGGAGCCCATCCCGTACTAGGCCCGAATCTTATTCCATCGACCTAGGGGCAATCATACATAGAAGCCCATCCTAGGCCCGAGTCTTATTCCATCGACCTAGGGCATCTTAGGAGCCCATCCCTTCTTGGACCTTGTTAAGGTCTTGGTACAAGCCATGCAGAAGGTAAAATACTTATATGCTTATTTTACAACATATCTTATTTCTTTAACATAGCATAGCATACTTCATTTCATACACATCATGCTTCATTTCATTAACATAGCATAGCATACTTCATTTCATACACATCATGCTTCATTTCATTAACATAGCGTAGCATACTTCATTTCATAACAACATAGCTTATTTCATTAACATAGCATAGCATACTTCATTTCCTACACATCATGCTTCATTTCATTAACATAGCATAGCATACAATTCATGGTATGAACTTCATTGTAACCTAAGAGACAGGTGGCCGAATGGCCCATATAGGCTTTTTAGGGTTTAGACTTTTAACCTAATTCAAGTAACATACATATGCATACAAATTCCATAAATTTCATGGTATGAACTTCATTGTAACCTAAAAGACCAAAGGTGGCCGAATGGCCCTTATAGGCTTTTTAGGGTTTAGACTTTTAACCTAATTCAAGTAACATACATATGCATACAAATTCCATAAATTTCATGGTATGAACTTCATTGTAACCTAAAAGACCAAAGGTGGCCGAATGGCCCTTATAGGCTTTTTAGGGTTTAGACTTTTAACCTAATTCAAGTAACATATATGCATACAAATTCCATAAATTTCATGGTATGAACTTCATTGTAACCTAAGAGACCAAAGGTGGCCGAATGGCCCTTATAGGCTTTTTAGGGTTTAGACTTTTAACCTAATTCAAGTAACATACATATGCATACACTTCATGGTGTAAACTTCATTGAAACACACAAAGAAAAGAAAACAACCAAGGGTGGCCGAATGGCCCTTTTAGGCTTCTTAGGGTTCTTGTCACCCAACATTCATTCATGAGCATTATAACCTAGCATAGCATTATTAGGGACATTTTAATGCAACCCTAACCCTAATTCCCTAGGGTGGCCGAAACACATAAGGGGCTCAACTAGGGTTCTTGTTACCCAACATTCATTCATGAGCCTTATAACCTAGCATAGCATCATTAGGGACATTTTCATGCAACCCTAACCCTAATTCCTTAGGGTGGCCGAAACACATAAGGGCTCAACTAGGGTTAGCTTTTGGTCCTAATCCATTTTTAAATCTTAACTACATCATATAGTGAATAAAACCTAGCATGTAACTTCATGTAAAACCCCAATCCTAGCTTGGCCGAATAGGTCTTGGTGGCCATTAGGGCTAGCTTTTTAACCTAACCTCTTTTCCCATCTTAGCATCATCATATACTTCCTAACATAGATTACAAACATAGATTACCACTTCATTGATAAACCAAAACATGCTTGGCCAGATCTAACATATAGGTTGTTCAAACATTCAATCGAAACTACTCGTATGCAGGTGAGGGATACTTACTTCCTTCAAGGCGTTGCTTTTGGTGGAAGGAAAACCTAAGGAAGAACCAACCCTAGCCTTCTCTTGCTTGGATGAGATTCGCCAAAGGTGGAGAAGAAGCTAGAATTTGGTGAGGAGAAGAAGAAGAAGGGTGGAAGTGACCAAATCCAATCTTCCCTCTTCTTTATAAAGGGGGGGAGGAAGAGAAGTTCCTCTTTTCTTTTCCATGCCTCTTCATTTACTCTTAGTCCCATTTATCTGTAGTTTCCTCTTCCTTAATCATATAATCCTATTGGGCTTCTGGTTAGTGGGTGCATCTATAAGGCTTGGCTATCTCTAGAGGTTTGGGGTTCAATTCCTAGGCCTTGCACCCCTTTTTGGCTTATTTTCTTTTATTTTTAAAAAGGCCCACATAAAGCCCATGATCATCAAGCCAAAAATTTCTGTAAAATTGCTAGGAATTTTACGGGCGTTACAATCCTTCATACCTTTAAAAAGTTTCGTCCTCGAGACTTAGAACAATTGTGGGTACTTCTGCTTCATGTCCTCCTCGCGTTCCCAGGTAGCTTCTCGCATCGCTGATTCTGCTTTACTAAGGGCACCTCTTTGTTCCTTAGCCTCTTGATTTCTCGGTCTAGTATCTGGATAGGCCGACTGTCCATACTCAGGTCCTCTTGAACTTGTACAGTCCGTGGCTCAATCACTTGGTCCGCACTGGATATGCATTTCTTGAGCACAGAGACATGGAACACGTCGTGTATAACTGACATCTCTTGAGGCTCTAGCTTGTAAGCTACATTGCGATCCTCTGCGATATCGGATACGGTCACCACGTAACATGGACTCGCCATTCCTTCCTTCCGAATCTCATTACTCCCTTCATGGGAGCCACTTTGAGGAATACTAGGTCCCCAACCTCGAATTCTAATGGTCTCGCCTCTTATCCGCATAGCTCTTTTGTGGCTTTGGCGCTTCAATCCTCTGGCGGATGTTCCGTATAGCTCGTGGTGGTGTGAACCCGAGTCCCATCCTCTTCTTTTCACCACCCTCGTACCAGCATATGGGAGATCTACATTTCCTCCCGTATAGAGCCTCGTAAGGTTCCATTCCAATAGTAGCTTGGTAGCTATTATTGTAGGCGAATTCTGCCAAATATAAGTATCGACACCAGCTACCCTTGAAATCCAGGGCGCAGGCTCTTAACATATCTTCCAGTACTTGATTTACTCTTTCTGGTCATCGTCTGTCTGGGATGGAAGGCAGATCAACAATAGCTTTGTGCCTAAGGCCTTCAACGATTCCCGAAATGGGATATAAAGCGACCATCTCTCAAATGATGGTCTTAGGAATTCCATGTAGTCCGATAATTTCCTAGCATATAATCGAGCCAGCTGTTCCGAATAGGTCATCTTGATTGCTAAGAAATGGGCGGACTTAGTCAATCTCTACAATCACCCATATAGCATCGTAACCGCTTGTCGCCTTGGGCAATCCCGAGATGAAATCCATAGAAATGTCCTCCCATTTCCATTCGAATCTGGATCTACCGCAGGTGTTCCTCCAGTCTTTGGTGCTCGCCTTAACCTTTGGCGTGTCGCAAGCATCGACATACTGAGCCACATCTCTTTTCATTCCGAACCACCAGAACTTCCATTTAAGGTCTTGGTACATCTTGGTGGTTCCAGGATGCATCGCATAGGGAGTTCTGTGAGCTTCCTCAAATATCTCCTTCCGTAATTCTGGATCGTCGGGAATACATAAGCGATCCCTGAGGTAGAGTACTCCACTATCAGAGATCTGGAACCCGTCGTCCTTTCCCTCTCGGACCTCTTGCTTGATCCTCTGAAGGCTTGGGTCACGTGCTTGCTTTTCCAGTATATCATCGAACAACGTCGGCGCTATCGTCAGGGTCGAGAGCTGTCCGGAGATGATTTCCACCCCGTAACGCATAATCTCTTTTTCTAAGGGTCGAGATAGCATCGAGAGGGACATCAAGGTGGCGCAGGACTTCCTGCTGAGTGCATCAGCCACCTTGTTAGCTTTCCCTGGATGGTAAAGAATCTCGCAGTCATAATCCTTGACGAGCTCGAGCCATCTGCGCTGTCTCATGTTCAGGTCCTTCTGTGTGAAGAAATATTTCAGACTCTGGTGGTCTGTATAGATCCTACACTGAGCTCCATAGAGATAATGCCTCCATGTTTTGAGAGCAAAGACCACGGCCGCTAGCTCTAAATCGTGGGTGGGATAATTCCTTTCGTGTTCCTTGAGTTGCCTAGAGGCGTAGGCAATGACCTTGCCATTCTGCATAAGTACAGCTCCGAGTCCCAACTTGGAAGCGCCATCGCATGTCGAAGCCTTCACATCGTCCGGAAGAGCAAGAATTGAGCGGGTCGGCTCTCCTTTTAACTCTGGAAACTCCTCTCGCAGTGTCCGGCCCACTCATATTTCTTGTCCTTTCGGTGAGGACTGTCCATAGGGCGGCAATCCCGAGAAGTTCTCTACAAACTTCCTAGAGTAGCTTGCAGCCCAAGAAAACTTCGATTACCGGCATTCCTTGGTCGGTTCCGCTTACTCACGGCTTCAATCTTCATTGGGTCCACCATCACTCCGTGCTTGGATATTACGTGACCCAAAAATGATACTTGTTCGCCGTAACTCGCATTTGGAGAACTGCGAATAAATTTGTTTTCGAAGAATCTGCAATACCACATTGGTGCATGCTCCTCGGGGTTCTCGAATATATTAGTATATGCGTCTATGAAGGCGATCACAAACTTGTCGAGAATGCGAGAATACCCGATTCATCAAATCCATGAGCAGGCGGTGCATTCGTTACTCGAAGGGCATAACTACGAACTCGTAATGTCCATACCTTGTCCGGAAGGCCGTCTTTGGTATATCATCTGGTTTTATTTTTACTTGATGATAGCCGGACCTCAGGTCAATCTTTGAGAAGATGGCGGCACCTTTTAGTTGGTCGAACAGGTCATCAATCCGCGGTAAAGGATACCGGTTCTTGATCGTCACAGTGTTCAGCGCTCGGTAGTCTATGCACATGCGCATAGACCCATCTTTCTTCTTCACCAACAGCACTGGAGCTCCCCATGGAGGCGACTTGGTGAATAAGTCCCTTGTCGAGTAACTCACTGTATTTCACGAAGTTCCTTTAATTCAGCCGGCGCCATATGGTAAGGTGCTTTAGAGATCGGGTTAGTACCAGGAATCAACTCGATCTCAAATTCTACTTCTCTATCTGGGGCTAACCCTGGTAGTTCATCTGGAAATACCTCGGGGTAGTCGCATACCACTCTGACATTCTCTAGCTTCTGGTCCTCATCTTGACTTGTATCAACTACGTGTGCCAAAACCCGGTGCACCCAGCTTCTAACATCTTACGTGCTGTAGGGTGATAAAATCTTATTGACTCTTCTTCTCGGTTCTCCGATAAATTCGAACTTAGGCTCCGCCTCCATTTGAATACCACTTTCCTTTTGCACTCGATCGAGCAAGTACTTGCTTAGGAAATCCATGCCCAAGATAATGTCATAATCCTGCATGTCGAGCACTATCGGATCGCGATGAGTTCTCTGTCGCGCAATTTTGATGGAGTGCGGCTCGCGACATATAGTGGAGGGCATTACTTCCCAGGGTAGAGTGGTTAAGAACTTGTGATCTAGAGCTTGCGGTGGTATGTTTATCATTCCAGTAAAGTGCGTAGAAATAAACGAATGTGTTGCCCCAGTGTCAAATAATGCAGTAGCATGCTGACAGAAAATAATTATCTGACCTGTGACAACTGTAGTGGCATTTGCCACATCTTCTTGGGTGAGAGAGAATACCCTAGCATCTGTCATAGCTGGTGGGGCTTCTAGTCTCCCTTGGTGGATTGGGGTTCCTTCGATTGCGGCCTGCATCTGATGTAGCTGTGGAGGAGCACTCCTGGGCTGGGTATACGGCTGAGGAGGTGCCTGAACCTGGATAGGACAGTCCTTGATTCTATGCCCTGTCCGTCCACAGTTGTAACATCGATTTGTGCCTTGGTAGCATACTCCAGGATGTATCTTACCGCAGGTAGCGCACAGAGGGATCCTGGGTTGCTTGCTCGCTGGACCTCCTTTAGAATTCTCCCATTGTCTCCTCTTGCCAGTGGGGTTCCCTTTCCAAGCACTCTGGTTCCTCTGACCTCCTGACTGGGCCTGTCCCCTGCCTTCACTCAGCGCTTTCTTCTGCTGACTAATGTTGTTCAGGTAATGCTCGGTAATCAAGGCACTACTGAACAGCTCCTCTGCGGTCTGCGGTCTATGAACTCCGCCGGCCACATTCAGAGCTATTTACGGTGAGCATCTTGACATAGTCGACCCTTTCTCTTTCCGTCTTGACCAACTCAGGCACGCAGCGTGCCGTCGGTTGAATCTCTTCACGGCTTCGCTGACCGATAGGTCACCTTGTCGGAAACCAGTGAACTCGTCGTAATGCTTGTTGGTCACCCTCATGTGGAAGAATTCTTCGAAGAATTCGTACTCGAAATCTGTCCATCTCATCCCGGATTTACTTGTCTCTTGGTTTTAACCGTTCCCACCACATCAAGAGCATCTCCGAGAGCGAGAATGATACACACTTAATCTTTTCGCTTCGGGCGATCCGGTAGCTCCACAATGCTTTCCACCGTCTTGAACCAGGCTTGGGTATCCCATGGTTCACGATGCGAAGAAATTTTCCGGCTTTAGTCTACGCCCTTTGGATCAGGTAAGCTTCCTGTCGAACCATCGGGCCGGGGCCCGTTGGTGGGGGAGTAGGGTTTCCTCGCTGATTCATTAGGGTAGTTATTACTTGTGTTTGTTCTGTAACTTGTCGTGGGAGTTCGTGACTATGTGTAAGGTCATGCGGGGTGCTAGCTCATCAGTTCTACTCTGCGTCTTCCGGACATGTTTATCTTCATACATTAAGGTAAAACTAGTATAAGTTCTAGAATCTAATGTTGTCCTACACATGCTTAGACTAAAGCTAACATAAAGTCATTTTAAGCTTAAGGCATCATTCATGTTCTCATGCATAGTTTAAGCTTAAGGTATTTTATATCATACATGAACAATCATAAGGGTATCATACATATTTTCGTGCATGTTTAAGCTAGAAGCATTTCCTATCATACATGAATCAAGCATAAGGGAAAGGTATTTTATATTATACATGAACTAAATAATCTAAAGATATTTCATATCATGCATGATCAAAAAAAGAAATTAACAAAATTAAAGCATAGACATAGAATTCTTACTTGGAGCAGCAGGATTTGGAGCTTGATGTGTGTGTAGTGGAAAGGCAAATCCGCTCTGATACCAACCTGTCACGCCCGCCCTTCCGGGACCCTAAATGTCTGGAGAGGCGGCGCGTGACGCGACCGTACATACATTTCATATAGCGGAAGACTAAGTATATATATATATTTCATGTTATGCTGCTAAGTTAGGGATGATCCATGCTATATTATCTCATGTTACTTAAGCTACAAGTTAAGTTGATGATGCCATGTATGTTACGTGATATATTGATTATATGTTATAAATGCTACAAGTCATGATTAATGATGATGTATGGTTTTTGTGAGTAGGACAGGATCTTACTAAGCCTATGTGCTTATAGTTTATCTTTCCCTCGTACTGCAGATAAGGGTAAGGGATGGATAAACTAAAGGGAGCAGCAGGAGGGGTCAATGTGTGTGGTAGTGGCATGGTGGAGAAGATCCGTTAAGTCTACTTATACGTGTATTACCTATGATGATGATGCCTATGGATGTCTTTACTTATGTCTCCCTATGACGATGATGTTATGAACCTACTAAGCCCTAAGTATCTATATATATATATATGATGCATGCTTTACGTTGATAAGAAGAAGTAAAGAAGAATGCTTTATGAAGTAAGAAGAAGTATCTATGCATGTTATGCTATGAAACATACTCTATGTTAAGAAGAAGTGTTAATGCATATTTATGTTTAAAAGAATCAAAAAAAAAATATTTAGGTCTTAAGTCTTCCGCTGTAAGAAAGAAGAAGTATATATATATATATATATATATATATATATATATATATATATATATATATATATATATATATATATATATATATATAGATATATATATATATATATATATATATATATATAAAGTCTTCCGCTGTATGAAATGTATGTACGGTCGCGTCACGCGCCGCCTCTCCGGACATTTAGGGTCCCGGAAGGGCGGGCGTGACATATAGGGAGCCAAAGGGTAAGCTTCAATAGAAAAGTCCTAGGATATAAGGGAAAGACAAATGAAAAGGCCTATAAATGTTTGATTGCTAGGGGTCAAGCCAAGAACAAGACAATAGCTAGAAAATGGATCCCTAAAGAATATTTAGTGAACCCTATAGGAAAGAACTTGTATTGGGTTCCTAAATCCATCCTTAAGGGTTAGGAAACCCCTAGGTTAGTCAGCCAAAAGGATTTTACTTATATCATACTATTTGGTTGACTTAGGATGGCATGGACTTAATTTTTGAAATAGTGTTGGGTGATGATAATGCACCCATAAATAGTTTAAATCGTGCTTTAGGTGATATTTGACTTATTATCATGATTTTATACCTAATGCATGATTACAAATTGATTGATACATGTGTTTCATGATCATAATGAGAAATTAATGCATATATGTTTTTATGATCGTGTGGTATGTTAAAATGATACTTAACCATGGGTAGAATTGCATGAATTTGAAGGTTAAGTTTGATTGAGAACATCTCACATCCACTATAAGGCTAACTTTGATTGAGAACATAGCATGGGCGAGATGGTAGGATGATACTAATGGTCCACTAATGCCTATGGTATTTAGATGGTCATTTAAAGTATCAAAATAGCAATAATAGACCAATCATGGAGAAAGCATATGTTTAATTCATAAACATATTTCCCAAAGATCATGGTTGGATATTTCTAATATTTTCAAAATAATTACTTACTTTACAATCTGTGTTTTCATGTTTTGAAACAATCTAAAGCAAAACTATGTGTTAAAATTGATACAAACTTGATCAAAAATGTTTTTGAAGCTTTTGGATTTTTGGAAAATCATTGAAAATATAAGTAATTTTCATGAAAACTCATTTTTCACTGATAAAGGACTTTAAAAGAAATGTGTTTTCAAAATTTCACGATTTTTTGAATTTTTTGGAATTTCTGGTGCATTTTTGAATTTCGGTCCAAAAATCAGAAATGGCTGAAAACTGCATGCCAGTCGACTGGTAGTCTGAACCAGTCGATTGATGTACTGTGCATGAGCACAGTAACCTGATTTTATCAGGTTTTGTTTGTTTTTGGTATTCTTTCCTCCTTAGAGTTGATACCTTGGATTATAACATTTGGATAATGTTTTTGATGGTGTCAAAGGGGGAGAATTGATAGGTTTAAGTTAATCATGCTAAAAAGGGAAAAATTAGCATGTCTTAAGGGGGAGTTGCATGTTTAAGGGGGAGTTGTTATACTCATATTTTTATTTACATGCTTTCCTTACTTATGTTATTGTTTGTTTACCTAACTTAAACGGATTGCCACACATCAAAAAGGGGGAGATTGTTAGGGCAATCAACCCATGTGATATGATTTTGATGTGTGTGGCAAAGGGTTTAAGTTAGGATGATTGGATTTGATATGTGCGTTGGAGTCTTGCAGGACTTAGTAATTCGCACATGGAGCTTTGACAAGTTTCACCAACTCACAACCTCGTGCTTGAGTTGGCAAAGGAGCATTGCAGAGTCGTGCGCTTGATACATCTGAGGGACCGTCGGACAAGATGACTTGAAGCGAAGCCAAGAAAGCAGACTTCGAGGGCAAGAGACGCGAAGGAGCATTGTAGAGCCATGCGCTTGATGATGCCGATGGACATGGCCGCGAATGAAGAGAGCTTCGGCGAGGGACTTCAAATGAAATGAGAGAATGAGTGAAATGTAAGTAGCTCATTAGGTGAACTTGGCCAAATGGCTAAGTGTCGAAAGCTCGACCGCAAGGGTTGAGGTTTACCCGACTGTCGGATGCTCAAACGGATGTTAAGTTTGAGATTTACCCGGCATCAGTCGACTGTCATGTCATGGCAATCGACTGCTCCAAGTTGATCATAGATCGATTGGTGTTTGGCTGGAATCAAGTCGATCGATCATTGCTTAAGGAAGCAATCGATCGATGATGCGTCTGCGCACAAAAGCTAGTCATCACTCGACTGAAGTCGACTGATGATCTTCATCAGTCGATTGATGATCTGAGTGTTGGAGAAAGCGGTCGTGGATCCCACGAATCTGGCCTGGTCAGAAGCCGTTGGAGTCGACATCAGTCGACTGATAGTGTCCAACAGGAAGATTTGCTTCCTCTCTATAAAAAGAGAGGGTGGGGGATTTTAGATGGTTAATGTTCATTCTCTAAACATCCTATTAAGTGCCCCACAAAGCTGAAACTCCTTCTTCTAGTTTTCTTTCATATCTATTGTAAAAGAAGGAGTGTTCTTATTGTTGTAAAGGTTTACCTCTACCTTGCATTGGCTAAAGGGAGAGACCAATAGTGGATTGGTTTCGGAGTGATTCACCAGAGACGAATCGGACCGTGGATTAGCGGCGAGGCCGTGAACCACATTATATCTTTTGTTAGTATTGTTTTTACTTTGTGTTGCCTTAATTGCTTATTTAGTTTTGTTTCCGTTGCGCTAATATTGTTTGTAGACAAGCAATTCCATCGTACGATGAAAGAGGGCTATTCACCCCCTCTAGCGGGCCACCAACGTTCCAACAAGTGGTATCAGAGCCAAGGTAGCTTGTCGAGGACTAACCGCCGCAACAAGCACAATCAAGGATGGTCGCCTCCAACATTCACCTACTGAAGTTTGAGGGAGAATTCTCTTGGTGGAAGAAGAGAATGGAGGTATTCTTTGAAACCGATTTCGATATTATGCTTATAATGGAAAACGATTTTGAGATGCCTAGGGACGAAGAGGGTGAACCAATAGAGAAGTCAAGGTGGACTAAAAAGCAAAGGGAGGAACACCTTGCAAATTCAAAGGCCAAGCACCACCTCTTCAATGTGCTCCTCCAACAAGAGATCAATCGGATAGGGGAATATGCAAGCGCCAAGGAAATGTGGGAGAAATTCATAGAGCTCCATGAAGGCACTTCCGAGGCCAAGCTTGTAAGAAGAGATCTCCTTCGCTCCCAATTAAGTAACATCAAACTCGAAAAGGGAGAGAAGGTAAACTCTTTACATTCTAGGTTTAAAAAAATTTTGATTGGACTAACAAGTGTACGAGAAAGACTCTCCAACCGAGACATGGTCATGAAGGCAATAGATGCCTTCCCTCGGTCATCAAGATGGAGCTCGATGGTGGACTCTTTCTACATCTCCAAGAATCTAGAGATAACCACTCTAGAGCAATTCTTTTCCACCATGGAGTTGCATGAGACAAGGCTTGAGGGAGTAATTGAAGAATCAAGTATCAAGCCATCAAGAGGAGTAGCCTTAGTAGCTAACAAGGGGAAGAAGAAGAAGATAGAGACTCCCTCCTCATCTGATGAAGAATCCTCCTCGTCCTCTATGAATAGCAATGAAGATGCTTATATGGTAAGGAAGGTAAGGCGTGCCTTAAGAAATTTAAAATTTAACAAATCTTATGATAGGAGAAGGCACAAGAGGAAGATCATATGCTATAATTGCCAACAAGAGGGACATATAAGAGATGATTGTCCCCTCTTGAACAAGAGCAAAGAAGAAAGGAGGAGAAAAGAAGAAAAGAAGAAGGGGAGCAAGAAGAAGGAAGAAGAGAAGAAGGCCAAAGAAAAAGGGAAGACCAAAGCACTCAAGGCAAGGACATGGGATGACCCTTCCTCATCATCATCATCGGAGGAAGAAAATGCTTTTGTCACAAACCTTGCATTGATGGCGTTTGATGATCTAGACTCCACCTCCTCCTCCGAAAAAGAAGAAGCAAGCTCAAGTGAGGAGAGCTCAAGTGAAGGGGGAGGCTCTTCATCATCCTCATCATCCGAAGAAGAAGACATGGAAACTATGGTAAAACATTTTCCCACTCAAGAAATAGTTGTCATGATTTCTAGCTTAACTAAGGATTTATTTAGGGCCAAAAAGAAAAATAAGAGCATGTTAGATCAAATTAAGGCCCTAGAAGAGAAATTAGAACAAGCATGCTTAAATATTAATGATAATATTTCTTCTAGTCTTGAAAATGCATGCTCACATGATCATTATATGCCTTTTGATGTAAATGATGCATGTATTGAATAAAATAGGACTTTAAGGGAAAAGGTAGACCATTTGACTAAAGCCCTAGAAAAATTTACCATTGGCTCCAACACCCTTAATATGATTATAGGGAGCCAAAGGGTAAGCTTCAATAGAAAAAGCCTAGGATATAAGGGAAAGACAAATCAAAAGGCCTATAATTGTTTGATTGCTAGGGGTCAAGCCAAGAACAAGACAATAGCTAGAAAATGGATCTTTAAAGAATATTTAGTGAACCCTATAGGAAAGAACTTGTATTGGGTTCCTAAATCCATCCTTAAGGGTTAGGAAACCCCTAGGTTAGTCAGCCAAAAGGATTTTACTTATATCATACTATTTGGTTGACTTAGGATGGCATGGACTTAATTTTTGAAATAGTGTTGGGTGATGATAATGCACCCATAAATAGTTTAAATCATGCTTTTGTTGGAATGTATACTGAAAGCCTAGCTCTTTTTGTATGAACATTTTATTTTGAAATAAGAATCACATGATCATTGTTTGCACTTTATATATTTATTATATGTGTGCATATTGTCTAATATTTTACATTGTAGATAACATGGTGCTTGGTGTGGCACAGAAGATCATGTTATCAGTTCCTTGTAAAATATAAGTAGAGGCTCACAACCAAGATGGTTTTAGACAAACCATTGGCATGGTTGTAGTGTAGCTTGGTATTGTTTTGTCTTGAACATAGAGTTACACTGGTACACTTAGGTGTTTTGAGCAAGACCGACATAGAGGTGATTCAATTTAGTACTGACTACATAATTGAATCGGACCTCGGATATTATGTTGTACATGCTCTTAATCCCGATATAATAACGGGCGCATGTACTTAGTATTTATTTCTTTGATTTACCAGTGGATGAGATTTAGATGGATTAAATCAATATGCCCGGTAAGTTGGGAAATAATATTATTTACATGGTGTGCCATTGATTATAGGAGGAAACCGTGTCCTATATATTAGGTTGATGATGTCCCCTTGAGGAGCTCATAAAGTTCATCATGTAAACCCAGCTGGTTGACTTAGTCAACGTGATGATAAGGTTGAGTGGTACTACTCGAAATTAGATGTTAATTAATTGATGGTCGATTCAATTAATTGACGGACATTCGATATCTTAAACACGGGGAGATTAATGTACGAATAATATATGGAGCCCATATTAATTTATGGGGGTTGGTGAGGTAGTTCAATGATGATCCTCTAGTGGAATGGAACATCATTGATGGATCAAGTTTGTGTGGTTCCGATCCATCGGGTGGCCAAGACCCAACTCCTCCTTATGGTCCCTATCGTAGCCTAATATAATCCTTGCGAAGTCTAGATCCAAGAATGTAAAACAAAACTCTAGAACCAACGGTTGGGATTAAATCCCTAGATCCGATGGTTGGGATGAAACCCTAGGACCAACGGTTGGGATTAAATCCCTAGATCCGATGGTTAGGATGAAACCCTAGAATCGACGGTTGAGATTAAATCCCTAGATCCGACGGTTGGGATAAAACCCTAGATTCGACGGTTGGGATGAAATCCTAGATCCGACGGTTGGGATGAAATCCTAGATCCGACGGTTGAGATGAAACCCTAGATCCGACAGTTGGGATAAAACCCTAGATCCGACGGTGGAGGTTAAATCCCTAGATCCGACGGTGGAGATTAAAGGAGGCTTAAGCCCAATTCTATAAATAGAGGGCTTAGGTTGGGCGGCAAGAAGGGGTTCACTTGGATTAGGGTTTTGCCTCTCAAGTGCTATAGGCGGCTAGGGTTTTGGATTTGGTTTGGGCGGCAACTAGAAGGGAGTTTAGGGTTTCCTCCTTTGCTGGGGTGGCCGGCGCTCATTCTCTTCTCCTCCTTGGTTTTTGCCGGCTTTCTTCCTCCTCCCTTGCACCTTGGTGGCCGGCGGTTCTCCAACAATTGGTGGTCAGTGCTTCTCCAACCTCTAGGTGGCCGGCGGCAACCTTGCAACAAAGTTGGCTGGCGCTCATCCACTTGTTCCTTGGCCGGCGATTGCATCAAATTTCCTTGCTTGGTGGCCGGTTCTAGAAAGGAAAGGTTTTGGTAGTTCTTCTCTTTGTTCGCAGCGGACAAGGAAGGGAAGAACGCGATCTAGAAGGCTTCTACTCGTGGAGGATCTTCGTCCACACGTCGTCCACGAGAAGGATAGGACATACGGTAGAAGATCGTGAGGTATAAAGTTATTTTAACTTTATTTACAGATCTAAGCATGTTCTTTTATGTTTTGATTATGCATGTGTGAATTAGTAAATATATTGTATAATCATGAACCCCGAAGACAAACACAAAAATCAGCGATCCGTCCGTCGTCTCTTCCGCGGCTAACCAACTAGAAGAGTTGTGTTGCTTGAACAACTAGTTTGTTCAAGCGACCACTCAAGTTGTTAGCACGACGACGAAATGGTTGTGCTAAGGAAGCTCATCCCATCTGGATTAATTCTTTCATTAGTGAACATTTTAATTCGGGGACATGGGAGCCAATGAGCCTCCGAAGCATCCACCTTCAAATGGTATCAGAGCCACGATTTTCGGTTTTGTGTGTTTTGGATTTGGTTAATTTTTTATGCACTTTTTCATATATTATATGTGCCGGATAATAGTAGGATATGCGTAGTTTAACTCTTTGGTTGCAGGCATAAGATCCGACTATTATGGCCATGTGTGTGTATGTGAATGGATGTGTGTAAAAATTTATTATTTGAATCCTCGGGGTTGACGAGGCTAGATTAGTATTTAATTTTTGTAATTAAATACGGTATTGTTTAGCCAATCATTTTAGTTTACTTTCGATCTAGATTATTTGTACACTCCTTCGTGGAGTATAGGATCGATGGATGTAAATAAAATGATTTATCTCGGCTCGGAACTCTTTGGTGACTTGCGCACGGGAAAAGATGGAGTGGACGAGGTGGCGACACGACGGGATGCATATTGGAGGACAATGCCATAATAGTTGGAAAAATTCTATTTTTTCCATATTTATTGCTTATTTGTTTTATATGCATGTTGTGTATGATTTAAAATTCCTCATTTGCAATTTACTAAGTGGGAGAGGGATATTTTATTTAATTCCCGCGACCTCCATTACAATTTGACAGGTGATGCAACAAACTTGTGTGTCGGCTCTGAGTGCCTTCCTCCCTGTGGTATGTTAAAGTGATACTTAACCATGGGTAGAATTGCATGAATTTGAAGGTTAAGTACATAAATACCTTTAGGAACATCTCACATCCACTATAAGGCTAACTTTGATTGAGAACATAGCATGGGTGAGATGGTAGGATGATACTAATGGTCCACTAATGCCTATGGTATTTAGATGGTCATTTAAAGTATCAAAATAGAAATAATAGACCAATCATGGGGAAAGCATATGTTTAATTCATAGACATATTTCCCAAAGATCATGGTTGGATATTTCAAATATTTTCAAAATAATTACTTACTTTACAATCTGTGTTTTCATGTTTTGAAACAATCTAAAGCAAAACTATGTGTTAAAATTGATACAAACTTGATCAAAATACTAGTTGTTTTTGAAGCTTTTGGATTTTTGGAAAATCATTGAAAATATAAGTAATTTTCATGAAAACTCATTTTTCACTGATAAAGGACTTTAAAAGAAATGTGTTTTCAAAATTTCACGATTTTTTGAATTTTTTGGAATTTTTGGTGCATTTTTGAATTTCGATCCGAAAATCAGAAATGGGTACATGTCAGATCGGTCATTGATAAGTAGAACCCATTCATTATCAGGTTTTGTTTGGTTTTTGGTATTCTTTCCTCCTTAGAGTTGATACCTTGGATTATAACATTTGGATAATGTTTTTGATGGTGTCAAAGGGGGAGAATTGATAGGTTTAAGTTAATCATGCTAAAAAGGGAAAAATTAGCATGTCTTAAGGGGGAGTTGCATGTTTAAGGGGGAGTTGTTATACTCATATTTTTATTTACATGCTTTCCTTACTTATGTTATTATTTGTTTACCTAACTTAAACGGATTGTCACACATCAAAAAGGGGGAGATTGTTAGGGCAATCAACCCATGTGATATGGTTTTGATGTGTGTGGCAAAGGGTTTAAGTTAGGATGATTGGATTTGATATGTGCGTTGGAGTCTTGCAGGACTTAGTAATTCGCACATGGAGCTTTGGCAAGTTTCACCAACTCACAACCTCGTGCTTGAGTCGGCGAAGGAGCATTGCAGAGTTGTGCGCTTGATGCATCCGAGGGACCGTCGGACAAGATGACTTGAAGCGAAGCCAAGAAAGCAGACTTCGAGGGCAAGAGACGCGAAGGAGCATTGTAGAGTATGGCGCTTGATCTTCTTAGGGGCGTAGGCTATGACGAAGAGCTTTGAGGACTTCAAATGAGATGAGAGAATGAGTGAAATGTAAGTAGCTCATTAGGTGAACTTAGTTGAATGGCTAAGTGTCGGAGGCTCGACCGCAAGAGTTGAGGTTTACCCAACCGCTGGACGCTCATACGGATGTTAAGTTTGAAATTTACCTAGCATCAGTCGACTGCCATGTCATGGCAGTCGACTGCTCCAAGTCAATCATAGATCGACTGGTATTTGGTTAGAATCAAGTTGATCAGTCGACTCCTTAAGGGAAGCAGTCGACTGATCGCACTGTGCACGGA
Organism: Wurfbainia villosa; assembly: GCA_025175895.1. Classification (NCBI taxonomy): domain Eukaryota; kingdom Viridiplantae; phylum Streptophyta; class Magnoliopsida; order Zingiberales; family Zingiberaceae; genus Wurfbainia; species Wurfbainia villosa. The sequence continues at coordinate 26,057,075 of CM045989.1, read as the reverse complement.
CACAAAAGCTAGTCATCACTCGACTGAAGTCAACATAACTCGACTGATGTAACCATCAGTCGACTGATGATCTGACTATTGGAGAAAGCGACCGTGGATCCCGTGAATTCGGCCTGGTAAGAAGTCATTGGAGTCGACATCAGTCGACTGATCAAAGTATCAGTCGACTGATAGTGTCCAACGGGAAGATTTGCTTCCTCTCTATAAAAAGAGAGGGTGGGGGCTTTTAGATGGTTAATGTTCATGCTCTAAACATCCTATTAAGTGTCCCACAATGCTGAAACTACTTCTTCTAGTTTTCTTTCACATCTATTGTAAACAAGGGAGTGTTCTCATTGTTGTAAAGGTTTACCTCCACCTTGCATTGGCTAAAGGGAGAGACCAATAGTGGATTGGTTTCAGAGTGATTCACCGGAGATGAATCGGACCGTGGATTAACAGTGAGGCTATGAACCACGTTATATCTTTTGTTAGCATTGTTTTTACTTTGTGTTGTCTTAATTGCTTGTTTAGTTTTGATTTCGTTGTGCTAATATTGTTTGTAGACAAGCAATTCCATCGTACGACGAAAGAGGGCTATTCACCCCCTCTAGCCGGCCATCAACGTTCCAATAGGTTCGCGAACGTGAAGACAATTACGGTTTGCATAATAGTTGGGTGATTTCCTACCCTGGTCAGGTAGTAGCTAAACCCTAAATTACATAACTTCATATTTTATCACTTTGACCTTAAATCCACTCTAGTTTTTCTAATGCTTGATACTTAGTCTTTGACCTTTTTAAATACTCTATTGTTGTTATCACATTTTCCTTCATTATGATTATGAGTTATAGATGTGATGCATGTAAGCCTATAGTTATTCAATTAGGTGTATTTAGTAGAGTATGGATGAAGACCTAAATTATAAATGGGATAAAAGGTCATCTATAGGAGTGAGTAATGTCCTGAGCATAGAATTGAATCTTATGTTAAATCCTTGTGTTGTGTACCATTTCAGATCATGTGATTATGTATGATCATGTGGATTGTCGATAGTGCGTCGCTACGGATCGGAGGTCCTAGCTTGGTTGTGATCAATTGAGTACGACTATCTACAGGATAGAGAGTGTGTTAATCAGATTGGTATTACTCTCTGTAGAATATAGAGTCTGTGATGGATGTCTGTATGTGTGATTGTGCATTCATATCATTTGCATGCATGCTGGCGACTTGGTCTCCCTTGTGGTTGAGAGGGTTGTCAGTCATCCTACTGTTGGAATGTATACTAAAAAGTCTATCTTTTGTATGAACATCTTTATTTTGAAATAAGAATCACATGATCATTGTTTGCATATTTATGATTATGCATATTATCTAATACATTACATTGTAGATAACATGGTGTGTAGTGTTACACGGTAGATCATGTTATCAGCTCCTTGTAGAGTATAAGTAAAGGCTCACAACCGAGATGGCTTTGGACAAACCATTGGTATGGTTGTAATGTGATTTGGTATTGGTTTGTCTTGACCATAGGATCACACTAGTACACTTTGTGTGTATTGAGCAAGACCGACTTAGAGGTGATTCGATTTATTGCTGACTACATAATCGAATCGGACCTCAGATATTATATTGTACATGCTCTTAATCCCGATATAATAACGGTCACATATACTTAGTATTCATTTCTTTGATTTACCAATGGGCGAGATTTATAAAGTAAATCGATAGGCTCGGTAAGTTGGGAAATGATACAACTTATATGGTGTATCGTTGATTATAGGAGGAAACTGTGTCCTATATATTAGGATGATGATGTCCCCTTGAGGAGCTCATAAGGTTCATCATGTAAACCCTACAGGTGGACTTGGTCCAGCATGATGATAAGGTTGAGTGGTACTACTCATGGAGTTAGATGTTGATTAATTAATTATCAGTAAATTAATTAATCGACGGACATTCGAGATCTTAAACACGGGGAGATAAATATACAAATAATATATGGAGCCCATATTAACTTATGGGGTTGGTGAGGTAGATCAATGATAATCCTCTAGTGGAATGGATTATCATTAATGGATCGGACTTTATGTGGGCTTGATCCATTGGGTGGCCAAGATCCAACTCCTCCTCATGGTCCCTATTGTAGCCTATTAAAATCTCATGGAGCCTAGATCCGATGATGGAAAATAAAACTCTAGATCCAACGGTAGAGATTAAATCTCTAGATCCGACGGTTGAGATTAAATCTCTAAATCCGATGGTTGAGATTAAATCCCTAGAACCAATGGTGGAGATTAAAACAAGGCTTAAGCCTAACTCTATAAAAGGAGGGATTAGGGTGGGTGGCAAGGAAATTGAAGGCAAGGAGGGATTAGGGTTTGGGCGGCAAGAGGCTTGGAGGTTTGGGCGGCCACAAATTTGGAAATATTTTTCTTCTTCTTCCTTATGTGGTCGGCGCCTATCCTCTCCTCTCCTCTCCATTGCCGGCATCCAAAGCTCTTCTTTCTCTTCTCCTTGGTCGGTGGAAACAAGGGTTAGGGTGATTCCTTGGAGCTCTTGGTCGGCGCCCACCTTCCCCTCACTTTGGGTCGGCGACAAGCTTCAAGTTGGGAGCTTGTTGGTTGGTCCTAGATAGAGGAGAGTTTTGTTTCATATTCTTCCTTTTGTTCGGAGCGAGCAAAGAAAGGAATATTGGTGATCTAGGAGGCTTCGACTTTTGGAAGATCATCGCCCACACCACGTCCAAAAGGAGGAAGGACATACGATAGAAGATCGAGAGGTATAACGCTTGTTTATATTCTTTTGTAAAATGTCTATAATTGTTTTTCAATCATATACATGTTGTATCTTCTGTTTTGTGGCTAAATTAACTTGGACCCCGAATACAAACACAAAAACTGGCGATTCGTACATCGTCTATTCCGTGGCTAATGATAGAATAGAGGTTGGTTGCTTGAACAACAAGTTTGTTCAAGTGACCACTCTAATCGAATAGCACGATGATGAAATGGTAGCTTGGGTAATCCCTCTTGTCAAGGATAAATTTTTTTTATCCGGGGATGTAGAAGGGATCGTCATGAACAAGCGACTGAGTTGAAGTGGGAAGCGAAGTTTCATACCTTCTCCTACCTCCAACGGTAGCTAGCTCTTTATGCTTATATGCTACTTGACCATACTGCCCACTCGGCCACTCGAGAGTAGTGGTTGGTGTTAAGTTGGGACAGTTGTCATGTCGAGCCACTGAGGCCACACTGGGGTCGTGGTAGCTTTAGGGTGAGCTGGCATGACCATGCATGCTGAATTGCTGTGTCTTATGGCATTCTGCATATTGCCATATATATACATATATTGATTAGTATGTATATAGATGCAGTCTATATGTATGCTTATTGTGATGTTGTATTTGTTTGTATAATGTCTGTTGCATTTGTTTGTACATCATCATACATGCTATTGCATTTGCTATATAATAGTGTGTGGGATACCTGTGTATGAATTGGTCAGACTATTGCATATCTTTAACTAGTATTCATGATGTAGTATAAGTTAGACCAGATTTCTTGTTATATATTGTGGATATATGCTCACGTTGGATGAGTGTAGCGTAGCAGACTTTTAGGTATGTCTGCATTTTACGTTGTTCATTTGGTTAGAAGGTATATGCATGTATATGTTTATTATACTAATGTTTACCAGATGTACGCGTATATTGTAGAATTATATGTGATATTTGATATATACATGTTCTTTCCTATTACCGCTGAGTTATACTCACCACCACCGACCCTGGGTTTTTCTGTCACCCAAGTGACAGGTAGAAGTCTTCGTGACGGATTGGAGCACCGCTGGCTGGCAACATCTCATCTCATCTCCGAGGTTCCTGTGGTCGTTTTGGGCTTTCTGTATGTTATGTTATGTACTTGGAGTTTTACGTGGTGCTATGTGTTATGGATTTGTTATGTGGTGTACACAAGTGTTGTTTCGAATTTTTTGTTGGTATTTTTCTTATGATGTGATCAGTCATACCGGTATGCACTGTGTGTAGATTATATGTCATTGTATAGTTTCCGCTGTGGTTTATTATATGTACATTTTTTATATGTTGTTGTGACTGTGGCCGAATGGCCTTGTATAAACAGGATATGTTGCCACGTACAGGGGAGATACTATCCGTTTGATTTTCAGCTCGACATACTCTCAGGGTGTGAAAACTTTATTGGTATCAAAGCCCTAGGTTCTGCGATGTCATACAATGATTTTTTGTCGAGTCTTGGATTCTCGGGAGTCGATTTGTTTCGGTTTTGGTTTTGTGAGATGAGATTGACAGCGGCATGAGCTTCGAGCAGCACGAAGTAAGAATTCCTGATAACTTATATTCTATTTGGATACTTATCTAAACTTGCTTAACAGGTGTATACAGACAGAGTGATAACACCTGTACAGACTTGTAGAAGGGGTGTTGTCCACCGAGGCGACCAACCGGAGTTACCTTTAGTATTTATACTCTCGGTTTTGATGTCTATGCATTTAATGTTTATAACAGGGAATAACATGTAGGGTGTTGGTTATTATTCATAACCGTAGTATGAGTTGACCATGGGAACGACCTATTGAGTCTATGAGTCTTGAACCTGTGTCGAAAAGGTAAATTTCCTTTGAGAGCTGACTGATACCGAGTCGGAAAGCATAGGTCAAGTCGTCACATTTCTTGTGGAAATCAGAGACTACAGTCTTAGGGATTTTCACTAATTATGCTAGTCAGATCATTACCTATTGGGTAATGGACAAGACGGGTAGGCTATTGTTGATGCAGATAGCGGAAAGTTAGTTTACGGTGTGTCATAGGGATTTTAATCCATGAATTTGTCGTGCTGGGTTGTATAACTTTGAAGGTACTTTTGAGTACTTAACTTATGTTAAACAAAGGAAGTAGAGTTAGTTGCATACCATTATCAGAATCAAGCCGGTATTTGGTGGAAGATGCAGGAATTAACCTTCGGAGAATAATATATCACTGATCATGGTTTAGTGATGTTGTGAGAGGGTGTTTTCCCCATGTTATTCCTTTTACTTATTGTTAGGGAATTCTTGAGCTTCAAGTAGGGGATCGTCGGTAACGGGAATATCATGCAGAGTCATTAGACTTGCAGAGTTTATGCTCACTTAATAGCTCAAGAGTGTAAATGGATGTCTTAAGCCACCCAGAGTTATTGGCTTACATTTGGATTAAGATGTTTGGATCTTCTACCAGATCCGGCCAGAAGACATTGGATTGAGTCAGGAGTTTAGAAATGACTCCGTACAAGTGTTTAGGAGATGAAGATCGATAAGAAGACATTGCAAGTCAAATATTGGAATGAGAAGCCTTCGAATGTTGGACAAAAAAAGCAAGATCGGAGTCATAGGCCATGAGCTACTATTGGAGAGTTTTTCGATCATAGACGACCAATCGCAGATCGTCAAAACTTTCTCAGGTTATTAGCGAAAGCTGAAGAAAGACTCCAAAGGAATTATGTGTGTGTAGTGAGGGACACGACGACACGCGAAGTCAAATTATCCATTGGATCAGATCATTTATTGCTATTGTAAGAAACCAGTACAGTTGAGGAGGAGTATTTTGAAGACTCAGTTGAAGACTATCAATGGTGTTGTGGGAGGATGATGCACACTCTCGACAGCAGAGATCATCACAGAAGATTGGGTTATCTCACCAGTAGCGACCTACTACCTCGGGCGTGGTTAGAGTTCCTTGATACTTCCCTTTAGAGGAAGTGATTTACTTAACAGTATCAGCATAAGACATCTTAGAAGACTCATGCAAATAACAACTATTACCCCCAGACGTGGATTGACTTTGTACAAAGGAGAGAGTATATGACGATGGTCATATCTATTCTATATTCTACAGTTGCAGCTCGTAGGATTAAGTAATGGGATCAGACGATCCAGGAAAATCCCTAGGTTATTCATCGCAGAAATGTGATTGCTTTTGTCGTGAACTGTTGGATCTGATCCCGTTCTCTTCGGGGAAAGGCCGAGGCCTGCGTGGAGCCTTTGGATCGGATCGACAGATAATTGATCGTTCAGAGTATTACTTTAGTTTACCCTCTGGGTTAATATATTGAGAGATACTTGTAGTTTACAGGTATCTTTGTCTAGAACATTCTTAGTTCGGATTAGAAGGGTTCCTAGATGTCGACTTGTGGGTCGGTGGTATCTCTACCATCAGGTGAGATGTTGACCAGCAATTAAGAAGTCAAGGGATGCCCTTAGACTCTGATAGACATACCTTTACTGTAGACATATCATTACGGATGGTTAAATTGTTGAAAGTATGGTATGATGTCTTTCGGATGTGCGTATAATCTGAGAGTATTCGAATGTAGTTTCTGATGCACTTCCAGGCTTACCACTGTATAGGCAAGTGGAGTATGCGGCCAAAGTGATGTTGAGAATAATTTTGATATTGAAGACCTCATACCGGGAGATAATTTTATTGGTAACAGTGTTGCTAAACACTATGGAAATTGGAAGAACATAAGTTACGATTATAGGAGGTATTGGATGGGATATTTATCTATCCTAGTATTTCTTCTAGAGAAGATCCGAAACTCTTTGTTAAAAGAGAGATAGCCCCTTGAGATTATGCATCGATTATCGATGATGGAATGTGGTACTTGTTGAAAATGAATATCCTTCATTGTGGATAGATTATTTGTTTAGATCAGCTAAGGACACCTGTGTATACTCTAGGGTTGATTTGCGACTGGAGTGTTGATATTGTAGTGACATGGTGGCATATAATTATCATTATCGTTGTCATGATTGATATATCATCAGTTTAGAGTAAAGAGGATGCAGGTGTGTAAAGATGACAATTTCATACTTGGTATGAATTTTATGATCTTTTGATTATGTTGTTAGACTATTTAACGATTTAGTCATCTTTGGATTTGAGAAATCATATATTCTGGACACGATTGGATCAGTTTATGGTTGTTGGAGTTGCGTAACTTGGCCACTGTTGATGGTGGTAGTTGGAGTTGCGCACTCGGCCACTGTAGATGGTGGTTCCCTTGTATGGATTTGGTTATTACCGTAGATGTGGATAGGATGCTTTTAAGCGTTAGTATATCACTGACTTGTTTGATCAGAAAAGTGATGGAATTTACTTGGTCGGAAGCCTGTGAAACTAGTTTTCAGGGCTCAGTCGATGGTTGACTTTTGCATCAGTGTTAGTTAATCCTTCCAATGTGGATGGAAGGGTATTGTATGTAGATGCATCGCTTCAGTGAATGGAGAAATTTCGATGCTGTTGAATGAGACGTATCTCATGCTTACGTCAATTGAGGAACTACAAGATAAGTTGTCATATACATGACGTGACTTTAGTAATTATTATCTTGATTTGTGGATGTATGGAGTAGGAATGCTTGTGGGGTTTTGGCTAGCTACTGGGTAGCTACCTGAGAGTTGCTGGAGCACGGACAGTTGCAACAAGGGAGATTGGTCGCTATAGTCTCTCATACACTTATAGAGTGTATGGTGGAGTGGATTTTGGACGGTAGATGGACTTCTCTTATGAAAAGATAATTCCCCCTCTCTGATAAGAATAGTGTGTTCCGGACACGCATCCAGTTAAGGAAGAGTTGCTATAGGAAGCACATCGTTCGAGATTTTTTATACATCCTCGTGGTACTCGGATGTACCGAGAGTTGAAACGTTTATACTGGTGGAACGGTATGAAGAGGGTTATAATAGATTTTGCTGCTCGATGTTTAGTATGTCAATAGGTGAAGGTTGAACATCAGAAACTCGCTGGATTGCTCCAGAAAATTCCGAATTCGGAATGGAAGTGGGAGCAAATCACGATGGATTTCATTACGGGATTACCTAGAACCCGTAAAGGACATGATGCGATTTCGGTGATCGTGGATCAACTAACAAAATCAGCTCACTTTTGGCCTATTCGTGGAATGGACTCATTGGATCGTCTGGCAGAGTTGTACTGCCGAATATTATCAAATTGCATGGAGTGCCTTTGAGTATCATATCTGATAGAGACCCGCAATTTACCTCACGATTTTGGCAGAGTCTGCAGCAAGCTATGGGCACAGAGCTTCGATTTAGTATCGCATTTCATCCTCAAACTGATGGACAGTCAGAGCGTATCATTCAGACATTGGAGGATCTATTGAGATCCTATGTCATGGATTTCAGAGGCAGTGGGAGGACCACGTTCATTTAGTGGAATCTGCCTATAACAACAGCTACCACTCTTCTATTCTGATGGCTCCATTCGAGGCCTTATATGGTTGACCCTACAGATCTCCTATGTTGTGGGAGGAAGTCGGGGAACGACAGTTACTGGAGCCATAGAGTATCTAGCATGATGCAGAGTTGGTGCAAGTCCTCAGACGACGGTTATCCGAGGCACCAGATTCGGCAGAAGAGTTATGAGGACCGGAGACGAAGGCCTTAAGATTTCTCAGTTGGGGATCATGTATTCCTACGAGTTACACCCACCAAAGGAGTCAAAAGATTTGGGTTAAAAAGAAAGTTAGCTCCCCGCTACATTGGTCCATTTGAGGTATTGGAGTGGATTGGAGGAGGTGTAGCTTACAGGATGGCTTTACCTTCGACACTTGAGGGTGTTCACAATGTATTTCATGTTTCTATGCTGAGAAAATATGTACCACGAGTTGATCATGTTCTAAAAGAGGTACTGATTCCACTTCAGCTTAATGCGACTTATGAGGAGATTCCATTGCGAATTCTTGGTCGCAAGGAGCGACAGTTATGGAATAAAACCATCTGACTCGTAAAAGTTGGATGACAATATCATACTGATGAGGAGGCTACATGGGAGCTAGAAGATCTATCCGATCTCGATACCCTCATCTGTTCACTTGAGGTATGTGGTCATTTCGGAAATTTGCTTGAATTAATTTTCGCATTTAAGTATGAAATTTGGGGACCAAATTTCATTAAGTGGGAGAGAATGTAAAATACGGCGAAAAAAAAATGTTGAAAGAATAACAATATTATGAGATTAATTAAACCTAAGTCCTTAACGGAGTCTAAAACCCAACCCGTTTCCCCTTAATTAACGCCGAGCATTAATTTTCTGATATGTGTTTTCTCCTCCGCGAACGCCCGACGACTCCGCTTCTCCTTCTCACCACGCGACCCCTTCCCCTTCTCACCGAGTGAATCGTCTCCTCTTCTTCTCCGAAACCTACGGCTTCCGAGCCTCCCCTCTCCTCTCGTTCTTCCTCGTGGCAGGCGACAGTTTCTTCGTGTCCTCGTCGGTGCCCACAAACTCGGTGACAGCGAGTAGGCGCGCGGCAAGGGATTCAGGTCAGCGGAGTCGGCACCTCATGCTAATCTGGGGCTGAGATCTTTGCTGGAGCAGACGGTGGCTGGCAGTGGTTAGGCGGCGGTAGTGAACAGAGTCGTCGGATTGAGGGAGGGTTTTATGGTCGGTGGTCGTCAGAGCTAGGTAAGGGCCGATTTTCCTTCTTTCTTCGAACGAGATCTGAGTTCTTGATGTGGTTTCCTTCATTGAGCGTGAGTTCTATTGATTAGGTCAGGAGGTTCGCGAGCAGCGATTGCCGATGAATAGGAGATAGGAGGAAGGTGGTTGCCGGTGGAGTCCAACGACTGGTAAGCTGATCTACTCTCTTCGTTGCATCTGCTAGTTATAGATTCTATTGAGTCAATGTATTTTGATCTGGATGTTGGGTTATGTTGATGGATTATACCGGCTGTACGGCTATGAGTGAAAGGAGAGGACTCAGTTAGGGGTTGTGATTGGGTTTGATATTGGTTGTATGACCATAATTGGTATGTTGCTCGGCTGTGAGTGGGAGAAGATGGATAGATAGAGATGTGTGGTTCACTTGGGGTTAGTCATATCTTCAAATTGGGGTGAACATGGTTGTAAATGGATGTGGGTTAAGCTGGGTTCCAATTAGGGTTGGTTAGATCCCTAATTTCGTGCAACGGTGGGCTGTGAAGGGCTACCGTGTGATTGTGGGTGCAGTGCGGCTATGAATTGGGTTTTTGGTCAGTTGTTAATAGCTATGAACGGCTGTGAATGGTTGTGAAGGCTGTGCAGGGCTATATGTGTTCTGTACAGGGCTGGGAATGGGTTGTAGCAGCTCGATCTCGGTTGTGGATGTGAGTTAGTACGTTAGTGATTTGGGTGGAGTGTACTTAAGAGGTTTAATGATTTAAACCTAGTTGGATGTTGTAGAAGGGTTACATTTGATGATTGGGGGTTTCTAATTCGTATTCGATAAAGGGATGCGAATATAGAAACGATAGAATAGTGAATTTATATATATTTGTCATGTGCTTAGATTTAATTGTAATTGACGATATTTGCAGAATGTGGATACGAGGCAGGTTCACGGACGTGAAGACAGTTACAATTTGCATAATAGGTGGGTAATTTCCTACCTTGGTCAGGTAGTAGTTAAACCCTGAAGTATATAACTTCATATTATTATCACTTTAACCTTAAATCCACTCTAGTTTTTCTAATGCTTGATACTTAGTTTTTGACCTTTTTAAATACTCTATTGTTGTTATCACATTTTCCTTCATTATGATTATGAGTTATAGATGTGATGTATGTAAGCCTATAGTTGTTCAATTAGGTGTATTTAGTAGAGTACGGATGAAGACTTGAATTATAAATGGGATAAAAGGTCATCTTGAGAAGTGAGTAATGTCCTGAACATATAATTGAATCTTATGTTAAATCCTTGTGTTGTGTACCGTTTCGGATCATGTGATTATGTATGGTCATGTGGATTGTCGATAGTGCATCGCTACGGACCGAAGGTCCTAGCTTGGTTGTAAGCAATTGAGTATGACTCTCTACAGGATATAGAGTGTGTTGATCAGATTGATATGACTCTCGGTAGAATAGAGAGTCTGTGATAGATGTCTGTATGTGTGACTGTGCATTCATGTCATTTACATGCATGCTGGCGACTTGGTCTCCCTTTTTGTTGAGAGGGTCGTCAGTCATCCTACCTCCCAGGTTACTCATGAAGGAGTAACTGGTGGGAGGGAAGAGCATTGTAGTGCCGCACTCGACCACTATAGGCGGTGGTAGTTGGAGTTGCGTGCAGTTGTCCTGCGTGTGTGGCACTTGACCGCTCATGGGCAGTGACTGTCGGAGTGGCCAACAGTAGGGACCCCCATCATATAGCTAGCTCTTTATGCTTATATGCTACTTGACTATACTGCCCATTCGATCACTCGAGAGTAGTGGTTGGTGTTGAGTTGGGACAGTTGTCATGTCGAGCCACCGAGGCCACACTGGGGACGTGGTAGCTTTAGGGTGAGTCGGCATGACCATCCATGCTGCTTTGCTGTGTCTTATGTCGTTCTGCATATTGTCATATATATACATATATACATGTATATATATACATATACATGTGTGTGTATATATATATATATATATATATGGATGATTGTGATTAGTATGTATATAGATGCAGTCTATATGTATGTTTATTATGATGTTGCATTTGTCTGTACTATGTTTGCTACATTTGTTTGTACACCATCATATATGCTACTGCATTTGCTATATGATAGTGTGTGGAATACCTGTGTATGAGTTGGTCGGACTATTGCATATCTTTAACCAATATTCATGATGTAGTATAAGTTAGACCAGATTTCTTGTTATATATTGTGAATATATGCTCATGTTGGATGAGTTTTGCATAGCAGACTTTCAGATATGTTTACATTTTATGTTGTTTATTTGGTTAGAAGGTACATGCATGTATATGTTTATTATACTGGTGTTTACCTGATGTACACGTATATTGTTGAATTACATGTGATATTTAATATATACATGTTCTTTCCTATTACCACTGAGTTATACTCATTACCACCGACCCTGGGTTTTTCTATCGCCCATGTGACAGGTTGAAGTCTTCATGACGACTTGGAGCACCACTGGCCGGCAACATCTCATCTCATCTCCGAGGCTCCTGTGGTCGTTTTGGGCTTTCCGTATGTTGTGTTTTGTACTTGGAGTTTTACGTGGTGCTATGTGTTATGGATTTGTTATGTGGTGTACACAAGTGTTGTTTCGTATTTTTTGTCGATTTTTTCTTATGATTTGGTCAGTCATACCAGTATGCACTGTGTGTAGGTTATATGTCGTTGTATAGTTTCCACTGTGGTTTGTTGTATGTACATTTTTTTATATGTTGTTGTGACTGCAGCCGAATGGCCTTGTATAAACAGGATATGTTGCCACGTACAGGGGAGATGTTGTTCGTTTGATTTTTGGCTCGGCATACTCTCGGAGCTTGACACCAATGCTCCTCGTCCAGCGGTCCCTCGGATGCACCAAGCGCACAGCTTCCGCAATGTCATCCTTCACCGACTCAAAGATCCGAGCCATGAGATGGTGAACCCACCAATACTTTCGTCAAGCCGACACATGTGTGAATTACTAAGTCTTGCACGACTTCAACACACATATCAAATCACATAATAATCCTAACTTAAACCCTTTGCCACACACATCAAAACCACATCATACATAGGTTGATTGCCCTAACAATCTCTCCCATTTTTGATGTTTGGTAATCCGTTTAAGTTAGGTAAAACAACATAAAAACACATAAGGAAGATAAGCATGTAAATAAAACCTCCCCCTTAATACATGCAAACTCCCCCTTAACACATGCTAATTCCATCAGCATGATTCACTTAAACACTAACATTTCTCCCCCTTTGACACCATCAAAAACATTAAACATATGTTATACAACATGACATCAAGTCTAGGGAACGAAAAATACCAAAACATGCATGAAAACCCACAAAACAGGTTACTGTTCATGTTTCCAGTCCATCAGTTGACTGCACCTGATTTCCAGCTTTTCTGATTTTCGAATCGAAATTCAGAAATGCATTAAAAAATCTAGGAAATTTGAAAAATCATGAAAATTTGAAAACACATTTCTAATAAAGCCCTTTATCAAAGAAAAATAATTTTTCATGAAAATTCATTCAATTTTCAATCATTTGACAAAAACTCAAAAGTTGCAAAAACCTTCAATCATGTATCAACTTTAAGGACTAGTTTTGCCTTGAAATGATTTACAACATGAATACACAGATTATAAAACAACAAATAGTTTTGAAAACATTTGAAATATCCAACCATGATCTTTGGGCAATATGTCTATGAATTAAACATATGCTTTCCCTATGATTGGTCTATTATTGCTATCATGATATTTGTAAATGACTATCTAAATGTCATAAGCATTACTGGACCATTTGTATCAACCTAACATCTCACTCATGCTGTGTTTTCAATCAAGTTAACCTATAGTGAGTGTGAGATGTACCTAAGGTATTTGTACTTAACCATAAATTTCATGCAATTTCTACCAAGGTTAAGTATTATCCTAAAACACCCAACATGATCATAAAACAAATATTATCTATCATGATCAAATATTATCAATTATTGCATATCATGATCATGACTCAAGTATTATCACAATATTACATATTATGATCATGAATCACATAAGTTATATATTACACCCAACCACAAGTCAACTACCCACATCATCATAAGTCAACCATTTAATAAGATATGAAATAATATCACATATGGTTGACTATCCTAGGGTTTTTCTAACCCTTGAGGATTGACTTGGGAACCCAATATAGATTCTTTCCAATGGGGTTCACCAAGTATTCCTTTGGGATCCATTTCCTAGCTACCATTGTAGTTTTAGCTTGACCCCTAGCAATTAAGCAATGGTAAGTCTTTTCATTCTTGGATCCCTTATAACCTAGGTCTTTCTTGTTGAAACTAGCCCTTTGGCTCCCAATGATCATATTCAAGGTGTTGGAGCGAATGGTAAATTTTTCTAAGGCCTTTGTAAGAAATTCTACTTTTTTCCTTAAAGCCTTATTTTCCTCAACTAAGCATGCATCATTTACACTAGAAGCAATATCATCAACATGTGAGCATGCATTTTTCAATTTTTCTTCTAGTGCTTTAATTTCACTAAACATGCATTTATTTTTATTTTTAGCCCTAAACAAATCCCTAGTAAGACTTGAAATCATTGAAATAATTTCTTGAGTAGGAAGATTTCTTACCATATCTTCTTCCTACGATTCCGATGAGGATGCTCCCCCTACACTTGAGCTCTTCTCATTTGAGCTTGTTTCTTCTTTTTCGGATGAGGAGTCCAAGTCTTCTATCGCTATAAGTGCAAGGCTTGTAAATGCTTGTTCTTCCTCCGATGAGGATGATGGATCATCCCACGTCACCGCTTTCAAGTTGTGTGCTTTAGCCTTCCCTTTTTCTTTCGATTTCTTCTCTTCATCCTTCTTCTTGCTCCCTTTCTTCTTGTTTTCTTTCTTTCTCCTTTCTTCCTTGCTTTTGTTCAAGAGGGGACAATCATCCCTCATGTGTCCCTCTCCTTGGCAATTATAGCAAATTACCTTCCTTCTTGGCCTTTTCCTATCATGAGACCTGTTAAATTTAAAAATTTTCAATGCACGTCTCACCTTCCTTATCATGTAGGCCTCTTCATTGCTATTCATTGAGGATAAGGATTCTTCATCCGATGAGGAAGGTGGAGTCTCCTTCTTCTTCTTTCCTTTCTTGGCCATTAATGCTACTCCCCTTGGTTTTATGCTTGGTTCTTCAATTATGCATTCAAGCCTAGTCTCATGCAATTCCACGGTGGAGAAAAATTCTTCTAGAGTACTTACCTCTAGATTCTTTGAAATATAGAAGGAGTCCACCATGGAGCTCCATTTGGATGACCGGGGGAAGACATTTATGGCTTTCATTATCATGTCGCGGTTGGAGAGTTTTTCACCTACACTTTATAAATCAGTTATTATTTTCTTAAAACATGAATGAAGTGAGAGTACATTTTCCCCTTATCTAATTTGATATTGCTTAATTGAGAGCGGAGGAGGTCCCTTCTTGATAGCTTGGCTTCGAATGTGCCTTCATGAAGCTCCACTAGCTTCTCCCACATTTCCTTGGCACTTGCACATTCTCCTATCCGGTTTATCTCTTGTTGAGGAAGCACATTGAATAGGTGATGGATGGCCTTTGAATTCGCCAAGTGCTCCTCTCTTTGCTTCTTGGTCCACCTTGATTTTTCGAGCATTCTCCCTTCTTCATCCCTAGGTATCTCAAAACCATTTTCCATGATAAGCATGATATCAAAGTCAGTTTCGAAAAATACCTCCATTCTATTCTTCCACCAAGAGAAATCGCCCTCGAACTTGGATGGATGAATGTTGGAGCCGGCCATCTTGTCGTGCTTGTGTTGGCGATGAGTCCGTGATAAGCTCCTCGCTCTGATACCACTTGTTGGATGATCGATGGTCGGCTAGAGGGGGTGAATAGCCCAATTTGATGGATGATGGCGTTCGATCGCTTCTTGATTGTCTACGATTAGGTTAGCACAGCAGAAATATGCTAAACAAAGTAATTAAGACAAAACACAAGAAGTAAAAGAAAGAACAATGCTAACAAACAATGTAACGTGGTTCATGGTCCTTGCCGCTAGTCCACGGACGATTCGTATGGTGAATCACTCCCTCAAATCAATCACTAGTCTCTCCTTCAAGGTGGAGGTAAACCTTTCTTACAATCTTTCCCTCTTACAATAAGAATGAAATAAGAACAAGGAAGAGGGAAGAAAATCATTCACAGCACTTGGGAGTATGTTTGGAAGTTAAGCATTCGCCTCCCAAGAGCACCCAAGGCCTCTTCTTATAGAGAAGAGGTCATTCTTCCCGTTGGGCACCGAGCAGTCGACTGATGCAGCAATCAATCGACTGCTGCTATAGTCGGTGCCTTGCAACGACTTCATCCATGTTGGCTTCCAGCCAATGGCTCTCACATCAGTCGACTGATCATCCCCATCAGTCGACTGATGGAGCCATTAGTCGAGTGATTGAAGTGATCAGTCGACTTCAAAACCTTCTATGCCTGAATTCACCTCGATCAGTCGACTGCCGTCCCTTGGCAGTCGACTGATGGTCTAGCAATTGACTGTTGGGCCAGAAGAGCTTCAGTCGAACACCGGTCGAGCACCAGTTGAGTGCCATCGACCCAGAGCAGTCGACTGATATCTATATCAGTCAACTGGTGTCGGATAAAACCTCAAACACCAATATTTGAGCATCCAACAGTCGGGTAAAACCTCAACCCACTTGGTTGAGCATCCGACACTTCCACTTCGTCGGGTAGAAACCTCAAACTAATGTTTGAGCGTCCAACTTAACCATACGTCGGGTAAAACCTCAAACCCTAGTTTGAGCATCCGACTTGTCGGGTAAAACCTCAACCTACTTGGTTGAGCATCCGACACTTGACTTAGCCATTCGGCCAAGTTCACCTATGAGCTACCGTTTACATATCGCTCATTCTCTCATCTCCCTTGAAGTCCCTCACCGAAGCTCTCTTCGTCCGGCCATGTACCGCAAATGCACCAAGCGCACGACTTCACAATGTCATCCTTCGTGTCTCGTCCTGAAGTCTGCTTCCTTGGCTTCACTCCAATTCTCCTCGTCCGATGGTCCCTCGGATGCACCAAGCGCACGGCTTCCGCAATGCCATCCTTCACCGACTCAAAGACCCGAGGCATGAGATGGTGAACCCACCAATGCTTTCATTAAGCCAACACATGTGTGAATTACTAAGTCCTGCACGACTTCAACACACATATCAAATCACATAACAATCTCATATATCAAAATCACATCATACATGGGTTGATTGCCCTAACAGTATATATATAAAGTCAATTAGTCATCTCATATAATCAATATTACAATATTAACACAATCACAATTCCAAAAATAATTTTGAATATCGCATGATTTTGTTCCCCATTAAGAATCTATATTTCTTCATGTCTTATTGTTGAAATTGTTGAGGGTTCCCATATAAGAGTGTCTCAATGAATCACAATACAAAAAAAAAACTAGTCAAATTTATAAAATAAGAATAAAAAAGATTAATACAAGACAAATAAGTCAAATCTGATAATTTTGCTATATAATGTCTTATAAAAAGCTTTGCTCATGACCCTACACTCGATGCAATGTGAAGACAATTTGTGAATTTCGTTATCATTTCAAAATGTCAATTGTCATAATATGAAGGGTGTAATTTTTTAAAGAATAAAACTTGCAACTATAAATAATTGATGATGAGAATCAACAAAACATATGATATAATTGAAGATATAAAACAATAGTTATTGTTTCTCTAAATTTATCTTTGTAAGATTTTCTAATCGAAAGAGAATTATAATATATAAAAATTGCATTTTCCAAGTCAATCACTAAAAGGTGTCAGTAGCCTTCTTCATGGTTTATTAGACAAAATATACATATGATGTGTTCATCTCCTAGGGTTATAAGTGTTTGATTGAATGCTTGGGAGTATATGTCATTAAACATATTACTTAGGGACACATTTATGGACTATTGATTAGCTAGCTATCTCTACAAATTTGATTTAATAAATTCAATAGAGACTACATTAGAAATAGGATCCTCTCTATAAAAAATATTATAATCATAACAATTACATAGACTGCAAAATAGAGATGATGTACAACCTTAGTTTTGAACCTCCTACATTAAATAATGACATGTGTCAATTGACACAGTTTAAATTTTTGTAAACAAGATTTGCATAGCTCAGAAGGCAATGCAATTGAGACTTTAATGCATGGTGGGACTCAGAGGCAATACAAAAATTATTGGACTTAAATTGGATTCAATCATAACTCGATAAGACCATCAATGTATTTTAGCCATAACTCATTAATTAATCTAGAGGGATAGGAATATTAAAATTTGGGCATGAAGTGGAAGAGGAGAGTTATGACTTCTTCATAAAGTTATGACTCTATCGATTGACACAAACTGAATATTTGTAAACATGCTCTACACAACTAAAAAGGTCATTAAACTAAGGCTTTAGAGCATGGTAGACTCAAGAGTAATGCAGAAACCTAATAAACTTGGACTAGATCCAATCATAACTAGTTAAGGTCATTAATGAGTTTTGACTGAAACTCATTGATAGGCCTAGAGAATTTGGAAAACTAAAACCTAGGCATGGAGTGGAAGATATGGATGGAGTGAAAGGGAGGAGTGTAGAGAAGTTAGAGATGATATGCAACCATGGTACTCAATCTACTATATGAAATTATCACTCTATGTCAATTGGAACACACGCTAAATTTTTAAAAACACGCTCTGCATAGTGAAGAAGACCACAAAGTTGAAGCTTTAGGGCATGGTGAGACTCAAAGACTGCAAAAATCTATTGAACTTAGATTAAGTCCAATAAGAACTAGTTAAGACCATCAATGGATTTTGGTCAAAATTTATTGATGGACCTAGAGAATTTGGAATACTAAAACTTGGACATGAAGTGAAAGAGGAGAGTATAGAGAAGGTAGTGATGGTGTGGAATTCTAGTTTTGAACCAACTACATGAAATTATAGCTCTATGTCAATTGACACACAAATTGAATTTTTAAAAACACACTCTACACAACTAAGAAGACTATAAAGTTGAGGCTTTAGAGAATGGTGGAACTCAAAGTAATATAAAAATCTACTAAACTTGGATTGGATCCAATCAAAGCTAGTTAAGATCATCAATGAATTTTGGCTGAAACTTATTAATGGATCTAGAGGATTTAGAAAACTAAAATTTGAATATGGAGTGGAAGAGGAAAATGCAGAAATGGTATGCACCCCTAGTTCTCAACCTTCTACATGAAGTTATATCTCTGTGTCAATTGACACATAGGTTGAATTTTTATAACAAGCTCTATACAACTTAAAAGGTCATGAAGTGAAGGCATGGTGAAACTCAAGGGCAATGCAGAAACCTACTGAAATTGGATAGTATTCAGTTAGTGCCAACTAAGGCCATTAATGTATTTGGATGAAACTCATTGACAAACTTAAAGGATTTAGAAAACGAAAAATCTGGTATGGAGTGAGAAAGGAGAATATAGAGAAGACAGTGATGGTGTGTAACTTTAGTTTTGAATCTCCTATATAAAATTATGACTCTATGTTAATTGATACGCAAGCCAATTTTTTGTAAAAACACTCTACATAACTAAGAAGGGCATAAAGCTGAGGCTTTAGAACATGGTGGAGCTCAAAGGCAATACAAAAACTTGTTGAACTTGAATTAGATTCAATCAAAAATAATTAAGGTCATCAATAGGATTAATTGACCTAGATGACTTAAAAGATTAAAATATAGGCATAGAGTGGAAGAGGAGAGTATAGAAAATGTAAAGATGGTATGCAACCCTAATTCTCAGTCTCCTATATAAAATTATGATTTTGTATTAATCGGCACACATGTTGAGTTTTTGGAAACAAGCTTTACATATATTAGAAGCCTATAAAATGAAAGCTTTAGGATATGATGGGATTAAGGGGAAATACATAAACCTACTAAATTTGGATAGGGTCCAATCAGAGCCAATTAAGGTCATAAAAAAGTTTTGATCAAAATTCATTGATTGATCTAGTTGATTTAGAAAACTAAAATTTGGACATAAAATGGAAGAGAAAAGTGTAGAGAATCTAGAGATCATCTGCAACCCTTTTTCTGGACCTCCTATGTGAAGTTATAATTATGTGTCAACTAGCACACAGATTGAATTTTTTTAACACTATGGTATTGATTTTAAATGTCACACCCCAAGAGTATATTTGTCCATCAATCGGACAGTACTCCCTTGTGACAATATAAGAAACAATACCAATATAAGGCCCAAATAGCTGATGGTACACACGAGCTATAAATCACAGTGAAATACACTGACAAATAATAGAGATACAAAGACTCAAATATGCATACCAGTACAACTTTGACACAACAAGAAAACATAATCAGAACCACCATCTAAATCAAATCCATAATTAAGGCCAAATACATAACAACACAACCATATACCAAAATGAGGAAACAATATAGAATAAAATCCAAAATATACAATCCATCATAATACAACACAAATATAGAATAAAATACAAACACTCGGTGTGAGATGGGATCAGCTGGTGGAGCTCCGAGCACCCAAGAAATCTTCTACCTGCTACCTGAGCGACAGAAAAACCCAAGGTCTGTGGTGGTGAGTATAAGACTTAATGGTATATAAAAGATAGTGCATGAGCGTCATATAAATTTATGGAGATCAACAGGTATATAGTCTTAAAGGTAATAACAAATAACCATCAGAATAAATCTAATCAAAGCATATAACAACCTGACCCACTAGATATAACGTAATGTACTGACATACCTAAAGGTTTGTAGTGACACAACTCATAATAACCTGACAAGTATACGACAATGTAACACATACAAATAACATACATGAACAGTATCACACCTGTGATCAACACATAATCATATGAACAACATATAATCAAATGCACAAACAAACCTAGTCCATCCTATGCAATAACATAATGTTGATCAAATGCATATAATGTTGATGTAGTGAGCATCACTCCTTAGTTTTTATGTATGAACCATAGTTAAATATTAGGATTCACTTGTATTCTTTATATCAATGTTAAGTGTGCAGGCTTAATAGGAAGTGTTGGGATTTTTCGAGCCGCAAAAACCGCTTTTTGCGTTGCGAAAACCTCGGAAGCCCCCGGCCACGGATCCGTGCGAAGTATAAAAATTATAATTACATGTATGTGCTTATAGAAATCCTAGATCTACCTTAGATCTAAGAGGTTAGAACGTTACCCTCGTAGCGACGCCCTTCGCTTATCCCGCTCGTCCAAAAGTTCGCCGAAACTCGAGAGTGTCAAGTGCACACTCCTCTATGGTATCCACACAAGCAATAGGTGGAGAGAAATGCCTTAGAGTGTGCTAGCACTCCCTTAGGAATTTCGGCCAAAGAGAGGGATGGGAGAGGGAGAGCTTGAGAGGAAAGGTTCCAAGGTTGAAGATGAAGTAATGTGAGTAACTCACCAAATGAATTCACCACTCATAACCCCTAAGTGGCCGGCCACTTCATGGAGGGGGGGGGGGGGGGGGTTACATGCATGCATGTAACACCCATGACCCTTGGTCTCCCTCATGATGTGGCACCAATTGACCAAGTCAATGATGATGTGGAGCACCATCATTGGCCGGCCATGCCTAGTCATCATCATGACATGGCATTTGGTCAAGTCAAACTTGACCTTTCATCTTCCCTCTCAAGTCAAGTCAAACTTGACCTCTAATCTCCCATGGTTGATCAAATCTAACCACTTGACTCAAGTCAATTTAATTTAATGAATATCTATTCATTAATTTAAATTGATTTGATGAATCAAATCTCAATTAGACTCATTCAACACTTGAATCAACTTGAGTCTAACTCAATTAGTCTAATTTGGATTACCCTTAATCCAATTTGATTCATCCCATGAACCTAATCCTCATGGTTCATCATATGAACCTAATCTCCATCTAATTTCTCTTATGTGTGTGACCCTATAGGTTCTTGTAACGTTGGCAATGTCCCTAAACCGATTTAGGAACATAAGCAATAAGCGGTATCTAGCAACACATCATTGCTACCCAAGTTACAAGAATGTTGAGCTCCAACATCACCTTTGTGACTACTAATTGTGACTCTCACAATATGTGACAATGTCCCTCTATCCTTGACATCTAGATTGACCAATCGAGGCATAGACCGTGTCATCCTCGGTACAATCTAAATCTTGAACTCTAAGTAGACTCACTCTAATCAAATGAGCTCAATATCTCATATTGACTCATTTGGGCATGGCCATGCACTTCGTGGTCTCACTCTATCAAGAATATCGATGTCACCCCCATCATATAGGAGGGACAGATCCCATCTACATCACTCACATCCCTCCGCATAATTCGTTACATACCCAGTAATCGCCTTTATAGTCCACCCATTTACGAGTGACGTTTGACGAAGCCAAATGCAACTCCTTATGTAGGGAACCATGGTGACTTCAGGTCTAAGGACTAATAGTCATACTAATAGCCACATGAGAAAGTATATGACACTTATATAACGATCCATGATACTTTCTCATGGCGGGTCATTCAGTATACATTCTCCAATGCATACCCATGTGTCAACTTGATATCTCATATCCATGACTTGTGAGATCAAGTCATCTTGTTGACCTACATGCTAGTCTCTATGCATTAACATTGTCCCTGAATGTTAATACTCGACTAGGAATGATTAAGAGTAGTGTTCTCTATATCATCTCATTATCGATTCAACCAATCGATTGATATAGATAAGAACCTACTACTCAAGGACATTATTATATTTAGTTATTTGGCACCAATACAAGTAAATATAATAACCATGCCTTTATAAATAGGAATATGATACAATAAAGTCCATACAACAATCATCACATGATTGGCTCTAGGGCTTTCACTAACAATCTCCCACTAGCACTAGTGCCAATCACTGTAGTATCTAATACCCAATGACCTAGTGTGACCATCATGCTTTTTCTGTGCCAAAGCCTTGGTCAAGGGATCTGCGATGTTAGCCTCTGTGAGTACTCTGCAAATCTTCACATCTCCTCGATCGACAATCTCACGAATGAGATGGAAGCACCGATATATATTCGGCCTCTGTTGTAGAATCAGCAACTGTGTTCTGCTTGGAACTATTCCAGCTCACAGCGCCACCATTCAAGCAAAAACACGAACCTTGACTGCGATCTATAATCATCCTGGTCAGTTTGGAAGCTTGCATCGCTGTAACCCTTTACAGCTAGCTCCTCATCGCCTCCAAATATCAAGAAATATTCTTTAGTCCTTCTCAAGTACTTAAGAATATTCTTGACTGCTATCCAGTGATGCTCATCTGGATCTGACTGGTATCTACTCGTCATGCTCAAAGCACACGAGACATCAGGACGAGTACACAGCATGGCGTACATGATAGATCCTATAGCAGATGCGTAAGGGATCTTATCCATGCGGTCTCTCTCCTCTCTAGAAGAGGGACTTTGAGTCTTCGAAAGACTCACACCATGTGACATCGGCAGAAGTCCTTTCTTAGAATTCTGCATGGCAAACCAAAGTAATACCGTGTCAATATATGTACTCTGACTTAGGCCAAGCAATCTCTTAGATCTATCTCTATAGATCTTGATGCCTAGAATACAGGCTGCTTCACCTAAGTCCTTCATTGAGAAGCACGCCTCACCAAGTCTTCTGCATCAGAGCGAAGGGATGTCATTCCCAATGAGTAGTATGTCATCCACATACAATACAAGGAACACAACTGTGTTCCCATTAACCCTCTTGTAGACACAGGGTTCATCTTCATTCTTGATGAAACCAAACTGTTTGATCGCATCATCGAATCGAAGATTCCAGCTCTGAGAAGCTTGCTTTAGCCCATAAATGGACCTTTGCAGCTTGCATACCTTCCCAGTATGCTGTGGATCTACAAAACCCTCAGGTTGTGTCATGTACACATCCTCGAGCAAGTTTCCATTCAGAAACGCGGTTTTGACATCCATATGCCAGATCTCATAATCGTGGTATGCTGCAATAGCAAGCAAGATCCGAATGGACTTAAACATCGCCACTGGAGAAAAGGTTTCATCATAGTCAATACCATGAATTTGCTTGAAACCTTTAGCCACCAATCGGCCCTTATAGGTATGCACAAGTCCATCCATGTCAGTCTTTCTCCTAAAGACCCACTTACACCCAATGGGTTTGACCCCTTCAGGTGGATCAACCAAAGTCCATACTTGGTTAGTGTACATGGATTCCATCTCGGATCTCATGGCGTCTAGCCATTTCTCAGAATCTGGGCTCATCACAGCTTCCTGATAGGAGGTAGACTCATTCTCAATGAGCATAACATCATCATGGTCAGACAAGAGAAATGAGTATCTCTCAGGCTGATGACGTACCCTATCAGACCTGCGAAGAGGTAGGTCTACTTGAACAGGTGGTTGTTCCATAACTCTTTGTGCAACAACCTCATCACCCACAACACTTTGTGGTTCCTATTCAACCTCCATCAAGGCCTCAGTGCTATGGTCCTTATCTTGAATTTCTTCAAGATCGAAGGTACTCCCACTAGTTTTTCTAGAAACAAAATCCCTTTCTAGAAAAACCCAGCTTGCCACAAACACTTTGTCAGGCCGACCGAATGTAGAAGTAATATCCCTTTGTATCCTTGGGATATCCAACAAAATAGCACCTATCGGATTTGGGTCCCGCTTGTCGAGACTTGACGTCAACGAAGCCTCACAACCCCAAATCCTCATAAAAGACATCTTGGGATTTTTCCCCGTCCATATCGTATATGGTGTCTTTACCATGACCTTGGATGGTACAGTTAAGGGTAAAGGTCAGTGGTCCAGAGCATATCCCCAAAAGGATATAGGAAGATCTGTGTGACTCATCATAGATCGTACCATATCCAATAGGGTACGATTCCTCCTTTCGGATACACCATTCCACTGTGGTGTTCCAGGAGGAGTGAGTTGGGATAGAATTCCACACTCAGCTAGATAGTCACGAAACTCATGGCTAAGGTATTCACCACCTCGATCTGATCGAAGTATCTTAATACTCTTGCTAAGCTGGTTTTGTACTTCATTCTTGAATTCTTTGAACTTTTCAAAGGATTCAGATTTATGTGTCATAAGATACACATAACCATATCTACTGAAGTCATCAGTAAATGTAATGAAGTACCTGTAACCACCTCTAGCAAAGAATAATGAAAGGTCCACATACATCACTATGTATAAGTCCTAACAAATCTGTTGCTCTTTCGCTATGTCCACTAAAGGGAGTCTTGGTCATCTTGCCTAAAAGGCAAGACTCGCATGTCTCATATGATTCAAAATCAAATGAGTCTAGCAGCCCATCCTTATGGAGCTGAGATAAGCGACTCTCATTTATGTAACCTAAGCGACAATGCCAGAGATAGGTTTGGTTCAACTCATTTGACTTGAACCTCTTGGTACTTATGTTATAGATAGGGCTCTCTAAGTCTAGAAAGTAGAGTCCGTTCATTAGAGGTGCACTACAATAGAACATATCATTTAAATAAACTGAACAACATTTGTTCTTTATTATAAATGAAAAACCTTTCTTGTCCAAACAAGAAACTGAAATGATGTTCTTAGTTAAGGCAGGCACATAACAACATTCATCTAATTCTAGTACAAGCCCAGAGGGCAGAGATAGATCATAAGTTCCTACAGCAACAACAGCAACCCTTGCTCCATTGCCTACTCGTAGGTCCACTTCGCCCTTTGTCAATGCCCTGCTATTTCTCAGCGCCTGCACATTGATACAAATGTGAGATGCACATCCGGTATCTAATACCCATGATGAAGAAATAGATAGATTGACTTCTATAACATTTATACCTGAAGTAGAAGTCTCACTTCTCTTCTTCTTAAGATCTTCCAGGTATGCCTTAGAGACTTCATATCTCTCATGCCTAGCTTGTCCTTGATACAGTTGACGAAGATGTCCAACCATATCATAAGCATTCATGAACTCGTGTTGCTTCTGAAGCTCAGAGTTCATGGTCGCGAGCAATAGACATGACACATCTAATGCATCATCTTGATGCTTCTTGTAAGCATCTTTGTCAGCTCGCGAGGCATTGGCAGGAGGTGCCTCCGGAATGGGCTGCTCAGACGTCTGACTTCCTTTCTTGGGTGAGAACAATTCTCAGGTTCCTGTACCAGTCCAAGAAATTTGCTCCATTGAGCTTGTCCTTCTCAAGGACAGATCGCAGAGAGAGAGTGTTCGTGTTTGTCGACATAGTTATCTACAACATACAATGCAGAGAATTAATATCATATTCCTTTTATCATTTAATTAGGCCTTTAATCAAATGATGCTCCCACTAAATTATAGGAATTTTGTAGAATCGAGTTATGGATGTGGTCAAACCACTTTTACTAGATTCATACAAACTAGCTATAATTCTTGCGAGACAAGATCCACATCATACTAAGCCTTGAGTTAGCTTTGGCTAAATCGCCCAAGACTTAGTACGATCGGTGGGTAACACATTACCGATTACATCTCTATGCAACTCTTGTTTATAGGATTAAGACCCACTTTTACAAAAGACCTTGAGTTAGCTTTGGCTAAATCGCCCAAGATTTAGTGTAAATGCGATCTTAACTTATCTTTCCAACGATTGGAATATGCCTATAGTTCTACTCGATCCAATTGAGTTAACTAGTTTTGCTCAATCTAATTGAGCTTACTCTAACCCGAGTCGTGATAGGCGGGACCAAGATTGTCCCTCCGCACCCTACCAAGATAATATGCGTTGCTCTGCTTTGGCAGATTCAACAACAACAAATGATCGAGGTAGTGATGGGTATCAAGGCTCGGTAGGCATTTTCGAGTTGATTCGATTATGATCTAATCTAATCGTAATGTGTATCTTATACGCATTTAGGCCTTTATTATCCTATATTAGCATGCATCATATACATACATTAATTATTCTAGCATGCATCATATACATACAAGAAAATTAACCTAGCATGCATCATATACATACAAACATTTTTCTACTAGCATGCATCACATACATACAAGCAAAATCAATTAAATATACATATATATATATCAACATATATATATATCATTAAATGTGATATAGTCATGGCCCTACTACGATCTTCTCAAGCCAATGAGAAGATCGGACGGTCAACCTAAGGCTAGCGGCTTCTCCAAGCACTTCCTTTTACCGCCATGTGTCGTTGTCACCCTTCTCGTAAGCTCGTCTTCAAGTGGACTTTCCACCGCTCCATTTTTGTACATTACAAATACGAAACTCGAGTTACATTCGAGTCTAAAACTATTTACAACTAGAATATTAAAAGAATAGGTGCGACGCAGTCGCAAAACACTTTACAACACGATGACCACAAAACGGCACGCAGGCCGTATTATGAATTACAACACACATAATCCAATCCAATTGGGTTATTGGGCCATGACAATCACAGAATTATACATAATTCTAAATTATGTATTTTTACAGAAAATTTCTATAATTTTTCCTAATTTATTTTGAATTTATGAGTCACCCCTCCGAAACGGTCCCGCTAAGCGGTTTCCGAGTGTGATCGCGGGACATGGCCCCTTTCGGGGATAGGGGCAGCACCCCTACTCGCAAAATAAACTTCGCGAGTGTCCCTACAATGATCTTACAGTGACTTAAGTCGCTGTCCCAAAAACCTAAAGCGAGAACTCACTGATTCGGAGAGTTTTTCTCGACGGTTGAAGCCTACGAGTGTCCCAACACTCGTTGCTTCGACTCTACGAGAAAAATACCCAAAAATTCTATAAAATAAGAAAATTTACAGAAACATATAAATCTGTAATTTTTATATCTAATATAAAAACTACAAAAACGAAACACATACATGCTTCGCACGTGGCTCTGATACCACTGTTGGGATTTTCCGAGCCGCAAAAACCGCTTTTTGCGTTGCGGAAACCTCGGAAGCCCCCCGGCCACGGATCCGTGCGAAGTATAAAAATTATAATTACATGTATGTGCTTATAGAAATCCTAGATCTACCTTAGATCTAAGAGGTTAGAACGTTACCCTCGTAGCGACGCCCTTCGCTTATCCCGCTCGTCCAAAAGTTCGCCGAAACTCGAGAGTGTCAAGTGCACACTCCTCTATGGTATCCACACAAGCAATAGGTGGAGAGAAATGCCTTAGAGTGTGCTAGCACTCCCTTAGGAATTTCGGCCAAAGAGAGGGATGGGAGAGGGAGAGCTTGAGAGGAAAGGTTCCAAGGTTGAAGATGAAGTAATGTGAGTAACTCACCAAATGAATTCACCACTCATAACCCCTAAGTGGTCGGCCACTTCATGGAGGGGGGGGGGGGGGGGGGGTTACATGCATGCATGTAACTCCCATGACCCTTGGTCTCCCTCATGATGTGGCACCAATTGACCAAGTCAATGATGATGTGGAGCACCATCATTGGCCGGCCATGCCTAGTCATCATCATGACATGACATTTGGTCAAGTCAAACTTGACCTTTCATCTTCCCTCTCAAGTCAAGTCAAACTTGACCTCTAATCTCCCATGGTTGATCAAATCTAACCACTTGACTCAAGTCAATTTAATTTAATGAATATCTATTCATTAATTTAAATTGATTTGATGAATCAAATCTCAATTAGACTCATTCAACACTTGAATCAACTTGAGTCTAACTCAATTAGTCTAATTTGGATTACCCTTAATCCAATTTGGTTCATCCCATGAACCTAATCCTCATGGTTCATCATATGAACCTAATCTCCATCTAATTTCTCTTATGTGTGTGACCCTATAGGTTCTTGTGACGTTGGCAATGTCCCTAAACTGATTTAGGAACATAAGCAATGAACGGTATCTAGCAACACATCATTGCTACCCAAGTTACAAGAATGTTGAGCTCCAACATCACCTTTGTGACTACTAATTGTGACTCTCACAATATGTGACAATGTCCCTCTATCCTTGACATCTAGATTGACCAATCGAGGCATAGACCGTGTCATCCTCGGTACAATCTAAATCTTGAACTCTAAGTAGACTCACTCTAATCAAATGAGCTCAATATCTCATATTGACTCATTTGGGCATGGCCATGCACTTCGTGGTCTCACTCTATCAAGAATATCGATGTCACCCCCATCATATAGGAGGGACAGATCCCATCTACATCACTCACATCCCTCCGCATAATTCGTTACATACCCAGTAATCGCCTTTATAGTCCACCCATTTACGGGTGACGTTTGACGAAGCCAAAGTATGCAACTCCTTATGTAGGGAACCATGGTGACTTCAGGTCTAAGGACTAATAGTCATACTAATAGCCACATGAGAAAGTATATGACACTTATATAACGATCCATGATACTTTCTCATGGCGGGTCATTCAGTATACATTCTCCAATGCATACCCATGTGTCAACTTGATATCTCATATCCATGACTTGTGAGATCAAGTCATCTTGTTGACCTACATGCTAGTCTCTATGCATTAACATTGTCCCTGAATGTTAATACTCGACTAGGAATGATTAAGAGTAGTGTTCTCTATATCATCTCATTATCGATTCAACCAATCGATTGATATAGATAAGAACCTACTACTCAAGGACATTATTATATTTAGTTATTTGGCACCAATACAAGTAAATATAATAACCATGCCTTTATAAATAGGAATATGATACAATAAAGTCCATACAACAATCATCACATGATTGGCTCGAGGGCTTTCACTAACAGGAAGTCCTAGTAGGTAGTGTTGACCGGCTACTAGGCATGTACCTTGACAGATCAAGAGGATCAGACACTAGGAATGAAGTCCAGATGGGTCGCGTGGACCGGACATTTGGCATGAAGACCGGTTGGGTCAGGAGACTAGACAATTGGCAAAAAGTCTAGCTGGGTCAGGCAGACCGGATAGCTAGTGGAAGCCTTGGTGAGTCAGATCGGATGTCAAGAGTGGTAAGTCCAGCATGTAGCCAGCAGGTAAGCCTCGAGTAAAGAGGTGAGGTCGAGTCCTCTGTAGGGGGACAAAGATAGGCATCGATCCAACGAAAAGTCCATGTGGGACTTAGTAGTCTAGTTCGAGCAGTATTACTATTATTGTTGCATTTTATATTATCTATTTGTCCTAATCCTGTTTTGCAAGGATCAATCGACTGGATGGATTCAAGTCGATTGAAGTTCAGTTGACAGGAAATGGATCAGTTGACTAGATACCTAATTGGTAGGATCAGCTGGTGATCGATCAGAGATCGTGCGACGCAGATGGAAAGGGTTTCAATCGACTAAAGGGTTTGAGTCGATTGAAGAGGCAAATTTTTCGATGCGGAGCCGAGTGATGTGGAGTCGACTGGAGAGGTTTCAGTCGACTGGAAGACCACGAATTCCATATCGATGGGCTGATGTAGAGTCGACTAGAAAAGGTTTATAAAATATGTGCTCGACCGGATTCGAGTAGGATAACCAATCTACATCGAAGTGCTATCGAAATACTTGCTCGTCCACAAAATTCTCATTCCACAACAAGGCGACCTTCCGACACCCTGCGACTACCTCGACAATCCTTAAGTGTCGGTATAAAGTATTGTATTTCTTTTTAACTTATTATTTCGTTTGTGTACTTAACTTTAAGAGTGGGTAGTCTTTTATCCAATTCTAATATTTGTAAAAAGTGAAACCCTCTGAAGTCGAGAGTTCTCGAGTCGGAGGGTAGTTAGTGATTGCCCATCGAGGTAGCTCTCGGAAGAGCTACAGGCCTTGGACTAGCAATCCAGTTAGGGTTGTGAACCAAGTAAAATAAAAAGTGTTATTATTTTCCACTGCATACTCACAATATTTTTCAAATATTCTAAATTATTTTAAAATTAAAATAAATTTTTTAAACCTTCGAGATTCACCCCCCCCCCCTCTCAGAGAAACACGATCCTACAATTTGTATCAGAGCGGGGGCGCTCCGAATTGGTGCAACCACCATCGTGAGATTTAAAATATTTTTCTTGCTTTAGATTAATTTGGAATAATTTTTCTTATTTTAGATTAATTTAGAATAATTTTGCTAGCTTTAAATTATTTTAGAATATATTTTTTTGCTTAAGAATAATTTAGATAATTGTTTCTGCATATTTTGATAATTTAATTAATTTTCTGCATATTTAGATAATTTAATTAATTTTTTGCATATTTAGATAATTTAATTAATTTTTTTACATATTTAGATAATTTAATTAATTTTCTACATATTTATATAATTAAATTAATTTTTTGCATATTTAGATAATTTAATTAATTTTCTGCAATGTAGATAATTTAATTAATTTTCTACATATTTAGATAATTTAATTAATTTTCTACATATTTAGATAATTTAATTAATTTTTTGCATATTTAGATGATTTAATTAATTTTCTGCAATTTAGATAATTTAATTAATTTTTGCAATTTAGATAATTTAATTAATTTTCTACATATTTAGATAATTTAATTAATTTTCTGCATATTTAAATATTAGATTTAATTTTCCTGCCTTAGAAAATATTAGATTTAATTTTCTTGCCTTAGAAAATATTTAATTTAATTTTCTGTACTTAGAGAATATTTCGTTAATAATGTCACACTTAGAGGGATACAATACCGTTCGCTCTCCCCTCTTTAACGGAGAGGATTTTTCCTCGTGGAAGAGGCGAATGGAGTGTTTTCTAAAAACCGACCTAGAGGTTTGGTTCTTGATTAGGAAAGGGTTCATAGCTCCAGTAGATGACCCTAGTGAGTTGTTAAATCCGGAGAAATGGAGCAAACTTTAGGAAAAAACTCAAGTCGATTACAAGGCTTTAAACACCTTGCAATACGAACTTACAAATGATGAGCTAAATCGAGTCGGGTCAGTTCAAAATTCTAAAGAATTATGGGACAATTTAATTAAATTGCATAAACAGGCTAACTTGAGTCCACCCGAGGATGGTTTAGTTTTGATGGTAGGAACGAACAAAAAAGGAAAGAAATCTAAATCGAGAAGAAGGAAAAGGAAGGAAGAAGCTAAGGCAAACTTTGACAAGTCATCATCGGAAAAGTCAGATGCGGAAATATCAATGACATGCTTTGTAGCACTCACAGTGGTCGATGAGTCCGAAGTCGAGTCAAGATAAAAGTCTGAGTCTGAGTTTGAGTCCGAGTCCGAGAGAAGCCACAGATCCGCATCCATTTTCGAATGACTAGACGAGGTAACATCTCCCCTAGAAGATAAATTGTACAATATGATTGCATGCTTGGGTAGAAAACTAGCCAAGTTCGAGAATCGAGTCGACTCGCTTCTTAAGGAAGTCCAAGTACTTAAGGAGCAAGTTAACTCAAAGACTTCGACTTGCCAAATTAAGGATAGAGACTCAACTCAAGTTGCAAAGCTTGAGGAAGAGAACTCGGTCCTAAAAAGGCAAGTAGAAGATCTAACCGGATTGTTGGAAAGGTTCACTTCAGGCTCTAAGTATCTCAACATGATGCTTGGGTCTCAACGAGCCATGTACAGCAAGTCCCGACTCGGATACAAGGCTAAGGACACAAATAGGTCATATATGTCCTTATTTAATAGAAATGCTAAGGGTCGAGTCCAAGCTTGGGTTCCTAAGGCTAGCTTAGTCAACCAAATTGGACCAAATCAATTTAGGATTCCCAAAGGACAAGTTCACTTAGTGAACAAGACCCAACAGAGCTATTATGCAGGGGGAGCTAACTCGTTGATTGTTTCCTTAATTAGATAAGACCCCTGCATGCTTTAGTTTACTTTACTTGCTAAATTTAGAATGGACTAGATAGGAAATAAAGTAGTTTCAACTTGAACAACCTAGTACTAAGATGAAGTGAACTGATAGTAAGTTAGGGAAGCTCTTCGAAGTGCATGTCTAGGAAGTGGTCATTATTCCGATACTCAAGAAGGCCATGTGCCTCGCCACGACCTAGTGCACTAAGTCGAGTGGAACTGACCGAAGCTAACTCCCTAAGTCTTTAACTAGTTAGACCAAGGCTTAGTCTAAAGTGAATCAAGTACTTGATTCCTTCATTGACTTTGTCTAGGAAGTGGTCATTGCTCCGATAACCAAGAAGGTCATGTGCCTCGCCATGACCTGGAAGTCAATGCTGAAAGAACCTACTTGACTAGCTCAAACCAAGCTTGAATCTAACACAAGTTTAAATACTTTGAAATTGCTCATTAAGCTGAATTAAGATAAAAGAAATCCTCATCTCACAAAACCCATAGGAATAAGTGTATTGAAAACCTAGCTTGGGTGAGATGATTTAGAACTTAATTGAGATTAATTAGTTTAACTCAACCTAATAGACTTGAATCAAACTTAACAACAACTTAATTAAACTTAACAACAACTTAATCAAACTTAACAACAACTTAATTAAACTTAACAGCTAAATTTAACAGCTTAGTTAAACTTAAACAACTTAACTAAATAACTAAACTTAACTTAACTTAACTAAACAACCTAACCTAACCAATTTAATTAGTTCAACTCTAATCAACTCAATCGATTCAACCCCAATCAACATATTCAACTCAATTCTAATCAACTCAACTCAATTTTAATTAATTCAATCAACTCAACTTTAATTCTAAGAGAATCAACATAATTAAGGGGGAGTTAAGATATATTATAATTCTAGAGGGAGTTAAACACTTAAAATTTTATTTTGAAAAGAAATTAAGTATGAATATAACAATGCTACTTTAAGGGGGAGATTAAAAGTCAAGAGGGAACCTAAAATATTTTTCTAGATTATGATATGTTTAATATCTTCTCTAAAATTATGTTAGAATTGGATAAGAAATATTCTTAAGGGGGAAACAGAAAAATTTAAAGTTAGCTAAGAATCTATGAGAAACTATTTTTTTTTTAAACCTTTAATTAAGGAAAAGTTTCAAAATTTTAATGAAGGGAGAGTATTGAAAATTTAAAACTTAAATTAAAGGGGAGAAAAACTTAAGCTTAAATAGTTTCAAGTTTAAATACGTAAAAATTCTACTTAGGTTTTGATGTATGGGAAGAAAACAAGTAAACATTGTAAAGCTTTAATTGAAGGGGTGTCACGCCCCGAGATAGACTCTGTCCGGCCAATGGACGATACCCCCTTATGACAATTCCAATACGGGTACAAATAGTCGCAGCTAGCATAACACATATGGAAAATGTATATCATCAATAGCGGAAGACAACACAATGAAAAATATAAACTCAACAACATACGTATACCGGTATATCCGTCCATACTAAAACAAAATCCCATACTGAATACCATAAAGGAAAAACACAACACTATCTCCAATAATAATAGAAGTCCATATGAAGATACATGCGATATAAGAAACAAAACCCTCAGAAAAATAGTGGGATAGGATCAATTGACGATGCTCCAAGTCCATGCCGAAGTCTTCTATCTGCCACCTGGGCGACAGGAAAAACAGGGTCCAGGGTGGTGAGTATAAAACTCAGGGATAATATGTAGAAAGTGCATGAACAACATACAGGGTATAGAGATCTACAAGTATACATGTGAAGATCTACAGGTATGCAGCATGAGTCTAAAAGACATACAGTACTAAACATAGTAACCAATAACCATAAATACGGTCATACTCATAGCATACACTAAACTAATCAACTGACATGAAATAATGTACATACCTGATGGTCTACCATCCACATGACCTATAGCATCCTGAACAGGTATACGATAGCATAACCCAAATAGCATGCAATAGTCTAAATCAATATATACTCATACTCAACACATACATAGCAGTATATAAAATATGCAAAAGGCATGTAGCATGATGTATAATCATATGCAGCAAACAAATACAGCATCTCACAGGCATATGTAAAACATATATCGAATTCATGCATACATATATATATCAACAATGCATATGCATGGCCATGTCTACGGACCCATCCAACCACGACCCCAGTATGGCTTGGGTGGCAAGGCATGACGACTAGCCCGACTCCAGCTACCACTACTCTTGAGTGGCCAAGTTGGGTAGTATGAATGAGTAGCATATAAGTGTAAAGAGCTAACTACTCCACGGGGTTCCCTGCTGCTGGCCGCTCCGTCACTACCCATGAGTAGACGAGCTCCGCACATAGGATAACTGCACGTCACACAACCACCATCTATAGTGGGCGAGTTCTAACACCACTCTGCACAGTGGCTAGGTGCGCATCTCCAGCTACCCCCGTCTATAGTGGTCGAGCGCGGCACAACCAATGCTCTGCCCTCAACCCTGCTACCACTACCCCGAGTGACCGGGGAGACAGGATGACTGATGACCTGTCTCAACCACAAGGGAGACCCCAGTCGACAGCATGCATGCAATGTAATGATGTATAGCTCCACACATGTATCCTCGCAACACTCCCTATCCCACAGGGAGTCCTAGTCAACCGAAAGTCAACCATGCAAGGTCTACTACTCAATAATCACCACCTACTTATCTATGTACAAATAAATAGATCCACCAAAGATAACCCACTCATATGTGTACGATACGACAACTGACTCCATAAATTGGACCCATCACCCAACCTAGTGATGCAACCCGGTAACCCAATCTGAGTTCACACTGGTAACCTAACTACATGCACTTAACTGAACACCTATCAGCTAACACACAATAAGATTTGTAATTCATATCCAAGATGAAGGAATGATGAATTAACAGCAATATCTCAAAGATCAAAGACTAAGTACAAGCACATGATTAAACATGAGTGGATTTAAGGTAAATAAGTATAAACATATAAATACAAATTCATGCACTGAAATTCGATCAAACTACCGGACCAGGTAGATATTACCCACCTGATACGAAGCTCGAATAATCCTCACGGCGTGGACCTGCTTCGTATCCCAAACCTGCATATAATAGCAAACAATGATTAAGTACAAGTATCCAACAAATATATGAACTAAACACTATATCATTTCTATACTCGCATCCTTTCCTCGTCTATGAGTTAAAAACCCCGATTATCCCGATCCAATACATCATAACCCAACTCATAATAAATCACCAACATCCTCAAGATCAATTAAGGTAAATAGACCTAAACACCCTTACTTAAACCATCACAACTCTCTAACAGTGCATAATCAAACATAATCCAATATACTACAATCTCAAAACACCGAACATCCACACTCCAAATCATCCACAGAACCAATCAAAGGAAAACCTAATTAACAATTTCAATCCACTGTCCGGGTAGCTTACCACCAGAATAACCACCACCTATCCCCATTCTAATTCAGATCCAACACCTGCCCAGAACCAATCAAGGAAAACAGAGATTATCTGAATCACACTCCACTACCGCATCAACACAAACACATAGCAACTACTAATCCTCGAATCAATCACAGCAATTACATATGAACAATAAGGATAACAAAGCTTACCAATTCTAGATCTCCGCCGGCAATCCACTGCAACCACAATCACTAATTACCCCTACTGGTTACTCCTAAATAACAGCTACCAATCTCTAAAAACCGAACACAAGTAGCTTAGTGTACTTCGTTCAGTTACGTATTGCTTACTAAATGAGCTTCATGGCCTTACGGACCTTGGAAAGAATGGAATGAGTCCAGATTGCAACCGCAGCAATCCTCACGTCTTTGCTCTCACCTCTAATCCCTGTCCTTTGAAGCCAATCAAGCTCACTATCAAAACCCGGATTGGCCCGCTCAGAGGTGAATCCACAACAAGATCTAAGGAACACACAATGAAATCTAACCCTAGACAAATGGATTACCTCGATTGGTAGCTCGTTGCTGCGAAAACAACACCGGCGACCCGTCGAGCGAAGAAATCGCTAACACCCCCAAAGCTAATCACCTACTGACCTCTGGCCGGAGATCGGCTAATGCGGCAACACCGTCGAACTGCTCTCACCGAAACGCCGACGAGCTGAGGAGAAAGTGACGCGATCGCGGCGAAAGAGAGGAGCGACGCGGAGAAAAAGAGAAACAAAAACAGAGATTGAGAAAGTCGCAATCATTTTTCGACTTTTAAATGTCGTTCAAAAACTGGTTCAATTGAACTAGTCCAAGCCAATTTCAGCCCAGCAATTTGGGCCCAATGGACTCAGCCCAACAGTTTTAGCCCAAGCTCACTCCTTAACCAATCCCTTGATTAAGCCCAATTAGCTAATCAACCTAACCACTAATTAAACCCAATTAATTAAAGAGGTTAATCCATATAATATTTTTTTTCGTATACTACAAGGGGAGTCTCCAAAGTGTTCTAATGTTATGAAAAAGTTCTATTTTAAAAATTTTAAAAAGATTTTGAAAAATGTTGAGCAAGAATTTTTGAAAATTTTTAAAAATTTTATTAAGGGGGAGAAAATTTTAAATATTTTGGAATTTGATTATATGATATTATTCAGGGAGTTAGAAAATTTTGAAAAGTTTTTATAAAGGTGTAGTTAGAAAATTTTAAAATTTTGAGAATAAGTTTTTATTCAGGGGAAGTTTTGAAAAGTTTGAAAATTGTTAAACGTTTGAAAATTTTTGAAAATTTTGAAAATAAGTTTTTATTCAGGGGGAGTTTGAAGAGTTTGAAAAGTTTTGAAAAGGTTGAAATTTTTTGAAAAGTTAGAAAAATGTTTGAAAATTTTGAAAACTTTAAAATATTAAGGGGGAGTTAGACAAATTGTTGAAAAGATTAAATTTAGTTTTTGAAATCGAATTCGCGGGTGAAATATTGAGCTTGAAAATTTTTCATTTCAACTCTCCATTTTTGCATTTTTAAATTTAATCTTTATTTTGATGTATGCCAAAGGGGGAGAAAGAGATATAAAGTTAGATATTTATTAAAAGAAAAAAAGGTTATTTATTGAAAGAAAGATGTAAAAATTTGATAAGGCTTTATGCATCTCATACATGGTTTATTTTATGCATCTATTATACATATCAAATTTTGTTAGTTCATCTCTTATACATGTCAATATTTGGATATTGGTATTTGATTCTCCTAACTTTAATTGATATGTTGTCATACATCAAAAAGGGAGAGATTGTTGAAGCAGTGAGTATCACTCCTTAGTTTTGATGTACGAACCATAGTTAAATGTTAGGATTCACTTATATTCTTATGTCAATGTTAAGTGTGCAAGCTTAACAGGAAGTCCTAGTAGGTCGTGTTGATTGGATACTAGGCATGTATCTTGACAGATCAGGAGGATCAGACACCAAGCATGAAGTTTAGATGGGTCGCGTGGACCCGACATTTGGCATGAAGACCGGTTGGGTCAAGAGACTGAACAATCAGCAAAAATTCCAGCTGGGTCAGGCAGACCGGATAGTTGGTGGAAGTCCTGGTGGGTCAGATCGGATGTCAAGAGTGGTAAGTTCGACATGTAGCCGGTAGGTAAGCCTCGAGTAAAGAGGTGAGGCCGAGTCCTCTGTAGGGGAACAAAACTAGGCGTCGATCTGATGAAAAGTCGGTGTGGGACTTAGTAGTCGAGTTCAAGCAGTATTACTATTGTTGTCACATTTTATATTATCTATTTGTGCTAATCCTATTTTGCAGGGATCAGTCGATTGGATGGATTCAAGTCGACTGAAGTTTAGTCGACTGGATACCTAATTAGCAGGATCAGTTGGTGATCGATCGGAGATCATGCGACGCAGATGGAAAGGGTTTCAGTCGATTGAAGGGTTTGAGTCGACTGAAGAGGCAAATTTCCCGATGCAGAGCCGAGTGACGTGGAGTCGACTGGAGAGGTTTCGATCGACTGGAAGACCACTAATTCCATATCGACGGGCTGATATGGAGTCGACTAGAAAAGGTTTATAAAATATGTGCTCGACCGGATTCGAGTAGGATAACCAATCTACATCGAAGTGCTGCTAAAATACTTGCTCGTCCACAAAATTTTCATTCCACAACAAGGCGACCTTCCGACACCCTACGACTACCTCGATAATCCTTAAGTGTCGGTATAAAGTCTGTTATTCAACTCTAATATTTGTAAAAAGCGAAACCCTCCGAAGTCGAGAGTTCTCGAGTCAGAGGGTAGTTAGTGATTGCCCATCAAGGTAGCTCTTGGAAGAGCTACGGGCATTGGACTAGCAACCCAGTTAGGGTCGTGAACCAAGTAAAATAAAAAGTGTTATTATTTTTCGCTGCATACTCACAATATTTTTCAAATATTCTAAATTATTTTAAAATTAAAATAAATTTTTTAAACCTCCAAGATTCATCCCCCTCTCTCGGAGAAACACGATCCTACATATAACAGTCTGATCCATCAGGTACACTGCACATACCTAAACAACGATCCACATTGATCATACTCATACCCAAATACACCACATACAATAGTATAGAACATGCAAATAATATGTATAATGATGTACAAACATATGCAGCAATCATAGCTCAAACAAATGTAACATCTCACAAGCATATGTAATGATGCACAACCCCACAACACACTCTATCTCATAGAGAGTCATATATGTTGGAAATTTGACGGTGCTAGAGGGGGGGTGAATAGCGTAGATGACCGTACGTAGATGGAATTCTTTCGCGTTTGATCGTCTACAATCTTGTTAGCACAGCGGAATAGTAATAACAAATAAATACAACAAGACACACAATCACAACACGATCATAAAACGTGGTTCGGAACCACACGGTTCCTACTCCACGGATTGAGCTCTAACGAGCTCTAGCGATGCCAATGCAATCACTAATCAATAAACTCCTTCTCGACAACAAGTCGGAGGTGGAGAAACCTCGTACACAAGATTACAACAATAATCTAAAGAAATACAAGCAAATACAAAGGAAATGTAAAGAACACTTTACAAAACTAGGGTTTGAGCGCTTTGCTTGTTGGTTGCTTGGATGAGGTTGAAGGGCCCTGAAATGCACCTGCAAATCGCCTTCAAATCGCCTCAAGAAAGCTCCCCAAGAACTGATACCGCAATCTCACTTCCCTTTTATCTCGCGTCGGGCCGATTTCCGCCAGCAATGATCGCCATAAATCACCCGATCGATCCAACATCAGAGATGTGAGACAACGGCTCAATCCACGTTGGACAAGTTCCAACGGGACTCTCACCGATCGATCGCCAACATTGGCCGATCGCTAACGCCGTAGTCATCGCCCGGTCGGCCACGGAGCGCTTCGTCGCAGACTGATCGGCGAATGATCGCCATCCTTGGCAGCCGATCGGCTGCCGACATCACCGATCGGCTTCCATGAGCGACCGCAGAGCCCTCAAAGCTCTCAAACGGCAATCGAACTCAAGTCGACTCGGCAATGAACCGCCATAATGCTGGGCCGACCGCCAACCTCAAGAATGAGGTTTTAACCCAAGTATGGTGCCCCCATACTTGCTAGACCACCCTTAGCCTAGACCTAAGCCTTCTAGCCACCTCCATCACCCTCACGCCTCTGGATCCTCCAAGTCATCCATGACTTGTTCATCCATCGCGCTAGCTTCCCGGTGCTTCCATCGGCTATGTCATGCTAACGGTGTGTTCACCGCCAAGGCACATTGGACTTACGCCGCCAAGACTCCGCTTGGACTTTACGCCGCCAATATCAATCCCCTTGGACTTCCCAAATACCAAGACTCAAGCTTGGACTTTCCCTTGCCAACCCATGTTGGACTTTCCATGCCAAGACCATGCTTGGACTTTCCATTTGCCAAGACCCATGCTTGGACTTCTCATTTGCCAAGACCCATGCTTGGACTTCCCATGCCAAGTACTCAAGACTTGGACTTTCCCATAAACACATGGTCAACCCTAGTCAACCACAAAAGTCTCCCTCGAGTCAAACTAGTCCGTCAATTATAACTGGTCGATTGTATAAACAATCTCTTCAAAACATATTAACCAACATCAATGTCAAACATCAATGTCAAACACTTTGTCAAACATCAAAACATCACTCGAGTCAAACTCGAGTCCTGGTCAATCGTGACCTGGGCCGATTGCACCAACAATCTCCCCCTTTTTGATGTTTGACAAAAACCAATCAAATCATGAGTTAGAACACTAACTCAAATCCCTTACCAATTATCCCAAATTGGTAAACACTCACCAAATGTTCTTCCCTAAACATTCAAGTGAAAAAGTAAATCAAATGTTCTCCCCCAAACATTCTCCCCCTTTTTGACTAACATCAAAAAGGTTTTCTCTCCAAGGAGGTCAATGTCTCATGTCCCAATGAGATCTTACAATCTCCCCCTTGATCAAAAATACCTAGGATGTCTACCATCTTCCTAGTGATAAGTCCCATATCACTCAAGAGAGGCACTCCTATCTCACTCTCCCAATTTCCAAATTGGGTATCAAACACCCATCAATTTTCAATTGATAACATTCTCCCCATAAAAAACATCCATCATCCCAAGATGGATACCTCCCCCTAAAGGCTTGCTCCCCCTTGACCATTGCACCAACAATGTCCTTGGAAAGCCCCTAAGCCAATAGGAACTCTAAACAATCAAAATTAAGGTTGGAAATTCAACATTGAACTTTCCACCACCTCAAATTGATACTTTGACCTAACACCTCTCCAAATCCAGATCCAATGAATTTTCACCCTTCATAATGCTTCCCAAAGCATATCCTAGGGTTAGGAGTGGTTAGGGACCTTTACCATGGCTGAACACGGGCTAAACAAACCTTGTTAACCCGAATCAGACTGGCGATCGACTTCGATATCTCGATGCCACTCTCATCGATCACCGCCACCAAGTGGCGATCGACTAAGTATTAAATTCGAATTTATCGAACGAATTCAAAATTCATAAATAATTATCGTATATCGAAAAATCACGAAATTTGATACGTATAATACTTATGACCAAAACAATGGGTGAAAAATGTTTGAAAGATATTTTACCCATAAAATAGTGAGTTTGATACAAAACTCAAAACCATTGAAATTTTCAATGTTTTGGCCCTATTTTGTATCAACTTCATCAATGGTGATTGCTATCAAAAGATAGACTTCACCAAGGTTTTCTAAATTGATTTTAAAATGATTTCAAAACCTTATTTTGGATCATATTCCTTGGGCTCTAAGTACATGACTTGTACACAAGCTTTCCCAATGATCCACGCTGGAAAATTAGATGAGTTTTAGTTATCTAGATGCAAAAACTATGCACCTTGAACTCAACTCATATCCTAGCATCTCACATGTATCCAGGGTGTATAAATACACATACATGTCAATTGGATGTGAGATGTGGGTTTTGTTCTCTTAACCTAGGGTTTCATGCATTTTTCTAAGACAACTCTACTTGATTCCCTTATAAATGGGACTCCAAGTCATGTCATAGCCCTTAAATCAATTTTAATCAATTTAGATGCATGAAAATGATCATGGCATAATAATAGAAAAGTAAATCATGGCCAATGATCATGATGTCATGGCATATGATGAAATCTAAAAACACATGACATTTAATACCTTAATCCTAAGCATGATCATGACATTTAGATGATAAGAGTAAACATGATGTCATGTCATGGCATATGGCAAGCAAATCATGGCATATAAAATATATAGGTATAATAACACCTAAATTTTAATATTAATTGCCTATTTGTTGGGATTAAACATATTTTGCCATATTAACCTAATCTCCCTAGTGTGCCAAAACCCAAAATGGCACACCAACCTCTAAACCTAAATTGTGCCAAAATGATCATTTTATCAAACTTCATAATTAATATTGGCATATCCTAAAATCTTTTAGGATTAAAAACTCAAATGTATTTTCAAGGTAACCATAATAACCTTGAAAATAACCTAAAGTGTCACCTTTGTTATGGTTGAGTTAACTACCCATCCAATCAAGGTTTACACACCCTAAACCCATCTTAGCGTGAATCAATCACGCTCTTAGGAACCCAAAAACGATTTGAACTCCTAGGGTTACTTAGATATTCCTTAGGGATAACTTCCCTAGATACCTTCCTAATGACCCTCCTAGGCTTGTTAGCCTTGGTCATTTGGGTCTTACCTAGGTTGACTCTAGGGGTGACTCCCCTTGCAACCTTCTTAGTGGCCACCCTAGGTTTCCTAGAAACCCTAGCCACTAGGCATATCCTTTGGTCAACTCTAGGGATGACTTCCCTATTGACCTTGGTCTTCCTAGACCTAGTTTGTGTTCCATAGTCAAATGGAACACACTGATAAGCCACCTTAGGCTTAGGTTTGTGACCCAAACCATTCTTGCCTTTGGTTGACTTTTGCTTCTTGGGTCCTAAGTGTTGACTTTGAGATTTTGACCCAGAAGTTTGACTAATTGACCCTTGCATTTGATTTTGCATAACTTTAAGGGTCTTTTTAAATTTTTCAAGCCTTGACCTCAAGGCTTGATTTTCCTTTTCCAGCTGCCTAATTTTTGAGTTTTGATTTAAGTCTTGGGCATTGGATTTTCTAGGCATATGCCTAGTCCACTTGGGATTGAAACCTAGGTGCTCTTGCACCTTTCTAATGGTCTCCCTAGGTAAAATTGGTCTAGTATTATTTGACCTAGGTTTATCCTTAGATGAATTATTTTTAGGGACATTAGTCCCAAACTTCTCCTTATTACTAAAATGGACACTTTTAGCTCCTAAGCAAAAATGTTTATTCCTATTAGCATTCTTTTCATAAATTGCAAGAGAATTTAAATTCCTAGCATGCCTTTGCCTATTAACCAAAGAAGGTGCATTATTGAAATATACCTTAGGGTTTGCCCTAGAGGCTCCCCCTACATGTGTAGCTCCCTCTTTGGTCTTTTTGCTTCCCCTAGGACATTGATTCCTATAATGTCCCCTTGAGTTGTACTTGAAGCATATGATATGCTCCTTGCTCTTGATATTTGGGGAACCGGCATCCTTGACTTTTGGGCGGTGGAGCTTTCCTAATCTTCTTTGGGCACTTGCTCTTGTAGTGCCCAAATTCCCTACACTCAAAGCACATGATATTATTTTTATTTGAGATTGATGTGTTTGAGTTACCTAGTTGATGGTAGGTGCGGAGTTGTATTTTGAGCTTCCCCATCTTGATTGGATGTTGAAGCTTCTTCTTATGTTCCGGTTTGGAAGTTCTCTCCTCCCTCTCAATCCTTGAGGTGGATGCTTCTTCCACTTCCTCCACCAACCCGGAAATTGACTCCCTATCAACTTCCGATTCTACTTCCTCTTCCTCTTTGGATG
This sequence comes from Wurfbainia villosa, assembly GCA_025175895.1. NCBI lineage: Eukaryota > Viridiplantae > Streptophyta > Magnoliopsida > Zingiberales > Zingiberaceae > Wurfbainia > Wurfbainia villosa. Next base: position 26,013,154 of record CM045989.1, on the reverse strand, counting down.
TTGATGATCTCTCAACCTACAAGTCCTCACTTCCTTGTGAAGATGATGCATTAGCCTCTTCGGTCTCTTCCTCTTGGACCATTGATGGGCTTTCATGGAGCTTTGCCAAATCGCTCCATAGCTCCTTAGCATCCATGCATTCACCTAGGCTACACAAGAATTCATTTGGAATTAAATCAAAAATGAATTTGATTACCTTCTTGTTTTTCTCGAATCTTTGGAGTTGATCTTCACTCCATCTTTTCTTCTTGAGGAAACCACCTTTTGGTCCTCTAGGATACTCAAATCCTTCCATTAATAGAGACCATTCCTCGAAGTCCCTCATCATCAAAAAATCTTCAATTCTTCTCTTCCAAGAATCGAAGCCTTCTTGTCCATATAATGAGTACGGGACCGGTGTGTTGATGTCCCAACCTAGCTTGTCTTGGAATTCCATCTTTACCCTCTAGCGTATTGCTCCCGGTTGTTAATCCGTTGAAGAGCCACCAGGCTCTGATACCACTTGTTGGAAATTTGTGCGCTAGAGGGTGAATAAGCGTGATGACCGTACGTAGATGGAATTCTTTCGCGTTTGATCGTCTACAATCTTGTTAGCACAGCGGAATAGTAATAACAAATAAATACAACAAGACACACAATCACAACACGATCATATAACGTGGTTCGGAACCACACGGTTCATACTCCACGGATTGAGCTCTAACGAGCTCTAGCGATGCCAATGCAATCACTAATCAATAAACTCCTTCTCGACAACAAGTCGGAGGTGGAGAAACCTCATACACAAGATTACAACAATAATCTAAAGAAATACAAGCAAATACAAAGGAAATGTAAAGAACACTTTACAAAATTAGGGTTTGAGCGCTTTGCTTGTTGGTTGCTTGGATGAGGTTGAAGGGCCCTGAAATGCACCTGCAAATCGCCTTCAAATCGCCTCAAGAAAGCTCCCCAAGAACTGATACCGCAATCTCCACGAACAGCTTCCTTTTATCTCGCGTCGATTTGGATTCGCTAGCGATCGACTTCCATAAATCACCGACCATTGCTAACATCAGATGTGAGACAACGGCTCAATCCACATTGGACAAGTTCCAACGGGACTCTCACCAATCGACTGCCAACATTGGCGGTGCCGATCGCTAACGCCCGTGGTCGACGCCGATCACTCCACGAGCGCGTTCTATGCTCGCACTCGATTGGCGGGCCATCGCCATCCCTTAGCGATCGCCCGTCGATCATCGATCATTCGCTCCCATGAGCAGTCGACTGCCAGAGCCCTAAAAGCTCTCAAACGGCAGTCGAACTCGAGTCGACTCCTGGCAGTCGAACCGGCCATAATGCCAGTCGACTGCCAACCTCAAGAATGAGGTTTTAACCCAAGTATGGTGCCCCCATACTTGCTAGACCACCCTGAGCCTAGACCTAAGCCTTCTAGCCACCTCCATCAGCCTCACGCCTCTCGGATCCCTCCAAGTCATCCATGACTTGTTCATCCATCGCGCTAGCTTCCCGGTGCTTCCATCGGCTATGTCATGCTAACGGTGTGTTCACCGCCAAGGCACATTGGACTTACGCCGCCAAGACTCCGCTTGGACTTTACGCCGCCAATATCAATCCCCTTGGACTTCCCAAATACCAAGACTCAAGCTTGGACTTTCCCTTGCCAACCCATGTTGGACTTTCCATGCCAAGACCATGCTTGGACTTTCCATTTGCCAAGACCCATGCTTGGACTTCTCATTTGCCAAGACCCATGCTTGGACTTCCCATGCCAAGTACTTAAGACTTGGACTTTCCCATAAACACATGGTCAACCCTAGTCAACCACAAAAGTCTCCCTCGAGTCAAACTCGAGTCTGGTCAATTATAACCTGGGTCGATTGTATAAACAATCTCTCCAAAACATATTAACCGACATCAATGTCAAACACTTTGTCATACATCAAAACATCACTCGAGTCAAACTCGAGTCCTGGTCAATCGTGACCTGGGCCGATTGCACCAACAATCTCTCCCTTTTTGATGTTTGACAAAAACCAATCAAATCATGAGTTAGAACACTAACTCAAATCCCTTACCAATTATCCCAAATTGGTAAACACTCACCAAATGTTCTTCCCTAAACATTCAAGTGAAAAAGTAAATCAAATGTTCTCCCCCAAACATTCTCCCCCTTTTTGACTAACATCAAAAAGGTTTTCTCTCCAAGGAGGTCAATGTCTCATGTCCCAATGAGATCTTACAATCTCCCCCTTGATCAAAAATACCTAGGATGTCTACCATCTTCCTAGTGACAAGTCCCATATCACTCAAGAGAGGCACTCCTATCTCACTCTCCCAATTTCAAAATTGGGTATCAAACACTCATCAATTTTCAATTGATAACATTCTCCCCATAAAAAACATCCATCATCCCAAGATGGATACCTCCCCCTAAAGGCTTGCTCCCCCTTGACCATTGCACCAACAATGTCCTTGGAAAGCCCCTAAGCCAATAGGAACTCTAAACCATCAAAATTAAGGTTGGAAATTCAACATTGAACTTTCCACCACCTCAAATTGATACTTTGACCTAACACCTCTCCAAATCCACATCCAATGAATTTTCACCCTTCATAATGCTTCCCAAAGCATATCCTAGGGTTAGGAGTGGTTAGGGACCTTTACCATGGCTGAACACGGGCTAAACAAACCTTGTTAACCCGAAATCAGACCTGGCAGTCGACTTCTGACAGTTATCAGTCGACTGCCACTCTCATCAGTCGACTGCCACCAAGTGGCAGTCGACTGGTAGCTGAAATTCCCGAATTTCAGCTATCAGAACGAAATTCAAAAATTCATAAATAATTATACGTACATCGAAAAATCACGAAATTTGATACGTATAATACTTATGACCAAAACAATGGGTGAAAAATGTTTGAAAAATATTTTACCCATAAAATAGTGAGTTTGATACAAAACTCAAAACCATTGAAATTTTCAATGTTTTGGCCCTATTTTGTATCAACTTCATCAATGGTGATTGCTATCAAAAGATAGACTTCACCAAGGTTTTCTAAATTGATTTTAAAATGATTTCAAAACCTTATTTTGGATCATATTCCTTGGGCTCTAAGTACATGACTTGTACACAAGCTTTCCCAATGATCCACGCTGGAAAATTAGATGAGTTTTAGTTATCTAGATGCAAAAACTATGCACCTTGAACTCAACTCATATCCTAGCATCTCACATGTATCCAGGGTGTATAAATACACATACATGTCAATTGGATGTGAGATGTGGGTTTTGTTCTCTTAACCTAGGGTTTCATGCATTTTTCTAAGACAACTCTACTTGATTCCCTTATAAATGGGACTCCAAGTCATGTCATAGCCCTTAAATCAATTTTAATCAATTTAGATGCATGAAAATGATCATGGCATAATAATAGAAAAGTAAATCATGGCCAATGATCATGATGTCATGGCATATGATGAAATCTAAAAACACATGACATTTAATACCTTAATCCTAAGCATGATCATGACATTTAGATGATAAGAGTAAACATGATGTCATGTCATGGCATATGGCAAGCAAATCATGGCATATAAAATATATAGGTATAGTAACACCTAAATTTTAATATTAATTGTCTATTTGTTGGGATTAAACATATTTTGCCATATTAACCTAATCTCCCTAGTGTGCCAAAACCCAAAATGGCACACCAACCTCTAAACCTAAATTGTGCCAAAATGATTATTTTATCAAACTTCATAATTAATATTGGCATATCCTAAAATCTTTTAGGATTAAAAACTCAAATGTATTTTCAAGGTAACCATAACCTTGAAAATAACCTAAAGTGTCACCTTTGTTATAGTTGAGTTAACTACCCATCCAATCAAGGTTGACACACCCTAAACCCATCTTAGCGTGAATCAATCACGCTCTTAGGAACCCAAAAACGATTTGAACTCCTAGGGTTACTTAGATATTCCTTAGGGATAACTTCCCTAGATACCTTCCTAATGACCTTCCTAGGCTTATTAGCCTTGGTCATTTGGGTCTTGCCTAGGTTAACCTTAGGGATTGCCTCCCTAACAACCTTCTTAGTGGCCACCTTAGGTTTCCTAGAAACCCTAGCCACTAGGCATATCCTTTGGTCAACTCTAGGGATGACTTCCCTATTGACCTTGGTCTTCCTAGACCTAGTTTGTGTTCCATAGTCAAATGGAACACACTGATAAGCCACCTTAGGCTTAGGTTTGTGACCCAAACCATTCTTGCCTTTGGTTGACTTTTGCTTCTTGGGTCCTAAGTGTTGACTTTGAGATTTTGACCCAGAAGTTTGACTAATTGACCCTTGCATTTGATTTTGCATAACTTTAAGGGTCTTTTCAAATTTTTCAAGCCTTGACCTCAAGGCTTGATTTTCCTTTTCCAGTTGCCTAATTTTTGAGTTTTGATTTAAGTCTTGGGCATTGGATTTTCTAGGCATATGCCTAGTCCACTTGGGATTGAAACCTAGGTGCTCTTGCACCTTTCTAATGGTCTCCCTAGGTAAAATTGGTCTAGTATTATTTGACCTAGGTTTATCCTTAGATGAATTATTTTTAGGGACATTAGTCCCAAACTTCTCCTTATTACTAAAATGGACACTTTTAGCTCCTAAGCAAAAATGTTTATTCCTATTAGCATTCTTTTCATAAATTGCAAGAGAATTTAAATTCCTAGCATGCCTTTGCCTATTAACCAAAGAAGGTGCATTATTGAAATATACCTTAGGGTTTGCCCTAGAGGCTCCCCCTACATGTGTAGCTCCCTCTTTGGTCTTTTTGCTTCCCTTAGGACATTGATTCTTAAAATGTCCCCTTGAGTTGCACTTGAAGCATATGATATGCTCCTTGCTCTTGATATTTGGGGAACCGGCATCCTTGACTTTTGGAGCCGGTGGAGCTTTCCTAATCTTCTTTGGGCACTTGCTCTTGTAGTGCCCAAATTCCCTACACTCAAAGCACATGATATTATTTTTATTTGAGATTGATGTGTTTGAGTTACCTAGTTCGGTGGTAGGTGCCGGAGTTGTATTTTGAGCTTCCTCATCTTGATTGGATGTTGAAGCTTCTTCTTGTTGCTCCGGTTTGGAAGTTCTCTCCTCCCTCTCAATCCTTGAGGTGGATGCTTCTTCCACTTCCTCCACCAACTCGGAAATTGACTCCCTATCAACTTCCGATTCTACTTCCTCTTCCTCTTTGGATGTTGATGATCTCTCAACCTCCAAGTCCTCACTTCCTTGTGAAGATGATGCATTAGCCTCTTCGGTCTCTTCCTCTTGGACCATTGATGGGCTTTCATGGAGCTTTGCCAAATCGCTCCATAGCTCCTTAGCATCCATGCATTCACATAGGCTACACAAGAATTCATTTGGAATTAAATCAAAAATGAATTTGATTACCTTCTTGTTTTTCTCGAATCTTTGGAGTTGATCTTCACTCCATCTTTTCTTCTTGAGGAAACCACATTTTGGTCCTCTAGGATACTCAAATCCTTCCATTAATAGAGACCATTCCTCGAAGTCCCTCATCATCAAAAAATCTTCAATTCTTCTCTTCCAAGAATCGAAGCCTTCTTGTCCATATAATGAGTACGGGACCAGTGTGTTGATGTCCCAACCTAGCTTGTCTTGGAATTCCATCTTTACCCTCTAGCGTATTGCTCCCGGTTGTTAATCCGTTGAAGAGCCACCAGGCTCTGATACCACTTGTTGGAAATTTGACGGCGCTAGAGGGGGGGTGAATAGCGTAGATGACCGTACGTAGATGGAATTCTTTCGCGTTTGATCGTCTACAATCTTGTTAGCACAGCGGAATAGTAATAACAAATAAATACAACAAGACACACAATCACAACACGATCATATAACGTGGTTCGGAACCACACGGTTCCTACTCCACGGATTGAGCTCTAACGAGCTCTAGCGATGCCAATGCAATCACTAATCAATAAACTCCTTCTCGACAACAAGTCGGAGGTGGAGAAACCTCGTACACAAGATTACAACAATAATCTAAAGAAATACAAGCAAATACAAAGGAAATGTAAAAAACACTTTACAAAACTAGGGTTTGAGCGCTTTGCTTGTTGGTTGCTTGGATGAGGTTGAAGGGCCCTGAAATGCACCTGCAAATCGCCTTCAAATCGCCTCAAGAAAGCTCCCCAAGAACGATCGCATTCTCCACGAGCGACTTCCTTTTATCTCGCGTCTGGATTTCGCCTAGCGGTGATCGCCATAAATCACGGTCGATTGCCTAACATCGTAGATGTGAGACAACGGCTCAATCCACGTTGGACAAGTTCCAACGGGACTCTCACCGATCGCTGCCAACATTGGCGCCGATCGCTAAGCTGCCGTAGTCATTGCCCGATCGGCTACGGGCGTTCTATGCTTCGCAACTCGATTGGCGATCGCCATCCCTTGCGATCATTGCCGATCGATCGATGATCAGCTCCCATGGCGATCGAGCCCTAAAAGCTCTCAAACGGCAGTCGAACTCGAGTCGACTCCTGGCAGTCGAACCGACCATAATGCCAGTCGACTGCCAACCTCAAGAATGAGGTTTTAACCCAAGTATGGTGCCCCCATACTTGCTAGACCACCCTTAGCCTAGACCTAAGCCTTCTAGCCACCTCCATCAGCCTCACGCCTCTCGGATCCCTCCAAGTCATCCATGACTTATTCATCCATCGCGCTAGCTTCCCGGTGCTTCCATCGGCTATGTCATGCTAACGGTGTGTTCACCGCCAAGGCACATTGGATTTACGCCGCCAAGACTCCGCTTGGACTTTACGCCGCCAATATCAATCCCCTTGGACTTCCCAAATACCAAGACTCAAGCTTGGACTTTCCCTTGCCAACCCATGTTGGACTTTCCATGCCAAGACCATGCTTGGACTTTCCATTTGCCAAGACCCATGCTTGGACTTCTCATTTGCCAAGACCCATGCTTGGACTTCCCATGTCAAGTACTCAAGACTTGGACTTTCCCATAAACACATGGTCAACCCTAGTCAACCACAAAAGTCTCCCTCGAGTCAAACTCGAGTCTGGTCAATTATAACCTGGGTCGATTGTATAAACAATCTCTCCAAAACATATTAACCGACATCAATGTCAAACATCAATGTCAAACACTTTGTCAAACATCAAAACATCACTCGAGTCAAACTCGAGTCCTGGTCAATCGTGACCTGGGCCGATTGCACCAACAATCTCCCCCTTTTTGATGTTTGACAAAAACCAATCAAATCATGAGTTAGAACACTAACTCAAATCCCTTACCAATTATCCCAAATTGGTAAACACTCACCAAATGTTCTTCCCTAAACATTCAAGTGAAAAAGTAAATCAAATGTTCTCCCCCAAACATTCTCCCCCTTTTTGACTAACATCAAAAAGGTTTTCTCTCCAAGGAGGTCAATGTCTCATGTCCCAATGAGATCTTACAATCTCCCCCTTGATCAAAAATACCTAGGATGTCTACCATCTTCCTAGTGACAAGTCCCATATCACTCAAGAGAGGCACTCCTATCTCACTCTCCCAATTTCCAAATTGGGTATCAAACACCCATCAATTTTCAATTGATAACATTCTCCCCATAAAAAACATCCATCATCCCAAGATGGATACCTCCCCCTAAAGGCTTGCTCCCCCTTGACCATTGCACCAACAATGTCCTTGGAAAGCCCCTAAGCCAATAGGAACTCTAAACCATCAAAATTAAGGTTGGAAATTCAACATTGAACTTTCCACCACCTCAAATTGATACTTTGACCTAACACCTCTCCAAATCCACATCCAATGAATTTTCACCCTTCATAATGCTTCCCAAAGCATATCCTAGGGTTAGGAGTGGTTAGGGACCTTTACCATGGCTGAACACGGGCTAAACAAACCTTGTTAACCCGAAATCAGACCTGGCAGTCGACTTCCAGCGATTATCGATCATTGCCACTCTCATCGATCATTGCCACCAAGTGGCGATCATTAGTCAAATTCCCGAATTTCAGCTATCAGAACGAAATTCAAAAATTCATAAATAATTATACGTACATCGAAAAATCACGAAATTTGATACGTATAATACTTATGACCAAAACAATGGGTGAAAAATGTTTGAAAAATATTTTACCCATAAAATAGTGAGTTTGATACAAAACTCAAAACCATTGAAATTTTCAATGTTTTGGCCCTATTTTGTATCAACTTCATCAATGGTGATTGCTATCAAAAGATAGACTTCACCAAGGTTTTCTAAATTGATTTTAAAATGATTTCAAAACCTTATTTTGGATCATATTCCTTGGGCTCTAAGTACATGACTTGTACACAAGCTTTCCCAATGATCCACACTGGAAAATTAGATGAGTTTTAGTTATCTAGATGCAAAAACTATGCACCTTGAACTCAACTCATATCCTAGCATCTCACATGTATCCAGGGTGTATAAATACACATACATGTCAATTGGATGTGAGATGTGGGTTTTGTTCTCTTAACCTAGGGTTTCATGCATTTTTCTAAGACAACTCTACTTGATTCCCTTATAAATGGGACTCCAAGTCATGTCATAGTCCTTAAATCAATTTTAATCAATTTAGATGCATGAAAATGATCATGGCATAATAATAGAAAAGTAAATCATGGCCAATGATCATGATGTCATGGCATATGATGAAATCTAAAAACACATGACATTTAATACCTTAATCCTAAGCATGATCATGACATTTAGATGATAAGAGTAAACATGATGTCATGTCATGGCATATGGCAAGCAAATCATGGCATATAAAATATATAGGTATAATAACACCTAAATTTTAATATTAATTGCCTATTTGTTGGGATTAAACATATTTTGCCATATTAACCTAATCTCCCTAGTGTGCCAAAACCCAAAATGGCACACCAACCTCTAAACCTAAATTGTGCCAAAATGATCATTTTATCAAACTTCATAATTAATATTGGCATATCCTAAAATCTTTTAGGATTAAAAACTCAAATGTATTTTCAAGGTAACCATAACCTTGAAAATAACCTAAAATGTCACCTTTGTTATGGTTGAGTTAACTACCCATCCAATCAAGGTTGACACACCCTAAACCCATCTTAGCGTGAATCAATCACGCTCTTAGGAACCCAAAAACGATTTGAACTCCTAGGGTTACTTAGATATTCCTTAGGGATAACTTCCCTAGATACCTTCCTAATGACCTTCCTAGGCTTATTAGCCTTGGTCATTTGGGTCTTGCCTAGGTTAACCTTAGGGATTGCCTCCCTAACAACCTTCTTAGTGGCCACCTTAGGTTTCCTAGAAACCCTAGCCACTAGGCATATCCTTTGGTCAACTCTAGGGATGACTTCCCTATTGACCTTGGTCTTCCTAGACCTAGTTTGTGTTCCATAGTCAAATAGAACACACTGATAAGCCACCTTAGGCTTAGGTTTGTGACCCAAACCATTCTTGCCTTTGGTTGACTTTTGCTTCTTGGGTCCTAAGTGTTGACTTTGAGATTTTGACCCAGAAGTTTGACTAATTGAACCTTGCATTTGATTTTGCATAACTTTAAGGGTCTTTTCAAATTTTTCAAGCCTTGACCTCAAGGCTTGATTTTCCTTTTCCAGCTGCCTAATTTTTGAGTTTTGATTTAAGTCTTGGGCATTGGATTTTCTAGGCATATGCCTAGTCCACTTGGGATTGAAACCTAGGTGCTCTTGCACCTTTCTAATGGTCTCCCTAGGTAAAATTGGTCTAGTATTATTTGACCTAGGTTTATCCTTAGATGAATTATTTTTAGGGACATTAGTCCCAAACTTCTCCTTATTACTAAAATGGACACTTTTAGCTCCTAAGCAAAAATGTTTATTCCTATTAGCATTCTTTTCATAAATTGCAAGAGAATTTAAATTCCTAGCATGCCTTTGCCTATTAACCAAAGAAGGTGCATTATTGAAATATACCTTAGGGTTTGCCCTAGAGGCTCCCCCTACATGTGTAGCTCCCTCTTTGGTCTTTTTGCTTCCCCTAGGACATTGATTCCTATAATGTCCCCTTGAGTTGCACTTGAAGCATATGATATGCTCCTTGCTCTTGATATTTGGGGAACTGGCATCCTTGACTTTTGGAGCCGGTGGAGCTTTCCTAATCTTCTTTGGGCACTTGCTCTTGTAGTGCCCAAATTCCCTACACTCAAAGCACATGATATTATTTTTATTTGAGATTGATGTGTTTGAGTTACCTAGTTCGGTGGTAGGTGCCGGAGTTGTATTTTGAGCTTCCTCATCTTGATTGGATGTTGAAGCTTCTTCTTGTTGCTCCGGTTTGGAAGTTCTCTCCTCCCTCTCAATCCTTGAGGTGGATGCTTCTTCCACTTCCTCCACCAACCCGGAAATTGACTCCCTATCAACTTCCGATTCTACTTCCTCTTCCTCTTTGGATGTTGATGATCTCTCAACCTCCAAGTCCTCACTTCCTTGTGAAGATGATGCATTAGCCTCTTCGGTCTCTTCCTCTTGGACCATTGATGGGCTTTCATGGAGCTTTGCCAAATCGCTCCATAGCTCCTTAGCATCCATGCATTCACCTAGGCTACACAAGAATTCATTTGGAATTAAATCAAAAATGAATTTGATTACCTTCTTGTTTTTCTCGAATCTTTGGAGTTGATCTTCACTCCATCTCTTCTTCTTGAGGAAACCACCTTTTGGTCCTCTAGGATACTCAAATCCTTCCATTAATAGAGACCATTCCTCGAAGTCCCTCATCATCAAAAAATCTTCAATTCTTCTCTTCCAAGAATCGAAGCCTTCTTGTCCATATAATGAGTACGGGACCGGTGTGTTGATGTCCCAACCTAGCTTGTCTTGGAATTCCATCTTTACCCTCTAGCGTATTGCTCCCGGTTGTTAATCCGTTGAAGAGCCACCAGGCTCTGATACCACTTGTTGGAAATTTGACGGCGCTAGAGGGGGGGTGAATAGCGTAGATGACCGTACGTAGATGGAATTCTTTCGCGTTTGATCGTCTACAATCTTGTTAGCACAGCGGAATAGTAATAACAAATAAATACAACAAGACACACAATCACAACACGATCATATAACGTGGTTCGGAACCACACGGTTCCTACTCCACGGATTGAGCTCTAACGAGCTCTAGCGATGCCAATGCAATCACTAATCAATAAACTCCTTCTCGACAACAAGTCGGAGGTGGAGAAACCTCGTACACAAGATTACAACAATAATCTAAAGAAATACAAGCAAATACAAAGGAAATGTAAAGAACACTTTACAAAACTAGGGTTTGAGCGCTTTGCTTGTTGGTTGCTTGGATGAGGTTGAAGGGCCCTGAAATGCACCTGCAAATCGCCTTCAAATCGCCTCAAGAAAGCTCCCCAAGAACTGATACCGCAATCTCCACGAACAGCTTCCTTTTATCTCGCGTCGGGCTGGATTTCCGCCTAGCGATCGCGCCATAAATCACCGGATCATTGCTAACACTGTAGATGTGAGACAACGGCTCAATCCACGTTGGACAAGTTCCAACGGGACTCTCACCAGTCGACTGCCAACATTGGCGCATGCTAACGCCGTAGTCGATTGCCCGACGGCTCACGGGCGCTCTTCTGCTCGCAACTCGATTGGCCGATCATTATCATCCCTTCGCCGATCATTGCCGTCGACATCGGGCCGATCGCTCCCATGAGCGATCATTGCCCGAAGCCCTAAAAGCTCTCAAACGGCAGTCGAACTCGAGTCGACTCCTGGCAGTCGAACTGGCCATAATGCCAGTCGACTGCCAACCTCAAGAATGAGGTTTTAACCCAAGTATGGTCCCCCATACTTGCTAGACCACCCTTAGCCTAGACCTAAGCCTTCTAGCCACCTCCATCAGCCTCACGCCTCTCGGATCCCTCCAAGTCATCCATGACTTGTTCATCCATCGCGCTAGCTTCCCGGTGCTTCCATCGGCTATGTCATGCTAACGGTGTGTTCACCGCCAAGGCACATTGGACTTACGCCGCCAAGACTCCGCTTGGACTTTACGCCGCCAATATCAATCCCCTTGGACTTCCCAAATACCAAGACTCAAGCTTGGACTTTCCCTTGCCAACCCATGTTGGACTTTCCATGCCAAGACCATGCTTGGACTTTCCATTTGCCAAGACCCATGCTTGGACTTCTCATTTGCCAAGACCCATGCTTGGACTTCCCATGCCAAGTACTCAAGACTTGGACTTTCCCATAAACACATGGTCAACCCTAGTCAACCACAAAAGTCTCCCTCGAGTCAAACTCGAGTCCGTCAATTATAACGGTCGATTGTATAAACAATCTCTCCAAAGCATATTAACCGACATCAATGTCAAACATCAATGTCAAACACTTTGTCAAACATCAAAACATCACTCGAGTCAAACTCGAGTCCTGGTCAATCGTGACCTGGGCCGATTGCACCAACAATCTCCCCTTTTGATGTTTGACAAAACTAATCAAATCATGAGTTAGAACACTAACTCAAATCCCTTACCAATTATCCCAAATTGGTAAACACTCACCAAATGTTCTTCCCTAAACATTCAAGTGAAAAAGTAAATCAAATGTTCTCCCCCAAACATTCTCCCCCTTTTTAACTAACATCAAAAAGGTTTTCTCTCCAAGGAGGTCAATGTCTCATGTCCCAATGAGATCTTACAATCTCCCCCTTGATCAAAAATACCTAGGATGTCTACCATCTTCCTAGTGACAAGTCCCATATCACTCAAGAGAGGCACTCCTATCTCACTCTCCCAATTTCCAAATTGGGTATCAAACACCCATCAATTTTCAATTGATAACATTCTCCCCATAAAAAACATCCATCATCCCAAGATGGATACCTCCCCCTAAAGGCTTGCTCCCCCTTGACCATTGCACCAACAATGTCCTTGGAAAGCCCCTAAGCCAATAGGAACTCTAAACCATCAAAATTAAGGTTGGAAATTCAACATTGAACTTTCCACCACCTCAAATTGATACTTTGACCTAACACCTCTCCAAATCCACATCCAATGAATTTTCACCCTTCATAATGCTTCCCAAAGCATATCCTAGGGTTAGGAGTGGTTAGGGACCTTTACCATGGCTGAACACGGGCTAAACAAACCTTGTTAACCCGAAATCAGACTGGCGGATCGACTTCACGATTATCGATCATTTGCCACTCTCATCGATCGGCCACCAAGTAATTCTTCATAAATAATTATACATACATCGAAAAATCACGAAATTTGATACGTATAATACTTATGACCAAAACAATGGGTGAAAAATGTTTGAAAAATATTTTACCCATAAAATAGTGAGTTTGATACAAAACTCAAAACCATTGAAATTTTCAATGTTTTGGCCCTATTTTGTATCAACTTCATCAATGGTGATTGCTATCAAAAGATAGACTTCACCAAGGTTTTCTAAATTGATTTTAAAATGATTTCAAAACCTTATTTTGGATCATATTCCTTGGGCTCTAAGTACATGACTTGTACACAAGCTTTCCCAATGATCCACGCTGGAAAATTAGATGAGTTTTAGTTATCTAGATGCAATAACTATGCACCTTGAACTCAACTCATATCCTAGCATCTCACATGTATCCAGGGTGTATAAATACACATACATGTCAATTGGATGTGAGATGTCGGTTTTGTTCTCTTAACCTAGGGTTTCATGCATTTTTCTAAGACAACTCTACTTGATTCCCTTATAAATGGGACTCCAAGTCATGTCATAGTCCTTAAATCAATTTTAATCAATTTAGATGCATGAAAATGATCATGGCATAATAATAGAAAAGTAAATCATGGCCAATGATCATGATGTCATGGCATATGATGAAATCTAAAAACACATGACATTTAATACCTTAATCCTAAGCATGATCATGACATTTAGATGATAAGAGTAAACATGATGTCATGTCATGGCATATGGCAAATCATGGCATATAAAATATATAGGTATAATAACACCTAAATTTTAATATTAATTGCCTATTTGTTGGGATTAAACATATTTTGCCATATTAACCTAATCTCCCTAGTGTGCCAAAACCCAAAATGGCACACCAACCTCTAAACCTAAATTGTGCCAAAATGATCATTTTATCAAACTTCATAATTAATATTGGCATATCCTAAAATCTTTTAGGATTAAAAACTCAAATGTATTTTCAAGGTAACCATAACCTTGAAAATAACCTAAAGTGTCACCTTTGTTATGGTTGAGTTAACTACCCATCCAATCAAGGTTGACACACCCTAAACCCATCTTAGCGTGAATCAATCACGCTCTTAGGAACCCAAAAACGATTTGAACTCCTAGGGTTACTTAGATATTCCTTAGGGATAACTTCCCTAGATACCTTCCTAATGACCTTCCTAGGCTTATTAGCCTTGGTCATTTGGGTCTTGCCTAGGTTAACCTTAGGATTGCCTCCTAACAACCTTCTTAGTGGCCACCTTAGGTTTCCTAGAAACCCTAGCCACTAGGCATATCCTTTAGTCAACTCTAGGATGACTCCCTATTGACCTTGGTCTTCCTAGACCTAGTTTGTGTTCCATAGTCAAATAGAACACACCGATAAGCCACCTTAGGCTTAGGTTTGTGACCCAAACCATTCTTGCCTTTGGTTGACTTTTTGCTTCTTGGGTCCTAAGTGTTGACTTTGAGATTTTGACCCGAAGTTTGACTAATTGACCCTTGCATTTGATTTTGCATAACTTTAAGGGTCTTTTCAAATTTTCAAGCCTTGACCTCAAGGCTTGATTTTCCTTTCAAATGCCTAATTTTTGAGTTTTGATTTAAGTCTTGGGCATTGGATTTTCTAGGCATATGCCTAGTCCACTTGGGATTGAAACCTAGGTGCTCTTGCACCTTTCTAATGGTCTCCCTAGGTAAAATTGGTCTAGTATTATTTGACCTAGGTTTATCCTTAGATGAATTATTTTTAGGGACATTAGTCCCAAACTTCTCCTTATTACTAAAATGGACACTTTTAGCTCCTAAGCAAAAATGTTTATTCCTATTAGCATTCTTTTCATAAATTGCAAGAGAATTTAAATTCCTAGCATGCCTTTGCCTATTAACCAAAGAAGGTGCATTATTGAAATATACCTTAGGGTTTGCCCTAGAGGCTCCCCCTACATGTGTAGCTCCCTCTTTGGTCTTTTTCCCTAGGACATTGATTCCTATAATGTCCCCTTGAGTTGCACTTGAAGCATATGATATGCTCCTTGCTCTTGATATTTGGGGAACCGGCATCCTTGACTTTTGGAGCCGGTGGAGCTTTCCTAATCTTCTTTGGGCACTTGCTCTTGTAGTGCCCAAATTCCCTACACTCAAAGCACATGATATTATTTTTATTTGAGATTGATGTGTTTGAGTTACCTAGTTCGGTGGTAGGTGCCGGAGTTGTATTTTGAGCTTCCTCATCTTGATTGGATGTTGAAGCTTCTTGTTGCTCCGGTTTGGAAGTTCTCTCCTCCCTCTCAATCCTTGAGGTGGATGCTTCTTCCACTTCCTCCACCAACCCGGAAATTGACTCCCTATCAACTTCCGATTCTACTTCCTCTTCCTCTTTGGATGTTGATGATCTCTCAACCTGCAAGTCCTCACTTCCTTGTGAAGATGATGCATTAGCCTCTTCGGTCTCTTCCTCTTGGACCATTGATGGGCTTTCATGGAGCTTTGCCAAATCGCTCCATAGCTCCTTAACATCCATGCATTCACCTAGGCTACACAAGAATTCATTTGGAATTAAATCAAAAATGAATTTGATTACCTTCTTGTTTTTCTCAAATCTTTGGAGTTGATCTTCACTCCATCTCTTCTTCTTGAGGAAACCACCTTTTGGTCCTCTAGGATACTCAAATCCTTCCATTAATAGAGACCATTCCTCGAAGTCCCTCATCATCAAAAAATCTTCAATTCTTCTCTTCCAAGAATCGAAGCCTTCTTGTCCATATAATGAGTACGGGACCGGTGTGTTGATGTCCCAACCTAGCTTGTCTTGGAATTCCATCTTTACCCTCTAGCGTATTGCTCCCGGTTGTTAATCCGTTGAAGAGCCACCAGGCTCTGATACCACTTGTTTGAAATTTGACGGTGCTAGAGGGGGGTGAATAGCGTAGATGACCGTACGTAGATGGAATTCTTTCGCGTTTGATCGTCTACAATCTTGTTAGCACAGCGGAATAGTAATAACAAATAAATACAACAAGACACACAATCACAACACGATCATATAACGTGGTTCGGAACCACACGGTTCCTACTCCACGGATTGAGCTCTAACGAGCTCTAGCGATGCCAATGCAATCACTAATCAATAAACTCCTTCTCGACAACAAGTCGGAGGTGGAGAAACCTCGTACACAAGATTACAACAATAATCTAAAGAAATACAAGCAAATACAAAGGAAATGTAAAGAACACTTTACAAAACTAGGGTTTGAGCGCTTTGCTTGTTGGTTGCTTGGATGAGGTTGAAGGGCCCTGAAATGCACCTGCAAATCGCCTTCAAATCGCCTCAAGAAAGCTCCCCAAGAACTGATATCGCAATCTCCACGAACAGCTTCCTTTTATCTCGCGTCGGGCTGGATTTCCGCCTAGCAATCGACTGCCATAAATCACCAGTCGACTGCCAACACTGTAGATGTGAGACAACGGCTCAATCCACGTTGGACAAGTTCCAACGGGACTCTCACCGATCGCCAACATTGGCGATCGCTAACGCCGTGATCATTGCCCGATCGGCTACGGGCGTTCTTCCTTGACTCGATTGGCGATCAGCCATCCCTTAGCGATCATTGCCGTCGACATCGATCATTGCTCCATGAGCGGTCATTGCGAGCCCTAAAAGCTCTCAAACGGCAGTCGAACTCGAGTCGACTCCTGGCAGTCGAACCGGCCATAATGCCAGTCGACTGCCAACCTCAAGAATGAGGTTTTAACCCAAGTATGGTGCCCCCATACTTGCTAGACCACCCTTAGCCTAGACCTAAGCCTTCTAGCCACCTCCATCAGCCTCACGCCTCTCGGATCCCTCCAAGTCATCCATGACTTGTTCATCCATCGCGCTAGCTTCCCGGTGCTTCCATCGGCTATGTCATGCTAACGGTGTGTTCACTGCCAAGGCACATTGGACTTACGCCGCCAAGACTCCGCTTGGACTTTACGCCGCCAATATCAATCCCCTTGGACTTCCCAAATACCAAGACTCAAGCTTGGACTTTCCCTTGCCAACCCATGTTGGACTTTCCATGCCAAGACCATGCTTGGACTTTCCATTTGCCAAGACCCATGCTTGAACTTCTCATTTGCCAAGACCCATGCTTGGACTTCCCATGCCAAGTACTCAAGACTTGGACTTTCCCATAAACACATGGTCAACCCTAGTCAACCACAAAAGTCTCCCTCGAGTCAAACTCGAGTCTGGTCAATTATAACCTGGGTCGATTGTATAAACAATCTCTCCAAAACATATTAACCGACATCAATGTCAAACATCAATGTCAAACACTTTGTCAAACATCAAAACATCACTCGAGTCAAACTCGAGTCCTGGTCAATCGTGACCTGGGCCGATTGCACCAACAATATACAACAGACAGACAACCATGCTAGGACCTCCAGTCCATTAACAAAACTCTATGACAACCCACTCAATAATACATAGAAGACATGATCCATAATAGATACACAATGCAAAGTAATATGATATGACAATCAAATCCACATTTAGATCCATCACCTACCCTCAGTAATACAACATGATAACCCAAACCAAGACTACAACTGTGCTCAGCTACATGCATTTATACAACATCTATAAATCAACATATATAGAATCTGTAATCAGCAATAGTGATGAAACGAGACTGTATAGATATCAAATAGAGCATCTCGAAGTTCAACAACTAAGTATCAAGCACAAGAATAAAAAGAGTGGAGTCAAGCTAATATTACTATCATCATAACAAAGCTCATGCACTAAGATCATCGATCTACTGAACTAAAGAAAGAAATTACTCACATAGTATATAGATCATGTTGATCGTCTTCACGCCAGTGTGTCTGTCTCGAATCAAAAATCCTGCACATAACGCATAGATCATAACTTGGTTACACATACATCTAGTGAATGAATCAAGTCCTACATCGACTTGAACCCTAAATTCCTAGTTATCCAATTAGCTTAATCATTTACATCAATCCTTAAACTACATCTCCAACTAAAGAACTATCTCTTCCATTAACTATAAAACCAACCACCATACCAGTTAACAAAACAAACATTGGTATACATCCATAAACATTCAAGTCTGGACTTACCAAACCTAGCTTCCTTAATCCAACTCTGTGTACCAAATATGCACAATCAATCCAGATATGAAATGGCAACCTTACTCACATTGTCTTCATCAACTACACTAGGAGGCAGATTAGAAGCAACTGGATATAATTCTTTTGCTCACAGTGAAGAAGAGATATGACCTAAACACTTCAATTTAGCTGAAGGCCAGACGAAATCCGGTTCAAATAAAACCTCCTCCCTTGTAATCAGAGCTATATCAGTTTTATACCTAACCGATCTCAAATTCCTTAACCCAAATCCACAATTCAGGTAAAACAAGGAGATCACAGAGTTATTACTAGAAATTGACGGTGCCATTCTTCCCTGTCGCAACAACAACACGACTAGAAATCCTTTAAACTCATAGATCAACTATAATGAGAAGTGATGTACTCCAAATCAAAGTCACTATTGAGATGAACATCATTAGCTCCCTAAGAATGGCTAGCGGAATAGCTCTAATTTGGATCGAGAAGGTTGTAGAGAAGAACTGCAGTCAAACACAAGCTCGGAATCATCGAAGGAAAATATTCGGGCGAAGCTCATGATTCAAGGATATGGTGGCTATGGAGCTTTGCTGCCGTTAGGATTAAAAGAATAAAGGCAATGACAGTAGATCGATCCGACGGTGAAAAAGAAGGTGGTGACTATGACAATCATCCACGCCAACAACGTGGCCAAGCTGAGCCCACTCAAAGTGGCCGACAAAGGGAAAGAGATGTGTGATCAGTAAGCTGCTCCAGCGATGCTCGATGGAGAGAGGAGAGGCGACGGCGATGGGGCATGGGGAAGAAGAGAATCGTGACAGTGGAGAAGAGGAGTCGAGGAGGGAAGGCTATGGCAGATCGGGAGAAGAAGAAATTGCGGCAACGAAATGAAATTGGGGAGAGGAGAGAATAAAAGTAAGAAAAATGAAACCAAACTTAGGTTTCTCTAATCAAATCTTACCTTAATTACTTTCATTAATTCCTCAATAATTGATCATCCAAATAGACTTTATTAAAGCCTATTAAATCTTTCTCTATAAAATATCGTAAGAACTTCATTTAATTCCGAAAAAAATTCTGAAAAATTCCATAGCATATTTTCCTAATTAACAAGTATTATTTTGTTATTGTTTCATTTTCCGATATCTTACATTAAAGGTTCAACACCACTTTAGTGTTAGTTCTCAAAATTCAATATCACTTTGTTGTTGGGTTCGATAAATTAAAATTATATAGTGTTGGTTTTAAAATTTATGCATCACTTGAGTATTGATTTTCAAAGTTCAGCACCACTGTGTTGCTGAGTTTGAGGAATTAAAACTTTGTGGTGCTAATTTTGAAGATTTAGCACCACCTTAATGTTGGTTTTGAAGGTTCAACTTCATTGTAATGCTGATTTTTAAGATTTAACGCCAATGTGATCTGAGTTTGAGAAATTAGAACTATGTGGTGTCAATTTTGAATATTTAGCATCATTTTGGTGTTGATATCAAGGTTCAGCACCACTATATATTGGGTTCAAAAAATCAGAACCATATGATGCTTGTTTTGAATGAGTGGCATCAACACAGTGTTGGTTTTCAAAGTTTTATGGTGTTGATTTTGAAATTTTATAATGACTTTGGGTTGATTTTGAAAGTTCAACACTACTGTATTGTTGGATTCGAAAAATCAAAATTATGTGGTGTTTATTTTAAAAGCTTAACATCACTTTGGTATTGATTTTCAGAGTTTAGCACTAATGTGTTGAGTTCGAGAAATCAAAATATATTATGTTGATTTTGAAGGTGCAACACCAATGCAATGCTGGTTTTCAAAGTTTGACACCATTCTATTGCTAGGTTTAAAAAATCAGAATTATGAAATGTTTTACATTCCAATATGATAAAAATCATGCCATCAACTTATCTTTCCAAAATCCTAAACTACACAACAATGGATAGTAAATTCTGAAACTATTTATTTTGTGCCAATTGGCACGGTATCATTTGGCACATTTGCTGAATTTTTATAAACACATTCAATATAGTTAAGAAGGCAAATTTGGATTAGGTCCAATCAAAATCAATTAAGGTCATTAATGAGTTTTGATCAAAATTTATTGATAGACCAAAAAGTTTTGAAATATTAAAACTCGAGCATGGAGCAAAAGAGGGTAGTGTAGAGAAGGTAAAGATGATGTACAACCCTAGTTTTGATCCTTCTACATGAAATTATCACTCTATACCAATGTGTACATAGGCACACACTACGCAGCAAAGAAGGCCACAAAACTAAGACTTTAAAGCGTGATGAAACTCAAGGACAATGCAGAAACTTGTTAGACTTAGATTGAGTCCAATCAAAACTAGTTAAGGACATCAATGGGTAAATCTAGAGTATTTGAAAAACTAAAAACTGAGTATGGAATGAAAGAGGAGAGTGTAAAGAATTTAGAGATTGTGTGAAACTCTACTTCTAAGTCTTCTACATAAAGTTATGATTCTATGTCAACTGACATACAAGATGAATTTTTTTAAACACCATGATGTTAGTTTTAAAGATTTAGCACCACTCGAGTGCTAGTTCTCAAGGTTCAACACCACTTTATTGTTGGGTTTGAGAGATAAGAACTATGTGATAATGAGTTTAAAATTTCAATGTCACTTTGGTGTTGATTTTTAAATTTTAAAACTACCGAGGAATCAAAATTTTATGATGCTAATTTTGATATTTTAAAACCACTTTAGTATTGATTTTCAAAGTTCGGCATTACTTTGATAATAATTTTCAAAATTTTTAGTGTTGATTTTTAAAGTTCAGTGTCACTGTATTATTGAGTTCGAAAAATTAAAATTTTATTGTATTAATTTTGTAGGTTCAACATCACTTTGATATTAATTTTTAAAATTCAACATCACTATTTGAAATTTGAGAAATTAAAACTATATTATGTTGATTTTAAAAGTGCAACATCAATATGATGTTGTTTTTCAAAATTATGTTGGTGCAACAAGCCTCGGGTCAATGTTTACCAAACTCGAGTAATATTTTAATGTTTGACAATGGATTTGACCATTGTTTAACAATATAGTTTGACCATATGTTGACCATATAACTAGTGGATGATTGGGATATCCAAAGTCATATGGGGGAGTTATTTGGGGGAGGTTGTTGGAGCAATCAACCTTGGAAGTCTAAGTTTGTATTGGCAAGGAAAGTCCAAATATAGATATTTAGCCAGGGAAGTCCAAAGGTATAGTCTTGGCAGCATAAATCCAAGTGTGTAGTCTTGGCGGCATAAAGTCCAAGTGAACTTTAACAAATGGAAAGTCCAACATAGAGTTGGCATGGGAAGTCCAAGCATGGTCTTGGCATGGAAAGTCCAAGCATGGTCTTGGCATTTGGAAAGTCTAAATCATGGGTACTTGGCAATTGGAAAGTCCAAGTCATGCGTACTTGGCAAAGGGAAAGTCCAAGGGTAGGTTTGGCAGCTTAAAGTCCAAGAATGAGTCTTAGCATCATAAGTCCAAATGGATCTTGGCAATGTTAAAGTCCAAGAGTGTAGGTTTGGCAGCATAAAGTCCAAGAATGGGTCTTGGTGGCATAATTCCAAATGAACCTTGGCAAAGGACCCGGTTAGCCTAACAATAGTCGATGGAAGCACCTGAAGGCTAGCATGAAGGATGAATGAGTCATGGAGGACTCGGATGGATCTTGAGGACGTGAGGCTGATGGAGGTGGATAGAAAGCTTAGGTCTAGGCTATGGGTGTGTATCAAGTATGAGGGGATCATACTTAAGTTAAATCTCATGTTTGAGGTTTACTAGTCGACTAGGGTTATGGACCAATCGATTGGTCGAGTGTTTGACACTCAGAAGTTTAGTTGACTCGGATTAGTCGACTGGGGTTATGCCCCAGTCGACTGGTCAAGTAGTCGACTGAGGCTCGACTGTTGATCTATGGCTCTGGTAGTCGACTGCTAGGGTTGAGCAGTTGATTGGAATTAAGTGGCGCGAGCAATGTCATTGCATGCAATGATTGCTTTCCGATAGTCGATTGATGGGCAACTTTCTGACGTGGATTAAGTCATTGTGAGGCAACGACTAAGTGACCAGTTGACTGCTGGGTAAGACTAGTCTATTGGAAGGTAGAAAATCAACTCGAGCTGAGTTATAAAAGGAGCTCGATGGGAGGATTTGGAGTAGTTGGTTCTTGGAGCTTTTAGAGAGGAATTGCTGCAGCATTCCAAGTCTTCAAAGCCTTTCAAAGCAACCAAAAGATCAAGCAATCAAAAGTGCACTATTAAAGTGTTTTAGTTTTGTCCTCTTTCATTTGCTTTGTATTTAGTTGTATTTCATTGTATAAACCTGTTTATGAGGTTTCTCCACCTCCAGATCATTTCTGAGAAGGAGAAGTTGATAGTGGTGTGTGCATCACTAGAGCTCAACTAGAACTCGGCCATGGAGTAGGAATCCTTATTCCGAACCACATAAAATCATGTGTATTGTGCGTGTGTGTTGTCTTTGCATTTATTTCTATTTTGTATTTGTATATCAACTACATACTAACATTTTGTAGAGACAATCACGAACGTAATCCATTTAAATCACGAAAATGCTATTCACTTCCCTCTAGCATGGTCAACGATCCCTCTACAATTGGTTTCAGAGCAAGGCCACTCTTCAATGGACTAACCGCCAAGAGAGCAAGCGCTAGAGGAGAAGAGGAAGATTGAGCCAAGTATTAGACTAGGCAATGACATCACGGTTCCACCTACCTTCAACCGTGAAAATTTCACATATTGGAAAGGTAGAATGATGTATTTTCTTGTTGAAAATTGGATTAGTGTTGAAGTAGAATTTGAAGCTTCGACGGACAAGAAAAGAAAAGTTCTCAAGAAGAAGAAATAGATGGAAGAGCAAGTTCAAAAATTTGAGATCAACAACAAGGTAACAAAAATGTTAGTAGATTTGTTACCTAATGATATTTTGTGCAAAATAGGAGAGTTTAGGAATGCTAAGGATCTATGGAGCAAGCTAGCCAAGATTCATGAAGAACCATTCGTGGCTCAAGTAGATGAGGAATGCATATCCTCTCAAGCTCATGAAGATTCGGAGGTTGATAGGTGTTCAACATCTAAAGAAAAAATTGAGGAAGTTTCCACCTCTAGGATTGAGGGGAAGGAGCATTAGGTCTTCAATGTCGGAGCAAGAGGAGGAACCATCAATCTTCGGACAAAATGAAGAATCCGACCAAAATTCCCATATCGAAATAGGTAACTCAAGCTCAAGTTTCAAAAATAAAAATCATATAATGTGCTTTGAGTGTAAAGATCATGGCCATTACAAGAGTAAATGCCTAAAATTAGCTAAGAAGAAGGTTCCCATAGCACCTAAAGTCAAGGACAAGTCCAAGAAAGTCGGTGCCCATATATGCAAAGGCAAGGAGCACGTGGTGTGCTTCAAATGCAATTAAAAGGGGCATTATCGAAGTCAATGTATGAGAGGGAGTCGCCCTAGGAAGGACAAGGGAGAGAGTTCAAATGTAGGGGGAGTTCCTAAGGCTAAGTAACTTTTTTTAATGCACCTTCAAAATGTTATAATAAAGAGCATGCTAGTAATTTACTTGTAATAATTCATAAGAAGCATGCTAGCAATAAGTACTTTTGTTTAGGTGCTAAGAGTTATGAGATTAAATCTAAAGACAAATCTATAACCAATAAACCTAGAACTATTCTACCTAAGGAAACTATTAGGAAGATAGAGAATAATTTAGACATTAACCCTAAGAAGGGAAGGCATATGCCTAAAAGGAAGAATAATGCCCAAAGAACAAATGGAAATTCAAAATTAGAGGCATTAGTGGTAGAAAATCAAGCTTTGAGGTTAAGGTTTGAGAAATTGGAAAAGACCCTTAATAAGATGGCAAATTCAAGTTAAGGGTCTAATGGGCAAGGTTTAGGTGTTAGTAGGCAAGAACTATCAAAGGATAGGAAAGGTTTGGGTCACAAACCTAAGTCCAAGGTAAATAAGCCTACCTATCACAATGTTCCATTTAATTATGGAACTACTCTGAAGTCTAGGAAAGTTATCCCTAAGGCTAATCTTGACAAGTGTCAAGTGACTAAGGCCTTGAAAAAGACTAGAAAAGTCACTAGCAAGGTTACAAAGGGAGTTACCCCTAGAGTTGACCTTGACAAGACCCAAATGACCAAGGCTTCCAAGCCTAGAAGGGTCATTAAAAGGGTAGCTAGGGAAGTCATCCCTAGTGAGTATCTAGTTAACCCAAGGAGCTCCAATAGATTTTGGGTTTTTAGGAACGTGATTCCATCATGCTAGATGGGTTTAGGGTGTGTTAACCCTAAGTGAATGGGTAGTTAATCTAATCATGGTAGAGTTGACACTTTAGGACATTTTCAAGGTTATGTGATACCTTGGAAATAAGTTTGGATTTAATCCTAAAAGATTTTAGGATGTGTCAAAATAAATTTAAGAAGCTTCAAAAATCAATCATAATTGACACAATTAGGTTTTAGAGTCATAGTGTGTCATTTTGAATTTTTGGCACACTTAGGGATTTGATTATTATGGCAAAAATGATTTAATCCTAGTAAATGGCAATTTGATTTAACACTTGGATATTCTATGCCTTGGCATTTTATATATTTGTCATGCTTTATTTGCCTTGTCATGTCATGACATCATGCTTCATATTAATCATATAAAATGGCATGATAATACTTAGGTTAATTATGTCATGTTTGTACTTAGGTTTATATTTAATGTCATTACAACATGGTTATTGGCTATGCTTTAATTGATGCTATCATTTATTCCATGATCATCTTTCATACATTTAAGGTTAATAAAAATGAATTAAGGATAATGACATAATTTGAAGTCCCATGATAAGGAAATCAAATAGAGTTGCCTAGATGAAATGCATGAGACCCTAGATTGGGGAAGAACCTAAATCCACATCTAACAAAAATATTAAATTGACAAGTGTGTGTATTGATACACCCTAGACACATTTGAGATGTTAAAAAAATGAGTTAAGTTCAAGGTACATAGTTCTTGCATCTAGATGAACTCAAATTCATAATATGGCATTGATGAATCATGAGGAAAGCTAATGTAAAAATTGTTGGTGCAATCGACCCAAGTCACCATTGATCAGATTCAAGTGGGACTCGAGTAGGGTTTTGTTGTTCGACAATGATTTACAATATGGTTTGACCATATGACTAATGGATGGTATGGGACATCCAAGGTCATATGAGGGAGATTATTAGAGAAATCCAAGTCGGTCAAGGTTGACCGGACACTTGGTGTGGAGAAGTCCAAGTATGGTGACTTGGCAAGGAAAAGTCCAAGTATGGATATTTGGCAAGGGAAAATACAAGTCGGTCAAGGGAGATCGGACACTTGGTGTTGGAAAGACCAACGGAGAGTTGGCGAGGGAAGTCCCAGCAGGTATGGGAGACCGTGCTTCGCAAGTGAAGTCTCAGATGAGGAATCTTAGCAGTGAAGTCCCGGAGGCGTGATCTCTTGGCAGTAAGTCCTGGACGAGGAGTCTTGGCAGTGAAGTCCCGAAGGCGTGGCCTTTTGGCAGTTAAGTCTCGGACGAGGAGTCTTGACAAGGGAAGACCTGGTTGATCAGGGAGATCGAGCTTAGCAAAGGGGAAGTCCCGGAGGCGAGGCCTCTTGGCAAAGATAGACCCTAGAGAATGATGATAGCCGATGGAAGCACTTGATGACTAATGCAAGGATGAAGAGTCACGGACTCGAGGGATTCGGGAGGCGTGAGGCTGATGGAAGTGGGTTGAAGTCTTAGGTCTACGTCTAGGGTGAGTATTAAGTATGAAGGGATCATACTTGGGGTGTTAAACCTCAATTTTAAGGTATAACAGTCGACTGCCAATTTGGTTCAGTCGACTGGGCTTCGTTTGTAGGCAAACAGAAGCAAGGTGACCCCGACCAGCACCTCGACTGGGTTGTAGTTGAGGTGGCACCTCGACTAGTGAGGTGGAGTCGGGCGGTGAGACTTGGGAAGTCGAGATAGTGCTGTGGAAGCACTTGACCAGCACCTCGACTAGAGTCTAGTCGAGGTGGCATTTTGACTAGACCACTCGACTTGCACCTCAACTGGTCATTCTGATGGAGGCACAGAAGCAAGGTACACTCGACTGGCGCCTCAACTGAACCACTCGATTAGCACCTCGACTGGTCGTTCTGATGGAGGCACAGAAGCAAGGTGCATTCGACTGGCGCCTTGACTAGGAGCTAGTCGAGGTGGCACCTTGACAATATAACTCGACTAGCACCTCGATTGGTTCCAGCACAGGTATGAAAATAGTTGATCAGAAATAAGGAAGACTCGACTAGCGCCTCGACTGGGGTATCAGTCGCCTCGACTGGCGAGGCGACCATTGTGTTGTAACGTTCGGAATCGCGAGCTTCGACAAGGGATCTTTGAGGCTTCAAAGGGGCTTATAAGAAGGAGGCTTATGGATGTTTTTGGGAGCTAGTTCTTGGAGGAAAAGAGGGCAAAGTGTTGTTGCATTCCAACCTTTTAGGGTTTCTTCAACACAATCAAAATAAGCAATCAAGCAAAGACATTTGTGTAAAGTGTTCTTGTTTCTTCATTTCATTTACATCTTGTATTTGGTTGTTATTGTTGTTATCTCTATTGTAAGAGGTTTCTCCACCTCCGGATTGTTTCCGAGAAGGAGAAGATTTAGTAGTGGTGTGTATCACTAGAGTTCACTAGGGCTTGGTCGTAGAGTAGGAACTAGGATTCCGAACTACGTAAAATCCATGTGTCGTGGTGTGTTGTGTGCATTGTATTTGTATTTGTATTTGTACTTATATTTCCACTGCATACTAACGAATGTAGACAAGCACTATGAATTCAATCGACGAAATCGACGAATTACTATTCACCCCCCCCGCTAGAAAATCCTCACGATCCTACAAGTGGTATCAGAGCAAGGTCGCTTTTCAGGGCTTAACAACCAAGAGAGCACGCTAGAGGGAAGAAGGAAGATGGAGGAGCCAAATTTTGAATTGGGATGGGACATCAATGTGTTGGTGCAATCAGACCCAAAGGATGTTTTTGGTGATTGACAAGGGTTTAAGTCAAGGTGATAATTATGTGTTATCTCATACGGTTGTTTGAGAGGTATTTTCAGGAAATCTCTTGTAGGTCGAGGACTGGATGCAAGATTGATGAAGACCCGGACGTGGAGTCCTGGCAAGTGAAGACTCGGACGTGGAGTCTTGGCAGTGAAGTCCCGGAGGCGCGGCCTCTTGGCAGTGAAGACCCGGACAGGGAGTCTTGGCAGTGAAGTCCCGGAGGCGCGGCCTCTTGGCAGTGAAGACCCGGACAGGGAGTCTTGGCACGAAGTCCCGGAGATGATTCCTGGCATGGAAGACCTATGAACAGTAATTCATAGGCATCAGGTAAAGGTGTAGTCGAGGTGACGCCTCGACTGGAACCTACTGCTCTTGTCGAGCAGCAGGTTGACTCATACCAGTCGAGGCGACGCCTCGACTGATGCTTGGTTCAACTAAGCAGAAGCAAGGAGGTGTCGGGACTCGGCTCTGGACAAGCGGCGAGTTCATCAGTCAAGGCGGCAACTCGACTAGAGCTTTGATCCAACCGAACAGACGCAAGGGACTGTCGACTGGGAGCTCGACTGTTGCTCTGTTCAGTTGGAACCAAGGCTTACCAGTCGAGGCGGCGACTCGACTAGAGCTTTGATCCAACCGAACAGACGCAAGGGACTGTCGACTGGGAGCTCGACTGTTGCTCTATTCAGTTGGAACCAAGGCTTACGATCGGCGGCGACTACTAGACTTTGATCCAAGCCGAAGCAGACGCAAAGGGCATCGGTGGGAGCTTGACTGTTGCTCTGTTGAGTTGGAACCAAGGCCTACCAGTCGAGGCTGCGACTCGACTAGAGCTTTGATCCAACCGAACAGACGTAAGGGACTATCGACTGGGAGCTCGACTGTTGCTCTGTTCAGTTGGAACCAAAGCTCATCGCCTCGACTGGACCTATATTTTCAATGGAAATAAAACTAATTATGGTCTAAATCTTACCGTTGAAGCCATTAATAAATGCTAATTAATGCTCCAATCGAGGCACCAGCTGAGGCGACTCGACTGGGTGGGCAAAAAAGCCCTAATCAGGCTCGAGCTATCAAGTATTCTGGGCTTATATATTTCAAAGTTAAGAAGAATAACTTACGACAATTTTCTGAAGAAAAGACACGGGTGAAAGAGCTTCTTGATTCAAAAAGCCTTCATCATCCCACAGGAGCTTCAACGATTCAGCAAGGAGCGATACCATTCTCTCTGAAATCAGATTTGTTTTATCGCTTCTTGGTGACTCGTAAGCTTTCTTGTAAAGTTTCTGATAGACTGTGCAAAAGGGTTTCTCCACCTTCGGTGTATCACCGAGAAGGTGAAGTTTATAGTGGTGGTGTGCATCACTAGAGCCGACGAGGGCTCAACCGTGGAGTAGGGACTTGTGTTCCGAACCACATAAAATTGGGGTGTTTGCGTTTGTTATTCTTTCTGTATTCGTTGTCTTGTTTCCACTGCGTACTAATCATTGTAGAAAGGTACAACGAATCGAAAAGACGAGCGTAACTATTCATTCCCCCCCTTTCTAGCGACGCCAACGATCCTACACAATGTGCCTCCTCCATATGAACTCTATGGAGCTAAAGAATTTGATCAATGGAAGGTAAGGATGAAACATTTTCTAATGTGTGAAATATAAAATTGGTTTGTTTTGATGTAAGGAGTTGAAGTTCTCATGGACAAGAAGGATAGAATACTCAAGAAAAAGAAATGGACAAAGGAGCAACTAGAATAATTCGAAAGAAATTATAAGGTAATGCAATTGGTATTAAATTTGTTACCTAATGAGGTTGTGTCTAGATTAGGTGAGTTTAGGGATGCTATGGAATTATGGAACAAGGTAACCAAGCTTTATGAAGATTACTCATCCACACAAATGGAGGAGCCTGAAGAAGAAGAAAGTCCATCTTTGTTCCAAGCTCATGTAGACTCGGAGGTTGATAGATGTTCAACTTCTGACGAAGAGGTGGAATAAATTGTAGAAGCCTCCACTTCAAGAATTGAGGGGGAGCTTAGATCTTCAACCTTGGAATAAGAGCAAGAGGATGAGCCATATACCTCCGGACATGAAGAAGAAGGCCAAAATTCACCTACCGTTCAAGAAGGTAACTCAAATGCAATTGTTAGAAATAAAAAAACATATAACATGCTTTGAGTATAGGGAAGTAGGACATTATAAGAGTAAATATCTAAAAAAAATCAAAAAGGCTCAACCGGCACTAAGGGCCAAAGAAAAGTCAAAGAAAGTCGGAGTCCCAATTCGCAAGAGCAAGGAGCATATAGTATGCTTCAAGTGCAACAAAAGGGGACATTACCAGAGTCAATGTTCTAGGGGGAGTCACCCTCGGAAGGGAAAAGGAGGGAGTTCAAATGTAGGGAGAGCTAAGGCAAACCCTAAGGTAAATTTTAATAATGCTCGTAATTTATGTAATGATAGAAAGAATGCTAGGAATGGTTTCAATTTACTTGCAATTGTTGATGATTATAAGAAGCATGCTAGTAGTAAGCCTAAGGATCAATCTAAAAATAAGTATTTTTGTTTAGGTGTCAAACATTGTAATCTTAGGGATAAGGTTGAGACCCCATCTAATAACCCTAAGAAATCTAGGCATATGCCTAGGAAGAAAAATGTCTCAAGAAACAATGGAAATTCAAAAATTGAGGTATTAGAAAAGGAAAATCAAGCTTTGAGGTCAAAGCTTGAGAAAATGGAGATGACCCTAAGGAAGATGGAAAACATGATTATAGGGTCAAATGGACAAAACTTAGGTGTTGGTAGGAAAGATTTAGTTAAGGGCAAGAAAGGTTTGGGTCACAAGCCTAGCCCAAGAAAACCATACAAACCTACCATAATGCTCCATTTAATTATGGAACTAGTATTAGGTCTAGGAAAACCAAGGTCACAAGGGAAGTCATCCCTAGAGTTGACTATGGTAAGTGTCTAGTGGCTAAGGTTTCAATGAAACCTAGGAAAGCCACTAACAAGGTTACAAGGTAAGCAATCCCTAGGGTTAACTTTGACAAGACCAAAATGACCAAGGCTTCCAAGCCTAGGAGGGTCATTAGGAAGGTACTAAGGGAAGTTATCCCTAGTGAGTACCTAGTAAACCCAAGGAGCTCCAATAGGTTTTGGGTTCCTAGGAGCGTGATACCCTCATGCTAGATGGGTTTAGGGTGTGTCAACCTTAAATGGATAGGTAGTTAACCTAACCATGATAAAGGTGGCACTTTAGGACGTTTTCAAGGTTTTGGGATTCCTTGGAAATGAGGTTGAATTATGTCCTAAAATATTTTAGGATGTGCCAATGAATTTTATAGAAGTTGAAAAATTGATCAAAATTGACACAATTAGGTTAAAAGTCATGATGTGACATTTTGAGTTTTTGGCACACTTGGGAGATAAATGGTATTATGGCAAAATGGGGTTTAAATCTAAATGACAATTAGGTTTAAAGCTTAGGTATTTTATACCGTTATATATTTGCCATGTTTTGCTCGTCATATATGTCATGTCATTACATCATGCTTCATATGATCATTTTAATTGTCAAGATAATACTTAGGTTAATGTGTGTCATGCTTACACTTAGGTTATTTTTTATGTCATGACATTATGATTATTGGTAAATACTTTTCAATTATACATATTCTTATGCCATGATCATCATTCGTGCGTTTAGGATAATTAAAATCAATTTATGGACAATGGTATGATTTGAAGTCCCATGAATAAGGGAATCAAATAGTATTGTCTAGAAAAATACATGAAACCCTAATAACCTAAACCCACATCTCACAAGAACATTAGATTGACATGTGTGTGTATTGATACACCCTGGATACATGTGAGATGTTAGGAAAATGAGTTAAGTTCAAGGTGCATAGATGTTGTATCTAGATGAACTCAAACTCGTCTCAATCATAGGTATAAATCATGAGGAAAGCTAGTATACAAGTCATGTATACTTAGCCCATATACCATGATTGAAATTAAGGTTTTGAAAATATTTTAAAATTATTTTGAAAAACCTTGGTGAAGTCTATCTTTTGATAGCAATCACCATTGAGAAGATTGAAAGAAAGTTGGCTAAAAACATTGAAGGTTTCAATGCTTTTGAACTTTGTATCATTCTTTGAATTTAAAAGTTATTTTCACAAAAAAATATTTTTTCCCTATACTGTTTGGCATAAGTAATGTGTGGTTGAAATTTCACGATTTTTTAAATTTTCTAGAATTATTTATGCATCTCTAAATTTCATCTGAAAATTCGATTTCAGAAATTTCAGAAACCAGTCGAGGCGGCACCTCGACTGGAACTGCTACCACTTGACTGGAGCTTTCTCAGTCGACTATTAGCATTGTTTTTGGCTTAACAATGTTGGTTTAAGTCATCTAAACATAACCCGAGGCTAGATAACTACACCTAAACCTCTAATATGCTTATACAAGCATTGAAAGGGTGCAATTTTCATTAAAAATGAATGGAAGAGTTAATTAGGGTAAAATCATATTTTAAGGGAGTTAAAGTCTAAGTTTGAACTTTTATCCTTATTTTTTATTGTCTAAGGTTCCTATAGACTTAGGAACTCTCCAAGGACATTGTTAGTGCAATGGTCAAGGGGGAGTAAGTCTTTACTGGGAGATTATCCATCTAAGTATGATGGATGATGGTTTATAACAAGGGGGAAATATAGAAGATTGCTTTTCTTTTAGTGATAGATCACTAAAGAGAATGAAGACATTCAAGATGATTTTTTGACCAAGGGGAATAATGAAGAATCTCATTGAAAATGAGATATGGTAAACCTTGGTAGACTTTTTGATGTATGTCAACAAGGGGGAGAAATAGAAGGGGTTAAGTTAGGATCTTGAGTTACGATCAACCCTAATATACACTAAACCCCAAAAATTTCAAAAATTTGAAATTTTGAATTGGGAACACTTCGTTATGCTTTGGCATAAGAAGAGTCAAGTTGGATTTATGGGATAACCTAATTTAACGGTATTGTCATGTTAGTAATATATGAGAGATGTCCTAAGGCAATCGCCTTATGTATGAACCATTTATATGATAAATGAAGATTCACTATTTGAGTATACATGTTTAATGTATTTGATTGGATCTTAAACTCATTTACTGAATGTCCACGATACGATTCACAGCATGAGAGAATTTGTGATTGGATCACAACTAGTGAGTATCTCTACATGTGTAATTGTGATATATCGGAATTATCCCTAGTCGATGAATTGATGGATTTGGACACCATCAATTCTGTCGAGACTAGCACGAGGTATACTCCTTGGTGTATCCAAGCAGCTGATTCTCACTGGCTGGAGACATTGTGATGTCCGGAGTTAATCGTGGATGCTAGTTATGGTAACTAGTTCATTGGAGTGACCAGCCGTAAGACTTCATATGGTTCTCTGCATATATAGATATGTCAATGAAGTTCTTACTATGGCTTAAGTGCGATGTTCCTTTGACTTGCGGTATTCAAGTCATCTTGATCATGGAGACTTATGCTTTGACATCTTAAGCAAACATCTCTAAGGAGATGTGGACCCGGGATGATTGGGTATAAGTCGAAGTGATCGAAAGGTGTTTGAATAGCCTATAAAGGATTCACCACTCCTTGCAAGGAGATGTATACCCATGGCCTCTCGTCGGATTGTTACTAAAGTCTTTGGCCAAAGCATTACATGTTTAGAGTAAGGTACTCTTGATACATGTGGAGTAACTAGAATCCGTGGGGCGAGAAATGATACTTGGGCTAGGTGTGGCGTAGTCGACCTAGTGAGGTGACACAATAGACCATGTCCTGAACCAAGTGGGTATAAGATGAGTGAAGAGAATGGGGCACGATTCATTCGAGCTACTGAAGGGTTTCAGAAATAGTTCTGGATCAACCGTTGATCTTTTCGGTTAATTGGGGATCATGATGTACTACTAGGTGCCACTCATGATCGTTCTATAATTAATGGTTAATTATAGACGACCAACATAAACCGAGAACCTATTTGGTCACACGCACAACGAGTGTAATCCAAAAGATTTAAAACGAGCTTGAGAATGGGATTCTCAGACCGAGAGAAACTATGTTTGGTTGGACCAAACATAAAGCGAGCATGAAATTGTTTCAGTCGCAATGGAAGCGTGGATGGGCCGTGTCTTATGAAGACATAATGGATGGACCAAAATGGTTTGGTTCTAATCCAATGGATGAGAATAAACCAAAGGGTTTGGTTTATATTAAACGAATGAACCAAAGGTTGGTTCGGTTCGTTTTAACTTAAAATAAAACTTATCCTAATGGAGCGGGTTAACGGGCTTTATGGATATGATCCATTAACCATTAAGAGAATTAGTTCTCTATAAAATAGGGCTTAAACCCTAACCCTAACCCTAATCTATTTTTGGCCGCCCAACCTAGTTGCCGCCCACCCCTTGAAGGAGTATTCGGCGCCAACACCTTCATTGCCGCCGCCCAGCTTTTGTGCCGCCGTCCAAGTCCTTGCCGGCGATCCGCCGGTGATCCCCTATAGGTTTGGCATCAAGGTGAGGCTTTTCTTTCCTTGGTTGGCCGGCGCCTATATCCTCCACCAAGCTGTCCAGTTTTCTGGACAGCTTCTCCTCCTCTCGTCGGAGCGTCGTTTGGACGACGGTTAGTGCTCCGACAGCGGCTAACTTACCGGGGATTTGATCTCCGGTAATCCTCTG
Source organism: Wurfbainia villosa (assembly GCA_025175895.1). Taxonomy (NCBI): domain Eukaryota; kingdom Viridiplantae; phylum Streptophyta; class Magnoliopsida; order Zingiberales; family Zingiberaceae; genus Wurfbainia; species Wurfbainia villosa. The sequence goes on along the minus strand of CM045989.1, from coordinate 25,978,854 downwards.
AGGTGGAGGACGAAGGATTCGTTAAACGGTTGACGAATACCTCTCCGGAGAAGCGAGTTTTGAGAACTCATTTTAGGATCCGAATTTGGATTCGGATCGTGATCACCTCTCGATCACGTCGTCTTCAACACGAGGCTAGTAACCCGTACGAAGATGAAGCTCGTGACTTAGCGAAGTCATCCCGAGGAGCTCGGCGTGGATACGGATAGAGACGATTCTTACGAGGATCGTTCCGGTTGATGTCGTTCCCGCTACACGTCATACGAAAGGTATAACGTAGATAATTTCTTTTATTGCAAATTTTAATTTACGGTTATGTCTACACTTGTTGTAATAGCATGCGTGTGTTGTGTGTGTTGTAATAAATATAGATTTATTAATTTTAATTGCTTTCGCTGTGCTCATGTTTACGAAACATGATCGAACACACACACGCCGCGGTGCCGGAAACCCAACATGTCAAACATCAAAAAGGGGGAGATTATTGGTGCAATCGACTCAGGTCACGATTGACCAGACTCGAGTGGGACTCAAGTAGGGTTTTGATGTTCGACAATGGTTTACAATATGGTTTGACCATATGACTTGTGAATGGTATGGGATATCCAAGGTCATATGAGGAAGATTATTGGAGAAATCTAAGTTGGTCAAGGTTGACCGGACACTTGATGTGGGGAAGTCCAAGTATGGTGGCTTGGCAAGGAAAAGTCCAAGTATAGATACTTGGCAAGGGAAAATCCAAGTCGGTCAAGGGAGACCAGACACTTGGTGTTAGAAAGACCAACGGGGAGTTGGCGATGGAAGTCTTGGCAGGTCTGGGAGACAGTGCTTGGCAAGTGAAGTCCCGGATGAGGAGTCTTAGTAATGAAGTCCCGGAGGCGTGGCCTCTTGGCAGTGAAGTCTTGGACGAGGAGTCTTGGCAGTGAAGTCCCAGAGGTATGGCCTTTTGGCAGTGAAGTCCCGGACGAGGAGTCTTGGCAAGGGAAGACCCGACTGATGAGGGAGATCAAGCTTGGCAAAGGGGAAGTTCTGGAGGCGAGGCCTCTTGGCAAAGGTAGCCCCTAGAGCATGACGATAGTCGATGGAAGCACTTGAAGGCTAGCGCAAGGATGAAGAGTCACAGACTCGAGTGATCCGGGAGGCATGAGGCTGATGGAAGTGAGTTGAAGGCTTAGGTATAGGTCTAGGGTGAGTATCAAGTATGAAGTGATCATTCTTGGGGTGTTAAACCTAAATGTTGAGGTATAACGGTCGACTGCCAGTTTGGTTTAGTTAATTGGGCTTCGTTTGTAGGCAAACAAAAGCAAGGTGACCTCGACCAGCACCTCGACTGGGATGTAGTTGAGGTGGCACCTCGACTGGTGAGGTGGAGTCGACGGTGAGACTTGAGAAGTCGAGATAGTGTATGGAAGCACTCGACCAGCACCTCGACTAGAGTCTAGTTGAGGTGGCATTTTGACTAGACCACTTAACTAGCGCCTCGACTGGTCGTTCTGATGGAGTCACAGAAGGATGGTGCACTCGACTGGTGCCTTGACTAGGATCTAGTCGAGGTGGCGCCTCAACTGGACCACTCAACTGGCGCCTCAACTGGTCATTCTAATGGAGGCACAAATGTAAGGTGCACTCGACTGGCGCCTCGACTAGTCGTTCTAATGGAGGCACAAAAGCAAGGTGCACTCGACTGGTGCCTCGACTAGGAGCTAGTTAAGGTGGCGCCTTGACTGGATCACTTGACTAGCCACTCGATTGGTTCCAACACACGTATGAAAAAAGCTAATCATAAGCAAGGCAGACTCGACTAGCACCTCGATTGGAGTATCAGTCGAGGCGGTGCCTTGACTGGCGAGGTGACCATTCGGCTGCAATGTTCAGAATCACAAGCTTCGATAGGGGATCTTTGAGGCTTCAAAGGGGCTTATAAGAAGGAGGCTTATACATGTTTTTGGGAGTCGGTTCTTGGAGGAAAAGATAGCAAAGTGTTGTTGCATTCCAACCTTTTAGGGTTTCTCCAATAGTCGACTGCTCCTGTAGCCGTTGTCTCACAACGACTTAATTCACATTGAAAAAACTCCAACGGATACCTCATCGATCATTGTCATTATCGTGTCGCTTCTTCGATAGTCGATTGATCGATCGTCTCTTGAAGGTTACGAGCGTGACCATAACCAGCGATCATCGTCCTACATGATACGATCCCGGCTCAAGGGCGATCGAGTGCCACCTCGACTGGGGCCCCAGTCGAGGCCCACGTCAAGGCGCCTTGCATCTGTTCGGCTGCAGTCGAGGCCAGTCGAGGTGCCGCCTCGACTGGGACTCTAATCGAGGCACTAGTCGAGCCACCTTGTGTATGTTGCTGCAATTCGTGTAGGGAAATCTCGTATGCCAAATGACATATGCGCAACGGAAAATAGGATCCCTTCAGGTGATCCATGCGAAAGCAAACTCGTATAAAATAAATTTCTCTAAACCAAACCTATCTTATAGGAGAGGATTACCTTTGTTGCGTGCCCTTGTTAATCCCGCTTTTCCTTTCGGTTTGTTGGATCTTTAGCACGTTCAAGTGTCCGTGCCTCTATACGTATCCACACGAGCACGCTCTTGTCTCACAAAAGGAAAACTAGAAGAGCTCTCCTTTACTTCTTGCTAGAGAAGTCCCTAAAGGAGAGGAAGAGAGGGAAAAGGAGAAAGGAAGAAGAAGACTCCTCTTCTTGCTAGCCTACACTCACAAACCCACACAACTAAAGCTTCCACCAAGTTTTCTCACAACCACAACACCAAAAACTCACTATGGCCGGCCACTCCATGGAGCCTTTTATAGGGTTGGAAAAACCCTTCCACCTCCTTCACATTCAATGCAATCCATTGCATTGAGACACACTCAAAAAGGATTTGGCTTCCTTGTTTGGCCGGCCACTTAAGGAGACAAAACCATTTTGTTTCCTTCCACCTTAACTAGCTTAGGTGGATGCTTAGGTGGCATGCTTATGTGGCATGCTTATGTGGCATTCTTATGTGACATTCATGCATGTTGAATTAATCTTATTAATTCAATTAAGCTTATGTTATCATATTGAATTAATCTTATTAAATCAATAAGGTAACATATTGAATTAATCTCATTAAATCAATTAGCTAAAATTCTCATTAAGCTTAAAGTCCAAAAACCATTTTGTACTTAAGCTTATTCCCAAATTATTCTAGTCAAACTAGAATATTCTAATTCCTCTAATTATCATGCTCTTTGTGTGTGACCCTATAGGCTCTCATAACGTTGGCAGTGGATCTAAACTCTTTTAGATACACAAGCAATGAGCGGCATCTAGCAATACATCATTGCTACCCAAGTTACGAGATAAGTCAAGATCCGACTAACCTTTCCGTGACTATTATAATATATGACCGTGTCCTTCTATCCTTGATATCAGATTGATCAATGAGGCATAGACCGTGTCATCCTCGATCAATCTATGTGTTTCTTGATCCCTGAGTAAACTAACTCAAACAAATGAGCTCAATATCTCATATTGACTCATTCGAGCATGGCCATGCGTTTTAGTAGTTCTACTCAATCAAGGGGCCCACCGATATCACTCCCGTCATATGGAAGGGATAGATCCCATCTACATCACTCACATCCCTCCGCATAATTTGTTACATACCCAGTAATCGCCTTTATGGTCCACCCTGTTACGGGTGACGTTTGACGATACCAAAGTACATAACTCCTTATGTAGGGAACCATAGTGACTTCAGGTCTAAGGACTATTCATACCAATAGTCACATGAGAAAGTTTATGACACTCATATAACGATCCATGAAACTTTCTCATGGCGGATCAGTTCAGTATATATTCTCTAATATATACCCATGTGTCAACTTGATATCATATATCCATGACTTGTGAGATCAAGTCATCAATTGACCTACATGCTAGTCTTTATGTATTAATATTGCCCTTGAATATTAATACTTGACTAGGAACATTTAGGAAAGTGTTCTCTACAGCCTCTCATAATCAATTCTGCCAATTGATGTGCTGTAGATAAGAACCTACTTTTCTAGGGCATTATTATATTTAAATTAGCTGGCACAAGCAAGATGTAAATATAATAACCAATCCTTTGCCTTTATAGAATATGATACAAAATGTTCCCTATTCAACCATCACATGATTGGTTCTAGGGCTTTAACTAACAATCTCCCACTAGCACTAGTACCAATCACTATGATATCTAATACCTAGTGACCTAGTGTGACCATCATGCTTCCTCTGTGCCAAAGCCTTGGTCAATGGATCTGCGATGTTAGCTTCTGTCGGTACTCTGCATATCCTCACATCTCCTCTATCGATGATCTCTCGAATGAGATGGACGCGCCGCAGTATGTGTTTGGTCCGCTGATGTGATCGAGGTTCCTTAGCCTGTGCAATAGCCCCATTGTTGTCACAATAGAGGTCTATTGGATCTGCAATGCTAGGAACTACCCCAAGTTCACTGATGAACTTGCGGAGCCAAACAACCTCCTTTCTTTGCATCGAGATCTGCAATATACTCTACATTGTAGAATCGACAAGCTGTGTCTGCTTGAACTCTTCCACTCACGGCTCCACCATTCGAGGCAAAACCATTACCGATTGCGATCTATAGTCATCCTTGTCTATTTGGAAGCTTGCATCAACGTAACCCTTCTGATTAGCTCCTCATTGCCTCCAAATATCAGGAAATATTCTTCGTTCTTTCGCAAGTACTTAAGAATATTTTGACCGCTATCGATGACTTTCTGGATCTGACTGGTATCTACTCGTCATGCTCAAAGCATACGAGACGTCAGGACGAGTACAAAGCATGGCGTACATGATAGACCCTATAGCTGATGCATAAGGGATCTTATCCATGCGATCTCTCTCCTCCTTAGAAGAGGGACATTGAGTCTTCGAAAGACTCACACCATGTGATAAAGCGAAACCCTTTCTTAGAATTTTGCATAGCAAAGCGATCTAGCACTTTATCAATGTATGTACTCTGACTTAGGCCAAGTAATCTTCTAGATCTATCTCTATAGATCTTGATGCCTAGAATATAGGCAGCTTCACCTAAGTCCTTCATCGAGAAATAATTCCCTAACCACATCTTCACAGACTGGAGTGAGGGAATATCATTTCCGATGAGAAGTATGTCATCTACATACAAGACAAGAAATACAACTGTGCTCCCACTATTTCTCTTGTAGACACAAGGCTCATCTTCATTCTTGATGAAACCAAACTCTTTGATTGCATCATCGAATCGAAGATTCGAGCTTCGAGAGGCTTGCTTTTGTCCATAAATGGACCTTTGCAGTTTGCATACCTTTCCAGGATGCTTTGGATCTTCAAAACCCTCAGGTTGTGTCATGTACACATCCTCGAGTAGCTTTCCATTCAGAAAAGCGGTTTTGACATCCATCTGCCAGATCTCATAATCATGGTAGGCTGCAATAGCAAGTATGATCCGAATGGATTTAAGCATCGCAACTGGTGAAAAGGTTTCTTCATAGTCAATACCATGAATTTGTTTGAATCCTTTAGCCACCAATCTACCTTTATAGGTATGCTTATTACCATCCATGTTAGTCTTTACTTTAAAGACCCACTTACACCCAATGTGTTTTACCCTTGGTGGATCAACCAAAGTCCATACTTGGTTAGTGTACATGGATTCCATTTGGATCTCATGGCCTCTAGCCATTTCTCGAATCTGGGCTCATCATAGCTTCTTATAGGATGTAGGCTCGTCAAGATTGATAAGCAATACATCACCGTTGTCAATCAAGAGAAAAGAATATCTCTCGGGTTGACGACGGATCCTATTAGATCTACGAAGAGGTTGGTCTACTTGAACAGGTGTTTGCTCCACAACTCTTTGGGCAACAAATTCCTCATCCACAACACTTTGTGGTGCCTGTTCATTTTCCATCGAAGCCTTAGTGTTATCATCATCTTGAACTTCTTCAAGATGAATTTTACTCCCACTAGTATTTCTAGAAATAAATTCTCTTTCTAGAAAGACAGCATTTCTGGCAACAAACACCTTGCCAAGTGTGGGATTGTAAAAGTAATATCCCTTAGTTTCCTTGGGATATCCTACAAAATAACACTTATCTGATTTGGGTCCTAGTTTATCTGAGACTTGACGTCTAACGTAAGCTTCACAACCCCAAATCTTTATAAAAGACATTTTGGGACTCTTCCCGGTCCATATCGTATATGGTGTCTTTTCTACGGCTTTTGATGGAACGCGATTAAGTGTGAAAGTGGCTGTCTCTAGAGCTAAACCTCAAAAGGAAGTAGGTAGATCAGTCTGGCTCATCATTGATCGTACCATATCTAATAGAGTACGATTTCTCCTCTCAGATACACCATTCCATTGTGGTGTTCCAGGTGGAGTGAGTTGGGATATTATCCCACACTCAGCCAGGTGATCACGAAACTCTTGACTAAGGTATTCACCACCTCGATCTGATCGAAGTAGCTTAATACGCTTACCAAGTTGGTTTTGTACTTCATTCTTGAATTCTTTGAACTTTTCAAAGGATTCTGACTTATGTCTCATCAAATATAAATAGCCAAATCTACTCATATCATCAGTGAAAGTAATAAAGTACTTATAGCCTCCTCTGGCTTCGACATTGAAAGGGCCACATACATCAGTATGTATGAGTCCTAACAAATCGCTCTCTCGCCATGTCCACTAAATGGAGTTTTAGTCATCTTTCCTAAAAGACAAGACTCGCATACCTCATATGATTCAAAATCAAATGAGTCCAATAATCCATCTTTATGGAGTTGGGATATGCGTTTTTCATTTATGTGACCTAAGCGGCTGATGCGAGAGATATGTCCGCAGTTCAAATCATTCGATTTGAACCGTTTATATTTACGTTATAAATTGGGTTATCTAAATCTAGAACATAGAGACCATTCATAAGTGGTGCATTACAATAGAACATTTCATTTAAATAAATGGAACAACATTTGTCCTTTATTATAAAAGAAAAGTTTTTCTTGTCTAAACAAGATACAGAAATTATGTTCTTTGTTAATGCGGGTACATAGAAGCACTCCTCTAGTTCTAAGATAAGCCCAGTGGGCAAAGACAAAGAATATGTTCCTACAGCTACAGCAGCAACTTTTGCGCCATTGCCTACTCGTAGGTCCACTTCACCCTTTGCCATTATTCTACTATTTCTCACCTGCACATTAGTACAAATGTGAGATGCACATCCGGTATCTAATACCCATGTAGAAGAAATAGATAGATTAACTTCTATAACGTGTATACCTGAGGCAGAAGTCCCACTTCTCTTGTTCTTTACTTCCTCAAGGTAGACTTTGCGATTGCTTCGGTGTCGATCTCACGCAATGATAGGCGGTCCCTTCCTTAGGTACTTTACCTTTACCCTTTGAAGTGGATGAATTGGCCTTGCCTTTGGCTTGGGTCTTACCCTTGCCTTTGCGCTTACCTTTGTCCTTCTTGACCATTAGTACATTACTAACTTTCTTCTTGAGATTTGGTTGTGATTCTCAACATCTTTGAGAATCTCGAGCAAAGGTTTATCAATTTCATTCATGTTATAATTCATGGCGAATTGATTGTATGCTTAAACAGCGATTGCGAGGATAACATCGATTGCCAATTCTTGGCTCGATGGAAAACCTAGTCTTTCAAGGTTCTCAGCGTACCCAATCATTTTAGTCGTGAGTTCCTACAGTGTTCCTTCTTGCATCTTGCATGCAAAAAGAGCCTTAGACACTTCAAAACGCTCGTGCCTAGCTTGTCCTTGATATAGTTGTTTCAAATGCTCAACCATATCATAGGCATCCATGTTCTCATGTTGCTTCTGAAGCTCAGAGTTCATGGTGGCAAGCATAAGGCATGACACATCTAATGCGTCATCTTGATGCTTCTTATAAGCATCCTTTTGCGAGTGGTAGAGGCGGGTATTTGGGTAGCTTTGCTCTAGGACATATAGTTTGCGTTCTTGCTTGAGGATAATCCTCAAGTTCCTATACCAGTCAAGAAAGTTTGCTCCATTGAGCTTGTCCTTCTCAAGGACAGATCGCAAGTTGAGGGGTTGTGTCGTGTTAGATGACATGGTGATCTACAACATTAAAATGCAAAGTTAAGTATCATACCTAAATCATTTAATTAGACCTTTAATTAAATGAGGCTCCCACTAAATTCTCATAGCTACTATTTAGCTATAAATTTATATGGGATAAAGATCCACATCATAATTCGTCTTGAGTTAGCTTTGGCTAATCGCCCAAGACGTAGTATAATTAGGTAGGCAATCTTTTGCCAATTACATTTGATGTAACTCTTTAATAGCTTTGGTTAAGTTTTAGATTAGTTTAGTGTTTATTCCTAAACCAGCTTCCAGGTTGTGGCGAGGCACAGGGGCCTTCTTGGATATCGGAGCAACGACCACTTCTAAGACAAAGCTGATGTTCGGAAATCACACAAAACTAATGTTAACACTTATGTTCAAAGCTAATATATGCCTCTACTTTCTTAACCAATTAAGAAAACACTTAATTAAGTCTTAACCAAGACTGATAGCGGGACATCACGATTGTCCACTCGCACCCCTCCAAGATAAAATGCATTGCTTTGCTTTGGCAAACCCAATAACAAATGATCGAGGAAGTAGTGAGTACCAACTTTGGTAGGCATATCATTTAGACTTATTAAGAAATAAACATGTATCATATACATATTAGCATACATCACATATAAGCTAAACTAATCATGCATCACATACAAGCTAAACTAACATGCATCACATACATATTAAACTAACGTGTCATGGTTATGGCCCTTATTCTACAATCTTCTCAAGTTAATGAAAAGATTGATTGGTCAACCTAGGGATAGCATCTTCTCCTAAGTGCTTCCTTTTGGTTGTCTTGTGTGTTGACTTCCTCCTTGTAACCTCATCTTCCAATGGACCCTCCATCCTTGTTTTGTACATTACAAAAGGAGAAATACTCGAGTTACATTCGAGTCTAAAACTAATTTTACAACAAGAATATTAGGAGAAAGGCACGACACGCAGGCCGTATTAAGAATTACAACACACAATCACAAACTTTTTGGGACTAGGCCATAACCATGCACCATGTCATTTTAACTTTTAAAAGACATTGGATATTTTATTATGTTTGAAAATTTGCTAATGCAATTATCAACTCATAATAAAATTTATCCTACTTCTATATCACATATAAAATAGAAAAACCTATTTTTATACGATCTTCAAAGTGGCTCTGATACCCTTTGTAGGGAAATCTCGTATGCCAAATGGCATATGCGCAACGGAAAATAGGATCCCTTCCAAGTGATCCATGCGCAAGCAAACTCGTATAAAATAAATTTCTCTAAACCAAACCTATCTTATAGGAGAGGATTACCTTTGTTGCGTGCCCTTGTTAATCCCGCTTTTCCTTTCGGTTTGTTGGATCTTTAGCACGTTCAAGTGTCCGTGCCTCTATACGTATCCACACGAGCACGCTCTTGTCTCACAAAAGGAAAACTAGAAGAGCTCTCCTTTACTTCTTGCTAGAGAAGTCCCTAAAGGAGAGGACGAGAGGGAAAAGGAGAAAGGAAGAAGAAGACTCCTCTTCTTGCTAGCCTACACTCACAAACCCACACAACTAAAGCTTCCACCAAGCTTTCTCACAACCACAACACCAAAAACTCACTATGGCCGGCCACTCCATGGAGCCTTTTATAGGGTTGGAAAAACCCTTCCACCTCCTTCACATTCAATGCAATCCATTGCATTGAGACACACTCAAAAAGGATTTGGCTTCCTTGTTTGGCCGGCCACTTAAGGAGACAAAACCATTTTGTTTCCTTCCACCTTAGCTAGCTTAGGTGGATGCTTAGGTGGCATGCTTATGTGGCATGCTTATGTGGCATTCTTATGTGGCATTCATGCATGTTGAATTAATCTTATTAATTCAATTAAGCTTATGTTATCATATTGAATTAATCTTATTAAATCAATAAGGTAACATATTGAATTAATCTCATTAAATCAATTATCTAAAATTCTCATTAAGCTTAAAGTCCAAAAACCATTTTGTACTTAAGCTTATTCCCAAATTATTCTAGTCAAACTAGAATATTCTAATTCCTCTAATTATCATGCTCTTTGTGTGTGACCCTATAGGCTCTCATAACGTTGGCAGTGGATCCAAACTCTTTTAGATACACAAGCAATGAGCGGCATCTAGCAATACATCATTGCTACCCAAGTTACGAGATAAGTCAAGATCCGACTAACCTTTCCGTGACTATTATAATTGTTAGTGAAAGCCCTAGAGCCAATCATATGATGATTGTTGTATTGACTTTATTGTATCATATTCCTATTTATTAAGGCATGGTTATTATATTTACTTGTATTGGTGCCAAATAACTAAATATAATAATGTCCTTGAGTAGTAGGTTCTTATCTATATCAATCGATTGGTTGAATCGATAATGAGATGATATAGAGAACACTACTCTTAATCATTCCTAGTCGAGTATTAACATTCAGGGACAATGTTAATGCGTATAGACTAGCATGTAGGTCAACAAGATGACTTGATCTCACAAGTCATGGATATGAGATATCAAGTTGACACATGGGTATGCATTGGAGAATGTATACTGAATGACCCGCCATGAGAAAGTATCATGGATCGTTATATGAGTGTCATATACTTTCTCATGTGGCTATTAGTATGACTATTAGTCCTTAGACCTGAAGTCACCATGGTTCCCTACATAATGAATTGCATACTTTGGCCGTTTTCACAAACGTCCACCCGTAAATGGGTGGACTATAAAGGCGATCGGGTATGTAAAATTATGCGGAGGATGTGAGTGATGTAGATGGGATCTATCCTCCTATATGACGGAGTGACATCGATATTCTTGATAGAGTGAGACCACGAAGTGCATGGCCATGCCCAAATGAGTCAATATGAGATATTGAGCTCATTTGATTAGAGAGAGTCTACTTGGAGTTCAAGATTTAGATTGTACCGAGGATGACACGGTCTATGCCTCGATTGGTCAATCTAGATGTCAAGGATAGAGGGACATTGTCACATATTGTGAGAGTCACAATTAGTAGTCACAAAGGTGATGTTGGAGCTCAACATTCTTGTAACTTGGTAGCAATGATGTGTTGCTAGATACCGCTCATTGCTTATGTTCCTAAATCGGTTTAGGGACATTGCCAGCGTTACAAGAACCTATAGTCACACACATAAGAGCAATTAGATGGAGATTAGGTTCATATGATGAACCATGAGGATTAGGTTCATGGGATGAACCAAATTGGATTAAGAGTAATCCAAATTAGACTAATTGAGTTAGACTCAAGTTGATTCAAGTGTTGAATAAGTCTAATTGAGATTTGATTCATCAAATCAATTTAAATTAATGAATAGAGATTCATTATATTAAATTGACTTGAGTCAAGTGGTTAGATTTGATCAACCATGGGAGATTAGAGGTCAAGTTTGACTTGACTTGAGAGGGAAGATGAAAGGTCAAGTTTGACTTGACCAAATGCCATGTCATGATGATGACTAGGCATGGCCGGCCAATGATGGTGCTCCACATCATCATTGACTTGGTCAATTGGTGCCACATCATGAGGGAGACCAAGGGTCATGGGAGTTACATGCATGCATGTAACCCCCCTCTCCATAATGTGGCCGGCCAACACTTTAGGGGTTTCATGGGTGAAATTCATTTTGTGAGTAACTCTCCATGACTTCATCTTCAACCTTGGAACTTTTCCTCTCAAGCTCTCTCCCTCTCCTTCCTCATCTTGCCGAGACACCCTAGGAGTGCTAGCACACTCAAGTGTGTTTTTCTTCCACCTATTGCTTGTGTGGATACCATAGAGGAGTGTGCACTTGACACTCTCGAGTTCCGGCGGACTTTTGGACGAGCGGGATTTGCGAAGGGCATCGCATCGAGGGTAACGTTCTTATCTCTTAGATCTAAGGTAGATCTAGGGTTTTTTATACAAGTACATACATGTTTTGTTTTAATACTTCTTTGCACGGATCCGTGGCCGGGGGCTTCCGAGGTTTCCGCAACGCAAAAAGCGGTTTTTGCGGCTCGGAAAAACCCAACAATAATATATGACCGTGTCTTTCTATCCTTGATATCAGATTGATCAATGAGGCATAGACCGTGTCATCCTCGATCAATCTATGTGTTTCTTGATCCCTGAGTAAACTAACTCAAACAAATGAGCTCAATATCTCATATTGACTAATTCGAGCATGGCCATGCGTTTTAGTAGTTCTACTCAATCAAGGGGCCCACCGATATCACTCCCGTCATATGGAAGGGATAGATCTCATCTACATCACTCACATCCCTCCGCATAATTTGTTACATACCCAGTAATCGCCTTTATGGTCCACCCTGTTACGGGTGACGTTTGACGATACCAAAGTACATAACTCCTTATGTAGGGAACCATAGTGACTTCAGGTCTAAGGACTATTCATACCAATAGTCACATGAGAAAGTTTATGACACTCATATAACGATCCATGAAACTTTCTCATGGCGGGTCAGTTCAGTATATATTCTCCAATATATACCCATGTGTCAACTTGATATCATATATCCATGACTTGTGAGATCAAGTCATCAATTGACCTACATGCTAGTCTTTATGTATTAATATTGCCCTTGCATATTAATACTCGACTAGGAGCATTTAGGAAAGTGTTCTCTATAGCCTCTCATAATCAATTCTGCCAATTGATGTGCTGTAGATAAGAACCTACTTTTCTAGGGTATTATTATATTTAAATTAGCTGGCACAAGCAAGATGTAAATATAATAACCAATCCTTTGCCTTTATAGAATATGATACAAAATGTTCCCTATTCAACCATCACATGATTGGTTCTAGGGCTTTAACTAACAATTCGGCCATAGTCGATCGCGGTAGACTCCCATCAGTAAACTGGTCATAATCCCAATTGACTAATCAGTGTCGACTCAGCTGCCAAGTGTCAAAACACTTGACCAGTCGACTGGTCCATGACCCTAGTCGACTGATACACCTCAACCATGAGGTTTAAGTCAAGTATAATGCTCTCATACTTGCTAGACCACCCTTAGCCTAGACCTAAGCCTTCTAGCCACCTCCATCAGCCTCACACCTATTAGATCCCTCCAAGTCATCCATGACTTGTTCATCCATATGCTAGCCTTCAGGTGCTTCCATCGGCTATTGTCATGCTAAGCTGGTCTACACCGCTAAGGCACATTGGACTTACGCTGCCAAGACATACACTTGGACTTTACGCCACCAACCATTGGACTTATGCTGCCAAGACTCCACCTTTGGACTTTACGCTGCCAATATTAAACCTTGGACTTCCCTTGCCAACCCAGGTTGGACTTTCTATTTGCCAAGACTCAAGCTTGGACTTTCCCTTGCCAAGACCCATGCTTGGACTTTCCATGTCAACCCATGTTAGACTTTCCAATTGCCAAGACATAAGCTTGGACTTTCTCTTGCCAAGACTATGCTTGGACTTTCCATGTCAACCCATGTTGGATTTTTCAATTGCCAAAACTCAAGCTTGGACTTTCCCTTGCCAAGACCCATGCTTGGACTTTCCATGCCAAGTACTCAAGGCTTGGACTTTACCATTGCCAAGACTCATGCCTGGACTTTCCATGCCAAGTGTCCCACTTGGACTTCTCCATCATATGGTCAACCTCATGTCAACCATATAGTCAATACATTATCAAACAATGGTCAACTCATTGTCAAACATCAAAACACTAACATTAAAACACTGCACGAGTCAAACTCAAGTATGGTCAATCATGACCTGACACGATTGCACTAACAAAATCAAAGAGCAGTCGACTACTATCAGAGAACAGTCGACTGGTGTTGTTTTTAGTCGATTGGTAGCTGAAACTAGTCGACTGCTAATGTTGATTTGGCTGAACAAGGTTTGTTTAGCCATGTATCAGCTACCCTAGGTTACACTAACGTCTCCTAATCCTAGGATATGCTTTGGAAAGCATGGGTAGGGTGAAATATCATTGAAAATTATTAGGAGAGATGTTTAGGGTTGAATATCAAATTTTAAGGGAGGTTAAAGTTCAAGTTTGAACTTTTACCCTTATTTTCGATGGTTTAAGTTTCCTATTGGCTTAGGAACTCTCCAAGGGCATTGTTGGTGTAATGGTCAAGGGGAAGTAAGCCTTTATATAGAGATTATCCATTAAGGGATGATGGATGAGTATTCCTCAAAGGGGAAGAAATGAAGGGTTTGAAACTCTCATTGTGCTCACCAAAGGGGGAGAATTTGAGAAGTAAAGATTGTCTCTCATTTAGTGATATGAGACTTATCATGAGGAAGAATAAAGGCATCCAAAGATGTTTTTGAACCAAGGGAGAGAATGTAGAATCTCTTTGGGAGATGAGACATTGAAAATCTTGGTAGGCTTTTTGATGTATGTCAAAGGAGGAGAAGTAAGGTTTAAGTTACGTAAACCGTCACTATGCTTTGGAATTGGAAAAATTAAGTTTGGATTATTATTAGCCTAACTTAAAGGTATTGTCAAATATCAAAAAGGAAGATATTATTGGTGGAACAAGCCCCGGGTCAATATTTGTTGGTGTAATCAGCCTAGGTCACGATTAACCGAACTTGAGTTTGACTCGAGTAGTATTTTGATGTTTGACAATGGTTGACCATTGTTTGACAATGGATTGACTATATGGTTGACATGGGTTGACCATTGTTTGAAAATGGGTTGACTATATGGTTGACATGGGGTTGACCATATGATGGAGAAGTCCAAGCATGGGTCTTGGCACATGGGAAGTCCAAGTCTTGAGTACTTAGCATGGGAAGTCCAAGCATAGGTCTTGGCACATGGAAAGTCCAAGCATTGGTCTTGGCAATGATAAAGTCCAAGCATGGGTCTTGGCATGTAAAGTCTAAGTCATGGGTACTTGATAATTGGAAAGTATAAGCTTGGGTCTTGGCATGTAAAGTCCAAGTCATGGGTACTTAGCAATTGAAAAGTTCAAGCATGGGTCTTGGCATTTGGAAAGTCCAAGTGTGTGATATTGGTGGTGTAAAGTCCAAGCCTAGTCTTGGAAGCATAAGTCCAATGTTTGGCGGCGTAAAGTCCAAGCGTGTGTCTTTGCAACATAAGCTCAAATGTACCTTGGCAGTGTAGACCCGGTTAGCATGACAATAGCCGATAGAAGCACATGAAGGCTAGCGTATGGATGAATAAGTCATGGATGACTTGGAGGGATTTGAGAGGCGTGAAGCTGATGGAGGTGGCTAGAAGGATTAGGTATCTAGCAAATATGAGGGGATCATACTTGGGGTAAACCTCATGGTTGAGGTTTAGTAGTCGACTAGGGTTATGTACCAGTTGATTGGTCAAGTGTTTTGACACTTGGTAGCCGAGTCGACTCTGAGCAGTCGACTAGTCAGTAGTCGACTAGCATTTGACTGTGGTCGCATGGCCTTGGCAGCCGACTGCCAGTTTTGGGGAGTCGACTGGCCTTGAGCAATCAACTGCCTTGGAGGGAAGTAGATTGTTGGTCGAGGTCACGGGAACAGAAAGCTCGGTAGACGACTGAGCAGTCAGTTACGGGCTTGGCAGTCGACTGTTGGTAATGGCAATCGACTGCCAATATATCCATTGGCTTGAATGCCAATATGGATCAAGCCCATTGTGAGACAATGACATTGTAGGCAGTTGACTGGTGCCTTTTGGCAGTCAATTTCCAGGCAAAAATCCAAGTCGCACGAAGGCATAAAAGGAGCTCAACGGGAAGGATTTCAGGAAGAGCATTTCTTGAGGATTTGAAGGGGAGTTGCTACTGCGATTCCAGTCCTTCAAGGCATCCTAAAGCAACCAAAAGCTCAAGCATTCAAAAGCTCACTTGTGTAAAGTGTTGTTTCTTTCATTTCATTTATGTGCTTACATTTGGCTTGCTTATTCTTATTGTTGTAAGATTCTTATACGAGGTTTCTCCACCTCTGACGTGTTATCGAGAAGGAGTTGTATTAGTGATGGTTTACATCACTAGAGCTCATTTGAGCTCAACCCATGGAGTAGGAACCCTAGGTTCTGAACCATGTTATATCGCTTTGTCTATTGTTATGGTTGTGTATTCTTGTTGTGCATTTTTATTATTGTATATTCCGCTGTGCATTAACAAGTTTGTGTAGAGCCAAGCGCGATCGAATTTCGAGAAACATGAATGTGTCATTCATCCCCCTCTAGCACATCACCAAAGGTCCTACAAGTGGTATCAGAGCTTGGAGCTCTTCATTTGGACTAACCGCCAAGGAGCAAACGCTCTAGAGGAGAAGAAAATGGTGGTTGAAGAAAGATTGGGTGATGACATCAATGTGCCTCCTCCATATGAATTCTATGAAGCCAAGAAATTTAAGCAATGGGCGGTAAGAATGAAATATTTTCTTATGTAAGATTATGATAATTGGATTAGTGTGATAGTAGAATTCGACGCTCTGAAGAATAAGAATGGAAGAGCACTCAAGAAGAAGAAGTAGAGCAAAGAGCAACTCCGATACTTCAACATAAACAATAAGGTAATTGGTATGTTAATTAGTACAACTCCTAATGATATATTGTGTATGTTAGGAGATTGTAAGGATGTCAAGGAGCTTTGGAGCAAGCTAGCTAAGCTCCATGAAGAACCCTTGACGGCTCAAGAAATAGAGGAGCCCAAAGAACAAGAATGCTCATCGGCTCATTTGGAGAAGAAGACCGAAGAAGCAAGCTCATCCTCACAAGAAAGTGAGGATTCGGAGGTCGAGAGGTGTTCGACATCCGGATCGATAGAAGAGGTGGACGAAGTAGAAAAAGCCTCCACCTCTAGGATTGAGGGGTAGGAGAGAATTTTCATACCAGAGCAAACTCAAGAGGAAGCTTCAATCTCCGGGAGAGATGAAGAACCAACTCCGGTTCCTACCACCGACCTAGGTAACTCAAGTATTTTAATTAAAAATAAAAATCATATTGTATCCTTTGAGTGTAGGGAAGTTGGACACTACAAGAGCAAGTGTCCGAAACAGGTTCAAGAAAATGGCACAAGTTGTGCTAAAGGTCAAGGATGCCAGTGTCTCAAAAATTAAAAGCAAGGAGCACATCATTTGCTTCAAATGTTATCAAAAGGGGCACTATAGAAGTCAATACCCTAAGAGAGGAGATATACATGTAGGGGGAGCTTCTAAAGCAAACCTTAAGGTATATTTTATTAATGCACCTTCAAGTTTCAAGATTAAAAAGCATGCTAGGAATAATTTTAATTCACTTGCTATTGCTCATGAAAAGCATGCTAGAAGTAACAATAAATATTTTTGCCTAGGTGCTAAGAGCGATAATTTAGGTCTAAGGATAATCCTAGAAAAATTTTACCTAAAGAAACCATTAGGAAGATAGAAGAAAATCTAGGCATTGATCCTAAAAAAGATAGACATATGCCTAGAAGAAAAGAAAATGCCTAAAGAATGAATGAAAAATAAAAAATTGGGCAATTAGAATTAGAGAACCAAGCCTTGAGGTCAAGGCTTGAGAAATTGGAGAAGAACCTTGCAAGAATGACAAATTCAATTATAGGGTCTAGGAGCCAAAACTTAGGGGTTAATAGACAAGAACCATCTAGGGGAAATAAAGGTTTGAGTCACAAACCTAAGCCTAAGGAGACCTACCATAGTGTTCCATTCGATTATGGAACCATCCATAGGTCTAGGAAAACCAAGGTTACTAGGGAAGTCATCCCTAAGGCTAACCATGGTGTGTGCTTAGTGGCTAAGGTTTCAAGAAAATCTAGGAAAGCCACTAAGGAGGTTACAAGGGTAGTTACCCCTAGAGTTAACCAAGGTAAGACCTAAATGACCAAAGCTTCAAAGTCTAGAAGAGTCATTAGGAAGGTATCAAGGGAAGTTATCCCTAGTGAATACCTAGTAAACCCAAGGAGCTCCAATAGGTATTGGGTTCCTAGGAGCATGATGGATTCATGCTAGATGGGTTAAGTTGTGTCAATCTTTGAATGGGTAGGTAGTTAACCTAACCATAGCAAAATTGGCATTTTAGGTTATTTCCAAAGGTGTGGGATACTTTGGAAATAAGTTTTAATTTCATATCCTAAAGGATTTTAGGATGTGCCAATATCATGTAAGAAGTTTGAAAATTTGATCAAAATTAGCACAATTAAGTTTAAAGGTCATAGTGTGTCATTTTCAATTTTTGGCACACTTGGGAGATAAGTTGTCTTATGGAAAAATGGACTTAATTCTAACAAATGACAATTAATATTAAAATCTATGTATTCTTATGCCTTTATATTTTATTTGTCATGCTTATGTTTGCCATAATGTCATGTCATGACATTATATTTCATTTTATTATTTAAAATGTCATGACAATGCTTAGGTCTGTTTTTTAAATGTCATGAAAATGTTTAGATATATATGTCATGTATGTTTAGGTTTACTTATATGTCATGACATCATAATTATTGGCACATGTCTTTATTTATGCTATCATTATATGCCATAATCATCATTCATGCATTTAGGATTAATTAAAATTGATTTAAGAACTATGGCATGATTTGAAGTCCCATATATAAGGGAATCAAATAGAGTTCCCTAGAAAAATGCATGAGACCGTAGTCTAGGAAGAACAAAAATCCACATCTCACATTACATTGACATGTGTGTGTATTAATACACTCTAGACAAATGTGAGATGTTAGAAAAATGAGTTAAGTTTAAGGTACATAGTTTTTGCATCTAGATGAACTCAAACTCATTTCAATCTAATGTTGGATCATGGGGAAAGCTAATGTGTAAGTCATGTGCATTGAGCCCATAGATCATGTTCCAATATAAGGTTTTAAAATCATTTCAAAATATTTTTGAAAAACCTTGGTGTAGTCTATCTTTTGATAGAAGTCACTATTGATGATGTTGGTACAAAGCAGGCTCAAAACATTGAAGTTATCTTTGTTTTTGAACTTTGTATCAATCTCACTATTTTATAGGTATTTTATTTTTCAAATATTTTTCACCCATAATAATTGACTTAAGTATTATACATATGAAGTTTCATTATTTTCAATTTATGTATAATTACTTATGAATTAACCAAATTCGTTTTCTAAATCTGAGTTCTGCATTTGCAGAAATCAGTCGACTGCCGCCTTGGGTAGTCGACTGGTTGCTGACCGAGTCGACTGCCAAGGCTGATTTTGAATAAACAAAGATATTTAGCTCATGTGTCAGTCATTTTAGGCTACCCTAACTACTTCTAATCCTAGGATATGCTTTGGAAAGCATTGGAAGGGTGAAAATCCATTGAATATGGATTATGAGAGTTTTTTAGGGTGAAAATCAAATTTTAATGTGTGTGAAAGTTCAAGTTTGAACTTTTGCCCATAATTTTGATGGTTTAGTGTTCCTATAGGCTTAGAGACTCTCCAAGGATATTATTAGTGCAATGGTCAAGGGAAAACAAGTCTTTATGGGGAGGTTATCCATCTTAGGATGATGAATGTGTATTCCTCAAAGGGGGAGACATGAAGGGTTTTAGAAGCCCTTATTATGCTCACCAAAGGAGGAGAATTGGACGAGTGAGGATTGCCTCTCATTTAGTGATATATGATTTATCACTAGGAAGAGTGAAAGCATCCTAGATGTTTTTGGACCAAGGGGGAGATTGTAAGATTTCATTGGTATATGAGACATTGATACCCTTGGGGAGTTTTTTTTTATGTATGCCAAAGGGGGAGAAGTGAGGTTTAAGTTAGGTAACCTTCACTATGCTTTAGCAGTGGAAGCATTTAAGTTTAGATTATTGTTAGCCTAACTTAAAGGTATTGTCAAACATCAAAAAGGGAGAGATTGTTAGTGCAATTAGCCTAAGTCACGATTGATCGGACTCGAGTTTGACTCAAGTAATATTTTGATGTTTGATAATGGGTTGACCATTGTTTGATAATGGGTTGACTATATGGTTGACATGGGTTGACCATTGTTTGATAATGGGTTGACTATATGGTTGATATGGGGTTGACCATATGATGGAGAAGTCCAAGCATGGGTCTTGATACATGGAAAGTCCATGTCTTGAATACTTGGTACGGGAAGTCCAAGCATGGGTTGGCACATGGAAAGTCCAAGCATTGGTCTTGGCAATGATAAAGTCCAAGCATGGGTCTTGGCATGTAAAGTCCAAGTCATGGGTACTTGGCAATTGGAAAGTCCAAGCATGGGTCTTGGCGTGTAAAGTCCAAGTCATGGGTACTTGGCAATTGGAAAGTCCAAGCATGGGTATTGGTATTTGGAAAGTCCAAGTGTGTGATATTGGTAGCGTAAAGTCTAAGCGTAGTCTTGGCGACATAAGTCAAATGTTTGGCGACGTAAAGTCCAAGCATGTGTCTTAGCAACGTAAGCCCAAATGTGCCTTGGCGGTATAGATCGGTTAGCATGACAATAGCCGATGGAAGCACCTGAAGGCTAGCGTATGGATGAACAAATCATGGATGACTTGGAGGGATCCGATAGGCGTGAGGCTGATGGAGGTGGCTAGAAGGCTTAGGTCTAGACTAAGGGTGGTCTAGCAAGTATAAGGGGATCATACTTAGGGTAAACCTTATGGTTGAGGTTTAGTAGTCGACTTGGGATATGGACCAGTCGATTGGTCTGTTTTGACACTTGACAACCGAGTAGACTTTGAGAAGTCGACTGGGATTATGATCAGTCGACTGGTCGGGAGTCGACTAGCATTCGACTACGGACGCGTGGCCTTGGCAGTCGACTGCCAGCTTTGGGCAATCGACTAGGCTTGAGTAGTCGACTACCATGGAGGGAAGTCGACTACTGGTCGAGGTTACAGGAACAGAAAGCTCGACAGATGACTGAACAGTCAGCTATAGGCTTGGCAGTCGACTATTGGTAATGGAAGTCGACTGTCAGTGTATCCGTTGGCTTGAATGTCAATGTAGATCATGTTAGAGAAATCAACCTAAGTATGATATTGGTTTTGATGTGTGTGACAAAGGATTTATGTTAGGATGTTATGTGTTTTGATGTGTGTATTCAAGTTATGCAGGACTTGGTGAATCACACATGGTTAGATTGATGAAGCATTGGCAAGTTAATCATCTCATGGCTCGGGTCCTTGAGTCGGTGAAGGATGGTATGGGGAGAAGCCATGAGCTTGGTGCATCTGAGGGACCGTCGGACAAGGAGCAATTGGAGTGAAGCCAAAAAAAGTAGACTTCAGGATGAGACACGAAAGATGGCACAGGAGAAGTTGTGAGCTTAGTGCATCCGAGGGATGCAGGCCGAACGAAGAGAGCATCGGTGAGGGACTCCATGAAAGATGAGAGTTGAGCGATTGTAATCCAGGTCGGGGTAGGTCAATGTAGGTGGACTTGGCCAAATGGCTAAGATCAAGTGTCAAATGCTCAAATATGGTGTTTGAGGTTTTACTCGACGGTCGGATGCTCAAACAACTTGTTGTTTGAGGTTTTACCCGACAACAGTCGACTGATATAGGTATCAGTCGACTGGTCCAAGTCAACTGCTAGTTGATCGGAGTCAACTGCTAGTTGATCGGTGTCAACTAGGGTTTTGTCGCCAACAGTCAACTGCCAAGGGTTGGCAGTGGACTGCTCCACCATCAGTTGACTGTTATAAGTGGACGTGGTCACAGAAATATTTTGAGTCGACTGATTGCTTAGAACAATCGACTGATGGCTCTATCAGTCGACTGCTAGTGTGATCAGTCGATTGATCAGTGTGTCGTTGAATTGTAACGATCGTGAATTAGGCATGGTCAGAAGCCGTTAGAATGGCAGTAGTCGACTGATGGCATGCAACAATCGACTGTTGCATGCCCAACGGGAAGAAACCCCTCTTCTTTATAAAAAGAGGGGTTGGGGGCCTTAGGGCATCTAATGCTTCTACTCCTAAGTGTGCTCCAAATGCTCTAAACATTTTTTACTCTCCTCTTCCTTAATTCTATCTCTATCTTATTATAAGATGGAGAGTTTGTGTAAGAAGGTTTCTCTCCACCTTGTTTGAGCTAATGGAGAAGTTAGTGGATTGGTTGAGGGAGTGATCCACCTAATGGATCGTCATGGATTAGCGGCAAGGGTCATGAACCACGTTACATCGACTTGTTTGTATTGCTTCTCTTTACTTTGTTTTAGTCTTAATTATCTTTAGTATTATCGTTAGTATTCCATTGTGCTAACAAGATTGTAGACGATTAAGAATGAGCGAAGTCCATCGAGCATTGTAGGCAATTCATCCCCCCTTCTAGCCAGGCCTCGATCCTCCAACAAGTTGTATTAGAGCGAGGATCTTGTCAACGGACTCACCACCGCAACAAGCAAACCTACAATGGTCAGCATGAACATCCATCCACCGAAATTTGAAAGTGATTTCTCTTGGTGGAAGGGGGAGGTATTTGAAAGGATGGAGGTATTCTTCGAAACCGACTTTGATATCATGTTAATTATGGAAAACCATTTTGAGTTGCCTAAGGATGAAGAGAATAAGTCATTAGAGAAATCAAAATGGACAAAGAAACAAAAGGAGGAGCACCTAGCAAATTCAAAGGCAAAGTACCATCTCTTCAATGTGCTTCCTCAACAAGAAATTAACCGAATTGGAGAGTGCTCAAGTGCTAAGGAAATGTGGGAGAAGCTAATTGAGCTTCATGAGGGCACATCCGAAGCAAAACTAGCAAGACGGGAACTTCTCCGATCTCAACTCAACAACATTAAATAAAGGAGAAAAGGTATTATCTTTGCATTCTAGGTTTAAAGAAATTATTAATGGTTTATCCAGTGTAGGAGAAAAATCAAACTAGGATATGATAATGAAAGCAATCGACGCATTCCCCTGATCATCCAAATGGAGCTCCATGGTGGATTCTTTCTACATTTCAAGGAATCTAGAGGTGAGCACCCTAGAAGAATTCTTTTCTACCCTGGAACTTCATGAAACTCGCCTTGAAGGTATAATACAAGAACCAAGCACTCAATCAAGGGGAGTAGCGCTAGTAGCAAACAAAGGGAAGAAGAAGAAGACTACACCTTCTTCATCGGACGATGACTCACAATCTTCCATGGGTACCGATGAAGAAGCTTATATGGTCAGAAAGGTAAGGCATGCTTTAAAAAGTTTTAAATTTAACAAATCTCATGATAGGAGAAGGAGGACTAAGAAAATTATACGCTAAAATTGCCAAGAAGAAGGACACATGAGGGATAAGTGTCCTTTGTTGAAGAAGAATGACAAGAAGAAAGAAGGGAAGAAGAAAGAAGAGAAGAAGTCAAAGGAGAAGGAAAGTCAAAAAACTGGAACTTAAAAGCCACATGGGATAATTCATCTTCATCGGAGGAAGAAGAAATCGTCTCCCATTTTGCACTAATGGGAATAGAAGATGTTGCCTCCACCTCCTCCAAGCAAGAAGAAGGAAGCACAAGTGAGGAGGAGAGCTCAAGTGTAGGAGGAGCATCATCATCGGAACCGAAGAAAGAAGATTGGGTAAGTGAGGTAAAAAGTCTCCCCACTCAAGATATTGTTTCAATGATTTCAAGCTTAACTAGGGATTTGTTTAGGACCAGAAAGAAAATTAAATGCATGCAAAATGAAATTAGAAATCTAGAAGAAAAACTTAAAAATGCATGTTCACATGATGATGTTATTTTTTCTAGTTTAAATGATGCATGCTTAGAATAAAATAAGGTTTTACGGGAAAAGGTAGAATACCTTACCAAGGCTCTTGAAAAATTTACTATAGGCTCAAATACTTTGAACATGATCATTGGGAGCCAAAGGGCAAGCTTTAACAAAAAGGGCTTAGGATATAAAGGATCTAAGAATGAAAAGGCATACCATTGTCTAATTACAGGGGGCAATCAAAGACTACAATTATAGATAGAAAATGGATCCCTAAGGAATACTTGGTAAACCTTATTAGAAAGAACTTATATTAGGTTCTCAAGTCAATCCTTAAAGGTTAGAAAAACCTAAGATAATCAATCATATTTGAAATTATTTAATATCCTTCTAATGGTTGACTTATGATGATAATGGGTCGTACTTGATTTATGGTCATGATGGATGATACTTAACCTTAGTAGCATTGCATGAAATTTTTGATTAAGTATAATTACCTTAGTTACATCTCACATTTCACTATAAGGCTAACTTGATTGAAAATATAGCAATAGGGGAGATGTTAGGTTGATACAAGTGATTCACTAATGCTTATGGCATTTTGATGAATCATATGTGTATCATGACATAGCAATCATAGACCAACTATGGGGAAAGTAAATGTTTAATTCATAAACATCTTACCCAAAAATCATGGTTGGATATTTTTAATGTTTTAAAACCATTTCATGCTTTGAAAAACTGTGAGTTTATATTTTGAAACATTCAAAAGCAAAACTAGATTTCAAAGTTGATACAAAATTTGAGGATTTTAAAACTTTTGAGTTTTTGCCTAATTTTTGAAAATTGAATGCATTTTCATGAAAAATCATTTTTCCTTGATAAAGGAACTCATAAGAAATATGTTCCCCAAATTTCATAATTTTTCAAATTTTCCTCAATTTTTAATGCATTTCTAAAGTTGACTTCAGAAATCAGGAATTCGGATTTATCAGGTACCAGTCGACTGGTGACTGTCTCAGTTGATTGATGACTCTGTGCACGGGCACAACAGCTCGGTTTTGAGCTTTTTTAGTCAGTTTTTGGTATTTTTCTTTTCTTAGATATTGATACCTCATTGTATACTTTATGTATGATCTTTTTGATGGTGTTAAAGGGGGGGAATTGTAAGGTTTAAGTTAATCATGCCCTAGCATGTGTTAAGGGAGAGTTGGCATGTGTTAAGAGGGAGGTTTGATATTCATGTTTGATCTACATGCTTACTTTCCTTAAGTATTTTTAAATGTTTTGCCTAACTTAAACATATTGTCTCACATCAAAAAGGGAGAGATTGTTAGGACAATTAACCCAAGTATGATATTGGTTTTGATGTGTGTGGCAAAGGATTTAAGTTAGGATGTTATATGTTTTAATGTGTGTGTTCAAGTTGTGCAGGACTTGGTGAATCACACATGGTTAGCTTGATGAAGCATTGGCAAGTTAATCATCTCATGGCTCAGGTCCTTGAGTAGGTGAAGGATGACATGGGGAGAAGTCGTGAGCTTGGTGCATCCGAGGGACCGTCGAACAAGGAGAAATTAGAGTGAAACCAAAGGAAGCAAACTTCAGGGCGAGACGCGAAGGATGACACAAGAGAAGTCGTAAGTTTAGTGCATCCGAGGGGCACAAGCCGAACGAAGAGAGCTTTGATGAGGGACTCCATGAGAGATGAGAGTTGAGTGATTGTAACCCGAGTCGGGGTAGCTCAATGTAGGTGGACTTGGCCAAATGGATAAGATCAAGTGTCGGATGCTCAAACATAGTATTTGAGATTTTATCCGACAACAGTCGACTGATATAGGTATCAGCTGACTGGTTCGAGTCGACTGCTAGTTGACCAGTGTCAACTAGGATTTTGTGGCCCAACAGTTGACTGCCAAGGGTTGGCAGTCGACTGCTCCACCATCAGTCGACTGCCAAGGGCTGACAATCGACTATTATAAGTGGACGCAGACACAGAAACATTTTGAGTCAACTGATTGCTTAGAGCAATCGACTGATGGCTCTATCAATCGAATGCTAGTGTGATCAGTTGACTGATCAGTGTGTAGACCGCGAATCAGGTGTGGTCAGAAGCCGTTGGAACGATAGCAATCAACTGATGGCTTGCAGCAGTCGACTGCTGCATGCCCAACGGGAAGAACCCCCTCTTCTCTATAAAAAGAGGGGTTGGGGGCCTTGGGACAGTTAATGTTTCCACTCCTAAGTGTGCTCCAAGTGCTCTAAACGTTTTTACTCTCCTCTTCCTTAATTTTATCTCTATCTTATTGTAAGAGGGAGAGTTTGTGTAAGAAGGTTTCTCTTCGCATTGTTTGAGCTAAAGGAGAAGTTAGTGGATTGGTTAATGTAGGGGATCGGTACGGCCGGCTAGAGGGGGGTGAATAGCCCTTTTCTTTTGGATGCCGGTATTTGCTCGTCTACAAAACTAATTAGCGCAAGCGGAAGACTAATAAAGACAAGCAAATAGAAATACAAGAAAACAAACGCTAACAAAGAATGTAACGTGGTTCACGGCTACGCCGCTAATCCACGGTCCCCGATTCGTCCTCGGTGAATCACTCCGCTTAACCAATCCACTAAATGGTCTCTCCTTTGCACCAAGCTAGGTGGAGGTAACCTTTACAATCAAGATCACTCTTCTTACAAATAGAATGGAGTAAAAGCAAGTAAGAAGAGTTTAGAGCTTGTGGGGCACTAGGAAGATCACTTGGAGCATAAGCATTAGCCTCTCAAAGGCTTACACCCTCTCTTTTTATAGAGAGGGCTGATTTCTTCCCGTTGGCCGCCATCAGTCGACTGCCGCCCTTGGCAGTCGACTGCCGTCACTACAACGGCCTCCGAACACGTCGGATCCCGGCCGGGTGTAGTCAGCGGAACTCTTGGCGTCGATGATGGACCTCCGATCGGCCGCCTCCGTAGTCAATCGCCGGCCGGCTACGGACGTTCGCGGCCAAACCCTATTGACGATCCGACTCGCCCGGATCGATGGTCTTCGCGATCGGCGCCACGTATGCGCCGATCACGCTACAATCCGATCGATCGTATACGGTCGAACTCACTCGACTCGAGCGATCATTCGCCATGACATGGCGATCGGCGGTGTCGGGAAAACCCATCCGACACTTGGCCAAATGGCCAAGTTTCACCTAAGAGCTACCCTTCCCCGGGTTACAATCGCTCACTCTCATCTCTCGGAGTCCCTCGCCTTCGAAGTTCTCTTCGTTCTCGGCCACGTCCCTCGGCAGCATCAGGCGCACGGCTCTGCAATGCTCCTTCGCGTCTCTTGCCTCGAAGTCTACTTCCTCCGGCTTCACTCCAAGCTTCTCGTCCGGCGGTCCCTCGGATGCTCCAAGCGCACGGCTTCCGCAAAGCTATCCTTCACCGACTCAAGGCACGAGTCATGAGATGTGAAACTCGCCACGGCTCCATGTGCGAATTACTAAGTTCTGCACGACTTCAACGCACATATCAAATCAACATATCAAACTAACTTAAACCCTTTGCACACCATCAAAACCATATTACGACAAGAGATTGCCCTAACAATCTCCCCCTTTTTGATGTGTGGCAATCCGTTTAAGTTAGGTAAAAATATTTGATATAAATTCTAAGGTAAGAAAGTATGTAAAGATAAACATGATATAGCAACATGTCACTCCCCCTTAATCCATGAAACCCTATATTGCAAATTTTCTCCCCCTATCATATATTTCTCCCCCTAAAATAATTAACTTAAACATAAATTATTTCTCCCCCTTTGACACCATCAAAAAGATTAACACTAAGTTATAAGCTCATGGCATCAAGTATAATGGAGGGAAAATACCAAAAACATGATTAAAATCTGAAATCAGAAAATTGCAGGCTGATTTTGAGGAGCGATCATTGCTATCGGTATGGCAATGTAGCACAATTGATTCAAATTACGATTTTAGGCGAATTTCAGAAATGCATTAAAAATTCCAGAAAATTCGAAAAATCATGAAATTTGAGGAGCATATTTCTATTAAGTATATCTATCAGTGAAAAATAGGTTTTCATGAAAAATCATTATATTTCTACATATTTTCCAAAAATCCAAAAGCTTTAAAACTACTAGATTTTTTATCATAAGAGTATCCATTTTAACACCTAGTCTTGCATCCAATTGTTTCAAAACATGAATACATGTATTTTAAAGTAAGAAATTGTTTTGAAAACATATGAAATATTCAACCATGATCTTTGGGCAATATGTCTATGAATTAAACATAAACCTTCCCCATGATTGGTCTATTATTGCTATGTTGATACTTTAAATGACCATCTAAATGTCATAGGCATTAGTGGACATTTGTATCATCCTAATATCTCACCCATGCTAAGTTTGCAATCAAGTTAGCCTATAGTGAGTGTGAGATGCATCCTAGGGGGTATTTGTATATACTTAACCAATATATTCATGTAATTCTATCATAGTTAAGTATCAACCTCACAATTAACATGATCATAATGGCATATATGATTTAATTTCACATTATGATCATGAAATGCATGTTTTCATCAATTTATAACCATGCATTAGGTATTATGTGATGATAATAACCAATGTATCAACTAAAGCATGATTCAAACCTATTTCTCATGATAATGTGCCAAATATTAAAATCATAAATCATGATTTCAAACATACATAGCAATTTATTAATCATCATGATTTAAGCAATATTATCTATTTATGGGCACGTTATCATCACCCAAGACTATTCTAAAAATGTTGTCCCGCCATCCTAAGTCAACCAAAATATGATATAGGTCAATTCTATATGGTTGACTGCCCTAGGATTTTCCTAACCCTTAAGGATGGATTTTGGAACCCAAAATAAGTTCTTTCCTATTGGGTTCACTAAGTATTCCTTGGGGATCCATTTCCTAGCTATTACTTTCTTCTTGTCTTGTCCCCTAGCTATTAGACATTTGTAGGTCTTTTCATTTTTCTTTTCCTTGTAGCCTAGGCCCTTTTTGTTGAAACTAGCTCTTTGGCTCCCTAAGATCATGTTCAATGTGTTGGAGCCAATTGTGAATTTCTCTAGGGCTTTGGTTAAATAATCTACCTTTTCCCTTAATGCCCTATTTTCCTCTATGCATGCATCATTAACATCCAAAGGCATATAGTCATGTGAGCATGCATCATCATTTAAGCTAGAAGAAATATTATCATTTAAGCATGCATTTTCTAGCTTTTGTTCTAAATCCTTAATTTGATTAAGCATGCTTTTATTTTTCTTTTTCATTCCAAATAAGTCCTTAGTTAAACTAGAAATTATGGAAACTATTTTCTTAGGAGAAGCTTTCGTTACCATAGTTTCCATATCTTCTTCTTCTTCTTCGGATGATGAGGATGTAGAAGCTCCCCCTTCATTTGAGCTCTCTCCACTTGAGCTTGATCCTTCATTTTCGGAGGAAGAGCAATCTAAGTCATCAAAGGCCATCAAGGCCAAATTGGTGACAAAGGCATTCTCCTCATCCGATGATGATGAAGAGGATGAGGATGGGTCATCCCAAGTCCTTGCCTTTAGGGCTTTGACCTTTCCCTTTTCCTTTGTCTTCTTCTCCTCTTCCTTTTTATTCTTGCTCCCCTTTTTCTTCTTCTTTTCTTCCTTCTTTTTCTTTTCTTCTTTGCTTTTGTTTAGGAGGGGACAATTATCCCTTATGTGTCATTCTCCTTGGCAATTGTAGCATATGACCTTCCCCCTTGGTCTTCTATTCCTATCATTAGATTTATCAAATCTAAAATTCTTAAATGCACGTCTTACCCTCCTTACCATATAGGCTTCTTCGGTGCTATCCATGGAGGAGGAGGAAGACGCTTCGTCATCGGAGGAGGAGGAGGGGATTTCCATCTTCTTCTTCCCCTTATTTGCCAACAATGCTACTCCTCTTGAGGGTTGAATTCTAGGCTCCTCTTGTATTCCTTCAAGCCTAGTTTCGTGGAGCTCCATTGTTGAGAAAAATTCCTCCAAGGTACTTACTTCCAAGTTCTTGGAGATGTAGAACGAATCCACCATGGAGCTCCACTTTGAGGACCAGGGAAAGGCATCTATAGCCTTCATGAGCATGTCCCGGTTTGATAGCTTCTCACCTACACTTGTTAGCCCAACTAAAATTTCTTTAAACCTAGAGTGTAGTGAGGTTACCTTTTCTCCCTTTTCTAGTTTTATATTGGATAGTTGGGAGCGGAGGAGGTCTCTCCTTGCTAGCTTGGCCTCGGATGTGCCTTCATGGAGTTCTATAAGCTTCTCCCACATCTCTTTGGCGCTAGCACATTCTCCGATCCGGTTGATCTCTTGTTGGGGGAGCACATTGAAAAGATGATGTTTTGCCTTTGAGTTCGCAAGGTGCTCCTCTCTTTACTTCTTAGCCCATCGTGATTTTTCGATTTGTTCACCCTTTTCATCCCTAGGCAACTCGAACCCATTTTCCATTATTAGCATAATATCAAAATCGGTCTCGAAGAATACCTCCATTCTCTTTTTCCACCAAGAGAATTCGCCGTCGAACTTCGGTGGGTGGATGTTTGAGCCGGCCATTTTGAATGTTGCTTGTTGTGGCGGTTAGTCCTCAACAAGCTTTCCTTGGCTCTGATACCACTTGTAGGGGATCGGTACGGCCGGCTAGAGGGGGGTGAATAGCCCTTTTCTTTTGGATGCCGGTATTTGCTCGTCTACAAAACTAATTAGCGCAAGCGGAAGACTAATAAAGACAAGCAAATAGAAATACAAGAAAACAAACGCTAACAAAGAATGTAACGTGGTTCACGGCTCACGCTAATCCATGGTCCCCGATTCGTCCTCGGTGAATCACTCCGCTTAACCAATCCACTAAATGGTCTCTCCTTTGCACCAAGCTAGGTGGAGGTAACCTTTACAATCAAGATCACTCTTCTTACAAATAGAATGGAGTAAAAGCAAGTAAGAAGAGTTTAGAGCTTGTGGGGCACTAGGAAGATCACTTGGAGCATAAGCATTAGCCTCTCAAAGGCTTACACCCTCTCTTTTTATAGAGAGGGTTGATTTCTTCCGTTAGCGCCATCGATCACGCCCTTGGCGATCATTGCCATCCTACAGCCTCCGAACACGTCGGATCCCGACCGTTGTAGTCCAACGGAACTCTTGGCAGTCGACTGATGGACCTCATCCGATCGGCTGCTCCCGTAATCGTCGCGATCGGCTACGAACGGTCTGTGGCGAAACCCTATTGACGATCGACTCGCGCCCGGCGGTGATGATGGTCTTGGCGATCGACTTCCACGTATGGCGATCATTGCGCCCTAATCCGATCGATCGTATACACGGTCGAACTCACTTGGCTCGGAAGCGATCGCCATGACATGGCGATCGGCGGTGTCGGGAAAACCCATCCGACACTTGGCCAAATGGCCAAGTTTCACCTAAGAGCTACCCTTCCCCGGGTTACAATCGCTCACTCTCATCTCTCGGAGTCCCTCGCCTTCGAAGTTCTCTTCGTTCTCGGCCACATCCCTCGGCAGCATCAGGCGCACGGCTCTGCAATGCTCCTTCGCGTCTCTTGCCTCGAAGTCTACTTCCTCCGGTTTCACTCCAAGCTTCTCGTCCGGCGGTCCCTCGGATGCTCCAAGCGCACGGCTTCCGCAAAGCTATCCTTCACCAACTCAAGGCACGAGTCATGAGATGTGAAACTCGCCACGGCTCCATGTGCGAATTACTAAGTTCTGCACGACTTCAACGCACATATCAAATCAACATATCAAACTAACTTAAACCCTTTGTCACACCATCAAAACCATATTACGGCAAGAGATTGCCCTAACAGTTAAGGGAGTGATTCGCCTAACAGATCGTTATGGATTAGCGGCAAGGGTCATGAACCATATTACATCGATTTGTTTGTATTGCTTCTCTTTACTTTGTTTTAGTCTTAATTATCTTTAGTATTATCGTTAGTATTCTGTTGTGCTAACAAGATTGTAGATGATTAAGAACGAGCAAAGTCCATCAAGCATTGTAGGCAATTCATCCCCCCTTCTAGCAGGGCCTCGATCCTCCAACATATCAAGCCCGTTGTTAGACAACAATACTGTAGGCAATCAACTGGTTTCTTTTAGCAGTCGATTGCCAAGTAGAAATCCAGGTCATGCGGAGGCATAAAAGGAGCTTGATGGGAAGGATTTCAAGAAGAGTGTTTCTTGAGGATTTGAAGGAGAGTTGCTGATGTGATTCCAGTCCTTCAAGGCATCCTAAAGCAACCAAAAGCTCAAGCATTCAAAAACTCACTTGTGTAAAGTGTTGTCTCTTTCATTTCATTTATGTGCTTGTATTTGACTTGTTTATTCTTATTGTTGTAAGATTCTTGTACTAAGTTTCTCCACCTCCGACTTGTTGTCGAGAAGGAGTTGTATTAGTGGTAGTTTGCATCACTAGAGCTCATTTAAGCTCGACCCGTGGAATAGGAACTCTAGTTCCGAACCACATTATATCACTTTATCTATTGTTGTGGTTATGTATTCTTGTTGTAAATTTTCATTATTGTATATTCCATTGCGCATTAACAAGTTTGTGTAGAGACAAGCGCAATCGAATTCCGAGCGACGCGAATGCGCCATTCACCCCCCTCTAGCGCGTCACCAAAGGTCCTACAATATTGACCAAATTCGAGTGAGACTTGAGTAGTATTTTGATGTTTGACAATGGATTTGACCATATGTTGACCATATGACTAGTGGATGATTAGGATATTCAAAGTCATATGGAAGAGTTTATTTGGGAGAGATTATTGGAGCAATCAACCTCGGAAGTCCAAGTTTGGATACTTTGCAAGGAAAGTCCAAATATGAATATTTGGCAAAGGAAGTCCAAAGGTTAGTCTTGGCAACGTAAGTTCAAGTGTGTAGTCTTGGCAGCATAAAGTTCAAGTGAATTTTGGAAATTGGAAAGTCCAACATGGAGTTGGCAAGGGAAGTCTAAGCATGGTCTTGGTATAAAAAGTCCAAGCATGGTCTTGGCATTTGGAAAGTTCAAGTCATGGGTACTTAGCAATTGGAAAGTCCAAGTCATTGGTACTTGGCAAAGGGAAATCCAAGGGTAGGTTTGGCGACGTAAAGTTCAAATATGGGTTTTAGCGGCGTAAGTCTAAATGGATCTTGGTGTTGGTGCAATCGGCCCAGGTCACGATTGACCAGGACTCGAGTTTGACTCGAGTGATGTTTTGATGTTTCGACAAAAACATATGACAATATAATTGTCATTTGGTAAAGTCCAAGTCTTGAGTACTTGGCATGGCATTGGGAAAAGTCCAAGCATGGGTCTTGGCAATGTAAAGTCCAACATGGGTTGGCAAGGAAAGTCCAAGCATGGTCTTGGCATGAAAAGTCCAACATGGGTTGGCATGGAAAGTCCAAGCATGGTCTTGGCATGAAAAGTCCAACATGGGTTGGCAAGGGAAAGTCCAAGCTTGAGTCTTGGCATTTGAGAAGTCCAAGGGTTTGATATTGGCAGCGTAAAGTCCAAGCGGGAGTCTTGGCAGCATAAGTCCAATGGTTGGCGGCGTAAAGTCCAAGCGGAGTCTTGGCGGCGTAAGTCCAATGTGCCTTGGCGGTGTAGACACCGTTAGCATGACATAGCCGATGGAAGCACCTGAAGGCTAGCGCGATGGATGAACAAGTCATGGATGACTTGGAGGGATCCGAGAGGCGTGAGGCGTGAGGCTGATGGAGGTGGCTAGAAGGCTTAGGTCTAGGCTAAGGGTGGTCTAGCAAGTATGGGGGAACCATACTTCGGTTAAAACCTTATGTTTGAGGTGTGCCGATCAGGTGCCATGTGGCGATCGCCCGAGTCAACTAGGGTTTATTGCGGGTTATAGCCTGCGATCGATCGGATGGCTCGGCGATCGGTGATGGCTCGAGCAGTCAACTGATCGCGTGATCAGTTGACTAGTGCTCGAGAAATCGGCCACAGAATGGAGTCGAGACTTGACTGGTCGAGTGAGGACTCCATCAGTGGACTGATGGTCACAATCAGTCGATTGATGAAGGTTCCGTTGGACTTATCCAGTGTGGATCTAGCCGTTGTCTCACGACAACAGTGGCATCAGTCGACTGATGGTCCCGATCAGTCGACTGATCGACTTTTTCCAGCACAGGTTGAAGCTATATATGTAAAATACTGAAATTTAAAATACTAAATTTAATGGCCAAAAATTTAGGGGAAATAATCCTAGGGATTATTTTCGAGATTTTTAGGAATTTTTAAGAATTTTTCTGGATTTAAACGGAGGTCGTACGAGATAATTACGGGGATAGGGAAAACAGGCTTTAAAAATAGGATAAATTTAACCTAGGTTATTAATATAGGGTTTTCTATTTTCTATTTCCTTTTTCTATTTTTCCCCGTCGCGACCTTTCTCTCGCACGACCCCCTCTTCTCCCGACCTCGGGCAACTGCCGCCGTTCCCAAATTTTTTTTTTCCCGAGCCCCTCTTCTCACGGCGATTGCTTCTCTGCCAATGATCAGGACCCGCCGGCTTCTCCTCCTCGCCTTGGACGGCCGCGCGACGCCCTTCTTCTCCGCAGGCGCCGGCCTCTTTGTCACTGACGCCGCCGGTTTCGCCTGTAGCCTCCGGATTGCCGTCGTCGTAGCCCTCTCTGCCACCGATGCCGCCGCCTGAGACCTTCATGGTGCCTCCTCAAGCGTCGGCAAGTGCTCGCCTTCCTTATGCCAAGGCCGCTGCCGCTCGCCCGAGCCCCACACGTCGACGACCAGGCCGTCGCTGCTCGTCGAGACACACACGCCGCCTCCATCCGCGACATCCTTCGCCGCTCCTCTTCCTTCCTCCCCGCGCCGCTCGCTAGCCTATCGCCACTACGTCGATTTGGGGCGAGGTCGCGATCCCTATCGGTGGTCGCGGAGCAAGGTAGGAGTTGGATTCCTGTACCCGGGATCTAGGTTATAGAGCATTTTCCCTTGGTGAGCTTGATTGATGAATTTGGCGTGGTCCGCATGCCGATGAGCAGGGATAAAGGAGGTGACGCCGCATAGCTCCTATTGTTGGTATATGTCTTGACTTCATTGTTTTCTTCGGTCCATTTTGATTACAGTGAATTCTGGGTTGTGGCGTGGAGAATTGAAGCTATGAGGTTCCGTTTAGGGATGTATGGTTATACAGTGTTGTTGGCTATAAATGGATTGTGGGTGCTAAGTGGTGGGATCCAAGTGTTGGATCGTGTTTTGAGGTAAGGATTGGTTGAGTCGTGTGTATGTCACCTAGGGTTAGGTTGGATTCATAATTATGATCGATTCTGTAATTCAGTATGGAGGATTGATTATGTTGAATAGGATAATTAAATCAATCTAGTGGATCGGATATGAGGTCGATGTAGGATTCAATTTGATCATTTGTTGTGAGATGGATAATATTTTCATATGATGAGTATTGATCATGGTGAGATAAATTGCAAGGATATGTTTTTGGATTGAGGAGTTAATTACAATTTATGACCTACGGGTTGAGGGTCTACTTGGAGATACATAGTAGTATTTAGCACGTTGTCGTGTGCTTGGATTTGATGGATTTATTTTGGATTAATTTGGTTATGGAAGAAATCGATTATGTATTCGATTTGTCGGTATATGGTATTTTGTGCTTAATAATAGTTATGCATTATGCAGGTTTCGGTCACGAGGCAGGTCTCCGGTCGTGACGATCTGGTTCTTTTGCGGATATATTATCAGGCGGGTATTTTGACTTAACTTTTAGATTAAGTCAAATTGATATGCTAGTAGGATAGCTTACAATAACTTTTTCATGTTTATTTGCCTGGTATACTTTTGGTGCCTACTAGATACATGCATATGATAGGATATGATTATATTTTCCTGTTTGATTTGGATCATAGTATATGGATTAGGGATATGTACATATTGATTGTACATATTATTCGGATAGGTATTTTGAGTAGGATTTACATGTTTTAGTATCATGCACCATTTTTGCATGATTGCATGCTAGCTGGACGGGGTTCCATTATTGTTGAGCCCACAGCTAGTTACATGACCTGCACACACTGTCACTCATGGGTTAGTGGTACATCAGGAGGGTGTTGTTGGTGCAGTGGGCACCTAAGTCGAACCTATGTTTTGATTATAGCAAACGATACAAAGTTAAGCTTATATTGTTATCTCACGAGCTAAATCAAGTGTGCAGAAAAGTCTCAATGCTGGAGCTGAAGGCTAGCGACACCCGGAGGAAGCCGCGGTGGTCGGGCGACACTCGAGTTACTTCGGAGGGAGCCGAAGGAATCGAGTGGAAGGCCGGAAGCAAAAGAGACAAGTAAGTATCGAGGTAAGCTCGTGTGTGCAAGCGTAAGTGAGGTCGTGTCCTTTGTACGGGGACGTCCTTAGGCGACGATCCAACCCAAGACTTCCCATGGAAGGTCTATGTTGAGATCAGACGGCAAGTGGCCGTCGAATTCACTTGTATTTTGAGCTAAACTCCTTTTTTAGTCAAAAATCGTGGCTGCCAGTTCAAGCGCCAGTTCAGCCGTGGCGATTCAAGCAGGCGATTCAGCCGTGGCGATTCAGCCGGCAAATCAGCCTCGAGGAGTCAAGCTTTATCACCATTTTTCAAGGAGTTTTGTGCCCATTTGTGATTGGTTGAAGACCCATTCGTTGAGGGCTTAAAGGCTATAAAAGGAGGGCCAAACCTAGGGTTTTTCATCAATTCAAAAGCTTCCAAGTGCTTCCGATACGCTCCGACTCTCCGACATCCCTACGACGACTAAAGCTTCAACCTCTAATCCTTGAAGTCGTCGGTATAATCTTTAATTTTGTATAAGTTGTCTTTATTTTCAAGCTTTAAATCATATCAAGGAGAGGAGTGTCCTCTACCTTGAATCTTTATTGAGTTTTTGTATTAACTCCTATCTCTATCGAGAAGGAGTTCGTTTAATATTGCCCTCCGTGCGTGGTCAAGGACCATTAGGGCCTTGGAGTAGTAGCCGTAGGCTACGAACCAAGTAAAACCCTCGTGTTTTTAGTTATTTATTGCTATCTTTCCGCTGCGTTTACTCGTGCCAATTGACGATTACGAAAAGTTTTTCTTAGCGCTATTCACCCCCTCTAGCGCTCAAATCGATCCAACAATTGGTATCAGAGCCGGGGGTTGCTAAGATTTGGTGAAACCACCAATCTAGCTTTTTTTTACAGATTTATTTTCTTTTAATTCTGTTTATTTCTATTTATTTTGTTTGTTAAATTATTCTCTCCCTTTTCTAATCCAAGGCGAGTCTTGGTACTTATTTGAGTTTTTGTCTTTGCTAGCTTTTAGGTCTTCGTCTCTTTTTGTCTTTTTGTTTCAATGGCCCATCTCGAGGTTTTAGCACCGTCAGGCCTCCGTTTTATAGCGGAGATGACTTCCGTTATTGGAAGGGTCGGATGGAATGCTCTCAAAACCCAACTCGAGATGTGGATCATAATCAAGCGGGTTTCACACTTGAGCTAATGAAGTGGGTGACTCCTTGGATTATGATCAATGAACCGTTACAACAAAGCGACAAATCGGCGAGCCAAACAACACAAATCCTCAATCACGGCCTATCAAGGAGGAGTTAAATCGCGTCGGCCCCTTCATAGCGCAAAGGATCTTTGGACTAAACTAATCGAGTTACGAAGGATCGGATCAAGCCAAGGTATGTAGCGTGATTTGTTATTCAATAAATTGTACACACTAAAAATGCGGGAACACGAATCCGCGGCAACTCCACGCCCGTGTCGAGGACATAAATCAACAACTTACATGTCGGGCAAGGTCGAAAACGCGACCTTATAAGGTATGTTCTAAACTCTTTTCGAGGACTACCTTGTGGGCATCCATGGTCGATGCCTACAAGGTCTCAAGATCTTTCTAAAATTAGGTTAGATGAACTCTTTTGATTTGAATTACATGAACAATCAACTCGGAACCAGGAGAGTATAGCTTTATTTGCGAGGATCAGAAGAAGAAAATGTAAGCAAGCCACCACCAGCAGGAGGAAGGCGAGTCAGAAGAAGAAGTTGACCGGAATTGGCGAACTAATGAACCTGGCTCGAAGAATAGCCAAGGGGCGGCGAACCACGACTCGACCCAACCAAGGTAAACCTAAAAGTTCTAATATTAGGTGTTATGAGTGTAGCGGTTTGGACATATCAAGTCAGGTGCCCCAAGCTCAACAACCAAGGACCTAAGCACAAGAAGGCCCTCAACACGACATGGGAAGAAGCGTCATCGAAGAAGGCGAAGACCACGTCTTCATGGCGAAATCAATTGAGTCGGACACGGAGATCGAACCGAACTTGAGTCGAGCAGGAGGATGATTCGGACTACGAAGCAACCTTCAAGTCAAGCCACGGATACGCATCCGGTTCAAAAGATACCCTTAAGGTGAGTCGTACTTTATTTAATACTTTACATAATACGGTTAGGTTTTTGTCTAGGAAGTTAGCTAAGTCCGAGTCCAAGGTCGAGACCCTGGTTGAGGAAGTTAAACTCCTCAAACACGAGGTCTCCCTAACCTCTTCGACTAGTCGAGTTCAAGAGAAGGACTCAACTCGGGTTGAAAAACTCGAAGTTGAGAACTCACTCTTGAAAAGTCAAGTCGAAGATCTTAGGAATACGTTGGAAAGGTTTACTTTGGGTTCCAAAGGACTTGACCTCCTACTTGGATCGCAAAGGGCCGTGTACAACAAGGCCGGACTAGGGTTTAGCTCAAACACGACCAATAAGTCGTATATGTCAATCGTAAGTAGACATAAAAAATGTGTCCAAGCATGGGTCCCTAAGACCACTTTGATTTCAACTCTAGGATCTAACTGCGTCTTTGGGTTCCCAAGGACCAAATCCACTATGTGGATAGGCCGAACCGATTCAACCGTCTAGGGAGCAGTACAAAACATGTTTGTGCTTTAACTTAGAAATTGCATGCTTAGTTTTTTTGTTGTTTTTAACTCACTTGGAATACACAAATAACCAACTAAAAATCCTTGAAAAGATTGAGCCTCGGGAGCCTCTTTTCAAATAACCAACTAAAATCCTTGAAAGATTGAGCCTCGGGAGCCTCTTTTCAAAATAACTAGTTAGACTAGGAAATAGTCTTAGGTGAGTCAAGTCATCATTTTCTTGAACATGGCTTTGTCTAAGGAAGTGGTCGATGATCCGATAAAAGAAGGCCCCTGCCTCGCCACGACACATGAAGCCATGATCTTGAAAAGGTAAACTTGACAAGCCTTGAGTTAAATCAAATCTAGCACTTGAACCTAAATCCACTTAATCAAACTTAATTGAAAATCATCTCAACATAAAATTACTTGAACCTAAATCCACTTAATCAACTTAATTGAAAATCATCTCAATATAAAATTACTTGAACCTAAATCCTAATTACTTGAACCTAAATCCACTTAATCAATTTAATTGAAAATCATCTCAACATAAAATCACTTAAACCTAAATCCACTTAATAAATTTAATTGGGAGTCATCTCACAAAAAACACATAAGTATAACATGCTTGATCATATAGACTCGGGTGAGATGACCTAGGTTTAACAACTTACAACCAATTTAAAAATAAGAATCTAACATCCAATCCAACCACCTTGTGTGTAGGATCAATGGATGTTGGGCGGTGGTTACTCGACACATGGCCAGGGATCAACTCAAATTCACAAAGCTTCGATTCAAACGACAAGGATCGGTAGCCTTTGGGAATAACGGCAAGCTCAAAATCGTCGGATCGGGTGATATCGAGCTTAACTCGAATTTTGTTATTAAAAATGTATTACTTGTAGAGAATTTTGAATATAACACCTTAACGTAAGCCAATTGTGTGACAATAACTATAAGGTCGTATTTTTAGAAAATGAATGTGTAATTAAAACAAATGAAACAGCTAAAACAATACTCAAAGGAACTAGGACAAATAACATTTATACAATGAACTTAATCAAATCCTCATCCAAATGTCTAATGACACAGGAAGAGGAATCATGGTTGTGGCACCGACGACTCGGTCACTCGCACCCAAGACTCGTCCACAAGATGAGTCAGAGTGGCTAGTCGAGGTTTACCAACCTCAACAACAGTTAATAAAATGCAGTAATGCTTGTCAACAAGGAAAACAACCTAGGACACAACACAAGTTAACTAACCAAGAACGAACCTCAAGTGTACTTGAGCTCCTGCATATGGATCTATTCGATTCACATGGAGCCAAGTCACTCAATAAAAGTCAATATTGCTTAGTCATAATTGA
The DNA here is from genome assembly GCA_025175895.1 of Wurfbainia villosa. Taxonomy (NCBI): domain Eukaryota; kingdom Viridiplantae; phylum Streptophyta; class Magnoliopsida; order Zingiberales; family Zingiberaceae; genus Wurfbainia; species Wurfbainia villosa. The sequence goes on along the minus strand of CM045989.1, from coordinate 25,938,721 downwards.
CGACTACTCCAGGTTTACCTGGGTTAGGTTCATCAAACATAAAAATGATACCCTAGATCAATTAATCAATCTATTCAAATTAATCGAGAATCAAAAAGACCTTAAGGTTAAAAGACTTAGAAGCGATCATGGTGGTGAATTCGAAAATCAAAGGTTCACCGACTTCTGTAACCTAAACGGATAACACCATGAATTCTCTTGCCCTAGGACCCCTCAACAAAATGGCCTAGTGGAGCGGAAAAACCGAACTCTACAAGAAGCCGCTAGGACCATGTTAAACGAATATAACCTACCTGATAGGTTTTGGGCAGAAGCCGTTAGCACGGCTTGCTATGTCCAGAATAGGATCCTTATGGTAAAGAGGCACCTTAAGACCTCGTATGAGATTTATCACGATAAAATACCTAACATCAAGTACTTTAGGGTATTTGGGTGTAAGGTACATATTCTAAACACTAAGGATTACCTAGGGAAATTTACATCCAAAACCACGACCGTAATATTTCTAGTATTCTCGACTACAAGCCGAGCTTATAGAGTATATAACCACGACACCCTTAGAGTCGAGACTATCAATGTAGTATTTGATGAAGGACACGAACCTACAAAACCCGACAACCCCCAATTAGCGAGCCTACTCATACTAGACCTAACTCTGACCCTGAGATCGAGTCTAATCCACATCAACCAACTTCTCTTGTCGACCAAGTGACAAGTGATCCGAGTCAAACTAGTGTTCAACCAAGTCACCCCATTGATCAAGCATTAGGTGACACAAACCCAACCCAATCTAGGATTCAGACTAACCACCCTATCGATCAAGTGATAGGAGATCCTAATCTAGGAGTTCGAACTAGAGCATCCTATAGGAACCTTAGTCAAATTTCCTTAATTTCAAAGATAGAACCCAAATCAATTGAACAAGCTCTTCTTGATCCCGATTGGATTATTGCAATGCAAGAAGAGCTAGCTCAATTTACTAGGAATGAAGTGTAGAATTAGTACCACCACCTAAAGACAAATCGACAATTGGAACAAGGTGTGTGTTTAGAAATAAGCTTGATGATAAAGTTGAAGTAGTTAGAAACAAGGCTAGGTTAGTCGCCAAAGGGTTGATCAAGTCGAAGGCTTAGATTACAGCCGAAACCTATGCCTATGCTGATAGCTAGACTCGAATCCATTCGAATGTTGCTAGCTTATACGCACATCGAGGATTTAAGCTATTTCAAATGGATGTTAAGTCGGCATTCCTAAATGGATACATTAAAGAAGAAGTTTATGTTAGCCAACCCCGGATTGAAAATCTAGATAAACCCGACCATGTTCTAAAACTTAAGAAAGCTCTCTATGGACTTAAACAAGCTCCTCGAGCTTGATGCGAAGACTTTCAATCCATCTCAAGTCAAAGGGTTTAACCAAGGCTTAGTTGACCCAACTCTCTTCGTAAAAACCTTAGGTAAAGAAATATTCATAGCTCAAATTTACGTAGATGATATAATTTTTGGAACCTCTAACTCGGCCTTACTAAGCGAGTTCGTTTCACTCATGGAAAGTGAGTTTGAAATGAACTTAGTAAGTGATTAAGTTTCTTTTTAGGTCTACAAATTAAACAAACTAAGGATGGTATATACCTATATCAACAAAAATACACTAAGGAGTTAATTAAAAGATTTGGAATGCAAGATGCTAAGATAATAAACACCCCAATGGCGATTAATGTTAACATAGGAAGACCTAGAAAGTAAGTCCATTGACTTAAAGTACTATAGGGCGATAGGAAGTCTCCTATACTTAAGCTATGATCGACCGACATCCTATTCATGATAAGTATGTGCGCCAGGTTTCAAACCTGTGCTAAGGAGTCTCACCTAACCCTAGTTAAGCGTATCCTTAGATATCTTAAGGGTACACTTAACGTTGGTATTTGGTACCCTAGATCTACTGAGTTCGAACTAATCGGCTACTCCGATTCGGATTATGCCGGTAGTAAACTCGATAGAAAGAGCACGAGTGGTTGTTGTCAACTACTCGGCTCAAGTCTAGTGAGTTGGTGCAGTAGGAAGCAACATTGTGTTGCCTTATCTACCACCGAAGCCGAATACGTTGCGATGGGTGAGTGTGTAACTCAGCTTCTTTGGATGAAGCACACTCTCCGAGACTTTAGGTTGGACTTCACCAAAACTAAAATTTTTGTAGACAACATAAGTTCGATAAATCTAACTAAGAACCCTATATGCCATTCAAGAACAAAGCATATAGAGGTAAAACACCATTTCATTCGAGAACATGTAGCCAGCGGCTCCATACAACTTCGAATATGTTGACTCAGTCTAACCTAGCGGACATATTTACTAAACCACTACCCGCCGATTTAGTCTCTTGAGACGAAAATTAGGCATGTGCGTAATAGAATAGGTTTTGCAAATTATATTACTACTATTTCTTACTTTTTCATGAAACTAGCATAGGTCATACCTTAGATATCATGCACCTATAGATACATCTCACAACACATAGGACTAATGTGTTTGTGTACTTAGCCACGTAGATGGGCGTGAGATGTTAGGACCTTACTCCTGGTTCCAGATGTAGAGCTAGTGCATCGCTATGAACCATGGAGTATAATCATACATACTAAGCAGACTCAGGACGGGTGGTTGATCCTTCATATCAATCAAGCCAAATATGAGTCGAACATTTCATAGATGAGCTTATTTTCAATATACTATTTTTAATAAAAAATGTGGAACATGCTTGGACTTTAAATTTAGCAATTATTTTGATTTCCACACCCCTTACTCTTTTCGATATCGGCAAAGGGGAGAAAAGGCCAAAGTTAAGGGGTCAAATTTTTTCAAATTTTTTGATAACTTAACTCTTACTTCATGTTTAAACCAAAAGTTAACTTTAGGTTTTGAGAACTTATTTAACTTTTGACAAAAGGCCAAGTTAAGAGAATTCTTAACTTATTTATGTCGTTAGTGTTTTACTTAAGGGGGAGAAAGGGCTTAACTAAAACGTTTTACTAAAGCTAATTTTAAAGCGTTTTACTAAAGCTAATTTTAAGTAATGTTAATTACTTAAAGCAACCCTCAAGGGGAGGATTAAGGTCTTTCTTCAAAGACTCACCCTCGGTCGAGGAGGTTTCCTCAAGGAGTACTTGAAGAAAATCCTTACTACTCCAACAATCTTCATTTTTTTCTCTCATGCACATTATTATTCTTCATGCTTGCACTTTGTATGTGGGTTTGCCATAAATCAAAGGGGAGATTGTTAGTGCGGTGGGCACCTAAGTCGAACCTATGTTTTGATTATATCAAAGCGATACAAAGTTAAGCTTATATTGTTATCTCACAGGCTAAATCAAGTGTGCGAGAAAAGTCTCAATCTTTGGGTGAAGGCTAGCGACACCGGAGGAAGCCGCGGTGGTCGGGCGACACTCGAGTTGCCGGAGGGTAGAAGGAATCGAGTGGAAGGCGGAAGCAAAGAGACAAGTAAGTATCGAGGTAAGCTCGTGTGTGCAAGCGTAAGTGAGGTCGTGTCCTTTATGCGGGGGCGTCCTTGGCGGCGATCAACCCAAGACTTCCCATGGAAGGTCTATGTTGAATCGAGACGGCAAGTGGCCGTCAATTCACTTGTATTTTGAGCTAAACTCCTTTTTAGTCAAAAATCGTGGCTGCCAGTTCAGCCGGCGATTCAGCCGTGGCGATTCAGCGGCGATTCAGCGCCGTGGCAGTTCAGCAATCAGCCTCGAGGAGTCAAGCTTTATCACCATTTTTCAAGGAGTTTTGTGCCCATTGGTGATTGGTTGAAGACCCATTCGTTGAGGGGCTTAAAGGCTATAAAAGGAGGGCCAAACCTAGGGTTTTTCATCAATTCAAAAGCTTCCAAGTGCTTCCGATCGCTCGACTCTCAGGCATCCCTCTGACGAAGCCTGAGGCAGCGACTAAAGCTTCAACCTCCAATCCTTGAAGTCGTCGGTATAATCTTTAATTTTGTATAAGTTGTCTTTATTTTCAAGCTTTAAATCATATCAAGGAGAGGGGGAGTGTCCCTCTACCTTGAATCTTTATTGAGTTTTTGTATTCGCTTAACTCCTATCTCTATCGAGAAGGAGTTCGTTTAATATTTGCCCTCCGTGCGTGGTCAAGGACCATTAGGGCCTTGGAGTAGTAGCCGTAGGCTACGAACCAAGTAAAAACCCCTCGTGTTTTTAGTTATTTATTGCTATCTTTCCGCTGCGTTTACTCGTGCCAATTCGAACGATTACGAAAAGTTTTTTCTTAGCGCTATTCACCCCCCCCTCTAGCGCTCAAATCGATCCAACAGGTGTGTGCAGTTGCTCTGTCAGGCTCCGCTGGTCCGCTCATGGGTAGCGATGAGGCAGCGTGGTAGCGGGCAGGGATCCCTCCTCTGGCCTATGACACCGGGAGATGTGTAAAATACCATAAATAAATTACTATAGTATAATAGTATCTAATTAAGAGATACTATTATTGATTAGTTTAATTGATGAATGTGGTTAGGGGTTAAGTAAAGTTTAACCTAGGTTTTAATTAAGGGCTTATAAAAAGGGTTCCGGTCTATTTCTCCTCAGCCGACCGCATCCATTAACCTGTTAACCCGTTAACCCATTTGTTTTTTTTCTTTCTTCCCACGATTTCTTCTTCTTCCCTTTTTTCTCCCGATCGTTTGCCCTCTCCTCCGATTTCTCTCTCGCGCTTCCTCTCCTTGCAGCGACGGTGGCCGCCACCCACTGGCCGTCCGAAAGCCGAGGGTGCGTCGTCGATGCTCACAGCGGCTTCGCGTTCGTTCTCCTCGCGCTCCAGTAGCCAACGGACCCCAAGCCTTCTCCTTGGCGCAATCGCCGGCGTTCCTTTCTGCGGCGAGTCGCTCTTTCCTTTGCTGTCCGACCTCGAGGTTGCGTTGCACGCCGGCTGCGATCAGCTTAAGCCTTGCGATCGCCTCTTCTCCCCAGCGCGCAGCCCTCTTCTTCGTCGATTGCTCACTGCGGTCGCCCTTGCCGGTGCCAGGGCGTCGGCTCTTCATCTCGGCCGTACTCTCTCCGTGGGTTCCTCGCCACGGCCCTCTCGACGACTAGGTCGCCGTCTTCCCTGAGGCCGGGACCACGCGCGACCTTCTTTCTTATCCTCCCAGGCGCTTGCGTTGGACCCCGGTAGTGAGCCCCTCTCCGGCGTCGGTGATCGTGGTGTCTAGATCGGCAGGTGGTGCGGTGCCTTCTTCCGGCAAGTTTGATTGGGGGTTTATCGAAAGGGTAAATCTCAACCTATTACTGTTTTTATTTGTTGATGGTTGATCTTGGTCGATGATAGTGAGGTTCCATTTAGGAATGGGTTGGTGTGGAGGATTGTAAATGGTGTAGGTTATGTTGGGTTCCAATTAGGGTTCATTAGATCCCTAATTTCGTTACAACGATAAATTTATGAAGAAATGGGTGGGATTCTAGGGCTGGCAAGCATGATTTTGGTGTTGTTCGGTTGATCGATATAATATTTGGAGGATTAGGAATTAATTGGGTTAGTATCGGCTGTCGATGGAATTCCTAGGGTCGGTGAGTTTGATTGGTCGATTTGGGCTGATTCGGGTGTTATCCGTTTGATTGGTATGTTAGTGAGCGAGGAATGGTTCAAAAATGTGTTACTCGGAGGATATGAGATTTGGGCTAAATTAATTGTATGGATTGTTTGTGGACAAGGAAAATTGGAAATAGTTTGGGTTAATTGGGATATGAAGGAAATCGATTTGTTATTCGATTTGTCGGTGAATTGTATTTTTGTGCTTGACTATAGTCATGCTTTATGCAGGTTTCGGTCACGAGGCAGGTCCCCAGTCGTGACGGTTTCATTCTTACGGATATATATTCAGGCGGGTACTTTGACTTATCTTTTAGATATAGTCAAGTTGATATGTTAGTTAGGATAGCATGCAATACTTTTCATGTTTATATGCCTAGTATGCTTAGTGCCTACTTGCTACATGCATTTGATCAGTATGATTATATCTTCCCTGTTTTATTTGGATCATGGTTGCTTGGATCAGTTATATGCACTTATTGACTTTGCATATTACTCGGATGGATATTTGTAGTTGGATTTACATGCTTTAGTATCATGCACCATCTTGCATGATTGCATCTTTTGACGAGTTCCATTATTGTTGAGCCATGACTAGTTACATACAACACTCATGGGTTAGTGGTACATCAGGAGGGTGTGTCTGATTGCTTCGAGCTCATTTGGACCGCTCATGGGTAGCGCGGCAGCGTGGTAGCGAGGATCCCTCCTCAGCCTATGACAGGAGATGAGCTTAGCTCCCCACTATGTTTGGGGCAGGAGGATAGGTGTACTCCGACAGCATCCTGTCCACTCGGTCACTCAGGAGCAGTGATGGCAGAGTGCACAGTTGTCAGAGCCCTACCCACTCGGCTTCACCATTGCGTGTGAGGCGGCTGACTGGCGTCAGGGGTGACCATGTCATTTGCACGGCATGCATTTTGGATTACATTTGTATTGTGTTCTTTGCATTATTGTATTGATGCCTTGGATGTTGCATATGATTGACATGCATCAGGATTCATATTCTTATATATGGTGATGACTTTATCTCTTATAGTAGGGCACATGCTCTATATCGAGTAGGAGACTCGGTGAAGTCTGATCCTTTTGCATTTATTTCTTGCTTACCATATATATATCTTGCATGATTAGTATTTAGCTATTTCTTACTATTCATATCGACTAGTATCCAGTTCTTTGAACTCACCCGTTGATTATATCTATTTGAGATGGAGTCGAGAGTCCGCCAAACCCTGTGGAAGTGTATTTTGTTATTTGTGTTTACGGTTTTTGGGTATTTGGATTAGAATATATGTTTAGAATTTGGAGTTGGATATTTGTACTGTGGATGTTTTGGTATGTCCTTAGGGACCTTTGATCGGATTTTTATTTGATTGGATTTGTTGAGTATTCACTGCCCGGATGGCGAAGGGGTAAGTCTAGTTAGAGTAGACTTTGTTTACCTAGATTTGTTGGCTTTGAGGCCTTATTATTATCTGCGTGTGATGTGGTATGATTAGGTCGTGTTGGCCAGATGTATAGTGGCCGTGTAGGCCTTGTATAAAAATTGGTATTGTCACCCGCAGGAGATCTTTGCCGGATTTTAAATCGCGAGGACTCCTCGGCGTGACAATTTATTTGTATCGAGCGTAGGTTTAGAGTTCCTTAGGGTCTTTGGGTTTATGGAGTTCGCCAAGTTTGGTAGGTTAAGCTGGGTATTTTGAGTTGTCACGGTTCCGATTTTTATGTTTCGGAAATTCGAGGTATTATTGACGAGGTCAATATGGGGGATTTGGCGGCAACAGGACATCTCCAGACGGCTAACAGGTAAATAAATTCTAGAAATTTTTCTAGATTTGGTACATATTTATATCGGTTATATTTGGTTATCTTGGAGATATCATGTTTTATCTAGTATTGTTTTAACTTTGATATACATTGGACAATTAGATTTTTAGGTTCTTTGGTTTATAGATAGCATTTGGTTATAAATTGCTATTCTTGCTATCGTAGCTTGTTATCATTGTGATATAAATGATAAGATATTTTGGTAGATGTTGACCTCTTAGGATTAGACTTGAATAATATGACTAAGATGGATAAATTCTCTGAAGGTATACATATAGGTTCTTTTACTTTCTAGATCCTAGTGCATGTGGACATGATTACATAGCTTATGTAGTTTAGAGTATATATAAGCATCGATGCTTTATTTATATATTGCCTTGACTTTGTTACGGCATGACCCTTTAGTAATACCTAATTAATTTCCATTGATTCCCATTAGTAGGACTATGCTATCGCGTTTATTAGACGACATGTTATATGTTTATATGGTTATGTGTTTTGTGGTGGATACCATAATTAAGGAGTAGAGGTAGAATAACTTAGATGAGGTTATTACGTAGGAGCGGATCTCGGGAATGAAACAACATTAGTGGAACCTAGGTGTTGGAACCTTAGGCGTAATAACAGGATGTGCATATTGGTATGTGATTACCCATTTCTTGTTTTACGTGATATGGTGATCGGAGGTCGAATGATTAGGATGCGATTAATCCTTACTATATCTCCCATTCTTGGTTGAGAGAGAGAGTCTGCAGTAGAGTCTCTCTATAGGTAGGTGCTTTGTATACATGTGGTCTCTCATGCATGGTTGAGATGATCTACTGCAAGATATATTCTTGCGTTATTCGTTCGGAGTTGGTAATAATCGGATTTGTATGACGCCTGTAGCTAGATAGCTACTTCACATCTTAAGTAACCACGAGATCTGTTCGTGGTAGCATGTTGTAGCAGACATGATTGAGCTGGTAGGACGATATAATTTGGGATTTAACCCTCTTGAAGGGCTTGATAGTAGACTTGTGGCCCTTATTGGCCTTGATAGACATTTCCTGTTAATTGGGATGAAATCCTATGATTACTCGTCTCGACGAGTTTATTAGTGGACATATGACTTTTATCGACCTTGATAACCATTTATATTAGAAGGGTTAGAACCTTAGACTAACCATCTGGAGGAATTTATTTATTAGTCGATGATCTTTACCGACTTTGGTAAACATTTCGTTTTAGAGGTGTTGAAACCCTCGCTTAACCGCCTTAATGGGCTTAATTGTAGATCGATGATCCTTATCAATTTGGATAGTCGTTCTATGCAAGATGCGTTGGGTAATCTTAGGCTTAACAACCTAGGATAATCGTTCCCGAGTTCCATTCGTAGCAGCATGTAGTTACGTAGTGCGAGTGCTATTGATTGTCGACCCACGAGTTACGTTCGCGGTAGCTCATAGATAGTTCCCTTTGTATTACCTCGAGAGCCATGAGGCTTTGTCGTGGTATCCAGATGTGCACTGCTTGTTGCAGTGGTTGAGTATATTGCAGGTATATTTATTATACTGCTGATTAGGTTAGTTCTTGATGATATTGGTACTCTGAGGGTTGGGTTACTCTAGCTTGTTCCCTGTGACTTCCAGTAAGTGCATTATGATTATGCACTATTATCTATACATCCACAGAGTGGTTGTACTCACCCCTCCTCACTTATCCTCTAGGTTAACTGATGGAGGACGTGTCCTGTTGACCTACCTTTGTGTCGCTCAGAGAGTTTCCTTGCCGTGCTTGTCCCACTGCATCGTCGAGATGCCGCTTTGTTTACTTTATTGGTATTGCATTTTATTTATGCACTTTGGATTTTTGGTCGCAATTGGATTTGGGGTCATAAAACTATTTTACTTTGATTGATATATGTTTAGTCGTGCATGCATGCAGTTATTGAAATACTTATATTTCTATAACTATTTCAAGGTTTTTACCAGATTTGGTCCATGGATTCTGGATATTGTCACTAAGGGGCTCCCTTGTCATTTGGATGACGGATATGCCTCCAGGACGTGACCATTTTATTGGTTTGCGGTTTTGGTTTGGTTTTGGTGTATCGAGGATTTTCTTTTCCTTGGATTTTTGGGAGTTCTCAGGTTTTGGGACCAGGCGAGCTGAAGGATATCTCTGAGCTATAGGAAAAGTATTGTCTTTAGTGGTTACTGTACTTCAGTGGTTAGGAAAAGTATTGACTTAGGGAAATTTCCCCTACTCATGGTCGTGGACGAGTTCGACGACGTATTGATCTTGAGAAATCTAATGATGATTTCAGAGGTACGGATTCTTTAGAGGTGTCGACTGATGTCGAATTTGAAAGCTAGGGATTTGGCCTGCTAGTCACCCATTTGAAGGTTAAGGAGTAAACCCTCGGAGAGTATCAGTCCCAACTATTAGTGATTTGGTTATGGATAATGCGTGTATATCTACACTGGTCAATACGATGAAATATCGTTTTACCTTATTATAGGAGGTGTTGGATGAGATATTTATCTGTCCCAGAATTTCTTCCAGAGAAGATCCGGAACTCTTTGTTAAAAGAAAGATGGACCTTTGAGGTTATGCATCGATTATCGATGATAGAATGCGGTAGTTGTAGAAGGAAATGAAATTCCTTCATTATGGATAAAGGATCTATTTAGATCAGCTATAGGACACCTGTGTATACTCTAGGATTGATTTGTGATTGGTATGTTGATATTGTAGTGACAGGGTGTCATACAATTATCAAAGTCGTAGGGATGATTGATATATCATCAGCCTAGAGTAAAGAGGATGCAGGTGTGTAGCGATGACAATCTCATACTTGGTATGAATTGTTTGAGCTTTTGATTATCTTATTAGACTTATTGACGACTTAGTCGTCCAGGGATTTGGGAAATCGTGTATTCTGGACACGATTGGATCATTTGTGATGGTGGTAGTTGGAGTTGAGCACTCGGCCACCGTAGATGATGATTTTTTTTGGTATTATTTGATTATTACCATAGATATGGATAGGATGTTCTAGTGGTACTATACCGCTGACGGGTGATGGAATTTATTTGGTCTAAAGCTTGTGAAATTAGTTTCACAGCTCAGACAATGATTGACTTTTACACCCGTGTGGTTTGATCATTCTCGGGTGGAAGGAAGGGTATTGTATGCGGATGCAATGTTTCAGAGAATGGAGCGTTTCTGATTTAGTTGATCGAGACGTATCCCGTGTTTACGTCAAATGAGAAACTACGAGATGGATTGTCATATATATATGACGTGGACTTTTGCAGTTATTATATGGTTTAGAAGAGGTGAGGAGCAGAAATGCTCATGGAGTTTTGGCTAGCTACTGGATAGCTACTATAGAGTAGCTGGAACACGAACGGTTGTAACAAGGAAGTTTGGTCGCGATAGCCTCCCATACACTTACAGTGTGTGGTGGAGTGGATTTTTTGGTAGATGGACTACCATCTCTGACTCCGAGGAGGATAATGGTTTCCGGAGTTGCATTAGTTTAAGGAACATATGCTTCAGGAAATTCTGATTCCGGAATGGAAGTGGAAGCATATTATTATGGATTTTGTGGCGAGTTTGCCTAGGACACGTCAAGGCCATGACGCGATTTGGATAGTCGTTGGCCGACTAACTAATCCAATGCACTTCTTAGCGATTCGGAAGACCGACTCTTTGGATCGTTTGTGAGTTATATATTGTCGGGATATCATCAGATTGCATGATGTTCCTTTGAACATTATATCGAGATAGAGATCCTGGTTTCATATCTCGGTTACGCGAGTCCGCAGCGACCTTAGGCACACTGATTTTGTTTTGGTATTGCATTCCATCCAGTAGATAGATGGGGATCTGCGGACCATTTAGACACTAGAGGACTTCTTTGAAGTCTGTGTTATGGATTTCGGCAACGGGAGGACCATTGCTAGGACCCATAGAGCTCAGCATGAGGCAGAGTTGGTCCGTACCATCAGACGTAGGATGACAGAGGCGCAGGATCGCCAGAAGAGTTATGCAGATCGTAGACGGAGACCTTTGGAGTTCTCTGTTGGTGATCATGTATTCTTGCGAGTCTCACCCACGAAAGGGGTGAAGAGGTTTGGACTCTGTGGTAAGCTAGCTCCTAGATATATCGGTCCGTTTGAGATTTTGGAGAGGATCGGAGCAGTTGCTTATCGTCTAGGGCTACCACCGTTTTTGGCTGGTATCCAGGATGTGTTTCATGTGTTCATGCTGAGGAAGTATGTGTCAGATTCTACACATATTCTATCAGATATGTCAGGTTACATTCAACCTGATGCTACTTACGTAGAGGTTCCGGTACGGATTTTGGATTTTAAGGTGCGTGAAATATACATTCAATATTTGTACTACTTGAGAGTGCTATCATTTACTCATTATACATTTGAGTAGGAAATTTGGGGACCAAATTTTATTAGTGGGGGAGAATGTAAAATACCATAAATAAATTACTATAGTATAATAGTATCTAATTAAGAGATACTATTATTGATTAGTTTAATTGATGAATGTGGTTAGGGGTTAAGTAAAGTTTAACCTAGGTTTTAATTAAGGGCTTATAAAAAGGGTTCCGGTCTATTTCTCCTCAGCCGACCGCATCCATTAACCTGTTAACCCGTTAACCCATTTGTTTTTTTTCTTTCTTCCCACGATTTCTTCTTCTTCCCCTTTTTTTTTTTCTCCCGATCGTTTACGCCTCTCCTCAGCAGTTTCTCTCGCGCTTCCTCTCCTTCGCGACGGTGGCGCCACCTGGCCGTCGACGCCGAGTGCGTCGTCGTCGATGCTCACAGCAGCGCTCGCGTTCGTTCTCCTCGCGCCCGTAGCCAACTGGACCCCAAGCCCCTTCTCCTTCGGCACAATCGCCGCGTTCGCTGCGCGGCCGTCGCTCTTTCCTTCTTTGTCCGACTCGAGGTTGCGTTGCGCCGCCGCCGCGCGACGCTAAGCCTTCATGCGGTCGCCTCTTCTCCCCCAAGCCGCGACCCTCTTCGTCGATTAAATCGATTGCTCCGCGGCGGTCGCGCCCTTGCCGGTGCCGGGCGTCGGCTCTTCATCTCGGCCGTGCTCTCTCCGTAGTGGCGGGTTCCTCGCCGCGAGCCGCCTCTGCGCGACTAGGTCGTCGCCTTCCCTGAGGCCGGGACCACGCGCGACCTTCTTTCTTATCCTCCCAGCGCTTGCTGCTCGACCCTGAGCCCCTCTCCGACGTCGGTGATCGTGGTGTCTAGATCAGTGGGTGGTGCTTGCGGATGCCTTCTTCCGTGTCGAGTTTGATTGGGGGTTTATCGAAAGGGTAAATCTCAACCTATTACCTGTTTTTATTTGTTGATGGTTGATCTTGGTCGATAGTGAGGTTCCATTTAGGAATGGGTTGGTGTGGAGGATTGTAAATGGTAGGTGGGTTATGTTGGGTTCCAATTAGGGTTCATTAGATCCTAATTTACGTGCAACGATGGTAATGAAGAAGGGCCGGTGGGATTCTAGGGTGCAAGCATGATTTTGGTGTTGTTCGGTTGATCGATATAATATTTGGAGGATTAGGAATTAATTGGGTTAGTATCATTTATCGATGGAATTCCTAGTCGGTGAGTTTGATTAGTCGATTTGGGCTGATTCGATTGTTATCCGTTTGATTGGTATGTTAGTGAGCGAGGAATGGTTCAAAAATGTGTTACTCGGAGGATATGGGATTTGGGCTAAATTAATTGTATGGATTGTTTGTGGACAAGGAAAATTGGAAATAGTTTGGGTTAATTGGGATATGAAGGAAATCGATTTGTTATTCGATTTGTAGGTGAATTGTATTTTGTGCTTGACTATAGTCATGCTTTATGCGATTTCGATCACGAGGCGAGTCCCATCGTGCAGTTTCATTCTTCTGGATATATATTTGGTGGTACTTTGACTTATCTTTTAGATATAGTCAAGTTGATATGTTAGTTATGATAGCATGCTATACTTTTCATGTTTATATGCTTAGTATGCTTAGTGCCTTCTTGATACATGCATTTGATCATTATGATTATATCTTCCCTGTTTTATTTGGATCATGGTTGCTTGGATCAGTTATATGCACTTATTGACTTTGCATATTACTCGGATGGATATTTGTAGTTGGATTTACATGCTTTAGTATCATGCACCATCTTGCATGATTGCATCTTTGGTCGGACGGGTTCCATTATTGTTGAGCCCGCGACTAGTTACATGGCTCACACTTGCCACTCATGGGTTAGTGGTACATCGGGAGTGTGTGTTGATTGCTCTGTCAGCTCCGACCGCTCATAGGTAGCGACGAGGCGTGCGGTAGCGGCGAGGATCCCTCCTCCGGCCTATGACAGGAGATGAGAGCTTAGCTCCCCACTATGTTTGCGGGAGGATAGGTGTACTCCGGCTGACATCCAGTCCACTCGGTCACTCGGAAGCGATGATGGCGAGTGCACGATTGTCATAGCCCTACCCACTCGGCTTCACCATTGCGTGAGTGCGGTGTAGCGTCGGGGTGACCATGTCATTTGCGGCATCATGCATTTTTACGGATTGCATTTGTATTGTGTTTCTTTGCATTATTGTATTGATGCCTTGGATGTTGCATATGATTGACATGCATCAGATTCATATTCTTATATATGGTGATGACTTTATCTCTTATAGTAGGGCACATGCTCCTATATCAGGGTAGGAGACTAAGGTGAGTACAGTCCTTATGCATTTATTTCTTGCTTACCATATATATGAGGTATCTTGGCATGATTAGTATTGTTAGCTATTTCTTACTATTCATATCGACTAGTATCCATGAGTTCTTTGAACTCACCCCCGTTGATTATATCTATTTCGTGGATGGAGTATCGGGAGAGTCCAATTTGCCAAACCCCCCTAAATCGTGGAAGTGTATTTTGTTATTTGTGTTTACGGTTTTTGGGTATTTGGATTAGAATATATGTTTAGGACTGGAGTTGGATATTTGTACCTGTGGATGTTTTGGTATGTCCTTAGGGACCTTTGATCGGATTTTTATTTCGATTGGATTTCGGTTGAGTATTCCTGCCCAGATGGCAGAAGGGGTAAGTCTAGTTAGAGTAGACTTTTGTTTACCTAGATTTGTTGGCCTGAGGCCTTATTATTATCTGCGTGTGATGTGGTATGATTCCGGTCGTGTTGACCGATGTATAGTGGCCGTGTAGGCCTTGTATAAAAATTGGTATTGTCACCCGTACAGGGGAGATGCTGCCGGATTTTCGTCTGGCGGGGACTCCCTCGGGGCGTGACAAGATGAGAGCTTAGCTCCCCCACTATGTTTGGGGCAGGAGGATAGGTGTACTCCGACAGCATCCTGTCCACTCGGTCACTCAGGAGCAGTGATGGTAGAGTGCACAGTTGTCATAGCCCTACCCACTCGGCTTCACCATTGCGTGTGAGGCGGCTGACTGGCGTCAGGGGTGACCATGTCATTAGCACGGCATGCATTTTGCACGGATTGCATTTTGTATTGTGTTTGCTGCATTATTGTATTGATGCCTTGGATGTGCATATGATTGTCATGCATACAGGATACATGTTTATATATGGTCAGGACTCTATTACTTCTAGTCAGGCACATGCTCCTATATCAGGGTAGGAGATTCAGGTAAGTACAGTCATTTTGTATTTCTTGTTTGCATACCCTATTTATGTGAGACTGTACTGGCATGATATTTTTATTGTTAGCTATACCTTATTTTGCATATCTACTATACCCGCAGAGTTCTTTGAACTCACCACGTTGATTTATATCTATTTCAGGATGAAGCTGTCAGGAGAGTGCAGCTGCCGGACCCCCACTCGTCGTAAATGTTTTATTTGGTTATTTGTTTTTGGTTTTGGATATCTTGTTTAGAAGATATATTTAGGACTGGAATTGGATTTATGTATTCGTGGGTTTTTGGTGTCCTTATGGACCTCTATTCGGAGTTTGTTCTGGATTGGATTTTGGTTGAGTATTCCTGCCCAGATGGCAGAAGGGGTAGGTTTAGTTATGATATTCTTTTGTGTATATCATTTGATTGTTGGCCTGAGGCCTGATTTATTATCTGCGTGGGTGTTTGGATTCCGGTCGTGTTGACCGATGTATAGTGGTCGTGTAGGCCTTGTATGTAAATTGGGATTGTCACCCGTCTGGAGATCTTCGCCGGATTTTGTCTGGGCGAGGTCTCCTCGGCGTGACAATTTATTTAATATCAGCGCCTAGGTTTTGAGTTCCTAGGGTTTTTGGATTTTTCGGAGTTCGCCACATTTGGCAGATTTTTAATTTGGAAAATTTTGGATTGGTATGGATTTCCGACGATTTTTATATTTCGGAAATTCGAGGATTTATGACGAGGTCAATATGGGGATTTGGCAGCGACAGAACCTCTACTGCGGCAAAATAGGTATGATGAAAATTTTATATATTTTTACTTCTAGTAACATCTGTTCTAGTAGCATTTGGAATAATTTAACAGATATGAGACGAGGTGGGCATGCACCTAAGGGGCGTGGTGCGAGTAACCACGCAAGACGGTGAGATCTCTGGTTATGGAGTTGTCGAAAGGGTCTATTGAGTTTTGACTGGTATGCGGACTCGTAGTAGTCGCCACCAAGGTGACCAATGATTCTTAGTAGTGTTTATACTTCAGGTTAGATTTGGTTATGTGTTTAGTGGATAACCGGAAATAACATTTAGTGTATTAGTCACTATTCGTAATCGTGGATGGAGTTGACCACAAATGACTTGTTCAGTTTGTGAGTCTTGGACCTGTGACGAAAAGATGCATTGCCTTTTGAGGTAATCTTGGTCGAGCAGTCAAGTCGTCACATTGGTTGTGGAAATCAAGGACTACAGTGTTAGAGATTTTCACTGATTATGCTAGGCAAATTATTACTCTGTGGGGCAATGGACAAAGAATGTATACTATTGTTGATATAGACATTGGAGGTTTAAGTTACGAAGTTCCATAGGGATTTTGATCCTTGAGCGGCTTGAGCCTTAGATTGATAACATTGAAGGTATTGATAAGTACCTAACTGGTATTTATATAGGAGTGGAGATAGTTTCTTACTATTGCAATGATCAAGTTGTTACTTGGTGGAATATGTAGGAGAATTTTGGGAAAATAACCCATTACGGGATCATGGGTTCAGGATGTTTTCGGAAGACAATATTTCCTTATGCTATTTTTGTATGACTCATTGTTGAGGAATTCTTGAGTCTTTAGTTGAGTGATAAATTGATAATGGAGTTTCACTATAGAGTTTACTAGAATTACAGAGTTTACCCCCTCCACTTAATGGTTTAAGATAGTGATTGAGTTGCCTTTGATCACCCCCAATTTATTTGCTTACATTTGGATTAGGATAGTTGGATTTTTCCATCAGATCCTAGCGGGAGGCATTAGGGTGAGTCATATTTATAAAAATAGCGCAACAAGGGTCTCAAGAGAATAGTGTAGTCAATCTAGTGATAATAACCTACACTTCGGTTAAGGTAACGGTAGGAGTCGTGAACGTGCTTTTCTAGCTGAATTCACGTGACATTATTTCGTTCCCATGTTGATGTTCGATATTGATCAAGGCTCTGTCTCAGGAATAAAAGATTGATGAAACAACTCATTTCCCAGTGGAAAACAGGAATATGGATTTAAGTTTTCTCCTCAGATATATGTCGCTATCAGAAGTAGTTTGTACACTTGTGGAGATATGAGGCTGGTTGTATGGTTCTTGAAGAAAATGAGAGGAAGAGGTGTATACACCTAGATTCATACAGTTACCAGATTCTTATTCTAGGTCACTGTGAAATAGGGAATCCGTTAAGAGCAGAACTTGGATGAGTTTGCATCTTTACTCGAAAGGAATTGTTGATGGTTGAAGGATTGGTCATTGAGTATTACTATAGTTTACTTTACTTGATGATATATTGAGAGATACAGGTGTTTACAGATATCTGTGGTTAAAACATGCACTGATAGGATTAAAAGGATTTTCATATTTGGATCATGTGGATTAATAGTGTTTCTACTGATAGGTGAGATGTTGAGATGATTACTGTGATGATTATCACAGGGGTATGAAAATGATTTTGGATGTTTATAGGTTGATTGATGGACATGTTATATTATGGTGAGAGAGTTGACTTAATTGTTTTATAGTTGACTTGGTTGATATGATGTGAATATCTGGATATTATCTTGGAGGTTATGATTGTAACATGATGTATAAGAATGTCTCTCGGATGCCTGTATAATTCGAGTAATGTCGGATGTAGTGTTGGAGGAACTTCTAGGCTTCTTGCATTTGTATAGGCAAGTAGAGTAGGCGATCGGAGTGATTTGAAAATAGTTTCGATGTCGAAGATCCCCTCGTGAGATAATTTATTTGTGCTTGAGGTAATGTTATTTTTACGAGCCTAATATTTTTACTTATGGTGTGTTGGTGAGGGCTAATGTAAAGCGCCGAGGTTATTTAAATTCGTGATGTACTCAAGGCAATGTCATTCAATTGGTTGTAAGCCAATCGAGTTGCTTAGATCTTGTCATCGATCGGTCTTTGAAAGTTGGTAAGGTTGATGATGCGAGAGGTAATTGATGGAAAGATGATTTTCGAGGATAATTTAGTTAGTATCAATGTTGTTTAACACTATGGAATTGGAAGAATCTAAATTCCAATTATAGGAGGTGTTGGATGGGATATTTATTTGTCCCAGTATTTTATTGCTTGAGAAGCTTTGGAACTCATTGTACAATGAGAGATGAACCTTTGAGGTTATACATCAATTATCGATGATGGAATGCGGTAGTGGTAGAAGGAAATGAATATCCTTCATGGTGGATTGAGGATCTATTTAGATCAGCTATAGGACACCTGTGTATACTCTAGGATTGATTTATGATTGGTGTGTTGATATTGTAGTGACAGGGTGTCATACAATTATCAAAGTTATAGGGATGATTGATATATCATCAGCCTAGAGTAAAGAGGATGCAGGTGTATAGTGGTGACAATTTCATAGTTGGTATGAATTGCGAGGTTTGATTATCTTGTTTGACTTATGACGACTTAGTCGTCCAGGGATTTAGGAAATCGTGTATTCTGGACACGATTGGATCATTTATTATGGTGGCAGTTGGAGTTGAGCACTCGGCCACCGTAGATGATGGTTTTCTGGTATTGATTTGATCATTACCATAGATATGGATAGGATGCTCTAGCGGTATTACATCGCTGACTGGTTGGATCAGGAAGGTGTTGGAATTTATTTGGTCCAAGCTTGTGAACATAGTTTGAGGCTCGATATGGTTGACTTTTACACAGTGTTGTGTGATCATTCTCGGGTGAAAGGAAAGTTAATTTATATGCGGATCGATGTTTTAGAGAATGGAGCGTTTCTGATTTAGTTGATCGAGACGTATCCCATGTTTATGTCAAAAGAGGAACTACGAGATGGGTTGTGTCATATATATATATGACGGTGACCTAGCAGGAGTTGTTATGTTGTTTTGTAGAGGTGAGGAGCCAGAATGCTCATGGGGTTTTGGCTAGCTACTGAGTAGTTGTGAGAAGATAAATAGTGGAAAATGAAAGCAAGTTCTATTACAAATAGATCTTAGTAAACAGGTAGATTGCCCTTGTGAGGAAATATTTCTTCGTCTCCGAGAAGATGGTGGGTTATGTAGTTACATTTGAATTTAGGAAGAGTTACTATTGATTCAGGAACAACAGATAGATTTAGTTGTGATGATAGAGAGCATCTACCATAGAGTTGTACTTTTTCTCTACCGGTTCGGAATTAGTGATATTGGAATTTGTATGTAGTAGGTGGCTAGATAGCTACATGACATATTGACTGGCTATGAGTCCCGATCGTGGTAGCATGTCGTTGCCCGTAAGTAGTGCCTTTTGCATTACTCCGAGAGCCACGAGGCTTGGTCACGATATTTTGATAGGTATTGCTGAAGATTGCAATAGGTTGTATATGTTGCAGATGTTTAAGATTGTATCTGGAAAATAGTAAGTATTGAAACGTTCTCCGTGGAGGAATGACATGCGGAATATAGTTGATTTGGAAGTTTGGTAAGGTGGTATATAAATAATCGTAAGGTTACGTACAAGAGGAAAGTAGGAGCCTAGTATGATGGACGGTGTTGGGAGATTATTGGGAATTCGGAAAGGACTTAGTATGATTAGCTAAGTCCGCTCATTTTCTCTAGATCCATACGATGAGTTATAGGATCGCCGGATAGGTTATATTGTGGCGATTTCTAGTTCATGGAGGATCTTTGAGTATCGTATGCGATAGCGATTCAGGATTTACCTTAGGATTATGGTAAAGTCTTTAACAGGTCACAGATATAGAGCTTCACTCGGGTACAGTTAGGTACTTATAATAAGTGGTCGATATAAAGATACTATTCATACTTTGGAAGGGCTGCTAGAAGCAAGTGTGATTGGATGTTAAGGGATATCAGTAACCTCACTTAGTCACTTGAGGTGTGACTTGTCTCCAGATGCTTGAGATGGTTGTTGGGACATCTCGTACTAATATACGAGTAGGAAATTTGGGGACCAAATTTTTATTAGTGGGGGAGAATGTAAAATACTGAAATTTAAAATACTAAATTTAATGACCAATTTAGGGAAATAATCCTAGGATTATTTTCAGATTTTTAGGAATTTTTAAGAATTTTTCGATTTAAACGGAGGTCGTGAGATAATTACGGGGATAGGAAAAGGCACTTTAAAAATAGGATAAATTTAACCTAGGTTATTAATATAGGGTTTTCTATTTTCTATTTCCTTTTTCTATTTTTCCCCGTCGCGACCTTTCTCTCGCACGACCCCCTCTTCTCCCGACCTCGGGCAACTGCCGCCGTTCCCAAATTTTTTTTTTCCCGAGCCCCTCTTCTCACGGCGATTGCTTCTCTGCCAATGATCAGGACCCGCCGGCTTCTCCTCCTCGCCTTGGACGGCCGCGCGACGCCCTTCTTCTCGCGCTAGCGCCGGCCTCTTTCACCGCACGCCTACGCAGAGCCTCCGGATGCGTCGGCCGTAGCCCTCTCGCCACCGATGCGCCGCGAGACCTTGCGGTGGTGTTCCTCCTCAGCCGCAAGTGCTCGCTTCCTTATGCAAGGCGTCACGCTTCGCCGATCACACGTCGGACGACTGTGCCGGTCGGCCGTCGAGACACACACGCCCCCTCCATCCGCGACATCCTTCGCCGCTCCTCTTCCTTCCTCTCGCGCCGTGCCGCTAGCCTAGTCGCCACTACGTCTGATTTGGGGAGTGAGGTCGCGATCCTATCGGTGGTCGCGAGCAAGGTAGGAGTTGGATTCCTTGTACCTTGGGATGATCTAGGTTATAGTGAGCATTTTCCTTGGTGAGCTTGATTGATGAATTTGGCGTGATGGTCCGCGATGAGCGGGGATAAAGGAGGTGACGCCTTGATAGCTCCTATTGTTGGTATATGTCTTGACTTCATTGTTTTCTTTCTCCATTTTGATTACCGTGAATTCAGGTTGTGTGAATTGAAGCTATGAGGTTCCGCGATGTATGGTTGTAACGAGTGTTGTTGGCTATAAATGGATTGTGGGTGCTAAGTGGTGGGATCCAAGTGTTGGATCGTGTTTTGAGGTAAGGATTGGTTGAGTCGTGTGTATGTCACCTAGGGTTAGGTTGGATTCATAATTATGATCGATTCGTAATTCGATGGAGGATTGATTATGTTGAATAGGATAATTAAATCAATCTAGTGGATCGGATATGAGGTCGATGTAGGATTCAATTTGATCATTTGTTGTGAGATGGATAATATTTTCATATGATGAGTATTGATCATGGTGAGATAAATTGCAAGGATATGTTTTTGGATTGAGGAGTTAATTACAATTTATGACCTACGGGTTAAGGGTCTACTTGGAGATACATAGTAGTATTTATGCGTTGTCGTGTGCTTGGATTTGATGGATTTATTTTGGATTAATTTGGTTATGGAAGAAATCGATTATGTATTCGATTTGTCGGTATATGGTATTTTGTGCTTAATAATAGTTATGCATTATGCGAGTTTTTGATCCACGAAGTCTCGTCGTGACGATCCGGTTCTTTGCGGATATATTATCAGTGTATTTTGACTTAACTTTTAGATTAAGTCAAATTGATATGCTAGTAGGATAGCTTACAATAACTTTTTCATGTTTATTTGCCTGGTATACTTTTGGTGCCTACTAGATACATGCATATGATAGGATATGATTATATTTTCCTGTTTGATTTGGATCATAGTATATGGATTAGGGATATGTACATATTGATTGTACATATTATTCGGATAGGTATTTTGAGTAGGATTTACATATTTTAGTATCATGCACCATTTTTGCATGATTGCATGCTGGCTGGGCGGGGTTCCATTATTGTTGAGCCCGACTAGTTACATGACCGCAACACCTTGCCACTCATGGGTTAGTGGTACATCGGGAGGGTGTGTCACAGATTGCTCTGTCGAGCTCATTGGTCGCTCGTAGGTAGCGATGAGGCGTGGTAGCGGCGAGGATCCCTCCTCCGGCCTATGACAGGAGATGAGAGCTTAGCTCCCCACTATGTTTAGGCGGGAGGATAGGTGTACTCAAGCAACATCCACATCCACTCGGTCACTCAGGAGCAGTGATGGCAGAGTGCACAGTTGTCATAGCCCTACCCACTCGGCTTCACCATTGCGTGTGAGTGGTGTAGCGTCGGGGTGACCATGTCATTGCACGGCATGCATTTTACGGATTGCATTTTGTATTGTGTTTGCTGCATTATTGTATTGATGCCTTGGATGTGCATATGATTGTCATGCATACAGGATACATGTTTATATATGGTCAGGACTCTATTACTTCTAGTCAGGCACATGCTCCTATATCAGGGTAGGAGATTCAGGGAAGTACAGTCATTTTGTATTTCTTGCTTGCATACCCTATTTATGTGAGACTGCATCGACATGATATTTTATTGTTAGCTATACCTTATTTTGCATATCTACTATACATGAGTTCTTTGAACTCACCCGTTGATTTATATCTATTTGGGATGAAGGTGTCGGGAGAGTCAATTGCCAAACCTCGTCGTAAATGTTTTATTTGGTTATTTGTTTTGGTTTTGGATATCTTGTTTAGAAGATATATTTAGGAGAATTGGATTTATGTATTCGTGGGTTTTGGTGTCCTTATGGACCTTTATTCGGAGTTTGTTCTGGATTGGATTTTGGTTGAGTATTTCTGCCCAGATGGCAGAAGGGGCAGGTTTAGTTATGATATTCTTTTGTGTATATCATTTGATTGTTGGCCTGAGGCCTGATTTATTATCTGCGTGGGTGTTTGGATTTCGGTCGTGTTGACCGATGTATAGCGGCCGTGTAGGCCTTGTATGTAAATTGGGATTGTCACCGTCTGGGGAGATCTTTCTTGGATTTTAAATGCAGCGAGGTCTCCTCAGCGTGACAATTTATTTGAGTATCAGGCGCCTAGGTTTTGAGTTCCTAGGGGTTTTGGATTTTGAGTTCGCCACATTTTGGCGGTTTTATGAGGTAATTTGGAAAATTTTGGATTGATATGGATTTCGATTTTTATATTTGAAATTGAGGATTTATGGAGGTCAATATGGGGATTTGTGACAGAACCTCTCTCAAAATAGGTATGATGAAAATTTTATATATTTTACTTCTAGTAACATCTGTTCTAGTAGCATTTGGAATAATTTAACAGATATGAGGCGAGGTGGGCATGCACACACCAGAGGCGTGGTGCGAGAGTAACCACGCAAGAGGCAGTGAGATCTCTGGTTATGGAGTTGTCGAGAAAGGGTCTATTGAGTTTTTGACTCGTGTGCGGACTACGTAGTAGGGTCGCCCACCAAGGTGACCAGTAGGAGTTCTTAGTAGTGTTTATACTTGAGTTAGATTTGGTTATGTGTTTAGTGGATAACCGGAAATAACATTTAGTGTATTAGTCACTATTAATCGTGGATGGAGTTGACCACAAATGACTTGTTCGGTTTGTGAGTCTTGACATGCGAAAAGATGCATTGCCTTTTGAGGTGGTAATCTTGAGTCGAGCAGGGTCAAGTCGTCGACATTGGTTGTGGAAATCAAGGACTACGATGTTAGAGATTTTCACCGATTATGCTAGGCAAATTATTACTCTGTGGGGCAATGGACAAAGAATGTATACTATTGTTGATATAGACATTGGAGGTTTAAGTTACGAAGTTCCATAGGGATTTTGATCCTTGAGCGGCTTGAGCCTTAGATTGATAACATTGAAGGTATTGATAAGTACCTAACTGGTATTTATATAGGAGTGGAGATAGTTTCTTACTATTGCAATGATCAAGTTGTTACTTGGTGGACTATGTAGGAGAATTTTGGGAAAATAACCCATTACGGGATCATGGGTTCAGGATGTTTCTAGAGACAATATTTCCTTATGCTATTTTGTATGACTCATTGTTGAGAATTCTTGAGTCTTTAGTTGAGTGATAAATTGATAATGGAGTTTCACTATAGAGTTTACTAGAATTACAGAGTTTACCCCTCCATAATGGTTTAAGATAGTGATTGAGTTGCCTTTGATCACCCCCAATTTATTTGCTTACATTTGGATTAGGATAGTTGGATTTTTCCATCAGATCCTAGCGGGAGGCATTAGGGTGAGTCATATTTATAAAAATGACTACAACAAGGGTCTCAAGAGAATAGTGTAGTCAATCTAGTGATAATAACCTACACTTCGGTTAAGGTAACGGTAGGAGTCGTGAACGTGCTTTTCTAGCTGAATTCACGTGACATTATTTCGTTCCCATGTTGATGTTCGATATTGATCAAGGCTCTGTCAGGGAATAAAGATTGATGAAACAACCTCATTTCCCGATGGAAAAGCAGAATATGGATTTAAGTTTTCTCCTCGATATATGTCGCTATCGAGTAGTTTGTACACTTGTGGAGATATGAAATTTGGTTGTATGGTTCTTGAAGAAAATGAGAGGAAGAGGTGTATACACCTAGATTCATCTGATTACTGATTCTTATTCTAGGTCAGTGAAATAGGGAATCCATTAAGAGCGGAACTTGGATGAGTTTGCATCTTTACTCGAAAGGAATTGTTGATGGTTGAAGGATTGGTCATTGAGTATTACTATAGTTTACTTTACTTGATGATATATTGAGAGATACAGTGTTTCACGGATATCGTGGTTAAAACATGCACCGATAGGATTAAAAGGATTTTCATATTTGGATCATGTGGATTAATAGTGTTTCTCGATAGGTGAGATGTTGAGATGATTCTTGTGATGATTATCACGGGTATGAAAATGATTTTGGATGTTTATAGGTTGATTGATGGACATGTTATATTATGGTGAGAGAGTTGACTTAATTGTTTTATAGTTGACTTGGTTGATATGATGTGAATATCTGGATATTATCTTGGAGGTTATGATTGTAACATGATGTATAAGAATGTCTCTCGGATGCTGTATAATTCGAGAGTAATCGGATGTAGTGTTGGAGGAACTTCTAGGCTTGCATTTGTATAGGCAAGTAGAGTAGGCGATCGGAGTGATTTGAAAATAGTTTGATATCGAAGATCCTCTTAGTGAGATAATTTATTTGTCTTGAGGTAATGTTATTTTTACGAGCCTAATATTTTTACTTATGGTGTGTTGGCTGAGGGCTAATGTAAAGCGCACGAGGTTGTTACAGCTCGTGATGTACTCAAGGCAATGTCATTCAATTGGCTGTAAGCCAATCGAGTTGCTTAGATATCGTCATCGATCGGTCTTTCAAAGTTGGTAAGGTTGATGATGCAGAGGTAATTGATGGAAAGATGATTTTTCAGGGGATAATTTAGTTGGTATCAATGTTGTTTAACACTATAGAATTGGAAGAATCTAAATTCCAATTATAGGAGGTGTTGGATGGGATATTTATTTGTCGTATTTTATTGCTTGAGAAGCTTTGGAACTCATTGTACAAAGAGAGATGAACCTTTGAGGTTATACATCAATTATCGATGATGGAATGCGGTAGTGGTAGAAGGAAATGAATATCCTTCATGGTGGATTGAGGATCTATTTAGATCAGCTATAGGACACCTGTGTATACTCTAGGATTGATTTATGATTGGTGTGTTGATATTGTAGTGACAGGGTGTCATACAATTATCAAAGTTATAGGGATGATTGATATATCATCAACCTAGAGTAAAGAGGATGCAGATGTATAGTGGTGACAATTTCATAGTTGGTATGAATTGTACGAGGTTTGATTATCTTGTTTGACTTATGGCGACTTAGTCGTCCGAGGATTTAGGAAATCGTGTATTCGGACACGATTGGATCATTTATTATGGTGGCGGTTGGAGTTGAGCACTTTCGGCCACCGTAGATGATGGTTTTACGGTATTGATTTGATCATTACCATAGATATGGATAGGATGCTCTAAGCGGTATTACATCATTGAGTTGGATCGAAGGTGTTGGAATTTATTTGATGCGAAGCTTGTGAACATAGTTTGAGGCTCGGGCGATGGTTGACTTTTACACGGTGTTGTGTGATCATTCTCGGGTGAAAGGAAAGTTAATTTATATCACGGATCACGATGTTTTAGAGAATGGGCGTTTGATTTAGTTGATCGAGGCGTATCCCATGTTTATGTCAAAGAGGAACTACGAGATGGGTTGTGTCATATATATATATGGCGGTGACCTAGCAGAGTTGTTATGTTGTTTTGTAGAGGTGAGGAGCCGAGAATGCTCATGGGGTTTTGGCTAGCTCTTGAGTAGTTGTGAGAAGATAAATAGTGGAAAATGAAAGCAAGTTCTATTACAAATAGATCTTAGTAAACAGGTAGATTGCCCTTGTGAGGAAATATTTCTTCGTCTCCGAGAAGATGGTGGGTTATGTAGTTACATTTGAATTTAGGAAGAGTTACTATTGATTCGTGAACAACAGATAGATTTTACATTGTGATGATGAAACATCTACCATAGAGTTGTACTTTTTCTCTACGGTTGAATTAGTGATATTGGAATTTGTATGTAGTAGGTGGCTAGATAGCTACATGACATATTATTTGGCTATGAGTCCCGATCGTGGTAGCATGTCGTTGCGTAAGTAGTGCCTTTTGCATTACTCCAAAGCCACGAGGCTTAGTCACGATATTTTGATAGGTATTCTTGAAGATTGCAATAGGTTGTATATGTTGCGGATGTTTAAGATTGTATCCGGAAAATAGTAGTAAGTATTGAAAGCGTTCTCAGTGGAGGAATGACATGCGGAATATAGTTGATTTGGAAGTTTGGTAAAGGTGGTATATAAATAATCAGTAAGGTTCTGTACCAAGAGGAAAGTGGGAGCCTAGTATGATGGACGGTGTTGGGAGATTATTGGGAATTCGGAAAGGACTTAGTATGATTAGCTAAGTCCGCTCATTTTCTCTAGATCCATACGATGAGTTATAGGATCATGGATAGGTTATATTGTGGCGATTTCTAGTTCATGGAGGATCTTTGAGTATCGTATGCGATAGCGATTCAGATTTACCTTAGTATTATTGTAAAGTCTTTAACAGGTCACAGATATAGAGCTTCACTCGGGTACAGTTAGGTACTTATAATAAGTGGTCGATATAAAGATACTATTCATACTTTGGAAGGGCTGCTAGAAGCAAGTGTGATTGGATGTTAAGGGATATCAGTAACCTCACTTAGTCACTTGAGGTGTGACTTGTCTCCAGATGCTTGAGATGGTTGTTGGGACATCTCGGTACTAATATCTGAGTAGGAAATTTGGGGACGAATTTTTATTAGTGGGGAGAATGTAAAATACGAAATTTAAAATACTAAATTTAATGACCAAAAATTTAGGAAATAATCCTAGGATTATTTTTTAGATTTTTAGGAATTTTAAGAATTTTTCTGATTTAAAGCGGAGGTCGCGAGATAATTACGGGATAGGGAAAACAGGCTTTAAAAATAGGATAAATTTAACCTAGGTTATTAATATAGGGTTTTCTATTTTCTATTTCCTTTTTCTATTTTTCCCCGTCGCGACCTTTCTCTCGACCCCTCTTCTCCGACCTCGCTGCTCCGTTCCCAAATTTTTTTCCCGAGCCCTCTTCTCACGGCGATTGCTTCTCGCCAATGATCGACCCACGGCTTCTCCTCCTGCTGACGGCCGACGCGGCCTCTTCTTCTCGCCAGCGCCGACCTCTTTGTCACGGCGCCGCCGCTACCAGAGCCTCGGATTGCCGCTCGTCGTAGCCCTCTCGCCCGCCGATGCCGCTGGGAGACCTCATGGCGACTCCTCCTCAAGCGTCGGCAAGTGCTCGCCTTCCTTATGCCAAGGCCGCTGCCGCTCGCCCGAGCCCCACACGTCGACGACCAGGCCGTCGCTGCTCGTCGAGACACACACGCCGCCTCCATCCGCGACATCCTTCGCCGCTCCTCTTCCTTCCTCCCCGCGCACGCCTGCTGCTAGCCTAGTCGCCACTACGTGCTGATTTGGGGCGGAGGCTGCGATCCCTATCGGTGGTCGCCGGAGCAAGGTAGGAGTTGGATTCCTTGTACCTTGGACAGGATCTAGGTTATAGCTGAGCATTTTCCCTTCGGTGAGCTTGATTGATGAATTTGGCAGTGGTCTGGCACCGATGAACGGGGGATAAAGGAGGTGACGCCGGCATAGCTCCTATTGTTGGTATATGTCTTGACTTCATTGTTTTCTTTCGGTCCATTTTGATTCTGTGAATTACGTGGAGAATTGAAGCTATGAGGTTCCGTTTAGGGATGTATGGTTGTATAGTGTTGTTGGCTATAAATGGATTGTGTGCTAAGTGGTGGATCCAAGTGTTGGATCGTGTTTTGAGGTAAGGATTGGTTAGTCGTGTGTATGTCACCTAGGGTTAGGTTGGATTCATAATTATGATCGATTCGTAATTCGGGAGGATTGATTATGTTGAATAGGATAATTAAATCAATCTAGTGGATCGGATATGAGGTCGATGTAGGATTCAATTTGATCATTTGTTGTGAGATGGATAATATTTTCATATGATGAGTATTGATCATGGTGAGATAAATTGCAAGGATATGTTTTTGGATTGAGGAGTTAATTACAATTTATGACCTACGGGTTAAGGGTCTACTTGGAGATACATAGTAGTATTTAGCACGTTGTCGTGTGCTTGGATTTGATGGATTTATTTTGGATTAATTTGGTTATGGAAGAAATCGATTATGTATTCGATTTGTCGGTATATGGTATTTTTTGCTTAATAATAGTTATGCATTATGTAGGTTTCGGTCATGAGGCAGGTCTCCGGTCGTGACGATCTGGTTCTTTTGCGGATATATTATCAGGCGGGTATTTTGACTTAACTTTTAGATTAAGTCAAATTGATATGCTAGTAGGATAGCTTACAATAACTTTTTCATGTTTATTTGCCTGGTATACTTTTGGTGCCTACTAGATACATGCATATGATAGGATATGATTATATTTTCCTGTTTGATTTGGATCATAGTATATGGATTAGGGATATGTACATATTGATTGTACATATTATTCGGATAGGTATTTTGAGTAGGATTTACATGTTTTAGTATCATGCACCAATTTTGCATGATTGCATGCTATCTGGACGGGGTTCCATTATTGTTGAGCCGACTAGTTACATGACTACACACACTTGCCACTCATGGGTTAGTGGTACATCAGAGGGTGTGTCATTGCTCTGTCGAGCTCTAGGTCCGCTCATGGGTAGCGATGAGGCAGCGTGGTAGCGGGCAGGGATCCCTCCTCTGGCCTATGACACCGGGAGATGAGAGCTTAGCTCCCCCACTATGTTTGGGGCAGGAGGATAGGTGTACTCCGACAGCATCCTGTCCACTCGGTCACTCGGGAAGCGATGATGGCGAGTGCAGTTGTCATAGCCCTACCCACTCGGCTTCACCATTGCGTGTGGGCGGTAGCGTCGGGGGTGACCATGTCATTAGTACAGCATGCATTTTGCACTGATTGCATTTTGTATTGTGTTTGCTGCATTATTGTATTGATGCCTTGGATGTGCATATGATTGTCATGCATACAGGATACATGTTTATATATGGTCAGGACTCTATTACTTCTAGTCAGGCACATGCTCCTATATCAGGGTAGGAGATTCAGGTAAGTACAGTCATTTTGTATTTCTTGCTTGCATACCCTATTTATGTGAGGTATCTTGACATGATATTTTATTGTTAGCTATACCTTATTTTGCATATCTACTATACATGAGTTCTTTGAACTCACCCGTTGATTTATATCTATTTCGTGATGAAGTATCGGAGAGTCATTTGCGGACCCCTAAATCGTAAATGTTTTATTTGGTTATTTGTTTTTGGTTTGGATATCTTGTTTAGAAGATATATTTAGAATTTGGAATTGGATTTATGTATTCGTGGGTTTTTGGTGTCCTTATGGACCTCTATTCGGAGTTTGTTCTGGATTGGATTTTGGTTGAGTATTCCTGCCCAGATGGCAGAAGGGGTAGGTTTAGTTATGATATTCTTTTGTGTATATCATTTGATTGTTGGCCTGAGGCCTGATTTATTATCTGCGTGGGTGTTTGGATTCCGATCGTGTTGACCGATGTATAGTGGTCGTGTAGGCCTTGTATGTAAATTGGGATTGTCACCCGTCTGAGAGATCTTTGCCGGATTTTGTGCAGCGAGGTCTCCTCGAGCGTGACAATTTATTTGGTATCAGAGCGCCTAGGTTTTCGAGTTCCTAGGGGTTTTTGGATTTTTCGGAGTTCGCCACATTTGGCAGATTTTATGAGGTAATTTGGAAAATTTTGGATTGGTATGGATTTATGATTTTTATATTTGAAATTGAGGATTTATACGAGGTCAATATGGGGATTTGGCGTGACCTCTCTTGTGCAAAATAGGTATGATGAAAATTTTATATATTTTTACTTCTAGTAACATCTGTTCTAGTAGCATTTGGAATAATTTAACAGATATGAGACGAGGTGGGCATGCACCTGCACCGAGACGTGGTGCAGGGGTAACCACGCAAGAGGACAGTGAGATCTCTGGTTATGGAGTTGTCAGAAAGGGTCTATTGAGTTTTGACTCGTGTGCAGACTCGTAGTAGGGGTCGCCCACCAAGGTGACCAGCCGGAGTTGCCGTAGTGTTTATACTTCAGGTTAGATTTGGTTATGTGTTTAGTGGATAACCGGAAATAACATTTAGTGTATTAGTCACTATTCGTAATCGTGGATGGAGTTGACCACAAATGACTTGTTCAGTTTGTGAGTCTTGGACCTGTGACGAAAAGATGCATTGCCTTTTTGAGAGCCGATCTTGACATGAGTCGAGTCAAGTCGTCACATTGGTTGTGGAAATCAAGGACTACAGTGTTAGAGATTTTCACTGATTATGCTAGGCAAATTATTACTCTGTGGGGCAATGGACAAAGAATGTATACTATTGTTGATATAGACATTGGAGGTTTAAGTTACGAAGTTCCATAGGGATTTTGATCCTTGAGCGGCTTGAGCCTTAGATTGATAACATTGAAGGTATTGATAAGTACCTAACTGGTATTTATATAGGAGTGGAGATAGTTTCTTACTATTGCAATGATCAAGTTGTTACTTGGTGGAATATGTAGGAGAATTTTGGGAAAATAACCCATTACGGGATCATGGGTTGAGGATGTTTTTAAGACAATATTTCCTTATGCTATTTTTGTATGACTCATTGTTGAGAATTCTTGAGTCTTTAGTTGAGTGATAAATTGATAATGGAGTTTCACTATAGAGTTTACTAGAATTACTGAGTTTACCCCTCCACTTAATGATTTAAGATAGTGATTGAGTTGCCTTTGATCACCCCAAATTTATTTGCTTACATTTGGATTAGGATCGTTGGATTTTTCCATCAGATCCTAGCGGGAGGCATTAGGGTTAGTCATATTTATAAAAATGACTACAACAAGGGTCTCAAGAGAATAGTGTAGTCAATCTAGTGATAATAACCTACACACTTAATTAAGGTAAGGTAAGCGTGCTTTTCTAATTCACGTGACATTATTTCGTTCCCATGTTGATGTTCGATATTGATCAAGGCTTTGTCCTCGGGAATAAAAGATTGATGAAACAACTCACTTCCCAAAGGGAAAACAGAATATGGATTTAAGTTTTCTCCTCGGATATATGTCGCTATCGAAGTAGTTTGTACACTTGTGGAGATATGAGGTTTGTAGTTCTTGAAGAAAATGAGAGGAAGAGGTGTATACACCTAGATTCATCTGATTACAATTCTTATTCTAGATTCGTGAAATAGGGAATCCGTTAAGAGCAGAACTTGGATGAGTTTGCATCTTTACTCGAAAGGAATTGTTGATGGTTGAAGGATTGGTCATTGAGTATTACTATAGTTTACTTTACTTGATGATATATTGAGAGATACAGGTGTTTACAGATATCTGTGGTTAAAACATGCACTGATAGGATTAAAAGGATTTTCATATTTGGATCATGTGGATTAATAGTGTTTCTACTGATAGGTGAGATGTTGAGATGATTACTGTGATGATTATCACAGGGGTATGAAAATGATTTTGGATGTTTATAGGTTGATTGATGGACATGTTATATTATGGTGAGAGAGTTGACTTAATTGTTTTATAGTTGACTTGGTTGATATGATGTGAATATCTGGATATTATCTTGGAGGTTATGATTGTAACATGATGTATAAGAATGTCTCTCGGATGCCTGTATAATTCGAGAGTAATCAGATGTAGTGTTGGAGGAACTTCTAGGCTTGCCGCTGTATAGGCAAGTAGAGTAGGCGATCGGAGTGATTTCGAAAATAGTTTCGATATCGAAGATCCCCTACCGTGAGATAATTTATTTGGTACTGAGGTAATGTTATTTTTACGAGCCTAATATTTTTACTTATGGTGTGTTGGCTGAGGGCTAATGTAAAGCGCACGAGGTTGTTACAGCTCGTGATGTACTCAAGGCAATGTCATTCAATTGGCTGTAAGCCAATCGAGTTGCTTAGATACTGTCATCGATCGGTCTTTCAAAGTTGGTAAGGTTGATGATGCCGAGAGGTAATTGATGGAAAGATGATTTTTCCAGGGGATAATTTAGTTGGTATCAATGTTGTTTAACACTATAGAATTGGAAGAATCTAAATTCCAATTATAGGAGTGTTGGATGGGATATTTATTTGTCCCAGTATTTTATTGCTTGAGAAGCTTTGGAACTCATTGTACAATGAGAGATGAACCTTTGAGGTTATACATCAATTATCGATGATGGAATGCGGTAGTGGTAGAAGGAAATGAATATCCTTCATGGTGGATTGAGGATCTATTTAGATCTGCTATAGGACACCTGTGTATACTCTTGGATTGATTTATTATTGGTGTTTTGATATTGTTGTGACATGGTGTCATACAATTATCAAAGTTATAGGATGATTGATATATCATCAACCTAGAGTAAAGAGGATGCAGTGTATAGTGGTGACAATTTCATAGTTGGTATGAATTATGCGAGGTTTGATTATCTTGTTTGACTTATGGCGACTTAGTCGTCCGAGGATTTAGGAAATCGTGTATTACGGACACGATTGGATCATTTATTATGGTGGCGGTTGGAGTTGAGCACTTTCGGCCCGTAGATGATGGTTTTACGGTATTGATTTGATCATTACCATAGATATGGATAGGATGCTCTAAGCGGTATTACATCATTGGTTGGATCGGAAGGTGTTGGAATTTATTTGTGCGAAGCTTGTGAACATAGTTTGAGGCTCGGGCGATGGTTGACTTTTACACGGTGTTGTGTGATCATTCTCGGGTGAAAGGAAAGTTAATTTATATCGGATGCGATGTTTTGAGAGAATGGGCGTTTCGATTTAGTTGATCGAGGCGTATCCCATGTTTATGTCAAAGAGGAACTACGAGATGGGTTGTGTCATATATATATATAGCGGTGACCTAGCAGGAGTTGTTATGTTGTTTTGTAGAGGTGAGGAGCGAGAATGCTCATGGGGTTTTGGCTAAAGAAGATAAATAGTGGAAAATGAAAGCAAGTTCTATTACAAATAGATCTTAGTAAACAAGTAGATTGCCCTTGTGAGGAAATATTTCTTCGTCTCCGAGAAGATGGTGGGTTATGTAGTTACATTTGAATTTAGGAAGAGTTACTATTGATTCAGGAACAACAGATAGATTTCTGTTGTGATGATAGAGAGCATCTACCATAGAGTTGTACTTTTTCTCTACCGGTTCGGAATTAGTGATATTGGAATTTGTATGTAGTAGGTGGCTAGATAGCTACATGACATATTGACTGGCTATGAGTCCCGATCGTGGTAGCATGTCGTTGCCCGTAAGTAGTGCCTTTTGCATTACTCGAGCCACGAGGCTTGGTCACGATATTTTGATAGGTATTGCTGAAGATTGCAATAGGTTGTATATGTTGCAGATGTTTAAGATTGTATCTGGAAAATAGTAAGTATTGAAACGTTCTCCGTGGAGGAATGACATGCGGAATATAGTTGATTTGGAAGTTTGGTAAAGGTGGTATATAAATAATCAGTAAGGTTCTGTACCAAGAGGAAAGTGGGAGCCTAGTATGATGGACGGTGTTGGGAGATTATTGGGAATTCGGAAAGGACTTAGTATGATTAGCTAAGTCCGCTCATTTTCTCTAGATCCATACGATGAGTTATAGGATCGCCGGATAGGTTATATTGTGGCGATTTCTAGTTCATGGAGGATCTTTGAGTATCGTATGCGATAGCGATTCAGGATTTACCTTAGGATTATGGTAAAGTCTTTAACAGGTCACAGATATAGAGCTTCACTCGGGTACAGTTAGGTACTTATAATAAGTGGTCGATATAAAGATACTATTCATACTTTGGAAGGGCTGCTAGAAGCAAGTGTGATTGGATGTTAAGGGATATCAGTAACCTCACTTAGTCACTTGAGGTGTGACTTGTCTCCAGATGCTTGAGATGGTTGTTGGGACATCTCGTACTAATATACGAGTAGGAAATTTGGGGACCAAATTTTTATTAGTGGGGGAGAATGTAAAATACTGAAATTTAAAATACTAAATTTAATGACCAAAAATTTAGGGGAAATAATCCTAGGGATTATTTTCGAGATTTTTAGGAATTTTTAAGAATTTTTCTGGATTTAAACGGAGGTCGTACGAGATAATTACGGGGATAGGGAAAATAGGCTTTAAAAATAGGATAAATTTAACCTAGGTTATTAATATAGGTTTTCTATTTTATTTCCTTTTCTATTTTTCCCGTCATGACCTTTCTCTCGACGACCCTCTTCTGAACTCGCAACGCTGCTTCCCAATTTTTTCCCGAGCCCTCTTCTCGCGCGATCTCGCTGATCAGACCACGGCTTCTCCTCTCGCTGACTACTGGGCCGGCAGCGCCGTCTTTGTCATGAGCGCCGCCACGGTTACCAGAGCCTCCGGATTGCCGCCGTCGAGCGCTCTTCGCCCTCGTGCCGCCGCGAGACCTGCGGTGGGTTTCCTCCTCAAGCGCGCAAGTGCCGCCTTCCTTATGCCAAGGCCGCTGGCTCGAGCCCCACATCGCCGACCGAGCCGTCGTGCTCTCGAGACACACACGCCGCCTCCATCCGCGACATCCTTCGCCGCTCTTCTCTTCCTTCCTCCGCCGCGCTAGCTGGCCTCGCCACTACGTCGAGCGAGTGAGGTCGGATCCCTAGCCTGGTCGCCGAGCAAGGTAGGAGTTGGATTCCTTGTACCTTGGACAGATCTAGGTTATAGCCGAGCATTTTCTTCTTGGTGAGCTTGATTGATGAATTTGGCGTGGTGCAATCGGATGAGCGGGGATAAAGGAGGTGAGGCATAGCTCCTATTGTTGGTATATGTCTTGACTTCATTGTTTTCTTTGGTCCATTTTGATTACTGTGAATTCTGAGGGTCAGTGGCAGGAGAATTGAAGCTATGAGGTTAGCTTAGGGATGTATGGTTGTATGAGTGTTGTTGGCTATAAATGGATTGTGGGTGCTATGGTGGGATCCAAGTGTTGGATCGTGTTTTGAGGTAAGGATTGGTTGAGTCGTGTGTATGTCACCTAGGGTTAGGTTGGATTCATAATTATGATCGATTCTGTAATTCAGTATGGAGGATTGATTATGTTGAATAGGATAATTAAATCAATCTAGTGGATCGGATATGAGGTCGATGTAGGATTCAATTTGATCATTTGTTGTGAGATGGATAATATTTTCATATGATGAGTATTGATCATGGTGAGATAAATTGCAAGGATATGTTTTTGGATTGAGGAGTTAATTACAATTTATGACCTACGGGTTAAGGGTCTACTTGGAGATACATAGTAGTATTTAGCACGTTGTCGTGTGCTTGGATTTGATGGATTTATTTTGGATTAATTTGGTTATGGAAGAAATCGATTATGTATTCGATTTGTCGGTATATGGTATTTTGTGCTTAATAATAGTTATGCATTATGCAGGTTTCGGTCACGAGGCAGGTCTCCGGTCGTGACGATCTGGTTCTTTTGCGGATATATTATCAGGCGGGTATTTTGACTTAACTTTTAGATTAAGTCAAATTGATATGCTAGTAGGATAGCTTACAATAACTTTTTCATGTTTATTTGCAGTATACTTTTGGTGCCTACTAGATACATGCATATGATAGGATATGATTATATTTTCCTGTTTGATTTGGATCATAGTATATGGATTAGGGATATGTACATATTGATTGTACATATTATTCGGATAGGTATTTTGAGTAGGATTTACATGTTTTAGTATCATGCACCATTTTTGCATGATTGCATGCTAGCTGGACGGGGTTCCATTATTGTTGAGCCCGCAGCTAGTTACATGGCCTGCACACACTGCCACTCATGGGTTAGTGGTACATCAGGAGGGTGTGTGCAGTTGCTCTGTCAGGCTCCATTGGTCCGCTCATGGGTAGCGATGAGGCGTGGCGTGCGAGGATCCCTCCTCGGCCTATGACAGGAGATGAGAGCTTAGCTCCCCACTATGTTTGGCGGGAGGATAGGTGTACTCACGGCATCCTGTCCACTCGGTCACTCGGGAAGCGATGATGGCGAGTGCATTGTCATAGCCCTACCCACTCGGCTTCACCATTGCGTGTGAAGGCGGTGGTAGCGTCGGGTGACCATGTCATTAGCACGGCATGCATTTTGCACGGATTGCATTTTGTATTGTGTTTGCTGCATTATTGTATTGATGCCTTGGATGTGCATATGATTGTCATGCATACAGAGATACATGTTTATATATGGTCGAGGACTCTATTACTTCTAGTCGAGCACATGCTCCTATATCAGTAGGAGATTCAGTAAAAATCTGATCATTTTGTATTTCTTGCTTGCATACCCTATTTATGTGAGGCTATCTTGACATGATATTTTATTATTAGCTATACCTTATTTTGCATATCTACTATACATGAGTTCTTTGAACTCACCCCGTTGATTTATATCTATTTCAGGATGAAGCTGTCAGGAGAGTGCAGCTGCCGGACCCCCACTCGTCGTAAATGTTTTATTTGGTTATTTGTTTTTGGTTTTGGATATCTTGTTTAGAAGATATATTTAGGACTGGAATTGGATTTATGTATTCGTGGGTTTTGGTGTCCTTATGGACCTCTATTGAGTTTGTTACGATTGGATTTGGTTGAGTATTCTGCCCGGATGGCGTAAGGGGTAGGTTTAGTTATGATATTCTTTGTGTATATCATTTGATTGTTGGCTGAGGCCTATTTATTATCTGCGTGGGTGTTTGGATTCGTAGATCGTGTTGGATGTATAGTGGTCGTGTAGGCCTTGTATGTAAATTGGGATTGTCACCCGTCTGGGAGATCTTTGCCGGATTTTAAATCGCAGCGAGGTCTCCTCGGGCGTGACAATTTATTTGGTATCGAGCGCCTAGGTTTTGAGTTCCTAGGGTTTTTGGATTTTTCGAGTTCGCCACATTTGGCGAGGTAATTTGGAAAATTTTGGATTGGTATGGATTTCGATTTTTATATTTGAAATTCGAGGATTTATGAGGTCAATATGGGGATTTGGCTGAGAACCTCTCTCCAAAATAGGTATGATGAAAATTTTATATATTTTTACTTCTAGTAACATCTGTTCTAGTAGCATTTGGAATAATTTAACAGATATGAGGCGAGGTGGGCATGCACAGGAGCGTGGTGTAGTAACCATGCAAGAGGACAGGGAGATATCTGGTTATGGAGTTGTCAGAAAGGGTCTATTGAGTTTTGACTCGTGTGCAGACTCGTAGTACGGGTCGCCCACCAAGGTGACCAAAGAGTTCTTAGTGTTTATACTCGAGTTAGATTTGGTTATGTGTTTAGTGGATAACCAGGAAATAACATTTAGTGTATTAGTCACTATTCAGAATCGTGGATGGAGTTGACCACAAATGACTTGTTGGTTTGTGAGTCTTGGACCTGTGACGAAAAGATGCATTGCCTTTTTGAAAGCTGACTGATACTGAGTCAGAAAAGTAGGGGTCAAGTCGTCACATTGGTTGTGGAAATCAAGGACTACAGTGTTAGAGATTTTCACTGATTATGCTAGGAAAATTATTACTCTGTGGGGCAATGGACAAAGAATGTATACTATTGTTGATATAGACATTGGAGGTTTAAGTTACGAAGTTCCATAGGGATTTTGATCCTTGAGCGGCAGGCCTTAGATTGATAACATTGAAGGTATTGATAAGTACCTAACTGGTATTTATATAGGAGTGGAGATAGTTTCTTACTATTGCAATGATCAAGTTGTTACTTGGTGGAATATGTAGGAGAATTTTGGGAAAATAACCCATTACGGGATCATGGGTTCAGGATGTTTTCGGAAGACAATATTTCCTTATGCTATTTTTGTATGAATCATTGTTGAGGAATTCTTGAGTCTTTAGTTGAGTGATATATTGATAATGGAGTTTCACTATAGAGTTTAATAGTATTACAGAGTTTACCCCCTCCACTTAATGGTTTAAGATAGTGATTGAGTTGCCTTCGATCACCCCCAATTTATTTGCTTACATTTGGATTAGGATAGTTGGATTTTTCCATCAGATCCTAGCGGGAGGCATTAGGGTGAGTCATATTTATAAAAATGACTAGCAACAAGGGTCTCAAGAGAATAGTGTAGTCAATCTAGTGATAATAACCTACACTTGGATAAGGTAATTAGTAGGAGTCGTGAACGTGCTTTTCTAGCTGAATTCACGTGACATTATTTCCCATGTTGATGTTCGATATTGATCAAGGCTCTGTCTCGGGAATAAAGATTGATGAAACAACTCATTTCCCAAAGGAAAACAGAATATGGATTTAAGTTTTCTCCTCGTATATATGTCGCTATCAGTAGTTTGTACACTTGTGGAGATATGAAATTTGGTTGTATGGTTCTTGAAGAAAATGAGAGGAAGAGGTGTATACACCTAGATTCATCTGATTACTGAATTCTTATTCTAGGTCATCTTGTGAAATAGGGAATCCGTTAAGAGCAGAACTTGGATGAGTTTGCATCTTTACTCGAAAGGAATTGTTGATGGTTGAAGGATTGGTCATTGAGTATTACTATAGTTTACTTTACTTGATGATATATTGAGAGATACAGGTGTTTACAGATATCTGTGGTTAAAACATGCACTGATAGGATTAAAAGGATTTTCATATTTGGATCATGTGGATTAATAGTGTTTCTACTGATAGGTGAGATGTTGAGATGATTACTGTGATGATTATCACAGGGGTATGAAAATGATTTTGGATGTTTATAGGTTGATTGATGGACATGTTATATTATGGTGAGAGAGTTGACTTAATTGTTTTATAGTTGACTTGGTTGATATGATGTGAATATCTGGATATTATCTTGGAGGTTATGATTGTAACATGATGTATAAGAATGTCTCTCGGATGCCTGTATAATTCGAGTAATCGGATGTAGTGTTGGAGGAACTTCTAGGCTTGCCATTTGTAGATAGGCAAGTAGAGTAGGCGATCGGAGTGATTTCGAAAATAGTTTCGATATCGAAGATCCCCTACCGTGAGATAATTTATTTGGTACTGAGGTAATGTTATTTTTACGAGCCTAATATTTTTACTTATGGTGTTGGTGAGAGGGCTAATGTAAAGCGCACGAGGTTGTTACAGCTCGTGATGTACTCAAGGCAATGTCATTCAATTGGCTGTAAGCCAATCGAGTTGCTTAGATACTGTCATCGATCGGTCTTTCAAAGTTGGTAAGGTTGATGATGCCGAGAGGTAATTGATGGAAAGATGATTTTTCCAGGGGATAATTTAGTTGGTATCAATGTTGTTTAACACTATGGGAATTGGAAGAATCTAAATTCCAATTATAGGAGGTGTTGGATGGGATATTTATTTGTCCCAGTATTTTATTGCTTGAGAAGCTTTGGAACTCATTGTACAATGAGAGATGAACCTTTGAGGTTATACATCAATTATCGATGATGGAATGCGGTAGTGGTAGAAGGAAATGAATATCCTTCATGGTGGATTGAGGATCTATTTAGATCAGCTATAGGACACCTGTGTATACTCTAGGATTGATTTATGATTGGTGTGTTGATATTGTAGTGACAGGGTGTCATACAATTATCAAAGTTATAGGGATGATTGATATATCATCAACCTAGAGTAAAGAGGATGCAGGTGTATAGTGGTGACAATTTCATAGTTGGTATGAATTGCGAGGTTTGATTATCTTGTTTGACTTATGGCGACTTAGTCGTCGAGGATTTAGGAAATCGTGTATTCGGACACACGATTGGATCATTTATTATGGTGGCAGTTGGAGTTGAGCACTCGGCCACCGTAGATGATGGTTTTCTGGTATTGATTTGATCATTACCATAGATATGGATAGGATGCTCTAGCGGTATTACATCGCTGACTGGTTGGATCAGGAAGGTGTTGGAATTTATTTGGTCTGAAGCTTGTGAACATAGTTTCAGGGCTCAGACGATGGTTGACTTTACACGGTGTTGTGTGATCATTCTCGGGTGAAAGGAAAGTTAATTTATATACGGATCGATGTTTTAGAGAATGGGCGTTTCGATTTAGTTGATCGAGGCGTATCCCATGTTTATGTCAAAAGAGGAACTACGAGATGGGTTGTGTCATATATATATATGACGGTGACCTAGCAGGAGTTGTTATGTTGTTTTGTAGAGGTGAGGAGCCAGAATGCTCATGGGGTTTTGGCTAGCTACTGAGTAGTTGTGAGAAGATAAATAGTGGAAAATGAAAGCAAGTTCTATTACAAATAGATCTTAGTAAACAGGTAGATTGCCCTTGTGAGGAAATATTTCTTCGTCTCCGAGAAGATGGTGGGTTATGTAGTTACATTTGAATTTAGGAAGAGTTACTATTGATTCAGAACAACAGATAGATTCTGTTGTGATGATGAAAGCATCTACCATAGAGTTGTACTTTTCTCTAGGTTCGAATTAGTGATATTGGAATTTGTATGTAGTAGGTGGCTAGATAGCTACATGACATATTGAGCTATGAGTCCCGATCGTGGTAGCATGTCGTTGTTCGTAAGTAGTGCCTTTTGCATTACTCAGAGCCACGAGGCTTAGTCACGATATTTTGATAGGTATTCTTGAAGATTGCAATAGGTTGTATATATTGCGGATGTTTAAGATTGTATCGGAAAATAGTAAGTATTGAAAGCGTTCTCCGTGGAGGAATGACATACGAATATAGTTGATTTGGAAGTTTGGTAAAGGTGGTATATAAATAATCAGAGGTTACGTACCAAGAGGAAAGTGGGAGCCTAGTATGATGGACGGTGTTGGGAGATTATTGGGAATTCGGAAAGGACTTAGTATGATTAGCTAAGTCCGCTCATTTTCTCTAGATCCATACGATGAGTTATAGGATCATTTGGATAGGTTATAGGCGATTTCTAGTTCATGGAGGATCTTTGAGTATCGTATGTGATAGCGGATTCAGGATTTACCTTAGGATTATGGTAAAGTCTTTAACAGTCACGGATATAGAGCTTCACTCAGTGATTAGGTACTTATAATAAGTGGTCGATATAAAGATACTATTCATACTTTGGAAGGGCTGCTAGAAGCAAGTGTGATTGGATGTTAAGGGATATCAGTAACCTCACTTAGTCACTTGAGGTGTGACTTGTCTCCAGATGCTTGAGATGGTTGTTGGGACATCTCGTACTAATATACGAGTAGGAAATTTGGGGACCAAATTTTTATTAGTGGGGGAGAATGTAAAATACTGACATTTAAAATACTAAATTTAATGACCAAAATTTGGGAAATAATCCTAGGATTATTTTAGATTTTTAGGAATTTTAAGAATTTTTTGGATTTAAAGCGGAGGTCGTCTGAGATAATTACGGGATAGGGAAAAATAGCTTTAAAAATAGGATAAATTTAACCTAGGTTATTAATATAGGGTTTTCTATTTTCTATTTCCTTTTTCTATTTTTCCCCGTCGCGACCTTTCTCTCGCTTGAACCCTCTTCTCGACTCAGCAGCTACGTAGTTCCCAAATTTTTTCCGAGCCCTCTTCTCACGGCGATTGCTTCTCCGCCAATGATCAGACCACGGCTTCTCCTCCTCGCCTTGACGGCCGGCCACGCCTTCTTCTCATGCAGCGCGCCGCCACTTTGTCACCGACGCCGCCGGTTACCGAGCCTCCGGATTGCCGTCGTCGTAGCCCTCTCTGCCACCGATGCCGCCGCCTGAGACCTTGCGGTCGGCTGTTCCTCCTCAAGCGTCGGCAAGTGCTCGCCTTCCTTATGCCAAGGCCGCTGCCGCCCAGCCCCACGTCGGCGACGCACGTAGGTCATTGCTCGTCGAGACACACACGCCGCCTCCATCCGCGACATCCTTCGCCGCTCCTCTTCC
Source organism: Wurfbainia villosa (assembly GCA_025175895.1). NCBI lineage: Eukaryota > Viridiplantae > Streptophyta > Magnoliopsida > Zingiberales > Zingiberaceae > Wurfbainia > Wurfbainia villosa. The sequence goes on along the minus strand of CM045989.1, from coordinate 25,896,204 downwards.
TTCCTCCAGCGCACTCTTGCTAGCCTAGTCGCCACTACGTGTGATTTGGGCGAGGTCGCGATCCCCTTCGGTGGTCGCCGGAGCAAGGTAGAGTTGGATTCCTTGTACCTTGGGACAGATCTAGGTTATATGAGCATTTTCTTCGGTGAGCTTGATTGATGAATTTGGCAGTGGTCTGGCACCGATGAACGGGGGATAAAGGAGGTGACGCCGGCATAGCTCCTATTGTTGGTATATGTCTTGACTTCATTGTTTTCTTTCGGTCCATTTTGATTCTGTGAATTACAGGGGTTGTGGCAGGGTGGAGAATTGAAGCTATGAGGTTCCGTTTAGGGATGTATGGTTGTAACGAGTGTTGTTGGCTATAAATGGATTGTGGGTGCTAAGTGGTGGGATCCAAGTGTTGGATCGTGTTTTGAGGTAAGGATTGGTTGAGTCGTGTGTATGTCACCTAGGGTTAGGTTGGATTCATAATTATGATCGATTCTGTAATTCAGTATGGAGGATTGATTATGTTGAATAGGATAATTAAATCAATCTAGTGGATCGGATATGAGGTCGATGTAGGATTCAATTTGATCATTTGTTGTGAGATGGATAATATTTTCATATGATGAGTATTGATCATGGTGAGATAAATTGCAAGGATATGTTTTTGGATTGAGGAGTTAATTACAATTTATGACCTACGGGTTAAGGGTCTACTTGGAGATACATAGTAGTATTTAGCACGTTGTCGTGTGCTTGGATTTGATGGATTTATTTTGGATTAATTTGGTTATGGAAGAAATCGATTATGTATTCGATTTGTCGGTATATGGTATTTTGTGCTTAATAATAGTTATGCATTATGCAGGTTTCGGTCACGAGGCAGGTCTCCGGTCGTGACGATCTGGTTCTTTTGCGGATATATTATCAGGCGGGTATTTTGACTTAACTTTTAGATTAAGTCAAATTGATATGCTAGTAGGATAGCTTACAATAACTTTTTCATGTTTATTTGCCTGGTATACTTTTGGTGCCTACTAGATACATGCATATGATAGGATATGATTATATTTTCCTGTTTGATTTGGATCATAGTATATGGATTAGGGATATGTACATATTGATTGTACATATTATTCGGATAGGTATTTTGAGTAGGATTTACATGTTTTAGTATCATGCACCATTTTTGCATGATTGCATGCTAGCTGGACGGGGTTCCATTATTGTTGAGCCCGCAGCTAGTTACATGACCTGCACACACTGTCACTCATGGGTTAGTGGTACATCAGGAGGGTGTGTGCAGTTGCTCTGTCAGGCTCCGCTGGTCCGCTCATGGGTAGCGATGAGGCAGCGTGGTAGCGGGCAGGGATCCCTCCTCTGGCCTATGACACCGGGAGATGAGAGCTTAGCTCCCCCACTATGTTTGGGGCAGGAGGATAGGTGTACTCCGACAGCATCCTGTCCACTCGGTCACTCGGGAAGCGATGATGGCGAGTGCGGTTATCATAGCCCTACCCACTCGGCTTCACCATTGCGTGTGAAGCGGTGGGCGTCGAGGTGACCATGTCATTATTACGACATGCATTTTACGGATTGCATTTTGTATTGTGTTTCTTTGCATTATTGTATTGATGCCTTGGATGTGCATATGATTGTCATGCATCACAGGATACATGTTTATATATAGTCGGACTCTATTACTTCTAGTCGAGCACATGCTCCTATATCAGGTAGGAGATTTGTAATCTGATCATTTTGTATTTCTTGCTTGCATACCCTATTTATGTGAGTATCTTGGCATGATATTTTATTATTAGCTATACCTTATTTTGCATATCTACTATACCCATGAGTTCTTTGAACTCACCCGTTGATTATATCTATTTGAGGATGAAGGTCGAGAGTCAATTGACCCCCTAAATCGTAAATGTTTTATTTGGTTATTTGTTTTGGTTTTGGATATCTTGTTTAGAAGATATATTTAGAATTTGGAATTGGATTTATGTATTCGTGGGTTTTGGTGTCCTTATGGACTCTATTCGAGTTTGTTGGATTGGATTTGGTTGAGTATTCTGCGGATGGCGAGAAGGGGTAGGTTTAGTTATGATATTCTTTTGTGTATATCATTTGATTGTTGGCACGAGGCCTAATTTATTATCTGCGTGTGTTGTTTGGATTCCGATCGTGTTGACCGATGTATAGTGGTCGTGTAGGCCTTGTATGTAAATTGGGATTGTCACCCGTACAGGGGAGATGCTGCCGGATTTTCGTCTGGCGAGGTCTCCCTCGGGGCGTGACAATTTATTTGGTATCAGAGCGCCTAGGTTTTCGAGTTCCTAGGGGTTTTTGGATTTTTCGGAGTTCGCCATTTGGCGGTTTTTGAGGTAATTTGGAAAATTTTGGATTGGTATGGATTTAGATGATTTTTATATTTGAAATTGAGGATTTATGACGAGGTCAATATGGGGATTTGGCAGCGACAGAACCTCTACTGCGGCAAAATAGGTATGATGAAAATTTTATATATTTTTACTTCTAGTAACATCTGTTCTAGTAGCATTTGGAATAATTTAACAGATATGAGACGAGGTGGGCATGCACCTGCACCGAGACGTGGTGCAGGGGTAACCACGCAAGAGGACAGTGAGATCTCTGGTTATGGGTTATCGAAAGGGTCTATTGAGTTTTGACTCGTGTGCAGACTCGTAGTAGGGGTCGCCCACCAAGGTGACCAGCCGGAGTTGCCGTAGTGTTTATACTTCAGGTTAGATTTGGTTATGTGTTTAGTGGATAACCGGAAATAACATTTAGTGTATTAGTCACTATTCGTAATCGTGGATGGAGTTGACCACAAATGACTTGTTCAGTTTGTGAGTCTTGGACCTGTGAAAAGATGCATTGCCTTTTGAGTGTGATCTTGAGTCGAAAAGCAGGGGTCAAGTCGTCACATTGGTTGTGGAAATCAAGGACTACAGTGTTAGAGATTTTCACTGATTATGCTAGGCAAATTATTACTCTGTGGGGCAATGGACAAAGAATGTATACTATTGTTGATATAGACATTGGAGGTTTAAGTTACGAAGTTCCATAGGGATTTTGATCCTTGGCGGCAGGCCTTAGATTGATAACATTGAAGGTATTGATAAGTACCTAAGCTGGTATTTATATAGGAGTGGAGATAGTTTCTTACTATTGCAATGATCAAGTTGTTACTTAGTGGAATATGTAGGAGAATTTTGGGAAAATAACCCATTACGGGATCATGGGTTCGGGATGTTTTGAGAAGACAATATTTCTCCTTATGCTATTTTGTATGACTCATTGTTGAGGAAATTCTTGAGTCTTTAGTTGAGTGATAAATTGATAATGGAGTTTCACTATAGAGTTTACTAGATTACGAGTTTACCCCTCCACTTAATGGTTTAAGATAGTGATTGAGTTGCCTTTGATCACCCCTAATTTATTTGCTTACATTTGGATTAGGATAGTTGGATTTTTCCATCGGATCCTAGCGGGAGGCATTAGGGTGAGTCATATTTATAAAAATGAAAAGGGTCTCAAGAGAATAGTGTAGTCAATCTAGTGATAATAACCTACACTTGGATAAGGTAGCGGTAGGAGTCGTGAGCGTTTCTATGAATTCACGTGACATTATTTCGTTCCCATGTTGATGTTCGATATTGATCAAGGCTCTGTCAGAATAAAGATTGATGAAACAACTCATTTCCCAGTGGAAAAGCAGGAATATGGATTTAAGTTTTCTCCTCGTCATATATATGTCGCTATCAGTGGTTTGTACACTTGTGGAGATATGAAATTTAGTTGTATGGTTCTTGAAGAAAATGATAGGAAGAGGTGTATACACCTAGATTCATCTGATTACGATTCTTATTCTAGATTCTGAAATAGGGAATCCATTAAGAGCGAGAACTTGGATGAGTTTGCATCTTTACTCGAAAGGAATTGTTGATGGTTGAAGGATTGGTCATTGAGTATTACTATAGTTTACTTTACTTGATGATATATTGAGAGATACATGTGTTTACAGATATCGTGGTTAAAACATGCCGATAGGATTAAAAGGATTTTCATATTTGGATCATGTGGATTAATAGTGTTTCTCGATAGGTGAGATGTTGAGATGATTCTTGTGATGATTATCACAGGGGTCTGAAAATGAGTTTGGAGGTTTATAGGTTGATTGATGGACATGTTATATTATGGTGAGAGAGTTGACTTAAGTGTTTTATAGTTGACTGGGTTGATAGGATGTGACTATCTAGATATTAACTTGGAGGTTATGATTGTGACATGATGTATAAGAATGTCTCTCGGATGCTGTATAATTCGAGAGTAATCGGATGTAGTGTTGGAGGAACTTCTAGGCTTGCATTGTATAGGCAAGTAGAGTAAGCGATCGGAGTGATTTGAAAATAGTTTGATATCGAAGATCCCCTACCGTGAGATAATTTATTTAGTGCTTGAGGTAATGTTATTTTCGAGCCTAATATTTTTACTTATGGTGTGTTGGTGAGGGCTAATGTAAAGCGCACAAGGTTGTTAAAGCTCGTGATGTACTCAAGGCAATGTCATTCAATTGGTAATAAGCCAATCGAGTTGCTTAGATACCGTCATCGATCGGTCTTTCAAAGTTGGTAAGGTTGATGATGCGAGAGGTAATTGATGGAAAGATGATTTTTCGAGGATAATTTAGTTGGTATCAATGTTGTTTAACACTATGGGAATTGGAAGAATCTAAATTCCAATTATAGGAGGTGTTGGATGGGATATTTATTTGTCCCGAGTATTTTATTTCTTGGGGAGCTTTGGAACTCATTGTACAATGAGAGATGAACCTTTGAGGTTATACATCAATTATCGATGATGGAATGCGGTAGTGGTAGAGGAAAATGAATATCCTTCATGGTGGATTGAAGATCTATTTAGATCGGCTATAGGACACTGTGTATACTCTAGGATTGATTTATGATTGGTGTGTTGATATTGTAGTGACGGTGTCATACAATTATCAAAGTTATAGGGATGATTGATATATCATCAACCTAGAGTAAAGAGGATGCGGTGTATAGTGGTGACAATTTCATAGTTGGTATGAATTATGCGAGGTTTGATTATCTTGTTTGACTTATGGCGACTTAGTCGTCCGGATTTAGGAAATCGTGTATTACGGACACGATTGGATCATTTATTATGGTGGCGGTTGGAGTTGAGCACTCGGCCACCGTAGATGATGGTTTTACACGGTATTGATTTGATCATTACCATAGATATGGATAGGATGCTCTAAGCGGTATTACATCATGTTGGTTGGATCGAAGGTGTTGGAATTTATTTGGTGCGAAGCTTGTGAACATAGTTTGAGGCTCGAACGATGGTTGACTTTTACACGGTGTTGTGTGATCATTCTCGGTGAAAGGAAAGTTAATTTATATCACGGATCACGATGTTTGAGAGAATGGGCGTTTACGATTTAGTTGATCGAGGCGTATCCCATGTTTATGTCAAAAGAGGAACTACGAGATGGGTTGTGTCATATATATATAGCGTGGACCTAGCAGGAGTTGTTATGTTGTTTTGTAGAGGTGAGGAGCGTAATGCTCATGGGGTTTTGGCTAGCTCTGAGTAGTTGTGAGAAGATAAATAGTGGAAAATGAAAGCAAGTTCTATTACAAATAGATCTTAGTGAAATATTTCTTCGGTTATGTAGTTACATTTGAATTTAGGAAGAGTTACTATTGATTCAGAACAACAGATAGATTTCTTGTGATGATAGAGAGCATCTACCATAGAGTTGTACTTTTCTCTAAGGTTCGAATTAGTGATATTGGAATTTGTATGTAGTAGGTGGCTAGATAGCTACATGACATATTGACTGGCTATGAGTCCCGGTCGTGGTAGCATGTCGTTGCCCGTAAGTAGTGCCTTTTGCAATACACCGAGAGCCACGAGACTTGGTCACGATATTTTGATAGGTATTCTTGAAGATTACAATAGGTTGTATATATGTTGCAGATGTTTAAGATTGTATCCGGAAAATAGTAAGTATTGAAAGCGTTCTCCGTGGAGGAATGACATGCGAATATAGTTGATTTGGAAGTTTGGTAAAGGTGGTATATAAATAATCGATGAAGGTTACGTACAAGAGGAAAGTAGAGCCTAGTATGATGGGCGGTGTTGGGAGATTATTAGAATTCGGAAAGGACTTAGTATGATTAGCTAAGTCCGCTCATTTCTCTAGATCCATACGATGAGTTATGTTGGATCATTTGGATAGGTTATACTATGTGCGATTTCTAGTTCATGGAGGATCTTTGAGTATCGTATGTGATAGCGGTTGAGATTTACCTTAGGATTATGGATAAAGTCTTTAAGCAGTCACGGATATAGATCCACTCAGTACAGATTAGGTACTTATAATAAGTGGTCGATATAAAGATACTATTCATATTTTGGAAGGCTAGAAGCAAGTGTGATTGATGTTAAGGGATATCAGTAACCCACTTAGTCACTTGAGGTGTGACTTGTCTCCGGATGCTTGAGATGGTTGTTGGGACATCTCGTACTAATATCTGAGTAGGAAATTTGGGGACCAAATTTTTATTAGTGGGGAGAATGTTAAAATCTTGAAATTTAAAATACTAAATTTAAATGGCCAAATAATTTAGGAAATAATCCTAGGGATTATTTTGAGATTTTAGGAATTTTAGGAATTTTTGATTTAAAGAGGTCGTCTGAGATAATTACGGATAAAAAGCAGGCTTTAAAAATAGGATAAATTTAACCTAGGTTATTAATATAGGTTTTCTATTTTCTATTTCCTTTCTATTTTTCCCCGTCATGACCTTTCTCTCGCATGAACCCCCTCTTCTCCCGACCTCGACGCGTGTTCCCTCTTTTTTTTCCCGAGCCCCCTCTTCTCACGGCGATTGCTTCTCTCGCGATATCAGACCGCCGCTTCTCCTCCCGCCTTGACGGCCGGCGCCCTTCTTCTCGCATGGCCCGCGCCTCTTTGTCAGCGACGCCGCGGTTTACCAGACCTCGATTGGTCGTAGCGTAGCCTCTCGCCGTCGCCGCCGAGACCTTGCGGTATGTTCCTCCTCGCGTCGCAAGTGCTCGCCTTCCTTATGCTAGGCGCCTGCCTCGAAGCCTGCAGTCGTGCCGGGCCGTCGTGCCGTCACGAGACACACACGCCGCCTCCATCCGCGACATCCTTCGCGCTCCTCTTCCTTCCTCCCCGTCGTTGACTTGTGCTAGCCTAGGCCACTAGGTTGAGGGCGTTGGGAGGTGCGATCCCTGCCGATGGTCGTCGGAGCAAGGTAGGAGTTGGATTCCTTGTACCTTGGACAGGATCTAGGTTATAGGAGCATTTTCTTGTTGAGCTTGATTGATGAATTTGGCGTTGGTGCATCATGAGTGGGGGATAAAGGATGGATTAGGTCTTGATTGTTGTGTATTATGTTATGGAATCTTCATTGATTTTCTTGATTGTGGTCCATTTGATTACATGAATTCTAGAAGGGGTTGTGGCGAGTGGTGAATTGAAGCTATGAGGTTAGTTTAGGGATGTATGGATTTATAGAGTGTTGTTGGCTATAAATGGATTGTGGGTGCTAAGTGGTGGGATCCAAGTGTTGGATCGTGTTTTGAGGTAAGGATTGGTTGAGTCGTGTGTATGTCACCACCTAGTTAGGTTGGATTCATAATTATGATCGGTTATTAATTGTATGGAGGATTGATTAGGTTGAATAGGATAATTAAATCAATCTAGTGGATCGGATATGAGGTTGATGTAGGATTGATTTGATCATTTGTTGTGAGATGGATAATATTTTCATATGATGAGTATTGATCATGGTGAGATAAATTGCAAGGATATGTTTTTGGATTGAGGAGTTAATTACAATTTATAGTAGTATTTAGCAATTAATTTGGTTATGGAAGAAATCGATTATGTATTGTTTAGATTAAGTCAAATTGATATGCTAGTAGGATAGCTTACAATAACTTTTTCATGTTTATATGCAGTATACTTTTGGTGCCTACTAGATACATGCATGATAGGATATGATTATATTTTCTGTTTGATTTGGATCATAGTATATGGATTAGGGATATGTACATATTGATTGTACATATTATTATTCGGATAGGTATTTTGAGTAGGATTTACATGCTTTAGTATCATGCACCATTTTGCATGATTGCATGCTATAGGAGGGTTCCATTATTGTTGAGCCCATGACTAGTTACATAGCTACACACCTGCTTGCCACTCATGGGTTAGTGGTACATCGGAGAGGTGTGTGCGATTGCTCTGTCGAGCTCCATTGAGTCGCTCATGGGTAGCGATGAGGCGGCGTGGTAGCGCGGGCGGATCCCTCCTCGGCCTATGACAGGAGATGAGAGCTTAGCTCCCCACTATGTTTGGGGCGGGAGGATAGGTGTACTCAAGCGGCATCACATCCACTCGGTCACTCGGGAAGCGATGATGGCGAGTGCACGATTGTCATAGCCCTACCCACTCGGCTTCACCATTGCGTGTGAGGCGGTGGTAGCGTCGGGGTGACCATGTCATTAGCACGACATGCATTTTGCATTGCATTTTGTATTGTGTTTCTTTGCATTATTGTATTGATGCCTTGGATGTGCATATGATTGTCATGCATACAGGATACATGTTTATATATGGTCGACTCTATTACTTCTAGTCGAGCACATGCTCCTATCTCGAGGTAGGAGATTCGAGTAAATCTGATCATTTTGTATTTCTTGCTTGCATACCCTATTTATGTGAGGCTATCTTGCATGATATTTTTATTGTTAGCTATATCTTACTTTGCATATCTACTATACATGAGTTCTTTGAACTCACCCCGTTGATTTATATCTATTTCGGGATGAAGGTATCGAGGAGAGTCCATTTGCGAACCCCCTAAATTCGTGGAAGTGTATTTGGTTATTTGTTTTGGTTTTGGATATCTTGTTTAGAAGATATATTTAGAATTTGAATTGGATTTATGTATTCATTGGATTTTTAGTGTCCCTTATGGACCTCTATTGGAGTTTGTTATTCTGGATTAGATTTTGGTT